>CM048755.1:702486300-712486300 GCA_026315105.1 Locusta migratoria
TAGATCAGGATTGCGTAGCTCACTCACTGGCTGATGGGGCACACTCACTGCCTCATATCGGCCTGCCATTGAGCTACGAGATCGCGACCTACTCTGCGTGACGTGGCACTGGAGCGCACAGGCCTTCTCTTCAGACAGTCATTGGTTCTTCGGTTTGATCGGTACTTTTGGACGTTGGTTTGTTTTGTTCTATTTTGATTGCTTCGTCAAGCACTGTTTTCTCGTTACAGAGGGCATTGAGATACCATGCCGACAACCCTTTGACCGAACACACTGAGCCACAGCACCCTAACAAGTTTCTAACCACCCTCTAACAAGTTCATACATCACAACTAATTTCTCGCCCATTACGCTATGGCGAACAGATGCGAGAGTAATTTGTAATTCTCATACCATCGTTGGCAGTTATTAACTAACTAAATAACATTAGATTATAATTCATTGTACTAATAACGACATGTTTTTGATAATTTTCAGTGCACCATTGCTTTGAAACGACAACGCTTGAGTTATAATAAGAAAATCATCAAGTAGAGAAATCAAAATGGTGTACGCAAAAAAGATTTTTGGGTGTGGGATTTACGAACACCAAATGCAGTATTCTGTGTTCCATGCAGGCTATAGTTACTCGTCCGAATGCCATATGTACGCTAGGTTCATTCCAGTTTAAGCAAAGAAAATAAACTTTGAAGAAACTATCAATGCAAGACAGGTGATAAAATTTTAACTGAAAAATATAATGAAAATGTGGGTGAGATATTGAAATGATAGTTTAAAGATGTGAAAGTTCAAAAAAGAGTATGTTTGCAAAGCTAAACTCAAATATCATATAAATTTGGCTGTTTGTTAAAATATGGTCATAAAGAATTTTACGTGTTGGGTTCATAGATATTAACACAATAGTAGAGTCGTAATCGTATCACTAAAATTTTTTATTATTTACATTATTATTTTATTATTTACATGATTATTTTGCAAAAAATTATAAAACTATAAATCTAAAGTGGGCCTTAAAACACGTCAGTGTGATTATTTTTCTTGATAATTCAATTACCATAGCTCTGTGTTTTCCAAGACTCACCACTGCAACTTGACTCTGGATAGTCATCACCAATTGAAACACCAACCTCAATTGGATATTACATGAAATTCACCACTGAGCATTGAAGCAAGTGCCACGGCTGCCATGTTTTAGCACAATTTATGGCACAAAATAAAATTTCACTACAGCACAAAGCAAAGAAGCTAATGTCAAATCTCCACCATGCTGGCAACAACAATACATAAGAAAAATCAACAATGACATTGCATGTAACCATGTCAACAATGAGACTTCCATAAAAGAAGACATACATCATAAAGGATACCACATAAGACTTATGGCCAGACAAAATGACTACAATTTTAGGATCATATAGAAATTCATTGAGATGACTTAGAATCGGCAGATGTGTCATTTTGTAGCAGCCAATTTGAAGTTTTACATAACACTGTCAAATGTGATTTTTGTTTGATCTGAGTATCATCTGTGATGCAGAAAACATACTACTGGTAATCATTTTCTTTTCACATTCATTGCAGCAAATCAGACGTAACTTGTGCAGTGGCAGCATACATTCTATTTTTCAGGCCAGCTAAACAGTTTGGTACAGGAAGAACATACACCTGGCCTAAAAAATTCTGTAGTTTCAAGTTTGGAGAGAGAGAGAGAGAGAGAGAGAGAGAGAGAGAGAGAGAGAGAGAGAGAGAGAGAGAGAGAGAGAGAGAGAGACTTCACGACTAATCCACCAACCTGAAAGCAATAATGTAGGAAACCTCCAACTTCTATGAAGAAATGAGGTAGTGCACCTTCGGTTGGTTGGTTTAGTGATTAGGGAGACTAAACTGCTTGGTTTTCAGTCCCACTAATTGGAATAGGTGAACCATAACTACATACCAAGGGAGGTCCTATCGCACAGAATCAAAGAGAAGAACACCCCAGAATCTACCAAAGGTCAGAAAACCCAAGAAAAAGAACATGGAAAAAGAAAAGATGGCCCATTTAGGGAGCAGTTGGAAGCCCCAGAGACAGAGAGTGGAATGGGGGACACCCCCACCACTCCACTTACCATCTTACCCAACAATATGTAGGAAAGGCTAACAAAAAGGACAGAATGAGAAAAATACTGAAGGACAAAGAAGAATATGAAGTCAAACAGATCACTGGGAGAGGGGTATAAATACAATAAAGGAGGTGGTAGGTTGAGAGCAAGGATGGACCAACAAGCCCAGTCAGCTGTGGACCAGTCAGTCACAATTCACAGAGGGGCAACAGGGTAATCTGCCAACAACACAGTGGGCTAATAGGCTGAAGTGTCCAACCTTAGAGTACGTAGTCAAAAATCCCTTCCAAATAAAACCTAAAACAATGTCACCCACTGAGGCAATATCTGATAACATCCTAGGGAGAAAGTCCGAAGGATTAAAAAGTCCAGTGGACCACTATCAATCAGGAAGCACAATGACCATGGGATATCTCTTTGTGATAAAGGAGATAAGCTCGAGTCAGGTAGGTATAGCCAACACAAACCTGAAAAAGGACAATGGAGTCTTTGCGGGAGGTCCTCCACAAGTTCGTGGTTTCCTTCAACGCCCATAATTTGTTAGGTGAAGTCAGGGTGTAACATTCTGTGTTTCAGGTCCCTGGAACTTTACTGCGTACCTCTAAATCCACATCTACATGGGATACTCAACAAATCACACTTAAGTGCCTGGCAGAGGGTTCATCAAACCACCTTTATACTATTTACCTCCTATTACATTCTCCAATAGCGCGCGGGAAGAAAGAACACCTGGATTTCTCCGTTCAAGCTCTGATTTCTCGTATTTTATTCTGATGATCATTTCTACCTATGTAACTGGGAGGCAACAATATATTTTCGAATTGGGAGGAGAATGTTGGCGATTGTAGTTTCATAAGTAGCCATGTCGTAGCGATAAGCGTCGTCGTCGTAATGATTCCCATCACAGATCCTGTACCATTTCCGTAACGCTGTCTCCCCTGTTTCGTGACAAAACGAGCTGCCCTTCTTTAGACTCTTTCGATGTCCTCCGTCAAACCCACCTGATAAGGATCCCACACTGGGCAGCAATACTCCAAAAATGGACACACAAGCGTAGTGTATGCAGTTTCTTTTGTAGTTCTGTTGCATCTTTTAAGGGTTCTGCCAATAAAACGCAGTCTCTGGTTCGCCTTTTCCAAGACATTATCTACGTGTTCTTTCCAATTTAAGTCTGAAGTAATAGTAATTCCTAGGTATTTAGTGGAGTTTACGGCTTTCACATTTGATTGATTTATCTTTTAAACAAAGTTTAACGGATTCCTTTTCGTACTCATGTGGACGACTTCACACTTCTCATTATTTAGAGTCAATTGCCAATTTTTACACCATAGTGATATCTTATTCAGAGCGTTCTGCAGTTGGTTTTGATCTTCAGATGATTTTACTAGACGGTAAATGACGGCATCATCTGCAAACAACCTAAGAGAGCTACTTCGATTTTCTCCCAAATTGTTTATGTAAATAAGGAACAGCAGAGGAGCAATAACACTAACCTGTGGAACACCCAATATCACCTCTGTTTCAGTCGATGCTTTACCATCGATTACTACAAAATGCGTCCTCTCTGACAGGAAATCTCCTATCCAGTCACAAATTTGGGGCAATATACCATAACCACGCAATTTGATTAAAAGCAGTTTGTGAGGTACAGTGTCGAAAGACTTCTGGAAATCAAGAAATATGGAATTGATTTGAGAACCCTTGTCGATAGCACTCATCACTTTGTGAGCGTAAAGAGCTAGTCGTGTTTCGCATGAACGATATTTTCTAAATCCGTATTGACCTTGGGTCAATAGATCTTTCTGTTCAAGATAATTCATAATATTTGAATACATGATATGTTCCAAAACCCAGCTGCAAACTGACATCAATGAAATAGGCCTGTAGTTTAGTGGGTTACTCCTACTGCCTTTCTTGAATATAGGTGTGACCTGTCCAACTTTTCAATTTTTTGGTACAGATCCTTCTTTGAGAGAGCGGTTGTACATGGCTGTTGAGTAAGGAGCTATCGCTTCAGCATAATTAGGCAGAAATCTAATGGGTATACAGTCCGGACCAGAAGACTTGTTCTCGTTAAGTGATTTTAGTTGCTTCATTACTCTGATGATATCTGCTTCTACATTACTCATTATGGCCTCTGTTCGTAATTCGAAATCTGGAATATTGGTTTTGTCTTCTTTGGTGAATGAGTTTCTAAAAGCTTTAGTAGCGCTATCATTGGCAGGATCACCATTACTATCACATAGTGAGGTTATTGTTTGTGTTTTGCCCCCAGTATATTTAACATATGACGAAAATCTCTCTGGGTTTTCAGTCAAATTTCGAGAAAGAGTTTCGTTGTGATAAGTATTGTAGGCACTCGCATTGAAGTCCTCACTAAATTTCGAGCTTCTGTGTAGGATCACCAATCCTGGGGATTTTGTGTTTGTTTAAATTTAGCATGAACTTTCCGTTACTTTTGCAACCGTGTCCTGGCCTGTTTTGTGTACCAAGAGGGATCACCCCCTTCTTTTATTAATTTAGTTGGTATAAAACTGGCAATTGCTGTCGATACCACTTTGAATTTGAGCAAATTCTGGTCTACACTAACGTTTAGTGTTAGGAACGAGTGGAAGCTATCTTTCAAGAAGCAATGTATTTTATTTCTATCTGCTTTCCTGAAAAAATATGCTTTTTGTCTATTTGGTAACTTTGGGACTTTCGATATTCAATCTCGCTATGACAGCTCTGTGTTCACTAATACCTGTATCTGTTGTTATCAGCTCAGGATTATTTGTTGCTAAGAGATCAGGTGTGTTTTGACATCCATTTACAATTCTAGTTGGCTCATGAACTAATTGTTCAAAGTAATTCTCAGAGAATGTGTCGAGTACAATTTCACACGATGTTTTATGCGTACCTCTTCATTTGAAAATATAATTTCGCCAACAGATTGAGGGTAAATTAAAATCACCACCTACTATTATCGTGTGAGTCGGGTACGTGTTTGTAATTGGACACAGGTTTTCTTTGAACCTTTATGCTATTGTATCGTCAGACTCAGGAGGCTGGTAAAAGGAACCAATTATTAACTTCTTACAATTTTCAGGTACAACCACTACCCATAATAGCTCACAGGAACCATCAACTTCAACTTCGCTTGACGAAAGACTACTTTTGATGGCGACAAACACTCCTCCACCTATTTTGTTTAATCTATCCTTTCTGAACACAGTTGGATCTTTTGCAAAAGCTTCTGCTGAACTTATTTCAACTACACTGCAGATGGTGAGCTCTGCTTTCATCTTGCAAACAAGACTGGCAGTCTTAACCACTTCAGATAGCTGCTCAAAACTTGAGACGAACTCTTCAGATCCGAAGCGACACACATCATTGGTACCGACGTGAGCCACCACCTGCGGTTGGTTGCACCCCGTACCCTTCATGGCATCTGGAAGGACCCGTTCCACATCTGGAATGACTCCATCCAGTATGCACACACAGTGCACATTGGCCTTTTTCCCCTCCTTGGCAGCCATCTCTCTAATAGCAATTGAAAGTCTGGTTCCAGAATACCAGCCTCAAGAGTTGGCTTTCCAGTAGCCAATTTGGGCAGGCTGTCAGTGAGTTAATTCCCGGAATCCCAACACGACCTGGAGTTCAGACAAAGATCATGGAGTGTCCACATTGTTTGAGAATCCTGGATGGGCAGGACCAAGGGATGGCAGGGTAATATTGGTCAAGATTCGTGAACTGCATAAGGAATCACTACATATGATGAAAAACTTGCTGGCATGAACATCTTCAAGAGTGTGAGAGATGGCTACCAACTCTGCAGTTAATAGAATGCAGCCTTACAGCAAGGAACAAAGTTCAATATATCCTGCAGAAATGTAAGCAAAGCCAGCACAGCTGGCAACCACTGAGCCATTAGTGCAGACTATTTCTGAACCATGAAAAGTGCTGAGGAGGACATAAATTGGTGGCAGTGGACTTCAGGATGAATTGAGTCTTTGAAACCTTGTGATGCGTCGAGACATAGCTGAGGGGTGTGTGTGTCTGTGTGTGTGTGTGTGTGTGTGTGTGTGTGAGGGAGGGAGGGGGGGCCTTACGATGGTTTATAAATCTGCATCCAAGATCAGCACAGGATTATCTTATACTGTAAATCAAGCCATTGGCTCATCAGTAGGGTCCTGTGGTCTTGGGGTAAAGTGCTCAAATGGAAACCAAAGGGTCGCAGGTTCGAAACCTGTTCAGAATTCGGATTTTTTCAGGCTGCTCTTTAACCCATCCTTCACCTCTCAACGATGTGAGGAGTCGCCAGAAATGACACGTGGTTCGGATTCCACGTTAAGCTGTAGGTCCCCTTTCCCCAGTTGGATAACTGGGGTAGGCTAGGGACACGCAAGTAGCCAAAATGGCATCCAATTGAAAGACTCTCACCAGGCCAATAAGCCATATGAAATTATTACCTCCAAAAAAGGGTACTGCAATCAGTTTTGTGAACAACACTACAATTGGATATATCTGCATCCACTCTGTGGGTGATATGAGTAATCTTCACCAAATAACCCAGCAACCTGCAGAAATCAAGGATGGCCCTCTGAACCTGCTCAGCAGGCATCACTAGTGCTGACATCAGCTACAATTGCAACCAGACACAGCCAGTGTGCTCAGTAACCACCAACACAGCCTCTTCTAAAACTCTTACAAGACCCCCTAACAGACAAGAGTGGACACTGGTCATCTTTCTGGACCAGCCCAATATTTCCCTAATGAGCTCGATCACCTGCCTGACACTGGAGCTCCTAATGGCAACCAGTCCCACTCTCTTTGTTTTTCCATGCCTCTCGGGAAGATCGGACACTGGTATAATAGGTGAGGCAGCCCATACTGGCTCAGAGGTACCTATCAGCAGTGGGCAACACTTTAAACTCGTTCCTGTGGCAGCCTTGCAGCCGGTATGCACTTTTGCGTTCTGCCCAGAGAGTCACGAGTTGACCACTGTTCACTCACTACCACAATCGGACAGACCAGCAGGGATGAAAGTGCAGCGGCACCAGGAATCCCAGGTGGCACTAAAGACTCCAAACCTTTTGCCTCGAGTGCCCCAGTGCCACTTCAGCTCAGGGCAGCAGCTTGAACCAAAGCTGACTATATACAACACAGGTGCCAGCTGTTTACAGAAGCTGATCCATACACAACAGGTGCAGCCCCTGGCACTCTACAACAAATTGTTTTCCCCCATATCACAAGTAATGTACACCGAGTTGAAAAGTAACTGTGTGTATTCTTAAGTCAGCTTCTACGGTTTTCCTATCCTACATACAATTGCATAAATGTAACTTACTACTGCCCTGGTGCATGGACAACAGCTGACTTGTGATCAATGCTTACTGGCTGTTCATAACAAACATATGAATAATGAATATGTGAATTACAGTTACTATAAAGAAATAGTATTCAAAGATGAAAGGATTTTAAGAATTAAACTATGCAAGCACACAAGACCAAACAAAGCATTTACAAATTAAATTGCGAGACAGATATAAGGCTAAATACGTGACTTGTTATTGCACTGGCACACTGACGGTGGCAAAAGCATATCTGCAAACACCTTATTAAAGTTCTTTGAGGATTCACCTGTGAGTTGCATGTAGTTATCATACTGTGAGTGATATCACAACATTAAAGTACCGGGTGATCAAAAAGTCAGAATAAATTTGAAAACTTAATAAATCACAGAATAATGTAGATAGAGGGGTAAAAATTGACTCACGTGCTTGGAATGACATGGGGTTTTATTAGGAAAAAGAGCAACAGTTCAAAAAATGTCCGACAGATGGTGCTTCATCTGATCATAAAAGCAATAATTAGCACAACAAATTAAGACAAAGCAAAGATGATGTTCTTTACAGGAAATGCTCAATATGTTCACGATCATTCCTCAACAATACATGTAGTCGAGGAATAATGTTGTGAACAGCACTGTAAAGCATGTCCGGAGGTATGATGAGGCATTGGCATCAGATGTTGTCTTTCAGCATTCCTAGAGATGTCAGTTGATCACGATACCTTGCAACTTCAGGTAACCCCAAAGCCGATATTCCCACGGACTGAGGTCTGGGGACCTGGGAGGCCAAGCATGACTTAAGTGGCGGCTGAGCACACGATCATCACCAAACAATGCGCGCAATAGATCTTTCACGAGTCAAGCAATATGGGGTGGAGCACCATCCTGCATAAAAATCGTACGTTCCAGCAGGTGCTTATCAGCCAGGCTGGGGATGATGCGATTCTGTAACATATCGGCGTACCTCTCACCCATCACGGTAACAGTTACGAAACCAGAATCAGGCAGTTCCTCAAAGAAAAAAGGCCTGATAACGGTAGATGTGGTTCTAATAAAACCCCATGTATTTCCAAGCATGTGTGTCAATTTTTACCTCTCTGTCTACATTATTCCGTGATTTATTAAGTTTTCAAATTTATACTGACTTTTTGATCACTTGGTAATTTGATATTAAACTTTTCTACAACCAGAGACTATCTACCAGAATGTTTGTCTTCTACAAAGAACCTTGCAATTTCTAGGTCTTCAGCAGCCAGCACATCTGTGGTGCCAGCATAGCAGGAAAGGTAGTCAGGACAGACTATTATCCATCATTTCTCATTTGTCAACTTTGGGAACCTCCCTGAGAGGTGAACAATGGAATCGCACTGCAACAAGTGGACTTGGCACCAACCAGATGCCAACAGGGGTATTTGCAGTGTGTGCTTCTGTGACTGACATTCCTTACAGTGGCTTAGATAGTGTCTCACAAGCCAGTAAAGAACTGGTCAGTAATACCTGCATGTGATTCAGTTTAGAGTCTTGATGAATCCTTAATATTTGGGCACAAGAGTTATCATGAAAAAACTTCATGATTTCTATAGTTTTTAGTAAGGGTGAAAATTTCTTTCATTCAATAGCTACAGGAGTCTCAGTATCCAACAAACATATTCCCATTGATCTGAAAGAGTCAATTTTAGTCACAGACTTCAAAGTCTACTGTAAACTACACCCACATATTCCATACTTTGATGGAGCAAGTGACATAGTCAAATCTAAAAATATTCATGGTCTTCAACATATATTCATTAGTTTGCCATTGCATACATACTGGTAGGTCATTAGTCTATTTTTGAATCTTTGATATGCTATCAGCCCCTTTATAATCACATAATGACAATTAACACTGTATATAATGGCACATAAGTTAATATTAAATGTTTTGTTATGAATTCGTCATCATTGTAAAGGATCACACTACAGATGTGGGCCACTTAAACATTAATTACAATTCAGTTTCAGAACACACTCATTCAGTATAATAAGATTATTTTCTCTTCTTAAGTTCTGTTTTATTGTCTTTTCTTTGAAAACTGTCTGTAACAGATGACCCCCATAAAATCGTGTTCTGAAGACAGAATTGATGTCAATTATACACCAAGTTGTTTCTACAATGACAAAAGAATAAGAATAGAATGACGTATCAAACAAATAAGAGCCCAAGCTGGAATAATGATATAAGGAATGCGATAATTTCTTACTCACTATATACTATTCTGAAGTAGAATATAACACACACACACACTCTCTCAAACATCCTAGTGTTGTAGTCACGGAAAACAACTTTCTCACTGCTACACAGAACACTGGCGTGCACTGGCTGTACGAGTACCCGCGAAGTGAGCTCGTACCTCGTAAACAACACACTGCGCGCAGAGCACAACTCCGCGCTGTTTGGGTCATTGACCCACCCGTGGCGTGCTCTGGCGTTTGCCGCATTTTCCCGCGGCGCACTCTCGCGGCTGACTTCCGACGTATGTTATCGGCTGTGTGTGTGCCTTACAGCACCTAGTGACTCTGAATGAATGTGCGTTTTCTACTGCAGAAGAAAGCCTTGTTGGCGAAAGCTTACATGTTTAGCGGTTTTCTCATTCCCGCTGTCTGCAAGTCAATATCTCCTCTATATGACGACTAGCAAATCTAGTTTACCTTAATATTAATGATATGATGAGAACTGTATACAACTTACTGAAGAGATGTACACTGGCAGGCAGATAAAAAAAAAAGACACTCATACACACATAACTTAGCTTTCAGCCACTAGCTTTCATCAGAAAAGAAACACATTGTCATTCATACAATGACACAAGCACACTTCACAGACACACGACCATTATCTCTGTATTTGAGGAGAGTTACTATTATCAACTGCATTCATATCAATACAGGAAATTTATGGTAAGTATTGTTCTGCCACCATTAGACAATAGATACGAAATCAAAAGTGTGAATGATACATTTGATTAACCACAAATTTCCTCACTGCAGACAGTTTGTTTTATTTTATTTTTTTTTTTTTATTTTTTCAACTGTGAATGCTATTACAAAGCACCCTTAATTACTATTGTTTTCCAAAATACTCCATTACATTCACAATGAATTTTAGATGCCTGTTAAGTCATGGATAACAAAGTTTATCATTTTTTTACCCCATATTTAACAAGATCGCATCATCTATAACACACACACACACACACACACACACACACACACACACACACACACACACGTGGGGGGGGGGGGGAATTTCTTGTTACCCTGATTCTGTCATCATATTCCTGCAACTGCAGCTACCACCACCACCATCACCATCACACCGCTAGCATCCAGATTTACTTCTAGTGACAAGGGAAAGTATCACAACTACAGTTAAAACATTTCAAAATACTTACTTCAGCAAAGGAGTCGACAGACAGCCTCACAGCCGATTGCTTTTCCTCCTCTGAGACAGGAGCGATGTAGTCTTCGTCATCACTTGTCAGTCCTAACTCATCACCATAGCAAGTATGCACCCACTGCCATATCTCTTGCATGGAGAGTTGCTGTACATAAATAACTCAGTAACATTATAATAAATAAGCACTCTTGTACTGTTAGATTAAATGTTAAAATAAAAGTCAAGTACAGGTGAATTGTTATTTCAAATAAGAACAGCAATCAACAAATGCTCAACAACAAATGATTGTACTAGTAGTACCTATCCACCTTCATTTTCCCATAGTCACTATCTCACAATCTCAGTTCTCAATTAACCAATAATATGAAATATCTGTTACTACACAGTGACAGAAATATTTTCACTGCACCAACAGACATTGCAACAGTTATTTGAATGAAGGAAAGTCAAATTAATAAAATATAAACATTGATAAAATTAGCAAAAGATATTTCTAATTTCAGCATACCTGATCTAACAGTGCATTCTGCCATACCCTAAAAAGCATAAGATAAGTCTTATCTCGTGCTCCAAATGAAGTTAGGAAATGTTTTTCTGTATCTGTACAGACAAGTATTGCATTAGGAATAACCAATGCAGTTTTTTCTTTGGTTATAGCTGTGACATCTTTCCATCTCAAGGATAGCTGTAACACAAAAATATTTTCATAAATTAAATTAGGCATGAGCTTACATTACCAACATTATTACAAAAGTCAACAGAGATATTTACCACAAAATAAAATGTTTTGAACCTCTGTTGACACCCCAAAGGGAATCAGCTACATATTTGAATTAGATGACTGAGGAAGATATGAGATAACTTTGCAATTTGCATTAAAAACAGAACCAACAATGTTGACATTCTATGTAAGATTTAAAACATGTTTCTGGTCACTCACGGCAATGAACAAAAATAATGCCAACTAAACACTTAGTATAGACTGCACCACACTGCTAATGATGGAAGTAATTCTCAAACAAAACAGTTCCCAATTTTGGAACCATCTTGTTATTTTACCTACAAAACATTGTTCACACAACAGTGTAGAAAAACAAATAACAGTCTCATGCTTGTGAGAAAGAACAAAGTAGACAAGAGAGATCTGACTCTTGTCTTACTGTGTTGTGGTGTAAGTGTTTGGTGGTGGGAGATGGAATGCAGGTGGACTTCAGACAGACAAAGTAAGAAAATGTCAGCACTCTCTCTTGGAATCAGGCCAAAATGGAAAAGTTCAAATGAGAGAGTAACTAATCAATATGTTTAATACAAGAGACAGAACAGATGATGGTACTACATCTACAAAACAGAAATGTAACAGGGTCTACAAATTACATCATGTACCCAGCAGAATATCCACAATACAAGATCATTACAAGCAAAACTAAGTGTGGTATTAACAAGGAGGGCACTGATGGTCATGAAAAGGTTGGGAAGAGAATTACAGTCAACATATACCTTGTTTTACCAATAACAAAAATAAATAAATAAAAATAAGTAAAATAAATACATAAATAAATTTAAAAAATAGTTTGTTAGGAAGAAATACATGGTATCTAAGTTTCACCTACTATTTTACTGGTTCATCAGTTGTATGTCTCAATTTCCAAAGGGGTGTGTGAAGGAATCTTCAGTGACATAATTCAAGGAACTATCAATTTGCCTCAGCCGGGTTTCTTAATTTAAAGAAACCAGGAATCAAGACAGACAATAGGAACACCATAAACAGATTATTACAGTGCTGTTTCTACAGTGCTACCTAGTCATAACCATCATTTAGGTTTGTGCCTTGAAATAGTATAAAATTTATTATCTGTGTAACAAAACTTACATAATAAATATTATGGTAACAGCATACAGGTAGACAAAAGGGAGAATTGATAGTTTGAATTTAGATAAAGTGGGTATTGGTGAAGTTCAGTGGTAGGATTAACAGCATTCCTAAACAGGAGAATAAATGGGTTATAAATACAAAATCAGCTGTGGGTAATGCATGAATATGTCTAATTATAAATAAGAATGCAGGTAAGCTGCTACAAACAACACACTGGACTCGTAATCATAGCCAAGGTACACAGTAAGCCAACAACCAACACAGTAGTGCATGTTTATATGCCACTGAAGATATTGAAAAAACTGTATGAGGAGATAAAAGTAATTATTCAGACAGGTGAGGACGAAGAAAACTAGACTGTGATGGGGGACTGGAATTCAGTAGTAGGAAAACAACAAGTAGTAGGTGAATATGGATTGGGGAAAAAGAATGAAAGAGGAAGTCGCCTGGTAGACATTTGCTATAGCACAATTTAATCATCACAAACATATTGTTAAAGAATCAAGAAAGATCAAATAGACCAGGAGACAACTGAAGGTTTAAGATTGATTTTATGTTGCACAATTCTGGAACTAGGTTTTAAACTGTATGATATAGACTGACCACATCTTATTGGTTATGAATTTCACATTAAAACTGAAGAAAACTGCGAAAAAGTAGAAAAGTAAGGAGGAAACCTGGATAAATTGAAGGAACCTAAGTACAGAAATTGCTACATTTTCATTAATTTTTCAATACTGTAAGGCAACAAATTTAAGAATGAACCTTTAACATCTTCCTATTTGAAACTTCTGGAATCTTCCTATTTGTTTAAAACATAAAAATTTTATTTCATAATACTTTACAAATATTACCTTACATTCAATGTGAAAGTGGATTACATGTTCTGTCTTTGATATCTGGTGTATAACTTATTACACTTAATCGAATATGGGAGTCCCGATGTTAGTTCAGTCAACCTTGTTCAGTTTTTATTTCTAATAAAGTACATATTTGTAAACAATGATTCGCAAAAGTACGTAGATGCAAATATGGCCTTTATCAAATTTCAACATTAACTAATACAAGGTATTTCTTTTGAGAAATTAAGAGGCCAGCAGTTTTTGGATTTTGCAACACTTTTGAGATACAAACCATTTTGTAAATATTATATCCAGTTCAAGAGCCACCCTATCAATGCCATATCTTTCGATAAAAGGAGATACATTCAGCAGTTCAAGGTTATCCTATGTTAAGATAAAAAACTAGATTATCGAAGAAATAATTTGAAAATCTGAAAACCTATGGTTGAAATAATCTTACAAAGTAGAGATCCTTTATGCATAACATTCATTATTACTTAACTGATAAAGTACCTTGAGTTTTTTCTGTCCTCAGTTCATTGTATAAACACTTAGGGTACACTATTTGAAATGTATCTTGATGGCTGTCTTTTTCAGTAATGCAATCGTATATTGACGCAATAAAAAAAAAAATGCATGTGGCATTTCTTTTGGCTACCAGAAACTCCTGTTCACACTCAGAATGAAAATTATAAGCTTTGCGTTTTATTATTATTATTATTATTATTATTATTATTATTATTATTATTATTATTATTATTATACACTACTTATTGCGTGTGAAGTCGTTACACTATACAGGCTATTATTTTCGGGACACAAGATCATGTTTGAATATCTAAGTCACAAAATATCCTGTCCACGTGCTATAAAAATGCAGAAGTGTTATTTAATCACCATTGTTAGTAAATAGATCACATTTGTGTCAAACGTATGCACATTTTCACAATTTCATCCGACATTTTTGCTTTGAACACTCAGTAACACCGCAATCTAGCAAATCAGCACTCACGATCTACCGATAGATCATGATCGATGTGTTGCCAACCCCTGGATTACAGTCATACAGTAGAAGAGGAATGAGTAGCTTTGAAAAATGAAATTCTGGGGGCCACAGGGGACCTAACAGGTAAAAAGGCAAGACCTAGTAGAAATACTTTTATAATACAGGTGGTACTGGATTTAACTGATGAAAGGAGAAAATATAAAACTGCAACAAATGAAGCAGGCTAAATAAAAGTCCAGACAGTTAAACATAAATGAGTTCCACAAGAAGTGCAAATAGGATAAGTATGAGTGGCTAGAGAACAAGTGTAAGTCCGTACAAGCATATGTAACTAGGAAAGAGATACCACTTACAGGAGGAAAGAAAAGTGGTGATTGAATATCAAGAGCTCAGATGGAAAATCAGCAGTAACAAAAGGAGGGAAAGCTTAAAGGTGGAAGGAATGTATTGATGGGTTATATAAGAAAAACGCACTTTGAGACCATACTGTAGTAGGTGAAGAGAAAGTACATAAAGAAAGTGCATAAAGATGAAGATGAGACAGGAGATACAACACTGCAAGAAGAATAAAATATCACAAGAGGCTCACGGATTTGGCAGTAGAGGGTAAGAGGAGATGAGACAGACCAAGGAGAAAGTACTTAGATTTGATGAAGAACGCTATTGAAGTAAAAGGCTTAACATCAGACTAAGCATCAATGTTAGCATTGAATAGGGGATCATGAAGGAATTTTTTTAGGCTGTGTTTATAGCCCGCGGTTCCTCCGTGGCGGAGCAACTGCTGTGATTTTGCGGAGGACTGCTCGTCACTCACACAGCAGGCTGTTCAGCCACAGTGACCTTGAGCTCCCTGTTCCCACCTGGCAGCCAGACATACGGCGCACCGAACAGCCCCATTAGCTGCCGTGTAAGCGGTTTGGAAGTGCAGGCACTGGTATTTTGACACCGCAGCGGAAGAGCGGAGGGGTCACCACCACAGCCGCGCCCATAAACAGGACCCATGCTGCCTTATGAGAAACAGCGCACTGCCAAATTGCCGCGTGTCGGCCGCGGTGGCCGAGGAGACTGAGGCGCTCCAGTCACGGTCTGCACGGCCACTACGGTCGGGGTTCGAATCCCCCCTCGGGCATGGATATTTGTGCCGTCCCTAGTTGTAAGTAGTTCATAAGTAGTTTGTAAGTTTAGGGACTGATGACCCCGTAGTTAAGTCCCATAGACTATACAAACATTTGAACATTTTTGAAACTGCCGCGATTCCTCCACCGTGGAACAACCGTGGTTTATAAACGCAGCCTTAGGGGGACTATGCTCCAGACTGAACGCTGAAAGACATTATCAGTCACTGATGATGCTGATGATGATGAATAAAATGCCAAGTCAAACCAAGACAACAATCCCTTACAGTTGGTTACTGATGTTTTGGGAGAGCCAGTTATGACAAAACTACCCAACTGGTGCGTAGCTTGTTTGAGTCAGGCAGGCAAAATAACCTTGGACTCCAAGAAGAATATAATAATTATAATAGCAATCAAAGCAGGTTAAGATAGGAGTGAATACTACAGGAGGGTTAATATTGGTATGACCTGCCATCGCTACTCATCTAGACGCCGTGACATTTACCATCAAAGTGAGAAGAACAACTCAGCTGTGCACCTTTTATGCGTGTGCAACTGGCTTGATGTCAGTGTCTTATGGGTCCAATACATATGGATGTAAAAGACAATGAGCAGTCACCGCATGCACACCCTATTGTGGCAGCACCCCTTCAACTGTACAAGACACTACTGCCTGCTCTCACCATTAGGTTTCTGAACCCCCGCTGCTTCGCATGTGTAGGGTGGTTGGTCTGCACCAGTTGTTTCTTTTTAATCCTGATGAAGAAATCATATCCTAAGTTTCGTAGTTATAGCTTGAAATTTGAGTTAACAGCAACATATTTTTGAAAATCAATTTTTTGCATCACCTATTTTACCCCCTTATTTGTCAAATTTCAAAAAATGCAGAAACACGCGTCTTTTAAATTCGAACCCTGAATTAAAATCTGAAATTTTGTAGCTCTAGCTTTAAAATTGCCTAAATAGCTACGTATTTTCAAAAAATGTTTCATCCCCTATTTCACCCCTTTACGGACGGAATATCGAAAAATCGCTTCTTAAATGATGCCTACAGAGTAAGATCAACACCCTCCACAAATTTCAAGTTTCTATCTTCAGTGGTTTGGGCTGGGCGATGATGAGTCAGTCAGTCAGGCAGTCAGTCGGGACACTTCCTTTTCGATGATGAGTCAGTCAGTCAGTCAGTCATTCGGGACACTTATATATATAAAAAAGGAAGTTTCCCGACTGACTGACTCATCATCGCCCAGCCCAAACCACTGAAGATAGAAACTTGAAATTTGTGGAGGGTATTGATCTTACTCTGACACCTACATCTCATCTTGCACATGTGCAACGCCTGTTTTACTTTTTTTTTTTTTTTAACAGCTATTTGTCACAATGAGGAAGAAAATATCTTTGTGACTCATTTCCTTCGCAGAAATATAAGTTGTTGTATTAGGTTGCTGCATAACCACACCCTCAGAAATTCCAACATATTCATAAATAATGAGCAAATATTTGTGACACACAAGAATGTAAATGTCATTGCTGGACTATATTAGAAATGTGAAGATGAAGGGTGGGGTCAGTCTATTGCGATTCTGTTCAGAATCTATTGACAGCTTTTACCACCAATGTATTATTGATTGACCAAGGCCATATATCTCAGAAACACATCATATATATCACTCACACACACACACACACACACACACACATATATATATATATATATATATATATATATATATAGAGAGAGAGAGAGAGAGAGAGAGAGAGAGAGAGAGAGAGAGAGAGAGAGGATTTATCAGAAACACATCAGGCTTGGTCAATCAATAATACATTGTTGGTAAAAGCTGTCAATAGATTCTGAACAGAATCGCAATAGACTGACCCCACCCTTCATCTTCAAATTTCTAATATAGTCCAGCAATGACATTTACATTCTTATGTGTCACAAATATTTGCTCATTATTTATGAATATGTTGGAATTTCTGAGGGTATGGTTATGCAGCAACCTAATACAACTTATATTTCTGTGAAGGAAATGAGTCAAAGATATTTTCTTCCTCATTGTGACAAATAGCTGTTAAAAAAAAGTAAAACAGGCTTTGCACATGTGCAAGATGAGGTGTAAGTGTTGGTTATAAAGTCTCGTGCTCACCTGTGTGACTGCTCTCTCCAGTCTAGAACTTTTTAAATATGACTGAATGAATAAACAAACTATTAAACACATATTAAAATCTGCATAAGTTATACATCTGGTGTACTATATGGGAGAAATTGGACATGTCATAATGAGGAAGGAAGCATAGTGTTTACCACCACATTGATAGCATGATCACTAGATAGGGAGCTCACACTTGGACTTCTGGGTAAGGACGAGGAAGGAACTTGGCTGTGCCCTTTCAAAGGAACCATTGTGGCATTATTTTGGAGTGATTTAGGGAAATCACTGGAAATCTAAATGTGTATGGCTAAAGGTGGATTTCAACCACTGCCCTCTTAAATGTGAGTACAGAGTGTTACCACTGCACAACCTCACTTGATCATAAGAAGAAATCATGTAGTTTTCTAGCTTCTATAAAGGAACTCTAGTGAATGATAATAGTTTTGTAATATTAATATACAGCTAAGTGTAGTAAATTCTTACACAATATTTTCTTCTTGCCATAAAATGTACATAATTGTGTACAATGGGGGACAAAAAGATTACCTGGTGCCAATAATTTAAAGTCCAAGAACATAACATTGCAGCACATGCCCTAGTTCCGAAGTGCAAGTGTTGTCAACTCTAGCGGTCTTCGGAGCTTCAGCTTGGTGTTTACATCATACAGTAGAAGCAATATAATAATTAGGATACAGTATATGTCAAGATTCATAGCAGCTTAACTCATGTATCACTGATTTTGGAAACTGTTATTCGAGCACGTGGTTGAGGTATAAAAACTCCACATGGATAGATTTACTGCAATGAACTGCTTCTTACATATGTTTCATTGGCCGAGTGGACAAACTGAAGAACATATTCCATTTTATAATAGGATGCATGTATTTGTAATTACTTTGACTGACACATGGTGAATGTATAGTGTTACACTAAGATATATGTATCAGCAGATAGGCATAATTTTCTAAGTCCTTACATGTGGTTTACATGAGTGAATGGCTGTGGCTTTCATTATCTGTTTTTCCAGTTTCATATTCATTCTCCAACTCCAGCAGGACTACTCGACTGTTATGCTAATGAGAACGGACAGGTAGCTCATTGACAGAGTATTGACCTACCTGGTTAAGTGGTGTGCATCAGATCAGATGCCACCAAAGCCTTTACTTTTTTTTATTTCTTTTAATTGCTGTGCAAATGTTTCTTGATTTAGTTACTTTTTGTTATTAAATTATAGTGGTTTTACTTTTTTCAGTAATCTCCTTAGTATATAACTAATTACAGTTTGTCAATTTGATATCTACAAATAATCTTCCTTGGAAGGTAATATTTATGTGACATCCCATAACAAAAAATAAAATAAATAAATAAATAAATAAAATCCTTGGAGGGTGTTATTCATCTGACCTCTCATAAACATAAAAATAATGTTCCTTGGAGGTTAATAATGGTTTGACCTCCCATTAGAATAAAAATAACATAATACAGGCTACGTATATCTTCAGTATTTGTCCACATGCCATTGGCATCAAGAACAGCCTGGATCCTTGAAGGCATCCATTTTCAATATTATTACTATGAACACGAGTCTGTCTGATTAAAGATTAGATAATTATAAAATAGAATCTTCTAATAACCTATAAGAGCCTACAACTGCTCAATATCGCATTGCTGCAGACACACGCCAAGACCCCCTCTTAAAGTTGGCAGGTATCCTATGGATTGTGTGGGGAGTGAAAATAGGGGGAAAAAAAAACAATAAAGCTGAAGCTTGTGCTTAACTACTACAATACAATGGAAACAGTGGACTGAGCCGATCACAGAATGTTATCGTGTTTTAAACCCAGAAAACAAGGAAAGAAATATTAAAATATATACATCTTTTGGCTGCTTGAAATTTCCATGCGGAATTCTTTTGTTTTGTATAGGAAATCTGGAGGGAAAGAGGACTCATTGTAATTTATGTTGACTCTCTCAGAAAGAATAATTAAGAAGTACAAAGGAAGTGTCATTCCTCCAAAGCCAGGCCGTCCCGGATGAACACCACACCCTACGGTTGACAGAAAGGCATTTCCCAGATGTTATCAAACCTATTGAAAGTAGCAATTAAACATGAGTCTGCACAGTTTACTTGAAGAAGCAGGATGTGCATGGGAAGTGCTTGCAAAGAGAAACATGGTACTGCTATCCACAGTGCCACGTTTCTTTGTGCATCATGCCATGCTTCAGAATCTATTTCATGCAACTGAAGTTCTAATAGCATACTACTGTGTAACTCTCATATTTACAACTTCATTCTTATTTTGTTTCAACATTTAAATCAATCTTATTTTGTTTCAACATTTAAATCAACCTTTCTAGTAAATAATGTGCTTTAATTAATATTTGCATGGATTTTTGCTAAATCCAGGTTATCTTCGAACATCACCTTTATCTACTTCCTCCTTCAATATCTCTTTGGATTTTCAAAAGAAAATTAAAAATGAATTGCAAAGGTAATATATTCTTTAAAAGTTATTAAATTTATGTAGAAAATAAAATAGCTAGGTTTTTGAAGCTTTTGTGTAAGAAATAGGTATGTCATAAGGGGTTAAATGCCTATAAAAATTGTTGTTGTCTTAGAAGAGTGGTTTTTGTATTTAAGTAATTGACTCCAGATGTCACATATTAACACAAATAATTATGGTATTTCTATTCAGTAGCTGTGTAACCTGATTCCCCACACTAGCCATTATTTTTAACTAAGGGATACCACAAAAGTAAAAAAGGGTTGAGGATATAACAATTTTCATACCATTACTATCAATTTATTTAAAGACTGGAGATTTCCTCTCATCTAAGTCTTACAAATTTCCATATTCCATACAAGTGATAACTGATCTGTTATAACTACTTCAAAGTTTTAGTGATGATTATATAATGTTACAGCAAATTTACATCTATGCATAAGCTTCAATTGTAAATACACAGTTTATTATAGCACTTACTGCAAACATACCTGTGTTTCCCATCTGAAGATGTTTGCATAAAAGCACAAGTAATTCTGAGAAACATATAACCTTCCATGGACAATTATATCCTTTTGCAAAGCACAGGAGTAATCTAAAAATTAAAAAATAGCAGAAATAAATCAACAGCATGGCATACCTTACAACAAAATGTATACCTATTAAAATGGCTTCATAACAACTAATATTATAATTATTATAATAATTTAAGGTTTCCAAATGCTAAAACTACCACTAAACTGATATTAGAAATTAGAACATATATATACACACACACACAGGTATGTTCTATATTATTGCGATTCAGTGAGGCACTTTATATCTGTGTATATTCTCCTATCAGTACAACATGATAACACATGGGAGATAAATATTACTGTGATAAGACAAACTTATTTCCTCTCATTGATCAGATAAAAAGAAACTCACAATTATTTACTTGTTTATTGAACTTCTTAGAAAAGGGAAAACTGTCCAAATTAATGGCCACTGGCTCCAAGGACATTTCATAAGCTGTTCTCTTTTGTAGTTATATACCACACTCATGTTCACTAGCTTGTTATCCATCTGTTGCTTCAGTTCTCCTTCCACAGAACACCTCATCCATAAAACATTCCCAATATATTGTCTGTGACATTACAGATGACTGTCAAGCTGTCATGAGTGATTATCATTGCTCTTGTCATCAGAAGAAATGATACTTCATCTGAATATGTATTATATGCATCCCAAGACATGTAAAAATATGTTGCTGAATATGCACTAGATTCAGTGAAAACCCATAGTTGTGGAGCACCAACTCAGGCACAATGTGCTTTGTGGTTTAAGAAAATAAATTCTACTAAGATTTAGTTGATATAACAAGAACACTTTATCATGGTGCTGTGGAAAACTAAAACAATTTCACTGCCCATTGTGCAAGATCAATATACTCTTAGCCAGGTAATGAGCCTTAGTTTAAGTAAATGAGGAATCTGGATTAATTCAGATTAAAAACAAACTGTAATTTATAATGGCAAAAAGGAAAATTTTAAAGAGTAAATGAAAACAAAAACAAACACGACTCTGATTAATTTTGATCTACATTTGATGTGATGGTAATACTTAAAAGTATTGCCAATACAGTACCTAGTACATCCTGAAACAGAGCATCGGTGAAAGTAATTTTAAAAATTTTGACTTTCCATATCAAGCAAATACCTTCCTTTATGAAAGGAGATAAATTACAAAAGTAACTCAGATTTACATGGTGAAGAATAATGCAAATAAATCACCTGAAGCACCAGAAAGAAAGTGCCATACTCTAACAAAGAAGGGAAACAAGTAAAAAGATAAAAAAATGTACAAGTGGATTGAACATATTAAAAGATCAAGCTGTGGCTGTGACTAAAATTTAAACTATCTGGGTAAAGAAAGGCTATACAGAATAGTGAATATAGAGGGGAGTCATACATCGTAATGAAATATACATATATGAATAAAAAAGGAGGCACAACACAGAGACAAATGTTGAGGGAAATGTAAATGGAAGATACAAAATAGTAATGGTTATCAGATATTATTGGCTACCCAACAACTGAAATAAGAAGTATTAGGACAACTAAAAGATCACCCCAATATGTAAGTTTTTAGTAAACAATTAACATAAAACATATTATCATTTGGCTCTCTCTCTGTATGGCAGGGAAAAGCTCTAAAATCACAAAAATTTAACACAATTTTCTATACACAATTAACATCACAATGAAGACCTATCCTGTTTATCTTTTATTAAACTACCTGGGCTATTGCAAACACTGATATCAAACAAGCATAACACACTGGGACAAGTCAGTGTTGAAGGAGAAAGATACAGACAGTGAAATACTTTACTGATGTGGTCGACAGAATGGTCATTTCAGCCACTGTTATCAATTAGAACTTGTAAAACAATGTTCAGTGTCAACAATATAATGAGGCTAGTTTGCAACGGATGACAGCCAAGCTGGAAGCAGGCACTTGAAAACAAGGGGGATAAAAGAGGATCCAGATTGCTTAGGTTTCGAAGGAACAGTTGAAATCAAGCAGGTTATATGAAGCTACACATTGTGTCATATGGTGGACTACCAAACTTTTGACCGGTTTGCCAGTGGTCATTCATACGGCCGGACAGGTAGTTGGTAGTCACACCAATATAATAAGCTGTGCACTGATTGCAACAGAGTTGGTGAATCACATGGCAGTTTTCACAGGTGGCCTGGTCTCTGACAGGGTAAGATAGGCCAGTGAAGGGACCAGAACAAGAAGCGCTGGATGAGTGGATTGTGCAGGTCTTGCAATGGTGTCTTCAACACAGTTATTATCCCTGCAGCAAGAGGTTGGGATTGGGGGAGGGGGGATGGCATAGGGCTTGACTATGATGGCATGGGCATTGTATGGCTAATGGAATATCACTTAAGGAGAGGTGACAAGGATCTTGGGCATAATGTCTCTCTTTTTAGAGCATGATGAAAGAAAATAAAAGCCTTGGCAAAGGATGTGGTATAATTGTTCCAGTCCAGGCTGGTTTCGGGAGTTGAGGAAAGTGGTTTGTTTTGTAGCTTCTTATTTGGGGTGGAGGAAATTCTGGATGTGTGTGGGGGGAAATGGCATGGGAAATCTGTTTGCAAACTTGGTATGGGGGATAGTAGAGTCTGTCTGTGACAGCCATTGTGAAATGATTAGAATATTAAGCAAGGGAGTTCTCATAATTGCAAATATGTCATCTACAGGTGGCACGGTATATGGGAGTGATTTTTAGTGTTAAAGGGATGTCAACTGTCAAAATGTAGGTTCTGTTAGGGGGTTTAATGTGGATGCACTCATTAGTGAGGTGGCACATTGGGTTGAGGATGACCAGGTAAAGCAAATGGGAGAGAAAGGATTGAGATGGTGTAAGAAGGAGGTCAGGGTGACCTGGCCCCAAGTCCAAATCATGAAAATATTATCAATGAACCTGATCCACACCAGAAGTCTGGGTTTTTATGGGGCTAGGAACGTTTCCTCCAACACTCCCTCTAACCTCAATAACTAATTATAAAAAGAGTACCCCGTCGCAATACAATACCACCTTGGAATGGAACAACAAAATAACATCATACGTCAATGCTTTAAGTTTCTTTCATCATGCTCTGAAATGAAAGACATCCTGGCCACTGTTCCCAAAGTGGTGTTATTCCTACTCCAGTTCCATCACAGGCTTATCCCACCCCATCAAAGGCTAGGCCATTCGTGAAATCAGACCAACTCTGCTATGATCACGGCACAGCTTTTTATTTCAATATGAATACCAACCAACTGTCCTTCAGGATGAATGGCTACTGGCAACTGGTAGACCGCAACTTGTAGCCGAGTATAACGTGCTTGATTTCAACAGCTGCTTCACAGCCCCAACCATCTGGACCCCCCCCCCCACCCTCCACTATTAGCACTACCAGCTTTTCTGAATTACAAAGATGGGAGTTATCCTTACAGTACACTCTTCAGACCCAAAATTATATATTATGTGCTATATTTTGCTCCCTAGCTACAACTCATTCCACCCATCTAGTACCTACGTGCCCCATAAGGCAGCAGTGGATCTGTCTTTTCACTGCTGGGTGTTACCCTGAACACAGAAGCCGGATATGACAGTTGTGTTAGCAAGATGTGACTGTGCAATTGTATGAATGTGTGTGTGTGTGTGTCCCATAAAGTTCTGCAGTGCTCAACGTTTAGCCAGTTAAGGTTCAGGTGGGACCGAGAGGACTGCTCTCTGGGTCTCGTGGATGAATAGTGTGAGCTGTGTTACACATGATTGTTACTTTAACAACCCACAATGATTTCTGAAGAGGAGATTTCTGATCTTCAGGAATTTTACAATACCCCAACACAAAAATGTTCCAAAATTCTATAACACGTTAATGTAAGAGATACAAGCCTATAGATATGTGCAAGTGTTTCATGACCCTTCTTGTAAACGACAATGAACTGCACTTTTTTCCAAACCTTAGGTGCACTTCGCTCCTATAGACACCTTTGGTACATTGCTGCCGGAATGGCCTGTTACTTTGCTTACTGATTATGATCAGGGCAGAACTCAGAACAATAAAATGGAAAAAATAAAGGATTACTTTAGTAATAGTTAACTGCAGAAGGGTCTATGGAAAGATCTGAGAAATATTCTCACCTTTAGATAGTCACAATGACCATATAGTATTAGCGACAGAAAACTGGTTAAAACCAGAAGTCAACAGTAATGAAATCGTAAACTCAGACTGGAACGTATACTGCAGAGAGAGGCTAAACACTGAAGGGGAGGTGTGTTTAAAGCGATAAAAATACTATTGTATCGAGTGACATTATAACAGATCCAGAATGTGAAACAATTTGGGCGAAGGTCACAGTTAAATGTAGCTCAAACATCGTCATTGGATGCTTTTATAGACCAACTGGCTCAGCACCAGTAGTGGTGGAACATCCAATGAAAAACTTGGAAAATATTTCCCGTAGATTTCATAGTCATGTTAAAGTTTTGGGTGGATATTTTAACTTGCCAGAATATGACTTGGAGACTAATGTGCAACAGGGACAGAGAATTGAGTAATATTGTTTGAAGTGCTTTATCTGAAACTTACCTCAAGCAAATTTAAGAGTTCAACTAGTGGATATAATGTGTCAGACCTGCCGATAACAAACAGACCCAAACTTTTTGACTAACGTTACGGTAGAATAAGTAATCAGCGATCATAAGGCCATTACAGCATCAATGAATACAGCTGTAAATAGAAATATCAAGAAGGGTAGGAAGATCCTACTGTTTAGCAAAAGTGAAAAGTGACACGATAGTTTCGTCTCTAATGCTGACAGTATTGAACATCTGTGGATGAAGTTCAAGTGCTCCATACAATACACATTAGATAATTATCTGTAGAGCCAAATTATGTGAGAGGGGAAAGGTACACAGTGGTTCAGCAACAGAGTTAGGAAACTGTTACAAAATCAAAGAGAACTTCACAGCAAATATGAACATAGCCAAAGTCTTGCACACAAGCAAAAATTAGTGTAAAGGCTGTTGTTGTTGTTGGTTCAAGTGGGGACTAAACACTAGCTAAGAGTCCACTGTCAGAAGAAACTAAAAATGGACAGACTGACAATAAACAATTCGCTGAAAACACAAAAGAAAGACATGCAATAGGTGTAAAAAAAAAAAAAAAAAAAAAAAAAAAAAAAAAAAAAAAAGTCAGGAACTGAGCTAAAACTGGACAGCAGAGTACCATGGCTGGCTGATCACAAAGATAATACAGGCTGAGCCAGCCATAGTGCAGACACTAAAAACCACTTGACATTCAACACAAAAGTAGTAAAAGGACTTAAAAATGTTGGATAGGTGCAGACCTGAGAGGTCAGGCAATAGCACCCACCACTAGATGGAATTATAAAAACCAGCTGCGTGAATAGAACTTAAAACAGAGGTAGCCATGGAGGCATCGTCACCTAAAACTAAGGGTAGCACATCTGTTATATTAAAAGATTGCCGCTAGTTGGCTACAAGTGGACAGTCCATCAGAAGATGGAGTACTGTCAGCGCTGCTCCACACCGACACACCAGTGGGGCCTTATGGCGAAGGAGGTACCCATGCGTTAGCTATGTGTGACCAATTCGCAATTGGCAAAGAACAACATAGTCCCGATTAAAGGCCCTAAGGGAGGACTACCCGCACCTGTGGAGAGTTTAATGACGCGGAGCTTATTTGGGATGCCTGAGTAGGCCAATTCAGAATTCCAAACCCCTAGTATCTTGCTGTTCAGCTCCCTTCAGAGATCCCCTTCCTGGAGACCAATCCCCAAGGGGCATAAAGTGGTGGCTTGCTTGGCCAGTTGATTGACGTGTTCATTGCCTGCTATACCAATGTGGCCCACTGTCTGAAGAAAAGTGACAGAACGGCCTGAATGCGAAGGGTGAAGACTGCGTCCTGAATTGTCTGCACTTCAGGATGTTTAGGAAAACACTGGTCTAGTGCCTGCAAGCCACTCACAGAGTCGCTAAATATGACAAACAATCCCTTGGGGCAGGCTCGGAGATGCACGAGGGCTCGTAAAATTGCGATCAGCTCTGTGGTGAAGACACTGCTACCGCGAGGCAAGGATCGCTGTTCACTATGGTCACCACAGATAAAGGCATACCCTGCACAGCCATTGACCAGAGAACCATCAGTGTAAAGCACTTGTGCATTGTGAAATGATGTGAGCAGTGCTTGGAACTGGCAACGGAGATTCAATGGCGATACTAAGCCTTTTGAGTCCCGGGACAGGTCCAACCGATTCTGCAGGTGAGTACTGCACCAAGGACGGGTCTGGAAAGAGTAGTGGAAAATAGGAGTGAAGGGAAGGGATTCAAGGGACGGGTGAAGGGAATGGACATGAACCACGATCAGGAGACCTGACCTGGGGTGTCCTCATGGGGATGGGAGTGCAGCAGTCAGAAATATAAGCCTGTGATTGGGATGGCGGGACAAAGCGTGAACGTGCATAAGGGGGGACCTCGGCAAGGAGGCTTGTCACTGGGCTTGTGCAAAATGCCCCCGTTGCTAGATGAAGACCGGTATGAAGCATGGGGTCTAAGACCTGCAGTGCGGAAGGCACTGTTGAATCATACTCAAGGCTCCCATAATCCAGGTACGATTGATGAGAACCTTGTAGAGCTGCAGGAGTGTGGGACGTGCGGCTCCCCAAACACTGTGCCTAAGGCAGTGTAATAGCTGTCGGATGTGTGGCACCCAAGTGAGCCGATTATTGAAGAGCATGCCGAGAAAGTGACACGTCTTCGACACTATGTAGTTCATCAGCCCAAGAAGAGCTCTGGGTCCAAGTGAACAGTCTGATGATGACAAAAGTACATGACTCGGGTTTTAAATGCAGAGAACTGGAATCTGTGTGTTGAGGCCCAGGAATGTGCATTCATAATTGTTCCCTGCAGATGCCTTTCAGCAACACTGATGCTCGTGGAGCTGTAATGCAGGCAAAATTCATCGGCAAATAGGAAACAAGAGACCGATGAGCCTACTGCAGCTATGTCATTGTTGATTGCCACCAAAAAGAGGGGGACACTTAGAACAGAGCCCTGTGGGACACCGCTCTCCTGAGTGTGAGTGGAACTTAAACAAGTGTCGACCCTAACATGGAAGGTGCGAAGGGAAAGGAAGTTCTGGATGAAGATTGTAAGAGCACCCCATAAACCCCATTCATGCAGTGTTGTCAGTATGTGGTGACACCAGGCAGTGTCATACGCCTTCTGTAGGTCGAAGAAGATGGCGATAAGATATTCACACCGAGAAAAAGCTTGACGGATGGCTGACTGAAGAGACACAAGGTTGTCAATAGCGGAATGACCGTGGCAGAAGGCCCCGTTGCTGAGCCAAGAGTCCGTAATCTTCTAGTATCCACATGAGCCGCTGACTCACCATACATTCAAGGAGCTTGCCGAGAACGGTGAGACTAATCAGGCGGTAACTATTTGCCACCTGTGGATCGGCGCCAGGTTTTAACACTGAGATAACAATACTGTCCCGCCATTGTGACAGGAAAACACCTTCACGCCAGACACAATTAAACAGGGCTAGCAGTTGGTGTCGAGAAGCCACTGACAGATGACGAAGGAACTGGTTATTGACATGGTCTGGCCGTGGAGAAGTATCAAGGCATCCAGCCAGGGCACACTAAATGGAGTGTTGTATGGCTCCTGGTGGTGTGTGCGAAACGATAATGTCCATCTCTCAGCTCGTTCTTTTATGGTGCGGAATTGTGGGCTGTAGGCCGCCGTTGCAGAACAACATTTGTAATATTCTGCCATGTGCTCTGCAATAGCCGTGGGGTCTGTGCATAGCATGCCCTGGGATTGGAGACGGGGGATTCTCCAAGGTGGGTGGTGTCCAAAAATGTGTCGGGCTTGCAACCACACCCGAGATGGGGAAGTGCAATAGCCGATAGTGGCAACGTACCGCTCCCAAGAGTCCTGCTTACTCTTCTGGATTAGTCACCAAGCGCTGGCCCAGAGACGCTTACAGGTGATCATGTGTTCAATCGAAGGGTGGTACTGGTGGCACTGGAGTGCTCACCAACTTTCCCGGATGGCCTCCGCAATTTATGGAGTTCACCAAGGTCACTACTACTAAGTGGTCACTACCACATAGCTTCTCATGTACCTTCCAGCTGAGATGAGGGAAAAGGCTTGGGCTGCAAATGGAGAGGTCAACAGCTGAGTACTTGACGTGTGCCACACTGAAGTGCACAGGTGCACCTGTGTTTAGAAGACAGACCTCCTTCTGTGCCACGACACTCTCAACATTCATACCACAGCGGGATATCTCGGTTCCACCCCACGAAGTGTGGTGGGCATTGAAGTCTCTCAAAAGGAGGAATGGTGGGAGTAGTTGAGCGACCAGCGCAGCAAGGTCCGCAGTGGAGACAACCTCATCTGGAGAGAGGTAGAGAGAACAGATGGTAAGTTCCTGTGTTACCCCTATGCGGATAGCCACTGCCTCGAGGGCTGTGCGGAGGGGCACAGGGGCACTGGGGACTGTGGCAAGGAAGTAAACTCAGACACCACAGGAGACTGTCGTAAATGGAATGGTTTTTATAATAGCCCCGATAGCCCCAAAGGGCAGGGGTCCACTGAGCAGGAAACACATTTTCTGTAATGCCAAACAGAGAATGGGGAAACGGCACAATGACTGTAGTAGCTCATCCAGGTGGTTGAATAAACCGCTGCAGTTCCATTGGAGGATTTGTGTCTCTTTGCTGAAAGGCCATAATGAAAAACTAAAGATCGTCAACTCAGAGGATCACCTTCTGCCAAGGGCTGTGTATCTACAGCATCAAGAACCAGTGAGGGTGAGATCCTCAGCGGACGTAGAAGAAGAAGAAGCAAAGGAAGGAGGACTCCTGTGTGGCTTCAAAGCCACAGAGGAGTACTTCTTCCTTTGCTTCTTCATCTTTGCCTTTCGCTGCCCTTTCGGTTTTGAGGGCTGGGAGGACTTCTCACAAGTGCTTTCAGGCCCTGATGTAGATCAGGGAGCCCTTCACCTAGGAGCTGGTGGATCCTGCAGCCTCTGGCTGTGATCTGCCAATCCACTTGTGGAAGCCTCGGAAGGGAGTGCCCCAAGGGATCCCTTCTGAGCGAGACGGGCCAGGGAAGGCTGTTGCTTCTCTAGCTGGGGAATGGGGACTGGTGTCCCTGATGGTGGGGGGGGGGGGAAATTGCTCCCACAGGTGTTGAGGGAGCAATGGATGGAGACGTGCCCCCACCCATCAAGGAAGGTTGATAGCCCTTAGGGCCCAAGGGAGGAGATAACACCGATGTTGTCACAGGTCTCAAAGAAATTGGTGTTACTATGACTATGGGAAAAGATGTTGCCATACGGACAGAGTGGAGCTGCTCGTACTTCTTACGTGCCTCAGAGAATGTCAGCTGCTCCAGAGTCTTGAATTCCATGATTTTCCTCCCCCAAAGTAAAACAGAGCAGTTTGGGAGCATGGCGAGTGATGTTGCCCACAATTCACACAAAGGGGAGATGGGGTACATGCTGCATCTGGGTGTGATGGCCACCCACATTCCCTGCAGGTTGGGCTGGAAGTACATCGGGACAACATGTGCCCGAACTTCCAGTACCGGAAACACCGCAGGGGGGGAGGGAGATATGGCCTTACATCACACTGGTATATCATCATCTTGACCTTCGCTGGCCAAGATAAAAGCACCAGTGCCAACCATGCTGTTTTTAGGTCTCCTGTACACCCGCCGGATGAAGTGAACCCCTCATCGAGGCAGGTTCACTCACAGCTCTTCATTGTTCAGGGATAACAGATCTCTGTGATAGAGGAGACCCTAGACCATGTTTAAGGATTTGTGGGGCATGGTACTGACTGGAATATCACCAAGCTTATCACAGGCAAGTAATGCGTTCGACTGGGCTGGGGATGCCATCTGTATCAGAACAGCCCCACTTCTCATCTTCGAAAACAACGCCACTTCGGCATACTTGTCTTCGAGATGGTCGACAAAGAACTGACACTTAGTGGATGTGCATGACTCCCCATCATTAAGTGCACGGACAAGATACTGTGGCAAGTATGGCTCCAATCGATTCAGGCTCCTGCATTCCTCCCAATGGGTGGCAAGGAAAGGGAATCACTTGGGATCATATGTCGCCACGTTAAAGTCTGTATTGCCACACTTAGGGATGCCAGTTTTGCATCTGGCAATGCTATTATTAGCTCGTTTCATTCTTGTCCCACGAATAGCTAGGGGTCTATACATCCGTCAAGGTAGAGCCCAACTTTACTGGGTATGCCTTATACAAATGAGGTGTGGGAGGTTCACCAGATATTGCTCACTAGCGACTGTTCAACATCAACAGCCATGCATCTCCTCAGCACATAGCACACATTGAGTTTGAGGTTTTTTTTTTATTTTATTTTACTTTTTATTATTATTATTATTATTATTATTATTTTTTATTATAGAGGTTTGTACCATCCTCGCGACCCGGGCAATTAAGTGAAGATCCCTGGGCTCTAAAATGTACAAATTTCCAGTATCACGCCGAACAATGGTAGTTGAAGCACACACAGAGCTTGGGGTGTCGCGGACTGTTGGCGCGACACAGTCCACTGCTTGGGACCCCGGGTTCACCAAGCCCGTACTCAGCAAATTAATGCTGAGCCCCTGAGGGAAGTGTGAAGGCCTTCTCACAAGAATTGCGGTAAGCATACCAGGATGTATCCGTGTGAAGATGAGGGCTATACCGAAAGTAGAGAACCTACTGCCGGAAAGGCCTCAGCTGATGGATCTGACCAAGCATGTCTCACAACGTCCCATCTTCCTTATCCTCTCCCAGTCCTTTCCTAATTCCTCTCCCAACCCAAGGTGTGATGCGATCCGTGCCGAGGGGTGCGTGGCACATGGGTGGATGTGTCTCGAATGGAGACTCAGGGATACCAGGCGACCTCCCTGAGTAAGTAGCCTTGCACCACAAGGGGTTATCGTGGTGTGGACCATATAAATCCCCAAATCTCGTGGGACTAAGATGAACACAGAGAAAGAAAGTATTTTAAAAGAATATGAGGGGCAATCTGAGACCTCAGATACTCAGACATCAGAATCAGGACCGATGGAGTGCACTCCTACTTCTGAATTAGGGTCTAGACCTGAGCAAGAAGTGGGAACTGTAACAGAGAAGTTGGACCAGATTAGGATTAAGGCCTTGTCTGGCGCTCAGAGGAGGAAACTTCTCAAAGAACAGAAGCAAAAGGAAGGAAAAGAATGACTTCCTACGCATAAGTGGAGGGAATCAAAAGGGCTTGAGCCCAAGACCCCCAAAAAGAAACTGCCTCAGGTCGAAGGGGATACACAGACCCCCTCAACATCAAAGACAGGTGGCAAGAGGGTTAGGGAGGAATCTAAGACTCCCTCCTCTCTGGAAAAGCGTGATCCTAAATGGCTGAGGCAGGAAATAGGAAAACAGACCTATAGTACTGCAGTCTAGGTCCTTAGAATGGCGGTTGTCCAAGAAGGATACCCACTGGTGAGCATCATCTCGCAGCAGGAGGAGCTCGTGCAGATGGCCCTCTTTGAAGAGATTGGGGGGGACGCTGGTCCAGGACCCAAATTCAGGGGGTCTATCTAGATCGCGGTGCCCTCCCCATGGGAGGATGTGAAGCTGCTGGTCAAGACAGCAACCAAACTCCTGAAGACCGCAAAGGTATCAATATGGGTACAAAAGATCCTTAAGGATGTCCCTCCAAAGACTCTGTTCAAGAAAATAAGGGTCCAGAACCCAAAAGTCTCGACAAAGGATTGGAGGGTAATTAACCAAAAGGTCGTTCCGAAAGGACGAACCCTGGTGGTGGAGGTCGGAGAGAAGTCCCTGAAGGCAATGCGAGAGCAAGGCCTGAAACTGTTTTTAGGGTTCTCACAGGTTGCCATCAGGGTAATCAAAGGCCTTAAAGGCAATAATGGCAGCAAGATGGGGACTGGAAGTGCTGCAGATAAACCTGCAGCACAGTAAAGGGGCCACTGCTGCCCTGAGCCGTCGCCTGAGGAGACAGGAGGTGGATGTGGCCCTGATACAAGAACCCTATTTATACAAAGGGGGTGTATCGGGCCTCGGTGGTACTGGAGGTAAACTGATTTATGCTAGAAATCTAAAAAACTCCAGAACATGCATTTATGTTAGAAATGGAATACCTTTCATACCAATGATGGATTTTTGTTCCAGGGACCTGGTGACCATCAGGATGCAGCAGCAGCAACGTGAAGAAGGTATCACAAGGGAAATTGTTTTGGCCTCAGCATACCTTCCTTACGAAGACAGCTCTCCTCCTTCTTTAGAAGTGAGGAGACTGACGGAAGCCTGCCATCGGCAAGGTGACGAACTGTTGGTGGGATGTGATGCCAATGCCCACAATCTATCGTGGGGCAGCAAGGACACCAACAGTAGAGGTGAGCACCTTCTTGAATTTCTCCTATCTAACAACTTGGAGATCCTGAATAGGGGTGATGAACCTACATTCAGGAATAGTAGAAGGGAAGAAGTAATTGACATAACTTTTGGTTCCATGATGATGGGAAGTTACGTCAAACAGTGGCATGTGGTCCTGGAGCCATCCTCATCAGATCACATGTGTATTAAATTCAAGGTTGAAATGGGAACCAGACAGAACATGGCCTATAGGAATCCCAGGAAAACGGACTGGGAGACATATAGGAGAGACCTTGAATTCAGCCTATCGGAAATTAAAACTTCGATAAAGAATCCAGCAGAGTTTGAGGAAGTAGCCGTAACCTCTGCAATAGTGACCTCATACCAGGACAACTGCTCAATCACCAAGAAGTGCACAAATAGGAGTGTGCTTTGGTGGAATAACAACCTGGAAATGCAAAGGAAACAGGTACGAAGACCGTTTAACCTTGCGAGGCGCAAAGGACAATGGGCAAAGTATCGTGAGGCCCTTGTCAATTACAACCTTGCCATCAGACGGGCAAAGGAGGCATCCTGGAAGGTATTCTGTGAGGAAGTGGAGGGCACTGCTGCTCAAGTGAAAGTTGATAAAATCCTCACTAGGGTACCAACTAATCCAGGAGGAACATTGAGGAAGGAGGATGGGGAGTATACAAAGACAGCACATGAAACGCTGGAACTGCTCGTCAAGACTTACTTTCCTCAATATACTCTGGGGGATAACTCAGACCAGAATGCGGTTCCTGAGAGACAATGGTTCTCAGGTATTCGCAAAGAGGACTGGGATTTGGCCAAGGAGTGTGTCAGTTTCAGTAAGGTCTGATGGGCAGTGGGAACATTTCAACCGTTCAAGTCACCTGGCCCCAATGGAATCTTTCCAGCTCTCCTGCAACAAGCGGGAGAAAATCTTATTAGATTCCTATGCAGGTTATTCAGGGTTAGCCTAGCAGCAGGACTCATTCCCAATGCCTGGAGGGCAGTGAAGGTTGTCTTCATTCCAAAACCAGGGAGAATTGACCATACCAAGGCCAAGGATATGAGACCAATCAGCCTGTCCTCCTCCATTCTTAAGACATTGGAAAAGCTGGTTAATGTGCATGTTGGAGAAAGGAGGTTAAGTAGGGCTCCTCTACATTCAAACCAACATGCATATCAGCCAGGTAAATCATGTGAGGCAGTTCTCCACCAACTCGTTGGGAAGATGGAGAAAGCACTACACTTTCAGGAAATAGCCCTCTGTATCTTCCTGGACATCAAGGGGGCTTTTAGCAACACGACCTTCGATTCCATGGTTAGGGCAGCAGAGGTGCATGACCTAGGGACCACTATATGTAGGTGGACTAGGGCCATGCTCAGTGGAAGAAAGGTAGAGGCTACCATGATGAATGAAAAAATGGTAATCAACACCACTAGGGGTTGCCGGCAAGGAGTTCTTTCCCCTTTATTGTGGAATCTAGTGGTGAATGATCTCATTGGAGAATTAAACTCTAGGCAGTACTTTTGTCAAGGATACGCAGATGATCTTGTCATAGTAATACTTGGCAAATTTGCTGACACAGTGAAGAATATGGCACAAGGTGCATTGGACATTGTGCAAGACTGGTGCAGAAAACAGGATCTGGGGGTTAGTCCTAAGAAGACTCTTGTTGTACCATTCACAAAGAAGCATATACAACATTCAAGTTAGAATCTAAAGCTTTTCAATGAAGCACTACCTGTGCAGGGGACAGTGAAATATCTAGGGGTTACCCTAGATGAGAAACTGACATGGACCCCTCACATTAGGAATATTTGCTCCAAGGCAAAAGGTACTTTGGTAAGTACCAGGGGAGCTTGTGGCAAAAATTGGGGCCTCAGCCCCTAGGATATGCACTGGATATACACCACAGTGATTAGACCCAGGATCACATATGGGGCAGTTGTGTGGTGGAAGAAGGTAGAACAGCAGGTTGCTGCTAAGGAGCTTGGTAAGGTGCAGATATTAGCCTGCTTAGCCATAACAGGCGGAATTAGCAGCACACCAACTGCTGGGATGGAAACCATGCTGGATATGCCCCCATTACACCTTTGGGTCAAGATGGAGGCAGCGGCTGGTGCATATAGACTCAAAACTGGCAACAACTGGAACTCTTTGGGATATCCAGAATCACACACTAGAATAGTGAGTGAGGTAAATATAGGAAAGGTTGGGGAAATGCCAGCCGACTATATACTGCTTCAACAAGCCTTTCAATATAACAATTGGAAGTAGGGAGCAGTGGGAGAAAATAGTTCGACACTGTACGGGGGATATTGTCTGGTTCACTGACGGGTCAAAATCAGACCACGGCGTTGGGGCCGGGGTATACGGGGTGCAGCCAAGACTGGAGGGCGTCATGTCTCTAGGGACACTGGCCTCAGTATCCCAGGCCGAAATCACTGCCATCAGGGCGTGTGTGGAGGAGAATTTGCGTAGGTGCTACAAAGATCTTAGCATCTATATCTATTCAGACAGCCAGGCAGCCCTGAGATCACTGGCAGCTCCTGCAACAAGGTCTAAAATTGTTGCAGAATATCACAGTGTTTTGGTGGAGCTAGGGGAAAGCAATAGAGTAAACCTATTGTGGGTCCCTGGCCACTCGGGGATCAGTGGCAATGAACATGCCTACAGATTAGCCAGGATGGGGGCAGAGACTCCATTTATTGGACCGGAACCTGTCCTGACAATCACCAAGGCAATGATCAAATTGGAGCTACGTAACTGGCTCAGAAGACAGCACATAGAATATTGGACCAAAGTCCATCAACAAAAACATGGCAAGGTAATGATGCCAAAGCCATGTTTTAAAAGAAGCTCTGCAATCCTGGGTCTGAACAGGAGAGAGATTAGACTCATGGTTGGATTGCTGACAGGCCATGGGAATTTCAAAAAACACCTACATACAATGGGATTAACAGAAGAGGACCCTAAATGTAGGATCTGTGATGACGGTGATCACATCTAATCTTCGAATGCATTGCATTGGAGACTAAAAGGCACAGAACATTTGGGACAACCAGACCCAAAGAAATTGTGTCTTGCACTGTTCAAGGGTATTGGTTGGCTTTACTAGATATACAGGGAGTGATACTGCTTAATAAACTTAGTTTTGGTGCGGGCAGTGGCGGGTTGGACCAAGACTGTTTTGGCTTTCCTGAAAAAATCAAATCAAATCAAGCATACCAGGAGGCAGGTGGTGTTTAGCATGTGACCTTGCAGTCTGCTAGGCGGGAACTCGCAGAAAACATTCCAGATGGAACACAGTGTCAGGCGCCTGCCAGCAAAGTGCAGTCTTTCTCAAACGATTATAAAGAAACTATTGGGGGGGGGGGGGGGGGGATATGATTCTCACACAACTTGCAGATGCATTCTTCAGGTTCATGATTAACTGAATATAATTTTTTAGTAGTCATAGTTCTTGTGACATTTACGGATTTAGTACAGTACTACCAGATATCTGGAAATTTCACACTGAAAAATTGAGGTTGCTATGAATTTGCACTTGGTGCTTGTTAGATCATATGTTGCTGCAGATGTCGCTCTCTATCACCAATCTTGAGATAATGGGTTGTACGTAAAGCACTTACTTCCGATCTTGCATGTCAGCAAAGGAAATGGATCGAAATTTTGTTAACAGTAAATAAATGATTGGAGGTATTGAAGCAAGATTTTTTCAAATGATAGGATGCAAAGAGGAGATTATTTTGTCATACGATTAATTTACAATACTTGCATATGAAGATAAATTTATTTGTTTAATTTTATACTGAATATGGTCATTTTCATATACTACTAACTTGTCTTGCACTCAGTATCATTAAATACAGTTTCAATATCCTGTGACAACTTCAAATACATTAAAAAAAAAAAATCGCACTGACATGTTTTATGGCCCACTTTAGACTTGCTTGTAGTTTTGTGACTTTTTGCAAACATTTCAGGAAAAAATAATAATAATAATGTAAATAACAATGTGTAATATTCTTTCTGACCGTATTTTAACAAAGAACAAAAAAGATTTGATATTAGAGTTCAGCTTTGACAGAAATACTCTTTTTTTGAACTTTTATCTTTTTAAACTATTATTTTTATCTCTCTCCTACATTTTCATTATATTGCTCTATTAAAATATTATCGTCTGTCTTGTCTTGTTTGTTCAAACTTTATTTTCTTTGCCTGTACTGGTTACTAATGACTATAGCCTGGAAGGAATGTAGCGAGCATTTGCCGTTCAGATGAGTGACTATAGCCTGGATGGAACATGGCATACACACGCCAATTGCTTTCTGTATTTGATGATTTTCATATTATAATTCAAGTGTTCTAATTTCAAAGCAATGACGCACTGAAAATTATCAAAAACACGTTGTTCGTAGGACAACGTCTAATGTCTAAAATTGTTAGCCGTTAACACCTGCCATCGATGGTATGAGAATTATGGATTACATTCGCAACTGTTCCATAGCGTAATGGGTGATGAATTAGTTTGTGATGTACGAACATGTCGGACGATGATTCAATCAACATAGAGGAAAACAAATCAACATTCACAAAGTGCCGATCAAATTGAAGAACCAATGAAAGAGAGAGAAACGAAGATGGTTGAGCGCCATCTGCAATAAAAAACTGAGCAAAATTCTCGCCAAACAACCCAGAACAAACATGAAAAAAACGACTGCAAAGCATCTAACTCTCTGAATACAAAAAAACATTAAAAAATGACAATTTTTTGTTACTCTTGCTTCCTAAAAGGTTTCTGCAAACTCTTGTTAATTGAAAACAACAACTTTATTCTGCAATATTCCCAGTTGTTCGATTGAAACAGTGCTTTCTCTGAAAAGTGCATTTGTTCTGTGTCGAGTACATGCCATGAAATACATAACAACGAATTACAAACATAGATTTCTTTATATATACATGTGGCATCTGTTCCGAAAGAACAGACGTCTCTTCTGATCCTGCAGTTGTTATTCTTTCATATTCACAGAATATACGACATCAACTGTGATTGGGTAAACCTGAAAATGTGTACCCAGCCGGGATTCGAACCGGGTCTCCTGCTTTCTAGGCAGAAGCTGAGAATTTGTAACTGACGGGAGGCGAGCTTAGGTAGTCCTTTCAGGTGTGTTGATTACTGTGTCCCCAGTGGTGTAGGGGTCAGCGCAACTGCCTAGAAAGGAGGCGGCCCAGGTTCGAATCCAGGCTGGGTACACATTTTCAGCTTTGCCCAATCGCAGTTGATGTCATATATATTCTGTGAATATGATAGACTTCTTTATCACATATACATAAACCGGAGGGATACTGTTACAATGACTGTAATGACAGTACTAAATGTTCAAATGTTTGTAGGTGATCGCAAAGGCCCACTTTTAGTGTTACTACTGTAACCTAAAGTGGGCCAAAATTAGTGAGATGAATATTTGTAAACTCTGCTGTTTTGACAAAACATTTACCAATGGAACAAAAGTGTCTCCATATTAACAAAATCTTGTCACTGAAATGTTAACACTGGGAACAAAAAGAAAGAAAGAAAAAGACAGTGGTGTGAAAATAAAATAAATAGCTTCTTCATTGAAATTACAAAGGAATTTGATACCTCACCTTTTTTTTTTTTTTTAATGATATAGAACAAACTGGTGAGATGATTTTATTTGTTTATATTCAAATGTCTGAGAAATAAGGAAAACCATTTAGAGTACATATGATACCACATTTTAGTATCTGTCCCAACACGAGTGAAATGTTTTAAAACACAATTAACAATATACTAGAGTATCGGATTCCAAAGAAGTTTCAATATAACTACACATTTATATCCCCTAACAGACTTGACTTCTTCTTCAGACAAACGTATTCACATCTTGAACTTGACAACATACGTTACCTTGTTCCAATGTCAAAATGTGCCTTTTTTTTTTTTTTTTTTTTTGCCAAAACATAGCAGAGTTAACAAATACTATTCTCACTACCATTTTATGCAGATTAAATAGCAACAAAATATTGAGTTGTTGTTTTCAGATTTGTAAGTGGATTAAACGGCAGGGCATCAGTCCCCCAGAATATTATAATTCTGTAATAATAATGTGGAAAGATAAGTTGCACTTCATGAAAATGCCTGTTTTAAAATGAAATGACTAACTTCTTCACTTACATAGCAGAAAAACAGCAATTTTTGTTCCAACAGCTATCGATGGCTTTTGAAAATCCCACTACTTCATTCAATAAAATCTGAAGTTCGTTAAATATCGTACTTCATATTGATGTTTTGTAAATTAATCATATGACAAAACAATCACATCTTTGTGTGGTATTGCTTGATAAAACCTTGCTTTGATACCTCAAATCATTTATGAGATAAGAGGGATTTTATGAAAATTTTATTCCATTTTCTTCACCAGCATGCGGGATTGGGAGCAATTGGTTTACATGCAACCCATTATTTTGAGATTGGTGATACATAGCGAGATCCTTCCAACTTCAAAGAATAATTGAATATTTTGGCTACATTTCATCCGCAGCAACATATGACCTAACATGCACCAAACGACAATTCATAGTGACCTCTATTTTTCAATGCAAAATTTTCGGATTCTTGAAGTACTGTAATGAATCTGTTAATAACACAAGAACTATAGCCACAAACAAAATAGTAGATAGATCTCCATGAAACTGAAGAATGCAGCTACAAGATGTGTGAGAATAAATTTTTTTTCTTCACAATTGTTTGATAAATAATGCAGCTCAGACGTGTTGCATGCATTGGCGTTCACCCAACAAAGCTAGCCTGCACATTTCCGCACTCAATCTTACGCTGTATGAGACAGACAGTGTTTTTCTGCCGGATTTCTATTGTGCAGCCAACTGACGTGCGCACCATCCAGGAAACTTTCAGCAAACCATACTCCGTGTGAAAGGGCCTTAAAGGCTGTCATGCAAGAGGCATTCAACGACTTTTAGAGCAATGTTTTGTGTATAGATTTGGCAGAAAATCCGAAATTTTGGTTGTTGTTGTTGTTGTTGTTGTTGTTATTGGAATTTTTAGAGAGGACTAAACTGCTGAGTCATCAGTCCTCTGTTACGAGCTAAGAGATCATATCATAAGCTGAACAATTTAAATTTAAGCACTCCACTTTCAGTACAAGAGATGTACAAAGAGACAATGAATGCTAAAATGACTACAGAGAAAGAAAAACACAAAAAGAGTAGCCAAATATTCAACCGGAGCTATAACATCACAGCAAAAGGCTGTGGCTGGCTGATCACAAGGATAATAAAGGATGAGCCAGACACCCTGGTCACACTAAAAATCTGCAGTGATAAAACAAGATTCCAACGGTCGTGCCGCAGTGGATACACTGGTTCCTGCTAGATCACCGAAGTTAAGCACTGTTTGGCTTGGCTAGTACTTTAATGGGTAACCATCCAGGTCTGCCAAGCACTGTTGGCAAGTGGGGTGCACTCTGCTCTTGTGGGCCAACTGAGGAGCTACTCGCTGAGAAGTAGCGGCTCCAGTCACGAAAACTGACATAACGGCCAGGGGTGTGGGGCGCTGACCACGTCCCCCTCCGTACTGCCTCCGTTGACACGGATATGACACGGCAGCCGGTCAGTACCCAATGCACCTCTCGAGGCCTATTGGACGGAATTCAGTTCAGATAAAACAAGATGTAAAAGAAACAACTGATTAAAAGTTCTGGATGGGTGGAGGCCTGAAAGACCAGATAATGGTACCCACCACTAAATAGAACCATAAAATCCAGGTGCGCGAATAAAACCTAAAACATGGTCATCCATTGAGGCATTGTCAGCTAAAATTAATGGAAGTGCAGTTGGCAGATTAAAGGAGTGCCGCAAGGCGGCTACAAGCAGGCAGTCCAAAGGAATGTGGACCATTGTCAGCAAAGCACCACAACAGCACTTTTGTGAGTCCTCTCAGCTCGGCGAAAGAGGTGCCCGTGTTAATCACATATGGCAAAGAACAACAGAGTGCCGATAAGAGGCCATAAGGGAGGATTTTCACTTGCCCGTAGAGAGTTTAGCTGCATGGAGCTTATTTGGTACACATAGTCACATCATTCCTAATTCCAAAGCCCTAGTATCTTGTGGTTCAACTCCATTCGGAGGTCTCATTCTTGGAGATCAACCTCCAAGGGCCATGACGCTGTGGCCTGCTTGGACATCTGATCAACATGTTCGTTCCCTCTTATGCTAACATGGCCTCAGATCCAAATTAAGGACACAGAATGGTCTGACATGCCTAGGGTGAATACAGAGGGTGTTTTTAAATATACTGGTCGAGTGCTTGCAAGCCACTCTGAGAGTCACTACAGATGATGAACTACTCCCTGGGGCAAGCTTGGAGATGCTCAAGTGCCTGTAAACTTGCGACCAGCTCCATGGTGAAAATACTCCCACTAGGCAAGGACTGCTGTTCAACGTGGTCACCATGGAGATACGAGTACCCAGAATGGCCATCTACTAGGAAAACATAGGTGTTGAGCTGGGTTGTTTGGTTGGGATAGGGGGACTAAACTACTGAGGTTATCAGTCCCCCGGTGGGGAGGCGAAGGAGTGGGGATAGGAAAGGAGGGGAGGAGGAAACGAAATGCAGTCTGTGAAGGAAAGAAGGAAGGAAGACTGCATTAGCTTGGGGCCCCGTGCTCACCACGCACGTACTCACGAAGGAACCATGAGCCCCCTGTGGGGTTGTACACTTGGCCACCTCGTCCTCTGGAACCATAGGTGTAAATGACTTCTGCCCCATAAAATGATTCTAGCAGTGCCTGGCAACGGAGAGTCAATGGTGAAACTGAGGGCTTTGTATCCCGGAATAAGTCCAACCTAAGCTACAAGTGTGGAGTATGGGGAGAGTAGTGAGAAGTAGGAGGCAAGGGAAGCGAATCATGTGATGAAAGAAGGGAATGGACACGGAGCGCAATCGAGAGATCCGACCTGAGCCAGCGTCATGGTGAGGTGAGTGCAGCAGACAGAAATATAAGCCTGCAATTCGGATGATGGGGTGAGAATGGACACAGGCAACATACTACACTAACAACTATTGCCGGCGCAACCTCAGAGAGGGGACTCCGGCTCCAACAAGGCGGCTTGTCACTGGACTTGTGCAAAAGTCCCCGTTGCGAGATGTTCACCAGTGTAAGACTCACAACACAGAAGGAGCTGCCAAATCATACACCAAGCTCCCGTAATCAAGCCATGACTGAATAAGAGATTTATAAAGCTGCAGGAGGGCGGAACGGGCTGCTGGCTAAGCAGTGTGGCAGAGGAGGCGAAGAATCTTTAAATGTCGCCAGCATTTTTACCTCAGATGACAAAGGTGTGGTATCCAAGTGAGCCAATCATCAAAAAGCATACCCAGAAACTGATGTGTCTCTTCGAAACAAAGGGGTTCACCACCCAGCTATAGCTCCGGTTCCCGGCGAACTACCCAACGGTGACAAAAGGTGCATTACATTTTCTGCGTAGAAAAATTGGAATACATGGGTAGAGGCCTAAGATAGGGTCTTTTTGATGGTGCCCTGCAGCCACCATTCAGCAACACTACTACTAGCGGAGCTAAAATATAGGCAGAAGTCATTGGGGAAACAAGGAGCAAAGATTGAAAAAGACCACAACCAGGTGCTCACGCCTGCTGAAAGCAGTGCAGATAGTCGACTCCAGTGAACTAAGTTGTCTATAGCAGAGTGGTCTTGGCAGAAGCCCACCCTCTTGTGGAGTGAGGAGTCCATGGTCTTCAAGAATGCGCACGAGCCACCAACTCAGCATATGTTTGAAGAGCTTGCAGAGAACATTGGTGAGGCTGATCGGACAGTAATTGTCAGCCACCAGCAGATCTGCTCCAGGTTTCAACACCAGGATGATGTTTTCCCACCATTGTGATGGGAAAAGCCCCTCTGCTCACAGACAGTTAAGCAGGGCGAGGAGCTGGTGTTGAAACTCTGTTGAAAGGTGACGGAGGAATTGGCTGTGAATCCGATCTGGTACCGGAGAGCTATCTGGGTACGCAACAAGGGCAGTTTGAAAGACCCACTCACTAAATGGGGCATTGTAAGGTTCCCGGTAGCAAGTGTGAAATAATAACTGCCTCCGCTCGACCTACTCATTGAGAGTGCGGAAGTCTGCACTGTAAGTTTCAGTTTCAGAGCAACGTGCCCAGTACCCTGCCATGTGCTCGGCGATAACATCAGGGTCAGTACAGAGAGTACCCTGGATATTCAGAGACAGGATTAAAGTCACCATATTTGTGAGCACAACAAAGAAGGGAAGACGTGAGAGCCAATATTGGCTACATACCTCTCCCACGAGTCCTGCTTATTCTACTGGATCAACCATAGAGCTCGGGCCCAGAGACGTTTGAAGACGATCAGGTGTTCAATGGAAGGGTCCACCGGTGGCGTTGAAGTGCACGCCAATGTTCCCGGATGGCCTCAGTGATCTCTGGTGTCCACCAGGCATGGTCTTGTGCCAAGGGGGAACCAGTGGTGTTTAGGACAGTTGCGTCGGCGGCCGAAACAATACTGTCAGTGGAGCATCAAGGACAGTATAAGCAGCCGAAGTATAAGCCGGCCAATCAGCCCTATGTAGGGACCATCACGGTAAGTGGTCTGCAGGTTGATACTGCAGGAGCGACAAAAAGAATGGAAAGTGGTCGCTGCCATATAGGTCATCTCAGACCCGCTAATTAAGACTTGGTTGAAGGCTGGGGCTAAATACAGACAGGTCGATGGCTGAGTACAAGTTGTGTGTCATGCTGAAATGTGTGGGTGGACATGTGATTAAGAGAGATACATCTTCCTGTGCCAGGACAGTCAACTTGCCTACCGCAGCAGATCTCGGTTCAACCCCACAAAGTGTGGTGGGCATTGAAGTCCCCCAAAAGGAGAAATGGTGGAGGAAGTTGAGCAACCAAGGCAGTAAGGTCAGTGGGAGAGACAAACTCATCCTTAGAGAGAGAAAGAGAGTTAACAGATGTTAAGTTCCTGCAATGCCCAGATTCTGACAGCCACTGCTTCTAGGGCAGTGTGGACAGGCACAGGGACAATGAGGACAGTGGGAAAGACGTAAACAAAGACACCACCAAATACCCTGTCGTAGTCATCACAGTTTTTACAGTAGCACTAATAGCCATGAATGGCAGAGATCCACTGTGCAGGGAACCACGTTTTTTTTAGGGCGACACAAAAGGCTGGAAAGTGGCAAAACAATTGTTGCAACTGGGGCAAGTGGTGGAAAAAACACAGTTCCACTGCAGAGTCATAGTGCCTCCTGACTGCAGAGGCATGTTGATGTCATAAGTACACTGGTGTCCGCAGTCGTTTGCTGTCGCTGATTGCAGAGGCGGAGGATTGACGTCCATGGCTTCCCAAGTCGTGGCAATTGCCAAGTCCTCAGGAGATGCGAGGATCTCCACCCAATAGCAGAGGTAGGTGGTGGTGGTGGTGGTGGTGGTGGTGGTGGCAGTGGCACGGTAGCCACCTGGAAGTCCTTCTTCTTCACGTGCTGGGAGGGCTTTGTTGATTCAGTCTCAGGGACTAAGGATGCCCTTGAGGCCCTACGACCAGCAGTTTGTGGCTCTTTAAGCCACTCACTGGCATCCACTGTACCAGTGGGAGAAACTGTGGAGGAAAGGGATCCGAGAGATCCCTTCCTCGTGAGAGGAGCCCGAGCAGGCTGCTGCATCTCTGGCTCGGGGACGGGTACTGATGTCCCCGTTGGTAGGGGGGTTATTGCTCCTAAAGCAGGGGCTTTGGGAGCAACAGAGGAAGAAATGCTGGGTTGGGTTGTTTGGTTGGGATAGGGGGACTAAACTACTGAGGTTATCAGTCCCCCAGTGGGGAGGGGAAGAAGTGAGGATGGGAAAGGAGGGGAGGGGGAAAGGAAATGCAGTCAGGAAAGTAAAGAAGGAAGGAAGACTGCATTAGCTTGGGGCCCCTGTGCTCGCCACGCACATACTCATGAAAGAACCATGAGCCCCCTGGGGGGGGGGGGGGAGGTGTAGGAAGAGATGCCCCAAACCATCAATGGGGCAGAGGTTGACAGCTGGGCCTAAGGGAGAGGTGATGTGGCTGTAGCATAAGATGTTTTGATGCTTACTGGGTGGAATTTTTCATACTTCCTTTTGGCCTCCAAATAAGATAACCTATCCAGGATTTTATTTTCAATATTCTTTATACAGAAATGAGGTGGTAGGTGAGCAAGGTGAGTGCTGCTGTCCACAGTTAACATAGATGGGAGGAGGTGATGCACGTCCACATTCCCGACAGGGGGAGTTGGCATTACATCAGGAAGACATGTGCCCAAACCTTTAGCACTGAGAACAGCACATAGGAGGAGGAACGAAGGGCTTTACATCACACTGGTAAATCATCACCTTGGCCTTCTCAGGCAATGAATCACCTTCGAAGGCCAATATGAAGGCACCGGCAGTGACCCTGCTGTCCTTCCAACCCCTACAAACACACCGAATAAAGTGGGACTCCTCGCCACTTCGCCTATGTTCCTCCCATGGCATGGCCAAGGAAGGGAACAATTGGGGGTCATATTTCTTAGCCCCAGGTTTGGCAAGCCCGTACTCAGCAAATTAATGCTGAGCCCCCTGACGGAAGAAATTTTGGTTCTATGTCAAAGCACTAAACTGGTCAAAAGCAGATAACCAGACCTCTGTGACCATAATGGTGTTGAAACAGAGGATGACACACAAAAGCCCAGAATGTTAACTGTCTTTTCACAGAGGAAGATTGCTCGGAAGTTCCTACTCTAAACCACTATACAAACAACAAAATGGCAGATGTTGAGATAATTACCTAATTGCCATAGGTATAGAAAGAAATTGAAACCACTCAATAGAGGAAAGGCCACTGGACACAATTGGATACCAATTCAATTTTACACGGAGTATGCAAAGGAATGTGGCCCCCTTCTAGCAGCAGTGTATTGAATGTCTAGAGGAACAAAGCATTCCCAAGGATAGGAAAGAAAGTGCAGGTCATTCCCCATTTACAAGAAGGGTCAGTAATCAGATGTAAAAAAAACTGTATGCCTATATCTCTAACATCGATCAGTTGCACAATTTGGAACACGTTTTATGTTAGAGTGTTACATCATTTCTGGAGAGCGGTAATCTCCTTTGTAGGCATCAACATGAAAGAAATAGTCAAGTGAAACACAACTCATGCTATTCATCCATAAGATCCAGAGGGCAGTAAATACTGGATCCCAGGTAGACATGTTTATTGACTTACAAGAGGCATTCAATACTGTTCCACACCATTGCTTGATGAACAAAGCGCAAGTGTCTGGAATATCAGATGAACTGTGTGCTTGGATTGAGGCATTTGTAGCTAACAGAACACAGCATGTCATTCTCAATGGAGAGGAGTCAGAGATGTCAGGAAGTGTTTTAGGATAGTTACTTTTTACAATATTATAAAATGATCTTGTAGATAACATCAGTAGTTCCATTAGGCTTTTTGTAGGTGCTGCCATGGTTCACTGAAAGGCTGCAACACTGCAGAAAGGTAGTGAAATGCAGGAGGATCTAAAGTGTATTGACACACGGTACAGGGAATGGCAATTGAGCTTCGACATAAACAAGTGCAAAGTGCTGCAGTTACACAGAAAGAAATATTGTTTATGGTATAACAATACCATAGCATAACAAATACTGGAAGCTGTTAGGATGGGTTAGGTTGTTTCGTTGGGATAGGGGGGATAAACTACTGAGGTTATCAGTCCCCCGGTGGGGAGGGGAAGGAGTAAGGATAGGAAAGGAGGGGAAGGGAAAGGAAATGCAGTACGGGAAGTAAAGTAGGAAGGAAGACTGCATTAGCTCGGGGCCCCATGCTCGCCACGCACATACTCACGAAAGAACAGTGAGCCCCCTGCGGGGAGTAGACATCAGGAGCACTTTGAAATGGAATGACCATATAAAATCAGTCATGGGCAAGGCAGATGCCAGACTAAGATTCATTCTAAGAATCCTCAGGAAGTGTTGTCCATCAAGAAAGGAAGTAAGTTACAAAACTCTCATTCGACCAGTGCTTCAGTATTGCTCACCAATGTGGGATCCGTAGCAGGTGGGGTTGATGAAGGACATAGAGAGGATCCAACAGAGAGCAACACGTTTTGTTATGAGCTCATTTAATAAGTGTGAAAGTGTCACAGAGATGATTAGGATACTCCAGTGGCAGACGCTACAAGAAGGACATTCTGTATCACAGTACGGGCTTCTGACAAAGTTCGGTGAGTGTACATTTCTCAAAGATTCAACCGATATATTGCTTCCTTCTATGTATATCTTGTATTGTGATCACAAAGATAAAATTAGAGAGATTAGTACTGACATGGAGGCATACTGTCAATCATTTTTCCCTATGAATCATATGTGAAAGGAGGAGAAAGACGTGAAAATGGTTTCATAGCAGTTTTTTCTTATTTTTTTATTTTTATTTTTTAACTCAGTTGTTCAAATGCGATGGACCTTTCCCATCTCTCAATTTTTCTCAGCACATACTTGTCTAAAGCATATTTGTTCTATACTGACAAGACTGTGAAGACTGTGGCTGAATGTGTGTGTGTGTGTGTGTGTGTGTGTGAGAGAGAGAGAGAGAGAGAGAGAGAGAGAGAGAGAGAGAGAGAGAGAGAGAGAGAGAGAGCACATGTGCGTGATTGTCTGATTGTCTTTCTTACCTGCCTGTTTGTGGTTGGACAGTTGTCTTTTGGAGTGAGATGCAAGCTATCCTAATTCTGTTGTTGAATTCCAAGCTGGACTTTCCACTGTTAAATGTCCAGTGTGTGTTTCAATAAAATTTGAGCCTAAGTGGGTGTACAAAAGTATATACTAGGGTTTGTTACTGTCATCTCCCCTTTAGTGATTTCAAATAAGAAAATCATAACTCAGATGTCCAATGCTCAAGGCCTAATTTGTCATACAGATTAATTATCAAATAAATCTATTAAAACGTGACTGTTTATGTAAGAAAGTTCCAAAAATTTGAACATCTAGGTGCAATTTATTATCTGTATTTTGATTCAATATGTTAATATTAAATCAAATAATAAATATTAATTTAAGTGTTAGTGAGTATTTTCTGAAGACATCTGCTTAAAGTGCAGCCTTGTATGAGAGTGACAAGTGGACGTTAAACAATACAGAGAAGAAGAGTACGTAGTTAAATCACCTGATTAATGAGAATGTACTGAAAATAATTGGGAGGAAAGTATTTTTGTCATAGATTTACTAAAAGAAGCGATCAACTGGTAGGACATATTCTGAGACATTAAAGAATCATAAATTTAGTATTGGAGGTGAATGAGTTTGTGTGTGTGTGTGTGTGTGTGTGTGTGTGTGTGTGTGGGAGGGGGGGAGGATTAAAATCACAGATAAAGACCAAGAGACAAATAAGATAAGCAGGTTCATGAAACTGATGTGGGTTACTACTATTCTTATTCAGAAATGAAGAGACTTGGACAGGAGATTAGTATGGAAGCTGCATCAAAACACTCTTAGGACTGAAGACCAAAACAACAACAAATGTTAGTTGTCAATGCTGTTTGACAACAAGACCTTATTTTATTATACTAGCACTCTCTCTGAACTGTTTTTGTCTTCTTGCATTTATGAGTCCAGTGCCATAATGTAAGTTACATAATGAGCGGTGGATAGCAATGTGCACTCTTCTCACCAAAGTAGATCACAAAGGCTCAATGATATTGAGATGTAGTAGCTGTGGTGGATGCAACCAATCATCCTTGCTCATACAAAACCAGTCCTGGATTTGTGGCCTGTATAAATAGGACCCTATCAGCTTGTAACACAGCATCAGAACTGGGGAATACATGCTGTGCCATGGGATGAACCTGATAAGTCAAAATTGTTACATAATCTTTGGTTGTAATGTGAGACTGCACCCGCTCGGTTAGCCGTGGGGTCTAACACACCGCTTTCCGAGATGGGGAGGCATACCGGCCCCAGTTAGAATCCGCCCAGCAGATTAACAAAAGGGGTCGGAGTGCCAGCCAGCCTGGATGTGGTTTTTATGCAGCTTTCCACATCCCCCTAGGTGAAAACCGAGCTGGTCCCCAAGTCCCGCCTCAGTTACACGGTTCGGAAACATTTTGTAACACTTTACACTTTCGCACACTTATAACACTATACACATTTTTTCAGGGGGGGCATGGGGTGGTGGCAGGAAGGGCATCCAGCCACCCTGTAAATATTAACCCTTGCCAAATCCGTGTTTAACACAGTGTTGACCCTGCATGTGCGGGGAAAAGGGCCAAAGAGATAGAAATAATGTGAGACTGCAAAATACCATGACATAGTTGCCCAAATCGTCACAAACAACCATCTTATGTCTCATTCTGGTAACAAGCAGTCTGCATCATAGGCTTAAGAAGGCGTACAACAGAGGTAAACTCAGTCAGAAATAGGAAAAAGAACTCATTCAACCAAATTACTTTCCAGATTTTATGGCTTCAGCACATTTTCCTGCTGCACATATTTGCATCACTTAAGTAGTCTTAGAATTCCAGCTCACTCTTTAACTCCCAGTTCAAGGAGCCTTTACATGTTATAGTAAAGTGGATAGGGTTTGCAATTACAACAGTCAGCTGTGAACTGACTTTTGCAGTAGTTGTACTAATTTTAAGTTGCAAACCTCTTCAATAAGTCTTTTACAACCACTTAACACACACTTTCATCAGTGAGGTTTAGAGAATTCGTTTCTTGTCAGTAATACAGTATCTCTTGAAATACTTTGGATATCTTGGTTACAGAAGTACCACATCAGCACCAACAATTTGTCCACATTCAAATTCACCTAGCTCAGACATAATACACTCATGGCTACAAACAACACTGTCTTGAACATTACTAACTTTTGAAATGTACCGAAGGCATCATACAGGTGCCGGTCTTGCTTAAATACCACCAGCGGCAGGACTAGCTAGAAGCTACGTTTATGTTCACGACATACTTTTACAGTGTTTCCGTATTTTATCCAATCCTGACAAAAACTCATTTGTAGCAAAGTGAAAAATAAGGTGAATGACTGGCAGAAACTGGGTGAAGAAACACACCTATAAATAACTGTACATACTGGATGATCAGAATGTAAGCCCTCAAAGTACTCAGTGGAAGAAAATGAACAGTGGTGGGAACAAATAAGTGTATTAGTTTACCCACTATACAATTGTTGCATGAAAAGTTGAGATCCACTGAGATACAGAATCTACAATAAACTGTTGCCCCCCCTTTTAACTGGCTCAGTAAAAGTTGGTGGCATCTGAATGTAAACATTTAGAATGCAGAGTCGACTGTGCTGCCGAATGCTCAGAAACGGTACACGTAGTGCATACAAGACATGTTCCTTAATAAGTGATCACCAGCTACAGTTGTCGGTTGCACCAGGTTTGGGAATTGCACTGTTTACAAAATGGATGGAGTCAAATTCCTTCCTTAACTCTGTTACAATGTACATTTCCACCTTTGTGCATATACTAATGATGATGTTTGTCAAAGTGTAATAACTTATATATCTATGAACGTAAGGATGAAAAGAAACTGGGAAGTGTAGTCAATAAAGACAGTGACTTACAAAAGTTTCATTGCAAACTATTCGGTAGACGAATCTTTAGAACACGTAAAATACAAAGCTAGAAACAATAAAGTGCTAAATATTTTACTGCAAGTAAGATGCAAGGTGTCCTGCAGCTAACTCCATTCAACAAACTCTCTCTGCAGGACACACACTTATATTTACATAACACTTCTATCAAATAAAAAGTCTTGAAAACTATCAGAAAACGCTAAGATGTGGATGTCTTGCTCAGTTTCATGGCCTGATACTCTATTGTCTATGCAATGCCATTCAGCAATTTAAGTGGTCTCTAGCTTGTGTGTTACTGACTGCTGAATAATCCAATTATAGATATGTTGTTAATTGACATGCACAGAGATGTTTCGAAGAGCCGCAGAAACCAATCTAGCCACAGTGACTGGAGATAGCAGTGTTTGTGTGAGAGTAAGTGTATGAGAGAGTGTGTGTTTCTCTTGCTGATGAAAGCCATAATGGCTGTAAACTTTAGTTAACTTGTAATATTTTATATGTGCCTTTCTGTGGCTCATCAAGTGGTCTCTGTGGTGAGTAGCAACCCATGCTTTTTAAATATTGTTGAATTCTTACTGGAATTTCCATTGTTTAATTGATAAGCAATTACACATACTGAATCCAGAAAAAATGCATATTGACAGATCTCGAAACAGCAAATTTTCACAATACAAAAAGTCATTGAACAGCAGTAAGATGTTTCCATTTATTTTTTTACAACAAATAATACCTGTAACAAGTGGTTTCAGAGATATCCTTTTTTCTCAATTGCTCTGCCTTGCTTTGAAATTGCATAAATTTATAAGACCTGAGTAATAAATACAAAACACTCCACATACTTGCTTCTACCAACAGTCAAAATCGTGTCTCCATCTGATACTGTAATAAGTACTGAGAAGAGCCTACAGGTCGGATAGTCTGCATGTGACATAGGTGGCATTCTGCCATCTAATCAGTGAGTGTTGAGATGCACATTAAGAGTATCCGACATGTTTGATATTTCTCTGCACATTCAGAAAACCTCCCCAAAATGCAGGTGTGATGTTAGAAACTTGGCCCTCTGATGGTCTCCATGTAATGATGGCTTAAGTCACTTCCAACATTACAGGAATGGAATGGCATAATACCTACAAAAGTACTACATCTACATCTAGACTCTCCAATCCACCTCAAAGTTGTGTGACACATGATACTGTGTGTACCGTTGTCACTTCCTCCTACTATTCCAGTCACATACAATTCAGGAATAAAATAAATGCCAGTATGCCTCCATGTGTGCTCTAAACACTCTAAATATAGCCTTGTGGTTTTATCGTGAGTTATATGTACGAGGAAGCAATATACTGGTTGACTCCTTAAGAAACGTTTGCTCACAGAATGTTGACAGAAGCCCATAACATGATACAGAACGTCTCTCTTGCAGTATCTGCCACTGGAGTTTCCTATCATTTCTGTGATTCTTTCGCGCTTTTTAAATGAGGCAGTAACAAAGTAAACTGCTCTCCACTGGATCTTCCCCCGTCTTATAACAACCTTAACTGGTATGGATCCCACACTGATGAGTAATACTGAAGTGTCAGCCGAACGCTTGTTTTGTAGCCTACTTCCTTTGTTGACAGACTACACTTCTTGAGGATCCTTCCAATGAATCTCAGTCTGGCATTTGCCTTACCCAAAATTAATTTTATATGGTTATACCATTTTGAATCAGTCCTTACATCTACTCCCAGATAGTTTATGGAAGTAATTGCTTTCAGTGTTAGTTCTGCTATTGTGTAGTTATATAATAAAGGATCTTTCTTCCTATGTAAAGGCAGTTATGGTTGGACAGCCCACTAGAAGGAGCTCTATGGCAGCCACTAGGCAGCACTGCTTCAAATCTGTGAGAACCGGTGTCACGGTTACAGTGTTGCTTGTACAGCCACACCTATCTTGCCCCACAGGCACAGTGACTGACTTCAGTTGTGTACTGACTACAGTTGTCCTGTTATCAGCATATTTTGTTGTTTGCTCCTGGATTCACTATGTCTAGACTTTGTTGTTCCTCTGTATGTCTCTGTTATCTCTCCCTTTCTGTTGCATTTGTGGCAATTGTCCGTCAACTCCTTCAACCACACTGCCAATATTTGCTGATTCGTGAAGGTTGTTGTTGTTGTTGTTGTTGGTTTTTTGAGGGGACTAAACAGCTAGGTCATCAGTCCCCTGTTACTAACTGAGAGTCCACTGTCAATAATAAAAAGTAAAACAAAGCTCTAAAAGTGGTCACGCACATAAAGTACAGGTTGACGATGGACAGACCACTGATAACGTAAAACAAAGACACACAGAATTGTTAAAAGAAAGTCAGGAATAAAACTGGCTAGTGGAGTATCTTGGCTGGCTGATCACAAAGAAAAAACAGGATGAGCCAGCCATACTGCATACACTAAGAACCCCTAAGGGTGTGAAAAGGGAAAAAACTAGATTGGTGGTAGCCTGAGGTGTCAGGCAACAGCACCCACCGTTAGATAGAGTCATAAAAACCAGCAGCGCGGATGAAACTTAAAACTTTGTTAGCCACAAAGGCGTCGTCTCCTAAAACTAAAGGTAGTGCGTCTGGAAGAGTAAAATAGTGCCGCAGGTCGGCTAAAAGCGGACAGTCCATCAAAAGATGGGCCACCGTCAATACAGTGCCACATCGACACACGGGTGGAGCCTCACGCCGAAGAAGATACCCGTGGGTGAGCCACGTATGTCCAATCCGTAGGCGACAGAGGACAACTGACTCTCGGCGGGTCGGCCGCAGTGAAGATTTCCACAAAGCTGTGGAGAGCTTCACTGCCCGAAGCTTATTCGGTGCAGTCGCCGTAACCCACTCGGTGCTCCAAGCCTCGCGCACCCTCCGGTGCAACACCAGTTTAACATCCTGTTCCGTGACACCAATTGTGAGAGGTGGTCCCATAGTGGCCTGCTTGGCCAATCGATCTACATGCTCATTCCCTGGTATGCCAACATGACCTGGGGTCCACACAAAGACCACAGAACGGCCTGATTGGCAGAGGGAGTGAACAGTGTCCTGGATCGACCGCACTATTGGGTGCCGAGAGAAACACTGGTCGATCGCTTGTAAGCCACTCAGGGAGTCAGTACAGATGACGAATGACCCCCTGGGGCAGGCTTTGAGATGTTGGAGAGCCCTGAGAATAGCGACCAGCTCGGCGGAGAAAATGCTACTCTCACAGGGCAGAGAATGCTGTTCTACATGGTTGTGATGTAGAAAGGCATACCCAGCACGGCCATCTACTATGGAACCATCTGTGTAAATGGCGTCTGTGGCACGGAACGGTTCGAGCGCTTGCAGAAACTGGTGACGGAGATGTACGGGAGAAACAGAGGCCTTCGACGCATGGGACAGGTCCAGACGGAGCTGCAAATGAGGAATGGACCAAGGAGGAGTGTGAGAGGAATAGTGGAAAAAGGTAGGAAGTGGGTAGGATGTGAGAGACGAAAGAAGGATACGAACACGGACCGAGATCGGGTATCCCGACCTTGGCCGTCGTGCAGGGATAGGTAGTGCAGCGTCTGGAAATAGGAGCCGGCGGTTCGGGTGGAAGGGCGAGGCCTGAACACAAGCAACATAAGACGTTAACAGGTGTTGCCTACGGAACCGCAGCGGGAGGACTCCAGCTTCGACAAGGAGGCTTGGCACAGGGCTTGTGCGAAAAGCCCCCGTCGCCAAACGGACACCACAGTGCAAAATTGGGTCCAACGCCTGCAGTGCTGACGGCGCCGCCGAATCGTAGACTATGCAGCCATAGTCTAGACGCGACTGAATGAGGGCCTTGTAAAGTTGTAACAGCGTTGGGCGTGAGGCTCCCCAAACCGTGTGGCTAAGACAGCGCAGGATGTTGAGGTGGCGCCAGCACTTTTGTTTTAACTGGCGAAGGTGGTGCACCCAGGTGAGACGGTTGTCGAACAACATGCCTAGAAACGTGTGGGTTTCTACGACATGTAGCAGGTCTCCAGCTAAATAGAGTTCGGGTTCTGGGTGTACTGCCCGACGTCGGCAGAAATGCATGACACGGGTCTTCGACGCAGAGAACTGAAAACCGTGGGCAAATGCCCACGACTGCGCTTTTCGAATGGCCAGTTGCAACCGACGTTCAGCAACACTGATGCTGGTGGAGCTAAAATACATGCAGAAGTCATCGGCATACAAGGAAGTGGATACCGATGACCCCACGGCCGCCGCAAGGCCGTTGATGGCGACTAAAAATAAAGGGACACTGAGAACGGAACCCTGCGGGACTCCGTTCTCTTGACAATGAGGTGAGCTAAAACAAGAACCAACACGAACTCTAAAAGAACGCAACGCCAGGAAATTCTGAATGAATATGGGAAGCGGACCCCGTAAACCCCAGTCGTACAGCGTAGACAGGATATGGTAGCGCCAGGTAGTGTCGTATGCTTTCCGCAGGTCGAAAAATACGGCAACCAGGTGTTCGCGGCGACTAAATGCTGTACGGATGGCCGACTCCAGTGACACGAGATTGTCAACAGCGGAGCGACCTTGACGGAACCCACCCTGTTGTGGCACCAAAAGTCCCCGGTCCTCGAGGATCCACATGAGCCTCCGACTCACCAAGCGCTCGAGAAGCTTGCATGGAACGTTGGTGAGGCTGATCGGGCGGTAACTATCAGCCACCTGCGGATCTGCCCCAGGCTTAATCACCGGAATGATAATGCTTTCCCGCCACGAGGACGGAAAAACACCCTCCAGCCATATCCGATTAAGCAGGGCGAGAAGTTGGCTCTTGGCATCCGCTGATAGGTGTCGGAGGAACTGACTGTGAATGCGATCGGGTCCAGGGGAGGTATCGGGGCATGCAGTAAGGGCACCTTCAAACTCCCACTCAGTGAACGGGACGTTGTATGGTTCCCGACGTCGTGTTCGAAATGAAAGCAGATGTCTCTCTGCTCGCCCTTTAAGGGCGCGAAAGTCTGCACCATAAGCAGCAGTCTCTGAGATGCGACAAAAATGATCCGCCAGGTGCTCAGCGACGGCGACGGGGTCAGTACAGAGCGTACCCTGAACGCTGAGACACGGAATTCCCGCCGGTGGGCGGTGCCCAAAGAGGCGACGAACCTGCGACCACACCTTGGAAGGAGAAGCGCGGGAACCAATGGAGGCGACGTACTTCTCCCAGGAAGCCCTCTTACTTTCCTGTATCAGTCGCCGGGCTCGTGCTCGGAGACGCTTGAAGGCCACGAGATGTTCGACACAAGGGTGGCGTCGGTGGCGCTGTAGAGCTCGCCGACGTTCCCGGATGGCCTCAGCGATCTCCGGTGACCACCAGGGCACCGATGTACGACAGAGCGAACCGAACGTGGTGGGGACAGAGCTTTCGGCTGCAGAAACAACGGCCGCTGTGAACTGCTCAACGGCGGCATCAACATCAGCTGGAAAGTTTGAGGATAGTACAGCAGCTGCGGAATAGGCTGGCCAGTCAGCCCTACGGAGGGACCAGCGAGGCAGGCGGTCGGCAGGCAAACGCTGTGGGAGCGACAGGAAGATAGGAAAATGGTCGCTACCACACAGGTCGTCGTGGACCCTCCAGGTGAGATGTGGAAGAAGGCTAGGGCTGCAGACAGACAAGTCTATTGCAGAATAAGTACCATGCGCTGCACTAAAGTGAGTAGGAGCACCGGTGTTTAGGAGGCAAAGATTCTGCTCTGATAGTAAAGACTCAACATCCCTACCCCGAGCCGAGGTCTGTGTGCCACCCCACAGAGTGTGGTGGGCGTTAAAATCCCCCAAGAGAAGAAAGGGTGGGGGAAGTTGGGCGACCAAGGCAGCGAGGTCTACGGGAGAGACGACTTCATCTGGTGGAAGGTAGACAGAGCAGATCGTAAAATCTCGTAATAACCGGAGCCGTACAGCGACTGCCTCTAGAGGTGTTTGCAGAGGCACAGCAGCACTGGGTACTGAAGTGTGAATATAAACACATACGCCGCCGGAAACTCTGTTGTAGGAGTTTCGATTTTTAAAATAGCCCCGATAGCCTCGGAGGGCTGGGGTCCTCTCGACGGGGAACCATGTTTCCTGCAAGGCGAGGCAGATAGCAGGGAAGTGGCAAAGTAATTGCCGCAGCTCAGCCAGACGGCGGAAAAAACCGCCGCAATTCCACTGCAAGATGTCTTTTGCAGCGTGCTGAATATCCATAAGTGAAGATGTTGAATGGTTATTCAGCAGTGGCACCTGCTGCCAGCTCCGCAGACTCTGCAGGGTCCAGAACCATCGGTTCTGGCGACCCAAGTATGGCGAGATCCTCAGGCGACGCGAGGATCTCCACCTCATCTTCAGAGGCCGAAGATGTGATGGAGCGTTCCTTCCGAATCGCCGAGGAGTCCTCCTTTGGGTCAGTCTTCTTCTTCTTCTTCACTTTCTTTTTGCCCTCTCGCTGGCCCTTTGGTGTTAAGGGCTGGGAGGACTTCACGGGAGTGGCATCAGGGGCCGTCGAAGAGCCAGAAGCCCTTCGACCAGCAGGCTTCGGATCCTTCAGCCAAAGGCTGGGATCCACTGGCGCACCCTGGGACTCCCCAGAAGGGAGCGTCCCGAAGGACCCCTTCCGAGGGAGAGATGCCGGAGGAAGTTGTTGCTTCTCCGGCTGGGGGTTGGGGACTGGTGTCCCCGATGGTTGTGGGGAGGTTTCCCCCACAACAGGTGCTTTAGTATCAGATGGAGTGTTGCCCCCATCCGATGAGGGCGCTGTGGTACTTTTATGGCCTCTAGGGCCTACAGAAGGAGGCGATACCTTGTTGGGAGTCGTACCCGTGTTGCGCGGGGACGACGCTACAGCTGCAAAGGAGGTAGTCATGCTCACCGGATGGAGACGCTCGTACTTCTTTCTTGCCTCATTGTATGATAGCCGGTCCAAGGTCTTAATTTCCATTATCTTACGTTCTTTGTATAGAACTTTACAGTCTGGAGAGCACGGTGGATGCAGCTGGTTGCAGTTCACACAGACGGGAGGTGGGGTGCAGGGAGCGTCCGGATGAGATGGACGTCCACAATCCCTGCACACAGGGCTAGAAGTGCACCGGGAGGACATATGCCCGAACTTCCAGCACCTGAAGCACCTCATAGGGGGCGGGACGTACGGTGTAACGTCGCACCGGTAGATCATGACCTTGACCTTCTCAGGCAGTGTATCGCCTTCGAAGGCCAGGATGAATGCACCGGTGGCAACCTTGTTATCTCGTGGTCCCCTATAAACACGTCGAACAAGGTGAACACCTCTGCGCTCCAAGTTAGTACGTAGCTCTTCATCAGACTGTGACAATAGGTCACGATGGTAAATACGACCTTGGACCATGTTGAGGGTCTTGTGGGGCGTGACACTGACAGGTATATCACCCAGCTTGTCACAGGCCAATAATGCCCTGGACTGGGCTGGGGATGCCGTCTGTATCAGAACAGCCCCACTTCTCATTTTAGAGAAAGACTCCACCTCACCATGTTTGTCCTCTAGATGTTCAACGAAGAACTGCGGCTTGGTGGACAAGAAAGAGTCTCCATCAGTTCGGGAAATAACAAGATATCGCGGTGAGTAAGGATCCGGACAGCGTAAAGCTTGGCGTTCTTCCCATGGCGTTGCCAGGGAAGGGAACGACTTAGGATCATATACTGTAGCATTAAAGTCTGATCTTCCACGCTTAGAAACGGCGTTTTTGCGACCGCCCACGCTAGTTATTGCTCGTTTCATTTTCGTCCCACGAGCAGCTAGGGAAAAGAGGTCCACCCAGGCAGAGCCCCGCTTGCCTGGGTAAGCCTTGTACAACTGAGGTGCGGCAGGTTCCTCAGAGGTTGCTCGCTAGCGGCTGTTCAACCTCAACAGCCATGCATCTCCTCGGCACGTAGCACACCTTGAGATTGAGGGTTTTTTTAGAGAGGTTTGTACCATCCTCGCGACCCGGGCGATTAAGCCAAGATCCCCGGGCTCTGAAACGTACAACATTCCACCGTCGCGCCGAACGATGGTCGTTGAAGCACGCACAGAGCTTACGGTGTAGCGGACTGTTGGCGCGACACAGCCCACAGCTCAGGACCCCGGGTTCGCCAAGCCCGTACTCAGCAAACTAATGCTGAGCCCCTGAGGGGATTCGTGAAGGAAATGGGACATAAGCGAATTTCAGGCAGAAGCTTTCATATTAAAATCTTGGTAATATTGGTCCTACTCCTGGCATTAATAGAATATTTGAAAAAGGTATTTTTTTTTTTTTTTTTTTTTTTTTTTTTTTTTTTTTTTTTTTTTTTTTTGCAAAAACAAATAAATGACACACAAAAGTAATACTGAGAAACTTGTTGTTTAATGATGTGATGAAAAATAATTAGAACAAAGGTGATATACAACAACACACCACATAACTGATCTGTTTCAAAATGCTGCAATCTATTCACTGTACTTCAATACCAATAACAGAGCACAATAGAACAGTCATCAGTCTGAAAGCTCTGTAACTGTCACTTGTCTGCACTTCATTGAAAAAATATAAAACCTTTTAGTGATATTTGTTGTGGGGGCATTAGTTTGTGGTCCAAGATATATTTATTGCATAAAATTTTTGTTTTCCAATTCAAAGAGATATCATCATAGGCGATAGCAATTCAGAAAGCAGTTACAATCTTAAACAAGCTCTGCAAGCCAAACTGTTTATACGTACCAAGACAAAGGTTGACTCATGAAGTCATCAGAGTGCTACCTAAGTTTGTGTGCTGTGTTATTTAGAATTAAGACCAACAACTTGACTAATTTGATTTCCTCGGCACTGGGCAGAGAAGCATGCATTCAACAATGGCTTAATGTCCTTACAATCTACATTGTGTGATTAAATCTCAACCTTATTTATTTACAACACTGGAAAGACCTACATTAATAAAAATTTGGGTAGGAAAAATAATAATAAAGACAACAGCATTGACGTTTTTACTAACCTACTATAAGACGTTCCTCTGGAGGCACATCTTTGAAAAGCCGTTTAAAATCTTCACTGCGAGACTTGTATGTGGGATACAGCACATTGTACCAGGATGATTTTTTCTTTGACCTGTCAGAGCCACGAGATTCTTTCCTCTCCTTGCTGCTGTCGTGACTAATGCTTCTGGTCAAATCCGCCACTTGACTTGAATCTGAAGATCGGCTTATACTGTCCTGTTGGGATGAAATTAATATCAGTAATATGGAATAGTTACTTACAATAACAGTGAAAATACAAATGTTACCATTTACAAAAAGATGTTAGTTTCATAATTGGACTTCATAAAATCTTACAGCAAAATACAATGAGTATCAAAGGCAACAAGATAATAAGGTAGGCATTCAATACCTAACAGTAAAGTTCTGAATGACACTCGTCATGAAATAACAGTTAAGCACCTCTATGAATTGACTATTCAAAATGTTAAAACATAAAATTAAACCTGAAAACTATAATTCAGTATCTACAATGAAATTTAGAATTGCAACTTGGATTTTCATATTCAGTTGTACCACATAATCAAAAGGAAATCAAGTACAATGTTTTTAATATCTAAGAATACATTCTGTATATCCCATATCTTGTGGTTCTAGTAAAATGTAAGATATATAACAAATCTGTAACTGCCTCTCCCATCAAATATCTTTTCATTTATTGTTAAAAGTGTAATCTTCATCCTGTAGTTACTGATGCAGGAATATAATCCCAAGTAATATACTGGAAGCAGGAGGAAGTAAGTTTACGATTTAATGTCCCGTTGACAGCTAGGTTATTAGAGATGGAGCTGATGCTTGGAATTTTGGGTAAGGATGGAGAAGGAAGTAGGCCGTGCCCTTTGAATGAAACTATCCCGGCATTTGCCTAGAGTTATTTAGGAAAGTCACTGAAAACCTAAATCTGGATGGCCTGGAGTGGATTTGAATCACCATCCTCTCGTATACGAGCCAGTGTGTTTCCACTGTGCCACCTCGCTTGATAATATACTAGACAACAGATTTTGTAAAATGTGCACCATGTCTCATTTTTAAGGGCTAAGTTGATGTTGCCATCTTGTAAATCAACAGAATGGAGTCAATGGAAATCCAGTGAGCCAATGCAAAAGCACAACAAGATGATCCTGTAAATAGTAGTATCTGAACACAAGTCAGTATCAGCATGCTGTCTTGGTGGATGGTATTTGTGTCAACAGTCATTGTTCATTTCCTGAACTGTAGGAAGCTTCTTTTGTCTGACTTCAATCGCCCATCTTCCTGTTGAGATGACAGATTCGCTATATCATTTACTTCACTGTTTGCAGTACTGAACAAAGTTTAGAAATATATGTAGTAAATTCATTGGACCTACAAATGTTCATAGCAAATCTAGTATAACAGTAAAGCAAGAAAGGAAATAACTTGTTTAGAGTCACTGGCATACACCAGTTCAACACTGCACGGCTTTTCTCAAAATATCATAAAATTTAATTTTTAATATAGAAATACAAAGTATGTCACTGCATTAAGAAAAACTGACAAATGGTTAATGGTATGTCACTTGTCTATCAATGGTATGGCACTTTTTGTATGCCCCCTTACATAATTTTATGCCTTTAGAGAAAAGAATTTTGTTTGTTAAAATGTAAGTTTATAAAGTGAAGTGGTGTAGTCTTATACACCTTCAGGTGTTTTTAAACAATGAAAATTGGAGAAGTAGGTTTATCACCTTCCCCTGAGTACAAGATTGGGCAATTCTAACATGGCACTCTGAAACAAGCATGGGGAAAATTGAATGCAACTGCTGCCAGTGTGCTAAGCAACTACACAGAGATCTTCCAGACTACATGAAACTACTTGTATCTTACAATTTAATCAAGCCAGCATAGACACCCGATGTTGTGCACTGAATACCCCCCTCTCCCACCCCCGTCCAACACAATTATCATGAAAAGCAAAGTAAAGCATAGTGCCAAGAAATTCCACAAAAAGTAGGAAGGGAGGAAGATTAAGGTTTAATATCTTGTTGACAATGCAGTCATTAGAGGTGGTAAGAGAACAAAAATAAATAAATAAAATAAAATGTGCCGAGGGTCCCTAAATCAGGCTTCGCATGGACTCCAAAATGCCTCAAAACCTACCCTGAGTGTAATGTTCAAACATCGTGAATTTGCAAGATGTCACTCATGATTTGAGAGAGATAAATCTATGTGAAGAAAAATTGATTTAATGAGCAACTACACAAATACCACAACATATAGCAGCTATGTGAACTAAAGTGCTGGAAATGACGTCAGACAAATGCAATTATTTGAACAGACAGGTCAGTCTTCATCCATGCAGAACTCTTCAAAGACTTGTGTGAGATACTGTCCTGCAACATCACATTGAAGACACTGAAGAATCACACATCAGACAGTTCTTTGAGAAGTACACAACACATCCAGTCCCAGTTGAATCTACAATGAAAAAGAAATTTCCGTCTGTGTGCTACAAGGATTTGATTAAATATTATATTAATTAATGTAGCTGTCCAAAAAGTCCATACATGAAGCCCACCAATGTGAAAGAGCATTAATGTTGCAATCTGTGTTGTTGTTGGTAATTTTAGTATATCCAATTGAACTGTAACTATGATTAAATTGGTTGTAAGGTATAACTATAAGACCATTTGCTTCTTTTCTTTTTCTGCTACAGTTTATTACTCCATTAACTAGCTTTTGAGCCCCTACAGTCTCATTGTCAGATGGCTGTGTTACAAAAACATCATTTCATTGTCCAAATGCAGTTACATGTTGTTGTTGTTGTTGTTGTTGTTGTTGTTGTTGTGGTGGTGGTGGTGGTGGTGGTGGTGGTGGTTGCACTGTTTCTTGTCATGGACTGCAGATCTCTTTCCATTATGTGTATTATCTTTTACAGTGGAACACCAAGAAGCACCTCACACCACCACCACCACGACCTGCACTTGGGCAACAGAATAATATTTCTCTATTACAACTATCAGATGATGAGGCTGTAGCAGCTCAAAAGCTACTTTATGAAGTACCAAATTTTACTACAAACAAGCAACTGATTGCATGCATACTTTATATCCTACAAATCACCAAGTTGTTGTTGTTGGTATTGCAACAGTTGACAGGCCTAAAGAAATGTTCCCCTTAGCTTGTAAATCATATAACACTCGTGCATTGAGTGAACCTACCAGTAACAAACCAAGCAGCCCGCTTTTGAATTGCTTTTTATGTCTTCCATTAAACCAATCTTGTGGGAACTCTAAAACACCTGAGCAGTATTAAAAAAAAAAAAAAGTGTCACACAAGTGTTTATACATGGTCTTCTTTACAGATGAAGTACACTTCCCAAAATTGTCCCTATTAACTGAAGCAGCCAAGGGGTCTCCAATTCATCAAGTCCATATTAAGTGCCTCCAAATATGCTCCTTTGAGTTCTTGTGATGTGAAGAGGAACTTTCCCAAATACAAAACTATTGCTAGCGACAACTGTGGATCTTTGAAAATGGGAAACGTGAAAATGTACCTTGTGATCCAGTGTAGGTCACCAGAACCTGAAGATTGACAGAACATTTTAACTAATTTGAAATACTTTCAATGAGTGATGTAACTGATAAAGAGGATTATTATTTGTACATAATGACAAGGCTGATTGATTTTTGTGTATTTTAACCTATCAAAGTGATCAGGTAAATTAGAATATAAAAAAGCCAGCAGCATTGTCACTATACACAAATAGTAGTGTTGGTTATCATGTAAAAACACCGTTTTACTGTTTGGTTTGATTCTATTTCTTTTCACCACCCAAATCCCCATTTGGATGGTATAATGCCTACAAGTAATCTAACACTAGTGATTCCTTAATTTATACCGGCATATGGAATATTCAAACAACTTTCAGGAATTCAGCCAGGTACAGAAATCTACGTCGGCAGATATTTTGGCAGTGGTCCACCCTGCCATTCTCAAGGCCGTACTGCAGTGAGGAAACAATGTGCAACAATGTTTAAAACCTCGGTTTTCAATGACAACAGGAAGACAACATTGAGCAAGCGAGCAAGCAAGCAAGCAAGCAAACAAACAAACAAACAGCGACATCACACAACCAAAGACGAAAACCGTCAGAAATATTGATAATAAATATCAGTTTTCAATGGATGAAGTAGCATTAATTTTGTCCGTTTGTTTTTTTGACAAGTGAGAGAGCAGGATTCCATGTAGAATTTAAGCAAAAACCTCTATCTGTATTCAGGAGGTATCCGCTAGTCTTATTTCAATCACCACCTTGATAACAATCTCAATAGCTAGAAATGCATGCCAAAATTTCTGTCTTATTATATTCCATAGAGTGACCTGTGTCTAGGCAGTATTTGTTAACAGCAGATTTGTTGGGTTGCTGTGAATGTGTGTGATGTTTATGCTCAATACCTCGGTCCTCAACAGTCCTAATTGTTTGGCCAATATATGACATGCTACATGTACACAGGATATGATAGACAACCCACCTTGCACACACAAGATCATCCGTTACAGACACTAACAGAGCCTTAATTTTAGATGGTGGTCGAAATACATATTTCACATCATATTTGTGCAAAATACAGCCAATCTTGTTGGAAATACTACCCCCATGTTTAACAGAAAGGCCATTGACTTGAGTGCCACCTCTGTGCTATCATCAATAGCCCATTGCACATTTGATCAATAATCCAATGCTGTTTTAATCTGCTCTCCACTATAATCATTCTGGGAAAAAGTGATCTGCAGATGAGATAGCTCAGTTGAAAAACTTTCCAGGTCTAAAGTGCAGATTTAAAGGACAATGCGCTATTGACCAAATGTGCAATGGGCTAATGACGATAGCGCAGAGGTGACACTCAAGACAGTGCCCTTGTGACATATGTTCAACAAGATTGGATATATTTTGTGTAAATATGATGTAAAATGTGTGTTTCAAGCGCCATCTAAAATTAAGGTGCTATTAGGGTCCATAAAAGATGATCTTGGTTTGCTTAAAATCACATACAGGGGTGCAGCTTCCCTTGTACTGTACTAAATCTGAAATTATTCTGGACCTCTGCAGTAACCAGGAAGGCAGACTGTTAAAACCCTGAATTTTGGGGCCGTATTTCAGCTACACCAAATGACTCCAGAACACGCTGCACACAGATCACAAACAGTCTTGTTGTCATGGACAATTTGAGAAAAGCCGCTCCATAGCTGGACGATCAACAGTATGATAAGCTGGTTAATAGAGATTAGCGAGAAGCTTACTGGCCTGACGCACCACAAGGAGTAGGTACCAGATAGTGAACAGCCATTCACCAGCCTCAGCACAGAGACTGGGTATGGGGCTAGTCCTGTAAGCACCTGTGGCCAGCCTAATTATTTGATGGTGGACAGTGTCAATGGTCTTCAGATACGAAGGTCTTGCAGAGCCATAAACTGAGCACCTCCCGAGTCCACACTGAGAGCTGCTAAGTAATTGCCTGGTTTCTAACATCCTGACCAGATGATAATTAAGCATTCTTTCCAGGGCCTTTCCAACACAGCTCGTTGTAACAATACTCCAATAACTGTTGGGTCCTTTTCTGGTTTGAGAAGAGGTATAAAATCAGTCCCCCCTCTCCTTGATTGCATGAAATCATTGAAGTGTCAGACTGACAATTTGTGGTAGTATTTGCAAAAAGCTCTACCACTGTCTGGTACTACTTGTAGACACCCCTGTTTCAGTACAGCTGTGATATGTAAGCAATTGCTTTTACAATGAATCCTCCTGATGGCTTCCCATACTTTAGATGCACAAGTGGAACAGCTGACAGAGCTCAGGAAGGCTTAACATGACCATTTTTTCTTCTCTTTAATAATATGTCAAGCCTTGGTTCTCGCAACTCAAAAGGCTGCAAGATTGTCAACTGTTTGTAGCACCTTTTAACAGTCATGGAGCACCTGGTTCTCTAATTGATGTGTGGCACACATCTGGGCACCAAGGAACAGCATGCGTCTGAAGGTGACCTAAAGACTTAGGAACAGAATATTCAGCAGCATAGTGGATCATTTGTGTCATGTGGTCCACCTAATTGTGGATGTCATCTTGATGTTCAAACACAGCCAGACGACTGAACAATGTCCAGGTAGTCCTGCTAGTTATCCATCTAGCCAGCTTCTGTTCTATCAGGGGCCATCTGGTAGGAGGATCCACAGTGGTAAGTTGTCAATGTTGTGAGGAGCATCAGTTGTTTCCCACTGAGCATAGTCTGCTTTAGCTGGAGAGCAGAAAGAGATGTCAATGGCTGAGGATGATCCAGTAGCAGCACATAAGTGTATGGGATGCCCCACATTCCAGATGCACAGTTCCTGTGATGTCGCGAGGCTCTCTGCAACCCAGCCTCTAAGGCAAGTAGAATGTGAGCCCCATAACACATTGTGGGCACTGAAGTCTCCCAGTAGAAGATATGGGTGGGGGGGGGGGGGAGTTGTTCTACGAGACTAATGAGAGCCTCAAAGACATCCATTCCTGGGGAAGTAAACACAATGAACAAACTGTCATGGCTTGGAGATCAGTAACTAAAGAAATGGCTGAATGGTGATGTGCATCACTGACAAACGCAGTAACTCTTCACTTGGCGCTCTCAGCAGTAAGTTTCTCCTTGTAGTAGATGGTATAGCCCCTAAGTAGAGGAGTGTCAGAACTTTTAAAATGAGTTTCATGGAAACACAAGCACAGGGGACATGCCTGGGTTAGTAGTTTCAGTTCTTTTATGCGAATCCTGAACCCATTCAAGTTCCAATATAATGTGGGTGCCATGGATTATGGATGTTGCATCTTTACTCTCTCTTTCCACTGAGGCAGGGATACTGAACTAGTTGGGGGTACAGTTTTGAGGCAAGAAGTTTGCCCCAAATTGACATCCAGCTCCATAAGCTCTAGAGAAGAGTTAGAAGAAGTATCTGGTATTATAACTTCAATACGTTCTGAAGGTTTACTACCTGGTTTCACTTGTGACCAAGTCTTAGCAGATGCCTTTTTCAACTTCAGTTGCTTTGTAGAGTTGCCAGGGGAACAACAATGTTGGTAACTGTTTCTTTCACTGGCGTTTCCATGGAGCTACAGGTAGTAAACCCATCATGGCTTTGAAAGTGCATTGACAAACAGGTGTAAGTGCTAATACTAATAACCTCTGTGTCGAAGCGTCAACTTTTAGGACTGGCTTTTGAATTACGGCAGCGAAGGAGACAACAAATGCTTGAGGTCACATGGCATTAAAGATACTCAGCATAGGAAATGCACTTAGTTTTTTATCTAGTTGTGTACATGCGCCACTGGTAGCCTCTCCTTTATATCCCCCAATTGTGCCCAAAGCACTGGCACTTAAAACAGCACATAAGATTTGGGGGACATAAGACCATACATTTAAGTGTACGAATCATAGCTTAATGTGCTCCAGGAACTTTGGGCTATTAAATGTAAGGATAAACAAGTCTGATTTTTGTAACTCTGCATTCACCCTTTTCAATATGTGCTGTATAATCTCCTGTGCCCACTCAGCTTCCAGTTCTCCAACATGTGACAACTCCTTTACTGTAATTGAGAGTATTATGTAGTCCTGTCTCAATGGGATATTATCTGAAGTAGGTCTCTTTTTGCAGGATGGTTGCTTGATGGGAGTTAAGAGGTTTCTGTTAGCAGAGTCCCATTGTGCAAACACTTAACTGATTTTAATGAGCCAGCAATATATTACAAATCCTTTGGAATATAAAACGGTTACACTTTCCCCAAAACTTCCCTCTCTTTTATTATGGCTAAAAACACATTCTGATTACCAGCATGCTATAACTAACAATTTTTTTGTAAACTCCTTGATTGGGAGGACTTGATACCCCAACTGTTTTTTTTTTGTGGTTGGGTTTTGGTACCCCCCCCCCCCTGGTACAACCATCCCACTAGGAGGGGAAAAGGAAAATGTTGAAGGATCCATCTCAGTCCCATGAGCTGAAAGTCCAACTAGACAGAGCCTCGCATGACTAGATAAGCCTTATACAACTGAGGTGCAGCAGTATCCCCATAGGTTGCCCACTAATGATAGTTTTGCCTCAAGAGCCATACATCACATCAGGGTGTAGCATACCTTGGAATTTTTTTTTTTAAGAGGTATTTTCCTTCCTCGCTACCAGGACAGTCAAGCCAAGATCCTCATTCCCTGAGACACACACAACGTTCCACCGCCGTGCCGCCCAGTGATCACTGAAGTGTGCCCAGAGGTTACAGTATCGGAGGATTGACAGTGCTCAACAGTCCCCAGCTCAGGGATCCCACCTTCGCCAAACATGTGCTCAGCATGTTTATGAAGAGGCCCATTAGTGATCCTAAGCTTTGTACCAGAGAGTTGAAGCCTTTTGCTGGGTACTCATTACATTTGAGGAAGAAATTTAAAAGCAGAAAATTGATGACCAACTAATAACATAAGGCAATCAACACACAAAATACTCAGTAATTACAGTGTAAAAGTGTAATGGACACCAGCATGCGAATGTGGAATGGACAGTTTCCTTTGATGGTCTGCTAACAGACCTACAGCCAGCTGAATTGTAACAAATGTGTACCAAATACATCAAATGTTTTCTCACACTCACCCACTATTTACATTGGAGAGAATTTTTGTTTGCTTGTTTTCACTCTGAAGGTAATGAGGCTCAAGTAAGCAATTCTGAGTGCTCTCAGCCATTCATTTCTCATGTTTTGGTATCTGTTCCTTGAGTACTTACAGTGTAGTGAATGTGTGTGAGCTTATGTGGTACAGGATGGTGACTGAAACTTGTAAGTATACCCTGGAGCCAAGGTAATGAAATATCAAAGTAATTTTTAGATGCAGTAAAGTACCATTTGTATTTTAGGAAAAAAGTGGAGTTAATTACTAAAGTACACCATAAGTGAAATGATTCAACTTAATCAGTGGCTATTAAATCCCAAAATGTAATTCATAATCATATGTTATGCCATTTCATTAAAATTTCTCTAGCTGTTCTACATGGTATTTCAGAACTTAAATTATGGGAATGTTGTCTTCATTATAGGGATAGTTTAAGCCTGGTTAACATTGGGTAAATGAACATTAGTACAAACTGTGTGATGTTTTTGGTTTGTAGTTCTTTCACAATGTACAGTGCATCTGAAATATTTTAAAAAGTTCAGAAACACAATACCATTTTCGTCAAACTCAAACAAGGCTGGATGTTGCTGGCCACAGCAAATCTTAGAATTTTCAACGACACTGATATCTGACTGACTTGAGCACACTTCTTGTACATGAGAAGAAGCAAATTCTCTGTTGCCAGGGTCACAGCAGAATTGATAAAGTTGTGAAAAAGTTGCTCTCTGTTAATAAATTATTATATACACTAAAGACACTTGGAGATTATTAGAAAATAAGTGTAACTAAAATTTAAATGGTTAACAGCTGTGTTAGTAATGATAAGTAGAGTACGAATATAATAAGCATCAGAAATGCTTGAATACACATATTACAGTAGTTTCACTGACAAAATAAAATGGGATTTTTATGTATCCTTTGTTCTACTGGTATATACTATATGAATAATATAATAATTGCAACAATCTACATCACAATATGATGTCCATTTTATTTTATTGTGATGACAGGTTTCAATCAATAAAGATCATTCTCAGATCATGCCCATGACGAGCCGGCCCCTCTCTTGAGGAGCAACAGCAGAGTTGATCCTCAAGAGATGGGCCAGCTCACCATGGATATGATCTGAGGATGATCTTTATTGATTAAAACCAGTCATCACAATAAAATAAAATAACTATCATATTGTGATCTAGACTGTTGCAATTACTACATTTTTCAGAAATTTTTTGATTGCTGTTTATTTTCTGTGGAAACAATGTTCCATAAATTATATATATTATATGGCCTAATTTATATCCTGGTGCATTTTTTCAGTCGCACTAGTTCACAATCTTACTTTTTTCTATTCAAAGAAGTGTATGACTTACATACAAGGTACGATCAAATAGAATACAGAAGTTATTAGTTTTTTAGGCTCTATAATCTGATTTTCATTTATTTTATATTATTGGTAAAAATGTTCCTGAAGTATCTTGGAATTTTCAGTTTTTTTTAAGTATTTTGTTTATTGTTGACAGTTGAAAATGTTATAATTATTGAGTGTTAGGCAAATTTTTAATTTTGGAAAAGGTGGATCAAAGAATTTGCATTCAATGATCTTGGAAAATGAAATAAATAAAGTGCAGCACTGCATTCCAGATGCTGACTGGGGGTTTTGGCAACTCTAATATGTTTAAGACAAGAGTAAACGTAAGATTCATTGAAACTGGCGATCTTATTTTTTGCAGTTGTAAGAAAAGCTTCTATCATTTCCATTTGAGTCACTTCATTTTCTGACCTGTTTCACGAAACAAATTTTGTTATTTTTCGTGCCACAATTTTATGTGATCTTTTGAAGCGACTAATCCAACTTTGAGAAGCTGTAAATTCTTTAGTACCAATCACGTTGGCAATCTCTAACACCCAATCACACAAAGTTGTGTCGATGACACTCAATGACTGTCGTCCGGCATCGGTAAATTGCTCAAAAAGTCTCGCATTTATCTCAGTCACAATTTTCAGTCGACTCTTACGTCGTCCAGCGACTTCCGTTTTCCATCTATACTATTCATGTTCAGAACGGACAAAGCGATACCTATTTTGAACAGTACTGACACGTAGGCATCTCTTACCACTTTCATTCAACCAATAATTCAACGCTTTTTCTTTGTCTGATAATGTAATTGTAGTTACTGCTGTTGCTTTCGGAGATAATTGATGATGGTACGTGGTACTATCACTCGAAGACTCTTCATGTGTGCAACTTTCTTCCATTTCTTCGCCGTCTGTAGGTTCACAGTCTGCAATATTGAGTGTTTCAGTCGTTTCTAGCCACATGTCTGCACTATTTACATGCATGTCTAAAGGTTTAACTACCATGTCGCACATCACATAGTCTTCACGCATGTTTTCTGTTGATTGCTTCATTTGGCATCTGTGGTATATCTCCATGGCAAGCAGCAAAACATTTACAGGGTTTGCCATTACCTGTGAGGGGAGATTGAATGTTCACCATAAAGTGGCTTGCAGAGTATAGCTGTAGATGTACAGAATATCTTTCACATCTCTGATATCTAACCATTACAGGACGGTATGTTTCGAAATATGTACCAGAAATGAAAAGGAAGTGCATGCCACAGAAACGAATATTTGTTTCCACTTTCCACCAAAACCATGCAACGATATTCCTCTTTAGTGAATGCCGCGATAAGACGGCTGCACCTCCCCACCATGTGCACAACGCTCACCATAACAACAGCTCACGACTCGCCATTTCCAGGGGTGGCCAGCCATCACCGCAAGCGCCAAACAGGAAAAGCAGCCATTTTCGTGATTTTTTTTTAGGTGACTTCCAGGTGATGTCAGCAGCTAACATTCTGCATACAAACTTCCTTCAGTGTTAACTAACAGTGCTAAAAAAAATCAATACATGTTTCGGCATGACAAGTCTGACTATTCCCTTGTAAGTCACAGTTCTCAGTCAAGCTAACAGGAACAAGATTTTGCAAGCTTTTCCTGTCTTCATTGTTGTGACAGTGCTCCTTAAAAGAAGAAGAGGGGAAAAATCTACAAATCCTGCCAATGGAATTTACCCCAAATTTTGGTATAGATGTTCCTAATTGAGGAAATCTGCTTTTCAGTAGTACATTAAAGCCGGTATTACATGACACACCTTTCGAACACGAGCCTGCACCAGCGCCCCGAACGGCCAAGGTTTTCGTCCGTCCTATTACACGGCAAACCTAATGTGTACAAGTCCGAACGAGCACCTCAAAGGTACAAATACAGAAGTGTGGGCATGTTTACATGTTTATTCATTGCGAAGGATAGTTTGTCAACCTTTTATTTGCTCATATTAATCTTTTGAGAAGTCTAGGTTTGTGTTTCTTAAGCAATTATTGTTCTCTTGTCAAGGTAGCATGAAATGACGTTACCATTACAGGGAGTTGCGAACCAAACTGTTCGTTGATGTCTTATTGATACAAAGATTTATCTTTACATTTCTCTTGTGCAGCTATATTGTAATTTTGTTATCATTATGCATGATTATGCAGAGCAATGGACTACATAGTTAATTTCACATCAAGCTGGTTCAAGCATATGAATTAATTTACTTCAGTTAACATTTAGTTCCTGAGACAGATTTTAGTCTAATATTGAATCCTAGCCTTGGCATAAATTTTGATTCATATGTTCACCCTGATTATATTTATCTTGTGCAGTTAGCTTGGAATTTTGTTATTATACAGACTAATGAACCAAATAGTTTTATATCAAGCTGGTATAAATTATTATTATTATGTGTTTCCCTTGTGCACCAAGCATGAAATACATTATAATTAGCTCTATACAGAATTAAAGACTAAACTGTATTTTATGCTGTGATGGTATGCACATATTATTTATCTACATTTACAGTTCACAGTATTTTAGATGTGGAGGACGTAGTTATTTCTGAAGCATTTGCTGTGACAGTGGCCGCCTCAATGAAAACTGTTGAATAGCTCGTATCTGAAGACTAACAGAACACATGTCATCTGCACTCTGCTGAAGAAAGTAGCAGAAAGCCCACTGGAAAGAACTTCTGTGCATGCGTGGATACACCTCCTTTACTCTGCATGCACACATCCAAGGCATAATAGAACCGTTCCTATTTCCCTATGATGGATAAACCGTCTGCTAAAAGCGTAGCTTCAGCCGTTCTGACCTGACTCGTGAACGTTGTGTCATATAATACCGACTTAAGACTCTTAAAAACTTCAGGTATCAACTTGTAAAGAATGTTTGGTAGCAGTTTTGACTACCTTTGACTAGTCCATTTGTCAAGCAGTAACTTAACACTCAGTGGCCAACTGCACAATTGCAAGAAACTTTTGAGGTTTAAAATAAGCCAAATTGCTAGTTGTCATATGTTTTAAAAGCATCTGAAATGTATGCCATTGTAGCAATAGCACATTTCTTAAGCAGTTTATTCACAATGAACATCTCAATTGAAACTGACGAGATTAAATCACAGCTAAATCTCAATTGAGCATAGCTCACAACTCTCAGCACCGGGTGGCGGGAAGAGAATGAGAAACACATTAACCCTTTCACAGCTGCAAAGGCGGAGGGTTGGGCCTGCCCAGTGAGTGGTTGACTCATCCCAACACCTGTACACTTAATGGCACATCGCAGTGCACTTACAACCACTCTTAAATATCACTTGTTATAAAATCAGTACCACACTTTGCAGTCACTGTGAATGTAGCTTTTAATAGCCCTGAAAGAGAGCTTCTAAAAGTAACCCACACTTCCTGTTACAAGTTTTATCCTGGGCTGAGATATAGTTACTAAAGAAAAATTATAAGAACTGTTTTATTTGTTACTGAAGAATCGCGTACCTTAGGATATGCAGTACACATACATATGTCTACAAGGTATTAAAATTACATTAACATAGGATAAATATTTTTCAAGTTATATGAATTGAAATTTCCAACAGAAGATGCAGAAAACTGAGAAAAAGTTACTTACAAATGCACAGAAACTATTTTATTTATGACTGAAAATGTAACTCCATGTTTGCATTAGAGATCTATGTTCCCATAACTTACTCAAATTTCATTGCCATTCGACATGCAAGTGTAACAATATTGTTTTAAAGTAAGCAGTTTCACTCATATGTACATGAATCCCCATAACCGTCTGGGCCTTCCATCTTCCAGGCATGTACGTATGCCCACGACCATCTGGGCATTCCACTTGTCAGGCATACAGGTATGCCTGTAGCCGTAATAGGGTTAATATGCTCCAAAAACACTGCAGCATAACAAATATGATGATCATGGAGTAATGGTCTGGGTGAGTATTGAAAATCCTCTGGGCAGTAGGAGAATACATACAGCTTTTCCTTAGTCCAGTCAGCCAGACTTTGCTTGCATGAATGAGAAACCCACAATGTGACAGTGGCAAATAAAGTGACCTGTATATTTTTTTCACCTTGAGTTCCACAATATGTACATGGAATGGTCTATAGACATGTTTCAAACACTTTTCACAACCTGCAGCTCAAAATGAAGAGCCTATTGATAGTTTTTTGGAGTGTTTACATACAAATTAGGTGTTGTCCACCTTAAACACATTATCTGTTCTATGTTTGTACACTGCAAAAATCCTGTCACACAGTCACATCATAGATATTTGCAATAGTACTTTCATGTCTCACTTAACAAAAGTGGCAATATTACATTATTGCCACTTAGCCACTGTCAAGCCATCCATGTACTTGATTGATATAGTAGATTCTCAATCACTTGACAACAAAAAATGAATTTATGTAAACTAAAGTATCCAATATTTCACAGTGTATGAAGACGTGTTAACTGTAACACATTTATAAGTCAAAATACATCATAATAAAAGTAACACTGCATTCCTGGTAACAAAACAGCTAGAGTTTTCTTTTGGGCAGTTCTGCAATAGTATTATGCATCACCCTTACAGTTCTCTTCCCTTCCATAATCTGGAACTAAATAAGTGGAATCCAGTGGCCTAGAATACAATGTGTAATGTAAACTGACTCTCTTTAAAAAGAAGTGACTAGGTAAGGAACTATAGTACTTGACATTCTTCACCCACTGAAAGTCCAAATAGGCAGCCTACAATGAGATATTGATATATTCTGTCAGTGTGTCTGAGGTCCAAATTGAACACTAAAGTATTTACATTATAGTCAAGTAGAGAAAGGGCAGTTACTATCACCGTGTTTTACAATAATTTCAATAATCATAACTGGGTAGTAAAAAGAAGACGGTAAAATACGACAGCAGCTTTGTGTGGAAATTAACCTTTGATATGAGCTTTGAGTCTGAAGCATTCCCAAAGTGTCTATTGTCAACTAACTCATCAAGCACCACTTCCACATTTTGTTTGTTTTTCATGGTATATACTAATATAACTCAACACTTATAGAATTATCATAAAGACTAATTACAAAACTAATTACGTCATTATATTGTATTATATCAAACACTGTATTAACTGGTTATCAGACACTTTTAAATGATTTTGCACTGTTGGTCCTGAAAGTTCATTTCACAGCTCTAGGAAATTTTTGTTAAAATATACGTACTGGCAAATACTGCTTCAAATAGTCAATGGAGAAAAATTGAACAGTACTCTAAAAACATGCACAGATTATATATTTAACTCAAGAACCACAGGATCTTCAGGACAGCTTGTGTAGCAGACATGCCATTTCAGAGCTCTGCTCATCTTCTACCACTTGTATGGTTTTCATTGATCTCACAGCTTCTTTTTGGGTTTGAAATGCTGAAAACTGACCTCTGCATGGTGCTGACACCATGTGGAAGTTTCTGAAACTACTTTGGCATTCTCAAAGACAACAGTCACTTGATCAAAGCCACTGTACACACACATTATGGATGACCTACTCCAGCAGAAAATATGAGAGCTATATTTGCACATCTTTTATTTATATGAAGTTACAATGAAAATTAAATAAACTGCAAAAATAAAGACATTATGAAAAATGTCTGTAGCCATTTTATTTTTTAAACATTACACTCTATGTTCCTATTTTTAAGAGAATGGATTTCTTTATCAACAACACTGCAACAAGTGCTCACTTAAATTCCTCTTCAAAACTAATCAGCCACTATGAAAATTCTAACCACACATTATTATCAAATGCAGAAGAAAGTTACCTAAATATTGCTGTAACAAATATAGTTCGGAGTTCTCATGGCCATCAATTGTGTAATTTTGTACGGGGAATTTTAAGGGAAGACAAAGTTTAATGAAATGCTTTCTGCCTTCAGACCTTTAATGAATCCCTTGTTCTTGTTATAGGGCCTATACGAGAAGGCAAAGAGGACTGTCAATGAAGTGAAAAGAGCATAAAATACTATAGAATAGTTGAAAATATACTTTGGCGTAGTGTAAATTAAGTGAAGCAGCTCCTACCACTAATACAAAAAATATGCAAAGAAAGAGAACAAAGTAGGACTTTTGATATTTCCATAATAAAAAAATAAAAAAACAGCGTTTGAACTTTATTGCGGTACACGTATACTTTACCGCAAATTAATGAACAATGAGAACTGTTTATTTCCATTTTCTGTTCTCAACAAACTTGTGATTTGCATGGCTCTTCAGTCGTTTGCCCCAAATCATACTATTCAAAAACACTATGGTTTCTAATACTTGTGTACCCACAAACAACGCACAGCCACACAGTGCTGACGACTGAACAGCTCGAGCGGTAGGCAGTTCGAGCGGGTAAAAGAAATAATAATTCTTTCCAGCAGAGGTGGGTGAACACGGTATGTGCAGGCAGGGGCATTCCTGCAGGCAGGGGCATTCCTGCATGCAGGTGCAATATGCCACCCCAATAGGTTTTCATGCAGAGTCTTCCTCTCCCCTTGCCTGCCATATGATGAGGCAGGTAGCAGGAAGCGTTTCACTATGGATTTACCCTTACGCCTGTGCGTACAACTGTTTTATATAGGTGTTGCCAACTGCAGCACCATCCTCCGAGTGTCATCTGTGTTTGCATACAAAAGCCTATAAGAGTTTCTTTGGCTCTTCAGCTAAGTTCATGAAATCAATACTAGAAAAAAGAATAACTTACACAAAGATTTAAAATCATTTACTTTGGCTCAAACATGTGTCCCCTATCCAACAGTACTCATTTCCAATAACATGCCAGTAGCCATAAAAAGTTTAACTTACAATGAATTTCAGTTTGATGTGGGTCTTGGATTTATTGGTAGTCAGCTCTACTCCACTGATGAATTTCCTAACAGAACCAATTGGTGTGTGTATGCTGTTAATAATACCATATAATGTGAATGTTGTGTAAAATCTGACTTCTGTGCAAATCTTGTGCAATAAAGCAATCATTGTAAAACCAATACACACCCTGGCTCATTACAGTCAGTAATGAGCCAGGGTGCGTATTGGATGTACAAAAGAGCCACAATCCCCCTTGAGAATGTCCTCTGCAGATGGAGATGAAACATTGGGTTTCAGTAAAAAATCCATAAAACCACAGCATGATAACCCGAAAAATTTTAGTAATGTTAATAATGGACTGGCCTACACAGAATCCTGACTTGAATCCTATAGAACGCCTCTGAGACGTTTTGGAATGCCAACTTCAAGCCAGGGCTCACCGACCTACATTGATACCTCTCCTCAGTGCAGCACTCCGTGAAGAACAGGCTGCCATTCCCCAAGAAATCTTAGAGCACCTGACTGAAGCTCTCATCAAGGATAACGCTGGGGCAATGCTCATATTGAATTCCTCTGGCACGAACTTTTAAGTCATTTTCAGCCAGCTATCTGAATACTTTTGATCATATAGTGTATGTCTGAATGTCAGTTTCTTTAAAAGTATGGATCTTCGAGTACCAGGGCTGACTGATGTGCTACATTAGATGTTACCTATATCTTTCAGCATCTTTAGCTGCAACAGATAGTAAGGTATTACAGGATAGAATGTCACATATCTCAATTGGTGTTTTTAATTCCAGCAGACATTCACAGTACGATTGTCCTTGTTTTCATCACAGAATATGGAACACCCTTTACAGTAGAGTCTCAAAAACTTGGCCTAATGTGACACACTACAAGGCAGTTTGTGAAAATGTCAGGTTATCGGGAAAGGTTCAAAAGAATAAGTAGTTCAATTTCTTCATCATAAAATACTTTTATTTTTGCTTGAGAATTCAATGGTTCACAGAAGAAAGCAATATCACTCAAACTTAAAATTTTCAAACAAACTGAAAGAAAGTAAATACCTAATACATGAACTGTAAATAAATAAAAATATTTCAGCTTAACCTTACTTCAAAAGGAAATTACTTTATGAAGACAAAGAGCCTTTAATATCGAAACTTAAAGTATACAATTAAAAATTACTTCAAAAAATATACTTTCTCTAATGAAAATTAATAACTCTACTTTTTAAAAAGAGCCTACTTTTGTTATTATTATTATTATTATTATTATTATTATTATTATTATTATTATTTAAGAAATGTGTGATGTCCTGCTGGTTTTCCACACTGCACTCTGTGTCTTCATGTTTCATCACGAAGACATGAAGGAACAGCAGACATTACCAATGCAGCTTATTGTTGAAAATACTGAAGAGTGCTTTCGGCAACCTTTATTCCTTCATGTGACCTATTTAATGTGGTTGGAGATGGCGGTCGTGTCTGTGTGAGTGTGTGTATGTTTGTGTCTCTAACCGACAAAGGCCTAAACAGCCGAAAAGCTCTAATGTTATATTCAGTTATTTGTGCTTTTCTGTGGCTCATCGGACCTCTCTGTGATGAGTAAAATGTTGTTGAATGATTCCTGGAATTTCCATTGTTTTATTCCATATTTTAGGGTCTTGTACAAAGGAGTCATCAATGACAACACTTTTTTTCTTTTTTGTGAATTTCTCCATTAAGAGTGGACAGCAGCAATAATTTCTACATAGAACAATATTTTATTTGGTATGATTTTGAAACCACTCTTTGAATTCATTTTCATCTGCTTATTCACATCCAGGAACTTCATTCACAAGGTCAATTAAGTTCAATTTTTTTTTTTTTTTTTTACATTATGATTTTCAATGAACTCTTTCCTCTCTTCATCAAGGAATTTTTTCACTGAAGGAACTAGTGTTGACTGGCTCATTCCAGACATTTACAACCCATCCAGATACATTAAATAGGCCACTTTTCTTAAACATTCAGGTAAGATCTTGACCATCATTGTTTGCAGAAACAACAGGGGATAACAGCTTACACCTATATCTTCTCTTGAGAGTAACCAAACCTCCTTGGTCCATAGGCTAACATAAGACTGTGACATAAGATAGTAACAACGTTGCTCTTATATCCCCATTTTTAGCTCTTCATTGCCTGTGTAAAAAGACACATAAATAACTTACCAAATTTCTTGTATGTGATAATGAATGAAACTCTGAAAACTATGACTGCATGCTTAATCATTGTGATGATTGTCCCAGTGAAGACAAATTACTAGAATTTGTGAAAAAAAGTTAGCTTACAGACATCATGATGATGTATTTGAGTACAGCTAGTGGATACATAGACCATAGGACCTAATTGGTAAAGCAGTCTGCAGCTGTTGATGAATACACTGGTTTGTTGGTAACAAAATTACAAGCATGATTTCATTCATTTATACTTAAGTGTTAGGAAATATCCATGGAAAACTTGAAAGAATATCTAACTCCTGGGAAAGCAATTATGTTAATGGACTTTCTTGAAGACTACACTTTCATAATTAAGAATGATTAACAGAGATACCACTGGTCAAGATGCAGCTGCACAATCCATCCTGTTTGTGTTTATATGATTTAAAAAAATAAGAATGATAACAGTAACCCACTGCTTTATAAGTGATGATATGTAGCATGATGTGGGATTCGTAAATGTTGTTCAAACAGAAATTGTTAAGCTGTTGATTGAGCACTACCCTTGAGTTGAGAACCTGCATTATTGCACTGATGAATATACTGCACAATATAAAAATAGAAAAGCTTTAAAAACTTGTGTGAACATTAAAATGACTTTTCTATTGATGCTGAACATTCTGCTTTTGCCACTAGTCATGGTAAATGTGTGATGGATTGGGACGAACCGTAAAATGTGTACTGAGGAAAGCTAGTTTTCAATGAAATTATGATGCACAAATGTTTGATGTTTACAACTCTGCAAGGCTAATATTGACAAATGTTTCTTCCACCACTTAGAAAAAACAATGTAGATTTCCTACACAAAAACCTCGAGAAGAGATTTGACAGCCTGGACAATACCCAGGTTCCGATTAAGCAATATTATTTAATATTTGTTTGTAGTTTTACCGATTAAATAACAGCATTACTTTCAATTATATTCCTCTCTTAACTTCTGAGACAGTCATGCAGTGGAGTGTGATGTGAGACGAAGGGTTTTTCCACCCTGCTTTGGTGTGCCTGAGTTATCAAGACTGTCAAGTTATTCAGCGCTGAGTTTCCGTTAATCTACTGCATAATTGGTATTGCACATGATGTCCCAGAGCAACGAAGTACTTGAACGATAAACCGTCATTGAAAAAATGTGCATTAATAGCACCAAAATGAAATGATATTTCCTGATGATTAGGTAATGTAAGTCTAAAACAAAAAACTTTGCCCTGATGGAATACTTCACCACAGAAGTCACTGAATTAAGAAAAATATTTTAACATAAAGATGAATAAAAATTATAGTAGCTTAGAATGTCATGCTACTCCAAGGCAGTCAAAAACAGAATTAAAGAAGCCATAATACAAGAAGTCTTCAGATTAAGTACTTAAACCGCGAGATCTCACACCTTCAAAAGTTACACATTTGGTTATGTGTATAGCATTTTGCTGACACTCACAAAAAAAGTTTGAAATATATTTAAAAAAGTATTTTTGGTTGTTTTCATAAGAAAATGCTCATCTTTTACTATTCAAAAATGCCAAAATTACAATTATTTTCATATGACTGTGAGCAAAATGCTTATAGCACGAGTGTTTACGGGTTAAAAGTCTGAGGTTTGCGACTCTATTCTTTAGTTCCTTTGTCAGTCAACTGAAAATGGAGCCAATAAAATACTGCATACCTCTTTCTGCAAAAGTTAAAGATATTTTATTTGGGGGCAAATTATTTTCTATGATGTTTTCACTGAGAGTTCATAATGAACCCATTTTATTCACCACATTATGTAGAATTACAATTTTGAAGTGCTTAAATAATAGTCATCACCAAGTTTGTGACCCAACAAAAAATAGTTCTGACCTCCCTTTTCTGGACTGCAAGTATTCTTTGTTATGCACAGTTACTCAAAATACGATTTTATGAGAGCTGTTAAAGATAATATGACAAAAAATAGCAAACATTCACTTTTCTATACTGATAACACTGGGTGTTATTCTTACATGAAGGTAGTGGCAATTAATTTCTGTAACAGATCCTCAGTGTGATACATATGAAAACAACACTTCAAGTATATTGAATCCTACAAATTTTTAATGCAACTGTGCCTATTATACTGTTAATAAAAAATGTAATTATTTATTTGCCACATAACTTTTCTTCATTGTGGCACCCATGAAATACATCTAGCTTCACAAGGCAGCCTACTATCAATAACAGTAAAATAAATTTTATTGAACATTAATTTTTATACTTCATTTCTAAGTATGGTATATGTCAACCACTTTCAGTCAGATACGAAACATTTTAATGCAGTTATGAATTCAAAGAACAGCACAAAAAATCTGTCTTATTAACTTGGATACAGGAAAAATTTACACACATTTCCTTGTCTAACTTTCACAAATTTCACATTCTGTTTTTATACCAATCACATGCACATTTTGTAGGAAATCGCAGCAAAATGATGAATCTCGTTTAATTATGTGAGCTGAATTCCAGAAGCCTTATCTTGGTACTTAAAGTTTGAAACTTGGGCAGTTGTTCTCGTCTGCCTGTTGATCATCTTCCAACAAGTTGTTCACAAACACTGGAAAGAGTGAAAGGATTTATAATCCAGTCATATTGGTTTATATCTGGTGGTCAGAAATACCCACCCATTGTTACTAAATGGATCTTTAGATAACAATGGAAACATCATACATCCTCACTTTTGTATTCTTGCGACTGCATGATGGTGCAGAAATAACATAGTTTTTAAAGGCTCTGTTTTGTTGTTCAATATTGGCTGAAGTTCAAGGCACATTAATTGTTGATCTGTATATGATGTTCCATAAACTGTTCCAGATGTCTTCCTGACAATAAATTTACGTATTTCTTTTACATTTTGAATTTAGTAGTCTCGCGATACTCATGATGCTGCTACTTGACGCCCGGGGGTGTCAGGACACACAATATCAAAAGCTCTGGCTTAGTCTTACCGTCTTTTCAGTACTGATTTCATATCTCACTTTAATTTTTTCAATAGTTTTGTCAGAATGTGACATTCAGTTTAACATATGTACTCTGCAAGCAACTGTGAAGTGCACTGCAGAAGGTATTTCATACTTTATCACATTTTACAGTTTCTTCTTTTACAATTGCATAGAAACTGCAGGAATAATGATTGCTTAAATTTATCTGTGCAATCTGTAATTAGAGTAATCTTGTCTTTGCAGTACCTAAGAGATCAATGCATCGCAGGTACAAATATATTTCTGAATTCCTCGCATAATATTGGTTCTTGAAACTTAGTAAGTAGGCTATCCATGATATAGTTGGTGTCTATCTTAAAGTATCAAAAGTCTGACAGATAGCCAAACTATTAAATTAGTAATTTCACAAAAAAGGAAAAAATTAAGAAAATGTCATGTAAAAAACCTTTTATTAAACTGAAATGTTCCACATGATTAATGCTGTTTTCTTGATCTATGGAACAAGTATTAATCTAATCCATTCAAATCTAAACTTGTATCAGTTCTGGATTTTAAGCATCACTGTGATGCTCTCTCACAAGTTAAATACATCTGACCATTATGGTGCTATTCTCTTTATACACTCAATATCCCCTGTTATTTTTATTTTGTATGGGTTTGACACTCTTCAACAATATTCTAAGTTGGGATATACAAATGTTTTGTAAGTAGTCTCCTTGACAAACTGACTGCATATTCCCAGTATCATGCCAATGATCCAAAGTTTGCCTAGCTTCTTTACCTATGGCCTCAGATATGTGATAATTCCAATTTGTATCCATACAAAATATTTGTGTGACATGTTCAAGAACAGTTGTGACTCACTGACACTTCTGTCACAAAATACCAGTTTGCTGCATTTAGTAAAAGGCACAATTTTATATTTCTGTGCATTTAAAGTAAGCTGTACGTTTTGTGCCACTGAAGTGTTATCAACATCTGAAGCGATATGAGTGCAGCTTCATAATTGATAATTGCACCACATGCAGAAAGTCTGAGGTGGTTGTTAATACTGTCTCAGGTCATTAACAAACAATACAACCAACAAGGGTCCCAATACCGTTCCCTGTGGCTCTTCCAAATTCACTTCGAGTTCTACTGGCAAATCGACATCTGTGAAAACGCAACGAATTGTCGCTCCCGAGAAATTCTCAACCAATTTTGTTGGAGGCACAATACAGGTACAACTTTGTTTATACACATTAGTGTCATACTGAGTCAAATACTGTGGAGATGTCAAGAAATACTGTATACACCATCCAATTGTTTTAATTCACAGCTAATGAAATGTTATGTGTGAAAAGTTCGTTCTAAGAGTCCACAACTGACTGACATTAATAAAATGTGTTCGTAGTATTGTAGAGGACTTCACCAACTAATTTGCAGTCAGGCATGCAATGTTGTATAGAGTAGTAGCAAAAGTAGAGACTGCAAAGCTGTCACAGAGTCTAGAAGGCAGTGAAGTTATTGTCTGATTAAAATTACTCGCTAGTTGACAGTTCGTGCGTTGGGAGCTACTCTCCTCCACTTAGAGCATTCAACGTCATGCCCAAACCAGTCTCCATTACCAAACTGCCACAACTACTAGTCAGTTCAATTCCATTTCCTTATATGGCTCTCTTTCTTGATTTGCTTTCTTGCAGATTCATAGGTCTGCTATTTTTATTTCACATTTCATCACTTATTGATAACCACCCAAAACATAAGACACAGACAACAATGTTAAAGAAATACGTAATCATGAAAGCACTAACCACCACGTAACTGGTAAAACCCTAAATAACCAGTGGTCATGGAGCGGCCACGAGATGGTCCGCTATGGCGGCTAGCCTGCTGCCTTTAATAAAAAACAATACAGTGGAGCGTCGATTTTCCAAACGTCGGTCAACAGAATGACCGCTTAACCGAACTGTGTACTCGCTCGCACCTGTTACTCTCCCACTCTACCGTCCATCATCCCACTCACTTCCAAACCAAGTTTACTGCAGTAGTCGCCGCACTGGGCCACTGCTGGCGGAACATTGCTTCTAATTGGGCCTTCACAAGGTGCTGCTGACCGGCCAAGCCGCCAGTCACTGTTTCAACAATCAGCACACTTCTGTCGACTTGGCAATGGCAGTAGAAGTAGTGGCAGTATCAAAGCTGTTCACAGCAACAGCTGTGCCAGCTTAGAGTTGAGGCGTGCTGCTCCGCGCAGTTTGAAGGATTGCGTGCCCCCAAGAAGAGCTTCTCATGGTGCAAAGAGTCACCTTCTATCCTCTGTTACGACCACTTGTGTGCTGCTGCATGAAGAAGTGAACTTGAGGATACAAAATGCTTAAACATAAATGTGTTGTCCTTTCTACGAGGGACAAGTACAAGATTATTAAAAGGTTAGAAGAAGGTGAATCTGCAACCACTTTATCCAATGAGTACAAGGTGGGGAAGTTGACAATTACTGATATAAAAAAACAAAAGACGAGCATAGCAAATTTTATAGCTATGCTTGATTCTACTGATGGATCAACAATCCGTAAAACTATGAAGCTCGCCACTAACACACATCTAGATGATGCTGTTTACAAGTGGTTTACATAAAAGAGATCGCAAGGAGAACCTATCTTAGTTCCCATTCTGTGTGAGAAGGCAATGCAGTCCAACGAAAAACTTGGAGGACCTTCGAAATTTAAAGCGAGCACAGGCTGGTTAAAACACTTCGAGTCAAGTCACGGCATTCGAGCGTCTTCAGCAGCTGATTCTTTCAAAGTCAAACTAAGGGACGTATTAAGGGAAGAAGATTATGCTCTTGAAAACGTTCATAATGCTGACGAAACTGGACTTAACTGGAAAGCTTTAACGAGAAAAGCTCTTGTTTCACGTCATGAATTAGCAGCATCTGGTCCCAAAACAAGCAAGGGCCGTATAACAGCTTTAGCTTGTGATAATGCTACTGGAAGTCACAGACCGCCTATGTTCAGCATTGGTAAAAGTAAAAAAGCACGTTAATATGTCAGCCTTGCCTGTTGTGTACACCTCACAAAAGAGCATCTGGATGGATAGTACGATTTTTATGAGGTGGTTTCTGGACGTTTTCGTACCCTCTGTAAAAGCTCATCAGCTAAAGAATGGGAAGAGGGGAGAAAACACTAATTCTCCTTGACAATGCACCAACTTATCTGTCATGTGATATTTTAAACAAAAGACGAGTTCATAAAGGTAATATTTCTTCCACCTAATGTAATCTCCTTATTACAGCCCATGGATCAAGGCGTTAATGACACTTTCGAACGATATTACAGGAAATAATTGTTGCGTAAGTTAATGTTAGTAAGAGAAGAGGATGAAGAAGAAAGTCTCTTAATAAATCATAAGAATATTGACTTGAAAGATGCATCCTACATGATCAGCGCAGCATGGAATAGTGTAAAGGAAGAGAATTTGAAAAAAGCCTGGAATAAAATTTTGGACACACAAGAAAATTCACAAGGTATGATTGAAAATGACAAAGAGAATTATATGTCCGAAATTCTCGGTATGCTAAAAGAAATAGATTGCCACGAGTGTGATGAAGAAGACATTCATGAATGGATGAATATCGATGATGGAGATCCAGGACACCAAATCATGCAGGACAGCGAGATTGTAAACGTCGCCACTAATAAAGATGACACCACCAGCATCTCATCAATCAGTGCTCCACAAAGTGAAGATGAAAGTATACCAACAGCTTCTGAGGCGTTACTTGTTTAGATACTGCCTTGTGATGGTTTGATGCCCAAGATGAAAGTGACCAGTTTCAGATATCTGTAATGATAAAAATACGTGACTTAGCTGCTCGTAAGTATGTAGGCTTGCTTAGACAGACCAAAATAAAGGATTTTTTTAAATGTTAATTTTGTATACTGTGTGTATTGTTCATGAAAAATGCGTATGTAATATGTATATATTTTTGTTTAATAAACTGTACCACGTACTATATATTCTTACTGAAGTTGCCTTTGTACGTTACTTTGTAATACTAAAAGAGATGCCTGTTTTTATGAATAAGTTTACTGTACAATACTTCTTTTTGGAAAATAAAGATGTACAGTTCGATTATCTGAACAAAACAGTTTTCCGAACACCCAAGTCCCCCAATTACTTCAGATAATCAACATTCTACTGTATTTGAAAGTAAATTAATTACTCAAAAACCAAGCAAAGTACAGGGAAACTGGTACCGTCATTTTACAGGGAATTTTAAGATGGACAACATGGTGTATTTTTGTGTTATGTCTCCCATAATTATTGGACTAATTACTGATAATTTCATACTGATTGAAACTTCAGAAATTTATAAGTAATCAAGAAATGAACCAATGTATATGTATGAGGTTTTGATGGATAGGTCTCTGAGACCTTTATCAGACTATGGTAGCGGAAGTTTCATAACTACTACCATTTGGGAATTATTTAATAACAAATGTTTTCCATAACAAACTTTTGATATTTGATGCACAATACTTATGTAAATAATAAAAATAACAGCAGTGCACACATTAGGTAGTCAGTAGGAATACATGTATAGCAAATAAGTTACTATTTATGTTTATTTTAAGAAGTGCAAACGGCAGTTAAAAGACAGCAATTAAAAAAGGCTTGTAGTTTAAAAACTATTTCATGTACACAAAAATCACTGGAAATCTGGCAAATTTTACTATTATATTGATATACGAGGTGCGTCCAGAAAGTAAGTTCCGTTTGGTTATATAAAACAAACGGGTACAGATACAGAAAAAATATTGATTGTACAAAAATCTACAACTGTTAAACTACTTTTCTACATACCTTCCGAAATTTTGTAGGCAATTGTCATAGCATGGCACAAGGTTTTGTGTGCCTTTTTCATAGAATGTTGCCATCTGTGTATTCAACCATGTGGTAACATGTTCTTTCAGCTCGTCATCATCGTTGAAGTGTTGTCCACCAAGGACAGATTTTAGGTGTAAGAAGAGGATTACTGTACACCGAATGTTACCAAAAAATTCATATGGAAATTTCAATGGGACCTGTTTGATCATCCTCCATACAGCTCGGACCTCTCTCCTAGCGACTTTCATCTCTTCTTACACCTAAAATCTGTCCTTGGTGGTCAACTTCAACGATGATAAAGAGCTGTTACCACATGGTTGAATACACAGGTGGCAACCTTCTGTGAAGGATGCATGCAAAAGCTTGTGGCACGCTATGACAAGTGTCTACAAAATTTCGGCAGTTATGTGGAAAAGTAGTTTAAGAGTTGTAGAATTTTGTGTAATAAAAATTTCTTCTGTATCTGTGTACAATTTCATTTTATTACTTTCTGGACGCACCTGGTATTACTTGTATAAAGCAAGTGCCATTTAACAAAATTGTCCAGTTTGGGAGAAGGCTACAAATAGTGTGACGCCACACAACTTTACTTCCGCCAGTACCTCGCCTCCTACTTTCCAAACTTCACAGAAGCTCTCCTGTTTCATTCTGAAAACACCCCTTAGGCTGTGGCTAAGCCATGTCTCCACCATATCCTTTCTTCCAGCAGTGCTAGTCTTGCTAGGTTCGCAGGAGAGCTTCTGTGAAGTTTGGAAATTAGGAGGCGAGGTACTGGTGGAAGTAAAGTTGTGAGGCAGCATCGTGAGTCGTGTCGGGATAGCTCAGTTGGTAGAGTGCTTGCCCGCGAAAGGCAAGGGTCCCAGGTGTGAGCCCGGTTCCAGCACACAATTTTAATATGCCAGGAAGTTTCAAATGTTGTACAATTTTTCTAATGTTTTACTTATAAATTATATATTTAGCCAAAAATGTGTTTGTTAAAAAAGAAGTACAAAGATTCATACAGAAATTTTCAAACATCTCCATGAAAACATACGTATATGAAGCAACCTTCATGGTAATTTCATGAAGATCAGAGTAAACACACAGATTTTTGCTGAATTCCATTAGGTAGAGTACCCTCCTACATGGATCAAACGAAATATTATACAGATAGTGACCTCCTCTTGTTTTGAAGGTCAAGTATATAAAGATCAGAACAAACCTATAGGTACGTATGTGATAGCAACACATAAGCACATAGAAATTTTCCAAAAATTTTATATCACACAGGCCTTGTCCTGAGGACTATGAAGAAGCAAAATAAATAAAAGAAAATAATAAAATAAAAAGAACAGCCAAATCTGTCGAGCCGTGAGGAAGGGAAATAGGGATTAATTTTTATATACAAAGATTAACAGTATTGTGATTTTAGCTTAACATTGTGATGTAAAATGTTTACAGTTATTTTTAATAGTATTGTCAACACAAAAACATGTAAAATTATTAAACAATAAGTTTCTTTTGGTGTAATTAACCAGAATCCTTCAAAAATTAAGTCACAGATATGAGCCACCCACAAGCTGTTAAAATTGTATCTGTGCAGCCTGGGAGCCGCTCAAGCAATTACTGGGAGGGAGGCAGCAGGATGGCACAGTTGCCAGCACTGACAAAGGCCGTGCGGTTGTGCCGCATGCACCATACAGCCTGTGTAAACAGACGCTGTTGTGGCACCACACAACTGCAACAGTGTGGAAGTGTAGCCCCAAGTAGTCTGACACCACAGCGGGAGCGCAGAGGGGCCGCAGCAGCGCCTATAATCAGGTCCCACACTGCCTTATGAGAAACCGTGCACTGCTAAGCCGCAGCAGACGTACACAGCCTAAGCGCCAAGCCGGACAGCTGATTGTTTCATAACGTGGCAGCTTGTGTAACTACTAATTAGTGTGAGGATATTTTCAGGTCGGATAACCAATGACAGCGAGAAACTACTGTTTCCTTTTAGCATTTTATCTGAAATTTTTCTCTTTCAGTTTGCTCACAGAGGTAAGGTTTATCCAGTGTGAACAAAGAAATCACAATTTTAGTTATGGTGCAGATGGTTGAATGCCATTTTGCTGGAAACTTAGTACATCATGGGATTAAATTGAGGACTACAAAACACGTCTTTTGCAGCAGTTCGATCATTGATCACGTAAAATTAGTTGTCAACAGAGATTTTCGCAATGCTGCCTTAACTCTTGATGGCTTCTTACGACACTGTCACGTTATAAAAAATATCAACAGCATATATTAAGTGACGTACCGTGTTTGTACGTCACCTACAGTTGAGTGGTAGCTGGCTACTTTTGTAGTAACATGTGGAAAACATTAACTAGCAAGTAATTTTAATTGGACTATAGTGACCCAATAATAAGGGTAGAGGTAGCCACATCTCAAATGGTTACACACACTGCCACACAGAGCTGCCTTCAAACAGCGCAGCACAGATGTGAGAAGTTAATTCTCAAAGCTCTACAGTGTACTGAACTGCCAGAGTGCTGCAAGCCTTCAAATTTACTTATATTGTGATCTGTTATGTCTAGCAAGAGTACTGTGCCAAACTCAGTAAAAGAACAATTTAACTGAGCATAGTGTAGCAAACAGTCTTAGGGAGTCATGCCATACACATTGTATGTCAGTAGTAGACAGTGCAATAAACAGTCAGTTATTGTCTCTAATTAGGCTGCTGAGTTCAAAGACAGAGTCACTGGAGGCATGCAGACTAATAAGCCAAGTGTCTGGACAGCTAAAGTAGCTCCAAGAATAGTTTTACTATGCTTGCAAGGGTATGTCATTATTATTATTTTCATTTTTTTTTTCCTTATACTCTGAAGCATCCACACCCATTTGGAATAAAAAAATAATTTTGTTTATGTTTAAACACATACTGTTTTTTTTTTCTCTCTCTCTCAAGTATTAGCAATGTTTATCGGTAAAGTGCTATCCCTTACCAGTGGTGTGTGTGTGTGTGTGTGTGTGTGTGTGTGTGTGTGTGTGTGTCTCTCTCTCTCTCTCTCTCTCTCTCTCTCTCTCTCCCCCCCAAGTCATTCGGTCTATCCTTCTACCCACATTTTCCACATTATTGCTCTCAGACTCACTGAGCATCATTACTTCTTAGTTTTCTTACAGCAAGTATCCAACAGGTGAAGTTTTTAATATTACTTGGAATCAACCATCAAATTTTGGTTTTCAGGTCTTCTTGCAATTTAACTTATGACCGGTATGGAAATTTCTATATCACATATGTGAAAATCTTTCACAAACTGTTTTGTTAGGGCCAAAATAATGTGTTGGGGTGGTAATTATTTTTTATCCATAATGTTACGGCAAGCGGCTTGGTATCACAGTGGTAGAGTGCCACATCATGAATCCAAAGGTCGTGGATTCGACACTCGCCAAGTCCTAAGATTTTTATCTGTCACTTTTCTATTCTTTCACCTCTGACAATAATGCTGATATGAAAAATACCGCCGCGGTGGAGTAGCCGAGCGGTCTAAAGCGTCTCGCTGCGGAGCATGCGGTTGCTCGCCGTGGAGGTTCGAGTCCTCCCTGGGGCATGGGTGTGTGTGTGTGTGTGTGTGTGTGTGTGTGTGTGTGTGTGTGTGTGTGTGTGTGTGTCCGTAGGTTAGTTTACCTAGGTTAAGTAGTTTGTAAGCTACGGACTGATGACCACGCAGTTTGGTCCGATAGATTTACAGACATTTGAACATTTTTTTGAAAAATACCAAGTATCACTGCGGTTCGGAACCCACATTAAACCAGAGGTACCCCTATAACTGGCTGGGTTGGAGGAAGGCAACAGCATACCACCTCCAAACAGGACCATGCCTAATAAGGTTTAGCTTCTTTAAATTGATGGCACAAAAAGAACCAAAGATCTAATTATCATTAGCTACAATAAATACCAACAGGTACAGCAACTGACACTGAAATTTATAATTCATTAAAATGATATAGGAAAAACTTACTAAAATTGCATTTTTTAAATGAATCATTAATTGTAACAAATTGTATGTGATACAATTTTTGGTCATCAATTTACAATGCAGCAAACTAAAATTGACAAGCCTCAAGTATTTTAAATAAAATAAAAATTCTTTGTGGGCCTTGTTTGAGCACTCTATGAAAAAATAAAATGTCTACTATAAGTCTTCCTCGCCAGGCGAAGGATCATCCTCTTAGTGTTTTGGGGCAACAGAGCTCACTGTAAGGAGCAGCAGACGTAAGTGAGGCCGAGCGATCATGTCGGTTGCCGGCCAGGAGAGTGCGCCACAGGAAACTGTGGCAAACGCCAGCACTCACACCGGTGAGCGATTGACATAAACAGTGCCGAGTGTGCGCTCGCACCTCAGTGTGTTGTTTACTAGGTACGAGCTTACCTTGAGGCGCACAGCCAGTGCATTCCCTGTGTGTGTTATGTTTCAGTGAATATAACAGAGCTGGTTTCTGAAATTCTGGTGGAATGGAGGTTGTCTGGCATGGATATGATAAGGTCAGTCTTCTTGTTATTTGTGTTACATAGTTGTGACTCGTACCTACCATTATTACTTAAGTACTACAGAGTTTCCCCTCATGCCCCCCCCCCCCTTCCTTTTCCCCCAGCCCAGGACCACCTGAAAGTCCTGAAGGGAGCAGATTTTTGCCAAGTGCTATTCGTATCCAATTAAATTTTGTTTCCGAGACTGACTGGGAGAAATATGTGAATGTAAAGGCAATTTCAAAGTGTTATTAAATTTTCTCACCAACTGTTCTGTTTTCTAAATAGTTTACATCACCTGCTATGTTGTTTTCCACAGGTTTGAAAAAATATTCTCATGCTACAAGAAGACTATAACAATCATATATCTCAGGACACACGTACAAAAGAATGAAAATTCTGGTAGAAATTGGCCTTGGGGAAGAATAGTTTGGGTTCTGAAGAAATGAGGAAGGTCTTTTACAGTGTTGAATGAACAACAAATTTTGAAAATCTGAAGATAACTCAGATAAAACATAAGAAATGAAAGATTTTGTGCACTTTACAAAGAAGCCGAAATACAGTTAGAAGATTAGATTGGACTCCATGAGAGCTCTTATTGTCCAATGACCAGTTATTATTAAAATTCAATTAAGGACATCAGTCAATCATAAAAATTGTTTTAAAGCAGATCTGCAAGGTTTGCAGAAAAGTGTGTGTTAAGTTTGGAAGAGAGGAGGTAGGGTTCTAGTAGAACTAAAGCTGTGAGGATGTGCTTTGATTTGTACTTGAGTAGCTTAGTTGGTAGAGCACTTTCACACAAAAAGCACAGGTCCCGAGTTCAAATCCTGGTCCAGCAAACAGTTTTAATCTGCCAGGAAGCTTCAGGTCTATAGATTTCAACTGTTACACAATCATTGGGTTGCATATATTCATGTATATACAAGCAGTATTGGATATTTAATTATGAGCTTGATATGATACAACATGAGTAGATAACAACCCAATTCTGTACGTACCACATACAGTATCACATCAGGTTTGTACATACATGAATGTTTGCTGAGCACTGATGATGACTGTGTAACAATTGAAATTTAAAGATCTGCATGACAATAGAATTTTCACAACTGAATTTGGACAGTTATACGAGCTGCAGGTTATCAAAAAGACGTAGTAGTTGACAACGGTGAGATACATGAATACAGTCTGTCCTCCTTGTTGATCAATCTGCATTCAGAGTGAACGGAAAAGGAAACAAAGGAGAAGTTTTTTGAATAGGGGTTTAAGTGCCTGTATCGTGGGCCCCTACCACCACGGCACAGCGTGTCGCCAGGTCGTGGATAGGGGATACAGCCTTCAGATATGAAGAGCAGCTGCGAATACAAAAATAAGCAGTTGCGAACAGCCGGTGGGGAGCAGGCGATGGCGTGATGAACTATCCCTGTTTCTTCTGCCCTTACTGTCAAAGCTATCCATCAAGAATCATCAACATTAATGGTCATGGTGGGAATGGTGGCTGATAATTCAGAGGGTGTGGAGTTAAATGAAATATTAAGATATTATGGTATGCAGATGATTTAAACATCATTAGCGATAGTAAATAATCTGTAACAGCAAATGTGAATGCGTTAATCTAGGCTAATTAAGTTGTAAATCTGAGGATAAGTAAAGACAAAACGAAATACTCTGTTACTACTAGAATGTGAACAGCAGTAGATCAAGAAATGTTAAAGAGTTGGTCACATGCAGTTTGAAAAAGTGAATGCATTTAAGTATTTAGGTGTGGAAATTACTTCAAGAGATGAGATTGAATCCGAGCTGTGAAAGAGATAATGGACTGGAAATGCTTGCTACTTCTCACTGAATAGATTACTTTCATCACAGTTATTGTCTAGAAATTTAAAGATTAGAATATACAAAACTATCTTTCTTCCAGTTGTGTTGTATGGGTGTGAAACTTGGTCTCTTACTTAGCAAAATAAAAAATCGTTTAGAGCATTTGAAAACAAAATTTTGAGAAACATTTTCGGAGCAAAAAGAGATGGCATTAGCGGGGAGTGGCAAAAACTGCATAACAAAGAGGTTCATGAACTCTTTTAAAGCCCTAAAATAATCAGTATTATTAAATCATGTCGGTTGCGATGGACGGGTCTTGTAGCTCGAATTGATGAAGGTGCAGGGCAGCACACAGAGTATTGGTAGGGCAGAGGGAAAACGTCCTGTGGGGAGAACGAGGCGTAGATGGAAGGACAATGTGAAGACCAATTTGAGGAGCCTAGGTATTGAAGGAAACTGGAAACAAATAGTGCAAGACAGGGACTGATGGCGAAAACATGTTGCTGTGCTAATGGACTTTCAAGTCCAGTATGTCCAGTAAGTAAGTAAGTACGTAAAACTATTCATCTATAACAAAAACATTTCTTGCAACTTTGGTTGTTAAAATATTTAACATAAAAGTAGAAGAGTTACTGTTCCTGAAAACCCATCACGCTGGAATTTCATAAAGTACCAGACAATAACCAAAGTACAGAGAATATACCTTGAACACTGTGGACAGCAAGAAAAGCATTTTTCCAAAAGAGGAATATGTTAATCTGTATCTATAAATGTGAATGTCTGTTCGGTGTACGTTTATCACGTCTGAACCACAAGACATAAAGAGCTAAAAATTTGTACAGTTATTAATGTCTATCCGGGAAAGGCTTTAGGCACAGTTTGATGGTGATCGGATAGATATTTATCTATATATATTAATGTGAATGTCTGTTCAGTGTACACTTATCACATCCAAAACGACAAGACGCAGAGACTTAAATATTTGTACACATACTAATTTATACCTGAGGAAGCTTTTAGGCACGGTTTTATAGCGATCTGATAGATATTTAGTAATTTGAAGAATATAACGCAAAATGCAGAACAATAATGATTCTTTGAAAATTATATTTACTCTTTGAAATGGTTTTATTGGTTGCATTGTTGCTTGAGGGTTGATAATGATAAAAGGGTGGAGTATATTGGGATGGAAAGTTAACGGTGTATATAAAATTCTATGTGTGTGTGTGTGTGTGTGTGTGTGTGTGTGTGTGTGTGTGTGTGTGTAATATTTCGCTCTGCAGCGAAAACTACAGAACACAAACTAATGGTGTGCGTGTGTAATTGTTGTCCTAAGTCTCCCGTTGTACGCCATATCAGTTCCATGCCGACAGCTATAAGGGGGTGGAAGATATGATGGTTGAAAGTCGTCAAATTATAAAAAAATTCGGACTGAAGGCCAGCGATGACGTTTGCGATTCTATAGCAAGGAGGAGCGAAATGTGATGCCACAGACCATATCTTTGGTCTATGCATGCTACAATGTTTTCAGCTCTTTCTCTGTAACGATAAGCATATGAATAAGGAAATATAAGAATAAATAAATAAAACAGTAAAAAAGAAATTTCTTTTAATTTAAAAAAAAAAAAAAATCAATTTGACGTTTCGCACATTACATGAAGTGATCCATCTATGATATTATTACAATCATTATTGTTGAATTTCGTGACTGGATTCTTCGAAACGAGTGCATTTTTACCTGTGATTTCTTATATATTCTCTGATAAATGTAACATGTTTTTAGAAAAAAGGAGGTGGACAGAGAGAGAGAGTGGATAGGAAAAGTACTAACTCAAGGTTCGAATAAATAAATACCCGGGCAATGCTGGGTTTTCAGCTAGTATCAAATATAAATTTGTATGTTAGGAAATCTTTTCTCACAGTAACTGTTTAGAGTATACCCATGTACAGAAGAGAAATATGGCTTTTAGGTTAAAGACAAAAATTTCTATAGGAAGTTTAATATGAGTTGTGACTTTTGTCATCTGGTTTACTGACAGCGGCATGACGCCATTGGCCAGGTAATAGTGAGATGGTTTTTCCCACCTCGCCTCCACTGGTTCAGTTGGTAAGGTGCCCCTGTTCTCTAGAGATAGGCAAAACTGATTTTTTAGAGATCGGATCAGAAATAGTCATTCACTGGGATGAACTAGTTGTTTTTCATGGCTCATCGACTCGCCAACTGATAAAAAACGTAAAACGATGTCACATTGCTATTTTGTCACTATACCTTTATCTCATTTGGCCATATTGTGAAAGAAGAAATAAGAGTAATAATTTTACTGTAAGCCCTTAGTAGTTTCGAGAATTAAAATTTGTTAGTTACACCTACATTAAAATTTAAAAATGTGATAACAGAATTTAAATATTTTTGAAGGTGAAATAATTGGAAAACGAAAAAAAATATTATTTTATATTTGTATAGATCCATTCAAAAAATATAATATTTTGCAGAATAAAATGATACTAGTTCCATATTTATACAATGAGTAGTTTGCGAGTTTCAGTGAGTTGAATGAAACTTGATAGCGCGAGAGGTCCATGCAGGACGTGGAAACTGCTGCAGCAACCGAGCCATGCGCATTAATGCCGTGTGCTACATGAGCAACAAAAGCGAGCAACAACGCCCGATATTCAGCGACACGACACGGCAGCTACAAGCAACGACATTCGGCGACATGACCGGGTGTCTTACGTGAGCGTGACAGATTCTCGCTACAAGATGGCCGCTAGAACCGATCACCTGTTTCTAAAGTCTGGCACTCATAAACAGTAAAGTAATGATATCTCCATAGTAAGCAATAAAGTTTTATTTAATTTAGGAAATAAGGCGTCAAAAGAGTAATGTCCATAAAATTGACAAAGCGAGAAATGTTCGTGGACTATTTCAATCATAACTTCAAATACGAAAAAAAGACTGAAGATATCCAGCCAAATTCTTCGAAAATACGATGACGAATACAGATACTTTTGACTATGTCATCAATGAGTTTTTCTTTTGTGAGTACAAATCACCAACAACTGATTAAGTTCGAAGAGAGTCTTACCAAAAGAAATAATTAGGTAAATAACTGCGGTGATACTCTTACAGTCGGCGTAGTACAGGGTAGCGTTCGGGCTGGTACGATTTCCATTCCAGCTTATATTTTAATTCCTGTAACTATATCCCTTTCACCTGTTTTTTGTGCAAGTTTTATATATTCTCTACACAGAGCATGTCAAATATTTTTTAAGTGCTTCCCAATATATTTTATCTTTAATTGCAAACACACACATCCCGCTGTATCAAACACATTAAATTCGTAATGAAACATTATAGCAAGATATTTTACTCAGAAACTTAATTTTAGACACATCTCGTTTGACATCCTAGTGTTCTCTCTCTCTTGGGAAACAAGTTTGTTGTTACTCTCAAGGATTTGACGCCAGCAGCAAAAATTTCAAATGACACATTCCCGAAACTGAATGGTTTCAGAGATAAAAACATTAATGCACATTGTTATTTTCTTTGTTATTTGATTATATAGTCGTCGTTTTCTCGAAGTAGTTTGCATGAAGGGAGAAAGAGAGACAAAGTCTTGTTCAATGTGCATTCTCTGTTGCTTAGATTTTGTAAGCCCATATCACACAGTTTCCTGACTTGATAAGTGTCCTGTAACAAATTATGCATCTTTTATGCATCTACACTTTTTTGGCCCGTTGAAAAATGGAGTAGGATCTTTTTTGCAAAAATTTTATATAGTTTAATTTCATACAGTAACGCGATTTTGCTACAGACTGCATATTTCCTGTTATTAAGAAGAAACATGTAACATTAAATAAATACATTTCATCTCGAGTACTATTCGAAATAGGACATTAGCCTATATGGCGGTTTCTGTTGCATCAGGGGATCGTTTCTGTAAGTGAGCTGCAAGCTTTATCAGAACACAGGAGTTGAGAGAACAGAGAGATGCACGGAGTCGCTTTGTTCGGCACCATGCGGTTCACCAGAGGAGTGGGGGGAATAATGAGCAGCGCGCCACACAGGCGGCTCCACAAGCGAGCGGAGTCGGGAGAGTGGTGGGGAGACGTGAACCGGTGAACCAGGTAACTCACCGACTCAGTTGGCGGTCGGATCGCCTCGATCGCCGGAGTCGTGCAGAGCAGCGAGCTAGCGGAATTCGGGAGCCGCGCCCTCACTGACCCGCGGTGCTTGTGTGACTTGCCGACTCTCGACTCACAGCACAGAGGCGCTGCACGTGGTTAGGCGCTCATTTTTTGCAGTTTTATACTTGCACATGGTCTTTACCACATTTATTTTGTAGCTTAGGAAACTTCTGAAGCATATGGCAATGGGTTTAGGAAACTTCTGCAGCATGTGGCAAGGGGTGCTTATGCAGCTCATTGCTGTCACCAGAGGGACTTTTCGGATCGGATGAACTACCACTCTTTTCTTCGGATTCCTCCATCACTCACTCCTTAGAAGGATTTGGCTCTTTGAATCAGTTCAGAAGCAGATTGTCCATCTCTACAGTTCTCGCCTCATTGATAAACAGTACCACATGGTGTTGGGTGTTCACTGTTGTCATTTATTGCCAAAGAACATTCTCTGTTCAGTACTGTTGTGTCTCTACCACCAAAGAACGTCTCCCTCACAATAAAGGTAGGGCTGGTGTCACCACCTGCTGACACACTCACCATACACTGACAACAATGTGACCTTCCAATTCCTCCACACTAACCTGCCAAAAGTCACAACTAATTTTAAACACACTATGTATGCGTCACTCCTGTAAAGTGAAACAACTGGGAGAAGGACATTAAACACACATTATAAGTAGTAGACACCAGTTGTTTACGAAATAAAATTACTGTGGGTCATTTAAATGCCTAAATACATCAAAAAATTTAAATACTTAATATGAATTCCAAAGTGCTAAATTTTCAAAGTTTATTCACTAATTTCACATAGCTTTAGGAACTGAATTTATTGTGTTATGAACACATACAGTGTCCACTGAAAACAATAATGTAGCTCACAGTAATTTTTTAAAGTCACAACCACCAGTCTCAATGCATGCATAACAATGGCAGATGAAGTTCTGCCACACACTCTCAAACATCCCTGGTGTCTTGTATACCAGCAGACAGGTAGCTCGGACCCTAGCAAGCATGTCACCATCCGTTACTACAGGCTTTTCCTACACTGATGACTTGCTGTAACCCAGAGGAAGAATTGTAGAACCTGGACATGGGACAACACGACTTCCCAATCCCATTGTGCCAATTTTCTCCTCCAAATGTGAACATATTTTGTTAGCACCCATCTACATAGGGAGACTTGATCATCATCATCATAAAATAGGAGAACTGAGATTGAAAATGTAAAGATTTTGGTGTTTCTTCTTCCTGCACACTATTAGAGAATGGAAAGGTAGAGAAGCATCCTAGAAGCAGTTCGATGAACCCTATACCGTGGACTTAAATGTTATTTGGAGAATATTTATGTACAATGGTGAGTTGCAAAATGAGTTTCCCCTGTTGATTGTGGGCAAAGTTGCGTATAAAGGATAACGATTGAATGAGACATTAAAGATAAGAGAGATCTTCATTTTTCTACACAATTTCCAAGTACATTGAGACATTTGTTATACCGCTTTATAAGCGTCAAAAAGCCTGCCAGGAAAAAAATCAGGGTGTTGCGTATGGAAGAAGCATTGTGTCACAGAAAACGGTGAGTAGCACTTTACCTGCAAACAGAATGCTTTTGAACTTCTTTCGCTCAGTTGATGACGGATGTTTCCACTCCATGGATGCATCCTTGGACTCGGGTATGTTATGGTGGACCCATGTTTCTTTCCCGTCACAACCCGTAACAAAGTCATTGCCATATTTATGGTCGACCTCTACCCAATGATGTATTGGTATCTTGCACGTGCTCATTCACCTATTATGTCATCTTTCACCCATAGCCATTCAACGCTTCTTCTGTATTCAACGCTCTGATGTTTCCCTGGATGGATTTTTTTAAGCTTATAAAGCAGTTTGACAAATGTCTCAATGTACTTGGGAATTATATAGAAAAATAAAGATATGTCTCATCTTTAATGTCTCATTTGAGTTTTTTCCTTTCATACACAACTCTGCCCACAGTTTAAACTTATTTTCCAACTCCCCTCATAGATGTAGATGAATGGTGAGGGTACATGTTTTTCTGGTGATTGCAGGCACCAACATCAAAGTGAACTGGTGCACTGTTGTGTGAAACTAAATTATTTCACAGACAACAAAGGGTAATATAGTCTCCAAGAAACATGGCAGCAAATCTCACAATGTCACCAGGTAATTTGGACAGGTCAAATGGGGAAGCAGTGAGTAATATCCTATCAGGTGATCTTGGAAAGTGCCTGCCCATAAGTAGATACAAAAGCATTGCTGGTGCCATGGGGATTCTCCTAACTCCAGACATCGAATACATGCACCGAGACTGGTGGTAGTCACTGAACAATTACAATGGGCTACATTATTGTTATATGGTGTATGTCCACAATACAATAAATATGCATTTCCAACCACTGGTTTCCCCACCCCTTTATAATCAGTTGTGGGCCCACTACCATTTGTTTCAATTTGACCCAAAAGGTATGGAGAAACCCTGTATTTTATATCCCAACTGCATTTAATTTACACAATGAATGAGCTGTCTCTACATTTGTTTTTTGTACTTTAAAGTCCTGGATGTATTTGGTACAGACAAAATATTTTGCATTACACAGGGGAAAATGCACTATTACCCACAAAACACAAACTAATCATATGAAATACACTAATCCATAGTTGGAGAGCGTCATGGAAAAAATTACTGGCTTGATTTCAAGATACAAGTCAATTTACCTGGTGAAAGCTAATATGGTACATACAAGAAACAACTGGTAAAGCCAATGTGGTTAATATGATGGAAGTGTGTCTTTCCTACCAGATGAAAGTGCCACCCCACAAAACTTTGGAATCTTTTGACTGCACACGTTTGACAGTTAATCCTCGATTGAAACTGTACCCTTTGAAAGGGCAGAGGCCAAGGTGTGGGAGCTTGTAAGCATAACAACAATTGTTCAAACAACTATTAACTGCTTTTATTGTGTGGGTCAGTCTCTCTCTCTCTCTCTCTCTCTCTCTCTCTCTCTCTCTCTCTCTCTCTCTCTCTCCCCCCCTTTTACTATAATATAGTCAGTTGTGGAAATAGAAAAACTGTGTTTTTCTTGCTTTGTTGTTGTCGTCAGTTTTAGATGTGGCTAAGGTATGACAGTAGGCTGAAATTTTTCGAACAATTAACTTTTTTATTGCCTAATTAGATACTATGTTTTTTCTGGACATTTATCTGCATTATTTATTAATGTCCACCAGCTATAACTGCATTATTATTTCTTTATTCTTATGACATCTGTCACACACTAATAATTTTCTGCCACTTTTCATAGGAAGTATTACACCTCCAGCTCTTTTGCAGTTAAGAGTGTTACTTTTCTTTGTAAAGAAATGTACGGTCCCTATGTTAGTTAACCAGCTACAGCACATTTTGATAGGTGAATGTCTGTAGGAACGTAAAAAGAGGATGATCACCCAGCTTTGTACACTTACGAGCAATTTCAGTGGAACAAAGCTTTCCGATAACAAGGCTATGAGGTATAGGTTTATCTATAAAATTATCAGTGAGTTATATAGTCTGTGTGTAAACTCATGACAGAGCAGTCCTTTTGGTGGGGGAATTGGTGTTTTCTGGATGAACCCTGTGAAAGCCCTACAGGGGCACCAAAAATCGGTTAGCCGTTACCTGCCTAGAACTGCAGTAAAGCACATGTCAATTTACGCAGATTTTGTTTGTGTGGCTTTAGTTATGAGCATCGCTCAGATCACTCTGTATATCTATTGATAAACTAAGGTATTAAAATGTTGTGCACAAACATACTAAATTGAAAGAAAACGTGTGTAATAGGAGGAAGAGGTATTCTAGAATACGTAGCGAGCGAACAGTCATCACCAATATTATCACAGTTTCGTTCATGATAAAGAAGCGGTGCAAGAATAATGGTTGGCTAATATCACTAGTCCCAATCAAAGGGATGCAATTTACACAAACACCAGCCAGTCCACAACAAGACAAATTGTACAGTAAAATGAATATCAGCCACATGGTTTATTGGAATCGCCAAGACCAAACACAGAATTTCATAGGAAATCCATCATTTATAGATTGTTTCACAAAATCGCTGGTTTGACAATTGATGAAGAACCTTAGATAACTCACAAAATGATCCTGACATTACGCAAATTACTCATTACTCTAAAAAAATCAATTTTTCTTGGCAGTAGGTAATTTATACAAGACACTACCTGATGAGATCTGTTAGTAACAGAGATTTTGGTAGTAAAAATGTAATAGATTGGCATTGTAAATATTAGATAGGAGTAACGAAATCAGGAAGCAAGCTAGAAAGTTAGCCATTTTATATCAATGAAACGTAGATAGACAACAGCATCAATTATAAAAAATGTTGACAGGGCCCTGTTGTTAATGGCATCATGGACAATTTTAGTGGAGGCAACAGGATTATAATGATGAATATCGATCAAAAGAAGGGCTTTTACCCAAGAAATGGGACTATCACAGCCACATAAATTGCAAAAATGTTCAAAATTTGAGTTAACAAAAGTATTTCTGAAATAATTTCAACACATGAGCAAATTTATATATAAACACCATCAGTGCGTTCTTTGATAGTGATTTGCTGAGCGTTCCTAGTCAATTATTTCATCGATTGTAGAATTAGGACCTCCTACCAGTCACAGTTGAAGGTGATTTGTATGAAACATTGTGGTTATATTTATACATTCATTTACATATTTCAACATTGATGTTGTAGTTCATTGGTTGAATATAAAGCTAATGCTATGATGGTGACTCAACAATTCAGACATGCTTTAACAGACTGGTAGCAGATATTATTCTTACTTCTTAAAAAGGAACTGTCACAGAGTTTAACTGTATTCATTATGAAATAAATCATACAACTGGTTAGCTTTGTCCGCCGCTTAGTCAGTTGATGTGTCAAAGTTTTCTATGCTTGTCATTTTCAATGTTTTCACTACCTTCTTTGAAACTGATCCCAGTCGTAAACCCTTGTTTTTCTCACTGGGTCGACACAGATTTTAAACCAGGTGAGGAAGGATCAGTACAACGTACACACACCCTGTAGAAGCACACCGTACCATTGCTGGGTAGGTAGTGTGTGGACATGCCATCTTGGTCATGCATTTACAAACAGTCTCTACGAGTATTATGGGGATACCATTAGGGAAAATTCTGCAGATTTTGAGGCATTGAAGAAAGTGGTATGGGCCACTTTCTTCCATGTTATATCCAATGACTAGAAGCCATTTTCTGTCTACTACCGTGATACATGGCGCAAGGTTAAGAAGGGCAATCGGAGAGAGAAAAATTGAAGTTGTTCTCGAGGTTTATAATATTTCCACAAGGATACTCAGGACACCATAATGATTATATAGCATTGATAGGGATCAGGGCTACAGTATTGAGTGTGACCTGGATAAAATAGCTTTTGCAACAACCCATACTAATATTGGATTGGTGGCTGCTTTTGTGCCGTATGATCAATCCCAGTTGAAGTGCTGTCAGGAGGGTCAATATGGAGATAGAACGGCTACTCTGTCAGACATGGGTTTGATTCCTGTTGATGCTACTGGTAGGCTGGGAATTCACTAGGCATGGCCTGCATCTCAATAGGAAAAAGAAGGGGAAACTGGCTGGGCTGATGGCAAATCACAAGATTCTCACAAAAGTAAAGTAAAAAATAACATTAGCATTTTTCACCAGAATATTGGGGGATTAAAGAATAAAATTAATGAGCTTCTGGTTTGTTTAGATGATATAGAAACTGATAATGTGATAGATATACCATGCCTGTCTGAGCATCACATTTTCACTCGCACAGAAAAGGTGAATGTTATTGGACATAAAGTAGCTGCACATGTAAGTAGAGATACTAAGGTAATAGGAGGAGTTGCCATAAGCTATCACTGTGTAAAATATTTAGAAACAAAAAATTCTTACTTGGTTCCTCCTATTTGGAATCTGTTATTGATTTTCCTATTCAGGTAGTAAAGGACAGCACCACATCTACATATATACTCCGCAGTCCACCATAAGGTGCCTGACGGAGGGTACACTGTACCACTACTAGGCATTTACTTTCCTATTCCACTCCCAAACAGAACAAGGAAAGAAAGAATGTATATATGCCTCCGTACAACCCTAATTTCTCTTACCATGTGTGTGTGATCATTACGCGAAATGTAAGTAGGTGGCAGGAAGCTCGTGCTACACAAAGCTTCAAATTCTGGCTCTCTAAAAGAACGTTTTATTTCCTCCAGCAATCCCCATTTGAGTTCCCAGAGAATTTCCGGGCACATTGCTCGAACCTACCAGTAACAAACCTAGCTGCTCACCTATGAACTGCTTCTATGTCTGCCTTTAAATTGATCTGAGTGTCCCAAACACTTGAGCAATACTCAAGACTTGGTCGTGCAATTGTTTTATACATGGTCTCCTTTACAGATTAAGTACATCTTCCCAAAATTCTCGCAATAAACCGAAGTCAGCTGTCCATCTTACTCACAACTGTCCTTACATGTCAGTTCCATTTCACATCACTCTGCAATGTTACGGCTAGATATTTGAAAGACACGACTGCATCAAGAATCTCTCTACTAATGCTGTATTAGAATATTATGGAATTGTTTTTCCTACTCATGTGCATCACCTTGATAGATAATTTTCTTATAGAGCAAGATATGTTAAGCAATATACATGTTTGCCCTGTTGAGAATGGTCTTTCTGATCAATTAGTTAACAGTATATGACATAGCTTTGTTCAGTAATTCAAAACAGTCCTCCAGAGTTGTGTGCACAATTAATGATTCAACCACTAGAAACGTCAGAGAAAATCAAAAGCAGTTGGACTGGGATGAGGTTTATAAGGAACCTGAGGCTAATTTTAAATATAACTCATTTCACGATACATTTGTAAGGACATTTGAAAACTGTTTTCCCAAGGAATTAGTTAAATATAATTGTAAGAAACCATGCCAAAAATCATGGCTTACTAAAGGAATAAAAACATCTTGTAATCAGAAAAGAGAACTATATCTATCTGCAAGAAAGAGTAATGACCCAAAAATAATCAAATATTATAAAAACTAATGTGCTATATCAAGAAAAGACAGGGGAACCAAGAGCACAGGAAGACAGTATGGCCATCAAAGCAAATGAAAAGTTCACTAACAAAAAATCAGAAGCTGACAACATTTTTAATGATTATTTTTTAAATGTTGTGGAGAAAATAGGATCTAAATGTTCAAGCAGCAAGGCAATTAATGGAAGAGACCATACCTACACAATTTGATACAATTGCAATTCCACCCACCTCTCCCTCGGAAATTGGGAAAATAATGAACTCTCTCAAGAGTACAAGCTCACATGGAATTGATGGCATTTCCAGTAGGGTATTAAAAGTTTGTCCCTAAAAGATAAATAGGATTCTTAGGCACACACGCAATAGCTCTCTAAAGCAGGATATTTTCCCTGATAGACTGAAATATGCTATCGTTAAATCATTGCATAAAAAAGGGGATTTGACTGATGTCAACAACTACCACTCAATCTCACTTCTGACAGCTTTATCCAAAATTTTTGAATACATAATGTATTATACAGTAGCTTCACATATCAATAAAAATAAACTTCTAACAAAATGTCAGTTTGGTTTTCAAAAAAGCTTATCAACAGAAAATGCTCTGAATAACCAGAGTCACCCGTCGGGATTTATCATAATCTCATAATTTTGATTGTGTTAACCATGGAATTCTTCCAGATAATATTAAGTACTGTGGTATGAATGTGGCAGTACGCAAATGGTTTAAATCATACTTAACTGGAACAGTGCTGAAAGTTGAAATAAGCAGTTCACATAATATGCAAGAAATAGCTAATTCCTCTAACTGGGGAGCTATCAAAAATGGGACCCCACAAGGTTCAGTCTTGGGTCCTACGCAGTTTCTACCATATATTAAGGATTTACCATTCTATATTCACGAAGATGCTATGCTAGTTCTTTTTGCTGGCAATACAAGTATAGCTATCACGCCTGACAAGCAGGAATTAACTGATGAAATTGTAAATGATGTCTTTCAGAAAATTATTAAGTGGTTCTCTACAAATGGACTCTCATTAAACTTTGATAAAACTCGGTATATACATTTCATACAGTAAACAGCATGACACCATTAATAAATATAGACTTTGAACAGAAATCTGTAGTTATGGTAGAATATACAAAAAAATTTACATGTTTGAATTGATGAGAGATTGAATTGAAAGAAACACATCGAAGATCTGCTGAAATGTTTTAATTTGGCAACTTGTGCTATCAGAGTCATTGCAGATTTTGGTGATATATGTCTCAATATATTTGCTTACTATGCCTGTTTTCATTTACTGCTTTCATATGCAATAATACTCTGGGGCAATTCAACATTGAGTAAAAAATATTCATTGCACAAAAGTGTGTAATCATCCTGCAGATATTTATTTAAGGATCTAGGGATCTTCACAGTAGCTTCACCATGTATGTATTCACTTACGCAGTTTGTTACTAAGAATCTCACCTATTTCAAAAGTAATAGCAGTGTGCATAGCTACCACACTAAGAGAAAGGGTGATGTTCACTACTCAAGGTTAAATCTAACTTTGGCACAGAGAGGGGTGAATTATGCTGCCACAAAAGTCTTTGGTCACTTACCAAGTAGCATCAAAAGTCTGACAGACAGCCAACGAGTATTTAAAAAGAAATTAAAAGAATTTCTGAATGGCAACTGGTTCTACACATTAAATAAATATTTAGGTAAAACTCAGTAATTTTGCTAAAAAAATAAAAGTAAAATCCTTAAAATATAGAGTTTAATGTATAGACATCTTTTATTAAACTGACATGTTCCAAATCATTGTGAAATGTCATATTCATGATGTATGGAACAAGCAAATTCCATGACTGCCTGAATCATGAAATTGTAACAACTGCAATTTAAAAATCTACATCTACATGGGATACTCTGCAAATCACATTCAAGTGCCTGGCAAGGGGTTCATCAAACCACACTCATACTATTTATCTCCCATTGCATTCTCGAATAGTGTGCGGGAAGAAAGAATACCTGAATCTCTCTGTTCGAGCTCTGATTTCTTGTATTTAATTCTGATGATCGTTTCTACCTATGTAAGTGGGAGTCAAAAATATTTTTTCACATTCGGAGGAGATTGTTAGTGACTGGAGTTTTGTAAGTAGCCCACACTGCAGCGATAAGCGCCGTTGTTGTAATGATTCCCATGGCAGATCCTGTATCATTTCAATAATGCTGTCTTCCGTGTATTGTGACAATACAAAACATAAGTGAAAGCACTCGTTAAGTGTAAAAATATCAATGCAATAATCACCCAGTGTTTTCAATGCTTTAGAGACTTTAATGTTAAGGAAAAAAGGAAACTTTTGCGTCACTTGAACAGCTACAATATTTGAATTCACTGTCAATGTGATTTCCAGAAATGCCTGTCATTGTCAATACTATTTTCTCCTGAACTGATCAAATTTTGCAATCTTTAACAGCAAATTTATACCAATAATAAGCCTGTGTCACCTATATCGAAGGCTTTCAAGTGTCAAGCATGAAATTCTAATTACAAAATAGAATTTTATAGGTTAACAGAACAATGGGGACGTCATATAATAGACAGGAAGCAGAGGGTGGCTATTGCTGGCAATAATGGAATTCTAGCTTTGTGTAACACATCGTGTCAACACTGGATTACAACACTGCTCGGTGCTGGGGGCCTTGTTGCTTATTATATTGTTAATTACGTCATACTCTTTAGTCCATTAAAGACTGTCAGACATCTGCTAATGCTGAGGTTCAACATCGATATGCAGATCACATAAACGATGGATCAATGTGATAGTTGGATAGTATGGATCCTGTTTACTTACCATATCGAACACAAAAATTCTATGTGCCGAGGAAGGGTCTAGAGATGGTATTATTGTATTACGAAGACTAGTTTCACAGTATTAATTTATTTATAATACTAGTACCTGTTTTTAAATGGTCAGAGTTTAACATTCTTATCCTCTTCAAAACATTTATATATCACAGGTAGTTTACTTATGATGTTGTCACTACCCTTCCTAGGCATGATTGCATCATCTGCCCATAAAATGTTGTCAGATTCTTACTATGGATACTTCCAGCATTGTTGCCTATAACATCTTTTGGGGTAATCATCCATGACAATAAAATAATTAGTTACTCAGAAGATTGACACACATTAGGAGAAGTGTTTATCCATGGGGCACTCACGGGAATCTATTTAAGAAACTATAGATATTCACAAAATCATGTGCTAGTTTATCTTCTCCCTTTTATTTTTCATTGATAAAGGCAGCACTCTTTTTCAAAAACCATAGTAGATATCACAGCCACAACAGATAAAAATAGGAGTTTATACAGTAATCACTCAAACCTTTTGTTCAGAAAGTAATAAATTACTCAGACATGGAGGATTTCAATACTCAACCTACAGAAATAAGACAAAAAAATTTGAAAGCAAGTCAAAATAAAGCCTGTTGTGAAATTCTAATGAAGTAGTATTTGTAACATAAATGAGAGTGAATATGAATAGCTTTGTTGTACAAGTGGGAGCTCCTATTAGCGTTAGTATAAATAAAAATAATTTAATGTTGTAAAGAATAAAACATTTTAATTATTTTGAGTTCACAAATATGAATTTCCCATAATGTGTGTGTAAATACTAATTCTTGAGCCTTTTTCTATTATGCACTTTATTTACTTTCATGTACTATGATGATAATTATAATGTCATGTTCTATTGTGGGTAATTTTGTGTACTGTGATGCACCAATTAGTTGATATGAATACTACCCTATTTCTACTGTATTGTATCCAACTGTATTTATCAATGTAACCTTTATGAAAAACCTGTTGTCTGTAAATACTGTAAAGGCACTGACTCATTCTATATCGTGCAAGTTCTAATGCTACTGAGATCAACAGAACTGATAAAATAATCACTATCTCTTTCTCTGTTTTGTGTTAGGCTGGGTGACTACTGACATAAAAATGGGAAAGAGCTAGTGACACACACGTGTTAAAATATAAGCCCTAATAACTTCTGGAAGAGTTGTGACATATAAAATTTTAATTTGTTCAATTGTGATCTAAAATGGAAGGCAGGTTTATGATTAAGTTTTAAGATGACATCAGAAAAAAAAATTACATACAATGAATGAATTATGATGTGGCAAACCAAAACTGCTACAGCACACTTTTCATATAGTAGTGGGTCCTCTTATTAGAGGAGTAACACATGAGCTAATCCAGAGAGTCTTATACGAAGTCTGGGGAGAACTACAGTCATCATTTATGGAAGCTATTATCAAAGTAACTACAGTAAAATGTAAACACATAGATTTTGTTTTAGTAACTGTAAAACATGTTCAGTGGACTGCAATGATAAGATGTCCACAATGTGATTTGTTTTCTACATTGAAAAGCAATTCATTTTACCAAAAAAATATTTGTTACTGGTAGTATTTAAAAAATGTTCAAATGTTTGTAAAGCTTATGGGACTTAACTACGGGGTCATCAGTCCCTAAACTTACAAACTACTTAAGAACTACTTACGAACTAGGACGGCACAAATATCCATGCCCGAGGGGGGGATTCGAACCCCTGACCGCAGTGGCCGCGCAGACCGTGACTGGAGCGCCTCAGTCCCCTCGGCCACCGCGACCGGCGGTAGTATTTAATTTTGGTTTTTATGCTCATATCAGGTTGCAAGTTTTCTCATAGAGCACTGACAAATTTTGCACCTTCTCAGAGTTGAAGGACAAGAAAGGGACGCAGAGGTTGGGAAGGGAGTAAGACAGGGTTGTAGCCTTTCCCCAATGTTGTTCAATCTGTACATTGAGCAGGTAGTGAAGGAATGTAAGGAGAAATTTGGAGAGGGCATTAAAGTGCAGGAAGAAGGAATAAAAACATAGCGGCTTACTGATGACATAGTAATTCTGTCAGAGGCCACAAAAGATCTGGAAGAGCAATTGAATGGATTGGACACTGTCTTGAAAGGAAGATATAAGATAAACATTAACAAGAGTAAAACGAAGGTAATGGAATGCAATTTCAGGAAATCAGGCAATGCTGAAGGAATTAGATTAAGCAACGAGACAATAAAAGTAGTTGCTTAATTTTGTTATTTGGGTAGCAAGATAACTTCTGATGGCCGAAGGTATAAAAGGTATAAAAGGCAGAATGGCTGTGGGAAGAAGAGCATTTCTAAAGAAGCGAAACTTGTTAAAATCCAACATTAATTTAAATGTTAGGAAGTCCTTTCTGAAGACATTTGGCTGGAGTGTAGCATTGTATGGGAGTGAAACATGGACGATAAGGAGTTCAGATAAAAAGATGATAGAGGGTTTTGAAATGTGGTGCTACAGACGAACGATGAAAATTAGATGGGTAGATGACGTAACTAATGAGGTGGTGCTCAACCGAATCGGGGAGAAAAGGAGTTTGTGGCATATCCTGAATAAGAGAAGGGATAGATAGGTTGGACACATTCTGAGACATCAAGGAATTGTCAACTTAGCATTAGATGGAAGTGTGTGGGGTAAAAATCGTAGAGGGGGACCGAGGGATGAATACAGTAAGCAGATTCAAAAGGATGTAAGTTGCCGAACATATTCTCAGATGAAGAGAAATGCACAGGACAGGGTAGCATGGAGAGCTGCATCAATCCAGTCTGCGGACTGAAGACCACAACAACAACAACAACAACAACACACTATTTTGCAGCACTTTCCATTTTTTACAATGTTTTACGAAACAATTATTATGCTTATGGGTGCTGTCCGAGTATTATGCGTTTGGTGTTTGTTTTGTAGTGTTGAAATCATTGTCATTTTTTTCTGTTACTTACATGTTATTGCAATAATATAATTTAATGAGGACAGACTGCAACTCACAGTAAAGACAGCTGTTGAGCTACAGGCAGGCTCATAGAAAAGGCAAAGTCACCAGCTGTTGTGGCCACTTAATAATGTTATTGTGTATGTTTTATATGTAAGAGAAATGAAGAAGTAACGATGAAGTTGAAAATCTGTATGGGTAAAAGACGAGTGAACTGTTAAGTGTTAAAGTAATGACATGGAGGACAAGAATGAGGGGGCAAGGTGTGGTATTAAATGCGAGTGAGTGCCGAGTTAAAAAGAGGGCGAAAGATGTAAAAGGTGGGATATTTTCCCCTCTATTTGTATAATTGTTTTTCAAATATTGTTTACGTATTTAATTTATTTGCTCACTGAGTGACTGCTTGTTGTGTGACTGTTTGTAGTTGTCCAGTGTTTATTTTAGTTAGGGGACGTGCTTATGAATTGAGTAGCATATTTGCAGGCATATAAGACGCACAAGCATGTAAAGACGCACCACACTTTTTTTTTAGGTAAAAAATATATCACCTCTATTGCAACATAATACTTAAGTTTACGTACATCAAACATCTAAGGCAGTGTCTTCAAGTAGTGTTCATATACTTTATGCATTTCTTACCAATTTGCGCTTATTCAAATAGATATTTCGCCTTTCACTGTTTACAGCATGCACTGACTATGGCACGATGTTTGATAAGAGTATCATAAAGGCTTACAACATTGCCACCTAGGTGGCACTGCTTACAATTGCTCTCATCAACCATAGCACTCAGTATTAGTTTGTTCACTGAGTACGCGGGTTTTCATATTTAAATGACGCATTTTGAAAATTTATTGTGAAACACAAATATTTATGCAAGTATTTTTGGGATGTTCCATAAACTGTGAGAATGATGGACAGTTTGCATATGTGAATTGCTCGGGGCAATATATGAGACACTGCCTGTTATTACCTCAAAAAGATGACAACTTTGAGATGAAGACCCTGTGTGATCATCACAAAAAATACCTAAGTACATATTTGCAATTGAGAATGGGAATAAATTCTCAAATAACATCATATGAGACATGGACAAATACATGAGCAGTGTTTCATTGTTCAAATAATAATGAATGACACCATTACAGGATTTCGGAAAACATCAATGATGATGAAATTATATCAGAAGTTTCTACTTCCTATGAAGTTACCAGTTTCAGTTACACCTGGCACTAAAAACATAACAAATTCAGATAACCTTTACTACATAAGAAATCTCCTGAAGGGCATTTTGGTCCACATTATGTACATACATTAAATATATACTACGAAAATATAAGAGACAACCTTAAAGCTAATCTTCCCATTTAAAACAATATTTTCTGCATGTTACAGATCTTTTTGAAAACCTTTGAAAAGAAATGGAATTTGTAGGTACCTACCTTAACTGGCAACTGGTGTATAAGATGCATCCAGTTTTTGGACCAATTATTGTAGGAAAAAAAGTGTCTTATACACTGGCAAATATGGTATATTTATTTATAGGACTTGTTTCTTGTATCTGTCACCTATTTTGCATGTGAATTTGTTAAGGCAGGTCTTTGTATGCCATTTTCTATTAGTTGTACTGCTTGAATGTGTTGTGGTTTGGTTGGCTTGTTTCTTAATTTGTGACTATTTTTCAGTTTGGTGTGCCTACTACAGTTTTTGCGGTATTCAATTCTTCACATTGTATTATAATGGCTAGCAGTTTTTAATAGACAAAGGGGCTCAGGAGAATCCTGAACAGTCTCTTTAACATGTATCTGATTGTGGCCTGCTTGTCATTCTGCAGGTTGTTTGAAGTTGCATTTAAAATAGCACCCGTTTTCTTCTATGTTAATGTTGTGCATCTAAGTATTTTTTCTATATATTAAAATAAATAAACCACATCTACCAGGCGAAAGAGCACAGGTACACAGACAGAAGCATAAATAAAAACACACACACACACACACACACACACACACACACACACAAATATGATGCTGAGCTTTCGCAACCTTGGGTTGCTTCTTCAGAAAGGAGAGGGGAAAAGGAAAGGATGTGTGTTTAAAGGAGCGGGTGAGGAGTCATTTCAATCCCAGGAAAGACTTACCTTGGGAGGAAAAATGATAGGTAAACAAACAAACAAACACACACACACACACACACACACACACACACACACACAAAATGTTCAAATGTTTGTTTAAGCTTATGGGACTTAACTACGGGGTCATCAGTCCCTAAACTTACAAACTACTTATGAACTACTTACGAACTAGGACGGCACAAATATCCATGCCCGAGGGGGGATTCGAACCCCCAACCGTAGTGGCCGTGCAGAACGTGACTGGAGCGCCTCAGTCACCTCGGCCACCGCGGCCGGCACACACACACACACACACACACACACACACACACACACACACACACACACACAAAGGCAGACATATGTAAAAAAAGATACATATGTCTGCCTTGGTGTGCGTGCGAGTGAGCGTACACGTGTGTGTGTGTGTGTGTGTGTGTGTGTGTGTGTGTGTGTTTGTTATATTTATGTTTCTGTCTGCGTACCTGTGCTCTTTCACCTGGTAAGTAAACCATATCTATTTTAGATATAGTTTTCCTGCTAGGATTTTTTTCCTCTATAATATAAGTATATTTTCTTGTTGTTACACCTATGAAGTCGAGCGTGTTTTCTTGTTCTTTTTGTATTGTGATGTTTATGTTCTTTGTGTAATAGTTTTATTTTGTTTGCAGGCTCATCTGCCATACATAGTAAGCTTGTCATTTGCCTTTAGCAGTAGATGATAAAGTAGGCTTTATTTGTTGTTATATCTCCAGACAATGTTGATATATGATTCATGGAGATGTTGGCTAATGTTCTTGAAATAGGTAAACCTTTATGTAGTATACATGACTGAACTGAAAATAGTTTTCATATGTTATTAACTAACAATTTTATTGTTTCGTCTATTGGTTCTTAGGTATTGTTTTGTCTATTGGTCCTTAGGTAACTGGTTGTGATTTTTCAGGGTTAATTGTAATTTTATGGTTTCATCAATAGTGCTGCAATTGTATAAGCTTTCTACATCAAAGGTGAGCTGTTTTTCTGCACATCGAACTGCGTTTGTTCTACTAGCTTAATGGTCTTTCTTACTTTCCTCTCATTTTCAAGTTTACACTATTGAATGGGATGTGACTGCATTTGTTTTACTGGTAGATACATGGGAGCTTTGGTGAAACTGCCTATCAGGCAAACAAGAATATTTTTATTAAAATTTGAAGGACCAGCTTTGGCCGCATTGAAACTTATTTTTTTATATATTACAGGACCAAAATCAATCTGTAATATATAAAAAATAAAGGTTTCAATGTGGCCAAAGCTGGTTCTTCCAATTTTTCACCAAAGCTCCCACATATCTACAGTAAAACAAATGCAATCACATCTGGTCACTATGCTCCAGACTCCCAATGGGATTGTCTACACGGAAAGAATATTTTTCTTGTGGACTTCGGGCTGGCATCTTATGTTGAGCATCTGAGAAATTTTTGTACAAGTCTTTTTCTCGCTGTCTGAAAATAAATTTTCTATTTTTTAGTGTGTTTTCATCAATAGTTTGAAACAGTTTGGTTTGATTTTTATCTTTTGTTGTTGCTTTTGGTTTTTCTGTGTATTCTTTTGTTTCCATGAATACAACACTGCTGGCTTTTCCAGATTTTATTGTTCTGATATTATCTGCTTGCAATTTATCTTTAGATATTTTAATTTTGATTCATCACTCACATTTTTTAATTTATTGCTTTTGTTACTATTCTGCAGTCCTATCTTTTTAATTTCTCCCTTCATTAATTTCATAGTTGGCCCAATATTTATATTTCAGTTTTCATTTCCTAGTCATGTAGTGAAAATATATCCAGATTCTATGAAAACTATTTGTTGTCCAACTGCTGGTTACTCAGCATTGTTTAAGAGCTGCTAATTCATTTTCACTTTATGTTAAAAAAAACCTTGGGTAAAAGGCTTTAGCCACATTTTACATATTCATCTGCATGCGTAGCATTCAACATTTTTCTATGATGAAAATATGACTCTTTTGTGCTATTTGAAAATGAATTTCATATACATGTTTGTTTGGTACTCAATGTTTTCTCTCCTCCCTCTCTCCCAGCCCCTTCCAAATACAATGACTCAACTTCATATAAATGCCAAACATTTAAGCAGTTTGCCTGCAAACGTTTGCTGTTTTCAAACTGTTTTTCATCTTTATATTTATGTATTTGCTATAAGATCATTATATTTGCAATGGTTACTAAATCTGAAGATTACATACATACATACACAATGATTAATCATGTTTAACTGATAAAAGAGACTAACTGAAATTATTTGACAGGGTATCAATAAACTATTTATTTGTGAGACCAAACTTAGATTTGTTGCTTTACAACTAATGAAAGTATTTTTAATCCATCTATGCAAATAAATTAAGATGCTATGTGAACTACAAAATTAATAAAAGAAGAAACTAAAAACACAAAACACAGATAAAAAAAAAAAAAAAGAAAGCAATAAATTCAAAAGTAATTGTAAGAAAGGGGAATTTTCAGTCTTTGCTGCTACATGGCAGGCAGTTGAAAATTTGTGCCAGACAGGGTCTTGAACCCAGATTCCCACTTTTCGCAACGGGTCACATTAACCACCTCAGCCATCAGGACACACTTCCATTCGATCCAAATTGCCAGCTGCCACAAATTACTGAGGTACTGCTGTCCCTTCATTCCCCACTTGCTGGCAGCTTAAACTTGCATTTTCGAAAGGATTCAGATGTTTTTGTCCACTTGCACCGCAACTGTCAGTTGCTGTCCTAACAGACATATATTACAGAAATATATTTCATACAACACAATCACTTTTCCTATTTTTTGACTACCAGTTTCAGCAAGTTACATTACCATCAACTGGCCTTATGCCTATACAGCTAATTAATAACTTTCATTATACTATTCATTTTTAATCTAATCAATAAAATTGAAGCTCGTAAAACACAAGGTTGCGATGAAATAAAAAGATTATAAAACTATGACATATATCGCACTGACTGACAATTTTATGCTTCACCCACAGAAACCTCACGCTCTGCAGCAAGAAGCCTCCATCGCGGCACACGAAGACACTTCCAAATCCTTGCAGCAACACAGGTCTAAAGCTGTGAGCAATTGAGATAATAGAAGGTGTATGGACACTCAATCAGAAGTGTTAAGCAGTTGGGAATTTTGATCAGATGGTGGACGTCCAGGTGTCTGAAATAGCAAGGCAACACTCGCATAAAGTGGGAAATCCAAGTTTGAGTCCTGGTCTTGCTCAAATTTTCAACTGTCAGCTTAGATGCATTTTAATGCCCTGTAAATCTAAGTTATTTTTTATTTTATTTATTAATTTTTATTGTGTTGCTGTGATTTTATTTATTCTTTTTTATTACTCTAATTAGCATAGCATCTTACTGTACTTGTATAGATTAAATTGTAAAACAACTAAGGACACTACAGCCTCACATATAAATACTTCATTAACACCTTGTCTAATATTTCCCAGTGGCCTCTACTACGAGTTCAAGATGACTCATCTTCAATTGTATAAAACTGTTGGAACCATCAAGTTTAAAAACAACTGCAAACATAATGGTCTCACAAGGGGAGGGTTTGACGTGTGGATCGCCAATTTCAATCAAATTTTGCATGGACGTTTCATATTGAATATAAAGAGAGACTTGTTTTGGCTTTTTGCTAGACACTCATTAGTTTATTGAAAAAATCAAAGTCAAAGTTGATGACCAAAAATCATGATTTCAATGCTATACGCCAAAGATCATCTAAAGATGAGCTTTTTAATTAATATATATGAGGTCAAAAGTTAATGATGTTCGAGAAATTAACATTTTTTGTGTTTTCATGCTATAGCTTGGGTACTCGTAAACATGAGAGACTTTCCAAGTACTATCACCGGTCGAGCGGTTCAGGTCTTTGTGAAACTGTTGATCCAGGATCGAACCTCCATCATGGTAATTTTTTGTTAGATTTTTTTTCAATATATTTCATAATATTCTCATATTTGTAATAACTTGTCTTGTCTTATTACACAAGAGCAGAGAAATTCATGGTAGAGCAGATGAAATCAAAATTCATGCCTTGTTCCATAATCAGTTGTCCGCACCTGTATTTCAAGATACGCTTTTATAGTCTTGGTATGCATTGAAACTAATATCTAATAGACCTACCTTCAGCAATATTAATCAGATGTGTTTTCCACAAACAATATGTCAGACAACAAGTGAATGTGGCAATATGTCATTCATATGATGTGCACGATGTGAGAAATATTTGTGTTTTGGTGGTTTTCATTATAAGTTTCGCCTTACTGGCTGTGAGAACGCTGACAAATAGACAGTCAGCAATTGGAATAATGTAATAATATACTTTTAAAAGTTTTATTTTATTTATTTGTTCCTGTTTTTGCACTGTGTATCACAAAACAACTGTAAGCAGATAATACATGTCAGTATTAATCGTACTTCCCGATGCTCGAATCCAAAATAAGGGAAGAACAGGTATTACAAAAATTAAAAAATAAATAAATAATCTAACAAAAAATTTCCATGATAGATGTTCAAACCTAGATCCACAGTTTGACAGTCCAAGCCCTGGACCATTCGACAAGCATTGGTGCTCGGAATGTTGCTCATGTTTACAAGTACCCAAACTACAGAATAAAAACACACAAACATTAATTACTTGAACATCATTAATGTTTGATGTTAATTAATGTGATTAAACCTTTGGCCCCATATATATATTAGTGAAAAATGCTCATCTTTTGATATATACCATAAAAAATGCAATTTTCCATCATCAAGTTTGACCTTTATTTTTCCCGCCTTAAACTATTGAGTGTCTAGCAAAAAGCCAAAACATGTGTGTTAATATTTAATATATAACATCCATGCAAAATTTGATTTAAATTGGTGACTCACATGTCAGACCCTCTCTGTGTTACAGCAAATTACATTTAAAAAAAGAGTACGAAAGAAGCAGAAGTCCCCAGACAAGCTGCTAAAAATGCTTCGCTGCCATAATATCAGAAGGTAAAGGCAAAGAAACCCAAGCACCAAATGAAGAACATGTTAAATTCATCTTCAAATAGCGTGAAAATTTGACAATGCAAGGATTGTCAATCATACAATCATAACAATAATTGAAAACTAACAGAAGCTCTTCAAAGAAGGTTTTAATACAATGCTGACTACCAGTAAACAACAAACAGGTGATATATTCGAATTTTATTATAGTCTCACTACAGAAAAAAGAAATAAAAACAGTAATTAAATACATGATTAATTGGAAATTAATGAAAGAATAAGTTAAAAACAAAGGAATACACATTAAAATGGAAATCAATAAAAGTTTTCAGAGAAAAAAAGATATGTCTGGTCTAAATCCAAACAGTAAAAAAATTGAAAGCAGAAAAAAAAATGATAAAGGCAGCAGTTTTGTACTTATGGAAACAAAAGAACAAATGGAAAAAGAACATTTTATCACCAAAAACAACAATAAAGTTAAAAATCAAACCGTAAACAAATGGTAAAAGAAACTCAAAAACAGAGTATCCATTTTCAGACAAGGAAAAACAGAGACCAGTGCAAAAATTGCAACATAAGATGCCACCCGGAAGTCTATAAGAAAAATATTCCCATTTTCCCAATAGTTAATTTCAGATCAGGCTACCACATGCCTACCAGTAAAACAAATGAAATCACAGCTTGTCCAATACTATAAACTTGAAAATGATTGAACAACAAATACCAAAATAATTATTCAAAAGAGATAGTGGCTGGCCAATACTTACCTCGGCTCAGTACCGCAAATAGTCACATGAAACAAAAAAGGGAAAAAGACGTTAACACAAGCTTTCGGAAGTTATTTCCTTCATCAGGCAGGATATAGGATGAAGGAAAAACAGAACAGGTGGTAAGGCTTACTCAAACCTAGGTCATGTTTCACTCCATCCTTACGTCATGGCCTAGGTTGTGAGTAACCCTTCCCATTTATCCTGTTTTTCCTTCATCCTATCTTCTACCTGACAAAGGAAGTAACTTCTGAAAGCTTGTGTTAATGTCTGTTTTCGTTTTCCTTTTCTTTCTATTATGCACCAGTAATGAGCTCAGCCAAGCCACTCGTATCTCTTCTGAATAATTATTCCCATCTCTTGACAATTTGTCACATGAATCGAATAATAAATACCATCAACTAATAGAGCTCACTAGAGACATAACACGCCAAACTACATCAAAGGTGTAGAAAGCACAAATAGTTGCAACCCTTTTCATGAAACAATAATATTAAATGAAGGAAACCTGAAAAATCTGCAACTATTCACCTCAAGATCAATTAGCTGAAATAATAAAATTGTTACAGTAAATAACACAAGTAAACTAGTATGAGCCCATTCAGGTTGGTAGGTTGCTTTACTGATTAAAGGGACTAAACTACCAAATCATCAATCACTCATAGCTAATTACCATAACAACAAAAAATCAAACAATGGAAGGGAGAAAAAAATCTCTCAATGTCATTTTCAATCTCTGAAGTACTGACACTATCTAAGAGACTCCTTTTGGACACGTTTTAAGACAGGCAAGGAAAAACTATGTCTATTCTAGCCCCCAAACCTGCAAGGGAGAATTCAATCAGGAATACTACAAAATTAACCCATGGGTTCACCTATTTTAGGAACATTAGCCAAGATATTCATGAATCATGCATAAAATTAATATTTGTAAATATAGTCTACTGGTACAAATACCTGGCTAACCGTTATGTGTGGTAGATAAACATACAAACAATAAAAAACAATTACATGACAACATACTGTTCACAAGAATATAAAAGTTTACGATAAAAGAACAACAAGGAAACACATTCAATTTTCTTTACATAACTGTAGCAAAATATTAACATACATAAAACATATTCATAAATCATACAACCTCAGACAACCACCAGAATAAAAAATAAATAAAAAGCTTCAATCAGACATGTTGCAGACACTAACCATTATAAAACACACAAAAATATACATAGCAAGAAACTCTAGTAGACAAACTAAGCAGAAAAATACACACACACATGAATAAAACAATGCAACCAAATCAGCAAGTACAAGCAGTACAACCAACAAAAAATGGCGTACAAAAGATCAAACATAAAAAATTCACATAACACTACAACCAAATACCACACACACAACTAGAAACAAAATAATGCAAATAATACACTATGTTGTGTAAAACAAAAAATGCATAAATGTGTAAAAACAGTGTGAGGGATGGTACATATCATCAGTAATGAACTATGAGGAAATTACCACATAACATGTATGTTGACGTTTTCTGGTGTGAAGCGAAAAACCAAGGTGAAATGTCATAATTAAAGGGAACAAAAATTATAAAAATTTTGTTAATTCACTGGTTTACAACCTAAGATACATATTAATTATTGCAGGACACTGAAGATGTGGGTCATTTACAGGACACGATTCCACCCATCGGCATTGACCCGTGGCATCGGTGTGTTGTGTAGTACGCTATGGGGTGGCGAGCTGTTTGTTTTACGAGGTGAGTTACGTTTATTGATTAGACAAGGGTACACCGAGAACCTGTCAACTACACAGCAGGAGCAGCATTCTTTATTTTTTATGGTCTCTACCATACACTAATCTAATCATTCTATGTTGTTCAGATTTCTAAGAATATTAACATCTCGGCAAATAAGATGAGGCTTTTGTGGGTGGGAAGTAAAATTTTAATGAGCACCATCATTTAGTTAAAAACATTAATCAATAGAAAACACTGATTCTTAGCAGTTGGCTACAATTGAAGTACAGGTTTTCTGACATGTTGATGACATCACGGATCAAAGCAGACGGGTGGAATCACGTTGTAAAATTATGCCGAAGATGTTTTATAATAAATATAACAAAAAGCATCCAGTGGGGGGATCACGTCTTATTGAAGTTGCAAAGATAGATTAAAAATGGCCTTCATAACTGGAAGCAACTATGAACAACATGGCAACAGAAATGAAGAATTTTACTGACATCATATCTGTTAGGCAGCTGAAGAGAAGTATGCCACAGACATGTTATCTTGATGCTGATTCAGTTATTGTAGATTCCCATTAAAGTATTACATCTCCCTCAATAGCAATGGCAAATTGTATGAGGATGTTAGTCTGTTGTGTGATTTAAAACAAAAGCCTATAATGCTGCTTTATGTCTTTGTAACAGGTTGTGTGTGTTCTGGCTGCTCCCTCTACGTTTTTTACCACACACACTTCTTTCTAATACTGTTCACAGATGATGAAATAATAAAGGAACTAATAGTGTACCCACTAACTGTACCTATCCAAGTGCAAAATATTATACACTCGTGTTCAGAAAAATACAGAATCTCTTGAAAGACTACATACGAGAAGTTCATATTCAGAGGACAAGTTCATTAGTATGTGCCCTGTTGTCAGGCACAGGGTCCACCATAGGCCCTAATAATCTGTTCCAAAGATGTCGGCATCATGTGTAAGGCACAAATGGAATCCTGTCGTGTAGCCACCCGTGCTGCATTCACCTGTCTCCACAGAATTCATCTGTGGCAGTTGACATCGGGTCACAGCAGTCGACCCTCCATTTCACCATATCTTACACAGTTTTGATTGGCAATAAGCCTCGAAGGTCACAGCAAATGGCCGAAATCATCAGACACCGAGGCGGCACGTATTTGTGTGGCAACACGTGGTCGTGCATCATCTTTGTGAAAACTTCTGTCTGGGGTGTCGTGTAGAAAGGGTATGGCTACAGGTTATGGGATGTCATTCGTGTGGGCTAAACTGATCACAGTGTTCACCTTCTGTGATTTGTTGTACCCAATAGCACCTTACACAATAAGGCATCTACGGGCTCTGCATGTGTCGTATAAATGCAGACATTGTGATGACGCTATCATTTTCAAACAGAGAGAACCTAGATTCATCCGAAAACACTATCTGATGCCATTCCTGTCCCTAGTGACACATTCCGTACAGCATTGGCATATAGCACGTTTCTGCACATTATTCAAAGTTAGGGTGAGAAGTGGACTACAGGCACGAAACTCTTGTTGTAATAAACAGCGACGGACTATTACCACAGTAGTGTATGATGTGTTCTACTGTAGCATCAGAGCCAAGGAGGACACAGCTGTCCTGAAATTCCACTAAAATAAGGTGACAATTTTGTGGGGGTGGTGCCACCTGCCAGATCTCAACACATTCTAAGCCTTCTTCACATACCCATTGTACTTCTCAAACACTTCATCCCACACGAGCAGCACTTTCCTGGATAAATGCATCACATTCTCTCGTGCCAATCATGCACCCTCTTTCAAAGTCACTGAACTGATAGTACGGTTTGTGCATACGTGTTCGAGGAATACTGTGCGTTCGATCGAGTTCCACTGAACCGTTACTTTCAGTTTATAGTGACAATAAGAGAAGCGGGCACATTTTCCCGGTAAGTGGTGTCGAGCCGCAATATCAGTGTTGACCTTGAACCCACAGGACGACATTAAATGAGTATACCTGCCAACTTTTGAAACGGGCTACTGGTACCAGTAAAAAAAAAGTATTTGGAAAATAATCTGAGGAATTTCCAACAGGCCAGATTGATGAAAATAATGATTTTTGTGGGTTACAAAATACAATAATTTATACTTTAAACAGGATACTTCAATGAAATCATATCTACTTATGTCATCGGTCACTATTTGTATCTGAACATAAGAAGAAATCTATGTTAAATAGCAGCAAGTTTGGTTTTGAGCATAGAAAACAGGAATTCCTTGATAAATTCAGCTGATATGATATAGTTGAAAAAGGCTTCACACAATAAAACTTGTTTAAAGTAATGAAGGCAAGACATAATATAATATACACTCAAATCACACGGTAGTTCGGCTATAGTTTCATTCTCTCCCTTGCATAACAGCACCTTGAGTGCAAACTTGATGATGATGTAGTAACAGGTAGTAAGTAAAGATGTACATTCTCACTGATGAAAATAAATGGGATTTATCTGTACCCTGGAGATTGATAACTATGTTCTAGGTCTGAATGCCAGTAACTAACTTATCACTTCTTTGAATTTGCAGAACAGAGCCTGTCGAAACCTAAGATTCACACGGAACTGGAAGAACTGTTATCCCACCTTTAGATTCAATTCCAATAGTGACACAAACATCATACTGTTAAAAGTACCAATCATATCAATGAGTGAGTTATAGACTATCTTAGACTTACCTTAGACTCACACAAACAATCGATTGCACAAATGTGGCTTGATTATTGAATGTTAGCTTTTCAAGTTTTTGTTCGTGAAGTCATAAAATAACACCCTACATCCTTAAAACCATGGAATGATGCAATTTCCGTAAATTTTACAGATAAACCATAAAAGGTGGCAGGTATGTACAAGTGTTTATCATCTGTGCAGTGCATCCTAATGTACATGTCCTGTGAAAAAATGAACTTCCTATCTCTGATTAATCAAGGTTCTGTTTTTCATGAACATGAGCATATTACTGCATTTAAAAATGTTACCTTCTTCAGACTCTATGGGAATTACAGTACTTCACACAATCTGAAAATTCTAAACTCTCAGTGCCACGAATTAGCAACATAGAATATTTTTCCAAACTTGTATCCAAACATTCATGTCTCAGTTCCCTTAATGTTGGTTTACTTGGTTTACAAATTGGCACACAGCTTGTGGTAATCAACAGAAAGATATGACTGTAGGCATGCTTAAATCTTAAGCATTTTGAAACAACTGCAATAATTCTGAGGTGGTTAGTGGTGGGTATACAGTATTTGTTTAGCCAATGTTATACATTCAAGCACCTAATTTGATTCGAGGCACAATGATTGGAGCATCTTGCAGTATCAAAACTCCAAAAACCTATACACAACAAAGTCATTATGTATGAACAAAATTTCTGTAATATTTTAAGATGATAGAATTTTCTGTTCTCCCACTCTTTCCCTCCAGACACATGACTGTTCATGGCTTTGAATACTGATGACAACACATACAATAACTGTTTCAAATATACTTCAAAACAATAAGGATTATGCACACAAATAAAATATACCCATGAGTAGGTATGAATACATACAAGGTTTTTGGAAAATCCCGATCAAACAAATGCCAATGAAAGCACATTGAAGAATTGAGATTCATGACATGATATATTTATTCCTCTAACAATTTTAGCCTATACAAAGTTCAGTGGCAGCTGGTCTTTCAGATGACTGGGGGGTTCACTTCTTTGATTGCCGGATCTTGATAGTGGCACTGCCTCCACCCCCTCCCCTTGCGATGAAGTTTCGGCAAACCCCCCCCCCCCCGCCCCGTTCGGCATCCAAGGAGACAATTTGGCACAACTCTGCGAGTGACACAGGGATAAAGCACCCCACTTTGCCCCCTCCATTTAGATATATTTTCATTAAAAGATCTGCAGAATGTCTTACCACAGCTTGTTTGCGCTTGCTTCAACTCTAGCTGAGGCATCGGACTACCAAGCTTCTTTATTTTACACTTTTGCTCCAAGCTTAAAGCTGAGTAATTAATTTATAAAAGATACTGAACATTGTTTATTTTTCTTTGATAATAATCACCAAGAACATATGAATATGCACATGAACACTAAAACCCAGTAAGTGACTGATTACACTGTTAAGTGACTAACAAAATGAATCTGTCACGATAGAGAGACAAGCTACCTTCGGGTCACGTGACACTAACCTCACGCATGCACTGTAGTATCGTCGCCGAAGGACCCCTGCAATATGCGCGCTTACATGCCTGGCTCATCATTTGGTGGCACTACGAGCGGGCCATAATGCGACGGCATGTACTAGCTTCGACACCGCGCACCGAGGAACCAATGACTACGGCGCCTCGGGACCCCGCCTTCTGACGCACAGTGAGTGCGCCCTCTGGACATGTAGCATTTAAGAGCGGCGTGAGAAGAAATGCAGAGAGTGTATATGGATCGCCTAGGAGAAGCTAGGGGAGCTTCTAGTATTCTTGTCCAGACCTAGTGAGTCTACAATATTCTGATTGTTGTAACAGTGTCTCTGGATAATAAAATAAGTATATTTATTATCTCGTGGTTTCTTGTTTGCTTCTCATCTAGCCTATGTTCCTAGCCGGCCACTTCGGCAGACGATATGGGACACAACATACACAAATGCTGCTCTCCCCCACATTTTTACAAACAGTTAAATATGTGTTACAAAGAATAGTATAAATGTCATTTACTCTCAAAATCACAACACATTTGCTAAAACTTCCAAAGGGGGACAGTATCATAAAGAAATCCGAGTTGGTTGCAGAAATTTTTAATAACCACTTTTTGAGACCAGCAGAAAAGACAGGCTGTAGTGGTTCTATGGATCAATCATTGTCCCAGATACCTTTACCACCAGTTACAGTAAATGAAGTCTTAAGAGTAATTAGATCATTAAAAAAATAAAAATTCTAATGGTGTGGAAAATATTTCTAATAAAACTCTGAAACACTGTTATAAATATGTTACTCCCATCTTATGCCACATATACAATACATCCCTACAAGAAGGGATTGTCCCTGACAGACTAAAATTGTCTGTAGTGATTCCTCTTTTTAAAAGGGGCAAGAAAAATAATGTTACAAACTATCGCCCAATATCCCTATTAACTACCTTCTTAAAAAATCTTGAAAAGCTCATGCACAGAAGGATTGTAGATCATCTCAACTTCCACAGCACCTTAAGCAAAAATCAGTTTGGTTTTCGTGCTGGTCTTTGTACTGAACAGGCATCCAAGTTTTGGAAGCCATTAACAAAAAAATGTCTCCGTTGGGTTTTTTTGTGATCTTACAAAAGCCTTTGACTGTGTAAACCACCTAATTCTTTTGAAAAAGGCAGAATACTATGGTTTGGGTGGTACAGTTGGCTTGTGGTTACAGTCATATCTAAAGGACCGGAAAAAGACTGTAATGCTAAATGGCTCATGTCTGGACAACTTGCCTTGTCTGAGAGAGGCACATTAATGTGCAGTGTGCCTCAAAGCTCCGTTTTGGGCCCACTGCTATTCCTCAAATTCATTAACGATCTTCCACTTTGTTCTGAGTCAAACAGCAAATTTACTCTATTAGCTGATGACACCACAATTCTAATTGACGATTTGATAGACCGCAATCTTGAACACAGTACAAATAAAGTTTTAATGATATCTTAAATTGGTTCTCCTCCAATGGTCTCTCACTCAATCCAGACATAACTCATTATATGAGGTTCCATACACCACAAAGTAATCTCAATGAAATTAATATAAAATGTACAGATCAACCAATACAGAAAGTTGAAGATACAAAATTCCTGGGTGCTTATATATATAGCAAATGTAATTGGTCAGTTCACATTCTTCATCTATATAAAAAACTTAGTTTGGCAACATTTGCATTACGGGTAATTTCTTCAGTGGCTGAAGTTGACACCATTAAGGTTACCTACTTTGGCTACTTCCACTCATTGATGTCATATGCTATTATATTTTGTGGGAACCAACCTCTGGCAAGAAAAATGTTTACTGTCCAAAAAAAAAAAAAAAAAAAAAAAAAAAAAAAAAAAAAAAAAAAAAAAAAAAAAAGCAATCAGAATAATGTGTGGGGTTAATCAAAGACACACTTGCAGGCAATTGTTTATAAAGATGGGTATCCTAACAACTGCCTCTCAGTACATTTTTCCTTGCTTACCTTCGTGCGCAAAAATTATTCTATCTACCAAGACAACAGTAAGTTCCATGACTAAAACACAAGAAACAAAAAAAAAAAAAAAAATATCTACATGTCGAATTGAAATAACTCACCCTGGTACAAAAAGGAGTTTACTACTCCAGCATTAAGCTGTTCAATGCTCTCCCTCTACATATTAAAATGTTCATACAGAACTGCTGAAATTCAAAAAAGTTCTCAAAGATTACCTGACAGAAATCTTTTTATACTGTAGATGAATATTTGAAAGAAAATGAATCCCATAACTAAACTTATTGTGTCTCGAAGTAGTACAATTGATCTTTTTAAGCATTATCACACTTCTTGTAAAAACAGATTGGCTGTACCTGTAATTATTTTTGTAATATGTGATTTAACTTTGTGCTCTTATTTATAACCTTTATTTGATACTCATATTTCTGTTAATTGGTTGTTGTTATCTAGCCTACACTATATCTATTACTGTATTTATAAGTATGTCCTTTAACCATGTACAATTTGGCATTGCATTTCCCTTGTATTTATTGTAAGTTTAAATTGAAATCTGTACAATTTGACACGTTCCATATCCTTGCGGTTCACTCACTAAATGGATCAATGAAACATGAAATAAATAAATAAATAAAAATATTTTTTGCAGTTGGTTTCGAACGCGCTACACCATGCTGCTAACCACACGGCTATTCTTGCTAAGACTTCATTATTATTCATGATCAAATCTTGAGAAACTTTTAAAGTTAATGTGTCTTTAATTAATAGTACTAATAAGATTTTTACGAAATATGTTTTTGTTGAATTTTCAATGTGCCAAACACAAATATGAAGGGCGGATGTTGCCGTAATGGAGGATTTGCCGATGTACAAGGTGAGGTGCACAGTAGCACCGTTGTGTTTGCTTCAGGACAATCCATGCGTAACCCCCATAGCTCAAGTAGCCAGAAGCTGGCGTCTCTACCAGCTCCAACACTAATGTTAAATGAGGCATTTCCCCTCACCCCTCCCTGCCATGGGAGCGCCTATATGTTGCCTCGAGGGGGTTCATAAGAGAAACTGAACCTGAGCCATGCGTGCGCATTGCCACGCTGCAGCCACTGCCATCCATATTAAGCAATCGAGCTATGACTTGTATATGTGGTGCTACATGACCAAAAAAAAATTTCTCATGCGATAAAAATACTTTGCATGTGCATATAAAATGATTTGATAGAGGAAAAAACTAAGAATGATAGTTTAAAAACACTTTTTCTTTTATTTATTTCGCGACAAGCATTTTTCTGTGGGTTCACTGAACCAGTGAACACATAGGGTGCGCCGCCACTGACAAAGTTACTAAACATTGTGACAGGGCATGTATGTATGCAGAATTGTACAGAAATTAACTGTTCAGTTGGTTAAAAGAAAACAAAAGTTAACAGCAAAGTGCAGTACAGCAGGAAGTTTTAAGATGTGAAGTTATTACCAAGTGGTGGTAATTATGTCTTGTCAAACTGGTATAAAATTCAAGGACAAACTATTAACAAATGAGTGAAATGTTCGAAGTGTGGTCTGCAAGGGGTGTTTCCTGAATTGCTATGTTATTAATGAAAGAAGAAAGGATATTACGTTAAAAACCTTATAAAAGAGGTGCTATTGCAGTTGTTAACAGATGGGGATGACACATTAGATAAATCTGAAGAACATGGATCTGTTGTGGATCTACCAAGGTCTGTCCATCCAAGAACAGTTACAACTGAGGAAAATGAATTGTGGGTATGTTTAGCTGTAACCAAAAGTACATGAAATTCAACCAGATGAGTAGCACCTGAGCAGGATTCATCATTAAAGTCAGTGCAAAGAAAGTTACACAGACACAAGTTTACAGTTTACATTCAAGATCAGTACATAGGTTACTTGTAGACGATCCAGATCAATGTTTTGTTTTCTGAATTTATACTTTACCAACAGAAACATGATCCAAAACTATTCAATAAAAATGTGTGGAGCGAGAAGGCCAATTTTAAGCAAAGGGGACAAGTTAACAGATATAACTGTACTCACTGGTATAGTGACACTCAGAATCTTTGGTTAGAACAACTACTAAATAAATGTTGCATGTTTGGGAACAATATAATGATTTGGCATACTTGGACCAAATTATATGAAGGAATCACAGCAGGAGATAACTATTTGGATATGCTTCAGAATTACATGGTTCCAAGACTTTGTGTGTGCTGAAAACGTTCAAGAAATTTATTTTCAACACAATGGTGCTTCACCACATTATGCCACTGACACCCAAGATTATTTACATGAAATATTCCAAAGGAATATTTCCTTGCCTCCACATTCACCAGATTATCATACCCATGGATTTTTTTCCTATGGGATGTCATCAAGGACTCTGATTATTCTCAAAAACCCCAGATCATTGCTGAAGTAAACACTACATACAAATGCATTTCATGATTTTGACAATGATACCACACACTACCAAGAAGTATTTAACAGTGTTCCAAAAATACTTCAAAGATATATTAAATGGAAAACAGTCTGAACAGTTTGTAATGAAACAAATTCAATCTTTTGTTTACATCAGCACCCAGTGTCCAGTGACTTTGTTCCAGATAGCATCTGAAAGCATTTGTTCATAGGATTCTTCGTTTGTGGCACATAATTCACAAGTCCAAAAATAAGACAGATAATAAAACAATGGAAAATCCAGGTTGGGATGTCATTAAGAGAGGACAGTTAACTACTCACAGTAAGTACAATTATCTGATCGGTAGACAGGCACATAAAATAGGCAATCACATTCACACAACTTAAATTTTCTGCCATGTACTTCATTAGAAAAAGAAATGCACACAATCACTCAAACACAACCCAAGCGCATGTGTGAATGTGATCATTTATTTTATGTGCCTGTCTGCAGCTCAGCAATTGTCTTCATGTACAGTTATCTATCCTCTTTTATTGACAAGGCAATAAAACACTATCATTTACTGAAAATTGAATGTTTAAGTACTCAGAATAAGAGACAACAGTGAAATTGTATTGTATTACACAAATGAATTAGCACTATTGCCACAATTACTCTGTTATGGTGACATTTTTCTGGTATGTTTCCTCAGGAATCTATGCCAGCACAGTAATAACTAAAAAGGGTAAGTAAATAATACAGAAGAACTATCCACCACATAAAATATATGAACCAGTAAGTTATGAGCAACAAACACCTAACATATCAGCTAAATCTGAACCTGAAACACTACCTTTCAAGCAAATAATTATGTCTTTCCTTCTACACAGAAGTCTTGTGCTGAAAACAATACTAAAACCCACCACCTTAATCTTTTTTCTTCTATTTGACAACCCATCTTTTCCCACTATTTACCTAAAGCAAGTTCTTGCAACATTTTACTATGAGTACTGCACTATTTACACTATTTTCCAATAAGTTAAATGGGCACTTAACTTTCTCACTGCCAACATGATCTTAAATGATTCAGATCAGGTTGCACCGGAATATTCCAAAATTTTAAGGATAAGTGTATGTCATGATGTGTGTCATAAATCATATGGCTCGTATATTTATAATATCATATGAAAATGACAGCAAAAGGCAGAAAACCTTTTTATTGCTAGAAAGTATCTGCATATGCCATACATCAATGACAAGGCAAAATAATTTGGTACCTAAATCTATACAGACTTTGCGCTATGTAATTAAGATAACAAATATTTATGCATAATAATGCAAATTTCCTAGCAGTTACAATATCATCAATATATAAAAATTGATACATAAACCCAAATTCCTAACATGCAGTTCATATCAAAATTTCTTTCACTGAGGTACCATGCACTCCTAACAGCAAACGGAAAAAATTTATTTACAATCTGTTTGGGAAACACTTTTCAATAACAAAAGCCTGGATAAATTATTTGTATTTTACGGGTCCCTTGAATTATACAATAAATATACCACAGACAATTCTGATCTTACACTAAACCCCACTAACCTCAAAAGTATCTGGTTTCTCCACAGTTGTGCTGCTGTTACCAGTCAGTATAATATCACCTTTGGAATGGTCCCGCTTGTGTTGTTGTCGGGGGGACGGGCGTGGACTTGACTGTGGACTCGTACTTGGGCTTGGAGACCTACATAGAACACACTCACACATGACATCTGAGGGCACCTTCACACAAAAAGCAGGAGGGGGACAGGTATGTGTTAGTTACTGATCAACACAAAAGGCAAACAAACCCACTAACACATTTAAAAAGCTTAATACTATGTTCTCAGGTAAGATAGGCCATATAGGCAACACTCTATATGAAATAAAGCTGCACTTCTAGTACATATTAAGACAAATGAAGTACTCTGAAGCAGAAGTGGGTAAGTAACAGCTTTGCAGCAATAACTTGGCAACTTCTGGTTTTGAGTGCTTCAAATGTACCTGCCTCAAGAAATGTGGTCAAATGCAGGAAAAAAGCATGAATGGATACTAATAAATATCATTACACGGGATGATTAAATTATGCTCAATAATCATATTACAAGAAAATGAACTGTGGCTACTGCAATTTTCTATGAACTGCTAAATGAAAGTTTACACTATTGCCTAATGGAAGTTTTTTTTTTTTTTTTTAACTAACACACTTATGTGGAAATGTCACTCAAGTCATGTTTACCGTGGTTCCAGGGAGCCATTGGGATTAGCAACATGACAGGCAGAGGGTAAAGTCATTGTGTTGAACGTCAAGGACGAACTGATGCTACTCCCAATTACGTCGTGACTAGATATTAACAGGTTCTCCACAGACTTACGCCTGAAAATACAAAAGACTCACTGTTATGCAAAGCTTCACTTCAATACTAGACAATGATACAGATACAATTAAACAGAAGGGAATTATCACAAAAGGAAATATTAAGTTTGTAATTACTCAGAAAAGTTAATTTTACATTGCATGGAATTCTACACATGCTTTAGGACTGGAAACTAACCTCAGTCACGATTAAAACATCTACTTGAAAGCTGATAATGAGAGAGAAAGACTACAAATACAGATAATTTGCTTCACAAATCTGTTATGCAAACAAACATGCAAAGAATGTAGACTGCAGACAAGCACTTTGACTTTTGTCTGGTAAATGTTAACAGACATAATAAAATACACAAAGCAGTTGGAAGCTACAGATATGTAAGAGAATATAACAGCCATGCACCCAATACCAAAGTTACACAAATAATTATCCTCAGTTTTCTATCTCCATATCACTCGTTTCAAGCACACCACTGAAAAGTCAAGAGTTAGTGGCATAATTCCTCACTATGTAATTACAGAAAATATTGCACACTAGTTACAATTACTCCGAAATTATATAAATAACTAGTTTATTTTAAGCTGGTATATAGGAATTGGTACCAAGAAGAACTAAGTGTCCAAGAAATAGAATAACTTCGCCGTGCTGTGAATTAGCTCAAAATTTTCAACATCGAATGTTGTCAATATACAACATGACAATACTATCAGAGAGAGATTCTCAACACAAATGCATGAAACTATTCTCCCCTTCCTTCACAATAGTATCAGTCCATATAAAAACTTTGCAAAACTGCTTTAACCAAATGAAATACAAAAAACAATGGTAGTGTGGAAGTACATCAGAAATGTGTCTTCTAAGAGTCAAATCTTTGAAATCTCATTTCATACCAACAGTTGCTCTTTAGATCTTTATACCATGTTAATTGTATCTTACTTTTTGATAATCCTCACAGTCTAGTCTAAAGTCTCAATCAGCGGCATGGGGAGTGCCGCGGTGGGTACATAGCTGTGTTAGGTTGGCAATGTAGTACATTTCACATAGGGCTCTCCTGTAGATGGGGATACCGCCCGTCAGCTTTGACCCATGACGTCATTGCAGCGCGGTAGTTTTGAGGTGCGTGCGTGTTTGTAGAAGGTGTGAGTGATTACGTGGTGGTTGAGTTAAAGACGACAGTTTGTTTACAAACAAAACAGATTAATATTTTGTGTTTAAAAAGTGGTCTGTAGCTTCTCTCTGATGGTTAGGGGTAGGTTAACCGAGATTTTTTTTTTCGTATGTGAGGGCCGAAGGCGTGAATTTTTGTGCTAAGACCTGTGATCGATAGTACGGTAATCCCCAAGGACCGGTGTACATCGAATTAGCGGCGCCTGCTGGTGTGAGCCAGCGATAAATCTCTAACTGTTCGAATCGCACAATCGATTGTTCCTAGTTGTAAATACGAGTCCTTTTATTTCGACACACAGAAATTGTCTCCAGCCAATGAGAACTCGCTAGAAGTCAGCCAATCAGATGGTGTGCATTTCTTAACCGGAGATTCGGGCGCTACGCGCCCTCACATACTGAAGGAAAAAAAAAAAAAAAAAAAAATTCTTGTTTAACCTACATCTAAACTAACTTTCACTGAAAAAAGTGATCTGTAGTGTAGCCTTAAGAAGGTTAGGTATGGGTAAAACAAGAAGTTTTCTTTTAGTATGTGCGTGCACATAGCGCCCGAATCTCCAGTTAAGAAACGCGCACCATCTGATCGGCTGACAGCTAGCGAGTTCTCATTCGCCGGAGACAATTTCTGCGTTTTGAAATAAGAACTCGTATTTACAACTAACAACAATCAATTGTGCAATCCGAACGGTTCGAGATATATCGCTGGCAGACACCAGCACTTCGATGTACACTGGTCCTTGGGGATTACCTATAGTACATTCTGTTATCTATAATAATTACAGATTATTTGTATCTACAATATAGAAGTATTAAGATATCCCGTATACTGGTTTTCCAACATATTGATGACGTCATGGGTCAAAGCAGACAGGTGGTATCCCAGTCTACAGTTATGCCTCAAGTAGCCAATGGTGTGTATGAATCTGTAATCAAGTGATTACAAATCTTCATTTTACTTTTACTGACCAGGCAAGGGTACAAACAAGAACCAGTCAACAACAGAGCAGGTATAGCATGTTTTATTTATTTTATGACCTGTACGAAACAGTAATGAAGTGATGTTAACATGTCCATTTTCACATCTTGTAAACTTTGTGTGCCACCATTCATCCCAGCATCCACAGCGACTGTTGCCAACACTGCCACACCACGTCACATAGAGCTTTTTTTAACTTTTTCTTCTTTGTGTGACTATTGGCAGTATAGCACTAAGGTAAGTAATTCTTTAAACATGTTGATAGTTAGTACATTGTGTCTCCCATTTCAGAGTATTTCATGTAACATACAAGGCCTACCCTACCTGTGCCCCCTCATAGGAAAAAAAAAGAAAAGAAAACATTTGCAAACTCCTTTCTCGTCTCTACTGTTTGTCTCTGGAACAAATTGCCCTACCCTCTTCACATGATTATGTATTCTGCTACATGTAAGAAAAAGGAAAAACTTCCTATGTCATCCTCTTAAAACTCTCCCCAAATCTCACGTATACAGTCAACTTTCTCTCTGTCATAGTAAGACCAATGCTCTTCTCTTCATTATTTCTTTTCCTCCTCTTTCTTTCGCCATAAATTATGCCACCCACTATACTGTTATATCTCCTTATTTGTGTATTATTACACTCACATTTCTCTCCCTCTTCCACCTTTTCCTCCATGCCTATTGCTGCTAACGGCCATAATTAAAAAGCATTCCATATTGTATACTTGACATGTTTGTTATTTAACAAATACAAATATAAAATGTGTGTGTCTTGTACTGTTTGAAAACTTCCATTTTTCTAGATTTAATATAACTTCTGTAATATTGAAAATTTAAAATGTGAAGAACACCTGGTTAGGTGTAACAGAGAGCCTGTAGGGCCTAATCTTGCCAGGTAAAATAAATGAGTAAATAAATAAATATTCCTAAATGACACAATCACATAATATGTTTGTCAAATGTACATTAAGGACAGCTCTACTGTCATGAAAGTAGTTATACAGTGCCAGTTCAAAATGGAAGAAGAAAGTCTGACTTTGGCCTATTTACATCTAAGAAGAAAAGGAACTAATTTATCCTGCCAGTAAATTAAGTACAATATCATCAGAGTCCCAATAACAAATCCAATAGTCAGTCCAGTGAACTGCTAAATTTAAATGGTTGTGATACAGTCCCACAGAATCTGAATGAATGTGTACAATTTATTCCTCTTCATTCACTCAAAAATAACATCTACATTCATCTAGACAGTAAACAGGTGGTCATTTACTTTTACATTCTATTAGTAAATCAATTCCTATGCACTAACTGGCATTTATTTGTTAAAATGTGCTTTATCATTTGTCTTGTGATAACAACACTGGAATAGTTGTACCACATACCTTAATTAGTTGGTAATAAATCTGAATCCTTTCTAGACACACGTCTTTCCTAGGTAATTAGTGGTGGAAAAATTTGAAGAAATTACTGTAAAATTAAAGGCTACCGAGATGAATATAGAACGATAAATATGACACATATGGATAAGGATGATGGCATAAGCTGATAACAGCCTCACTGAAAGATTCACCCGAACATTCAACTGCAGTTACTTACAGAAATCAAAGAGGCATTATAAACACAAAGGTGTAGATTGACATGACATACACACAGCACTACAAGATACGGCTCAAATAAACCACCTGAGCCTCACACATGATTAATCAGGCAGCATTTTCTACAGTGGCCAATGAAAACATGACTATGACCAAGTTCTGATAGAGCAGTGATAACATATCTGAGAAGAGAATCAAAACTTCCTACTCCTATTACAAACACACAAAATAGAACAATTGTGTCAGACTGATGAAACAATAAGTACTACACAAAGTTTCATTCCAAACTGACAGGCAAATTATGCAGAAAAGAATAACATGTCAGTCTAGATGGCGATGCATAGTATTTTCTTTCTTCTTCTTCTTCTTCTTTTAATTGATTGCAAAAATCACCTATGTTGAAACTCTTATTTCATGACCAGTTTCAGCAAAACTTGCTCTCACTTCATAAAACTAGGCATTGTTGTCATCACTGAAATAGGAGTGTGCTCAAGTTGTAAAATGTATTGTCTTACTGAGTCATCACAATAATAAAATAAGTGAAATATAATTTTTGAATGTATCAGTGTTAAAATCATGAACACAAATGGTCCCATTCTTGTACATATACTCTCAATAATGACTGGAAAAGATTTCAGTTGTCACTGAAAGTATATGTACAAGAATGGGAGCACCTGTGCTAGTGATTTTAACATTAACATATTCAAAATTTTTATTTCAGTTATTTTATTATTGTGACGACCCAGTATGGCAACATATTTTATAACTTTAGCACATTCCTATTTCAGTGACGATGATGATGCCAAGTTTTATTAAGCAAGTGCGTTTGAGAATGGCACATAGTGTTGTTGAAACTAAGCACAATATAAAATAGTTTAAACATAAGTGGTCTTGACAATCCATGTCACAAGTGATAACAGATCACCCCAACAAAATGTGAAAGTTATGCATAGCAATTGTTTGGAAAATAACAGGTCTATATGCAACATCTATCCAGGTTAAAAATAGTTAATTCCTATTGACTTCAATGTGAAATAAACTAATGACAATTAAAATATTTAGTTAGTTCTTAATCCCTTGGAAATAGAGGAATTAATTTTTTTGATGGAGGTAAATGTTGCAATGTTGGTAATATTTTTATTGTTAAAAATACAGGATGTCAACAATGAATGCGCCATTTTTGTTCCTAGATGAGCCATTGTGTCCTTATGTTCTGGAAGCAAAACCTATCTGCCGTTTCTCAGTAACTGTCTATGTTTGAAATTAAATGTTCACAGATAAATGAGAAATCAACTGAGCAAAACACAATCTAAATTTCCTTATACAAATTTATTTTGTTTGCATTAGAAATTAATTCAGATTCAAGATACCACATAAATTTCTTAACAATGTAATAATTTTTGCTATGTGTGCAGTGAACTGAATTTTCCTTCTCAGAAATGGGAACCGACACCATTACACCATTAACAATGACAGCATATTACCATTATTACAGCTGCAAAACCATTTCAAGACAAACCTTTCTTTGGAGATCAAAGTGTTGAAAATGACAATATATGTAGCAGTTAATGAACTTCTGAGGACATACCAAAAGCTAGGTTGCAATATGTCACTCAGGACCGACTTAGTGGACTCACATCTCTATTTATTTCCAAGCAATTGTGGTTCTGTGAGTGATGAGCACAGAGAGTGCTTCCATCACTATGCACCATATTACAACAGAGCAAGATGGGTGTTAACTATGGGAGTTATTGGTTAGATCACAGAATGGTAGGCTCAAATAATGATTCATACTGACAATTATAGTATTGCAGGGACATTTATTGTACTCGTACATGCATATTAGAGTAAGTCAGTTTTATATAAACAAACTAAGAATCTAAACAATTTTATTAAGAATGCTGGGATCCACCAGTAAATGGCACAACTGTTAAGAGGTTATTTACATTTCTGTTCAATTTTAGTTCCATTTGTATGAAGGTAACACATGCAGTGAAAGTAGCCTATTAGAAAATGGTTTCAGGGTGACAAATTTCTTATGAATCACAGGTAAAGACAATCACTCCGCACTGAGAAAGAAAATAAATTGAAGATTTCAATCAGTGGAGATATCTAGACTACACACCAACAATTGAGTTACAGGCTCTTTGTGATGATCATCTTTGCTTAGGAGAATGCACAAAAACACCATGTCAGAAAAGAATTTGGTGGTGACCACTGAAGTAACAGATTCAAAACTGTCTATGAATTGACTGCTGAAATAAACACAACCAGGGATAAGTAAGTGAGGGTGTCAATGGTGAGACAGTAGTTGGCAGAAAACAACCTCCAGGGTTATGTAGCAGCAAGGAAATCATTGTATGCCATTAACAACGAGAAAATGCTTTAAAGACTTAACACACATCAACATTAGGCAGCAGAAGATTATGAAAAAGATTTATTTACCGGAAGTCAACAACATCGAGTTCTATGCAGTTTACCCCATGAATGCTCCATGCATAATTAGAATTGTGAAGCATGGAGGGGGTTCTGTGATGGTACGGGGAACTTTTTGAAGGAATAAAGATGAATACTTGATGACAGTAGATGGATAAACAAACCAAAATAATCATGAAGCCATTCTTAAGTGACATGTCACAAAATCTGGTTAGTCATGTATGTAAAGGCTTTACCTTGCAGTGAGCCAGAGATCTGAAACGTATACTCTACTTATATCATAATTGTGTGCTATCTCGGGGAGGGGGGGGGGGGGAGTTGGACATTTTTGAAAACATGGAATGGCGTTCCCAGTCCCCTGATAGCAGCCCTATTTGAGCTACTGTGGAATTAGTTGGTCAAGAGGATCCAAAAACAAGGAATCCCACAAATGTGGGAGGTCCTGCAATAAGAATGGAGACTAATTCCCACTGAAACACTGGCAAAATTGACCCATTATAAACAGAGTATGAATAACAAAGCTTAAAGCAAAGAGTGGGTACTCTGAGGATTCTAAAATTTAATAATTGCATTTATCTATGTATTGTGTCAGCTGAATAAACATTTAGAAAAGATTAAATTACAATTTCAGAGTCATTTGCTTTCTATTGTCAATCATCACCTGGTGTTTCCAAACTTATTGAGGGTATTACAGAATGTATGACATTAACTGTGAATGGGTAAAGTCGGGATTCGAACCCAGATCTCCTGCTTTCTAGGCAGTTGCCACACCTGCACAGAATTACTCAAATACACCTTCCGCCAGATACACATTCTCAACTTTGCCCCTGCGCACAAGAACTCAAACTTGTAGTTATTGTAAACTAACTCCCGTAAGAGTAAGTGCCTAGGAGTGCCTCCGCAATGAAGAAAGGATCATTTACCGTCATCGGCATTTGAATAAGTTATATATATGTGGTATCTGTTCTTTCGGGCAAGTCCGAAAGAACGGTAGTTTATACATAAATACATGTAACTTTGGACCAATAGGTAACAAAAAGATTCTGGTGTGACCATTTTGTTCTTTAACTTGGTTGGAATTTACTATTTTTGTAAAGAATGGAGAGAATTTTATTAGCATCATTATTATTACTTTGTAAAGTAGTTTAATTTGATGTCAGCACAGTCACACTAACTGAAAATGACACGGCAGTTTTGCCAGCATTGATATTCTGACAGATACGCAACTTTCATTTAAAAAGAAATTTAAAGAATTTTTGAATGACAACTACTACTATTCAGTAGATGAAAATGAATTTCTTGATACAAACTAGCAATTATCAAGGAATGTGAGGGAGGGAGAGAGGGAGAGAGAAGAAAGAAATAAGATATATAAATAAATAAAAATTGAATGTCTTCTAATACATAAAGGTCCCTTTTATTAAACTGATATGTTCCACATCATTAAGACATTTTCAATTCATGATCTATGAAACAAGTACTCATCTAATTACCAGTGAGTGGTGTGTGATTTCCAAGTAGTAGAATGCTAGGTGAAATAGGTCTTTTGTTGTTTGAAATTAAGGCAACTGTGTTGCAAAATTAAAGGCTTGATGAATGTGATTGCTTTCATCCTCAAAACCAATACTCAAATCATACAATTCAAAAAACACATTCTCTATGTTGTACACTGGTAAAAACAATTAGTGGATCAGTGAGATATCTGGGTTCTGAAGTACTGTCATCAGCAGAATGAACTAACATGGTTCAACGTTTTTCTGTCAGTTCTATAGAGTGGATACAACATTGCGGCAACTGAGATAGTGGTAATAACAGAAAGTTGCTGCAGTAGGGGTTGGTGTTGACTGACATACGAATTACATAAGTAGATATGTTCAGATAGCGTAGTCAGCAGGTAGTGTAATGCAACAACAATGTGACTTACCCAAAGCCATAGGATGGTTGAAAGCAGGACAGACACGGAGGAAGATGGCTGCAGCTATTGGAGTCTCCCAGAGTGTAATTTCGAGGCCCTTGCGGTGATTTCAGACAACAAGAACAGCTTAAAGAAGGCAATGCCAAGGCTGTCCATGGGTAACATCAGCAAGAGTTGACCGTTATCTCCAATTAATAGCCCATCAAGACAGGAATCTGAATGCAACTCAACTGTGATGCACCTTCTAGGCAGCAACAGGATGCACAATGTAAACACAAACAGTGCAAAATCTCTACACACGGAGGCGTATGGTGGGTGTGTGTCCCATCAAAACCACAAAAATGTGCAGCCAGCAGAAACTGGGTGGAGGAATATCAGTTTTAGAGTCATAAAGAATGGTGCCAGATTCTGTTCACAGATGAGTTAAGGTTTTGTGTTCAGGTGGACAATCATCATTCCCTTATCTGAATGAACATGGAACTCTGAACACTCCTTCATTTAAAACTTCCAGGCTCATAAGCAGTGGGCGATTTGTAAAACTTTTCCCTAACGTTTCATCTTCGGCTGCGGAAGACATCTTCAGAGGTAGAGTGGCGAACTGTGATGAGAACTTGAAGGAGCGCCGTATATATAGGCGATGCAGAGGGCACCACAAGATATCGGCTACGACAGAGTCTCTGGTATTGCCAACATTCTTAGCAGAGAAGAATCCATTGTCATTCCGCTGGTGTAAAGCAGAAGTCCAAATTCTGTCTAACTTAACAGCTTCCTCTTTCCTGTTAAAATTATTGCAATGTTTTTAGATCTCGATTGCTTCTCTATATGTGCGTGCATGATAGTGCGAAGTTTTTGAGATGACACCAGTCTTATTAAATTTAATTTCATGGTTCCTTCTTGGTATACAAGTTCCGCTACGGCCGATTTCTCCATGTGCCCCAAGCGGCAATCTCACTGCATTGCCTATATATACGGTGCTCCTTCAAGTTCTCATCGCAGTTCACCACTCTACCGCTGAAGATGTCTTCCGCTGCCGAAGATGAAACGTTAGGGGAAAGTTTTACAAATCAACTACGGCTTATGAGCCCGGACGTTTTAAATGGAGTTGACGCCAGCTGTGAGAGCTTACATTGTATGATCTGAACACTCCTGTTTATCTGCAGGAGGCAGCACCATATCATTGGTGGTGGACAAATGGCAGGAGTCAGTATTGGCAGACATACGGACCTCTATGTCCTTCAGTATGGTGCTTTGATTTTTCAGAGGTACAGAGATGAGATCTTTTGACCTTTTGTTGTGCCCTATGGGTGCACCATAGGTGGACGATAACACTCGTCCCCACACGACTGCACTAGTGCGCGCGCGCGCGCACACGCACAATACTAGAGGGCAACGAGAATGACTTTTCTCACTAAGAAAACTAACCAGTTGAAACATCAAAATATCATACTCTGTTACACAGAAATAAAATTGTAACCAATGTCTGAATAAAATATGTTACCATATTATCTTGTATACAATATCTCACCTGATCCCCTAATTTTTTTGAGCAGTGTAGATGTCACATGGTCAATGAACATCATGTATTCTGGGTGTTACCACAGAGCTTGCCATTCAGTTTACATAGTACATAACTCTTGAAAAAGGTCTATTTGGTGAGGCAATAATAAAAGCTGGAAATAATCTTACTGTGCCCCTGACAGCATCAAAAAGGAACTCGGGGATAAAATCATAGTCAAAGTACCTTAAAATCAAGATGAATCAGATGGTCTATTTAGCCTATCTTGTATGTACAAAGTTTACAAGCTCATCAAAATAAGCAGAAACGGTTATGTGGTTAATTTAGATGACATCCAAACAAAATAAATAAAGAACATTGGTTCATTATCACGAGGACTGATTGTACAAGCTGTACAAAAACTGCATTAACAGCTGCCAAAAACGAAAGATGGTGTCAACTGAAGTACATGATACTACCCGTCGGCTTGTTGTGTTGTATGACTCGGAACATTGCTCATTTTTTTAAGAATGTGACATTACTTTTCACAATAGAAACTGATAAATTTACATTCACCAATCCACCTACTCGGGCCCATGTTTTACTTAAAAAACACTTATCACTTGAAATGTTGATTATTCACAGTACCAACTGCTTGGCTATTTTGTGTTTTGAAATGCTTTCTGCATTATTTTCCCATTTAGTTTATCCCCAGCAATGACAGCTTGAGTTAAAGAAAACAGGTGGTATTGGATCATTGAGATATGACAAAAGATCAGAGTGACAACTCTCTTCCAAGCTGACGAGGAAGCAAACCACGGAAAGAAGTCACGGCCAGGTAACATATTAACCCACTTTAACGAACTGCTAGTATGCACAATTTGGAATAGAATTCTAGTACAGGATTGAAACTAGTTAGGTTACTGGTGTAGCTCTCATAAATGTCACAGAGCAAGTGACACTGTTAATCACTAATTAAGCCCTTATCAGACTGGGATGAATGCTGGGCATAACAAAGACATGATGGGCAATGTATGTATGAGCCAATTTGTTACGCTATGCAAAAATGAAATAGTAAAGAGTTGCAAAACAGGAGAGAAAATGCACTTAATGATTCTGTAGAGGTAATTGTGGTTTATACTTGAATAATTTAACATGCTATTAATGATTTTTTTCCCTATTAAAACATTATATCAGTCTTTCTAAACAGAAAAAGAAAAAGTTTTTCAAACTCATAAGTATGTTGTCTGAAATATAATCTTGGTTCTGGTGACAGAATTATACAACATTTTGCAAAGTGCTTCTGTGACTTACACAAGTTTCTTCTATAAAAATATACTGCACTCAGAATGAAACTTTCACTCTGCAGCGGAGTGTGCGCTGATATAAAACTTACTGGTAGATCAAAATTGTGTGCCGGAACCGAGACTCGAACCTAGGACCTTTGCAGGCAAGTGATGTACCACTGAGATATCCCAACACGGCTCACGGTCCGTCCTCAGAACTTTACTTCTGCCAGTACCTCGCTTCCTGCTTTCCAAAGTACTGGTAGAAGTAAAGTTTTAAGGACGGACCGTGAGTCGCGTTCCACTAACTGTACGTAATTCATGTTGCAATTACCACAATGCCCAACAGTCAAACAGTTCATACAGCCATAAACATTCCATCCCAGCAGCCATCATGGATATCATAAAACCTACCTACAGAGACTTGGGAAAGCCTGAATTACTGAAGAAGTGTCTGCATAGTCAGCCTCAAAATCCCAATGAATCGATCAATAATCTTGTGTGGACTCACATACCAAAAAATGAAGGAATGAAGACATCCTCCCAAATTTGAGTCCAGTGTGTTACCACTGTGCCACCTCGCTCAGTGAGAAGGGGCTGGGTGGGAGAGTTCAGTGACACTGTTATTGCTTTTAATGATAGTAACCCCAGAGGGTGAAAGTGCTACAGCATATGGGCATTAATGTTGGAGCAAACTACATCAGAGAACTTAAATGGATGGCCAAGTTTCCCAGTGCTAAAGGAGAGTATGCAGCACAGTTGGGCACTACGGAGTCCAGAAAGCAGAAAAGAAAAACCTGGAAAAAGGTAAAGAGGATGATATACGTATGGTGCAACCTGCGTCTGAGTGACAAAAAATAATAACAAAGCATATATTGAATTACAGTCTTTTTAAAATTTAGAAACCATTCCTGAAAAATTACACTTTCTGTTGCATTTTCCCCCCTAAATCTCAAAAACCATTTTGAGTAGGCCTAGAGTATTAAAATTTTCAGGGAGTAATAACATACATATCCTGAGTCTATTGAAATAAAAGAAGAACATGATGTTATGTATGATTAAAATTATTTAGCGCAACATAGAAAAAAGAACACAAAATTTGGTAATTTGAAAGAAATGTATCACCTCACATTGATGGTGGCTTACAACTGATAATGGTCAGCTCGAACATGTGAAAATCCGAACGGTGTCATGGCTTGTGTTGTTGCAAATTTTTGGGCTGAGACATGTGATCGATGGAACCTAAGAGAACAGCTTAAATTATTGCACAAGCTACAACACCGGATTTTCTCATGTTCGAGCAGACCATTATTGAGTAAAATGCTATCAATAGTAGACCATCAATGGGAGGTGCAACGCTTCTTCCAATTACCCCAAATTTTAGCTGTGTAATTAATAATGTTATTTCCAAAAGGAGCAGCTTAAATGCAATTATTGTAGTTCATCAGACTCGGAAAACACAGTTAAATGTCCTGTAAAAGTTTAATTTGAATGGCTACAGTGGTTCCTGAAATATGGGAAACCAAGTCACTAAATTTAACATTGTCGGGATAGGGCATTCCAACTCCCCCTAACTCAAAAAACTAGGTTTCATTGCATTCTAGCACCTCAGTTGCATTGAAGACATTTTATTTCTTTCACAATCAAAATTTTAAAAATAACTTATCATACCTCACAGACTACCCAAATCAACTGCTCCATCATAACTTCTGTTGACAAACTGCAACAATCATCATTAACATCCACCTTAAGATTAGAGTGTCAATGGTGTCAGATAAAGATTTATCAGAGGGGCCTAGAATGGAACACAACAGCATCCAGCCATTGCAAGGTCATATCCTTCCTCTCTAATAGTTTAGAGGGGTAAAACTTCCGAGACTGTTGCCCTCGTTTTTAGCATGGTGCGTAATGTTGGCAACTGTAAATAGATCGTTTCTGGATCGGAGATTCGGGCGCTACGCTCCCTCACATACTAAAAAAAAACTTCTTGTTCAACCTACACCTAACCTAACTTTCACTTAAAATGATCACAAAATAAATAAAACACATTAGGTACCTACCCTATGGTTGACTGCTGTGGTGTTGCCAATATTTGCAGAGCGTGGGCAACAGACTCTGCAGTTTAGCCATTGAGAGGTGAAGTTTCCTACAATTATCAAGAATGAAACTGTGCCAGGAGAGAAGGTGAGACAGCCAGTGGATGGTGAGAACACCTAAACTCTATAGTTGGGTGGTAGCTGCTGCCCTTATGGTCAACATGAAATCTGGCTGGTATGGTTGTCACTACACCCATAGCCCAACAATCCTAGGAAAATGTATAATTACACAGAGAACTAATGTTAAAGTCACTGTGAATCTGAGAAAGTAAAATCAAAAGCCACTTGCTTAAATACCTTCTGTGTACAACAACCTGTACAGAAGGCGACAATATTCACGCAACCAAAGTTCATTGAATGTCGCACAGTTCTAGACACGTGATATGAAGACGAATTCATTAGGCCTGCATAAACTGAATTTTCTAGGACTAAATGAGCTTTTTCCTGATATAGTTTAGTTTTCAGTCTGTAAAATTTATTGTATTTTTTGTTGCTGATAAGAGAATTAATATGTAGAAAGTTCTCCCTAATACGGTCTGTGCCTTAATCATTGTTTTAGGCACTATATAACCTGTATATAGGCCAATTGGAGACTATCATTTACTAATAATTATGCATTTTGCACTTTTTAACAATCTATGAACAGCTAAAAGGTAAACAATATCTAAGAGAACTACAATGGGGGCAGCTGCACAAGAACCTTTCCTACTCACTTTAATACAAGAACTCAGACATGACTTTTAAATATGATACTGCTCGATAATAGGGCAGATGCAGTGTATATCACACAAGAATGTTATCAAACGAATAAACACATTTGGCACTTGTAGCAAACATCACATACTTAGAGAAAGCTGAGTCAAGGCATGCCTGAATTACACTGGGAAAAAAGGGAAAAGAAAAGCACACATCAGCACCATAATGAGAATTAATGTAGCCTAATGTTTACATCAACAACACTGAAAGTGAGAAAGATTTTTCTTAAAGGTATCAAAAATCACCACAGAAGAGAACAGAGGGCTTGAAGGAGTTAGTACTGCTTTACCATTAGCAAACTCATTAAGTACCGGTAAATAAAGTAGTTAGCTGTATACAAACACCTTCCCAATATGAGCAAGTCAAATCATGCAGTTAGATAAGCCAACTCGCATTCAGTTTACTTCTTACATGCACAAAAATAAAACTGTCACTTTCCAACAGCGGCCTTCACAAGTTAATCTGTTCGTTTATACACCATTCCAAATGTTATGTGGCGAAGTGAAAAGTTATGTTCTTATTAAACAATAAAATACCTTCTTTCAGGCGGCTCGTGAGAGGTCTGCTCCTCATAATGCTGCTCCTCATTACTTTAGAAACAAAAAATTATTCTGGTTTTAATATACAGCACTCTATGCAGCAACGTAGATGATCTTTGTAAAGCCTACATAAAAACTGGCAAAAATCAAAAATTGCAAGTGAAATAACTTAGCTTCAAAATTTCCTCTGCTGATCCTTCTGAAACCTTGACTGACATTTAAATATACTTTCAATAATAAGCTAACACAACAAAAACTATAATAGAAAATCTGAATAGCATGCTAGTGAACAATCTACAGTTGTAGAAATTCATCATACTCATCCTTGCAAACTCACATGATTGTAGCTGCAGAACAGCAGGTATCCGTGTCGTTCATAGCCACGCACAGATGCTGTCACTTCATAGCAGTGTAAAAAAATATATATCCAGACGTACGTTGGAAAGAAGTGTATTTATGAAATTTAGAAACACATGAAAGGCAGATGAAATCGAAATGATTTTGATTCAACTGTCTTATTTCCTTTGTGGAAAGAAGTAAAAACACCCATATATTGTAGATGTTCTTTCTGCTCACGGTATTACACTCTCACTACCACTGGCACAACAATTCGAACGTACACAAACACCTTGCTCTCACTAACAACATGACCTTTCGTACAGCAAAAAAAGCTCTCTGACAACGGGATTTTCGGTCTATTATTCAAGTGTCATATGGAAATAATCTTTGCTTCAAATGCATCCTAAAGAACTTCAGTGTAGGAGATATTCCTTATTGGTACCAGTTTTCTAAACACTTTGACTTCTGGACTTTAAAGTCGTCAACAGAAGTAGACTTGTCAGAAGGCAACACCATCATCACACTTGAAGAAAATATATGATGTTCAAAATTGAATTCATATCCTACTCTTAAACGCAGGTATATCAATTCATTATAAGTAAAAGAAGAAACAAATGGCACTATAAAGAGTCCCTCATGAGTTCAAAAATAGCTACTTCACACTGTCCAGTGTCCGTCACGTGAACGTAACGTTACGGACAGTCATGTAAAGGCAGTGATAGAGATCACTGTGTAAAGGTGTAGTCACAATGTCCGTTACATCAATTCGCTTAGCAAAATAAGCAATGTTGGAATTGAGGTTATGGGTTACCATCTGCTATCTAAAAAGTCACAGTTTGCTGGAATTGAGGAAAGAGAAGAGTTAAATGTTATGTACAGCCAAAACAAACTTTATAGTGTATGCTTTTGAGTGGTAAAGTCCCAGGAAGTGAAACAACATATCAATATCTATTTTCAAGCGAAAGTATAAACATACAAACACATCAGACAGTATTTATATGAGAATAATAAGAGACTGTTAGTCCCCTTTAAAAACAACAACAATCTATTACTTATTCCCCCTTACATTGTTAATAACCGGATTTAAAGATTAGCCACCATAGGCTATTCAAATTATGTCACCTCTACAATACGCTACCATATTTCACAATCATATTAATTACAATTTCTTTATCAATGAATTTGTAAATTTATGATTTGTTACTGTTGTCCAAATTACACCACATTTTTCCCTTAATTACTATGTCATTGAACTATGGAATCAATATATCTGTTCAGAGATTATTTTTACTGCCGATGAATACACAAGAAATATTTTTTGAGTATATTTCCAATAAAAATTTAGTTATGTATCCACTAATAAGGCGGGGCGAGGTATGTCTTAATACTAGGTAAACAATAATGCACATTTGGTAAATGTAATTAATTAACTTTTATTATGCTTACTTACAGTTCTCTGGTAACAGTCCAGTAGGTGAAGACCATGAAATTCAACAAAGTTATGCCACATTTACACCACCTTTCTGCTCGATTTTCTATTCGTAAAAATATCAGCTAAATCATCATATGATGTCTTGTTCATTAGTTCTGACTCTATGCACAGTAGAGCAAAGGAGTTAGGCTTTTCCTGGCTTCATGTAGATCTTAGATAATATTTCATCTGTTTTAAGTAAGAAAAGGTTCTTTTACAGAACAATTTGTCACTGGAGCACATAGAGCAATGCAAACTGCTATATCCAAATCTGGATAGACGTTTTGGAACTTATGATTTTGTAGGAACAAAGAGAGACTTTTCAGTGATCCATACTCTGGTTTTACCAAACTTCTTTCAGAAGATAGGTGGAATTGAATATGTAAGTACACTTAAACTAATTCCATCTCCAAATAGTTATGATAGATTTCTTCCAGCAAAAGGGCTTTTTCTGCTAGAAAGCAGGAGACCCGGGTTCGAATCCCGGCTGGGTACACATTTTCAGCTTTGCCCAATAGCAGTTGAAGTCATATATTCTATGAATATTAAATAATAACAGCTGCTGGATCAGAATGTGACGTCTGTTCTTTCCGAACAGACGCCACATGTATATATATAATATGCCGGTGACGGGCAATGATCCTATCGTTAGTGGGGAGGGGTGGGCAAGTTTGAAGCCCTTACTCTTACGGGAATTAGTTAAACTACGAGTTTGAGTACTATGGGCAGGACGAAGCTGGGAATTTGTATCTGACGGGAGGCGTGCATGGGTAGTCCTTGCAGGTGCGGTGATCACTGTGTCCCCAGTGGTGTAGGGGTCAGCGCAACTGCCTAGAAAGCAGGAGACCCGGGTTCGAATCCCGGCTGGGTACACATTTTCAGCTTTGCCCAATAGCAGTTGAAGTCATATATTCTATGAATATTAAATAATAACAGCTGCTGGATCAGAATGTGACGTCTGTTCTTTCCGAACAGACGCCACATGTATATATACTTTTTCTAACAGTTGATGCTGATGGTTCACAAAGTTTTCTCAGAAATGCAAACCTCTCATTGAACCTGCTGTTAGCTTCCTGCAGATTTTTTTAATTTGTTTTTATATTATTATTTTTATTTTTTAAAAATAAATTTCGGATACCAGTCAGTCAATTAGAATGAGAAGCGTGTTCATCCTGAAAGTATCACTCACAATCATTCTCAATTCTTCAGGTGGTGTTTATAATAAGTTTCTTTCCTTTTCGGTTGTCATTTTGCCATGTCTTCTGTAGATGTGTACTTCTTCAACACACTCAATTTCATCGCCTTTTCTTCGAAATAGTTAAAATTTTATCTTTCACCTACAAAGAATGTGCATAGAGATTCATAAAGATCAGCAACGGTAGAAGCCTGAATATGAATATCCACTTTGTATATTATTTCCAAAAACACATTCCACATACCCTGTAAACTAAGTCGATAATCCTTTGGCAGGAGTTGCTAAGTGTGAACTATGTCGTTAGTTATGAATTCAGCAGTTAATTATCTTGGGTCGCCACCATATTTATCCAAAATATGGAAAATTAAAATGTTACTGATCAGCTATGATGTGATCATAGATTCAAACATATAATAAATATTCCTACTCTATTGCAATGTATCAGTTATACCAAACAAACCAAAAAGTACTTGAAAAAGTATTGCTAAACTGTGGAATTTAACTATTCTGTTTCCCCTCCAAAATAGTGAAAAAGGAATGTTCTGAAATGAAAGACGATCTGCTTAAAATCAATTTATTATAATTAAATATACAAAAAATAAATTAGATGACATTTCCTATCATGTAAAACAGATAATGGCATTCAAACAATTTTTTTATAAATGTTAAAATATTGAGTCACAAAAAATGACTGGCTGAGTCAAAGGTCGGAGGTTTTGCAAAACAGAATGCTATTAGTTTGGCTACACAGGGGGTTGAAATTATCGTTAGCCCTAAGCTCCGCAAAGTAAATAGGCAGATCTCAAAAGAATAAAATAAGGGACAGAATTCAACTAGTCTGATTCATATAACCCTCCAGCAAGTGCATCACCTTACCCACACAGATGATCATTGACGGCAGCGTCTCAGGCTCGCAGGCAGTAGGCGGTGGGAGCGGATCAGCTGAAATTTTTATCCTACCGTAATTGCTGCGACCTATTAAGCAGGGTTGACATGTAACTTAACACAGCGTCACTGGCGTCGATGTCACTAGGCAGTTGCTGTGCGATTCTATCAGCTAGTAGACTAATCAATATTTTGCATAGGTGACACAAAGGCCACTTGGCACAAATCGATCAGTAACTTGCGTAATAAGATCTGTAAAAACAATGCCCGATTCGCAAAGGCGCGAATGCTCAAATAGAGACTTCTAGCAAAACGAAAACTAAACTGTGGCCGCTCACAGCGTAACCACAGGACAATGTAACTTCCGTGAAGTAAACACAAGTTCTACAAGGTCCGAATCTTCGGAATCAAACACAAGTCTAACCAGAGGACCGTTTAAGACGATGTCCTCCCCGCGAATCTAAACGGAATATTCCGTGTCTCTCGTGGTCCGTACCCCTCGGACGCACAAACAGGAGTCTCACGTCCGTACACTTTGGACGCTCCGACAGGAGTCTTTTCGAGCTTCGTAGACTTCGAACGCTCAGACCGGAGTCTAGCGAGGTCCGTACACTTCGGACGCTCAGACACGAGTCTTCGTACGTCCTCGCGCTCTGCCGCAGCTCACGGCAAGTGCCGGGAGGCCACACCCACGCGCGAATAGACGCACCAATATCTGCTAACGGCTAATAGTCAAACCAATGGGATGGCGTAGCGCCGTTGACAAATTGTTTAGCTGTCATACTAAAATACTCTGCCGAATCAGGACGCGGTCTCTGCGGCTGCCAAGAGGCTCCGCCTCATCCGAGAAAATGACGTTTTGCCATTCGTGCACCCAGGTTCGTCGTTGCGTACACCATCACAGGCGCTCGTGTCCGTGATGCAGCATCAAGGGTAACCGCAGCCATGGACTCCGAGCTGATAGTCCATGCTACTGCAAACGACGTCGAACTGTTCGTGCAGATGGTTGTTGTCTTGCAAACGTCCCGATCTGTTGACTCAGGGATCGAGACGTAGCTGCACGATCCGTTACAGCTATGCGGATAAGATGTCTGTCATCTCGACTGCTGGTGATACGAGGCCGTTGGGATCCATCACGGCGTTCCATATTGCCCTCCTGAACCCACCGATTCCATATTCTGCTAACAGTCATTGGATCGCAATGTCGCGATACGATAAACAACAATCGCGATAGGCTACAATCCGACCTTTATCAAAGTCCGAAACGTGATGGTACGCATTTCTCGTCCTTACACGAGGCATCACAACAACGTTTCATCAGGCAACGCCGGTCAATTGCTGTTTGTGTATGAGAAATCGGTTGGAAACTTTCCTCATGTCAACACATTGTAGGTGTCGCCACCGACGCCAACCTTGTGTGAATGCTCTGAAAAGCTAATCATTTGCATATCACAGCATCTTCTTCCTGTCGGCTAAATTTCGCGTCTGTAGCACGTCATCTTCGTGGTGTAGCAATTTTAATGGTCAGGAGTGTATTTGCTACTACTTAACTTCCAAGCGGATTTGCAGAACTGCTTTTTGATGTTCAGATACGAAAATCGGAACCCGGAAATCGGTTTACAAACCCCATGTCTCCTCCCCCTAAAAAATTCTGGCTGTGCCCGCAGTAGGCATGGTGATGTTCACCGTCCTTTTCGACGTCCGAAGTATACGTCACTAACAGTGACGTATACTCTGAGGCACCCCATAGCTGTACCGGACGGTTACGCGGACACAAAGCTGGGAAATGCTCCATCGACTGGCATAATGTACAGGTAAGATGTTGGCTAGAACATTGTATCTGGACATGAGATACAGCTATCGTTAAATAGGAGGGGATGTACTTTTTGAGATCCGCATGCACCTTACGCACGCCACTGTTAACCTGGTACATGTAGGCACTTCCCCACCTTCCATTAGTAAAAAATGTTCAAATGTTTGTAGAGCTTATGGGACTTAACTACGGGGTCATCAGTCCCTAAACTTACAAACTACATATGAACTAGCTTATACTAAAGATGGCACAAACATCCATGCCCGAGGGGGGATTCGAACCCCCGACCGCAGTGGCCGTGCAGACCGTGACTGACACGCCGCAGGCAGCTCGGCCACTGCGGCCGGCCTTCCATTAGTAACGGTACCATACCAGGAGAGAGCACGACCACAGAGTAACATATACAGAGAAGAAACCACCCCTACACCACTGTACTACGCTGTCCTAGTAGTTCCGTAAGATGCTAGCAGGTGTCAGGCTGTTCCCTGGCTTAGGGTGCCTCTCGTTTAGTTTTAGGTTGTGTCGCTGACTTAAATCAATCTTAGTGGGCCGGCCGCATTGTCGAGCGGTCTGCGGCGCGCCAGTGACGGTCTGCACGGCCGCTACGGTCGGAGGTTCGAGTCCTCCTTCGGGCATGGGAGTTTTTCTTGTCCTTAGCGTAAGTTAGTTTAAGTTAGTCAAGTAATTAGTGTGTAAGTCTAGCGATCTGACAACTGCGAAGTTTGGTCGCACAAGATCTCACACACATTTGAACATTTGAATCTTAGTGGACATATTAATTTTAGAGTTGTGGCTTAAAATGTAAATGTAACACTGATAATGCTTTGATTTTAAAGGTATGTTTACGACAAATACACACATGAGTGTAATATGTGAAAATAAGATGTCATACATGAATAAATTTGACGAAGTCGAAAAAGGTGGGAGGGAGGGGATGGGGCTTGAAATTTTTGCACAGGGCAGTAAATCCCTGTAGCAGCTCGATCATCCGAACTACAGCCCGGACATGTCGCCCTGTGACTTCCATCTGTTTGGTCCCCTAAAAATTATCCGCCGGCTGCGGTGGCCGAGGGGACTGAGGCGCACCAGTCACGGTCTGCACGGCCTCTACGGTCGGCGGTTCGAATCCCCCCTCGGGCATTGATATTTGTGCCGTTCTTAGTTGTAGCTAGTACATAAGTAGTTTGTAAGTTTAGGGACTGATGACCCCGTAGTTAAGTCTCATAAGTTCTACAAACATTTGAACATTTGAAGTTAAGTCCCATAGACTCTACAAACATTTGAACAATTTGAAAAATTATCCCAAAGGGAAGCCCTTCAACTCGGACAATGAATTGAAGGACCCAGTAGAGGATGGCTCTTGTTACAGCCACATAAATTCTGGGAACAGGGAATTCGGGATAGTTGTGCTCAGACCTTTGGTGAATACTTTCGAATAAAGACTTCAATTATACCCAGAGTGTCTTTTCGTACGAACACCACCTCGTATCTTCAGTTTTCCTATTTTTTCATTTTAACTCCTTTACTTAGTTGACTCATGTAATGTAACATGTGTCGAGTTTTTATTGAGTACAAAGATACAGCTGAGTGCCGTGAAATTTCGTTTTGTGGTTTCGTGTGTAGCACATCAGTTGCTACAAATTTGTTGAATGTCAGCAGTAGAGTGTTGTCTTTAGATTTGCGGATCATGCTTTAGTTTACATATTGATTTGTTATAGCAGTCTGTTGTAGTGTAAACTTGATGCACGTATTTACACAAGATGAGTGTGCTGCTATGGTATTTATGTACGGGTATTCTAAGGGAAATACTGCTCCTTGTAGACAATACAGCTTACGAACGCTTAACTGCAGACTACCAGATTCAAGAGTGTTTGTTATGTCTGCAGCAGCAGGAAACACAATATTTGATTCAAACTTTGATCAAAGGTTTATTTAACGGGAACCATCTAAGAGCAGAACAAAATCAGTCTCTCTCAACAGAGTGATAACAGCGATGATCAACAACAAAAAATTTACACTAGAGGTGCGCCTCGGTTGCACAGTGGTAGACTGTCAGACTACAAATCCAAACGTCGCGGGTTCGATCCCCGCCAGGTCCTAGGATTTTTATCTGTCACTTTCCACTACTTTCCCCTGCTCATTGCTCATGTGAAAAATACCAAGTAGCACCGTGGTTCGGAATCCACGTTAAACTGTAGGTCCCCCTGTAACTGGCTGGGTAAGGAAGGCAACAGCATACCACCTCCAAACAGGACCATGCCTAGTAAAGCACTTTGGTGTTCAAACCAATGTTCGGATTGTTGACTGCTTTACCTTTAAAACAACAAAACATCACTTTCTGCTTTGATACAAAAGTTATGCTACATTCACAAAAACACAAATGACCAATCAAGGAAGATAACTATATGAGTTCGATGGATACCGAACGTCCAGTAGGCCCGCAGAAAGAATGGCGTGGCTGCTTAGACGGAGACAGCACCTTCCAAGGCTGCCAGGCTGTGAAGTTGAACTTGAGTTGTGTGGGCGTCGGTTTCCCTGAGTTAAATATCCTGTTCAGTGGATGGATTTGTTGGACCTATTTTCAGCCATTTGATAGGTGTAGGAAAGTAGGGTACTTGATGGTTGCAATCCTGGCCAGTTCAGCGATGCTTTTGCACCACGAGATGTAGTATTGTTGCTGTGCAGCAAGTGGTTCACCTATTTGGAGACAGGCTTGGTGTTTGTGATTGCTACAAGCCACGTTGCTGCACTGTAGTGTGGGATGCCGATGTGATAGGTGGCGAGATAGCAGTTGTCCCCCCTATCCCCCTACCCCAGTTCCATAGGCGTTGGAACTGGAACAGTTAGGACACCCAGTTGCTCCACTGTCATCTTCTCTGGTGGCGGGGATGGACTGAGGAGAGGACACTGGCCAATCGTGAGGTCAAGGTGAGCCAGAAATGGCTGCCAGGTCATCTCCAAACCGCATTGGTGATGGATTTGATTGATGTGCTTGTGGCACACCATCTGAGGTGAGATCTGCCATGGCATGGTCTAATAGCTTAGAGACCATTGCAAGGACCAACTAGGGATTTTTTCTGGTGAACATCCATCCCCACACCAGATCTCTAAGTGCAAAACGATGTTGGTGAGTACGCTGTAAAGCTGGTTGTGGGGAAGGAGTGAACAGGATGGATAAAGGTGAGTGATGAAGTAGGCCATAAAGCCTTTCTGCCAGTGAAGACCCATCCTGAATGTAAGAGCAGTATGTGGAGAGGAAGATTGTGAGTGTGTCTTTGAGGGAGTATTTTTGATAGAGTTTGGCCTTCTGTATCTTAAAAGTTCACATGAACCTATCTGCCAATCCAGTGGATGCAGGGTGGAAGGATGCATTATGGACCAACTGAATGCCTAGGGTAGCACAGAAAGAAGTGAAGTTCAAATGTTCAAATGTTTGTGAAGCTTATGGGACTTAACTGCGGGGTCATCAGCCCCTAAACTTACAAACTACTTATGAAGTACCTTATACTAAAGACAGCACTAACATCCATGCCCAATGGGGGATTCGAACCCCCGACAGGGAACGACCTCGCGCATCGCAGCATAGCTCCTCAATGCGCTCCGCTGCGGCAAAGAAGTGAAGTCAACGAACTAGAACTGTCAGCCATTGTTGGTGACAATCATATCTGGAAGGCCCACTGCCAGCGTCCACGTGATAAGCCTGGAGGAACTGAGGAATGGGTTCACACAACCAAGGGGTAAGGGGGAACATGGAGAGACTGTCTGAGGTCAGGGAACAGATGTCGAAATGGTATCTTTTGTATCCCAACTTCGTCGCCGCTTTTGTGTCCCAGCCTCGTCGTAGGTGTCGGTGGCCGAGTGGAACGAGACCGACACAGTAACAAAGACAGCACGCCGGTGCAGGTACGGAGGGGAGCAGCCAGAAACTACAAACACTCGAGTAAATTAGAAGAGATATATATTGCACAGAATGTAACAATACTTAACTTTTACATAGTACTGCAGAATGTTGATACATAGTTGTTAGAGGCCTGCCTAGTGCCTGTACAATAGCAAAGTCCTCACTGGTGCCTATCTGATTACGAAGGTCCTAACTCGTTGCTATCTCAGTCCGAAGTGCGATGTCCTTCAGTGGTGGCCACGAGCGGCGTTGCAGCAGAGGGCGCTCGTGGCTGTCGTCGTGAGAACGCCGCGCCGTGCGTGCATGACGGCGCGCGGCGAAAGTAGGTGGCGCGCACTTTGTACTTGTGTGACACCACACCCCTCCCCCCCAAACCGCCGCGCCGTCGTGGCGTAGGGCTGAGGGCCACGGCGACGGCACTGGGAGGAGGGCCTGGGCGGGGGCGTTACTGGTGGGACGGGCGTCGTAGCTGAGGCCGGGATCGAGACGCCGTCCGCGCCCCGGCATCTGCCTTGAGATCCTCCAGGGAACCCGCCGAAACCTGGGGAAGGGCGCTCGCCCCCGCCCAGAGGGAGCAGGTCATCTTCTTCTGAGGTGCATGGCCCAGGCGGCGGCGGCACGCACGGTCCCGGAGTCCCTCTCGGTGACGCTGTCATCTGCGGCGGCGACAGCGGCGCGTCGCGTCGATCTCCATCGGGACGATCTCGTAGTCCGGGGACGCTGGACCCGTTGACGAACGATGTGTTTGTGCTCCCTGGCGGTGAACTGGGTCTGGAATCAAGAAACCGGAGACAGGATCGCGCGGCCTGTGCAAGCGCAATTGGTTTGCGTGGCGCCGCAGCTCCGACCCTGTGGAAGAACGTACAACATACATATTGTGCCCGAGCACGCGCTGAATGGTGCCCGGTGTCCATCTTGTCTTGTTGCCAGCAAACACCCTGTACAGCACCGGCATGGAAACCTGAAAACGCGTAGCGCCATACGAACCGACTCGGTGCGTGGGAGGCTGCAGCAGGTGAAGGAGAGTGCGGTGACGGCGGCCGTGTAGCAGCTCGGCAGGAGACGGGCCGTCACGTGGCATGCACCGATACGTAGACAGGAAAATTTGAAGAGCTTGCTGCCTGGAGTGCTGACCTTTCATCTTCTCCATGTGAGACTTGAATGTTCGAACGAAACGTTCTGCTTCACCATTGGACTGAGGGTGAAAAGGTGCGGTGGTGATATGCTGAATGCCATTCACACGACAAAACTGTTGAAATTCCGCACTAACAAACTGAGGTCCATTGTCACTGACAATTGTTTCAGGCAAACCTTCGATGCAAAACACTGATATTAAGGCACTGATTGTACTAGAAGCTGTCGTTGAGTTCATGGCAATCACAAAAGGAAACTTGCTGAAAGCGTCTACAACAATTAACCAGCGCGTATTCCAGAAAGGTCCGGCAAAGTCAATATGTAAACGTTGCCATGGTCCCTTGGGGCGTGGCCAGTCTGAGAAACGCTGTGGAGGAGCCGCCTGATGCTCCGCACAAACAGTACACTGTGACGTCATGTTCTCTATCTGAGCGTCCATACCAACCCAGGTACAATGACGTCTGGCCAGTTGCTTTGTCCTAACAATACCCCAATGTCCTTGATGCAGGAGGCGTAACACTTCTCGTTGCAGGGAACGAGGAACAATCACTCTTGCTTGGTCGTTGTCGGTATGCAACAACAGTACACCCTGACTTAAAGATAATGCATGACGTTGTGCAAAATAACGTCGAACCAGAGGCCGATCAATGTCTTTGGCTCTGGCAGGCCACCCTGAGCGAACAAAACGTGCTACCACACTTAGGTCTGCATCCGCAGCTGTTTCCTGTGCAACCCGACGAGAGTTCAAAGGAAAGTCTGCGACAGCGGAAGCATCTCTGGAGTCTATCTGACAACATGCCATTTCTGAAGAATCAAATGATACATCCTGGCCAACCGGAAGTCGGGAAAGTGTGTCCGCGTTGGCATGTTTAGTGGTAGGTCGGTACAAAATCTCATACTGATAATTTGACAATATCAAGGACCATCTCTGAAGCTTTTGTGCCGTTCGTGGCGGAATTGGCTTTGTGGGTGAGAACAACGACGTGAGAGGCTTGTGGTCTGTCAACAAATAGAATTTTCTGCCATACAGATAATGATGAAACTTTGTGACGCCGTAAATGATTGCTAAGGCCTCCTTTTCTATCTGACTGTAATTCTGTTGCGTTGGCGTCAGTAGCTTGGATGCAAAGGCAATAGGACGATCGTGAGATCCAATGCGATGTGAGATTACCGCGCCCAGACCGTACGACGAGGCGTCAACTGCTAACACTACAGGCTTCTGTGGGTCAAAGGGAATCAAACATGCATCACTGAGTAGTGCAGACTTTAATTTGTCAAAGGCAACCTGGCAATCTTTAGACCATACAAAAGGAACATTCTTTCTACGTAAGTGATGCAGTGGAGCTGCAATCTGAGAGGCATTGGGAATAAACCTGAAATAATAGTTCAGCTTTCCCATTACTGCTTGCAATTCGTGCACATTCTTAGGAGGAGGCAAGTCTTTGATTGCTCGAAGATGTGACTGTAAGGGATGTATTCCTTGGGCATTAATCACATGGCCTAGGTACTCTATTCCAGTTTGAAAAAACGAACACTTTGCTTTGTTACAACGTAGACCTGCTGCAGTCAACACTTTGAAAAGGCACTCCAGGTTTGCTAAATGTTCTTCAACTGTACGTCCGGATACCACAATGTCATCTAAATAGTTCGAACAACACGGTACCGAAACTGTCAGCTGTTCCAAAAAACGCTGAAAAATAGCGGGAGCGGAAGAACTGCCAAAGGGTAGGCGTTGAAATTGAAAAAGGCCCATGTGAGTATTAATGACGAGAAACTTTTTTGACTCGTCATCAAGTGGAATCTGTAAGTATGCCTCTGCTAAATCAATCTTGGAAAAGAAGCGAGACTGTCCTAATTTGTCCATTAGTTCGTCAGGTCTGGGCAGGGGATAAGTGTCTACAATTGTTTGACTGTTCACTGTTGATTTGAAGTCCGCACAGAGACGAAGTTTTCCTGACGGCTTGGGTATAATTACTATAGGCGAGGCCCACTGACTCGCAGAAACAGGAGAAATCACCCCACTATCTTGCCAACGTTTAAGTTCTTCGGCAACTGTATCTCGCAAGGCGATAGGCACTGGTCTAGCTTTACGAAATTTTGGAACTGCAGATTCTTTTAAAGTTACATGTGCCACGAAGTCTTTTGCACAACCTAGTTCCGGCGAAAACAAGTCACTATATTTGTCACACAATGCATTGATTTTATCCTGAGGCACTATTGACGAAATTTGAAGCACATCTCTTTGAATTGATAAACCAAACAAGTCAAAAGCATCTAGTCCAAAAATGTTCTGTGTAGATTTGGCCTGAAGAACAACAAAAGCAACTGTTTTTGTTACACCTTGAAAAGAGGCGGGCAGGCTACATGTTCCTAGCACGGGAATAGTTTGTCCTGTATATGCTGTTAACACTTGCTGTGACGGCGACAATTTTGGCGAACCCAGAAGTTCATACGTATCTTTATTTATTAATGTGACAGCGGAACCAGTATCAAGCTGAAATTGCACCGTCTTATTTTCTATGAAGAGAGTCACAAACAGTTTTTGCTTGCGGCGCTCGACAGGTGCCGGAATGTGGGCAACGTCTGCTACGGTTTGTTTGCTGCGTCTGCGCGGGCCGCGTAGTGAAGTAAGCGGCGCAGACTCGGCATGCAGCGGATTAACAACACTGTCACTAGATGACACTACCGCCGGATCGGCGTCCGCGCAAGCCTGCGAAGCTACTCCAGATTTATTAACTACTGCACTACACTTTTGAGTAGCTACTTGATGTCTACTGTCACTAGCTACACAGTACTGGGCAATATTACAAGGAGCAGTTGCAGAAGGCACTATTTTCACTACAGGAATGCACTGTTCATAGTCATTTTGCTTGTCCCGAACCCTTTTCCGTTGCACTGTTTTACGCGCTCGTCGGCGCTTGCTACGTGGTGCACTATATAGTTTTACCATAGGCGCAGAACTACTTTCTTGCAATTGAGATCCAAGGAAAGCACTGTTCAATTCCACAGCCCGTATAACATTTACAGAATGAACTGTTCTCGCACTTTGCGAAGCACCGTTTCTAACGTTACTGTTCTTTGAGTTTTTAATTTGCATACACACAGACTGCACATGTCCCGATTTGCCACATTGATAACAGGTTGCGTTGCGACTAGGGCAATGAGCACGCTTGTGGCGAGACACACACTGGGGGCAATATTTACGTACATTTTTCTGAAATGAGCGTTGACGCCCGTTATTCAAATTACTGTTTCTAACACGACGGGGCGACCTTTGTGTCGCACTTTTACACTGGCTACTGTTCACTGTCTGTTCAGCACGGCCTGTACTATTGTAAGAATCACTAGTGCTACACTGAGAACTACGGCTAGGAAAGCGTCCGTTACGGCGCACTGAATTTACACTGTGGCTTTGCATTTCTACATCAGCTAAGTCAAAAGTGTCATGCGCTTCTATAAGCTGCAGTACACTGTCTAATGAAGGGTCTGACTGTTTTAGAATTGCTACTCTAATTCTGGGGTCCTGAATATTCTGCGTAATCGCATCCCTCAACATCACGTCACTATACGAAAGTCCACAAGAGCAAGTAAATTTACATTGGCGGGTTAAGCCCTTCAATTCCGTAATCCACTCTTGGTGTGACTGCTGCGGTAATTTTTTAAGTCTGAAAAATCGGTATCGTGCCGCAGCTACGAGAACTTTTCTCTCATAATGAGCATTTAGTGCCTCTACTATTTGTTCAAAGTCTACATCACGAGGAGATGCGTGAGGGAATAGTTTTTGCAGTAACACGAAAGTTTTGGGGCCCACCACAGACAATAAAAGATGCTTAACAGTCTGACATGTAAGTTGATGAGCCGCGACGAGTTCTTGAAACTGTGCGAAGTAGTCGCTCCATGCTTTCTCACGTTCGTTGTACTGGCGGAACGTCGGAAGCGGTGCGGCGGCAGGTGTGGGCTGCTGATGCGACGGCTGTTGTTGAGTTGTCAACTGCGCCACCACCTGGAGAAGTTGTGTTATTTGCGCCGTCTGTAACTGAATAATTTCCATTAAGTTTGGGTTCGGGGTAGTGGCCATGCTGACCGATTAGGCGCCGCGCATACAAGTAAATTATAACAAAACACAAATGCAATATGAAAGAGCACGCTCTGCAACAAAAAAGTCCACACACACGTAACTGAATATATGCCCCCAAAAATCTTATAATAAGGGTGGGCGGGCGGGAGCAATTTCTGCGTGCTCCGACTGCTGCTGTCTGGCTGCTGCAAGAGGGCTGGTCCAAGGTTCGTCTATCCCTCCTCGTCGCCACTTTTGTATCCCAACTTCGTCGCCGCTTTTGTGTCCCAGCCTCGTCGTAGGTGTCGGTGGCCGAGTGGAACGAGACCGACACAGTAACAAAGACAGCACGCCGGTGCAGGTACGGAGGGGAGCAGCCAGAAACTACAAACACTCGAGTAAATTAGAAGAGATATATATTGCACAGAATGTAACAATACTTAACTTTTACATAGTACTGCAGAATGTTGATACATAGTTGTTAGAGGCCTGCCTAGTGCCTGTACAATAGCAAAGTCCTCACTGGTGCCTATCTGATTACGAAGGTCCTAACTCGTTGCTATCTCAGTCCGAAGTGCGATGTCCTTCAGTGGTGGCCACGAGCGGCGTTGCAGCAGAGGGCGCTCGTGGCTGTCGTCGTGAGAACGCCGCGCCGTGCGTGCATGACGGCGCGCGGCGAAAGTAGGTGGCGCGCACTTTGTACTTGTGCGACACCACAGTATCAATTGGTGACATTAAGATATCGCATATGATGAGAACATGTGAGCTATGGTGGAGCCCATCCCTCTCCACCACATTTGTTGGTGGGGAGCCATTTCATCACAACAATCTCCCAATGTCCAACATGAAGGAGCTTCAACACACGGTGATGTAGCGAGGTCGACAATGCAATTCCTCAGTGGTCTTATTGCCCATGATGAGAATGATACCATATGTGTCCAATAGGTCATGATGGCGTTACTAGTGCACCTGTACTTCCGGATTTGAAAGACAGTACAGAAACCACAGCTATCCATGCTTAAAATGGTTCAAAATTGTCCTGAGCGTCGGTTCATCTGCTGTATGATGTGCAATCAGCTTGATGTTTAGAGGTGATGACGGCAGCTTCATCCAAATTGAAACAAGTGAGCAGGTCTGCATTGAAATGCGGGTCAACCCCCACTGGAAGACAGAAGAAAAGATCCATATTGGTGCGGAGAGTCATGGCTCAGTATTGGACGTCATATGAATATCCCACCACGAGAAATATTGCCTACTGCTGAAGGTGGTGATGAGGCAGTGAATAGAGAGACCAAGTGATTGTGATCAGGCCTGCAGCCAAACATGAAGTCATGGAACTTCTTAAAGCCGAAAACGGTGGCTGAGGCTTCTTTCACGATTGGGCTGTAGTTTTCCTGAGCCAGGGATAGAGTGTTGATACAAAAGCAATTGGGCATTTGACGCCATGGATGTTGTGAGACAGCACAGCCCCTACCGTGTAGTCTGATGCATCTGCTGCCATAGTCAGAGACTTGGTAGGATCATGTGGAACAAGGCAAGTCAATAGAAGGAAGGCCGATTTTATTTGGTGGAATGCTTGATCACAAGCTGGCGACATATCCCAGGAAACATTCTTGTGGGGACGAGATGGAGTGGTTCTGCTGCAGCTGTGACATGCAGGATGAAACCCCTGTAGTAATGTAGTATATAACCTGTGGCACAAAGAAAAGATATATTTGTTACAGCATCAGTGACACCTTCCTGCTAGCCAAAAAGTGTGTGTAGGCTTCTAACCGAATCATCAACAGTATCTCCAGTGACTAAGATGTGGTCGAGGTAATTGGCCATTCCTGGGACATCTCTAATCAACGTTTTCAAATATCGTTGAAATTTTCTAGTGCACTTGGCACTCCAAATGGGAGCCGGTTGTAGCAGAAGAATCCAAAGGGTATGTTAATTACCAGTGGATCCTTCGACAGGGGCTCCAAGTGCAACTGGAGATGGGCATCCTGAAGGTCGATATTGGTAAACACTTTGCCACCAACTAATTTTGGCCGCGGCGGAGTGGCCGAGCGCATTGAGGAACTACGCTGCGATGCATGAGGCCGTTCCCCATCGGGCGTTCGAATCCCCCCTCGGGCACGGATGTTTGTGCCATCTTTAGTATATGGTAGTTCATAAGTAGTTTGTACGTTTAGGGACTGATGACCCCACAGTTAAGTCCCATAAGGTTAACAAACATTTGAAATAATTTTGAGAAAATGTCATTACCTTCGAAATGGCGAGGGTCTCGATGACGTATTGAGCGTTAATAGCGGCCTTAAAGTCCTCAAACATACGAAGAGGTCCCTTCCACTTCTCTTTCTAGGCCTTCAGAAGTTCCTGCTGCAGTCTATCATGGAGCACAAATCGCACAGTACTTGGGAGTGGCCGAAGGGAGAAGTTCGACATATCCTTCGAACCTGGATACCTGTGGGGAGGTGTTGCAGAAGATATCTGTAAATGCATCCAGCAGTTCTTGTACCCAAGTGGCCTCTAACAAAGTGTTAACAGCTGGTGCCGAATCACGTAACTCCAGTCTCAATCAGTGGAAGAAGTCTGTCCCTAGTAAGATGGTGGTCTTGGGTATGGTAAGGACCCAAATGTGTGCTGTGATATCATACATAAGTTATTGAACCTGTGCCAAGAACCACCTTGCAGTTTTATGACCCCCGGAGGCTCCCAGCTGTTTCGTGAGTACGTCTGTGGCAAGCACGGGCCCCAAGGTAATGCAGTCTTCCTTCCTTCTTTACTTCCCAGACTGCATTTCCTGTCCCTCTCCCCTCCTTTCTTGTCCTCACTCCTTCCCCTTCCCACCGGGGGACGGATAACCTCAGTAGTTTAGTCACCCTGTCCCAACCAAACAACCCAACCCCAACCCAACCAAGTTTTATGACATCTTTGACATAACTGTCATAGGAGTTGTAAACGGACAAGGTGGTGGAAGCTCTTACTGGTGGTGTGCGTATCCTTGAAAACAGAGATATGCCATTAATCTAGATATTCAAGGAAATAACTGCAAACATGTGCATAAAAACTGACTGCCCAAAGGATATTCGCTCCAACTCATCGACCACAGAGTCTGGAGGGTCCAATGTGATGTGGTAAATGGCTATCAATATGGACGACTGGCAAGCTGACCATTCTTACCACAGGCTGAAAAGGTCACGCTTCAGAAACGATGGTGTTACTGGTGATGCATGACAAAATACTGACTGTAGAATGACACTCGCTGCTGGAGGGGACAAAGATGGTTGCTGAGATCACAGCTGGGCATGGCCTCCCACCCAGACCCCTGGCACTGACATTGATGTTGGGTTGGTCGATGATGTAGAGGGCGGGTGGTAAAGACCTGTGCAATGTGGCAGATGACGATAGGCCTACTCATGAGCCTGGATAATGGAGAAACAAGTATCCAAAGAGGGATCTTTTAGCTTTAATAAATCAATTGTCACGGAGTCTTTTGGGGGTACATATAAGAATTATGTCCTGAATAAGTACCAACCCATACGATTGTTTGGAATTAGCGTTTTCCCAGGAAAATCGACAATCATGGGAGAGACCCCAAAGAGTGGTAATTCCTTCCATGTAGAATTGTTTGCGAAGTTTTGGCAATAGAAGAATTTGTGTCACACTGCTGCAACGCAGACCTGTGACACAAAATAATACAGCGGGCTAGATGTCAATTTCTCATGTGGCAGCACGCGAGCCTTGACCTTGGGGTGTAATTGCGCCAAGAGATATCTCAGGGCCCACACGGGTGAGAAAACATGTACGACACTGTATGTCACTAGTGACACTATGGGCGACGTATGAGGTAAGTAGATGCCCAGTGGTTCAGTGGCCTTGTCGAATGTTGGAAAAGCTGGGGTAGCAGCAAGGAAACCTGAAAACTGGAAATCTGGAAGTTGAAGGGAGCCTGAACCTCCTGAAGGCAAAGCCTTCAAATGCTGGTAAGGAACTCATTAACTTTTTGCATTCAGTACAACACCGTGATGATTCATGCTGAGGGCTTCTCCATACCTCGAGGAAGATCTGCCACGATGAATAACAACCGTACAAACACATAAGAATTGAAAACCTACTCGTCGCCACTGTTACGTCTGTGGTAGCAAAAAAAACAATACGAGATTCAAACTTTGAAGAAAGTTTTATATAACAGAAACCATGTAACAGGAGAACAAAATCAGTCTCTCAAATGAGTGAGAACAGTTATTAACAACCAAACAAATTAACACCAGATTTCTATTAGACTTGAATAAGATAAAACAACAAAAATTGGCTTTCCACTATGATACAAAAGTTATGGTAACTCTACAAAATCACTAACAACTAATCAAGGGAGATAGTTTCGAGTCTAATGGACACTGAACATCCAGAAGTAGACGTGCGTCTGCTTCAGAGAAGACGACAGCTTCTGAGTCTTCTATGTGTTTAAGTCCAAGTCATCTGGCTGGCGGCTTAAACATCATGTTAGGCAGATGGATCTGTTGGACTTTTTTTTGCCCGATGATCGTTGTAGGAAAACAGATCCCTTGATTGCCACCAGCCCTGGTGTGGCTGACGGCTCAGCAGTGCTCTTGCATTGATCTCTGGTGGATGGTGCCCGTGAGATATGTCACTGTTGTGCAGCAACCGGTTGGCCTATTTGGAAACAGACTTGACGTTTGCGCTCTGTATCTAAATGGAAAAAACCGACAACTCATTAGAAACCAAAACAATATGAAAAAATTAAATTAAATGATTACAAACGAAGCGAACCTATGGTACCGCTTCAACACAAACAGTTTGTATTTATTTTCTTCTAAATATTCTTTGATGTGTTTCTATGTACAGATTTTCGTTTGGAAAAAATGTTCAAATGTTTGTAGAGTTTATGGGACTTAACTACAGGGTCATCAGTCCCTAAACTTACAAACTACTTATGAACTAACTACTACTAAGGACGGCACAAATATCCATGCCCGAGGGGAGATTCGAACCCCCGACCGTAGTGGCCGTGCAGACCGTGACTGGCGCGCCGCAGTCCCCTCAGCCACCGCGGCCGGCTCGTTTGGAAATAAGCGTTGATGTTTTGAAATGTTTTCACTTCTCAGTACTTTACGACACTAACTTGATCAAAAACATACATTATAAAGTTTGCTTTGGCCATTACTTAAATTTAGCATTGTTAGTTCGTCAGTTCTTTTCCAGCGGGCTCCAACTTGAAGTTGACACACAACGCCCATGGGACCCCACGCTGGGTCTGACATCGCTTCCACTTACTTGTGTCAGGCCCCCGCTGTTATCTTTCCTGTCGGTCTCCCTTGGCCAAGTACTGATTTCTTTGACCCCAACAGTATTAGGTGTGGAGTGTATCGCTCAGTTTTCAAACCTGTCTTCTACAATTTGAGAGTAACTCCAAAATCAAAAAAATCCTGGTGCTCCAGGTTGTGGGTTGGCAAGAGGCTACCGTCCTGCTACAGAAAACTAACGAGGTAAAAACTATGTTAAGTCCTCGGATAGGCCGGTTGAATGGAAATCGATCCAAACAAGTGAACAGATGGAATATTGGAAGTAGTATAAGGATGGGCGTTTCGGACCACTGAAAATCGCCTGTCGACGTTAGTGTCATCGACGCCAGGTACCCCCCGTCCACGCTCGGCCAATTGTCCGACCACCGATGTACCGTTACTCTGTTAATGACGTCATCCAAGTACCGTTATCCCCCACCCCTCCACCCACGCCAGACTGACACCTCACACCCACCGCCCCCAATTAATTTAATTAAATTTCCATATCAATTTAATGCTAACAACCTATGTTTTTATCAGTAACAAGGGCAACTGCCTCGAGAAATAAGCACTTGCGTGAGCACAGCCTCCGCGCCCCCTCCACCCCACCGACAGCCATAAAGATTGCCGCCCCCGTGCGGTCTGGTCCGTGAACCGAACATGCGCCCCTAGAATATATTTTTTTCTTTTTTTACAGAATTAGTTACTTATAGATGTACACCAACATTGGAAAAAAGGAGCCAATTATTGCGTACTTCGGACAGTACAATTACCTGGCATAACATGGAACATGCCTGCCGCCACAAGTGGACACTTGTGTGAGTGCCGCCCCCAAGGCCATCCACCACCACTCCCTATAATTTTTTGCATATCCATTTAATTTATGCATTAACAATTACAACATTACATATTAAATTTGCATATCAATTGAACAGTAACTTAAGGGCAGCCACCACCACTCGCCCCCGCCCTCGCCCCCGCCGTCACCCCTAACGATTACCGCTCGAGGCGACCCGGTCCAGGACTCGAACCCACACCCCTAGAATTCTTTTTTACAAAAGTTATTACTTATAGACGTACACCAACATTGGAAAAAAGGAGCCAATTATTCCGAGACTGTTTGTTTAAACAAAATATCATAAAGTTTATTTTAAGCATTCTCTCTCCAAGCTATTCGCATAGACTACATAATACAACAGCCGAAGGACGTGTTCAATAATAGCGCAGGTTACATAATAAACGGGAAGTAATGGTAACGAACACCACAAACTTATATATCCATCTTAACAAATACTCTTTCGATGTCCAGCTAATTTAAAAACAATTCTAACCAGAGTCAAACATTTGGGACTACCCAAAACAAAAGAAATGGTCCGTTTCGGAACTATAAGCAAAATAACTGTAACTCTTCATTTAGACTAGGTCTGCAACAGACGACGAACGTGTTAAAAATAGCGTGCTTTAGGTAATAAACGGAATGTAACGGTAACCAACGCTACGAACTTGTATGTCAAACACTCTTTCGGTAACACAACAACAACAGCAGCAGGAGATGACAAATTGTTTATAAAAAATTCGCATTTACTGGTGGAAATAACGAAAATCGGCAAAGACATCTAGCACAACGTTTGCATATAAACTAAAGATTTGCACGATGCAGCTTACACACACGGCATTTTAACGAACATAGCGAAAGCTGCTCTGTCAGACAGCCACCGTTATAAAAGAACCATTCTGTTAGGAGTGCATCTAAATATACATCTGCAAGCACGGTTAACAATCGTCCCGAACGCAGAGCGAGGAGTAACACACACACAGTGCTCTCTCGGCAGGCAACATAAAACTAACATATACTAAATGTTTAAACAAAATATCATAACTTTTTAAGCATTCTCTCTGAAAAACACCTTAGTTACATCTTCAAATGATCAAAACCTTCTAAGCAGCCGCCAGACAAGCGGCACCTCCGACAGGTCTACCTGTAGACCCATCAATATGTCTCTACTCGCACCCTGGACCACACACCTGGCCGGTTCGACGCCACCCTCCACCCCTCGGCTCCGCCGCCAGACAGGCAGCACCTCCAAAAGGTCCAGACCTGTAGACCCCTCGACATGTCTGTACTCGCACTCTTTTCCCACACACCTGGCAGATACCGCCACACCAACCCGCTCGGCCGATTGCCGGACCGCCGTCGCCGCCACCGACAGATGCTACCCCCTCCTCCTCCATGCTCGCGACCGGTTCTCAAAGGACGCCGCCACCCGCCCTACCCGCGAGAACAAACAATACCGCGATGATTGTCTTGACCGCACCGACACCGACCCCGCCGGCCAACCCCTGCGTACTGCACTCTTTTTACGGTGACCGCGCCCCCACAAGTCAGCAGCCAATTACATTGCATATTTATTATTAAGCGCGCCGCGACGATCCCTATGCCAGATCTAGAATTATGTAACAACAATTTCCGCCGTTTATTATTATTAACAAGAATTTCGGTGTAATTCTAAAAAACAATTTAGAACAGAAATGCTTAGTTGGTCTCATATACTACTGCATGTAGTTGTAAAATATTAAAACTGGTATGCACAATTTGCAAGTTGTTAATAATAATAAACGGCGGAAATTGTTGTTACATAATTCGAGATCTGGCGTAGGGATCATCGCGGCGCGCTTAATAATAAATATGCAATGTAATTGGCTGCTGACCTGGGGGGGCGCGGTCGCCGTAAAAAGAGTGCAGTACGCAGGGGTCGGCCGGCGGGGTCGGTGTCGGTGCGGTCAAGACAATCGTCGCGGTATTGTTTGTTCTCGCGGGTAGGGCAGGTGGCGGCGTCCTTTGAGAACTGGTCGCAAGCGTGGAGGAGGAGGGGTATCATCTGTCGGTGGCGGCGGCGGCGGTCCGGCAATCGGCTGAGCGGGTTGGTGTGGCGGTATCTGCCAGGTGTGTGGGAAAAGAGTGCGAGTACAGACATGTCGAGGGGTCTACAGGTCTGGACCTTTCGGAGGTGCTGCCTGTCTGGCGGCGGTGCCGACGGGTGGAGGGGGGTGTCGAACCGGCCAGGTGTGTGGTCCAGGGTGCGAGTAGAGACATGTCGATGGGTCTACAGGTCTAGACCTGTCGGAGGTGCCGCTTGTCTGGCGGCGGCGCCGAGGGGTGGAGGGGGGGGGGCCGGGGGGCGGGGCGCCGTGTGTGGCCGAGGGAGGTGTTGCAACCTGTCAATCATCCGTAAGTGCGTTATGGCGGCGTCCTTTGATTAGCGGTCGGACAAGTAGCGAATCAAAAGGACCTGAATGTAAACTGTCAATCATCTTTCGTTCTTCCAGGAAGACCTATCAATCATCCTGTGGCGGTAGCCTTTGATCTGCGGTCCGGCAATTGGCCGAGGGGGGAGTATGGGGGGTAATTCAAATTTCCCGCCAAAAAACAGAAGACGCGCGAATCTCACTGCGCCAGAATGCCCACTACCCCACTACTGGCCGACAATGCTAACCTACACACTGCAACACCTGCCATCACCGCAAAACACCAACAAACCTGCATACTCCACCAGACACTATTTCTGAAACGTTTTCTATCAGTCACTGGACCACATAACTCGTATGTTTGACAATCACTCGAGCACAAATAGTCATCGTATTCCCCTTCTAATAAATCAATACTCCCGATAAACATCTGTATCCCACCCAATTACATCGTAGAATTTACTGACACACATAGTACAGCTAACAAGGAATGATCCAGATTAACACCAAGCTCTTTTCTTGTGTGTATATATCTAATCATTATAACTAACAACGAAAAACAAATAGTCTAGACCATTTCGAACTAATACAACACCCGAAAATTTTATCGAACGCCAAGAGCAGTCCTTTAGAGACTAAACAAACGATTAAACACGTCTCCCAAATATCAATATGGAGACCGCAAATGTAGAACACCTATATGTTGCAACGAACAGTACGCCTAAAAAATCAAAATAGGTATTTCGCTCAAGCCAGGATACATCGTACGCACAAGATTACGAATACACGAGAACTTTTTTTTACGAAGAAAGAATATTACATTGCTTTCATCAACAGCCATAAGAATAAAAAAAAATACCATCGCTCTTAATGCTCCATCAACACACATCTCTAACTCACCTCTACAGATTATAAAGAGACATCCGCACTCAATCGCATTACCGACAAATACTGCAACACTTCTATGGATCATTTCCTCGCAGTTGTCACAAACGTGGTATTTACCGTAGAAGTTGACTACTACAACCGTTATAACTTGCATGATTAAAATATAGTTAGCAATACCACACAAACAGTCGGATGCGTGCTAAATAACGATGTAAAGTCAAACTCCTGTCCATACACCAACACAACACCGATTTAAACGAACGCTTGCTTAGCTGTAGACTAGAACAGCACAAACGTACATCTCTGATAACTGATCAACTAACAAATACTCGATCAATAGAAACACTGCCGACACGTAACCTATCTTCTGGTATTTTCTCTTAGATCCATAGACCTGTAAAACCGAAACGTTCTACATGAAAAAAACTATAAGTCTTAACAAGAATTAGCTACTGCAGATGCAAACTATTACATATTTTAGGTAATCACAGGGACGTTGGAGTGCTCCTCAACACATTTGATCCTCCTACAGATCTTAGGACCTACAGCAAACACCTCGTAAGGTTGGTCTATATACACCGCAGAAGAGTAAAAGGCTCTTTCCACAGAGGGAAGAAACCTACAATTTGTCTAACTTGATTCCCGCATCAGGAAAAAGATATTGTGCTACAAGAGCTTACAACACATCAGATCTTTTTAGGGTAAAGGGACTCACAGATCGATGAGTTTCACATCAAAACCATAGGACTACACCACATCCAACCCTTTTTAGGATAAAACGAACCACACCTAGTAAGACACACAAATGTTACTCGAAATGTGCTTTTTGCATGATCATTCTATACAAAGAACCATGTGTTCCACCAATCTTCGTACAAAACAGACCCAGTGCCATTCGTATTATGTTCTATAGCAAACAACAAGTAACGTTTGTATATGTAATTTATGTGCACGGAAGGTAAAATTTAGACCAGCGCTCCATCTAGGTTGTTAATATGGCACACCCTGCACCGCGAAAAATGCACAGGGCTACGAAAACACACACACACACACACACACACACAATAGACCCACTTCTATTCCTTTTTAAGGTAATTAGTGCCATAATATTGTAGCTGGAGACCTATTTAAATCCAAACACAATGCGAGGTTGGACTGCTCCTCAACACACTTGATGCCCCTACAGATCTTAGGACCTACAGCAAACACCTCTTAAGGTTGGTCTATACACACCGCGGAAGAGTAAAAGGCTCCTTCCACAGAGGGAAGAAACCTAGAATGCGTCTAACTCGATACCCACATCGCGATAACAATACAGCGCTACAACAGCTTACAACACATTAGATCCAACTGTAACTCTTTTTAGGGCATAGCGACCCACAGATCGATGATTTTAACATCAAAACCATAGGCTTACAACACATTCAATCCTTTTTAGGACAAAACGAGGCACACCTTGTAAGACACTCAAATATAACTTGAAATGTGCTTTTTCCGTGATAAATGTATATGGAGAATCGCCTATTACACCGGTCTTCTTACGCAACAGAACCAGGGTCATTCGTCTTATGTCCTCCTACAAATAACAAATAAAGTTTGTATGTACCGGGTGATCAAAAAGTCAGTATAAATTTGAACACTTGATAAATCACGGAATAATGTAGATAGAGAGGTAAAAATTGACACACATGCTTGGAATGACATAGGGTTTTATAGAACAAAAAAAAAGTTTAAAAAATGACGGAGTAGAAACATTAATGATAGCCACAGCAGATGACAAGCTCTCACTACTAAAATCCTTCTAGGTCATAGGTTTTACTCAATTAATCTGGTGTTGAATCTTTCGGTAACAGTGTATGCACCGGTGCTGTAAAACAGTTTTTTTAAACAAGACTGGCGTTCAAGTGAATTTTCCGATCGGAACTGATAGTGCCTAACTATAACTCTGGACATGCTTTACAGTGATGTTCACAACATTATTCCTCGACTACAGCTATTGTTGAGGAATGATGGTGAGCATATTGAGCATTTCCTGTAAAGAACATCATCTTTTATTTTAATTTGTTATGTTAATTATTGCTTTTCTGATCAGATGAAGCGCCTGAAATGGAAATAAAGGCAAGAATTCAAGCGGGTAGTAGGTGGTTGCACTCACTGAACAACATTTTGACTTCCCGTAGCATATCACGAGCCCTCAAACTAAGGTTGTATACAAAATTAATTCTTCCTGTCACTTTACATGGGTGTCAATGCTGGAGCACAAGAAAACTGCAATGAAACAGGCTCACCGGTTTCGAAAGGAGATTCTTGAGGAAAATATTTGGACCAGTTCAAGACAACAAAACAGGATAATGGAGGAGAAGGCACAACGTAGAGTTAGAACAACTCTATAGTGAACCGAACATTGTGGGCTTGAGGGAAGTAGAAGAGTGGGAAGGTCATGTGGTTCGCATGACGAGGAACGATGGCCTGGGATGGCCATGGAAATACCAATAGGAAAACGACCACTGGGGCGACCTAGGAAGAGAAGGGATAAGGGAAGGACTGCAAAAATTTAAAGTCTGGAAGATATGGAAGCTGATAGCGAAGAATCGCAATGACTGGAGAGCCTTGCTCATTTCATCGCGCAGTCCATTGGGGCTGATCGCGTAAAGTAAAGTAAAGGAAGTTCTTCAATTCTGATAATGTACAACGACTTTCTACATCATGCTTTTACCATTGGTTATTGGAATGGAAGTATAACATGACGAACAATGTGAGCACATCCTGAGGTGATGATGAGGTGACAGCCAATGGTAGTTGGTCTTTAATTGGACTATGAAGTGACAATAGTTGAATTAATCTCTTTAGGGTATCAATGGGCGAGCCATTACATCAAGACCAAATTATACAGTGCATCACGTCATGTCACTTCAAAAAAACTCTAATGTTTGTAATTCTATGGGACCAAATGACCTTGGCCATCAGTCCCTAGTCTTGCAAACTACTTAAACTAATTAAATAATTCTCAGTCTCTGTTGCAATAGAGACTGACAATTATTTAAGTATTCAACACTGTTGCTGCACCAGCCGCCACCACCACCATCATCATGGAATGGAATGAAATGTACTTAAACTAAGTTAAACTAACCTAAGGACAACACACACATCCATGCCCGAGGTAGGATTCGAACCTCCGACACGGGAGGCCGCGGGACGTGTCACTTAATTTCACAACATTGCACGTTTTTCAAAACGCAGTATTCATGCTGTCCGTGACTGGACAATTACATTGCATCAAATGACGTCACATCAAGGTTTCTTAAGTATAAAGATTTGATTGAACGGTTGTATGCTAACATCGGAAGTTAAACCATTTTCCACATTTACTAAAGTCAAAGTAAGAGATTAAACGAAATTATGTCCTTTTATTCTTTATTTTATTTTTGCGCTTAAGTGTTCTTCCAAAAGTGGGTCAGATATCTGAAAGTGTAAAATATTTTAAGGGTTACAATATAATAACAGAAAAGGGCTCAAACCCACACACTGTATACATATGTCCATGTTTTGAAATGTTATTTAATTTCTCAGCACTTTACCACACAAAAATGATAAAGAACATATACTGCGAAATTAGTTTTGGCTATTAATACATTTCATAATCGTTATTTCCTCAACTCTGACACTATACTACGACTTTTGGATATGTGATGGATAGTAACTCATAAGCTCACTTTTACCGTTATGTATCGGGCTAAATTAAATGATGGGATAAACAATGTGAGTTTGCCCTGATGTGACAGTGCTGTGATGTGATTGACAGTGTAAATCCGCCTTCATTACTCCCTTTATTGATTTGAAAACATAGAAGGCCTATTATCTTCTTGAAATAGACTTTCATTTTGAAAGTACACGGTGTAAAATTATGCAATGACGTTAAGATAACACAAACAAGATATCATGTGCCTAGTGCTGGAAAGAAACATTTTAATGAGATAAAGGAAGAAAGAAAAACGGCCACCCTGAGCGAAGAAGCAACACATGTAGAACAGCCTCTACAGAAACCGTGTATGACAACAGAATCTCTTTCATTTCAGTTGCATAAACAGTCCATATAAATAAATATCTACATGTTAATATAAGAAGCGAATTAGGAAAAAGGACAGATAACAACTAACAACGTGACCAGTGAGAAGTCTGTGATATTCATGTAAACCTCAGCACATTATCTGAAATTGTTGAGGAAACGAAAAAAACTGCGAAGTTTTATCAATTCCACAGCTCCAGTGTCTTTCATTGTCTTGCCTTTCTTCAGGACATGAAAATTCTCCCAATCTCACTGATCGGAAAAGCGTTTGCAGGACACAATACCAGGCTGTTGTTTGCTTATTTTGATCAAAGAAAGCTGTGTCTGGAAACTTCAGAACCTAATTTTTTCTTCGTAACAATTGTTTGATTTTTTTAGCAGAAATATTAAAGGTTTTTAAAAATGTAGCTTTGCATACTCTTTTGAGGTCTCCTGTCGCACCAGGAAGTGTGTATCAGAGAGTTGACTGCCTTTTACCTCTCTGCGTCTTCTTTATAGGTTCCATGGCGTCGTTTTTGAGTATGAGAAACCTCTATAAGCCCCATCAGGTAATTGCCTTATTGGTTAAGGTCAAGTTGGTAGTAATCTTCAAAGAGCTGAGAGCTGAGTTTTCATATCAACTGTACTTACACTTGCAGAACACCGAAACATTAGTAAACTTATAACATGTAACCTGTGGCACATAGATCCATTAGCAGAGCAGGCCGATCTCTTGGAGTCACTGGCAACTACAAGGAATGACTGGAGCACATAAATTTAGCAGAGGATTGGCGCGAAGACAGATCGGTTAGCAGTGAAAAACCCCGAAAGTCAAAAACTGGCACTTACATCCTTTAGTATTTCCACTCTTCAAATGTCAAAGTTATCGCCTTATCAGCCGGCAACTATCACTGCTGCTCTCGTTGCTCACTTATCTTTGTATGTTGTAACGGCATTAAAAACTTGTTGTGAGAAGTAGGACTCATATGAAAAGTTTATTTTATCTTTCGAGTTCATAGTTACGTTTTTAATCAGTAAATTAACAGAGTAAATGCCGTTCTCAGAAACCTTAACCATTTTCAGTTGTTTTCTATTGTTTATCAACTACTGCTAACATCATTGTGGTATTTGCTTTTTCTTTAGAGCGTTCAACATTTTAAGTTTGTAACACTGCGTTGCCAAGTGACAACACTGACCCGTTCGGTTAGCTGCTTTCCGAGACGGAGAGGCGTACCGGCCCCGATTCGAATCCGCCCGGCGGATTGCCTAAAGGGGTCGGAGTGCCGGTCAGCCGGGATGTGGTTTTTAGGCGGTTTTCCACATCACCCTAGGTGAATACCGGGCTGGTCCCCGAGTCCCGCCTCAGTTACACGATCCGCAAACATTTCATAACACTTTACACTTTCACACCTATAACACTGTACGCAGACGTTTGGAGTACACATTTCCTCCCGGGATTAACACGCCAAATCCGAATAACAAATCCGACCCTGCATGTGCGGGAACATGGCTAAGGAGAAAGAAGAAGATGCCAATTGACAATATTATTAGTGATGTAAGAGTCGTTTCAGTATATTAAAGGTTTGACATATTGCCACTGTAAGTAAATACTGAAAGTCTGCAGTCACCTTAATAATCGGAGATCGCCGATTCTGTATAGAAATTTTATTTTTAGGTTCTTTGCATTTATCATAAACACACACAAAAACAAAACTTGTAAAGGAAGAACCAGAACATAAAAAAATCAAATATATTCCTACAACCTTCATAGGTAATATATCAAACAAAATCAACGCACTATTCAAACAAACACGAATAAAAATTGCATTTCGTACAAACAAAAACCCACAAACAAAACTCCATAAAGCCATATCAACCACAACCAACTTTAACTGTTCAGGACTTTATAAAATCACTTTCGAAAATTGTAACAAATTTTATATAGGTAAGACGGGCCGAAGTTTTAGAACGAGGTTCAGCGAACATACAAGAATGACAGTAGCAAATCCATCTACTTTCTACCAGAAAATTGAAAACCACACCACCACAAACATCGAGAGAGCTTTAAAAATATTACACGAAAATTTCAAAAGGCACTGAAATGCACATTCTCGAAGAATTAGAAATATACATACACATGGAAGTTTCGCCTAACGAAATTCTCAATGAACACACAGATTTTAAACACAAAATTTATTTACAAAATTTTATCGATCTAATTGGGCTTGACAACGGATAAATTGAGAGATGTAATGTTCCACAGTCAAGGATATCGCAAAATTTCGATTAACATACAATATCTCACACACCAGAGAAAAGCATTTTCATACTCAAAGATATTACAAAATTCTAAATGGCAAGCAATACCCACAGACGTCTGTGGCAATACCTCAGAAACCAAAGAGATACACTATTTCATAATCGGAGACACTACAAAATCAAACGTATAAAACATTTGTAACAAAGATATCACAAAATTCGAAGTTAATCATCTCAGAGAAGCTAGATCTTTACCAAAGATATAATGCAATAGAACATCTTTGTAAACACATAGCATCAAAATAGCTGTCAAACAAGAAAGTCATTATTTTAAAAATTATTAAAAAAACGACTTTCTACGAAAGTACCTATTAAAATCATATAGAGCTACAGATGCTGTGTGTATATTGGCAACAAATAGACAGTAAGTAATAAATTTAAAACTGTATAATATGCTCCCTATTTGTTTTGAAAAAAATATTTTCACAAAAATTATTTAACTATTGCAGACCACTTGACAATGCCAAATACGGCGAAACAGCTGTAGTGGACAATTAAATAAAGCTAATAAGTAGCAGTAAACGTGATTATATTTATTATAAATGTCATATTACGATATACTCACTGCTGCAGGCCTATTTATGAAACAAGTTGTTTTTTTTATTTTATTTTATTTTTTTATTTTTTTTTTTTTTTTATCGGAACCGGAATCGGAACTGTAAGCAGAAGAGAGCTATGTTAAAATGTTAAGGGTAGGTTTAATAAAATAAAATTACACTCGTTAGTCACCAGTTATATACTTATTATTAGTTCAAAACGTTATACAGGTAAGTTTGTATAGTATACCTGGGAGTTGAAAAGAAAAACAAAAGTCTTAAACACTAATAATCAATCAATCCAAATGAAGTGACTCCAAAAGAACTTAATTATATTTTATAAACAAAAGCTTCGTAACTTTTTATCCGTCCAATCTACTCCTCGACGGCTCATAGATTAGGCCAGCACCACTAAAAAGTTGTTCGCTGGCTACTGAGCTTGGTGGAGACAACAAATGAGTAGAATGAAACTTTTCACTCTGCAGCGGAGTGTGCGCTGATATGAAACTTCCTGGCAGATTAAAATTGTGTGCCGGAACCGGGTCCTTTGCCTTTCGCGGGCAAGCCCACTACCGACTGTGTTATCCCGACACAACTCACGATGCCGCCTCACAACTTTACTTCCGCCAGTACCTCTCCTCATACTTTCCAAACTTTACGTCAGGTACGGGCGGAAGTAAAGTTGTGAGGCGGCATCGTGAGTCGTGTGGGGATAGAACAGTCGGTAGAGCGCTTGCCCGCGAAAGGCAAAGGTCCCAGGTTCGAGTCCTGGTTTCCGGCACACAATTTTAATCTGCCGGGAAGTTTCATATCGGCGCACACTCCGCTGCAGAGTGAAAAGTTTCATTCTGGAAACATCCCTTAGGCTGTGGCTAAGCCATGTCTCCACCATATCCTTTCTTCCAGGAGTGCTAGTCTTGCATGGTTCGCAGTCTTGCATGCTTCTGTGAAGTTTGGAAAGTAGGAGGCGAGGTAGCGAGGTACTGGCGGAAGTAAAGTTGTGAGGCGGCATCGTCAGTCGTGTCGGGATAGCACAGTCGGTAGAGCGCTTGCCCGCGAAAGGCAAAGGTCCCAGGTCCAGTCCCGGTTCCGGCAAACAATTTTAATCTGTCAGGAAGTTTCAACGAATGAGTAGCTTGTTATCAAAGGCGGACATCTGTCGTTTGCAAATAACTGAGATAAACGCCATTTTTATTACGAAACATGGAGTTAACACGTATGCATGCTAGTTTGGTGATCATTTGCAACTAAATGATGACCAAACTAGCATGCATACGTATTAACTCCATGTTTCGTAATAAAAAATGGCGTTTATCTCAGTTATTTGCAAACGACAGATGTCCGCCTTTGACAACAAGCTACTCAAATATTTGCGGACAATCGAGTACAGGGGTTGAAATCTTGTATTCACTTCCCACCATAAGAAAGGATCGTCACTGACTGGAATACGTTTTCCTCTATTGTACTAATTAAGTAAATTCTTCGATAGGAGAAAACTGTCCAAACCAGCATGTTTGTTGGTTGTGATTGGACACGTGTATCAAATGCACACTAGAACGCTGTAGTGAGTAGTGAGAGCAGTGGCACCTGTGCGTAGACACGCTACGTGAGCGGCGACGGTTTCGGGTTCACACTTGTACCCGGCAGTTGCGCATGCGCAGCAGCACTGCACGTGTGCACAATTTATGGCCGGTCCTGGTATAAACCACTGAATGGAATTCCAGCGTTAGTCCTAGGTGTCATTACTGACGAAACTATAGTCTGAAAATTTAATTTAGACTGACTTGGACAACAAAATGGTTGTACACGCGGTCTGTAGCCACCGCCGCCGCTGTCACTGTACGTCAACTTCCGATATAACTTCCGTTTAAAACGAAATCGAAATTGAAGGAGCAAAATGAATCGGAAGTTCCGAACTTTAGGAATCGATCCCCCGTAACATCCCTAGTTGAGTCCCATAGATTTACAAACATTTGAACATTTTTCTACCTATTACCACCCCTGATTATGTTGTGGTTCAACCTACAAATGTTCAAGTGTTTGTAGAGTTAACTACGGGGTTACTAGCCCCTAAACCTACAAACCACTTATAAACTAGCTTATACTCTAAGACGGCTCATACATCCATGCCTAAGGGGGGATTCGAACCCCCGACGGGGAACGGCTTCGCGCATCGTAGCATAGCGCCCCAATGCGCTCGGCCGCTCCACCGTGGCTTCAACCTACCCTCTACTTGGTAGAGAAGGAATATCATGTTTAATGTGAATTTCAGACCACAATGCCATTATACCTTCTTTACTTGGCATAGCCAGAAGTGAATAGAATCTGTCTCTCCCTATCAAAAACCATCGGCAGAAGTTGGAATCAAACCCAGACCATAAGTACCACGTGATCAAAAAGTCAGTATAAATTTGAAAACTTAATAAATCACGGAATAATGTAGATAGAGAGGTAAAAATTGATATACATGCTTGGAATGACATGGGGTTTTATTAGAACAAAATAAATAAATAAAAATAAAAAAAAATCACCGACGTTTTCGTGCCCGGCCGACAGTCGACCACAAGAAAAAAAACAGTGTGTGTGTGTGTGTGTGTGTGTGTGTGTGTGAGAGAGAGAGAGAGAGAGAGAGAAAGAGAGAGAGAAAAATAAAAAGAATGAGAAAGAGAGTAAAAACCTGTTGTAAAGAAATTGAATCCTGGTGTGTAAAGAAATCTTTCATTAAAATGACACGTTCCACATCGTTACGAAATGTCGTGTTCATGATATATGGAACAAATATAAATCTAATCTAACCTAATCATATCATATTGCTGACTAGCTATGAAGAATCATGAAATACCAAAATTTTCGCCAATATCCGTAACGAAATCTAAACTTGAAAATAAAGACGACAGTTTTTGTAATAAACCGGGACTCCTATTAAGACCCTTTACTCCCTGTTAACTAACTTCGAAAGATATCTAATATACCTATAATCAGAAGTAACAAAGTGTGCACACATTTAAGGATGAAGTCCATGATGTGAAGTTCTGTGACGGAGTTATGAACCCTGCAAGTAATCGGATTGTTAAGTAAGTAAAATCAAATGTTTCGTATCGATTTTTTCTTACCAGCTGCTAGGTATTTGAATCTAAAATAAGGATACAAATTTTTGTGCCTGAGCGACAATCGAACCGCACATCTAGAATCCTTTATCATCCACGAATATAGCTTCAGTATCAATTGCTTACTCACCAACAGTAAGATGTGTGCGTGTTTGACAAGAAATAACGACACCTATTGCGATTATTGGCAATCTACAGTTTAACGTGGCTTTTGGACCATAGTGCAACTCGGCATTTTTCACATCAACAAGCACTGCCCGAGGGGAAATAAGTGAAAAATGGCAGATAAAAATCGTGGGACTGGCCAGGGATCGAACCCGAGATCTCTGTATTTGTCATATTGCTCCTTACCACATTACCACCACGTAACGACTGGAACCCGTCACGTATTAATAAAATGTTTTATGTTTGGGTGCTCTTTCGGTGTACAGCATTGAAAATACGATTGACCGTCCTCAACTTTGGCCTCGATTGTTTTCAAAAGCTAGGTAGTGTCTAGCAGAAAGCTAGAACATCCATGCAATATTTGATCACAGTCGGTAGTGCACATGTTACACCCTCTCCTTGTGAGACTTATTTATAAATCGGAAGTTTGTGGAGATTGTTTCGCCTGCTCCCCACAACGAGCATCCATTGTGACGTGCAGCAATGTATGCGAGCTGCTCGCTGCTTCCTGTTTCCAGTTTTGTAATAAGAAGATACGAGGTAAGTCAATTTTTTATTTTTATCTGTGTCGCAGTCAGATTGTTTCCCTCTTTTTCATTACTCAATCTCATTATCTTCATTGTACCCTTTGGAAGTACTTTATACAGGGCCATAAATTCTAGTATCTGAGTTTCCCCATTTCCCGGGCGTGTCCGTTGCGCATATTAATGTTTTCTAAGGCTTACCTCGGTGGTGGTAGTCACCACGTTGTTCGGTTTTTTACAGTCTAATTTTTCTTTCACGCACGTAGTACGCACTATTGATCAATTACCATTAAACATTAATCTATTCCAGATACCTTGCAAATTTCTATTAAATTTTTCTTTATTTAATTCATTCGGGATACCTTGCAAGAGATCCAACCAGCTACATTAGAGGCAGAATATTTTAGAATATCCCTGTACATTTCTGTCCTTGGCAACATGGTGAATGATACTGTGGACAGATTTCCTCATACAGCTCTGCATGTGTACAACCTTCCAGCTCTCGTTCCAGATGGAATAATTCTACTGACAGAAGAAGAGCTACAGAACAAAGTAAAGGGTATCGCAATAGTATTTTCCCATATGTTGTCAACGATAGGCAACAACATAATTTCAGAATCCTTATTTAAGTCTGAAGCAACCACGTGGCGACAGAAATGGATGGACTGGGTTAAGATCATCCCAGTGAAAAGCTTCCATCATCAGCCATCGAAGCACTGCAGTCCTGCAGGAAAGAAGTCTATCGGCTTGTGCATGATCTTCTCCAATTGTTAAATACGCTACCAGTAAGCAATGCTTCAGCTGAGAGGTTGTTTTCTTCCCTGCACAGGCTGGACACTTTCATAAGGTCAAATATGGGTTCAAGATCGGCTGACTGAGTTAGCTTTACTGAGAATCCACAGGGATATTACTGTTAAGACTGACCATATAATTGAAAGCCTAAAGTAAAGCACCGCATTAACCTGTAGGATAATTTCTTGGTTGCCGTTTATACATTATTTAAGAACAATGAACTTGTATAATTCGCTCCATTGTTAAAAGTTTTAAGAATAACTATAATATTCAAAAATAAAAAAAATGTTATGCTAGTCTACTAAAAATTCTTTACTTGTTGAGTTTTACAAAAACCCTAAGTGTACTAAATCTGGTGATATGTCTCAAACTCTCATTAATAGCTTTTTTCAGAAATAATTTGTGACAAGGACGTCGCCAAAGGGGGTCAGAGTGAGGCAGCTGCTGTCACTTGAGATTCAAAATGTTCGGAAAAAAAATTGTACCGTTCTCAACATAAATTTCAGATTTTAAGTAAGCTATGAAAATATTAGTGGTTAAAACTATAGCCGTAAGAGTAGAACAAATCTTAGTACCACAAAAAACTTCGTTTAGCCAAATACTTGGCATCGCCTGTAACACTTTTCTCGTGATTGACGTCTTTCATTCTTAAAACTGCAGCTCTAATGGCTCTTTTAAGCTTTCATAATTCATAAGATGTGACAGATATTACAAACTGGGAAACGAGACAGATAACCAGTACAGCTGCTGTCCTGTCGCCAGCCACACTTCTAACCACTTCACAGATCTCCAGAACGGCATTCCGCCGACTGTTTAAGAGCATATTAACGAAAAGGCTTGTGACAAGTGGTTTCGAGTACCGGTACACGTTGTTACCGTAAACTTGTTTGCTGACAGGTACGTCTTTCTACTAGCTCGAGATGTTCAGAGAATTATCACCAGAGTCTGTTTGCCATTGGTAATTTTTGTATGTCAATGTCAAAGGAAAAACTTTTGAACTCTAATTTTATCAAAGATTTTCATGAGGTATAGTTTAAAGTACACAGATTGTCCCCTAGTTTGCTACGGTTTAAATTAGCTTAACCTCAAAACGTCATTAATGAATAGAAAAAAAGTAATTACATATATTTTGGAGAAAAAAATACTTTTCTTAAAAGTTATTTAACTCAGAAAATGAATAAAGTTTCAGCAAGCTCTATCTCATTAGTTAACAATGTTTGATTTTTCAAAATTATTAGTTTCGAAAAATAATAAGATTTTTCAGCAATTTTCTAATACATCCTGGCTTAACCGATATATATTTTCTTACTACAAAGATGTTTACAAAAAGATATATGAAATTTTAGACAGAATATTGTAACGAGTTACAGTCACCTTCTTTATTTAAGAATTTTGGAGTCCCAGCAAAATGAATTAATTAATTCTCATAACACTGTACTACAACGTGAGGGTGTTATGAAATACAACATATATAAGCATATTGACTCAAAGGTCGCGTCCCTCCCCTAATCGTTGTCAGACTAGTGACGCCATCGATGACAGCTTATTCACTATAGAATACTTTCACCACACTCTTCAGCAGGCCGGCCTGGATCAACACCGTATTTTAGAAGGTGTTGCCTGGATCCGCTCCTTGTGCCATTTCCCGTGCTCTGGGATACAGAAAATCCACTATTCATCTCTGGGTGAAGAGTATGGAAGATGAAGGCCACGTAAACCGTCGTGGCTCTGGACGACCACGGCCTACCACAGAGGATGAAGACAAGAGTATACACCGTTGCAGTGTTGAGGACCCTTTCAGGAGCAGCAGAGAAATTATAAACATCCTGCAGCTAACAGTGAGCAGGTAGACCATACGTCGTCGGGTCAACGACGAAGGAAGGTATGGACGGAAAGCGGCAGTTAAGGAAATGCTGAAAGAGCAACATAGGGCTGCCAGATTAAATTTTGCACTGGCCTACAGAAGGAAGCCGCTTTCGTTCTGGGATCGAGTTATATTTACCGACAAGAAGGTATTTTCAACTGCTCAAAATAGTTCTGTCCATGTGTATCGATGAAGTGGAGCGAGATACGACCGTAAATATGTCCAGTAGAGGTAAAGATGTGGCCGGACAAGTGTGACAGTTTGGGGCTGCATATCAGCAAATGGTCGCGGCGTGCTGTGGGAACTTGAGCGTCCACTTTTTAATGCTTATTCCTGCAAAATACTGGAAGACATCATGCTTCCTTCTGTTCGTCGGCGATTTACTGGAGATACCAGTCCATACAGCCTATCGGGTAAGACACTGGTTTCAGATGAAAGGAGACATTAAACTGTTGGACTCGCCTCCGAAAGCTGCTGACCTCAATCCCATAGAGCACGTGTGGGCAGAGATGGAAAAAATTATTAGGAGCAAAAGACCAGCACCAACATCCGAGGCAGCGTTGTTGGGAGTAATTCACGCTGCGTGGGAAGATATGTCTACATCTACATCTACATGGGATACTCTGCAAATCACTTGTAAGTGCCTGGCAGAGGGTTCATCGAACCACCATTATACTATTTATCTCCCATTCCATTCTAGAATAGCGCGCGGGAAGAAAGAACACCTGGATCTCTCCGTTCGAGCTCTGATTTCTAGTATTTTATTCTGATGATGATTTCTACCTATTTCAGTGGGAGTTAACAATATATTAACGCATTCGGAGGAGAATGTTGGCGATTGGAGTTTCGTAAGTAGCCGCAGCGATAAGCTCCGTTGTTGTAATCTTTCCCATCCCAGATCCTGTATCATTTCCGTAACGCTGTCTCCCCTGTATCGTGACAATACGAAACGAGCTGCCCTTCTTTGGACTCTTTCGATGTCCTCCGTCAAACCCACCTGATAAGGATCCCACACTGGGCAGCAATACTCCAAAACTGGACGGACAAGCTTAGTGTACGCAGTTTCTTTTGTAGTTCTGTTGCATATTTTAAGTGTTCTGCCAATAAAACGCAGTCTCTGGTTCGCCTTTCCCACGACATTATCTGCGTGTTCTTTCAAATTTAAGTCTGAAGTAATAGTAATTCCTAGGTATTTTTTGGAGTTTACGGCCTTTACTTTTGATTGATTTATCTTGTAAACAAAGTTTAACGGATTTCTTTTCGTAGTCATGTGGACGACTTCACAAGAGTCAATTGCCAATTTTTACACCATACTGATATCTTATTCAGATCGTTCTGCAGTTGGTTTTGATCTTCAGGTGATTTTACTAGACGGCAATTGACGGCGTCATCTGCAAACAACCTAAGGGAGCTACTTAGATTTCCCCCTAAATCGTTTATGTAAATAAGGAACAGCAGAGGACCAACACTACAAAGTGACAGATTGATCAGAAAGCTTGTTGCCTCTGTTCTCTGACGATTAAATGCAGTTGTAGAAGAGGACGGGAACTGGACACGGTACTGAGTCTATTGTGTTAATAGAAAGAAGACTTTGTTTAAAGCGCATATTGTTTAATTTCAGCTTAACTTCTCTTCAACGATTAAGTTGCTGTGTACAAAACGAAAAATTCTCTTATTTTAATTTTGTTAGTTAAATTTTAATGTAAAATACATCGCAGATATTTGAATAACAAGACGAAGATGTTTATTTTAATGAAGTGTACGTTGTTTCTCATAAGACGCATAATGGCAATGAAGATTGAGGCATCAAGGAGAGACCATTAATGTTGTTTAATATTTCACCTTTTCTGTTTATGCCAACTTGAAAGCATTACATTCAGTTCAGTTCATTCAGGAGCAAGATTACGAATACAAAGGTCTTGGGATAGGTCCCTGGTCAGTCCCACGATTTTTATCTGCCATTTTACACTTATTTCCCCTCGGGCAGTGTTTGTTGATGTGAAAAATGCCCAGCTGCACTGTGGTCCGAAAGCCACGTTAAACTGTAGGTTGCCAACAATCGCAATAGGTCTCGATATAGCAATGTAACAGTGAAGGTACTCAAACTCGTGACCTCTTATCTACGGTGCGCGACGCTTACCGTTCCGCTACTAGCTGCCACGTGGCTACAGCAGCTCCAGAGATCGACAACAGATCCTCCAGAAGTTCCGTATTCCACAGTGCTGACAGATAATGCATATGGCCGGATCTACACTTCTGAGAGACAGACAGTTACAGCTTTTCTTTTCCACTGAACGACATTGTAAACAAACAGATAGCTCAGTAGAGTAGCTCAAGTGGAAAGGAACACTTCCTATTTAAATTTCTGCATCCTACACTGTTGGCAGTTCTGTGTAGGTGGCGGTTACGTGATTTTATTTCAGTGATTACAAAATAGAGTCGACTGTATGCACTGGGTAGCCTAGGCAGCTAATTCTTGGCGATTCAGTCAACCAAGTGAATGAAGGTACTGAACATGCTGCAAACCACTACAGGGAACTAGTATGTCGGAATTCTCATCCAGTGTGGCGCAACAGTGTAACGATTGAAAAATGAGGCACAGACAAGAGGATTTGGTGGTCTGTTGGATTGATGAGAAGATGTTATACTAATGGTCTGGGATCGAAACCAACTACTGCCGACGATTTTTGATAGGGAGAGACAGATTCTATTCACTTATGGCTATGCCAAGTGAAGAAGGTATAATGACATTGTTATCTGAAAGTCATATTAAACGTCATATTCCTTCTCTAGCAAGCAGAGGGTAGGTTGAACCACAGTAAAGTCAGGAGTGGTGACAAGTAGAAACTCTATCAACAGTAACCTTTTTTATACTAGTTATCTATTTCTACTGACGAAACAAATGCTATGTAGGGTCACAGGACACTAATTACATTTTTTATTTGAGCTTCTGTATGTCGATAAAACTAGTTCTTTGCTGGGAATGCAACTCAGACCTCCCGTAACTTAGAATTTGAACCCTTCGTGACAACACAGCTCGACTACAATTTGTTGTTTGTTCAGAACGAAAGATTCCTCAACATCTGCACATATTTATCATGATTGCGTTCGAATTCTGGCCCAGCACTAAAGTTTTCATTATGTATTATCAAGCTGTAGCATGAGAACACCTATCTGCTAGGGATAATAATTTTGATTTTCAATGTATTTTCATTCGTTGTGAACACTAACGATATCTGACGTTTTTGACTCCCATTGGGTAACAGAACTATTTGCGATATCTCTTTAAGCTCAAGGATGTTATTCCAAGCTGCTGGTGGAGAAAAATTCGGTAGCTGACGTCTGTTTGTGTATAGTCAACAACGACATGTGTGGGGTTCTGGGTTCGAATCCCTGTCCAACACAATGCTTTACCTCACGGCATTTCAAGGAAGTTACTTGTGAAGAACCAATATTACCATCTCTCGTAGTTTGTTAACCGGGACAATAGATGCTGGGTAGGAATTCCCGTCCATTGAAAATGTTTACGTTGTGTAATTTAAAGTTGATATTTGCTAACTGATACTGTCTAAAATCGAGGTATATCACTCTCTGTATGCTTAGTCAGGAATGGCTGTTAGTTTCAGTCAGTCACGAAATCTTTGCTTAGTCCGCATGTTCAAAAATGAATGTTCAAATGTTTGTAAAGCTTATGGGACTTAACTGCGGGGTCCCTAAACTTACAAACTACTTATGAACTACCTTATACTAAAGGCGGCACAAACATCCATGCCCGAGGGCGGATTCTAACCCCCGACGGCGAACGGCCTCGCGCATTGTAGCATAGCGCCTCAATGCGCTCGGCGGCTCCGCCGCGGCTAGTCCGCATGAAAAAAATGTTCAAATGTTTGTATAGTTTATCGGACTGAACTACGGGGTCATCAGTCCCTAAACTTACAAACTACCGTAGTGGCCGTGCAGACCGTGCTGGAGCGCCTTAGTCCCCTCGGCCACCGCGGCCGGCTGTAACCACAAACCCACCACAATAGTAAAAGACATGAAGATAATTAGAATAAATAATGAAGAACACCTAACATTACAAGAAAATTATCATATATATAAAACAAAAGCTTAGAAAAAGTTGCTACTAAATGACCAAAACTTGACGAATCAATCGTTGTTTTCACTGATTGACTGTATGATACGAAATCCCAACACATAATCACAAACCTACAATCCTCTCCCCCCCCCCCCCCCACACACACATACACACACAGATACACATTACAAAAAAAGAAAAAAAAACAGATGAACAAATAATACACAAAGATACCTTACACGCATTTTCAATGAAACAGTTGAATTACAAATAAGCCGAGAAAGTTGGAAACACTTACAAAACAAACTACAGTGGAGACAGCCGGCCGCGGTGGCCGAGGGGACTGACGCGCTCCAGTCACGGTCTGCACGGCCATTACGGTCGGGGGTTCGAATCCCCCCTCGGGCATGGATATTTGTGCCGTCCTAGTTCGTAAGTAGTTCATAAGTAGTTTGTAAGTTTAGGGACTGATGACCCCGTAGTTAAGTCCCATAGACTATACAAACATTTGAACATTTGAACAGTGCAGACAGTTATGGCAGTAGATGCAGTGGAACTATGAAAATGCGAAGTTTTCGGAAAATAATGGAACTTTTCGACCTGGTTGCCAGAAAGAGGAAGATATGGAGTAGCAAGTGCTGTAATTACTCCATTTTATAGAAAAACAAACGAACTGTTTTGAATCAGAAAAGAAATGTTTTGTACATATTTAAAATCCTAACCTAAATGTGCAAACAGAAAAATGTAAATATTTCAGGACACCCACTGATGAAGCCTTGTGAAAAAGCCGAACCGCGTATGGGTGAATTGTAAGAATTTAAAAAAAAATAAAAAATAAAAAAAAATTACCTTCATTTGCAGTAGCAGAAGGCGTTTTCTTTAAAAAAAAAAATACATAGTCTAGTATACACTTATATTGTGTTTACTAAACCTATTTAATCTATAAACTTGTAAAATTGCTGTTACAGGGTTTGGTTGTAAACTTTGATGGACGAAATTTCAGTACAAAGAAGAAGGTGACAACAAAATTTTGCAGTTAAAAATGCGCCTCGGTCATCTGTCACAAAAACATTCCACGTAGAAACAAGGTCTCGTTAATCACTTTCCTTGTTTCCGTGCTGAAACAAGTAACGTTTGGTACATGAAATTTCAGTACAAGGACGAAAGTGCCGGCCGCGGTGGCCGAGGGGACTGAGGCGTTCCGGTCACGGTCTGCACGGCCACTACGGTCGGGGGTTCGAATTCCCCCTCGGGCATGGATATTTGTGCCGTCCTTAGTTGTAGGTAGTTCATAAGTAGTTTGTAAGTTTAGGGACTGATGACCCCGTAGTCAAGTCCCTTAAGCTTAACAAACATGTGAACATGTGAACGAAAGTGACAACAGAATATTGCAATAAAAATGTGCCTGGGTCAGCTGCCATAGAAGCATTCCACACCGAAATAACGTATGAGTAATTACTTTCGTTGTTACCACGCTGAAATAAGTACATATTTGTTGCAAAGAACACAGACATAAACAATTTAAAAATTCTGGCTGTCACTACTTTGCACTGGTTGCATGTCAACGATGTTCAATCAGGTATTGTCAACAACAGATGAAAATATTTCTGAAGAAGGTGTAGGCACTCAAAAGTGTGGTTTCATCAACCACAGGACCGACAGGAGAAGAAATATCTCAAAAACACACCAACACTAGGTAGAAAACTAAGCATTTTTATGGTGTGTACATCAAAGGAATTGCAGGAAAGGGCATCTGAATGTTCACTCTTGGTGCAGCTAAGTGCCATTAGTCAGGAAGTTTGAGTATAGAAAGACTGAGATCAAAGGCAAAACATTTGGTGTTAGTGTACGAAGTCACAGTCACAGATTTGTGACTGGCTGGAAGACTTCCTAAGTAATAGAATGCAGTACGTTGTTCTCGATGGCGAGTGTTCATCAGAGACGAGTGTATCGTCAGGCGTGCCCCAGGGGAGTGTGATAGGACCACTATTATTTTCTATCTATATAAATGATCTGATGGACAGAGTAAGTTGTAATTTGCGGCTGTTTGCTGATCATGCTGTGGTGTATGGGAGGGTGTCGTCTGTAACTGACTGTAATAGCATACAGGATGACTTAGAAAAAAATTTCTAGTTGGTGCGGAGAATGGCAGCTAGCTCTCAATGTAGAAAAATGTAAGGTGATGCGCATGAGTAGAAAAAACAATCCCATAATGTTCGAATACAGCATTAGTAGTGAGCTTCTTGATGCTGTCGCGTCGTTCAAATATCTAGGCGTAACATTGCAGAGCGATATGAAATGGAACGAGCATGTAAGGACAGTTGTGAGTAAGGCGGACAGCCGACTTCGGTTTATTAGGAGAATTTTGGGAAGATGTACTTCACCTGTAAAGGAGACCGCGTATAAAACGCTTGTGCGACCATGTCTTGAGTATTGCTCAAGTGTTTGGGACCCGCAGCAGATCAGTTTAAAGGAAGACATAGAGGCGGTTCAGGGACGAGCAGCTAGGTTTGTTACCGGTAGGCTGGACAAATGCGCGAGTGTCACAGAAATGCTCCGGCAACTCAATTGGGGATCGCTGGAAGAAAGACGACGTTCTTTTCGTAAATTTCTGTTAAGTAAATTTAGAGGGCCGGAATTTGAAGCTGAGTGTAGTACGATCTTGCTGCCGCCTACTTACATTTCGCGTAAAGATCACAAAGACAAGATAAGAGAAATTAGGGCTCGTATGGAGGCATATAGGCATTCTTTTTTTTCTCGTTCAATTTGGGAGTGAAATAGGAAATGAAATGCCTAGTAGTGGTACAGTGTACCCTCCGCCACGCACCTTACGGTGAATTGCGGAGTATGTATGTAGATGTACTTGTCGTTTTATCACTTCGATTGTTGCATTAAATGCCGAACACACTTTAGGCATATTTCAGCATCAAAAACTGTACAGGTAACACGCAGTAAATACAGTATACAACACTTCAAGCTCAACAACAATATAAGATAGACAGACTACTCTCAGATCCACTCACCACCAAAAATATGACGGCTGAGTTTACGCAGGTTGCCGCAAAGAGCGCTGTTGCTCTTTTTAGCCACTCTATGACATTTAAGCTCGTTGGTAGTTTCTCTATTCCAAACACAACCGTTTTCAATGTATTTCAAGCACGTTAGATGTGGTTCATGGATGGAGAACATGCATGTTGGCCATTCTAATCTTGTTATATTTGTATAATGAAATAACGCATCCAGAAAATGTGCACAATGAGCGCGAGAATTGTCGTCCACTAATACGAATCCCTCAGCGAGATATTATACATCGCAGGTTGTCATAGCCGTTTGATTGCCTTCTACGTTCACCAGTGGCGTATGGCGTCTTTACATAATAGCACCCCAAAACATTTTGGAACCACCACCTTGGTGCACTAGTTGAACGGTTTGTATAATGCGTTGAGGCTGACCAGATTGCTTCCAAAAATGTCTTGTCTGGTTGAAGTAGGATGCGAGTCTCATCTGAGAAGAGCACTTGATGCCAATTCCTACGAGTCCATTCAGCATGCTGTTGTGCCCTTCTGTACTGCACTAGGTATCGAAGGCGGATCTCGCTATGGACGTCGGAAGTGACGTTGCATGTCACGCAGCCTAGTACGTATAGCCTGAGTCGTAACAAGACGTCCTGTGACTGCACAGAAATCATGTGGTGGCGTTCCTGTCACGGTTCCGCCGGGCAGAAAGTCGTAAGTAGTTGTCATTATCTGCTGACTTGGCCTTCAGGCGCCAGAGCGAAGGAAGTCGTTAACAGCTCCTTTATCTCTGTACATCCTCCATGTCCAAACAACATCGCTCTGGCTCACTCCGAGACAAGTGGGAACTTCCCTTGATAAGAGTCCCTCCTGACACAAAGTAGCAATGTGGATACGACAAACTTCGGAAATGCCTTGTATGCATGGCAGACCTACAGTTAACACAAGCAGTGGACTTCCTTTCTGGTGTTATGACTGGAAATTATCGGCCGATTGAACTCGAGGCAGGCCCGGAGCCGGCCGCGGTGGCCGAGGGGACTAAGGCGCTCCAGTCACGGTCTGCACGGCCACTACGGTCGGGGGTTCGAATCCCCCCTCGGGCATGGATATTTGTGCCGTCCTAGTTCGTAAGTAGTTCATAAGTAGTTTGTAAGTTTAGGGACTGATGACCCCGTAGTTAAGTCCCATAGACTATACAAACATTTGAACATTTGCAGGCCCGGAGACCAGACGTGCCCCCGCCCCCTTGGACAATGACTCACCCCCCCCCCCCCCAACTGCGACCAATTCCCCCCCCCCCACCAACCAGGATTACACGTGAATTCTAAAAGAAAGAAAGAAAAAAAAAACTATTCATCTCCTCCCTCCCAGCAAGATCGAACTTAGATATCGTCTCTTCATTTCACTGTTATTACTCACTAATCTGAGTTAATGTAAGCTTATATGTTCACACACGATCCGAGTATTCCAAAAATTGCCGGTAAACTGATAACAAACAATGAACGAAGGAACACAAATTATAGACGTCGCCAGTTGACATGTTGCCGCAACAGCGTTTGGTTAATAATGCGCTAGCTGATTACTACCGACGCAACAATGAAAAGCTTTCAGAGGAAGAATAGAAAAGTAGCGTTTTGTTGCAATAAGAAATTGACATTTATATAAAGTTATTCATAACTACTAGAGAGGATCCGGCCGGGAATGGCCGAGCGCACTGAGGCGGTTAAAAAAATTAAGATTTAGGTTACATTCAAGCCCGGAGATGAGAGTCATTGGCCCGTAGACCCGGAGAATTCATTCCAAACCCGGGCACTCCGGACGGCGCCCGGAGATCTGGCAACCCTACGGATGTGGTTGTTTACAGCTTTGTTCGAGTTGAGTGACATCTATGGACCATCTACGAAACTGTGTTTTGATGCAAAATACACATTCAAAGTCAGTGTACAGCTGACCTTGTATCCAAGGTGATGCAACATTTTTTTTGATATGTAAAGAAGTTTCAGCGTGGAGCGTCACCCGGTACCTGAATACCGCTTCAAATATTTAATTGTAATTGCAATCATTTCTTGTACTCCGTATGCACTTTCCAACAATAAATATTGAGTCAATTGGAAGAATCTAAGAGTGTATACTAGTTTTTATTTCCGGTAGTGCATTATGAGAGTCGAAATGTCTCGTCTTCTAAAAGCATCAGGCCGATGGAAACACAAAGACTCTTTACTGTCTTTTTTTTTTTTTTTTTTTTTTTTTTTTTTTTTTTTCGACGCAACCACGATTGGAAAAATCCTTGCAATAAGAGTTTCACGTAAGAGCCGGTAGCTGCCCGTCCTCATCAGAACAGCAGCAGGCTGAAGTGTTCCTCTCGAAACAGCAGAAGACTGCGCCATTCCCGTGTCGAAGGTTCGAATACCCCCTCAAGCATGGTGGATGTTTGTGCTGTATTTAGTAAAAGGTAGCTCGTAAGTAGTTTGTAAGTTTAGGGACTGATGACCCCGCAGTTAAGTCCCATAAGCTTTACAAGCATTTGAACATTTCATTGACTGCACTATACGCCGACCTTCTTACACCGCCAGCGTCGTTTCAGTTGATCGCCATTTGCGCAACATACATTTCATCATTCACATTCATTAGGAAGTCTTTCCTGAAGGCATTCGTGAAATGTTGCCTTATACGGTAATGAAACATGGACGATAAACAGTTCAGACAGGAAGAGGCTTATGAAATGTATTGCAGAAGAATGCTGAAGGTTAGGTGGGTGGTAACTAATGAGGAGGTACTGAACAGAACTGGAAATAAAAGAAATTTCTGTCATACCTTTACTAAAAGAAGAGACCGTTGGGAAGGTCACATTTTTAGATATCAAGGAATCGTGAATTTACGCTAATCAAAACAATTATGGGATCAGTTGATATATCTAGGTTCTGTAGTATTGTCATCGGCAGAATGAAATAAAATTGTTCGACGTCTTTCTGTCGTTGGAGACATCAACATTACGGTAACCGAGATAGTGGTTAAAAATGTTTGTATAGCTTATGGAACTTAACTACGGGGTCATCAGTCCCTAAACTTACAAACTACTTATGAACTAGCTAACACTAAGGACGGCACATATATCCATGCCCGAGGGCAGCACCCGCTATAGAAGGGTATAATGGGGGTGGTTATGTAAATAAAATGAATCGCAATGTCCTACGGTTAACAGTCCTGACTTAAAACTCTTACAAGGTTAAACAAAAACGAAAACTTACCGTACTCTTGAACTTGAAGAAGGAGCCAAGTTATCCCAGGAATTCTTGATATCCATTTCTTCTTCTTCGAACGTTTAAAGACGGTAACTTTTGGGCCACAGTCGTAATTTCCTCTACATTTCGGAATAGAACAGCGAAACGGCATTTTGTCAGTAGAAGAGAGATCACACGTTGTTCTCACACACACAAATCGTCCAGCGTAGCGGTCACACCGTACACAACACCAATTTGCGTAATAAATACACTCCTGAACGAAAGAATGCACTATAAACAGCGTGCACTACTAATGTTTACAATCTTTCTCAGAGGACTCTAAGCCTCTCACCGCCGCCATGTTGTGACGTCGAACGCGACGTGCGCAGGCTTTCTTCTATAGGGGGCCGTGTGGCCGTGCTGACCGTGACTGGCGCGCCGCAGTCCCCTCGGCCACCGCGGCCGGCGAGATAGTGGTAATAACTGAAAGTTGCTACAGAGGGAGTTGTGTTGAGTTCTGTTTGCTCTTTCAAACGAACTGCGCAAGCAGTTGGGGTCAGATAGTGTAATGAGCAGGTAGCGCAATGCAACAACAACGTGACTTACCCGCAGCTATGGCATGGAGACCCATAGCAAGGTTGGAAACGAGACAGGCACAGAGGCAGGTGGATGAAGCTATTGGAGTGTCCGTAAGTGTAATTTCCAAAACGTGGACGCGATGTCAGACAACAGGAAACGTTAAAATAAGGCAAGACCAAGGTCGTTCACGGGTAACATCAGCAAGAGGTGGCCGTTAACTCGGGTTAACAACCCGCTGAGACAGGAGGCTGAATGCAACTCAGGTGTAACGCACCCTCCAGGCAGCAGCAGGACGCGCAATATCAACACAAACTGTCCGAAATCGCCTTCAGGAATGAGGCCTATGGTGTACGTCTCATTATGAACTACCTCGAAGAGAACGACCTATTAACCAATAGTCAACACGGATTCAGAAAGTATCGCTCTTGCGAAACACATGAAGTGTTAAGTGCCACCGACAAGGGATCTCAAATCGATTCCATATTTCTGGAATTCCGGAAGGCTTTTGACACTGTACCCCACAAGCGGCTTCTAATGAAATTGCGTGCTTATGGAATATCTCCCCAATTGTGCGATTGGATTCACGATTTCCTATCAGAAATGACACAGTTCGTTGTAATTGACGGTAAGTCAACGAGTAAAACAGAAGTGATATCTGGCGTTCCACAGGGAAGCGTTATAAGTCCACTACTCTTCCTCGTGTTTATAAACGATTTAGGAGACAATCTGAATAGCTCCAATAGACTGTTCGCGGATGATGCTCTCGTTTATCGGTTAGTGTAGTCAACGGAGGATCAAAAGCAACTGCAAAGTGATTTACACAAAATTTCTACATGGTGTGAAAATTGGCAATTGACACTAAATAAAGAAAAGTGTGAAGTAATACACATGACCAGTAAAATAAATCCGCTGAACGTCAATTACGCGATAAATTAGTCAAACCTTAAGGTCGTAAATTCTACCAAATACCTAGGAGTTACAATTACGAACAACTTTGACTGGAGAGAACACATAGAAAATATTGTGGGGAAGGCGAACCAAAGGTTACGTTTCATCGGCAGAACGCTTCGAAGATGCACCAGCTCCACCAAAGAGACTGCCTACATCACACTTGTGCGTCCTCTCCTGGAGTACTGTTGGCCCTTGTGGGACCCTCACCAGTGGGACTGACGGAAGACATAGAGAAGGTTCAGAGAAGTGCAGCTCGTTTTGTTCTATCACTTTACGGGGGGAAAGCGTCACGGAAGTGTTGCACGAATTGGGGTGGAAATCATTAAAAGAAAGACGTTATTCATTGCGGCGTGATCTGTTTGCGAAGTTTCAATCACCGACTTTTACTTCTGAATGTAAAAATATTTTGCTAGCACCCACCTACTTAGGGAGACATGACCATCCCAATAAAATAAGAGAAATAAGTCCGAAAACGGAATTATTTAGGTGTTCTTTGTTCCCGCGCGCTATTAGAGAATGGAACGTTAGAGAAAAGTTATGAAAGTGGTTAATGAACCCTCTGCCAGGCACTTAAATGTGATCTGCAGAGTATCTGTGTAGATGCAGAAAGTGAGCGGAGGAACGTCAGTATTGGAGTCGTAGCGAATGGCGCTGGTTCTGTTAGATGAGTCAAGATTTTGTATACAGCCGGACAATCGTTGTTCCCTCATCTGGAGGAAACGTGCAACTCACAACAATCCTGTTTATGTGCTGGATACATCACCAAATGATGGTCGACCAATGGTGTGTGCAGGACTTAGTACTGGTGGACGTACGGACATCTATGTCTTTCACAATGGCGCTTTGACTGCTGACAGGTATAGGGACTACATCATTCGACCTTTTGTTGTGCCCCACGTTGCTGCCATATGAGATGCGTTGCTTTTGGAGGACGATAACGCTCGTCCCCACAGAGCTGCACTGGTGAACAGTATACTTGAAGCTGAGGGAATTGAACGATTGGACTGGCCAGCTTGTTCACCGGACTTGAATACGATTGAGGATGTCGGGGATGCACTTGGTAGACGCATTGCAGCCAGACCAGTACCTCCCACAACGTTTTCAGAACTGGATATTGCACTCATGGAAGAATGGCCAAATATCCCTCAAGAGCTGATTGATAACCTCATACCGTCCATGCCACGCAGGTGTGCAACTTTACTGGCCATCCGAGGTGATCACACGCAATATTGGAGGGAAACGGGAATGGTGCCCAGCTCTAAGCAGACGCCATGTAAATATCAAGTAAAGAGTTAAGACAGCAAAAAATGGTATTGTGTCTTACACAAATTATAATTCTAACCAACATCTGATTAAAATACGTTACCGTATGTATATTGTGTATCTCACCTGATCCCCTACTTGTTTTCAGCGGTGCGGCATTGGAGGGAAGTGAGTAGGGTAAAAGTCGCAGTGGAGGACGATGAGACGAATACAGTAGGGATGATTAAATAGATATGGGTTGCGATTCCTATAACTAGATGAAGAGGCTTGCTCAGGATAGAGTAGGGTGGAGAGCTCCATCAAACCAGTCTCCGGACTGAAGACCACAACAACAAAACAACATTAATAAGCACAAAAATTTGTTATTATTGTGGTTTGATTTTTTACGCTAAACACCTTCCTCAAACCGAGCGATTCCGTGTAGTAACAACAGCGGTGGTACTATTTTTAATGCAGCTTATGGCAATAGGAGACGCAACTATATAAATTATACCTGTAAACAAACACGATGATGCATACGTTCGTGACTTTGATGTCTGGCCTCTTGTCACGAAAGTTCTTGAATTTTATATGTTAATTATGATTTCCTTATTTCACGTTCAAGTATTCTACTTGCGGTAATACAGGGTGTCCAGAAAAGGACTCCCTGATTTCAAAATTAAATATCTCGAAAACAAAGATCGATAGAGGAATGCAGTAAACGGTATGTTTATTGAGAAAGCTGTAAGAACTTTATACAACAGTTTGAAATAATAGTTACAAAAGCTGCTAACAGATGGCGCTGTAATCGCCATACGTAATGCCTAGTATAAATAGTGATCCGAAGCCCAGAGCGATCAGTTCCACTATTGAAACGTGAAAGGAGGTTAGCGTACCGAAGGAAAAGATTAAAACAATGTACTCCGTTGAACAACGCGTTTTTCTGGTGCTAAAGTACCACAGGTTAGAAGAGAGTCCTACGGCAACAAGGCGAAGTTTTCAAGCACGATTTAATGTTGCTACACTAAAAAAATGTCTGAAGCTCGTCAACATTTGTTCATGGGGAGTCAATTAAATGGAACACGTTATGTGGACGTGTTTCAATAGTAACATGCAAATCTGTAATGCTAACTTCATTTGATACAAAGTCATGCCTGATGCGACAGTTTTACGGCATCTACAGCGAAACTGTTGTGACCGGTACACTTCTTTTCGTTTCATCATTTTGCGGGGGCAGGGGGGACAGTTACAAAACTCTTCATAAACGTCCGAAATTACATGCATACTTTGTTGCAGGTTCCTGACTAGTCCCATTTTCCAATAATTGACGCATAAATCTGGGTATTCTCGCGTGGTGTCCTCTCATTATTTATGACGTCATATCTCCTGAGCTATGTATCGTGCTCTTTTGTTCTTGGGTCAGGAACCTTTGTGGGCGTACGGTGAACAGTTCACCAAAGTTTCATTGCAGTCAAATGAATGGTTTATGAGCACATAGAGGACATACAGACAAACATTCATTTATATATATAACGTGTGAATTATGCAGGATTCATACGTTATCGAAATCGATTCGGCGGTTTGAAGACGTTAACGTCTGTATAAGCATTGTATTCATTGTGTTGAATCGTATTACGCACAACATACCAACCATTAGAAGTACTGTAATAAATGTGGTCAATTTCAAACGATAAAGAATAATTTAGCTTTTCCACGGAGTCTTCGAGCGACTCAGAAACTACACTGCTCAAAGCGACTGAATCGATAGGAGCTGAATGGCATTAAGTCCATTTTCACAACTTTTTAGAAGAAGCACATAACTGTATAAATGTTCCAGAACAGAATAGATGTAGGTTATTACTGTTATTATCTACAAAATAACGCCTCACAATATAAAGTTTGTTGGCGAAAATACAAGATGAACGTTCAAGCTGCATTTATTATTGTTTTTTGAAAGTGAACTTAATGCTTTTCAGCTCTGCGATTACTACTAAATTCGGGACCTGTAATGATTAAGAAATTTAACGAGCTATATTGATCTGATGTCTTTAAAATATATATTCATGAGCAAGTGTTAGTAATAAAATGTGTGAATAGTATGATCAAATGCAATTTAAATTTATGAATAAACAAACACACACTCAACTTGTTAGGGATGAACAGATTTACACGAAGTAGTCATTTTTCGCCATTTTAGAACAACATAGTGAAATTCCATGGCGTCCTGAGGCACTATTTTACTATTTCTGCAACGTCCTGCATCTTTTTGAAGTTTATGGGAACCTTGTCTTTGCACGCATTTTCAGACGGCAGAGTAAAACAAGGCAGCGATCTCGTCTTTCCCAGAAAAAATTCTGTGTTTAACAGGAGAGTAGATGTAAACAGATGCTTCAACCTCTCCAATTTTGTTATTCTCGTACATGAATTGCTCAACTTTTTCGCTCAGGGGCTCAGCATTAATTTGCTGAGTACGAGCTTGGCGAACCCGGGGTCCCGAGCTGTGGACTGTATCGTGCCAACAGTCCGTCACACCGTAAGCTCTGTGCGTGCTTCAACGACCACCATACAGTGCGACGGTGGAACGTTCTACGTTTCAGAGCCCGGGGATCTTGGCTTAATCGCCTGGGTCGCGAGGACGGTACAAGCCTATGTGCCGAGGAGATGGATGGCTGTTGAGGTTGAACAGTCACTTGCGAGCAACCTCTGGGGAAGTTGCCACACCTCAGATGTATTAGGCTTACCTAGGCAAGTGGGGCTCTGTCTGGGTGGACCTTTATTTCTCTAGCTGCTCGTGGGAACACCATGAAAGTTCACGAAACGTTGGCAGACGTATAACCGCCGTCTCTAAGCGAGGTATAGGAGACTCCAATGCTGCGCAGTACGATCCTCAATCGTTCCCTTCCATGGAAATGCAATGGGAAGAACGTAGGGTGAGAGATCAAGGTGACGCGTATGCCCCTCGATGCTTAGTGTGTAGTACGTCATATGGGACATCTTTTCTAACTACAAAGCCATTGTGATTTGTGGAGAATTAAAAAGATAAATTCGGAGAGTGGACGGTATGTCAAAATGCGGTCCGGGTCAGTCCTGATCACAACATCATCCCCAGCTCAGTCTCGGGCATTGATCGCCTGTGAGAAGCTGGGTGATGGTCCAGTCACTATAACTGCGCATAAGAGCCTGAATATGGTGCAAGGCTTAATCTACCATAGAGACCTTCTTTTGCAATCTGAGGACGGGTTGCGAAAAAATCTGGAGCGGCGAGGTGTGCACTTCATACGGCACATCTACAGGGGTCCGAAGGACAAGAGGGTTGCTACTGGTGCCTTCATCTTGGCTTTCGAGGCCGACTCGTTGCCTGAGAAAGTAAAGGTGATGATTTACCGGTGCGATGTTAAACCCTACACTCCTCCCCAGATGCGCTTCTGTAAGTGCTGGACGTTAGGTCATATGTCGTCCCAGTGTGACGCCGATCCCACCTGTCGGGAGTGCAGACGTGCGTCACATCCAGACATTCATTGTACCCCCCTCCGGTGTGTGTTAAATGCGGCCTAAACCACTCCCCGTGTTCACTAGATTTCAAAGTTCTACACAAGGAGCGGAAAATAATGGAGTAAAAGACACCCTCGATGAACTGATGTACTCAGAAGCAGAGCAGTAGTACACCAAGCTACATCCTGTCAGTATGAGAACACCATATGCCATAGTAGTTTCACCATCGAAATCTGTGGTGACCAGAGCTCAAACAGTGAATACAATACCAGTGGGCCCCCAGGCCCGATCGACTGCACCCGCCCCATTGACAGTTGGGGGCACTCCCTCTTTGTTTGCCCCCAAGCTTTTCATCTTGGGAGCAACTACTTCCCAAACACTGGGGATGTAGATCCCCACTTCACAGTCAGAAAATCAACTGGCTCCTCTCGCTCAGAGGGTGTCCCTTTGGACGCTCCCTTCTGAGCCTTCTCAACATGGCAAAGAGGATCCCAGCAAATTACTGAAGGATCCCCACACTGTTGATGGAAGGGCCTCCTGCCCTTCGTCAGCCTCTGAAGCCACGCCTGAAAGCCCTCCCAGCCCTTAAACCCTAAGGGCCAGTGAGAGAGAAAAAAGGAAGAAGAAGAAGGAAACCATGGTGGATTCAAAGCCACAGCTACCCACATCCTCAGCCTCAGAGGATGACATCGAGATTCTCGCATCCTCTGAGGATCTCGCACTTACTGAATAATTGGAGCCCATGGTTTATGATTCTTTAGATTCTGAGCAGAAGGCAGAAGACGCCTCAATAGATGGAATAACCTGCTTCTCAGCTTTTCATTATGGACTTTCAGTCAGGAGACGAAGTAATCCTCCAATGGAATTGTGGAGGTTTCTTCAAGCGCCTAGCTGACCTGCAGCAGTTGTTGTGCCACTTCCCCGTGTTTTGTTTGGCACTGCAGGAAACTTGGTTTCCTGCCCAGAAGACCCCGGCTCTTCGTGGCTATCGCGCCTACTACAGGAACCTGACTACATATGATAGAGCTACAGGAGGTGTCTGTGTCTACATCCTTGGAACTGTCCCCAGTGCTGCCGTGCCTCTCCACACGACTCTAGAGGCATTTGCTGTTCGAATCCGGGTGGTGCAGGAGTTCACCATCTGTTCCATTTGCCTGTCTCTATCACTGACATCACTGCATTGCTTGCACATCTACCCCCACCATTTCTCCTTCTGGGGAATTTTAATGCCCACCACCCATTATGGGGAGGAACACATGCCACAGGCCGTGGTAGGGATGTAGAGACGCTTTTGTCACAACATGATATGTGTCTATTAAACACTGATGCTCCCACGAACTTTTGCGTGGCATGAGGCACATATTCGGCGATTGTCCTATCTGTTTGTAGTCCGATCCTGCTAGAACATTTACGTTGGAGGGCTCATGATGACCTTCTTCGGTAGCAACCATTTTCCAATCCTTTTCTCGCTGCTGCATTTCCAACCTGCAGGGGGTCCACCTTAATGGTCTTTCCATGGAGCTGATTGGTAGGATTACACCTCGGCTGCTAAGGTTCCTGTACCACTGCCATCAGACGTGGACATGGCAGTTCGTCAAGTAACTGCTACCATAGTTACTGCTGCTTGTTCCCATCACCTCTGGCTCCCCTTGGCGTAAGTTCATGCCCTGGTGGACGTCTGAGAATTCCAAAGCCATCCGGGATCGTCAGTGGGTGCTCCAACGCCATCGGCGCCACACTGTCGTAGAAAACCTGATAGCCTTCAAATAGCTCCGGGCCCGAGCTCGACAGCTCATCTGGCAGAGTAAGCGGGACTGTTGGGAGAAGTATGTCGCCAGCATCGGCTCTCTCACCTCCCCACCTCGGGTGTGGTCCCGGGTTAGGCGCCTTTTTGGGCACCGTCCACTGGCAGCGATCACCAGATTGCACTTCCAGCGTACCTTATGCTCAGACCCAGTTGCTATCACTGAGCACATGGCGGAGCATTATGCAGCTTACAGTGCAGACTTATGTGCAATCAAAGAGCGGGTCGAACGGCGACGGCTGTCCTTCCATACGTGCCGCGAAGAAACATATAATTCCCCATTCATTGAGTGGGAATTCCAAACTGCCTATGCTGCATGCCACAATACCTCTCCAGGATCAGACCAGATCCACAGTCAGTTCATCTGTCACCTTCCAGCAGAGTTCCAACACCAGTTTATCGCCCTGTTCAACCATCTATGGGCAGAGGGGGTTTTTCGTCACAATGGCGAGAAAGCATAATTCTCCCAGTGATTAAACCTTGTGCTGATTCACAGGTTGCTGATAGTTACTGCCCGATCAGCCTCACCAACATTCTCTGCAAGCTCTTCGAGTGTATGGTGATTCAGCAGCTCATGCGGATACTTGAACATTGGGATCTGTTGTCCCCGCAAAAAGGAGGTTTCTGCCAAGGCCACTCCACTATTGATAACCTAGTGGATCTGGAGTCTGCCATCCGTAAGGCTTTACCAGGCATGAGTACCTTTTTTCCGTCTATTTTGACCCCCGGAAGGCATATGATACCACCTGGTGCCACCATATTCTGACTACACTGTGTGGCTGGGGCTTATAGGGTCCACTTCCACTCTTCATTCAAAACTTTCTTTCCTTCCGCTCTTTTTGGGTTAGGATCGGTACCTCCCTAAGGTCCCCCGAGTCCAGGAGAACAGTGTCCTGCAGGGCTCCGTCCTTAGTGACCCTCTCTTTTTAATTGCTATTATTGGACTTGCTGAGGCAGTGGATTCATCGGTTTCTTCCTCCTTGTTCGCCGGTGGCTTTTGCTTATACTTCAGCTCCCTCAGCATTGGTGTAGCTGAAAGGCGTCTGCAGGGAGCTATTTGAAAGGTGCAGTCATGGGTCTCAACCCATGGGTTCCAGTTCTCTCCGTCAGAAACCCAGGTTATGCACATCTGCCGCCGTCGAGCTGTCCTCTTGGACCCAAAGCTTTAATTGAGTGATGAACTGCTTCACGTCAAAGAGAATCAACAATTTCTCGGCATGCTCTACGTCAGTCGGCTCACCTGGGTGCCGCACCTTCGTCAGCTCAAGCAGAAGTGCTGGAGGTACTTAAATATTTTGCACTGCTTCAGCCACACAGGTTGGGGAGCCGCCCGTCCAAGCATCTTGCAAATCTGCAAGGCTCTCATTCATTCCTGCCTAGATTATGGGAGCTTAGTGTACCATTCAGCAGCCCCATCTGTATTGTGGGTCTTGGACCCAATCCTCCATAGTGGCATCCGTTTAGCGATGGGGGCCTTTTGGACAAGTCCAGTGGCAAGCCTCCTTGCTGAAGCTGGAGTCCATCCCCTACAATTTCGCCGGCAGAAGTTATTATCCTCATATGCTGCCCATGTTTTGCATCACCTCACCACCCAAATTGCAGGCTTCTTTTCCCAGCTGCTTGACTCCCATCTCCATGACAACAGCCGAGGTTGGGCCTCCCGATCGCGGTTCATGTTCGTTCCCTTCCCATCCCTCCCACTTTTCACCGCCCTTGCCGCACCGCTCCTTGGTCCCTTCCAAGTCTGCAGCTTGAGTCGTTCCATGGCGCGTAATTTGAGTACACAGTTGGTACCGCAGTCGATGGCCGTTCTGGGTATGCTTATGCCCATGATGAGCATGTTGAACAGCATTCACTGCCCTGTGTGAGTTGCGTATTTACTGCGGAATTGGTCCCCATCTTTCGAGCACTTGAACATCTCAGAGCCTACCCTGGTGAGTCTATTGTTATCTGTTCTGGCTCCCTGAGTAGCTTGCAAGCCCTCGATCAGTGTTTTCCAAAACACTCTTTGGTGTGGTCAATTCAGGAGTCTGTTACCAGTCTTGTTCAGTCTGGTCGCTCTGAGGTCTTCGTTTGGACCTTGGACTACATAGGCATTCCTGGAAAGAAACGTGTGGATCAGCTGGCTAAGCAGGCTACTACCTCAAGTCCTTTGGAAATTGGTCTTCCGGAGAGGGCTCTCCGACTGGAGTTACATCGGAGGATACTAGGCCTTTGGAATTCTAAGTGAGCTAACTCGACTCAAACAAACAAGCTCCGTGCAGTGAAGCTCTCTACGGCCACATGGACGTCCTCACTCAGATCGTCTTGTAGGGAGTCAGTTGTTCTTTGTTGCCTGAGAATTGGTCACACGTGGATGACACATTGCCATCTCCTACATCTCAGGAGGACCCACCACAGTGTGGCTGTGGCGCCTCCTTGACAGTGGTCCACATACTGGTGGACTGTCCACTTTTAGTTGCCTTGCGACTGTATTTTAACCTGCCAGATGCGCTTTCTTTTATGCTAGGAGACGATGTTGCTATGGTTAACCGTGTTTTGGATTTTATTTGCGCAGCTGGTTTTTACCATATGATTAAATGGTGGGTACCTAAGCCTGATCTTTCAGGCACACACCATTCGAACAGTTTTAATCTGTTGTTACTTATGTATTGTCGGTCCTCTTTCTGACTGTCAGTTTCAGTGTGTGTGGAGTGGCTGGCTCATCCATTATTATTCACGTGATCAGCCAGTAAATGGTATTCTGCCGTATTGTTTTGCGTCAATCGTTAGGTTTGGGCCTTTAGAATTTTTATTGTTTAATGCTTCTTTTATACGTTTAGCGGTTATAGTCACTCTGTCAACCTTGCAGGTTACTCCTGTAGGTGTTAATGTTCCTTTTACCTTCATATAACCTACGTAGAACTATCTTTGGAACAGAGGGCTGATGACCTAGCAGTCTAGCACCCTTTGTATACCTACAACAAGCTTAACTTTTAGGAGAAAAAACGCCTGGTTCTAGTCTCTCGGAAGCCCTTCGCCGCGGCGGAGTGGCCGAGCGTATTGTAGTGCTATGCTGCGATGTGCGAGGCCGTTCCTCGTCGGGGGTTCGAATTCCCCCATGAGCATGGATGTTTGTGCCGTCTTTAGTGTAAGTTAGTTTATAAGTAGTTTGTGAGTTTAGGGACTGATGACCCCGCAGTTAAGTCCCATAAGATTTACAAACATTTGAATTTGGGAGCCCTTCAGTTTCTATGGATATAAAAGTCTTGTTAAAGCAAGTTGGCTATCATTTTTCAAAATTTCTGTTCCTTACGCATTACATACAACACCAGTTTAAGGTAGAAGCCAACGCCGACGTAATTCTTTTCAGTCCAGTTTGATGCTTCTTGTCCAAGCAACGCTCGATACTGAACAACACAAAATATGCACATTTGGACTTAATGCCTTTCAGCTCAGATCCATTCAATTAGGGTATCAGGTGAAATATCATACATATGGTAACGTATTTTATTCAGATATTGTTTAAAACTGTAATTTGTGTGTGATACTGTACGATACTTCGCTGTCTCAACATTTTATTTGAGATTTGCATGAAATTTACTTAGAGCGAAGCACCATGTCGCCACCATAATAGTTGGATGGTCAGTTGCACATCTCCGTGACATGGACAGTATGAGGTTATCAATTAGCTCTTGAGGGATATTTGGCTATACTTCCATGAGTGAAATATCCAGCTCTGCAAACGTTGTGTGATGTGCTGGTCTGGCTGCAATACGTTTGTCAAGTGCATCCCAGACATGCTCAGTCGGGTTTTAGACCGGTGAACAAGCTGGCCACACCATTGGTTCAATTCTCTCAGCTTTAAGCATGTTGTCCACCAGTGCAACTCTGTGGGGATGAGTGTTATCGTCCATCAGAAGGAAAACAGCTCCTATGACACCAGAGTAGGACACAACAAAAGGTCGAAGTATCTCGTTTCGGTACCTCTGAGCAGTCAAAGCGTCATTCTGAATGACACAGACGTCCGTTCGTCCGCCAGTACTAACGCCTGCTCACACCATTGGTCCACCACCATGATATGGCGATGTTTCCTGAACATAAACAGGGTTTTTCCGAGTTCCTCGTTCTCTCAGATAAGCGATTCTGTAAACAGAATCTGGCGCCATTCGTTACGACTCCAATCCTGATGTTCATCCGTCCACTTACCGCGGGTTAAATGGTGTCGTCGTTTTAATGGGACACACCATAAGCCTTCCTGCTTAGAGGGAACATTCCCGAAGGAATGAAACTTTCACTCTGCAGCGGAGTGTGCGCTGATTAAAATTGTGTGCCAGAACCGGGACTCGAACCTGGGACCTTTGCCTTTCGCGGGTAAGCGCTGTGGCTAAGCCATGTCTCCACCATATCCTTTCTTCCAGGAGTGCTAGTCTTGCATGGTTCGCAGGAGAGCTTCTGTAAAGTTTGGAAAGTAGGAGGCGAGGTACTGGCGGAAGTAAAGTTGTGAGGCGACATCGTGAGTCGTGTCGGGATAGCACAGTCGGTAGTGCGCTTGCCCGCGAAAGGCAAAGGTCCCAGGTTCGAGTCCCGGTTCCGGCACACAATTTTAATCTGCCAGGAAGTTTCATTTCCGAAGGAGATTGCGCATACTGTTGCCGACAGTAGGGGTGTGTTGCAGTTGAGTTGCAGTCACCCTCCTGTGTCGACGAGCCATAGCTTCTGATAAGTCACGATGTTGTTGCATTGCACAACCTGCTCACTTCACTACGTGAACCTAACTGCTTGTGTAATTTGTTTCGTAGAGTAATGATAATTCAACACTAAACTCCTCTGCAGCAGCTTTCTGTTATTAACACTATCTCGGTTGCTGTAATATTATTGTCTCCATTCCGTAGAATGTTGTCGAACAATTTTAGTTCATTCTGCCGATGACAATCCTTCATAATCTTGCTATCTCATCTGATCTTATAATTTTTTTAACCAGTGTATAATAGAAACGTAGATGTTGTGCTTTTTCATATTTCTAGTCATATAAGTAGCTTATGTTTTTGATCGGCGTTACCATACCCAATTTCAGCAAAATCGCATTTATAATATTAGTATGGATTACGTCTTTTTTATCGTGATCAATACTGTTTATTTACGTAAAGTGAATAGCATATTTAATTACAAATTTTGAGCATTATTGTACCTATTGCTTGTATCAAAAGTTTTGAACTAATAATATGTCAAGAAATGGAATGTAAACTAAACAAAATAAAATGTTCAAATGTTTGTAAAGCTTATGGGTCTTAACTGCCGGGTCATCAGTCCCTAAACTTACAAACTACTTATGAACTACCTTATACTAAATACAGCACAAACATCCATGCCCGAGAGGGAATTCGAACCCCCGACGGGGAACGACCTCGCGCATCGTAGCATAGCGCCTCAATGCGCTCGGTCGCTCCGCCGCGGCTGTAAACTAAACCTGTAATGTTATTGAAAAATAGGAAATGACAGTAACATATGTACATTTAACTGTGTTTTCAGGAAACATCGAGAAAGTGTGATTTGTTTCTTTTGATCCTAGGATATAAGTAGGACAGGCTAGTGCTCAGATGGACGATGAGTTCCTTTCCGTACATTCATTGCGCAGTCTGCAATTGTAAATGTGCCGCTGTATCTTTTCAAGTATTTGGAATAAATGCAATGTAAACATGCTGATAATCAAAAACCCTCTACGTAATCCAGATAAAACACTTAACAAATGTCGAGACGCAACACTGAGCCATACAAAAGATAAGCTCATCCATCGCATTCTTCGTTTAATCTACCAGAACAAAGGAAGATGAGTTGTGGAGTGCTGCTGTGTCACAAGAGTTAAAGTCTTATCATCAATGGGACTTGAACCGAGAACGAATGTAGACTGTCCTCGGAAAGGCGACCGTAGAACAACTGAGCTATCGGAAAATGTTGCAAACATACCTTTCTCCTTAATACAGTGATGGCTAATACGGATAATTCGCAACATATAAGACGACATTATCTGCAGTCTCTGCTTGGAAGGAACTTCAAATGTTTGTTAAGCTTGAGGGACTTAATTGCGGGGTCAACAGTCCCTAAAATTACAAACTACTTATGATCTACCTTATACTAAAGACGACACAAACATCTATACCCGAGAGGGGATTCGAACCTCCTACCGTAGCGGCCGTGCAGACTGTGACTGGCGCGCCGCAGACTGCTCGGCCACTGCGGCCGGCGGAAGGAACTTCCTTGACTTCATAACCTAGATTTTTTATGTAAGTGTAGTTTCTTCAGGAAGAATCGTTCAAAATAATTAATCGAAATTACAACAAAATGTCAAGTGCAAATAATAACGTAATTCTCAGCTACGTGAGGAAATAAATCGATAGTTCGACTGTTGTCAAACATATTGTAAAATTCTGCCAAATGTCGTGCTAGTGGCAGAAAGAACAGTGTATCACCGCTGAGACATTTCAGGTGCGTCTTCTACTTGGCTCACACACACGCAATGCAACAGCGAAACTCACAAAAATCACCGTGCTGAAACGAGGCAGAAGCAGGCGCCGCTATCGTAGGTGAAATTCAGCAAACCTGGAGGTACCACAAGCTACTGACGGAGGTTGTACAAGGCTGGGAGAGAAATCTGATAAAGACTAAGTGCATACTACAAGTTCGGAGAAGAACAGCAAAATTAAAATAGGCGGGGAGAGAAGATCGCGAAATGTTAGTGGAAATCAGAAGGATACACGCATAGTTACTTGCCTGATGGGCATGGAACAAACAATATTGGAAGCTGAAGGCTTTGTTCTAAGAACCGACCACGTGGAACATATATCACTCAAGGAAGGAAACGGTAAGGAAGTTTTTACATGCACTGTACAAAAATGAACATATCGTCTGTTAGAAATCGGGCCCCACAAAGCTAGAAAGAATTTGCACAGAGTTCGCACACCGCCACATAATCACAAAAGGTTTGAATATACCAAGCCGTTATCAAACTGCAACTAGTACCACATACACCGCATTTATCTGTTGGAAATCACTGGATTGAAAACCGATAACACATTTCCGCGCACGATCGGAAGGAATATTCCAAAGAAATGTATCTAAGTTCAAGAGTTGAAGTTTAACATGATAGACAACTAATCGCTACATCTCCGCAGGCACAAGAGCAGACCAATCTTACCTCACTGCGGTCTGAGCACAATGTGAAGACCTAGCGGCCAGGAGGCGGGAAAGCTGCTGGAAACCGGTAAAACCACGAGTACAGCGGTGGTGGGGAGAGAAGATCGCATGACTCGCCCTGAAGAATGCTCGTCGACTAGCTTGTAACCAAAGGGTGTAGAAACCTCTTTGGTCACATGAGCAGCAGTGGTTGTTAACGACTAACTATCGACTCTGAGTAAGAGAGAACCGTGCCAAGCGAGCTATCACTACCTACATTCAGACAGCCATTAGATTCTCGTACATACATTTAAAGGAAAACAAGTACACACAAGTAAATTATTAAAATAACAAAATCCTGGCAATATTAACTAACATTTCAGAAACTAATATTTTAAAACATGAAATAAATAATGTTATTCCTCATGCCTCGAAAAGAGTGGGGTTCTAGTGTTAACAAAATGCTAATCTAGTGACATCAAATAAATTACAATAACCTGTGAGAGCCGGCCGCGGTGTCCGAGCGCTCTGCGGTGCGCCAGTCACGGTGCGCACGGCCACTACGGTCGGGGGTTCGAATCCCCCCTCGGGCATGGATATTTGTGCTGTCCTTAGTCTTAGCTAGTTAATAAGTAGTTTGTAAGTTTAGGGACTGATGACCCTGTAGTTAAGTCCCATAAGCTCTACAAACATTTGAACATTTAACCTGTGAGGTTATTGGGGGGAGGAGGAGGGGGAGAGAGGTGGCGCAAAGGGTAGAAAGGAGTGTATGGGGGCTTTGGGAAAGGAGCATAAGGACTCCTGAGAAAAGGGGAGGGACAGAAGTAGCCAAGTGAGGGGAGGGGAGACAGAGGGCGTTACACATACAGGGAGTGGGGAGGGGATTAGGGCTGGTAGGAGGGATAGATATCAGCACTGAGGGCGTCATCCGAGAGGGGAATGTGACGAAAGGTACCCTGGGACAGCATGTGGAGCGTGTGGAGGTGAAGGGTAGGAGGGATGCAATGGTGTAGGCGTGGCAGAGGCCTGTGATTCATGAGGATGGGGGAGACCAGAGGGTGACAAGGGTCTATTTTTCGGGTGACACAGGGGATGTGGATATGCTCCAGGTATTTAAGAAGTTGGGGAAAGGTTATCACACCGTAAAGGATCAGCGTGGGAGAGGGGAAGTGGATGCAGTAAGCAAGGTGGAGGATGTGGCGTTCAGGCGTATGGAGGTACTTGTAGTAGGAGGGGGGGATGTGATACTCAAGCAGGGTGGAAGTTGCAGAGGACAGAACGCAACAATAGGTATAAAGGATAGCAGAGGGGTTGAGGCCCCATGTCTGGCTGGAGATGAACTTGAGAAGGTAGAGACAGGAGAGGGCTTTCTGATGGACTGTTTCAAGCTGGGTATTCCAGAATAAGTAGCGCTCAAGGGTGAGGCCACGGTACCTGAGCGTAGGGATATGACAGATAGGATGGTTGTGGAGTGTAGGGTAAAAGTGGTGGAGGCAGAAGGAAGCGGTGGTACAAAATATGGTGATTGTCCATGATTTGTCAGGATTGATGGAAAGGAGCCACTGGTAAACACCATATGGCGAATTGGGATAGTTGAGATTGGAGAAGGTGCTGTGAGCATGCCAGGAAACGACTGAGAGCAATTAAGGTGATGCATCAGCATATTGAAGGGAATGGTCGGGAGGCTGTGGTTGAGGCATGACAGCAGCATGGAAGAGGTAGAGTAGGGTCGAGAGAACAGAGCTCTGGGGCAACCCCATGAAGGAGTAAAACAAACGGGGGGGGGGGGGTGGAATTGTAGACAGTAACTTAGTTTGGACAGTAGGAGAGAAAGGAAGCAATGAGTCAGACATAATGGGAATGATGTAGGTTTTGGAGTTTGAATAGGAGACCAGATTGCAATATGTTGTCATAAGCCTTTTCAATGCCTAAGGAAACAAAAAATGGCGGATCGATGGGAATTCAACTGAATAGAAAGGAGGTGGGTAAGGCGGAGAAGCTGGTCGTCAGCAGAGGAGGAAGGTTGGAAGCCACGCTGGAAAAGAGAAAGGAGTTGGTGTTGGTGGAGGTGCTGGTGAATGTGGTGGGAGAGGATGGTTTCAAGAACATTGCTGAACACTGAGATGAGACTAATGGGATGGTAGACTGTAACTTTGGAAGGGAGTTTGTCATGTTTAGGGAACATCAGAATGCAGGATATCTTCCACAGGTCGGGGAAGAAACCAGTGTAAAGGATAACATTGTGTAGGGTGGCAAGGGCGACATGGAAGAACAAGGGGCAGGCACGGAGGTGCTGGTACATGAGGTGTTGCATTTCATGCGAAGTGTAAACTAGATGTCAAGGGCGGTAATCAGTGTGTTTAATTCTGAGGGAGGAGTTTGATCCAAATACTGGAAGCCTGGGGCGAGTGGGGTGGCGGGTAGGGGAGCAGAGGTGTCGGTTCGCTCATGGACTGTGGGGTAGAGGGAGTAGTCGAATCTGATATTGTTGGTGATGGAAAAAAATTGAGTATGGTAGGAGGTGAAATGTTCTGCCTTACTGGCTTTGGCAGGGAAAGGAAGGTCATTGTGGTGGGGAGGGTAAATGGGGGCGGAGTGACTTCTAGTAAGGCAGTAGAAGGCTTGCCAATATTTGGAGGTATTGGTGGGGAGCAGAGCATTAAGACAGGAGGATATCTGATGCTAAGCCCAGCATCTTTTCACAGTCAAGAGGTTTCTGAAATGTCACTGGAATTGCCAGTGGTGTTGAAGTATGTTGTGGTCATGAGTGTGCAGGAGGATTGGTAAAGGCGACAGGATTCATGGAGGAGGAAAACAGTCTGGGGAGGTAGGATGGAATGGTGAGTGTGGATGGCTTTGGTAGGGGTTTGGGCTTGAACAGCATCAGCATTGGTCTCGTGCAGGAAGGTAGAGGCATGGTATACGTCGGGAGGGGTGTGGAGAGGAAGACGGTGGCTAGCAACTGAGGGGTCTATGGAGTGCTGGTGCAAATCCCAGTCATCGTGGGAATAATCATGGACCGGTTTTGGTGGGATATCAGGATGGGGAGCTCAGGACAGGTGACAGCAGGTGTCAATGGTAAGTAGGATTGGGACATGGTCACTGCCTATTAGGTCAATGACGACATCCTTAAGGCATCTGAAGAGGTTGGGAGAGGCAAGGATGATGTCTAGAGTGATATTGCTTGCAGGGGGAGTGGGTTGAGGGACGGAAATGGTGTTGCACGGGAGTGAGGTGGTGACTTCAGAGTTCAGTGGGAGAACAGGAAGAGAGGTTGAGGTTGAAGGCAAGCACATAGGTCGTAAAGGAGTTGTCAACGTCTGAGAGGAAGTCATAGGGGAGGAGAATGCTGCCTGAATGTAAATGGTCGTGAGGGTGACAGTGAGGGAGAGGGGAAAGAGGCCGAGGATGAGATGCTCGGTGTTATCATTAAGGAAAGGTTGTAGCCAGACAGGATGGTGATGGAGGTGGCCAATCGTTACTCTTCCTTGAGAAAAGGGAGGGGAGCCATTAGTACCATGAAGGAGAAAGGGAGAGGTGCTGATGGGGCGATGGAGTTGTAGGATTCTCTCATTTAGAAGGAAGGCATCCAAACACAGTAGGAAGAACGTAAGCATAAAGAGGTGTTTGCGAGCAGGGAGAGACTGTTGTGGTAGAGGGTGTGCCATGCACTCTATACAAGGGTAACATGCTGGGAGAAGGTTAAGTTGGAGTGGTTCTGGGAATAGGTGACTTAGGTTTCGAGTTGTTAAACAGTGCAGGCAGCAAGAGGTACTGCTAGAGGGTGTATGGATGCTGGAAAGGATGGATGTTTTGGAGGATTATAGTGACGAATTGGATGACGTCTTTAATGGTAGGAAGGGGACAGAGGGAATTGTTAGGGTGCATGGGGGTCGATGGGGTGGACAGGGACGGTAAGTTCAGGGGAAATGGGAGCAGGTTGGACCTAACATTTGTAGGAGTAGATGTGGTGGGGGTCAGCACAGGTAGGATAGGAGGCGAGATAGGGGCACTGTTAAAGGAGATGAGAGGATTTACATTAGGGACAGGTTGGAGGGTTATGGTGTTTTGGGTGAGGGGTTGCTGTACACTAAACAGCATGCACAATGATAGGGCTGGGGCAGGGAGCAGGAGAGATCAACCTTGTACTGGCCTTCCTATATTAGCGCTTCACTGGTGAGGAAGTGGTCGATGGATGTGATATCCAGCATCAGGAAGGATGGACCAGAGGCATTGTGGAATCGCTTGGCAGATAGGATGGAAAGGTCTGGATGGGAGTTGACCTTGCCCAGCACCTCCTCCTAATCCCAGAACTTAACTCAGTAATCATAGTGGTGAGCGTGGGCGAGCGGTGGGGAAGCTGGGCCTGGTGGGGGGAAGAGACAGTGTACAAAGAAAGAGGGTGACTTTAGGACCAAAGTGGGTGTGGCAGAGGCATTGCAGGAAGTCAGTGTGGAAGGTGGGGTTGTGGACTTAATGAGGATGGAGTTTTTGGGGGGGATAATTGGGAGGTTGGGGCTGTGAGAAAGTATTTCCAGAGTTCTAGGGAAAAGGTGTTGTTATGAAGCGGGGCTGGGATCACAAGCTGTGCACTTACGTCGTCATCTTCTGGGATGCCTTCATCTCGGACGGCATTGTCGCCTTCTCGGTCAGAACCTTTGCGGCCTTCTTCGCCTTTGAAGGCGACTTGGCCGTGGCCAGCTTTCCTGCTGCAGCCTTCTCGGCTCCAGCGCCAGACACGTTAGCAGCGCCCTCGTTGCGGCCAGAAGCCACCTTGACACCGCCAGGCAGCGTGGGCACCCTTCTCCTTGCTAGCCAGAAGGGCGCGCTTCTTCTTGGCAGCACGCCTTGTTGCCCTCGGCCGAACCGCCGGCAGCACCGCCTCCAGCCAGTTTAAACAAATACAACGCAGCCTTGCCCTTCGTTTGAACCAGCTAGTCGGCGACAACAGCCGGCTTGACGTCAGCTTCTCGGCGTCCAACTTGTAGTGCGCCGCTATGTACTTCTCGATGGCCTGCAGGGACGACCCGCCACGCTCCTTCAATCTATTGACGGCCGCCGTCACCATCTCAGAAGTGCACGAGTGCGTGGGAATTGCACGCGGTTTCTTCGCAGACGCGGCGAACTCGGTCTTCTTCGTCGTGCCTATGGCCGCGGCCTCGTTGGTGGCTGCCTGATCTGCCATATGCATCAGCAAACTTACGAGCGAGTAAGAAACATAGAATCTTTGATAACTAACATGCATGTACTCTCCACGAGTGGCGTGTGGAGGTTAAAAATGAACTATCATCTGCTTCCTACCTTTAAAATCTTGTACCCCTGCCCAAACAGGCAACTGATTGGCAATAACATGGATTTACAAGTGGGAAGCTAAGGGAAAGTGACCAACACACATTAGTAGTTAGCTCCTAACAGATATTCTGGACCCTTGAGACAGCAGATACACCCAAATATTAGTAAGTAAGCCACTGTAGTAAAATTATTTCATGGGAGGTGTCTGAAAGAACATTCACGGAGTAACGGTCGTAATTTAATAACTGCATCTGAAATATATTATTAGCACTTGTGAAAAACAGTATTTTAAAAAAAGGGGAGAGGTTTCCATATAGTACCATATATATGGGAGACAAAATTCCTTGAATCTAGATTATTTACTGAACAACCAACAAGTAAATGGGGATGAGATAATTTACACATATTAGCCTACCCCTTAATTGACGATGCCCAGCATTGAATATAACGTTGGAAACAAGAGAAATGTGAATATTATTGGGGGGATTTACAATCAGCAAGCACTCGCTCATTCATACGCAATGCTATTGCGCAGTCAGCAAATCTGCGTCATCCGACGGGGCGAAGGCGCGCGTTGCCGATGGGGGAGGAAGATTCAGCGGCCCGGAAGAAATCGCGCACACGATCAAAAATACACTACACGATTGGCCCTGGTCTGCCCTTTCCGACTTGCGGTCAAGCAAGAGAATAGCAAAACTATTTTGCGTTATTATTAGGCCATGAGCAAACAAACTAACTGATCTGCACGGCACATGGCTCGAACATTACATGGCTGGAGCACTACATGAATGCACACCGCTAAGGGCGGAATCGTTAAATACCGGAAACATCTCAGCGAAATCGAAATAGTTACTTCAAATTTAAAACAAGAATTACAAGATTAACTGTTGACCTTCTAAGTCGGAGTCCGGAGACACGTGGTTCCGAAAACCAGTAAATATACAAAAACGTGAGTTCTCGGAAAATAAAGAGAAATAGCTGTGGCATGTAACGCTTACAAACGCGTAGAATTTCGCGATAAAGCTAATGAAAGGTTGCTAGACGCGACTGGAAGAGCCTACAGAGACAGATATGAAGCACAGTTTCCAACACTCAGAAAAGTGAAAAATTAGATGAGCGGACGAGATGAAAAAGGAAGAACAAGACGCAACTACTAGAAATATGTAGAATTTCTAGAGGAAATTAATAAAGGAGGTTGTGCCTACAGACAAAGAGCGAGAGCAAACTACAAGTTCTGAAAGGAAACAGTAGCATTAATATAGTCGGAGAGAGTAGGTCGCGAATTAGTAATACGGAATCAGTAACCTAAACGCATTATTATTTGCATGAAGAGCATAGAACAGACACAGGGGAAAGTGAAGGCTTTGTTCGACGTACAAACCAAGTGTAACACATACCACTCCGGAAAGAAAAAAGAGAAGAAATGTTTTACGCACATTACGCAAATTTGAATACTAGTACCGTCCCGGAAAGACAGAAGAAACCTGCACGAAGTTCACAGACTGACACATAATCAAAAGGTTTGAGCATGCAAGAATTAAAAACCCGCGCCCAGGCCGTTATCAAATTCAAACTGGGTACACACAGCGTTTATCTGTATGAAATCACCGAAACTAAATCAAAAAACACTTCCGCGCATGATTGGAGAAAATAGGCACGAAAAATGAAGTTAAAATTCTAGAATCTAAGTCCAACTAAGCCAGACAGAGAAGAACTGGTAAAGGGACTCCTTGCACTGTTCAAGGGCATTGGGTGGCTTTACTAGACATACAGGGAGCGATACCGCACAATAAACTTAGTTTCGGTGCGGGCAGTGGCGGGTTAGATCAAGACTGTTTTGTCTTCCCTGAAAGAATCAAATCAAATCAAATCAAGCCAGACAGAGACTCGCCACCATCTCAACGGATATGAGAGCAGAGCCAAACTTCCCACTTGGACGACCATCAGCAGAGTGACGCTGGGAACTCCAGAAAGAACGGTGGTGGGGAGAGTACAAAGATATTAGTCGCCCTATAGCCAACGCTTGAACATAATCAAAAGGCTGGAGCATGCAGGAATTAAGAACCCGCGCCAAGGCCGTTACCAAATTCAAACTGGGTACATACTGACCGCGTTTATTTGTATCAAATCACCGAAACGAAATCAAAAAACACTTCCGCACATGATTGGAGAACACAGGAACGAAAAATGAAGTTAAAATTCTAGTACCTAAGTCCAACTGAGCCAGACAAAGAATCGCCCCCATCTCAACAAGCATGAGAGCAGAGCCAACCTTCTAACTTCGACAACCACCAGCAAAGTGATACCTCGAGCCGGACGCTGGGAAATCCAGAGAGTATGGTGGAGGTGAGAGTATAAAACCAATCCTTGAACCCGACCAGGTAGTACAGAAACCTCTTTGGTACCATCAAAAGAACAGATGGCAATGGTTCCCTACCGACGCCTAGAGCAAAGAGAAAGAAAGGCAGGCAGCCGACAGACCACGCCTAATGAAATTTTTCATACGTGCAGGGACCTCACAAAATTCTCATATTCGCGCATATAGGAATAACACACACACAATAAGATTTCCTGGTGTATAAAATCGTTTGTTCCTTTGTAAATCCTGTCAACTTATGTACTGTACTTGTGTTTGCAAAAATACCTGATGTAACCGCCTGAATCTAACCATCAAACATGTAATATTACTATGTAATGGGGCATGTTAAATAATAAAAACACAGGGACTGTAGCGCATTGGAAAAACAGTTTTCATTGCCACATTCATAAACATAATAAAAATGGAAGTAAATATAACTCAGTATTAATAGAGAAAAAATATTAAATGTGAAATGAATCCTATTTCTCAGGCCTCGAAAGGAGCGGGGTTCTCGTTCATCAAAAAGCTCATCTAGAGACCCTAAATAAATCACAAATTTAAAACAACCTATGGAAGACGGCAGACGTCCGTCTTTCAAGGTCTGTGATGAAGTCGTATAGAACACAGACATGGTGGTCACTGGTGGAAGGTTCATGACTATGTAAGGTGGAGCGGAAAAACGAAAAAGAAAAGGTGAGGAGAAAGAAGTAGAAGATATGCAGATCTGGAAGGTGTCGGTGAGCCGGCCGCGGTGGCCGAGGAGACTGAGGCGCTTCAGTCACGGTCTGCACGGCCACTACGGTCGGGGGTTCGAATCCCCCCTCGGGCATGTATATTTGTGCCGTCCGTAGTTGTAGCTAGTTCATAAGTAGTTTGTAAGTTTAGGGACTGATGACCCCGTAGTTAAGTCCCATAAGCTTAACAAACATTTGAACATTTTTGGTGTCGGTGAATACAGCGCCTGTGTTGGCTGTACCTGCAGAAGCCGGCGTCAGCGTCGGTGGTGTCAGAGTCTGCGTTGCTGAAGCATAGCGAAAGGCACCCCAGCCTACTGGCTGCTGCCTGCTGCGGCTCACGGCTAGACTGTACGGCGTGGCGGCGTCGGACGTTCTCTTCAAAATCCAGGAATTGCATAAAGCTATTCTTGGTCTGTGTCAAGTATTATCGCTTCAGGCCGGTGGATAAATACGAACTCATTCTTCATTTTCTTTATTGATATTTTAAAGGCACCTGTGGTGCCAGGTTGGCAGCAGCTTCAGTGCTGCTCTTCAGCCGACAGACTTTACAAAATTGGACAATTTGTTGCTAAACATTGAATGGTGATAAAATGCAAAATAAAACAGTTTGATAGGAGATTTAAAAATGGGGACATACATATAACAAAGAATTTTAAAATACATATTCAGAATTAAAATACAAGTTTAAAATCCAGGGTGGTTGAAAACACAATGTCGGAGCACACAGGACGACGACAAATGCACTGCTTAAATACACACGGCAACACGAGTATTCTGCCTATGCGGCGGTCGCTTATGTTTTAAAAGACACTTAAATCAAATGTTCAAATGTTTGTTAAGCTTATGGGACTTAACTACGGGGTCATTAGTCCCTAAACTTACAAACTACTTATCAACTACCTTATACTAAGGACGGCACAAATATCCATGCCCAAGGGGGGATTCGAACCCCCGACCGTAGTGGCCGTGCAGACCGTGACTGGAGCGCCTCAGTCCCCTCGGCCACCGCGGCCGGCAAAAGACACTTACAACACTTAACACAGACACTGGCAAAACACTAATGGTACACTGTTAAAATTGGATTGCACGGTACCCGACAGAGGATGAGGAAGGGAGGGGAGGCGTGGAGGGAATGGACAGGAGGTGAAGGGGTGGGAGGGATGTGGGAGGAAGGCGCAAGGATTTCAAGGGGTGGGGAAAGAAGGGGAAGACAAGTACGGGAGTAAGTGGAACGGGAGGGGGAAGGGGAGCGGGCTTACAAATACGGGGATGGGTGGACGTCGGGACGGAGGGTGTCATCTGGCAGGGGGAGATGACGGAAGTTACCCTCAGAGAGGATGTGGAGAGTCTGAAGGTGAAGAAAGGAAGGAGGGATAACGAGGTAACGGCGTGGCAGAGGCCCAAGATGCAACAATAGGTGGGCGACAAGTGCGTGGTGGGAATCCAGTTTTCGGGTGACGTATCAGAGGCAGAGGTGTTCGAGGAATTTGAGCAGGTGTGGGAAAGGAATAAGGTCGTACAGGATCCGCGTGGGGGACGGGAGGCGGACGCAGTAAGAGAGGTGGAGGGCATGGCGTTCAAGGATCTGGAGGGATTGCTAGTGGGCAGGGGGAGCAGAAACCCAAGCGGAACTCATTCTGTGCCAATCTAAATCATTCTCTGCCAATCTATACCTATCAAAATGGATGTGTGTTTGTATGTTCCCTATAGACTCCAAGATGGCTGGAGGAATTTTGATGAAATCTTCATGAAATCTCCAGATTAGCCCAACAGGTGATCCTGGAAGTTTGGTAGTGATCGGATCAAGATATTTATTAACATACTCGTAAACGTTTATGTCTGGCTCTTGGAACGACAGTGTCCCCCTAGCGGAGAAAGAGCAAAACGTGTGTTGTAATTCTTCTATAACTGCAATGCAGCCGCTTGGAGCGCTAGCGTTGCTCTTGTGATGTGTTGATAGTGCCACTACAGCTGACTTTTTCTCTGATAGGGGCGTTACTGCCATTCTGAGTGGCAGACAAACTTTTACAAATAAGTTAAACTGTGTTATTAGTATGTAAATATGAATTAAACACCCTGAGGATTTGTAAGCGTTTAATCATATTATGCAGAGCTTAGCAACCAATAAAATTGATATAAAAATCTATTTTTACAGATATCTATACATATTATAAAACAAAGTCCTCCCGCCGCAACTGTCTGTCTGTCTATCCTCGATAAACTCAAAAACTACGTAACAGATTTTCATATGGTTTTCATCAATGGGCGGTGTGATTCATGAGGAAGGTTGAAGTGTATAATTCATTAAGGTGTATGGTAGTTGGTGAGTGGGGAAAAACAAAATTCCGTGAAATAGAGTAATAAATATTCTAAGGAAAGGCTGCATATTCTGTGAATATGAACTTTACTGTACAAGTAAAAATTATGTTTATTGTTTCATAACACGGTACTTTCATGTTTCGTCATTCAGACTAATTAACGATTAATTCATGACATCGTATAATATTGACATAAAATAGTTCAGTTTTTCGGACTCCAAAAGACGGCGTTTGAGTCAAGGGAAGGGAATTTAAGAATAGAGTGCAGTTCGTTTATCGTTGGACCGTGAGAGACACGCTTCGCAAAGATTTCGAGAGAAGCTGGGCCGGGATGTTAGTATGTAATGAAGCTGAACTACAATTTTGTCAATAGCTGCTAACATGAAGTTCTCCATTAAAAGCGGAAATTAGAAGAAACAGATGGGAATTCAAATAAAGCAGAATACGAATGTTATATCTACAATGCTTTTAAATTGAGCTGTTCCGTTTTTGAACGAAACGCCAAGAAATATGGAAGACTGTAAATCAATCAATAAGAAAAGGAGATGACGGTCTGATATAAACTTGCAGCACTCCAAGTTAGAGAACAAGGCAAACCCAGGTGGTGTTAGCGGACATCACTATAGGAGTTTCATCCTCGTGGTGGAAACCTGCCACACTCACAAAGAGTTCTCTTTCGGAAGCACAGATTTCTCTCCAAACAATGAAACTCTTCATTCGATTCGCAAATGAGCGACTAATTGGGAAGCTGAAATATTAATTCGTTCATAAGGAAATATGAAATGAAGAGACTGAGCGAGGAACATGATGTCACCTGATAAATGCCAAGCTTACTCAAAGTCTTAATAGAGACATATTTAAATAAGATATGCGGATATATCAACGTAATATTCAAATATGGAGATCAACCTGAAATGACGTAACTTGAATAAAAACAAAATCATGTTTTAATTTAAAATTGAAAAGGTTAATTGAATTTTCCGTCGGTGGTTGACAGAATATGATAATGTTATGAAAAAGTAGAAATTCCTGACGTTCTGCAAAATTATTTATCGAGTCACTAACCGAGTCACTTTCAGCTTCTTAGGCCATCATCAGGTGACAAATGAAAACTGATGTTTGTAGAGTGAAGTGGGGCAAAAGTGATACAAAAAATGAAATTTTCTCTATAATTTTTGAAGAGTAAAGTAATGTAAAATAAAAAAATCCTACAGAGGTTTATTGGGTTAATCTGTTAATGCAGTGTTTTTCAATATTTTCGAAAATGCGGCCTCCTTGCAAGTAAAAATATGCCGGCGACTCTCATCTATGAATAAATACTCTGAAGAAACACCCCCACACGCGTCATTATTACGTACCCCTACAAAACTATGTTTGGCATCTCCAAGGTAACGAATTTAACTTTCATTTTGTTTATACAACTTTATTGCAAATTATTAAAAAAAATTTTTGTGTATTTTTTCGGAATGGAGGAATTATCCCTATTTTTACGTGATTACAGATAGAAATATAGATTTTCCATAACGAGTGTTCCGCATTTCACACATGACTCAGAAGCGAATTATGCTTATGAAGAAACGTCCCATTGTATAAACACTTTGTAAAGAAGTAGATTCTTTTCCGAATTTCTTAGGTTTTTTTTAAATTTCATTTTGTTCATTTACCTACCGATTCGTTCCTGAGAACAATTTTCAGACAAAGGAATCACATACTTCAACAATAAAATAAGTTTCACTTGTTGTTGTTATTGTGGTCTTCAGTCTGCGGATTGGTTTGATACACTTATCTACGCTACCCTGTCCTGTGCAAACCTCTTCATCTGAGAATACGTACGGCAACCTACATCCTTTTGAATCCGCTTACTGTATTCGTCCCTCGGTCTCCCTCTACGATTTTTACCCCACACACTTCCTTCTAATGCTAAGTTGACGATTGAAATGTTCAAATGTTTGTTAAGCTTATGGGACCTAACTACGGGGTCATCAGTCCCTAAACTTACAAACTACTTATGAACTAGCTTATACTAAGGACGGCACAAATATCCATGCCCGAGGGGGGATTCGAACCCCCGACCGTAGTGGCCGTGCAGACCGTGACTGGAGCGCCTCAGTCTCCTCGGCCACCGCGGCCGGCAGTTGACGATTGAAACGCTGCCTATCGTCCTGCTTGGCCTCCGCACAGCTATTAAAGAAGACGTAGGAGCCTCATCTGCAGAACTTGTGTATGGCCAATCGGTTCGTCTACCTGGTGAGTTCTTTGGCAACATGCCAGATGATCACATTGAACCATCAGATTTTGTGTCCAAACTGCGCACTCATATCCGACAATTACGACCTGTGGCTCCAAGGCAACAAGTAAGTCACCGTCCATTTGTATTCAACGAACTAAGAACATGTGATTCTGTTTTTGTGTGACACGATGCAGTGCGCAAACCACTTCAACCACCATACGATGGACCCTATCGTGTACTCAGTAGAGAAGAAAAGACATTTACAATAGATATAATGGGTACACCAATCACTGTCAGCATTGACAGGCTAAAACCAGCCTTCAGTACCTCTTTCAATGACAGAACCGTACCTTCAGACCCAACGGACATATCACCTACTCCGCTTCCTACCAACAATCAACCACAATGGGCGTCACGGGCCGCCGCACAGGATACCGCTGCATCCAGTTCAAGACCTGTTGTGACCCGTTCCGGACGACATGTCAAATTCAACCCAAAATATGTTTGATACTAAAGGGGGGAGTAATGAAGTGTGTCGATTTATCGATGTGCGATTACTCTGTGCATACATATCTCTGACTTGTGTCTGTTCATTTGTTATGTGTAGTTAGTCTTTTGTTGTTAAGTAGTCTGTGCTTATGTTACAGTTGAATGTAGTATGTCGTAAATAAATTGTGTTTAATTACGCGACACCTTGATGTCTCAGAATATGTCCCACGAACCTATCCCTTCTCTTAGTCAGGATATGCCAGAAACTCCTTTTCTCCCCAATTCTGTTGAGCACCTCGTCATTAGTTACGTGATCTACCCATCTAATTTTCAATATTCGTCTGTAGCACCACGTTTCGAAAGCTTCTATCACCTTTTTGTCTGAACTTTCTATCGTCTACGTTTCACCCCTAAACAAAGCTAAACCCCAGGCAAGTGCTTTCAGAAAGGATTTCCTAACATTTAAACTAATATTGGATGTCAATAAATTTCGCTTCTTTAGAAACGCTCTTCTTCCCATAGCCATTCTGAATTTTATATCTCTTTACTTCAGCCATCAGAAGTTATCTGCCGGCCGCGTTGGTCGAGGGGACTAAGGCGCTCCAGTCACGGTCTGCAGAGCCACTACGGTCGGGGGTTCGAATCCCCCCTCGGGCATGGATATTTGTGCCGTCCTAGTTCGTAAGTAGTTCATAAGTAGGGTTGCCAGATTGAACTCGAGGCAGGCCCGGAGACCAGACGTGCCCCCCTCCCCCTTGGCCAATGACTCACCCCCCCCCCCAACTGCGACCAACTCACCCCCCCCCCAAACCAGGATTACACGTAAAAAAAAAAAATTAAAAAAAATGAAAATAAATAAAAAATAAAAAACTAATCATCTCCTCCCTCCCAGCAAGTATCCCCCCTCCCCCCCCCCCGGTGGAACATTGCTAGGGGGTGGCCTTCACATGCCGCAGCTGACCGGCCAGGCCGCCAGTTGCTGTGGATCAACAATCGGCACACTTCAGTCGGCGTGGCAGCAGCATCAAAGCTGCTCACATCAACAGCTGCGCCTTCCAAGAGTTGCCGCTTGAGGCTCCGCAAACTGGTCACCAAGAAGAGCGCCAAATACCTAATAAACTTTTGTAGCCACTCTTTCTAATTTTCTTCCTGCAACCATTCTTCACGGAACGAACTTAGATATCGTCTCTTCATTTCACTGTTATTACTCACTCATCTGAGTTAATGTAAGCTTGTCTGTTCACACACGATCCCAGTATTCCAAAAATTGCCGGTAAACTGATAACAAACAATGAACGAACGAACACAAATAATAGACGTCGGCAGTTCACACGTTGCCGCAACAGTGTTTGCTTAATAATGCGCTAGCCGATTACTACCGACGCAACAGCGAAAAGTTTTCAGAGGATGAATAGGAAAAGTAGCGTTTTGTTTCAATAAGAAATTGACATTTATATAAAGACATTCATAATTACTAGAGAGGAGCCGGCCGGAAATGGCCGAGCGCACTGAAGCGTCGTAAAAAAAAAAAGTTAAGATGAAGGTTACATTCAAGCCCGGAGATGAGAGACATTGGTCCGTAGACCCGGAGAATTCATTCCAAACCCGGGCAGTCCGGGCGGCGCCCGGAGATCTGGCAACCCTATTCATAAGTAGTTTGTAAGTTTAGGGACTGATGACTCCGTAGTTAAGTCCCATAGACTATACAAACATTTGAACATTTAGAAGTTATCTTGCTACCTAAATAACAAAACCCATCTACTACTTTTATTGTCTCATTGCCTAATATAATTCCTTCCGCATCACCTGATTTTCTGACATTCCATTCCATTACGTTTATTTTACTATTTTTGATGTTCATCTTATACCTTCCTTTCAAGACACTGTCCATTCCGTTTAATTGCTCTTCCACGTTCTTCGCTGTCTCTGATAGAATTACTATGTCGTCAGCAAACCACAAGGTTTTTATTTCCTCTTCCTGGACTTTAATTCCCTCTCCAAATTTCTCCTTGCATTCCTTCACAGCTTGCTCAATGTACAGCCTGGGGAAAGGCTTCAACCCTGTCTTACTCCCTTCCCAACCACTGCGACACTTTCATGCCCTTTCTACTCTAATAATTGCTAATGGTTTTTGTACAAGTTGAATATAACTCTTCGCTCCCTATATTTTACCTCTGCTACCTTCAGAATCTGAAAAAGTGTATTCCAGTCAACATTGTCAAAAACGTTCTCCAGATCCACAAATGCTAAAAGAGTAGGTTTACCTTTCCTTAATCTATCTTCTAAGACAAGTCGTACTGTGAGTATTGCCTCGCGTGTACATTTCTCCTAAATTCAAATTGATCTTCCCCAAGGTCGGATTCTACCAGTTTTTCCATTCGCCTGTAAGTAAATCGTGTTAGTATTTTGCAATCATGACTTATTAAACTGATAGTTCTGTAATTTTCACATTTGTCTACACTTGCTTTTTTAGGAATTGGAATCACTATATTCTTCTTGAAGTCTGAGGGTATTTTCCCTGTCTCATACATCTTACATACCAGGTGGAACAATTTCTTCATGACTGGCTCATCTAGCAATAATAGCAGTTCAGACGGGACATCATCTGCTCCAGGGGCCTTGTTACTACTCAAATCTTTTAGTGCTCAGTCAAATTCTTCTCGCAGTTTTGTATCTCCTATCTCATCTTCCTCTACTTCGTCTTCCACTTCTAGAATACTGCTTTCAAGTTTATTTCCTTTGTACAGGCCTTCTATATATTCTTACCATCTTTCAGCTTTCCCTTCATTACTTAGTATTGCTTTTCCGTCTGAATTCTTGATATTCATACCGCTGCTTTTCTTGTCTCCAAATATCTCTTATATTTTCCTGTAGGCGGTATCTATTTTTCCCCTAGTTATGCATTCTTCTACCGTTCTGCATTTGTCCTGTAGCCACTCATGCTTAGCCAGTCTGCACTTCCTGTCAATCTCATTTTTCAGACGTCTGTACTCCCTTTTTCCTGCTTCACTTGCTGATTTTTTATATTTTCGCCTCTCATCAATTAAGTTCAGTATATCTTGTGTTATCCAGGGATTTCTATTAGACCTTGTCCTTCTACCTATATGATTCTCTGCTGCCTTCACTACCCTATCTTTCAGAGCTACCCATTCTTCTTCCACTGTATTACTTTCCCCCTTTTCAGCCAATCCTTGCCTAATGCTCCCTCTGAAACTCTCAACCACCTATGGTTCCTTCAATTTGTCCAGGTTCCATCTCCTAACTTTTCTACCTTTCTGCAGTCCCCAAAGTTTTAATCTGCAGTTCATAACCAACAAGTTATGGTCAGAGTCTATATCTGCCCCTGGATATGTCTTGCAGTTTAGAACCTGGTTTCTAAATCTATTCCTTACCATTATTAAGTCAATCTGGTACCTTCCAGTGTCTCCTACTCTCTTCCAAGTATACAGCCTTCTTTCATGATGTTTGAACCAAGTGTTGGTGATCATTAAATTGTGCTCTGCGGAAAATTCCACCAAGCAATCTCCTCTTTTATTCCTTTTTCCCAGCTCATATTCACCTACTACATTTCCTTCTCTTCCCTTTCCTACTACCGAGCTCCAGTCCCCCATCACAATCAATTTCTCGTCTCCCTTAACTTTCTGAATGATTTCTTTTATCTCCTCATACATTTCGTCGATATCCTCTTCATCGGCCATTCTAGTTGGCATATAAACTTGCACCACTGTGGCCGGTGTTGGCTTCGTGTCTATCTTTGCTACGATAATGCGTTTACTATGCTGTTCATAGTAACTTACCCACATTCCTATTGTCTTATTCATTATGAGACCTACTCCTGCGTTACCAACAAATGATTTTGTATTTATAACCCTGTACTCACCTGACCAGAAATCCGTTCATCCTGCCACCTAACTTCACTAATGCCAACTATCTCTAACTTCAACCTATCCATTTCTCTTTTTAAATTTTCTAACTTGCCTAATCGATTAAGGGTTAGAACATTCCACGCTACGTCCCGTAGAATGCCTGTTTTGTTTTTCTTGATGACGACATCCTCCTTTGCAGTCCCCGCCCGGAGATCCAAATGGGGGACTATTTTACCTCCGGAATATTTTACCCAAGAAGACGCCATCATATATCCATACAGTAGACTTGCATGTCCTCGGGAAAAGTAACGACTTTGGTTTCCAATTGCTTTCAGCCGTTCGCAGTAACTGCATGGCAAAGCCACATTAGCTGATGTTACAAGGCCAGCTCGGTCAGTCATCCAGACTGTTGCCCCTGTAACTACTGAAAAGGCTGCTGCCCCTCTTCAGGAACCACACGTTTGTCTGGCCTCTCCACAGATACCCCTCCACTGTGGTTGCACCTATGGTACGGCTATCTGCATCTGCACGCAAGCCACCCCACCTCGGCAATGTCTGTGGTTCATGAGGGTGGAAATTTCACTTATACCCATGTTTCTGTATTACGGAACCCCTAATATTCAGGCATACACTGGGCTGGTTGTTTTCTTGTACAGCTAGTTCCTCCTGTGACAGTGAGGCCTCCGAGCAAGTCTTCGCTACCCACACGTTTAAAGACGCTGTATTAAAGTAATAAAAACCGAAAACCGGTTATCTTGAGGGGTTTTTACAGTAACGTTAAATGGAGATGAACATCACTGGTATAATCTAAAACCCATTTTCAGCGATAACCGCCATCAATATCACACGGTAGGCAATGTCACGACAACTCAAAGTCGGGTCAGGTGACTTGACAATATTCTGCCATGCGTTTCAGCGGCGTCGTTCACGCGGTGGGCAAGGTCACGCCAGCGGCAATTTGCTGCCGGCCAGTATGCTTCCAAACAATAGTTTGACGTTGATGGTGAAGGACATGTTTTTGTGTCCCAGCCTCGTCGCCGCTTTTGTGTCTCGTTTCCGTTCGTAGGTGTCGGTGGCCGAGTGGAATGAGACCGACACAGGAATAAAGATAGCACGCTGGTGCAGGTACGGAGGGGAGCAGCCAGAAACTAGAAACACTAGAGTAAATTAGAACGAGATATATATTGCACAGAATTTATACAATACTTAACTTTTACAAAGTTCATTGCTGCAGAAAGCTGATACATAGTCGAGCTAGAGGCCTGCCTAGTGCCTGTCCGAAAGCCAAGTCTTCACTGGTGCCTATCTGATTCCGAAGGTCGTAACTGGTTCCTATCTCAGTCCCAAGTGAACGATGTCGTTCAGTGGTGGCCACGAGCGGAGTTGTGGCAGAGGGCGCTCGTGGCTGTCGTCGTAAGAACGCCGCGCCGTGCGTGCATGGCGGCGCGCGGCGAAAGTAGGTGGCGCGCACTTTGGACTTGTGCGACACCACACATGTTGCCGACTACCTTCTTACAATTGGCTCCTACGGATGTGTTTGGTTTGTGGGTGTTAACATGGCTGCTTTTGATTCACAGCTCGCCGCGCGCGGTGGCCGAGGGGACTGAGACGCTTCAGTCACGGTCTGCACGGCCACTACGGTCGGGGGTTCGAATCCCCCCCTCGGGCAGGGATATTTTTGTGCTGTCCTTAGTTGTAGCTAGTTCATAAGTAGTTTGTAAGTTTAGGGACTAATGACCCCGTCGTTAAGTCCCTTAAGCTCTACAAACATTTGAACATTTGATTCACAGCTGTGTTCTGCTCATTTAAAGTATATTTCGTTACTGAACTATGGGTTTTACTCCTATTAGAAAATGAACGGCGAAATATTGACCTTGTTCAACACCATGTCGAACTCTATGATATGAGCAGGCAAAATATTTCAGACTGCATTATTATTATAGAAACGAAATTATTCAGGACAACCTGTAGCAGATATTGGCGTAGACAGAAGTGATCCTCAAAATTACCGACCTATATCATTGACGTCGGTTTGAAGCAGGATTTTAGAACATATACTTTTCCTCAAATATTGTCACGTTGCAAACTGCAGGTAGTACGGAATTCGTAGGCTGGTCGTTAATAGAGCACACAACTTTTTTTTTAATTTTTTTTTTTATTTTTTATTGCTTATGGGACTTAACTATGAGGTCATTAGTCCCTAAACTTACAAACTACTTATCAAGTAGCTTATCCTAAGGACGGCACAAATATCCATGCCCGAGGGGGGATTCGAACCCCCGACCGTAGTGGCCGTGCAGACCGTGACTGGAGCGCCTCAGTCCCCTCGGCCACCCCGGCCGGCACACTACTTTTACACTGAGAACATGTTTATTACTATCGTAAGCGTACACTCAGTACAGACTGACTTCTGCTTAGAGTGGTCCATTATTTATACATAGAAAGAATTTTCTTGAACTTACAAGTACATCAAACATAACAAACATGTAGAAAATTCTAGAAATAGTAAACACAAAGAAATAAATTTTTTCTGTACGTTGCGGGATTTGAAACGGGGATCGCAAGCACAGCGATCTGCTATGGTAACCACTTTCCCATTAAAACGTTCTGTAAGAACATTTGTCTAAGTTTCATAAAATGCATCTTTAAAACTATCGGCTGTTTATTAAAAACCTTATAAATCAACCAGTTTCGGTCAATAGACCATCTTCATAGATAAACTATACAAAAATACAAAATAAACGTAATTAATTTGCACAATCAAAGAGAGAAAGTAACCAGCAAAATTACACACAATGAGATTGAAAACGGAAATATCATTCCAGTTTAACATATCGTTAAGAATACTTACAAGGTGTTAAAACTGAATGGTAAAATGCATCAAATAAAATACATCTAGTTGTGACAAACAGGAGTCAGTATAACTAAAAATATTAAAAATGCAGTGGTCATCTTAGATAAAATCTATCAGTCAACACAACATTAATAGACGTACAGTATGTTTGGATGAACATCTTTGGATACAAAAGTAAACAAAGTTACAAGGTGCAGTCGTCAACAAGTTAAGACGAAATTTGTGTATACAAAAGTTGCAATGACAAATAAAGTGTGTTGCAATTAAAATCTGTATCAGAACATACGAAACAAACATAAGATGCTATTATATCAATATGTCGTTTTGTAAGTGACAAAATAGAAAACGCTGATCATCATAAACAGGTTACATACATAGAGATCGAAGATTATACAAACAACGTTGCTCACACAATTGTGCAAATCGAGTCCCACATGAAAAAGGCAGAGCAACACGGACCAATGTGATAATTACATATATAGAGTAGAACGTAAAAATAGAGTCCTAATCGCTGTGAAGACAGTAGTGTAATAAATATAGCGTGGGCTTAGAGTGGCATAGTTTATTACAGTGCATATATACCTCTTTTTGTATTACTTTCATTAACCCTATAAACATTTTTATAAACACTGTAATTTACTTCATCTTATTATAAGTTTTATCTAAGATGACCACTGTATTTTTAATATTTTTAGTTATACTGACTCCTGTTTGTCACAACTAGATTATTTTATTTGATGCATTTTACCATTCAGTTTTAACACCTTGTAAGTATTCTTAACGATATGTTAAACTGGCATGATATTTCCGTTTTCAATCTCATTATATGTAATTTTGCTGGTTATTTTCTCTCTTTGATTGTGCACGTTAATTACGTTTATTTTGTATTTTTGTATAGTTTATCTATGAAGATGGTACATTGACCGAAACTGGTTGATTTATAAGGTTTTTAATAAACAGCCGATGGTTTTAAAGAAGCATTTTATGAAATATATGACGGCTGTTGACACTCGTCTTACCAAAGCATTCATTTGTCTGAGGACGGTAGACAGTTGTTATTCTGTAGACAATGTCGCAACGTGACATTACATCTGATACTAGGTTTGACATGAATACTTTACCTCGATCAGATATCATCACACGTTGTGCACCATGCTTCAAAATAATGTCTTCTACTAGGAATTTTGCGAACTCTGGGACTTCTGCAGTCGGAAGAGGTTTCGTGACAGCGTAGCGTGTGAGCTAGTCAGTGCAGACTATTATCCATCGGTTACCGGTTGTCGACTTCGGGAATCTACCTAAAAGGTCGATTCCAGTCCGGTGGAATGGAGCTGCTGCAGGTGGAATTGGTACCAGATGACCTGAAGGTAAATGTGGCACATGCTTCCGTCTCTGTCGCTCACATAGTGGTTGACAGATCGCTAGAGAACCTGTCAGTAATACCTGCGTCTGATTCTGCCTAGGGTCTTCACGAATCCCAGATGACCAGATATTGGAGCATCGTGGAAATACTTGAGAATAGCTGGCTGCAGATAAGCTGGAACAACCAGTAACCATTTGGGGCCCAGTGGATCGTTGTTGCTCTTATAAAATGTCCCGTTTATAAGTTGAAACTTTCCTTTGGTCGATACTCCTTTCTCCAAGGCCTCTATGGTTTGTAATAATGCTGAATCTTCCCTCTGTTCAGCTGTAATGCCACCTAACCCAGTGAGGGCTGAAATTTCATCCGTGCTCTTGTGTTCGGCTAATGGATTCCTCAAAAGGCACTCGGCGTCCTTGTGCTTGCGCCCATTCTTGAATACCATTTTGACATCGTATTCTTGGAGCCTGAGAGTCCATCTTGCTAGTCGACCTGATGTATCCTTCAAATTGGTCAGCCAACATATAGAATAGTGGTCTGTCTTAACGGTGAATGGTTTACCGAATAGATACGGCCGGAGCTTGTTGATTAAGTCAGATAAATGCGAGATATTCTTCCTCGGTTGTAGAGTAGTTCATCTCTGAATTTGACAGAACTCTTGAGGCATAGGCTATCACTTTTTCAGCACCTTCCTGAATTTGTACAACCACTACACCAATCCCATAACCACTAGCGTCTGAGTGAAGTTCAGTTTCCGCATTCTCGTCGTATAAGGCTAGAACTGGTGCGGAAGTTCCTTAAGTACCTGGAAAGCTAGTTTTTTCGTCTCATCCGAGTAAAACTTGGTGTCTCCCTGCAGAAGTTCTTGCAATGGACGTGACTTATTACAAAAACCTTCTATGAAATGACGATAGCATGAGTGTTCTTGAGAAAACGACAACAAAGATATGTCGTCCATTTAAGATGTCGAAGAAAGTTGTCCATCATGCGTTCGAATGTGGCCGGGGCATTACATAGTCCAAAGGGCATGAACTAGAGGCCGTCAGGTGTAATAAAAGCAGTCTTCTCCCTGTCAGCTTCGTCAGCCTCGATTTGCCAGTAACCTGTCTGCATGTCGATGGTCGAGAAATATGTAGCTCCTTTCAAACAGTCTAAGGTGTCGTCAATGCGCGGCAAAGGGTAAACATCTTTCTTTGTGATTTTGTTCAGCTGCCGATAGTCCATACAGAATCGCCACGTGCCATCCTTCTTCTTCACGAGGACCACCGCAGACGACCAGGGACTCTCTGAAGGTTGAATAATGTCATTGTGCAACATCTTCTCAACTTCTTTCCGGATTATCCGTCTTTTAGCTGGGGACTCTCTGTACGAACACTGGCTGATTGGTGGTGTTTTATCGTGGGCCATTTCATCTGGCTCCTTTGCTGCCTGGCATGGAATACACCTGAAAATTGGTGTTGTATGGTTAACATCTGCTGACGTTGTTCCTGCGTCGGACCAGGCACAGTAGTTTCCTCTAGAGCGTTGTTAGCAGTAACAGCAGAGCATTAGCCTTCGTCGATGACATTGAGCTTACCGCCCTGGACTGGTTCGGCTGCTCCAATACACATTCCTTTAGGAATGAGTTGCGTCTGCTCGTGAAAATTAGTTCAAAAAATGTTCAAATGTTTGTTAAGCTTATGGGACTTAACTACGGGGTCATCAGTCCCTAAACTTACAAACTACTTACAAACTAGGACGGCACAAATATCCATGCCCGAGGGGGGATTCGAACCCCCGACCGTAGTGGCCGTGCCGACCGTGACTGGAGCGCCTCAGTCACCTCGGCCACCGCGGTGAAAATTAGTAATCCAAAGTTCTTCTCTACCACCTGCAATGCTTATGATAGCTGCTACTATGTAGATTTCCTTCGTTATACTGATTAGCTTTTTGCGATCGACAAGCACTTCGCAGTTAAACTGGTCATCTTGGCTGCTGACTGGGACTCTTCGCATTGTTAACGGCGGGATCTCAACATTCTCAACAGCAAACAACCTCCCGGGGGAGTACATGTTAAGTGTACTCGTCGGAACGGCTTTCTCAATTTGTAGCTGAGATCTTCCGCAGTCAATGACAGTCTGGAATGCCTGAAGGAAGTCCCATCGGAGGATGACGTTATGGTTACATTCTGTTAAAACGACAAATTCAAAAGGCTGCGTCCTGTTGATGATAGTTACTGTTGCGACACATGTATTTTCCATTTGCGACCGTCAGCACAGTTGCTCTTGTATCACAGAACACTATCTTCTTTCGTTTGCCGCGGTAGTCATTCGACAATACAGAGAAGGAAGCTACTGAATCGACTAGTGCCCGGACTGGTTGGCCGTTGATGATGACGTCAACAAGATATCCCAACATCTTAGTGACTGACATCGATGGGGGATTTTCATCTCAGGCGGTCTCAACTCCGTAGGTGGTCGCCTCGCCTAGTTTCCTGAACATGGCAGCTAGGCAAGCGGCTGGTATCTCTGTATGGCGACGATGAACGGCGGCGGTGTGTTGGAGAGAGATCACGTCCAGGATACGCCGACAGGCTTCGTCCCATAGGTCGGCAATAATCATCTGCAGTTGACTGCCGTTGAAAGAACTGCTCCTATGGTTGGCGTCTTGCAGCATAATAATCGTCAAATACTCGTCTTATCTCCCTACAGTATCGTACATGTCCAGGAAGGTCACAGTGAAAAACCCGGGTGATCAAAAAGTCAGTATAAATTTGAAAACTTAATAAATCACGGAATAATGTATATAGAGAGATAAAAATTGACTCACATGCTTGTAATGAAATGGGATTTTATTAGAACAAAAAACAAAACAAAAAATGGTTCAAAAAATGTCCGACAGAAAGCGCTTCATCTGATCAGAAAAGCAATAATAAATTAAGACAAAGCAAAGATGATGTTCTTTACAGGAATTGCTCTATATGTTCACCATAATTCCTCGATAATAGCTGTAGTCGAGGAATAATGTTGTGAACATCACTGTAAAGCATGTCCGGAGTTATGGTGAGGCAATGGCGTCGGATGTTGTCTTTCAGCATCTCTAGAGATGTCGGTCCATCACGATACACTTGCGACTTCAGGTAACCCCAAATCCAATACTCACACGGACTGAGGTCTGGGGACCTGGGAGGCCAAGGATGACGAAAGTGCCGTCTGAGCACACGATCATCACCAAACGACGCGCGCAAGAGATCTTTCACGCGTCTAGTAATATGGGGTGGAGCGCCATCCTGCATAAAAATCGTACGTTCCAGCAGGTGTTTATCAGCCAGGCTGGGGATGATGCGAATCTGTCACATATCGGTGTACCTCTCACCCGTCACGGTAGCAGTTACAAAACAAGAATCACGCAGTTCCTCGAAGAAAAAAGGCCCATACCGTGACTTTCTCGTCGTGCAATGGAGTTTCCACGACAGTTCTAGGATTTTCGGTAGCCCAAGTTCTGCAGTTGCGGGCGTTGACAGACCCTCGAAGCGTGAAATGAGCTTCGTCGGTCCACAACACGTTACTCAACAAATCGTCATCTTCCGCCATCTTTTGAAACGCCCAGATCGCAAATGCCCTCCGCTTCACTAAATCGCCAGGTAACAGTTCATGATGCCGATGGATTTTGTAAGGATAGCATCGGAGGGTACGCCTAAGTGCCAACCAAACAGTAGTGTATGGAATGCCGGTGCGACGTGCGACTGCACGAGCGCTGACTTCCCCGTGCATGGACGAACCCGCTACAGTCTCCATTTCTCCCTGAACTGTCTCAGCAGCATTACGCCTTGTGCTCGGTCGGTCACTACGTGGTCTATCGTCTAAACAACCCGTGGCTTCGAACTTCGAAATCATTCTCGCCACAACTGCATTTGTCAACGGACCTTTACCCGTTCGAATCCCCTTCCTATGGCGATAGGATCGTAACGCTGAACTAGCATATTCCCCATTCTGATAACACAGTTTCACTAAAAGCGCTTTTTCAGGTAACTTCAACATGCTGCGACTGCTGGTGCATCTGATTCTCTCTCTCATTACAGCTCCTTTTATTCACGATTTTCATGCGCAGTCACTGACGTTGTGCTGTCCAGCGCCATCTATCGGAGATTCTTGAACTTTATTTATTTATTGTTCTAATAAAACCCCATGTCATTCCAAGCATGTGTGTCAATTTTTACCTCTCTATCTACATCATTCCGTGATTTATTGAGCTTTAAAATGTATGCTAACTCTTTGATCACCCGGTACAATGGAGTCTTGTCTTTTGTCCTCCAGATATCCGTACTCCTGCGAGGCTTCACAGTTACCCGAGGATTTTGTTGTGGTCGCGTTGGTCGGTTCCTAAGTTGCCATTTGGCGCTGCGGCGTAAGTCATAGTAGGGCGAGGCCATTCTTCGCGTCGGGTGCGACTGGCGGGGCTGACAGGCGCTAATGTTTCAAATACGTCTTCCTCAGCAGCGTCGGCTCCCTCATGACATACAGGACTGATATCCATTGCCATAATCTGGTGCTTCTGTGGTCTAACAGTCCCCGGCTGCCATAAACTGTTGTGATTCTTCTCTCAGAATTTGTCGTATGAGAGAAGCCAAAGTCATGCTCGTCTTCCACAACGGCCATAGGGACTACATTCGGGAGTCTGTCGTACTTCTTTCTTCCAACTCTCCTCTGTTGCATCTCTTCAATTTTCTGGCTTCATTGAATAAACTCTTGTGTGGTCGGAACGTCTTTTAACAGAAGAGCTTGATACATGTCTTACGCAAGGCTCTTCATCAGGTGTGGATCTTTATTGGCCTCCATCATATCCGGATTAAGTACGTGACATAGGGCGAAAATACTCTGTATATACGCCTGTGTTGACTCACGATGTCGCTGGGCCCTGTTCTTCAATTGCTTTTCTGATAAACGGACTTGCCGCTGATGGTCTCCCAACGTCTTCTTCAGTTCTGTCTGGAATTTTTCCAAGCTATCGAGCATGTCCTCGTTATTTTCAAACTACTGCAGGGCCGTCCCATCCAGGTATAAATATACGTTTTCCAAGTACATAATGTTATCCCACCTATTATACTTGGCGACTCGGTCGAATCATTTCAGCCATTTATTTGGGTCCCGTCCAGCGTCTCCCGAGAACACCTTATTTTGATGACACGGACCTTCGGACAGTGGTAGTCAGTATACCCTTTTTATTCCGGTTCTTGTCCGTGTAGGCGACGGCTCTTACGCTACCTAGTCGGAGCCACGATGATGCAGATGTATTGCAGGATTCCCGGCGCCACCACCAGAAAGTGTCACGTTGTAAACTGCAGATGGTCCGGAATTCGAAGGCTGGTCGTTAATAGAGTACAACACTTTACACTTAGAAAAGTTTATTACTAACGCAAGCGTACACTCAGTACAGACTGACTCCTGCTTGGAATGATCCACTATTTATACATAGGAAGAATTTTCTGGAAATCGCAACTACTTTAAACATAAGAGACATGGAGAACATTGTAGAAACAGTAAATACAAAGAAATAAATGTTTCTGCCCGTGGCAAAATTTGAACTGGGGACCACAAGCACAGCGATCCGCGATGCTAACTACTTTTTTTATCTCTTTATTCTTATTATTATGATTTTTTTTGTCGATTCGTTAGGATGTTTCTATCGCTCCATAGGAACAATCACAGCAGAGTTGGCTTTGAGTTCGTCTTCTCGTGAATTGCTTTCCGTTATGTTCCACAATCAATTTGATTGTCTTGTCGTCGATTAGTCGATTATTGTCATCCGTTTCAGCGTCTCGCAACCCAAAGCGCTCCACCACATGCTCCGCGGTACAATTTGGTGGTACCAGGAGATCAAAATCCTCCAGAATCTGATTTGTAATATATTGATACATTAGTAATAGGAAAGGGAAGAGTGAACTGAACAATGTGACACTATTACTACTCCCCATGGAACAGAACAGAAGACTGGCGTCCAGTTGCCATGAACGAAAACGAAGTACTCATTCTTCAGGTGCTAACACAAATCTTGAGGGTACGGGGGTAGTGTGTATGCCTTCACAATAAATAAAATAATGAATGTTCCACTGTATAAATGAAGTGCAGTTCTTCTGCGATAATAAACTGTTCCGTTCCTCTATATCTACATGTCCTGATCGTGCGATACTCTTGTGTATTTAATCTTTTCTTTAGTTTCGTTTTTCTATTCTTTATCCTTTTTTTTTAAATTTATGAATCGAAATATAATCGATGCTCTTCAGTGGTGTCATGTTATGTGGAGGACGGCCGGTAAATATCCACCCATCATTGATTTCCATTTCCGTCGATGAGATCTGATGCGGTACTCATGTAAGATGTGTGCTGAAATTCCAGGAGAGACTTGCTCTCGTTGCGCAGGCAGTAGTCAACAAACATTCCAATTAACCAATAAGTGGACATCCGTTTTTGATTTGGGTAAGGCCATCTTGTCGGAGCAAGCAGTTTCTGCAAAGTGATGTTGCTTTCCGAAGTTCGGTTCATAACTGCAAGCTTGTGTCGTGTCCATTGCCATATCTCATTGGCGGCGCCGCAGGTGAATCGGTGAAGTACAGTGTCCGTCTGCTGACAATGCATGCATGTGTCGGTATTCGACATGCCAATCCTGAATAGGCGCTCATTTCTGCATATTATGTTATGTACAGCGCAGTGCCACGAGGCTCTTACGTGTGACGTGGAAGTTAGAATGTGAATATTTTTCCACACTATGCTCCAGGTGATTGCGAGCGTGTTCTTCTCGACCTTGTTGACAGCCGTATCTTCCGTGAATATGCGGTAGACGTCCTTGGTTGTGTAGTGCTTCATCCTATGGGAGATGTAGCTGTTTTCTAAGACGTACATTTTGATATGTCGCAGCTTATAGTCAAAGTGGTCGAACTTGACTGGCACCCTGTCATCTAAAGGAGTAACTGCGTTCACAACGTATGCCGTCAGATTTCCGCCTCCTGCTGCCAGGGCTTTAGCCATCCTGGATATTAGGAGTGCTTTGCATTTCGCTCTGACATTGGTGAGTCCGAGGCCTCCTTTTGTTTCAGGTAGGGTTGAGGTGAGGTAGTCAACCCGAAGGACGCTCCCTTTCCATAGAAACCACGCAAGAGTGGATTCAATGCGTTGTTCTATAGTTTCGGGCAAAGGAAGAATACTTGCTAGGTAATACACTTCAGGTAGTATGACTAAATTTATAAGAGGGGTTTTCTGAATCACGTCTAAGGAGCAAGTAGCATTCACCCTTAATATCGCACGGATACTGTTGAGCTTCGTGTGCCAATTCCGGGCAGGACATTTGCTGTAATGAATTCCGAGAAGTTTGATGGCGTCTGCTTCTTCGACGGGGCCAGTGCCGCCAGTCGTTATACCTTGGCCTAAGTGCAGAATTAGAGATTGATTAGCGCTCCAGAGCAGCTGCTATATGTTTGAAGTACATTTTGTATCTTCGTGCGGTCAGACGGATCAGTCATATATACAGCCAGGTCGTCCGAATATCCTTTGCATACATATTTATGGCCATCAATTTTGATCCCCGGAAGCGGACGAAGTGGTTTCGTAGAAGAGGCTCGATGGATATCGAGAAGAGCATCATTGACAGTGGGCAACCTTGTCTCGCCGACTATAGGATAGACACGTATGGCGTGCAGTGTCCATTGACGAGAATTCTTGAAGTTGCACCAGTGTATAGTCTCCTGGTAAGGTCGACAAAAGAAGGCCCCATGCCCATTTTCGACATCACAGTTAGCAGATACTTGTGAGGGACCCTGTCAAAAGCTTTGCCCATATTAAGCGACATGATAGCCATTCTGCACTTGGACGCCGAAGTGACGGCCGTCATGTCCCGGTATTCCTCGAGCGCCTGCTGTATCGTCAACTACCGCACCACCCGTGATTTCGCAATACTGGCGGCAATATTATGAACTACCTCGATGAGAACGACCTATTGACACATAGTCAACATGAATTCAGAAATTATCCTTCTCGTGAAGGCCATCTGGCTCTTTACTCACATCATGTGATGAGTGCTATCGACAAGGGATGTCAAATAGAATCCGTATTACTAGATTTTCGGAAGGCTGTCGACACTGTACTTCAACAGCGTCTTCTAAACAAAATGCGTGCTTGTGGAATATCGCCACAGTTGTACGATTGGATTCGTGATTTCCTGTCAGAATGGACACAGTAAGATTTAACTGACGGTAAGTCATCGAGTAGAACAGAAGTGATATCTGGCTTTCCCCAGGGAAGTTTTATAGGGCCTTCTACTGTTCCTTATTTTTATAAACGATTTAGGAGACAATCTGAGTAGCTCTCTTAGACTGTTCGCGGATGATGCTGTCATTTATCGGTCAGTTAAGTCACCAGAAGATCAAAAGCCAGTGCAAAATGGTTTAGATATCTGCAGGGTGCAAAAGTTGGCAATTCACCCTTAATAATAAGTGTGAATTCATGACCACTAAAAGAAATCCGTTAAACTTCAGTTACACGATAAAACAGTCAAATCTACAGGCCGTAAATTCAACTAAATATCTAGGAATCGGAGCGGTCGAGCGCATTGAGGCACTATGTTCCGATGCACGAGGCCGTTCCCCGTCTGGGGTTCGAATCGCCCCTCAGGCATGGATGTTTATGCTGTCTTTCAAATCAAATGTTTGTAAAGCTTATAGGATTTAACTGCTGGGTCATCAGTCTCTAAACTTACAAACTACTTATGAACTACCTTATACTAAAGACGGCACAAACATCCATGTCCGAGGGGGGGATTCGAACCCCCGATGGGGAACGGCCTCGTGAATCGTAGCATAGTGCCCCAATGCGCTCGGCCGCTCCCCCGCAGCTTTATTCTGTCTTTATTATAAGTTAGTTCATAAGTAGTTTGTAAGTTTAGGGACTGATGACCCCGCAGTTAAGTCCCATTAGCTTTAGAAATATTTGAACATTTGAACCTAGGAATAACAATTACTAACAAATTGGAAAGAACACATAGAAAATATTTAGGGAAGGTGAGCCACAGACTAAATTTCATTGGAAGAACACTTATAAGATACAACAGTTCTAGTAAATAAACTGCCCGTACTATACTTGCGCGTCCTACTTTGGAATATTACTGCTCATTGTGGGGTCCACACCTAGTGGGACTGACGGAATATTCATGGAAAGTTCAGAAAAGGCAGATTCTTTTGTATTATCGCGATACAGGGGAGAGAGTGTCACAGAAATTACGCAGGAGTTGGAGTGGAAATCATTGAAAGAAAGGCGTTATTTGTTGCGTCAGGATTTACTTCGAGATTTCTTTCACCAACTTTCTTCTCCGAACGCTAACATCTTTTGTTAGCACCCCTGTTCGTTTTTCCTGCGAGCTATTAGAGAATGTTCTAATGTTTGTAGAGCTTAAGGGACTTAACTGCGGGGTCATCAGTCCCTAAACTTACAAACTACTTATGAACTAGCTTATACTAAAGACGGCAGAAACATCCATGCCCGAGGGGGGATCGAACCTCCGACGGAGAACGGCCTCGCGCATCGTAGCATAGCGGCATTAGAGAAATATCAAAAAAGTGTTTCTATGAACGCTTTGCCATTCACTTCAATGTGATTTGCAGAGTATCTATGTAGATGAAGATATCATCACTATTTAGTGTTTGTCTTACATCACTATTTCTCGAATCTTAAACAATGTAAATAGCTATTCAGAAAAGCGACCCCAGTTAGCACCTTGAACTTACAACTAACTAATCGGCAATATATCTAGATCAGTTTTTGATAATGTGTCGTTTTTAATGGTGGTCATTATTAAAAATAGTTTTGTAAAACGTAAGAGAAAAATCGTAAATTATTACTGAAGTTGAAACACCTCACACAGCTCAAACACATCAGTTTTTCTTGTGGAGAATTTGCTTGGCGCTTATTTGTCTGCTTTCTTGATTCCTATCAGAGAACGTTAATTGAAAAATTGTCTCGACATTCTATTTTTTTGGCCCACTTTAGGTTACGGTAGTAACACTAAAAGTGGATCTTTGCGATCGTCTTTTGACAGCTCAAAATTTAAATGAAAAATAACTGCTTAACCATTCATCTGACACGAAAATTGAATAACCTAATTTGTAGAGGGTAAAATTCTCTACAACTTCGCTCCCTTATGTTTTTTTTTTTTTCACATCTTGCATTGTTACAGAGATATTTGCAAAAATAACGGCGATTTGACGATGTCTGTCTGTAACGTGTTCCCACTTTTTAGGTCGAAGCGTTCAACCGATCGGCACCAAATTTTACAAACATAGTTGTTGGTTACCAGAGACCAGAACCTCGCTTTTTCAAATATTTCGGACAAGAAATACGTTAGTAACACGAAAAAAGCCGTTTTTAATGTAATTTTAATTGCAAATAACCCGTTCATCTGACACGAAAATTGAATAATCGAATTTGTAGAGGAGAAAATTCTCTATAACTTTGCTCCGTTACGTTTTTTTTTTTTATATCTCGTATCGTTTGAGAGATATTTGCAAAAATAACGGAGATTTGACATATTCAATTGAATTAACGAAAACCAGCCGTTCGGAGATGTCACGTGACATTCCTCGCCCAGAACTCTCTCTGGCATACGCCATCTTGCGTTGTGTGTTTGATGACTTTCTTATTGTAACTTACACATTGTCATTTCAAAGCAATGGCGCACTGAAGAATTAACAAAAACACGTCGTTCTTCATACGATAAATGATAATCTAGTGTCTAAAATGCCATATTAGCATCAGTTAACAACTGCCGTCAATAGTACGAGATAAAGGACATAATTTCTAATTGTTAGCCGTACCGTAGTTTGCAAGGCATAGGTCTGGGATGCTCAAAGTCAGTGGTTCGGAACCCGTCACTGCCTCAATTTTTTTCCTAAAATGGTTTCAGGCACTCTTATTAATTAAATGGAGCTATGTTCTTCAATGTTTAGAGTTGTGCATATGTAATAATACTCCCTCTAAAATGCGTGTTTGTTCTATTTCGTGAACATGCAGTGAAATACGTAACAACATAACATCGAATTCAACAGTTGTCTTCTGAAGCATATGCACGTAAACTGGGAGGATACAGTAATACTGAACATTCTGCACAAAGTGCTGATACAGGTAGTTTCGTATATAAAGAAAGTCGCAGATTCCTGTGGAAAGTGTAGTTCGTTAATGAAACGGAAGGGAAATGTATACATTGCAACAAATTACCTTGTTTATTTTTTTTTCTAAGCGTTTATTCACTATTTGTGGAATACATTCAAAGTCATTAATTACAATGAATGTATGTACTAAAATGTTTATCTTTGACATGGTTCCTATGGACGCTTTTAACGTAGATGGTATTACCTTTCATGTAGTTCATATATGACCTCGTTCATGTTACACTGTTCTGCGCTAAAATAAAGAGCAATTATTACATTTCAAACCTTGATAACGTTTTCTTTCACAGCTAAAATCACAAACGGAATTTAGTCCCCCTTAAACAACCTAACAACAACAACAAACGGAATAAGTGTGGTAATACTGTATTAGCTCTAATAACTCTAGTATATATATATATATATATATATATATATATATATATATATATATATATATATAAAGTTAGTACTATCAATACGTCATTTACAACATTCATTGTAACAGTATCTCCCCAGTTTATGTACATGTGTTAAAGAAGTCTATGTTTACAATTCGTTACTATCTATTTCATGGCATGTTCTCGAAACAGAACAAAAGTGCAGCAGAGAAAGTGCACAGAGAAAGTGCTGTTACCTTTTAACGACTCAGAATCGTGCAGAATACAGCTGCGTTCAGCTGACAAGAGTGTGCGAAAACCTTTTAGGGAGCAAGAGGAAACATAAAGTCGGACAAAAAAACTGACAGTGAAATCGATGCTTTGAGGTTGTTTGTTCATATGTGTTCTGGTTGTTCGTTGAGAATTTTACTCAGTTTTTTATTGCGTTGAACCAACACCGTCTGAAGAGAAGGCCTGTGCACTGCCGTGCCACGTCATGTCACGCGGAGTAGGTCGCGATCGCGTAGCTCACTGGCTGTCTGATGGGGCACAGCCCACCGCCTCACAGCGGCCAGCCAGTGAGCTACGCGATCGCGACCTACTCTGTGTGATGTGAAGTGGCACGGCGGTGCACAGGCCTTCTCTTCAGATGGTGTTAGTTAAACCGTCTTTCGTTTTCTCTCTTTTGATTGGTTGGTCGGTTTGAACGGGTACTTTGTGGACGTTGGTGTGTTTTGTCATATTTTGATCGTTTCGGATAACTTAGTTCTCTCGTTACAGAGGGCGTGGAGCTACCATGCCGGCAACCGTCTGACCGAGCGCGCTGAGCAACCGCGCCCTAGCAAGTTCCGAACCACCGTGTAACATGTTCGTACATCACAAACTAATTCCTCGCCTATATGCTATTTCGAAAAGCTGCGAGAGTAATCCGTGATTCTCGTACTATCAATGGCGGGTGTTGACTAATTAACCAACATTAGATTATAATTCATTGTCCCAAGAACGACGTGTTTTTGATAATTTTCAGTGCGTCATTTGCTTTGAAATGACAACGCTTAAGTTATAATAAGAAAATCATCAAGTAGAGAAAGCAAGGTGGCGTACGCAAAAGAGATTTTGGGGCGAGGGATGTCACGTGACTGATTTACGAACGCCAGTTGTACGCTGTGTTCCATCCAGGCTATAGTCACTCGTCTGAATGTCAAATGTACGCTACGTTCATTCCAGGCTATAGACATTCGTAACCAGTACAGGCAAAGAAAATAAACTTAGAACTACCAAGTCAAGACAGGTGATAATATTTTAACGGAAAAATATAATGAAAATGTGGGAGAGATATTAAAGTGATAGTTCAAAGAGGTAAAATTTCAAAATAGAGTATGTTTGCCAAAGCTAAACTCAAACATCATATTATTTTGGCTGATTGTTAAAATCGGTCAGAAAGAATACTACGTGTTGGGTGCATAGATATTACCACAATAGTAGAGTCGTAATCTTATCAACATATTTATTTATTATTCAGATTATTATTTTGGTCCAAAAGTATGCAAAAACTTATAAAACCACAAATCTGAAGTGGGCGTAAAACACGCCAGTGCTATTTTTTTTTTTTTTATTGTAAAATATAGTCTTTAGGTTCATTACGCAGTGTGTGAAATTTGCTTTCATACATTCTCTTAAAAAAAAAAAGTTTTTAAAGCGACGTTCGTTTTGATTGCCTTACTCAGATTACCGATCTCTTGTCTCGTCATCTAAGGCAACTGCAGTCATAACCAATGCTGCAACTCTAAAATTTAATGTTTGCTGTTCTGTTTTGTCACAAATTTCAGCGTTATTGCGCGTTTCGAACTACAACAAACAAATGGTGCTTTGTTTTTGCCGTCTCTTGACATTCCGTCCAGTGGCAATGCAGTTGGATTTCGATGATGCGTGACGCCAAGGACGTTGAGGTGACGTTGCCCACCGTGTGACTCCAGCCTTAGAAATAGCGGCAATGTCGTACCTCACAAACGGCTTTTAATCAAATTCCGTGGTTATGCTATATCGCCGCAAATTTGCGATTGGATAGGGGATTTCCTGTCAGAGATGATACAGTTCGTAGTAATCGATGGTAAGGCATCGACTAAAACAGAAGTGATATCGGGCGTTCCACAGGGTAGCGTCATTGGTCCTCTGCTGTTCCTTATTTACATAAATGATTTGGGAGAAAATCTAAGTAGCTCTCTTCGGTTGTTTGCAGATGACGCCATCATTTACCGTCTAGTAAAATCATCTGAAAATCAAAAACAACTGCAGAACGATCTAAATAAGATATCATTATGGTGTAAAAATTGGCAATTGACTCTAAATAATGAGAAGTGTGAAGTCGTCCACATGAGTACGAAAAGAAATCCGTTAAACTTTGGTTACAAGATAAATCAGTCAAACGTGAAGACCGTAAACTCCACAAAATATCTAGGAATTACTATTACTTCAGACTTAAACTGGAAAGAACACGTAGATAATATCGTGGGAAAGGCGAACCAGAGACTGCGTTTTATTGGCAGAATCCTTAAAAGATGCAACAGAACTACTAAAGAAACTGCATACACTGCGCTTGTCCGTCCATTTTTGGAGTATTGCAGCCAAGTGTGGGATCCTTATCAGGTGGGTTTGACGGAGGACATCGAGAGAGTCCAAAGAAGGGCAGCTCGTTTCGTATTGTCACGATACAGGGGAGACAGCGTTACGGAAATGATACAGGATCTGGGATGGGAATCATTAGAACAACGGCGCTTATCGCTGAGGCGTGGGTTACTTGCGAAACTCCAATGGCCAACATTCTCCTCCGAATGCGAAAATATATTGTTGACTCCCACTTACATAGGTAGAAATGATCATCAGAATAAAATAAGAGAAATCAGAGCTCGAACAGAGAGATTCAGGTGTTCCTTCTTCCCGCGCGCTATTCGAGAATGGAATGGGAGATAAATAGTATAATTGTGGTTCGATGAACCCTCTGCCAGACACTTAAATGTGATTTGCAGAGTATCCCGTGAAGATGCAGATGTAGAGGGCCAGTGTACTCTGTACTTGCTGGGGGACCTCATCCTAGAGGTGGAGCAGGCTCTGACGGCGGCGGGAGGGCAGTGGGTGCACGTGGCTGTCATCGCGGCTCCAATGACTCCTGCCGCCTGGGTTCAGAGGTCAGCCTCGCTTCCTACAGGCTGGCGTAATTGGCGGAGGCAGCTAGCCTCGCTCGCGAGGTGAAAGTGGAGCCACATACGAAGCTCAAAACAGTCAGGGGATCAGGTGAGATAATATACATATAGTAACGCATTTCATTTAGATATTGGTTACAATTGTAATTTGTGTGTGACGCAGTAAGATATTTTGCTGACACAACTCTTTAAATGTGGTTTAAATGGCGTTTACTTAGAGCGAGGTGCCACGGGGCTACCGCAATAGTGAAAAAATCATTCTCGTTGCACTCTAATGTGGTGTGTGATCACCTCGGACCGTCAGTACAGTTGCACACCTGTGTGGCATGGACAGCATGAGATTATCAATTAGTTGTCGAAGGATATTTGGCAATTCTTCCACGAGTGCAATTTACAGCTCTGCAACCGTTATGGGAGGTGCCGGTCTGGCTGCAATGCGTCTACCAAGTGCATCCCAGACATCCTCAATCGGCTTTAAGTCCCGTGAACGAGCTGGCCAGTCCATTCCGTCAATTCCCTCAGCTTCCAGTATGTTGTCCACCAGTGCAGCTCTGTGCGGACGAGCGTTATCGTCCTTCAAAAGCAACGCATCTCCTATGGCAGGAACGTGGGGCACAACAAAAGGTCGAATTATGTAGTCCCTATACCTGTCAGCAGTCAAAGCGCCATTGTGAAAGACATAGATGTCCGTACGTCCACCAGTACTAAGTCCTGCACACACCATTGGTCGACCATCATGATTTGGTGATCCAGCACATAAACAGGACTGTTCCGAGTTCCAAGTTTTCTCCAGATGAGGGAACAACGATTGTCCGGCTGTATACAAAATCTTGACTCATCTAACAGAACCAGCGCCATTCGCTACGACTCCAATACTGACGTTTCATCGTCTTGAAAAATTGCATCATATATCTCCGGATTCGTTTGACCTCCCCAAGACTCAATAAGAAGTAAAAATGTATTCTCCACGACGTAAAATATTCAAATGTTTGTTAAACTTAAGGGACTTAACTGCGGGGTCATCAGTCCCTAAACTTACAAACTACTTATCAACTAGCTTATCCTAAGGACGGCACAAATATCCATGCCCGAGGGGGGATTCTAACCCCCGACCGTAGTGGCCGTGCAGACCGTGACTGAAGCGCCGCAGTCTCCTCGGCCACCGCGGCCGGCCCACGACGTAAGATTTCCGGAGAAAATCCATGTATAAAACTATTGTTAATTTACCGGACTTCGATGATGTTACGATGACGTTCGTATAATTATTGGCATAGCCATCTATTAATTTGTGAATACGAGGTGCGAAATGACCGGTCGCTTCTTGTAAGCATATGAAGACATGTGGGAGCAGTTTTCCGGATAATGTTATTGAATATTATGCGGTGTACGAATGCGTCACTTTATTCAAATCCGACTTTTTCACTAAAACTGTTTTACTCCCTTTTTCAGCGAGAGTCCTGTTGAAAACAGATTGATATTGGCATCCTGAACAATAGTATTTTTAATATTAAACAATATTCGAATATGTATGTAAATATCTTTTTCTATAATTAAATTTTAATTATATATTTTACAGAAAACATGTATTTACCTGTTTGGTCAGTATTTATCACATAATCGTCATGGTAGTGAGGGATTAAACGGCACGTCTGCCGGCGAAAGGTCTCCGCAGATGCCTGGATGTCCTCCATTGACGCCGCTTCTTTTTTCGAAACCATTTTCGTGATCTTGCGTTGTGAAATTCTGTTCTTCTGTTTAATTGCCGTGACCCATCGATCAGACGCCTTGAATTTGAAATCGACGAATTGTGCAGCCGTAGCCAATGCCCATTGCTGTAAATTTCTTGTCGTAACTTGCTGATTTGCTGTCTTGCTTCGACAAAACGGTCGTAGGTCCACGAATCTATCCCCTTAAATTTATCCATTCGAGTACCACCGCTTATATACACACACACACACACACACACACACACATATATATATATATATGTTTAGCGGTCGTTGGTTCAGTTCGTTAGTGATCTTTAGTTGAATATTTGGCTCAGCCTTTTTTTATTTTTTAATTACAGAGAGCGTTTATCCCCCTGACAACCGTCTAGGGCAGACAGGCGCTTGGCAATGGACTATCATTTTATAGTCATAAGGTACACGCTTTGACAAAACACCTGGCCGGCGGCCGGTCGCCGCTGAGCCTATCTCCAAGCCGATGGCGACATGGGACAATAGACGTGGCCGCTCTGAATAGCTCTAAGTCCGGCTATCTGCACAATCTGGCAACACTGCAGGCTGCGGGAGTTCATCCAGTACTCCTTCACCCCGTTTGCATGGGCTCCCAAAACCGGATTTCGTAAACCGATTTCCCAATTCCGCTTTTGGTTGGTCATGTAAACACTCCAAAATCGATTCTGGAAATCCACTTCTCTAAAGCGGTTTTCCAGTTCCACAATCGATTTTCGTGCCCATGTAAACGCAACCGTTTTTGAAGCGTTCTTGGCTTGTCAGACTGTGTTTTTTTGGTAAGAATTTTCGGCACATATGGACAGTGATATTTTCTAATGTGAAATAAAAATATTAATATTAGAGTGATCATGAATCTGTGTATTTAAGTAAAGAAAAATAGCGATTATGCTGACTAAATCGGGGACTGAATCAGCTGTTTTTCAGCCGCCATATTAAGTGGATTAGGAAATCCGATTCAGGCTGTGCCATGTAAACACGACAGCGAAAAACGGTTTACGAAAATCGATTTTCGTCTTCCGGAAGATGTGTTATATGTAAACGTAGTGCTTGTGTGCAATTAGAAGACGTGTAGGTTAGCTGCATCCGTGGTCTTGCAGTAAAGTGTTTGACTTGATAGTGCAAGGTTTAGCCACATACTGATGCCACATGTATAAGGGGAGCATATGTGTAACGTATTTCACTTTTTGTTACACTGGTAATAACATTTCGTGCCAATAACATCGCTGCTTCAGGCCGCAGCACTTGGCAGAGCTCTCCGTGGCCCACTCGCCGGCAGCAGCGGTGGCGGCGCTGCGCTGCCTCGCCCTCTGCCCACAGCCAGCACCTCCTATAGAAGAAAGCCTGCGCACGACGTCACAACATGGCGGCGGCGAGAGGCTTAGAGTCCTCTGAATGACTGTAAACATTAGCAATGCACGCTGTTTATAGTGCATTCTTTCGTTCAGGAGTGTATTTATTACGTAAATTGGTGTTGTGTACGGTGTGATCGCTACGCTTGACGATTTGTGGGTGTAAGAACAACGTGTGATCTCTTTTTTACTGACAAAATGCCGTTTCGCTGTTCTGTGCCGAAATGTAGAGGAATTTATGACTGTGAACCAAACGTTACCGTCTTTAAACGTCCGGAGAAGAAGAAATTGATATCAATAATTCCGCAGATAACTTGGCTCCTTCTTCAAGTTAATGAGTAAGTTTTCGTTTTTGTTTAACCTTATAAAAGAGTTTAAAGTCATGATTGTTTACCGTTGGATATTGCGATTCATTTTATTTACGTAACCAACCCCCCCCCCCCCCCCCCCCCAATTAGCTTATTCTTCTCCTGGCGTTTAAAGGCGGTAACTTTTGGGCCACAGTCGTAATTTCCTCTACATTTCGGCACAGAACAGCGAAACGGCATTTTGTTAGTAAAAAAGAGATCACACGTTGTTCTCACACACACATATAGTCCAGCGTAGCGATCACACAGTACACAACACCAATTTACGTAATAAATACGCTCCTGAAAGAAAGAATGCACTATAAACAGCGCGCACTGCTAAAGTTTACAATCTTTCAGAGGACTCTAAGCCTCTCACCGCCGCCATGTTGTGACGTCGTGCGCAGGCTTTCTTCTATAGGGGGTGCTGCCACAGCGCCTGCTGCCGCTCATCGCCCTGGATGTGTAAAATGCTGTAGTGTTGCTGAGCATTCCGAGCTGGGCCGCCGAAGCAGACAGACGTGCGCGACGCGCGCTCTGATGTCGAGAAAGCGCGGCAGGGCTACGTCCCGCCTGTTGACCGTAATGCAACTTCTGGCGGACCAAGTATTGGACACGCGCGGCGGACGACGCGCCAGCACACGAGTGCCTCAATGCTTCAGATGCCAGAAGCTCGGGCATGTTGCTAAGCATTGCCACAGACAAATATATACAGACGCGAAACCTCCGTAAGGGCCCGGTCCTAAACTCTGGGGTGCGTGGTGGGAGGGTTTCCAGCAGTTCCGTAAGATGTCCCATGATGGCGCTGCGGTCAGAAGCAGCCCTTTAAACTGGCCAGAGCAGGCGGCAGGTAGCGGCTGTCCCCACCACCACCTCCCCTCACACGGCAGCAAGCCGGACACAGCCGTGGCCTCGTGGCAGGCGGCACGAGCTCTCCCCTCAGCCTCCCCTCCACGCTACCCTCTGACGTGCGAGAGGCACCCTAAGCCAGGGAACGGCCTGACACCTGCTAGCATCTTACGGAACTACGAGGGGAGCGTAGGACAGTGGTTTAGGGTGGGCTGCTTCTCTGTATATGTTACTCTGTGGCATTGCCACGGCGCTGTGGCGTGTATGCGGCGCTCTCAGGCACACGACACCAGGAGGTGCACAACGCCGCGCACTCCACCACCTGTCTGTGTCAACTGCGGTGGCCCACACGCCGAGAGCCATTGCAAATGCCCATACCGATAGAACTGGAGCCGTCCCCGAGTGAAGAAACGGCGGAGAACGACCCGCAAGGCGGATGCTGCGATTCCTGTGGCGGCGCCGGTGCATCCTACCCCCGCCCCTGTCGGGACGGTGGCGGAAATATCGGATTGAGCAGGGTATGTATCACGTGACACATCGAAACCGGAAGTTAGCTGCATATCGTTCAATGGAAGCGTCGGCGTTCGTACGAAGGAGGGTACAATACAGAGAGACAACCTGCACACGAAAAAGTGAAGCCAGCACTTGGTCTAAATACAGCTGTATATGTTCAGATCATTTCCGTGAAGTAGATATTGATAGACCATCATTGTCTTGTATTTGAATATGAGTCGGTGTTGTGCCTTGTATTTTTCAGACATTTTCGGCTTACATGCACTCTTACTCGGTGCGAGTTAATTCCCTGTTTGAGTGAGTTGGAAAATTATTTGCCATTTTGTGGAGAATGCTGTTTGCTAGCTACTGCGCGGTCAAGGGTATATAAAAGAACCTGTCAACCATCGAGCAGTAACGGCATAAATTATTTACTTCGTGTTCAGCACCAAAAAGTATTCTTGTAATTCTATATGCTTCAGCTAATATTATTTGAAAACCGAATCCTATAGGAACACAGGAATACAGTTTTGCGCTGACCATGAAGTAAATAATTAATGCTGTTCCTACTCTGTGGCTGACAGTTTCTTGTATGTAACCTTGCCCGACAAGTAAATTAGTTACTCTCGTTCACTTCTTGTACCTGCAAATATAACTGCAAAGGGTAACACAGCTCTTAGTTTTCCGCACAAATCCCTCGCCACAGGCTACAAAATTTGTCACTTCGTCCTTAGAAAGCAAATCGAGTTCCCTACAAAACGGCAAACAGTTTCCCAACGCTACAAACAGGGAATTAATTCGCACGAAGTAACATTTCCCATTAGTACACTAAACGAAACAGTATACAGCCTCGATACGGTCCAATACTTACGGAATGCTTAACATCTGAAAATCCTTTTGGTTTCTAATGTACATTGAACTTGGAAAAATTGTTAATCTTACGTGTTTTCAGAATTTCCTTTAAGTCTTCCAATGTTTTCTCTGAATCCATTCTTCACTTTTTCGATTTATTTATTTAAGTTCGAGAACAGGTACGTGCCAAAAGCACTGAGCTCAATGGTAAATAAAACTTATTTCGGTAGGTCTCTTCCGGTTGTGGTGTGGCACGTGATACGTTACTACCCTGCACAATCCGATATTCCTGCCACCTGTTGGGACGGGCGGCGGTGGCCGCTGTGAAGCGGCAATCGTCGACACCAACGGCGCCTCGACCGCCCTTCAACTGCGATCGCGGCCAAGAGGGCGGCACGAAAAGAAGAAATCACGACTATGCACCAAGAGTTGCACGACCTCTGGAATCAACTAAGACAACTGAGAGAGGCGTCGCTCCCTGCTCCCTCCCTGCGCGGGCGGACGTCTTCATCCCACCTGCAACGTCGCTGGAATCGATGGACACCTTCGACACCGCCTGCATTTCATCCGAAGCATCGACGTCATCGGTAACGACCAATGACGTCACGGATGTGTGTCGAGAAGACACCGATGCGTCTGCTGCGCCTGTCCTCTCTTTGAGGGGATCACCGGCTGCGGCTGCTGCATCTTCTGGCGCTGTCCCGTGGCAGAATGGAGATTGTCTGCCGCTGCCGCGCGGCAAAAGCGTCGCGCTGGCTCTTCGGAAAATCTACACCTCCATAGAAGATGGCAGTAATCCCCATTGGGATAACCCGTTTCCATTTCTCCCACCTCACCTTAAGCCATCCTTACCTTATGTGGATATTATCTACCCTGTTTTTGCAGCTCTTAAGGACTGGCTCGATTTTCGTGGCCGTCCTAATCTCCGGAGACTTGCTGCTCGTCCGATCTCCATACGTGAGCAATGGGACGTCATTCTCCGAGATCCCACCCGAGGCACAGCTGGTCTCGTCTGGGACGCCTCTGAAATGTGCGTGAGGCCTCCCACACCGAACTCGAAGATGATGGATATGGAGCCTCCGAGAAGAGCTGCTAGGCAGTCCTCTCGACATCGGCAGAAGACCTTTCGCTGATTGACACACCCATCAAGGCGCCGGCTGTGAAGTATAGTCGTCGCTTCTCGACTACCACCACACCATCAAAGACGACGGGGCGTTACCAACGCCGGCTACGACACTGAAGTTGTGGATTCCCTTTTGTCATCAATGACATCGCCACCAAGGCACCCAGATGTTATAAAGAAGAATACTGAAGACAAAACATAGTTTCCGCAAAACACTGATGCCACTTCAAAATAAAGGTGATATATCCTTATCGACCCCTCTCAAGCAGCAGGCAATGCTCTACGAGTAAATCCTGCATCCTCTAGCTAATGCAACGTAGCTTTAAGATCGCGCAGTAAGTGTTGCTGAGTGGTGATTCACAAAAACGATTGCGATGTGTGTTTCAGACACGACATCAACGCAGCAGAAAACCCATTTTGAATGATGAGTATATTATTATAATAATACATAATACATTAGAGAGGCAAAAAATTGTCATAGTCATTGATCCAAACAAATGGCACTCTACGATGGTTAACACTTATTTGTTGTTTAAATCTCGATCCTTTTCCTTTCAGAAAAGCCCTTCATGTAATTTGTTATTGTCATCAGTTCATATGTTTCCATCAAGACACAAAGCGTAACTGCACTATAATGTTTAGTGTCGTTATTTGATTCCTTATGGTAAATGTATAAGCTAAATTATGTGATTATGTTCTAAAGCAACACAGGCACATTGCAAGGTTCGTGACTTCCTGTCTCATTTCTACAGCAGATATTTTGCATGAAGGAACTATATTAATCATTATGTTCACTTCCTCCGTAAGTATCCCCTAGCATGTGGATCGTAAGGAAATAGTACAAATTCGTATCGATGGAGGTCAATTCGAATTCCTTCAGGGGTGTTTGTATGGTGAAGCAAACAAGACAACTAATACAATTTCCATAATTTGGAGTCGACCTTTCTGAAAGACTTATTGTATAAAGCTTTTCTTCTGATTCCATTGAAGAGTTTCTTCTTGCAATCTGCAGGGTATAAAGTAAAATAAAACAAAGTAAAATGAAATACCATCGCCAAACGCACTATCTCCAACCGGGATTACAACTGCCGACTCACGCCAGAGTTGCATCACAAGACACAAACAGAACCACACAGCCAGCCAGACGCTGCCGCTTTTTGCCCTTGGGCTCCCAAATATTCAATGCTGAGCCTCTTACGCATCGCGAAAGATAACCTGAAAGTCACCTACACAAATAACTGCATTCCTTGAGTTCAAAAGTTAAATTTCTGTCTCTCATATCACATGGGCATTATATAGCATGATTCATAAAAGTAGAAGAGGAATGTCAAGTGAACTTAACGAGACAATTCACTACCACTTGTGGAAGTAACTGCACTGTCACAGTGTTGCCAAATATTAGCAACGATGTTGCCAGTTCTTAGCTGTACTAGGAAGACCTGTGTAGCGATAAGTGACGGGAAATCGCGCTCATCTCATATGGGCTTCTAGAGGGGAGTCGCGGATTTTGGTTAATACGCGGCGCAATCTCCTGATAGTTTCCATCCTCACACTTAGGATGCAGCGTTCATATTTTTTGAAGCTTAACAGCATTGTGATATAATTTCAGTAAATGTGACTAGAGAAGTTAAAAATATTGATAAAGTGCTTGCAACATACGACAGGTCAAAGATATGTAAACTTCCATTACGATTTCAGTTTCACCCCCCTTTCCCCCCCTCCCCCCCCCAAAAAAGACTAAAACAATTACTTTGTTAGATTTCGAAGAAACAGTAAGGTATCAAATACTTCGCTTCTTGAAAGCGACATCCCACAGTATCCTCACTCCTATAAAAAGCTTGCCTCAACTGCCTTTTACCCATGTCGCGCTAGCAAATGCCATCATAAGGAAAGGCTTCAGTCCGAAAGCAGAAAACAGCATTGAGAAATGCTGATGAATTGATGACTTACCCTCACCAACTTTCAGTGAGAGGTTTTTGTAACAAAACGAAAAAGTGCGAACGATTATTCTCTCCAATGATACTAGCACTGTTGTCTACGTTGAGTCTTGTCATGCGCGTCTCACATTAAACGAATATTACCTAAATGAGCAGCTATTATAGAAATATACCCAAAGCATCGATGCAGTGGAGTATTATAAGCAAATCATGTTTACACAAGCATGTTTTGAATATAGTCTTCTTGAAATTGAAACAAAACAGAGGAAGTGGATAGTTGTGCATATTCGTAAGTTTTTTACCTTGCCGTATACTTGATGCAAAGATGAACAAAGTACAAATCCGTTATCTGTCGGTTTTTTCGATTCTTTGGACAGTCTTCTTTGGTTTTTTACACCTTCAGTTCGTCGGCGAACTACTGGTTTCATGAACAATACAGTAACAAAATTACGCGACTATTTGTCCCACATTTTAACGTCCTTGGTTTTTATTCCGAATGACAGTGTTAATTTCTGTTGGACTGGTTCCATATATCCGGGCCTATTAATGAAATTTTATTCCCATGACAGATGAAATCTATTAGAACGTTGGGTCTCTGTAATGAATTTTCATATGAAAACAAAATTTAACACTTGAAGATGGGGCTTTAAAAACATGAAAACGGTCGTGGACCTGTAAAGCAAGGATCTTAATAAAATAAATAAATAAATAAAAACAGCTGACGCGGACTCAGAATTTATTATTTACTTTATGGGATGACAATATTTGAAGTAATTTACAAATAAGTTCGCACGAATGGTTTTGTTTGACAGTAGGCGAATAAATTAAAGACCTAACGCCGCGGCGCAGCGGCCGAGCGCATTGAGGCGCTATGCTACGATGCGCGAGGCCGTTCATCATACCCCTATCGACTTCAGAAAGTTAATGAAATAAATTACCCTTCAAGTCAGTGGCGACTAAACGCAACTTCTAGCATTACTCATGAAGCAGGAACATTTTATGTTCCATGATGACTGATGACTGACATAGCTATTAAAAATTAGAATTTTTTTTTTTGAACTATCTTTAATGCGGTAGCAATTTCCGAGTGGACAAAAGTTAATTGATACGTCTTAGTCTATTTTAAAACCACGTTTATATGAATTATTCATTTAAATGATTATTTTACACTTTTCAGATTTTGTATGTGTGACATTTTTCATTCAATACAACAGAGACATTCGATAAATTTGTTTTATTCCTATTTCACCTGACCCCTCTTACGTATTAGTCACGGAAAGATCGCGAAGGTAAAAGATAGAGCGATATGAACTCACACTAAGTTTTACCAGAAATAGTTTTAACGGCGAACCATTCACGACTGGAAGAAAGGAGGAAACAGTTGTGCCCTCCACCACACACCACTTTAGAAATGGCGTTAATGTAGCAGTGCCATCCAGTTCTAAGTTAAGTTCAAAGTTCAAGGTCTCTTGTTCAGTGGGAAGCTAGTTTGAAATGAACTGCAAAATTTGTACCGACACACGGAAACATAAACAAAGTAAACTCTATTACACACGAGACACGAAAGAGAGAAGGAAGGTTACGATTTAACGTCCTCTCGACAAGGGGGTCATTAGAGCAAAGCAGAAGCTCGGATTGTTGTGATAAGGATGTGGAAGGAAATCGGTCGTACCCTGCCGCAAGGGACCATTCCGGCATTTGCCGAGACTTATTTAGCAAAACCATGGAAAACTCAAATCCAAATGGCCGAAGGCCAGTTCCAAGCGCTGTGCAGCCGAATATGAGTCCAGTGTGTTAGCACTGCACCAACTCGCTCCGTAGCAAAAACGAATGCGAGTAAATATTGCATTGTCACACGGTTCTGAATTACGTTAATTAAGTTACTGGCCTATCGTTAGTATAAAATCAATCGTAAAATTTGTAAGAAACACACAAAAGACAATAAAGCAATCTAATAAACACGTGTTACAACGATTAAAATTAAAATTGATCGATGAATTGTGCCATGGTTTGTGACACCATAATTAAATTTATGATTTATTTATTTTATTATGCTTCGATTTATTATTGGAAAAAATGTGTACAAGATATTGATGTATGCAATGAGTAACCTATCTTTGAAACTTATGTTCACTGAAAATGACTTTTATATTGAAGAAGGTTAGAAAATGCGTTTTGTTAAATATATGAGTAATATTATTAATGCAATATATTTGTGTTAATATTTGTGTATGCTGAAAAACTTGTAGAGGTTCTGACTGAGGGCTTTTGTAATTTGTACTGGAGTAGAAAAGACGGGGGACATCCCCGCCGTAACGGATGCTGACTGTGTGGGAGCGAAGAGGTGGGAAAACCGCGGGAAGTTGTTGGCTGGCGCAGTTGGCTAGTGTGTGGCAAAGGATTACGGTTTGAGACGTGATAGCGTGCAGTTGCAGTGGTGGTAGGCACAGTGGAATGTACTGAGGTGCCTTTGTTTCTTGGTGGCTATGTTCTGGAGGCCTTTACCTACAAGAAGATTGTAATGTGGCCTCGGATGAAATATTGTTGCTGTTGTAAGTACTGGCATCAATTGGTGGCTTAATATTCCGACGCTAAGAAGATTGGTTTTTGGCCACATACTTCAAGAGCCAGTAAAGCAACATATTGCACCACATGGAGCCACACTGCAGCGCCAAACTTCCACAGTCAAGTAGGAAAGTTTTCTATTATGTATAACAGTCCGAACCTCATTTTTGTTCAGAATTTTGAATAATTACTTCTTTTAACGAGAATTGACTTTGAACCCATTATTGCCCTATGTCTTTTATCCAAGTAGAGTCCTATCCTTTGGTACAGTGATTATTCCGAGAGAACCACTGAAATGACTATAAACGATTCTAATAACATTTGCTTTGCTTAAATATATAGTGGAGTTTGCATTGAAAGTGAACAGTAGAGTAAATCGTATCTCCACTGAGCAAATGCAGTTTCAGTTAGTTCAATAATCAAGTTTTCTGAAGTGGTAAATTTAAATCTGATTATTAAAAATACATGTTGAGCAGTGATATAAACTTTGGTGTTACGTAAATTCAGTGCATAGTAATTTGTGCGCAAACGAGAGTAGCATATCAGATTCAGGGACCACATTCTTAAATACTGTGTTAGTTTTCTAAATTGTTGAACTGAAGACAATTAATTACTAAGAGGAAAGTAATTTATTTCGCAACAATTTTACATTCAGTAGTTAATGAAAATATAGATTGCTAGTGTTATAAATAATTCTTGAACAGTGCTTTACTAAGACATTGCTATTTTGAAGTGCTTATTCTATGGTAACACAGAATAACATTTTTTCTTAAAGTGATTCATGAATATTGTGAAGTCGACCTGTACTGAAAGTTGGCTAAGTTAGTGTCTGAAGTTTAATAATTACCTATAGGATAGTAGATTTTTCCATTCCGCACATTGTTGGTTCTAGCAAGGACTTAAATTGAATTTTTCCATTTCCATATAATGCTTACTTACCAGTATAGATTATGGTGAGGCTGTCTGCTACCTTAGAAAGCGACCACACTACATAAGTGTTGCATTTAAATTACGTTTGTTAATGTTCTCTAAATTTTTAGGAAATATTTTAGTTATTCAGTAATCATGAGTCATTGAGATACTTGGTAATTGTTGTCCCTAAAGGACTGGTGACCGTAAATTGAATTTTTTAGTGGTAATTTTGTTTGATAATATTGCTCTTTCTGACTCCTGGTAACTTTATCACTGTTTTGTTTTCCAGTGCAACCGATGTTCACCGCACTGAATGTTATCACCGATGCCCTTGTTTATTAGGATAACACACGGTTAAAGAAAAATCCTCTCGGAGGTGCACGTTGTTGTAGGCGTAAGCTTGTAGCAATTAATGAGTTTTGTTATCGATATCTCAATATATGTAGCAACTCTGCCACGTTATATTGGATATCATTACCTGAACTATAGGTAGCTGCAAAGCTTATCAACCCACAAAGAGTGTTGCAGGTTTAAAACAGTATTAAGGAAAGCAATTGCACTGTTGCTTGTTAAAAGATAGTAAATAAACGTATTGACGTATCTCTTATTCACTGATTTAGAACAGATGACATAGAATGCGCAGGGCATCCATACGGAAATTGAAAAAGTAGCGTGTATCGGCGTATTTGATCATCGATGGCGTACACCATAATACTCAGTTCCTGTAGCTGCAGACGGCTTAAACACTCGCGCAGCAAGCACGCCGGCGCATCTGCACACGGCCGCTGCCCATCGGAGCATAGCACCTCAGTGCGCTCGGCCACTCCGCCGCGGCTGCATTTTAGCAGTCCGTTTTGAACCGACTGTTCTAGCATACCCGGCGAGATCGACCAGAGTTGCACAGGACAGGAAAATGGATGCTACTCCCGCACAGTGCAGAAGATGGTGACTGCTGTTGAGCAGCCTCCGTACTCCCCGCATCTGGCACCTGCTGACTTCTTCCTGTTTGGAGGCGGCCATGAAAGCTGAACGTTTTACGGACGTGAATGCCATCAAAGATCGTGTGACAGCCGTTCTGCGATCGTTTCTACAGGACGCCTTTGTATGAACGTTGTCAAAAGTATACTGTAGTGGATGGTGACTATTTTAATGACAATAAAGGACATTTGTTTGTATACTTTGTGTTGTTTGTTGTCTGATAACATTTACCGAACGTTTTAGACACACCACATATATCCCCTGTTCGCGTAAGGACAACTTCTCATCTTGCTCCACATTTGTCTCCCGTTTTCATAACGACACACCCTCCTGCATCTGCACAGCCAATACACCTGCCCCACATATGTCCCCAAATTCCATAAGTAAACCTCCTTCTCTTGGTACAGACCCTAATATGCATGCCCGACACATGAACCCATTTTCATTGAGGACACCCACTTCTGGTGCGTCCGATGCCTGTCCCCTATTTCCACAACGAGACTCCACCGTCTTCTGCTCAACCTAATATATCTGTCCAATATTCACTGCTGGAAAAAATAGTAGACCTTGAAATACGACGCAGAATTTGATTGGATGGCTGCAGATGCCATATGGAGGACAGTATGTGTGCTAATAATCATGTTCCCATTGTCCATCAACAGATAACGTAATGACATAGCTGCCAGGGCGCCATCTCTGTGCACTCTTTAAAATGTGGATTGCCGGCCGCTGTGGCCGAGGGGACTGAGGCGCTTCAGTCACGGTCTGCACGGCCACTACGGTCGGGGGTTCGAATCCCCCCTCGGGCATGGATATTTGTGCCGTCCTTAGTTGTAGGTAGTTCATAAGTAGTTTGTAAGTTTAGGGACTGATGACCCCATAGTTAAGTCCCTTAAGCTTAACAAACATTTGAACATTTGAAAACGTGGATTGACATGCAGCCTGCCATGCCCCTGTCGTGCCTCTTCTGTTTTCATCCGATCCGTGGCAGGTGACCGGTTGGCGGCAGTGGCACGGCAGGGGAAGGGAGGGCGCTATATAGATGACCTGTCAGCCAGCGCCTTATCCTCTATGACTTCCCTTTCCTCTCCTTCTGAAGTTCCTCGAACACCTTCGCCTCCACTATGTGTCCCGTAAAATAGAATCTCGCCACCCGGCCGTCTCCCACCTCTTGCTGCATCCTGGGCTTCTGCCACGCCGATACCTTATTATCCCTCCCTTCCTTCACCTCCACACTCTCTGCGTTCTCTCCGAGGGTAACTTCTGTCAACTCCCTCTCCCGGATGACGCCCTCCATCCCGACGTCTACCCCTCCTTTCAACCTTAGTCCATACCCGTATTTGTATGTTTCCCTTCTTCCCCCCTCCTATCCCTGTCCACTCCCTCGCTTGGCTCTCTTCTTACAGCTCCTTCCTACGTTGAGTCCTTGCGCCTTCCCCCCTTCTCACTCTCCACCTCCCCTCCCATCCTTCTCCCACCGCGCTTCCCCTTCCTCCCATTTTCCAACTGCGGGGCCCCCGTTTCGTCATATTTTAACAGTGCGCCGTTTAGTGTTGTGCCAGTGTTTGTGCTTCGAGCTCAAGTGGTGTGCCGAGGGGTCTGAGGCGCTCCAGTCACGGTCTGCACGGCCACTACGGACGGGGGCTCGAATCCCCCCTCGGGCATGGATATTTGTGCCGTCTTTAGTATTAGCTAGTTCGTAAGTAGTTTGTAAGTTTAGGGACTGATGACCCCGTAGTTAAGTCCCATAAGCTATACGAACATTTTTATGTTTTTTTTTTTTTCAAGTGGTGTTTTAATACTTCAGCAGGCACCGATCATGCAGAATATTAGTGTTGCCGTGTGTTTTAAGCAGTGTCTTCGTCATCGTGTAGTGTGCTCAACCAATGTGATTTTAACCACCCTAGAATTTTAAATTCTCTCTCTGTGTGATTTTAACCAGCGTGACAGTTTTAATTCTGATATGATTTACTTCAACTTCTTTGCTCTATGTCTGTTCTCTTCATTTTACTCTCCATTGTAGTGTTTGAATTCAACAAATTTTATCACCTTTCTATGTTTTTAACGACTTGTCAACTTTGTAAATACACTCGTCGGAAGAGCAGCAATGAAGCTGCTGCCAGCCTGACACCTCTGGTGGCTTTAAATTACCAACGAAGAAAAAAAAAGGCACCTTACCAATTGTTTTGTCAGCCCGACGGCCATTCGCCAATCTTCAGTTCTCACGGAAACGTCTGAAGGGATTACGTGTTGCTCACTAGAGCTTATTCCTCGTTGGAGTTCACACGTCTTTGTTTGTTTTGTTTGACTTTTGTTAAGAAATGGACGAAAAACTAGTGATTTTGATCCAGGGCTACCAAGCACTCTGATATGCCCCACAAAGAGTATGATAATCACCCGGTGAAGGAAAAAATGTGGAAAGAAATAGCGGCATCACTGAACAAAACAGGTAAAGTTAATGTATTTGAAGTAGTTTTAATATTTAAGGTAATAATTTTAATTCGATGTTGAGAATAAAATGAAATATTTCGCTAGTATTCTACTTATTTACAAAAAATAAATTAAGTAATAGGTTACTTTTCTTAGGTTACGTTTTTAAAATAGGTTATTATGTTTTTTTTCTATTATTGGTTGACTAATTTTTGTTTTTCCCTACCTGAAGAGTGCAAGTCTAAGTGGGCGTTGTTGCGTTCGTATTTCGTGAAGGCTAGAAACAGACATAAATGTACTTTTGGCCAAGCAGGTGAAGAAGGTGAAAAAATGGCGTTTGGAGGATCAAATGAAGTTTAACTCCATTCTTCAGGACCACTTAACTTAGTCTAATGTAACGGAGACAGATCCTGACGAACTCCTCGAGGTGACACAGAAAACGCGAACTAATCGACAAGTACTTCATCCGCACCCCTTGTCTTCCCTGCATCAACTTCGTCCGTTAGGCCGAGATATGCACGGCAGCATTCGAAGACAGCGACCAGCTCTCGACCTGAGCAAGGCCTAGAGCAAACAATGCGGTCTCTTATAATATCACGAACATCCACTGAAACTTCGTCTGAAAAAAAAAGGCACTTATGGTTTTCTTCGATGACATTGCAGAATCAATGTTGAAGTTTTGAGAAAGGGAGAGAGCGGAAATGAAAAAAGATATTTTTCGCATTGTCAACGACAAGGAGATCGAAAAATTAATCCAAAGAGAAGGCAGTGTTGAAGTAAACCTCTCCGCCGCAGTTCTGTAGCCTACTAACAACGCCAATCGAAATCAAACTCGAGATAACTCGTCTACCAGCTCAGGAAACGAACCTATCCTGATTTGCCACAGTAACTACATGCAAATCCCAACCACTACTCCAATGTATGATCAAAATAACTACAACCAACAGCACCACAATGAACAGCCAGATTATAATATCCAACAACAGCAAACGTACAGCCAAAATGAGCAGAAAATGTTAAACTTAAAACTATAGTTCTCTAAACATTATCTTCTTATTTCCTAACCTAGATAGATTGTAGAAGTTTATAATGTAAGGTAATATTTTTTGTATAAATAAATTAAATATAACCCCCTCCCCCAAACAAAATCTAAACACAAGGGTGGTGTTCGGGTTCGCTAGATAACCTCACCACGTGCTGCCAGATCGTGCATGACAAGACCGGATTCAAAAGTGTGGTTTTCAGTTAGTGTTTTTTGGGGATTTTTATTTATTTATTTTTAGTTTTTTCTTTGGAGGTAGTTTTTAATTTAACCTTATAACAACAGACATTACAAAAGCCCTTTATTTTATTTTCTTTCTTCCTAGAGAAATGACAGTCTTGCCATCGTACTTGACCGACACCACACAAGAATCTACGGAACTTGTACCTGACTTCAGTTGCAGTATTACTTGTTTGAGTACCAATGTTTGGAAGTGGTTCGAAAGCATTGGTTTCTGGGCTGTCTTCAGTCCACAGTTCATGTACTACTTCATTGCGTAGTAGATTATGAAGTGCTATGAAAGCCAGAACAATGATGTCTGCATTGTTTGGAGAGACTTGCAGTCTCCCATATAAAACACTAAATCTTTGAACCAAGATTCCAAATGCATTTTCTACAACTCTCCTTCCACGGCTTAGTCTACAGTTATAAATTGCATGACTTCTTATCAGTGTAGAGGTGTTTTTTGGGTAGGGTCTCAGTAAATATTTTTTCAGGGGAAAAGCTTCATCGCCCACTACAAAAAAAGGAAGAGGTTCGCTATGTTGTTGCAAAGGTCGTGGCTCTGGAATATCTAACTCTTGTGCTTCAAGCTAAGCACCCATTGCAGACATCCCACAGACGCCTCCGTCACTAGCCTTTCCATAACCACCGACATCTACCATTGTAAATTTGTAGTTCGCATGAACTGAGGGAATCAGGACGATGGAAAAGGCCACTTTGTAGTTGAAGAGGCTTCCACTGTTGTTAGGTGCTTGAATAACCACGTGTTACCCATCTAATGCCCCAATGCAATTGGGGAAGTGCCACGTGTTTGCAAAGTCCTGGGCTATTTTCAACCAAATTTCTTTCGTGAACAGCGCCATTACAATTGGAGCCAATACTTTCCACAGGTCTTTGCAAGTAAACATTATTATGCCGTTTACAGCTGCTGGCGATATTCTGTTGCTAAAGGTTACAGATATTTGAAGATCTCTTGCAGCCAAGTACCTGGAAGAAATAACAAAGGCAGAATTAGCATGTCATTATGTCGTTCAATTAACACTGGCCGGCCGCGTTGGCCGAGGAGACTGAGGCGCTTCAGTCACGGTCTGCACGGCCACTACGGTCGGGGATTCGAATCCCCCCTCGGGCATGGATATTTGTGCCGTCCTAGTTCGTAAGTAGTTTGTAAGTTTAGGGACTGATAACCCCGTAGTTGAGTCCCATAAACAATACAAACTTTAAAATTAACACTGATTTTAAAGACTCAGTTGACTTTTTATATTCTTAGGTGTTAAGCTTAATAATAAAGAACTTATAGTTACCTCAGGGTCAAGGCAAGTCTTTCTTCGTTAGAAATACATTTCATCCATTCAGTGTTTTTCTTCGAGCCTGGAAGTAGGTCGAGCAAATAATTGAACTTGTGAAACCCCATCCTAAAGTATCTCATAAAATAAAGCGGGTCATCCTTCAACCTTCGAAAAAGTGTGGGACTTCCCTCGTAACCTCGCGCCCGGAAAACTGTGTACCCAATGCGTCTTTTTTTCCTTTACTTTTTCGTTTACGTAACGTGACATAAGCAGCTGTTGCGATCACAAAGTCCATCTCGTCCGTGTCAATTTTAACACCTGAATCGTTCAGAGCATCGGCACTAAACTGTGACATGGCAGGTGCACGACATTGACCGGTCACCGGTTGTCAAAATCGCACGGCAGGGACAGGGCACCAGCAAGGCAGGCTATATGGAAGTCCACTTTAATATGTAACGTTTACAGCCGAAGAGTCAGTGTAACATCAACGTGTGAATCAGGCAGGCATCATGCTACAGAAACGCACTCGTGCTTTCTACAGCCAAATGAGCGAATTTCAAAGGGATAAATTGTCAGATTCCGACTAGCAGGATGGTCGTTTCGGGGAATGACCGCATTAGTCAGATGTGCCGCGTCAATTGTGCAACGATGCAGGGGACGCGTGGGATGTGTGGACAGCTAAAACAGCTATACAGATTAGTAAGACAAGTTTTATTTACTGAAACATACACAATACTAAACTTTAAGAAAATACGTCTGTTCTCGCGGCGGCGTCTTCTTGCACAGTGCTAGCTGTGCTCTATCATAGTTACTGCCGAGTTGAGAGGTGCCCTTCCAGATGCATGTCGGCCTAGATACAGACGCTTGTAGAGGGCGCGCTTCTAGGATTCTCTCTCCAGGAGGCACGGCGCCGGCGTGTGATTGGCTGCCGGTCGTCCGCTGCCTTCTCCACGATCGTTTTCGTGCGTCTGGCGAGTGGCGCTGACTTTACGTCACAACAGATCGTACAGCTACCTCAGCACAGCTTTGTTAGGACGGGAGTGTCAACTGCTGGCTACCGGCTACTAGCAGTCGTACACACACACCTCTAGGCCTTTTCCCACTCACGCCACACCATCGACATGCACGCCTCGACTGGCGCCATCAGAGGGCCACGAGGAAGTTGGAATGCTGGGCCATGGTTTTCAGCACGAAAGCAGATTCTACCTGCATGCATAGAAGTGATGGTCTTTTATGTGTACGACGTAGGCTCGGTCAGTGCTGTCTCGTAAAGTGAATTCATCCGAGAGACACTGGCCCTATCGTAGGCCTTACGGTCTGGGACTCCCTAAGCAACAACTCTCTTTGACCTTTGATGCCACGGTTGGAACGCTGACCAGCTCTCGGTACGTGCAGAATGTTGAAAGACCCATTCTTTTCCATTCTTGCTACAGGATAATGCTAGACCACACCCTGGGCGTGAAACTCAACATGCTCTTCAAGACATGCAACAACTTCCCTAACCAGCAAGATCTCCGGATTTGTCTCAAATCGAGCATGTGTGAGATATGGGTTGACTAGTCGTATGTGTCAGCTATTGTCCCATCACAGCTCTTGCAGCACTATGTTAACAGGTACAGCAGGCAGGGAATAATATTGTCGCGTTGCAATGGAAGCAGGCTTGACTTCAAAGGCAACTGAACACAGCACTTATACTGAAAGCACGTTTATTCTGAACTTAACATACACGCAGCACTGACTGCCGCTCTGGCAGAGTGCTCTGCTATTTATACACATACAGAATTTACCAGAAATTAGAAGAACAGTTAACATAAGAAATAAGTAGAATTTACAAGTGAACATAAGAAAGATGTAGAACATTCTGGAATTGATAATTACAAAGAAATAAATTTTGCCGGTGGGCGGGATTGAACCGACAACCTTCAGGACTGCAGTCCGTGACGCTATCCCCTGCCCCACGCCTCCTGGAAAAATAGCGAACCGCTGTTATGTTCCCTGTGGAGCCAGCTGCAATGTCCTGGATCTTGACCTTGTCATGGGTCCTCTGTATGGGAGTACAAGGGAATCCTTCCCTTCTCCACGATTATCGACGACAGACGTTCCTGTCGTAGCTTCATCAGTAACATTACCGTCATTAGAGTCCTTGAACAAGAAGCCATTGTCGCCTATCTGCTCTACAGGATCGTAATAAGGCTTCATGCGCAGGACGTGAACAATGTCTTTTCTTTTTTGTCGTTTCGACGACGGCTCATAATCCTCAACTTCGTATGTGACGTCTGACAGGCGGCGTATGACACGATACGGACCAAAGTATCGTTTCAACAACTTTTGTGATAGACCAACCCTCCGTACAGGGGTAAAAATCCATACAAAATCTCCTGGGATGTACACAACAGGTCGGTGCCTGTCGTTATACCGCTGACGGTCCTTCTCCTGGGCGTCCAGTGTCCATATGCGAGCCAACTGTCTTGCTTCTTCGACCCTGGTGATGAGCTGTTTAACATAGTCATCCTGAGTGTCGTCCGGTTGGAAAGGGAACAGCGTATCCATTGTCGTCTCAGCTTCACGACCATGAGCAGGAAAAACGGCGTGAAGCCTGTGGTGTCTTGTCTTGCGGTATTGTAAGCAAATGTCACGACTGGCAGAACTGTATCCCAATCGTTCTGCTCAACATCGACGTACATTGACAGAATATCTGCTAACGTCTTGTTAAAACGTTCCGTAAGACAATTTGTCTGAGGATGGTATGCAGTTGTGATTCTGTGGACAATGGCACACCGTGACATTACCTCTGATACTAGTTTTGACTGGAATACTTTTCCACGATCAGATATCATGACATGTGGTGCCATGCTTCAAAATAATGTCTTCTACAAGAAATGTTGCGATCTCTGGAGCTTCTGCAGTCGGCACAGGTTTGGTGAAAGCGTAGCGGGTGAGGTAGTCAGTGCAGACTATTATCCATCGGTTACCAGTTGTCGACTTCGGGAACCTCCCTAAAAGATCGATCCCAACTCGGTGGAATGGAGCTGCTGCTGGCGGAATCGGTGCGAGATGCCCTGGAGGTAATTGCGGCACATGCTTCCGTCGCTGGCACTCATTACAGTGACTCACATAGTGCTTGGCAGATCGGTAGACACCTTTCTAGAAATACCTGCGTCTGATTCTGCCTAGGGTCTTCACAAATCCCAGATGACTGGATATTGGAGCATCGTGGAAATATTTGAGAATAGCTGGCTGGAGATGAGCTGGAACGACCAGTAATCATTTGGGGCCCAGTGGATCGTAGTTGCTCTTATACAATGTTCCGTTTATAAGTTTGAACTCTCCATTGGTCGGTTCTCCTTTCTCCAAGGCCTCTATCGTTTTTAATAGTGCTGTATCTTCCCTCTGTTCAGCTGTAACGTCATCTAATTCAGTGAGGGTTGAAATTTCATTAATGTTATTGTGTTCCACTAATGGATTCCTCGAAAGGCAGTCGGCAACCATGTGTTTCCGCCCGTTCTTGAATACCACTGTGACATCGTACTCTTGGAGTCTTAGTGCCTATCATGCTAGTCGACCTGATGGATCCTTCAAGCTAGTTAGCCAACACAAATAATGGTGGTCTGTCACGACGGTGAATGGTTTACTGAATAAATTCGGCTGGAACTTGTTGATAGCCCAGATAACTGCGAGACATTCTTTTTCAGTTCTAGAGTAGTTTATCTCGGACTTTGAGAGTACTCTTGATGCATAGGCTATCACTTTTTCAGCACCTTCCTGAACTTGTACAAGCACTGCACCAATCCCATAACCACTGGCGTCTGTGTGAAGTTCCGTTTCAGCATTCTCGTCGTACAAGGCTAGCAATGTTGCGGAAGTTAGAGCCTCCTTAAGTGCCCGGAAAGCTGTTTCTTTTGTCTCATCCCAGTACAATTTTGCGTCTCCCTGCAGACGTTCTTGTAATGGTCGAGCCTTGTTACAAAATCCTTTTATGAAACGTCGGTAGTATGAGCACAGCCCGAGAAAACTTCTCACATCACGAATGAGTTGGAAATTCTGTGACTTCCCTTACTTTATCTGGATCAATACGGACACCATCTCCATTGACTAGGTGCCGCAGGATTTTTATCTCTTTGACGACGAAGAGACACTTCTTTGGATTGAGGCGGAGTCCTGCAGTCTGAACACACTTCAACACAGTTGACAGGCGATTCAGTTGTTCTTTAAATGTTTTCGAGAAAACGACAATGTCATCTAAATAGCAGAGACACGTCGTCCACTTAAGGAGTCAAAGCAAGTTGTCCAACAAGCGTTGAATGTGGCCGGAGGATTACATAATCCAAATGGCATTACTTTAAATTCATAGAGGCCGTCAGGTGTAATAAAAGCCGTCTTCTCCCTGTCAGCTTCGTCAACCTCGATTTGCCAGTAACCTGTCTGCATGTCCATAGTTGAGAAGTATGTAGCTCCTTTCAAGCAGTCTAAGGTGTCGTCAATGCGCGGCAATGGGTAGACATCTTTCTTTGTGATTTTGTTCAGCCGCCGATAGTCGACACAGAATCGCCACGTGCCATCCTTCTTCTTTACGAGGACCACCGGAGACGACCAAGGACTCTCCCAAGGTTGAATAATGTCATCTCGCAACATCTTCTCCACTTCCTCCCGAATTACCCTTCTTTCAGCTGGCGACACTCTATACGAAGGCTGGCTAATTGGTGGATGATCCCCAGTATTGATACGGTGCTTTATCGTGCGCCGTTTCGTCTGACTTTTCCCCTGCTGAGGTTGAATGCACCCGAAAATTGACGTAGTATAGCTAACACCCGCTGGCATTGTTCCTTGGTTAGTCCGGGCCCTATTGGCAGTTCCACGTTTGTTTCCTTGAGCGTGTTGTCTGTACTAACAGCAGGGCATGGCTCTTCATTGATGACGTTGAGCTCACAGTCCTGGATTGGTTTAGCTGTCCCGATACACATTCCCTTGGGGATAAGTTGTGACTGTTCGTGATAATTTGATTTGTGATCCAAATCTCTCCTCGACCACCAGTAATGCTTATGATAGCCGCTGGTATGTAAATTTCTTTTGTGAGCCTGATAAACTTATTACTATCAACAAGAACTTCACAGTTTAACCGGTCATATGTGTTTGTGACTGCAACGCTTCTCATTGTCAACGGCGGTATAGTCAAATTGTCAACGACAAATAACTTTCCAGAAAATTCTGTATTACATGTATCCGTCGGAACGACTTCCTCAATTTGCAGCTCAGATCTTCCACAGTCAATGATAGCTTGGGATGCTTGAAGGAAGTCCCATCCGAGGATGACATTTTGACTACATTCTGTTAAAACGACAAATTCAAACGGCTGGGTCATGCTGTTGATGGTTATTCTTGCGACACAAGTTCCTGCTGGCTGGACGTATTTTCCATTCGCGACCTGCAGCACAGTTGCCCCCGTATCACAGAACATTGTCTTCTTTAGTGTGCGGCGGTAATTATCCGACAGTACAGAGAAAGAAGCTCCTTAATCAACCAGTGCCCGGACAGGTTGGCCGTCGATTATGACGTCGATGAGATTTCCCGACATCTTAGCGACTGTCGTCCATGGACGATTTTTATCTGCGGCGGCCTCACCTCCGTAGATGGTCGCCTCGCTTAGTTTTCCTGGGCGCGGCGGCTAGGGGAGCGGCTGGTACCTCTGTACGGCGACGGTGAACGGCTGCGGCGCGTCGGGGAACGATCTCGTCCAGGGTACGGCGATGGGCTTCTTCCGATAGGTCGACTGAATTCATCAGCAGGTGACTGCGTGTGATAGAACTGCTCCGACGGCTGACGTCTGGCGGCAAAATAATCGTCGAATACTCACCTTCTCTCTCTGCAGTAGCGTACGACATGTCCAGGGCGCCCACAGTGGAAACACAGTGGTGTGTTGTCTTCTGTCCTCCAGACGTCTTTTCTTCTGCGGGGCGTCATAGTCACCGGTGGAGTCGGTTGTGGTCGCGTCGACCTGTACATGGGCTGCCGTTTGGCGGCTGCAGCGTAAGTCATAGCAGGGCGACGCCATTCTTCACGTCAGGTGCGATTGACGGGATAGACAGGAGCTAATGTCTGAAATACCTCTTCCTTAGCGACGTCGGCTCCCTCGTGACTTACAGGGCTTACATCCATGGCCATAATCTGATGCTCGCTCGGTCTAACAGTCCCGGTTCCCATACATTATTGTAATTCTGTTCTTACAATTTGTCGTATGAGAGAAGCGAAGTCATGCTGGTCTTCCACAACGGCCATAGGGACTACATTGGGGAGTCTGTCATACTTCTTTCGCCCAACCCTCCTTTGTTGCATCTCTTCAATACGCTGGCACCACTTGATGAACTCTTCTGTCGTAGCAACGTCTTTTATCAGAAGAGCTTGGTACATGTCTTCTGCAATATCCTTCATCATGTGCGTGATTTTGTCCGCCTCAGTCATGTTTGGATTGACAATGTTACACAGGGCCAAAACATTCTGTATGTACGATTGTGTCGGCTGGCCATGTCGTTGGGCCCGATTCTTCAATTGTTCTTCCGCCGAACAGATTTGTCGCTGGCGGTCTCCAAACGTCTTCTTAAGTTCCTCCTGCCCCATAGCTGCTTATGCAACAGTAGTTTATCTGTTATTTGTAGTCAAATATGATCTACGATTGCCTTTTGATACCACATTCAGTTTCACAAGCTGTTGTTGTTGTGGTCTTCAGTCCGCAGACTGGTTTGATGCAGCTCGTCGCGCTACCCTGTCCTGTGCAAGTCTCTTCATCTGAGAATACGTTCGGCAACATCCTTTTGAATCTGCTTACTGTATTCGTCCCTCGGTCTCCCTCTATGATTTTTACCTCAGATACTTCCTTCTAATGCTAAGTTGACAATTCCTTGATGTCTCAGATGTGTCCTACCAATCTATACCTTCACAAATAGTAGACTCATAAGACGTAATGCTGTGAAACTGTAGGTTCAATTCTGTACGTCACTTTTAAGTACAAATGGATCGATCGATGAAATAAAATATAACGTTCGGCAATCGAAGACGGGGAAAAATAGAAAAAGAGGAAAAAAAGTGAATTTTAGTTCAAGAGGCTCTCCACTCCTGCAATCTGGATCGTCTCTAGCGTCTTTTAGTGCAAGACAGTTTAAGATGCAGTCATGGTGTATTAAAATCAGCAGTTCAGTTTTCGTGGCTGCCCAACAACATGTCGAATTAGCGAGATAAGAACCATCTTCATTCTGCTTTCTGCTGTTAAAAGCGTCTGTTCTATCACTCATTTAAAGTTATTATGGAGGTTTCCAACATTCATCTCTTTGAATTCTGTGCTGGGTTTACATAATTATGCTTGCAGACAGTTTGTATGAAACCTTAATTATGCCCGTCAACAGCAAAAACTATGAGGCATGAATATAACTCAAGAAATACATGAACGCTAAGAGATGTGAAGTTTTCTAAGCGAACACTGTTACAGGATGCATCAACGTGAATAACCGTTTCAAAAGCTTTTATTCTGTTTGTTGAAGAGTATTCATCAGCGGTATGTCTGCTGGTTATTTTTATTAATTACAGGGTTTTCTCAATATCTCTCTTTTTTCCAGATTTTTTATTTTAAGGGTCAAACTAACATTCTTGGCATACCTATCAACAAAAATATCATTTATGAATATTTACGACCTTTTTTTCTAACTCGTGGATGTGGTTTATTTAGTCAGAGGGTAAACTGAATATGAATTGTTTCAATTGGAAAGGATCAATGTTCAAATGTTTGTAAAGCTTATGCGACTTACCTGCAGGGTAATCAGTCCCTAAACTTAGAAACTACTAATGAACTCCCTTATACTAAAGACAGCACAAACATCCATAACCGGGGGGGATTCGAACCCCCGACGGGGAACGTAGCGCCTCAACGCGCTCCGCCGTGGCTGGAAAGAATCAATCTATATACATAATAACATTAAAAGTATTTAATTTGCGTAAATCAATCAAATGCGTTTATCTGTTTATCTGCCAAACTCAACTCAAAGCTTTTTAAAGTAGATTAAAGTATTTGTCGTTTGACACACAATCTGTTTAGAGTACTGTCTGTTAAATTTGTTTCTTGGTTGCACATTCAGAAAACCATCGTATCAGTTATTTCAAAAATGATAATTTTAGAAGGTTGCCACGTCTTGGTTAATTTTTCTGGGCATGGCCATACCACTGCCTTGATAAATTTAAACTGCTCAGGAAATACATATTCTTGGAATAAAGAGTTGACCATATATAACACTTGTGTGCTCATTTCCAGTGTCACCTTCTTGATTAAGTAGTTTTAGACTGCAACAAAACATAAAATACTTTGTCTACTTTCAAGGGCACAAAAGTCGATAGCGAACAGAAAAGAACGGATTACCGCAGGGTAGCGTGCTGACTTTCATTATTCAAACGAATAACCACCCACACTCGAAAGACACTCAGTTTTCTATACACAGACTGCCGGAACATTACCGTCCAAGGAAATAGCTTTGTGACCGTGGAATACAAACTGTTAGCCCTTGAACAACTTGCTGCCTATTATAAGAAAAATTAACTCACATCTAAGTCACGGAAAATCCAAACCTGTGTTTTCCACCTGAGGAACAGACAACCGGCAAAGAAACTTCTGATATAATGGGGCGAATACCGGTAGCGCTTATGCAATCTCAAAATACACTCCTGGAAAATGATAAAAGAACACCATGAACACGTCGACGAAGCAGAGGAAAATTTTATAGACACGTTCTTGAGGGTGTATAAAACACACAATCACATACAGTCATATGCACATTAGGGAGCATTGAACAGTGCGCGGTACACTGAAACCATCACTCAACCTGTCTTGCTACCGTTCATGTAGCAACAAGGCGATATGCTTTTTCAGCAGGACAGTGCACGTCCACTTGTATCCCGTACCGTCCACGGTGCTCTTCAAAGTGTACGTCAACTACCCTGCCAGCACGATCCCCAGGTCTGTCTCCCATTGAACATGTTTGGGACCGGATGAAACGTCATCTTGTGCAGTATGCACGACAGGCACGAAATCTGGCCCAACTGAGGGAAATTTCATTGGAGGTGATTCCGCAAGACTACATTCGGTATCTCTACAATTGTCTCCATGGGAGAATTGCAGTTTGGATTGCTGCAAAAGGAGGGTGTACACCAGAGGTGACCCCCCCTCCCCCCCCCCCCACACTCACATACACACCCGAGATACTAGGTCGTGTTTTGCCATTTAATACTGAAATTAAATATCTTTTATTTAGTATCCCATACTCGTCGCCACTTTTGTGTCTCGTTTCCGCCGGTTGTAGGTGTCGGTGGCCGAGTAGAAAGAGACCGACACAGGAATAAAGGATGCACGCTTGTGCAGGTACGGAGGTGACCAGCCAGTGGGACAGCAGAAACTAGAAACACTAGAGTAAATTAGAACGCGATATATATTTCATAGAGACTTAGTAATACTTAACTTTTACACAGTTCTTGACTGCAGAATGCTGATACATAGTTTATATAGAGGCCTGCCTACTGATAATTCCTAGTGCCTATCCGATATCAAAGTCTTCACTGGTGCCTATCTGATTCCCAAATGTTAACTGGTTGCTATCTCAGTCCTAAGTGAACGATGCAGCAGTCGTGGCCACGAGCGGAGTTGCAGCAGAGGGCGCTCGTGGCTGACGTCGTAAGAACGCCGCGCCGTACGTGCATGGCGGCGCGCGGCGGAAGTACGTGGCGCGCACTTCATACTTGTGGGACACCACATTTTACTTCACGTTTTGTAAATTGTTTTGTAAAGCCTCCCCCCCCCCCCCGCCCAGGCTGGCCAAAAGTACAAATTTTTCACCCCTTCCTCCCTCCCCCCCCCTCACACACACAGAAATTTCAATGACGTCAAGACCCCTCCCTGTTGGCACCTCCGGTATACACGGTACTTGCGTCGATATTGCGCATGCTCTGGTGACTGTACACAGTGCGTATGGATTTGTCGTCTGTCCATGTGTTGTATACATCCTAAACAATGTGCCAATAAAATTTCCTTCTGCTAGGTCTACGAAATCGTAGTGTTCTTGTTTCATTTTGCAGGAGTGTATTTGGGTGTCGCCGTAGATAGAGCTCTAACTTACCGGGACCACTGCATGAACACCAAGCAAAAAGTAGCTGCAAGAATGGACATCAGGCGCAAACTGATAGGCACGCCACGAGCCCGGGATGGTGAGGACTACAGCTTGAGTCTGGTGTTATTCAGCCTTGGAGTATGCATGTTCGGCGTGGTACAACTCCCGTCGTGTCAAACAACTGCACATACCACTCTGTGAAACCTACCGCATCACAACAGGCTGCTTGAAACCAATACCGACTGGCAAACTATTTTGCCTAGGTGCTATTACATCCCCTATCATCAGACACTAACAGGTGTCTATAAATGAAAAATGTGAATCACTTACATCTGTTGCTCATGACAGGGGGAAGAAAAAATATATTTATGCAGAGGCAGTAGTTTGACAGTCTCTCCCACATTTTATCTTCATTCGATCTCGTACATGTTGTCATGGATTTCGCGGGACTGAATTCGGTTGCAGAATAGCAGTGTTCGTGAAGTGGCTAGTTTTTGTCACCGCCTGAGTGAAATGCGCAGTCATTAAGCAAAATGTTCACCAACCTGTCGTCTTCACTAGTTGTGACCCTGGGGCAGAAGACGGTACGCAGGTCGTTGGTTGTTGATGCTGGGGCTGTTAGGTCAATTAGGAAGGAACTAGTCTGATAAAACAAATTATTCAAATGATTCCCTTTGTTTATTTACGCAGAAACAAAGATACTGCACAATTAAACTGTCGTTTAATTTCCTCTGTATCTAATTAAATTGATGATTTATGTTGCTTATACAAGGTTAGAATGAACTTGTATATAATCAATTGCTATTGTATGATGGTCCGCCCGTGATGACTGCCGAAGCCAGGCTGAGCAGACAGCGAGATCGACCTCGCTCTGCCGGCGCGCCAAAAGCGTTTAATCTACCTTTACATTTTACTTTTTTTATTAATTTTTAAGTTTTTAAATGATATCAAACATCGGGAAGGTAGTTTGCTATTGGGAGATGATGTCTTCTGAGAACCAAATAAATGTATTGAAAACTATATATAATTTTAACCAAAGAAGCACTGACATATCGCAGCAGAGTACTAAACGTTTAGGCGGCCTTTCTCACGGGAATAATACCTATTGTACCAGCTGTTATTAGAAGCTCGCGCCACCCTGTGTCAGCTGCATACAACTCTATTCTGGCGTATTTTAAAGAAAGTGAATATGGTGGCTATAAGCCCGAAATATCACAAGACCACCCATTTTTCGGACAACAAGCCGCCTGTAATGGACTTACATCGAGGGGGAGTATCCTGCACACGACACAGACTCTCACCGATACGCCACAAAACAACACAAGAAACGTGGTGAAGTAAAAGACTGGTTTGTACCAAGGGAAGAGAAGACAGAGAAGTGGAACGTATGGAGATCTGTGAATAGCAGTCCAGTCAATATGTATTTTTACAAGGAAAGTTTTGGGGTAGTTTTGATTTCTTCGACTCCGTATGTTTTTTGGGGTGCTGAATCCGAATCTGGCATTTCCCAACAAAATTTTGTGACGCAACATTGAAAAAAGTGCAAAAATTCGAAAAAATAGCATTTTTCGGCGGTTTTCTGCTTATAACTCGAAAACTATCAACTTTTCACAAATTGCCGCCTAGTACAAAATTGAAGTCCATAAAATTTACTACAGATTTTACTATTTATGTTTTGCTGTCAGAGTAGGCGTTCCGGCTCAAGCGCTAATTGAAACTTGGCATATTTTGGCTGTCTCCGCTAAAATCACTTTTTCCACTCAAGAATAATTCATTATTAAAAGCTGACATTCACTTAATTATTTTAATTTCATTTATTCTCTCCCGACCTCTTTATATCGTTTTATAACTGAGCCATCTGGGTTAAGTACCCTTTTCCAGCTCCGTCATACTCCGGCCACGAACAGGATGACAGCCTGACTTGTGAGTTACCAGTCTCTCTGTTGTTCACGACGGCTCCCACCCTCTATCTGCAAAACCCACAAATACACTGTACGCCAAATGCAGCCATGCATACCTTCAAAACTACATTGCCACCTGCAGAATACGAGCGTTTCACCACCCAGGGATCTTTTAGCATTCGTAAGAGTGAGAAACTGTGGTGTGGCACTTGGAGTGATATGGCTATTGAACAAACTCTAATGAAGTCAACGAAGACAAGTGGTGGCTTTACTCATGGCCGTGGAGTAACTGCAGGCGTTGTGGCAAGATGGACACAGGAGATGACAGCACTGCATAATGTGTGCCAAGAGATTGAGCACTTTACGGGAGTTGAACAGAACAGGCTGACTTGAATGGTACAAAATATGTAATCGACGGCGGGTTTTTGTTACATAGGGTCAAATGGCACCATGCCCAGACATATGAAGAAATTTGCGACAGTTATATATCTTACGTGAAGTCAAACTACAAATTAAATGTCGTTGTCATTTTTGATGGTTACCCTGACGAAGTTTGTGAAAGCAACAAGGGCTTGGAACGATTAAGAAGAGCGCAAAGAAAGCAATCTGCTACAATATCATTTACAGAAACGATGATGCCTACTGTTTCGCAGGAGAGTTTCCTTGCAAATTACAAAAAAAGGACGGTTCATACGTGTGTTAATGGAAAAATTTCATGTTGCAAAAATTGATTCACGGCAAGCTGTGGAGGCTGCAGATACACTAATTATCACAACAGCCCTTAACTTAGCCTCGGCAAATGAATACGTGACGGTTGTGGAAGAAGATATAGACCTTTTGGTGATTTTAATGGGTCTGTGTAGCCCAGACGTAAAGAATGTCTTCTTCTTGAAACCAGGAAAAGGAAAGGTGCCTCCAACCCTCTACAATCCTCATCTTGCCGCTGACAGAACTGTATCACATCATATATGTTCCTGCACGCGATGAGTGGTTGTGACAGTACTTCTGCTTTGCTTAACTAGGGGAAACTTAAATTTATAAAAGTCCTGCAGAACTTGCAAACAGTCATTGATGTTTTCTACAACCCTCGTGCACATCAGGATGAGATTGCTGAAGCAGGGAATGTGTTTCTCAAGAAACTGTACGGGAAAGGACATCAGACTAGCCTGAACGATTTGCGATACAGGCTATACGTAACTTATTCTTACAAAAGTAAAACCAACATTGCCTCACTCCCCCCCCCCCCCCCACACACACCGAAGCTGCTGCACGACAACATTCACTGAGAGTTTATTTTCAAGTGCAGCAGTGGTTATCCAGTAAAATTGCTTTCGACGAACAACAAAGAGAAAAGGGATGGAAAAAAAAACAAGGAATGGTCTTGTCCCTGTGCCAACATTGAACCCTGCTCCGGACTCGATACTCCGACAAATTTCTTGTACATGCTAGAACGGCTGCTAACGTAATTGTGGATGCAGGAAAGCGGGCCTCCACTGCTCCCCCATCTGCACATCCTGTGAAGGGCTGTGTAATAACGTCAAACTTCCAGAAATCAGCACTGATGTAGAAGATGAAGAGATAGAAGAAGAAGAAGAAAAGAAGAAGAAGAAGACAAAGAACAGGCTGAAGAAACACACCTTCACCATGTGGAAAGTATGTAAAATCTTACAATCTGTTTCGTAACAATTCTCCTTGAGATATGTTCACTGGTCACTGATTTCTCACCCACCTCCTTCATTTTCCAGATGAAGTAGCCTAAACACTGGCGACAGAACAACCTGCACCTATGCCAGGACCCACCGCTTTCGAAGAACCTCAGGCAGAACCCTCTTGGAAACGACAGCGGCATGTAATTGATGCACATAATAATGTATTCTGTGTAATACAATGTAATAATATATATAAAATTTTCAAAATTTTGTTCGGAATTTCAACTTTCTGTGACAATTTGTACAATTTCTGATTTTATTAATAACTTGAACTTCATGTAATTTCTTTTTTAATTTCGTATAAGTTTACATATATGATCTAACGAAGGTGTGCATAGAGAACTGGGAGAAGCAGTGGATACCAGTCTACATTCTATACGACTTAGAACTTGTAGGAATACACTAAATGTCAGCTTTTAATAATGAATTAGACTTCTTGAGTGAAAAAAGTGGATTTTAGTGGAGACAGCCAAAATACGCCAATTTTCAATTAGCGCTTGAGCCGCAACGCCTACTTTGACAGCAAAACATAAATAGTGAAATCTGTAGTAAATTTTATGGACTTCAATTTTGTACTCGGGGGCAATTTGTGAAAAGTTGATACTTTCCGAGTTATAAGCAGAAAACCGCCGAAAAATGCTATTTTTTTCGAATTTTTGCACTTTTTTCAATGTTGCGTCACAAAATTTTGTTGGGAAATGCCCGATTCGGATTCAGCACCCCAAGAAACATACGGAGTCTATTGTGTCCCTGCCTCGTCGCCCCTTTTGTGTCTCGTTTCCGTCGTAGGTGTCGGTGGCCGAGTGGAATGAGACCGACACAGGAATAATGACAGCACGCTGGTGCAGGTACGAAGGGGAGCAGCCAGAAACTAGAAACACTAGAGTAAATTAGAACGAGATATATATTGAACAGAATTTATACAATACTTAACTTTTACATAGTACTGCAGGAGGCTGATACATAGTTGTTAGAGGCCTGCCTAGTGCCTGTCCGAAAGCCAAGTCTTCACTGGTGCCTATCTGATTCCGAAGGTCGTAACTGGTTCCTATCTCAGTCCCAAGTGAACGATGTCGTTCAGTGGTGGCCACAAGCGGAGTTCCAGCAGAGGGCGCTCGTGGCTGTCGTCGTAAGAACGCCGCACCGTGCGTGCATGGCGCCGCGCGGCGAAAGTAGGTGGCGCGCACTTTGGACTTATGCGACACCACAGAGTCGAAGAAATCAAAACTACCCCAAAACTTTCTGGCTAGGGGCCCTATTGAGCACAACTTGACTGGACTATAGACTGCGTTCCGGAGTTGCAAGAACGAAGGCTACCAGACGGATTGATGGTGTGTGATGATTGACACAACACACCACTGTCCGCTTTCCATAGTGCTAATTGTGCTCAAGCATCTACGCAGTAGCGAAGCTCCACTATGAGTTTCCACGTTACATATGATGTTCAAGCATAATTTTAGTCTACAAATTTTAGAGTTTTCTAGACATAGACAGGTTTTAGCCGAATTTCTTAGACTCATAGTCCTTCATGTTACAGGTAATATTTATGTACAGCCTTAGCAAGAAATTGTATGTTGACAATGTATCTGTTCTTCGTTTTTATTCGTGGTAGAGTCGATAAGTTGTGACACCTGGAGGAAGGCACCCGGACTACTGTATGTTGCACACGCTGCCGTGTACCAGACGCAGCTCATCTGTCGCCGTGTTATTGGATGGGGAATTGTACGGATCCCCTTGATAGATCAGGATGCACAACACAAAGGACAGCTATTCCGATAGCAGAGTACTTGTCGAGTGAACATGGTTTTCTTGGGCTAAGCGATAGTTCTGATGCACAATCGTCTATCTATATACAGACAGGAAATCAGACCACATTCAAAAGGACTCTTCAAATGTGAAAATATTAGCAGTAAAATTTCAGAGTATTAGAAACGAAGTTCCCAAATTTACTGCATTGCAGGAAAGTTGTCGCGCTTAAACAATCCCCGTGACTGAGAGTTGGTTTAACGTCGAAGTTGGAAGCTCCCAAATATTAAACGAAGAGTGTAATGTATATCGCAAAGACAGATCAGGTACAATCGGAGGAACTGTGTTCATTGCATTCCACAAAAATATACTTTCTACTGTGGTCGAAGTCGACAGTATATATACATGTGGCGTCTGTTCGGAAAGAACAGACGTCACATTCTGATCCTGCAGCTGTTATTATTTAATATTCGTAGAATATATGACTTCAACTGCTATTGGGCAAAGCTGAAAATGTGTACCCAGCCGGGATTCGAACCCGGGTCTCCTGCTTTCTAGGCAGTTGCGCTGACCCCTAACCCACTGGGGACACAGTGATCACCGCACCTGCAAGGACTACCCATGCACGCCTCCCGTCAGATACAAATTCCCAGCTTCGCCCTGCCCATAGTACTCAAACTCGTAGTTTAACTAATTCCCGTAAGAGTAAGGGCTTCAAACTTGCCCACCCCTCCCCACTAACGATAGGATAATTGCCCGTCACCGGCATATTATATATATACGTGCAAGTTTGAAGCCCTTACTCTTACGGGAATTAGTTAAACTACGAGTTTGAGTACTATGGGCAGGGCGAAGCTGGGAATTTGTATCTGACGGGAGGCGTGCATGGGTAGTCCTTGCAGGTGCGGTGATCACTGTGTCCCCAGTGGTGTAGGGGTCAGCGCAACTGCCTAGAAAGCAGGAGACCCGGGTTCGAATCCTGGCTGGGTACACATTTTCAGCTTTGCCCAATAGCAGTTGAAGTCATATATTCTACGAATATTAAATAATAACAGCTGCAGGATCAGAATGTGACGTCTGTTCTTTCCGAACAGACGCCACATGTATATATATAATATGCCGGTGACGGGCAATGATCCTATCGTTAGTGGGGAGGGGTGGGCAAGTTTGAAGCCCTTACTCTTACGGGAATTAGTTAAACTACGAGTTTGAGTACTATGGGCAGGGCGAAGCTGGGAATTTGTATCTGACGGGAGGCGTGCATGGGTAGTCCTTGCAGGTGCGGTGATCACTGTGTCCCCAGTGGTGTAGGGGTCAGCGCAACTGCCTAGAAAGCAGGAGACCCGGGTTCGAATCCCGGCTGGGTACACATTTTCAGCTTTGCCCAATAGCAGTTGAAGTCATATATTCTACGAATATTAAATAATAACAGCTGCAGGATCAGAATGTGACGTCTGTTCTTTCCGAACAGACGCCAGATGTATATATATAATATGCCGGTGACGGGCAATGATCCTATCGTTAGTGGGGAGGGGTGGGCAAGTTTGAAGCCCTTACTCTTACGGGAATTAGTTAAACTACGAGTTTGAGTACTATGGGCAGGGCGAAGCTGGGAATTTGTATCTGACGGGAGGCATGCATGGGTAGTCCTTGCAGGTGCGGTGATCACTGTGTCCCCAGTGGTGTAGGGGTCAGCGCAACTGCCTAGACAGCAGGAGACCCGGGTTCGAATCCCGGCTGGGTACACATTTTCAGCTTTGCCCAATAGCAGTTGAAGTCATATATTCTACGAATATTAAATAATAACAGCTGCAGGATCAGAATGTGACGTCTGTTCTTTCCGAACAGACGCCACATGTATATATATAATATGCCGGTGACGGGCAATGATCCTATCGTTAGTGGGGAGGGGTGGGCAAGTTTGAAGCCCTTACTCTTACGGGAATTAGTTAAACTACGAGTTTGAGTACTATGGGCAGGGCGAAGCTGGGAATTTGTATCTGACGGGAGGCGTGCATGGGTAGTCCTTGCAGGTGCGGTGATCACTGTGTCCCCAGTGGTGTAGGGGTCAGCGCAACTGCCTAGAAAGCAGGAGACCCGGGTTCGAATCCCGGCTGGGTACACATTTTCAGCTTTGCCCAATAGCAGTTGAAGTCATATATTCTACGAATATTAAATAATAACAGCTGCAGGATCAGAATGTGACGTCTGTTCTTTCCGAACAGACGCCACATGTATATATATAATATGCCGGTGACGGGCAATGATCCTATCGTTAGTGGGGAGGGGTGGGCAAGTTTGAAGCCCTTACTCTTACGGGAATTAGTTAAACTACGAGTTTGAGTACTATGGGCAGGGCGAAGCTGGGAATTTGTATCTGACGGGAGGCGTGCATGGGTAGTCCTTGCAGGTGCGGTGATCACTGTGTCCCCAGTGGTGTAGGGGTCAGCGCAACTGCCTAGAAAGCAGGAGACCCGGGTTCGAATCCCGGCTGGGTACACATTTTCAGCTTTGCCCAATAGCAGTTGAAGTCATATATTCTACGAATATTAAATAATAACAGCTGCAGGATCAGAATGTGACGTCTGTTCTTTCCGAACAGACGCCACATGTATATATATAATATGCCGGTGACGGGCAATGATCCTATCGTTAGTGGGGAGGGGTGGGCAAGTTTGAAGCCCTTACTCTTACGGGAATTAGTTAAACTACGAGTTTGAGTACTATGGGCAGGGCGAAGCTGGGAATTTGTATCTGACGGGAGGCATGCATGGGTAGTCCTTGCAGGTGCGGTGATCACTGTGTCCCCAGTGGTGTAGGGGTCAGCGCAACTGCCTAGACAGCAGGAGACCCGGGTTCGAATCCCGGCTGGGTACACATTTTCAGCTTTGCCCAATAGCAGTTGAAGTCATATATTCTACGAATATTAAATAATAACAGCTGCAGGATCAGAATGTGACGTCTGTTCTTTCCGAACAGACGCCACATGTATATATATAATATGCCGGTGACGGGCAATGATCCTATCGTTAGTGGGGAGGGGTGGGCAAGTTTGAAGCCCTTACTCTTACGGGAATTAGTTAAACTACGAGTTTGAGTACTATGGGCAGGGCGAAGCTGGGAATTTGTATCTGACGGGAGGCGTGCATGGGTAGTCCTTGCAGGTGCGGTGATCACTGTGTCCCCAGTGGTGTAGGGGTCAGCGCAACTGCCTAGAAAGCAGGAGACCCGGGTTCGAATCCCGGCTGGGTACACATTTTCAGCTTTGCCCAATAGCAGTTGAAGTCATATATTCTACGAATATTAAATAATAACAGCTGCAGGATCAGAATGTGACGTCTGTTCTTTCCGAACAGACGCCACATGTATATATATAATATGCCGGTGACGGGCAATGATCCTATCGTTAGTGGGGAGGGGTGGGCAAGTTTGAAGCCCTTACTCTTACGGGAATTAGTTAAACTACGAGTTTGAGTACTATGGGCAGGGCGAAGCTGGGAATTTGTATCTGACGGGAGGCGTGCATGGGTAGTCCTTGCAGGTGCGGTGATCACTGTGTCCCCAGTGGTGTAGGGGTCAGCGCAACTGCCTAGAAAGCAGGAGACCCGGGTTCGAATCCCGGCTGGGTACACATTTTCAGCTTTGCCCAATAGCAGTTGAAGTCATATATTCTACGAATATTAAATAATAACAGCTGCAGGATCAGAATGTGACGTCTGTTCTTTCCGAACAGACGCCACATGTATATATATAATATGCCGGTGACGGGCAATGATCCTATCGTTAGTGGGGAGGGGTGGGCAAGTTTGAAGCCCTTACTCTTACGGGAATTAGTTAAACTACGAGTTTGAGTACAATGGGCAGGGCGAAGCTGGGAATTTGTATCTGACGGGAGGCGTGCATGGGTAGTCCTTGCAGGTGCGGTGATCACTGTGTCCCCAGTGGTGTAGGGGTCAGCGCAACTGCCTAGAAAGCAGGAGACCCGGGTTCGAATCCCGGCTGGGTACACATTTTCAGCTTTGCCCAATAGCAGTTGAAGTCATATATTCTACGAATATTAAATAATAACAGCTGCAGGATCAGAATGTGACGTCTGTTCTTTCCGAACAGACGCCACATGTATATATATAATATGCCGGTGACGGGCAATGATCCTATCGTTAGTGGGGAGGGGTGGGCAAGTTTGAAGCCCTTACTCTTACGGGAATTAGTTAAACTACGAGTTTGAGTACTATGGGCAGGGCGAAGCTGGGAATTTGTATCTGACGGGAGGCGTGCATGGGTAGTCCTTGCAGGTGTGGTGATCACTGTGTCCCCAGTGGTGTAGGGGTCAGCGCAACTGCCTAGAAAGCAGGAGACCCGGGTTCGAATCCCGGTTGGGTACACATTTTCAGCTTTGCCCAATAGCAGTTGAAGTCATATATTCTACGAATATTAAATAATAACAGCTGCAGGATCAGAATGTGACGTCTGTTCTTTCCGAACAGACGCCACATGTATATATATAATATGCCGGTGACGGGCAATGATCCTATCGTTAGTGGGGAGGGGTGGGCAAGTTTGAAGCCCTTACTCTTACGGGAATTAGTTAAACTACGAGTTTGAGTACTATGGGCAGGGCGAAGCTGGGAATTTGTATCTGACGGGAGGCGTGCATGGGTAGTCCTTGCAGGTGCGGTGATCACTGTGTCCCCAGTGGTGTAGGGGTCAGCGCAACTGCCTAGAAAGCAGGAGACCCGGGTTCGAATCCCGGCTGGGTACACATTTTCAGCTTTGCCCAATAGCAGTTGAAGTCATATATTCTACGAATATTAAATAATAACAGCTGCAGGATCAGAATGTGACGTCTGTTCTTTCCGAACAGACGCCAGATGTATATATATAATATGCCGGTGACGGGCAATGATCCTATCGTTAGTGGGGAGGGGTGGGCAAGTTTGAAGCCCTTACTCTTACGGGAATTAGTTAAACTACGAGTTTGAGTACTATGGGCAGGGCGAAGCTGGGAATTTGTATCTGACGGGAGGCGTGCATGGGTAGTCCTTGCAGGTGCGGTGATCACTGTGTCCCCAGTGGTGTAGGGGTCAGCGCAACTGCCTAGAAAGCAGGAGACCCGGGTTCGAATCCCGGCTGGGTACACATTTTCAGCTTTGCCCAATAGCAGTTGAAGTCATATATTCTACGAATATTAAATAATAACAGCTGCAGGATCAGAATGTGACGTCTGTTCTTTCCGAACAGACGCCACATGTATATATATAATATGCCGGTGACGGGCAATGATCCTATCGTTAGTGGGGAGGGGTGGGCAAGTTTGAAGCCCTTACTCTTACGGGAATTAGTTAAACTACGAGTTTGAGTACTATGGGCAGGGCGAAGCTGGGAATTTGTATCTGACGGGAGGCGTGCATGGGTAGTCCTTGCAGGTGCGGTGATCACTGTGTCCCCAGTGGTGTAGGGGTCAGCGCAACTGCCTAGAAAGCAGGAGACCCGGGTTCGAATCCCGGCTGGGTACACATTTTCAGCTTTGCCCAATAGCAGTTGAAGTCATATATTCTACGAATATTGAAGTCGACATTGACTGAGGTTATCTGGACGCGTGTAACAGGTATGGGCGAAATCAAGTTGTTGTTGTTGTTATGGTCTTCAGTCCGGAGACTGGTTTGATGCAGCTCTCCACAATACCCTATCCTGACCAAGCCTTTTCATTTCCTCATAAGAACGACAACCCACATCCACTTGAATCTGTTTACTATACGTGACTCTTGGTCTCCCTCTGCGATTTATACCCCACACACTTCCCTCCAATGCTAAATTTACAATTCCTCGATGTCTAAGAATGTGTCCTACCAAGCGATCCCTTCTTTTAGTCAGGGTATGCCAAAAATTCCTTTGCTCACCAATTCTGTTCAGTACCTCTTCATTAGTTATGCGATCTACCCAACTAATCTTCAGCATTCTTCTGTAGCACCACATTTCAAAAGCCTCTATCCTCTTCCTGTCTGCACAGCGTATCGTCCATGTTTCACTCCCATATAAGGCAACACTCCACACAAATGCCTTCTGAAAAGATTTCCTTACACTTAAATTAATTTTCGATGTTAGCAAATTTCTCTTTTTCAAAAATGCTTTTCTTCCCATTGCCATTCTGCATTTTATATCCTCTGTACTGCGACCATCATTTGTTATTTTACTGCCCAAGTAACAAAAGTCATCTACCTCCTTCATTGCTTCGTTACCTAATCTAATTCCTTCAGCATCACCTGATTTTCTTAGACTGCACTCCATTACCCTAGTTTTGCTCTTGTTAATGTTCATCTTTTAAGCACCTTTCAGCACACTGTCCTTTCCGTTCAATTGCTCTTCCAGGTCCTTTGCTGTATCTGACAGAATTACTATGTCGTCGGCAAAACGCAATGTTTTTAATTATTCACCCTGAACTTTAATTCTTTCACCAAATTTCTCCTTGCTTTCCTTTATAGCTTGCTCAATGTACAAATTGAACAACATTGGAGAAAGGCTACAACCCTGTCTTACTTCCTTCCCAACTGATGCTTCCCTTTCATGCCCTTCGAGTCTAATAGCTGCGGTCTGGCTTTTGTACAAGTTGTAAATAACTCTCGTTTCCCTGTATTTTACCCCTGCTGACTTCAGAATTTGAAAGAGTGTATTCCAGTCAACATTGTCAAACGCTTTCTCCAAATCTACAAAAGCTACAAATGTAGGTTTGCCTTTCCTTAATCTATCTTCTAAGATAAGACATAAAGCGAGTATTGCCTCCCAGGCTCCTACGTTGCTCCTGAACCCAAACTGATCTTCCCCGAGGTCAGCTTCTACCAGCTTTTCCATTCTCCTGTAGATAATTCGTGTTAAAATTTTGCAACCATGACTTATCAAACTGATGGTTCTGTAATTTTCACACCTGTCTGCACCTGATTTCTCTGGAATGGGGATTATTACATTTTTCTTAAAGTCTGAGGGTATTTCGCCTGCCTCATACATCCTACACACCAGTTCAAATAGTTTTGTCATGGTTGGCTCTCCCAGAGACTTTAGTACCTCTGAGGGTATGTCATCTACTCCTGGGGCCTTGTTCTGACCTAGGTCTTTCAGAGCTCTGTCAAATTCATCTCTCAGTATAGCATCTCCTATTTCATCTTGATCTACTTCCTCTTCCCTTCCTGCAACATCGTCTCTAAGTTCATTTCCTTTGTAGAGCTGCTCTATGTACTCTTTCCACCTTTCAGCTTTCCCTTCTTTGTTGAGAACTGGTTTCCCATCTGAGTTCTTGATATTCATAGAGTTGCTTTTCTTGTCCCCAAATGTCTCTTTTATTTTCCTGTAGGCAGTGTCTACTTTTCCCCTTGTTATAAATTCTTCTACAGATTTGCATTTGGCTTCTAGCCACTCCTGCTTAGCCATTTTGCACTTTCTGTCAATCTTATTTCTTAGTCGTCTGTACTCCATTTTGCCTGTTTCATTTACTGCATTTTTATATTTTCTCCTTTCATCAATTAAATTTAGTATTTCCTGTGATATCCAAGGATTTTTTGTAGGTCTTGCCTTTCTACCGATTTAGTCCTCTGCTGCCTTCACTATTTCATCTCTCAATGCTACCCATTCCTCTTCTACTGTTTTATTTCCCCCTGTTTCTGTCAATTGTTGCCTAAATCTCCCTCTGAATTTCTCCAGAACTTCACGTTCTTTCAATTTATCTAAGTCCCATCTCCTTATTTTCCTACCTTTCTGCAGTTTTTCAGTTTCAGCCTACAGTTCATGACTAACACGTTATGGTCAGATTCTATATCTGCCCCTGGGTATGTCTTACAGTTTATCACCTGGTTCCGGAATCTATGTTTTACCATTATAAAATCTATCTGATACCTTCCGGTGTCTCCTGGTCTCTTCCACGTATACAACCTTCTTTTGTAATTCTTAAACCACGTGTTTGTTACGATTAAATCATGTTCCGTTCAAAAAACTACCAGGCGACTTCCTCTTTCGTTCCTTCTGCCCAGTCCATATTAACCTACTATTTTTCCTTCTTTTCCTTTTCCTACTACCGAATTCCAGTCTCCCATCACAATTAAGTTTTCCTCTCCCTTAACTGTCTGAATAATTTTGCTTTAGTTCCTCATATATTTATTCGATCTCCTCGTCATCGGCAGAGCTACTTGGCATATAAACCTGTACTACCCTTGTCGGTGTTGGTTTCGTATCTATCTTAACAATGATAATGCGATCACTGTGCTGCTCATAGTAGTTTATCCGCATTCCTATCTTCTTATTCATTATCAGTCCTACTCCTGTGATACCCCCATATGATTTTGTATTTATAATCCTGTACTCACCTGACCAGAAATCCTGTTCATCCTGCCACCGAACTTAACTAATCCCCACTATATCTAACCTCAACCTATCCATTCCCCTTTTTAATTTTTTTTATTTTCCTACCCGATTAAGGGATCTCATATTCCACGCTCCGATCCGTAGAATGCCAGTATTGTCTTTCCTGATGACACCATCCTCCTGAGTAGTCCCCGCCCGGAGATCCGAAAAAAAAAGTTCAAATGTTTGTATAGCTTATGGGACTTAACTACGGGGTCATCAGTCCCTAAACTTACAAACTACTTATGAACTACTTACGAACTAGGACGGCACAAATATCCATGCCCGAGGGGGGTTTCGAACCCCCCCCCCCCCGACCGGAGATCCGAATGGGGGACTATTTTACCTCCGGAATATTTTACCCGAGAGGATGCCATCATCATATTTTCATACAATAGAGTTGCATGTCCTCGGGAAAGTAACGGCTGTAGTTTCCCCTTGCTTTCAGCCGTTCGCAGTAACTGCATGCAAAGCCACATTAGCTGATGTTACAAGGCCAGCTCAGTCAATCATCCAGACTGTTGCCCCTGTAACAACTGAAAAGGCTGCTGCCCCTCTTCAGGAACCACACGTTTGTTTAGCCTCTCCACAGATACCCCTCCGCTGTAGTTGCACCTACGGTACGGCTATCTGCATCGTTGAGGCACGCAAGCCACCCCACCTCGGCAATGTCTGTGGTTCATGGGGGTGGGAAATCAAGTTAGTAGTTGGGTATTTTTACTGGTCATCCGGTTCCACCGTCACAGTGCTAGATTTCTTCAAAGAAACGTTACGCTCAGTAGCGCAAAGGTATCCGGACCATGCAATATGAGTTGGAGGCAACTTCAACCTGGCGAGTACAGACTAGGAAGTCTATGGTTTCACTACAGGAAGTTCAGACAAGCAGTCTTGTGAACTACTACTGAGTAAGTTTTCCGAAAATTTCTTTGAGCAGCTACATCGTAAGTCACACACATTGGAAAACATTTTAGACATTACAGCTACAAACAGGAAAGACCTTGTCAATGTCACTGTAGAGACAGAGGTTAGTGATCATGATGTCAAAGCGACAAAGGCCATCAAAGTTAATAAGGTTAGAAAGAACAGATAAGTAGAATGAAACTTTCACTCTGCAGCGGAGTGTGCGCTGGCAGATCAAAATTGTGTGCCGGATCCGGGACTCGAACCTCGGACCTTTGCCTTTAGCGGCCAAGCGCTCTACCGACTGAGCTATCCCAACATGAGTTGTGAGGGGGCATCTTGAGTCGTGTCGGGATAGTTCAGTCGGTAGAGCGCTTGCCCACGAAAGGCAAAGGTCCGAGGTTCGAGTCCCGTTTGCGGCACAAAATTTTAATCTGCCCAGAAGTTTGATATCAGCGCACACTCCGCAGCAGAATGAAAGTTTCATTCTGGAAACATCCCTTAGGCTGTGGCTAAGCCATTTCTCCACCATATCCTTTCTTCCAGGAGTGCTAGTCTTGCAAGGTTCGCAGGAGAGCTTCAGTGAAGATTGGAAAGTAGGAGGCGAGGTACGGGCGGAAGCAAAATTGTGAGGCGGCATCGTGAGACGTGTCGGGATAGCTTAGTCGGTAGAGCGCTTGCCCGCGAAAGGCAAAGGTCCCAGGTTCGAGTCCCGGTTCCGGCACACAATTTTAATCTGCCAGGAGGTTTCAACAGATAAGTAATTGTTAGTGTCCCACTTAAGGAATTAATGGACATCATTTAGTTGTACTACGATGGACATGGGGGACTTATGGACAAAATTTAATTCCGTTGTAAATAAAGTACTGGAGAAATATGTGCCGACATACTGGATTAAGGATGGCAAAGACACAACGTGGTTTAATAATAATATTCGAAAAATGCTGAGAAAGCAAAGGCAGTTGCACTCTTGGTTCAAAAAGATCATGCAACAGGCAGTAAAGATTCGCGCGTCTATAAAGAGAACTATGCGCGAAGCATACGATAACTACCCCCGTCATACCTTAGCAAAAGATCTTGCCTAGAACCTGCTCCTCTTGGCGTGTAGTCTAATATACCTGGCAAATATCCGTTTCCAGATTACACATGAGCACCTACTCCTATCATCGCTCTCCAACTGCTCCCAACCAGTTTCCTGGTCACGTTGGCGTCTCTTTCTATGTTATGTTTGTATTGTCGCCTTGGAGGCCTTTATTCTGCCTTTGTACACGGTACAGAATTCTCTATTGTCTGCTCTGACTACATGGCCTGTTAACACTAGCCGCCTAACCTTTATTGTGCTGGTGATAAGAGGCTGCTTTGTCACATTTTTATCTCACCACACTGCTTATCGTCCACTCGGATGTAATTCAATCTTGTATTGGTCCACAATTTTTTCTTAAGACATCATTTTCAAAGGTCAGCAATCTTTACTGTAATCATTGTCTACATTTCAAAAATCAAAGGTTCAAATGTTTGTAAATCTATGGGACTTAACTACTGAGCTTATCAATCCCTAGGGTTACAAACTACTTAAACTTCAACTAACCTACGGACAACACACACACACACACACACACACACACACACACACACACACCCATGCCCAAGGGAGGACTCGAACCTCCGACGGGGAGCACCCGCGTGCCTTAGAGCGCTCGGCCATTTCACCGCTGCCCGACGTTTCACATTCATATAGAACCACTGGGAGCACTATACTGTTGTTGGTATTAAGCTTCAGTTTTCTTGGCAAATTTGTGGATTGCAGTAAACTATTAAAGGCAGCAATGACTTTAGTGTTTCCAGGGTGTATTAGGCACTGTATTTCCTTTGCTTTGTCGTTCTCGTGTGTCTGTGACCCAATGTATGTAAATTCATCCACTCTTTCAAAGGCTACGCCGCGCAGGAATGGCCGTGTGGTCTAACATGGCATGCTGCGGACTGCTCGCCGGAGTCCTACTGCTCCTCGGCAATGTGTGTGTGTGTGTGCTGTTCTTAGTGTACGTTCGTTTAAGTAGTTTGTGAGTCGAGGGGTTGATAAGCCTAGCAGTTTGGTCCCATAGTTTTACAAAACTTTGATTTTTCAAAGGTTCCATTATATATGATTAGACTTCCATCCATATTTATTTCGTTTCGATCTATTTCCATATACTTGATCTTGTCCTTGCATACCTAGAGCTGTATCGTTTCACCTCTTTCGTCTACAGTTTTGTACAGCCCTTTTAGTTGTTCCTTTGTGTCGCATGGAACTCCTAAGCCATCAGCAAATTTCAATGTCTTCAATATCTTCTCTACTCTCACACATTCGTCTCCAAAATCTAGCCCTCTTATTACGAGTGCATAGTCTAGCGTTATATTAAACAAGAGATGAGAGAGTGCATGTCCTTGTCGTAATCCGATCTAAATTTCGAAGGGCTCGGATGTTGTTTCTTCAACTTATACTGGTGATTTGCGTTCCAGTACACATATCTTTGTAAGGTATATGAGTTTACTAATGAAGGCGTAATTTGTGATGGCATTCCATTGGCTAATGCGTCGGAGGCTGTCATAGGTCTGCTTGTACTCTACAGCCACGGCGGATTGGCCGTGCGTACTGGAGCGCCGTGTTGCGGTGCGCGCGGCAGTTCGCACGGGTTCGAATCCCCCCCCCCCCCCTCCCCACGGGCATGGATGTTCGTGCCGTCTTTAGTATAAGATAGTTCATGAGTAGTTTGTAAGTTTAGGGGCTGATGTCCCCGTAGTTAAGTCCCTTAAGCTCTACAAACGTTTGAACATTTTGTCCTCTACAAAGCGAGAAATAGTAGAAATACAATGGGAACATCCTCGGGCTACCATCTGCCATATGGTGAATAATGGGTCCGTTGTCCCCCTTTCTTTACGAAGCGACAGTGATGTTCTCCAATAAATCTTTTTACAAATGGAGTTAGTCGATATAGCAACATGTTATACAGTATCTTATATGACGAAACAGACTGATACCCCTCTGAAACCTTTCTTATGTATTGGTACTATCACAGCCTCTTTCCATTTGTTTTTCATTGTCTCTTAACCTTTTCAGACTAAAAATAAAAAGAATCCACTTTTAAACTTTTTTCGTGTTCTGTTAGGATATAAATCATACATTATTATGGAAAATGTGATAAACGTTTTTCATGCAATATTTCGACACGTACAGGGTGCTTTCAAATGAAACCACTTCACATTAAACGCGGAGGTTTTAAATGAAACTACCACCATTAAACTTCACTACTCTCCAGGATAGTGCACGAAACAGTTCCTTTGTGCTGATACAAATTTGAGATGAGTCAATTGTTGATAATAATGTGACAACACATTTGTCTTTCCATTTTATACGTGGAATGCCAACAGAACGAACTAACTTATCACTTTCTCCTCTTCGCAACTCCCCTCAGGGGCTCAGCATTAATTTGTTGAGTACGGGCTTTGCAAACCCGGGGTCTTGAGCTGGGGACTGGTAAGCGCCGCCAGTCCTCTAGACACCGTAACCTCTGGGCACGCTTCAGCGACCACCGGATGGCGTGGCGGTGGAATGTTGTGTGTACTAAGGAATGGGGATCTTGGCTTGACCGCCCGGTTCACGAGGATGGTACAAACCTCTATAAAAAAAACTCTTCAATCTCAAAGTGTGCTACGTGCTGATGGGATGCATGGCAGTTGAAGTGGAACAATCGCTAGCGAGCAACCTCTGGGTATACTGCCGCACCTCAGTTGTATAAGGCTTACCTAGGCACGAGCGGCTCTGTCTAGGCGGTCACGTCCTTCCCTAGCTACTCGCGGGACCAAGATGAATAATCTAATTTGTCCCTCGAACCTTCCAGTGGGATGGGTGTACCACTGGGGGGGGGGGGGGAGGTACCAACACCCAATCAAAAAAGAAGGCTCGGGTACCCAGTCCTCCGGATCCAAGTTCTTCAAAAAAAAAGATTTGTGCAGAGTAACAGGATACAGGCTGTTAACCAGAATGTGTTTCTTGTCGTGAAGAGAAAGGAAGGTTCGTTTGAGAAGGTACCGCCCTTCTATATCAACAAAGATCTCGAAGCAATTGCTGGTACCATGAAGTCAGTAAAGCGGTTGCGGAATGGCACCCTGTTGGTGGAAACATCAACTTCCCAGTAGGCGTCCAAACTAAAAACAGCAAAGAGTCTTGGGGAGTATCAGATCGTAACAGAGCTACACTGTACTCTTAATTATAGCAAGGGTGTTGTCTCCTGTAGATATCTGATTGACATTCCAGTGGATGAACTGAAGGAAGAATGGGCTGCAGAAGGCGTAGTCAATGTACAGAATATCAAGAAAAGGGTTGATGGAGAACTCGTCCCATCTGAGTCCTTCATCCTCACCTTCAATAGCCCTCGACTACCTGAGCATGTTAAGGCAGGTTTCCTGCGCTTAAATGTACGGCCCTATGTCCCTAACCCCATGCGCTGCTTTAAGTGCCAGCGCTTTGGGCACACCACCTTGGGATGTAAGGGAGAAAGTACCTGTGACAAATGTGGGAAAGCAGCACATGATGGGTTTAACTGTACTCCAAAAATGTTCAAATGTCTGTAAATCTATCGGACCAAACTGCGTGGTCATCAGTCCGTAGCTTACAAACTACTTAAACCTAGGTAAACTAAACTAAGCACAAACACACACACACCCATGCCCCAGGGAGGACTCAAACCTCCACGGCGAGCAACCGCGCGCTCTGCAGCGAGACGCTTTAGACCGCTCGGCTACTCCACCGCGGCTAACTGTACTCCACCTATGACCTTTGTCAACTGTTCAGGCGACCACTCAGTCTGGAGTAGGGACTGTGCGGCCTACCTTCAGGAGAAGACGATACAGAAAATCAAAACAAATCAGCGTCTCTCCTATGCAGATGCCAAGAAGACCTTCAAGGTCATGCAACCTGCTGCTTTTATCACCTCCTTCGCTTCAGCACTGCAAAAGCCAGTTGCGAGAGCTGATGACTGTACACAAACCGAGCTTGTCAGTGTAGGCACCAACACAGCACTTGCCAGTGCATGTGTAAGGCTGCGGAACCTGCATCTTCCGTAGCCCCACTGACAACAGCTGACAAAAGTACAGATACTGCCTTTAGAGAGCCTGTGGTACTTCTTACTGCAGAACCCGCCGCCACCATCACCACCACCACCACCACAGTTGCAACCACGTCCTCTGTATCCACCACCAAGCCACCTAAACCAAAGAAGGTTACCAGCAAAACACAGTCACAGGCAAAAACAGCAATGAACTTTTCAGACTACGTTGAAGTTATCCCACCTGATCCTTCGTCTGACCCAGCTCCAGACCTCATGGAGCTGGATATCCCTTAAGGGCAACCCTCTTGCCCCAATTATGCAGCTCCACCACGTTCAGTGTCTCCGTCTCGGAAGAAAGAGAGGGTAAAGATCCAACCTCCCTGATAAATGGCCCCAGTATTGCAGTGGAACTTGCAGCGTTTCAGGACGCATGTGTTTATTGACTCAGGGTAGACCGCTTTGTATATGCCTCCAAGACACAAACTTTAAATATACTGACAACCCTGAGCTCCGTGGCTATGTACTCCATAAGAAGGACGATCTTAGTGGAGAGAGAGCGAGACGCGGAGTGACAATTTTTACTCATACGGCTTATCACTCCGAGCCCCTTTCTCTCACTACACAGTTACAAGCCGTTGCAGTATCTGTATATGTGCGCCACCGTTTGACAGTGTGCTCCCTCTATCTGCCACCTCATGACACGTTTGATGTAGCGGCCCTCGAAGACCTTCTGACGCAGTTCCCCCACCCTTTCATCCTCTGTGGGGATTTTAATGCACACAACATGCTTTGGGGCTCTGCCAGAACCTGCCCCAGGGGTCGAGCAACCGAGAGGCTTCTCTGGTCATCGAGCGCACATTTATTAAACACGGGACAGCCCACACATTTTTGTACTGCAACGGGGTCGTTCTCAGCCATAGATCTCTCGCTTTGTTCTCCAGCCCTCGTCCACTCTACACATTAGGAAGTGGTCGATGACCTGCATGGTAGTGACCATTCCCCATCTGGCTTCAACTGCTAGACAGAGCAGAGACCGTATGCAGACCACTTCAATGGGTGAGATCCAGGAATGGGTGGATTGTATCATTCAAACGATACACAGTGCTGCTGATGCATCTATGCCTCTGTCAGGACGACCAAAACGGCAGCCTGTGCCTTGGTGGACTGCTCAGTGTCGCTCGGCAATTAGCCTGCAGCTCTGTGTAGGTTTAAGAGTCGGCCAACTACAAACAACCTCGCGACCTTTCGGATAGTGGGGGCAAAATGTCACCAAATTATACGAGAGAGCCGAAAGAGATCTTGGTAACAATTCCTGAGTACCGTTACCCGCTCCACTAAAAGTTCCACTGCATGAGAGACCATAAGGAGTATTTCTTGGAAAGGGGGCAGGTGTCCAGTGGCTGCTATTATGGGGAATAGCGTTTTATCTATGGGATCATCAGTCCCTAAACTTACAATCTACTTATGAACTAGCTAACACTAAGGACAGCACAAATATCCATGCCCGAGGGGGGATTCGAACCCCCGACCGTAGTGGCAGTGCAGATCGTGACTGAAGCGCCTCAGTCTGCTCGGCCACCGCGGCCGGCGCGTGGTTAGGAGAGTAGCAACTGTGCTCTTGCCACAAAATATCATGGGTGGCTTCAAATGAAACCACATCGTCACAAGGGGTTAATAACAATATTGGTTGTAACTTTGGCTCTTAAGAGCCGGTTACATCAGTCAGTTTAGATGTTTTAGAAAGTTTTCCCACATTCATATCTTTGGACACTGAGCTGAGTTACATTATCTTAAAAGACCAAAACACATAGCTACTAGACAGGTTTTAGGAAACATTAATTCTACTCGTAAACTGTTGCGTTACTTTCATGCCCTTTTTTCACAGAGATTACAGTAAGTGACGTCAGGTTTTCTAAGCAAGCTATGTGTTATAAATAACTTCGAACTGAATTTACCGTTATTAAAGACTTTAAAATCAAATGTTTGTAAAGCTTATGGGACTTAACTGCGGGGTCATCAGTCCCTAAACTTACAAACTACTTATGAACTAACTTAGACTAAAGACAGCACAAATATCCATGCCCGAGGGGGGGATTCGAATCCCCGACGGGGAACGACCTCGCACATCGGAGCATAGCGCCTCAATGCACTTGGCCACTCCACCGTGGCTTAAAGACTTTATTCTGTTCGTATTTTTTATCAGTTGTTTACCCTGTTCCAGAGGAAACCTGCCTGTCATTAGGATCCTGGCATTTATGGATGGTGGGATGATTTGTAGCTGAGAGCTTCAACGTTAGGTGCCTAAGAGCATAGACAAAAATGTAGTAATGGGGCCCCTAATGGGTAAAGCTACCAAGTAGGCGGAAAAAGTGTTCGAAATATTGAAATATCCCGACTGTGTAGGGACACTGAAATAAATTGAACAGTTAAGTTGAAATTTTTGCGAGACCTGGATTCCCGCTTTGGACCAGCAATCGTCTTAACCAATTGACCTATCCAGCCACACTTCCCAGGTCCTCAACTTTACAGCACTCTGCTATCGTAGTGTCCCCTGCCCATTACTTCTTCTTGCTGCCTATACTGGATTCCCGCAAGGGATCGATCGTATTAATGCGTCCGCAATGAAATTCTGAATTGCCTGTAGGGAGTATATATGCAGTTTTTGACATGGCGTCTGCTCTTTCGAGCACGTCCGATACAACAGATACCATATCAATAATTGGAAAAAAGTGTGCTCTGTGCGCATACTAAAAATGTTCAAATATTTGTAAATTTATCGGACCAAACTGCGTGATCATCAGTCCGTAGCTTACAAACTATTTAAACTAAGGGAAACTAACCTAAGGACCACACACACACACACACACACACACACACAGACACACACACACACACACACACACACACACACACACACGCCCCAGGAAGGACTCGAATCTCCGACGGGGAGCAACCGCGCGCTCCGCAGCGAGGCGCTATAGTGTGTGCATACTGTTTCCTGGGACTGTGGCTTCATGACTTATATATGCTGTTAATGATCAAGGTGCTGGCGACATGTATTATCTGTGATGATTTGTTCTCTATATATGGGTATCTCGCGCAATCTCATTGTACTAATTATATCTTAAATTGAAGATAGTGTATTTGTTGATTTTAAATTAATCTCCTCGCTTTGTGGAGAAAAGCAAATGAGAACAGTTTTTCCACTGTGGAAGGGAAGAAAAGAAAAGGCACTCGTCTTTGAAGGCACAGATTAGTGACATTCTTTTACTGAAGAATAATCTTGGAAACTACACCTGTAGAACTTCATTTTTCTTTCCATGCGCTCGAAAATATTAAAAGCTTTTTTTAATTCTCCATTTGTTACATTACTTTGTACAGTTTGATGCAGCTTTGGAAGAAGGGAAGAAGTATGAAATGTAAAAGTATAGAGAATAGCTGCATCTCACTGAAGAACAGGTTGGTGAAATGTGTTGATAGTTTGCCACGGAATGTTATCAGGTCTTGTGCCAAAACATCCGCCAACTGCTTCAACCATGATGAAGCTGGAAATGTGGTCCTCACTCTCTGCTCATAACGGTTCAAGTATGCCAGTGGCGATTTTTCCGTCCCGAGAGTACGTTTGATAACTTTATGAAGCTATACAAAGCACATCTCACGTTTTGGGCGGTGTGTGTGGGCGCATTGTCATTTTGGAATATGGCAGTGTTTGTTAGCAATATGGTAGTCATAGTAAGCTGTATGTTGTGGAGGATGCAGGAGATATTCACTCACAGTTAACCGAGCAGTGAGGTAATGATAGAAACAATTGAATACCACGCTATAGATGACCAATCACAGCGGGACTCCCCCACGCTTGTCTGTCCGAGCGAGGTGGCGCAGTGGTGGACTCGCATTCGGAAGGATGGTGGTTCAAATCCATCTCCGGCCATCCTGATTTAGGTTTTCCGTGACTTCCCTAAATCACTCCAGGCAAATGTCGGGATGGTTTCTTTCAAAGGACACGGTCGATTTCCTTCCACATCCTTACCCAAACATTCCGAGCGTAAGCTCCGTCTCTAATGACCACGCTGTCGACGGGACATTAAACTCCAAGCTTGCTTCCTTCCCTACGCTTGTCTGTAGGAAGCAGCATCTTGTATCGTAGGCGTCTTGCGAGATTTTCGATTAATACACGTGGTTTTTTTTTTCGGAATCAATGCACGCGATGAATCATACCATATAAGACAAGTTTTACATCTACATCTACATGGGATACTCTGCAAATCACATTTAAGTGCCTGGCAGAGGGTTCATAGAACCACCGTTATACTATTTATCTCCCATTCCATTCTCTAATAGTACGCGGGAAGAATGAACACCTGAATCTCTCCGTTCGGGCTCTGATTTATCGTATTTTATTCTGATGATCACTTCTACCTATGTAAGTGGGAGTCAACGATATATTTTCGCATTCGGAGGAGAATGTTGGCGATTGTAGTTTCGTAAGTAGCCCATGCCGCAGCGATAAGCGCCGTTGTTGTAATGGTTCCCATCCCAGATCCTGTATCATTTCCGTAACGCTGTCTCCCCTGTATCGTGACAATACGAAACGAGCTGCCCTTCTTTGGACTCTTTCGATGTTCTCCGTCAAATCCACCTGATAAGGATCCCACATTGGGCAGCAATACTCCATAAAAGGACGGACAAGCGTAGTGTATGCAGTTTCTTTAGTAGTTCTGTTGCATCTTTTAAGGGTTCTTCCAATAAAACGCAGTCTCTGGTTCGCCTTTCCCACGACATTATCTACGTGTTCTTTCCAATTTAAGTCAGAAGTAATTGTAATTCCTAGGTATTTTGTGGAATTTACGGCCTTCACTTTTGATTGATTTATCTTGTAAACAAAGTTTAACGGGTTTCTTTTCGTACTCATATGGACGACTTCACACTTCTCATTATTTAGAGTCAACTACCAATTCTTACACCATACTGATATCTTATTCAAATCGTTCTGCAATTGGTTTTGATCTTCAGATGATTTTACTAGACGGTAAATGACGGCGTCATCTGCAAACAACCTAAGAGAGCTTACTTAGATTTTTTTCCTAAATCGTTTATGTAAAGTGTCCAGTTTTTATTATCGTGGCACCTCTGCCTTTACAACTTCGTGTTAGCTTCCATTATTAACGGCTTACCAACAGTGTCACTCGAGCGAATGTTGTCTTTTGCAGTAGCTTTTTCCTTGGTAGTTTGATGTCTACCCCCAATCGCTTTTAATGTCGGTCGTTAATTCGTGGTTTCCCCGCTATTCCACAGCGCCAATGTTTTTTCCCTTGTGTTGTGTGTGCTGTCATTAACGAGGACACTGTCGCTACTGAAACGAGAAACAGTGTAGTCGTTTCCGTAACCGTTCCTCCCACTAACTGCGCGCCATTGAGCTGCCCACTTTGAGAGTCTGAAACATCACCCTCTTCACTGAACATCCGCAGAACAGAACTTATAGTGCGACGGTTGGAACTTAAATAGTGGCAACACTGCTGTGGGGACACTATGCAAAGGAATCCACTATTGTCGCTGATAGCATACGTTGTTGACATACCTGCCTAACCTCCGAGCAAATGGACTCCTCTGTCGCACATCACTGGAATGCGCACAATCGAGAAACACAGTCATTTGTGAGCGAGAGGTCATTATGTTTTCAAAACAGGAACAACAGAGTTGTTTGAGTACGAGCACAAATTAGTAGGGCAGTGTTATGATGGTGCAAGCATAAGGTCTGGCCATTTAATGGGCTCCAGAAAAAAAGGACAAAGCTCCTTTTGCAGTATTTGTACACTGTTTGGGATACCGACTAAATCTAGAATTGCAAGAAAATACGAAAGTGTCGTATCTTTTTTTCTTCTATTACTGGAATTGCTACCTTTTTCCATAACTCAACACAGAGAACATACACCATTACTTCGGCATCGGGACCACGAATTCCAACTGTAACACCTGTTTGTTGGAGCTCTAATTCGAAATTATTGCATGTGATTGTGGATGACTGGGAAAAGCTGAAAGAGGTTTTCGAAACCATAGTTTTTTGTGAACAGTCTGATGATAATTCTACTCAACTTGCCAGAGGTTTTCTAAGCTACCTGAACAATTTTGAATTTATACTTCTGGCAGTAGTAGTTCATGGCATGTTTGACAGATACACTGTTCGATGTCTTGCCGAAGGGATCGTTAGACTTATACTACTGTATATCTAAAGTAAGGACTGCATGTGATATGCTAAGAAACAAAAGGAACGAACAATATTTTTCAGTCATCTTCCAAAAAGCCAGCGAAATGACAGATATGCGTCTCTCAAGAGAATACAGTTCTCTCTCTCTCTCTCTCTCTCTCTCTCTCTCTCTCTCTCTCTCTCTCTCTCTCTCTCTCAGGATGGAAATGTTCATTGTATCGAGCCCTGTATTACGAAATTTTGGATCACCTTTTGATGGAAATGAACGAGAGATTTCGGGACTGTAAAAAAATTCAGTTTGTTTGCCTTGCTATACTACAAAAATTTGAAGAATACTAGGCATGTTTTCCTTCTGCTGCACTTGAAAACCTGCAAATAGTCTTTGGGCCTGTATTCTCCAAGACACAACGCTTAAGAAACGAACTTTCTATTTTGTATGCTGATGACAAGTACAGAAATATTTCCCCAGAGAGATGTTAACAATACTTAATGAGGACATAGGCATTTTTACACATACTTATAAACTGTTCGTTATTCTGTCCATCTCTTCAACGGCATCTGTTGAAAGAAGTTTTTCTTGTGTAAAGCGTATAAAAACATACCTGAGAAACACTATTTCGAAAGAAATACTTCCTTCTTTAGAGAATATTTCAATTCAGAAAGAACTTCTAGGGCAGTTAATAATAACGCAATCGTTCTACGAAGACATCACTGACAAGTTTTAGCCTTAAAGGAACGACGGATTCATTTGTTGTCCCAGAAATAGTTAAGTAAACTTTTTATGATAAGCTTCTGTAGGGGTAGATGTATTTTTCATTTGTGGAGTTAGGTGAAGACCTAGCACAGTCACGAGCCGCCACTGATTCAAGTAAGTAGTTGAAGACACAGCCTTGATTGGTGCCGTGTGCAAAACTTCCGCGCAGGACTCTCCTGGGTCCTCCCCGCCCCCTCCAGCATAGGTTAAACACCGCCACGTTTAAAAGAATCCTAGCTTTAGTCACTGACATACTGCCAATACAACAACAAAAAATGTTCAAATGTTTGTAAAGTCTATGGGACGTAACTACGGGGTCATCAGTCCCTAAACTTACAAACTACTTACGAACTAGGACGGCACAAATATCCATGCCCGAGGGGGGATTCGAACCCCCGACCGTAGTGGCCGTGCAGACCGTGAATGAAGCGCCTCAGTCTCCTCGGCCACCGCGGCCGGCATACAACAAAAGACTTACTAAAGCACACCTACTGCTATGATAGGACACTAATTAACCAGAGAAGGAATCTTAACAAGTATGGCAGAACATGTCAGATTAGATTAGTTTTTCGTTCCGTAGATCCATGTTGAGGAGATCTTCGTGGATGTGGAACATGTCAAGAAACAAAATTTACAAGCTGAATAATAGATGAATAATAGATAATACTAATAATATAAATACAGATACATACATTTTAAGTTTTTTTTAGCTGATAATATAATAATACTAATATAGTATGAATACCGATACATGCATCATTTGGTACAATTTAGAAATTCGCTAATGGAGTAGAAAGAGTTGGCCACTAGAAAGTCTTTTAAGTTCCTCTTAAACTGATCTTTATTTGTAGCTAAATTTTTTATACTTGATGGTAAATTATTGAAAATGTGTGTTCCTGAGTAGTGGACCCCTTTTTGAACTAACGTTTGTGCTTTTAATTCCGTGTGTAGATCATTTTTATTCCTAGTATTGTATGTATGAACTGAGCTGTTTGTTGTGAAAAGGGATATATTATTTATGACAAGTTTCATTAAGGAATAAATATACTGAGAGGCAGTAGTTAATATACCCAGTTCTTTGAAGGGCTTCTACAGGAGGTCCGTGAATTTACTCTACAAATATTACGTATTACACGCTTTTGGACTCTGAAGACTTTTGACTGACTTAGCTATCGGATCAAAAGACTTGCAGTAGGCGACCGTACACCAATGGGAATAACCTGACGAATAAAAGCCCTAAGGTTATTTCATTTCATATGCTACGTCACAACAGTTACGAGTAGTACTTTGGCCATCATATAAAGCACAGCAGGCAGACGAAAAAATCGCTATGCTATCTGCGGTCTTGTGCCAAGTGCCTTGCCAAATGTTCAAATGTTTGTAGAGATTATGGGACTTAACTACTGGGTCATCAGTCCCTAAAATTACAAACTACTTATGAACTACCTAATACTAAGGACGGCACAAATATCCATGCCCGAGGGGGGACTCGAACCCCCGACCGTAGTGGCCGTGCAGACCGTGACTGCAGCGCCTCAGTCCCCTCGGCCACCACGGCCGGCAGTGCCTTGCCGATCCTTTTGACCGTTCACAGCGCGCGGAGCAGGGAGCTCACTGAAAATGGTACAGCCTGTCTTGTGGGGAACATCTGTTAACTAATGAACGTAATTCTGGATTATTGGTCACAACGAGGAGTAGAAAGGGCGCGTAGAGGCGCTGACAAAAATGAATCGTACACTTCTCAACTTAAGCAAGAGCAATAGTCATGTGTTGACACTGCATATTGCTATATCGCATCATATCATTACCCTAGGTTCCTTCGACTCCGATAAAGGCATAATTTTCCAAACTGAGGTGTACTCCAGTGGCCATAGTCATGCCACAATGCACATGTAATTATATATCACGAAGTGATCACAAGGATAAGACCAGAGAGATTAAGGCCCGCACGGAGGCATACAGCCAATCATTTCTCCCGCGAACCGTACTCGATTGGAATAGGAGAAAGTGACAATGGAACGCAAAGTAACTTCCACCACACACCGTGCGATGGATTGCGGAGTACAGATGTACGTAGATGAAGATCACGTCAAATGTTTGTTAGTCTATGGGCTGATGACTCATGACCACTGAAGTTGGATCCCATAGCTTTACAAACTACTTGAACTAACTTACAATAAGGACACAACACACACACACACACATATATATATATATAGGGTGTTACAAAAAGGTACGGCCAAACTTTCCAACTTTCCTCACACACAAAGAGAGAAAATGTGTTATGTGGACATGTGTCCGGAAACGATAAATTTCCATGTTAGAGCTCATTTTATTACTTCTCTTAAATCACATTAATCATGGAATGGAAACACACAGCAACAGAACGTACCAGCGTGCCTTCAAACACTTTGTTACAGGAAATGTTCAAAATGTCCTCCGTTAGCGAGGATACATGCATCCACACTCCGTCGCATGGAATCCCTGAGGCAGCCCTGGAGAATGGCGTATTGTATCACAGCCGTCCACAATATTAGCACGAAGAGTCTCTACATTTGGTACCGGGGTTGCGTAGACAAGAGCTTCCAAATGCCCCCATAAATGAAAGTCAAGAGGGTTGAGGTCAGGAGAGCGTGGAGGCCACGGAATTGGTCCGCCTCTACCAATCCATCGGTCATCGAATCTGTTGCTGAGAAGCGTACGCCGGCTGCGGTGGCCGAGGGGACTGAGGCGCTTCAGTCGCGGTCTGCACGACCACTACGGTCGGGGGTTCGAATCCCTCCTCGGGCATGGATATTTGTGCCGTCCTTAGTCTTAGCTAGTTCATAAGTAGTTTGCAAGATTCGGTACTGATGACCTCGTAGTTAAGTCCCATAAGTTGTACAAACATTTGAACATTTTTGAGAAGCGTACGAACACGTCGACTGAAATGTGCAGGAACCATCGTGCATGAACCACATGTGTCGTACTTTTAAAGGCACATGTTCTAGCAGCACAGGTAGAGTATGAAATCATGTTAACGTGCTCCAGTGAGCGTAGATGGAAGAACATGAGGCCCAATCAAGACATTACTAACAATTCCTGCCCAAACGTTCACAGAAAATCTGTGTTGATGACGTGATTGCACAATTGCGTGCGGATTCTCGTCAGCCCACACATGTTCATTGTTAAAATTTACAATTTGATCACGTTGGAATGAAGCCTCATCCGTCGCATGTCAACACAAGCACGGAAGTCAACATTACCTTCCTTCAATTGGGCCAACTGGCGGTGAATCGAGGAAGTACAGTAAATACTAACGAAACAATTGGGTATTTTGACAATTGTCTGCACGAATTATTTCAATTTACATTTAAAGATAAATACTAAAATGAGCTCTAACACGGAAATTAAGCGTTTCCGGACACATGTCCACATAACATATTTTCTTTCTTTGTATGTGAGGAATGTTTCCTGAAAGTTTGGACGTGGCTTTTTGTAACACCCTGTATATATATGCTCGACGGGAAGCGGACGCGAACTCCGTAGCAAGCCGCGTTAGAGCGCACGACCTATCCCACGCGGCCATTACGAGTAGCTTCAGAAACAAAATTACGGATGGCAGTTTTAAAATTACATTCTAATGTTTTGCGCGGGGCCCTGTGCACATGCCTAGGGCCGGCCCTGGTTGAAGAGGTTGGTAAATAATTGCCGAGATGTGTGACGTTCCCGTATACACCGAACAAAGCCAACTGCAATCTTCCTACACTCTCCAAACACCATCAACATGTCGGCCTTTTCCAGCATAGCTAAATCCCATCGACCATTCACAGCCTACGTCTTTGACTAACACACCAATTGACTGGAAAGTCGCAGTACACTCATGGAACCCACAAGGATGATGTAACCAAACATAACAACATCGTACCCCTAGCAAGAAGGCAGGTTGCATGTGGCAAAAAAATGTCAGATTGGAAACATTTAAAATACGATATCTCGTAAACGAAATGCACTAGAGTCCTGCAACAAACACATCTGAAATTCTTATGTTCAAATGTTTGTAGAGTCTATGGGACTTAACTACGGGGTCATCAGTCCCTAAACTTACAAACTACTTATGAACTACTTACAACGAAGGACGGCACAAATATCCATGCCCGAGGGGGGGATTCGAACCCCCGACCGTAGTGGCCGTGCAGACCGTGACTGGAGCGCCTCAGTCCCCAAATTCTTATGTACATTACTTAGTGTATGTTAGTGTCAATAGGCCTTTTTTCCTTTAAAAAGTGTATGTTTGCACATTTTCTATGCACTATTGAACTTTGTTTATTGTCTAACAATACGAGCCGCTGACTACCAGTTCATTCAGTGAAAACCGCGCCGGCCGCGGTGGCCGAGGGGACTGAGGCGCTCCAGTCACGGTCTGCACGGCCATTACGGTCGGGGGTTCGAAACCCCCCTCGGGCATGGATATTTGTGCCGTCCTTAGTATAAGCTAGTTCATAAGTAGTTTGTAAGTTTAGGGACTGATGACGCCGTAGTTAAGTCCCATAAGCTATACAAACATTTGAACATTTTTGAAAACCGCTCATCAGTAGCACTTTGCATTTCTGCAATATTCTGCTGTGCAAATTTTACGTTATTCGCCCTATATATATTATTATGATTGTACCTTTCCGAAGATACATGTTTCGTTGTAGCGATACAAGCGTTTGATAGAAGATACAATGTCAAAAGCTATTCCTATGCTATGTACATGCAGTACGGCAGTATTTATAGTCTGACACCTAGCCTCATTTTACACGAGATACTTTCCGTTGCAGATCGACTACTGATTGTATTAGCCACCAACCGCGCTGTAAATGGGCCAGTGACGTCAGTGAGCAATTGATCGTGCCGAGTGTGGAGTTCTAAAATACTGAACATGCTGCGTACTGAAATTGGGAACTGTGGCGTCTTCCGTAAACGTTTCACGTTAAACTATATGACTTACTATTATAATACTCATGAACTTGTGCTTTCGTTTCTGTTAATCTTTATTTTTATGTCTGCATAGTTGTCTAGCCAAATTGCAAAGTTTATAAGATGCCGCAGAATGCTTCCCATCAACAAATATCTAAAAGAAAAAAAAATTTATGTTTTAAAATACGTGGTCAATGAAAAGGCCTATTCTATAAATGAGTAAGATTGTAAATAGATAAGCCTTTTCAATATGAATAGTTTAAACAGCGATAAAGTGTAGTCTATTGAAAGAGAAAATGATTTTCAGTGTTATTTGGTACTTATAAAGAAAACAAGAAACAAAGAAAAACCACTATCTGTTATGTTATAAATATTGCTTGATTTTGTGTTTATGTGTGTTCAGGAGTAACTATATTTTTTCAGTTCTCAGCCAATTTGGCGAAGTTGTCAAACCAGCTTTGTTGAAAACATCCGCTATGGATTTTTCTCCCACCAATAATAAACTGTATTGCCATTGCTAGCCCCTCAGTTGTATTACTATTACATTTCATTGTTTGTAAAAAATATAGTTCCTGGTAACAACAGTTTCACATAGGACACAGCTCTCACAAAAGATGCACTTTGACACCTAAGTGTAAAAGTGGGAAGCAAACCCTTGACGGGCGAGCTGCGGTAGGGTTATAAAATTCCAAGGGCACTGCAGTAGAGTAGCCGATTAAGACAAGCAAGTCGTTCATGTCACTAGGGCTTTACAATGTTCAGCCAGTACCAGGCACTGTTTGGTATTCAACAGGCTCGTAAAACATCTAGCCATGATTTGTCGATGCTGTGCCGTACCTCTTTTTTTTTTTTTTATATCGTGTGAAAAATTAGCAAAATCGCTGAGCTGTTGGGTGCATATTTCCCTTGTCATTGAGCCTTAGCTTGACCCACCAAAACAGTTCATCAGTATGCAGTATCGTAGCGTAGGCTGGGGGTGGGGATTCAGGGGTGCATGATCGAGGGTGGCACATATGGGGGAGAGGAGGACGCGGCAAAGCTGCATAGCCTGCGTCAGCTGTCACACAACCCCATCAGCAACTGGCGTCGCTAGAGAGAACCCTGCATGCTATATATAATCGTGTAACGAACTACACATTGGCAATTAAGTACAAGCATATTTAAACACATGATAAAATTCATATCTCGCTCATCCAGAATTTGGTATATAGAGCAGCGGTCTCGTTATATCTCATAAGATCTTCCTGGGAGCATTCTCCGCACGTATTCACCAACGGACACCTCAGGAGATGCTCCATTGTTTGTATCTCCTCGCATTTACATCTCTATCTGTGTCCTTATAATCCCATTGGTACATTAGTTGTTTGCATCGGCCCATGTCCGTGCGGTGTCGGTTTATAGTTCTCTAATGTTGCCAATCTAGGTGAGAACCAGGGGGAAGAGCTTCCTCATGACTGAGTGCGTCCGGGTACTTCTGTCTCCAGAGTGATTCTATGGACTCAGCAGATGGCTGAGTTGCGTTTATGAAACTTTGCCTAGATTTCAGTCGTCAAGGTACAGGCTGGTGATTAAATAGTTGGTGCCTCGAATCATTGAGTTGTTTATACCGTTCTTTAGAGCTGAGGATCGATCTTTTAATGTGAGGCGGAGCAATACCAGCCAGTGAATATAAATGGTCCACTTTGGTAGGTTTCAAGCAGCCCATTATCTTCCTGCAGGAATCATTAAGGACCGTGTCTATTTCCTTTGTATGAACAGATCTTCCCCAGACTGGACATCCATACTCAGTCACAGAAAAACAGGTGCCGAGTGCTGTGGTACGTAGGACGTTTGGTTTTGTACCCCACTTTGCAGATGTTAGATTGTTGAGTATTCCATTTCATGTTTGGAGTTTGGCCTTTGTTTTCTCGATATGATATTTATAGGTTCTGTCGAGTGTGATGCCCAGATAGGTAGGGTTGGAGCAGTTCTCCAGTTGGACTTTGTCCCAAACGATATTTAATTTCTTTCTAGCTTCCCTGTTATTCAACTGAAACAGACACACTTGAGTTTTGTTAGGGCTTGGTCGAAGTTGATATCCCCTATAATAGTCAGTGAGGGCTTCGAGTTCCAGGCTTAGACCTTTTTCTATTTCGTTGTGATACTTCGCTTGATATGCGATTGCTCTGTCATCCGCGTATATGAAGGACTTCGACTTCTCACCTATAGGTTGGTCGTTCGTATATATGTTAAAGAGCGTCGGTGACAGCACACTACCTTGTGGCAAACCGTCCTTCTGATTTCGCCATTTGCTCTTTCTGTTTTGGAATTCAACATAAAATCTTCTCAGGCTTGATTCCATGTTGGAATTGGTGCTCCACGACTGTATTTTATTTGTGGTAATTCTTTCAGCAATCAGTCGTAAAAAATATATATTTATTTGTTTGCAAATCTAGATTTCGACCACTGTGTGGTCATTATCAATGCTTAAAACCAATTAAAATACTTAAAACATACGAACGCAACCTCCGACATAGAGGCCGAGATGTTTTAAGTATTTTAATTGATTTTAAGCATTGATAATGATTACACAGTGGTCGTAATCTAGATTTGCAAACAAATAAATATATATTTTTTACGACTGATTGCTGAAAGAATTATCATAAATAAAATCTTCTATTAAAGAGTAGTGTCCTTAGGACTTCCACCAGTTTGCGGCAATTAGTCATATGCTTGACTTTTGAGATGAGAGTTCTGAGGTTGATAGCATAGTAGGCCGCTGTAAGATCGATGAAACCACTCCTGTCGAGAGTCCTTTCTCGAAACCATCTTCGATAAATTGGGTCGAATTGAGAGCCTGACTGGTACAGGATCTTCCCGGACGAAAACCCGCCTGCTCCTTAATCAAACATCCACATATTCACCTATCCTGTTCACTATACGTCTTTCAAAGAGCTTCAACAAAGACCACAGCAGTGATATTGGTCGGTAGCTTTTGGGATCTTTTGGGTCTTTGCCAGGCTTGAGTACAGCGCTGACCTTTGCATGTCTCCATCTCTTGGGGATTTTCGCTGTTTTCCAGCAGCAATTGAAAAAGTCCAACAGCCACTTTACAACATTTTGAGGCAGGTTTTTGATAATTTCGTTTCTAATGTCATCGAGACAAACGTATGAACGAACGAACCTACATGGTGATGAGCCTGCAGTCAAATGGGCCAGCAGGGCTGTCGTGACAACCGCACCCAGAAAAAGTGGAGGGAAGGTCCGCTAACCGATCTCTGCCCGGCAGCACAGACAAATATATACAGACGGGAAACCTCCGTAAGGGCCCGGTCCTACGCTCAGGGGTGCGGGGAGGGAGGGTTTCCAGCAGTTCCGTAAGATGTCCCATGATGGCGCTGCAGTCAGAAACAGTCCTTTAAACTGGCCAGAGCAGGTGGCAGGTAGGGGCTGTCCCCACCACCACCTCCCCTCAAACGCCAGCAAGCCAGACACAGCCGTGGCCTCGAGGCAGGTGGCAGGAGCTCTCCCCTCAGCCTCCCCTCCACGCTACCCTCTGACGTGCGAGAGGCACCCTTAAGCCACCTCTGACGTGCGAGAGGCACCCTTAAGCCAGGGAACCGCCTGACATCTGCCAGCATCTTACGGAACTACTAGGGGAGCGTAGGACAGTGATTTAGGGGGGCTTCTCCTCTGTATATGTTACTCTGTGCCGGCAGGCAGAAGGCACAAGGACTGTCATTGACACAGGCCGCACTTAACGGCACTGTGTGCAGCAATGCCCAGGCGATATGCAACTCGTCTGTGTGTCCACTGTATGTTATGGAAAAGCAGTTTGATGAGAATCAGTGGACAATGACGAAGCATGGGAAAGAAAACTGAGGAATGGCCAAGTTACTATCTATTTGGTTTAGGAAAGATAAAGCCCAGTGGCGGCGATTAGGGGGGGGGGGGGGGGCAGGGGGGGCAGTTGCCCCCCCCCCCCCCCCCACTTTCTGGGAAAAATATGATTAAATTATTCACCTTTTTAGCTTAGTAACACTTGTATACTTTTAAAACTTATTTGCACAATTGTAACATAGGTATAAGTGGGAATTATTGTGGTACACATGCTCGGCGCGACATTGTAGTAGAGAAGGAGGAACCGCCTTCGCACAAGACATCTGATGACAGTTGACGATCGTAGCCAAATCCAGTGACATGTGCACTGCCTCATCGTAAATATTTCTGCGCGCCAGTACTATACGCAAAATGTAACTTGGCTTCTGGTGAGCGGGTGGTCAGCTTACTTCACATCAACCCGGCAGCCGACAAGCCGGCATTCTTGCCGGGCCGACACGAGATGCACGCCTCTTCACAGCCGCCGGCCAGTTGGCCGAGGGGACTGCGGTGCTCCAGTCTCAGTCTGCACGGCCACTACGGTCGGGGGTTCGAATCCCCCCTCGGTCATTGATATTTTTGCCGTCCTTAGTGTTAGCTAGTTCATAAGTAGTATGTAAGTTTAGGGACTGATGACCCCATAGTTAAGTCCCATAAGCTATACAAACATTTGAACATTTGAACGTCTTCACAGCCACCCAACAGCTGCACGGCATGCCGTGCCGTGTCGTGACAGCCTTCCGTCTGCAGTTGCCTTGCCAGACTGCAAATGGAGCCCGATCAGTTATTAGCGTGGCTTGTCTTGTACAGACGTTTGAAGAGAAGAAAAAGAAGGTTGCATTGGGTTCATCCACTCAATACGAGAATAGACGAAGTGGATGCATTCTCTGTCCTTTTTGTGGAATTAAGGGGAGATAAGGTTTTAATTATTTTCGGATGAGTTTATGGACTTTTGATGACTACGTGCAGAAATGAAGAGTTCCATTCAGCACAGGAACACATCCTTCTGGGAATGTTTCCAGCCTATACAGATGTTAGCACTTACAATCCGATGAGTGGAAAAACCAATAGTTAAAAATTTTAAAAAGATTTGTTATTCTAAAGAATGTACATTTTTCAAATCATATTTAAAAAAAGTAAAACATAGGTTAAAAATCGAACGACCCAATACATGAATTTTCAGAGACTTGTGATGGCGTGGAGGGTCTGGAACATGTCCCTGAAAATTGCTCCACTGCTTGTTCGTAACGCTTTGTGTCGGTAGCGGGTGAGAGATTATTTTTCTTTTTCATTTGTTAAGTGCTTGTTAGTGATAAAGGGTTAAACATGACGCATATGCACGTGATGTACTAGGGTGAGCGGCAGTATTAATTTTATCCCATGACATTTTACATTTCTTAGTTTCAGAAACTATTTGCATAACCCTTAACTGAAATTCCACTACCTTGTTAATTTAAGTCTGAAAATGTTCACAACCAGTATGTATTCCATAATTTGTTCAAGCTATTGCAACTGTTTTCGACTATCCCGGTGTCCACTGCAACGACAGAACGATCTTTCAATGTCCTCAAACGGATCAAAAACTACTTGAGGAATTTTATGCTTCAAGAACGTTTAACACCATTTAGCTATACTACCCACTGAAAAAGATGCGGTTAAAAGCATCAAATTAGAAGAATGTGTAGAAATTTATGCCCGGCGGAAACCAAGGCACATAGCTTTGTTTTAAAGCAATTATGCTTTGACAAGACTATCATGTTAAATTACGCTATTGTCTGTTATTTTTGTTTATAATTAAACTAATATTCCTTTGTTTGTAACAGTTGTATTTTACTAGACAACTTAATTAAACAACTTATGACAATTACAATTGTATATTGTCTTTTGTTTTTCGCCGGCCGCGGTGGCCGAGGAGACTGAGGCGCTTCAGTCACGGTCTGCACGGCCACTACGGTCGGGGGTTCGAATCCCCCCTCGGGCATGGATGTTTGTGCCGTCCTTGGTTGTAGCTAGTTCATAAGTAGTTTGTAAGTTTAGGGACTGATGACCCCGTAGTTAAGTCCCATAGACTCTACAAACATTTGAACATTTTTTTTTGTTTTTCCTCGCATTTGGTATTATAGGCCTGTAGGTGCAAAACTCAAACTATAACATGAAACAATTTCTTACAATGCCATTTTTAGCTTTAGATTTTAGTTCCACCCCCCCCCCCCCCCCACTTCTAACGTTCAATCGCCGCCACTGATAAAGCCAGTTGGTAGGCTGTTCTCATGTTGCGATTTATAATGGAAGCGAGATTAAAAAAGGACCAAGACATTCATAGGATTTGTTGACCTAGAAATAGCGTCAGTTAATGTAAGGCGGTGCAAGATGTTCGAAATTCTGGAAAAAAATAGGAGTAAGCTACAGGAAAAAGCGGATAATACACAGAATGTATAAGAACCAAGAGAGGACAGTAAGATTTGAAAGACAAGAACGAAGTGCTCGGATTAATAAGGGAATAAGAAATGGCTGTGGACTGTAGCCCTTCCTGTTTAGTTTGTACAACGAAGAGGCCATGTCGGAAATAAAAGTTCAAGTGTGGGATAAAAATTCAGGGTGAAACGATAAAAATAAAATTATCTGAGGACTTTGTTATCGTCTGTGGAAGTGAAGGCGAATTACAGGATCTGTAGAATAGAATCAACAGACTAATGAGCACAGAATATGGATTGAGGGTAAAGCAAAGAAAGACTAAAGTAATGAGAAGCAGTAGAAATGAAAATAGCGAGAAAATCAACATCTGAATTACGATCATAATGTACACGAAGCCAAGGAATTGTGCTACCTTTGCAGCAAAATAAATCACAATGGACGAAGTAAGGAAGACGTAAAACGTAGACTAGCATGGGCAAAGAGGGCATTCATGGCCAAGAGAGGTCTATCGTGTCAAATATTGACCTGGATTTGCGGAAGAAAATTCTAAGAACATATGCATGGAGCACATCATTCTTCAGCTGCAGAACATGGACTGCGGGGAAACCGGAAGAAGAGAATCGAAGCATTTGAGACGTGGTGCTTCAGAAGAATGTTGAGAATTACATGGACTGGACTGGATAAGTGGCAAAAATAAAAAGGCATTTAAGTGTGTCTCAAACGTTATCTTTTTATTTCTTATTCTTGTTTTTATTTTTTAAATTTATTTAATTTTTCCATGCACACTAACAGAACAGTGTGTCTGTTTAGTCGCTGGCAGATTCACAGCAGACGCCGCCTTCATATTCCGTAAGTGAAACCGGGTCCTGATTAGAAGCGACATATAGTATTTTGATTTTTGTCTGCGCGTTTTCGTTTCAGTTTGTAAATTTATTCTGTGCTCTCGTGCATATTAGATTCAAATTGGCGTTCTAACAAATAGTGTAGTCTTCCTTTGAGTGCATCGCGACAGTAGTTTTTGTTTTCTCGGCACTGTAATCATGAACAGGGACTGTGACTGCAGTGTGTGGATGCAGTCCGAGCTGGTGACACTCCGCTCCCAGCTTCAAGCTATGTTAACCTCGGTTGCACAGCTGGAGGCTGCGATCGAGGGGCATCGTTGTTGTTGGCCGGTAGTGGGGACCGAACGGACTCCCATCATCTCCACCGATCGGCCTGCGCCAGCGACATGCCCTGATACTGCTAGCAGTGAGTCAGACACCCCACCCGTGGTTGCGTGGGTGGTCGCTCCAGTGCATGGCAGGTGGCGCAAGACATTCCGGGGAACCGATTGTGAGGCGAACAGGTTTGAGGCGCATCTGTTCAGGGCAACGTTCCAGAGCCGGACGGTGTGTCTCATCCTGAGGGCACCACTCAGCCTACAAGATCCGGGCTTTCATAGAGGGTGGGTTTGCTTGTACTTGGGAGCTCCAACGTTAGGCGGGTTATGGAGCCGTTTAGAGAGATGGCTGTTGTAAGGAGGGAAAGAAGGCCTACGTGCACTCCATGTACATACTGGGTGGGGTCATTCGAGATGTGGAACGGGTCCTTCCGGATGCCACGATGGGTACGGGGTGAAGCCAACTGCAGGTGGTGGCTCACGTCGGTACCAATGATGTGTGTCGCTTCGGATCTGAAGAGATTCTCTCATGTTTTGAGCGGCTATCTGAAATGGTAAAGACTGCCAATCTTGCTCGCAAGATGAAAGCAGAGCTCACCATATACAACATAGTTGACAGGACCGACTGTGGACCTCTGTTATAGAGCAGAGTGGAGGTCTGAATCAGAGGCTACGACGGTTATGCGACCGTGTAGGCAGCAGATTCCGTGACTTGCGCCATCGGGTGGTGGGTTTCCGGGTTCCGCTGACTAGGTCAGGAGTCCACAACACGCAGGAAGCGGCTACACGGATAGCGGGGACTGTGCGGCGTGTACTGGGCGATTTTTATTATTATTATTATTATTATTATTATTATTATTATTATTATTATTATTATTATATGTTAGAGGGCTTTGTGGAAACACGAAATGGGCTGTCTCAAAGGGTGCAGGTCGATCACAGGAGAAATATAGATCTAGGAACTATCCATATAACAGTTGTAAATTGTCGTAGCTGTGTAGGGAAAGTATCAGAACTCCAAGCATTAATAGAAAGCACCGAAACACATATCATTATAGGTAGCGAAATTTGGCTTAAGCCGAAGTTCAGCAGTATTTTTTGCAAAAGATCTGTGTTCATAAAGGATACATTAAACAAAATAGGTGGAGGCGTATTTGTCGCCGTCAAAAGTAGTCTATCGTGTAGTGTAGTGAAGTTGAAGTTGATCGTTCCTGTGAGTTGTTATGGGTAGAGGTAGTACTCGAAAATCGTAAAAAGTTAATATTTGGTTCCTCTTACCGGCCCCCGACTCTGCAATTAGAACCTTTCAGCTATTGTATCATCAAACATGTACCCGACTCACACAATAATAGTAGGCGGTGATTTTAATTTACCCTCAATTATATTTTCAAATCAGGAGGTACGCATAAAACACCGTGCTAAATTGCTCTCAACGCATTCTCTGAGAATTACTTCGAACAATTAGTTCATGAGCCAACTAGAACTGCAAATGGATGTCAAAACACACTTGATCTCTTAGCAACAAATAATCCTGAGCTCATAACGAGCATCAAAATTGATACAGGTATTAGTGAACAAAGAGATGTCGTAGCGAGATTGAATATCGAACGTCCCAAAGTTTTGTATTTTCACGATACAAGGGAGATAGCGTTACGGAAATAATACAGGATCTGGGATGGGAACCATTACAACAACGGCGCTTATCGCTGCGGCGTCGGCCACTTACGAAACTCCAATCGCCAACATTCTCCTCCGAATGTGAAAATATATTGTTGACTCCCACTTACATAGGTAGAAAAGATCATCAGAATAAAATACGAGAAATCAGAGCTCGAACGGAGAGATTCAGGTGTTCGTTCTTCCCGCGCGCTATTCGAGAATGGAATGGAAGATAAATAGTGTAAAGATGGTTCGAAGAACCCTCTGACAGGCACTTAAATGTGATTTGCAGAGTATCCCATGTAGATGTATTAAGTTTTTCAAGTTTTTGGAGGTAGAAGATTGATTTCAAACATGCTCTGATGTCACCATTTCCTTCATACTTCCTCAAAATTTTTCCCGGCCTTTCATCTACCTTCGTGTAGTTTGTTTTCTTTCGTGTGGCTTCTCCATACTTACGACTGACATTAACGCACACGCTGAGTTCTCGGCTTCTGTCTTCATACACTTGATCACGTCTTCCATTTGTGGATTCTGTCTTCCAAGAAAATTGTTAATTTTGTTACGTCAGCCTTGTGCTGCGTTTGTTATGATATGGCGCCGTCTGTAGCAGCTCCAAAAACTGATCGGAACTTGGTCATTTTCCAACCATCTGTCTAGAAAATAGTCGAAAAACTGACAACACTTCCCGTGTGAGGACGGCTTCAGACATGGAAACGCAGCTCACTGCGTGTGCAAGGACCGTACTGAACCTCTGTAAAATAAAAGTTTAAACCCTAGCACACTTGATACTGACAACAAGGTACACAATGTGTTCCTGTACGAACTATTTAGGAATATTTGCACCTAACGGAATTTGGTCTGGAGACCAATTCTCTGAGCAACCGCACAGGAAGGAACCTTGTTTCTCGCAAAGGGAGAGGATCGCTCCGCTCAGCTAGCCAAGCGAGTGAAACAGATAAAAAAGTGAAAGTTCAGCAGTCTCGGCATTCTGTTTTATTTGCCATCCATGGAGCGCAAACTGGGATGTTGCAGCCTACATTCGGAGGTTGGTATTGCTACAGTTTGCGTCAAAGAAACTTCTCAGAACTACCCCGGGACATTTGAAAGTAGGCATCCACGCTTCCATTACATGCAGATAGAAAATCAAGTCTATGTTATCGAAAAAGGAATCGCCTGATGGTCTCAAGAGAAATAAATCAAAAGCATCGTGTTGTATCATTCTTCTTAGCACCAGCAGGTGGATAAAATATGGCACTGAATAATAGAATCGTGATACAAGCAAATTATGTAAACATGAATCATGAAATTGTCACGTTGATGCTCTAAAAATTCATTTGGTGGCTCTTTTTTCAATCTAAAGTAAAAAATTAGGACAAAGGAAATGTATTACAACTTTTCCGCATATGTTCACAGGAGGTGACAGAAACTCCAGTAAAGTTAATTTTATCTTAAACCCAAAAGATAAACACGAAAATAATTTCTTGCCCCATCTGGGCTCTATTTTGTTTATGTAGCTATAAAATATCAACGACAAATTTACACACTCTTGTTAATTGTATAACGCCACATTATTGAAACCAACATTACGAACGTGTTGTATGTGAAGTTGACAAAAAGAGGCTAGCTTACATACCATAATGGAGTAAATAAGCAAACATACTAAAAGAAACAAAGAAAACTTCACTAAATTCATCAATTAAGACGCCAATATAAATGGGTATATGGTGTGTTTACAACACCAAGTTTGAGTTATTGGCAACTAGTAGCCTGACACGGTGCAAACTGTTCGTATTTACCACAACATCGGCATGATATTGAAAACGTACGAGAAATAAGATCATTGATAGTCGTTGACCAAAAGTACAAACAGAAGGCACATTACAATAGGTACAGAAAGCAAAACATAAATTGATCAGAATCAAGTTAGGATATATAATCACATCTGAATGGGAGTTTTATGCAGAGGTTATTAAAGAAAATACGTAAGTATACAAAATTAATCCTAGACACAACCATGGAAGAAAAAATGTAGTTAAGGAAACATAATGTCTTTTACAACAGTCATAATAACAATACTAAAATACTGAGTTTTAATTTCACCATTGAAGATAATTAGGTGGTGTCTAGATACGACACCATTCACCGAATGTTTTAAACGACAATTTAGCTCATTTGTACGTGCAACCGCATGGCTCTTGAAAGACTTGAGGAAACTCGATACACAACATGCGACTGGCAGTGTAAACACACTGGCCGGCCGCAGTGGCCGAGCGGTCTGCGGCGTTCCAGTCACGGTCTGCACGGCCGCTGCGGTCGGGGGTCGGAATCCCCCCCCCCTCGGGTATGGATGTTCGTGCCGTCTTTAGTATAAGCTAGTTCATGAGTAGTTTGTAAGTTTAGGGACTGATGACCCCGTAGTTAAGTCCCATAAGCTACACAAACATTTGAACATTTGTAAACAGACGGCGACCAGCTGAACGTAGTCAGTGTGAGAGGAAGTGTGACACCGCAATAGAGCAACGTTTCGTCACAGGCTCATTTAGTAAGCGCCGAAGGGTCACAGCGATGATTAGGAATCTCCAGTGGCAGACGCTGCAAGACAGACGTCCTGTATCGCGGCACGGGCTTCTGTCAAAGTTCCGAGAGCTTATGTTTCATGAAAAGTCAACCAATATATATTGCTTCTTCGTACGAATATCTCTCTGATTTTATCCGTGTATTCACTTCGAAGCATTAGGGCCCACACGGAGGTATAGAGGCAATCATTTTTACCTGTGAACCATTCGCGACTGGAATGAGAAGAAGTTCAAAATGTTCAAATGTTTGTAATGCTATGGGACAAAACTGCAGTGGTCATCAGTCCTTAGACTTACAAACTACTAAAACTAACTGACGTTAAGGACAACAATGACACCCATGCCCGAGGGAGGATTTAAAACTCAGACTATGCAGCAAGGCGCCTTAGAGCGCAAGACCACTCCCGCACAGCAATAAGAGGAAGCGACAGTGGTATGAAAATCACCCTCCGCCACACCCCATGAGGTGGCTTGCGAAGTATGTATGTAGATGTAGATTACCTAACACTTGGGTTAAGCTCTCCTATTAGGGCCCAACAAATTGTACTGTCTCTGGATATCTATTATCTTAACCAATCTCTGCTAGTCTACTGTTAAGACAGAAGTGTATCTGACAAAGCAGAAGAACAAACAGAACTCTGTCTAGTGGGCAATATGCAAAAGCCGAACATTACTTCTACCATGCAGAGCCAAACAGATGTGGTCGATGATCAAATGTCAAAACAGAACATGTCTGCATTTTCCCACGATCACTGGGACCACCGTTCAGTTCTGTGGGGCGAGAGGCAAAATGCCACTGACGAAGCAGAAGAACAAACAGAACTCTGTCTAGTGGGCAATATGCAAAAGCCGAACATTACTTCTACCATGCAGAGCCAAGCAGATGTGGTCGATGATCAAATGTCAAAACAGAACATGTCTGCATTTTCCCAGGATCACTGGGACCACCGTTCAGTTCTGTGGGGCGAGAGGCAAAGTGCCACTATCAAATCAGCACGAGAAATGTCATTAAGAAGAATCGCTCTCCGAAATGCTGGCTCAGAATACGTCGGAGGAAGTCATCCCTGTACCGTATCGCCGTTTGTCTTCTACGACCACTGGTGGCCCCACCTAATGCCACCCCAGAACATCAGAGAAACGCCATTTTGCTTCACTCACTGGATGGTGTGTCTAAGACGAACAGGCTGCCAGGCTGTCTCCAAAAACGACTCTGGCGACTGTCTGGCAGACACGAGTCTCATCTGTGAATAGTACTTGATGCCAATTTTGGGGAGTCCATTCAGCATCCTGTTGGCCCCGTCTGTACCATGCTGCATAGCGTGTCAAGTGTCAAAGCTGAAGCTTGGAAATGAAGTTGCACGTCATGAACTCCAATGCGTACAGTTTGAGTCGAAACACGATGTCCTATGGCTGTACAAAAATAATTATTCAGCTTGGTGGCGTTCCTCTCAGGATTCCTCCAAGTTGAAATCCGTTAGTAACAAACATTAGCTGTTGTGGTAGACTTTGGGGGGAAAGGGCGAAGAGAGTCATCAACAGTTCCTGTATCTCTGTACGTCCAAACAACATTGCTTTGGTTCACTCTGAGACCTCTGGAAACCTCCATTGGTGAGAGTCCCTCCTGACGCAAAAATAACAATGCGGATACGAGCAAACTTCGGAATTGATCTTCTAGGCATGGCAGGGCAATAGTCAACCCAAGAAATGTACTTCCTTGCTGGCGTTATGACTGGCAATGATCTGCCATCTTACCTATTCTGTCAAGTTGGCAATGCTCGTGCATGGGTGTTTATATCTTTGCACAGGTCGAGTGACACCTGCAGGCTGTGTTCTTGATGCAAGATACACATTCAACGTCAGTATGGAGAAGACCTTGGAATTGAGGTGATGCAACACATATTGGTGTGTATATTAGCAGCAACATCGCTTCCCCAAGGGGGAATGGCCTCGCACATCGCAGCATAGCTCCTCAATGCGCTCGGCCACTCCGCTGTGGCAGATTGTCCTTTATTTCCAGATAGTCTCTACAGATAAAAAGTCCACCTGCAGATGGCTGAATGCTAGAGTGATTATATCGCACCTCCTGGAATGCGAATTAAATGCAGAAATTTTAAATCTACGTAACACCACAGTTCCACCCCAATAATGTTTGACTTGTGGGGTGAAATGTATGTCAAAATCCGTAACTTGATAAAGATCTTGCATGACAGCACAATATTATAAGAAAAGAAGAAAAAATAATAATAATATTAAATATCACGTCACAATAATATCGAAATTTAAAGCATAACAGAATGTGGCATAACACCTGAAGATGACTTTTAAGTCAAAATAATTCGTATTAGTTACACTATAAGCTTAAGAATATACAGTGTTGAAATTATATAATTCTTATTATTAAAATGTCAATGTACGGTGTCACTAACACTGTGGGCCCTGCAGATAACAGAAAATACTTTATGTAATCAAGAGGCAGCAGCAGATTTCCACAACTCCAAAAGCAATACCAGTACCATCTCCAAATTATGCTATAGCAGTAAGAATATCATCAACAATAACAGAAGAAGAAGAAAAAGTAACAAGTGAATCATCAAAAAGAGAAACTTCAACACAAACAGAAGAATCAGTACAAAAATCACATACATCCCTGGTTGAAGCAGAAGAACCTCTATCATCAGCAGAGAAACCTACATCAAAACAAGCAGAACAATCAATACAAAACTTGGACACTTCATCACAAGAAGCAGCAGAACCATTAGCACTGGCAGACATTTCACAATAGCAACATCTACACCAACAACAGTAGCAGATCCAATTCCAAGAGTACAAGGAGAAGCAAAGAAGACCAATGGGCACAGAAACATGAAATCTCCAACGGCTGCTGTGCCACCCAGCAACTTCTCGGTGCAAAAAAAGTCTTCAAACAGAAAAAGTACATCAGCTCCGAGTACACCACTGATACCAACAAACTCAGTAAAAACAAGCTCTCAGTCAGCTAGAACATCAACAACTCCAACTGGAAAGATTATGACCAGGTGTACAAACCAAAAATCAAGACAAACGTCAAGGAAAAGTAAGCCAGCAGTACGAGACATCAAGACAACCTCCAACAAGAAATGTACGCAGACAGCTGCACCTGGGAGAAAGGAATCCCTGCAGCAAACAGAAGCAGGCACATATCACTCACCACTGTACCCAGCAGTAGCCCACCAAGTCGAAGAAGGCAACCATCAGTGAGAAACCAGGATTTTTGGTGGGGAAAATATGGAAGCAGTATAACCTAACCACAATGGGAATCAGCAATCGGGCAAGTAAACCAGCTATAGTTAACTCAGGGAATATATATACTGTAGTGCTTCAAAATAAAGTGACTTCTATATAAACAAAAACAAATAACAAATATTAATTTGTAATATTGTGAGCACCTTGTCTATTAGAAATAAGACATTACAATTAGAACACTTCTGTGCTGAAGAGAATGTTGATGTCATATGTGTGTGTGTCTGAGCACTGGTTAAAGGAAAGTGAGATAGATGTCTTTGTCCCTAATGGTTTTATAGCAGCTGATGTAATGTGTAGAAAACAGAAACAAAATGGTGGGGCTGGGATTTTTAACAGAAATAATCTAAAATATACTAAAATCAATGTAACTACATTCTGTTCAGAGTTAGATGCAGAATTTAGCTGTATAAAAATGCCACATGAAAACCTCGTAATTGTAAGCCTATACAGGTCTCCTGATGGTGACATTCATACATTTTTTGAGAAATTTGAATTAGTGGTTAGGAAAATACTAAATTATAAAACTAGGATTGCCATATGTGGGGATTATAATATAGAAATGCTGAACACTGATAATGAACCATCAAGAACTTTTCTTGATTTATTGAGGTCCCTTAACTTACACTGTTCCAACCAGCGTCCAACACAGAATAATTCTTGTATAGATAATATAATAGTTAATTTTCCTAAAGACATCTATACAGTAAATGTTGTGGATGGATGCCTTGCAGACCATAGCCCATTGCTCTTCAAACTTTGGGTTAAGCAACCGAGCATTCTAATAAGCACAATTTGATGTGGGTAAGAAAACATTAATAAAGCACAAAATATGTTCATCTTTTTAAATTTACAAACTGGGACTTTGTCTATAAATGTACATTAGATAAGGCTGATGTTGAATCTGTGTTTCAAAACTTTCAAAAAATTATGTAGAATTATGGTATTCCTGCTCATCTTTGATAAAAACTAACTCCTCCAGTACACACAAGAAGAGTAAGTTTAACTGGTACACTGAGTAACTTAGCCAGATAAGACAAAGAATGCTAATGCTATACTCAACATATAAAAATGCCTGAAAGCAAAGGTCAGAGCAAAGCAATACTCTCTATGAACTATATCAAAAATGTAAAAAAAATTACAAATTAAAGCTTGTACAGGCAAAAAAGATTGCCTGTGTGAAATACATAGAAGGTGCACCCAACAGATGCAAGGCAGCATGGCAAATCATAGCTCAAGAAACTGCCACTAATTCTCCAAATGAGGTACAGCTGTGCCCCAATGAACTGAATGACTACTTCATTAGCTCAGTTAAAGAAATTGAAAATAAAATAGGCCTAGAAGCAACTGACACTTCTGTTGGTGGGTGGGCCTCAAGCAATTCCTATGCAGAACATGTCTTTACACACATACAATCACACTCACCGAAATTAAAAAAAAAAAAAAAAGTCAGAAAATTATCAAACTCTAAAACTATGGACTGTTATTGGCTCTCCAATCACATTCTGAAAAATACTATAGATCTTATCTCCAGTCCCCTGGCATTCATTTTCAACAAATGTTTACAATCTGGAGTATTTCCAGATTTCCTCAAAATTTCCAAAGTTATTCCTGTGTATAAAAAAGGGGACAAACAACTGCCTCAAAGTTACTGTCCAATATCAATAGTGCCAATATTTTCAAAAATATTTGAATCATGTATAGCCAACTAAACAACTATTTTGAGTCATACAACCTTCTGAGCAACAGTCAATTTGGATTCCAGCAGGGTAGAAACACCACCGCAGCTGTTTTAGAAATTGTGGACCAAACATTAACTGCCTTTGAAAACTGGAATGCGATGTCACTTGTCTTATGTGATTTAAGCAAGGCATTCGATTGCATAACCCCCATGAACCACAGACATTACCGAGGTGGGGTGGCTTGCGTGCCTCAACGATGCAGATAGCCGTACCGTAGGTGCAACCACAGCCGAGGGGTATCTGTGGAGAGGCCAGACAAACGTGTGGTTCCTGAAGAGGGGTAGCAGCCTTTTCAGTAGTTACAGGGGCCACAGTCTGGAAGATTGACTGAGCTGGCCTTGTAAAATCAGCTAATGTGGCTTTGCCACACAGCTACTGCGAACGGCTGAAAGCAAGGGAAAACTACAGCCATTACTTTTCCCGAGAACATGCAGTGCTTCTGTATGGAAATATGATGATGGCATCCTCTCGGGTAAAATATTCCGGAGGTAAAATAGTCCCCCATTCGGATCTCCGGGCGGGGACTACTCAGGATGATGTTGTCATCAGGAAAAACAATACTGACATTCTACGGATCGGAGCGTGGAATGTTAGATCCCTTAATCAGGTAGGAAAATTAGAAAATTTAAAAAGGGAAATGGATAAGTTGAGGTTAGATATAGTGGGGATTAGTGAAGTTCGGCGGCAGGATGAACAGGATTTCTGGTCAGGCGTGTACAGGATTATAAATACAAAATCAGTTGGGGGTATCACAGGAGTAGGACTGATAATGAATAAGAAGATGGGAATGTGGATAAACTACTATGAGCAGCACAGTGATCGCATTATCATTGTCAAGATAGATACGAAGCCAATACTGACAACAGTAGTACAGGTTTATATGCCAACTAGCTCTGCCGATCATGAGGAGATCGAAGAAATATATGAGGAGCTAAAGAAAATTATTTAGACAGTTAAGGGAGAGGAAAACTTAATTGTGATGTGAGACTGGAATTCAGTAGTAGGAAAAAGAAGAGAAGGAAAAATAGTAGGTGAATATGGACTGGGCAGGAGGAATGAAAGAGGAAGTCGCCTGGTAGAATTTTGCACGGAACATTATTTAATCGTAACAAACACGTGTTTTAAGAATCACAAAAGAAGGTCGTATACGTGGAAGAGACCAGGAGACACAAGAAGGTATCAGATAGATTTTATAATGATAAGACATAGATTCCGGAACCAGGTTTTAAACTGTAAAACATATCCAGGGGCAGATATAGACTCTGACCATAATTTCTTAGTCATGAACTGTAAGCTGAAGCTGAAAAAACTGCAGAAAGGTAGAAAAATAAGGAGATGGGACTTAGATAAATTGAAGGAAAGTGAAGTTCTGGAGAATCTCAGAGGGAGATTTAGGCAACAATGGACAGAAACAGGGGGAAATAAAACAGCAGAAGAGGAATGGGTAGCATTGAGAGATGAAATAGTGAAGGCAGCAGAGGACTAAATCGGTAGAAAGGCAAGACCTACAAAAAATCCTTGGATATCACAGGAAATACTAAATTTAATTGATGAAAGGAGAAAATATAAAAATGCAGTAAATGATACAGGCAAAATGGAGTACAGACGACTAAGAAATGAGATTGACAGGAAGTGCAAAATGGCTAAGCAGGAGTGGCTAGAAGCCAAATGCAAATCTGTAGAAGAATGTATAACAAGGGGGAAAGTAGATACTGCCTACAGAAAAATAAAAGAGACATTTGGTGACAAGAAAAGCAACTATACGAATATTAAGAACTCAGATGGGAAACCAGTTCTCAGCAAAGAAGGGAAAGCTGAAAGGTGGAAAGAGTACATAGAGCAGCTCTACAAAGGAAATGAACTTAGAGATGATGTTGTAGGAAGTGAAGAGGAAGTAGATCAAGATGAAATGGGAGATACTATACTGAGAGATGAATTTGACAGAGCCTTGAAAGACCTAGGTGGGAACAAGGCCCCAGGAGTAGATGACATACCCTCAGAGGTACTAAAGTCTCTGGGAGAGCCAGCCATGACAAGACTATTTGAACTGGTGGGTAGGATGTATGAGACAGGCGAAATGCCCTCAGACTTTAAGAAAAAAGTAACAATCCCCATTCCAAAGAAATCAGGCGCAGACAGGTGTGAAAATTACAGAACCATCAGTTTGATAAGTCATGGATGCAAAATTTTAACACGAATTATCTACAGGAGAATGGAAAAACTGGTAGAAGCTGACCTCGGGGAAGATCAGTTTGGGTTCAGGAGGAATGTAGGAAGAGGCAATACTCACTTTATGTCTTATCTTAGAAGATATATTAAGGAAAGGCAAACCTACATTTTTAGCTTTTGTAGATCTGGAGAAAGCGTTTGACAATGTTGACTGGAATACACTCTTTCAAATTCTGAAGTCAGCAGGGGTAAAATATAGGGAAAGGAGAGTTATTTACAACTTGTACAAAAGCCAGACCACAGTTATTAGACTCGAAGGGCATGAAAGGGAAGCATCAGTTGGGAAGGGAGTAAGACAGGGGTGTAGCCTTTCTCCGATGTTATTCAATTTGTACATCGAGCAGGCGGTGAAGGAAAGCAAGGAAAAATTTGGAATAGGGATAAAGTTCGGGGGAAGAAATAAAAACATTGCGTTTTGCTGATGACATTGTAATTCTGTCAGAGACAGTAAAGGACCTGGAAGAGCAGTTGAATGGAATGGACAGTGTATTGAAGAGAGTGTATAAAATGAACATTAACAAGAGCAAATCAAAAATAATGGAATGCGGTCTTAGAAAATCAGCCGATGCTGAAGGAATTAGATTAGGTAACGAAACAATGAAGGTGGTAGATGAGTTTTGTTAATTGGGTAGGAAAATAACATGCGATGGTCGCAGTACAGAGGATATAAAATGCAGAATGGCAATGGGAAGAAAAGCATTTTTGAAAAAGAGAAATTGGCTAACATCGAATATTAATTTCAGTGTAAGGAAATCTTTTATGAAGGCATTTGTGTGGAGTGTTGCCTTGTACGGGAGTAAAACATGGACGATAAGCAGTGCGGACAGGAAGAGAATAGAGACTTTTGAAATATGGTGCTACAGAAGAATGCTGAAGATTAGGTGGGTAGATCGCATAACTAATGAAGAGGTACTGAACAGAATTGGTGAGAAAAGGAATTTTTGGCATACTCTGACTAAAAGAAGGGATCGCTTGGTAGGACATATTCTTAGACATCGGGGAATCGTAAATTTAGCATTGGAGGGAAGTGTGTGGGGTAAAAATCGCAGAGGGAGACCAAGAGACGCGTATAGTAAGCATATTCAAGTGGATGTGGGTTGCCGTTCTTATGAGGAGATGAAAAGGCTTGCTCAGGATAGAGGAAGGTGGAGAGCTGCATCAAACCAGTCTCCGGACTGAAGACCATAACAACAACAACCATAAGACATACTGTTAGCTAAACTAAAACACTATGGTATATGTAGTCCAGCATTGTCAGTAGTACAATCATACCTTCATAACAGAAGGCAGTTTGTCTCAATTAAAAATACTCTCTCCCCTGTAGTAACAATCAATACTGGGGTACCACAAGGATCTGTGCTTGGACCATTCTTTTTCATAAGTGCAATTAATGACCCGCCTTGTCACATAAACAGTTCTGTCATATGCTATGCTGATGACACAACCCTTCTCACATCACATCAAAACATTGCAGCCCTGAGTAACAGCACACAGGTGTCTTTCAATTCTGCCCTCTGCTGGTTCTCAGCAAATAAATTACTCTGTAATGCAGATAAAACTCAACAGATTTTCCTAGGGCTGCTCAGTGACATTGAAAACAAGTCAGTAAAACTGTTAGGAATCCAAATTGATTCAAAACTGAACTGGGAAGGACATGTAAACCAGGTACGCAAAAAGATTTCGAGAGTCTCCTATCTCCTATGGAAACTTAGGGACATGATTAGAAGGCCATAAGCTATATGTGACTGGAAAAGTCGAAAATACATTACTCTAAGATAGTCAATACTAATCTGGGGACACACGCCTTTCATTGACAGAATTCTGAAAATTCAGAAAAGAACAACTATATGTATAATATGCAAAAGAGGTCCCAGGCTCAAGCTATTGACTGCTGTAAACCTATACATATATAGTTGTGTAATTTATGTAAAAAACAATGGTATGAAATGGGCTGTCAGGGAACATATTCACGATCACGACACAAGAAAGAAGTCATATTTTGATATCCCAAGGCACAGACTATCAAAAACTGGTAACTCGGACAAAGTACACACACTAAAAATTTTCAACAGATTATCACCAGCAGCTTGAGCCATGCCATGTAAAACTCTTAAAGATAGACTGTACAGCTGGCTATGTGACAACCCATTCTACTCTTTGAATGAGTTTTATGACATGAGTATTGCTGGAATAAATTTATAAGTAAAGTACTGTGGATATGTAAGCTTATCACTTAGATATATTATATGTATGTAAAACAATAGGTGTACCCTCTTACGGAACGATTATATTATACATCATTCATACCAATTTATTAATTTATCTAATACCAGTATCACTTTTTTAAAATTCATACTGTATGTACTTAGTAGCTCTTGGTGGCATCTGTATACAATACTTATGTGTATTTGCACTTAATTCACTTCTAGTTACTATATGATAATTAGAAAATGCTTGTTTTTGAACAATTCAATGTACAGAATGTAAGAAACTTCATACCTAAATGTATCAATGACGAAGCCTATTTCACCTTGTGTGATCAATGGCCAATAAAGATTCTTGATTCTTCATATGTCACCATTTGGTAGAACACCTATACCTTATACAGTGACGCTAAAAGACATTCACTGCCTTCTTCACGATCGTTCTCGTGCTTCTTGCATGTGGCGCTGACTGTACGCCACAACAGCCGAGAAGCAATTCTTGGTGGTATAGCTCTCAGAAGCACTCTGAGATGCACTCTGTGTGAGGCATCCTGGGGTCATCTCTGTGACTGCTACTGTGTCAAATATCTTTGGTTATTGTTGGCTACCTTAAGAGGCTGGACTTAAAGCTGGCATTGTAGGGGCTGACGCCCTCCTTTTGTTGAAACTACTGTCACATAATCATGTCACATTTGTAGGCAAAAACACGCTCATTATTTATGTAGCTCAAAATTTGGCCAGGCTATGAAAGTTATCAATCTTGTGCCATCTTCAGAGACGCCAAGCTTGAAAAGACGCTATCTGTAATGGTGCAAGATGGTTTGATGGTATGATTTTAAAAGGGACTAAACGACAAAGGTTTAGCCAATGCTGCAAGAATTTAGAATTAGGATGTGAGGGTGTACCGGGGCCCTACCCTACATTTCATTTGAGAAATTGAGAGTAAAAAAGTCATCATTTGATGCTTAACTGTAAAGTTTAATTGTAATTGGTAAGATATGAGAAGGTGGCTACTAAAAAATAAATAAATCTCTGTCAGAGTATACATAACTTAAGAAGAATGAACAAATATAAAGGTCAATGTAATTCAAACAACTTACGAGTATGCTGCCAGGTGACGTCGTCGACAACCGCCGATATTTCGGCAGGACACCCTGCCATTCTCAAGGCACAACTGCACTTAAGAAAACAATGTGCAAGCGTATTTAATACCTTGGTTTGCAAAGGGTAAACAAGGAAGATAACACACACAGTACACGTCACTGCAGAGTCAACACAACCAAAGATGACCAAACAACAAAAATATCGATAGTGACTGTTAATCAACAGGTGAGGCAGCATTAATTTTGTCCCTCTGTTTTTTGACGAGAGACAGTGTCGGATTCCAAGCAGAATTTAAACAAAAACCACCATATCTGTTTATAAGGTCGCTTGCCACTTTAATTTCAACAGCTTGCTTAATAACTCTATCCCAATAGGTGGAAGTGCATGCCAGAATCTCCATGTTGTTGTATTCCATAGGATGACCGGTGGCAAGACAGTGTTCTGCAACAGCGGATTTGTTTGGCTGTTGTAAGCGTGTGTAATTTTTATGTTTAATACACCAGTCCTCCACAGTACTGATTGTCTGACCAATATATGACATGCCACAACTGCAAGGAATACGATAAACACCTGCCTTACGCAAACCAAGATCATCCTTTGCGGACCCCAACAGGGCCTTTATCTTAGAAGGTGGTCGAAAAATACATTTCACATGATATTCTGCTTGTAATCCAGCACTGTCTCTCATCAAAAAACAGAGGGACAAAATTAATGCTGCCTCAGCTGTTGATTAACAGTCACTATCAATATTTTTGATGTTTGGTCATCTTTGGTTGTGTTAACACACACAGTACAAGTCACTGCAGAGTCATCTTCCTTTTTACCCTTTGCAAACCAAGGTATTAAATAGACTTGCACATTGATTCCTTACGTGCAGTTGTGCCTTGAGAACGGCAGGGTGTCCTCCTGCCGAAATATCGACGGTTGTCGACGATGTCACCAGCATCATACTCGTAAGTTGTTTAAACATTCATTACTCCAGGAAAAGTTAAGGTTTCACACCTTTATATTTGTTTGCATATGTCCAAAACAGACTATTAACTCTCACACTTTATTAACTCTCACACTTTTTTAAAGTGTGAGAGTTAATATAAGTGATAACACTCACTAATGATATAACAGTATGAACATTAGTATGCTGAATTGCAACCTAACTACACGTTTACACACCTACAGTAGTGAAGTTATCAAGACTCCGCTTCAGTGTTTGTCTACATCACACTGTTTGTACCAAACTGATGATAAAAGGGTATGGTATTGCGTTATTTCTTAAACTACACTGGTTCATAAAAAAACTCCCACTGGCTCCCATAAAATCATAATTTTTACCTAGAAATTATATTTAATTATAATTATGGCCAAATCATAATACTTTGCATCTTCCACTCATCAAACAGACATGCCAAGTGGCATTCATCACTGGGCAGATCTAAACAATTACTAATACATTTGGCACAGTTCGCACTGAAGTGATACAATATGTGGTACAATACACCATGCAACTATGTGATACAATGCAGCAGCCTCTCGCATTATTGGAGTGCATAGATATAAAGTGGCAGCTTCTTAGACAGTTCACACAGGGATGAAAGCAAAAATACACAGACAGGTACCTCTGACATACTGTCAGACTGCTAGCTGCTTTGTGAAACATGTGACATGGTGAGGGGGGAAATGGCTTTGTTGTTAAGACAAATTGGATGCCTTAACTTAGGTCCAGGGGTACACCACAATCAAACCCCACCATCAGTTCATACCAACTGAAATCTGGTCTTATCTGACTAAGTAATGGTTTTACATTCTATTAGGGTCCAACAGACATGGTTAGGAGCCCAGGAGGGGCACTGCACTCAGTGTCATGCTTTAACAATGGAACTCTAATGCTGCCACAGTCCATTTATGCCAGATTGTGCTGCAGTATCCTAATGAATATGTGTGTCATACATTCCAAATTGATTTCTGTGGTTATTTCATGCAGTATTGCTTGTCTGACAAGTCTACACAAGCACTGCTGGTCTCTGTCATTACGTGCCGGTTATTGACCACTGTGTTGTATGCAATAAGACATTAAGGACTTAAATTTGGTATTCTTGGCGCAAACTTGACACTGTGGATCTCAGAATAGTGAATTTCCTAAGGAATGCCACACAAAAGGAAGTTGGGCAGAGACATTCCTCACTGCAAATATTCCTTGTGGTTTACTTATTTGCAAATAATTGCCAAACTTTGGGCAATAATGCAAAGAAAACCAGTTAAATATCAGTCTGTAATGTCCAACTAAAAGGTACAGAAAATTGTTAATGGAAGTTGTTTTATATGTATGCAACAAAGCCATATCCATATCTGTAGTTATGTTCTCATAAAAACTTTACCAATTTGTGGCAAAAATTAAAAAGAATATGCTGGGATTTGCACATGTTCTTCTAAAGAACTTCTCAAGTGATTGTCACCATAATTGTTCTCAATTAGTTTGTTGATCATTCTGGACAATTCCTGATAGCCTTACATGAATGCCACTGAGCATTTGTGGGAAATTATCAGGAGTAGTTAGTGCACGGGCAATACTTTCGCAATTATAGATTGGTATGGAAGCAGTGTGGCTCAATGTTCCACAACGGATTTCCAACAACTTGTGGAGTATATGCCACACTGAGCTGCTGCACTTTGCAGTGTAAAGGAGATACAACAGTGTAGGTAGAGGTGTCCCACGGGTTTTGTCACCTCGGCGTATAGTTAATACAGGGTGGTGAACAAAAATACAGTACTAACCTGAATACAACAATATGTTCAAAGTGACCATCAATCATCTCTCAGCCCTTTTGGGCCCTAGTTAGTAAGTTGCTGAAGGCAGATCTAAGCTAGACTGCTGGAAAAGCTGCAATCTCATCCAAAATGCACTGTTACAGTTCTCGAAAACTGAGGGGGGTTGTTGCAATACAACTTAGATTTGAGGCTCCCCAGTCAAAGTAATTACACATTAACATATGAGGTGACCGGGATGGCCAGCTAGGGCTGCGATCAGACACGTCTTCAAACAACTCTGATTTAACCTTAGAGCACATTTACACAATCAGTCATATCAGCAGTTGCTCCATAAAGTTGGAAGTAACGGTAGGTCTTTTCCTTCTACATTAATGCTGCTACAAATGGCATCTACTCATCCAAGCAACTTTTATTTGAAACTTCCTGGCACATTAAACCTGCACACCAAAATCAGGATTAAAACCTGGGACCTATGCGTTTCGTGGGAAGTACTCTACCGACTGAGCTATCCCAGCTCACTTCACGGTCTGTCTTCACAGTTTTACTTCTCCCAGTACTTGGTCTCCTGCTTTCCTAACTTCACACAAATTGTTCAAAAAAGTTTCTGGCATGCAGCTGCATAAAGTTGACTTCTAATATTTTGGCTGAGTACCATCCAGCCATCTTCAGAGAGAGCTGAAGACTGATGCTCCAGCAAGCACTTCGTGCTTATAAACACACGGACCACACTACTGCGCATAGAACCACAATACAACAAGGTGCCAAAGACGTTACTCGGCGGCAAAGATTTACACATGTGTTTAAATTATGTCTGTGGCTGCATGATCCATTATCGTGGACAAATCGATGTGTAGCGAACTGTTCTGTGGCAGCGTCTTTGAAAATTTATTAAAGAAAGTGCTGGATTCCAAGATTTATCTAAGCCAAAGCTGCTGTCTCTGTTAATTAAATTCAGCCCCAAGTGAATTTAAGTTGCTTCTTTCACCACTGAGTCCCAGAAAGATGAAGTGTAGGCTAAGATTTTGACGTTTTCGTACATCATAGAGTGTACAGTATCAATACAAGCTCTGCCACTGCCGATTTATTAGGCTGTAAGAGACGGGTATACCTTTGGTATTCCGTGCATCTTTCTTGGCCTGTACGTATTGTCTGTCCTATGTATGAAAGGCCACATTCACAGGGGATCTTGTAAACCCCAGCCCTCCGGAGCTCCAAATCATCTTTGATAGAACCCAAAAGTGCCGCTGTCTTTGGTGGGGGCTGTAAAATTACCCTTGTCACCTTTGGTGGCCAATATGTTTATGGAGGACTTCGAGGAAAAGGTGCTGGAATCTGTTTTTCTCTTTTTCTATGTTGCTGACACAATAACAAAATGTCAGTTCAGTGTAAATCATATGGCTCAAATAGCAGAGTCGTAATCATACTGTCCAAATACATTTTAAGAGAAGAAATAAATTGCAATCTGTTGTGCTCAGTACAAAACTAACTGATTATTATAATACTTGTGTGGTCAGTGCATACTCTCACATTCATGAGTTTTGTTTTAGCAGATTTTGGATATTGTAATATTTTTCCAAAACTACAGTTCTTGGACACTAGGTTCTACATCTCCTCATAAACACTATTTTTACTTTGTCCTTGCTTTTGTACCTTGTATGTATCTATCATTATTATTATTATTATTATTATTATTATTATTATTATTATTATTATTATTTTAGCAATTTGGCAGGTATGAAACTAAATATGTTCAAGAATGTGATATGCTAAGGTTAACAGTTTACATGCTTTACTATGTCCCTCAGTGTGTACAGAACTCGTAATATTTTTTGTCTGTTTATGCGTATATGTATATGAGCTTAATTTTCATTCAAAACAACTTGAATGAATAGCAGCAAAATGTCAATCAGTTGCACTGTCTGCACAATGTGACGAATAGTCGTGATGAACAGCATGCTGATAGTTCACGGGCTTCTCACTTCGCGAACTGAAAGTATGAGTTTCAGTTCTGGCCAATTTCTGGATGTATGATCCGTTAGAGATATATATTTCCACTATAGTTCAAAATGTTGGTCACAGAAGATTGTTCAGGTTCAAATCAACAAACATCTAGGTACTAAGCACAACAAAGCTCTGACCCAATATATTAATTGCAGTTCGCAACGTATAAGAGTCAAATAAGCATTAGGATCCTTTACCTTTCCATTTAAATTATGTATTTTTATAATTTCTTGCTTTATACATAAAATACATACATAGTGAAGAGACACATTCCATTGCCATACATTCCTGTTTTTGTACCTCGAGATAGTATGTTTATACATTCCAGAGTAACCTTATTTACAAAGAGTCTCTATGCCAGCTGCTCAATCCCGCCACCGCTATTATTGCTGACTTTCGCGGTGGCACTTTTTTCAAACTAGTAGTTAATCGTCAAAATATGTTAGTATATAGGCCTATTAATTTTGAGAAACTGAAGTATGGTACAAAACTAAGCAGGCTCTACTGAAATAGTCTTTTTAACTGAATTGGAAGTGTTCAGACATTACTTTTGTACAGCAGTGGTCATGCATTTGCAATTGTCATTAAGAGCCTAAGTTTCAACTAAGCACTGAAGGGAACAATTGTTATTCGTACATATTCCCTCACTTCCAGCAAATGAAAGATTTTGAGAATAAATTTTTGATAGCTGCTACAATTTTTGTGCCACAAATACTTGTAAATATGTTGGTATTTTGAATGTGCTGCTGCACTCCAAATAGACATTCAATACACAATTGTTTCACAGAACATTTTTACGACCTGGCCGCTCGGAGGTGCAGAAAATCACTGGGAATTTTGTGACTCTTATGTTAGTCTGATTTCAGGACACAGAGAACATCTACAATTAGACACAAATGCTTCAATCTCATTGTTAAATCACAGCACATTTGAACTTCTTGGCAAGCATATGTTGTACAAAGCTTATGCTACACATTCTGCAAATAATGGACAGTGCCAGGCACATGTAGTCTTCCTGGAACAAGGACTCACAAAGACAGAGTTCTAGTACTTCAGTCACATGAGAATGAAAGAAGTTTTCATTAGGAATCACTTGACTTGTTTGGCTTAAGTAATTATAACAATGTGCTTTCTGTTTTGACTCTGAAGACAGTTCTAAGCACCTTTGTGAAGACTTTAAAAATTTGTTTTCTGGATGACTTGGCAAGGCCATTAATTTTGTGGAATGTTTCACTATCAAGGCAATGCACAGTCTCGCTTGTACAGAGCATGCCCTGTGTCCCTAGCCCTTCATTAACACTTTCACTGCGGATGACACTTATAAGCGTCGGCGCTCAATGTAGGATAGCGTCAGCCGCAGTGAAAAGGATAATGAACAGGCCACCAGCTTCCACAATGGTAGGCTACAAGACAGGGGCATCAAAGAGTGTAATGGTCTTAAAACAAACTGTTGTAATGTAGCAGCATACTACACTGTTGGTTGATTGGTTGGATTTTGAAAGGGACTAAACGGCTATGGTTATCAGTCCCTTGTTCCAACCGTAGAGATTGGATTAAAAAGCACTACAATGTAGTAGAGAACGATGTGTTAAAACTCACCAAACAAAGAGTGTAATACGTCAAGAAGTAAAAGAACGAAAGTAAAAACGGATAAAAGAAGAGAAAGGTGGAAAGAGTACTAAAAATCAAATGGAGCGGTACAACCCACTCACACGAATAAAATTTAAAACTGCATCAGCCATAGAGGCATTGTCAGCTAAAACAAGTTTCAAATTGTTAGGGAGATTAAAATTATTTCTTTGCGCTGCTAAGTCCGGGCATTCCAATACGATGTGGGCGACAGTCAGACGCGCACCACATCGACACACGGGAGGATCCTCGCGACGGAGAAGGTGGCCGAGCGTAAGCCAAGTATGGCCGATACGCAACCGGCAGAGAACAACAGAGTCCCTGCGGGGGGTCCGTAGAGAGGACCTCCACACGTGTGTATTCTCCTTAATAGTCCGCAACTTGTTAGGTGTTTGGAGGGAGCGCCATTCTGCGTTCCACAGTCCAAGAACTCGGCTGTGCAACTGCGAACGGAGGTCATGAACCGTGAGACCTATAGCCAAGGTCGGTTTATGGAGAGCCTCCTTGGCTAACCTGTCAGCTAGCTCGTTCCCGTCGATCCCAACATGTCCTGGAGTCCAGATAAAGACCACTGACCGCCCACGTCGGTCTATGGCATGCAGGGACTCTTGGATGGCCTGAAGCAAAGTATGGCGTGGGAAGCACTGATCGAGTGCCTGTAGGCCACTCAGGGAGTCACTGCAAATGAGGAATGACTCCCCAGGGCAGGTAGAAATATGCTTGAGTGCACGAAGTATGGCCACCAGCTCTGCTGTGAACACACTGCAGCCTTTCGGTAAGGAGCGCTGTTCGTTGTGTCCTGCATGTACATAGGCGAAGCCAACATGACCTTCTGCCATCGAACCGTCCGTGTACACGACCGTGGAGCCCCGGTACCCATCAAGAATCGACAGGAATCGACGGTGAAGCATCTCAGGGTGTACATAGCGTTTGAAGCTCTGCGACAAATCCAGTCAAATAACAGGTCGAGGAATACACCATGGAGGCGTACGCGACTGGAATTTGATCGGAGATGGCAGAGGAAGAGACCCCAGGTCACTCATGAGAGACTGGACCCGGGCACTAACGGTCAAACCCGACCTCGGCCGCCGTTGTGGGATATGGAGTACGGCGTTCGGAAAAAGTAGGTGGTAGTTGGGATGACTGGGGATACCATACACATGGGCTGCCGCCTGATTCGCAATGGAGGACCCCAGCCTCCACAAGGAGACTGTCCACAGGGCTGGTTCGGAAGGCTCCTGTCGCGAGCCTAACTCCACAGTGGTGGATAGGATCCAACAACAGCAGCGCCGATGGCGATGCGGAACCATATACTATGATCCCGTAGTCCAAACGCGACAGAATAAGGGCTTTATAGCAGCGCAACAGGGTACTACGATCTGCACCCCAAGTAGTACTGCTCAGGCACCGGAGGGCGTTGAGGTGCCGCCAGCACTTCTGTTTCAGGTGGCGAATATGTGGTTGCCATGTGAGCCGGTCGTCGAAGACCATTCCAAGAAATCGATGCGTTGCAACTACATTGAGTAGTTGGCCATCGAGATACAACTCTGGATGTGGGTGGACTGGCCGTCGACGACAGAAGTGCATAACGCACGTTTTGGCAGCAGAAAATTGGAACCCATGAGAGAGAGCCCATGTCTGCGCCTTACGTATGGCTCCCTGCAGCTGTAGTTCTGCAACACACATGCTAGACGAGCTAAAGTAGATGCAGAAGTCGTCAGCATACAATGAAGGGCATACTGACGACCCCACTGCTGCCGCTAAGCCGTTGATTGCCACTAAAAATAACGGAACGCTTAAAACAGAACCCTGAGGCACCCTATTCTCCTGGACATGCAGGCTGCTAGAGGACACACCAACTTGAACATGAAAGGTACGGACAGCTAAAAAGTTTTGGATAAAAATAGGGAGTGAGCCCCGGAGACCCCACCCATGTAATGTGGTTAAAATGTGGTGTCGCCAGGTCGTATCATACGCCTTCGACAAGTCAAAAAATACGGCCACCAGATGGTGACGTCGAGAGAACGCTGTCCGGATGGCAGACTCTAGATGGACTAAGTTGTCCAAAGTCGAGCGCCCCCTGTGAAAACCCCCTTGGCACGGAGCTAGCAGGCCCCGAGATTCAAGGAGCCAATACAACCGCCGGCTGACCATGCGTTCTAGCAGTTTGCATAGAACGTTTGTAAGACTGATGGGCCAATAACTGTCTACATCTAGCGGATCTTTACCTGGCTTGAGCACTGGTACGATGGTGCTTGAACGCCACTGTGATGGGAAGACACCGTCGCTCCAGATGCGATTAAATACTGCAAGAATTTGGCGCTTGAAATCATCAGATAGATGTTTTAACATCTGATTGTGCAATCTGTCCGGCCCAGGGGCAGTGTCAGGGCAGTGGGCCAGGGCACTGAGGAGCTCCCACTCGCTAAACGGAGCGTTATATACCTCAGGGTGGCGTGAGGTGAATGAGAGGGATTTGCGTTCTGTTCGCTGTTTTAATGTGCGGAAGGCAGGTGGATAATTTCCGGATGCAGCGGCGCGAGCGTAGTGTTCCGCAAAAGCCTCGGCGACAGCGCCTGGATCCGTACATACAGCCCCTTGGATAAAGATCCCAGGAATTGCTGCCTGGGACTGGTAGCCAAAAAGGCGTCGGATCTTCGTCCAGACTTGAGAAGGAGAGGTTCTTGAACCGATGGTGGACACGTAACATTCCCAGCATTCCTGTTTTGACCTCCGTATTACCTGCCGAGCACGAGCACGGAGTTTTTTAAAAGCGATAAAAGTCTCAAGCGACGGATGTCGCTTATAGTGCTGAAGAGCACGCCGACGGTCCCGAATGGCGTCTGCGACTTCCGACGACCACCAAGGCACTGACTTTCGCCGGGAGCATCCCGTTGAAATGGGGATTGCGTGCTCTGCAGCAGATAAAATATTTTGAGTGACAGTCGCAACCACTAAGTCAATGGAATCATCCGGGAGAGGTCCAGGAGTGGCAGTAGAAACGAATAAATCCCAATTTGCTCTGTTTAAAGCCCATCTAGGAAAGCGGCCAGGGCAACGACGATGGGGTAGTGATAGGAAGATAGGAAAGTGATCACTACCACACAGATCGTCATGCGTCCTCCAGTGGACAGATGGCAAGAGGCTAGGGCTGCATACTGACAGGTCAATAGCCAAGAAAGAGCCATGTGCCACACTGAAATGCGTGGGGGCTCCGGTGTTTAAAAGACAGAGGTCGAGCTGGGATATCAAGTTCTCGACCTCTCTGCCACGACCACTGACTACTGCATCACCCCACAAGGTGTTGTGGGCATTAAAATCACCCAGAAGCAGAAAAGGCGGCGGGAGCTGCGAGATCAGCGTAGCCAGTGTGTGTGGTGGTACAGCGCCATAGGCGGAAGATACAGGCTGCAGATGGTTATGTCTTGTGGTATCCTTACCCTGACAGCCACAGCTTCTAATGATGTCTGAAGGGGCACATGTTCACTATGCACAGAGTTAAGGATATACACACAGACGCCACCTGAGATTCTGTTATACACACGCCGATTACAATAATATCCCCTGTATCCACGAAGGGCAGGGGTCCGCATTGCTGGAAACCAGGTCTCCTGGAGAGCAATGCAGAGAGCAGGTGTTATGCTCAAAAGTTGACGCAACTCAGCCAGGTGAGAGAAAAAAACGCCGCAGTTCCACTGGAGAATTACAGTGTCGTCGAGCTGATGGGCCATGATAAAGAGGTAGAGCAGGTTATTCCATGGGAACATCTGCTGTCAACCGGTCTGCCTCTGCTGAAACCAGAATCATAGGATCTGGTGCATCAGTCAGTGCGAGATCCTCAGGTGATGTGAGGATCTCTAACTCATCTTCTGAAGTAGAAGATGAGGGATGTTGTGGCTGTGCAGCCACCACGGATTCCTTCTTTCTACGGGTCTTTGGCTTTTTACCCTCTCGCTTCCCTTTCGGTTGGATTGGCTGTGATGGCTTCTCGGTGGCATCAGGAGTGGACGAAGTGCGGGAAGCCCTTCGACCAACAGTTTGGGGATCCTTGAGCCTCCGGCCAGGATCCTCTGAAGCACTGCGAGAAGTCTCGGAAGGGGCTGTCCTGAGGGACCCCTTCCGAGCGAGAGGTGCCGGAGTAGGCTGTTCCTTCTCTGGCTGGGAGGTGGGGACTGGTGTCCCCGATGGTTGTGGGGGGGTTGCCCCCAAAGCAGGTGTTACAGGAGTGGATGGAGGAGCGCCCCCACCCAAAGATGGAACAGCAGCAGTGGTGGCCCCTAGGGCCCATAGAGGGAGGTGGTACTTGAGGAGTTATACTCTGAGGAGGTGATGAAGAGACAACAGCAGCAAAAGATGTAGTGAGGGGCACAGGATGGAGTCGTTCATATTTTCTTCTCACCTCAGAATATGGAAGACGGTCCAGAGTTTTGATCTCCATGATTTTCCGTTCCTTGTGCAGGAGAGTACAGGCAGGCGAGCAAGGCGGATGTAATTGCCCACAGTTCACGCATACGGGAGCTGGGGTGCACGGAGCGTTTGGATGTGACGGACGCCCACATTCTCTGCACGTAGGGCTGGAAGTACATCGGGACGACATATGCCCGAACTTCCAGCACCTGAAGCACCTCATAGGCGGCGGGACGTACGGCCTGACGTCGCACCGATAGACCATCACCTTGACCTTCTCGGGCAGTGTATCGCCTTCGAAGGCCAGGATGAAGGCACCAGTGGCGACCCTACGATCTTGTGGTCCCCTATAAACGCGCCTAACAAAATGAACACCTCTCCGTTCCAAGTTTGTGCGCAGCTCATCATCTGACTGTGACAGGAGATCCCGGTGATAAATGAGGCCCTGGACCATGTTGAGCGTCTTGTGGGGTGTGACAGAGACGGGAATATCACCCAGCTTGTCACAGGCAAGTAATGCCTTAGACTGAGCTGGGGATGCCGTCTGTATCAAGACTGCCCCACTCCTCATTTTGGAGAAAGACTCCACCTCACCATACTTGTCTTCGAGCTGGTCGATGAAGAACTGTGGTTTGGTGGACGAGAAAGATTCACCATCAGTACGGGAGCAAACTAAATATCACGGCGAGTACGGGTCTGATCCTTTTAAGGCCCTGCGTGCCTCCCATGGCGTGGTCAAGGAAGGGAACGACTTGGGGTCATAAGATGAGGCATGAAACTTCCCACGCTTTGAGACGGTGGTTGTACGTCCACCAACGTTTTCTTTTGCTCGTTTCATTTTGTTCCCACGAGCAGCTAGGGATCTAAAGGTCCACCCAGGCAGAGCCCCGCTTGCCTGGGTAAGCCTTGTACAACTGAGGTGCGGCAGGTTCCCCAGAGGTTGCTCGCTAACGACTGTTCAACCTCAACAGCCATGCATCTCCTCGGCACGTAGCACACCTTGAGATTGAGAGGTTTTTTAGAGAGGTTTGTACCATCCTCGCGACCCGGGCGATTAAGCCAAGATCCCCAGGCTCTGATACGTACAAAGTTCCACCGTCGCACCGAACGATGGTCGTTGAGGCACGCACAGAGCTTACGGTGTAGCGGACTGTTGGCGCGACACAGTCCACAGCTCAGGACCCCGGGTTCGCCAAGCCCGTACTCAGCAAATGTATGCTGAGCCCCTGAGGGGTGCCCAGCACTGAAGACAATGAGCAGCCTTATCCAGCAGTACTGCAGTAGGCCAAAAAAGTGAGACCGATGGCTCGTGGTCCGTGATGAGGTGGAACTTTACACCATAGAAGAACATGTGAAACTTTTTAAGAGCGTAAACAATAGCCGACGCCTCTTTTTCAACTTGAAAATAGTTTCGCTGAGTCTGAGTCAACGTTGTAGAAGCATATGCAACGGGATGTTCAGAACCATCAGAGTACTTGTGTGTTAGCACCACTCCGAGGCTGTATTGGGATGCGAGACCGGATCCTCGGTAGCGAGGACCAGTTGCTGTCCTGGAGTTTAGTGGGCCAAGTGAGGAACCAACACTGGAGGCTACTAGAGGTGACAAAATGCACATTCACAGCTGTCTGACCACCAAAAAGGTACACCCTTATGGAGCAGGCGGTGAAGGGGCTGCACAATAGTAGCCACACTTGGCAGAAAACGGTGGTAGTAGGCGGATTTTGCCTAAAAACACCTGCAAATCCTTGGCAGACGTGGGGTGCGGCAAAGGAGTAATGGCTAGCACGCGATCCAGCAAGGGGCAAACCCCTGCTAACGAGATCTGGAACGCCAGGTAGGGGATTGATGGTTGGAAAAAGTGAGACTTTGGCAAATTGCAGCGGAGACCAGCGGCCTGTAAGGTGGAGAAGATGCTCAGTGGTAGTGGCCCGCGTGACCACTATGTCATCAAGGTAATTTACACAGCCTGGAAAGGGGCGCAGAAGTTGCTACAGGAAACATTGGAAGATTACTGGTTCACTGGCTATGCCGAACAGTAACTGCTAGTACTGGTAAAGTCCAAATCGTGTGTTAACAACCAACAGGCGTTTAGAGACCTCATGAAGGGAAAGTGGAACGTGGGCCTGTGCCAAATCCATCTGAGAAAAAGCCTGAGAGCCCGACAGTAATGCCAACAACTCATATCCCGTAAATATCAAAGGATAGGTGCCGATCACCAACTGCGTATTAATTGACACCTCGAAGTTGGCGGCATGGACCATTCACTAGACGAAATGGGGCACACAACTTGCAGGGATTGAAGGCAGTCCAGTTCAGCATTCAGTTGGTAGCACAAGGCCACAGGAACCTGGCGAGTGTGAAAAAAAATCCTGGTCGCACCATAGGCTTCATTGTAATATGGGCTGTAAACCTGGTAGCACACCCCAATCCTCCAGCAAAGGGTGAAAAAAATTATTGACGAAGGGATTCCAGCTCTTTAAAAGGCACCATCCCCGACACAAGATTGACAGAATCAGAAATAGTGAAGACAAAAGAAGTAAAGGCATCCAATCCAAAAATATTTAATGCCGACGTACCATCTACAACTAAGAAAGTGATTGAACACACCACAGATTTGTAGGCCGTAGGAGCGGTAAATTGACCCACCAGCAGAATATGTTGGTGACTATAACTGCGCAAGACCCGTGCCACTGGATATAATGGGAGTGAGCCCAGCCGCGTATAGGTGTGGAAGTGTAGCAAGGGAAATGAGGCCCCCGTGTCCACTTGTAAACGCATGGATTTGTCAAAAATTAGCACATTAACCAATAATTTGGAGGGAGAAGACTGCAACCCTTGTATGAGGTTAATTTCCATGTCTATATCTGTAAAAGACTACTGTGAATGGCATACCGAAGCCATATGCCCTTTTATTCAGCATCTGTTGCACGTTACCCAGCTCCAAGGACAAGATGCCCTGTCATGATTGACGAAACAATAGTGGCAGGAAGGGAGTGAATTAGAATGACCATGTGGTGTGGGCCACTGCCATTGTTTTCCCTGCCGCAGCTGGCAGCCGCGCGCAAGGTGATCCTCCACTGCCACAATGTCATCACCATTCTCAAACGATCTCCATTCTTCCGTGTCAGAAACTGCAGTTATGTCCCCCCAGGCTTCAATTTGGTCCCCTGCGGCCTGGGAAACTTCAAAGGACTGAGCAATATTCAGAACGTCTGCTAATATTGGGTTATTGAACTGCAGAGCCCACTGAGGCACCTTCCTATCCGGGGCGAAACGCAGAATAGCGTCCCAAACTGTGTCATCTGCATAGGATTCCATGTGTGTAGCCATGACATACAAGCAACGGTGGCGAAGCCCGTGTAACTCTGCCACCCAAGCGCAGTAAACTTGTTTGGTTTTTTCGGGACTGATAGAACTCTACCCTGACCACTATGACATGTTTCCAAGGCCGATAGTATGAAGACAGAAGACGGCACATGTCATCAAAGGATAATGCCATGGGTTTCTGCAGAGGGGCGAGTTGACCCAACAACTGATAGATACGTGGCAATATCCAAGAGACAAAACAAAGCTTTATACAACGGCAGATCCAACACACCGAAGGTGATGAAATGTTGGCGTAAGCACTTTTCATATGAATCCTAATCTTCCAGGCTCTCGTCAAATGCCGAGAACGGCAACGGAAAACAAACAATGCTCTGACTAGGAGCCGATGACGACACGCCAACCGGTGAAGCCAATGCATTATAACACAATGAAGGAGAGTAGCAATGTTCCGCAAGAGACGACGTGATTGTGACCATGTTTTAAAGGGAATCAGCCAGAAATTGCGACAGGCACGGCAGGAAAACTATAGCCTGTGTAGCCAGCAAGAAACACACGTAAATCCGATGCACCTTGTCGCCAATGTTCTAATGGTCACACTACAACAACTAGACGCAGACACTGCGAACCATACACTTACAGGGGTAAACAGTGACTGCCCGAGCAGATAGGAGCATCGTCGCAGTGCGCATTATTCGAAGTGTAGTACACCACAACATTACAACACAAACCATCCAGCACACTAAGGTTGTATGTACATACTAAAAGAACTGTGAATCAGTAAAAGTAACTTATCCATTGCCATGCCCAGATGATCTAACAGACAGACTGCGAATTGGACAATACTTTTCCAAAATTAATTAATGTGATCTGTATTTTCAGGTTATGTTCTACAAGCAGTTGCACCAAGTGTTTGTGATTAACACACACCTAGCGTTGTTAAAATTTTTGAGACTGCTTTTCGGTAATGAACCTGCATCAACAATTTTTCAGCACTTTTTAGAGCAGCACACAGCAACAGTACTTGTCACTCCACTGTTTTAGATGATGTCATTGTTTTAGTAGTTTGGTCATGTGATAAATAGCCAAGGTGTCCATCCCTTGCACTCTCCTTTCCTTGCAATATGAGACCTTCCAGCCTCTCGTTGCAAAATTGATGCCGCACATCCAACTGTGTGAGACAGTTATCTTTCAGGGACTATCCTGCCCCCCCCCACCCCCAGCTCTCCCCCTCCCCAAACTCACTCACTCGGCAGTAGAAAGTAGGATTGCATCTCCGTGGCACTGCGCATGTTTGCTTCACACATCGGTATTACACTGAGCCTTATGGCTGTAAACATTACTTACTAAAGGGGACACACAGATGGCACTCTGGCAGCCACTTAAGCACACTATCTGATGTATCAGCATTTATCAGTGCCACTGTCGACGCACTATCACAGCAGCTGCCAAGCGATCCATCGACATTCACGGCTTCCCGCAGTGGGCGCAAGACGTTGCGAGGGGTCGCTCGTGTACCTGGGTGGCCACAGCATATGCGGCACACACTGCAGCAGGCAGGGGAGAGAGAGTGTGTTACAGACTGTGTGTGGTGTCACACAAAAAGTCTGAAGTGCGCACCACGTACTTTCCCCGCGTGCCGCCATGCAAGTACGGTGCGGCGTTCTTACAACGTCAGCCACGAGCGCCCTCTGCTGCAACTCCGCTCGTGGAAACCACTGAACAGCATTGATCACTTGGGATTAGGACAGGCACTAGGACTCATCAGTAGGCAGGCCTCTACACAGTTAACCTATGCCACAGCAGTACACTTAGTTGGCAGTCATGAAGTTAAGTGTAATCCTATTTCTACTAAATATACAACTCGTTCTAACCTAGCTTAGTGTTTCTAGTTTCTGCTGTCCCACTGGCTGGTCACCTCAGACTCTATCCCCGCACATGCGTGCATCCTATTTTCCTGTGTCGGTCTCTCTCTACTCGGCCACCGACACCCAGGACAACCGGCGGAAACGAGACACAAAAGCGGTGACAAGGATGGGATACAAAAGTGGCGACGAGAATGGTTTACAAAACTGTGGAGATCCACCTACTAGTTGGGGATCGCTGGAAGAAAGACGACGTTCTTTTCGTGAATTTCTGTTAAGTAAATTTAGAGGGCCGGAATTTGAAGCTGAGTGTAGTACGATCTTGCTGCCGCCTACTTACATTTCACGTAAAGATCACAAAGACAAGATAAGAGAAATTAGGGCTCGTACGGAGGCATCTAGGCATTCTGTTTTTCCTCATTCAATTTGGGATTGGAATAGGAAAGGAAATGCCTAGTAGTGGTACAGTGTACCCTCCTCCATGCACCTTACAGTGAATTGCGGAGTATGTATGTAGATGTAGACACGAGTTATTGTTGAGCACATTACCGCATTGGGGACAGAAGTATTGTGGACAGTGTGTTGGGACTGACAGCAATCTTCGAAAGACAATCCTTTTACTTATAATATGGCATCTCTCTTCGTAGTTTCATACCATGCTTCATGCATTACGGAAAAATTGTGTTTTGTGTTGGTTGTGTAATTAGTTTTTTTTAATTGTGGTTTTAGGGCTCACAACTGCTGAGGTCATTAGTGCCCAACACTGCCCTTAGTAAAATCGAACTGGGGTTAGAAGTTAAATGGCTTTCGGCATATTTGCACGATGTATAAAAAGCAAAACTCTGTCAGCAGAATGCGGATCATCAGCTAAAATATCAGACATTTCAGTGTAATATAGTTAATCTAAGCTACAAATCTAATTTTGATAAAAATATAAATGATCTCCTTTACAGACAAAACACTATCTGTTGTTGGATGATGTTTAAACCACTAGCAGCGAATCTACTATTCCCCAGGTGGCAAAAGCTGTCATCAAATCTACATCAATATTGTCATTCCAGATTTAATATTTTCCCCCCAGCAGTGTAGATCTATTTCTGATTAAAACTGCCTACCAATAAATTGTAAAATTTAACTGTTAGTAGATACCAAGTTCTATATCAGCATTACAATGAAATGTCTGTGCTACATTAAATGAGAGGAGAATAAGTGTCCCATATATGATAGATACTGTGCCCGATACTACATCTACATAAATAGTCTGCAAGTCATACTGAAGTGCACGGCAGAGGGTTCATCAAACCGCTTTTATGATATTTCTCTAGAGTTCCATTCTCTCACAGCTCGCGAGAAAAGAGAACACCTAAATCCGTTTTTGATCTGATTTCTCTTATTTTATTTTGATGATTGCTGTAGTGTGCAAACACTAATGAATCTGAGCTATTACATTGGGTGTTGGCCGCGAGAGTGCACCGCAGAAAATTGTGGCAAATGCAAGTGCTCAGCACACGCGAGCGATTGATACAAACAGTGCCGAGAGTGTGCTCACGCACAGTGTATTGTTTACGAAGTACGAGCTTACCTCGCAAGTGTTTGCGCAGCTAGTGCACACCTTGGCTAATTGTAGTTGTGTATGTGGCAGTAAACATAACATTGATGATGAGTGTGGTATTGTTCTCCGCATTTTTTTTTTTTTTTATCTGAAGTTTTTGTTCGTCCTCATACAATGTCTACTGGTACTTCTTGTTGTTCAATGAGGCATCATAGAATATCATCAGAAATTGTTGCCATGGTGATTCATGCTCAAAACCAGGTATTGCAACCTCTTGCTTCAGCCCTGTCTAGTGGGTCCCACCCTCCGTCTGCCCTGCAGGTTGTTTCACCCCCTGGGCCCCCTCTGAAGTATCCACCACCTTTTCTGGTGTATGATGATTCCATAGAAGAGTGGGACGCCTATGAGAAACCAGGGTGTCTACTCAAAACCAAATTTCAAATTCCTGTTTTTTTTCAGGTTTTTTTTTTAAGGATTCCTTCTAAGCTTTAAGATGGTGTATATTTTGTTAGTTGACCAAGAATTTTAATCCTATCAACTGCTGCACTCATTTGGAGACACACTGAACATTATAAAAGATTTTTCCACGTTAAGAAAGGGGCGTTTCTTAGTATGATCCAAGTTATTACTTTCATGTTGTTACTAGAACGTACAAGCTTAGAGAAATCTTACTTTAGAAAAATGTTTGTAAAATGTAGCTACAAAAAGTTAAGTAATGGGACATATCAAAATATTCTGTAAACTTTTTTGAAAAGTATTACAGTACATTTTGCAATAAGCAGAATTGTTACATATTATGGTAATTAAATGTTTCTAAATGCAAAAAATGTTGCATACATACTGTTACAAAGATTAGTTTAGTTAGACTGCCTTACCTCTTTAATTCAAAAGATATGGTGAATCCTCCTGTCCAAATAAAAACAAATAGGAAGACGGTTGTCCTTTTACTAATTTAATTCAGAAAAATAATTAAGAATCACTATGGTTTTCACTTGAGATGTAGGCCATTTCTTTTATTTTCGCTACACAGCTATTTGTAATAACTATAAGTCTAGTCCTTAAATATTTTAAATTAGTCCATTCACTTAATTGTATTGCTTTTTCCACACACACATAAATCATTTAGCAGTGTTTTAAAAATTTTGTGGCAGAGCCTTAATTTCCGCTGCTTCTTGTAGAATTTTTTGTCTTTTAACTTCTAATTCTTTTTTCGCCTTTAGTAGTCTTTTTTGCCTTCCTTGTGCTTCTGTCTTGTCTTTCTCATAATCTTGTTTCTTCTTCATAAATTCCACGTACTTGGAAAGTGCATTTCGTGCAGTGTGGATGAGGCTCTTAGAGACTGAAATGCACTGCACACCACCAGCTTTCTGTATAGCATCGTGAACAACCCGCAAAGCAACAAGATTTTCCTCATATTGAGTCTCCACTAAACAGTCTGAATTAATGGAGAAACCTCATTCAAGGGCAGCATTTCCATGAGAAAGAATCAATATCATTTTTATAAATGAACGGAAATCAGCACAAAGCTTTGGCGAGACTGCAATGACAAAACCAAAATTTATCAAGTCTCTGTGTGTCCGAATTGAATTTCTTTATTGCTTCAGCTGCACCAGGCAATTTGCAGATATCCTTATATTCTTGTTTTATCTTGTCTGCTTTAGATCCCAATAGTCACTGCTTCTGGCAACTTAAAATATCTAAACAGGACACAAGCAGTTGCTCAGCTATTGCAGGCTGTTCAGCTGTAATATGTGGGTCAAGACAAGATATGGCCCTCATCAACTTAAAAGACAGAGGAGTTCTATCCATCAATTTTTTAACAATGGCCAAATACGCTTCACAGCACTCATTTCGAAACTGCAACAGTTGTACATCTGGCAAATTCTTCACTTAGGTTTTCGAACTAACCATGCTTTAAAAACCAAAGTCTATGTCTTTGGCATGTAAAATGTGTTGATTTGATGAAAGATGAACTTTTGATAGTGAAGTATTTTCTAACACGTTTCCTCACTAATCTATCCATTACATTTGTTACCAAATACATAAGTTCTCTGTAAAGGAAAGGTGACATTGAATTTTCTGATTTAAAGTTTATCAAGAAGGGTTCAACTAAAGTTGCAGATGTAATAAAAAAAAGATAAATTCGCTGGGAGAAGTTTGTCTTTAACAGCACTTGAGAAAAATTTTGAAATTGTTATTACATTTGTTCAGGGAGTTTTTTGAACATTCCCTCTCAACAATTTCAACCCATGTTTTCAAGGAACATAGTATAAAATTTTCTCGTGTGGCTACTTTCACATTTTCCACCCATCGAACAGAACAGAACTTTAGAGGAAACATGTCACAATGTGTATTGAGCATGAAGTGTCCTCTTCTTGATGGTGAAACTACAAGCTAGTCAAAAATTCTTTTAGTTTCCAGTGTGTAGCTTTCATACCATATTTGAGGCTATCAGCGCAATAGTGGCCTAACCCACATTTTTGGAAAAAATGATATATTCACACAGAACATCACTTTAGGCCATACCATTACGTCCTAAATTGCCAGACATGTATTCAGGCACCATGGACAATGTGGCAGCATCAGACGTTGTTTATGCGCCGTGCAGGGCTGTACGAAACAGGGCGCAATAGTGGCCTATGCCACATAGGCCACTATTGCGCCTTGTTTCCATAGCGAGTAGGCTGGCTGCTCCACTCCAATCATTAGGGGGTATCTCGTACTAAGTCGTTGGCCCGCCGTCAAGTATTTTGGCCTGGGCCTGGCCAGCAACGTGTCTCGTATGGTTACCTCTTGCTCATTCTGTGAACAACATCAAGCTGCCCGTCGAGTGACATTTCCCTGTGGCCTCAACCATCGCAGGCCTGGGATCGCCTCCACATTGATTTTGCCTCCCCCTTCCTTAATGTCTATCGGTTACTGGTTATCGATGCCTTCTCTAGGTTCCTGTACGTTGTCTGTTGCCTATCAACCTCTGTCATGGCCACTGTTGCTGCTCTGTCACACATTTTCTCCACTGAAGGCCTACCCACCACAGTGGGGTCAGACATCAGCGCTCAGTTCGTGTCACATGAGTTTGCCTCCTCTTGCAATGCCTGCCCCGCCCCCCCCCCCCCCTTCCATCCACAGTCAAATGGGGAGGCTAAAAAATTTGTTCGGACCTTCAAGATGCAGTTAAAGAAGTATGTGGCTCAGTACCCCTTCAGACATTGCTCTCTATCAATTTCTCTCGTCCTATCAGTTCACGCTATTCTGCGACAAGAGTCCCGCATAACTCCTCCACGGCCGGCACCCAGGACTCTTCTCCATCTCCTACATCCAAGCCAGGGACAATTGCCCAGGCCTACGTCCCCTCGTTTCTGACCAGGAATGGCTGTCTTGTCTCGAAGGTTCGTGCGTCAGCCAAAATGGATCCCTGCCATCATCACCAGATGCCGTAGCCGCCAGATCTGCGACATGCGCAGAAGATGGCATCTGTACACATTATCACGACCAGCAGCACCTGCACGTGTAAGATCGTGAGACCCCAATCACCCGGCAGACACTCCCGCACCAGTATGCTCCACTAACCAGTCCACATGTTCAAGAGGAGTTCCTGCCATTACCTGAAAGTTGCCAGCCTGAGCTGTGGGCTTACGCAGGTTCCTCCTGTAGGGGATCTATACTGTCACGGGTACAGTCACCACACACACTGGATCTGTCTCCTCCTGCTACAACGCTACCTTCTGAGCCTCTGTCACCAGGTCCTGGGCCTGAGGTGGAGGTGAAGCCCAAGCCACAATCACCAGTCCTGCCATACAGGTTGTCGGGAGGAGGAGAATGCCAGCGCTGCCAAGTACTTCAGGCCCTACACAATGTTGCCAGCCCGCCACCTCAGTCAGAGCCCGGCAGAGGATGACGCCATGGACATCTCTTGCATCCAATCTTCCCTGAGGAGGTAGGAATGCTGCAGCGCGCAGACACAAATAAAGCCGAGCAATTACATCAGGTGTTGGCCGTGACAGTGTGCTACGACAAATTGTGGCCGACGCCAGTGCTTGCCGATCGCGAGCGATTGATATAAACAGTGCCGAGTGTGCACTCGTGTGTAGTGAATTTTTTGCTAGGTACAAGCTTACCTCATGAGTGTTCGCACAGCCAGTGCACGTCTTGAGCTAAGTGTAGTTGTGTATGTGGCAGTAAACATAACAATGATCGTGTCTCCCTTTGTAGGTGGGTGCTAATAAAATATGTTCGCATTCAGAAGAGAAACTGGTGCACATTCGCCGCAACGAATAATGCATTTCTTTTAATGATGTCCACCCTAACTTGTCAATCATTTCTCTGAAACTCTCTCCCCTATATTGTGATAATACAAAACAAGCTGCCCTTCTCTGAACTTTCTTTAAATTGTCCATCAGTCCCACCTGGTGTGGATCCCACAATGTGCAGCAATACTCCAAAACAGGATGCACAAGTGTAGTGTAGGGATTTTGTTTGGTAGAACTGTTCCACCTTCTAAATGTTCTCCCAATGAAATGTGGTCTTTCCTATTTAAGTTGTTCGTAATTGTAATTCCTAGGTATTTAGTTGTATTACGGACTGTACTGTAATACTGCAGAATTAAGTACCATATAATACACTAAAGTTGAAGGCATGCCAGTTATGTACAGTATTTCATAATTGTTTATTTTTATGTCTTTCAGGTCACATTGGGGATTTAGCTTACTTTTTTTCACAAATAAATTCACTCTATTACAAAAACAAGTAGACATTTAATATAATTTAATTTTCTAAAACTACTTAATTTCACATTTCTTGATATCATACAAAGCATTCTCATTTCATAACTTTTCTCTTAAAATTAAAATTATTTTGTACTACAAATAACAGACTTCAATTCAATAAATCATGGTTTTAAAACATAAAAAGTCACTCACCACAGAATAGGCAGTACAAGAAAGGATTTTTTAAGATCTCTTCAACAGCTACAGAAGTATTTACTATTCATTTAATTATTTACTCTAATAGCACCAGATTTCTGTGCATAATCTCTCAGCAACATAATAGGCAATTAGAACTGCATTCACTAAAAATAGAACAAATAGTAACAGAAGAAAAATATTTTATGCTATTATGTATGCATTTTAAATTTTCTCTACCCTTAGAGCATCAATTCATAGTAAACTATATTATGTTGATGCAGCTTTATGTTACAGAACTAGGATACATTTTACACTTATTTATTCCTCAGGCATAAATTTACCCAGAAATAAGATTCAATTGGTAAATGGATGGTGTAAAGCAGGCGGGGGCAACCTTCCGTGACCTGTGGGCCAGGTTCATATACTTATTGCAGCTCACGGGCAGCATCATCTTACGGAGTAACACACTAACTCGAATCCCACCATTTTTCCAACAGTCCACACCAACAAATTATGGCTCAAAACATGTGTTTTGAGATAAATTTTATTTTATATTCACTTACAATATTTCACAATAGAGGGAGACTATACCCCGAATTTCTTCTGCGAGCCGCACTGAATCCAATTGCGGGCTGGATCTGGCCCACAGACCACTGTTGCCCATCTGTTGTGTAAAGGATAAAGGGGGAAGCCAATATATAGCCACTATATTCAGTATTATCAAATCTAAGATTGATGCATTAACTACGGATAGAGAGTGTGACACCACAAGCGTTCACTAAAGAATGAAATTTTGTAACAAGTGAAGTAAGTCTCTGATGTAACAACAGATATAAGATTTATGCTGGTGAACCAAATACACAATGATAGAAATAAGCTGAAATTTGGCTGGAGTACAGGACAGAGAGAGGTTGAATGCCAGTGAAGTATAAAGAAAAACAAGAAAATGAACAGGAAATGCACAGGAATAAGTTAATACACCTATAGAGAAAGCACATCCATTGTGCTGCCTCTTTTCATCTTTTACCGTAGTCTCTCTCTCTCTCTCTCTCTCTCTCTCTCTCTCTCTCAGCACAAGCAGCACACATTACAGCACTGCAGGTGCATGCCTAATCTGCATGCCATTCACTCGGCAGCAAGGAGGCGGGTCAAACAAACTCGGCACAGCTGGCAGTTGACGAGTAGTCACCCACATGAAAACAAATGAGAACACATAACTTCTACCAAGTCACAGGTAATCACAGTCACAAAGGACTAGCGTAACCCATGTGGAGGCCCGGAGCTGGAGAAATACGCAACCCTAGATTCACGTAGACCTAATACATTACCAGGAAATTACAGTAAGAAAGTTAAAGGAATACACTAATTTCTACATCAACTGTGCAAATAGATGATGATATACCTACTAGAATTATCCAAATGCATACAAGAATGAACGTAAAGGCCCTTAGTCCATCTGGAGACCCAGGTTCACTAAGGGCCGAAATATGCAGGTGCCTGCTTAATTTGGCTCTGTGTATCACACACTTGGACAAGTTGTGTGGATGCTGTGCACTAGCACAGAGATACCTATGGAATGGGAGGACTACAAAGGTAATGCATGCTAGACACATACTCTGCTAAAAGATACTAGAATTCATCAGAAAAAGTCATTATGGAGACTTTGTGGAGTAGCATTGTAATGTAACTAGAAGGTTGTGTGTGTGGGGGGGGGGGGGGGAGGGGGAGGGGGGTTCCTCCACAGTCAACAGGTGAGAACAAAGACAAAGGACCAAATAAAAGCTAAAACATGGACTGCTGATTTCTAACTAATGAAATAACAGTCAGGGCAGCAGCACTTCCTAACTGATGACTGAACACTAAGCAACAGGTAATATGTAACATGTACAAATTACCATCTGTTTAAGTGGCAGTGAAGGGTCTGAAATAAATATATAAGTACTGAGATCATTCAGTGCCACTGGTAAGTTAAAAAGAGCAATAAAAAGAAAACAATATCATTTAGGAGCTTCACACCCATGAGCTTAATGAGGATGAACAGAAGAAAATGTAATATGCACAGCACCTGTACCTAGTAATTTAGAGGCACAGATGATTGGAAGAAGGTGAAAATGTCTAATAAGAACATTAACGTTTCAATATCCTGCTATATCCATGACAAAGAAATACAGTTATAGATAGTGCTGCAGGGAACTTTTTGTTTAAGCATTACAGATAATCATATATGAACAAAATAATTAGCTGCATACTACACATAAATTCAGTACTTCTTCACAGCTTTGCGTATTAGTGCCAGTCTTTGTTTATGTGCCTCAGTTACTGCTGTCCTCTTATATGGACGAAGCTCTTCCATCCCAAAACCTGGCTGCCACATGTTCCAGTCTCTCTCTGAAAAAAGCCATATAAATAAACCAATCAATAAAATTCTAAGTATTTCAATGTAATGAGCACCAAGCAGATATTTGATGAAACAGCATTAGCTGACGTCACATATATTTACAAGTCTGAAAATTTTTCTGTACGGTCAAGTAATTTCTATAGATTTTAATGATTTATTTTGTCATTGGATAATACAAATATTCATAAATATGGGCTTCCTTGCAGCAAAAACAAATACTTACCTGTAGGAAAAATAAATGTGAACAACAAAAGGGACAGCAACATTTTCAACTTTTGTGTAACATGGGTTTCATAAGTTTTAGACTCCACAAAAAGTGAAAGTATCTGTAAAAATGTTATGTTACAAACACTTTGTGTTCAGTATTCTCAAATTTAAGTCAGGCCATATGCATAATCTGGCAACACTGTATAATGTAGAAGTGTCTGGAGGAAGAGCCATCTACTTATTGCACAAATGGAGGGTATAAGAGGTAAATGGCATACAATACAAAGAACAAGTCATGAGTTTGAGTCCACTCACTGTAATAGATTTTCAACCAAAATTTGGCTGTCTGTTTATGTAACGAGTCTGAAGGAATCTCAAATACAATTCCCTTCACTTTCTAAACCACCAGTTGTAGCAAAATATTTTAGAAATAATCTAGCACAAAATAACTGCATCAAGATCAGATCTGTTTTACACTTGGGAGTCTCCTCACCAACTTGCGCCTGCTCGCTACCTAACATATGCCATCAGCCACATCACATCAGGCACCTTCCAAGCAGGTGACAGCAGTACAGTGCTACGAGTTATTTATCAACTGTTGTTTTCTTGCTTTAAGTTCTAGTATTTATCTTGCAGTTACATGCTGGATTTTTCCTTACGTAAAACCAGATGAAGACTGTTTCAGAATCAGAAAATATAGTTGCAATGTAAATAAACAATAACATTTACATCACATTAATAACTCAAAAGCTTTGTATCATGGTGGGTAACTGTTTTTGTGCAACATATGTCAGAAAATGATTTTCAGGATTCAAAAAAGGTCCTTCTAACAATAATGATTTTCCACATTCACGAAATGTTGATATCTGGCATACATGATGAACTGTGAACTTTCAGCTGTTGTTGTTCTTTTGCATGCTATAGGCGAGGTTCAGTAGTCAGGTGTAACAGGCTGCATGTTCTAGTCAAAAGCAACAAGAATCGTAGGGGTGACTATAATTTCATTATATTTGATCATCATCAGTTTGCTCATTAACCATTTCTACGCAATGTTGTTAGTAGTGGCTATCTGTGTTGGATTATACCCCAGACTCAATTTCTGCCTGAGAGATAATTTCTAAACAATGAGTGAATGGTAGGCTGGGGGGAGGGGGGGGGGGGTATTCCAGGTCCCAGTTGTGATCCAGGTGCTGCTGTGATATCACACACAGCACCAAGTAGGCAACAGACGCATGCTGCTACCTGCATGTTTTATATACCCCGTGTGTGTTTACAAGTGAGACTAGTGGTCTGTGGTTCTTTTGTTCAGAAGTCTTCTATTGGAGTTTATTTCATATACTGCTGTCATGACTGAAAATTAGTAAAAGTGGGGACCACTTCTGCTCTCACTAAATGTAAATGCGTTTCATAAACACCAGGCACACAGTATCATCACTTTCCCAAAGACGCAGATATCCAAAACACATAGGTAGCTTGGTGCAAATGACAGATACCATTAACATTGCCTGTGCAAGAATAAGCCCAGAACACTTGCAAGAGATGAGAAAAGAACTATTAGGTCTGACAGTAAGGAAAATGATAAACCCTTAGTTGGTAACATGTGAAATATTGGCATTAATTGTAATATATATCAGACACTAAGATGAAAAAATTTTGCATTTATGTCCACATCACAAGTACAATGAATGTGCATATGTAAGGTACATGACCTTTACACTATATTTAGCAAGTTTCTTGTGCCCAAATATTTTGAATAGGCATTGGCTTCTAAATGGGATTAGGTTCTCATCACCACGGGTCCCAATGGAACATACACCAATCGGTCAGAACTTTATGAGCAGCTACCTAATAGCCAATATGTACACCTTTGCCACGCGTAACAGTGGCAACGCATCTTGGCACAGAAGCAATAAAGTGCCGATAGGTCACTGGAAGGAGTTGACACCGAACCTGCACACACAAGTCTCCCAATTCGTAAAATTGTGGGGAAAGTGGGGTGGATGATCTCTGAAGCCATGTTCAGTCAGGTCCCAGGTGTCTTCGACCAGGTTCAGATCTCGCAAATTGGGTAGCCAGCAATCAATTGCAACTCACCACGGTGTTCTTCAAACCATTCCATTGCACTATTGATCTCGTGACACAACACACTATCTTGTTGAAAACTGACAGTGCTGCCAGGGAAACACGATCACTGTGAAGGAGCGCACAGGATCTGCAATCGGCGTACAATAAATCTTGACCATTGTGGTGTCTTGCAGGAGCTCCCCTGGACCCATGGATGCCCATTTTAATAATCCCCGGAGCATAACTGAGCCTCTACCAGCTCATCTCTGTTCCACAGAATAGGAGTCGAGGAGCTGATGCCCTGAAAGACATCAGATTCATGCCCTCCAATGGCACAATGAAGAAGGTATCCGAATTCGACAGACCGTGCAATGCTCTGGCAACCCACTTCTAAAACGATGATCATATCCTAAGGAGAGAGAGAATTTTATTTCAAGCAATCTGTGTTCGAGGTTCGAGAGTATTCACTATGTTCCTCAAAATTATCTATTTCACTGATTCTGGTACAAGAACACAAGCATTTCTTTACTTGATACAGAACTCATTCCATCTGTAAGGTAGGCAACCACAGTACTTCGATAGTTCATTACAGTTGACAGAAAATTACCCCTTACTGGATTAGTGTTGTATCTAAAGGAGATCTCACTCATCGGTCACCTGAATGGCTCATGGCAGTGGTGCAATTCGAAAATATTTTCACAGTTTTATAATAATGGAAAGTCCATGTTGGAATTCTTCAAAGTAATGAGGATAGTTAGCAACTCACCACAATGACATTTGTCAAGCCGTGGCAGGCACATAAAATGACACACACACCCACACACACACACACACACACACACACACACACACATCTTAGCTTTTGGGCACAGCCTTTGTCAGAAACGAAGACTTAGACTCATTCATACAGGCATACTTCATTGACACACAATCATCACATCTGGAATGCAGCAGACAGAGTTGACAGTTATGTGTCTATGAAGTGTGCCTGCATTATTGTATCTGTACTCTTTCTGATGAGGAGTGTGGACAAAAGCTAAGTTAATATTATTGCACATTACATGCAATTTCGGAAGAGGCCGCCAAGAGTTAATGGTAGCAATGCGAGAACTCTGTCAACAGCACAAGATATGTCTTTTAGTCCTCAATTTTGTCTGATATTTTAACATAATCGCACGCAACTGTACTATGCATTTAACAAAATGGCAGTCAAGAATCTAAAGCAGAATTAAAATTACACTCACTTCATTCACGGTGATCAAACCTTACCTCAGTGAGCAAACACACACAGAAAAATTTGAGATACAGAGATAAAAATCGGACTGTAATTTCTCACTATCATTGGTTGTCTGAAAATAGCCTCACACTGGCTAGTGAAAACATGAGTTGCCTTGTTATGAACCAGTTATCAGTCATGTTTGGCAGTTGGTTACAGGTTACTAGGGACACAAGCAGATGCCAGTCGAGAAAAGAATCTTAGGACGAAAAATAACAATGAATAAAAACCTTTGTAATAATATTAAAAAGTTTTAATTAAATTAAACAAATTAATTCAATAAAAATGATAAATAAAATATTTCTGGAATGATACATTCAGTCCACAGCGGAGTGTGCACCAATATGAAACTTCCTGGCATATTAAAATTGTGTGCTGGAACAGGGATTGAAACCTGGGACTTTTGCCTTTCATGGACAAGCACTCTACCGACTGAGCTATCCCGGCACGCTTCATGAACTGTCGTCACAACTTCACTTCTGCCAGTACCTCACCTCCTACTTTCCAAACTTCACAGAATTTCTCCTGCAAACCTTGGCCAACTAGCACTCCTGGAAGAAAGGATATGGTGCAGACAGTGTACACTGATATGAAACTTCCTGGCAGACTTTGACTGCTGTTGACGAGTTTACTCATCATGCTGCTTGCCGCTCCCAGGATGCTGATGACTAGTTTAGTTGCAGCTGCTGGCTTTCCCAAGTGCTGTTGATGAATTAAGCTACACGGGTTTTCCTACCCCTGAGTGTTGCTGAAGAGTATAGCTGACGAGTCAAGTCGCACTGCGGCTTTCCCACCCCACATCTCAGTAGCCTTCATAGCTGTGGCCACTAGCTTGTCATCCAATTCTTCATCTCTTGTGAACTAAGGCTTTACACCACAGTAGACAGTTCATTGGAATTTATAGCAGTGTTCTTCACATCCCGTATTTTACAATGAAAATAGGAAGACCTCATGGGTGTACTGATGAAGACATCATGGAGGTTCTTACGAGAAGTGACAGTGAGAATGAACTATTTGATTTTGATGAAAGTGATAGCTCTTCCACAGAATCTGAAAAATTGTAGTAATAAACTGCCCACATCAGCAGGAGTGTTGAGCAACAGATGTTAGTTATTCTGAATCTGAAGAATGAGAAACTAATAGTGAAATGCCTATGAAGAAATCACGCCACAGCGATAAAACCAACTGAAAAGAAAATTATTTCCGGCCAGCAAATCATGCATTTGATGATGCGCTATTAGAACATGTGCGTCAGACAGGGAATGAGCCAAGTATTATGTCAGTTTTCATGTTATTCTTTACAAAAGAACTGATGAAATATATAGCTAACAAAATGAATCAGTTTTATTTATTCACCAAGGAGAATACTCCAGAGTCAGTGCATTCCTGACTATCAAAGTGGAAAGATACTGGATATGAAGAAATGTTTTGTTTCATAGCTGTTTGTCTTCCGATGCCTCACATGAAAAAATTGAAAATTAGCAAATACTGGACTAGAGATGTTCTAAATCCTCCAATTTTTGGCGAACTCATGTCAAGGGACTGCTTTTTGTTACTGCTGAGAATGTTACATTTCAGTGACAACTCTGCCAATATTGGAGGAGACTGATTGTTCATCATAAGGAACATTGTCAATAAAGTGCCAGAAGCTTTCCGTCGTGCATTTAATCTGCATCAGAAACTCTGCATTGATGGAAGTTTGTTATTATTCAAAGAACACTTATCTTTCAGACAATTCATTCCTTCCAAGTGAAGTAGATTCAGAATAAAGACATTTGTGTTATGTGATTGTAAGACTGGCTGTATCTTATTAGATTTCATTGTTTATACATGGACACCAACAGAAATTGAGTTCCATAATTTAGGGAAAAGTGGTGACATTGTGGCTACACTTATGAAGCCCTATTTAGAATGTGGACATACCCTTTACGTTGATAATTGGTACACAAGCCCAGACCTCTTTTCTTAGCTTCACAGACATGGGACGAACGCATGTGGTACTGCCCGTAAGAACAGACGCAACATTCCTAAACTTCACAAGAAACTGAAGCAAGGAGATATTCATTTTATGTGTACAATACAATGCTTGCTATAAAGTGGTGTGACAAAAGGGAAGTGTGGATGTTGACCACATTAAGACCACAGAAATGGTTGAAACGAGAAAGACTTACAGGTATACTGGCGAGAAAATTAAGAAACCACAAAGCATTGTAGATTATAACTTGGATAAGGGAGCAGCTGACCATTCTGATATGATGCTTAGCTCTGTTGGGTGTAAACAGAAAACAATGAAGTAGTTCTTTTTCAATGTTCTCGGTCTGCGTGTTTTAAATTCTCATATCCTACACGGGTATGGGGCTATTGGATCAGCATACTTTGAAAGGAACCTAACTGGTATACAGTCGGGAATGGGAGACTTTCCTTTGTTAAGTGATTTAAGTTGCTTTAATACTCCGGGGGTACTTACTTCTAAATCTCACATGCTAACAGCTGTTCTTGATACAAATTCTGGAGTATTTGTTTTGTCTTCTGTAAAGAAGGAATTTTGGAATGCTGTGTTAAGCAATTCTGCCTTAGCAGAACTGTTATCAGTAGCATCACCATTTCTATTGCGTAATGAAGGTACTGATTACGTTTTGCCACTAGTATACTTTACATACAACCCAAAATTTCTTAATGAGTATCTCTGATAAGTGAGTAAATGATTAAGATTTACACAGCTCTGCAAAGTATTGGATGCCCATAGGAGCGCACTCGTATTGTCACTGCCCGGTTGTTGTGAAGCCGGGCCGCAGCAGAATAGCCGTGCACAGTAAGGCGCCTTGCTACAGTACACGCAGCCGTTCTACGTCGGAGGTTCGTTTCCTCCCTCGGGCATGTGAGAGTGTGTTGTTCTTAGGATAAGTTAGTTTAGTAGTTTGTAAGTTTAGGGACCAATGCCCACTGCAGATAAGTCTCATAACTTTACGAACATTGTATCATTTGTGAAGCTAGCACCAGTAAATTGCCGTGCGTCAGACAGTGGAACAAGACTTTGCATACAGTACAAAGCACACGCAATGCCTCTCAGACATGTTTGACAGCCTATCCACCAAATTTATGTATTTGGCAGAAACTGCATCTTTGGACTGTGTGATGTGGAGTGGTCATATCATGCAACTGCCAGCCATTTAAGCGATCCATATGTCACAGAGGCCCGATGTTTGGCTCAACGGTTACACGAGGGCACCCAATTATGTCGTGCAGGTTCGAGTTGACCAAGAAACACCACGGAGGGAGGACTGTCGTATGGTGCGGGAGTCTATACCACGGCACCGGTCATTCGCCAACATGTACTGGAGACCCTGCAACATGCTGTGAGTTCCTGGTGTCTAGGAGAGACACATGTGCCAGATAGGGTGATAGGAATCTATTCAGTGCTCAACATAAACGACGGTTAGGTTACTACGTAAATGTCGGACTGACAGGCTCTTTGGTTTTGTTGCGCATCACTGGTGCAGCTCACCTATTTGCGGCAGTTACAGTCGAGAAATGACAGTTCTATTTGTGTTTGGTTTCCAAACGACTTGGAAGAGAGACACCGATGAAGTATTTTTAACACCACTTAGGGAAACTGATTATTGATGATTGCAACATATTGTTTATGACAAGAAAAAGTTTTTGTAATAGAAGAAAGAAATTTTTAATTATTTTCCGGCACGTAAAGGTTTTTCAGACAGTCATCATTAAGGTATTTTCACAACACAGTGTTCTATTCTCACGATCAGTCTTTCAGCTTGTAATAGTGCAACTTACTTTTCTTATGTTAAGATTGTTATGTGATAACAGAAAAAGCAGGTGTCATAGTTTATTCCTATTCTTCCAATACTAACAATCAATGTTTTAAAAACAGAATATGGTACAGTGTATAAGATTTAGTTAACGTTCATACAGGTTCAGTCAAAAATATAAAAAATCGTAACAGGAACTTTCTTGTGTCAGTATCGTTGTTATTGCTAAGATTTCTGAGCTATTATGTCGCGGTCTTTGTGAATTTGTTAATAAAACCCAATATTTCGTCCTCATCTGTGGAGGACATTCTCAAGGGGGATCGTGGCTCTTTTGAATGTCTGATATGCACCCTGGTTCTATACTAATAAATCTTAGCAATATTTACATTTCCGGCCATGAAAGTTTACATTTTACAATCAGTGTCATTATTTCTACCTGCTCATGTAAATACAGGGTGAATCACCCAACACCCACACCACAAACAGGTCATAATATGTTGATAGCAGAGTTTCATCTGTCAGTGATAAGGGAACTCATGGAAACATATGCATCAGGGCGCAGAAAAGCTGGCAGGGAAAGGTGATGAGATGATAATCCTCTAAGGTATGTTGGAACACATTTTCTAAACATTATAACAAGTGACCAATCCAAGAAAAGTACACAGGAAAACATTCCTGGTGGGAAAATATATATAAAAATAGAGATGGTTACTTACCAGGTGAAAAAGCACAGGTATGTAGATAGACACAAATAAAATCACACACAAACACACAAATGCTGAGCTTTCACAACCCTGGGTTGCTTCTTCAGAGAAAGAGCAGGGAAGGAGAGGGAAAAATTAAAATATGGAGGTTTTAAGGGAGTGGGTGAGGAGTAATTCCAATCCCGGGAGAAGATAGATTTGCCTTGGGGGAAAAAGGATAGGTAAACAAACACACACATGGTGCACGGCCAACACATCTTGGCACATTGTTATACCGTCCGGGTCATCTGGATACTTCCCACCGACACCAAACTTTCAGAACTCTGGAGATGGGAACTTGCCCTTCAGCACATTCTCTCTTCCCATTGCCCACCTGGTCTCAACCTCCGTTAATTTCAAATTCCAGCCCACCATTTAACGACATCTTTGCCTCTGATCTCTGGACAGAGCCTCTGCCTCAACTTAAATCTCTGTCCAACTTCCTGGCTTTTTACATGTGTCTGCCTTTGTGTGTGTGCGTTTATATGTGTGTATTTGTTTGCCTATCCTTTTCCCCCCGAGGTAAGTCTTTCCTGCCCCAGGATTGAAATGACTCCTCACCCACTCCCTTAAAACCCGCATCCTTTCCCTTTCCCTCTCCTTCCCTGCTCTTTTGCTGAAGAAGGAATGCAGGGTTGCGAAAGCTTAGCATTTGTGTGTGTTATTATTTGTGTGTCTATCTACGTACCTGTGATTTTTCCCCTGGTTAATAAGCATCTCTATTATATTGCCACGAGAGACCCCGAACACCAACTGCTGGTGTGGCGCAAGGGATAGCGTCACGGACTGCGGAGCAGAAGGTCGCCGGTTCAACCCCGCCCACCGGCAAAAATTTATTTCTTTGTAATTGACAATTCCAGAAGGTTCTACATCTTTCTTATGTTCACTTGTAAATTCTACTTGTTCCTTATGTTAACTGTTCTTCTAATTTCTGGTAAATTCTGTCTGTGTATAAATAGCAGAGCACTCTGCCTGAGAGGCAGTCAGTGCTGCGTGTATGTTGAGTTCTTAATAAACATGCTTTCAGTATAAGTGCTGTGTTTAGTTGCCTTCGTAGTCAAGCCTGCTTCCATTGCAACGCGACATTGTTTGGTGGAGTCGCCGGGTACACTGAGCAACAGCTGCATCACCGTGGCTCCGATTAGGCAACATAAAAGCCGTCGCTTACACGGACTGGAACCGGAATACAAGGGATACACAGAGTACGTCCTTCGAAGAGTCCGTATCATCAGACGAACTATGGAAACGAAACCAGCAGTAAGCCAGCTACACATCAGGCACCCATCGGTGTTCTCTGGAGATGCTGGACAGGACCCAAACAAATGGCTAAAAGGGTTCGACCAAGTCGCCAAGTACAACAGGTGGGATCATATGATGTGCTTGGCCAACGTTTACTTTTATCTGGACGGAACGGCCCAGCAATGGTTCGAAAACAACTAAGACAAATTGAATGACTGGGAGACGTTCCAGGAGGAACTTAAGAAGACGTTTGGAGACCGCCAGCGACAAATCCGCTTGGCGGAAGAACAACTGAAGAACCGGGCCCAATGACATGGTGAGCCGACACAATCGTACATACAGAGTGTTTTGGCCCTGTGTAACATAATCAATCCGAACATGACTGAAGCGGACAAAATCACGCACCTGATGAAGGGAATTGCAGAAGATATGTACCAAATTCTTCTGATAAAAGACGTCGCTATGACAGAAAAGTTCATCAACTGGTGCCAGCGCATTGAAGAGATGCAACAAAGGAGGGTTGGATGCAAGAAGTATGACAGACTCCCAAATGTAGTCCTTATGGCCGTTGTGGAAGACCAGCAGGACTTGGCTTCTCTCATACGACAAATCGTGAGAGAAGAATTACAACAGTGCATGGCAGCCGGGACTATTAGACCGAGCGAGCATCAGATTATGGCCATGGATGTGACCCCTGTAAGTCACGAGGTAGCCGACGCCGCGGACGAGGTATTTCAAACATTAGCTCCTGTCTGCCCCGTCAGTCGCACCCGACGTGAAGAATGGCGTCGCCCTGCTACGACTTACGCTGCAGCCGCCAAACGGCAGCCCATGAACCGACCGACGCGACCACAGCCAACTCCCCTGGTAACTATGACTCTCCACAGAAGAACAGACGTCTGGAGGACAGAAGACAACACACCACTGTGTTTCCACTGTGGACGCCCTGGACACGTCGTACGCTACTGCAGAGAGAGGAGGCGAGTATTCGACGATCATTTTGCCACAAGACGTCAGCCGTCAGAGCAGTTCTATTCAAGGCAGTCACCTGCTGATGAGTTCAGTCGACCTATGGGAAGAAGCCCATCGCTGTACCCTAGACGAGGTCGCTCCCCGACACGCCGCAGCCGTTCACCGTCGCCGTACAGAGGTACCAGCCGCTCCCCTAGCCGCCGCGCCCAGGAAAACTAAGCGAGGCGACCATCTACCGAAGTGAGGCCGCCGCAGATGAAAATCCTCCATGGACGACAGTCGCCAAGATGTTGGGAAATCTCATCGACGTCATAATCGACGGCCAACCTGTCCGGGCACTTGTTGATTCAGGAGCGTCTTTTTCTGTGTTGTCGGAAAATTACCGCCGCACACTAAAGAAGACAATGTTCTGCGCTACGGGGGCAACTGTGCTGAAGGTCACGAATGGAAAGTACGTCCATCCAGCAGGAACTTGTGTCGCAAGAATAACCATCAACAACAGGACGCAGCCGTTTGAATTTGTCGTGTTAACAGAATGTAGTCACAATGTCATCCTCGGATGGGACTTCCTTCAGGCATCCCAAGCTATCATTGACTGTGGAAGATCTGAGCTGCAAATTGTAGAAGTTGCTCCGCCGGATACACGTAATAAAGAATTTCCTGGGAAGCTATTCGTCGTTGACAATGTGACGATACCACCGTTGACAATGAGAAGAGTTGCAGTCACAAACGCAGATGACTGGTTAAACTGTGAAGTTCTTGTTGATAGTAAAAAGTTTATGAGGCTCACAAAAGAAATTTACATACCGGCGGCTATCATAAGCATTACCGGTGGTCAAGGAGAGATTTGGATCACAAATTGTCGCGAGCAGTCACAACTTATCCCCAAGGGAATGTGTATCGGGACAGCTGAAGCAATCCAGGATGGTGAGCTCAACGTCATCACTGAAGACCCATGCCCTCCTGCTAGTACAGACAACACGCTGGAGGAAACAAATATGGAACTGCCAATAGGGCCTGGACTGACCAAGGAACAACGTCAGCGGGTGTTAGGTATACTACGCCAATTTTCGGGTGCATTCACACCTCAGCAGGGGAAAAGTCAGATGCAATGGCTCACGATAAAGCATCAATACTGGGGATCATCCGCCAATTAGCCAGCGTTCGTATAGAGTGTCGCCAGCTGAAAGACGGATAATTCGGGAGGAAGTGATGTTGCGAGATGACATTATTCAACCTTCGGAGAGTCCTTGGTCATCTCCGGTGGTCCTCGTAAAGGAGGAGGATGGCACGTGGCGATTCTGTGTCGACTATAGGCGGCTGAACAGAATCACAAAGAAAGATGTCTACCCACTGCCGCGTACTGACGACACCTTCAACTGCTTGAAAGGAGCTACATACTACTAAACTATGGACATGCAGACAGGTTACTGGCAAATCGAGGTTGACGAAGCTGACAGGTAGAAGACGGCTTTTATTACACCTGACGGCCTCTATGAATTTAAAGTAATGCCATTTGGATTATGTAATGCTCCAGCCACATTCGAACTCATGATGGACAACTTGCTTAGACACCTTAAGTGGACGACGTGTCTCTGCTATTTAGATGACATTGTCTTTTTCTCGAAAACATTTGAAGAACATCTGAGTCGCCTGTCAACTGTGTTGAAGTGTGTTCAGGCTGCAGGTCTCCGCCTCAATCCAAAGAAGTTCCTCTTCGTCGCCAAAGACATAAAAATCCTGGGGGCACCTAGTTATCGGAGATGTTGTCCGTCATGATCCAGATAAAGTAAGGGCAGTCACAAAATTTCCAACTCCTCAGCACATTTGTGATGTGAGAAGTTTTCTCAGGCTGTGCTCATACTACCGACGTTTCATAAAAGGATTTTGTAACAAGGCATGTCCATTACAAGAACTTCTGCAGGGAGACACCAAATTTTACTGGGATGAGACAAAATAAAGAGCTTTCCGGGCACTTACGGAGGCTCTAACTTCCGCACCAGTGCTAGCCTTGTACGACGAGAATGCTGAAACGGAACTTCACACAGATGCCAGTGGATATGGGATTGGTGCAGTGCTTGTACAAGTTCAGGAAGGTGCCGAAAAAGTGATAGCCTATGCGTCAAGAGTACTCTCAAAGTCCGAGATAAACTACTCTACAACTGAAAAACAATGTCTCGCGGTTATCTGGGCTATCAACATGTTCCGACCGTATTTATTCAGCAAACCATTCACCGTCGTGACAGACCACCATTCTTTGTGTTGGCTGACTAGCTTGAAGGATCCAGCAGGTCGACTAGCAAGATGGGCACTAAGACTCCAAGAGTATGATGTCACAGGGATATTCAAGAACGGGCGCAAACACAAGGATGCCGACTGCCTTTCGAGGAATCCATTAGTGGAACACAACAGCATTAATGAAATTTCAGCTCTCACTGAATTAGATGACGTTACAGCTGAACGGAGGGAAGATCCAACACTATTAAAAATGATAGAGGCCTTGGAGAAAGGTGAACCGACCAATGGAGAGTTCAAACTTATAAACGGAACATTGTACAAGAGCAACAACGATCCACTGGGCCCCAAATGGCTACTTGTTGTTCCACTCATCTCCAGCCAGCTATTCTCAAATATTTCCATGATGCTCCAATATCCAGTCATCTGGGATTCGTGAAGACCCTTGACAGAATCAGACGCAGGTATTACTGGAAATGTCTCTACCGATCTGTCAAGCACTATGTGAGTCACTGTAAAGAGTGCCAGCGACGGAAGCATGTGTCGCAATTACCTCCAGGACATCTCGTACCGTTCCGCCGGCAGCAGCTCCATTCCACCAAGTTTGGATCGATCTTTTAGGGAGGTTCCCGAAGTCAAAAACTGGTAACCGTTGGATAATAGTCTGCACTGACTACCTCACACGCTATGCTGTCACCAAACCGGTGCCGACTGCAGAAGCTCCAGAGATCGCAAAATTCCTTGTAGAAGACATTATTTTGAAGCATGGGGCACCACGTGTCATGATATCTGATCGTGGAAAAGTATTCCAGTCAAAACTAGTATCAGAGGTAATGTCACAGTGCAACATTGTCCACAGAATGACAACTGCATACCATCCTCAGACAAATGGTCTTACGGAACGTTTTAACAAAATGTTAGCCGACATGCTGTCGATGTACGTCGATGTTGAGCAGAAGGATTGGGATACAATTCTGCCAGTCGTGACATTTGCTTACAATACCACAAGACAAGACACCACAGGCTTCACTCCGTTTTTCCTGCCCCATGGCCGTGAAGCTGAGACGACAATGGATACACTGTTCCCGTTCCAACCGGACGACACTCAGGATGATTATGTTAAACAGCTCATCACCAGGGTCGAAGAAGCAAGACAGCTGGCTCGCATACGGACACTGGACGCTCAGGAGAAGGACCGTCAGCGGTATAACGACAAGCACCGACCTGTTGTGTACAGCCCAGGAGATCTGGTATGGATTTTTACCCTTGTACGGAAGGTTGGACTGTCAGAAAAGTTATTGAAGCGATACTTTGGTCCGTATCATGTCATACGACGCATGTCAGACGTCACATATGAAGTTGAAGATTATGAGCCGTCTTCGAAACGTCAAAAACGAAGAGACATTGTTCACATCCTGTGCATGAAGCCTTACTAGGATCCTGAAGAGCAGGTAGACTACAATGGCTTCTTGTTCAAGGACTTTAAGGACGGTAATGTTCGTGATGAAGCCACGACAGGAACGTCTGTCGTCGATAATTGCGGAGAAGGGAAGGATTCTCTTGAACTGTCATACAGAGGACCCATGACACGGTCAAGATCCAGAACATTGCAGCTGGCTCCACAGGGATCATAACAGCGGGTCGCTGTTTCTCCAGGAGAGGGAGCAATGCCGCGAGAGACCCCAAACACCAACTGCCGGCGTTGACATTTAAATTCCCAACACAATAACATTAAGTTCACTATGGAACTAGGAGGATCTTCTATAAACTTTTTGGACCTCACTATTGACATTAGCACAGAGAAACACTTATTTAGTATTTTCAGAAAACCCATAGTAACAGATACAGTTATCCCTGCTGGTTCGCAGCATCCACACAGCCATAAACATGCAGCTTTCCACTCAATGGTCCATCGCCTCATATCTGTTCCATTATCTGATTCTGCATTTCAATCAGAATTACAAACAATCAAACATATAGCATCCAGTAATGGCTATAGCCCTGACCTTATTGACAGTATAATGAATAAGAAGAAAATCTGAAAAACCAGAACACTTTTATATGCTGGCCAACAAGAACAAGTTAGTAGTCAGAAAAACTGGTGTGTCATCCCATATTTAGGCAAAATTTCAGATCAAATTGGTAGAAATTTAAAATCTCGAAATTACAGACCTGCATTTTACAATATAAACAATATTTCTAAGCATTTATTCAATAGTAAGGACAAAATTCAACCCCTATCACAGAGTGAAGGCCACGATTATGATGTAAACTGCGAGATTCTACATCCCCTAAAGAAAAGCAGAAAGATGACACTACTGGAAATATTGGAAATCAATAAACATTTGGTTCAGGATGCTAGTTTAGTTTTAAATGATCAGATCCAGTACACCTCTACTGAAATAAGTTTTATTTTCAACCTTCCTTTCCAATAATAATCGTATTAGTTTTGATTATTTACATATATTTATTATATTTTATATAAATGTTAATAACTCTTATAAATAAGTATTTGCGATGAACTTTCCTGTGAAGTATCGATTGTCTCTGATAACATCTTTGTAAATCTTAACATCTTTGAAAACATGTGTACTACATTCAGTTGTCACCTGATGATGGCCTAAGAAGCTGAAAGCTGGTTTGTAACCAATAAAAAAGTTTTGCAGAACATCAGGAAGTTGTTCCTTTTTGATATTAGTTCCAGAATTTATTTATTTGACTCGGAATGACCAATAAGCAGTTTCAATGTACATACTGTTTGTTCAGTAATTCATCTGCAGTAATTCTTCTGCCACGGATGATGTATACAGATAGCGTAGATTGTGTGTCAGTGATTACACTCAGAAGGCAACAGAGCAGGACCACCCTTGCTACAGAAATTGTTTTAGTGTAAAGTCAGCGCCACACTCCAGACATAAGAGAACGATTGTGGAGAAGGCAGCGATCGGCCGAAAGTCAATAGCAAGCAGGCGCCACGCATCCTGGAGGGAGTAACCGAAGTTGCGCGCCCTCTACAAGCAGCTATATCTAGGCCGACATACGTCCGGACGCCCGTCAGTTACTAGTGAGCACTCAGCAGTTACTATTCAGGCAGTTACTAAGCAGTTACGATGACAGAACTACGACGGTACAAAGTCAGAATGCGGCTACAAACTTAGCAGTAACTAGGTCTCAGCGCAGCTAGTATCATACGGACAATGCCATGAGAAGCAAGAAAAGAGAAGAAACAGACTTATGTTCTAAAGATGAGTATTGTAAATTTCAATCAATAAATATCTTGTAATACTAACTATATCAATGTTTTAGACGTCAAAGGATCCTGCACCAATACCTTTACTTACAACCAGACCGGAACGAGTAAACCACAAATAGGCGATGAGAACACAACAAATGGTGATGAGGACAACAAATAACCAGATTGCGAGAAAATATTAATGTCTGAAAGTCCGCTATTAATTTTTCTTTATTTCGGGTCTCAGCGGATCCAGTCAATAATCTTTAGATACTATTGCAGGGTTACGAGTAAAGTTCTATATTTTTGCACTGTTCTTATTATTATTGTATTTGCCCGATGGCTAACGCTACTAACCCTGCCACTGCCACTGCGTCGCAGCTTCATGCGCTCGATGCACAGCAGCTAACGCAAATGTTGCTGTTTCAGAGCCAACAAATTGCCTTGCTGCTGTCCACTGAGCAACAACTTCTGGTCACACCTGTGTCTCAAAATACGCAAGTTCCACTGCAGCAGCCGCCGCCTCCAGTAATTCCACCATTCCAACAATATGATGAAAAAGAAGAGGACCGGTCAGACTGGCTCCAACAGTTTGAAGCCTACACAACAGTGCACAGAATACAAGGTACTGTCAAACTTCATTTTCTGTTATCGTGTGTAGGCCCCCCAGTGTTCCGTCTTGTGAAAAAACTGTTTCCCACTGAGGAGCCTTCAGAACTTTCTTACAATTCAGTGATAGGAGCCCTCACGGCATATTATGAACAGCAAATCAATGTAGTGGCGGCAAGGTATCAGCTCTTCAGATGAAGGAAAAATCCGAATTAAACATATTAGCAGTGGATAACAGATCTTCAAGGTCTCACTAGGAAGTGTAAATTTAAATGTTCTTCTGGAGCTTTGTATTCAGATTTCACGCTGTGTGACGCAATTGTCTATAATATTCCTGACGGTAGACTTAGTGAACAGATACTAAAAATGTCACATCAGTCGTTCCATCAAGTAGAACAGATTTTGGAACAGTACGATATGGGAGCCGCGGCCGCAGAAAACTTTGATTCGATTCCACTGTGTAGTGTTAAGTCACGCTCCGTTGAACACTGGGTCAAACGCCGTGTACTTCCGCCTGCCCGCTCAAACTGTAAACAAGTTGCTAGACACGGAGCCTTGCCTAATAAGGAAGTGAAATCTTGTCCGCAATGTTTCTTGTGGCACAAAAGACAGAACTGTCCATCCCGGTCAGCAAAATGCTATGAATGCGGCAATAGAGGTTATATACAAACAGTTTGCTTACAGCAAAAGAAATGTAATTTGCCCTCCCGGCCCAAACAGCGACAAGACCGTACTTATTCCATAAATGCAGTATTTTCCAAACCAGTGGCTACTCCTCGTAACATCAAGGACACACAAGTAGCACACGTTATACATCAGGCCAGAAAAATACAGTAAAACCTCGTTTTCCCGCTATTTACACCATTTTTTGTTGGTCCCGTCAAATTTCCTATGTTTACAATGTTAATTCGCCCTCGTTTTTGCATTAACATATTTTCGCTTTTCCCGCGTTTTACACTTTTTGAAAGCATGTTCGTGAAGAAAAATTACGTAATGTACATAAATTGACACTAGCATGGCTTTCCCCTTAAAGTATAGCGCTTAAAAATTATTCGCATTCGAGTTTCTTGACACTTTGCCTTTATTCAAATGTATATTTCGCATTTCGTTGTTGACTTAAAGACACGCCGATTCATGGCAATGTAGTTCTTCTTTTCACCAGCTTCTTTGGCAGAGCGCCTGGCATGTACACAGACAAACAGAACGGTTTGTTAACGAGAGAATAACGCTGATTTGTGACGGTGTAGTTCGTCTTTCCGCTAGCTTCTTTGCCAGAGCGGCTGGCGAGTATTCAAACAATCAGAACCAGTTGCTTTGTTGAAGTGAGAATAAAGAGTTGCATTGTTTTTGTGACACATATTGCTGATTAATAAAGAACTTTATCTGTAACAATTGGGTAACATAATACACACAACCTCAAAAAAGCGATAATAGTGAGAGATGCCAATCCTATGCAAACATCACAAAAATATTTACGCATATGTTTGTACTCGAGAACGCGAATAAATTCTCGAAAATCATCGTGTGAAACATCGAAAAATACAAAACGAACGGAAATGTAGGAGTTTTACTATGTAAATAATTAATTCCGGTAAAAGGCAGTAAATTTGAAGATGTTACATAGCCTGGCAGCGGCGTCCAAACGATATCTATCGAAGCGGTTCAGGTAATTTTGAAGATGTGTTATAGCCCAGCAGTGGCGTCCTCGATTATAATGAATGAAATTACGTAAAAAATTTCTACTTCCCATAAAATTACCAGTTCTGCCTGGCGCTTAAAATAGCGGCGTCCTCGATTACATTGACTGAAATTACGTCAAAAATTTCCACTTCCCATAAAATTACCAGTTCTGCCTGGCGCTTAAAATAGTGGCTTCCTCGATTATAATGAACGAAATTACGTTAAATATTTATACTTCCCATAAAATTACCAGTTTTGCCTAACACTTAAAATAGTAAAAGTTGGATAACATTCATTGTATAATCAACTCCCTGGCGAGTATTTAGATGTCTATTATGTACATATATCATACATAAACTACGAAAATGCAAGGCTGATCCAGTAAGCATATTTTACCATTTAAAACATTATTTCCTGCATTTTACATTTTCCTGCATTTTACACCATTTCACTGAAGTCCCCTGAAAAGCGTAAAAACGAGGTTCTACTGTATATGTCAATTTGCATGTGAATGACATTCCTGTAAAGTTTCAACTTGACACAGGTGCATCAGTCACACTGCTCAACCACATAACTTATGAACCTTTAGGATCACCGTACTAAAAGTTAACAGCATACAATGGCAATGAGATTCCAGTACTAGGACAGTGTTCACTACCTGCAGTATACCGTTCGAAAATGCGAACAGTGACATTTCAAGTGCTTAAATCTTATGAAGGAGGGAATATTTTTGGTTTAGATTCTTTTGATCTTTTTGGTTTTACTGTGCAAGACAATGTTTTAGTTGTGAACAATTTTGATGCTAAAGACAGAGTCAACAGATTGCTGAAAGACTTTCCAGATTTATTTTCTGCAGGGCTAGGAAAAGCTAAAGATTTTGCTGCACACATTACTCTCAGGGAAAGTGCCAAACCAAAATTTTGCACAGCTCATGATGTACCGCTCGCTTTATACGACAAAGTAGCACAAGAACTTCGCACATTGCAAGAAAATGGTGCAATTGAACCAATACAAGCTAGCTAGTGGGCGAGTCTGCTTGTAATTTTGCCGAAGCTGTCAGGTAACATTCACATTTGTGTTGATTTCAAGGCTACAGTGAATCCACAAACAGTTGTAGACAGTTATCCTTTGCTGAGACCAGAAGCTTTAATGGACAGATTAGGAACAGGAAAATATTTATTAAAAATAGATTTGAACAATGCCTACCTTCAGCTACCACTCGATGAAGAATCACAGAAAATTTGTGTTGTCAATACTTATCTGGGATTGTTTAAATATTTGTGTTTACCTTTTGGCAGTGTATCCCCGCCCGCAATTTTTCAAAGATATTTGGAACAGCTTATAGCTTTGGTACCTTGTAGTTGAAACTACTTTGACGACATAGTTGTGTCAGGCTGTAATCCAGACGAACACATTGCAAATTTAAAGAAATTGTTTCAAGTTTTGTCAGATGTAGGTCTCAAGTGTCGCTTAGATAAGTGTGACTTTTTCAAACCAGAACTGCAGTACCTGGGACACATAATAAACAGTCAAGATTTCTACCCAATACAATCACATTCACTTGCCATTCGCGAACTGCCAGCACCACGAGATGTGAAAGACTTACAGTCGGTCTTGGGAAAGTTAACGTACTACATAAGGTTTATTCCAAATGCAGCTCAAATTGCAGGCCCTTTGAATCGGCTACGCTGCAAAAATGTTCGTTTTGTTTGGACAGACGAATGCCAACACACATTTCAGCGGTTAAAAGATACTTTGCTCAGTGATCAATGTTTGGTGCACTACGATCCAGAAAAACCAGTTCTTTTGCAAGTGGACGTGTCATCGTTTGGTCTAGGAGCAGTACTGTCACATAGACAAGGGGATACGGACCATCCGATAGCATTTGCGACAAAACTTTTGAGACACACAGTGCTGTTATTCTCAGATTGAAAAGGAAGCTTTATTAATAGTGTATGTTGCCACCAACTTCCATCACTACTTATCTGGGAGAAAATTCTATTTAGTAACTAACAACAAGCCTTTGCAGTCATTGTTTCATCCTGCCAAGCCAATTCCTACGCACACGGCATACAAATTGCACTGTTGGACACTGCTCTTATCACAGTATCAGTACGAGATTGTGTACAGACCCACAACTCACCACACAAATGCCGACACACTTTCCCGTCTTCCACTTGGCCATGACTTTGATGCTTCTGAGATGTCGTGTTGTCAGACCGATGCACAGGAAGATAGTTTGATGCAATCCTTCCCGTTGGATTATTGGAAAATTGCTCGGGCCACAGAAACAGACCCGGATTTACAAATGTTGCTGCGCTACATTCTCACAGAATGGCCTCGTACACAACGTGACATTCAAAATTCACTGGTGCGTCGTCATTTTGCTAGGAGGAATGAACTTTCAGTGCACAGAGGTGGGATTCTAATTTCAAATTGCATGTGTTGATTCCACGACGTTTGCAGAATGAAGTATTGAACTTACTTCATCAAGAACATTGGGGAATGGTTCGCACCAAGCAATTGGCAGGGTATGGATGCCCAAATAGAAAAGATGACATCACAGCGTTCAGTGTGCGCCACCAGTCAGTCAGCCCCACCTCAGAAATTTTTTGCATGGCCAAAAGCTGATTCACCACTGCAACGAGTGAATATTGACAATGCTGGTCCATTCTGGAACACTAAGTGGCTTATTGTGGTTGTTGCTTTTAGTGGTTACCCGTTTGCAGTGTCAATGTCTTCTACGACTTCTAGTCGCACGATTAGGGTGTTGTCTTCAATTTTTGTCTGGAAGGTCTCCCTGAACTGATAGTCTATGACAACAGCCCTCAGTTCACATTGCAAGAATTTCACTCCCTTTGTGAACGCAATGGAATTAAGCATCTCACCATTGAACCATTTCATCCGCAGTCAAACAGCGCTGCTGAACGCTTTATCCGGACATTTAAGCAACAGATCTCCAAACTTCGTTCGGAGCACTCACAGGAGGCAGCACTGCAACTGTTCCTCGCCTCCTACCGCTCGCATCCACGAGAAGGATTGTCGCCGGCCGAGCTACACGGCCAACAATACCACACCCTGCTCCACCTCCCCACGCCGCTTGGAGCAACTGCAGCTGCCGGGATGCAAGTATCGCTTCGCTACGCGTAACCCAGTGTTTCTCAGAGTCTTTGGCAGATGCAGACAATGGGAGTGGGGCGAGATTATAAATGTGGTGCTCACATGTTTGAAATTTCAGGTCCCAATGACATCATGCAGGCACAACAACCAAACTCGCCCTTGTCGTGTGCACTGTGATCCTTCCGCATTTCTCTCAGCAGATTCACACCACACGCAGACCACGGGGCCTTCACCGATTGCACGGCTTCGCGGGTCGCCCCCGTAGCAGATCTACACGGCGCTGCGGCACGTCATGCAGATGGAACCCTCGTAGCCTCCACCTCACCTGGACAAGCCAATGGACATCAACCAGCACGAGCAGCACACCCCGCAGCGTCCGATGCCAACGTTGCCACTGACACATCAGTTAGGCCATAGGTCGTGGGCATGGGCCCTTCGGAGGTTTCTCCAGAGGGCGTTCCCTCACGAGCTCAGGCCAGATGGCAGGGCCCGGCCAGTAGTCTGCTGTCCTCTGAAGCTACAGACTCCAGTCCATCAGTACGTCCACGAGCCTGCCGCCTCCCTCCTTTGTCGGGCTCTATACACAACAACGGTTTGGCGCTTCAGGGGGATATCGTGGCATAAAGTCAGTGCCACAATGCAGACGTAAGAACGATCGTGAAGAAGGCAGCAATTGACCGAAAGCCAATAGCAAGCAGGCGCCATGCATCCTGGAGGGAGTAACCAAAGTTGCGCGCCCTCTACAAGCGGCTATATCTAGGCCGACATACGTCTGGACGCCCGTCAGTTATTAGTGAGCACTCGGCAGTTACTATTCAGGAATAGGTCAGTTACTAGTGAGAACTCGTCAGTTACTATTCAGAACTTAGGCAGTTACTAGGCAGCTTTGACAACAGAACTAGGACAGTACTAAGTCAGAACGCGGCCACAAACTTAGCAGTAACTAGGTCTCAGCGCAGCTAGTATCGTATGGTCGATGCCAGGAGAAGCAAGAAGAGAGAAGAAACAGACTTATGTTCTAAAGATGAGTATTGTATATTTCAGTCAATAAATATCTTGTAATACTAACTATATCCATGTTTTAGATGTCAAAGGATCCTGGTCCAATACCTTTATTGACAACCAGACCAGGACGAGTAAACAACAAAAAGGCGACGAGAACACAACAGAAATATTCAGTACAGGGCAACGTCATCCAAGTGACGAGTTGAGAGGCTTGCAGCTTGCGGCCTCAAAGACGCGTGCAACCTGACTGGCCAGATGCTTATTTACAGCAGCTAAAGGGTTAAAACTGTGTGCCAGAACTGGGATTCAAACCTGGGAACTTTGCCTTTCACAGGCATTTTTGTGCTGTTTTCATCCTAATACTGCACAAAAGAAAAAAAATACAGAATTTAATGTGGGGCAAATGATGAATGTATGTCAATGTATGTTTCTATATAGTTATCATAAGTGATGCAAAGCATCTTTGGTTCAATATATAAAAATGTTTTCCTGGGACATTAACTGATATCACATTGGCAGAACTGTCATTATGTGGAATGGTAATTGGAGCTGGGCGCATGGGACATTCCAGTTTGGAACTTGTTATGGAATTAAATATTCTAAGATCCACACTGTCAAGTTGGCTGAAAGTAACAAATTTCAGGCATTACCTTTCATCACAGACACTGCAATAACTGACAGCCTGACAGTGTATGCAGAATGATAACTCCTTCTGTTTGACCCATTGACTCTGCATTGTAGGTTGCAGTCGCAAAGCAACGTGCATAATTCTTCGACATGCGCAAGGCGAAAGCAGTTGGGTCAGTGCAGAAATTGCCTCGAATATTAAGGCAGGGGATTTCTGTTGGTGGACAGTATCCTAAAAGGCATCAAACTTGTGACCACACCCGAGAAGGGGAAGTGTGAGAGCCGATGGTGGTGACATACTTCCCCAACAGCCCTCCTTACTCTGCTGGATCAGTCTCCGAGCCCAGGCCCGGAGCCGTTTAAAAGCTAACAGGTGCTCTACAGCCTCAGTGACCTATTGTAAAGCTATATCAATGTCAGTCGGAAACAGAGTTGTAACCACGGCAGCTGAAGCATAGGCTGACCAGTCAACCCTGCGGAGAGACCGTCGGGACAGGTGGTCTGCAGGCTGAGACTGTAGGGGAGAGAGAGAAAGATGGAAAAATGATTGCTGCCACAAAGATCATCATGGCCCTCCAATTAAGATGTGGGAGAAGACTTGGGCTACAGACAGACAGGTCAACGGCTGAATATGTGTCATAAACCACACTAAAGTGTGTGGGAGTGCTCGTGTTCAGGAGGCAAATGTTATACTGTGTCAGGAAAGTCTCAACATCCCCACCACAAGCCAAGGTCTGCATTCCTCCCCACAAATTGTGGTGGGCATTGAAGTCCCCCCCTCAACCGGGGGCAAGTAAACGGAACAGATTGTTACTTCCTGCACAGCCCGGATTACAACAGCCACTACCTCAAGAGATGTGTGGAGAGGCACAGTGGCACTGCAGACAGTGTGGCGACATAGATGCACACACCTCCGCAAACCCTGTAATAGATGGGACTATTTTTGTAATAGCCCAATAGCCACGAAAGGCGGGGATCCTCTGAACAGGAAATTACGTTTCCTGTAGGGCTAGACAGAGTGTAGAGAATTGGCACAATAACCGTTGCAGCTCAGCCAGATGGTGAAAGAAATTTCCAAAGTTCCACTGGAAAATGTCACTTTTAATGAGCTGAAAGGCCACGATATAACAGGTAACAAGGTTGTTTCAGTGAATCAACAGCTGCAAATGGCTGTGAGTGCATAGAATCAAGAACAATTGGTTCCAAGGACTCAGTTATGGCAAGATCCACAGGAGATGCAAGGATCTCCACCTCATCTTCAAATGCAGAAGATTTAGTAGGGTGTGGATTTGGAGCTACTGAAGGGTCTTTTTCTTTCTTCTTTGACTTATTTGCCTCTCACTGGTCCTTTGGTTTCGAGGGCTGAGAGGGCTTCCCTGAGGTGGCTTCTGGGCCCGATAAAAGACTGGAAAGCTATGCAACATGATGGAGATCTGTCAGCCTTTGGCTGGGGACCTCCATTGGCACTCGTAGAAGCCTCAGAACGGAGTGTCCGGAGGAGCCCCTTCCTCACAAGAGGTGCCAGAGAAGGCTGTTGCTTCTGCAACTGGGGGTTAGGGAATGGTGTCCTCAATGGTTGGGGGAGGTTGCTCCCATGGTGGTGGAGAAGTAGCAGATGAAGGAGAACCCCAAGCCATTATGGGGGCAGACTGAGTCTGACAGTTCTGAGGGCCCACAGTGGTTGGCAATGGTTTCCTTACCATCATGACATCCTATGTAAAATCGATAAGCGGGTCAAAGCCCACTGTCCAGTCACTAGTTGATCATTCCGGGGCAGTAATAGAAGAAAGCAAACGGAAAGCTGAAGTTCTAAATTTAACCTTTAAGAAATCTTTCACGCAGGAGGACCGCACAAATATACCATCATTTGATCAACGTGCTAATTCCGAAATGGGAGACATAGCAATAGGTATTTCCGGTGTAGAGAAGCAGCTGAGAGAGCTAAATATGAAAAAGTCTGCTGGTCCGGATGGAATACCAGTTCGGTTTTACAAAGACTATTCTGCGGCATTGGCCCCCTACTTAGCTTGCATTTATAGTGAATCTTTAATTCAGCACAAAGTTCCTAGTGATTGGAAAAAGCGCAGGTGACTCCCATGTATAAGAAAGGAAAGAGAACTGACCCATACAATTACAGGCCAATATCGTTGACATCGGTTTCATGTAGAATTTTGGACCATATTCTCAGTTCAAATATAGTAAATTTCCTTGAAACAGAAAAGCTTCTTTCCATGAATCAGAATGGGTTTAGGAAACATCGTTCATGTGAAACTCAGCTTGCCCTTTTCTCACATGACATCTTGCGAGCCATGGACAAAGGGCAACAGGCGGATTGTGTTTTTCTCGACTTCAAAAAGGCGTTCGACGCGGTGCCACACTGCAGACTGCTAACGAAGATACGAGCTTATGGAATAGGTTCACAGATTTGTGACTGGCTGGAAGACTTCCTAAGTAATAGAACGCAGTATGTTGTTCTCGACAGCGAGTGTTCATCAGAGACGAGTGTATCGTCAGGCGTGCCCCAGGGGAGTGTGATAGGACCGCTATTATTTTCTATCTATATAAATGATCTGATGGACAGAGTAAGTTGTAATTTGCGGATGATGCTGTGGTGTATGGGAGGGTGTCGTCTGTAACTGACTGTAATAGCATACAGGTTGACTTACACAAAATTTCTAGTTGGTGCGAAGAATGGCAGCTAGCTCTCAATGTAGAAAAATGTAAGGTGATGCACATGAGTAGAAAAAACAATCCTATAATGTTCGAATACAGCATTAGTAGTGAGCTTCTTGATGCTGTCGCGTCGTTCAAATATCTAGGCGTAACATTGCAGAGCGATATGAAATGGAACGAGCATGTAAGGACAGTTGTGAGTAAGTCAGACAGCCGACTTCGGTTTATTGGGAGAATTTTGGGAAGATGTACTTCACCTGTAAAGGAGACCGCGTATAAAACGCTTGTACGACCACGTCTTGAGTATTGCTCAAGTATTTGGGACCCGCAGCAGATCGGTTTGAAGGAAGACATAAGAGGCGGTTCAGAGGCGAGCAGCTAGATTTGTTACCGGTAGGTTCGATCAATGCACGAGTGTCACGGAAATGCTCCGGTAACTCAACTGGGGATCGCTGGAAGAAAGACGACGTTCTTTTCATGAATTTCTGTTAAGTAAATTTGGAGGGCCGGATTTTGAAGCTGAGTGTAGTACGATCTTGCTGCCGCCTACTTACATTTCGCGTAAAGATCACAAAGACAAGATAAGAGAAATTAAAGCTCGTACGGAGGCATATAGGCATTCTTTTTCTCCTCGTTCAATTTGGGAGTGGAATAGGAAAGGAAATGCCTAGTAGTGGTACAGTGTACCCTCCGCCACGCACCTTACGGTGAATTGCGGAGTATGTATGTAGATGTAGATGACAGTATGACAGCAGCAAATGATGATTTAAATCAGAGGTGGGCACAAATCGGTTCATTGAGCAGCGCTCCGGCTCAGGCCGGAAAAAGAGCAGCGTTTGCAGTTGGCCGGTAGTTATCGTAGTTGCCGCTAGAGGTCTGCGCACGTAGTTCATTAGATGTCAATGCAGTCGCTTCGCCCGTTGTAAGCCTCTGCATTCCGATTTACCTCTTGCTTGTTTGATCATTCCATGCTTGTATTGCCCACTGTCTACTATGATACCCGATTGCCGTTCGTTCACTTGCTAAAAATAGTGGTTGTAGAAGTATCTGGGAAATATTTTCATTAGTAAATGATAAGGATGGAAATTATGTTGGCTACCTCTATTGCAGCAAGTGCTCTGCTCTCCTTACCGAAACACTGCAACACATCTGAAGGCACATGTCTACAGAACACAACAAGAACGAGGACATTCTGAAGCATTACCAGCTTCAGTTAAAGACTCTGTGACTAAAAAGTGTGCAGAAATGTGCCAGGGATCTTCGTCCGTTTACATTGATTTCAGGGGAAAGATTACCATCTTTATGTTAGATGGAAATAATAACGTTTCTGAACATGAACCAATAAAGTATATAGTGTTAGGAAAGAAACAAACATTTATGCCACGCGAGTAAGAACAGTCAAATAATTCAACAATGTAGCACGGTACTTCAGAGTAACGGTTTTGTTCTTGCTATGACGGATTATGGAGTACCCTACAACAGAAACTATACTATTCTCCTCAAGCGGAGAAACTGTGAGAAAAAGATGTGACGTTTTTGGACCACACTTCTTCAAACATATTATCAGTGATAACCTAAAAACTGCCATTTTTAAAATTGTGTCACTCTCCTTGCTAGGGTGCCAAATGTAGTGTTTCATTCCCATACCGTCCACATTACAAAGGTCTTTCTATTAGACTTTAGTGTTTCGTAGTATTCATTGTAACCCTACAGGAATATACGAATGTGTAGTTCTGTCAGCAGATGGGAATATATCAGCCTGCAGACAAGCAAAGAACGAGCGTGGCTCAATCGACAGAGTACTGTTCAAGCAAGCAAAATCGCCAACATGCTGACCGCTAGTAGCCACTTGTACAGCTTGCCATAACAACTGGAGAAGGGACGCCTATCACAGCAGATGTTCACTTGTGACATTTTCTTTTAATACTAAAAAAAGCCATTTGTAATGTAATTGTATTTGCAAACTGTTCATCTGACACGAAAATTAAAAAACCAAATTTGTAGAGGAGAAAATTGTCTACAACTTTGCTCTGTTGTGTTATTTTCATATCTCGTATGATTTGAGAGATATTTGCAAAAATAACGGCGAAATGACGCTGTCCATTGGTTTTACGAAAACCACCCGTTCGGAGATGTCACATGACATTCCTCACCCAGAACTCTCTATGGCATACGCCATCTTGCGTTGCGTATTTGATGATTGTCTTATTATAACTTACACGTTGTCATTTCAAAGCAATGGCGCACTGAAGAATTAAGAAATACACATCATTCTTTGTACGAAAATGATAATCTGATGTCTAAAAATGCCATATTACTATCAGTTAACAACTGCCATCCATAGTACAAGATTAAAAAATGGAATTTGTAATTGTTCTCCGTAGTGTATGGGGCAGCGCGATAGACTGCAATGCACATAGTCAGAAGTTCGGAACCTGCCACTACCAAAATTTTTTTCTCCTTTTTTTTAAAAAGGGTTTCGGGCACTCTTATTAATTAAATAAAGCTTTGTTGTTCAATATTTACAGTTGTGCATATGTAAGAATGCTCCCTGTAAAATGCATGTGTGTTCTATTTTGTGAACATGTCGTGAAATACGTAACAACGAATGGAACAATGAGCTTACTAAGCATATGCACATAAACTGGGAAGATACTGTAATAATGAATATTCTGAACAATGTGCTGATACTAAAAGAAGTCCTAGATTTCTGTGTAAAGTTTAGTTCCTTAATGAAATGGAAGTGTATACATTGCAGCAAATTACCTTGTTTATTTTCTTTTCTAATTATTCACAATGTTTAGAATATATTGAAACTCATTAACTAGAATCATTGCATCTACTAAAATGTTTGTCTTTGACATGGTTACTATGGACGCATTTAAGTTAGGGAATTACCTTTCCTGTAGTTCAGACATGACTTCCGATATGACTTCATTCATGTTACCTTGTTCTGCGCTAAAATAAAGAGCAAATATTCTACTTCAAACTGTAATTACTTTTTCTTTTACAGTTAAAATAAAAAAGGGAATAAGTGTGGTAATACTGAACTTTTAGTACTGTCATTACATCATTTACAACAGTCATTGTAACAGTATCTCTCCAGTACATGTGCATGTAATATAGAAGTCTATGTTTGAAATTCATTGGTATGTATTTCATGACATATTCTCAACACAGAACAAATGCACTTTTCAGAGAAAGCGCTGTTACCTGTGAACAACTCACAATCTTGCAGAATATACTTGTGTTCTGTTAACGTGTGTGAAAACCTTTTAGGAAGCAAGAGGGAAAAAATTGTCATTGGTGGTTACATTTTTTTCAAATATAATTTTTTGTCTTCAGGGAGATCGATGCTATGCGATCGTTTTTCATGTTTGTTCTGAGTTGTTCGTCGAGAATTTTGCTCAGTTTTTATTGCAGATGGCGTTGAACCATCTTTCTTTCTCTCTCTTTCATTGGTTCTTCGGTTTGATCGGCACTTTGTGAATGTTGGTTTGTTTTGTTCTGTTTTGATCATTTCGTCGTCGAATCAGTTTTTTCGTTACAGAGGATGTCGAGCTACCATGCCGACAACCCTCTGACCGAGTGCGCTGAGCCACCGCGCCCTAACAAGTTTCGAACCACTTTCGAACCACCGTCTAACATGTTCGTACATCAGAAACTAATTTGTCGCCCATTACGCTACAGCGAACAGCTGCGAGAGTAATCTATAATTCTTGTACCATCAATGGCAGGTGTTAACTGCTAACATGGCAATTTTACCCATTAGATTATAATTTATTGTCCTAAGAATTAAGTGTTTTTGATAATTTTCGGTGTGCCATTGCTTTGAAATGACAACGCTTGAGTTATAATAAGAAACTCATCAAATACAGAAAGCACGGTGGCGTACGTACGCTGTTCTCCATCCAGGATATAGTCACTCATCTGAAAGTCAAATGTACGCTACGTTCCTTCCAGGCTATAGTCATTCGTAACCAGTACAGGCAAAGAAAATAAACTTTGAACTACCAAGACAAGACAGGTGATAATATTTTATCAGAAAATATAATGAAAATGTAGGAGATATATTAAAATAATAGTTTAAAGAAGTAAAAGTTAAAACAAAGAGTATGTTTGTCAAAGCTAAACTCGGATATCAAATAATTTTTGCCGTTTGTTAGAATATGGCCAGAAAGAATATTACGTGTTGAGTGCATCAATATTACCACAAAAGTAGAGTCATAATCATAGCGCCCATATTTTTTTATTAATTACATTTTTATTTTTTTGTCCAAAATGTTTGCAAAAAATCATAAAACTACAAGCACATCTAAAGTGGGCCATAAAACATGCCAGTGCATTTTTTTTTTTTTTTTTTTTTTTTCGTTTGGTCTCCCTCTGTGATTTTTACCCCACACACTATTCTCCAATGCTAAGATGACAATTCCTTGATATCTCAGAATGTGACCCATCAATCTATCCCTTCTCTTAGCCAAGATATGTCAGAAATTTCTTTTCTCCCCAATTCTGTTCAGCACCACCTCATTAGTTAAACCACCTACCCATCTAACCTTCAGCATCCGTCTGTTGGACCACAATTCAAAAGCTTCTACTCCTTTTGTGTCTAAACTCCTTATCATCCAAGTTTCACTCCCATACCATGCTACTCTCCAGACAAATGCTTTCAGAAAGGATGTCCAAGCATTAAATTAATATTAGATGTCAGCAAATTTCACATTTTCAAAAACACTTTTCTTCCTATACCCATTCTGCATATTTACAACTTATTGACTTCAGCCATCAGAAATTATTTTGTACCCAAATAATAAAACTCATCTACTACTATTATTGTCTCATGACCTAATTTAATTCCTTCAGCATTGCCTGATTTTTTTTAAAGACCACATTCCATTATCCTTGTATTGTGCTTGTTGATAATCATCTTATTCCTTTCAAGACAATGTCCGTTCCGTTCAACTGCTCTTCCAGGTCCTTTGCTGTCTCTGACAGAATGACAATATCATTGTCAAACTGCAAAGTTTTTACTTATTCTCCCAGAACTTTAAATCCTTCCCCAAATTTCTCCTTGCATTCCTTCACAGCTTGCTCAACATACCAATTAAATAACATTGGGGAAAGGCTACAACTGTGTTTAACTCCCATCCTAATCACTGCATCCCCTTACAATGCCATTTTCCCTTACAACCACTATCTGGTTTTTGTACAGGTCTTATGTAGCTTTTCATTCCCTAAAACCTCTGCTACCTTCAGAATTTGTTAGGGTGTATTCCAGTCAACATTTTCAGAAGCTTTCTGCACATCTAAAAAAGATAAAAACGTAGGAGCAGATTTTTTATTCAACATTCATGAAAGAGTTTCTTCTGATGAATGATAATCAAAATACTCTTATGTCTTGCACTATTTGAAAATGTTCAAATGTTTGTAGAGCTTATGGGACTTAACTGCAGGGTCATCAGTCCCTAAACTTACAAACTACTTATGAACTACCTTATACTAAAGACGACACAAACATCCTTGCCCGAGGGGGTATTCAAACCCCCGATCGTAGCAGCCGTGTAGATTGTGACTAGCGCGCCGCAGACCACTCGCCACTGCGGCCAGCTTGCACTATTTGACTTGCAAGGGTACCCTTCAATGTTAGCTAAGTGTCAGATTACATATGTGAAAAATATGAACAAAGAAAAGTATCTGCGGGGGCAATAAAAAACTTTAAACTATCAAAAGTATTTCTGGCAAAAATGTAATATTGAATAAAATTAAACATTATATGTATGATAAAAGGACAAAACAATAAAACAGTGCCAATAAAGTAACAGTAAGTAAGTCTAAAAATATTACCTAAATAAAGTTGAACATCCTTAACTTCAATTGTATTTGCTTTTCTGTGCTTAGCTAAAAGACATGCAGCTGTTACAGCAGATTCTACAAAATCATCTGCAATTTCAAGCAGGACATCTTCCACTTCTTCATCTAGTTGTTCATTGGGATCAAATTCTTTTACAAGATCTTGCAAGCGTGCCTTTGTAAGCACCTATAAAAGAAACAAACAAACTGATATATTAGAATGGTTTATCAGAGTATTAATGTCTTGTGGCTGACAAAATTAAAAACCAATGAAATATATATATATATATATATATATATATATATATATATATACACACACACACACACACACACACACACACACACACACACACACACACACACACATATACATACCCTTTATGAACACTGTATCAGATGATTTTCAATACATGAAAAGTCAAAATTAAGAGTAACTGTGGAGAATATTTATGATATAACTGGGCTCTTCAGCTGCTAAAATCAGTCACCTAATCATGAAAGCAGGATGGGCGGTTGAACAACTAGATTCTTTTTAGTCAAAACTTAGTAGGCAAGGAAGTGATGAATTCCGTGTATTTTCCATGGCAGTCCACGTAATCATAATACACGGTATATTTCTAACAAAGTGAATAAATTTCTTGCACATGATGAATTTAAAGAATCTGAAGTTCAATTTAAATAGTAGGCCTATTGTCCATAGGCATGTCCTTCATTCCTTGCAAAGCGCGTACATATGTACGTGTGTGTGTGTGTGTGTGTGTGTGTGTGTGTGTGTGTGTGTGACTAAATGAATGTAAATGGAAGTGTGAAATTTGCTGAAGTGGAGGAAAGTGTTGTAGGCCCACATAGCAACATAATTGTTATGGTGAGTTTGTTTAGTTGGCCAGGCATAAACTGTGGAGCTGCGAACTTCAACCTGTGACTAGGTGGAAGGAACAACAAAGATGAAACTCGCAAGGCTATATACAATGCGTAGCCATTAATCTATTTATGATTAAAATGAAGTGAACCATTTATTATCTAATTAATGCTACATCTGAGAACAAAACTGTAATTTCTAGATAAACTAGTCCCATGATAATGCCCTGAAATAGAAGGGGGCAAAAGGCATCTGGATAAAATAAAGAAATTGTAGTAGGAAAATAGTACTTTACTTTCCAAAAACAAATAGTATTTGTTAGTTTGTGGACTGTTCAGATTGGAAACAGATGATATTTTATGATTGTCATTCAAAAGAGTGTGGCATTGCTAAATTCAACAGTGTCCTCCCTGAATAATGTAAAATTATACTGTTACTGCATTGGATTCTATTCTTGGGCCAAAATATCAATGCATCTGGAACGAGATGCATACAGATCACATCAATTCGTGTTCCCCACAGCCATAGGCACCAAAAGAGTGTGTGTATTTTCAGATGTCTCTCACTTGTAAAAAAATTACTTTACAACAACTTTCTTGACGATTGCATAAATCTTTCCATTTGGAAAATAATTAAAAAACACCAACTTAGAAATTGCTGTTGTTAGACAGTGTAGAAATTAAAATGTTCCTTCAAACTGTCACAGTTTCATCTTAGTATTAAAGGTAGAGGCACCAATGTGTATTTCTACCTTTGTAGCTACTCTCAAAAACAACTGCCCAAACAATTCATTATTTGTTGTCGGAAAAAGAGATAATGACAGACTTCTTTCAACTTGTTAGTGATTCACTTGACATTCTGAATTCTCACAGAATGGTTGACAACAAGACATTACCGAGTGCTTATAGGAAAAATGAGCAGGTCCTCAAAACAATTCTCAGCAAAATACATTTGTGCCATGGAACGATGTAGGTTGGTGAACGAAAGCATAGCATTCCAAAAAGGACTGTAAGTGTTGATTAATTGTTTATTTAGACTTCATTTTGATGTTCTGTTACTAGGCAATAAGCATATTTCAATAGTGTGGCTGAACCAAGGCTACCTTTAAAATTTGTTTTTGTAGCTTAGAGGTATTGTTCATTTTTGTTAACACACTCTCCAAAAGAAGTAAATCAATGCTTATGTTTGTTGCATCTGGAAAATAATTCAAGACATTCCACTGTCAAACAATTTTCTGGAAGTTTACCTAACATGTATGAAGCAATGGCCATGCTACATGGGGGAAGAGAGATCTAGGACCTACGTTTTGGTTGTGAGGGTTCTGCATTGTATGCCGAGACAGAAGATGACGAATGCTCAGCAGAAGTATTCAGGTATCAGGCAGGTTATATTACACATTAAGCTGTGAAATATGATAACTCACTGGGGATGTCATTGAATTAACTACTTTGCCCTCCTTCAACAGTCCTCACAGAATACAGATAGATAGAATTTCTATCGTTAGCAGGTTTGACAAGTCAATGCGAAAGATCTCGCGAGTTTCAGTTGGTGTTCAACAATTTTAACAGAAATGATACACTATCAAAAGAAAGAAAAATATCCTCACATAGTGTTGGAGGGAGTTAAAATATTCTTATGGGCCCCAAATTTGTTACAGTGCTCTAGATCAAAAGAACTGAAGAGAGAGAGCGAAAGGAGCAGATCACAGAGGCAAAAATGACATCAGTGGCCCTCATCAGCATTCTGAAAGATCTAACGTGGTATGAAATTGCTATAAGCAATGGATAAATAGTAAATTTGTGAGTGTAACTAGTGTTGTTTTTTACAGTGGAGTACCCCTTCACCCCTTCGTTCACAGTTCTGCTTCACCGCTGGCGTCTTTCAACAGCAAACACCAGCCTCTTTCATTCTGGCTTGAACTTTTCTTGAATAACCTTGGCTACAAACATAATGGAGGGCTATCTCTGGACAAGTCAGACCAACTATGGTTCCTAAAGATGGCTAATGAGAAGTTTTTTTAGAATTTTGCCCCTAAAGGTTGTGATGAACAATCAATTCAAAACTGATTGGAGTTTCAAATTGCAAATAGAGCATTAGTAACCGACTACAAAAAAAGTGGTGGTTTTCAATTCAACAGATTTTTTTAAATGTTTGTTGCCTCAGAACCTTTGACCATATAAAACCAAATTTCATTTCCTTTCTTATTATTATTTGAAAGCTGGTGCTTCCCGTGTGGTCCCATTTCAATTTGGTCCAGTTCTGACAATGGCATCCACAAGAAAACCATGTAAGTGTAAATTTGCATTAAGTGTGTGCACGAAAAATGGACGAATAATTCAATATTACACCAACTGATTTCAATGATTTTTTATTGGAAAGGATGTACTTCAGAGGTAGTTTGGTTAGGTTCCAATTGTGGGATCAATGAAAGAGTAATGGAACTCTTCAATTCTTAGCAGCAAATTAACTATACTCGGCCAATTCTTTTATAGGCTATCCAGATATTTGAGTCACCTACCGTAATGGCATTATGGTCAAGTAATTCCCTGTTCAAAACTTTTTTCATGTAAAGCGGAATTCTTGAAAGTCTATTTTTGCGCTCTTTACCAGTCTCTCTGGAAATTGTCCTCAAGGAACAATTCCTGTGTTGAGATAGGCATTTCTCCTTGACTTCATTCATTTCATTTAAACAGCGCTGTGTCATATTACCAGCATGTTTATTAGGTCTATCCATATTCAGAAATATAAGTCAGTGTGCTTCAGATTCACTAAAAATCAATATATAATGTAGTTACAATTATTGTTATTTTTGGAGTCAGAGTCAGCTAAGGAAACACTACAATATACCCAGCAAAAATAATATGACAATATTGAGCCCGAAGTCAAATCGGATGCTTCCTTGGCTGACACCAACTCAAAAATTAACAATAATTGTAACTAAATTATATTGTCGTGTTGAAATGGAAGCAGGCTTGACTTCAAAGTTGTTACACTGAAAGCAGGTTACTGCAAAACTGAAACATAAACACAGAACTGACTGCCTCTCAGGCAGAGTGATCTGCTGTTTATACACAGGCAGAAGGTACTAGTAATTAGAAGAATAGTTAACTTAAGAAACATGTAGAAATTAAAAGTAAACATAAGAAACACGTAGAAAATTCTGGAAATGAAAAATACAAAGAAATAATTTTTTTCCGGTGGATGGGATTAAACCAGCTACCTTCACAACCACAATCGGCGATGCTATCCATTGTGCCATGCTGGCAGTCAGATAACTTGTGCTCTTGCGGCATTGCTCCCTCTCCTGAAAAAACAGTGATCCCTGTTAGGTTCCCTTTGGAGCCAGCTGCAATGTCCATGATCTTGATCTTGTCAGGGACCCTCCATATGGAAGTTCTGAAGCATCCTACCCTTCTGCACAATTACCAATGACAGACATTCCTGTCGTTGCTTCTTCAGTATAATTATCGTCCTTAGAGTCCTTGAACAAAAAGCCATTTTCGCCCAACTGCTCTTCAGGATCATAGTAAGGCTTCATGAGGACGACGTGAACAACGTCTCTGTGATTTTTGTCATTTCGACGAAAGCTCATAATCTTCGACTTAGTATGTGATGTTTGAAAGGCAGCGTATGACACGATACATACCAAACTATGACTTCAATAACTTTTCTGATAGACCAACTTTCTGTATGGGGGTAAAAATGCATACTAGATCTCCTGGGCTGTATACAACAGGTTGGCGCTTTTCGTTATACTGCCGACGGTCCTCCTCCTGGGTGTCCAGTGTCCTTACGCGAGCCAGCTGTCTTGCTTCTTCGACCCTGGTGATAAGCTGTTTTACATAGTCATTCAGAGTGTTGTATGGCTGGAACAGGAACAGTGTACCCATTGTCATCTCAGCTTCATGGCCACGAAACAGGAAAAACAGCGTGAACCCTGTGGTGTCGTGTCTTGCGGTATTATAAGCAAATGTCATGACTGCCAGTATTGCATCCCAATCCTTCTGCTCAACATCGATGTACAGTGACAGCGTATCTGCTAACGTCTTGTCAAAACATTCTGTAAGACCATTTGTCTGAGGATGGTATGCAGTTGTCATTCTATGGATAATGTTGCAACAGGACATTACCTCTGATACTAGTTTTGACTGAAATACTTTTCCACAATCAGATATCATCACACGTGGTGCTCCATGCTTCAACAAAATAATGTCTTCTACAAGGAATTTTGCAATCTATGGTGCTTCTGCAGTCGGCACAGGTTTGGTGAAAGCGTAGTGTGTGAGATAGTCATGATTGTCAACATCACCAACCGCCATAAAAGGTCGATTCCAATTCGGTGGAATGGAGCTGATTCTGTCTACGGTCTTCATGAATCCCAAATAACTGGACATTGGAGCATCTTGGAAATGCGCCAGAATAGCTGGCTAGAGATAAGCTGGAATGACCAGTAGCCATTTGGGGCCCATTGTATCATAATTGCTCTTATACAATGTCCCATTTATAAGTTCAAACTCTCCATTGGTCGGTACTCCTTTCTCCAAGGCCTCTATGGTTCTTAATAGTGCTGCATCTTCCCTCTGTTCAACTGTAATGTCACCTAATTCAGTGAGGGCTGAAATTTCATTCATGCTGTTGTGTTCCACTAATGGATTCCTCAAAAGGCTGTCTTGTGTTTGCGCCCGTTCTTGAATACCACTGTAACATCGTACTTTTGGAGTCTTAGTGCCCATCTTGCTAGTCGACCTGATGGATCCTTCAAGCTAGTCAACCAACACATAGAATGGTGGCCTGTCACGACGGTGAATGGTTTGCCGAATAAATACAGCCGGAAATTGTTGATAGCCCAGATAACTGTGAGACATTCTTTTTCAGTTGTAGAGTAGTTTATCTCAGACTTTGAGAGTACTCTTGACGCATAGGCTATCACTTTTTCATGGCCTTCTTGAACTTGTACAAGCACTGCACCAATCCCATAACCACTGGCGTCTGTGTGATGTTTCGTTTCTGCATTCTTGTCATACAAGGCTAGCACTGGTGCGGAAGTTAGAGCCTCCTTAAGTGCCTGGAAAGCTCTTCCTTTTGTCTCATCCCAGTAAAACTTGGCATCTCCCTGCAGAAGTTCTTGTAATGGACATGCCTTGTTACAAAATCCTTTTATGAAACGTCAGTGGTATGAGCACAGCCCGAGAAAACTTTTCCATCCCGAACGTGTTAAATCTGTGACTGCCCTTACTTTATCTGGATCAGGACGGACACCATCTCCGTTGACTAGGTGCCCAAGGATTTTTATCTCTTTGGCAATGAAGAGGCACTTCTTTGGATTGAGGAGGAGACCTGCAGTCTGAACACAGTTGACAGGCGACTCAGATGTTCCTCAAATGTTTTCGAGAAAACGACAATGTCATCTAAATACGAAAGACACGTCGTCCTCTTCAGGTGTCGAAACAAGTTGACAATCATGCATTCAAATGTGGCCGGAGCATTATATAATCCAAATGGTATTACTTTGAATTCATAGAGGCTGTCAGGTGTAATGAAAGCTGTTTTTTCTCTGTCAGCTTCGTCAACCTCGATCTGCCGGTAACCTGTCTGCATGTCCATAGTTGAGAAAAGTATGTAGCTCCTTTCACACAGTCTAAGGTATCGTCAATGCCCGGCAGTGGGTAGACATCTTTCTTTGTGATTTTGTTCAGCCACCGATAGTCGACACAGAATCACCACGTGCCATCCTTCTTCTTTACGAGAACCACCGGAGACAACCAAGGAGTCACCGAAGGTTGAATAATGTCATCGTGTAACATCATCTCCACTTCCTCCTGAATTATCCGTCTTTCAGCTGGCGACACTCTATACGAACACTGGCTAATTATTGGCTCATCGCCAATATTGATATGGTGCCTCATTGTGGGTCATTTCGTATGACTTTTCTGCTGCTGGGGTGTGAATGCACCCAAAAATTTGGGTAGTATAGTTAACACCCACTGGCGTTGTTACTTGGTCAGACCAGGCCCTATTGGCAATTCCATGGTTATTTCCTCAAGTATGTTGTCTGTACTAAGAGCAGAGCATGGGTCTTCGTTGATGACAATGAACCAACCATCCTGTATTGGTTCAGCTGTCCCGATACACATTCCTTTGGGGATAAGTTGTGACTGCTCGCGACAATTTGTGATCCAAATCTCTCCTTGACCACCGGTAATGCTTATGATAGCCGCTGGTATGTAAATTTCTTTGGTGAGCCTGATAAACTTTTTACTATCGACAAGCACTTCACAATTTAACCGGTCATCTGTGTTTGTGACAGGAACTCTTCTCATTGTCAATGGTGGATTTGTCACATTGTCAATGGCAAATAACATCCCAGAAAATTCTGTATTATGTGTACCCATCGGAATGTCTTCCTCAGTTTGCAGCTCAGATCTTCCACAGTCAATGATAGCTTGGTATGCATGAAGGAAGTCCCATCCGAGGATGACATTATGACAACATTATGTTAAAATGACTAATTCAAACAGCTGGGACCTGTTGTTGATGATTATTCTTGCGACACAAGTTCCTGCTGGCTGGACGTACTTTCCATTCGCGACCTTCAGCACAGTTGCCCCAGTATCACAGAACATTGTCTTCTTTAGTGTGCAGCGGCAAGTATCCGACAATACAGAGAAAGAAGCTCCTGAATCAACCAGTGCCCGGACAGGTTGGCCATCAATTATGACATCAATGAGATTTCCTGACATCTTAGCAACTGTCGTCCATGGAGGATTTCCATCTGCGGCAGCCTCACCTCCACAGATAGTCACCTTGCTTAGTTTTTCTGGGCACAGCAGCTAGGGGAGGGGCTTGTACCTCTGTACGATGACGGTGAATGGTAGCGGCGTGTCAGGGAGCGACCTTGTCCAGGGTACAGCAATGGGCTTCTTCACATACATCAACTGAACTCATCAGTAGAACTGATGGGATAGAACTGCTCTGATGCCTGACGTCTTGCGGTAAAATAACTGTCAAATACTCGCCTCCTCTCTCTGCAGCAGTGTAAAACGTGTCCAGGACGCCCACAGTGGAAAGACACTGGTGTGTTGTCTTCTGCCCTTCAGACGTCTGTCTTTCTGCAGGGCATCATAGTTGCCGGGGGAGTTGGTTCTGGCAACGTCGGCCGGTTTATAGGCTGCCGTTTGGCGGCTGCAGCATAGGTTATAGCAGGGCGACACCATTCTTCACTTTGGGTACGATTGGCGGGGCAGACAGGAGCTAATGTCTGAAATACCTCTTCCTCAGCGGTGCTGGCTCCCTTGTGACTTACAAGACTTACATTCATGGCCATAATCTGATGCTCACTCTGTCTAATAGTCCCGGATGCCATAAACTGTTGTTATTCTTCTCAAACAATTTGTCGTATGAGAGAAACAAAGTCATGCTGGTGTTCCACAACGGCCATAGGGACTACTTTGGGGAGTCTCTCATACTTCTTTCGTCCAACCCTCCTTTGATGCATCTCTTCAATCCACTGGCACCACCTGATGAGCTCTTCCGTCATAGCGACGTCTTTTATCAGGAGAGCTTGGTACATGTCTTCTGCAATACCCTTCATCAGGTGCATGATTTTGTCAGCCTCAGTCTTATTCGGATTGACTACGTTACACAGGGCCAAAAAATTCTGTATGTACAACTGTGTTGGCTCACGATGTTGTTCGGCCTGGTTTTTCAATTGTTCTTCCGCCAAGCGGATTTGTCGCTGGCGGTCTCCAAACATCTTCTTAAGTTCCATCTGGAACGTTTCCCAATCAGCTCGTCTTCGTTGTTCTCAAACTACTGCTGGGCTGATGCGTCCAGGTAGAAATAAAACTGTCCAAGTACATTGAATGATACCATCTGCTTTACTTGGCGACTCAGTCTAACCCTTTTAGCCATTTGTTGGGGTCTTGTCCACCGACGGGTGTCTGATATGCAGCTGGCTTACCGCTTGTTTCATGTCCATGGGTCTTCCGATGTTACGGACTTTCAGAAGGATGTACTGGGTATATCCCTTGTATTCCAGTTCTAGTCCATGTAAGTGATGGATTTTACGTTGGCTAATCGGAGCCACAGCGATGCAGCTGTTGCACAGATAGCCGGCACCTCCGCAAACAATGTCGCATTGAAATGGAAGCAGGCTTCACTTCGAAGGCATGGTTGTCAACTGAACACAGCACTTATACCGAAACATACAAGCAACACTGACTGCCTCTCGGGCAGAGTGCTCTGCTATTTATACACAGACACAAGGTACCAGAAATTAGAAGAATATTTAACATAAGAAACACGTAGAAATTACAAAGGAACATAAGAAACACGTAGAACAATCTGGAAACGATCAATACAAAGAAATAAGACATTAAAGATTAATCTGAAGCACTGAATTAATATTTGTGATGCGACCAGGAATCGAACTCGGACCTCCATGCTTACTAGGGAAACGTCTTACTGCTATACCACCACATCAATTGCGATTAAGGCACCTTGGAATAGTCTAAGCATGATATCTTCATGTCACAAACTTTAATTCAGCTTCAGTGTTCCATAGAATATTGCCACTACTGCCAAGGCTCTCCATGCAGCGGAATAGCACCTCGGCAATGGACATATTGGAACGTTCCTGTTTAAAGTGATATAAATATCAATATTAGTAGAAATATTTGACATATTTGAGGTTAAAATCTGTCTCAGAGATTGTATATTTCTATTAATATTGCCATGAGAGACAATGTATACCAACTGCCGGCATAGCGCAGGGGATAGTGTCACCAACTGCAGTGCTGAAAGTCACCGGTTCAATCCCACCCACTGGCAAAAATTTATTTCTTTGTAATTAACAATTCCAGAATGTTCTACATCTTTCTTATGTTCACTTGTAAATTCTACTTGTTTCTTATGTTAACTGCTGTTCTAATTTCTGGTACATTCTGCCTGTGCATTAATCGCAGAGCACTCTGCCCGAGATGCAGTTAGTTCTGCGTGTATGTTAAGTTCGTAATAAATGTGCTTTCAGTATAAGTGCTTTGTTCAGTTGCCTTCGAAATCAAGCCTGCTTCCATTTCAAAGCAACATTGTTTGGTGGAGGTGCCGGGTATCCTGTGCAACAGCTGCATCACCATGGCTCCGATTAGGCAACGTAAAAGCCATCGCTTACACGGACTAGAACCAGAATACAAGGGATATGCTAAGTACATCCTTCCGAAAGTCCTTATTATCAGAAGTACGATGAACACGAAACCAGCAGTAAGCCAGCTACACATCTGACACCCGTCAGTGTTCTCTGGAGACGCTGGACAGGACCCCAAGAAATGGTTAAAAGGGTTCAACCAAGTCACCAAATACAACAGGTGGGATCATACAATGTGCTTGGACAACGTTCATTTCTACCTGGATGGAACAGCCCAGCAATGGTTCAAGAACAACGAAAACAAACTGACTGACTGGGAAATGTTCCAGATGGAACTTAAGACGACGTTTGGAGACCGCCCAGCGACAAATCCGCTCGGCGGAAGAACAACTGGAGAACCGGGCCCAACGACATGGTGAGCCGACACAGTCATATATACAGAATGTTTTGGCCTTGTGTAACATAGTCAATCCGAATATGACTGAGGTCGACAAAATCACACACCTGATGAAGGGTATTGCAGAAGACATGTACCAAGCTCTTCTGATAAAAGACGTCGCTATGATAGAAGAGTTCATTAAGTGGTGCCAGCGTAATGAAGAGATGCAACAAAGGAGGGTTGGACGAAAGAAGTATGACAGACTCCCCAATGTAGTCCCTATGGCCGTTGTGGAAGACCAACACGACTTCGCTTCCCTCATACGACAAATTTTGAGAGAAGAATTACAACAGTTTATGGCAGACGGGACTATTAGACCGAGTGAGTATCGGATCATAGCCATGGATGTAAGTGACGAGGAAGCAGACGCCTGGGGGAAGAGGTATATCAGGCAATAGCTGCTGTCTGCCCAGCCACGAACACGACATGAAGAATGGGATCTCCCTGCGACTGATGCTGCAGCTGCCAGAGGCAGCCCATGAACCAACCGACACGGCCACAATCAACTCCCCCTGCAGAAGAACAGACGTCTGGAGGACGGAAGATAACACACCACTGTTTGTCCACTGTAGGCGCCCCGGACATGTTGTACGCTACTGCAGAGAGAGGAGGCGAGTATTCGACGATCATTTTGCCACAAGACGTCAGCCATCAGAGCAGTTCTATCCCAGTCAATCACCTGCTGATGAGTTCAGTCGATCTATAGGAAGAATCCCATCGCCATATCCTAGACGAGGTCACTCCCCGACACGCTGCAGCCGTTCACCGTCGCCGTACAGATGTACCAGCCGCTCCTCTAGTCGCCATGCCCAGGAAAACTAAGTGAGGTGACCATCTATGGAGGTGAGGCCGCCGCAGATGAAAATCCTCCATGGACGACAGTCACTAAGATGTCGGGAAATCTCATCGTCATAATCGACGGCCAACCTGTCCAGGAAGTTGTTGATTCAAGAGCATCTTTCTATGTATTGTCAGATAATTACTGCCGCACGCTAAAGAAGACAATGTTCTGTGATACGGGGAAAACTGTTCTGAAGGTCGTGAATGGAAACTACGTCCAGTCAGCAGGAACTTGTGTCGCAAGAATAATCATCAACAACAGGACCCAGCTGTTTGAATTTGTCGTGTTAACAGAATGTAGTCACAATGTCATCCTCGGATGGGATTTCCTTCATGCATCCCAAGTTATCATTGACTGTGGAAGATCTGAGCTGCAAATTGAAGAAGTTGTTCCGACGGGTACACGTAATACAGAATTTTCTGGGAAGTTATTTGCCATTGACAGTGTGACAATCCTGCCGTTGACGATGGGAAGAGTTGCAGTCACAAACACAGATGAGCAATTAAACTGTGAAGTGCTTGTCGATAGTAAAAAGTTTATCAGGCTCACAAAAGAAATTTACATACCAGCGGCTATCATAAGCATTACCGGTGGTCAAGGAGAGATTTGGATCACAAATTGTCACGAGCAGTCACAACTTATCCCCAAGGGAATGTGTATCGGGACAGCTGAACCAATCCAGGATGGTGAGCTCAACATCATCAACAAAGACCCATGCTCTGCTGTTAGTACAGACAACACGCTGGAGGAAACAAACATGGAACTGCCAATAGGGCCCGGACTGACCAAGGAACAACGCCAGCGGGTGTTTGCTATACTACGTCAATTATCGGGTGCATTCCCAACTCATCAGGGGAAAAGTCAGATGAAATGGCTCATAATAAGGCATCGTATCAATACTGGGGATCATCCACCAATTAGCCAGAGTCCGTATAGAGTGTCTCCAGCTGAAAGATGGATAATTCGGGAGGAAGTGGAGAAGATGTTGCGAGATGACATTATTCAATCTTCGGAGCGTCATTGTTTGTCTCCAGTGGTCCTTGTAAAGAAGAAGGATGGCACTTGGTGATTCTGTGTCAACTATCGGCGGCTGAACAAAATCACAAAGAAAGATGTCTACCCACTGCCGCGCATTGACGACATCTTAGACTACTTGAAAGGAGCTACATACTTCTCAACTATGGACATGCAGACGGGTTACTGGCAAATCGAGGATGAGGAAGCTGACAGGGAAACAACAGCTGTTATTACACCTGACAGCCTCTATGAATTCAAAGTAATGCCATTTGGATTATGTAATGCTCCGGCCACATTCAAACACATGATGGGCAACTTGCTTAGACACCTTAAGTGGACGACGTGTCTTTGGTATTTAGATGACATTGTCGATTTCTCTAAAACATTTGAAGAACATCTGAGTCGCCTGTCAACTGTGTTGAAGTGTGTTCAGCCTGCAGGTCTCCGCCTCAATCCAAAGAAGTGCCTCTACGTCGCCAAAGACATAAAAATCCTGGGGGCACCTAGTTATCGGAGATGTTGTCCATCATGATCCCGATAAAGTAAGGGCAGTCACAAAATTTCCAACACCTCAGCATATTTGTGATGTGAGAAGTTTTCTCAGGCTGTGCTCATACTACCGACGTTTCATAAAAGGATTTTGTAACAAGGCATGTCCATTACAAGAACTTCTGCAGGGAGACGCCAAATTTTACTGGGATGAGACAAAATAAAGAGCTTTCCGGGCACTTAAGGAGGCTCTAACTTCCGCACCAGTTCCAACCTTATACGATGCCCATGCGGAAACCGAACTTCACACTAATGCTAGAGGGTATGGGATTGGTGCAGTGCTTGAACAAGTTCAGGGAGGTGCTGAAAACGTGGTAGCCTATGCCTCAAGAGTACCCTCAAAGTCCGAGATAAACTACTCTACAACTGATTAAGAACGTCTCGCAGTTATCTGGGCTACCAACAAGTTCCGGCCGTATAAATTCGGCAAACCATTCACCGTCGTGACAGACCACCATGCTTTGTGTTGGCTGACCAGCTTCAAGGATCCATCAGGTCGACTAGCAAGATGGGCACTAAGACTCCAAGAGTACGATGTCACAGTGGTATTCAAGAACGGGCGCAAACACAAGGATGCCGACTGCCTTTCGAGGAATCCATTAGTGGAACACAACAGCATTAATGAAATTTCAGCCCCCACTGAATTAGGTGACATTACAGCTGAATAGAGAGAAGATCCAGCACTATTAAAAATGATAGAGGCCTAGGAGAAACGAGAACCGACCAAAGGAGAGTTTGAACTTATAAACGGAACATTGTATAAGAGCCACTACGATCCACTGGGCCCCAAATGATTACTGGTCGTTCCAGCTCATCTCCAGCCAGCTATTCTCAAATATTTCCATGATGCTCCAATATCCAGTCATCTGGGATTTGTGAGACCCTAGGCAGAATCAGACGCAGGTATTTCTGGAAAGGTGTCTATCGATCTGTCAAGCACTATGTGAGTTACTGTAAAGAGTGCCAGTGACGGAAGCATATGCCGTAATTACCTCCAAGGCATCTCGTACCGATTCCGCCGGCAGCAACTCCATTCCACCGACTTGGGATCGATCTTCTAGCGAGCTTCCCGAAGTCTACAATGGTAACCGTTGGATAATAGTCTGCACTGACTACCTCACATGCTACGCTGTCACCAAACCTGTGCCGACTCCAGAAGCTCCAGAGATCGCAAAATTTCTTGTAGAAGACATTATTTTGAAGCATGGAGCACCATGTATAATGATATCTGATCGTGGAAAAGTATTCCAGTCAAAACTAGTATCAGAGGTAATGTCACGGTGCGACATTGTCCACAGAATGACAACTGCATACCATCCTCAGACAAATGGTCTTACGGAACGATTTAACAAGACGTTAGCAGATATGCTGTCAATGTACGTCGATGTTGAGCAGAAGGATTGGGATACAATTCTGCCAGTCGTGACATTTGCTTACAATACCGCAAGACAAGACACCACAGGCTTCACGCCGTTTTTCCTGCTCCATGGCCGTGAAGCTGAGACGACAATGGATACGCTGCTCCCGTTCCAACCGGACGACACTCAGGATGACTATGTTAAACAGCTCATCACCAGGGTCAAAGAAGCAAGACAGCTGGCTCGCATACGGACACTGGATGCCCAGGAGAAGGACCGTCAGCGGTATAACAAGCACCGACCTGTTGTGTACAGCCCAGGAGATCTGGTATGGATTTTTACCCCTGTACGGAAGGTTGGACTGTCAGAAAAGTTATTGAAGCGTTACTTTGGTCCGTATCGTGTCATACGCCACCTGTCAGACGTCAAATATGAAGTTGAGGATAATGAGCCGTCATCGAAATGACAAAAACGAAGAGACATTGTTCACGTCCTGCGCGTAAGCCTTACTACAATCCTGAAGAGCAGGTAGGCGACAATGGCTTCTTGTTCAAGGAATCTAAGGATGGTAATGTTACTTATGGAGCCACGACAGGAACAACTGTTGTCGATAATCATGGAGAAGGGAAGGATTCTCTTGAATTGCCTTACAGAGGACCCATGACAAGGTCAAGATCCAGGACATTACAGCTGGCTTCACAGGGAACATAAAAGCGGGTCACCGTTTTTCCATAAGTGGTAGCAATGCCGCGAGAGACTACGTACACCGATTGCCGGCGTGGCGCAGGGGATAGCGTCACTGACTGCGGCGCTGAACGTCACCGGTTCAATCCCGCCCACCGGCAAAATTGATTTCTTTGTAATTAACAATTCCAGAATGTTCTACATGTTAAGTTCGTAATAAACCAGGTTTCAGTATAAGTTCTGTGTTCAGTTGCCTTCGAAGTCAAGCCTGCTTCCATTTCAACCCTACAATATTGATATTTACAAAAAAATAAATTTTTGACAGTGGACGGCTACCTTCAGCACCGCTATTGGTGACGCTATCCATTACACCACACTGGCAGTAAAATAACTTGTGGTCTTGCGGCAATATTATCGTAATAACTTGATTGACTTTTAAGTAGTCTAATATTTTTCATTTTACTTACAAGAACTCTAAAAAATATTTTGTTCATTGTTTGTTATTCATAGGTATGTGTTAGATTTTAAGTGGGTCGGTATCTACCTATCTTCTTGCATTGTAAACACACAAATCATACCTACATATTGATGAGTAGAAAAAGTTAATCATCAACTAAGTTGTAGAAGAATACACTATTATTATTTTACTTTTAATGCATATTCATTTGTCATGTATGGGGTCTGCAAAAGCACAGTTTTCCAAAAATTGAGGAAAAATTTGCAACTGCCTCTTATGTACCCAAATTTCATTTCTTTAAATTATACTTTTTCTTATCAGAATTAGAATTAGTACACATAGGATGGATAATAAGGTAAGTAAATAAATAAGTAATAATAGTAAGGCAGGCAAATAAGTTTCCCAACTACTTGGGGCAGTAAACAACTACAATGTTATTCCTTGTCACTTTGCAATGGCTCTCCCGTTCACTGTCAGTACAGGATTATAGTGGAGCAGCACTACAGAGCAGAGCAGAGCAGAGCAGAGCTGCATGTTGTGCCAGATGCCTCAGCGCTGCTCCAATCCTAGGCATAATGAGGTCGAGCGGCAGCACAGCGCATGTGTCTGAAGACCGCCAAAGTTCCCTGACAAATGGGAAGAGTCATTCCTCACCAACTGTCCCTTTCAGGGTTGAAAGACTTTGCTACCATAGGCTCATAAGCTCTTAAAACAACAGTGCTGCTAGTTATTATTTTTCTATTCTCTGCAAAATTTTATTTCTTGTTTTTTAATTTATTTCATTCATACCTCATTTCCTAAAAGAAATAAGTCTTTTATATGAAGACTATGACTTCAACATTTTAATAAAAGGTGCCGTCCTTATGCTACTTCACACTAATTTCCCATGTTTTGGAGACTCACTCCCTCAGCCTCTCCTTGTCACAGGTGGTCACATTTGCATGACTTCTCCTCTGGGGTGACATCATATATTTTTCAATTTTAAATATGAAAATGTTTAAATTAAAACAATGCTACCAAAACAACTTCTCCATTTATAGATCAATTATTTTTTGTTTCATGAAATTAAAAATAAATCAAATATTCTACAAAATTGACAAAACTTAACTAGTCAAATGGACAATAACAAATTTAATTATCTTTGAGTTCATGGACTTTGAACTCATTTCTTTATAATACGGCATAGTAGTATCTTCGTTTTTAATTTTTGTAATATTAGGAACATCTAATGTTTCCACATCTTTGTGCAACAAAAATTCATCTCATCATTTATCAAACAAAAAACTTCCCTCTCATGTCTAGCTGTAACTCTCTGAGGATGGATCTCCATGGTGCACAAAACCTGTTTTGGCTGTTATGCAATTTCATATTTGGCTATTGGCTTTGTATCTGTATGCGCCAATATCACAATGTGGAGATTCTTGATATCTTTCTAGAACACATCACATCACGTATGCAAGTTAAATACATCGTAACAATGACTTCATGTATAAAAGTCTTATAGTATTTTAACACTGTCACCCTTCATAATAGGCACGTTCCGTCCAATGGACTTATGCAATAGGAGGACAGCTTCAACTGAAGCTGTGCAAATAAGAGATACTTTTGTAAAGTATTTGTCACAAAATATATGACAGTTGTACTACTTTCAACTTTATTATCACCTCTTGTATAAAAGAAATAATAGATTGTGAAAATGAAGGTAGATTGAAATTAGCATTTTACAATAAATAAATGTAGTTATAAATTAGTAACTTTACAAAAAAAAGAAAAGAAAAGTCTTGAAACATCAGGTAAAGATATTTTTCATTAAACTGACACATTTGACACCATTAGAAAATGTCATATTCATGATCTATGGAACTAGTATTAATCTGCTATTATTTGTCGTCTACAATCTGCTACCATCTAGTCCCATAATTTGTTCAAAATGAACCTGTTATGATGATTACTGTTGTACTGTTCCCACAAAGGACACCGAGAAGGACCAACCACAACAGATGACGTCACAGCAGCAACCGAGAGCTGCCGGCGTCACCCGACCGCAGCCCAAATTGGCTGACCGCTCTGGTCACCGCGCTCAGAAGCAAACGAGTTCAATTATCTCTGCGCCACTCTCCGGTACTCTGCTCTGTGTAGCTCTGCTCTTGCTGCACGGCTCCACCTTTCTTCAAACAAATAAACGGATGGTACTTTCATATAAACATTTTAAACAATTATACTCACAGCACCAAGAACATCTAATGAATGCAATCTTTTGACAGCTACACTGTTCCTTCAAAACAGTCGGCAGAAAACAAACTTTGTTTACTATTAAAAATACGTCTTTTTCGGGTATTAATTTTCACGCTTATCGTGCATACAATATTGTTGTCAAATGATCATTATGAACTATGCTGTGAATAGTTATCGTGTGCATGCAGTTTTGCAATTCCCACGGGGTTTCCAAAAGTACATTCCAATTCTGAAGCCTCGAAATAAAGTTTTCAAACTGGCAACAGAAAGAAACCTCACACAGGTGTGGAGTTTGGTGGTATTACTTTTACTGTGCACACTGGTCGATTCTCGTCATCGATAAATGTGGTGTCGTACATCAGAATATTAGCTTGTCCACTCCAGGAATCCAATATCGGACAATTTGTTATTGTATAAATGAGGTATGAGTTTAAAACATTCTCAAGAAATGTTCTGCAATCTGCATTTGTCAATTTACCGGATATGGAGCAAGTAAAGTAAACTCCTATAAGGTTCATGCTGGAACCCTCAACTGTGATATGACGAACAAACAACCGGGACAACACAACTTACCATACCCTCATGAATGCTGTCTCATGTCTTGCTATAAACGAGCATCGCACAGATGGCTATCTGTGGTCCCTCATGAGAAATTTGCAGCACTCTTACTTGTAATTTTTTCATGTGACAAGGTTTAAAAGTTTAATTCTTTATTGATTCACATCATTTGGGAACTTAGTTTGCCTACCTTATTATTATTCCTTATTAACCCTCCTGTGCCTATGAAATGTGATACAAAAAAGTATAATTTAAATAAATGAAAACTGTACAGTTTGCTATAGGTTCAATCTCAGGTTCGCCGCAGTTTAAAAGTTTCTTTCCCCGATTTCAGGAAAAGTATGCATTTGTGGAGCTCTGTTTATGATTATCTATCGATCCCATCAATTTCTGAGTCGAATGCTCATCATAACCTTTAGGCGTGATTTTCTCAAAAATTGGGGGTGAGAGGCGTGTTGATCCAAGATATATTAAGATGCAATCACACTGACAACCAACTCCAACATACGCAGTTGACAACTATTTTCAACTCAAAGTTTTACTTAGTTTACAGCTATTGTCAACAGTTGTTAGAAATCACAAGTTTGAAAAACTAGTTGAGGGGAGTTTTGTCTAGAGTTTGTAGTTTATAATCAGTGAGCAAAAACACAGCAGAATTGGGCAACTTGGACAGGTACATTGCCGTGTGGTCTGCTGTTTTGTTCAGGTAGGTATTACATTGCAAGTATGAAGAATACAAAATATTTCTTAATACCACAACACAGTGACTAAAATAAGTTATTACTGTAGAATCGTACAAAGAAAAAGCTACCACAATCACTAGCATTGCAAGTAGCCCACTGCCGATGATGATAAGCAAGAAATTAATTCATCCTTAAGCGACTTATATTTTGGTTCACTTTTGTGGAAGAAATAGGCAGTGTCTTGAAAAGAGGTTATAGGAACATCAATAAAGGTAAAACAACAGTAAAGGAATGTAGCTTAATTAAGTCAGGTGGATCTGGGAAATTAGGTTAGAAAATGAGACCAGAAACAGCTTCTCTGGTTCCCTATTCACTGTACAAGGCACTATTTCTAAAGTAATTGTTGGTTGACAATAAGTCAAGGTGCACATTTCCATATGTGCTCCAAATATTGAGCGAGTTATCTTACATTATGCAATTATGGAAAATTACAATGCAGAAAGCAGATTGAATCATTACTCTAATAATGAGCGGCACGTCACGAATAAATGGTACCCCTTATGAATCAAAGGAATGTTTAAGAAGGTGATTACTTGTACATTTCTCCAATTTATCATTCTACTAATCCTCTATTATCAAAGAAACAGATCATTTAACAAACAGAACAAATGTATATAACACGTCCAACAATTCTGAGAATTTTATCAATAGTACTTGTTACATAATTTCACATCTGATCATACTAATATAGTTTCATCATCAAAATATCAATGCAAAAAGGGGAAAATAACACTTAGTATCATTAACACATCACTGTTACACATATGGATATTTTATTGTATTTACTCAATACCTGGAGGTAGTACTCCCACAAATTACATAAAAGTTGTTTCAGTCAGTAATTTAACAATTTTATGCTACACTCCTTGGTGCAGTGATGTATTTCTCATCATAAACCTATCCTTACATTTGTTTTCTGAGGTTAACCAATCAAATGTGCATCTTTTATCATCTTCATGCGATGGAAGAAAGTGATTGGCCCACATTATCTTCAGCTGTCTCATCATGTATTACATATGTTGTCACAACTGCATGTTTTCCTAAACAATTTTTGCATAGGAAACGTAGGATATTTCCTTAAGCGAAACCATGGTTGAATCCTTGGCCAGTCCTTGTGGAATTTGAGCTTCATCTGTAATGACCTGTCTATAAGTTACGGTAAATACACAGTCTAGTTAAGCACAGAGATAACAGTCACAGTTATGGTCAACTGATGTGAATAGAGCAGTTCTTCATGCACCTAATTAAGAAATTACAAATATGGTGTCATTGATGTAACATAAGACTAAAATAAATGTTCAAAATTAAATCAACACTTTTAAAATAAAGAAGTAAGGAGGCAACTGGTCTACCCTAAAATGACGAAAATTTATTTTGATAAAATGTGAAATACTCTCAGTGATCCAATGTTTAAAAGTCAGAGTTTGTATCAGTATTTGATCACAAGAAATTTTTATCTTTGTTCCCTCAACTATTTTATTTAACAATTAGAAAGATATTTTGAATATATAAAGACTGACTTTGCTTGTTGCAATGAGTGAGCTTCACTAAGGAGACAAAGTTACTAAATTGCAAATCACTTGTGTTGCAAAAACATAATTTACACTAGTGACCTGTTACTACAGCAGCAGTTTTAAAAGGTATTTATCAAATGATTAGTCCTGAAAATTTCACAACATTGGAAATTCGGAAAACTGTATTTGTTCATTAGTAAGTCTCGACAAACTATTAGTTCTTTGCAGCATTATTAGAACTGTAAATGAAGTTAAGTAACAGAGTATTTCTGTTAATTTTATTAATAACATCCAGCACAAATATCATACTGTGTTGAGAAGGTAACTACATAGTGTCACAGATAATGTGGTATCCATCCTGTCTTATTAGAAGTGAATTCTTTAATGCAGGCACTACATATTATATACATTCCTTCTCATACCAGGTACCAGGAATATGTGAAAAGGACAGTTTTTTATTTATTTATTTATTATCCATTATGTACAGCCAAAGCCCTTTATCTCACCTCAAAACAGAACGAAGTGCCAACTAGGCTTGTTGTACATCAGTATGGCAACACTAAAAATAACTTGACCAAATAGGCCTAGTGACCTTCCAGAACCAAAATTGCTGAAAAATATTGCCCTGAAATCTACGTTTCATTTTCTTTAAAATGTTTCAAATCATTCTGAAATACATTACATGACTGCAATTGGTCCAGTACAGAAATAGTCTTCCATGTGCAGTGCAACATATCCAATCATTTTTGACACTGCATGGAAGCAAACTTTGATCTAGTATGGGAGTAGTTTTATGTATTTGAAAAACCCTTTTTTCATACAAAATGCTTCTATTGAAGTATGTAAACCTTTTGTGATGTAAATTATTTTCAGCCATCTGCTAGGATTGAGAACAGGTATCAGCTATGACTCTTTTTAAGTTTCAAGCTGCCTGTTCTCTCTCATATCTCCAGAGCTATCATACAATACAATTTCCTCTACTAATAATTGAGGAAAAAGTACAAACTATTCAACAAACATCTGAAACAAATTTAAATCATTTTTATAATATTTGCAATGGGAAATGAGCTTTTATGTCTTGCTCAAGATGATTTCTTTAATATCTTATTGTGTTTACACTTAAGAGAGAAACTGTTTCATCTTTCTTAATGTTCTTTTTAATATGTATTTTTTGGAGCATGCACTCTTGGCCATTAATTTATTATCAAGTATGATACCTATTACACAAAGACCCATGATTAACTACAATGTCTCTGTATATCATTTTGGATTGTGTGGGGACATTGATTAGTAACATCAGAAATATTGTATATTTATAGTACATCTAACCAAGTTAACACTATATTTGATTATAAATACACATACCTATGTTTTACATGAGAAAAACATTGTCTAGTGTACAACAGATAACAATGGCAGTTCATATCTGTCATACACCTTATTTGTATAATCACAGTTCACATGCTACTATGAAGGGTTATTTGTTGTTTTTATGTCTTTGTAAACCAAATATAATTTCAAAGTAATGAACTTTGAATGTGATAGCAATAATTATAAGTAAAATGTCCTTGGAGCTTTTTCTAAAAACAGGGCCTTGTAAATTTGCTACCAGTTATAGTTTGAAGAATAATGTATGTTTGAAACTGCCAGTCATTTCAGTTAGTTAACCAAATATTCCACAGACCATTTTAATTACAGGGAATATGTTAATTTATTTGAACACAACATTTTTTTAAAATATGGACCATTTTTTTATTATGTGCTGATTGTTTATGTGCCTTATTTATACTGATATGCTGATGCTGTTTCAAAAGTTTAAATTATTGTTAATGACAAAATGTACATAAACGTATTGATGAAATATCAAAATTTTATCCATGGTTGGCTACATAAAGCTTGAAGAAGCACACACAATATGGGTCAACTGAAGTCCATGCTACAACCCGTCGACTTTGACCAATGACTTCATATCTGAATTAAAGACGATAGTTTGTTTAAAGCATAACATAGATTATGGATTAAGATTTTGTGTTTAAAATGTGATCTGTAGCTTCTCTCTGATGGTTATGTATAGGTCAACTGAGAGGTTTTTTTTAAGTGAGTGTCGAAGGTGTGAATTTTTGGGCTGAGACCTGTGACCGATGGTACATTCAATTTGGTAATCTGTAATTTATGAGGATAATCGGAACCCACTTTAAACTGTAGGTCCCCCTATAACTGGCTGGGTAAGTCAGTTCGAAGGTCTGTGGAAGGCAACGGCATACCACCTCCAAATAGGACCATGCACTGTAGTGTTGAAACCGGTCTGCGGATTGTTGACTGAGAATTAGAGCTCATTGATATTTATTTCATGGTCGACATAAAAGACTATCCTTCTATGTGACTGAGTTTTCAAAGAGCAGTCAACAGTCGTCATCAATATCGGCACAGTACAACACTGCTGCCATAAGTAAAATTGTACTGTTTGTTGTTTGTATGTCTGATTAATCGAGATCAACAGAACATGAAATAAATAAATAATTATCTGCACCAAACTGGTCTGTAGCCCAAATGAAAATTTCACATCCCAGTTGTTCTGTTGCTACATGCTTGAAACACTGGACTATGATGCTTCACACACACACGTAAATACAATTGTTCCAAACATTAATTTCTCATTTTGCACAACAGGGTTAGAAGTCAAAAAAATTTTTCACTCATTGTATGTTGGAGTTACCTGTTAGGGTGATTAATAATAAGGAGGGCATAATTGAATACTGTGATACAACCTGTCGGCTTTGACCAATGACGTCACACCTGACTTCCACAAGATATGCTACATATATATACCAACTAGCAAAACAAACACTTTCAACGAACATATGGGATAACATTGTGATACTTATGTATTGTAGATAATAAATAATCTGAGATTATCCTCGTAAACTGCAGATTAGCACAACAGAATGTACCACCAATTACAGGTCTCAGACCAAAAATTCACACCTTCGGCACTCACTTGCAAGAAGAAAAAAAAAACCTCTCTCTGTTAACCTATACCTAAAGAGGGGTGCTATAGATCACTTGTTAAACACAAAATTTTAATCCATAATCTATGTTATGATTGTAAACAAACTATCGCCTTAATTCAGCCACCACATAATAACACATGCCGCTTACAAACACGCATGCACACGACAACATGCCGATTCCACAGGTCACAGCCGACAGGCGGTATCCCTGTCTTCAGATGAGTCAAGGCTATAATGTCAATGTCCAGCATTATCGGTTGCTGCCAACATTAGAACACCAGGGCACCATTGCTGTAAGTAAAATTTAATGATGTCCAGTATTGCTTTCTGGAAAATACTTGAAATGATATGCCTCCAAGAAGTAAACTAGCAGAGATTTCTAAAACAAACTATGTATTGAAAAACCCTAGGTGACATAAAATCAGTGAAATGAGTACACAACTGTATAAGTACTAAAATGTTTTCAACACCATTCTGAGAAACCATATATAATCACATAGAAAGAGTTGCCACTTTCTAACTATCATGGGATCCCATTAAACACTTTCAGTAACAGCCTTAATTTCTCTCTTATTCCAAACAATCAGCGTTTCTGAGATGTTCCCTGTTGGGTTTCAAAAACACTGCCAGGTAGCTGTAAAGTCTTTTACAGTAAGTCCTACATTAGAATTTCTGGTTAACTCACCCTGAGATTCAGATAAACATCAATCTTTTGATGGCTCCACTAATGTCGCCATCATCATCCAGGACCATCTTACTGCTATTGTTTTAACATACACTAACAAACCTGTTTTTGTTTTGTTCAGTGTAACTTATTTAAAAAAACACACATGGTTTCATCAACATCACCAGCCACAGAAAATTTTTTTCAAGGCAGATTTTACATAATGAACATTCAAAACAAGAGTCCCTTCATCCACCCCACCCACTTAAAATATGTTCACAATATATATTTTATCTGGCCACATAGGAATGATATGCCAGAGTAGTTAATTGGCCATATGAATGGCACAAAGATATAAGATTTATACTGGAAGTGGGGAAGTGTTGGGAGTTGTTTTTCTTAGAACAGCTAAGCAAGCAGAATGCAGGTGAACAACTTGGCCAGTCTCTTCATCATTAACCAAAGCATGTGGAACTATACATCAACAGACAAATCTTTCATTATCCAGCTCACAACAGAGATTTACTGAACACGCTACCAAACAGAGGTAGGACTATTTCGGACAAGGACCACTTCAGTTTCGAAATTAATCCTTTGAGGATGGTGTTTAGAAGAAACATGTATGTAATTAATAATTGTAAGTCAAGTCTGTCAAGGAAACAAGGATGTTCAAGCAAGTCAGGAGGGCCAACACACAACATAGATAACATTCTGCAGTGAAACAATGAGTAAGTTAGGTATATCCCGAATAGGCAAGGTTCTGGGCACCCAGAAAAATTAAAGAAATATTATGATCCATTATAGATACTACCAGATTGAGAATTCCAGCAATTTATTACATTCTCTGTGAAAGTGGCAGTAATTGCGTGCAGCATTCTATACAGACTATTGCCGAATGCTGCGTACAACATCAGTGTCACCGTGAGCACAGAAATTTAAAAAAATTGACAGTACTTTAGCTGTGATGCTGTTATGGTCTTCAGGTCGGAGACTGGTTTGATGCAGCTCTCCACCCTACTCTATCCTGAGCAAGCCTTTTCATCTCACCATAAGAACATTAGCACTGTCTAATAAATAAGTGCAATATTACGAATGAATCACACTTTGAAAGGCCATGGTATTCTGTGATTATGGAAAAAAGGGATGAAAATCATCATCTTTTAGGAAACATGAACTTGATACAGAAATATCATAGAAGATTCACTATGTTTATGCTTGTAATACACTGCATTTTTTCTATTGTAAAATCCTACACATTCATATATAGTTCTTTAAACTAACATTTTGCAATTGAAACTATTTGTTATTAGAAATAAATATTAAAAGCCACTATCATAGTCAGTGTAATCAATGTCACTTCAATACCTGTCCTGATTCTTCTGATGAAGGTGACGGTGTCTTTGTTTGAGTACCCAACTGAGGCATAATTATATTCCGGGATGGTGGCACTGTTGTTCTGGTCGTAGTACTGGCGTAGGCTGTTCAAGAACTGTCACTTCTGGTGCCAAGAACCAACAGCAAACTACCCACACTCGATAATGCACAAGTGACACTTGCCAGTTGGCTTGCTATATCAACCTTGACAATAAAAGAATTTATAAAGGTTATTTTGCTGTAAATTTCAAGTGAATTACGTACCAAAACATTGACTGACTACATCATATTCAACATCGAACCAATTTTGTACTAAATATTTGCGTGTTGTTTTAGAAGGGCATCGTAAATTAAACATCAGTTCGACTCCCTACGTAAGAAACTGAATATTCTAATTATCGTCCTCGTATTACTTTCATCATAATCACGGGAGTAAGGTTTTTTTTACTGCATTGGGGAAAAGTATTAAAAGTAAACTGCATGACACTTAACAGAAACTTTGAATGAAATGCATATTTCCTGCGACTCGAGAAACGTCAAGGAATTCGTTGACAACGTATTTTGTGAAAAAATAGCATAAGCATTGGTTTCGTATTCATACAAAAGAGTGATAGCAGTCTACAATGTTTATAACAGGCAGTGCGTTATTTATATGCGTCTGGATATTATTGCCCCAAAACAAAAACGGCGCCAAGGATTTACTACTCGCAGTCCACTTCATACAAAAATAAGTGCAGGAAATCACGAATGAAAGTATAAACACTGCCGTTAACTTATCCAGATTCTAAATTCTGAAAAGATTTCGTTCCTGTTTCATTCAACTAGTAATTTGTAAAGCTTATTTTAAGAACTGCTTTTTCGCAACGATCTACCTTTTATTTCCAAAAATAACCCAGTCTATCACTAAATAACAAACTCTGTCAAATCTTCGGTTGCGCCTGCGTTTTAGTACAAAACAGGTTAATTTCAAAAGTTATAAAAGCGTGTATCACAACATTAAATATTTACCAGTCCAGAAAAAAAATATTTTTCACACGGAAATGAATGATAATACGATAAGCGACATAAACAACATAGAAAATTGACGGAACCTCTGTCGGAACTGCGATCACAGTTTCTGCTAGCGCTCGGGCACAGCTCAACACCACCTTTGCCCAATAAATTCAAATATTGATCGACGTTGATTATGTCACCTTTCTTGTATTTACCAACAGATACATTTCAGTATTTGTGAGAATGCCTTACGTAATGTAAAGATGTGAATCTGCATAGTGTTTTACGGAAGATAGTACAGAATATTAATCTTATGGTAATAAGGTCCGCCTAATTAAGTATTACGCCATCCGCCAATAGTTTTTTCGCTCCATTGTCCACATTATGAAGCCTGGTTTATAGTACAGCGTCCAACTGTCCCGGATTGTGCTGGACAATCTCGCATTTGGACTCGTCCCGAATTGGAATAATTACTGAAAAGGTCCCACAAAATAGCAAAAGCTTCCCGCATTCCAGTAATTTTAAAATTGTTGATGTTAGAGCTCAAGCCGAAACGACTTGTATACGGCACGCTTTGTCATACTGCTTGCAAGTCAGCTTCACAATGCATCATCTACGAATAAATTATAGTCTTCTTACATTAAATAAAAAAGGAAACAAAAACGATACACATCATGTGACTATTTCAAATGATAAATTTCTCTAGCAGTGGAAGTTGTTTTTGTTTTAAGCTGGTACTGCATTTGGTGATAGGAGGACTTATTGAAAAAGTTCTGTTTTTGGCATATTTTCTGTGCCTTCTTAAGTACGATACGTTTATATAACTGTAATGGAATATTTTTCGGCCCTCAAGCTGGCAAACATTATGTAATATTATCACCGTCTGTATGAACGTAGTTAAAATCTGACATGCAAATACAATATCAAACTTACTTCCTTCAGGAATAATAATGTGATGAAATTCTGAAAATGCGACAACGAAAGTGATGAGCATAGCATGTAGTAAGACGCAATTAAACTCCACACTTCATCGAATGAACTTCTATAATAGAGTAGTTAAAATGGTTTTAAAAAGTTGTTTTTATCAAATTTAAGTCAAGGTTATTGCAAAATATAATTCCTTGGGCAGAGGATGCTGCTTATCAAAATATGTGGAGCACGATACTCTAACAGCTGGAACAAATAAAAGTACGGTAGTAGAGACAATGAAGGTGATCAGAAAAACGTAACGGAGGAAGCATATGTAAAAAATGTCAGACTCTAAAATTCAAAATAGGAGCACGAGAAAATATTTATGAACTGTAAAATAAGACTGAAAATTAAAAATAAAACGTCACTCATGTTAGATACGTTACTTTAAAAGTAAATGAGTAGGCCTACTCTACTCGCACAAATTTATTTCCTAGTTTCATAATAACTGGCACAATGAGTCCTTCACATGTCCTGCACCGAGTTTTGAAAATGTTGGCCGCCTTAGTTTATAGCAAACACAAGGGAACGAACATCAGCGAAGGAGAATTCTCACTGGAATAAACAGTGAATTGCGTTCAGTCCTGCTCACCGTTTAGTTTCCTTTCACCAATGATCGCTCTTGTAATACTGATCACAGGTTCTTATTTATCGAACCTTCAAGAGTATTTCCTATATTCTCCACTTATGCGCCAGGGGTATAAAAAGGTTTGACCTTCTATCTTGTCTACGTCTGTTGTTTTCATGCGTTGCATGAACGAGGGGTGACCTGAACTAATGTTGCTGATCAGAATGATATGACTGTTTGGTGCTTCTGAGAAAGGAAAATAAATGTAACTAGTAGAGAATTGCCAAAGCACTCAAATGTCCAAATTGAAGGGCAGAAAGTAGATACATTCCATCTGTGGTGTCTGTTCTTTTGGACATGTCGGGAAAAATGGACACGAAGACACCACATACAATGAAGGTGATGGCAGGCCAATAGCTCCTGCAGTGGCGATGCATGTCAGGCTCAAACTATTTGGGAAATCGGTGCGAGTAATGAAGGCATGGGCTCTACGTCAGTGAGGATAAACTGAGAATTTGGGTCTGGAAGGAGGTTACTAGAGTGGTCTATGCAGTTGTGGTGAGCACTGTGTCCAGATGACATAGTGGTCAACACACGTGCCTACTAAACAGGAGACCCAGGTTCGAATCTAAATATAACGTAAATTTTTAACTTTGCACATCTATGTAATTTTAATGCCCACTGGCACCTAATGTCTTCAACTCCTCTGTGTCTTATGACAAGATATTAATTAGATTTTAATAATTAGATGTTTATATCAGCCAGAAAAGGAAGGAGTAAGCATTAGTTTTAATTTTTGTTATTGGAAGCGGTAGCACAGTGACTATCATTTAAAGTAACAAAGAGTGCATATGTTAGGGTGACCAGATATTCCAAAATGAAAATACAAGACACAAATTAGAAGTTGAAATGAAGTAACATTTTGTGAAACGTTCCGTATACAATGTGTCAGTAAAAGAATTTGAATTCAAATATTTGGTCCATAATACAGCTCCATACATCATACGTTTTTGTAAAAACTCCCACTTAAAAAAGCGTTCCTAATGAAGTAAATATTTTAGTGTTGTCACATGCAAAGACAGTGTCAGTTTTATGTGACGACATTTCTCATTAGGGCTGACGACTATTATTGTGTACATAGGTTACTTATTTCTCACTTTCTCAACTATATTTTTCAGAAGAATGCATGTCATTCGGGAGTATGATAATTTCGAATTAAGTTTTGTGAAAATGAAGAGGTTTAATATTGATACAGTTCAGGATATAATTATAACTAAGACTCATTTATAGGATACTTCATATGTTATTTTTATCAGCCCATAAAACAATGGCGCCAGATAGTCACTACGCATAGGTTATTATGAGCTGCGAAATTTCAACAGATATCACAACATGAAATAAGTTTCACCGAGACAGTATTTCTAAATTCGTGCTTTACCGCTTCACACACATTTGTAAAATTGTTCACTGGGGCACTCTATTGGCTTGAGGGAACAGTATGTTTTGCTGCATGGAAAGCAAGGAAGTCTTCCTCATCAGCAAGACTCTTACTTCAAATTCAAATGTTTGTAAACCTAAGGGACCTAACTATGTTGGTTATCAGTCCCTAGGCTTAGAAATTACCTAAACTAATTTAACTCTTTATTTGGCAATGTTGCTCTCAAGCAACATCAAAATTGCGCGTGGTTTTCTGAAACATCTTTTAGGTTTCATCCTTGGGTGGGCAACAGTGCTTGAAACTAACGTTTAAGCTCTCCAGTAAAGTGACGTTTCGTTGTCTTTCGCGAAAAGTTTAGCAATAAACTGAATCTTTAGCGGACACTCTAAGCATAAATCACCAAGGTACATGTCTGTTTCAATTTTGTGACGATGTTATTCGTGATACATGTAAAACTGTTTATAAAAGCGAAAGAGTAACCCTTGAAGTTGATTTATTATGGAAAATTATTGACGAGTTCTTATATGGGCGACTGAAAATGGACTTACATTTATTGGGAAGAAGAGGCCTACTAGACCACAACAAAAGAAGAACAAAACAGCATCTCCTGTACCGGTCAATGATGTACGGTATGACAAATATGACAATATGTTGTCACTTGACATATTATGGGCCAAAAGGAATTTGCAAGGTTTGTCTTCAGAGGTATTTGACTGTAAAATGTGGAAATCATGGGACTGTTCCGAACTTTGCACCATAAACGACTAGTTTTCAGACGTTTCACATGAAATAGTCCAAGATACAATAATTTCTGCAGTCATAAGTTCAAATGTCTGTAAATCGATGGGACCAAACTGCATTGTCATCAGTCCGGCAGTCATAAGAACAACACTTTAGTATTTATACTGTACCACACAATCACTGACAAATAAAGACAAAGGACTAGAGCTCTGTGAAATACAGCATTATCACATTTATCCTGTACTTGTTTTAGCTATAAAGAAAGTGTATCCACTGTTTGAAACAGAATATATACACTTCATTTCAGCAAAGAAAGAACTAACATGAGCAAACCCATACCTGAACTACAAAAAAAAAAAAAAAAATAAATAAATAAATAAAGGAATCTACATAAAATACATTCATAATTACCATGCCTTCTTGCTTCATGGAGTGTTCACATCTTCATTTTTAGTGGAGCACATAATAATGAAAACCAATTTTCTTTAAAACCAAATGAAAATACACATGACCACTTCACGGTAAAGCAAAGAATATATATCACGAATCGAAACATTTGGCCGTAAATATCAAATAATGTGGGGATTCGAAAAGGCATTGTTTATAACTAAGTTCCAACTACACCTAAAGATATGTGCGAGAGAATTGTCAGAGCATGTGCTTTGATAAATGCCGATGTGATACGGAATACAACTCAATGCACGATAAGAAGGTTGCAGAGCTGCATCGATACCAATAGCCATCACTTCGAACAATTTCTGTAACTTGTCGCTTATGTCACCTTTTCGATCTTTGTTGACCTTCAAAGAGCTTACTGTTACACATCATTGGATTCATCTCAGTAGCTTCTATCAGAAAATAAGTATCAAACTGTAGCTTCCTATTTTAAAAAACAAATTTGACCTTCATCTCTGAGAAGCGACCCCACCTAGCAACAAAAAACAAACGTCATATTCTGGCCCCTTTGTCCAAAGTAACTTTTGTCCCACATACTTTTTAGCTCCCATCATCCTTTCGGAGTTATTCTTGATGTCTATAGTTAGTGACTCACTCTGTATAGCACCTGTTATGGAACTCTACTTCTGTTGCACATACTTCTAAATGCTACTCTAGACCGAATTTATTTATGACAATGTTATTGGATTTATGGCAGTTTTAATAAATGCGGCAACTACTCGTCCCTCTACATCTACTCTACAGAAGTAGGCACAGAGGTACCACAGGCCATTAAAGAGAGAAGAAAAACATTTTCAAATGTTTGAGAGATTATGGGACTTAACTATGGGGTTATCAGTCCCTAAACTTACAAAGTACTTATGAACTAGCTTATACTAAAGACGGCACAAACATCCATGCCCGAGGGGGGATTCGAACCCCCATTTGTGAACGGCCTCGCCCTTCGTAGCACAGCGCCTCAATGCGCTCCGCCGCAGCAAAGAGAGAGAAGACTCCAGTTGTTGATCCTGGCTAGAAGTTATATGATCATGGATGAGAAAGCGTGTGACCCAGGTGTTGATGACAGGTCATTGTGATTGTGTCCACCATGATGCTGCAGAGGGGGACAGCCTTTAGCAACAGGGAGGCGTCATGAGGAGCACCATGATCGCCATGTCACTGTAACTTTGCCGCGGTGGAGTAGCCGAGCGGTCTAAGGCGCCTCGCTGCGAAGCGCGCGGTTGCTCGCCGTCGGAGGTTCGAGTCCTCCCTGGGGCATGTGTGTGTGTGTGTGTGTGTGTGTGTGTGTGTCTTGTCCTTAGGTTAGTTTACCTTAGTTTAAGTAGTTTGTAAGCTACGGACTGTTGACCGCGCAGTTTGGTCCGCTAGATTTACAAACAACTGTAACTTGTTCACAACCATTTCCGACAGTCAGGAATATCTGTCAGCTTCTGTAGTCGCATCTAGACCGAGCGGCAGCCATCCTGTGAAATACGTAGCGGGAGTAATGCTATGAACGGGAATTTGGTATGCTTGGCACCATGTCATCAAGTCTCATGGAAACGGTGATGGGCTGACACCATCAGTGTGTTGATACGTGCCACCTATTCTGCTCGAACTTATTCACGTCACACAAACACTTTCGGACATTATTCTTTTGCATGCTTTGTGTTCTTATCACATCGAAAAGATTGCACTAGAGCCAACTATTCTGTTCTCTACTAGCGTCTTCCTAAAAAAGAGACGAAAAAATCTACAAACATAGAGATATTTACGTTTAAACTATGCATAAATACGAATTTAAAAGCAGAGACATGTTTTATTTATTTCAACAGTCAAAGAGTCAGAATTATTAGAAGATAATATGATTTTCGACGTTACTTGACGGTTAGAAGGAAAACGTGATAGAAAACTAAATTTAACAGGTGGTTTTTATTACATTTTCGATATTGTTTAATGTGTTTGCAATTTTCTTCTGCCAATAAATGTAAAAGTTTTTAAATGATTGGACAATACTTTTCTTATTTTTTCCCCTTCAATAGTGTATAGAATTTATCACATCACATTTGAGGAGATTATCAACTTTGTATTACCTTTCGTCATTAATAAACTCAACTGTGCAACTCCCACTTAAATAGTACCTTTATAACCTTACTTCATCATTCAGATGTGAAACTACACAGCCGACAGTAGACAATTTTAGTGATAACGTCTAAACGAAAACGACCACTTTAAAAAAGGTGAGACACTTACGGGAATAACAGACCAGGGGCGCTGCAGTAGATTCACTCGTCATGAGTAGTCAACTGAGACAGGAAAGTCGATCGTGTAAAATGGGCTGAAGACCTGCTATGGACTGAGCGGCCACTCCTGCAGGAGGTTCGAGTCCTCCCTCGGGTATGGGTGTGTGTGTTGTCCTTAGTGTAAGTTTGTGTAAGTAGTTTGTAACTCTAGGGACAGTTGACCATAGCAGTTGGTCCACTAGGTTTACAAACATTTGAACATTTGAATGCTGCTGAGCTGCATCAAAACACAATACTACACAAACAGCCAAACAGTGCTTGAAATAATGTTACTGTGATGATGTCTGAACGGAGAACGGAAATGATGGATTAACGACCCTTTGACACAGTGGTCATTAGAGATGGAGCACAAGCTCGGTTTCTCTCTCTCTCTCTCTTAAGGATCGTGAAGGAAATCGACATGTCCTTTCAAAGGAACCAGGCCGGCATTTTCCTTGAGTGATTTAGGAAAATCAGGGAAAAACATAAACCTCCAAGAATGGAAATGGACTTCAATCACTGTCCTTCCGAATGCTAGTCGAGTGGGCTAACCACTGCACCACCTCTGTCAGTTTGCATTTAAATACTGGATTTTCAGATCCCACACAACTACCTGTGAGTGACATATCAGACAGACGGCGGGGTGCACAAGATAAAACAGTGTATTCATTGGTTTTGTTGTTGTGGTGGTGGTCTTCAGTCTAGGCACTGGTTTGATACAGCTCTCGACTCCACTCTATTATGAGTAAGCCTCTCCATCTATGAATAATAATGGCAAACTACATCTATTTGAACCTGCTTACTGTATTCGTCTCTAGGTCTCATTCTGTGGTTTTTAACCCACATACTTCCCTCCAATGCTAAATTCATGATTCCTTTATGTTTAAGAATGTGTCCGACCAGTCGGTCCCCTCTTTTCGTCAAGGTATGCAAAAAAATCCTTTTCTCCCCAATTCTGTTCAATACTTCCTCAATAGTTACGTGATATACCCATATAAGCCTAGATATGGTAAGCTTTGAAGGATATTTACGTCTGTAAAACACACTGATGGAAGAATGAAATCTCCACAATCTGCCGAGAAAAGTCTTTTACCAGTCAAATTATCTGATAATATTTGTTACGTACGACGAGGTTTTGAAGTCTTTCAGCAGATACTGCAGACTCCACTGAAGAGCCAACAGGACCACGTACAGTTCAAAGTCAGGTCTGGTCTTTTGTATATCACACCGAAAGTATTGACAATGAGGCGGCTAACGCGAAGAATAGTTTTCGGTGACATTTCCAAATTGCAAACAACTCTGACTCATCTGGATCAGTTATTACCCTTCTGAAGCATCACTGATCTTGCTCCTATTGTCTGTCCCACTTCCAACGTTCCTATGGCTCTCCATGCTTAACCTTGTGTACGTCACATTGTTGTTGTATTGTACTTCCTGCTCACTATACTATTTGAACCTAACTGCTTATGTAATCAGTGTGGTAAACAGAAGTTAACGCCAAACCTATCCGTAGCAACTTTCTGTTGTTGCCACCATCTACGTTGCCATAATGTTGTTGGTTCCACTCCGTAGGACCAACAGACAGACGTCGAACGATTTTAGTTCATTCTGCCGATGGCAATACTTTAGAAACGAAATTATCTCAACAAATCCCCTAATAGTTAAGACCAGTCTAGTTGCAAATGCTTTCTAAATCGCTCCTGTGTGGAGTGGTCAAGGAGAGCAACCGATTGCAGGCAATAGTGTTGAAATGTCTGGGCGGCCAATTGGCGTAACTAGGACTTGGCTTTCGGGGGGGGGGGGGGGAATAGATCTGCTTGACGAGCAAAATTTTAGTCAGTTTCGGGACAGATACCACCTACCACTCCCGTTGAAGGAACTAATTTACTCCCATCCAATGAAAGCTTATGGTAAAACACCCCAAGTTTCCAGTCTTTACCTTTACCAGATTGCTGTTATACGATTTCTTTATTCTTTTTCGTTTTCTTTCTATTTTTTCCTCTTTTTTTCTTCTTTTCGGGTTCTGGGGTCGGGGGGGGGGGGGGTTCTATCCCCCTCATCCTCCCCCCCCCCCCATAGTTACGCCACTGGCGGCCATAACAGGTTGTATCCATAAAGAAAAGGTGGTTCCAAATAATCAAAGTTATTACATACTTATACACCAAATTCTTTAAATTTTATATCAATAGCTCATCTTTATTGGAATTCAGTGTTCTCTGTTTCACATGATACCAAGGGCATAAAAGGCGAACGAATCGAGAATGTAGTGACTGTCATTTATGTAATCAGTGTGGCACTAATTTTCGTATATCATTATAGGGGGGTAAATCTATATCCAATACAGTGGAGATCGACGAAAATTCTTTACTTCGAGTATAATTTCCATTTAAATTATTTGGGCCATTGTAATTCGCAATATACAGGAATAGAACTTAGTGCAGTTGTGATGTTCCTTCTTTCCTTCCCTGTACACGAGACCGTCCATTGTCATTGTCCCTACGCTCGAGGTGAAATGTCGTAACTATATCAGCATCGCTAAAGGAACCATTAATTCAATTTTTATTGGCGATTCTCAGTGACGACGCATCCTATGTGTCACTGGTTCAGTGAACTCCCGGAAAAAGTTCGTCGTGAAAAAAAGTTTTTCTATCAGATCATTTTCTATGCACATTCAAAGTATTTTTATCGCATGAGAAACGTTTTACGTCACTGAGACAGTACATATACGAGTCGTAGCGCGGCCGCTTAATATAGGCGGCAGTGGGCGCAGCGTTGCAAAGCGCATGCGCGGCTGAGGTTCGAATTCTTTTCTGAATCCCCCGGGGGCAGCAAATGGGCGCTCCCGCGGCAGCGAGGGGCGAGGAAAACGCCGTTTTTACGATTGGCGTTGGAGCTGGTAGAGACACCATCTCCTGGCTAGTGGCTACTCCAGCTCTGGCAGTTACGCACGAATGGTCCCGAAGCAAACGCAATGGAGCTACCACGCACCTCGCCTTGCACATGGGCAAATGCTCCATGAAGGCAACATCCGCACTTCATATTTGTTCTTGGCGCATGGACGATTTATCAAAAACACGTCATATTTGGTAAACTATCTTATAAGTTTCTATTAAAGACGCATCAGCTGTAAAAGCCTTCAGAAGATCCGATCACAAATAATAGTAATAATAATAATAATAATGTCAGCGGGAGTTACTAGTCTCCTACCGGGCGCCTCCCCAGGTGGCGGATAGGGGGATGCTCACTAGATATGGTGGGTACCGGGGAAATAAAATACCCGGGGTGGACCAAAACTAGTACCAAGGGCACGACTGTTCCACATGTTAGTGGCGGTGACCAACAGCGTCTGTTCCACATGTTAGTGGCGGCTGACTCATGTTTCAAGGCTCCACAACCTTGATCCTATCAAATGGCACATGCCAGACCAAACTATGAATTACAAGTAAAATCATGGTTCGTGTATGTAATAACAAAATTACCCCAGGTGGTAAAATCCACCCACCTATTAAAAAGGTGGCAACCGGTCATTCGGATTCTGGGGACACCGGGCCTACACGATTTATGAGTGAGTCGGAGCACTCTGGAAAACTTCCCAAAAACAGAAACAATAAGAAAAATTACATTGGAACAATAAACATACAGACACTGATACAACCAGGAAAATTACAGATTGTAACTGAAGAATTAAAGAAACTGAAAATCCAAATCCTTGCAGTACAAGAGACAAGGTTCCCCGATGATCAAACCACTGATTACAATGGCTTCAGAATCTTCAAAAGTGGAACTAATAGGAAAATTGGTAGAGGGGCGAACATGCTTGGTGTGGCCTTTCTTGTTGAAAAATCCGCCGTTAAATCTATAATGTCTGTAAGAACCATTAACAATAGACTAATGCTTCTTAGGTTTAAAAATAAGAATAAAAACTACACCCTAATTAATGTCCATGCACCTTGCAACATTGAAAATAAGAAGAACCGAGAAGCTGTAGACAAATTTTGGGAGCGATTAGAACTTGAAATCTCTAAAATACCAAGAAACGACGTCAAAATACTTCTTAGAGATTTCAATGCACAGATTGGCAAAGAAAAAAAAAATTAGGAAGACAGTGGGCTTATATCCAGCACACAGATTGACCAACAAAAACGGCATGAGACTAATCCAACTCTGCCAACAGTTCAACATGAAAATCAGCTCAACCTCCTTCAACAAGAAACCTAGCAAACAAAAAACCTGGAGATCCCCAATAAACCAACTTGGAGAATTTCAGATCGACCATGTAGCCATCTCTTATGACTTTCAAAAAGAGATCAGAGATATCCAAGTTAAGAAAGGCACAAATATCGACTCTGATCACTACCTCACCAGGGTTCGAGTACAATTCACTCCAAGGCGAAAAACACAGAAAACACCACCGGCAGTCCCAAAATTTAATCTACAAAAACTAACAGTATCAGAAACAATAGAAACATGGGAAAATTCTCCTGCAAACAACTGGGAAAAATTCAAGACAAAAATTACAGAAACAGCCAAAGAAAAAATACCGTTACAGAAGAAACCCAAACATCCGTGGTGGAATATAAAATGTGAAAATGCCATTGAATTACGCAAAAAAGCCTTCGAGAAATATAGCTCGAATAAGAATGAGGGGAATTACCAAAACTTTCTAGAAACACGAAAGCTTTCGAATAAAATTATCAGACAAGAGAAGAGAAAATATGTAATCCAGCAACTAGAATCAATAGATACATATTTTAAAAATTATAATACACATGGATTCTACAAAACTTTCGCAAACCAAATTAAAGGTTATAACTCTCAAAATCTTTGCTTCCGAAAACCAGATGGGAATTTAGCACTAAGCGATGAAGAAAATTGTGAAGTACTAGCCGAATATTTTGAAAAACTTCTAAACTGTCCAGAACCAACAGAAACCCTCCCAATATCCAACACCAAAGCTCCACAACAAAAAGATTCCTCACTGCCAACAGAAGAAGAAATTATCAAACACACAAAGAAACTCAAAAATAACAAAGCCTCTGGGGAGGATGGAATTGTAGCTGAATTTCTAAAAAATCTAGGGTCTAATTCAAGAAAGGAGCTAGTAGGAATTATTCAAAATATATGGGTCACCGAAGAAATCCCAGAAGATTGGAAGTGTGCCCTAATACATCCATTACACAAAAAAGGGGACAAACATGATGTGAATAATTACAGAGGAATTTCTCTACTTCCTGTCACATATAAGATTTTATCGGCTTGTATTCTTGAAAGAGCACAAGAAATACTAGAACCCAAAATCTCAGATTTCCAAGCTGGTTTCAGGCCAAACAGATCGTGCCCAGAGCAAATTTTAAACCTAAAATTAATCACAAGGATAAGGAAGATGCGAGGCAAGCCTACAGTGTATGTCTTTGTCGACTTCAAGAAGGCATATGACTCAATCCACAGACCCACACTATTTAGGATTCTTGAGGAAAAAGGATTGGATCGTAAAATACAAAAAATCATTCAACAGACGTTAACAAATACAAAATCCAAAGTGAAATTTATGGGAAAACTTTCAAAACCATTTGAAATTAAAACTGGGGTTAGACAGGGTGATGGGTTGTCGCCTTTGTTGTTCAATGTAGTTCTGGATAGAGTCATGGAAGAATGGGAGAAGAAACTTGAAGAAGAAAAGTGCTGGAAACCAATTTCATTAGGAACCAAAAAACATAACCTAAGAATCCCCTACTTAGCCTTTGCAGACGATCTCGCAATAATGGCAGATTCTAGTGAAAGGGCTATAAAACAGGTAGAAATTCTAAAAGAATGTGCAGAAAAAGTCGGGCTACAGATATCATTTGAAAAGACAGTGTTCACAACAACAAATTTAGAAATTTCCAAATTACAAACCAAATACGGAGAAATCAACAGAGTACCACACTTCAAATATCTTGGAGAAATTATCTCAGAAAAATTTGCACAACAAGAAAGAATACAAAAAGCTCGTAAAGGTTTAGGATTAGCGCAAAACCTCTATAATAAAAGATGCTTATCTTTAAATGCCAAAATTAGGCATTACAATACAGTCATTAAACCATCAATGTTATATGCCAGCGAAACCTTGGCACTAAACAGGAAAACTGATCTAGAAAATCTAAAGAAAGAAGAAAGAAAAATAATTAGAAAAATTTTGGGACCAAGATGGACCGAGAATGGGTATAGATTAGAGAAAACATCAAAAATTGAAGAATATTCTAACATAGAGATAGACATGAGGAAAAGACGCCTCAAATTCTATGGCCACATAATGGGACTCCCTGGATACAGATTAACAAAAAGAATTGTAAAATACGTAGATTCTCTTGTTAATGGAGGAGAATGGATCCAAAAAGTTAAAAAAGATTTGGAATTAGCCAAAATTACTAAAAAAGAAATAGATGCAAGGAACAATTTTAGAATAAAAGTTGAAAAGTGGGAGGTTAAACCAGAGACAAAATCACCGAGAACTGGAACAAAATGGAGTGAAGAAAGAAGAACTAAATTTTCTCAAACAATGAAAAACTGGTGGGCAAATAAAAAGAACCAGAAGACCAAGAAGAACGGAAAATGAACCAGCTTTACTTAGCGTCTTCCACATGGGAGCTTTACGACTAATAATATTAATGTCTGTACTCTCCACCTAGCAAGAATAGCCGTGTGGTTAGCGGCATCGCTCTGTGGTGTCAAAGATAGTGGGCTCGAGCCTGGGTAGAAGCATTTTTTTAACCAAATCTTTCTTTTTACAGATATGGGAACAATAATGACTTTTGTATTGTTGCTTGCCACACATGTTTGGACGTTTTTGTGAATGTGTCACGATTTTGAGGGTAAATGTTGCGCCACATTGTCTTTTTGGACGCCGAAACATCGACGTGCCGAGCGGGAAGGTGGGGGGGGGGGGGGCAGTATCAAGTTTCTGCCCCGGTAGATCCGGCGCTGTAAGAAGTGAACACCCAGTCTTCTGAAGCACCAGTACTTAAAGGTTCACCTTAATTCACTAGACGAGGTTATTTCTTCATAAATACTATGTCAGTTTGCCCTAGCTACAGACAAGTCTGTTTTGTGAATGAAAAGCTTTGACCTAACTATGATTAGCTTTACAACCTAACACATGTATGCCCGTGAAAGATCTACTGTTAAACCGTAATAAAGAACAATATGACCAGCGAGTGTCTTAAAGGACTCGATTTGGTTGATCTGAAAGTAGACTAAAATGGTCTGAAACCGGCTACGAAAAATAACAAACCTTACTTCTGAACAACTTCGGCAGTCAACAACAGAAAATGGATCAAATAACGAAGTTGCTGCCTGCATCAGACAGCATGCTGGAAATAAGCGATGAAAACAACCTTAATAGATGAGAACTTACCCTTGAAAATAGGAGCCGCCACAAATTCCTCCGCATTTTTCCCATACCCTGCCTTTTGCCTACATGATGCAGCAAGGGTTTCTTATTAGCCTCTCCAAATTTCTAACCTGAAGCCCTTCTTTTTAGATTACACGTTGCTGCCAACAAGTGCTGTGGTAACATCCCTGGCTGACTTCTGCTCCTATATGAATTTCCTTCGCCTCTTCTGCTATTTGTAATTTATTCCTTTGCGTTGTTTCCTGGTATTACTATTTTTCCATCCTATTTCACAAGAAATTTACATCTCAAGGTAAAAGTTTGTGATTGGTGAAGTTCTTCTGAACCCAAAAAAAAAAAGCCTGGTTTAAATCCATCCACTCCGTAAGCCTACAAAATGTGGTGTGTCTGTCCATACGCAGACTTGTTGCATCTCGTGAAATGGGCACTGAAGTCGCACTGACAAGGAACTGTGATACGCTACACGGTGTCAAGAAAAGGACTCCCTGATTTAAAAATCAAATATCTCGTAAATAAATATCGATAGAGGAATGCAGCAAACGGTATGTTTATTGTGAAAGCTGTAAGAAGTTTATACAGCAGTTTGAAATAATAGTTACAAAAGCTGCTAACAGATGGCGCTGTAATCGTCATACGTAAAGCCTAGTATAAATAGTGATCCGAAGCCCAGAGCCTTCAGTTCCACTATTGAAACTTGAAAGGAGGTTATCGTACCGAAGGAAGAGATTAAAACCATGTACTCCATTGCACAACGCGTTTTTCTGGTGGTAGAGAACCACAGGTTAGAAGAGAGTCCTACGGCCACAAGGCGAAGTTTTCAAGCACGATTTAATGTTCCAAAAGGACCCGATGCGAAAATCATTCATACGCTCTTCGCAAAATTTCAACGAACAGGCAGCGCAACTGATGATCTAGTGGGGCATGTTTGTTGGCCGCAAGCAAACCGCAGTTACGCCTGAAAATATCGCTACAGTTTCTGGAATTATTCAGCGAAATCCAATGTCATCCATCCGTAGAATTGTATCTGTTTTGTGTCCCAACTTCGTCGCCGCTTTTGTGTCCCAGCCTCGTCGTAGGTGTCGGTGGCCGAGTGGAATGAGACCGACACGCTGGTGCAGGTACGGAGGGGAGCAGCCAGAAACTATAAATACTCGAGTAAATTAGAAAGAGATATATTGCACAGAATGTAACAATACTTAACTTTTACATAGTACTGCAGAATGTTGATACATAGTTGTTAGAGGCCTGCCTAGTGCCTGTACAATAGCAAAGTCTTCACTGGTGCCTATCTGATTACGAAGGTCCTAACTCGTTGCTATCTCAGTCCGAAGTGACCGGTGTCTTTCCGTGGTGGCCACGAGCGGGGTTGCAGCAGAGGGCGCTCGTGGCTGTCGTCGTGAGAACGCCGCGCCGTGCGTGCATGGCGGCGCGCGGCGAAAGTAGGTGGCGCGCACTTTGTACTTGTGCGACACCACAATCTGAGACTGGTTTGCAGCGTTCCAACACGCAGAAAATACTGAGAAAGAGCCTACACATGTCGTGTCCTACATAGGAAAGAGGGAAGAGGTAGCAAGGTCAGTCTGCATATCCCGAGCGGAAGGGAGTGATTGCAGAGAGACAGTACAGGCATCTACTAGAGATGCGGATTTGGGGACTCGAGAGGATACTTGTTTAGGAAACTTTATGGAACTCCTAGGTAACTTCCATTGAATTTATTGCATCCCATACTAAGTCTACTACACTGGGGTTAGTTACTTTAAAAAACAAGAAGTAGAAATCGTTTGCCACAATAGAAGCCAGTAATTACGTTCCCTAGCAGCATCCCCTAGACAGACGCACTCCCCGCGAGAAACAGACTGTCATGGAGCACCCCGAGGCCGAAGGCGATAGTCACGGGCTGGCGCCCGACTCGTCTGACTGAGAACTCCCCTCTTGATCCAAAAACCGGGGGTTTTAACGGCCGGTGTGGGCGCACCTCTTTTCCCCACTTTCCGACAGTTAACAATTTCCTATTGGCCGCTGCTTGGTTCAACCAATCTAAATTGTGGCTTGCCCTCTCTCTGAGTCCTCTAGCGAACCACGTTTCAGCCTGTCCTTTCTGCCATTCCCCGGGTGGGGAGGTGGCTTCTTTGTGCACTAACAAAATCCATACTTGGTAGCAACATTGTTCAGCTGAAAGTAAAACTTCACGACGCTACCCAATATGGGCAACAACAACAATGTTTTACGTCAGTTGGCCACGCCTTAGGCTCCGCCTTAGGCCATGCCTCAGGGGAGCTGCTAACTTGCAGTTTTTCTTCTTTACCCTCTCACTCTAGCCTCGTGGAACCACTGACGTTGCTGTTCCCAAGTGACTGGTATCAACTTTGCTACGTACATTATAACGTGCCTGTTGGCAATCAAGTACTAATGTAACGTCTTACATCAGCGTCTAGACGCTATATGAAGTTAGACCCATCTTCTCCGAAAGGTAACCTCCACCCTGGGACGGTGGCTGAGGGCATCAGCAGTTCGCTAGGAGATTTCTTTAGTGCCTACATCCCGTAAGATATACGTGTCTGTTTTAGCCTGTTATCTGCAATGGTCTCTATTTCTCAGCCTGGAGTGCGTCTCTGTGGCTCACACAGCGTCTCAACAATTCCAACAGTAAAATCAATATATGACACCTCCCCCCATGGGAAAACTTTGTTGACACTCTTTGGCAACAAATTTGTAAATTGGCTTTTGTTGTGGTAAAACATCTTATTTCTAGAAATGACATTAATTTCAATTTAGTTCTCAAGCACTTTTTCAATTTCTTTTCTCTGTCTTTTGCACTACATCTGTAAAAACTGACTTAAAACTGTCTTCACTATACACACATATTTAAAATAGTCCATTTTCACCAATGCGCAATACATTAAACATCAATAACATAATGTGATTACAGAATACTTGATTTCACATTACACATTGACACATTTGTATACAGCATAAGTTCCACAAATTAACTTTACATTATGCATACCCTTTAAGTACCTATACCTATCAAAATATTTATTTATTTTCTATATTTATTTGACACATCATTACTGAATTTCACCACATATATAGATACATATTAATATATACAGTGTAGATCTTTGTTACAATAAGAAAATTTACATTTGTGTGGATCATTACAACAGGTTTATGTACTTGGTTAACTGATTGAGAAAAGTATTTTCTTACATACTAAGGGGTTTGTTTTTGCAGTGCTGTATTTTATCTTTGATCTCTACGTGGAGTGGGCATTGGTAACGGAGGGCTGTCGTCACTTCGTGACGGAGTATTGGAACGGGACTCCCGCTCTTCGCTATTTGGTCGTATTGCGCGTAATGGTCTCCTGCTACGGATGTGTGTCATTTCTGACCCTTCATATGTGTTCACTATGGTCGTTCTGACACACAATCTGCCACAACAATCGTCACCCATGCCTTTCCACAAATATTTAAAACAATCCCGACAACATTTGCAATATCGGCACAAACAACATATAACTATTAAAGCCACTATTACAACTCCTAGATATGGCCAGAACGAATAATGATACCAAGAATCATATGAGAAATTATGCTGTTCTTTGAAAGCTATCTCCTCTTCTATTTCTGATATTTTATTACCTGCAACTTTAAGGTCATCTAAATGTCGTATTACATGTTCCAGGGGCATGTCTAACTTTAGCTCTGATATGTTCCTCTTTTTCTCGTTAACTATACAGCAATCAATCTGCATGTTTAAAGCGGGCACTATGTCCTCACTAGTGACGTTATTTCTTATTATTTGCTCAGACTGTATGAATACTTGGGTTCCATATCCCTTACATTTGCCATAAAATGTCAATTTCTCGGTGCCTTTGATTAGTACATCGGTTGGCTTATGGTCATTACACAGTATTGTTAAGCCTTCATTTGTCGGAGCAATGAATAACCATTGATCTTGACTCAATGGAGTCCAAATACTATCATTTAATTTCACAAATTTCTGAATGCAGTCCATAGGAATTTCCCTTACGGGCTGTAGCATTCTTGCTTCACACGTCTCATGATCATATGTAGACATTAAAACAAATTTTTGTTTTCAGATTTTGCGAACCCGGTCTATCATCTTACACAACAGTTGTTCGTTGCTCAATTTTGCATAGTGCCGCTTTGCTTCGTCAGTTAATAATTAATCCTTTTCTGGCTGTATATACATGAATAAGTTTTGACCTCCATCAACTTCTGAAGGTAGGGGTAATACTCTGAACAAATTAAATAATTCGTTCTCTACTAATGGCACATTCAATACATAACTTAAGATATGGTCTGAGATGAACACAGCAACATCAATTACGCGCAGTAACTGGTATCCGCTTCGTTCTGTAAGGGCAATGGGGAACTTTTTGTCTTTTATATCATCACGAATTAAATGCAAATATTTTACTATTTGTACTGGATTAATTATGTGTGGTGCCAGTATTCCCTTCTGTGCGTTTACTATGGCAGAAATTAAAAACTCATATTCCCTTTCTAATTCATTAAAAACTGATACCAATTGTATTAGTTGTTCATTTACATTGGTAATGACAGCCAAATTTTGTATCTTCCGGTCCGTCGTATTAGCATATTCATTCACATATCTATGGAGCTTCTCCATATTACTGACAATCATTTCCTCATTACGTGCAAGGCTAGCTACCGTGTGGTTGAAACTAGTTAAAGTAGCTTTGACCACTGTCACTTGCTCCTTGGTCAGCTTAAGCAGTTGCCTCTGTTCATTTTCTATTAAGTCAATCTTTGATTTGAAATAGGAGGCATCCTGCTCATCTAGTGTCCCAAACAATATCTTACTAATTTCCCCAACAAAATTTAACACGCCGCGTTTTCGCCGTGTTTCGTGACGGGTTAATTGTCCAATTACACCTTGTGACGTCCTGATCTTTCTCACGTGCCAATCTAAGGCTTGTTCGACTACGGCACATTCTTGATCGCTTATTCCCAAACTTGTCAACTTTTGCTTACAATACCCTACCGCTAAATGTGCCAATCTTTCTGTCTCATCGGCTTTTCCCTGAAGCTCTCCTAAGTGTATACAGCTAACAATTTTCCATGTCACACTGTAGATTTGTACTTTACCAGCACTGGCATAATACAAGCCTGGCGATGAAGGAAACTTTTCTATACTGAAGTCTTGATACTGTCCAAGGGAGTACACAACTGTGATACAGTTCACCAGATGCTACAGTCCCGCCAGTTTCCACATCTGAAATTTAAACAAAAGTTCCACGTTCGTAGAACTCCTTTAACCGATTTGCATGTACTGTTAAGAATTTGTTTCTCTTTAATCGAATGACCACATTTGGACCTTTTATTCGTAATACAGTGTATGGACCACGCCACTGAGAGTCTAACTAACGGCTTCGGCCCCTTCTAACGCTTTCATCGTATAGCAGGACCTGATCACCCGCTTTAAATTCCTTGGGATTCTGAGCGCGGTCATAGTACGTTTTATTCCTCTCCTTACATTGTTTATTATGATCCCTGGCACATTTGTGCATCTGCCTCACTTTTTCTTTTAATTCAAGTACATAATCATCACAATTGTAAGTAACACCTGTGGGATCCCTCTGCAATATACCGGGTATATTGCAATCTCTACCGCAAAACAACTCATGGGGTGTATAATTCGTAGCACTACGTGGTGTTGTGTTGAAAACGAACACAGCGTACGGGAGCCATTCGTCCCAGTTTGACTGCGCTTTATTGATATAATGTCTTAGGAATTCCGTTATGGTACGGTGTGTTCTCTCCAGGGCCCCGTTTGATTGTGGATGATAGCACGAAGTCTGTACCGTCCCAATCCTTAACAGTTTGTTTTGTGTCCCAGTCTCGTCGCCGCTTTTGTGTCTCGTTTCCGTCGTAGGTGTCGGTGGCCGAGTGGAATGAGACCGACACAGGAATATAGATAGCACGCTGGTGCAGGTACGGAGGGGAGCAGCCAGAAACTAGAAACACTAGAGTAAATTAGAATGAGATATATATTGCACAGAATTTATACAATACTTAACTTTTACATAGTACTGCAGAATGTTGATACATAGTTGAGCTAGAGTCCTGCCTAGTGCCTAACTGATAGCCAAGTCTTCACTGGTGCCTATCTGATTACGAAGGTCCTAACTGGTTGCTATCTCAGTCCCAAGTGACCGATGTCGTTCAGTGGTGGCCACGAGCGGAGTTCCAGCAGAGGGCGCACGTGGCTGTCGTCGTAAGAACGCCGCGCCGTGCGTGCATGGCGGCGCGCGGCGAAAGTAGGTGGCGCGCACTTTGGACTTGTGCGACACCACAGTTTGCACACTCTGGTCAGTGTGTCACTTAAAAATTGACTACCGTTATCACTAAGTAGTACCGAAGGTATACCAAATCTCAAAATTATTCTTTCCACAAGGACACTAGCTACTGTATCAGCGTCCTGTCTGTCTATCGGCTCTGCCACAATGAACTTGGTTAGAGCATCCTGGAAGGTTAGTATATATCGATTATTTCGATCTGTTACCGTTAATGGACCTACTAGATCGATATCACACCGATCGAACACACTTTCTGGCGTAGGTGTTATCGCCAATGGCATTTTTGTCTTATTTTGAGGTTGTTTTTTTTTTATACAACTAGCACATTTCCTAATATAGTCCTCAATATCCTTTTTCATAGCGGACCACGTTCGGTATTTCCTGATCCGTTCGTAGGTTCTTACGATCCCCTGATGACCACCTGTGGGTGAGTCATGGAATTCCCGCAAAATTGCAGCTTTTTCTTCGGCAGTTATTTCCTCCTGGGCGTCTTCCTCGGTAACTCGCTTTTCTACACTTTCGCCTTCAGTTGATTCGGAATCTGCCGCAACTAATGCTCTTATTCTCGATAGTGCGTCTGCGACCTGATTGTTCTTGCCCTTCTTGTACACAATTTCGTAGTCGTACTCTTCTAGTTTCAATCGGAACTTCACTAGGCGTGAAGAGGGGTCGCTAATATTACCGATTCACTGCAGTGGTTTGTGATCTGTGCAAACAGTAAAATGACGACCAAACACATATGGTCGGAAATGCTTAACTGCCCATACTATGTCCAGTAATTCTCTCTCGATTGTACTATAATTTCGTTCAGCATTATTCAGAGTTCTGGACGCATAGGCAACTGGCAGATCCTTCCCTAATTCTCCTTGACTAAGTACAGCCCCGATAGCGTCATGGCTAGCATCTGTGGTGATTATAATTTTTTTTTTAAATCGGGATACTGTAGGATAGGTGACTGAAGTAACTTCTCCTTCAGCACCTGGAACGCATTCTCTTGTTCAGCACCCCATTCGTACTTGACCCCCTTTTTTAATAGCTCGTGAAGTGGCTTTGCAATTCCTTTGTTGTTTTAGGTTGCGGGTACTCTGACACTGCTTTCAACTTGTTGGGATCTGGTTTTAAACCTGTCTCAGTTAAGACATGTCCTAAATAGGTAACCTCCTTTCTCAAGAATTCACACTTATCAACCTGTAATTTTAAATGATGTTTCCTTAGTCTTTCGAAAGCTTCACCCAATCGGGCATTGTGCTCTTCCAAATATGAACCAAAAATTACAACGTCGTCTAAGTAAATAAACATTTTCTCACCTTGCAGCCCCATTAGCACTGAATTTATCAATCGTTGAAATGTGGCAGGCGCAGAACGGAGTCCCATGGGCATTCTTTTAAACGTGTAATGGCCATAGGGTCTGCCAAATGCAGTAATTTCTCTGTCATTTTCATCTAATAATACCTGATAGTACCCTTTAGCCAAATCAAGGGTTGAAAAATATTTGGCTTTGCCTAGTCCATCCAGAATCTCATCGATACGTGGGAGGGGGAAAACTGTGTTAGTCGTAATATCATTTAGTTTCCGAAAATCGGCTACCACCCTCCATTTTTTCTTTCCTGACGCATCTACCTTTTTTGGTAGCATAATTAACGGAAAGTTCCAAGCACTAGTGGAAGGCATAATTATATCGTCCTCCAACATCTGATTTATTTCCTGTTGTAATGCTTCTTTCTGTACTTCCGGTATTCGATACGAACGAGAGCAAATTACTCGCCCCTCTTCTTCAGGTACCAATTTTATTTGGTGCCGAACAGTATCTGTATATGTCAACTTATCCCCAGGCAGATGAAATATATCATTATACACAGAACATATCTCTATTATGGACTGCGTCAATGGCATTTAAATGATCCAACCACAATTTCTCCTTTAACAAGTTAATTCTTGATTTCTTTTCTCTATTGACCGCGTCTATCTTACGCACAGTCTGCTCCGGACCCGTACTGAAATTCGGAACTGCTTCTACTTTAATTTGAGGCATCTCAATTGAAACTGCCCCTTCCCGAGTGTTTAACACACTAATTAAACAGAAATTCTTTTGTACTCGCACCAGCGCCTCTGGTAGGTACACGCCTTCCTGTAACTCTTGTTTCTCTGTGATGCCTTCTGTTAGACTAGTATCTACAACCTTTATTCTCAAAATTCTCTCTTCACTTGGACCGATCTCTATAGTTGCCACGTGGCCTGTCTTTGGCGTCGCGTCTTCTATTTCCCGACTGTGGCACCGCTGCCTACCGGAAATTTGTGTACTTCGCCCTTGTGTTGACATACTTTCGCATCTCCGCGAGCTATGTATTCTACTACATTTACACTTCTCAGGTTCAAAATCTGTCTTGGCGCCTTTTGCTTCTGTCTCCGTACACAACTGTAACAACTTATCCCCGATTCTTAGGGTTCCTCTGGCGTAATCAATCACTACGCCGTGCTTAGTAAGGAAGTCTCTACCCATTAAACCGGTATAGGGGATGTCTAACTCCCCTCCTACCAAATGAAAATCATGTTTCACCCTTAGTTCATTATCTATTTCAAGATCTAGAATTACTGTACCATACGTATGAATGACTGGACTTGTGATCCCTTTAATTTTTATACTTTCTTCAGGTCTATATCTGACCTGGCTTCGCAAATACTTTATATTAAACAAGCTAATCTGGGCGCCATTGTCTAAAAGCAACCTTATTGGACTCTCTGTACTTTGTGCACATTGCAGTTCCACAAATTCATTTTTACTTTCGCAGTCGACTTTAAATACCCTCCCCAACTCAGCACAAGGCAACTGCAATCTTATGCTTTTCGGTAGTTTTCCTGCTTTGTATTTTTCAGGGATGACCTCGAGCTTTCAGTACACTCTCTGGCCATGTGCCCTGGCCTATGACACACGAAACAAACAAAAGGCTTTGCCTTCTTACAAGGACCTCTGTGCCCCACTAAACTGCAACTTTCGCTTCTAACTGGTTTCTGTGTCCCTGTCTCTCGAGATGCTTGAGCAGTTTCGACCTTGCGAATTCGTTTCTCAAGCCGACAGTCTCGTGATAAATGCCCTGTCTTGCCACAGGTCTTACACTTGATCTGACTTCGGCAATGTTTAGCCGTATGTCCTACATGCCCACATACGAAACACTTAAGGGTAACTTTTCCCGTTTTTCCCTGATGATTCTTATCATTAAAACCTTTTTCTTTGGTAGATATAATCGCTTCTATCAAAGCTACCTCAACAGCCTCAGTTAAGGTAATGTTTTCTCCCCTTGCACGCACAATTGTCTGTATACGCTCATCATAAATTCCCTGAATGAATACTGCTCTACTTAATTTTCCTACTAGTGACAACGACCCGGCTAATTCGGCTTCAGGCATGACACCATGTACTCAAAAATGTTCAAATGTTTGTTAAGCTTATGGGACTTAACTACGGGGTCATCAGTCCCTAAACTTACAAACTACTTATGAACTACTTACGAACTAGGACGGCACAAATATCCATGCCCGAGGGGGGATTCGAACCCCCGACCGTAGTGGACGTGCTGACCGTGACTGGAGCGCCTCAGTCACCTCGGCCACCGCGGCCGGCACACCATGTACTGCCTCACGAAATTGATGTTGAAGCGAATCCACTTTGCTTGCCCAGACTGCAATCGATTCACCCTTCGATTGCCTACTGGAAAACATCTTACAAGCATAGAAATCCAAAGTCCGTTTGCAAGCGTAATTTTCTAATGAAATATTTTTCACTTCTTCCCACGTGGAAGATAATTCACGCACGAGGAGTTTACTGCGCGCAGGGCCCTGAATACGTATTTTTACAAACTTCAGTAATATTGGGTGGTGTCTTTCGCGCACCAATTCGAAGCGATGTCAACATTATTAATGAACTCATTTAATGCAGACTTTGTGCCATCAAACCCTTGGGGTATCAATTTAAGTGCGTCACTGATAGTAATGTTAGAGGCGACCTGGCTATCAGCATCTGCATTGTTAGAAGTGGCCATGACTTACTTTCTCGTTGGTGAGCAGTGAGACGCGGTGGGCAGAGCAGAGATTGTGGGCCGCTGAGCTGGCTGCTGCGCTGACCTCGGCGTCGAGTTGCTATCAGCTGGTGCGGTCGGTGCCCGGCTGAGGAGCCCACGCCACGGACGCTCCGGCGTCGCGCTGCAACCCGACCGACCTTCCGGAACCCCGCGTTGCCGTGGAGTCGTGAAGGCGGTTGCCCGATTACCCCCGCGTTGCCGTGGAGTCGGGAAGACTGGTTTCCTGCCTCGTGTCTTCCGTTATCTTCTCTCTTCTCGCTCCGTCTGTTCCCACGGGAGTGCGAATGCTGCTACTAATAAAGTCTCTAAGCCGTCAGTACAGTCATGACATCGGGCTGAGTACAAACGAAGTATCCCTCTATCTCAAAATCAGGAATAGCAACCCCACATCTGACACCAGAAAGTGTCCCTATGTAGTGTCCTACATAGGAAAGAGGGAAGAGGTAGCAAGATCAGTCTGCATATCCCGAGCGGAAGGGAGTGATTGCAGAGAGACAGAGCGGAAGGGAGTGATTGCAGAGAGACAGTACAGGCATCTACTAGAGATGTGGATTTCGGGACTCGAGAGGATACTTGTTTAGGAAACTTTATGGAACTCCTAGGTAACTTCCATTGAATTTATTGCATCCCATACTAAGTCTACTACACTGGGGTTAGTTACTTTAAAAAACAAGAAGTAGAAATCGTTTGACACAACAGAAGCCAGTAATTACGTTCCCTAGCAGCATCCCCTAGACAGACGCACTCCCCGCGAGAAACAGAGTGTCATGGAGCACCCCGAGGCCGACAGCGATAGTCACGGGCTGGCGCCCGACTCGTCTGACTGAGAACTCTCCCCTTGATCCAAAAACCTGGGATTTTAACGGCCGGTGTGGGCGCACCTCTTTTCCCCACTTTCCGACAGTTAACAATTTCCTATTGGCCGCTGCTTGGTTCAACCAATCTAAATTGTGGCTTGCCCTCTCTCTGAGTCCTCTAGCGAACCACGTTTCAGCCCTGTCCTTTCTGCCATTCCCCGGGTGGGGAGGTGGCTTCTTTGTGCACTAACAAAATCCATACATGGTAGCAACATTGTTCAGCTGAAAGTAAAACGTCACGACGCTACCCAGTATGGGCAACAACAACAATGTTTTACGTCAGTTGGCCACACCTTAGGCTCCGCCTTAGGCCACGCCTCGGGGGAGCTGCTAACTTGCAGTTTTTCTTCTTTACCCTCTCACTCTAGCCTCGTGGAACCACTGACGTTGCTGTTCCCAAGTGACTGTTATCAACTTTGCTACGTACATTAAAACGTGCCTGTTGGCCACCAAGTACTAATGTAACGTCTTACAACAGCGTCTAGACGCTATATGAAGTTAGGCCCATCTTCTCCGAAAGGTAACCTCCACCCTGGGACGATGTCCGAGGGCATCAGCAGTTCGCTAGGAGATTTCTTTAGTGCCTACATCTCGTAAGATATACGTGTCTGTTTTAGCCTGTTATCTGCAATGGTCTCTACTTCTCAGCCTGGAGTGCGTTTCTGTGGCTCACACAGCCTCTCAACAATTCCAACAGTAAAATCAATATATGACAAGTGGCGTTACACACGACTTCACGTAAAACATCGCGGACAGGTAAAGCGCGAAGCACCTGCAGGGCTAGTAGCCGAGCTTAATAGTGACACATATACAGAAATGAACTGAAAAGTGAACCCAGGACAGACGTTTTGACTATTCATTGCTCCATTCACGAAGCACCATTCTCTGCAGAAGGAATGCAACCAGGCGTCATAATAAAAGACGTCACGTGTGTGGGATCTGTGCTTTGTCGCCATATAAATAACCGCCGTTTCAAAGGTTTGCTGAAAGTTATACAAGTGGAGCATAGGTATATATCTTGGCACAGTCCAATTCGTTGGCTTAGTTGTCTTTATTTTGTTTGTCAGTCATGAGGAAATATGTCTATCTAAAGGAAAGGGGCAAAGTTCATTGTCGAATAGATTAAAACTGGATATTAAATTTAGCGTTCCATACTCACATAACTATGCGCTTTAAGAAATTAGTCACTGCAGGGCTGAGAGCATCTAATAATAGAGATACAGGACCAAAACAAAGTGTTTATGAAAGAGTTTCGTCTACCTGAAAGGCAAATATGTAACGAAATTGTAACATACTTCAATCGTCTGATACGTTTTAAACTTCTTAAAATTTCCTGGACTTACCAGTGGTGCTAATTTTCAAACTAATGATTTTTTTCTTATTTTGTTTTCTATAATATTGAATCTACCACAGTTGAAGTACTGTTAATAATATCAGTGTATGACCCTCTCATTTTCGTCCAGATATCAAATCATGCAATGTTATTGCTACTGACTTAGCGACAAATACGACTGGTACGTTTTCTAGGATGCGAGCAAAACTCAACGAAATAGAGCACTGCTTGGCCCATTCTTTGAACCTTGTGACCGAAAAGGTAATGAAAAATGAAACCCACACTCAGTTTCAAAAGTCGGCTCCCCTGCCCTCCGCCATGCACCATACGAATTCAATTTTACTATGCGTATAACCTTCGTGTGAGTGCAAGCAATGGGTTAACAAAGTTATATCGCAATCAGATATACGGCATGGCCGTGCATAAAATAGGAACAAAAAACAAATAAACATTAACTTTTATATATTAGGTAAGTCCTGAAGTATGTGTCGTACAGTGATTTAAATTTGATGGCACATTTAGTGATACATATCGATACAAAAATGTTCAAATGTTTGTTAAGCTTAAGGGACTTAACTACGGGGTCATCAGTCCCTAAACTTACAAACTACTTACGAACTAGGACGGCACAAATATCCATGCCCGAGGGGGGATTCGAACCCCCGACCGTAGTGGCCGTGCAGACCATGACTGGAGCGCCTCAGTCCCCTCGGCCACCGCGGCCGGCCATATCGATACTATGTACAAAATATGTTGCGAAGACAGTCAGTAGTAATCAAGTAAAACATCCCAATATCACGCCTGATGGGACAGTTTTTTTTTTTTTTTTTTTTTTTTTTTTTTTTTTTTTTTTTTTTTTTTTTTTTTTATCTAAAGCGAAACTGTGTGTGTGTGTGGGCGGGGGTGGGAGGAGATCAGTTACAAAACGCTACATAAACGTCCGAAATCACATAAAAACTTTGTTGTAGGTCCCTAACTACTCCCATTTTCCAATAAATGACCAATAAATCTTGGTATTCTCACGCGGTAGCCTCTCATTATTTATGATGTCATATCTCCTGAACTATGTGACGTGCTCTTTTGTTTTTGGGTCAGAAACCTTCGTAGGCGTACAGTGAACAGTTCACCAAAGTTTCAATGCAAGCGAATGAATGGTTTATGAATACATAGAGGACATACAGACAAACATTCATTTTTATATATACAAATAGACAGTGAAACTGCTAGTTATGAAGAGAGGGAAGAAAATAAGATCGAGAGTGAAATCAGTGCGACTGTCAGTGCTTCAAGTAATAAGCTTTTAGGTGCCACTCAAATGCGTGACAGCGAAATACGTGGTATGAATAGTGTTTCTGCTTTTACTGACACAAACATTCTGATTTGAATGAGGTTACTACGTGAACTTATGGAAAATCACACTTGTAAAAACTGTGGTGGAAACATTACTTTGCACGAAGATGTGTAGAAAACCAAGGGCATTGTCAGTAATTCAGTTGTAAAATGTTTGGTATGTAAGTATACTGGTGCAAGGCGCCTGCGAAACGTGCGGCCGCACGGGGCGGCGCGTCGCGCAGGCAGCGCCGGTAGCACCAGGCCGAGGGATTCTGTCACAACCCGCTTCTCTGTTCTGACACAAGCCACTGTCGTCGCTCACTATGAAAGCTATTTTTTCAATTGTTGCCTTTATTTTAAGAAGAAATTCTAGCCATTGTGACGTTCTGTACGAATGAAACATACAGAAACTTAATTCGTGCTGGCAGTTAGCCGATGGAGGCAAGGCCGATCAAGTACAATTTCATTGCTTTTCCAAAACTTTGAATAAGAGACGTCTAACAATTGTTTATAACTCGTCATATTAAGCTATAATTTACAACGAGTAGTAGGGAAGTTATTTTGCCGGTCGCGGTGGCCGAGGTGACTGAGGCGCACCAGTCACGGTCAGCACGGCCACTACGGTCGGGGCTTCGAATACCCCCTCGGGCATGGATATTTGTGACGTTCTAGTTCGTAAGTAGTTCATAAGTAGTTTGTAAGTTTAGGGACTGATGACCCCGTAGTTAAGTCCCATAAGCTTAACAAACATTTGAACATTTTTGAAGTTATTTTCATGTCTGTACAGTTAGCCTAGTATATTCACATTAGTAAGTTAGCCCAGTATATTCACATTAGTAAGTTACACATTTTCGTCTCTTAGCTTGAAGACACAAAAATTTTTCTTCTATTATTTGAAAAATTGGCAGGGTGCAAAAAAGCACGCGTCTTCCCAATAGGTAGAATATAAAATATAGGGAAGAAAGGTGAAGTGATAAGGGGATGGAGACTAGTTTGTTAGCTCTCACCAAATAGCCAGACACGCTAGAGCTAAATCATAATAAGGATGACATTCGTTCAATTGTCTGTTCCTTCTAATGAGCGAGCACGGTACAGCGCGTTAATATTTAGCTACACTCCTGGCCATTAAAATTGCTACGCACTACGGTCGGGGGTTCGAATCCCCCCTCGAGCATGGATATTTGTGCCGTCCTTAGTTGTAGGTAGTTCATAAGTAGTTTGTAAGTTTAGGGACTGATGACCCCGTAGTTAAGTCCCTTAAGCTTAACAATTAAAAAAAAAAATTGCTACACTACGAAGATGACGTACTACAGACGCAAAATTTAACCGACAGGAAGAAGATGCTGTGATATGCAAATGATTAGCTTCTCAGACCATTCACTCATGATTGGCGCCGGTGGCGACATCTACAACGTCCTGACATGAGGAAAGTTTCCAACCGATTTCTCATACAGAAATAGTATTTGACGTCTTTGCCTGGTGAAACGTTGATGCCTCGTTTAAGGAGGAGGAATGCGTACCATCACGTTTCCGACTTTGGTAAAGGTCGGATTGTAGCCTATCACGATTGCGGTTTATCGTATCGCGACATTACTGCTCGCGTTGATCGCGATCCAATGACTGTTAGCAGAATATGGAATCGGTGGGTTCAGGAGGGCAATGCGGAACGTCGTCCTGGATCCCAACGGCCTCGTATCACTAGCAGTCGAGATGACAGGCATCTTATTCGCATGGCTATAACGGATCGTGCAGCCACGTCTCGATCCCTGAGTCATCAGATGGGGACGTTTGCAAGACAACCATCTGCACGAACAGTTCGACGACGTTTGCAGCAGCATGGACTATCAGTTCGGAGACCATGGCTGCGGTTACCCTTGACGCTGAATCACAGACAGGAGCGCCTGTGATGGTGCACGCAACGACGAACCTAGGTGCACGAATGGCGAAACGTCATTACAGCATCATGATGGTCGCATCCGTGTTTGGCGACATCGGGGTGAACGCACATTGGAAGCGTGTATTCGTCATCGCCATACTGGCGTATCACCTGGCGTGACGGTAGTGGGTGCCACTGGCTACACGTCTCACTCACCTCTTGTTCGCATCGACAGCACTTTGAACTGTGGCCGTTACATTTCAGAATGATGTGTTACGACCCGTAGCTCTACCATTCATTAGTTCCCAGCGAAACCCTACATTTCAGCAGAATAATGCACGACCGCATGTTGCAGGTCCTGTACGGGCGTTTCTGGATACGGAAAATGTTAGACTGCTGCCCTGGCCAGCAAATTCTCCAGATCTCTCACCAACTGAAAACGTCTGGTCAATGGTGGCCGAGCAACTGGCTCGTCACAATAAGCCAGTCACTATTCTTGATGAACTCTGGTATCGTGTTGAAGCTGAATGGCCATCCAAGCTCTGTTTGATTCAATGTCTAGGCGTATCAAGGCCGTTATTACGGCCAGAGGTGGTTGTTCTGGGTACTGATTTATCAGGATCTATGCACCCAAATTGCGTGAAAATGTAATCACATGTCATTTCAAAAAAATTTCTAGTATAATATATTTGTCCAATGAATACCCGTTTATCATCTGCATTTCTTCTTGGTGTAGCAATTTTAATGGCCATTAGTGTATTTACCTTCCTTTACGTTATTATTTTCAGAACTATAAAGCAACAAGTTAGGAAATTGAAAATGTTATCTCAATTGCTTGCAGTTATGAGAAATCCTCTCCTTATACTTGTAGCCGCGGCGGAGCGGCCGAGCGCATTGAGGCGCTATGCTACGATGCGCGAAGCCGTTCCCCGTCGGGGGTTCGAACCCCCCCTCGGGCATGGATGTTTGTGCTGTCTTTAGTATCAGGTAGTTCATAAGTAGTTTGTAAGTTTAGGTACTGATGACCCCGCAGTTAAGTCCCTTAAGCTTTACAAACATTTGAACATTTATACTTGTAGATTTTACTAAGAATCACATAGTTTCTGCTACGAGCCAAATACGGAACAGTGAATTCAGATGAAAGTGGTGAAAGTTAGTGGTGAAATTCAAGCCAGACTCTCCCATCGGCCTGCACTTTTCTGTAATGCTATCTTCGTCGTTGTTTGGGGAGATTAAGGAAAAATCCTACGAATGTGTAAGGTACAAAAAAGTGTAACTAGGGAGATTTAAGCTGATTATAAGTGAACGATACTAGATACTTTGTACAGCAGAAATCAAATTTCATTTCATGTACAATGAATGTTGAGTACAGTGACAAGCTCAAGTGACACCAGTGTCCAGCCCATCATCTCAACCCCGTCTCTCTGTCTCCCTACATCTCCTGCTCACATCACTGTGCATAACCTCTCCCTCCGTCTGTGTGTGTGTGTCTTTCGGACTGAATGTTCAGTAGTGTATCACGTCAACATTATAACTAAATCGATTAATAAATTTTCTAGATTTGTTGTAATTACTCTCTTCTCTTATGTACCGGATGTTCGAAACTTCCAGTTACACACTTTGTCCACTTGTACTGGGGAATGAATACATAATAATTTGATAATGAATGCATGTTCTGGAATGTCCTCCATTCACGCTATGACCATTCCCTTACTTTTTGAGACTCCGAAAGAAGTTCATACTGCTGCAAGGTCTGTAATTGCCATATTTTAGAAAGACGTAACATGGATTAAAACAAGAACGAAATGTCTAGTAAACATGGACTCTCAAATGCATACTACTAGCTTTGAGCACGTCTTTATATTCGCTTGTATACTGTTCACGCGTCTCTTCTACTGGTCAAGTGCTCACAACTCTTAAGGTGTTCACTGTAGAGTCCATGTTAAATATTTTTTTTTTTTTTGTCGTTGCTACCTCTTCCCAAAATGTGAAAGCAAAGAGCTTTCAGTAGAAGAGGTTTGTTTCACACAGACAAAGAAGAAGTTCTCACAGTAGCACTAAATGACATTACCGGACGTGACGTCCTTATCAAAATATGTAATCACTCTTTTGTAAGAGTCATCGAAATTTTAATGGGAATTTCAAAGATATATACAGACCCTTCTTATCAGAGACTGTTGTGAAAATATGAAATAAGTCGGTCCAGAACTGTAAGAGATTTTCGGTGAAAACGTTTTCCCTTTTACATTAGGCCCACATACACTTTTGTGTCTTTTATATAACTCTAAAACCTATTTCTTTTAAGAAAACATGGTACACCATAACTGTCGTACAAAAAAGGAAGTTTATTTTAGCATTACATATGTTGATTTATTTTATATTTTTAATGAGGGAGTGACAATTTTGCACCTCGCACGGGGCGGTAGTTAGGCTTGCGCCGGCCCTGCTGCCAATACAATGTCATCCCACATAACCAGAAGCAGACTGTATGAAAACAAGGCAAGATAAGTATATGCATTTAGATCTATTGGGAAAGAGCAAAGTTCAGGTACAGTTCTTTGTGCGGTGATGAACATTCTCCCACCTCCCAGACAGTTTGATATTTACAAGACTATTGGTGCAGTCAAGTGCCAGCTGTTGTCGCTGCCTCATCGGCCAGAGCGCTAAGTTCCATAATTTAATGACGTGAAATTTCGTTGCAAATTAATGTCTTATTTTTCGTTAGTGCTTCTGTTTTTAAGAGGATTCTTCTCATCTACTTGGCAGAATTCGTTTGTGCTACTGTTTTAAAAGCTCATTCCCGCGTATTTTGATAAGTTCCGTGTGCATAGTTTTCTTCTGCTGCAAGCTACGTGATTTAAGTGTCAAAATGTTCAAATGTTTATTAAGCTTAAGGGACTTAACTGGGGGGTTATCAGTCCCTAAACTTACAAACTACTTATGAACTAGCTAAGACTAAAGACGGCACAAATATCCATGCCCGAGGGGGGATTCGAACCCCCGACCGTAGTGGGCATGCAGACCGTGACTGGAGCGCCTCAGTCCCCGCGGCCACCGCGGCCGGTCATTTAAGTGTCATACTGTCACGTCCTTATTTCGTGCTCTGCTTTAAGAACGCTTATATCCCGCGCGTTTGATAACAGTGTATTCTATAGATTTTCTTGTTTGTTTTGAAAACTGCCGGACTCAGTTTCGTTGTTTTGACAGTGTAGTTACCACTGACCACAGTTCAGTCAGCTGCCAGCCGCCTTTATTAAAGTACTAGGCTACTTAAAAGTTGATTATTTAGTTTTCTACTTTCTACAGTTAATTGTATCGATAGGATGGATAGGATGTGTGCCTGCTGTGTGCGGACGCAGGAGTTGGACGCAGTTCGCGAATAGCTGAGAATGCCGTTGGTTACGGTGAGCCGCTTCAGGCTGCTGTCTCGGGGTGCAGCGGTGGTGGGGAGTGTCTCATACCACAGACAAATATATGTTACTCTGTGCGCATGCTTCGCCCTCTGTCCCTGCTACCGACGCACCTTCAGGTGTACCGGACTTGGTCGAGCCGCCCTCCCCGCAAGGGAAGTGGCGGGTTGAACGGCGTTCGCGTCGCTCGAGACGAAAGGCCAATGTGCAGGCTGGCCGTCCGTCCACGCCCGTTCGTCCTGTGAGTGGAACTGTGGTACTAGTTATTGGGAGCTCCAATGTTAGGCGCGTGATGGAGCCCCTTAGGCAGATATCGTCGAGATACGGAAAGAAGTCCAACGTGCAATCGGTGCGTCTGCCGGCGGGCCTCATCCGAGATGTGGAGGCGGCCCTGCCGGCGGCTATCGAGGGTGCGGGGTGCAGTCGACTCCAAGTCGTAGCTAAAATGTTCAAATGTTTGTTAAGCTTATGGGGCTTAACTATGGGGTCATCAGTCCCTAAACTTACAAACTACTTATGAACTACTTACGAACTAGGACGGCACAAATATCCATGCCCGAGGGGGGATTCGAACCCCCGACCGTAGTAGCCGTGCAGACCGTGACTGGAGCGCCTCAGTCCCCTCGGCCACCGCGGCCGGCCAAGTCGTAGCTCACGTCGGTACCAATGACGCTTGTCGCTTGGGTTATGAGGACATCCTCAGTTCCTACGGGCGGCTGGCGGAATTGGTGAAGGCTGCTACCCTAGCACGCGGGGTGCAAGCAGAGTTGTCGATTTGTAGCGTTGTTCCCAGGGTTGATCGGGGTCCTTTGATTTGGACCCGAGTGGAGGGTCTGAACCAGAGGCTTCGCCGACTCTGTGACAGTCATGGCTGCAGATTTCTGGATCTGCGTTGTCGGTTGGGGAATTGTAGGACGCGCCTAGATAGATCAGGGGTGCACTACACTAAGAAAGCAGCTACTTGGGTAGCAGAGTATTTGTGGAGTGCACATGGGTTTTTTTTAGGCTACGCGCTAACTCTGATGAGCACTCGCCTGTCAACATTCAGACAGCGAATTCAGGCCGCCTTCGGCTAAAAAATTCGACTATCAAAATATTAGCCGTGAACTTTCTAAGTATTAAAAACAGAGTTCCCGAATTTGTCGCGCTGCATGGAAATTATTGTGCTCAGATAGTTTTAGGCACCGAAAGCTGGCTAAATCATGATGTGGCAAGTTTAGAAATATTTAGCAAGGTGTGGAATGTATATCGGAAAGATAAATAGGACACAACTGGAGGAGAAGTGTTCATCGCTGTGGACATGAGATCGAGGTTGAAAGTAACTGTGAAGTTAGCTGGGGACCTATTACAGGTCTAAAAGAAGTAAAGTTAATAGTTGGTTGTTTTTACCGGTCCCCCAGTGTTTAGTTTAGTGTCATTCGAAGAAAGTCTACACAAGGTAGTGCGTAGGTATCCGGGCCATGTAACATTAGTCGGGGGGGGACTTCAACCTTGAGAGTATACATTGGGACATTAATAGTTACATTTCAGGCGGTACAGACAAGCAGTCTTGCGAGCTACTTTTGGACACATTCTCCGAAAACTGTCTTGAGCAGTTAAACCGGCAATCCTACGAACAGGTTACTATTTTTCAAGCCTATATAACGACATATTTACTTGCCAAAGTAAACCATTGTGAGTGGTGAAGTTCTCGTTTAACTCCATCCACACCATGAGGCAACAAAATGGGGTGTGTCTGTCCATACGCAGACTTGAGGAATCTCTTGAAATGGGCATTGAAGTTGCACTGACAAGGAATTGTTATATACTTAATACAAGTAAAATCCAAGTTGAATCAGAATAACATAATTTACTACCATAAAAGGCTTTCTTAGTTGAAACTACGTGAAGCTTATGAAGTTTTTATATACTGTCACAGATATCTCAAATAAATAAGAGGTATAAATAATCTTCTAAAATGATATCTTAAGCATAACAGAAAACGTAGGGAATACTCAAAACAATTATTCATGGAAAATAAATTGCAGCGTTCCTATTTTCTTTTGATACACGCTAAAAGAATATTGGTACTTATTGTTGAAGTCTCTGCTTTTTCCTTGCTTATTTCCGAAAATATGGGAGTGGGCATAAAAATTAGAGTTACATATATTCTTACTTCATCCGTACTGAAAATTGGCCCTCCTGTATTTTATAGACGCAAATTGATCTTTCGATGGAAAGCATCGCCAAGGCTGACAATCTTTCCTGCAGTATAGAGTTGCGTAAGTATGATTTTATTATTTTCAGATTTCGAAAGCACCCTCCTGGTTCAACTTACGTCGTGGGAATTTACGAAATTGGGCACTACAGTTTAGAGCACTCAGTGAACGTATTCTCTTGCTTGTTGATTAGTATAAACTCTGCTAGGCCAGCAGCACTAGATGATATTCTCAATTTGTAGGTAATTTGTGAATTAATCAATATTATTGCGTCTCAAGTGAAATGTGCGCATTGAGTGGCAGAAATCCACACTCTGTCACTGATCAGTGACAGACAAATATCTGTGGCAGAGTGCATGCTAATCTTTATCAATAGTCGTTACGTAATGAGCCACTTCCTAGTTGAAATGAAATTAATTTGTCATTTAAAAGAATGGTAACAGGACACATAACTATAGGTACATACATTCTTACTTCATCTGTACTGAAAATTAGTCCTCCTATACTTTATCGATGCAAAATTATCTTTCAATGGAAAGTATCGCCAAGACTGCCAACCTCTTCTGGAGTATAGAGAGGTGTGAGAATGATTTTATTCTTTTCAAAGATGAAAAGCCTCTTCCTGCTTCAACTGACATCGTGGGAATTATTAAAATGAGACTAGACAGTTTAGAGCATTCAGTGAACGCATTCTCTAGCTTCTTGATTCTTATGAACTCAGCTAGGCCGACAGCACCAGTTGATATCTAAATTGCTAGATAGATTGTGAATTAATCAATATTATTGCGGCTCAAGTGAAATGTGCGTACTGAGTGGCAGAATGACATACCTGAGAAGATGGAATGCTGGGAGCAGCATGGGGAGAAGTGTCCTCTACAGGGCGATACCAGCACGCAGAGCGCTGGGAAGCGTTTCCTGCCAGGGAGTTTGCAGGCAGTCTGCAACCCCCTGTGACGTCACTGGCGAGCGTATGACGTCCGGGAGGTGTGAGGTCTGCTGGACGGCCGAGGGAGGGCACTGGGCAGTGCTGAGGCCGTAACCCAGCACCGCCCGTGGCCCTGTGGCTCCTTGTAGGGACTGCGTTGCTGTTTGTGGAAGCTGGAAATATTTTCGTAACAGTGAGTTATCGATTATATGTCTTGCTTTCGACACATAAAAATGAACGAAGGCAAAAATCAATAAATAAAATATAAAAGAAAAGAACAGGAATCTGTGGATCCACTGTGACTGGTAAACAAGATCAGTACAGAGAGACTATCGAACACTATTTTCTCATTTCATGCATGATGAGACAAAGTTTATAAATGTTTTCAAATGCCGAAGTACACCTTCTGTCAACTCTTAAACAAGCTAGAACCAAGATTGAGAAAAGACGACACTTTCTGGAGACCATCGGTTTCACCCAAAGAACGCCTGGGTATTTTTTTAATGCACGTTTAAAAAAGAGCTGGCACATCGTCAACAAAGAAGAAGTTGATTATTTCTTTTCTTGTTTCTTGGTGCAGTATTTTTCTATTAAATGACTGAACCACACTAGTCTTCTTTCACAAAACTTTATTTATTTCATAGAAGCTAGATTCCGGGTTATGGGCCTATGTTTTGTATTACAGGTCCATTTTCCAGTATCTTACCGATTCCAGAGTGCACAAGTAAAGACAAACAATTACACTGCTAAAGTTCAATATGTGCAAATGTTTGTTAAGCTTACAAAGTACTTACAAAATAAGTTATATTAAAGACAACGTAAACATCCATGCCCGAGGAAGGATTCGAGCCCCCGAAGGGGAACGGCCTCGAGCATCGGAGCATAACGCCTCAATGCGCTCGAAGAGTTATACTGAACCTTCTTTGCTAATAATAGCTTCATGTTCCAATCACTATGATTATCTTTAATGTAGAAGTTGCTAGTAAGCTATAAGAGTGGAATTACTAGCAAAATGTACATTAAAAATAATAACGGTAATTGTAATATGAGCCTATTATCGTCAAAGGAGTTAAAAAGTTAATCAGCAAGTCGTCAGCACTAAAGAATATAATGTGGAGATTGCAATAAGATAGTTATTAACATTAATAATTGTAACGGCATTCCAACGAATGTAACATGCAGATATAATTTCTTCTAAATTAATTATCAAACAGTAATACCTTCCATTGTAGTACAGTGCAATTAGTCCCAAAAAGGCGTAACCCAGACATCCAAAGTAAAAGTTTGCTCCAACTCTAAACTGTTCTATAGAGTCCACATATTGTTTGGTAAAATGTTACACCATTATGAGCGTCAGATTTGGGGGCAGGTGGGGAGCGGGGGGGGGGGGGAGGAGATGAAACGTTAGACAGTTTTTCTTAAATATATAAGAAAATGTGCTATTTTGCACGAAAAGTAGCAAACAGAAAAATAAACTACATTAAATTGTGAACAAAAATGGTCCCACGCATAACCCTGCTAAAGGGAACGGTTTCAGAGTTACGAAAGGTGAAAATGTAGAAATTCATGGATTTATTTATTTAGTTGAATAATGAAATTATACAGAAATAACTAAACTTTTTTTTAAAGTAATATTGTAGTTCAAGAGCGGCTACGAGTCAGCACGGAGGGTTAGAAGAGCAGAAATACTGGGAACGAGAGCGCAGCCGCCAGAACGAAGCCTCCCACGGGGTTCCGTTTGTTTTGTGAGTGCGTGTGCGGCGACGCGGGGCTCCGAGCTAATACAGTCTTTCTCCCTTGTTTCCTCCCCGGACAGCATTTCCTTTCTTTTCCTCTCCTTGCCTATCCTGACTCCTTCCCCTCCCCACTAGGGGACCGATAACCTCATCAGTCTGGTCCTCCTATCCCGAACAAACAAAACAAAGGGAGCTGCCAACTGCTGCTGCACCCTGACGCCCGCCTCCCCGTCACACACCCTGTCTTCCATCATCTTTCCCTCAGTCGTATTGGGAGAACCGTTGAGTGCGTTTGTGTTTTTGCTACTAAAGTTCTGCTGTGAGATTTTTGTTGTTCGTCTTTGGAATACTGTGCGAACTGTGTGATTGTCACTGGTAAATGCGTGAATTATGTCAGAGTGTGTGTTGAAACCCTGTAAGGACAAAGGTGGTAATCTAATTACCCTGAAGTGAAATTCAAAAAGATGGTGTTAAAGACAAGTTCCTGCAGAATGAATCGCTTCAGGTACAGTACATAATAAGTGTTAACAAACTTATAAAAATGTTCAAATGTCTGTAAATCTATCGGACCAAACTGCGTGGTCATCAGTCCGTACCTTACAAACTACTTAAACGTAGGTAAACTAACCTAAGGACAAACACACACACCCATCCCCCAGGGAGGACTCGAACCTTCACGGCGAGCAACCGCGCGCTCCACAGTGAGGTGCTTTAGACCGCTCGGCTACTCGACCGTGGCAACACACTTATACACTATACCCAAAGCCACCTCAACATGACAAGGAACCTCCATCAAAGATTCCCCGTGAATCATTTGATTTTAAAAACTTATGTTTTCTTTGTGGTTGCAAGTGTGTGGATTTATCTAAATGCAGGAACCCAGCACAAGAACAGTGGAGTGTAGTACAGATACTTAAAGCATCTGAACGGGAGCAAATAACAGGCACAACAAGTGGGGAGATGAGGTGACTGTGAGGCTCATAGACGTCGTCAGTTCTGATGGGATATACCACTGGCACTGTTACCAGACATTTCAAAAGCCAGGATCATCACAGCCTGAGAAAGAACAGCAATAACCAAAGGTGGGTCAAGTGCTGACGCCAGAATAGAGACGCTATTGAAAAGCTGTGTAATTGTTTGGAGGAAAATGATTAATTTCAGTCAGCTTTCGAAGAACTACGAGGTATGTTCCTTCAACTGAGTCCCAAAGTTGAGCCATATACTGACTAACATATAAGAACTTATCCAGCGCTATGGTAATAGCTTCAATTTTACAGAATTACCAGGGAAAGAAATGTGATCTGTTTTTCAGGACCAACTAGTAATGTTTTAAGAGACAGCTGGTATAGAAAACGGAACAATGATTACGAAGCTCAGGAGGAACTGAGAGTGATCAAAACTTGATAGATGGCTGTCTGCCGTCTTCCCTAGGTTTTTAACTTTGTAAATTATCTAAATCACTAGACGGTTTTTTTTTCTAAACCAGAGCCCCTTCAGTTCGAAGGCATGAGGAATAGCATTTCATTTCATGTTTTTAAATGTTAGTTTCTGTAATATTGCTGGGATTTTATTATGATAATAATTTATCATTGTCCCTGTGAGAATGTTTACTTGCTTTATTCTGTATGTGTAGGTATGAGAATCTTCTACCATGGGAGTCTGAGTGTATGTATGAGAATTTTCGTCGTCGGCTGCTGGCTGTGCGCTTTGCATCTCTGGCTTCGTGTCGATAGGTAGTCGTTACCAACCTCTGCTTTTGATGCTACCAAAGAGGTTCCTCCACCCTTTGGCTACAAGTTTGGTTGGCAATGCCTGCTAGCGAGCCTCGACAGGATGCGCTCTTCTAGGAGAAGTAATCAGAGTGAAAATAATGATGAGCACAGTCGCCAGGAGGAAAGCACTAGCAGCGGGTAGCGCGTTCCTTCCAATGCTGAGAATCAGCATCAGAGGAGAAGCGAGCAAGGTTCTTGGCGTGGTCAGCGAGCCAAAAGGCGGAGATGATTCAGTGTTATATATTTATGCTGTATTTTGTATGCCTTTGCAGTGTTTTCTTTAAGTGGTTTGTTTTAATAGCGTATTTTGTTACGTGTGTCCCTTGTGTATGTTTGTTGTGCGATTTTCACTTCACAACAAATACGTTTTCAGGTTGTTTGTGTGTCTTGTGTATCATATGGTGCACGCCGTTATTGGCGTACTTAGCAGCAATTTGCCGGTTCCACCTGGTCAGCCGTTCGAAGCGGGTTATCTTGACACTCCATTTTGCTTAAGGATTTGTTAGTGTGACACATCCAAGTGTCTCTGTTGGCTAATAAGGCTGTCCACCTCACAAAATCGCTTGTTGTACTTCCCGTAATTTTGTTTCCGTAATTTGTTCCCTGTTTATCGTTTAAATTGTGCATGCTCTTCCTCACTGTGAGTGGAGCCAGCCTCATGAGTAAAGTGCTACAGTAAGCCACCCTTACTGTACATTTTGTGTTGGCAATCTCCCATTGAATAGCATATTAATAAGACGCCGTGGTAGGTGCCAACGCCGTTATTTATAGGCTTTTAGTTGCACGATGATGCACTGTGGTGTTGATGCTTAGGGGCCTAGATAATTTTTTCTAAGGATTGTCCATTTGAGTAACAGATGTGCAGTTCGACCGGTAGAAGGTCGCTGGAGAGCACGAACGAAGGGGTTCATCTAAATTTCATTTGACAATATATACCGTGGCCTGTTAATAGAAACAATTTGAATTTTTTCAGATACGTTTTGCAGGGCAATTTTGCAAATTAAATGACAGAGTCTGATCTGTGGAAGAGGCCTATGTACCATTAGAAGAGGCAAAACGTTTGACGAATGAAAATGAAATGAAGGAATTCAAGAAGGACGAACTCCGTGTCAAGTAACTAACTGCCTCAACTGAGCACTCGAAGACACATGACTGTCCAATATGAACCACTAATTTGATTTTCTTAATTTTTGCGGCATCAGTTTGGTAAGAATGTATGTGTTATGTTTTAAGTTGTTTACCTTAGATCTCACTTGGCTAGTTTAGGATTGTTTAACATGTCTGGATTTGTATTGTTTATTTTATGCGTTTCTCTTTGTGTTTTCTCTGTATTGTCTTTCTGTCACAAACTTGCTGACTGCTAACATTTTAGCGTAATTTAGATGATATGCTTGTGTATAATTAGGGGAAGTTACTTTATGTCATTTTTATTCTGTTTAGAGTAACACGTGTAACTCTGTTTTCTCACCTCTGGGAGAGAAATTTTTGTAAGGTATGTTTACAGGAACCAATCCGGAACTTGCACCATGGGGAATCAGGTCACCAGTCACACCCACATGACTCACGCCTCGCTCAGTAGTTAGAGCAAATTGCACCCGGGCTGTAGATAGAGGTTTGGTAGTTAATCTCTGCATAGTGCTGCATGCTGCATGGTTACTGTGACTTCCCCTCCCTCAAAGTAACAAACTATGACTTGACGTGACTGTTGACATGCCCTGTGGGCTGAATTATGATAGCTAAGACACAGTTGTTTGTACAGGATCTTATATTGTTTATTATAACTATCATTCTCGATGTTCCATTGCGTTTTAGCTTCATGTGGTTTCGATTCTATTATTGATGTGTACCACTGTGTAATGTGACTTATAAGGACTTATAAACCTTGGAGTTCTGTTCGGCATTTCGCTATGTAAAATGTTAATTTTAAGATCGTGTGCATTAACCTAATGTGAGTTAGGGAGATTTGAAACTGCTGTTCAAGTCAACTAGTTTGAAGAGCTTATGTGTTTATGTATGAGTGTGTGTAAATTGAAGTTAAATATGATAAACTTGGAACCAAAACGTTCCATTTGATGACTGCTTTTGCTATATCAGTTAATACTTATATTTGGCTTCTAATTTTAAAATGTTTTGTGTGAACATCTGTGATGTCAGTTGACCTCTGGGTGGCCAAGCTCAATCGGCGCTTGCGAAACAGTTGTCCCCGGGCGGAAGAGGTCACCAACGGGCGGAAGAGGTCACCAACGGCTAATCGCCTCATTAGCAGCACACAGAGGCGGTCGCGCGACGCTCACAATAGCCGCTCCTGTCACTCCTGAGGGTTGTTCCATCTACAGTAGCCGCACGCTAATCCTTCCACCCCACCTGCCTAAGAAACAGGGGTCAGAAGGACTAAAACAGGTGTATTGACCTCACTTGTCACTTTACTTTGGGAAACATTTGAATAGCTGGGGAAGGGAATAAAAACTTGTCGATATTTGCACATGCAATGTGTGCACTAGACCACTCACTCATGCCGAGCCCAATGGCATGAATGAGATGACAAAAGAATTTCTTTCTCTGACTATGATGTCCCCATTCAGTCAAGGACCCTTGTTAAATTACTAACTCAGTAATTCCTCATGCTAGAGGTCCCCATGTCAACTAACGCTGCAGCGTAATATCTTTCATTTTATGCTCAGCACACAAATTAGCTCCATGGGCATTGGAAGGACAGTTTTACGAACCTTCTTCTACAAATTATGTGGTCAACCTTGATGTGAGTACCGAGCCCAATGATGCTCGCGGACGGTCGAGATGGGCGGTGTTGCAAAATGCACCGTACCACCTTGAGGAAGAAGACGAGGAAAGTAGCCTCATTACCAGGAGCCAACCATTCTCTGGAGGAAAAGACGAGGAGCAATCCTGAGAGCCCTGGAACAAGAACTGCAGCCCAGGAAGAAACAAAAAGCAATGGTATCTCTTGTATGTGCGGGTGTAGTGTCCTCCAAGTCGCCTATGGAAGATTGGCTCCCTCCCCCTTCAAAGGCCCTTGTCTACGATACGATCCAAGAAAAACAGTGTTTATTTCTTTAAAAAAGTGTTGAATGGACGACAATGACAAAAATTGGGTCAATGTGTGTTAAAGTGGCGTGAGCAGTCAAAACAGTGAGCGCTCTAAGAGTGAGAAATATAACTCCCCTGCTAAGATCATCTTAATGAACGTATCAATTTCGGTCGTCCTCAGCAATTCCATGCAAACAAATTATTCATTAAACATGATTTTTATGATTATGCTACTAATGTCAAGGACTGAAGCTCCTTTACTCAGAACGGTGCTGCCTTTTGCCATCTGCAAATTTTTTAAAACAAAATATAAGCTTTATTAACTATCTTGTTTACATTAAGAAAAGAAAAAAAGACTGATGCTATCACTGTACTTTTAACTATATTTACTTGGTTCTAGAAAAATTTAATATATTTTATTTATTTCACACATGTTGTCACTGTTGCATATGGAATGTTATGTGTGTTTTCATTTTCAATGAATTTTATAGTTGTGTGTTATTTTCAATGCTGTGTATGTTCTGTATTTATGATTTGTTTATCTATGTTTCTTTGTAATGTTGGATTGTTTATGTATGTTGTCCCAACCCCGTGGTCTCACCAGCCACATTTGCATCTCCATTTACTTAGTATTTTAATGTGATATCATTTGTGCATAATGTGTAAATTTTGAGTGACATCCCCAAGCTTTTCTGTTTTGCTCATAAGTAGTCCAGATGTTAGATTAGAAACGTTTGCTGTCAAAGAGTCTATAAAATTGCCTCATCCTCCATCAAAATTTTCAGTCAGCGAGGGGGTGATGAAAGACGACCATCTGCCGTCTTCCCTAGGTTTTTAACTTTGTAAATTATCTAAGGTCACTAGACAGTCTTTTCTTTTTTTTCTAAACCAGAGTCCCTTCCGTTCGGAGGCATGTGTCTGAATGTGGCAAGATGAAGGGTTTCTTCCTGACGCCACTATCCCTGTGAGTTTGTGTACTTGCTCTTATCTGTGCAGGTATGAGAATCTTCTAGCATGGGAGTCTGAGTGTATGTATGAGAATTTTTGCCGTCGGCTGCTGGCTGTGCACTTTGCATCTCTGGTTTCGTGTCGATAGGTAGTCGTTACCAACATCTGCTTTTGATGCTACCACAGAGGTTTCTCCACCCTTTGGTTACAAGTTGGGTTGGCAATGCCCGCTAGCGAGCTTCAACAGGACGCACGAGTTTAAGCTCTCCCCACCATCTCGGTTTTTCCTGAGGTTTTTACCGATTTCCGGTGGATTTCCGGTGGATTTCCGGTGGTGGCGGGGACTGGCTGGCCGACTTGGACATTCTGTGGCTGAACTTCGACCTAGTCAGATGTGCTGATTTTCTTTCCTCCCTTGAGATGGTAGCGATTCTTTGTCTGGTGTTCAAATTAGACCTCAGAACTTAGGTTCATATTTGGAATAAGTTTCTTCGATCATCTACAGAAGTGTATTTAGTTTCATTTCAGTGATTCTGCATAGGTAAGCGCGGTGAATATGTAACTAATTCGCTTTGATAACGGTTGAGAATCGGTAACCTCTGTGAGACTAGATGGCAGTGTACGAACTCAGCGTGCTGATACGAAGCAGAAGCAGGCGCCGCTATCGTAGCCGAAATTCATCGAACCAGGATGTACCACACAACACAAGGAAAATAAACTTCGTCGGTGGCTCTGGTCTGTCTTCCTTTACTTTACGCTACGCTACGCGACAGTAGCGAGATTAATTTCCATTAAAATCAATCCGTGAACATGCAGACTTACTAAGACACACGGCACGTATCTGCTACATTACATATTCGCACCCCACAGAAGGCGAAATGCTTAAAGATCGTATTCATTTCAACAAAAATGTGTCTCGGCACGGACACGTGTGTCGCGAAGTTTACGAGATGCCATGGTCAGGCCTGGACACGCGCTGCCGCAGGTATAGTGGTGGGAGCTGTCCGCCAGGGAGTTGCAGCAGGATTGCAAACCCTGAGCTTGTCACAGCCCGGCGCGTTAAACTTGTATATTTACGAATTATGATATTTTTGGAGACATAGGGTATTTAGATTTTAAACTTAAAATGCAAATAATTTTCATATTTTTGGCTTCTAGGCATATTATTGTCATATTTAGAGGAAATGACCGTAAAGTTGCATATTTTTGACATGTAGAGATTATATTGAGGTTCATTTTGTTCCCTGATAACCAAAAACCTCCCAGAATATTAGGCCAATAAATTTCCAAAATGAGATAATACGGGACGAGCCATCAGAATAAAAGCCTTTTAGATAAACGTGGGTAGCTTATGGAGGGACATAGTGTTCCTTTTCCCCTGAAGTAGTCTCTCGGATGAGGATACTAAAGACTTCATTGTTGCAAGATGATTATCGGAGTAGAAACGCGCTTCGGTATTTGTTGCCCGCAGTTAATGCCAGTTCAGGTCGCTCACGTGATCTCTGCAGTGCACTAACAATGCCCTACTAGTTATTGTTGGCATTTCGGAATATGAATCATTCTTGCGTGTGTTTCTGTGCTGTTCACATCGACTCTTTGCTACCTTCTTCAAATTACGAATATGCCCAGGCCTAAAACCAATAATTCACGGAAATAGGTAGGGAGCAATTGTGCTATCACAATGGACGGAAAAATAATATTCTGCCAACTATGTGAAAAAGAGGTAAGTTTAACTTGTTTCGATAATTTTTGCAAGAAGTTAAAACAATTATTAAGTTCGCATTAAAGTTTCCGCTCCAGTTGTCACAATGTAAAAATGTCCGATCCATGTCAATATAACAAAGTATGTTCATCCTAGACAGGCTTACCTTGAATTCTAAAACATATCTGCCCTAAGGCAACGTCAAGCGGCATATGCACAATATCAATAAACATTCCTCACAGTACAACATGTTGCTAGTTGGAGGCACAGTTGTGGACTGCTATCTGCTCTGCTATATCAGAGATAGTCCAAACGCTACCCACTACCAAAGATAAACCTACCATATTCCTACTATCGAAAGTAAACCCGTCTAAAAACACAATTTAAAATGTATCCAAAAAAACTTCTAACAGTAAATCAGCCAATCCCAACCCAAAGGAACCAAATGCAAGGGGAAGTTTCACTGTTTATCGAGAAGGACATTACCAAAATGAGACCAGAAATGTCCTTTAGACAATTCCATCTGTTCATTTAATATGCTATTCGGATCTTTTCTTAACGCACAAAAAATTTCAACCTCCTCCAGGTTAGACAGCAACCATCCCTTATCCTCATAATGTATTGGCCTCATACTGTTGTTAATATTGCCCAACGAATACCGTTCTGTTTTTAGATGCTTCGCCACCGCCGGATCGTATTTAAGGTTTCAGTGTTTTCGTTTTAATTTACGTTTTCCTTGGCTTTCTTCATTTTAGAACTTGAGAATGAGCTAACGTAGGCCGGAAACATGTCGTTCGGACATTTTTACATTGTGGCAACTGGAGCGGAAACTTTAGTCCGATAGTTCATACAATTGTGAGATGACATCCAAACAAACGAATTATTAAGTTCATTTGTAAATTTACGTGCATGTTTTCTATACATTAACGGGAAGTGCGGACTGAGGCTGTCGGAGGCCCGGGGCGGCGGCAGAACAAAATGAGGCCCCCGTCCACTTGAAAATGCATGTATTACTGTCAAAAAGTCACTTTGACATTTGGAGCCCCCACCCCTCCCCAGGACGAGAAGAACGGGTCAGTCTAAGAAAAATAGTTAACATGTACGAGCCTGGAAATGTAAAACAAGTCACTCAACGTTTGCAGAACACTTAAACCAAAACCAACATAAAACCACCACCAGAGACACAGACATGGAAATGTTAAGAATAAACAACAACAAAAAACATCTGCTCACCCTTCAGGAAAACTACCATATTCAAAAAACAATAGCAGATGAGGAACATCTCATAAATAACCAAACCAATCTAGCAAACAACACACTTTTCAAGGTTATTGACCACCTAACATAAAAATAAACACTCTGAGAGTCACCCCCCCCCCTTTTTCACATAAATGCAAACGGCGATACCCTAGCCCCCCCCCCCCCACACCAAAACCCAAGTAAACCTGCATTTACTCATCTGAACGTCCTGTTCGCCGAAATTAAATATATATATATATAATCCCTCTCTCTCTCTCTCTCTCTCTCTCTCTCTCTCTCTCTCTCACACACACACACACACACACACACACACACACACACACACGCGTGGAATTAGTTGTATTTATGCATATAAATATATAATGTGCAATCTTGATGCAGTGTTTGATGTGCTGTGATGAAACGGAAGGAACGTCACAAAAACAGACGAAAAGTGCTGTACACAGCCAAAAACCAGAAGCCATAAACCAACTCCAGCCAACAAGACGGAGAAACAGCAGTGAGATGTAGTAAAGAAGGGAACAACACCGTGAGTAGACCAAATATCAAGTTAAAAACACATAGGCATAACGCGCACAAAGTTTTTTAATAACTGTTTTAATCTATGTATCGAAAACAAACTGTACAAACATTTTGTATCATTTACAGACCACAGAAGATGCTTTTAAAATGAAAAGCGAAATGCGTCTGGTGTAAAATAAATCTCTTTATTGGAGTCAGCATAAGACGGATTACCTCTTATAATCAATAGCTTCCGAGATTTGGAGGCCCCAGAACGAGGGGCCAAGGGTGCTTGAGTGTTCGTGATATGCTCCAGGAAGTCGAAATGTTGTGTATTGAGTGCAAGCATCTACTACCCGCTTGAATTCTTGCCTTTATTCCCATTCCAGACGATGAGTTTTTTGAATGTATGCTTCCAAGATATTTAAAATTCTTTACTCCTTTGTAGGTGTTATTCTCCACAGTTAATTCCTGGAGTTCTGGGTGTAGGGCTCTTCCAACTATCATGTATTTGGTTTTTGTGGGGTTCACCTTCGGTCCAAATTTGCTTGCTATGCTTTCCATGGTCATCATTAGCATCTTCAAAATTTCTTTTGTGGGTGTCATTAAGACTATATCATTTGCGTATGCTAGATGGGTGATGTTCCTATTTGCTACCTGGATAACCTGATAGTTGAAACTATCCATTTATCTAGTGATCTCCTCAAGCACTAGGTTGAATAATATTGGGGAGAGACTATCCCCTTGCCTTAGTCCTGAGGTTACCTGAAAACTATCCGTGGTTCTATTCCCCAGTTTAATCTTTGCTCTTGTGTCATCCAGGCCAGGATACTGTCATAAGTGTTTTGGAAGTCAACAAACAGAAGGTGTATTTCTTTATCATATTCATACATTTTTTCACAGACTTGCTTAATAAAAAATATATGGTCAGTAGTTGATTTCCCTGGTTGAAACCCTCCTTGGTATTCTCCAATTAGCTCTTCCGCCAGTGGTTTAATTCGATCTATTTACCTTTTTAATTTCAGCATAATAAGCAACAAATTATGAAAATTGATAAGAACGTCATCGCATTAGCTTGCAGTCACGAGAAATCGTCTTCTTATATATGTAAATGTTACTATAGTTTCTGCTCTGCGCTACATCTGGAACGGGGAATTCAGAAGCAAATGATGAAATTGTACGGAGTTGAGTCTCATTGACGCACGAAGTCAGACCCTCTCATTGGTTTGCACCTTTCTATAAAATGTTCAAATGTTTGTATAGTCTATGGGACTAAACTACGGGGTCATCAGTCCCTAAACTTACAAACTACTTACGAACTAGGACGGCACAAATATCCATGCCCGAGGGGGGATTCGAACCCCCGACCGTACTGGCCGTGCGGACCGTGACTGGAGCGCCTTAGTCCCCTCGGCCACCGCGGCCGGCGCACCTTTCTATAACGCAATCTTCGTTGTTCTACGAGGAGATCGAATAAAAATCATATAAATGTGTAAACTACAAAAAAGTGCAACTAGAAAGAGGGATTTAAGCTGATTTTGAGTTGAGGATAGTAGATATTTTGGACTGCAGAAATCACATTTCATTTCTTGTACAACAGTCTGGAGTATGCAAGAACCCCTCCTAGTACTAAGCCTTTACTGGAGTTGTAGGCGTACTTAGCAGTCCGTAGAAGATGGTGTAGGGGGCGTGCGGATTTACCGGCCCACACTTCCCATCCAGGATCTGCAAAATAAGCTGACCCACCTTCGAGTCAGACTTGTGAGCCGACGTGTAGGAGTTACGGGTAGGTATTTCTTCTGAATAAAATTCGGGTTGCCAATTATGGGGCTTTATTGCTAGGCTCTCCATAATACAATGTCGAACAATTTTAATTTTACTGCGGATACTGGGAGCATATTCCTACTTGTCCGGTATGCATTAGGTCCTAGCGCCGACTAGACTTGTGGCGATTCGTCAATGAATCGTTCATTTGAACGAATAGAAATAAAGAATCGTTAGAATCGAATCGTGATCCGGACGAATCGTCGTTCAAAACCATCGTCTGTCTCGTGACGATTCCAAGATCCAACGATTCATGATTCAAAAGCAAGTGGCGAATCGTGCCGAATAATTACGAAAGCCAGAAAGCGTGTGAACAAAGGAAGCACAGAACGAAGATCCTGAGCTGTTAATTATTAGCCTTTTCACGAATCACAGATGACAAAAACAAAACGCAGCGAAATACACAACTGCCAATACATACGAATATACGTCTTTTATACTGTTTACATATTATGTATGTAAACGAGCAATCCTTACACATCTATATTTCGCGTATCCCGGAAATGGCTGTAACGATTTGGATTATATTTTGTGTTCAGAGAGGTTTAAGCTTTTCGAGTTCACCTACGTAGTTGTAGTTTTTGTAAAAACTCAATTTTAAAAAAATATCCTTTTTATATAAAAACGCGATTTTAAATGTTTTTAAAGCCATCTGCTTTCCTGAAAGAAACCGATTTTACAAAAAGAAACATTTTAATAAACCTGAATTTCTTGCATCATGAAAGAAATTTAATATTTAGAGACTGATTTTTATTTGTAATGTTTATTTCGTGTTTCCTTAACTAATTGATTTTACATAATAAGTATTTTATAATGATTAGATATCTGTTAATTACCATAGATTTAATTAAATTTATATTTAAATGGCCGAAGTATTCAAACAGAACGAAAAAAAATTTATAAGGTTACAGCAGGATTCGAAATAAGTGACCTACATTCACTAAACTTACAGCGCTACTAAATGAACGATGATGACAGCAGAAATAGTTTTTTTTTTTTTTTTTTCTGTTGAACAAAGTAGATGAAGTCCCATCGCCAACTGGCGACTTACACTTCCTGGGATTGCAGAGGTATGTGGGTGAATGATAACTTCATTTTACAATAAACTTTGGGGGTAGGCTTCTAAGGGCCAGTATGTCGGTCCGTAAGGTACCCCACTTGATTTTAGTACGTAGTTCCACTGTCGAGTAATTCACATGAAGGTTACAATGTAAATTACGTTACCACATCTTCTTACTAACACATTTTATTCAGGTAACTAACGATCGTGGCACCTTGTACCTATGCCACGGGCGTGGAGCTATCATTCCTAAGGTTTGGATGTTATGTACTGTTGCCCTAAGTTGATCTATTTTCTTGTGTATCTTTGTCGTTCTCTTCTTAATTGCCTCCATGAGAGTGTCCATATGGAGTTCCTGGTGGATGTTCACGTTTCTCGTGTAACGGCCAGCCCTGAGGATCCATCGTAACGTCTTATTTTGGATAACTTGCAGTCTTGAGATTTGGGTCGCACTAGCTAGGCCCCAGACTGAGCTGCCATATAACATTTTGGATAGCACTGTTGCTTTGTATAGTCGCAGTTTGGTACTGGTATTCAACTCTGCGCTGAGAAAGAACGGCATTAAGTTTTTGGCCATTGCATAGACCTTAGGTCGCAAGTTATCAATATGTTTGTGGAGAAAAAAGTGCTTATCAAGGGTAACTCCCAGTTAAGTGACCGCCGATCCCCATGGGATGACCTGTCCGTGAAGTCGTAAGTTAGTTGGCATCTGTGGTCGTTTCCTGGAGAAATAGATCGCCGTGGTTTTTGCTGCATTGAGTTGTACTTTATTTAGCCTACACCATTCAGCAGTTCTGTCTAGTTGTCGTTGGAGCCGTGTTATGTTAGCTTGAACATGCCTTCCGCTGGTTATAAAAGCCGTGTCATCGGCGAATTGTGCAATTTGCACTCCTTCCACCGTTGGAATGTCGTTAGCGTATATATTAAACAGGACCGGCGATAACACCGAACCTTGGGGTAGCCCAGCTGCTGTGGGTCTGGTTGATGATGTCTTCCCCTCCACCGTCACCATCATAGTCCTGTCTTGAAGATAACTCGCGATAAGCTTGATGTAACAATCCTGTATGGGCGTTTGCTCGTGTAATTTCCGAAGGAGGAGTTCCCTCCACACCTTGTCGTAAGCTTTCTCTATATCCAAAAATACGGCGGCCGTTGCTTTGGTTACGTTCATGTTCCTGGTGATGTGCTCTGCCAAACGTAGTAATTGGAGTTCCGCCGACAGTTTTCTCTGGAAACCGTATTGTTCCGCTCTTATAGTTCCGTCCTCTACTAGTGGTTCCAGTATCCGCTTTTGTATTACCCTCTGAAAGGTCTTCCCCATACCACTGAGAAGGCTGATGGGGCGATGGTTGGCTGGTTGCGTCGTGTCTTTCCTCGGTTTGGGTATTGGCACTACCTTAGCTAGCTTCCATGCCACAGGAAAGTATCTTGTCAGCATGCAACCGTTGAATATTCTAGTCAACAGTACCAGTGGCTTCCTCGGAAGGTTTTTGAGGTGTTGGTTGCTGATTTTGTCCGCTCCTGGTGTCTTATTGGGATGTAATTTGCTGATGATACTCCGCACTTCGCTAGGTGTTGCCAGTCTTGGAAGTGATTGATCTTCTGACGTGATGAACTGATTGACTATCTGCACTGTAGTGGCCTCATGCTCCCGTTGGGCAGGGTTTAGTTGTTCTTGTAGCAGGGTTGTTTGTTGTTCGTAGGTGGTGACGAATGTTTCAGCTTTGGTTAATGGGTCTTCCGGTAACCCCTGTGGAGTTTGCAACGGTCTTTTTGGCGTGGGCTCTTCCCTGATGTTCTTCACCAGTCGCCACTCATCTTTCGTCTGGAGCAGGATGTTTGACATTTTATCCTCCCACCTCTCTATTTTCCATTCCTGTAGTCGTCTACGTAGTTGTCGCTGAAATCGGTGGGATTGTCTGCGGTACATTGGATTTCTTGTGTGTTGCCAGAGTTTCCTGTACCTGTTCTTCTGATGCCGAAGTTCTTCTAGCAGCGGTGGTAATGTTTCCATGCAGTGCGCCTCTTTCGAAATCGTAAGTAGAGACAAGTTATGGGCTTTGCGGACCTTCTTCGTTAAGACGTCTACGGCAGAGTCTATCTGCTGTGGTGTTTGTATTGCCATAGTTGGGTCTATGTTGTTATTTAAGTATCTTTTAAATTGTGTCCAGTTATTCTCCTGATATGTTCTGCACCGGCGTATGGTACCCGTCCGTGGCAGTACTGCAAGGACCGGGTCATGGTTTGACGACAAGTCGTTGACCGTAATCAGCCGGGGGTCGATCCCGAGTCCTTGAGTGATAGCGATGTCTAATACGTCCGGCCGTTGGTTCGGTAGATTTGGTGTGTGTGTGGGTTCGGTTGGTCCCCACACTTCAAGCTCCAGTTCTTGTTCCAGCTGATGGAGTTGGGTGCCTCTTGGATTTGTTACTCGGGAATTCCAAGTGGGATGTTTTGCATTCCAATCTCCTGCGATAAATGTCTTCCCATGAGGCGCAAGGATGTTTTCCAGGTCTTGTGGAACCAGCCGCGCTCGAGGACGAAGATACGTAGCTACTAGAGTGACCTCTCCAAGTTCTGTCCGGATTGAGATTGCCGTTGCTTCTAGTTCTTGAAGTTGTGGTAGATCGATAGGTCTGTGGGTGATCGATCGACGGAGGAAAATTGCAGTTCCGCCACCTCTAGCTGGTCTGTCCGTGCGGTATCCCACCATATTTCTTAATTTGAAGGTTTGGTGCGGTCGTAAGTGGGTTTCAGATAACATCACAATGTCAATCTTGTGCCTGAAGATGAAATCCTGTAATTCGTTTTTCTTGTTCCGAACCCCAGTGGCGTTCCAGATACATAGTCTCAGATCTGTCGTATTGACCTCCATGGTGTTACTCGGCTGCTTCCAGTAATACTAACGTTTCAACCAGTATCACAATTTTTGATAGTTTGTCCTTAGTTGCCAGCACTCTCCTGCCAGCTGTGATAAGCTTAGTAAGAAAATTCTGGCTACTGAGGAACTTCAAGACCGTGGTGACTTCTGTAAGCGCCGCATCTGCGTCTCTGTCCCTTGGCGCCCTGGTTCGGCTGGTTTCTCTTCTGCGTCCTTGTAGTGCAGATGCGTAAGTCTGCTCTTCGTGCAGTCGGTGTATTGTGTCCTGTTCCCGTTGAATCGTCTGAGTTGGTGATGCTGTTCCTGCGGTGTCTGCCACAACCATCTTGACGGTTGTGTCGTTCTTCGGTGTTTCCTTTCGTTGTTTGCCAGGTGTCGTAATTGGAGCGCGGAACCTCTTCAAAGTCTTTTGATATTCTGGGCACCCTTTCCATGAAGCTGCATGTTGTCCGTTGCAATTTGCACACTTAGGGTCCGAGGTCTGTGTAAGCGTGCACTCCTTGCTGGGGTGCATATCCCCACATTTAACACAACGAGCCGGCAACCAGCAATAGTTGGTGGTATGCGTCCATCTCTGGCATTTTTTACATTGTGTGGGCTCGTTCCGCGAGCGATAATCCTCGACTCGCACCTTTGTCGATAGTACGTACTTCACTCCATATATTTCGTCCGTCTTGTCATTCTGCGGTAGAGTAACTGCATATACAGGTAGTGGGTACAACTTCCCTTGCTTCTTCCTTTTGTATTGATGTACCTGTCTAATAGTGAAACCTTGATCTTCTAAGTCAAGCTTGACCTCTTCCTCAGTGACCGTAGGTGGTAGGTCTTTTACTACTACTTTTAAATCTCTGGAGCTGCTGTCCTGGTATGTATGAAATGGTATTTCCCTATTTTTACAATAGGCCAAAAGTTTGTTGTAGTCATCCATGGTGTCTACGAAAAACGTGACGCCATCTCCCGTGTACGCTGCCCTGAGCCCGCCAGCAATCTGGTCCTTTAGTTCTCGGCACAGTTTAACGTGGTTTGTGCTGTCGTAGGTGACTATTGGTGGTATCTTAGGTGGTCTCTGTTGTTGTGTCGTTACGGTATGTCAGCTGCCGGTGGTGTGTCCTGATTGGATGGTCCTGCTAAAACGTCGAACTTGTTTGACGTTTGCAGGGGTGGTGGCGCTGTTGTTGTAACCTTCTTCGTTGTCCGGCGCCGCGACGACTTCTTACTTTTGACTTGTCGGAACCCTTCCTCGTCTCTGACGCCATCAGCAGTTTGGCACTCCATGGTGTCTCCTCCCGTATTGGTCAAGGTGTCTTGGTTGAAGTCTGATGTTAGTGTGTCGTCGTACTCATCGTCGGAGTCGTGCAAATATTTCTGTTTAATTCTTCTATCTCCGTCTAGTGCTTGTTTCCGACGTCTGCTACGTTCGGCCAGTTTTTCTTCCCGATGTTTAAGTTTCGTGTCTGGTAGCGTCAAGGCTTTAACGCCTTGTTTGTTGGTGTCACCTTGTTGTTGTTGCTGTTGATGTAGGTCCTTTGTAGTGCTGTCCATGCCGAAGTCCGTGACGTGAGCCATGTCGTCATCCGTAGCAGTCCAGTGGCTAGTAGTGGTGCCTACTCGCGGTACTATTCCAGAGTACCTCACCTAATAAGCGCCCTATACCACCGCGAAGCGCTAAACAAAACAAAGTTGGCGTATACTGCAGACACAACTGTAATAAATAACACGTGCACACTCGTCGCTGTTCAGCAGAACTATGAAATAGTTGGTAGTGTAATATGTATTTATAACCGCTCGCAAAACTTCAGACTATTTTCTCGATAATTTTTGAGAGCTGAATCGAATGGCTTTGCCTCATTTTTATTCTAAGTGTGAACTTTACGCACCATAAATATTAAAAAATCCGATACCCATATTGTCACCTTTACGGCATTTTGTAAGAACCGTGCCGTTGCAGACCAGAAAGAATCGTGAACGAATCGCATGAACAGTTGCAAAAGGTTAAGATTCCAACATCCATGACACAGACATGCATTGCCTTTTATGAGCAAAATGTAGAAGTAAGATTCGCCCAATGCAGACTAAAGAATCGCGAAAAAATCGTAAACGAATCGTAGGAATCGATTCACAATGTGGGATTGAATCGCAAGAATCGATTCTTAAAAAAGAATCGTGTTGCCCAACTCTACTGACAACAGTGGCGAGTAGAGTTGGCTACGGTTTCATGGTTTCGAAACCAGGTTTCGATACACACAACAGTTTCAGGGTTTCAAAACCGGCATCTTTCACGGTTTCGAAACCATGCGGTTTCATTCCGTTCTGTTTCGGATCACATTCGCGGTCGATTGTCGATACACTGAAACCGTTTCTTCCTGTCGGTTTCACGGTTTCGTGTCGGCTTCACAGTTTCGTGTCGGTTTCACGGTATCGTGTCGGTTTCAAACCACTAATGCAGAAAGGCGTAACAGACTAATGGTATCGAAATGTGGTGTTTCATTTCCTGAAGAGAGTGTCAAATAGTAGTTGACACTCGTGAGTCTGCAGCTTATGATTACTGAAATCAAGATTCGTTTGCAAGAGACTGCTGTATTCCGAAATGTCATTATGCCTGCTTTATAAATGTAAAACAGTAAAACTTCGTTCACTATTTGCATTGAAATAACCACTTAAATGCTAGGTTTATCAACCATATAAAAACACGAGTGAAACTACATTTTTTTAAATAAGATACAACATGAAGCCTGAAATGACATTTTTTATACGAATAAGAGTACATCGCATATTTAATCTTGTGTTAAAGAGTTAGTTTCTTACGAGTAAAAACGATGTTACCTCCAATCGTTATAATTTTTCGACTGTCATGTTAAAGGAATTGCGGCGGTAGTGTAACGGTCAAGACCTCGAAATGGTGAACTTGTCTCTTATTTTATTATTTTTGTAATTCCGTAGCATTATTTGTGATTATTTAGTGTGCCCTTTATTCCCTATACTTTATTTAGTATGTATAGAAAGTAGCATTTATGATCCATCACTGTAATATGCGTACCATATTGCAGTTTGTGAGTTCCTAGCGGAGTAAACGTTTACCTACCATACCGGCCTCGTGTGACTATGTTGTTCAAAAATGTTTGTTAAGCTTAAGGGACTTAACTACGGGGTCATCAGTCCCTAAACTTACAAACTACTTATGAACTACCTACAACTAAGGACGGCACAAATATCCATGCCCGAGGGGGGATTCGAACGCCCGACCGTAGTGGCCGTGCAGACCGTGACTGAAGCGCCTCAGTCCCCTCGGCCACCGCGGCCGGCTGACAATGTTGGCAACATCAACAACACGGGAGAAAATCTTTATCAACATGTTTCGTACAGACCAAGAAGTGAATATATACTCTATGGTTGACAGGTTCTTGTATGTACCCTTGTCCACATAGTGAAAAATATTGCCCTCCTAGAACGAAGATTTCATTGCTTCACGGTTTCATGGTTTCGAAGCAGTGTTTCGAAACCACAGAGGGTACGGTTTCATTGGTTTCGAAACCGTCAGATGTTTCAATTATCCCATATCTAGTGGCGAGCAGCTTAGACCTCCTACCAAATTTCGTATGTCGTCGTACATGTTCGGAAGTGTTCGTTAAAGATCTAGTTATTCATTTATTTAGTTATCTGAACAATATTAAACAAAGTAACATTATTAGCACCGACTTTTGATGACCCCTAGGCTGCTACTATAGCCTGTATGCCACCAAACATTGTTAAATAATAATAAATTAAAAAATGACAACTTCGCGCCATAGTTTTGGGACTTCCCCGGCTTATAGGCGCGGCGGCCGCAACGGAATATCTGACGGCAGCAGCGATCTGGAGCTTTGGTTACCCCACGTCCTAGGCTGACGCCATATGTTGCGTCTCGACCGTGGGAAACTATGACGGTTCTTGCTGTCGGCGAGCTGCCTAGCCGTGCCTAAAGAAGTATTTGTCGCCGGCTCGCGCACAAAATCTGTCTAATAATTAATTAAATAAAATGAAATAAAAAATTATACCTCCATATAGAACCCTGACAAGTACAGTTTGACAAGCTCAAGTGTTCCACGCAAACCTTGCCCCTCCCCCTCTCTTTCCGTTCGTTTCCTGCTCTCCTCACCTCACTGTGTATAAACTTCTCCCCCACACTCTGTGTCTATTACAGACTCAATGTTCAGTAGAGTATCATGCAAAAATTATAACTAAATCGATAAAAAGCTTTTCCACATATGTTATAATTACTCTTCCCTTACAACATCAAACGTTCAAATGTCTGTAAATCTATCGGACCAAACTGCGTCGTCATCAGTCCGTAGCTTACAAAATACTTAAATCTAGGTAAACTAACCTAAGGACAACACACACCCATGCCCCAGGGAGGACTCGAACCTCCACGGGGAGCAACCGCGCGCTCCGCAGCGAGGTGCTTTAGACCATTCGGCCAGTGGCGTAGCTATGTCACTAAGGGCCCCGGGTCAGAAATGACATTTGGGGCCCTCTTTAAAACTAGACAGGTGCAAAACTGCTTCACCAACAGGTTCTTACCGCCCACTGTTCGACATAAAAAGGCAAACCTAAATACTACTAAGGAAATTATTATGTCATGCAGAAGATAATATTCAATCGTAGTCTCCAATATAATTAAAACTGTGTAACTTTATTATGCTATCACGCAAAAATTACTGAGTAGATTTGGATACAATTTTGCAGAGGGATAGAGTTGGACCTGGGTAGGACATACAGATAAAACGACCCCATAGTTTCCTGAGCTGCTCCATATTAGGTGAACGAAGTCCCAAGCAGAAGCTACTAAAAAAACAAACAATGAAGAAATATTACTTAACCACGGAAACATAATAATAATAATAATAATAATAATAATTTGGTGTCGCTCATTGGCCTGGTGCAAGTCTTTCAATTGGACACCACTTTTGGCCCTAGCCAATCCCAGTTATCCAACCGGGGAAAGGAAAGGGGACCTATAGCTTAACGCCAAATCCGAACCGCGTGTCGTATCTGGCGACTCCTCACATCGTTGGCAGGTGAAGGATGGGTTAAAGCGCAGGCTGAAAAAAATTCAAGGTCCAACCGGGTTCCGAACCCGCGACCCTTCGCTTTCCAGTCACACAGACATTTTTATGCTTCTAAATTAGTGCTACAATACGGCTTTTGTCATTAATAAAGACTTCGAATGCATACGAATGAGATACACTTGTCTGGAAAGAAGAAAGTGGCGAGGATTGTGTACTGTCCTCAGTTATTGCTACTCCCAAACAAAGGAGAAATTTATGTTACATACTTGTGATATTTGGTGATGTCATTGACAAGCAATATTTCAGTTTTGCTTAATTTATTTGAAGTTGTGCAGACATACGCCAGTTAACCTCCATGCTTTAAATAATGAAAAACTACACCAGTTGGCCACCCCCATTAAGCACAGACATTGCCGAGGTGGGGTGGCTTGCGTGCCTCAACGATGCAGAGAGCCGTACCGTAGGTGCAACCACAGCGGAGTGGTATCTGTGGAGAGGCCAGACAAACGTGTGGTTCCTGAAGAGGGGCAGCAGCCTTTTCAGTAGTTACAGGGGCAACAGTCTGGATGATATACAATAGGATGTCGATTATCCAAAGTAACTGAAGGACATAGATGTTCGGAAAACCGATTATTCGGATAATGCAACTGTACACTTGTAGATGTATTATGTATACAGTATTGGGAGGCGCGCCGCCCTTCACGAGTGGCGTCGTGAGAAGGCCGCACTAGAAGCTCTACAAGTGTTCCGCCAGCCGGTGGCCCAGTGCGGCTACTGTGGGAGACTTGGTTTGAGGGGAGGAGGAGGTGATGGGAGAGTGAAAAAGTAAAATACAAAATTCGCGCTCTACTGTATTCTGTAACTTTTTTCGAACGTCGCTCTCGGAGGCCGAGGGGCCCCTACAGCTATGGTAGCTACGCCACTGATTTCAATGAAACTTTACACACTTGAATCCTGCCCTCGTAGAATAGAAAGAACAGTGAACGAATAGTAGAAATCGAATCACCTTGACGTACTGGCTCGAAGAAATCGATCTGAATAACAATCAGAAATAATTGGACAGTATTCACATTCCTTAAGCGTATGAGATCAAGATTATATATGCCTGTTTTGGAAATCCAACTGCGAGAGAAGAACTACTTCATCCAGTCTCTCAGCACTCGTTTTATCCCACGACTAGTTGGATTAGTACATCAGATGCGGAGAAGTACACTGTTATTAAGTATTGTGTGTTAAGAAGACAGGAAATTAGAATTTGAGATTTATATAATGTAAGACCTGAGGAGGTCACAACTGGGGAGCGCTCTTGCCCTCACAGGGATCTATGCTGGCTCTCTCTACAGGCAGCCTGCGCTCACCTCAGTTATTCAGCTGTCTTAATATCTGGTGCTAATGTCTTGTGAGCACTTGTCTCTGTGACACTTCGGTTACTATTCATTTCCTTCACATTATATATTTATCCGTCTTCGCATGTACCGCAGTCGTATTATCTGTTACCACTAGTAGAGTCTCGTTAGTATTTTCTGTGGAATCACTGAATGCCACTGTTCGTTGCTACTTATACTCTCGTCGCGGCAACCGAGCTTTAGTTTTACTTCCGCTCAGTCATCCAATCACAAGATCAGATCGTAATTGATTGTGTTACGTCATCGTGTGAGCGTGCCAGCAATCTTTCCGAAAACAAACGTTCACAGTATAGAAGTATGTTTCTCAGGCTCCCTGTCTCTGCATGGTCATAAACAACCACATGACCATGATTTACACGCAGCACATGAGTGGGGTATGGCCCTTGGACGGTTAAGAAATGAGTCACACGCCAGCCGGGACCAACAAACCGGCGCCGTTCAAAAAGTAAGGTGACTTATCAAACTGCGCCGACAACCTCCATTCGATTATCAATTTCATTTTATTACGTTGGTACACATGCCCTGAAAATATGTTCATAGTTTCAAGTATACACCACAATTGATCTATTTTTAACAGATAGATAGGTTAGATGTGTTTTAGGGTGTTCGGCGATTTTCTACCAGTATAACAATTGTTGCAATACGTCGCATCACTTTTTTGTGAAAAATGGAATGTAGTGTTCCAATACACTTGAAATATTGACAGTGGCATACAATGAATCTTTTTTAAGTAAAATAAATGTTTACAAGTGGTACAAGCACTCCCAATATGACCGAGAAGGTGCCAGAATCTCGATCTGGAAGACACAGCACATCAGCAACAGATGTTAACCTCGAAGCTCTGAAGAAAATTATTTTGGAAAATTGTTCATTTCCCGTAAGCAATGTTGCTGAGTATGATGGAATACAGGTCGGCTCGTGTCATGCAATTGTTTCGGCCGTCTTGTGCATGAGATGTGTGTAGGCGTAGTTTGTCCCAAGACTTCCCAAATTTAATCAGAAGAACCGTCGCGTGAGCATTGCTCAGGATCTCTAGAATGACGTCGATGATGATCCAGATTTGCTCAAAAGGGTCATAACTCTTGACGAAAGATGGGTTTACGATTATGACGGCGAAACCAAAGACCAGCCATCCCATTGGAAGCAGCACGGTGAGACAAAACCGAAAAAAGCACTCAATGTTCAACTGAAATTAAAAGTTTGACTGAATTATTTTTTTAAATTAATTGTGGCGTTCTGCTACATAAAATTTTGCTTTAAGGTCTTTCAGTCACTCAGCAATATGACTTTGTCGTTATGCGCCTTTTTCGAGAAGCAACACTCAAAAATCGTCTGGAATTATGGAAAAACAATTCATGGTTTTTGCATCACACCACTGCATCTGCTCATCCACCGTTGCACATTCGCGACAGTTATATGCAGAATTATATCACTGTACGCCATATAGTTCAGGAGATATGACGTCATGAACACGGAGTTGCTTTTAATACGACTACATTTTGAACGACGTTTAAATTTATTACCTCTTTGCTACTAACTGTATTCGCTATTTATTTTACAAATACTATCCACTTACGCCAATGAATGTGCTTTATAAATTATTTCATAGTATTTCTTATAATTTAGGAGATGTGACATTATAAACATTGAGACGCGTGGGGAACCGGCACATCATGTTGGTATTTTCTGCGCAGCCGTACGTCTTCAGAGGGCGCTATATATATGCTTTCCTAAAATTTTTAAAATTATATGATGATGGGAACTGAATTGTTGTGGTAAATAGTCTTACCGCTGCCAAGTGCTTTGTGTGCAAGATAGCAACGCCTCCCTGAGATTCTTTACATTTCGTTTCCGTCTGACATCTTGCTTACAAATGTCTGTTTCGGAAATACGATGGGAGGTACGAAATTATGGGAGCTACTATAACAGAATCATCACCTCCGTGGAAATACGATGGCGAAGGGATAACTATGTTATGCACTCTTTCAGCGCTCCTTTATAAAAAAAAATTTATCCCTCAACATGGACGATTACTTGTATTAGTGCATCAGATGCAGATAAAAATACCCCATTATTGAGTATTGTGTATTAAGAAGACAGGAAATTAGGAAGTTTACATTTATATAGTGTAGGACCTGATAAGGACGTTGAGCGGCTTACTCCCTTTTTTTTCCATCACTTCTTCTGGACAGTACCCACTGGTACTAATATACATCTTTTTCCTAAGGCAAAAAAAAATTGTAACGTAATTCGGTTTAAAAATGCTGCCACATTGAAAGTAACTAAAACTGTTTTTCTCTTGAAAAAAACAAAAAAAAAAAACTGATGTATTCCTCTTTATAGTCGGGCCGCTGAAACATGTCACTTGACAGTTTGTACGTAGTTCGCGCGAAGTTGGCTATACTGCGACTGCGAGGTTGCAATAACTACGCAGCAGACGACTACAGCGCCAGCTGATAGCTCAGAACGTCCGAAATATGTACTGGAATTGTCGCCTAAGACCGTGAATAAGAACGGTCGCATAATAATTTATACGAAAGTATAACGCAGAATGGGTTATTTCAACAGTCAAATCACCAACAGAGAAATACGATTTGTTAATATGCGAAACCGTGAAATAAATAAAATAGTCTAACTTAAGGGCAGTGTCTATGAGATGTTATTCCGAATTGTTAACGTAATAGATGCAAATGAAATGTCGTACAATAATGTAAAGATATTCATAACATAGAATACGCAACCAACAATCGTAATACGAAATAAAGAAACAGTTGCATTCTGAGATGCAGAGTGAAAGAATTAATTTTGCATAAATTTACACTCACCGGTTTATGAAGTCAATGGCGTAATTCCGTCAAGTTCTCCATCATCACTGGCATCCGAATCAGCACCAAACCAGTCGTCGTCGTCATCATCGTCGTCGAGGGAAATCATCAATTGTTCATGTTCATTTATTATTCCATCTACAGTCTGTGCTTCTTTAATAAGTTTCGAAACATGCTCTACCTTCTTTCTCCACGAGTTGGCGTCAACAGTAGCAAGTCCTTCAACTAAAAGTCTTTCCACTTCCGTTATAGTGAAAGACTTGTTTTTCTTCCTAATATACGTCTTTACGTCACCCCATACCAATTCAATGCGGTTGAAATGGCAGTGATACGGTGGTAGCCTAATTACCGTATGACCCTGTTCCCTTGCCACTTCGTCTACTACATACGTAGGCGTCACGGGTTTATTTTGCTTCACGAGTGAATACAACAGCAGCTTTGTCATACTCATATCTGCAGCAATGTCTCTCGCTAGCAACCACTGTACCATAGTTTCTTTCCGGTCACTAGTTGTCGGAGTTTTGTCTAGTATGACCGAATGGTAAGGTGCATTGTCCATTACAAACACTGTTGGGACACTAAACTGCGACAACAAATTCTTAAACCACTGCAGGAAACGTTGGTGGTCCATATCTTCGTGGTAATCACCAGTTTTTCTGGATCGGAAGACTAAAACTCCGTCATTTACAAATCCACTTGAAGATCCTGCATGTGCCACAATTAATCTGGCACCTCTTCCTGTTGGCTGATGACCACAACTATTTGGAGTATTGTCTGCCCAGCATTTATCAACAGCTTCTCCGGCGTTGACCTAGGTTTCATCTAACCATACAATGGAATGTATATCACTACCTTTAATTTTGTGTAAGAATATACTTCTAGCTGCAACAACATGCGGCTTTTCGAGTAATAGTCTTCGTCCATTTAACTTTTTGAAGCGGAAGCCCATACTTCTTAACACCGTTTTCAGAGACGTTTTTCCACCCGAGAAAAGATCGCATGCTTTTAACGAAATTAGCAACTTCGCTACAGTCGAATATTCTTTCCGGCTATAATAGTCATAAATATGACGACGGATTGCGTCCGTTTGAAACAAATCGAGATTGGTAACAGGACGAGGCTGCTTCTTTTCCTTGCCTGGGGTAGCTAAAAACACACTGTTTTCTTCACCCGGATTATCTTCCACACGGTTTGTGTCACTGTCTTGAAGTTCTTGAAGCAGCACACCTTTCCTTATAATCGTTCTTTGACTCAGTCCTAGAGTTTTCGAGGTACGCTCTAAGACTTTATCAGCCGGAATTGATGGTTCCCCGTGAACAGAAAAAAACTCTCTCTCTTGTTCGTAGAACTCCCGCGTTCTTCTAATTAATTCCATTGCCTGGCTATTTAACGGCACTCCGCGACGCAATGGATTGTCGTTTGTTTGAAGACGCCGTTTCTGTGACATTTTTTTAATAAATAAAAAAATGTACGCAAAGCAGTACAATCACACACGATACAAAAGCAGACGATAGCCCACGAGCACACAAAGCTTTCATAGAACGCGGCAACGTGGTAGTGACGACGACGGAACCGGCATTCGTAGCTGTGCTGTGATTGGTTCAGAAGACGCAGCGACTCGCGTTCGTCATTTGTTTTTCACTCATACTGGCAACTTCAAAACACTCGTGGAGTGACCTTGAAGTGACATGTTTCAGCGGCCCGACTATAGTAGAGAAATAAAGAATATTGTCATCTAGAACACCTTTTCTTATGATCATACTAATCAAACATTTCAAGAATCTCAGCACTGCGGCTTCTCAAAGCTCGTCTTCTCGTAGAAATATTGGCTAATGTTTCCGTGTCGCATTCGTTACGTTGAGATACGTCGAGTTCTTAAGTCCTTAGCCTACAGTATCCTCTCTTAGCCCGAAAAGCCACCAGTCGCCGAGATCGCAGCGTTGCAGCATTCATTGCCCCATAGCATAATGGTGTGACTGTCGCACGTTGCAGTTGATCTTCCTACTAGTTGTGGACGGTTACTATAATACTAACTGAAAATCCTCTTAAAAAGTAAATTAAAACCTTCCTTGCACATTTAGTAGGGGTGTCTATAAAGTAAATATTCATCTGCTCTGTCACCGTCAAACAAAATGTAACGAAACATGCATAATAGTCCACTCACAGTAACCAGAAATAAATAATTCTTGTATGAACGTGAGCACGGTAAGTTTTTTTTTTTTTTTTTTTTTTTTTTTTTTTCGTTTACCCTAGTTTGGAAGAATATCCATGCTATGGCGCAGGGCACACCTCATAGTTAGACTGAAGGGAAAACCATCATACTAAATAAATTATGAATTAATAAATAATGAAGAAAGAACTGTCCAAAGTGTTCGTATATTTATAGCATTCCGTCATTTAACGCCACCGTTAGAAAATTCTGATATTTGTCTTTGTATTTTCGTAAACGTTTAATCGACCGATATTCAGCAGTGAGATACAATTGAAAATTACAAAGCGTCGGCGTTGTATTTGTTAACATGTAATAAAGATACTGTCCTACTAACCAGGTGTAACTATTGTTTTTTGATTTTGGAAATACTTGCCAGTCAGGGTGGAATGCATCTCGTAGTCGTATAGAGGAGCATGACGTCCTGTTTACAAGAGCTAGTTTTTTCCGCGTCCAATTCCAGATTTGTGTTTGGTCTTGACACTGAAATACATGGTCTAACGTTTCCACCAGTCCACAGTTTTCACAATTCGCAGTAGGTCGTAGATTAATTTTAAACATTTTCTCCCCTGTGGGTATCACCTCATTTACAACATCATACCAGAGAGAACTAATCCCGGAGCGAAGAAGGGGATTGCTGATGTTCATTCAGACTGCTCTCCAGTTTAAGCCGGTATATTCCATTTCTATAGGATTGTTCTGCAGCCGTTTTATTAATACACTATAAATAGCCGCAGAGTTGAATTGTTGAGGGTGTTGGCGAACGTAGCTCAGCTCCACAAAATACTTACGTACGTGCACCAGCTCGGAATGTATGTGTCCGACATTTATTGGAGCTGTCATATCCCATGGGCGTAACTGATGGAACAGACTTCTTGTGATACCCTTCTGAGTGCCTTGTATAATCCGAGATTTCCTTGTCAGAAAAATCGCCAAGCACTGCGACTCAACCTCTTTAAGGGCTAGCCCACCTCTAAATCGAGGTAAAGCAGTAGCCTTGAAAGGGACTTTAAAAATGTTACCTAGCCAAATGTACCAGCCAGCTAGTGATAAAAATCTATTGACCATTTCACGTGATATAGGTAGCACAGCGGCAACATGATAGATCTTGCTGAAAACGTAAGTATTGACAAAAATTGCCCTCTGAATCCTGTCTAAATATCGCATATTGTGCTCGCGAATCATAGCTCGGATGACATTGAGCTTCTGTTCCCAATTTACTTTCACCATTTCTCGCGGGTTTTGGGTAATGATCAAGCCAAGATGCTTCATCTGGTCGGTTATCCCTAACCAAGTATAGTTTGCGTTCCGAGCCTGTGGTCCTAGATGTAGAACTTTAGATTTTCGTTCATTAATTTTTGCACCGCAGGCGCTGGCGTACTGCTGCACGATTCGTTTTACTGTTTCTGGCTCTTCGTTGTTATTAATAATCACGCTAATATCGTCAGCATAAGCATGACAAACCGACTTCGTATTCAGTGTTTGAAGACCCGGTAAGGTGACATGGAAGGTCTTTAACAGAGGTTCTATTGCAATGGCGAACAGAGTCGTGGAAAGTGGACACCCCTGTCGCACGCCTCGTTGAATTGCCACAGAAGTTGTTAAATGTCCGTTAAACTACACGCAGGAACATGTATTACCAATACATTTCTTTATTAACTGTACGACTCTCTGATTAAAACCCATTTTTATCAGTGTCCTGAACAAAAAACTATGATTCACTCTATCAAAAGCCTTGTCGAAATCAAAAAATACAATCGCCAATTTAGTCTTGCAAATCCAGGTCAGATATGCAATATCCCTATATTCGGTCAAGGCGTTCAACATTGAACGACCACTAATAACACTCATTTGGTAAGGTCCAAGTATTTTCTTAAGGACAGATTTAAGTCTGGTATTTAAAATCCTAGTAAATATATTGAAATCCACATTCAGTAAAGTTACCGGTCGAAAGTTACGGAGCGTATTCACGTGAGCCGTTTTGAGTACTAGCACAATCATTCCTTCTGTGAACTGCGATGGTAAGTCATTACTTGTTAATAACTCATTATACATTGTTGTTAACTCGTCGCCAAGCACATCCCAGTACCGAACGTAAAATTCGACGGACAAGCCGTCTAAACCTGCCGCTTTTCCCTTCGCCGCACTCTTAATGATTGATTTGACTTCCAAATTAGTGATATCGGCCAGTACATGTGCGTGGTCCGCCTCATCTACAAATGTTTCTAATGTTTGTATAGTCTATGGGACTTAACTACGGGGTCATCAGTCCCTAAACGTACAAACTACTTATGAACTACTTACGAACTAGGACGGCACAAATATCCATGCCCGAGGGGGGATTCGAACCCCCGACCGTAGTGGCCGTGCAGACCGTGACTGAAGTGCCTCAGTCCCCGCGGCCACCGCGGCCGGCCTTCATCTACCGTAGGCATAATATTGGTTAGAAAATCCTCTCCCTCCACTACATCTATGTCAGGCTGGCAATAAAAGTGACTGAAATAATTCACTATGTAAGTCTCAAGCGCGCGCTGTTCATTATACATATTTCCGCCGTCGTCCGTTAGTTGACTGATTATTTTTTGTCTGCCCTGTTTGCGTTCTCTTATTACGTGAAACAACGACACTGTCTCGTTACAGATGTCATCGGAAGCGAGTGCCCTTATTCTCGTTCCGTCCAGTTTGTCACGGACTAAAGCGGTGATCTTGGCTTTGGTACGTTTAATGTGAAGAATATTTTCCGAAAACGCCAAAGGATCATTATACAGCTGCCGGAGGCCGGTAAAATAAAACTCCAAAGTCTGGTTCTTCCAATAAGCCTTGGCCGTGGCATACTGACAAACACGTTTTTTTTATCTTCGGTTTCACTAGCTCAGTCCACCAATAAACACGCTTCCTATATCTGTCTTGTCGCTGTAGGCACCATTGCCATGTAGCAAGCAAATCAGTTTTGAGGCTAGCGTCCTCTAGCAATGCAACATTTAGCTGCCACACACCGCGACCCAAAAATGTTTTTTGAGGGGCATGTCTGAGCGTTATATGATACGCACAATGGTCGCTAAAATTAACTGGCCATATCTCACAATCCCGTACAGTGTTTAAAACGTCTCTAGCTATATAAAACCTGTCCAGACGACTAGCGGAATTCGCAGTAATGTAAGTGTAGCCGATGACCTGTGTGCGAAGGCAGCACCAGGTGTCGTTTAAGTCCAGCCCATCAGTTAAATCTTGCAACTCTCGACAATAATTAAAGTTCGGAAACTGGTCTTCTTTACGCAGAACACAGTTAAAATCACCTCCCAATATAATCTTCGAAATTCCCCCGGCTAGTAAAGACACAATTTCATCTCGATAAAATACACCCCTATCTTTTCTGCCTGTAGATCCTGTCGGGGCATAGATGTTGAGCAGAAGGACATCTTGAAATTGTGAGGCAATCCCTCGTTCTGAGTCTAAAATCGCTTGAGGTCGGCAAGCGACGCCTGCTTTGAACAAAATCGCAGTTCCTGCCTTATCACCGATATTTATGATGGCCTCATAACCCGTTATATTTCCTACTTTGGTTGCAACTGCTTCTTGTAGGGTAGCTATGTCAATATCAGCAGCATACAAATAGTCTTTCAAACAGGTTATTTTGACATCGGATTCAATCCGATTTAAATTCGCAGTTGCAATTTTGTAATCCTGCATAGGAAAAGGGAAAGAGTACCGTATCATTCGACCTCCTCAGCCCAGGGAGGCATCCGGGTCGTCGTATGCGTCTGGGTGGTATCCATAAGCTTAATCAGTCCCCGAACAGTCGGTATTCATTCCTACGTCCGTCTCCTCCGTATGATGGACTATCGGCCCCGTGTCTTCTGTGCTGCTTTTCTCGCGTTCTGCTGACCGTAACTGCTTAACGGTGCGCTGCAACTTCTGTTTTAGGGTACGAATCTCCTCTTCAGTCTGCTTACGAGCAGGTTTCTTCTTCTTCTTCTTCTTCTTTTTTTTTTTTTTTTTTTTTTTTTTTTGAGCACGCCTGTCTTCGTCAAACCCGTTATCTTCCGAGCCTTTGAAGGCAGCTCCCTTTGGAGATTGCTTTTTAGCGGCAGCTACGTGGGCCTGAGAAGAGACAGCGTTTTTCATATCCCACGAGTCTTTAGATGGTTGACCCTCTGTGGAAATTATCATATTACTTTCGAGATTCTGGAGGGGAAGTTCAACACCGCTACTGCCAGCACCGGAAGTATGCTGTTTTCCGGGGAGGCTGTTTGCCTCGCTTTCACCGCTACATGCAAACTCGACTTGGTGTGCCGCGGTGTTGTTTATATCGGCAGCGGTCCCTGCTGTAGCAACCTGAGCCACGTGCTGGATGTGCGCGTTCGTCGTAGTCGGTACGGCAACTTTTTCGGCATATGTGGGTTTATTGCCATCTTGCCCTACTACTAATGCGTCAGACTTGTTGCACTCGACGCACTGGTTTGTTACGCGGACACTCAGCCTTTAGATGGTCGGTAGCATCACAAAGTACGCAAGTCCTAGGTTGCCCGTCATACGTAACAAGTGCCCGGAACGTTGCACGACAATATTCGATGGGATATGCTTAGACAGGTCAATTTTCGCAGCCCTTACACCATTATCGACATTGAAGTGCTTTAACCCACTCCACTGTTCTTTATGGATTTCTAGTACATTGCCATACTGTGACAGAGATTCACGTATTCGGTCTAAGTCAATTGCAAAAGGCAGATTAAATATACGAACTGTTCGTAGACCGAGTCCAGCATGACTAACAGGGACTTTACAAAGTTCGCCTTTTGAATTAAAGAACTCTGCAGTACCTTCCGTTAGAGCCATCACATGCAAACAAGGTTCAAAAAAATTCAAATGTTCAAATGTTTGTTAAGCTTATGGGACTTAACTACGGGGTCATCAGTCACAAAACTTACAAACTACTTATGAACTACTTACGAACTAGGACGGCACAAATATCCATGCGCGAGGGGGGATTCGAATCCCCGACCGTAGTGGCCGTGCAGACCGTGACTGAAGCGCCTCAGTCCCCTCGGCCACCGCGGCCGGCTCCTCATCTTCCATTCGCAATTTATCGAAAAAGAAATCAACTAATTCGTGCACTTGTGGTCGGCTAAATCCAAACGGAAATTGAAATCGCAACGTGTAGCGTCGTAACTGATCCTCCATCGCAAAAGCCATGCAATACTCAGAAGTCCCCAAACAGCTGCGGCAGTGCCCTGCAGCCATAGTCCTATCCACCTCTAGTCGCAATTCTAGGGCGCTCCTGCCCTCACATAGATCTATGCCAGGTCTCTCTCTCACAACATGTGTTGTCGTCAATTATTCCGTTGCCTTAACATCTAGCGATAATCTGTTGTGAGCCCTTGTCTTTGTGACACTTGGCTTACTATTCGCTTCCTTCACGTTTTACATTTATCCGTCTTCACGTGGCGCTTCCTTATAATCTGGTACCGCTACTAAAGTCATCTGACCCGTTTATATTATGTGCGGAGTCACTTTTGCAAACACTATTCATTAACGCCATTTCATGTGCCAACGAAAGCATTTCGTTGTGCTCATTATAGTTTAGATGTGACATCCTAAATACCGAGGCATTAAATTACTTATTATTTTATGCGCTGCTGTACCTTTCATCCGATTGAGAAGAAACTGCACGCTTGATCTTCAAAATAAGAGGAAAATCACTGCCTACGTAAAACTTCGTATGTTGTATGGCAGAGGGCATTTTATCTATGAAATTCGACAAAAACTACCGTTTTATACTGAACTATGAAATTTAGCACCGTTAACCTTCATAGCTAGTGGAACTTCACCTTCTGGCAATTATTTCATACACTGAAAGGCGGAAGGTGGCTAACAATATACTCATGCTGCACTTCACTGATCAGCAAGAAAGTTAAATGTATTATATAACTTTTTATAGATGGAGGTGGCAATAGACTGTGGAGTTGGATGAGAAGTTCGGCAGAGAGGGGGAGGTGATTGGCAGAGAAAGAGGAAGGTGGGGATGAAGAGAGAGACAAGGAAAGAGAAGGTGAGGTGGACTAGCTTAAGACAGGAATAAATATGTACACGGGCAATGTCGGGTTTTAGCAATTCGGTCACATAGACTATGAAAAGTAATGGGCCACTAACACACTTTAAGAGTATGTTTGAAGTCAGCCGCCCGCAGTGGCCGAGCGATCTGCGGCGCGCCAGTCACGTCCTGCACGGTCATTACTGTCGGGGGTTCGAATCCCCCCTCGGGCATGGATATTTGTGCCGTCTGCGTATTAGCTAGTTCATAAGTAGTTTGTAAGTTTATGGAGTGATGACCCGTAGTTAAGTCCCATAAGCTCTACAAACATTTGAACATTTGAATTTGTTAGAAGCCACGTTTATGTCGGAAGAATTCTTTCCTTTGAGAAAGTGAAGCTTTATTGTTTTCTAAATCGAATCGGAACATATGGTCATTTTGTAGTGTCCTATATATTTTTCACGTCAGACACGAAGAGAAAGTAAGTCCAAGAGACGTCCACAGCGAGGGAACATAAGTTCTACCTACTCTCCATTCTTCAATTAAACAGGAAGAAAACTTCATAAATAACAACGTGAAACATACTCTCTGTCATACACTCTACAGAAATAGTTGCAGACTGTAGTCAGTGCCTCAGAAAGGCTGTCCGGACAATTCCATTACACGTAATGAATGATAGATCGTTAGCATGGCCAGATAACAGTTTATAGTGAATAGTCACAACAGTACGACCCACGTGACAGCCAGTATGTCCTCATAAGACACGACGACAGCGGTGACGCGTCTGCACATGAAAGCGATGAGGCAGTGGTAGCGGCTGCATTCAGCAGTCGCCTGATTCCCGTAAACTCCAGGGAGGGAGGGAGGAGCTCTGACCACACGTTCTGCCACGTCCCATATGCGTTCTGTTGCGATCCCGTTGAGGTAGAACAAGTTGTCCGAAAGCAACTAATAGCAACTCCTAACTGTCTTGTTCAAACCACTCCATCGCACTTCTGGCCTTGTGAGATGGTGCGTCAACATGTTGGAAAATAACACTGCCGTTGGGAAACTCGATCGCCATGATGGGGTGTACATGGTCTGCAGCTAGTGTGCGACACTTTTCGTCATCATGTAGCCTCGCACGAGCTACACCGGCCCATTGTGGAAAAACAATTCATGGCTGTGGCACTGCACCTATACATCAATCGTTGTACTTTCGCAAAGGTTAGAGGCATAATTGTATCACTACAATACACGTAGTTCAGCAGACGTAACGTCATTAACACGGAGTTGTAACTAAACATACTGCATTATGAATGACGTTTAAATTTATTAAATATTTGCTACTAAATGTCTTCGCAACATATTTTGCTAACACTATCCATTTACGCCATTGAATGTACCTAAGAAATTGTTTGATTATACTTCTTATAGTTTAGGATATGTGACATTATACACACTGAAACGCGAGGGGAACCTGTGCATCATGTTTGTATTTCATGCTCTGCCGTACCGCCCATCCGTTTTCAATGAAACATTGCACACCTGAATCGCGCCATCGCAGAATGGAAAGAACAGTGAACGAATACTAGAAATCGAACCACCATGACGTACTGAATCAAAGTAATCGATCTGAGTAAACAAAATCAGAAGTAATTGGGCAGTATTCATATTCCTTTATCGTCTGAAATCAAGATTATAATTACCTGCTTCGGAAATACGACTGCGAGAGAAGAACTGTGTCATCCAGTCTTGCAACACTCGTTTATACAGTATTTCATCCCACGACCAGTTGGCTTAGTATATCAGATGCGGAGAAGTACCCCGTTATTTAGTATTGTGTGTTAAGAAGACAGGAAATTAGAATTTGAGATTTATATAATGTAAGACGAGAGGAGATTGAGCAGCTCGCTCACGGGCATCTGCTGACGTCACACCTGGGGAGCGCTCTTGCCCTCACAGGGATCTGTGCTGGCTCTCTCTACAGGCAGCCTGCGCTCACCTCAGTTATTCAGCTGTCTTCATATCTGGTGCTCAGTGACGGATCTAAGGGGGGGGGGGGGGGGAGCAAAGGGGGCAAGCTGCCCCGGGCGCAGAGTTCAGGGGGCGCCAAAATGGGCAAAAGCTTTACTATAATTACACGAATTATATCCATTTTACTGTAAGCTATAGTATGAATTTCGTTACATTAGCAATAAGTAATTATAAGTACTTTTATTTGCATTTTTGGTCCTTTACAACTATTAAACGCGTAATGTCTCGGCTGCCCCTGTACCCGTGCTATTTGGATAACAGAAGTATTACCCAAGTTATACCGAAAGTGCTGACCACGGACCATTCAATACGCTTATTCAGTAGTATTCCGTCACCCGCTCCGCAGTGGCAGAAAGACGAACCGCGACTTTCTTTGTTGTAATCGTGTCAATATTTTCTTTGTTGATTCTTCTATGTTCTACTTTTGACGGATGCATTTGAGTTTTTTTAGACTGAGAGAGTTCTGACTGGTGTAACTCTGAAGTAGCAAGTATTAGCTTATTACTTAGGTGTGAAGTGTGGGAAGATGACAAAAAAGTATCTGGAGCGGCATTCAGGAGGAAAGGAAGGGGAAGCTCAGAAATCTTTTTCGTTAATATCAACTTGGTTGACAGGAAATGTGAAAGGTGAGTTATTAGGCATATAATTTTTAGTTAAGCCAGAATCATGTTGCTTCAATTCCAATTTTTTTTATATATATAGTCGTGAAGTGATCACACTATTCACAAATATATCTGAAATGCAGCAGTTGTACTTACTATTTGGAATATATTACCATTAAAACATTTTTGCAAAAATCTGTTTCTCATAAAGCTAAAGGCACACTACATCTCCGTTTTGTTGAATTTCCTCGTAAATGTAACTTCAAAAGAACATTTGTTCACGACTTACATCAGTCATGAATGGTCAGTGAAGTTATTACAAACTTCACGCTGGACCTACTGTGGCACCATCTTTTCTATCAGATATGGGAACCTTGACGATAACCTTTATAAAATTGCTAAAACTGCTTCCACCGCTGCTTGACTTGGCATCCGAAGCCCTGCAACATTTAACAATCAGATTACGTTAAGGCTGTGGCCACAGTGGCTCTGATATCTGTGGGTTGTACCGACGACAGACGTCGGCGGAAAACGGCCGGTCGTTTCAAATCAGTACTCCACTATGTGCACGGTCGCAGTGTAGCCGATCTCATCGCCCGAACGTAGAGACATCGCTGAAATTCAAATCAGTTTGCTTTCTTCGGTCAAATCGACCGACGTTCTCATATGCCACATATGGACGGTGAGAAACTGATATGCTTAGTGAAAGAAAGAGAGAGATTGTAGCACCCAGAAGACTAGAAATATCACAACCGGGATATAATTCGGAATATATGGTCTGATATGACAGTTTATTGGAAACCCCAAGTTGGTTAAATCCTTAAGCAGAAATTTTAGGCGTAAATTATAACCTCAAAATGTGTTCAATCCGGAATTGTGCCTTATCTTAATGTTATTGTAGTGACTCTCTTACAGTGTTTTGCACTGTGATAATCGGGTATTGGCTGTCCACAAATTATTCTTACTGCTTCTGGCGTTCTTTAAAAAGGTGTGAGTCTGTTCTATGAAATTGCCTGCAAATGTGGTGCAGGCCTACGTGTGCTTCCGCTTTTCAGTGGTTTCTGTTTTCAACATTATTCTTAATTTCACACTTGTCTTTCACAAATATATTGAATGACAGTCATTGAAGATCAATGTACCTTAACTTCATTTCGTTCATCATAATTGGATGTTTCTGGGTGGCCTATAACTGTGTTCTTCATGGATTTAAATACTGAGAAACTGTATCCATTATGTATTTTTATGCTTAGCATAACGCATTTCGAGAATTTTTCTCGAGTTTAGTGCATTTGTTTACATAAATACATTGGGATTTCCCAAGTGTGATTTTATGCAGCTCTTGCACAGGTCTAGTCTTTTTGAGGTTACTGTAATGAGGGAAATCGTAGCATACATAATAAAATATTGGCAACGTTTTTACATACTAAATAGTACGTCTGTCTATACTTGCAAGTATTGTGTCTGCTTCATTAAACTGGACATCACAACATAAAACTCGTCACTTACACTGGTTTTTATACACAGGTAGGCCTAAGTCACGATTATTATGCTTATATTCTGAGTAATGCAAGAGGCACAATACCTTTAAGCAGACAGAAAAAGTTATGATTTCTAACATTAGGATAAAACACACACCTCAGTATTTATTCTATCCGATTTTACGAACTTTGGTAGCTAACCTAAGAGAGACAACTACAGTGCAAGTGTGTCAAGAAATCGCACACTGAAACGTCGAAAAAGTACCGTTTTATGTAAGCAATAGAAGATGCGAATAAATCCTCGAAATTCGTTGTGATAAGCAATAAACTTCCCTAATTGGTGTAGTTTTTCATTATTTAAAGCATGGAGGTTAACTGGTGTATGTCTGCACAACTTCAAATAAATTAAGCAAAACTGTATTGTTGCTTGTCAATGACAGCACGAAAGTATGTAATAGAAATTCTCCTTTTACCGGTACCTCACACATTCGTAAAGATTGTCTGTGTACTGAGGACAGTACACAATCCTCGCCACTTTCTTTTTCCGGACAGTTGTAGCTCATTCGTATGCATTCCAAGTCTTTATTAATAACAAGAGCTGCATTGTAGCACTAATTTCGAATCATAAAAATGTCGGTAGGCTCCATTGCACAGCCATGAATTGAAATCTAATTTACTTCAGTCGCAGAATATAGTCAAACCTAACCTAACTTTCTCTTCTAACCGGACCAAGTGACAAACTGTATCGGATGCAGTGCGACCAGCCGTCGGTCGATGTTTTCAGTCGAACTCGGATGACGGCGTCTGACGTCGATCTGTCGGTGCCACTGTGAACGCAGCCTAACAGGACGAAACGCGTAATTGAACATCATGATCAATTACAAATTTGAGACTGCTCACAATTTAAATTATTTACCCAATGTGGTCTCCCCAGCCAGCCATTATAAAGTGGAATAAAAATTACAGCTCACAATTCTTATTGCAGCAGTGGAGAGGCTGAGCAAACATTTGCACAGTTGATTTTATTCTATCACCTATTATACTTGGATAATTTGACTTTTTAATCTGCGTTTATGTTTTAATACTAAATATTTTGCATTGTTTGTGAACATATTTAGGTAAAATATTTTCTTAATTTAGGCCTAGGCCTCAAATTTTTAATTAATTTGTATTTAATATTTATCTTTATTCATTTATGACTTCATCATACAGTACATTTTCTCCTGTTTGTGAATAAAGGAACTCAATATAAACCCAGTTTTTGTTGTTTTTATTAAATCTCATACTTCGTCATTGCGACGACGAAGCAGCTAGAGGGGGGGGGGGGGGCGCAAAATGACAATCTTGCCCCGAGCGCCTAAAAGCCTACATCCGTCCCTGCTAGTGCTAATGTCTTGTGAGCACTTGTCTCTGTGACACTTCGCTTACTGTTCATTTCCTTCACATTTATATTTATCCGTCTTCACATGTGGCGCTTTCGCATGAACTGGTACCGCTACTAGCGTCATCTGTCTAGTTGGTATTATCTGTGGAATCACTCGATGCCTCTATTCGTTGCTACTTATACTCTCTCGCGGCAACACAGCATTAGATTCACTTCTGCTCAAATTCAAATCATAAGGTCAGATCGCAAGTGATTGTGTTACGTCATCGTGTGAGTGCGCTAGTAATCTTTTCGAAGACGAACGTTCAAAGGATAGAAGTAGGTCTCGCAGACTCCCTGTCCCTCCACGGGCGTAATTACCAAGGTGACCATGATTTACACGCAGAACATGAGTGGCGCATGGCTCATGGACGGTTGACATATGAGTCACAGCAGCTGGCACCAACAAACCGGCGCCGTTCAGAAAGTAAGGTGACTTATCAAACTGCGCCATTCGATTATTAACTTATTTTTTGTTATGTTGGTACACGTGTCCGAACATACGTTCAGAGTTTGAAGAGTACACCATACTTGGTTTGTTTTTGACAGATAGATAGGTTATATGTGTTTTAGTGTGCTCGGCGATTTTCTGTTACTATAACAATTGTTGCAAATTTTTGCATCACAATTATTGTGAAAAATTGAACGTAGTGTTCAAAAGCACTTGAAATGTTACAGTGGCATACGAAAAACCTGTTAGAAGTGAAAAAACTCTTTACCAGTGGTACAAGCTCTCTGAAGATGACCGAGAAGATGGCAGAACTTCGATATGTAAGACACAGCACATCAGACAACGTCGAAGCTCTGAAGAAAATTGTTTTGGAAAATCGTCTAGTTCCCATAAGCGACTTTACTGAGGATGTTGGTACATAGGTCGGCTTGTGTTATGTAATTTTTTCGACTGTTTTGGGCATGAGATGTTTGTCGGCGAAGTTTGTTCCAAAACTTTCCAAATTTGATCAGAAGAACCGTCTCGTGTTACTACTGCTCAGCAGACCTTGACTGACATCAATGATGATCCTGATTTGCTCAAAATGTACATAAACCGTGACTACATGGGTTTACGGTTATAACGGACCAATGGAAGCAGCCTGGTGAACCGAGACCGGAAAAGGCACTCAAAGTTCGACTAAATGTGAAAGTTTGGCTTATTTTTTTTTTAATTACCGTGATGCAGTGCTTCACAAATTTTTCGCTTCGAGGTCGTGAGGTCAATATGGAATATAACCTTGACGTTATGCGCCGTATACGAGAAGTAATTCGCAAAAATCTCCCGGTATTGTTGAAAAACAATTCATGGCTTTTGCATAACGACACTGCACGTCCTATTCCTTCGTTGCACATTCGTGGAAGTTATAGGCTGAATTATATCACTGCACGACATACAGTTCAGGAGATATGACGTCACAAACACGGAGTAGCTTCTGATACGGCTGCATTAAGAATGACGTTTAAATTTATTACCTCTGTGCTACTAACGGTATTCCCTATTTATTTTACAAGCAGTATCCATTTACGCCAATTAATGTGCTTCAGAAATTATTTCATTGTAATAAATATTAATTGCCTAAGTTGCTGCAAATACTTTATTTTTCACAACGGCTTATTAGGCCTATGCCATTCTCAGGAGATGCCTGCAAAGAAGCTATGTTCGTTATTTTGTTCTGAGTACACGATTTTATGAGTTTGAAATTTATGTCTTTCAGGCAACAATATTTACATTACATACAGCATCTCTTAGTTACGAAAACGTTTATTTTATTTGGTATTTCAGTTTTGTTTCGTTGTAAGATTTAATATTTATCTTAGATAGTATAGTGCTATATGTATTCAACATGTACAAATATGTTATATCGGAAAATAATTATAATCGTTTGTTAAGCTGCATTGCACCCACACATAACACTAGGTAGTCAACCATCACAGAAAACGAAAATAGAATACATTCCTGCAACCTACATAGACAATATTTCAAACAAAATCAACGCAGTTTTCAAAAAACACAAATTAATCTCGCATTCCGAAAGACAAACAGCCTTAACACAAAATTGCACAAAACCACCGCCAAGGTATATTAATGAATTTTATGGAATAACTGGAAATATTTATCCATATAAACACAACCCCAGACGAAATTCTCAATGACCACAGAGAATTTAAACACAAACATTATTTAGAAAATGTTATCGAAATGTTACGATTAGATAACGGTTTATCCAAAGATGCACTGTTTTAGATCCATAGATAACAACATTCATACAGTACTCACATGTAGCATCTGAATGACCAGACACATTGTCATATAACAAACGATTATAATTATTTTCCGATATAACATTTTTGTACATGTTGTAAACATATAGCATCAACACTAAGATAAATATTAAATATTACAACGAAACGAGTTGCCTGAAGGACATAAATTTCAAACTTATAGTGTACACAGAACAGAATAACGAACATAGCTTACTTGCAGGCGTCACGTGAGAATGGCATAAGCCGAAACGGCCGTCGTGAAAAGAAGCAATTGCAGGAACTTAGGTAATTATCATTTATTAAAATGTCTTACTATGATATATTTTATGCTGCGGGACCTATAATTAGTAAAATATTCCATTGTATTTCTCATAGTTTAGGAGATCATGCCTTCGAAGAATACAAGGAACTGTCGATGAATAGCAATGACATACTAAATCGCTTCCAGAAAAAGAATATTCACTATTACCCAGTATTATTTCATTTTTATTTTTATTAAATCTTTCATTCCATCTCTGATGGAGATGTCGGGCCGCAGGAAGGCTCATGCCTTTTTCATCCAATGGATTTTGTTTATGATCTTCTGACACTTTTCATTAAAAATGGGGTGCTTATGTGGAGAACCTTTAGTTACATATTGAAATACCTTGTTATTGACACTCTATCTTTCTTCTAAATCATTCACTATACAGCTGAGGGAAAAACGATCGAGGGAAAAAACCTCAGCTGGGATTTGTGCTCCATTTCCTGGATTTGCTTCTTCTCGCCTTTAAAGTTGGCATTTCGAGCTTTGATTTTAGTCTATAGGTTTCGGTACGCTATTCTTCTGTTTTCATTCATTTTGATCTTCCTATTAATTATTTACAACTTGTACAAAAACCAGACAGCAGTTGTTAGAGTTGAAGGCCATGAAAGGGATGCAGTGGTTGGAAAGGGAGTAAGGCAGGGTTGTAGTCTTTCTCCAATGTTATTCAATTTGTACATTGAGCAAGCCATAAAGGAAAGCAAGGAGAAATTTGGAGAAGGAATTAAAGTTCAGGGTGAAGAATTAAAAACCTTGCGTTTTGCCGACGACATAGTAATTCTGTCAGAGACAGCAAAGGACCTGGAAGAGCAGCTGAACGGAATGGACAGTGTGCTGAAAGGAGCATATAAGATGAACATTACAAAGAGTATAACAAGGGTAATGGAGTGCAGTGTAAGAAAATCAGGTGATGCTGAAGAAATTATATTAGGTAATGAAACAATAAAGGAGGTAGATGAGTTTTGTTACTTGGGCAGTAAAATAACAAATGATAGTCGCAGTACAGAGGATATAAAATGCAGAATGGCAATGGGTAGAAAAGCGTTCTTGAAAAAGAGAAATTTGTTAACATCGAATATTGATTTAAGCCTAAGGAAGTCCTTTTTGAAGGCATTTGTATGGAGTGTTGCCTTGTATGGGAGTGAGACATGGACGATAAACAGTGCGGACAGGAAGAGGATTGAGGCTTTTGAAATATGGTGCTACAGAAGAATGCTGAAGATTAGGTGGGTGGATCGCGTAACTAATGAGGAGGTACTGAACAGAATTGGGGAGAAAAGAAATTCCTGGCATACCTTGACTACAAGAAGGGATAGATTGGTAGGACACATTCTTAGACATCAAGGAATTGTGAATTTATCGTTGGAGGGAAGTGTGTGGGGTAAAAACCGCAGAGGAAGACCAAGAGATGGATACAGTAAGCAGATTCAGACAGATGTAGGTTGCCGTTCTTATGTGGAGATGAAGAAGCTTGCTCAGGATAGGGTGTTGTGGAGAGCTGCATCAAACCAGTATACGGACTGAAGACCACAACAACAACAAGTGCGAGCTGACGCATCCTGAATGTCGTTGCCCATAGTTCTTAAGTTTAACATGCTGGGGTGCTATAGGTAATTTACATGAAATTGCGGGTGGTTACGCTACCTTAAACTGTTATAATCGTTCTAGAGATGGATTTACAATACCTCGTTTCGAAAAAGATTTGAACATAAGAAAAAATTGTCGCGAGAACTGGTAACCCGGACGGAGATGTTTGTGTGTTTTCCGTAAATATATTTATTATGACCTGAAGTGTGTGATATTCAAACGTACGTTTTTGTATATCTCTTTTGAAAGCACTACCTAATAACAGAGATTCTGCCAGAAGGGTGTTAGCAGCCCCTAAGTATCATAACACAACATAACATTCAAGAACATACAGAATATATTTAGAGTACAAAATGTTCAAATGGTTGAAAATCTAACGGACTTAACTTTTGTGGTTATTAGTCCCTAAGCTTACAAACTAACTTTAGGACAATACACACACCCATGCCAAGGGGAGGACTCGTACCTCCGCAGGAAAGCGCCTTTAAGCGGTGGGCCACTCCCGCAGCTAGGGTACACAAACGAAAAATAATATTATTACACTGCGTAAAATATTACTTACGGAGACCGGGCAGTGTACTATGCTGCAACAACCGTTGAATGCTCTTTGTTGCATTTCGAAGTTCAGCCGTTATAAATTACAGTATGTAATTTGAAAGCACGAAACATTGCGTTTTATCACAAAACCCATCCCCTGTTATATTTTTATAAGTAAATGGCTATATTGACACATATCTATAAGGGATTACAACTTAACTGACACAGATAGAGTACTGCGTAAAGTTTCGTTACGGTTGCAGCGACGTAGTATGCTAATGTTGGCAACGAAATATTTTTTTCACAACGATGATTAATTTACTGACAAGGCAAGAGCACCGGTACATAAAAAATTCTGTCAACCTAAGTAAAAGAACAGAATTATTTATTTAATTGATTGTCAACACCAAGGATTATTTCCCCTATTCTGTGTGATTGGATTTTCAAATAGCATTCTACGGTTGTTGCCAACATCAGCACTGTACGCCTGCACGACTGTAAGTAAACTGTTCTCCTGTATACCAATATTCTCTTTCGCTTTGGCGTTTGTAATACGTTATAATTTTTTTGTGAATAATGTAACAGAAGTATATGCAGCAATGCGAGTACAAAAATCCGATGTAATGTATTTGTAACTGCAGACAAAAACAGTTATTGCAAGACGGCGCACAAACCTCCCATATTACTGGAGGTAGAATACAACGTTCTGCACGGAAATGACACACAACACTGTCCTGCTTACGATTACCTGTTATTCCAAGCATGGTTTCGTACGGTTCGGAGAGTTTGAGGTCAAAGTTGTCCCTTGTGAGACAATTGAAAACAAACAAGTGGCAGGTCCAGATGGGGTACCAATTCGGTTTTACAAAGAGAATTCTGCGACATTCGCCCCTCACTTAGCGTGCATTTATCGCGAAGCGTTGATTCAGCAAGAAGTTCCAAGCGAGTGGAAAAAGGCGCATGTAACTCCTGCATATAATAATGTCAAAAGAACACACTCATATAATTACAGATCTAAATCAGTAACATTAGTTTGCTGTAGAATTCTTGAACATATTCTCAGTTCCAATACAATAAATTTTCTTGAGAAAGAGCTGCTACTGACCATGCATCAGCATGGCTTTCGGAAGCGTCGATCGTGCAAAAGAGCTTGCCCTTTACTCTCAAAACAACTTGCTAAACATGGGTGAAGGGCAAGCTGCATATTTCTCGATTTTCGAAAGGCGTTTGACACGGTACCGCACTACAGACTGATGTAAGGTGGCTACTGAATGGAAATTTCCTACCTTAAGATTTGGGATTATATATGTTGGCAACGAAATATATATGAACATGTTTGTTGGGTCCGCAAGGATTATCTTTGGCGGCCGGTAGGCGGGGTTTGCTCGGTGTTGCCGCGCGGGGAGTCGGAGAGTAGTAGCGGAGTATGAAGGTTGCTCTGGAGCTCGCGGTGGACACAGCCCGGAGTTCTTCATGATGCTGCTAATTTTTGGTAATTTACTTTAAATGTTTTTCGCATTGCGCAAGGTCGCTCATTTTATTTTATATCTCTTTCCATTCAGTAGGAACCAATACACAACCTTGATTAATTCGTGGCTCGTAACTGTAATTGTTGTTATAACATAGATAGGGCATTAACCAAACGTCATAATAAAAAAAGCAGTTCCTTCCACTTTTTGACATTTTGATTTTTTATATTTAATCCTTTCCTGAGGGTAGGGCTGCATCCCTGCTTTAGAAACTGCCACATTGCTCGACTTCGCAATAATATGCACATTCTTCATTTTTATAGTTTATGCTTCTCGTGTCGAATTTGCTGATTGCTAATTTTCTAATTTTCTTTAATATAGATATATTCAGTTTGATTGGTTTAATTTCGTTTGTGATTATTCTTGACGCTGTAAGAGATTGTAAGTTAATGGTAATTAAGCACATTGTAGCAAGTGGGTGACATGAACGATATGAAGTCAAGAATGTGAGTTGGTGTGTAGCGAGGTATCACTTTCCTTTTTACAACAAAATAATATTTCTTGCACGTATTCATTATTTGTGTATGCGGACTGATTCTATAGTAATACTAAGATAGGGCCAACAAGTACAACACAGTACGACATTCTTTTATTGTTCATCTTTGGATGCAGGCTGATTTGGACCAAATTTCTAGGTGATGTGAGGAATGTCAGCTAGCCTCAAATGTAGAAAGAAATAAGGTGATGCAGATGAGTAGGAGAAACAATCCCGTAATGTTGGAATACAGAATTAGTAGTGGGCTGTTTGACACGATCTCGTCAAATATCTAGGCATAACACTGCACAGCGATATGAAATGTAAAGAGCATATAAGGACAGTCGTGGGAAAGGCGGATGGTTGACTTGGATTTATTGGGAGAACTAGCTGAATACCCGGCATTGCCCGGGTATTTATTTATTTATTCCTGCCATTTTTTCATGTATATACTCATTTGTGTAAGGGCAGTATGTCTGTAAAATCTCTTGGGAATACAATTAGTATGAAAGAAGGAATAGATTAAAACTTGGTGAGTCATGGTTTTCCATGAACGTTACTGTTTATGTGCTCATATCTCATAAACTACGTGTCGTACAGTGATACAGTTTAGAAAGTACGCTCAACTATATGCGTGTATACTCTCTGTAAAATTTCCTGCGGCTACTATTTGTAGTGTACAAATTATAAATTGTGATGTCCTGCCGAATGCCGTAGTTTTAATCCCTAAACAGCGATAAACTTTTTTCCTTTCATCATTTTGCTGCGGTTGTCAGCGAGAATAAGTTTAATAAAGGTTTGAAATTAAAGTTCGTTCCAAGTCGCTAAGTACTCTCATTCTCATAAAGCGTATTTTTAAAGTCTCGCCGCATTATGTGGCAGATTTTTGCGATTCCTATTGTTTATGACGTCGTATATTCTGAACCATGTGTCGTATATGATTATTAATGCTGCAGCAATTGTTACCTCACGGTAAGGAATGTGTGTACAAAATTTGGTTGAAATCGGTGCAGTGGTTTATGAGAAAATAAGCAGCATTGTCGCTAAATGCAGCAGTTTTCCGCGCATCTCATTGTTTATGACGTCATATCTCGTGAAATATGTATCGTTAGTGATTCTTACACCTACTGCGACCGTCCTTGTGGATTTAAAATCAAATGGTTCAATGTTTGTAATTCTAATGGGACCAAAGTACTTTGGTCATAAGTCCCTAGCCTTACAAACTACTTAAAATAAGTTAAACTAACCTAACGACAACACACACATCTATGCCCGATGGGGGATTCGAAGCTTACATGTACAAAATTTCATAAAGATTGGAACAAAAAGATTTGTATGCAACATGTACACATAAACATAAGGTCACTCTGCTTTATATGTTAGACTAGCTGAAAACCCGGCGTTGACAGCGTATTTATTCATTTATTCCTGCCATTTTTCAGGTATAGTCATGTGTATAAGGACTATATGTGTGTAAAACCTCTTTGGATTACAGTTAGTAGTAAAGACGTAATAGATTAAAACTTGGTGGGTGATGGGGCGGTTTTCCATGAATGTTACTGATTATGTGCTCTCATGGACTATGTGTCGAAGGTACATGAAAGTATGTGCGTATATACTGACGGTAAACCTTGTAATGTACAAATTACCAATTGTAATGTCATACCGAATGCCTTATTTTTCCTCCATAAACAGAGGAAAAGTAGTAAGCGAGACACTTTTTTTTCCTTTCATCACTTTGCTGTGATTGTCAGCGAGAAAAATTTTAATAAAGGTTTTAAATTTTGTTTAAAGTTCGTTGCAAGTAGCTAAGTACTCTCATTCTCATATAGCGTATTTATAAAGTCCTGCTGCATCATGCGGCACTGTGTCCAATTCCTATTGTTCATGACGTCATATCTTCTGAACCATGTGTTGTATATGATTATTAACCTTGCAGCAATTGTTACCTCACGGTGTGTACCAAATTTTGGGAAGATGTGATTCGTCTGTAAAGGACACCGCTTATAAAACGCTTGTACGACCCGGTCTTTAAACCAGATCGGTTTAAAGGAAGGCATAGAAGTCTTTGAAGGTGTTGCAATTTGGGTGCGCAGCTGTGTACACCTGCTAATGGCAGACATTCTCCATTATACTGCCATGACTCACAAAACCACGTGTTACCAACTGCACGCCATCTCCAGCTACCCGAAGAGTCCAGTGAGCGCTTTCAAAGAACCGGGACGGCGGGATTGTTGGACGCGTGTGTGTGTTGGGGATCTAACATTTTATCTATTGTCATTCTTTGCACTGAAAGGAATGAATGATTAGTCACAAATATTCGTCGTCACTGGAAGACACAAATGGAAAAAATGAGTCAATTCGGTGAGCTTTGACAATCTTTCATGAAATTAGGGTCACGTCTCACAAGATGCGACATAGTCGTCAGTTGAACAGTGATTCAGAAGTAAACCATACATATATTTCTTTATTTACGTCCATGGTCGAAAGACTTTTGTCCACAAACTACCGGTTTTAGTCAGTGATATGCAATCTACAGCAAAACATAAGAAAACCAAATACGACTAGTGGACAGTCTAAACTAAACCATAAAACAATGAAAAATGAGACAATGAAATGCATTACTTTCGTAATTGCGTAAAAATGCGCTTTACGTATAACGGAACTAACTTTTATTAACGTGCCCTAATACAACAAAGCTATCGCAAAAAAATGAAGGCATATTCCGCTTAGTGTCTCACACTTTTCCACAATGCTGGCAGAATCATCCTACTTAAACTAACTTACACTAAGGGCAACACACAACCAACCTTGCCCGTTGGAGGATAGACTGACAGTTATTTGTTGTGGACTGTGACACCTCATCCAACCACTGACGGTACACCATGGAGGCGGCTGAACGTATGATGCCGAAGTCCTGCATCAACCACCATTCCCACGTTCGAACGGTATCATACACACACGCGCGCGCGCGCCTGAAGGAGGACCTGAACCTCCGGCCGCGCAACCCGTAACCTGTTTCCGCAGACCCCACGGCCATTCCCGTGCCTCACACGGTAAAGCATCCACCTATTAGTGTTTCATTAACCTCAGTCGTTGATAAATGGTTAATCATAACCTGCGACTCAAGTATTTATCACTCTTGTCCAGTGGCGGCTGGTGATAATGTGCTAATGTGCTGCAGCACACTGCAAATATATTACTAAAATTATGCCATTTCTCTTCGAATGCAAGCGAGAAATCGCTGTAAAATTACATCCTTTCTAATGGAATACGAGCCAGATATCACAATAAAATTAAGTCGATTAACTTCCAATGCGTATTAGAATTCTAGTAATAAGGATGAAAACGCATTTTGGAGCGTTCTCGCCGCGATAGCTGGAAAACTCCGTGTGCTGAAGTGAGATTCAGCCGCACTGGTACGTGCGCAGAGAGGCGGCGCAGTCGTCTGTTCGCTAGTGCGCATGCGCAGACGTGACCTCAGGCCTGGCGACTCATGTCTGCTGAGACCAACTGCAGCACCAGATCAATATTTCTCTTCGCGCTGCGTGTAACGGCTGCGAAAGAATAGTATATGACGAATATTGCGGCATACAGAGTCAAATAGCGCGCTGGCTCCGGCGTCTTGTGCGTTGTCTCTCAAACCTACCTGTGTGAGGCTCGTATTCAAATACCTCTGAGTCCAATTTTTTCTTTTTAAACGTTATATTTACTGCCTGCAGTGAATACATGCAGTTGGCAGCGCTGTTATAGATTCTCCTGAAGGTCTTACTCTCAGTACAGTATTAATTGATATTTAATTAAAGGCAATCATACAAAGGTTGATTTTTATTTTAGTATATTTTGTTTCCTGTTTATTTTTGTAATATTGTAGCACATTGGTCAAATTTTTTACGAGCCGCCACTGCTCTTGTCGAACGTACAAGCATCGAGGTTAAGAGTTACGTGATTGACTACACAGGACGTCAGTAAGTACAGGAAGCGTGATAATACACCAACTCACCTGGCCGTCAAGCGTAGTTGTTTCTCTGATAATCTGCGTTTAGTTAGTCGCGTCCAATCATATAATACAGCAGGAACTAGGGGAAAATGCTAAAACGGCAATTCATACAATCATACTTTGTACTTACGGGCTAGATTAAAATATTAAAATATATGTAAGTACCCAATGTAGGCTTTTGCTTCCTGACTTTTTCTCCGGTTTTCTTTAACTCACTATTGTCGACAAATACCGACCATAGTATACCTTACTGATTTTCTGTCGAAACTTTTAGAGACAACAGACGAGAGAAAACAAAAAGCCGCAGAGGCACATAAAATGTTTAAAATTGTGGTTTTTGTCAGACGCGTTTAATTTGTGCATTCTGACAGTTAAGTTTCTTGAAGAGTAAGAGAAAAATAAGTATAACCAACTAGGGAACTTCAGCATAAGAAAATTAAATGCTCTGTTATATCGTTTATAATGTCTTCGTCGTAGAAAGAGTGTTGAACCTACTTGATTAGATGTGTCTACTTCTTTAAAATTCACAACTATTTTTGAGAATGTTTAAAATTTCGTGCACAGCTACGATGAGATGAAAAGTACTGATCAGCATAATGTTAAAAAAAATGATCTAATTTTTCAGAGATGATCTGAGGAGGTGGAGGAGTTCAACATAGAGGAGGAGGTGATGGCAGAGAGGGAAGAAGAGGGGATGAACAGAGAGAGAAAGGAAGGGAAGGTGGACAGGGAGAGAAAGCACAAGGTGAGATGACTGTAATAAATATGTACAGGGGCGACGCCACATTTTCAGCTATTCAGTCATATACACTGTGAAAAGGAATGGGCCTCTAACACTCTGTTGGGGTATGTTGGCAATCAAGTTTATGTCTGAACACTTCTTTCCGTTGAAAAAGTCACGCTGAATTGTTTTCTAAATCAAGTTGGAACCTATGGTCATTCTGCAGTCTCCTGTATATAGTTAACGCAGTGCCACGAAGAGAAAAAGTCTCAGACAAGTTCACAGCGAAGCAACCTAAGCATATGCTCTTGCTACTCTCCATTGTTCACTTAAACACAAAGAAAACTTCACACACTGTACATAAATAGATGCAGACTGTAGTCACTGCATCAAAAAAGGCTGTCAGAACAATTCCATTACACCTAATGAATGACAGATCCTTAGCATGGTCAGATAACTGTTTACACTGATTAGTCACAACAGTATAAACCACGTGACAGTCAATATATGCCGGCCGCGGTGACCGAGGGGACTGAGGCGCTCCAGTCACGGTCTGCACGGCCACTACGGTCGGGGATTCGAATCCCCCCTCGGGCATGGATATTTGTGCCGTCCTTAGTCTTAGTTAGTTCATAAGTAGTTTGTAAGTTTAGGGACTGATGACCCCGTAGTTAAGTCCCATAAGCTATACAAACATTTGAATTTGAGTCAATATATCCTCATTTGGCACGATGACAGCGGGTACGCGTCTAGGCATGGAAATAATGAGGCCGTGCTATGTGGCTGGAGAGACCGCATCTGCATTCAAAGTAGCCGGATTCCCGTAATTTACAGGAATCAGCTCCAACGTCATGTTCACTCACGTCACATATGCGTTCTATCGCGATCGCGGTGAGATACAAGAAGTTGAGGGACAAGCACATAATAGCAACTCGTCACTGTTTTCATCGAACCACTCCCGACCTTGTGACATGGTGCGTTATCATTGGAAAATGACAGTGCCGTTGGGAAACTCCATAATGAGGACAGGGTGTACATGGTCTGAAGCCAGTGCACGATACTTCTGGTCATCATGGTGCCTCGCACGAGCTGCACTGGGCCCATACATGCCCACATAAATTGTGGTGTCGCACAAGTATGAAGTGCGCGCCACTTACTTTCGCCAAGTGAACGACATCGTTCACTTGCGACTGAGATAGGAACCAGCTAACACTTCGGAATCAGATAAGCACCAGTGAAGACTTGGCTATCGGACAGGCACTAGGCAGGCCTCTAGCTCAACTATGTATCAGCATTCTGCAGTACTGAGCTATGTAAAAGTTAAGTATTACTAAGTCTCTAAGAAATATATATCTCGTTCTAATTTACTCTAGTGTTTCTGGTTTCTGCTGTCACACTGGCTGGTCACCTACTACATGCACAGGCGTGCATCCTTTATTCCTGTGTCGGTCTTTCTACTCGGCCACCGACACCTACGACGGAAACGAGACACAAAAGCGGCGACGAGGCTGGGACACAAAATAAATGGTCCCTACAAGCAATGCGAAAAAAATGTCCTGGAGTGTGGTAAAACAATTCATGGCTTTCGCACTGCCCCTGTTCACTAATCGTTGAACTTTCGTGAAAGTTACAGGCATAGTTATATCAGTATACTATACATAATTCAGCAGACGTGACGTCATGAACACGAAGTTGCGCCTGAAGCTACTGCCTTATAATTGACGTTTAAATTTATTAATTATTAGCTACTAAATGTCTTCGCAACATATTTTGCAACCACTATCCATTTACTCTAGTGAATGCGACTTATAAATTGTGTCATTGTACTTCTTATAGTTAGGGATATGTGACGTAAATACACTCGCGTGGGGAAACCCGCGCGTCATGTTTGTTCGTATTTTATGCGCAGCCGTACCTGCCATCCGATTTCAAATCGGCTACTCCACCGCGGCTTTCCCTTACATACATGGTGTTCGGAAATTCCCATTACAGAAATTGAGGGAAATGAATACATAATAATTTGATAAGGAATACGTGTTCGGGAATGTCATCTGTTGACGCTATGAACATTTCTTTATTTTTTGACACTATGATACATATCTATACTTCTGCAAGCTCTTTACGTTCCATATTTTAGGGCGAAATGTTAACCTAAACAAGAACAAAATATCTAGAAAAATTGTCTCTAAAATACACACTTCGAACTTTGAGTACGTCTTCATACTCGGTTGTGTACTGTTTACACGTCTCTTCTACTGGTGCAAAACATGTGGAAGTGTTCGTAATTCTATGGGACCAAACTAATGAAATCAATTGGGGTCGGGGTATACGGGGTGCAGCCAAAACTTGAGGATGTCATCTCTCTAGGGAAACTGGCCTCAGTATTCCAGGCCGAAATCACTGCCATCCGGGCGTGTGTGGAGGAGAATTTGCGTAGGTGCTACAAAGACCGTAGCATATACATCTATTCAGACAGCCAGGCAGCCCTGAGATCACTTGCAGCTCCTGCAACAAGATCTAAAATTGTTGCAGAATGTCACAGGGTTTTGGTATTGCTAGGGGAAAGCAATAGGGTAAACCTATTGTGGGTCCCTGGCCACTCGGGGATCAGTGGCAATGAACATGCCGACAGATTAGCCAAGATGAGGGCAGAGACTCCATTTATTGGACAGGAACCTGTTTTAACCAATCACCAAGGCAATGATCAAATTGGAGCTACATAACTGGGTCAGAAGACAGCACGTAGAATATTGGACCAAGGTCTATAAACAAAAACATGGCAAAGTAACGATGCCAAAGCCATGTTTTAAAAGAAGCTTTGTAATCCTGGGATTGAACAGGAGAGAGATTAGACTCATGGTTGGATTGCTGACAGGCCATGAGAATTTCAAAAAACACCTACATACTATGGGAATAACAGAAGAGGACCCCAAATGTAGGATCTGTGATGATGGTGATGAAACTGCATCACATCTAATCTTCGAATGCATTGCATTGGAGAGCAAAAGGCACAGAACATTTGGGACAACCAGACCCGAAGAAATTGTGTCTAATAAAGAACTGGTAAAGGGACTCCGGGCACTGTTCAAGGGCATTGGTTCGCTTTATTAGATATAGAGGGAGCAATACCGCACAATAAATTTAGTTTCGGTGTGGGCAGTGGCTTGTTGGATCAAAAAGGTTTTGGCTTCCCTGACAAAATCAATCAATCAATCAATGGGATCATCCGTCTCAAGACTACAAACTAATTAAACTAAGTTAAAGTAACCTAAGGACAACACCCAGCATCATGCCCGAGGGAGGACTCGAACGTCTGACGCGAGAGACCGCAAGATCCGTAACGTGCCGCTGCACACCAGGCGGCCATTCCCGCGCGGCTGTTACACTGGTCGAGTGCTCATATCTCTTAAGGTATTCATTGCAGGGTCCATGTTTAGTAATTTTTTTTCCTTGTATTGGTCCTTCTAAAATGTGAAAAGCAAAGAGCTTGCAGCAGAAGAGATTTGTTACACGCCGCAAGAGAGTGGCCGTGCTCGATAAGGCGCCTTGCTGCAGTGTGCGCGGACGTTCCTCGTCGAAGGTTCGAGTCCTCCCTCGAACATGGGTGTGTGTGTTGTTCTTACCATAAATTAGTTTAAGTAGTTTGTAACTCTAGGGACCGATGGCCACTGCAGTGTGGTTCCACAGCTTCGAATGTTCGAATGTTTGTAAATCTATGGGACCAAACTACATGGTCATCAGTCCGTAGCTTAAAAACTACTTAAACTAAGTTAAACTAACCTAAGTACAAACACACACACCCATGCCCCAGGTAGGATTCGAACCTCCGTCCATAGCTTCACTAACACTTGAAGATTTTGAATTTATTTCACAGACAAATAAGTGCTCATAGTGTCAGTTGATGACATTTTCGGACGTGAGGTCCTCATCAAAATATGTTCTCACTCTCCTCTACGAGTTCTCTAAATTTATAATGGGAGCTCCCGAAAACTCTTTATATTTAAAAAAAAATATACAGCGCCACCCCCATGAACCACAGAGGTAGGGTGGCTTGCGTGCCTCAATGATACAGATAGCTGTAAGATAGGTGCAACCACAGTGGAGGGGTATCTGCGGAGAGGTAAGACAAACGTGTGGTTCCTGAAGATGGGCAGCAGCCTTTTCAGCAGTTGCAGGGGCAACAGTCTGAATGATTGACTGAGCTGACCTTGTAACATCAGCTAACGTGGCTTTGCGATACAGTTACTGCAAACGGTTGAAAGCAAGGGGAAACTACAGTCTTTACTTTTCCCGAGGACATGCAGCTCTACTGTATGAATATATGATGATGGCATCATCTCGGGTAAAATATTCCGCAGGTAAAATAGTGCCCTATTCGCATCTCCGGGCTGGGACTACTCAGGAGGATGCCGTCATCAGGAAAGACAACACTGGCATTCTACGAATCTAGATCCCTTAATTGGGTAGGGAGATTAGAAATTTTAAAAAGAGAAATGGATAGGTTAAATTTGGACATAGTGGGGTTAGTGAAGTTTGGTGGAAAGAGGAACAGGATTTCTGGTCATGTGAATACAGGATTATAAATACAAAATCAGTTGAGATTATTACATGAGTAGGACTGATAATGAATCAGAAAATACGAATGCAGGTAAACTACTATGAGCAGCGCAGTGATCGCATTATCGTAGTCAAGACAGATACGAAGCCAACACCGACCACAGTAGTACATGTTTATATGCCAACTAGCTCTGCAGATGATGATGAGATCGAAGATGTGTATGAGGAAGTAAAGGAAATTATTCAGACAATAAACGGAGAGGAAAAGTTAATACTAATGGGGGACTGGAATTCGGTAGTAGGAAAAGGAAGGAAAGGGAAGATAATATGTGAATATGGACTGAGCAAAAGAAATGAAAGAGGAAGCCGCCTGGTAGAATTTTGCACAGAACATAATTTAGTTATAACAAACACGTGGTTTAAGAATCACGAAATAAGGTTGTATATGTGGAAGAGACCAGAGACACTTGGTGGTACCAAATAGATTTTATAATGGTAAGACACAGATTTCGGAACCAGGTTTTAAACTATAAGACATACCCAGAGGCAGATATAGACTCTGACTATATCTTATTGGTCATGAATTGTAGGCTGAAACTGAAAAAACTGCAGAAACGTAGGAAAATAAGGAGATGGGACCTGGATAAATTGAAGGAACCTGAAGTTATAGAGAATTTCCAGCTGGCTCAGCTCCACCGTAGTGCATTTAAATAAATGCTTCTTAAATGCATTGTGTGCTATCCCCGTCAAAGTGGTGTCCGCAGAGGTCTTGGGTAGAAGGTTTTGTTGCCTCTTAGATCATTTGGAGATGTAACATAGGTGTTTTTTGAGAAAGAATGCTTAAAATGTTATGACAGCATATGTTTACAGAATTGTTTGATGTAGCCTGCCGAGAGAGCACTGTGTGTGTGTGTGTTTTACTCCTCGGTCTGCGTAATAATGGTGCTTGCAGATGTATATTTAGATGCATTTATGACAGCTTGGAGCTGTTATAACGGTGCTGACTGACAGAGCGGCTTTCGCTGTTCATTAAAATGCCGTGTGTGTAAGCTGCAGTGTTGGAAATCTTTAGTTTCTACGCAGACGTTGTGCTAGATGTCTTTGCCGATTTTCTTTATTTCCACCAGTAAATTCGATTTTTTTTCATAATATGTCTTCCGTTGCTGCTGTTGTTGTTGTGTTACCGAAAGAGTGTTTGACATACAAGTGAGTAGCGTTTGTTACCGTTACATTCCGTTTATTATGTAACACATGCTATTTTTAACATGTTCGTCGTCTGTTGCAGTCTAAATGAAGAGATACATTTAATTTGCTTATAGATCCAAGGTGGCGGTCGAGTTCCAAAACGGACCATTTCTTTTCTTTTGGATAGTCCCAAATGTTTGACTCTGGTTACAATTGTTTTTAAATTATCTGCACATCGAAAGAGTATTTGTTAAGATGGCTACATACGTTTGTGACGTTCGTTACCTTATATCCCGATTATTGTCTAACGTGCGCTATTATTAAACATGTCTGTCGGCTGTTGTATATGTAGTCTATGCAAAGAGCTTGGAGAGAGAATGCTTAAAATAATAAAAGGTTATGATATTTTTTAAACATTTAGCATCAGAATAATTAGTTCCTTTTTTGCAGCCTGTTCTCACGCTACTAGTGTCTACAACAAAATGGAACTTACTTAAAAAACACTCCTCGTATTTGCCGCTGGGTTTTCGTTGGAGCAGCATTATATTAAACTTGGGAAAATTTAACTTTTGTATTTCAAACAGAAGCATGTTCTGCCAACACCTTTCTACCAGGGTTGGAACATATATAGTGGTAACTTTTGATTCACAACCGATACAAAAGAGGTAACATGTTTGCACCTGTTACCGTTAGCAGAGCCTGTTCTGTTGATGGTGCAAATGGAGCGGCCTACTGCCTGTCGAATCTCTGGAACAGCTCTCAAGCCAATGGCATGGAATCAAATCAGTCACGAGGACTGAGGAGTATGGTGGATGGTACAGTACTTCCAGTCCCATCGACCGAACAAAGCAGCCACAGCTTGCTCTGTATGCGCCCGCGAATTGTCGTGCAAAATGATGGGTGCGTTGCGCAGAAAGTGTTGCTGCTTCTTTCGCAAAACTGGTCGTAGGTGATGCTCCAATAACGAACAGTAATACAGTCCATCGACGGTCTGCTGTGGAGGAACTTAATGCGTTAGGATAACACCATCACAGTCGTACACGAGAATCACCATACCTTTCACCATTGATTTGATTTGATTTGATTTTTTCAGGGAAGCCAAAACAGTCTTGGTCTAACCCGCCACTGCCCGCACCGAAACTAAGTTTATTGTGCGGTATCGCTCCCTGTATGTCTAGTAAAGCCAACCAATGCCCTTGAACAGTGCAAGGAATCCCTTTACCAGTTCTTTATTAGACACAAATTCTTCGGGTCTGGTTGTCCCAAATGTTCTGTGCCTTTTACTCTCCAATGCAATGCATTCGAAAATCAGATGTGATGTAGTTTCATCACCGTCATCACAGAAACTACATTTAGGGTCCTCTTCTGTTATTCCCATTGTATGTAGGTGTTTTTTGAAATTCCCATGGCCTGTCAGCAATCCAACCATGAGTCTAATCTCTCTCCTGTTCAGACCCAGGATTGCAGAGCTTCTTTTAAAACAAGGCTTTGGCATCATTACCTTGCCATGTTTTTGTTGATGGACTTTGGTCCAATATTCTATATGCTGTCTTCTGAGCCAGTTACGTAGTTCCAATTTGATTATTGCCTTGGTGATTGTCAGGACAGGTTCCGGTCCAATAAATGGAGTCTCTGCCCCCATCCTGGCTAATCTGTCGGCATGTTCGTTGCCACTGATCCCCGAGTGGCCAGGGACCCACAATAGGTTTACTCTATTGCTTTCCCCTAGCTCCACCAGAACCCTGTGACATTCTGCAACAATTGTAGACCTTGTTGCAGGAGCTGCCTGCACACTCTTTCACCATACTAGGGCTCTGACGCACCTTCGACTTTCCCATAATGACGCCATTCGGTGAATTGGCGTTTCAATTTTGCCCCGTACGATGTGGCCCATGCCTCATCCAGTGTTAGGGTACGGTGTAAGAAAGCCTCTCCTTCGCGCTCACAGCGCTGTAAGTGCATCTGAGCAGCGTCGTAACGCATCCATTTCCGCAGTTCCGTCAATTCATGCGGAACCCATCATGATGCAATTTTTCCATGCCCAGGCGTTCCTTCAGAATGCGAAGCACAGTTGTATGCGCTAATCCGGTTTAGTGAACGAGCTCACGGTCGTCTGGCGTCGACCACAGTCCACATCGCGGCAACAGTATGCACTTCTTCTTCAGAGACGCTAGGATGACCTGCCTGGTTCATGTCTGCCAGTTTGCCGACCTTCGTTGAAGGCTTTTACCCAGCCTGCCACTGTTCTGTACGGTAATGCCGATTCTACGCATACCTCTTAAAGACCTGATGACACTGTCGTGCTGTACGACCTCCGGCACAGTCAATCTTCTACATCTACATCTACATACATACTCCGCAATTCACCGTAAGGTGCGTGGCGGAGGGTACACTGTACCACTACTAGGCATTTCCTTTCCTATTCCACTCCCAAATTGAACGAGGAAAAAAAGATTGCCTATATGCCTCCGTACGAGCCCTAATTTCTCTTATCTTGTCTTTGTGATCTTTATGCGAAATGTAAGTAGGCGGCAGCAAGATCGTACTACACTCAGCTTCAAAATCCGGCCCTCTAAATTTACTTAACAGAAATTCACGAAAAGAACGTCGTATTTCTTCCAGCGATCCCCAATTGAGTTGCCGGAGCATTTCCGTGACACTCGCGCATTGGTCGAACCTACCGGTAACAAATCTAGCTGCTCGCCTCTGAACCGCCTCTATGTCTTCCTTCAAACCGATCTGCTGCGGGTCCCAAATACTTGAGCAATACTCAAGACGTGGTCGTACAAGCGTTTTATACGCGGTCTCCTTTACAGGTGAAGTACATCTTCCCAAAATTCTCCCAATAAACCGAAGTCTGCTGTCCGCCTTACTCACAACTGTCCTTACATGCTCGTTCCATTTCATATCGCTCTGCAATGTTACGCCTAGATATTTGAACGACGCGACCGCATCAAGAAGCTCACTACTGATGCTGTATTCGAACATTATAGGATTGTTTTTTCTACTCAAGCGCATCACCTTACATTTTTCTACATTGAGAGCTAGCTGCCATTCTTCGCACCAACTAGAAATTTTGTCTAAGTCAACCTGTATGCTATTACAGTCAGTTACAGACGACACCCTTCCATACACCACAGCATCATCAGCAAACAGCCGCAAATTACAACTTACTCTCTCCATCAGATCATTTATATAGATAGAAAATAATAGCGGTCCTATCACACTCCCCTGGGGCACGCCTGACGATACACTCGTCTCTGATGAACACTCGCCGTCGAGATGCAACTCCGTTGTTCCTGTTTCGAAAACATAGTGACACCGTTACGTTAGACGGTTCGCTCACAAGTGACTTTGTTTCCCTCGATTGTGCGCACGCGGTGACGTGGGACGGGCGAGTCCATTGGCTTGCAGGTGAGGTAGGTATGTCAACAACTTGTGCTATCAGCGACAATAGTAGATTACATTGCATAGTGTCTCCACGGTAGTGTTGCCACTATTTGAGTTCCAGCCCTTGTATACTGTTTAATATAAGGTGTCGTACGAACAGACATGAATATAGTTTGCGTTGCCCGAGTTAGTCATCAAGATTCCTCTAGTACAGTTGTCTTACGGATCGATTACCAATTTACGTTTCACATGTCAATGCACTTGCCGTCGAAAATGTAGTATCCAGTTTTTAAAGATTTCTGCAGAAGAAACCTAGTGTTACCTAGACGTGCTCCTTTAGTCATTAGGATAAAATTGCTATGTTTTAATTCGACCCCGTAGCAGAGGTCGATAATTTACATCGGTAAAGCGTTTTTAAGACGCAGACTAAGCTCGACGGAATCCTTTTTGTAGAAGAAATAAAAAAAAATCGCATTTAATCGCCAAGTAAAAGAAATGTGTGAGGCAGAGTACCTAATGCAGTATGTACCATTGCAATGTCTTAAGGAACAGGAAGTAACTTTCTGTATGGTTCATCGCCTGTAGCAAGCTTCGCAATTTGACACCGTTTTGACGACACGAGTGTCTGACATATGCAATGTATAACTGAATATTGTAGATGATAGCGAAAGGAGGGATCTGTCGTGTTGATGTTGTAGAAAGTGATGCTGTAATCAAAATTTCAGTTTTGTTGAGTTGTACAGTAGAAGCTAAAACTGTATTTTCGCATCAATTTATTTTCTTCAAGCCAGAAACTTATGTCTTCAATTTCATTATTTGATACCATGTCAATATTCCATGCAACATCCCTCACTATCAAGCTGGTGTCATTAGCAAAGAGAAATATTTTAGAATCACTTGTTACATTACAAGGAATATCATTTATATAAACAAGATACAGCAGTGGTCCCAGAACGGAACCCTGGGCTCCCTCCATATAACTCTGCCCCATTATGTCTGCATGTCGTAGCCATTCTGAACATTGTGGAAAACTACCTTTTGCTGTCTGTTATTAAAGTAGGAGGAGAACTATTGTAGAGTTACTCCCCTTATTCCATAATGGTCTATCTTCTGCAGTAATATTTTATGCTGAACACCAAATAACGTCTTTGTTAAATCGAAGGAGACGCGTAACGTTGGCAGTCTTTTATTTAATCCATCCAGTGCCTCACAGGAATATGAGAATACACCATTTTCAGTTATTAAACCACTTCTAAAACCAAACTGTACAATAGACAGCTAATTATGTGAACTGAAACGATCAGTTACCCTTGAATATATGTAGTGTTTTCATTAACTTTAGCAAATGCTAATGGCATAGAAATAGGTCTAAAACTGTCTACATTTTCCCTTTCTTCTTTTTTATAAAGTGCTTTGAGTACTTTAATCGGTCAGAAAACAGACCATTCCAAAACGAAAAATTATAAATATCCATAAGTACTTGGGCTAATGTATGCAGTACAATAGTTTAGTATTCTGCTAGATACCGCGTCATATTCGTCCTTGGTCTTTAGTGATTTAACTATTGACTCAATCTCCCACTAGTTACTATCATGGAGGAGTATTTCAGATGACAGGTCTCAGAAAGATAGTATGTGATTCCGTCTGGAACTAAGATTCTGTTGAGTTCACCTGTTATATACAGAATGTGATAAATAAATACTGTACATCCGACTTCCCAATAACAGAAACATTTCTACCGTACACTGACTTTATATTCTCATCCTGGTGCTGTTGACCAGACAATTTCTTCACGAATAATCAGATTTTTTATAATATCGTCATGATAATTAGGAATCCTTTTTGTATATCACATACTTACAGTACTGTTTTTAATTGGCTGCTGTAGTTCGATTGTGAATGCTGTGGATTTATGTATAGAATTTCGTTTTTGTATTGAATTTCAAATTGTGAAGTTGTACTCCAGTGAGTTGTTGGTCAGTATTACTATATCGTTTACGTGTGCCGTACGTATTTACAATTGCTGAGTATGCAGACGTATACGGGTTTGAAATGGAAACGTCACCGCTGCTTGTAGAGAATAAGACTGCCGATTTCCCAGTCACAAAGCAGTACATTCGGAGCTGTTGTCACTAAACGCCATGCAGTGTCCGCCACTCATACCTCATCCGAACCTGCAAATGAACAGTGTCGAGATGAAGTAGAAAACTTGAGCCGCGGCGGATTAGCCGTGCGCACTGGGGCGCATGGGTGTTTGTGTTTTCCTTAGGTTAGTTTAACTTAGTTTAAGTAGTTTGTAAGCTACGGACTAATAACCCAGCAGTTGAGTCCTCTAGATTTATAAACATTTAAACAAACAAGAAAACGTAATTAATTTAAATATGTTGTTGTTATGGTCTTCAATCCGGAGACTGGTTTGATGCAGCTCTCCACCCTACTCTATCCTCAGTAAGCCTTTTCATCTCCTCATAAGAACGGCAACCCACATCCACTTGAATCTGCTTACTATACGCGTCTCTTGGTCTCCCTCTGCGAATTTAAACCCACACACTTCCCTCCAATGCTAAATTTACGATTCCTCGATGTCTAAGAATGTGTCCCACCAAGCGATCCCTTCTTTTGGTCAGGGTATGCCAAAAATTCCTTTTCTCACCAATTCTGTTCAGTACCTCTTCATTAGTTATGCGATCTACCCACCTAATCTTCAACATTCTTCTGTAGCACCACATTTCAAAAGCCTCTATGCTCTTCCTGTCCGCACTGCTTATCGTCCATGTCCCACTCCCGTACAAGGCAACACTCCACACAAATGCCTTCAGAAAAGACTCCCTTACAGTTAAATTAATATTCGATGTTCGCAAATTTCTCTTTTTCAAAAATGCTTTTCTTCCCATTGCCATTCTGCATTTTATATCCTCTGTACTGCGACCATCGCATGTTATTTTACGACCCAAGTAACAAAACTTATCTACCACCTTCATTGTTTCGTTACCTAATCTAATTCCTTCAGCATCGCCTGATTTTCTAAGAGCGCATTCCATCATTTTTGTTTTGCTCTTGTTAATGTTCATTTTATACGATCTCTTCAACACACTGTCCATTCCATTCAACTGCTCTTCCAGGTCCTTTGCTGTCTCTGACAGAATTACAATGTCATCAGCAAAACGCAATGTTTTTATTTCTTCAAAATGGTCAAATGTTTGTTAAGCTTATGGGACTTAACTACGGGGTCATCAGTCCCTAAACTTACAAACTACTTGTGAACTACTTACGAACTAGGACGGCACAAATATCCATGCCCGAGGGGGGATTCGAACCCCCGACCGTAGTGACCGTGCTGACCGTGACTGGAGCGCCTCAGTCACCTCGGCCACCGCGGCCGGCTTTATTTCTTCCCCCTGAACTTTAATCCCTATTCCAAATTATTCCTTGCTTTCCTTCACCGCCTGCTCGATGTACAAATTGAATAACATCGGAGAAAGGCTACAACTCTGTCTTACTCCCTTCCCAACTTATGTTTCCCTTTCATGCCCTTCGAGTCTAATAACTGCGGTCTGGTTTTTGTACAAGTTGTAAATAACCTTACGCTCCCTATATTTTACTCCTGCTTGCTTCAGAACCTGAAAGAGTTTATTCCAATCAACATTGTCAAAAGCCTTCTCCAAATCTACAAAACCTAAAAATGTAGGTTTGCCTTTCCTATAAGACGTAAAGTGAGTATTGCCTCCCGGGTTCCTACGTTCCTCCTGAACCCAAACTGATCTTCCCCGAGGTCAGCTTCTACCAGCTTTTCCATTCTGCTGTAGATAATTCGTGTTAATATTTTGCAACCATGACTTATCAAACTGATGGTTCTGTAATTTTCACACCTGACTGCACCTGATTTCTTTGGAACGGGGATTATTACATTTTTCTTAAAGTCTGAGGGTATTTCGCCTGTCTCATACATCCTACACACCAGTTCAAATAGTTTTTGTCATTTAAATAAACAATTACTAAATCGCAATTTGCGAATTCTTCTGACTTCATCTGCAATTCTGATGGTGGCGTGTTATTTGGCGACAATCAACATTTGTGCGGGTCCAGGACTCGACCCCCGGAACTCCCGCTTTTCGCGAGCAGTCGCCTGAACCACTTTTTTCGGGTTGTTCTACACCTACATCTACATAAATAGTCTGAAAATCACATTGAAGTCCATTGGAGAGGATTCATCGAACCTCTTTTATGATATTTATTTACAGTTCCATTCTCTAATAGCTCGCGGGAAAAAGGAACACCTAAATCTTTCCGTTTTCTATCTGATTTCTCTTACTTTATTTCGATGATCATGTCTTCCTTTGTGGGTGGGTGCTAAAAAAATATGTTCCCATACGGAAGAGAAAGCCGGTGAAAGAAATTTCGCAAATAGATCTCGCCTTAACGAATAACGTCTTTCTTTTAATGATTTCCACCTCAACTCGTGCATCATTTCCGTGACACTCTCCCACCTATATCGTGATAATACAAAACGAGCCGCCCTTCTCTGAACTTTCTCTAAATCGACTGTTAGAGCCACTTGGTGGGAATCCCACAATGCGCAGCAATACTCCAAAACAGGACGCGCAAGTGTGGTGTAGGCAATTACTTTAGTAGAACTGTTGCATCTTCTAAGTGTTCTGCGAACGAAACGTAGTTGCTTTAGTACAACTGTTTCATCTTCTAAGTGTTCTCCCAACGAAACGTAGTTCGATCCGTTGCGAACGTTTGTTCGTGATTCACATTTCAGTTCTTGGCTAAGTTTTTATATTAGAGTGAGTTTAGCGCTCTCGCCGAACGCGCTGAGCTACCGGCCACCCGAACAGACACAAGCTTACTTACATTGAAAATGAAATAAATCGCAATTTGCGATCAGTTTTGGCTTCACTATACTAGGTTTAGATGGAATACCAAAGTGCGGCGAATGAAAATTTGTGCTCGGCCGGGATTCGAACCCGGGATCTCCTGCTTGCTAGGCACACCCGTTGAGTACTCCGCCATCGAGGACACAGTGACCAGCGTGACTGCAGAGGACTGTTCCCTGCACGTCTCCCGCCACACACAAATCTCCATTCGCCACGCTCTCTCTTTCCTATACCACAGCCTATTTGTTCTGTAATGCTCCCAGCCACAATACTGTATTCCCGCATCAGGGAGAACAGACCATGATGTGACAAATTTTCATTCGCCGCACTTTGGTATTCCATCTAAACCTAGTACAGTGAAGCCATAACTGATCGCAAATTGCGATTTATTTCATTCATTGAACGCTGTAACGTCGACATAAATATATGATCGCAAGCTTGCATTTGTCACACTTGCCTACATCCCCCAGTGTTCGCACAGATTTAGTATGACTACCGCGAAGGGGAGAGGCACTTCTTTACCATCACTGGTCTGTCTTGGCATGTCAATTACTATGGAACATCTGTTGCAAAGGAACACACATTCATGATGCAGCGCAGCCATATTTACACGAATGTCTGTTCCTTTGAAAAAGTGTTTCATAGTACCTAATTTAAATGCCAATTATTGTAAAGAGGTATCTCTCTCCATAGCGATAATCGTACTAAATGAAAGCGAGCACTGGCACATGTAAAAATGTGACAAATGGAAATTTGGGTTCAATCTTGAAGTGTGTTTGGGTGGTCAAGTGGTTAAGGCGACGGATAGCGAAAAGCGGGCGACCCGAGTTCAAGTTCTGGTCACGCAAAAATTTGCATTTGTCACCAAATAACAGACCACCTTTCCATATGCAGTTAAAGTTAGTATAAGCCACAAATTCGGAATTGAGAATTGTTTATGTAATTTTATATGGTGTTTGGAACTAAAATAGTGGCAAGTATTTATTCACAACCGATACAAAAGCGTTACATGTTTACACCTGTTACTGTTCTTCAAAGTAGTCACCAGCGTTGTGTAGAGCCCGTTGCCAGCGATGTCCCGTTGCCAGCGATGTGGAAGGCGTAGTATACCGTTAGCGGAGCTTGTTCTGTTGATGGTGCGAATGAAGCGGTCTACTGCCTGTCGAATCTCTGGAACAGTTCTGAAGCGAATACCATGATGTGGTTCCTTCATCTTCGAAATCAAATCAAAGTCACAAGGACGTAAGTTCGGGGAGTATGGTGGGTGGTCCCAGTCCCATCGACCGAACAGAGCAGCCAAAGCTTGCGCTGTATACGCCCGCACATTGTCGTGCAAAACGATGGGTGGGTTGCACAGAAAGTGTTGCCGCTTCTTTCGCAAAGCTGGTCGCAGGTGATACTCCAAAAACGAACAGTAATACTGTGCACTGAAGGTCTGTTTCGGAAATATAGTAACACCGTTGCGTTAAAACTCTCGCCCACAAGTGACTGTGTTTCCCTCGATTGTGCACACTCCAGTGACGTGGGATGGGCGAGTCCATTTTCTAGGTAGATATGTTAAGAACGTGTGCTTTCACCGACAATAGTAGATTCCATTGCATAGTGTCTCCACAGCAGTGTCGCTGTTATTTAAGTTCCAATCCTCGTATATATGGCTGCGGACCATAATGAATGTCAATCCCTTTGGAACAAATATTTGCTACTAGTTAATTCATTTAGTAGGACTTAGCCTTCAATAAGCACATGCAGATGTTCTATACTTCTCAGTGTTACGCATTCACAGATATGTCTCGCATTAGATGTACATGGTATCTATCCATACCATTTACAGTAGATTTTACACCTTCGAGAAGGAAAAGAGGTCAACGTCAATATTTTGTGGTTTTGTAATTGAAAAATTGCCTTTTAATATCACAACTATTGTTTACTGTTGAAGCTACGTTTTCATGTTGTGACATCAGTAACACTCGAAAGTCATGTCAGTGATGCGAAGAAGACTCACATGCCTTCATGGAGACACGTTTTCAAGAACTGTTCTTTTTGAACATGAGATGTGGTACCATGGCCAATCAGTTGATAGGGTCTGTTGTGTTATCAGCTCATCTTACAGGGAATGTCCCATAAGCTATATTTTCGTGAAAGCGATCTTACAGCATTACAAGGGTGGGTACATTTTTTTTTTTTTTTTTTTTTTTTTCAATATGACGGGAGCCTGCACATTCGAATCATTAGATGACTCATTGTCCCTAAGCCTATGAAAGTTCCCAGATCTCTACTCTACATTTTTTGCCTGTGAGATGGCTGAAAGGCGAAGTTTAGGGAGTTATAATAAAAGCAGGAAACGAATCGTTCGTTCGGATTCTGAACGGTGCTTCCCTCATAAATGGACGCCAATAGGACCGCCGAAAAAGTGTAGTCCAGTGATGCAATTTATAAAAGTCAATTTTCTTTTTAATCGTTTCACCTTGCTTAACACCGTCTCTCAGTATTTGTTTGAGGTGTATCTGTGTAACGAACAATAATTCGACATATGTTATTTGGAATGTTTTATTGAAATCTGTCTGTACCACAGCCTTCTAAAATATTTATGATTTCTCCTGAAACACAGTATACATAGTGAGGCATTTAAAACCGTTTTTAAGAATATTTGGAAAAATAAAAAAAAAAGTTGCAATAAAAGTTGTTCACTTCCAAGATGGACAGCCATTAACATAAAGCTCAACCCCACGGGGGTTTACTTCGAAATCTTAAATAGGAACCCCTACTTTTTATTCCAGATTTGGATAATCCGAGAAAAAATGTCACTTTTATAAGAATCATTTTTTTCGTTTCATGATATATGGAGCTGTAATCGGAAAAATAAACATGAGTTGTAAATTGTTGAAAAACGGTAATATCACAAACAAATATACGTCAGATTAGCGAATCACAGAACAGATCCGATATTTTTGATTGTGCTGTCATGTGACACTTTCCACAATCGAATGAAGCAAAGACTGTGTTCATGCTGTCAGTCTATGGTCATCTGTTCATTGTACTTGAATTATTCGGACTGTACACATCTCTACGCAATAGTTCCACGATGTTAACGGTTCCAGAGAGAAGAGATAACATTTCCTCGTACTTTGAGGGTCAAAGAAATGTTGAAGAAGCTCGTCAAAGGTATGCTGATCTGTTCCCTGATAAGAATGTTTCTTCTGCAACGACTTTTCGTAAGTGTTAAACCGAGAGAAAGGGTACGATGTCTATTTGTTCGAGATATTACCATTTTTTCAATAATTTTAACTTTATTTCATTTTATTTGCTATTTTTATTTATTTATATGTTGCCGATTACAGTGTCATCTGTGATTAATCGAAAAACAATGTTTCATACAAAAGTTACATGTTTCTTCACGGAGAATCCAAATCTGCAAGAAATAGGGGTTCCTATTTAAGATTTCAATGTCACCCTTCTCCCGTCCCCAGTGAATGGTGCAGGGATCACAATTTATGTTAATGGATGGCCCTATTCGACATGAATAACTTTTATTACAACTTTTTTATAATCCGATTTGTATTTTTTCAAATATTCTGTTTTAAATGCCCTACCATGTATAGTAGGGATACGCTTTCGTTATATCATAAATATGATCGCATTTGTATTTACAGGCACAGATCCCTCTGTTTACCACATGAAGTTAAGTATTTTAGTATTTCACATGTTCATTGGATGATAGTTTCATGTTGGAGAGAAGTAAAGAGGTAATTGTCCAGAATGTTTCACATTTATTTTTGTTGGTTATTTGCGAATTTTGTAGAAGGTTCCATAGTTATGCACCTATTGACGTCTGAAAATTGACGGCGTTTCTTGTTCCTCGTGGTATCGTACTTAATGGTAGACTTCCTTGCTAATACATTTCCAAATAAGGAAAACCAATTAACGAATAAAAACGCCCTAGCGTATTGCAGTAATATACTGAAAGGAGGGTAGGATGTTTTACCAATTCTCACGTACCTTTAGCAATGACGAAGCATTGCTGGGTTCGAGAGTCACGATCTTTGTCACAGACATGCATTAACCCTTTCATGCCCAGTGTTGTTCGTAGCCAATATCGTATTAAAGCTGTTTTACACAGTCTTGTAGTATTGTGTGTATCAGTCCTTAAAGTCTATTTGTTATTGAGGAAGAACTTGCTTCTAGAACGACATTTTTCCACTTGGTGGGGCATATACCCCACTTAATGCTCTTCAAACAAGCATTATGAATGCACTGAGTGTAAATTTAGATATATGGGCAACATAGATACTTGATTAATACATAAATATTTTTTCATGCAAATATAAACTCACCGTACTTTTTGAGCACACCTCGTGCACGCAACCAGCCTAAAAATCTTCTTGTTGTTTGTCTTCTCCACATGTTGTCAAGTCATATCGGTTTTGACAGTTTTTTTGATGGGATGCTCTTGTTTGTAGTAGCACTTCCCCGCGAAGGAATTTGTACCCCCCAATTTGTCTATGTTAGTTGAATTCGACATGTTTGGTTATGAACAATTTCACGTGATTTTTTTTTCAAAATATAGTTTCTTGCCTGGAAATTAATTACCCAAAACGGCGCATGGATGCTACAATATAAATATTACAGTGTTGTTCCTGTGGCTGTGAAAACTGTTGTATGTTACACTGTTTGATGTGAAATGTCTGAAAAGAAGTCCTTTTTGGTATAAAGCCCAGAATAATCCCACAATTTTCACGTTTTAAAGTCAAGTACCCATAGTCTGACAAGTTACCCAACTTGTCACGTCATACAACATTCACATGGTCATTTCTTCTTCTGGACTGGTAGACCATTCCATAACATTTTACCAGGCATCCTCTTCACAATAAACATCAACCCATTGACAATGTCCCATATATAAATTCGCCAACATTTTAGCATAATAACTCACCTTCAAGGTTCCTACCATTTGTAAGCAGTTTTTCTTGTGTAAGAACAAAACAACGTCACAAAATCATACACTGGAAACCTGCGGTTGCAGTGTCCGCTAAAGACTCAGACTACAGCGAAACTTCGCAAAAAAACAATGGAACATCGCTGTATATCAAAGTGTAAATGTTGCTTGCAAATAACGTTGCCTATCCGAGGACGAAACCTGAAACATGTTGCAGAAAACCGTGACCAATTTCGGTGTTGTTTGAGAACAACATTGCCAAATAAAGGGTTAGAGGAGTCGTTCCAAGCCTTTTTTTATCGTGGGACCCACAATATTTATGGAAAATTTTTTATTATCTATTTTAGGTAAGAAAAATTTTTTTTTAAAAACCACTATTCTTTCCAACACAAAAATTCCTTTATACAAATTAAATGGTAAGATCAGTGAAACTTCCCATATCTAGACTGAAGCTATTTTCCAAGCAGTTAGTTCTTATATTCGTTGTAAAAAGTAAAATATATAAACGCTCTCATAAGTAAGTAGTTGTGAATCCCATTAATTCCTTCAGTGCTATATTTGCAAGCATTCGATACTACACCTTTTCTGATTTAAAATGAGATCAGGCTTGAGTCTTTACAGAAAGTGTTCAAAGAAGAATCAAATGATAGTTGCATCAGGGAGTCTTCCGCAGATGCAGTTAGTTTTGGCTTAACGTAGAAATATTAGTTCATAAAAACTTTTAACTTGAAACAATTGTCCATATCCGTTGTCATTTTAAATAAAAAAGCGGTACACCTTTATTGTTACTTTTCTTTATATTAATAATAAAATGCATTTCAACAATAAGCTGTTTTGTTAAAAAAATTATTATCAAGCGGTTTCATTCGTAGACCATCATCAACGCATAAAGATTTATAAAACAGATCAGGAAAATAAGTACTAAAAGCATGAATTGCTGATAAAAGCGATATTCCATTGCTGATATCGGCAAGTCATGTTTTTTATGTATTTTCCTGGCCTTATTTAAAAATTTGTATCCGTTGATGATGGTCTACGACTGAAAGCGGATGATAATAACGTTTTTAACAAAACAGCCTGTCATTAAAATGCATTTATAAAACATGTATCAGCTGTTAATTGTCACGTGTTTAAAGCAATTTTTTCATACGGTGACAAATAATATTGTTAGTCATATGTCTTATAAAATATACTTTCAGTTTTTTACGTCCTTAAGATATTTTAGTTTCATATTTCAACCCTTCAGCCATGATCCTTTTTTCTGGATGAAGAAAATAATTTTTTATGTTGAAAACCTCTTAAGTTACATTTTTATCTCTTTGCTGCACATCAAATTAAATTTTCCTCAACATCAGCAACTGTTCCGCACAAAGTAACAAAAGAGACCAATAATATATAAATTTATTTTCAGAAATTTGTTTCACATAATTACAGTACCACCAAGACCTTAAAAGGCGGAGAAGCTAATAAAATAGAAGTATTGTGAGAATACCACTGTGGAGCAAAGAGTTAATGGTTTTAGAAGAAAGATTTTTGCAATTTTATCCACCCATTTTCATACTACAAAATCTCGTATACTGATAAACAAGACAGTTTTTATGGGCTAAAATAATTAATTTTGTAATAATAAATGTTGTAGTATTCAAACTGGTCATTCAGAAATTACTGCTCAAAATAACAAGTACTGGAATACAAGGAAGCCACAATTTCCATGTTCTTTGAAGTTCACAAACTGCTGAGCAGTGCAACACTCGCTAGTTGATATTTTTATAGTGATCTTCCGCAGGTGGTAGTAAGAGTGCATGATGAAAAGGTTGAACACTTACTGTGGTTCACATGTTGTTTCCGTTGAGAAAAAATGTTCCTGACTCATCTTAGACACCATAAAAGTTACGAACACAATTGTAGCCAGTGGGTCTGAAAGGCTGGCGACTGAATGAATAAATGCGGCTAGAGTACAAGGTGCGTCTGAGGAGTTCGGTGAATGGTCTCAGGGAATATAGGAAACAAGACTTACAAACAAACTACCTTTACTGGCCTTCAAAGTAATCGCCATTGGCTGCAATACACTTCTGACATCGGTTGTACAGCTGTTGGAAACTGTCAGCAAACGCTTCTTGTGAAATCGCTCCGAGCACTGAGGACACGCGTTGCTGGATCTCCGCAACCGATGCGAAGCGTAAGCCTTTCAGGGCTAATTTAAGGCGGGGAAACTGAAATAAGTCTTCCGGTGCCAAATCTGGACAATGAGGAGTGTGTGGAAGCACAGTGACCTTGCCCCTTTCCCTGAGACCGTTCACTGAACGTTTCTGACGCACCTCGTATATCTTGATGTGCAAGTGTCAAGACTTTTTCTTAAACGCTCGTGTAGCGTGTACCTGTGCTGAAACTGGGGTGCCAGCCTGTTTTTCACCTAGTCGGACGTGGAAAACCACCTAAAGACGACAGATGGATTCAGTGACGATCATCTCATACACGAGGCGCGTCCATAAAGTAAGTTCCGTTTCAATTTATCTCCGCTGCAGCTCCGCACATGTGCTGTAGACGATGTGTATCAAGGAGAAGAGCGTGCGCCATTTGTAGATCGCTGTCAGTTACTTACGCTTTGTTGTGCTCGTTTGAAATGTCGGCGTTGATTGAAAATCCCGCCTGTGAAATCAGGTCGGTGATTCCGTTTCTGAATGCGAGCAAAGTGAAACCGAGTGAAATTTATCGGCAAATTTGCGATGTTTACGGACCAAATGCGATGAGTGATTCGATGGTGAGAATATGGGTCCGGCAGTTCAATGGCGGGCGTAGTGACGTGCACGATGAAGAACGAAGTGGGCATCCACCTTTGGTTACAGAAGAACTGGTTCACGCGATTGATGACAAGATCCAGGAGAACCGTAGGTTTACAATTAGTGCTCTCGCTATGGACGACGAGCTGAAAGAAACTGTTTCCAACTGGTTGAAGGCACAGGCGGCAGATTTCTATGAAGAAGGTATACAAAACCTGGTGCCACGCCATGACTAATGCCTACAAAGTTTCGGCAGTTATGTGGAAAAGTAGTTTAAGAGTTGTAGAATTTTGTGCAATTGAAAATTCTTCTGTATCTGTGTAAAATTTCATTTTATTAACAAACGGAACTTACTTTCTGGACGCGCCTCGTATTTACGTAAAGTGGGTGAGAAGAAAGTAGTAAATGTTTTTAACTTTATTGATAGTTTTATTTGTCTTGTGTTACAGCAGCTTGTGGCCGCTCAAGTGCTTGTACAAAGTTTGGAATGTGAGAGGTGATGCGGCCGGCATTGGCGCAGGTGGTCAGATGGAGTGTCGCCTGGCAGGGCTGGGGCGCGGCTCGTGCAGCACAGCCCTGGCAGCAGCCACCACCCACTCCGGAGCGCGCTCCTGCGGCAAACAACAACACAAGATCAGCAAACACTGCGCACTCTTGCCACCACTCAACACTTCCTGTCTGAGAAGACACGCTCCACACATTAACTTTACCACTTAGAAATATTCAAACATCTACTGAAATAAATTCGACAGCAAGTTGAAAAATTGTTCTGGACCGGGATTCGAACCCGGATTTCTCACTTCGAGCCGTGTGCTCCTTAAATGATCCGGCTATCCAGACACGATTCCCCTCCTGCCCAAAATCTCGACTTTCCGCAGAACTACGATAGTAGTCCCCAGTGGCGTAACTAGGACTTGGCTTTGGAGGGGAATAGATCTGCTGGACGAGCAAAATTTTAGTTTCCAGACAGACTACTGTGGTGTCACACAAGTCTAAGGTGCGCGCCACCTCCTTTCGCCGCGCACCGCCATGCACGCACGGCGCGGAGTTCTTACGACGTCAGCCACGAGCGGTCTCTGCTACAACTCCGCTCGTGGCCACCACTGAACGACATCGTTCACTTGGGACTGAGATAGGAACCAGCTAACACTTCGGAATCAGATAGGCACCGGTGAAGACTTGGCTATTGGATAGGCATTAGGCAGGCCTCTAACTCAACTATGTATCAGCATTCTGCAGTACTGAGCTATGTAAAAGTTAAGTATTACTAAGTCTCTAAGAAATATATATCTCGTTCTAATTTACTCTAGTGTTTCTAGTTTCTGCTGTCCCACTGGCTGCTCACCTTCGTACCTGCACACGCGTGCATCCTTTATTCCTGTGTCGGTTAAATTCTACTCGGCCTCCGACACCTACGACGGAAACGAGACACAAAAGCGGCGACGAGGCTGGGACAAAAAAGTGGCGACGAGGCTGGGACACAAAAACTACCATCTACCACTCCCGTTGAAGAAACTAATTCACTCCCATCCAATGAAAGCTTATGGTAAAACGCCCCAAGTTTCCAATCTTTACCTTTGCCAGATTGCTGTTATACGATTTCTTCTTTTTTTTTCGGGTTCTGGGGGGGGGGGGGGGGTTCTATCCCCCTCATCCCCCCCATAGTTACGCCACTGGTAGTCCCCCACGTCCATGCTTCCCCTTGCTCACAACGTTGACTGTTATTCCCGCAGGGGATCGGGCGCGTTTCTTCATCTGCATAGAAATGCCGGCCGCAGTGGCCGAGGAGACTGAGGCGCTTCAGTCACGGTCTGCACGGCCACTACGGTCGGGGGTTCAAATCCCCCCTCGGGCATGGATATTTGTGCCGTCTTTAGTATAAGGTAGTTCATAAGTAGTTTGTAAGTTTAGGGACTGATGACCCCATAGTTAAGTCCCATAAGCTTAACAAACATTTGAACATTTTTTTGCATAGAAATTTTCATTTGCCTGTAGGATCATACAGGGTGTCCAGCTTAAATTATTACTCCAAATATCTCTGGAACAACAAAACATATTGAAAAACAATTTTCACTGGCATGAAAGTACTTATGAAAAGCTACTTTGAGCCAGTCTAAAATGTAAACAAATATTATTTTCAACGCAAACTTATGTTTTTAATGGATACCCCATATTTTTCCTTATGCAATCAATAGCATGATAAATCACGAAAAGAATTTCATTGGCAGCATCGCAATACATAAATTACATCACGAGAAATTGGGAAGCGAAATAGAGCTTGAAATAAGCTCCCAGTACATGACCAGCCGGCCGCGGTGGCCGAGGGGACTAAGGCGCTTCAGTCACGGTCTGCACGACCACTACGGTCGGGGGTTCGAATCTCCCCTCGGGCATGGATATTTGTGCCGTCCTTAGTTGTAGGTAGTTCATAAGTAGTTTGTAAGTTTAGGGACTGATGACCCCGTAGTTAAGTCCCTTAAGCTTAACAAACATTTGAACATTTGAGTATATGACCCCAAACTCATGCACGAACCTAATCGTGCACTGCCTGCACGCTACATTTATTTCAAGCGTCAAATTCGTTTCGCAATGTTGCGGGATGTAAATAACGTATTGCGATGTTACTAACGCCATTCATTTTGTGGTTTTTCACCCTATTCAAAAAATGTTTCAAATGTTTGTATAGCTTATGGGACTTAGCTACGGGGTCATCAGTCCCTAAACTTAGAAACTACTTATGAATTAGCTAACACTAAGGGCGGCACTAATATCCATGCCCGAGAGGGGATTCGAACCCCCGACCGTAGTGGCCGTGCAGACCGTGACTGGCGCGCCGCAGTCCCCTCGGCCACCGCGGCCGGCTTCACCCTATTGATAGCATAAGAAATAATAACATATGTTGGTCTTGAAACTACTATTTGTTTACGTTTTAGACTGCCTGGTAGTAGTTTCATTCATGCACCCTGCTGTACGCCCATGCCCGTGAAAATGGTTTTACAATATCTACTATTGTTCCACATATATTTGGGGTATAGTTTCAGTGGGACACCCTATACAGGGTGGGTAAAATTGTGTCACGAAATTTTAACCCTGTATAGCTAATGCGAGTAGTAACCAAAATTACTAATGTTATATGGGTCGAAAACACGCCATTTTAAAAGTACTGTAGGGTGACGAATTACTGTGATGAAATATTTTATCAGTATTTAATCGCAATAGCGAATTTCTCACAGCTTCCCTGTACAAGGTGTGACTATCCTACCAGATAGTGACATCCGAAAATTTGTAACAGGTTGGAGTCCCGGGCTGGCGCAAATTTTCGTATGTCACGATTCCTTATACAGTGAAGCTGTGAGAAATTCGCGATTGGGAATAAATATTAATAAAAAGCACCATTTTTAACGTGGCTCACGCCACGAGATTGCGCTCCTGCCAGATGCTCTGCACAACGCGGCCAATCGGATCGCATGTCACCAAGTTTCCGTAGTTTAAAATTGTGAATTTTCGACCTACATAACATTTGTAATTTCGGTTGCCACTGGCATCAGCTGTCCAAGGTTAAAATTTGACACAATTTTTCTCCACCATGTATAAACGATTACGGATATGGCCCGACGCGGGGGAATCCAGCTTCGAATTCTGCTCCAGCACAATTTTTCAACTTGTTTATTTCAATGCCTTGTAACAGTAGAGATGTCTGAATATTTAGAATTCGTAAATTTACGGCTGCTTATGTAAAGCAATGGTGTTTGCACTTTCGGACATGTCCGAATGAACTGACACCATATCTAAAATTTTATACATTACACATTCCCTGACGTTTCATATTGGACTGCAGAAGACATGAAAAGCGGCGAACTGCGATTCGACACCTCAGCCCGGAAGTTTTAAGTGATGGACACAAGCTGTCACCAAACGCACCATATCAACATAGCTGACAAAAGCAACAAATAACAACTGCAGAGGAAGGGGAACATATCAAGGAGCTACATGAGCTGCAAGACACATCGAAACAGGATAGCATGTAATCAATGAAAGGTGATAAGACTACTAAATGTTTCTTATAAACTTTACCCAACGATTATTAACAATAAAATGACAATGGCATCTAATTCGGGAATAAAATGTGTCTACAAACGGACGGACTTGTTGTGGTCATCAGTTCTCAGACTGGTTTGATGTGATTCTCCACTCTATCCTGCGCAAGCCACTTCATCTGTGAGTAAGGATGGCAACCTACATTCCTTTGAACCTGCTAACGGTGTTTTGTCTCTGTCTCTCTCAGCGTTTTTTATCCTCCCCTCCCCCTCCCCCCATTTTCCTCCAATGGTAAACTGAAGATTCCTTGAAGTCCTAGAATTTGTACTACCAATTATTAACCAGAAATTTATTTCTGTTCAGTACCTCCTCATTAGTTACGCGATCTACCCACCTAATCTTCAGCATACGTCTTTAGCGCCACATTTCAAAAGGTTTTTATCATTTTTCTGTCTGAACTCGTTATCGTCCATGTTCCACTCCCGTACAAAGCTACACTCCAGGCACATACTTTGAAAAAAAAATTCTATGTCAACAAATTTCTCTTCTTCGAAACCGCTTTTATCCCATAGCCATTCTCTATTTTATATCTTCTTTACTTTGGCCATCAGAAGTTAGTTTGCTATCCAGATAACAAAAATCTATTATTTTTATTAATCTAATTCATTCAGCATTGCCTGATTTTCTTATACCACATTCCATTACCTTTGTTTTGCTCTTGTTAATGTTCATCTTATACCCTCCTTTCAAGAGACTGTCCATTTCATTCAATTACTCTTTCATGTCCATGTACTTACAAAGTCATCGGCAAACTGGAAAGGTTTCTTTTTATTTTTTATTTTTTTTTAATTATTATTTTATTTCTTTTTCCTGAACTTCAATTCCTTCAAGTTTCCCCTTACTTTCCTTCATAGATTTCGCAGTGTACAGTTTGGGTAACATTGTGGAAATGTTACTCCCTTCCAATCACCACCCCCTTCCGAGTAATAATATTCTGGCCACCCCCCTCCTAACAAAAATATGTCATCTCAAAGGAAACATTACTTCTTTCTTTTCCTTCAGCTCTTCTTTAAAACTTTAGACGAAGTTTTTGTGTGTATTTTTCGGAATGGAACACATTGTCTCATTTCTACATGATTTCCGACAGAAAAATATATTTTGCATAATGAGTGTTTCGCATTTCAGGCAAGACTGTTCAAATGTTTCTGAAGCTTATGGGACTTAACTGCGGGGCACCAGTCCCCAAACTTGCAAACTTTAGCCTTCTGGCAGTCAAACGTAGTCTTTGGTTCGCCTTCCCTACAATATTTTCATCTACGTCTACATACATACTCCGCAATCCACCATAAGGTGCGTGGCGGAGGGTACACTGTACCACTACTAGGCATTTCCTTTCCTATTCCACTCACAAATAGAACGAGGAAAAAAAAAGAAGGCCTATATGCCTCCGTACGAACCCTAATTTCTCTTATCTTGTCTTTGTGATCTTTACGCGAAATGTAAGTAGGCGGCAGCAAGGTCGTACTACACTCAGCTTCAAATTCTGGTCCTCTAAATTTCCTCAACAGAAATTCAAGAAAAGAACGTCATCTTTCCTCCAGCGATCCCCAATTGAGTTTCCGGAGCATTTCCGTGACACTCGCGCATTGGTCGAATCTACCAGTAGCAAACCTAGCTGCTCGCCTATAAACTGCTTCTATGTCTTCCTTTAAACTGAACTGCTGCGGGTCCCAAACACTTGAGCAATACTCAAGACGTGGTCGTACAAGCGTTTTATACGCTGTCTCCTTTACGGGTGAAGTACATCTTCCCAGAATTCTCCCAATAAACCGAATTTGGCTGTTCGCCTTAGTCACAACTGTCCTTACATGTTCGTTCCATTTCATATCGCTCTGCAATGTTACGCCTAGATATTTGAACGACGCTACTGCTCAAGAAGCTCACTACTCATGCTGTATTCGAACATTATGGGATTGTTTTTCCTACTCATGCCAGTTGCCATTTCTCGCAACAACTAGAAATTTTGTCTAAGTCATCTTGTATGCTATTACAGTCAGTTAAAGACGACACCCTCCCATACACCACAGCATCATCAGCAAATTACAAGTTACTCTGTCAATCAGATCATTTATATAGATTAGAAAATAATAGCGGTCCTATCACACTCCCCTGGAGCACGCCTGATGATACATTCGTCTCTGATGAACACTCCCCGTCGAGAACAACGTACTGCGTTCTATTACTTAGGAAGTCTTCCAGCCAGTCACAAATCTGTGAACCTATCCCATAAGCTCTTATCTTCGTTAGCAGTCTGCAGTGTGGCACCGCGTCTAATGCCTTTTTTAAACCGAGAAAAACACAATCGCCTTTTCCTTTCATCCATGGCTCGCAAGATGTCCTGTGAGAAAAGGGCAAGCTGAGTTCCACATGAACGATGCTTGCTAAACCCGTGCTGATTCGTAAGTTCTTTCCAATTTAAGTTGTTCCTAATTGTTATTCCTAGGTACTGAGATGAATTAACGGCCTGTAGATTAGACAGATTTATCGTGATAAATGAAGTTAATCGGATTTCTTTTATTCCTCATGTGGATGACAACACATTTAAGATCAACAGGCAGTTTTTGCACCATGCAGATATCTTATGTAAATGATTTTGCAATTTCTTTTGATCTTGTGACGGCTTTACTAACCAATAAATGACATCATCATCCGTAAACAATCTAAAAGAGCTGTTCTAATTGTCTCCGAAATTGTTTATAAAGATAAGGAACAGTATATGCCCTTTAACACTACCATGGGCAACGCCAGCTATCACTTCTGTTTTATTCAATGACTTTCGTTCATTACTACCTACTGCGTCGTTTCTGAGAGGAAATCGCGGATCCAAACGCACAACTGTGACGATATTCCAAAAGCTTGCACTTTGATTTGAAGACGCTTGTGAGGTGCAGTGTCAAAAGGCTTTTGGTAATCTAGAAATATGGAATCGATTTGAGTCGATAGCATTCATCACTAAGAACGATACTTTCAATTGGTCGTTCTCTTCTAGGTAGTTCATAATGTTGAAGGAGAGTATATGTTCTAAAATCCTGTTGCAAACCGACGTCAGTGATATAGGCCTGTAATTTTACGGATCACTCCTATTGCCATTCTTGAATATTAGAGTGACTTGTGCAACTTTCCAGTCTTTGCGTACGGATCTTTCTCTGAGAGGGTGATTTATATGATAGCTTGGTAGGAACTATTGCATCAGCATACTACAGAAAGGAACCTAATTGGTATACATGCACCGGGAGACTTACTTCTGTTAAGTGATCTAAATTGCTTTAATACTCCAGGGGTATCATGCATGTTACGTCTGCTTTAGCTGTTCTAGATTTTAATTCTGAAATATTTGCTTCGTCTTCTTTGGTGAAACAATTTCGGAAAGCTATGTTTAGCAATTATGCTTTAGCAGAACTGTTATCAGTAGCATCTCCATTACTATCGGGTAGTGAAGGTATTGATTGTGTTTTACCGCTAGTATACTTTACATATGACCAAATTTCTTCGAATTTTCTACCAAATTACGAGACAGGGATTCGTTGTGGAAACTATTGTAAGTTCCTCGCTTGAAATTCGAGCTAAATGTCGAGTTTCTGTAATAGACTGACAGGTCTGTTTAAATTTGGCATGTGTTTTTCTTTGCTTTTGCAAGAGTTATCTAACCTGTCGGGTTAATTGATTTGGTATAAATCTTCCAATAGCTTATATCTTTGGAATGTAAGCCACATCTGCTCTACAATCACACTGTTAGTTTCGAAAATTAGTCGATGCTGGTCTGGTTTGTGGTATCTGAACAGATCAATTCTACAGAGGTCAGTCGTTTTCTTTGCAGAGGTTGGCAGCGCGGGTTCCAGCGTCCAATAGCGGCAGGGGCACCGACCGCGGCGGCTGTACCACGTGACACGCCTCTGCACTGAGGCGCCACCAGCTCTGCGGGCCGCACGTGAAACACTTCGAATCGAAATATTCAAACAGCTCGGCTTTTACTGGACAATGAAAGAAATTCAATGACGAAGATGAAAATTTGTGCCAGCCCGGCATTCGAACACGGGCATAGAGCAGGGTAGAGAACTGCATCAACCAGTCTCCAGACCGAAGACAACAGGCCACGGTTAAGCATGAAAAAACACGTTAGTATTGCAGTGTTTCATAGTTTATACATGAATCATAGAGTTTAAGGACTTGCTGAAACTTAAGTGTTATTAATTATATAGCCAAGTTGAAATGTTTGGTCGCTCGCTCTAAAATAAGTACATTTGCGCGAGCACTTTTATCCACGGTTTCACAAACATTACGTGTTTAACGAACATTATATACAACGCTGTTCCGGAGACATTTCCGAGCAACTATGACGAAAAATTTTACGATAGTGTAATAAACTCTCGTGAGGTAGCTTAGTCAAAGAAGTTTGATAAAATCTTTGACAAAAATCTTCGTAAAAAAATTTTTACAGTGTAATATATCGGCCTTAGAGTTTAGAGTGATCAAGCAGTGCACTTGCGCGGATTCGTTTCAGGACTGTCTCGCGCGTATCTCGTGATGGTTTGACGTGGACCAAACACTACTTAAGCTAAGGGCAATATACAGACAAATGTCGTAGGGAGGACTCTAACTTCCGGCGGAAGCGGCTGCGCAATTCGTGACAGGGAGCCTTATACCGAGCGACTCTCTTATTCTAAGACACTTGTTCTATCTGAATTTACATTTATACGACATTTTGCACATAGAGGACCCAGTTTTTGGATCGGTGGCAGTAAATCTTCAGATTAGGGCACGGCAACGACGAAAAACCAGACGTTGGGTTCTACTGTTGCAAGAAAGAAGAAAGCCACGGAAATATACTCCGAGCTAATAAAAGGAACATGCCCCGGCGATCTGAAAATATTTCGGAATTTCGTGAAAATGGACATTGCCTGTTTTGTAAAGCTGCTGCCTGCAAAGTTGTATGCATATTGCAGAGGAATATACGATTGTTGACAAAATTTATTATGATACAGGGGGTTGTGGTGGTCATACAAACACCTTTCCTCCCTGTACGCCAGGATTAAGACTTAACGGCTCTCGGTTGCATTTCATTTATAATCTATGAAGCAACCAAAATAAAAACTTTTCACAAACATCAAGTATAAAAGAAAATCTGCTGTCAAGCTGATTTTTTTTTTTTTTTTCATGAAATGTTCAAATGTATGTAAATCACTGGCACTTAACTTCTTTGGTTATTAGTCCCTAGGCCTATTGCAGAGTTTACTTACTGTTAAACTACTTAAACTAAGTTAAACTAATCTAAGGACAGCTCACACAGGGCCGGATCCAGGACGGCCTGCTGGGGGGGGGGGGGGGGGGGGTGGAGGGGAGGTGAAAGAATTCTCATCGTCAGCTAAACTCTGACTCAGCAGAAGACTCCAGTACAGGCCACCCCTTTTTACCCACGCCCAATCAAACAAACATCTCAGAGTTTTGAAGCCTCCGTGCAGTGATAGCACGCTAGCTAGCTAAGCACTCTTTGAAAAAAAGAAAAGAGCTGCTGTGGGGGGGGGGGGGAGAAGGGTCGTTCGGTCCCCCCCCCCCCCGGATCCGCCTATGAGCTCACACATCTATGCCCCAGAGAGGACTCAAACCTCCGCAGCGAGGCGCCTTAGACCACTCGGCTACTCCACCGCAGCTTTTGTTTTATTACTGCATTTGTGGAAATCTACTAACTCAAAACATGAGGGAAAACTCGTAATAACCACTAATGTCAATGATGACTTTATATAACAAGTAGAGAGCTACTGCAACACCCGCTTCTCCGCGTACCCGCATTGGCGCTCCTAGCATTTGCCCGGCGCATTCACGGGAGTTTAGAACTGGTCTCTATGCCGACCCGCGGATAAAGTTTCTGTTAATAATCGTGGTTAAGTGGTAGTTCCATCTGATGTACCGCTAGATTGCTGTCGCGTTAAACCAATACTGTTTGCGGCGAATCGTCATGTAATACTCGCTTAATAGGGCTTCTGGGATGAGGCCGATTCCGAAATAATGTTCTCGTAGTCCACTACTGCACGTTGCACACAATGACGGTCGCTGTCTTCATCGTTTTCCCCACGTTCTATAGATAACAATGGCTGCACATAGCGAACAGCTGATCAGTTTGGTCGATTTCGAGAGGATCGTTCCCAGACGCCGTGTCTTAAACAATATGCTCTTTGTAGAAGATATTTTCCCCCATTTGCATCCGTTATTGTCGCAAGAATTATTCCCCAAACGGCCCTGCTCTCTAATACAAGCCTCACACAAATATATTACATAAACTCACTTTTAATTTTTATTTATTTTATTTGACATACGAATGTAAAGTCATTGTGTGTCTTCTTGAATACGGTTTATTTTTTATTTTTTTATACGACTCTTGATAATGACTAATCTGTCTAAACGAAGAATATACGTACGGTATAACAGTGAAATTAACTTAATTCTTTAAGGTAATGTGCTCACCGACAGGTTCTGACAATAACTCGGGAAACATGAACAACCTGATTATATTCACAAAAAAACATTTTTCTCTCTGTAGTGTGAATTTGTTTACTGGGTGACCTCTATCTATACTGTGCGCGATGCAAATGTTTGTGTCGCATACGCCATCATAAATGGAATGTTTGTAGTAAAATTAACTTTTATATCATTATAATGTGTCTTGTTTCTGTTACCTTTTCATCGATTAATTGGCGTAACAGTTGTTATGTATATAAAGAAGAAGAATGAAGAGATACTTTTTTGGAAAAAAAGTTATTGCTATATTGTTTTTTAAGCACGGCCATCGAGACCTGCAAAGGTATTTAAAAATAATAATAATAATAAAACAAAAGAAGCCCACAACAGATTCGAAATTTTAAGTTTCACGCATTCTAAGCGTTTTTACGGCCCTCTAGCTCTATATCAATAAAACGAAAAGGTCTCCATTCGGCGTTCCTTCCTTCAGTGAGCTGCGATCCCGTGCACGTCTAATTCATTATCCGCAATTACTTACAACTGCCTTGTCCGGCAGAATTTATTGCACAGTTTATAGCTCTGCCACTAGGGGCCTCTGTTCTCCGACGACGCCTGTCAAGTGGCGCCGCAACACGTGTAGTTTCGGTACCTTTTAGCCCCATACTCCTGTTTATCGCGAAGGGATTGCTGAGGATAACATCCAAACGTTTAAAGTCTAGTTCTTTCTACCATTAATACTTTCGAAACGATCGCGTAAATGGTGTTAATTCATCAAATATATTGCGAAATATACGAAAGTGTCTGATTACTTGTTTTCAATGTCATTTAGACATAATTCTGCGCATTTCTATTTCCATGTTGTTCATATGAAAAATCAGAAAAAAGTACAGTGCTGCACAGGAGGAAATTCAGCCTTGTAAACACAAAATACGGTGACGACGAAGATGTATCTTCAAGTGTAAAAATCCCAGTAGTGGAGGTAAGCTTGTGGGCGGCTCTGGTGATGGTTCCAGTAGCTTTGAAACTGGTGGTGGTGTTAACTGAGCACTGTGTATAGTTTACAACAACGCATCCCTATAACTATTTACAGAGCTGTTAAGTAGCGGTCCTCATATTAAGACACTAAAACATAGGCTGATTGCTTTGATGTAGCTGCTGTTACGTCCACAATGGAAAGCGGCTATTAAGATGATGGCACATGTCAGGAAGATAATTATAAGCACAATCAGCTGGACCTAAAAGGGAAGGCTTACCCACTCACTGGGATGCACTTGAAATACCGACGAACGATAAAGTCTTATCGAAGTTTAGAAAATGCAGACCAGAGCTGAAATATAATCAGGAATATCGGTGCCAGTGATTACTTTTAATTAAAAATTGTGTCTAGTAAAGTTGAGAGTAGTTACGCAAGACCTTCATTATTTGTGGATTGAATGGCTTTAATTTTTTCCATAAATCTTCTGTAAACATAGAATAAATAAAATAATCGCATATCAAACTTGTTCTCCAGTACCTCACTCAATGGATTGAAGTTATTAGTTTTAGTAATAACTGATACGGAACTGAGAATAAAGCTGCAAGTTAAACCATGCTAGCTAGCATTTATTACTTCATTAATGAGAAAATGGTATCAGTGGACGTTTTATGATTATTTAAAAATATCACAGATGTTTCATTACAATTCTCGGAAACTTATTTTACGGAGAAAATTATAGATCACAATATAAGAACTATACATTACAAATAGCCGAACTGGCAAAGAAGTCCGCATATCTACGCCGCAAGAGGACCTCTGAAGCTTTAAAAAGAAGCTATGTGCCTTGTACTGACTGATATGTATTAACAATTTTTAAGACATGTAGGCCTATTGCATTCATACCATGCGGGATGATTTTCTGTTTTCAATTCTAAGACAGGACACCAACGTGTGAGAAATAAAACTCTAAAACAGCACTGGGCGGAAGTTGCGAAGAAAACTGCCCTGTTCGCTACCAAAATTAACTTTACTGTGACAGTTTTTTTACGCCGACAGACAAGTGATCTTACTTTTATTTTCAAATTACACATCACAACTTTCTGTGCCAAAGCCAACTTTTGAGCAATAAGCAGCATTTGGTTTCGTTTAGACAGTAATTGTGGACAATTTTTATTTCTGAATTTCGACAAGTTATTTAAAACTAATTCAAAAGAATTAATATCATCTCAGAGTTTGAATGCTTAAAATTTTTCTCTTAGATTATTGTGAATTAACACCACAGATTAGTTTAAATGATTTGTGATTCCACAAACAAAATAATGTAAAAACTGGCACACCTCCAAATTGTTCCATAAGGCATTGACAAAAAAGGGGCAAATAAGTAGTGTGGCTACAGTCCAAATAAGGCCTATACACATTGTGAATATATCTAGGGGCAGAGTAATTATTTGAATAGGAATCAGTGCCCGGAAACATGCCTCAGGAATAAACTTGCAAAATAACGTATGCATTAGCTAATGTGTGCTTAAGATATATCTTCTGTTTTACTGAAGATCATCATGTTACACAACAGCATCGGTAAGCATAGATGCATAGTTGGGTACCACATTAGACTATTGATGTCTTATTACAAATTACAGTTAATTATTTAACTCAGCCGAATTATTAAAATCCCACAAATTTAATTTAGAAGAAACCAATACATCAATTTACTTGTCAGATACTCAATTCCGTTAAATGTTAACTTTTTACCACCGAGCTGATAAATATCATAAACGAAAAACTACGTATCAGATAATGATTTTACAAGTTTGAATTCTAATCAGTTTCTCTTTTCCTACTAATAGAGGACCATGTACAGAAATAAACCATGTAAGAAATTCGTCATTCCCGTACTTCTCAGTACGAAATTAAATGATGTACTTCGTGTTTTGGGTAACCTGTTTAGCAAATTTTTGCGTTCTCAGGAGCAGTTATTTGATGCCCTGCTGGGCCTTTTGCTCGATTCCAAAACCTAAACATGTGACTAGCTTAGTTGTCAAATTATATACTTGTGAAGAGAACACTATGTTTGATATGTACGTCGGCGAATGTAAGGCTGGCTCGAAGATGATACCTGAAAAAAGTGCCGAAACTTTCAATGGACAGTGCAAAATGTCTCTTCGTGTACTTGTCCAGTTATAAAGCTACCAACTTTCATTGGAAAGCTCTTGTCTGCATATAAGAATTAAGTTGTTTCGTATTTTCTCAGGCTTTACCGGCGAGGTGTTGTCATCCTGGAAAATCGGATATGAATACGACTCGAATTATAGGCAGGCGTTCGGTGCAATTATTACCCCAGCCAAGGCTAATTTTTTATTTCACTAGTAACTTTCTTCCGCATCAGAATGGCACACGTACGTTTGAAATGCTACTCCGTGTCTGACCGTCCTTAGGAGTTGTAGAATAATGTTTGTGCGGTAATTAAAAACAGCGACCAGCCACATGTGTGGTATAAAATCATGACCAGTTTAATATTTTCTTACAAATCCACCTTCAGATGGTTGACATCCTTTCCAACTGGAGCCTCGTTTTACGTTTGTTATAGTTTTGTAACCCTTGGATAGACAAAAAATATTTTGTTCACTATATACTGAAGTCTACGTTAGGTTTACTTATTTTCGTTCCAATCGTCACATTTATAAAAGGGTTTAAAGTAAAAACACATGAAATATGACGAAATAGTTTGTATTCCTCTTACGTATTTTTAACATTTTATGTTTTCGAATATGCACTGTATGAGTGCTGTTAACTTTGCTAGTCAGCTTATCAGCAAACACAAACCAATTTTATAACAAAAAAATAGGTCTCTTTCAGGGTAGTTGGCCACCGAATTTTCACTCCCCCCTCGAATATACCTAGGTCGATCTTTGTCTTTTATCAAAAGATGCTTTCATAACAAAAATCATTAAAATCGTTTCACTTATCTCTAAGCTATCGCAGTTTTCCCATTTTAGCCCCCATCTTGGAGGGACCTCTTAAATATGTTTTACCGGCGCTAAAAAAAGACCCAACTTTCAGAAAAATCGGCGAGTGATACTTCCGTAGGTTTACATGTTAGAAGTGAAAGAATATCTTTTAATTTCATTTTACTTGAGTAGTTTCGCCCAACTTCGATCCATGGGGGTGAGAGAGTTAATTCAAATTACCACATGCGTCCTCATCCCTGTCATTCGCGGTAAGCTGAGTTTCGCGGAAGCGGTTGTTTCTGAAATACTCACGCGTCGACAAAAGCTTCTCCGCCACAAGTACATTTGTTATTCTCGAACTCAGGGTATATTCAAGAATTTGGTCTGTGGTTTTGCGGGTCCGTTATTTTACTCTTTTTTATACGACGTGTGCTCAAAAAGTAAGGTGATTTTATTTTTTCACGAAAAAGAATTTATTTCTTCATCAATATTCATGTCGTCTCCTTCAAAGTAATCCCCAAAAGGCACAATACACTTGTGCCAACGCTTTTTCCAATCCTCAAGCACTTCTCATAAACACTTTTTGGTATAGCTTTGAGTACTTCCAGCGATGCAGTTTTTATTTCCTCAGTCGTTCCAAATCTTATTCCTTTATTGGGTATCTTCAGTTCTGGGAACAGGAAAACGTCGCGCCGCGCGTTCCAAGGCACCTGGATGCGGAGCTCACCGCTGCTCGGCGTCGGAGGTTCGAGTCCTCCCTCGGGCATAGGTGTATTTGTTGCCCTTAGCATAAGTTAGTTTAAGTAGTTTGTAAGCCTAGGGACAGTAGTTAAGTTCATAGATTTACAGACATTTGAACATTTTGAAAACGTTGCATGGAGGCAATTCCGGTGGACATGGTGGCTGAGACATGACTGTCGTGTTGTTTTCGGCCAAAAATATCTCATGAGCAACGTTTTCCACAATTCCGGACTTTTTTGCGGATTACTTAAGCAAACGGCGCATAACGTGAAGGTAATACTCCTTATTGACCGTACGACCGAGAGGTAAAAAAAAAAAAAAAAAAAAAAAAAAAAAAAAAAAATGCACTACGCTACGGCAATCGAAAAAAGAAAAAAAAGTGAGCAAAACTTCGACTTTTGATCGAACTTGGCGTGCTTTTTCTGGTCTTGGCTGGAGTTGATTTCGACATCTTAACCGTAAACCTAGATTTCGTCACCAGTTATGACCCTTCTGAGCAAATCAGGATCATGATTGATGTCATTCAAGAGCTCCTGAGCGATGTTCATGCGACGGTTCTTCTGAGCAAATTTGAGATGTGGAACAAACCTCACTGACACACGTCTCATGCCCAAAACATCCAAAAATTTGCATGACACGAGCCCACCGATATGACAACACCCTCAGCAACTTCTCTTACGGTAATTTCCTACACAGCTTGGACTTTATCATTTGTTGGAGCGTCAAGAGCGACGTTCGTCACTGGCATCTGCTCTGCCATGTTGGAAGAGCTTGTTCCACATGTAAACATTATTTTACTTAGAGAAGAATCACCATGTGCTAATGTCAACATTTCAAATGCACTAAAACACACTTGATTCCATTTTCACACAAAATTTGATGCAAATTTTTGTTCCATTTTTTTATAACAGCAGAAAATCGTCGACCACACTAAAGCACGTCTAACCTTTTCTACCTGTCAAAAACAAATGAAGTATGCAGTACACTTCAAACTGTGAAGCATATGTCCGGGATATGTGTACCAACATAACAAAAACAGATCGATAATTGGATAAATTGGCAAGTGTGAGGTCATCCATATGACCACTAAAAGAAACCCGTTAAACTTCATTTACACGATAAATCAGTCTGATCTACAGGCCGTTAAGTCAATTAAATACCTAAGAGTAACAATTACAAGCAACTTACATTGCAAAGAACACGTAGAAAATATTGTGGGGAAGGCCAACCACAGACTACGTTTAATTGGCAGGACACTTAGAACATGCAACAATTCTGCTAAAGAAACTGCCTGCACTACACTTGTAGGTCCTGTTTTGGAGCATTGCTGCACATTGTAGGATCTACACCAGGTAGGACTAACAGACGATTTAGAGAAAATTCAGAGAAGGGCATCTCGTTTTGTATTATCGCAATATAGGGGAGAGAGTGTCACGGAAATGATGCACGAGTTGGTGTGGAAGTCATTAAAAGAAAGGCACTATTTGTTGCGGCGAGATCTACTTGCTCCGAGGCAGGGCGGCCGATCGCGTTGAGGCGCTATGCTACGATGAGTGAGGCTGTTCCCCGTCGGGGGTTAGAATCCCCCATCGGGCATTGATGTTTGTGACGTCTTTAGAGTAAGGTAGTTAATAAGTAGTTTGTAAGTTTAGGGACTGATGACCCCGCAGTTAAGTCTCTTAAGCTTAACAAACATTTCAATATTTTGATCTACTTGCGAAATTTCTTTCACCAACTTTCTCTTCAGAACATATATTGTTAGCACCCACTTACATAGGCAGACATAACCATCACAATAAAATAAGAGAATCAGATCGAAAACAGAAAGATTTAGGTGTTCCTTTTTCCCGCGAGCTATTAGAGAATGGAACTATACAGAAATATCATAAAAGTGGTTCCATGAACCCTCTGCCATGCACTTCAATGTCATTTGCAGAGTATCCATGTAGACGTACATGTACATTGCCCGTGCAGTTTGGAAAGTCCCTTTATTATCTGTATAGCCCTCGTATACCCTTTTTTCCATTTTCTTGGGACTTTGCGTTGTGCAAAAGATACGCGATAAATGCTATAGAGTGCGGTAATCTCTGTAAAACAGATTTGGGATTCCATCCTGATGTGGCGACTTATTGTTTTTCTTTAGAATTACAAAAAATGTTCAAATGTTTGTAGAACTTATGGGACTCAACTACGGGGTCATCAGTCCCTAAGCTCACAAACTACTTATGAACTAGCTAAGACTAAGGACGGCACAAATATCCATGCCCGAGGGGATTCGAACCCCCGACCGTAGTGGCCGTGCAGACCGTGACTGAAGCGCCTCAGTCCCCTCGGCCACCGCGGCCGGCTTAGAATTAAACTTCAAATACTTTCTTCCCACAGTATTGTTTGCGGAAGGTAGTCTCGTATTTGACGAAAATCGTCTCGTATTTGACGAAACCTACAGTGTACCATATTCAGGGGAATAATATCTTAAGCTATCTGGTGTTCAAATCGACCTTAGAGTTGCTGAATGCATTATTTATAAGCTAGAATCTGGTTCTCCTTACAGAGTCATTAGATTGGCGTATGTGTATCTATCCATGAAGGGAGAGTCACTTTATTATTTTGGTGTGGTGTCTGTTCTTTCGGACATGTCCGAAAGAACAGATACCACACCAAAATAATAAGTATTTAGACGCGACGACGGCGTCAGCTTCAATTACTTCACCGCAGATGCGGTCATACGCCCGACCTCGCACGGGAATCCGTAATGGCGAGTGTAAGAGGGCATGAACGATAGGGGCGCTACAGCCGTAGCGTGCGACATGTGGGAATTTGAGACGGCCAGGAGCACGGGTGACCAAGTGGTTAATGCGACCGCTGGACCAAAGCGGGAGACCCGCGTTCGATTCCCGGTCCGGCTAACATTTTCACTGGTCGCCATTGTTTCATTTCAATGCCCTAAAGCAGCCACTCTCAATCCTTTCCTTCCTAATCCTTCTTCCTTCCTCTCTTTTATCAGTAATTTGGAGTCACTTTAGTTTCTGAGTCACGGTCTGCACGGCCATTACGGTCGGGGGTTCGAATCCCCCCTCGGGCATGGATATTTGTGCCGTCCGTAGTCTTAGGTAGTTCATAAGTAGTTTGTAAGTATAGGGACTGATAACCCCGTAGTTAAGTCCCATAAGCTATACAAACATTTGAACATTCTTTTTTTAGTTTCTGGGATGGAACACAATTCATGTTGGTTGTTTAGGTCTTCAGTTCTGAGACTGGTTTGACGCAGCTCTCCACGCTAACCTGTCCTGTGCAAGCCTCTTCATCGCTCAATAACTGCAACCTAGATCCTTTCGAACTTGCTTAATGTGTTCGTCTGTCGGTCTTCCTCTGCGATTTTTACCCCACACACCTACCGCCAGTACTGAAGTGACTATTCCTTGATGTTTCAGATTGTGTCCTACCAATCACTCCCTTCTCTCATCAAGGTATGCCAGAAATTTCTCTTCTCAGCACCTCATTAGTTACTCGATCAATCTAATCTTCAGCATTCTCCTGTAGCATCAAATTTCAAAAGCTTCTATCACCTCTCTGTCTCAACTCCTTATCGTCGACTTCTCTCCCATACAATCCAGACACTAGGCAAATACTTTCAGAAAGGATTTACTAACATTTTAATTAACATTGGATGTCATAAAATTTCGCTTCTCGGAAATGTTTTTCTTTCCATAGCTATTCTGCATCTCATATCTTCTATACTTAGGCCATCAGAAGTTATTTTGCTGCCCAAATAGCAAAACTCATCTATTACCTATATTGTCTCATTACCTAATCTAATTTCTTAAGCATCGCGTGATTTTCTTAGACTAAATTCCATTACCCTTGTTTTGGTCTCGTTAATGTTCATCTTATAACTTCCTTTCAAGCCACTGTCCTTACTATCTTCTCAACCAGTGCTTCCGATTCATGCACTGCGATTCTTAAATGTCCAAATGTTTGTAAATCTATCGGACTCAACTGCTCGGTTATTAATCCGTAGCTAACAAACTACTTAAACTAAGGTAAACTAACCTAAGGACAACACAAAAGCCGGCCGCGGTGGCCGAGGGGACTGAGGCGCTTCAGTCACGGTCTGCACGGCCACTACGGTCAGGGGTTCGAATCCCCCCTCGGGCATGGATATTTGTGCCGTCCTTAGGATAAGCTAGTTGATAAGTAGTTTGTAAGTTTAGGGACTGATAACCCCGTAGTTAAGTCCCATAAGCTTAACAAACATTTGAACATTTTTTGGCAACACAAACACCCATGCCCGATGGGGGACTCGAGCCAACACCACCTAGAAGACAAGGCCTTACAACAGGCCGTGCCTACGTCACACTTAGAGGCCCCGGCCGCCATCTGACTGGCCGGCCGCTGCGCGGCGGTGGGCGTGCCCCAGCCAACAGCCAGTGAGGTGGCGGCCGGGGCCTCTAAGTGTGACGTAGGCACGGCCTGTTGTAAGGCCTTGGTGTTGCTCGAACACCCGACGGCGAACGGCCGCGCGCACCGCAGCAAGGCGCTCCAGTGCGCACGGCTAATCCGCCGCGGCCGATTCTTATATAACTGCTGTCTGATTTCTGCTCACGTTGTAAATAACCTTCTGTTCTCTATATCGTAACACTTCTGGTTTGAAAGAATGTTTTCCAATCAAAGTTGTCAAAAACTTTCTCCAAAACTATAAAAGGTAAAAACGTAAGTTTGCCTTTCCTCGATCTATCTCCTAAGATAAATCGTAATGTATTGCCTCGCGTGTTCCTACATTTCTCCTAAATCCAAATTGATCTTCCCCGAGGTCGGTTTCTACTAGTTTTTTTCATTCGTCTGGAAATAATTTGAATCAGTATTTTGCAACCAACAATAATTGTAAATTTTAGAAATCAACTTACTGTTAGCACTTTCAGTATTATAAACATGTGCTTGGGATGTTGGCCAATGTGGCGCGCCATGCCGATTTACGTTGTACTAAATTACTCCAGTTAAATGCCAGGATGGTTCCTGTTGTAAAGCTACCATCTTTCATTGGAAAGCTTTTGTCTGCATATAAGAATTACGTTGTTTTGTATTTGTTCAGGCTTTACCGGCGAGGTTCTGTCATCTAGGAAAATCGGATATGAATACGACTCGAATTACCGGCAGAAAATGCGATTTTCCAAGGTGTGTTATTTTTGTTCTTAAACTACAACACTAAGACACGTCCAAAATACTAGTATAAGTGGTGTGTGGATTAGACTAGTTCGCGATCGGGAGCGCTCACTTTAGTTCGCGGCTCTGCCGCGAACTAGTTCGTTCGCTCCCAGTGACGGCTGAGCGGCGTGGTCTGAGCTTGCAGGTGGAGGGAGAAATTCCCCACGTAGCTGCTTCATGCGCTTGCTGCTTGAGCCGCTAACGATATCACGCAAACCAAAAGAAACAGTTTGTGGATAATTTCTCCCGTTTAAGTTTAGAGTTATCTCTATATCTTGGCATTATGGAATTCATTAGATATTGCAAAGTGCAGAATACTTCAAAACAGAAATTCTGTAACACTGAACTATGTAAACTAGCAGGCAAACGCTCACCTCGAAATGGTTCTCATCAGCAGAAGGCAAACACGTGATTTTTTAATTCTGCTGCGCGCCCTCTCGCTATTGCCTGTCGGCTTCGGAAAGCGAGAAGAGAGATACGTTTGGCATAATAGTTCGCGACCGGTGACGGATGTTATAGTTCGCGACCGATTGCGCATATTTTAGTTCGCGACCGATCGCGCATATTTTAGTTCGCGAACGATCGCGCATATTTTAGTTCGCGATCGATCGCGCATATTTTGGTGCGCGACCGGTAGCTCTCCTTTTAGTTCGCAGCTCGGCCGCGGAGTAGGTCGCTGTTTTTAGTTCGTCCGCTCTTTTTGGCTTTTGCTACCGCTACTAAAATAGCTCTTTCTTTTGTTACGACAGCTTTTTTATATAATAATCAGTGTTGCCCAAGCGTGTGCTATTACCCGTATTTTTGGGCAATTACACATCAAATACTTAAGAAAATAAACCAGTTATTTACACGAATGGGTGATACAATGGTATTCAACTACTTTGCATACAGAGTACTCGTAGTATTTTATTTTTAAAATGGATTTCTTTATTTATTTAATAGGTGACTGAAGGAACATTACCTACAAAATATGCTAAATGCGTCTATTTTCGTGAATAAAAATGCACTTTTATAAATGCAAACAGTGTTAAGTTTTGAGTTCTCTTTACTTCTTTACACTATGGAATGAGGGTTATATTTAGACACTGCTGAATACCTTAGAAAAGAAAATTTGCGGCAGTGAACTACGAAACTACAGTGAGCTGCATCTCAGCTCGAAAGGACGGTAACCGGCAAAAGGGAATCACGCGATTCTGCGCGCTCTCGCTGTTCCCAGTCAGTCTTCGGAAAAGGAGCCGACGAACTAAGAGGCGAGGGATTGCGAACTAGTTCGCCTGTGGGAGCGCTCTTCCGAACAAGTTGGTTCGCAAACTGCACAAGACTAGTACGGATGCATAAGGCTACTGCTACGTGTGGCGTTGTCAGCAGGCAGGCAGCATAGACAAAGGCGGCTTTACGAAACCGCGTGACGCGCCGCGCGCCGGCTTTCACAACCTGGCCTTGGCGCGCCTGGAGGTCCTCAGGGGCCTGTCTGAACTCACGGCCCAGCCGCGCTGCCGCTGGAGAACCGCCTCTAACCGAACAACACAAACATCAGCTGGCCTTACCTGCTTTTAATCAAATTGCGTGGTATATCGCCCCAAATTTGCGATTGCATATGGGATTTCCTGTCAGAGAGGACACAGTTCGTAGTAATCGATGGTAAGGTATCGACTAAAACAGAGGTGATATCGGGCGATTCACAGGGTAGTGTGGCCGAGGGGACTGAGGCGCTTCAGTCACGGTCTGCACGGCCACAATTTTTCTTTTGTGCAGTTGTTTTGCGTGACCAGACTGTATGCCTCGTAAGAAACAGCGAACGTTTTCTGAGCATGTTTCGGAATTTGACGTACGAAGAATAGTTGCTTATAGCTATTACGGATTATCCTTCACAGAAATCGGTGATTGTCGAAAGTAAGGGGGCTTCTATTAATTATGTGAGATGATTTTTTCACCCCCCCCTCCCCAGTCTAGTGTGATTTTTTTTCTCGAACCCCTCCCCCCATATGATGTGAGATTTTTCAAAATGCGTATTTTAGCGTAAATATGGATACTTTGCTTGATTACATTGGAGCTATTTAAAAAACACAATTTGCTATTTTTATTGTTGACTAGTATTTAATACAGAACATATAGTATTACAGAAGAAAAACTAAGGAGTAGTGACTGTGCGTCATTCAGGAGACCATGTGTGTTCCATAAGCAGGAGTCTTTCCTTGAAGTAGTGATACTGCAAGGAGATCCCTTACAAACGCACGTGAAAAGAACGCTGGTATGGCCGTAGCCGAGCGGCCTGTCCTGGCTTCTATTCACGCAGCTTCGCGTGAGAGGGGCCCGGATGCTGCCACGCATCTTGCGTTCCAATTCCCACAAAAACGCGCCTGTAAAATAACGTCGTGTATCCTTAGGGAAACAATTAAGGGGCTACTGTGATACTGTGTGACGTGCGGTTAACCGCGATAAATATTATATTGTAGGATTTAGCCATATTTTAGACACGAAACGTGCTTCACTTAATTTAACCCAATTATCTCGCAGATTTACACTGATTCTTGCGGAAAAAAGTTACGTGAGATTTGCCGAGGCCCCCTCTCCCTCACATGAGTTATCTGAGATTCGGGTTGAATCCCCCTCCCCGCCACCAAACACCTCCCGCAATCGATGGGCACCCCTTAACGCAGCAATTGTGATGCGGGCTGATTGTAATCGCCGGATGCTGGTGGGAACGACAGGGGGATTGCACCCAGCACGTTGCACGACGTCAGGCAGTGTCACATCACGAACCATGTCGCAACAAATTCCCTTGCTGTATGGTGCGCGTCGGAGGTTTAGTCCTCTCTCAGGCAAGGGTGTGTGTGTTGTCCTTAGGTTAGTGTAAGTTGAAGTAATTTGTGAGCCTAGGAACTGATAACCGCAGTAGTTAAGTCCCATAGATTTACAGATATTTTGTGCAATAAATTCTGTCTGTTGCACAATGTGTATTATTGTCCGCGCAAAAGTCAAGCAAGTCGACGTGGCCCGTGCGCAGAAACGTATTCTCGTCTTGTGCGCCAGGCAGTGATATCTATACAAACTGGATGTATAACGCTGGTCTCTGGGCCGGCCGCGGTGGCCGAGGGGACTGAGACGCTCCACTCACGGACTGCACGGCCACTTTGGTCGGGGGTTCGAATCCCCAAAATGTTCAAATGTTTGTAGAGCTTATGGGACTTGACTACAGGGTCATCAGTCCCTAAACTTACTAACTACTTATGAACTAGCTACTACTAAGGACAGCACAAATATTCATGCCCGAGGGGGGATTCGAACCCCCAGCCGTAGCGACCGTGAAGACCGTGACTGGAGCGCCTCAGTCCCCTCGGCCACCGCGGCCGGCTTCGAATCCCCCCTCGGGCATGGATATTTGTGCCGTCCTTAGTATTATTTAGTTCATAAGTAGTTTGTTAAGTCAGGGACTGATGACCCCGTATTAAGTCCCATAAGCTATACAAACATTTGAACATTTCTGGTCTCTGAGCATAGAATTACAGCCTGCCTGTACATTCGGATGTTTTTTTACTCGTTTTCGCCTTGTCCGCCATATTTAAATTTGGCATACGAATTTTCAATAGTTATTACATGGCAAATAATTACTTGCTTACCTCTTGATTTGAAATTTATATCAATATGCGATGTAATAGGCTAACTTGGAAGCGTAATCTAAACGTATTTTCTTCTCGTTTTCTGCTAAAACTTCATAGCAGCCATATTTGAATGTGGCAAGAAACGAAATATTAGCATCTATGCGTGGCACGCTCACACAGCTGAAGTTGATCATCCAGGTAGCATAGAGATGACTGGCGCCTGGTGACTACATTCCTTTGTTTGGGAGGGGAGACCGCCTCGGCTAAAGTCTCGATCAGCGGCATGGGTAGCGTCCGTAGCAGTGTTAGGTTGGCAACGTAGTACATTGCGAGTAGCCAATGGCGGGCACGATAATTCCGCTACTGCTGGACAAGGGTACATCGACGAATATTATTAGTTTTACAAATATGTCATGATTTTAAGGTTTGTGGTTAGGCAGGAACCTAAGAGTACAGCTTCAATAGTTGTGAGCGAATGTTATGATTTTTATGAATATGTCATGATATTAAAGGAAGTTGTTAGGCAGGAACCGAAGAGTACAGATTAAATTGTTGCAAGCGTTTTACCAAATTATGAACATCCAAAAAATTATTGTAATTCGTATCATTTGAGCGACCGACACACACGTATTTCGATTTACATAATAACAAAGTGCATGTGGAGAAACGTTGTTTTATAGTGTGCGATCGTCTACATTCGAACGCTATGATTCATTTCGAAAATAAAATCATTCAAACGTGATGTTAACACATTCATTCTCAAATCTTGTAAACATTGTGCCGCCATTCATCGCAGCATCCACAGCGACTGTTGCCAACACTGCCGCTTCACGTCACGCTGATGGAGACTTTTACCGACCGCCTCTACTGCACGGTGGCAGGGGTCGCATTTCACAGCTGACAGCACATGGCTCAGCAGGAAACATGCAACTGAAGCGGCCGCCCTTCCGAAACGAAGGAATGGACTCACAAGACGAGAAAGCGTTTCAGCCTCGACTTCTTGCACGAGCTCTGCCATGCGACGTCGTTTGCAGCGGACTGGACTGTCCGCAAGATATTCATTGCTGCGTTTATCACTGAGTCAACGCCACTGGTAATGGCGCGATAAACGATTGACGAGGAGAATGAAATGAAACTATGTCGTTTTTAAAAGTGATTCCCGATTCTGCCTGCGCGATCGAGACGCAAAGATTTAGAGTCTGCGGGAAAGTGATGACCAGACAGTTGAACAGTGACCTAATGCATCACCAGACTCCCCCCCCCCCCCCAGGGGCTCACGGTTCTTTGGTGAGTACCTACGTGGCGCTAATGCAGTCTTCCTTCTTTCTGTACTTACCGAACTGCGTTTCCTTTCCCCCTCCCCTCCTTTCCTATCCCCAGTCCTTCCCCTCCCCACCGGGGGACTGATAAGCTTAGCAGTCTAGTCCCCCTATCCCAACCAAACAACCTAACCCATCACCAGACTAGTCCTTCACCCGCTGCTAGGACGAGCAACTTTTGATCACGGATTTAAGGGAGATGACCAAAATCTGACAGTGGTTATAAGGGAGATTTAAGGGTATATTACACGGAGCTTATTTGGTCGCTAGTCGCTGGTGTCTGTTGTAGTTCGGCGTATGGGCGAATAGCGAATGAGTACGCTGACGCAATGACACGCAGCCACTTCACACGCTAGCGTCTTCGTAAAAACAATTGAAACGTGGCGTAGCACATGACACATTGTTTCGGAGGTTAGGTGACACCAAACAGTTCTGTTTTCTGCCAAACAAAATATGAAGTGGAATTGTAATCAAATTTCTGTAAATTTATCGAAGTTTTCCAGTATTATAGGGCATTAAAATGATTATTTAAATACTAAACTTAAAGACACTCAATTTAACCAACTGTTTGGCGAATGACGAATTCAACACGGAAGGAATCTTGTGGGGTATTGATACTAAACACCTGAAAACAAAAATCGAAACAATAAAATATATAATCTTCGTTATATTTCTGTAGGCAGAAGGATCTCCATACAATAATTCTCTCAAAAGATTTGCAGAAGCACTATATTTATCCCTCCTCCCAGTCCACTTTCATATCCATTTCCTTTTATTTTTCCTACTTTTCAGTTTTGATTTTGGTAGATTGTTCTTGTAACACTTTTGCGAGAAACACAACGCCAGCATTTATTACGTCCTTGGACATTTTGACTCGACTGGTGGCTACTTTATACGCTCCTGTATATGACACGGGGCGACCAACATTTGCGAGCGACCAAAAACGCCAGCGACCAAAGTAGCCCGCCCTTCAACTTTAGACGCTCGCGTTTCGGAGCAGCGACTTTGTTCGCTGTCCTTGTTTACACGGAGCGAATTTAGCAGCTGCGTCCAAATTCGCCTGCGACTAGCGACCAAATACGCTCCGTGTAATATACCCTTTAGTCACAGTTAATTTCAACTGCATAACTATTCGTAGTTCCTTGGAATTGATGACACTGGATATGTGGACATAAAAAGGCAAACAGGCATACTTAGCCGACATATACTCATATATCGTATTTTGGGGTAGACCTACAAGCTGAGATGTGGTTTTTAAGAGCGCAGTGGAATTAGTAAGACTCGTTTCTGAAATAAATTCAAGAGCAGTATGCCGATGATATTGATTGATATATAATTTCTTTGTGACGTAATTATTTAAGCAACGATAGCAGTTAATAAAATCGTCCCTAACGCGTTTTTCCGTCGGTGGACCTATGCTGTTCAATAATTTTTCAGTGGTAGTATAAAAAAGAACTGTCTATACTGTTCATTTTCGCTGCGAGGGCGCACAATGAAAACCGATTCTCTGTGAAACCAAATGAAAATATACACCAACACTTCACTGTAGGTATTACAGAAAAAAAAAAATCGAAACATTCTCCTCAGTTTCGATTGCTGACGACGCAAGTTGTCTATCAGTACTTTCGAAGAGTTGCAAAACGTTGTGTTGTGTGAATCAATCTTGAAATAACCAATGACATTCCTCTGTTTTAAACTCTGTAATCCCGTTTCGCGAGTCATTACAACCGTTTGTTGTTACAGTATATAAACGTTAACTGCTGATCGGTAAGTCGCAATACCATTGACCAAGAAACCATAAGCATTTCCCTCACAGTGCCATGCATCCCAGAGGCCGTAGAAGCACGAACAGTAATCGGAAACAGTATAGATTTTTATCTCGTTGAGAGAAGTTCAAGTGTGGTAGTACCTCACGGGTTCCGGATATAAATATACGGGAAAAACAGATGGACAGTAAGGGAAACGGGAGGATTTAAAAAAAAAAGTGTTAAATACGGGAGAACCCGTATAATACGGGAGAGTTGGGCGCCCTAGCCGCTTCTATGGTTTTGGGTGGTATAGGAATCCATTCCCGAAATCCTCCCTACTAAGCAACACTAACCAGACAGTGTTGTTCCTGAAGGGTTGTCCCCCCGACCTTCAGTACTTGCCGACGCTTGTATTGCAGCAGGATGATGTGCATCACAAGTGGCACGCAATGTTAAAAGACTTCGCCGCCCATTGTATTGCACTGATGCCATGACGACGGGTCGTTCGCGAACGAACGGTCCGAAAGAAACGGTTCACAAAAGTGAACTGAAAGACCGAGCAACTACTTGCCAGCAACGGCAGTTCGCTTTCACTTTTTAAGTGCCCCTCATCGGTCCCGGCTATTTGCAGTTAGCATTCTAGTTGGATGCAGCCCTGCGGGCGGTCAGTGTTTCAGCTGCAGCTGACTGCTCGGCATCGAGCTGTGGACAGTTTTGTTCACTACGCTTGCCCACGCTCCGTGTGTTTCACACAGTATATGAACTGGGGACTACTGTTTGTTCCCGTATTCTGTTCAACGTTCGTCACCAGTAATTTACATTTTACAGATATTTTATAATTTTGTAATTTAACACGCATGAAAATACATATGTTTTACAAGCATTATAAAGGCAAATCTGCTTATTTCTTCGTAATTTTCATCAGCGGTAGAATACACAATTCTCCTGAGTTTTTTTATTATTATTCGTACATTTTGGCCCACTTTAGGTTACGGTAGTAACACTAAAAGTAGGCCTTTGCGATCGTCTTTTGACGGCTCTAAATTTAAATGAAAATAACGGCTTAACTATTCATCTGACACGAAAATTGAATAACCGAATTTGTAGAGGACACAATTCTCTACAACTTTGCTCTCTTATGTTTTTTTTTTCTTTTTTTTCATATATCGTAGCGTTTCAAAGATATTTGCAAAAATAACGGCGATTTTGGGATGTATGTCTGTCTGTCTGTCCGTAACGTGTTCCCTGTTTTTAAGACGAACCGTTCAACCGATCAGCACCAAATTTTACAGACATGATTGTAGGCCGCCGGAGATCAGAACATCCCTTTTTCAAATTTTTTCGGACAAAAAATACGGTAGTAAACCAAAAAAATCCGTTTGTAATATAATTGTAATTACAAACGAACCGTTCATCTGACACGAAAATTGAATAACCTAATTGGTAGAGGAGAAAATTCTCTACAACTTACCTCCCTTATGTTTTTTTCATATCTCGTATCGTTTGAGATATATTTGCAAAAATAACGGAGATTTGACACTCTCCATTGAATTAACGAAAACCAGCCGTTCGGAAATCTCACGTGACATTCCTCGCGTATTTGATGATTTTCTTATTGTAACTTACACGTTGTCATTTCAAAGCAACGGCACACTGAGGAATTAAAAAAACGCATCGTTCTTCGTACGATAAATGATAATCTAAATATTCAAATGTTTGTTAAGCTTAAGGGACTTAACTACGGGGTCATCAGTCCCTAAACTTACAAACTACTTATGAACTACCTACAACTAAGGACGGCACAAATATCCATGCCCGAGGGGGGATTCGAACCCCCGACGGTAGTGGCCGTGCAGACCGTGACTGAAGCGCCTCAGTGCCCTCGGCCACCGCGGCCGGCAAATGATAATCTAATGTCTACAAATGCCATATTAACATCAGTTAACAACGGCCATCAATAGTATGAGAATAAAGAACTCCGGTTACTGTGACGCGAGAGGTCGGTGGTTCGAAACCCGCCACTACCTAAATTTTTTCCCTAAAAGGGTTTCAGACACTCTTATTAATTAGTTAATTATTATTTAGATTATTATTTTGGTCCAAAATGTTTGCAAAAACTTATAAAACTACAAATCTAAAGTGGGCCGTAAAACACGCCAGTGCAATTTTTTAGATTTCGGGCCTGTGATGGGGCAGCCGTACACCATATCAACATGTGGAAGCAACGTAGGCTAAAATACCCCCAACAGATCCGGAGCTTCATTGACTCAATGCCGAGAAACGTCGAGGCGCTTATAGGAAGTAAATGCGGCAACTGTCAATAACGACTTCAACTTCCTCACTTCACATGTGACTGTACTTTCAGTCATGTGATCTTTGTACAGCGTATTATCTCCCAAATAAACTTGGCTTACATTTCTCTGGGCCTTCATGGCGTTACATTTTAGGTGGTTAACAGTACAAATATTGTTAACACGAACATTCCACCAAAATGTGATACTGTTGACCAGCACACCGACTGAGGTAACCGTGTTCCATGCTGTAATGTCCATAATGATCGATACGTTCATTCAATAGCTCGTTCAGATAAAGGTCCCGATTGGTTTACAAAAGGCAGTTTCTAGTTCCCCCTCTTATTCTCATTGGAGCATAGTGGTATACATAGTGTACCACCTTTCGAATAACTTCTTCCCGCTTTGCATGTTGATGGAATTTTACTACCATCACACGCACATGCTCCCGGAGTTCCTCCTAGTTGGAGAGATGGCGCGAGCTATCCGTTGTGAGACAATTCCCGCCAACAGGAGAATGAATCCCACTTGTAACTGCTGCTTGATGTGTTGAGCTTCGTTTTTGCGTGTGCTTATTGGCATCCTACAAACTCTGGCGACGAAGAAAACTCCACTGACACCATCGACACTTATTGACGGTCCATTACAAGTGGGGAAAAAAAACACACGCGTTTCCTCGTGGCTGTGTCTTGAGCATTCTTTACACCAACTAGAACGCACTACAGCTAGACGTGTGAGAAGTGCAGTACCAAAAAGAAGCTAGTGCGCACTTTCTGGATGTGTGCTGCTTGTGCCGCGGTGGAGTAGCCGAGCGTTCTAAGGCGCCTAGCTACGCCGCTACTCTCCGTCAGAGTTTCGAGTCCTCCTTCGGGCATGGGTGTGTATGTTGTCATTATCATACGTTAAAGTAGTTTGTAAGCCTAGGGACTGATTACTAGAGTAGTGAAGTCCCATAAATTTACAAACATTTGAACATTTGAATATGTGCCGTTGTTCCTGAGCAAACAGAATAGATGCTTCCAAGACTTTCACAAGAAATGATGATAAACGAATTCTATCTAAAAACTTTTTATGATTTTTTGTTGTGAAATACTACTTAACTGAAATAAAGCTACTTTACATTAATAACATTTCTGCATAGAATACAATAAAAAAGCGAGTTACTAGTCAATATAAAATGCTGCAAGCATAAAATCTGTGCATCAAGGAGTTAAAAACCACCACACTACATATTCCATAACTACAACTTCACTATTTCTCTTAATGGGTAAGACTCATCTTTCTCGAAAATATAGCATTTAAATCAAACCATTAAGGAGAAACTGAACGATGAATAATGAATTGTGCGAAGCTTTATAAGAAGATGGAAGAAACACGCCTTTCAAAATTTTAGCTGATAAGTTGGTACAAAAAATTAGAATGATTCATTGTAACTCAGAACTGTTTGTTGTCTGGATGGTTGTTTGGTATGTTAGGATGATTTAATTATATCAGAACCCTTTTCCTAGCACTGAAAGATTCAACATTACTTCGAATTTAAGGAGCTGTTCGAGAAAACTCATTTAGTACCATATTCTTAAAATTTGTCCGCATATCCTCCAGTTTCGAGGAATCTTAATGTGATTTACCATTCATATTGCGCATAATAAATTGATAAACATTCATTTTATCCAAGAGAGGTCGGCCATGCTGCTACTTGAGGTTTGGAATAAGCAGTGTACTGATAGCACGGGATGCCACATTTAATTTGGCCCAGATTCTGTGATAGATGGTAAACACACGAAAGGTTCTTCTCTGAAAAGCATATTTAAACATAAACAATGAATAAACATTTCTTCTCTGAAATGCTCGATATCTGGCTGATTTTCGGATCAGGTTCGATGTTAAACTAAAATCATGGTGATACACAACATACAAGATGTTATAAAAGAAATGTGACATTGAAAACTTACAAAAATACTTAGGACAAACACGCATCATACACCTCGTCTGTCAGTTCAAATGTGTGAAACATCATAGTGCTCCTTCTCCATATGAAACCAAAGAAAACTGATCAATGACACAATTTGAATCCGTAGAGACCATAATATAACACGATTACTAACTAACTGACATCAGAATAAATCAAAGACCCTATGAAACAAGAAGGCCACTTGACACCACAAAGACTTCGCCAAATCACAGTTACGTGCTTAATTACTTAAACAGTGAAAATATGTGTAATTAAAATTATAAACTGATAAAACGGAAAAATAGTAAACTGAAAAAGGGTTGCAATAAAAAAATTGTAATTCAAATTGCACACGAATAAAAGTTGAAAGCGAAATTACAAACGACAAATATATTTTAGTAAAATAGTTACAAAAATTCTAAAATAAGAACAACTCGATAAAATTGGTATAATGACATTAATAGTGTAATTGAACAAGATTACCACACAAATGTTGGAAAATAAACTTTTTCTGAATGATTGTATGATTTTCTTGTTTCAAGTCAGTACAAAATAAATTAAATTAAATATCTACAAAATTGTGAGATCAAGACAATAAGCCAATATTCAAAGCTATGATCTATGGAAGATCCTATACAAATTATAAAAGGTGAAACCAAAACTTCTTACCATTTATGGTCAAAAAGACTATCGCCTTCTCCCAATCCCATTCCCCTCACTGTAGAAACTGTTTGAAAATTAGTTGTAAATTGTTCAGTTTCCAATTTTAACTAATTCCTTATAATGATTGTGTAACAATACCCACTCCCATGACAATCATTTTCTTGATTTGAGCTATATGAAGCCTATTCACGTAGGACATTTCCACAGAAAAGCTAGTAATAATTTTTGTATTTGTGACTTAGGATCTTCATTTAAGATGATTGTTGGTCAGTAGTCTTTGTGTCAATAAATGATAAAGGTTTTTTTTAGCATATTGCAATTTGTACAAGATCTTTATAGTTCACACTTTCGAGTATTGGCTTATTATCACGATCTCATATTTTTGCAGATATTTTATTTAAATTATTTTGTACATACTTGGTGCTCTTGACAGCTGAAACAATGAAATTATACAATTCTTCAGAAAAGATTTATTTTCGAACAGTTGTGTGATAACCTTTTTTCATTAGATTACTAATACCATCATATCGTTGTTACTTAGTTGCTAACGTTCTTATTTTACAAATGCTGTCACTATTTTACTAATGCGTTTTTGTAGTCTATAATTCCGTATGTCTCATTTTTATTAGCATGTAATTTTAGTTGCTATTCTATCAGTTCTCTATTTTTCACTTCTGTCAGTGACTAATTTTAATTACAACATTTTTATAGCTTTCTAATTTTCGCTTTTGTATTACAACCCTTTTTCAGATTACTAATTTTTCAATTTTATCAGTGTATAATTGTAATTACACATACTTTGACTTTGCAAGTAATTAAGCACATAACTGTGAATTGGCAACATAATTGCGGAGCCAGGTTGCCTTGCTGTTTGGAAAGGTCTTTCACTTATTGTGGTGTCAGTTAGTAATCATGTTGTATTGTGTTGCGTATCGATTCAAATTGTCTTTTTACAATTTTCACATTATGGCTTAAAAGCTTTCATATGGAAAAAGGTGCAGTACGGTCTTTCATACATTTTATACTGACAGACGAGATGTATGATATGTGTTTGCCCTAAATATTTGTAAGTTTTCAGTATTACATTTTATTTCTGATTTGTATGTTATATAGCAGCCATGATGATGGTTCAAAATCGTAACTGGTCGCAAAATAAAATTATTTGGACAGCCAAGTGTCATGCATTTCCGAAACTATACAGGGTGAGGCAATAAAAATGTTTTTCGGAATATTTGGAAAAATACAAGAGGGATTAAAAAACGTTGCAATAAAAGTTGTTAACTTCCATTAACCTAAAGCTCCAACCCCTCCTCAACATCCAGGGGCTGGAGGGCGAGTGGCTATGAGATGCTAAATAGGAACCCCTAATTTTTATTGCAGATTTGGATTCTTCACGAAAAAATGTAACTTTTGTATGAAACGTTTTACTCGTTTCATGACAGAAGGCGCTGTAATCTCCAAAAATTAAAATGAGTGGAAAATAGTTGAAAAATAGTAATATCTCGAAAAAATAGACATCAGACTCTTTCTCTAGGTTTAACACTTCCAGTTTCTGGGAACAGTTGGACAATACCGCGAAAAGTCGTTGCAAAAGGAACATTCGTATCAGGGAACAGGTTAGCATACCTTTGACGAGATCTTTCAACATTTATATGAGTATTGAAGTACGAGGATAGGATATGATATCTACTCTCTCTGCAACCGTTAAAATTGTGTAACTAGTGCACAAAGATGTGTACAGCCCGAATAATTGAACTACAATAAACAATCTGACCATAGACTAGAGCATGAACACACTCTATGCTTCATTCCATTGTGGGAAATGTCACATGATGACATAATCAGTGATATCAAAAACTATACTTTGATTTTGGTAATCTGATTTGTCTTTGAGATATTACCGTTTTTCAACAATTTTCAAGTCATTTTCATTTTTACCGACTACAACGCGACCGTCTACCATGGATGCCGGACACTAGCCACGCCGGACTTTTGCCACGCTGGACATTTGCCACACCTGACCCTTCGCCAGGTAGTCGGATTAGCGGCCCCTCAGGCAAGGGACGCCCTTCCCCGTACTGCTGCTGTTTGCTTCCAAACTTCCGTCTCCGCATCTTACTCGATACAACCAATATGGTAGAAATCTTTTTCTTCGGCATCCCGCCGAAAAGTACAGCTTCTTTTCAATATCCCGAAATCGAAATATTTATAACTTATGGGGAACTAAAGCAATACCGTCATCTGTTAGTGTGCAATTAGTTCTTCCAATGACAAAATAATATGGATCCATTCTCCCTCCGTCTGTAGGGTAGGTTTCTTCCACAATTACTAATTGCGACCGAAACAGTTTATCGTCATGGAAGGTACACGAATGGAGCGATATAAAGATAAATTGAATATTCGCTGATCATTCAAGTGTGGCCACTGCATTTGTACTTATATTAATTGCTGCAACTGCATGAAAAAAAATAAAAAATAAAATAAAATAGGAAAGAGCGAAAAACTTCTCGTGTGGCGAAACATTGGTCAAAGTCCAAATCAATGACTAAAAATACATTTACAAATAGAGATAAGATCGTCTATGTTTGACTGGTTACCTAAAGTCGACATACAATTTTGAAATATTTGAAATAAGGAAATGAAGGAATGCTATGCTTGTAACGTACACTGTTGTTCCATATTGTTTAGCTTTGGTATATACTGAGTCGCAGAGGAAGTACCCTAGTTTTTTAAGGGAAGAGCCATAATTTCTATGATCTGCACTGAAAAAGAAACAAAAAGCAGAACTTAAGGAGATAGTAATATAATATGTGTACTAGCTCACAAGCGAAACAGACGTCGATAGTTCCTGAGACTTGCAAGAGCAGATGTTATACTCGACAACATCCGTATCTTGACAAAAATACACCTTCAGACAGGGTGGCAGATACATCTTCCGAATTTGTTCTAAATGCTTTTTTTAATTATTTGAAACAATTAGTTCAAGAGCCCATTGAAAGTGTATGTGGTTTAGAAAACACTCTTGAGCTCTTAGTCACAAATACTTCGAGCATCACGACGGATACAGGGATAAGTAAACGCAAAGTTGTAGTGAGCTCAAATCCGTAACGAAGATATTTACCAAAACTAAACGCTAAATACATCTGTTAAAGAAAGCTAAAAAATTCGGTTGATATTTCCCAAGGAGACAGTCTCCATTTTTTTCTAAATTAACTATGTAAGTGAAGGCCATAAGTGGCTTACATGCCAAGAAATAGTATCAACAGCACTCGAGGGATTCCTACCAGATAAATTAATAAGAGACCGAATTGATCCCCCAAAGTACACAGAACAGAAAGCTGTTGCGGAAAATTTAGACGAATGTAAAGTCCCCAACATTGCTGAAGTTTTACTGAACTCGAAATTTAGCGCGGCCTTCAATGCGAAATTCGCTTAATAGTTTTCACAACGAAATTCTTTGTAGTAATGTGGCGGAAAATCCAAAGAGTTTCTGGTCCTATGTTATCCACACCGGTGGAAAGACTGAGTCTATGCCTTTACTCCGCGATAGCGAAGGTAATGTTACTGGTGACAATGCCACTAAAGCGGAGTTATTAAATCCAGTTTTCCGAAATTCTTTAACCAAAGTACACGAAGTAAATATTCCACAATTCGAAATGAGAACTGCTGCTAACATAACATAGAAGTAGATACCCTTGGTGATTCAAAGTAAATCATCCTATCAAATAAGTAATGTTGCAGACGAAATAATCAAAAATGTTTTCAAAAAGTTTAAATACGTCTAATACATTTGTTTATGATATTCTTTTGTAACAATTAATTTTGAATAGTACGCTCCTTGCCTTGTTTCAATAGCTTGTACTGGCCTGATTAAGATAATCAACAACATGGTGGGAAACTTTAATTTTTAAGGATTACAGCTAAATGTACTTCATGAGACTACATCTACTGCACAGTTATTTTTATCCTTGTCAAATTTTGGGAATATGGGAATTATTTCAACAATATAGCTGCCGAACTTGTCAACCTTACTAGCAGATCTGTTTCAGGGTGTCTATTGTAGGTGCAATTCAAAAGTTCAGATTCTTTTTAAAACCTAAATTTACCTTATCAGTTTAACAAAAATGAGTTTTTTAGGAGCTAGTTGCGGCTCTGAAGTTACCGGAAATAATTTTAGAACTCACAGTCGTTGACGTTACGGCCATAATATTAGACGGTAGAAAAAATTCTCTTAACGTGCCAACTATAGAAGCTTTCGCCTAAATAGGATATTCCAAATTCAAGAGCGGTAGATGTAACTATAAATTCTGGTGGCAGGAGGATCATTTGAGTGATGTTTAATGTATTTGCTTCTTAGAGGCAAATTTCACTGCTTATTGATTAAACACTAGTGAACCGAACTGCGACCAGCTAGTTTCATCATTAAGTTATTTCTACATCTGGATCTACATAGGATACTCTGCAAATCACATTTAAGTGCCTGGCAGAGGGTTCATCGAACCACCTTTATACTACTATCTCCCATTCCATTCTCGAATAGAGCACAGAAAAAAAGAACACCTGAATTTCTCCGTTCTCCAGTTTCTCATATATTATTCTGATGATCATTTCTACCTATGTAAGTGGGAGTTAACAATATATTTTCGTATTCGGAGGAGAATGTTGGCGTTTGGAGTTTCGTAAGTAGTCCACGCCGCAGCGATAAGCGCCGTTGTTGTAATGATTCTCATCCCAGATCCTGTATCATTTTCGTTACACTGTCTCCCCTGTATCGTGACAATACGAATCGAGCTGCCCTTCTTTGGACTCTTTCGATGTCTTCCGTCAAACCCACCTTGTAAGGATCCCACACTGGGCAGCAATACTCCAAAAATGGACGGACAAGCGTAGTGTATGCAGTTTCTTTTGTAGTTCTGTTGCATCTTTTAAGGGTTCTGCCAATTAAACGCAGTCTCTGGTTCGCCTTTCCAACGACATTATCAACGTGTTCTTTCCAATTTAAGTCTGAAGTAATAGTAATTCCTAGGTATTTAGTGGAGTTTACGACCTTTACTTTTGATTGATTTATCTTGTAAACAAAGTTTAACGGATTTCTTTTCGTACTCATGTGGACAACTTCACACTTCTCGTTAATTAGAGTCAATTGCCAATTTTTACACCTTAGTGATATTTTATTTGGATCGTTCTGCAGTTGGTTTTGATCTTCAGATGATTTTACTAGACGGTAACTGACGGCGTCGTCGGCAAACAACCCAAGAGAGCTGCTTAGATTTTCTCCCAAATCGTTTATGTAATTAAGGAACAGCAGAGAACCAATAACACTACCCTGTGGAACGCCCGATACCATCTCTGTGTTAGTCGATGCCTTACCATCGATTACTACGAACTGTGTCCTCTCTGACAGGAAATCCCCTATCCAGTCACAAATTTGGGGCGATATACCGTAACCACGAAATTTGATTAAAAGCCGTTTGTGAGGTACGGCGTCAAAAGCTAAAAATGTTCAAATGTTTGTAAATCCATCGGACCAAAGAGCGTGGCATCAGTCCGTAGCTTACAAACTACTTAAACTAAGGTAAACTAATCTAAGAACAACACACACACCCATGCTCCAGGAAGGACTCGAACCTCCGACGGCGAGCAACCGCGCGCTCCGCAGCGAGGCGCCTTAGACCGCTCGGCAACTCCACCGAGGCGTGCCAAAAGCCTATTGGAAATCTAGAAATGCAGAATCAATTTGGGAACCCTTGTCCATAGCACTCATCACTTCGTGTGAGTAAAGAGCTAGTTGTGTTTCGCATGAACGATATTTTTTAAATCCGTGTTGACCTTGGGTCAATAGACCATTCTGTTCGAGATAATTCATAATATTTGAATACAGGATATGTTCCAAACCCCTGCTGCAAACTGACGTCAATGAAATAGGCCTGTAATTTAGTGGGTTACTCGAAATGCTTTTCTTGAATATAGGTGTGCCCTGTGCAAATTACCAGTATTTTGTTTGTATACGGCTGTTAAGTAAGGAGCTATCACTTCAGCATAATCAAATAGAAATCTGATGGGTATACAGACCGGACCCGAAGACTTGTTCTTTTTAAGTGATTTCAGTTCCTTCACTACTCCGATGATATCTACTTCTACGTTATTCATTTTGTCCTCTATTCGTTGGTTTCGTCTTCTTTGGTGAATGAGTTTCGAAAAGCTTAGTAGTAGTAGCATTATCATCGGCAGATCGCATCATTAGGTTGTCTTCACAGATGTTCTGTATGCTCAATACGTCTCCGTTCTTCGAAAGCAGCTTTCCCTTGCAATGTTCCTATTTTCGTCGTAAGCACATCCACCTCTTATTATCGCGCAACCATTGTAATGGGCAAGAGGCATGCCCTTGGCCGATCTAATAACTTCCATACTGATGGTCACACTACGAAGTTCGGAAGCGACCAGTGTGCAGATGTCTGGACACCGTCCACGGAATTCCAGGGCTGGTTGGTAAGTGGGTGGGGAGGGGGGAGGCGGAGACAGGGCACCCGAGCCTTCAGAGCAGGTAAAAGTGTGGCAAATGTCCGGCGTGGCAAGTGTCCGGACACCATCTACCATGAAACAAAGGAAAAGTTTCACTCAAAAGTTGCATATATTGTGCATAGAGAATCCATATCTACAATAATAAATAGGAGTTCCCATTTAAGATTTCAAAGTCTCCCCCCTCCCGCTATCAGTGGTGGTGCAAGGGGGTTGAGCTTTACGTTAATGGATCCTCCTCCGAATAACAGTTCTTAGTGCTTCACTCTGTATTAATGTTCTCGATGATCAACAAAAGAAAATAGATAAACAATTGCTCACCTGTCCACCTGCTGAAGATTCTTTGCGAGATGTGGAAGGCAGATTGTTCCTTTCGACTGCACACAGATCTGCAGAAGTTAAATCGTCTAGTGTCAAGTCTGATAGTGTTAATACTGCGTAGTTGAGATCTTCTGCAGTCAGTTCTGGTGGTGGTTTTGAATCAGTGGTTTCTGCCTCAGGATTGCCCTCAGGTTGGGGTACCGGGTCAGGGTTCGGTGCAGGTTCGGGTGCTTGGTCAAGGTTCGCTGCCTCTTCCATTGGCACATTGTTTGGATCGTAGCTCTGAAACAGCCATGTAAGTGTCGTAGTTACAGATGACAAGACACAAAATACAGCAGTCTTTATATTGGCGTGCATGTCCTTGTTGTAAACTTGTTTGTCTTTCACATTTCAATATCTTCTTTTTTATTTTGCTCCTGGTATATAAAGTAATATGAAAGAAGGAACTGTGCCTAGGAAAGAAATATCCAATATCGAGATAAGTCCCCAGGGCCAGATTACATAATAACCAGAAGGTTGAACATATTGTCGACGGCAGCATTGGTGCCAGATTTTCTTCTACCCTACCATACCATACAGCGTCCCTTCCCTCTAGGTCACCTCTTCACCGCAATTTCCTGTCCACTCCATAATCCCTTCTCCTGCCTGTTGTGCGTAAGTGTTTTATTGATACAACTGTGACTTGCCTCAGCTGTGCACATTATTTGTGGTGTCGCACAAGTCCGAAGTGCGCGCCACGTACTTTCGCCGCGCGCCGCCATGCACGCACGGCGCAGCGTTCTTACGACGTCAGCCACGAGCGCCCTCTGCTGCAACTCCGCTCGTGGCCACCAATGAACTGCATCGGTCACTTGAGATTAGGACAGACACTAGGACTCATCCGTAGGCAGGTCTCTACCTAGTTAACCTATGTCTCAGTAGTACACTTAGTTGGTAGTCATGAACTTCGTAAAAGTTAAGAATTATTCTATTTCTACGAAATATACAACTTGTTCTAATGTAGCTTAGTGTTTTTTGTTTTTGCCGTCCCACCGGCTGGTCACCTCCGTACCTGCACACGCGTGCATCCTACTTCATGTGTCGGTCTATCTTTACTCGGCCACCGAAACCCAGGACAACCGGCGGAAACGAGACACAAAATTATTATTATTAGAGAAGTCTGGGTCGCGGAGTGTACATTAAGAGACTGGTTATTCTGAACAAGATCCCCACCACTCTACTGGCTACATGCAACGTTCAAGTGTCCACCCCCTTCCCTCTGCTACAGGTTCAACCAGAATCACAAGTATGCACATATTCTACACAGAAAAAATTATCCTTGTGCCAACAGCTGTACATATTTTTATTTAATTAGCCTCTACCGGTTTGGGCACTGTCTGGCATCAACACGAAATTGTGAAAGATATTGCACATCAATTATGAAAATAATTCATTCTTGGCAGATACCGGAAAATTAAAATTAGAATTGTGATTGGTAATTGGAATATGGCCTTCATCGTACATCTGCTGTTGAAAAGTAGTGGCAATTATGGTGCTGTTCACAGTTAACAGCACTGATGTGTGCTGAGTCTGATAAGTGGTGACAAAGAAGTGTTTCTTGGACGAATGCACTCCGAGACAAGGCTCGCCAGGTCTGCGCATGACTTGCATTCCATCCATTCCATCCACCGTGGAGCCGAGCACACCGGTGCTGGCGGCAGAGGGCTAGGTGCGTCTGCCAGCAGTTGCGGCTCCATCCCATTACCTCTACCATCTGCCACTGATGCCTTACAATACGACCATCTTGGCCGACGGCTGCCTTGCCCGGATTTCCAGAACCTTGTCTATGGTTGTGAGAATGTTCGTGTAACCAGCATCACTACACAGCTGACGCAGGTGTGGCAATTCTCCGAAAGGGCCACCCCACCCCACCACAATCTGACGCCTTTCAAACTGTAGGAAGCACACGTGCGTCCTTGTGGCGTGCCGCCTACTTGCTTCACATGCTGCTATCACCTGCGCCTTATACCTGTAAACATTTCCTATTAAACGGAACACACGACAGATGGTATCTGCCGTCATCAAATGTTTGTAAATCTATCGGACCAAACTGCGTGGTCATCAGTCCGGTAGAGAAAAGTTATGAAAGTGGTTAATGAACCCTCTGCCAGGCACTTAAATGTGATTTGCAGAGTATCTATGTAGATGTAGATTGAAAATGCTTCTATCATCTTCCTGTCTGAACGTCTTATCGTCCACGTTTGCCTTTTCTTAACCTGTCTTGTAAGATGAATCGTAATGTATTGCCCCCTGTGTTCCACAATTTCTCAAATCAAATGTTCAAATGTTTGTAAATCTGCGTGGTCATCAGTCCGTAGCTTACAAACTACTTAAACCTAGGTAAACTAACCTAAGGACAACACACACACACCCATGACCCAGGGAGGACTCGAACCTCCCCGGCGAGCAACCGCGCGCTCCGCAGCGAGACGCTTTAGACCGCTCGGCTACTACACCGCGGCTCTGCCGCCATCGGATCAAAATTAACGTCGTCTTTCCAAATGTTCAAATGTTTGTTAAGCTTATGGGACTTAACTACGGGGTCATCAGTCCCTAAACTTACAAACTACTTATGGACTAGCTACAACTATGGACCGCACAAATAACCATGCCCGAGGGGAGATTCGAACCCCCGACCGTAGTGGCCGTGCTGACCGTGACTGAAGCGCCTCAGTCTCCTCGGCCACCGCGGCCGGCGTCGTCTTTCCACGTGCATTTTTTTTTAAAGTACCGGTAGTGTAGTTTATATACCTGATTGCATTAGCCAAGATACTGCAGATATTGAAATATACGTATTTTTTATTTATATTTATAATTTTTCATAACCTCCTGTCGAATCTGAAAGTTGTAATTTACATTCAAGATTGACATCATAAAGGTCTATTAATTATGTACTTTTGGATATTTAATCGGGTCCCCATAAGATATTGTGGGCCAAAAAGTGAAATACATTTTAAAATCCATTTTTTAAAGTAGTGTATTTTGTAAGTGTTTCTCTCCATTCGAAAAAAAAAAAAAAAAAAAAAATTAAAAAATTGAAACTATACTATGCCGTGTAATAGTACAAAAATATTAAGGCTGAGAAATTACTCCTTCTCTGAAAGAAACGCTGTTAAAATGACGTTGTTTTATTGCGATCAATAATTTTGAACTATTAAGAATATAGTAACGAATACGTTCAGTAAGGTGATTATGCTTTGAATTTGTAGGCTATTGTGTACTGATTCAGATGCGTAAAAGGTCTAGGATAACCCATTGCAGAATAATAGGAAACAACACATATACTTATAAATTTGAAAAAATCCTTTTAGCATGAGGGGTGGCCTCTGTTTTTATATTATAAACAATATAAATGTTTTATACATATTTGAAGACCACTAAACATCAGAGAATTCATCCAACAAATATACATTTTTTCTGAGATGATCGAACAACCAGCCTAATTTAATTTATCAAGAAATCTACTATGAGGATTTTGCATTCCCGACACTATAATTTCAAGTATAACGAATGTTTAATTTTAGACTATGTTATATATTTCCTGTCAACACTATGTTTCTTTCAGAATGGTTGGTTAGAATATACTCATCAGTTCTAAAGCCAAACTGTTCATTATCTATCATAGTAGGAAGTAAGGAAGATTAGTGTTTAACGCCCCGTCGACAGCGTGGTCTTAGAGGCGGAGCTTACGCTCGGGTTGTTTGGCTAAGGATGGGGAAGGAAATCGGCCGTGCCCTTTGAAAGGAACCATCCCGGCATTAGCCTAGAGTGATTTAGGGAAATCACGAAAAACCTAAATCTGGATGGTCGGAGGTGGATTTGAACCACCATCCTTCCGAATGCGAGTCCCGTGTGTTACCACTGCGCCACCTCGCTCGGTCATCTGTCACAGTAATTACATTTCACATCATATGAAAACTCTATCACAGTAATTACATTTCACATCATATGAAAACTGCATAGGGATTAAAGTTCAGGGGGAAGAAATAAAAACATTGCGTTTTGCTGATGACATTGTAATTCTGTCAGAGACAGCGAACGACCTAGAAGAGCAGTTGAATGGAATGGACAGTGTGTTGAAGAGAGCGTACAAAATGAACATTAACAAGAGCAAAACAAAAATAATGGAATGCGGTCTTAGAAAATCAGGCGATGCTGAAGGTATTAGATTAGGTAACGAAACAATGAAGGTGGTGGATGAGTTTTGTTACTTGGGTAGTAAAATAACATGCGATGGTCGCAGTACAGAGGATATAAAATTCAGAATGGCAATGGGAAGAAAAGCATTTTTGAAAAAGAGAAATTTGCTAACATCGAATATTAATTTAAGGGTAAGGAAGTCTTTTCTGAAGGCATTTGTGTGGAGTGTTGCCTTGTACGGGAGTGAAACATGGACGATAAGCAGTGCGGACAGGAAGAGAATAGAGGCTTTTGAAATGTGGTGTTACAGAAGAATGCTGAAGATTAGGTGGGTAGATCACATAACTAATGAAGAGGTACTGAACAGAATTGGCGAGAAAAAGAATTTTTGGCATACCCTGACTAAAAGAAGGGATCGCTTGGTAGGACACATTCTTAGACATCGAGGAATCGTAAATTTAGCATTGGAGGGAAGTGTGTGGGGTAAAAATCGCAGAGGGAGGCCAAGAGACGCGTATAGTAAGCAGATTCAAGTGGATGTGGGTTGCCGTTCTTATGAGGAGATGAAAAGGCTTGCTCAGGATAGAGTAGGGTGGAGAGCTGCATCAAACCAGTCTCCGGACTGAAGACCATAACAACATGAAAACTGCACTGAGATCTTGACTTAAATTTTAACCTCATCTTCACAATTGGCAACTGAATCCATGTTAATTGTTTGATACAAATGTTCAGATGTTTGTTAAGCTTAAGGGACTTAACTACGGGGTCATCAGTCCCTAAACTTACAAACTACTTATGAACTACCTTATACTAAGGACAGCACAAACATCCATGCCCGAGGGAGGATTCGAACCCCCGACGGGGAGCGGCCTCGCGCAACGGAGCATAGCACCTCAATGCCCTCGGTCACTTTGTTACGGCGGTTTTACACACAATTTGGTTATATTGCTATGTTATTTGTGAAGGGATGTCCATCCATATTTATGACACACAAAGATTAAATTGTATCGACATCAGGTTTTTAATCGTTCTGTTCATGTGTTCTAAAATACCGCTTTTATCTTCTATCGACGTATTAATTATTTCATTCCAGTACTGCCTTGAAATCTCTATTATTACACTCCTGATATTATCAGTTTCATTAATCCTTGCAACTGCTATTAGTCCATCATTTCTGCAACTGGTTTGTCCATCATAGTTTTAAAAGAAGGCCCATGCAAATCTGGAGTACGTGTCAGTAGCCATTAGTCACTGAAGATTCGTTTTACAGCTTATGTGTGCAGTAATGTTTTATGTGCTGGTTTGTGTAGTTCTAAAACTACAATCTTCCCAAGTATTAGAGAATGCATCTTTCTCTGAGTTCTGAAATAATACTTACAATTTCAGTCATATGAGTGGCATTTACTAACTGTGTGTAGAATTACGCATTGTACTAATTTGGAGAATACACAGGCAGACTGATGAAATTATGATGCCTTCAGGATGAAAATGACCGGCAACTTTCTATGCCCCTACAGAATAAAAGTTATAAATGCACATCCCATGACAGACAACATGAACCCTTGGCTATTTTTAATCGTAACGTCATACAAGCCAGAGCCACTAAATATCAATTGAGTATCTGAAGTGTTTTGTTAGAAACAATATTTTTGTAACGACTGTATTCTCTATATAGTACTTCACGTAAGGTTCTAACTGATGTCATTATTAAAATTTTAAGCTGTTTAGATTTCCAATTGTAACATAGCAGGATTACATAATCATGCCATGACAAAATTAATGAAAATTGCAAAGAGAACATTGCTAGTGCACTGTCTTGTACACTCTATAAACCAAACATTACCAGAATTGTGAAAGCAATCTTGGAATGTCAAAATGCATTGAATGTTACTAATTATTTAATAATGTTTCGATCATTTTCTTCACTTAGAACCAGCTCATCTCAAACTATTCTGTCCTAGAAGGCAGGCTGTAAGGTTTTCAGTTTTATCCAGCCATACAGGACATAAAGAACTTACTCTAATTGTTCCAAAATTATTATTCAGACACTGGAGCGAAAGCAAATGGCTTTTTAATTAACTTGTGGACTTTTTATCACTTTCTCATGTTTTATCACACTGATATAGTAAACAGAACAATACACAGAAGTCCTCATAGTTATATTAAGCCAGGAAGTTGGAAATTTCACCTTTGTAACATCTATTAAATTTATGAGAAACAATTTTGAATAATTCTGGGCTGAAACAATTTCATAATGTAAACATGTGGATATTTATTCCCAAAAAATTACAAAGGAAAATAAAAATCCGTTCGTCTGTGGATACAAATAAGCGTGTGATAAACATAGAAGCTTTCATCATGAAACAGTTTGGATTTGGGAGAAATGTAGGGATGCATGACGCAAAACTCACATCGTGATTTAGATACGCCAAGGAAAGGTAAACGTACATTTATAGCTTTTGTGCAGTTGGAAAAAGCTTTTGACATTTTTGACTGGAATACACTCTTTCAAATTCTGAAGGTAGCAGGAGTAAAATATAGGGAACAAACAGTAATAATTAACTTGTACATAAACCAGACAGCAGTTATTAGAGTCTAAGGGCACAAAAGGAACGCAAGTAGAAATTTTAAGTAATTAAATTTCAGGGAGAAGAAATAAAAACTTTGTGGTTTCCTTATGACTGTGATTCTGTCAGCAAAGGACCCAGAAGAGCAGTTGAACATAATGGACAAGTGTCTTGAAAGGAGGGTATAAGATGAACATTGACAAGACTAAAACAAGGGAAATGAGTTGCAGTGTAAGAAAATCAGGCGATGCTGAAGGAATTAAATTAGGTAATGAGACAGTAAAAGTAGCAGATGAGTTTTGTTATTTGGGTAACAAAATAACTTTTGATGACTGAAATGAAGAGAATATAAAATGCAGAATGGCTATGGAAAGGAAAGCATTTTTAAGAAGAGAAATGTGTTGACATCCAATATTAATTTAAATGTTAGGAAGTCCTTTCTGAAAGCACTTGTCTGGAGTGTAGCATTTTACAGGAGTTGCATGTAGACAGTAAGGAGTTCAGACAAGAAGATGATAGCTTTTGACATTTGGTGCTACAGGAGAATGTTGAAGATTTAATGGGTAGATTGCATAAATAATGAGAAGGTTTTGAACAGAATTGGGGAGAAACGAAATTTCTGGCCTTTCTTTACTAAGACAAGAGATCAATAGGTGGGACACATTGTGAGACATCAAGGAGTGCTTAATTTAGTATTGTGCGGCAAAAATCGAGAATAGATCAAGAGACGAATGCAGGTTCAACAGGATGTACGTTGCGATTCTTATTCAGAGATGAAGAGGCTTGCACAGGATAGAATAGCATAGAGAGCTGCATCAAATCGGTCTTTGGACTGCAGACAACAACAAGAAACAGCATTATGAAATAATGGATTCGTCCATCTCACACTTAGAATGAAGCCTCAACTCTCAACCATTCATGTTTGTAAACTAAATTCAATCATTTCTTCTTCGTGATAAACATTCAGATTATGTTTTGTTTTTTATGAGTCAGTAATAATAATAATTTCGTGTGACTCATTGGCCTGGTGCAAGTCTTTCAATCGGACGCCACTTCGGCGACTTGCGTGTCCCTAGCCTACACCAGTTATCCAACCGGGGAAAGGGGACCTACAGTGTAACGTGGAATCCGAACCACGTGTCGTTTCTGGCGACTCCTCACATCGTTGAGAGGTGACTGAAAAAATCTGAGGTCCGACTGGTTTTGAACCCGCGCCCTTCGGTTTCCCGTCGAGCACTTTACCCCAAGACCACCGGGCCCGAATATGAATCAGTTATAGATAGACAATGATGTTTACTTCTCCTTTGATGTATGTATCCTAAAATTATCCGATGTACTAATACTAAAACATCATAAAAAGTGAAATACCTAAAAATAAAAGAAAAACCGCCTACTTTTCGTACTGCAGGAATTGCTTACATTCATTTACATTGTCCTGACGATTGCAGTAATGCCCTGAATCACAGAGCAATAATTTCTTTTTTAATGATGGGTTAAAACATTCCTTGAATTTGTAATCCAGTAGTATCATCTTTATGTAATAGCCCTTCTCAATATCCATAGAAATGATTTAATGAAACATAAATGGCACGTTGATAAATTCGTATTTTGGAATGAACTTTTGGGGAATACATTTGCCAAAGAAAAATCGCACTGACGTGTTTTACGGCTCACTTTATATTTGTAGTTTTATAAGTTTTTGCAAATATTTTGGACAAAAATATGATAAGAGTGTCTGAAACCCTTTTAGGAACATTTTTTTAGGTAGTGGTGGGTTTAGAAACACTGACCTTCAGCGTCACAGTCCAACGCATTGCCTACTACGCTACTGATAACAGTTAGAAATAGCGTTCTTTAATTTCGTATTATTGATGGCCGTTGTTAACTGATGCTAATACGTCATTTGTAGACACTAGATTATCATTTATCGTACGAAGAATGACGTGTTTTTGTTAATTCTTCAGAGTGCCATTCTTTAGAAATGACAAAGTCTAAGTTACAAGAAAATCATGAAATACGCAACGCAAGATGGCGTATGACAGAGAGACTTCGGGGCGAGGAATGTCACGTGACATCTGCGAACGGCTGGTTTTCGTTAATTCAATGGAGGGTATCAAAACTCCGTTATTTTTGCAAATATCTCTCAAACGATACGAGATACGAAAAAAACATAAGGGAACAAAGTTGTAGAGAGTTTTCTCCTCTACAAATTCGTTTATTCAATTTTCGCGTCAGATGAACGGTTTATTTGCAATTAAAATTACATTACAAATGGCTTTTTTTGGTATTACTAACGTATTTCTTGCCCGAAATACTTCAAAAAGCGAGGTTCTGGTCTCTGGTAGCCAACAATTATGTCTGTAAAATTTGGTGCCGATCGGTTGAACGGTTCGACCTAAAAAGTGGGAACACGTTACAGCCCGACACAGTCAAATAGCCGTTATTTTTGCAAATATCTCTACAACGATGCAAGATATGAAAAAAACATAATAAAGTGAAGTTGTAGGGAATTTTCCCCTCTAGCAATTAGGTTATTCAATTTTCGTGTCAGATGAACGGTTCGTTTGCAATTACAATTATATTACAAACGGCTTTTTTTGGTATTACTACCGTATGTTTTGTCCGAAATATTTGAAAAAGGGAGGTTCTGGTCTCTGACGGCCAAAAATTGCGTCTGTAAAATTTGGTGCGTATCTTTTGAACGGTTCGTCTTAAAAGGTGTGAACACGTTCGGACAGACATCCCAAAATCGCCGTTATTTTTGCAGATATCTCTGAAACGATACGATATATGAAAAAAACATAATAGAGCAAAGTTGTAGAGAATTTTCTCCTCTTCGAATTCGGTTATTCAATTTTTGTGTCAGGTGAATGGTTAAGCCGTTATTTTCATTTAAATTTCGAGCTGTCAAAAGATGATCGCAAAGGCCCACTTTTAGTGTTACTACTGTAACCTAAAGTGGGCCGAAATTAAGGTATCCTTCTTCAAATGAATTTTCTCCTCTTCGAATTCGCTTATTCAATTTTTGTGTCAGATGAATGGTTAAGCCGTTATTTTCATTTAAATTTCGAGCTGTCAAAAGATGATCGCAAAGGCCCACTTTTAGTGATACTACCGTAACCTAAAGTGGGCCGAAATTAAGGTATCCTTCTTCAAATGTATTTACAAGACATATGCCTCTGAAGACATCCTTGTACACTCTCACATCTTATGGTAATGTTATTTTATTTACAACATTTGTACAACATGGTGGTATTCCATTGTATCAGTGCGTATACGATATTTTTGAGAAAAATTACATACATGCTTAAATAGTGATGAGTTTTCCTAAGAGGAGACTTTTGCGTACTGTTTACTGTGTGTTTCCTCTGAGGGAAGAATAACTTGAGAACCCCAGGGGTCGTATGTTGTGTAGTATAATGTATCAAAGGCTGCTGCCAAAAAGTCCATAGGATTTTTTTTTTTAATTTACAGATCACAACCAAGATATCGAGCTATAAGAAAACAGAGCCTGTCTTACCGAGATAATTTCAGGAATTGAGAAGTCCCCAAAATAGACTGGGATTGGCTCGTCTTCCAAGTAAAGGGTGGTAGATTTAATCTTCACGAGAGATACACCATCAAGTTGAGCAATGAATCCTGATTCATCTCCTGAGCCTGCCTCTCTTCCAGGTGTTGGCTGCACAGGCTGAAGCAGGTAGAAAAAAGAAGCAAGCAAGGCTCAGAATGTATTGTTTGTGGTTTATTTTTCTGATGCCTACAAAAACATTCTATTGACCACCTCATAAAAATATTAATCTGTTATTAAAATTCAGGTCACAACGATCATAATTTGGTGCGATGTACAATGGGGGACAAAAAGATTAGCCGGCCCGAATAATTGGAAGTCCAAAAATAGAGCATTGCGCATGTCCAAGCTCATAAGCGCCAGTGTTGCCATCCTAGCGGTCTGTGCAGTTTCAGCTTGCTGTTTACATCGTCAAATAGAAGCAATATAATAGTTAGGATATAGTATATGTCGAGATTCATAGCAGCTTAAGTCACGTATCATTTATTTTGGAAAACATTATTTGAGCACGTAGAAACGGTAGAAGTTTAAGATTTCCACGTGGGTAAATATACTTCAGCGAACCTCTTGTCAGATATGTTTCATTGTGTGGGTGGATAGGCTGACAGTTTATGAACGCAACGGGCGCGACTTCGACTCCCACTAGAGTCAATTTTTTAGACCTCTTGCAGGTAATATGTTAAATATTGTGCAGTTGTAGGCATTTATAGGTATTTAGAAGAGTCTATTTGATAATAATCTAACATTTAATCAGACAGACACGTGTTCATAGTAATAATATTGAAAATGGATGTATTTTGTTTGCAATTACTTCGACCGCCACGTGGCGTCTCTGTAGCTTTCAGCTAAGAGAAACGTGTCAGCTGATTAGCATACGTCATAGGTCTACTTCAAAATGGCTGATGTGAACGTTCGCGAGTGCATAACTGCTCTCTTTGAGAGCGGTGTTAGTGCATCTGAGGCAGGACGTCGTTATGGTGTTGATGCTTCCGCAGCAAGAAGATGGATCAGAGGATTCGGAGATAATGGCGAGGTAAGCAATACCAGGAAGACCGGAGTCTCTACTCGAAGAGAAGACGATGAATACGTCAGAGCAGGCCAGAGTACCCCTTTCTCAAACTTCCGGGAACTAGAGAGAGCTTCACATTTCCCGGGCTCGTCGAAAACTGCTCTCAGACGATAAACGACTATGGAATCAGGTCCCGTCGTGCTCTCATTAAAGAAACATTATCTGACAATCAAGCCGTAGATAGATTGGCAATTGTGAGTTGCTGGGAAAATTTCGATTGGAGGAAAGTTATTTTCACCTATGAGTCCACAAGCAGAGGTCCTGTTCTCGTTTACCGCACAGATAGGCAACGATATGATGCCTTCGTGGCTACACGCGCTAGAAGCGGGCGCATAAGTGCGAAATGTTGGGTGCAGGAACCTTAGAACGAATACAAGTTCAATTCAGCATGCTATTAAAATTTCCTTGAAAATGTAATCATTCCTGGAGCTCGACTTTGGTACCCCGAAGGGCGTCTCATTTACCAACATGATAATCATCCATCGCACACAAGCACTAGAATTCAAATCAAAATGTCCAAATATTTGTAAAGCTTATGGGACTTAACTGCGGGATCATCAGTCCCTAAACTTACAAACTACTTATGAACTAACTCATAGTAAAGACAACACAAACATCCATGCCCGAGGGGATGATTCGAACCTCCGACGCTAGAGGCCGTGCAATCCGCAACGTGGCGCTCCAGACCGCTCAGCTAATCCCGCGCGGCTAGGATTCAGAGGTGGTTCCAAAGGAGAGAGAATATTATTCAGTGACTACCATGGCCTCCAAAGTCACATGATCTGTTCAGATGTTTGTATAGTCTATGGGACTTAACTACGGGGTCATCAGTCCCTAAACTTACAAACTACTTATGAACTACTTACGAACTAGGACGGCACGAATAGCCATGCCCGAGGGGGGATTCGAACCCCCGACCGTAGTGACCGTGCAGACCGTGACTGGAGCGCCTCAGTCTCCTCGGCCACCGCGGCCGGCTCACCTGATCTCAATCCCTCAGAGAACGTATGGGCAAAACTCAAGAAGACTGTGCGGGATAATTGGCCAAACCCTTCTCCAAGGACTGCGGGTACCTTGTGGGATTTGGTTCACTCTTCATGGGAGAGAATTGCCATGGATGAGGCCTTTTTGCGCAGACTTGTGGAGTCTATGCTTCGAAGGATCCGGGCTGTTCTTGATACTGACGGTATGTGGACAAAATACTGAAGATATACGTAGTCTACATTATATTATTTTAATTGGAGGTCATACCAATATTAACCTACAAGGAATTTATTTTAATTTTAATGAGAGGTCAGATGAATAACACTCTTCATGGGTGTTTATTTTTTGTTATGGGTGTCAAATAAAGATTACTTTCCAAGGAAGATTATTTTTAGATATCAAATTGACAAACTGTAATTAGTTATTTACTAAAGAGAATACTGGAAAAAGTTAAACAAATATAATTTAATAACAAATAGTAACTAAAGCAAGAAACATTTGCACCGCGATAAAAAAAAAAAGAAATAAAAGTAAATGCTTTGGTGGCATCCAATCCAATGCACACCACTTAACCAGGAAGCCCGACACTCTACCTGAAGTTTCTCGTTAGCGTAACGGTCGAATAGTCCTACCAGAGTTGAAGAACGAGTATTAAACTGGAAACAACAGATAATGGAAGGCAGAGCTACTCACTCGTGTAAACCGCACGTAATGTCTATCTGCTGATACCTTTATCTTAGCTTACCACTATAGATTCACGATGTGGCAGTCTAAGTAATTTCAAGCACATGCATCCATTTTCAACGTTTTTACTATGGCTATCACTTGTCTCGTTGTTTACAGATTAGGCTGTTACAAAATGGAATATGTTTAAGACTGTGGACTCAAAAAAGCCTATAATTGCACAATTTATAGCGAATTAATGTTAAAAAATATTACCTCACAGGTCAAAAAACAAAACAACAGTTGACTCTAGTGGTACTGGAACTCGCGCGCCTTGTGTTCGTAAGCCGTCAGCCTATCCACTCAGACAAAGACACATGCAAGAAGTGGTTCGTTGTAGTAAATCTACCCACGTAGAGTTCTTATAACCCAACCGCTTCTGCGTGCTCGAATAATGTTTTCCAAAGTTAATGATTCGCGAGTTGAGCTGCTGTGAATCTCGAGATATACTGCATCCTAACTATTATATTGCTGAAGCTCCAAAGACTGCTGGAGTTGACAACACTCGCACTTCGGAACTAGGGCAAGCGCAATGCTCTGGCCTCGGACTTTAAATTATTCGGGTCGGGTAATCTTTTTGTCCCCCATTGTACAATTCACGAAGGTAAGTTAAGTACAAACTTTAAATTACAAAAATGAAAAACCGAAGTATCCTGTGAATTATTATCCTGTGAATTTGGATTCCTAATACAAATTGTGTAAAGTAAGTCATGTAGATGGTAGAATACATCTTATACCCAAAGATACGAGATAAATTGGAGTCTACAGATTACAGAGGAATATCGTAAATACCGGCGATCTGTAACGTACTGTCAGAAGCAGTGCTGAACAGAATTGAGAAACAACTAACTTCACCAAAATGTTCAAATGTTTGTAAATCTATCGGACCAAACTGTGTGGTCATCAGTCCGTAGCTTACAAACTACTTAAACCTAGGTAAACTAACCTAAGGACAACACACACACACACACACACACCCATGCCCCAGGGAGGACTCGAACCTCCACGGCGAGCAACCGCACGCTCCGCAGCGAGACGCTTTAGACCACTAACTTCACCCATTAGTGACTACCAAGAAGGCTATAGAAAGGGGATTTGCACAACAAAATGTTTATATGAAAGTGCTAATGACATTTCATAAACAGGGAGCACAATTTCGTGCTCACATTTATAGACTTCAATAATGCTTATAATTCAGTAGCTAGATGAACATTGTAACCAATTTTAGAGGAGATGAATATGGAAAGACGATCTAGAAATTAAACAACAAGAACAAGCTAGATATAGAGCAGAAGAAAGCTTTCATATGTCTTAATGTATAAAACCAGAGTCATTCAGGGAGGTGAACTCTCCCTTTTGTTCTTTAAGTAAGTGATAAGGTGATCAGGGAACAGGGATGATAAATGGATGAAATGGGGTGAATATGACTAGGATGCAAACATTTTATTGCCACCATCATCAAAAGAGTTTGTTAACTAAACTGCATAATTTCAGAGCGAAGTGGTTAAAGCAGGCCTGTAACAAGAAAGTTCAGGATATGACAAATATCAAGGCAGCTCGTTGATGGATGACAATAGGAGGAGGGAGAATTGAAAAGGCGGAGAATTTAAATATTCCAGAGAATGGCTGGAATCTGGGCTGGCAGGTAGGGAAGCGATGGGAGAACAAAATAAATTTAGCATGCAAACTATGAATATCTACAAAAAGAAGAATATTTCGATCAATGCAAAATTGAGGCATTACCAGATCTAATGCACTCTCATGCATTAAACTCTTAACCTATTAAGAACAGGAGATCTTATGAGGCAAGAACTGGTGGAACAATAAAAGTCTTGGGAGGATGTTAGGGCCTCAAAGAAGAGAAGATGGTGAATTTAGAAGACAAGTAAACCAAGAACTGTATATTAAGACACAATCTCACTCACCATTAGAAGAAGGAGCATGTTCTGACATTCTTAGAAATGACCGGGAGAAGCTAACACAGCAAATAATAGTTTTCTGTGAATAATAATAAAAGAAAAAAACTAAAGTATGCTGGATCCAAGAGGTACAAAGGAATCTGGTCGAAATTGGACTAGAGGAACCAGAGATATACAACAGGATGATTTCTAAATACAATATTCAGGGTTCCAACTGTTTCTAAGACAGAACTAGACTTATAACAACAAAATCATCATGAACAGTGGAACGAAGTAGGTTACAAAGTATGAGAATGAAAGAATATTTGGCAACCTTGAAAACCAGAGAGATTAAGCTGATGCAAATTAATGTGGTCCTCAGTGGAAGAATGAAAATAAGTAAAAAGATGCCAGATGCCTAATACGGACACTTAGTCAGCAATGTAATTTAAGGCAAATAGTGCAGCATCTCTCTACTTTGATTGTTGACACTAGTGCAAGTTACAAAACATACTTTATAATTATGAGGCATGTTTATCATAGCAGTAACTGTAAATCAACAGAGACATATAGGACATAGTGTGACTTCAACAAATGTTCGTTTGTAACTCCAGCAAAATGAAATTAATCAAATGTGGGAATGACACGAATAAAAGTGCAATACCATAATATGAGTGAAAATAATTAAAAAATGCTGAATCTGCTGCAATATAATCTTCATGTTATGACAAATACTATTTTGTGCCACCGGTTCTCATTGTGAGCATTCGCCTTAACTCAAACTTTTACTGTCATACGTGTTCTTTTATTTTTGCTGTGAATTCTTCACAGGCTTCCAGAGCCGTTCGCAGTCCTATTGCAAATATTTCTTTTTTGTGCTCAAGTTTTTTGAGGTCGTTTCATTTCCATTTTTCCTTGATTTACCTAGTAACCCGTTCCATGTATAGGCAGTTACACTCATAGCTATTAAAATTGCTACACCACGAACATGACGTGCTACAGACGCGAAATTAAACCGCCAGGAAGATGATGCTGTGATATGGAAATGATTAGCTTTTCAGAGCATTCACACAAAGTTGGCGCCGGTGGCGACACCTACAACGTGCCAACATGAGGAAAGTTTCCAACCGATTTCTCATACACAAACAGCAGTTGACCGGCGTTGCCTGGTGAAACGTTGTTGTGATGCATCGTGTAAGGAGGAGAAATGCGTACCATCACGTTTCCGACATTGATAAAGGTCGGATTGTAGCCTATCGCGATTGCGGTTTATCGCATCGCGACATTGCTGCTCGCGTTGGTCGCGATCCAATGACTGTTGGCAGAATATGGATTCGGTGGGTTCAGGAGGGCAATATGGAACGCCGTGCTGGATCCCAACGGCCTCGTATAAATAGCAGTCGAGATGACAGGTATCTTATCCGCATGTCTGTAACGGATCGTGCAGCCACGTCTCGATTCCTGAGTCAACAGATGGGGACGTTTGCATCATAACAACCATCTGCACGAACAGTTCGACGGCGTTTGCAGCAGCATGGACTATCAGCTCGGAGATCATGGCTGCGGTTACCCTTGACGCTGCATCACAGACAGGAGCGCCTGCGATTGTGTACGCAACGACGAACCTGGGTGCACTAATGGCAAAAGTCATTTTTTCGGATAAATCCAGGTTCTGTTTACAGCATCATGATGGCCGCATCCATGTTTGGCGACATTGCGGTGAACGCACATTGGAAGCGTGTATTCGTCATCGCCATACTGGCGTATCACCTGGCGTGATGGTATGGGTGTCATTGGTTACACGTCTCGGTCACCTCTTATTCGTATCGACGGCACTTTGAACAGTGGCCGTTAGATTTTAGATGTGTTACGACCAGTGGCTTCATTCGATCCCTGTGAAACCCTATATTTCAGCAGGATGATGTACGACCGCATGTTGCAAGTCATGTACGGACCTTCTGGATATGGAAAATGTTCGACTACTGCCCTGTCCAGCACAATCTTCAGATCTCTCACCGACTGAAAACGTCTGGTCAATGGCGGCCGAGCAACTGGCTCGTCACAATAAGCCAGTCACTACTCTTGATGAACTGTGGTATCGTGTTGAAGCTGCATGGGCATCTGTACCTGTCTACGTCATCCAAGCTCTGTTTGACTCAATGCCTAGGCGTATCAAGGCCGTTATTACGGCCAGAGGTGGTTGTTCTGGGTACTGATTTCTCAGGATCTGTGCACCAAAATTGCGTGAAAATGTAATCACATGTCAGTTCTAGTATAATATATTTGTCCACTGAATACCCGTGTATCATCTACATTTTTTCTTGGTGTAGCAATTTTAATGGCCAGTAGTTTATAAAACTGAGGGAAACAAGAAAAAGCTCCCTTCATTATACATCCATTCCGCAGCCTGTAGTGATCAGAAATAACACTGCACGGACCTCCTATAAGCGAGTTGACAAATATTATTAAAAATATTTGGTGGTGATTCACAATGTTATTACAACAAAGACAGTCCCATACAAACTTGACGTCAGACTCAAATTATCATTACCAGAAGAGTCTGATTACCCAAGTACCCAAATTTGTACTTGTAGCCTCGTGGCTACAGTAAAATTTATTTGACTTTCCTCTCTCCAATTTTGAGCTCACTATTGTTCACTATGTAATTCATGGTTTACATGAATGACTGCACATCAAAAAAGTGTTGCCTCATTTTCGTTCCATGTTGACACTGATGGTTTTGTCGTGGATGCCCGAACTGGGTTTGCCTTCGTCCAGGGTGGTTACTTTGGACAACATTCCCTGCTTTTTGGGAGCAGCATTTTTACTGCAGAGCTGGTTGCCATTTATCGTGGTTTTGAGCACCTCCGTTCTAGCCCTGGGGAGTCATTTGTCATCTTTAGTGACTCCCTGAGTGGCTTGCAAGCGCCGGCCGCGGTGGCCGAGGAGACTGAGGCGCTCCAGTCACGGTCTGCACGGCCACTACGGTCGGGGGTTCGAATCCCCCCTCGGGCATGGATATTTGTGCCGTCCTAGTTCGTAAGTAGTTCATAAGTAGTTTGTAAGTTTAGGGACTGATGGCCCCGTAGTTAAGTCCCATAAGCTGTACAAACATTTGAACATTTTTGGCTTGCAAGCACTCGACCAGAGTTTCTCTAGACATCCTAGCTATTCAAGAAACTGTATCCACTCACAGCAGGGCTGGCTGTTCAGTAGTCTTTGTCTGGCCCCTAGGCCACATTGGCTTCCCAGGAACGAATACGTCTTGCCAGGCAGGCAAGTACCTTACGACCTCTGCAGATTGGCGTCATGGAACCGGATCTCCAGTCGGTACTACACCGGAAGGTGCATGCAGCTTGGAGGTCGGAATGGTGTACTTCTAGTGCGCCGAACAAGCTTCGTACAATAAAGTTGTCCACAGTCGCATGGAAAACTTCATCGCGGTCCACACGACGGGACTCACTTGTCTGACGCCTCCACATTGGGCATACGATGTTAAAGCACGGCTATCTTCTTCGCTGTGAGACCCTGCCCAAGTGTCGCTGTGCTGACAGTGGCCAATCGTTTGATAGACTGTCCCACTTTAGCCCCCCTTGCGGCAGTCTTTTAATCTACGAGCTGCGCTCCCACACTGTTTTACGTTTTATCCGCGCAGCTGGGTTTTATCACACCACCTAGCAGTGGGTGTTCTCACCTGACTTTTCAGGCCCCACTCCTACAGTGTTTTTCATTTTCTACCTACACCTATGTCGTCAGTCTTCCTTGGCAATGTGTTGTGTTGGTGCCTCAACCAACTCTCCATTTCGAGTTCTGTTTTAATGTGTGTTTTAACTATCCAAGCATTATCTGTCGTCTTTCAATGTAGTCAACCACTTGCTCTGCTACTTTTAAATATTCATCCAGATCTGTTCTTACAGTTGTGTTCATCCCTGCTCTGTACACCTCGGAATTCTGCCCTCTGACTGCAAAGGTCCGTCCTCAAATGTGTATCAACCTTTGCTGACCTGCCTATGTTTGGAACAGGGGACTGATGACCTCGCCGTTTAGTCCCTTTAAACCCTCATCCAACCAACCCACCAGCCTCTGTTGGCCTCTTGAACACTGATGATAAATGTGTGTATTGCATTAAGAACACAGTTCCTTAGACTGCCCATGCATATCACGCAACCTGCACAAAAATGTACACTAGCAGTACCAGTGCGACGGAGTGGATGAGGCGGCCGATCAGTTCCAGTCTTAACACCAGGAAGGAACTACACTGCCAGTGTTGACCGTAATTTTGCCATGCATAGAAGGTAAATTTTGAAGTTTGGTCATATCCGCATCTGGAGGAACTCTAATCAAGGGAAGTTTTCAGAAATCTCGGAGTGAACGAAAATGATGTTGTTCGGACGTGGAGGAGTTAAAGGTGCGAGTCCGAACACGGCGACAGCGCCCCACCGCAGCTGCCGACAACGACAACGACGCTGCCATCTGCTATCGACGCGTTGCGGAACAGCGGCAGGCGAGCAGCGCGGTCGCCGGTGAGAGTCGGGGTGAGGTGTCTGCCGTCAGGAGCTATTGTCATTTAAATAAAAGACAGTTCAACTTCGTACTGAGTTCTATTTCGGATGACATAAAACCACAGTGCCTAAGAAATACAATAACTGAAGAAGAAACATTACATTTTACACTGAAAAGTACACAAAAACTCGTGCATTACTTACAATCTGCTCAACAAGTGCTACGGAATACTGTTCCAGCGATGTGAATGTTGAAGGAGTGTTATTATTTTTTGATTGCTGATTTGTGTTGCACTGTTGACCCATCATTTAGTAATCAGAAACAATGCGACTATTATTTTTCTTTCGATTCTGCTTTATATATTGGAAATGAACTTCGTAAAACTGCACTGATATGTCCAGAAAATAATTCAATATCATCATATTTGCGTCGCATAAAGGCCTTTAGTAACTTTTGCCTCTTTTCATTCCTTTCCTTTCACACTTTTAATATTGTACCATCGTTGGTTTTATTCCGTTTTCTTTTCTGTGTTGGTACATAACATTAATCGATTGTCACCTCTCGTGTAACATTAAGTAAATAAACCTGTCCTGACCGTATTTTACACAAGAGGCTTTATTACTGTACATAATCATTTTTAAGAACACCATTTATGTAATTACCGATAGTTAACAAAATCTTAATTCTTTTGAACATAAAGCACCGTTTGTGTTTAGTTTTAACTTTAATAGATAAGAATTGAGGAAACTGCACTAAGTCGCTACAAAAATGAAGCAAAACGTGTTACAAAATATTAATGAGTGTAGCTTCCTCTGAGTCTTCATTGATATTCCACGTCAAAAATTTACAGGCATACATCCGTAGTCATAACCAAATAGTTTATCAGAATTTACAACAAAAATCCCCGACGATTAAGCACAGTTCCAGGCCTATTATACATTTATTCGTGGAACCTGACAACTCTTTTTCCCTGTTACAAACAAAGAAATGCAAGTTTCAGTCCAATCTGTAGAAGAGACAAGTCAATGATGTCTTCTGCTTTTAGTTACATTCAATGCAATTATGTCTCAGTAAATTAAAACGAACAAAAGCTGAATTTACAGTTCTTTGAGGACCTATCCCCAAGTGCTTCAGTGGTTATAAACAACGTTGCTTGTGGTGGCCATTTGAGCAGCAGCTGAATACCATGTATTTTTCCTGTAGTGTTTTTTAAAGAAAGCGCCTTTTGCTACTGCAAGTAGTAAAATGCGTTTTCTTAAAAAAAAAAAAAAAAAAAAAAAAAAAAAAACACTACAGTGAATATACATAGTTACAAACAACGCACATATGAATCCATTCGATGATAAATAACAAGTTTCGTGCACTTACTAGTCCTGTTTAACTACTGTGCTGTAGCTTTCCTGATACCTTTTACGAAATATTTCTGTACTCGTTAGCCGGCCGCGGTGGCCGAGGGGACTGAGGCGCTTCAGTCACGGTCTGCACGGCCACCACGGTCGGGGGTTCGAATCCCCCCTCGGGCATGGATATTTGTGCCGTCCTTAGTATTAGCTAGTTCGTAAGTAGTTTGTAAGTTTAGGGACTGATGACCCCGTAGTTAAGTCCCGTAAGCTCTACAAACATTTGAACATTTGTACTCGTTACTTCATGCGTCAAATATTACAGGATATGTTGCTACTGAGTTTACGAACTTCTTTTCGTCAGAGTTCAAACGTTCAAATGTTTGTAGAGCTTAAGGGACTTAACTAAGGGGTCATCAGTCCCTAAACGTACAAACTACTTATGAACTAGCTTATACTAAAGACGGCACAAACATCCATGCCCGAGGGGGGATTTTAACCCCCGTCGGGGAACAGCCTCGCTCATCGTAGTATAGCCACAGAGTAACATATTTGTCTTTGGTATAGCGCCTGAACGCGCTCGGCCACTCCGCCGAGTCTGAAGAACTCATTTCCCTGGGGTGTTGTCACAAAACCGGTCTTCGGCGGGAGGTCGGGTCGGCGACAGCACTGGTTCTGGACCAGATGTTCTGCCGGTCGCCGGACCAGGTATACGGCAGGGCGACGGTGGCGCGTTCCGCATTGCAGACAATGGGGACCAGTGGTGCCGCCTGTCGGGGGTCATCGACGACTGGCTACGACCAGGCGCTATCGATCTTTGTAGCTATAGAACAAACGAGTCCTTATTTCGACACGCAGGAATTGTCTCCGTTCAATGTGATGCTGTGTGTTTCTTAACCGGAGATTCGGACGCTACGCGCCCTCACGTACTATAAAAAAATTTCTTGTTGAACCTAAACCTAACCTAAGAGATTTCCACTTGTTCTTTCCATGTCAACAGAAGCCATCTTGATTTGCCGTATATCTCGCAGTTTTGGTTTTATAACTCGCAGTAAGGTATTTCAGGCTAACAGCGCATCAAAGATGTATAACAAAATCGTAGTCGGATCAATTTGTTATAACAAAATGTAAATAAAAACACATTAACAACAAAAACACCTACTAAAGTCCACTACTGACGTTTATAACATGAAGTTGTAGCGTAGTGGATAGAACAGTAGATTACCAATTTGGAGGTATAGGGTTCAAATATCTGCCACTGACCTTTTTTTTTTTTTTTACTTTTATTCTTTGTATTACATTGTAGTAGTTACTTATTCATAACATATTGTGGGATTTTCTTATTCATATAACAGTAGTATGTTACACAGTACTCGATGTTAATTGTAACAAAATGCTGTGTCAGGAATAGGTGTCATCGATTTGGAAATTTGTGTGTGACTAAAAAATGGGAATGAAACTGCTGCAAGTGATAAGACTAGCAATGATATTTCTGTTTTTCCTTCACAAAAATATTTGACCTTTGTTCCAAATATGTTACGATTTCCAAGTAAAATGGCAAGTGAAAAACTTATCGGAAATGCTTAAATTGCTGGTAGGCCTAAATGAAGTAAGTGTCAGTGATATTCACACTATTCGCTAGTCAAAAACATTTGGCTCTTTATTTTCTAATATCTCGTAATATTGCTTGTTTGCCCCCAGTATTTTACTTCTTAGTTTCGAAGACGTGGAGATTTTCGAGAGTGTGATTTTACTGATATTCCTTACTTGTCACCAATATTTGGCAATGTATTTGTGAATATGTCACGATTATATTGTATGTGGTTAACAGTGATCCTAAGAGGATAACTTTTGTTTCTTTTGCAAATGTATACAGCATACTCAGGACATCGTCGTCTGCTGGCATATATTTGTCAGTATTATGGCGTAGCTCACTGGCTGACAGCTAGCGAGTTGGCCGGAGACAATTTCTGCGTGTCGAAATAAGGACTCGTGTCGACAGGTCGATATATCGCATTCAGCTCCTGATGACTTCAGGCCGACGCTTGCCTAGCGTGTCAATAAGCTAACCCGCTCTGGTTACCTCTACGTACGGATTTCAGCTTCCAGAAACCGTGAGATAAATTCCACCATGTTGAACAATGATTTTCGCGCAGCGACTCAAATTGCATGTAATAGGCTGCAATACATCCAACTTCACTCTTGACGTCCATGAGGTGGTCGAGTTCTGACAATTACACGTCCTCCAAAATGAGATTGTAGTGCTTTACATGGCATAATTTACAGCTGAGTTTCATTTTTTGAGCCCTCCGACCCTCCTACGTTCCGCTCTCTCATTGAAAGGGTCTGTACCAAAAGATTGGAAAGTTGCACAGGTTTAAATGTTCAAATGTTTGTATAGCTTATGGGACTTAACTACGGGGTCATCAGTCCCTAAACTTACAAACTACTTACGAACTAGCTAACACTAAGGACGGCACAAATATCCATGCCCGGGAGGGGATTCGAACCCCCGACCGTAGTGGCCGTGCAGACCGTGACTGGAGCGCCTCAGTCCCCTCGGCCACCGCGGCCGGCGTTGCACAGGTCACGCCTATATTCAAGAAAGGCAGTAGGAGTAACCCCCTAAACTACAGGCCAATTTCATTGACGTCAATTTGCAGCAGGGTTTTGGAACATATCCTGTATTCAAATATTATTAATTATCTCGAACAGAACGATCTATTGACCCAAGGTCAACACGGATTTAGAAAATATCGTTCATGCGAAACACAACTAGCTCTTTATTCACATGAAGTGATGGGTGCTATCGACAAGGGTTCGCAAATCAATTCCGTATTTCTTGATTTACAGAAGGCTTTTGACACCGTACCTCACAAACGGCTTTTAATCAAATTGCGTGGTTGTGGTATATCGCCCCAAATTTGCGATTGGATAGGGGATTTCCTGTCAGAGAGGACACAGTTCGTAGTAATCGATGGTAAGGCATCGACTAAAACAGAGGTGATATCGGGCGTTCCACAGGGTAGTGTTATTGGTCCTCTGCTGTTCCTTATTTACATAAACGATTTAGAGGAAAATCTAAGTAGCTCTCTTAGGTTGTTTGCAGATTAAGCCGTCATTTACCGTCTAGTAAAATAATCTGAAGATCAAAACCAACTGCAGAACGATCTGAATAAGATATCACTATGGTCTAAAAATTGGCAATTGACTCTAAATAATGGGAAGTGTCAAGTCGTCCACATGAGTACGAAAAGAAATCCGTTAAACTTTGTTTACAACATAAATCAATCAAAAGTAAAGGTCGTAAACTCCACAAAATACCTAGGAATTACTATTACTTCAGACTTAAACTGGGAAGAACACATAGATAATGTCGTGGGAAAGGCGAACCAGAGGCTGCGTTTTATTGGCAGAACCCTTAGAAGATGCAACAGAACTACAAAAGAAACTGCATACACCACGCTTGTCCGTCCTTTTTTGGAGTGTTGCTGCCCGGTGTGGGATCTTTATCAGGTGGGTTTGGCGGAGGACATCGAAAGAGTCCAAAGAAGGGCAGCTCGTTTCGTATTGTCACGATACAGGGGAGACAGCGATACGGAAATGATACAGGATCTAGGATGGGAATCATTACAACAACGGCGCTTATCGCTGTGGCGCGGGCCACTTACGAAACTCCAATCGCCAACATTCTCCTCCGAATGCAAAAATATATTGTTGGCTCCCATTTACATAGGTAGAAATGACCATCAGAATAAAACACGAGAAATCAGAGCTCGAACGGAGAGATTCAGGTGTTCTTTCTTCCCGCGCGCTATTCGAGAATGGAATGGGAGATAAATAGTATAATGGTGGTTCGATGAACCCTCTGCCAGGCACTTAAATGTGATTTGCAGAGTAACCCATGTAGATGTAAATGGATTTTAGTGACACGGCAGAGAGAGGGTCGCCTACAATGATGCTCCCTGCGTTAACTGTGAACATAGGGGAGCCTATTCCGACAAATCCGGTTCTGATAACACCATCATGTGGGGACGTACGTGTGGAGGTTCCGCGGAAAAGTTGCCCAATTGCATTCGCCATCATAAAAAAAAAAAAAAAAAAAAAAAAAAAAAAAAAAAAAAAAAATTGTTAAAATAAAATTAAAAAAAATTGTTCAAATGTTTGTATAGTCTATGGGACTTAACTACGGGGTCATCAGTCCCTAAACTTACAAACTACTTATGAACTACTTACGAACTAGGACGGCACAAATATCCATGCCCGAGGGGGGATTCGAACCCCCGACCGTAGTGGCCGTGCAGACCGTGACTGAAGCGCCTCATTCCCCTCGGCCACCGCGGCCGGCTGGCCATCATCACAAAGGGTCAGTGTATGACTTTGCGGCGCCATTGGGTATACAGTACGATCACGCCTGGTTCTCAATTTATAGAGCAGGCGTAATATCTGTGAGTTGTTAAGGCAGATTCTTCTGTCCTATCTTCCAAGTCCCCGTGACATCGCCTTTCAACAAGATAACCAAATACCCTTGTGCCCTGGCCTATCTAAATACAGAGGGGGTCCTAGTGTCAGCAAGACCAGCACATTCTCCGCAGTTCACTACCACTGGAGATATATGTTTGTGGTTTCCAGGAGGATTGGCGCAACACTATTTATCTGTCATTACGATTAGAGCCGAGGTGGAGCGCCAGTGAATGACAGCTGGAATCGATGGCATTCTTGCTGCCACAGCTGACTGTGCACTGAATTTTGCACCTTGTTTCCACCCAGATCAGCTATGGTTTCAGAAATGCACAATAAAAGAAATTCGTATTAATTTTATGATATTCAGTTGGTATTTTTTGTATTTGGTTGGTGCTGATTTGCCTAACTGTGCATTTACTTTATGAAAAGTTTTTACATTTCCAAATGAAGTTTGTATTAGCAACTGCAGCTGTTTCTGGTTAATAAAAAGTGATTTTATTCTTTACTGTGTAGCCTGGTGATGCAGTTCTACTGGCCAACAGTATAGATGCAAATTAACAAATAGTAGACGTGATTACCTCTCGCGTCCAGTGTTTTGAAAGGCACGAGCTTCGGTCGAGATCTCCTCGGCAACTGTCAAGTAGGCCCTGTCCAATCATTGTCGCTGCCGTCCTTTTTATAGCCAACCTACTTCCCACGACGTCACTAGTGACAGCCACAACACCGTAAATGCTAATAATCATCGTCATGTTGAAGCCCTTTCATTGGCGCATTTTTGTTTCATAAACATCTTAGTTAGTTGCTGCCTTGAGCAAAACACAGTTTCTTTTTTATTATTTCATTTATTTATTTTTATTTATTGTGTGTGTATGCCCACACATGTTTCGCTACAGTTATAGCATATTTAGTCGGTCCTTCTCATTGCTTTAAAATTGAACAACACAAATATTTTAATTTTTTATTGTTATTAAAAGTTCAACCTGTTAATTAGAATTATGTCCAAGAATATGTATATATACACCTTGTTTTACATGTTGGACTGGTTAGTTTTCCTACACCTGTAGGTTTCGTTTACAGTTTGCCATCTGCAAACAAATGCTACTTTTATTTTAAACTGTTTATTGTTGAAATATGTATCTCCTTTCTTGTATTATTTTTATAGTTAGGTCTACTAGATGACAAACTGTAAACGAAGACCTGAAGAGCTGATGTAAGAAAACTAACCAGTCCAACATGTAAAACAAGGTATATATACATATATGAAATTCTTGTACACAACACTGATTAACAGGATGAACTTATAATAACCAAAAAACTAAAAATATTTCTGTTCTTTTAACCGATATTAAATTTTAATGTAATTAATGACTTGTATTAACAGTGCATAATGTACAAGATGTTATCAGCCATTTGTGTCATGCATTGTATTATTACGGTTGGAAATAGGCCAACGGTTTGAAAATGGACGATTGAGTCCGAAATTAGTCACTAACTCCAAAATAGTGCAACTGTGACGGAAAAATAAATTGTTTTCATAAACAACAGTGTTTTGCTAAAAACACATCCTTATCCAGAAGCAACTAACGTTAATACTCTCTTGGCCATTAAAATTGCTACACCACGAAGATAACGTGCTGCTGACGCGAAATTTAACCGACAGGAAGACGATGCTGTGATATGGAAATGATTAGATTTTCAGAGTTTTCAGAAAAGGTTGGCGCCAGTGGCGACACCTACAACGTGCTGACATCATTAAAGTTACCAACCGATTTGTCATACACAAACAGCAGTCGGCCGGCGTTGCCTGGTGAAACGTTATTGTGATGCCTAGTGTAAGGTGGAGAAATGCGTACCATCACGTTTCCGACTTTGATAAAGGTGGGATTGTAGCCTATCGCGATTGCGGTTTATCGCATCGCGACACTGCTGCTCGCGTTGGTCGCGATCCAATGACTGTTAGCAGAATATGGAATCAGTGGGTTCAGGAGGGCAATACGGAGCGCCGTGCTGGATCCCAACGGACTCGTATCACTAGCAGTCGAGCTGAGAGGCATCTTATCCGCATGGCTGTAACGGATCGTGTAGCCACGTCTCGATCCCTGAGTTAGGAGATGAGGACGTTTGTAAGACAACAACCATCTGCACGAACAGTTCAACGACGTTTGCAGCAGCATGGACTATCAGCTCGGAGACCGTGGCTGCGGTTACCCTTGATGCACCATCATAGACAGGAGCGCTTGCGATGGTGTACACAACGACGAACCTGGGTGCACGAATGGCATTTTTTTCGGATGAATAAAGATTCTGTTTACAGCATCATGATGGTCGCATCCGTGTTTGGCGGCATTGCGTTGAACGCACATTGGAAGCGTGTATTCGTCATAGCCATTCTGGCGTATCACCCAGCCTGATGGTATGGGGTCCATTGGTTACACGTTTATGTCATCTCTTGTTCGCATCGACGGCACTTTGAACAGTGGCCGTTACATTTCAGATGCGTTACGGCCCGTGGCTCTACCCTTCATTCGATCCCTGCGAAACCCTACATTTCAGCAGGATAATGCACGACTGCATGTTGCAGGTCCTGTACGGTCCTTTCTGGATACGGAAAGTGTTCGACTGCTGCCCTGTCTAGCACATTCTCCAAATCTCTCACCAACTGAAAACGTCTGGTCAATGGTGGCCGAGCAACTGGCTCGTCACAATACGCCAGTCACTACTCTTGATGAACTGTGGTATCGTGTTGAAGGTGCATGGGCATCTGTACCTGTACATGCCATCCAAGCCCTGTTTGACTCAATGCCCAGAGGTGGTTGTTCTGGGTACTGTTTCTCAGGATCTATGCACCCAAATTGCGTGAAAATGTAATCACATGTCAGTTCTAGTATATTTGTCCAATAAACCCCGTTTACCATCTGCATTTCTTCTTGGTGTAGCAATTTTAATGGCCAGTAGTGTATATACGGTAATGGTTTGGTCCCGTGTCTGCCGCACGTTTTGATAGTTGGGTTCCAAGTTGTGCTTAGCTGCAAACCACTGTCGTTCTTAAAGGCTTTTTAATTTCAATCGCCTCTTTTATTACGTATACCAGAAAGTATTTGTTTCCTGTAATGATGGATGTCTCATCCAGTGCAATACCATGTCTGTTTCCCACACTATAATTCGCACTTGCTTATATTTCGGGATAACGTATCCGAAAACATTACCATATATTTGCTTTACAGGTAAGGTCCGCCTTGAGCAAACACAAATGTTTTCTTGATTTCTCCCATACATGTTTCGCTGGCGTTGCAGCATCATCAGTGGCATGTTTAATTCATATTGTCTGTCAAATTAACAATGAAATGATTGTTACTTTGTGTACATTAACAGTAAAAACTACAGATAATTGTGAGACTACTATACATCGTTTCTTATTTTTATAGGTATACTAGGCCTACCTTAATACCACATGTAGTTATGTTTGTGGTTCTTCAACTCACAAAACGCCACTAATATTTTTGACAGTTTGTCATCTGCAAACCAAAACGTGTGTATTTGATGTGGTGAATGGTTAGCTTGTAAATATCTGGATTTTTACGAAAATATAGGATGTCGTTTTTGTGTTTGGGTTTAATTTTACTGTAGCGACTGCTGTTTATAGCAAGTTTTTGTCACTTACTTTGGTGGATATGCGCGGTTTTCGCGTTGTGGACAGGGACTGTGTCACTTTCACTTCACTCAATGTTTATGTTATGAAAACAAGATGGTGGGCAGTTGAATTCTGGGAGTAGTTTTAAGAGCAGCTGACTGTGGTGGGGGCGGGAGTTTTTGAATCATGTTACTTTCGTTTTTCGTTTGTGTGTGTGTGTGTGTTTGTGGATTTTCTGTCAGTTCTTTGAGGGCAGATAATATGGTTCCGTTGCAGAGGGCTGTGTATTCATTTATTATTTCTTTTCTTTCTATTATGGCTTTCTGTATGTGCTAGTTCTCTGGAAGTGGAAAGTAGGAGACGAGGTACTGGCGGAAGTAAAGTTGTGAGGCGGTGTCGTGAGTCGTGTCGGGGTAGCTCAGTGGTAGAGCGCTTGCCCGCGAAAGGCAAAGGTCCCAGGTTCGAGTCCCGGTTCCGGCACACAATTTTAATCTGCCAGGAAGTTTCATAACAGCGCACACTCCGCTGCAGAGTGAAAGTTTCATTCTGGAAACATCCCTTAGGCTGTGGCTAAGCCATGTCTCCACCATATCCTTTCTTCCAGGAGTGCTAGTCTTGCAAGTTTCGCAGGAGAGCTTCTGAGAAGTTTGGAAAGTAGGAGACGAGGTACTGGCGGAAGTAAAGTTGTGAGGCGGTGTCGTGAGTCGTGTCGGGGTAGCTCAGTGGTAGAGCGCTTGCCCGCGAAAGGCAAAGGTCCCAGGTTCGAGTCCCGGTTCCGGCACACAATTTTAATCTGCCAGGAAGTTTCATAACAGCGCACACTCCGCTGCAGAGTGAAAGTTTCATTCTGGAAACATCCCTTAGGCTGTGGCTAAGCCATGTCTCCACCATATCCTTTCTTCCAGGAGTGCTAGTCTTGCAAGTTTCGCAGGAGAGCTTCTGAGAAGTTTGGAAAGTAGGAGACGAGGTACTGGCGGAAGTAAAGTTGTGAGGCGGTGTCGTGAGTCGTGTCGGGGTAGCTCAGTGGTAGAGCGCTTGCCCGCGAAAGGCAAAGGTCCCAGGTTCGAGTCCCGGTTCCGGCACACAATTTTAATCTGCCAGGAAGTTTCATAACAGCGCACACTCCGCTGCAGAGTGAAAGTTTCATTCTGGAAACATCCCTTAGGCTGTGGCTAAGCCATGTCTCCACCATATCCTTTCTTCCAGGAGTGCTAGTCTTGCAAGTTTCGCAGGAGAGCTTCTGAGAAGTTTGGAAAGTAGGAGACGAGGTACTGGCGGAAGTAAAGTTGTGAGGCGGTGTCGTGAGTCGTGTCGGGGTAGCTCAGTGGTAGAGCGCTTGCCCGCGAAAGGCAAAGGTCCCAGGTTCGAGTCCCGGTTCCGGCACACAATTTTAATCTGCCAGGATGTTTCATAACAGCGCACACTCCGCTGCAGAGTGAAAGTTTCATTCTGGAAACATCCCTTAGGCTGTGGCTAAGCCATGTCTCCACCATATCCTTTCTTCCAGGAGTGCTAGTCTTGCAAGTTTCGCAGGAGAGCTTCTGAGAAGTTTGGAAAGTAGGAGACGAGGTACTGGCGGAAGTAAAGTTGTGAGGCGGTGTCGTGAGTCGTGTCGGGGTAGCTCAGTGGTAGAGCGCTTGCCCGCGAAAGGCAAAGGTCCCAGGTTCGAGTCCCGGTTCCGGCACACAATTTTAATCTGCCAGGAAGTTTCATAACAGCGCACACTCCGCTGCAGAGTGAAAGTTTCATTCTGGAAACATCCCTTAGGCTGTGGCTAAGCCATGTCTCCACCATATCCTTTCTTCCAGGAGTGCTAGTCTTGCAAGTTTCGCAGGAGAGCTTCTGAGAAATTTGGAAAGTAGGAGACGAGGTACTGGCGGAAGTAAAGTTGTGAGGCGGTGTCGTGAGTCGTGTCGGGGTAGCTCAGTGGTAGAGCGCTTGCCCGCGAAAGGCAAAGGTCCCAGGTTCGAGTCCCGGTTCCGGCACACAATTTTAATCTGCCAGGAAGTTTCATAACAGCGCACACTCCGCTGCAGAGTGAAAGTTTCATTCTGGAAACATCCCTTAGGCTGTGGCTAAGCCATGTCTCCACCATATCCTTTCTTCCAGGAGTGCTAGTCTTGCAAGTTTCGCAGGAGAGCTTCTGAGAAGTTTGGAAAGTAGGAGACGAGGTACTGGCGGAAGTAAAGTTGTGAGGCGGTGTCGTGAGTCGTGTCGGGGTAGCTCAGTGGTAGAGCGCTTGCCCGCGAAAGGCAAAGGTCCCAGGTTCGAGTCCCGGTTCCGGCACACAATTTTAATCTGCCAGGAAGTTTCATAACAGCGCACACTCCGCTGCAGAGTGAAAGTTTCATTCTGGAAACATCCCTTAGGCTGTGGCTAAGCCATGTCTCCACCATATCCTTTCTTCCAGGAGTGCTAGTCTTGCAAGTTTCGCAGGAGAGCTTCTGAGAAGTTTGGAAAGTAGGAGACGAGGTACTGGCGGAAGTAAAGTTGTGAGGCGGTGTCGTGAGTCGTGTCGGGGTAGCTCAGTGGTAGAGCGCTTGCCCGCAAAAGGCAAAGGTCCCAGGTTCGAGTCCCGGTTCCGGCACACAATTGTAATCTGCCAGGAAGTTTCATAACAGCGCACACTCCGCTAGAGTGAAAGTTTCATTCTGGAAACATCCCTTAGGCTGTGGCTAAGCCATGTCTCCACCATATCCTTTCTTCCAGGAGTGCTAGTCTTGCAAGTTTCGCAGGAGAGCTTCTGAGAAGTTTGGAAAGTAGGAGACGAGGTACTGGCGGAAGTAAAGTTGTGAGGCGGTGTCGTGAGTCGTGTCGGGGTAGCTCAGTGGTAGAGCGCTTGCCCGCGAAAGGCAAAGGTCCCAGGTTCGAGTCCCGGTTCCGGCACACAATTTTAATCTGCCAGGAAGTTTCATAACAGCGCACACTCCGCTGCAGAGTGAAAGTTTCATTCTGGAAACATCCCTTAGGCTGTGGCTAAGCCATGTCTCCACCATATCCTTTCTTCCAGGAGTGCTAGTCTTGCAAGTTTCGCAGGAGAGCTTCTGAGAAGTTTGGAAAGTAGGAGACGAGGTACTGGCGGAAGTAAAGTTGTGAGGCGGTGTCGTGAGTCGTGTCGGGGTAGCTCAGTGGTAGAGCGCTTGCCCGCGAAAGGCAAAGGTCCCAGGTTCGAGTCCCGGTTCCGGCACACAATTTTAATCTGCCAGGAAGTTTCATAACAGCGCACACTCCGCTGCAGAGTGAAAGTTTCATTCTGGAAACATCCCTTAGGCTGTGGCTAAGCCATGTCTCCACCATATCCTTTCTTCCAGGAGTGCTAGTCTTGCAAGTTTCGCAGGAGAGCTTCTGAGAAATTTGGAAAGTAGGAGACGAGGTACTGGCGGAAGTAAAGTTGTGAGGCGGTGTCGTGAGTCGTGTCGGGGTAGCTCAGTGGTAGAGCGCTTGCCCGCGAAAGGCAAAGGTCCCAGGTTCGAGTCCCGGTTCCGGCACACAATTTTAATCTGCCAGGAAGTTTCATAACAGCGCACACTCCGCTGCAGAGTGAAAGTTTCATTCTGGAAACATCCCTTAGGCTGTGGCTAAGCCATGTCTCCACCATATCCTTTCTTCCAGGAGTGCTAGTCTTGCAAGTTTCGCAGGAGAGCTTCTGAGAAGTTTGGAAAGTAGGAGACGAGGTACTGGCGGAAGTAAAGTTGTGAGGCGGTGTCGTGAGTCGTGTCGGGGTAGCTCAGTGGTAGAGCGCTTGCCCGCGAAAGGCAAAGGTCCCAGGTTCGAGTCCCGGTTCCAGCACACAATTTTAATCTGCCAGGAAGTTTCATAACAGCGCACACTCCGCTGCAGAGTGAAAGTTTCATTCTGGAAACATCCCTTAGGCTGTGGCTAAGCCATGTCTCCACCATATCCTTTCTTCCAGGAGTGCTAGTCTTGCAAGTTTCGCAGGAGAGCTTCTGAGAAGTTTGGAAAGTAGGAGACGAGGTACTGGCGGAAGTAAAGTTGTGAGGCGGTGTCGTGAGTCGTGTCGGGGTAGCTCAGTGGTAGAGCGCTTGCCCGCGAAAGGCAAAGGTCCCAGGTTCGAGTCCCGGTTCCGGCACACAATTTTAATCTGCCAGGAAGTTTCATAACAGCGCACACTCCGCTGCAGAGTGAAAGTTTCATTCTGGAAACATCCCTTAGGCTGTGGCTAAGCCATGTCTCCACCATATCCTTTCTTCCAGGAGTGCTAGTCTTGCAAGTTTCGCAGGAGAGCTTCTGAGAAGTTTGGAAAGTAGGAGACGAGGTACTGGCGGAAGTAAAGTTGTGAGGCGGTGTCGTGAGTCGTGTCGGGGTAGCTCAGTGGTAGAGCGCTTGCCCGCGAAAGGCAAAGGTCCCAGGTTCGAGTCCCGGTTCCGGCACACAATTTTAATCTGCCAGGAAGTTTCATAACAGCGCACACTCCGCTGCAGAGTGAAAGTTTCATTCTGGAAACATCCCTTAGGCTGTGGCTAAGCCATGTCTCCACCATATCCTTTCTTCCAGGAGTGCTAGTCTTGCAAGTTTCGCAGGAGAGCTTCTGAGAAATTTGGAAAGTAGGAGACGAGGTACTGGCGGAAGTAAAGTTGTGAGGCGGTGTCGTGAGTCGTGTCGGGGTAGCTCAGTGGTAGAGCGCTTGCCCGCGAAAGGCAAAGGTCCCAGGTTCGAGTCCCGGTTCCGGCACACAATTTTAATCTGCCAGGAAGTTTCATAACAGCGCACACTCCGCTGCAGAGTGAAAGTTTCATTCTGGAAACATCCCTTAGGCTGTGGCTAAGCCATGTCTCCACCATATCCTTTCTTCCAGGAGTGCTAGTCTTGCAAGTTTCGCAGGAGAGCTTCTGAGAAGTTTGGAAAGTAGGAGACGAGGTACTGGCGGAAGTAAAGTTGTGAGGCGGTGTCGTGAGTCGTGTCGGGGTAGCTCAGTGGTAGAGCGCTTGCCCGCGAAAGGCAAAGGTCCCAGGTTCGAGTCCCGGTTCCGGCACACAATTTTAATCTGCCAGGAAGTTTCATAACAGCGCACACTCCGCTGCAGAGTGAAAGTTTCATTCTGGAAACATCCCTTAGGCTGTGGCTAAGCCATGTCTCCACCATATCCTTTCTTCCAGGAGTGCTAGTCTTGCAAGTTTCGCAGGAGAGCTTCTGAGAAGTTTGGAAAGTAGGAGACGAGGTACTGGCGGAAGTAAAGTTATGAGGCGGTGTCGTGAGTCGTGTCGGGGTAGCTCAGTGGTAGAGCGCTTGCCCGCAAAAGGCAAAGGTCCCAGGTTCGAGTCCCGGTTCCGGCACACAATTTTAATCTGCCAGGAAGTTTCATAACAGCGCACACTCCGCTAGAGTGAAAGTTTCATTCTGGAAACATCCCTTAGGCTGTGGCTAAGCCATGTCTCCACCATATCCTTTCTTCCAGGAGTGCTAGTCTTGCAAGTTTCGCAGGAGAGCTTCTGAGAAGTTTGGAAAGTAGGAGACGAGGTACTGGCGGAAGTAAAGTTGTGAGGCGGTGTCGTGAGTCGTGTCGGGGTAGCTCAGTGGTAGAGCGCTTGCCCGCGAAAGGCAAAGGTCCCAGGTTCGAGTCCCGGTTCCGGCACACAATTTTAATCTGCCAGGAAGTTTCATAACAGCGCACACTCCGCTGCAGAGTGAAAGTTTCATTCTGGAAACATCCCTTAGGCTGTGGCTAAGCCATGTCTCCACCATATCCTTTCTTCCAGGAGTGCTAGTCTTGCAAGTTTCGCAGGAGAGCTTCTGAGAAGTTTGGAAAGTAGGAGACGAGGTACTGGCGGAAGTAAAGTTGTGAGGCGGTGTCGTGAGTCGTGTCGGGGTAGCTCAGTGGTAGAGCGCTTGCCCGCGAAAGGCAAAGGTCCCAGGTTCGAGTCCCGGTTCCGGCACACAATTTTAATCTGCCAGGAAGTTTCATAACAGCGCACACTCCGCTGCAGAGTGAAAGTTTCATTCTGGAAACATCCCTTAGGCTGTGGCTAAGCCATGTCTCCACCATATCCTTTCTTCCAGGAGTGCTAGTCTTGCAAGTTTCGCAGGAGAGCTTCTGAGAAATTTGGAAAGTAGGAGACGAGGTACTGGCGGAAGTAAAGTTGTGAGGCGGTGTCGTGAGTCGTGTCGGGGTAGCTCAGTGGTAGAGCGCTTGCCCGCGAAAGGCAAAGGTCCCAGGTTCGAGTCCCGGTTCCGGCACACAATTTTAATCTGCCAGGAAGTTTCATAACAGCGCACACTCCGCTGCAGAGTGAAAGTTTCATTCTGGAAACATCCCTTAGGCTGTGGCTAAGCCATGTCTCCACCATATCCTTTCTTCCAGGAGTGCTAGTCTTGCAAGTTTCGCAGGAGAGCTTCTGAGAAGTTTGGAAAGTAGGAGACGAGGTACTGGCGGAAGTAAAGTTGTGAGGCGGTGTCGTGAGTCGTGTCGGGGTAGCTCAGTGGTAGAGCGCTTGCCCGCGAAAGGCAAAGGTCCCAGGTTCGAGTCCCGGTTCCGGCACACAATTTTAATCTGCCAGGAAGTTTCATAACAGCGCACACTCCGCTGCAGAGTGAAAGTTTCATTCTGGAAACATCCCTTAGGCTGTGGCTAAGCCATGTCTCCACCATATCCTTTCTTCCAGGAGTGCTAGTCTTGCAAGTTTCGCAGGAGAGCTTCTGAGAAGTTTGGAAAGTAGGAGACGAGGTACTGGCGGAAGTAAAGTTGTGAGGCGGTGTCGTGAGTCGTGTCGGGGTAGCTCAGTGGTAGAGCGCTTGCCCGCGAAAGGCAAAGGTCCCAGGTTCGAGTCCCGGTTCCGGCACACAATTTTAATCTGCCAGGAAGTTTCATAACAGCGCACACTCCGCTGCAGAGTGAAAGTTTCATTCTGGAAACATCCCTTAGGCTGTGGCTAAGCCATGTCTCCACCATATCCTTTCTTCCAGGAGTGCTAGTCTTGCAAGTTTCGCAGGAGAGCTTCTGAGAAGTTTGGAAAGTAGGAGACGAGGTACTGGCGGAAGTAAAGTTGTGAGGCGGTGTCGTGAGTCGTGTCGGGGTAGCTCAGTGGTAGAGCGCTTGCCCGCAAAAGGCAAAGGTCCCAGGTTCGAGTCCCGGTTCCGGCACACAATTTTAATCTGCCAGGAAGTTTCATAACAGCGCACACTCCGCTGCAGAGTGAAAGTTTCATTCTGGAAACATCCCTTAGGCTGTGGCTAAGCCATGTCTCCACCATATCCTTTCTTCCAGGAGTGCTAGTCTTGCAAGTTTCGCAGGAGAGCTTCTGAGAAATTTGGAAAGTAGGAGACGAGGTACTGGCGGAAGTAAAGTTGTGAGGCGGTGTCGTGAGTCGTGTCGGGGTAGCTCAGTGGTAGAGCGCTTGCCCGCGAAAGGCAAAGGTCCCAGGTTCGAGTCCCGGTTCCGGCACACAATTTTAATCTGCCAGGAAGTTTCATAACAGCGCACACTCCGCTGCAGAGTGAAAGTTTCATTCTGGAAACATCCCTTAGGCTGTGGCTAAGCCATGTCTCCACCATATCCTTTCTTCCAGGAGTGCTAGTCTTGCAAGTTTCGCAGGAGAGCTTCTGAGAAGTTTGGAAAGTAGGAGACGAGGTACTGGCGGAAGTAAAGTTGTGAGGCGGTGTCGTGAGTCGTGTCGGGGTAGCTCAGTGGTAGAGCGCTTGCCCGCGAAAGGCAAAGGTCCCAGGTTCGAGTCCCGGTTCCAGCACACAATTTTAATCTGCCAGGAAGTTTCATAACAGCGCACACTCCGCTGCAGAGTGAAAGTTTCATTCTGGAAACATCCCTTAGGCTGTGGCTAAGCCATGTCTCCACCATATCCTTTCTTCCAGGAGTGCTAGTCTTGCAAGTTTCGCAGGAGAGCTTCTGAGAAGTTTGGAAAGTAGGAGACGAGGTACTGGCGGAAGTAAAGTTGTGAGGCGGTGTCGTGAGTCGTGTCGGGGTAGCTCAGTGGTAGAGCGCTTGCCCGCAAAAGGCAAAGGTCCCAGGTTCGAGTCCCGGTTCCGGCACACAATTTTAATCTGCCAGGAAGTTTCATAACAGCGCACACTCCGCTGCAGAGTGAAAGTTTCATTCTGGAAACATCCCTTAGGCTGTGGCTAAGCCATGTCTCCACCATATCCTTTCTTCCAGGAGTGCTAGTCTTGCAAGTTTCGCAGGAGAGCTTCTGAGAAGTTTGGAAAGTAGGAGACGAGGTACTGGCGGAAGTAAAGTTGTGAGGCGGTGTCGTGAGTCGTGTCGGGGTAGCTCAGTGGTAGAGCGCTTGCCCGCGAAAGGCAAAGGTCCCAGGTTCGAGTCCCGGTTCCGGCACACAATTTTAATCTGCCAGGAAGTTTCATAACAGCGCACACTCCGCTGCAGAGTGAAAGTTTCATTCTGGAAACATCCCTTAGGCTGTGGCTAAGCCATGTCTCCACCATATCCTTTCTTCCAGGAGTGCTAGTCTTGCAAGTTTCGCAGGAGAGCTTCTGAGAAATTTGGAAAGTAGGAGACGAGGTACTGGCGGAAGTAAAGTTGTGAGGCGGTGTCGTGAGTCGTGTCGGGGTAGCTCAGTGGTAGAGCGCTTGCCCGCGAAAGGCAAAGGTCCCAGGTTCGAGTCCCGGTTCCGGCACACAATTTTAATCTGCCAGGAAGTTTCATAACAGCGCACACTCCGCTGCAGAGTGAAAGTTTCATTCTGGAAACATCCCTTAGGCTGTGGCTAAGCCATGTCTCCACCATATCCTTTCTTCCAGGAGTGCTAGTCTTGCAAGTTTCGCAGGAGAGCTTCTGAGAAGTTTGGAAAGTAGGAGACGAGGTACTGGCGGAAGTAAAGTTGTGAGGCGGTGTCGTGAGTCGTGTCGGGGTAGCTCAGTGGTAGAGCGCTTGCCCGCGAAAGGCAAAGGTCCCAGGTTCGAGTCCCGGTTCCGGCACACAATTTTAATCTGCCAGGAAGTTTCATAACAGCGCACACTCCGCTGCAGAGTGAAAGTTTCATTCTGGAAACATCCCTTAGGCTGTGGCTAAGCCATGTCTCCACCATATCCTTTCTTCCAGGAGTGCTAGTCTTGCAAGTTTCGCAGGAGAGCTTCTGAGAAATTTGGAAAGTAGGAGACGAGGTACTGGCGGAAGTAAAGTTGTGAGGCGGTGTCGTGAGTCGTGTCGGGGTAGCTCAGTGGTAGAGCGCTTGCCCGCGAAAGGCAAAGGTCCCAGGTTCGAGTCCCGGTTCCGGCACACAATTTTAATCTGCCAGGAAGTTTCATAACAGCGCACACTCCGCTGCAGAGTGAAAGTTTCATTCTGGAAACATCCCTTAGGCTGTGGCTAAGCCATGTCTCCACCATATCCTTTCTTCCAGGAGTGCTAGTCTTGCAAGTTTCGCAGGAGAGCTTCTGAGAAGTTTGGAAAGTAGGAGACGAGGTACTGGCGGAAGTAAAGTTGTGAGGCGGTGTCGTGAGTCGTGTCGGGGTAGCTCAGTGGTAGAGCGCTTGCCCGCGAAAGGCAAAGGTCCCAGGTTCGAGTCCCGGTTCCGGCACACAATTTTAATCTGCCAGGAAGTTTCATAACAGCGCACACTCCGCTGCAGAGTGAAAGTTTCATTCTGGAAACATCCCTTAGGCTGTGGCTAAGCCATGTCTCCACCATATCCTTTCTTCCAGGAGTGCTAGTCTTGCAAGTTTCGCAGGAGAGCTTCTGAGAAGTTTGGAAAGTAGGAGACGAGGTACTGGCGGAAGTAAAGTTGTGAGGCGGTGTCGTGAGTCGTGTCGGGGTAGCTCAGTGGTAGAGCGCTTGCCCGCAAAAGGCAAAGGTCCCAGGTTCGAGTCCCGGTTCCGGCACACAATTTTAATCTGCCAGGAAGTTTCATAACAGCGCACACTCCGCTAGAGTGAAAGTTTCATTCTGGAAACATCCCTTAGGCTGTGGCTAAGCCATGTCTCCACCATATCCTTTCTTCCAGGAGTGCTAGTCTTGCAAGTTTCGCAGGAGAGCTTCTGAGAAGTTTGGAAAGTAGGAGACGAGGTACTGGCGGAAGTAAAGTTGTGAGGCGGTGTCGTGAGTCGTGTCGGGGTAGCTCAGTGGTAGAGCGCTTGCCCGCGAAAGGCAAAGGTCCCAGGTTCGAGTCCCGGTTCCGGCACACAATTTTAATCTGCCAGGAAGTTTCATAACAGCGCACACTCCGCTGCAGAGTGAAAGTTTCATTCTGGAAACATCCCTTAGGCTGTGGCTAAGCCATGTCTCCACCATATCCTTTCTTCCAGGAGTGCTAGTCTTGCAAGTTTCGCAGGAGAGCTTCTGAGAAGTTTGGAAAGTAGGAGACGAGGTACTGGCGGAAGTAAAGTTGTGAGGCGGTGTCGTGAGTCGTGTCGGGGTAGCTCAGTGGTAGAGCGCTTGCCCGCGAAAGGCAAAGGTCCCAGGTTCGAGTCCCGGTTCCGGCACACAATTTTAATCTGCCAGGAAGTTTCATAACAGCGCACACTCCGCTGCAGAGTGAAAGTTTCATTCTGGAAACATCCCTTAGGCTGTGGCTAAGCCATGTCTCCACCATATCCTTTCTTCCAGGAGTGCTAGTCTTGCAAGTTTCGCAGGAGAGCTTCTGAGAAGTTTGGAAAGTAGGAGACGAGGTACTGGCGGAAGTAAAGTTGTGAGGCGGTGTCGTGAGTCGTGTCGGGGTAGCTCAGTGGTAGAGCGCTTGCCCGCGAAAGGCAAAGGTCCCAGGTTCGAGTCCCGGTTCCGGCACACAATTTTAATCTGCCAGGAAGTTTCATAACAGCGCACACTCCGCTAGAGTGAAAGTTTCATTCTGGAAACATCCCTTAGGCTGTGGCTAAGCCATGTCTCCATCATATCCTTTCTTCCAGGAGTGCTAGTCTTGCAAGTTTCGCAGGAGAGCTTCTGAGAAGTTTGGAAAGTAGGAGACGAGGTACTGGCGGAAGTAAAGTTGTGAGGCGGTGTCGTGAGTCGTGTCGGGGTAGCTCAGTGGTAGAGCGCTTGCCCGCGAAAGGCAAAGGTCCCAGGTTCGAGTCCCGGTTCCGGCACACAATTTTAATCTGCCAGGAAGTTTCATAACAGCGCACACTCCGCTGCAGAGTGAAAGTTTCATTCTGGAAACATCCCTTAGGCTGTGGCTAAGCCATGTCTCCACCATATCCTTTCTTCCAGGAGTGCTAGTCTTGCAAGTTTCGCAGGAGAGCTTCTGAGAAGTTTGGAAAGTAGGAGACGAGGTACTGGCGGAAGTAAAGTTGTGAGGCGGTGTCGTGAGTCGTGTCGGGGTAGCTCAGTGGTAGAGCGCTTGCCCGCGAAAGGCAAAGGTCCCAGGTTCGAGTCCCGGTTCCGGCACACAATTTTAATCTGCCAGGAAGTTTCATAACAGCGCACACTCCGCTGCAGAGTGAAAGTTTCATTCTGGAAACATCCCTTAGGCTGTGGCTAAGCCATGTCTCCACCATATCCTTTCTTCCAGGAGTGCTAGTCTTGCAAGTTTCGCAGGAGAGCTTCTGAGAAGTTTGGAAAGTAGGAGACGAGGTACTGGCGGAAGTAAAGTTGTGAGGCGGTGTCGTGAGTCGTGTCGGGGTAGCTCAGTGGTAGAGCGCTTGCCCGCGAAAGGCAAAGGTCCCAGGTTCGAGTCCCGGTTCCGGCACACAATTTTAATCTGCCAGGAAGTTTCATAACAGCGCACACTCCGCTGCAGAGTGAAAGTTTCATTCTGGAAACATCCCTTAGGCTGTGGCTAAGCCATGTCTCCACCATATCCTTTCTTCCAGGAGTGCTAGTCTTGCAAGTTTCGCAGGAGAGCTTCTGAGAAATTTGGAAAGTAGGAGACGAGGTACTGGCGGAAGTAAAGTTGTGAGGCGGTGTCGTGAGTCGTGTCGGGGTAGCTCAGTGGTAGAGCGCTTGCCCGCGAAAGGCAAAGGTCCCAGGTTCGAGTCCCGGTTCCGGCACACAATTTTAATCTGCCAGGAAGTTTCATAACAGCGCACACTCCGCTGCAGAGTGAAAGTTTCATTCTGGAAACATCCCTTAGGCTGTGGCTAAGCCATGTCTCCACCATATCCTTTCTTCCAGGAGTGCTAGTCTTGCAAGTTTCGCAGGAGAGCTTCTGAGAAGTTTGGAAAGTAGGAGACGAGGTACTGGCGGAAGTAAAGTTGTGAGGCGGTGTCGTGAGTCGTGTCGGGGTAGCTCAGTGGTAGAGCGCTTGCCCGCGAAAGGCAAAGGTCCCAGGTTCGAGTCCCGGTTCCGGCACACAATTTTAATCTGCCAGGAAGTTTCATAACAGCGCACACTCCGCTGCAGAGTGAAAGTTTCATTCTGGAAACATCCCTTAGGCTGTGGCTAAGCCATGTCTCCACCATATCCTTTCTTCCAGGAGTGCTAGTCTTGCAAGTTTCGCAGGAGAGCTTCTGAGAAGTTTGGAAAGTAGGAGACGAGGTACTGGCGGAAGTAAAGTTGTGAGGCGGTGTCGTGAGTCGTGTCGGGGTAGCTCAGTGGTAGAGCGCTTGCCCGCAAAAGGCAAAGGTCCCAGGTTCGAGTCCCGGTTCCGGCACACAATTTTAATCTGCCAGGAAGTTTCATAACAGCGCACACTCCGCTAGAGTGAAAGTTTCATTCTGGAAACATCCCTTAGGCTGTGGCTAAGCCATGTCTCCACCATATCCTTTCTTCCAGGAGTGCTAGTCTTGCAAGTTTCGCAGGAGAGCTTCTGAGAAGTTTGGAAAGTAGGAGACGAGGTACTGGCGGAAGTAAAGTTGTGAGGCGGTGTCGTGAGTCGTGTCGGGGTAGCTCAGTGGTAGAGCGCTTGCCCGCGAAAGGCAAAGGTCCCAGGTTCGAGTCCCGGTTCCGGCACACAATTTTAATCTGCCAGGAAGTTTCATAACAGCGCACACTCCGCTGCAGAGTGAAAGTTTCATTCTGGAAACATCCCTTAGGCTGTGGCTAAGCCATGTCTCCACCATATCCTTTCTTCCAGGAGTGCTAGTCTTGCAAGTTTCGCAGGAGAGCTTCTGAGAAGTTTGGAAAGTAGGAGACGAGGTACTGGCGGAAGTAAAGTTGTGAGGCGGTGTCGTGAGTCGTGTCGGGGTAGCTCAGTGGTAGAGCGCTTGCCCGCGAAAGGCAAAGGTCCCAGGTTCGAGTCCCGGTTCCGGCACACAATTTTAATCTGCCAGGAAGTTTCATAACAGCGCACACTCCGCTGTAGAGTGAAAGTTTCATTCTGGAAACATCCCTTAGGCTGTGGCTAAGCCATGTCTCCACCATATCCTTTCTTCCAGGAGTGCTAGTCTTGCAAGTTTCGCAGGAGAGCTTCTGAGAAATTTGGAAAGTAGGAGACGAGCTACTGGCGGAAGTAAAGTTGTGAGGCGGTGTCGTGAGTCGTGTCGGGGTAGCTCAGTGGTAGAGCGCTTGCCCGCGAAAGGCAAAGGTCCCAGGTTCGAGTCCCGGTTCCGGCACACAATTTTAATCTGCCAGGAAGTTTCATAACAGCGCACACTCCGCTGCAGAGTGAAAGTTTCATTCTGGAAACATCCCTTAGGCTGTGGCTAAGCCATGTCTCCACCATATCCTTTCTTCCAGGAGTGCTAGTCTTGCAAGTTTCGCAGGAGAGCTTCTGAGAAGTTTGGAAAGTAGGAGACGAGGTACTGGCGGAAGTAAAGTTGTGAGGCGGTGTCGTGAGTCGTGTCGGGGTAGCTCAGTGGTAGAGCGCTTGCCCGCGAAAGGCAAAGGTCCCAGGTTCGAGTCCCGGTTCCGGCACACAATTTTAATCTGCCAGGAAGTTTCTCTTCGATTGTTAATTTTTGTTGGAGGTTTTTGCTGTGTTTCAGAATCTTTAGATCAGTATTTATGTCAATTGGTTTGTGGTTCATGTTTATGAGGTGTTCTGCAAATGTGGAATTACTATTGCTTTTTAGTGCCCTTCTGTGTTCTGTGTATGTGGTATTGAAATTTCTGCAAATCTGTCCAATGGAAACTGAGTTACATTCCTGGCATGTCAGTTGGTAGATGCCAGAAGTGTTATGTTTGTCTGTGTTGGTGTTGGTTGTCTTTAGTTTTCTTTGTATTGAGTTGTCTGTTCTGTATGCTACTTTAAAACCTTATTTTTTGAGAATGTTTCCTATTCTGTTTGTTGCTTTGTTGTCATATGTGAGAGAGTGCCATTTATTTGTTGTTTTGTTTGATTTTTGTTCCTGTGTGTGGGTATTTGGTGTATGGGAGTTGAGTGGTTTTATGTTTTGTGTGCTTGTGTTGTGTTTCTGGTCTGCTAACAAACATGCTAACCATTCACCACATTAAATACACACGTTTTGGTTTGCAGATGACAAACCGTCAAAAAAAAACAAAAACAAAAAGACAGTGACTTTTGTGAGTTGAAGAACCACAAACATAACTACATGTGGTATTAAGGTAGGCCTAGTATACCTATAAAAATAAGAAGTCTCATAATTATCTGTAGTTTTTACTGTTAATGTACAAAAAGTAACGATCATTTCATTGTTAATTTGACAGACAATGTGAATTAAACAAGCCACAGATGATGCTGCAACGCCAGCGAAACATGTGTGGGAAAAATCGAAAAACATTTGTGTTTGCTCAAGGCGGACCTTACCTATAAAGCAAATTTATTTTGTAAGCAAACACGGAGATTGAAGAGCTTTTCAAATCTCAAGATGAAATTACCATATATAGCGAAATCGTGGTTATCAGTGTCGCCACACGAAGCAGTGCAGCTATATAAGGACGGTATTTTCAGTCGCTCACACTACAACGTGAGTTCCAATCTTAAACATTGAAACGGCATGACAGATATTGTGGGTACTGATCCTAGAAGACAACCGTGCCCCTGGCCCAAAGAATAAATTACCTCCGTCCCTGTATACAGTCGATGTAAACAAGCATTTGCTGTCTCACCTGACTGGTGGACGCCTCGGCCTTGTCACGTTGCGCCGCAGCCTCCTGTAGTTCAGCTTGTGTTTGTTCCCACAGCAGCTGCAGGGCCGAAAAGCCCGAAACCTTTCCACCTTCATCAGAAGCTTCTGCTGATCCTCCTTCTGTTGTACCTCCTGCTTCTCCCTCACCCTGGAGACAAACAAAACACAGCATTCCTTTAATGTTCAGAATTAATTCGTTGAAATTCATAGGTTGACGTCCCCTGGATATCTTAAAGTAATCGAGATGTTGCAGTGGACAGCACAGGGGACTCCCATTCTGGAGGACGGTGGTTGAAATTCGCGTCCGAATATCTGGATTTAGGTTTATTCGTGAATTCCCTATATTATGCCAGGCAGATGCTGACATGGTTCAGTCCATGTTGTTAACCCTTTCAGACCAACATTCTGACTTCATAGATGGAAAAGTTAGAGGCCATTATTTTCTGTATTAATAAACTACGCTGAATTAAAAAAATGTATTTTTACTTGTTAATTCAATAATTATTTTTTATCTCACGCTGTTAATGCACAATACACATTGTTATTGCGGTATATTATTAATTCCGACATTATGTTGTTGATTCATTGCACTTTCAGTTCAATAAGGCTAGCATAATCTTCACCACAGTACCAGAGAAAAGACATTTCACTGGTAAAATAATGTGAACCAGATTCACAGCCACAGACAGCAACGTGAAACGACCTTGAAATCAGACAGATTAATGCCTGTGAAATGGGTCCATGCCCAACCAAGTAGCAAATTATTGTACTGTAACAGACTAGTTGCATGTTGTTGCTGTGGCGGATTAGCCGTGCGCACTGGGGCGGCGTGCTGCTGTATGTGAAGCCTTTCGCCTTCGGGGGTTTGAGTCCCCCCCCTCGGCCATGGGCGTTTGTGTTGTCCTTAGGTTAGTTTACCTTAGTTTAATTAGTTTGTAACCTATGGACTAATAACCATGCATTTCAGTCCAATAGATTTACAAACATTTGAACTTTTTTGTTTAATTTGTCCCTCAATAACAATACAACTTTAAAGACACGTACACAAAATACTGTGTATAGCAGCTTAACGTAAGGTGTAGTCTTGGAACAATATTGAGAGTGATAGCGTTAAAAATACAATCCGAGCTTTTACCTTCTAATCATCACTTCCTTCCTTTCCTTCTCGTGCAATTACATATTTTTTTAAAAACACCCCAGATAGCAATAAATAAACACTCTAAAGTCGATAGCTAATTGTGGGGCATAATTTCAACTTCGCCAATCAATTTACTTCAATGCACTGAATCAGCCGAGATGGAGTACTTTTAATTCAGGCCAAAATTGTTACTACACCCACAGCATACCTCAAGTAGTGAAGCTGATAGTGTGAATAATACAGCTTCCCATTGTTTAAGAGGTTGAGAAATAGAAAACAGCCTTTAATAGCATCATTACTTTGAATAAAGGGAAAAGTTTCAATTAAAGATGGTTTTGGATTCCACAAGTATTAATTCGTCTAGTTGTAGCGATTCAGCTGGGGCTGATCTAGTCAACAGTGAGTGTATTTCCAAATTGTTGTGAAGGTTAGCTGATAATGTTGAACTGAAAGGAAATAGTAAAAAGATGGTAATGTCCTAACGTCTCTGAAGAATAAGTGCATACAAAAACAGGGGTCAAACAGCCTCCCTCCCCCCCCCCCCCCCCAAAAAAAAGAAGAGCCACATATATAGACTTTTTCAGTCGCACACATTACCACCTGAGTTCCAATTTTAAACACTGAAACGGCTTGACAGATATTGTGGGTACTGATCCTAGAAGACAACCGTGCCCCTGGCCCAAAGAATAAATTACCTCCGTCCCTGTATACAGTCGATGTAAACAAGCATTTGCTGTCTCACCTGATTGTTGGACGGCTCGCCCTGATCACGTTGCGCCGCAGCCTCCTGTAGTTCAGCTTGAGTGTGTTCCCACAGCAGCTGTAGCCCCGAAACCTTTCCACCTTCATCAGAAGTTTCTGCTGATCCTCCTTCTGTTGAACCTCCTGCTGCTTCCTCACCCTGGAGACAAACAAAACACAGCATTCCTTTAATGTTCAGAATTAATTCATTGAAATTCATAGTCTGACGTCCCGTGGATATCTTAAAATAATCAGAAGGATTTGGAACTTGAAACTGAAAGAGATGTTGCAGGGGTCAGCACAGGTCACTCTCATTTGGGAGAACGGTGGTTGAAATTCACGTCTGAATATCTGGATTTAGATTTTTCCATGAATTCCATATATTGTTCCAGGCAAATGCTGACATGGTTCATTTCCTATTCTTAACCTTTCCTGGCCCACATTAATAATTAATGCAATATGCAGAATTTTTTAAAATGCCTTTTTTACTGTTGATTGATTAATTATCTTTTATCTCGTGCTTTTAATGCACAATACACATTTTTAATTAGGTAGATTATTAATTCGGACATTATGTTGTTGATTCTTTGCACTTTCAGTTCAATAATCTTCATAATGGCATACGAGAAAAGATATTTCACTGCTAAAATAATGTAATGTGGATGAGAATCACAGCCATATGCAGCAACGTAAAACGACCTCGAAATCAGAGAGATTAATGTCTGTGAAATGGGTACATGCCCAACCAAGTAGCAAATTATTGTACTGGAACAGACTAGCTACATGTTGTCCCTCAATAGCAATGAGACTTCAAGGACACATACACAAAAAATGGTGTATAGCAGCTTACCATACAGTGTTGTCTTGGAATAATATTGAGAATGGTAGTGTTAAAAATACAATCCGAGCTTTTACTGCGTCTCTAATCACCACATACTTCCTTCGCTTCTCATGGACTGATGTGTTTTACAAACTCAACAGTTACAACCACAGATAGCAGTAAGTGAACACTCTAAAGTCGTTAGGTAATGGTAGGGAATAATTTCAACTTCGCCAATCAATTTAATTCAATGCACTGAATCAGCTATTCAAGAGATTGAGAAATCAAAACAATCTTTAATCGCATTATTTCTTTAAATAAAGGGAAAAGTTTCAATGAAAGACAATTTCGGATTCCACAATTATTACTGTGTCTAGTTGTAGCGATTCGGCTGGGGCTGATCTGGTCAACAGTGAGTGTATTTCCAAATTGTTGTAAAGGTTTAGCTGATGATGTTGAACTGAAAGGTAATAGTAAAAAGATGGAAAATATGAGAGCAAAATTTCTGTCTGATTTCAAAGTGTTCTAAATTAAAAAGCAAAGTATTAAAATCAAGAAATCAATAAAACGTCTAATATTTAGGGACTGTAATCACATAATGTAACAATAAATGCAAGACAACCAGAAAAATGATTGGAATTGTTTTCAGTGAAAGATGTCAAATATTAGTGAAGAAATCGTTTAGTGTAGATAACATTCGAAAGAAACTGTTTATGGCGTCACTGGGTGTGTCCTTACGTACGGCGATGAAAGCTGGCAGGAAGCATTAGGACGAGACGGAATTGTGCCTTTACAGAAGCCTAATGAAGTCTACCAGAAGAAAAGAATAATTTGCTGAAGGTGTTCTGAAAGAAATCTTTGTGTCGGGAAATCCTCACTGAAAAAAATGATAATAAATTATTTTGAAAGGACTGGATTGCTACTAACCATAAACACATCAACACGATTCGCAGAAGTGCACTCTTAAAAGGCTTTCGATGTTCTCGGCTTTCGGCCTTTACAGCCTTTGACAGAATTATGTAAAAGGGTTGGAACTGAAACAGTGGTAACACCGCAGCGGAAACACCATGCAATGTTATCTAGTAGGGCCACTGATAGCACACGTTGTTGACATGCCTACCTTACTTCCGATCAAATGGACTCGCCTGTCCTACGGCACCTGTGTGCGCATAATCGAGGGAAACAGTCACTTGTAAGTGAGCGGTCTATTGTAATAGTGTCACTGTGTTATCGAAACAGGGACAACGGTGTTGGATGAAGATTGAATGTGCTAGAGGTCATACTGCACGACAGTGCGTAGCAGGCAACCGACATTGCCGTACAGAACAGTGGCAAGTTGGGTAAAAGCCTTTAGTGAAGATCGGCAAACTGTGCCAGATATGCATAGGGCAGGTCGTCCTAGCGTCTCTGAACAATAAGTGCATACAAAAACAAGGCACAAACAGCCTCCCCCACAAAAAAAGAGCTACATAAATAGACTTTTTCAGTCACACACATTCCCACCTTAGTTCTAATTTTAAACACTGAAACGGCTAGACAGGTATTGTGGGTACTGATCCTAGAAGACAACCGTGCCCCTGGCCCAAAGAATAAATTACCTCCGTCCCTGTATACAGTCGATGTAAACAAGCATTTGCTGTCTCACCTGATTGTTGGACGGCTCGCCCTCATCACGTTGCGCCGCAGCCTCCTGTAGTTCAGCTTGAGTGTGTTCCCACAGCAGCTGTAGGCCCGAAACCTTTCCACCTTCATCAGAAGCTTCTGCTGATCCTCCTTCTGTTGAACCTCCTGCTTCTTCCTCACCCTAGAGACAAACAAAACACAGCATTCCTTTAATGTTCAGAATTAATTCGTTGAAATTCATAGTCTGATGTCCTGTGGATATCTTAAAATAATCAGTAGGATTTGGAAGTTGAGCCTGAGCGAGGTGTTACAGGGGTCTGCACAGGTCACTCTCATTCGGAAGAATGGTGGTTGAAATTCGCGTCCGAATATCTGGATTTATATTTTTCCGTGAATTCCATATATTGTGCCAGGCAAATGCTGACATGGTTCATTTCCTATTCTTAACCTTTCCTGGCCCACATTAAGAATTCAGAGACTGAAAGATTAGAGCATATTATTTTCTGTATTAATACAATACGCAGAATTTATTTAAAATGTCTCTTTTATTTTTGATTGATTAATTTTTTTTCTCGATTTTAATGCACAATACACATTTTTAATTATGTATATTATTAATTCGGACACTGTGGTGTTGATTCTTTGCACTTTCAGTTCAATAATCTTCATGACGGCACCCAGGAAAAGATATTTCACTGCTGAAATAATGTAATGTGGATGAGAATCACAGCCACACGCAGCAACGTGAATCAACCACGAAATCAGAGAGATTAATGTCTGTGAAATGGGTACATGCCCAACCAAGTACCAAATTATTGTACTGGAACAAACTAGCTACATGTTGTTCCTCAATAGCAATGCAACTTTAAAGACACGTACACAAAAAAAGGTGTATAGCAGCTTACCATACGGTGCCGTCTTGGAATAATATTGAGAATGGTAGTGTTAAAAATACAATCCGAGCTTTTACTGCGTCTCTAATGTTCAAATGTTTGTCAAGGTTATGGGACTTAACTATGGGGTCATCAGTCCCTAAACTTATGAACTACTTACGAACTAGGACGGCACAAATATCCACGCCCGAGGGGGGATTCGAACCCCCGACCGTAGTGGCCGTGGTGACAATGACTGGAGCGCCTCAGTCACCTCGGCCACCGCAGCCGGCGCATCTCTAATCATCACTTTCCTCCTTCCCTTCTCATGGAATGACATATGTTTTACAAACTCAACAGTTACAACCACAGATAGCAATAAGTGAACACGCTAATGTCGATAGGTAATGGTAGGGCATAATTTCAACTTCGCCAATCAATTTAATTCAATGCACTGAATCAGTTGTCCAAGAGGTTGAGAAATAGAAAACATCCTTTAATCACATTATTGCTTTAAATAACTGGAAAAGTTTCAATGAAAGACAATTTCGGATTCCACTATTATTACTGTGTCTAGGTGTAGCGATTCAGCTGGGGCTGATCTGGTCAACAGTGAGTGTATTTCCAAATTGTTGTAAAGGTTTAGCTGGTGATGTTGAACTGAAAGGTAATAGTAAAAAGATGGAAAATATGAGAGCAAAATGTCTGTCTGATTTCAAAGTGTTCTAACTTAACATGCAATGTATTAAAATCAAAAAATCAGTAAAACGTCTAATATTTAGGCACTGTAATCACATAATGTAACAATACCTGCATGGCAACCAGATAAATGATTGGAATTGTTTTCAGTGAAAGAGGTCAAATATTAGTGAAGAAATCGTTTAGTGTAGATAACATTCGAAAGAAACTGTTTGTGATGTCACTGGGTGTGTCCTTATGCACAGCGATGAAAGCTGGCAGGAAGCGTTAAGAAGAGACAGAATTGTGCCTTTACAGAAGGCTAATGAAGTCTACTAGAAGAATAGAATAATTTGCTGTACGTGTTCTGAAAGAAATCTTTGTGTCGATAAAATCATCACTGAAAAAACGAAAATAAGTTATTTTGAAAGGACTGGATTGCTACTAACCACAAACACATCAACACGATTCGCAGAAATGCACTCTTAAAAGGCTTTTGATGTTCTCGGCTTTCGGCCTTTACAGCCTTTGTCAGAATTATGTACAAGGGTCGGAACTGAAACAGTGGTAACACCGCAGCGGAAACACCATGCAATGTTATCTAGTAGGGCCACTGATAGCACACATTGTTGACATGCCTACCTTACTTCTGATCAAATGGACTCGCCTGTCCTACGGCACCTGTGTGCGCATAATCGAGGGAAACAGTCACTTGTAAGCGAGCGGTCTGACGTAACGGTGTCACTATGTTTTCGAAACAGGGACAACAGTGTTGGATGAAGATTGAATGTGCTAGAGGTCATACTGCACGACAGTGCGTAGCAGGAAACCGACATTGCCGTACAGAACAGTGGCAAGTTGGGTAAAAGCCTTTAGTGAAGATCGGCAAACTGTGCCAGATATGCATAGGGCAGGTCGTCCTAGCGTCTCTGAACAATAAGTGCATACAAAAACAAGGCACAAACAGCCTCCCCCACAAAAAAAGAGCTACATAAATAGACTTTTTCAGTCACACACATTCCCACCTTAGTTCTAATTTTAAACACTGAAACGGCTAGACAGGTATTGTGGGTACTGATCCTAGAAGACAACCGTGCCCCTGGCCCAAAGAATAAATTACCTCCGTCCCTGTATACAGTCGATGTAAACAAGCATTTGCTGTCTCACCTGATTGTTGGACGGCTCGCCCTCATCACGTTGCGCCGCAGCCTCCTGTAGTTCAGCTTGAGTGTGTTCCCACAGCAGCTGTAGGCCCGAAACCTTTCCACCTTCATCAGAAGCTTCTGCTGATCCTCCTTCTGTTGAACCTCCTGCTTCTTCCTCACCCTAGAGACAAACAAAACACAGCATTCCTTTAATGTTCAGAATTAATTCGTTGAAATTCATAGTCTGATGTCCTGTGGATATCTTAAAATAATCAGTAGGATTTGGAAGTTGAGCCTGAGCGAGGTGTTACAGGGGTCTGCACAGGTCACTCTCATTCGGAAGAATGGTGGTTGAAATTCGCGTCCGAATATCTGGATTTATATTTTTCCGTGAATTCCATATATTGTGCCAGGCAAATGCTGACATGGTTCATTTCCTATTCTTAACCTTTCCTGGCCCACATTAAGAATTCAGAGACTGAAAGATTAGAGCATATTATTTTCTGTATTAATACAATACGCAGAATTTATTTAAAATGTCTCTTTTATTTTTGATTGATTAATTTTTTTTCTCGATTTTAATGCACAATACACATTTTTAATTATGTATATTATTAATTCGGACACTGTGGTGTTGATTCTTTGCACTTTCAGTTCAAGTGCCTTAAAAGGCTTTTGATGTTCTCGGCTTTCGGCCTTTACAGCCTTTGTCAGAATTATGTGCAAGGGTTGGAACTGAAACAGTGGTAACACCGCAGCGGAAACACCATGCGATGTTATCTAGTAGGGCCGCTGATAGTACACGTTGTTGACATGCCTACCTTACTTCCGATCAAATGGAATCGCCTGTCCTACGGCACTTTTGTGCGCACAATCGAGGGAAACAGTCACTTGTAAGCGAGCGGTCTGATGTAATAGTGTCACTGTGTTTTCGAAAAAGGGACAACGGTGTTGGATGAAGATTGAATGTGCTAGAGGTCGTACTGCACGACAGTGCGTAGCAGGCAACTGACATTGCCATACAGAACAGTGGCACATTGGGTAAAAGCCTTAAGAGAAGATCGGCAAACTGTGCCAGATATGCATAGGGCAGGTCGTCCTAGCGTCTCTGAACAATAAGTGCATACAAAAACAAGGCACAAACAGCCTCCCCCACAAAAAAAGAGCTACATAAATAGACTTTTTCAGTCACACACATTACCACCTGAGTTCCAATTTTAAACACTGAAACGGCTAGACAGATATTGTGGGTACTGATCCTAGAAGACAACCGTGCCCCTGGCCCAAAGAATAAATTACCTGCGTCCCTGTATACAGTCGATGTAAAGAAGCATTTGCTGTCTCACCTGATTGTTGGACGGCTCGCCCTCATCATGTTGCGCCGCAGCCTCCTGTAGTTCAGCTTGAGTGTGTTCCCACAGCAGCTGTAGGCCCGATACCTTTCCACCTTCATCAGAAGCTTCTGCTGATCCTCCTTCTGTTGAACCTCCTGCTTCCTCACCCTGGAGATAAACAAAACACAGCATTCCTTTAATGTTCAGAATTAATTCGTTGAAATTCATAGGCTGACATCCCCTGGATATCTTAAAGTAATCGGAAAGATTTGGAAGTTGAGATTGAGCAAGATGTTGCAGTGGACAGCACAGCGGACTCTCATTCGGGAGGACGGTGGTTGAAATTCGCGTCCGAATATCTGGATTTAGGTTTTTCCATGAATTCCCTATATTCTGCTAGGCAAATGCTGACATGGTTCATTTCCTATTCTTAACCCTTTCAGGCCCACGTTAAGAATTCAGTGATGGAAAAGTTAGTGGCCAGTAGTTTCTTTACTAATACAATACGCTGATTTTTAATGCCTTTTTTATTTTTGATTGAATAATAAGGAACCACTTCGTGGCATTCGCTTCAGAACTGTTCCGGAGATTCGACAGGCAGTAGACCGCTCCATTCGCACCATCAACAGAACAGGCTCTGCTAACAGTATACTACACCTTCCACACCGCTGGCAACAGGTTCTACACAACGCTGGTGACTACTTTGAAAGACAGTAATAGGTTCAAACATGGAACGCATTTCTATCGGTAGTGAATAAATAGTTGCCACTATTTAAGTTCCAACTCTCCTACAAATGTACTCCAACATATGACTACTGTAATGAGCGCGAGGGCGTAATGGTAAACACTGAATTCGCATATGGGAGGACGTCAGGTCAAAACCTTCTTCGCCAATCCTGGATTAGGTTTTCCATGATTTGTGTAGATCACTCCATTATGGTTGAAAGGTCGATTTCACCCCCTATGCCTGATAAAAACTATCCCCGTGTTTGTTACGTCTGTGATGTGCAGTATGTTAATGGCACGGTAGGCCCTTATCTTCCTTCCCTTTGTTTTTTCAGTCGCTGCGTGTCAGTACTGCAGCTGATGACAAGTCATGTGACAGACTGTGCGTGTGATTCTATTTCTGACGAATGTTTTATAGGGCGAAAGATGAGAAAAAGAGAAACCTTTCAAGTGTGCGTTTCTACGAATCATCATGATGTCTGGTGATCCTTCAGCTTCTACCGGCATATTTCAAATCGAAATAATTCGCGGGTAAACTGTCGGTTATCAGTGTCCAACGGGCACAATAGTTCAGCGAACGACGTCTTAAGCTATTATCAGCAGCGCTGATGAACTTACCGTTACTGACACCCCGCAGTTTAACCGTGAATTACTTCAATATCATGAAGTCTTTGTGGTGAGTAGCAATTTTCTAATGAATTCATTAGAAGGCAGAATTTTATGAAGGAAAGCAGTAGGAGGCCAATGAAGAAAACAGAAGATCTGTTAGAGGAAATAAAGTAATAACTTTGCCACTCAGTAATTCGTTAAATTAGGCTGTACTGTAGTAGATAAATATACGGGAATATTAACTAGATTTCTAGGCGATCTAATGTAATTAAAAGTATGTCTTGAATCACAAGCGACATTATTCGTCTACCTACGTTACAAATCTGCTAATACTGGAGAGATGTGGTCACTTCAATTTACGATAAGCAGTTGCTGCTTTTATATAGCCAGTAAAAGGTTTACGGCTGGGCTATACAAATTACCTCAAGTGGCATCAACAATGGTAGAAAATTAGTTGCAATACTGGAGTCTCTTAAATGTTCAGAAGGGGAAACTTCGGGCACAGGAACTATGCAATTGAAGCCTGATGCTGCTTAGATCTAGTAAAAAATCACTCTAAATGGTGATATAAACATCATACAAGATGTATAATGTTAAAAGTGGAGCGAAAAATGTGGATCAACAGGAACAGTGCATACTAATATTACTTCAGTCCAATCACACAGCTGAACTGATATTCCGTACCTTACACTCGTATTTTGTGTTGTTGTTGTTATTTGGATGTTTTAGGGGGACAAAACTACGGAGGTCATCAGTCCCCCCCCCCCCCCCCCCCCCGTATTTTGTGCATTGGGCAACAGTACAGAACCTTCTGCAGTACAAGAATAACTGTATACCTTAAACCCTGTATATACTCCTATGCGTGTCTCATGGACGAATAAACCGAGATGGTATAGACATAATTATTGCTGGTCTGTGCTTACTGTGTCGAAAAGTTCGTGTCTATTTGTCATCAACAGGTCTAAGATGTTATCTCTATGATTCGGTTCTTTGTTTAACAGATAAAGGTAATTTTAGGATAAAGCACTTAAAACTATTGCACTTTATTCTCTATCCTTACCACCCGTCTTAAAAATATGACGCGCCCAAACCATCCGGTAAGTTAAAACCTCCTTCTAACACTACAACATACCTAGGATATATATGCGAAATATTTTCCAGGTTTTCACTCACAAGGAGACCGCACGGGTATCGAATTTTATAATTTCTTTATTATGCATGGTACGTGAAGTTCAGAATTTAAATAACAAATCAGCCAAAGCCATTCGACGCAACTCTCAAAAATTCTCGAAAAAATCGACTTTGAAGTTTTGCAAAATACACGGAAGTACTAATAATTAAAACAGTTGTAGCATCTGTCGCTGTAGATCAGGTGATAGCGTTCTGGCCTCACATCCATCGAGTTAGTGGTTCGAATCTCACTGTGACAGATATTTTTTACGTTTTCAGTTATATAAAACATTTTGGGATATCTAATTCTACGTGATGTGTCAGTTTTTGTTTTATATGTAGACGAGCTGAAAATGTTATCGTCACGTAAAACGATGGTTGAGTAGGTTAGCTGCTTGGAAAGCCATTAGTAGCAATGGAGATGACTTTCGACAAACAGGTCGTAGCTCTTCACAAACTGAACAAAGACTACCGTCGTCAACGAATAGGGAAGCCAATATTTTAAAAAATGTAACTTATGTTTTTATGATTGACACCATCATTAACAACCTTCTATAAAATATAGAAAATTACGACTGAATAATAATACGTGCACATTTCGTAAAACCTACCATTAGATATTAAAATTGTGTAAGTATCGGCACACAACGAAAATCAATAAATAAATAAAAAATCCCTCACTACGGGATTCCAACAAACGACCCTAGGGTTGCAAGGCCAAAATGCAACCAACTGAGCTACACCGACAGATGCTGCAGTACATATAGTGTGGTCCATTTGAAGTTTCGGATGAGATTATCTCGAAAACTAAACATCAGGTAAAAATAGTGGGTAAGACAACTTCGTAAGCTCAAAGAGGGACATCAAATGATACTACACGTGACCTTCATTCCCCGCCTCCTTGGGTGGGGTAACTTAAATGAAAAACCCCATCATTTTTTATTTATTTATTTTGCAGATTCGGCTTCTCCATGAAAAAGTAATCACTTTTTGTCTAAAACATTTTTTACATCATTGACAGATGGCGCTGAAATCGAGAGAAAAGTAAAATAGGGGATGAATGATCCGAGAAGAACACATCAGATCGCAAAATGTGCACCAAATCTTTCATTGTGCCAAATTAAACTTCTTTTTTTTTCTTTTCACAAAATGTTTCCTAGCCGCCACAGTTTTTGGTGAAGGGAGGCGGAATCCGAGCCGCCACAGTTTTTGATGAAGGGAGACGGAATGGTATTAAAATTTCGTTAGGAAACTTTCACAATAGCATTACTCACCCGATTGTGGTGCTACCATGACCAAACTGCGAACTACGGCTCAGTATAAAGGTCGGTGCAATGAGATCAGACGTCACTTTGAGATTGTGAACCGTAAACATCAAGTGGCAGAAGTAAATCATTCTTTAGCTTACTATGGCTCACTATCCTCCTACAGAGATTGTCAATGTGATGTTAATTTTAGGTGAATGCCTTAACAATTATTGAGCTATAGTTCGCAGTTTGGCCACGGTAGCGCCACAGTCGGGTGAGTAATGCAATTGTGAAGAGTTCCCCAACGAGATTTTAATACCACTCCGCCTCCCTCCAAAAGAAATTGTGGTCGATAGGATACATTTTGTAAAACAATAGCTTAATTTGGCGTAATGAATGAATTGGTGTATATTTTGTATCGATTTGATGCGTCCTTCTCGGGTCATTCTAAATAAATCGGAGTTCTTCCCCAATTTTACTTTTTTTCAGAAATATGGAATCGATTTGAGATCCCTTGTCGATGGTACTTATCACTTCATGTGAATATAGAGCAAGCTGTGTTTCGCAAGAGCGATACTTTCTGAATCCGTGTTAACTATTGGTTAATAGGTCGTTCTAAATGTTTAAATGTTTGTAGAGCTTATGGGACTTAACTATGGGGTCATCAGTCCCTAAACTTACAAACTACTTATGAACTAACTAAGACTAAGGACGCCACAAATATCAATGCCCGAGAGGGGATTCGAACCCCCGACCGTAGTGGCCGTGCAGACCGTGACTGGAGCGCCTCAGTCCCCTCGACCACCGCGGCCGGCTAGGTCGTTCTCTTCGAGGCAGTTCATAATGTTCGAAAAAAGTATATGTTCCAAAATCCTACTGCAAATCGATGTCAATGAGTTGGGTCTGTAATTTTGGGGATCACTCCTATTCCTTTAAATGCGAAAGAGTTTGCTATTACTCAACAGATATACATTCAGGGGTTTGGATGGGGGGGGGGGGAGATAATGACACAACATCCCCCCCCCCACACACACACATACAAAGACTTTTTAGTCGGTCACATTACAACCTGTGTCCCAATTTTAAGCATGTGAAACGTATAGACAGATATTGCTGATCCCAGAAGCCAACCTTGCCCCCGGCCCAAAGAATAAACTACCAATGTCCCTGAATACAGTGATGTAAACAAGTACTTGTCATCCCACCTTATGAGATTCGTCGCTTTCGCCAGGGAGTGGCACAACCTCCTGTTCGGTAGCTTCAGATTCCTCCCGTGGCATCTGCGGCGCAGATGTCTTTTCAACTTCACCATCAGCTTCTGCTGCAGACCCTTCTGCTGTAGTTGCTTCTGATGCAGATCCTTCTGCTGTAGTTGCTTCTGATGCAGATCCTTCTGCTGAAGTTGCTTCAGCTGAAGCTCCTTCTGTTGGAGTTGCTTCTGCTGAAGATCCTTCTGCTGAAAATCCTTCTGCTGAAGCTCCTTCTACCGAAGCTCCTTCTGCTTCCACATCCTGGAGAGAGACAACACAGCATTCGTTTAATGTTCAGGATTAATTTGTAGAGATTATAGGCCGACATTCTCTAGATATCTTACAATAAACAGGATTATCTGAAAGTTCAGACCCAGGAAGGTGACGCAGTGGTTGGCACACCGGATTCTCATTCGTGAGGACGACAGTTCAAACCCGTGTCCGAATATCTGGCTTTAGGTTTCCCTGTATTGTGCCGCTGACATGATTCCCTTCAAAGCGCACGGACGACCTCCTGCCATATGCTTGACAAAAACAATCCAAGCTTGTATTCCGTCACTAATGATAACTTTACTGACGTGACGATCAACAGTCTTCCATCCTTCCCTCCTTACGTGATTACAAATTATTAACAAACTCAACATATACAAACACAGCCACCAATAGATGAAGCCTCTAAAGGGTATTTTTCAATCTTATTGAATACACGACCCCCATCAAACTAAAAATTTTGTGACGAGCCCCTCGCCTCAACTGTAATGCAACTGTGTTTAGATTTGAAAGAGAACGATTCTAATATTTTTCTGTCGATACAATTTTCTTGTAAAAAATTATGTACTTCACTACACGTTATACGATGAATTTTTGTGTATTTTTCGGAATGGAACACATTATCTTATTTTTCATGAATGGCGACGAAAAAATATATGTTGCATAACGAGTATTTTACGTCACATATACGAAATGTTTATAAATCTAAGAGACTTGACTACGTAGGTCATCAGTCCCTGGGCTTACAAACTACTTACAGTAAATTAAAGTAACTATGCCCCAGGGAGGACTCGAACCCCCGACGGCGAACGGCCGCGCGCACCGCAGCAGGGCGCCTTAGTGCGCACGGCTGTTCTGCCGCGGCTGCGTGTAAGACTCACAATTCAGTTATGCTCGTTAAGCTAGGTCCTGTCAATTTATAACGAAATAGATCTTTCTTCGAATTTCTCAAAATTACTTGCTGCATCTTAGCTATCGATTGGATTCTGAAAACAGTTTTCAGGCTTTCTGTTTATTCAACTTCAACACGTTGTATTTATTACGATAATCAAGGAATTGCGTAATAAATTCCACTTTTCTTAGGCTTACGGTCTTCTATTACGGAATCTCTAGTACTCAAACGTACAGTGGGCCCACCTGTTTTGTGGTGCTACGACTCCCTGCTGTGACCGCCAACTCCCAAACAAGATGTTGCAAACTCCTGGGGGTCGCGACCCATAGGTTGAAAAACACTCCTCTAAAGGTGACAGCTAAGGGTGGGGCATCATTTTCAAATTCCCCAATAAATTTTATTCTATGCCCTTAAACAGTACTTTTAATTGAGGGCATAATTGTTGCTACGCCTACACCATCAGGTCTACAGAAGAGCTCAGGTCATGTTGCACAATAATGAAGAGTGAAAGGTCCACAGTGAAGAATACAGCTTCCCATTGTTTGAGAGCTTGTGTGATCCGGGACAGTCTTTCATCACATTCTTCATAAAATAAAGGGCAAACTTGCTTTTAAAGGATTATATTGGATTCCACAAGTATTACTTTGGGCTAGGTTTAGCGATTGAGCTCGACGCTGATGATCTCAACAGTTGGTGTAGTTCCAAATTAGTGGGTGGTATTATTCAACTAAAAGGAGATGGGAAAAATGCAGAATATTATATCTAAATTTCCAACTACTTTCAAAGTGTTCTAACGTAACATGCAAGGACTGGCAGGAAACGTTAAGAAGAGACGGAATTGTGCCTTTACAAAAGGCTAATGAAGACTACCAGAAGATACGAAACATTCAATGAAGATGTTATGAAAGAAGTCATTGCGTGGGTAGATTTTCATTGAAATACGAAAACAAAACTTTATTTTCAAAGGGATAGATTGCTACTTAAAACCTTTGAATTATCTGTCTTTACCACCCATCTTAAACTTGTGAAGTGCCCAGTCTATATCTGGTAAGTTAAAATGTCCCTCTAATGCTACAACATACCTTGGCAATTTACACGAAATATTATCAAGGTTTCCCGCAGGGCCGGCCGCGGTGGCCGAGGGGACTGAGGCGCTCCAGTCACGGTCTGCACGGCCACTCTGGTCGGGGGTTCGAATCCCCCCTCAGGCATGGATATTTGTGCCGTCCTTAGTATTAGTTAGTTCATAAGTAGTTTGTAAGTTTAGGGACTGATGACCCCGTAGTTTAGTCCCATAAGCTATACAAACATTTGATTTTGTTTCCCGCAGGTATACTGCCATTACGACTGTAAATGCTTCAAACGGCCGTGTTTGATACACTTTTAACTCTGATATTCACCGAAACTATTTCACCTGCTGGATGTCTCACAAAACAAGACATATTATTTTTCAACGCTATAAAAATGTTTCTAACATGTAAGTTCTAATATCGCTAGTACATATTAATCGGGTGCGTATTACAAACCTGAGTAACGACCCAAGTCTACTGCTGGTGACGTGACTGAGAAGTGAGGAAGGAAGATTAGCGTTTAATGTCTCGTCGGCAGCGTAGTGATGATGATGATGATGATGATTTCGTGTGGCATTTTCGGCCGTTAGACCCCAGCTGGGATCGTACCCGCTCGGTTAGCCGTGTGGTCTAACGCACCGCTTTCCGAAACAGGGAGGCGTACCGGCGGATTAACGAATGGGGTCAGAGTGCCGGCCAGCCTGGATTTGGTTTTTAGGCTGTTTTTCACATCCCCCTAGGTGAATACCGGGCTGGTCCCCGAGTCCCGCCTCAGTTACACGGTTCGCAATCATTTCATAACACTTTACACTTCCGCACTCTTAAACACTATACGCAGACATTTGGGGTACACATTTCCTCCTGGGGTGCATGGGATGGCGACAGGAAGGGCATCCGGCCACCCTGTAAATATTAAACCATGCCAAATCCGCGTTTAACACAGTGCCGACCCTGCAAGTGAGGGAAAAGGGCCAAAGGGATAGATAGATACATAGATAGATAGATAGACAGACCCCAGCCTGCCTGATGCAAGTCTTTTTAGGTGACGACACATGGGCGATGGTGATGAAATGATGGTGAGGACGACACAACACCCAGTTCTCGAGTGGAGAAATCTCCATCCCGACTGGGAATCGAACTCGGGCCCCTTGCGTGGCCGTGTATCACGTGGTCTACTGGGCTACGGAGGCGGACGACAGGGTGGTAATTATAGACGAAACTGTGGAGGTGTGTTGGAACAATCACAGCTAAACTAAGACCAGTGAAACCGCCATGTACTAACAGACTGGGGCCTTGAGTATTGCGTAGAGTTGCTGCAACAAAACTGCAAGAAATCACTCGTAATTTCCAAAGTATTACCCTCAGTCCAGTCATCGCAGAAACTGCGTAGTTAGTAAAAAACTGCGGGCTGCATCACATCAGAGTAGTCAGTGCTAGCCAAAAAGTGTTCAAATGTTTGTTAAGCTTATGGGACTTAACTGTGGGGTTATCAATCCCTAAACTTACAAACTACTTACGAACTGCCTTATGCTAAGGACGACACAAACATCCATGCCCGAGGGGGGATTCGAACCCCCGACCGTAGCGGCCGTGCAGACTGTGACTGGCGCGCCGCAGACCGCTCGGCCACCGCGGCCGGCTCAGTGCTAACCGTTGGTATAAAGAACGAGACAACCGGTCAGTTGAGTACTGGAAACGAGTTTTTTGCGGTGGAAATCCGATGGAATCGTTTGGGTTTGGGATGGGTTTTGGGATGGCTCTAACAATTTGGATATTTTTATTTTAGTTAATCTCTGATTGTCAATTCCATGTATACATTAAATGTGAATTGAGTTACAAAGTTTTAATGCTTCTTAACGTTTACACACATATGGTGTATTGCAGTTCCTCTGTACATTGTTTCTTGCTAATTTTGTTTCTAAATATTGCAGAAGTCTAATGACATGGAGTAATCTCATTATTAAGTTTAATAGCTACATATCACATTCAAATATATATAAATATAAAAAGTCAGAAACAGTCATATCTATCTCCAAATAATATCAAAGAATAAACAATACTAAATATTTTAAAGCGTTTCCTGCTGAATCCCCATACTGTACTGTACTGTACATCAGGGTTTTAACTATTTCCTTGCTTCCATATCATACATTACTGTTAGAGTGGAGCTTCAGGTATGTGTGGAAATTTGTAAAATACCTTTCTACCAGTTCTTGTATAAATCAATAGTTGTTTCTAATACAAGTTCTTTCAGATTTAGCTTATTTGCTGCTTTGAAAAATTCATGCACCTGATCCACCACTATGATCTGTGGCAAGTCCTGTTAGTCCTCCTGGAATTTGTCTTCTTGAAGCAAGTGAGCAGGCTTCACCCTATCAATTAACATAACCTGTTTACTTTGAATATAGAATGTAGAATTTTAGAGCATATTCTCAGTTCGAATATAGTAAATTTCCTTGAAATGGAAAAGCATCTTTCCATGAATCAGTACGGGTGTAGGAAACTTCGTTCATGTGAAACTCAGCTTGCCTTTTTCTCACATGACATCTTGCGAGCCATGAATGAAGGGCAACAGGCGGATTGTGTTTTTCTCGACTTCAAAAAGGCGTTTGACGCGGTGCCTCACTGCAGACGGCTAATGAAGATATGAGCTTATGGAATAGGTTCACAGATTCGTGACTGGCTGGAAGGCTTCCTAAGTAATAGAACACAGTACGTTGTTCTGGACGACGAGTGTTAATCAGATGTGTGTATCGTCAGGCGTGCCCCATGGAAGTGTGACAGGACAGCTATTATTTTGTATCTATATAAATGATCTAATGGACAGAGTAAGTTGTAATTTGCGGTTGTTTGTTGATGATGCTGTGGTGTATGGGAGGGTGTTGTCTGTAACTGACTGTAATAGCATACAGGATGACTTAGACAAAATTTCTAGTTGGTGCGAAGAATGGCAGCTAGCTCTCAATGTAGAAAAATGTAAGGTGATGCGCATGAGTAGAAAAAACAATCCTATAATGTTCGAATACAGCATTAGTAGTGAGCTTCTTGATGCTGTCGCGTCGTTCAAATATCTAGGCGTAACATTGCAGAGCGATATGAAATGGAACGAACATGTTAGGACAGTTGTAAGTAAGGCGAACAGCCGACTTCGGTTTATTGGGAGAATTTTGGGAAGGTCTACTTCATCTGTAGAGAGACCGTGTATAAAACTCTTGTACAACTATGTCTTGAGTATTGTTCAAGTGTTTGGGACCCGCAGCAGATCAGTTTGAAGGAAGATATAGAGGCGGTTCAGAGGCGAGCAGCTAGATTTGTTACCGGTAGGTTCGACCTATGTGCAAGTGTCACGGAAATGCTCCGGCAACTCAATTGGGGATCGCTGGAAGATAGACAATGTTCTTTTCGTGAATTTCTGTTAAGTAAATTTAGAGAGCTGGAATTTGAAGCTGAGTGTAGTACGATCTTGCTGCCGCCTACTTACCTTTTGCGTAATGATCACAAAGACAAGATAAGAGAAATTAGGGCTTGTACGGAGGCATATAGGCATTTTTTTTTCCTCTTTCAATTTGGGAGTGGAATAGGAAAGGAAATGCCTAGGATTGGTACAGTGTACCCTCCGCCACGCACCTTACGGTGAATTGCGGAGTATTTATGTAGATGTAGATGTAGACAACGTTTCCTGCCATCATGTGAATTACGGAGGCAGTGTTATGGAATTGGGGTGTTATTCTTGGTTAGGGTGTGATATCCTCGTGTAAACAAAACGGTAAATACGGAAGAATAAGAGCACACTTTGCAGCCCTGTGTACTGGGTAGAGTAGAGGAACAGACAGGAGATAACGATCAATCGTATCAGCAATCAGCCTGACAGCGAGCGAGGTGGCTGTAGCAGTGGTAACACACCGGACTGCTTATCGGATGGCGGTTCCAACTCGCCTCCGCCGCGATTTGGGTTATGCGTAATTTCCATAAATCACTCCAGAAAATTGACGGGATGGAGCCATTCAAATGTCACGGCCAATCCTTCCGCTTTCTTGACCAAAAATATCGGAGCATGTGCTCTGTCCCTAATGACAGCGATGTCGACGAGACGTTAAACCCGAAATTTCCTTCCTTGCTATCAGCATGACACTGCGCTGTGATACAATGTTTCGTGCACTGTGAGATTCCTTAAATGGATTTCCTTCTCCAACGTCCTCACCAGGACCCAATGGTACAACATTGCAATGACTTAGAACATCGACTGAGCACCTAACATACGAGGGTTTGAACTTAAATAGCGGGAACACTGCTGTCGAGACACTATGCAATGGAATCTACAATTGTCGCTGATAGCACTCGTTGTTGACATACCTGCCTAACCTCCGAGAAAATGGACTCGCCCGGTCCACGTCACCGGCGTGAGCACAATTAAGTGATACACAGTCACTTGGGAGCAAGCGGTCTAACGTAACGGTGTCACTATGTCTTCGTACAGGAACAATGGAGCTGGATCAAGATTGAATGTGCCTGGGCTTGCGAAAAATTGCATCACGATGGGTTCCACATGAAATGACGAAAATTTAGAATGTTCAAATGTTTGTGTAGGTTATGGGACTTAACTACGGGGTCATCAGTCCCTAAACTTACAAACGAAAATTTAGAAATGTATGCGTACGACGGTGTTCAGACGCATTTGGAGCGCTATGAGCGCGAAGGAGAGGCTTTCTTATGCCTTATCGTAACACTGGATAAGACACGGGCCACATCGTACGAGCCAAAATTGAAACTACAATCCAAATTCAAAAATGTATGCGTCACGACGGTGTTCATACACACTTGGAGCGCTATGAGCGCGAAGGAGAGGCTTTCTTATGCCTTATCGTAACACTGGATAAGACACGGGCCACATCGTACGAGCCAAAATTGAAACTACAATCCAAATTCAAAAATGTATGCGTCACGACGGTGTTCATACACACTTGGAGCGCTATGAGCGCGAAGGAGAGGCTTTCTTATGCCTTATCGTAACACTGGATAAGACACGGGCCACATCGTACGAGCCAAAATTGAAACTACAATCCAAATTCAAAAATGTATGCGTCACGACGGTGTTCATACACACTTGGAGCGCTATGAGCGCGAAGGAGAGGCTTTCTTATGCCTTATCGTAACACTGGATAAGACACGGGCCACATCGTACGAGCCAAAATTGAAACTACAATCCAAATTCAAAAATGTATGCGTCACGACGGTGTTCATACACACTTGGAGCGCTATGAGCGCGAAGGAGAGGCTTTCTTATGCCTTATCGTAACACTGGATAAGACACGGGCCACATCGTACGAGCCAAAATTGAAACTACAATCCAAATTCAAAAATGTATGCGTCACGACGGTGTTCATACACACTTGGAGCGCTATGAGCGCGAAGGAGAGGCTTTCTTATGCCTTATCGTAACACTGGATAAGACACGGGCCACATCGTACGAGCCAAAATTGAAACTACAATCCAAATTCAAAAATGTATGCGTCACGACGGTGTTCATACACACTTGGAGCGCTATGAGCGCGAAGGAGAGGCTTTCTTATGCCTTATCGTAACACTGGATAAGACACGGGCCACATCGTACGAGCCAAAATTGAAACTACAATCCAAATTCAAAAATGTATGCGTCACGACGGTGTTCATACACACTTGGAGCGCTATGAGCGCGAAGGAGAGGCTTTCTTATGCCTTATCGTAACACTGGATAAGACACGGGCCACATCGTACGAGCCAAAATTGAAACTACAATCCAAATTCAAAAATGTATGCGTCACGACGGTGTTCATACACACTTGGAGCGCTATGAGCGCGAAGGAGAGGCTTTCTTATGCCTTATCGTAACACTGGATAAGACACGGGCCACATCGTACGAGCCAAAATTGAAACTACAATCCAAATTCAAAAATGTATGCGTCACGACGGTGTTCATACACACTTGGAGCGCTATGAGCGCGAAGGAGAGGCTTTCTTATGCCTTATCGTAACACTGGATAAGACACGGGCCACATCGTACGAGCCAAAATTGAAACTACAATCCAAATTCAAAAATGTATGCGTCACGACGGTGTTCATACACACTTGGAGCGCTATGAGCGCGAAGGAGAGGCTTTCTTATGCCTTATCGTAACACTGGATAAGACACGGGCCACATCGTACGAGCCAAAATTGAAACTACAATCCAAATTCAAAAATGTATGCGTCACGACGGTGTTCATACACACTTGGAGCGCTATGAGCGCGAAGGAGAGGCTTTCTTATGCCTTATCGTAACACTGGATAAGACACGGGCCACATCGTACGAGCCAAAATTGAAACTACAATCCAAATTCAAAAATGTATGCGTCACGACGGTGTTCATACACACTTGGAGCGCTATGAGCGCGAAGGAGAGGCTTTCTTATGCCTTATCGTAACACTGGATAAGACACGGGCCACATCGTACGAGCCAAAATTGAAACTACAATCCAAATTCAAAAATGTATGCGTCACGACGGTGTTCATACACACTTGGAGCGCTATGAGCGCGAAGGAGAGGCTTTCTTATGCCTTATCGTAACACTGGATAAGACACGGGCCACATCGTACGAGCCAAAATTGAAACTACAATCCAAATTCAAAAATGTATGCGTCACGACGGTGTTCATACACACTTGGAGCGCTATGAGCGCGAAGGAGAGGCTTTCTTATGCCTTATCGTAACACTGGATAATACACGGGCCGCATCGTAGATCCAAAACTGAAACGCCAATCCAACGAATGGCGTCATTCTAGGTCGCCGCGAAATTCGAAAGAGCGTCAGGGCCCCAGTATGGCGAAATTTATGGTGATTCTCGTGTGCGACTGTGATGGGGTTATCCTAACGTATTAGGTTCCTCCACGGCAGACCGTCAATGCACAGTATTACTGTTCGTTTTTGGAGCATCCCCTGCCACCAGCTTTGCGGCAGCACTTTCTGCGCAACCCACCATCATTTTGCACGACAATGCGCGGGCGCATACTGTGCAAGCTGTGGCTGCTCTGTTCGGTCGACGGGACTGGGTAGTACTGTTCCATCCACCATACTCCCCGGACTTAAGCCCTTGTGATATTGATTTGCTTCCGAAGATGAAGGAACCACTTCGTGCATTCGCTTCAGAACTGTTCCAGAGATTCGACAGGCAAAAGACCGCTCCATTCACACCATCAACAGAACAGGCTCTGCTAACGGTATACTACGCCTTCCACATCGCTGGCAACGAGTTTTACACAACGCTGGTGACTACTTTAGACAGTAGCAGGTGCAAACATGTAACGCTTTTGTATCAGTTGTGAATAAAAAGTTGCCACTATTTAAGTTCTAACCCTCCTAAATTAATTAAATGTTTTTGTAAATCTATGGGACTTCACTTCTTTGGTTCTTATTTCCTAGCTAACTTCTTAAACTAAGTTAAACTAACCTAAGAACAACATACACACCCATGCCCCAAGGAGGACTCGAACCTCCGACGGCGAGCAACCGCGCGCTCCGCAGCAAGGCGATTTAGACCACTCGGCCACTCCACCGCGGCTCTACATAATTACCTCTATGGTAGGAAGAACAGACTCACACAGGCATTGAGAGTGTTTTCAGCAGAGTTCAAGCTACCACAGAGGCGTCGATACATGCCATATTAAAGTCTGGATTCTTCTGGCACATCAAATACACACTCACCCAACACCATTTCCAAGGTACTATTCGTGGGATAGGTGCCTGATCGATTTCTAATTATAACCGGTGTTCGGCATGACGACGGTTTGTATCCCATCGCTTTTAATCTGGTTGTGGACAGAGTTAACCGGTAGTGGGAAAAACCAGAACTATCGGAAAGCCACACAACTTGGAAGACGTGAAAATGAGGTACAAAGGTGTTACATAGCTTTCGCAGATGATCTGGTAGTACTAGCAGACGAGATTTCAGCAATTAAACAGATAAGAAACTTTTAGAGAATGCGCCGAAAGCTCTGGTCTCCAAATAACCTTGCAAAAACAAAAACAAAACTAACCGGAAAACGTCCACAAAAACTGGTCACAATGTATGGACAAATCGAATATTTGGGGAAAATCTGGAACCCGAAGGGGAGAGAGAGACAATGTCACAGAAAATTAGGATAAAAAACGTTGGAGAGCTTACAGTAAAATCCACAAAGCCTGAAAGAAAAAGGTGTGGAGTGCGCCGCTGCTCCCCGCCAGAGGTTCGAGTCCTCCCTCGGGCATGGGTATGTGTGTTGTCCTTAGCGTAATTTAGTAAGTAGTTTGTTATGTCTAGGGACCGATGACCACTGCAGTTTGGTTCCATAGCTTTACAAACATTTGAACATATTTGGTGTTCACTCGAAAATGGCGCACAATACCACAGTTATCGAGCCTAAAGTCATGTACAATAGCGATACGTTTATACTTAACATGAAAGACAACCTGTATGATGTCAAAAATAAGAACGCAAAATTCTAGGAAAGCAACAGAATATGGATCCAGTCTACAGTCCAGAAAAACGACTGAAAACTGTCAGATCTTGCGGCAGACGGCAGAAAAAGAAGAGCGAAATTTTATAGCCTGATCCACAGATCCCCTACTTACCAAATTGCGACGTACACGTAACATTTAAAAATACATATATTTAATCCTTCAAAGCAAAAAAGGATTTGGGAAAGGTTCGTGTAAGTCCACCAGACATTTTCAGCAGAAATCTATACAGAGAAAAAAAAAAAATTAGCAAATGTGAAGTAATGCTACAGATTTAAATCACTACGTGAACAGGGACAGTGTGGACTGTAGAAGGAAAAAGAATCCAGACAAAAAAATGCGAGTCACTAGTAACTCCGATGATTGAAACCCTTCAACTTTGTGCGATCCGATAAGCTCCAATCGCCTCATATAACTGACATCTCTTTGTGTACTTAAGTTAATACTCCGTCCTCACCTTCAGTTTTGCAGTCGACGGATCGGCTGGCGAAGAGGTCACAGTGCTTCCATCAGTAGAACGTTCTGGACGTTTTTCCTCTGGTGTCTTTTCCACTTTAGTCTTTGTTTCTTGTGAGCCGATATCTTTCTTGACCTAAAATAAAACGACCATATTAAATAAAATACAGTTCCCAAAGTTTAGTATCGGAAACATATGACTGTGGAGGTGAACATTTTCCCTCCTCATATTCACTGAACTTACATTAACTGCGAATGAGTAAACTTGAAAATGTGTACCCAGCCGGGGTTCGAACCCGGGTTTCCTGCTTGTGGTGATCGTTGTGTCCCCAGTGGTGTAGCGATCAGCGCAACAGCCTAGCAAGTAGGAGACTCGGGCTCGAATCCCAGCTGGGTTCACATTTTCAACTTTATCCATTCGCAGTTCACATAGTAAATTCCGTGAATATGCTTTGATACTAACTGCAGTCTGAAAGAACAAACACCATATATATATATATTTTCTGTACTGTTGACTTTTTTGGGTGTTGTCACGCGCCACGAAGCTAGTTCAGAAACGTGGACGGCACGTTCGCTAGGTCTATATGACGTTAATGTGATATGGAACTATACATGTTTTATGGCCATCGGAAAAAAGCTGCATCAGATCCAGTTCACAGAAGAAGTGGAGAACAACGGCGCAGTTGCATTTCTTTGAATAACCGGGCATCACCAGTTGGGATTTTTTGTGATCTCTCAAAGACTTTTGATTGTGTAAATCATGGGATTCTTCTAGATAAGCTTAAGTATTGTGGTATGAGTGGGACAGTGCACAAATGGTTTAAATCAAACTTAACTGGAAGAGTGCAGAAAGTTGAAATAAGCAGTTCACATGATATAGATGAAACAATTAATTCCTCTAACTGGGGAGTTATCAAAAATGGGGTCCCACAAGGTTCGGTCTTGGGTCCTTTGCTGTTATTAATATATATTAATGACTTGCCATTCTACATTCACGAAGATCCTAAGCTAGTACGTTTTGCTGATGATACAAGTATAGCTATCACACCTGACAAACAGGAATTAACTGATGAAATTTTAAATGATATCTTTCAGAAAGTTACTAAGTGATTCATTACAAATGGACCCTTATTAAACTTTGATAAAACCCAATATACAGTTTCATACAGTAAATGGCATGACACCATTAATAAATTTAGACATTGAACATAAATCTGTAGCTAAGGTAGAATATTCAAAAATTTTAGGTGTTTGCATTGACGAGGGACTGAATTGGAAGAAACATATTGAAGATCTCCTGAAACGTTTGAGTTCAGCTACTAATGCTATCAGAGTCATTGCAAAATTTGGTGATATACATCTCAGTAAATTAGCTTACTACGCCTATTTTCATTCATTGCTTTCATATGGGATCATATTCTGGGGGAATTCAACATTGAGTAAAAAAGTATTCATTACACAAAAGAGTGTAATCAGAATAATTGCTGGAGCCCACCCAAGTGCATCCTGCAGACATTTATTTAGGGATCTAGGGATCTTCACTGTAGCTTCACATTATATATATATATATATATGAAATTTTTATTAACAATCCGACCCAGTTCAAAAGAAATAGCAGTTTGCATAGCTACAACACTAGGAGAAAGGATGATATTCACTATTCAAGCTTAAATCGAACTTTGGCTCAGAAAGGGGTGAATTATGCTGCCACAAAAGTCTTTGGTCACTTACCAAGTAGCATCAAAAGTCTGACACATAGCCAACTAGTATTTAAAAAGAAATTAAAGGTATTTCTGAATGGCTACTCCTTCTACAATGTAGATGAATTTTTAGATAAAACTTTTAAAAAAGTAAAAAAAAAAATAGAAATAACAAAAATGTAATAAAAATCCTTAAAATATTGATTTCCAAGTGTAGACAGCATTTACTAAACTGACACGTTCCACATTATTACGAAATGTCGTATATGTGATTTATGGGCCGGCCGCGGTGGCCGAGGAGACTGAGGCGCTCCAGTCACGGTCTGCACGGCCACTACGGTCGGGGGTTCGAATCCCCCCTCGGGCATGGATATTTGTGCCGTCCTAGTTTGTAAGTAGTTCATAAGTAGTTTGTAAGTTTAGGGACTGATGACCCCGTAGTTAAGTCCCATAAACTATACAAACATTTGAACATTTTTTATGATTTATGGAACAAGTATTAATCTAATCTAGATGAGGAAGTACAGAGGACATCTCCGTGGCACACCAGGGAACAGGGTATATCGAAGGCCTACCTGCACGCCCAATGCAACCACCAGCCAGCACATAAGAACTCAGTCGTCCGTTCTAGGGTCATTGTCGAAAAGCTCAATAAGTTGCGAACAACGTTCCTCGCCATTGGTTACAACCATAAAGCGATACACCGAGAGAGGTGTCTATAGCGCTGGTAACAGACTGTACTCGGTTTCTGGAGGACGGCGGTTCAAACCCGCTTCCGGCCACCCCGATTTACGTTTTCCGTGATTTTCCTCAATCATTCCAGGCAAATTCCGGGATGGTTCCTGTCAAATGGCTCGGCCGATGTCCTTCCCCATCCCTAACAACAACTTCCGGAGCATGTCCTCCTTCTCTAATGACCACGATGTTGTTGGAACTTTAAAAATGGTTATATTTCAAATGGTACCGATGTTATCCGCTTCCGCCATCACGAGTGATGTTGTCAAATACGATTGAATGACCACGTAACAAGGCATTAATAATTTAAAATGGATACAAGTTGGAAGTTTGGTATCTCTCGCGGACCTAATTAAGAACCACTGCCATGTGGCCTAGGGCAACACAGTAAATCTGCATTGCCAGATCACCAGCAAGCCTGTGGCAAGGAAATAACATTTAACGAAGGCAGGATACTTGCCAAACAGTTGCGGGGGTAAAACGGAAGATCCTAGTACCCAGCGAAATAATAAAATACCCAACAACATGAAAAGAGAAAACTTTCTCCACCCTAACTGCCAATTATCACAGCGAAATTTGCCGCGCTGACTGCACGTCATTTCTGAGTGATGTCTCGTGCGGGAGTGAAATATGGACGATTAAGAAGTAGTAGAAGTTTTGGAAATGTGGTGGTACGAGCGAATGCTGAAGATCAGGTGGGTAGATCGCGTAACTAACGAGGAGGAGCTCAACAGAATTGGAGAGAAAACATATTTCTGGCATACCTTGACTAAAATAAGGGATCGATTGATAGGACACATTCTTAGACATCAAGGAACCGTCCGTTTAGCATTGGAGGGACGTGTGTGGGGTAAAAATGGCAGAGGGACATCAAGAGACGAATATAGTCTGTTTCCAACCAGTCTCGAGAGACCACAAGAAGAACTCGACTACATTAGACGAGAGCGTTACTGGCAAATAAGCCGCTCAGGCATGGCCGCGCGGTCTGAGGCCCCATGTCACGGATTGCGCCCAATGTTCGAGTCCTCCCTCGGGCTTGGGTGTGTGCGTCTTGTTCTTGGCCTAGGGAACGATGCCATCAGCAGTTTGGTCCCTTGAGCTTTTCTGGTAACTAACTGATGCCGCGAGGTCTGCAGGAAAGACGACGGAAACGGTAGACTACACCTCATCCGCCGACGACCTCCAGTCGTGGATCGCAATACGGAAAGCAATACACGAAAGCATAAAAATGTTCAAATGTTTGTAAAGCTTATGGGACTTAACTGCGGATCATCAGTCCCTAAACTTACAAACTACTTACGAACTAAGTTATACTAAAGGCAGCACATACATCCATGCCCGAGGGGCGATTCGAAGTTCCGACGGGGGGCCGCGCGATCCGCAACGTGGCACTCCAGACCGGTCGGCTACTCCCGCGCGGCCACGACAGCATATCTCCATTCCTTCCATCACAGTAACCTATTACAAAAGTTCCCTCTCTTTCGCCAAAAGTCATCATTAACATCAAAGATTTTTCCAATGTCACACTGTGTACTGTCGCGACAAACAAAACTGGCGCTTAACAACAAACAACACATCAACATACCCCGGAGCAGGCCTCTGTCACTGCGGTTGAAAAGTTGGTTCAGTAATAACGCGGTACAATGACCGCAACACGTTTATGCCAACTGACGCTGGACAAGACAATTATATTTCCTTACCTTTTTCTTTGCGATTTTCGCAGCAGTCACTGTTTCCTTTCTTGTTTTGTCATCGGATTTCCTTTTCTTTGCCTAAAAGAAAACCACAACACGATTAGAGTAAGTCGCTCAAAGCGTAGTAATAGAAATGTCTGGCTTTGGAAGATCTTTTTAATACCTTCTTCTCCGAGCTTTTCCCAACTGCAGTGGCAGGTTTTACGGCCTCTTTCTTCACTTTCTTTGGGTCGTTTACCTGCTTCTCGCCCTAAAATGAAACAACATTAATTTATGTAAGTTTTTCGAATTATATTGTTCTCAACATTTGAATTTGTAGGAGTGTAATAGCGGGGAAGCACGGACACTGGGAGTAGTGTATGTGGAATATCAGCGATGTTACAAAATAACCGCTCCATCTATCCCTAAAAGCAAACCAGTACCTCGATTAAAGTACGTGCTGTGTCAAAAGTTCGGTGAATACTATCAGACAACAAACAACAGCTTCCATTTTCCAGCCCTGTGCAACACTGGCAGAACACGCCGGATTCGTGTAACGGTTGAGAACGGAATGCCGAAATGCAGAATTAATGCAGGAACAAATTTCCTGTGGATAATGCCATTGTTATCGAAGAAAGCCATCAACTGTGTTTCGCAGTCAGCTTCATTTATTTTATTTTTATTTTATTTTATTTATTTATTTATTTTTTTGTCGCGGGTAAGACGATGAACATCGTGACGTCGATTGTCGTTTTGATTCCGGATCGAACCGGTAGTATCAGGTCTCATCTTCCGTGACAATGGTGATCAGAAGCAGTGAATTCTGTTCACATATGGAAATGAAATCACCAGAAGCTTCCTTCCCGTACTCCTGTACCAACATTCCCTGTGTCTCCGTTGCAGTCTTCCCCAGTTCGTAGCAGAACGTGATTACACGTTGCTCCATTGCGCTGTGACACTTCCTCTCACACCCACTACGTTAAACTGACCGCGGTCTGCTTAAACTGCCAGTCACATGACTGCGGTGGAGTAGCCGAGCGATCTAAGGCGCCTCGCTGCGGAGCGTGCGGTTGCTCGCCGTCGGAGGTTCGAGTCCTCCATGCGGCATGGGCGTTTATGTTGTCCTTAGGTTAGTTTACCTTAGTTTCAGTAGTTTGTAAGCTACGGACTGATGATCACGCAGTTTGGTCCGACAGATTTACAAACATTTGAACATTTGACAGTCACATGCAGTGCAAATGTTCAAATGTTTGTAAAGCTTATGAGACTTGACCGCGGGGCCATCAGTCCCTAAACTTACAAACTACTTATGGATTAACTTATATTAAAGACAGCACAAACATCCATGCCCGAGGGGGGATTCTAAACCCCGACGGGGAACGCCCTCGCGCATCGTAGCATAGCGCCTCAATGCGCTCGGCCACTCCGCAGCGGCCACATGCGGTGCATGCTGTGTACTGATGGACCTTAAATCTCCGAAATTCCATGCGCATGCACGCACACATCCGCCAAATCTGCGTTCATATATGACGCCATTCACCGAACTTTTTAAACAGCACATATGTCACTCGAAGTGTGTTATTAGCACAATATGAGATATTTTATTACCTGTTTCTTTGGGAAGTGTCCAGTAGCAGCGCTAACTGTTGTGGGCTTCTTACCCTTTTTCTTAGAGGCTTTTGACTGTTTCTTACTCTGAAATAAAACGATAACGTTCATTATATTACGTCACTCGAGACAGTGGTTGAAAATTTGAATTTGGATGTCGTATACTATGAGGGAGCGCAGATTTGGAATTTAATGCTTGTCGAATGTCAAAAATTTATGAAAGCACAACAGTCTGACCCTTATTTCCCTTGAAGAAAATCACTACTTTCATTAAAGAAATCGATCAAAGTGAGACATTAGTAACAGTTGAGTTAGGTGGTGAGCATTGAATACCTTTTTCTTGGAGATCTTGTCAGGACTCTGTGAAGTTTCTTTGAAGTCCCATCATCTTGGTTCCCTGAAGGTTTCTTTGAAGTCCCAACACTTTTCTCCCCTAAGTTTTGTTTGAAGTCTCAGCATCTTTCTCCCCTGAAGTTTTCTTTGATTTCGCAGCATCTTTCTCCCCTGAAGTTTTTTTTTATTTTTTTATTTTTTATTTTTTATTTTTTTTATTTCACAGCATCTTTCTCCCCTGAAGTTTTGTTTTATTTACCAGCATCTTCCTTCCCTGAAGTTTTCTTTGAAGACCAAGTTTCTTGCTTCCATGAAGTTTTTTCTGAAGAGACAGTTTCTTGTTTCCCTGAAGTTTTCTTTGAAGACGCAGTAGCTTGCTCCACTGACATTTTCTTTGAAGATCTAGTATCTTGCTTATCTGAAGTTTTCTTTGATGTTCTCAAATCTTGCTTCCCTGTCTTGGAACCTCCTGCTTTCACCTTATCTTGAAATAAAATAACGCTGATTGAAACAACGCATTAAGCGTTTCCTGCTAGCTGGCATGCAATTCTGCTGAGTCTCCATGCAACGTGTATATTTGCAGAACTTTGTATAACCTTCAAAATAACTGAACACGATATCTGAGCAAACTCAAGTCGATAATGCGTAAAGTACATTATGAACTTCAAAAATAGCGACTTTTGGAATTGATAAAATTTTGGTACGAAAATTATAGAGTAAACATGACAAACAAAATATTTCTATAATATTACTCTGCCAATGATTCTCAACTATAAAAATATGACAGAAGCTTTTGAAATGGGATGCTATAGACGAAAAACCATAAACCTTACATCACAAATATCTTTGAAGGGTCCATCTCCTGTGGATTCTGGTCCCTCCAGTGTTTATGGTTGTGACGGTTGACTTCACCACTGTTGAAAAACTGTCCCTCATCACTGAAGATGTTTTTGTTGTGGTCTTCAGTCAGGAGACTGGTTTGATGCAGGTCTCCACCCTACACTATCCTGTGCAAGTCTCTTCATTGCTGAATAAGAACGCCAACACACACCCATATCGCTGTGGCTTCGTTATTCGCCACAATGCGTGCAACCACGTCTCGATTCCTGAGTAAACAGATGGGAACGTTTGCATCATAACAACCATCTGCACGAACAGTACGATGACGTTTGTAGCAGCATGGACTATCAGCTTGGAGACCATGGCTGCGGCTACCCTTGACGCTGTATCACAGACAGGAGCGCCTGCGATGGTGTACCCAACGATGAACCTGGGTACACGAATGTCAAAACGTCATTTTTTCGGAAGAATCCAGGTTGTGTTTACAGCATCATGATGGTCGTATCCATGTTTGGTGAAATCGTGGTGAACGCACATCGGAAGCATCACCATACTGATGTATCACCCGGCGTTATGGTATGGGGTACCATTGGTTACACGTCTCGGTCTCCTCTTGTTCGCATCGACGGCACTTTGAACAGCGGCCATTTAGTCCAGTCAATGAGTGCTCAAAAGAGGGGTGTAGAGTGCATGGAATATGCGAGAATTTTTGACTTCAGGACTTTGTTAGGAATAGTTAGGAGGTGAACATACTAAAAGTCCCCGCCCCTGGGGGGTGAGCTAAGGCAGGGAAGGAGGTCGAAAGGTACCATTTTTTGGTTTTCTGCTTATATCTCGAAAACGGTCGGCTTTAGGAAAAAATTGTTCCAAATAAAAATGAAAGATAATTGAATTTGCTATAAAATTATTTCTATACATATATGTCTAATTCCCAACGGTTTTCGAGATATACGTTATTGAAAATCGACAATTTCAGAAAAAAATCATCTTTACATCACTAATTTTGTAAAAAATTTACTTCTAGTGACTCACCCGATCGTTTCTAAGAAAATTTGTCAGAAAGAATGTTGTAGTGCATTAAATTTACCTCAATTTGATATACACATTTGCTACCTTATCTTCAGCCAATCAGAAATTTCATCTATAAGATGTGCGCTCAGTTTCGACGTCCTTCTGGAAATGAGTGTTTTGAGGGGCTGTAAGTTTTTACCTTATGAAACGTGCAAGCATGGTAAATAACAACACTTTAACAATGACAAGAAGGTACTTACAAATGAAATCTTTTTATAATTGTAGCTTTTACTACAATAGTATGAATCACACAATGAACGTTTTTAGAAACATTGATAGTGATTTAGAATGAAAAATAAATGCAGTCAAAGCAACATCTTTGTTTTACTGAGGAGGAATTATCGGGGCTCATTCATCTTCGTCAGTAGTGGAGGCGTCGTCCAACGAGATTGGTGGAGTCTCGATGTCACTGTCGTCTTCTTCATCCTGAATTAATATTCAGACTCCGTTGTTGCAGTTGCCCTAGCAGTTCAGGCATGTAACAGAGCAGCGTAACAACGCACTTTTACAGCCACATCTGCCACTGTCACATTCTTTCGTGCATCGACAAAAAATCATCTTCAAGATTTCTTCAGGGGCAGCATCTAAGTCTGAGAGTTTCGGAACTAGTTGGCCATTCCAACCCCAATTCGGCGTTCCTCTCCTAACCAAAGGCATACTTGGTGGTAAGTTCGGGATGCATGCTGCTTCACAGCTCCTTCAGCTGGAGGGAGACACGAGAGATTAGGCTCCATGTTCCCAGCTGCTTTTTTAAATGATTTGTTGCGGAACTCTATGAGTTATTTTGTGGTGGCTGGAGCTCCATACCATTATACAGTACTCGTGATTCCCACTGTCTCAATGGAGTCGGGAAAAGAAGAACTGATGGCAAATATCTCAGCAGCATGTTGTATGATTTTGGACTTCTGGTGCATTTTGACAAACCCCACTTTACTCTTGTAATACGCTACGGATATTGTGTCACAGCCTGTAAATGCATGTAAGAATAACAAATGGGCATTGTCCTTCATTTTCAATTCCTGCTGCAGCTATTGTGAAGAACATAAACACGTCTTAACCTTTCCTCTTCCTGGTTCTACAAGCTGAATATTATGATCAGTTGGAGATTTTGCTATTAAGAGAACAGCTAAGTCGACATCCTTTCCAATAATGACAATCGAGAAATTATGTGATCTGTTGATAGCTGTCTCCACAATATGAACGTCAACATCACCTGAAGCTTGAAGGCCATTTATCCCATTTTTCTGTAGTTGCATCATCAACAGGTTCACCAGCTGATTCTTATTGTTAAATTTGGAGAGGAACTCCTCTTGCTTCACTTTAATTTTAGTTTCTAGACTGACATTCTTTTCCCTACACCTCCTGAGCCGATATCGTAGACTTTGTTCCGCTGCTTTTATGCTCTCTGATATGTCAGAGTACCCATTAAAAACCACTGTACAACCTCTCCCAAGACATTATTGGTCTTCAAAAATCTAACATAAACATTGTAACCTGATGTAATTTTTTCGACATTCAGTATGAATCAGAAGGATGTCCAAACCTTCTAAAGATGAGCCATCGCTATCTCCCTTTTCTATTCTAGCTTTGATGAGTGATAGTATTCCTTCTTTTTTTGTCACTGTGGAAACACTTGGTCCATCTACTGTTTCATCACATACGAAACGCCGAGTAGCCACTTTGCGCACTACACAGTCAACATTTTCATAAATAAATAAAAAAAATATGTCGAAAAGCTGGCCCACAATACCGACACACAAACTTTCTTTACGGTTGGCGAACTTTTGGAGTGAACTGAAGTAGGAAGTGAGTGAGAACACTCCATTCCACCCCCCCAGCCAGTGACAGGCCTGCGATGCTCGTCTTGGGGCTTCCCCATCGTTAACCCTCTCCTGGGCATTAGGTACTGACGACCTTAACGATATATCCTCTGCAGGTGACAATAAATGAGCCTCAACTACTCCGCCTCAGAAAAACGCTGATGTTGCGTTGAATGCAATTTTTTTCTTCATTCTGAATCATTTTCGGTGTTTGTAAATACGTTAACTGTATGATTCATAATATTATCAGAAAAGCTACATTTATAAAAAGGTGTTCTGTTTCAATCGCAAGTACCTTGTTGTCATTGTTAGTCGTTATTTACCACGCTTGCACGTTTCATAAGGTAAAAACTTACAGCCCCTCAAAACACTCATTTCTAGAAGGACTTTGAAACTGAGCGCACATCTTATAGATGATGTAACTTCTGATTGGCAGAAGATAAGGTAGCAAATGTGCATATCAAATTGAAGTAAATTTAATGCTCTACAACTTTCTTTCTGACAAATTTTCTTAGAAACGATCGAGTGAGTCACTACAAGTAAATGTTTGACAAAATTAGTGATGTAAAGATAATTTTTTCCGAAATTGTCGATTTTCAATAACTTATATCTCGAAAACCGTTGGGAATTAGACATATATGTATCGAAACAATTTTATAGCAAATTCAATTATCTTCCATTTTTATTTGGAGCAATTTTTTCCTAAAGCCGACCGTTTTCGAGATATAAGCAGAAAACCAAAAAATGGTACCTTTCGACCCCCTCCCTACCTTAGCTCACCCCCCAGGGGCGGGGACTTTTAGTATGTTCACCTCCTAACTATCCCTAACAAAGTCCTGAAGTCAAAAATTCTCGCATATTCCATGCACTCTACAACGCATTCATTGACTGGACTAATTACATTTTAGATGTGTTACGACCCGTGGCTCTACCCTTCATTCGATCCCTGCGAAACCCTACATTTCAGCAGGATAATGCACGACCGCATGTTGCAGGTCCTGTACGGGCCTTTCTGGATACGGAAATTGTTCGACTGCTGTCCTGGCCATCACATTCTCCAGATCTCTCACCAATTGAAAACGTCTGGTCAATGGTGGCCGAGCAACTAGCTCGTCACAATACGCCAGTCAGTACTCTTGATGAACTATGGCATCGTGTTGAAGCTGCATAGGCATCTGTACCTGTACACGCCATCCAAGTTCTGTTTGACTCAATGCCCATGCATATCAAGGCCATTAGTACGGTCAGAGGTGTTTGTTCTGGGTACTGATTTCTCAGGATCTAGGCACCCAAATTGCGTGAAAATGTAATCACATGTCAGTTCTAATATATTTGTCCAATGAATACCCGTTTATCATTTGCATTTCTTCTTGGTGCAGCAATTTTAATGGCCAGTAGTGTACTTAGTGGAAGAGTAAATGCAAACACCAATGAAGCACCTCTATTTCCTACAATCACAGGCTACAATATAAACAGCAATATAAAACGCCTAATACTTCGATAACAGCTTCTCCCAGTCTTGCCAGTCAGGCAAACACCTTGCCAAAGGCCACTTGCAACAGTGGCCAAAACATCGTAATTTTATATGTTAACAATGTGCTCGAAAAAAACCGAAGGCGGCTGCGGTGGCCGAGGGGACTGCGGCGCGCCAGTCACGGTCTGCACGGCCACTACGTTCGGCGGTTCGAATCCCCCATCTGGCATGGATATTTGTGCCTTCCTTAGTGTTAGCTAGTTCATAAGTAGTTTGTAAGTTTAGGGACTGATGACCCCGTAGTTAAGTCCCATAAGCTATACAAACATTCGAAAACCGAAGAATTTTATTGAAATACTTAAAGGAACTTACACTAAGACACACACCCATGCCTGATGGGAGACTCGAACCTCCGGGGCAACGACTGGCCACTCCGTAGCATGAAGCCTCAGACCACGCGGCTATTCCGCGCGGCAGTAAACATCTGTTATACATGTAAATCATATAAGACGGAAATTAACTCTCCCTTCTTACCTTCGGCGCGGCAGAAGTCTTCCCTTTTGGCAAATTTCTGTCCCCGGCAGAGAGCTTGATTCGTTTTTTCAAAGTCTTTTCTTCCGTCACAGTAGATCCTCGTATCTTTGCTTGCTTCTTACCAGCCGACTCTGTCTTGCCCTAAAATAAAAAGACTGCATTAATTAAAAAATATCATCCAAAGTATGGCATTAAAATATCTGATAATGAAGGGGGCATTTTCATACCTTCGTCAATTCGACGTCTGCTTTTGGCTCCTTGCGAGCACTGGGCTTATTTTTTCCCTAAAAGAAACAATTGCACGATTAGTGTTAATCGCCTAAAGTGTACTATTAGAAACGTTAATTTGGAAGTGAGCGGTTTAATACCTTCTTCTTGGGGGTTTTACTAGCTGAGGTGGTAGTTGTTATTTCCTTTTCAGGCACTTTGTTGCCTGTGTCTAAGTCTTTTTTTGGTAATATAAACTGAAATAAAACCGAAAAATTCATTGAAATAAGTTTTTCAAGGTGTAGTGTAGCATTTCAAGTCAAAGATCTGTAATTTTGGGGGAGTGCGGATTTCTGCATTAACTGTTATGATTTTCAGTAATATCACAACCTGTTCTTTATCTACCCAAGACAAAACCACTATCCTTATTAAACTAAGTCAGTCTACGTATAGTATGTCTGTAAACTCATGCCGCGATGGAGTAGCCGAACGGTCTAAGGCGCCTAGCTGTAGAGCACGTAGTTGCTCGCCGTCGGAGGTTCGAGTCCTCCATGGGACATGGGTATGTGTGTGTGTGTGTGTGTGTGTGTGTGTGTGTGTGTTGTCCTTAGGTTAATTTAACTTAGTTTAAGTAATTTGTAAGTCTAGGGACGAATAACTGAAGCAGTGAAGTCCCGTAGATTTACAAACATTTGTCAACTGATGAGGCAGCAGGCGCGTTGCACTATGCTACCCAGCTACGTGTGGCGCCGCTGCTACAGGGTGTTCCACAACGCTGTCCCGGTCCTTGAAATCAGTATCGACCCGGTGACGAAAACAAGAATTAACAACTAGAATAATTTTCAAAAGATGCAGAGAAAATGTTGAACATGAGGAGCATCAAAAACTGACTGTTCGTTTAGCAGGATTGGAATAATATCCGGAACCAGTTTTTATACACACTGCCTTACCACTTTCAGTTGACTTGTTTAGTCACCATTACAATGTTTGCCTTATATTTAAACAGCCAACTCCAACATCGAATGCTGAAACATATAAATGAATGTCTGATTGTGCGCAAAAGCCTTAAACCGCGCGTGATTTTAATATGTTTCAATTGTGACCGGTAGCAAGCCTTATTCTACACCCTGTGAAAGAACTGACTACCAACGATCAGCGCTGCCGGCCGCGGTGGCCGAGGGGACTGCGGCGCGCCAGTCACGGTTTGCACGGCCACTACGGTCGGGGGTTCGAATCCCCCCCTCGGGCATGGATATCTGTGCCGTCCTTAGTAGTAGCTAGTTTATAGGTAGTTTGTAAGTTTAGGGACTGATGACCCCGTAGTTAAGTTCCATAAGCTCTACAAACATTAGAACTCACAGACGCGGTGATAATGTTCAGATGTTTGTATAGTCTATGGGACTTAACTACGGGGTAATCAGTCCCTAAACTTACAAACTACTTACGAACTAGGACGGCACAAATATCCATGCCCGAGGGGGGGTTCGAACCCCCGACCGTAGTGGCCGTGCAGACCGTGACTGGAGCGCCTTAGTCCCCTCGGCCACCGCGGCCGACCGGTGATAATGTTCATATATAAATTGTCTCGTACAGTTAAATTGTTTCGGAAATTCATTAAATCCAATTTGAAACAGCTTAGTAGTTTTTGTGGCCATGATAGTCTCCTGTTGCACATAAATCCTTCTTTGGATCTATTTTCCTATGCATGCTGTCATTAACAGCAAGACACTGGCAACATTTTCTATAAGTTATGTTGCTGTTTCATCGATATAAAATACCGAATTTTCTGATTTGTTCTCCTGGTTTTGTTACTCACTTACATCGCTAGTCCATTACGTCCAATCCCTTCACAAAAATCGTAACAACTCATTTCATTTCAGGCAGTGTCTTGTATAAAATATATTTCTGCCCTCAAAATAGATATTTTACAGCAATGAGTGATACGTAATGTATGGATTACTTTTTGATTTATTTTTAAAGTTCTCCACCGTTTGTCGAACCACCGATGTTGTGAAACTGTGCCGTGGCAGATTAGCCGCGCGTACTGGAGCGCCGTGTTGCGGTGCGCGCGCCTGTCCGCCGTGGAGGTTCCATTCCCCCCTCGGGCATGGGTGTTTGTGTTGTCCTTAGTTTAGTTTACCTTAGGTTAAGTAGTTTGTAAGCTAGGGACTAATAACCAAGCTGATGAGTCCCATAGATTTACAAACATTTGAACATTTGCAAATCAAATGTTCAAATGTTTGTAAATCTATCGGACCAAACTGCGTGGTCATCAGTCCGTAGCTTACAAACTGCTTAAACCTCGGTAAACTAACCTAAGGACAAACACACACACCCATGCCCCAGGGAGGACTCGAACCTCCACGGCAAGCAACCCCGCGCTCCGCAGCGAGACGCTTTAGACCGCTCGGCTACTCCACCGCCGCTGAACATTTGCATTTTGTGAAACTGTAACGATGGGTTTCCTCTAAAATTCTGCGTGTTTTGTCTCGGCGATTCCAATAGACCATGTGGCTGATTTCCTCGTTACTTTGTCATTTTGTCCTGTTGTGGAATGCCTCATGTTTCAATAAATTGCTGCTCTTTGATTGGGATTAATAATATTAGCCAACACTTCTTCACGCGCCTCCTCTTTAACGTAAATTGCGCTCACATCAGAGAGCCGGCCGCGGTGGCCGAGGTGACTGAGGCGCTCCAGTCACGGTCAGCACGGCCACTACGGTCGGGGGTTAGAATCCCCCCTTGGGCATGGATATTTGTGCCGTCCTAGTTCGTACGTAGTTCATAGTAGTTTGTAAGTTTAGGGACTGATGACCCCGTAGTTAAGTCCCATAAGCTTAACAAACATTTGAACATTTTCACATCAGAGACGAAACAACACTCGGTACTCCGACAAATACCTCTTCTTCCTGTTACGCAGTTTGCTCGCTATTTATGACGTTTGTCGGTAACATCCGAATACCTTGATATATCAGCAAATATACAATCTGTACTGACCGACGCTGACAACTAAAGTCGCACTAACAAAATCGGCGTAGATCACCGGACGTGGGCTACACCGCCAGGCAGGAAACAGCTAACTTATTTCTGGTGACCCTGTGGGGATTTGACAAGGTTCTTCCGGTAAAGATCTCTTCCCCCGCCGAGAGCGCCATGAGTTTACAGACAGACTGTATTAGAAATGGTTGACCTTCGCAGGTGAATGTGTCAATACCTCGTCAGTGGTATCTGTGTTTGAGTCCTCAGTTAGTGGCGGCTCAACATCTGTCGGCTCATTTTCCGGAACCTCACTTTTCATCTGTTTCTTTTCTGGATGATGTTCATCCGGCTCATGACTTTCCGGCGCATCAGCTGCCGATTGTTCCTCCGCAGGCTTGCCAACTTCCTGTTCCACCGCAGGCTTGCCAGCTTCCTGTTCCACTGCAGGCTTGCCAGCTTCCTGTTCTTCAACACCAGGATCACCAGCTTGTGATTTTTCAACACCTCTCTCCACAGTATCGGAGACACTTGACTGTGTCGTATCCTGAAATAAAACAACATTGTTTGGTGTAATTATTTCAAAATATGGTGTTTAAAGCATTTAGTTTGAAAGTTTGTAATGTGAGGGACAGAGAAATTCGATGTGCATGATTGTGAAGTTTAACTTCACGAATACATCACCGAGTATTGTATACACATGTTACTTGCACTATTGAGAGTCAAACATCTGTCAAAAATGCCGATACAAATACAAAAATAGAGGCTTCATTTATCACAATGAACCACAATCATAGCCCAGGTGGGGTGGCTTGCATGTCTCAACGATACAGAGAGTAGCACCGTATGTGCAACCACAGCGGAGGGCTATCTGTGGAGAAGCCAGAGAAACGTGTGGTTCCTGAAGGCGAGAAGCCTCCAAAAATCCATCTCAGATACAATCAATATTTTTATTTCTTCAGTGCGGCTCCGTAGGACAGTGGTAGAGTGCCAGACTACAAATCCAAAGGTCGCGGGTTCTATCTCCACCAGGACCTAGGATTTTTATCTGTCACTTTCCACTTCTGGCAGTGTTGCTGAAGTGAAAAATACCGAGTAGCACCGTGGTTCGGAACTCCACGTTAAACTATAGGTCCCCCTATAACTGGCTGGGTAAGTCAGTTCCAAGGTCGGAGGAAGGCAATGGCATACCACCTCCAAACAGGACCATGCCTAGAAAAGTACTGTAGTGTTCAAACCAATCTTCGGATTGTTAAATGCTTTACCTTACTAGATTTTACTATCACTACTTCTGATCCGTATCTCATTATGCTTTTAATAACTGTGTTGAAGATTTTCCTTTTGGTTTCCTTTCTAAACCGCTGGTCCTAAAAATACCATACATTGTCCCAATAGTAAACTTTCCAGCATCGATTCTTGAATTAATTTCCTTGTTTGCCATCTCGTGTGATATTGACACCTATGATACTGGTACTCTCCAGTGTTCTTGATACTTCCCATTCTTCTTCCAGTGTCAAATCTTGATTTGTGTCTCCACTAGTATAATGATAGGCATACGAGCCCACGGTGGCCGCACGGACTACACTAGTACCCCCGACCGCCGCCGTCGCCCTCGCCCCTCCGCAGAAAACTCGACGGCCCCGCCAGACTGGCGCCACCTCCAATATGTCCACACCTGTCCACCCTCGCCCCCAGCCGCATCACTCTCACCGCCCCCGACTAATTCCATTAAATTTACAGATGTGCAGAACTATAGGCCTATATCTCTAACGTCGGTCAGTTGTAGAATTTTGGAACATGTATTATGTTCGAATATAATGACATTTCTCGAGACTAGGAATCTGCTCTGTAGGAATCAGCTTGGGTTTCGAAAAAGGCGTTCGTTTGAAACCCAGCTCGCGCTATTCGTCCACGAGACTCAGAGGGCCATAGACACGGGTTCTCAGGTAGATGCTGTGTTTCTCGGCTTCGGCAAGGCGTTTGATACAGTTCCCCACAAACGTTTAATGAACAAAGTAAGAGAATATGGTCTATCAGACCAATTGTGTGATCGGATTGAGGAATTCCTAGATAACAGAAAGCAACAGGTCATTCACACTGGAGAGAAGTCTTCCGAAGTAGGAGTTATGTCGGGTGTGCCACAGGGGAGTGTCGTGGGTCCGTTGCTGTTCACGATATATATAAATGACCTTGCGGATAACATCGGAAGGTCACTGAGGCTTTTTGCGGATGATGCTGTAGTATATAGAGAGGTTGTAACAATGAAAAATTGTATTGAGATGCAGGAGGATCTGCATCGAATTGACGCATGGTGCAGGGAATGGCAATTAAATCTCAATGTAGATAAGTGTAATGTGCTGCGAATACACAGAAAGATCCTTTATCATTTAGCTACACTTTATCAGCTCAACAACTGGAAGCAGTTAATTCCATAAATTATCTGGGAGTAGTCATTAGGAGGGATTTAAAATGGAACGACCATATAAAATCAATCGTCGGTAAAGCAGATGCGAGACTTAGATTCATTGGGAGAATTCTAAGGAAATGCAGTCCGAAAACAAAGGAAGTAGGTTACAGTAAACTAGTTGGCCGACAGCTTGAATACTGCTCACTAGTGTGGGATCCGTACCAGGTGGGATTGATAGAGGAAATGGAGTACATCCAACGTAGAGCAGCGCGCTTCGTTACAGGATCATTTGGTAATCGTGATAGCGTTACGGAGATGTTCGCTAATCTCCAGTGGAAGACTCTGCAGGAGAGACGCTCTGTCGCTCGGTACGGACTTTTGTCGAAGTTTCTAGAACATACCTTTACTGAGGAGTCTAGCAGTATATTGCTCCCTCCTACGTATATCTCTCGAAGAGATCATGAGGATAAAATCAGAGAGATTAGAGCCCAGATAGAGGCATACCGACAATCCTTCTACATCTACATCTACATAGATACTCTGCAAATCACATTTAAGTACCTGGCAGAGGGTTCATTAACCACTTTCATAGCTTTTCTCTACCGTTCCATTCTCTAATAGCGCGCGGGAAGAAAGAACACCTAAATCGTTCCGTTTTCGATCTGATTTCTCTTATTTTATTGGGATGGTCATATCTCCCTAAGTAGGTGGGTGTTAGCAAAATATTTTCACATTCACAGGTAAAAGTCGGTGATTGAAACTTCACAAACAGATCACGCCGCAATGAATAACGTCTTTCTTTTAATGATTTCCACCCCAATTCGTGCAACATTTCCGTGACGCTTTCCCCCCCTCCCCCCCCCCCCCCCCGTAACGTGATAAAACAAAACGAGCTGCCCTTCTCTGAACCTTCTCAATATCTTCCGTCAGTCCCACCTGGTGAGGGTCCCACAAGGGGCAACAGTACTCCAGGAGAGGACGCACAAGTGTGATGCAGGCAGTCTCTTTGGTGGAGCTGGTGCATCTTCGAAGCGTTCTGCCAATGAAACGTAACCTTCCCCACAATATTTTCTATGTGTTCTCTCCAGTCAAAGTTGTTCGTAATTGTAACTCCTAGGTATTTGGTAGAATTTACGACCTTAAGGTTTGACTGATTTATCGCGTAATTGAAGTTCAGTGGATTACTTTTAGTGGTCATGTGTATTACTTCACACTTTTCTTTATTTAGTGTCAATTGCCAATTTTCGCACCAAGTAGAAATTTTGTCTAAATCGCTTTGCAGTTGCTTTTGATCCTCTGTTGACTTCACTAACCGATAAACGACAGCATCAACCGTGAACAGTCTAAGGGAGTTATTCAGATTGTCTCCTAAATCGTTTTTAAACACGAGGAAGAGTAGGGGACCTATAACGCTTCCCTGTGGAACGCCAGGTATCACTTCTGTTTTACTCGATGACTTACCGTCAATTACAACGAACTGTGTCCTTTCTGATAGGAAATCGTGAATCCAATCGCACAATTGGGAAGATATTCCATAAGCACGCAATTTCATTAGAAGCCGCTTGTGGGGTACGGTATCAAAAGCCTTCCGGAAATCCAGAAATATGGAATCGAGTTGAGATCCCATGTCGATGGCACTTAACACTTCATGTGAATAAAGGGCAAGCTGTGTTTCGCAAGAGCGATACTTTCTGAATCCGTGTTGACTATTGGTTAATAGGTCGTTCTCTTCGAGGTAGCTCATAATATTCGAACGAAGTATATGTTCCAAAATCCTACTGTAAATCGATGTCAATGAGATAGGCCTGTAATTTTCGGGATCACTCCTATTGCCTTTCTTGAATATTGGAGTAACTTGTGCAACTTTCCAGTCTTTGGGTACAGATCTTTCGCTGAGTGATCGGTTGTAAATTATAGCTAAGTACGGAGCAATTGCATCAGCATACTCTGAAAGGAATCTAGTCGGTATGCAATCTGGCCCGGAAGATTTGTTTTTGTTCAGTGACTTAAGTTGTTTTACTACTCCTGGAACATCTACTTCTAAGCTTCGCATGCTGGCATCTGTTCTTGGATTGAATACTGGAGTGTTCACTTCGTCTTCTTTGGTGAACGAATTTCGGAAAGCTGTGTTTAGTAATTCTGCCTTAGCAGTACTGTCGTCGGTAGTATTACCATTGCTATCGCGTAGTGAAGGTATTGTTTGTGTTTTGCCGCTAGTGTACTTCACATATGACCAGAATTTCTTTGGATTTTCTGCAAGATTACGAGACAGGATTTCGTTGTGGTAACTACTATAGGCTTCTCGCATTGATGTCCGCGCTAGGTTCTTTCCGCGAACAATATGTGACTGGAAAAGGAGGGAAAATCGATAGTGGTACTCAAGGTACCCTCCGCCACACACTGTCGGGTGGCTTGCGGAGTATGGTTGTAGATGTAGATATCAAGTTAATTTTGAGCAACTTAACGGCAACCGCCGCCACCGCTCACCTCCGCCTCCACCGCCCCCGACGCCACCCGCACACCTCCGAGACATCCGCACGCACACAGTCCAATTACGTAATATATGTTTCGTAAATAGTTAAGAGTGTGGCGCGTAATATTCGCTACAGCTTAAGGAGGAGAAAGTGTTTACCTATGGCCGCCAACGGCAGGTCAATGTTTACACAAGCGACCGAAATAGATCCTGCGCACTCACACGGACTGCCTGAGCCTCCATCTGTCGAACCCGATTAATTTTTGCATATCAAATTAATTCTGAGCAACTTAACCGCCCGCCCGCGACCCTCCCCACTGACAGTCCTAACGATTGCTGCCCCCGCACCCCCGAAAATAATTTTACACGATCCAATTATTCTGTACTGCGGACAGTACAATTACCTGGAATTACACGAGAGTTTCGTAAACAAATTGATCCTACCAGTCACCAGGCCATCGACCACCGCTCCCAATTATTAATTGCGACATCGTATGTTTTAATTAGAACATTACGTTGGCACATACAGTTTAATACATCAAACCTTAAATACAACTCGCAATATAGACACAGCACAAAGAAATTCCGTGCAATGCTACAGGTGGGTGTTGTAAAAACATTTAGGTCTATCCAAAAAAATTATTCCGTCTGTTTGCCTGAGCAAAATAACTCTATAGATGATGGACGTGTTTAAGATAGCGCACGTTAGAATCTAACGGTAACGACCGCCCCAAACCTGAGTGTCACACAGTCTAGACGTGTAACACAACTGCCTTAACAATTTCTCTCGATAGACACCGCGGAAATAGTACGAACGATCCTCGTTTTAAGGAATAAAAACGCATAACAGTAACGTAGCTAGATCTACAGTGGGAACACAAACACGAATTGTTCTCTCAGCAGGCTACATAAAACAATTCTATAAATATTTATACAAAGTATGATGGCGTTTTAAGCTTGCTCTGTCAACGATGGAGCTGGACCCAGCCGTGTGCCTGACAACAGTGGAGAACCTCCCCTCCCGAAAGCTAACATGCTTCACACACAAGCCCCATTGTATAGACATACTAACGACAACCCTCACTCTCTCGTAAAAATCATACCAGTCACACTTTGGGAACGCTTTTAAAATTATCAAGTTACGAAATTTAATATTCCCTCTCATGACCTTTTACAATGCACGTAATTCTCTTCGAAATGTACCAACAGTTCCTTAGATCGATGTTTCGCTGTCTCCCATCCAGTATTTCGACAGTAAGTTTTCGAGCTCCATGCCTTCCTGTTATCCGCCACTTTTATGGTATTATACACCTTCCGACAATTCCGAGAATTCGGGTAGCTTAATTTTACCCCTAAAGCAGTACACATATTCTTGAATATACCCATCTAAACATAGCAAAGGGAATCTGTCTCTAAAAATATACCCTGTCACAATGCTAACAATTCTTTACAAATTTATCTGACACAGGTCAAATACTGATATTCGAAAGCCCCAGACGACATTTAAACAAAACTAAACCCTAGTGTACAACGGAGAGAGAAAATAAAAAATGCGTGAAAAAATTTACCGATTTCTGACCGTATACACTCAACTGCAAATCTGTGTTGCATTGGACAAGTACTACCGCGTTGTTTTTTTTTTTTTTTTTTTCGTTTTTTTTTCCCCAAAGGACTGACCTAACAACATACCTCTTCGAAATGACACTCGCCAATACAGCAACCACGGAAACGAGGTAGTACTTTACTTGTCCAGTGCAACACAGATTTGCAGTTGTGCAGATTTTCAGTTCTGTAGAGCAAGATCGACCCACCCTTAACCCAAAATATAGACAAGAATTCATACTCCAAGCTTCTTTCCTGTGATTTCTTTTTTCAACCCACTAAACTGAACTCGGATTTTTTTTTTAATTACAAGTAGCTGGCTACCATAAACGAAGATACCTAGAATGCTAACCTACACACCGCAACACTTCATCGTTAAAAATTTGTAGCCATCACCGCAAAACGCCATCACGCCATCAAACCTCACATTTTTCGAAGTTCTGTGTCAAAGTACAGACGATGATAGATGATCCATCCTAATAACAATAGTAGACAATGCTTAAACACAACGAAATTTAGTGGACCCTATAGAGGTTAGCCGGCCGCAGTGGCCAAGTGGTCTGCGTCGCGCCAGTCACGTTCTGCACGGCTACTACGGTCAGGGGTTCGAATCCCCATCGGGCATGGATATTTGTGCCGTCTTTAGTATTAGCTAGTTCATAAGTAGTTTGTAAGTTTAGGGACTGATGACCCCGTAGTTAAGTCCCTTAAGCTCTACAAACATTTGAACATCTAGAGGTTAAAACATTCCTTGACGAGATTGTCTAAGGTATTATCCTCTCTCAGAACAGTATTACATAAACAAAAACGTTTAAACCAGCAACAAAAGGACAAAAGTAGTGTACCTTAGGTCTCAAACGACAGCACACAGTGCGAGAAGAGCGTCAGGTAAACAGACATCGAACGTGATGTGTCTACAGTACAACTGATACGTGCAACCTAATGATCGCAATCGCGGTCATCAAACGCAGGAAAACACGACAGATACGCACACATCGATCATCATATTTCTATGCATTACCATGCAAACGCAATGTACCAGTCAACTAACCCTTAAGACCGCAAACGTCCTATTACACAGAGGAGTTCGCTAGATTTACAGACACACTAGTCAATTTTCGGTATTCTTATTAACCCAACAAACAATTTACAGAAAAAAACACGACTTTTCTCAAAGGAATTTGTTAGCCGAGACCACATGGATGGGAGTGACACACAGTACAGGGCTGCACTTCGTAAATATTGGCTATCCTCGTTTCCGATCTAGTCCTAAGTGTAGCCTCCGGTCTGGTAATGCCAAACGAAGAGATAAAAGTATCCCGCAAACGCCTTTTATAAAATCGATAAAGTGACTACCGGTAATTTTATTGACACCAGAACTCGTGATTCTACAAATAAATATGATATATATTTTTTACTCGGCAATTCGACGTCAATCGATTCCAGCTGCCCCATCACGTTTTTGGTCCCTATACAGTTTCCTTCAAGGCGACAGTCATGGGTAGATACTAAGTACTCGCACATGCCCAGTTTGTTAAAAATCCCTGCGAAATCGTGTGGGATGCCCATATCCAGCAGATGAAAGTGACATACACGAAGCTGATGTAGTATAGATGATTACAACATCTAGTTTAACAACGGCTCACTCCACATTATAAGGTACAGCCACAGATTTCCTAGAGATGTTCTCAAGTGTCTCCTTGCCGAGTTTCTCCAGTATTCAGAGCGCTCTCAAAACGCCGCCGCCAGGTAGGCGAAATGGTAATGTCGCCTTGTCTGCATGGCTTGCAATGACGAACTTGTCGATTTTACTACGCAGATATAGGTTAAAAGATCAGCAATAATTCACCATCACGAACATAAATGGGATCAGTCGTAAATTAAACACCACTAACACACGATCAAACAAAGAATACTTCGTAACGTATACAGCGCAACATTTTTCTACAACCACAAGAACATAATCCTAAATCGACTTCTTTAAATGTCTACCGCAACACATCATCCACAACTGGAAACGCACAACGCATCGCATATTTTAGAGTAGTTCAAACACTTTTACTTAAATTCTATCCCATCTAGCCTGTGACATTCTATGTGACAACAACCATCTACAAGCCAACGACCGAACTACAACATACGGACCTAGACATCACAGCTCTATTTAAATGCTCAAATGTTTGTAAATCTAAGGGACTTAACTTTGATGGTCATTACTCCCTAAGCTTGCAAACTACGTACATTAACTTTACATTAAGGGCAACACACAAACACCCATGCCCGAGGGGGGACTCGAACCCGTAACGGCGATCGTCCGCGCGCACCGCAGCTGGGCGCCGTAGTGCGCACAGCTATTCTACTGCGGCAGCTCTTTTCTACTAAAGTCTGACAGGGTTCTTCCGGTAAAGGCCTCTTCCCCCGCCAAGAGCACCATGAGTTTACAGACAGACTGTATTAGAAATGGTTGACCTTCGCAGGTGAATGTGTCAATAACTTGTCAGTAGTATCGGTGTTTGAGTCCTCAGTTAGTGGCGCTTAACATCTGTCGGCTCATCCCAGATCCCGTATCATTTCAGTAACGCTGTCTCCCCTGTATCGTGACAATACAAAATGAGCTGCCCTTCTTTAGACTCTTTCGATGTCCTCCGTTAAACCCACCTGATGAGGATCCCACACTGGGCAGCAATACTCCAAAATAGGACGGACAAACTTAGTGTATGCAGTCTCTTTAGTAGTTCTGTTGAATCTTTTAAGGGTTCCGCCAATAAAACGCAGTCTCTGGATCGCCTTTCCCACGACATTATCTACGTGTTCTTTCCAGTTTAAGTCTGAAGTAATAGTAATTCCTAGGTATTCGGTGGAGTTTACGGCCTTCACTACTGAGTGATGTATCTTGTAAACAAATTTTAATGGAATCCTTTTCGTATTCATGTGGATGACTTCACACTTCTCATTATTCATACTCAATTGCCAATTTTTACAACATAGTGATATCTCATTTAGATCGTTCTGCAGTTGGTTTTGATCTTCAGATGATTTTACTAGACGGTAACTGATGGCGTCATCTGCAAACAACCTAAGAGAGCTGCTTTGATTTTTTCCCAAATCGTTTATGTAAATAAGGAACAGCAGAGGACAAATAACACTACCCTGTGGAACGCCGGATATTACCTCTTGTCTTAGTCGATGCCTTACCATCGAATACTACAAATTACTAATTACAAATTACTAATCCTTACAACCAACAACGTAAAATAGTGTACACCATTTCGACCTAATACAACACCCGAAAATTTTTATCGAATGCCAAGAGCAATACTTTAGAGACTACACAAACGATTAAACGAACCTCCCAACGAAGGTAACTACCCAGCTTTAAATCACCTAACCACAGGGTTTATTGAAATCGATGCTTCTCGACTGAAGAAGAATAATTTACCTCAGCAAGCATTTCCGCTACGCTACCAAGAGATGTCCGGTCGTAAACACCACTAAAAGAAGAGATAAATACACCACAGCCCTAATACATAACCATACTACTATCAATATGCAGCTCACAAATTAGGACACCTATATGTTGCAACAAACCGTACGCCTAAACAGATCGAAATCGGTATTTCGCACAAGCCAGGATACATCGTACGCACCAGATTTCGAATACACGAGTCCTAATTTTATGAAGACAGAATATTACATTACTTCTATCAACAGCCATAAGAAAAAAAAAAAACGAACGATTTGTCACAGCTATACCATCGCTCTTAATGCAACATTGACACAATAAAGGCCATCTCTACATGCCATAAAGACACATCCGCACACAATAGTATTACCGACAAATACTGCAACACTTCTATGGGTCATTTTCTAGCAGTTGACACACACGATATATTTACTGCAGGACTTGACTACAACAGCCGTTATAACTTGCATGAGAATATAGTTAGCGATAACCTATTTTACACACACACACACACACACACACACACACACACACACACAGACACAGACACAGACAGACACACACACACAAACAGTTTGATGAGCGCTAAATTGCGATGTAAAGTCAAACTCCAGTCCATATACCAACACAACATCGATTTAAACAAACGCTTGCTTAGCTGTAGAATAGAAAAGCACAGAAGTACATCTGCGATAAATGATCAACTAACAGATACTCGATCAATCGAAGCACTGCTCTTCTGTCACGTAATCTGTCTTAAGGTATTTTCTCCTAGATCCATAGACTTGTAAAACCAAAACGTTCTAGACGAAAAGCTGTAAGTCTTAACAACAAATAGCTGTTAAAGATGCAAACTACTACATATTTTAGATAATCACATCGACGTTGGAGTGATCCTCAGCACACTTAATTCCCCCACAGATCTTTTGATCTACAGCAAACACCTCGTAAGGTTTGTCTGTATACACCACGGAAGAGTAAAGGAATCCTTCCACAGAGAGGAGAAACCTAGAATGCGTTTAAGTCGATTCCCACATCATAAAAAAGATACTGTGCTACAACAGCTTACAACACATTAGATCCAACTCTAACCGTTTTTAGAGCAAAGCGACCCACAGATCGATGATTTTCACTTCAAAACCATAGGATTACAGCACAGCACACCCACAGCCAACCCTTTTCATTACAAAACGAACCACACCTAGTAAGATACACAAATATTAATCGAAATATGCTTTTGCATAATCATTCCATACGAAGAACCATTTAAAATCAAAAGCAGAACGTTATTATTTGACTCTTTTGGCCCAAAACACGTCCTTCTGTACACCCTAACATCCCTATAGCCCTGAAAATTCTGATACATGCTACACGACAAGTTCCAAATCTTGACACCAATTAAACGACAAGCTGGAACTCCCAACCACAGGCCAATCCCTTACGGTTCAAGTAGCCAGCACACACTAAATACTTAGGCATTTACAGGCAGATGCTAAAATACAGCTTAATACTAACCAGATACGACCAGATGCTTACGTGTTACACCTGTCTTCTTACACAACAGAACCAGTGCCATTCGTCTTATGTCCTGCTCCAAACAACAAGTCACGTTTGTATGCATAATTCATACACTCGAAGGGTAAAGTTTAGATCAGCGCTCCATCTCGGCTGTTTACTTGTCACATCCTACATCACGAAAATTACACAGAGGTATGACGAAAAAAAAAAGAACCCAGATCCCTTCTATACCTTTTTAAGGTAAATAGACCCACAGATCAAAGTAATACACATCGCAACCTTCGATTACTTTTCTATTAAGAAAGCGGAATGTTCGTCGAATTGCCGGCCCCGGTGGCCAAGCGGTCTGCGGCGCGCCAGTCACGGTCTGCACGGCCACTACGGTCGGGGGTTCGAATCCCCCCTCGGAATATTTGCGCCGTCCTTAGTAATAGCTAGTTCATAAGTAGTTTGTAAGTTTGGGGACTGACGACCCCGTAGTTAAGTCCCATAAGCTCTACAAACATTTGGACATTTTTGTTCATCGAATTATGCTTTAGTGTAATATTTTAGCTGGAGAACTATTTAAATCAAAATAAATCACGAGGTTGTACAACTCCTGCAACTAACCACGTCTTTGTATTTAAGAGGAAATCACGTGGATAGATCAGACTTTTAGATACCACGCAGATAAGTACAACATGCAAGAGCTTATATGTATTGAACCACTCGATCCTTTGAATGCTAAATCAGGGTATAGAGGATGAAACAGAGCTGATAAAATAGAATATAAACGCCTCTAGTTAAGGTCAGAACTATACTAACCGTAGATTCAAACAATCATTGACTGTGTTTCCCAGATAGAAGGCGATGGAGACGTGAACGACCACACAGAGTACCTCTGAGAAGCCGATAAAAACACACAATGGAGAGACAGAACACACTCGTTGTTACTCAACTCTTGTTACATATATCGTATATACCAACCAACCTTACAGAATACTTCCATAATAACAACAGTCTACAGTATTATTAACCATCTAACCTTGTAGAATAGATATTGTATCGTATTTTAGGTAATCATATTGTCGCATCAGCGCAAATCAATAACACTGAGAAGCAGTATAAGACATCTTACGATACCAACAGACAATTCGCAAGTGTCATTTACACACACCACCGAAGGGCAAAAGGGTCTGTCAACAGAAGAATATTCCTAGATTGCTTATATTTGCAACCAAAAACACGAAAAATTGTGCAGAGGCACGAAAAACTTAAAATGCAACAGATCGACCTTTCTCGGTTTAGGGTAACTCAAGCTACTGAGCACATAAATCCACATCACAAACAACGGATCATGTCCTAGTATGACTCCGACTCGTTCTCCAAATTATGCTTTTGAGTGATATTTCAAGGCGAAGGACCAAATAACACACCTACGGGTGAGAGATACACTGCATCCTTCGATTCCAGGTGTATTCTTCGAGACGTGTTTAAAAGTATCATTTGGGGATCGTCCTGGAGTCTTGCTGCCACACGAACCACTCGTTGTGGTGTGACTTTTGTAATCAGTGACTTGATTTACCATGAAACTCGGTCACGTTGCACGCACGCAGTAGTACTGTAGACACGTGATGTTCGGTGTCTGTTTATCTGACGCTCTTCTCGCACTGTGTGCTGTCGTTTGAGACCTAAGGTACACTACTTTCGTCTTTAAGTTGCTGGTTTAAACGATTTTGTTTGTGTAATACTATTCCGAGAGAGGATGATAGCTCTGACAATCTCGTTGATGAATGTTTTTACCTCTGGAGGGTCCACTAAATGTCGTTGTATTTAAGCATTGTCTACTATTATTATTAGGATGGATCATCTATCATCGCCTGTTCTTTGACATAGGACTTCGAAATAGGTGAGGTTTGTTGGCTATAACTTTTTAAATTTATTATTATTATTATTATTAACGATCAGGGGTTGTGATGTCTAGGTTAGCATTCTAGGCATCTTCGTTTGCGGTAGACTGCTGCTTGTAATTAAAAAAATAAATATGAGTTCGGTTTAGTGGAATGAAAAAGGAAATGACAGGAAAGGAGCTTGGAGTAGGAATTTTAGTCTATATTTTGGGTAAAGGGTGGGTCGATCTCGCTCTACAGAACTGAAAATCTGTTGTATCCGTGCTATCAGACATGTAAAGTACTACCGTTATGTCCTCTCGAGCCGGCCGCGGTGGCCGAGGGGACTGAGGCGCTCCAGTCACGGTCTGCACGGACACTACGGTCGGGGGTTCGAATCCCCCCTCGGGCATGGATATTTGTGCCGTCCTTAGTCTTAGCTAGTTCATAAGTAGTTTGTAAGCTTAGGGACTGATGACCCCGTAGTTAAGTCCCATAAGCTTAACAAACAACATTTGTCCTCTCGATTAGGGGCGTTTTCCTGCATTGTGATGACAGGTCGAAAGAGTCTCTCGTTGGGATGCAAAAGATGTGTCTGCGATCATTACGTTGCACGTACGCAGTTGTACTGTAACAAAAAAAAAGTGTAGACGCACCATGTTCGATGCCTGTTTATCTGATACTCTTCTCGCGCTGTGTGCTGTAGTTTGTGAGGCCCAAGGCGCACTACTTTCGTCTTTAAGTTGCTGGTTTAAACGTTTATGCTTGTGTAATACTACTCTGAGAGAGGATAATAGTCCGGATGGCCTCTAGAGGGTCTACTAAATTTCCTTGTGTTTAAGCATTATCTACTATTATTATTAGGATGGATCACCTATCATCGTCTGTACTTTGAATAGGACTTCGAAATGTGTGAGGTTTGATGGTGTTTTGCGGTGATGGCCAATTTTTTTTTCTTCTATCAGGTGTAGCGGTGTGTAAGTTAGCATTCTAGGTATCTTCGTTTGTGGTAGCCAGCTACTTGTAATTTAAAAAAAATATATCAGTTCTGTTTAGTGCATTGAAAAAAGGAATCACAGGAAAGAAGCTTGGAGTATGAATTTTTGTCTATATTTAGGGTAAAGGGTTGGTTGATCTAGCTCTACAGAACTGAAAATCTGTGTTGCATTGGACAGGTAAAGTACTACCTCGTTTCCGTGGTTGCTGTAATGGCGAATGCCATTTCGAAGAGATATATTGTTAGGTCAGTGCTTTGGAGGAAAATAAAGTTTTAGTGTAGACGGTCAGAAATCGGTAAATTTTTTCACACATTATTTTATTGTGATTCTCCGTTGTACAATAGGGTTTAGTTTTGTTTAAGTAGCCGGCCGCGGTGGCCGAGCGGTCTGCGTCGCGACAGTCACGTTCTGCACGGCCACTACGTTCGGGGGTTCGAGTCCCCCCTCGGGCATGGATATTTGTGCCGTCCTTAGTGTTAGCTAGTTCATAAGTAGTTTGTAAGTTTAGGGACTGATGACCCCGTAGTTAAGTCCCATAAGTTCTACAAACATTTGAACATTTGAATTTTTGTTTAAATGTCTTCTGGGGCTTTCGATTATCAGTATTTTACCTGTGTCAGATAAATTTGTAAAGCATCGTTAGCATTGTGACAGGGTATGTTTTTAGAGGCAGATTCCCTTTGCTATGTTTAGATGGGTATATTCAAGAAGATGTGTACTGCTTTAGAGGTAAAATTAAGCTACCTGAATTCTCGTTGCTTTATATATATATATATATATATATATATATATATATATATATATATATATATATATATATATATATATATATTCTGAATTCCTTTAATTATGATAGAACTAATATTAAATCATTTTAAACCTTTCCACTAGTTACATAAAGGTATGTTACATTGTTTTTCTATGCCTACAAATAATAAATGATGGGGTTGATTTCGAACTTTTTCTTTCAATTATTTGTTGCAAGCAAAATGTATGATCTATAGTTGACCTCTCTGCTCTGAAGGCAACTTGTTCCTCATCCTTGTATACACTGCTCAACACAGTTAGGAGCGATATCTTGCACAATATACGTATGGTTTATTTCAGGTTCTGAATACAATGTCCGTTTAGACAACTACTTTATTTAGATATTGGTTACAATTGTAATTTACGTGTGATACAATACGATATTTTGCTGTTTACATTCTTTACTTGAGGTTTACATGACGTTTACTTAGAGCGAGGCAACATGGGGCCGGCGGAAAACGGCCGATTGTTTCAAATCAGTACTCCACTATAGACACGGTCACAGTGTAGTCGATCTCATCGCCCGAACGTAGACTTCGGACGACAGTCGGTGAAATTCAAATCATTTTGTTTTCTTCGGTCAAATCGACCGACGTTCTCATATGCTACATATGGACGGTGAGAAACTGATATGCTTAGTGAAAGAAAGAGAGAGATTGTAGCACCCAGAAGAAGAGAAATATCACAATCGGGATATAATTCGGAATATATGGTCTGATATGACAGTTTATTGGAAACCCCAACTTGGTTAAATCCTTAAGCAGAAATTTTAGGCGTAAATTATAACCTCAAAATGTGTTCAATCTGGAATTGTGCCTTATCTTAATGTTATTGTAGTGGCTCTCTTACAGTGTTTTGCACTGTGATAATCGGGTATTGGCTGACCACAAATTAGTCTGATTGCTTCTGGCGTTGTTTAAAAAGGTGTGAGTCTGTTCTATGAAATTGCCTGCAAATGTGGTGCAGGCCTACGTGTGCTTCCGCTTTTCAGTGGTTTCTGTTTTCAACATTATTCTTAATTTCACACTTGTCTTTCACAAATATATTGAATGACAGTCATTGAAGATCAATGTACCTTAACTTCATTTCGTTCATCATAATTGGATGTTTCTGGGTGGCCTATAACTGTGTTCTTCATGGATTTAAATACTGAGAAACTGTATCCATTATGTATTTTTATGCTTAGCATAACGCATTTCGAGAATTTTTCTCGAGTTTAGTGCATTTGTTTACATAAATACATTGGGATTTCCCAAGTGTGATTTTATGCAGCTCTTGCACGGGTCTAGTATTTTTGAGGTTACTGTAACGAGGGAAATCGTAGCATACATAATAAAATCTTGGCAACTTTTTTTTACACAGTAAATAGTACGTCTGTCTATACTTGCAGGCATTGTCTGCTCCATTAAACTGGGTATCACAACACAAAAATAGTACACAGGTAGGCCTAAGTCACGATTATTATGTTGCATATTCTGAGTCATGGAAGAGGCACAATACCTTTAAGCAGACAGAAAAAAGTTATGGTTTCTAATAGTAGGATCAAACACACACCTCAATATTTATTCTGTCAGATTTTCCTAACTTCAGTAGCTAACCTAAAGAGACAACCGCAGTGCAAGTGTGTCAGCAAAGCACACATTGAAAAGTCGAAAAAGTACCGTTCTTCTGCAAACAAATGCACTAGAAGAAGCGAATAAATCCTCGAAATTCGTTGTAGTAAGTAATGAACTTCCCTAATTAGTTTAGTTTTTTATTATTTAAAGCAATGAGGTTAACTGGTGTATGTCTGCACAACTTCAAATAAATTCAGCAAAACTGTAATATTGCTTGTCAATGACACCACTAAATATCACAATATGTAACAGAAATTTTTCCTTTTACTGGTACCTCACATATTCGTAAAGATTGTCTGGGAGTAGCAATAACTGAGGAGCCTCGCCACTTTCTTCTTTCCAGACAGGTGTACTGTAGCTCATTTGTATGCATTTGAAGTCTTCATTAATAACAAAAGCCGCATTGTAGCACTAATTTCAAAGCATAAAAATGTTGGTGGGATCCATTGCATCCCAGGCAATTGAAATCTAATATACTTCAGACAAAGAATACATTCAAACCTAACCTAACTTTCTCCTTTAATCCGGCCAAGTGACAAACTATCGGATGCAGTGTGACCACGCCGTCGGTCGATATTTTCAGTCGAACGCGGTCGACGGCGTCTGACGACGATCTGTCGGTGCCACTGGGAACACAGCCACAGCTGGAGGGTGCATTGCATTCAGCCCGGGCTGTTAACCGGAGATAACGGTCACCTCTTGCTGATGCTACCCGTGGACGAGCTTGGCCTTGCCTTCTATTAATGGTTCATGTTGTCTGAAATCGCGTCCAGGTCCTGGAAATGACAGTTTGGGACAATCCAGTGTCTGTCCCGCTTGCAACCTTCGTATGCCTCGGCTTCGGGTACGTCATGTTGTTGTTCCATTGCACTACGTCAGGCCCCTGGGTGCTTGCGCGCCGCGGTGCCGTGCCGTGCGGCCCCGGTGCTTTCCCCCACCACTCCTGCCTCACAGTGCCGCAGCACGTGTGACAGAGACAGCGCTCGCTATCGCATTTTCTTGGATGCGTTGAATATACATTCTGAATCACCCCGTTTACATGGGCTCCCAAAACCGGATTTCGTAAACCGATTTCCCAATTCCGCTTTTGGTTGGTCATGTAAACACTCCAAAATCGATTCTGAAAATCCGCTTCTCTAAAGCGGTTTTCCAGTTCCACAATCGATTTTCGTGCCCATGTAAACGCAACCGTTTTTGAAGCGTTCTTGGCTTGTCAGATTGTATTTTCTTGTAAGAATTTTCGGCACAAATGGAAAGAGTGATATTTTCTAATGTGAAATAAAAGTATAAATATTAGAATGAACATAAATTTGTGTATTTAAATAAAAAATAATAGCGATTGTGAAGACTAAATAAGGAACTGAATCAGCTGCTTTCTAGCCGCCATGTTAAGTGAGCTAGGAAATCCTATTCAGGCTATGCCATGTAAACACGACGTCGAAAAACGGTTTACGAAAATCGGTTTTCGTCTTCCGGAAGATGTGTTGCATGTAAACGTAGTGAATATTATCGAAATGGACACTGCTGATCTATCTTGTGGACGTTTATCATGAGCACAAAAGATTCGGATATGTGTGTGCCATTTTTATTGCTCAGTGGGAAAATTCTTTGAGGCTGATGGGAAAGCTTAATACGCTACTCTACCGTAAATATCAAGGCACCGACAAAGCGCCGTCACTAAGAAAATAAACATTCTGTTACACACGAGAGTATTGTCGGATGAGACAGAAGGGAGCTGATTATTACATTAAGAGGTAACTCTTCTTTATTCCAAAAGAAAAACAAAAATATACATTTTAAAAAAATGTACTTATTACGGATCGTGCGGCCCTTCGAGTTGAAGGTTCGAGTTCTCCATCGGGATTGCGTGTGTGTTTGTGTGTGTGTGTGTGTGTGTGTGTGTGTGTGTGTGTGTGTGTGTGTGTGTATTCTCCTTAGTATAAATTAGCTTAGGGTCTTTGTAAGTCTAGGGACGATGACGGCAGAAGTTGTCCCGTATGATTAAAAGCATTTGAACATTTGGATCGCTGACCTCGCTTTCAAGACAGACATGACAGGTTATTTACATGACTTAAATAAAACTTTGTAGGGTAAAAATAAATTAATCGGTACTATGTGTGATCGTATTGGGAGTTCCAAATTGTAGGTTTTGCTTTCTAAAATCTTAGAGAAGAAAATTTTCCCTCTCAAAATGCTTTAAATTAAGTACTTATGTCCACATTAGTGAGTACACCGAAGTGTTATATTCATTGCATAAAAAGTATGAAGATAGGTTGGAAGAAATAAAATAACTAAACATTCAAAAGTTTTTATGATGCCTTTTTTGGTGCTCCTAGAGGATGTCCAATCATGTCTCCAAATTGAACTGATAAAACTACAGTACAATTCAATTTTGACAAACCGCTAGCACAATTAGAATAGTGGTGTCAATTCCTTTTTATAAAGGCGTTGATCAAGAAGAATTCGCGAGAATTCATGCCCTTGTCCTAAAATGCGTTGATATGTTCTGAACAATATTCATTTGTGAACAAATGTTATGTTTTCAGTTACGAATATTAACAAAACAAAAATAAGTCAAGTTTAAAGCATCGTTGCAAGCTGTATGTCCAATTGCAACTGCCAAAACGATTGTGCCTAATATGAGAAATTAGTGGCTTCAAAGAGACCCAAATATCAACAGTGTTGAAAATTCGTGCAAAATAAGGAGAACAATTAAACTATTGTTTTTGTCCATACACAAAAATTGGCATTGTTATTATCATACGTTTCAATAATTCACAAACAATCACAAGACTCTAGGTTCGCTAAGGCCTGTATTACACTATCAAATTATTGGACAAAGAATTGGACGAAAAAATTGGATGAAATATTGGTCATATTTTTTGACAAAGAAATTGGATGAAACACAAAAGGGGGTATTACACTATCATCCAATATTTTGTCAAATTTGCTTCAAAATGGCGGTGTAATGCTCAGCTGTTGTTTATACTACAGTTGCGTTGTGTCTGCATTTAGAAGGGAAGGAGGGAAAAAAGTAAAGGTAACGCACTTGGATGAAACCGTGGGAGTCAGAGCGAGATAAATAAAATTTGATACGAGGCCGGGAGGATTTCTTTCTTATGCCGTCGACAGAACAGCCAGGCCGTTCACTGCTAATTATTTTGTCGCTCTTCATCTTTCACAGTTTGCAATAGAGTAACAAAAAGACTGACTCAAACAGTGTATACGAATAAGATTGTTAAGTTGATAAAGCAACTTTCATTAAATAACGTTTTAAATGGAAAATGTGAGCACTGACAAAGAGGATAATCTAAATTGTTTATGACGTTATAAACAATGTAAGGGGGGGAAACATTGCTGATAAAGTAAATAGGCTCTATTTATTTCCTTACAAAAATTGGCTGACGTATTTATATGTACATAGATTCACTTGCAAACAGATGTCGATGTTTTGAAAGTTGTTTCACTACCCAGCACTTAGCACACCAAGTTACCAAAATGATACATTGTAAAATCTGCTTTGGACGTAAATAAGATTTAGGGGTATTACTTCCTCAATTCCGATAGTATATTATGACTTTTTTACATCACGGATTGTAACTCAACCTAACTTTCGCCACAGGGTATTGGGCTACGCGAATTGACGTGACGGACAGTGTGAATGGCCTTGTCGCCTGTTATACAACGCCCCATCTGATTTATACATTCATTTTAATTTTGTTGTTGCTGGAAAACACTACGCAAACATTGTACTACTAGCCATGTTTACGAATACGAACGTTACGTCCAAGAATTGTCAGATATTTAACCTACAAATAAAACAGCTGTAGTGGCAGGGAAGCTGTGTACTACTAGCGCTCCAAGCGGTCACATTTCTGACTGCAGGAAACAGAAGACGAGCGATTTCTTTGATCAAATCTAGGTCGAGGCCTTTGATTTGATGAAATATTGTACGACGTTCCCATTACACTACGTCCAATTTTTCTTTGTCCAATTCTTTGACAAATAATTTGATAGTGTAATACCGGCCTAAGCGCTGCGACAACACGCCCCCTGCTACCTCTGCCGTGACAGTGCTGTGCCTGCCTCGCTCTCGTGCCCCATACTACCAGCGGTGCAGCAGAGCACCGGTGCTCGCCAAGCACCCGAGTTGGAGAGGCCTGGACTACCTGCTCACTACACTGTCTGCTTGCGTAATTCTTTGCTCAGTGACCGCCGGCGAGTACACACCTGTCGCGCAGCTGCAGCTCTTCACTGTAAGTTAACCGGCTTCTTACTAGAAGCGACTTATTTTCATTTCCTGCGTGCTTTTTCTTACAGTGCATCGAACTCTCGTGTGCTCGCGAGTTTATTTATTCAGAATCGCGTTTAATTGACAGATCAGTGTTGATATTTTGATTTATTAGCTCGCGTATATATTTCTCCGATTCGCCGTTAATAAACAGTTTAGAGTTTGGTTTATCAAACTTTTGTGTCCTCGATCGTATATTTAGTCAGCTTCGCGTCAAATGAACAATTTAGTGTTCCCGTGCGTATACTGAAATTCGCGTCAAAGTTACATTTTAGTGTATTCTCCCACGGTTTAAATCGCAACTGCCGTACTTATTTGGAACATACATGGGTGATTTTCACGTAACGGGCCAAAACGTGTGGGAGTAAAATTTTGAAAAAAAAAGAAAATTCACAATATTTTCTTATATTCACATCGCTATTAAATGAAATAGGTTTGTTCCGACCTCTACAATACAACAAAACCAGATATTTCCGAGGCGATGTTTTATTTACGAATTTTGAAGTGTTAAGTTATCATTTCTGCAACTGTCGGCAAGTACGTTATTCAGTGTTTCTAGATGTATAAAGCATTGCTATTTACGTTATTTATTATGTTTCCTATCGTATTCTTACACTACAAGCATGAAAGATAAATACAAAATACAGCAAATATCAATATAGGGATCGAATCGGCAAAGTATTGCGTGTAAATTGTTGTCGACGAATTTACACCTAATTTCCTGTATCGCCAATAAAACGTACCCTTTTTATGAGAACAATGAAAGAAATTTCCCCGCCGATCGAATTACTATTTACAATAGCGGGTGATACATGATTTGCTATATTCTGTTGAGATCGCGAATCGAATATACAAAACCTATCGGGGGAGTCTGGCGTTAATATTGTGCGTGATTTATTTGTGTCATTTCTGTAATGTATTTTATAAATGAAATAACAGCGGCCGTAACTGGATTCACTTATTATGTATCACATACTCTCACAACCTGTCTCCCTTAAAATTGTTACTTTGATGAGTGCTAAAAAAAACGAACATCTAAAACTTATTTCTCATTTTCGTTACGTCTCATGCTTTAAAAGGTGTTAATTTCTGGAGTGATAAAATACATGACAATAATGATAATAGACGCACGTTCCGAATGTTTATTATTTTTGTTGAACAAGTAAATGCACATAATATGTACCTGTGAAAAAAAATCCATGTACAAACGTTGGAAGAAAGAATGGGTCGTGCCTAATAGCTATCCAAGAAACGGTATGAGGAAAGATTATGAGCCTTTATCCTGTCAAGTTACAGGATTGTGTGCAGATAGCTTATCAAATAGACTTGGACATGACAGTGAAAAGACTTTAGCTCTGAATGATCACAAAAAGCCTGGATAGACAATGAGGAAGAAAGAGGTTAGGGAATTACCAAAACTTCAAAAGCAAAAATGAATCTTATTAATACAACTGAAGAGAATAAAAGTTCTTTGTCACCACAGCCGTCAGGAAAATAAAACAAAACACAGACCCTTCAAAAGAAAAGTTTCTGTTAGAATTACACAGATGGTAAAAGATATAAACAGAATTTTGTGAAGCTTTAACACAACAAATTTCATACTAGAATTTGTTTCTAGTTTGGTTTACACGATATTCTTCAACGCATTTATTTACGTAAAATGAGATTACATTTGTCACATTATGCATGATTCATTCGTCTAATGTTTATTTTCATTCCTCTCATGCTGATTTTCATTTCTATGACGCTGATTTTCATTCCTGTTATGCTTCAAGATGGGGCTATAATGAGTCCATTAAGAATTTTTACTTAGTCATATTGTGATTTGGATAATTTTTTGGGTGCAGACTGTCATATACAGCAACATATTTTCCATTATTTTCGCCTCTGGTTTATTGGTATGAACTGTAGAACAAGTTTACCATAATTTGTCCTCAAATATTCACATTTTTCGGGTAATTATTCACCAGACAGTATCAGTACTTTTATGCCCAGAATATGAATATGTAACATGTTCTGAAAATAATAATTGTCATATATAAGTTTAGCATGAAAACCATAGGTACTGCTACTAGTTTTATCCACATTACGTAAATGAGGTTTTTTTACGTTTTGTTAAGAAAACATTAATTTTGAAGGAAACTGGTTATTTTCCAGCTTGCATTTTTTCTTAATACAAGAGAAGATTCTAATCAATACTTTTCATCAGAAATTGAAAGGAAAGTACCACGGAAAATAAAATCATGAATTCAAAATCTCGTTTTCGCCAGTTAAAAAAAATCCCCCGCATATGTTTTTAGAATAGCTAGGAACTGTGACTCCTGTATACGGTTGCAGGCCGAATTGGTGACTCTTCGCTCACAGCTTCAGGCGGCGTTGGCTTCGCTGGCAACGCTTGAGACTGCGGTGGGTGGGCGCCGCTGTTGTGGGCCGCTCGCGGGGGTGCAGCAGACGCCCTGTACGTCTGTTGTGCCCTCCGATCGGCCTGCGGCTGTGACCAGCCCGGTCACTGCCCGCGAAATGGGTCGCCCACCAATCTGTTGTGGACTGGGAGGCCTCAGCGCGTGTCAAGCGGCGTAAGACTTTCCGGGGGAGCGAGGTGGAGGCCTCCCCGGTTAGTCTTACGAACAGATTGGAGGCGCTGTCTGTGGCAGAGGATGTTCCTGACGCATATGGTGTCGCTTGTACTGTGGTCACCCCTCTGCCTGCAAGATCCGGGCACTCACAGAGGGTGTGTTTGTTAGTAGTTGGGAGCGGATATGTGACAAAAGCACCCAGTGACATTTGCACCCAACCCCAAATCTGCGACATTTGCACCCAGTCTGACCTGTTTACTACGTCACGACCTACCTGCAGCCCGTACCCTGTTTTCGCGGTAATGCCACGCCGCCCAGTCCTCGCTCACCGGAAACGCTCTCTCGACACAGTCTGCCTGCAATCCCGAGGTCCTTGTCCACCTCAGCGGATGACTGCTAACTGTCAGTACGATTATGAAGATCGTAGTGATCGGTTCGTGTAATTTATGTATTTGTGCCAGCTGGGTACACATTTTCAGCTTTGCCCATTCGCAGTTGTCATATATTCTGTGAATATGTTAATTTTTTTTTTTTTTGTAACGTAACCACACATTCGCAAATTATCACTTTTTCGGAAATAAAACCCAAATATTTGTTTCTTCCTTTGTTTTCTAAACGTAACATACAATACTGTAGAACATCCTTTTCATATACAGTAAAAAGGCTTAGAACCAGAATTTAACGGTGTTGATAGTTTTCGACTTCTATCACCGATACATAGGTGATATATCGATGTTCAAACCATCGCTGTTAACATCAATGTTTTGGGGCAAAACGTAGATTTATCGTTTGCATCCTAGTCATCAGTCTTCTGATTGCTTTGATGCGACCTGCCAACAAATCCTTAGCCAACCGTTTCATTTCAGAGTACCATTGCAACCTACATCCTCAATTATTTGCTTGATGTTTCCATTCTGTTTTTCACCTAGTGATGTAAAATGCCTCGACATTTGCAAGTTGGGGCAAATGCCTAGAATGAATGCTTGTGCAAATGCCCAAAATTCATTAAATACCCAGGCATTTATGGCTTTAAAACATAAACTTAAAAGCAGTACCTACAAAAAAATTATGTGATATTTTGTACAACTCCATAAACTACATATCAAATGCTTCAATTCTCTTCTGTTCTCATTTCCCAGCAGTCCAAGTTACATACAATCTTATACTGCAAACTAATGTTCTGCGAAATTTCTGCCTAAAATCCAGGGCGATGTTTGACAGCAGTAGATTTCTCTTTCCCGTGAATGCCCTCATTGCTTGTGCTAATCTACTTTTTATGTCCCTCTTGCTTCTTCCGTCGTGAGTTAGTTTACTGCAAAGGTAGCGGAATTCCTTATCTTGGTGTACATTGTGATAAAATTCAAATGTTTGTAGAGCTTATGGGACCTCACTAAGGGGTCATCAGTCCCTAAACTTACAAACTACTTATGAACTAGCTTATACTAAAGACGACAGAAACATCCATGCCCGAGGGGGCATTCGAATGCCCGACCGCAGCGACCGTGACGACCGTGACTGGCACGCCGCAGACCACTCGGCCACTGCGGCTGGCTACAGCACTGCATTGTGATCACCAATTCGGATGTTATTTTCTCGCTACTTTTATTTCTGTTACTTCTTATGACTTTCATCTTTCCTTGGTTTACCTTCAGTCCATGGTCTGTGCTCATTAGTCTTTTCATTCTATTCTATAGACCCTGTAATTTTCCTTCACTTTCACAGATGATAGCAATGTCATTAGCAAATCTTATCACTGATATCCTTTTACCCAGAACTTTTATCAGAGCCTTGAACATCTTTATTTTCTACATTAAGTCTCTTCATTGTGCAAGTTGAACAGTGATGGCGACAGTCCACAACCTTTTCTTACCCCCTTTTTAATCTGAGCATTTCGTTCTTGACTTTCGACGCTTATTGTATCGACTTCGTTCTTATACAAACTATGTATTTTCCGCTTTCCCTACAAGCTTACTCCTATTTTTCTCAGAATTGCGAACATCATCCAGCACCTTACGTTATCGAAGACTTTTTGCAGGTCACAAATCTTATTAATATGTCTTGGTTGTTCTTTAGGCTCGCTTCCATTATAAATTGCAGCAATGCTATTGCCGTCAAGTACGGCCTTGTGTCAATGCGACCTCACAGCCCTCGGCTCTTCTACCTGCCGAGCAGAGACCGGACGGGGAGATTAGCGGGCCGCCCCTCGACCAGAACTGGGTGCTAATGTCACTGGGTGCTTTTGTCAGGACACCGTTGGGAGCTCCAACGTTAGGCGGGTGATAGGGCTCCTTACGGATATGGCTGCTAGGGAGGGGATGAAGTCCAATGTGCACTCCGTGTGCATACCGGGAGGAGTCATTCCATATATGGAACGGTTCCTTCCGGATGCCATGAAGAGCACAGGGTGCAGCCAGCTGCAGGTGGTGGCTCATGTCGGGACCAATGATGTGTGTTGCTTTGGATCGGAAGAGAGTTTTCCTATTCCTTCAGTAAAAAACCGTCTTGATTGCGAATTGTTTTATTAATTAATGACGCGTTTCGCCCTATAGCAGGGCATCTTCAGATTATCTGCGTGACAGAATTTACACAAAATTACAAGGCGGAATTACAAACGGATATAATGGTACATGGGCTTATTCTCTCTGGTTTTGAGCGGCTATCAGAGATGGTAAAGACTGCCAGTCTTGCTTGCAAGATGAAGGCATAACTCACCATCTGCAGCATATTCGACAGGACTGACTGTGGACTTCTGGTTCAGAGCGGAGTTGAGGGTCTGAATCAGAGGCTCAGACGATTCTGCGACCATATAGGACGCAGATTCCTCGACTTGCGCCATACAGTGGTGGGTTTTCGGATTCCGCTAAATAGGTCAGGAGTTCACTACCCTCAGGATGCGACTACACGGGTAGCAGGGTCTGTGTGGCGTGGACTGGGGGGGGGGGGGGTTTAGGTTAGAGGGCCTCGGGAACACACAAAATGGGTTTAGTCTCAAAGAGTGCAGGTCAGACACAAGACGAATGTAGATCTAGGAACCATTGGTGTAACAGTTGTAAATTGTAGCTGTGTTGGGAAAGTTCCAGAGCTCCAAGCGCTGATAGAAACTACTGAGGCACAAATCTTTATAGGTTCTGAAAGGTGGCTGACGCCAGAGATAAGTTCGTCCGAAATTTTTACAAAGAGCCAAATGGTCTTCAGAAACGATAGAAAAAATTAAAAAAAAGGGGGGTGGCGTGTTTATTGCTGTTACAAACGGTTTATTCTGCAGCGAAATTGAGGCAGATACTTCCTGTGAGTTGGTATGGGTAGAGGTTACACTTGACAACCGGAATAAATTAATAGTTGGATCTTTTTATTGGCACCCTGACTCAGATGATGCAATTGCCGAAGTGTTCCAAGAAATCTTGAATCACATTTCAAACTGGCACCCGAAGCAAACTGTTATAATCCGTGGCGACTTTAATTTACCCTCGATTTGTTGGCATGAATACGAATTCAAAACCGGAGGCAAATATAAAACATCGTCTGAACTAGTTCTGAATGCTTTTTCAGAAAACTGAACAGTTAGTTCATGAACCCACTACACTAGTAAATGTTTGCGAAAATACCCTTGATGTCCTAGTAACAAATAATCCTGAGCTAGTAAAGAGCATCAAAACAGATACAGGGATTAGCGAACATATAGTTGTAGTAGACAGACTGAATATCGAAATCCCCAAATGCAAAAATAAACTAAAAATATATCTATTCAAAAGAGCAGATAAAATTGGCTTCACGCTATCCTGAGTGATACTAAAAATGCGAGTGTAGATCACTTGTGACTTACTTTCAAAGACATAATATCAGTAGCAATCGAGAGATTGATACCAAATTAATAAAAGGAAGGCTGAACCCACATGGTACACAAAACAGGTCAGATTACTGTTGCAGAAGCAAAGAAAAAAGCATGCAAAATTTAAAAAGACACAGAATCCCCAAGTCTGGCAATCTTTTGAGAAGCCGAGTGGTCCAAATCGTCTCGCTGCGGAGCGCGCGGTTGCTCGCCGTGGAGGTTCGAGTCCTCCCTGGGGCATAGTTGTGTGTGTTGTCCTTAGGTTAGTTTACCTAGGTTTAAGTAGTTTGTAAGCTACGGACTGATGACCACGCAGTTTGGTCCGATAGATTTACAAACATTTGAACTTTTTTGAACTGGCAATCTTTTACAGAAACTGGCAATCTAGCGCGGACTTCAGTGCGAGAAGCTTATAATAGTTTCCACAACGAAATCCTGTCTCGTAATTTGGCAGAAAATCCAAAGAAATTCTGGTCATATGTGAAGTACACTAGTGGCAAAACACAGACATTACCTTCACTACGCAATAGCAACGGTAATACTATCGATGACGTTACTGCTAAAGCAGAATTGCTAAACACAGCTTTCCGAAATACTTTCACCAAGGAAGACGAAGTGAACACTCCAGAATTAGAACCAAGACAGCTGCCAACATGTGAAATTTAGAAGTAGGTGTTCCTGGCGTAGTAAAACAACTTAAGTCAGGAAACAAAAATCTTCCGGGACAGATTGTATACCAACTAGATTCCTCTCAGAGTGTGCTGATGCAATAGCTCCATACTTAGGTATCATATACAACCGATCATTCAGCGAAAGATCCGTACCCAAAGACTAGAAAGTTTCCCAGGTTACTCCAATATTCAAGGCAATAGGAGTGATCCGAAAAATTACAGGCCCATCTCATTGACTTCGATTTGCAGAAGGATTTTGGAACATACACATTGTTCGAATATTATGAACTACCTCGAAGAGGATGACCTATCAACCAATAGTCACACGGATTCAGAAAATATCGCTCTTGCAAAACACAGATTGCCCTTTATTCACATGAAGTGATAAGTGCCATCGACAAGGGATTTAAAATCGATTCCATATTTCTGGATTTCCGGAAGGTTTCTGACACTGTACCTCACATGCGGCTTCTAGTGAAATTGCGTGCTTATGGAATATCGCCCAAATTGAGCGATTGTTTTCACGATTTCCTATCAGAAAGGACACAGTTCGTAGTAATTGACGGGAAGTCATCGAGTTCCCCAATGAAGCGTTATAGGTCTCCTAATCTTCCTTGTGTTTATAAACGATTTAGGAGACAATCTGAGTAGCTGTCTTAGACTGTTCGCGGATGATGCTGTCGTTTATTAGAGAAGTCAACAGAGGATCAGAAGAAAGTGCAAAGCGATTTAGACCAAATTTCTAAATGGTGCGAAAATTGGCAATTAATACTAAATGATGATAAGTATGAAGTAATACATATGACCACTAAACGAAATCCGCTCTCCTTCAATTACACGATAAATCAGTCAAATCCTAAGGTCGTACCACTTAGACTGGAGAGAACACGCAGAAAATATTGTTGGGAAGGCGAATCAAATGTTACGTTTATTGGCAGAAGATGCAACAGCTCCATTAAAGAGACTGCCTACATCACACTTTTGCGTCCTCTCCTGGAGTACTGTTGCCTAATGTGGGACCATCACCACGTGGGACTGACGGAAGACATTGAGAAGGTTCAGAGAACGGCAGGTCGTTTTATCACGTTACAGGGAGCAAAGCGTCTCGGAAATGTTGCACGATTTGAGGTGGAAATCATTAAAAGAACTACGTTATTCGTTGTGGCGAGATCTATTTGCGAAATTTCAATAACCGACTTTTACTTCTGAATGTGAAAATATTTTACTAGCACCCACCTACATAGAAAGACATGACCATCTCAATAAAATAAGAGAAATCAGATCGAAAACGGAACGATTTAGATGTTCTTTATTCCATCGAGCTATTAGAGAATGGAATGGTAGAGAAAAGTTATGAAAGTGGTTAATGAACCCTCTGCCAGGCACTTAAATGTCATTTGCAGAGTATCTATGTAGATGTTTGGTAGAGTAAACCCGAGTCAACACGAACCCCCTTTGCAGCAACTTTCTGTTATTACTATTATATCGGTTCCCGTAATGTTGTTGTCTCCAGTCCACAGAACCGACAGAAAGACATCGAACCATTTTAGTTCATTCTGCTGATGACAATACTTCAGAATCCAGTTATCCAAACTGATCCCCTAACTATAACTTGTATTAATTCCAAATCGTTGCTTTAATATTTCTATATTTATTTATCGAGTTGTTTAAATATATATTTAAAGCAGCGATTTGGAATTAATGTACGTTATATTATGTCGTTAAGTGAGATATTTAACGCTGCAGGACCCAAATATTACAAACTGATCCCCTAACTGTTTTGAGTTTTTACCGGTGTAGAATCTGAGTAAAGAATACAATGCCATGTGAATGTTCAAAAGTGTTCAAATGTTTGTTAAGCTTATGGGACTTAACTACGGGGTCATCAGTCCCTAAACTTACAAACTACTTACAACTACCTCATACTAAGGACGGCACAAATATCCATGCCCGAGGGGGGATTCGAACCCCCGACCGTAGTGGCCGTGCAGACCGTGACTGGAGCGCCTCAGTCCCCTCGGCCACCGCGGCCGGCCATGTGACTGGAGGTCTTTGGTAAAAACTAATCTTGCAACTAGAGATGGAACGCTTTTATGAGGACGTGGACATAATGGAGAGGCAGGTGAGCGGTGTGGGAGAGCGGCGTGTTTTGTCTGTGGGCGGACAATGGCACGCGAAGGGCAGGCAGCCGGTTCTCCACCTGCAAACGCAGCCACCACTGTGGCCTGCTCTGCACGTCCAACACTACTTCTATTAAATCAAAACTAATTTTTGCAGCAAAAAAATGGACTCTTTCGGGTAGTTGGCCCCATAATTTTCACTCCCCCTTTGATACACCTACGCCGATTTCTGTCGAAGATACTCCCGTATCAAAAATCATTATAATCCCTTCACTAATCTGTAATTTATCGCAATTTTTCCATCTTAACCCCCATTTTGGAGGGATCGTTTCACCCCTTCTGTAGTATTGACGCCGAAGGACCCCTGCAAGACGCGCGCTAACGCGCCTCGCTCATCATTTGGTGGCGCTACGAGCGGGCCGTAACAACAGTCCAGAGTAGGGATGGGAAAAACAGACCGGATAAAACCGATACCGGTATTTTAGTTTTGAATAACCGGTTTTTTCGGTATTTATTTGGTGTCGGTTGTAACCGGTTTCTATTAGTTATTGCCAAGAACCGGGTAAAAAAACCGGTACGACTACTTCCTGTACTAGTGGCTCAAAATGTGTGATTTTTTTTTTTTTTTTTTTTTAAATAATTTTAAAAAATTGAAACTAGTAGATCGTAATATTTAGGGCTATACCTAAAACTTCCGCTGCTGTGAAATATTAGGTCACTGCAGTAACTAAGAAAAGCAATCAGTGATAATTTAAGAACAACCCGGCAGTCAGAAACGCGCAACAAACGCGTGTCATAGGAACTTATAAACTGGTGCAGCTGTTGATGCATTGATGCACCTGTTGCCGCGTGGCGTGGCCCATTAGACGGCAGTGTACAAGACTTGCCTCCGTCTGGTCATGCGGCAGTTCCTTGCTGTCGTCGCCAGACATCGGTTGTGTTTAAATTGCACTATCCTGAGTGTGGAAGTGCTTCACGAAGTACGGGAGCAGTGAGGTACAATGCTCCATTTGCTTTAAAAAGCTGAAAACGGGTGGAGGTACTACAAAGATGTTGTGTCATTTAAGGAGAAAGCATCCAAAATGTTCCTTGGAAGAGAAGGTAAATTCGATTCATATACCTATTATGTAAGTGATGTACTCTATCTTGGAATAATAACTTTTAATGTACTATCATATTGGTATACTAACAAGTTTTATTAATGTGATTCCTTGAAAGCGAGGGGCTTTTTTAATAACCAATATGGGTTTAGGCAACATTGATCATGTGATGCGTCGCGAGGCAACCGTGCGGTCTGAGACTCCTTGTCAGGGACTGCACGGCTGCTCCAGTAAGACGTTCGAGTCCTCCCTCGGTCATGGATGTATATGTTGTCCTTAGCGTAAGCTAGTTTAAGTTAGATTACGTAGTTTTTAAGTCTAGAGACCGATGACCTAAGCATTTATGCCTCATAAGAACTCACACCCATTTGAACATTCTTTGACCATGTGGTACACAGCTTTCCTAGTTCAATTTGCGTAAATTTACACTGACAACAATCATATTGTTAGTCGGAACTGTGGTTTTCTTTTTCGAAATACTTCTGCAGCACTGATTGAAGTTTATTTACTGACTGCAACTTATATATGTTGTGTGTATAACGAGATATTCGTATGCGCTGGCTCACAAGTCCAACTTACGGAGTGGTTGGCCCAATATTCGCTGCCGGGTGGAAATACTAGGCCAGTAAATCTGTATGCTTCGTATATCGTCTTCTACGGACTCCTGACTAGGCTTACACACACTCAAGAAGGCGTAGTATTGGGAGGGGATCTTACAAAATATGGAAAGACTAGTGATTTGTCGTATAACGTAAATTTACTTAAACTTTAATTAAATCTCGTAAGTTTCGGTTTCGGCCGAAACTAGAAGAACCGACGATTACGGTTTCTGTTTCGGCAGCAAAATATGTTTCGTTCGAAATCTACTGGAAATAATAGCAATAAAAACAGAAAACTGGTTATTTAAAAACCGGTTATCTTTAGCAATTTTTACGGTACGGTTAAACTGCAGATGAAAAGAACCGGTATAACCGAAAACCGGTTGCTTCAGCGATAACCGCCATCCCTAGTCCAGAGCCGTGCATCGCGCCTCATTTACTCGCCCGAGTTCGCCTGCGTCCGGCCGTTGCGCTCTGCTGCCCGCACCGCGGGTAGTCGTGCCCCATTGCACCGCCTACAGAGCGAGCGAGTTACGTTGCGCCGTCGAGTCCCGATACTCGCCGGGCGACCGGGTACCCGCCGGCCCGTGCAACAGCGCTACACAAGGCGCTGCGAGCGCTGCGCAACACGTTGTGTTAATCACAGCGTAGGCATCACGCACATTTTCGATTACCTACGTAGCAATTTATACGCTATTGCTATGTCTGAAATAAATAACGAACAGGACAGGCCATAACAATGTGCAAGGAGTAGCCGCTACTTAAAACAAGAAAGTTTACAATATTCCTTCAGTAGTTCATCTTTTAATTGTAACAACCATATATTCAGCCAAAAGACAATTAGGCTCTGTCGTAAAGCTGTGATGTTATGTAGAGTTTATTTTTTAAATTCCTAAGCACAGTGCCTCAAACGCTTTTGTCCTATTAAGATATCGCAGATATATAGTAGTTTAAACTCCACCTTATTAAAATTAAATAAAGTGAAATACAAAAATTATAGACGAAAAAGTTTCTTACTGGTATGTACAACTAATGGTTTTTGTAGTTTACGCATAATGGTTTCATATCAAAAGGGCAGATGCAGGCTTTTGCACAATGGAGAGGTGCAGTATACAATATTAAAGTATTTTACACTTGTCTATTAAACTAAAAGTTTTCGTTGTGGAATTAAGCGGCTAAACTTTTTAGTAGCGGATCCACAGACGTTCAAGCGAGTCTCTGGTTACTTTCAACGAGAAGAGTGTTTCTTTATTTATTTGTATCTAAGTGTTAGAAGTGAAGGTCTTATGTGACTTATGTGACTTATAGTTACTGGACGTATCCAGAAGCTACTACTATTAATTTGCAAGTATGTGGATTCTAAAATTATTGCTCCTTGCAAGGGATTGCGAATCCCATTGCTATTATTAGACAAGGAAGGGAAACAATGTTTGAAAGTTTTTCAAGCCCCTCCAAATGTCCTTCAGTTATGTTCTTGACACTTTCTTCTAAAGAAATATGATTTTGACCAGCAAGTCGTCGACGTTATTGAAGCACTCATTTTCAATGACATTCTTACTCATTTCGCAAACTACTGGCTTTTTAAAGAGTTCCTGTTTACCTTGACAGAATTTTAGCTAGATAATTAGTAGGACAACCTTGAATAAAATTAAAATTTATCACATCATCGTAGGGCATATAATTTTTCGTCACACACACACATAGCAATACGTAGATTTGCCAGGAACAAGGAACAGAAGAGATTTAAGGTCTCATCTTGCTCTTCATGTTAGAGCCTTCACTTAGTTTAATATAAAGTGAAACACTCTATAAGTAAATACTGTGTAAAGTATAAAACTGCGTACAAACGTATCGGAGCCGGCTAATGCGAAGCCGACGACTTACAATAGGTTTAATATTTCCGGCGCGAGCCGATGCGGCTATCGTTTTACTTCTGCAACACAAAATTGGACGTCTTCTGTCTGCTTTTACCAGATCCGTTACTGCGCACGTCTTTTTTTCTTCTTTTTTTACTCGCAATTGATACTGTACTGACAATTCATTCAGTGAGCAAAAATTACAAGTGTTTTGAAGATACATGCAATCTGACCAGCGATACAAAACTGTTGACTGCGACCTTAAATGTCACCTCTCCGACAGTGGTGACTCCCCCGGGGGTTTCAGCTCGCACCAACTTAAGGAAAAACTACAATGGACCACACGCCTTTCTCGATGGACAGTAATTAGTTTACTTCCCTTGGAGTGCTTGAGCGTAAGCTGAACCTTCCAACATTCTACCAGTTAATTGTTTCTAATGACCTCGATTGCAACTGAACGTAACAGCCCGATCTTCCTTTTTTTTCTTTCAGCAAGGATACATCAAGCAATTTATCGAAATGTCAACAGAAACGCTGTTAGAACACGCGCTGAATACATACACCTGCTATCGCGGCACTGATGCTCCTTAACTCTCAATTACTCGTGAAATGAGACCGCTCCATTTCGCTCGCGTCAATGTATGGTCTAAAATGCATAGGTCATTTAAGCTGCAATACACGATTTGTAAATTACGTGCACATACTTCACTAATAGCGTCATTTTAAAACGACATTTACGAATTATGGAAAGTTGAATGCTTTGTACGAAAGCTAAGATTCTGTACTATCACATGTTCAAAAATCAGATTTTTTAACCCCATAGTTTCTTCAGAATCGAGTGATAAGCATTATGAATCTAAAAACTCACGCGGAATGAAAAGTAGACTTTTTTTCACATGCAAAATAAAGCTCGTAAGGAAAAACTAAGTTCATAAAGCGATGTCGGGTGGTCGTATGTACCGTGAACAGTATTTGCAGCGTGGAAATCGGAATAGTGTATTTCCCGCTAAGAGTGTAGCGGCTGGCGGGCGCGTGCCCCGACTAGCAGCAGAGCGACACGGGCGGCCGGCGGACCGGGGCTCGGCGGGTAGGCGGGTACCCGACCACCGCTGCCCGCCGCCGTCCGCTGCGGCAGCGCGTGGCCAGGAGACTGAGGCGCTCCAGTCACGGTCTGCACGGCCACTACGGTCGGGGGTTCGAATCCCACCTCGGGCATGGATATTTGTGCCCTCCTTAGTGATAGCTAGTTCATAAGTAGTTTGTAAGCTTAGGGACTGATGACCCCGTAGTTAAGTCCCATAAGCTTAACAAACATTTGAACATTTGATTGGCTGCAAACAGGAAGTTTTATTTGCAATTACGGCCGCATCGCACGAGTTCTCACCCCTGTACCAGCCTCCCCCCCCCCAACCCCATCACAGTTCCATCTACTCATACGCACTATCTGAGATTTTAGAATAGAAATCACGAATTTGTAAAAAATTTCCGATGCTCTAGTGAGGCAATTTTTTCATGTACGAGGCTGTTCAGAAAGTAAGTTAACTTTTCAAATTGTGTGGGAAACGTACATACGATTACCGATATAGTCAGACAAATCGTCAGAAGAAGGCCACTTGCAATAGTGGACGAAACGTCGCTCAGATTTTCAAAGATTGACAATGCGGTCTCACACCCAGAAAATATGTTTCGATTCATATAGTTTTGTTGTGTTGTTACACACGTCCCCAACATATGTTCACAGTTTCAAATGTACACCATACTTTGTTTCCTTTTTACAGACAGAAAGGTTAGTCGTGTTCTAATGTGCTCAGCAATTTTCTATTATTATAAGAAAATGGAGCGAAGAATTTGCATCAAATTTTGTGTCAAAAGTAGAATCAACTGCTCTAAAAGACTTCAAGCAGTAGGGTTCAGATAGTGCAGCGAGCAGGTAGTGCAATGTAATAACAACGTGACTTACCAGAAGCTGTTGCATGGAGAGCCATAGGAAGGTTGGAAGCGGGACAAACAGAAGGAGATGGCTGCAGTGTCCCAAACTGTAATTTCCAGGACCTGGGCGCCATTTCAGACAACAGGAACCGTTTAAAGAATACAAGGCCAAGTTCGACCGCGGGTAACATCAGCAAGAGGTGACTGTTTAACAGCCCGTCGAGACAGGCAGCTGAGTGAAACTCAGTTACAGCTTACTTCTGCATGCAGCAAGAGGACGGGCAATGTTAACACATATAGTCCAGAATCGCTTTCGGAAATGTGGCCTCTACGTACGGAGGCGTATAGTGTGTGTCCCATTAAAACTACGACACCGTTTAGCCCGCAGAATATGGGCAGAGGACCTCAGGATTTGAGTCGTAACGAATGACACCGGGTTCTGTTCACAGATGAGTTAGTTTTGTGTTCAGCCGGACAATCGTCGTTTCCTCATCTTGAGAAAGCGTGGAACTCGGAACAATCCTGCTTATGCGCAGGAAATATTACCATGTATCATGGTGGTGGATTAATGGTGTGGACAGGCGTTAGTATTGGCGGACGTACAGACCTCTATGTCGTTCAGAATGGCGCTTTGACTTCTCAGACTTATAGAGACGAGATTCTTCGACCTTTCGTTGTCCCGTACGCTGGTGCTATAGAAAATGGATTCCTTCTGGTGGACGATAACGGTCGTCCCCACAGAGCTGTACTGGTGGACAACATGCTCGAAACAGAGGGAATTGAACGAATGAAGTGGCCAGCTTGTTCACCGGGCTTAAACCCGAATGAGCATGTCTGGGATGCACTCGGCAGACGCATTGTAGCCAGACCAGCACCCCCCACAACGGTTTCAAGGCTGGATATTGCACTCGTGGAAGAATGGCCAAATATCCCTCAGAGCTGATTGATAACATACTGTCTGTGCCACGCATGTGTGCAACTGTTATACGCCGTTCGAAGTGAGTTGAGACCGTAATATACCGTACTGTATCACACACAAATTACAGGTGTAGCCAATATCTGAATAAAATACATTACCATATGTATGTTGTGTATGATATCTCACCTGGTCACAAAATTGTTTTGAGCAGTTAGCCGGCCGCGGTGGCCGAGGTGACTGAGGCGCTCCAGTCACGGTCAGCACTGCCACTACGGTCGGGGGTTCGAATCCCCCCTCGGGCATGGATATTTGTGCCGTCTTTAGTCTTAGCTAGTTCTTAAGTAGTTTGTAAGCCTAGGGACTGATGACCCCGTAGTTAAGTCCCATAAGTTGTACAAACATTTGAACATTTGAGCAGTGTATTTGTTCATAACAATATTGCTACGAGACACCACGTTAACCGACTGCCGGCATGGCGCAAGGGATAGCGTCACCGATTGCGGTGCTGAAGGTCGCCGGTTAAATCATGTCCGCCGGCAAAAATTTATTTCCTTGTAATTATAATTTCCAGAATGTTCTACATGTTTCTTATGTTCGCTTGTAATTTCTACCTGTTTCTTATATAAACTAATCTTCTAATTTCTGGTACATTCTGTCTGTGTATAAATAGCAGAGCACTCTGCCCGAGAGGCAGTCAGTGCTGCGTGTACGTTTCAGTTCGTAATAAACCTGCTTTCAGTATAAGTGCTGTATTCAGTTGACAACCCTGCCTTCGAAGTCAAGCCTGCTTCAATTTCAACGCGACAATATAAAGTGACCTTAATTTTTGAACACATCTCGTATTATTGAAGAAGGATTTGTTGTAGCTAATTGAGAAGGCTCCGGTAGAGGGCTGTTTATATTTTGAAGCGGCGGTACGGCGGGCAGACGTCGCTAACGGAATAAAATTGCGCCAGCCCCCCTGGATCAATATGGCCTGCGCTCGCATACATAATTCTACCCGCGCTATCGCCCCGTCTTGTAAGGCGATAAAACTTTCATGTCCTAAGCCTTATCTACGTTTACTTTGATTACGCCTACATGAGCATGAACGTACTGGATTTAATGTCCAACCTAACGCAAACTGGCTTTTGTTATGTTTCGTTAATAGTCTCACGCTGAATTTTGGTTTTAGACGCTCGTGTGATTCTTTGTTAAAAAGCGAAGATATTATGATTATGGCACAAAATACTCTTACAGGGTGAGGTGTTGCATCTGTGACATGACAGTTGATGAAAAAGGGGTTCGATTGCAAATGATACTAATAAACGATGATGTTTGTACGAACCAGAATATTTTCCATGAAAGGTAGTCACGTATTCAAAAAGATTGAGCAACACTGCAGTAGAGGAACAGATAGGAGATGAGGACCGTATCAGAAAGACAGTGCGTTGTGTCATATAACGGATTCTGCGAAGCTATGTTTTGTGAACAGTCGCATTCCTGCCATTCTTCCACAGACGTTCAGACAGCTCATTCAAAGTTTTCCCAGCACATCCCATATTAATGGCCACTATCACATCTCCCAAAATTCTTCATCAGGTAGTTAACTAAAAGAGCACTGCCATATTTTTCTCCCCAGGGCTGAGTAATTCCTACTGGCTGCTCAGGCATTAGAAGGAAGATCTTCGACATCCATTTCTTACTTTATAACATTTATCTCTGTATCAGTAGTCGCTGATCCTATAGCAGTGATCCAGAAATAGGCACCAAATCAAGCTATTATAAGCCACATGACAACCAAATCTGACAATAAAGTTGGGTAAATAGTCCTGTAACATTGACGCAGATGAACTATGAACACTAAGGCTTCATGCTACGGACTACGCGGCCTTTCCCGCCGGAGGTTCGAGTCCTCCCTTGGGCATGAGTGTGTGTGTTGTCCTTAGCGTAACTTGGTTTAAGTAGTTTTAAGTTTAGATGACCGTATCAGTTTGGTCCAACAGGTTTACAAAATGTTGAACTATGAACTACATTTCCCTTACTGTCCATCGAAATAGTCACCTCCACTGGATTCGCATTCAGGAGGATGGTGGTTCAAATCCACCTCCGGCCATCCAGATTTAGGTTTTCCGTGATTTCCCTAAATCACTCCAGGCATATGCCGGGATGGTTCCTTTCAAAGGGCACGGCCGATTTCCTTCCTCATCCTAACCCAAAAACTCCGAGCGTTAGCTCCGTCTCTAATGACCAAGCTGTCGACGGGACGTTAAACCCTAAGCATCCATCCAAGTCACCTATAGTAACTATGCACCACTGAGCTCTACGGATACATGTCCTGGAAACTTCGTTCGAAGCTTTTATTTATAGCGTTCAAAATCCTCGTCACGTTTTGCTGGACGTCAAAAAAATATCGTGAAATCTCTTTCCTTTCAAAGCGTGTTTCTATCGACGGAACAGGAAGAAGTCTGGAGGATTGAGATTCGGCGTGTATGGGGGATGATCAATTTGCACGACAACGCTCGCCCACACACAGCCAATATCGTCAAACAGTTCCTGGCAAAAAAGAAGGGGTAGTGCAACTTCAACATCCCCCATACTCTCAATCCTCCAGACTTCTTCCTGTTCCCTCGACTCAAACTTGCTTGGAAAGGAAAGAGGTTTGACGATATTCCTGACATGCGGAAACGTGACGAGGCTTTTGAACAGCATCTGAAACGAAGACTTCGTGCAAAGTTTCGAGGGCGTGTATGGCAGAGGTGAGCGGTGCATAGTAATGGGAGGTGGCTATTTCGGAAGACAGTAAGGTAACTGCAGATCATCTTCGCTAATGTTGCAGGACTCAGGACTGTTTACCGAACTTTGATTGTCAGCGTTTGTACTTACGTTTTACTAAAACTTTAAGACTTCTAAAACTGGAGACCGGGGGACTCAGGCTTCCCCGAATAACTATTACTCGTAACCACAAGCGCCAACACTGTACATACTGTACATAAACGATATGCCAAAGTACGCATAAATCATTTAGCATAATTTGCAGGCGATATGGCGTTACTAGAAAGTAGCAGATTCTTAAACAAGGCCATAAATGGATTCCAACATCAGTTGGACTTATTACAACTGTGGGCAATCGACACCAAAGTTAAAATTATCACTTGATTCATAAAACCTTACTTTTTTTGTGTACAAGCGACCATACGTTGGCATACATATATATTTTTTTTAAATGTCTTTGTCGCACTGCTTTTTATTTTATCATTGCGCGTTTCGATACATCATCTTCAGATCTGTGGCAAAAATAATAAAAACAATTACATTTCGGATGTTTAGTTCTTAATCACAAAATTCATATGGAGCACAAACACATTATATGCAAAAATACTAACAGACTTTTTTAAAAATCGATGGTAATTAAAATACATCTTATTGGAGAAGACTAACTAAAATATAAGCCACCATCGTGGATGTCTAGTGAAGGTGTTCAACTAGAATTTCATGCCAAACTGTGGTGAGAGGGTGGGAAACACCGAAACAGGTGAAGTAGGTCCAATAGCCGCGAGATGGCGTAGGGTTAAAATTAAATATTATTTGAATGAATTTACAATAACATCATCTTGCGCCCTCTGCACTGTCAACTGACATAGAAGCTACGAAAAACGTTGCTACAAGATGTGTTAAGTCAAAAGAAAATATCAGATACCTTATTAAAACATATTACTGGGATTTGGGGTACGTAAAATCAATACAACCAAATGACAATATAATATATATACACTGGCAGAACCCCATGAGCCAATGGGTCATAATATAAGCTTATACTTAGGTATTGCATTACATATCACTTGATGAAGAGAGGGAAGTAGGGAAGAGTGATGAGAGAGGGGGGATTTTTTCCCATTTCCTCTCTCTCCCTTTTTTTTAAAAAAGAAATTGTTTAAAAAGATACATGTTACATAAAATATAATGAATAAATAGATGCATGTGCCCCATCAACAAGAATGCCATTTTAAGGCACACATTTGAATATAATAATAAGGTCACAACTCATACAACTACAATAGTCTAGTGGACATGACTTAGATCACATCAATCCATCAGTCTACATTTAAAATAGAACAGTGTCGATACAGGGGGATACCATGTTGAAATTAGTATTTGAAGAGCACAGTAATTTCAGTCATATTTTTTTAAAATAATTATGCATGAACATTTTAATTACCTTCGCGTTTAAAAAAGTTTCTAAGTATGTTTGCATATAATGTGATTAAGAACTGTAAACATCCGAAATTTAATTTTTTTATTATTTTTGCTACAGATCTGAAGATGATGTATCGAAACGCGTAATGATAAAATAAAAAACAGTGCGACCAAGACACTTCAAAAAAATTTATGCAAAGTTAAAATTAACGCTGAAAAGGCGAAGACAATACTGTTCACAAAGACAAGACCAGAACTCAGAACTCGTCTCACAATAAACAACCAGGACGTCAACTAGACACATAGTACTAAATATCTCGGCGTCACCATGGACAAAAAACTATTGAACACCTCGCACATCATAGACAAGAGAGAGAAAATCGTGATGGTAATCCATGGACTATATCCGTTTCTACATAGCCAAGAGATTAACGCTAAGAGTAAATTGAGACTTTACTTCTCCACTGTAGTCCCCATGATGCTCTATGGAGCCCCAACCTGGGGAACCACTTGCAAGATCAGCATACAGATGTTACAGGTATTGCAAAACAGTCTTGCGAGCGCCGTGGTGGTCAAGAACGCACTGTATTCGCAAAGAACTCAACATACCAACAACAGAAGAACAAGCAAGGACAGGACTGCAACGAAGATACACATACTGAGACAGGACATCAGGCGACTGGCAAACGTAGGAACCAGAGCCCGTGGCATAAAATTAGTTTCCAGAGATACATTGAACCGATGAAACAAGTACAACACAATGTAGGTTAAAAAGGATCCGTGAGAGCCGTGTAGGTTCATATACTTACAAATAAAGATTTCACACCATTCATCCCGGACGTCCAGTAGCCAAAGGCGATAGTCCTGTATCCCAACACCCAAAGAGGAAAATCTAATTGATCAGCTGCAACGAATGACATGTTCAAGCTTGGGTAACGCACAGAAAAACGAAAAAGACAATAGTAAGAAAACGTCCAGGTGGTGAGCAGCAATATATGTTTGGTTTTAAGTTTTGCACTTGGCAGACTGTCTCCGTACAGAGTTGTCGGGCCATTCCCATCATTATCATTAAAATCAATATCATCAGCATTAGAGCCTGATTATGCCTTTCAGCGTTCACTCTGGTGCAAAGTCGGCCTTTTAAAACTCCTCCGCGATCCGCTATATACAACGCTTACACTGATGCCTCATCTGATGTTAATCCTGTTACTTCGTAATCGTTCTTCACCGAATATAAGTTCTTTCTCCTTGGTCTACCTCGACTCCTCCCACCATCTACTTAGGAAACCTCGTTTCTCCCATGCGTTTAACATGACCCCACCATATCAGCCTGTTATTTCTTGTAAAATACAGTCTTAATTCATAGTGGCAATTAACCCTTTAAAATGTATTGTAGTATTTTTTCTAGTAAATGGGGCGTCCTGAATGTCAGTGATATGACATTATTAATAAGACGTTGCTCGTAATCTTTCGAGTCCCTAAAATATTATTCAGTTTTTATGTAAGTTAATGAAATAATATAAGCATACGCATATGTGCTCTATAATAAAAGAAGCAAACCTGCTTGCAAGTTTCACTTTATTCGAGCTCAAACTATAAGAAGAAAATTGCGTTCGAGAATTCAGCCGCGGTTGAGTAGCCGAGCGGTCTAAAGCACCTCGCTGCGGAGCGCGGTTGCTCGCCGTGGAGGTTCGAGTCCTCCCTGGGGCATTGGTGTGTGTGTGTCGTCCTTAGGTTAGTTTACCTAGGTTTAAGTAGTTTGTAAGCTACGGACTGATGTCCACGCAGTTTGGTTCGATAGATTTACAGACATTTTTCGAGAATTCAGTTCTCGTGCAATCTTGCCGTATATATGCCATCTGCTAACAAAATTTCGCGTTGCCTACTGTGCGCTGCAAACTGATGAGTGAGGACAACAATAACCACGAAAATGCATTAAGATTCGTAGTACACTAGCAATTGGAAGTTACCGTGAAGAGTAAAAAGGACAAATGAAGGGGTACGTCGGCTCCAGACAAACATGGAGGAGTTTTTCGGACGCACGCAACTCAAATCGATTTGTAGCCCCGCAGTAGGGCTCGTGTCCGCTGGAAATGTCAACCCCATTTGCAGCGAGCCGCTAAGCTGGCCGCAGCCAGTAAAGGTCGTAAGGCGAACACGCAACCAACGTAGCGGGCTGTCTGCGCGGTTGTCTACTCCGCAGCTAACTGGCGCGGCATTCTGTAACGCAATTCTCATAGCTTTGTTATTAAAGGTGGTAACGCGAATCTATCGCGTCCGGCGCTCATCTGTCTAACAAGAAGACCACATGGATATCGGATTTTAGATTTATATATATATTTATGGTACGTGAAGTTCAAAACTCAAAGCCAATCGACGCAACTCCAAAAAATCCTCGAGAAAATCGACTTTGAAGTTTTTGCAAGTACACGTAAGTACCAATAATTAAGTCACTTTTGTGTCTGTCAGTGTAGCTCGGGTGGTAGCGTTCTAGCCTTACAACCACAGGGTCGGTGCTTCGAATCCCGCCGTGGCAGAATTTTTTTCCGTTGTGTTCGAATACTTATACAATTTTAATACATGATAGTAATTTTTATGAAAATTGCACGTATTTTTGTTTATTCGCAATTTTATGTATTTTATAAAAGGTTGTTAATGACGTTGCTTTCAATCAAAAAACATAACAAGTTTTACAGTATTTCCTTCACTATTACTTGACGACGGTAGTCTTTGTTCAGTTTGTGAAGAGCTACGACGCTGTTTTGGGACAGTCATCTCCATAGATACTAATCGCTTTCCAAGCGGCTAACTTCTCAACCATATTTTAGGTGACGACAAGGTGTTCAGATCGTCTACGTTCACATAAAACCAAAACTGACACAACACGTGGAATTAGATATCACAGAATGTTTTATATAACTGAATTCGAAAACAATGGAAAAAAATCTGTCATAAAGGGATTCTAACTACCAACTCAATGGTTGAGGCGAGAACGCTACACCGACACATACTGCAAGTGTTTTAATTATTGGTACTTACATGTACTTGCAAATAATCAAAATCTATTTTCTCGGGAATTTTTCAGAGTTGCGTCGAATGGTTTTGGCTGACTGTTATTAGTTCTAAACTTATGTATTAGTTCTAAACTTATGTATATGTAGTTCTAAACTTATGTACCATAAATATAAAAAAATTCGAAAATCCGATACCCATATGGTCTCCTTGTAAGTTATGATGACTTTCTATTCGTGTGCGACGCCGACTGTTCCACTCTTCGTGGCGACAGAAATGCGTTCTCTCTCTCTCTTTCTCTCTCTCTCTATCTATCTATCTACTTCTTTTTTCTTTTGCTATACCCTACTAGACCTGTTGTGATTTATTATGGGCATCGAGAGCCGTCAGGAGGAATGGATAGTGATGTTACTGGCTTCGAGGCCATGAAAGTAAACTAAACTCCGCTTGATGGGCTTCGAGAGGACCACTGGGTACCGACCGGCAGCCGTGTCATCCTTCACCCCAGGGCGTCACCGGATGCGGTATGTAGGGGAACGTGGTCAGCACCCCGCACTCCCGGCCATGTCGGTGACCGGAGTCGCCACTTCTCCATGAAGCAGCCTCGCAGGTGGCCTTACAAGGGCTGAGTGCAGCCCGCTTGCCAATAGCGCTCGGCAAACCCATCCAAGTGCTAGCCAAGCCCGACATTGCTTAATTTCGGTCATCTGCAGGGGACAGGGGTGTTTACTTCGGCACAGTCTTTGATATAAAGTGAAAGTAAACATTTTTACTACAAAAATACATTGAATTCCTATTTTTTAGTAAAAATACGTACATCTTGTAATGTATCCACGCTTTCATTGGAATTATTTACTGCTGCCATAAACACGAACTCATGGAGAGCAATTAAGTTGGAAACATAACTGCTTCCTGCAGCTATAAATAAACAATATTCATTTTGTGTGCCTACAGTAGCCGTCAACTTCTGTACTAACTCATTATTCAGTGTGTAACTACTACATTACCAGTTTTATAAGTATATTTCTCGCTGCATAGCCGCAGTTGCGTAATTAAAAAGTAGAAATAAAACAAGCTGTATATACTATTATAAATTTTTTAGACGTGTACATCTCAAGTGGTGTTTTCTTTATTCGAGACACCTCTCTTCTGTAGTATAAGATGTCATGGTTTTTTTTCTCAATACTTGACTTATTAGACACCAATGTCATTTCATATGGCCTCACGCGTACTTTCGTTGTGGCGTCCACAACACGTCTTCACATTTTTGTAGTTCTGTCAGAACAATGCACGTCGTGGGGTCCATCTATGCCGCACATGAACAGCAGAACTGCCGTCTCGACTGCATCAGCTGAGCACGCTAAGCTCGCCTTGTCGCAGGACGACAATACGGGTGGCAAAAACCGAACGCTCAAAACCGATAGCGGTATTTTAGATCTGAAGAGCCGCGCGGGAGTAGTCCACTGTCTGGAGCGCCACGTTACGGATCGGGCGGCCTGCTGCGTCGGACGTTCGAATCCTCCCTCGGGCATGGTTGTGTGTGTTGTCTTTAGGTTAGTTTAAGTTAGTTTAAATACTTTGTACGGCCAGGGACTGATGACCAACGTAGTTTGGTCCTATAGAATTACAAACATTTGAACATTTTTTTAGATCTGAAAAACCGTTTTTTCGGTATTTATTTGGTGCTGGTCGCAACCGGTTTTTACATCTACATGGGATACTCTGCAAATCATATTTAAGTGCCAGGCAGAGGGTTCATCGAACCACCTTTATACTATTTATCTCCCATTCCATTCTCAAATAGCGCGCGGGAAGAAAGAACACCTGAATCTCTCCGTTCGAGCTCTGATTTCTCGTATTTTATGCTGGTGATCCTTTCTACCTATGTAAGTGGGAGTCAACAAAATATTTTCGCATTCGGAGAAGAATGTTGGCGATTGGAGTTTCGTAAGTAGCCCACGCCGCAGCGATAAGCGCCGATGTTGTAATGATTCCCATCCCAGATCCTGTATCATTTACGTAACGCTGTCTCCCCTGTATCGTGACAATACGAAACGAGCTGCCCTTCTTTGGACTCTTTCGATGTCCTCCGTCAAACCCACCTGATAAGGATCCCACACTGGGCAGCAATACTCCAAAAATGGACGGACAAGCGTAGTGTATGCAGCTTCTTTAGTTAGTAGTGCTGTTGCATCTTTTAAGGGTTCTGCCAATAAAACGCAGACTCTGGTTTGCCTTTCCCACGACATTATCTACGTGTTCTGACAATAACCGGGTAAAAACACTGATATAACTACATTCTGTAGTATTGCTTGTAAATGTTTCTAGCTTTTAAATAATTTAAAAAACTAAAAACTAGTAATATTTATTGCTGAAAATCCCCTTTTGTGAAATAATAGGTTATCGTAGTAACTAGGAAATGCAAGTAGAAATTAAAGGACAATCCCGAGTCACGAACGAATAGCATACGAATTGGCACAGCTGTTGCCGAGCCATCAGTGCAGCTGTTGCCTTGTGGCGTGGCCCGTTAGACGACGCGTATGCACGTGCAGTGTGTTAAGACTTGTCTCCTCGTCATACGGCTGTTCCTCCGTGTCGTCGCCGGGCATCGACTGTGTTTTAAATGGCACCATCCCAAGTCTGCAAGTGCTTTACAAAGTGAGGTACAATGCTCCATTTGCCTTATACGGCTGAAAACCGGTGGAGGTAGTACAAACTTCCGTATCATTTAAGGAGAAAGCATCCACATTGTTATTTGGAAGACACGGTAAATTTGATTCATATTCCTCTGATGTTATTGATGTACTATAAGCTTGGAATAACAACCGAGCCCGTAATTTTGTGGTTGCTTCAGGGTGCTAAATTGATAACAACTGAAAGTGACGATGCAGGCCCCTGTAGCCTTACTTTCTCACCATCACCCTGCCCGTCTCCTTCACTATGTTCGAAAACCAATATGAACTTCAAACTATCAGAGTAAGTCATATAATTTCCGCAGTTCGATGAGAACTGAAATTGTAAGATACATCTTAACCAAATGTTTCAACCTCGCATTACTTTTCGATAAAAGCAATGGGCGGTAGACGGACTAGCTTCTGTTTCAGTTTCTATTTTACCAGATATTTTTACTCTACATATCTTGAAAAAAAGTATAATGCAAAAGTCTGAGGAAGTCTTAAAATTTTCTGCTTTTAATTTTTAAAAATGTTAAAATGTTTGCTAATCTAAGGGACTTAACTGCTGCGGTTATGAGCCCCTAGGTTTACAAACTACTTACACGGGAATGGTCAGACTTGTCATGTCGAAACCTGTGTTGCTATTTAAACCACTGTGAGGTAACATTGAAGGAAGTCTGTATGCAGACTGTTAGCTGCTGACATGACATGGAAGTCTGTAAAAACTTTTATGAAGTATGACATTATTGTCGCATGGTTCCCGCGCTTATAACTGCCTGTTGTACAACCCTGACCTCTCTCGCTACGGTAGACTAACGCCATCTAATGACAAGGTAGCGTTAGCTACGCGCCGCTCTCCTGCCACAGCAATGAGAGAGCTGATTAGCCCAGTGATAGCGAACGGACGATAATTAATAAATAAGATAATAATAAATTCGTTAACAAATGTAGCTGATATGTTATCTACAACATTCCTTCCAAATAGCTATGAAATAGACACAAATACATGTACGGTTTAGAACACGTCAAACTTTTATTTCTTGTAATTACCGCAAAAATGCGAAATATTGATACAATGTTAAAAACATAGGTTTTTTGTGCACCAAGAACATACAAGCAAAGACGACATGACAGCCCTGCAAATCGCAGACGTTGTTAGACGTCCGTAGACAAAACTCGGCCGGTGTTAGGAAGGAATCAGGACCTAATATCAGTATATTTCGAGGCTTAATCAGAACTTTTATGACCTGACCACGAATCTAGAAGGAGAATAGATTTGTTCCCGCAGAGCGGAAGAAAAGCACGACGCATGAAAAGTGTAACGTTATCATTTCCCATTTTTCCAGACTTCGATGCTTCTACCACAAGATTGTCTGCGTAGAACATTGTTTGTTTGAGACGTGATCCAAAAGGTCCGGTTTATTCTTGAAGACACACATATACTTTAGGCAGCAATGAACCATCCAGACTAATTATGGGCAAAATAGTATATGAATGGGTGAGTGCAGTCGTGGACTGCGCAATTGCCTCAATATGTTTTTCCCCTATGAATGCCAGTGTTCTTTTCACACGCATTCCTTTTTGAAAACCTGACTTATCTGCATTGTAAACGTAAGATTCACTAAAACTGGCGATCTTATTTTTTGCAGTCGTAAGAAAAGCTTCTATCACTTCCATTTGAGCCACTTCATTTTCCAACCTGTTTCTCGATACAAATTTTGTTATTTTTCGTGCCACAATTTTATGTGATCTTTTGAAGCATCTAATCCAACTTTAAGAAGCTGTAAATTCTTTAGCGCCTATCGCGTTGGCAATCTCTAAACGCCCAATCACGCAAAATTGTGTCGCGGACACTCAATGACTGTCGTCTGACATCGGTAAATTACTCAAAAGGTCGCGCATTTATATCCGTCGCAATTTCCAGTCGACTCTTACGTCGTCCAGAGACTTCCTTTTTCCATCTATACAATTCACGTTCAGAACGGACAAAACGATAACTATTTTGAACAGTACTGACACGTAGGCGTTTCTTACCACTTTAGTTCAACGAATACTTCACCGCTCTTTCTTTGTCTGATAATGTAATTGTAATTGCTGGTGTTGCTTTAGGAGATAATTGATGATGCTACGTGGCACTATCACTCGAAGAGTCTTCATGTGTGCAACTTTCTTCCGTTTCTTCGCCGTCTATAGATTCACAGTCTGTAATATAGAGTGTTTCAGACGTTTCTAGCCACATGTCTACGCTATTTACATGCACGTCTAAAAGTTTAACTACCATGTCGCACATCACGTAGTCTTCACGCGTGTTTTCTGTTGATTGCTTCATTTGGCGTCTGTGGTATATCTCCATGGCAAGCAGCAGAACATTTACAGGGTTTGCCATCACCTGTGAGGGAAGATTGAATGTTCACCGTAAAGTGGCTTGCGGAGTATAGATGTAGATGTACAGAATATCTTTCACATCTCTAACCAGTTTCAGGACGGTATGTTTCGAAATACGTACCAGAAATGAAAAGGAAGTGCATGCCACAGAAACGAATATTCGTTTCCCTTTCCACCAAAACCGTGCAACGATATTCCTCTTTAGTGAACGCCGCGATAAGTCGGCCGCACCTCCCAACCATGCGCACAACGCTCACCATAACAGCAGCTCGCGACTCGCCATTTCCAGGGGTGGCCAGCCGTCACCGCAAGCGCTAAGCAGGAAAAACAGCCATTTTCCTGATTTTTTTTTAGGTGACTTCCAGGTCATGTCAGCAGTTAACATTCTTCATACAGACTTCCTGCAGTGTTAACTAACAGTGCTACAAAAATCATTCCATGTTTCGGCATGACAAGTCTGACCATTCCCTTGTTAGAGTAACTTCAACTTATGCTGACGACAACACACACACACACACACACCCGAGGGAGGACACGAACCTCCGACGGCGAGCGACGTCGCTCTCCGCAGCAAGGCGTCTTAGAGCGCTCAGCCAGTGCACGGCGGCGACTTTTGATTTCTACATTTGTTACTGGAAATAATAGCAATAAAAACAGAAAACCGAAGTCTTTGTGAAGAACCCATTCACAATTGAAAAATAGTGGCGACAGAATAACAGGCACATTTTTAATGACACGATTAACAGATAAAAATACGTGCAAAACATATTGCAACCGTTTATTAATGAACGAGAATGGCGCTTCCGTTTTTTGAACAGGATTTAGTAACGGCTCATGCGGCCAATATTTCTTTGCACGCAATTCGCGAAGTGTTGCATGACAGAGTCATTAGCAACAATATCTGGCCTGTTCGAAGTCCCGATTCAACCCCGTGTGATTTCTATTCGTGGGTATCATTAAAGAATAAAATTTACACAACAAATCTGTCTACTTTACAGGAACTCGGGTATAATATAGACGAGTCAATTAACGCAATTTCTCAAAGAGAATTACACCGTGTGGTGCAAAATTTCTTGTGTAGATGCCAGAATGTGTGTTAAACTATGGCAGACAGTTCCAGCATGTGCTTGCGTGACCTGGGTGAGCACGGAATTTATTTTCGTGTATTTTAAATGCAATACTGCGGCATCTGATCCACCGGGCAACGGAGCGCTCGCAAAAAATGTTCAAATGTTTGTATAGTCTATGGGACTTAACTACGGGGTCATCAGTCCCTAAACTTACAAACTACTTATGAACTACTTACGAACTAGGACGGCACAAATATCCATGCCCGAGGGGGGATTCGAACCCCCGACCGTAGTGGCCGTGCAGACCGTGACTGGAGCGCCGCAGCCCCTCGGCCACCGATTCTATTCTCGATTACATTTCGTGCTTCTACAGCCTTTGCAATAAAAAGGGCTCTGAACCAAATATTTATTTGTTTCTTGGTCAATACTGCCAACACAAGAATGCGCTCACGTCGTCTCGATCAGCAGTTAAGCATTTTATACCATAACAACACACGGAAGTAATGACTTGCGAAAGCGGATTATAGACACGTTGATGTTTCAACAGAAGCGTTTCATTAGTTAATTCTCAATCGACTCGTACAACATTTCGCAACGTTTCGAAAAAATCAGTACTCATAGATCCATGCAGGTGTTACACATTTCAGAAAACATAACAAAACATACTTAGGACACATCAGTATAACACATGAAACTTCCTGGCAGATTAAAATTGTGTGCCGGAACCGGGACTCGAACCTGGGACCTTTGCCTTTCGCGGACAAGCGCACTACAGACTGTGCTATCCCGACACGACTCACTCCAGGAGTGCTAGTCTTGCGTGTTTGCAAGAGAGCTTCTGTGAAGTTTGGAAAGTAGGAGGCGAGGTACTGGCGGAAGTAAAGTTGTGAGGCGGCATCGTGAGTCGTGTCGGGATAGCACAGTCGGTAGTGCGCTTGCCCGCGAAAGGCAAAGGTCCCAGGTTCGAGTCCCGGTTCCGGCACACAATTTTAATCTGCCAGGAAGTTTCATATCAGCGCACACTCCGCTGCAGAGTGAAGTTTCATTCCAGTATAACACATGTTCCAGTGATATTTAGTCAGGAAGCTGTAAGTGGAACTTATGTAAGAAAAATCGAAAATCGAAACCTTTCATATTTACAGAATTAATAGGAATTCATAAGGAAAAATGTGGTCTTTTAATATAATATATTGAGCATACATAAAGGACGTTATTTTATTTCAGGCCGGCCGCGGTGGCCGAGGGGACTGAGGCGCTCCAGTCACGGTCTGCACGGCCACTACGGTCGGGGGTTCGAATCCCCCCTCAGGCATGGATATTTGTGCCGTCCTTAGTATTAGCTATTTTGTAAGTAGTTTGTAAGTTTAGGGACTGATGACCCCGTAGTTAAGTCCCATAAGCTATACAAACATTTGAACATTTTTTTTTTTTTAATTTCAGATTGAAAACAAACAATGTGTTTCTGTTCTAATAATTTTTGTTTATTTACGAACTAATTTTCGGCTTATTAGACCATCTACAGGTAAAGAATTAACAGGATTCGACGAGAAACGCTAGTGTCTATGCTGTAAAAATGTTAAATGAAGATACAACACACAAGACTCTTATTCTTTGCTTATCACATTAGTTGAAGTTGTCAAATTCACAGCTTTATGCTGTGTGATAAATGCCTTCTAATTTATAATTGTGCACAGTGAAACACGTTACATACTTAGTATTAATTTATTCCAATAAAAATATCTCTCAAACAATTTTTTAAAATTGTCTTTGGTTGAAACTTAAGCTGTTAATGGTTACTGGGAACTTACCAAAAATAAAAATTAAAAAAATAAACGTTCTGAACGATGGCACCATTGAATAGAATTTGGCATTCTGTTCTTGAATTTACACCCAATTGAGTTTTATTAATGCCATTGCACTCACTTAAAAACTTTCTGTCACGTTGTAGAGATACTCCAAAATAGATGAGTAAAAGTTAGCGTCATATATCTGATTTTTATTGTTTACATTTCCATTGTCATCAGTTCCAGGGAAAAACTTAAAAGTTGCGCAGTTGAAATTTACTGTGCTTATATCTCCCTTATTCTCCTTTATAATCGTGGTCAGATAGCAAGGGAAACGCAGGTAAGAGACTTATCGCACGCTGGCAAGAACAGGGGCAAACTAATGCAATAATTAAATAGTGGCGACACTGTTATTGCCGTAAAGCAGTCTACAATCAAAGTGAGACTACGGCCCTCAAGCGGAGAAATTCCGAGACAGAGATATGACGTTTTTTGTGCATGTTGGTGCTCGACAGGCAAGTTTTCAGTGTTGTTGTTGAGGTCTTCAGCCCGCAAACTGGTTTGATGCAGCTTCAACGCTATACTGCCCTGTGCAAGCCTCTTCATCTGCGAATAAGATCGGCAACCTACATCCTTCTGAATCTGCCTACTATATTCGTCTCTCGGTGTCCCGCTACGACTTGTACCCCACATAGTTCCCTCCAGTGCCAAATTGACGATCACTTGGTGTCTCCGTATATTTCCCACCAACCTATCCCTTCTCTTAGTCAGGATGTGCCAGAAATTTCTTTTCCCCCCGAATTCTGTTAAGGAGCTCAACATTAGTTACTTGATCTACCCATCTAACAATCATCATCCGTCTGTTGGACCACATTTCGAAAGCTTCTATCAGCTTTTTGTCTGAACTCCTTATCGACCGCGTTTCACTCCCATACAATGCTACAATCCAGCAATCCAGAGAAATGCTTCCAGAAGGAACTTTCTTACGTTTAAATTAATTCTGGATCTCAACAAATTTCGTTTCTTCAGGAACTCTCTTCTTCCAATAGCCATTATGTATTTTATATTTCCTTTACCTCGACCATCAGAAGTTATTTTCTGAATTTATTTTTGTACCCACATAACAAAACTTATCTACTACTTTTATTGTCTCATTACTTAATCTAATTCCTTAACCATCGTGTGATTTCCTTATACTACATTCCATTACTTTGTTTTACTCTTGTTGATGTTCATCTTATATCCTGCTTTCAAGAGACAGTCCATTCTGTTCAGTTTGTCTTCCACGTCCTTCGCTGTCTCTGACGGATTTACAATGTCATCGGCAACCGGGAAAGTTTTTATTCCTTCTCCCTGAACTTTAATTCCTCCTCCAAAATTCTCTTTTCATTCCTTCACAGCTTGTCCACTGTACAGATTGAACAACACTACGTCCCCTTCGTGCCTTTTGATTCTAAAAAATGCTGTCTGTTTTTTTTACAAGTTGAATATAACCCTTCGCTCCCTATATATTAACCCCACTACTTTCAGAGTTTACAGTGTATTCCTGTCAACATTGCTAAAAGCTTTCTCCAGGTCTACAAAAGCCAAAACTGTAGGTTTGCCTTTCCTTAACGGGGGGGGGGGGGCGTAGGCAAAATTGATTTAAAAGATTGCCTCCATATAATTCTGTAGCATTTTAGAAATACTGTCTCCAATTTTCACAGATTAATTCGGACTACAAATGATAAAAAAGGTGTCTTGTTTCAATCACTGCGCAGCGCCACGTCCACTTACCTAGACGACACCCACCTTGTTTGCGGAGTTTTATTACTTCCTGCTGTGATAAAACTATCGGAAGAGTATACAAGGCTGTGCACCCATTCATGTCTGTTATCTTTGCCTTCCGCTAGGTATCTCAAATGTTTGTAAATCTATCGGACTCAACTGCGTAGTTGCTACTCCGTAGCTTACAAACTACTTAAACTAACCTAAGGACAACACAAACATCCGTGCCCGAGGGAGGATTCGAACCTCCTATGCAGAAGGCCGTAACGTGGCGCTCCAGACCGCTCAGCTACTCCCGCGCGGTATCTTTAGAAGTTGTTATTATCTATGGTGCAGAAAAATAAACAATTCATTTCGTATTTTACTGTGATAATTACGACTGTGTTCAAGCTTTTCTTGTATGATTTATCGTTTAAAATGCCAAGATACAGTGGTAAAGTGTTCAAGAAAGTGACTGATGCTCGCCATTTACGTGTAAATAAAACGTTTCTGAAAGTGAGTCAACATAACTCGGCGGAAGATAATTGTGAGGTTAAGAAGACGAGCGGTTCTCAGAAGAAACTTGGAACTGTCGTACAGTTTTATTCCATCAAAGTCGAAGTGAATAGTGGTTTCAAGATAATTGACTTGGAAATTATGTGTTCCACTATTAGAAATTCGTGTGCATGTGGTAACTATGGCAATAAATCTTTAAGATTATATGATAGCAAGGACAGAGATGGTATTGTGTGAAATATGCACTTGCTTTGTGACAGCTGTGAAACTGACATTCAATTCAAAACATCAACTGCTAAGAATTGGGTGTATGAAGGGAATATAAGATTTTGCTATGGGATGAGATGTGTTTGTGTTGGAAGGGAAGTTAGCAATTTGTTTTGTGGAATCATATGCTGTGGTGTCGCACAAGTACAAAGTGCGCGCCACCTACTTTCGCCGCGCGCCGCCATGCATGCACGGCGCGGCGTTCTTCCGACGACAGCCACGAGCGCCCTCTGCTGGAACCCCGCTCGTGGCCACCACGGAAAGACTTGGCACTTCGGACTGAGATAGCAACGAGTTAGGACCTTCGTAATCAGATAGGCACCAGTGAAGACTTTGCTATTGTACAGGCACTAGGCAGGCCTCTAACAACTATGTATCAACATTCTGCAGTACTATGTAAAAGTTAAGTATTGTTACATTCTGTGCAATATATATCTCTTTCTAATTTACTCGAGTGTTTATAGTTTCTGGCTGCTCCCCTCCGTACCTGCACCAGCGTGTCGGTCTCATTCCACTCAGCCACCGACACCTACGACGAGGCTGGGACACAAAAGCGGCGACGAAGTTGGGACACAAAATATGCCATCTCCGTTTTCCTTATACTCAACACTAAACAAAAATGTTCAAATGTTTGTTAAGCTGATGGGACTTAACTACGGGGTCATCAGTCCCTAAACTTACAAACTACTTATGAACTACTTACAAACTAGGACGGCACAAATATCCATGCCCGAGAGGGGATTCGAACCCCCGACCGTAGTGGCCGTGCTGACCGTGACTGGAGCGCCTCAGTCACCTCGGCCACCGCGGCAGGCTCAACACTAAACAATCATCTTCTGAACGCCTTGGAAACAAAATGCAATAGCATTATTTGATCCATTATTTTTGGTTAGAGAACACCGCAGCTGTATTCGTAATAATACTGTAGTAAATAAATACTGCAACCAGCCACAAGATTTTTATAAATCAATTTATTGCACCGTTACTAGTTTCGGGCCTGAGGCCTTCATCACACGGTAGTGCAGATATCAGGTGCTCACATGAAGTACAAATGAATTTGCTTGAAGAAATTGAAATATATATTCACCTTCACAATAAACCTGATTGCATCCTGAATGATCAGCTAGAGTTAAGAAACAAATTGTACCTCCCAAATTTCATACAGCTTTTATAATTTCATCCAACAAGTATGACATTTAACCGACAATATAGTATCTTCATTGGCCACTAGAAGCTGTTCTGAATTGTAAAAATTAAATGTATTTTTAACTAAGAGCATCAGTATTTTTGCACTTGCCATATCTGTAAATGTGTCATGTTCTTTGGTGCATCAAATCTGCTGATGAAAACAAACGCCACCATCTTGAATTTAGTGAATCTCACAGTTCAACATGGAGAGACACAGAGGTACATATCTCTCCCCCATAATAATGTTTAAAGGAAACCTTTCCGTAAAGTAAGTTCATTGTATAAGAAATAGATGTATTCTTAATTCAGGTGTGAACAATACAAGAAAGAAAACATTGTTATATTTAGGATAAAAATATTTACCTTGTAACTTAATGGATTTACATAACCTTTTTTTATTTTAGGACAGCAATGTAAACCTGATATCTGCACTACGTCTGATGATGGGCTCAGGCCCGAAACTAGTAACGGTGTAATAAACTGATTTATAAAAATCTTGTTGCTGGCTGCAGTATTTATTTACTACAGTATTATTATAAATGCAACAGCAGTTTGTCAGCAGCAGTGAAAGAGGCAGTTTTATTTAAAAGGCATTCAGACAGAAATAAACGACCCTTTGCCTTCTACAGATCTATGTGTTTCATGTGATGGCACATGGATGGAAAGGGGCACACCTCTATACACGGTGTTTCATCAGTTACAAGTGTTGACACAGGAAAAGTTTTGGATTCGCAGGTGATGTCCAAATATTGCTCTATTTGTGCACAGAGAAAGACATTAGACAATAAAGAATATGAGGAAGAGTGGCAAATAAAACACAAAATAATTTGCAGCAACAATTATGATGGTTCTAGTGGTGACATGGAGCAAGCAGGAATGAAATTAATATTTCATCGGAGTGAAATGAGGCATGGAGTTAGATATGTGAAATATCTGGGTGATGAAGATTCTAGTGCTTTCAAATCTGTTGTAGAAAGCAAGCCATATGGAAATGGAGGTAACATTGAAAAGCTAGAGTGTGTGGGGCACATTCAGATGAGTATGGGCGGGAGACTTCTGAAACTGAAATGGGAACACAAAGATGTAAAACTCAAAGATAGAAAGACACTGGATAGGCCACATCGCCTGACTGACAAAGATATCCACAATTTGCAAATATATTATGGCAAAGCAATAACGCAAAATACTGTAGATTTGAAGGCAATGCAGAAGGCAGTGTTGGCAATATATTTTCATGTCAACTGATGAGAAGCCAGTACATGATTTGTGTAATATATCCTGGTGCAAATATAAGCAGGCAAAAGCATAAAAACAAAAAATATTCACATAAACACATTCTTCCTGACTCAGTCTTAAGCACCATAAAGCCAACATTTCAGTTTCTGGCTCATCCAGATTTGTTAAACAAATGTACCCATGGCGGAACACAAAACCCTAATAAGAGCCTCAACAGTCTCATTTGGAAGAGATGCCCCAAAACAACATTTAGCTCATCTACTGTTGTTAAAATTGCCACATATGATGCATGTCTGCTGTTTAATGATGGTAACACTGGAAGAATAATGACCCTTACTGGAGTAGGATTTGTTGTTGGTTGCTTTACCGAGATGCTATTAAAGAAGATAGATAATGCTCGTGTTGCAAGATCTCAAATGTTTGTGAAGGATATAACCAAAAGGGCACGCCAGAAACATCAGTTACAAAGGAAACGTCCAAGAAAAGCAAGATGGCCAAATGTATGGTTGTGGTCAACTTTAAGGTACTATTTATAAAATCTCTTATGTGCATTTCCCGTAACTTTCATTTTTCGGTGTATAAGGAACATTTTTTTCCTGAAGCACTGGAGATAGATACGTGAAATTTTCTGCAGACTTTGTTCATAGTATAACACAATTTCCTGTGGTTCAAATTTTTTAAAGTGTATTTCAATAAAAATTATTTAAATTTTTGTGAAATTGAAATTGCTTTGTTTCATACACATAATTGTTAAAAATTAATTGTAAGAGCTCTAAAAGTGATATTGAAAAACTGTTCCACACGTTTGCTTATCTGATTACTAAGAATTACCTATCACAATATGAATGTTGTAAGTACAGTAATTTTTGAGAAAATGTTCCTCGTGTGATAGCATGCGTTGCGAAAATTTCCAGCAATGCGATGAGAAAAAAATTTGAAAAATTTCAGAATGTAGCCCATAACACAATTACTTCAAGTGCAAAATTCGGTTGTATTATCTTTCAAGCACCGAAAACGGTGTTAGATTATGTAATCACGTCCATTTTCTCCTAAGTCCTCCCTTAAGCTATCTGCTAAGAAAAGTGGTAATGTGAATGCTACAACTGCAGCTCATTCCTGGTGATGGCAGCCGCTGGACTTGTTGGTGCGCCTGTACACGTGCGCGCTTATCTGTGCGTGCCTCTCGCACAAGAGCAACTCATCACAGGCGTGCTCGCCTCAAACCTCCAAGCTTCTTCTAGCTTACGGCCAGCGTCTTACATGTAAACCTATCCAAGTGTCATTCACCGATTTTTCTGAAGGCGGTAAAACATACGTAAGGGGTGAAATTGTATCTCCAAAATGGAGGCTAAAATGGAAACAATTACGATAACTTGGACGTTAGTACAGTGATTATGATGTTTTGTCATGATAGTGTCTTTTGATAAAAAGACTGAAATCGGCGTAGGTATATTGGAAGGAGAGTGAAAATTAAGGGACGAACTAACCCGAAAGAGACCAATTTCTTGCTATAAAAATTAGTTTTTATTGAATCTTGTGGGTTGTATGGTCGTGGTCGAAGAAACATTTATACTCCTGACTCTTCGTCCAGAGCTGCGCTGGACATCTTGTGAGGTGCTTCTGGTAGCGGTGAGTCTTGAGGAATGACACGTCGGAGAGCGGTATATATACTGTCTAAAAGGAGCGTGGTCAAGTGTTCACGAGCGCAGCAGGCATAAGCCTTGTCAAAGATAAAAACATAACTTTCGATAGTCGATGGTCAAAGATAAAAGCACTACTACCTACTCTGAAGAGCCACTGTCCATATGTCACTAAGTTTCATAGCTTCTTCCTTTCTATTAAAATTATCCCCATGTTTGTATATTTCGATTGCTTCTCTGTACAGTCGTGGATTATAGTTCGTCGTTGTAGATAAAACTTCCGTTTCGGAAAACTTCACTTGATGATTTCCTGATTGAAAAACATGTTCGGTTACAGATGATTTCTCAATTTTACCCAGTCGGCGAAGACTTTTGTGTTCTTTCAGTCTTGTATTCACACTTCTTTTTGTAGTACCAATATACACTTTTCCACAAGAACACGGAATTTTGTACACCCCACTTGATGATAGATCGGAGTGCCTGACTTATCTTTTTTGTTGGTTTAAAAACCGGTCTGATATCGTGTTTACGTAAAATCTTTCCTAGCTGATCCCTAACTGTTTTAATGAAGAGGAGAGAAACGGTGTTCTTCCGTCGCTGTGTTTCATTGCTGTCTTTTTGTCTACCGTGCCTTGGTCGCAGAAATCTATTTACTTCTTTCCGAGTACATCCATTTTTCTCAAAAGCCTGCATCAGATGCTGTAACTTGGCATGTAGGTGTTCTGGCGTACGAATTCTTTTAGCTCTGTAAATTAGACTTTTAATGACACCTCTCTTTTGCTGTGGATGATGGTTGGAATCCTTGTGCAAGTATCTGTCCGTATAAGTGAGTTTCCGGAAAAACCTTATGCTTCAAACTTCCATCCATCTTTCGCATAACTGAAAGTAAATAGGGTTCTGCGACCGAGGAACGGTAGACAAAAAGACAGCAATAAAACACAGCGACTGAATAACACCGTTTCTCTCCCCTTCAGTTACGGATCAGCTAGGAAAGATTTTACGTAAATACGATATCAGACCGGTTTTTAAACCAACAAAAAAGATAAGTCAGGCACTATGATCTGTAAAGGACAAACGCCCTTCTCTATCACGAAGTGGGGTGTACAAAATTCCGTGTTCTTGTGGAAAAGTGTATATTCGTACTACAAAAAGGAGTGTGAATACGAGACTGAAAGAACACAAAAGTCTTTGCCGTCTGGGTAAAATTGAAACATCGTCTGTAACCGAACATGTTTATCAATCAGGAAATCATGAAGTGAAGTTTCCCGAAACGGAAGTTTTATCTACAACGACGAACTATAATCCACGACTGAACAGAGAAGCAATCGAAATACACAAACATGGGGATAATTTTAATAGAAAGGAAGAAGCTATGAAACTTAGTGACATATGGACAGTGGCTCTTCAGAGTAGGTAGTTACGCTTTTATCTTTGACCATCGATTATCGATAGTTACGGTTTTATCTTTGACAAGTCTTATGTCTGTTGCGCACATGGACACTTTACCACGCTCCCTTTTAGACAGTATTTATACTGCTCTCCGACGCCCGACTTGTCAGTCGGCAAGACTCATCGCTACGAGTAGCCCTTCTGAAGATGTCCAGCATAGCTCTGAACGAAGGGCCAGGACCAGAAATGTTTGTTCGACCACGACCATACAACCCGGAAAATTCAATAGCAACTATTTCAGCCGGTCGTGAAAGCCTTCACTGCAAAAATTAGTTTTGATTTAATGGAAGTATAGTCTATTAAAACTTCAAAGGGAAGGCTAATTAAGATATACGTAGTTTTTAAATATTAATATTTGAGGGGTAAACAACCCTCATATTGCAATGCTCGTTTGATACTACCCTTGTGAATCTATATTTTTGAACTGTTTCATCTCATTAATATACCGGCATTTAAAGTCGCTGAATCCCAATCTGAAATCAAGGTTCTCAAAATTCAATACATCTCATACACTATAGCAGACGAAAACTCGAGAAAAATTCTTGATTTGACAGTACCTCGACATGCGACTTCCATAAAATCTGCGTGGGGGGGGGGGTTAGATGTAAAGGGCGATTTAAAATAAAAATACCATATAAAATCAATCGTGGATAAGGCAGATGCCAAAAATGTTCATATGTATGTAAATCTAAGGGACTTAACCACGTTGGTCATCAGTCCCTAAGCTTACAAACTACTTACACTAACTTAAAGTAACTTATGCTAAGGATAACACAAACAACCCTGCCCGATGGAGGACTCGAACCCCCGACAGCGAACGGCCGCGCTCACCGCAGCAGGGCGCCTTAGTGCGCACGGCTACTCTGCCGCGGCAGATGCCAGTCTGAGATTCATAGGAAGAATCCTCGGGAAGTGTAATCTGTCAACAAAGGTTTGTAGTCTAAAGGACTTAACTTCTTTGTTATTAGTTCACATGCTTACATACTACTTACACTAAGTTAAAGTAACCTAAAGACAACACACACACACACACACACACACACACACACACACACACACACACAAAATGCCCGAGGGAGGACTCGAACCTCCGACGGCAATCAAACCGTGCGCTCCGCAGCAAGGCTTCTCAGACCGCTCGGCCACTCCATCAACAAAGGAAGTAGGTTACAAAACTCCCGTTCGGCCACCGCTTGAGTTTTCTTCATCGGTGTGGGATCCATAGCAGGCAGGGGTAATAGAGGACATAGAGAAGATCCGAAGGAGAGCAGCACGCTTCTTTACGGGCTCATTGAGTAAGCGCGAAAGCTTCACAGAGATGATTTGGATACTCCAGTAGCAGACACTGGGAGAGAGGCGTTCAGTATCGTGGTAGGGCTTCCGTCAAAGTTCCGAGAGTGTACGTTTAATGATGAGCCAACCAAACCATTGCTTCCTCCTATATATATCTCGTGAAGCGACCACAAGCCTAAGATTAGAGATTAGGGTCCACACGGAGACATCCAGGCAATCACTTTTCCCGCGAACCGTACGCGACTGGAATAGGAGGATGTGACAATGGCACGCATAGTACCCTCCGCTACACTTGCGAAGTATGGATGCAGATGTAAATAGTGTAACTGTGTTGGGCAAACATGGCTTACAATTAGGAGGGCAATTTCGAAAAGCGAGAGTGCATGCATTGCAGGCGCAGAGTGCCGGGATCGATAGGCTCGCAGAAGGCCTGGCGGCTGGGCTCGACTTTGTGACGTCAGAGTGTGTGCGCTATTTCCGAGAGCTGGCGCCGAGTCAAATGGGGACGCCTGCTCCGGCCCGTGTCTCAAGTGCTTGCTTCACGCACCGCTCCACTGTCTCGAGTGCAACTGCGGGTGTGGACACCCCACATACGAGCATAAGGCGGCCAACTTTTTCAAAAGTCAACGCGGAACATTTTGAGGATGTCAAGGACTACTAAGATCACGTGACTTATTGCACCAGTAATTCTAGAAGAGAATTTTAGTAGAGCAGAGAAGGCCTACTCATTTAAAGTAACACATCTAACATGAGTAACATTTTATTCTTCATTTTCAATCTTTATTTACAGTTCATAAATACTTAGTATTGCTCATGTGAAAAATACCGAGTAGCACCGTGGTTCGGAACCCACGTTAAACTGTAGGTCCCACTATAACTGGCTGGGTAAGTCAGTTCGAAGGTCGGAAGAAGGCAACGGCATACCACCTTCAAACAGGACCATGCCTAGTAAAGCACTGTGGTGTTCAAACCAATCTTAGGATTGTTGACTGCTTTACCTTTTAAATATTTTAATGCCTCTATTTTGAATTTTATAGTCTGACAATTTTTACATATTCTTTCTCCGTTACGTTTCTCCGATCACCTTCGTTGTCTGAACTACTCTTGATCCAGCTCTTAGGGCATCGTGTTCCACACATTTTGATAAATCGCTTATTCCGCCCAAAGAATTATGTTTTGCAATAACCTCGAATTAAATTTGATAAAAACTACTTCTTAAAAGCATTTGAACTACTTTATTAAAGAAGTTCTTTCCATGAAGTGCAGAGTTCATTGTGCCTTACTACAAGCAATGCTCACTCACATTCGATGCATTTTAAGAATTTCACCACTTTTTTCTGAAGGAAATAAGATGAATGCTGATATTGTATATGCATGTCATATTTTAAATACGTTTATACAGACTGTGATAATATGACATCGTGTGTGTCACCTTGAACACCGAAAAATATTCCATTACTCATTCTGAAACGTACTTAAGAAGGCCCAGAGAACATGTCAAAAACAGAATTTTTGTAATAAGTTATCCTATCACCAAACGCAGTACCAACTTAAAACAAATATAAAAACTTCCACTGCTAGCGAATGTGTCATTTTGAAATACCTATATGATGTGTACTTTTTTTCAGTGTTAGAACTGTAATTTATTCATAGGTGATGCATTGTAAAGTTGACTTGCAAGCAGTATGACATACCGTGCCGTACACAAATAGTTTCTGATTGTGATCTTAGACCAACAATTTTAAAATTACTGGAATGCGGAACGCTTTTGCCATTTTGCGGGACATTTTCAGTAACTATCCCAATGCGGGACAAAGAGCCCAGAAGCGGGACTGCCCCGCAGAATCCGGGACGGTTGGCCGCCTTAGAAATACATCCCCAGGGAGATGCAACGCACCTGAAAGGAATATGTTGCCGGCCGCGGTGGCCGAGGGGACTGAGTCGCTCCAGTCACGGTCTGCACGGCCACTACGGTCGGGGGTTCGAATCCCCCCTCGGGCATGAATATTTGTGCCGTCCTTAGTATAAGGTAGTTGATAAGTAGTTTGTAAGTTTAGGGACTGATGACCCCGTAGTTAAGTCCCATAAGCTATACAAACATTTGAACATTTAGGGATATGTTGAATGAAATTGAACCAACTGCCGAATATATAATAAACAACTTTTTTTGTTTATGACAAATAAACACTTTTTCTTCTACTAATTTTTTATTCACTTCAAACTTCACTTTTAGGCTTATTGGGCCATCAACAGGAAACATCTGACTAGCGATCACAAGAAACGCTAGTTCTTTGATTTTCAAACATTTCCCTCATAAGCACAAGGTCTTAGGTTACGACATTCGTTGAGAAGTTATCACATTCTTCCCACGTTACAGATGGTTTCAATAAACTTGTTTATTGGCCTTTATTAACATTTGGTTTAAGAAAGTCCAAAATCATACACATTACTTATGCTACCTAAAATACGTAATACTATTTTACAACCAGCGGTACATAGTTTTGTGGGGTCGTAACTAGTGACCTGTGTTTTCAAGTGTCAAAATGAACACTTGTTACATTGCTCAGTATCAGACATTACTGTTTTCATATTGTATTACATTTGACTGTGGAATACTAAAAATATGTATCACTGCTTGTAAAATAAAATTGCGTATTTTAGATGCCATAAGTAATGTTTATAATTTTGGCCTTTCATAAACCAAATGTTAATAAATGACTATAAGCAATTTTATTGAACACCATCTGTAAAGTGAGAAGAATATGAAAACTTCCCAAAGAATGTCATAACCTAAGACCTTCTCTTTATGTACCTCTTCGAGTAATATGTTTGAAAATGAAAGAAGTAGCGTTTCTTGATGTGTTTGTAAAGCTTATGGGACTTAACTACGGGGTCATCAGTCCCTAAACTTACAAACTAATTATGAACTACTTACGAACTAGGACGGCACAAATATCCATGCCCGAGGGGGGATTCGAACCCCCGACCGTAGTGGCCGTGCAGACCGTGACTGAAGCGCCTCAGTCCCCTCGGCCACCGCGGCCGGCGTAGCGTTTCTTGTCAGGGTTACTCAGTTGTTTCCTGGTGATGGGCTAATAAGAGCCGGCCGCGGTGGCCGAGGGGACTGAGGCGCTCCAGTCACGGTCTGCACGGCCACTATGGTCGGGGGTTAGAATCCCCCCTCGGCCATGGATATTTGTGCCGTCTTTAGTCTTAGCTAGTTCATAAGTAGTTTGTAAGTTTAGGGACTGATGACCCCGTAGTTAAGTCCCATAAGTTCTACAAACATTTGAACATTTGACTAATAAGAAGTCGAGGAATTCCTGGAAAAATTGAAAACATAAGCTAATATCTCGTGTGCCTAAGATTGCTATACGTTTTCACTTTAACAAGACTATTCTTTTGTTACAATCTGATGTTCTAACTCGCTCCATGACCATGAAGACTTGCTCCTCAATTCGATTCTGCGGAACATGATAAATATAAGTAAATAAAACACAACGTGTCGCTCTTCTCAGGCCGTCTTTTCGTTATTTTATGAGACCTGCACTATTCATAATCCGGACGATCAAATCAGCTTGTGTGTTTACTTTATCTTTGTAGACATCGCCTTTTAACCACCCCCGAAGGCAAAAATCCAAAGCGGTAAGGACCAAGGATATTGGTGGTCAAGAAACGTTTCCATATCTACTGATCCATATTCCTCGGAATGTTAGCTTTAGAAGATGAATCCCCTCACGACTTGTTCTCCCAAGAATTGACGGAAAAAGCCATACAAGCCGCGGTGGAATGACCGAGCTTTCCAAGGCACCTAGCATCGGGGCGCGCCGCTACTCTCCGTCGGAGGTCCGAGTCCACCCTGCGGCATGATGTATTTGTTGTCCTTAGCGTAAGTTAGTTTCAGTCGTTTGTAAGCCTAGGGACTGATGATCGGAGTAGTTAAGTCCCATAGATTTATAAACAATTGATTTTTGGATCCATACAAAAGATTAATTTAGTTAGTAACCAGTTTAGGCTTCACAATGAAGCCATCCTGTTCATCAAAATAAAAGGCCTTTAAGGAGTACAGAGAGACGGCTGTTAGTATGTAGCAGAAAGAAACTTAAAATAAAGCAAAATGAGGACGTTCAAAGTTGATACTTAAAAATTCCCCCACCACCGTCATTGTGCATTTGACTTTATATAAATGGAAGGAAGGAATCTTAGGGTTTTACGTCCGGTCGACAGCGTGGTCATTAGCGATGGAACTCCCACTCGGATGTTTGGCTAAGAATGGAGGAAGGAAATCGGGCGTGCCCTTTGAAGGAACCATCCCGGCATTTGCCTGGAGTGATTTAGGAAAGTGTACACGGCAGTGCGCGCTAAGGTAAGGCGGCCAACCGTCCCGGATTCTGCGGGGCAGTCCCGCTTCTGGGCTCTTTGTCCCGCATTGGGATAATTACTGAAAATGTCCCGCAAATGGCAAAAGCGTTCCGCATTCCAGTCATCTTAAAATTGTTGGTCTAAGAGCACAATCAGCACGGTGTACGACACGGTATGTCATACTGCTTGCAAGTCAACTTTACAATGCATCACCTACGAATGAATGACTGTTCTAACACAAAAAAATTAATAAATAAATAAGAATAAAATAAAAAATAAATAAAAAGAAACAGTACACATCATGTGGCTACTTCAAAATGACAAATTCGCTAGCAGTGCAAGTTTTTTTATTTGTTTTAAGTTGGTACTGCATTTGGAGATAGGCATATTTTCTGGGCCTTCTTAAGTACGTTTGAAAAAGTGTGATGGAATATTTTTCGGTGTTCAAGGTGACAAACACGGTGTAATATTATCACAGTCTGTATAAACGTATTTAAAATATGGCATGCAAATACAATATCAGCATTCATCTTATTTCCTTCAAGAAAAAAGTGGTGAAATTCTAAAAATGCAACAACGAATGTGAGTGAGCATTGCATGTACTAAGGCACAATGAACTCTGCACTTCATCGAAAGAACTTCTTTAATAAAGTACTTCAAATGCTTTTAAGAAGTAGTTTTTATCAAATTTTATTCGAGGTTATTGCAAAACATAATTCTTTATCAAAATATGTGGAACACGATGCTCTAAGAGCTGGATCAAGAGTAGTTCAGACAACGAAGGTGATCGGAGAAACGTAACGGAAAAAGAATATGTAAAAATTGTCAGACTATAAAATTCAAAATAGAATTTAAAAAAAATGAACTGTAAATAAAGATTGAAAATGAAGAATAAAATGTTACTCATGTTAGATATGTTACTTTAAATAAGTAGGTATTCTCTGCTCTGCTAAATTTCCTTTCTAGTTTCAGAATTACTGGTGCAATAAGTCACGTGTATTCCTTGATGTCCCGCATTGAGTTCTGAAAAAGTTTGCCGCCTTACGCTTAGGCGCCATGCTGCGGTTCGCGCGGCCGTTCGCCGTTGGATGTTAAGTCTTCCCTCGGGCATGGGTGTATGGGTTGTTCTTCGGATAAGTTAGTTTAAGTAGCTGGCAAGTTTAGGGACCGATGACCACTGCAGTTAGCTCCCATAACGTTACAAAAATTTGAACATTTTTAGATACCCTGTAATACGACGCGGCAACACTACAGGTCCAGTCAACTAATTATCAAAACGTACCAATCATTTAAAGAGAAGCATTCTTAAAAAATGTATCCCCACAAAAACAGGCGGGTTATCGTCGGACCACTGATGTGAATTCCCTGTGTTAAGAGTAAAAATTAGATTACTTGGCAATTTCCAAGTTTCCAACCAGAAAATTCCATTCGTATTCCATTGTCTCTACAAGCAGCAGCGCGTTTCCATTACAGAACCCACACACATATACCATACTATCGACGTCAACCTATTTGGACACTTAGTATCACAAACATTTTTGTGGACGCATTATCATTATGGAATATCGCGGTGCTCGTCGTTAGCAATATGTTACTCGTAGTAAGCAGTTTATTTCTTTCGTGATAAACAGCGTAGTAATCAGCAAAACTGAAAATGAGTTAAAATTGTTGAAAAACGGTAATATCTAAAACGAATACACATCAGATTAGGAAAATCGCAGTATGTTTTTTATGTTCCAAAAATGTTACAGTCAAGATCGCTTGAAATTAATTTTATTTGGACGACCGGTTTCACTGGTCTCTGCCATCACCGCCGGCCGCGGTGGCCGAGGGGACTAAGGCGCTCCAGTCACGGTCTGCACGGCCACTACGGTCGGGGGTTCGAATCCCCCCCTCAGGCATGGATATTTGTGCCGTCCTAGTTTGTAAGTAGTTCATAAGTAGTTTGTAAGTTTAGGGACTGATGACCCCGTAGTTAAGTCCCATAGACTGTACAAACATTTGAACATTTTTTTTCTGCCATCATCGTCGTCGTCATCATCATTATTAAAGACTGGTTATGCCTTTCAGCGTTCAGTCTGGAGCATAGTGACTCTAATAAAATTACTCCATGATCCCCCAATCAATGCTAACAGTGATGCATCGTCTGATGTTATGCCTTTTACTTCAAAATCATTCTGCACCGAATCTAAGTACTTTCTTCTTGGTCTACCTCGATTCCTTTTATCCTCCGCTGCCGAGCTCATGTGTCTCTTAGGTAACCTTGCTTCTCCCATGCGTGTAACATGACCCCACCATCTCAGTCTGTTCGCTTCAACTGCTTCATCTATGGTGTTCATTCCCAGTTTTTCTTTGATTTCCTCATTATGGACACCCTTCTGTCATTTTTCCCATCTATTAGTACCTACAATCATTCTTGCTACTTTCATATCTGTAACCTCTACCTTGTGAAAAAGGTAACCTGTATCCACCGAACATTCAGTCCCATACAACAAGGTTGGTCGAAAGATAGAGCGGTGCACTGCTAGCTTAGTCTTGGTACTTACTTCCTTCTTGCAGAAGAGAGTAGATCTTAGCTGAGCACTCATTGCATTAGCTTTGCTGCACCTCGAATCGAGCATCATCTGGTCCAAAAAATCTTTTTACTTGGCCGTCATCTTGTAAAGACAAACAGTTGTTATATAGAATAATTTAGCGTCTTGGTCAGTATCCTACTGTCTCTCACAGTCAGTCTGCATATCCCGAGCGGAAAGGAGTGATTGCAGAGAGACAGTACAGGCATCTACTAGAGATGCGGATTTCGGGACTCGAGAGGATACTTGTTTAGGAAACTTTATGGAACTCCTAAGTACCTTGCATTGAATTTATTGCACCCTATACTAAGTCTACTACACTGGGGTGAGTTATTTAAAAAAAAACAAAAAAAAACAAGAAGTATAAATCGTTTGCCACAACAGAAACCAGTAATTACGTTCCCTAGCAGCATCCCATAGACAGACGCACACCCCGCAAGAAACAGACTGTCGTGGAGCACCCCGAGGCCGACGGCATTAGTCACGGGCTGGCGCCCGACTCGTCTGACTGAGAATTCCCTTCTTGATCAAAAAACCGGGGGTTTTAACGGCCGGTGTGGGCGCAGCTCTTTTCCCCACTTTCCGACAGTTAACAATTTCCTATTGGCCGCTGCTTGGTTCAACCAATCTAAATTGTGGCTTGCCCTCTCTCTGACTCATCTATCGAACCACGTTTCAGCCCTATCCTTTCTGCCATTCCCCGGGTGGGGAGGTGGCTTGTTTGTGCACTTACAAAATCCATACTTGGTAGCAACATTGTTCAGCTGAAAGTAAAACGTCACGACGCTACCCAATATGGGCAACAACAACAATGTTTTACGTCAGTTGGCCACACCTTAGGCTCCGCCTTAGGCCACGCCCCAGGGGGAGCTGCTAACTTGCAGTTTTTCTTCTTTACCCTCTCACTCTAGCCTCGTGAAACCACTGACATTGCTGTTCCCAAGTGAATGGTATCAACTTTGCTACGTACATTAAAACGTGCGTGTCGGCCATCAAGTACTAATGTAACGTCTTACAACAGCGTCTAGACGCTATATGAAGTTACGCCCATCTTCTCCGATAGGTAACCTCCACCCTGGGACGGTGGCCGAGGACATCAGCAGTTCGCTAGGAGATTTCTTTAGTGCCTACATCCCGTAAGATATACGTGTCTGTTTTAGCCTGTTATCTGCAATGGTCTCTATTTCTCAGCCTGGAGTGCGTCTCTGTGGCTCACACAGCCTCTCAACAATTCCAACAGTAAAATCAATATATGACATAGCTAATACTAAGGACGGCACAAATATCCATGCCCGAGGGGGGATTCGAACCCCCGACCGTAGTGGCCGTGCAGAATGTGACTGGCGCGCCGCAGTCCACTCGGCCACCGCGGCCGGCAAATATAAGAAAAATAACTATCTAGGCAAAGAGCTGATGAAGATTAAGAAAGAAACCAAAGACGCAACATGAGAGCAGCCTCTGTCTTGCTTATACTGTGATGATGATCGTGTGGCACTTTTGGCCGTTGGACCCCAAGTGGGATCGTGTTGGTCCTGTCTGGTGCAAGTCTCCAAGAGACGACTTGCGCGTTGATGGTGATGAGATAGTGGTGAGAACAGCGCAACACCCAGTCCCCGATCCGAGAAAATCTCCGACAGGACCGGGAATAGAAGTCAGGCCTCCTGCGTGGTAATCTACCACGCTATCCACTGGCTTAAGGAGGCGGACTGATTGTACTTTTTTTTTTTTAATCTTTCGCGTAGTTTTTATTTTTGTATCACGTAAAGACATACAGTCTACAATGTTAACAAGACCACGTTGTTGTTGTGGTCTTCAGTCCGGAAACTGGTTTGATGAAGCCCTCCAACCCTACTCTATCCTGAGCAAGCCTCTTCATCTCCTCATAAGATCGGCAACCGACATTCATCTGAATCTGATTACTATATTCGTCTCTTTGTCTCCCTCTCCAATTTTCCCCCACACATTTCCCTCCAATGCTAAATTTAAAATTCTTTTATGTCTAAGAATGTGTCCTACCAGTCGATACATTTTTTTAGTCAAGGTATGCCAAAAATTCCTTTTCGACTCAGTTCTGTTCAGTAGCTCTTCATTCGTTACGTGATCTACCCACATAATATTCAGAATTTTTCTGTTGCACCACATTTCAAAAACCTCTATCCTCTTCCAGTCTATTAAATTAATATTCAATGTTAGCAAATTTCTCTTTCTCAAAAGCACTTTTCTTCCTATTGCCATTCTGCATTCTATGTCCTTTGTGCTGCGACCGTTATGTGCTATTTTACTACCCAAGTAACGAGACTGATCTACCACCTTTAACAAGATCATATCCTTCGAATACTCTTACATTTAAGATTCATCGACTTTTTTGCAAGAGCTTTAGCAAAAGATGAGACTCCTTCAGTTACTCGTGCGCTAGGACGAGTCTTATTTGTTACTATGAGTGTGAGTCATTTCACAGACGTCATCAGACTGTACTTGGCTCTAAGGCGCCTCGCTGCAAAGTGCCCGCTCCCCGTCACAGGTTCGAGTCCTCCCTAGGGTATGGGAGAATGTGTTGTCCTTAGATTAGTTTAAGTAGTTTGTAAGCTATTTGTTAACTGCCGATGCGTGTCGTATTAATTGTTGGAACAGGTGTGGTCAGCCCGGGAATAGTTGTCTCTGTCGTTTTGGTCACAGGCCAGATGTCTCTAATACTACCTCCAATAATTTACTAGAGTTTTGCATGCCATTTTTAAAACACTCATGTTTTAATGCCACGCTATTCACTGAAAGTTTGCTAAAACTTTCCGCACTGTGTGTGTGTGTGTGTGTGTGTGTGTGTGTGTGCGCGCATGTGTGTATTCGAAATATAAAGTATCTTGTACTGTTGGGTGGGTGGGGGCTTAAACCCTGGGTTCCCGCCTGTGTGTGATCTGCCCTAGCATTCATCTGTTTTAGAGTTGGCTACGGTTTCATGGTTTCGAAAAACGGTTTCGGTACACACTACGGTTTCAGTGTATCAAAACCGGCATGTTTCACGGTTTCGAAACCATGCGGTTCCATTCCATTCTGTTTCGGATCACATTCGCGGTCGATTGTCGATACACTGAAACCGTTTCTTCCTGTCGGTTTCACGGTTTAGTGTCGGTTTCACGGTTTCGTGTCGGTTTCACAACACCGGCGTTTCAAACCACTAATGCAGAAAGGCGGAACAGACTAATGGTATCGAAATGTGGTGTTTCATTTTACTGAAGCTCCACATACACATATAACTTAGTAGTATATAAACCATTTGGAGATTGTCAAATAGTAGTTGACATTCGTGAGTTCTCAGCTTATCACTACTGAAATCCAGATTCCGAAATGACATAATATCTGCTTTATAAATGTAAAATAACAATAAAACAACGTTCACTATTTGAATTGAAATAACCAGTTAAATTCTAGGTTTATCTACCATATTAAAACACACGAGTGAAACAACATTTTTTTAGAAAATAAGATACAACATGGAGCCTGAAATCACAGATTTTATACCAACAAGGGTAGATCGCATACTTAATCTCGTGGTAAAGAGTTAGTTTCTTACGAGCGAAAACGAAGTTACCTACTGTCTTTATAATTTTTTCGACACTCATGTTAAAGGAATTGCGGCGGTGGTGTAACGGGCAAGACGTACAAGTGGTGAACTTGTCTCTTATTTTATTATTTTTGTAATTCGATAGCATTATTTGCGATTATTTAGTGTGCCCTTTATGCCCTATAATTTATTTAGTATGTATAGAAAGTAGCATTTCTGATCCATCACTGTAGTATGCGTACCGTATTGCAGTTTGTGAATTCCTAACGGGGTAAACTTTTACCTACCATACCGGCGGCCTCGTGTGACTATGTGAATGAGTAGTAGTAAATAAGTGTTACAACTATTCTAATTTATACTTGTCGATGTAAAATTGGAATGAAAGGAATTTTAGAATTTAGACTTGATTAAGACACCGCAAAAGTAAAAAAATACAGTTTTTGGCACTTCAAAACAACTACAATCTGCAAGTGTCCATTTCACAAAATGTATGCATGTGTATTACACTTCATTTTACCTAAATTCCCCACCATGGCGTCATTGCCCCAGTTGCAAAATATGGCTAAGAACGTCAACTTAAATGTTCAAATGTTCAAATGTTTGTTAAGCTTATGGGACTTCACTACGGGGTCATCAGTCCCTACGTCAACTTAAAGCCTAAGATTTTGCGAAATGATTAGGTTAGAGACCTGAAATCGAAGCTAAATGTCTACAGATTACGTTTGATTGATATTCTCAGGGAAGCCAAAACAGTCTTGGTCCAACCCGCCACTGCCCACACCGAAACAAAGTTTATTGTGCGGTATCGCTCCCTTTATATATAGTAAAGCCAACCAATGCCCTTGAACAATGCAAGGAGTCCCTTTACCAGTTCTTTATTAGACACAATTTCTTCGGGTCTGGTTGTCCCAAATGTTCTGTGCCTTTTACTCTCCTATGCAATGCATTCGCAGATTAGGTGTGATGCAGTTTCATTCACCGTCATCACAGATCCTACATTTAGGGCCCTCTTCTGTTATTCCCATTGTATGTAGGTGTTTTTTGAAATTCCCATGGCCTGTCAGCAATCCAACCATGAGTCTAATCTCTCTCCTGTTCAGGCCCAGGATTGCAGAGCTTCTTTTAAAACATGGCTGTGGCATCATTACCTTGCCATGTTTTTGTTGATAGAGAGATTACGTTAATACGAGTATTAAAAAGCACTGACAGCCTATATATGTACTTATTTCAATAAAATACAAACTCGAAAATTAGATCCAAAACGTCGAAACTAACAATATCTTTAACACGATTAATATCTGTCAAAAGAGGGGGAATTTGATCTGTCTGCTATACTATGCTGCCACTTCAGACATGCATGCGTGCAGATGATCAGCATCTATGGTATAAATTATACAACGAAAGTAGTAAGGTTGAAAAATATATTTGTCTCACGTACAAGTTCGCCGCCTTCTGTAGTGATAAAGTTAGTAGATCACTGAAGTTGGTAGCAGTAGTAAACATAAGACACGGTGGCCTTCGTTATAGGCTTTGCAAGCTTCGCGCGTTTCTTTAAACAGTCTGTGGAGCGTGTTTCTGGCCGGAATTCAACAATACTTGTTCATTGTTACTGAAGGTTAGGTGGTAGTTACGTGAGCATTTTTTTAATTGTTAAGTTTTACAGTCGTGAAAGCTGTGTGTGACACTCGCCTAGGCCTCATGAGGGCCATCAATAAGACACTCCAAAGTGTCCCGCCAACAAGTAAGAAGCCAAAGCTCAACTAAGCATCAATTACAACTTACAGACACCCTGGTACCTCTCTTTGTTGGTAAAGGTTTCAGTCAAATTCTAATTACACAAATTATTGTCAGTTTTTAATTTTAGCACAAGTGACAAAAAATTGTTTTGGGGGGTTTGAACCCCCCCCCCCCCCCGGTATAACTCTGGTATAATTAAAGAATGGTTGGCGATGTTTATGAACTGAAGTGCACCCTGACTTCAAGTGAAGCTGACTGCCTGAACCTATAATTGATTGAAAACGCACTCAGTCTATGCGGTACCACAATTTTGTTTTTCATTTAATTACTTTTTTCTTACTTCTCGAGAGGCTACGTAATCATTTTGAGGTATGGCTTCGTTATTCTCTTCACAGGAGCAAACACGGCCTAACTACAGTCGGTTTAAGACAGTGATTAAGAGGCAGATAAGCCGGAACATTTGCACCAGAATACGCTGTGAGGCCACACTTCCGTGTACATTCTTTAGCCAGTGTCAGTGAGCGTGATGCAACAAGTGCTGCCAACCACCCGCCTCACACCCCAGGGTTACGGAGCTCGCTGTTACGGGAACGGGACGGCGCAGTTGCTGCAGGACACGTCCACAGGCTGTTTGACCACCAGCAGTTTGCTGGAGGAAGTTTCTAATGGGGCTAAATGCCTCGAAAGAAGGGGGGGCTTGACCACAACAGCGCATTACTTAGTTGCCCTCGCGTCCGCTTGGAGGCGCCGCAGTATCTGGGCGCTCCCGGAGAGCCAGTTGCGCAGTTGACGCGCTGCCGAATGCACGTGGAGCGGTGCGGTCGCGCGTTCTCCGGGCCGTGCTACGTGTCTTCCGCCGTATGGATACCCCGTGCGCCCCCGGTTGGGTTTTTGCTGTACATTAGAAGAATGTGTAGTGTTTTTCTTTTTTTAGTGCGACACCTTGGACCTTCATTACTAGCGCACTAGAAGGCCACTGTTTTTCGGTGCGTAAATCGTGAAACACATCTCAAATAATTTAATTTTAAGGCTATGGACAGTTCGCTAATTTATTTCCATGAACTGTCTTTAAAACAATGATTTTTTTTCTAATGCACTTACTATGGTCTTAAGGAAAAAAAACCCTTTTTTTGGAAAAGTAACAGTGTTCTAAGAGATTTTACTGAAGCAATATTTATTCATCATTTCGAAGAAATTTTAATTTTTTGAGACTTAGGTGAAGGTATAAAAAATGATATATTTTTAAAGGATTGAAATGCAATCATGCTGCCGAGTAAATAAAAATGTATACTCCGACCGTAATAGATGTCACATTGTATAAAAATTTTTAACGTAAATATTTCCGTGTTAATCCTTTTTGCTGAATATGGTGTCTATCTGTTACAGGGGAGGGCGTGTCCAGCGTTGGTCCTAACATACATGTAAGCAACGACCCAGGATTGTTGCTCCGATTTAAAAATTGTACATCTCATCGTCCATCTAATTTTACTTTTGGTAAGTCTAAATTTCCTATTATACCTGGTCCATTGTTTCAGTAGCAATTTTTATAGTAAACTCTTTTAAAAAGCCGTTTAAAAAATTACAACACTATATGTGAGACTCAGTATATTAAATGTATATGATCTATAGTGTGAAGTATCCATTTAGTGGTCAGCAAGGCTATACTATACAGCTGACCTTTTAATAGTATCCTGGTCTTTGCGACTAGACTGTAGCTGTTTATATAAATTGCGCGCCCTTTGGCGATTACATTGATTTGGCCGCGCTTACCAAACAACGCAGTGCGCAGTGCATGCTAGGAATCCGCGGATTCTGCCGTACCAGGTTTGAGCTGTTTTATTCAAAATTTTGCGTTATCGAATATGTGGGTTACATGGTGACTATTAAGTCCCTTATTTCATCACTATCCGTAAGACTAGATAAAGGCAAATGACAGGCGTGCCACGTAACGTGACTGCCGTCTTGGTGTCGCTCTACTAGATTAAGTTGCCAATGTATTTACAGTTTGTAATATTCTTCACTGACAATAGTGTTGCTTAAACATAGGAGGCTCGACAGTTTTAAATTACGTACCTAGGATTCGACCTGTGATGAACTGTGGCAAGTGACGTAATAATGCGCCAACGTAATAGGAATAGAACCCATTGTTTAGTGTCTATATATTTGTTTGATGCATTAGTTCGTAGTGATTTTGCTTTTTATGGTGGTATTGTTGTTGCTATAGGTTTAGTTACCGATTGTAATTTTGTTTATTGCTATTGAGTGTATATGTATAGTCATTTGGAGATAAGTGGGGGCTGTACATGTTAGAAAATTGTTACGTGGAGAAATCGGAACATTTATGCAGTAGTGAAGGTCCCGATACCACCCGGCTGATTTGATCCATGACATGGACAGGAAACCACTAAATGTTTCGAGTCATACAACACGCCGACGTCAGAGGTCATAGTCGACGAGTGGTATCGCGTGATTCAGTTCCCCTAACGTATCCGGCATATTCTTCTGCTTGAATGCAATAGGGTGGGGGGAGAATGTAACAGCAATGGACGCCGCCAGAAAAACTTGGGTATTGGGGTAATAACATTGGACAGAGAGGAGCGAAAAACTGGTTTTCTAGTTTTTAGGATGATTGTTTTGATCCCCTTCAGCCTATGGCAAATCAAGGGGTTTGGTGAAAATTATTTAAGCTCATTAATTCACAAAAATAGAGTAAGACACTATAGTGTTGATGACTACAGTATCTTATATCTATTGTTTCCCAAATATACAGAAGGACGCTCGGGCCTTCGTTACGAACCCAATATTTTGAAATGTTTTTGTTGATATCTATATCGTAATACATTAGCGCAAATGCTCACATGTCTTGAGGTGCGTGCGTGTTTTTAGAAGGCATGAGTAATAATGTGGTGGCTAAGTTAAGGACGACAGTTTGTATACAAACAGAACAGATTATAGATTAATATATATTTTTTTTTAAAGTGATCTGTAGCTACCCTCAGATTTTTCGCATGTGAGCGCCGAAAACACGAATTTTCAGGCTGCAAACTGTGATCGATGGTACATTCTGTTATCTGTAATTTACGAGGATAACTACAGATTATTATCTACAATACAGAAGTATTAAAAAATTCCTGTATACATGATTTCCGATATGTCTATGACGTCATGGGTGAAAGACGGGTGGAATCGCATCGCAAAATATTGCCCACAGTTAATTTCGAGAAATGACTACTAAACCCGGCCATGTTTTGGTCTAATACGAAATGAATAGGAAATTAAATGCAACTATTCTGACGAAGAAAGATTCACAATCCAATTCCCTGCCTTGATTACTATCTGGAATGGAAGGAAAGGATTGTACAATCTTGTATGTGGTCCCATTTTTCTATTTGGATTCTGTCGGCGAGATATCCCGAATAGATTTAGTAGCAAAGAAGCAATAAATTAAAGCTTCATGCCTGATGCGACTTGATTTGCAAGAAGTATGGTATGGACGTCCAGCGGCATAACTGTAGACTGGGATACCACCCGTCTGCTTTGACCAGTGACGTCAGCAAGATGTCGGAAAACCGGTATAAGAGAGATTGTATTGTAGATACAAATAATCTGTAGTTATTATTGATAACAGAATGTACCATCGACCACAGGCCTTAGGCTAAAAATTCGCGCCTTCGGCGCGCACATACAAAATATTAATATGTTTTGTTTGTAAACAAACTATGGTCTTTAACTCAACCACCACATAATCAATCACGCCTTGTGTGTACACGCACGCACCTCTAAACTACTACGCTGCGATGACGTCACGGGTCAAAGCTGACGGGCGGTATCCCCGTCTACAGGTGAGCCCGTCCAGCCACACACAAGCCATGTGTCCATTGTTGAGTGTAATGTTTTAAGACTTACTGGTTGATTCAAAAATGGACAAACATATGTCCGAACCTGGTCATAATTAGTAACTAGAACTTCTGTATAACTTTGTAGCTTATTAAAACAAAATAGTTGAAAGGAATCATTTTTTAGGCTGTTTCAGCAAGAAAAGGTTTCCAATTGTGTGTATATTTATTGCAAGTGACTAAGTGATTTTAACATCAAACACAAGCCGAATAAATTCCGCGTCTACATCTACAGCCATATTTCGCAAGCCGCGTCACAGTGATTGGGGGGGGGGGAGACGTTTTCGTACCCTTGTCACTTGCTCCTATTCCAGTCGCGTGTGGTTTTTATTTTATCTTTGTTGTACGTAGGGGGAAGCAATATACTGGTTGACTTTTCGCATGCTCTCAGAACTGCCCGTAGCGCGATACAGAACGCCTCTCTTGCAGCGTCTGCTACCAGAATTTCCCATCATCTCTCTGCCGCTTTCGTGCGGCATGGGACATACGACAGTTCACCACATCACTTTGACTGTAAGAGCGAAGAAGCCTAAAAACCTCCATGAGTGCAGTATTGTTTCAAAACCTGAAGTCACTCTACCAACGACGTTTCGGATTTTGCCAACATAAATACACGTGATGAAATAAATCGCAATTTGCGATAGTTATGGCTTCACTGTACTAGGTTTAGATGGAATACCAAAGTGGGGGGGAATGAAAATTTGTGCCGCGGTGGAGTAGCCGAGCGGTCCAAAGCACCTCACTGCGGAGCGCGCGGTTGCTCGCCGTGGAGGTTAGAGTCCTCCCTGGGGCATGGGTGTATGTGTTTGTCCGTAGGTTAGTTTACCTAGGTTAAAGTAGTTTGTAAGCTACGGACTGATGACGCAGTTTGGTCCGGTAGATTTACAGACATTTTTTGAAAATTTGTGCCCGGCCGGGATTCGAATCCGGGATCTCCTGCTTACTAGGCAGACGCATTCACAACTCCGCCACCGAGGACACAGTGACCAGCCCGACTGCAGAGGACTCTTCCCTGCACATATCCCGCCACACCCAAATCTCCATTCGGCACGCTGTCTCCCTTCCTGTTACCATAGCCTATTGCGATTTATTTCATTAAACGAAGTCTGTAACGTCGTTAAAAAATTTTAAGGGCAGTTGAACTTATCAATACCATTTTTTTTATTTAGGGGGTGTGGGTTGTTGGTATTGCTTTCCTCATTTCAGTTATTGAACTATTCGATAACGTGAATAGTGTGTCTGTGGTTTTATTTTTTAATTTCCGCATTGTGTGTTGAATTTTTGCCCACGGCTCTGCTCTTTCTCACAATGAAAACGCGGAAAAATCAACACTTGAAAAACTAGTTGTGGCGACAGATGCTTATCCACAGATCGAGGTCATGTTGGGAGGCAACAGTTTGGATCAGATTGGGTGAAGCAGAGCAGAAAAAACTGTGATAAAGCATGTTACGTAAAATTCAATATAGCATCGCTATTAGCTACTCAAATCAGATATTCTGCCATCTTCGTTCATGGCAGGCGTTAATAAAAAATACTTCAGTGTGAGATCGTTGTGACCCTTTGAAAAGGGTGGTTTCTTTTTTCTCCTAAAACCCGCCAGTTCTAATAGTAATGTAAATGTTAGAACGTCTTTTCTGAAGGTATTTGTTGAGTTTTGCCTTGTGCAAGGGTGAACATGGACGATAAATAGCTCTGACAGGAAGAGGAGAGACGCTTTTGGAATGTAGCGCTGAAGATTAGGTGGGTAGATAGCGTAACTAATGAGGTGGTACTGAACAGGATTGGGGAAAAGCAGTTTCTGGCATACCTTGAAGAAAAGAATCGTGAATGTAGCATTGTAGGGAAGTGTGTGTGGTAGAAATTGCAGATTCCTATTGATATAGGTTGCTGTTCTTACGAGGAGATGACGCTTGGGCAGAAAACATTAGGGTGGAGAGCTGCACTGCACTGAACAACAACGTACTTTTAAAATTCCATGCCTCTTTGCATGGTGAAACTTGGGCTTATTTCAACGGGCGCTAATCAGAGGCCATGAAGGTCAGCGTTTTTTCAGTTGCTGCAGTTCTTTGAATGGGTTTGAACAATTACATACTCTTACTAAAGCATACTATTCGCTACAAGTATGCGACTTGATGGTGTAGGATGTGACGTTGGATTCATCATGAAACTTGTTTAGGAGAGGCACTGCGGCGGCCAGGCCCCTCCCCTGGACAGTCATTTGTTCTAGCTAACCAACTTCCTGCCTTTTAATTAGCCGCCATCCGGTTCTGACCAATACGGAGACAACCCGTGGCTGCGGACTTAGTCGGCTACTTCGCTGCTCTGAGCAAAATACAATTTGATTTACTGCTGATAATCTGTTCTCCCATTTATATCGTCATTCAGGTTTGTGGCACAACCAACACAAGGAATGTTTACCTTGCATCCGTTAAAGATAACTGCACACACACAAAACATCTGTCCATAACAAGAATGTTGAATCGCCCCGGTTACATTGGCTGACAATTTCCCAATTCCGCTTTCGGTTGGTCACGTGAACACTCCAAATTCAGATTTTGAAAATCTGGGGTCAAATCCACTTTGCCCAATGGCGTCATGTTGTACGTCATTCCGTCCCGCGTGTTTCAGTACTCACTGTTTACGTATGTCTGATATTTATGACGACACCTAGGTGGCGTTGTATTATCCTTTTGGTGGTGGTCGATTTTTGTAAGGTTTAGGTCTTGTTTGACCTATCTGTAACCAACATTCACTTCAAAGAAAGTTATCCGTGGTTCGGAACCCACGTTAAACTGTAGGTCCCCCTATAACTGGCTGGGTAAGTCAATTCGAAGGAAGGCAACTGCATTCCTCCTCCAAATAGGACCATGCCAAGTAAAGCACTGTGGTGTTCAAACCAATCTTCGGATTGTTGACTGCTTTACCTTTTATCTGTAGCGTAGCCCTAAGGTTAGGTAACACTAAAAGTGCGCCTTTGCGATCGTCTTTTGACAGCTCGAAACGTAAATGAAAATATCGGATTAACTATTCATCTGTCACGAAAATTGACTAACCGAATTTGTAGAGGAGAAAATTCTCTACAACTTCGCTCTGTCATGTTTTTTTGCTTGCATCGTTGCAGAAATATCTGCAAAAATATCGGCGATTTGAAGATGTATGTATGTCTGTGACATGTTCCCACTTTTTAGGTCCAACCGATTGGCACCAAATTTTACAGACATAATTGTTGGCCACCAGAACCTCGCTATTTCGAATATTTCGTACAAAAAATGCGTTAGTAACACCAAAAAACGCCGTTTGTAATGTAATTTTAATTGCAAATAAACCGTTCATCTGGCACGAAAATTGAATCACCGACTTCGTAGAAGAGAAAATTCTCTACAACTTTGCTCTATGTTTTTTTCATATCCCGTATCGTTTGAGACATATTCGCAAAAATGGCGATGATTTGACACCCTCCATTTAATTAACGAAGACCAGCCGTTCATAATGTCACGTGACATTCCTCGCCCAGAACTCTGTGGCATACGCCATCTTGTGTTGCGTATTTGATCTTTTTTCTTATTATAACTTACACGTTGTCATTTCAGAGCAATGGCGCACTGAAGAATTAACAAAACAGGCCGTTCTTCGTACGATAAATGATAATTGTCTAAATAAGCCATATTAGCTTCAGTTAACAACTACCATCAATAGTAAGAGATAATATGTCGCATTTTCCAATTGTTAGCCGTAGTATAGTGGGCAGCGCGTTGAACTGTAATGTTCATGGTCAGTGGTTCCGAACCCGCCACTACCCAGTTTTTTCTCCTTCTTTCCTAAAAGCGTTTCGGGCACTCTCATTAATTAAATAGAGCTATGTTCAATGTTTAGAGTTCTGCATATGTAAGAATGCTCCCTCTAAAATGAGTGTTCTATTTCGTGAACATGCCGTAACAACGAATTGAACAATGGTCTTCTGAAGCATATGCATGTCAACAGAGGATAGTGTAATAATGAATATTCTGCACAAAGTGCTGATACAGGTAGTTTCGTATATAAAGGAAGTCCTAGATTTCTGTAGCAAGTGTAGTTCCTTAATGAAACAGAATGGAAGTGTATATATTGCAACAAATTACCTTGTTTCCATTTTTTTTCTAAGCGTTTATTCACTATTTATGGAATATACTGATAGCCATTAATTAGAATCATTGCACCTAGTAAAATGTTTGACATGGTTGCTATGGACGCTTTTAACGTAGATCGTATTACCTTTTCTGTAGTTCAGATATGACTTCGTTCATGTTATTCTGTTCTGCGCTAAAATAAAGAGCAAATATTCTATTTCAAACCGTGATTACGTTTTCTTTAACAGCGAAAATCACAAACGGAATAAGTGTGGAAATACTGTATATATGTTCAAAGTTAATACTATCAAGACGTCATTTACAACAGTGATTGTAACATACCTCCTCAGTTCATGTACTTGTGATAAAGAAGTCTACGTTTACAATTCGTTGCTATGTATTTCATGGCATGTTCTCGAAACAGAACAAATGCACTCTTCAGAGAAAGCGCTGTTACCTTTGAACAACTCGGAATCTTGCAGAATATAGTTGTGTTCAGTTAACAAGGGTGTGCGAAAACATTTTAGGAAGCAAGAGGAAAAATAAAGGCCGGCCGCGGTGGCCGAGGGGACTGAGGCGCTCCAGTCACGGTCTGCACGGCCACTACGGTCGGGGGTTCGAATCCCCCCTAGGGCATGGATATTTGTGCCGTCCGTAGTCTTAGCTAGTTCATAAGTAGTTTGTAAGCTTAGGGACTGATAACCCCGTAGTTAAGTCCCATAAGTTCTCTGAACATTTGAAAAATAAAGTGGGCCAAAAAAAAAATAGACAGTGGTGGATATCATCTTTTCCTTCAGTGAGATGAATGCTTTGCGGTCGTTTGTTCGTATTCGTTCTGGGTTGTTCGTTGAGAATTAACTCAGTTTTTTTTATTACAGATGGCGTTGAACCAACAACGCCTGAAGAGAAGGCCGGTGCACTGCCGTGCCACATCACGTCACGCAGAGTTGCTCGCGATCGCGTACCTTACTGGCTGTCTGATGGGGCACAGCCCACCGCCTCACAGCGGCCAGCCAGTGAGCTACGCGATTGCGACCTACTCTGTGTGATGTGAAGTGGCACGGCAGTGCACAGGCCTTCTCTTCAGATGGTGTTGGTTGAATCGTTTTTCGTTTTCTCTTTCAATTGGTTCTTCGGATTGAACGGGTGCTTTGTGGGCGTTGGTTTATTTTGTCCTATTTTGATCGTTTCGGATAACTCAGTTTCCTCGTTACAGAGGGCGTCGAGCTTACCATGCCGGCAACCCTCTGACCGAGCGCGCTGAACTACTGCGCCCTAGCATTTTCCGAACCACCGTGTAACATGTTCTTACATCAAAAACTAATTCCTCGCCTATTACGCTATGGCGAACAGCTGCGAGAGTAATCCGTGATTCTCGTACCATCGATGGCAGGTGTTGACTAACCAACCAACATTAGATTATAATTCATTGTCCTAGGAACAACGTGGATTTGATAATTTTCAGTGAGCCATTGCTTTGAAATGCCAACGCTTGAATTATAATAAGAATATCAAGTAGAGAAAGCAAGACGGCGTACGCAAAAGAGATTTCGGCGCGAGGTATGTCACGTGACTGGTTTACGAACACCAAATGTACACTACGTTCGTTCCAGCCTAGAAGTCATTCGTGACCAGTACAGGAAAAGAAAATAAACTTTGAAGTACCAAAGCAAGACAGGTGATAATATTTTAACGGAAAAATGTAATGAAAATGTGTGAGAGATAATGATTGTTCAAAAAAGCTAAATTCAAATATATAAATTTGGCTGTTTGTTAAAACACGGCCAGAAAGAATATTACGTGTTGGGTGCGTAGATATTACCACAATAGGAGAGTCGTATCATATCACCATAATTTTTTATTATTTAATTATTATTTTGGTCCGAAATGTTTGCAAAAACGTATAAAACTGCAAATCTAAAGTGGGGCGTAAAGGACATCAGTGCCATATTTCAGTACGTGAGGGCGCGTAGTGCCCGAATCTCCGGTTCAGAAACAATCGTTTTACAGTTGTATGTTCGACATACATCATTTCAGGCCGCGCAACTTCGAGTGTTAGCTTTCTTTAAAATTACCGAATTATTAAATGTATTTTGAAGAGGTGGTATCGTTAAGTAGATTTGACACCAAAACCCTCTATTTCCCGCGCTGGCAGCGTTAATTTCGATTAATATATTGCTATTAGTCGTGGACGTTATTATATCACCAAGTTGTGTTAAACATGTGTTCGTAGTACCTCTCCATTATGTATGACGTCATTGGTCAAAGAGGTATGGGAGACTAGTTTATCCGAAATCTGATCCGATAAAGTGATTTTCCAGTATCAGAATAGATTTTCATGCCCGTGTGGACTCGATCGTTTTTCGAAACTTTGATAAGCATTTACGGCGAATATGGACAGATTGACTTTTCCTGCAGGGAGACAGAATTGCATATATTACTCCTCTTCCATACATTGCGACCTGTGATAGTGCCAACACGGTCCAATATTTTTGTAAAATCGCCCACACATTGGAGTAAACATTCAGTTGATTTCGTCAAGAGGCAACGTAAACATATGACGAACATATCACGACAGATTCGTAAGCAGTTTTGCGTGCGAATAATTATACTTCGCCATTGCAAAAGAAAAAGAGGGAACCACGTAAAAGAATATGATGGGCTGTGTTGCATTACTTCATTCTGTACATCTCGAAATCAGTAATTCTTTAAAAAAATGTTGCAAGTATTCGATAACCATCATTAAATTTTCAAATTTAGAGCTCTTCCTTACGACGATTGAACTTAAAAAGGCGAGAGGCTACTCCTGCTAATGTTCATTTGGCAGTGAGGCTTCGATTTCTTGCTACAGTTGACGGTTTCACTACCTCTTTTTTTTATATATCCACGTAAGTAATATCATTGATTGCGCCTGAAGTTTGCAAAACAATGTGATGAAGTGGTGGTGTGGCCGAGCGCTCTGAGACGTCTCTCTTCTGAGCACGGGGTTGCTCCCCGTCGGATGTTAGAGTCCTCACTGGTGTGTGCGTGTGTGCGTGTGTGTGTGTGTGTGTGTGTGTGTGTGTGTGTGTGTGTGTGTGTTTCAGTTTTTCGTATGACTAGGGACTGATATCTGCACTAGTTCTGTCCCATAGATTTACTAACATTTGAGCGATGAGCGATTTCAACATCTGAGGCCTTGATTTTTAAAATTGCGATCAGTGGCAGAGTCTGTCAAAAGCACTATTGTATCAAATGAATTAAAGACTTGGTCTTGTTAAGTGATTTAAGTTGCTTCACTATTCTGAGGGTATCTACTTCAACGTTACTCATTATGTGCTCTGTTTTTAATTCGAAATCTGGATTATTGGTTTCGTCTTCTTTGGTGAATGTTTCTAAAAGCTGTTTAGTAACTCTGCTTCAGTAATGCTATCATTGGCAGGATCGCCATTACTATCACGTAATGAGCGTATTGTTTGTGTTTTGCCCCTTGTATATTTAACATATGACCAAAATCTCTTTGGGTTTTCAGTCAGTTTCGAGAAAGAGTTTCGTTGTAAAAATATTGTAGGCATCTCGCATTGAAGTCATCGCTAAATTTCTAGCTTCTGTGTAGAATCGCCAATCCTAGGGATTTTATGTTCGTTTAAATTTAGCATGCCTTGTCCGTAATTTTTGCAACAGTGTGCTGACCTTTTTTGTGTACCAAGAGGGATCACCAACTTCTTTTATTAATTTTCTTAGTGTAAAACTGTCAATTGCTGTCGATACCACTTCTTTGAATTGACGTTTAGTGTTTGGAATGAGTGGAAACTGTCTCTCAAGAAGCAATTTAATGTATTTCTATCTGCTTTCCTGAACAAATATACTTTTCGTCTATTTTTGCTAACTTTGGGACTTTCGATATTCAATCTCGTTACGACAGCTCTGTGTTCAGTAATCCGTTTTGATGTTCTTTACGAGCTCAGAATTATTTGTTGCTAAGAGATGAAGTGTGTTTTGACATCCATTTACAGTTCTTGTTGGCGCATGAACTAATTGTTCGAAGTAATTCTCAGAGAATGCGTTGAGTACAATTTCGCACGATGTTTTATGCCTACCTTCTGATTTGAACATATTTCGCCAACAGATTGAGGGTAAATTAAAATCGCCGCCTATTATTATTGTGAGAGTCGGGTATGTGTTTGCAGTTTAACACAGGTTTTCTTTGGACCTTTCTGCTATTGTATCGTCAGTCGGGAGGCCGGTAAAAGGAACCAATTATTAACTACTTACGATTTTCGAGTACAACCTCTACCCATAACAACCCACAGGAACTATCCACTTCAATTTCACTACATGATAGACTACTTTTGACGGCAACAAACAAGCCTCCGCCTATTTTTTTAATCTAGCCTTTCTGAACACAGATCTTTGGCAAAAACATCTGCTGAACTTACTTCCGGCTTAAGCCAACCTCTGCTACCTATAATGATGTTTCGGTGCTTTCTATTAACGCTAGGAGTTCTGGTACTTTCCCGACACAGCTACGACAATTTACAACTGTTATACTGATAGTTCCTAGATCTATATTTATCCTATGATCTACCTGCACCCTTTGAGACTGTCCATTTAGTGTTTCCTCAAAGCCCTCTACCCTAAAAAACGCCCAGTCAATGCCACACAGCCGCCGATACCCTTGTAGACGCTTCGTGCATATAGTGACTGGACTTCTGACCTATTCAGCGGAACCCGGAATGCCACCACCCGATTTAAGGATAATTGAGGTCTGGACACTTTATTTTTACAACTAATAAAGGTCGCATCGTTAGGTTGTCCTCAAAGATGTTCTCTACATTGAATACGTCTCCGTTCTTCGAAAGCAGCTTTCCTTTGCAATGATCCTATTTTCGGCGTAAGCACATCTACACCCTATTATCGCGTAATCATTATAATGGGCACAAGCCCTGCCTTTGGCCGTATAATTTCCTTACCGACGGTCACAATACGAAATGCGGAAGCGACCAGTGTGCAGATGTCTGGACCCCGTCCACGAAATTCTCGGGCCGGCTGGTAGTGAGCGGGGAGGGGGAGGAGGAGGAGGAGGAGGAGGAGGGAGGAGGAGGAGACAGGGGCACCCGACCCTGGTAAAAGTGTGGTAAGTGTCCGGCGTGGCAAGTGTCCTGACACCGTGTTGCATGCAGTGTGGGGTGGAACACTTGTGAAGAGCAGGTAGTCCACAGGAAGATGGAGAATGTGCTGGCCGGCTGTCGGCGGGTGCCGTCGCCTTTCTGGGAAATCCCCTGCTTGCTAATGGGCCTGCCAGCAAGACTTCAATGCTGCTGTCGCTATCTCGCCGAGGAGTTGTGTTCGTGGTTCTTGAGTACGGACTCGAGTGATTTACAACTCCAGTGTATAGTGGAATATACCGACAAACGAGGTCGCTGTAGCGTTCCACGTAAGTTTTATTACGTTTTATGTTTCTCGTTCTGTATACGCCAGAAAGGAGACAACAGCTGCCTTACCTACCTCCCATAAACTTGATAGCAGAGGAAAAAGTACATTCTGTAAACTGGTGGTCAGGCAGAGATAACTTACATGTTCCATTTGCTTAATTTTTGTTATATAACGGTACATTTTTGGCAGAGCGAATGTTTAGTTGTCTATTTTTACGAATTATTGAATATTCATCAAGCTGTACTTCTTTTCCTAAGAGCTGTCAAATGGGTAAAAAAAAAAAAAAAAAAAAAAAAAAACAACACTTTAATAACTTCTACATCACGGTAGCTGTAAAGCTTCTCACATGGTGCAGAAAAATATTAGTTGCGTTTTATAATTTGATGAATGTCACTTTCCTTTTCCTTAGCCGGCACCGTGCAGAGCGGTCATTTAAAGCAAATTGTAGCAGGTACGGCGGAAGGGCCAGAGTAGCAACTTAGGAAGCAGCCTGTGCCTTCACCTGACTGTCCCGGATTGAAGTGTTCCTTTCTAAAGACGTCGTCTCAGCCGGTGTCGTGTATTCTCCGCCCCGCGCAGAATAGGTGGCGGACTAATCCCGTGGGAAGGGCGCACTGATCCCGCGCTGAAAGTTGGCTCTGGACGTCTCCTGTCTCCCGCAGCTGAGCAGTTGAACAGCTGTAGGCGAAATTTTTGTCCTTCATGAATTTCCTTTCGTGGGCGGTAGTCCGCGGTCTAAGGCATAGTAACGTCACTTGGGAGGAGAAGGCTCATCTACATCTACATCTACATGGGATACTCTGCAAATCACATTTAAGTGCCTGGCAGAGGGTTCATCGAACCACAATTATACTATTTATCTCCCATTCCATTCTCGAATAGCGCGCGGGAAGAAAGAACACCTGAATCTCTCTGTTCGAGCTCTGATTTCTCTTATTTTATTCTGATGATCATTTCTACCTATGTAAGTGGGAGTCAACAATATATTTTCGCATTCGGAGGAGAATGTTGGCGATTGGAGTTTCGCAAGTAACCCACGCCTCGGCTCAAAGAGTTTTCATTCCGACGATACTGCACACAAGTAGTAACGTATTATGTGTACGCAGAAGTATATTCTCCTCTATGTGTGAAGCTACAGTCAGTGTAGTCTTTACAGGGCGAGGGGCGAGTCACTCAGTATTGGCACCTAGAATAACTCTGAAAGTTTGTGGGACAAGGAGGGCCATAGATGACGTTGGTTTCTGTTGATAGCTGGGGTCGCTTCAGAGACGTGAAGGTCAACTTCGTTTTTATTTTTTCAATGGGATGCCATAGTTTTGTACTAATTTTCTGATAGCGGCTATCGACACGAATCCAATGATGTGTAACAGCAAGGTCTTTGAAGGTCAACAAAGGTAAAAAAAAAAGGTGGAATGAACATCCATATACGGAAGGTGTTCGAAGCGATGACCATTGGTATCATGCAGTGCTGCAATCTTCTTCTCGTGGATTGATATTGCTTATCACTTCGGAACCTACCGAAGCACATGCTCTGACAGTTCTCTCTCGTATATCGTGCAAATAGTAAATATTCGCCGAATACGGCGTATCCATCTAACGTGCCATGTAAACACCATTAGACCGTTTCGCAATACAACAATAATAGGGACGGTAAGACTAGTATCGTCGAATCAAGCGAATGCGAATGATGTATTCCTTTGAAGAACAAGTCGATAAGTTTCTCGTTTACGGAGAATGCCAACGAAATTCACTGAGAGCTAGAGACTTATACGCTGAAAGATATCCTCAACGTACTCACCCTATACGTTGTACATTTAAATATGTGTATCGGAAATTGATAACAACTGGATATTTAAGGCATCGGAAACGTATCCGGCAAAGGAAAGTTACCAACGAGGAAACGAAAATTGGTACTCTTGCCAGTTGCCTCTGTTTCGAGATCCTTGTGTTAGTTCGCGTCAAATCTCAAGGGAATCTGGCATGAGTCAGAATAGTGTTGTTCGTATTCAGCGTCGCCATAAATATCATCCTTACCACATCGATCTCCACCTAGAAGTAACTGGTACAGATAGTATGCGTCGCATTGAATTCTGTCGATGTGCTCAACTTCAGATTCAAAGTGATGAGACATTTTTTAATTTTATTTATTGGTGAGGGTACATTCACGAACCATGGACATATTAATCTACATACCATACATTATTGGGCAACTGAAATTCCATGTTGGCTGCGAAAAGTCGCACACCAAAAACCGTGGTTGGTGAATGTATGGTGTGGGATTCTCGAGGACAGAATTATAGGCCCCTATTACATCGAAGGATATCTTAATGGTGGGAAGTACACCACATTCCTGGAAGGAACATTACGTATGTTATTGGAAGAAATACCTTTAGGAACAAAGAACCAAATGTAGTATGTTTTTAGAACTTGGATGGCACATTCAACTAAAAGTCACAGCATCACATTTCAAAAGCTTCTGTCAACGTCGCCTGAACTCCTTATCATCCAATTATCACTTCCGTATAATGTTACATTGCAGAGAGATGCTTTCGGAAAGGACTTCCTAACTGTTAAATTAATATTGGATGGCAACAAATTTCGCTTCTTCGGGATGCTTTTCTTCTCATAGCCATTCTGAATTTTATATCTATTTTGGCCATCAGAAGTTATTTTGCTACTCAAATAATAAAACATATCTAATTTTATTGCTTCATTACCTAATTAATTCCTACAGCAATGCCTGATTTTCTTACATTGCATTCCTTTACCCTTGCTTTAGTCTCGTTAATGTTCATCTGCCAAACTCCTTAGACACTGTCGAATCCGTTCAACTGCTCTTCCAGGTGCTTTCATGTTTGTCAGAATTGCAATGTCATCTGCAAACTGCAGTTTTCATTTCTTCTACCTGAATTCCTTCTCCAAATTTCTCTCACTACATACTGAGCAAGCTGTGAAAGAATAGACTGAATATCACTGGGGTAAGGCTACAACCCTACCCTAATACCTTCCCAACCACTGTGTCCGTTTGATGCCCTTAGACTCTTAAAGTTATTTGGTCTTTCTACAAGTTATATACAACTTTTTTCTTTGCCTATATTTTATCCCTCTTACATTTCGTCCACGTAGTCAATAGCTTTCTTCAAATCTACACATGCTGAAAACGTAGGTTTGCCCTTCCTTGTGTTCTAAGATAAGTGTTAATGTTCAAATGTTTGTTAAGCTTATGGGACTTAACTACGGGGTCATCAGTCCCTAAACTTACAAACTACTTATCAACTACCTTATACTAAAGACGGCACAAATATCCATGCCCGAGGGGGGATTCGAACCCCCGACCGTAGTGGCCGTGCAGGCCGTGACTGAAGCGCCTCAGTCTCGCCGGCAAGTGTTAATGTATTACCTCACGTGTTCCAATAGAATTAAGCCACTTGTCACTTTTGCTTGGTTTCGAGTCTGAATTAAGGCGCGAACACACACATCCGGACCGTGTCCGGTTCGAGACACGTCCGAGTATCGGCGAAATATACCATTGAAATAAATGTAGGGGGCCACACGTGACCCAGGAACGTCAACGGACCGGGAGCGGGCCGGCCGGAATTGGCAGAGAGTAATTTTGCACGTGACGGGCACGGACGCCGGGCGACGCGACGGTATTGTTTCTCAACAGGGGAAGACAGTTTGTTGTAAGAAATGGACGCGGAACATTTAATACAAGTTCGTAAGTTTCCGGTACTTTACGACCAGACAGACGTGAAGTACCGGAATATCGATTACAAAGACAAAGTATGGAAGACAATTGCAGCAGATTTGCAAGCCGAAGGTAAAATAAAAATTATTCAAGTTTCAAACCAGAAAAAAAATATCTTTAGTAATGTAAAAATTCTACAAGTTTTAATACTAGACAAATATTAATTTACTTTTTATTTCGCAAACAAATATTTTTTGCTTTATGCCACTGGTATATCGTCTTTTAAAGTTGACAGAAGGTGTGCTGTGTCATCCTAAGATATGCACAAAACTTCGTCTTATCATCCTTGGGATGAGGAAATAATGTTCGAAACTCTCCCTGTACTTTTTTCCAGGTGCTGTGGATCCATAGATTTTTTCTTTTTCTTTGCCTTGCTTTTGTGTCTTCTTCGTCTAAAGCAAGTGCTATGAGTCCTAATTCACTATTACTAAAATTAGCGAACATATTTACAACTTTGACAAACAGGAACAGAGATCAGAGCGTCCGAGTCAGTACAGTGAAATGAGAGACGGACGTTTGGCCGCTAGAGGAATGGGCCGGAGCACGGACGTCACGGTGTCCGGACACTTGCGACGCCGGACTTATGCCACACTTTTACCTGCTCCGAAGGGTCGGGTGCCCCTGTCTCCTCCTCCTCCTCCTCCTCCTCCTCCTCCTCCTCCCCCCCTCTTCCGCCTCCTCCCCCCCCCACCCACCCCTAACCGCCCGGCTCGAGAACTCCGTAGACGGTGTCCCGACATATGCACACTGGTCGTTTCTGCACTTCGTAGTACGCCCGTCAGTATGGATGTTATTACAACGGCCAAGGGCAGGCCTTTTGCCCAATACAATGGTTACGCGATAATAAGGTGTGGATGTGCTTACTCCGAAAACTGGATCATTGCAAGGGAAAGCTGCTTTCGAAGAACGGAGACGTATTGAACGTAGAGAACACCCGTGAGAACCACCTAACGATGCGACCTTTAGAAGATGTAAAAATAAAAAGAACGTATCAGACCACAGTATACTTAAATATCTTAATGATGAAACTAGGTGGTCACAGTTCGGTTCACTAGCGTTTAATCAATACGCGGTGAAATTTGACTCAACGAAGAAAATACAAAACATCACTCAAATGATCCTCCACTGCTTTCAATTTGCAATTTCCTAATTAGGTAAAAGCTCCTACAGTTGACACGTTAGAACTTTTTTCTACCTTCTAATATTATGGCCATAACGTGAAAGATTATGAGTTCTAAAATTATTCCTGTAACTTCAGAGCCGCAATTAGCTTCTAAAAATATCATTTTTGTTAAACTGATAAGGTACACTTTAGGTTTTAAAAAGAATCCGAACTTCAGAATTGCACCTAAAATACACACCCTAAAACAGATCTGCTCTTAAGATTGACGAGTTCAGCAGCTATAGTGTTGAAATAATTCCCATATTTCAAAAATTAGGCGAGGATCCAAATAACTTTACAGTAGACGTAGATCTCATGAAGTACATTTAGCTATAGTCCTTAAAAATTAAAGTTTCTCGCCATGTTTTGATTATCTTTAATCAGGCCAGTAAAAGCTATGGAAGCAAGGCAAGAAGCTTACTATTCTAAAATAATTGTTACAAAAGTATATCAAAACAAATGTATTAGAAGTATTTTCTTATGCATTAGAAACTTTTGAAAACGTAGTTTATCATTTCGTCTACGACATCACTTATTTGATAGGGTGATTTGCTTTGCATCACCAAGCGTATTTATCTTTATGTTATGTTTCCATAGTTCTCATTTCGAATTGTGAAATATTTACTTCGTCTTATCTGATGAAAGAATTTCTGAAAACTGCATTTAATAACTCCGCTTTAGATGCACTGTGTTCAGTAACATTAACGTCGCTATCGCGCAGTAAAGGCATTCACTTAGTCTTTCCGCTGCTGTAGATAACATATGACCAGAATCTCTTTGGGTTTTCTGGAAAAGCTTTCTGTTCTGTTTTATGTGCCATGGGGGACCAGTTCAGTATCTTATTAATTTATTTGGTAGGAATCCCTCCAATACTTTTGATACTATGTCTTTGAATGTAAGCCACATATGGTCTTCACTTACATTGTTAATTTAGAAAAAATGGAGGCTGTCTCCTAGGGAAATTTTTATCTTTTTTTCTTTTCTTTTTTAATAGACATATTTAGCGTTTAGTGTTGGTAAATATCGTTGTTACTTTGGGTCCACTTATGCCTGTATCCGTTGTGATGCTCAGGAGTATTTGTGACTAAGAGTTCAAATGTGTTTACGAAACCATTTACAATTTGAATGGGCTTGTGAACTAATTGTTCAAAATAATTTTCAAAAAGCATTTAGAACGATATTGGAAGATGTATCTGCCACCCAGTCGGAAGGTGTATTTTTCTCAAAATGCGGATGGTATGTTTAAGTCAACGCCAACTATAATTGTATGAGTAGTGTACCTCTTTCTGTTGAGACTCAAGTTTTCTATGAACTCTTCAGCGGCTGCATCATGAGAGTGCCGGGGTCGATAAATTAAAATGTTCAAATGTTTGTTAAGCTTAAGGAACTTAACTACGGAGTCATCAGTCCTTAAACTTAACTTATGAGCTACCTTATACTAAAGACGACACAAACATCCATGTCCGATGGGGAATTCGAACCCTCGACGGGGAATGGCCTCGCGCATCCCAGCATAGCGCCTCAATGCGCTTGGCCGCTCCGCCGTGGCTTTTATTAATTTATTCCAGTAGTCGAGTATAACATCTGCTCACACTGACTGGAACTATCGACTTCAGTTTCGCTTGTGAGCTAGTACACAAATTACATTGTGCTTTTTGTTTCTTTTGTAGTGCAGATCATAGAAACTATGGCATTTCCATTAAAAAACTAGCGTGTTTCCTCTGCGATTCAGCTAAACAATGTAGAACAACAATATACTTTGCAAGGATAGCACTCTACATTCCTTCATTTCTTTATTTCAAATTTATATGTCGACTTTAGGTGATCCGTCAAACATAGACGCTCTTATCTATATTTTGTAAACCTATTTTCTGTCATTGATTTGAACATTGTCACAATTCACTTTATTAACTAATATTTCGCCGCAAAAGAGTAAATTTATGAAGTGTATCGTTCTTCTTTTCTCCTTTTATTTTCACGCAGTTTTAGCAATTAATATACGTATGTACAAATGCAGTGATCAAACTTGAATGATAAGCGAACATTCGAATTGTCTTTATATCGTTCCTTTTATGTTCCTTCCATGGCGATGGACTGTTTCTATCGCAATCAGTAAGTGTGGAAGAAAGCTACCGTACAAACGGAGGGAGAAAGGATCCATATTTGTGATTGGAAGAACTAATTACACACTGACATAGCTGACTGTATTGCTTTCGTTTCCCAAAAGTTACAAATATTTCGATTTCAGGATATTGAAAGGAAGTTGTACATTTCGGCGAGATGTCGAACAAAAATATCTCTTTTGTATTGGCTGTATTGTGTAAGATCGGAGACGGAGGTTTGGTAGCAAACAGCAGGAGTACGGGGAAGGGCGTCCCTTGCCTGAGGGGCCGCTAATCCTACTACCTGGCGAAGGATCAGGTGTGGCAAATGTCCGGCGTGGCAAGTGTCCGGTATCCGACGTCACCCGTCCGACACTCCGTCCGGACACGGCCCGGATGTGTGTCCCGACCGTTATAATGCAAGCCGGGCGTTACTGTAAGACGGTAGCCTTAACCGCACTTTCACATCGTCCACGTCCTCTTATACTGCGGAGAAGTAGATGCCGCCATCGCATATAAATACAAGGTAGTGCCGTTCTTTGGACATGTCGGAAATCACAAACGCCACACCACTCCGTTTGTAGTTAAAGTTTCTCCAAATAATTCAATAAATGGGGAAATGTAAAAGAACAACCCGCAACTACCCTCACAGTTTATTTCTATTGCACAAGAGGTCGATGATCTTATTTAGTGCGTTATATCACTTATGGACATTAAATTTCGAACATTATATCCTGCTGTAGAAGACAAGCGGTTAAAGCATCATGTGACTGCTCTTAATCCAGCATTATGAAAATTACCGTTTAAGTGAGCTATTATTATTTTAATAAATATACATCTAGAGTGAAACTTCTCACTGCAAGGTACTAATTGTAAGATTTCCACTTGAGCCCCTTCGTGATCGAGTGACGAATACTCTGCGGTATGACTGTTGCTAAGAGTTCGTGTCGGCTTGTTTCTCTGTGGCCTGTTTTCGAGATATACGTAGCAGGAAGCAATATACTGTGTGACTCATCCAGGAAACTACGTTCGCAGTACTTCAGCAGTAAATCACACTGCGAAACATAAAATGAACATGTAAGTAAGCGCAATGATTTTCGTGTCATTTGTTTTTCTTCTCAGTCCCGTTCAGCATGGATCCCACACTGACGACCAATATTTTTATTGCTTGAACAAGGGTTTTATGAGCTATCTCCTTTGTGCGTTTCCTACATTTCATAAGTATTCTTCCAACGAATCTGCAGTACTTGCTATTAGTTTGAGGTAGTTTCTCGCTACTGAAATTCGATGGCGGCTACAAGTTCGAATGCTTTAACTCCGTGTAACGTCTCAAATGATCACGACGTCTACGGGACTATAAACGCTAACATTCCTTATACCAATCGTAGTCTTCTGTACGTAATAAGGCTCCATTTTTTATATCTACTGCCAAGATTAGATCGACAGCAGTTCCTATTCCGTTTCGCTGCAGTTTTCTGGCTTTGCGACTTCTCTGTGTAAAAGAGCATAGTCGAGAAAAGTCTCACGGAACTTCCGACGTTATCAACTACGTATTATACGGGGTGAGGCATTTAATTTTTTTTAAGTTGTTAATGAAGATATCCATTAACATAAACGTCGACCTCCCCCCCCTCGCCCATGTACGATCCCCCGGGGGGTGGCGGTTACCGTGAAATATTATTGCAATTTGGATTCTCCGTAAAAAAATATGTAACTTCTGTATATAAAACATTTTTAAGTATGTCGCTGTAATCGGCAAAAATAAAAATGGCTTGAAAAGTGTTTAAAATGTAGTAACTCGAAGAAATAGACCTCGGACTCTTCCTCTAGGTTTAACACTTACGGTTTCAGAAAATAGTTGGACAATACTGCGAAAAGTCGTTGCAGAAGGAACAATGCTATCAGGGAACAGAGTAGCATACCTTTGACGAGCTGCTTTAACAAATTTATGAGCCTCAAAGAACGAGACAACAATATTCTCTCTCTCTCTCTCTCTCTCTCTCTCTCTCTCTCTCTCTCTCTCTCTCTCTGCAACCGTTAACATCGTGGAAAAATTGCATAGAGATGTCGGTCCAAATCATTGAAGTTCAATGAACTGTAGACCGAGAACCTGATAAAGGTATCTTTGATTCGATTGTGGGAGGTGTCATACTATTGCATTATCAAAAAATAAATAAATAAAAAGCTGTACTTTGATTTTCCTAGTATGTATTTGTTCGAGATAGTACTGTTTTTCGACAATTTTAAACTCATTTTTATTTTTTCCAATTAGAGCGCCGTCTATCATTAAACGAAGACCTTGTTTTATACAAAAGTGTATATTTCGTCACTGCGAATCCAAATCTGCAATAAAAAGTAGGGGTTCCTATTAGAGATTTCAAAGTTACCCCTCTACCTTCGCGAGTGGTGGACGGGGTCGAGCTTCATGCTAATGGAGGGCCTTCTTGAAAGTGAATTTTTATTGCAACTTCTTTTTAATCCGATTTTTCCAGATATTCTGAAAAAACTGTTGTAAGTGCCTCGTCCGGTATAGTGAAAATAACTTAAAACTACGTTGTGGGGGCATCCGAAGTTAATTTTACATCTGACGATTTCTCCCCGTTACAAATAAGTGAACAGATTGACCTTGTAAGTATTGTTGAATACTCCGTCGTTTCCTCAAAAGCGCGACGGAGAACTGTTCTGGCTTCTGATCGTCCACCCTTTGCAGGTACCATAGCGGAATTACAGTACCGTTTCAGCTCAGTACTGAAAACCACCTCGGACTTACCCTCTGTTGCTTATGCGCGAGGTGTATCACAAATTGCATTGTGACGTAAATAACAACGACAACTGTTGCGTTGTTTCATGTGCGGAAATCACATACTTATACGAAATTTGTATGCAATACAAGCAACAGGCCCTTGCTTGAGAGAGAAGCTTTTGTGAAGCACACACACACACACACACACACACACACACACACACACACACTTCCTCTCCCTTCGCCCATTTCCGCCTATTACTGCTGATACTTCATGCTTACAATAGTACAGCGTGCTGTGGCTTTACTGACCGGGGTACCGGTTGACCAATATTCGCGCTTGTAGGTACCTGTACTTAGAAAACTGCTAGTCCCTCCCACCCCACCCCCCTCCACGAAGAAATCCAGATTTGCGCCTCCTCACCCTTTTTTCTTTTTGTTAAAGCCTCCACGAATTATGATAGGAACCCAGAGAGCATACGGTATCTGTGCTGTGAAACATGCCGCGGCGGAGTGGCCGAGCGCATGAGGCGCTATGCTACGATGCGAGAGGCCGTTCCCCGTCGGGGGTTCGAATCCTCCCTCGGTTATGGATGTTTGTATTGTCTTTATTATAAGGAAGTTCATAAACAGTTCGTAAGTTTAGGGACTGATGACCCCGCAGTTAAGTCCCATGAGCTTTACAAACATTTGAACATTTGTGAAACATATGGTTCTAATTATTGCAATTGAACGATGTAATATTGTCTAAATACAACAGGTGAGTTTGTTTACTGTTCGTTAGCTGAGGACACGATATGAAAATAATCATTGCAAGCTAAATTGCGTAAACGTTTTTCAAGTAGGCAATGAACTACGGCTGCTAGTATTGTGATTTGTGGCAATTCGGACTGTAGTTTTTCCAGCGCTCCTCCCGCTGTTAATTATGTCCTGCACACACTGAGAGGCTTCTACCAAGGTACAAAAGGAGCTGCTAGAAAGGCTGCAGTAGATTAACGCAAAAGCCAAGTCTCACGTATGAGTACTGCTGTGGCACACAATTTTAACCTTGAGGCAACAACGTGAAACGCATTAACATTTTTCTAGATTACATTACTTTTGACCCAACACATTTTGAACATTTTTAGGAAACAATCAAGCACATTCTTAAATTTATTACAGCTGTCATTTATACCGGCTAACGGGATGTGTTGATAACGAGTTAATTGGCACGTCTATGACATTCTGATTATTTCGATTTGACAAGGAGATTGTTCCAGAAGTAGAACTGAACGCGCCTGTAAAAGTTAAAAGAAACAATACGTAAACGCCGCGGCGTAGTGGCCGAGCGTATTGAGGCGCTATGCTCAGATGCGCGATGCCGTTCCCCGTCGGAGGTTCGAATCCTCCCTCGGGTATGGATGTTTGTATTGTCTTTAGTATAAGGTAGTTCATAAGTCGTTCGTAAATTTAGGGACTGCTGACCCCGCAGTTAAGTTCCATAAGCTTAACAAACATTTGAACATTTTGAACAACACGTAAGTTGAAGCCTACATAGGATTCGGGTATCGTCGTAAAACAATTCAGAGATCTTAGTTGGTACCTAGAGACTAAACCCACAAGCATAGTTTTGACTCAGTAAGCATCGAAGTTTTGGATCTATCTGGGAAACAAGTCTAGATAAATTAGCCGCGCGGTCTAAGGCGTCTTGGCACGGATTGGGCGGCTGCTTCCCGTCGAAGGTTCCAGTCATCCCTTGGGTATGGGTGTGTCCTTACCGTAATTTTAAGTACACTAGTGTCAAAAAATTAAGTATAATCACGAAATTAGATTGTTAGAAGCATTGCTGTAGAAACTAAAGCTTAATCACACACACCAATTGTCATACAACTAGTCCAAGAAAGTATTAGAAAGGTTCTGATAGCTATGGTACATCCCATACGAACACTAACAAAACTTGGAATTGTCCTCAGCAAAATAACCTGTTAATAGGATGTATGGTCACCATGAACAGCACATCCGGTCGCAGTGGCGTGGCATGCTCTCTACCAGATGGTCAAAGAGCTACCTAATGCATTCCAGGCATGTCTTGTAGGAGTGATATCCGCAGACCTCGCTATCCAGCCCACTCGATGAATATCTCTGGAAGAAACTGGAGCACCAGAGCAGCGCGATGTGAGCGGACGTTTTCTATAAAGAGCACCTCCGAATAGTCGAATATGCGAATATGTATCTCTGAGAGGTAACTATTCCTCGAACCACCGAGGAAGATGTGCAGGTCCACAAGACGCCTCCCAGTACCATGACGCCACTCCAAGATACAGACTCCTAGGTAGACGCCGTGCTCCTGGACTGCCGCAAGGCTTTCCATACCGTCGTCAAGGTCCGAGCATATGGGACATCTGGATTGCGCTACCAGAACGCAGTATGTCATTATCAACGGACAGAGGTTTTCAAAGTGATTTCAGGCGTGCCCCAGGGGCGTCTTGTAAGACAGTTGCTTTTCACACTATATATAAATGACCTCGTAGATAACATCGGAAGTTCAATGAGACTTTTTGTGGACAATGCTGTAGTTCATCGAGAGGTTTCAACACTTGAAAAGAGCAGCGAAATGATATGCAGTGTATTGACGCATGTTGTAGGGAATGGCAATTGAGTCTCAACATAAACAAATGTAAGACCGAAAGATCCTTTATTGTGTAACTACGCAATACCAGGATACAGACTGGAAGCAGTTGCTCCCATAGAATATCTGGTAGTAGACATACGGGGCGATATGAAATGGAACGACCATATAAAATTAGTCTTAGATAAGGCAGATGCCAGACCGAGATTCATTGGAAGAATCCTCAGGAAGTGTAGTTGGTCGATAAAGGAAGCGGGTTGCAAAAGTCTGGTTCTACCAGCGCTTGAGTATTGCACATCAGAGTGGGAACCTTACCGGGTAGGCTTAATAGAAGACAGAAGATCCGACGGAGACCAGCGCGTTTCGTTATGGGCTCATTTAGTAAGCGTGAAAGTATCACAAGGGATGATCAGGAAACTTCAATGACAGAAGCGGCAAGCGAGACAGTTTGTATCGCGGTACGTGCTTTTGTCAAAGTTCCAAGTCCCAAATGTTTCATGAAGAGTCAACCAATAGATTGCTTCCTCCTACGTATATCTCGCGAAGCGACTTCAAGGACGAGATTGGAGATATTACGCCCCGCACAGAGGCATACAGCCAATAATTTTTGCCGCGTACCATATGTGACTGGGATAAGTAAAAGTCAGAATGGTACGCAAAGTAGCCTTCGACACAGCACGAAATGTCTCTTGGAGTCTGGGATATAGATATAAAGGGGCCCGTCTGTGCTGGAGTGAGCGGATGTCTGGCAAACGGGCCCGCCATTCTGAGTCTCCTATACACGAGTTTGACGGGGAACTGCAGCTGCAACTGCCGTGCAGGTATATTTCGGTTTCGTCGGGCAGTTAAAGCCAGTATCGGCCCAGTAATCACTGGCCCCAGACCAACGTTCCATGTCTGACAATCATCTGTGTCTGGCCTGACTGAAGGCGGCCGAGTTTTATAACTTGCAGATGGCGTCGCTGTGCCATTATGTTGTCCGCTTCACTACGAGGCTGTACTGCGCTTACTGTAACACAGGACAAGGAGGATTGAGGAATTGGTGGCCTTGTTCATCCTACAGTTACGCCGCTAGTCTTATCGTGAAATACTCCTTTTCTGTATTGTTTGTTTGTATAGTCAATGGGACTTAACTACGGGGTCATCAGTCCCTAAACTTACAAACTACTTATGAACTACTTACGAACTAGGACAGCACAAATATCCATGCTCGAGGGGTGATTCGAACCCCCGATCGTAGTGGCCGTGCAGACCGTGACTGGAGCGCCTTAGTCCCCTCGGCCACCGCGGTCGGCCCTTTTCTGTATAAAGAGAACACTATGGACCTAGGTAAACATTCAGTACGATTATCGGCGATCGCTAACATGCCCCTCTTTGTTACCGGTTTTCCTGATTGTATTTAGCTTTTGGAAAGTAGAGTAGTTAGCAAGTCTAGGGAGTGACGAGCTCAGCAGTTGTAACGCTTGGAGACAAACGATCCAGTTAGAGCCGGACCTTGTGACGAGCAGCGTCAGTGCCAGCGGTGAGAGCTATCGACCGATGCACAGGGAGCGGTGTCACCGAGAGACCCATCTGGGCGAGATTGTTCACACCGTGTTTGACTTACCACCATCAACTACGCTTACGCAGAGTCTTCGGTCGTCTATAATTTCCTGAAGGACTTGAACGCCATTTCACTAATTTAATGTTGTCGCGATCCAGATTAATCCGTTTTCAAGTGACGTGATTAAATTGATCAGACTTCGTTATAACACGTCACGGTCGAAAATGTCGATATAGACAAAGTCGATTTTCAAATGCCCGCCAAGAAACGTTCACTATGTACATACATCTTAGTACCTCCATCGTTCGGCCTCAGTAACCCCATTCTAGTGGAAATTAAATAGCACCACAGTATTCGTTTCCATTTGACTACATAGCTAATAATGGACATAAATGTAAGCATCTTGAAAGATATGACCATCAGTGTGATAAGCTTTGCTTATGCATTCGTTATACTGGAATTTATGCGGCGAATATACTCACATAACAGAGGAATAGAGCAATCCTTGATAAACTTCAGAGGTGAACCAGGCAACAGGAAGATTCCATATTCCTAGAGTTCCCGAAAGCGTTTTGACACGTTGCTGTGCAGACTGTCAACGCAAGTACCAGTATATGGAATGAGTGACGGGAACGCTGTTGTTTTCTATGTACATAAATGTGATGGCCAGTAGAGAGCACTCTGTTACTGTATGCTAATTAACTGATAGCAGACGGAACTGTAAGGATGACTGAGAATTAGTTTGGCATGACGAATATTGGCCTTCAGCTCTAAATAGAGTAGGAAAAAGTTTGTAATGATCGAATAAATTATAAGTATTGTGTTGATTGAAAGTCGAGTCTAATAAACCGTCTAGTACTAGGTTAGTGCATGGGGCACGAGAGGCCAGTGGGGTGATGCTGATATAATTCCCTTCTGCTTGGATTCTTGCATCCCCACTAACTGCTGTAGCGACACCGAATGACCGGGAACTGGCTTTCCTGTGCACTAACGTGGTTCTCACTCCACGACAATAAATTGAGAACTGTAAAACCGATCCCGACCGCTTGGAGGACCTCCACACGCCCCTCTCGGCGAGAGGTCATCCTGGTCCGGTTGCGGATCGGTCACTGCCGTTTCAGCCACCGTCATTTGCTAACCGCCGACCCTGCACCGCTGTGCTCCTGCGGTGAAATGTGACGGTGCGACATATTTTACTGTCTTGTGTTAATCATCTCCGTGTAGCCCTTCACTTTCCGTCTACTCTGGAGGAACTTTTAGCTGATGACACACGAGCAGCTGCTCGAGTTTTGCGTTTTATCAACATGGCCAATTTATCAAAGGATATTTAACCCTTTTGTTTTTTATCTTTCGGTTTTAGCCTTCTCTTGATACTCTGTCAGTTCCGATCTGGGCGCTAATGACCTGAGAAGTTGTGCGCTCTAAAACCACAAAATAAAAAATAAAGTCCTGTGCACTGCGAAAAGAGCCTGTTACTGCGAGGGTTACATATCTCATCGCGACGTTGTTAGCAGGGAACAACTACTGGAAAATAATGAAGTGCAGCACACGAGAATGCACTATTTCAAATTCGAAAGGTAGCAGGAGTAAAATACAGGAAATGAAAAGTATACGTAATAGACAGTAGTTAGGAGAGTCGAAGGGCATGAAAAGTGAACCAGTGTCTTACAAACGGTGTAAAATAGAATTGTAGCTTTTCCCCAATGCCATTCAATCCGTACATTAAGCAAGCTGTGAAAGAATGCAAGGAGAAATTTGGAGAGAAATTAAAGTTCAGGAAGAAAAAATAAAAATTTCGCGGTTTGCCTATGACATTGTGATTGTCAGAGACAGCAAAGAATCTGGAGGAGCAAGTGAACTGAATGGACCGTGTTTTGGAGGTTATAAGATGAACGTTAACTAGATCGGAACAAGGATAATGCAATGTAGTTTAAAAATCGGGAGTTGCTGAAGGAATTAGATTAGGAAATGAGAGGATAAAAGTTATGGTCTTTTGGTTTGGTGCAGCTCTCCACCCTACTCTATCCTGAGCAAGCCTTTTCATCTCCTCATAAGAACGGCAACCCACATCCATTTGAATCTGCTTAGTATATGCGTCTCTTGGTCTCCCTTTCCCCACACACTTCCCTCCAATGGTAGTAGACGAGTTTTGATATTTGGGTAGAAAAATAACTTCTGATGGCCGAAGAAAATATAAAATGCAGAATGGCTCGGAACCGAACTTTGTAGATATCCAATATCAATTTCAGTGTTGCGAAATTCTTTCTGAAATCATTTGTCTGGAGTGTAGCATGTATGGGAGTGAAACGTGGACGACAAGGTGTTCATACAAAAAGATAATAGCTTTTGAAATGTGGTGCTGCAGACTAATGCTGATGGGTAGATCACGTAACTAATGAGTAGGTGCTGAGTAGAATTGAGAAGTTTCTGGCATTTCTTGAGTAAGAGAAGGGATTGATTGGTGGGACACATTCTGAGACGATAGAGAATCGTCGATGGGAGGGGAGTGTGTGGAGTAAAAATCCCAGAGGAACACGGAGAGACGAATACAGTAAGCAGGTTCAAAACGTGGGTTGCCGTTCTTATCCATGGCAGGATAGCGTGGAGAGCCGCATTAAACCAATCTTCGCACTGGAAACAACTAAAACAACAGCAGCAGCAGCAGCAGCAGCGGCGGCGGCAATAACAAGAGGGAAAGGCGTATAGCACACTTATACGAGCTATTTTCAGTACTTTTGGAGATCCATCAGGTAGGATTAAACCAGTGGGGACGGGCTGCTACAGTTTCTACTGGAGACAACATGTAGGCTGAAATGGCAAGCCTTGGAGGGGAGACACCCTTTATTTGCAACTGCCTGCAGAGCGATCCCGCTGCCGCCAAGGTCGCGAAGACTGAGAAATGAGGGCCAGTTCGGAGGCAGTAGACAGTTTTTCCCTGATTTCATTTGCGAGTGGAACAGGAAGCGGAATGACTAGTACTGACGCGAGGTATCCTCCACTTTACAATGTGTAGTGGGTTGCGGAATATGAAAGCAGTGTTGTTGAGGCCCAGAAGGGGACTCAGATTGCGGCGACTCGCCGTTCACAGGAAACTCACTTCCTTCCGCCTTCTCCCCGTCTGCATGATAGCGGGTTTCTGCTCTATCCTTGAGCCCGTGCTCGTACTTAAAGCAGTGATAATTGCCGGTTACCTGATGAGAAAGTAATTCTAGTCAGAAACATTTTCCGAAAAGAACTGGAATGAGAGATAGACAGAGGACAAAAAACAAGCTCTGCCTGCATCTCCGTATCGCTCAAGTACCAGTTAGCAGTTTCTTTTTTTTTTTTTTTTTTTAGTACGGCATGTTTTCGGGGGCTACCTTATGTTCAAAATGTTTGTAGAGCTTATGGGACTTAGCTATGGGGTCATCAGTCCTTAAACTTACAAACTACTTATGAACTAGCTAATACTAAGGACGGCACAAATATCCATGCCCGAGGGGGATTCGAACCCCCGACCGTAGTGGCCGTGCAGACCGTGACTGGCGCGCCGCAGACCCCTCGGCCACCGCGGCCGGCTGCTACCTTATCCCTAGTCAAAAAACAAGCAAGCGCACATTAAAATACGACACAATTAGGCTACTGGCAAGCCAATGTAATCCGCAGGATAACATACCTTAAAATTAATTTACCATTAGGCAAGGTCATCAATAACAAACGCGCAGCATACACGGTTCGTTAAAATAAACACCTCGTCTGAAAGAAAACATATTCCTACAAACACTACGTTTACTTCCAATACATCTTTCGGAAGACGAAAACCGTATTTCGTAAACAATTTTTTGCTGTCTTGTTTACATGTTATACCCTGAAGCGGATTAAGTCCCATAAGCTTAACAAACATTTGAACATTTACACTTCTTTCACAGGAGAAAAGTCACTCTGTCCTTACCATCTGAAAACTTTTAACTAGAAGAAGCAATCTGACAAGTAAACTAAGTTTACAAAAACAGGTGCGTTTACATGGGCACGAAAATCGTTAGTGGACCTGGAAAATAACTGTAACACGGAAAAGGCGTTGTACTCGCGGTCGGGGCCTACCGCCGATACATATCGCAGTGCCATCGTTGCTTGTTCAGTACCATCAATCTATGTTGTACTCTAGAGTACCTGCCTAACCACATCCTATAAAATCATGAAATATTCGTAAAAAATAGGAAAATACTTTAAGGTTGAAAACAATTGTTTCTGTGCTACTATTTTTTTTATTTACAAAAAGTTTTCGGCTTATTAGGCCATCATTAGGTACACTGTTGACTGGCATCGACAAAGACGCTATTACTTAAGTTCTCAAATATGTAAACAAAGATACAACACACAGAATACTCGGTATTTGCATATGACATTTGTTGGAATTGCAAAAAATGATTTGTTGTCATGTAGACTTACGTTTGTGTAATCAGTGGCCTCCTTAACATTTTTACAGTGTAATCTGCAAGTGAACAAGGTGAAACACTTTACATACCAAATATTACTGAAGGGTCATTCCACGAAAATCACGAAATTTTTTAAAATTTTGAAGCTTTACCATTTTCAATTTTTTCAAATTTTACCAGAATGTTGTTAAAGGTCTTATAGGATGTAATACAAAATTTTAGTCCGATATCTAAAGGGGTCGAGGCTCCAAGGGCCGCTATTGTAGAAGGGTGTCATGCGTCGCATGTGTGCTTCAGGAACTTTTGGCCAAGTTTGCACTTTCATTTCTCAGCAGCTAAGCTACTTCACATGTTCAAATCTGGGTTTCTAGATACGTTTTGTGCAGAGAATTGAAAAATAACATCATGGGTAAAGATTAGGTAGTTCTTCTTTAATTTTTTCAAAGTCAGGCGAAAATTTCGTGACCCAAAATTTAAGGCCGACTTTGGCAGTCCCTTGCTAAACGATTAATCCGCTGTACACCTAGATATTATACCTCTGTGTACAGGTTCTACCTGGTAAGCCAGTGTAACAGTGGTAAAACTATGTCTTCTATATTTTTTGAGATAATGATCCAGAAAGTTGCCTCGAAAAAAACAGAACTCAATATTTGACCAAGTTTGGCGGCAAATATCTCCAAGTACTTCACCTCCGATTTTAATTTTAATTGCACCATTAGAAAGATCAGATTTTTCTCTTCTAGAATATTGTTTATCCTTGGCGCTCTATGGGTTGAATGTTTACAGAACTTGAAATATGAAGTAACTTATCATACGTAAATTTTAATGTTTATATAGAAGCGTTTCCTGTAAATTCGCGATTTTACATGGTATTTTATGGCCGCGGTGGAGTAGCTGAGCGGTCTAAGGCGCCTCGCTGCGGAGAGCTAGGTTGCTCTCCGTCGGAGGTTCGAGTCCTCCCTAGGCCTCTCCCTCTCGCGTGCGTGTGTGTGTGTGTGTGTGTGTGTGTGTGTGTGTGTGTTTAGGTTAGTTTACCTTAGTTTAAGTAGTTTGTAAGCTACGCACTGATGACCACGCAGTTTGGTCCGATAGATTTACAAAGATTTGAACATTTGATATTTTGTGATGGTTAGATATGTTTTAATTATCGTACATTTAATGAAAGTTAAATATAAATGTTTGAAGTATTCGAATAGAACGAAGAAAAATACGGCAGGATTTGAACATCCAGGTCTGCATTAACTATCTTAAAATCATCAACGCTACCAAACTAGCTTCGCCGATTATTGATATAACTTACACACAGGTATACCTAAGCTCTTGAACAATTTTAAACTCTATTTTCTGCTTCGAATAGTTTTGGCTGATTACTGTTTGTGGCCTGAATTACACGTTCCATAAAAAAAATAAAAAAATCTGATACCCATGTTGTGGTCTCTCTATGGTCTGCGACGATAAAAAATCTCGAACGAATAGAGGAACTATTCACAAGGTTAGTTTAGTTTGTTGCCTCGTTGACATATTGTGCCATTAAGGAGTGAGACATTTAGCCACTGTGTACGCATGGCAGAATAGTAGGAACGGGAATGTATTGGCGAGCAGGATGTGTGGCAGCTGCGCGGGCTTCCCACGGCGCGGTCGTGGCGTGGGCTAATGAGGCGAGCCAGCTGCGGGCCAGCTGCCGCCGCACATGTGCCTCCTTCTTACCACACCACGCCAACTGAAAGGTGAAAATGTTTAACCCGCGAGCACTCGCGCTCTCAGCATTTTAAAACAATCGGCATTTTACCAATTTTAGATAGTCAACACGCAACTAGAAATACTTATTTAGACATTAAGTACATTCCGTAACTTTTAAAGGCGCGAGTTCTCGCGGGTTAATGAAGTTTGTGGCAACAGACTAATTTGAAACGTCTTTTTTAAATCACCACTAGACAACTAGGAGAAAATAAAATCTCGTTTTGAAATTATTTCTATCAAACCTGCAGCTGTTGAACATAGAGCAGTTTCGTGGAAATAAGTTGAAATTTTACTACAGGAATGCCTCGGATTTGATGTCAGATGAACAGTAGCTCTGGAAAACGGTATTAAAGCCCACATGACTGTCAAAACACACATTCGGATTGATGTCATTCGCCCAGGAATTTTAGCGCCCCACTCAGACCATTACAGTGGAAAGTCAGGTCGCAATTGATTACACAGGATAACTGAAATGGCGTAGGAGTCGCGACAGGTTCCGCCTGACTAGACGAAAGTAGTAATCACACCAGTTTTCGAGCGTGGATACAGGAAGGACAGAGGTATCTCTTTAATTAGCATTGTGGGCAAATTATTCTCAGGTATTTGAAAGGAGAGTGCGAATTTTAGTGGAAGACAAGTTGAATGAAAATCAGTGTGGGTTTAGACCTCTTAGAGGCTGTCAGGAACAGGTCTTCAGCTTATGGCAGACATTGGAGAAGTGCTATGAGTGGAACAGAATTTGTTTTATAGATCCAGAAAAGGCTTATGGCCTTCCTTCTAGAAGGAAGCTACTGCCACTTCTATAAGATCGTGGAAAAGGAGGCAAACGTTTGCACGCAATTAAAGGTCTGCACTTAGATTGTCAGGCAGCAGTTAGTCGATAGTGAATTGAGCTCCTGGTCCACAGTGGTTTCGGAGGTAAAACAAGACTGTAACATGTTACCACTCTTGTTCATAGGGTACTATTTATGGATCATATGTTGAAAAGGATAGACTGGTAGGGTGGGATTAAAATAAGTCTCGCATATGCGGGCGACTTAGTTGTGAGGCAGATTGGATAGGTTGCAGTCCAATACTTCAGAGCTAGATCAGATGATATGAAGATCAGCAGCTTCAAAACGAAAGTAATTTATGTGGGAAAGAGATTTAAATAAATTGAATGCCAAATAGGAGCAACAAAATTAGAAGCGGTGGACAATTTCAAGTACTTAGGATGTATTTTCTCACAGAATGTCAACATAGTGAATGAACTAGAATGAAGGTGTTTGTAAGCTAATGCAGTGACTCCTCAGCTACGATCTACTCTCTTCTGCAAGACTAAGGTAGCAGAGCACCACGCTACCTTTCGACCAACTTTGTTATATGGGAATGAAAGCTGGTTGGATACAGATTACCTAATTCATAAGGTTGAGCTTACAGATATGAAAGTAGCAAGAATGATTGCAGGTATTAATAGATGGGAACAACGACAGGAGGGTATCCATAATGAACTCCAAACAAAAACTGGGAATGAACACCATAGATGAAGCAGTTAGAGCGAACAGGCTGAGGATGTTGAGATCATGTTACACGAATGGAAGAAGCAAAGTTACAGGTTCAGCAATATGGGATAAGAGGAGCCGAAGTAGACAAAGGATAAAATACTTCGATTCAGTCAATGATTTTGAACTAACTGGCTTAACATTAGACGAGGCATCAGTGTTAGCATTGAATAGGGGATCGTGGAGTTTTATTATATGTACAATGCCGCAGCTGGTTGCTGAAAGGCATATTCATTGTGTCCTAGATCAATCGTGAGTCTGGTTTGACCAAGCATGGCTTGTTTAAAAATTCAAACATAATAATTTTGGGTATTACCGTCTCGATATGCCTTTTGTCGTTGGGACTGTAAACCGTATAGTTCCTTAGTACAGGATTGTGACTACAATAAAACCAATACGTATTTGATCACGACAGGTTGCTCATAACATTTAAGCTACCTTCCAAAACGCAAAACGAGCAAACGAATATTGACTTCCAGCCGGCAAGTTCTAGTATACGAGCAAAGATGGTAGCGTGGCTTTCCTGTCTACATATTTCTGCTACAGAGGAGTTCATACATTATTCAAAAGCCTACATTTCCTGCCGCGTGCACGACATGCGTGCGAGAAAAGCCTTTTGGAGCTTCTGTGTATTACACCACAGTAGGGCTAAAATATCTTCCCAAGTTTTCACTTCAACGTTCACATAGAGCTTGTACCTATACTGCTGGCATATATACATCGCAGACGGCGTATGTTCGCGATCGGTAGTTTGTGTGTAAACATAAGAGGCCAAATTAGTATTGCCGATGGAAGAGTTCACTAAAATCATAAGACTCATGCCTTTATTGCTCGGCGTAGCGAGACTTGTTTCTTTTATCGGCTTAACGAAGATTTAGAACACCATTAGACCTATTACCGTAAATTGTTCATTTTTCATAACACGATAGGTCTATCTTGCTTAGAGAACGAGATTTCTCGAACCATTTCCAGGTGTGTTTTACGTTAATAATGAATGGTGCAGTTTGGTGGTGGTGACGGTTAACGAAGACGATCGAGATTAATAACCAGACGAACAACAACGTAGCGAGTGTCGGGTGATGTGTCCTCTTGGAGGCGGTAATGATTTTTTGAGTAGGCTGTGGCGGGACAGAAACTTGCGAGACACCCTGTGCTAAGGGCTTCTACCTGTGTCGGCCTCCCCTCTCCCCTAACACAGGCAAACAACCAGCCACTCAATCCTGGCCAGAGCGCCTTGCTCAAAATTCAGGCGTCGTTCTGACCAAATACTGTTTTGTCAGTTTACACTACCGCTGTAATTAATTAGTTTACTGATCAAAACCCCTACTCTGCCATTAAATAGCATATTGCGTGTTAAGTCTTTCTCTGGCGCTAGCCGGCCGCGGTGGCCGAGGGGACTGAGGCGCTCCAGTCACGGTCTGCACGGCTACTACGGTCGGGGGTTCGAATCCCCCCTCGGGCATGGATATTTGTGCCGTCCTAGTTCGTAAGTAGTTCATAAGTAGTTTGTAAGTTTAGGGACTGATGACCCCGTAGTTAAGTCCCATAAGCTATACAAACATTTGAACATTTGATCTGGCGCTAAATATGCAACTGGGTTGGGCAAGAAATAACTAATTTCGACGTGCAGTATTTTCCGCAATGTCATTTGAAGAACTTCCGGCACCTATGAGGGTGAATGTTACTGGGGAAAAAAAAAGTTGCGAGTGGGGGACAATGAACCAACCAGAATATTTTCATTCTGCAGTGGAGTATGCGCTGATATGAAACATCCTGGCAGATAAAAGCAGTGTGCTGGAACCGGGATTCGAACCGGAGACCTTTTCCTATAACGGGCCTTTCTTCCACGAGTGCTAGTCATGCAATGTTCGCAGAAGAACTGTGAACTCTGGAAGGTAGGTAGAGACGTAATGGAAGAAGTTAAGCTGTGAGGCGTGCCAGGATAGCTCAGTCAGTAGAGCGCTTGCTCTGGTTCGAATTCCGGTGCGGCATACAGTTTTCATCTGCCAGGAAGTTTCAATGAACCAACCAACTGAAATTAACATAGACGCAGAAACTAAACATTTCCCCGATACAACGTATGCACAAGCGCAGTCGTGCCAATGTTATTACGCTATCAATGTTTATATCTGCACCGCAAGTGATGCGTGTGGCAAACTGATCTCGTTGTTTTAGCAATTCCGGTTACCGAAGTACTGTTATGTTGGCAAAATGAAAATTGTATCAGTTGTGAAAGTTGCTGGCAGATTAGAATCGTGTGCCAGAACGAGGACTGGCTCCTACTTTCCAAACGTCACAAACTTCTCCTGAAGATCAGCTCTCCTGGAAGAAAGGATATGGGGGAGATGCGGCTTAGCGATAGACCAGGGCATGTTTCCAGAATGATGTTTTCACTCTGCAGCGGCGTGTGCGCCGATATGAAACTTCCTGACGGTGTGCCGGACCTCGAAGCGTGCCGGGATAGAGCGCATGCTCGCCAGAGGCAAAAGTCCCAGGTCGAATCTGGGTTACGGCACAACCTGCCACCAACTTCAATTTCAGTGCACACTAAGCCACAAAGTGAAAATATAATTCTGTATCAGTCGTGATTTGCCAATACTGTGACAGCCCATGACTGTTAACTTGAAACCAATTGTGGGAGGAGGGCGCAGTTTAAAATGTACGATGTTTTTCAGTCCTGTCGATAGTGCTGTTGAAATCTGGGGGTATGCATTGTGCATGGTCGTTGTCAGCCCTTTCGAACAGAACTTTCATCTTCCAATACTTTAGGGCATCGAGAGACGTACTGTGAAGGTCCGCCTTCACATGAACAGTATAGCTTGCATCGTCAAGGACTATCTTGTAATGTGAACATCTGCTAGGTCGTAATAGGTCGCATCGGGCAAACTACTCGCTTTCGGGCGTATTTTAACCGGGAATACTTGCTTGTTCGTGCCGCAGAGTAGTACGATATACAGTTCACCTTTGCATATCTCTACAATTAGTATGTACTTCAAAACAAACCCCCCCCCCCCTGGAGAGTATTTTTAGTACGAAATCCTGTAGGAAACAGTGTCATTTCTCCCAAAAGATATTGTTTAGCCATATTTTAAACAGTTGACTATATAAAGGAATTTTTCTACTACGAATGAAATCTTTTCGTCTGCGAACTTTCTGGCAGTCTGTAAAAAAATATTCACTGATAGGCCGCGGTGGAGAGGCCGCGCGCCCTAAGGCGTCTTGCTGCGGAGCGCGCGGTTGCTCGCCGTCGGAGATTCCAGACCTCCCTCGGTCATGGGTTTGTGTGCTGTCCTTAGCATAAGTTACAGTAGTTTCTAAACCTAGGGACTGATACCGCAGCAGTAAAGTCCCTTAGATTAACAAACACTTGAATATTCACTGATATTTTCTAGATTGTTTCCATAATGGCTTCCATAGACGAAGGATAAGGCTTTTGACACGGTAGCTCAGAAATGGATTTTAATGAAATTAAGTGCTTGTGGAATTTAGTCACAGATATGCGATTGGCAAATTTCCTGTCAGTGAGGACACAGTTCATAGTAACTTATGGAAAGGCATATACTAAAAGAGGTGTAATATCTGGCAGCCCCCAGGGTACTGTTACAGGCCCTCTGCTGTTCGATATTAACGATTTGGGAGAAAGTCTAAGCAGTCCTATTAGGCTGTTTGCATATGATGCTGTCATATATGGTCCAGTAAAGTCATCAGACGATCAAAACAAGCAGCAGATACCATATCTGTATGGTGCGAAAATAATAAAAAAAAAGGTGCAAGGATCACGAACGTACAAAAGTGAATCTCCTAAACCTCGTTTGAAAGATAATCAATCAAATCTGAAGGCCATAAATTCAACTAAATAACCAGGAATTACGACAGTCTTAAATATGAAAGAATACACCGAACATATTTAGGGGAAGGAGAACTGAAGGCTGCGTTTCATTGGCGGAGCACCTGGATGCAACAACCACTAGAGGGCCTACACTTCTGGAGCATTGCTGCGCTGTGTGTGTTCGTTATCAGCTGGGCCTGGCGGAGGATATCGAATGAATAAACAGAAGGGCAGCCTGTTTTGTGTTATCACGACACAGGAGAGTCACTGAAATGATACTGGAGTTACTGGGAATCATTACAACGACTACGTTGTTTATAGTGGCGGAATCTCCTTATAAAATTTTGATCGCGAATGCGAAAAGACATTGTCATCAAAACTAAATAAGAGATACCAGAGCTCTAAAGGAGAGATGTAGGTGTTCTTTCTTCCATCGTGCTATTCGAGGATGCAATGGTAGATAAATAGTATGAAAGTGGTTCGATAAATAGTCTGCCAGGCACATAATAATAATAATTTCGTGTGGCTCAGTGGCCTGGTGTATGTCCTTCAATTGGACGCCACTTCGGCGACTTGCATGCCCCTAATCTACCAGTCATCCAACCCGGGAAAGGGGACCTACAGTTTATCGTGCAATCCGAACCATGTGTCGTTCCTGACAACGCCTCACATCGTTGAGAGGTGGAGGTTAGGGTGTAACACCTGTGGCAAAATTCCGTGATCCGATCGGATTTCGAACCCGCGACCCTTTGGTTTGCACTCGAGCGCTTTACCCCGAGACACCAAGCGTGTAACTAAACTCCCTCGTACCTAATGTGCAGCTGAAACGATGGTATCTCTCCACGCGGCCAGTATGGAGCAGCATAGCAATTGCACGATACAAAATGAGTAGTTGCCTGATGCATGACTTTCCTTTCGGAACAGCCGCGGTGGAGTAGCCGAGCGTCTAAGCCGCCTTGCTGAGAAGCGCGCGCCCTCCTGGTCATCCGACGTAGAAAGCGCATCATTGTGATGTACAGAATAACGACTTAGATGTCGCGAACGAAAACTTAGACCTGCTTAACTGTGACGCAAAAGAGCATCTTTAGTATTTTAAATTGTTACTTCTCATATGATAGATTTCCAATGAACTGACATTCTGGCTTGAAAGATTAAAATTTGTAACAGTCATTCTTCACATTGCGTTGAACATGTTTGTGAAGCATCCGACTATCGACAGTTAGTATGACCGTAATTTTCACTTCAAGTAACTGTCAAGCTAAGGGACTTAACTGCGGAGTCATGAGTCCCTAAACTTAGAAACTACTTATGAACTAGCTTATACTAAAGACGTCACAAACAACCATGTCTGAGGGGGTATTCGAACCCCCGACTGGGAACGGCCTCGCGCATCGTAGCATAGTAGGCCAGTCGCCAGGCATGTTTAGGTCCAAAAAAATTGCAGGAAGCTGAATTTTTGGTATTTTGTTAGGACATATTAGAGTAGTATTAAACCAAGTTTGCAGCTTCGAAATCCTTTAGCTTAACTTTTAAGAACCAAAAAACCTCGAAATTTCCGACTTTTTTCTGGTTTGGCTTATAACTCGTGAAGGGTGGTTTTTCTTGACGAAAAGTCACTCACACCTTTATTAATGTAGATAAAATATTCTAAAATTTAAGCCCAACCGCAGCTCTGTAAGTCCAATAGTTCCCGAGATATTGGACCTCAAATATTGACTTATTTCTCCAAAAAGTTCAAATTTCCGTTATTAGTCATCTTTCGGCTAGAACATTCGCTCTAATGATCATCCCACGGGGAAAGTCATCAAAACAAAGTTATAGAGCAGTTATTTAGCTTTAATCTAAGTACAGAACGATCTCAATAGGCCCAATAGATTTCTAGTTATAGTTAAAAAACGAAAAGTTGGAAAAATCCTATTATTCAATAAACTGACCCAGACGAATCGCAGTCCTCTTATCCTATATATGTTAAAGAAAAAGAAGGAATTCTCATCTACGATTATTATTAACGCTTTGTATATAAATATGATTTTTTCAACATTATTTTCAGCAAATATTAAACAGAGAAGTTTTTTTGAGTCCACTTCCTGTTGTTATGGCAACGATGGCCACCATGAATTACATGAGGAGGTGAAAACCTCCAAGCTATGTTGACGAGCTGAGGATGCTGGTGGCTCTCCACAATATCTCGGGCTTTCAAGTACAGTGGTTGGTCGTAGGTCACAAAATGTTTCCTGACCGTAAATGCTTGTTCTTTGACTGGCTTTAAAAATTGTTGTTAAAACAATGTCGTAGTAGGTTGGGGAGCATGGATAAATGGGAGATATACAATCTTTGAACGTTCGTAAGGAAGATCTTCTGTCACTTGCTCAATGAATCCATTCCATCCTGGGATGCCTGGCATGTTAGTTACGTTTCCAAACAACCACAGCAGGTAGTGGGGATCTTAGCAAAATGTCTTCAGCGATTTTCACTTCGTTATTGGAAATGGCTGACAAGCAAGATTTCTTTCTAATAGAAGAATGTTTAATGTATGTGGCAGTGTGTGAACCTGATAGACTCTGCAGAAACAGACTTCAAACCTGGTATGTTTCTGTCTGGGTGAACGGATGAATGAGGGGTCATGATCACTATACCACCCATTTCATGGAAAGTATTTTCTCCATCAAATGTGTTAAAAATCACATCTGCATTGTCGAACACAAACTGCATGAAAGCTCCTTTGTCAAATAATTGGGTCACTTCTCCACGGCGGATAGCGGAACTTTAAAAACACATAGCCTCCGTATATGTACAAGAAATTACCATACTGTGGAAAAGTTCAACAAGGTGCTTTGATCCAAATTTTCTATACAAATAGGTTCCAAAGCTTATTTGAATTTAGGATAGGAAAGATTTGGGCCTTGTTGCAGCAAATCCTATGCACTTCTTTTTCCACTGTTCGAGAGAAGAACGTTTGTTTTTCAGGATAACCTGTTCAAGCAACAGTTGCAGAGAATCAGGAACTGATGTCCTTGCGACTTTTAAAAAGGCATCTGACGAGGTATATTGAGTAGTGTCAAATGTTAGGGAACGAATGTCTTGCAGGATAATCTCTGCTGCAGCTCTGACAACTCTAAGCCGCTCTTCAGCAGGATGGCTAAGTCTTTGATTGTACCACTTTTCATAAAGAATGTTTTGTCCAGTGTCTGTGAACATCAAGACTGGACTGTGATACTGACCAACATGCGCAAAAATAACTTTTTTCTCCATATCACCTTCTTAGATGAGCTTGAACACTTGTAACTGTTGGTTTGTAATTACCTGTGAAGTTCTCTGCAATCAAATCACTTATGGAAAATTGTCTTTCCTGTCTAGTTTCTGCAAGTTATGCATATACACGCTCCATACTCTCGATAAGGACGGGACGTTCAGGACGCCCTCGTTTACCTCCTGCACCAGTAGATCGCGACAAGGATTGCAATAGCAACACGTTCACTTATACATGAAAGAAGCTGAAGAATCTGTTGTTCCCATTCACCAGCTTGTCTATCTTTTTCCACAATCGATTCTTTCACTTCCAGTGTTTGCACTTGATGGAGTTCATCCCGCAGATATTTTTGCAATTTTATCTGCTTTTCGAAATATTCCTTGGAGAATTTTTCACCACAAGGGAAACAAAAATCTCCAGTGATATGACGCCTTGAACACGACGCACTTCTCAGCCTTTCCCCACGCGAAGACGATGTTGAGCAGATGAATTATCTCCTCTTCGCTGGACAGATGCTTTCAAATTACTTTCCACAGTGTACCTCTTTCCTGCAGGCGTCATGTACGGAAAATTCGTTTAAATTGCACAAAATCCTCATGTTCCTTTCAAGCCCACGTTTCTGACACACTTTTATCAGCATCTAAATTCCACGCTTTTTCACTTTCACTGTCACTGTTCCCTCTCCAAGCACTTTCCAACGACCCCGAAACAAACATCCGACGTGGGTAGCTCCGACATATTGTAAAAAAGCAAGTACTTAAAACACCACCACGATCGAGATTTAGGCGATTTTTGTTTGAAACGTTCTTCACAGATCCGAATACGGCCGTTTCTGAGGACAGACTGGGTGTAGTGAGGAAGACCTCGGAGACAAGAAGTTTGGGAGGGAGGACAGAACACCCGCTAAGTCACCACTCGGAGTGAGGACCTCGCTACGAACGAAAGTCCCAGTCTCTCAATGGCTGATCAATACTCACAAACGGAGAGGCTTTCGTTGTTTTTACAGCAATACCTACTTTGAAAATATATTGGTATGCACTAACACACAAATTACACCTATTTATATATAATGCACAGTAAGCAGATTCAAAAGGATGTAGGTTTGCGAACGTATTCTCAGATGAAGAGACTTGCACAGCACAGGGTGGCGTGGAGAGCTGCATCAAACCAGTCTGCCGACTGAAGACCACAGCAACAACATATATATATATATATATATATATATATATATATATATATATATATATATAAAATGCGTTAATAATCATCGTCAGTGAGTAATTCCTTCTTTTTCTGTAACATATATAGGATAAGAGGACTGCAATTCATCTGGGTCAGTTTATTGAATAATCCGATTTTTCCAACTTTTCGTTTTTTAGCGATAACTAGAAATCTATTGGGCTTTTGGACTTCGTTCTGTACTTAGGTTAAAGCTAAATAACTGCTCTATAACTTTTCTTGTATGACTTTCCCCGTGGGATGATCATTAGATCCAATGTTCTAGCCGAAAGTTGACTGAAATAGAAAATTTGAACTTTTTGGAGAAATAAGTCAATTTTTGAAGTCCAGTATCTCGGGAAATATTGAAATTACAGAGCTGCGGTTGGGCTTCAATTTTAGGATGATATATCTACATTAATAGAGGTGCGAGTGACTATTCGTCAAAAAACCACCCTTCACGAGTTATAAGCCAAAACCAGAAAAACGTCCGAAAATTTCGAAGTTTTTTGGTTCTTAAAAGTTAAGCTAAAGGATTTCGAAGCTGCAAACTTGGTTTAATACTACTGTAATATGTCCTAACAACATACCAAAAATTCAACTTCCTGCAATTTATTTGGACCTAAGGCCATTTTTTTGTCTACGACGACTGGCCTATAGCGCCTCAATGCGATCGGCTGGTCAGCCGTGGCCTTCAAATCCATGCCAGAGAAAGTTTCGCAGCTGTTATTTAGTTTCGTGTTTAAATAACGAACTGAACTGTTACATAGTATGGAAATATGGTTCTGCCTTGAGGGAATAATACTTCTTTGTTGAATGAAATGAGTTCTCGTTGCGCAGATGCAATATTTTAGTAACACCTTGTGAATAACACCACTCAAACCATGCGTTGGCTACTTTTCGCGACCCTCGGGCGGACTCAAACTACGGTAACAGACACTTTCTGCCAATACAGTGTGCTTCAAAACATGCGTCTTAGAAGGCACATTCATTTAATGTTCACCAAACCTCGCATGTTTATATAGATTCATGCATTCTGAACACAATTTGTTTACCAACGACGTTTTACATGAGCGCACTCCCTCTGCCACGACTTCCTTCGGTGGGTCGGATTGTCCACTCATGACTTACAAACTAACCTCCTGTGACTGTGTCTTTCTCCAAAGCAAGACTGCAAGGTAGTGCCTTCTCTACGCCAACGCACGAACGACAAAATGGCAGAAATTGAAATAAGTGATAGAGGCAAAGAAAACCAATCGAAATTGCTCAACAAAGGCCGCCGGACCTGATGGGACACCAATTCAATTTTACACGGAGTATGCGAAGGAACTTGCCTTCCTTTAAAACCTCAGGTCATTCCCGCTTACAAAAAGGACCGTCGATGAGATGCGCAAAACTATAGGCCGCCTATATCAATGATATCGGTTGCAGAATTCTAGAAACATTTTATGTTCGAATATGTCATTTCTGGAGACTATATATCTCATTTGTAGGAATCAACATGGTTTCCGAAAACAAGGATCACGTGAAACAAAACCCCCTGGGTTCCTGGTGTATGCCGTGTTAATTGACTTCCGCAAGGCGTTCCGCACCAAACAAAGTGCGAGCATATGGAATATCAGACCAGCTGAGTGACTGGACTGAGGCGTTCCTAACAGAAAGCAGGTCATTCTCAACGGAGAAACGTTTTCAAACATTAAAATATGATTTATATAACATACGTCACTTCTGATCCTGTAGTTGTTATTCTTTCATGTTCATATAATATGACATTAACTGCGAATGGGCAAAGCCGAAAATGTGTACCCAGCCGGGATTCGAACCTGGGTCTCCTGCTTTCTAGGCAGTTGCGCTGACCCCTACACCACTGGGGCCACAGTGATCACCGCACCTGCAAGGATCTTTGCCCGTCACCGGCATATTATTTATATACATGTGGCGTCTGTTCCGAAAGAAGAATTTGCCGGTGACGGGCAATGATCTTTTCGTTAGTGGGGAGGAGTGGGCAAGTTCGTGGCCCTTACTCTTACGGGAATTAGTTTCATAACTACGAGTTTGAGTACTGTAGGCAGAGTGAAGCTGGAAATTGTATCTGACGGGAGACGTACTTAGGTAGTCCTTACAGGTGCGGTGATCACTGTGTCCCCAGGGGTGTAAGGGTCGGTGCAACCGCCTAGAAAGCAGGAGACACTGGTTCGAATCCCGGCTGGGTACACATTTTCGGCTTTGCCCATTCGCAATTCCATATATTCTATGAATATTAAAAATAGGAGTCGTGCCCCAGGGGAGTGTTACAAAATGTTCAAATGTTTAAGCTTATGGGACTTGACAGCGGGGGTCGTCAGTCGCTAAACTTACAAACTACTTATGAACTACCTTATAATAAAGACGGCACAAACATCCATGCCCGAGGGAAGATTCGAACACCCGACGGGGAGCGGCCTCGCGCATCGGAGCATAGCGCCTCAATGCACTTGGCCACTCTGCCGCGGCGGAGTGTTACAGGACCGTTGCTTTTCACAATATACAGGGTGTCCCATTTATCTCGACCACCCAAAATATTTCTGGAACAACAACAACAGCTATTGTAAAACGACTTTCACCGGTATCATGAATGCTATTATTATTATTATTATTATTATTATTATTATTATTATTTTTGAAACATTGTAAAACGAAAGCGTGTGTGTTTAACACCTTACATTATTTCACCAGTGATAGCACACGACTTGAAACTCGGGCGAGAACCCCATGGTGGTCATGACGTGCGCTAGCCGGGCTTTGCGCGTATTCCAAGCGCCAACTTCGCTTCACAATATCTCGGGATGTATTTGGCGCTCCGGCCGCGGTGGCCGAGCGTACTGCGGCGCGTCAGTCACAGTTTGCACGGCCACTACGGTCGTGGGTTTGAATCCCCCCTCGGGCATGGATATTTGTGCCGTCCTTAGTAGTTCATAAGTAGTCTGTAAGTTTAGGGACTGATAACCCCGTAGTTAAGTACCGTAAGCTGTACAAACATTTGAACATTTGAATTTGTAATTGGCGTATTGCGATGCAATCAACGCTATCGTTCGTGTGATTTGTCATGCTATAGATTGCTGAGTAAATAGTACAGGGTGTCCATTTAAAAACACATCAGTGTTAAAAAACACATGATTTCGTTTTAGAATGTTTAACCCATTTCTTCCCAGCGTTGGGTACACGCAACACGAAATTTAGCCGTTCTCCTTCCTGTCATCTGCTCTGACTCCCTCAGCGCCATCCAGTGTGTGAGCGACCCCTTTTCGGCCAATCCTGTTGTGCACCGAATCAACCGCTCCCTTCAGTTATTAGCTTCTGACGGCCCTCGCGTTCACCTACTGTGGGTACCTGGCCACGCAGGCGTGCCTGGTAACGAGGCTGCTGATGCCGCTCCCAAGGCTGCAACTCTCTTATGTCGGACAGCTACGTACTGTGTCCCATCGCATGATATTCAAGGGGCTCTTTCGCGGTACCTTATATCGTCGTGGCATAATGTGTGGTCTTCACTTACTAATAAGAAGCTCCGGACCATTAAACCGCTCCCGGTGGCTTGGATGACATCACGCCGCTCGCGACGAGATCATCTTGGCCCGGTTGCGGATCGGACATTGCCGGTTCAGCCACCGCCATTTGCTCACTTGTGACCCCGCACCGTTATGTTCCTGTGCCCACCCACTGTCGATGCGCCATGTTTTATTGTCGTGTTCCAATTTTACTCCTGTTCGGCTAGCAATACCTCTGCCGGACACATTGGAAGAAATTTTAGCGGATGACGCGCGGGCTGTTGCTCGAGTATTGAATTTTATCACCTTGACCAGTTTGTCAAAGGACATTTAGCCCTTTGTTGTTTTTTATTCTCTGTTTTTATATAGTCTTATTATCCTTGGGTATATCCCTGTTTTGATTCGGGCGTTAATGACCTTAGCAGTTGTGCGCCCTAAAACCACAAAAAAGAAAAAGAAAGAAAAAAAAAATTAGCCTTACAAAATGCAGTCGAAATGGACTCACTATACAAAACTCAAAATACATGTGTGTTAAAAGGCTTTAACACTTGCATGCTGTGTTTTGTATAGTATGTCCATTTCGACTGCATTTTGTAAGGTCAGATTTCGTGTTGCGTGTACGCTGGGAGGAAATGGGTTAATAATACTTACATTCGTGAGTCCCTGCCTTACGTTGATACGGGTCAAAGTCGTTTTACAACAGCTGTTGTTGTTCCAGAGATTTTGGGTGGTCAAGATAAATAGGACACCCTGTATATAAATGACCTCATATGTAACAATGGAAGTTAAACGAATGTTTTCACGGATGAGGCTGTAGTTTATAGAGTAGTCACGACAATGGACAAGGCTAGCGAAATTCAGGAGATCAGCAGCGCATTGACGTATGTTGCAGGGAATGCAATTGAGTCTCAACATAAACACGTTTGCAGTTCTGCATTTACATAGATTTTGTGTTACTATATAACTACGCAATAGCAGGAAAAACACTGGAAGCAGATACTTCCATTAAAAATCTGGGAATAGACATTAGGGGTAATTTGAAATGGAACCACCATGTATCAGTCGTGGGTAACGCAGATGCCAGATTGAGATTCATTGGAACAATCCTCAGGAAGTAGTCGGTCTACAAAGGAAGTAGGTTACAAAACTTTCGTTCGGTCAGCGCTTGAGTATTGCTAATCACTGTTGGTTCTGTACCAGGCGGATTAATAGAAGACGCAGAGATCAACGGAGAGCAGCACGCTTCTTTATGGGCCGATTTAGTAAGCGCGAAAGCGTAATATAGAGATGATTAGGTAACCTCGGTGGCAGACGATGGAATCCAGGCGAATCGCGGTACGAGCTTCTGTCAAAGTTCCGAGAGCGTACGTTTCACTAAGTCAACCAGTATATTGCTTCCTCCTACGTACCTCTCGCGAAGGATATTAGATTATGGCCCACACGGGGTCATACCGGCAATCGTGTTTCCGCCAACCGTACGCGACTGGAACAGGAGGAAGTGACAATAGTACTGCAAGCACCCTCTCCACATAGTGGAGTATGGATGCAGATGTAGACCATGTAGCAGAACGATCGTGACAAGTCTTCTTGGGTTTAGTACCCATATTTATTGTTTAAATGCAAATATCTGGCAGTCATATAAATATCAAGACAATAAAGAAAACGCACTGAAGTGCAGACAACTCTGAAACATGTTTGAGTACTAAAAACATGAATTGTTTACCCACAGCAGAACCATACCATTTATTAGGCTGGAGATATGGAAGAGGACGTTCAACCACAGAACCATTATATTGCATGCTTGCTCTCTTAAATTTCCTTTCAGTGGAAAACCATGGAAACGTGCTCACATGCTTTAAAGAGATGTATGATAGCTCAATACCAGTGAAGTGAATAATAGTGCACAGGCTAGCTGCCCAAGAGCTTCGGTCGCCAACGCTGTGGATCCTCTTATCTGAGACCTTGGACGTTATCACAGTTAGCCTGCGCTTCTGCTGTCATACAGCCTGTGGGTAGGCGCAGCTATAAACTGTCTTAACTAGCTAATTGCGTTCGGTTATTAAAGCCACCTTCCAGGTTGAAATTTTTTTCTGTCGTGCTATTATTTTACCTCCAACTAGGACTAGGGGCAGGTAGGTAAATACTAGTTAATCTGCGTGTAATGATAATGCATGACTCCGAAATTGTTATACCGACCAGCCGCAACATTATGACTACCTGCCTACTATCGATATAAACCAGTGCAGGCAATTGCAGCTTCACGTAACGAGGAATGGCTGCTGGTCAGACATACGGACGGTGCCTGTAGAGTCGAGGACCCTGAGTAGAAGGGAAACGACGTGTCATCTTCCTGAGAGCAGATTATGATGGTCCGCACCATTTCACAAACTGCGCCACTTCTCGGGTATTACAGGAATGCGTTCGAAAAGTGGCGAAACCGAAGTGAAACGACTCCCGAGCGTTAAGCGTTTGGACGGTCCTTTCTCATTACAGATGTCTGGGCAGACCGCTGAATCAGGAACTGGCAGAACTAACGTCAGGAAGTGCGCGAGGGTATCTGAACACTCATAACGTGGGCCTCCGCAGCCGGCAATGTTAACAAGGGGAGGGTGTGGGTGCAGGCTGCCTCCTAGTGGCACGCTCCGGGCAACGGGCTCCATTCTACATAGAGGGGTATAATTGAGCCACCTATAGAAAGAGGAGGTATATCCCACTCTAAAAGTGCACGGGGTCAAGCAGTAGATGTAATTTGTATCACATTCGTGATAAAAACCAATATGTAGCCGAGCAAAAATAGGTTTCTCGTTGGAGTCCTTCAGCTTATCCATTGTACGTGGTTGTGCTATCTTTGTCAGGAATTATATCAGAGGGGTCTCGAGCCATCCTTTTAATTTTGCTGCTTCTGGCCTGGAGATACTAAACAATTACGTGATATCAACGTGTTGTCAGTATAGAAATCCCCAGCTACCCGATGGCCCCAGAGCGTTATCCCTTCTTTGCCCCACCCGACTGTTTGGCTTGGAGACTCTGACAGTCATCATAATTCATGTGGATATCCCACTTCATATCGCTGATGGAGAAACTCTTGTGGAATGGGCTGATATAAATAACACGTACCTAATGTATGATGCTAAAGATCGCAAGACGTTTCGGTCTACCAGATGGGGAAGGGATTACTGCCCTGAACTTTGTGTTAGCAAGGATCCATCTGACCGCCCTCTTTTATGTGATCGACAGATTCTGGACTTGTTCCCACACAGTCAACACTGATGATAGTTCTTATCATTGGAGCACAAGTCCCACTCATTAGGGCAGCGTCACTTCCACGATGGAATTTCAGGAAGGCGAATTGACTTTCTTTCCTACAAGAGGTCGAAACTAATAACTATTATCGCCTTCCGTCAACAGTTAAAAGACCTAAAAGATGCTGCCAGAAAGCGTATTCCACTTCGATTCCGCAAGCAGTATATACCATGCTGGACAACAGATACAGAAAATCTCTACCACAGATCTATAAAAACAGCTGATGCTCATATAGCAAATAATGTACTTCAATCTTTGGATAGCAACAGGGCAGAGCAATTGAAATAAACAGTAAAAGGAATCAATTTTACACACTGGTGCAGGGCGAGTTGGTGACTCTTCACTCGCAGCTTCAAGCGGCGTTGGCTTCTCTGGCAACGCTTGAGACTGCGGTGGGTGGGCGCCGCTGTTGTGGACCGCTCGCGGGGGTGCAGCAGACGCCCTGTGCGTCTGTCGTGCCCTCCGATCGGCCTGCGGCTGTGGCTAGCCCGGTCACTGCCCGCGAAGGGGTCGCCCACCAATCTGTTGTGGACTGGGAGGTCTCCTCAGCGCGTGTCAAGCGGCGTAAGACTTTCCGGGGGAGCGAGGTGGAGGCCTCCCCGGTTAGTCTTAACGAACAGATTGGAGGCGCTGTCTGTGGCAGAGGATGTTCCTGACACAGATGGTGTCGCTTGTACTGTGGTCACCCCTCTGCCTGCAAGATCCGGGCACTCACAGAGGGTGGGTTTGTTAGTAGTTGGGAGCTCCAACGTTAGGCGGGTGATGGGGGTGCCGTTCCTTTATTTAGAAGGTAAAGGTTGTTAAAATTTATCGCAATCGGATGATAAAATTCTAATGTAATCCGAAGTGGCGATTCCCATACAACATTACCACTTTCATTTTTTTTCTAATTTCAGGTGTTCTTTTTGATTTTTTTATCCCCCCCCCCCTAAATCAACTCTTTATTAAAACGGCCGGCCGCGGTGGCCGAGGGGACTGAGGCGCTCCAGTCACGGTCTGCACGGCCACTACGGTCGGGGGTTCCAATCCCCCCTCGGGCATGGATATTTCTGCCGTTCTTAGGATTACCTAGTTCATAAGTAGTTTCTAAGTTTAGGGACTGATCACCCCGTAGTTAACCCCCCAGGGGGCCCACAGTTCTTTTGTGGGTACGTGTGTGGCGCGCACGGGGCCCCGAGCCGGAGCAGCCTTTCTTCTGCCCCAGGCTGCTTCACTGTCCCTCCCGGTTTATGCCTTCGCCCGGAGACGGGCATATTTCGTGAGCTACTGTGGTTCTTGTTGTGGTTTTTCTTCCTTCGTTCCTTCCCTTCTTACCCTTTGTTTTCTGTCTTTCTCTCCTTGTACTCTCCTGGCTTTCTTCTCCTCATTAGTCTCCGCTTCGGCGTTTGAGACACTTCTTCCTTCTTTCTCTTCATTTCCTATCCTCTTCTTCTTTCCTCCCTGTGCGTGTCTGAAGGCCGACCCACGCATTATCGTGCGTAGCAGGTGACGGGGTAACGCGTAATTCCCCGCCCCGGGTAGACAAGTAGGGCACGTACGTACCCCCTGGTAAAGGCCAGGCCCAGGGAGGGGTGATTACCCGAGCTGGTACCTTCCGAACGTGCCGATTGGTCCCTCCGTCAGTTCTCGGGAGGTGTGACCTGAGGTGTGAACAATCACCTAAGGCGGGTAAGCCCTCGGAGAGGGCCCCCACTAGGAAGGAGCGCGCCATCGGAGACGCCGGTAATCACGGGGGACACTTCCGCGATGACTTCCTTCTCTTCTTTCGTGACGTTGACTCACAAACGTAAGTTAGACTCGCCTCAGCCTAAAAAGACTCTGCCTAATGTGCCTAAATTTCTGGTTGTCTCTCGCACCGACGGAAAGGATTTCAATTCTGTCAATCCTTTCGTTATACAGAAAGGTGTAGATGCAATTGCTGGCCCTGTTAAAACCTGTTCACGTCAGCGCAATGGCACATTGTTGCTGGAAGTGGACAGTGCCTTCCAAGCCCAAAAACTTATACGTACTACGTTGTTGCACACGTTTCCCGTTAAGGTAGAAGCACACCGCACACTCAACTCGTCAAGGGGGGTAGTCTTCACGAGATCCCTTGACGGGTTGTCTGATGAAGATATCCAATCGTATATGTCCGATCAGGGTGTGACAGCCGTCCACAGGGTGATGAAAAAGGTCGATACCCAATTGACACCGACTCGTACTGTGTTTTTGACGTTCGACAGAGTTGACCTCCCGTCGAAGGTCAAAGCAGGGTATGAAGTCATCTCTGTCCGACCTTATGTGCCTAACCCAACGCGCTGTTTTCAATGCCACAGGTACAATCATACCCGTGAACATTGCCCAAATGCAGCAAAGTGTGTCACTTGTGGTAGGGACGCCCATGAGGGGGATTGCCCACCTCCGTCCCCTCACTGCCTAAACTGCAACGGTGACCATGCGGCTTCCTCTCGCGACTGTCCTGTATACAAGGATGAGAAGGTAATCCAGCAAATCCGGGTTACGGAAAAGGTATCAACATCTGCCGCTCGTAAGTTGTTGGCGAGTCGAAAGCCCACTGTCCTCCCAGCGGGTACATACAGTAAGGTACTCACCTCACCTCGACCTACCAAAGATTCCAGTACCCAGACATGTGATTTCACTTTCGCTGACACAGTTGTGCGATCCGCCAGCCCGAAGATTGCCCGTTCCACGTCCCCGCTTCCTCCTGCTGCTTCTAAGGTACAGTCTTCGTCAACATCTAGTAAACCGCGGGCACCTAAACAAGATGCCCGGACCTTGAAAAAGGAACCCGTCCGTGAGGATTTTCTGCGTTCTCAGGCTTCCCAACCGTCAACTGCCTCTTCCCGCCGTCACTCTTCCAGAAGAGCTGACAAGAAAAAGAGTTCCTCTCCTTCCCCGCCGAGGCGTGACCCATCTGTCGCGCCGTCCAACAGTTGCCGGCCTCGGCCGTCTTCTGTTTCACCGGGACGCTCCGTTTGCCGGGCGCCCGGCCCTTTACCGGCGGTGGAAACTGCCCCTCCTGATCAACTCAGGGAGGTGGCAGGCGCGTCGGTCGAACCTATGGACCACGACCCTTTGCCCCTGGACAGCGATAGCAGTGCTCCCTCGAAATCCGGTCCTCAGCGGCCGTCGAGGTGACCCCGCTCGCTACTTGGTTTTTATCCTTATTTCTTCTCTCATTTTTATCATGGCGCTCCTTCAATGGAACATTCGCGGCATTCGTTCTAATCGGGAGGAGTTAAAATTACTCCTTCGATTGCACTGCCCGCTTCTAGTCTGCCTCCAGGAAACTAAGTTGCGTCCACGTGATCGTGCAGACTTTCCACACTACACCTCTGTGCGGTTCGACCTGCCACCTGTGGAAGGTGTCCCAGCCCATGGAGGGGTTCTGATGCTCCTTCGAGACGACGTCTATTTCCATCCCATTTCCTTGCACACTCACCTACAGGCAGTTGCCGTCCGCATCACCTTATCCACATTTACCTTCTCCCTCTGTAATATATATTCGCCATCGTCATCTGCCCTTACTAGGGCAGATTTGCTAAACCTTGTTGACCAGCTCCCTTCACCTTTCGTGTTGGTAGGCGACTTTAATAGCCACCACCCCCTATGGGGCTCTCCGGCACCTTGTCCGAGAGGCTCCCTTTTGGTGGACATTCTCCACCACCTCGATCTTGTCTGCCTCAACACCGGTGCACCGACCTTCCTTTCTGACACAACACACACTTATTCCCATATAGATCTCGCAATATGCACTCCTCAGCTTGCCGGTCGGTTTGAGTGGTATGCACTTTCTGACACGTACTCGAGTGACCATTTCCCTTGTATCATCCACTTCCTACATCATTCCCCATCTCCACGTCCCACCAGTTGGAACATTTCTAAAGCCAACTGGGGGCTTTATTCTTCCATGGCTGTTTTTCACAATCAGAATTTTCCCAACTGTGACAGTCAGGTCGAATACCTCACAGAGGTTATCCTCACTGCTGCTGAACGTTCCATACCTCGTACATCCTCTTCTCCACGTCGTGTCCAGGTCCCTTGGTGGACTGCAGCCTGCCGCGACGCGCTTCGAGCCCGGCGCCGTGCTTTACGCACCTTCCGCCGCCACCCAACTTTGGAGAATTGCATCAATTACAAACGTATGAGAGCGCAGTGTCGTCGTATCATAAACGACAGCAAGAAAGCTTGCTGGACAGCTTTTACTAGTTCTTTTAACCGTTTTACTCCTTCCACGGTTGTCTGGGGTGGCCTACGCCGTTTGTCCGGCATCAAGGTCCACCCCCCGATTCCTGGCCTGACCGTGGAGAACGCGCTCCTCGTGGACCCAGCTGATGTTTCAAACGCATTGGGTCGTTTCTTTGCGGAGGTTTCGAGCTCTGCCCATTACCACCCTGCCTTTCTCCCTCGCAAACAGGTAGAGGAGGCACGGCCGCCTTCTTTCCGTTCTTTTAATCGGGAAAATTATAACGTCGCCTTCACCATGCAGGAGCTAGATCGTGCTCTCGCCCTGTCCCGGTCTTCTGCTCCCGGGCCCGATTCCATTCACATTGAAATGCTGAAGAACCTCTCTCCTGCGAGCAAGTGCTTTCTTCTTAGTACCTACAATCGCATATGGACTGAAGGTCATGTTCCCACAAGTTGGCGTGAAGCCATTGTTGTCCCCATCCCCAAACCAGGGAAGGACAAACACCTTCCTTCCAGTTATCGTCCTATTTCTCTGACGAGCTGCGTCTGTAAGGTGATGGAACGCATGGTTAACGCTCGGTTGGTCTGGCTCCTCGAATCTCGCCGCCTTCTGACTAATATCCAATGCGGTTTTCGTCGACACCGCTCTGCTGCTGACCACCTCGTTACGTTGTCGACCTTCATTATGAACAACTTTCTGAAGAAGCGTCAAACAGTAGCCGTGTTCTTCGACTTGGAGAAGGCATACGATACCTGTTGGAGAGCGGGCATTCTCCGCACGTTGCACACATGGGGCCTTCGGGGCCGCCTTCCTCTTTTCATTCAAGCGTTTTTGGCGGATCGCAAGTTCCGGGTGCGGGTGGGCTCTGTTTTGTCAGATACCTTTTGCCAGGAGAATGGGGTACCACAGGGCTCCGTCTTGAGTGTGGCGCTCTTTGCCATTGCAATCAATCCAATCGTGGACTGCCTTTCAGCCGACGTCTCCGGATCTCTTTTTGTTGACGATTTCGCAATTTATTGTAGCGCCCAGCGGACGTGTCTCTTGGAGCGTTCTCTCCAACGCTGTCTTGACCGTCTATATTCCTGGAGCATCGCAAACGGCTTCCGATTCTCCACTGAGAAAACTGTGTGTATCAATTTCTGGAGATACAAGGAATTTCTTCCACCTTCTCTACGTCTCGGCCCTGTTGCTCTCCCTTTCGTGGAGACTACAAAATTCTTGGGACTCATGTTGGATCGGAAACTTTGCTGGTCCACACACGTGTCCTACCTGGCTGCCCGTTGTGCCCGATCCCTTAACGTTCTTCGTGTCCTCAGTGGCACGTCATGGGGAGCGGATCGTACCGTCCTGCTTCACCTTTACCAGGCCATTGTTCAGTCGAAGCTCGACTATGGAAGCCTTGTATACTCTTCAGCACGGCCGTCTATTCTCCGCCGTCTCAACTCTATCCACCATCGTGGATTACGTTTGGCGACCGGTGCATTTTATACCAGCCCAGTTGAAAGTCTGTATGCCGAGGCTGCTGTATTACCCTTGACCACTCGACGTGACATACTCTTGTGTCGGTACGCATGCCGCCTACGGTCGATGCCCAACCATCCATCTTACAGATTATTTTTTGACGACTCACTCGATCGCCAATATCAGTTGTCTGCGATTGCCTTGCTTCCACCGGGAGTTCGGTTTCGCCGCCTGCTACAGCGGCTCGATTTTACCCTTCCTTCCACCCTTCGGTTGAGCGAAAGCCCATTGCCACCGTGGCATCAGGCCCAGGTTCACACACACCTCGAACTTAGTTCGCTCCCCAAGGAGAGCACTCCGGATTTGGTATTCCGCTCGAGGCTTGTCGAACTCCGTTCGCGGTTCGATAATGCCGTATTTATTTACACTGATGGTTCCAAGAGCACTGCCGGTGTCGGATCTGCCTTCGTCGTCGGGGACAACCGTTTCCAATACAAGCTCCCTGACCGGTGCTCGACCTTCACGGCTGAGCTTTTCGCCCTCCACCGGGCCGTTTTGTATACCTGCCGCCACCGCCACCCTTTCTATGCCATATGTTCTGACTCCCTAAGTGCCCTGCAGAGTCTTAAGGACCCTTTCTCGAACCATCCTCTCGTGTATCGGATCCAACGCTCCCTCCAGTTGCTGGCTGATGACAGCTGTCACGTTTCTTTCCTGTGGGTTCCTGGCCATGTGGGTGTGCCCGGGAATGAGGCCGCCGACACAGCAGCCAAGGCAGCAGCTCTTTTGCCTCGCATGGCTACCTTTTGCGTCCCATCGGACGATGTTCAACGGGCTCTTCGCCGGAGTATCGTGTTGCAATGGCACAGTGTGTGGCTTTCACTGTACAATAATAAATTGCGAACTGTCAAACCGATCCCGACCGCTTGGAGGACATCCTCACGCCCCTCTCGGCGGGAGGAGGTCATCCTGGCTCGGTTGCGGATCGGTCATTGCCGTTTCAGCCACCGTCACTTGCTGTCCGCCGAACCTGCACCGCTATGCTCCTGCGGTGAACTGCTGACAGTGCGACATGTTTTACTGACTTGTGTTAATTTTAATCATCTCCGTGTAGCCCTTCACTTTCCGTCTACTCTGGAGGCAATTTTAGCTGATGACACACGAGCAGCTGCTCGAGTTTTGCGTTTTATCAACTTGGCCAACTTATCCAAGGATATTTAACCCTTTTAATTGTCTTTTATCTTTCGTTTTTAGCCTCTTCTGGAAGTTCTGACAGTCCCCGTTTTTTTTGAGGCCATAGCGAATCTATGTTTTTGACTGGGCGCTAATGACCATAGAAGTTGTGCGCCCTAAAACCACAAAAAAAAAAAAAAAAAAAAAAAAACCCCGTAGTTAAGTCGAATAAGCTATATAAACATTTTTTTATTAAAACGAACAAATATATTTTCAAATAAGTGAAGCCATTTCTGAGTTTTAGCTAGACCAACATACAGCAATTGTTTTGTATGTATAGAGACGAGACGGAGCTATCCAAATGGTAACAAATTTGTATTCATCGAAATCTGTAAACTATGGCGGCCGAGCTACGAATGTGCTAAGCCGCAGCTGCGTATCTTGCAAGGATAGTAAAGAGAAGGTGTATTTGGATAACAAAATATAAACGTTTCGCGAATTTCCTTCAGTTAACTCGACCGGACGGTAAGTATGCCAAGCAGACAGAGGCGTGAACAATACATGCAGATGTTAGGGACGTGTAGAAGCCCTCCCTGAAGGATGTTGGCCGACAGCCCTTTGCAACGTAGCCTGCGAGCCTGCTATTCCTGCCCCAACACGCTGCCATCCCGTTGTAGGGGGAGGTTCCGTTACCCGCACCTGGAAACTCCCTGACCAGTTACCTGCCCTTCGGTGCTTAGGCACGCGCACAAGAGCAGTAAGGATGGGCGAAACCGTGATGCCGGCCGCGGTGGCCGAGGGGATTGAGGCGCTCCAGTCACGGTCCGCACGGCCACTACGGTCGGGGGTTCGAATCCCCCCTCGGGCATGGATATTTGTGCCGTCCTTAGTTGTAAGTAGTTGATAAGTAGTTTGTAAGTTTAGGGACTGATGACCCCGTTGTTAAGTCCCATAGACTCTACAAACATTTTTGAAACTGTGATTTTCCGATATCAGTGATTACTGTCACTGCTACTTTTAGATATCTGCGATTCTTAGTTGCGATTTGTCACTGTTTAGAATCGCAGTTTACAAATATGAGCATGTATACCTCTGTACTCAAAACTAAGAGTAGATGCTTTATATATATGCGCCATAAGAGATTCCTCGTCCTACATGTAAATATACACAAAGAATATTGATGCTCCATTTGCAAATAACTTTGGCTTATTCATCCGTTATTTACACATCGACAAATGTGAATTACTCTTCTAAAAGCTGTTTCAATGTTTTATATGTAATGTATAGTTGGTACAGGTTATTCGCAAGTAGTATCTCACAGAAATTGACAAGTAGGCCTATATCCTATCTTAAAAGAAATATTCGGCCTGATTACATAAACTGTCAGTGCCATGTTCTTGCCTGTAAAATGCATGAAAGGATTTTGTTAACTTAGTGTGGTATAAGTCACCAATTTGAAAGATATAAGAAAACGTGACATACACCATGAATGACTTCTGAAAATTCTGTTTATCCTTTAAAACCTTTCGGTGCCACTAAATATTCTGCCAAATAACTTTTGATAAGAGCTTGCGTTATATTTTACGTATTGAAGTGCCGACCTAGTGTGCTAATGTTGACAACTAAATCTTCACTTTATAAGAACATATAATTTCCTGACTGTACAAGGTTACACACAAAAAGAACTTACATCCACCGACCAAAAATAATATCTATTTTATGATAAAATATTATTTCCATCATTCTATGTGATTCAGATTCTTTGGTCGTTGCCAACATAGGCATACTTAGCCACTACTGCCATAAACAAAAGTTTTAATAATACTGAAGGACCCGATACCACCCGTCTGCTTTCACGCATGTCATCACAGGAGGGAATATACATAAAGGAAAGACGGAAAACAACATTCCTAAACCTAAAACAAAATCTGAAAAAACTTTCCATTACGCGAAAAACTTTTGTATTTTCAAGTGTAAAAATTTTATTGAATCCTCGAAGATAAAAGTTTACTCCTATATCGTAGTACTTAACACAGTCCACACTGAAAATGGAGTTGGCCTACAGTTAAACATTTCGTGAAAGTACTTAGTTGACCACTTGATCCCGCACCCTTGGAATTTTATTTTATGTACGACGTATAAATGTCAAAATACTCGTCAAAACCAGATCTGCAATGTAAGATACGTATTCTGAATTTGCATGATAGTTGTAGATTTTATGACGAAAAATTATTTTAAACAGGGATCAAGCCCGAGAGACACGCTTTATTTGGTATTTACATTCGTTGTCTTTACCAGCTATAAACCAAATTACCACCTTTTAACCTAAGAACATAGATGCCAGGCCTTGCTTCACAACAAATATATAAGTGCTGCCGCCAGGTTAAAATAGTGCCACTAAGTGTTGACATTTTCACAAAGCAAGTTATCTTTTTCTTTATTAATTCGACCACATTCCTAAACAACACAGGAGTGAAAGTACGACAGTTAGCCAACAGATAGCACAAGACGGAATATTAAATGCTACTCTGTTGCTACTTGCGACTCTTAGTTGCGACTTTTCACTGAAATAGTGCGAACGTCACACACACACATATACACTCAAATCCACGCAGACGGCAGAAAGCTAGAAGTACCAATTTCGGCTAACAGATGGCAGCCGCCATGGTCTAAACTGCGACTCTTAGTTGCTACTTGACTCTTGCTACTGCGCTTCTAAAATGCGGCTGAAATCGCAGTCAGATTCCGTAAAGTCGCGACTGTGAAAACTGCGACTTCTGAAGCACAGTGACTTCTAACAGATACACGATTTTCGACTCATCCATAAAGAGCAGTGCTTTACTGGCTTCGGCTGGGAGACGCATATTGGGCTGTTGCCCTGCTCAGGTTCCGTGATACCACGAGGATCAGTAGTTCACGAAGCGGACCAAAGCTTTCTTCCGTTGGTGGCCGTACGGCAGTAGTCGGAAGGCAAGAGTTCTACAATATGAGAGACATAACCATAAAATGTTTTCTTCGCTATGGGAGGAATATGCAACTAAGCGATCAGGGGAGGAACGTGGTGTGCGGTATCGGTGTTTATCGATAGAACAGAGCAAATGTCCGTCTTTGTGTCGTTAGTGGTGTAGGGGTCAGCGCAACTGCCTAGTAAGCAGGAGTGTCTGTTTCCAGTCTCGGCTGGATACACGTTTTAACGTCACCCATTCTCAGTTGATGCCATTCCTCGAATATGAAAATGTTTTTGAGACATGCATGCACGGGCAGTAGGCAACGTGTAGCATATGCAAGTTTGGGTCGGTCGCGGCTAGCGTGATGGTAATGCGACCGCTAGCGAGGTGGTGCAGTGGTGAACTGGACTCGCATTCGGGAGGACGGTGCTTCAAATCCACCTCCGGCCAGCCATATTTACGTTTTCCGTGATTTTCTTAAATCATATCGGGATGGTTCCTCTGTAAGGGCACTACATATTTCCCTCCTCATCCTTGCCCAAAAATCCCAGCGTGAACTCCGCCTCTAATGACCGTGCTGTCGACGAGGCGTTAACTGTAGTCTTTCTTCCGGTTTCTAGTCGAGACCCGTCACAAATTTTCACATTTAGCCATTAAATCATAAGCTTATGCCGAATCATATTCGCAGTTGCGAATACGTATCTTGGAATGAGGGAAGAAACACACTTCTCCCCCACGCTTAGTCCGTTCGAGGACTGACGGGGGTTTCGTTCTGGCCACAAAACGCACGGAGGAAAAGTTAGCGGAAGTTGTTGAGATGTCAAACTGAGGAGCGGCTCAGTTGAGATTGAAACAGCCTAGTGGCGAGCGCTGAGTGGCGAGGTATCGGAGTGACGCTCCGAGCGAGGGCCCCTCCTGCTTTACATTTTCCGTAATTCCTTTCCGAAGGGCACTGACAGAAACTATCCGATCGTGTGCTCTTTCTATCGACAGGACGTTAGACCGTAATTTTCATTCCTTTTTGTGAAGAGGGGCTATGCTCTGTGTACGTCGGGATTCAAGCCAATAATAGGTTTGCTACTGTGTTATTGATCTTGACCTTAGAGGGCTATTAGTTGTATTAAAAGGTCAAGGTGACGCTACAGCGCGAGGACTTGCAACACTTAGTTCCCCCTCCCATAACGTGCTTCAAATGTATGAAACTATGGCACATGTCTTCGTTGTAATTCGTGCCTACTATGTAGGTACTGTGGTGTCCCTCTCCCCGTTTCTGTATGTTTCGGAGAACACCATCTCCTGTTATCCAGATTGCACAGTCTTTCAACATGCGAAGAAAACACAGGAAAATAATACTGTTGACCCAGTCACGTACCGAAAGACGGAGAAGAAATGCGAGCGTGTGCTTCGTGCACGCGTGTCGAAGACGTACGGTACAACTACTCGGACGGTACTTTCCCTCTGTGTACCTTCTACTGGACAATGCCTGCACGTGGAGGCATATGTGCTATGTCTGCTCTACTGACTCTTTAGCGGACGAATCACGGATAGTTGAACTAAATCTCAGTTGTGCTTTGTGTTCTAAATTATAAGATTTGCCTGGAGTAGGGGAAGGGAGGCTGGGGTTGGGATGCCTCCCACTGATGTGGGACAGGCATGTGTTTGTCGTCTGCCCACTTGCAGACTTTACTATTCTTTTATTATTGGCGGTACAACTAATGTTAATTCCGTTTCTAGGCCCCTCGCTTTTTCTATCGGAGCAAGTCAGTCCCGTGGTCGGAGGCTGTATGCTATTCTCACGTCTCTGAAATAACTCATCCTAATTCCACTAAACATTCGAGGAGGACAAAAAGTACTGGAAGAAGATTGACTGTCGTCATGGTGGTCAAGTACATTAACCTTGACTGTATTAAATACGTTACTACTAGCAGTAGCTTTTTTTAAAGCTTAAAACATTGCAGCGCGATTGGAGCATGTTGCGCTCATCATGTAACGTTGTTCATACAGAAAGTTGCAAATAATATTGTTTTTCGTTGTTAGGGTGGTATGTTCTCTTTTTTTGGGCGGGGGGGGGGAGTAGTGGATAACCATAAAATGTGCAGCAATGTCTTCTGTTGGTCTTGATGGTGGTTGTGAACTATATCGCCACCTGCATGGGATGCAGAGAGGTTTGTATCAGCTGTTGTGGTGTAGTTATCGTGTGATTCACTTTTACAATATTTATTGCTCACTTATTTCCCCGTATGGTTCCTGTGCCGTTGGTGCATTGTTATACAGGTGCATTATGCACACGAAAACTACTCACATACACGCAAATATTGTCTGGAAAACAGGATGGCCGCCTGTAATGTTTGTACCAGTATACGCTGCACATACGGTAATCAATACCATACAGAGAAAGGAACAGTCGTCGCGTGCCGTGCAGCCTATTACGAAACTGTTTGGTTGGTCGGATGATAAATCGGAACATATGTAGGGTCCTTTAGTGTCACTCCGTGGGTGTGCACCCAGATAGGATCTCAACACTGTTCACTGAAATGCCCTCATCTTTCATCTACCTTAGCAAGCTGTCACATGCTGGAGTCTAGAGCACAAGTACTCATTGTCTCGACAGCCGGCTTAGAGATCCTCTATTACTCGCGATACCCTATAGGAAGACACGACCTTGGTGCACTTCAGACACCCCCATGGCCATTAGAGATGGCTGACGGATTGTCCAACGCCATAATCGACATCTACGATGGAGCACCTCGTTACAGCTCCGTGCTTGGCAGCTAGAAAACGAAGGAAGCTAGAATACTAGGAATGGTATCTTTGTGCCGTACACTGTGCGGTATAAGCTCCCCTTTCCGGGTCTGATAGGTGTGCCGGACGAGGATGAAATTTTTATTTTAGGGCCGCGGGTTCGAGTCCTGGTCCGGGACGCGCGGGTATCGACAGTCCTTAGGACTGTCGGTGGGGGCAGCGTCGGGGGCGAGTGGTAGTGGCTGCCCTTAAGTTACTGTTAAATTGATATATATAATTTAATATGTAATGTTCTAATTGTTAATGCATAAATGAAATTGATGTGCAAAAAATAATAGGGAGTGGGGGTGGAGGTGGAATCGGCACTCGCACAAGTTTCCTAACTTTCGGAAAAAAAAGAAAAAAAGTTGGGGGGCGGTGTCGGTGGGGGCGGTAGCGGTGGCAGGGGCGGGGGCTGTGCTCACGCAAGGGCTTACTTGTGGAGGCAGTTCCCCTTGTTACTGATAAAAACATAGCTTGTTACAATTAAATTGTTATACAGTGGTGGTACTTCGGCGGTCGGGCAATTGGCCGAGCGTGGTAAACGGTACCTGGCGTCGATGACACTATTGTCGATGGGCCATTTTCAATGGGGTCGCCCTAATACTGGTAGGGTTGTCTCTGTCAGCTGTTTACAGACATTGAATTCAAAGTTTCTACCATTGGGCCACTTGCACTCCTTTGCAGATTTGTGTAAAGATCCGGACACCACCGATTACATTCCTCCACAAGTGTCCCTGCTATATTGCTTATAATGAAGTAGATGTGTCAACGCCCAAAACTCTTAATCAGCACTACGGCAAATTACTGCTTGCATAAAGGCCTGAGGTGGACCAGTACGTTATTGACTTAATCAGTTTGTATCTGGCGTACGTAATATACTTTTAATGAAATTTTTGTTCAACTAACACCTACCGATTTTCGGCCCATCTGGACAATTCTTTCCTGGTGACATTTTAATTTATCTTATTACATTTGCCTCATTTCATTAAATTTTTTCATAATATCTGCAATATGATTTTCATGTTTACCTGTTTCTTAAATTCCACGAGTTTAATATGATTTATCACCACTTCGTGAACAAATTCTCAAAATTTACATTTTATTTCCTGCCTATTCAGTTTTTCTCCTGGTTTTGTATAAATTTTAACTAACCTGTGGACATTTGCAATTCGAAAGAGATTAATACTTACATTATTATTTGATAATAAATATCATTCTGTGTTTGGTGTTTTTCACGTTCCCTGCCTTTTTGCTTTCTCCTAGACTAGTGTGTTCAGGAGAAACAAGTTCTCGGCAAAATTTTCCTCATGTGTGCTCACTAGCCCTCTTGACATATACGCGCTTTCGTTTGAAGAGATCACCGTTTCCCTTCTTTTTCGCATTAAAATCTCTTATTGGTTGCAGCCATTTATCAGATTTTGTGACCCCTTCGTAGTTTTCCACCTCATCATGGGGACGCTCTGCAATGATTTCCAAGGGATAAGCTTAATTAAAAATAGCTTTCCAGTTCTCTCAGAATAGTTCATATGTATATTATTTAGTTTTTTGCTTAATTGCAGAGTCTAATCAGGTTTCTCCACGGCAAGGCTTTCGTATACGAATTCTTCGCGTCTATTTCTACTGACGTCCCGCCTTATGGCATAGATATCATTTATAGTGTTGTACCGGAGCAGTTGTTTCAATTTGGCAGAGATTGTAATCACAGGACTCGCGTCCAGAATCTTCCATTGCCAGCAGCAGCGGTGTGGCGTTCCAATCTCCAGCGTACTCCGTGCTCACCTAATCGTATATTTGTTCTTTGTTTCTTAGCTGTGCTCTACAATAAGCTTACACTCTTAGTTGATCTTATTCCACTTCTAACTTCGCTAACCTATTTTTGAATCCTAGCCTTGAAGTTACTGTTCCAAAACAACAAGCATTAACAATATTCTATGTAGAATCTAAATTTCGTCAATTTATCTTAGCACGTATACGGAAGATCTGCATGACTTGCTGCGAACAAAGTATGGGGATGAACTCCGTCACTTGAAACCGCAGCCCAAGTTCGGAGAACGCACCGTGCCTCTTATTCCTTTACCAGCATCGAAATATCGCAACATCCGAAGAACTAAAGTGTGTTTCCTCAGACATCCAAATCTACGCAAATACTCTGCAAATCACATTTAAGTGCATGGCAGAGGGTTTATCGAACCGCTTTTATGTTTCTCTAACGTTACATTCTCTAATAGAACGCGGGAAAAAGGAACACCAAAATCTTTCGGTTTTCGATCTGATTTCTCTTATTTTCTTATGTCTCGATATGTAAGTTGGAACTAGCAAAATATGTTTGTATTCATAAGAGAAAATTGGTGAAATAAATTTCGCAAATCAATCTCGTCGAAACACGTAACGTCTTTCTTTTAATGACTTCCACCACAACTCATGCATAATTTCGGTGACGCACTGTCTGCACTATATCTCGATAATACGAGCTGCCCTTCTCTGAACTTTCTTTATATCCTCCGTCAGTCTCACTTGCTGGTGATCCAACAATGAGCAGCAGTAATATAAATAGAACGCACAAGTGTAGAGTAGGCAGTTTGTTTAGTAGAAATGTGGCATCTTCTAATGCCGTCCTCTCACGGGACGTGGAAACGCATGTGGAGGAGGAATTGGTGCCGTTGCAGCGTGGAATTCCACGTTCCACTGCCCTGCGAAGCGTGGAACGAAGGATCCAGCATATTGGATATTTGCTTCGTGGAGTGGAACATGGCCAATGAAAAGTGACCTGGTTTTCACGTGACAAGCAGAACTTTTGATCCGCCATATTGCAAACGGAACTCCGTATTTCGTGTCTTCTTTCGTTTTAGCGTACGATGTATAAATATCTTTTTAAAGCGTCAGAAAATTGAAGAACTTTCGAAAACGCATCATTCTAGGTATGATTTGTTACAATAAATTACCGGGAACTATATATTCATGGCTTTAAAGGATATCGTATTTAACGTTTCAGTGTTATAATTTGTATATCGCGAAAGAATATCGTTCCTATGCTACGGTTCAACGCCATTCTATCAAAGGAGCGTATTTATGATACTTTGTCATAAATAAGATGTGTGCGGTGACCTACGGAGCAGAAGTTGGGAGTAACTTGGGTCGCAACCCCGTACTTCTAAAAAAAAATTTTGTTTCCTTAATGTTCCTGGTTCTTATTAAAGTGTAATATCCGATATTCGTTATTATTCTTTCTAAGACGACGGATTAGCATGGTGGTTAGCGTTACGAGCTATGGAGGAAAAGATGTAAATAACAGGTTTGCATCTACAGTCTCGTAGATATTTTTAACGATTTGGTTTAATTGCGGTCTATGTAATTTATTTGTTAATTTAATACAATTATAATAACCAGTATTCGACGTTATTTACTACAAACATGAACGAGCTTGAGTATTTCGTGCAAGGGCACAGGTACCAATAAATTTCGAGACACTACCCCACACGTCATTCGGTTTTCGCCACGGTGTTTGAATTCTGTTGCAGTTCAGTACAGTGCTAGAAGCAGATGAAGTAAAGGAGCAAAAGTGTTTACGTACAATACTAAAAGCAAATATCACATCGAACATTGTCGAACTGAGGCGTTGGCCCGCGTGTATTAACAAGTAGACTGTATCAGGCAGAACTTATTATCTTCGAAGGAATGCCAAGTAAACATTTGGATATGCAGAATATGTACATCGTGAAAAATAGCAATATAAGAGAGCAAGACATGTGGAGCTGGCGCAGATGAAGGATTTCACCGTTTACAGTTTTTTATATTTTGCCAAAAGTGATTTAGTCGTACATTTTATCATTATCAAACGCTTTCAGTTAATGTACCGTCTTTGTGTTTCTTGAAGAAAAAAATTACAATTTCTGGAAGAGTATTGCATGCAACGTACAAGCATAAGAAAGCTACAGTATTTCAGTTTTTTCCTTTTTTACCTGCGTTCGCTGATACATCCATCTTTGTAAAGACAATGATCTACGGGCCAGCCCGCAACGGGTGCTGGAGAGCGCTGCGGTCGCAAATTAAGATGAGCAGCACGTTGTGTTCCGTGGGATGTAGCAGGGCGTTTCAGAGCGTGCTGTAGCTAGGTAGACAGCACGTCTGGCCTGCGCCACGTTGGGACAACACGTCCCGCGTGAGGACGGCTTCAGTGTACTGTCAGTGAAACGTAGCCTTTGGTTCGCCTACCCCTACAGTATTTTCTGTGTTCTCTCCGATTTAAGTAAGTCGTATATTGTTATTCATAATTATTTAATTGAATTTACGGCCTGTATATTTGACTGGTTTTTCGTGTAAATGAAGTTCAACGGATTTCTTTTAGTGCTCATATAAATGGCTTAAGTTATGATTTATGGTCAATTGCCAATTTGTGCACCATGCTATCTAAACCATTTTGCAGTTTGCTTTTGACCTTCTGATGTGTTTACTAGCTGATAAATGACAGCGTCATTCGCAAACTGTCTGAGAGAGCTGCTAACATTCTCCTAAATTGTTTATAAAGATAAGGAACAGTAGAGGCCCGGGGAACGCGTGAAATCATTCTGTTTTATTGGATGACTTTCCGTTTATTATGTGTTGTGTCGTTTCTTATACGAAATCGCACAAGTGTGGTGATATTCCAGAAGCACGCACTTTGATTAGAAAAGCCATGTTTCTCAAGGCTGGCAGGGCTTTCATGCCGGAGGCTACCAACCCTCCCACCGAAGCTAAGCTGGTACTGTGGGGAGTCGCACTGGCGTGCAGCAGAACAATGCTTTGCTGAAGTTTCGGTGACGGCGTTACGCAACGATGTCTGTATTCCAAGGTACGAGTCAGCAGTAACGGTTGTACCCGTTGCCATCCATTGTGTACACTACTACTTCTGTCTCCATGTCCGTCCCTGCTGATTGCGAAACTACTCCTTGGTTTGTGGAGGTGATGTGGTCTCCCCATTCCATACGCGCTGTCTGTCATTGTGGCCTACGCCTTATCGCCCGTAAAGAAGATTACGAAACCGTTGCCGTCCACGGAATAATGCACAAGGAAGCCCAGGGATGCACGTTTATGTGCAGGTGACGTGATCTGAACCTAGCGTGACACTGTAGGCCAGTGTTTCCTACAACCCCTAGTGGGTCGCGGGGTCTATGCAGATGGTTCGACGGACGACTGAAAAATATCTACGTGAAATATCTTGACGAATGTAAGAATTAAAAAAAAAAGTTTATTGGAAAGTTTTATTATCTGGAAAAGACCTGTCCAAAACAAGAAACCTATGTTGTCAATGTCGTTATAACGATATAACGACATGACAACGCCGCATCATGATCGACTTGGGACACGTGTTCTTTCTCTCCCTGCAAGATCGAACCTAATTCGTTCAGTGAATCTATTGGAGTTTGTAGTGTCGCTTTGTTTTATGCTACGTTTCTATTTTGTATTTCCCTATGGCCGTTTTAAGATTGCATCTTCCTGTATCGAGTGGGGAGGGGGAGTATGGAGAGTCTACAAATAGCTTTAAATGAATTAATGGCATCTACAAATACTTGTTTATGAGAGTGTTCATTTTCTAGTTTGTAACTTTGCGTATAACACGAAGAATAACACTATCACAAATCTTTGTTTATATATAGTTCCTTCACCAATTTCCAAATTTTTATTCAGCAAAGCAATTGTATATAATAGTTTAATATTACATATAATTTTATATTGCTATTAATTGTCGTGCATTACGTACGGGATGAGGCGCATTAATGTTTTTCCTGATACTTGGAAAAATACAAATCGGATTAAAAAAAGTTGTAATAAAAATTGTTTACCTCGAAGAGTGACATCTATTGACATAAAGCTCAACAACCCCCCCCCCCCCCAGCATCACTCCCTGTGCCGGGACTGGTACTTTGAAATCGTAAGCGGGAACCACTATTTTTAATTGCAGATTTGGATTCTTCAATATATATAAACTTTTGTATCAAACTTATTTGTTACGTGATATATGGCTCTTCAATCGGCAAAAATGAAAATGAGTTTAAAATTGTTGTAAAATGGCAATATCTCAAATACACATCAGAGTAGTAAAATCGAAGAGGTTTTGGCAATGCTATCATGTTAACCTCTCATAATCTAATGAACCACAGAAGTAGATTTAGAGGCCCGCCCTAAAATTGAAGATGGCGGCCGGGGAAAACACACCCCCCTCCGCCGTCGCCAGGCTGGCGGCACCTCCGACAGGTCCAGACATGTCCACCCCTGCCAGACTGATGCCACTTCCCCCCACCACCGCCATCACTCTCGCCCCCGCCACCGCCCCCACCCTCCGCCCCCAGCAGACGCCCAATTGCCCGACCTCCGCCTCCAATTAATTTAATTAATTTTTCGTATCTAGTTAATTGCAACAACCTATGTTTCTAACAGTAACAAGGGCAACTGCCTCCACAAGCACTACCGAACGCACCTCCATCCCACCGACAGACCTAAAGATTGCCGCCCCCACGCGACCCGATTCGGGACTCGAACCCGCGCCCTCCCAAAATTTTTTTTAAAGAAATTTAGGACACTTGTGCGATGCCGCCCCCACCTACGCCCCCAGGCCACCCATCACCAGTCCCTATTATTTTATGCATTAACAATTAGAACATTACATACGAAATTTGCATATCAGTTTAACCGCCACCGCCGCCCAGGTACACCTCCGATTATTATTTTGCATAATAGTCGTACTTAGTATATATTTATTAAGGAAGAATATTTCTCTCGGAAGTAATGTTTAACAATTGATTATAAACAATTACCAACAACTCCAGGGTACTCGCGACATTTCGTAACTTACACAGAAACTATTTAATCAGCTCTAAACGACTGCAAAACCCTCCGCCCTCGCGCTAGTGTGGCTAAACTATACCGGCCAGTCCTCTAGGGTGGAGCGCGCGAGCGCTTGCAGCCTGCCAGGTGAAAGCGTCCGCCTACAACCAGAAATAGCAAGGAATGCGTTTAAAGCCCATCCTAGGCAAAATAACTATATAGACGATGCTCACAACAGCCGACGAACGACCGCCCCAAATCTGAGTGTCAAACAATCTAGACGTGTAACACAGCTACCTTAACAATTTCTCTCGGAAACAGTACGAACGATCATCGCTTAAACGCCTAACAGTAACGTAGCTCGATGCACAGTACGATCGCAGTGTTGTCTACGCAAACTACATAAAACAAACATTATGCTAAATGTTTAAACAAAGCATTCTCTCTCAAAAAACATCTGAGCTACATCTCCAAATCATCAGAACTTTCTACCCAAGACCTCTGCAGACACATGACTTTAAAGAAAATAGCGCGCATTGCATTTATTTAATGGAGCTGGTGGTGGGGGAAAGTGGCATCAGTCTGGCGGGGGTGGACATGTCTGGACGTGTCGGAGATGCCGCCAGTCTGACGGGGTGGGTTTTCCCCGGCCGCCAAACTATACCTACTCACAGACTGTGCTCATGCTCTGACTGTTCATTGTACTTTAATGTTTCGAACCGTATACACTACGCTATTTTTCCACGATGTTAATGGTTGCAGACAGTTCATATCATATCTTCGTGCTTTGAGGCTCATAGATATGCTGAAAAAGCTTGTCAAAGGTGTGCTAAGCTTTTACCTTTTAGGAATGTTCCTTCTGCAACGACTTTTCAAGTATTGTCCAATTGTTTGCTGAAAATTAGTATTAAACCTATAGAAGTGACTAATAATCAAAATCGAATAATAAAAATTAAGGATTCCTATTTAAGATATGAGTGATCCCACCTCCCGCTGCAGGGCGAGGTGTAGGGGCAGTCGAGCTTCATGTTAATGGATTTCCCTTTTAGGGGTGAAAACTTTTATTGCAGCTTTTTTAATCCGATTTGTATTTTTCTAAATATTCCGAAAAAAAAAAAAAAAAAAAAAAAAAAAAAAAACAGTTAAGTGCTTCATATATTGCGTGGAACACTTGTCTAGAAGGATTGTGAGCCGAAAAAGAAACAAAGAAAAAGGCGAATGGATGAGCACTACCTATTCAGATCGCTGCGAATCTGATCGTCGATTGCCAGGACATACCGTCTGTGGTCGATGTCGGTGGAATTCTTTCTCGAACAGCGTCACCCCTGCCTGTGAGGCTTTGGGCAAATTATTGGTAGTATTTCTCTAGGTTTGTACGCAATACATTATTTGATTCGTATACCACCAGACTGTCACGGCAAGTCTGTGTGCATTTGAAACATTTGTTGAGATATTGGTAAACCTACTGGACCAAACTGCTATGGTCGTCAGTTTCTAGACTTGCAAAATACTGGAACTGACTGACACTAAGAACGAAACACAGTCCCATGTCCAGTGCAGGACTGGAACCTCTGGCGGGAACGACCGCCCTGTCTAGAGTGACGCCTTACCCCACGCGGCCATTCCGCTTGTCATTCTCTACTGTCTCTCTTACTTGAGTTTAACAAGTAACTTTATCATCACCACGACATTTCAGTCGCTCATTGTGGTGACTGTTTTATTCTGCTTCTGTAGGAAACCTGGAACACGTAGTCTTTCGCCACTCCTTCACTCTTCCGCTAGAACGTAACTTGAGGTGACAATTAAGTCCCTATTCGTGATCACAAAATGACTTCAGCTCCCAGAGACGCAGAGCTGCAGGTCTCCTCTCGCGTGCTATTGGCAGTCTGAGTGATCTATCCATTTCCTTGTAACTTTTCCTCACAATTGTAATACTCTTCCGTTACTACCGCTTATTTGTATACAAAAATTAGGCCAATCTCTCAACTGCCTTACCTACGTTACTATTAACGCAAACCACCTGTATTTTCATTTCTGTTCGTGGAAGACAGTTGTAGGAATTCCACCTGAAGAAGCAAGACTTGTTTTTAAAGCTCTCCTTAATGTCTAGTTAGAGATACACAATCTGCGTTCAAGAAGTTCAGACACAGATATTATTCCTGCCGTGTAAGCCATATTAGCCTAGTAACTGCGGTGTTCACATGAACAGGAGCTGTAAAGACGCCCGAACAGAAAACAATGCATGGATGTTTTCCGTGACTTGATTAACATGAATAGTGCATGAAACACTTTCGTTTAAAAGAATCAGTGCAATTGAAAGAAGATATAGTTATCAATTTCCATCTATCACGAAAATAAAAACCGCATAATGGCTCTCTGGTGATTAGCCAAGACCAGAGAAAGTCTAAATGTGACGTGCGAGCTGACATCAGGACTGTCCTAAATCTCGACTTTCCGAGCGGAATACAGCAGTGATTGTACTTGAATGGCTGTGCAAGTCGTCGGTAAGTTTCCTAAGGTACGTCGGGTCGGTAGTTTGTGAGAGCGATAGATGCTTTCCGTCAAGTGAATTCAGTTTCCGAGACAACTTGCGTGCACTATCGTGGTCTTGATGCATAGTTGTCCTAATCGAAGATGCGATTTCTACTTGGGGAAGAATTCAGTTGATCCGCATAAATGCTCACGCGCAAGAAATGTACACCCAACTGCTGTACAATATTATAGTGACGTGTGAAAATTATTTAATTAGGTATTGTTGAGTGTGTGAGTATTTGTTGAAGACAAGTTGGATGAAAATCAGTGTGGGTTTAGGCCTCTTAGATGCTGTCAGGACGTGATGCTTAGCTTACGGCAAATAATGAACTGCTATGATTGGAACAGGGAATTGTATCTGTTTTATAAACCTAGAAAGGGCTTATGACCGTGTTCCTAGGAGGAAGCTGTTATCAGTTCCACATAATTATGGAATAGGAGGCAAACCTCTGTAGGCAATTAAAGGTCTTTACTGTAGATTGGCAGGCAGCAGAGTTGACGTGAAACTGATACGCATAGTATTTATGTAGTAGATATGAGAGACTGCTTATTTTTCACTTATTTGAATCTCGCCCTGCCAGTCTACTGTTTTCGACATATGATCCATAAATAGTATGAACAACACCGGTGACAAGTTACAACCTTGTCTTACCCCTGAAACTACCGTGAACCATGAACTGTAATTGCTAGCAACCGTCATAGTATCAGAAGATTCCCAGGTAAGCCTATCTGTTGCTTCGGGAGCAGAAGTTGGGCAGGTTTATTAATTCTAACAACTTCTTACCTCGACGAGTAACGCCAACTTGAAACGGTTACACTGTCAGATCAACGCGTATTCTGCTTAACCCCCAAGAACTCGCGCCTTTAAAAGTTACGGGATCGGTCGCTTGTATAGCATTTTGCTCACATTAAAAGAAGTTTAAAATTAAAATAGGTGTAAAGTATTTTTTGTAGTTTTTATAAAAATACTCATACTCGCCTAATTAAAAATGACAAAATGTCGACTGTTTTAAAATTACTGTGAGCAAAATGCTCGTAGCACGAGTTAACAAGCAGACACGTATTACTAGACTGGGCAACTCGCCTCTCAACTGTAGCCTGACGCCATCTTCTTTTACCTAACGTCAAAAAGTTAACGTATGGCTAACACGAAGTGAGCTAATATTTACTAGTTCGTTTAAACATGCTTTGCATTAGAGCTATACTTTCGTATTTCGTAGTATCTGAATTTAACACGGATGCTGCAGAATCGTGTTAAGGGAACAACACACATACATACAGTTAAAGCAGACTGTAGTTCTCGGGAAAACTCAGAAGAATAAAGGTACGCGTATTATCCACGAGAAATAACTTATTTACAACGGTCATACCAGCCAAAAGCCGAAGTTCGAAACTGGTAACAGATTAATAGAATCCATGACTGTATGTGACAAGCAGACTGTAGTGTTCCTAAGTACACTCAAATGAATAAAGACACGTGCTATTCGCGACGATAGCAGCTTTATATCGACAATACTACTGAAAGAAAAGCCTAAGTTGGATGAAATTTGTAACAAACACGGCAAATCGATGCAACTCATTACAACACACGAATTGACCATTATGTCAAAAACTCTGAAAGACAGCGTAGTTAGGTCAGTTCATCCGTGTTTTTGCGAATGCGTTCTGTAATTAGACACACGACTGCTTACGCGTTTATAAGGCAGAAATATGGCGGCGCCAGTAGTGGTGTAAGCGGAACTGCCAGCCTGTGCCGTACACGTTTTCGCGGCTCCAACCAGGCCGCCACTGCTGGCCATAATACTCAGAGAGCTCGTTCCCGTGCACCAATCTGCCCTTTGTCAAAGCCACGGGTTTTCTAATTTACGCCCTCAGTGGTTGCCTATTCTCTGCTTGTGCAATTTCCTGGCGGCGTTCAGTCTCGGGCGGGCGGTTTCAACTGAGTTGCGTGTGTTGGAGGAGATAATCTTCTTCCGTTTAATTAGAATGTGGCCTTTCTAAATTAAAAACATTTCCTTTCAGTGGTACTCGCATCCTACTATGAAAAGAAAAAACCAGGCCCAACCTCATTTTCTGACATCGAAATTTTGAAAGTAGCGCCAAATTGTCTCGAGTAGCTTCTAGCATGTAGAAATCGAGATCACAACTGCATCTGCATCCACCCTTGTTCGCCATCTTATGTTCAATTTCAATATCGCGTTCAAGGAGAGTAGCTTGTTATTTGCAAGGTACACCTAACGCAATCGTTAAGGGACTGGCGCATTTTTCTACTATATACTAATCTATGAACAGGAAGTTGTGATTTATTAAGGTTGTGGTATCAGTTTTCTGATACATTTCTTCTTTCAAGACAATACACGCGTATAGTTAAATATTTTCTTTAAAGTAATATTAATAAAATGACCTTTCTAATTACATTTCTTTTTCTACTAATAACGTTCGGAGGAAGTCATACATTCTCGGAATCCTATCTCTTACACATCGAATACATAAAATTTTATGTTTCTTATTTTTTGCACTGCTATACCATTAATTCTATGCTGGTGTACACTTGTCCTACAAAACAAGGGAAGGTGTATACACAAAATACCGTACGGTGCGTGAGTGAGGGTACCTTACAGGTGCAAGGTAAGGACGAGACGAACAGAAATGTGAGAAGAATGACTGACAACGATGAAAAGTTGTCTCGTGTATGTGTTTTTGTCGTGGTGGTGGTGGTCTTTATACTCAGCAAGTCATGGCGCAGGATACCTTTCAATAAACTTTACCATCGTCTCGCCGATCACCATGAAGTTGGCAGGGAAATGTAATAGTTGGTGGAGGAGATGGGCAAGGGCAGAAGGATGAGGGGGGACAAAGAGAAGGGAAGATGTGAGAGGCAGAGATTGACAGAGTGGACAGGTGGGACAGCAGCTGGCGAGCAGAGAAAGGGGGAGGAGGAAGGAAACTGTAACGTACGTAATTTAAGAAAGTGATTGTGAAGGGGGGCAATGCCGGCTTCACAGCTAGGTACTGAATGATTAGGGGGGAGGGTGTTCATGTACCTTATACAAGAATCCACGCCGAACTGCGCTGTCAAGTCTTTGTTCGTGATCCTGCCAGCACTCATATATATATAGACCACATACGTTTTGCTTGTTCTACCTAAACATTCGTCATGGGTATACTTTCATGTTAGTGATTGCTATAACTGGTTTAACTAATTGATTGCCGATTGCGTAGTCGTGTCTTTACGACTGTTATGAAACATTTAAGGGGCCGCGGCGGAGTGGCCGAGCGCATTGAGGCGTTGTGCTGCGATGCGCGAATCCCCCCGCGGGCATAGATGTTTGTGCCGTCTTTAGAATAAGGTAGTTAATAAGTAGTTTGTAAGTTGGACTGATGACCCAGCAGTTAAGTCCCATAAACTTTACTAACATTTGAACATTTAAGAGGCAGCTGCCTGCACTTTGCAATACCTGTATCATAAGCACATCTTCCAACTTTTATTTACTATTTTCTAACGAAGTCATTAATGTAATTGTAATGTTTGTGATCCTCCTGAGAGATTAAAACGTCCACTGGTAAATGACATCTACGTTATAAGCTGTCATTTTCGTATATCGCTTGTTTGAAGTAAAACAGTACGAGGCGTTCAGTTACGTAGAAAGCTCTCAATCCAGTTTAACACAAGTTTCCGTTGCATAAATCGAGGACTAACATGTGTTTAGAATCAGTTGGCAATGACGAATCTGGTTCTGGCTACGAAGTGATATACCATGCAGTTAGGACATATAGTTCCTTATAAAACTATTAACCTACAGATGGAAAGCATGATATTTGTGTATTGCTGTCTGGAATTCATACATTGTAGAGGGGCCAAAGTACGCTGCGAGAGCTGCATTTGTCCAAGGGCAAACGTCTGCTCTCCGCGCCGCTGGTCACGCCCCGTGCCGCGCAGTTGCCGCTGTGCCTTACCCCCTCCCCTTCCCGCCCCTCCAACGCTCCCCCCACCCCCTCACCTCCCCTCTCTCCCCCCACCACAGACGCACTGCCTCGTGTTTCAGCTGGTGCGCCGGCTGCAGATGAGACACATTTATGAGCCATCAGTTGGCCGTAGCCTCACAGGCTGATATTTTGTAACCACGATAGCGCGCGCTTTGTGCGTGATAACCATTATCAAGTTATCGCCTCTATGCGCTGTTGGACCGCTTGTTGTTCATCAAACCTTGTCAGTCGTTTGCGTAATATAAATATAACTGTGTAACTCGATGACCTTAGTACACTACGAAAGAAACGACTGCGATGACTCAATTTCGTGAAATATCTTTAGTCACACCAGGGAACACTTTGACGTTTTCGATAATGCACACTTGTAAGTAACCATGCACTAAGAAAGAGAACTGTGTGTGGTTCCATTACCCACCATCACAGCTTGAAAGCGTATTTGTATCGATACGGGTAGAAGAGTTCTCGGCAGATAGCTGGAATACGCCGTTTTCACAGCTATGTGTCAATACATTGTCTCGATAATTTCCGTACGCTATGTAACATTTCGTGTATACGATACAATGAGCAAGTACTAGCTTCTGTGTAGTAGTAAACATAAAATCAAAATCGGGAATTTTAGACGATGAATAATTGTTTCCATGACGAAGTACAACTAATGGCATGGTACACCAGCCAGTGCGCCACACGAAATTATAATTACCGGCAGAGAGCACGTTCAAATATTAATTTACATATACAAAAATGACGTTTTATTTTTGGCAAACTGTTGAAATTTTCATTATTGGAATGTTACAATAAACGTGTCATGAATCTCGAAACCACATGTTTCATTAGATACGGCATTTCGTTGTCCTTAGATTTGAGAACTAATGGAGAGACGTGGAATGAAACACACAAGCCGACCAACAGTGAAACTTGATATTGCCAAACACAATGGCAAGTCGGGGAAAATCAGAAAAATAGCTAATTCCGATCGTAGATGGAGTGTGTTTTTCCTGTTTCATATCCAGTGTGTATTCCTAAATCGGATACGGAACACGGAATTATTGGGTTGCGAATTATCCTTGTCTGCAACAGCTGACGGCACTTATTCCAAGATTTTCAAATTTACGTACAAAATCGAAGTTATCTAAGAATCATTTTAAATTCGGTGCTTCAGGAGACAAATTGGGGAGGGCGGGAGGGGGGGGGGCGTATCTCTGAGATGTAATGTTAAGTGAAATAGGAAAACAAGTCAGTGTTGGAAACATTCTGGATAATAGCTGTACTAACTTCAACAGCAATACTTTTTACAACAAAGTTTCTCTTATAATAGCATACCAAACGGACGGACACGAGATACAAGGGACACAAAGACTGATGATACGCGACAGTTTGCAACACTACACACTGTAAACAAAACCTCACAAAACAAGTACACTGTGAAGTAACGAAATAGTGTTTGCCAAGGACCACAAAAATTCATCTATATGGAGCATGTACATACAGCTCCATGAAAATACATGTGTAGTAAAACAAAAACCGTAAGTAGTACTAAAAAATTAATTTCCAAAAACTTTGTGTTTTTATCCTAGTAGGTTAGAATTTGAGAAATTTTAACGTAGAAAAGATTTATAACTGTTCTACTGTGAAACATAGCAAAATATTTATAACTGTTGTGCAATGAAATATTTAAAAAACGTATTACATGTCACTGATTATTTTCACAAAGCTACGAAACGCATACGGCACAAAAAGCCTTTCATTTAGTTGCATTACACGGAAAAACAACTCCACAATAATCGATCTTTGGTTAGGAACTGCAGCTGTAATGTAATTTGGCTATGTATTTTGGTATAAATATGCAACATCTATTTTTAAGGATGTTTTTTTCTCTATAACTAGCTTCTGAGCCACTGAAGGCACATCATCAATGGGGATGTTACAGTTTTAGACGCTGAGATTGTGGTTCCAGCAAAATGACTGAACTTCTTAGTAATCGAGAATGAAAACACACGGAACGAAATGTTATGTTGTATTTCCTGTGTTTTTATTTTATTCTTGGTAAATTCGTTTTTCCTATAGAGTAAAAATATAGTACTGTAGTACAAAAGACTCAACCCAACATTTCTTTCCGTGTGATATCTTTCGCGATTACTTATTTTTCCAGGAGCACCATCACAGCGTATAACTACACTTAGTGCAAGAAAATAAAATGTTCCTGTTCCATCTCCACTGATGACCCTGCAGCGGCTCGAAAACTAGTTACGAAAGAAAAGACATCCATAAAAGCATCTGATTGCATATGTATACTTCTATAAATCGCCAATTTGGGGCACATTGTTACTGCCGTAGTGACCTGCAGTGGGTAAATTAAGTGCGAGACACACACACACACACACACACACACACACACACACACACACACAGAGAGAGAGAGAGAGAGAGAGAGAGAGAGAGAGAGAGAGAGAGAGAGAGAAGGGGTGGGGTGATGGCGAGTGCTTAGGCGGCCGGCGGGATGTCGGTAGTTGGTCGGCGACGGGCGCCCCCTCTAGCTACCCTGGCTCTCCCCCTCCCCCCACCCCAGCGGGCGGTTTCCACCCCTACACGGCCTGAGCAACACAGTCATTCATTGCCTGTCTGCGTTGGGCTGCGCGCGCGCTGGCCTTTGTAGTGCTTCCAACGTTCACACCACTTTTCGTAATTCGTGTTCTGTACGTGCATGTGATGTGAGCGTGTGTGTTGTTCCTGAACGCTGCTGCTGATCTGCCTCTATGGAAGACTGCCGGGGGATTGCTCTACAAAGGGATCTATGTGAGGATGTATGATGGCGACTACGCTGCTTGCAGCGATACATCCAATGGACACTTCGCACGTAGAACAGCTTTCCCGGTATGAAACGATTACTATTTTACGTTTTTTACTACTGGACTCCCAAATATCTTTATAAACACTAATTTTGTTTATATTTCGAATGCAGAGACCAACGTTTTCAACTCTGGTAGTTAAAGGTGTGGCTCCACCGTTTCCCCAACGTCTGCTGTTTAGGCTCAGTGCAAAAGATACAAGTTAATGTAAGCAATGTCTATAATAATTGACTAACATTTGTGACACATTTTTAATTTACCACAAATTCCGTCTTGCTAATATGGTGTGAAGAAACTAACACGCATCGTAGCTACTATTCATTTTACTAACTGACATATCATGAAATTAACAGCTAATCAGCATGAAAATGTAACTGTACCAAACTGTGAATGTTTGTTTGCGTGTTTAATCACTTCGCAGTTTACATGACTACTATATAGATAAATCACAATTTTTTTTCCTAAACAGTAGAATCATGTTTTTATGCTTAGATTTTATATCAGTGTAATTACCGTAAAATTATTCCATAAGTTAATGCGAGTCTGCTGTGTTTTTCTCTGGCATATTATTTCTGGAAGCAATATAGGTACTAGTATCTTTCGTAAACTGCAGACAATACTTCTAAATGGCGTCACAGAACTATCCGCTACAAATCAAGAAAAACTTATGAATATTTTCCAAGATTAAGTATATAAAATTATATTTTTCTGGCATACTTATTTATCCCTTTATGCAAAAACAGCCTGGTGCGTTGCGCGGAAGCTTGGAGGGCGACGACACGTACAATATTTCCAGTAATAAATAACACTAACAGGCATGAACCCCTGATGGAAATTGATAATCACTGGCAGCTTGCAGCCACTTTCTCTGTTGGAGCGTGTTAGTCATAAGAGACATACTAGAAGCAGTGGCAGTATCTACATTAGTATTTCAGCAGGGCTCTTAGGTTACAGGTGACTGTACAATAAAGGTAAATACTTAAAATGTATTTCTATGAAAGCATTATCACCTGAGCTTTTTGCAGTTCCTATGGTAGTTTTCCAACTAGGGCTCCATGGCATAATTATTTCGCAGACGTCGAATACTCTTTCACTTTTTTAAATACGCTTTCCCTTTAAGTAATTCAGAAGCCTTTTCGGCTATTGTATGGTATTCTTACACTTGCAGGCAACGTAATTATTTATAAAGTATCTTCTGGGCTTAACTGTCACTAGCTGAATAAGCTAATGCCTTTATTCATTTGGTAAGAATACAATGTACTAGGATTAAGAGTGTAGGACTGCCTGAAAGTCAGTTTTGCAGTTTTATTCCGAACTAGAATGACCTGGGCCTAATAGTTTACTTCGCCGAAAATGCAGCAAAGCATCCTAAGTTGCATTTTAAGCATAATTTAGGATGTATAATTCGATCATGTTTTGTGTAATACGACGCAAAACGCAGTGAAAAATTTAGCACTCTCTTCCCATAATGGAGTACGCTACATTGCACTCAACAACGATAAGAACTTTGCTGCTCAGCGAGCGTGCTTAAGGACTAGTTGTCACTATCAAGTAATAAGTAATGAAGTACACAAGTTTAGCTAGCAAGTTCATATTGGAGTCAATACTCCGGATGTAAAAGCGTGGAGGGAAGGTCATTTCATACGCGTTGGGAACAGTATTAATCTGTTTCACTAATATCATGTCTGAGCAAAAGGAGCTCTTGCTATATTGGAGAAATGTTAATTCTAAGATAAAATGCAAATCCAATCATGTCGTTCTTACTGGAGTTAAAGACAGACTAGCATGATCAGGCAACTCTTTCGTTGCTCGTTAGCATGCAAAGCATAAGTGAATCACGTGATTCCATCCGTCGGCTTTTACCCATGACGTCATCAACATGGCGGAAAACCCTTATTTCAGTCGTAGCCAACTGCAAGTAATCACTGTTTCAGTTGAACACAGAATGACTTGGTTAGTGTTTCGTAGAAACGATAAATAACGCTTTGGTTGACAGGTTCCTACTGCACAACACGCCGATGTCACGGATCAAAGACGGCGGGTGGTATCGCCTGCTTCAGTTCACATCCGTTTATAGTATTCACTACTAAGCTGCTGATTGTTATTAAATTGCAAGCAATGTCGTCTAACTTCTTCGGATGCAGTATATCGGTATCAATCTACATTATATAATCTGCATACTTGTGAAGTGCATGACAGGGTTCAATTAATTTTCTCTCTCGTGTTACATCTTTCATTCCATTCCACCGCAAAATGATCACTGGATAAACTCTAATACTGGAGTCGTGTCATTAAGCGTCAGCTAATTCGGGTGGTAAAGCATTTCTGTGACTCGCCCATGGCCAAACAAACATACAACCATTCGTGTTGCCATTCTTTGTGTGTGTGTGTGTGTGTGTGTGTGTGTGTGTGTGTGTGTGTGTGTGTGTAGGATCAGCATACTTGAGCAATTTTGTAGCCTGAGTCATACGGGTTCTTATGGAATCTTCTTTTAATAGTAACAGCAATTTGCTAGTATTCTAATACTCAGCCGAAGTGGACCACATGACTTCTCTGAAATAGAGCCGGTGTGGTTTGAAAAACGTGAAACAGACACGTGATCATCGTAGATCCTCACTGAATGTTTCGTGTACCATCGTTAGGGTGTGCAAACCCTAGGGGTCGTAAGACACCTATCTGAACATATTCGAAGAAATGTCATGACATCTGCTCTTTTTCGTCACAACTTTGTTAGTACGACAATGCATTTAGTTTCGACCATTTTGTTAATGTAGGCTCTGTCAAGCGAGAGGTTTTTCATTCGAGTCTGTAGATGGGACTGATGAAACGTTGCAGCTGTTATCACGATTGTAAGGCATGTGATATGTTAGAGCGATCGCGCTTTACAGGATGTTTAGTTGTAGGCAGCAGACGTCGTGGCTAGAGGCAAGCGTGGGACTGTCTGCACGTGACGGGTCGATGCGCGCGCAGTGGGGAGCCCCTGTATTGATCTGCTAGTCCTGCCCGCCTACGTACTTACCGCACCAAGTAACTGATCACCATCTCTTGTCGCTCTGTCCAAAGACTCGTTTGATACAGCAAGCCTTTTCCTCTCTTAAGAACGGCAACCTCCAGCCTTCTGGATCTGCTTACTGTATTCGCCTCTCGGTCTAAATCAAATGTTCGTATAGTCTATGGGACTTAACTACGGGGTCATCAGTCCCTAAACTTACAAACTACTTATGAACTACTTACGAACTAGGACGGCACAAATATCCATGCCCGAGGGGGGATTCGAACCCCCGACCGTAGTGGCCGTGCAGGCCGTAACTGGAGCGCCTTAGTCCCCTCGGCCACCGCGGCCGGCCTTCTCGGTCTCTCCAGTGATTTTTACTCCCAAACTGCCCTCCAACGCTAAATTTACGATTCCCCGGCGTCTCAGAATGTCCCATCAATTCATCCCTTCTATTATCAAGAATCGAAAATTTCTTCTCTTCCCAATTCTGCTCAGCACCTCATTAATTACGCAATATACCCACCTAATCTTCTGCATTCGTCTGTAGCACCACATTTAAAAAACTATCATCTTTTTGTATGATCTCCTTGTCGTCCACGTTGCACTCCCATACATACTACACTCCAGACATGCTTTCAGCAAGGACTTCCTAACAGTTAAATTAATATTGGATCAAAGCAAATTTCGCTTTTATCGGAAATAGTTTTCTTCCCATAACCATTCTGCATTTTATGTCTTCTTAACTTGGGCCATCAGAAGTTACTTTGCGACCCAAATACCTATACTATTATTCTCTCATTACCTAACCTTAATTCCTTCAGCATCTCCTGATTTTCTTACACTACACTACATTCCATTCAGTGGCGAATCCACGATTTTTGTCTGGGAGGGGGGACTGAGCTCATAGAAATTTTGTGGCATCGTACCTCAAACTGACGTAATCCCTTTTCCTCGTACTCTTGGGGGGGGGGGGGGCGGCTATGGGGCTGCAGGCTTGAATTCTTCAATGATCCCATTGCCCTCGTTTTGCTCTTGTAGTGTTAATCTTATACGCTGTCCATTACCGTTCACCTTCTCTTCCAGGCCCTCTGCTGTCGTCGGCAAACAGTAAACTTTTTATTTCTTCTCCCTGAACTTTAATCCCTTCTCCAAATTTCTCCTTCCATTCCTTCACAGCTTGTTCAATGTACAAAATGATCAACATTGGGGAAAGCTTTCTCCCAATCTACAAAAGCTAAAAATGTAGGTTTGCTTTTCCTTAACCTATGTTACGAGATAAGTCTTAATGTATTGCATCGGTCCATTCATTCTGATTCACTATGAAGCTCGATCTAACAAATAATTCGCCTGCGTGCTGTATTCGCTTGGATGAAGCTACCATTCTTAAAACAAGAATAGTATGGCTTCATAATGAGAAGGATGTGACATGTACGGACATGAATTGTGTGTGCCGTCACTTCTCCACGCTTATCGGAAGTCTACCGCTAACAAAAACCGTAGCAGGATAGGGGTTTACGAAATTACCATATACCTTCCAACACACGGTAGTATAAATCCACTTATCTCCTCTCGATTATAATGCACAAGTCTAGTACAAAAATTCGGGTTCGAATGCAGGTCCAGCGCAATTTCAACTTCGATGTTGAATTTGTGCCATGATACGTTAGAGATGTTTCAGTATTTAGAATTCGTGTATTACGATAGTTGTACTACAAACACGGTGTAAATTGCTGTTTGCAGTAACCGGTTCATGCGTGTCCATAGAGCTTTCCATAAGTGTGGACATGACGAGGAAATCACTAACTACTGTACTTATGTTTTGCTAAAACGTTGCGTCAGACTAGAAAGGTTACTTCATATAGTCTTGTGAATTGCCCTGGGCTACTACTTAATTGAAGGGAAAGTAACGAAAATTTTCCACAATGTGGACCCTTAGTGGGTTCAAATTTTGCCGTTGTATCCTTTGCCAAAATAGTGATGGTTGAACCACATATATTTTAGACAGGTTTGTGTACAAAACGCCTAAGAGACAGGTTTGTGTACAAAACGCCTAAGAGACAGGTTTGTGTAAGAAACGCCTAAGGGGCTTACTGCGGTACTAGTTTCAGATACACGTAACGCACTGGACTTCCATTCGGAAGAATGGCGGTTCAAATCCACCTCCGGCCATCCAGATCAAAGTTTTCCGTGATTTCCCAAAATCACTCCAGGTAAATGCCGGTATGGTTCCTTTGGCAAGGCACGGCCGACTTCCTTCCCCATCCTTGTGCTCACTCTCTGATGACTACGATGTCGATGGGACGTTAAATTTTAAGCTTCCTTCCTTTTATTACCGATACAGGAAGAAGTCCCCGAGATGTGTGGAGTCAGTCGGGCTAAATTACACGTCGTGTTAAACCGTGACGGGAGTATAGCACTGGCCTCCTTATCTTGCGTTCTGTGATGAACGCTGTATCAGTGGGAGGGGAGATAAGACACAACCAACTGAGACTTTTCGACAAAGACAGTTGTTTGACGATTTGAATGAGCGAGAAAGTTGAGTACGTGCACCCACTGCCACTGCGGCACCAGGGCCTATATTACGGTGCTGCTGCTGTTCTAGATTCAGTCACAGCCTGGTTCGGCGCCACTGTCTATCCTGTGCAAGCCTCCTCGTTGCCGAACAACTGCAGCAATCCACAAACATTGTAACCTATGTGCTGGAATCGTCTCTTGGTCTCCATCTGCGATTTTACCCCCCGCACCCCCTCATGTATTTACATCTGATACTAAATTGATTATTCCTCAATGTCCCAGAATATGTCCTATCAATTGATCCCTTCTCTCTTCTGTCATATTCTGTTCAGTATCGCCTCTAGTTACTAAAGCTAACATCAAATGTTCTACATTCGCTTATAGCAACACATTTCAAAATGTTGTAGCCTGTACTTAGCTGCACTGTTCGTGTACGTTGTAGTCCTGTACGAAAGCTACACTCCAGACACATGCAAAAATTTAATATCCGATTTTAACAAATTTCTTCACAAACGATTTTCTTCCCGTTGCCAGACTATATTTTATGTATTCTCTACTTCAGCCATTAAAAGTTACTACAAAACTCAGTTACTTTAGTGTCGTTTGCTAACTACCTTAGCATCGCATGATTTAGCTGACTACAATATAATGTATTACCCATGTTTTGCTCTTTATGTTCATCATTTACCCTCCTGTGAAGACACTGGTCTTCCAGGACCTTTGCTGTCTCCGTCAGAATTACAGTGCGACATGCAAATCGAAAAGTTTTATCATCAGAGACTGAAAGGCATATTCAACGTTCAGTAAGGAGGATAGCCCCCCCCCCCCCCAATAAAATTCCTCCATGATCCCTTGTTCAATGTTAACATTGATGCTCCGTCTGATGTTAAGTCTGTTACTTCAAAATCGTTCTTGACCGAAACCAAGGGCTTTCTCCTTCGTGTACCTCGACTCCTCCTAAGTTCTACTGTCAAACTCATGAGTCTCTTGGATAGTCTTGCTTTTCCCATCTGCCCCCACTATCTCAGCCTGTTCGCTTTAACTGCTTCATCTGTGATATACGTTCCCAGTTTTTTTTTTTTAAATTATTTCCTCACTATGGACACTCTCCTGCCATTGTTCCCACGTATTAGTACCTGCAATTAACCTTGCTACTTTCATATCTGCCACCCCCAACTAATAAGTTAACCTGTATCCACCCAGCTTTCAGTTGGTCAAATGATTGAACTGTGCACTACTTAGCCTTTGTGCTCCCTTCCTTCTTGCAGAAAAGAGTAGATCTTAGCTGATCACTAACTGCATTCGCTTTGCTACACCTTGATTTCAGTTCTTTATGTTGCCATCCAGTGAGGAAATAGATGAAAAAGTACATTATTAGTCGCGCGCCGTGCTTCGGTGCGCGCGCCGGGTTATTCCCCCCTCGGGGATGGGTGTCTGTGTTGTCCTTAGCTTAGTTTACCGTAGTTTGTAAGCTACGGACTAGTAACCCAGCAGTTGAGTCCGATAGATTTAAAAACATTTGAACATTTTGAGTACATAGAAAACTGTCTACCTTTTCTTTGTTCCTCCAATTTATCAGTCTTCTTAAATCTCTTTCCGACGGGCATTACTTGAACTCCCTTAGCAAATTTCTCCAGCGTATTCTTCATGGCCTGGACAATGTACAAACGTTACTGCCGTCGCGGCCACTGCGTCCCTTGCAGAGCCGGTCCTAGGTTGCACGGGGCTCTCGCATCTTCCTCTCCGCCCCCTTCCATAGGTTATACGCCTTCGTCACGTTTACTCATTGGCACACTACCAATGTATCACAAGACTTATTACAGCAGACCTACTGTTATGATAGATAAATAATTCACCGGAGAAGGAATCTTAATAAATGTCAATTACTAAAACGTTAATAAAAAGCAACTAGCTATCGGAATCCTTCCAATTTAATGAAATTTAAAATCGAAAGAGACTCTAAAGTGCTTTACTGGATACAGCACAACCATGTTTTCAGCACTTTACGTGTTCTGTATTATTAAGAAATTAAATTAGTTGTAGGTTATAAACTTTAAGGGTCTTTTGCTTTACACACTTGACACAAACATCTTTTCCGAACTTTCTGACGAGCAAATTCATCAATAATATCTTCAAAACTCGATTATGAAACCACGTCGCCGGCCGCAGTGGTCGAGCGGTCTGCGGCGTGCCCCCTCGGTCTGCACGGCCGCTACGGTCACGGGTTCGAATCCCCCTCGGGTATGGATATTTGTGTCGTCTTTAGTATATGCTAGTTCATAAGTAGTTCGTAAATTTAGGGACTGATGACGCCGCAGTTCCTTAAGCTTAACAAACATTTGAACATTTTTGAAACCACGTCGTGAGACAGACGTTCTTGCGAGATACTGCTTCTGAAATGATTAAGAAAATAAATTTCAGAAGACCAATGTATGTATGCAATTTATTTTCCTATTATTTCCTTGTCGACCTCCGTTGCTCAGTGGCAGCGTCACTGACCCCCAATGCAAGAGGCCCAGGTTCGATTCCCGACAGGGAACTGGATATTGTGTGTTCGTCGCCATTACTTTGATCATCGACACACGACACGCAAGTCAATCAAAAGACTGGCAGTAAGCGGCCGAACTCCGACGAAGATATTCCGGTCAATAAAAGCCATTGAATCATTTCATTTCCTGGGGTAGCAAGTCGCTACGTCAAAGCAGTCGCGAGTAGAAGTTGGCTGCCCATATAAGGCACAGCAGACAGGCGCGTCTTCGGCCTGGCCGTCCCATTTGACTGTCCATAGCGAGCGGAGCCTGGCTCCTTCCACCCGACCCAGGCATAATTTTCTAAATCTGAGACATACTCCAGTGGCCATAGTCGTGCAACCACGGTTATATACTTTAATTACGTTAAAAGCAGTTTCAGAAACTGTGCTCTGTTTTGCGCGGGGCCGTGTGCGACTGCGTTTTCACATGCATACGGCTGGGCCTGGTCCCTTCCATGCCTTACGATCCCCATGATTCCTGTTTTCTGTACACATTGTATACAACTTTCCGTGCCATATAACAAGACGTACGGTCAGTATTACCTTGCATGTTCTTAAATTTCTCCTAAATGAAAACTTCATTGTTACGTATACACTTGATGTTATGATAGTTGTGTAGCGTTCAAACCTGTCCACCTTCTTCCGTCGCCTGTACGGTGGTCGCACTGCCCCAGGCGAATAACGGCAGATGCGTGCGTCAGACGTTGCATAGGAATTCCACCTTGTGTGCCCTCAACTCGTCCTTCACAGATCCCAGCAAGTGCGACGAGTTGAAAGACTCCTCACTTGACTGCATGTAGCTCCTTGTGGGAACGGCAGCCGTTCGTAAATCCGTCGGTCTTGCATGATAGAGAGGCATAATTAACTATAATAACTGCCTAAACACAAAAGGGTGTAACTTTTTTGTTCAAGATCTGCCTATTGGTTGATAACTACATCGTGTGGTTCATTTGCTCTCTCCCATGACGATTTATCAAGAATCTGACACTATTGGAAGAATGTATTCAGAAACGAGTGTCACTGGACAGTTCTTTATTTCATGGTTATGATTTCGGTAAATGTGCCCTTATAAACTGAAAGAATCCATCGAAAATGCTTTAAAACATGGGCGTAACTGTTACCAAACAATTGCTCTCATATCAACGGTAAATACAGCAATATTCCTGAGTATTTGCATAAAAAGGGCTACTGGTCAGGTTTGGCTCATTCAGTTTTAATACCGCCCTTTATTTCTCGTAAATATTTCGTCTAGTTGTCAAGACCGCGGGATCGTATCGCAGCTACACGTTAATATGTCTGCCTGTACTCTTGGTATGCTTGGAACAATATGTTGGAAGTTTACCCCCCCATTGCAAAGTAAAATTACTTGCTGTATTTTAGGGACACGAAGTGACGTCTAGTTCATAGACTTGCACAAGATAGTTGTAGACAGAAAAAAGCCCGAAATACTGTCTTTGTCCAAACTCGTTTCACTGAAAAAGATGGCACTGTAGTTTCTCCTCTAAATCGTCTTGCTAACGACCAAAGGCAAATATCGAAGTACACGAACATGGTATACAAAATCAGCTAACATCGCTCAACAAAGTAAATACAATCGGACCTGACGGGATACCAGTTTGATTCTAAACAGAAGTACGCTATGTAACTCCCTTCACCACTTCGTGCTCCATAGCATCTATATACTGTACGCTCTCTACAGATGTGAATCGTTCCTAATGATAGGAAAACACGCAGCTCTTACCCGTTTTAAAAAGAGACGTAGAACAGATGCTCAGAACAATAGGCCTTATACATCACGTGAGACTTGTAAATTTTTGGAATATTATTATGCTTAGGTACGATGACGTTCCTAGAGACCGATAATTTTCTTAGTAGGAATCGAACCTCCGACGGCAGCGGCGTACGATCCGTAGCAAGGCGCCTCAGAGGGCACGGCCATTGCCACGCGGTTTCCTCAGCCAGAATCAACACTGCTTCGACAGCAACGATGGTTGAGAAATTCAGATCTACAGCTACATCGATACTCTGCAAATCACATTTAAGTGCCTGGCAGAGGGTTCATTAACCACTTTCATAACTTTTCTCTACCGTTCCATTCTGTAATAGCGCGCGGGAAGAAAGAAAACCTAAATCGTTCCGTTTTCGATCTGATTTCTCTTATTTCATTGGGATGGTCATGTCTCCCTAAGTAGGTGGGTGCTAGCAAAATATTTTCACATTCAGAAGTAAAAGTCGGTGATGGAAACTTCGCAATGAATAACGTCTTTATTCGCGGGGGACACCACTGAAATCTTGTATGGGAACCCCGTTTTTTATCGGAGATTACGGTTGTACGGCAAAACCAGCATACGATTCTTCTGACACATTTTTCTGTTTCGCCACAGATGACGCTGTAATCTTCGGAACCAAAATGAGTCAACAACTGTAATTTACAAGATGCAACGACACGGGGCCCCCCACTTCCATGTTTCGACGGTACAAGCCAGTATTTCGTGGCTTTAAGTTCTAAACGACACTAACAACGTTGTATACCTTCGACGTATAGATCAGGGGATTACCTGATGAGCCTCTGTGTCCGAGATTCGAAGCGAACGTTCACCTGCTTTTCCAAGGAAAGTAAATGTTGAAATGTAACACCTTCGACTGCAGTACACGCCATTACCCAGTCTGCAAATAATTGTACACAGGCTATAAGGATGTGTGTCAAAATGTCAGCACAAGCGTTACGTATCCGGTCGATCGTGTCTTCACGGCCTGTTGGCTTTTGCTGGTACACCTTGCCGCTTAAATATCCCCACAAAGAAATCTGGTGGCGTCAAATCGGGTGACATAGCAGCCTAGCAGGCCAGTTAATAGGGCGACCTCTACCGATCTAACCACCAGTGTACACATGGTCCAATAATTCATGTGCTTTACTCGGACATAGCCGAACGTCCGGGCAACATGGCAGAGTAGAATCGCTAGTTCCTGTTACAAAAACGTTCCATATTTCCGTCCGTCCATGGACTAACGAGTTTGTACGCTCTGATGCTACACCATACGTTAACCCACCAAGTTGACGGTCGACTCAGTGGGGATTGCCTACACTCCAGCACTGCATGATTTGTGAAAGCAGACTCTGAAAACAGTACCTCGGCAAAGAACGTGGAGGTCGTTCACATTTGTTGAAGTGCCTATTCACAAAATAGTATCCGTTTATGGAAATAGTCTCCATGAGGTTCTTGAAGCAGTATCACTTGGTATGGATGGTACCTTTCAAGATGCAATATGTTGCGAATACTCCCGATGGACATACCAGATTGGCGGTGTGATGGGCGAAAACTTACCTCGTCGACTGTGGTGTACCGCTGTGCCATTAGCTTCTCCTGTAACTTTTTTCCTTAGTTTCCGCTTGGCAATCTGTACACTGCCACCAACATAAAGGCTTCCACAACCATGTAATAAAACGTACGAGAACTAACACTATCGGCAAAACGTTCGACCCACATGGTAACAGTAGTGTCAATATTTCTCTTAGGTTCGACGTAAATCAGGGTCATTGCAACTTTGTTCTGTGATTTGTAGCATCATCTTTTCGCACGTCTTGGCTACGAATGATAGGTAAGGGTGCAAGAAGTAAACACCGAATACGTGATGCTTCGTTGCTTTCTGTTCTACGTCTGCTAGATACATGAGTTCCCGTCACAGGGTGCTGCGTGTTATGATACGTCGTAGTTCGCTACACGAGCAAAGTGGCGCATCGAATAATCTGATGTTAGATATGTCAGATGAACACAATGTTTTGGATGGGGTTTCCAGTAAACGTTGTGAATTACTGGCGTGTTCTATTCTGGCAGTATAAATGTGGGGATCCCCGTGTCGTTAAATATTAAATGCACATTGAGCTGCATGTTTTACAGTTGTGGCCTCATTTCGATTCCGCTGACTGCAGCGCCATCAGTGGCGAAACATAAAATCTTTCAGACGAAACGTATGTAGCTTTTGCCGTGCAATCGTAATCTTCGATAAAAACCGGGGCTTCCCATTGAAGATTTCAAAGATGCCCCCCTCCCTCCACCGCCACCCACGCACGGGTTTGAGTGGAAGGGGGGGCGAGTGTAGTATCACTGGATGCCCCCCCCCCCTCTGATACAACGAATTAGTGTTGTACCTTTTCTTGATCCGACGTGTAGTTTCCGTGACATTTGAATGTCGTCAGTTTCAATGTGTGTGACCTAGTAGATAACATTGGAAGTGACGTGAGACATTTCACAGAGTGAGGGGGCGCTGGTGTGTGATTCGGTATAGAGGGGCTGTATAGGAAGAGTGGCATGGTGATATCGCTGCTGATTGCCTGACAGCCCAGGGCGCCATGTTTTTACCAGACTTGGCGGGCTTTGTATATGTGTGAACAGCTATCGTGAGCTTTTCTGTACTGTAGAGGGTCTATAATGCTTCGGACAGTGATTTCACGTACAGTTACACAAAGGTTGTGTTATGGTAGGCACTATTGCACTTTTCAACGTCTCCTGTCGGTTCTATTTACGTAAATTAACGTCTTTCGTCGGTCATTGACGGTAACTTAAGAACTTAGCGGCAATTTTTAAGATTAGATGTTGAAGTGATTTACTGAGTGTTATTAATGTCTATTAGGAAATCATTAAGGACCGCCGAGAAATATGACTCGTTGTTCCGCTGTTGGCTGTAAAAACTGAATGATGCTTGCGTTCGCAAGGAATAAGGAAAGACGGAACAGTGGGTAGTGAAAGTTTACAGAAAGAGCCGGAACCAGGCGACGTATGAAAAATAACGAATTATTCATGTCCCCGCTCCCTCCATCGCCCATTGCAAGAAAGGCATTGATGAAAATCGATAAATGCATTACTACTTGCACATTTCAGGTGTGGTTTAGGGGTTGCGTATTGAATTCGTAATGTGAAGGTCGCGAGGTCGAATCCGCTAACTGGTAAATGTTTTTATTCGTATTTTCTAGATTTTTGTGAGTCATTGTTCTTCGTAACATGTAGTGCTACAAGGTATGTTTTAACATGCCTACGGCACCACCTACTCCGCTGTGTATTATTGGCTATCTACAATACTGTAATTGGTTACGCGATGTAACATGAAAAAGGGGGGGGGGTGGTGGACTATTGACTCGTTGTAGATATTGTTACCTATTTTGAGTCAGTTTCTGCTGTTTCAGTGGAGATAGTATTGGCATTTTCCGATTTTCTGTGGAACTGTGTTGCTAAAAGTATGTAAAGAATGACGTTTATGGAATTTTCCAGGATAGGAAAATTTTATAAGATCGTTAGAAACACACTTAAAGTGCAGTATATAGAGGCGGAAAGCGATAATATTGCAGTAATTTCAGCGATGGATATGCAGACAGAAAAATCTAAAATAGCATCACTTTCTTTGAGATACATATCATGAAATACCTCGCTTTCTTATTAATCAACTGCCAACTGTCGAAGTTACCACAACAACGTAAAATATGGTATTAATATTCGGCAGGCATAGACACCTTCATCCTAATATTAAATTTACTATGGAGATAGAAAGGGATGGGAAGCTCCCATTTTTGGACGTAATGTTTGATAAAAAACATGATGGCACTCTGGGACTCACGGTTTATAGAAAACCTACACATATCGATCGGTATTTGCATGCCAAGAGCTGCCATCCACCATTCCAACGCAACGGTGTCCTTAAAACCCTGGTTCGTAGGGCATATGCCATCTCAGATGCTGAACTTCAACACCTGAAGACTGTCTTTAAAGAAAATGGTTATTCTGAGCCGGTCGCGGTGGCCGAGGGGACTGAGGCGCGTCATTCACGGTCTGCACGGCCACTACGGTCGGGGATTCGAATCCCCCCTCGGGCATGGATATTTGTGCCGTCCTTAGTATTACGTAGATCATAAGTAGTTTGTAAGTTTAGGGACTGATGACCCCGTAGTTAAGTCCCATAAGCTATACAAACATTTGAACATTTGAATTTGGTTATTCTAACAAATTCATTGGGCCATGGAGTTTGGACCATCGCCAGAGGTTCACGAAGGGGAATATAAAGCGGTGGCGTTCATTCCCTATGCTGGGGGCGTCTCTTTCAAAGTTGGAAGACTTTAAAAAAAAAAACCTTTAATATCAAGAGTGTTTTTTGCCCTCCCAGCAAAATTACGGCACTGCTTGGCTGTGTAAAACATGACCTAGGTCTTAGGAAGCCGGGTATTTATAGAATGCCTTGCCAATGCGGCAAGGCGTACATCGGCCGTTCTGTCCGCACTGTCAAAGATGTGTAGAACATTGTCGCCGCATGAGACTGCTGCAGCCTGAAAAATCTGCTGTGGCAGAACATTGTTTAACAAGATGGAATTTGACGAGTCCCTCATAATTGCTAACATCTCCGGTTTTGGGGGCAGTGCCTAGAAAGAAGCTATTGAAATTAGATTGGCGGACAATCTGATTAACCGAGACAAGGGTTTTCCTCTGAGCAGATCGTGGAACCCGCTTATAAAAAAAAAAAAAACAAAAAAAAAAAAAAAAAAAAAAAAAAAAAAAAAAAAAAAAAAAAACGCACTGACGTGTATTACGGCCCACTTCAGATTTGTAGTTTTATAAGTTTTTGCAACCATTTAGGTACTGGCGGGTTCCGAACCACTGACCTTCAGCGTCACAGTCCAACACATTGCCCATTACGCTACAGCTAACAGTTAGGAATTGCGTTCTTTAATCTCATACTATTGATGGCCGTTGTTAACTGATGATGATATGGCATTTGTAGACAGTTAGATTATCATTTATCGTACGAAGAACGACGTCTTTTTGTTAATTCTTCAGTGCGCCATTGGTTTGAAATGACAACATGTAAGTTACAATAAGAAAATCATCAAATACGCAACGCAAGATGACGTATGCCAGAGAGAGTTCTGGGCGAGGAATGTCACGTGGCATCTACGAACGGCTGGTTGTTATTTTTGCAAATATCTCTCAAACGATATTAGATATGAAAAAAACATAATAGAGCGAAGTTGTAGAGAAGTTTCCTCTCTACCAATTAGGTTATTCAATTTTCTTGTCAGATGAATGGTTAGTTTGCAAATACAATTATATCACAAACGGCGTTTTTTGGTATTACTACCGTATTTTTTGTCCGAGAAATTTGCTAAAGGGAGGTTCTGGTCTCTGGCGGCCTACAATTATGTGTGAAAAATATGGTGCTGATCGATTGAACGGTTCGTCTTAAAAACAGAGACGGACGGACAGACATACACCCCAAAATCGCTGTTATTTTTGCAAATATCTCTGAAACGATACGAGATATAAAAAAACATAACGGAACAAAGTTGTAGAGAATTTTCTCCTCTACAAATTCGGTTATTCAATTTTCGTGAGAGATGAATTGTTAAGCCGTTATTTTCATTTAAATTTCGAGCTGTCAAAAGACGATCACAAAGGCCCACTTTTAGTGTTACTACCGTAACCTAATGTGGACCAAAACATCAAATTGCAACGTTCTGTGACGAATCCAGCGCCAGTGTTTGATCGACCATAATCGATATATCGTTGCACCGACGTCCCACTAGGGGCGGCGCCACTAGTGCACGTCCCGTACGTAGCAACCTTGGAAGGTGGCGCATGCGCCGCACACACGCGCGACGCCTATATAGGACGCAGAATGTGGTTCTACCCTCAGTACTCGACGGGACTCAGCAGCAGCAGCAGCAGCAGCGTTCCTGAGGATGGCAGACAGTCGGATCGCCGAAATATCGGACCAGCTTGTTCTTAGTATCCGGCAGCATACCCGGAAGGACTATCAAGGCACAGACACTGCTTCGCGAGACTTACTTCCTCACAAATTTATTAGGCCTGTGTAAACATTGATCAATGGCATTTGTTTTAATCACGTACTAATTAGTAAGCTAGAAGATGGTCTCATATGTGGAACTGATGCGTTATTTCAGTCGCCAAGGGGGTGCATTTCTGCCTGGGTCGTTGTCCACACGCGCGCGGTCTGGTAAACACATGGCCAACACTTTCTCCTTATACAGGCTCTCTAATTCGGGAGGCGGCGGCTCAGATCCGCCCCCAGCCGCCCAGATTTAGATTTTCCCCGTTTTTTCGAAATAGCTCCAGGCAGCTACCGGCATGGTTCCTTTGAAAGAACACAGCCGCTTTCCATCCCCATCCTTCCTCGAATAATCCGAGAGTGAGCTGCTTCTTTGATGACCACGCTGTCGACGACACGTTAAACCCTAACCCTACTTTCTTCCGCGAGAAAGTTACAGTGAAGTGCAGGAAGGGTGACGTGGCGTTCAGAGTAGAAATGTCGATGAACTTTCGTAGGGACTCCGCCTAGGCGTGTCGTAGTTGCGGTGCGTTACAAACGAGACACAGTTAACTGACCGCTCTTGATGTGTATGGACATTCAAAGCAATGTATGAGTTGCACAGCGAAACAGTCGCATCACAGATATTCCCGCGTTCTGGGATTTGTGCGGAGTGTTGGATGATATTACAGGCTTTCTCACTGCGAAATTATTTGTACAGAAACAGATAAAGGGAATAAATCGTAATGAGCTGAACAACAGAAAGTAGTGTCTTTTACACCACAATACTCAAATATCAGTAAACAAATTTATTCATCATAAGAATAATAGACACAATAGGATATCTCTGTTTATACGAATTCCGTAGGATTTGATTAATGTGTAGACTCTTCAGGCTAAAGTTTCATTGCTACTTGAGCTTCATACACGATAACGACTGAATAAATGTCATTAGGACATACTAAATTTACATAATTCTGCTTAAGCTGCTATTACCTGCTTCTGCAAAAGCAACTGAAAAGGCATGCTATATTTAAACGAACACAAAATCCCCAGGATTGGCGATCCTACATTGCTCGAAATTTAGCAAGGAGTTCACAATGCGAGATGCCTACAATACTTTAAACAATGAAACTTTCTCGAAATTTGACTGAAAACCCAAAGAAGACGGAACCAATATTCCACATTTCAAATTACAAACAGAGAACAGATTGAGTAACGTTGAAATAGATGCCCTCAAAGTAGTGAAGCAACTGAAATCACTTAACAAGAAAGTCTACTAATCTGATTATGCTGAAGCGATAGCTCCTTACTTAACAGCCATATACAACCGCTCTCTCATAGGATCTGTACCAAAAGATTAGAAAGTTGCTCAGTTCACACCTATATTCAAGAAAGGCAGTAGGAGTAACCCACTAAACTACAGGCCTATTTTATTAATGTCAGTTTGCAGCAGGGTTTTGAAACATATCATGTATTCAAATATTATGAATTATCTCGAACAGAATGATCTATTGGCCCAAGGTCAACGCGGATTCAGAAAATATCGTTCATGCGAAACACGACTAGCTCTTTACTCTCACAAAGTGACGAGTGCTATAGACAAGGGTTCTCAAATTGATTCCGTATTGATTAATTTCCAGAAGGCTTGTGACACCGTACCTCACAAACTGCTTTTAATCAAATTGCGTGGTTATTATATATCGCTCAAAATTTGCCACTGGATAGGGGATTTGTCAGAGAGGACACAGTTCGTAGTAATCGATGGTAAGGCATCGACTAAAACAGAGGTAATATCGGGCGTTCCACACGGTAGTGTTATTGGTCCTCTGCTGTTCCTTGTTTACAAAAACGATTTGGGAAAAATCTAAGTATCTCTCTTAGGTTGTATGCAGATGACGCCGTCATTTACCGTCTAGTAAAACCATCTGAATATCAAAACCAACTGCAGAACGATCTAAAGAAGAAAGGAAACTTACGGTTTAACATTCCGTCGACAGCGTGGTCATTAGAGACGGAGCTAACGCTCAGTGTTTTGGGTAAGGATGGGAAAGAAAATCGGCCGTGCCCTTTGAAAGGAGCCATCCCGGCATTTGCCTGGAGTGTTTTAGGAAAATCACGGAAAATCTAAATCTGGATGGCCGGAGATGGATTTGAACCACCATCCTTCCGAATACGAGTCCAGTGTCTTACCACTGCGCCACCTCGCTCGGTTCTAAAGAAGATATCACTATGGTGTAAAAATTGCAATTGACTCTAAATAATGAGAAGTGTGAAGTCGTCCACATGAGTACGAAAAGAAATCCGTTAAACGTTTTTTACAAGATAAATCAATGAAAAGTGAAGGTTGTAAACTCCACTAAATACCTAAGAATTACTATTACTTCAGACTTAAACTGGAAAAACCACGTAGATAATGTCGTGGGAAAGGCGAACCAGAGACCGCGTTTTATTGTCAGAACCCTTAAAAGATGCAACAGAACTACAAGAGAAACTGCATACACTACGCTTGTCCGTCCTTTTATTATTATTATTATTATTATTATTATTATTATTATTATTATTATTATTATTATTATTGCTGCGCAGTGTGGGATCCTTATCAGGTGGGTTTAACGGAGGACATCGAAAAATCGGAAAGGACAGCTCGTTTTGTATTGCCAAGATACAGGGGAGACAGCGTTACGGAAATTATACAGGATCTGGGATGGGAATCATTACAACTGCGCTTATCGCTGCGTCGTGGGCTACTTACGAAACTCCAATCACCAACATTCTCCTCAGAATGCGAAAATATATTGTTGACTACCGCTTACATAGGTAGAAAAGACCATCAGAATAAAATACGAGAAATCAGAGCTCGAACGGAGAGATTAGGGTGTTCTTCCCGCGCGCTATTCGAGAGTGGAATGGGAGATATAGTATAAAGGTGGTTCGATGAACCCTCTGCCAGGCACTTATGTGATTTGCAGAGTATTCCATGTAGATGTAGATTAGGTTTGTTTCGAGATTGAGATTTAAGCTCATGTGCCATTCTCAAGTAATTAGTAGCTCCCCATGTAGTGTCCGTGAAACTCGTGTCAAATGAAATATTTCAGTTTGTATAAGCGCATAAACAAGTGCCTTGGTCGTGATTTTCACGGACAGCAAAGGGTGTCACGTATTACTAGTAAATGTTACATTCGCTGACTCGCGATCTCGGAATAAACGTAATAGCTGCAGAACCTGTCGTTTGTATGAATTTTACTGAAGACCCGTGCTTTTCCTGACGTTGTAATGTTCCAAGCTGTTGAAAGTAGCAATGGACACGCTGACAGGAAATTTCAGAATTAAACTAATGTTAAGAAAATAAAATTGTACGCTTTTTATGTCGAATAAAAGTTAATCACACTGGTTGCAGGTTATCCCAATGAAGTAAATACGTAATAAACTAATTGCATAAAACCAAGACATAGTATTAAACTGCTGCAGTAAAGAAGTGATAGCTCTATTTTTAATACTTGGTTTGGAATCTGTTTCCCATTCATCATTCCGTTAACAATGCTGCTTTAAATAAGGCGGCCAACTTTTTCAAAACTCAATGCGGGACATTTCCAGGAAGTGGAGGAGGACTAAGATCACGTGACTCACTGCACCAGTTATTCTGAAATTAGGAAAGAAATTTAGACGAGCAGAGTCGGCCTACTCATTTACTCTTAAAGTAATACATCTAACAAGAGTGACATTTTATTCTTAATTTTCTGTCCTATAAACAGTTTATAAACATTTTCTCATACTTCCAGTTCGAATTTTTAGAGTCTGGCAATTTTTACATATGCTTTCTCCGTTACGTTTTTCCGATCACTTTCGTTGTCTGTACGGTACTATTGTTCCAGCTCTTAGAGCATCGTGCTCCACACATTTTGATAAGTAGCTTACCCCGCCCGAAGAATTTTGTTTTGCAATAACCTCGAATTAAATTTGATAAAAACTACTTTTTAAAACAATTTTAACTCTCTATTATAGAAGATCTTTCGATGAAGTGCAGAGTTTAATTGTGCCTTACTACATGCAATGCTCACTTTCGTTGTTGCATTTTCAGAATTTCACCACCTATTTTATTCCTGAAGGAAGTAAGACGAATGCTGATATTGTACTTGCATTTCAGATTTTAAATACACTATAATATGCCACCTTAAGCACCGAAAAATATGCCATTACATTTACTGAAACGTACTTAAGAAGGCACAGAAAATATACCAAAAACAGAATTTTTTAATAAGTCACCCTATCACCAAAAGCAGTATGAGCTTAAAACAAGAACAACTTCCAATGCTAGCGAATTTGTCATTTTGGAATAGTCAGATGTATATATTTAAGACTGTCACTTATTCGTAGATGATGCATTGTGAAGTTGACTTGGAAGCAGTATGACATAGCGTGCAGACCACAAATAGTTTTGGCTTTTAAAATTACTGGAATGCGAGCCCCTTTTCCGCTTTGCGGGACATTGTCAGTAATCACTCCGATGCGGGACGAGTCCAAATGCGGTACCGTCCCGTAGACTCCGGGACGGTTGGCCGCCTTAGCTTTAAATGCACTTTCACCCTTCACAACCTCCTATTCGGACTTAGTGAATTACTAGCAACCTTCACTTATCTTTCACGCACTATCAGGTAAGCTATAAAACGGGAAAATACAATAGCATAGTTACTGGTAAGCGAAAGAGTAAATTACGAGGAGCCTTCATAGAACGCCAAGTAGGAGGCTGTGAAGGTACAAACTACATTTCAAACACTACGCGAAGCTGCGAATGTAATGGGCATTAAGCAAATAAACTTAACAGGCGTTAAGGATTGATTATTTATGAGAATTCATATTTTGTGAAATTCCTCAGCGCAAATGAAACACGAGAAGGCGATTTGATAACCAGAAGTAGAGATATGGCAGTCCGGATGACGTGGCCTGGTTGACTCATAGATAGGACAAATAGCCCTCTCCCGTAAGGCAACATGCTGAGTATGTTTGTTCGTAGCGCCTTCGCTGCGTTTTAGTTGCTGTGCCGTCCATGTTGTCAGCGTGGCGCTCGTATCGGTACAATAGCGCCAGATGTTAGTTCCACCAGCTGCCGCTAGAGCACATTATCCTGAAAGACAATTCTCTAGCGCCAGTGAAGCACACACGGATGCGTTGACATTTCAAACCGGAAACCAGGCTCATGTGACAAGCTGCTGTACACGCCTGCCTGCGACGCAGAACTTAAGTGGAACACGACTGTTTTTGCCCAGTTCAAAAATGCGCATCCCTCTGTTATATACACCAAGTGTGGGTACTAAAAGGGCTGACTTTTCTTGAAGGGAAAAAAATTTCGTGCTCATTACAGTTTACTTACGAAGTTTCGCCTGACCCAAAAACTGTGTGACTGAAATTTTTTGTAAAGCATGTGATATATCAGACCCCATTGTAAAATTGGCTCAAGATTCATCAGTAGGCTGTCGCAAATACAATTATCACTGTGAAATATATTTTACGATATTCAAGGGCGGATTCAGGGAGAGGGCACAGGTTGTGACGGGGTGTGTGTGTGAGAGAGAGAGAGAGAGAGAGAGAGAGAGAGAGAGAGAGAGAGAGAGAGAGAGAGAGAGAGAGAGAGGGGGGGGGAGGGAGGGAAAGAATCTTAGCATTAGAATAATTAACTTCTTCTTACGGGCAGCATGTAATTTTGTTTAACATGCAAAATCCCTGTAATTAACATAACGTAATTTAACTTTTTGGGTTATGCTTCCATTTAGTTGCTCTTTTTTGTCAGTAATTTACGATAAAAATAAATGAAAGTTGATTATTGTTTCTAGGTTTTCGTGAAGATAAATGGGTTGTTGTGTATGTGTTTTACTCATACCTAAATAAAGGATTTAACTATGTAAAAAACCAGGGTATAATTTTGTTGATCGCGAAAGCTTTCTTGAAAACTTATCTCGTTTTGCTTAGCAACTTTACAAAGAGTGAAGAAGAAATTGAGTACAACGCAAACACAGGAAACCTGATTTTAAGTTTTGAGGCAGCGCGATATATTTACTGGCCGTTTGCTTATGACCCGTAACTGGGCGACCTTTTAGGATACACTGCTTTTCCAATGTTGCATTGCTTGGTAATGAGACAGCTACTCCGGATACTGTACTGTTCGTCCACGATGACGATTCGTGCGCTGGCTGTTGGTAGCAGCAGGAGGCATGTATCACGGCTGTTGGGGGGAGGGAGGGGGGGGGGGGGCGAGCATCAGCGAGCAGAAGGCAGCGTCGTAGGATTGGAAACGTTACCCGTAACAATGTATACAGTAATATTTCACGTCTGGGGCAGCGTAACATTGATGTCCTTCAAGTGGTGCAGATGTTTTTTGGTGCTGGCATCACCAGGTAAAATCTTCATCTAATTACCAATGCACTTCTAGTTTCGGCGCACTATGGTGTCATTCTCAAGTTCCTACGAGTACAAATAATATTATGAGAGTCAACCACATTGAACAGTGAAAAGTTTAACAGTTCACCACAAAATGAGTATTTACCAAAATGACCATGTGCGCCGCACGGGTTGGCCGTGTGATCTGGGGCGCAACGTCGCGGAGTACACTGCCACTGTAGCCGGCCGCGGTGGCCGGGGGGACTGAGGCGCTCCAGTCACGGTCTGCACGGCCACTATGGTCGGGGGTTCGAATCCCCCCTCGGGCATGGATATTTGTGCCGTCCTTAGGTTTAGCTGGTTCATAAGTAGTTTGTAAGTTTAGGGACTGATGACCCCGTAGTTAAGTCCCATAAGCTATACAGACATTTGAAACTGCCACTCCCACTACAGGTTGGAGTCCTCCCTCGATGACGTTGTGTGTGTGTGTGTGTGTGTGTGTGTGTGTGTGTGTGTGTGTGTGTGTGTGTTGGCCTTGAATAAATTAGAGTAGTTTGTAAGACTACGGACGATGACCTTAGCAGTTTGGTCGCTTCGGATTACAAACTTTTAATTTTTTTTTTTTTTTTTTTTAAACCATATGCTCTAGGTTTTTGTACAATCATCATTAAGTCATTTGGCTCATTTAATGTCATAATCCTGTGGAGATCATTGTACAAAACTTATTTTTCGACCATATTGAACAATTGTTTGAATTTTCAAGTGGTCAGTCTTGTAGTGCAATTATTCGAAAGTTGTAAATATGTAGAGAAACATTTGACAATTTCGCATGGCTACGTCTGTACAGGGATTCGCATATATCCATCTGGCGAAGCTCAGATACAGTTACATATGAAATTAATCCAGAGCCTGAAATCCCTGTGTTCAGCCTTTATGATGATCAAGGAAGAAACAAGTGTGCCAACAGCTGAACACGGGCCATTCAGGCTCTAAATTCTTTGGTTGTTTTTATTTTGTGGTAAATTTAGAAAATTGACACTGTTTAATGTGACCGAATAATTGTAATATTTTTGTGATCACGGGCATTTTAAAATGGCTCCATAGTGATCAGAAACTAATAGTGCATTGGTAGGTAGATTAAAGTATATTAAAGTTTTTTTTCTAAGAAGCGACTGTTGCTTTGAAATATGTTTCGTGTTTCCTATAGCAGTTACATGTGACAATGATCTGTGTGTGTGTGTGTGTGTGTGTGTGTGTGTGTGTGTGTGTGTATGTATGGGGGGGTGTTTTAAATTAGTCTCAAAAAGCCCTTAATGGCATGTTTACCCTCACCCCCACACCGAAAAAGATTCTGTATCCCTTACTGACAATATTAAAGTTGTTTCCACAAAAAGGCCACACCAAACGAAATTTTCGCACTGGAGATTACATGCGTATATATATTTTAAAAAATAATTATTACTGTGTCCAAAAATTACATAAATGCTGCATAATTTTTTGCTGTTTGCCTAAACCCAGTAAAAACATCTGTATTTCATGAACACATTTGTTAGTGCTTGGCTTATGGCAGCAAACTCTCATATTTCCATGCGTTTTTCATCGTAAGTAAATCGGTTAATAATTGTTCAATTTCACCCCCAGGGACTATGATGTATTAAGTTTCATAGCTGCGTATTATAGGCAGATGCAATAGTGGTCTCTTGAGTGGCAGCAGTTTATGACTTTAAAAAATAGCGTTCCAAAATCTGTTACGACGATGCGGACCTGAAGCCACCTTCTTTCCGCTCTGACTCCATATACTAACCGCAAGACCATGATGAACTGAACTATTTTTGAACATAATTCGTATTAAATACCGATTTTAAATGTCAAAGCAAAAAAGGGAGGGCGGTAGAAGTAAACTGAAAACTGCGGGGATAATCATTTTTATTTAATGATGTTTAGGGGAGAGGAACGCAGGACGGGTATTTGCGTTACATAATTTTGTACTCTGCAAGCCGCCACGCACTATGAGGCAGGCTAGTTCACTGCTCTGACATCCTGATTTCCCCAATACTCCGATATGTTGGTGCTAAGATATCCTTCCGTTGTTTGTATCGAGGACTTGAGTTCGTAGTCAGTGCCTCTGAAGGGTGGCAGCATCTCACTCGCCTTATACCCTTCAGCCCCTCTTTTATACTTAACGCTATGTGTTTATTTGCAATTATAAGCGGTTTCATAGAATTTCCTTGTGTCCTCTGGGGACTATTCCCGACTTCCAGGAACTAGAGCTGATGGGCGCTGACCTCGCGGTTTGCTCCAGTTGACCCATATCAGTCCGGCACGAACCGCTCGCGGCATCTCAAGTGTGTGTGTGTGTGTGGGGGGGGGGGGTGGTTCTAATATTGTAACTTACCTCGTCTGTGACTCTAACACCCAAACCTCCCTATGCCAGGCAGTCAAATCGGTACCACACGTTGTATAACGATTACTGAGCAAAACTTCGATATAATTGGTGCTATGTGCTTGCCGTACAGGAGTGTGTGCATAAATTATATCTAACACCTGACCTACGCGTACTGGGGAAGAATGCTTCTGGGAGCATATGACGTGGCGCTCCTGTGGACAAGTTTTTAGTTTGTTATACCGCGGGTCCTGGGTCCAAGCCGCCCTGACAGTAGTTTTTTCTTTACTGCGGTACGTTTGCAATTATATGGGATGACGTACTACATAAAGGACTGTTCGGATTTTTTAGAAGTGTATCATCAGCAGTTTGCGTTTGTTTCGTTCATTTGAAAGCTGCACTTTTACATGTCAGGAACGTTTCGTCACATATAACACTATATAGGTAGAACAGTTAATAACATAATACAGAGAAAATAGCATAACCAGGGCTTGAACCCAGGACCCTTGAAACAACAAAGTACGTTATATCGACTTCTGCCAACACGACGCACTCACACGTATGTGTTTTTCCTGTATTCCGTAGGACAGGTGTTACTTATTATTTCCCATTTAAGCACGTTCTCCTGGACGACAGCACACAGCACGAACTGTACCTGAATTGGCTGATGCTCTATCGATTTACAACGTTTCTGTGTGACATCTGGGTGTAAGAAACATGCTGACGTCGCCTTTCAGCGACGCGGGAATGGCCGTGTGGTCTGGAGCGCCACTTTACGGATTGCGCCGCCGCTCGCGTCGGTGGTTGGAGTCCTCCGTTGGGCACTGGCACGCGCGCGTATAAGTCCAGGGGCCAATGACCTCAGCAGTTTCGTCCGTTGGGATTACAGATTGAACAATTGTTGAAGCCCATTCAGTTCTACATGACTGCCTCAATTCGACATTAACAGATGAATAGAAAGAAAATGTTTCGCACGGTTAGGATTTTTGCGCACATAGCGGAACACAATAACTTTCTCTTGTAAATTGCAAGCAGTATAGCCTTTGGAATTGGTTGCCATATCGTGGGCTCTGAAATACATTATAGCCCAATCAGTAAAGGAGTTCCTTGTGCGTAACGAGTTGTTTGATCTGCTTAACAAGGAACATACCAATGCTTTCCCTTTAACATTTTTTCATTAACATTCAAGCTCTGTTACTCAACTATTGCAGCTCCAGAAACACTATAACAGTTATCAGGACCCAAACGCCACTTCGTTACGCCAAGAAAGAAATGCGCTGCCAAATTAGCTGAAGACGTTACCACAGGAAACAAAAGATAACTGACTGCTGGGCACAAATGTATGACTGAAACTGAGATCAAATTTTGAAAACTTGGAATGTAGAAGAATCGCAATCAAGGGTACTATCATTGCTTGACACATTTTGCTGCAAGCCTCATGGAAAGATGCTGTCCTGTATCGACTTATCAGACATGCGCAAGAGTTCCTTCTACTCCAAGACGGCTCCCATCCAGTGTAGCTGTGCTAAGACTTCTCACAGCATCCCACATCCTTAATGTATGCCCTGCAGCTAAAACCTCGCTGGCCGGTTCAGCCATTTTCGATCTTAGTAGTGCTCTGAGTAGCTTCCTTGGTTTATCCATTGGTGGTGAGCTACAGTTCCAGCTGCTTGCTTGCCCCTCCCCCCCCCCCCACTCTCTCTCTCGGCATACAGTTTCAACTGCAACAACATAGACACGGGGGAGAAGACGTTTGTCTTACGCAAATTTCTGGTGACGAGTGGAAAAACATCACTTGGATGACCGCTGTAATCCAAGACTGTTCATTTAGTTTTATGTTTTCCGTGATTTGTCTAATTTGATAAAGGTGAATGTTGGGGTGGTTCCTCCCAAATGGCGATCTCGTCTCACACTATTGCTTCCTTCCCTCTGGAAATCGACTCCTTCAGCAGATACTAACAACGGAATCTCCACCCCACCTGAGGTTTAGTAGTAAGATGGTCCAGTGTGTCTTGTCAAAAATAGAAACAAGGGACATAATCAGGAAGAAGCTGTCAGAACTGTGGAAAAAAGAGAATAGAATCAGTGAACTGTCCACGGTAAAGACGTGCAACGTCGAGCGAATGGCAAGAGCCTTCGGATGGTGGCTGCGTGGGGCACGGTATTGGAATGCGAAGCGAGAGCGAGTGAGGTGGCGCAGCACCTCTAGCCAGTCAATTGAGCTTACCTGTGTGAAAATGCTGGGATCGTTTCTTTCAAAAGGCAGCGGACTTCTCTAATGGCCACAGTGTCGACGGGATGTTAACCCATAATCTTCCTTTGTGTTGAACCTCTTGACCTTACACAGTTTGTGTCCAGTTTCGCTTAATTTTTCACAGTTCTGTACGCCCCCTTGCTATTTAAATTGTTGATTTGTCTTCAGTTTTGACCTTGTTACAACTAACTCTGAGGTGGTTGTTATGGTGTACCTTGTGTTGAAGTTTGTGCTGGGCCAGTGGGTGGGAAAGAAGTGGGGAGGAGGAAATGTGCAGAGACGGGGTGATGGATACACGAAGGATGTCACAGAGCTAGGGAAGAGGATATGGCCAGAGCATGGGCACAGAAGGGATGAGGATTTGACCAAATAAATACCCAGCCATCGCCACTTAGTTATTAACATATTCATCTTTCAGGATGATTTTCTTGCTACACTCCCCTATTTCGGTCTTTCCAGGTCAACTTCTGACATGCAGTTTCTATGCTGTTGTAATTTTGATACTACTCATCCAACTGTTCGTAGTGCGCAACGGACAAACATGGTCATTTAATGTACCCTAGGAGCCTGCAAGGAAGATATCAACAGCATGGCACGCAGAGTTCAGAAAGGTGCGCCTTGTCTGAAATTGGTCTCCTTGTCTGAAATTGTTGAAACACTATCATTTACGCAAAGATAGGCGTGGATGGCGTCTCCTGTAAGAAAAATCTTAAAATTAACTAAGTGTAACTAGTGAGGATCAGTTCGGGTACTAAAGTAATGTTGCTAGTTACTGAAATAAAAAAATAAGAAATAAAAAAACTTTGGTTTGTTTACTTAAAAACTTAAATTCATAAAGAAAAATTAAATTTTTTAATTTCCAAGTTCGGGATAGACTGACAGGATAGAGGAAACACAGTTTCAAAATAAAATAAAGTTGGTAGAATGGCTGAAGAACCACGCCTATTTGACTTCGAAATTAATTCAGTTTCACCAATTTACGATTGAGGCTGTCGCAGTGTCAGAAATGTTACGCAATGATAAAAAAATGTATTCGTCATTACTGTTTGGGGATGGGTGGAGTTCGCCTAAAGCGTTCGCAAAAAAGACCGTTAACTGTGCCGACAACTGCTAGCTGCGTCTTCGCTGAAATCGAAACTAAATATGTATGTGTTGATCGACTCGATGAAGTCGAGAATGACCTGTAAATCCTAGTCTGGCTATAAATTGGTGTGGTACGTCAGTCTCAGACTAACCTACCGCGTTACCACTCAAAAATGCGCTCACTAGCGTTACCTAATGCACACTAAGTTCACACGGGATATTATCTCGGTCTACACCACGAACAGCGCGCAATCCTCAGTACTGTCCACTGGAGATTCACTAAGATCCGCTCCACGAGACAGGTGCTCCTTACAGTGCAATAATATTGTACCGGAGTCTTTATCGTCTCTCCGCACAAGAAATGGCTGCGAGAGCGTCGCATTATTAGCTTGCGTGCGCAGTGTCAAGCACAGCCGGCGGGTCCGAGAGAGGGAGTCTGCCTTAATTTTTCTCGTATCTTTTGGTGACGCTGGTGCTTCCACACCAGTGGCTCGCCTACAAATCAGATGGTGCGTCTTAAAATGCCTTATAGCTCGCCGGCTAATAGTGAGTCAGCTAACCTCTCATTTAGGTCTTTCCTCACAGACTTGGCGGCGCCAGTTGGAATTCGCGTTCCACCTGCGGCTAAAAGCTGCAAGTAAACACCTTTCGTTGACAGTGGTATTGAGTGGCTGTTAAAAGGATTTTAAGCATCCGTATTTCCCCAAGAAGGAAAGTGGCTTTCGGGCCGAAAGCTGTCCCGGGCGAGGGAGTGGAGTGAGGACCACTTCTGGACAAATGGTTATTTGTGCCGGTTGCTGCCGCGCTTTAGAAAAACAGGTGTGTGCCACCAGCCTCGGTTATCTTGTCGCACTTCCGACATCATCTCGGAATTTGCATATAAAACTGTAATTGTTATCGTTAAAAATGCACATACCTCATAGCGTTTGTATTCAAACGATTCGTTTTGTTGAGTAGAATGTGATTTCAAGGTCAGAGTATACAGTGAGGAACAGTTGACTCCTTACAAAATGGCACAAGGGTGCCCACTCGACGCTCTCCAATTTTGATCATTTTTTTTTTTTTTTTACAGGACATACATATAGGACTTACATGAAGCACGGCCAAATCACAGGTCCATAAATAGTACGGTTCGGCCACTAGCCACTTTTGACATCACGACTTAAATGAATATTTCATCAACTTTGTTTGACCATTGCTCATAATCTGAGACACCTGTCGTGCTGAAACCTTGTGACCCTCTTCAACATTTTGGGTACAATAGCGTAATTGTAGAACAAAAGGTCAAACCACAATAAATTAGTCATAATGTGGTGTCAACGTGGCTCGTAAATCGTGTCATACAAAGTTTTAACTACACTTTATTGCCTTGTATCTACTGATAAGTAACTTTCTTTGGTTACCTGCAGCCTATCAGCATGTCAAAATGTTCTGCAAGTGGCACCCAGATTGCTCAAATAATAACTCATACATCAGAGTTCGAAATCTGCTCGAAAACTTAATGAATTTTGGCTCACTTTCAAGAGGTCATATCACAAAAGTATCACTCAAATCTGATTTTTCTGGGCACCATTGAAAATAACGTACTTCGTTTGGTCATAAAAACTGTTTTTATTTTGGAGGCATTGCATTTAGGAACAAATAAACTTACATTCTAATTTCATTAAATAATACACAGGTGCACAATCTTGTGTTGGTCCGTGGTGGCTTACAGTCTTACTATTTATGGTGCCCAAGCCATAACATTTCATTCTTATCAATTCAGTTGCTGAAATATGTTATTAATAGCAATTGCAGTTAATTTTAACAAGCTGTAATGTCAGTCCATTCGGCACCATTGGAAAGAGCTCACTTTTTTAATCAGAAAACAGTTGTTTTTATTGTTGAGACACAGAAGTTTAATGTCAACAGTGGAGTTTGAAAACACACTTCAACAATGAGTCTGAAGCACACTGCTGTGTAGTGAAGAATGTTAAGTTGCAATGTGTACCATTTTACATAATTTAAAGTCCGTTTCATTACTGGGCAAAAGTCTTTTTTTCTGTAAGTAAACATTATTTCAAGCTGTCTGACGCTTCAGAAATGTTTATTTCAGTTTTCATTATCTATGATTGTTTAATTTCTTTCAGTTGGAAAGGCACAGCACTTAGATTTTATTATATATTGAAAAAAAGGCTACTGGGAGTAAAAATTGTAGTGTAATGGATAGCAAAGAGATTTCAGTGTCCTGTATCATTGCCATTGCAGATAATTCTGCATGTTATCTGAAAACATACACACATTAACAAGGTTTCATTCCAATCATAGAATTTTCAGTAGAACAACAGGAATAAATAAAGCAAAGAAGTGAAATACATCGTACTGAAAATGGACAAATACGCTTTATCACAGAGCAATATTGTTGGACAAATATGAGTTTCTACAGAGATCTTGTTGTAATCATTTTGATGCAAAGAACCATTCTGTAAAACATGGTGTACAAATTGTTAATGTGGAAACAGCAAAACAATTGCAAGCTGTGACAAAGACCAATGTAAAACCTGGATAGAAATACGTGCAACTTGCAGAAAACAATTTTCAGAAAAGAGAGCAGAAAAATTGCAGAAGACTTCAACCCAGTCAGAAAATGAAGCAGAATTATATCTAGCAGGATCACTAGATAAAAGTTTAATTGCTTTTGGGGTCTCCACTCTAAAATTTCAGAGTATCAACAAGGGATGTGAAAGGTTAGGCAAAATGAAAAATAAGCGAAGCTCAAGTGGCAAATGTGAATAACATTGCTGCTGCTAGAGGCTTCGATCCAAAAGATTTTCAAATACGTAGTACAAGCAAGGTATGTCATGACTGTAAAGATGAAAGAGAAGTTGCAATTTTCAAGGTTGCCTGAAAAATTGCAGATTTTGACATTAGTACCTCAAAGGTGGACTATAAAAGAAACAATGCAAGAATTTGGCATATCAGAAAGGATGGTACAATCAGCTAGGGAGTTCAAGGTAGAAAATGGTGTATTAGCTCTACCAAAGTAGTAGTGTGGCAAGATGATTCCAGATGCTGTAAACGAGTGGTAGCATTTAAGAATGAAAGGCCGAATTCGCTCAGGTAAAGACTACTGTGTATCAGAATAGACGGAGAGAGTTTTGATGCAAAAATACCTGCTTCCGAATAATTTGAAATAATTGTTTGCTGCACTATAGACTTCAGCATGGGCCTGAAATCGGATTTTCCAAATTTTGCGAATTGAGGCCAGAATGGTGCATCACTGTAGGTGCTGCAGGAACCAACTCGGTCTGTGGTTGCAGTTTACACCAAAATGTAAAATGCTTGCCAGCACAATAATTAAAGAATATTACAAGAGTCTGATTGCTAAAACAGTATGTGATTTAAAGACTGCATGCTTCATTTGTGCGAAAACTGTCTAGGAAAAGAACTTCTGCAAAAGTTTCTAGAAAGCTTTTTTGAAGATAATGATTCAGATGATACCATTGAGTTCAAACAGTGGGTGTACACTAATAGAGATATGTTAGATACCAAGCAGATGACTACTGAGGATTTTGTTGAAGACCCGAGTTCCAAAACTGAAACTTTCCACTCATTTTGTTGCAAAGCACCAAAGCAAGCACCTAAAGTGCATACCGGTAAAAGAAAGTGTCGAGCCAACTTAACTGTTCATAATAATGGACTTTGCTGAAAATTATTCCTTCATTGTCCAAGACGCAGCTCAAGCTTTTCACTGGAATAACACTCGAGCAAATTTACACCCATTTGTTGTGAACTTCAGAAATAACTTTATCAACAGCATCAGCTACTGTTTAATAAGCGACAGCCTGAAACATGAAAAATCGCTGTAAATGCTTTTATAGGGAAATTAATAGATCTAAAATGTTATCTTAGAAAAATCACATTCACTTCTTCAATGATGGGCCAGCAGTCCAGTACAAAAACTTCCAAAATCTTCTGAATCTCTGCCATCATCAAAATGACTTTGGAATCTCAGCTGAATTGAGCTTTTTTGTTACAAGCCATGGAAATTCTCGATGTGATGGATTTTGAGGAACTGTAAAGTGCCTTGCAGCAAGAGCAAGCCTTCACAGACCAACTGAGGACCAGATTTTGACACCAACTGATTTCTTTAAATACTGCACAAAGAATATCAGAGGAATCCAATCCATTTTTGTTTCAAAAGAAGGCATTGAAGCATTAAAAACTGAGCAAGAAGAAAGGTTTAAAAAATGGCTGCACAGTATCAGGAACAAGTCACTTTGTGCCATTAAATGAAAAGCAACTTTGTATTAGAAGAGGATTGAATGATGCAAATTGTTTTGTGGCAAATGCTGACGAATGTCCAGCAACAGTGTCTTTCACAAATATTGCAGCCTTACAACTGGGCCAATACATTGCCTGTCTTTGTGATGGGAAATGGTGACTTGGTAATAACTGTGTTTCAGAACAAGAAAATGCTGTCTTAATTACTTTCATGCACCCCAGTAGACCTGCACATTCATTCTATTGGCCAGACATGCAATACTTCGTGGATTCCAAACACACGCATTGTCATTCCAGTTCCATTAGCAACAACAATAGGCCAACATTATAGCTTGTTAGAATCAACTGTAATTGCTATTAACATGTTTCAGCAACTGAATTGATAAGAATGAAATATTATGGCTTGGGAACCATAAATAGTAAGACTGTAAGCCACAATGGACCAACACAAGATTTTGCGCCTGTGTATTTTTTAATGTAATAAATGTAAGTTTATTTGTTCTTAAATGCAGTGTAATTTAAAATAAAAAAAAGCCTTTTCTGATCAAACACAGTACGTTCTTTTCAATGGTGTCCAGATTTGAGTGATCCCTTTTGTGATATGACCTCTAAGTGAGCCAAAATTAATTAAATTTTTGAGTAATCTTTGAACTTAGATAACTCAGTTATTATTTGAGCAATCTGGGTGCCACTTGCACAGTTTTTTGACATGCTGGCAGGCTGCAGGTAGCTAAAGAATCAGCTTAAAAATGTTATTCTTTCAGTAGCTACAAGGCGACAAAATACAGTCAAAATCTGTTAAGACACGATTTATGAGCCACTTTGACAGCACATTATAATGAATTTGTTCTGCAACTAAGATGTTGCACCCAATAAGTTGAAAAGGATCACAAAGTTTCAGCACGATAGGTCTCTTAGATCCTGAGCAATGATAAAAACATTCGATAATTTATTCGCAATGTCAAAAAACTATCATTTAGAAAAAAGTGGTCCTTAATTTGGCAGAGCTTCATGTAAGGCCTGTATGTACATCATGTAAAAATTAAATTAAAATCGAAGATCGTCGGGTGGGGAGCTTGTCTAAATTTAGGCCACTTGATATGGAATTACCCATTTGGCAATTGTTAATTACTTCGCTGTTCATACAGGAAAATATTCTGATATAGTGGCTAAGTAAATAAACTAAAACTCTTAATGCTAATTAGAAAGGCTTTTCATAGCTAGCGATTGTAGCGCTAGGAGCAGCAAGAGATGGCAGTATTTGTTAGTGTCAGTTCTGTGTATACGATCATTACTTACGTGTTTTACGTTTTGTCCAGAAGGGTGCAGAAAGTGCAACATTTTTCAGGTGAGAGGTAGTACGCCTCGCTTCCACCTACTTTTTTTCATATGACTCAGTCGCTGCGAACAGATAATTACTGAGACACAATGTGTGGATAAAAAGTTAATGAATACACTACAGCTATCCTTTATCAAAACCGAGCGAGGTGGCGCATTGGTAAGACACTGGGCTCACATTCGGAAGGATGGTGGTTCAAATCCACCTCCGGCCATCCAGATTTATGTTTCCCGTGATTTCCCTAAATCACTCCAGGCTAATGGGCAGGATGGTTCCTTTGAAAGGGCGCGGTCGATTTCCTGCCACATCATTCCCCAAAAATCCGAGCGTAAGCTCCGTCTCTTAATGACCACGCTGTCGACGGGACGTTAAACCCTAAGCTTCCTTCTTTCCTTCCATCCTTTATCAAAGCCACGGTACTACAGATTTGCAATAAGTTCACTGAGCAAAATATATATCTAGGTTTCTAATAATGGTTATGGAGAAATAAATGTGGTCTGGCAATGTGCAAACTATTTGAATTCACTTTTTATCTATTGTATCTTTACATATTTTTGTGGTAGTCGTAATGCACCCGCCCTCTTGGTATTACATGTTACTGAAAGTTTATTGCTGTTGCTATGAGTGTAAAAGAATACCCGCTTCTTGGTTATACTTATTAGCGATGGGACAACCGACTGTTTTTAACAACCGATTGCTCAATCGGTTGTTTTTCGTTCAGTCTGTTTCTTCAGTCGAATGAAACAATTGAAAATGAAAATAGTCTGTGGCCGTATGAATGTTTTCACTCACTGGCGGGGTTTGAGTGGTTTCAGTCGATGCGAAACAATCGAATGAAACCAGTCTCTGTCGGTTGCAGCCGCTATATGAATTTTTTCACTCATTCAGTGGGTTTTGAGTGGTTTCAGTCTATGCGCGACCACCGAATGAAACAAGTCTCTGTCCTTTATATTAATGTTCTCGGCATTGAGCGGTTTCACTTGATGCGATACAACCGACTGGAAAAAGTCTTTGTCGGTTTCTGCAGTTACATGGATGTTTTTATTAATTTATCGACTTTGTGTGACTTTATTTGCATACTCCTTCAGCCTTTTCGGGTATAAATGAACCGTGATTCAGCATGAAACATTCTTAAAGACAAATCTTAAAAATATAGCAGTGTGTCGGTATGTTTCTATTGCATGCAAATCTGCAGTTTTGTTCCAATCTTGATGAAATTTTGCACACTTGACCTTCAAAGCAAGAGACACGTCACTATCTACATCAAATTTAATTCGGTGCATGGCGGAGGTACTTTACATACTAACTTCGACAAAAACAATTTGGCTGCGATCTTGATGAAATTTTGCACACTTGACCTTCAAACCAAGTGGCATCTAAGATTTTGTGTGGTACATGGTGTTAATAAACTTATTTTTTTACAATGTCTAATTTTTTAGTGATCTTCGAATTTGGATCTAGCAAATATGCTCAAGGTTAAAATACTTAACTCTGTCCTACTAGTACCTTAGATATGTATGAACAATAAGCCGCAAACCGCACGTTTCCACCTGTTCCCACTTTGGAGATACAGTATGCGAGATTAAACTTGTAGCGATCATTTTGGAACACTCTGTAGTTTCCACGCTTCTTTATTGAGACAGTAAGAAACCGACAACAATCGGCGATGGCACGCCCCGCGACGCCGCCAGACACTGTTGTGTGGAACTTGGTGCGCGCCTGCTGGCGCTGTCAGCAGTGAAAACACAAGCGAGGCAGCACCCCCTTTCGTGTTCCCGATCCCCGCAGTACTTCGTGGTCATTGGACACTTATCTTCTACAGATTGTGGGTGTCTGCGAAAGTAATCTGATCGGTCCCAGATGATTGGCGTATTTGAGGTCTGTGGTGGGCAATGAAAGTGATCGCAGACCTGCTCCAGCGATATGACATCTAATTACTTACCCGTTGATGGCACCTCGAACAATTTAATCTACAACAAAATATGAATCACTGTTACTGTGTATTATAAAACGAAAAGTTACTTCATTCAGTACATAATTAAATGAACATTGTAACACGCATTTTAACTTTGGCATACCCCTTTTACATGGCGGTATAACGTAGCACTGCTGTAGTTATCTAATGTGCATGTCAGTTTCATTCATAGAAATGTAAGCTAAAACACTAATGAGTCGTTTCAGTTGGGATAATGATTACATGTTTCAACCGACAGAAAAACTTACTGCCTCTTTTCACTTGAAAAGAAAGAATGAGTAATTCAGTCAATGTACAAAACTGCAAAAGTGTCGCATGTTTTCATTCGGTTGTTCCCACAGACTACTTTCATTCGAAAAAAATAAACGAATATTAATCCAACTTAGTAAAACTACGACCGACTGACTCTTTCATTCGGTTGCTCCCACTGACTGGTTTCACTCAAAAGAACTAATGAAGAGGCCAAGGTACTGTCAACTTTTTTTCATTCGGTTGGCCCCATCGACTGATTTAACTCAAAAGAAAAGGAATGAGTGGTGCAACCGACTGCGTCGATTATTTCAGTCGGTTGATCCCACCGACTGGTTTCACTCAAAAGAACGAATGAATAGTCCAACCTACTGAATCAGTTGTTTCATTCGGTTGGTCCCACCGACTGGTTTCACTCTGAAGAATGAATGAATAATTCAACCGATACGAGAAACTACAACCGAATGATCGATTTTTTCGAACAACCGAATGAATAGATTTTCATTCGATTGTTCCCATCACTAGTACGTATACGACAGTATTTATTTAAAAATATGTTGTGAAGTCAACAATTAATGAATTTTGGGCCTGGTGTGTATGAGTAACCCCTGGTAATAAAACATTACGGATAAAAAATTAGTTGTCTAAAGAATGTAGCAAAAAAAAAAAAAAAAATAAAAAAAATGCTACAATATGTAGCATTTTGAGCAGCTTGCATGTAGTGCCTGCTTGCGCTAGACAGTGTTGCCAACCTTTAAAGCTGAAAAGTTCAAAATGTCCGTTTTCAGCATAAAGTGTCCCACGCCAAACAAAAACCTGTGCCGCTTTTCCACATTAGGCGTGACCGACGAGAGAAAAAAAATTGTTTATATAATGCTGTTTGTGGTCTATGATGGAAAGGAATACAAAATAAATATGGGTGTGTGGACTTCTGGTGCAACAAACGACTGTCAGCAGGTATCAAAGTAAGGTAAAGCAGTCAACAATCCGAAGATTGGTTTGAACACCCACAGTGCTTTACTAGGCATGGTCCCGTTTGGAGGTGGTATGGCATTGCCTTTCTCCGACCTTCGAACTGACTTACCCAGCAGTTATAGGGGAACCTACAGTTTAACGTGGGTTCCGAACCACGGTGCTACTCGGTATTTTTGACATGCGCAATACTACCAGAGGTGAAAGAAGTGGAAAGTGACAGATAAAAATCCTAGGACCTGGCAGGGATCGAACCCGCAACCTTTGGATTTGTAGTCTGGCGCACTACCTCTGTGCAACCGAGGCGCACAATTAATTCCTTGAGCAATTTTACCTTAAAAAAAGAAAAGAAAGGAGGCACCAACTAAATGTCCCATGTTCATCTCACTTTTCGCATAATATAATAATATCCCGTTGTTCCTTTCTGAAAAAAATTGTCAATGCCAACGATATGGGACATCCGACGGGTTGGCAATACTGGCGCCAGAGTGGGCAATCGGCCGGTGGCTGCCATGTTTCACCAGATTGTGCGGGACGTGCATTTAATAGCGGCCACTGCACGATTAAAACAAGGCGTAGGAGACCAAAGCACACTTTCTAGTTTATTATTCAGGACTTGGTTGGAACAAATGCTATTCGTCTGTGTTTATAAAAGCCCAATAAATTTGTGAGCAAATTGGTCTCGTGTTGCAGTTTCACCGGCTGCCGAATGTTAATGGCCATATTTTACGATGCTCTAAAATTGACAGTTGATGAATAATAATAATAATAATAATAATAGTTTCATGTGATGTATCTGAAACAAAATTATGCTATTTCTTATTTTTCTGTCTGGATATCCATTGCTGAAGTTGGTAAACTGTTATTCCTCTCCGCCCCCACATAACGCATTATGTTGTTCCTGTCGATCTTATATTCCTACATTGGGAAATACCAAAAAGTCATTCTGTACATATTTCAGGGACACTGTACCACAGAAAATCAGAATAATATAATCTTTACTCTACTGAAAAAGCAGAAAGTGACTCGAAATAGGTAACTGAATATCTACAACGAGGCCAAGGCCCGAATAGTCTTCCATTTTTCATTTCGTAACCAATACAGATCGTGAATAACCAACAATACACAGGCAAGGGCGAGTTGCTAGTCGGACATGCGTTGTCTTAGGGTTCCGTAACCATGTTAAAGTACTATGTAGCACGACGTGTCAAAATCCAAAATGAAGTAATAAAATGCGAGAAAGTATTGATCAAAAGTCTTTGCACTTACCGTATTCGAACTGGAGCTCAGTACGCACCTCCTACGCCACCGAAGGATTAAATTTGCTGTCTTTTATTTACCAGCTTTTATTACGGACTTTTATGTTGGTGGGGAAGTATCCTTTTTTACTTTGTAAGATTTATAAGTAACTACAACAAAAGCAAATTTGAGTTTTCTAACGATGATAATCAGTGAGTAAAATGCGCCTGACTTACGGACATAAGCCATTCCAGCCAAAAGCATGTTTATTGCTGCAAATTAATTTACGTAAATAGAATCGACAGAAGACCTGCAAAAGTGCAGAAGTACACCGGATTACAACCTATAAGTAACTCAATAGTGACATCGCTGTCAGAAGCATTTCGGACGCTCTGCAGTAGCTATTTACGTATATACAAAGCCCGCTAAGTTTGGTGAAAACATGGCGTCCCGGGTTGTCAGGCAATCAGCTGGGCCATAACCGGTGGCCCTGCAGCTTGCGCGTTGACTGCCAGGGGGCAGCTACATGCAGCTGGCGCCTGGCCTTGTCTAGCACCTCACGATCTCTGCCGACAGCCACCCAAACCACCTGCACCTAACGGTACCAAGGCCGTCCGTCGCGCCAACACAATATTTAATGTGTCCCTGAAGAAACACAAGAAGAAACGTTATAGTGATTTTTTAGATTTTTTACGTACCTACCTTTTTCCCAGTAATACACAAAAATTGTTGCTTCCTCGATTTATGTTCTACCTTTGCCAGCGTTTTTAATAGTTTGTAATGATTTGTCATTATTACCAACGACAAAAATTATTACCGTATGTACAGATGCATGATGCAGATACACGTTGTGCGATTTTCCTTACGTACATAGATTGTGTGTATAAAGTAGTGTGGCATTTGGGGGCTATGGGGTCTATGGGGCACATACAACACTCCCTATAGAAGAAAGCCTGCGCACGTCGCGCTCGACGTCACAACATGGCATCGGTGAAAGGCTTAGTCCTCTGATTGTAAACATTAGCACTGCAAGCTGTTTATAGTGCATTTTTTCGTTCAGGAGTATTTATTACGTAAATTGGCGTTGTGTACGGTATGACCGCTACGCCGGACGATTTGTGTGTGTGAGAACAACGTGCGATCTCTCTTCTAATGACAAAATGCCGTTTCGATGTTCTAAGCCGAAATGTAGAGGAAATTACGACTGTGGCCGAAAAGTTACCGTCTTTAAACGTTCGGAGAAGAAGAAATGAATATCAAGAATTCCCAGGATAAATTGGCTCCTTCATGTTCAAGAGTACGGTAAGTTATCGTTTTTGTTGAACCTTATATAATAGTTTTAAGTCACGACTGTTAACCGTAGCATATTGCGATACATTTAATTTACGTAACCACCCCCATTAGCTTATGTAAATTCGTTATTCTGCAGGCGAAGTAAGTACAAAATTGTCTACGGTAAATCTGGTAACTAAATGACATTCGGAAGTTTAAAGTTCATTAAGCTATCTTACATTCACATGGCACTAAATTTCTTCTGAGTCTTATAATACAAATCAGGTTCTGTTAGTGTGATTGCTATACACACAGTATAAATCACTCCAAAATTACTGCTTGTAGTACTCTGTTCGATGTTCTGCTGCAGAACACTCAGTAAACTACCTATTGAGAAGGCTATCTGCAGCAGCAACCTGATTTTGAAACAGGTCTTAAATCTGAAATAGGCCCTGAACTTGGAATGCACAAATTACTTTTTTTGTAAATGTCCGTTGACTTCCACAAAAGGTAAAAAAATGTAAGTAATTTAAAAAGGCATATAGCAATTACAAAGACCTGTAGTACAGCTAATACAGACCACATAGGTGGCAACGATTTAGCTTTCTCTGGATATGTAGTCACTTTTTGTGTGTGGAATAGTAATTTAAACACAGTTACAAAAGGTCCTAGCTGCTAATCATCCAAAGTAGTTCATAGTTAGGGGCCTATGTACATGATACACAGGTTTTTGATAGCTACATAAAGTAGGCACTACTTTTATTTTTATTCACCATATATTCTATGGAATATATCTGTAAATATGTGACTGCTGTCAGGTCTCTCGCTCTACTTTGTATAGAGAAGTTACACAGTCATAGGTATTAACATTATAAAAGAGGACTTTATCATTCATAGCTTGCAATGTTCTGATAATTCTATTAAAATTTGTAGAAACTTTTCTTAAAATGCCTGGCTCTACTATTCCAATTATTTTCATTTACAGGTGTGCCACATCCACTTTCAGAAGAATGATATTCTGTGTGATACACAAACTTGGGATGAAAAAGACTTTCTACTTAAATTTAACATGCCTACATAAACAGAACTTAACATGAAGCATTGTGTACCTGTTCAACTTAATTTGAATGTAATTCCTACAGAGTGATATTAAGGAAAATATGGAATTGTAATGTTTCAAGTTTTCATCTTTCATTGGTTTCAAAAAAAAAAATAAATAAATAAATAAATAAATAAATTGTATCACTAATTTTGTCACAGTGTTTAATTGCTATGAAATAAATGTATTGACGATGGGCATAAAAGTTCTTGTTATGTATTTAATTATGGTCCAAGAGTTGGGTATTCACAGTTACTGGGCATTTTCTTCCAGAGTTTCATATTTACATCATTTATGAATTATGCAGCTTGTCTGTGAAGATTAAATAGGTTGCACTTATTTTGATTATTTACTGAACATAGAGGCACAAGGACAACTGAAGACTGGGATACCATCTGTCAACTTTCACAAATATCATAATACTCGGTCAATTTCACAGAATTTATTTCGGAAATATATTGCTACCAGATGGTGATTCGGAGAAGTACTTAGAGAACCAGTCAGTAGATGGGTGTAACAGCTTGCTTTATCTATTGTAAATTGACTGCATTTATTCAGTGATAACTTCCATTTCTATGATGTCACAGATCATAGCTGATGGGTGGTATCCCCTACTTCAATTAAGCTGAGTTGTGTCTGTAAAAGTTCTAGGCCTATCAGACAGATTTTTGGTAACTGACTTTGATTGCAGGGTGCGTGTCATGTGGTTTAGGGACTGAATGAAAAGCGGCATGCTTATCTAAAGAGAGCATTTTATTTTCATTTTGTAGTCAATTTTCCTCAACAAATATTTAGTAAATAACTTGCCTGTTTCATTTCAGTGTTTGTAACTATCTCCAAGAAAAGCCTCTTTAATTTGACCATTCTCATATTTAAATAGTGGCTGCACTTGATCATGAATTAAAGAAACTGCCAAAAATCAGAACTCACATTCTTGAAAAATAGGACAGGGTAAAATTAATGAATAGGTGGCATATTTTCATAATGTGACTTGTATGTTGGTAATGCCTACCATAAGAGGTGATGGGAAGCTAAGATGGTGGAACAGCTGATTTTTGTAGCAAATAGAAATGTTTTGGTTTCAAATATTGGATTTTAATATAACATGCTTTACCACAACCAGGCTATACTGGCACAGCATTTTCATTATAGAATGTAGGCCAATGAGCTTCTTCTAAGTTGTTGCACATCTTTACATCACAGATGATTTTTTATCAGTGTAGTCCAAATGAGATGCAAATTCATGGTTAGTATTTGTTTATTCACAATCATTTTGTTAACCACCCCCCTTTTCTGTGCTGGCATTTTGGACACTGCTGCTGCAGTAATACTCAAGGTTTTCATTAGATGGTGCTAACATTGTAGTTACAATCACTTTAGCTTGCGGTATGGACTTTTTGTGTGTGTCCATTATCTAAGAAATGTTTTTTGAATATATTGTACTACCTAGTTTAAGTTTATATGATGAAAAGTTTGTTCAACTGTAAATATTAAACAATGCCCTATGCCAATTTACAACCATTATTTGGTGTTTGTTTTTTAGCTTCACCAAGTCTCAGCTGAATTTCCAATGTTCAATGTAACCTAGACTTTAGGCAACACTACACAATCATGAATTGGGTGGGGTGGTGGGTATGAAGGTTCATATTAAACATCACACACTAGGTGAACATACGTTAGTGCTGCTGACAGGTAAAGCATAAAGTTTAATAATTTTTTACAGCAGATAAGTTTCTTGTTGCATTTCTTTGACTATAATAAATTTAAATCAGTCTCTGAGACAAAGCTGATAACATGAAGTATGAAACAAGTCTACAGACAGGATATGATGCAGAATATTGTTAAGTATGAAATAATACTATTGATAGCATCTTGTGAGTGAAACTATTGATGCTGGAAATTGTTGTTGTAAAACTGATTTGCAACAGGTACAGGATTTCTTGCCACCCTTAGTGTGAAATGAACAAGACACTGAAACATTGTCTGCTCCTAATATTACATGGATGCCAAACAAAACAAAAATTAGGATAATTTAAATTTACTGTTACTAATTTCTGGTGTTGTAGACAATTTGATCATTCAAAAAAATATAACTCTCTCTCTTCATAACTATTTGATATGGAGAAGTAAGATTTTCATTCATAACCAATAGTTTAATTCCTGATAACAGTTAATATAGTTACTGAAATGCAGTTAGCTTTAGCCAAAACGAATCGGTCGAAGTTTTGGAATTAGGGGTGCCACAACTTTGTTCCAACAGTTGAATATACTCATCTTTGGCAAGTGGAACGATGGAATGGAGTTTGTGGTGATTTGTGTGTTAAAAAGAATAACCTCATCATTAGTTCTTCCCTTCTTCCCTACAGCAATTTATATGAAATTTTTCCACCAGTTGTATTTCCCTTATATTTATAAAGTACGCTATTAGTTCACTGCCATCTTTTTCCCTTTTTTCTGTGTGTTTAAGTGCAAAGCTTTTCCTGGCATTTTCAGCAGAACATGGAGTAGAAAAGAAACGGCATAACAGATTTAGCTTTTAAGATTTCTCGCCATTACAAACTCGGTTTTTCTGTTGCGATGTTGGCGATGTTTTCTCCTTCACTTTTGTAAATTTCACAAAAATTTAAGTTGTTCCATACTTTTTCGATTTAACGAATGAAAACTAGTAAAAAAAATAGGCATCAGTGACTGAATAAGACGCTTTAATATTCCGGAAAAGCATCTTAAGCAAACCGGAAAAAAATTTGCACGAAGAACAAGGCTGTTAGAAACATCTACTGCAGAAGTTCCCCATGCAAATGCATATACATAATTTTGTTTCTTTAAAAGTGCGCCTCGGTTGCACAGTGGTAGTGTTAGACTACAAATCCAAAGGTCGCGGGTTCGATCCCCGCCAGGTCCTAGGATTTTTGTCACTTTCCACTTCTTTCACCTCTGGCAGTATTGCTCATGTGAAAAATACTGAGTAGCACCGTGGTTCGGAACCCACGTTAAACTGTAGGTCCCCCTATAACTGGCTGGGTAAGTCAGTTCGAAGGTGGGAGGAAGGCAACGGCATACCACCTCCAAACAGGACCATGCCTAGTAAAGCACTGTGGTGTTCACATCAATCTTCGGATTGTTGACTGCTTTACCTTTTACCTTACCATTTAAAAATACTTATTTTTAAGTAGCAAATGAAACAATTATGTCATTTCAAAGAAGAAATGTTTTCGTTCCTTGAATTAAAAAGCACAAAGCAATCACTTCACGATTTTTGAACTACGGTTCTTTTTTTTTTTTACGAACGGTTCACTGCGGCTGGGCAGGACGGCGTGGACTATGTGCGTGATGTCACAGACAGGTGCGCAGGCTTTCTTCTATAGGGGGTGCTGGCACATACCAGTGTACAACTTACTCCTGCCGGAGGTTCGAGTCCTCCCTCGGACGTGCGTGTGTGTATTGGTGTAAGTCTAGTGACTGATGACAATAGCAGTTTGATCCAATAGGTTTACAAACATTTCGAACAGATGACTTCCTCCTAAAACTGCACTTTCAGGAAATGGGGGAGAATCAATGTAGAAGCTAACGCAGCTCACTACGTTACACGACCAGGTAAGCCACTTGAATCTTCTAAGTGCACGTACACCAATTATGTATTATTATTATTATTATTATTATTATTATTATTATTATTATTATTATTATTATTATTCCGTGTAACGCTCGGGGAAGAGTCTACACGGTCCTTTCTTAGTTCCAGAAGAAGATGATAAAATGTATAAGTTAGAATTAACACTACAGCCGATATTGTCGATCATAATTATACATACAAGCATTATCGCGTACGTATGGGTATGCGGAGGTCATGTGCAATACTCGCTTGAAGACAGTTGCACAGATAAAGGAAATACAGATTAAAAGTGCACTCACCATCGGTTCGCAACACGTGAACCTTAGGTCAGGAGGTGAGACTGTACACGACAATGTTGTGTTGCGTTACAGGGTCCCACTACCTTCCCTCAACATGCTCTTGTAAGCACTGGCAAATGCTTTTGTGGTCACAGAGTGACCACTTTATTTGCGCAAATAGGAAAACAGCTTTCTCGATTTCTGCCTTTGCTACGACTAGTATACGAATTTTCGATATGCTTTCTGAACCGTCTATCACGCGAAACTTCAATTAAATACGGTAATCATAGCTGGTGCAAGAAAGCTGCAATTATTCATGTCTTAGCTGTATTACTAAACTTACCTTTCTTGCGGGCTCTTCTCGTGGCATGTTTGACGTGAATGTAGAAATTACTATATATTCACGTCAGCAACTCAGCTGGAGAACACTTCGAAACAAGCAGTAATACTTAACCGGTAAATGCCTCGAATATCAGTCCTGTAACAGCACAAAGGAAATAGTTAATGTTGCAGCATATCAGAACATTATATTCGTTTTCGTCTTTCTATTATTTACGCGCGCGCGCTTGTGGTGTGTTGTGTGTGTGTGTGTGTTGTGTGTGTGTGTGTGTGTGTGTGTGTCTGTCTGTGTGTTTATTATTCTGGATGGACTAGGGTCAAACTATACGGCTACAGCAGTTAAAAGAATGACGTAACGCACCCTTCATCGCAAAATAGTGAGTAAATAAAGATATGTACGGCTTCCGCAATGCCGCCACTACAAAGCTAAACTACCATTCCAGCAGTATCACTAAGAAAGCAAACACACGCCACGTCAAATTATATACAAACGTCCTACCTTTCGTTTGTTCTCGTCCAAGTGCAGAACTAATTATCGTCGCGCGTGTACCATTTGCTATTCACCTGCTGGCTTCAGATAACACTGGCACAATTAATATTCGCACATTTCCTCGGAGACGCCCCCTTCGTTATTTTTATTAGACAATAAAACACAGCGAATCAGGCGTAGATTCACAGAAACTTGAAAGCTGCTAAGACTATACAAACACGATCAGAGATTTGTTTGTTTCTGGAAATATCACTGCCTTCTTGTCAACAAGGAAATGTAATATCTTAACAAAAAATATTAAAAAAATGGAGTTGACTATATTAAATTTGTTCCGTGATCCTGTGCTGAATGATATGACGCAGTGCTGTTGCCGCGATGGAAAAAAATAATGAAGTGTCGCGCAGTACAAGGCGAGATGAGTTGTGTGGCATCGCTGCGGCTCTACTCTCACTGAAACCCATAAAATAGAGCGCTACCTGCACAACCTCACGTACACGCTCTGCATGGGTGTACGGCTGGCAACCTGTGAATTAACTGGAAAACTGTTTGTTGACACAAGGATGTTCTGGGTCGTTTTATAACGAATCACTCAGATACTCCACAAATTTCGTGAGTGTTCGTTCTTGTCAGTGTGTTGTCGGACTGCAGGTCAGTTTTCCAGTTACGACAAATCTATTTCACCTGGTGTGCCAAGCGTATGAGACTAGCGAAATACCCACAGTTTTCAAGAAAAATGTAAACATTCCAATTCAAAAGAAAGCACGTGCAGACAGGTGTGAATATTACAAATCCATCACCTTAATAAGTCAGGGTTACAAAATTCTAACACACTATACAGAAAAAATGGAAAAGCTGCTTGAAGCCGGCCTCGGTGAAGGTTGGTTAGGATTTAGGAGAAATGTCGAAACACGGGAGGTAATATCTTACGAATTATCTTGTACGATAGATTCACGTAAGGCAGAACCTCATTTCTAGCTTTTGTAAATCTGGTGAAAGATTTTAAGTGTTGACTAGAATACATCATTTCAAATTCTAGAGGTGGTAGGAGCAGAATATAGGGATCGAAAAGTTGTATTCAACTTGTACATAAACCAGACAGCAGTTATGTGTCGAAGGGTACGAAAGGAAGGCATTGGTTAGGGAGTAAGGCATGCTTTTAGCCTTTCCCCAATGTTGTTAGATTTTTACATTGAGCAAGCTGTGAAGGAAAAGCAAGGAGAAGGAATTAAAGTTCAGGGTGAAGGAATAAAACTTTGCGTTTTGCCGATGACACTGCAATTGTCACATACAGCAAACGACCTGGAAGAGCAATTGAACGGAATGGACAGTGTCTTGAAAGGAGCGTATAGGTTGAACAAGAACAAAACTAGGGTATTGGAATGTAGTCTAAGAAAATCAGGTGATTGTGAAGGAATTGGATTAGGTAGCGAAACAATAAAGCAGGTAGATGAGTTTTGTTACTTGCGCAGTAAAATAACAGATGATGGTCGCTGTACAGAGGATAGAAACTGCAGAGTGGCAATGGGAAGGAAAGCGTTTCTTCAAAAGAGCAATTTGTGTGGAGAGTTGCCTTGTACGGCAGTGAATCATGGACGATAACTGCTTCAGACAGGAATATGATAGCTTTTGAAATGTGGTGCTACAGACATGTCCGAAAGAACAGACGTCACACACACACACACACACACACACACACACACACACACACACTAATGTAAATGCCGATGACGGGCAGTATCCTTTCTTTCTTTCTTTCTTTCTTAAGTGATCCCATTACTCTTACGGGGATAAGTTTACAATAACTAGTTGGCAGGGGGAAAGTTGAGAATTTGTATCTGACGGGAGGAGTGAGCTATTCCGTGCAGGTGTGTTGATCGCTGTGTCCCCAGTGATGTAGATGTCAGCTCGACTGCCTAGAAAGCAAGAGACCCGGGTTCGAGTCCCGGTTGGGTACACATTTTCAGCTTTACACATTCGCAGGTAGTCATACATTCTGTGAATATGAAATGGTATGGTGTTTGTCAAGGCCTTCAAATAACTTTAGCGTTGATTTTAGTACTACGGGATCTCTGTCACAATAGTTCCTTGCTAAAGACGACGTCTAGCGCTCTTCGTCCAGGTATTCGTCTCGCATTTGACACATCGCTAGTACCCTGGTGGTAGTTACAAACGCTTTGAAATACAGAAAAACGCATGAATCTTTCCTGCTTTGTGGATACCAAAGCAATGGGGGAAAGAATTCGGAACAGTTCTTGTCGTAAATCCTCTATTATGCCATGTATGCGATACATTAACATTGCTGCAACAACAACAACAACAACAATAAACGAAAGTTCGGTTATGTGTAATATTTCATTCGTGCATAACAATCTGTATCCAGATTTGCGTTTGCGTTAAGACACATTAAAATAGAACCTGAAACGAAAAGGGTCGTCGTCGAAGTGTCAGGACATTTACCTATGTGTTTAAATGCATGTATCCTGAACGCTAAGGCAGCGTCGGAGTGTTCGGGGCCAGCCGCGGTGGCCGCGGGGACTGAGGCGCTTCAGTCACGGTCTACACGGCCACTACGGTCGGGGGTTCGAATCCCCCCTCGGGCATGGATATTTGTGCCGTCCTAGTTCGTAAGTAGTTCATAAGTAGTTTGTAAGTTTAGGGACTGATGACCCCGAAGTTAAGTCCCATAGACTATACAAACATTTGAACATTTTGAGTGTTAGGGATGTCAGCGATACTGGTAGTTGCGTTCCAGAATATCCATGAAAACTGAAAGCCAAACGTTATCTGTTATCTCTTGACTTCAATTTCTGTGCGCTTCCCTTAGTGAATTTCATATTTTTCGGACCTGGGAAATGACATTCGTGGTCCTTTTCGCGATGCAATTACGGCTACGCCTAAACCCTGCTGGATTTTGGCTCCATCCGAAATGTTTATCGCACATACAGAGAAATACATCATAGGATATGTGTCAGCAGTAAATACTTCCCAGCATATTTAAAAGCATTACAAAAACACTCACAAGGAGACAAAATGTGTATCGGATTTTAATTTTTTTTATTTTTATTTATGTTTTTACTTATGGCACGCGAAGTTTAGAACTCAAATGACAGTCAGCCAAATCCATTCGATGCAATTCTCAAAAATTCTCGTGAAAATAATCTTTGAAGTCTTGCAAGTACATGTAAGTACGAATAACTGAAACGGTTGTAGCATATGTCGGTGTTAGCGTTGTGGGCTTAGAACAATAGGGTCGCTTGTTCGAATCCTTCACACACACACACACACACACACACACACACACACACACACACACACACACACACACACTTGGAAAGACAATAGTAGCTATGAAGATGACTTTCGAAAAAGTTTCGCAGCTAGCACGCACCGAACAGACAACCGTCGTCAACTAATAGTGAAACCAATACTGTAAAAATTTAACTTACGTATTTTTTTCTTTTGATTGAAACCATCATTACTAACAACCTTTTATAAAATATAGAAAGTTGCGCATAAAGAAAAATACGTGCAATTTTCGTAAAAATTACAATTAGATATTAAAACTGTGTAAGTAATCGAACACAACGGAAAAAAAGCTGTCACGTCATGATTCGAACCAACAAACCCTATGGTTGTAAGGCCAGAACGTTACCACCTGAGCTACACCGACAGATGCTGCAACTGTTGTTTATTGGTACTTAAATGTATTTGCAAAACTTCAACGGGTCATATTGGCTCGCGGTTTTTACTAAGAGACAACTTACAGGCATCGCATGCCGAAACTCTGATATTAGCCAGTAAAGTATTATCGGATATTGATAGGTTTTTAACTTAGTTGTTAATATTTCCCTCCGCTTTCCGGCTTAACGGCGCTCCCATGTTAGGGTTTTACCATCACCTTCTGTAATTTTACAGACGGGCGGGCCATTTGGGGAAGGATGCCCTATGTTGTGCATATGCCACCCATTATCTCCCAAACCTACTGCTAAAATGGCTCTATGATACGGCATGGCATCCGATGCAAAGTGGTGAGGGGGAGGGAGGTGGTGTCATTTAGCCAGGTAGCCGTCGCAGCTGTATCAGGGCGGACGTATTAAACTACATAAAGCTCCTGACACTGAAAACACTACAGCTTTCGCTGCCCTAGATTTCCCAAGAGGACAACGAAATACTTTTTGTACCCAGTACTTGGTATATACTCGGCTGAAAGGGATACTTTTACTGCAATAAAACAGTTATTTTTGTTGAAAATGCCGAAGACAGGCCTCCGATGTTGCCCAATTTTCAGCTCTTTAGGCACGTGATCATCTGGGTGACATACTTGTTCACCCACCCCTACAACAAAACCTTGAATATGACCCAAGGAATCATCTCCAGTAGCGACCTCACACTCAACACAGATGAACTCCTGGATGATATCAAATGATAAGGCATACCTTTATTAAATACAGCAAAGAGGGTCTAAGCACATGTCATGTCTAGCACATGTCATCCTGCTCTACAGCGGACCCATAAGGTGGAAACTGTGGACGATCACTCTATATTATCATCTTTGTGAACAAACACCTTTGCGTGTCAGTTACACGGAACGACATTTTGATTCTCGTCAGTTTGTCCAGTTTTCAGGAAAGGCAAATACGATCCAGGAATAAGTCTGTCGATAGCTTGACTTACGTTGTGGCGCATATGAAATATGAACTTCTACACTCCGTTAATATAACAATCAATTACGTAAAAATGAACACCACTGCCTCTCCTCTCTAAACTTCCCAAAATTAGATTCCCACCATCTTCCTCGTGAATGGATCCCACAAGTAGGCTGTAGAGTACTTTCTATAAGCACTTGAAACTTTGGTACTTCCAATATTAGCTGCAAGTAGCCTTTATAAAAAAAAGGTTATGAAGGAAAAGCAATACTTCCAATATTAGCTGCAAGTAGCTGGCCGCATACGTTCCAGATACCTTCGTGCAGTTGGATTCTGAACCACTTCTAATTCAGATTTGCAAAGAGAACTCCATGGCATTGACCTTTTATTTAGCTTGTGTGGATCTTTGGTCCTGTGCAAAATCCCAAGTGACTTGAAGAAAGCTCAGGCGACTCCAGTTTTTAAGAAAGGCAAAAGAATGCACCTTCACAGTTCCTGAGCGATATCATTAACATCAGTTAGCTGTACAATTCTTGAACATGTTCAGAGTTTGAATATAATACATTTCCTGGTGATGGAAGGCTTCTGTTCACTCACAAGCAAGGCTTTTTAAAGCATTGCTTGTCAAACTCTGCTTGCTGTTTTCTCACATGATACCTTGTGAGTCATAGATGAAGGGCAACAGGGAGACAGCATATTCCTTGATTTGAAAAGGCATTTGTCACAGAGCCTGACGGCAGACTACTCTAGCATATGCCGTAGGTTCCCATATGTGTGAGTGGCTCAAAGACTTCTTAAGAAACGGGAATTTGTGCATTGTCCTTAAGGCCAGGTGTTCATCAGAGACAAGTATATCATCAGGGGTGCCTTGCCCCAGGGGAAGTGTGATAGGACCGATATTGTTTCCTGTTTACATAAATGATCTGACAGTGTGTAGCAGTTTGCTGCTATTTGATGATGTATGGGCAGGTGTTGTCGTTGAATGACAGTAGGATGATACATGACAACTTGGACAATATCTCTAGAGTGATGAATGGCAGCTAGTTCTAAATGTAGGAAAATAAGGAAATGTGGATGATGATCAAATACAGTATTAGTAGAAAGTTACTCTACACAGTTCTGTTAATTAAGTACCAAGGCATAACATTGCGGAGCAGTACTCAACAGTACAAGCATGCAGTGACAGTTGTGGCAAAAGCAGGTGGTAGCCTTCAGTTGAGAAATTTTTTGGAAAATGTGGTTCCTCTCTAAAGGGAGTAACCCACTCTAGATTTGTTACTTGTATGTTCAGTCAGCTTACAAGTGTTACAGAGAATGGGAATCACTGGAGGGAAGAAAACATTCCGTCCAATTAACACTCTTCAGGAAATTTTGAAGGCCAGTATTTAAAGCTGACTGCAGAATGATTACATTTCATGTAATAACCACCAAGACACCAAGAGAAATTAAGGTGTGGACAGAGGTATATAAACAGTTGCTTCTCTCATGTGTTATTTGGGAGTAAAACAAAATGGGAAATGGTTAGTGGTACCACATACCCTCTGCCATGCACCATATCATGTCATGCAGATTATGGATGTTGATGCAGTTAGCCTGCAGCATGCCTGTTTTTCTTGACATGACCCCACACTCCTTATCACACAATCATACAATGGAAGTGTAGTGAGTATAACTGTAACCTGCTAGAACTACACCACAACCATATTCCTTTTTTGTGTTTGCATTGCTCACTCAGAAAATCATTTCACGTATGTCTGTAGTCAAATGCTTTGTGGTTATTGTGCATTCTGTTAAAATGAGTGGTGCAGATGCAAACAATGCCAGTGATCACTATCGGGACGTATTTCAGGTGGGCCACCACCAGAAGCCAAAGCTGCCCTGCCCCATCTAGTTTCTCCTATTCAGGGACTTCCAATGCACACCACCCTCTGCTGGCGAGTGCTTCACCTAGTAGGGATTCTTAAAATTGCTCAGCTGCTTACACATCAGAATCTGTTGCCACAACAATGATGGTTCTTTTTCCCACTTCAGTCCCTCCCACAGCATTGTTACAGATATTGATATAACCATTTCTTCTCCTAATATTGTGGCTTTGCTCCATTTGTTACTACACGACAACTCTTAGACCAGTGACAATTCTCTGGTTATTGATTCCCTTGTCACCACTAGACCAACTGACTACTACTTTGTTGGCTCCAACCAACCAACTGGCCTTCTTGTGATATTGCAGTCACCACCTTTATAGAATTGCATTGGCGAGGTTGTCAGAGGTGTCAGATATTATCATCAATGTAGGTGGAATTTCTAATTTCTTTTCTACAGCACTCCCATCACTGAAGACAGGTGCCATAATGGTCTAAATACATTCATATAGCTATTCAGTATTGCCAAAGAAACCTGCAGCAATTGAAATGACACTCTTCATAGACCAATGTTATGACATCTTGTAAGGTCACTATCTAATAAAACTTTATGGTAAGAAGGAATGCTGTGAAGCACGCTGTGTCCTCCCTGGGGACATATGGCGGAGTGTGGACCAAACTCCGTGGTATTCTGTGCTGCCAGCAACGAACAACCATTCTAGGTCATGTCCTTCAGGACAGTTGTACTGATTCATTGGTTCTTTCAGAACACTTGCAACAATTTTTCCAACGGCATCGATGTCCTCTCCCTACGTGGTCGTCTTTCTACCGTAGAAAAGACAAGTTGCAGACCACCACCTCTCTCCCCCTCTCAACCAAGCAAAATCCTATTATGAACCCTTTACTGATTAGGAATTAATTTAGGCTCATTACCCTCCATGTGATATACATTACATACACACTTCGCAATCCACCCAAAGGTGTGTGGCAGAAATACCTAGTACCACTACTAGGTACTTGCTTTCCTGTTCAGCTCTCATATATGAGGGAAAATGGAATGCTTCTATGCATCTATACAAACCCCTAACACTATGGTCTTAACTTTGTAGTCTTTCCGTGAAATGTAAGTTGGCAACATTAGAATTGTTTTGCGGTCTGCTTCAAACTCCAGCCCTCTAAATTTCTTTAACAGTGTTTCTCGAAAAGAATGTTACCTTCCCTCCAGCGACTCCCATTTGATTTCCCAAAGCATCTCTGTAACACACAATGATCGAACCTACCAGTAACAAAGCTAGCTTCCCATTTCTGAATCACTTCTATGTCTTCCTTTAAAACGATCTGGTGGGGATCCCAAACATGAGCAATACTCACGATGGGGTCGCACAAGCATTTTATATGCGGTCTCCTTTAGAGATGAATAACATCTTTCCAAAATTCTCCCAATAAACTGAGGTCAACCGCCCGCCTTCCCCAAGACTGTGCTTATAGGCTTGTTCCATTTCATATCAGTGTGCACCATTAGGCCTAGATATTTGACGCGACTGTCAAGTAGCACACTACTGATGCTGTATTAGCACATTATGGAATTGTTTCTCCTATTCATCTGCACCACCTTAATTTTTTCTACATTCTGCCATTCCTCGCATTACCTAGAAATTTGATGAAAGCCATCCTGCATCCTACTACAGTCATTAAATTATGACACCTCTGTATACATCACAGCATTGTCAGCTTACATGCACAAATTGCAACTCACTCTGTCAGACAGATAATTTATATAGATAAAAAGATAACGGTTCTATCACACTTCCCTGGGGCATTCCTGATGATACCATAGTCCTCTGATGAACATTGACCATTGAGGACAATGTACTGTGTTCTGTTACTTAGGTAGTCTTCAAGCCACTCAAATATTTGGGTACCTATTCCATACATCTTTATCTTTGTTAGAAGTCTGTAGTGTAGCACTATGTCAAACATCTTTCAAGAATCAAGAAACATGCAGTCTGCCTGTTGCTCTTCATACATAACTCAAAAGATGACAAGAGAGAAAAGGACAAGCTTAGTTTTGCACAGCCGATGCTTCTTAAACCCATGCTGATGGATGAACAGAAGCTTTTTCATCGCAAGGAAATTTACTATATTAGAACTGAGAATATGTTCAAGAATTTTGCAGCAAAATGTTGTTAATGATATTGTTCTGTAATTATGCGGGGCATTCTTTTGCAGCAGAATGTTGCCCCTGGCCCTAATTTAATTCACACTGAGACAGCCAAACACCTGAAAGTTACCTAAAGGCAATAACTACTCCAGGTCTTCAATCATGTTTATTTCTAAGGTGTTTTAATCTCACAATGGCTGAGATACCATAATTGTCCCAGCCTTTGAGTAAGGCAAGCCTGAGGAACTAACTCTGTAAACTGCTTTAAAAGGATAGTTACCCACAAATTACACAGGGTTCTCAACTGCTGAGGCTCTTGCCCTCCTATGAATAAGGTACGGCTGTGGGATTATCTGTCTGTTCCAGCTTGTTTCGTGATGACTTGTCTTTATTTCAGTTCTGCTAGTATTAGCATCACTAAACGGCAGCTACAGGGAGCTATCCGAAAAGCCGAATCATGGGCCTCTGTCCATGGTTTTCAGTTTTCATCACAGAAGACCCACGTGATGCACTTCTGTCTGCCGCCGGGCAGTTCTCATGGATCTTGAGCTATATATGGGTGATGAATTGCTCCTCCCCGAGGAGATGCATCGGTTTCTTGTGATGGTCTTAGACAACAAACTTACATGGGGTCCACATCTGCATCAGCTGCGACAAAAATGCTGACGACAACTCAATATTCTCCACTGCTTGAGCCATACTGCTTGGGGTGCTGCCAGTTCCACCCTCCTGCACCTATATATGTCCTTGATACAATCAAGGCTTGATTATGGGAGCCTGGTATATGACTCAGCAGCACCGTCAGCATTGAGGATCCTTGATCCCATGCACCATAGTGGTATCCGGCTGGTGACTGGGGCTTTCCGCACCAGCCCTGTGCCAAGTCGTCTTGCCGAAGCAGGGATCCCTTCGTTACACTTTTGTCTGCAGCAGCTTCTCACTAGCTAGTTTGCTCGAGTCCATGCCATGCCACAGTCCCTACCTCTCCCTGCCATTTTTTACTGCCCATTCCATATCCCTCTTTGGTCCACCCCCTGTTTGAAGCTCCATCTGCAATTGCCCAGTGACCCAAAGGCGTTAGTTTCACCACTGACGCTCCGTTGCAAGTTTATGCCATTTCTTGATACTTACCATGACCCAGAAGTCCTGTATACTGATGGCTCCCTGGTAGATGGCAGAGTCTGTTACTCATGGCGACCACACAGAACAACGGTCTCTGCCACCTGGCTGTAGTATTTTTACTGCTGAACTGATCACCATATCTTGTGCTCTTGACCATCTAAAAATATGCCTCCAGAAGGGGTATGTCGTGTGCAGTGACTCCCTTAGTGGCATGCAGGCCCTTGACAAGTATTTCTCTTCCCATCTGTTGATGCAATCAATTCACAATGCCATTACTTCACTCAGCAAGTCTGGCTGTTTGGTGGACTTCATTTGAACCCTCGGCCACATTGGCATCCCAGGGAACGAGCGTGTCGATTAGCTGGTTTAGCTGGCCACCACCGCTTGTTCCTTGGATATTGGTATTCCAGAACAGGATATCCGATTGGATTTGCACCACAAGGTGTTTGAGGCTTGGAATAAGCAATGGGCAACACTGAGCACACCTAACAATCTCTGTATGATAAAGTCCTCTATGGCAGCCTGAAAGTCCTCCATCAGTCCTCCCTCAGGCCTTCCCGTAGGGTCTCTGTTGTTCTGTGTCGCTTAAATATTCGCCATAGATGGTTGACGCATGGCTACCTTTTATGTCAAGAAGACCCACTGAATTGCCGTTGTGGAAAATCCTGTTGGATTGTTCACATTTAGCCGCCTTGTGGCAGTCTTTTAACCTACCTACTGCGCCTGCCTTGATTTTAGCTGAGAATGCCTCAATGGCTGTCCGTGTTTTAGGTTTTATTCACACAGCTGGATTTTATCGTACTATTTAGTGGTGGGCTCATTTGCCTGGTGTGTCACATCCTCACCCCTCACCTTTTAATCTGTTGTCTCTCTTAATTCTACCTTGTTTTCTACCTCCAGGTTTTCAGTCTGCTCAGAGTGACTGGATCATCTTGTATTTATTTGTGATCAGTCAGGCATTGATCTCTGCTCTATCTGTTTTAGCTTAGTCTTTCATATTCCTGTTTCCTTCAGTAGTGTTGAATGTGTCAGGTTCATTGCCACTAAGTGCCCCTTATGCCTCTCTTCTGAGTGTTGAGCTCTATTTTATCTTTTCCTACTTTGCTGTATTGTGTTTGGTAGGAACGGGTGACTGATAACCATATATTTTAGTCCCCTCAAAACTGCTAGACGACGACATGTATGAAGCCCAAACTGCAGCACCTGATACAGCATCAGCATCAGTCCATTGGAATCAGTGTTCGGTAAATTTGAGAAATTATATCAGAAGTACGGATAACATATTACTTGGTGAATACAGGAATATTCTAGCAAAGTTTCAAAAGGTGGCCAGTGTGGAGAGAATATGGGTTTTCCTCCAATTTCAAACAATTTTTTAAGGAAATACCTTGTCTTATAAAATTATGAATGTACAAGAAAGACCTTCCAGACCAGTAGATGGCAAGATTCAATGTGCTATTAAAATGACTAATTTATCCAGATCAGATGTATGTTGTGATATTCTGCAGAACATTCCTTAGTTACAAATTGTGAACTATTTTATGATTACTCCCAAGAAAAAAATTGAATACAGATAAGAACCATAATGTAATGATGTATCATGTAATGATCGATATCATTACTAAGGTGGTTGCGAGTTACAACTACTCCATTATTTCTTCAAATAGTGAGGAGTATTATCACTATGAAAAGTCGTAGAGAATTTGTGCGTGAAGAGATTCCTGATGTTTAGTAGCAGAGGGAAAGATATATTTTAAAATATAAATGTTACAATGAGCATTTAATATTCAGCCCAGACTGATTTTTCTTACAGCATAAAGCAAATATTGAAAAAGGAAACCATTTTTTCTCCTAACAGCTAGACTAACCTATCACAAATTTAATACATATGCAAGGCCTGCTAAAACACATCCAAAACACATCCAAAATTGTACATTAATTGCAAATTGAAAACAATTTTTCACTCTTAACTTGCTGGTTAAGTAAATAAATGTGAATCATCTAAAAATTGAAATTTGGCATGAAATGAGTCTCACATAAACAATACTCAACTGACCCCTCTAGTAACCTTTTCCACCCAGTCAGTCCCTCATGCCACTGGCCGCTCTGTAACTAGTAAACTGTAAACCTACCAAACCCCCCACCCCCAATTGCTAGTCACCCACTGCCCCCCCCCCTCCAAATGGCCGTTCTGTAGCTAGTTACCCTATCCAAAAATGGTTCCTCCTTCGCTGATCTGCCTCCACACTGTCTGGCCACTGCGTGGGTGGGTTGCGTCCCCCCAACCCCCATCGCGATTATGTGTAACTGGTGGCGATTGTGTGTAGCTGGCGTGTGCCTCTGCCCTCGTCAGGTCCCTGCGTAGGTGTCGTGGCCCCCCCCCCCCCTCCTGTCGGGGCCCCTGCGTAGGTGTCGTGGCCCCCCCCCCCTCCTGTCGGGGCCCCTGCGTAGGTGTCGTGGCCCCCCCCCCCCTCCTGTCGGGGCCCCTGCGTAGGTCTTGTGCCTCCCCTCACCCCATTGGTCCCCTGCGTAGGTCTTGTGCCCCACCCCCTCGCCCCATTGGTCTGCTGCGTAGGTGACATGCCCCCCCCCCCCCCCGTCGGGCGCTGTGTAGGCGTCGGGCTGCTGTGTAGGCGCTGTGCCTCCCCCCCCCCCCCCTCACGGCCACTGCTTAGGTGCTGTGTCTCCCCCCCCTCACGACCACTTCTTAGGTGCTGTGCCTCCGCCCCCCCTCACGGCCACTGCGTAGGTGCTGTGCCTGCCACCCCCCCCCCCCCACAGCCACTGTGTAGGTGGTTTATGTCTGCCCTCCCACTTAGGTACTAATCTTTCACCCCTCACCACTACTGCCTTCTTATATTTACTCTGCCCCCCCCTTTCCCATTGATGTCCTCTTATAATTATTTGCGACCCTCCACCACATTTGTACCTGCTGCCAGTTACTCTGTCCCCCCCTCAAATTGGTGCCTTCTTAATTGCTCTACATCCTACCTCCCTTTGATAAATTTTGTCCTTTTTCAAAGGCCTCCCCTTAAAATATTTTGTATTTCCTCATTTTGCCATTAGCCTCTTTTTCTACGACTTCTGCATGTCTCCCAAGCTATTTTCACACACCCACACCTCAGTTGGCCTCTCATTGTTTATTTCTCCCCTCTGTTCCCTCCCCTTTTATGCAGTTTTCTTCTTTTATCTATCCATCTCCCTTGCCATCTCTCTCCGTCCCGCTGCCTTCCTACTGATGCAATTCAATGTGACTTTTCTTTTGTTATGATTACTACCTTGAGTATGCAGCCCTCATCGTTTGAAATGTTGGTGGTTCAAACCCGCCTCCTGTTTTTAGTTGCCAGTATTGCGGATAGCGAGATAATCTGTGGAACACCTTTTTATTCGAGACATTTTCATCAAACTATCAGAAGTATAAGCTGCATATTGTTAAATATTCCTAGCTGCAATGGGCAGTATTCAACTATTTGAAACAGTAAAAGAAATTTGCTTAAGGATTAAAGATGGAAGGTAGCACAGTAATAGGATTATTACAAAATTATCTGAAATGTATTACATGAGTACAAAATAGAATAATTCTCCTTGTTACTGAAAACAGTACTAGTAAAACATTTACAAGGTGAACATTAATGGTCACAAAGTATTTAAATATAACATTTACACACAATGTGTTGCATTGATTGTGACACACACAAACTCTGTACTCTGATGAGACATTGGGCCATGTGAATAAGAAAAAGCACATGCTCTGAAGAAGATTCTCAGAGCAAAATGACATTCTGTACGTAAGTTCTCAATTTCGAATAAAATATTCGAAGCATACGCACTGAGGAAGTAGTTCTTATTACCTTCCGTCCTCCTTGAGTAAGTTGTTGGTGCAGTTGTTGTGTTAGCATTTCCGACACAGAACAGTTGTTCAACTGGGTAATTCTGTCAACTAGTGCAATCAGGTAAAAAAGTATGGGACATGTATCTGTGTGTTCAGGAAGATTAATATTAAAGTTTTGAATTTAGTTTCAGGTGCAGCAGCAAATTTTTAAGACTAAACATGGACAGCTTATGAAAATAAATTTTATGATTTACTGAATATTTGAAATGTGACAAATCTTCTGTGTTATTTATTTGATGTTGACATAATATGCTAATGAAATTTTAAGAAAACATAACTTTTGCCTCTGTTCTAACCTGGAACTCTGGGCATTCTAACGCAAGATACTTTTGGATACATATGACACCCAATGGTCTGTTACTGCCTGAAGTATTAAGCAATAGCCATATGGTTTTTGTTATGAGAAATAGATGGCTAGCTTTGTATTTAATCATTTGCTGTTTCTTTTCTGATGTGTATTTTATCATAATAAAAATAATGTGTCTTAAATAGGCCAACCGGTTGGGTAGAATGAAAGCGAAGTACAAAAACAGTACTTGTTTTGTGGTTATATTTATTTAGTGATACAGACTGTGAAGTTCTCAGATGTACTTCACTTGGACTTTCATATTGATGTTATTGTTAATAATATTGGAAATTGCAGCTTGGTGGTTAAGATATTAAGTATATATTTAAAATGCAGCATATAGATTCCGTTCATTGAATGAACATCCTTGGTGAAGTATGAAGTCTATGGGACTCATGTATACCACTTACAAAATTATATAGTTGAAATAAAAAAACAACCTGCCTGGTGTACACTACATATTCAAATATACAATGACATGTTATTTTAAGCATTTTCACCATAAACATTTTTAAGCAGTATAGGTATGCCAGCCCTCTAGACTTGAAACTGCACTCAGGATGTTAATTCAGTGAACAAAATTAATATCCTATAGTTTTAAATGAATATTTTATATCACAACCACAAAGCTGTAATGTCTGTTATTTTTAATAATATTTTGGTGGTTTGGCCACACAGCCCGTAATGGAGTCTTCATACTAGTACTGGTGGTGGTGGTTCGGTCTGAGGAATGTTTGATGCAGGTTTAACCCTACTCTTTCCTGTGCAATCCTCTTCATTTTCCCTCTAATGTTTAATTCACAATTTCTCAATGTTTAAGAATGTGTCCTACTGATTGATCCCTTCGTTTAGTCAATGTATGTCAAATATATTTTATTACCCTAATTCTACTCATTACTTCCTCATTAGTTCTGCAATCTAAACATCGAATCTTTAGCATTCACCTGTAGCACCAGATTTCAAAAGCTTCTAGCCTCTTGTCTGTATTATTTATCATGCACGTTTCTGTAATGTACAAGGTTACACTTCACTCAAATGCATTCAGCAAAGACTTCCTAACACTTAAATTAATATTAGATGTTAATATATTAATCTTCTTTGGGAACACTTTTCTTTCCATTGTCAATCTGCACTTCATATCATCTGTACCACGACAATCGTAAGTTATTTTACTGCCCAAGTAACAATACTGATGTATCTCCTTTGTCTCGTTACCTAATGAAATTCCTTCAGTATTGTCTGATTTTGTTAAACTACATTTCATTACCCTTGTATCCTTCTCCATATTTCTCTCTGCTTTCTTTCACATCTTGCTCAATGTACAGATTGAATGACAGTGGGGAAAGGCTATAATTCTGTTTTACCAGCTTCCCAACCAGTGCTTCCGTTTCATACCCTTTGACTCTTATAATTGTTGTCTAGTATTTTTACAAGTTGAATATAATTTTTCGATCCCTATATTTTACCTTGCTACCTTCAGAATTTGAAAGTGTGTAAGCCAGTCAATACTGTCAAAAGCATCCTCCAAATCTACAAAATCAAGAAATGTAGGTTCGCCTTTCCTTTATCTATCTTCTAAGATAAGTGGTAAGGTATTGCCTCAAGATTTCCTGTATTCCTTAACTCTTATTACATGGTTTGATAGAACCACAAAGATCTGTGTAACCCATCTCACATGAACTAAGTGACACTAACTGAATATAATGGAAATTGCAGAAACTGAGCTGTTGACATTAGACTGATACTTGTAGAAACAAGGAGGCGAGGGAAGATGCTCATGTAAACAGAAGTGGGAATGAAATTAGTAACCATTTTCTATTAGTATTATGTTCAACAACAGTTTGAATACTCAGGTACATAGAATTGTTTTTGAAAAACTAAGAGTGTAGTAAAGTAAGGACAATACAAAATTTGTGGGAAATAACTTCTTGTGGTGGCAGTCCAAAGGCTGGTTTGATGCAGACCTCTACACTACTCTGTTCCATGCAAGCTGCCTCCTATCAAATAACGTCATACAACCCATATCCATTTGAACCTGCTTGACGTCCTGTCTCATGGTGTCTTTCTGTGGTCCCTAACACTTTCCACACTTTCCTCCAATAATAAATAAACAATTCATTGATATCTCAGAATGTTGTATCAGCCCTTTCCTTTAGTTCAGTTACACTACAAATTTCGTTTCGCCCCAGTTATGTTCAGTACCACCTCATTACTTAGGTGACCTACCCATACAAGCTTCTGCAGTTCTGTAACAGCTCATTTCGAAAGATTCTACCCTCTTCCTGTCTGAGCTGGTTATCAACTACATTTCACTCCTGTAAGTTAAAAGTCTTCACAATTACAGTAATAGTTAATGAGAAGAGTCTCTTCAAAAATGCCCGTCTTCCCGTTTCCAGACTATATTTTATGTCTTCTCTACTTCATCCGTCATATGTTACATTACTGTGCAAATTACAAAAATTATCTACTACTAATGTCCCGATTCCTAAATGGACCTCAACATCATTCGCTTTGAATCGACAACATTCTGTTAATCTTGTTTTGATCTAGATTTTTTTTCTGTTGCAGGTGATGCTAGGTGTTGTAATCCTATAATGTGGGCATATGACAATTTGTGTCAGGAGTGGGATTCAAACTCAGGACCTCATGCCTACTAGGCAGTTGTGTTACAGCCCTGTGCCTATAATTTTACCCCAGGCTGAAATTTCCATATGTCCATGTTATATTATTACATCTATCAGCAGGAAAGATCATCCATTTAATGTGTCCATTCTATTCAGTTGCTCTGCCAGAACCTATGATGTGTTCTATGGAAATGGGATTATTACAATCATGTTGAAATCTGAGTATTTCACCTGTTCCTCTGTCATGCGCAACATGTGAAATAGTTTTGTCACGAGTGGCTATCCCAAAGATATTAGTTTCTCAAAGCCTTATAGTTCTAAGGGAATATTATTTACTCCAGGTGCCTGGTTTAGACATTAATCTTTTACTGTTCTGTCAAATTCTTCTCACAGTACTGCATCTATCTCATACCGATCTTCCATTTCTACAATACTACTATAAAGTTCCTTTCCCTGGAATAGTCCCATCAATACATTCTTTCCACCTTTCAGCTTTCCCTCCTTTGCTTTGTACTGGTTTTTCATAAGTGTTCTTGATGTTCATATAGTATGCTATTCCTTTTTTTTTTTTTTTTTGCATACATCTCTCTAATTTTCCTGTAGGTGGTACTTATCTTTCCCTTGGGTATGTATGCCTCTAATGACTTAAGATTGCCCTGTAGCCACTCCTGTGTTCAACCTTTTTGCAATTTCTGTAAAACTCATTTTCAGTTTCAATATTCCACTTTGCCTACTTCATTTGATGCATTTTTATATTTTCTCCTTTAATCACTTTAATTCATTATCTCTTGTAATATAAGATTTCACTAGACATTGTTTTTCTACATATTTCGTTCTTTGTGGCTGTCACTATTTCACCTCTCAATGCTTTCTACTTGTCTTGTGTGTTTACTTTTATAGTTTCATTAAGTGTTGCTCATGCTTCCTCTGAAACACCCCAGAAGCCAGAATCCTTCAATTTATGCAGGTCCTGTCTCCCTACTTAGTACACTTTCAAAAATTTCTTCGGTTTTAATCTACAGTTCATAAATAGTAAGTTACTGTGACAAATATATTGCCTTGGCTATATCTTCCAGTTTGTTTGATTCTTAAATCATTTTTTTTCCAAACATTATAAAATCCATCTGTCTGCAGGTATCTTCCAGTTATATACAACCTTATTTCATGATTCATAAACTGTTACTGGTGATTAAGTAGTTCTGTGTTGTAAATTCTACCACCCATCTTCCTCTTTTCTTTTTCCAGTTGATATTTACCTAGTATTACTTCTCTTCCATTTTCTGCTACTGAAATTGTCACCCATCACAAGTAATTTTCCTCTCTATCCACTGTCTGAAAAAATGTTTAATGACATGAAAGAAATTATCAATCCCATCGTCATTTACAAAGCTCGTATTCATACTTGCACTACTCTACTGTGGTGGTTCTCAGCTTCATATCTTCCTTGCCTATGATAATGCAGTAACTATTATGTCTCTAGTAGGTTACCTGCCTTCCATTTACTGTTCATAATTAATCTACTCCTGCATTCCTCATAATTTTTTTATAAACATAAACTTAAGTATCCATCCAGTAGAGCTGTGTGTTCTTGGGAAAAGTAATGACTTTAGTTTCCTCTTGCTTTCAACTATTTGCAGTAACAGTTGGAAATACCATATTAACTGATATGGCAACTAACAAAAAGGCTTAGGCTCCTCTTAGGGGAACCACACGTGTCTCTGCTCACTATGCAGATAGCCCATAGGAAAAGTGTATTGTTCATGGAGGTACACCGAGCAAGGTGGTGCAGTGGTAAAACACTGGCTTCGCATTTGGAAGGATGGTGGTTTGAATCCATTTCCAGCCTTTCAGATTTAGGTTTTCTATGATTTCCGTAATTCACTCCAGGCAAATGCTGGAGTGTTTCCTTTGAAAGGGCACAGCCGATTTCCTTCCCCAACATTACCTAACAATCTGAACATGAGCTTCATCTCTACTGACCATGCTGTCGGTGCGATGTTAAACTCTAACCTCCCATGGAGGTATTGTGAAGTCTATTTGCCAAACAAAAAGTCAGTGGGGTGTTTGTTAATGCCTTGTTTTTAGTTCTTTCTACGTCAGTATTTGTACACAAAACCTTTCTCATATACAAAACGGAAAATGTTTATTCATTTCACAAGAAGTATCCCAAGAATAAAACAAATGTAATTTGGGGCATTATTAAATAAGAGATAAGTAAAATCATGTGAGAGCAAGAAGAGTTAGTTCCTGGACAGAAGCAGATATTAATTCAGAAAATAAAGAACACTACAGAACAAGATAACAATCATAGCATTGCTAAATGTGTTAGTCTCACTGGTCAGTACTCACGCCAATCAACTGTCATCAATTAAAGCTAAGTTTATTTTCTTCTTCTCTGTTTAGGGGGAAAAAATAATACAAGCAACTATCCAATGTGGTTGTACACTTTGCCAAGTAGAACTACTTATCTACTCCCTCGTTTGGTTTGTCTTCCTTAAAGAGCAATGATGTGGACCAGTCATGATTTTACAAAATTTCTTACAAAGTTAAGCAAGTAATTATCCTATTGGGATTTGTGACTTCACAATAGTTTAGGATTGCCCATGTAAGAATATTATACTTGGAAAGCTGTAATGTTGAGGTATTAATGTCATACTCCTTGCACGAATTGAGTATTGCATTTCTACCAGGAATCCTAAAATTGCTGGAAAACTGTACCATGGCAGTAAACTCTGCTTGCTAAAACGTCTGTGTGGAATATCAATGCTGGAATGTCTTTCCCATAACAGTCTGAAAGTAATCTTTTAATATTTTTAAACAAATTTTTGTTGCTTATTAAGGTAAAGCAGTCAACAATCCGAAGATTGGTTTGAACACCACAGTGCTTTACTAGGCATGGTCCTCCGACCTTTGAACTGACTTACCCAGCCAGTTATAGGGGGACCTACAGTTTAACATGGGTTCTAAACCACGGTGCTACTTGGTATTTTTCAGGTGAGCAATACTGCCAGAGGTGAAAGAAGTGGAAAGTGACAGATAAAAATCCTAGTACCTGGCGGGGATCGAACCCGCGACCTTTGGGTCTGGCACTCTACCACTGTGCAACCGAGGTGCACCACTGCTTATTAAGTGTCCATAATATGACAGGCTATAAAAATGACTGTACTTATGAATGAATCTAGTTCACACCCCACACTGCATCTAATTGAATACCACTATTAGAAAGCAGATCTACTGAAATGAGAAATGGAAATTGGTGCTCACACATTACCTAAAACAATGTGCATGCACAACTTTGCCCTTCAATGAGTAACACGCTTAACTGGAATAAACCTATACACAAACAGATGTAGTAGCTTAGTTCAGTGTGATGTATTATATTTAAGAGGGCCACTGCATTGTTTTCTTGAATGATGTGCTGTTAGTTTTTCTTGTGTCATTTCTATCTTTGATCAGTGCAGTTGTCTGGGTAATGTAGTCTGTGTAAACGTTCATGCAGCAAAATCGAGCAAAAGTATATTGTTAAAGTAGGTGGCCATGCACCTTTAAATATTCCAATGATTTTCACTTTCAGTGATTTATTCTTCTTATGCTATTTATGGAAAATGCAAAGTGTCACTTAAAATGACATTCACAGAATTATTGTAGCAGCTTTAGTAACTATATGCTTTCTAAGTAGCTGTCTATTCAGGTGGGGTATGGTTCTAAAAGTAAGCTTCCTTTAGTGGGCGGAAAGTTTGCTGCATACTTGATCTTTGAAAATACAGCATTTTTGAAGGTAGTAATTTTATTTCAGTTATAGTTACTTAGAGGCAATTTGTTGTTAACAGAGCAGTTTTTGTCAGCTGCTTCTCACTACTGTGACCCATTTAGTCACTATAGTATCCTCTCTTTAATGGATTTTTGGAATATGAATAAATGAATAATTTATTATGGTAATTTCCAGAAATTCAGTAGGTACTTGAAGTGTAGTTATGCTTATGGACTGGAAATCTCCCACAGGACTCAAACAAGAATGGTTTAAATTGCAGAAAACTATGCATTTTATATTTGATAATGGTACTCATTCTATAGTCCGTAGCATACTTTCAAAGATTCCTACGGGCCATTCAGTTCACACCTGTAACAACAAATAAATTCCAGCTACGCAATTCTCGATATTCTGATACATCCACACAGGTGTTTCAACAATCAAAGATTAGTGCCACAGTGCAATTTCTGAATAGTATTCTAAAATTCCTTGCAGGAATGCCATCTCGATTCATGCAAGGAGTATGACATCGATACCATAACAGTTCATCTTTGTAAGTATAATGTTATTATGTGGACAATCCTAAACTAGTGTGAAGTCACAAATCCCAATAGGATAGCTACTTGCAAAAATTCATAAGAAATTTTGTGAAATCATGGGTGGATCATATCATCTATTCTTCAAGGAATACAAACTAAGGAGCAGATAAGTAGTTCTACTTGGCACAAGTGTTCAAGCATACAATTATTGGATTTCTCCCCCTAACAGAGAAGAAGAAATTTTATTGAAAATTGATTGGCATGAGTACTCAATATTTAAGTATCAGCAAAAGTGCTTTAAACCACTGACTGACTGGTTACATAAACAGCTCTAGTTGGGTTTAATAGTCAGCAGAAGATTCTTGCCATTGAGTAAGACCACAATATTAGCAATAAGACTAATACGTTTTAGCAATGCTATGATTGTTATCTTGTTTCGTAGTGTTCTTTATTTTCTGAATTAATATCTGCTTCAGCTCAGGAACTAACTCTTGTTGCTCTCACATGATTTTACTTACCTCTTATTTGATAATGTTGCAATGAATACACATTTTTCATTTTGTTTATGAGAAGTGTTTTGCCTACAAACACTGGCATAGAAAGAACTAAAAACAAGGCATTGTCAAGTACTCCTCTGCCATTCTGTTTCATAAACAGACTTCACAATAGTTACCCCCATGAACCTCATATATTGACCAGGACTTACTAAAATGGCAACCATAGCAGACAGATAGAGGCCAGTTTCTTGAAGAAGCAAAGAAGCCTTTTTTGGTAGTCATAGGGGCAACAGTGTAGACAATTACTTGAAGTTGCAACGTCGGTTCAATACTACAAATAGCTGTAAGCAAGGGGAAACTAAAGTGATTACTTTTACCGAGTAGATGCAGCTTTACTGGATGAATACTTGATTATAAAGTCCACTTTGAAAAATATTCCAGAAGTCGATATGTGGCAGTTACTGCTCAGTGTCAGCAGGAAAAACAAAACTGACATTCTGTGGATTGGAGTGTGTATATTTCTATCACTAAATTGGCTAGGTAGGTTAGAAAATGTGATATGGGAAATGTATAAGTTGAAGTTACATGCAGTGGGGATTTGTGAAGTATGATAACAGATTCTACAATACTTCTTGTCAGGAGAGTTCATGTTTATAAAATAAGCTAAGAGTAATGCAGGAGTAGATTAATTATGAATAGTAAATAAGAAGATGGGTAAGCTATTATAAACAGCATAGTGAATGCATTATTATAGCAAAGATAAATATGAAGCAGATACCCACCACAATAGTAAAAGTTCATATGCAAACTAGCTCTGTAAATGGTGATATTGATAATTGCCTTTATGCCATTACACACTTTTTCAGACAGTGAAAAAGGGGAAATTCAGTAGCAGAAAATGGAAGAGAAGGAATATTACGTGAAATAAGGTTGTAAATAAGTGGAAGAGACCCACAGACACTGAAAGTGGATTTTATAATGGCAATACAAAGATTTAAGAACCAAACATTTAACTGCAAGACATAGCAAAGGAAACATATTACTGTGGCAGTAATGTACTACTAATGAACTGTAGATTGAAACTGAACAAAGTTTGAACAGATACAAAGTAGTGGGACAAGACCTGGATAAACTGAAGGATTCTGGCTTCATGATTATTTCAGAGGGAGCATGAGCTCATGTTAACAATTGACTAGGAAAGTAAATGCACAAGCCAAATTGAAAACTTTGAGAAATGAAATAGTGAAGGCCACAAAGGACAAAATATGTAGAAATATAATGTGTAGCAGAAAGCCAGCTATATCACAGAAAAATGCAGCAAATGAAACAGAAAAATGGAATATAGAAGCTAAAAATGAGATTAACAAAAAGTACAAGAATGTTGAGAACAGTAGTGGTTACAGGACAAGTCTAAAGAAGCCTACCTAACTAGGGAAAAGAGGTACAACCTACAGGAAAATTAAAGAGATGTGTGCAAAGAAGGGAAGAGACTTATACCAGGGAAATGAAGTTAAAGGCAGTATTGTAGAAATAGAAGATTAATATGAGATAGACACAATACTGTGAGACGAATTTGACAGACCACTAGAAGTCTAAACCTGGTGCCTGGAGTGAATGATATTCCCTCAGAATTGTAAAGCTTAGAGTAACTGATGTCTTTGGGAGAGCCAGTCATGACAAAAACATTCTACACGGTGTGCAAGATGTGTGAGAGAGGAGAAATATCCTTAAACATTCAGGAAGAATGTAAAATCATCTCAGGACCTGGCAGAGCAACTGAATAGAATGGGCAGTATATGAAAACAGCACTGGAATACATAGCTCTGCTGTGATCAGTTAGCTAAGAAGTTTTAAACAGTTTTAAAAACCTTGTTCTACACCACAGGAAACCACCTAACAAAAATGAATTAGCAGGAAAGATACTGTATTTAAACACTTTTATTCCCATGACATTAAATGTAAAATTATCACATAACTGATGGGTGAAAATCACATTTCAGGTGCAGTCAAGAAAGTAGTAGGCATCTCTTCATGGGTAAGGTTATGAATGGGGGTAGTTCATTTATAAAATAGGGAACTTGGGGAAACTTCTATAGCCTAAATTGTAATAATAGTGGCATAGTATTTAAGTCGACTTTCATATAAAATGAGAAGACATTGATGTACAGTTTGTTGTTCCTCCTCATATCCCAGGCAGGTAAGGAAACAAATTTGTGGTCTTATGCTCCTGCTTAATACTTGCGTGGCTAAAACAGTGGTGGCCTAATGGATTTATTTATCCACTCTGTTTTAATATGCCACAGCAGACTGAACCTGCACATATGCACACACAGATATATATGTGCAGTGAGAGACATTTTACCACTAGAAAGAAAATCATCCTGCTGACCATAAGTATCTTGTAATAAAGTAGACAACCATTCATGTATAATCTTTACTCACAACTGGCAGAAAACACTGTTGTAAGCCTACGAGTAGTTTCTACTGCAAAATAAAGGGAATGCGGAAATAAAACCAGCAGCCTTCAGTGCCTCAGCGTTAACGGTACAGTATTTAAGACCAACCCCATCTCAACTTCTGAAGCACGAAAACTGCGAATTTGTCTCACAGCAATGTTTCACTCCTACTAACGGTGAGGTACACGGCGCTTATATTGCTGTATTGTGTTTAAAACATTATGAAACAGTTGTTTCCTGAACAATAGTTCAACTTTCTTTTATGACGTAATGGTGACAAGTCGGCTAAAGTTGAAAGCACTCGCTGAAATAAAAGACACGAATCGTATTAGAATCTGATGATTACCTAGCAAATATCGCGGTTAACTGGTTAGCTGTTTCCTGAACAATAGTTCAACGTTCATTTATGACGTATTGGTGACAAGTCGGCTAAAGTTGAAAGCACTCATGTTTCATAAAGTACAGTGCTGCTTACGTTTAAGAAACTGTGGCTGAAATAAAAGGCACGAATCGTATGAGGATCTGATGATTACCTAGCAAATATCGCGGTCAGCTGGTTAGTTGTAAGAGGCTCTTACCTGAACAGCTGTTCACAATGTCGACGACGAGAGAGAAGAGAAAGAGGCTTACCGGAAAACGAACAAATATAGCCACTACGATTAATCTTTGCATTTGCAGGGAAAAAATCTATTTCTTTGACAATCGGTGAAACTTTCGATGTATCGTGAAAGTAAAATTGCTTACAATGTAACATGCATAACTACTAGTGTTGAACATGTTAATTGCTAGGTCAGACACGGAAGGGAACATACATTAAAGACAGCTTCAGATTACAGTGGGTTACCTGCACTATTGCCCACAGAGCTGCACGCAACGAATACTTAAAATGAAATTGAAGCATAGTTTCTGTGTACAACCGGCGCTGTTCAAATCGTAGTGCTGATATTTTTCTTGGAGAATGTCGTTATAAAATTAGTTTATTTAGCTTCGGAAGTCTCCCTTCCTTCGCTTTAAATGCTCATGTTGCACTCTTTTTAACAGAACCCACCAATCAGCGACGAGTAAACAGATTCCGCCACCTGTGGAACGGATCGCAGATATAACCCTTTGTGCCGCGAATTATTTTATAGTTTAAAGCTGAATTGAAATAGTTTTTCTTTTAGATTTACATTAGGGAAACTGGAATATAATGTTTATTTTCAATTCTTGTCTGTCATTATGCCATAAAATGGAGGTTTCAGTGTGAACCCACTGAAGCTATACCAACTTAAACATATCTGCACATAGATACTGCCGCCCTATTTTTATTTATTTATCACACATGAACACTTTGATTAAATGTGTAATGTTTTGTACAGTAATATGACTGCAAAAGTAACAAAACTGATCATGCAACCACAAAATCAGTATCAATAACACACGGATCTATGATTCTTTCTTGTCAAACACACAAAAACTACTTGCCAGTTCTTCAAAGCAATATTTATTGATACAATATTTATTGATCTGGTGGCGAATGGGGCCTAGGTTACCTGTTACGGTGTTTCCCCCCTCTCACCACAGTTGAGCATGTAAGTCTGGTTGAACACCTTCACCAGACATCCATGATGGTATTTAAATTTGTAATCAGGCATCTATACCAAGATGGTGTAATTCCCATCGTTTTTTAAAATCTTTTTCTGATGATGATGATCTCGAAACGCGTCATGAAATAAAGCTAATTGCGACCAAGACTTTTCACACAATTTTTTCATACATGCCAACGTAAGGTCGCGTGTCTACAAGAATGGAAGATTTTATGAACCAAGTGATTTATTGATACAGCTTAAAGCACTCTTCTCTTCAGTGGCGTAACTAGGGGGGGGGGGGATGAGGGGGATAGAACCCCCGCCCCTCAGAATCCGAAAAAAAGAAATAGAGAGAAAAAAAAGAAAGAAAAGAAAGAAATCGTATAACAGCAATCTGGTAAGGTAAAAATTGAAAATTTTTGGTGTTTTACCATAATCTTTCATTGGATGGTAGTGAATTAGTTTCTTCAGCGGGGGTGGTTGACGGTAGTCTGTCTGGAAAGACAAAAATTTTGCTCGTCAAGGAGATCTAACACCCCCCCCCCCCAAGCCAAGTCCTAGTTACGCCACTGCTTCTCTTCATCATCCATTCACACCTACTTTGCGCATGGAACCACCCATCTTGTTCGTCTGAGATTGTTATTGCTGCTGCAATATGCACAACTTTTAGCCGTACTCTTCACAACGATGTGTGCTGCTATATCTGCACGCACTGCCTTTGACTGAAACTGGGAAATATAACCTGATTCACTTGCACGCACCCAGACGTTATAGTCTGAACTTGATCAGAGATGATCGGCCTCTGAATCTATGCATTCCTCAATGCTTTGACGTTCTGAGGGATGAAAATAGATCTCAAATATCTGTAAAAGTGTGTTAATCAAAGTCCGAATTTTGTACAGTTTGTCGAACATGGCCAACAACATAAATGTGAGAAAGCAACCAACCATATTTGTTTAGTATTATGAGACATGTAATATATAAAGCAGTGTGTCCGTATGTATGTACGTGTTGCGTACAAATCTATAGTTTTGATCCAATCTTTTTCAAATTTTGTACACGTAAGCTTCAGTCCACGAGGACGGTCGCCGTAAGTGTAAGAATCACGTACGATACATAGTTCACGAGATATGACGTCATAAACAATGAGATGCGCGGAAAACTGCTGCATTTAGCGACAATGCTGCTCATTTTCTCTTAAACCACTGGACCGATTTCAACCAAATTTGGTACACATACTTCCTTACCGCGAGGTAACAATTGCTGAAGTGTTAAGAATCGCGACACATGGTTCAGAAGATGTGACATCATAAACAATAGGAATCGCAAAAAACTGCCTTATAATGCAGCGAGACTTCATAACTACGCTATATGAGAATGAGAGTGCTTAGAGACTTGCAACAAACTTTAAAAATAATTTCAAACCTTTATTAAACTTTTTCTCGCTGACAACCATAGCAAAACGATGAAAGGAAAAACGTTTCTCGCTTACTACTTTTCCGCTGTTTATGTAGTAACACTACGGTATTCGGTATGACAATTCATAATTTCTATACTATAAATTGTAGCCGCAGGAAATTTTACAGACAGTATACACGCATATAATTGAATGTACGTTCTAAATTGTATCACAGTACGACACGTAGTTCTTGAGATATGAGCACATAAACAGTAACGTTCATGGAAAACCGCCACATCACGCACAAAGTTTTAAACTATTACTTCTTTACTACTAACTGTATTCCCAAGAGATTTTAGATATACAAATGAATATATACTCGAAAATGGCAGGAAGAAAGAAATAAATACCCTGGCAACGCTGGGCTTTCAGCTAGTTAAATGTGTCGCGCAGTTCACGTCGTGATGACCAATAGTATTTGTAGCTTAGCAACTGATTTACTCCCATTAATAAATTTATAACCAGGAAGGTCTTAATTTCATCTGCTGTAGTTGGCACGTATTCCTGGCTAAAAGAGTAGCATAAAGATTGGTTTGAAATACCAGTCATCCGTCAAAACCATTGGGAATAAAAGAAGGAAAAAATAAACCCTGCAGAGGAATGTATCATCCGGGATATTTGTTGGGCCTGATGGTTGAGCAAACGGATTCACCACAATAGAAATAATTATGATTTTGTCAATTTGTAAATTCGGCCAGCTTGCTGTTGAGCAGGAGCGAAACTACTTAGCGGTTAGTCATCTTCAGATTCCCAGTCTATCATACTAACAGACTGTGTGCAGCCATTCAGTGGTGTTACTGAGTCTTCCTCCGTGTTAGAATTGAAATATTGTAGAGAGAATCTTCTGACTGAGAGCCACTGCGAACTACTACTTCTATCATAGTTTCAAGGGCAGAAATAGGCTCTCTGCCTGCTCTTTACATCTGATAAAACAACAAAAATAATAGAAGCAAATAGTGTATACTGGTACCAATCATGTCGCTCTTATTAAGTTTATGGAGTAAACATCAGAATAATTTAGAAAAAGAGCATTTTAAAACAAGATCACCTATTTATAAAGTTGTTCGGTAATGTGTTCTGTTTTCAAGGATTCACTAAGTACATAAAATAACAATCGACAATGTTTGGCGCCAGGGCGGTTCCGATTGAATCCAGTTAACATTAATTATGCTTCAATAAAAGTTAATATATATTTATTGTTATGGAATATTTGGAAACTGACATTACTGCTGATTATATGACACACGAACGTGTTACATTAAGAACGAATACACACGATTGTTGGAAAAAAAAAAAAAAGGTCGCAGTGGAATACCGTACGATTTGTCTTTGTTTGCACTTGTTTCAAGAAGAGCTGCATCCACATGGAGCATATAGTTGTTAGAGGGATTAACAACGTGTGCTCACAAAGCGAAAATATTCCCTACTAAACCGCTTAGGTCGAAAGGTTTCAGGCGGCAACTTTTCACGATCATAGACAAGCTCAATAATTTCGTTTACACAGCTTTATAGTGTTGTCGGGGACAGAATTTGATGGGTTCTACAATACGACATTGAGCACTGAAAGTAGTTTGTGCTTTTGTTTTACCTCACTGAGAAAGTTTGCTGTTATTGACATAGGCCTACTTCCAGTCTTTGAAGGGAATATTGAGTAAAGGTTGGAGGACGGGCCGTGGGGGCGTGCCAGGATAGCTCAGTCGGTAGAGCGCTTGCCCGCCAAAGGCAAAGGTCCACCGGTAGGGCACATGGTTTTAACCTGCCAGAACTTTTTACTAACGTACTTGTTACAACAAGCTCGCCATGCAGTACAATAAAATTAAAACACACGGCTTTCTGATTTCATTGTCGAAAATATTGCAACTAGCAGTAGCACATACTGACTAAACTACGGCAAGATATCTGTAGTGTAGTTACACCGCCGCGGTTGAATGGCCGAGCGTTCTAGGTAGCCTTGTTGCGGAGCGCGCGGTTGCTCGCTGTCGGACGTTCGAGTCCTCCCTGGGCGGTTAGCATGCATGTGTGTGTTTTGTCCTTAGTTTAAGTAGTTAGTGAGCCTAGGGACTAATAACCAAAGACGTCCCAGATTCACGAACATTTGATCATTTTTTGTAGTTGCATTCGTGGTTTTGTAGATTAGTACATGTAGCCAGCGGCGCATAGGAATTAAATGGATTATAAAGATGTAACTTTGATTTAATAAGCAACTGAGCCCTTCAACCTAAGTACCATATTTGCCGCCCACTGCTAATTACGCATTTTTTTAGTTGATTTGAAGTTTTCTTGTTTCTTAGAACCACGTTGTTCGATTCGTACACCTTTAGTCGACTGTGAAACGAACAGTTTTCTCCTCCATTTCCTACACTCGAGACGAAATGTGTGAGAGTATGGACAAAGATTATCTAAACAAATGCAGCTCATAATGCCATCACTCTCTTTGGTTATCTTGATAAGCATGTGGTCACTCTAGAAATTGTCTTCGTCCGAAAGTGAAATGTTTAAGGGGCGTACCGAGCGCGGTGCCGCAGTGATTGGACTCGCATTCAGTAGGACGGTGCTTAAAATCCATCTCAGGCCATCCAGATTTAGTTTTTCCGTGATATACCTAAATCATTCCAGACAAATGCTGGGACGGTTCCTTTGAAAGGGCATAGTCGAATTCCTTCCCCAAAATTCGAGCGTGAGCTCAGTCTCTAATGACCACGCTGTCGACGGGACGTGAAACCTCACCGTATCCCATAAGCTGCGATCAGCGCGTCAAGGTCCTGCAGGGTGACCGGCAGGTAGAAGAACGGACGTAGTGTTCTAGTACCGATGGAGGTACTTCTTAAGCGACCACTAAATTTTTGATTGTGGTCCGATTTCAGGAAGTAAAATTGCAAACATGAAACCAAATTAGAACCGGGGGACTTGAAAATAGTACGTTTTCGTTATAAACATACTTAAACATAAAGTAAGCGTTCGTTACATGTAATGTGAAGAAAATTCGTTGGCATACCAGTGGAAAGGGCAGGAGTAGGCAGGTATGTACGTGTCACAAGCTGTACATAACTTCTGCCGATGTCCTCTGCAACGGCATTGCCGCATGGTAGATGGGGAATTACAAAACGATGCATTAAGTGAAAGGACAGTCTGCACCATAAACTGGCACGGCTCGGACAGGGAAACAGCAGAAATGTCACTGCACTTATTGTTAGTAAATATTAAAGTGGTCAGTTTGTAGCTTATTGAGCTGTCTGTGACGATATTCCATTCAGTTGTTCTGGCTTTTCGTATTTTGTGCATTTGCATTTGCTCGTCAGAATTTGCTCCAGAATTTATTGATTGTTTCATAAGAGGACATTTCTATTTCAATTTCCAAAATAGTTTCTTTTATTATATAAAGTCATACAATCATTTTTTAAAAACAATTGATAAATTCATAAAAGAAAATGTATTTACTCAGCTGCGGTTGCCCCAATTATAAAATAATTTGTACTTATAGTTTGTATCAGAGTGGCGACCTAAGTTACTGTTATAAGGGCGATTGTCCGGGTGGTGTTCCACCGAGGAGATGGAAGATAGGGGACTGCCGTGAACGCGCGATTACAGAGTCCGGATATCATTGCGCGCACTGCACTGCAAAAAGACGCGACAGCCACTCTGCAGCTTAGCTATAAAAACCCGTAGTTCCAACTGCCTGTTCTAACGTGTCTAAATTTATTCTTAGGCAATAAGGATTTTCCCCGCATATAAACTGATTCCGCTTACTTGTTTTATTTTCCTTATTTGCAGGACACTCTGCCCGTCGGCGAGAAGAAATAGAGTTCTTCTCATCCGTCCGAAATGACTGAGATAAAAAACAAAGACAGAATTTTGGAAGCGATTGACCAACTCCGTCGTCGTAAAGCGAGGCCAGATATTGACAGAATCTGTAATTTTGTGTTTAGAAGATTCGGAGTAGACTGTAAAGATACACTAGCGGATTTGCAGCGGTTGGTCGAGGCCGAAATCGTCATCAAAGTAGAATACAAGGGGAACACGAGCTACAGAAATGCGGCGAAATGGTCCAAGTACGCTATGTACAAGAACAGAGAACTGCATAAGACGACCGGGTCTACGGAGATCCACAACATTCTGAGCAGAGCGTTCGCGTCCTTGCTGGTGGAGGACCCGGACTACTTGGACATCGGCGTGCCCAGGACGGAGCTGGAGAGGTTCATGCTGCAGGACGACCCCCTGACGGACCTCACGGAAATAGAACTGATCCTGACGAAGGAAACCATCTCCGGGTTTCTGGTGAAGCTGCAGAACGGAAACTACTCGCTGGCCGACCACCCCGTGCCGCCCAGTACCAGTCCGAAGAGCAGTTCTCCCGCGGACGACGGGTCGATCACGCTGCAGGCTCGGGGCACGCAGCAGAGCTTCAGCGTGAGCGCCGCCGAGAAGCCGGCGAAGCCCAAGTCGAGCAGCCCGCACAAGGAGAAGCGTCCGCGGCCGCAGGCGGCGCCCGCCCCCGCGCCCGCCGCCCCCGCGACGCCGCCCCGGCCGCCCCCGCCGCCCCAGGCCGCCCCCGCCAGCTCGCCGGCCGCCGGCATGTCGCGGACGCCGCCCCGCGCCGCGCGCAGCCCGCAGCCCGCCGCCGAGCTGGGCGCCATCAACGTCGGCGGCTACAGGGTCGGCGTGCGTAGGAAGGTGCGTCAACATCTAAATCTAAGGGAAAACGTGTTTACATTTGTAGTTTTATAAGTTTTTGCAAACATTTTGGACCAATATAATAATTAACAAGAGCGTCTGAAACCCTTTTAGGAAAACAAAATTTAGCTAGTGGAAGGTTCCGAACCACCGACCTTTAGCGTTGTAGTACAACGCCTTGTCCACTACGCTACGGCTATCAATCAAAAGATGAGTCCTTTAATCTCATACTATTGATGGCCGTTGTTAACTGATGCTAATACGGCATCTGTAGACACTCGAGTATCATTTATCGTACGAAGATCGGCGTGTTTTTCTTAATTCTTCAGTGCGCCATCGCTTTGAAATGACAACGTGTAAGTTACAATAAGAAAATCATCAAATACGCTACGCAAGATGGATGGCGTATGCCAGAGAGAGATATGGGCGAGGAATGTCACGTGACATCCCTGAACGGCTGATTTTCGTTAATTCAGTTCAGGGAGTCATATTTTCAAAAATAACGGAGATTTGTCTAAAACGATACAAGATATGAAAAAACATAAGGGAGCTAAGTTGTAGAGAATTTTTTCCTCTACCAATTAGGTTATTCAATTTTCGTGTCAGATAGTTAGCCGTTATTTTCATTTAAATTTCGAGCTGTCAAAAGACGATCGCGAAGGCCCACTTTTAGTGTTACTACCGTAACCTAAAGTGCGCCAAAAGTTGGTGTAAACGTAGGTTAGCGAATGTTGAGTTATGGCTAATAAAAGATTTTGCCTGAAATTTAGTAACCTCGCTCATTTGAAGCCATCGCAAAACTGTTAGAGGTTACAGTAAAACACGATTTTCATTTCTTTTGTTGTTGTTGATGTTTACAAAACATGTCCCAGACGTGTATCTCCAATAGTTATCCATAAATTCCAGAGAAACGAAGAAATAACTAGGGAAAGTTTGTAATTTATCTACTACTTGTCCCAATTTTTTTTTTTAGTTACAGACAATTGCACAAAATTTTTAACAGTTACTATGTGGTTTCACTTGATACACTGTGGTTATGTTCTTTCACTGAACAATACATAAATGGAACTCGTTTCGAGGTTAGGAAACGACTGAAACCACCCACTAACAGCTGCTAACATCCATCGTGGAAAGTAAAGAAATTGTATAATGTCTGGAATTTCAAGAAAAGTACTGCAGATAAAAGTCTGGGACTAGTTTTATTAGATTCACCAAATGAATAAATACACAATAAATGGAAATGGTGCTGTACTGTAACATCGTACAGTTTGCGATGGATATATATTAGTGAGGTTACTAAATTTCGGGCAAATCTTTTATCGGTCGTAAATCTCTTAACTACAAATTTGCGGACCTATGTTTTTATAAACTTTTTGCTGTAGCTTTATTTGTAGAACAGCATACGGCATTAAAATATTTGCACACGTTCACGGATCATCCCGTATATAACTTAATGAGCCGATAACGGGCAACGATCCTTTCTTCGGTGCGGAGGCACTCCTAGGCTCTTACTTTCGCGGGAATCGTTCCGAAAAAAACCGCGAATGGGCGGGGAAAAGTCGAAGATTCGCGTGTGACGAGAAGCGAGCTAGAGCTTTCCGTGTGCGCGCGGTGTAGGGTCGGCGCAGCTGCCTAGCGAGCGGGAGGCTCGAGTTCGAATCCCGGCCGGGTGTACATTTTGAGCTTTAGCCATTGTAATTGATAGTAACGGCAGGACGAAAAGCGTAGCGAATTAGCAGTAAGTGTAGTGCTTGTGTTTCAGACGGCGAAGAAGGTGTTCGATCCTTCGGACAATTACACGCCGACGCGGAAGCGCGGCCGGCCGGCGGGCAGCGGCGGCGGCGGCGGCGGCGGCAGCGGCGGCAAGAAGGAGGCCCCGCAGGCCGGCGTCTGCTGCCTGTGCAACGCGCCCGCCGCGGCCGCCAAGGACGCCGCGCGCAAGCTGCTGCAGTGCCGCGACTGCTCCAACAGAGGTCAGTACCCCAGGAGGCGGACGTTATTTGTCTAGTGAAGCGTAATCAATCCTGTGTCACTGGTTGACAGGAAGAAACCACCTTCGTGAAGATGGTATTGGGGCAGAAGATGAATCATTCGCATGTTACCTGCTATCTATTAGTGTTTCTAATCTATGCTCATATTTCTGCATTACAATATATACCAGAAAATATGTGAATGATTCATCTCCTACACCGAGACCGTATTCACGAAGAACGGCTCTTAGGAATTTCCTCTCACCCAATCGCAATACATTAGCAGGATTGATTACCAATCGGCGACCCATCTGACGCTTCACTACACAAATAACGTCACAATACGCAACTTCAGAGGCACACCGCACTGTCCCTACTGGTCCAGACTGGCGTACCGGCAGGTCAAAGTGCAATGCGGCGTGGCTCACGCAGAGGCCTCTAATGGGCGACTGCAGAGTTTTGGAGATGCGGGAGTATCGCTAGTGCAATAAGGGACCTCTACATTATCTCTCACACGATTTTGGTATATTTGTGTTTGTTCGAGCCCGAGTACTTTCCTTGTGAGTTATGACTGGGCAGACACCGGCTACCTCTGTCACACAGGATCAGTGCCAGTGGCGCAGGCAGGAATTCGTTCTGTGGGCATCCTGTTTTAAAAATAAAGCCTATTGGGATTCATTATTTTTACACTGTTTATAATTTAACCAATTCTACTACGAAAACAGTTGCACCAGGAATAAAATGAGTAGGCTCGCATTAATTTGAAAGTGGAAGAGCAGCAACGTGGTGGAAATGGAGTGTATTCGATCGGGTCGTAAAATAGTTAAGCAGCTTCTATTGTACTAGCCAAAGAGGAAGGTCTTTACAGTGGAACATTAGACTCTGTGTAAAATTCGACTAAAATAACACTTCTTCGTAAGATTCCACTCGATGGCGCCGGTGACCTGCTAAGCAGCGGTTCGCCGCATACGAACAATCGGCTCGTAACTTGGGCGTAGCAGTAACAATAGCGACAGCATGGAAGCTGGTGGCTGCGGTATTAAAGGTGCGGACACACACATCCGGACGGGTGACGTCCGTGCTAGCGGCCACACATAACAGGGCCACGTCCGTGTCTCAGTTCACTGTAGTCACTCGAACGCGCTCATCTGTGTAAGTTGTAAATATGTTCGCTAATTTTAGTAATAGTGAATTAGAATTTTCATTTGAGTCGGTCAAGGAGGACAGCCGAAAACGCATTCGGTATTTTGCAACAGAAATTTCGAATTTTTAGAAGAATCCTTCATGGAGATGCTAAAAACCTTACATTGATTGCGACAACAGCGTGTGTACTGTACAGCTTTATTCGAAAAATGGAAGGTTACACATTGCCCGAACTGAGAATGGATCAAAAGGAAACTGCTGGAGGGTCAGAAAGAGCATCAAAATCTTAGAAAGCTACCACGAGTTCGTGGGAGATCATCAGATGTTGCATTCTATGTACCAGACCAACTAAAAAAATTCTTCAATTCTCCACAAGCGAGTTTGGAATGGGGTAGATAGAACATGTCGCCTAGACGATATACCAGTGACGTAAAGCAAAAAAAAAAAAAAAAAAAAAAATATTTATTTGCGAAATAAAAAGTAAATTAATATTTGTCTAGTATTAAAACTTGTAGAATTTTTACATTAGTTTGAAAGTTGAATAATTTTTATCTTGCCTTTGGATTGCAAATCTGCTGCAATTGTCTTCCATACTTTGTTTTTGTAATCGATATTCCGGTACTTCGTCTGTCTGGTCGTAAAGTACCGGAAACTTACGAACTTGTATTAAATGTTCCGCGTCCATTTCTTACAACAAACTGTCTTCCCCTGTTGAGAAACAATACCGTCGCGTCGCCCGGCGTCCGTGGCCGTCGCGTGAAAAATTAAATTCTGCCAATTCCGGCCGGCCCGCTCCCGGTCCGTTGACGTTCCTGGGTCACGTGTGGCCCCCTACATTTATTTCAATGGTATATTTCGCTCTCCGGGTGACGGCCGATACTCGGACGTGTCACGGCCCGGATATGTGTGTCCGCTTCTTTACAGCTCACAGTAACTGCAGCGCACGTTCTCATTGGCGACCCACTGTCGCGTTCACTTGTCTTTGGCAAATTGTAGTTACGTTCTGATTCATTACATGGGTACTTTTTCAAATTTCCGCTGCCGACCTGTTAAAAAAGTAAAAAATGAAAACAATAAATAATAGAATTAAAAAAAAAATTGAAAAAAATTGGCCTGTGCTTGGGGGGGGGGGGGGGGGTGAGGGGTGGGGGAGCGGCTCAGTCCCATTAGCTCCCCCCTGCTCTGTCTCCAGTGTTCCCAGTTCTTATTCAAAAACACTTCAGGCGCGTCGTTACCTGTACTCATATGTATTACATTTTTCATAATTGGTGATTTATACAAAAAAAGACGAACAAATTTCAAATATACATTTTTACAAATAACGACATTCATTTAAAACAGGAGGAGAATATACGTGTTATCACTATTGTGAGCTTTAAGTTAGAGTTACTATACGCCACAGAACATTTTTACATATACTAAAACGTGTTTATACATCGTCTATTTTTCTTTTAATATGTGTAACTGCGTTCATTGTAGTATAGTAAGCGTAACTTACTTAGTTCACAGTAGTGATAACACGTATATCCTACTGTTTCAAATGAATACTGCTAATTGAAAAAAATTACTATATTTGATATGTGATCACGTCTTTTTTGAAAATTGTTTGTATAAATGAGCAAGTTTTTAAATATTAAAATATAATAGGACAGGTAATTTAATGTAGGTGCATGTCTCGTCAGTTAGGAATATCGCAGACTGTAAGTAATGATAGCTACGCCACTGTCTGATGCCCGGCCGTAGTTCAGTTGAGCTGTGCGCTCTCGTCGTTATGCTACTCCTACTGATGACTTGCTTCAGGCACCACTTTCTTTAGCTACGATTTCATCAATGTTTTTATTGAAAGTGAAAAACCTAGGTCATTGCGCCATTTTTGTGAAGAAAAAGTCTAGGGTCTGCAGAAGTTTCTATGTCAGTTAATGTAAAAAAGAGGTTATTTTACACTGTTTTATGCTTCTATTTTACTTCACTATTTCACAAATTGTCTACAAATTTTAATACATTGTATTCAAGATGAGGTGACGGTGACATTGCTTGCCGAAACCCGTAATCCATAATAAACGACCAATATATCTGTCTTGGCATCGAAGTGTGTTGTTTCTTCTATTGAATTTTAAGATCGCCCTTCGTTCCGTGGTGAGGGCATTATAAGCTGATTGTACAATTACTTGGCGCTGATTTTGTGTTTCGTCAAGCTGGCTGTCTGAGAGCATTCATAACACGGATAAAACGTTGGCCACACGCGCAAAGTATGTCAAGTCTAGTACATTACACAATGACTCCCCCCCCCCCCTTCCCTGCTAATAGTAATTCGTGCTCAGCGTCTCTGTTGAGGTTTCAATGTCGTCGAATATTTTACATTTTTATTGTTGTATACCAGAACGATCTTTTTGAAAGTACATACAATTAAGCTATAAGCTTATTTCGCCGCTAAGGCCATTTTCAAGCTACCTGCAATAAATCATGAAATGCCATTAGCGAATTCGTATAATATACTTCTTAATTTTATTACATTCTGATTAATCCTTACGCCCATAATTCATCTTTGACGAAGTTGCTGTCAAATATATGTTTGATATGTTGCCTAGATTGCTATTTATGCAACATCAAATATTTTTGTTATTTTCATGTCGTATAAGTTCGACAATTTTTAATGTCAAAGGATACACAATAAGAAACTCAAGAAAATTAGCAAACCACCATTAAAAACATTCATATCCCAGAAAATGGGAAATTCATATCCTTTGACATTACAAATTTATACACGAATATTCAAATACAGGAAACAATAAATATAATAGAAAGTAACCTGTTACAATATAGAAAACTACCCATTACAGGAATACATGAAATAATTGAATTATTGAAACTAATATTATACCAAAATTAAAGAGTTCAAGAATATATAAGCAGGAAGAGGGAGTAGCTATGGGGTGCAGCATAGCTGGCACAATAGCTGACATTTTTCTCACGAAAATAAAATAGTATTACTAATAGATAGTTCTAATATTGACATACAACTGATACATACAGTACTAAATGAACTCCATCCTAACATGAAATTTAAAATAGAACACTAAAATAACAAATCCATTCACTTTCTCGAACTAACAATAAAAAACGTAAACAAGGAACACTGTTTGAAATTTACAGAAAACCCACAATCTCAGATAATATTATTAATGCAAATTCCTGTCATCCAAAATCACACAAAAATGCATTTTTCCACACAATGATTTAACAGATTATCGAACCTACCATTAAAACCAAGAGCAATACAAAAAGAGATAGATACCACCAAATATATAGCACAACAAAATTATTTTAATTCCAGTATAGTCAATCAAATGCATAAAAAATATAGCAATCCGCCACATACCCAAGTGCACACGGATATAAAACTCTTGACGACACACACCAAGTAAACATAAAATTTACTATTTACCTCAAACATACGTAGGAAATATTTCAAACTCATTATTAAAAAATACCACAGTGAGATTTGCATACTGTACCGTGCGCAATCTAAAAACACACATCCACTCTGCTAAGACGAAACCGCCAGCTTACGATTACCCAGAAATATATAAAACAAAATGTAATGATTGCGAAAAATTTTATATAGGCCAAACTGGGCCGAATTTTATGATCAGATATCGTGATTACATTCGAAATAGTGACACATACCCTTCCACTTTTTTTCTACCACATGAAAACGGAAAAACATAACCAATTTCGATCATGTTGTACAGATTCTACACACAATACCCAAAGGCCCAATAATGACCCTTTTGGAAGTAATTGAAATATATACACGTAATTACCCAGACAAAATTTTAAACGAACAGACAGAACTACAGCATCAAAACTGTATTGAAAATTTCATCGAAATTTTACAACGTTAACAGACTACAGAATAACAAAAGATAACACACAAACATATACAAGGAGTGTCCAATACACAACACTATCGAGATGTTAGAAAACATGTAAGATAAATGTAATCTATGACAAGTAACCATAAAACACCATTGACTTCAGTCAAATATCTGTCGAAATTGTACGACATTAAAATAACAAGAACAACGTCTGATGTTGAATAAATGACGTTTAATGTAGCTGAAATATCAAACACATATTTGACAGTAATTTCGTCAAAGATGAATTATGGCCGTAAGTATTAATCAGAATGTAATAAAATTAACAAGTATATTGTACAAATTCGCTAATGGCATTTCATGATTTATTGCAGATAGATGGCCTTGACGCCAAAATAAGCTTATAGCTTAAATTATGTATCTTGATAAAGATAGTAAAAGCAGCGTTCTGGTATACTATAATGAAATTTCCTTATAAGACACACATTACGCTACAGTCCCAGAAGAATAATATATATAATATTTTAATTCAGTTAGCCGGTTTAAATATATTTTCAGTTTCGAATCGTTTCTTTCTAATTATTAGAATCATCGTATTTACTGTTCACTCTGTTTTTGTTCATTCGTTTGGAATCCATGCCCATGTAATTTTAATTATTTTTACATTTATTTTTATTTCGCAATTCAATTTCATCATTTTCTTTCCGTCCATTTTTTGTATAGCTGATTCTATTACTCCTTTTGGTCTTAAATTTTTAATTATTTTTCCATGCTGCGAGAAGATTTAAAATACTTGACGATTATCATCCAATGTGCAGCTTGTAATGAGTAAGAAAGTTTCGTAACCATTGCGTAGTATAATTATTTCGTCTTTTGCAAGCGATACAAGAGGGTTCGCAAACAGATATAATAGTAAATAATCACTTGGTCAAAGATTCCAAACGGAAAAAGAAGAAACAAATCAAATGAAAAATTAATATGGAGGTTAAAAAGATGCGCCAAAGCATTAGAAATGAAAAATCGATTAGACTCATTAATTTAATAATAATAATAATAAAAATCTCAGTCGTTTCGATGGAAATGTAAGAAATAAGCAGATTGTACCGACATTTCGAACCCACACACTTCAATAAACAGGCCAAATAGTTTAACCACTAGGGTGAAGGATAGTGATATCTGGGATCCCAATCTTAGCAGTTCGGTGGTTTCAGAAAGGTGACGTATATTGGGGTGGTTGGGGGGGGGGGCACTTCTTAGCACTGCAGTGGGACATTACTTACCGAAGTTCTCCGAAGAATTCTATTATTAATAATAAAAAATAAGGAAAAAATCTTGTAGCCATTATTAATATGGACTTATTTGTGATGAAGCACAAGATACAAATGAACAGTTTAAGATGCATAAAACCCATTCACAAATGCCCACGCTTCTCACCCCCTACACCCCACCCAAAAAAAGAATGGAATCCTCCCTTATCTGCTCACAGCATTCTCCCGAGCTCTAGAAGAAACAAGTGTAATTAGTTGTATCTTCTATCATTGTGTTGGAAGCTGCAAAGTTCGCACGCTTCATATGTTGTTTATAAATTCACCTTTACATGTTTTGACAGTGGAAAACTATTTACAGTGTGCTGCAATGTTTTCGTTATTTCTTCTAGATAATGGCAGGTAAGGCATTCAACGTATATTTATTCTGGAATAGTAAGGTTTAAGATTAATTTTTATGATTAAACCGTATCATTTAGATGTTTGGTTAAAAATATCTTTTAACAAAATTTAGGCTCTAGTCGCGTAAATTGGACCGTCGTTAGTCTACCTATGTTAGTACACACTCTTATTCTCTTGGAATTCTCTTGCAGATTCCAAGAGGATAATGGGAAAGGTGCATCAAAGAAAGTGGAGTCCGTCTAAAATGACGAAAGCGATTGATGCCGTACGTAAAAAGAAGATGGGGTGGAAGAAGGCCAGTAAAATATTTAATGTTCCAAAAACAACTCTTATGAGGTTGTCCAACAGGAAGTACAGTACACCTGTGGAAGCGGCAAAAAGAAAAAGAGGCAGACCTCCAATTTTGGGTAAAGATCAGTTGGTTTAGTATTGTTTTACTGTGAAAGCTTCTTTCTTTGCGCTTTCTCAAAATGACTTGTGAAAAATGGCCATACAATTGGCAGAGAGAAATGACATTGAACACCCTTTCAAAGTCATAATTTCTTGAATAAAGTGGGTTAGTTTTGTCTTAAACGCCACATAAACTGTCTTATAAAGCCTGCAGGCACTTTTGTAGCCGGGGCTTTTGATTCAGGAAAGAAAACGCAGGGAAATTCTATATCCTTGTGGAACATTTTGTGTTACTAATTATTTTCTCTGATTTAATACTTTTTAATTTTTGTTTAGTTTGTATTTTTAAAGGCTTCCGATTTTTGCAGCTGTCTTTCAAACTCAGTAGTGTGATTACTAATTTTATTCATAACGACTCAGTGTATTTCCTGACAGTAAAATGTAAATTATGCGTAACATTCGCGAGTAAAAATTACCGTACTCGCTTTAAAACATTTTTTACTATTTTGCTTCTAAAAAGCAACTAAAATGGAGATAAGAGTTTGAACATTTCTCTCTAATTTGCATAGTCTTGCAACCTAATCCACACACGTTAACTTCTATTGCACAGTAAATAGTGGGCAGTAATATTAACCGTCTGGGTCAGTGGTAGTCCAACTTCTGCACGAGGGCCGAATTATGTGTTGGTGTCTGTGGTCTGTGTTAGGATTAGTGTGCTTTTTGTGTACCTAAACACTGGGTAACGATTTGAGTTTAAATAATAGCTTGTGTTGATGAATATATAGATGGATTGTAGCAATACACATAATGAAGAGGTATAATTCGCTCATCCACAAGAAAAGTGAGACAACACAATAACATTGAAATTCACGGGAGAAGAAGAAAAGAAGGGGGAAAAATTGTGAAGCGTAAACCTGTCATTAGCTGAACAAGCATTTATAAAGGCGTAAAACCTTAAGAATAACAAAGTAAAAAATATATTAAGGATTTAGTAAATTTAACCCTCCAGCACATTCATGTAACCCATTCGGGGTTAAGACAGTTTTCCTGTGGCACAATTTATCAAATTCCAGTTCTCTCTCAAATTAGTATATACGACCATGTGAATTTATCTTATTCACAATATTTTAACCTTATAACAACTTTCATCAAACAAATTTATATTCAGAGTAGTGTTACTAGGAATTTAAATGCATTTTCCAAGTTTTTGGTAGATTCAACTACAGTATTTACAATTTTCAATATCAAATTAATTTCATCAAAGCGATGATAACTCACCACTAGGACACACCATTTGGGTCTAAAGGCCAAAGGCATCATGTTTATCAGATTATTTGGCTTGGCGACTTAAAAAAAAAAAAAAAACTTGTTTAGTGTGCCTGGAACTTCACTTTCAGTTCTGCATCGTCTAGCGCAATTTTTATGCTTTACACAAATTACACTCTCGTTAAGTGGGCGCTATCTCTTACCTTCACCCAGTTTTATGCAGTCGCACTGGAGATCTGCCAACCTTTATCCCCTGTGGTTCGACATAAAATCAAGATTGGCCTCAGTGTTAAATGGCTCTCCACTCTCGGTGTTGATTCACGCAGCACGTTTGGCTTGAAAACGTCCCAACACAAGTGAGATGATCTTGCTCCAATAATTGACATGTTTTATGGTGGCGAATTGACACTTCACACTCCAGCTGTTTTCCAGATTACATTAAAACCCCGATCCAGTAAGTGAAAAAGCAAAACAATTTTTTGGTCACTTTTTTTGCAAATCGTAGGTGAGAAACTGGCTACACTACTTGGACGATGTTGTTGTCCAAACTGCTTCGTCGATTATCGATGCATTGATCATTAGCTCGACCTGGCATATAGCATACTGAGTGAAAGCGGTGACATTCTCACAAAAAGGTGGTGGCTGTCGTCTTGACGCTGCAGCTGCATCAGAATAGCGAACAATGCCGGTGATTGCATTGTATACTCATCTTCATTGTGGGTATCACAACCAATAAAGCCATCTGACATTTATCCACTTAAGCTGTTATTTATTCAAATATTCGTTTCGCAAGTAGTTTGTTTTACAAATTGTCATCTACTGTTTTGGGTTGCAAAAAGCACATGTTAGCCTCTTCAGAAGGGCAACACATTGATATGAAAGTAAATAAACGGAAAAATAAGACTAGATGTGCCACAAACAAAGGAAGCCAGCGTATTTGTAATGTTTCCACTCAGTTGGATTCACGAATTTAACGGCTCCCTGTAATTTGACACATTACGCACATAAGTCAGGAAATGCGTAAACATTATATAATCTTTCAATAACAATAAAGGTTGTTAGAAAATATAACTAAATCATATACGAGAAAGGGAAATTGCAGAATTTGTAAATTTCACATAGAATATGGACAATATAAATACTTCTAGACATAGACTTCAGTGGAAATGCAGCGTTTCGCTCGATTAGCTGTTAGCAGAATACTAGGAAAATCGTCGAAATACCATCTGTTTTAGTGAACTTTGTTAATTGGCAAATGTACCTGAATCAATTCAAAAATGACTAAGGAATTATATAAGATATAGAAATTTTTCTTTGGAATTGTAAAGGATTTTTGAGATTATCATTTCGGGATGCGCTCGTGTGTGTGTGTGTGTGTGTGTGTGTGTGTGTGTGTGTGTGTGTGTGTGTGTGTTTCTGCTTAGTTTTGGCTATTTTGTTTCAGATTTTACCATAATATCGAGGGGTTGCAATATCACTATTTCCTTTAATCATTTCTGGATGGAAATGTTTGATTTCCTTAAATTTTTAAGGATTGCTATTCCCATAATCTCATTATATGCAAGCCAAAGATTCATCTTTCTCCAAATATTTCATTTTTAGAATTACAGGGTCTCATAATCAAATACTGATTGTGTCTGTTTTTGACAAGATTCGAATTTGTGCGTTATTGCAAAATTTGAAATGTTAAATTACGTGATCTAAACTTCCCAATTGCTTAACTTTCGGAGTAGTATATACTCACCTCAAAAGCTAAAGAAGTAGTAAGTTGCAACAGCTGAATAAGTTAGTTTTACCTGGACATAGATTATTGCGACATCAGCACCATCACTTGAATTTTAAGTCATTTGATCACTGTTTACCATTCATAGGTTTTACAAATACTGATCCATAATTATGAACGATACACACCGATGAACTGGCGTGAAATTTTTCCAAGTGAACGTACTTTAGAGTTTCAATATAATATATCGTTTATATATTGGAAATATTTGTCGAAGGATTAATGATATTGAAAAACACCAGTTTACTGTAGCGGCATTTAATATTTTGAAATTCTTCCATAATCATTATAATGTTTATTCTCACATGTATAGAATTTGTTAACTGAGTTATTACATAAAATGAACAGGGGTTGTCAATACTATTAACTGTAGGTCCGCTTTGCAAGAATTTCTGTGAATTTTTAGTTATGTGGCACACGGTCTGTGGGGGTTTGTAACAGAAATTTTCGTACTTTATCTGTGAGGATAACCCTTATTTGTGCATTAAATTTGTTTGTAAGATTGTGTTTTATGTTCTTTCCAAACAATTCGTAAATTTTACTTTTATTTTCAGCAGTTTATGTTGTCTTAATGAGCTTGTATAGTTATTGTATCATATGCTTTTAATTTTTTTAGTACTTAACACTGTAAATAATCATAGTAAACATCTTTAGTAATTTTATTAGCCATACCTCTTTGATGGTATAACAGTGACACTGCTATACTGCTGGAAATCAGAGAGCTTTTCAACATCTTTTATTTTATTTTTTAAAGGTTTGATAAACTGTTAGTCCGTCCTCACGGTTATAATTTGGTCATTGATACATTATGGCAAACTTATCCTGCATTATGTGCACCAACTGTGAAAACATCAAACACTTAAATTCGCAAGTGAAAAGGAATGGGAACACACAATGCAAATTAGATTCCAATTTTTATACATTCTGGGTAAACAATCGACGAGACGACTTAGAAAAAAACTTATTCTAGTTGTGAAACAGAGTTCGATAGCGAAAGCGGAAACATGTCACATCCATTTAAGCACCCAGCTTACGATGAACTCCGTTATGATGATATGCAATTAATTAAGCAAGTAATTGCCTCTGCCGTAAGTTGAACAACTACATTCCCAACGAATGTGGCGATGGAGTGGTTAACATACTGGATCCACATTGGGGAAGACCGGTGGTCAGATACCAATTCTGCGATTGACACTGCGTTTAATGTTTCTTAAAACAAGCCAAATGCTGCGGTCGTTCCTAGAGAGAGAGATACGGCCGATCTTATTCCAGTCCTTCCCCAGTCACTATAGTCAGCGTCACGATGGAAGGCGGCTCAGTTTTCAGCCTTTCTGCGCAGCCCCCTCACAGGCAGCCAATAATATTCATTCTCTAAGCACGTGGCTGGCCATGAGTCACTTAAGCCCTTTCTACACAGGAAGTGAGAGCTTGCGAGATTACCCACGATGCACCGGACACGCCGTCCTAGTACAGTGTAGACGCGTCCACTTGCACAAGATGCACGCATACGATCGCTAGTAGACGGTATAGGATGGATCCTATTATCACGCGTATGGAAGTGCTCGTGCATGTGCAGACGACTGAATGGGGAACTCACGTTACAAACTAAGCCAAATCGGGAATTTTTTTGAGAATGTGTACTTGTCTCCTGCTCAGAGCAACGTAGTTTTTCGATTCAGTCGTATTTTAGGAGGTGATACTATAGAGGAATATAACCTGTGTACAGTTTTTATTGAATATAGCTTTTAATATGACATCCAAACAAACGTAGAGCAAATGTAAGTCAAGAAACTTGCACTGATTTATCCGTCAGTTCTTGGTAGTACATCATCACACTTACTTAAAAATAGAATTTTGTGTATCTTTTACACGTTCATTTCCACTTAGTTACCTGGTTTTCTGCTTACTAGGTCATATTCAGACTTTAAACTACGTCGAAAACCGGTTATTTAAATAAAAGTCAATATGGTGATCTACCAAAAACCGACAAAAGAATCAGTCAAAATATCCAAATCAGTTTGTTGTACATACCAAGAGCTGTATCTCTGTACCCTATAAAAATTGGACACACATTATATGAAATTTTAACTGCAAATCGTTTTTATTGCCTTCTAAAATATTTGCTATTTTTCCTGAAACACGCTGTAGTTAACAGATGAAATATTTGTTTTTGGTGAGCATTGCTTGAAGCTTTATCAAAGTGAAAGGTCTATGTATAGACGCCTGAGCTTGTTCATCATATACATAAGCTCCTCAAACAGCAGGGGCTGGAAGTATGTAATCGTACTCTATAATGAGGACGTTAACACGTGAGCAACGTAGTTACGCATGAGCTGCTCGAAAACAATTAAGTACAGTTTCTCAGTGGCAGTCTAAAACGCAAATAAATGTTTTAATCATCACAATATATCATACAGTTTCGAAAAGTGATGTTAACGTGGCGATTCATTTGCAGTAAGTTTACAACAAACGTAGTAGACCCATGAAGCAGGCGACTCAATAAATGCGTACATTTTAACGCTTCTTTGTTGTTGGACGGTCTATCGCAAGGGGCGCTGCAGCTGACGACGACTTCCTTATGCATGTTGCACGTCTCGTATAGAAAGGGCTTTAGTGTTTTTCCGGAGGTTCATCTGTTGCCGCCTGGCATAGCTCTCCCTCTCTATGCGTGGGAGCGCCTTCCTACGTGACGCCAACTACAGTGGCCTCTCCTCCGAATTAACGTTTGCTCTGTTGAATCGCTGGCGTTGGCGCGTTGAATCTAGGTGTCGTGAGCCTTGAAGAAAAGAGTATCCCAATTGATACTGCTTCGGGAAAATTCCAACATCACTTCCAATCAGTTCTTGCAACAGTTTTCCTCGTCTAAGGGCGTCATATTCAGTAGTACTAGATGACAATTGAATCGGTCGGTGGAGAAAGGATCTAAGTCACTTTTTGGTGATTTTCACTTTTTTACATAAATGTAGTAAACAGACCAAGACACACCTTACTGTGATGAAAGGAACTATGTTTGGCTTCTTCCTGTGGGAATAACATGAGGTCGATTTTATACATGCTGAGGAGAAAGGAACTAAGTCAGTGACTTAGTTCCTTTCTCCGACGCACGTTGCGTCCCACCAGCAGATTTTACTGTCAGCAAGCATGTATTGCTCCAACTACATGCTAGATGGCGTTGGTCTGCAGAATGCAGGTGTAAAAAGCGCAACAAAACAGTAACTTGGCGCCAACTGCGTCAGGTGTCACGGTTATTGTTGAGTGTTGTAAGTGATTGAGTACCGTCTTTCTAAATATCAAAAGGACATGCGTGGAATAAATCCATGCATTACCTAAATTGCGGAAAATGTAATAAATTTGATAGATACCCACTCAAAGAAACTCATTATGGTGATGAAATACCTAGATTCATGTTTGGACCTGAAAAATATGCACGAAATGTTCCTTAAGTAATATCCACATGTAAATGTGAAATACGACTTCCATAAGAAACATGTTCATGAAAATTACAATTTTTATTTCGGACGTCCGCAAATTGATGTATGTGTCAAATGTGAAGAACTCCAGGCTAAGTTAAAAGTCCACATATCTCTGACAGTAGTAAACGAGGTGCACAACTTGAGTTGGATATTCACAAGCAACGCAGCAGGTAGCTTTATAAAACCATTCACAATAACTGCGGTAGAATGTATGGGCAGGGATGACATTGTTGGATTAGCTTTCGACTTTATGCAAAAGTTGCCCCTGCCAAACATCCCAGTGCAAGAAACATTATATTTATTTCATAAACAGCTGTGTTGGTCACACCTTTAATCTGGCAAAAACTGAACTTGTTTCATTTGAAACTGGATTGAGAAGACTAGGGCTTACATGATGGGAAGAAAGTATGAATCAATATAAAGAAAATTGAAGATATTTTTGGAAACTGATGAAATACATCCATGGAGAACACGCTGAGATTTTTTATGAGGAGATTTTGAAATGTCCGATTAAGTGATAACTCACTGTGATATGAACTATTCTGATCTTTGAATTCTAGTAAATAGATGTTTTATGTTCAGTTGAAGGTAATTTATCAAAACATTTGAGTTTTAATCGAGAAATGTGTATCTTTGAATGTATTATACTCACGAAAAGTACTAATTCCTTCGTTGACTGGAGAAAGGATACTTTTTAGAATATATAAAAATTATTTTCATTCGCAGTATGTTTGGTTAGAGTACAGCAATTGTCGAAAATTTCAATGCAATCCGTTAAATAGTTTAACAATAAAACAGTTTTTTTGTCTTTCCTGAAAAGTATGAAAAAGTGACATAGTTCCTTTCTCCACCGACCGATTCAATTCTATCAATTACATTAAGAAAAATTGTTACCGGTATAAATGCAATAAACATCCAGATAAGGGACCACCTTTGTACGGAAAACGTAACATTTCTTTTATGACTCCCATCGCTGCATTCAGCTTGACACTCACTAGTTGCAATTTACCAAAATATTATAAAGAAACTTTGGTGGTTTCAGTGTCTGCATAGTGCATAAAACGAAATTATTTAGCACTCTGTTGTCATTTGCAGCAGTTCTTCGACGAGAGGTAAGTCTTTTAAAAAGATTTTACTTCAGCGATATTGTTCTGTTAAGAATTTTCCTAGCTGCTCTAAATCCGCTAAATGTAACTTCCCTTACAAATACAAAGAACGATTACATTTCACAGTATAACCTTATCTCTGCACGAGTTTAGATTTCTTGACACACCCTTTTACAATGAAATTCGTAAGGAATAACCGCAATATACAGTAATATTTGAACAATGCCTGCACGATATGAATTATTCTCTCATTATTAAAGGTGTTATTTCAGTTTCAAATGTAATCACCTACGTGATAAACAGTTTCAGCGTTCATTGAAGATATGTAAAAGTATCGAAAGTCTTCCCATACAATCAAATGAGAGGGATTCTTCAGACAGTCTTCACCTGCATTTAAATTCCGCAAAGGCAATATGAAAGTTTCGGTGCTTTCTTCTTTCAGGGTGCTACGTTCTTCAATAGAGTGCCAGGTGATATTTTATAAACTTTGAAAAAGTGATCTATCAAAATACGTCAACTGATAAGAGACTAAAGTCAGTTGATGCCATCAACACAATACACTTTTGCGAATTAAACAATCGTGACTTATTACACAAGAACAGTTCTCGTTATTTTTGATAATAAATGTACATAGTAACAATTAAAACTTCGAAATGAAAGTGATCCATTGAAAATACACAGTCAACCAATTTTATAGGAAGTTTGTTACCCGTCTCTTTCTGAAACTAATGAATCTTATACAAAATTGTTTACATTGGGATGGTTGAGAATTCCCGTTACACACTGATTCCTGTAATTTTTTTTAAATGCACTGTGCATCGTCAGAGTTTTCCATAGAACAGAATACAATTTCATTATTTATTAACCTAAGGCCTGATGTATGCCGATAATCTTTTATTCCCTTGTTGTTTAAACCATATTTGTTCTAAAAGTTAATGGGCTATATTTTAGCATGAAACTCATACCTTTTCGCTCCAGTAGGTTATTCGTCACTGAAAATCCCAAATGTGCATGTAGTGTGTTGAAGTAGTCGAGGTTTTGTCATGTTGCCTGGTCGTTTTTTATATTTTTCATCCGTCAGCAGTTTAGACTTTTGTTTTTCAGTCAGATTTCAGAAAAAAAGCAGTATTATTCACTCTGTTTGTGACCAGAATTATCTTGTTCGGGTTGTTTGGTTGGGATAGGGGGACTAAACCTAGCATGATTCTCCAACCTCCTCCGTTCTAATCACAGAGACCAACATGCATATACATAAGCTGCAAATGTTTTGTGTGGTTAGTAAAGCAGATTTACATTTTTCTGGCTATTTAACACGTTGTCATAAATAATTTGCACCATGACTGACAGTTATTAACACTTCATTGTCCTGTATCAGGTGTTTAAATTGTTTCGCCCTTGATATTCTACATTACTTTCGGTTTTTACAAACACATTTGTTGTGCTACTAATTTTGAAAGGGTTAATAGAAAAGAGTGCAAGAATTATTTCTGATTTTTTACTAACAAATATTTGCTATTATTTTCTATAACACGTTTTCATCAAATCCCATTCCTGCGAGTATGTTATCCGTTTATTTCATTCTTTTCAGTTCAGGGATGAAAGTTTTATTTTTTGTAAAAATCTTATTTTTAGAAACTATTTCGTATTTAGTTAAAATGTAATTTCACGTTTTGGACCATCCACTAAAAAAGACGTTGTGACTTAAAGCTATAATTGTTCAGTTTTGAGAATTTTTTGTTCTGTACTTTTAATCTTTGAACTTCATGTGACATCTGATTAGAAATGGAAAATTTAAGTAGCGTGCTTGTGAAGTAGTTACAAAAATCATTACAAAAACTTTAGAAAGGTATTTTCGTGCAAAGTTTGTTTTTTGTGGGAAGCCCCTTTGTCAGTTGCCAGTGTATTTCTCTCCTTTGTCCATTGTGACTTTTTTTTTTTTTTTTTTTTTTGAGGAGAACAATGTCTCTACGAAAGCACTGTGGGCTGGCACTGCAAAATATAATTGTGCAGTTTTAAGCAACTCACTGCACTGCTACATGCTCCACGTATTTGCACTGTTTCATCTGGCTAGCTTCTGACTTACATATGTGGCTATTATTTTTTTAAATTGTAAAAGTGACACACTTATTATCAATTTCAATATTTTTGTGCAACGAATATTTTGTAGAAGCGTCAACAGAAGTTCGTGATACAGCAGCAAAATCAACCCACTTGAAATAGGAAAATTCCTTAACTGATCGCATCCACTTATTTAGGTACACTTAACATCCATCATATAGGATTCGAAATGGTTTCACCATTGAATATGTAATGTGAAGACAATGCAGCTGGATGAATATACAACATACTACTCCGTTAAAAACCACGTGTACTGCACAAAAACAAACTGTTGAACGGAATCTACCACATGTAAGGAACATGTCTAATCTAAAGAGATTGAATCATCGATTGTGAGCAATATAATATATTTTACGTTTCACTCTTTCAACTATAGTTCTTCAAACATAAGAGATCTTTTATAAGTAAATAAATTATGCAGTTTTATAACAAACTGAAAAGTACATAAATTGTTCATTGTACTAGATAGTTTGTTTTTGGCTATCTTTACTCCGAAAGCTAAAAATTTGGACATTAGCAGAAATCGTGAAAATACATGCGGTCACCACACTGAACGTTGAAAACCTGCACAAGTCTGCATAAATGCCATCGTCTGGTAACCCTAACTGTAAACAGTGGGGAATGCCAGGTTTTGTTCTGGAATATCAAACTTCGCTCATCTGAAGTGGTTTTTATGTGCGTCTTTATCGCTATTCAATGTGAAATACATAAAATACTGAGTGTAATCTATTTTTCTTGTAAATCATTTCAGTGAATAGAAGTAAATGTATAAATTATTTCTTTACCCCGTTGTAATATCACAAAAAATGTGCTAACCCACATGGACCGGGTTAACAGTGAATCAAACATATAATTAGAACAATTAACGTTAACCGCTCTCGAAATGATCATTTGATAAAATTTACGATTGCTCGAGCCACAAGCAGCCACATGTGTCGTAATGGTATACATGCCAAATATTGAGGTTTATTTGTAAAATTTACGGAAATTGCAGCATTTTACGATATTGCGGATGGACGGTGTTACTTTACGTCTTCGCGGGCAAAAACTTCCCACGTTAACACTCAATAATCACACCACTTGCGGATAATAGATTGTTTGCGTGGGTCGAAGGCAAGTCTACGAAAGTCCATAACTCATTTTTTTTTTTTTATATGACTAGTACTTCGAACAGTGTAATGCTTGTGTCGTAATTGGAATTTTAATTTAAAAATTCCAGTTCTTCCATGTGGATGGTGAGTGTTGGCAGGCTCAGCTATTGGCCCTACAACAAAACTCCAGGGTACAGATAAATCAGTTTTCTTGTCATCAGTGCGACAACATTAACAAGTTTGCTCTCAAGATTATACAAAATTGAAGATTCGCAGCTTTCTTCCATTCGTATTTCCTTGGAAAGATTTATGTAAGGAAGAGACTGAACCTACAGATGAGGTGGTTTGAACGAGTTTCAGAACCAGTTAACAACCCTTCAGGGGATGAGAGTTTGGTTGCAAATGAAGAAATGTGAATGATACGTGGATAGAAACCACTTTTTGTTAATTTGATTTATTAGAAAATATGTTCCATCTATTGGTGTGTGAATGGTACTAAAATACCTCCAAGGAAGGAGCTAGATGGATCTGCAAATTATCACCTCATATCCACTTTTCATTGAATGTGAAGTGGACAAAGAGCATTAAAATCTTGTTCTCACTTTGTGAATGTGATAAGTATACCATGGCAACATCTGTGTGTTCCTCGAATGAAAGTGTTGATGATCCTAGTTATGTTGTGACAGATTTTAGTGACAGTGATGTTAATGTTATTAAAGACTCTCCTATGAAATCCAAGAAAAGACCTAAAAATGTAGCACAATGGAAACAACTCGACAGGAAACATGTCCACTAGTGGAAAATTAGTTCCAGAACGTAAATATGAGAGTTGCCAATGCAAGATACATTGCTCAAAGAGGTCTCCTTAAGATATAAAGAAAAGTATTCTTGACCGTTTTGATACCTTGAAAGACAAAAATATACGGGATTCGTATTTTGGTGTGAATAATGAAGGGGAGGAAAAAAAATGAAAAGACTACCATGTACACCAATAACGTTATATTTTCTAAGTGTTAGCTTTTTCATTAAAGCTACATATCATCTGATGCATATTTTAACACAATGTAAGTTATATAATTCAAATCAGTTTACATACCAGTGACTGTGTGCTGGAAAAAATTCACTACTTTGAGTATAAGAACTGTCCATTGACTCTTTGTTATTAACTCAAATAAATCTGAAATAATGTGTACATTATTACTAAATAACGTTGAAAGGTATCGGTGACATTGCTGGGACTATAAAAAATTACGAAATGGTTAAAGAAAATTATTAAAATAGTTTTCCTTGATTTTTCTCAGAAGTAGTGAATTGATCTTTATCCTCTTACCATTCCAATGCTTTCAAATCAAGGTTCTACAAGTGATTCCAGTTGGACAAAAATACGAAGAATTCGTAGAGGCGATGGAATTCTTAAATATAGCTGAATTTCTGTAGTAGCTTTCTCTTTTCTCACCCACCTCAGAGCAATGCAGAATGTGAACGTGTTTTCAGCCTTGTGAAGGAAAATATGACATCAAATCATCAATGTCCAATGAATCTCTAGAGTCCGTTTCTATTTTGAAGACCAGTAGTTCTGATCCCTGTTACGACAAAATAATAATAACAATAATAATAATAATAATAATAATAATAATAATAATAATCCGAAAACTTCTTTGCAAGAAGCTAAGAAGACCATGACTATGACTTCAAAGTGGAACTACCATGTAATTTTCAATGTGCATTATATTATTTCTTGTCTGTGTTACCTTAAACTACCTTTACTGTGTAAACACTTTATCAACTATTACATATCTGCTTAATTTATCAAGGAAGTCATATTGTGTATGCTTCAATCCATTATTCACGCCCGCTGCCGTTAAATAGGGCTTTCTTCTAGATTGTTTATCCAGAAAAACTGGCCTGTCATGAAAGCAGGTCTAATTTCACAAAAGTTTGTCATATTATTGGGCGATCCTTTCGATCAATTTATTCCTATCTCGACAAAATTAAATTGGCTGTACAAATGCGCGGTTTTCTCGGGAACTGTTGATTATATAAATGTGGTGTTTTTATCACAAGTTTTCGTATGTTTTGTGGCTATATAGCTTTACAATCACTTTAACAGATGGAAAAGATTTATGATTTTCCCTAAACATTTTTGTGTGTATTTAAAATGGTGCATGTATACCTGCAAACTTTTGAAAACGGCTATCAGTAAAAATTACGCACGGCAAAATATCTGACGAACTTCGACATACCCCGGTTTGATAAAAATAACAATACTTCTGGGCTACAAGATACAATAATCCATGCTTCAAACAGGATACTTAAATAAAATGCTATCTTTTTATTTACAACAGCCAAGCTCGCTTTTAATTTTTATTTAGATTATCGCTTTTTATTTTTATTTAGATTATCGCTTTCGGCAGATTAAACTGTCATCTACAGATCTTGCAGTTTATTCATCCTGTCGCGAAACATTTGAAAACACACTTATTCCCAGTATTATTGTCGGTCTGTCACGTACAAATAAAAAAACCGAAAGTCTAAATAAAAATTATAATCGATCTCGGCTGCTGTCCGTAGGGGAGTCGTACCACCCAAAATGACAAAATTTCACATCTTTGTTTTCATGCAAATTATGAAAATATGGATGCTTATGCAAATTTAGTGTTGGTTTTATTCAAATATTCGCTTATATTTACTATTTAAATAAATATCTGAAAATAATAAGCGCTAACATCTGAGAATTATGTTTTCCATCATTTTGCATACTGACATTTTTCTCTGAAACTATATAGTCTAGAAGGCTGTGATTTCTTTTGTTATGCAGAGAACTGTCCATTTCGTAAGTTGCCTACACTAGCGGTACTTCTCACACCCAAATCTTCAGATGTCAGACACTCAGATCAGCACCAAACGTTGTATATCGATAGAGTATCAACCGAAACATCTATATAATTCCTGATTTTTGCTGCCGTCCAGTAGAACGTGCGTAAATTATAATAATAAGTAACAGCTAACCTACGGATTAGAGAAAAGCGAGTCTGTGAGGCACAATGAAGCCACGCCACCGTGGGTTAGTTGGTAGAGCGTTAGCATGTGGTGCAGAAGGTCCTGGGTTCAAGCCCCACCTCGCTTTAATTTTTTTTCATTTTTTAAACTACAGTACGTTGGAAATTGTTAAAAGGGGCAACGTGTTCCTCATATGTAAAAGGACTGTTTCGATTTTGTAGCAATGTGTTATTGGCAGTTTACTCTTGCTTCGTTTTATTTGAAAGTAGGAAACCTGTACAGTGTTATTACTTTAATTACGCTTATTGTTTTTAACATTACTTTTTTGTTATTGTTATTACTATTAATACAGCTGAATGTGTGATGCAGTTTTTCTTTCTTTATTTATTTATATGTTCTGCTTATGTTCGTTTATTCTGTGAAACTACGAATAACCCTACAGATTAGCTACTTTCAAATAAAACAAAGCAAGAGTAAACTGCCAATAACACATTGCTACAAAATGGAAACAGTTCTTTTACATATGAGGAACACGTTGCCCCTTTTAACAATTTCCAACGTACTGTAGTTTAAAAAATGAAAAAAAAATTAAAGGGAGGTGGGGCTTGAACTCAGGACCTTCTGCACCACATGCTAACGCTCTACCAACTAACCCACGGTGGCGTGGCTTCATTGTGCCTCACAGACTCGCTTTTCTCTAATCCGTAGGTTAGCTGTTACTTATTATTATAATTTACGCACGTTCTACTGGACGGCAGCAAAAATCAGGAATTATATAGATGTTTCGGTTGATACTCTATCGATATACAACGTTTGGTGCTGATCTGAGTGTCTGACATCTGAAGATTTGGGTGTGAGAAGTACCGCTAGTGTAGGCAACTTACGAAATGGACAGTTCTCTGCATAACAAAAGAAATCACAGCCTTCTAGACTATATAGTTTCAGAGAAAAATGTCAGTATGCAAAATGATGGAAAACATAATTCTCAGATGTTAGCGCTTATTATTTTCAGATATTTATTTAAATAGTAAATATAAGCGAATATTTGAATAAAACCAACACTAAATTTGCATAAGCATCCATATTTTCATAATTTGCATGAAAACAAAGATGTGAAATTTTGTCATTTTGGGTGGTACGACTCCCCTACGGACAGCAGCCGAGATCGATTATAATTTTTATTTAGACTTTCGGTTTTTTTATTTGTACGTGACAGACCGACAATAATACTGGGAATAAGTGTGTTTTCAAATGTTTCGCGACAGGATGAATAAACTGCAAGATCTGTAGATGACAGTTTAATCTGCCGAAAGCGATAATCTAAATAAAAATAAAAAGCGATAATCTAAATAAAAATTAAAAGCGAGCTTGGCTGTTGTAAATAAAAAGATAGCATTTTATTTAAGTATCCTGTTTGAAGCATGGATTATTGTATCTTGTAGCCCAGAAGTATTGTTATTTTTATCAAACCGGGGTATGTCGAAGTTCGTCAGATATTTTGCCGGGCATAATTTTTACTGATAGCCCTTTTCAAACGTTTGCAGGTATACATGCACCATTTCAAATCCTTTCTTCACAAACTGTATAAAGTTTATCACAAGTCTCCTAAAGATGCCAGCATGAGGAATTCTAAAGTCATCTATACAGGACTTTTATAACGCATAGCTATTGCCATGTTTATAGCAGATGTTGCATTGATGTGTTTTGATCTTCAGGGGATGGCAAAACTTGGTGTTGACCACAGACACAAATTATAACTAGACTGGCAATGTACAGGTAGTATTGAAAACTTAGGCCGTCATCTTAGCTATACAAATCTTAATAATTTGTAAATGGTACGAAAAATTACAGCCAAACACGACACATGGATTGACCATTACTCTAATAGGTCAAGGTATGTACGTGGTGTGGATGAAATGCTCTTGTCACAATTTATTCAGCCCATAAGAAGGTATGCTAAACCAATAAAGCAAAACATTGCTCGTACTATACTGTCACTTTGCATGCAGAAGCACTGTTAATATTTAATGGTGGTAATATCTAAAACGGGGCAAAAAATCAATGGAATCATATTCTGTGCCTGGAAAGGTGTATGGAGACTCAATTTAATATCAGAATACACTGAAATCCCAGAATTGTCTCCTGTCTTCCAATCTACTACTTGAGCGCAACAGTCTGATGCATCTGATGGAGAAGCAGAAATAAAACTCAGGGAAACGATTGAAGTCTGAAAAAAGACAAATATTGGTCACCGCGATAAAAAATGTTTTAAAAACGGTGTCATATTCAATTTATTAAGGGTATAAACTTAAGTTAAACGTTTTAATACAGTAAGACAGGTACCTCAGTTAGAAACTGTCTTGAGGCAGCGTAACTGACGAAAACAATTTGTCCTCTTATAACCATTATTTACGCTCACAAGTTCTGTAATTTAATTTAACTTAACAAATCTCCCTGTAACCAGTTAGCATCAGAACAATGTAAGATATGTGGAAAGTGACTAGAGTGCATAATAAATTTACATATACACACGAGTTAATTTGAATTCGGGCTGTAACTACATTGATGAGCACATACCATATATTTTTTACAGTTCCCACTAACAACATTGTTCATTCAAAAGTCTCTTTGGTAAAAAAAAATAAAAATAGACTGTATCAAAGACGTAATCATTATTTACATACATGGGGTGTAATTTTACTCTTTAGAGTTAGTCTGCTGACACAAACAAGCTACAGTTAACTCAAACGCATGCAAATTTTCCTTTAAAAGCAAATCTCACGTTCCTTATTTCCGGTGCATAAGTTATTTTTAGAAAACGAACAAATGCATCAACTTTCGAAATGTTTCCACATCAGCTTTCACAAAATTTTTACCTTCTTACGTAAAAGTCACAAAGGCATTTTGCATCACAAAAGACTGAACTATATCGAGAAAAATTAAAACGAAATGTAATAACTTTCGCCAACACGGTTATCGCGCGCACGTAGCTTCGTGTTCTTTGCGTAGTGTGACATCACCATAGCTTTAGCCAATAACAGAGTTTTCGATTACGTGGCCCCAATCATGAAATTTATTTTAAAGTTTTAATTACATAATAATATATGTCACGTAATAATAATGACAGAAATGCAATTTGAATATTATAATCTTTCAGAATAACAATTAGAACCATATTTTAACATAGGAAAATAGCCTATTGTCTTCCCTGTTGATGTATTATGTTACTTTCCAATGATGACAATTTGCCAGAAACTGGTCGAAAATAAAGGATTTTTGCTGCAGTTGATAGTAAAAATGCAATTCTTTAAAAAGCTACACAATAGCAATGTTCAAAACTCGGCTAATATTTGAATACTCATATAAATATTTATGGAGCACATCATACCATCCATAAAAAATCATATCTGGTGCAATTTCGTACTATTTGAATCACTTTTGGTCTTTTGAAAACATTCCTTATGATTGATTGACATTTCGTTAACCACTGACTGCCATCATTTATCTCTTATTGTATCATAAAATAATTATTATACCGACTGAAGCAAATGTAGAGCACAAGTCTATTTCTAGTATGGAAGTCGGATATGGATGCAGAAGATACAGCGAACTTCTTTGAAATATTTATTCTCAAAGTGCCATTTCTTTTGCATGTATTGGTTACTTTTTTCTTTGGATTTTGATTTCTTTTGAAGTTTGCCTCAAAATATATAATTCTGCCAAAAATGTGATACTCAACAGAGACAATACACAATTGTTCTTCTCTGTTTTGAATTCTTAGAGTAAATACTTACTTCTCGGTATATGTATTTAGCCATATTCCTGCTTGTGGATTACTGAGCACCTCTACTACCTCTGTATTGGATTAGGAGTTTCTATGATACTATATTAAGGTTTTTGTATGCTTTATGTACTAGTGAAATGCCTCCTGTAGTAAGAAAATGTGGTCGAAGTCCCATTTCCTTTTTCTTTTGTTTTTTAACCTACTGCTCACTAGAACATCGTTAGTGTTTAAGTATTTACTCATCATTTCATGTGGATATTATTTCATGTAGATTTTGAATAAATTGGAAGTTCGTAATTTTACAAATTATCATTGTAATTATGTAAAATCGACTTTATATATAGGTGGACTTTCTGCAAACAGTTCTGCAGATAGTCAGGATTTTGTATTGCTGCAATATAATTTTACAGTTTGTTAAATGTTGCTGACTTTTTTGAAAACACCTAAAAATAAGCTGTACTGTTGTATCCTTCACTGTTATCAATTTTAACATGGAATTCAGATGCATGACAGAAAGTACAATGATTTGTCTTACTGAAAAAAGGCTTTCTTTGTACAAAGATGTGCTGTAAAAATGAAATGCAATTCTTACCCACAGTTATCTTGTGGAAAATATTACGTACTTAAATATTGCAGCGGTCTCTGAGACACATATTGTCATGAAATTACTGGTAAATAATGACTTAATTTCAAAAGAACTAATAACTTCCATAATTAAAATACTAAATGAACGAGCTACATTTTTCATCATTAAAATGATGTTGCTGATGACATTGTGGAATCCTCCATTGTTGGTTCATAGATTTATCAGAGAGATCATAGTGACATGTGAGAACAAAATGGAAACCTTTCTATTTTACTGAATTCTTATTCATAAATTTGTAGCTCCCTTAATGTGTAAAATTACCTATAACTATCTCTCAACAAGATTAAAATATTTACCTTTATAATAATAATGAGTATTACGGGATAGTGTGACATTGGTTAACTACAAACTATGTGACAGACTGTAAACAGTTAAGAAAAGCCCCATGTACTGCAGTTTGATATACTGTGGATTCTTAGAAATTGGACTGTTTAAATGTTGTTGTTATGTCTTGCATCTTTCATCAGCTCAGTCTGAATGATTCCTCTTGGACATGGAAATATTCCATTCATCATTTTTATTGACTTTCTTTATTCTTTGAGGAATGCACCTGGCACTATCCCCTTTGTGATGATACATTTTTCTACCTGTTTGCAATGAATTTATGTGCTTCTTTGCATAAAAATAAATTGGATAACAATAAACTGTAACTTGTTTCTATAAGAAAAGCAAAACCTCAAAATGTTTCGGACATTGTGTTGTATATTCGTCTCAGTCGTGTGAAGTGATATATCTGTGATTTCATTTTTTAAGTCAGATCTCGGTTAAGCTGAGTGATGTTGAGAAGATGAACTTCCCCTGGTCTTCCCGGTGCCTGCTGTGGAAGGAGGTACTGATCAATAGTCTTGCTCACCCTATTGAGGAGCATCTTTTCGAAATCTTATGTAGATGCTGTTGCCCTATCCAGATTTAGGAACAGTGATCACATGAGCTTTCCATCTTAATTTTGAGCCATTGATGTCTGTAGACAGTTATTACGGAGACATATAACAGCTCTTTCGTAGACTTTCTAAATTATTTGTTAAAGTCGAATATCACCCAAACCATCAGCTTTATGTAAAGCGGATTGTTGTGTTACAAAAACTAGTTCTCAAGCACTTCAAAGAGAATAAAAAGGTTTAAATTTGGAGAAATGCCTTTATTTACAAATTACCCAACATCATTACACATTCAACCAGAAGTATGCTTTCGAAACGCACTGGAGCTGCAATGTGCATATCAAAACCTTTTTATTAACAATCCATTTTTAGGTAAATAATACTTCTGTTGACCTCAAATCGAAAATCATAACTGTTATTTACATCGAAAGTGGTCACATTAAAATAAATATATGCACGTGGTGTGGCTGGTTTTCAACAATCTCATCTTTCATTTATAAACATCACACTTGTGCCTTAAAGGAATCTTCTCTGCAGTATCTTTAGGCATTCCTGTGGTTGGTTTTCTTCGTCTAAACATCATACCTCCACGACACACTTATGGCACTGTAACAATAAACATCGGAATAAGTATGGTTCCCGACAATCGACATTACCAAGTTAGAAGAATGGGCCGTTGTATTTTTAAGTGTACTTGCCTCTCGCACAATAAGTAGTTTCCTTTCCCAACTAGTGTGTAACGTAGGAGGGGGTGGGAGATAGTCGAACCATAGCCCAGAGTAGTTGAACTGATCAAACTTTTCTATAACTACTGCCAAGTAATTATTACTGGAATACTCTCCCAAGTAACAATGTACTTAAGTTTCTCTCTTAAATTCACCAAGTGAGTAAAACTTTTTAAATAGTAGTGTGCATAATAGCCCTAAATAAACACTCGTCTACATCCCCCTCTCCAAATTTAGGGGGAAAAATCCCTAATTTGGGAACCCTGGCTTTAACAGTCTGTAGGCCAGGGATGGGCCTCGTACTATATTCCACGCGAACACGACCGAAGAATGCCTATAATGAGCGATCGATAGGCGCCATTTGAGTTTGTGATCGTTAAAATACACTGTAATTATAGTGCAAGGAACACGTATAACACGTGCAGAGCATTTAAGGAAGTGGAGCCTTAAAAACACTCCGATGGTGTACACAAGTGCCGTCCAATGAAAACGAAGTAACATCTAACTATTTCATCGTAAAGAAAATTAAATGAATATACCAATATAATGAGGATAGTTTACAGCTCGCAGTAAATACCTAGGTCGAGCTGCGTCAGGTACATGAAAAGACTCGCACAGAACTTAGCTTTCGGCCATTAGCATTCGTCACATCAATAACTCTTGCAGTGAGAAACATCATTCCAGTGGAAATCACGAAGCTCCAAGTGAATTCCAGGAGTAGTACTTCGAACGTCCACTGCAAAAATGCGAAATCATAAAGATAAGGAACTCCCGCTTGTTGTGATTGAAATAGTATTGAGGAATAAAAAAAAAAGTGACAGACGGGTATTTATGATACCGAAGAATAAAACATTTAAATTGCCAAAGATAGGCGGTTCCCTTGCACACTCCAATTTGTATACGCAGGTGTTTAAGACCCTCAGATAAGAACAATTTCACTCAAACCTCGAACTGGAATGTCCATACGTGCGCTCACGCAACGAACTGTGTGGTGTGAACAGACATAAGCGCAGGCAGATGGTTGCGTGTGGGCCGGGCTTTAAATCTGCCGCACGGCAGTAGCGTTTCGTTTCGGGTTGCGCGTGACTGCTTTAGCTACGACGAGACTGTTTCGCTGTATTAGTGTGTGCTGTGGGTGACATAGCTCACTCAGCGGATGTTCCATTAACAACAGAGGCTCCAGTTTAGTAAGCGTTTTAATTGTTTGACGAATTGCTTGAGACTTCTCCACGCGGAGCGTATTCCGGCGTTGCCAGGTGCCTTGGTAAGGAACAGCTGGCGCACGATGTGAGACTGAAAACCCACAACACAAGGAGGCAGGTGTGTGCTTAATGAGACCTGAGCTCGCTGCTGTGTACGTAACAACCGTGGACAAAAATGCTGCTCCATCTTATATGAAACACACATGCGCTTCAAGCTTCAATTTTTTTTAGGTGGAAACAACTCCAGATTTTAATATTGCCGCTACTCAGGAATTAGTGTGGCTTCTTTGTACTAACATATCGTCGTAAGCCCGAAACTTCTTGCCACTGTGTGTGTGTGTGTGTGTGTGTGTGTGTGTGTGAATAAATTTTTATTGGGGCAGGGAAAAATAAGTTATATTTAACCGCTAAATGTCATTACATTAAAAGTTACATAAATTCGTGTAACATTACATTTCTCGAAATAAGTTAAATTACCCTGGCGGATCAGCAAGCGTCAAGCAAGATGCAGAAATACTCCGTTTTACAATATTTTACGGCACTGAAGACAATAAAATTTCAGTTGAATTATTTTTTACCCGGGTCAGTAGACGTGGCGATCCTTCCGCTATAGTACTTTTGAGAGCCTTTGTATTCGAACCAAGGCCGCGTACTTTAAATGTTCCATTCACCTAGTTTTGTTTGGGTTTAAAGATATTTATCGCCAGGGTATCAGTTGTAATTTCTATTATATAAAAAGGACAGATGCTGCTAGCATAAATCCATTGAATATAGCGTGAACCACCGGCCTACATCGGTACTGTTCAAAATGTTCATAGCAATTTCCGTGTAATTTATAGTGCGTCTAAATAAGAGAACTTCAAACGACACGATCGATTCTAAGTATGTGGAAGTGGATTAACTTTGCCACTGAAGTTCCTAAACATGGTATTTTCAAGAATTTGATCTTTGGTTCCTCTCGCCAGTATTTTCTAGCTTCAGTGTCGTTTTCATTGTAGGCCTGTTGTTTGAAAGTGAGAAAGCTCAAGCTATGGCTACTTTCGCTGACAAAGCCACACAAACTTACTCAAGAACTGTATATATTGTTAGACGGAGACAGAAATCCAAAACCCAGACAATAGCAGGAACCACGGACGACGAAATAGTGTGTTTGGGCGCCCCTGAAGCCACCTCCATTGAAGAAGGTGTGCGTGCCAAGACAGGTGGGACCATAGTTCATCGCGCCCCTATTGAAGGAGGTGTGCGTGCCAAGACAGGTGGGACCATAGTTCATCGCGCTCCTATTGAAAAAGGGGTGCGTGCCAAGACATGTGGGACAATAGCTCATCGCGCCCCTATTGAAGGTGGTGTGCGTGCCAAGACCTGTGGGACAATAGCTCATCGCGCTCAAATTGGAGAAGGGGTGCATGGCAAGACAGGTGGGACAATAGCTCATCGCGCCCAAATTGGAGAAGGGGTGCATGGCAAGACAAGTGGGACAATAGTTTATCGTGCCCCTATTGGAGAAGGGGTGTGTGGCAAGACAAGTGGGACAATAGTCTATCGTGCCCCTATTGGAGAAAGGGTGCGTTGCAAGACACGCACCCCTATTGGAGAAGGGGTGCGTGCCAAGACAGGTGGGACAATAGTTACTCCCACCCCTAATGAAGAAGGGGTGCGTGCCAAGACAGGTGGGTCAATAGTTACTCCCACCCCTATTGAAGAAGGGGTGCGTGCCAAGACAGGTGGGACAATAGTTACTCCCACCCCTATTGAAGAAGGGGTGCATGCCAAGACAGGTGGGACAATAGTTACTCCCACCCCTATTGAAGAAGGGGTGCATGCCAAGACAGGTGGGACAATAGTTACTCCCACCCCTATTGAAGAAGGGGTGCGTGCCAAGACAGGTGGGACAATAGTTACTCCCACCCCTATTGAAGAAGGGGTGCGTGCCAAAACAGGTGGGACAATAGTTACTCCCACCCCTATTGAAGAAGGGGTGCGTGCCAAGACAGGTTGGTCAATAGTTTCTCCAGTATTTTCTTTGCTTGATATGATTAGTCCAGGCTTTTACACAACACTGGAAAATGTTGCTTTCCTGCTTGCATTTGTTCAGCGTACATATAATTGCTTCGTGAGCTCCGTCGCTTCAGATCTTCTGAAGCACAGTGCACTGATAGGCATTTATTACAGCATTAAATTTTGTAGTCATGTATTTGGCCTTGAATAGGTTTCCTGAGGAGGAAATACCATTTAAGAATTTTCAATGAATGAAACATTTTAATTGGTTTAAATGAGTTAGTAATTAAATTGAGCCTGATTTTACTCTAAATAGTTCTACATGCATAAGAAAATATACAATAAAATATTTTAGCTTCTGGTCTTGTTCCTTGCTCAGTTAAGACTTTTTAGATATAAATGATTTAATGATAGAACTCTGGCTGTAAAATTAGAACAGTTTAAACCATGCTTCAATGTTCTACAATATATAGGCTTGCACATACGGATGTGGGTCACTATAAGTGGCAATCGTTAATATATTCCAGCCTAGTGTTGGTTAAAATTGTGCTCTGTTAGCCAATACCATGAAAATGTAAATAATCAGAATTTTCTTTCCTGCCAGACCCGCAGGTAGTGCGTTGTTTTTCTGGTTGCTTGCTTGCTTGTGAACACGTTGTACAGCCAAACGAGTCATAATGAGTGTTTTGTCTAGACGTTTTGTTAGCCTCTGTAATTATACAAATTTTTGTTTCTAGTATCTGCCACCCCTGTCCTCCTCTGCTGCTATTGCCCATAATGGTAATTTACATTAAAGTCAGTCACACTGTTTCTCCCTCTCTACCTGCTAACAAGTGCTAACACAAATTTCTGACAGGTACTGTGTTCATATTGTACACTCTCTCTCTGCAGAAGCGTAATTAACATTTTTATCTTTAAACGGTTATATCAAATTTTTAGGGTGTAATGCATTTGGAATTGCTATAAAGGCAAACATAAAATTGCAGTGTCACAGGTTCAGATGGCGTAAGCGCGCTACTTACAAACGACATGCAGCGGCACTGTAGGGATGGGTGTTATTAACGCCCTCTATTACTTAGATATTCCAATAAAACTAATTTTTTATGCACTTTCAAACAAAGAAAGTAAAAATTAGAATGTATTTTTACACACAAGGTATATAAGATGAATAACAAATAAAAATGAAAAGTCAGAATACAGAAATATATATAAATACCAGGTAAAAGACAAGAGTATGATGCTAAGCGTCTTAAGCCAGACACAGTTGCAGTTACATTCAGTGCATTCACAATGCTTGGTATGTATTCTGTCTGTATATTATTTTTGAAACTGTATTCAAGTTCATTTTGTATTTGTTTTTAATTCCATACTGATTTTATGATCTTGTTCTATAGTTTGAAGGATACACTGAAGATGGTCACTATGTGATTTAAATTGATCTGTTGTTTATAAATAAAACATTAACGGCCAATGCTGCTCAATACATCTGGTGTGTTCATCATCGTGTGGTCGTTGAGCACCATCCTGAAAATGGAATCAAACCCCAAAAAAATAAAACATAATAGTTATTTACTGCATTGTTCAATAAAGAGATAATAATTGTTCTCTCTCTCTCTCTCTCTCTCTCTCTCTCTCTCTCTCTCTCTCTCTCTCTCACACACACACACACACACAAAAAGAAGTAAATGGATTTACTTGTCTTTTACCATTCTGCTTCAGTACTCATTAACAGAATGACATATATTAAAAAACTATAGCCACACTTGAAAGGAATGTGTAAACATATTAGAAACTTAAAGTTAAGATTATTATGCATGCCAGAAACAAACCACGCCCCAATGAGTTCACCAAATCATTGTGCCTCCTGTTTGGATTTGAGGACTCTGTGATAGATTTAGTTGCATACAGTTAAATGCAAAATAGTTTCCAGAACGAAATTTTCACTCTGATGCAGATTTTGGGCTGATACGAAACTCGGTGGAAGATTACAATTGTGTGCCAGAACAGAGATTCGAACCTAGTACCTTTGCCTTTGGTGGGAAAGCATTCTACCATCTGAGCTATCCCGGCATGCTTCGTGGTCCATCCTCACAATTTTATGTCTACCAGTATCTTGCCTTCTACTTCCCAAACTCCATAAACGTTCTCCTACGAAAGACAAATGTCCCAGGTTCAAATCTTGGTTCTGGCACACAATTTTATTCTTCCAGGAAGTTTCATTGCAAACAAGGTTCATTACAGAAATGTTGGTAATGATTTCAGGTCATTCAAGCAGCTGTTTTTGTTAGTCTGTATTGTTAATTGCATTTCCTCTTCAACTAAGGGAAGTTTTGCTAATTACTTCCAGGAAGCTTATTTATTTCCCATTCAGTTTTCACTAAAATGATTACTTTGTCTTACATACAGAGATTAGGTTCAGTGATTTTCAGTTATATCTTAATCTAACGGTTCTGTTTTTAAAAACCTTAAGTAAACATGGTGGCAGTTCAGCAGCAGTGGAACATAATCAAAAAGTGAACAAAACTTCAGCTAACCAGTTGTTCAAATGGTTTATATACATAAACCTTGACTTGGGTTTTGGCAAAGTTAATTTTGCCTTTGTCAGAAGGTTTTCCTAACAAAATATAATTAACAGATCAGTCATATGGATAATAGTAAAATACATAAAGTTTCTAAAATAAATAAGAAATTAAAATTACAGAATTAAGTTCTGTTTTTAGACTATTTTTGTATTTTAACTGAGAAAAACTTAGCTTGCAATAAATCTACTTCATATGAATTTATTTTTGTGATTTCGGGCACATGTAATTTTAAGATTGTATTGGTGATTTCCAGTGTGTGATTAGCAGGGGAGAATGGAGGGTATCAAACTGCCCAACCTCCGGTTTTAAGTTAATCATCTCAATCAGGGGTGTTTATTTCACTCTCACCGTATAAGTAAAACATTATATGCAATTTGTGGAGCCATACACACAAAGAACTAACACATTATTTCTACTTTAACATTAACATACCTGCTTGTTAATTTTGAAAGAGGATTATGTGGGCCTATTTATATATTTCAGGCTGACTTGTAATTTTTCTGGTGTAACTGTTGCTTTGATCTAAGCTCCAACTTCCAATACTTGTCAGTCAGTCAGTCAGTCAGTCAAGCAAATAGCACTATTAGTGAATCGAGAGCTTGCAGGCCTGTAAGAACTATGGGATTTCATTATATCTTTCCAACAAAACATAATTTCAAATCAAATGTTCAAATGTTTGTATAGCTTATGGGACTCAACTACGGGGTCATCAGTCCCTAAACTTACAAACTACTTTTGAACTACCTAACACTAAGGATGGCACAAATATCCATGCCTGAGGGGGGATTCGAACCCCCCCAACTATAGTGGCCGTGCAAAGCATGACTGGTGCGGCGCAGTCCCCTCGGCCACCGCGGCCGGCAAAACATAGTTTCCTTGTTTCTTAAGGGCAGTGCAGTACAGTATAACATGTACATTGACACAAGTTCTAAAAGATGAATATAAAAAGAAAATTGTAGTAACAAACAGAAATGTAGTAAATCTTTGGGGACTGAAAGATATGTGGAGTAGAAATGACACTGATAAAATGCTTGAAACTGTAGTGAGAATTCTGTTAGTTTATCATGGATCTCAGACAAATGAGAATGTGTCTCTTAGGGTGACATGCCGATCTTGTTTATACAACTAGGGTGTGTTTTTTTTTTTTTTTTTTTTTTTTTTTTTTTTTTTTTTTTTTTTTTTATATATATATAAAAAAAAGATTAAGTGAAAACATGTGCAGTAGTGCAGTACTAGTTAAGGATTTTCAAATCAAGAAAGAAAAATTTGCATATTTCCTCTTCTGGTAAAGGACTTCTAAAAACAGTAAAAATTATAATGCCTGTAGGTGAACATGGATTTAGTGATATTAATCTAATACTCTGGTATTGGAGAAATAATTTACAAATTCAAAAACTTTCAAATCGGCTTTTTATTGAAATAAATGGATCTTTACTGCTTTGATACCGAAAAATCTGCAGAAAGGTGGGACAAGTATAACCACCGTGGCACCCTTAAATCATCAAACTGGCAAATACTTGGCCCTTCAAGAGAATCTCTTTCAGCACATATGTGTGTGTGTTTTTTGTAATAAGCTTACTCTATAGTGTCTTTAAGATGCATTAAGAAGGTAATTACAAATTATAGTTAGGTGCTTAATATATGCTACACAATAGAAAATTTGTGTAATACATTCATCACTAGTACTCGGACTCCGTCCCACCCTTGTTACCCCATTGGAAAAAGCAAAAGTTAAAAACTGGTGACATCTTATGACCTTTCAGTGTTTTTTTTTTTTCACAGAAAGTTTATGAAACTTCCAAGTTATCAAAGAATTTTACATAAAACTGCTCAAGTATTTTTATTTGCTGTGGAAAAGAAGAGTTTGTAGTTGTAACTATGTGAATGTTTGTAGACAGTTTGTTACATGTCATGTAAACCTCACTATATTTTGAGTTACAGGAACAGAACTTCCATAAAATTTTCGAATTTTCTGGACGCCTTGTTTTCTTAACTTTATGAATGTGTGCACATGATTTTGAAAAAAGTTTTTTCATTATAAACTTGATCCTAATTTTTAATTGCAGCTCATCCAAGTTGCATAGTGGGAAACAACACAGGGAAGGAAAAGCCACCTCCGAATCAGTGGGTTTGCCATGGTTGTAAATTGTGTGCATTTTGCTTTGAAACAAGTGAAAATGTGAGTAAAAGATGCAGGAATATTTATTGCTTCCAATACTAGATGTGCTAGTGTACTAGGTTTAAATTTAAAATTTTGTTATGGTCCACATTCATGATTAGTTACAGTATTTTGGAGTTGTTTTTGTTTGTTTGATCATTCTCAATTTTCTATTGAAGTATTCCAGAGTCAATAAATTAGTGTTTTTGCTGAATTTTATTGTTATAAAAAATATACCTAAGATTTTCAAAACAAATTCTCTAATATTTATTTTATACACAGCATGATTTAATTGCTAGTTGATTTAATGCTCTTGCTCCACCATGCTGTGCAGTATTGTTAGCAAATCAAAGTACTGTTACTGAAAGCAATATTTTGCATCATCATTTTACAGGCCTATTTCTATGTGACAATAATGACAGTTTACTTTATTTTTTATTTTGGTGTACATTTCATGCAGGTCTGTATCACATTGTATCTAACAATAATTGTGTAAGTTACAGTTGGTGTGAAAAGTCTGTTGTTATTTTCATTTCTGAATTTTTCTGAGACAGAGTAATTTTGTGACTTTTCCCCAATATGGTTAGTCTAGTATGCAAATTTACTAGCTGATCAAGATACAAAACTCATTTAAAAGAAGGAGGCATATGGTTTGAATGACGGTTTGATCTTGAATAACATGAATGACTGGCTGCTTCTGATGCTACTGGTTACTTCCATTATGAAGTGTATATATTTAACATACATGAAACAGAACTAATTGAGTTGTCCGTCCACATGTTGTTCAGACTGGCATATGATTTTATTAGAGAACTGGAATAGTTGTAAAGCTCATTATATGCTTTGTGAATGCTAGCTTCATGTATTTTCTATGTTCTTTATTTGCAAAGAGAACAAATGTAGCCCAGTCCTAGTTACCATAAAACTCTCAACAGTTTTAAATAATTAGTAGCACTGCTAGGAAACCTTTATCACGAACAATTTTGGTTTCACATGCTCCTGAAACATTTTCATGTAAATTAAATAGAAGACTGAGGTTGCAGAGAAATGATAAAAATTGTCACCCATTACTTCCAATATTCAGCTAATTGTCTAAGTCAACAGGTTTGTAATCTCTGGTTATTTCCATTTCAACATTTGTGACTTCAACTGTTAATACTGTCACTACTGTACCGTGTACTAGAAGACTGAGACAAAGTAATTATACAGACACAAATATAAACAGGTTAATTAAAAAATCGTTGATGTGTTGGTTTTGATTTTAGTTTGTTGCTATCATAGCAAACAAGTCGTAAAATGAATTTTCCCTTTTATTGTGTTTTTATAAAAGGATTTAAAGTGAGTGTGTTTTGTGAGGACTGTTTGTAACTTTTAAATAGTGTTATCTGTGGAATTTTGAAAGTTGAGATTGGTTCTACTGACACATTTTCATTTTTTTGGTAACATATTGAGAGTTTTTCATTTACAGTCAAATTGTGTGCTGAATCTAAAGTTTGTTTCTGTGTTGCAGGAAGCTATGGCAGTTTGTGTGGAGTGTGGAGATGCATATCATTTGACATGTCACAATCCACCTATTACTGATGAGCAATGGCGTAATAAGTGGCTTTGTTCATCTTGTGACGATATTGACAAGGCTGACACCAAACCAACTGATGTCCAGCCATTAGATATGAAACTAGTTGAGGTCAAACCAGTTGATATCAAATCAATTGATATTAAACCAGCCGATATCAAACCAGTTGATATCAATCTAGTTGATGTCAGGCCAGCTGATATCAAGTCAGGTGATATGAAACCCGTTGATGTAATGCCAGCTGATGTGAAACCAGTTGATGTAGTTCCAGATGATATTATGCCAGTTGTCACACCAGCTGATATTAAGCCAGTTGATATTCAACCAGTTGATGTAAAACAAGCAGATGTCAAGCCATCAACATCAAAAGGTAACTCATCTGACAGTCATGTACTTCTTTCGATAGTTTCTCAGTGTGCATAGTTTCTATTGTTAGATTATAGTAGGTGTGGCCTGCACCTCAACAGGGTTAAACTGCTTGTTTAAGCAGGAAATGTATGGGGGGGGGGGGGCAGGGATGTAAGTGGTGGAATAGCAGTGGGTACAGGTGTTGGAGCAACACCTTCTGCAGGATAGGTAAGACATAAGTTCAGAGGTGAAATGAAATTTCAGTTTGAGAAACAAACAAAACTGCATAATTGTGGCACATTGGGTCAGTGAACTGATGGTTAAAAGTTTGAGAGCTAAGTAGTAAAATTAATAAATCACTTATCTGCATTAATGAATTAGTCATCCAACCCAGTTGACATAACCTGCATTTCTGAAGGTCATGTGGTCACTAATTTAGATGTGTTAAGTGTTGTAGGATTTAAGTTAGATTCTAATCTTTGTAGAACAGAAATAGATGGTGAATGAGTTGCCTCATTCATTAGGAAGTGCCATAAGTTTAATAATACAGATGTTCATAAGGTTTGTCTAAGTGTATCCTAAGTACCAGTACGTAATTTTTTAATCTGTTCATAAGCTCTGTTGGTCTTTAACAACACAACAAAAAAGAATATGTGGGCTGGTGATTTTGTTGTAGACTTTCTTGAAAACTTTCCGATTATGAACTTAGTGCAGTTACTAGAGCTGTGTGCAGGTAGGAAGGCGGCTGAGCGAAGCGTTCTGCGCAGACAGAGAGGGAGAACACTCGGCGCCGCCGCCAGATCGCCTCTTCCTCCCCCGGCTGTCAGTTGACCGCTGTCAGCTGACTGGGCCGCTGTGGCCGCGCGCTCCTGGCAGCAGTGTTATTCGATCGAGTTCCACCATTCGAATGTACGCACTGCGCACCCAGTCAAGAACCTTCTACACACTTCAGGGATACATTCTGATATCTAGAGTTAGATATTGTCTATACGTCTTCAAAATTAATGCACTTTTCATGATATTCGTTTTATTTGGGCGAAACAATGTTAATGGTAAGAAATGCTCTTTTTTTGCTTGCAATAGAGAGCAAGTGGAAATTTTTACAAGTGTCAATAAATGATTCATTTATACTACCATGACCATGTAGTTGCTGCATAGACAGCAAAAATAAAATTGTGTCCACATAAATGAAGCCTGAATATTGGTTTTGTCCAGAGTGCAGTTGTCTGTGCCACTTTGCTACGATCACAGACGGCTACGAAATGAGGGCGAAATTAAATAATTTGCTTCCAAAAGTGAAGACATTGTGTTCAGGCGATCATAACAGAAATGAGAATGAAATTCAATGACAACATTATAAAAATTACTAGTGACATTCTATAGAAGTATAAGTGGACTATTCAAGCCAGGCTCTCAACATAATATGAGGAATTAAGCAACAAAACTCCCATTGATCAATGTATAACAATACTGAAGTATGTCTGAGTGAAAATATAAAATGTACTCACTCTGTAGTAGTCAAGAGTGATATTTCCACTCATATTTAGTAATTGCTAAGCATTGCCGAGTTTTGTAATAACAGTATAAAATATGAACGATTTTGTGAAACATATCTGTGACACACACACACACACACACACACACACACACACACACACACACACACACACACAAACTAGCAAGCAAGCGCCTGCGCGGTATAGTTAATGGTGATTACTGTTTGCCGCTACACAAATAAAACCTAAAATTCGTAATAAAATGTTTGAAAAGACAAAAATGTTCAAATGTTTGTATAGCTTAAGGGACTTAACTACGGGGTTATCAGTCCCTAAACTTACAAACTGCTTATGAACTACCTAATACTAAGGATGGCACAAATATCCATGCCCGAGGGGGGGGGGTTTCGAACCCCTGACCGTAGTGGCCGTGCAGACCGTGACTGGAGCGCCTCAGTCCCCTCGGCCACCGCGACCGGCTTGAAAAGACAGCTTAATAGCTACTAACAATATGTAACAGCTACTCATACAAGGTGATTCTGTATTCAGCACTTATAAATTCTCAGGCCAATAAATTGACTTCCTCATCTTGACTGTCCAGTCCAACTTTGCTTTCATTTGTGAAACAAACTTGCCCGCAGTCGGATATTCGGCCCTCGAATACATTTCAAATACTGTTCCACGCAAAACGTTCGTTTCAAAAATTGTCAATATAGCCCACTGTGTTGCTTCCCTGCAGTATTCTCTACTGATCACTAGACCGCGGATATTATGGTTAAAACCCTATATTCTCCTGAGTTCCTAGTTGCAAATGTACTTATGCATTTCGTGGCTACTTAAAATTGAAAGAGCTAATTTTATAGCGCTTAAAATAGCCTATTTCAGAGTTAACACACATTTTTGCCTATTTCAGCTGAAAAATCCAAAAGGAATCTATCTTCTATTTTCAAAATACTTGCGTCGAAAAATCACAGGTAGAAAAACGAAGATCGATATGTGAAAAAAAAAGTACTGTCATTGGTCTGTGCAGGCAGAGTTAACGTTGCGTAAAAATTATGTTAACTTACACTGACGCACTGCAAAGAATCCGTATTGTGGAATCTTACATATGGATTTCTGTAGATGAAACTACGGAACATCCCGAAACTGATTGTTGGCTATTTAGAGCCAGATCCACCGTCCAGGGTTTATTTGATCTGTTCAAAGCAAAGCCCAAACACTAAAGAGCAAAAAATCGCACATTTTGTCAGTACTTGGTTGAAGGGGCTATATTAAAATGGCGTAGATGAAAACAAAGTGATTCTGGCTTTGAAAGGTGTAACACAATTACTCGATGATCCCTTAATTTAGCGGGACTTCGCTTCCATTAGACCCAACTACACATTTATGGGGGACAATTATTCCCGAAGTATTCAAATGTTCAAATGTTTGTTAAGCTTATGGGACCTAACTACGGGGTTATCAGTCCCTAAACTTACAAACTACTTATGAACTAGCTAATCCTAAGGACGGCACAAATATCCATGCCCGAGGGGGGATTCGAACCCCCGACCGTAGTGGCCGTGCAGACCGTGACTGGAGCGCCTCAGTCCCCTCGGCCACTGCGGCCGGCCCCGAAGTATTAGGCTAATGTTAACCTATCTATGGGAATACGGCTTTTCCGATAGAAGTAAAAAAAAGAAATTACTGAAGCTTAGGTAATGTGGGAGAAAAAGAAAGTTAAAATTTCAGCAGGTTTCCCAGAACAACACCGGCCTGAAGAGACTTTGCGAAAAATCCAGGTGTACTGAATGCTGCATTCCCGTCCAAAATGAATACCGAAATTGAATTGCGCCCCTGTCAAATACATTGATATACAACATTCATTCATGGCGTATAAATTAGTTATACGAGCACCGTGGCTTTTCTCTGGGAAACATTCAAAAATTTTCAGTAATTTACCGTGCAATTAGGTTATGATTGTTTGAAACCACTGGTTTATTCGGTGTTTGTTAAATTGTATAGACCTGTTACATGTATTTCAGCACTGGCTTCTGAATTGCATTGTAGGTTATTTTTATCTTCGAAAAGTATAAAGATTTGATCATTAATGTGTGATTTTGTTTCTTATTATATGTGAGTAAAAATTTGCTCATAGTCAACACTATGTATTTTACTTTATGTTCACTTCATCTGATGAATTTTTTTCGGGGCCTATTTTAGATTGTATGTGCCCTAGATGAGGCAATGAAAGTGCCTATTTTAGACGTCTAAAATGCTCTTTTCCCGACCTAATAATCCTTGGCCTAGGGACTGCTTCCCTGGCGATGTAAAAGACGCTGGCCCACTGCCTCTGACGGCCGCGTTCGCTTCTCTGGATGTTCGCAGTGGCACGCCGCGCGCCTCTGCCGCCCTCGCCTGGCTGCGGCAACGTTGTGGCAGCACGGTGTGGCAGCAAGTTATCTGCTCCCGCCTCCTTTCTTAAGCAGTTACACTCGGAACAACAGATCTTGCTTTGTTATGTAATACTTGACGATTTTTTAATCCGTCATTCATAACGAACCCTTCACAAAGTAAATAACCTTCAGTATACGACCACTGGAAGAAAAATCATGATTATACGTTCAAAGCACACTCGGAACGGCGCGAAACGGCGAAATGATGCTGTTGGCTAGGACGTTACGTGGTATACTGGCTCTTGCTACTGCGCATTGCCCCACCACCCGCCTTCGTAGCTGCACACGGCTCTAACACTGCCATTCAACTTAGTTTGTACCGTAATATGAAATTTACCATAAAAATGAGGCATGGCAGACACTCAACGAAGACTCATAAACACACAACTTAGTGTTCAGCCACAGTGTTCATCAGAAAAAAAACGCATACTCTCATCCAATTATTATACAGGCACACGTCGCAGACATAACAGTTGTCATCTCCATCTGCTGCATTCCAAATTCCAACCTGGTCTTTAAATTCTTACTTTAATTCATACTGTTAACTTTCCAAATAGAACAGATAAGGGATCAAAGATGGATGCGGATAATACAACCCAGTGGGGCACCACACAACATGCAGACCTACTGTAGCAGAGACAGCAGTCAGGTGTGACAGGACAGACTGGTGTAAACGGCGCACTGTAATGTTTTCCTACGCTTTGCTGTCTTCTGCCCCTGTTTCACAGGCCGTGGTTCGGTGACCCCTAGATTACAGCAATGCACAGAGAAACTTTAAAGAGAATTGAGCACTTTGGTTCGTGTTAAAAATGGTCAAGTATGCATTGAAACGTCTAACAAATTTGGGGACTTTGGCAAATGAATCTGATTTGGCAAGGCAACTGGACTTTGTCATTCAACAAGTATCTGAATCACATTATCAATCTCACAAAGTGCCATTGGTAGTGCTGTAGGCAGAACGGGTTGAATGATCCATTACAGTTTGCACGTGAGTCTGAGGATTGCTTTACTTAGAAGTGGTATCATCTCTTGCATGTGAGCAAGGGTAGAGCATTTCAAATTGCAGCATTGCAGTGTACTGACAGACATTCATCATGTACAAGTAATTGAAAGTGATTTCTGAGAACATGCAGGAATTTTGGCATACCTTGACTAAAAGAAGGGATTGATTGGTAGGACACATTCTTAGACATCAAGGAATTGTGAATCTAGCGTTGGAGGGAAGTGTGTGGGGTAAAAACTGCAGAGGAAGACCAATAGATGGATACAGTAATCAGATTGAGACAGATGTAAGTTCCCGTTCTTATGTGGAATTGAAGAGGCTTGCTCAGGATAGTGTATTATGGAGAGCTGTATCTAGCCAGTCTCCGGACTGACACTGACGCCGCCGACGACAACAACAACAACAACAACAACAACAACAACATTCCTTACCATAAGGTAACAATTGCTGTAGGGGTAAAAACCACCTATGAGAGAGAATTCAGGAGATATGATCCGTGTGGTGCATGGCGAAGGGTACTTTACCTACAGATTTGGACAAAACCTACAGCTTTATTTCACTCTTCATGAAATTTTGCACACTTGACTTTCAAAACAAGAGGAAGTTGACCATCTATATAAAATTTTGCATGGTGTTGGGTACTTTACCTATTGTCCTTGACAAAATATACAGTTTTAATCTGATATTGATGAAATTTCACGCGCTTAACCTGTAAAACAAGAGGAATGTCACTGCGTACATCAAGCTGCGTGGGAATGGCTGTGTGATCTGTGGTGCCATGTTATGCACTGTGCTGATGCATGATATGTGCGGTGTGTGTGTGTGTGTGTGTGTGTAGCCATTAGCACGAGTTAAGGTAGTTCATAAGCCTATGGACCCATGACCTTGGCAGTGTGGATCCTTAGGTTAACAAACATTTTTTAATTTGTATCTAACACTATCTATTAGAATTCTAAGTGTGAATGCCAAATATTTATATAAAACAAAGTAAAATAAATTAAATAAAATGAAATAAATAAAAAAAAATTACATCGGCCCCTTACTGCAAACAAGACATTTAACTTGGCCATGTAAGTTCTGTAAATATTAAGTTCATTGTTCCCCACTTCAGGAGAAAAACAATGTAATGTATGTTAACACCTGAAACAAATTTTAGACATGGTATTATGTGAATCATATCTGAATGGTTAAAACTGCCTTTGTATAGAAAATGAACTTGCAGCTACAGTATTAGTGATAAGTAATGTTTATATTTGTTTTTCCATGGCAGTAGAAAATTAGGAACAGTTATTCTGATACGCCTCTATATAAAATTGGTATTCTGCTTCGAAATAGCTTCTGCTTTTAAAATATAATGCAGTGACATCACAATCTGTGTAATTTCCTCGAATGTTTACAGGCTTTGTAATATTGAGAATGTCACTTCATCAGACATAGTCAAAGTTAGTGCTAGTAATAGTTGATCGACAGTATGCGTGTGCATACTACCCCACCGAGGATTCAGTCAACTACACTGTAAAAATAACTGTTGGTTTGCTCAATTTTTGCTAGCAATATCTTGTGAAATGTATAAATTGTATTTATGGACATCTCTTTTTCTATTTAGTAAGAAATTATATTTTACAATATATCTCAACCCAGTGGTTACTCTTGTGTATTTCCGATATTCACTGAATTACATGACATTTGAAAGAAGTCAGACCATTTTCAAAATAACAGTAAAAGGGCTTCGTGTGTTTGGAGATGTGGCCCAATTGCTTGTCCAGCCTGGGCCCAGTCTATCTGTCCAGCTTAGATGTAGATGCTATACATCATTCCAAAACATACTGCAAAATATTGAAGACTGTACGAGGGGGAGTTGGAAAATAAGTTTTCTCCGTCGACTATGGACAGAGTTGTGTATGAAAGGAAAAATATAATGAGACATAAGATGAGACATATCTTAATTTTCTACAAAATTTCCAAGTATATTGAAATATTTGTCAAACTGATTTGTAAGTTTCATAAAGCTGTCCAGAAAAAAATTAGGGTGTCACATACTGAAAAAGGGTTGTCAGAGAAAGTGGGAGGTAGCACTTTACCTGCAGATGAACTTCTTTTGGATAGGTGATGACGATTGTTTCCACTCCATGGATGCAGCCTTCAATTCGGGTGTGTAATGGTGGACCCACGTTTCATCCCCCGTCACAATCCGAAACAGTCATTGCCATATTCACAGTCGACCTCTACCCAATGGTGTATCGGTGTCTTGCACATGCACATTAAACTGCTGTAAAGTCTTTTGCCCATAGCTGTTCAATGCTTCTTCCGTGTGCAACTCCCTGATTTTTTTCGTGGTGGGCTTTTTTAAGCTTATAAAGTGGTTTCACAAATGTTTCAATGTACTTGGAAATTATGTAGAAAAATTAAGATGTCTTATCTTTAAAACTGTTTGCTATGATAATATATTAACAAAGTTGATTAAACAGCATGCCTTTGATGTTTTAAGTCATTTGTGTGATCAGTCTTTCATCAATGGACATTTCATGACTAGTTGAAGTTAAACCTTTGTATAAGGGAAGATACAAAGATCCACCCAATGTCACTTGCCTGAATTCTCAAAAAATCTGACCAGAAATAATATATTATCCATGCCATGTGATACAGAAGTTTTTTGCGTATTTCGTTGTTTGTGAAGTTGTCTCCTGAACTGTGTCATACTATAATATTATTGTGTTTATAACCTTTGTGAAAGTGCAAGCAATATGTTGATAAAGTGTCATCACAATCGGATGAACAGTGTACAGATTTCTGTATGTTTCTGATATAGTGAACGCTATCCTATCCACACACACACACACACACACACACACACTAAATGCATTAGACAATAAATTACAGGGTACTGGTATATATTGTCAAAGACCTTTGATTCTGTCACTTAGAATATCCTTTTAGGTAAATTAGAATATTATGGAGTAACAGGAAATTCTGCAAAACTGTTAAACTGCTGTAAGTCAGACTGTAAAAAGTATATCAATAAGCAAGGCATATATTAAGGTAAAGGCATCATACAACTGGGAACTAATAACACGTGGCGTCTCCCAAGGTTCCGTCTTAGGGCCCTTACTTTTTCTTGCTGTATCAATTACCTTTCTTCAGTGACCTTACTTAATGCCAAGTTTGTTTGCAGATCACACAAACATTGCAGTAAATAGTAAATCTAGAAATGACAGCTAATGAAATTCTCGCGGACATTAATAAATGGTTTCTAGCCAGTTCACTGTCTCGAAAACTTCAACAACAAATAAAGGAAATGTCATATTATGAATTTTAGAACTTAATGGTTTCCTGCTGGTATATAAGTAAAATATGACAGGGGATCGAAGATCGTGACCATGTTGAATTCTTGGTATAACTGCTTGATAATAATTTATCTGGGAAGGTTGTGTCACAAAATTACTGAAGTGCCTAAACAAATCGCTGTTTGCCATGTGAATCTTGTTGGATATAGGTGATTTAGAAGAGAGAGAGAGAGAGAGAGAGAGAGAGAGAGAGAGAGAGAGAGAGAGAGTGAGAGAGAGAGGGGGGGGGGGGGCAAAAAGCCAATCTAAAGTTTTCCAAGTCCAAAAACACACACACACACACACACACACACACACACACACACACACACACACACATACGCATGCGCGCGCGCGCGCGCGCGCGCGCGCGCGCGCGCACATATCAGTTCATGGAATCAATACTAGGAAGTAAGAATAACTTTCATGGAGATTTAAAGTCATTTACTTTGGTCCAGAAAGGTGTTCATTAGTAAACAGTACCCATTTTCAGTAACATGCCAGCATCCACCAAAACATTAACTCACAATGAAGTTCAGAAGTTCAGTTTGAGATGGGTGTAAGGGATTTATTGGTGGCCACATCTACTCCATTGATGACTTTCTTAACAGAACCAATTGATGTGTTTGTTATTATTAATATCATATAATGTGAATATTGTGTACAATCTGACTTGCATGCAAATCATGTGCAGTAAAACGATGATTGTAATTAAGTGTTGTAAAATATCAATGTTAGTTTTATGCGGTGGTATGTTGGTGTGACAGCTTAAGAATTATCATGAGTACCTAAGTATATTGAATATTTATTATTTGGTAACTAGTTGTACATCATTTCGAATATAAATATACTTAAGATTTTTATTGTTATTTCACTTTACTTATTTACTCATACATTTTACCAATTCCTCTTCCAAGAGGGCAATTTATTGTGTATTCTTTTTCCCTGAGATGATCTCACTATGGATCAATTGGGAAAAAAATACATATAATCTAATCTGCACTTCTGATGCCATCCTCTTATGGGACATAGAAATGCACAAGGGTGAGGAACTGGTGATGTCACAGTTTGGAACTCCATGTTCCACTACCGCGTGAAGCATGAAACAAAGGATATGGCATTTTAGATTTCTGCTTCGTGGAGTTGAATGTGGCCAATGAGTTGCAATTTGCTTTTCACTTGCCAAGTAGAAATTTCGAGCTTCCATATTGCAAATTGAACTTCATATTTTGTGCCTTCTTTCATTATAGTGTGTGCTGTAAAAATGTAAGCTTTTTAAACATTCACAAAATATAGGAACTATTTTGAATATGATTCATTTTAGATATGATTTGTTACATTAAAATTACTGGAAACTACATATTGATGGCTTTAAAGGTTGTCACCTTTAACATATGTTTGTGTACAATGAAAGAATATTGGTCCTATTCTATGGTACAATGTCATTCTATCAAAGGAGTGACTTTTTGATGCTATGTCATAACTAAATGTTTTATATGGAATATTGTAGTCAGTGTTGGGAAAAGTACTCAAAAAATGTAATTGGTTTCAATTACAATTACTTGGAAAAATATGTACTTAAATATAAGTACAAATTACTTTTTCAAAAAGTAATTGGTAAAATTACAATTACGTTTTAGTTTGGTGAAATTTTTGACATAACTAAAAATGAAATAGGACTGCATAGAGCAAAAATGAAATACATTCAAATAGAATAGATTGCTTAACATAAAAAAAAAAAATTTCCCTCTTCAATCCATTCAGATGCAATTCACTCCTGCCTTATCCAGTCCCTTTTATCATATTTAACGACTGGTGGTACTGGTATATTATTTCACAGGTGTCATTCACTCCCCAATTATGTTGTGCCCAATGGGAAAGCGAAGCCACACACCTTGTAACATGATGAGTAGTTGTCAGTGAGAAAGAATGGTCATTCCAAAAATGATGACTGGCACAAGAAGTTAGGAAGGATCAATGTACTTGAAAAAATACACCAAACAGTTAATAGAATTATATAAACATATATTTATATATAAAAGAGAGTATAGTACAAGATTGACTACAAAAATATGTAACAAATTACATTCACAGTTTTAGATCACAGTTCACTTTACAAAATAGATGCATTTCAAAGTTTTTATCACTCAGTCTCGCCCTCTTCGGTGAAAGAACCTCCTTAGACACGCTAAAAAGATGCTCCATAGGAGCACTTGAGGGAATCCCAACATTAAATTTCAAAAATACTTGTCTTAATGACGTATATTGAAAAATATGTTTTATGTCATGTACACTATATTGTAAACATTAAATTTGCGTTGTATGCCCTCGATAGCACCAGCCAGAACATCATATGTATGGTGTCCCTCAAGTCTCCTTATAGCAAGCATTGCAGATTTTCTTCCTAGTGTGTCTGCATCGAGCCAGTGTACTCTAATGCCCAAAAAAGCCCTACTAAAATGTGTGCAACAATCTACTGTTGTCATCACTACTTCAGTTTTTGAAAGTTCTTTCACGAGTCTCAATTTTAAGTTGTTATACCTTTCCTTCAGTCATACAGCAACAGTCGTCCTACACATCACTGTCCTACTCGGTGCCAAGCCCATTATTAAATTAACGAATGACTCCTCTTATATGATAGGAAATGAGCTGAACGGAATGTCAGAAAAAATCCAACACTAGTTTGTTAACAGTGCTTTGTCTTGTCGAGCTATTTGCAAAGCAAAGTGTCGATTGTATCTTCTTTCCACCTGTACTTCCAGATTGAGTATCGCACTTTAGTTTCTTCCCTTGCTGCAAAAATTGTTCCATTCCAGTAAACTTTGTTGGATTCATCCTCTGCTATGTAAATAAAGATTTTGTGATTATTTGTAAAACTTATATTTTGCCATTTGTTGTATGTGTACCAGTTATACTGTTTCCTTAGCGTAGTGATGTATTTTTCGGAAAATTGCATCACTTGGCAATACTATGTACATCTTTAAAATTACATCATTTATTTTCAGATAGCTTACCTGTATATGCTTCCTTATGTTTGAAACCGTACTCCATGCAGATTTCAAAAATTTATTACCCGGACAGAGTTTATATCTTACACTGAAGTTTTCATTGTTCTGCACCGCACTTAATTCAAAGTAATTTCTTAAGTATGGGAACGGAAACACTCTAGCATCCATTTCACTTAACGCTGTCTCACTGCTTCCTCCATTGAAGGCCATGCTGCGCGTGCACCAATGTCCATAAAGCAAATACACGTGCACTGTACACCGAACACAGAAAAAGAAGGAATAAACAATTTGCCTTCTCGCTCAAAGCAAAGAACCTCCGACCATAGGTACTACTATGGCCGAAGCAAAGTACGAATGATTGCGCCAAAGAATATTGATGTGACAGACCTTTCACCGACTGCGAAATACCTACAAAGAGAACGACTGGTTATAAAGTAAAGATTCCAGCATTGTAACAATTACTTTTCTATTCAAATGACTAAATTACAAGGATATATTACATTTTCAAAAAGTATTGATTACAAGTAAAACTTACATGAAATGTAATCATTACATGTAATTCAATTACTTATACTCAATTACACTGATTGTAATGTATATTACATATCAGGTTTAGCCCAGTGGAATGGAGCAATAGTGCGGTTTATAGTTTTACAAGCTGTGAAGTAGAAGTAACAAGTGTATTGGCTTTGCATCTACTTACTTTCAGTATGTTTTTTCTATTTTGTTTTCTAAACATTTCTGGTTCTTTCTTGTTAATTTAATTTAATATCTGATAGTCATTGTTATTTCTTCTTAAGACAAAAGGTTAATGCATCGGTTAATTAGAGGAGCTGTGGAGGAAAAGAGATATAAACAACAGGTTTGCGATTATACCTTTTAACAATTTTGTTCAATTACAGTTTATGCAACTTTTTGTTAATTTAATACAATTATATCTAATATTTGATGTTATTTATTACATACAAGAAAAAAGTCTGTTCACGAGGGAATTTGTTGAATTTTTCATGGTAGGGCACAGCAACCAGTGAATTTCAAGACAGTATATCAAATCTCTTGGTTTTCCCCACGGCGTTTCACAGTTCAGTACAGTTTTGGAGTAGTTATGTTTCACAGTGCAAAGAGAAATGGCTAGCGTGTGGTCATGGAAGCAGCTGCAGTAGAGGAGGAACAGTGATTATGTACAGTACTAAAAGCAAAAATTATCACAACAGACATTATCAAGTTGATGTGTTGTTCTGTGTATATGAACAATTTAAATGTGTTAGGCAGAACCTATTAGCTCTGAAGGAATGCCAAACTAAATTTTTGAATATGCAAAATGAAATATGAGAGAGAGAGAGAGAGAGAGAGAGAGAGAGAGAGAGAGAGAGAGAGAGAGAGAGAGAGGGGGGGGGGGTAGAGCTGGTGCAGATGATGTATTTCACCGTTAATGTTTTATTATTGTACATTTTGTTATTATCAACTGCTTTAAGGTATATGTACCATCTTTGTGTTACTTGAAAGAAATTACAATTTCTGTAAGAGTATTTCATACCACGCACAAGCAAATGTACATCTCTATCTGTGACACAAGAAAGCTACAGTATTCAGGTTTCTTTTTTGACGAATCTAGCATCTTTACACACATCTATCTTTGTAAACACGTTGATTTATGCACCAACCCACAACAGGCACTGAAGAGCACTACAGACCCAAATCACGATGAGCAGCATGTACCATGGGAGGTAGCAGGTTGTTTCAGAGCATGCATTAGCAAGCTAGACAGCAGGTTTGGCATGCACTACTTAGAGCAACTTATCCCATGTGAGGATGGCTTTGGTGTGGAGAGTGGGTGGATTGATGTCATGGCCTAATCTGATCTTCATTGTAATGTTAATTACTATGTGCTAATTACTACATATGCTGAGATGGGTATTAATTTGTATTCTTTTCGACAATCTTGTTCAAATATGAAAGGCACAGATCCTGCCTAAAGAAATTTGACAGGCCCTGTAAATATTTGTAGATTTTTGCACACTGTTTTGCCATAAGTGAAATGAATTACTGCTGTCAGTTGAAATTGTAGAATAGCGATAACCTTTCATCAAATTTGAGCAATACCTGTGACCGCACTCCCTGTAATATACTGGTCTACATCCAGTACTACTGAATCCTCGTGTGTCATTCTAATTACTGTGCTGATACTTTACTATTCTGATAATGATTTATTTACACTGAAGTTCTTTCCCATTTAGTATTTGTGTTTGTTTGACACACACACACACACACACACACACACACACACACACACACACACACACACACACACACACACAGTGGCACAATGAGATAGAACAGCAGCTTCAGTTATAGACTAAATTAATGATAATTATTGGTTAACTGCTTGGATTGTGTGTAAATACTGATCATTTGTTTAAGAATGTTGGATTCATAGTTTAAATATAAAGAATTATGCAATTCATGTAAGGGTATTTGTAATGCTGTAAAGCTTTGGAAGCAGATGTGTTTAAGAATGGAATTTAATATTTTGTGAAAACTATTTAAGAAAATTAAAAAAAATTACATCAGGATATATCAATTGTCTCCCTATGTAATTTTGCTAATGAAGTTTGCCCATGTCCTCAACCATGTCCTCAAAACTTACAGCAGTTTAAAGATTATTTGTATATCACTACGTTTCATAATGGCAAGCAAGTGATCAATGTAAACTGAAACACAAGCTTCACCCCCAATTATTATTTTAGATACAATCATATACAACCTCTGACAACCAAGTTTAGTGAAGAGTCCTGTAATATCAACATAGATGAATTATGAACTACACTTACTTTACAGTCCTTTTAAATAGTCAACTCCCATAATTATGCACGGTTGGCCTCTGCAGTACACGTCCTGGAAACTGCACAATGTCTTCCTTTGGGATGGTGTTAAAAAACCTCGTCACGTTTTGTTGGATGACTGGAATATCAATAATTTTTTTTTCCTTTCAAAGTGAGCTTTAGTTGAGGAAATAGGAACATGTCTGAAAGATTGAAATTTGGCGAGTATGGTGGATGTTCAAGTTGCACCACAATGCTTGCCCACACACAGCCAATAACAACAAACAGTTCCTGGTGGTGCATCTTGGACATCAACCATACTCACTGGATCTCAATCCTCCAGACTTCTTCCTATTTCTTAGACTCACTCGCTTTGAAAGGAAAGAGATTTGATGACATTCCCGACAACCAATGAAACATGATGAGGCTTTTGAACACCACCCTAAAGGAAGACTTTGTGAAAATTTCCAGGACATGTACCATAGAGCTCAGTGGTGCATAGTTACAGGAGGACACTATGTTATAGGACAGTAAGGTAAATGTAGTTCGTAGTTCATCTATGTTAATGTCACAGGACTATTCACTGAACATTTCAGAGGTTTTATATAACCACCATCATTACCATTTTAATACAGTGTACATTGTCAAATTTTTTATCCAGTGACGAATGGAACCTTAAGATGACCAAAGATAGCTGAATCCACCAGTGATTCACATAGTATAAATGTGACTGTGTATAAAAGAAGCGTGTGTGATAGGTCAGTCAGTCTCCATAAACACAATTCTTTCCAAAAATATTTCCTCTCTCTCTCTCTCTCTCTCTCTCTCTCTCTCTCTCTCTCTCTCTCTCTCTCTCTCTCTCTCTTACTGTTTCAGTGTATATTGCTTACATTTTGTTGTGGGAAATCTTAGCACATCTATATATCACTTTTGTTTCAGTTTCTCCATTTACATATGATCGACCTCTTCCACCACTCTCACTTAAATCTCAGCGATTGATAGAAAAGGATGAATTTTTCAGACGTTATGTTCCAAAAGAAAAAACTCCAGATCCAACTAATTGGACAGTAGATCAAGTTTGCAAATATTTGCAAGAACATGGCTGCGCTGCTCAAGCAGAAGCTTTTCGCCATCATGTAAGTGATAAACCTGTGTACCCTTACTGCAGTAGTATATTTTGATGTGTTTCTTTCTATTTATGCATGTTTGCATTAATCTCAACTTCAATTTGTAGTATGCTAGGGGAAATAATATGATTTTCTGTTCTGCAGGGCCTAATTGAGGAGCAAGACTCCATCTACATACACACCCCACAATCCACCCTAAGGTGCATGGTGGAGGGTACACTGTACCACTCCTAAGCATTTCCTTTCCTATTCCAATCCCAAATGGAACAACTCTGTACACGAAATTTTAACACAAGAGTGGTAATAGAAAAACTTAAAGTAGTACTGTGCACATGAAAATCTTAAGCCTAAGTAAGAAACATCAGTAATGAAACAAAGGAATTAGCTTAAATTTTTAATTTTTATGGGAATTCCTCGACTGAATAACACAAATAAGCCATGAGGTAACCCTTCAGTTTAGTCTTGAATGCACGTGGGTTAGTACTAAGATTATTGAGTTCTTGAAAATGCTTGCTGTAGAATACTGAGTGTCTTTCTGTATAAGTGTCAAGGTGGTGTGGACCAAATATAGATTAGATTTCTGTCTAGTATTTATGGAGAGAGAGAGAGCTGCTAACTCTTGGGAATAAAGTGGTATTCTTAACAACAAACAACATTAACTGCCCATTTTCCATATCCTTTTTGAATCAGTTTTGCCATTCTTGAATGTAAGCAAGCAAGGAAGACTACTTTTTGTGTTAAATAATCACTTATTTCAGATACTGTTCTGATGGTAAATAAAGCAGAATTTAGTTTTTGAACACGATCCTGAATATGGGTTTTCCACAGCAGCTTACTATCTGTATGAACATCTAGAAATTTAAACTGTTCAGTCTCACTTATTATATGTGCATTACGTCCAATAAAAATGTCAGCTTTTGTTGAATTATTGGAAATTGTAAAAACTGAGTTGTGATTTATCATAAATTTATTTTCTACAAACCATGAAATTATCTCTTGAACTGCATTATTTGATACTGTCTTAATATTACAAACAACTCCTTCCAGTACCATGCTGGTATCATCAGCAAACAAAAATATTGTATAGTCGATAGCATATCATTTATATAAATATGAAATAGCAGTGATCCCAGAACAGACCCCAGCGGCACCTCGACACTTAACTGTGCCCCTTCGTGACTGCACATCATAGCCGTTTTTAACACAGGAAGAATTACCTTCCTGCTACTCTTATTCCTTAATGTTCCATATACTGTGCATCTCAGAAAATAAGAAAGTGGCAGAAAATGTAGCTGTGTGAACCAGGCAATAGTTCCACAACTTGCAGTAGCACTCATTGAAATTAGTGAACTTTTAAGTTTAAAAATTAGTTTAGATATTTGCACAAAGTCTGCTAGCTTCATTCCACCCTGCATATGGTATGCTCAAGTATAGGTGAAGTAAATTCATATGGCATGTTTGGTTGAGAGTTCTCAAGACAGATTTTCTGTTGGATTTCCTGGGGCACGTTTTACACTCTTAGTGTACTCCAGTAATCTACTGGGTAAGTGGTGATAAAAAGTTTAACATGGACTCTAAACACACTCTCATACTGGGCATATCGTCATCCTGGGAGGTTATGGCATACTGAATAATTCTGTGGACTGACAGGAATTTGAACACCTCCCCCCCCCCCCCCCCCCCCGTCATTGAAGTAATTGTAATCAAAATATATGATACTTACTCTTCATGTTAGCAAGTTCTGACGTTGTTTACCATTTATGTTTACTCTTTTTTTTGACAGTGTCTCCTTGTTCCCATGTCTACAGAAAAATCATACTATCCTTTCAGTATAGGTTCTTTTCAATCTTCACTTTCCAGAAAGATTTCAGTGTTCCTCTTCTTGAGGCTGTTTCGACATGTAGTATGACATTATTGTTGCTTATGGAGCACATGCTGGGTGCAGTTGGGGCGATGAAATAAATTAGTATGTAATTACGATGACCGGTTTAGATTCCCTACTGGTATCATTATCTGACCCTCGAAATTGAGTTTAAAACTTGTTGTGGAGACTGCATGTCCTGTAGAATAAAATTATGTAAAATGATTTAAAATATATCAATATAAATATAAGAGTCACCTTTCAGTGCTGTTCCAGTCGCCCATGATATTGTAAACGTGAGATGTGTTAACAATTAGTATGGCTTACTTGATTAATGGTCACATCCCTGACATATAGCATTGTTCACTGGTCCAGCATTGGAAAGTGGCTTTTATATTAATATATTTTGAATCATTTTCCATAATTTTATTCTATATGACATGAACTCTTTCCAACAATTTGTAAACTTAACTTGAGAAGATCAGATAAAGATGCGAGTAGAGCTTTGAAACGTCTTCATAATTTAAATATAAATCAGTGATCTTGGCTCGAAACCGTTTGTTCCTAAATGATTGTTATTGATACATAAAAGTGAAATAATGTAATTAAATAAAACTGCAGTTAGCATACTTCCATTATGTCGGAAGGTAACAGTTTTTCCCCATCCCTCCCCCCTCACCCCTTGGTGTATACCATTTGTGCGCTCCAGTGAGATAATTTCCTGGAAACCCTGCTAAGATTTACCAATTATAATTTCATGAAATTTGTAGTTTTTGGTGATATTCTAGAAAATTAGCCCGGTATCACCACCATCCTCTAGTCTACTTTGCTACTTTCCATTTGCTAATGATGTTTGTTTTGTATCCCATTCTCCTCGCCACCTTTGTGTCTCGTTTCCGCCGGTTGTCCTGGGTGTCGGTGGCAGAGTAGAGAGAGACTGACACAGGAAAATAGGATGCACGCGTGTGCAGGTACGGAGGTGACCATCCAGTGGGACAGCAGAAACTAGAAACACTAAGCTAGTTTAGTATAAGAGATATATTTCATAGAAATAATACATTACTTAACTTGGAGAGCAGCAGACTAGTAGAATGTTGATACATATTTTAGATAGAGGCCTGCCTACTGATGATTCCTAGTGCCTATCCGATAGCCAAGTCTTAACTGGTGCCTATCTGATTCCCAAGTGGACGATGCAGTTCCGTGGTGGCTACGAGCAGGGTTACAGCAGAGTGCGCTCATGGCCGACGTCGTCAGAACGCCGCGCCGTGCGTGCATGGCGGCGCGGCGGAAGTAGGTGGCGCGCACTTTATACTTGTGCGACACCACACCCGTCCCCCCCCAAATCGCCGTGCCGTTGTGATGTAGGGCTGAGGGCCACGGCGACGGCACTTGGAGGGCCTGGGCGGGGGCGTTACTGGTGGGACGGGTGTCGTACCTGAGGCTGGGATTGAGACCCCGTCCGCGCCCGATCTGCCGGAAAACCCACCAAAACGAGGAGAAGGGCGCACACCTTTGCCCAGAGGGAGCAGGTCATCTTCTGAGGTGCTTGGCCCAGACGGGGGGCACACATGGTCCCGGAGTTCCTGTCAGTGACGCTGTCATCTGCGGTGGCGACACCGGCGGTGACGTCCGTGTCGGAGGTGCGTCGACGTCCATGGGGACGATCTCATAGTCCGGGGATGCTGGACCTGTCGGCGAACGATGTGGCTGTGCTCCCTGGCGGTGACCTGGGCCTGGAATGAAGAAACCTGTGCAAGTGCAATTGGTTTGCGTGGCGCCACAGCTCCAACCCTGTGGAAGAACGTACAACATACATATTGTGACCGAGCACACGTTGAATGATGCCTGGCATCCATCTCGTACGTCCAGCAAACACCTTTTACAGCTCCGGCGTCAAAACCTGAAAACGCGAAGCGCCATACGAACCGACTCGGTGCGTGGGAGGCTGCTGCAGGTGAAGGAGAGTGCGGTGACTGCGGCTGTGTAGCAGCTCGGCAGGAGACGGGCCGTCACGTGGCATGCACCGATACGTAGACAGGAAAATTTGAAGAGCTTGCTGCCTGGAGTGCCGACTTTCATTTTTTTGCATGTGAGATTTGCCAGATTGACTCCAGAGATGCTTTCGCTGTCGCAGACTTCCCTTTGAACTCTGGTCGGGTTGCACAGGAAACAGCTGTGGATGCAGACCTAAGTGTAGTAGCACGTTTTGTTCGCTCAGGGTGGCCTGCCAGAGCCAAAGACATTGATCGGCCTCTAGTTCAACGTTATTTTGCACGTCGTAACACGGGAATATTTTGTCCTGTGTAAGCTGTGAGCACTCGTTGAGACAGCGACAATTTTGGCGAACCCAGAAGTTCATAAGTGTCTTTATGCATTAAAGTGACAGCGGACCCAGTGTCGAGCTGAAATTGCATAGTCTTATTGTCTATGGAAAGAGTCACAAAAATTTTTTGCTTGTGGCGCTCGACAGGTGGGCAAATGTGAGCAGCGTCTGCTACAGTTTGTTTGCCGCACTTGTGCATGCGCGTACCGTGTAGTGAAGGAAGCGGCGTAGAATCGGCACACAGATCAATAACACTGTCTCTAGATGACACTACCCCCAGACCGGCGTCTGCGCAATGCGAGGCTACAGCACTAAAATTACTTTGAGTAGCTGCACCAAGTCTACTGTCACTAGCTACACAGTACTGGGCACTAGTACGAGTAGTAGTTGCACAAGGCACTAGGTTCACTACAGGATTCCACTGTACATGGTCATTATGCTTGTCCCAAATCCTTTTCCATTGCACAGTTTTACACGCTCGACGGCGCTTGCTACGTGGCTCACTACATAGTTTTGCAGTAGGCGCAGAAGAACTTTCTTGCATTTAAGACTCAAGAGAAACACTGTCAAAGTCCACAGCGTGTATGACATTTACAGTATGAACTGTTTTCGCACTCTGCGAAGCACTGTTCCTAACAGCACCGTTCTTAGAATTTTTATGCTGCATACAGACTGACTGTATGTGTCCTGATTTGTCACATTGATAACAGGTTGCATTGCGACTAGGGCAATGCGCACATTTGTGGCGAGATACACACTGGGGGCAAGACTTACGAATATTTTTCTGATAAGAACATTGGCGCACGTTATTCACATTAGATTTTTGAACACGACGGGGGTGACATGGCGACCGTTGTGTCGCACTGTTGCACTGACTACTGTTTACTGACTGTTCAGCACGGCCAGTAGAATTATAAGAATCACTAGGGTTAGACTGAGAACTGCGACTAGGAAAGTGTACGTTGCGGCGCACTGCATTGACACTGTGGCTTTGCATTTCTACATCTGCTAAGTCAAAGGTATCGTGCACTTCAGACTGTTTTAGAATTGCTGCCTTAATTCTGGGGGTCCTGAATGTTCTGTGTGATAGCGTCCCTCAACATCACGTCACTATAAGAAAGTCCATAGAGAGCAAGTAAATTTACATTGGAGGGTTAAACCCATCAACTCAGTGATCCATTCTTGATGAGACTGGTTTGGTGATTTTTTTTGTCTGAAAAATCGGTACCGCGCTGCAGCTATGAGACATTTTCTCTCGTAATGAGCATTCAGTGCATCTACTATTGCATCAAATTCGACATGTCGAGGAGATGCATGGGGGGAAAAGTTTCTGCAGTAACACGAAAGTCTTGGTGCCAACTACGGCGAGAAAGAAGTGTTCTACTGTCTGACATGTTAGTTGATGAGCCGCGCCGAGTTCTCGAAACTGCGCGAAGTAATCGCTCCATTCTTCCTCACGTTCATTGTACTGGTGGAACGTAGGAAGCGATGCGGCGGCAGGTGGTCGGCTGATGCGACGGCTGCTGTTGGTGAGCTGCCTGTGCCGTCAACTGCGACACCGCTTGGAGTAGAGCGTGATTTGCGCCGTCTGTAACTGAATAATTTCCATTAAGTTTGGGTTCGGGGTAGTGGCCATGCTGACCGATTAGGTGCCGCGCATAGAAGTAAATTAGAACAACACACAAATGCAATGTGAAATGAGGATGCACTGCAACAAAATAGTCCACAAAACACGTAACAGAATAAGTTCTACAAAATCTTATAATGAGGGTGGGTGGGCGGGACCAATTTCTGCGTGCTCCGACTGCTGCTGTCTGGCTGCTGCAAGCGGGCTGGTCCAAGCTTCTTCTAACCCATCCTCGTCGCCACTTTTATATCCCATTCTCGTCGCCACTTTAGTGTCTCGTTTCCGCCGGTTGTCCTGGGTGTCGGTGGCCGAGTACAGAGAGACCGACATAGAAAAATAGGATGCACGTATGTGCAGGTACGGAGGTGACCAGCCAGTGGGACAGCAGAAACTAGAAACACTAAGCTGGATTAGTATGAGAGATATATTTCATAGAAATAATACATTACTTAACTTGGAGAGCAGCAGACTAGTAGAATGTTGATACATAGTTTAGATAGAGGCCTGCCTACTGATGATTCCTAGTGCCTATCCGATAGCCAAGTCTTATTTTAACTGGTGCCTATCTGATTCCCTAGTGGACGATGCAGTTCTGTGTGGTCACGAGCAGGGTTACAGCAGAGTGCGCTCATGGGCGACGTCGTAAGAACGCCGTGCTGTGCGTGCATGGCGGCGCGCGGCGAAAGTACGTGGTGCGCACTTTAAACTTGGGCGACACCACAGTTTGGTGTTATGTTTTTAGGGTAACTCTTCTGAATCGAAAAGTGTGCTTATGGCACAGAAACGAGCGGTTTGAGCAGTATGTGATGGGAGCTCACAAACTGCTTGTCTTTCCCTGTGAATTCTGACAGTGATTTCTCATTATGTATTTTCTTTCATGTCATTTGTTGTTAGCAATATTGGCTTATTCCGTGGAGTTACCGACTTTCATTCAGTTAATACTAGACAAAATCCAAATTTTCATTTGGACCACACTTATTTGATGATAATAAATAAATAAATTATTGCAGAAAGGCTTGCAGCATTCTTAGGCATCCTTCTCAATAAGCTGCCACAAGAATTCAAATATATTAACAGTAATACATGCAGTTTCAGCTCTATATGATTAAAGTGTTTCCTCGTGACTCACTCTTTCCATTCTATTGAGAAACTCCTGGAAAATTAAAATTAGCTAAAAGGGTTCCATTGTTAATTTTATTTATGTGCGTAGGGTTTTGATAGAAAAATATATATACATTACCTCTTCTGTTACAGTTTCATGTACTAACTCGTTTCATGACCATGGAGACTTGTTCCTTAATAAGGTCAAGTGGAATGTGATGAATATAAAATATACAAGATAAAAAAATAAAAATTTCTGGTACACATCTCACTATTATAAAAACATATGTCAATGGCATAATGAAACAGTTAATTGAGACACTTATTAAGTACAATGAATAAAGCCACCTTGTTTATTTTTATTATTATTGTGTTATTATGCTGCATTTTGTAAAATTTTTAATGTATACCAACAAAATTGTGTTCGATTACTTTCAGGAAATTGATGGAAGGTCATTGTTGTTGCTGTCACGTCATGATGTACTCTATGAACTTGGTATTAAATTGGGGCCTGCGCTTAAAGTAAATCACTTTGTGCAACTGTTACAGAAGAAAGATATCAGAAGGGTTTTCCCATTCAATGAAATGTTGTATTAAAGAGAATGGAAATGGTAAATATGTTGTTAGTGATGACTTCAATGTCATGATCAACCTTTTCTAGGATAATAATGTTTGTAAGACATTGGAAATATAAATATTATGATTTTTCAGGTAAACAGTGGAAAAACTCAAGAACCAGATATTGTTTATTAATGATATCATGACTGGAGTGAACTACTGAAGGTGATTATGGAAAATACAGACAGTGTCTTTCACATTCTGTGGTCATGTGATGTGTTTGTGATATAATTTTTCTATGCCAAAGCAAGAAAGACAATAAAACTTGTGACAATTATTTTATAATGGAAATTTATGTAGAAGATCCAATAAAGTGTGGTGATAATTCGTTGTTTCCTTCAAGAATGTATTATGAAAAATAGTGACATATCATGGTATTAAAATTACTCTTACTACAACACAAGTGTTAATTTGTCAATAATCAAGGAAAGCAGGATGATAGGCCATCTCTTATTTCTGTGTAGCTACATATTTACTGAGACAAAAACTTCATGAGTTAGAGGTAAGTGATTTTGAAAGCAACAGAGAATAGTTCGAAATAATTAATGCACATTAATACCAGAGATGGCATTATTGGATCCCGTGGTCAGAATTTGAGTTATTGCAGCATTAGTGTTCAAACACTACTACTGTTCATTTAAAAATAATTCAAATGATCCTAGAGTACCATGGTATTTATTATACAGAAGAATTAATTGGAGGTGGATTATCTAAAATTACTTTAGCAGCTTAATTTTGTTGTAAGGAGATGGAATTTTGCGTTTCTTCATGGAGTTAATTCCTTCAAGGTTCTATTGATAATGAGTCTGTATAAACTGAGTGCATAAAACCAGTCTCTTCATTACTCACTCATAATTTAATATCTTTTGAGTAGTGTTGGGAACAACCAGATAAGATTAATTTGGTTGTTGGGAAACAAATTGACTCAATTGGTGTCGTTTTATGTATCAGTTGAATTTTTCATTTGTTCTTTTGTCTGAAAACTACCTCTATGTACCCAAATCTAAATAGCATTCAAAAGATAAGACTAGAAATTCAAGGGGGGGGGGAGTTGTATGCTGTATTTTGAAATGGAAAAAAGAAGTTGATTCTTTCTAACACAAGATACAAATTAGGTAGAATGGATGAAGATACAGCTACAGTAGTGGGTTTGAGTCATAAGTTTAGTAATCGATCTTACGCAAGGTTATTTTCGTGAAAATATTGTATTGTCAGTAATGGCGCGATGTATTGTAGGAAGCACGTGAAGCATGTGCGGACAGTTGTGTGCCATTGAAAATAACCATCTAGTCTTTCCGTCTCTATGGCTACTTGAGCACCCACCACTTTAGTCCCAGGAATTTTTGGGGGTGCTCAGCACCCACACAAAAATGAGGAAGGAAAATGAAATAGAATGAATAAAATAAGGGCGGAGGGGGGGGGGGGGGAACTGTCAACTATGCATATTCGCATGTTGCTATCTTTCAGTGTTGACCTAGTTAGCAGTATGGTCAGAGTAGGCTGACATTAGGGAATGTTGGGATGGATGGGTGGTGCAAGGGTATCGCAGCTGCCTAGGAAGCAGGCACCTGGGTTTGAATCCCATCACAAGTTTTAGTACGTCTTCACACAAAACATTGAGGAGGTAAAGGCGAAACATGCAGAAAGCTGTTAGCTATAGTCGAGCCGCCGAAAGAACGACTCTGACAGCTAGCGGCTATGTTGCCAATGCTGCTATGTGGCAGTTTGTTGTTACGCCGTGTCGGTCGCCGGCATACGAATATCACGTCCGAATATTTTGGAAACGTTGCTATGTACTACTAAAGTGTGAACGTACGATAACAACCACGAAGTAATGAAAAACACTCCTTTTGCAGGTTTAGAAATATATGTTGAGTTAAAGTAAAGCTCCATACGTTCCAGTATTCCATTAAATAAAATGTATCATTTAGTCTTCAGCCAAAGGTTGATAGTTGAAGAATACACTGTATTGTGGCAGTCTGCCGAGAGGGTAAACAAATAAGGACTACCACTTTACAAGTAGTAAAACCGCCTCTTCTTACATAAAAGGAAGAGTTTTTTTTTCCTCATTTGGTACGGTCAATGTTGAGTTTCGACAGCTAGTCTGTTGCTCACAGAAGTAGAAATAAAATAACATAATTTTTTCAGTAAACAATGTATGACTCCGACACAAACTATACATTAGAAATCAGTCGTGGCCAGCATCATGTGCAATTTATACATGCTGTAATGCATTGATTGATTTCTTACCTGTACTTCATGGAAAAGGGTAGACTCCACATTCTGCAAAAAGTGTGTCGTCAGTAACCACATCTCCTGTGTTGCTGTCACTGTCTTCATCAGCGCTGCTGCTGCTGCTGCTGCTGCTATTGTCCCCTAATTGTATTATTAATTCTTCTACCTGTTCTTCCAGTGCACCTTCTTGTTCCCATGCCTCTTCTAAGATGTGCCACGTTTGTGTGACAACATTGTTCCATTTTGTGGGAGTAATACTGCCCAGTGCTTCACGAAGTAAGAATTCTACTTCCTTTAATGATAAACTTTTATTTCTTTCTGCAACATATGATTTCACCTGAGCCCACACGAGTTCTATTGCATTAAAATGGCAATGATATGGTGGGAGGCGCAACACTCTATGACCATTTTCTTCAGCAATTGTGTCAATTTCATAAATGATTTTTCGGCTTTTGTTTTCTTCACAATTTCCAGAAGTTCAGCCTTTTTCATCTCTCTATGAAACGAATTTATGCTGTTCCTTTCAAGCCAGTATATAATGTCACTCTTCCTGCTGCTGGATGTAGGGCCTTTGTTAAACTGAACAGAGTGATACAGTGCATTGTCCATTATAATAGTAGAGTTCTTCTCAATATTAGGAAGCAGAGAGTGTACGAACCACTCTTTAAATTTCATAGCCGTCTTTTCCCTCATGGTAATCGCCAGTTTTTTTTAGATGAGAACAGTAACAAGGCATTTGGAACAAACCCATCGATTGTTCCAGCAATCAAAAGAATAAGACTACCTTTTCCAATACGACCTTTCATTCTTCCTCGTGCAGTGTTATCAGTCCATGCAATCGTTCTGGAGTGACGAGCATTCACCCAAGTTTCGTCCAGCCACACGATTTTATTAGACATACACTTGGATATTTCCCTCAAAAAATGACATCTCCAGGCAACAATATCTTCCCGTTCAAGCAGAACCCTTCTACCAGAAAAGGTTTTCCATTGGAATCCTATTTTATTTAAAATACACGAGAGACTGGTTTTCCTTCCGAAAAACAACTCACTATCTCATAGTGAGAGAAGCAGTTTCTTTCGGGTAGGATATTCTTTCCGCATGTAATAGTCATATATACGTGGACGAATTGCGTCCTCTTGAAAATTGTCCAGTTCTGTCATTTTGGCAGCAAGTGGCTCCTGTGGATCTGCAGCACACTTCTCCTTCGATACTTTCTTCACAGTGGTTGCTCAAATTTTCATGGATGCGGCTACTCGCTCAACTACTTTAGACAATGGCAAAATAGGCCCATCGTTGTGCCTCTCCTCCTCAAAACAGCACCGTAGATTGTACACGAACTCACAAGACTGGCTCTTTAAAGTAGCGCCCCTACCGACTTTCCTAAGGTTAGAAGAAGAAGAAGAAGAAGAAGAAGAAGAAGAAGAAAAAGAAGAAGCCATCTCACACGCGTCTGAAACACGTAACACTGCACGAACCGGTAACACAATGAGACAAACAATAAACATGCGACAGATGCTTTCCAGCGACTGGAGCATGCCACCCCGCGCGACCTTGAGTGGCAGGGTGGCACCGCGGCACCGTTACCCCGGCAACGTTTACGAATTCCAGAGCTCAGGTTGGTGCTAGAGAGTCCCCCCTACCATCTGCGGCCCACGTGTGCAAACTGTCAGGGCCGTTCTTTCGGAGGCCCGACTATAGGCTTCGTAATTGAATAAACTGAAAAGAGAATGCAGAAAATATGTTTGTCTGCATTATTACAGTATAAATGTCAGTTCAAAGGATTTCTGAAAGATATGCACAGGTTATTGGCTTAGTCAGAAAGAATTCTTTGTCTTTTGCGAGAAAATAACCCTCTTTCATGTTGTGAAATGGGTAAAAGTACATTGTCTGAAGATTAGAACTTGGTATCAGTCCTAATGTTACCCACCTAAAGGCATTGGGTACCTTAACAAATTTGGCAGTGTGGGATAAGGTGCTTGTAATACAATAGTTGACATCCACAATCAAATCAGTGTGTTAATGGGAAGTTCAAAAGTGCCGTCTGTCGGGGGAAATGAGTAAAGAAATTTTAATGTTGTCCGATTGTTGCCTGACTTCTTTAAAACTTTGTCGAAATTTCCCAAGGTACCAGTTTGAGCGATTACCGAGCCAATATAAACATATTGTCAATCTATTGAATCACAGTTTTAAGAGCTCACTATTTTTGAAACTGAAACACAGATGTTTAACAATCTTTCCTGGTTTACCCAGTGATTTGCCATTATCACTCCATTTTTAATAGGAAAACATTCTTTGATACAAAGGAACTTAAGGCATTAGGTGCTATTGGGTATTGAATTAAGTTAATGGTTAAATTTAAAGATTTGTGCCCAGCTGGGATTCAAATCCTGGTCTTGCGTACTAGGCAGTTGCTACTACCACTACGCCACTGGGACACAGTCACTGCCATGACTGCAAACTACCCTAGCACACCTCTTGCCAAATTTTCAACTTATATCCACACATTACTAATGTAGTGCTCCTGCACATTTTCTCTAATTACCCATGGTGTTACACTGATTTCTGTAAGAATTCAGACCTGGTGTGCAGCCGTGGTGGAGTAGCCGAGCGGTCTAAGGCGCCTCGCTGCGGAGCGTGCGGTTGCTCGTCGTCGGAGGGTCGAGTCCTCCGTAGGGCGCGTGCGTCCTTAGGTTAGTTTACCTTAGTTTAAGTAGTTTGTAAGCTACGGACTGATGACCACGCAGTTTGGTCCAATAGATTTACAAATATTTGAATTTGAACCTGATGTGCACCCGATCTGAAGAAAGTATCATTGGCTATCTTCGCTTTAATTAGTGAGAATTAAAATTACATAGAAATTGGGACAGTACAATAATTATTTGTGGATTGTGGATTACTTTTTGTATTAAAAAACATAAATTGAGAAACAGCGTGCTCATCTGATTTGAAGTGTTTCCGTGATCATCTTCAGAAATTCTGAAGCAAAAGTCTCCCTTGCTGCTAGGTCAACAGGAAGCCACTTGTGCACATGGGTAATTTTGAATGTATAACAAAAAAGGATGTTCAGTAAGATTTTAGGCACTGTCATATACAGTGCCATCTATTGATCAATTTTCACACTATTTTTCTTCTGCCATACATTTTCCCCCTTCTTCAATAATATTTCATTGCAATATGACATCATTGTAACCAGGGGTGTTATTTTTACAGTGTCTTTAAAGTCATAACCGTAATTATAATCAGCCGGTACTGAAATTTACAATGCGGCACCAGGTATTGAGCTTCTAAAATGAACCAAAAATTGCCACAAGCACAAAAATTAATATTTAAAATATACATCCATGACAATATATTATTCTTAGAAAAATACTTTTTATTCATATTTCCATAAAATAAGATACTTGGTCAAAAACAAAAGTCGTCACTTTTAGTTTTGTACATGTATTACTGAAAAGGCGAAAAAAGCATGTAAATAAAAGTACTCGAACCCGCTGAGTATGTGAAAACATTCATATATCTGACAGGGCTACATAGACTTTGTTGTTTTGATAAAACCGTCTTAAGGGGGAGGGACCACAATCAACTGACTAATCAGTTGCGAGTCTCCCCCCCCCCCTCCTCCTCCCTTCCCGTCACTGTCTGAAGACACACATGGATGACATATATTCAACATAATTTTCTGCAGCAGTAGACTTTGTCCATCATTGACTTTATTACATAAATCCATACACAGTTCCACATTTAATACAAATTAAGTTGTTTAGATCTTTTCACACAAACTTACTACATTAAACTGGTGACTTACAAAGGATGTAGAACGTCTTGCTTTGAGTTGAAAGTCAAAATACATTAGTATATTGATGCATTGCTAAAGTGTTACTCTACAATGCAGTTTTGAATTCATTTTAATTTTGTAGTATTAAAGAAGTTTCACATGTGTTTATTATGGCCCATATGAAATAATAGATTCAAATATATTGCAATAAATATGAAGTTAAGGTTTTACTGTATTGTTGTTTTGTCATGTTTACGTGATTTTCCTGTATTAGATTATGACAATAGATTTGACACTGTGTCATTACAGTGTTTAGGATATATAGTTAGATATGCTAGGGTGTAATTCCTGTTTGTATTGTGCATCTTGTTGGTTTACAACCCTATATGGAAAATAATTGCCTCACATCATTTGTCTTGGTGTGCATTAAATCTTACTGAGGTGATTTAGCTTTCAATGTGGCAATATACAAAATAGAAATGAGTACCGATGTTTTTTCAGCACTATGGTTTGACGTAGGTGCTTCTGTAAAACATGTACCCAATTTTCAATTAAAATAAATGATTTTGTTTTCTTTATATACTATCCAGTAGACTGGTTATCAAATAATGTCACCACAATTGTGCCAGGGACTAAGTTTTAATACTGCCTGAAATATTCAAACTCCAAACAGCACTGGAATATTTTTAACCTCCACTTAAATCGAAAAATTTCAATCCCATAGCTTCCACTGCTCATATTTCCTTGCAGCTCCTTCCTAAATATTCTCCCCCCTGCGGGTTCAGGGGTAAGAATAGGCCTGCAGTATTCCTGCCTGTCGTAAGAGGCGACTAAAAGGAGTCTTCGTACATTTCGGCCATACATCTTTAGTCCCCTATATGGGATTGACCCTCCATTTTCAAAATTGTTCCGAAAAGTGAACCATTTGGGGAAGGACGCCTTACATGGTAAAACATGTATTTCTAGTGCCATGTCTTCTTCTGCACTCATCATTGAATGGACTTAAGACTGCAACTTCTATTCAGCCATTGGGCACGCCATTTCTTTTCCGCGCAAGTCACGTCTATTGTGCACTGATATCCCAGCACTCTCATTTATGATGGTTCATACAGTGCTAGAAAGCCAGCACGCTAGCCAGTCCGTTGTGGTGGCGTAGTCATGTACCCTCTTGGCTGTAGCACTCTGACAACACAGGGATCGCTCTACCGATGCCAGAGCTGAATACTCCTCATGCAAGCCAAGGAGTAGGTGCTTTTCTCTGTGGGGCATCAGGACTCCTGGCAACGGTCATCCCGCCAGGTGACATTTGCTGTGGCTTGGTGGCGCCCATGAGGAGACCCCTGATTGGAGTGGGTGGCATCGGGGAGGATTACCCACAATGAAGAGACCGTAGTCGGGTGACGTTGGCGAACGTACAACCGCCGTCTCAGAGATAAGATTAGATTAGATTAGATTATTTATTTGTTCCGTAGATCCATATTGAGGGGATCCTCGTGGATGTGGAACATGTCAAGAAACAAAATTTACAAGTTGAATAACAAATAATACTAATAATATAAATACATACACTTATAATAGAAATACAGATACATAATTTTTAAGGGTTTTTTTTTTTTTTTTTTTTTTTTTTTTTTCCTGATAATATAATAATACTAATACAGTATGAGTGCATGCATCATTTGGTACAATTTAGAATTTCACTAATGGAGTAGAAGGAGTTGGCCACTAGAAAGTCTTTTAGGTTCCTCTTAAACTGATCTTTATTTGTAGCTAAATTTTTTATACTTGATGGTAAATTATTGAAAATGTGTGTTCCTGAGTAGTGGACCCCTTTTTGAACTAAAGTAAGTGCTTTTAAATCCTTGTGTAGATCATTTTTATTTCTAGTATTGTATGTATGAACTGAGCTGTTTGTTGGGAAAAGGGATATATTATTTATGACAAATTTCATTAAGGAATAAATATACTGAGAGGCAGTAGTTAATATACCCAGTTCTTTGAAGAGGCTTCTACAAGACGTCCGTGACTTTACTCCACAAATAATACGTATTACACGTTTTTGGACTCTGAAGACTTTTGACTGACTTGAAGAATTACCCCAAAATATTATACCATATGACATTAAGGAATGAAAGTAAGCAAAGTATGCAAGCTTTGTTATTTTTATGTCTCCTATGTCTGATAACACTCGTATTGAAAATACAGATTTGTTGAGTCGTTTCTGCAGTTCTGTGGTGTGCTCCTCCCAACTAAGTTTATTATCAAGCTGTAATCCCAGGAATTTAATTCTGTCAACCTCTTCTATCTGCTCTTCTTCATATTTAATGCATATGCTGTCAGGAAATCTCTTACATGTTCTGAACTGCATGTAGTGCGTCTTTTCAAAGTTTAATGACAATGAGTTGGCTTTAAACCATTTATTAATGTTCATGAAAATATCATTAGCAGACTTTTCTATCAATATACTTGACTTACTCTTTATTGCAATACTTGTATCATCTGCAAACAAAACGAACTCTGCTTCTGGTAGTGTAACTGATGAGAGATCATTAATGTACACAAGAAAAAGCAATGGCCCTAAGATGGATCCTTGTGGGACACCACATGTAGTTTCTTCCCAACCCGATGATGACTGTTGGCCTAATTCACTAGTCACTTGCACTGACACCCTTTGTTTCCTGTTAGTGAGGTACGACTTGAACCATTTTGCAGCATTTCCCGTGACCCCATAGAATTCTAATTTACTTAAAAGGATGTTATGGTTCACACAATCAAATGCCTTTGACAAATCACAGAAAATACCTGCTGCTTGCAATTTATTATCTAATGAATTAAGTACATTCTCACTGAAAGTGTAAATAGCCTTCTCAATATCGGAACCTTTCAGAAATCCAAACTGTGTTCTAGACAATATGCCATTTGTGGTTAAGTGGTTGAGAAGCTGTTTGTACATTACCTTTTCTATAATTTTTGAGAGAGAAACCTTTAAAGCCTCTGTGTACAACCCCCAAACGTTCCCTTCCCTGGCCTCACTCAGCAACCAAGCCTCAGTTCTTTGTAGACCATCTGGAGGACAGGTTTGGGGAAGTGGAGTCACTACCTAAAGTGCGCAACGGTTCTGTTTTAATCCACGCAGTATCCCCTGCCCACTCACAGGTGCTACTCGCCTGTGCATTGTGCAGTGACCATTACTCCCCATAAAAGTCCCTGAATATGGTCCAGGGTGTAATTTTCCATAGGGATTTGTTGCTCCAGACAGATGCCGAGCTGAGGGTGAACCTTGAATGATGAGGGGTTCATTTTATCCAACGTGTTATACAGGTCTGAAGGATAATAGGGTCGCTACTGATGCCTTCATCTTGGACTTTGAAGGTGATACATTACCCGAAAAGGTCAAGGTGATGGTCTACCGTGCGGCCTTATACTTCTCCCTCTATGAGGTGCTTTCAATGCTGGAAGATCAGCCACATGTCTTGCCGTTGCACTTCCAGTGCGTCCAGCACACCCGGGCGCCCCATGTACGCCACCTCCCATCTGCGTCAATTGTGATCAGAACCATTCTCCCTGCTTGTCAGAATGTCCCGCTCTTCAATGGGAGCAGAAAATAATAGAGTATAAAACCCTGGACCGTATACCATACACTGAGATGAAGAAAACATTTGACCATCTACATCCTGTTAACATGAATTAACACTTTCGCAGCAGTAACGTTGTCGCCACTCTCCTTGGTGGCGACGGTATTTCCTACGTGGTCTCTTTCTGTGGGGCCCCAGGGCTACCGACTTCAGCCTACTCCCACAGTGGTTGGGGGTTCTCTTCCTTCCACTGCTCCCAAGGCAAAACCCTTGGGGACAGCTACCACCCCTCAGCTGGCAAAAGACCAACCTTCTCCAGCTTCCCTCAAACGGAAGGGGTCCCCAGGGACACTCCCTTCCACCAGTGTCGATATTGACGCTAACCAGCTGAAGGTGCTCCCACAGGCTGCTGGTCGCAGGGCTTCGTGCTCCTCCTCAGTCCCTGTGGCTGAGTCTGAGAAGCACCTACCACCGGCAAAGCCCCCGAGGGAAAAGAGGGGTAAACCACGACAAAAGGAAGACAAGACACAGTGTTCCATGGTGGCTTTTGCGCCACCACCCCCCTCCACCTCCATCTCCACCTCTACTTCTGAAGACGAGGTGGAGATTCTTGTCACCTGAGGACCTTGCTCTCAGGGACGCCTTAGACAAAACGGCCACTCGAGCTGTCAGACCTCCATCGGTGGATGCAAGTGATGCTGAGCTATGACCCACCAACTCGTCTCATTCGTGTCTTCCCAGCACTCAAACAGCGTCATCCTCCAGTGGAACTGTGGCGGTTTCTTCCCCCACCTGGCTGAGCTACGGCTGCTTTTGAGCGAAACACCTGCTTTCTGCATTGCTCTGCAGGAAACCTGGTTTCCAGCAATGCGTACCCCTGCCCTTTGTGGCTACAGGGGATTTTATTGCAATCGTAGCACATATAATAGGTATCAGGTGTGTGTGTGTGTGTGTGTGTGTGTGTGTGTGTGTGTGTGTGTGTGTGTGTGTGTGGGGTGTGTGTGTGTGTGGTGTGTGTGTGTGTGTGTGTGTGTGTGTGTGTGTCCTCACCTCTGTTTATAGTGAACCCGTGCCCTTTCGAACACCATTAGGAGCAGTGTCTGTCAGGGTGAGGACGACACAGGAGATCCCCTCCTGATAAACTTGGGAAGGTGGCAGATGCATCAGTTGAACCTATGGAACATGATTCTCTGCCTCTACATAGTGATAGTAGTGCTCCCTCTCGGGACTGCCCTGTATATAAGGATGAAAAGGTCATCCAGCAAATTCGGGTTACGGAAAAGGTATCAACATCTGCCGCTCGAAAGTTGTTGGCGAGTCGAAAGCCCACTGTCCTCCCAGCGGGCACATACAGTAAGGTCCTCACCTCCACTTGACCTACTAAGGATTCAAGTACCCAGACCTGTGATTTCACTTTCGCTGACACAGTTGTGCGATCCGCCAGCCCGAAGACTGCCCGTTCCACGTCCCCGCTTCCTCCTGCTGCTTCTAAAGTTCAGTCCTAGTCAACCTCTAACAAACCGCAGGCACCTAAACAAGATGCCCGGACTTTGAAAAAGGAACCCGTCCGTGAGGATTTTCTGCGTTCTCAGGCTTCCCAACCGTCAACTGCCTCTTCTCACCGTCACTCTTCCAGAAGAGCCAACAAGAAAAATAGTTCCTCTCCTTCCCTCTGAGGCGTGACACATCCGTCACATCGTCCAACAGTAGTCGGCCCCGATCATCTTCTGTCTCGCCGGGACACACTACTGTTAGCCGGGCAATCGGAATTTTACCAGCGGCGGAAGCTGCCCCTCCTGATAAACTCTGTAAGGTGGCAGATGACTCGTTTGAACCTTTGGAACATGACTCTCTGCCACTAGATGGTGACAGTAGTGCTCCCTCGAAGTCCGGTCCTCAGCGGCTCTCGAGGTGACCCCACCTGCTTGTTCCTTTTTATCTTCTCTTCTTCTCTCATTTTTTATCATGGCGCTCCTTCAATGGAATATTTGCGGCTTTCGTTCCAATCGGGAGGAATTAAAACTACTCCTTCGATTGCACTGCCCACTTCTAGTCTGTCTCCAAGAAACTAAGTTACGTCCAAGTGATTGTGCAGACTTTCCCAACTACACCTCTGTGCGTTTCGACCTGCCACCTGTGGAAGGTACCCCAGCCCATGGAGGGGTTCTGATGTTCATTCGAGACGACGTCTATTACCATTCCAGTTCATTGCATACTCACCTACAGGCAGTTGCCGTCCGCATCACTCTATCCACATTTACCTTTTCCCTCTGTAATATCTATTAGCCATCGTCATCTGCCCTTACTAGGGCAGATGTGCTACACCTCATTGTCCAGCTCCCTTCACCCTTCGTGTTGGTAGGTGACTTTAATGCCCACCACCCCCTATGGGGCTCTCCGGCACCTTGTCAGAGAGGCTCCCTTTTGGTGGCCCTTTTCCAACACCTCAACACCAGTGCACCGACTTTCTTTTCTGACACAACACATACTTATTCCCATATAGACCTCGCGATATGCACTCCTCAGCTTGCCGGTCAGTTTGAGTGGTATGCACTTTCTGACACGTACTCGAGTGACCATTTTTCTTGTGTCATCCGCTTCCTGCATTCCCCATCTCCTCGTCCCACCAGTTGGAACATCTCTAAAGCCGACTGGGGGCTTTATTCTTCTATGGCTGCTTTTAACGATCAGAATTTTCCCAGCTGTGACAGTCAGGTCGAATACCTCACAGAGGTTATTCTCACAGCTGCCGAACATTCCATACCTCGTACATCCTCTTCTCCACATCGCGTTCCGGTCCCCTGGTGGACTGCAGCCTGCCGTGACGCTCTTAGAGCCCGGCGCCGTGCTTTACACACCTTCTGCCGCCACCCAACTTTGGAGAATAGTATCAACTATAAACGACTGCGAGCGCAATGTCGTCGTGTTATAAAAGACAGCAAAAAAGCTTGCTGGATTGCTTTTACCAGTTCTTTTAACCACTTCACTCCCTCCTCGGCTGTCTGGGGTGGCCTACGCCGTTTATCCGGCGTCTAGGTCCACTCCCCGATTTCTGGCCTGACCGTCGAGAACGTAGTCCTTGTGGACCCCGCTGATGTTTCCAACGCATTGGGCCGTTTCTTTGCGGAGGTTTCGAGCTCTGCCCATTACCACCCTGCCTTCCTCCCTCGCAAAGAGGTAGAGGAGGCATGGCCGCCTTCTTTCCACTCTTTTAATCGTGAAAGTTATAGTGTCTCCTTCACCATGCTGGAGCTAGACCGTGCTCTCGCCCTGTCCCGATCTTCTGCACCCGGGCCCGATTCTATCCATATTGAGATGCTGAAGAATCTTTCTCCTGCAGGCAAGTGTTTCATAATTAGCACCTATAATCGCATATGGACTGAAGGTCAGGTTCCCACAAGTTGGCGTGAAGCCATTGTTGTCCCCATCCCCAAACCAGGAAGGACAAACATCTTCCATCCAGTCATCGCCCCATTTCTCTTACTAGCTGCGTCTGTAAGGTGATGGAACGCATGATTAACGCTCAGTTGGTCTGGCTCCTCGAATCTCGACGCCTCCTTTCTAATATACAATGTGGTTTTCGTAGACACTGCTCTGTCTTGAGCGTGGCTCTTTTTGCCATTGAAATAAATCCGATCGTAGATTGCCTTTCTGCTGACGTTTCCAGATCCCTTTTTGTAGATGATTTTGCAATTTATTGCAGCACCCAGCGGACATGTCTCCTGGAGCGTTGCTGGAATTTCTTACACCTTCTCTATGTCTCGGCCTCGTTGCTCTCCCTTTCGTGGAGATTAGGAAATTCTTGGGACTCATGTTGGATCGTAAACTTTGCTGGTCCACACACGTGTCCTACCTGGCTGCCCGTTGTTCCCGATCCCTTAATGTTCTTCGTGTCCTCAGTGGCACGTCATGGGGAGCGGATCGTACCGTCCTGCTTCATCTTTACCAGGCCATTGTTCAGTCGAAGCTCGACTACGGAAGCCTTGTATACTCTTCTGCACGGCCGTCGATTCTCCGCCATCTTAACTCTATTTACCATCGGGGATTACGTCTGGCGACCGGTACATTTTATACCAGCCCTGTTGAAAGTCTGCATGCCGAAGCTGCTGTATTACCCTTGACCACTCGGCGTGACATACTCTTGTGTCGGTACGCATGCCGTCTGTGGTCGTTGCCAAATCATCCATCTTACCGATTATTTTTTGACGACTCACTCGATCGCCAATATCAGTTGTCTGCGATAGCCTTGCTTCCACCTGGAGTTCGGTTTCGCCTCCTGCTTCAGCGGCTCAATTTTACCCTTCCTTCCACCTTTAGGTTAAGCGAGTGCCCATTGCCACCGTGGCATCAGGCTCAGGTTCACACTCACCTTGAACTTAGTTCACTGCCCAAGGAGAGCACCCCGGATTTGGTATACCGCTCCAGGCTCTTCGAACTCCGTTCGCGGTTCAATAATGCCATATTTATCTACACTGATGGTTCCAATAGCACTGACGGTTTCGCATCTGCCTTCGTCGTCGGGGACAACCGTTTCCGATACAAGCTCCCTGACCGGTGCTCGATTGTCACGGCTGAGCTTTTTGCCCTTCACCAGGCTGTTTTATATACCCGCCGCCGCCGCCATCCTTTTTATGCCATCTGTTCGGACTCCCTTAGTGCCCTGCAGAGTCTTAAGGACCCTTTCTCGACCCATCCTCTCGTGTATCGAATGCAATGCTCCCTCCAGTTGCTAGCAGATAACAGCTGTCACGTTTCTTTTCTGTGGGTCCCTGGCCACGTGGGTGTGCCCGGGAATGAGACCGCCGACATAGCAGCCAAGGCAGCAGCTCTTTTGCCTCGCATGGCTACTTTTTTGCGTCCCATCAGACGATGTTCAACGGGCTCTTTGCCGGAGTATTGTGTCGTCCTGGCACAGTGCATGGTTCTCACTCCATGACAATAAATTGAGAACTGTAAAACCTATCCCGACCGCTTGGAGGATCTCCTCACGCCTCTCTCGGTGAGAGGAGGTCATTCTGGCCCGGTTGCTGATCGGTCACTGCTGTTTCAGCCACCGTCATCTGCTAACCGCCGACCCTGCACCGCTGTGCTCCTGCGGTGAATTGCTGACGGTGCAACATGTTTTACTGTCTTGTGTTAATTTTAATCATCTCCATGTAGGCCCTCCACTTTCCGTCTACTCTGGAGGAACTTTTAGCTGATGACACATGAGCAGCTGCTCGAGTTTTGCGTTTTATCAACATGGCCAATTTATCCAAGGATATTTAACTCTTTTAATTGTTTTTTTTTTATGTTTCATTTTTAGCATTCTCTTGATACTCTATCTGGTAGTTATCAATTTTTTCGAGATCTACTGAAACCCTGTTCCGATCTGGGCGCTAACGACCTTAGAAGTTGTGCACCATAAAACCACAAAAAAAAAAAAAAAAAAAAAAAAGAAAAAAAAATAAAATGGAAAAAAAGGGAGGGGGGGTGGAGAGAGAGAGAGAGAGAGAGAGAGAGAGAGAGAGAGAGAGAGAGAGAGAGAGAGGAGATGAGTGTCTGCAGTATCTACTTGCCACTAGATGGTGACATATCTCTGAACGTTTTGGCTGCACTCATAGCTCTACTCCCCCCACCCATCTTACTATTGGGTGACTTTAATGCCCACAGTCCCTTGTGGGGTGGTTCTACGATCTTTGGCCGTGGCAGGGTTGCTGAGGATTTACTAAATCAACTCGACCTCTTGTCTCTTAAATACCGGTGCCCCCACACATTTTAGTGTGGTGCATGGCACATTTTCGGCCATTGATCTCTCCATCTGCAGCCACAGCCTCTCACCATCTGTTCACTGGAGAGCCCATGATGACTTGTGCGGCAGTGACCATTTTCCCATTTCCTTGTCACTCCCACATCGTGAGGCCCCAGCACGCGCACCCAGGTGGGCTCTGCACAAGGCTAACTGGGAAGACTATACCTCTGCTGCCACCGTTGGCCCTCCCCCACTCGAGAACATCGATGTGGTGGTCGAGAGCGCCATGCATTCTATTATTTCTGCTGTGAACGCTACCATTCCGCATACATCAGGGTGCGCATGGCGTAAGACAGTGCCGTGGCGGTCGCCGGAGGTCGCTGAGGCCATTAAAGACCGCAGATCGGCCGTACAGTGATACAAACAGCACTCCTCTCAGGAGCACTTCATCCAGTTTAAACGGCTTCGCATTCGTGCTTGCCATTTAATTGGAAGACTGAAACGGGAGTGTTGGGAGATGTATGTCTCCACTATTGGGTCAGGTATCTCCACCTCCCAGGTCTGGAGCAGGATTAGGCGTTTACAGGGATACCAACCACCATCAGGTGTCCCCGGGATCTCCGCGAATGGAGTCATATGTATGAATCCAGCCAAGCTTGCAGAGATGTTTGCTGAGCATTACACTCGTGCATCTGCCTCTGCAAACTACCCGCCGTCTTTCTGTACATTAAAGGAGCAGGTGGCACGCCAGCCTATCACCTTCACCACCCGCTGCACTGAGACTTACAATGCTCCATTCACTGTGTGGGAGCTACATAGTGCTCTTGCACAATGTCCTGACATGGCCCCTGGACTTGATAGCATTCATGCCCAAATGCTGAGACACCTCTCTGCAGAAAGCCTCGGTAATATCCTCACTGTCTTCAACCAGATCTGGTGCGAAGGGGTATTCCCTCTGCAGTGGCAGGAGGGTATAATCATACCGGTGATTAAACCAGGCAAAAACCCTGTCCATTTGGATAGCTATCGACCCATCAACCTGACCAATGTTCTTTGTAAACTGTTGGAGTGCATGGTCAGTAGGCGGTTGTGTTGAATTCTCAAGACTCTGGGGCTTACTGGCTCCATGCCAGGACGGGTTCCGCCAGGGTTGCTCCACCACCAACCACCTGGTGTACCTCGAATCCGCACAGCCTTTTCTAGGCGCCAACATTTCATAGCCGTCTTCTTTGACATGCACAAGGCATACGATACCACCTGGCGACAACACATCGTCACTACTTTACGTGGGTGTAGCCTCCAGGCTTCCCTTCCAATTTTTATTAAAAACTTTTTAATTGTCCGTTCTTTTCGAGTTTAAGTTGGGTCGTCAATATCCCCCTCCCTTTATGCTGATGACTTCTGTATCTATTTTAGCTCTTCCAGCACCCAAGTTGCTGAATGCCGACTGCAGGGATCCATTTGGAAGGCGCAGTCCTGGGCTCTTGCCCATGGCTTCCAGTTTTCTGCGGCCAAAACTAGTGTTATGCACTTCTGTCGGCATTGGACTGTTCACCCTTTCCCCGAACTTTACCTCGACAACCACATACTTAACGTAGTGGAAACCCATAGGTTTTTAGGGCTGGTCTTCGACGCCCTGCTGACATGGCTTCCCCACATTCATCAGCTGAAGCAGGAGTGCTGGCGCCATCTGAATGTTCTTCGCCACCTGGGCCATACCCCTTGGGGTGCTGACTGCTCCATACTGTTGCGACTTTACATGGCGCTGGTACAGTCATGGCTTGACTTTGGATGCATTGCCTACGGTTCAGCATCACCTTCGGCATTACACCTGCTGGACCCCATCCACAACTGTGGGGTTCATATTGCGACAGGTGCCTTCCGTACCAGTCTACTTGTGGAGGTCGGTGTCCCACCTCTGCAGGTCCGCCGCCAATAAATGCTCGCGGCCTATGCAGCCCACGTGCATTGCTCACCAAACCATCCGAACAGTCGTCTGCTTTTCTCGGCTGTGGTCGTCCGCCCTCAAGAACGGCGATCCCATTCTGGTCACACAATTGCTTTTAGAGTCCTGTCTCTTATGATGGAACCTAGAGTCTTTCTCTTTACCATCTCCATATCGGGTCCATGCACCTACACCTCCATGGTGCATGCCAAGGCCGCATACGTCTGGACTTGGCTTGTGGACCCAAAGACGCTGTTCCCCCACGGCCATCATCTTTGTGGCGAGGACCCACCCGAGTGTCGCTGCCGCTCCTGACTGACGGTAGCCCACATCTTGGTGGATTGCCCAGTTTTAGCCACCCTGTGGCGGAGTTTTAGTTTTCCTGCACTTTTATCCAATGTTTTAACGTGACGATGCCCAAATGGCTGATTTTAGTTTTAGGTTTTATTCGGGACAGTGGTTTCTACCACTCTGTTTAAAGCTTTGTTTCCGTACACACTCTATATTCGTCATGTCCTCTGATCGGAGCTTTTAACATGTTTCCGCGGGGTTTTGACTTTTTCACTTTTTAGGCTCATGGTCGGTCAACCACGCACATTGGCCTTTACTTTCCATTCCTTGTTGTTCAGTGTTTCTGTGTGTTTGTCTCATTTTGTGTTTTCTCTCGTTGCCTTTATTGTCCTTTTACTGACTAGGGTGTCCTCGCTTCCTCTTTGCCATTTTAATCCCTGGGCTCTCATCCACATTTACGCTTTTTCTTGTGACGCCCAGTGGTGGAATGGGGAACTGATGACCTTGGAGTTTTATCCCCCTAAAATATCCCAACAACAACAACAACAACAACACAACAACAACTACTACTACTACTACTAAACATTCTTGTTTCAAATCTTCATAAACTTCTGATACAATGTCTGACTTTTTGTAAAAACTTTCCCTTCCACCAAAAACTCAATTCTTCAAATTTTTCCCCCTCTAATCAAAAACGTCATTTGACATCACCTAATTACTTCTAGTGATCACCATTCACACGTACAGTTTAGTGTACAGTCTTTTAATAAAAAATCTGTTTGCATCATTAACTGTGTTATAAAATCTACATTAGAAACATGTGACAATCCTAGGAGGGTTAGTTTGGTTGCAAATAAATGTTGAAACATTTCAGTTTGTTAATTTTCTTAGTACCATTATTACTTGCAGTACTGTCATAAATGATGCATCGATTTCATAGCATTTTTACACATCCTTTAATTGTTAATAAAATTAGCACTGGCAGACAGGACCACGTACGGTATGTCGACCTTCGGCACAAATAACAGTGGTGATTTGTCTTATGTGGAGGCAGTGAGGCCTCAGTTGGATGAACGGACACACACACACACACACACACACACACACACACACACACACAGGAGTGTAAGATCTGTCTCTAATGACGTTAACCCTAAGATTCCTACCTTCCCTGCAATTTATAAACACAGTTACCTACATATCTTAGATTTGAGAACGAAGGGAAAAAAATTCACAATAACTAACACAAACTCTTTCATTCTGAAGATAACGATAACTTTACCAAATTTTAACTTGAAAAATAATAATCATTTAAGGAATAACTTCGTGACATTATTTTCTTTTACATGTTTCATCTGATTTGGCATCTCCAAATGTCAAGAACTATTTTTTAATTATTATTATTATTTATTTATTTATTATGAAACACTCCCAGTTTTGCCTATAAATTAAAATGCAATGAAATTGCATACTCTGAACAGTCAAAGTATTACAACCATCTTCCTATGAACCCAGTGAGGTGAAGGCAGTGTCATTTAACAAATTACTGCTAGTGAGAGACACGCAATGTGCATGTAGTGTCTGTGTGAGTTTTTTCTGAATGTAGAATAGGCAAAGCGTGTAGATAGAGTTTAAGGGCAGCTGCAATGGCCCAGAGGGTCAGCACCGGCATTACGGAAACCGCACAAATTGTCAGAATTTTTATAAGTGCTGTGGTGAGTGTCTTTAGAAAGTAGCGAAACCGAGGAACAGCCACGATGTAACAGCTAGGGGTTTGGTGGTCACCATTCATGATAGGTGTCTAATGTAGTAGGTAAACTGGTAAAATGGGACAAGCAGCTAACTGTGATGTAACTATCGTCAGACTTTACTGTTGGGTCTGAACACAAAGTGCACTTTACATTCCTCACAAATGGCCTGTGCAGCTAACGACCCACACACGTTCTGATGTTAATTCCATGACATCGAAAACCAAAACAGAAATGGAAACATTAGCATCTTGACTGGATGTCGGAGCAGTTGTAGGAACCTTGCACGGTCAGTTGAATCCTGACAGCTGGCGCATTATGCTGGTGGGAGGGTACGAATCTGCCATCTTCCAGGGGAACACCTCAGTACCCGCACTGTGGAATGGAGACAAGCTGGTGGTGGCTCTAATTGTGACCTTGGGAACATACATGTGGTACCGTGCTGGCCAAGAAGTATTGTATACTAGTTGCACACTGTGTACATCCCTTAGTGTCAATTGTTTTCAAACAGCAATGGCATTTTTCAACAAAATAATGCACCATGTCATGAGACTGGGAGTGTGGTGGTGTGGGGTCAAAGATCAGAGTGCCAAGTTGCAATTAACATGCTGTCCCCCTAAATTGCCAAATCTGGACCCAATTGCACAAATCTGTGATGTGATTGAACGCTGCGCAGAGTTCGTCACCCGATTCTACAGATTTTATGAGAATTAGGCGACTCCAGTAGTCACTGTTTTAGTTCAAATGCAGTCATTGCGAGGCCACTCCCTGACTGCATTGAACCAAAATGCAGACTAGTCCTAGATGCAGGTCATCCTATGGAATGTAAAAATGTGGAGATTCTGGTGTGCTCTTCCAAGTATTGAGATTGTGTTCTAAATGTAGAAAAATGTTAAGGTGATGCACATGAGTAATCTTCGAATACAGCATTAGTACTGAGTTTCTTGATGCAGTTGCATCATCAAAATATCTAGGCGTAACATTGCAGAGCGATATGAAATGGAACAAACATGTAAGGACAGTTTTGAGTAAGGCGGACAGCCAACTTCAGTTTATTGGAAGAATTTTGGGAAGTTGTAATAAATCTGTAAAGGAATCTGCATATAAAACACCTGTACTACCACATCTTGAGTATTGTTAAAGTGTTTATGATCCACGGCAGATTAGTTTAAAGGAAGACATACAAACAGTTTAAAGGCGAGCAGCTAGGTTTGTTACTGGTAGGTTCGACCAATGCGCAAGCGTCACAGAAATGCTCCGGGAACTCAAATGGGGATCGCTGGAGAAAAGACTAAGTTGTTTTAGAGAAATTTTGTTGAAGAAATTTAGAGGGCCAGAATTTGAGGCGGAGTGTAGAACAATCTTCGTGCCGCCTACTTACATTTCACCTAACGATCACAGAGACAAGATAAGAGAGATTCGGGCTCGTACAGTGGCATATAGACATTCTTTTTCTCCCATAGTTCTATTTGGGAGTGGAATAGGAAAGGAATGCCTAGTAGTGTTACAGTGTACCCTCCGCCGTGTATTTTACGGTGGATTGCAGAGTATATATGTAGATGTAGAAAGCACTAAAATTAAACTAGTGAAAAATTTTATAAATAGAGGGGTACATTTTTGCTGAAATTCTGTGTGGAATCCTGCTCTCATTTGGTTTCTCATCCAAAAACGGGGGGACAGATTTAATGTTGCCTCGCCCACCAGTATTTACTATCTCTACTTACAACATTTATCATCTTCAATTGTGTGTGTGGCACTTTTGCTTGCTTGTTCATTTTGTGGTATCTTTCCTATTTTCATTGAAAAACAATGCAGTAAATGACCATGCCTAGTTTTTCCTCCCTGCAATTGCATTGAAAATGGCTGTGTGGCTTCTCATCCAAATATCGGCATTTAGCTCTCTTACGACAATTGTCACAACATACAGTTGATGTGTTGCAGTCGCATCTATGAGGCTCTGAGGATGATCCTGGAGGATTGAAACATGTTAATTTTTTTCTTTCTTTTATATATATATATATATATATATATATATATATATATATATATATATATATATATATTATAGAGGAAAAATTCCTAACACGAAAGATATACGTAAAAAATAGATGAAGTACACTTACCAGGCGAAGGGGCACAGGCAGTGATAGCAACAAATAAACACACAGACACACACACACACACACACACACACACACACACACACACACACACACACACAAACGCTAGCTTTCGCAGCCTAGCTGCTTCATCAGGCAGAAGGGAAGGAGAGGGAAAAGGAAATGATGAGGGTTTTAAGGAAGGGGGCAAGGAGCCATTCCAATCCCGGGACAGGAAAGACTTACCTCGGGGGAAAAAATGGAGGGTAAACAAATGCACACACACCCACACATTTACACAGACACAAGTACACTTAGGCAGACATACTGTAGAACTGTACTTGTGTCTGTGTAAATGTGTGGGTGTGTGTGCATTTGTTTACCCTCCATTTTTCCCCCCGAGGTAAGTCTTTCCTGTCCCGGGATTGGAATGGCTCCTTGCCCCCTTCCTTAAAACCCTCATCATTTCCTTTTCCCTCTCCTTCCCTTCTGCCTGATGAAGCAGCTAGGCTGCGAAAGCTAGCGTTTGTGTGTGTGTGTGTGTGTGTGTGTGTGTGTGTGTGTGTGTGTGTGTGTGTGTGTGTGTTATTTGTTGCTATCACTGCCTGTGCCCCTTCGCCTGGTAAGTGTACTTCATCTATTTTTTATGTGTATATATATATATATTATAGAGGAAAAAATTCCCAACAGGTAAAATATATCTAAAAAAAAAGTATAGAAGTAGTCTACTTACCACGCGAAGAAGCACAGGCAGTGATAGTAACAAATAAAAACACACACACACACACACACACACACACACGCGCGGTAGCTTTCGCAGCCTAGCTGCTTAGTCAGCTGCTTCGGTACTTATGGATTTCACCAAAATCCACAGTTTTGTTCCCATCCTGATGAAATTTTGGGATTGCTGGTCTAGGCTTGCAGACACCATGCTTCTCTCATGGACAGTTGTATGTGGCCTACTCCAGAGTTGGCAAAGATGAAAATCTTTTTGTACATACTCCAAATGTAACTGCCAGAAATGTTGTTCATCACGTGGCTTAAACATAAATGTACCCTTTTATTACATGTAAAGAAGCGGTTTTGCACGCTTCTACAGAAAACCTTATTTTGAACCTGGGCAAAGCTGGGTACTTGCAGCTAATCAGTCATATGTCCTGTGCCACCTATCTTGTCTCTTTCTGAGACATTACAGCCATTCATCCTTACTTCATTGTAGTGTAGTAGTTGTCAGTTGAATTACTGTTTAGCTTTCTTTGCTTCACTTTTTCCATGTAACAACAAACCTTCACACATGCCCCTCTTGAATTTGCTAAGGCAGTGTGATTTTCAGGTGATTCCACTGGACTGCGCATCTCTTCTGTAAAGAAACCAAGCATTCACTACCACCAGATGTAGTGTATAAAAATATTCTGTGAAACAATAAAAGAAACCAATCGTATACAAAGCTATCACTCAATGTGCAAAATCATCATGTCCTATGAACTGATTTTCTTATTCCACCTTGGCTGAGTTGTTCTACTTCTTGTCAAATGACTATACTTCAGTTACTGTGTTTGATCCCACAAATTTGCTAAATAATGCCACAAATCCTTTGTCACTTTACTTTGCAGCAGAATGCTGCCTGTTTCCCAAGGAATGCTGTATTTCATCTGTTGCATATCTTGCGGATCTCATCATCTGTATAAACAGTTGGATTGAGCAATGCCTAGGCTGTAGATTCCTCTTTCTGCTAGTGCCACTTGTAGTTATAAACTATAGTTTTGTGCTTCAGTATTTAACTAGTCTTAACACAATACTCGCCATTCATATTTGGTCTTCACAGGCCCAGAATTCTTTAAAAGAATGTTAATTACTAAAGAGGTGCCTGAAGATCAGCCCTCAGGGCTGAATATGATTTATAAATCATGATTTTAGTGGCTGAAGGCAAGTTCATTTTATTTTACAAAAGTAAAACCCTCATCGAATGAACACTGACAACATTAGATGAAATTAATTTACACTGGCTCGTATGTCCGCAAGATGTAGTTGGTCTTTGAGCCCTACACATCAGTGAACACTAACCTAATCATTTTTAGTCCCACCTCTTTGCTTTATTTATTGATAATTTTAATTTTTTAATTTACTCTTTCATTGGATAATATATTTTTAATTATAGAATCTGATCAAGGCTGAATTTTCTGGCTTTGGAAGCACATTACACTTGCAAACAGTATAGTGAATAAGCTTCTAATTTTGTATATAGCGTCGTGTTGAAATGGAAGCAGGCTTGACTTTGAAGGCAGGCTTGTCAACTGAACACAGCACTTATACTGAAAGCAAGTTTATTGCGAACTGGAACATACACTCAGCACTGACTGCCTCTCTGGCAGAGTACTCTGCTGTTTATACACAGACAGAATTTACCAGAAATTAGAAGAATAGTTAACATAAGAAACATGTAGAACATTCTGGAAATGATAAATACAAAGCAATAAATTTTTGCCGGTGGATGGGATTGAACCGGCGACTATCAGTACCGCAATCAGTGACGCTATCCATTGCGCCATGCCGGCAGTTGGATAACTTGTGGTCTTGCGGCAATAGGATCATACCAAGATATTCCTTTGGATATTATTCTTGTACTAGCGGTGCATCAAGCTGATACCAAATAAAACTATTCTTGTGAACAATGTCTCACCAAGAAAATGCTTCTATCAACTCAATAGCCTGCCTTGTATTGCTGTGGCTGTATTAAAGGAAAGGAAGAAAAGAATTTTACACAGAATATCATACCTTGTAAATCCTGCAGCCTGCCTACATTATTGTTAGCCAGTTTCGTGCATGGAACTGCTGTCTCCCTCATTTCTCAGATTCCTACTCACAGAATGCAAGAAAGGGATACTCTTTGGAGCAGGTGCACCTCTCGCATATGGATCCCAGTGGGAAAGGTACTAGTCACATTAATAGAAATTCAGTTTATTAGCAGTACCACACCTTGGCACTTGTGCAAAGCACAGAAACATACCTATCAAACAAGAGGATGAAATATTTTTCCAAGACCATCTGCATTACTCAATGTAATTTATAAATCTCCTTCACCATACAGCAAGAGCAATCCAAATGATTCGTAATTAAGTAATTGTCATCGGACCTTGCTCTTAAATATTTAATAAACCATAAATCTCCACTTAACCATTGTTTCAGGTTGGCCAAGGAATTTTGAAAAATGAAATCTACACTATTGCTCAAATTTGGCACTTATCTGCCTTTCAAATTGCAAAGAAATAATGTAATTTGGTATAAGCTGTTAAACTTGAATTAGCCCACTACATGAACAGCATTTAAGAGAGAGAAAACTGAAATAAACTTCAGCTCAGTGCTTAGCCGTTACATTTGATATAGGACACTATACAAACATTATTTAGGAAATGCACATCCAAACTAAGCTTCATTTCTATGCTTAGCTATCCAAAATTTTGTGAAGAAATTAAATAATTGAATTCTATACTAGCTGCTAAATATTTGACAAACACAAGTGGCTTTCCAATAAAATTTTCTAATGGCATTTACTGTTTTTTAAAATCCACTACAACAGATTAACTTATAAGCTTATTTTGTCAGCCAACTTTAAAATTTTCAAACAATTTGATAGTACTGGCACAAGACCTGTTAATTGTGAAAGAAACACATACCAGTAAACAAAATTCTTTTCATCCATGGTGCTAACTGTTTTCAAAGACTACAAAAATATTGTCACGTTGAAATGGAAGCAGGCTTGACTTCGAAGGCAGGGTTGTAGAACGAACAGAGCACTGATACTGAAAACAGGTTCATTGCAAACTGAAACGTACACGCAGCACTTACTGCTCCTCGGGCAGAGTGCTCTGCTATTTATACACAGATAGAATGTACCAGAAATTAGAAGAATAGTTAACATAAGAAACACGTAGAACATTCTGGAAATGTTAATTACAAAGAAATAAATTTCTGCCAGTGGACGGGATTGAACCGGCGACCTTCAGCACTGCAATCCGTGACGCTATCCCTTGCGCCACGCCGGCAGTCGGTTATCGTGGGGTCTCACGGTATTGCTCCCTCACCTGAAAAAACAGCAACCCGCTGTTAGGTTCCCTTTGGAGCCAGCTGCAATGTCATGGATCTTGATCTTGTCATGGGTCCTCTGTATGGCAGTTCTGGAGAATCCTTCCCTTCCGCATGATTACCGACGACAGATATTCCTGTTGTGGCTTCATCAGAATCATTACCATCCTTAGAGTCCTTGAACAAGAAGCCATTTTCGCCTATCTGCTCTTCAGGATCATAGTAAGGCTTCATGCGGAGGACATGAACAATGACTCTTAGTTTTTGTCATTTCTGTGGTGTAGCACAAGTCTAAAGTGTGTGCCACGTACTTTCGCCGCGCGCCACCATGAAATCATGGCGCGACGTTCTTATGACGTCAGCCTCCAGCGCCCTCTGCTGCAACTCCGATCGTGGCCACCACTGAACTGCATCGGTCACTTGGGAATAGGACAGGCACCAGTTAACACTATCATCAGTAGGCAGACCTCTATCTAGTTAAACTATGTATCTGCATTCCACTAGTCTTCAGTTAACAAAGTTAAGTATTGTAATATTTCTTCGAAATAATATATATTGTACTAATCTAGCTTAGTGTTTCTAGTTTCTGCTGTCCCACTGGCTGGTAACCTCAGACTCTGTACCTGCACACGCGTGCATCCTATTTCCCTGTGTCAGTCTCTTAGCACAACCGGTGGAAATGAGACACAAAAGTTTCAACAACGGCTCATAATCCTCAACTTCATAAGTGACATCTGACAGGCGGCGTATGACACGATACAGACCAAAGTATTGCTTCAATAACTTTTCTGGTAGTCCAACTTTCTGTACAGGAGTAAAAGTACATACTAGATCTCCTGGGCTGTACACAACAGGTTGGTGCTTGTTGTTATACCGCTGACAGTTCCTCTCCTGGGCATCCAGTGTTCGTATGCGAGCTAGCTGTCTTGCTTATTTGACCCTGGTGATGAGCTCTTTCATGTAGTCATCCTGAGTGTCGTCCGGCTGGAACGGGAACAACATATCTATTGTCGTCTCAGCTACACAGCCATGGAGCAGGAAAAACGGCGTGAAGCATGTGGTGTCTTGTCTTGCGGTATTATAAGCAAATGTCACGACTGGCAGTATTGTATCTCAATCCTTCTGCTCAACATTGACAGCATATCTGCTAACGTCTTGTTAAAACATTATGTGAGACCATTTGTCTGAGGACGGTATTCAGTTGTCATTCTGTGGACAATGTTGCAACATGACATTACCTCTGATACTAGTTTTGACTGGAATACTTTTCCATGATCAGATATCATCACACGTGGTGCTCCATACTTCAAATGAATGTCTTCTACAAGGAATTTTGTGATCTCTGGAGCTTCTGCAGTCGGCACAGGTTTGGTGACAGCGTAGCATGTGAGGTAGTTGGTGCAGACTATTATCCATTGGTTACTGGTTGTCAACTACGGGAATCTCCCTAAAAAGTCAATCCCAACTCGGTGGAATGGAGCTGCTACAGGTGGCATTGGTATGAGATGCCCTGGAGGTAATTGCAGCACATGCTTCCATCGCTGGCACTATCGACAGTGACTCACATAGTGCTTGACAGATCGGTAGAGACCTTTCCAATAATACCTGCGTCTGATTCTGTCTAGGGTCTTCACGAATCCTAGATGACTGGATATTGGAGCATCGTGATAGTACTTGAGAGTAGCTGGCTGGAGATGAGCTGGAATGACCAATAGCCATTTGGGACCCATTGGATCGTAGTTGTTCTTACACAATATCCCGTTTATGAGTTGGACCTCTCCATTGGTCAGTTCTACTTTCTCCAAGGCCCCTTTTTTTTTTAATAGTGCTGGATCTTCCATCTGTTCAGTTGTAATGTCACCTAATTCAGTGAGGGCTGAAATTTCATTCATGCTGTTGTGTTCCACTAATGCATTCCTCGAAAGGCAGTCGGCATCCTTGTGTTTGCGCCCGTTCTTGAATACCACTGTGACATCGTACTCTTGGAGTCTTAGTGCCCATCTTGCTAGTCGACCTGATGGATCGTTCAGCCAACTAGTCAGCCAACACAAAGAATGGTGGTCTGTCAATACGGTGAATGGTTTGCCGAATAAATATGGCCAGAACTTGTTGATAGCCCAGATAACTGCGAGACATTCTTTCTCAGTTGTAGAGTAATTTACCTCGGACTTTGAGAGTATTCTTGATGCATAGGCAATCACTTTTTCAGCACCCTCCTGAACTTGTACAAGCACTGCACCAATCCCATAACCACTGGTGTCTGTGTGAAGTTCAGTTTCCGCATTCTCGTCGTACAAGGCTAGCAATGGTGCCTCCTTAAGTGCCCGGAAAGCTCTTTCTTTTGTCTCATCCCAGTGAAACTTGGCGTCTCCCTGCAGAAGTTCTTGCTATGGATGTGCTTTGTTACAAAATCCTTTTATGAAACGTTGATAGTATGAGCACAGCTGATAAACCTTCTCACATCACGAATGTGCTGAGGAGTTGGAAATTCTGTGACTTCCCTTACTTTATCTGTATCAGGACGGACACCATCTCCGTTGACTGGGTGCCCCAGGATTTTTATCTCTTTGGCGACAAAGAGGCACTTCCTTGGATTTAGGCTGAGTCCTGCAGTCTGAACACAGTTGACAGGTGACTCGGATGTTCTTCAAATCTTTTTTGAGAAAATGACAATGTCATCTAAATAGCAATGACACGTCATCCACTTAAGGTGTCGAAGCAAGTTGTCCATCATGCGTTCGAATGTGGCCGTAGCATTACATAATCCAAATGGCATTACTTTTAATTCATAGAGGCTGTCAGGTGTAATAACAGCTGTTGTTTCCCTGTCAGCTTCCTTAACCTCGATTTGCCAGTAACCTGTCTGCATGTCCATAGTTGAGAAGTATGTAGCTCCTTTAAGCAGTCTAAGGTGTCGTCAATGCATGGCAGTGGGTAGACATATTTTTTTGTGATTTTGTTTAGTTGCCGCTAGTTGACACAGAATCGCCACGTGCCATACTTCTTCTTTACGAGGACTACCGGAGATGAAACAAGGACACTCTGAAGGTTCAATAATGTCATCGTGCAACATCTTCACTTCCTTTAGAATTATCCGTCTTTCAGCTGGCGACACAATATACGAACGCTGGCTAATTGATGGATGATCCCCAGTATTGATACGGTGCCTTATCGTGGGCCGTTTCGTGCGACTGTTCCCCTGCTGAGGTGTAAATGCATCCAAAAATTGGCGCAGTATAGTTAACACCTGCTGGTGTTGTTCCTTGGTCAGTCCGGACCCTATTGGCAGTTCCACGGTTGTATCCTGCAGTGTGTTGTCTGTACTAACAGGAGAGCATGGGTCTTCATTGATGACGTTGAGCTCACCGTCTTGGATTGGTTCAGCTGTCCCAATACACACCCCCTTGGGGTTAAGTTGTGACTGCTCTCCTTGACCACCGGTAATGCTAATGATAGCCGCTGGAATGTAAATTTCTTTTGTAAGCCTAATAAACTTTTTACTATCGACAAGCACTTCATAGTTTAACCGGTCATCTGTGTTTGTGACTGGAACTCTTCTCATTGTCAACGGCGGGTTCGTCACATTGTTAACAGCAAATAACTTCCCAGAAAATTCTTTATTACGTGTACCCATCGGAACGACTTCCTCAATTTTCAGCTCAGATCTTCCAGTCAGTGATGGCTTGGGATGCCTGAAGGAATTCAAATCCGAGGATGACATGACTACATTCTGTTAAAACGACAAATTCAAATGCCTGGGTTCTGTTGTTGATGGTTATTCTTGTGACACAAGTTCCTGCTGGCTGGACGTACTTTCCATTTGCGACCTTCAGCACAGTTGCCCCCGTATCACAGAACATTTTGTTCTTTAGTATGCAGCAGTAATTATCTGACAGTACAGTGAAAGAAGCTCCTGAATCAACAAGTGCCCGGACAGGTTGGCCGTCAATTATGATGTTGATGAAATTTCCCGAGTTCTTAGCGACTGTCGTCCATAGAAGATTTTCTTCAGTGGCGGCCTCACCTCCAGAGATGGTTGCTTTGCTTAGTTTTCTTGGGCGCGGCGGCTAGGGGAGCGGCTGGTACCTCTGTACGGCGACAGTGAACGGTAGTGGCACGTCGGGGAGCGACCTCGTCCAGGGTATGGCGATGGGCTTCTTCCCATAGGTCGACTGAACTCATCAGCAGGTGACTGCCTGGGATAGAATTGCTCTGATGGCTGACGTCTTGTGTCAAAATAATGGTCACATACTCGCCTTCTCTCTCTCTGCAGTAGTGTATGACATGACCAGCGTGCCCACAGTGGAATCTCACAGGTGTGTCGTCTTCTGTCCTCCAGACATCTGTTCTTCTGCGGTGTCTCATTATTGCCAGAGGAGTTGGTTGTGGCCGTGTCGGCTGGTTCATAGGCTGCTGTTTGTTGGCTGAAGCGTGAGTCATAGCAGGGCGACACCATTCTTCATGTCGGGTGCGATTGGCAGGGCAGACAGGAGCTAATGTTTGAAATATCTCTTCCACAGCGGTGTCGGCTCCCTCGTGACTTACAGGCCTTACATCCATGGCCATAATCTGATGCTCGCTCAGTCTAATAGTCCTGGCTGCCACAAACTGTTGTAATTCTTCTCTCACAATTTGTCGTATGAGAGAAGCGAAGTCCATACCAGAAATTAGAAGAATAGTTAACATAAGACACAAGTAGAAATTACAAGTAAACATAAGAAACATGTAGAACATTCTGGAAATGTTAATTACAAAGAAATAAATTTTTGCCGGTGGACGGGATTGAACTGGCGACCTTCAGTACAGCAATCCGTGACAATATCCCGTGTGCAGTCGGGCAGTTGGTTATCGTGGGGTCTTGCAGCAATATGTTGAATAATAAGTTATGCTACGTGGGTGCCTTTCCGTTAGCAAGGAAATTTATCAAGTGGAATTGGCATTAACAATTTTCTTCTTTGGACTAATATCACAACTTCTATCATCAAAATATATTGTTACATTGAAAACTGCAGTTGGTCCGGAATTCGAAGGCTGGTCATTAATAGAGTACAACACTTTATACTTACAACACATTTATTGCTAACACAAGCATACACTTGGTAAAAAAAATGACTCAGTTGCAACTGTCCTTTGGTTGTTTCTTGTTTCTCCAAATCCTCTACGGTTTGTAATAATGCTGGATTTTCCCTTTGTTCAGTTGTAACCAAACTGAGTGAGGGCTGAAATTTCATCCATGCTGTTGTGTTCGGCTAATGGATTTCTCGAAAGGCAGTCGGTGTACTTGTGTTTGTGCCTGTTTTTGAATACCGCTGTGACATCATACTCTTGGAGTCTTAGTGTCCATCTTGGTAGTAGACCTGATGGATACTTCAAACTGGTCAGCCGACATAAAGAATGGTTATCTGTCACGGCAGTGAATGGTTTACCGAATAAATATGGCCGGAACTTGTTGATAGCCCAGATAACGGCGAGATATTCCTTCTCGGTTGTAGAGTAGTTGATCGCGGACTTTGAGAGAACTCTTGATGCATAGGCTTTCCCCTTTTCAGCACCTTCCTGAATTTGTACAAGCACTGCACCAATCCCATACCTGCTAGCATCTGTGTTAAGTTCTGACTCGGCATTCTCGTCGAATAAGGGAGTGCCTCCTTAAGTACTCGGAAAGCTTTCTTTTGTCTTCCTGCAGAAGTTCTTGCAATGGACATGCCTTGTTACAAATACCTTTCATGAAACAACCGTAGTGTAAGCACAGCCAGAGGAAACTTCTGACATCACGAATGTGCTGAGGAGTTGGAAATTCTTTGATTGCCCTTGCTTTATCTGGATCAGGACGGACACAGTTTCCGTTTGCTAGGTGCCCCAAGATTTTTATCTTTTTGGCGACAAAGAGGCGCTTCTTTGGGTTGAGACGGAGTCCCGCTGTCTGAACACAGTTGACAGATGCTTTAGATGTTCTGCAAATGCCCTTCAGAAAACGACAATGTCATTTACATAACAGAGACATGTCATCCATTTAAGGTGTTGAAGCAAGTTGTCCATCATGCGTTCGAATGTGGCCAGGACATTACACAGTCCAAACGGCATGACTTTGAATTCATAGAGGCTGTCAGATGTAATAAAAGCAGTCTTCTCCTTGTCAGCTTCGGTAACCTCAATTTGCCAGTAAACCTGTATGCATGTCCATGGTTGAGAAGTTCGGTAGCTCCTTTCAAGTGGTCTAAGGTGTCGTAAATGAGCGTCAATGGGTAGACATCTTTCTTCATGATTTTGTTCAGCCGGAGATGACCAGGGACTCTCTGAAGGTTGAATAATGTCATCGTCCATTATCTCCACTTCTTTCTGAATTATTCCTCTTTCAACTGGCAACATCCAGTACCAATACCGGCTAATTGGTCGATGATCTCCAGTATTGATCCCGTGTTTTATCGTGGCCCATTTCTTCTGGCTCTTCTTCTGCCTGACCTTGAATACACCTGAAAATTGGTGTAGTATGGTTAACTCCTACTGACATTGGTTCTGCATCAGACCGGTCCTTATATGCAATGCCATAGTAGTGTCCTCTAGTGTGTTGTCAGCAGTAACAGCAGAGCATTAGTCTTTGTCGATGACATTGAGCTCACGGTCCTGGACTGGTTCAGCTGTTCCAAGACACATTCTTTTAAGAAAGAGTTGCGATTTCTCATGAAAATTAGTGATCGAAAGTTCTCCTTGAACACCTATAATGCCTGTGGTAGCCCCTGGTATGTAGATTTCCTTTTTTATACTTATTAGCTTTTTGCGATCGACAAGCACTTCACCAGTCCAACTGGTCATCTCAGCTGCTGACTGGAACTCTCCACATTGTCAACATTGGGATCTCAACATTCTTGACAGAAAAAACCTCCCAGGGAAGTACATGTTATCTGTATTCATTGGAATGGCTTCCTCAGTTTGTAGCTCAGATTTTCCACAGTCAATGACAGCCTGGGATGTTTGAAGAAAGTCCCACCAGAGGATGGCATTATGCTACATAATGTTAAAATGACAAATTCAGAAGGCTGCGTCCTGTTGTTGATAGTTATTCTTGCGACTCATGTTCCTACAGGCAGAATATATTTTCCATTTGTGAAGTTCAGCACAGTTGCTTTTGTATCACAGAACATTATCTTGTTTAGTTTGCGGCGGTAGTCATTTGACAATACAGAGAAGGAAGCTCCTGAATCAACTAGTGCCCATACAGGTTGGCCATCGATGATGATGTCAGAGATATCCCAACATCTTAGCGACTGTCGTCCATGGAGGGTTTTCATCTGCGGTGGCCTCGCTTCTGTATATGGTCACTTTGCCTAGTTCTCCTGAACATGGGGGCTAGGCGAGCGGCTGTAACCTCTGTAAGGCGACAGTGAATGGCGGCGGCATGTTGGAGAGAGACCACATCCAGGATATGGTGATGTGTTTCATCCCATAGGTCAACAGTACTCATCTGCAGTTGACTGCTGTTAAAAGGACTGCTCCAATGGTTGACGTCTTCTGGCATAATAATTGTCAAATACTTGTCTTTTCTCCCTACAGAATTGTAAAACATGTCTGGGAAGGCCACAGTGAAAACACAATGGTGTGTTGTCATCTGTCCTCCTGCGAGGCTTCACAGTTGCTGGAGGAGTTGGTTGTAGTCGTGTCAGTCGGTTCGTAAGTTGCAGTTTGGCAGGTGCGGCGTGAGTCATAGTAGGGCGAGGCCATTCTTCACGTCGGGTGTGACTGGCGGGGCTGACAGGCGCTACCTCTTCCTTAGCAGTGTTGGCTCCGTCACGACATACAGGACTGACATCCATGGCCATAATCTGGTGCTCGCTTGGTCCAACCACGAACTGTTGTAATTCTTCTCTCAAAATTTGTCGTATGAGAGAAGCAAATTCATGCTGGTCTTTTACAATGGCCATAGGGACTTCATTTGGGAGTCTGTCATACTTATTTCGTCCAACCCTCCTCTGTTGCATCTCTTTGATTTTCTGGCACAACTGGATAAACTCTTGTCATATTGAAATTCTGCACTTCTGTGTTAATACCCTGGCAGATGAGCCATTGCTAGTGAGCGTAAGACATTTGTAGGTACATTCAGTGACATGTGGACACTGTCTGCAAAATATGTTATGAATCCAAATTGTAACAACAAATAAATAGTTTAAAGTATCTTGCATGGCTCAGCAGTTTTTCAAACACAAAGGTGTTTATGATTCATATCTCCTGAACATTGCACTGTACAGTGCTACAATTTCGGGGGCACACTTGGTGTTATATGAGAGCTCCATATGCAAACTGTGAGAAGAATATTGTCAATAGTATGAAAGTAATAAATAAAAACATTATTCCTGGTGTGGCTGTTAGACTGTATGATGAGCAACAATGTACTAATAAATAAACTTTTTTCATTTTAGTTATGTTTTGAATCCATGTTTGGGAAGTAGTGTGGAGTATCAGTGAGAAAAAGTTTAATAAACATATTTTTTTTTAAAATTGGCCATTCTGATAAATAAATCACTTAACATACTGCTGACGAATATTTTAAATAACTTTTAAATAGGATCTTACCTTGTGGGAGGTACTCCTTATTTCCCATTAACTCCCACAATGTTAGATCCTATGTAAAAGTTATTTTAAATGTATTTCTGTCAAGTAATTTATTTATCAGAATGATTAATTGTTTAAAATATTATACACACAGATTTTCCAGCTAAAAGTTAGTTTATTCCTGGTTCTCCCCTTCTTGTATATTTATTAATGACTTTCATTTTTAACATTGTAATGATACTAGTAAAGCCAAAGATGACCTTCCCTATGTGCTTGACTCTAAATGTAAACTAGTTACATATCTTTCAATTCCACATATAAACATTGTAACTTGTTTTATAAAACTGTAAAGTCTGAAGATGGTCTTGTAAGCTGAAAACAAGTCAATAAATTAAAATAAACTTGGGTACATAATAAGCAATCTCAAGTGCACCAGTACATGTTAGCATAGTGAGTACTTTCAGCATACTTCCAAAGTCCAAGATTAAATGCATGTTTAGGTTTTTATTTGTCAAATTAAATTCAAAATTCAATTGATCATAATAGTTTGTCATACTTGTTAGGCAATCTGTACAATTAGTTTATTGTGAAAAAACAGCTAAGATCAATTATAATCTTTATTCAGATGACTGGTTTGAGCCGATTAAACTGACTTCTTAGGATCTGTAAGCATACGTGTAAAATCATACACAATGTACTATAATATGTAAACATGTAGACTACTTTAGAAAGTCAAACATGATTTAAATCTTTTAAGGAAAATTCCACCAATTGGATACAACAAGGGAAGACTGCACTCTGATATGGTGGACAGTCACTTAAAAGATAACTTAGATGAGTCAGAGCATCTGAAAATACCCAAGACTGCCAGAACGAAACTTAGACTCAAGACAGGACAGATAAACAACATAGCAACAAACAATATAAATCCTCTCATCCAGCCTGGTAAACTCAAAATTTTGACATACGAAATGGATCGACAAGGGATTCTGATAACTGGACTCCAAGACATTAAAAACACTGATATAGAACCAATGGAATCCCAAGGACACATGATTTACAGGGGAATACCATGAAAAAGAGTAATTAAGCAATGTCTGCAATTTGGAACAGGATTTGTGGTCAACCTCAGAATAATAGATTGCATAATAGACTTCCAAACAAAATCAGGCTCTCAGCTCTACCTATGAAAGTTGCCAATAGAATATATACACAATAATAAATACCCATGTACCAAGTAATGATAAAAGTAAAACAAAATACCATAGAGAAGATGTGGATGAGTTTTGGGAACTTTAAGATCAGACAGCAACAAACATCAACAAAAATCACACCAAAATTTTAATTGGAGAGTTTAATGCCCAATTAGGAAGGGAAAAGAGAGATAGAAATGTAATAGTCAAATGGCCCAGAGGCGTGCAGCGGGCCTGCGCTGCCCGCCCGGACCTGTAGCCATGCGTCCCAGGTGGTCCTCGCCACTCACTACCTGGCCTGCCTGCATGAGCCACAGTGAACGGCGCTGTGCAGTGCTGGTAACTGTCCACCCACTGAACCATAGTCCGCCCGGCTGCCTGTGGCACTTTGTTGCTAGCCGCTGCTCGCGCCCACCAGCCGCTACACTTTTAGCGGGAAATCCACTAGTCCAATTTTCTGCTGTAAAAACTGTTCACGGTACATACGACCTCCCCACATCGGTTTATGAATTTAGTTTTTTTCCTTATAAGCTTTACTTTGCATGTGAAAAAGTAAAATGTCTACTTTTCATTCTGCGTGAGTTTTTAGTCTCATAATGCTTCTCACTCGATTCCAAAGAAACTATGTGGTTAAAAAATCTGGACATGTGACAGTTCAGCATCTTAGCTTTCTAACAAAGCATTCAAATTTTCATTTCAAATCGTGTATTGAAAAAGTTAGGTAGCAGGCAGCTTACTGACCTATGCATTTTAGACCATACGTTACTGCTAGTGAAATAGAGCTGTCTCACTTCACGACTAATTGCAAGTTAATGAGCAGTGTCTGTTCTGTGATAGCCAGTATATGTATTCAGTGCATGTTCCAACAGCGTTTCTGTGGACATTTCGCTAAATTCCTTGATGTATACTTGCTGGGAAAATAAATTGATTGGGTTGTTAGGTTCAGTTGCAATCGAGGTTATTAGAAATACTTAACTGGTAGAATGCTTATGCTCAACCACTCCAAGGGAAGTAAACTAATTACTGTCCCTTTGGCTGGGGGGAGCTGAAACCCTGAGCGAGTCATCACTATTTGAGAGGTGACATTCAAGGTTGCAGTCATCAGTTTTGTATTGCAGGACAGTCTTGAATTTATCTTGAAAACATTTGTAATGTTTCCTCACTAACTGAATTGTCAATGTACTATCAGTTGCAAGGGGGAAAAAAAAAAATTGTGCACAATGCCTATGCTCTAATTTAATACATCTTACGCAAAACTGTCTGCGCAGTGCTGCATTCCACCTCTCGCAGTGCTGTTTTTGGCGCTGTTGCAGCGAGCCCAGAGGGTGCGGATCCTGCGGGTACCTGCTCAACCGGCAAGTCTCGGGACTCAATGGTGCACTGCAGCTCACTCAATGTGTACGCGGTGCAGTGGGGCTCAACTAACCGGGTGCGGGCAGCAGAGCGCAGCAGCCGGATGCGGGCGAGCTTGGGCAGGTAAATCTGGTGTGCTGCACAGCTCTGAAATGGCCAGCAAAAAGAACAAGAATGAATGGCACAAGATTGGTGGAAACCCTGACATGGTCTCAAAATCAACATATGAGAAGACCACATAAGCTTAAAATCTGGAAACACACAGACTGGACAAATGGAGAATGGCGGCTGGACCATGTTGGCATGGATAAGAATTACCACCGGGAAATCTATGATGTGAAGGTCCTGAGAGGGACGGACACAGGATCAGGAAGAACGAACTAGGAATATACAAATAACAGAATGGCATAAGATTTGGTGGTTTCTGCAGAATTCCAACAATCAACATACTATATATCAAAAGAAATATCAGATTAACCTAAACTGCTTGGCAGTCTCATACGACTTAGCATTACTAGCTAATAACATACAAGAAGCCAGAAATCAGATAGTGAACCTACAAAATATAGCACAAAAAATAGAACTCCAGATATCATTCGAGAAGTCTGAGATGATGTTAACAGACCCACTAGTAATACACCACATGACAGTAAACAACAGAAAAATAATAATAGTCAAGCAATTCAAATACTTACGAGAAATTATAACATACAACCTGGACAAAAAACCTACTTGGCAAGAAAGAACTAATAAAATGATAAAAGCTCAAAAACTAATATGATCCACATACAAAAAAATATGCTTATCAGTTAAAACAAAAATAAAACCTTATAAGACAGTGGTTCAGCCATAGGTAATACACACAAGCGAAACTCTTCTTAAAGTCGCCCAGAAAAACAGAATTGACAAAATACTAAAAGTACAGAGAAGAATAGCAAGGACATGCGTAAATGAGGCACTGAGAGCACAAGCGGACTAACCCACACTTTTTGTGAATTTGAGTTACTGACAAGTTGTGATAACAGTTTACTAGTACTATGTGATGCCCGTTGATCTGTTCGTTTATCTGAAGGTGTTTCCGATTGAGCAACGTAAACACTGTTGTTACACTCAACCGCCAATAGATACCGGTGAGAGCAGCAGTGGACTATGCGCCATAGCCCACATGTGCTCTGCGCTTTCTGTCCACTGTCACTGCGCTTGGTGCTGGCGAATGAAAGACTTGTGTGTGCAGCGTGGAAAAACATATTGGACCAGTGACCGTGTGGACTTGTATGTCGATTGTTCAGCATGGAAACTCCCGCAAAAAGCGTGGAGGAGCAACTGCAAGGTTAATGTTGCATTCCTTTTCTTTGCTTGTGGATAACATTGTCAAACGTATGCTAACATGTTCATATTCAAAGACGTCCTTAGGTAGCTCAAACGGTGACTTTGTTCACAAATTGCCAGTTGTTGTCCATACGAAGAAACAAACATGAACAGTATTTATTGCTATATTGCGCAATCGGGTAAAAATCATGTTTGATATTATGTGTACAACAATGTTTTACCATCCGCTGAGTTGTGTTGTGCAATTGCTTAGCCTGTTGATCACGTTGACCATTACTGTCATGTAGTTAATATTGTCACGTTGCAATGGAAGTAGGCTTAACTTCGAAGGCAACTAAACACAGCACTTATACTGAAAGCACGTTTATTACGAACTCAACATACACGCAGCACTGACTGCCTCTCAGGCAGAGTGCTCTGCTATTTATACACAGACAGAATTTACCAGAAATTAGAAGAACAGTTAACATAAGGAACAAGTAGAATTTACAAGTGAACATAAGAAAGATGTAGAACCTTCTGGAATTGTAAATTACAACGAAATAAATTTTTTGCCTGTGGGCGGGATTGAACCGGCGACCTTCTGCTCCGCAGTCCGTGACGCTATCCCCTGCGCCACGCCGGCAGTTTGTGTTCGTGGTCTCTCGCGGCATTGCTCCTTCTCCTGGAGAAACAGCGACCCGCTGTTATGATCCCTGTGGAGCCAGCTGCAATGTCCTGGATCCTGACCGTGTCATGGGTCCTCTGTATGACAGTTCAAGAGAATCCTTCCCTTCTCCGCATTTATCGACAACAGACGTTCCTGTCGTGGCTTCATCAGGAACATTACCGTCCTTAAAGTCCTTGAACAAGAAGCCATTGTCGTCTACCTGCTCTTCAGGTTTGTAGTAAGGCTTCATGCGCAGGACGTGAACAATGTCTCTTCGTTTTTGACGTTTCGACGACGGCTCATAAGTGACATCTGACAGGCGGCGTATGACACGATATGGACCAAAGTATCGCTTCAATAACTTTTCTGACAGTCCAACCTTACGCACAGGGGTAAAAATCCATACCAGATCTCCTGGGCTGTACACAACAGGTCGGTGCTTGTCGTTATACCGCTGACGGTCCTTCTCCTGGGCGTCCAGTGTCCGTATTCGAGCCAGCTGTCTTGATTCTTCGACCCTGGTGATGAGCTATTTAACATAGTCATCTTGATTGTCGTCCGGTTGGAACGGGAACAGTGTATCCATTGTCTCAGCTTCACGGCCATGGAGCAGGAAAAACGGAGTGAAGCCTGTGGTGTCTTGTCTTGCGGTATTGTAAGCAAATGTCACGACTGGCAGAATTGTATCCCAATCCTTCTGCTCAACATCGACAGCATGTTGGCTAACGTTTTGTTAAAACGTTCCGTAAGACCATTTGTCTGAGGATGATATGCAGTTGTCATTCTGTGGACAATGTTGCACCGTGACATTACCTCTGATACTAGTTTTGACTGGAATACTTTTCCATGATCAGATATCATGACACGTGGTGCTCCATGCTTCAAAATAATGTCTTCTACAAGGAATTTTGCGTTCTCTGGAGCTTCTGCAGTCGGCACAGGTTTGGTGACAACGAAGCGTGTGCGGTAGTCAGTGCAGACTATTATCCAACGGTTACCGGTTGTCGACTTCAGGAACCTCCCTAAAAGATCGATCCCAACTCGGTGGAATGGAGCTGCTGCCGGCGGAATCGGTACGAGATGTCCTGGAGGTAATTGCAGCACATGCTTCCGTCGCTGGCACTCTTTACAGTGACTCACATAGTGCTCGACAGATCGGTAGAGACCTTTCCAGTAATACCTGCGTCTGAATCTGTCTAGGGTCTTCACGAATCCCAGATGACCGGATATTGGAGCATCATGGAAATATTTGAGAATAGCTGGCTGGAGATGAGCTGGAACAACAAGTAGCTATTTGGGGCCCAATGGATCGTAGTTGCTCTTGTACAATGTTCCGTTTATAAGTTGGAACTCTCCATTGGTCGGTTCACCTTTCTCCAAGGCCTCTATCATTTTTAATAGTGTTGGATCTTCCCTCTGTTCAGCTGTAACGTCATCTAATTCAGTGAGAGCTGAAATTTCATTAATGCTGTTGTGTTCCACTAATGGATTCCTTGAAAGGCAGTTGGCATCCTTGTGTTTGCACCCGTTCTTGAATACCACTGTGACATCGTACTCTTGGAGTCTTAGTGCCCATCTTGCTAGTCGACCTGATGGATCCTTCAAGCTAGTCAGCCAACACAAAGAATGGTAGTCTGTCACGACGGTGAATGGTTTGCCGAATAAATACGGCCAGAACTTGTTGATAGCCCAGATAACCACGAGACATTCTTTTTCAGTTGTAGAGTAGTTTATCTCGGACTTTGAGAGTACTCTTGACGCATAGGCTATCACTTTTTCGGCACCTTCCTAAATTTGTACAAGCACTGTACCAATCCCATAACCACTGGCGTCTGTGTGAAGTTCCGTTTCTGCATTCTCGTCGTACAAGGCTAGCACTGGTGTGGAAGTTAGAGCCTCCTTAAGTGCTCGAAAAGCTCTTTCTTTTGTCTCATCCCAGTAAAATTTGGCGTCTCCTAGCAGAAGTTCTAGTAATGGACGTGGCTTGTTACAAAATCCTTTTATGAAACGTCGGTAGTATGAGCACAGCCCGAGAAAACTTCTCTCATCACGAATGTGCTGAGGAGTTGGAAATTCTGTGACTGCCCTTACTTTATCTGGATCAGGACAGTCACCATCTCCGTTGACTAGGTGCCGCGGGATTTTTATCTCTTTGACGACAAAGAGGCACTTCTTTGGATTGAGACGGAGACCTGCAGCCTGAACACACTTCAACACAGTTGACAGGCGACTCAGATGTTCTTCAAATGTTTTCGAGAAGACGACAATGTCATCTAAATAACAGAGACACGTCGTCCACTTAAGGTGTCGAAGCAAGTTGTCCATCATGCGTTCGAATGTGGCTGGAGCATTACATAATCCAAATGGCATTACTTTAAATTCATAGAGTCCGTCAGGTGTAATAAAAGTCGTCTTCTCCCTGTCATCTTCGTCAACCTCGATTTGCCAGTAACCTGTCTGCATGTCCATAGTTGAGAAGTATGTAGCTCCTTTCAAGCAGTCTAAGGTGTCAGCAATCCGCGGCAATGGGTAGACATCTTTCTTTGTGATTTTGTTCAGCCGCCAATAGTCGACACAGAATCGCCACGTGCCATCCTTCTTCTTTACGAGGACCACCGGAGACGACCAACGACTCTCCGAAGGTTGAATAATGTCATCTCGCAACATCTTCTCCACTTCCTCCCGAATTATCCGTCTTTCAGCTGGCGGCACACTATACGAACGCTGGCTAATTAGCGGATGGTCCCCAGTATTGATACGGTGCTTTATCGTGGGCCGTTTCGTCTTACTTTTCCCCTGCTGAGGTGTGAATGCACTCGAAAATTGGCGTAGTATACATAACACCCACTGGCATTGTTCCTTGGTCAGTGCAGGCCCTATTGGCAGTTCCATGTTTGTTTCCTCCAGCGTGTTGTCTGTACTAATAGCAGGGCATGGGTCTTCATTGATGACGTTGAGCTCACCGTCCTGGATTGGTTCAGCTGTCCCCATACACATTCCCTTGGGGATAAGTTGTGACTGCTCATGACAATTTGTGATCCAAATCTCTCCTTGACCACCGGTAATGCTTATGATAGCCGCTGGTATGTAAATTTCTTTTGTGAGCCTGATAAACTTTTTACTATCAACAAGAACTTCACAGTTTAACCAGTCATCTGTGTTTGTGACTGCAACTCTTCTCATTGTCACCGGCAGTATCGTCACATTGTCAATGACGAATAACTTCCCAGAAAATTCTGTATTACGTCTATCTGGCGGAACAACTTCTTCAAGTTGCAGCTCAGATCTTCCACAGTCAATGATAGGTTGGGATGCCTGAAGGAAGTCCCACCCGAGGATGACATTGTGACTACATTCTGTTAACACGACAAATTCAAACGGCTGCGTCCTGTTGTTGATGGTTATTCTTGCGACACAAGTTCCTGCTAGATGGTCGTACTTTCCATTCGCGACCTTCAGCACAGTTGCCCCCGTATCACAGAACATTGTCTTCTTTAGTGTGCGGCGGTAATTATCTGATAATACAGAAAAAGAGGCTCCTGAGCAACAAGTGCCCGGACAGGGTGGCCCTCGATTATGACGTAGATGAGATTTCCCAACATCTTGGCGACTGTCGTCCATGGAGGATTTTCATCTGCGGCGGCCTCACCTCCGTAGATGGTCGCCTCGCTTAGTTTTCCTGGGCGCGGCGGCTAGGGGAGCAGCTGGTACCTCTGTACGGCGATGGTGAATGGCTGTGGCGCGTCGGGGAGCAACCTCGTCTAGGGTGCGGCGATGGGCTTCTTCCCATAGGTCGACAAACTCATCAGCAGGTGACTGCCTTGGATAGAACTGCTCCGATGGCTGACGTCTTGCGGCAAAATAATCATCGAATACTCGCCTCCTTTCTCTGCAGTAGCATACGACATGTCCAGGGCGCCCTCAGTGGAAACACAGTGGTGTGTTGTCTTCTGTCCTCCAGACGTCTGTTCTTCTGCGGGGCGTCATAGTTACTAAGGGAGTTGGCAGTGGTCGCGTCGGTCAGTTCATGGGCTGTCGCTTGGCGGCTGCAGCTTAAGTCATAGCAGGGCGACACCATTCTTCACGTCGGGTGCGATTGACGGGGCAGACAGGAGCTAATGTTTGAAATACCTCGTCCTTAGCGGCGTCGGCTACCTCGTGACATACAGGGATCACATCCATGGCCATAATCTGATGCTCGCTCGGTCTAATAGTCCCGGCTGCCATGCAGTTTTGTAGTTTTTCTCTCACGATTTGTCATATGAGAGAGGCCAAGTCCTGCTGGTCTTCCACAACGGCCATAGGGACTACATTTGGGAGTCTGTCATATTTCTTGCGTCCAACCCTCCTTTGTTGCATCTCTTCAATACATTGGCACCACTTGATGAACTCTTCTGTCGTAGCGACGTCTTTTATCAGAAGAGCTTGGTACATATCTTCTGCAATTTCCTTCATCAGGTGCGTGATTTTGTCCGCTTCAGTCATGTTCGGACTGACTACGTTACACAGGGCCAAAACACTCTGTATGTACCATTGTGTCGGCTCACCATGTCGTTGGGCCCGGTTCTTCAGTTGTTCTTCCGCCGAGCGGATTTGTCGCTGGCGGTCTCCAAAAATCTTCTTAAGTTCCTCCTGGAACGTCTCCCAGTCATTCAACTTGTCTTGGTTGTTTTCGAACCTTTGCTTGGCTATTCCATCCAGGTAGAAATAAACGTTGGCCAAGCACATCGTATGATCCCACCTGTGGTACTTGGCGACTCGGTCGAACCCTTTTAGCCATTTGTTGGGGTCCTGTCCAGCATCTCCAGAGAACACCGACGGGTGTCTGATGTGCAGCTGGCTTATTGCTGGTTTCGTCTCCATCGTTCTTCTGATAATATGGACTTATGGAAGGATGTACTCGGTGTATCCCTTGTATTCCGGTTCCAGTCCGTGTAAGCGACGGCTTTTACGTTGCCTAATCAGAGCCACGGTGATGCAGCTGTTGCACAGGGTACCCGGCGCCTCCACCAAACAATGTCACGTTGCAATGGAAGTAGGCTTGACTTCGAAGGCAACTAAACACAGCACTTATACTGAAAGCACGTTTATTACGAACTCAACATACACGCAGCACTGACTGCCTCTCAGGCAGAGTGCTCTGCTATTTATACACAGACAGAATTTACCAGAAATTAGAAGAACAGTTAACATAAGAAACAAGTAGAATTTACAAGTGAACATAAGAAAGATGTAGAACCTTCTGGAATTGTAAATTACAAAGAAATAAATTTTTTGCCGGTGGGCGGGATTGAACCGGCGACCTTCTGCTCCGCAGTCCATGACTCTATCCCCTGCGCCACGCTGGCAGTTTGTGTTCATGGTCTCTCGCAGCAATATTACGTTAAGGGATGGATATCCAATGAGGAAGCGCCGGGACAAGCGAGAACGAACACGTCTGCAGCAACAAGTTTTGCAGCGGACGTGCCAGAGACAAACGACGATGCTGTGATACGGAGCTGAGGAAAGAAGAAACGAAGATAAGTGGCTTCATAATGTTAGGAAAGATCGGAGAGCTCTAGGTCAAGAGTATGTCAACTGTAAGGGTAACCTCGTACCTCAAAAGGATTTGCGGACTATCAGCGAGTGTTCGTGCCGGTACATCACAAACATCAACGAAGAATGGCAGGAACAGATATTCAATGTGTTTTATGGTTTAGGCAGCCATGATCTGCAGTCGGCTTTCCTGTTCACAATGATTAAAGTTTTTGATAAAACACGGTCTTATGTAGGTCAGTAACATTCATGCAGGGTGAAGACAAGATTGTATTACTTGCTCAATTCAAATGAGTCTGAAAGTAGGGTGTGGAAAAGATTCTTTCAGAATACTTTAGCTGGATCTGCTGGAAGAATTGATAGGGTGCTCAAGAATAAATGGGAAAACACAACCTCTCCTCATGATGGTAGAGGTAAAGGTGAACCCAGTAATATAACACCTCCCCACAAAGTTGATGTAGTAAAATGTTTCATAGAAAAATTTCCACCTTATGAAAGCCATTATGTGTATCATAAAAATGATGGTAGAAAGTATCTAGGAACAGATTTAAATTTATCAATCATGTACTCACTGTACTGTGCAGAGGATCAAATGCCCATTTCTCATTTCATTTTCCGCAATTTTTTTTATGAAAACTTCAATTTGTCATTTCATCCACCAGTGTCCGATTCTTGTCGAACATGTGATGTTTTACAGGTAAAAATAACAGCTGCCGATAATGATAAGGAGAGGACAGAGTTAATTGCAAAATGTGAATTCCATCACCAGAAAGCTGAGTATGAACGGGCAGGTTTACAGAGTGTTACTTTGCTTAGCAAATCGGATGGTAATGTTACAGTGATAACATTTGATTTGTTGAAAACTTTTCCTAAACCGGTCATCTCAACTGGAGTTTCCTATTACAAATGTCAGTTGTAGACATACTGTTTTGGCAGCCACAATATGCACAATGATGACACATACTTGTTTCTATGGAATGAAACCATTGCGTCGAGAGGGCCACAAGAAATTGGCTCTTGTTTGCTGTATTTCATACGCAATTTTGTTAGGACTGAAAAACTAATTATTTACTCTGATCAGTGTGGAGGCCAAAATAGAAACATAAAAGTTGCTGTATTGTGCCAATATATTGTAAGCAGCTCAGAGTTCTCTGTGAAGGAAATAGACCATAAATTTTTAGTTAGCGGACACACATACCTGACCTGTGATCAGGATTTTGGTTTGGTACAGAAACGAAAAAATGTGATCAGGATTTTGGTTTGGTACAGAAACGAAAAAAGTATTTTCCTAATATTTTCCTTCCTGAACTCTGAAATGATGTGGTAGTGAGTGCCAAAAAAAGGAATCCCTTCACGGTAATCAATATGAATGCGGAGTGTTTCTTTTCAACAAAACAACACGAAAGAAACATGACAAATCGAAAAAAGTCTTCTGGCAGTTGTAAAGGACGATGGTCAGACATGCAGTGGCTGCGGTTTGAAGTAACCAAGAGATTCAAAATATGGTATAAATACTCGAACCAAAGCCAGGAGCCATTTCAAGAAATTGATGTAGCCAGATGAACATCCACATGCATCAGCAATCTCGAACAGCTTTATCCTAATGGACATGCAATTACAAAGATAAAAAAAGGAGGATTTGCTCAGTTTGCTTCCGTATGTACCCCCACTTCATAATGATTTCTACACAAATTTAAAAAGCCTTCAAATGCTGTAGACACATTGCCTGTAGATGATTTTGAAATGCAAAATAGTGATTAAATTTATAGAAACCAATGTAAAATGTTACATGTAATGCGTAAAATATATTATAATAATAATGGTTACTGTTGTCACATGGATCAGCGTACTAACGATCTATCACTGAGAATGTTCAGCAACTCGGGGTGAAAATGGACTAAGCCACATAAAATTGCTAATTTTCTACTATGTAATTGATTTTTGTAATGTATCTATGGAAGAATGTTTGTTCAATAAAAACCAGTTGCATTTTATGCATGTTACAAGGCTGCATTGTATCACGGAAAAACATTCTTTGGGAGCCCTTATTATCCTCTAGCGACCTCATGTGTCATATATGATACATCTGTTCAAATGAGTTTCCCCACACACTGGATGCCGTTTTTTGTAAAAGTGCCAACTGTATGGTATTCGCTACACGAGGCAGCCTACTCATAGTTCTCAGAGTGACCACTAAGTGTCAGGAGGAGTCGGTAACAAGTGTGTTTTGGACTAGTAAGCAAGGCATCAAGAAAGAAAGGTTAGTATTGTCAATTCGTTAAGTATTTCTTTTAAATCAGTACTAAAATGTTGCTAATAGATCCCCGAGTACAAATCTATCAAAGAAAGTGACGTGAAAGACAATTTTCCTTCTGAAAAATTGTATTTTAGTAAATGTATCATATATGATACATCAGGTCTCAGTGACTACTTTTCATATGTCTGTCAGCAAATGGCAGATGTCTGCATTTTATGTTAGTGATTTGTTACTTCAATGTTATGTAATGTTTTAGTGCGTATTTCATGGCTTTCATAATGTGAGAGGCATCATTAAAGCTTCTAGTGCGAATAAAACTTCACAAACGTGAATTAAAAATCTAAATATTATTGACAGGTCTATCTGATTCAGAAATTGCTCAGCTTCTGGATGAGGTCATTGATGCTAATTGTTCTGATATCAAAATTGACCATGACTGTGATGATGATGATGATGATGACGATGCTGAAGTTAACAAACGGGGAATGCAAATGGCAGCAACTGAAGAAGAAGAAGAAGAAGAACTTTCAGACAATGAAACTTCTGCACCCACAACACAAATGCATGAAAGCCCATCTCCTAGAGATCCAACACAATGTTGGCACCACAGAACAGAGTTCATAATGTTTTTAGTAGTTTTTATAGGCATGAGTTTGAATTATTGCAAAACAATAATTTTAAGCAATATTGTTGTTTCTATTTTAGATTTTCACCCAATATCTCGACTTCTGTGACCTCTACATCATCAAGTTCTAATGCAGACGCTATCAGTACAGGAACTAGGCAACCCTTTGAATATTTTAGTAAGTATTTAAATGAAGATTTCTTTATTATTATGGCAGAGAAGGCAAATATGAAATATGTTTCATCATACGGAAAATCTCTCAGCACCACCCCAGATGAGATCAAGAAATATTGGTCTGCAAGTATTGTCATTTCACTTATTGGTATTCCTAAACTCAGAATGTGTTGGGAACAACGTACCAGATATACAATTGCATTTTATTCCAACAAGAACATGTAATGAGACAATATGCAACAATTTTGTGCATTTTCTAGCATTAGGAGGTGTATATGTCACTGAAATAAGCAAAAATAAAGTAACATTTATTTTTTCACCGCGTGTCACATTGTCTCGATAGCAACCCAATGTATCGTATATGATACATAGCCTACAACAACATGTAAAAATTTAAAAAATACTATTCATGAATATTTTACCATCAGTGATGCCAATAAAAACATTTAAAGTTGTTTGGTTCAGTTTACTGTTTAAATCTGGCTTCAGCTCTCTAGAGGTTATTAGGCCTGTTTCCTCCATATTGACTTCAGCAGGATTAGTCCGCTTGTGCTCTCAGTGCCTCAAATAAAAAATACCAAAAGGAGGGACAGTGGTGGATAGTGCCAAATGAAGTAGTGTACAGGGAACTGGAGCCCATCACAGATACTATTTCTTTGGCTACATCATAAGGACACCAGAAACCAGATTAGCAAGGAAAATTATAGAGAAACTTTGGAATCTGAAGCAACAGGTAGGATGGATCAAGGAAATTAGAGAGGACATAGACAAACTCAAAATTACCCTGGATGCTCTGCAAAACAAAACAGAAAATCTCAAGACACTTGAAAACAAGAAAATAAGATCAAAACCAATAATAGACAAATGACACACAATGGAAAAGGGTATTTACAAATGAGGAAAGACACAAAAGATCAGAACAAACAAAAAGAAACTGGTCACTTCAGAAAGAATGAAAACTGCAATTATCAAAGACAAGGACCAGAAAATGATTGACTAAAGTTGTCCAGTGAGACCGTAAAAGAATAATAATAATAAATCTGCATATGTATTCCACTATAAAGTGCGTGGCGGAGGGTACAATGTACCACTACTAGGCATTTCATTTCCCATTCCACTCCCAAATAGAATGAGGGAATACAGAATGTTTATACACCTCCGTACGAGCCCTAATTTTTCTTATTTTGTCTTTGTGATCTTTACGGAAAATGTAAGAATGCGGCAGGAAGATCATTCTACAGTCAGCTTCAGATTCCAGCCCTCTAAATCTCCTCAACAGAATTTCTCAAAAAGGACTTACTTTCCTGCAGCGATTCGTATTTGAGTTCCTGGAGCATAACTGTGACACTTTTGCATTGGTCAAACCTGCCAGTAACAAACCTAGCTGCTCATCTCTGAGCTGCTTCCATGCCTTCCTTTAAACTGATGTGCTGTGTGACCCAAACAGCTGAGCAATATTCAAGAATTTGTCGTACAAGCATTTTATATGCAGTCTCCTTTACAGATGAAGTACATCTTCTCAAAATTCCTGCAATAAACTGAAGTCAGCTGTCCACCTTACTCACAACTGTCCCTACACGTTCGCTCCACTTCATATCATTCTACACTGTTACACCTAGGTATTTGAATGATGCGACTGCATCAAGAAGCTTACTACTAATGCTGTATTCGAACATTATGGGATTGTTTTTCCTACTCATGTGCATAACCATACATTTTTCTACATTTAGAAGTAGTTACCATTCTGCACACCAACTAGAAATTTTGTCTAAGTCATCCTGTATTCTATTACAGTGAGTTAAAGATGACACCCTGGCATACACCACGGCATCATCAGCAAACAGCCCCAGTCCATCGGATCATTTATGTATGTAGAAAATAATAGCACTCCTAACAAACTCCCCTGGGGCACGCGTGATGATACACTCATCTCTGGTAAACACTTGCTGTTGAGTACAACATACTGTGTTGTATTACTTAGAAAGTCTTCCAGCCAGTCACAAATCTGTGAACCTGTTCTATATGCTTGTAATTTCATTAGCAGTCTGCAGTGTGGCACTGTGTGAAATGCCTTTTTGAAATAGAAAAACAATCTGCCTGTTGCCCTTCATGGATCACAAGATGTCATGTGAGAAAAGGGCAAGCTGAGTCTCACACAAACAATGTTTTCTAAACCCATGCTGATTCATAGAAAGAAGCTTTTCCGTCTCAAGAAAATTTACTATATTCGAACTGAGAATGTGCTCCAAAATTCTACAGGAAAATTATGTCAACGATATTGACCTGTAATTATGTGCGCCAGTTCTCTTTCCTTTCTTATAAATGGGAGTCACCTGCGCTTTTTCCAATCACTAGGAACTTTGAGCTTAATTAAAAATTCGCAATAAATGCAAGAAAAGTAAGGGGCCACTCCTGCAGAATACTCTTTGTAAAACCGAACTGGTATCCATCCAGACCAGGAGACTTTCTTTGTAATTAGCTCTCTCAGCTGCTTCTCTACACCGGAAATAACTATTACTATGTCCTCCATTTCGGAGTTAGTATGTTGATCAAATGATGGTACATTTGTGCGGTCATCCTGCGTGAAAGATTTCATAAAAGTTAAATTTAGAAATTCAGCTTTCTGTTTGCTTTCCCCTATTACTGCCTCAAAATATCAATGAGATATTGGATAGTGGGCATTGACCAGCTTATCAATTTTACATAGGACCAGAATTTTTTCGGGTTCTTTTACTGAGGTATGGCTGTGGTAATTATTGTATGCTTCACGCATCAATCCTTTTATAGACACACAAATCTCTACTAACTTTTGCGTCATCATTTGCGTGTTCTTTTTTGAACCGAGAGTGCAACAGTCTTTGCTCTCTCTCAGTAGCTTTGACATTATTCTTATATCAAGGTGGATCTGTTCCATCTTTAATCTACTTTATAGGCACATATTTCTCTAACTCTTTATTTACAATGTATTTAAATTTAGTCCACAATTCCTCTAGATCCAATGTACTGGAACTAAATGATGCTCATTCCTTTTCTAAGTGTGATCCTAACAATTGCTTATTGGTTCTTCCTAACAAAAACATACTTCTAGCCTTCTTGATTGGTTTATTAACCTTGGTCACCATTGACGTTATGGCAAATATCATGATCACTAATTTCTGTCTCTACACTGATATCATTAATAGGTCGGGCCTGTTTGTAACTGCAAGATCTAAAATATTTCCATTTTGTGTAGGCTGTCAGTTCAACTGCTCGTCAGTTTTCAGAAAACGCATCCAATACTAGTTCGCAAGATTGCTTGTCTGTACCGCCTGAAATGAAACTAGAGAGGTTCCAATCTATGCTCTTAAGGTTGCAAGTCTCCTCCGACTAATACTGCATGGCTTGGATACCTATGCAATACTTGGCGTAGACTTTCTTTGAATGACTGGGAGCACTCAAGAAGGGGGCAGTAAAAACACCCAACTAGTAACTTTACTTCTTTTAGACCTGTTACACGTGCCCAGATAACTTCACAGTTACTCTCAACAACAACAATATTATAATGATGATGATGATAATAATAATAATAATAATAATAATAATAATAATTATTATTATTATTACTACTATTATAAGTGTTATGACAAGCCAACAATAATGTTGGTGAATAAATATGTTTTTAAAAGGTTCCTTTGTGATGTGGTGCACTGAATGAAATGTGAATTTGAAAAGTGAATGTATTTAAGGACATGTGTTTCTCTGACTTTTTATTATAGCATGTTGAGTATGATTTTACATGCATGCTTACAGACCCGATTATGGCAGTTTAATCTGCCAAAACCGGTCATATGAATAAAGATTATAACTGATCTTGGTTTTTTTTTCCATAATAAATTAAACTGATCATGTTGCTAAGTATTTATATTATGTTCCAGTCTTTACCCATCCATTCTAAAGTGTGGTACACTTGTGTGAGCATATGTGCTTGTTCTTTGGTTGAGGTCAAGTACTTTAAGTAGCTGTAGCAGCTTCACAAACCTTTAAGCAGTTAGGAATAGTCATTAAGTTGCCTAAAGATGAGTTAATGATCATTGGTCAACAACTTATGTGTGAAAGTTGGTGCAGGTGATTTGCTGACTGGCTGTTTCCAGCTAATAGTAAGGGGACCTGGGGAGCACACAGGTGACTTGGTGCTGTTTGGTTTAAGCTTGGTGAATACTGCCCACTGTCTGGTTTTACTCTAGTTACATATTTAAGGGATTTAGGATCTGATTGTCTTTGCTTTTCATTTCTCAAAGACCACTTACAAATCAATAGTGTGGAAGATCAGTCTGATAATGTTTAGGCAAGGCAGCGAACAGTTTGATTCCATCTTTCAGATGATTCCTTGTTCCGTATGAAAATTAGTGCAGGGAGAATGCTTTCAGCTCAGTAATGTGTAGGAATAGCTGGTTTGAGTTTCATAGTATGAAAGTGCAATATGGATGATTTCATTTATGCAACTGACCTTCCTCAGAGTTTAATTTGTGATTTGCTGCATTATACCATATGATCTGGCACGCTTCACGGTCTGTCCTCACAACTTTACTTCTGCCAGAACCTTTCCTCCTAGTCTCTAAGCTTCAGAGAAGTTCTCCTGTGAACTTTTGGAAAGTAGGAGGCTAGGTACTGGTAGAAGTGAAGTTGTGACGACTGACTGCGAAGTGCGTCGGGGTAGCTCAGTCGGCAGTGCGCTTGCCTGTAAAAAGCAAAGGTCCCAGGTTCAAATCCCGTTTCCGGCATACAATTTTAATTTTTCAGGGAATTTCATATCGGTGCACACTCTGCTGCATAGTGAAAGTTTCATTCTGGAATAAATCTTTTCTCCAATATGTTCATGTGATTCAGATCATGGGTTTTCAGTTTTTTACTACTACTTGAGTGCATGTTGGTATGAATACTTGTGAATGTATCTGGCTGTATACCAATCCTCCTCCATTTCACTGACTTGTAATTCTGTCAGAGCCAGAGTTCAAGTTTTGGAAATTATGGTTGGCATCAGCATTCCTACAATTCATTTTACTAAATTCTGTTTAGGTTCAATTATTCTGAACTTAAACTAGATAGTGGACTTTAAATTGATATCTAGGATAATTTCAGAAATTATTTCCCTGTAATCCCACTGAGTCATATTGTCACTTTATTGTAGTTCATCATATGTATGGATCATATGCTTGTTCTTGTTTAAATGACAGAGATAATACAACTGTGTAGTTTTTTTAAAGTCAGATTTTACCTTTAGCAAAATGCTTCACCCTCCCACAAAATTGTTTGCCATCAAGTGGGAATTAATGATAAGCTGAGTTGGGTTCATTCAACATAAGATCCATGATATTCATTGAGTTTGAACCACTTTCTACTGGGACCAAATCCACATATTTTATTAGTAGTATATTCTCTAGCAATTATGCTGAATGTGCCCAAGAGTATTAGATAGTTGCTGTCATCATCAGGAAGTACTCTTATAGGTGTGCCTTAAATCATGAGAGAGAGAGAGAGAGAGAGAGAGAGAGAGAGAGAGAGAGAGAGAGAGAGAGAGAGAGAGAGTAGTTTTGGGGGTGATTAATGGTTGCCTTTTAGGTATTTCTAGATGAGATTTTAATAGTGGAAAGTATGTAAACCAAAAGAACATGCAAATTTTTTCACACCATAAAAATCTGAATGGGGTATTACACATTGCACACATGAAAAAAAGGTTTTACTGAAATAATGTTACTTTTATTCTTTCCACTTACAAAACATGACACAAGATTTGTTACAAAATATTTCTTTACACAATTGGAAGAAATGGTATACTGGTAACAAGAATAAACTTAAGGTATGCATAATGTCACCGTATAAAATTATTTTTTATATGTGCTGTATAATACGTTTTGCAATGAGAAGAGCAGTGCTAAGTAATTTCTTGTAGCAAATATTTTAAATGATTATAACCACCAAAATTGAATTTCATGACAGCTGATCCTAAATTTTCACCATACAAATGAAAGTATACACTGTCTATGTCTGCAAGGTCGACCTGAAAAATAAAATGGGTTGCTTATTACAATTTCAGTACAAAAATTTGAAGCAGCATTTTCTCTTAACAAGTATCTTATTATATGAAGAGATCATGAAGTGCAGTACTATTATCTAAAGTTCTCTTTAATTTTGCATTATGAGAATAAACAAATGTTGTTGGATACACATAATTGTGTGAATCTTTAGTCACATGGTTGCACAATTCTGACAGTCTGAATCCTGTTAACACATAAATTGAATAAATTATGATGAATAGTAGATAGGTATGAACACTATTATAGTATGAGAATTAGGCTGCATACCAAATGAGTATAATTAAACATTTTGGAGGTTTGAATTATAGTATTTGTAGTGTCGAGATGTGTTATCCGAGCCACTCATCACAAATATTCAATCTAACAAACAATTTTTATGGTGTTTTTGTTCCTGATGCAGGTTATTATTGACACTGAACTAGAGCAGTTCTTCAGCTAGAGAACAAAGTTATCAATAACATAACTAGTAATGCTTTATGACAGATGTTTCGCCACTAGGCACACAATGATGGGTTTGCTGTAGACAGTGATGGTACATTACAGGACAGGTATGTAAGTGACGGAGGTCTGGGGGTTTTCTCTCCAGCCAGTCTTGCTGTTTACTTATTTCTTCCCTGACTGTGTTTGTCTCTGTGAAAATGGCTTAGTCACACTGCAGGCCACAGTCCACATTAAACTATCAATTTCCCTATAAATGGGTGAGTAATACATTGAAGGAAGGCAAGAGTGTGCTACCTCAAACACATCCATGCCTATATGCTGTACAGAATTACTTTCGATTACCAGCTACAATGTTAAGTGGTGAGTTGAGATCAGTGTGGGAGGTACAGCAAATATTGTGGGGTTAAAAACAATCTGCAGTTTGATGACAAGTTTATCTTTCTTAGAATTACTAGTTACCAACATATTCATACAAGTTAAAAAAGATTATTATGCTTTCTATGTCTAGAAATAATCACTGTGAGACTGAAAGAGTTATGGAGTAAAGAAGTACTTAAATAATAGAATTTCTTTGTAATACTATGATGTATCCATTTCAGTGATATATAAAGAGGAGTCAATACAATACCAAGTGGTTCAGCAGTGGTTGCTTGACCATCTCAGAAATAACGATATTTCCTGTGTGGATTTCCTGATGTTTGGTGGACTGAAAAATATTTATAAATTTATTGTTCGCCATTTAGAAATGGCGGCCATTTTTGTTTCAGGCCACAAACATTTTTACACAGTTGTTAACATCTGCAGTTTCTTAATTATTCAGTAAATGGTTTTCCTGGACCTTTCAAATAAAAAGCACTTAGTTTAGCACACTTGGCCTACAAATGTGAAACAATGTATCACCTAGCTGAATGTAATATATTTTTAATAGCTTAAAGTTATTGGATACAAATCATAAAAGATAAAAAAAACTCAATTTTTCAACATAAGTTACCAGAGGAGTAATTTCTCAGCCTTAACTGTTTTTGTACTGTTACATTAAACAGCATAGTAACTGTGGTGTCGCACAAGTACAAAGTGCGCGCCACCTGCTTTCGCCGCGCGCCGCCATGCACGCACGGCGCGGCATTCTCACGACGACAGCCACGAGCGCCCTCTGCTGGAACCCCGCTCGTGGCCACCACGGAAAGACACCGGTCACTTCGGACTGAGATAGCAACCAGTTAGGACCTTCGTAATCAGATAGGCACCAGTGAAGACTTTGCTATTGTACAGGCACTAGGCAGGCCTCTAACAACTATGTATCAACATTCTGCAGTACTATGTAAAAGTTAAGTATTGTTACATTCTGTGCAATATATATCTCTTTCTAATTTACTCGAGTGTTTATAGTTTCTGGCTGCTCCCCTCCGTACCTGCACCAGCGTGCTGTCTTTGTTCCTGTGTCGGTCTTGTTCCACTCGGCCACCGACACCTACGAGGCTGGGACACAAAAGCGGCGACGAAGTCGGGACACAAAAGTAACTTTTAATGCTGTATGAAGGATGAGAAGCTTACACTAAAAGCACCACAATTAAAAAAAAAAAATGGATTTAATGTAGTCTCTCTCTCTCCCTCTCTCTGTCTTTGGCCTGCATTATCTATAGTAGGGGACCAGAAAAAGTCTGAAAATTACACAATTAACAGACCTTTGTGATACCAAACTTCAGTATAAATTTCAACTTACAGAAGGTAAAAAAAAATTACAAATGCGAATCAAAGAGACATTTTTTTAATATCCACAACATCTGGGCCAATGGAATACAGTGTATCGATTACATAATTTAAAGAAATCTATAATAACTTTTTATGAGTCAACTAATTACATTTTTTGTCTTCAATCCAAGAGTCAACACAGTTTCAGCCGACCAGTTGCATAAAATAGTTTACATCTATAAACCTTTACCCAGGTTTCGGCAAAATTAATTTTGCCTTCTTCAGAAGGATACAATAAAGCTCACATTAAAAAAGTTGTTAAAATGTGGCTGACTCCAAGTCAATAGATTAAAATTTAAAAACAATGTCACATTATAAAATTTTGGAGCATGTCCACACAGAGGTCGAGTGAGCACTGCGTCGAGTACCTTCCAATTTTAATGTTAGAATTTTGGTGTTAGAATTCAGTGAATAGTTCATTTAAATCATTTAATATTAACCTTTTATCTTTGAACCCAACTGCAATTTTCTTTCACAGAAACATTTGTTTTCTATATTCTGCTGGGTGTCGAACAGCTGTTATTGTTATCTTCGTAAAACCTAATAAACCCTTTTTGATTATGCTTTTATCTATTAATTAGATGCAGTTTATTTTTATTTATTATTTGTTTGTAATGAAAGTTTAATTTTCTGTTCTTCTACTAAATGTGTTGTTAATTTAAACAATAATTAGGTATAAAACAGATAATCTTAACTTCATCTTCTTTGTTTGAAATAAATCACTTAGTTTTTATTAGCTTTTCTCTCAAATCTTTATATTCAGTTGGTGAATTTTTAGAACTTCCATCTGGTTTAGTGCAAATTTAATTTTGATGCAAACTTCCTTTTTTTGACTGTAACTGCCACTTTCTCAATTTTTACATTAATTGTAAACAGTCTTATTTCTTCACTTAATTTTGTAAATTTACTAACAGGTGATACATCTAGGATTTAGTAAGCTTAATCTACTTACATTTTAGTTTCCTATGAGTCACAAAATTCCTTATCTGAACTTTCACTATTGTTTTCTTTGTTAATGAAAAGCATCTTAGAATAACATGTTGGTCGCATTGACTTTCCTGGTATCATATTGGTAAAAGGGCATTTATGTTTAGAGTAATGATAGAATGTTCTCTCAAACCTTTTGTTATAGGATTCGTGTGTTTCTTAAAATGGTCAGTAAGACAGGATGAATATGTGTTTAAATTTCTATAAGTATTTAATTTCATGGTACTTTCTAGTTGAGTCAACTCTCTAGTAAAACAACACTTTTTTTTTTGCAATGTAATCATCAGATAAAGTAATGTCTTTAGGAAGCACTCCATACACACATACATGGAATGCTTCATTAATAAGAAGAGCACTTTAACACTTGAGACCCCATTGTGATCTGCCCACTTAAACAATGGATTGTTAACTGTTAGCCAAGATATTGCAGATTGTTGTGGGCAATAGCAAAGCTTATGTCACTAAAGAGCGTAAGGAAGGGGCGGGCCTTTAAACCTTACTCATGATTCGATGTGTGGAACCGTAAACACATTTATTACACTTATAATAATTCATGCACCTTAAATCACACCAAATCATTAATAGTAGGCAGTGTTCCTGGGCGTTTGACAATATTAAGTGATATTGTAATAAAACATTCTTCATAAAATACAGAAACCATCAATGAATAAGATCTTGTTGTTGTTGTCGTCTTCAGTCCGCAGACTGGTTTGATGCAGCTCTCCAAGCTACCCTGTCCTGTGCAAGTCTCTTCTTCTCGCAGTATCATGTCTCCTATCTCATCTTCCTCCACTTCGTCTTCCCTTTCTAGAATACTGCCTTCAAGTTTATTTCCTTTGTATAGGCCCTCTATATATTTCTTCCACAGTTCAGCTTTCACCTCTTTGCTTAGTACTGGTTTTCTGTCTGAGTTCTTGATATTCATACAGCTGCTTCTCTTGTCTCCAAATATCTCTTTTATTTTCCTGTAGGCGGTATCTATCTTTCCCCTAGTTATGCATTCTTCTACGGTTCTCCATTTGTCCTCTTGCCACTCCTGCTTAGCCAGTCTGCACTTCCTGTCAATCTCATTTTTCAGACATTTGTACTCCCTTTTTCCTGTTTCACTTGCTGAATTTTTATATTTTCTCCCCTCATCAATTAAATTCAGTATAAGTGAATAAGTAAAAAGTTAAAATTCTTGAAACAACTCTAGGGTGACCGGTCCCCTCCTTAAGCACAAATTTAAACAGAACAACATAAGTATACATGCAAACTTACACCCTTGTAATAAGGAAACCTAAATATATAGGGTTAATTGAACCAAAGGCGTACACATTGCCTGGGTGCAACAGCTCAGGCTTTATAACTCCAATATAAATTAATGATCAGTAAATCTTAATAGTTGCATTTGCAGTTCAGAACACCCAGCAGAGACTTACTCCAAAGGAAACCAATAACATTGGTAGTACCAAGCACAAGTTAAAAAATCAATCAATAAATTATTAAAGAAGCAAATTAATAAATTCCTAGAAAATACGAACTGTCCACTCTTAGGCTCACTGACAAGAGGGAATCAGCGTCAAAGCGGACACCTCCAAGAATTTAATTGAAGCGAGCATAATAACTAAAGAACTTGTACAAACACTTGGCAAAGGCTGAATGTATGTGCCCACTAGACTCTAGCAAACATACAATGAACTTTGCACAAGGTGTCCACCCATAGGTTCAAGTACAGTGAACTTGACATGGTCTCTCAATACGGCCACTAATTCTATGTCAGTCAAGGGACTGGGCCGTGCACGGTACGCAAACAAGATAAAAACACGATCGCCACCCGGCTATGGAGCATGCGAGCAACAACAGTTAACACGCTGGTCGTGGGGTGATGGACAGCATAATCAGCATAATCACTGTCAGTCTGCGTCAATTTTCATGCACGAAGCGGAATGTCTCTCCCCACTCAACACAGTCAGCATCTTGTGTGCCCGAGGTCTCTCTCTCTCTCTGCGTAATTCGTACACAATCCAGGAGCACGATATGACTGTGGTGCTGGAAGGAACAAACATCAGCTCGTGACCCCATCAGCTACACTGAATGTAAATAGGAGAGGCCTCGACACGATAGGTGTGACATCAATCTTCACATCAGTAGGAGGCGAGGTACTGGCGGAAGTAAAGTTGTGAGGCGGCATCGTGAGTCGTGTCGGGGTAGCTCAGTGGTAGAGCGCTTGCCCGCGAAAGGCAAAGGTCCCAGGTTCGAGTCCCGGTTCCGGCACACAATTTTAATCTGCCAGGAAGTTTCATATCAGCGCACACTCCGCTGCAGAGTGAAAGTTTCATTCTGGAAACATCCCCTAGGCTGTGGCTAAGCCATGTCTCCACCATATCCTTTCTTCCAGGAGTGCTAGTCTTGCAAGTTTCGCAGGAGAACTTCTGTGAAGTTTGGAAAGTAGGAGGCAGGGTACTGGCGGAAGTAAAGTTGTGGGGCGGCATCGTGAGTCGTGTCGGGGTAGCTCAGTGGTAGAGCGCTTGCCCGCCAAAGGCAAAGGTCCCAGGTTCGAGTCCCGGTTCCGGCACACAATTTTAATCTGTCAGGAAGTTTCATATCAGCGCACACTCCACTGCAGAGTGAAAGTTTCATTCTTCACATCAGTCCGTCTGCAAACACACTGTCATCTTGCACCACCCACCAGGCTGACCATGCACCGCACCCCCTCCCGGAAAAGATAACACCACCATGAGGGAAGGCAAAGTCCTACCGCAAGCCGATTGATCGATCTTGCACAGCAATCCGGTTCACAGATATTAAGAAAACAAATTTCAACTCTCATTTGTAATTTTATTTGTTTTTTTGTTGTAACTTGTCATTGAATTTCATAGTTAATAATTACACTAAAGTTACTATCGTAAAAATGTGTTAAGTCCATGATTTTTCAGATTTTTATCTGGTCCTCTAATAAAAATACTGCAAACAAAAATATGAAAAAATTTATATCTGCAACCAATAGCTTAAGAAACACACACAGCTATGCGGTCCTCCTTTTAATTTACAGGCCAGTGTTTGCTGAACTAAATGCTTTTTATTTGAAACGTCTACGGAAATTAAAAAAAAAAATCATTTGTTTGTAAATACACCAAATAAATAAATAAAAAAAAAACTGGTTGTGGTTGAAACAAAAGTGGTTACTGTTTTTAAATGATAAACAATAAAAATATTTATAAATATTTTTGAGCCCACAAATTAGGGAATTCGCTCAGCAAATATCAAATTTTTCTGAGGTATTTGAGCAACTAGTCATTTATTTACTTTCTGCACCACTTGATATGGAATGATCCAGAAGTGAGGTTGCAAATAGTTAAATACTGAAGAAAAGGATTAATTAATGGTTGGCGATGTCACGCTTGCTACATTAAACCATAGAGGCACAACAAAAATGTAACTTGAAATTATGAGCTGACATTTGAAAAGAAAAGAAAAATTATTATCATGTTTGGGTGAATAACATTCAAAGAGTCAATGAAATGGATCAGTGTAATATTTCAGTGGAACCGTCTCATGAAATCCTGACACAGCATCATGGAAGTAATGTTTCTTAAGAGATCTGCTGTGCCCCCCCCCCCCCTTTTTTTTCTTTTTTCATTGAAAGGATGAAGATTGGCAATGATAGAAGAGGTAAAAGAAAATTTGCAGATGGCAGTTTGTGTGATCCAGTAAGATACATACCAAGACTATTCTGGAAGTGGAAATGGTGTTGGGAGCAGTGTATCAGTTGTGAGGAACACTATTTTGAAGGAGGCCATGTGCACAGTGGCGTAGCTATGTCACCGAGGGCCCTGGGGCAAAAATGACACTGAGGCCCTCTTTAAACTAAAACCATACAGATGCAAAAGTGCCTCATCTCCTTACTGCCCACTGGAAGACGTAACAAGGCAAACTTAAATACTACTTGGTAAATTATGTGTACACAGCAGATAGTATTTAATCGTTCTCTTTAATATAGTTATAATTGTGAAAGTTTGTGTGTTTGTTATACTTTCACGCAAAAATTACTGGGTGGATTTGGATGAAATTTTGCTGAGGGAAAGAGTTGGACCTGGGCAGGACAGATAAAACGACTTCACTGTCTAGTTTCCAAACTTGCTCCATACAAGGTGAATGAAGCAAAGACAGAAGCTAGTAAAAAATAAACAATGAGGAAGTTTTACTCAACCACGAAAACATGGCCCTCTGCTGGAAACAGTCAAGTCTGGTCTCGTACGTCCACGGTGACAGCTGGCAGACTACTGTCTGTGCCGACAACTCGCTAAACTACTGCACTGTTAGCTCACTGCCCCATACCTATCAGCCTAATTTCGTTGATAGCCCAGTCAAAGAAGGAAAATAGGGGAAATATTCGTGTAGAATGGTTTCAGCAAAACATAATTTGCTAGATTTTATTTGATTAAACATTTTGTATGGAGCTGTGTCACTAACCTGGCTTCATGAAGTATACATTAGTGTCTGGCTAGGAAAAAGTAAAAAGTAAATTGAGTCGACATCTTCGCTTATGATGACAGTGGGGTAAAGGGCAGCGTCTAGAATGCACAGTTGACTATTGTGACAAGGTAACCATATTTTCTCTTCTTCTTGCACGAATTTCAGAGTTCAATTGGTTACACAGACCTCATGTTCAAAAGTCTCAAACACACTGCTAGCTACGTCACTGCATGCACAATAAGTGAAATGTAAGCATATAAAAATTTTGTGGACAAAGTTCTTGAATTTTTAACACACTTCATGTTTTAATATATAAAATACTTCATATTCACAGCAAGCCACTGAAGAATGCAAGGTGAAGGGTAATTTGTATGAATATTTATGATTTTTGACATACCCCACTGGAAAACGAAAAGTGTCATAAACACTGATACTTGTATTCTAGACATTTTAAAGTCCTGTGTTGCTTAAATTATTCTAACACGGGTCTGTGAGAACGAGGTTTCATTTTTGTGATTATGCACGTTTAAGTTTCCTCAACATTTATTACACTTTGATACCAGCTCTAGCAAAATTTACAATGGAGCAGCCTGTATGAGTTTCTTTGATGTCTTCTGTGATGGTGATGCATAGGTACATGGCTCTGGGCATGACACACTGTTGTGATCACAAGTGGCCACACAGCAGTCAACATCATTGAAAGAGATCTAAAATAGAGAAAGTCCCACTAGAATGTTGCATTCAGTTTTTCTTTACCATTCCTTGCTGCTGATTTGATCTATTTCTCTTTTTAATATTGCTTCATGAGGCCAACTCAGTTAAATTTTTAATAGAATTAGGAACCCTTTACAACGAAATTTGTTTTTCATATTAGTGTAATGAGGGTACTCAGAACTCTTAATTACACTACAAGTTCCTCATAAATGAAACAAATTTTACTTTTCTTGTGTCTATTATTCTGTTTCTTTAATGAGTAACTTGATTTTTTCTTACCTCTAATCTCGATATAAAAATTCTCATCAATTTTTCATATTGGTCCTCCTCAGTGTGAAGACATTTGTGTATTTCTTGGGCATAAAACACATGTGGGTCTTGTATGATGTTCACTAAAATTTTTGAAATATTTTATTAGTAGTGTTTCAGAATAATAATAATAATAATAATATCATTCCACCATTGCCAAATGCTTGTCCAATACAACCACATAATCGGTCACTTAAAATCTATTTTTATACAAATTGCTTGTCACATTACCTCTTATGAACAGGAGTAGGAAATCAGTTATGGCCATTTGCTGGTAGTGATTAAGGGAAACCAAAACTGAGTGGTCTGTTACAGACTTTGACCCGGTCATCTCAAATGATATATAAAAAACAATGTTATAACAGGAATGGGAGGCAGTGAGTGTTCCATATCTGGAACGCCAACACCCTCAGTCACAATGTCCTGCTGTCAGAAGCATCCCTCAACATATAGCAGTTTCTCTAATCACACATGTTTGTTGAGGGTTTGGAACATTGAATTACGTCCAGGGAATGCTATAGTCAAAGGTCAATGTTCTGCTAACTATTCGTGTATTCACCATAGGCCGTACTACCTTTCTGTTTGCCTCAGTGTCATAATAATGTGAGGGAACACAGCACCACAGAGAGTAGAGGTACTCAGAAGACCACTGTTTTCACATGTCTCCCAAACTATTTGTGGCCCCTGCAATGCCCCAAGTAGAATCTAGCACATCTCTATAAAACAATTACTTTTCTCCTGTAATAGGCCCAATTCTGTTCCTAATCAATATAAATGATTTAAGAGACATTCTTAGGGATCCCAGATTTTTTCGTGGAACAGTAACAATTTTCAAACCTACATCTCCTGTCCTACCTAGATGTCTCGTGGGACCTATATTTGTACTACTTTTTAATGTTACTTTTCTTTTAAATTCTTGTTATGCTTTATGCCTTCATCATTGTAATGTAGTTTCCTGATGGGAATTTGAGAAATTGATGCCTTAAATTGTGACATGGGCAGTAAAAATGTAGGACACAAAAATTGTCTTCACTATCTTGCTGTCTCTTTTTATATGAAAACATGAGAACAATGTTTTTCCTAGTCAGATAGTGTGTGTACATGCAAGACATTGCAGCAATTTTCTTTGATGTCAACCATCAATTGTAACCGATTAAACCAGTCTGACAGTAATATACTATGAGCACTTAAGCAGTATTGAAAGAAAAGTAAATATGTGTTGAGTCTCTCTGTGAGTGTCAGGATCAGGTTAGTTGTTTTGATACTGAGATGCCACCAAAGAGAGAGTGTGTGTTTTCGGACATTTTGAAATGTGAATTTTCATTTATTAATAGTGTTGAAAATGACATGGACGAAGTGTTTTTTGCAATATAATGCAACAAGGAGTATCATTGGGAAACTTTAAACTGCTAAATTCTCATTTTGTATTCTGGAAACCAACACAGCTGTAGAGTGTCTATTCTTCCTTGCGAGTGCAGTTTGGACATAAGAGCGAAATCACATGGACAATGACATGCTGAAAGCTCTAATTTCAGCAACTGTAAATGTAGTAATGTAATGATTTTTTACTTCCTATTTAAGAAATTGTATAATTTTGACTGTGATTCATGGTTTTGCAAAATACAGTTTACAAAACACTGCAGATGTGGCAACATTACCTTGTAGCAGTGGAGCAACTGGAAATACTATACAAAGGTGAGTACAAATTATATCTTTGTTATTAAAGTGTCCCACTTTTATTATTTTAAAATCTGGGATCCCTAGACATCTTGAACAGCCCTCTTGAACTGATTGCAGAAAATGCTGCCATTTATCACCATCACAGGATCACCTCACAGGATTAAAACAAGATATTTGTATGTTGGTAAAATCTGCAAGTAATCTTAAACAATGACAATTACTGGGTTGTTCACACTAGTACTGACAGGAATTAGCCTAGTTAAATATCAGTTTCACCATAAAAACTGAATACCTAGGTATTAAAGTTACAATTTCAGTAGTAGTAATCACATAGATAATGTTGCTGGGAAGACAAACCAAAAACTGCATTTTATTGACAGAGCACTTAAAAGATGCAACAAATCTGTTACAGATGCTGCCTACACACACAAAAGTTCAAAGAGGGACAACATGGTTTGTATTACTGTGTGAAAGGAGGGTGTGTCTTGTAAATGATACAATGATACCCAAGATGTTGTGGTAATCATTAGACATAAGGCTTTTTCATTTCTTCAAGAGATTTTTACAAAATTTTATCACCAGTTTTCTCCTCTGAATGTGAAAATATTTTGTTGCTCCCCATTTACATTGGGATAAAATAAGAGAATTTGGAGTTCACACAGAAAGAGTGAAGAGGTCATCCCCCAAACTTTTACAGAGTAGAACAGTAGAGAAGTTTAACGAACACACTGTTCGGCACTTATATGCAAATTCCAGGGTAGTTATGTAGATGGAGACGACATCCAATGGGGGCCTTGGCCACTTGCTGCATTGATTAATAAATAACTTATTGCAAAATGCTGATTCGAAAGACAGCTGTGTGAACAAATTTGACAGCATTAGAAAGCTGTCTTGACTGAAACATACAAAGTGATAAATTACACAAGAATAAGACGAAGGAAGAATAGGGTTTAACACACCGTAGACAGCGTGCACATCAGAGGCGGAGCTCGTGCTCTGGTCGTTTGGAGAAGTATGAGAAACTAAATTGGCTGTGCCTTTTAAAGGAATGACCTTGATGTTTGCCTGGAATGATTTAGGAAAATCACAGGAAACTTAAATCTGGATGGTGGATTCAAGCCACTGTTCTCTCAAATGCAAGTCCAGTGTGTTACCAGTGCACCACCTCACTCAGTTAATGAGAGAGGAAAGGGTGGTATGTTAAAGTTAAATAACTTACTGAGGTCAGTGTTAATTAAAGGCCATAGAGTAGTGTTCTTAAACCTGTGGGTCGACACCCACAGGGGAGGTCACAAAGTCTTGCTCTGGGGGTTGCCGTCGCAGGAGGAATTACTTGAGCCATAGGTGTAATTTATTTTATGTTAACCAACTGATAGGTAAGTGAGTAGGTGAAATAAGTAATTGGGAGAAATTTGAAGAAAATGTACTTTTACAAATTGTCTACGCAGTGAGAACTTTCTTAATGAGCATAATTCACTTCTCAGTCTTACATGGTATGCAAAACACTCGTTATGAAAATATATTTTTCTGTCTGAATTCTCCTAAAAAATAGGACAATGTGCTCCATTCTGAATAATAATAATAATAATTATTATTATTATTAAAAAACTTTGTCCTACACTTTAAAAGAAAGTTGTATAATGGAAAGAAAATTATCTTTTTTGCATATTTTTGGAAACATTTTTGGTTCTTTACGGGTAACAGAGCCTTTTGATAATTTTATATATAAAAACAGCATAGAGCACAAAATGGACTATTTATTTCCAAATAGTTTTGACCCAATATTGGGTCTTCTGGATATTGCTCAGAGATGGTGTGGAGTGGAGCAACATTCTTAAGGTGGCTCTTGGGTTTAATGTAGTCGGAAATAAATTCTCAGTTTTGTGCTGAAGACTGTTTTTATACATAAATTATATGCCTTTGAAATAACAAACATAGTTTTGTTATGGTACATGAGGAGTGCAAGGGGGGCGGGGGTTGCCAGAATATTTTTACTTGGAACAGGGTTGTCAGAATATCAGAATATTACTACTTGAAAGAGGGTTGGATATTCAAAAAGGTTTAAAAGCAATGCTCTATAGCATTTATGCCTAAGTGAAATGTATTTAATGTTAAAATTATGCAGTTACATGTGTAATATTCATTATGAAGTGAATAGATCATAGATTGTTTTATAATACAGTGTGTTAGTGATGAATAAGTGCAAAGGCTGAAAACTGTTTTCAGTAAGCAACCAATAGGTAAAAGAATTTGATAGAATAAGAAATTCTGAAAAAATGATAAAAAAAGCTCTACCTCTTTACAAATTACCTATACACTGGGATCTTTCTTAATGGCAGAGCCCGCCTGTAATGAAATGTTCAAATGTTTGTATAGTCTATGGGACTTAACTACGGGGTCATCAATCCCTAAACTTACAAACTACTTATGAACTACTTACGAACTAGGAGGCACAAATATCCATGCCCGAGGGGGGATTCGAACCCAAGACCGTAGTGGCCGTGCAGACCATGACTGAAGCGCCTCAGTCCCCTCAGCCACCGTGGCCGGCCAGCCTGTATTGAAGGTGGGATCTGAGGTGTTGGTGTGTTTGTTATGGTCTGGGCACAAACAATAGTGTTAAGAAAATATGTACTTACACACAGTACTAAGCACACACTACTTAATTGTTTCGAACAAGCTGTAATTTAATGTGACAGATACATGTATTATATCACAAATATCAGCTTACATTTAGAGAAGTGTTGTATGAGTTCTGGAAACTACAATTCTGGGTTGCAGGGTTGTTACTGGGTATGTACTGTGATGTAGATGAGAACAACAATGTGGCTCTGTAGCACAATGGTGAAGTCAGCTCTCCATGCTGAAGTTAGTGGGTTTGAACCCTATTGAATGTGATTATTTTAATTTCTAAATCAAAAGTATGTTGTTGTTTTTATTAAGCTTAATTTAATTGTTTAAGTTCTAATACCTTTTTATGTATGTTTCGTACTAATATTGACTTTTGTATTGGTTGATACAGTGGTTTACTTTCTGGAAATGATGTGGCTTTGAATGCATTAGACTAAGCTCACTGGTCTGTAAGCTTCTCACTTTGTCAAATAGGGTCTAGTTAAATTAGAGGAAAGATCATTCTGAGTATTTTATTTTTACATTGTGTATACAGAGAAGCCCAAACAAATACTGCTCATTAAGTTTGATGCAATACAAAATGTTGAAGAAAAGCATTGGTTTGTTACCAGCAACAAATAAAATGATTTTGAATGACATACTTGGTGTCTTACTCTTTCAGCATGACCAGATGGGCAGACACCATTGGTTGACATTAACATATATAAATCAATCAATTAGACATATCTAAACATCTTGGATGTTTCAGGGTGTTGAATTAAATTCAAAGGCTAAGTTGAAAATTGTGAGAACTGGGACTCCAAGTGGATTTCTTGCTTTAGCCCAGCAATTGCCTTATCAACTAGGACATCGGCACACACATTTTGTCCTGCCCAAATTCTCAGGTTATCACACACTACTATTGTACTTCCCCTGTTGCAACTTGTTTGCAGCTTTACCTACATTCCTTCAAAGGACTGGACTTAATCCTGTATGTCCGTAACAACAGATACCAAACATGTTATTGTATGCATGCCTCAAACAAGCAAATAATTTCAGTGACAATGCACAATTAAGTCTAATCCCTTGTGGGAATAAAGGTAAAGCTGCAAGAAAGTGGAATAATGGACAGGTACACTGCAAAGCAGAGTGTGATAAGTTGAGAATTTGGACTGGATGAGAAACATTTCTGGAGTGTGTAATGGTTAAGGCAATTGCTGGTCCAAAGTGGGAAATCTGGCTTCGAGTTCTGATCCAGGACAAATTTCAAATTTTGCCATTGAATGAAATTCGATGCTGTGAAAAAACCAAGATGCTTAGATATTTCTAGTTCAAAAATTATTTTCAAAGTCAACATTTATCTGCCTATTCAATAGAGTGGTGACAAATTAGGATAGTGAAGTATTCACTTTACTTATGTGATAAGAGTTAGCACAAAACATGAGGACTAGAATAACAGTTTCCATCTTAGCCAACAATTAGTGGTGCTTCCTTATGGTAGAAGACAGTGCTGGACAGGGCATCAAACAGGACAGGGCAAGTGGGGCTCCAAAGACATGGAAAACAAAGGTTTTGCTATCTTTTAATGTTATTGATAATGTATATCTTCAGACTGAATGTTACACTGGTTAATGTGGGGTAACGCCATTGAATTGGGCACTGAAAATTCTGTTGAAAAACAATATTGTTTGTGTTGTGACCTCGTCGGCTTTTGTCATTTCCTCGTCCCGGTCTAGTCATCAGTGAAGGTACTGGTGCAGGTATCGAAGTAAACTGCAACAATATTCAGATTAATAATACAAGTTTTATTGACTGAAACTGGTAATACTCAACTTAAGAATATAAGTCTGTTTCTTCTTTCTTCTCACATCGTCCATATGAGGCTAGCTGCACTGTGACTTAGTTATGGCTAAGTTTTTAGCTGCGTTCTTACTGAGAGACTGCTTGAGTTCTAACTCGTAACTGTCCTGTTTCTCACTTCGTAGCTCACTAGTAACTGTTGTATTCCTAAATAGTAACTGACAGGCGTCCAGACGTATGTTGGCCTAGATATAGCCGCTTGTAGAGGGTGCGCATCTTCGGTTACTCCCTCCAGGATGTGCAGTGCCTGCTTGTGATTGGCTTTCTGTTGATCGCTGACTTCTCCACGATCATTCTCTACGTCTGGTGTGTGGCACTGTCTTTACGCCACAATAGTTTGCAGCACGAAATAAGCCAATGCTTTCCTTTGACACTAGGCATTGCTTAAAAGACACGTTGAGCAGTATTTTTTTCAAAGAAGAAGGACAACTAAAGTTTAACATTCCATTGATATCAAGGTCATTAGAGATGGAGTAATTGCTCCTATTATTTTGTTTAGGATGGGGAAGGTAATTGACTATGCCATTTTAGAGGAACCATCCCGCCTGAATTTGCCTTGAGTGATTTGGGGAAATCACGAAAAACCTAAATCAGGATGGGCAGAGGCAGGTTTGATCCGCCATAATCCTGAATGCAACTCCAGTGTGTTACCACTGCACCACATCACTTGGTATATTTGTTTGTAGTTGACTTAATTTACACCTTGCAAATATGAAATTGAACTTATCAACAAAAGCACCAGAGAAAATGTCCCTCATAATGGTTTTGAGAGACAGGCAGCAGGTTGAATGTTGGCTGACAAATATGTACACACACCCATTTAGCAGAGAAGGGACTATATTGTGTCATTTTATTTATCAGAAGGCTATTGCTGATCTTATATACAGTTCCACATTCCCTAGAATAATATCAGCTAGTCAAAACATCTGGATGGAGTAAATAAATATTGCTGTATAACGTCTAAGCATTTTAATATCTCACTATTGCATTTTAAAGGAAATTGTTGTCAAACATTTAAAATTAAATAAATTTAAAAGCTGAGTTACCATATAGCACTAGAGCATGCTGCAAACTTTCTGTCACAAACTCATTTTGTATTTTTTCTCGAATGGTCTTCCCCGTTAATCTATAATATGCTTCAAACATTTTTTGGAGGTGACTGTAGCTTCGACTATTAAGGAAAGTAAACAATACTGCTGCATCTGAAGCATACTTTATCCCAATTCCAGCTGCTCTTAGAACCTGCAAACATTTTGATACCAATACTGATCTACAAAAACAAGTGTAGGTAAACTGTGAAATGTAACTTAAGTAACTATTCATAAAATAGTTTAGAGAAACAAATAAAAAAAGTATGATACAAGCTAAATTATATGGTTTCCGTGTATATTGCTATAATAGCTGGATTAATTAATTTAATTTTGATCTTCTTTTAGTAATGTAATGAAAAAATGCCAAGATTGCAATTGTTTTCTATTTTTTATGCAAGACAACTGGTTTCAACACTCAAGGGTGCCTTCTTCTGATCTCTGATGCAATTGGCATTCATCTGTTTACTACTAAAGTTCTCCACATCCTGTTTTGAAATTGTACTAGTGGATAGCCAAATAAAAAAACAGTTTTGTGCTGGTGGAAAGTCAAGCATGAAATAATAAAATAGATGTACATGAAGACCCACTGTAATGCACATTGCTAGCTGAGTCCTCCATAAAATTTCATATCGCTGTGCACTGTTACAACTAGATATTTAATTGATGCAACCCTGACAATCAGCATACTACTAATGCTGTATTTGAACATTATGGGATTGTTTCTCCTACTCATCTGCATCACCTCACACTGTTTAATATTTGGAGCTTGCTGTCATTCCTCACACCACCTAGAAATTTGGTCCAAGTCATCCTGCATCCTACCGCAGTCATTCAATGGATAACACCTTCCTGTACACCACAGCATCATCAGCAAACAGTCAAGATTGCAATTCACTCTGTCCATCACAGCATTTATAAAAATAATAACAGTTCTATCACACTTACTGGGGCACTCCTGATGATAATCTAGTCTCTGAGATGAACACTCGACTTCGATGACAATGTACTGGGTGCTATTACTTAAGTAGTATTCGAGCCACTCACATATTTGAGTACCTATTCCATATGCTTGTACCTTTTTATTTTTATTTTTTAGACAGGCAGGTCAGTCAATCTGCACTAAGCTCAGGGAACACCACAGGAGTTGGAGACTGATAAAGGCAGATTATGCCTTGGCTGAACACTGCATAGACCAGGTGCACAAATATGCAATAGAGTTAGAAGTCTTACATGTAGAAGGTAAATGTACAAAACTGACCCAATTACAAATATTGGAAATTAAAAAACAAATGCAAACAGCCCCAAATTTACTATTGAATGAGCAGACAGAATTCAGTTATTCCCCTCTTTTAGATTACTAGTAACATATACATAAAAGATAATAACAATATTTAGAAAATGAGGTTATTATTGATAAAAAATCAATGACATAAATTCTCAGGGTACAATAATTAATTAACTGTCACTAGACAATTTCAGTAAGTCATCGGCACTAAAAAAAGTATATAATATGGAGCTTACAATAATTTAGTGACTAACATCAGTAATTATAAAAGTTAATCCAATGAATGCAAATGTAAAATTAATTATGAAACAGTAATACTGTCCAGTGTTGAAATAAAAAACCAGAGAACTACAATAATGTCATGGTTTGTTGTTAATTGGACACTTTGGAATCAGTAAGTCACTAGAAAAAGAGCCCAAAACTCGAAACCTAGGTTGTGCAAAATAAAATAAAGTTTTATGAAGCAATTGTTCTTCAGTTTATTTAATTGAAAATGTTTCACGAAGAACAGACAGTGGATTCAATCAATATGATTTTCTAGGGATTAAAAAGATGCTGAAAAATCTGCAAGACTATAGGCAACAATTTTTTGTCGAATTCCAAACTGTGCTCTAAAGATGCTTTCTATCTTTTATGGAGTATACTGAAGCTACTTATACAAAACTGCTGCACAAAAGAACAGTTCCAGTCTGTCTATACAGTCATCTTATCTTCCTTTATATAGTGTTTGCAAGTGGTATTCTGGAATCTGTAATTACACATGCACTGAAATGCTTATCATGTGCATCACCACAAACGCATGCTACAAATTTCACCTGGTCTGTATGCTTCCTTCAGGATGTTGCACTTTTGGCAGCCAGTAGTGTATTTGCAAACAGGTAGCATGTGATCAACTGGAGATACACTGCCCAAGTGGCTCTCCAGTTTATAAAAAGTTTTCAGTTTCCAGTTGCCCACGAGTTTCACATTTTAAGAAACTATAGTATGCCCATCATTTCATAAGCTCATCTATTTGAAACTGTTTTGACAAGCAGCAGTTTGTATGTAGTAGTCCAGTGTGTTCAATCTGCAGATTCAGTTTCCATATATGTAGAATGGCTATCATAGACTAGCAAAGACTGTTGCCATGCAAGGTCAACTGGATGCCACACAATTTACTATTTGCAAATTGGAATTTCTCAGTAAATGAGATAGTATCTAGATTAAACTGTTAAATTTAAAGCTCAGTATAATGTTGTGATTTTTATTAAAGTATTTATTTTTATTAGAAGTTTCATATTTTCCCATGTACTGGTTGAATATAAGATGTATACTTTTTTTGTTGCCCATTTAGTCTCTGAGGCACAAGGTCTGAAAAAATGTAGTATTCTATAGCTCTGAACTCTTCATTTCCTAGAAGTAGATTTTTTATCTTTGACATTAGATAGTTAATGTTACTACAGCATAGTTTATTTCAATAGGCAGGTTGTAGGTTACTGAGAAAGTCTGCAAAACTTAAAAAAAAATGTTATGTTACATTAAAGTTTTCTTGAAAGGTCATAATCCTGTACTTTTCTATTCATTTATAAGTTAGTCATTTTGGTATTCATAATCACCACCATGTTTCCTATGGACACTTTTTCGAAATTTTTGACCCTGTTATTTACCTTTGCATCTTCTTCAGCTTTCTGACGATCTACTTTAAATGACTCGTCTCTGTCTGTCTTCAGTAATAAAGCAATTATCTTGTGATAATGACCATGCATTTCCTTCTCTGCTGCAGCATCTAGTTCACATCTATACACTGAGACAGAGAAAAATCTTTGAAATAATTGGCAATGATATTTTTAGGAATATGTTACATGAAGTATTGTATACTGCACAGTGTGTACTTATAGATCAGACTGTACATAGTCAACTTATAGTGTATTACATATGGCTTGCAGCACTGATACCAGTGGCTGCTACAGTGTATATTCTGTCTGAAAAAGTATACAAATAGTGGTTGTAACTCACAACATACATAATCTAGACAATGCCGTTTAGAAATTATATATCTGAGCCACTGGTCAGTATTAAACATCTACACAGTAGGCAATGGGTTACTACATGTTTCCTTCTGTGGTGAGGCTGTGAGCTGTCTCTCAGTGGTTTGACTACTGGCTGGCTACACAGCACACTAGAATGAAGTATTCTGACACAGTGGATAGCTCTGAATCACAAAAACGGGCACACGGACAAACGATCTCCACCGAGTGGTGCATTTGGAGCCTGGGAGTTTCTGGTGACAGTAGCAAAGAGCAGAACATGTCGATGTTTGATCAACATGTGGATTAGAGATGGGCAAACTAGTTCATTTTTGCAAACTTGTTCACTGATGCTGGTTCCTTTTGGGAACTGTTCCTTTCACTCATTCACCATTCCTTTTTTTATCCAATTATTATACAATAACAGATAATCAAAATACTTAGAAACTGAGAAGTTGTTTATAGAAGCCGAAGAATAATTTCCAAGATAAAAAGTAAATATGATATTATTGCAGTTTACATCTTTCCAAATCTAAATCCCTTTTTCTACTCAGCTGATGTCATGTACAAGTAGTACTTTTTTCTTTTTTTATGCAAAAAAACCTAATAAGTAGGTAGCACAAGGAAACAAGGAAACTTAAAAATTGCAGCCACCTAAGGGCCATGTATCAACTAGGGAAGAAGGTGAAAAATCTACTTACTTGAACACTCTTACATTACATGAAGCAGATGAAATCTTAAATGTACAAACAATAACAAAAATTAGTGCCAATTATGTCTTCTGCTATTGATAAAAGTGACAAAGAAATAAGATGATTTCCCTCTATGATGCCTGTAAAATGTATATATTATACAGAAGGCAATTTTTATGTGCATTAAGGTACAAAATTATAAAATATCTGTAAAATGTAAATTACTGCTGATGGACAGCTATGCAAAGAACTGGTGGTCCATGGTTCAAAAAGAGTCTGAAAAACAGTGAGAAAAAAGTGAGTGCAGTGAACAAACTGGATGACAGCTCGATAACGAGCAGTGATCTGGAGATGAAGAACTGAAGCAGAGTGACTGGAGTGGGACCAGCCATGTGGCCTGCCTAGAATTGGAATGCAGCAGATCATTCCAGACCAGAACTGCCAGTTCTTGGAGCTAGTAGTACCACAATCATTCCAGACTGGGGCCGACACTTCCTGAAACTAGTAGTTACCACAACTGTTCTGGCGTTCTACACCGAGACCGATTAAGGGAACAATGAACTGCTGTTGCTTGTATGTAGTTCCTTGGTCCTTCTGTTCACTTTTGTGAACTGTTTCTTTGGAACAATTTGTTCACATTTGTTGGTGCCAGCTAACTAACTACTAGCTAGGCCAGAACTGCCACTTGTTCATCATCCTACATTTATTTCATCTCTGGAAATTTGGAAACAATTTATGCATGGCCAGAGTTTGTGAACAAGGTTGACAGACAGGTGCTAGGAATAACCCAGGAGTGAGGATGATAATAGCAGAGGGTTCGGCAGCAGAAAATTCATCATAGCATGCCTGTGCTGGTGGCCGTAATGATGGAAAAGGTAGAGTTCCCTGTTGCAGATAGAGCTGGTTGTGGTGGTGTGCCACCATCCAGTCTTCTGTGGCCAGACTAAACACATGCACAATGCCCTAGCTACTGCTGTATCACATATCCTGGTGCCCAAGACCCCCACACCCACAAGCAGTGCCTTGTTACAAACATGACATGGCTGTTAGCTTTTAGGGAATTGGCAACATGAGAAGAAAAAGTGTGTGAACCTATAACATTGGCGAGTTCCACCAGGCTAACAATGTTGTGCTTTATGAACTTTGAAAAAGCGTTAGGGGATCTTCTGTAGGAGCATCAGCTATGTGCTAGTTCATTTTGGGTTTTAAAAGTTCACTCGAGCCTTTCAACTAATTGTTTGCATCGAGTGGGTATGTTGTGGTATGCCACTAGTTATACAACCCATTGTGTTGGCCATTATGTTATGACACAGCCTTGTGTCCTGCTTGATGTCATCTATCCTGGTGAATTGGGTCTCTCAGATACATTTGACTATGGGTGAGTATGGTTAGGTCCTAGTGCCTGTCGAGATGGAGACATCACTTGCCATGCTGTGCTGTGTGTTTAACAAGTGTTTCTGCTGCTTGACCATTTGGGTATCTTGTGCATTTGCATGTCTGCAGTGGATAAAGATAAAGTCCTCACTACCCCCACAAAAGTAGCTTTGCGATGAATTTCTTGTGAGTTAAGAAACAGACAATTTTTAGCAGTAATTCCACCAGAGTTTTGTCATCACTGTGATGTATACTTTTTTCCGAGGAGTGAACAATTACATTTATTGATTACGGAAGTGCTGTACTGTCATTGCACAGCAGAGGGAAATATGAGCAGAAGCGATGCAATTTAAAATGCACACATTGATCCATCATCTGTTGTAGCCTCCAGCTCTTGATGTACAAAGTGGTTTGCAGCAATATTATCACCAGCAAATGAGGTATTTAGCTACATTTACGAGGTTGTTTTTCCTACTGATAATCACACTCAAAAATTTGGCTGTGTCATATGGGCCTTTAGATGTCACTTTTGGTGCTGTGATTTTTATAATTTAAGTGTTTTATGACAGATACTGCCAGAAGAATGCATTGGTTCGCTTGAAGAATAAAATAAAATATCAAAACAAAAACTGAAATGAATACACAAAGGAATTTACGATGCCAGCTGCCAGTGGGCATCAAAATAAATTAATAGATTAATTAATTGGGTACTACACTAAGCCCTCTGTTTTATCCTTCTTTCACCATGGGAATTTTCAACTGTATGAAGAGTAATCTATAGAGGGGTTCATACATTATACGTACGGTAATGTGTTTTATTCCAATATTGGTTACAATTGTAATTTGTGTGTGATACAGTATGATATTTTACTGTATCTACTCTTTACTTAAGGTTTACATGGCATTTACTTAGAGTGAGGCACCATAGGCTACCATAATAGTGAAAAAGTCATGTTCATTGCCCTTTAATATATTTTGTGATCACTTCGGATGGCCAGTACAGTTGCACACCTATGTGGCATGGACAGTATGAGGTTATCACTCAGCTCTTGGGGATATTTGGCCATTCTTCCATGAGTGCAATATCCAGCTCCATAACCACTGTGGGAGGCGCTGGTCTGCACCTGACAAGTGCATCCCAGACATGCCCAATCAGGTTTAAGTCTGGTGAACAAGCTGGCCACTCCATTCATTCAATTCCCACAGCTTCAAGCATGTTTTCCAGTGGTGCAGCTCTGTGGGGACATGTGTGTCATCCACCAGAAGGAACCCATCTCATATGGCACCACCTTAGGTAACAACAAAAGGCTGAAGGATCTCGTCTCTATACCGTTGGGCAGTCAAAGTGCCATTCTTACTGACACAGAAGTCTCTATGTCTGCCAATACTGACAGTCATCCCTCACTGATGTTATCTGTGGAAAACCATGCCCTTGCCTTCTTTTAACAGTTCCTACTGTCTGAAATTGTGTCTAGTTCCTGAAATTTTATTATGGAAGTTATTTCTTGTGGTGAAGTGAGTGACATATTCATGTACATGAAGTTATTTGTAAATGCTAGTTTCAAATATTCAAGGGCATTATTTACTGACCCAGACAATCACATACTATCAGTAACAGATATAAAGTACTTGTTAAATAGATTTGCCACACTATGCCCATCAGTTACTAATGTCTCATCTACTCTTAATGCTACCTGCTCTCGTTCCTTTCTGGTTCTACCAGTCTCTGCTTTCACTATATCCCATATTGTTTTTATTTGGTTTCCTGATGTTGCTATCTTCTTTTCATAGTGCATTTGTCTAGATGCTAGATATTTTGTCTAGATATTTAGTTAAATCATCATCATTGCAACTAGTCTTGGCTGGTAGATACATTTTCCTTTTTGTCTTACATGAAATCTTTATTCCTTGTGTAATCCATGGTTTTATTATAGACTTCTGTTTAATTTGAGTTACTTTTAGAGGAACAGTGTTCAAACATGATACTAACATTATTAATGAATACGTTATATTTTTCATTCATGCCATGGGCACTATATACATCTTTCCAGTTCATGTCTTTGAGGAGTTTTCTAAAATTTTCAATTTTTGGTGGGTTGAGTACTCTCCTGTATGTACATTTTTCAGTCTTCATAATCTGTTTAGAATCTATATGTAAAACAAGGAACTGCATATCGTGATCTGATAGGCCATTTTTATTGGTTTTATGATATGATTTTGTTCCTTTGATTTGTCTATAAAAATATTATCAATTGCTGTCCTAGAGGTTTTAGTTAGCCTAGTTGGAAAGTTTACGGTATGTGTTAGGTTGAAAGAAAAAGTTACTGACTGCAATACATTTTTACTGGAGGACTGCATAAGAAAATCTGTATTAAAGTCACCAGGAACCAGGATTTCTTTATTTCTTCCTGTTACATAACTGAATAGAGCTTCTAGATGATTTAGGAATAGATTATAATTTCCTGCAGGTGCTTGGTAAATAGTTACTACTATATAGCATCTGTTATGGAATTCTACTTCTGTTGCGCAAGCTTCTAAATGCTGCTCTACACAGAATTTATTTATATCAATATTCTTGAATTTATAGCAGTTTTTAATGAATGTGGCAACTCCTCCTCCCTCCATATCTACTCTACAGAAGTGTGAAGCTAAATTAAATCCTGGAATGTTTAACATATCTATACCAGTGGCCAGTGTAAGTTAGTTTATAAGAATTTCGTAAGTTTAGGACTGATGACCCCACAGTTAAGTTCCATAAGCTTAACAAACAGTTGAACAACATCTGATCTTTGCAGTTTAGTACTTTACACTAAGGCATTGATGAGCTGTGTGTATTTAGTTTTATATCTTCATTGTCTTAGACAAACAGTTACAATACTTTATTTGTCTATGATATTTCACATTTAGTTTTGAACTTTCCTGTTGCTGTACCCAACATGTACTGTGACTGTAAACACTCACATATTTTTCCAATAGACTAACAGAATTTAATTTAGAATCATTTCTCATTCTTGAGGGTAAAGAGACAACTTCACAGCTAGAAACATTTGTAAATTGTCAATATCACACACATGGTGTGTGGAATGCCACATGACTCAGCTGCGGTGCCATATTAGACTGTGAGTGATCTAGCTAAAGAAGTGGGTCAGATGGCATGTAACACATCCATGGTGGGCACCCTGCCTTACATCATGTGTTAGTTCTTGCAGAGTTTCCTTGTTAATTTGTCATGAGCTGGTATTTTTTTTTAACTCTGTAGACTTTTATTATGGATTCTACTATTACATTTCTATTATCCAGTACGCAAGTGCAAAACATTATAAGGAAGATCAAGGAGGAGGATTTAACACATCTCAAACACAAAAGTCTGAGTGCAAAAAGTCAAGTTTGGGACAACTTATATGAGCTAAGAAAGCAATACAATGCTGTTATTTCTGGACTTATTCAGTGTGTCAAGTACCGGCATGTATTATACAAGTCATCATCAGTTAATAGTAATTTGACAAGGCACATTGACTTGAAATTCTGTGAAGACAAGTGTGGATCAATGGAAGAAAAGCATGCCATAACCAGGTACAAGACTTGAATATTACCTACATATGCTATCAAAAGCACTGTGTGTCTGTATCAAGTAATCATGGATGAAGGGCAACAGGCAGATTGTTTTTTTTTTTCTTGATTTCAAAAAGGCATTTGACATGGTGCCGCACTGCAAACTGTTGACGAAGATACGAGCATGTGGAATAGGTTCACAGATTTGTGACTGACTGGAAGACTTCCTAAGTAATAGAATGCAGTGCGTTGTTCTTCATGGCGTGCCCCAGGGGAGTGTGATAGGACCGCTATTATTTTCTATGTATATAATTGATCTGATGGACAGAGTAACTTGTAATCTGTGACTGTTTGCTGATGATGCTGTGGTGTATGGGAGGGTGTTGTATTTAATTGACTGTAATCGCATACAGGATGACTTAGATAATATTTCTAGATGGTGTGAAGAATGGCAGCTTGCTCTAAATTAAAAAAGAATGTAAGGTGATGCAAATGAGTAGGTAAAACAATCCCATAATCTTCAAATACACCATTAGTAGCGAGTCTCTTGATGCAGTTGCATTGTTCAAATATCTAGGCGTAACATTGTAGAGCAATATGAAATGTAACAAACATGTAAGGACAGTTGTGAGTAAGGTGGACAGCTGACTTCAGTTTATTGGGAGTTTCTGAGAAATTCTGTTGAGGAAATTTAGAGGGCTGGAATTTGAAGCTGACTGTAGAATGCTCTTCCTGCCACCTACTTACATTTTGCATAAATATGACAGAGACAAGATAAGAGAAATTAGGGCTTGTACGGAGGCATATAGACATTCTTTTTTCCCTCATTCTATTTGGGAGTGGAATAGCAAAGGAAATAGTGGTACAGTGTACCCTCCACCATGCAGTTCATGGTAGATTGTGGAGTATATATGTAGATGTAGAATTTATGCTTCTAACTTCGAAGATGATCAACTGACTGGTGGAAACAAACATCCCTAATAATCCCACAAATATCCTTAGCATCAAAATATATTTTTGCTATGTTTGTACTAGTGTTTCATATGAAAGGACATTTAGTATGGCTGATAATGTTATTCAGGAAAACAGATGATGAAGAAACTGTGAGATCAACATTTGGCAATGTAAATTCAAGTTAGTTACAATGATATGGCACAAAGATGTGAAAAAGTCTCTAAGACAGTGCAAAATACACTTTGGTCATGTTATATGATTTTTCTGGTGTGCATATGAATTTTGGAAAAACTGACATTGTGAACAATGTGATTGCACCAATACCACAATGACATCTACTGAACACTGAGCACCCAGAAAAATACAATTTGGCTTTAAGACATTTCAATCTTATATCACCAGAAATATGAAATATAACAACATTAATAGTGTCTATCATGTACCAGAGCACTGAGATGCCATGATCATTGAGCTAACCAGATCACACAACCAATGACAGATTCTCACCTTGAGTTTTTGTGTTTTGTGCATCTGTTTGCAGCTTTTCGTTACCATTTGTGACTTTTATTTTCCTCCCAGTCATGACAATGCAAGTAATTACTACCAACAATTGCTACCATATTGAGAACCACAGGCAGCACCTCATGGTTTACCAGCGGCCCAAGCTTTTAGCAACAACTCACAAAACTAAATGTAGCCAAGATCACAGTTTTATAGTCATTTATTTTCTGACATCCGGTTTCGATGATGTATGTCATCTTTTGATCGGCATTATTTACAAATATTCGTTACCCACTTGTATATATTTAAATTAAAGTTAAAATATTTATGTTACTGCAGTAAATGTATATATGCAAACATTGACTGAAGTCAAAATTGTAATTTACCTTTAATGACTTTGTGCAATGTTACAAATAAAAATTTTAACTTTACTTTAAATTTATACAAGTGGGTAAACAATATTTATAAATAATGCTGAATAGAACTTGATGACTTAGATAATCAAAACTGGTTGTCAGAAAATAAATGACTGTAAAACTGTGATCTTGACTGCATTTAGTTTTGGGAGTTGTTGCTAAAAGCTTTTGGGAGTTGTTGTTAAGCTCAATTAGATCACCTCCTTTCTGCAATATCAGGTAATGCTCCCCAAGCTTTGTCGATTACACGATCATCTTGGATCATAATGTCACACTTCACAGCATGGGGTCAGCTTGGAGCCTGGCCGAGCTCCATCTGTTCCACCCTGAATGTTACACCTGCTGCTTTGCCACATAGCAGCACACTAGCCATGCTGTTTTCATGCTTTTGGCATCAAAGCCATCATGACAGCTGATAATAAATTGTGTAAATGTCATCAGTTTTGCAAACATTACACTTCCTGCCACCCTGTCAGACAGTTGCACATTGAGACAGTGGATGCCACTCCATGTGGCTGTCATCAGACTGCTGGCTGTCATATTCTCAGTATCAGACCTCATCTTGTCGTCAGTCACCCTGCTGCCCAGATTTCAGAAAATGGCTTAACATATGAGAAATGGTCTAATAAAGTCCTGGACAAGTACCAAATGTGGCCTGAGGAGTCAACCACATTTGAATCCTTGTGCTACAAGCATGTGACAGTGTCTAAATAGTGCATCCTACTGAGTTACATTCTCATGGTGAAGAGCTCTGTGGGGAAAAGAGACTCACATGATACCCCGAATGCAAATGTGCTGTTGTGGAAGAAACCGCAACATCTACATTCGACACTGTAAATTCAATCTGAGTTACAGTGGCACACCATGTAGATGACTGGCAACAATAAACAACATGGGAGTAAACTAACCAGAATTCCATGAGAAAAATGTCAATGAGACAGTGCAACATTATACTAAAACATGTTTTACCTGTTTTTGTATGAACATGAACAATGTGAATGATGTGACTTGTAGTGAGGCCACATTACCCCCACTGAACAGTATATGCCCTGATTAACACTATTTGCCTTTAAGATACCTCAGTTGTCACAATTTTTGAATTTATCACCTGAAACATGAACCATAACAATGTTAATATTGACTTGTGTACTAGTACATTCTGACACCACAATCCCTGGGTGAACCAATTCATAAAACATTATGATTTCCTGTCTAGAGTGACTGTTTCTAAATTTTGTGTATCTGTTTTGGATGTTTCACTAACATTTATGACTTTTATGTCCTTCCCAATCATGATAATGCCAAGTAATTGCTACCAACAATTGACACTGTTGCATTGCATTGGTAGTGTCTAGTGGTTCGGTGAGCCCTGTGCCCAACCAACTTTGCATAATCATCACTGATTGGAATGTCGTGTCCCACACCAAGGGTCAGTTAGGAAGCCCAGCAGATCTCTGTCTGATCCACACCAAGTGCAGTAATAATCACTACTGTGCAGCACAGCAGCACACTACCCATGCCACACTCTTGGCACCAAAGCTACTAGTGTGGTCCCATAAATACCCGGCCTGACCGAGAGACAACAGTCATTTTTGAAAAAAATATATCTGGATTAGAACGTATACAATCTATGAAACATATTAATGAGTTTGGAAAACATAGTTTCCAATTGGAAAGTAAGAAAATGATATATGGTTCAGAGAAAAAAAAGAAGAAAAGAAACACAGTCACATTCGTAAAATATTTTTTCAGTTTATTTGATAATAAGGTAACTGGTTCGATCTACTCTGAGATCATCATCAGACCAATTCATTTCACCATTGATGCCGAGGCAATGAGCATGTGACGTGGTGAGGAACATTGCATATTATCTGTGGTACATTGTATATTATCTGAAAATCTGAGCATGAGAAAACTGTGTACAATGTTTGTGCCATGTTTGCTCGCACTCAAGTGAAAACAATGTTGTGAAGACGTTTCAATTGAGTGTTTAATGAAGTTTCACAGCAACAAAGCTGATATTTTGTGCTGTTTCATTAACCACGAATAAAACATGGGACCACCACTTCACTCCCGAAACAAAAGAACAATCAAAACAATGGACAGACTCCAAAGAAGGTGAAGACTGTTTCAAAATGTTCAAATGTTGGTAAAGCTTATGGGGCTTAACTGTGGGGTCATCAGTCCCTGAACTTACAAACTACTTATACTGAAGACTACATTAACATCCATGCTGGGGGGAGGATTCAAACCTCCAACACGGGAGGCCGCGCGATCTACGAAATGGCACTCCAGACCGCTCGACTACTCTCACGCGGCGAAGATGGTTCCGTATGCAGGCAAGGTAATGGTGTCGGTTTTTTTGGGATGCATGTGGTATAATTTTCGTTGAATACCTTCAAAATGGAAAAACTATCAACAGTGAGTATTATGCAAACTTATTGCAATATTTGGGCAAAAAAATTAAGCAAAAATGGCTGCATTTGGCCAAGAAGAAAGTATTGTTTTTTCAGGGCAATGCACCAGCTCACAAGTCTGTTATTGCAATGGCCAAAATTCATGAATTAATGAACATCACTGGGAAAAGTGTATAGAGCTGAAAGGAGGTTATGGTGAAAAATAAATTTCTTTTTTTCCAAAACTTTTGTGTTATTTCGTTTGGGTGGATGCCATATCACATGGCTGTCATCAGACTACTGGACATGAAACCTGCTGCTACACTAGACACTTTTGATTTGACCATGCAGATGTCAAACTCTTTCTTTTACTAAACTTATCAATTTCTCAGACTACGTATTTTGTATGTGAGAATGGTGTTCAGTTTGCACAAAGAAAAATAATATGATTTGAAAAAATAAATAAATAAATAAAAAAAGAGACATAAAAATTAAATAATGATGTCTGATGATTCTGTGTGGCATTTTTGGCTGGTAGACCCCAGCTGGGATTCCGTTCCATCTGCCTGGTGCAAGTCTTTAGTGACACCACTAGGGCGACTCGCGTGTCGATGGTGAAATGATGATAAGGACAACACAACACCCAGTCCCCGAGTGGACAAAATTCCTGACCCGACTAGCAATGAAACCCAAGCCCCCTGCATGACAACCAACCATGCTGTCCACTGGACTACAGAGGCAGACGTTTTGACAAATAGAGAGAATGCACCTCCGCATTCATTGTAGCTTGTGAGAGATTTTTTGGCCAAAAGCAACTCTACAATCATGCCTCAGCTAACACATTCACTGGATTTGGCTCCCTGCAACTTTTTCCTGTTCCCAAAATTGAAGAGACCCATGAAAGGATTGAGGGAATAAAAACTGCATTGCTGGAAGTACTCGATGCTGTACCAAAAAGTGCTTACGATAAGTGCTTCGAGGATTGGAAAAAGTGTTGGCAGAGGTAATTACTTTGAAGGATACAACATGAATGTTGATGGATAAATAAATATTTTTCATAAAAATATAAAGTCTCCTTACTTGTTGAACACACCTCATACATTCAATAAACCTAAGTGATTGTCATGACAGACCATCTCAAAATACTGTATATTTTGAAGTCAGTTGCTGTCCAATACTCCGTACTCTCCATTGTACCTGGTCAAGTGTATTTTCTTTTGTGACCTAAACTAAAAATACATTGTCTACCTCTAAGCTGTGTTTCTCCTTCTTTTGTATAGTGCACTGACAATATATTCGCATAATAGTGTGAAGCTGAGCAATGTATTGCAGCAGCGCAGATAGTAGGTGAGTGTAGGATTGAATTAGCAATGTGTTGCTTCATCCTACATATTCTTGCAGAAAGACCACAAGGATAAAATTACAGAGATTACTGCCCACATAGAGGCATACCTGCATTTTCCCCCCACGAATCATACACAACAAACAGAAAATGGAGGAACTGACAGTGGTGCACAAAGTATCCTCTGCCACAGACTGTGAGGTGGCTTGGAGAGTGTGGATGTAGATGCAGAATAATTGAACAACATCCTCATAATGTTGCAAGGCAGGTTAGCTGGTGAAACAGTGCACTTGTGCAGAAAAGGGCAAGGCAGATAACCACACTTAGCAACTTCAGTGACGTTTTGGAAAATGTACCTGGTAGTGGCACAAATGCACAACATGTATGCCACTGCCAACCGTAAGTACTAGACAATCTGTAACAAAATTGTTCTCAGTCTCGCAGTTGCACCAGGACGAGAGGATTGTGCTGGCTGTAATCGCCACATGAAGCTCCAGAATTAGAGCATGTTACAGCAGGCTGTCCCAGGTTTACTCCAGTAGCATGTTCAAAGCCTGCCCAGGGGACACTGGGTCACTTCCTGTGCACATTATATAACTTCTGCCATTACAGGGCAGATGGCCAGAGTCATGCAGCCCACCACATTTATGTGCTCTGTAGTCAGGTAAAACTGTACTGCATGCAGAGAGTGCGAGCCACAGTGTGCCATTGAGGCACATCCGGGTACTCTCTACAGGGCTCAGTGTAACAGCAAAACAACAGCACTGTGAAGGGGACAATGGAGCACTGTGCACTGTGCAGACAGTTCAGTGCAAGTGATTGTAGTAGTAATCAGAATGTAGGCATCTTGCACATTTTTTTCTTGAAAGTGATTTTTAGTTTTCATACATTATTGTAATTATAGCTGAAATAAATAACAAACAGGAAAGATCCTATCAATGTCCAAAGAGTTGAAAATCTGAGAAAGTCAAAAAAGAAGTTTTCAGGAAGCTTGTGAAGGGACATACACCCATTTAAAGCACAATATGGGAAATATTTACTCTGATTGTAGGTAATGAAAATGAATCTGAGGGTTTTGCATAGTGTAATTTTTTGATTGATTACTGAAGGTGTGATTTGAATTGTGGACTACACTGGTCAAAACATATATGCACGGAGGCCAATGATGTGTGTCCCATTAATACCATGATACCGTTTAGCCCACAGAAACTGGGTGGAGGCACATCAAGATTGGAGTCATAATGAATGGTGCTGGGTTCTGCTCACAGATGAGTCAAGATATTGTGTTCAGGTGGACAACCATCATTCCCTCATCTGGAGAGAACATGGAACTTGGAACAATCCTGCTTATGTGCAGGAAACATCACCATATCATGGTTGTGGATGAATTGTGTGGTCAGGAGTCAGTATTGGCAGACATAGGGACCTCTATGTCATTCAGAATGAAGCTTTGATGCTCAGAGGTATAGAGACAAGATTCTTCAACCTTTTGTTGTGCCCTTCGCTGGTGCTATAGTAGACGAGTTTCTTCCAGTGGACAATAATGCTTGTCCCTATAGAGCTGCACTGGTGGACGCCATACTTGAAACTGAAGGAACTGAATGAGTGGAGAGGCCAGCTTGTTCACTGGACATAAACCCGAGTGAGCACGTCTGGGATGCACTTGGATGACATATGCAGCAAGACCACAACAGTTACAGAGCTGAATATTGTACTCGTGGAAGAATGGGCAAATATCCCTTAATAGCTGATTGATAACCTCATACTGTCACTGCCATGCAACTGTGCAACTGTACTGGTCATCCGAGGTGATCACATACCATATTAGAGAACAAAAAGAATGACTTTTTCACCATTATAGTAATCCTATGGTGCCTCACTCTAAGTAAATGTCATCTAAACCTGAAGTAAAGAATTGAGACAGTAAAATATCATACTGTATGACACACAAATTACAATTGTAACCAGTATCTGAATAAAATATGTTCCCAAATATATATGGTGTATTATATCTCATCAGACCCCCTAATTGTTTTAAGCAATGTAGTATGTTTAAAAGTGAGGATTTTAACATGTCAGCTGTCTATAGCTATCAAAAAAGAGTCTACAGGGGTGAATAAACAACTTGAATGTTACTTTTGGTATCTGCATTTTACTACTGACACCAATTCCTTGCATTTCTATGCAAGTTCCTGTCATATTCACGTAGAATCTTGGATTTTGGTATTCAGTGTAACTGTGATGTTAATATGTTGATTTTGTGGATTGGTTGGTCCCTGAGCATTGAAGATGGCCAGTTAGATTTGTCATCAGCAGGAGGGGTGGGTACTGTTACAAGGTGCCATGGTGAAAGACTGGTGAACTCTGGCCTTAAGCATCAGAATACTGATCCTGCTATCCAGCAGCAATAAAACATATTTAAAGGGTGAAATAGTGTCTCCAAAATCAGGGCTAAAATGGAAAAATTGTAATAACTTAGAGATTAGAGAAGCCCAGGAATATTGAAAAAAGTTGGTCCACTAAAGTCTGGTTACTTCATATGGGGCAAACAATTTTCTCTGTTTTTGTATACATTTCTTACAGACATACCTCACCTCATTCCTATGGGTATCACATTTTGTATTGTTTGCTCTCTTCTTGTTTGATACCTTAAACGTTTTCTCCTTTAGCTCCTCCACTTGGTTATTTCCTGGTATGGCTGACACTGTACTACTTCAGTCACCAATACCACAGTCTAACGCAGTGGCAGACGAAGGCTGTTGGAGACCCGGGGCGGTGGTGAAACCAAGTGAGGCCCCCCCCCCCTCCCCGTTCACTTGGAAATGTATTACCATAAAACATGAACTTTTGAGATTTGGAGGCCCCCACAGAACGAGAGGCATGGGACAGTCTAATAAGAATAACTTTCAAGATTTGGAGGCCCCAGTAGAACAAGATGCCCAGCACGTGCAAAAAAAAAAAAAAAAAAAAAAAAAAAAAAAAACCACCAACCTTGTTTTCGAGGTATTTGGAGCCCCCCCCCCCCCCCCCCCGCCTTAGTCCACCACAATTGTGTATTGAATCTGTATTCAAAATACCATCATATTTAGAAACTTTTGTAATGCTAAAAATTGTAGCAGTTATCAAAGATGTAATATGGAGATTTCTCATGTGCAAAGGATGCTGAGAAGTAGGAGAATAATTTTACAAATAACAAATGTTTGTTTATGGTGGTTAGTTACACTTTTAGGCCTGGAAGACGCCCTTCAACAATTAATTCGCTTTAAAACGTTGGCTCTTAATGGAATCACAAATGCTTAAACCACTACTTCGTAATGTTATTGCTGTACAAAAGGAATAAATCAATGATTCTGGTTGCAGTTAATCAACTATTTCAGTAGAGCCTGCATTGTTGTACTTCAGTTTTACAAAAAAATTATAGGCCTATGTACCAACACATTTTGGCAGTTACCTACTAGTATGAAAAAGTGAATGATTAGCTACAAACAAATAACATTTCCATGTATAACTGATAATATTAGCACATCATATTCCTGAAGATATTCAGTTTGATATCTGCCAAGTAGCTAAACAAAGAATGATAGGTACACACAAGGCACAGAAGCAGGGACAAAGTAAAAAGAGTGTTTTTAAGGAGATGTAGAGCCTAATCTCTGAAATCCGCTAAAACAAAACTCACGAACGTCAAAGTACACAATGACCATGCAAATACAATAATGACCAGTTCCTTTTGTACTTGAACACATCAGGTTGCAATTTATTTGTGCTCTAAAAATGTTTTTGGATGATATGATTATGACTCCGTCATGTTGTTGCATTACATTGCACTGCCTGCTTACTACACTATCTGAACCCAGCTGCTAATGTAATTCATTTGGTAGAGTGAACACAAGTCAACACCAACCACACTCTACGGCAAATTTCTTTTATTACCACTATCTCGGTTGCTGTAATGTTGCTGTCTCCAGTCCGTAGATCTGGTAGCAAGACGTCAAATCATTTTAGATAATTCCGTGAATGAGGTGATGGAAGTTGCCCTGGGATACATTGATGGAGGTGTGGCAGAGGCCTGGGGTCGGTAAGGAGAGGGGACACCGGGGGTTGTTATAGCCTAGTGTGTGGTTGACATATGCTGTGCAGAGATATTCAAGGAAGAGAAGGAGGTGGTGGTAAGGAAGCAATGAAGGGTGAGACTGAGGTGCTTGAATGTGGGGATGTGGTGAATAGGGCGGTCATGGAGGGGTGAGGTAGAAGTCATGGACTCAGAAGGAGGGGTGGTACAATCTGTGACGATTGGCTAGGATTTGTCAGAATTTATGGAGAGGAGTCATTGGTTACACCATGAGGAGAAGCAGGAGAGGTGAGCCTGAAGGAGATTTCACGATCGTTGAAGGAAGTTGGTGTCATCAGCATATTGGAGAAGGTGAACTGGGGCCAGGGGTTGGAGTATGTCTGCTGTACAAAGGGAATTGAGGAGAGGTGAGAGAACAGAGCTGTGTGGCACCCTGTGTGGTACCCCAGGGTAGAAGGTAGAGTGGGAGTTGTAGACAGTGATGTAAGAGGGGCAGTGGGATAGGAAGGAGGTGACAAGAGGGACGTAATTGATGGGAAGAGCATAGGTCTAGAGTCTGACGTGGAGACTGGGATGCCATGCGCAGGAAGTGGGCTTTCCCAATATTGAGGGAGACAAAGATAGTGGAGCGATGGGAGTTAAGCTGGAGGGTGAGTAGGTGAGTGTGGCAAAGGAGCCAGTAGTTGGCAGAGGAAGGTCAGAAGTGTGAAAGGAGTTGGTGTTGATGGAGGTGCTGGTGAGTATGTCGAGATAGGATACTTTTCAGAATCTTGCTGAATGCCAAGGTGAGGGGTTTGTTGGGCTTGGGGACAGTGAGGATGCAGCATGTTTTCCACAGGTCAGGGAAAAATCTGGCATACAGAATAACATTATAGACAGAGGCAAGAATTGTGTGGAAGGAGGGCAGGCACGAAGGTGCCAGTAGGTGAGGCAGTTGTGACCGGGAGCAGCAGTGCATTTAGAGGGTAGTGCTTTGTGCATGTCAAGGGCAACAAGAGAGATGTTGAGGTCGGATGATGGGATGTGAGCGAGGTACTGAAAGCCGAAAGTGGGGTAGCAGAGGCATTGGTATGCTCATGAATGTTGGAGAAGAGAGAGTAATCAAAGTTGGGGTTGTCAGGAATGGAAAAGGAGTCAGATAAGTAGGAGGTAAAGTGGTTGGCTTTACTGTAATTGTTGGAAAAAGGGTAGTCTTGATGTAGTAGCGATTATCTGGGGGAAAGGCAACAACCAGTAAGGCAGTGGAAGGCAATCCAATACTTGGAGGAGTGTATAGGGATGTGGGTGTTAAGACTGGTGAATGTCTGGCACCAGTCCCAGTATTTTTTCATGGTCAGAAGGTTGCGGATATGTCGCTGGAGTTGCTGGTGGCATTGTAGTAGGTCCCAGTCGTGGGTACAAAAGAAGGAACAGGAGAGGCAGTGGGACTCTAAAAAAGGATGAGCTTCATACTCGCCAACTCACACTTATAATAAGACGTCTCTTCAACTTGCAGAGACAACACATCCTCCTATCTTTAGAAAGATGTTATATCACATATTTACCACAGACATACATTAAGTGGACTGGCAAATAAACTGGTTTTAGTGAAGTCTGATGACAACATCTTACCTACACAAGCGTCAAATAGTTTGTATGTTACTTAGACAACTTCTGAACTAAAATTACCTTCTAATCTTTTGTGGTGTTTTAAACAGGTTCTGAAGTAGAGCTAATATTTGCATACTAGCTTAATTTATCACACAAACTGTAGAATCCTGTTATAAGATGAACATTAAGATACATATGGCCATGTTTAAAGTAGACTGCAGTTTTCATAAGAACATTCCAATGAATATGGACACTCATTATCAACAACAAACAGCTATCTCTGCGTACAGAAGCACTTTTATAGCAAGCATACTATTGTATAAAAAGACGAAGTTCATTCAAATTGGAGATAGATGATAAATACAGTAACACAACAGTAGATACTTCCCATTATCATTATGTAGATGTCAACACTGTAAAGATGACATATGAAGGTGGTTTGAAAAGTTCTTCGAATCACCATGAGAGGTCAGCGCTAATGCAATTAGTTGTTCACGTGATATCCATTGGACTGTTGTCTGTAAACACGTGCCACGCCAGTGCTCTTAGTAGAGAGCTGTGGCAGTGATGTGACTCTATTATTGTTTCTGCATAGTGATTTGCGAAGACGGAAAACAATCTAGATTTGAGCAGTGATTAAGTAAAGCAAAGGACATTTATGCTGATTTCCAGAATACACTGAGGGGTTCTACTTCTTCATGGTCAACTGTTGCCAAGTGGACAAATGAATTTAAATTTCATCAGAAGAGCTTAGATGATGACCTGCACAGTGATCAGCCAAGATGTGTCATTACTCCAGAAATCATTGCAAAAGCACACAAAAGTGTCATGGAGGATAGCTGATTGAAAGTGCGTGAAAGTGCTGGTGCTTGCCAAATGTCATCTGAAAGCGTATATCACATTTCAACTGAAGAATTAGAAATGAAAAACTTATCTTGATGCTGGATCACATGAGAATGGACATATCGGAACAGTGTTTGGCCCATTTTAGGAGAAATGAACAAGAGTGCAGATGAAACATGGGTGCAATACTATATTCCAGAGACAAAACAACAGTCAAAGCAGTGGAAACATACTCATTCTCCCCCACCAAAGAAAGCAAAGATAATTCTTTCAGCTAGAAAGGTCATGGAATTTTATTCTGGGATGTGAAGTAGATATAGTTTGTAGATTATCTCCCCACTGGCAGACAATTACTGGTGAATACTATGCTAACGTCCTGGAAAAATAGCCAAAAAATGTATGTGAAAAATGGCCAGATTTAGAAAGGAAGAAAGTCCTCTTCCATCAAGACAATGTGCGCCCGCACACATGTGCCATTGCCATAGCAAAATTGCATGAAACAAGGTATGAATTGTTGCCACACCTGCCTTATTCTCATGATATGGCTTCATTAGACTTCCAACTCTTCCCAAAACTGAAAATTTTTCTTGATGGATGAAAATTCACTTCAAACAAGAATTGATAGCCAGAGTTGACAACTATTTTACAGGCCTGGAGGAATCTCATTTTCGAGATGGTATCAAGGCACTGGAACATCGTTGGGCCAAGTGCATTAATCTACAAAGAGACTAAATTGAAAAATAAAAAATAAAAGTTTCAGTGATGTAAATACTTTTTTCTATTCTGATCTGAGAACTTTTCAAACCACCCTAATAATTTTATCAATTCCATAGTATTTCTTAAGACTATCTTAACATTAACTTAGTAGTTGTTTACAAGCAGGTACAGCTTATTGCACAAGAACTGGGATTCATTAATAAAAGCAATGTCATTTCATTCAGTTGTGCTCGTCTGTCATTCATCACACCACTGTCAGCACAAATGCCTGGTTAACTTAGTAGTAAATGCAGAGAGTCTTGTCTGCTGCCAATGATCTGAATGGTACACACAAATTCTGCTTGACATGCAATAGACCAAACGTGTGATATGGTTCATGATGTGGTAGACAGAACCACCACTGCCATACACACAGTACACCTGTTGTCACATATAGTGCTCACAGCCAGCAATTATAGATCTACATAATAGTTGTTTGTTTGGATTCACCGATTTCTCTGAAGGCTCCCTATAGGCAGATATTCTTCCTAAGTTGAGATCTGAAACTCAACAATTACAGTAAGTCCATTTGGCTGTCTGTTCCCTTTTGTGTAGCTGTTGTGAATGGTTACATTGGCACCTGGATTGAAATGATAACCACATGACATTTGTCAGTTGTAAAAATTGTTGGATTCTGATGAGTCTTGTAAAAGCTGTGATGTGTCTGCTGACATTGGTGAAACAGTCATGGTAGCCACTGTTCATGACAATGGCTTGAATGCTTCCTTTGGGACCAGTGAAAAAATAGCATCAAGGACCATGCAATCAGCATAAGAATCATTATGAGCATCAATCATCATCATTAGTTATTTTACTTGTTGCTGAGTGTCATGACCTCATTTCCTCTTTCATTCTTAGATAGTTGAAACTTCAGTCAGATGTCACCATCCACAGTGATCTTCAGCTTTTCTTAATATGATGTGAAGAGGTAGGCTGGTGATCTTCACTTGAACTAACCATCTGCTTGCTGCTCTCCGTCAGGGTCTTCTGCCTTCAATTTTTCCCTGCAAGATGGTATTATCTAAATTATCCCCTTTCCTTCTCAAGATGTGCCCAAGGAACTGATGGTAGTTTTGGCTAACATGAGAAGATAACCTTCTGGTGATGTGTAGTTCTATTATTGAAGCATTTGTTCTTCTTTGTGTCCATGGTACTCGTAGCATCTTGCTCCAACACCATATTTTGAAGTCATCATTGTGGCTCTTATCATTGCCTTTCATGTTCCAGGTCTCGCATCCATATAGGAAAACAGAAAACACCTACGTTTCCACCAAGCACATCTTTGTTGTCTTGGATATTGCCCAATTCTGCCAGATCTTGGTGAGTTTGACCATTGTGGCTCTCCCAAGAATGATCCGTCATCTTGTCTCTTTGTCACACTTCCCTGTGCAATTGATCAGAGAGCCTAGATATACATAGTCACTCACTATTTCAGGATCTTTTAAACATCCTTAAGTTGGTGTTGATCCAAGCCTTGGCAATTCAAAACCATCAGTTTAGTTTTTTTTTTTTCATGTTTAACTCCAGACCAAAATTTAGACTAAAGCCTTTCATTCTTGAGAGCAAATCACCAAGTTATTCCTCACTTCCTGCTATGAGTGTAGTATCATCTGTGAAGCATAAATTGTTGATCTTCCTGCCGCCAATTGAAATCCCACCATTCCAACCATCCAGCGCTTTCTCGAGTATCAGTAACAAACTGACTGGTTTTTCCGAGCTGCAATAATGTGTGACTCGGCACTAATAGTTTGACAATATACAACATATTTAATCAAAGAAAAGCCAGTTCCTGAAGTTGGGCTAAATGATACAAAATATGATAAATTCAAGGACAAAACAAGAAGGAAACAATGCCTCTTACATGTTCCCATCTGTGACATAAATAGCAAGGAAATGTTGGTGAAGTCACTTCTCATATGCCTTCCCTCTGGCTGCATCATCATATGGTAGAAATGAAGGCAGATGCACATGTGGTAGTCTCTCAGCAAGTCGACATTCTGTCAACACGGCCAACATCCTCTCCCTAACAGCTGTACTAGTCTCAAATTCTAATGTTTGCGAAGCTTATGGGAATTAACTGCGGGCCATCAGTCCCTAAACTTACAAACTACTTATGAACTACCTTATACTAAACACAGCATAAACATCCATGCCCAAGGGGGAGATTCGAACCCCCGATGGGGAACAACCTCGCACATCACAGCATAGCGACTCAATCTGCTGGGCAGCTCCGCCACGGCTGTACGAATCTGTTGTTGGTTAATAAGTGATGTCGATCTGTGTCTCCTGATGCTGTAATGTGGCCATTATCTGTCCCTGCTGTTTTAGCATATAATAATAATGTTGTTGTAAGAAGGCTGTCATTTGTTGTTGCTACTTGATGTGAGCTTCAAAACTTTCTTCATAATGACATGAACCAACTGAGCAACAAGAGACTAGATCACACATTAGTAAATGCCAAATGAAAGAAACTGAGTATGCAGAAGTGAAGAGCTCACTCATCGCCAAATGTAAAACAGAAGGAACAAAGGCTATGTGCAAATTATGTAAGAATAGAGATCGTTTAACTTACCTAAAGCACAGGCTCATTGACACACACACACAAACACAGATTCAAGCTTTCGCAACCATTGGCCGCTTCATCAGGAAAAGGGGAAGGAAGGAGGGGAAAAAAAAGGAAAGGATGTGGGTTTTAAGGGAGTGGATGAGGAGTCATTCCAATCCCGGGAGTGGAAGGACTTACCTTATGGGAAGAAAGGAAAGGTAAACAAGCACACATATGCCCACACATATACACATGCAAACACACCAAGGCAGACAATATATAAATTATAGAAGGAAACTTTCCGACTTACCAAAAGGACCGGCTCGTCAATAGGCACAAATAAAATCACACACAAACACACATACAAGCTTTCACAACCATTGGTCGCTTCGTCAGGAAAAGAGGAAGAAAGGAGAGGAGAAAGGGAAGGATATGGGTTTTAAGGAAGTGGAAAAGGAGTCGTTCCAATCCCAGGAGTGGAATGACTTACCTTAGGGTAAAAAAAAAGGAAGGTAAACAAATACACACACGCTCACACATATCCAAATGCAAACACACCTAGACAGACATTTGTAAAAAGCAAAGAAGTTGGACAGAGATACCACTTGAGGCTCTGTCCACAGAACCGAGGCAAAGATGCTAAGGATGGTGGGCGGGGATTTGAATTTAGCGAAAGTTGAGACCAGGTGGGCAACGAGAGGAGAGAATAAGCTGAAGGGCAAGTTCCCATCTCTGGAGTTCTGAAAGGTTGGTGTCAGTGGGAAGTATCCAGTTAACCCGTACGGTGTAACAATGCACCAAGATGTGCTGGCCATGCACCAAGGCATGTTTAGCCACAGGGTGATCTTCATTACCAACAAACACTGTCTGTCTGTGACCGTTCATGCGAATGGACAGTTTGTTGCTGGTCATTCCCACATGGAACGCTTCACAGTGCAGGCATGTCAGTTGGTAAATCACGTGGGTGCTATCGCAAGTGGCTCTGCCCTTGATCGTGTACACCTTCCGGGTTACTGGACTGGAGTAAGTGGTGGTGTAACAGTGCATAGGGCAGGTTTTACAACGAGATTCTGGATTTGGGGGGATGAGGAGATGGCTCTGATAATTTGCTTCTGAACCAGATCAGGAGGATAACTGTGGGATGTGAAAGCTGTTATTAGGTTATTGGTTTACTGGTTCAGGGATTCGGGACTGGAGCAAACTCTTTTGCCACGAAGACCTAAGCTGTAGGGAAGGGAACGTTTGATGTGGAATGGATGGCAGCTGTTATAATGGAGGTATTGTTGTTTGTTGGTTGGTTTGATGTGGACGGATGTGTGAAGTTGGCTGTTGGACAGATGGAGGTCGACATCAAGGAAAGTGGCATGGGATTTTGAATAGGACCAGAGGAATCTAATGGGACCAAAGGAGTTGAGGTTGAAGAGGAAATTCTGGAGTTCTTCTTCACTGTTGGTCCAGATCATGAAGATGTCATCAATGAATCTACCAAACTTTGGGTTGACAGGCTTGGGTATCCAGGAAGGCTTCCTCTAAGCGTCCCATAAATAAGTTTGCATACAAGGAGGCCATCCTGGTTCCCATGGCTGTTCCCTTTAGTTGTTGGTATGTCTGGCCCTCAAAGATGAAGAAGTTGTGGGTTAGGATGAAGCTGGCTAGGGTATTAAGGAAAGAGGTTTTAGGTAGGGAAGTGGGTGGTCGGCGTGAAAGGAAATACTACATCACAGCGAGACCCTCGGCATGTGGGATATTTGTGTATAAGGAAGTGGCATCAATGATTACAAGGATGGTTTCTGGAGGTAAAAGGCTGGGTAAGTATTTCAGGCGATCGAGGAAGTGGTTGGTGTCTTTGATGAAGAATAGGAGACTGCACATGATGGGTTGAAGGTGTTGGTCTATGTAGGCAGAGATTCGTTCTGTGGGGGCTTGGTAACCGGCCACAATCGGCCGGCCTGGATGATTAGGTTTGTGAATCTTAGGAAGTAGGTAGAAGGTAGGAGTGCGGGGTGTTGGTGGGGTCATGAGTTTGATGGACTCAGGTGAAAGGTTTTGTAGTGGACCTAAGGATCTGAGAATTCCCTGAAGCTCTGCCTGGACATCAGGAATGGGGTCGTCTTGACAGACTTTGTAGGTAGTGTTGTCTGAAAGCTGACGCAGTCCCTCAGCCACTTACTCCCGCCAATCAAGTACCACGGTCATGGATCCCTTGTCGGCGGGGAGAATGATGATGGAATGGTCAGCCTTCGGATCAAGGATAGCTCGGGATTCAGCTGCGGTAATGTTGGGAGTAGGATGAAGGTTTTTCAGGAAGGACTGAGAGGCAAGGATGGAAGTAAGGAATTCCTGGAAGGTTTGAAAGGGGGTGATTTTGAGGAAGAGCAGGTGGGTCTCGCTGTGATGGAGGACGGAACTGTTCTAGGCAGGGTTCAATTTGAATGATGTCTTGGGGAACTGGATCATCAGGAGTAGGATTATTTTCCTTCATGGCAAAGCAGTATCTCCAGCAAAGACTACGAGTATAGGATAGTAGGTCTTTGACAAGGGCTGTTTGGTTGAATTTGGAAGTGGGACTAAAGGTGAGGCCTTTGGATAGGACGGAGGTTTCAGATTGGGAGAGAGGTTTTGGAGAGGTTGACTCTGAATTGGGATGTTGTGGTTCAGGATTGTGTGGATTAGGATTGTGAGGTTTGGGGGGGGGGGGTGGAGCTGGAAGTGGGAGATTGAGTAGATGGGAGAGACTGGGTTTCTGTACAATAAGAGGAGCTTGAGGTTTATTGGAGAGGTTGTTGAGGGAGAGTGTATTGCCTTTCCGGAGGTGGGTGACCAGGAGTTTGGATAGTTTTTTGAGGTGGAGGGTGGCATGCTGTTCCAATTTGTGGTTGGCCTGTAAAAGGATGTTCTGAACTCTAGGTGTGGATGTGGGAGTGGAAAGGTTGAGGATTTTGATCAGGGATAGGAGTTGACAGGTGTGTTCATTGGCAGAGTTGAGGTATAGTTTAAAGATCAGGCGGGTGAGGGCTGTGGATTGTTCTGTTTGGAATTGGTATAAGACAGGATGAAAGGATGGGTTACAGCCAGAGATGGTGTGGTGTCGCACAAGTATAAAGAGCGCACCACCTACTTTTGCCGTGCGCCGCCATGCACGCACGGCGCAGCGTTCTTATGACGACAGCCACGAGTGCCCTCTGCTGCAACTCCACTCGTGGACACCACTGGACTGCATCGTTCATTTGGAACTGAGATAGGAACCAGTTAACACTTCGGAATCAGATAGGCACCAGTGAAGACTTGGCTATCGGATAGGCACTAGGCAGGCCTCTAGCTCAACTATGTATCAGCATCCTGCAGTACTGAGCTATGTAAAAGTTAAGTATTACTAAGTCTCTAAGAAATATATATCTCCTTCTAATTTACTCTAGTGTTTCTAGTTTCTGCTGTCCCACTGGCTGGTCACCTCCTACCTGCACAAGCGTGCATCCTTTATTCCTGTGTCGGTCTTTCTACTCGGCCACTGACACCTACCACGGAAACGAGACACAAAAGCGGCGACGAGGCTGGGACACAAAAGTGGCGACGAGGCTGGGACGCAAAAGTGGCGACGAGGAGCGATAGAAGAACCGTGGACCAACCCACTTGCAGCAGCCAGACAGCAGCAGTCAAAGCACGCAGAAATTGTTCCCGCCCACCCACCCTTATTATAAGAATTTTGGGGGAACATTCAGTTACGTGTTTTGTAGACTTTTTTTTGCTGTAGTGCATCCTCTTTCATTCTGCATTTGTGTTTTGTTATAATTTTCTTGTATGCGTGGCGCCTAATCGGTCAGTATGGCCACTACCCTGAACCCAAACTTAATGGAAATTATTCAGTTACAGACGGTGCAAATCACGCAACTACTCCAAGCTGTGTCGCAGTTGACGGCACAGGCTCACCAACAACAAAACCAGCCGTCGCTTCAGCAGCCCTCACCTGCCACTGTGCCGCTCCCTACGTTCCGCCAGTACAACGAACGTGAGGAAGAATGGAGCACTGGAGCGACTACTTCGCGCTGTTTCAAGAACTTGTCGCGGCTCATCAACTTACAGGTCACACCGTGAAACATTTCTTCCTCTCCGTCGTGGACACTCAAACATTCGTATTACTGCAGAAACTTTTCCCCCATGCATCTCCTCGTGATCTGGAATTCGATCAAATTGTAGATGCACTGAATGCGCATTATGATAGAAAAGTTCTCGTAGATGCGGCGCGGTACCGATTTTTCAGACTTAAAAAAATTACCTGAGCAGTCACACCAGGAATGGATCACGGAGTTGAAGGGCTTAACCTGCAAATGTAAATTTACTTGCTCTTGTGGACTTTTGTATAGTGATGTGATGTTGAGAGCTGCTATCACAGGACCCCAGGACCCCAGAATTAGGGCAGAAATTCTAAAACAGCCTGACCCTTCATTAGACAGTGTACTGCAGCTTATTGAAGCGCATGATACCTTTGACTTAGCAGATGTAGAAATGCAAAGCCACAGTGTTAATTCAGTGCGCCGTAACGGACGCTTTCCTTGCCGTAGTTCTCAGTATAGCACTAGTGATTCTTTAAATTCTACCGGCCGTGCTCAACAGTTAGTAACAATAGCCAGTGTAATAGTGCGACACAAAGGTCGCCCCGTAGTGTTAGACAAAGTAATTTGACAAACGGGCGCCAACGCTCAGAAAAATGTTCGTAAGTCTTGCCCTCAGTGTGTATCTCGCCACAAACATGCACATTGCCCTAGTCACAATGCAACCTGTTATCAATGTGGCAAATCAGGACACGTACAGACAGTCTGTATGCAGCATAAAAATTCTAAGAATGGTGCCGTTAGGAACAGTGCTTCGCAGAGTGCGAAAACAGTTCATACTGGAAACGTCATACACGCTGTGGACTTGGACAGTGTTTCACTTGACTCTCAAATGCAAGACAATTTTTCTGCACCTACGGCAAAACTATGTAGTGAGCCACGTAGCAAGCATCGTCGAGCGCGTAAATCTGTGAAACGGAAAAGACTTCGGGACAAGCAAAATGACTATGTACAGTGCAATCCTGTAGTGAACCTAGTACCTTCTACAACTTCTCCTTGTAAAAGTGCCCAGTACTGTGTTGCTAGTGTGTTGCTAGTGTAGCTTGATGTAGCTACTCAAAGTAATTTTAGTGCAGCAGCCTCGCATTGCGTGGACGCCGATCCGGCGGTAGTGCCACCTAGTGACAGTGTTGTTAATCCGCTGTGTGCCGATTGTGCGCCACTTACTTCACTATGCGGCCCGCGCATGCGCAAGCGCAGCAATCAAGCTGTATCAGATGTTACCCACATTCGCGCACCTGTCGAGTGCCACAAGCAAAAACTTTTTGTGACTCTGCATAGAAAATAAGACTGTGAAATTTCAGCTTGACACTGGTTCCGCTGTCACATTAATGAATAAAGACACTTATGAATTTCTGGGTTCGCCAAAACTGTTGCCGTCTCAACAAGTGCTCACTGCGTACACAGGTCAAAATATTCCCGTGCTAGGAACGTGTAGCCTGCCCACCTCTTTTCAAGGTGTAACAAAAACAGTTGCTTTTGTTGTTCTTCAGGCCAAATCTACACAGAACATTTTTGGACTAGATGCATTTGACTTGTTTGGATTATCAATTCAAAGAGATGTACTGCAAATTTCGTCAGTAGTGCCTCAGGACAAAATCAGTGCATTGTGTGAAAAATACAGTGATTTGTTTTCACCGGAACTAGGTTGTGCAAAAGACTTTGTGGCACATGTAACTTTAAAAGAATCTGCAGTACCAAAATTTCGTAAAGCTAGACCAGTGCCTATTGCCCTTCGTGATAAAGTTGCTGTAGAACTTAAACGTTGGCAACATAGTGGAGTGATTTCTCCTGTTTCTGCGAGTCAGTGGGCCTTGCCTTTAGTAATTATATGCAAGCCGTCAGGAAAACTTTGCCTCTGTGCGGACTCCAAATCAACAGTGAACAGTCAAACAATTGTTGACACTTACCCCCTGCCCAGACCTGAGGAACCTATGGACAAATTAGGACAGTCTCGCTTGTTTTCTAAGATTGATTTAGCAGAGGCATACTTGCAAATTTCACTTGATGATGAGTCAAAAAATGTTTTCGTCATTAATACTCACATGGGCCTTTTTCAATTTCAACGCCTACTCTTCGGCAGTTCTTCTGCACCCGCTATTTTTCAGCGTTTTTTGGAGCAGTTGACAGTTTCTGTACTGTGTTGCTCGAACTATTTAGATGATACTGTGGTCTCAGGACGCACAGTTGAAGAACATTTATAGAACCTGGAGTGCCTTTTCAAAGTTTTGATTGCAGCAGGTCTACGTTGTAATAAAGCAAAGTGTTCGTTTTTCCAAACTGAACTAGAGTACTTAGGCCGTGTGATTAATGCCCCAGGAATTCATCCCTTACAGTCACATCTTTGAGCAATCAAAGACTTGCCTCCTCCTAAGAATGTGCACGAATTGCAAGCAGTAATGGGAAAGCTTAACTATTATTTCAGATTTATTCCCAATGCCTCTCAGACTGCAGCTCCACTGCATCACTTACATACGAAGAATGTTCCTTTTGTATGGTCTAAAGATTGCCAGGATGCCTTTGACAAATTAAAGTCTGCACTACTCAGTGATGCATGTTTGATTCCCTTTGACCCACAGAAGCCTGTTGTGCTAGCAGTGGATGTCTCGTCATACAGTCTGGGTGCAATATTGTCACATCGTATTGGTTCTCACAATCGTCCTGTTGCCTTTGCATCCAAGCTACTGACGCCAATGCAACAGAATTAGTCAGATAGAAAAGGAGGCCTTAGCAATCATTTACGGGGTCACAAAGTTTCATCATTATCTCTATGGCAGAAAATTCTATTAGTTGACAGACCACAAGCCTCTCACGTCATTGTTCTCACACACAAAAGCCAATTCCGCGAAGAACGGCACAAAAGCTTCAGAGATGGTCTTTGATATTGTCTAATTATCAGTATGAGATTTTGTACCAACCTACCACTAAACATGCCAATGTGGACACTCTTTCCCGACTTCCGGATGGCCAGGATGTGTCATTTGATTCTTTGGAAATGGCATGTTATCAAATAGACTCCAGAGATGCTTCCGCTGTCGCAGATTTCCCTTTGAACTCTCGTCGGGGTTGCACAGGGAACAGCTGCGGATGCAGACATAAGTGTGGTAGCACGTTTTGTTCGCTCAGGGTGGCCTGCCAGAGCCAAAGACATTGATCGGCCTCTGGTTCGACGTTATTTTGCACAACGTCATGCATTATCTTTAAGTCAGGGTGTTCTGTTGTTACATACGGACAACGACCAACCAAGAGTGATTGTTCCTCATTCCCTGCAACTAGAAGTGTTACGCCTCCTGCATCAAGGACATTGGGGTATTGTTAGGACAAAGCAACTGGCCAGACGTCATTGTATCTGGGTTGGTATGGACGCCCAGATAGAGAGCATGACGTCACAGTGTACTGTTTGTGTGGAGCATCAGGCGGCTCCTCCGCAATGTTTCTCAGACTGGCCACGCCCCAAGGGACCATGGCAACGTTTACACATTGACTTTGCCAGACCTTTCTGGAATACGCGCTGGTTAATTGTTGTAGATGCTTTCAGCAAGTTTCCTTTCGTGATTGCCATGAACTCAACGACGGCTTCTAGTACAATCCGTGCCTTAACATCAGTGTTTTGCATCGAAGGGTTGCCTGAAACTATTGGCAGTGACAATGGACCTCGGTTGGTTAGTGCAGAATTTCAACAGTTTTGTCGTGTGAATGGCATTCAGCATATCACCACCGCACCTTTTCACCCTCAGTCCAATGGTGAAGCAGAATGTTTTGTTCGAACATTCAAGTCACACATGGAAAAGATGAAAGGTTAGCACTCCAGGCAGCAAGCTCTTCAAATTTTCCTGTCTACGTATCGGTGTATGTCACGTAATGGCCCTTCTCCTGCTGAACTGCTACACGGCCGCCGTCACTGCACTCTCCTTCAACTGCTGCAGCCTCCCACGCACCGAGTCGGTTCGTATGGCACTACGCGTTTTCAGGTTTCTATGCCGGTGCTGTACAGGGTGTTTGCTGGAAACAAGAAGACATGGTTACCGGGCACAATTCGGCGTGTGCTTGGTCGCAATATGTATGTTGTACGTTATTCCACAGGGTTGGAGCTGCGGTGCCACGCAAACCAGTTGCGCCTGCACAGGCCACACGATCCTGTCTCTGGTTTCTTGATTCCCTGGACTACGAGATCGTTCTGATGGATGTCGACGCGCCTCCTACACAGTCGGCCCCTCCGCCTCGGTTGCCGCCTCAGCTGCCAGCGTCAACGAGAGGGACTCCGGGACCGTGCGTGCCCCTGCCGCCTGGGCCATGCACCTCAGAAGATGACCTGCTCCCTCTGGGCGGAGGCGTGCACCCTTCCCCTGGTTTTGGTGGGTTTCCCGGGGGATCAGAGATAAAGTTAATGAAATGCTTATTGATACTGATTCTGACATTATTGGTATTTCAGAGCACTTTTTAAGTGGTGTGACAATTCAGAGACTTCCTTTGCCAGGATACAGGTTAGCTGCCTTCTACTCTAGGAGTTCCTTGCAGTGTGGGGGAGTGGCCATGTATGTAAAAAACGATTTTTCATCGGAGTCAATCGATTTTTCTAAACACTGCACAGAACAGATATTTTAATGTTGTGCAGGAGTTGTTAATGTTAATGGAACTAAACTAGTAATAGTTGTTATTTATAGATCCCCTGACTCAGATTTTAAAATGTTTCTGCCCAAGCTGGAATTGGTTCTGGGTTCACTGTATAGGAAGTATAAAAATTTAATTGTGTGTGGAGATTTCAACATTAATTGTGTAGGTGATAGCTCAAGGAAAAGTCAGCTGTTAGATCTATTTAATTCCTATAACATGATGCAAACAGTATTTTTTCCAACGAGAGTGCAAGGAAATAGCAGTTCTACCATTGACAATATTTTTGTTCATTCTTCATTATTAGAGGGGCACTCTGTCAGCAGAATAGTAAATGGCCTATCAGACCACGATGCCCAACTTTTAATTCTAAAAAGTATTTGTTCTCAAACAAATGTTAAACATAAATATCAACTACTCAGAAAAGTTAATCCAGTTGCAATTGACACCTTTTTAAGCTTAATTAAGGAACAAGAATGGCAGGATGTTTATAGTGCTGATAATGCAGATGAAAAATATAATACTTTCCTTAACACATTTCTTACGCTGTTTGAAAGTTGCTTTCCGCTAGAACGCTCAAAACAGGGTACTTCCAGTAACAGACAGCCACGGTGGCTGACAAAGGGGTTAAGAGTATCATGTAGAACCAAGCGGGAGTTGTATCAAAATGTTAGAAGCAGTCAGAATGAAGATGCAGTAGCTCATTACAAACAGTACTGCAAGGTTCTGAAAAATGTCATTAAGAATGCAAAAAGTATGTGGTGCGCAAAAAGAATAGCAAACTCTCTGGATAAAATTAAAACTATCTGGTCAGTCGTGAAGGAAGTGTCTGGTCAGCAGCAGCAGGTAGAAGATATAACGTCAGTGCTTAGTAGGAATGTTTCTGTTACTGACAAGTTAGATATATGTGCAATATTCAATAATCACTTTCTGAATATAGTAGGGGAACTAAATAAAACTCTAGTTTCTACAGGTAATCATATAACGTTTTTAGAAAATGCCTTTCCGAGGCTGTTACCTGAAATGTCCTTCATGATACTTCCATAGGTGAGATTGAGTCAATAATTAAATCACTAAAGACTAAGGACTATTGTGGATACGATGGGGTATCTAGCAGAATTCTAAAGTACTATTCTCCATATGTTAGCCCAGTACTAAGCCATATTTGTAATTTTTCCTTTTAGAATGGTCAGTTTCCTGACAGATTAAAGTACTCAGTAGTGAAACCGCTTTATAGGTTGGTTGGTTTGATGTTTTAGGGGGACAAAACTGCGGAGGTCATCAGTCCCCCAAAACCGCTTTATAAAAAAGGAGAAAGTGATAATGTAGACAACTACAGACCTATTTCTATGCCATCAGTTTTTTCTAAAGTTATTGAAAAGGCTGCATATTCAAGATTAATTAATCATTTCAGTTCACATAATTTATTGTCAAACATACAGTTTGGTTTTAGAAGTGGTTTAACGACTGAAAATGCTATATTTTAGTTTCTCTGTGAGGCACTCGATGGGTTAAATAAGAGGCTACGGACATTAGGCGTCTTCTTTGATTTAACAAAAGCGTTTGATTGTGTTGATCACAAAATATTGTTGCAGAAGTTGGAACATTATGGAATACGGGGAGTAGCCCACAACTGGTTCACCTCTTACTTTAATAATAGAAAACAGAAGGTAATTCTACGCAGTGTGGAAAATGGCTATGACGTGCAATCCCAATGGAGCACAATTAAGTATGGGGTGCCCCAGGGGTCTGTTTTGGGACCATTGCTGTTTCTTATTTATATAAATGATATGCATTCGAGTATAACAGGTGATTGTAAAATATTTTTGTTTGCTGATGATACCAGCTTGGTAGTGAAGGATGTTGCTCGTAGTATTGACACAGTATCAAATAATGCAGTTCAAGAGATAAGTTCATGGCTAGTAGAAAACAAGTTGATGTTGAATCACAGTAAAACTCAGTTTTTACAATTTCTAACACATAATTTGACGAAAGCTGACATTCTGATTTCACATAATGGGCATGTGATAAGTGAGACTGAACATTTCAAATTTCTAGGTATTCATATAGACAGTAAGCTGTCATGGAAAGCCCATGTTCAGAATCTTGTTTCAAAACTAAATGCTGCTATATTTACCATTAGAACAATATCTGAGATAAGTGATTTTTCAACACGAAAAGTAGTCTATTACGCTTACTTTCACTCACTTATGACGTACGGCATTGTTTTTTGGGGTAACTCGCCTGATGCAAAAAGGATATTTCTGGCTCAAAAACGGGCGGTTCAAGCAATATCTGGTGTAAGTTCGCGAATGTCATGTCGACCCCTTTTCAGTAGTCTGGGAGTTTTGACTCTGGCGTCACAATACGTTTTTTCTTTAATGTCGTTTGTTGTTAATAATATCAGCTTATTCCTACAAGTTAGTAGCTTTCACTCGGTGAATACTAGACAGAAGTCTAATCTACATTTGCATCACACCACCTTAACACTTGTGCAGAAAGGGGTACAGTATTCTGCGGCATCCATTTTCAATAAGCTGCCACAAGAACTAAAGAATCTTAGCACTAATCCACACGCTTTCAAATCTAAATTGAAGAGTTACCTTATGGCTCACTCCTTTTATTCTGTCGAGGAACTCCTAGAAAAGTTAAACAATTAAGCTAATTTATTTTTTCTTTATTGATTCTTTTCACTTTATCTTAAGATTGTCATGTGCAAAGGACTACTTAAAATTTTTCTATTACCATTCTTGTGTAACAATTAATGTATTGACTTGTTGCATGACCATGGAGTCTCACTCCTCAATTGAGTCCTATGGAACAGACAAAAACAATAAATAATACAAAAAAATAAATCGCAAGGTGTATACCGGGGCGCGGATGGCGTCTCGATCCCGGCCTCAGCTACGATGCCCGTCCCACCAGTAACGCCCCCGCCCAGGCCCTCCTCCCAGTGCCGTCGCCATGGCCCTCAGCCCTATGCCACGAAGACGCAGCGGTTTGGGGGGGAGGGGTGTGGTGTCGCACAAGTATAAAGTGCGCACCACCTACTTTCGCCGCGCGCCGCCATGCACGTTATGTAAAATTTAAGTATTACTAAGTCTCTAAGAAATATATATCTCATTCTAATTACTCTAGTGTTTCTAGTTTCTGCTGTCCCACTGGCTGGTCACCTCCTACCTGCACAAGCGTGCATCCTTTATTCCTATGTCGGTCTTTCTACTCGGCCACCGACACCTAGGACGGAAACGAGACACAAAAGTGGCTGGGACACAAAAGATGGGAACTTTTAGTGTGAGGCCCTTGGGGGTGATGCCAAATGTTAAAAAAGCCTGAATGAATAGAATGTGTAACCTCAATTTGGCTAGATCAAAGGCATGCTTGCGGAGGGAATGTAGATAAAATTTGATGGGGTCGATGTAGGGTGACATGTATAGTATGGAAAAAAGAGAAATCTGTACTGAACGGTAATGAAATAAAAAATAAATATATACAAATGAATAAATAAAATTATATATGGGAGGATGTAAAGGTGATCAGATAGCAAAAGAAATTATTCAGATAGGAAAAAATAGAAAAAGTTGTTCCAGAGAGTAGTAGAAGAGAAACGTTGTTGAAACTGTGATCAATGACAGTTAAGGCCAATTCACACTGTCTGTCACATCACCGTCCATCAGAACATTCCGCCTTGTATTTATAATGGCGGCATTCACACTGTCCGTCACTCAACTGTCATGTCACATCAACGTGACGTCAAGCTTTCTCGAGAAGAATGTTTTGACGGAACGGCCGTCTGCTAACATCGGAAGTTAACCTAATTTCGACACGCGAATGACATGTTGCAATCGACGACTGCACTGTTCATGTGCAAATGTGTCTTCTTCGTCTTTATTTTGTTGTTATACTTTGTATTAGGGGTAAATCTCAAATATTTCATGACGACTTAAATATTTTTGTCAATTGAGTGTCCCCCTAAAATCGAGGTTGGATATCTGAAAACAAAAAATTGTTTATGTTACATAACATTGTAACAGAAAAGACTGAAGTAAACTGTTTATTTGAATAACATTGTAATTTGATTACGCATTTTCACTAAATAACATTTTAAATGAAAAAGTCAGTCTAATGAAAGACAAAAATTAAGTTTTTTACGATGGTATTAACAATGACAGCAGGCAAATCATAATGGATAAAGTAAACAGGTGCCAGTTATGCTCTTATAAGTATTGTTTGATGTTTTCATATGTTTATTTTTTCGCTTGAAAATAGGTGACGACGTTTTGAAATGTTGTTTCAGTTCCCAGTAAGTTGGCCAAAAACATACACTGTAAAGTTTTCTTTGGCCGCCAATAACATTTAGCGTTGTTTTTGCCTCAATTCTAGTATTAAACTATGACTTTCTACATAACAGATTGCCACTCATAACCTCACTTCCAATATTGCGTATTGAAAAGGGCGAATTAACATGACGGATACTGACGGACAGTGTGAGTACAACTTGACGTGACGGTTCCGTGATGTGACGTTGACGTGACGGACAGTGTGAATTGGCCTTTAGTCTACAAAGTGATGCACAGGGGTGTGGCGGTTGTATGGGCTTCCAAACAGGTTATAGGGTGAAGAAAATCTGGAAAAGTTATGCAAACCGTGTGAGGATGAAAGAAAAGTGTACCATAAGGATTCGTTTTTTAGTGGCAGAATATGGTTGGAGGGTAAAAATAATCTGAAAAATGAATAGAAGTGAAAAAGTGTAGAAAAAAGATCGGAAATGTCGGAAGAACAGACGGAAATATCGAAAAATGGGAATGGTAATAATCGCGAAGTTGCTACGAAATGCCAAAAATTGTTATGAAATGAAAATGTGTAGAAAAAGGATCTGAAATGTCGGAAGAACAGACGGAAATATCGAAAAACGGGAATGGAAATAATCGCGAAGTTGCTACAAAATGCCGAAAATTGTTATGAAATGCCAATTAAAGGTTATATTAAACTGAAGTTCTGAGATGGTGTTAACACAGTAAAATGAGAGATCTAGATGAATGGGGGGATATTATCAGGATGCAGTTTTGAAGGTGGTATCTGCGAGAATATGAATAAAAAACAAATAAAAGATAATAAAGAATAATAAAGACATTGGTCGTTTTGTTAGGTTAGGTTCAGAAGTTAATACTGATTGTTGTATGTAGTCTAATTAGCCTGAAGAAAAATGAATTGTAAACTAAGAAGGGAGATAAAAATAAAGTGAAAATACTATGTACAGCATAAACAGAAGGAGAAATTAAGAAGACACAAAAGATTTCGAAAGGTAACAGAACAATAATAAATGATCGTCATTGTTAGATTCAAATTGATGAAACGAAAATTATAGAAGGAAACTTTCCGGGTGGGAACATTTCAGCATATATTGTAGGGATGTAATTTTATTATTTATAGACAAACTTTGAACACACACAATGCACTTAAAATAGGAATATTATACCCATTTTGCTTCAATATTTAAGGAATAAGAAGAATATGAAATATATTGTTTATAAATCATGCATAACAAATAATTGTCACATTTTAATGCATTACAAAATCAGATTATTATAAATCCACACAGTATAACTATTGTAACAGTGGCGTAACTATGGGGGGGGGATGAGGGGGATAGAAACCCACCCCCCAGAACTCGAAAGAGAGAGAGAGAGAGAGAGAGAGAGAGAGAGAGAGAGAGAGAGAGAGAGAGAGAGAGAGAGAGAGATAGAGAAAGAAAAGGAAATCATATGACAGCAATCTGGTAAAGGTAAAGATTTGAAACTTGGGGTGTTTTACCATAAGCTTTCATTGGAAGGGAGTGAATTAGTTTCTTCAACGGGAGTGGTAGATGGTAGTCTGTCTGGAAACTGACTAAAATTTAGATCGGCAAGCAGATCTATCCCCCCCCCCCCCCCAAAGCCAAGTCCTAGTTACGCCACTGTATTGTAATATTAATTCTATAGGTCATAATAAGTTAAATTTTACTTTAGAAATTGTAGTGAAGAAGTACTAGAGAGAAGAATACATACTTACTCTTATAGAAAATCTCCTTGATCTTTTGTATGTTAAAATTATTCTGAGCACCCAGAAGTTCTATAAAGGTTGCAATATTTGCAAACTTTTTCTGAAAAAAAAAAAAAAATACACCATACCACTAAAAATAATATATATACTGTGGGAAGTAAATTTTTATTAAATATTGAAGATTCTTAGCTTAATATGGGCCAGCTAATGTTGTAAAAGAGACCAGTATTTAATACAAATTGATAGGATTTCCATTTTGACCCCTCATATAGTATAATAGTATAATATGCACCTTCTGATGTAGGCTGGTGAGTCAGACCAGGATTCAGTCTGTGCAGTAGATCAATGGCCATAGATGGTACACTGTCCAGCTTCACTGAGATAATTAGGCAGCTTCCCATTCTTGTTCAAGTGAAAGGTGGGCTGTTGCTTAGTTACTATTTCAATTGTTTGTGGTGACACTACAGATTGGTGGCACATGCAACTTCTCTATAATGTTATCTGATGAATGTGCTGATAGGAAAGGATACCTACTGACTTTAAATTTAAACAAAATAATAATAATTTTGCGCTGCAGTGGAGTAGCCGAGCAGTCTAAACCACCTCGCTGCGGAGCGCGCGGTTGCTCGCCATCGGGGGTTGGAGTCCTCGCTGGGGCATGGGTGTGTGTGTTGTCCTTAGGTTAGATTACCTTAGTTTAAGTAGTTCGTAAGCTATGGACTGATATGGCGCAGTTTGGTCCGATAGATTTACAAACATTTGAACATTTTTTGAAAATAATTTTGCTAAGTCTTTTGAGTACAATAGATCATTTAACAGACAGTGTTAACATTATGTACAACAGAAAACCTAAGAGTCCCATTTAATTGAAGGAGTATGTCTACATTACATTCATACTCCGCAAGCCATCACATAGTGTGTGGTGTGGGTTACTTCGTGTACCATTGTCACTTCCTCCTTTTATCCCAGTTGTGTACGGTTCACCTTAAAAAGGATTTTTAGATATGTCTTCATATGGCTTCTAATCTCTCCAGTTTATCCTTGGGGGTCTTTCATGAGATGTATGTATGAGGAAGCAAAATTCTGATTGACTCCTCGAGAAATGTAAGTTCTTGGAAGTTTGACAAAAGTCCGTACCACACTAGAAAACTTCTCATTTCCACCAGAGTTTCCTGATCATCTCTGTGATGCTTTTGCACATACTAAATGGGCCCGCTGCTGTCTGTAGTATCTTCTCTATGTCTTCTATCAACCTTATCTAGTATGAACCACACAATGGTGAGCAATACTGAAGCATCCGGCAAAAAAGTGTTTTGTAACATATTTCCTTAGTTGACAGCCTACACTTCCTGACGATTTTCCAGTGAATCTCATTGTCTACATCTAGATCTACATAGATGCTCCACAAGTCATATTGAAATGCATGACAGAGGGTTCTTTGAACCACTTTTATGATATTTCTCTATAGTTTCATTCTCTAATAGCTCGCAGGAAAAAGGAACACCTAAATCTTTCTGTTTTTGATGTGATTTCTCTTATTTTATTATGATGATCATATCTCTGTATGAAGGTGGGTATGGTATCTGCCTTACCCATGACTAATTTTATATGGTTATTATGTTTCAAATTGCTCCTTAGACCTACTCACACGTATTTTATGGAAGTAACTGCTTCCAGTGTTTGTCATTCTGTTGTGTAATTATGTAATAAATGATCTTTCTTTCTATAGAAATGCAGCATTTAAATTTGTTTCTGTTGAGGGTCATTTCAAAAGGGCATACAGATGGCAAAACAATGAGGTTGACAAGAAGTGTAGACTGTCTAAACAGGAGTGGCTAGAGAACAAATGCACAACTGTAGAAGAATGCATAACTAGGGGAAAGGTGGATACTGCCTATTGGAAAATAGAAAAGAGATTTGGAGACAAGCTACATGAATATCAAGGACTTGGATGGAAAACCAGAACTAAGCAAAGAAGGGAAAGGTGAAAGGTAAAAGGAATATATAGAGGGCCTATACAAGGAAAATCAACTTGAAGGCAGTAATGTAGAAATGGAAGAGAAAGTAGACAAAAATGAGACAAGAGAGACAATACTGTGAGAACAATTTGACAGAGTACTGAAAGATTTCAGTCAAAAGAAGGCTCAAAAGTAGATGATATTCGCTCTGAACTGCTGATATAATTGGGAGAGCCAGTCATGAAGAAATTGTTCCACCTTGTGTGCATAATGTATGAGACAGGGGAAATACCCCCAGGCTTCAAGAAGAATGTTGTTATTGTTGTGGTCTTCAGTCCGGAGACTGGTTTGATGCAGCTCTCCACCCTACTCTATACTGGGCTAGCCTCTTCATCTCTTCATAAGAATGGCAACATACATCCATTTGAATTTGCTTATTGTATTCATCTCTTGGTCTCCCTCTGCAATTTTTACCCCACACATTTCCCTCCAATGCTAAATTCACAATTCCTTGATGTCTAAGAATGATCCTACCAATTGATCCCTTCTTTTTGTCAAGGTATGCCAGAAATTCCTTTTCTCCCCAATTCTGTTCAGTACCTTCTCATTAGTTACGTGATCCACCTATCTGATCTTCTGTAGCACCACATTTCAAAAGCCTCTATCCTCTTCCTGTCCACACTGTTTATCGTCCATGTCTCATTCCAATACAAGGCAACACTCCATACAAATGCCTTCAGAAAGGACTTCCTTTGGCTTAAATTAATATTCGATGTTAACAAATTTCTCTTTTTCAAAAACGTTTTTCTTCCCATTGCCACTCTGCATTTTATATCCTCTGTACTGCAACAGTCATACATTATTTTACTTCCCAAGAGACAAAATTCATCTACAACCTTTATTGATTCGTTACCTAATCTATTTCCTTCAGCATTGCCTGGTTTTCTAAAACTGCATTCCATTACCAGTGGCGGCGCTAGACGAAAACTGGGCGCTGGCGAACTCGTCTTTGCGAGGCCCCTTTCATTTTTTCAGTAAGGAAGAAAATGTTAAATAAAATGGGCTAAATCATACACCAATAATCATTATACTCAAATTTTATTACTATGATATACAAGTATTATTGTAATGACCAAAATTACAATAAACAATCATAAATTAAAATAAACATTTCGGCTTTTTGCCTCACTTAATTTGACCACATCACAATTAATACTAGCCTCTATTTCTGCTTCAATTGATAATAATGATACCATAGATAGTCTTTCTTGGCTCATTGTGCTTGTCAATTAAGTCTTAATCAATTTTAACTTTGAGAAGCTTCTCTCGGCCGAAGCTGTACTCACTTGAACTGTGAGCAATATTTCTGATTGTTATATAAACATTTGGATATACTTCTTCCAAATTGTTTTCTAAAATATACTGAAGAAGTTGTTTCACGTATTTGATTGAGTCTAGTGGATTGGATTTTAAAAGCTAGAGTTCCTCGTAAAGTTCTAAAGGCTGTATGTCACTATTTTCGCCTTCTCGATCATACCTAAATCATCACAATGCTTCAGAAGGTCCTCCTTGTATAGAGATTTCAAATAATTTGTATCATAACTAAAACCAAATCGCTCAGAGCGCTGTGAATCGACATTCACTGTCGACTATTACAGCATCTATCATTATGTTAAAAAATTATATCTGTACTGCATTTCATCCGATTGTATTGGTTCACCAATTTGTTCGTACTCGAACATTAGGTTTTTCTGTGCTATTCTTTTCTTTTTAAACTCAGACTCAATTTTGTAACTACTTTTTTCTACAAACAATCGAGCTTCTGCAACGCATGTTTCAAATTCTGCAATACGGAATTCTCGAATCCAGTCACGAAATGAACATAAAGGTCAACAACTACTTTCAGGTTCACTTTAACCGACTGTCATTGTTTGTTTATATTGTTCACAACTAGTAAAATCTCGTACCACATGCGTATTGCAACAATAAACTCATAAGTTAACATTTCGGTCGAGACTGCTTCTCATCATTAAGAGTTTCAGAATCAATAATTTTACTTTTCAGGTCATTCACACTTTCGATGACATCATCAATTTGGAAGAATATAGCTTTTAGTTTTCTGATTCTGCTTTCCCAGTTTGTTTCAGACAGAGGTTCCAATGTCAACTATAATTTACTTTTTATATGTTCCCAACGCTTGCTAGACCTTGTAAAGAGCACATAAATTTTATTGATGAAGCCGAAAAATGTTGTAGCTGTTGTAGATGCGTTAACTGCAACTATGAGCAGCAAATTCCAAGAATGACATCCGCGTGGGGTGAAGAATGGTTATGGATTAATATAGAGTATTCTTGTTCTAACACCTTTACTAATGCCAACCATATTGGCGCCGTTATCATATCCCTGTACTCGACAGTTTTTTATATGTGGATCATTATTTTATATTTCATTTAAAACCGCATTTGTTAAATACTCTCCCGTTGTTTCTGCAATGGCAATAAACCCAACAAAGTGTTCCTGTATCTCTCCAGTTGAGGACTTGCAAAATCTTAATGTTATTGACATTTGTTACACACGGCTCGCAACCCTGGTACAATCAAGCATGAAAACATAATACTTTGCTTGTTTGACTCTTTTTACAATTTCGTTAGTGACAGAATTTGACATCAATGAAATTTTGTAACTCGTGGCTCAAATAATGCCGAGAAAGTTGCTTTTCATTAATACGTTGCAAGTGCTCTTTTTGTGTTAGATCATATTTGGATAACAGTTGAAATACTGTAGGTCTATAAAATTTCCACTGTTTCCAGTATCATTCTGGTTAAGGGATTCTTGATGACCTCTAAATGCCAGATTGTGTGACACAAAGTAGTTGATAATATCGATCAATCTTTCAAACAAGTTATACCAATACTTTTGTGATTCCCTAATCCTTATCTATTGTTTTCCCATATCTAATTCCTTTACAGAATTCCGTCCATTTAATCATACACTCCATGTGTCCTTTACTTTGTTCATGTCTTTGTAATATCCTACTCAGATCTTTTCAGTCACAATAGCCTTCTTTTACAATCTGTGTCTGCAAATGTGAAAAAAGTCTACATGGAAAGCAATAAACTTTGTCTTGAGATGTGGAGTAAACCAACCACCTACAATGTTGCCCTTCACCATTACTCAATTTTCTAGTAAAATGAAGTTTAGTAAAATGTCTTTTATTTGTGTCTTTGGGGTAACTCTCATCAGATTTGAGGTTTTGTTTGGGACCATTTTGGACTAAGACATGATGCTGTGAATCTGTTACTGGAAACACCCACTTTCCTGGATCTAATTCTGTAAATGACTCTGTTTTATGAACAATGTCCTTCGCCGAATCTAAGTACTTTCTTCTTGGTCTACCTCGACTCCTATTACCCTCCGCTGCTGAGCTCATGAGTCTCTTAGGTAACCTTGCTTCTCCCATGCGTGTAACATGACCCCACCATCTCAGCGTGTTCTTTCTAACAGCTTCATCTATGGTGTTCCTTCCACGTTTTTCTTTGATTTCATCATTATGGACACCCTCCTCCCATTGTCCTTGTCTATTAGTACCTGCAATCATCCTTGCTACTTTCATATCTAAATGTTCAAATGTTTTTAGAACTTATGGATCTTAACTGCGGAGTCATCAGTCCCTAAACTTACAAACTAATTATGAACTAGCTTATATTAAAGGCAGCACAAACATCCATGCCCTAGGGAGGATGCGAACCCTGGACGGGGGTTCGCCGCGGTACTTTCATATCTGTAACTTCTACCTAATGAATAAGACAACCTAGGTAACCTGTATCCACCCAGCTTTCACTGCCATACAACAAAGTTGGTCAAAAGATAGAATGGTGCACTGATAACTTAGTCTTGGTACTGACTTCGCCGCGGCACAGCGGCCGAATGCATTGAGGCGCTATGCAACGATGCGCGAGGCCGTTCCCTGTTGGGGGTTCGAAAGCCCCCGAGGGCATGGATATTTGTGTCGTCTTTAGTATAAGTTAGTTCATAAGTAGTTTGTAAGTTTAGGAACTGATGACCCCGCAGTTAAGTGCCTTAAGCTTGACCAACATTTGAACAATTTGAATTTGGCACTGCCTTCCTTCTTGCAGAAGAGAGTAGATCTTAGCTGAGCACTCACTGCATTAGCTTTGCTACACCTTGATTCAAGTTCTTCCACTATGTTGACATCCTGTGTGAAAATACATGCTAGGTACTTGAAATTGTATACCTGTTCTAACTTTGTTCCTCCTATTTGGCACTCAATCTGTTTAAATTACTTTCTCACAGACATTATTTTTGTTTTGGAGATGCTGATCTTCATAACATAACACTTACACCTCTGTTCGTCGTCTGAAGTATTATATTGCAACCTTTCAATCGAATCTGCCATCACAACTAATTCACCTGCATATGCAAGACTGCTTATTTTCTTTTCACCTATTTTAATCCCGCCCTGCCAGTCTACTCTTTTCAACATGTGATAGATGAATCTGTTAACAATTATCATTACCTGACAAGCAAAACAACTTAAGTCCTGGACTAAGTCTGTTTTGCCGGAAAACACGAATGTTCTGTTACTGGAAATAATGTACAAAAGTTGGAAACTGAAGTACCTTTCGTATTAAGCAATGTGTATTCGTTCTTTGGTTAGGCTAGTGGAAGTTAAATGTAGGTCGTCGCTACATAACTTAGCAGTTGACAAGCGCCTTTAAACATCAAATTAAAAAACTAAAATTTTAACAATGTTTTGCGAGGCCCCCACAGGCACGAGGCCGTCGGCGGCCGCTGCCGACGCCTAGCGCCGCTGACGCCTAGTGCCGCCACTGTCCATTACCCTTGTTTAGCTCTTGTTAATGTTCATCTTATATGCTCATTTCATACTGTCCATTCCGTTCAATTGCTCCTCCAGGTACTTTGCTGTCTCTGACAGAATTACAATATCATCAGCAGGTTTTTATTTCTTCCCCCTGAACGTTAATTCCTTCTCCAAATTTCTCCTTGCTTTTCTTTATAGCTTGCTCAATGTACAAATTGAACAACATTGGGGAAAGGCTACAATCCTGTCTTACACCCTTCCAAACCTCTGCATCCTTTCATGCCCTTCAACTCTGATGTTTTTGTACAAATTATAAATACCCTTTCATTCCCTATATTTTACTCCTGCTGATTTCAGAATTTCAAAGAGTCTATTCTAATCAACATTGTCAAAAGCTTTCTGCAAATCTACAAAAGCTAGAAATGTATGTTTGCCTTTCCTTATATCTTCTAAGATAAGCCTTAATGTGAGGATTGCCTTCCGTGTTCCTACATTTCTCCTGAATCCAAACTGGTCTTCCCAAGGTTGGCTTCTACTAGTTTTTCCAATCTTTCTGTAAATAATTCGTGTTAAAATTCTGCAACCATGACTTATTAAACTGATGGTTCTGTAATTTTCACACATATCTGCACCTGATTTCTTTGGAATGGGGTTTATTACATTTTTCTTAAAGTCTGAGGGTATTTTCCCTGTCTCATACATCTTATGCACTATGTGAAATAGTTTTGTCATGGCTAGCTCTCCCAGAGACTTCAGTAGTTCTGAGGGAATCTCATTCCTTCCAGGGGCCTTGTTTTGACTTAGGTCTTTCAGTGCTCAGTCAAATTCTTCTCTCAGTGTAGTATCTCCTATTTCATCTTCATCTACATCTACATTCTCTTTCCTTCCTATAATATTGTCTCTAAGTCCAAGATGAACATTAAAAAATTATAAAGTAAGGGTTATGGAATGTCAAGTAAGAAAATAAGATAATGCTTAAGGAATTAAGATTATGTAATGACACAATAAAAGTAGTAGATGAGTTTTGTTATTTGAGTAACAAAATAACTTCTGATAGCATGATTAGTTTAGATTAGTTGTTTGTTCCATGGATCCATGTCAAGGATATCCTTGTGGCTGTGGAACATGTCAAAATATTTTTTTTTTTTTTTTTTTTTTTTACAAGCTGATATAATAATACTAATAGTATGAATACATCATTTGGGCCTATTCAAAAATTCATCATTGGAGTAAGAGTTGGCCACTAATAAGTCTCTCAGGCTCCTCTTAAACTGAACTTTATTTGTAGCTAAATTTTTTATGGTTGCTGGTAAAGTATTAAAATGTGTGTTGCTGACTAGTGGAGCACTTTTGAACTAAGGTAAGTGATTTTAAGTTAAGGCAGAAGTAAAGAAGATATAAAATGTAGAATGGTTATGGTAAGGAAAGCATTTCTGAAGAAGTGAAATTTGTTGACATCCAATATTAATTTAAATGTTAGGAAATCTTTTCTGAAAGCATTTGTCTGGAGTGTATCATTGAATCAGAGTGAAATGTGGGCATTAAGGAGTTCAGACAGGAAGATAATAGAAGCTTTTGAAATGTGGTACTTCAGATGAATGCTGAAGGTTATATGGGTAGATCATATAACTAATGAGGAAGTACTGAACAGAATTAGGGAAAAAAGAAATTTCTCTTAGCTAAGAGACGGGATAATTTGGTAGAACACTTTACGAAACATCAAGAAACTGTCAATTTTGCATTAGAGCTCAGTTGTCCCGGGGGTAAAAATCGTAGAGGAATACCACTTGTAACATGCAAGAGAAGCTAGCCGTTTTCGCAAAATTTGTCAGTCACCTTTAGGAACAGGTGTAAAGAGTCATGACATGACAAGACGTGACATGAGCAATGATTTGCAGCTGAATGCATCCAATGTTGTCTATCCCAGCTGGAAGAACCTCCTCCATATCTTGGCTGTGACACCCAGTAAGCAAACAGTCTGCACACTGGCCACCTTTTCCAACCTTCCTGCTGTTTGCCTAATCACCCACCCAACAATGGAGCTCTCAGTGACAAGGAAACCAATCCTCTATGTCTGTACAGGCTTCTCAGAAGGTTCGGCCAGACTCAACAGGGGAGGCAACCTGTGCTGGCTGAGAGGTAACAGACAACACCTCAAACCTACTGCTGAGGCATAAGGAAACAGCTTAATGACTAGTCCCAAGTTTTGCGTTCCTCCCAGAGATTAAAAATCCCGCTACAGTTCACAAATCACCATCGGGCAACTGTTGACTGGCAGGGATGTAGCAACCTGAAGGTACGGTGCATCAGGGCTCTGAGGTGTCACAAAAGGCACCAAAAGTGCCCGAGTGATACTGCAGCCCAGGACAGCAGCCTGAAGCTTGTCGACTATGCCGAAAATGGGGCCTCCAGCTACTTATGAACAGTGGCTGATTCCTCTTGAATCTGTTCATCGTGGGCACAGTCCCTACCCATTCCTATCGAGCTATTTTCTTGAATTTATTGTATGTATCAAAGAATTGACAACTAACAAAAATACAGAAAAGTTAAATTATGTAAGTTAGTGCTCTGGAGATGTAATGCAGATGGCAGCTTGGACAAGACTGGGTGGCTAACTGGCTGGAGTGGCAAGATAAAAATGACAAATTTGTTGATTTTCAGATAATATTGCCAATCACAATATTTCTGAAGCATGAATTACAATTTTAGACTTATAGGACTTACATATTCCATTATTACAACAGACAGGATCAGACGTGCAATCTTCTATGCAGCTGATTCTTGGTGATTGTAGTGATGAAAACAGTGACTACATCTTGTATATGACATGTTTTAATGAGTAATTTTAATTGTATTTATTCACCTCAAAATAACAGGTTCATAAGCTTGTTACAAACATTCAAATGTTTCTAAACCTATGGGATCAAATTACTGTCGTCATCAGTCCCTAGGCTCACAAACTACTTAAACTAACCTAACCTAAGGTCAACACAGACACAAATGTGCAAGGGAGGACTCAAACCTGCAACTGAAGTAGCCTTACAGTCCCTGACACGGTGCCTAGAACTGCACAGCCATTCCTGCACAGCCATTTTTGCACAGCAAGCCTGTTATCTTTCCTATCAGAGCCACATATTTAATGAAGCAGTATTTTCTCTATTTACAGCAGTTTAAATCTATACCATGTATAACCCAAAACCCATGTTACTGTATACTGTTTCACAGACTCAATATTCTGAATACTAAGTAATTGTAGATCATTGTAATTATAGTGCAGTTAACTCACAGAGGTTCAGTTAGGGCTGCTATATTATATGGCAGGAAAACTTGGTAGATGTGCTATGCATTAATGTGAAACTGATGTATCTGAGAAACATTTAGTTTGCAATTTTAGCCACTAGATGAAAATCTGGTACCAAGCAAGGTACCACAGCTGTAACACACTTAACATGCATACGTGAGGATGGTGGATCAAAACCGCCTCTAGCCATCCTAACAACGTAGGCGTTTTTTTGATTTTCCTAAATCATACCAGGCAAATGCTAGGATGGCTCATTTCAAAGACCAACGTTGTTTTCTTTCCCAATCCTTAGCAAAAATCAATCTGAGTGTGTGCTCAGTCTGTAATGATCACAAACTTGATGGGACATTAAACTGTGATCTTTCCTTCTAAAGCTGGTCCCATAAACTGTCTTTATACTGAACAAATTCTGTATGCGGCAGTTAATAATAAAATAAGCATCATGCCTTTGTTTGACCTTCCCAGCCCATGTTCTGCTCCTACTCTATTACATATGCAATATGTATATGCCTGTGTCTCTCCCCCCCACCCTATCTCTCCTCCTCTCATCTCTCCTTCATTTTTTTAAATTTTTTCTTCAATTTTTTGCACTCCCTTTTCTCAGTCCCTCTTTCCAATATCTCTTTTTGCTCTACGCTCTACAAACTTTTTATCTTGTTGTACCACTGCAGGCTCTGTCCAAAGATATTTCTCTTTCCCACTACCTCCTCCTTGTATCTTACCCACCCCCTCCCTATCCTCATCATCTCAGTGGACAACATCCAACAATCAATTAGCAAGAATAAGTCTTGCCATGACCATGAAAGTGCCCATTTGGGTGTCTTTTTGATTGTGTAAGTGAGTGTATGTGTGCTGATGCCAGAAAAAGACCTAAATACTTGAAAGCTAGATAAATGTGTTACTATGCTCCATGTATTGATCCACTTTAGGAGAGTGGTTGTCTTTCACTGGTTATATACTCTTCTGAATATATGATTTAAAATTTAAAAATAAATATGAAGTACCTATGAAACTGCTTGGTTGGATTCTTAAAAATGCATAAAGAGTGACGAAGAAAATGTTACAGTCATTCGTACACACTGCATACAATATATATACAAGAGGTTATTATGAAAGAAATGCTGAAAACATTCCAACTGTAATAAAAATTCAACCAAAAATTTTAAAAGTAAATGAAGTATAGAGTAATGTAGCAAAAAAGCATTTAAATTGCTCAGAAACTTTGGAAAAAAGAAAGCATATCAATATTTGAACTTCAAATGGAACTATAGTCTTAAAACGTCAGCAATGCTACATGGCAGCCCTTCACTTAATGTTTTCAGTTTTATAGAACATCTTGATTTGTCCCTCATCTCTTAACTCGGTTGCCTCTTTCTTTGTTATTTCTTTTGTCCTTCCTCGGGCTATTTCAAGCTTGGTTACACCTATTACATGCTTCCTATTTGTCAATATGCTTTTAGATTAGATCTCATTTGCCATTAACCTTTATTTTGATTAACTCTCTCGAGTGGCTTGTTCTCTCTACTACTGAACAACACAGTTTTGTATTCTTACCTTCTACTTTGTGACAAGGAAGTATCTTTACACAGCAATGGTATAGTGTTTGTTCTTTCATATCTAACAAGGGAAACTCCCCATCACCCCCCTCCCCCCTCCTCCTAGATTTAGTGGTTGTATGGCACATTACATAACCTATCAAAAACTGATCACATATGAAGCAACAAAACATGAATAAATAAAAGAAGCAAAATAGAAACAGTGAACACCCCCAGTACAACATATAAAACATGATGGAAACACCTACAACAAGAGCATTGTGATCCTGTGGTTATGGAAAGAACTGAGAAGCAGAAATACCCTGGTCCAAACCTTTCCCCAGTGCAATTTTTTTTCACAACATTATGAACTGTCTCTCTGTTCATTGATGTACTGTAACCAGTTTTTGTGTGTATTGTGCTGTAACAAATGCGCTGCAATACCATTTGGTTGGTTAGCAGCTGAAAGAAAGTGGTTATTGAATGGGAACTGCAAACATAAGGTGACAAGTCAACCAATTTCTCTACAGGATGGTATGTGCACTGTATGACAAGGTGATAAACCTTTATCATGACATAGTTTCCTGTCCATTTATTTGTCGTTTTGATAGGTGAGTGAACTATGCAGCATTTTGCCTGCACTCACTTTTCATCACCTTTTTTTGTGATGGGGATATGTTCTTACCACATGACTTATATTCTTTAACTAATTTATAGTATGAAAACTGCCAGGGCTACAAAAAGAGAACACAGATGTGAATGACATGACAGATGTTTCATACAGTAGTGATGAAAACAAAATAAAAATTTTGTTCAGGAGAGGGATCTTCTGTTTTGTAGTTCAACACCATGACCACAGTACCATAAAACATTTGCTGCAGCTTCTTCCTTAATGTGACATATCATATGCTTGGAGTGTTCAGTTTTTATTTTGCTTCTTTCTATTTCATAGTTCTGCATACTTTGTTCCTGTTTTTTTGCATGATCTATTTTTAGTTTTTGATGAACAATTTGTTGCACTATCCTTCCATTAAATCTGAGTAGGGTGCAATGGGGAGTTTCTCTTGTAAGGAGAGTAGAATAGGGCGTGTTTAGTAATTATGTTTAATAATTTTGCGGCAAAGAAGAATTGAATAGATGTAATCATGTTTCATTTACTCACATTTATGAATCAGTTTTAGCTGCGTTTTAATAACATATGGAAGGCAATGACATGCACAAATAAAGAAGTTAGAATAATATCTATGGGAAGATGATAAATACTCAGTCTTTCATACCTTCATTTCACAGTGAATGTTCCTTGCAATAAATTCATTTTTGTCTTGAAGGAGCATGAGTGCTGCATCACACATGTAGCCACCTAACTGCTTATTCACATCTGTTTGCAGATGCTGAAAGTGAAATACAGTAGTTGGGATATTGCATCCAAATAGGAGATACAGTAGTGAGAGAAAAATAGTCCAATATTTCATTTTCGTTACATAAATATTTCAGCAAGCAAACACAAAAAGAAGCACTCAAGATGATGAAATAAATTATAAGGAGGAGATAATAAGCTGTGAATATGCAAATTTCATTACAGCAATGAAACAAAAATATTGAGCTAGATAAGTTATTTATTTCAGAAAAATTCTTCACTTCTTCAATATCAATTACAAGAAAATGTATCAATAATTAAACAAATGAGTTATTTTGGAAAACACACAATTGGTAATATTTAAGTGATTAACAACATTGACTTCTTTGTATAACAGAGAGTGTTAAAAGATCTGCATTAGAAATGAAACCCATCAAAAATGGTTCACTGTATAAGATGTCAAAGTAAGAACAGTAAACTATCATGTTCAGTTAATAAAATAAGAAGTCTTCTAAACACTCCCCATTTTGAAAAATAAATACTAAATAAAACAAAAAATAAAACACAATTAAAATATATAAAAATCTACTATCAACATACATACACTACATGGAGGAGGGTGCCTCTTACCATTACTAGTCATTTTTTTTCCACTCCCAGATAGAACGGGGGAAACACAAATGCATGTATGCCTCTGTTTGAGCCCTAATTTCTCTTTTCTTATCTTAGTGATCTTTATGCAAAATTAAGCTGGTGGTAGTAGACATTTTCTGCAGTGACCTTCAAATTTAGGCCTTCTGAATTTCCTCAACATCACCTTCACTCCAGCAATTCCCATTTCAGTTCACGAAGCATTTCAGTAACACTCGCACATTGATCGAATCTACCACTTACAAACCTGGCAGCCTGCCTCTGAACTGCCTCTATGTCCTCCTTTAAAGTGATCTGGTGGGGATCCCAAACACTTGAGCAATACTTAAGATTGGGTTGTACAAGTGTTATATATGCGGTCTCCTTTACAGACAAATAACATCTTCATAAAATTCTCCCAGTAAACCACAGTCGACAATTTGCCTTCCCCATGACTTTCCTTATATGCTTGTTTCATTTCATATTGCTGTGCAGTGTTAAACCATCTGCATTTCCCACAACTGTCCTAATATGCATGTTCTATTTTTTATCAGCCTGCAACATTACACCTAGATATTTAATTGATGTGACTCTGTCAAGCAGCACAGAACTAACATTATGGGACTAACATTATGGGACTGTTTCTCCTACTCATCTGCATCACCTTACATTTTTCTACATTTAGTGCTAGTTGCCAATCCACACACAATCTAGAAATTTGCTCCAAGTCATCCTGCATCCTATTACAGTCATTCAGTGATGACACCCTCCTGCACACCACAGTATCATCAGTAAACAGCCACAGATTACAACGCACTCTGTTGGTCAGCTCATTTATATAGATAGAAAATAATAGCAGTCCTGTCACACTTCCCTGGGGCATCGCTGATGAACACTCACCATCAACGTGGGTTGTATTACTGAAGTAGTCTTCAACCCACTCAAATATTTCAGTACTTATTCCATAAGCTCGTACCTTCATTAGCAGTGTGTAGTGCACTTGGTTGCACAAACATTTTTCTTTACAGATAAAACATGTACAGGATTCCTAAAATTCTCCCAATAAACTGAAGTCAACCATCTGCATTTCCCACAACTGTCCTAATATGCATGTTCTATTTTGTATCAGCCTGCAACATTACACCTACATATTTAATTGACATGACTGTCTCAAGCTGAACACTACCAATGCTGTATTTGAATATTATGGGATTGTTGTTTTTTTTTTTTTTTTTTTTTTTTTTTTTTTTTCCCTACTCGTCTGCATCACCTTACATTTTTCTACATTTAGTGCTAGTTGCCATTCCTCACATTACAGTAAAACAAATTATATTCAATTTCACAAAACCCATACGGATGAGGAAATAGAAATAAAACTAGGTGGCCAGCAGATAGCCAGGGGTGATACTTAAAAATACCTGGACTTACATATTGATAGTGAACTAAACTGGTCAAACCACATCCTTCACCTGTGCAAAAGACTTAGTTCTGCAACCTATGCTTTACACATAGTTTGCTCTTATAGAAACACAGAGACAATGAAAGCAGCTTATTATGGTTATTTTCATGCCATTATGACATATGGAATAATATTTTGGGGAAGAAAGTCCTATGTGCATGGCCACCACATTCGATTGTGGGCCGTGGACCCAGAATCAGAGACGGGCCCTCCCCCCTGTCTTTTTTTATTGTCGTGTGAAGTAGTTTGTAATTCCAAGTTTATATCTTAATCATGTTATTTTTAGAATGTACTTTAACTTGGTATAACAAGGTATAAATCTGATATGGTAACCTCAATTTATAAAATTGTTTTACATAAAATTGAGACTATACTAAGAATGGACACAGCAGCAGGCCCAAAGTCAGAATATGTTTGTGTGTGTGTGTGTGTGTGTGTGTGTGTGTGGGCGGGGGGGGGGGGGGGGTGAGGAATCAGCCAATTATGGTGTATATTTTAAATTGTGAAGCTTTACAACATAAGTTGAACTAAAGGCGCAGATATGTTTCACTAGCGACAATGTTAAATTTCATTCAATACCAATCTCTAAGATACCAATCTCTCAGCATACTTTTGACATACTCTTTCAGGAATTAGGTAAATAGTGAGGCTTTATGGAGGGGGGGCGGCATTAATCCCCTTAATCTCCCCCCCCCCCCCCCCCCGGCTACAGCTCTGAGCCACAGTAGCCCTACTTTAGCTTAACAGAAGACTTCTTTGTACTTTTGGCAGACGCTGCGCCAGTAAGGCGGAATTGCTGTACACACATGAAAATATCATCTTCGCAGGAAGTTGGCAAAAAGAAGAAGAAATCTATCACTACATTACACTGAAATCTGACCCATCAATTCCTTTTCAAGCCACACCAGAAGTAACTTCAAACTGCTGTGCCAACAGCGTGACTTGAGAATGAATCCCTAAGTTGTATGACAACCAGAGTAAAATGGATACATGAACTAATTATATCATGTTTTTATAGCTGCCATCTAGTCTACTTGGCATTTAATACTAGAAAGATCGCATGCAAGCTGATACATATAAGAACCTCTTGGGACAAATTGGCCCCATGCAGTTTTATTGTTTATATGGCCAGACTGTGAATGATAATTCCGTGAAACTATCATATGTACTTTTATTGATTTTTAGCAATGGAAGGTCCAGATTGGAATGTTGATAATATGAGGATAGCTAGCATCTAACCATAAAGATGATCACTGAGCTGCCAACAAACTCATATTCACATTCATACAGCTTCTAAATTTTCAGCCATGATCTTTGTCAGAAAAGATCACACTCACTTACACAATCAATCACTCAGGCAGAACTCATCCATACATGACTGCCATCTCCAGATGCCCTACTGCAATCAGTGCTGGAATGTATGGCATTGTTGTCGCATATTGGAACAACAAGGAGACAACAGCAGGTTTTATTTCATACACAGTATTACAAGGAAACATGCTGAAAATACAGAGAAACACTACGAGTCAAATTCACCCTGCGGTACTTCTAGGTAGTAATCTTAATATTTAGGAATCTATTTGAAGTAGAACACTCTAAAAGAGGGTGCACAATATTTTATATGAAAGATGAAGAAATCACTGAAGTCATTACATTTAACGGTTTGATATGGACAGATGGGGAAAATTGGTAAAGGGGCCAATTTGGCCTCTCGATCCTTCAAGTGTAAAACGATTTTTAAATGGCATATAATGTGTTAAGCTGTACTTTTCAAAATACCTAGTAGATTAATTTCGTATCACTTCCGTTTATATATGAATAAATAATCCCTGAGACGGATTTACGTCTCAAATATGTCAAAGACATTATTGACAGATGTGAAGCATTAAATTAAAATTTGTGGTGCGGCCGGGAATCGAACCCGGACCTCCATGCTTACTAGGCAGACGTCTTAACCGTTAGACTACCACACCACTAACGATTAAGGCGCCTCGGAATAGTCTATGTACGATTTCCCTCCACAACACAAACTTTAATTCAGCTTCTTTGTTCCAAAGATAACTGCCACTACTGCCAAGGCTCTCCATGCAGCGGAATAGCACCTCAGCAATGGACATGGTGGAACAATCCTGTTATGGTGATATAAATATCAATTAATATGAATAAATAATTCCTGAGACGGATTTACGTCTCAAATATGTCAAAGACATTATTGACAGATGTGAAGCATTAAATTAAAATTTGTGGTGCGGCCGGGAATCGAACCCGGACCTCCATGCTTACTAGGTAGATGTCTTAACCGTTAGACTACCACACCACTAACGATTAAGGTGCCTCGGAATAGTCTATGTACGATTTCCCTCTACAACACAAACTTTAATTCAGCTTCTTTGTTCCAAAGATAACTGCCACTACTGCCAAGGCTCTCCATGCAATGGAATAGCACCTCAGCAATGGACATGGTGGAACAATCCTGTTATGGTGATATAAATATCAGTGCTGGAATGTATGGCATTGTTGTCGCATATGCTTACTAGGCAGACGTCTTAACCGTTAGACTGCATTTAATCACGGCAGTACTACCGTCCACATAGTTCACCAATTGTATGTGGTTAGATATGCCCAAAATGCGAGAAATTTAGGCTAAATCAAGGAAAATATTGAACAAAGTATACCACTATGAGCTTTAAAACAACAAACTTGTACATAAAACTGGAGATATAGAAATGTAACAATGTATTAGGTATTTTTAATATTACAGTGACACCAAAACTATTCTATATTTATCTTATTTATGGCTTTATAGTAAACTGGTAAATATTTGTCCAAATTTTTAAGAAAGGCCTTCCTAACATCTGGTATAATATAAATATCAATGTAAACAGAAATTCATTAACCCTAAGGTGATTTTCGTCTCTAACATGTTAAAGACATTAAAGATAAAGGTGAAGCAATGAATTAAAATTTGTGATGCAACCAGGAATCTGGTATAATATTTTTCACATAATTCAGTTCAGCAGCATAAGCACCATCTCTGTTCAGTGAGTTTACTCCACAAAAAGAAAACATGGCATACTGTGTTGATACTAAGATAACCATATTTTCTAGGTTCAAATTCGGGACATAACCACTTTTTCTAGATCCAAATTTGGGACATAACCACTTTTTATAGATCCAAATTCGGGACAAATTACAAATTTTGTAATTTGTGTGTGTATATATAGTAATAATTGCAAAATATTAGTTTAAGCTGTTACAAAAAATACATTAATTTACACTTTATTAGTATCCTACTTTATATAATGAAGGAATGCAATCAGAACAACTGTATTTAACAGTGCAGTGAATTTTCTTCAGCAAGTCTGTATTTTTCAACAACACATGAAAAAATTCTACACAAGTTTCATAATAATTTACTCTGGTTACTAATATTGATTTCACAGTTTCTGTGGCAAGCTGTGTTTTCTCACATGTCCATATATTATTTATGTGGGGAAAATACCCTTTCAGTAACAGCATTATTTCCAGAAAGGCAGAAGAGAAACTGCACTAGTTTCAGCACATTTCAGAATGGCACATGATTCTGTCTGAAGTGAGAAATATCAATCCATCTTTGACATTGTAAAAGTGATGTTAGCAGTCCACTCATTGATTTTCTCACTGGTATAGTATGTGCACTTATGCTCAGTGCATACTGTTTGAAACGGTTTGATCATATGTGCTAACAAACTTTTTGTCAAACAGTTTCCCATCATAATTAAAACTAATAATAAAATAGACCGATACAGGTGAGATAAATTTCTAAATCGGAATATAATTGTTAAATCCGGGACAAATAGGTGTACCGAAATACCTTTGAAAAAATTCTGGACAAACACACAAAAATCAAATCAAAGTAATCGTTTAAGATAAGCAGTTTATCATAAATATCTACTACAATTGCCTGTAGGATCTTCTAAAATTTCGTTGGATGACAAAAATTCAACGTGTTTTTGTCTGGTTTGTTTTTAATTTCAGTAACCAAAAATTTAATCATTTAGTGCTGGTGTCGGGACCACTTCAGCACTGGGCCGTGGACCCATGGGTCCACCCAGCCCCACCCTTGTGGGGGCCATGCCTTTGTGCACAAAAAAAAGTCATAAGAATTATGAGTAGGTTCATCCTAGAACCTCATGCAGGAGTCTTTTTAAGGAATCCTAACATGTACTTCACAATACATATTCTCACTCATGTGTTTGGTAAGAAAACATAAGCCCCTTTTTCAATGTAATTGTGAGTATCATAGTCACGATACTAGACAGAAAGGTGGTATCCACTGTAAGCTTACAAATCTAAGTATGGTACAGAAGAGTGTACATTTATTTGCCTGCAAAATTTTCAATGCCCTGCCTTCAGAAATTAAGAATCTAGTTAATGATGAACTCTCGTTTAAAAGGAACTTCAGGCAGTTCCTACTTCAATGGCCATTCTATTCTATTTAAGAATTCCTAAATAACAATGTATAGTGTTGATGTAGACATAATCCTTAGTTATATCCGAAGATCCATTTGCTGTCCTGTCTGATTTTATTATAGACATTTTATTTTCCTATAATTGCTTTTCTAATATTTATTATCTGTGATTGGTTTTCTGTGATATTTATTTCTCTGTAATACAACTTAAGTTGTAGCCATGTTAATATGATAATTGAGTACTATTGTTTACATAAAAACACATTTTGTAACCAAAACAAATTTGTAAAACTGACACGTTCCATATCCTGTGATACATTCACAACATGGATCAATGAAACACAAAATAAATAAATAAATAAATAAATAAATGAAAATCACAGCAACTGCAAAATTTATCTAAATCATTTTGCATCCTACTACAGGCATTCAAAGATGACAGTTTCCCATACACCACAGCATCATCAAAAAACAGCCACAGGTTGCTATGCACTTGTCAGATCATTTATGTGGAGAGAAAATAATAGCATTATAATACTTTTGGGGGACATTCCTGACAATACCCTTGTCTCTGATGAATACTCATCATTGAGGGCATCATACTGGGTTCTATTACTTATGAAGTCTTGGGGCCAATCACATAGCTGGGAACCTATTCCATATGATTGTACCTTAGTTAGCAGGCTGCCACATGTCATATGCCTTTCAGAAATCAATGAATATTCAGTCTGCATGTTGCCCTTCACCCAAGGCTTGCAAGATATCGTTTAAGAAATGGGCATGCTGCATTTAATATGAGAAGTAATTTCTAATGACTTACGTAAACAGGAATTTTACTATATTTGAACTGAGAATACAGCAGAGTCTCTGTAGTCTGACACATATCAGACCAGGATATGTCAGATTACTGAATTTTCAATGAAAAATACTGTTTTTTAATATTAAAACATTTTACTCACAAAACAAAAATACTGTGTAAAACACAAATCACATTTAAACAATACTTCATGTACACATTTGTAGGAACAAATGTATTAATAGAAAAACAGAAAACACATTTTAATGTAGTAATCATTTTTACCCTCATCTTCATCAATTGCCTTTTTCTGTGATAAAAAAATCATCAGTCTTTGTTTTTTCGAGATCAAACAGATTTTTACATCTTTGTGTTGCAGATTGTTTAAAACTAAAATATCAGCTGCTTTTATGTAATTTTCCACAGTCCACAAGACATATGTTAAATGCTCTCACAGCACTGCTGTGTCATACTGTCTATACTGACAAATTGGCAAATTTTACTACATTTCTGAAGAAACAATGTGTACAAAAATCTTGATTGGTTACTCGCTGGTTTTTATCACTTTCCCGTCAATGATTTTGCTGTTCAAATTGTGCAACTCAATTTTATCATGATTATTAATGTCATAAATGGTAAAATTCCAACACCATAAAATGAAGCTAAATCGTTAATTTTTAAAATAATTTCAGATTTTTCAACCAGAGTCCTATCTTGTATTTGTTTTTCACTATTTATTGCTTGGGACATATTGTAGGGAAGATAAAAAACACTCACTAACACTACCCCAGTGAAGTTACAGAGGTTACTAATTTGATTGCACAATGAATGCAATAATCAACAATTGGTGGCTCAATGCATATTGTCAATTACACTGTTCATTTGAAGTGGCTCCACTAGGGTTCCCATATTATTTTAAATGAAATTCGGGGCACTTTTCAAAACAAAAAACAAAATTCCAGGACAAATGCATAAAAATCAGGAAACTTTAGAAAGAATGTCAATATAGGCAAAATTATAATTTATTTTCACATACTCTACCATATCACAGATGATAGGTTAACAGAAGTTATATATACACAGTTTTGATGTAAGGAAGCACATGTATTTTGTAATGATGTTGATGTTATAGACTCACTGCTAATTTAGCTCTAGATGTTTAATTTCATTTCTGATCAAATTGTAGAAGTCCATACAAGGAAGGCTAAAGAACAAATATATATATATATATATATATATATATATATATATATATATATATATATATATATATATAATTTTTTTTTTTTTTTTTTTTTTTTTTTTTTTTTTTTTTTTTTTTTAAATTGAGTCTGTTTTTCCCTGCATCTGTGAGAATACACGTTCACTAGATGCATTAGAACTTGGAATAGCAAATGAAAATTCATCTGAACTTCTAATATGTTTTAAAATCACCCATTCATTATCAAAATGAAAAAAAAAAAAAATCCTGCCACTTTTACTAACATCTGATTTCATATTGCATTCCAGCAGTTTTCTTTAACAAAATTTACTTCAACAACACTACTCATCAAATAAGTCTAATAATTCTCTCTCACCCACAGTGAAGTTCATAACACTATATTTTACAAAACTGTGCAATTGCTGTACATTAATCCAGTTGATGGTTTTATTCAGCAGAATCCACTCCATTGGCCAAAGAGGTTCCAGAAATAGCTAACACCATTCACGAATGTAACCTAAGCATGTATCATAGAAAGCTGTAATGATATTTGTGAAGTGATCAGCTGTCACTAGTCCCTCACTTTCCAACTCATGCAACAACTGTTTTGTTGCAGAAGTAAAAACTGTTTCTGATGTTATAGCTTCTGATTTATCATGTAAAATATTTATTTTGTGAGCAAATTAAATTATAGTCATACTTTCTTTTTCAATGCAGTGAATATAATGAGAGAATATACTTGACTGGCCTGAAAGTAACTGAAGGGTGATGAAAGTCGGCAGATTTTCAAAAAAATTCTTCAGGATTATAGGACATTTGTCAATGGACAGGAAATTGGATTTCAATATTGGAAAATCAGTAATTACTCTTTCAACAACTGGGAGAAGTGATAACCATCTTATTTTACTATGGCCTAAAAGTTTCAGTCACTCTACTTCAACAAACTCACAGAATCATTTTAGTTTCTCAACACATGCAGCATAAATGTGGAACTGTTGATAGAGTTTTACCAATTACAGTATGAACAAATCATTATTTTCACCACCTCCTACAAAAGTTGAATTAGTTAGGGAAGCTGATAAAAAAGGAACAGAAAAAAGCCAACGTGATAATAAAATACAGGACATTTCACTTGTACCCAAGGATGCTTTGGGGACACTGGGACATTTTGTTAAAAATTGGGACTGTCCTGAAAAAATCAGGGTGAATGGAAACCCTAGGCTCCACCCATCCACATTAAGTGATATCAGCACATTGTGTTGGACTATTGGATGCGTCGGACTGGTGAAGTGATGGATTATAGAGACTACTGTATGTTCAAGAATTCTACAGCAAAGTGATGTTAATGATATTGATTTTGAATGAAACACACAAGATAAATGTGTAATATTCTTCAAACGTATTGTTTTCACAAACTAGTTGTTATGCCATCATCAGGTAAACACTACAAAGATATAGCATTGCAGCTCGGTAGATTAATGTTAAAAGATCTTTTAAGTTGCTGTATAGACGGTTCATGTACATTAAATTTCAAATAAGACTAGTGTAACAATGATTGAATATTGATGAAATATGTGACCCAAGATACAGGGTGTACATAAAGTCTGGGATCACTTTCAATTTATTGTACAAGAACCTAACATTGTACGGATATCATACATATGTCATTTCAAAGAGAAACCCTGAAAGTTTTTTTTTCATGTATACTACCACAGCATAGTTTGGTAATTTGCTAATAGTCAGCGCTAGTCGCAAACACGGCGAGTTCAGGTGTGGAGCGAGCTTTCTGTGTCAAAGTTCGACAAAAACAAGCGTGTTACAGCTGTTCAACGGGTGTTTAGAATCAAGTATGGTAAGAAACCACCAACAAGGAGGACCATTTACCAGTGACACAAAAAATTCGTTATGATTGGTTGCTTGTGCCCGACAAAGAGAAGCAGATGTCCCAGTGTGAGTGAAGTGAATGTCGAGCACGTAAGAGAGACAGTCATAAGGAGTCCAAAGAAATTGGTGTGTTGTGCACCTGTGAACTCGAAATGGCTCCAATGACAGTGTGGAAAGTCCTGGGACAGAAGATGTCTATGAAACCATTCAAATTGGAACTAGTGTAGAAGCTGAATGATGACAACAAAGACAAGCATTTTGAGTTCTGTTTGCAGTTGCAAAAATTGAATAAGGATGGGGATGGCATTGTTGATTGCTTGATTTTTACACTAAAGTGAACAGGCAAATCTGTTGAATCTGGGGTACAAAGCATCCACACAAATTTGAGAGTAATTCCCCAAAGGTAAATGTTTTTTGTGCCTTGTCACATCGAAAACTGTACATGCCATTCTTCTTCGCCGAAAGCACTGTCACTGGATAGTCCTACTTGAACATTTTGCAGCAATGGCTGATATTTCAGTTCCTCTTTCAGCAGGTTGAAGTTCGTGGGTACCTGCACACGGATCTGCCACTTCAGTGGATTGCCTGTGCTACAGAAGGGGACAGCCGTTTCATGAAATGGCCTCCCCAGTCAACAGATCTCACTCTGTGTGACTTTTTCCGTGGGCACACATTAAAGATCTGGTGAATGTACCACCTCTACCACATGATGTAGCCGAGCTCCAGGAGAGAATACCGGAAGTGACTGCCCCAGTCAACAATGCCATGCTGGGATGGGTATGGGAATAATTTGATTACCATATTGACATCTGCTGGGTCACTCATAATTCACATATCGAATGTTTATGGAAAAAAACTTTCAGAGTTTCTTATCAAAATGCAATAAGGTTGGCATCTGTACAATGTTTAGTTCTTGTGCAATAAATAATTGAAAGTGTTCCCAGACTTTATGTATACTCTGTATAAATTACATTTATCCTAGGAAAATAAACTGAAACAATAGAAATTGCTTGAACAAATTATTTTTAACAGGTTAAGTATTTGGATCTTAGAAGGGTGAGAATGAACTGGGTGAAACATCTATGAATATATAGGTTAAAATTTTGTATGATTAAATGAAACTATACTTATTGTCTTAAACGTCAAATATTACTAACAAAATTAAAAAATACAATTTGATATTAGGCAAATTGTCATTTGTAGTTCACTGCCATACCATATCTATGGCATCTACAGTCTTGGCTCTCTCCAAGATTTTTGCTCTCAATTGGTCTGCATACACCCATGTCACAGATAATAGCTCACAGTTTGAGTCAGACCATTCTGAATATTTCTGTACAAAGTGCACTGTTAGGCATGTTATGGGTCCCCCCTTCTACTGCCAATCCAATAGTGAGGTAGAGAACCTGGTCAGAACATTTAAAAAGGAATCTCTCAGTAGGCTTCCTGAGCTTCTACAGGTTCACCCACATTGGCAATCAGAGCTCCACAGAGCTGTTGCAAGGCCGCTAGCCCAAGACGCTGCTCCACCTGCTCTGCTCATGCAGTCCCACCTGTAGGAGGCTGCCTTGTCGCAGTTAATAAAATGACAAGAAGATGCAAAATTGACTACTTGCTATTAGTAAGAGAGATATAATTGCTATTATTTTATATTTATGTATTTGCAGGAAGTAAAAACCATAATAAGAAAAAAAGAGAGAAAAAAAAACATTCGATGTTGATGTAAATAATTAATGACAAAAAACTAAAATAATAATTTCAAGTTAAGAAATATCTGTGAAATATGTTGATACTTTGCTTAGTGGTCAGTCGGTCATATGACTTGTGGCGCTGTGTGCTCATATGAAAAACTTGTGGTCCTATAGCTTGCAGAAGTCATAGGAGTAAGGTGCCTTCAGTCTTAGGTGGCTGGGTGTCACTTGGAATTGCTTTTTTTTTGTGCATGGAATAAGACATTTTAGAAGAGAACAGATCTACTAGTTACACAACCAGACTGACAGACTTTACTGTTATATAAATTTCTGTAGAGCAAGAGCTCACCCGTGTCATTAATAAAACTGAACACTGTATAAGCAACATCATCTGTGGTGTTATTTTAAATTCATTTCACCGATTCTCGCAGGCTATTAAACTAAAGGGCACAAATGCAATGTGATCAACTGCCCCTTAAATAGATGACCCAGCTGTTAAGTTTTAGGTTGTTCACATGCCCTAGGTTGGGTCAGTAGCATATGTGAATTAAGATTGTCAGAGGATAATACTATTTTGCACGTTTCAAGTTTCAGCCAGACCCGACTGTCTGGGATTACAGAGTCAGTTGACACTCAAAGTGGATACCGGCAGTTATTCATCACTAGCTCTGTATCGTGCAGCTCACTGTCGGCTCGGTGACACTACGACCGGCTCTGCCCCTGCTCCCTGGCAGGGCATGAGACGACAGCCAACTTTCAGTCTTCAACTGCAGGGGTGCGCCTAGATACACGGCTCCTTCCACCTGCTCTGGTAACTTCCAAGTCTCATATCCTGCCACCTCTCAACGGCATCGTCTAGAATGACCGGTCACCTCAGTTCCGACCTCACGGTAGTTGCCTGCGACACCTGCAGTGCCGCAGCCGTCCACACTGCCCATCATTGTGCTCCGTACCTGAAGTGCAAACATACCTATTGCCTTCTTCGCCAGTGCTCTGTTATGGCCTCTTGCAAGAGAGCAAGCACCATGCTTGTCAATGACTGTGTCTCTTCAAACCATAGTCACAAATGCTGTGATAACACCTTTCTGTGACTGACCGAGGCACCACTGCTTTCATGACAAGGAGTGTCGTCACTGTTATGCATGTCAAAGGTGGGCATATTGGCTATCAGGTAGCTGGTCATGTTGTTGTGGCTGATCCATCTAAGTATTCATTATCTTTAATAACATACATGAGGGAGATGGGAATTATGTGTATAAAGTATACGGTATTCATCTATGTTGATGGAAAACTTAGGATAGAATATAACTATATGTGAGAATATTAAACTTCTCATCACATAGAAGAGAAGCTGAGCAGTGAGGAGGAAAAGAAATGAAAAATGGAAAAGTACACACCTTTTAACCAACATTTGTCTTCAGAGATAAACACAAGGGCTGTTCAAAAAGTAAGGTGACTTTTCATATTGCTTGGCAATGTACATTCAATTATCAATCTTTTTTGTTACATTGATACACATGTCCTATAAATATCTTCACAGATTCAAATGTAAAGTATACTTCTTTTGATTTTGACAGATAGAAAGGTTAGATGTGTTTCAGTGTGCTGGGCAATTTTCTATTATTATAAAAAAAAAAAAAAAAAAAAAATGGAACAAAGAATTTGCAACATATTTTGTGTGAAACATGGAATCAAATGCTCTAAAACACTGAAATGTTGACAGTGGCATACAATGATTCTGATGTATGTAAAAAAAAATTACAAGTGGTACAAGCTCTTACAAGATGGCCAAGTAGATGCCAATGACGGACCTCACTCTGCACGCCCCAGCACATCAACAACAGATGATAACGTCAAAGCTGTGAAGAAAATTGGTTTTGAAAATCATCATATTACCACAAGAGAAGTTGCTGAGTGTGTTGGAGTATTGGTTGGCTCATATCATCATATTTTTCAGATGTTTTGGGCAAGAGATGTGTGTCAGCAAAGTTTGTTCTTAAACTTCTCAGTTTTGTTCAGAAGAACTGTCACATAAGCAGGGGCTCTTGAATGACATCGCTGATGACCCTGATTTTCTCAAAAGGGTCATAACTGGTGACAAAACATGGATTTATTGTTATGATGTTGAAACCAAAGCCAAATTGTCCCAACATAAGCATCCCAGAGAGCCAAGACCAATCAAATGTCAAAGTTGTGCTCACTGTTTTTTTCTTCATTTACTGTTGTGTAGCACATCATGAATTTTTGCCTCAAAGTCATATGGTTAATAAGGAGTATTACTTTGATGTTCTGCACCATTTGTGAGAAGCATTACACAAAAAATATCCAGAATTGTGAAAAAACAATTGATGGCTTTTGCATCAGGACAAAGAACCTGCTCATTCATTGTAGCGGGTGAGAGATTTTTTGACCAAAAACAACATGACAATCATGCCTCAGCCACCATATTCACTGGATTTGGCCTCTTGGAACTTTTTCTATTCCCAGAACTGAAGAGATCTATGGAAGGATGAAGATTTGCAGTGATTAAGGAAATAAAAACTGCATTGCTGGAAGTACTCAAGACTGTACCAAAATGTGCTTATAAGGATTGAAAGAAGTGTTGACAAATGTGTATTGTATCTGAGTTGGATTACTTTGGAGGGGACAACATTAATATTGATGAATAAATAAATATTTTTTCATAAAAATATGGTCACTTTACTTTTTTGAACACACCTTGTATGCATGGGTGAGGCACACACAATTGCAGCTGAAATATTTCCAAACTTTAGAGAATTACGACACCATGACATTAATATGACCTGAGAAGTGAGCAGGTGATAATGTCTGCAGATGGCCTGGCGTTGTTTATAAGAATGAGAAGCCAAAATGTAGACTATGGCATCTGTAGAGGCTGTGTGACCATACAGTGCATCCCTCAAACAGACGGCTATCTTCTCTGGACTAAAGTCATCTTTTGATGTTCCCAGTACCTTGAAATAACAAAAAGAAGCAATGACATAACAGTTGCACATTTGACTTTTATTAATAATTCAATTTATAGGTAGTAAGCAATTTAAAATCTATTATGCTTCTCTAATTACCTTTCATTATGTGAGTCTTGACAAAAATGCATGTCAGTAACACAACAGGTGACTTCAAAACAGATTTTTTTTCCCAGATACCAGAGCTAGGAAGTAATAAAATATAGCAAAACAAGAAACAGACCAATAGACCACAAACCAAGGTAAATCTCTAATAATTTGAAAGGAAAGGTTATAAATGATACAACACAGGTACCATTTGAATCCTGAGGGCCATTTCACAAAAAGTTTTAATTAGCAAAATGGGTGAATCAGGAGAACACCTAAATGGTTATCATAATATATTGGCTGCCATGTGGCTGCTGATGGCATAGCAAAGACTTGCACATGACAGTGTACCTGTACTGGCCTTGAAATAGGCACCAATAAGCATGTTGCAGTCAAAATGATAAGCTTATGCTGTAGACAAACCTATAGGTGTGGTGGAGTATCTTTGTTTGTCTGAAAGGGCTGTAAATTGAAAACCATAGACCTGAAATAGATGTCAGCTATTGAAAAGAATGGATTTCTGTGAGCATGAACTTTATTATTATTATTATTATTATTATTATTATATACGATCTCCAACAGGTAATTCTTCTTATCTTTTAGAAATACTGGAACTAATTTTAAATGAACTTAAAAGTTCAATCAAAATGCAAGATTATGACAGGCAATTTAGGACCTGCAGGTACTCGAATGTTTGTAAACCTATTGGACCAAACTGCTATGATCATCAGTCCTTAGACTTAGAAACTACTTAAGTTAACTTACACTAAGGAGAACATACAAATACTCATGCCTGATGGAGAACTCAAATCTCCAGTGGGAGTGGCCATCCAGTCCATAGCATGATGTCTTAGACCACGCAGCTACTCCTGCCTGGCCTTGTAAGTACTAAAAGGAATTAGCTGACAAATTTGTTAATCTTGTACAAGGGATCACCACATAATGTCTGAGAGTGAAACAAAAATAGATAAGATATTTATTGGCAAACACGTGTATAATTATCAAACAATAACTATGATGCCTTATCTGATATTAAGCCTGTTACTTCAAAATCATTCTTTACTGAATCCAAGTACCCCGACTCCTCTTACCCTCTACTGCTGAACCCAAGAATCTCTTAGGTTACCTTGCTTCACGCATGAATGTAACATGACCCCACCAGCTCATCCTGTTCACTCTAACTGCTTTGTCTATGATATTCATTCCCAGTTTATTTATTTCCTCATTGTGGATTCATAATATACATTTAATTGTGACATTTAAGTGAAAGACATTGGTTTTCATGATTACAAGTGAATTAAAATTAAGCTTAGAAAACTTCAAAAGTAAATGACCAGTATGCCACAAGAAGAGTCATGAATAAAAATAACAATGATGCTTTCAACTGCATGTTACAGAAAGTAGCTTACAAGAACATGTTCCATGATAATCTCAACAAAGTGATTCGCCCATTCACCCATTTCTATGCAATTATAGAAATTGCCTTGCTTTTGCACTTCCAGTGAAGAATACTGAAGTTAATATAGAGTCCATTACATGAATGTGGGCATAAAGATAACCTCATAAATTCTTCTTAGTCATCATCATAATCATCATCATCATCATCATCAGGGACTGATTATGCCTTTCAGCATTCAGTCCAGGCCTGGTGGTTGAAGTGGGTACCACAGTAGCTGTACCCACTCTTGATCTGAAGGAATATTTATTTACATAGTGCCACACGGGGATGGCCACTCCCGGTTGGGCGGGGCTGGGAAAAATGACGAAATCGCTTTTCCGATTTTCATGCTATAAAACCTGTTGATGGTATATAGGGCCACCTTACATAATTTTATCAACTTCTTTTTTCATTACATGTTTTCCATTGCTTGTGAAAATCGAAAATGCCTAATTTTCATTCTGCATGAGTTTTTAGATTCATAACACTTCTCATTCTATTTTGAAGAAAGCATATGGTTTAGTGACCTGATTTTTTGACACATGGTAGTACAGTATCTTAGCTTTCTAATAAAACATTAACCTTTTCTTAATTTATAACCGTTATTTTAAAATGACACTCTTTGAGAAGTACGAGTGCATATTTTTACATGTAGAGATTACGACAGCAGGGGGGGGGGGATTAGAGGGAGGCAGCATTTGGACAATTACCCACTCTTAAAAAATATGAACCGCTGGGCCTGGTCTAGTCTGGAGCATAGTCCCCCTAATAAAATTCCTCCATGAACCCTGTTCAGTGCTAATATTGAAGCCTTCAATGTCATTCAAAATCATTCTTCACTGAATCCAAGCACTTTCCCCTTGGTCTACCTTGACTCCTCTTATCCTCTGCTGCCGAGCCCGTGAGTCTTTTAGATAACTTTGCTTCTCCCATGCGTGTAACATGACCCCACCATCTCAGCCTGTTCGCTTCGTCTATGGTATTCATTCACAGTATTTCATTGATTTCCTCATTATGGGCAACCTCCTGCCATTGTTCCCATCTATTAGTACCTGCAATCATTCTTGTTACTTTCATATGTTACTTTCATATCTGTAACATCAACCTTAAGAATAAGGTAACCTGTATCCATCCAACTTTCACTCCGATACAACAAAATTGGTCGAAAGATAGAGCAGTGAGCTGCTAACTTAGTCTTGGTACTGACTCCTTCTTGCAGAAGAGAGTAGATCTTAGTTGAGCACTTACTGCATTAGCTTTACAACACCTTGATTCATCTTCTTTCACTATGTTGCCATCCTGTGAGAAAATACATCCTAGGTACTTGAGACTGTCTACCTGTTCTAGCTTTGTTCCTACTATTTGGCACTCAATCTGTTTAAATCTCTTTCCCACAGACATTACTTTTGTTTTGGAGATACTGATCTTAATATCATAACCCTTACATCTCTGATCAAGCTCTGAAATATTAGATTGCAACCTTTCAATCAAATCTGCCATCAAAACTAAGTCATCTGCATATGCGAGACTGCTTATTTTGTTTTCACCTATTTTAATCCCAACTGGTCATAAGCCTTTTCTAGTTCTATAAAACATAAGATACAATTCCCTGTTCCACTCATAGCACTTCTCCATTATCTGTTGTAAGCTAAAGATCTGGCCCTGAAAGCCTTTAAAAGGCAAAACCCACACTGATTTTCATCCAACTTGTCTTAAACTAATACTCACATTCTCCTTTCAACAATTCCTTCTTCCCTCCCTTTTGCAGACTCCAGAATAGTTTTCCTGTGGCTTGACCCATAGTTTCTAACTTATTTCCAAAGTCTTCCCATGATTTCTGCTTAGATTTTTGAATTATCCATTCTTCTACATGAGTTTCTCTGCCTGCCTGAGTTCTAGTATGGAGCCATTTTTGAAACGTCTTCTTTTTCTTCTTATAGGCTGCCTTGACTGTGTCATTTCAGCAAGCTTCCTGCTTCTTCCTTCCTTTACACACTACTGTTCCAAGACATTCTCAAGTTATTTGTAGTAGTGTGTCCCTGTACCTGGTCCATTCCTCTTCTGATAACTGTAAATGACTAAATTCAACTAAATGGTACCTTTATGAAATCGTTGTTATACACTACTGGCCATAAAAATTGCTACACCAAGAAGAAATGCAGATGATAAACGGGTATTCATTGGACAAATATATTATACTAGACCTGAAATTTGATTACATTTTCACACAATTTGGGTGCATAGATCCTGAGAAATCAGAACCCAGAACAACCACCTCTGCCTGTAATAACCACCTGGCCATCGAGTGAAACAGAGCTCGGATGGCGTGTACACATACAGATGCCCGTGCAGCTTCAACACGATACCACAGTTCATAAAGAGTAGTGACTGGCATATTGTGACGAGCCAGTTGCTCGGCCACCATTGACCAGACGTTTTCAATTGGTGAGAGATCTGGAGAATGTGCTGGCCAGGGCAGCAGTCGAACATTTTCCATATCCAGATAGGACCGTACAGGTCCTGCAACATGCAGACGTGCATTATCCTGCCGAAATGTAGGGTTTCGCAGGGATCGAATGAAGGGTAGAGCCACAGGTCGTAACACATCTGAAATGTAATGGCTACTGTTCAAAGTGCCGTCGATGTGAACGAGACGTGACCGAGATGTGTAACCGATGGCACTCCATACTATCACGCCAGGCGATACACCGGTACGGCGATGTCGAATACACGCTTCCAATGTGCGTTCACCGCGATGTCGCCAAACGCGGATGCGATCGTCGTGATGCTGTAAACGGAACCTGGATTCATCCAAAAACATGACTTTTTGCCATTCGTGCACCCAGGTTTGTCATTGTGTACATCATCACAGGCGCTCCTGTCTGTGATGCAACATCAAGGGTAACCTCCATTACAAAATCACAGTTGCCAGTGTGAGCCAGTCGGTGTAGAACTCGCGACCTACCCCTACGGCATGGATCCCCTCCCTTCCTTTCCCCCCCGTCACCTCGCCGTATCCCCTTACCACCGCTAGGTCCCCAGCAGGTGTAGCCAGTCCGTGTGGGCGGACTGTTATGTACCCTCCTGGCTGAGCCTCTGAAAATGCAGGGATCACACTGCTGATACCTCAGCTGTGACCTCCCCATGCAATCCGAGAGGTCGATGCCCATCCTCCAGGGTATCGGGACTGCCGGTAATGGTCACCGTGCCAGGTGGCCCTCGCTGTGGCGCCCGTGGGGAGGGCTGTGGTACTGGGGCGGACGTTTCGCACCGTGAAACGTATCAAACTTCAGAACGGTTGTACGACGACCGTCTCTGCAGACAGGAATGCTACTTTGAATCTGTCTACTTCTCGTAAGAGGACCTTCCCCTCCGTAGCTACCCCTCGGGAGGAAGTCCGGGCACGACGGCTCGGAGTGAATACCTTTCCGCGCTGCACCGGGACGGACGGAGGTACCTTCACTCTCACCGAGCCACTGTTTTTTGAGGAACAGATATAGGATACGTTTGGCGAAGTTGGCTACGTGAGTAAGATGCGCTCTGGCTCCCCACTCGTAAAAGCTGTATGTGTCGCCAATCTGCTGCTCTGTGCACCTGTGACCATCTTGGCCACATCCTCGTGCCTTCAACCTCTTATCAGTCTTTGAATATGGTGTGGGGAGTCATTTTTCATTGGGGCCTCCTACTGCAAACTGACGAGGCCAATCTGGAACGCCGTTCCGAAGTTAAAGTAACCTGGATTCTTAGCTAAATGAAAGAATCGATGTATCATTTACCACAGGTATATTTATATAAAAAAAACTAAAACAATAACTAATAAAGCCACTTCAGTCACTAATACACCGGATAAATTTGCTTTCCAAGCCAGAAATGCAGCGCCTCCGCGTCGCAGATAATCTTACATATCATATGAATCGCCGTTACCTCAAAGAAAGGAAGGAACTTTCAGAGTTTATCTTCTCCTGGACACCGCTGTTATTAGAGACGGAGGTTACTACAAGACCGCGGTGTTATTAGATGTGTAAAAGACTTATGACAAAGTTTGGAGGAGTAAATTACTCACCAAATTACACGTCTCGAATACTGCTATGTGAAAATCATAAATAGTTTCCTCTGAGACTGAAATTTTTCATAAAATTTGTTGGCCAAAGGTGTAGTGTCAAGCTTTCGGAAGAAGGAATCGACCAAGAATAGATCATCTGATGACACTGTTTATCCGCCATGCCAATGACGCCAGGACGCTACCGTGAGTCGGTGTTGCGCAAACTGCAGATGACACTGCTCTTCTAGCAAGCAGCAGAAGGCAGAAGGGTGAACGCCAGTGAAACCCAATTAGCCGGCCGAGGGGACTGAGGCGCTCCAGTCACGGTCTGCACGGCCACTACGGTCGGGGGTTCGAATCCCCCCTCGGGCATGGATATTTGTGCCGTTCTTAGGATTAGCTAGTTCATAAGTAGTTTGTAAGTTTAGGGACTGATGACCCCGTAGTTATGTCCCTTAAGCTTAACAAACATTTGAACCCCAATTATGCGGATGCAGCAGCAATTACACATTATAGAAGGGTAGGCCACTGACAACCGCAAAGACCTAAGCTACTCCAAAAATTCCAGAATTACGCGACCAATTAACCATGAATGGAGAGCATCTACAGTGGACAACACAAGGAAAAAAATTGAGAGTATTAATGGATAACAAACTCTTATAACAGCGTCATGTCAACACAAAAACGCCATAAAATGATAAATCCGATAGATGAATTGTACCTAACCACGGGTGTGTATAAGGCCTGAGGTCCCCCCCCCCCCCCCAAAAAAAAAAAAAAAAAAAAAAAAAAAAAAAAAAATATGTATGTAAGGAAAAAATCTATATCTTTTATGATTTAATGTCAACAATAAAAAAGCTTGATCTCGGTAAGCCGGCCGCGGTGGCCGAGGTGACTGAGGCGTTCCAGTCACGGTCAGCACGGCCACTACGGTCGGGGGTTCGAATCCCCCCTCGGGCATGGATATTTGTGCCGTCTTTAGTCTTAGCTAGTTCGTAAGTAGTTTGTAAGCTTAGGGACTGATGACCCCGTAGTTAAGTCCCATAAGTTGTACAAACATTTGAACATTTTTGATCTCGGTAAAATAAAATGGGCTTCAGCGTAAACTATCATCTGAATATGGGCAGCAAAACTGATACAAAATATCATTATTTATCTTTACATTACCTAATCTTGGTCCCCAAAAATATGCAAAATTCTATACTGGTATTTATTCCTTTCCAGTCAAGAATCAAGTACCTGTACACAACTAACTCTCCACAAGATAGGGGTCAGATTTTAAATTAAAAAAGTGGGACACTTCAATAGTAAAGATGTTCATAATTTGCACTCACCTTTAGAAGGCCTATACGGTATTTCCAGTTGCTGAACTGATAGGTAATGTTGTCGCCTATGCTGGGTATTGTGAACTGTATTTTGTAAATCCATTAATTAAGAGTCAAAATTTTATGATTTTTTTTTAAGAGGGCAAGTTTAGTCACTGAAATAATTTTTTACTGTAATCACAGCATTCAGCATGTCAATGTTCATGCGATTTCGCTCTTTTTTTTTTTAATTGTTCAAATGTTTGTAAATCTATCGGACCAAACTGCGCCATCATCAGTCCGTAGCGTACAAACTACTTAAACCTAGGTAAACTAACCTAAGGCCAAACACACACACCCATGCCCCAGGGAGGACTCGAACCTCCACGGCGAGCAACCGTGCGCTCCGCAGCGAGACGCTTTAGACCGCTCGGCTACTCCACCGCGGCTTCGATCTTTTGTCCATACTGCACTCACAAGAGATAATATACGCTTTACCGCAGGTTTCTTAAGGTTTTCAAGTGAAACCCTCTGTTTTTTGAAATAACAGAAACTCTTTATCCGTGTCGTTTCAACACTATTAACAAACGGAAATTTGCGTTTTAAAGCCGGCCGCGGTGGCCGAGGAGACTGAGGCGCTCCAGTCACGGTCTGCACGGCCACTACGGTCGGGGGTTCGAATCCCCCCTCGGGCATGGATATTTGTGCCGTCCTAGTTCGTAAGTAGTTCATAAGTAGTTTGTAAGTTTAGGGACTGATGACCCCGTAGTTAAGTCCCATAGACTATACAAACATTTGAACATTTTGCGTTTTAAAACGTCCGAAAATAACGACTTTCTCTTCGGTGGTATCTCACTGTCACAAAACAACGACCCCGGTATCGATACTAACAGAGTTTTACAACACGTAAATCATTGACTTCTCTTCCATCAGCACTGTTCAAGTGCTCGCTGTGTAGTATTGTTGCACCGGTTTAATGGGTACAATTGACGGTAAACATCAAAGAAAATCGCCACGATGTGCTAACACTGTGTGGCTAGGATAAACATTGTTGTCGCGTTTTCGTTTCGAAAGAGACAGCTAGATAATGACTATAATTGTGGTGAAGACTACTTTTTGTACTACATTTTTACTGCCCAAGTGCATCGAGGCATCATTTTCTCAAATTCCCAGCAGGAAACTACTACTAGCCAGTGAAGGCACAATGCAAAACAAAAATTATATAGTAAAGTGACATTAAAAGGCAGTACAAATGTAGGTCCCGCGAGAGATATAGGCGGCACACGGGACATAGGCTTCATAATTGGCACTGTCCCGCTAAATGCGGGAATTCTGGGATTCCTACCACAAGACGATCTTTATACCGGCGATGCTCATGCGGGAAACAACCTGCCCATCTAACATAAAACCGCTTTTAAAATGTTTGTAGTCGTATGTAAATGTGGTGCAGACTTACGTTGGAGGCGCGGGAGCGGCGGCAGCAGCAGCGCTGCCCGGCGTCATCCATGGCTGCCAACTGCTGCACGCGTCCGCTCGATGCCATACGTTTCCCGATACTGTGTCGTCGCTAAACCTAATGACAAAATTGCGTGTCAGCGCGCACTGTATTCTGTTTCACTTCCGCGTACGGCTTATCTGTCGTGGCGATGAACCTCGCGGCAAAAACACTGCCGTTCCTGGAGTCACGCTCGTTCTACTTGTTTTAGCTAGTTCCTAGGTCAAAGTGGAAGGTGGTTGGCGGAGTCAGCTGCTTCACGAGCGAGAGCTCGAAATTTACTAACGAGGGGACCGTCAGACGTGTCATGGTCAAACATACGGGGTGAGGCATTGAAAACTGTTTTTCGAAATATTTAGAAAATACAAATCGGATTAAAAAAATAAGCTAAAAGTTGTCCCTAGAAGAGGGACTTCAATTAACGCATAGCTCGTCCCCCCTGCACAACCCCCGGGGACGGGAGGGGAATGTCTTTGAAATCTTAAATAGTAACCCCGCTCAGGGACGGATCTAGAGTCTTTGGCGCCCGCGGCAAGATTGTCGGTTTGTGCCTCCCCCTCCCCCCTCCCCATGCTTCATCGTCGCAATGACGAAGTATGAGATTTAATAAAAACAACAAAAACTGGTTTTATATTGAATTCTTTTATTCACAAACAAGAGAACATGTACCGTATGAATGACGTCATAAATAAATACAGATGAAAATGTAAATAAAAAATAATTTTAAAAATTTGAGGCCTAGGCGTAACTTAAGAATTTTTTTTTCCAATACATGTTTACAATCAATGCAAAATATTTAGTATTAAATAAAAAATAAATGTAGATTTAAAAAAGTCAAATTTTCCAAGTATAATATATGATAGAATAAAATCTTGAAGCCGGCCGCAGTGGCCGAGGGGACTGAGGCGCTTCAGTCACGGTCTGCACGGCCACTACGGTCGGGGCTTCGAATCCCCCCTCGGGCATGGATATTTGTGCCGTCCTTAGTTGTAGGTAGTTCGTAAGTAGTTTGTAAGTTTAGGGACTGATGACCCCGTAGTTAAGTCCCTTCAGCTTAACAAACATTTGAACATTTGAAAATCTTGAAATATTTACTGAAATCAAGGAATCAATATGAATGAACAAGAACCGGTAATTTTTGTTCCACTTCATAATGGCTGCCTGGGGAGGCAACAATGGGTAAATGATTTAAATTGTGAGCAGTTCTTCACTGCGCAAAACGCGTAATTGGACATAATAATCATTACAAATTTGCAACAGAGACTGTCAACTATTTGAATTATGTAACCTACAACTTAACCTTACGAGCTTTCCTTTCAGCAAAAGTATTAATAATAGAATCATATGAGATATTAGGCCGCGGCCGAGCGCTTTGAGGCGCTATGCTACGATGCGCGAGGCCGTTCCCCGTCGGGGGTTCGAATCTCCCCTCGGACATGGATGTTTGTATCGTCTTTAGTATAAGTTAGTTCATAAGTAGTTTGTAAGTTTAGGGACTGAATACCCCGCAGTTAAGTCCATTAAGCTTTACAAACATTTGAACATTTGAGATGCTAAACTCTAATTGATGTTCAATGCTGATTATACCCAAGTCTGTGAGTTGCTGTTGTGACGTTCTGTTTCTTAAATATGTTTTTATTTGTTTCAATTTACTGAAACTCCTTTCGTTTGCTGAAACTGAAACAGGGATCGTAGTAAAAATTCTAAGTTGTCACATTTGGAAATGCATTCTGTAATCCATTTTGGCAAATTAAGCTCAATTTTTTTGCAGGAGTTGCTGTTTTCATCGTTGGTATTAAATTAAGTGCATGATATTTAAAACTCTGCAGTTCTGTTATTTAATTCATCCTCATTAAGGTTATTATAATAGGTATAAGCTAAGTGCAATGTCTGGATTTTATCATCCTTTAATGTCAGCAGCTCAGTCCCGTGTCAAAATCCAAACAAATTGTTTATACTTTGTAATGCATTAAATCTGTTCCTCAGCTGATGAATGATGTGGACCATTACTTCCGCGACCGTGTTATGGAACCTTTTTTCAGCTGTCCAATCACAACTTTCGTCTTCACAATTTTCGTCGACCATCCTCTTCCTTTCTCGTTTGCGCAACTCTTTGAATCGAGGATCCAAATTAAGCTTTTCAGCTAGGGCCTTGGTTTCTTAGATTATATCTCTTACTACTGTTGCGTTTGTTCTAGTTTCCCGAAACTCCTAGGTGAGTTGATTTATATGATTAACAGATTGGTCAATGGTGATATTCCCTTTCTGTAAAATTTTGTTTACAATATCGATTCGTGTTCGCTACTTGAACCAAAAACAAGAAGCTGTGGTAAATTCAAAAGTGCTGACATTTTTAAAAAGATTTTTAGCCTCTATTTTGGTCTCAGGGATGGATGTCACGCTAATTATAAGTTCATTTAAAGCCTTGATGACCTCTTCGAGATGTTTGAGAACGGATGACAACTGCTACAGCTTCCCTCTTTGTTGGCCATCTAGTAGAACTCTGTAGCTTTAGAGATACAGGCACATACTTTTACATAATCTCCCATATGTTAGTGGATTATTAGGAGAATAAATATAGACAGTTTATTAATCCAAAATAAGTTTCTGCACCGTGCGAAGCACTTGCAGTATTCACTCCAATCAAATTTATTGAGTGTGCACCAGACGTCACGAAGAATTCTAAGTTATTTTTTTTATGTAAACGAGACTGGACACCTTTGTACTTTCCAGCCATATTAGTACCATTGTCGTAGGATTGGCCTTGACAACTTTTAAAATCTAACGCATCTCTTTCAATTTTCTCCAAATTATTTCAGAAAGTGCCTGCGCTGTCTTGCCACTAATCGTTAAAAAGTCAATAAAACTTTCACATATCTCTGCACGACATTCATTGAATTTTACGTATCTTATAATTTGCGACATATGCTCACAATGGCTTACAGAAGGAGTGCAATCAAACATAACAGAAAAATATTTTGCTTCTTTAATATCAGTCATTATTTCTAAAAATTCATCTTGGATGCCGTGAGAGAAGTAGCTGAGTTGACGTTTCTTGTGCCACCTTATGTGCTCTATCAATGCGGGGTGGTAGCGAGACAATAATTCAATGGTGTTTAAAAACTTCCCACATCATGGATCACCAAAATCAAGACTGTCATCTGAAACTCTAATGACAGAATGACATCGACAATGACAATTAAAACCGATTTCCAATGCTTCTCCTTCTCCGATATTTGTTGTTGTAACTTTGTCAATACCACCTTTATTTAGAGATGCGTCTAATGGCGTACAAGAGCAAAACCGTTTTTTGTTTCTTCATGAGTTTTCGTGCTCTGGAATCGTTTCATTTAATTTTTTTCACTGAATGAGACCCTTCTTAGCCATACGAGAAAGTTTTGTCTAGGATATGTCGTCATGAAATACTTTGCATGGTATGCAAAACAAAGCATTTTTGATGTAGTGTAGGCTATCCAAGAACGGCACACCTTTTATCCGTTAGAAAGATGTTTATAAAACTAGGCTTTTGACAATTTTCTTCTCGCAAAGAGAATCATTGAAGTCTGGTTCAGTTTTTTCTTCGCTTAACAGTTTTTCAACACTGAGGCGCCGGCCGCGGTGGCCGAGGGGACTGAGGCGCTTCAGTCACGGTCTGCACGGCTACTACGGTCGGGGGTTCGAATCCCCCCTCGGGCATGGATATTTGTGCCGTCCTTAGTTGTAAGTAGTTCATAAGTAGTTTGTAAGTTTAGGGACTGATGACCCCGTAGTTAAGTCCCTTAAGCTTTACAAACATTACATTAACACTGGGGCATCTCGCTGCATCCGAAAAGCGCTCTGGCCGGGTCCCTGGATACTTAAAATCTAATAGCAATTTTTGTTGACTTGCGGAGGAATAATAAGTAATGGCTGTAGACGTATTTGAAGTTCCCGTCATTCCCTCTGTTGTAGAAGTGGACGCTAAATCGCACTCCTGAGAATCTATTGGTTCCGCTTCGTCCTCCTTTGAATCGTAGGGAAGGTCTTGAGGCTCGTCTGTAGATACGCGTTCGAAATTACGCCCACTAACTTCCTGTGTAGCTCCGCTATCATCTCCATCTATATAAAACCGAAAGGATACTCATGCACTCACTCACTCACTGACTAAACACGAAATCTCGAAAACTACTTCACCTATGAACCTGAAATTTTGCAGGAATGTAGTTTATAGTTAGAAGACGTCAGCTAAGAAAGGAAGGAAGGAAGCTTGGAGTTTAAGGTCCCGTCGAGAGCGTGGTCATTAGAGACGGAGCGTACGCTCGGAATGTTTGGGTTAGGATGTGGAAGGAAATCGGCCGTGCCATTTCAAAGGAACCATCCTGACATTTGCCTAGAGTGATTTAGGGAAATCACGGAAAATCTAAATCAGGATGGCCGGAGGTGGATTTGGACCACCATCCTTCCGAATGCGAGACCAGTGTGTTACCACTGCGCCACCTCGCTCGGTCTGCTAAGAAAGGATTTTGCGATAGGGCCGATATTTTAGGAGATATGACGTCATAAATAATGAAAACTTCCCCGTCTTGCGGTATGTGATAGTGTGACTTTATCAGTCCACTATTTGAGAAGGAGAGCACTTAGCTGCTTCCAACAAACTTTAAACATAAATTCAAACCTTTAAGAAACTTTTTCTCGCTGACATACCTAGCAAAATGATGAAAGGAAAAATGTTTCTCGCCTAGTACTTTTTCGGCGTTCATGCAGTAAAATTACGGCGATTGGCATGACGTTACAATTTATTACTCGTACACTATTGTGTTCGCGAGAAATGTTACAGACAGTGTACACACATACCATTGAACGTACGTTCGAAATTTTATCATAGTACGACGCACAGTTCATGAGATATGGGGTCATAAACAATTAGGTTAATGAAAAACCGCCTCATCAAGCATGACGTTTTGGTTTCTTACGTCTTTCCTATTAACTCTATTCGCGACGTATTTTGCATACATTTTACATATGGATGTACCTTCGAAATAATATCGTATTACGACATATAGTTCAGGTGCTATGACGTCAATGACAATGAAATGCATGACAATTCCCCCTAATAAGCATGAGGTTGTAATTTACTACCAACTCTATGTGCAACACATTTCGCAGGCAGTTTCCTAATATTCCATCGCCTTTTTTCTAAAAACATGATATTAACGAGAGAAATCGTGTACCGGTTCAAAGAAGAATAAAGTGTTTTCAATACATCAATAATTTATTGCAAAAATTGTTAAATATGAAAGCTGTTTGCTTTTAGTAGATTAATAACTTTATTGTTAAGAAAAAAAATTCAAAACGAAAAGTGTCACTTCATAGTATGTCAATAATTTTATTGTTATGCAAAATTTTCATAATGAACGACGTTTGTGTTTAGAACATCAGTAAAATCTCCAAAATTAAGGATGATTGATTTTAGTATGCCAATGATAATACGACACACAGCTTCTTTGTTTGGATACTGCTCTTATAATTTTGTACATAATGAAAGACAGCCTTATTTATTATATATTCTCCGATAAATTTAACATGTTTTTAGAAAAAAAGGGATGGACAGAGAGAGAGAGAGAGAGAAGGGAATAAATAAATAAATACCCGGGTAAGGCCGTGTTTTCAATTAGTCTGAAATAAAAATACAACCGAAGCTCAACTTCCATTCGACTTCCTACAGGTCAAGCAGCGTGATATGCATAATTAACCTTACATACCCCAATACATAAGGGGAAGGGGGTACGTTATATATTGTAGCCAGCTACATTATATTTTAGAACTATGAAAGAAATGTATTGTTTTTAGCAGTGTTCTATCACATTCCATATGTTTTAAATTTTTCACTTAAACATAACCCAAACATTTAAGTCTTAGTAGTAGATATCGCTTAGTAGCTCTTTAAAAGGAACGGAATGTTCGTCAGAAAAGTCAATTGACTTTTTTTCCATAAAGTAACCACACCTTCTGGTAACACGCGTCACGGAAAATACTTTGGCATTACTAAGTTTAAGGACTTTACTTAGTAAGGACCAGTGTTGCCAACCGTAGGGAGATGCCACTACGGGTAGGGACTTTTGACTTTTTTTGCAAAACTGTAGGGACGTATTTCCGATCTCTTTGCAAAACGTAGGGTCTTTCCTCAGGGCGGCGAAAGCTGTTTATTTGTTGGCTCAGTTTAGGTTTTAAATTATTTTCAAGCGCTAGCAGAGCTGTAAAAGCTACCGCTTGAAAATGGACCTTTGTGGCGAATCCAGGGGGTTGGAACAGTTGCGGGGAGTGACACTTGGGGGGAGTGACACTTGCGCGGAACCCGGGGCCCTTGGGCCGGCTAATGGCTTTTCCTGGGTACAGGCACACCAAGAAGTCCAGCACTGTCAACATAACACGAAACTTGTTCTAACTACATATTAATTCGTTGAGTGTTCCTCCTGAAAACAAAACGGTATTTTAACAGTGATAATGTTTGGAGAGTTATTAAGACATTCTCTGCTACTACAAGACGATGACTTTCCACAGTCATACCTCCTAAAAGCATATTATTAAGAACATAAAGCATATCAAGACACTGCGCAAGCAATAAATATATTAGGCATCCTGCACAGATACGTTGATGTAATTGACCGCTATGTAGTTAACCCCCACTTTCAAGCAACTTCCATCTCTTTAAAAATAGCTACTATGCTTTTTAATAGGAGACGCAACCTTAAACCCTCAATTAAAAAACGTTAATAATAAGTCAATGAGTATTTTACATACTTGATGCGCTTATTCGAGACCCCAAAACGATTTCGCTGTATTCGAATTACAAATACATCTAATAAATGTATCAAATACGGAATGTGTAAGGGAATGTCACACACCAAAAAATGCTAAAGATAAATTCTATTTTCTATCACCATCATATAGAACCATTTTTACTCCGAACTTGACATAAACCAACAGGGAGAAACAAGTCGCAAGACATCCAGGAAAAATGAAGCGAAATTGGCAGCCAATAGTTGGTTATAAATTGCATTGCCTGTTAACTGTATAAATATAAATTACGGAGTACGCGGAACTCCTGTTCAGTACAGTCAAAAAGGTCTAAGGTAATAGGCAGTGGTTTACAATCAGATATCCGTATCACTCTCCTCCTCAAGAAGTCTGTGTGAAGATTTATATTCAGAACATTCAAGAAAAAGGCTACTGTGATGTTGAAACTACAAGAAGCAGCTCATTTACTCAGGGAGGGAAAACGTTATGGTGCCCGTAAATTTGAATGGCTGTATCTCTTGTAGTAACACTCATTTTTTGATAAAATGTTAGAATCCAATATACCAGAATTTTGTTTTTCTAAACTCAGTGCCAACTTTTTTTTGTCGAAATGTTTGCAGGAAGTAGTCTTGATGTGATTTCATACTTCTATGAATTAAATTGATATTATCAAACATGTAATTTGTGTCACAAATTGCGCGGCCGGTCCGGTGGGCCTTTCCCTGAATACGGCACAGGTAGCGGCTGGAGGGTGTGGAGTAGGGGTGGTGTATCCCTACTTCTGGAACACCCTGTTCACTTCCTGCAGCGTCCGGATCTCCCCGCAAGTGTCTACACATTCCCTTTCCCACAGAGTAATATATATATATATATATATATATATATATATATATATATATATATATATATTTGTCTGTGCCTTTCCCCGCAAGTGTCGAAAATTCCGAATCCGGGGGGGGGGGGGGGTGAGTATGCAGCTTTTTTTTTTTTTCTTTTTTTTTTTTTTTTTTTTTTTTTTTTTTTTTTTACACATCATGTGGAGACATGATTGGAAACGAGTTGGCAGCACTGGTAAGAACGGCTGTGGCAACACAACTGTTTTTATTTACTTATTTAATTTTTCCCACGCGCGTTTGTTAATGGTAGATAAGTGCGAGGCTTAAAATATTAATAAAGGCTATATTTTAAAATAACTTATGTTGGTTTTTGAATGGAAGTCATTTTGTAATAACTTCGCTGAACATTCATGACTGATGTAAGTCGTGAACAATTGTTCTTTTTAAGTTACATTTATGACGAAAATCAACAAAACGGAGAGGCAGTGTGCCTATAGCTTTATGATAAATGGATTTTTGCAAAGATGTTTTAATGGTAATATATTCCGAATAGTAAACACAACTGCTGAATTTCAGATATATTTGTGTAAAGAGTGATCACTTCACGACTATAAAAAAACATGTGGAATTGAAATAACAGTCGAGAGAAAAACATGATTCTGGCTTAACTAAAAATTGTGTTTCTAATAACTCAACTTCCACGTTTCCTCTCAATCAGGTTGACATTAACGAAGATCTCTGAGCTTCCTCTTCCTTTTCTCGGGCTTTCCACCTGAATGCCGTTCCAGATAGTTTTTTGTCATCTTCCCACACTTCACACGTGAGTAATAGGCTAATACTTGATACTTATAATCGGAGTTACATCAATCAGAACTCTTTTCATCTAAAACACTTCAAATGCATTCGTCAAATGTAGAACATAGAAGGGACAACAAATAAAACACTGACACGATTAAGTAGATTATAACAAAGAAAGTCGCAGTTCGTCTTTCTGCCACTGCGGCGTGGGTGTCGCAATACTACTGCATGAGCGTACTGAATGGTCCGTAGTCAGCGCTTTCGGGATAACTCGGCTAATACTTCTGTAATCTAAATAGCACGGGTACAGGGACAGCCGTGTCATTGTGTATTTAATAGTTGCAAACGGCCAGAAATGCGGATAAAAGTACTTATAATTACTTATTGCTAATGTAACGAAATTCATACTATAGCTTACAGTAAAGTTGATTTAGTAATTATCTCTTCAAGAATCATAATAATTATACTAAGGCTGTTGCCCATTTTGGCGCCCCCCTGAATTCTGCGCCCGGGGCAGTTTGCCCCCTCCCTCCACCCCCCTGTGGGCCGAAAAAAGTGAATTTTTGAGTATCGAGTTGTAATAGGGCTCCAAAGTCTCGTATTTATGTGCTGATTAACGAAAAAATAATTTACCAAATCTAACTTAATATCTTCAGTTCGCGCAAAGGGCTTAAAGTTTCTAAAAAAACGATAAATTTATAGAATTTCTGAAAGGTCATATAAAAATATATCATTCAGTATCACGTCCTAATAGGACTCAAAAACTGCGTATCCATGTATAGTTTAACATAAAAATATTTTTGATAGTCCTAGCTTATGTAATCAGTTCGCGCTTAAGGCCTATATGACAACATTTCTAAATGTTCAAAATGTTACGGAAATTTGCTAATATCTCGTATTTATATCTATGTTTTAAATATGTTAGGTTTTATTTATTGTGATTTGATTATTTGAAGAGATAACATCATAACTTTGCAGCTCTTAGCCCATGTCACCAGTAAATTTGGTTAAATGACCCAGAACTCACCACGAGGAGGTGGCTGCAATTCGAGTTCCTCCCACACCCTGCCCAACCAACCAACCGCCCAAGGAGGTCATACTAATTATATATTCATATTTACAATATATACATTTATTTGCATTTTTATACCTTTATTTGCATACAAGTCAAAGACGTAGTTGGCTTGAATTCTGATTTGTGTCCAAATTTTGGCATTATTGATCTTGACAGCAGAGTCGTACTAATGAATCCATCTCTGCTATCTTGCCCACATACTTCTTCTGCAGCCTCTTTTACTACTTTTACACATCTTTCTACAGCCTGAGTGTGGCACGGAAAGTTCAGAAATTCAAATACTGGGTGGAAAAAAGGTGTTATTCGCAATATAGAATTAAAAATTCAACGACCATTACAGTGGTTCATTTGTTTACTTCACTTCAACGAATTACCTTTCAGCTTTTGGATGGAGAGTCAACTGGACCATCTTCGCTTAGTGGAATAATTGGAAAAAGACTGATTGACTGTGAAAAGTTACCTGTTATTGATTTTGAGGTTGTGGAGTCAGGGTTGTCAGAAAAATTGGATCTAAACATACCAGATTTAAGCAAAGATCAACAATACCTCCTGGATATTGTCAAAACTATTCAAAGTGGAAAATGTACTCCAGATCTGGCTAATCGTGATCCTGGACCTCTTAGTCACTCCCGTTTGCTGACATGTGCGAATAGAGTGTTGCGCTTGTGTATTTCTGAAGTAAATCCCACAAATGAACTCACGATTTTAGTTGACTACATTCTAAAGACATATGCGCCAGTCTGGTTCGATATTAAGAGATACGCCTCAGTAAAATATGGCCCAAAGCATGATTTTAAGGTTATTAAAACTTCCAGACATCTTTCAGAGAACATAAAAAAGCAAATTGATCCGGTGATTCAACGAAACTCTTTTTTCTGTCATCCAGAAAACGTGTTACTGGCTATGATAGTGGACGAGAGATAGCATATTAGAGAGTTGGGTTTTAGAAGAGTCCTAAAAGCAAGAAATATGAAAACTAACCGCAAAGCTGCAGTAAGAACGTTTACTACCAACACTAGATTTTGAGGCTACTGACTACAGTGAGCTTATAGATTGGTCAAAATATAAGCTATCGCCTCCCCCAGTGATGTAGAAATTGACGACAGAATCCATTTCTACATATTTGATGAATAAGACTTTGCCCGAATTTGAATTTCTGAACTTTCCGTGCCACACTCAGGCTGTAGAAAGATGGGTAAAATTAGTAACAGAGGCTGCAGAATGTGGTGTCGCACAAGTACAAAGTGCGCGCCACCTACTTTCGCCGCGCGCCGCCATGCACGCACGGCGCGGCGTTCTTACGACGACAGCCACGAGCGCCCTCTGCGACAACGCCGCTCGTGGCCACCACTGAAGGACATCGGTCACTTCGGACGGAGATAGCAACCAGTTAGGACCTTCGTAATCAGATAGGCACCATTGAAGACTTTGCTATCGTACAGGCACTAGGCAGGCCTCTAACAACTATGTATCAACATTCTGCAGTACTATGTAAAAGTTAAGTATTGTTACATTCTGTGCAATATATATCTCATTCTAATTTACTCTAGTGTTTATAGTTTCTAGCTGCTCCCCTCCGTACCTGCCCCAGCGTGCTATTTTTGTTCCTGTGCCGGGCTCATTCCACTCGGCCACCGACACCTACGACGAGGCTGGGACACAAAAGCGGCGACGAAGTTGGGACACAAAAGTGGCGACGAGGAGTGATACACGAACCGTGGACCAGCAGCCAGACAGCAGCAGTCGGAGCACGCAGAAATTGCTCCCGCCCACCCACCCTTATTATAACAATTTTGGGGAAAGATATATTGTTACGTGTTTTGTGGACTTTTTTGTTGCAGAGCGTCCTCTTTCATATTGCATTTGTGTTTTGTTATAATTTACTTGTATGCGCGGCGCCTAATTGGTCAGCATGGCCACAACCCCGAACCCAAACTTAATGGAAATTATTCAGTTACAGACGGCGCAAATCACTCAACTACTGCAGGCCGTGTCGCAGTTGACGGCACAGGCTGCTCACCAACAACAACAGTCGTCACATCAGCAGCCCACACCTGCCGCTGCACCGCTTCCTACATTTCGCCAGTACAACGAACGTGAGGAAGAATGGAGCGACTACTTCGCACAGTTTCAAGAACTTGTCGCGGCTCATCAAATTACAGGTCAGAGAGTGAAGAACCTTTTATTATCGATTGTGGGCCCCCAGACCTTCGTACTATTGCAAAAACTTTTCCCTCTCGCATCTCCTCGTGATGTAGACTTTGAACAAATTGTAGATGCACTGAATGCTCATTATGAGAGAAAAGTTCTTGTAGCCGCTGCACGATACCGGTTTTTCAGACTTAAAAAATTACCGCAGCAGTCACACCAAGAGTGGATTACGGAATTGAAGGGCTTAACCCGCCAATGTAAATTTACTTGCTCTTGTGGACTTTCGTATAGTGACGTGATGTTGAGGGATGCGATTACGCAGAATATTCAGGACCCCAGAATTAGAGCAGCAATTCTGAAACAGTCTGACCCCTCATTAGACAGTGTACTGCAGCTTATAGAAGCGCATGATACTTTTGACTTAGCAGATGTAGAAATGCAAAGCCACAGTGTAAATTCAGTGCGCCGCAACGGACGCTTTCCTAGCCGTAGTTCTCAGTATAGCACTAGTGATTCTTATTTTTCTACTGGCCGTGCTGAACAGACAGTGAACAGTAGCCAGTGTAAAAGTGCGACGCAAAGGTCGCCCCGTAGTGTTAGACACAGTAATTTGAATAACGGGCGCCAACGCTCATTTCAGAAAAATGTACGTAAATCTTGCCCCCAGTGTGTGTTTCGCCACAAGCGTGCTCATTGCCCTAGTCGCAACGCAACCTGTTATCAATGTGGCAAATCAGGACATGTACAGTCTGTGTGTATGCAAATTAAAAACTCAAAGAACGGTACCGTTAGAAACATTGCTTCGCAGAGTGCGAGAACAGTTCATTCTGTAAATGTTATACGGGCTGTGGAATTGAACAGCGCTTTCCTTGGATCTCAATTGCAAGAAAGTAGTTCTGCGCCTATGGCAAAACTATATAGTGCACCACGTAGCAAGCGCCGACGAGCGCGTAAAACAGTGCAACGGAAAAGGGTTCGGGACAAGCAAAATGACTATGAACAGTGCATTCCTGTAGTGAAAATAGTGGCTTCTGCAACTGCTCCTTGTAATAGTGCCCAGTACTGTGTAGCTAGTGACAGTAGACATCAAGTAGCTACTCAAAAGTGTAGTGCAGTAGTTAGTACATCTGGAGTAGCTTCGCATGCTTGCGCGGACGCCGATCCGGCGGTAGTGCCATCTAGTGACAGTGTTGTTAATCCGCTGCGTGTCGAGTCTGCGCCGCTTACTTCACTACGCGGCCCGCGCAAGCGCAGTAAACAAACCGTAGCGGACGTTGCCCACATTTGCGCACCGGTCGTGCGCCAGAAGCACAAGCTGTTTGTTACTCTCTCCATAGAAAATGAGATTGTGCAATTTCAGCTTGATACTGGTTCCGCTGTCACATTACTAAATAAAGATACTTATGAACTTCTGGGTTCGCCAAAATTGTCGCCATCACAGCAAGTGTTAACAGCATATACAGGTCAAAATATTCCCGTGCTAGGAACGTGCAGCCTGCCTGCCTCTTTTCAAGGTGTAACAAAAACAGTTGCTTTTGTAGTTCTTCAGGCCAAATCGACACAGAACATTTTTGGACTAGATGATTTTGATTTGTTTAGTTTATCAATTCAAAGAGATGTGCTTCAAATTTCGTCAATAGTGCCTCAGGATAAAATAAATGCATTATGTGACAAATATAGTGACTTGTTTTCGCCGGAACTAGGTTGTGCAAAAGACTTCGTGGCACATGTAACTTTAAAAGAATCTGCAGTTCCAAAATTTCGTAAAGCTAGACCAGTGCCTATCGCATTGCGTGATTCAGTTGCCGAAGAACTTAAACGTTGGCAAGATAGTGGGGTGATTTCTCCTGTTTCTGCGAGTCAGTGGGCCTCGCCTATAGTAATTATACCCAAGCCGTCGGGAAAACTTCGTCTCTGTGCGGACTTCAAATCAACAGTGAACAGTCAAACAATTGTAGACACTTATCCCCTGCCCAGACCTGACGAAGTAATGGACAAATTAGGACAGTCTCGTTTCTTTTCTAAGATTGATTTAGCAGAGGCATACTTACAGATTCCACTTGATGACGAGTCAACAAAGTTTTTCGTCATTAATACTCACATGGGCCTTTTTCAATTTCAACGCCTACCCTTTGGCAGTTCTTCCGCTCCCGCTATTTTTCAGCGTTTTTTGGAACAGCTGACAGTTTCTGTACCGTGTTGTTCGAACTATTTAGATGATATTGTGGTATCCGGACGTACAGTTGAAGAACATTTAGAAAACCTGGAGTGCCTTTTCAAGGTTTTGACTGCAGCAGGTCTACGTTGCAATAAAGCAAAGTGTTCGTTTTTTCAAACTGAAATAGAGTACCTAGGCCATGTGATTAATGCCCAAGGAATTCATCCCTTACAGTCACATCTTCGAGCAATCAAAGACTTGCCTCCTCCTAAGAATGTGCATGAATTGCAGGCAGTGATGGGAAAGCTTAACTATTATTTCAGGTTTATTCCCAATGCCTCTCAGATTGCAGCTCCACTGCATCACTTACGTAGGGAGAATGTTCCTTTTGTATGGTCTAAAGATTGTCAGGTTGCCTTTGACAAACTAAAGTCTGCACTACTCAGTGATGCATGTTTGATTCCCTTTGACCCACAGAAGCCTGTAGTGTTAGCAGTTGACCCCTCGTCGTACGGTCTGGGTGCCGTTCTGTCGCATCGTATTGGATGTCACGATCGTCCTATTGCCTTTGCATCCAAGCTACTGACGCCGACGCAACAGAATTACAGTCAGATAGAAAAGGAGGCCTTAGCAATCATTTACGGCGTCACAAAGATTCATCATTATCTCTATGGCAGAAAATTCTATTTGTTGACAGACCACAAGCCTCTCACGTCGTTGTTCTCACCCACAAAGCCAATTCTGCCACGTACGGCACAAAAGCTTCAGAGATGGTCCTTGATATTGTCTAATTATCAGTATGAGATTTTGTACCGACCTACCACTAAACACGCCAACGCGGACACACTTTCCCGACTTCCGGTTGGCCAGGATGTGTCGTTTGATTCTTCGGAAATGGCATGTTGTCAGATAGACTCCAGAGATGCTACCGCTGTCGCAGATTTCCCCTTGAACTCTCGTCGGGTCGCACAGGAAACAGCTGCGGATGCAGACTTAAGTGTGGTAGCACGTTTTGTTCGCTTTGGTTGGCCTGCCAGAGCCAAAGACATTGATCGGCCTCTGGTTCGACGTTATTTTGCACAACGTCATGCATTATCTTTAAGTCAGGGTGTACTGTTGTTGCATACCGACAACGACCAAGCAAGAGTGATTGTTCCTCGTTCCCTACAACGAGAAGTGTTACGCCTCCTGCATCAAGGACATTGGGGTATTGTTAGGACAAAGCAATTGGCCAGACGTCATTGTACCTGGGTTGGTATGGACGCTCAGATAGAGAGCATGACGTCACAGTGTACGGTTTGTGCGGAGCATCAGGCGGCTCCTCCGCAACGTTTCTCAGACTGGCCACGCCCCAAGGGACCATGGCAACGTTTACATATTGACTTTGCCGGACCTTTCTGGAATACGCGCTGGTTAATCGTTGTAGACGCTTTCAGCAAGTTTCCTTTTGTGATTGCCATGAACTCAACGACGGCGTCTAGTACGATCAGTGCCTTAACATCAGTGTTTTGCATCGAAGGTTTGCCTGAAACTATCGTCAGTGACACTGGACCTCAGTTTTTTAGTGCGGAATTTCAACAGTTTTGTCGTGTGAATGGCATTCAGCATATTACCACTGCACCTTTTCACCCTCAGGCCAATGGTGAAGCAGAACGTTTCGTTCGAACATTCAAGTCTCACATGGAGAAGATGAAAGGTCAGCACTCCAGGCAGCAAGCTCTTCAAATTTTCCTGTCTACGTATCGGTGCATGCCACGTGACGGCCCGTCTCCTGCCGAGCTGCTACACGGCCGCCGTCACCGCACTCTCCTTCACCTGCTGCAGCCTCCCACGCACCGAGTCGGTTCGTATGGCGCTACGCGTTTTCAGGTTTCCACGCCGGTGCTGTAAAGGGTGTTTTCTGGCAACAAGAAGAAATGGTTACCGGGCACCATTCAGCGCGTGCTCGGTCGCAATATGTATGTTGTACGTTCTTCCACAGGGTCGGAGCTGCGGCGCCACGCAAACCAATTGCGCTTGCACAGGCCGCGCGATCCTGTCTCCGGTTTCTTGATTCCAGACCCAGTTCACCGCCAGGGAGCACATCCACATCGTTCGTCGACGGGTCCAGCGTCCCCGGAGTACGAGATCGTCCCGATGGAGATTGACGCGACTCCGCCGCTGTCGCTGCCGCAGATGACAGCGTCACCGAGAGGGACTCCGGGACCGTGCGGGCCCCCCCCCAGCTTGGGCCACGCCCCTCAGAAGAAGATGACCTGCTCCCTCTGGGCGGGGGCGGGCGCCCTTCCGCTGGTTTTCGCGGGTTTTCCAGCGGATCGCAAGGTGTATACCGGGGCGCGGACAGCGTCTCGATCCCAGCCTCAGCTACGACGCCCGTCCCTCCAGTAACGCCCCCGCCCAGGCCCTCCTCCCAGTGCCGTCGCCGTGGCCCTCAGCCCTACGCCACGACGGCGCGGCGGTTTGGGGGGGAGGGGTGTGGTGTCGCACAAGTACAAAGTGCGCGCCACCTACTTTCGCCGCGCGCCGCCATGCACGCACGGCGCGGCGTTCTTACGACGACAGCCACGAGCGCCCTCTGCGACAACGCCGCTCGTGGCCACCACTGAAGGACATCGGTCACTTCGGACGGAGATAGCAACCAGTTAGGACCTTCGTAATCAGATAGGCACCATTGAAGACTTTGCTATCGTACAGGCACTAGGCAGGCCTCTAACAACTATGTATCAACATTCTGCAGTACTATGTAAAAGTTAAGTATTGTTACATTCTGTGCAATATATATCTCATTCTAATTTACTCTAGTGTTTATAGTTTCTGGCTGCTCCCCTCCGTACCTGCCCCAGCGTGCTATTTTTGTTCCTGTGCCGGGCTCATTCCACTCGGCCACCGACACCTACGACGAGGCTGGGACACAAAAGCGGCGACGAAGTTGGGACACAAAACAGAAAAAGTATGTGGGCAAAATATCAGAGATGGATTCATTAGGACTACTCTGCTGTCAAGATCAATAATGCCAAAATTTGGACACAAATCAGAATTCAAGCCAACTACGTCTTTGACTTGTATGCAAATAAAGGTATAAAAATGCAAATAAATGTATATATTGTAAATATGAATATATAATTAGTATGACCTCCTTGGGCGGTTGGTTGGTTGGGCAGGGTGTGGGAGGAACTCGAATTGCAGCCACCTCCTCGTGGTGAGTTCTGGGTCATTTAACCAAATTTGCTGGTGAAATGGGCTAAGAGCTGCAAAGTTATGATGTTATCTCTTTAAATAATCAAATCACAATAAATAAAACCTAACATATTTAAAACATAGATATAAATACGAGATATTAGCAGATTTCCGTAACATTTTGAATATTTAGAAAAGTTGTCATATTTCGATAGTTAAGGCCTTAAGCGCGAACTGATTACATAAACTAGGACTGTCTAAAATATTTTTATGTTAAACTACACATGGATACGCAGTTTTTGAGCCCTATTAGGACGTGATACTGAAAGATATATTTTTATATGACCTTTCAGAAATTCTATAAATTTATCGTTTTTTTAGAAACTTTATGTCCTTTGCGCGAACTGAAGATATTAAGTTAGATTTTTTAAATTCTTTTTTCGTTAATCAGCACACAAATACACAACTTTCGAGCCCTATTACAACTCGATACTCAAAAATTCACTTTTTTCGGCCCACCCTACTGTAGATTCTTCACTAACGTAGAGTTTTTAATGCAGATTCGGATTCTCCGTGAAAAAATATGCAACTTTTCTATGAAACAATATTTAGTTTCATGATAGTTGGTGAAGTAATGATTTGAAAATTGCTGAAAAACGGTAATACCTCGAACAAAAGACACCAGACTTATTCTCTAGGTTTAATAAGTCCAGTTTCAGTAAACAGTTGGAAAATACTGTAAGAAGTCGTTGCAAGAAGAACATTCCTATTAGGGAACAGATTAGCATACCTTTGACAAGCTTCTTCAACATTTATATGAGCCTCCGAGTATGAGGAAATGATATCTACTCTCTCTACAGTCGTTTAGATAGTGGATCAATTGTGTAGTGAAGTGTACAGTTCGATTCATTGAAGTACAATGAACAGTCTGACCACAGAATGAGAGCACGATCACAGTCTGTGCTTCATTTGATTGTGTGAATGACCCAAATGACGTCATCTGTTTCCAGTTCAGTACCATTTTAAGATACCCACCACCTTCCACCCCTCCTCCATCAAAGAATGAACAAAGGTTATCGCCATGGATGATGGACAGGTATCATGAAATGAGACTTAACTAGAAACTGCACTTTCCGCAAGCCCAGTGAAAACTCCTCACTCCCCACTATCTCCCCATTATACCGAAACAAATTATTTAACCATTCGAATCTGAGCATGGTAGCTGAAACATTTCTTACAGCACTTGAAACTGTGGAAATACTAGTTGAAAGTGAAAAATGGTAGGTGAAAGCGTAGATATGCTAGCTGAAAGTGTTAATATTGTAGTTGAAAGTATAAAATGATAGTTGGAACTACCTATATTGTCGCGATGAAAATTGCAGGTGGTCCAGAATTCGAAGACTGGTCGTCAATAGAGCACAACACTTTACACTTAGAACACGTTTATTGCTGACACACAAGTACACCCAGTACAGACTGCCTCCTGCTTGGAGTGTTCCACTATTTATACATGGAAAGAATTTTCTGGGACTTAACAATTACATCAAACATAAGAAACGTGTAGAACATTCTAGAAATAGTAAATACAAATAATTTTTTCTTTCCATGGTGGGATTTGAACTGGGGACCTCAAGCACAGCGATCTGTGATGCTAACCACTGCACCGTGCATTCTGTTGGAAGACTCGCGGCATTGCTCCCTTTTCTGAAAGAACAGCGATCCGATATTAGGTTCCCTTTGGAGCCAGCTGCAGTGCCCTCGATCTTGTCATGGGTCCTCTGTTTGGCAGCTCCAGAGAATCCTTCCATTCTGCCTGCACGCCTTCCTTACGGTGATGGTGGCCAGCTCCAGACCCTCATGCTGTGGCTTCATTATTATCATAACAGTCTTCAGCGTCCTCGAACAAGAGGCCATTTCTGTCTATCTGCTCTTTGGGATCATGGTAAAGCTTCATATGGAGACATGCACAATGTCTCTTCGTTTTTGTCGTTTTCAAGACGACTTATAATCCTCGAATTCATATGTGACGTCTGACAGGCGGCTTATGACACGATACGGACGAAAGTATCGCTTCAGTAACTTTTCCGGTAGCCCAAATTTCCGTACAGGGGTTAAAATCTATACCAGATCTCCTGGGCTATACACAGGAGGTCGGTGCTTGTCTTTATATCGCTGGCGGTCCTTCTCCTGGGCATCCAGTGTCCGTATGCAAACTAGTGATCTTGCTACTTCGACCCTGGTGATGAGCTGTTCCACATAGTCATCCTGAGTGTCGTCCAGTTGAACAGAAACAGCGTATCCATTGTCATATCAGATTCACGACCGTGGAGCAGGAAAAACGGAGTGAAGCGTGTGGTGTCTTGCCTTGCTGTATTATAAGCAAACGTCACGACTTGCAGTATTGTATTCCAATTCTTCTGCTCAGCATCAACATGCATCGTTAACATATCTGCTAACGTCTTGTTAAAACGTTCTGTAAGACCATTTGTCTGAGGATATAAGGCAGCTGTGATTCTGTGGTCAATGTTGTAACATGACGTTACCTCTGATACTAGTTTTGACGTGAATACTTTTCCTCGATCAGATATCATCACACATGGTGCACCATGCTTCAAAATAATGTCTTATACTAGGAATTTTGCGATCTCAGGAGCTTTTGCAGTCGGCACAAGTTTGGTGACAGCATAGCAGGTGAGGTAGTCAGTGCAGACTATTATCCATCGGTTATCGGTTGTCGACTTCGGGAACCTACCTAAAAGGTCGATTCCAACCCAGTAGAATGGAGTTGTTGCAGATGGAATTGGTACCAGATGACCTGGAGCTAATTGCAGCACATGCTTCCGTCGCCGGCACTCCTTACAGTGACTGACATAGTGCTTGACAGATCGGTAGAGACCTTGCCAGTAAAATCTGTGTCCGATTCTGTCTAGGGTCTCCACGAATACTAGATGACCGAATATTGGAGAATCGTGGAAATAGTTGAGAATGGCTGGCCGGAGATGAGCTGGAACGACCAGTAGCCATTTGGTGCCCAGTGGATCGTAGTTACTGTTATACAGTGTCCCGTTTATAAGTTGAAACTCTTCTTCGGTCGATTCTCCTTTCTCCAAGGCCTCTATAGTTTGTAATAATGCTGGATCTTCCCTCTGTTCAGCTGTAATGTCACCTAACTCAGTGAGGGCTGAAATTTCATCCATTCTCTTGTATTTGCCTAATGGGTTTCTCGAAAGGCAGTCAGCTTCCTTGTGTTTGCGCTCATTATTGAGCACCACTGTGACATCATACTGTTGGAGTCTTAGTGCTAGTCAACCTGATGAACCCTTCAAATTGGTCAGCCAAAATAAAGAATGGTGGTCTGTTACGACAGTGAATGGTTTACTGAATAAATATGCCTGGAACTTGTTGATAGCCCAAATAATGACGGGACACTCCTTTCCGGACTTTGAGAGAACTCTTTATGAGTAGGTTACCACCTTTTCAGCGCCTTCCTGAATTTGTACAAGCATTCCACCAATTCCAAAACCGCTAGCGTCTGTGCGAAGTTCGGTTTTTGCATTCTAATCTTTTAGGGCTAGAACTGGTGTGGAAGTTTTAGCCTCCTTAAGTGAAAGCTCTTTCTTTCGTCTCATACCAGTAAATCTTGGCGTCTCCCTGCAGAAGTTGCAATGGACGTGCCTTGTTACAAAATCCTTTTATGAAACGTCAGTAGTATGAGCACAGCCCAAGAAAACGTCTCACATCACCGATGTGCTGAGGAGTTGGAAATTCTATGACTGCCCTTACTTTATCTGGATCAGGATGGACACCATCTCCATTCACTAGGTGCCCCGAGAGTTTTATCTCATTGGTGACGAAGATGCACTTCTTTGGATTTAGGCGTAGTCCTGCAGTCTGAACACACTTCAACAAAGTTGACAGGCGACTCAGATGTTCCTCAAATGTTTTCGAGAAAACGACAATGTCATCTAAATAGCAAAGACACGTCGCCCACTTAAGGTGTCGAAGCAAGTTGTCCATCAAGCTTTCGAATGTGATGGGGCATTACATAGTCCAAACAGCATGGCTTTGAATTCATAGAGGCCGTCAGGTGTAAGAAAAGCAGTCTTTTCTCTATCAGCTTCGTCAACCTCGATTTACCAGTAACTTGTCTGCATGTCCATGGTTGAAAAGTATGTAGCTCCTTTCAAGAGGTCTAAGGTGTCATCAGTGCGTGGCAATGGGTAGACATATTTCTTTGTGATTTTATTCAGCCACCGATAGTCGACACAGAAACGCCACATGCCATCCTTCTTCTAAACGAGGACCAAAGGAGACGTCCAGGGACTCTTTGAATGTTGAATAATGTCATCGTCCAATATCTCCACTTCTTCCCAAATTATTCGTCTTTCAGCTGGTGACAGTCTGAACGAACGCTGGCTAATTGGTGGGTGGTCCCCAGTATTGATTCGGTGTTTTATCATGGACCATTTCCTCTGGCTCTTCTCCTGCCTGGTCTGGAATACACCTGAAAATTGGTGTAGTATCGTTAACTCCTACTGATGGTTTTCTTGCGTCAGACTGGACCCTATATACAATGCCATAGTAGTGTCCTCTAGTGCGTTGTCGGCAGTAACAGCAGAGCATTAGACCATGTCGATGACATTCAGCTCACTGTCCTGGACTGATTCAGCTGTTCCAATACACATTCCTTTACGAATGAGTTGCGATTGCTTGTGAAAATTTGTGATCCAAAGTTCTCCTCGACCACCTGTAAAGCTTATGATAGCCACTTGTATGTAGATTTCCTTTGTTATACAGAGTAACTTTTTGTGATCGACAAACAGTTCAGCTGGTCATCTCAGCTGCTGACTGGAACTCTTCTCATTGTTAATGGCGGGATCTCAACAGTCTCGACAGCAAACAACCTCCCAGGGGAGTTTGTGTTACATATACTCGATGGAACGGCTTCCTCAATTTATAGCTCATATCTTCCACAGTCAGTGAAAGTCTGGGATGCCTGAAGGAAGTCCCATCCGAGGATTGTGTTATGACAACATTCTGTTAAAACGACAAATTCTAATGCATGCATCCTGTTGATGATAGTTATTCTTGCAATACATATTCCTGCTGGCTGGAAGTATTATCCTTTTCTGACCTTCAACACAGTTGCTCTTGTATCACAGAACATTGTCTTCTTTAGTTTGTGGTGGTAGTCATTTGACAATACAGAGAAGGAAGCTCCTGCATCGACTAGTGCCCTGACAGGTTGGCCTCTGATGATGATGTTAATGAGATTTCCTGACATGTAAGCGACTGTCCTACATGGAGGATTTTCATCTGCGACGCCCTCACCTCCGCAGATGGTCGCCTCGCCTAGTTTTCCTGAACACGGTGGCTAGGCGAGCGGCTGGTACCTCTATATAAGGCAACGGCGAAAGGCGGCGGCGTGTTGAAGAGCGCCACCTATGTAGACAGTAATCGTCTGCAGTTGGTCCGATGGTTGGCGTCTTTCGGCATGATAATTGTCATATACTCGTCTTCTCTCCCTACAGTATCGTATGATATGTCCAGGAAGCCCATAGTCAAAACACAATGGCGTGTTGTGTTCTGTCCTCCAGACATCTGTCCTCCTGCAAAGCGTCAGTAGGTACACTATGTAGCTTTTGGGTCGGAATTTGACCTTGAACTTTGACGTATTTGAAAATTTCCGAACACTCTGTATAAAAACATATGTTCTGGACCCAGCTTATTATGTAACGTCACCTGAATTAGTATGGGACGCTTTATTAAAAACCACTTACATAAAATTACAACTAATTACAGATATTGATCAATTACAATTTATTGTACGAGGCATCAGAGGCGAAATTGTTCATTTCTCATGTCGGCATGCTATTGCTAACAACAGCTTTATGTCAAATTATAATCAAAATGAATAACAATCTTATATAATTTACCTTGATGTAAATAGTCTATGTAGCTGGGCGATGAAACAGCACCTATCTAACTCCGATTTCCCATGGGTGCCTGTAGTGAACTTTGATGTGACAAAAATAGCTGATGATTCAGAGATAGGTTATATTTTAGAAGTTGACCTAGACTATACAGAAAGTATTGATGATCAACACTCAGATCTACCTTTGTCCTGAGAAAATGGTACCACCTCCACACTCTGACAAAGCAGTCATACCTAAAAACTGATATGCACATTTAATAATAAAAAGAATTATGTCATTCATTATCGAAATTTAATACAATGTTTAAACAACAACGTCATTCTAAGAAATGTATAGTGTATTCTCATTCTGACAGGCTCCACGGATGAAGCCCTATATAGACATTAATGCCGAGAAACGTATGGCTGTCACCAATGACTTTGAGAAATATTTTTTTCAAACTAATGAATAACAGCATTTTTGGAAAAACTATTCAAAATGTTTGCAAAATGGTTGATGTAAAATGGGATGGGCGCTATGGTGCAGCAGCTTTAATTGTGAAGCCAAATCATAAAAGGAGTGTCATATTTAAGGAAAATATAGTAGCCATAGAGTTAGGCCAAATCAATGTAGTATTCGATAAACCAATAGCTGTGGGTATGGCCACTTTACACATATCAAAGACACTTCTTGCTGATTTCATTATGGGTACCTGTTAAAACAATTTCCAGCAAACCATCTCAAAAGTGCTATACTGACACAGATAGCGTAATTTACCACATAACAACCGCTAATATTTATGATGTGATTAGAAACGATACACACAAGTGCTTTGATACATCGAGTTATCCTCTAGACAACAAATATGACATTCCACTTGTGAATTAAAAGGTAGTAGGTTTAATGAAAGATGAATTAAATGGAGATGTTATAACAGAATTTATAGGTCTGTGGACTAAAATGTACGCACTAGAAACAGAAGAACAACGGGTTATGTGAAGAGCTAAATGCATAAAAGGCTCTTCTGCTAAATCGTAAAGTACTGACAACTATCGTCAATGTGTGTTAAATGATATAGAGAAAATTGTTGAACAATACATAATTCGATCAGAATTGCACACTGTCTCAATAGTTAAAGAATCTAAATTAGCTTAATCTTCAAACTATGATAAATGCTACATCCTCAATGATAAAGTCATTACTTTAGCTTGGGGACACTTTCCAGAAAGACAGCTGACTGCACAACAGAATGAGTAAGTGTTATTGTTATACACACACACAGATATATATATAACGTGGATCGGAAAACGCGTTTTTATGCAATACAAATGTAATAGTGTGGAAGACTTGCACATAGGCATCATTATAAATGAAAAAAAAATTAACAATAAAATACATTTTTTTTGTTCTAATAGTGAAAAAGGGTTTTTAAGAGTGTCTGTAATGTGTACAAAATATAACTAGACCCATTCTTGTTTTACTGAATTAGCACAAAAGGCCTAAAGTACTTTTATACATTGTACAAAGTAAACAGTTACTGTAAATATTGTAAATAACGTTCACCCTGGTTCATTGGCTGGGTAGGGTGGAGGTGGGACTCGCCTTGCAGCCACATCCTCGTCGAGAGTTCTGGGTCATTTCAGCACAGATTAAATGTTAAAATGAGCTGCAATAGGATAGCTGGACAGTGTAGGCATTTTATATATCCGCCATATTGTTGTTTATGTCCGCCATATTGTTTATGTTCGCCATGTTGTCTATGTCCACCATATTGTCTATGTCCACCATATTGTCTATGTCCACCATATTGTCTATGTCCACCATGTTGTTTATGTCCATTATATTATGTCCGCCATCTTGTTTATGGCCACCATCTTGTTTATGTCTGCAATCTTGTTTATGTCCAACATCTTGTTTATGGCTGCCATCTTGTTTATGGCTGCCATCTTGTTGGCTGGCCCCTGCGAGGTAGGCAACCCGACAGTCAAGAGGTCAAGAGGTGAAGGTCAAGGTCAAGAGGTCCAGAGATCAAGGTCAAATGGTCAAAGACCCTGCGAGGTAGGCAACCATACTCTCTAGGTCAAATTCTGGCCCAAAAGCCCCATAGCGTACCTACTGGTGTCATAGTTTCCGGACAATTTGGTTGTGGCTGTGTCGGTTGATTCCTAGGCTGATGTTTGGTGGCTGTGGCGAAGTCATAGTAGGGCGAGGCCATTATTCACGTAGGGGGCGACTGGCGAGGCTGATAAGCGCTAATGTTTTAAATACCTCTTCCTCACCACTATCAGCTCCCTCATGATGTACAGGACTGACATCCATGGCTGTAATCTAGTGCTTGCTTTGTCCAACAGTCCCAGCTGTCCTAAACTGTTGTAATTCTTCTCTCACAATTTGTCGTATGAGAGAAGCAAAATCGTCCTCATCTTCCACAATGGCCATAGGGACTACATTTGGGAGTCTGTCATGCTTCTTTCGTCCAATCCTTCTCTGTTGCATCTCTTCAATTTTCTGACACTACTGGATAAACTCTTGTGTCGTTGAATCGTCTTTTAACAGAAGAGCTCTTCTGCAGTGCACTTCATCAGGTGTGAAATTTTATCAGTTTCAGTCATATCTGGGTTAACCACGTGGCATAGGGCCAAAACACACTGTATATACGGCTGCATTGACTCACCATGTCGTTGGGCCCTGTTCTTCACCTACTCTTCTGGTAATGGACTTATTGCTGGTGGTCTTCATACGTCTTCGTATGTTCTATCTAGAATTTGTCCCAGCTATCGAGCTTTCCCCGTTATTTTCAAACCACTGCTTGGCCGTCCCATCCAGGTAGACATATACCTTTGCCAAGCAAATAATGTGGTCCAACCTATTATACTTTGCGAATCCTTTCAGCCATTTGTTTGGGTCCTGTCCACCATCACCTGAGAACACCAATGGGTGTCTGATGTGCAGCTGTCTAACCGCTGTTTTTGTATCCATGGTTCTTTAGATGACACAGACCTTCGGACGGAGGTAGTCAGTATTCCGCTTGTATTCCAGTTCTTGTCCATGTAGGCGACGGCTCTTATGCTGCCTAATCGGAGCCACGATGATGCAGATGTATTGCAGGTTACCTGTCGCCTCCACCAGAAAGTGTCATGTTGAAAACTGCAGGTGGTCCGGAATTCGAAGCTGGTCATTGATAGAGCACAACACTTTACACTTAGAACACGTTTATTGCTAACACACGTGTACACTCGGTACAGACTGCCTCCTGCTTGGAATGCTCCTCTATTTATATGTAGAAAGAATTTTCTGGAACTAACTAGTCACACAGTGATCTGCGATGCTAACCTCTGCACCACGCTTTCCATCACAAGACTCTCAGCAGTATAAACCCATTACGTGTCTGTACTTGATGTAGTTACTAACATAGTCAGTACCAACAAAACTTTGAAGACTTTCTACATGTACAACTCACGATTAAGCTTCATGCATCAGTGCACATTATGCTATAGAGAAATTCGCATGCACGTCGGTCAACCATCATGATATGAAACGACAGAGCAATTACATGTATGCTAAAATTCAACATGGTGTTGAAGAGGTGTGCAGGGACTTAGTGGGCTTTTCGAAATAGCCCATAAATATTTTTATAGGTACACATGCTGTAAACAATTTGTACTCGCCCGCTTTTCGGTCTGTGGGCTCATCAGTGTAGAATCCTGAATTTTCTAGTTCATTCATGTCTGTAGGCTTTGCCGATACATACGTTTGAAGGGTTATGTTACATGTATGGTCCATCTTAACACCATTAAGTTCTTAATATCTATCTTGAAACAGGATTGCTAGAGCATTATGTGTAAGCTTTGACCAAAAATTTTCAAATGTTTGTAAAGCTTATGGGACTTAACTGCAGGGTCATCAGTCCCTAATCTTACAAACTACTTAGAGAACTAACTTACACTAAAGACAGCACAAAGATCCATGCCTGAGAGAGGATTCGAACCTCCAACACAGGAGTAAGCTTTGACCACTCTGTAACAGAATCACCCTTCTTCTTCTTAAAGGTCTATCCAGATATATGAAACTCTTGTCTGGACGGGTTAAAGCGTCTTAGTGTTGGATGATAATCCCAATTTCATCATTTTTGTTAAATGTACTTAAAACATATGTTTCATATGAGAAGTACTTCTGACAAATAATCCGCTCATCATACTCTACTGGCTGTGTTATACTGAGCAATGACTTCTTTGAAGGGCTTCAGGTCTACAGTCTTGAGAAACTGATAGTCGGCACATGTTATCACCTTGTGGTTCTGTTGTGAAGTGACACGCTGTGATGTGTGCGCTCAGGGTTTATACATAATGCCCATTCTGTCTTATATTTAGTCTCACAATGATTTCTTCATTTCGGAAGTCAACAAGTAGGTTGCTGTGGTCCACAATATGCATCTCCAAATAGCTGCATGTCTGAACCATCATGGGGATGTATACAGCATTGGTTGGAGTCTCGATAATCTTGTACCCCGATCCAACTGAGAAGAAGAATATGTAAATTATGTGTACCAGTCTATCGTTTACATAGGAGTTGGTTGCGATATTACACTCAACTCGAATAGTGGTGACTGGGAGTGTATCAACAGTATGATCAGAGCTCTAAAACAAGTCCTTCTGTTAAGCCCAGTAGTTCACCTAGCACAGCTTTCTGGGTGAAATCGATCGTTGCATTTAGGGTCTTTACGTCAGGTTTAAGAGTATTGATATTTACATGTAGCTCAATCCCTTTTACAAGCTGTTTTAAAACCTGACTTAGTTCATCAATATAATATGTACCAGGTTCTATTTCAACAATCTCAAGTACACCATTAATTTCCAGATGCAGTTAGTTGTTGGATTTTGTGATATTTGGAACAGAGTTACATATTTCCAATACAGTCAAAGCTACACTCTAATATACGCTTTTGAAAACAATTGTTGGGAAGTAATTAGCACTTAATACTGATGATCGTTCCTTTTAAGTTACAGTAAAAAACATGGTATCTAAACCTGAACTGGGAAAAAGATGGTTATTGCTCACCCATATACAGGGTGAATCACCTAACACTTGCAGCGCAAATATTGCGGAAACGGAAAGTGCGATTGATGTGCTGTTTTCACAGAATGGATTGGTAGTCAGGGACTCGTATTGTTAGCCAACAAACAGATTGTAATATTACTTAGTGTATTTTTTATGTAATAATGCAATTTTTTAAATGGAACAATGGTTGTTTCTATCATGCACTGGAATTTTCGACAGCAGCTGTGTACAAAGAATTTTGAATGACCTTTTTATCACGTTTAGTTTGACAGCTACAACCGTTCAAAGTTTCGGGGGCGGAGGCTGCGATAGCGTTGCTGACTGTCCGAGTGGCTAGCTCCTGGGGCACAGCCCACTGTCTCATGACCGCCAGCCAGTCAGCAACGCTGTCGTAGCCTCCGCCCCAAAAACTTCGAATGGTTGTAGCTGCCAAACTAAACGTAATAAAAAGTCATTAAAAATTCATTGTACACAGCTGGTGTCAAAAATTCCAGTACATGATAGAAACAACCATTGTTCCATTTAAAAAACTGTATTTTTGCATGAGAAAATCCACTTTCTAGGTATTTTTACAATCTGTTTATTAGCTAACTATACGAGTCCTCGACTACCAATCCATTCTGTGAAAACCGCACATCAATCGCACTTTCCGTTTCCGCAGTATTTGCGCTGCAAGTGTTAGGTGATTCATCCTGTATATCCTTCTTCTTCTTCTTCTTCTTCAGAACGCCAGGAAGAACATAATGCACCAAGTCGACAAAGGTAAGCATCAAACTCTTGGTAATGTAAACGTAGAAAACACATCTTCTGTTGGTAAAGTACGTTGAAGTTCTTTTGGGGGTTTCAGGTTTAAAATGAATAGAAAAAGAATACAGCGCTTGTATTCTTATTGCTAATATATGCTACCCAATGAGTTCAGAGTTCCAGGTCCCCCAGCAACATCAAAATTAACTATTCTACATTCACCTGTTTCCCACATAGTCTGTGGTAATGTATTATGCATAAACACGTCTCTCTATCTTGGAATGTTGTACTTCTCTTTAGCAAACGTGTATATATATATATTTCTTAAGCGGTCTACCAGGTAGAAGAGCTAGCGGTTTGTTTATATCTAGTCCTTTCTTGTATGATTTCAGGTACAGACCTTTTCCTATGACTGCTGCTTCCATAATTCAGTTTTGTCTTCTTGCTTCCTCTAATTGCTGATGAGATTGTTTTGCATTATTCATTGTTCTGGCAATGGCCACTGCCCCTCTGGCTAGAGAACCTACAGCCAAAAGTCTTGCAAGGGCCGGAATTAGGAACGGAATAATTCCTCCAGATATCTATAGAATTTCTAGAACTCGGGTTCTTGTAACCCATCGCTTCCGTCTTGCCCCTTTCTTCAGAGCACCTTTAGCTATATACAGAGCAGTCGAGATACTGTTCTTCATACAATTATTCTTATTCTTCTTTAGGGCGTGACGTGCAGCATTCATGACCTGGTGGAAACCCAAACCAATCTTAATTTTATCTTGTATGATTTTTTCAACTGCAAATGCTGAAAGGCGTTGGCCAAGCCCTATATCCTTATGAGTACGAAAAACAATCCCATAATGTTCGAATACAGCATTAGTAGTGAGCTTCTTGATGCTATCGCGTCGTTCAAATATCTAGGCGTAACATTGCAGAGCGATATGAAATGGAACGAACATGTACGGACAGTTGTGAGTAAGGCGGATAGCCGACTTCGGTTTATTGGGAGAATTTTGGGAAGATGTACTTCATCTGTAAAGGAGACCGCATACAAAACGCTTGTACGACCACGTCTTGAGTATTGTTCAAGTGTTTGGGACCCATAGCAGATCAGTTTAAAGGAAGACATAGAAACAGTTCAGAGGCGAGCAGCTAGGTTTGTCACTGGTAGGTTCGAACAATGCGCGAGTGTCACGGTAATGCTCCGGTAACTCAATTGGGGATCGCTGGAGGAAAGACGACGTTCTTCTCGTGAGGAAATTTCGAGGGTCGGAATTTGAAGCTGAGTGTAGTACGATCTTGCTGCCTCCTACTTACATTTCGCGTAGTGATCACAAAGACAAGAAAAGAGAAATTAGGTCTCGTACGGAGGCATATAGGCATTCTTTTTTTCCTCGTTCTATTTGGGAGTGGAATAGAAAAGGAAATGCCTAGTAGTGGTACAGTGTACCCTCCGCCACGCACCTTACGGTGGACTGCGGAGTATGTATGTAGATGTAGATCCTTCCTAGCGGGTATCGCCTTAACTCTTTCAGCTAAACCTCGATCAGCAGTGTGACGATCTTTATTAGATACGTAGGTGATTGTCATGCTCCTTGCATGCCTCACGGAAAAGATTAATCCCGTTGTCACCTCATGCTAAACGTTTTTGAAGTTTTCTTCCAAGCCCACAGTAGTCATATGCAGGAATGTGAAGCTCAACTGGTAGTTTATCATGAATACCTCCACCTCCTTTGATGCATCTCCTACTGTGCATCTTATGCTGCTGATGTGTCTGTGGTCTGTGCATCTCATTATATAACAATGTCAATTCAACTGTTTACTGAAGTGGGGAAACCGTGCCATTTAACTAACACTTTACCCCCTTGATTTCTTTGAAGATTGTCAGATTTGTTCCAGTGCGTAAGAACTGCTGAAACACTTGCATGACGTTCTTTCCCCGTTTTCGTTTTCAGCAGCAAATTTGGAATATGTGTCAGTGATCATTTGAATATAACTGAAGCTGTTATTCACTCGTGAATGCAGTCTCATATCTACAAGATGAGCTTGCTGTAAGTCATCCAAGCCTTTAATTATGTCTCTGGAGGTATATTTTGTATGCATGTCTGTGGATTTTGTGATTCACGGCCTCCATACTTCTTCGTATTAGATGATGCCCCACTGTATAAGCAGTGAAATTTAGAAACAACCTCATTCGATTGAGCAGTATTACCTACAGCAGCCGATGCCATAAGCAGTCATAATCGGTCTATGTTACTTTCTCATCAATTCCATTAACCCCCTTTTTAAAGGTTCTAAACATGTTCTTAACACCTTCATAATGTGACTCTAGCCCCATGTGCACATTTTCAATTTTACTCTCATAGAAGGTCAATAGACTGAAACTTTCACTCTGCAGAGGATTGTGTGCCGGAACCGGGACTCGAACCTGGGACCTTTCCCTTTCGCGGGCAAGCGCTCTACCGACTGAGCTACCCCGACACGACTCACGATGCCGCCTCACAACTTCACTTCCGCCAGTACCTCGCCTCCTACTTTCCAAACTTCACAGAAGCTCTCCTGCGAAACTTGCAAGGCTAGCACTCCTGGAAAAAAGGATATGGTGGAGACATGGCTTAGCCACAGCCTAAGGAATGTTTCCAGAATGAAACTTTCACTCTGCAGTGGAGTGTGCACTGAAACTTCCTGGCAGATTAAAATTGTGTGCTGGAACCGGGACTCTAACCTGGGACCTTTGCCTTTCGTGTGCAAGCGCTCTACCGACTGAGCTACCCCGACATGACTCACGATGCCGCCTCACAACTTCACTTCCGCCAGTACCTCGCCTCCTACTTTCCCAGGTTCAAGTCCCGGTTCCGGCACACAATTTTAATCTGCCAGAAAGTTTCAGGTCAATAGATCTTCGAGTGCATCTCCAACTTCACATCCATTATACACCACTAAATCCTTGCACAAATACTCTTCTTTGAATTCATAAATATCCACCAAGTCCCTGTGCAACTCTTTAACTCGATGTTGAATTTAGCATCCAGATACATGTGAAAATTCTGTCTTTTCCCATCATGATGGCTGACCAACATGCATGTGAATTTGTCCATAGCATAATGTGCAGTGATGCATGAATCTAAATGATAGGATATATATGTAGAAAGTCTTGGATGTTTCACCTGCAGCGAACATACTTAAGTTGATGTGTTTTATATTTAACTAGAATCTCATACTGTGAATGATTCCAACAGTGCACATATTTTTACAAAAATCACTGACTGCCAAATCGGTTCCAACATGAGGTTGTAAAACTGTGTTAAATACAGAATGGCCCAGTTGAATACTATGCGTTTTTTTGTTATCTCACAACAACTGTTTTGGAATTCTGGAATATATCTGACTTAGATAAAAAACATGAACGCCCATCTTCCTGCCAAAGCAGAAATATCGGCATTTTTGGTCTTGGTTCTCCACTGTAACAACGTCAGATTTGAACACTGTGTTGGGCTTTACCTCTTCTAGGGGAGGGATAACACTGCTGACACTATGTGTTGTGTATGTAACACCTTTTACACTTCGTAGTATTTCCTGTAATGGCCAGCATTTGGGTGGTAAAGCGTTTTTGAAAATACACAAACATGTTGAAAGTAGACTCCATCTATGTGTGTAAGCAGAGTCATTACAATATTTGTTTTGCTACAGTTTGAAGGTCCTACAATTACTGCTCGTATATTATCAAAGATTAATTATCCATTCTCCTCCTTCTTTTGACGATCTTCAGCCAACCCATCATCAGACCAGTCAGTTACCATAAAATTCTGATGTTTCACCCACCCTGCCATGTTGCTGGCTATGTCAAGTACAGACATGTCATGGGTTTATACAGATAGTTCCAACTACCATTTTACACTTTCAACTACCATTTTAACACTTTCAATTACCATTCCAACAGTTCCAACTACTATATCTGCCCTTTCAACTGCAATATCTACACTTTCAACTAACATTTCTTCATTTTAACTAGCATTTCCGCACATCCAAATGCAGATAAAAAAGTTTCAGCTACCGTGCTAAGAGTTGAATGGTAAAATAATTTGTTCCGATGTATTTGGGATGGAAGAAGTCTGATCTTAATAATGAAAAGTTTCAGCTACTGTGCCAAGAGATGAATGGTTAAATAATTTGTTCCGAAGTATAGGAGATTGATTTGATTTGATTTGATTTTTCCAGGGAAGCCAAAACAGTCTTGGTCCAACCCGCCATTGCCCGCACCGAAACTAAGTTTATTGTGCGTTATCGCTCCCTGTATATCTAGTAAAGCCAACCAATGCCCTTGAACAGTGCAAGGAGTCCCTTTACCAGTTCTTTATTAGACACAATTTCTTCGGGTCTGGTTGTCCCAAATGTTCTGTGCCTTTTACTCTTCAATGTAATGCATTCGAATATTAGATGTGATGCAGTTTCATCACCGTCATCACAGATCCTACATTTAGGGTCCTCTTCTGTTATTCCCATTGTATGTAGATGTTTTTTGAAATTCTCATGGCCTGTCAGCAATCCAACCATGAGTCTAATCTCTCTCCTGTTCAGGCCCAGGATTGCAGAGCTTCTTTTAAAACATGGCTTTGGCATCATTACCTTGCCATGTTTTTGTTGATGGACATTGGTCCAATATTCTATGTGCTGTCTTCTGAGCCAGTTACGTAGCTCCAATTTGATCATTGCCTTGGTGATTGTCAGGATAGGTTCCGGTCCAATAAATGGAGTCTCTGCCCCCATCCTGGCTAATCTGTAGGCATGTTCATTGCCACTGATCCCCGAGTGGCCAGGGACCCACAATAGGTTTACTCTATTGCTTCCCCTAGCTCCACCAGAACCCTGTGACATTCTGCAACAATTTTAGACGTTGTTGCAGGAGCTGCCAGTGAACTCAGGGCTGCCTGGCTGTCTGAATAGATATAGATGCTACGATATTTGTAGCACCTACGCAAATTCTCCTCCACACATGCCCTGATGGCAGTGATTTCGGCCTTGAATACTGAGGCCAGTTTTCCTAGAGAGATGACGCCCTCCAGTCTTGGCTGCACCCCGTATACCCCGGCCCCAACGCCGTGGTCTGATTTTAACCCGTCAGTGAACCAGACAATATCCCCCGTACGGTGTCGAACTATTTTCTCCCACTGCTCCCTACTTCCAATTGTTATATTGAAAGGCTTGTTGAAGCAGTATGGGGTTATAATATAGTCGGTTGGCATTTCCCCAACCTTTCGTATATTTACCTCACTCACTATTCTAGTGTGTGATTCTGGATATCCCAAAGAGTTCCAGTTGTTACCAGTTTTGAGTCTGTAGGCACCAGCTGCTGCCTCCATCTTGACCCAAAGGTGTAATGGGGGCATATCCAGCTTGGTTTCCATCCCAGCAGTTGGTGTGGTGCTAATTCCGCCTGTTATGGCTAAGCAGGCTAGTCTCTGCACCTTACCAAGCTCCTTAGTAGCAACCTGCTGTTCTACCTTCTTCCACCACACAACCGCCCCATAGGTGATCCTGGATCTAATCACTGTGGTGTATATCCAGTGCATACCATTGGGGCTCAGGCTTCAATTTTTGCCACAAGCTCTCCTGGTACTTACTAAAGTACCTTTTGCCTTTGAGCAAATATTCCTAATGTGAGGGGTCCATGTCAATTTCTCATCTAGGGTAACCCCTACATATTTCACTGTCCCCTTCACAGGTAGCACTTCACTGAAAAGCTTTAGATTCCAACTTGAGTGTTGGATATGTTTCCTTGTGAATGGTACAACAACAGTCTTCTTAGGACTAACCCCCAGATCCTGTTTTCTGCACCAGTCTTGCACAATGTCCAATGCACCTTGTGCCATATTCTTCACTGTGTCAGCGAATTTGCCAAGTATTACTATGACAAGATCATCTGCGTATCCTTGGCAAAAGTAATGCCTAGAGTTTAATTCTCCAATGAGATCATTCACCACTAGATTCCACAATAAAGGGGAAAGAATTCCTCCTTGCGGGCAACCCCTTGTGGTGTTGATTACCATTTTTTCATTCATCATGGTAGCCTCTACCTTTCTTTCACTGAGCATGGCCCTAGTCCACCTACATAAAGTGGTCCCTAGGTCATGCACCTCTGCTGCCCTAACCATGGAATCGAAGGTCGTGTTGCTAAAAGCCCCCTCAATGTCCAGGAAGATACAGAGCGCTATTTCCTGAAAGTGAAGTGCTTTCTCCACCTTCCCAACAAGTTGGTGGAGAGCTGTCTCACATGATTTACCTGGCTGATATGCATATTGGTTTGAATGTAGAGGAGGCCAACTTAACCTCCTTTCTCCAACATGCACATTAACCAGCTTTTCCAATGTCTTAAGAATGAAGGAGGACAGCCTGACTGGTTTCATATCCTTGGCCTTGGTATGATCAATTCTCCCTGGCTTTGGAATGAAGACAACCTTCACTGCCCTCCAGGCATTGGGAATGATTCCTGCTGCTAGGCTAACCCTGAATAAAATTCAAATGATTGTATAGTTTATGGGACTTAACTACGGGGTCATCAGTCCCTAAACTACTTATGAACTACTTACGAACTAGGATGGCACAAATATCCATGCCCGAGGGGGGATTCGAACCCCCGACCTTAGTGGCCGTGCAGACCGTGACTGGAGCGCCTCAGTCTCCTCGGCCACTGCAGCCGGCTAACCCTGAATAACCTGCATAGGAATCGAATAAGATTTTCTCCTGCTTGTTGCAGGAGAGCTGGATAGATTCCACCGGGGCCAGGTGACTTGAACAGTTGAAATGTTCCCACCGCCCATCAGACCTAACTGAAATCGACACACTCCTTGGCCAGATCCCAATCCTCTTTGCGAATACCTCCGAACCGTTGTCTCTCAGAAATCGCATTCTGGTCTGAGTTATCCCCCAGAGTATATTGAGGAAAGTGAGTCTTGAGGAGCAGTTCCAGCGTTTCATGTGCTGCCTTTGTATACTCCCCATCCTCCTTCCTCAATGTTCCTCCTGGATTAGTTGGTACCCTAGTGAGCGTTTTATGAAGTCTCGCTTGAGCAGCCGTGCCCTCCACTTCCTCACAGAATACCTTCCAGGATGCCTCCTTTGCCCGTCTGATGGCAAGGTTGTAATTGACAAGGGCCTCACGATATTTTGCCGATTGTCCTTTGCGCCTCGCAAGGTTAAACAGTCTTCCTACCTGTTTCCTTTGCATTTCCAGGTTATTATTCCACCAAGGCACACTCCTATTTGTGCACTTCTTGGTGATTGAGCAGTTGTCCTGGTATGAGGTCACTATAGCAGAGGTTACAGCCACTGCTACTTCTCAAACTCTGCTGGATTCCTTATCGAAGTTTTAATTTCTGATAGGCTGAAGTCAAGGTCTCTCCTATATGTCTCCCAGTCCATTTTCCTGGGATTCCTATAGGTCATGGTCTGTCTGGTTCCAATTTCAACCTTGAATTTAATATACATGTGATCTGATGAGGATGGCTCCAGGACCACATGCCACTGTTTGACATAACTTCCCATCATCATGGAACCAAAGGTTATGTCAATTACTTCTTCCCTTCTACTATTCCTGAATGTAGGTTCATCACCCCTATTCAGGATCTCCAAGTTGTTAGATAGGAGAAATTCAAGAAGGTGCTCACCTCTACTGTTGGTGTCCTTGCTGCCCCACGATAGATTGTGGGCATTGGCATCACATCCCACCACCAGTTCATCACCTTGCCGATGGTAGGCTTCCGTCAGTCTCCTCACTTCCAAAGGAGGAGCAGAGCTGTCTTCGTAAAGAAGGTATGCTGAGGCCAAAACAATTTACCTCGTGATACCTTCCTCACATTGCTGCATCCTGATGGTCACCAAGTCCCTGGAACAAAAATCCATCATTGGTATGAAAGGTATTCCATTTCTAACATAAATGCATGTTCTGATTAGATTTCTAGCATAAATCAGCTTACCTCCAGTACCACTGAGGCCCAATACACCCCCTTTGTATAAATAGGGTTCTTGTATCAGGGCCATGTCCACCTCCTGTCTCCCCAGGCGACGGCTCAGGGCAGCAGTGGCCCCTTTACTGTGCTGCAGGTTTATCTGCAGCACTTCCAGTCCCCATCTTGCTGCCATTATTGCCTTTAAGGCCTTTGATTACCCTGATGGCAACCTGTGAGAACCCTAAAAACAGTTTCAGGCCTTGCTCTCGCATTGCCTTCAGGGACTTCTCTCCGACCTCCACCACCAGGGTTTGTCCTTCCGGAACGACCTTTTGGTTAATTACCCTCCAATCCTCTGTCGAGACTTTTGGGTTCTGGACCCTTATTTTCTCGAACAGAGTCTTTGGAGGGACACCCTTAAGGATCTTTGGTACCCATATTGATACCTTTGCGGTCTTCAGGAGTTTGGTTGCTGTCTTGACCAGCAGCTTCACATCCTCCCACGGGGATATCATGGGCACCTTGTCCTTAAGCCATTCTGCTATGTGCTCCCCCTCGCAGACAAAAATGAGGGCACCGCGATCTAGATAGACCCTCCTGAATTTGGGTCCTGGACCAGCGTCCCCCCCAATCTCTTCAAAGAGGGCCATCTACACGAACTCCTCCTGCAGTGAGGTGATGCTCACCAGTGGGTATCCTTCTTGGACAACCACCATTCTAAAGACCGAGACTGTAGTACTATAGGTCTGTTTTCCTGTTTCCTGCCTCAGCTTTTTAGGATCACGCTTGTCCAGAGAGGAGGGAGTCTTAGATTCCTCCCTAACCCTCTTGCCACCTGTCTTTGACGTCGAGGGGGTCTGTGTATCCCCTTCGACCTGAGGCAGTTTCTTTTTGGAGGTCTTGGGCTCAAGCCCTTTTGATTCCCTCCACTTATGCTTAGGAAGCCATTCTTTTCCTTCCTTTTGCTTCTGTTCCTTGAGAAGTTTCCTCCTCTGAGCTCCAGACAAGGCCTTAATCCTAATCTGGTCCAACTTCTCTGTTACAGTTCCCACTTCTTGCTCAGGTCTAGACCCTGATTCAGAAGTAGTAGTGCACTCAATCGGTCCTGATCCCGATGTCTGAGTATCTGAGGTCTCAGATTGCCCCTCAGATTCTTTTGAAATACTTTCTTTCTCTGTGTTCATCTTAGTCCCACGAGATTTGGGGATTTATATGCGCTACACCACGATAAACCTGCGCAGTGCAAGGCTACTTACTCAGAGAGGTCGCCCAGTATCCCTGAGGTTCCATTCGAGACACATCCACCCATGTGCCACACACCCCTCGGCACGGATCGCATCACACTTTGGGTTGGGAAAGGACTGGGAGAGGATAAGGAAGACGGGACGTTGTGGGACACGCTTGGTCTGATTCATCAGCTGAGGCCTTTCCGGCAGTAGGTTCTCTACCTTTGGTATAGCCCTCTGCTTCACATGGATACGCAAGCTCAAATGTTCAAATGTTTGTAAATCTATTGGACCAAACTGCGTGGTCATCAGTCCGTAGCTTACAAACTACTTAAACCTAGGTAAACTAACCTAAGGACAAACACACACACCCATGCCCCAGGGAGGACTGGAACCTCCACGGCGAGCAACCGTGCGCTCCGCAGTGAGACGCTTTAGACCGCTCGGCTACTCGACCGCGGTGATACGCAAGCCTCTCCACCTGCATGGACAGTGCTTCGTCAAGGTGGCGTCCTCCGAAGAGGATGTCTAGGGGAATGAAGAAGTCTGATCTTCGTAATAGTCATAGAATAACAGAAAAATGAGTCTAAAGCAGATAGTTCCACATACTAATTTTAGTGGTATCGAATTGAAGGTGGTCATATATGCTGATTTACAAACATGTCAGTGGTGGTTGTGGTAATGGGGGAGACTCTTATCCAAGTGAGACTTGTCAGCCTAGCAGTGGTGGCAGCTGCTTATGCGGCTGTGGTCTCGCAAGTGAGCAGATCTGTGGAGGGGAGCTGTCACTTGTGCGTAAGTGGGGATGGAGGAAGTGCAGTTTCATGTTAAGAGTAATTTCATGTTAGCTGTCAATCTTCTATGGTAGTGTCACTTGTTCATGAGAGAACACCATTGTTTGAGGGAGGAGGGGGTGGAGGTGGTGGCCATATTATAAATGTACTAAAGTGAAAGCATATGATGCCATTGGGGGTCAATCAAGGTCATTGGGCTAGAATTGGCATCACCCCACTACTTATTTGTTTGAGGTATTTCTGTTTTTCAACCATTTTCTACTCGTTTCCATTTCTTCTGATTACAGTACCATCTATAATTAAATGAAATAAATGTTTCATATCCCCTCCCGTCCATGAGGGTGGTGCATGGAGGGTCGAGCTTTATGTTAATGGAGGTCCCTCTAGAAGGTGAACAACTTTTACTTCAACTTAAAAAAAAATCTGATTTGTATTTTTCCAAATATTCCGAAAAACAGTTTTAAGTGTCTCACCCTGTATATTTATTTCTGAATGAATTTTTTAGTCTGCAGCCTATTGTGGGCTGACATGAAACCTTTTGGAGGATCTAAACTGTGTGTTAGAGCGCATGCCTGTGAAAGGCAAAGGTCCTGGGTATGAATGTTGGTGTGCCACAAAATTTTCATCTGCTGGGTAGTTTCACCTATTGATTTTTTACCAGCATTAGTTAACTGCAAGATAGGTCCGAATATAGCTGCTGACAAAAAATAGTGAAAAAGCGATGTTTTTCTTGCGTGGCACTTACAGTGGAGAATGAGAACCCTTGGACTTGTCCTTACGCTAGTTCGAGATATGAACGACAGGATATTGCTTTCATGTAATGACGGTACATTAGGGTCTGTGTTTGGCGGCCACCGGAGCCGCGCAGGCCGTTCTAAGGCCATGTTAATAGCCCGCGGTTGCTCCGCGGCGGAGCAATCGCGGCAATTTGTTTCTCATAAGGCAGCGTGGGCCCTGTTTATAGGCGCGGTTGCGGCGGCGGCCCCTCATCTCTTACGCTACGGTGTCAAAATACCAGTGGCTGCACGTCCAAACCGCTTTCATGGCGGCTAATGGGGCTATTCGGTCCGTCATATGTCTGGCCGTCAGGTGGAAACATGATGCTCAAGGTCACTGCGGCTGAAACATCTGCTGTGGAATGACGAGCGGTGCCTCAGCAAAATCACAGCGATTGCTCCGTCGCGGAGCAACCGCAGGCTATAAACACGGCCTAAGGGAGCCATGTCTCCCTGCTAGTGCCGCCATGAACGAGTCTGTCAGTCAAATAACCACCAGCGTAACATGCAAAACTACCAGCGCAACAACCGCAATGTAGAATTATTTCACGCCACAGCGAGTGTTTACTTACGATTTGTATGTTCGTACAGAGTCTGCTCGTATTGCCCGCAGACTGTTTGAACAGAAGTTTCCAGGTATGCAATCGATGCAATCGACAAACAAACTAGTGAGTAAAATTCGTGAAACGGGAAGTGTTTCTGACAAGAAGCTTAAGCGACGACATAAGTGCTCACAGAACCTCAACCTGATATTCCTTACCGCCTGCAAAATTCCCCTAAAAAGTCTCTTTACAGCCAACAAAAATTTCTTATGCCTCTGTATATAAAGCTGCTAAGTTACTTGGGCTTAGGCCCAATGATGTACCTGTAGAGCAAGAACTTAAATCTGATGACCCCACGTCAGGTAATTCGGTAAAACTGAAAATACACAACTATACTAACTGGGTTGACATATAGAGTAAAATATAATTTCTTAGTAAACAGAAAAGATATGTTTACAAGCGCAATTTATGCTGTAGTAAGATACGTTGAACGAGATGTCACAGGAAGAAATCGAGCAAACCAACGGTTGTTTACGTCACAATTGACTGAATCCTTAGTCCGGTATTATGCTCAGGTGTATTGTCGATCCACTATTAACAGTATTAACTTCGACTGTATGTCGGATGCGGTGATATTATGTATTACAGACCCTGTAAACATCCAAGGGAATTATGCAAATTGTGACGTTATTGTTATATTTAAAAAGCTGATGCCGCTGAAGAAAATGCGCAATATTTCGTCACAAAATACTAATTTTATGTGGAGGTGGAAGCGTATGTGGAGAGGCTCTACAAAGGGAATGAAATTCAGGACGGAGGGAATGAAATTCAGGACAATAATGTAGAAATTGAAGAGGAAGTAGCCGCGGTGGATTATCCGTGCGCACTGGAGCGCCGTGCCGCGGTGCGCGCTGCCGTTCGCCGTCGGGGGTTCGAGACCCCTCTCGAGCATGGGTGTTTGTGTTGTCCTTAGGTTAGTTTGCCTTGGTTTAAGTAGTTTGTAAGCTACGGACTAATGACCACGCAGCTGAGTCTGATAGATTTACAAACATTTGAAGAGGAAGTAAATGAAGATGAGATACGAGATACTATGATGAGAGAATAATTTGACAGAGTACTTAAAGACCTAAATCAAATGTGAGACAAGCGAAATACCATCTGACTTCAAGAGGACTGTAATACTCCCAAATTCAAAGAAAGCAGGCGCAGACAGGTGTGAAAATTACAGAAACACCAGTTTAATAAATAATGGTTTGAAAAATTCTAACACGCATTGTTTACAGAAGAATAGAAAATCTGGTAGAAGCCGACCTCGGGGAAGTTCAGTTTGGATCTAGGAGAAATGTAGGAAAACAGGAGGCAATACTCACCTTATAATATGTCTTAGAAGATGGATTAAGGAAAGGCAAACCTACATGTCTAGATTTTATACATTTGGAGAAAGCTTTTGACAATGTTGAATGGTATACACTATTTCAAATTTTGATGTCAGTAGGGGTAATATATAGAAAATGGAGGGTTATATACAGCTTCTACAGAAACCAGACAGCAGTGATACGAGTGGAAGAGCATGAAAGGGAAGCAATCGCTGGGAAGGGAATAAAACATGGTTGTAGCCTTTCTACGATGTTATTCAAACTGTACATTGAGCAATCTGTGAAGGAAAGCAAGGAGAAACTTGAGAAGGAATTATAGTTCAGAGTGAAGAAATAACAACTTTGTGGTTTGACGATGCCATTACAATACTGCAAGAGACAGCAAAGGACCTGGAAGAGCAATTGAATGGGACGGACAGTGTCTTGGAATGAGCTATAAGATGAACATTAACAAAAGTAAAACAAGGGTAATTTAAATGTAGTGTACGAAAATCAGGCGATGCTGAAGGAATTAGATTAGGTAACGAAACAGTAACGGTGGTAGATGAGGTTTGTTGCTTGGACAGTAAAATAACATACGATAGTCACAGCACAGATGATATAAAATAAAGTATGACAATGGAAGAAAAGCGTTTTTGAAAAAGAGAAATCTGTTAACATTTGATAATAGCCTAATGTGTTACAAGTCTTTTCTGAACGCAGTTGTGTGGAGTGTGGCCTTGCACGCTAATGAAACGTGGACGTTAAATAGTTCAGACAGGAAGAGGATAGAAACTCTTTAAATGTGGTGCCACAGACGAAAGCTGAAGATTAGGTGGGTAGATCGCGTAACTAATGAGGAGGTGTTAAACAGAATTGCGGAAAAAAGAAATTTCTGGCATACCTTCACTAAAAGAAGGAATCGACACATTTTGAGACCAAGAGTGCCGTGCGGGAGTAGCCGAGTGGTCTAAGGCGTCATGCTCCGGACTGGGCTGCCGCTCCCGCCAGATGTTCGAGTCCTCCGTCGGGCATGGGTGCGTTTGTTATCCTTAGTATAAGTTACTTTAAGTAGTTTCTAAGTCTAGGAACGGAACATTTGGAGAACAAGAGATGAAGAGGATTGCTCGGAGCCGTGGCGGTGCGCCGAGCGCATTGAGGCGCTATGCTACGATGCGCGAGGCCGTTCCCCGTCGGGGGTTCGAATCCCCCCTCGGGCATGGATGTTTGTTCCGTATTTAGTATAAGCTTGTTCATAAGTAGTTCGTAAATTTAGGGACTGATGATCCCGCAGTTCAGTCCCTTAAGCTTTACAAACATTTTTTAGGATTGCTCGGGATAGTGTAGGGTGGAGAGCTGCATCAAACCAGTCGGAAGACAACAACAACAACAACATGGATGCATATCAAAATAAATGTTCCTAATTTTCTATTTAATACTTGTTCCATGTGCGCCTCGGTTGTACAATGGTAGAGTGCCAGACTACAAATCCAAAGGTCGCGGGTTCGATCCCCGCCAGGTCCTAGGATTTTTATCTGTCACTTTCCACTTCTTTATCCTCTGGAAGTATTGCTCATGTGAAAAATACCAAGTATCACCATGGTTCGGAACCCACGTTAAACTGTAGGTCCCCCTATAACTGGCTGGGTAAGTCAGTTCGAAGATTGGAGGAAGGCAACGGCATACCACCTTTAAACAGGACCGTGCCTAGTAAGGCACTGTGGTGTTCAAACCAATCTTCGGACTGTTGACAGTTTTTTTAACTTGTTCCATAGATCATGAAACAAGTATTAATATAATAAAATTTTGCGGTCAAGACTATAGACATTGTTCTACTTAATCAACTTCCTTTATAACTCGTCTCTCCATTACAACAGAAAATTAGGAACAATTATTTATTTTGATATACCTCCCTGTTGTTGTTGTTGTTGTTGTCTTCCGACTGGTTTGATGCAACTCTCCACCCTACTCTATCCCGATCAATCCTAAAAAATGTATGTAAAGCTTAAGGGACTCAACTGCGGGGTCATCAGTCCCTAAATTTACAAACTACTTATGAACTACCTTATACTAAAGACGGAACAAACATCCATGCCCGATGACCGGTTTCAACTCAGTTCTGAGTCATCCTCGGATCATTTATCTTGTTTGTCAATAATTGTATCTGCCATCAGACAGTATAACCTTCCAATCAAATAATAAATGATGGAAGCCGAAAAAATGCAGTACAACACTTGAAGAACATCAGATTGGGTTTTGAACATATATGATACTAGTTGGTTAACATATTTTTGAAGAACAGTAAAATTACGCATTGCTGGTTAAAACTCACTGGCAGTGTCTTGTATATGAATCGCACGGTATTTAAAATTACGTTTCTGATTTGTAGCTCCATGAACTATTTAAGATAAGTGAGCCACACGGTGAGTATGGTGTTAGTCACCGTGTGGCTCACTTATCTTAAACAGCTCTCGCTGGAGGTTCGAGTCCTCCCTCAAACATTTGAACATTTGATAAACCCACTCTTACTTAATAAATCTCTTTTATCTTTGTTGTTTAATAAGAATGAGCTGTTGTGCCTCTTACATAAAATGAAGTGTTGTAATCGCTAGAGTTGAGTGTTTTGGCTAGTTTGTTGGAAATATTTTGTAAATGCGGGATTGTACACTTTTTATTATGGCAGTTTCCACTGTGGAGGCATAAAGGTGGTGTAGGATATTTCTTCTTTTTTTTCTTTTTTGTAGTATGTTGTTAGTTACTTGCAAGTTACAGCCATTTTAGGTGCACCAAGAAGTGACGGTAGAATCCATACAAAAAGTGAAGAAATAACAGCACTGTGGAATGGAGTCAGTGGTTTAATCTGCCGTAAACATATTCGTTACATTGCAGGTTCAACATATCTATAAGGTTTGTACTGATTTTATTTCGGGTCACCGTCCATTTCATGCCAATGCAGTTTCTTAATTGTTACGAGATTACGTGCACCATGCTGCGATTCTCCCACTGAGGAAAAGTCTGTGGTAATCTCAGCCGGACCCATTGTGTCATTCTAAGGTACAGGGACTGACTCAAATGTTCCATTCCGGTTCAAACAAAAATATAAAACTTTCTCTTGCAGAAACCACGGAGGTCAAAAGTGTCGTGTCATGCTGATGTGAATAATGCTGCATCTGGAACGTCCTTGTCAGATCACACAGCGTGAAGGAAACCGCCACTTTCGCAGATGACTCAGCTCCTTCCCAACTGCTGAGTCACTGTTCGTGCTCTCCAAGATTGAGATACGACGGACGTCACTTCGCCTGTATCTTGCTGACATTTATCGGTAAGTGATGTCGTCAGAAGACCGAAAGCAACTGAAGATATCTGCACGGCACAATAATTGGCAATCCACCCTAAATAATGATAAGTGTGAAGTCATCCATATGAGCACTAAAAGAAATCCGTTTAAACTTCATTTACGCTATAAATCAGTCAAATCTACAGGCCTGAAATTCAACTAAATACCTAGGAATAGCAATTACGAACAACTTAAACTGGAAAGAACACATAGGAAATATTGTAGGGAACGCGAACCAAAGGCTACGTTTTATTGGCAGAACACTTAGAGTATGCAACAGTTCTAATAAAGAAACTGCCTACACTAAACTTACTCGTCCTATAGTGGAATATTGTTGCACATTGTAGGATCTTCACCGAGTGGAACTGACGGAGGATATAGAGAAAGTTCAGAGAAGGGCAGCTCGTTTTGTATTATCGCGATGTCGGGGAGATAGTGTAACGGAAAAGATGCACGATTTGGGGTGGAAATCATTAAAAGAAAGGTGTTATTGATAGTGGCGATATTTATTTGCGAAATTTCTTTCACTAACTTTCTCTTCCGAATACGAAGATATTTTGTTAGTACCGACCTACATAGAGAGGCATGATTATCATAATAAAATAAGAGAAGTCAGATCCAAAACGGAAAAATTTAGATGTTTCTTTTTCCTGCGCGCTACTACAGAGTGAAACGGTAGAAAAACATAATAAAAGCAGTTATATGAATCCTCTGCCATGCACTTCAATGTGATTTACAGAGTATTTAAGTAGATGTACCGTTATGGTAACTACAGAAATCTTTACATATAAAGCAGAGTGTCCGTGTGTTTGTTGTTTGTTTGTGTGTACGTATTGCATACAGATCTACAGTTTTGTTGCAGTCTTTATAAAATTTTGTACACGTAAGCTTCAATCCACGAGGATGGACGCCATAAGTGTAAGAATCACGTACGACTCGTAGTTCACTAGATATGACTTCATAAACAATGAGATGCGCGAGAAACTGCTGCATTAAGCGACAATGCTGCTCATTTTCTCCTAAACCAGAGGATCGATTTCAACCAAATTTGGTACACATATTTCTTACCATAAGGTAACACTTGCTGTAGGGGTAATGATCACATACACACCTGTTCCAGGAGAGATGACGTCATGAGCAATAGGAATCGCAAAAAACTGCAGCATCGTGTGATGAGACTTTATTCATACACTGTAAGAGAATAAAAGTACTTAGCGACTTGCAACATACATTAAACATTATTTAAAATCTTTATTACACTTGTTCTCGCTGACAACCATAGCAAAATGATGAAAGGAAGAAAGTTTATCGCTTACTACTTTTCCGCTGTGCATGGACTAAACTACGGCATCGGTATGACGTTACAGTTTATAATTTCACTAAAAATTGTAGCCACAGGATGTTTTACAAACAGTATACACACATATAGCTGAATGTGCCCTCGAAATTGTATCACAATACCACAAGTTGTTCATGAGATATGAGGACATAAACAGTAACATCCAAGGAAAACCGACCAATCACGCACCAGGTTTTAATCTATTACTTATTTACTACTAACAGTTTTCGTAACAGATTTTATCGACATGCAGCACTTACACAAATGAATATATACCTAAAATTTATATAATTCAATAAGTATGAGATAGTATATACTGCGATGGGTAAAAACATTTCGCATCATGCACCACGTTTTTATACATTTTCGCATTTACTACTAAGACATTCCTGTATTCCCGTCAGCTGAAACAAATACGTGAAAGCTGACAGAGCTGTTGAGACTGTGAACCAACTGTGAAGCGAACTTGGATGTAGGCGAAAGCAAGAGACTTATATAGAGTACGGTCGGGGGTTCGAATGCCCCCTCGGGCATGGATATTTGTGCTGTCCTTAGTATTAGCTAGTTCATAAGTAGTTTGTAAGTTTAGGGACTGATGACCCCATAGTTAAGTCCCATAAGCTATACAAACATTTGAACTTATATAGAGCTACAGGAAGAGGAAGAGAATGAAACAGTGTACATCCAACGAATAGCCATTATTTCCGGCAGATCTACCTTTTAACGTCAAGAGACTGTAGTTTCCAGTGAGACTTGCATTTTCTATTACGATTAATAAATCACAGTGCAACCTATTAAATACTGCAAAGTTGTTTTGACATCTCCATGTTTCTCACACGGACAACTACATGTCGCTTGCTCAGGGGTGGACTCCCCAAAGAATTTACTCATATTAGATATTTGACAAGTAACCAGAAATATTGTTTATAATCAAGTTTTGAATTAAATGAAAGTATTAAGGTTACATATCATTTGCATCTTGAAGAGAGAAGGCATATGAGAAGTACTAACTCAAAGCTTGAATAACTAAATAAATACCCAAGCAACGCAGGGTTTTCAGCTAGTTTTAAATAATATATATAGGAGTATTACTCAGGGCTAGTATAATAGGGCGTCAACAAATCTCTTCTCACTTCCATGTAGTGAATCGTTACTTCCATTCTGGAAGTCTGGAACCGACGTCTTGTTTGGAACCGAAAGATTATTCTTTATAAAAATTCACATTTTTCAACGTAGTCTCATCTAAATGTACATGAATACTCTGCACGTCACACTGAAGTGCATGCAGAGGGTTCATCGGACCGCTTTTATGATGTTTCTCTACAGTTCCATTCTCTATTAGCTCGCGGAAAAAGGAAGGCTTAAATCTTTCCGTTTTCGATCTGATTTCTCTTATTTTATTTTGATCATCATGTTTTCCTATGTAGGGGTGCTAACAAAATATGTTCGCATTCGGAATAAAAAGTTGATGAAAGAAATTTCGAAAATAGATCTTGTCGCAACAAATAACGCGTATCTTTTAATGATTTCCACCCCAACCCGTGCATCATTTCTGTGATACTCTCTCCTCTATATCGCGATAGTACGAAACGAGCTGCCCTTCTCTGAACTTTCTCGACATCGTCTGTCAGTCCCACTTGGTGGGGATCCCACAGTGCGCAACAATACTCCAAAGCATGGCGCACAAGTGTGGTGTAGGTAGTTTCTTTAGTAGAACTGTTGTATTTTCCAAGTGTTTTGCCAACGAACCGTAGTGTTCTTTCCAGTTTAAGTTGTTTGTAATTGTTACTCCTAGGTATTTAGTTGGTTTTACGGCTTGTAGTTTTGACCAATTTATCGTGTAAATGAAGTTTAACGAGTTTCTTTTAGTGGTCATATGGATGACTTCACATTTATCATTATTAAGAGTCAATTGCCATTTTTTGCACCATGCAGATATCTTATCTACATCATTTTGCAGTTGCTTTTGTTCTTCTTGTGACTTGACTAATCGATAAGTGACAGAATCAGCCACGAACAGTGTCAGGGAGCTTCTCAGATTGTCTTCTAAATAGTTTATACACGTAAGGCACAGCTGGGGCCCTGTGACACTTCCCTGGGGAACGCCACGTATCAATTCTTTTGTACTCGATGACTTTACGTCTATTACAACGTACTGTGCCCTTTCTGATGGGAAAGCACGAATCCAATCGCACAACTGTGGCGGTATTCCATAAGCACGCAATTGGGTTAGAAGACTCTGTGTTCATAATATTTTAGGAAAGTATATGTTCTAATATCCTGTTGCGAACCGACGTCAATGATATAGGCCTGTAATTTTGCTGATCACTCCTATTGCCTATCTTGAATATTGGCGTAACCTGTGCAACTTTCCAGTCTTTGAGTATGGAGCGTTCTCTGAGCGAGCGGTTGTAAGCGATAACTAGGTATGGGGCTATTGCATCAGCATACACAGAAGGGAAACTAACTGGTATACAGTCGGGAGCGGGAGACTTACTTTTGTTATGTGATTTAACTTGCTTTAATACTCCATGGGTAGCTACTTCTAAATTAGGCATGCTGGCGGCTGTTCTTGATACGAATTATGGAGTATTTGCTTCATCTTCTTTCGTGAAGGAATATCGGAAGGCTGTGTTAAGCAATTCTGCTCTAGCAGATCTGTCATCAGTAGTATCACAGTAACTATCGCGTAATGAAGGTATTGATTGTGTTTTACCGGTAGTATACTTTACACACAGTCACAATTTCTTAAGCTTTTCTACCAAATTACTTGAAAGCGTTTTGTTGTGGAATTTATTATAAGCAAGAGTGTCTAACCTGTTTTGTGTTAAACGGCGGCTCAAACACCTATTTTGTTAATTTGTTTGGTATAAATTTGTCAATGGTTGTTATTATTTCTTTGAACGTAGCCACATCTGATCTACACTAACATTGTTGGTTTCGAAAGACTAAAGATCTCCCTCAGGAAAGCGTTAATCGAATTTTATATCGTTTTGTTTTTGTTTTTTATAGACATATTTTAGGGTTTTTCTTGGTAAATTTGGGAAATCCGATTTTCATTTTCGCTACAACTATGTGTTCACAAATCCCTGTGCGTGTTTTGGTGCTCTTTATTAGTTCCGGATTATTTGTTGCTAAGAGGTCAAGTATATTTTTGCAGCCATTTATTATTCTAGTTGAACTAATTGCTTGATATAGTTTTCGGAGAATGCGTTCAGTACGATTTTGGATTATGTTCCATGCTTGCCCTCGGTTTTAAACCTCAAATCGATTCCATATTTCTGGATTTCCGGAAGGCTTTTGATACTGTACCCCACAAGCGGCTTCTAATGAAATTGCCTGCTTATGGAATATCTTCCCAATTGTGCGATTGGATTCACGATTTCCTATCAGAAAGGACACAGTTCGTTGTAATTGACGGTAAGTCATCGAGTAAAACAGAAGTGATATCTGGCGTTCCACAGGGAAGCGTTAGAGGTCCCCTACTCTTCCTCGTGTTTATAAACGATTTTTGCCAAAATGTCGAGTGCAAGTTAAAGTCTCCATCAATTACAATTGAATGCTTGGGAACGTTTTTGAAATTTGGTCCAGGCTTTTTTTGAACAATTCTGCAATCGAATCATCTGAGTCAGGGGTCGCTAAAAAGAGCCAGTTATTAATCTATTCTTGTTGTCAGGCATAACCTCTACCTATACCAACTCACAGGAAATATCTACTTCAATTACGCTACAAGATAACCCACTTGCGACGGCAATAAATACGCCAATAATCCGTTTTATTCAATGTTTCCTTTCTAAACACCCTTTGCCCCTTCGTAAAAATCTCAGCTGAGCTTATCTCCGTCTTTAGCCAGCTTTCGGTACCTATATTGGTTTGAGATTCTGTACTTTCTATTAGCGCTTGGAGCTCTGGAACTTTCTTGTAATTTATGTAATATTTTCTACTGAGTAGATACCAGTCCTGAAGGCAATTCTGGATAGTTTGTAAAATGCATGATAGCGGCTAAAGTAACCTATTCACCGATCTCTAGCAGTTTTTCAAAGATAAATGTCTTCGGATGAAAAAATAAGTGAGTATCGAAAGGCTGCAAAACCTGGTGAATAGGGAGGGGCATTTCGGCAGTTCTTGCTTCATATTGTTTGCTATTCCCAGGATGAAAGCAAAAATTGAGGGCAAGTGCTATATCCGGAAGAAATAAATTGCATTTAGTCGAATTTTTCGATGGTTATAGAATATACTTGTTGTTTTTTGGTACACGGTCATAGACTTTCAGACCCCTCCCCTCCAGGGGGCTCACGGTTATTTGGTGAGTACGTGCGTGGCGAGCATGGGGTCCCGAGCTAATGCAGTCGTCCGTCCTTCCTTCTTTACTTCCCGGTCTGCATTTCCTTTCCCCTGCCCTCCTTTCATATCCTCACTCCTTCCCCTCCTCACCGGGGGACTGATAACCTTAGCACTTCAGCACCCCTATCCCAACCAAACCACCCAACCCCCAGACTTTCACCTCTGTTTCGTTTTTAGTGAGTAGTCTTGATTGATATAATAAAAGAAAATCAGCACGGACAGTAGGATTTATTCTTATTTGGCTATTACATCGGCTAGGAAACTGAAAATGATTTCTAGATTTCAAAAGGATTTATTTCGTTGATGGACTAGTTGGCTGGAAATATACGTAAACGATGCTTCCATAGGAAAAGAAAAAAAAAAAAGGAAAAATTTTGTACAGGAACAATGAACCTGTTCATAAAGGTGGTTAGTCAAACGAGAAAACCCCAGAATCTCAAGCACGATTCGAGGGAACATCCGCTCTCTTCCTTGCGTGCAGCACCCTCCGACTTCAACATACTAAGAGCTAAACTTATCCTTTTCTGGCTTTCAATATTTAGGTTCAGATAGATATGTTGTGGTTTTACTATCTCGTCTTCGATCCGTCCTCTGATCCTCTCCACAAAGATTTATGACGCAAGACTAGCTTTGGAATCCTGGTCTACGACGCACACAGAACATGTTCGTTCCATTCTACATCTACACCCATACTCCGCAAGCACCTCACGGTGGCGTAGACTACTAGGCGCACCATTGTCAAAATGTTTGTGAATTTATAGGACTTAAATACTCTGTTCATCAGTCCCTAGGCTTACAAGCTACTTAAACTAACTTATTCTAACGACAACACAAAGACACGCACACACACACACACACACACACACACACACATGCCCGAATGAGGACACGAACCTCCGACGGCGAGCAGCGCCGCGCTACGCAGCTAGGCGCCTTGGAACGCTAGGCCACTGCACCGCGGCCGTGCCATTCTCGCTTCCTCTTATTCCATTCGTGTAAAGGTTGGCGGGAAAAATGATCGCCTGTATGCCTCCGTGTGGGCTCTTAATCTCTCTGACCTTATCCTTGTGACCGAGCGAGGTGGCACAATGGTAACACACTGGACACGCATTCGGAAGGATGGTGGTTCAAATCCACCTCCGGCCATCCAGATTTAGGTTTTCTGTGGTTTCCCTAAATCACTTCAGGCAAAAGCCGGGATGGTTCCTTCCAAAGGGCACGGCTGATTTCCCCCCACATCCTTACCCAAACACTCCGAGCGTAAGCTCCGTCTCTAATGACTACGCTGTCGACGGGACGTTAAACTCCAAGCTTCCTTCCTCCCTTGCTTCCTTTATCCTTGTGGTCACTTCGGGAGATCTACGCAGCAGGAAGCAATATATTAATTGACTGTCTATCAAACGTAAGCTTTCAGACTTTGACAGAAGCCCGTACCGCGATACAGAACGTTTCTCTAGCAGCGTCTACCACTGGAGTTTCCCGATCATCTCTGTGACGCTGCGCTTACTAAATGAGCCAGGCTGCTGGTCTCCGATGGAGACTCTCTACATCCTCTGTCAATCCAACCTGGTACGGATTCCACGCACATGAGCAATACTCAAGCGCTGGCCGCACGAGAGTTTTGTAACCTACTTCCTTTGTTGACAGACTACACTTCTTGAGGATTCTTCCAACAAATTTCAGCCTGGAATCTGCATCTGCCTTACCAGCGACTGTTTTCATATGGTCGTTCCATATCAGATCGCCTCCGATGTCTACTCAAAGATGTTTTACGTAAGTAACTGATCCAGAGTTTGTCCTGCTGTTGCGTAGTTATACAATAAAGGATGTTTCTATGTTGCCATTCCCTGCACCATGCGTCAATACGCTGCAGACCCTCCTGCACTTCGTTGTCCTTTACCAGCGTTGCGACTTCTCGATTAACTACAGCATCATCTGCGAAAAGCCTCACTGAACTTCCAATGTTATCTACTAGGTCATTTATGTACAGGGTGGTCCTAAAATACATGCAAAAATGAAACGGCTGGTAGAGAGGACCAAAATAAGGGGATTTCGTACAGAAGTGTGTGGTCACTAATGACACCTTGAGCAAGTAGAGAGCGCTGCCGTGCGCGCTGTTTACAAGCGCTTCGCTAGCTGCATTCATTATTTCCCGCTCGGATCTCGAGCAGCATGCATCGTTTCAACAATACAGAGCCGGCCGACATGCATCTCATGTATGGGGCTGCACAAAGATATGAATTGGCTGCTCAAAGAATGTACACGGAGCGATTCCCGGATAGGCATCAACCGGATCGTTGGACATTCGAGCGTCTTCATCGTGAGTTAAGCTCGAGTTGATCGTTTCATGCTTCCAGCGGTGGGACTGGCGTCAGAAGATATCGCAGAACTCATGCAGCGGAAGAAAGAATATTAGACACAGTAGAGGATAGCCCTTCGACAAGTTCGAGAGATGTAGGGCCGGCCGCGGTGGCCGAGGGGACTGAGGCGCTCCATTCACGGTCTGCACGGCCACTACGGTCGGGGGTTCGAATCCCCCATTGGAAATGGATATTTGTGCCGTCCTTAGTCTTAGGTAGTATATAAGTAGTTTGTAAGCTTAGGGACTGATGACCCCGTAATTAAGTCCCATAAGTTCTACAAACATTTGAACATTTTAGAGCTGTAGGACGTTTTGTGTCCCAGCCTTGTCGCCGCTTTTGTGTCTCGTTTCCGTCGTAGGGGTCGGTGGCCGAGTAAATGTTCAAATGTTTGTAGAACTTATGGGACTTAACTACGGGGTCATCAGTCCCTAAGCTTACAAACTACTTATGAACTAGCTAAGACTAAGGACGGCACAAATATCCATGCCCGAGGGGGGATTCGAACCCCCGACCGTAGTGGCCGTGCAGACCGTGACTGGAGCGCCTCAGTCCCCTCGGCCACCGCGGCCGGCGGTGGCCGAGTAGAAAGACCGACACAGGAATAAAGGATGCACGCTTGTGCAGGTAGGAGGTGACCAGCCAGTGGGACAGCAGAAACTAGAAACACTAGAGTAAATTAGAACGAGATATATATTTCTTAGAGACTTACTAATACTTAACTTTTACATAGCTCAGTACTGCAGAATGCTGATACATAGTTGAGCTAGAGGCCTGCCTAGTGCCTATCCGATAGCCAAGTCTTCACTGGTGCCTATCTGATTCCGAAGTGTTAACTGGTTCCTATCTCAGTCCCAGCTGAACGATGTCGTTCAGTGGTGGCCACGAGCGGAGTTGTAGCAGAGGGCGCTCGTGGCTGACGTCGTAAGAACGCCGCGCCGTGCGTGCATGGCGGCGCGCGGCGAAAGTAGGTGGCGCGCACTTTAGACTTGTGCGACACCACAGGACGTGCGTTTGGTGTGAGTCATTAAAGTGTTTTGAGGACTTTACATGAAGACGGAATGCCTCCGTACCATTTGCAGAGTGCAAGCACTCACACCTGACGGTTATCTTCCGCGTCTCAACTTCGCTCGTTGGTGCCTACAGCAGACTGCAGCCAATCACACCTTCCTTGCCCATGTTTTATTTACTAATATAATGTGTTTAACAACCACAATTCTGACTTGTGGGGTCATGGTAACAACCCACGCAGCACAATAGCACATGCCTACCAAGAACAGTTTTACACTGATGTTTCGGTAGGCATTGTGAGCAATAACGTAGTAGGGCCGTACATATGTTTTTCATATTAGGTGCATTGTGTTGACACCTACTGTCTGGTACTCCAATCAGCGACCTCAGTAGTCACTAGGCATCGTGAGAGAGCAGAATGGGGCACTCCGTGCAACTCACGGGCTTCGATTGTGGTCAGGTGATTGGGTGTCACTTGTGTCAGAGGTCTGCACGCGAGATTTCTACACTCCTAAACATCCCTAGGTCCACTATTTCCCGGGTGATATTGTAGTGGAAACGTGAAGGGACACGTACTGCACGAAATCGCACAGGCTGACCTCGTCTGTTAACTGACAGAGAGCGGGCACAATTGAAGAGGGTCGTACAGTGTAATAGGTTCGCGTCTATGCATTCCATCACACAGGAATTCCAAACTGCAACACGATCCACTCAAAGTACTACGATAGGCGAGAGGTGAGGAGCGTAAACATTGGACGATCGATCAGTGGAAACACGTTATGTAAAGTGACGAAACACAGTAGACGATGTAGCGAACCGATGGCAGTGTGTGGGTATAGCGAATGCCCGGTGAACGTCATCTGCCAGGGTGTGTTGTGGCAACAGTAAACCTCGGAGGCGGTGGTGTTATGGTGTGGTGGTCTTTTTCATGGAGGGGGTTGTACCCCTTGTTATTGTGTGTTTGTAGAGCTTATGGGACTTAACTACGGGGTTATTAGTCCCTAAACTTACAAACTACGTATGAACTAGCTACAACTAAGGATGGCACAAATATCCATGCCCGAGGGGGGATTCGAACCCCCGACCGTAGTGGCCGTGCAGACCTTGACTGAAGCGCCTCAGTCCCCTCGGCCACCGCGGCCGGCGCGCGAGCAACAGCACTGAATACTCACAGAGATGCCTCGCTATCAGTGGCGGCGCCTCCTGAGTGTTCACTGCTTCATTGAACCCCCGGAGAAAAGCTCGTGAAAAAAAAGTAAATAAAAAATAAAATGAAAAGTGTTTTTAAACTATCATTCTTCGTATAGTTCTTCTCAGATCATTTCATATGCACATGCAAAGTATTTTTATCGCATGAGAAACCTTTCACGTCCCGAAGACAGCACGTGTAAGAGTCGTAGGCGGCAGTGGCCGCACCGTTGCAATGCGCGGTTGAGGTTCAGATTCTCTTCTGAACCCCCTGGAGGCAGCATAAGGGCGCTCCCGCGGCAGGGAGGCGAGAGGGGAAACGTCGCTTTTAACAATGCTGTTGGGGCTGTTAGAGACACCAGATCCTTGCTACTCCGAGCTCTGGCGGTTAAGCCTGTCACAGAAGAGGCCTATACTGATGTTTTAAGCACCTTCTTGTTCCCCATTATTGAAGAGCAATTTGGGAATGGCAGTTGCATCTTTCTACAAGATCGAGAACCTGTTCACCATGTACGGCGTGTGGCGGAGTGGTTACACGACAATAGCGTCCCTGTAAAGGACTGGCCTGCATAGAGTCCTGACTTCAATCCTACAGAACACTTTTGGCACGTTTTGGAACGTCGACTTCGTGCCAGGCCTCACCGACCTTTAATTCGGAATGTTTCCCGGCTCAGTGTGATACCAGCGTGTGAAGCAAGCAAGCGCTATGAACGGAGGCGCACTCGTGCTTCCTAGACAGAAATTCAGAGGTGTCAAACTGCATTCTACATCTACACAGATATTCTGCAAATCACATTTAAGTGCCTGGCAGGGGGTTCATTAACCACTTTCATAACTTTTCTCTATCGTTCCATTCTCTAATAGCGCGCGGGAAGAAAGAACACCCAAATCGTTCCGTTTTCGATCTGATTTCTCTTATTTTATTGGGATGGTCATGTCTCCCTAAGTAGATGGGTGCTAGCAAAATATTTTCACATTCAGAAGTAAGAGTCGGTGATTGAAACTTCGCAAACAGATCACGCCGCAATGAATAAAGTCTTTCTTTTAATGATTTCCACCCCAATTCGTGCAACATTTCCGTGACGCTTCCCCCCCCCCCCCCGTAACGTGATAAAACAAAACGAGCTGCCCTTCTCTGAACCTTCTCAATATCTTCCGTCAGTCCCACCTGGTGAGGGTCCCACAAGGGGCAACAGTACTCCAAGAGAGGACGCACAAGTGTGATGTAGGCAGTCTTTTTGGTGGAGTTGGTGCATCTTCGAAACGTTCTGCCAATGAAACGTAATCTTTGGTTCGCCTTCCCCACAATATTTTCTATGTGTTCTCTCCAGTCTAAGTTGTTCGTAATTGTAACTCCTAGGTATTTGGTAGAATTTTCGACCTTAAGGTTTGACTGATTTATCGCGTAATTGAAGTTCAGCGGATCTCTTTTGTGTATTACTTCACACTTTTCTTTATTTAGTGTCAATTGCCAATTTTCGCACCATGTAGAAATTTTGTCTAAATCGCTTTGCAGTTGCTTTTGATCCTCTGTTAACTTCACTAACCGATAAACGACAGCATCATCCGCGAAGAGTCTAAGGGAGCTATTCAGATTATAAACGATTTAGGAGACAAACACAAGGAAGAGTAGGAGACTTATAACTCTTCCCTGTGGAACGCCAGATATCACTTCTGTTTTAGCGTCAATTACAACGAACTGTGTCCTTTCTGATAGGAAATCATGAACCCAATCGCACAATTGGGGAGATATTCCATAAGCACACAATTTCATTAGAAGTGGTCCTTTAGGAGAGTTGCCACTCAACTTGGATTGAGATGCGTCAGTTGAGCAACGATGCTGGTTGCAATGGTTACGTTAACATTTTCACACCCGTAAACGAGGTTGGCACGTCCTCGCAGCATGGGCGTCCATCGAGATGGTCATATTCAAGGGCAGCAGTGGCAGATCGTACAGCACAGATAGGATTTGTGAGCCCAGAAGCGTCGGCACGAACTGTGGCCAACAGGCCACGCACACCTCTAGCCCATCTTCCACACACTACATAGCATCAACAGACTGCATCTCATTAATTCTACGTAGATTCATAGTTCGAATAACAAATGGCATGTTACTCATCAAAGATGATTTACCATAATCTTTATTACCAACTTCGAAAATATTAAAAGTCTGATACGCTATAACTTCTCTGCTAATTGCATTCTTCAACCCACCAAATGCTTTAACAGTACTACCATTACAACGAAGAACAATAACAGTCAATCACCCCCTTCCGTGTTCTGGAGTTGCTTTGTTAAATATTGTGAAATTAACAACACATCCACAAAATGCCGTAGGGCCTTGCAATATCACGTGGACACCCACACTCGTGTCAAAATCCATATTCAAATTGTCAGTTGCCTTACAGTCAGGCAAACGACTTTCCCTAAATCTTCTCCTGGTGCTTCAGATGACTGGGGGTTCACTACTTTCAGTGGCGGATCTTGATAGGGGTGCCGCCTGCCCCCCCCCTCCCCTAGATGTACTTCCGTCAAAAGTTCTGCAGAATGTCTTACCTCGGCTTGTTTGCGCTTCCTTCAATTTGAGGAGAGGCGTCGGCCTACCAAGCTTCTCTATTTCACACTTTTCTTCGCAGCTTAAAGCTCAGTAATTTGTTTCTAAAAGATACTGAACGTTGTTCATTTTTCTTTGATAATAAACATTAAGAACATATGAATATGCACATGAACTCTAATACACACTGATTACACTGTTAAGCGACTGTAACAAAATGAAAATGTTACGATGAAGAGACAAGCTACCTTTGGGTCACGTAACACAGTAAGCAGCACCCCCTATTAACCTTACGCATGTGCAAAGGCTGCTCACCCCCACATCTCTTCAGACAGTTGAATGTTTGTTACAACAAAGAGTATAAGTGTCATTTACCCTCAAAATCGCGACACATTTGCAAAAACGTCCAAAGATATGTAGCAAGTAACAATATAAAAATATTTTTTGTTCCTGTATGTTAAAAAGGTTACTCGGTTGCACAGTGGTAGAGTGCCATGCTACAAATCCAAAGGTCGCGGGTTCGATCCCCGCCAGGTCCTAGGATTTTTATCTGTCACTTTCCACTTCTTTCACCTCTGGCAGTATTGCTCATGTGAAAAATACCGAGTAGCACCGTGGTTCGGAACCCACGTTAAAACTGTAGGTCCCCCTATAACTGGCTGGGTAAGTCAGTTCGAAGGTCGGAGGAAGGCAACGGCATACCACCTCCAAACAGGACCATGCCTAGTAAAGCACTGTGGTGTTCAAACCAATCTTCTGATTGTTGACTGCTTTACCTTTTTTATGTTAAAAAGAAGATTGGGTTTAAAAAAATTTCTTTCAGTCGGTCTCGAACCCACTACCTTTGACAGCGCAGTGCGGTGCCACTAACCGCACGGCTATTCAATTATTCATGATTGAATCTTCTGAAGGCTTTTCCGGATGATGCGTCTTTAATTTATAAGACATTTTACCAAATATGACGTGCTTTTGATGAATCTTCAATGGGAAGTATGAAGAGCGGATGTTGCCTTCTTGGAGGATTTTTTCATGCGCAACGCGAGGTGCACAGTAACTCGTTTTGCTTCGGGACCATTCGTGCTTAACCGCCAGAGCTCGGAGTAGCAAGGAGCTAGTGTCTCTACCAGCTCCAACGGCATTGTTAAAAGCGACGTTTCCCCTCACGCCTCCCTGCCGCGGGAGCGCCCTTATGCTGCCTCCAGGGGGTTCAGAAGAGAATTTGAACCTCAACCGCGCATTGCAACGGTGCGGCCACTGCCGCCTACGACTCTTACATGTGCTGTCTTCGGGACGTGAAAAGTTTCTCATGCGATAAAAATACTTTGCATGTGCATATGAAATGATCTGAGAAGAACTATACGAAGAATGATAGTTTAAAAACACTTTTCAATTTATTTTTTTATTTACTTTTTTTCACGAGCTTTTCTCCGGGGTTCAATGAAGCAGTGAACACTCAGGAGGCGCCGCCACTGATAGCGAGGCATCTCTGTGAGTATTCAGTGCTGTTGCAAGCGCCAACTGACGCTGCCTCTTCCGGTACTCATTGAGGCGCTATGTTCCGATGCACGAGGCCGTTACCCGTCAGGGGTTCGAATCCCCATCGGGCATGAATGTTTTTATTGTCTTACTATAGGGTAGTTCGTAAGTAGTTAGTAAGTTTAGGGACTGATGACCCCGCAGTTAAGTCCCTTAAGCTTAACAAACATTTGAACATTTCTGAAAAATTCAGTAGTCACCTTGCTATGTATTCCACAGTCCATAATATACCAATTATTGGGTTGAAATTTCATTCCTATATCTGTTGAAATTTTTTTGTGGTTAAATATCAATATAATAGTAAAAACTAAAGGCCATGACGTACAGGTCCCCTTAAGTGACATTTCGTTCTAATATGTAATTTAAAAGTTCTTGAAGAACACTTCCCTAGTGTTGTAAATGAGACATAAAATCGCAAACGGAGCAAATTAATTTGTAGTGCTGCATAGAAGCTTGATAGGTCGCCAAAAATTACAGGCCACACTTCAGGAAGAGTTTGACTTTAATGACGCGTTTCAGACATCTACAAAAAATAAAAACACTTTTCATATAGCACATAGAAAGTTACATACATCCATAATATTGAAATTGTTGGGTTTACGTTATGTTCTGTTTTGTGACGACAGCAGCATATATACAGATAGGTAAGTAGATATTGAAAAATATGTTCATTTTACAGATACGTGCAGAAAACAAGTGTGATTACCTTAGGAGCTGACCAGGAAGATATTTCTTGTCACCATGTCGTATTACAAAGTGTACCGTGGTGCCATAGCCATCGTATTATGTATATTAATTGTGTTATAGGCATGAAGTATGCCCACTAACGTATTGTATACGACATGGTAGTATACAATGGTATAAAATTATCTATACATTGACAGAAGTTGTATAGTTTTATGTGCCGCGGTGGAGTAGCCGAGCGCAGGGCCGGCGCAAGGCACGTGCGAAACGTGCGGCCGCACAGGGCGGCACTTTCCGAGGGGCGGCGAATCTGCTGGCCCCCTTTTTTTCTATTCTTTTAGGACAAACTCAACATTCATGCCCAAGAGGGGATTCGAAACGAAACCTTGGAGGGAGCGGCTTCGGGAACTATGGCATGGCGCCTCGACTACCTGCCGGCCGGTCCTGTTGAACAAGGGGAGGGAGAAGGATTAATTTCTTCCTCGCCACTATGGCAGCACCTTCGTGTTTACGCCGAAGGAACAAAGAGGGGAGGGGGGTGTAATCTGGCGTACACGCCAGTATTCTTCGAGTGGAGCGCTGCAAGCCTGTTACGCATCGTGCGTTTACTCACAGGAAATTTTGCTGAAGACGAAATCTAATGTGGAAATTCGAATACAGTGTTCGATACTGCGATTATGTGTTAAGCCTGAAGCAATTTTGCTTAGCCCTTCAATGGCAGTTTGCGAGTGTTTTATTCTTCCCGCATTATGGAAAAAAATCGTTGAACATTACTATAGTCAAATATGTCCAATACCTACAATGGCTAGAAGTATTCCGAATGGGTAAATACGCTGTGAGTAATTACAAGGCATAAAATCATTGGTAGTACGCCTGGCATAAGTTGGGTTTCGATGTATTTTAAAAAATTTTGATAGCTGTTTATGTGTGATAGTCGGACGTTTTGGTTTTTGAGGCATGAAACACCTGTCTCCGACTGCATGAACAATAAACTCTGACCGGCACTTCTGTTTGACAATACTGCTCGCACACTATCACTTTGCCAACATTTATTTACTGTATACTGTTTTCCATTGAATACATTATCTGTTCACAACCAATGAAAAATGTTTATTTATGTTAACGTTCATGATGCGCGGGATTAGCCGAGCGGTCTGAAGTGCTGCAGCATGGACTGTGCGGCAGGTCCCGGCGGCATATGTGTGTTTGTGTGTGTGTGTGTGTGTGTTTGTCCTTAGAATCAATTATGTGCTGTGAGTTATGTTTACATCTATTCAGTCATGCTGAATGTAACTGTGAAAATGACGGTTTAGCAGATATTAAAAGCTTTGAGACTGGCCTAGGTAGAGCTGAAATGTAAAAACAAAAATTGCGATTGATTGCTGACAATTCCTACAGATTTGTTTAAATGAAATTCCACAAACGTTTTGTAAAACACGGAGGGGGGAGGGCAATTTAGCAGCTCGCACGGGGCGGCACTTGGGCTTGCGCCGGCCCTGGCCGAGTGGTCTAAAGAATCTCGCTGCGGAGCGCGCGGTTGCTCGCCGTGGAGGTTCGAGTCCTCCCTGGGGCATGGGTGTGTGTGTTGTCCTTAGGTTAGTTTACCTAGGTTTAAGTAGTTTGTAAGCTACGGACTGATGACCACGCAGTTTGGTCCGATAGATTTACAAACACTTTTTGAACAGTTTTTTTGAATTATCGGCATGTCATACAAGACTCATATAGCCAATAGTTAAAAGTAATATCGTTATACGAAAGAGAAATTTAAGTAATCAGTTATAGAAATTGTAAGGTCAAACAACATTACAAACGCCATTTGGACATATCTGAGTGATAATACTTTATAATTTTCTATCAGAAAGAGCGCGGAGGGGGGAGGGGAAGGGAAGGAGGGAGCAGAAAGGGGGAAGGAACGCAGGGGGGGATGAAGGCGTCCAATTACGTATGAAAATGACACTAGCATAAAAACGAAATTTAAGGTATCCTCATTTGTCTTACGGTTAAAAAATCTATGTAAAACAGGGGAATACAAGTTATTTTATAATTGGGGCATCCGCAGCTGAGTAAATAAATTTTCTTTTATGAATTTATCAATTGTTTTAAAAAATCAATTGTTTTAAAAATTGACTATAAGACTTTATATAGTAAAAGAAACACTATTTTGAAAATTGACTTAAAAATGTCCTCTCATAAAACAACCAATAAATTCTGGAGCCGCGTCAGCTGTTTCTATTGGGATCATTTTATATATAGGTCCACTACCGGTTTCGCGTCAATAGAGATGCATCTTCAGGTGTTAAATTTTGTTTTTTCTCGTCATAATTCGTTACTGAGTCCCAACATTCTAGTTGCTTTCATCCGTCGATTGGTTAAAAATCCAATAGGGCCGAATACATGAGTCCAAGTCCAATATCAAATTGGTGTCTTTCAGGATTAAAAACATGGACGTTAAAATGAAGGACATGTAGTCGCATGATTTTGACTACCGTATTGTCGATAAAACCCGTAGATCGCCAATGGAGTGGCCATTGTAAAAAATAAAACTGGAGGTCTTGAATTAGAATCATCAAGTTGTAGCAGACCTATGGAGGCGTAGAGGAGTGCACTGCAAAGTGCAAAGTGGAGTTTACTTCGCCTTATAAAAGGATCTCAATAAAAACAGCTGACGCGGCAACAGAATTTATTGGTTGTTTTATGAGAGGACATTTTTAAGTCAATTTTCAAAATAGTGTTTCTTTTACTATATAAAGTCTTACAATGAATTTTTAAAACAATTGATAAATTCATAAAAGACAATATATTTCTATTAAAAAATCGCACTAGGTGACTGTCATACACAATTACGTGGCAACCAGTAGCCAACATGTACCCTTGGCTGTACATACAAAGGCAAATCATTTCTATTCAAGGGTGCAATCCGCTTGTTTTAATTAATGAGTATTTTAGAGCATACAAAATTATGAGGTGCGACATGGATACAAAATACAATAGGAAACAAAGAATAATATTTTTGTTAAAAATAGGATAGACAGTTGCTCATATCCAGATCAGCGTCAGAGGCGGTTCCAAAATTAAGAGTATAATTCACTATGACTGCTGGTTGTAGTCAGTTTTTAGAATACTTAAATATTAGCCACAAATGTTTACAGGGCATTGTACATGAATTATGTGAAGCTATTATTCGGTGCAACCGTCGATGTAGATGTAAAACAATGTACGAGGGGTATTCAAATGAAAACGTACGAAACGACACTGTTAGTATAATTGAAGTGCTTATTCAAAAGTAGTCACCAGATTGCTGAGCACAACTGTTCCACTGTTTAACGAGCTAAAGGAGTCCCCATTCCCAGAATTCCCGTGGCTGTGACAAGAGCCAGTCCTCTACCTTGTCCTTCAGCTCGTCGTCCTAGTTGAAGCGCTTCCCTTTGAGATATTTTTTAGCGGACCAAACAGATGGAAGTCACAGGGCGACATCTCCGGGCTGTAGAGCGGATACTCAAGCTGCTCCCACTTGAACTTGCCAGTCCACTTTGTGGACTCTGGAGACGTGTGGACGCGCGTTATCATGGAGCAGAACCACTCCCTCCGTGAGCAGCCCATGTCGTTTGCTCTTGACAGAGTTGCGTAGGCTACGGAGTGTCTCACTGCACACGTCACTGTTAATGGTTTTTCCGTGCTCGAGAAATTCGAAGAGTATCGGACATCGAGAAAGGCGATGAGCATCACCTTGCCTGCTGAAGGCACAGCCATGAGTTTTTTAGGCGAAGGTAAAGACGCATAATTCGTCCCAAGATGTTACACTACGTTATCCCAAAGCGGTATATTCCAATTTCAACCAGTTTGGTTGTTAAGACGTTTCGTGCCTTTTCATTTGAACACCCATCGTACTTCCAATAAACAGCACGGTATTTACACTATATATTTTGAAAAACTGGAAAAAAGATGAAAAGGATGTATAATATTTCGCGATTGAGTGCAGATGAGTTCATCACAGTCAGGAACGTTCAAATGTTCAAATGTTTGTAAAGTCTATGGGACTTAACTACGGGGTCATCAGTCCCTAAACTTACAAACTACTTATGAACTAGCTAATACTAAGGACGGCACAAATATCCATGCCCGAGAGGGGATTCGAACCCCCGACCGTAGTGGCCGTGCAGACCGTGACTGGAGCGCCTTAGTCCCCTCGGCCGCCGCGGCCGGTGTCAGGAACGTCTCTAGTAGGTGTAGAAACGAGGTCAAAATATTACCGTACATTAACGCAACTAGTGGGCTGTAATCCACCGACTAAAAAAAGATGAAATGTTCTTGTCCGTGTATTTCAGTTTCCAAAGCCAATGCCTACGACAGCGAACAAACAACCTCGTCCTTTTCCAGCGCTACGTTCTTGCAAATGTTTGTAAATCTATCGGACCAAACTGCGTGGTCATCAGTCCGTAACTTACAAACTACTTAAACCTAGGTGAACTAACCTAAGGACAACACACACACCCATGCCCCGGGAAGGCCTCGAACCTCCACGGCGAGCAACCGCGCGCTCCGCAGCGAGACGCTTTAGACCGCTGGGCTACTCCACCGCGGCTCTACGTTCTTGCGTTTTTATAGTGGCGCGGCTGTGTCGTAATGGGAACGCTGGCATTACTTTGGTTGCAGTCACGAAAGAAGCGACTTTTTGCTGTCGCCACTGGCGGCAAAGCAGGTCAGTGAGACGGACAACAGCTGCCGCGCCTCCGTCTGGTGTCTGTAGCCATACTCCAGCAGTATTCGCGCTGCCAATAACGCAATCTATCCTTGCGTCCACCTCAGATTTGGTGATAAAGGGTAGATGGTTAAAACTGAACACTCATCAAGCATAAAAAACAGGAAGAAGTGGTACGGAACGGGAGCGGTGAACTATCAAAGCTCAAGATGTGCAACATGAGCGAATTGAAGAGCTGTGTTTCTCTGGTCATGGTGTTCGACTGCAATGCGGGAGATCCGTCAGAGGTTTGCATATTGGGGATTTTGCTCGCTTGTACGTGCTCGGATGCGGGTATTTGGAGCATAGACTTACTAAATAAAAACTAGACCGCTCGCTGGCGCTAGTGTCGCGTCCCCACATTGAACGTGACAGAAGCCGCCATTTGCAGGGCAGTCGAGCGTAAGCATTGTTCGCTCGTGTACTGCTTTTAATTGTAACACTGAGAACGGAAGCAAAGACGAAGACGGAAACAGTGTTACATTTCACAGATCAGTCATTACTTGTATACCCTATAGTATTTTCATGGAGAAATAAGAAATCATTAGCGTTTGTTCTTGTTTAGGTTTCCTTTTACAAACGAGTCTCTAAAACTAAGAAACGTACTTTGGTGCATGTCAAGTACTTATATTTTATTTGCATATAAATTACTAAAAATACTCATTTGAGCTGTACGAATATCTAGGCGTATAAGAGGTATTTATCACTTATAAATATGATGCAAAAGTAGATCGAATAATTATTTTTAGACACTTAACAGGTGATGATTGTACTTCATAAATGGTTATTACTTGAATGTTGCATACTTAACCACTTTGAGAAGTACTATCTCTGTTAAAAAGTATGTGGGAATGAAATGCATATTTAAAATTTTATAAGTTATTACAATAATTCATACCCAAATTCGAGGTATGATTGTCGCATTGTTTTTGGGCCGACATTCTCTCACGAGAAAGAATGAATGTGCAGATGCATTGTTGTGATGCAAAAGCCACTAATTGTTTTGCAACAATTTCGTATCTTTTTGCATATTGCTTCTCGTAAACGGTGCATAACGTGAAGGTTGTGATCCTTATTGATCGTACGACGCCAAGGCAATCATTTATAATGCACTACTCCAAGGTAACGAAAAAAAAAGACAGTGAGCAAAACATTGACATTTGATCGAACTTGGCGTGCTGGGTCCCCAGGATGCTTCCACTGGGCTTTTGTTTCGACTTCATAACCGTAAACCCATGTTCGCCATGAGCAAATGAGGGTCACCGTTGACGTCATTCAAGAGCTCCTGAGTGGTGCTCATGCGAAGGTTCTTCAGAAGAAAATTTAGAAGTTTTGCAACAATCTTAGCTGACACACATCCCATGTCCAACATCGGCAACTAAAAATTTTATGGGTATGTGATCGCCGTCACTGGACGTTGGTGCAGCGGTCTGATGAATCCCAATAATGTCCTCATCACGCCAATGGAGAATGCGAATCCATCGTTTCCCGGGCTATCATCTCCTTGACACCTACACTGTTGGACAGAGGCAAGCTGGCGGCGCGGTGGGTGAGTAGTGATCTAGGGACCATACACGTGGCCATCCAGTGGAGCTCGTGCGAGGCACCATGATGAGCCAAACGTTTCGTGCACTGCTTGCAGCCCGTGTACGCCCCATCATGACGATCGAGTTTTCCAACGGCACTGTCATGATGTCGCACTATGCCTCAAGGCCAGTAGTGTGTTGGAGTGGTCTCATGAAAACACTGAGGAATTTGAATTTTATGCTTGCCCTCCAACTTGCTCGATCTCTGCACGACAGAATACATATGAGATGAGACTGACCACGACGCTACAGCTCCTCCCTGGAATTTACGAGAATCAGGCGGCTTGTGAATGCAAATGCGGTGCCAGCTCTCTCCAGCGAACTACCATAGCCTCATCTCTTCCATGCCAAGACGCGTCACCGCTGTCATTGTACCAAATGAGGACATACGGACTGTCACGTGGGTCAAACTGTCATGACTAATCAGTGTAATCTATTCTCTAGTCATGCTAAGGATCATCCATTCATGTTGTGTAATGCAATTGTTTGGACAGGTTGTTTTGGGGCAGTGACTTCAGTCTGCATTTATTTCCATATTACGTAAGTGACGGACGGTATTTTTCACTTTGATATTTGTGAAGGTTTCTTTCAGTTTAAGGAAGAACGTATGCTTAAAAAATGTTCAAATGTTTGTTAAGCTTATGGGACTTAACTACGGGGTCATCAGTCCCTAAACTTACAAACTACTTATCAACTACCTTGTACTAAAGACGGCACAAATATCCATGCCCGAGGGGGGATTCGAACCCCCGACCGTAGTGGCCGTGCAGACCGTGACTGGAGCGCCTCAGTCTCCTCGGCCACCGCGGCCGGCAACGTATGCTTAAGTTATCTTGCTATGGAATTCTCTTAAAACTTTTTTATCTTCATGTTTCTACATGAACGATATAGAGAAGATTGCAATATGCTCTTAGGTTCCGACTTGCTTTTGGAAACAATACAGCATGACAATCTCAATAGAAACAACTTTTTGAACAATCTCCAAGAAAGTGTTAGAGGAGTATTACTTTTCGCAGTATATGTGACCTTCTAGCTGAAACCAGGCGTCGCTCGTGTCCTCATTATTGCACTCTCGCTCTTACGTCAGTCATCTCACCTCGTGTTCCCTCTCTCTGTGTTCTTCCCCTTTCCTTGTCTCTCTGTTCATCTCCACCTTCCTCTTCCTCTGCCAATCACCTCCTCCTCTCTGTTTAACTTCTCCTTCACCTCCTCAGTGCATTGCCTCCTCCATCTGTGATAAATTACGTAATTCTTTCAACTTTCTTGCTGATCGGTGAAGTAGTGCCTCAGTTTATTGCAATCTACCTTCCGTTTTAGACTGTACGAAATATTTTGTAGACTGTGAAGTTCCTCTGTTTTTGAAGGTTAATGGTGCTAAGTTTCATTGCCGGTATAAAACGTAAGATTTTATCGAGTTTCATAGATTAAATACCCTCTGCCATACACCATAAGTAGGCAGAGATTTTCTTCTTGTGTGCAAAGTTTCATCCCAATTGGATCAACGGTACAGCAACGTATAAAACACAAACAAACATGATACGGCAGTTCCCAACGCTTCTCATTGTTTATGTAGTCACATCTCCTAAACTATAAGGAGTACATTGTAATAATTCCTAAGGCAAAACATGTAGCGAGTACATATAACATCTAAAGCGATGTGGCAGAGATGAGAGTAAAAGTAGCAACGAAGAGATGCCTCGAGTGATTCCACAGATAATACTAACGAGACACATGACTCTACTAGCGGTACCAGATTATACGACAGCGCCTCATGTGAAGACGGATAAATATAAAATATGAAGGAAATGAACAGTAACCGAAGCGTCACAAAGACAAGTGCTCAGAAGGGATTAGCACTAGATATTAAGATAACTGAATAACTGAGGACAACTCAGGCTGTGTGTAGAGAGACCTAGCATACGAGGTTTGTCAGGAAAGTAATGAGACTGTTTCTCTATTTCAGGAACTACACATTGAAGGACAATGAAACCAGTGGAGCTGATAGAGGCATCCTTTGTTTACAAGCAGTGAATATTTGTAGTACCTACGGTGAACATAAGTGTGTTTATTTCGTATATTTGTGAGGAGTGTTAGTGTTGCTCGACGGAGAGATGGCGAGTATAAAACAACGCGACGCCATCAAATTTTGTGTGAAACTCGACAGTACAGTAGAATCATTTAGAAAACATTTAGAAAATTAACACAAGGTGTGTGCGTGGTACACAAGCAGCTCACCACGACCAAAGAAATCCAGGAGGATAAAAAAAAATCAATGACAAGTTGCTTTGCTTCTTTGATCATCAAGGCTTGATCCATAACGAATTTGTTCCTCAAGGGAAAACATTAAATCAAGAATTTTACATCGAGGTCCTTGAAAGACTACGGAATTGGGTCATTTGTGCCCGTCGTGACATGTCCCAATCATGGATCCTCCATCACACAATGCGCCGTATCACACTAATCTCTCTAGCGAACACGGGCAACCTGTTTTGCCCTTTGTACCTTTTTTTTTCGTCTTATGGGACTTAACTACGGGGTCATCAGTCCCTAAACTTACGAACTACTTACCAACTAGCTTATCCTAAGGACGGCACAAATATCCATGCCCGAGGGGGGATTCGAACCCCCGACCGTAGTGGCCGTGCAGACCGTGACTGGAGCGCCTCAGTCCCCTTGGCCACCGCGGCCGACCTGTTTTGCTACAACCCCCTATTCCCCAGATCTTAGTCCCTGTGCCTTCTTCCTATTCCACAAAGTAAAAAACTCCGTTTGTGGCCATAATTTTGGGTGCGTAGAAAACGTTGAAAGGGTCGTCACACAGGAACTTCGAAGGCGTCACTTGAGGACTTTCAGCAATACTTCCGTGACTGGGAGCGACGTCTGCGTCGGTGTGTCACTTCCCAAGGGAACTACTTCGAAGATGAGCATGTGGTTTTGTAATGCATTGTAAATTAACATGTTTTACACTTTCCTGACAGACCTTGTAGATCTACGAGCGGACAAGAACGTCCTCGCCGCGGTGGAGTAGCCGAGCGGTCTAAAGCGCCTCGCTGCGGAGCGCGCGGTTGCTCGCCGTGGAGGTTCGAGTCCTCCTTGGGGCATGAGTGTGTGTGTTGCCCTTAGGTTAGTTTACCTAGGTTTAAGTAGTTTGTAAGCTACGGACTGATGACCACGCAGTTTGGTCCGATAGATTTACAAACATTTGATTTGAACAAGAGCGTCCTCGAATTTAACAACAAGCTGTTTCTCCGCATATCATGTACTAATTGTTTTAGTCATTCGTGTACTGCGATAAAATATTGTATAAACGACTGCTGAAAGATTGGATGACATAGTCCTTCTCTCGCAGTCGTATTTCCGAAACAGGCAGTTATAAGCTTGATCTCAGACGGTAAAGGAATTTGAAGACTGCAATTGTTTCTGATTTCTTTTTCTCAGAGCGGTTTCTTCGATTCAGTACGTCATTGTGATTCGATTTCTAGTATTCGTTCACCGTTCTTTCTAATCTGCGAGGGCACGATTCAAGTGAGCGAAGTTTCATTGAAATCGGATGGATGGTATGGCAGCGCATAAAATACGATGCACATGATGCACAGGTTCCCCACGCGTTTCAGTGTATATGTCACATCTCCTAATCTATAAGAAGTATAATCAAACAATTTCTTAGGTACATTCAATGGCGTAAATGGATAGTGTTTGCAAAATATGTTGCAAACTCATTTTGTAGCAAATAATTAATAAATTTAAACGTCATTCATAATGCAGTAGTTTTAGTCGCAACTCCGTGTTCATGAAGTCATGTCTCCCCGAACTACAGCTTTTTTTTTTTTTTTGCGTATTACTTCTCGGGACCATTCACGTGGGCAATCATTGTCCCGGTGTAGCTCGTGCGAGGCACCATAATGACCAGAAGTGTCGTACACTGGCTGCAGACCATGTACAGTTGTACACCCCATCATGACGATCGAGTTTCCTAACGGCAGTGTTATTTTCCAACATGAGAACGCACCATGTCACAAGGTCAGGAGTGGTTCGATGATAACAGTGACGAGTTGCTATTATATGCTGGTCCCTCAAGTTGTTGTATCTCTCCGCGATCGCGATAGAACGCATATGTGACGTGAGTGATCGTGTCGTTGGAGCTGATCCCTGAAAATTTCGGGAATCCGGCTACTTTGAATGTAGATTCGGTCTCTCGAGTCACCTACCATGGCCTCATCACATGCCAAGACGCGTCCCCGCTGTCATTATGCGAAATGAGGCTGTATTGGCTGTCACGTGGCTCATAATGTTATGACTAATCAATATAAACCGTTATCTGGCCATGCTAACGATGTATCATTCATTACGTGTAATGGAATTGTTCGGACAGCTTTTTTGAGGCACTGACTACAGTCTGCATCTATTTCTGTACAGTGTATGACGGAGAGTATTATTCACTTTGTTATTTGTGAAGTTTAAGTGAACGATGAAGAGTAGCAAGAATATATCCTGACGTTGCCTCGCTGTGAACTTCTTTTAGACTTATTTTCTCTCTACGTGAACGTTATGTAAGAGACTGCAAAATGTCCATAGGTTTTGACTCGATTTAGAAAACAATAAAGCTTGACTCTATCAACGGAGAGAAGTCTTCCGACATAAGCGTGGCTTCCATCATACTCCAAAAGAGTGTTAGCGGCCCATTACTTTTCACAGTATATATAACCGAATAGCTGAAAACCCGGCATATTTATTCCAGTCTTAAGCTAGTCCACCTCACCTTCTCTCTGTTCATCTCCACCTTCCTCTTTCTCTGTCATCACCTCCTCCTCTCTGTTTAACTCGTCCTTCACCTCCTCAGTCCTTCGCCTCCTACATCTGTGAAAAGTTAAATAATTCTTTTAACTTTCTTGCTGATCAGTGAAGTTCAGCCTACGTTTATTGCAATCTACCTTCCGCCTTTCACTGGTAGACAGTGAAGTTCCTCTAGTAGTGAAGGTGAACGGTGCTAAATTTCATAGTTCGGTATAAAACGGTAGAATTTGTCCAATTTCATAGATAAAATACCCTATGCCATACACCATACGAAGTTTTACGTAGGCAGTGATTTCCTTTTGTTTTGAAGGTCAAGTATTCAAGCGTGCAGTTTCATCGCAGTCAGCAGTGCATAAAATAAAAACAAACATGATGTCACAGTGTTAATGACGTCACATCTGCTATACTATGATGAGCACAACGAAATGCTTTCGTAGGCACATGCAATAGGGTTAATGGATTATGTTTGCAAAATGTGTTGCGAATACATTTAACATCTAAAGTGATGTTGCAGCGATGAGAGTGGAAGTAGCAACTAATAGAGGCATGGAGTGCCTCCACAGATAATATTAACGAGTCAGATGACTAGTACCGGTACCAGATTATACGAAAGCCCAGTGGCGGATACAGAATTTTTCCCTGGGGGGGGGGGGGGGCAATTTTAATACAGTTATTGTCACATATAACTGCTATAGAAAACACATACAAATGCCTATGATGACAAAAATATTACAATGATTCAATCACATTAAACAGTGTAAATTTTCTAGATTTATCACAAAAAAAGAGAATTTAGAACGTGAATGCCCTGTGTTCAGCTGTGGGTACACTTCATCATCATAAAGGATGAAACACTTGCCAACAGCTGAACACTGGGCATTCAGACTCTGAATTTAATTCAATATGTAACTGATTCTGGGCTTCGCCAGGTGGGTATATGCGAATCTCTGTACAGAAGTCATACGAAATTGGCATAGGTTTCTCTACATATTTACAACTTTGGAATAATTGGACTATAAGACTCCCATGAACCACAGACATTGCCGAGGTGGGGTGGCTTGCGTGCCTCAACGATACAGATAGCCGTACCGTAGGTGCAACCACAGCGGAGGGGTATCTGTGGAGAGGCCAGACAAACGTGTGGTTCCTGAAGAGGGGCAGCAGCCTTTTCAGTAGTTACAGGGGCAACAGTCTGGATGATTGACTGAGCTGGCCTTGTAACATCAGCTAATGTGGCTTTGCCACACAGCTACTGCGAACGGCTGAAAGCAAGGGGAAACTACAGCCGTGACCTTTCCCGAGGACATGCAGCTCTACTGTATGAACATATGATGATGGCATCCTCTCGGGTAAAATATTCCGGAGGTAAAATAGTCCCCCATTCGGATCTCCGGGCGGGGACTACTCAGGAGGATGTGATCATCAGGAAAGACAATACTGGCATTCTACGGGTCGGAGCGTGGAATGTTAGATCCCTTAATAGAGTAGGAAAATTAGAAAATTTAAAAAGGGAAATGGATAGGTTGAAGTTAGATGTAGTGGGGATTAGTGAAGTTCGGTGGCAGGATGAACAGGATTTCTGGGCAGGTGAGTACAGGATTATAAATACAAAATCAGTTGGGGGTATCACAGGAGTAGGATTGATAATGAATAAGAAAATAGGAATGCGGGTAAACTACTATGACCAGCGCAGTGATCGCATTATCATTGTTAAGTTAGATACGAAGCCAACACCGACAACAGTAGTACAGGTTTATATGCCAACTAGCTCTGCCGATGATGAGGAAATCGAAGAAATATATGAGGAGCTAAAGGAAATTATTCAGACAATTAAGGGAGAGGAAAACTTAATTGTTATGGGAGACTGGAATTCGGTAGTAGGACAAGGAAGTGAAGGGAAGATAGTAGGTGAATATGGTCTGGGCAAAAGGAATGAAAGAGGAAGCCGCCTGGTAGAATTTTGCACAGAACATAATTTAGTTATAACAAACACCTGGTTCAAGAATCACAAAAGAAGGTTGTATACATGGAAGAGACCAGGAGACACCGGAAGATATCAGATAGATTTTATAATGGTAAGACATAGATTTCGGAATCAGGTTCTACAGTGTAAGACATACCCAGGGGCAGATATAGACTCTGACCATAACTTGTTGGTTATGAACTGTAGGCTGAAACTAAAGAAACTACAAAAAGGTAGGAAAATAAGGAGATGGGACCTGGATAAATTGAAGGAACCTGAGGTTCTTAAAAATTTCAGAGGGAGCTTTAGGCAACAAATGACAGAAACGGGGGGAAATAAAACAGTAGAGGAGGAATGGGTAAAATTGAGAGATGAAATAGTGAAGGTAGCACAGGACAAAATAGGTAGGAAGGAAAGACCTACAAAAAATCCTTGGATATCACAGGAGATACTGAGTTTAATCGATGAAAGGAGAAAATATAAAAATGCAGTAAATGAAACAGGCAAAATGGAGTACAGACGACTAAGAAATGAGATTGTCAGGAAGTGCAAAATGGCTAAGCAGGAGTGGCTAGAAGGCAAATGCAAGGATGTAGAAGAATGTATAAATAGGGGAAAAATAGATACAGCCTACAGGAAAATAAAAGAAACATTTGGAGATAAGAAAAACAGCTCTATGAATATCAAGGACACTGATGGAAAACCAGGTCTCAGCAAAGAAGGGAAAGCTGAAAGGTGGAAAGAATATATAGAGGTGCTCTACAAAGGAAATGAACTTCGAGACAATATTGTAGGAAGGGAAGAGGATGTAGATGAAGATGAAATAGGAGATACTGTACTGAGAGAAGAATTTGACAGAGCCCTGAAAGACCTAAGTCGAAACAAGGCCCCTGGAATAGATGATATTCCCTCAGAGCTACTGAAGTCTCTGGGAGAACCAGCCATGACAAAATTGTTTCACCTGGTGTGTAAGATGTATGAGACAGGTGAAGTACCCTCAGACTTTAAGAAAAATGTAATAATCCCCATCCCTAAGAAAGCAGGTGCAGACAGGTGTGAAAACTACAGAACCATCAGTTTAATAAGTCATGGCTGCAAAATATTAACGCGAATTATATACAGAAGGATGGAAAAGCTGGTAGAAGCCGACCTCGGGGAAGATCAGTTTGGGTTCAGGAGAAATGTAGGAACACGGGAGGCAATACTCACTTTACGGCTTATCCTAGAAGATAGATTAAGAAAAGGCAAATCTACATTTCTAGCTTTTGTAGATTTGGAGAAGGCTTTTGACAATGTTGATTGGAATAAACTCTTTAAAGTTCTGAAAAAAGCAGGAGTAAATTATAGGGAGCGTAAGGTTATTTACAACTTGTACAAAAACCAGACAGCGGTTGTCAGAGTTGAAGGGCATGAAAGGGATGCAGTGGTTGGGAAGGGAGTGAGACAGGGTTGTAGCCTTTCTCCAATGTTATTCAATTTGTACATTGAACAAGCTATAAAGGAAAGCAAGGAGAAATTTGGTGAAGGAATAAAAGTTCAGGGGGAAGAATTAAAAACATTGCGTTTTGCCGATGACATAGTAATTCTGTCAGATACAGCAAAGGACCTGGAAGAGCAATTGAATGGAATGGACAGTGTGCTGAAAGGTGCATATAAGATGAACATTAACAAGAGCAAAACTAGGGTAATGGAGTGCAGTGTAAGAAAATCAGGTGATGCTGAAGGAATTAGATTGGGAAACGAAGCAATAAAGGAGGTAGATGAGTTTTGTTACTTGGGCAGTAAAATAACAAATGATGGGCGCAGTACAGAGGATATAAAATGCAGAATGGCAATGGGTAGAAAAGCGTTTTTGAAAAAGAGAAATTTGTTAACATCGAATATTGATTTAGGCCTAAGGAAGTCCTTTCTGAGGGCATTTGTATGGAGTGTTGCCTTGTATGGGAGTGAGACATGGACAATAAACAGTGCGGACAGGAAGAGGATTGAGGCTTTTGAAATATGGTGCTACAGAAGAATGCTGAAGATTAGGTGGGTGGATCGCGTAACTAATGAGGAGGTACTGAACAGAATTGGGGAGAAAAGGAATTTCTGGCATACCTTGACTAAAAGAAGGGATAGATTGGTAGGACACATTCTTAGACATCAAGGAATTGTTAATTTAGCGTTGGAGGGAAGTGTGTGGGGAAAAAATCGCAGGGGAAGACCAAGAGATGGATACAGTAAGCAGATTCAGACAGATGTAGGTTGTCGTTCTTATGTGGAGATGAAGAGGCTTGCTCAGGATAGGGTATTGTGGAGAGCTGCATCAAACCAGTCTCCGGACTGAAGACCACAACAACAACAACAACAAGACTGAATAAGACTAACATCTTGAAAACTCAAATAATCGTACAATATTGTCGAAAAATGTTTTGTACATATTAAATGAGCCAAATGACTTAATAGAGACTGTACAAAAACGTAGGACACAGTGTTTAAAAAAAGTTCAAATGTTTTGTTATCCGAAGGGACCAAACTGCTAAGGTCATCGGTCCCTAGTCTTACAATCTGTTTCATCTTATTTTAAGCACAACACACACACACCCATGCCCGAGGAAGGAGTCGAACCTGTTGCGGGAGCGGCTGCGTACTCCACGACGTTGCGCCCAGATCACATGGTAAATCCCGTGCGGCGCTCATGGTTTGATAAATTATTAAACTTTTCACTGTTTAATGTGGTTGAATCATTATAATATTTTTTTAAATATAGGAACTTGAGAATAACGTCATAGTGCGTCGTAACCAGTAGTGTATTGGTAATTAGATGGAAGTATATTAATTTCTGAAGCAATCAGGAGTAAAATATAGGGAACGTAAGGTTATTTACAACTTGTACAAAAACCAGACAGCGGTTGTCAGAGTTGAAGGGCATGAAAGGGATGCAGTGGTTGGAAAGGGAGTAAGACAGGGTTGTAGCCTTTCTCCAGTGTTATTCAATTTGTACATTGAGCAAGCTATAAAGGAAAGCAAGGAGAAATTTGGTGAAGGAATTAAAGTTCAGGGTGAAGAATTAAAAACTTTGCGTTTTGCTGACGACATAGTAATTCTGCCAGATACAGCGAAGGACCTGGAAGAGCAATTGAAAGGAATGGACAGTGTTCTGGAAGGTGCATATAAGATGAACATTAACAAGAGAAAAACTAGGGAAATGGAGTGCAGTGTAAGAAAATCAGGTGATGCTGAAGGAATTAGATTGGGAAACGAAGCAATAAAGGAGGTAGATGAGTTTTGTTAACAAATGATGGTCGCAGTACAGAGGATATAAAATGCAGAATGGCAATGGGTAGAAAAGCGTTCTTGAAAAAGAGAAATTTGTTAACATCGAATATTGATTTAAGCCTAAGGAAGTCCTTTCTGAAGGCATTTGTATGGAGTGTTGCCTTGTATGGGAGTGAGACATGGACGATAAACAGTGCGGACAGGAAGAGGACTGAGGCTTTTGAAATATGGTGCTACAGAAGAATGCTGAAGATTAGGTGTGTGGATCGCGTAACTAATGAGGAGGTACTGAACAGAATTGGGGAGAAAAGAAATTTCTGGCATACCTTGACTAAAAGAAGAGATAGATTGGTAGGACACATTCTTAGACATCAAGGAATTGTGAATTTAGCGTTGGAGGGAAGTGTATGGGAAAAACATCGCAGGGGAAGACCAAGAGATGGATACAGTAAGCAAATTCAAACAGATGTAGGTTGTCACTCTTATGTGGAGATGAAGAGGCTTGCTCAGGATAGGGTATTGTGGAGAGCTGCATCAAACCAGTCTCCGGACTGAATACAACAACAACAACATATTAATTTGACAAGCGAAGACGATTTTACCTGGTGATCCCAGCAGCACAAAATATTTGCACTACTTGAAGGACATCCATTTATTTCGGATTGCTGCCAATGTTACGCTGCCCCTAGACGCAAAATATTACTGTACATGCGGTTACGGGTAACGTTTCCAACACTGCGATGCTCGAACGGCAGCCATAGTACACGCCTCCTGCCGCTGCCAACAGCCAGCGCACGAATCGTCAAATTACCGTGATTGAACAGTATAGTAACTGGAGTAGTTGTCTCATTACCAAACAATGCAGAAATTGGGAAAGTAGCGTATCCTAAATGGTCGCCCAGTTACGGGTCAGAAACAAACAGCCTGTAAATACGAGTATTGATATTCCCACAGAACCTAAAATCAGATTTACTGTGTTTGCGTTCTACTGAATCAGTTTCTTCTTCATTCTTTGTAAAGTTGCTATGCAAAACGAGATAAGTTTTCAAGAAAGCTTTCGCGATCAACAAAATTGCACTTGAAACTTCCTGGTGGATTAAAACTGTGGGCCAGAAACGGGATTCTAACCTGGGACCTTTACCTTTCGCTGGCTAGCGCTCTACCATCTGAGCTATCCTGGCACGCTTCACGGTCCGTCACAAAAATTAACTTCTGCCATTACCTCGCCTCCTACTTTCCAAACTTTACAGAAGCTCTCCTGTGAACCTTTCAGGACTAGCACTCCTCATTCTGGAAACATCTCTAAAGGCCATTCCACACTGCACGTGGCGTGCGTGTCCGGACGCACGCTAGCTACGTTTAAAAATGTGGCTTCCCATGTCATCAAATGAGACTGTTCACACTGCAGGGCAACGGCCACGCGCCATGCAGGACACGCGTGGCTTCCGTTCGCTCCCTGAGCGATTTTTCTAAACGTGGCTGGCCACGTTTTCAGTCCGCGCATGCGCAGAGCGAAGGTTACACCTCGTGCAAGCCCAGCCTCCTGCACTACAGAGGGCGTCATCTTTGTTGCCTGAGCTGTTATGTTTATTGTTGAAGATTTACAAGTAGTTGGTGTGCCATTGTGTGTTCCAGTAACGTTTTAGGCTCAAAATGGAGCAGTTAGTTGAACAAGTAGGCTCTCATCCTGTCATTTGGGACTCAACATTGGAAATCTACAGAGATATAACTTTGAAAGAAAAAGCATGGGATGAAATTGCCGAAGCGTTATCAATAGACAGTAAGTACATACATATCCTGCGGTAATACTATTAAATATCTTAGAAAAAAATTTTCACAGTTTTTTATTAAACCGCCAATAATTGATTAATGTAGTAAGTATCCAGTCACCATAATTGTTCACTGCACTTATTAATGATATTTGTATTTTTATTTTTTATTATTTCATTTGAAAGAAACTAGTGTTCCAATAAACTGAAATAATCAGAAGAAAATTTTAAAATTAACTACTGTTCCAATAATAGCGGAGAAAATGCAGCAATGATAAATAAAATGCAGTATTAATATACAGTGCTCACTGTGTTTACAGACAGTGAATACCCATAACAGGGAACGGAAATATCGAATGTTTCCATTAAGCCGCGACAGAATAGCCGTGTGGATTGGGACACCCTGCTGCGCGCGGCTGTTCGCCGTCGGGGTTCTAGTCCTCTCTCGGGCATGGGTGTTTGTGTTGTCCTTAGGATAAGTTACTTTAAGTTAGTGAAGTAGTTTGTAAGCTTAGGGACTGATAGCCTCAGTAGTTAAGACCCCTAAAAAAAGTTTTCATTAAATTATGGTCCGTCTTTAAATTAAATAACAAACAAACCAAAAAAGGTACAACCAAAATATTTATTTTATTGAAATCCCCACGGAAAACAATTTAACTCTCTCTTAAACGAACCACATTACAAATCTGTTGTGACTAAATTACCTTTTTCACCTATTTTTATGAGAACAGGATATTTAAATGATGTTTGCTATGGAAAATTGCAATTTATTTCATTTAAAAGAATTAATGAGACAGTATCCTCAGTATCAAAAGACATGTTGCGCCATCTATGCGATGAAGTAGACCATCATTGCCATGGCACTTTGCCCTCCTCAGAATTAAAATAAGCCACAAACGTATCCCGAATATTTTTTGCTTCATTGGAGGCTTGCGATCCAAATCGACACACAGGCTTCCAGCAATTCTTGTAGGATTCTATGATGTCCTCTGAAGAGGCCAAAGGTACCGTTTCACCTCTGCTTTGAAGGTAGTTGTGCAGGACTGCAGTAGCTTTTATTATTTTGTTTACGGTATCAATGCTACAAGTCAATGGTCGAAAGTACAGCCGGCCGCGGTGGCCGCGGTGACTGAGGCGCTCCAGTCACGGTCAGCACGGCCACTACGGTCGGGGGTTCGAATCCCCCCTCGGGCATGGATATTTGTGCCGTCCTAGTTTGTAAGTAGTTCATAAGTAGTTTGTAATTTTAGGGACTGATGACCCCGTAGTTAAGTCCCATAAGCTTAACAAACATTTGAACATTTGTTTTCGAAAGTACACCCGCCACCTGTGTGCCATTATACCGAAAGCGTTTTCAACTACCCTCCTACAATGGCATACCCTGTAATTGTACACACGTTTTTCGCTTGTAAGTCTTCGGTCACGTGGAAAAGGACGCAATAGGAATCGCTCATCTCCCACAATTACATATGGGAGATTGCTTCCTCCTTCAACAATAGGCACACCAGGAGGTACTGCAATACTGTAACCTTTTTCCGAGGGCGCTTTCTGTGAAGATACCGCCGTCACACTCCTTACCATATGAACCACAATCTATTACTATAAATTTATAATCTGCATCAACTAGTCCAAGTAGTACAACTGAATAATAATGTTTGTAATTGTAAAACTTAGAACCAGAGTTAGGCGGCCTCTGGACGGCAACATGCTTCCCGTCAATGGCGCCAATACAGCGAGGGAATTTCCATTTGTCTTTAAATCCCTGCTCAATCCTACGCCACATAGCTTCATCTGGTGTTGATATGAACACTGGCTGCAAGCGATGCCATAACGCATCACAGACGTCTTCCACAAAGTTAGCAACTGTGCTTATTCCACCCTGTAGCTGAAGCTGATCGTTGTATACGTATCACCCGTTGCCAAAAATCTGAAAATAAAAATTGTTTCAGAAAACTCCTTAAGACATCAGTGGAAAAAGCTAGGGACTGCCACCGCCAACCTTTGTGTAGAAGAAGAACTACGACTGGGCAGGCCGCAAACAAAATAAGAAAGTGGAAGTACGAGGATGAAACGAAGTTCGTACTTAAGACGATGATGCATAGGCAGTAAGTATAATTTCTAAATTAGATTTTATTACACTCTAATTTAACAAATATTTTATCTTACTGATCTGCAACTACTATCAAGTAACCAGGAATAGAGGCTCCTAATAAGGCCCAGTGTTTTACAGTTTCATTAAAATAATGCTTATAATTAAATAATTTTGTAATTTGTTTATTTACTTTTAATCTCAATACGTGCATCTTACGAGGGCTGAATAAAAAATTCATAAGCATTTGGTAAGACTTATTTGATACATGTGCCTTAAAGTAAGACAATTATTTCATCAAACAGAAATTTCATCTTTGATCCTAACACATATCAAAATAGTAATATTTCATTCAAAATGTTCAAATGTTTGTAGAGTCTATGGGACTTAACTACGGGGTCACCAGTCCCTAAACTTACAAACTACTTATGAACTACTTACGAACTTTTTTTTATTTTTTTTTTTATTTTTTTTTTTTTTTTTTTCCTTCTTTAGCTTCAAAGCTATAGTAATAGCAGGTGAACGTAAAACACTCCGATGTAAGAAGCAAATTAAACAGTTCCGCTGTACAGTGCTTTGTATTCTTCAGTGATGCACTTCAAGTTCGATGGTAAAAGGTCTCAACTAAAAGTCCAAATGGTAAAGGAGAATTAAATCATAGACATGAAGAAGAGATAATTCTCTTCATGGAAATAAAAAAAAAACCATCCTCAACACTGAAGGTCGGTGGGCAGACCTGCGAAGCACTATACACTCTTAAACCGTGTCAACAAACCCGAAAGGTAAGGATAAAACAAAGCTGAGTTCTGCATAGACGCACACGCACATAAAGTGTGACATGCCACAAACATATAATTTTACTGCATCATGTTTCTTTCCGTTTAATAGTCACACGATAGTGTTCCGTCGGATTACATCATAACCAGAGACCATGTCCATAGCCAAAAGTCGTAGTCCGATTAGGGTTTGGACTGTCATTGAATTCCCCTCACAAAAGATTTTGGTATGCATGTTCAATTGCCACGATCAAAAACCGAGCAAAACGAGTAGAATAGTCCTTTGTACGGCGTAGGTTGTTATGTTCCTCCTGAAGGTAGATCATAAACTGATAGACCTGTGTCAACTGTAATTGTAGAACGGCGTAGATAGTATGCGCGACGATCCAGGTTGTTGCGGCACACTTGGTGGCAGGGTATGGCTTGAAGTCAGGGATGAGGGCTACGTCCACCGAGAAGGTGTCCACGGCGGTGCGATTTATAAACGCCAGCATCCCGGTTGCAACGTTCCAGATGGGCGAACGCGTGGGGCACAGGAAACGGTGTTCCAACGTGTCCTCCTGTGAGCAGTCTACGCAAAGGCTGGAAGCGCGCAGGCAAATCCGGTGCAGTGTTTCGTTGGTGGGTACGACTCGATTCACGACTTTATACCAACAACTAACCACGTCCGCTGCAAGGAAGGGGGCGTGGACATTCGCCCACACATTCTTCCACCTAGACCCTGGGAAACGCATCTCCATTTTATTGGCAGCTGGCTGTCCTCGCAGTCCGTGGTAGACGATTTTTACAGTCCGCGTCCTCGGGTGGAGGTCTTCGTCGTCCAGGTAACTTTTCTGAACAAAGTACTCTCTCACATGTCGCAGCCGGTAAGGAATGGCAGTGGGGTTGAGCGGTGCTATTTCAGACGCGGGCCGGAGAACATCGAACAGAACGGCCGTGGGGCCGAGCGGGTCCTTTTCTATAACGGCGCACGTGCGGTGGATCAGTAGCGCCGCCGCTTTGACAGCGAAGTGCGTCAGGCCGAGGCCTCCTTCCTCTCGGGGCAATGTGCAGGTAGCATGGCTTACTTTGAAAATTTCACCCCTCCACAGAAACCAATAGGCTGCTTGTGTGATGGCTCGTCCTAGCTCTTTGGGCACGTGGAAGACCTGTGCGAGGAACCAGGCCTTGCTGAGCAGACACACGTTGACGATCGAAACCCGCTGCGTCAGTGCCAGGGTGCGGGTGGCAGTGAGGTGCGCCATAGCGCGTATTGCATGCAGTGTCAGGCGCCAGTTGAGTGCCGCTGTCTTCAAAAGATTTGCCGAGAAACGAACACCTAGGATCTTATGCACTTGTTTCACGGTAAACCAGGGACGTCGGAATCTGTTCGCTGCCCCATAAATAGGAAGAAACACAGTTTTACGATTGTTGATACATGCACCCGATGCATTTTCATATAATGTCAGGACCTTGCGCATGGTGTCCAAATCAGCTTCCGTAGACACAAGAAGGCCGACGTCATCCGCATACGCGCGGCAAACCTGTTTCTTCCCTCCTACACTGAGTCCGACGCATGCACTGTGCAGGCGTCGCAACAAGGGGTCCAGTGAGATTGCAAACAGGGCCATAGCGAGAGGACACCCCTGCTTGACGGAGCAATCGACGGCAACAGGTGCGGACAAAAAACCATTGATCGTCACACTCGATGTCGAGCTGTTAAAAATATTGAATAGCATGGCCGTGAATTTATTCCCAAATCCAAGTTTAGAAAGCACTTTTCTTAGGTAATGGTGACTAACGCGATCAAACGCCGTGGCAAAGTCGACGGAAAGTATTCCAAAGGGAATTTTCTGCATCGTGGTGTATGCGATGACGTCACGGTATGTAGTGACCGCGTCGTAGATATTCCTTTGCGGCACTGCACAAAACTGACAGTCACTGAGGATCTTAGACATAACAGGCTTTAAACGGGACGCAACACATTTTGTAAAAAGTTTATAATCACCGTTTAAAAGCGTGATCGGGCGGAGACTGTCAATTCTATTGTTCACTCGGGTTTTCGGAGCCAAGGTGATTATTCCTTCCGGAAAACTCGCCGGTATTGCCACTCCATTTAAAAGTTCGTTAAAACATTCAACTAAAACTGAACCGAACAAGTGCCAAAAGTGGAGATAAAATTCTGGCGGGAGGCCGTCAGCACCGGGCGATTTGTTTTTTGCACATAGTTGTAAGACCTGTTTTACTTCCTCTACGGTGAACGGTTCCATGAGGTGACGGCGGTCCGTGACTGTTAAAACGTGAGGGACACCTCGCAATAGATCTGTAATGGCGGCGTTGTCCGTTGCTTTTGCGCTAAACAAGTCCGCAAAGTGCCTGCGCGCCTCTGCCAGAATGCTCGCCCTGTCCCTCAGCCGCGCGCCGCCGGCCGCCTGCAGCTCTGTGACGTCACGCCTAGCCGCGCGGCGGCGCTCGCGCAGCAGGTGGAACAGCGAGGCCTGCTCGTCTGCCAGCTGACCGGCCGCCTGGCTGCGCACCACGCTACCACGCAACGACGCCTTCTTCAAGGCCAAGAGTCTGGTTTTAATTTGCCTGATGTTCGCCATCCGGAAAGACGGATTGTCTGTTTGCATATTGATTGCGTCGTTGAGACATGTCTCGTAAAATTGCAAGGTGGTACGTTCCCAGTGGCAAACAGATTGACTAAATTCAATAATACTTTTTCGTAGCGCTGGTTTTGCATATTCTGTCCACCACGATAACGCAGAAGAGTAGAAATGGCGATAAGTTAAAATACTACTCCATGCCCTATTAATCACAACGTCGAAACCAGTGTTGGTAAGGTGACGTACATTGAACTTCCACCTACATTTCGTACGTGGCTTCTGAGCCATCAGTGAATGAAAACGGCAGACATATGCGGCATGGTCAGAAAACACCACTGGGTGTACCACAGATTCTAGTACACAGTCTTTCTTTTCTCCAGAAATATAAATCCTATCGAGGCGACTCCTACCTGTCGGGTAGTAAAAAGTAAACCCCGGATCGTGGGGGTGTAAGTGGCGCCACGTGTCGATTAGATTCATTTCAGTCACGAGCGTTGCTAACTCTATGCACTTGTATGGGTTCGGTTCCTGGTCGCGGTCGTCGAGTACACAATTAAAATCACCGCCCATTATGACAGGCAAATATGGGCCTCTAAAAAGGTGACAAATGTCCGAACTGTAAAAGACTCGACGTTGCGGTTTGCAATCAGATCCCGAGGGAGCATAAACATTTACAAAACGAATGTTATTTATGGTACACGCTACTCCGTGTCCATTTGGGATAGTGGCAACATCACTGAATTCGTGACCATCACGTATCAAAATAGCAGTTCCACTGTGACTCTCCGGATCGAAATTTAAAACCACCTGGTAACCGGGTATATTGTGAACAAGTTCGGTCACCACTTCCTGAAGAAAAACAACGTCTGCCTTCAAAAAATTCAAAAATTGTAATAAACATTCAAACTTTACAATTGACACAAATCTATTGATGTTGATAGTGGCAACAAGTGATGGTGGGTGTGCCACCATTTAGTCAGGGAATTCAACGTCGGCGCGAGACTAGGTCTCGCCCTCTTCCATCTCCTCCGCCCAAGACTTCGACACTTGCTGTCCAGTGTCGTGGCCTGCCGCGGCCCCCTGCAGAGAAACGCGCGTGCGCGGCTGCGGGTCGTCTTCGGCCTTTCTTTTGACCGCGGCTTGCGCCGGGTTCGAGTCCCGTGACAAGTCCATTGCCATATGATAGTCGGTGTCGGGTGCACTGAGCTTTTCCTTTATCTGCCGGACCACCTCTTCCATCCTGTATTCCTGTCCACTCGTCATGGGCTGCTGATAACCACGGCCCGCTTGTGCTTCCTGCCGAGAATCTAAATCCGACCGTGACGAAGCCAGTGACGCAGATTTCTGCAGCGACTTCGACGCCGAGCGCTGATACTGACGAGATTCGGGGGACCGACTCCATCCCCTCTGGTTGGAGTCCCGTCGCTCCGGGTATCCCGAGGAGCTGGTACTGCGGCCCTTCTCTCTGCGCGCGCGCCTTTCTGCTGCCCTGTCGCGACGTGACTTGCGGCCACCCGCGCTGTCTGCTCGTTCGCGTGGACGATCTGCAGCGGAGGTGGCAGAAACTCCAACCGCTGACACTTCGGGGGGGACGCTATCTTGCACGGCTTCTGATCTTGTCAACGTGGACAATGTCACATCTACCGGAGTCGACACGGCAGGCTTAACATATTGCGCTGGTTCGAGTCCCGTCGTCTGACTCTCCGGGACTACATTTGAGGAGACGTCAGTAGGACGCACATCTTCAACGGTTGCGGAATCTGTCACAGTAGTCGCCGACTCGTCAGGATGGACCTCGAGATGGGCGTCTGTCACCTGGGATGTCCACATAGTCGCCGCACCTGCCGCCAGTGGAACTTCAGCTGGGGTAGGTTCTGATCCCGTCGCGTCTTCAGGTGGTATCTGATTAGCTACCTTTTCCGCAACTACCACGGAACCGTCGGCTACATTCTGAGCGTCGGCTGTGACGTCACTGACCGTTTCATTTTGAGGGGCTGCGAGCGCGGCGTCTACATGCATGACAGTTTCATCCGCGGCAGCGCGACGCGTCGGTGAGGTGGGCCCTCCTAACGCGACCGAGGCGTACGTCACGGCGTCTGCCGCCTCCCCCGCCGGTAGTTGCGCGGGGCGCCTGCGGCGTGGGCAGTTCTGTCTGTAGTGTCCCGTGGCATTACAGTGCGAACACGTCGACGGCTGTCCGTTATATGTAATAAAAGCCCTGTGGCCTTTCACTACAAGGAAGGACGGAATGTGCTTTCGTACTATCATACGGACACTACGAATTCCGTTTTCCACTTGATAGATATATGCAGATGACCATTTTTCCCTAGTAACAGACAACACAGTTCCATACGGTGACAAACAGTTTTCAATTGTCTTATCTTTCATTTCGAACGGTAAATTAAACACTCTAACTGTCCTAAGTCCGTAACCGGCGTTAGACACTGCCACATTACTCACTGTTCCATCAAAGTGTTTAAATTTCCGGACACCACCTTCTACATTTACAATTGTGTCACACAGTTCTGGAGTACTAAGTTTGACAAAGAGAGAGTTCAGAAAAGCGTCCAGTTGTAAACCGAGTACGTCACTTTCATTAATTTTCAGATCGTTTTTCAACCAACCATGGATTTCGAAACCTGACGGCCGCGGAACCGACTTGTCAAATTCAAATTGCACATTATTTTCGCGATCTTCACAATCAGCCATTACTTACAAGTACGTAGATACAGCAAATAGAAGAACAGCGGACGCGAAGAACGCCGCCGGCCGCAGCGAGGAAGCACTTGTAAACACGGCCCGGAGCCGATGTGGCAGACGGACCGTCGTGGCCGTGCAGACCGTGACTGAAGCGCCTCAGTCTCCTCGGCCACCGCGGCCGGCATATTGCAAGCCACCTTCTGCCATTCAGTGCATGAAATAATTGGCAGGTGAAGTTCCTCTAGCTATGAAGGTTAACGGTGCTAAATTTCATAGTTCGGTATAAAACGGTAGTTTTTTTGTGTCGAATTTTATAGATAAAATATCCTCTGTCATACAACATACGAAGTTTTACGTAGGCAGTGATTTTCCTCTTATTTTGAAGATCAAGCGTGCAGTTTCTCATCAATCGGATGAAAGGTACAGCAGCGCATAAAATAATAACTAACTTAATGTCTCGGTGTTTAGGGCGTCACATCTGCTAAACTATAACGAGAACAACGAAATGCTTTCGTTGGCACATGAAGTGGAGTTAATGCATAGTGTTCGAATAGCTGACTCCGCAGATGATATTAACGAGTCAGATGACTTTAGTAGCGGTACCAGATTATACGGAAGCGCCACGTGAAGACGAATAAATGTAAAACGTGAAGGAAGCGAATAGTAAGCCAAGTGTCACAAAGACAAGGGCTCTCAACAGATTATCGCTAGATGTTAAGGCAACGGAATAACTGACGACAACACAGGCTGCATGTAGAGAGAGAGCTGGCATAGATCCATGTGAGGGCAGGAGCGCCCTCGTATGCGACTACTGGTGGATAGGACTATGGCTGCCAGGAGCAAGCCGCTCAACGTCCTTATCAGGTCCTACACTATATAAATGTAAACTTCCTAATTTCCTGTCTTCTTAATACACAATGCTCAATAATGGGGTATTTTTATCTGCATCTGATGTACTAATACAAGTAATCGTCCATGTTGAGGGAGAAATTATTTTATAAAGGAGCGCTGAAAGAGTGGATAACATAGTTGTCCCTTCGCCATCGTATTTCCACGGAGGTGATGATTCTGTTATATAGTAGCTCCCATAATTTCGTACCTCCCATCGCATTTCCGAAACAGGTATTTGTAAGCAAGATGTCAGACGGTAACGAAATGTAAAGAATCTCAGGGAGGCGTTGCCATCTTGCGCACAAAGCACCTGGCAGCGGTAAGACTATTTACCACAACAATTCAGTTCCCATCATCATATAATTTTAAAAATTTTAGGAAAGTATGTATACAGCGCCCTCTGAAGACGTACGGCAGCGCAGAAAATACCAACATGATGTGCCGGTTCCCCACGCGTCCCAATGTTTATAATGTCACATCTCCTAAATTATAAGAAATACTATGAAATAATTTCTCAAGCACATTCATTGGCGTAAGTGGATAGTATTTGTAAAATAAATAGCGAATACAGTTAGTAGCAAAGAGGTAATGAATTTAAACGTCGTTCAAAATGTAGTCGTATTAAAAGCAACTCCGTGTTCATGACGTCATATCTCCTGAACTATATGGCGTACAGTGATATAATTCTGCATATAACTGTCGCGAATGTGCAACGGTGGATGAGCAGATGCAGTGGTGTGATGCAAAAACCATGAATAGTTTTTCCATAATTCCAGACGATTTTTGAGTATTGATTCTCGAAAAAGGCGCATAACGTCAAAGTCATATTGCTGAGTGACTGAAAGACCTTAAAGCAAAAGTTTATGTAGCAGAACGCCACAATTAATTAAAAAAATAATTCAGTCAAACTTTTACTTTCAGTTGAACAATGAGTGCTTTTTTCTGTTTTGTCTCACCGCGCTGCTTCTAATGTGATGGCTGGTCTTTGGTTTCGCCGTCATAATCGTAAACCCATGTTTCGTCAAGAGTTATGACCATTTTGAGCAAATCTGGATCATCATTGACGTCATTCTAGAGATCCTGAGCAATGCTCACGCGACGGTTCTTCTGATTAAATTTGGAAAGTCTTGGGACAAACTACGCCTACACACATCTCATGCACAAGACGGCCGAAACAATTGCAAGACACGAGACGACCTATATTCCATCATACTCAGCAACATTGTTTACAGAAAATGAACGATTTTCCAAAACAATTTTCTTCAGACCTTCGACGTTAACATCTGTTGCTGATGTGCTGTGTCTTCCAGATCGAGATTCTGGCACCTTCTCGGTCATATTGGGAGTGCTTGTACCACTTGTAAACATTTCTTTTACTTAGAAAAGATTCATTGTATGCCACTGTCAACATTTCAAGTGTATTAGAACACTACATTCCATTTTTCACAAAAAAGTGATGCGACGTATTGCAACAATTGTTATACTGGTAGATAATAGCCGAACACTCTAAAACACATCTAACCTATCTATCTGGCTAAAACAGACCACGTATGGTGTATACATGAAACTATGAACATATTTTCAGGGCATGTGTACCAACGTAATAAAATGAAATTGATATTCGAATGGAGGTTGTCGGCGCAGTTTGATAAGTCACCTTACGGTTTGTTGGTCCCAGCTGGTGTGTGGCTCATTTCTTAACCGTCCAAGGCCCATAGCCCACTCATGGGCTGCGTGTAAATCATGGTCATGTGGTTGTTTATGACCATGGAGAGACAGGGAGCCTGAGAAACATACTTCTATACTGTGAACGTTTGTTTTCGGAAAGATTGCTGGCACGCTCACACGATGACGTAACACAATCAATTACGATCTGATCTTGTGATTGGATGACTGAGCGGAAGTAAAACTAAAGCTCGGTTGCCGCGACGAGAGTATAAGTAGCAACGAACAGTGGCATTCAGTGATTCCACAGAAAATACTAACGAGACTCTACTAGTGGTAACAGATAATACGACTGCGGTACATGCGAAGACGGATAAATATAAATTGTGAAGGAAATGAATAGTAACCGAAGTGTCACAGAGACAAGTGCTCACAAGACATTAGCACCAGATATGAAGACAGCTGAATAACTGAGGTGAGCGCAGGCTGCCTGTAGAGAGAGCCAGCATAGATCCCTGTGAGGGCAAGAGCGCTCCCCAGTTGTGACCTCCTCAGGTCTTACATTATATAAATCTCAAATTCTAATTTTCTGTCTTCTTAACACACAATACTTAATAACAGTGTACTTCTCCGCATCTGATGTACTAATCCAACTGGTCGTGGGATAAAACGAGTGCTGAGAGACTGGATGAAGTAGTTCTTCTCTCGCATTTGGATTTCCAAAACAGGCACTTATAATCTTGATCTCATACGCTTAAGGAATGTGAATACTGTCCAATTATTTCTGATTGATTATTCAGATCGATTTCTTCGAGCCAGTACGTCAAGGTGATTCGATTTCTACTATTCGTTCACTGTTCTTTCTATTCTACGAGGGCAGGATTCAAGTGTGTAAAGTTTCATTGAAAATTGAAATCGGATGGCAGGTACAGCTGCGCATAAAATATGAACAAACATGATGTGCGGGTTTCCCCCGCGAATGTATTTACGTCACATACCCCTAACTATAAGAAGTACAATGACACAATTTATAAGTCGCATTCACTAGAGTAAATGGATAGTGGCTGCAAAATACGTTGTGAAGACATTTAGTAGCTAATAATTAATAAATTTAAACGTCCATCATAAGGCAGTAGCTTCAGGCGCAACTTCGTGTTCATGACGTCACGTCTTTTGAACTATGTATAGTATATTGATATAACTATGCCTGTAACTTTCGCGAAAGTTCAACGATTAGTGAACAGGCGCAGTGTGAAAGCCATGAATTGTTTTACCACACCCCAGGACATTTTTTTCGCATTGCTTGTAGGGACCATTTATTTTGTGTCCCAGCCTCGTCGCCGCTTTTGTGTCTCGTTTCCGTCGTAGGTGTCGGTGGCCGAGTAGAAAGACCGACACAGGAATAAATGATGCACGCTTGTGCAGGTAGGACGTGACCAGCCAGAGACTTAGTAATACTTAACTTTTACATAGCTCAGTACTGCAGAATGCTGATACATAAATGAGCTAGAGGCCTGCCTAGTGCCTGTCCGATAGCCAAGTCTTCACTGGTGCCTATCTGATTCCGAAGTGTTAGCTGGTTCCTATCTCAGTCCCAAGCGAACGATGTCGTTCAGTGGTGGCCACGAGCGGAGTTGTAGTAGCAGAGGGCGCTCGTGGTTGACGTCGTAAGAACGCCGCGCCGTGCGTGCATGGCGGCGCGCGGCGAAAGTAGGTGGCGCGCACTCCATACTTGTACGACACCACAATTTATGTGGGCATGTATGGGCCCAGTGCAGCTCGTGCGAGGCACCATGATGACCAGAAGTATCGTGCACTGGCTTCAGACCATGTACACCCTGTCATCATTATGGAGTTTCCCAACGGCACTGTCATTTTCCAATAATAACGCACCATGTCACAAGGTCGGGAATGGTTCGATGAAAACAGTGACGAGTTGATATTATGAGCTTGTCCCTCAACTTCTTGTATCTCACCGCGATCGCTATAGAACGCATATGTGACGCGAGTGAACATGACGTTGGAGCTGATTGCTATAAATTACGGGAATCCGGCTACTTTGAATGCAGATGCGGTCTCTCCAGCCACATAGCACGGCCTCATTATTTCCATGCCTAGACGCGTACCCGCTGTCATCGTGCCAAATGAGGATATATTGACTCAAATCCAAATGTTTGTATAGCTTATGGGACTTAACTACGGGGTCATCAGTCCCTAAACTTACAAAGTACTTATGAACTAACTAATTATAAGGACGGTACAAATATCCATGCCCGAGGGGGGATTCGAAGCCCCGACCGTAGTGGCCGTGCAGACCGTGACTGAAGCGCCTCAGTTGGTCTCAGCACACATGAGTCGCCAGGCCTGAGGTCACGTCTGCGCATGCGCACTAGCGAACAGACGACTGCGCCGCCTCTCTGCGCACGTACCAGTGCGGCTGAATCTCACTTCAGCACACGGAGTTGGTTTCCAGCTATCGCGGCGAGAACGCTCCAAAATGCGTTTTCCACCTTATTACTAGAATTCTAATACGCATTGGAAGGGAACTGACATAATTTTATTGTGATATCTGGGTCGTATTCCAATGTAAAGGATGTAATTTTACAGCGATTTCTCGCTTGCATTCGAAGAGAAATGGTATAATTTTAGTAATATATTTGCAGTGTGCTGCAGCAGATTAGCACATTATCACCAGCCGCCACTGGACAAGAGTGATAAATACTTCAGTCGCAGGATATGATTAACCATTTATCAACGACTGAGGTTATTGAAACACTAATAGGGGGATGCTTTACCGTGTGAGGCACGGGAATGGCCGTGGGGTCTGAGGAAACACGTTACGGGTTGCGCGGCCGGAGGTTCAGGTCCTCCTTCAGGCGCGCGCGTGTGTGATACCGTTCGAACGTGGGAATAGTGGTTGATGAAGGACTTCGGCATCACACGTTCAACCGCCTCCATGGTGTACCGTGAGTGGTTGGATGAGGTGTCACAGTCCAAAACAAATAACTGTCAGTCCATCCTCCCACGGGCAAGGTTGTTTGTGTGTTGTCCTTAGTGTAAGTTAGTTTAAGTATGATGATTCTACCAGCATTGTGGAAAAGTGTGAGACACTAAGCGGACTATGCCTTCATTTTTTTTTGCGATAGCTTTGTTGTATTAGGGCACGTTAATAAAAGTTAGTTCCGTTATACGTAAAGCGCATTTTTACGCATTTACGAAAGTAATGCATTTCATTGTCTCATTTTTCATTGTTTTATGGTTTAGTTTAGACTGTCCACTAGTCGTATTTGGTTTTCTTATGTTTAGCTGTGGATCGCGTATCACTGAATAAAACCGATAGTCTATGGACAAAAGCCTTTCGACCATGGACGTAAATAAAGAAATATATGGTTTACTCCTGAATCACTGTTCAACTGACGACTATCATGAAAGATTGTCAAAGCTCACCGAATTGACTCATTATCTCCATTTGTGTCTTCCAGTGACGACGAATATTTGTGACTAATCATTCATTCATTTCAGTGCAAAGAATGACAACAGACAATATGTTAGATCCCCAACACACACAGCCGTCCAACAATCCCGCCGTCCCGGTTCTTTGAAAGCGCTCACTGGACTCTTCGGGTAGCTGGAGATGGCGAGCAGTTGGTAACACGTGGTTTTGTGAGTCATGGCAGTATAATGGAGTATGTCTGCCATTAGCATGTGTACACAGCTGCGCAACCAAATTACAACACCTTCAAAGACAGCAGATACCACGATCGATTGAAGGGTCACATTATTGAAAAGAGAGCCATATAAGAGATGTATGGAAGGTGATGAAATCAGTACTGAGCGTAGCCGCAAATAATGACTTTAAGCATTGCTCCACGACCCAGGCATGGAATCTACATCTACATACATACTCTGCAATCCACCAAAAGGTGCTTGGCGGAGGGTACCCACTACCACTACTAGTTATTTGCTTTCCTGTTCCTCCCCCATATAGAATGAGAGGAATACGAATGTTCAAATGTTTGTAAATCTATCGGACCAACCTGCGTGGTCTTCAATCCGTAGCTTAAAAACTACTTAAACCTAGGTAAAGTAACCTAAGGACAACACACACACCCATGCCCCAGGGAGGACTCGAACCTCCACGGCGAGCAACCGCGCGCTCCGCAGCGAGTCGCTTTAGACCGCTCGGCTACTCCACCGCGGCGAAAACGAATGATTATATGCATCTGTGCGAGCTCTAATCTCTCTTTGTGGTCTTTATGCAAAATGTAAGTTGCAGTCCGCTTAAAATTCCGGCCGTCTAAATTTCTTCCACAGTGTTGCTCGAAAATGACTTTGCCTTTCCTCCAGCGTCTTCCATTTGAGTTTACGAAACATCTCAGTTACCCTCGTGCGATGATCAAATCTACCACTAACAAATCTAGCCACCGTCTCTGAATAGCTTCTATGCCTTCCTTTAAACCGATCTGGTGGAGATCCCAAGTACTTAAGCCATACTCAAGACCGGGTTGTACAAGCGTTTTATAAGCGGTCTCCTTTACAGACGAATCACATCTACCCAAAATCTAATATATAAAGCAGAGTGTCCTTACCATGAGGTAACAATTTCTGCAGGGTTAATAATCACATACAACATATGATTTAGAAGATATGACGTTATAAACAGTAGGAATTGGAGAAAGTGCCACATGATGCAGAGAAAGTTCAAAATTACGCTTTATGAGGACGAGAGTACTTAGCGACTTGCAACAAACGTTAAACGTAATTTAAAACCCTTATTAAACTTTTTCTCGCTGACAATCATAGCAAAACAATGAAAGGAAAAAAAGTTTCTCGCTTACTACTTTTCCGCTGTTTATGGAGTAAATCTACGGCATTCGGTATGACATTACAATTTATAATTTGTACATTACAAGTTTTACCGACAGTATTGTAAGGAAAGAAAATATTTGTTGGGGATATTGGGTGAAAGGTGTTTATTTTATTGAAGAAAAGTGTGAGTGGAGGTAAAAAAAATATATATATATATATATAAATTTTTATTTATGTGTTATTAACTGTGGTGGCTGTTGTTCTAATGTTTGAGCGACATAACAAACCTGACCTTAATTTCGTTGGTTACGTTAAACTAGTGATTAATGCAAATGGTGTAGTTAAATTTTGAAAATATTAAGCTAGACAATTAGTGTAATTAACAAATTCTATGGCCCTATCTGACAAACTTTTCCTTTCCTTACAAAATCTCCTGCAGAGACTGTGCACACACAGATAGCACAAATTAACTTACTCCGACTGTGCAATATGTATAACTCAATTAGTACGCTAATGATACTGATAATTTAGAAAATTATGAATAGTAGGATTTTTTAACATCAAGTGATTGGCAAGTGGGTGCAATCCAACCACTAAAGTCAGTATCTGAATAAAATTAATTCACTCAAGCAAATAGGAAATTTAAGTAAATTAGTCTCAATTAATGCTCTGCATATGACATTAGTACGAGTTTGGTTCTTTATATGATAGATGTGGCGGTGGCTATTATTGTTGAACTCAGTGAAAAACGAAATAGAAAAATTATTCATTAATTCAACTGTCTGTTATCTTCTACCATCAATTTTAGCAAAATTGTCTCAACTGAAATTATTATCACAGTCTTTGATAATTAATGACACACACTTGATTGTAAAATTGTTTAGTAATATTATTCATGCATTATTGAGGATTGAGGATTGCACTTGTAACAAATTAGAACTTTCAATTGGTTTTAACTTTATTACTTATATTGTTTGAGCACTCCGCAGACCGCGTACGAACGTCTGATCTACGTCACGGGGCGGCAGATACTGCTGCTTGCCTGCTCTCCCACAGGGGAGCGCTGCTATACGATTGTGTCTGACCTGAGGAGCCATATCGATAACTGTTCACAGAGAAATATTTTACACTGACAAATTAAACATAACAAGTAATCACAGTCATATAGAAAACATACAAAGTACAAATAAAATAAAATATATACCTAAACAATTACAATGCAGATAATAAAAAAATGACAGGAAATGTTCACAATTAAGTTATCTACAAACATTATGCATCACGATAATTAATTAAGTCACATAAGAAGTTAATTACTACATATTCACTATAAACAGGTTCAAACGCATAACATGTTTCAAAATGAAGCACATTCCTCGTTATCGTGTAAGGCTTACCTTAAGGGTTACCTTACAGTATATACGCACATACTTGAGTGTACCTTCGAAATTGTATCACAGTACGACACATAGTCCATGATAGCACATAATCAGTACATTGATGGAAAAACCGCCCCATCACCCACCAAGTTTTAATCTATTACGTCTTTACCACTAACTGTAATCCAAAGAGGTTTTACACACATATAGTCCTTATACAAATGACTATACCTGAAAAATGGCAGGAATAAATGAATAAATACCCGGGCAACGCCGGGTTTTCAGCTAGTCTAATATATAAAGCAGAGTGACCTTATGTTTATGTGTACGTGTTGCATACAAATCTTTTTGTTCCAATCTTTATGAAATTTTGTACATGTAAGCTTTCATCCATGCCACGTCGGGGGTTCGAGTCCCCCTCGGGCATGGATGTGTGTGTTGTCCTTAGGTTAGTTTAAATTAATTTAAGTAGTTTGTAAGGCTAGGGACTTATGACCAAAGTAGTTTGGTCGCATAAGAATTACAAACATTTCACCATTTGATTTTCTATCCATGAGGTCGGTCGCAGTAAGTGTGAGAAACACTAATGATACATAGTTCACGAGATATGACGTCATAAACAATAAGCTGCGCGAAAAACTGCTGCATTTTGCAACAATGCTGCTCATTTCTCCTAAACCACTGCATCGATTACAACCAAATTTTGTACACACATTCCTCACCGTGAGGTAACAATTGCTGCAGGGTTCATAATCATATACGACACATGGTTCAGAAGATATGACGTCATAAACAATAGGAATCGCATAAAATCTGCACATAATGCGGCGAGACTTTAAAAATACGCTTTATGAGAATGAGAGTACTTAGCGACTTGCAACAAACCTTCCTTTCAGACCTTTGCTAAACTTATTCTCGCTGACAACCATAGCAAAATCATGAAAGGAAAAAAGTTTATCGCTTACTACTTTTCCGCTGTCTAGGGAGTAAAACTACGGCATTCGGTATGACGTCACAATTTATAATTTGTACACTAGAAATTGTAGCCACAGGAAATTTTACAGACAGTATGCACGCATATAGTTGAGCGTAATCCTAAATTGTATCAATGTACGACACGTAGTTTATGAGATATGAGCACATAAAGAGTAACGTTCATGGAAACCGCCCCATGACTCACCAAGTTTTAATCTATTACTTCTTTCATACTAATTGTATTCCAAAGAGATTCTACAGACATACAGCCCTTACACAAATGAGTATATATATGAAAAAATGGCAGGAATAAATAAATAAATAAAGGCAGGGTATTGAGCTAGTTCTCCCAGTAAATCCAAGTCAAGCATCCGCCTCCCCCACGACTGTCCTTATATGCTCTTTCCATTTCATATCGCTGTGCAGATTTACGCCTAGGTATTTGACGTGATTGTGTCAGACATCACACTACTAAAGCTGTATTCCATCAATAAGGGATTGTTTCTCCTACTAATCTGAATCACCTTATATCTTTCTACATTTGAGGCTAGCTGCCATTCCTCATATCACCCAGAAATTTGGTCCAAGTCATCCTGCATCCAAAGATGACACCTTCCTGGGTACGTATTCCATATGCTCTTACCTTCGTTAGCAGTCTGTAGTGCGGTACCGTGTCAAACGCCTTTCGAAAATCGAGAAATATGCAGCCAGCCCTTCACCCATGTTTCGCAAGTTGTTTTGAGAGTACTGTGTAAGCTCTTTCGCACGATCGAGGCTTCCTAAAGCCATGCTGATGCATGGACAGTAGCAGCTCTGTCAAGAAAATTTATTGTATTTGAACTGAGTATATGTTCAAGAATTCTACAGCAAGCTAACGTTAATGATATAGATCTGTAATTATATGAGTGTGTCCTTTTGACATTATTATATGCAGGAGTTACATGCGCCTTTTTCCAGTCGCTTGGAACTTCTTGCTGAATGAATACTTCGCGATAAATGCACGCTAAGTAAGGGGCCAATGTCGCAGAGTTCGCTTTGTAAAACCGAATTGGTACCCCATCTGGACCTGCCACTTGTTTGTTTTCAATTGTCTCACAAGGGACACCTTTGACCTCGAACTCTCCGAACCGTACGAAACCATGCTTGGAATAACAAACAATCGTAAGCAGGACAGTGTTGTGTGTCATTTCCATGCAGAACGTTGCATTGTACCTCGAGTAATATAGGAGGTTCGTGCGCCGTCTTGCAATAATTGTTTTTGTCTGCAGTTAAAAATACATTACATCGGAATTTTGTACTCGCATTGCTGCATATACTTCTGTTACATTATTCACCAAAAATTTATAATGTATTACAAACTCTAAAGCTAAAGAGAATATTAGTATAAGGATACCAGTTTACTTACAGTCGTGGAGGCGTACAGTGCTGATGTTGGCAACAACCGTAGAATACTATTTGAAAATCCAGTCATACAGAATAAGCTAAATAATCCTTGGTGTTGACAATGAAGTAAATGAATAATTCTGTTCTTTTCCTTAGGTTGACAGAATTTTTTATGTACCGGTACTCTTGCCTTGTCAGTAAATTAGTCATCATTGCGAAAGAAATATTTCGTTGCCAACATTAGGATACTACGTCGCTGCAACCGTAACTAAACTTTACGCAGTAATCTATCTGTGTCAGTTAAGTTGTAATCCCTTATAGGTATGTGTCAGTATAGATATTTACTCATGAAAAATATAACAGGGGTTGGGTTTTGTGATAAAACGCCAGGTTTCGTGCTTTCAAATTACATACGGCAATTAATTACGGCTGAACTTCGAAATGCAACCAAGAGCATATAACGGTTGTTGCAAACATCAGCACAGTACACTGCCCGGTCTCCGTAAGTAATATTGTACGCAGTGTAATAATATTATTTTTCGTTTTTGTACCCTAGCTGCGGGAGTGGCCCACCGCTTAAAGGCGCCTTCCTGCTGAGTTTCGAGTCCCCCCCCCCCCTGGCATGGTTGTGTGTATTGTCCTAAAGTTAAAGTAGTTTGTAAGCCAAGGGACTACTAACCACACAAGTTAAGTCCGTTAGATTTTCAACCATTTGAACATTTTGTACTCAAAATATATTCTGTATGTTTTGGAATGCTCTGTTGTGTTGTGATACTTTGCGGATGCTATCTCCCTACTGGCAGAAACTCTGTTATTAGGTTGTGCTTTCAAAAGAAGTATACAAATACGTACGTTCGAATATCACACACGTCAGGTCATAATAAATATATTTACGAAAAACACACAGACCTCTCCGTTCGGGTTACCAGTTCTGGCGACAATTTTTTCTTTTGTTCGAATCTTTTTGGAAACGAAGCTTTGTAAATCCACCTCTAGAACGATTAGAAGAGTTTAAGCTAGCGTAACCACCCGCAATTTCATGTTAAATTGCCGTGACGCAAATACTATAGCATCTCAGCATGTTTACCCTTAAGAACTATGGGCAACGACATTCAGTATACGTCAGCTCGTACTTACAAGAGCATTAAGACAGAGGACTTGTCTGCACCACGATTCGATTCTTAGGATTCTTTGTTTGTATTCCCTCAAATGAATGATTCATTCACGAATCTCCACAACTCTACCACCTTCCTACTAACTATATGAAACCATTCTGGCGATGAGAGCGTTACATGACGAGGAATGACTGCTGGTCAGACACCAGCGCGGTGAATACAGTACCGTAACTTGGGGTGAAATGGAACAGAAAATGTAGTTTTTACTGAAAATTTATGTCTAAATATTGCACTACAACTCTGAAAATTAAAATAAAGAACCTCTAGTTATGTTTACATCTATGCGTTGCAAGGATATAAATCCTCTATCAAAACCTTTCCTTATATTTTAATCTAAATTGTGTTCTAAATCATCCCAGGAGTTGGGGTGATTTGGAACACTGACTCTTTTGATAAATATTTGCATTTAAAACATATGGAGGTGTTGATTGGGGCACAGTAAACACATGGGTCAGAACTTTGTTGTGGAGGATGCCTTTATATTACGTCTGTTTGATTTTAATTAATGCTGTTTACTGGGTGGAACACTTCTACTGTCTGCTCCAAATTGCTGAAATAGTTTTCTATCTCCTCTGTTAACTTGCACCCTAGCTCTCTATACATTTTCACTTAAACGTACTGTAAGAGCCTTGTTATGTGAGATCAGATTTTTCACCCACTCATATCCAGGCCTGTTGCCATCAGACCTCTTTTCCACTCTTCCACTTCGGTCCAAATCGCACCTCAGAATATCCCGAACCTCACTTGTCGTAATTGGCTGACACCATTCTGCACATTTAAATAAACCACTGATTGATGCCCTCTCTTCTTCTGCTGCCAAGACGGTTTGTCCACCTATTTTCAAATGATTTTTATTATTTAACTTCCTTGAGAATGTACTAACAGGTATTCCATATTTTTAGAAACATTTCTGAGATATTTTACGTGTCTTGATTTCATTCAGAGCTTTCTGGAGGCTTATCTCGCTATAGTTTTGATAGCCAGTTGGCCCAATCTTCTTTTTGTACACTCGCAGCATGTTCCAATTCATCCTGAAAAAATACTATTTTGCATATTTACACCTCTACCTAATGAACAACTAAGCAAACATAAGCCAACTTTTCACACACCATGACTGATAGTTGCCCTTAACATACCAATGTCAGAAAACTGTATTACTGTTACCAGAGTAGCTGTGCAACAGTTTGTTTTCAGACTTTCATATTGTGGGAAATTTTACACTTACATATAAATATTTTTTTGGAGTTGTATACCTCTTTCACAGACAAAATTTTTGTATCACTGTAACAATTAGTATCTCCGATGACAATGGGAGGTGGTTTTCATTAGTTACACCAAAGTATCTCTCCTCAGCAAAGATGATTTCTTGAAATGGAGAAATGTTCCATTTCACCCCAGTACTTCCAAATCACCCCAAGTTACGGGGTCCCTACGTCCAATCGTAGGGGGTCTGGGCGTCCACCCCTCCTTACAGATGTATACGTTGTAGTATCGGCAGAGTGGTGAAGCAGGAAACTGGAGTGGCCTGATATCTGTCTTCACCGCTTGGCAGAGTAGAAGTGTGTCTGAACAATGAGAGCACCGAAGACACGGAACGATGGGCCTCCGCAACGACGAGCCACGTACTTGCCGGTGTGAACACTTCAACTAACAGGGAGAGGACACCTACGCGTCATCGCCGAATTCGTCCAGATTTATGGTACATGAGGGGCGTGGTGAGATATGAAAGTTCACCAAGTGGGAACTCCCTATGGAAAATAAAAGGATTTTTGATACGGATCTATCACCATATGCACCTCATCAACAGCCCTTGAGAGAGTTTGTTTAGGAAGCGGTGTTTGGCTTAGCGAAGCGCGCCGGGTCAGAAGGCTGAACGCTCTCTGCAGAAAAAAAAAAAAAAAAAAAAAACAGAGCCAAGAACACATCGAACAATAACGAAAAGACACGATCAAGGACCGCAAGGAACAAAACTACCTAGAGAGCAAAAGAAAGAAAAAAAAAATATCGGTAAGAGATCGTATTTTTAATGAAAGGTACGCGGGTTCGATTCCGCCCGGCGTAAAAATTTTTTTTGCTTCTTGGCAATGCGTACACTACTGACTTCACAATTAGCCCCAACGTCATATATGTTATTTTGTATTTATATGTGCACAACATAAAAACAGCACTTACCTCATCGACAAAGAAGAAGAAATCACTTCCATTATACATCACCTGCTGTCCTCGCAAGTATTCAGCGACATGCTGCGTTACGCGTGGATCGCTGCTGGACTGTGCGATGAAAGAAGCTGTTTTCAGAATGTCAGTCAAGTTTGTTTTTCTATGCAGAGATTAAAAAAAAAAACCACCATGTAACTGCAAAAGGACGATGTTCATAACGAGCGCAAGATGCGGTCAGAATTGTTGCTTCCCCTGTTTCTTCGATTAATATCACCCCGGTACATCATGTAATTGATCAATCGCAAAAGAAAGGAAGTATCGTTTTACATACACGACGTCCCTAAGTACGTGTTAACTAGAGTCCCTTTTTAAATGTTTGTAGTCCCGAATATCATCCAATGCCCTTTATTTTTTGCTTATATAAATTATATAAAATAACCTATTATGTTGCAGTTAATTGTGACGTCAGTCTATATCTACATCAATTCCTTTTACTTCCTAAACGCTCGGACATTTCGAGTTCCCACTTGGGGCACTTTCGTGTCTCACCACGCCCTACATGTACCATAAATTTGGACGAATTCGGCGATGACGAGTAGGCGTCTTCTCCTTGTAAGACTTTAATGGGTATGTGATCGACGTCTCTGGGCGTTGGTGCAGTGGTCCGATGAATCCCAACAATTTCCTCATCACGCCCATGGGGAGTGCGAATCCCTCGTTTCCCGGAGGAACGTCTCCTTGACACCTACAACTGTGTGACAGAGGCAAGCTGGCGGCTGAGAAATTTATTTTCCCACTCTCTCAAATTTTTCTTCCGCAATTACAGTATAAACTAGATATAAATGATAATAATAAAAAAGTGAAACCAATCCATCAATAATGAAAACTACAGCATTAGAAACAATTAAGCAGAGATACCCCGAATATCAGTGGCTACACATCTACATAGACGGGTCATTAATGCAAAAAGAAGGAAATATTGCTGTATGAATATACAGCAAAATTTTCTGTTTTATCAAAGTTTTGGATTACACCACTCTAATTTTGAAGGTGAAGTTGAAGCCGTCAGAACTGTAGTAAATCAGCTAAATAACTATTTGCACACATTTGATTAAGCAGTCATATTCTGTGACCCGAAAGCAGCAATATCAGCAGTTGTCAACTTAAGAGATCCAAAAATTGTTAAAGTAAAAGATATCCAAGAAATAATTAAGTACCCACAGCAACAGAACAAGAAAATTGCAATTCAGTGGATACCATCTCACTGTGGCGTAATGGTAATGAGAAAGCTGATTTCCTAGACAAAAAGGACACAAAAATAAACAAATAGGAAAAACTACCCTGTCATATTTTGCAGTAAAATCGCATTATTATCAATATTTTTAAAGAATAATCGAGAAGAATCAATAAATTCTCATGTGAGGGGAAGAGCCGGGAAACCCTGTTGGATAACCAACTGATACCAGATGGAGCAGAAGAGAGGCAGTGGCGACATCCCGCCTGACTGCTGGACACCACTGTTTGGCCGCCACCTGCACAACATCTCCAGATGTGTTCTGTGTCACAAGAGTGCTGCCTAATGAACAGCGATCATTTAAAAGAGTGTTCAGAACTGTACAATTGTAATTGTACTGGGAAGCAAGAAGGCGAATGACGTTAAGTCAACTGCCGGAACATTAAAATAATAATAATAATAATATTTGGTAGACGGTGAAGTTCCTCTAGTTTTGAAGGTTAATAGTGCTAGGTTTCATAGGTCGGTATAAAACGTAAGATTTTATCGAGTTTCATAGATAAAATACCGCCGCGGTGGAGTAGCCGAGCGGTCTAAAGCACCTCGCTGCAGAGTGCGCGGTTGCTCGCCGTGGAGGTTCGAGTCCTCCCTGGGGCATGGGTGTGTGTTTGTCCGTAGGTTAGTTTACGTAGGTTTAAGTAGTTTGTAAGGTACGGACTGATGACCACGCAGTTTGGTCCGATACACATTTACAAACATTTGAACATTTTGATAAAATACCCTCTGCCATACACCATACGTGGGGAGAGAGTGCAAAGTTTCATCGCAATTGGTTGGTTGGATGTTTAAGGGGGACAAAACTGCAATGGTCATCAGTCCACCTTCATTTCAATTGGTTCAACGGCATAGCAGCATATAAAACACGAACAAACATGATACGGCAGTTCCCAATGCGTCTCATTGTTTATGAAGTCACATCTCCTAAGCTATAAGGAGTGCAATGTAATAATTCCCAAGGAAAAACACGTTGAGAGTACACGTAACATCTAAAGCGATGTGGCAAAGATCAGAGCAGAAGTAGCGCCGAAGAGAGGCCTCGAGTGATTCCACAGATAATACTAACGAGACACATGACTCTACTAGCGGTACCAGATTATACGACAGCGCCACATGTGAAGGCGGCTAAATATAAAATATGAAGGAAATGAACAGTAACCGAAGCGTCACAAAGACAAGTGCTCAGAAGGGATTAGCACTAGATATTAAGATAACTGAATAACTGAGGACAACTCAGGCTGTGTGTAGAGAGATCTTGCATGCGAGGTTTGTCAGGAAAGTAATGAGACTGTTTCTCTATTTCAGGAACCACACACTGAAGGACTATGAAACTAGTGGAGCTGATAAAGGCAACATTTGTCTACAGGCAGTGAATATTTGAAGTACCTACGGTGAACACACGTGAGTTTATAACATATTTTGTTAGGTGTGTTAGTGTTGCTTGTCCGTGAGATGGCGGGTACATCAAATTTTGTGTGAAACTCAATGACAATGCACTATAATCATTTAGTAACATTTAGAAAATTAACAAGCTGCTGAGTGGCACACAAGCAGCTCAACACGAGTAAAGAAGGCCAGGAGAAGCAAATAAAAAATCTGGATCATGTTGATTTGGTTCTTTGATTATCAAGGTATGATCCATAAGGATTTTTTTCCTCGATGAAAAACAATGTATCAACTATTTTAGATCCAGGTCCTTGAAAGACTAAGGAATCGGGTCATTCGTGTCCGTCCTGACATGTCCTAATCATGGATCCTCCGTCACGACAATGCACCGTGCCACACTGCTCTCTATTGGTAATAAGGGCATTCATGTTTTGCCAAACTCCCCCCCCCCCCCCCCCCACACACACCACATTTCCTAAGATCTCAGTCTCTGTGACGTCTTCCTGTTCCCAAAAATAAAAAATGCTGTTTGTGGCCATCATTTTGGGTCCGTAGGAAACGTTGAAAGGGTCGTGACACAGGAGCTTTGGAGGGTTCTATCTGTGAGAGGGCAAGAGTGTCTTCGAAACTAATAACAGGATATTTTTCCGCATCTGATGTACTAATCCAACTAGTCATCCATGTCGTGGGACAAAATATTGTGTAAACGAGTTCTGAAAGATTGGATGTCATAGTAGTTCTCTCACAGTCGTATATCGGTAACTGGCAATTATAACCTTGGTCTCAGACAGTAAAGGAATATGAACACCGTGCAATGTTTTCTGATTATTTTTTCTGATAGCGATTTCTCCGATTCACTACGTAAATGTCATTCGATTTCTGCTATTCGTTCACTGTTCTTTCTATTCTTCGATGGCAAGATTCAAGTGTGCAAAGTTTTACTGAAATCAGATGGACGATACGGCAGCGCATAAAATACATACAAACATGATGCGGCTGTCTGCCACGCGTCTCAGTGTTTATGAGAAGAGAGTTTACAAGAAGTACGATGAAATAATTTCTAAAGCACCTTCATTGGCGTAATTGGATAGTGTTTGTAAAATAAATAGCCAATTCAGTTAGTAGCAAACAGGTAATAAATTTAAACGTCGTTCAAAATGTAGTCGTATTAGAAGCAACTCCGTGTTCATGACGTCATATCTCCTAAACTATATGGCGTACAGTGATATAAGTCTGCCTATAACTTTCGCGAATGTGCAACGATGGATGAGCAGGTGCAGTGGTGTGATACAAAAGCCATGATTTGTTTTTCTATAATTCCGGACGATTTTTGAGTATTGCTTCTCGGAAATACCGCATAACTCAGTCATATTGCTTATTGACAACAAGACCTTAGAGCAAAACTTTATGTAGCAGTACGCCACAGTAATTAAAAAAATTAATTCAGTCAAACTTCTACTTTCAGTCGAACATTGAGTGCTTTTTACGGTTTTGGCTCTTCGTGCTGCTGCCATTGGCATGGCCGGTCTTTGTTTTCGCCGTCGTAACCGTAAACCCCTGTTTCGTCACGAGTTATGATACTTTTGAGCAAATCTGGATCATCATTGACGTCATTCTAGAGATCCTGAGCAATGCTCACGCGACGGTTCTTCTGATTAAATTTGGGACGTCTTGGGACAAACTACGCCTACACACATCTCATGCACAAGACGGCCGAAACAACTGCGTGACACGAACCGACCTGTATTCCATCATACTCAGCAACATTGCTTACGGGAAATGAACGATTTTCCAAAACAATTATCTTCAGAGCTTCGACGTTAACATCTGTTGCTGATGTGCTGTGTCTTCCAGATCGAGATTCTGGCACCTTCTCGGTCATATTGGGAGTGCTTGTACCACTTGTAAACATTTCTTTTACTTAGAAAAGATTCATTGTATGCCACTGTCAACATTTCAAGTGTATTAGAACACTACATTCCATTTTTCACAAAAAAGTGATGCGACGTATTGCAACAATTGTTATACTGTTAGAAAATCGCCAAACACCCTAAAACACATCTAATCTATCTATCTGTCAAAAACAGACCAAGTATGATGTATATTTGAAACTATGAACATATTTTCAGGACATGTGTACCAACATAATAAAAAGAAATTGATAATCGAATGGAGGTTGCCGGCGCAGTTTGATAAGTCACCTTACTTTTTGAACAGCGCCGGTTTGTTGGTCCCAGTTGCTGCGTGGATCATTTCTTAACCGTCCAAGGGACATACCCCACTCATGTGCTGCGTGTAAATCATGGTCATGTGGTTGTTTATGACCATGCAGAGACAGGGAGCCTGAGAAACATACTTCTATACTGTGAACGTTTGTTTTCGGAAAGATTGCTGGCACACTCACACGATGACGTAACACAATCACTTGCGAACTGATCTTGTGATTGGATGACTGATCGGAAGTAAATCTGAAGCTCGGTTACCGCGACGAGAGTATAAGTCGCAACGAACAGAGGCATCCAGTCATTACACAGAAAATACTAACGACACTCTACTAGTGGTACCAGATAATACGACTGCTGTACATGTCAAGACGGATAAATATAAAATGTGAAAGAAATGAACAGTAACCGAAGTGTCACAGAGACAAGTGATCACAAGACATTAGCACCAGATATTAAGACAGCTGAGTAATTGAGGTGAGCGTAGGCTGCCTTGTATAAACCAGTGCTAGAGACTGGCTGACGTAGTTCTTCCTTCGCAGTCGTATTTCCGAAACACACAGTTATAATCTTGATCTCATACGCTTAAGGAATATGATTCCTGTACAATTGTTTCTGATTTCTTTTATTCAGATCGATTTCTTCGATTCAGTACGTCATGGTGATTCGATTTCTAGTATTCGTTCACTGTTCTTTCTATTCTGCGATGGCTCGATTCAGGTGTGCAAAGTTTCACTGAAAGCGGATGGGCGGTACGGCAGAGCATAAAATACAAAAACATGATGCACCGGCAGAGCATTAAATACAAACAAACATGATGGCCCGGTTTCCCACGCATCAGTATTTATAACGTCACATTTCCTAAACTATGAGAGGAACAACCAGACAATTTCTTAGGTACATTCAATGGTGTGAATGGATAGTGTTAGCAAAATATGTTGCGAAGACATTTAGTAGCAAATAATTAATAAATTTAAAAGACATTCATAATGCAGTACGTTTAGTCGCAACTCCGTATTCATGACGTTACGACTGCTGAACTACGTGTATTATAGTGATACAATTATGCCTCTAACATTTGCGCAATTTTTTGCACATTGCTTGTAGGGACTATTTATGTGGGTATGTATGGGCCCAGTGCATCTCGTGCGAGGCACCATGATGACCACAAGTGTCGTACACTGGCTGCAGACCATGTTCACCCCATCATGACGATCGAGTTTCCTAACGGCAGTGTTATTTTCCAACATGAGAACGCACCAAGTCAAAGGTCACGAGTGGTTCGATGAAAACAGTGGCGAGTTGCTATTATGTGCTTGTCCCTCAACATGTTGTATCTCAGCGCGATCGCAATAGAACGCGTATGTGACGTGAGTGAACGTGTCGTTGGAGCTGATCCTTTCCTCACTGTAAATTACGGGAGTCAGGCGACTTTGAATGCAGTTGCGGTCTCTCCAGCCACATAGCACGGCCTCATCACTTCAGTACCAAGACGCGTCCCCGCTGTCATCGTGCCAAATGAGGATATATTGGCTGTCACGTGGGTCGTACTGTTGTGACTGCTCAGTATAAACTGTTATCTGGCCATGCTAACGATATATCATTCATTACGTGTAATGGAAATGTTCGAACAGTACAGTATGTGACGGAGAGTACTTTTCACTTTGTTATTTGTGAAGTTTTCTTTATGTTTAAGTGAACGATGGAGAGTAGCAAGAACATATGCATTGGTTGCTTCGCTGTGAACTTGTCTGAGAAATTTTCTCTTCGTGTCACTACGTTAACGATATACAGGAGACTGCAAAATGACCATAGGTTCCGACTCGATTTAGAAAACAATACAGTATGACTTTTTCAACGGGAAGAAGTGTTCAGACATCAACGTGACTTCCAACATACCCCAAGAGAGTGTTAGAGGCCCATTACTTCTCACAGAATATATGACCAACTAGCTGAAAATGTGGCGTCGCCCGTGTTCATATTTATTGCAGTCATCTCACCTCCTCTTTCTCTCCCTGTCCACCTTCCTTTCCCTTATGTTCATCTGCTCCTCTCCCCTCTCTCTGCCGTCACTTCCTCCTGTCTGTTGAACTCCTACACCTCCTCAGATCATCTCTGAAAAATTAGATCAATTTTTTTAACATTGTACTGATCAGTACTTTTCATCTCATCGTAGCTGTGCACGAAATTTCAAACATTCTCAAAATATAGTTGTCAATTTTAAAGAAATAGACACATGTAATCAAGTAGGTTCAACACTATTTCTACGACAAAGATATTATAAACAATATAACAGAACATTTAATTTTGTTATGCTTAAGTTCCCTAGTTGGTGATACTTCTTTGTCTCTTACTCTTCAAGAAACGTAACTGTCAGAATGCACAATTTAAACGCGACTGACACAAACCGCAATTTTAAACAACTTTTTATGTGCCTCTGCGTCTTGTTGTTTTCTCTCGTCTGCTGTCTCTAAAAGTTTCGACAGAAAGTCTGTCGATGTCGGTATTTGTCGACTATAGTTAGTAAAAGAAAACCAGAGAACGAGCTAGGAAGCAAAAGTCTACATTGAGAAATTACTTATATTTTAATGTCTTAAGTATGATAGTATGATTTGCCGATTTAGTATTTTCCCACAGTTCTTTCTGCATTATATGCTTCGACGCAGCTAACTCAAAATATTTGTAGAGCTTATGGGTCTTAACTACGGGGTCATCAGTCCCTAAACTTACAAACTATCTATGAACTAACTAATACTAACGAAGGCACAAATATCCATGTCCGAGGGGGGATTCAAACCCCCGACCTAGTGGCCGTGCAGACCATGACTGGAGCGGCTCAGTCCCCTCAGCCACCGCGGCCGGCACGCAGCTAACTAAACGCCGATTATCAGAGAAACAACTACGCCTGGAGGCCAGGTGAGTTGGTGTATTATCACGCTCCTTGTACTTACTGACGTTCTGCGTGGTTCTGCGTAGTCGGTCAGGTATCTCTTAATCTCGATTCTTGTATGTTCGACAAGAGTGATAAATACTTCAGTCGCAGGATGTGATTAACCATTAATCAATGACTGATGTTAATGAAACACTAATAGGTGGATGCTTTACCATGTGCGTCCGTGGGGACTGCGGAATCACGTTACGGGTTGCGCGGCCGGAGGTTTAGGTCCTCCTTCAGGCGCGCGTGTGTCTATGTGTGTGTGTGTGTGTGTGTGTGTGTGTGTGTGTGTGTGTGTGTGTGTGTGTGTGTGTGTGTGTCTCACCGTTCGCACGTGGGAATGGTGGTTTATGTCCGACAGATGGGAACTTCGATCTCGGCAGTGGTTAATGCAGGACTTCGGCATCACACATTCAACCGCCTCCATGGTGTACCGTGAGTGGTTGGATGAGGTGTCACAGTCCACAACAAAGAACTGTCAGTCCATCCTCCCACAGGCATGGGTGTGTGTGTGTGTGTTGTTCTTAGTGTAAGTACTTTGTAAGTCTAGGGGCTGATGATCATATTACTTTACAAATATTTTAACATTTTTGAAGCACAGTTTGTTATGAACGGTAGCGACACTTATAGGATGATTCTGCCAGCATTGTGGAAAAGTGTGAGACACTAAGCGGACTATGCCTTCATTTTTTTGCGATAGCTTTGTTGTATTAGGGCACGTTAATAAAAGTTAGTTCCGTTATACGTAAAGCGCATTTTTACGCATTTACGAAAGTAATGCATTTCATTGTCTCATTTTTCATTGTTTTATGGTTTAGTTTAGACTGTCCACTAGTCGTATTTGGTTTTCTTATGTTTTACTGCAGATCGCGTATCACTGACTAAAAGTCTTTCGAACATGGACGCAAACAAAGAAATGTATGGTTTACTCTTGAATCACTGTTCAACTAACGACTATGTCGCATCTTGTGAGACATGACCCTAATTTCATGAAAGATTGACAAACCTCACCGAACTGACTCATTTTCTTCATTTGTGTCTTCCAGTGACGATGAATATTTGTGACTAATCTTTCATTTCTTTCAGTGCACAGAATGACAATACACAAAATGTTAGTTCCAGAAAACACACACCCGTCCAACAATCCCGCAGTCCCGGTTCTTTGAAAGCGCTCACTGGACTCTTCGGGTAGCTGGAGATGGCGTGCAGTTGGTAACACGTGGTTTCGTGAGTCATGGCAGTATTATGGAGAATGTCTGCTATTAGCATGTGTACACAGCTGCGCAACCAAATTACAACACCTTCAAAAACAGGAGATACCACGATCGATTTTATTTGGGAGATATTAGGTGGTAAAATAGGTCACATGATTGAAAAGAGCCGTATAAGAGATGTATGGAAGATAATGAAATCAGTATTCAGCGTTGCCGCAAATAATGGCTATAACCATTGATCCACGACCCGGCATGGAATCTACATCTACATACATACTCTGCAATCCACCGAAAGACGCGTGGCGGAGGGTACCCACTACCACTACTAGTTATTTGCTTTCCTGTTCCTCCCCCATATAGAATGAGGGGAAAACGAATGATTGTACGAGCTCTAATCTCTCTTTGTGGTCTTATGCAGAATTTCTTCAACAGTGTTGCTAAAAAAGGACGATGCCTTTCCTCCAGCGACTTCCATTTGAGTTTCCGAAGGATCTCAGTAACCCACGTGCATTGATCGAATCAACCAGTAACAAATCTAGCCGCCGTCTCTGAATAGCTTCTATGCCTTCCCTTAAACCGATCTGGTGGAGATCCCAAGTACTTAAGCCATACTCAAGACCGGGTCGTACAAGCGTTTCAAGCGTTTTATAAGCGGTCTCCTTTACAGAGAAATCACATCTTCCCAAAATGCTGCTCATTCTCTCCTAAACTACTGGATCAATTTCAACCAAATTTGGTACACACGTTAATGTGAGGTAACAATTGCTGCAGGGTTAATCATCACATACAACACATGGTTCAGAAGATAAGACGTCGTAAACAGTAGGAATTGGACAAAGTGCCACATGACGGAGCGAGACTTTAAAAATACGCTTAATGAGAATGAGAGAACTTAGCGACTTGCAACAAACTTTACTTTCAGACCTTTATTAAACTTATTCTTGCTGGCAACCATAGCAAAAATGATGAAAGGAAAAAAGTTTCTCGCTTACTACTATTCCGCTGTTTAGTGAGTAAAACTACGGCATTCGCTATTACGTCACAATTTATAATTTGTACACCACAAATTGTAGCCGCAGGAAATTTTACAGAGAGTATACCCGCATATAGTTGAGCGTACTTTCTAAACTATCACTGTACGACACGTAGTTTGTGAGATATGAGCACATAAATAGTAACGTTCATGGAAAACCATGACTCACCAAGTTTTAATCTATTTCTTCTTTCATACTAATTGTAGTCCCAAGAGATTTTACAGACATACTGCCCTTACACAAATGAGTATATACATAAAAATGGCAGCAATAAATAAATAAATACCCGGGCAAGGCCGGGTATACAGCTAGTTCATATCGCTGTGCAGTGTTACGCCTGGATATTTGACGTGATTGTGTCAAACAGCTCACTACTAATGCTGTATTCGAACGTTAGGGGATTGTTTCTCCTACTCATCTGCATCACCTTATTTCTTTCTACATTTGAGGCTAGCTGCCATTCCTCACATCACCTAGAAATTTGGTCCACGTCATCCTGCATCCATGATCACACCTTCCTGGGTACCTATTCCATTTTCTCTAACCTTCGTTAGCAGTCTGTAGTGCGGTACCGTGTCAAACGCGTCTCGAAAATCGAGAAATATGCAGCCAGCCCTTCACCCATGTTTCGCAAGTTTTTTTGAGAGTAAAGGGCAATCTCTTTCGCACGATCGACGCTTCCTAAATCCATGCTGATGCGTAGACAGTCTCTGAACAAATACATACCGCTTATTACGATTTGGATGAATACTGCTTTTACGTCAAGTTACTGGAACCCGTTCAACTAGACAAAATCCTGATGAAACACGGAACATCTGCTCAATTTCGACATCGAGACTCAACGGTGAGTACAGTTTCCATATCTAATTCCAGTATTGAATATAAGAATGTTCGCGTTTTCAATTTGCCGCCAGAAGTAGAAAATTGTCATCTTAGAGAGGTGTTATCACGTTATGGCGATATTAAATTAGAAACGAGCGCTGGGCAAAGCAACATAAACTTCAGTGTGTCAGTGGTATAAGATCAGTAGAAATGCACGTTAGAACTAATATTCCCTCTCATATCACTGTCTGTGGGTACAGGGCTCATGTGACATATTCTGGTCAGGAAGAAACGTGTTACATCTGTAACGAAAGCGGACATATGCGTCAGGATTGCCCGAAAAAACCGGTTATATTAAGAAACAACTTGCAGCAACGCAAAAAACTGACGTTAGCTGAATTAGTAGCACCCACTCGGGAAGTTGATGACCCAACACCCAGTAGCAGTTTTTCTGAGCAACCATCTCTGGTCCCGGCTGAATTTCCACCACTGCCAGCAAAAGTAAACTTAGATGAGGTGCCCACTAAAGTCATTACCCCAGTTGTAGCTAATAAACGGAGACAAACCTCTGATGAAAGTAGTGCGGATGACAAATTCGAACGTTCGTCACAGGATAACAGCAAAAACACCGTTAACACCGTGTTAGAAACTAAAGTTCCTATACTCGTTACGGATACAACAATTGAAAGAAATCCCATAGAGATTTCTAACAGTTCTAGTATAGAATCCGAACCGCAGCAACGGGAAGAAATTCTATCACCCGTGCTGCAAACATCAGTAGAGGAAGTACAACACGTAGACGTAAGGACACCAGGCAAACCCGACCCAGGTGTTAGTGGACATCATCAAACCGAACCTCTGATAGTAAACAACCCGGACTGTGATCCTGTTGTCAATACACAAAAAGCACCAAGTCAGAGCAGCGTCCAAAACAGAGCGGACGTAAACATAAACAGTGACGCGGAAATGGAAAGCGAAGCAGGAAGTGGCGAGCCGGCGAGGCCGCAGCCTGCCGCTGCGGTGGCGCGCCAACTGTCGCACTCTGATATGGAGCTGGACGTCTGCAGCGAGCCGCCCACCTCGCCTTCTGCTGTGGGTTTCACCAGCAATGGGAGGCGTAGGAGTAAAGTACAGCCGAAAATGAACGCTGCGCGAAAGAAAAAAAGAAAAACTGACTCTCAATACAAGACTGATACTAAGAAAACAAGTGGCAAAACATCAAAGGATTGGGACGCGGACGCAGGAGGGGGGAAAGTTAAAAAGTATTGCTTTTCTGGACTAGATAGATGCAGGCATATAAAGTTGTAACCCTGAACATCAGTAGAATCACCTCTGACCTGAAACTCGCGGCCTTCAAACAGTTTGTTTACGAATCTGAAGCCGATATTTTGCTGTTACAGGAGGTGTTAACAACGAACCTCCGTATATCGGGCTTCAACACCATAGAAAACATAGCCCTGGAGAACAGTACCGGTACTGCAGTTTTAATTAAAGACGGTATTCCATTTCAAGAGATTGAAAAATTGGAATCCGGTCGAGGTATAAGTTTTAATTTGTATAATGTCACCGTGGTAAATTTATACGCTCCGTCGGGGAATTCTAATAAAACTGAACGTTCCAGATATTTCAAGGAGGAGATTATCTACCTTCTAAGGAAAACCCCGCAATACATATTGTTAGGTGGAGACTTTAATTGCGTTTTACATGCGAAAGATCAGCATCCTCATTTCAATTACTGTAAAGAGCTGCACGAACTTGTAAAACATATAAAGCTGCAGGACGCGTGGGAAGTGAAGAATCCCACACTGGTGAGATTCACCTACTTCACCGCCCACTCATGCAGCCGCCTTGACCGACTATATGTGACGGATAACATTAGTGGCAGGCTTCGCGCCGCGGAAGTAATCCCTGCAGTATTCTCTGACCATTGTGCGCTTGCTGTAACACTTGATCTCGATAAACAGCCCACCAAACTATATAGATCACAATGGATGCTTAATATCTCTCTGTTGCAAGACAGTGAATTAGAAGACGACGTCAGGCACACATGGAACGTTTGTCTCAGATCCCTAAGCCGCTATCAATCCAAAGTACACTGGTGGACAAATCACGCAAAACGAAAACTTCGTCAGTGTGTGATAAACTACGGCAGACAAAAAGCTAGGGAAATAAAAAACACCACAGAATTTTATTATTCTATATTAAGAGAACTCTATGATAAATCTGACAATAATGGATCGCACTTCCAACAAATCAAGAGCATCAAAGCAAAATTACTTAGTATCAAGCGCACACAGTTAGAGGGTCTGAAAATAAAGTCCAAATCACGCTCTCTGGTAGCTGAAGAGATGACGTCTCTGTACCATTTAATTAAACATAACACCAACCGAAGGCGGACGTTCATTGATGAGTTATTGACGTCAAATGGTAGACTGCTCGTAAATCAAAACGACATAGTACAGGAAATACATCAACATTATAGAGAATTGTATTCTCTAGAACATGTTGATGAGGGTGCAGTAGGTGAATTTTTTCAAGTACTTACTCCGGAAATTAATTCTGATGTTAACAGTGACATATTAACTGCGTTTACAGAACGTGAAGTTTTAGATCTCATTTCAAGGTCGCCGCCCAACAAATCCCCTGGACCTGATGGGTTGCCAAAAAAATTTTATTGTAAATTTTGGCCCCTTATAGGACCAACTTTTACGGATATTCTAAACGAAATATTAAAAGGTGTCGTAGTTCCTAAAGAGTTTAAGGAAGGGAAAATTGCTTTAGTTCCAAAAAACAAAGGACGAAAATGCATCGACAACTTCAGGCCTATTACTTTGCTGAATTTTGATTATAAAACCATCGCCCGGGCAGTTACCAGTAGAATGAGTCTTCCCATAAGTAAAATTATTGGAAAACACCAATCCTGTTTCCCTGCACGAACTGTCATGAACACAATTTCTGCCTACAGAAATGTCATATCCATAGCCTCCGTTACAAATATAAAGTGTGCACTATTTTTTATAGATTTTAATAAAGCGTTTGATCGAGTAAATCACCAATACCTGGAAAAAGTAATGAAGGAAGTAGGCCTGGAAGAAAGAGTTTTAAAAGTGGTAAGAAATTTGATTACAGGGATAACGACTAAAATAGCTGTCAATGGACAATTAACTGGGGCTATAAACATTGAAATGGGGGGTCCCAAAGGGGAGTCCTCTCTCTATGCTGCTGTATGTGCTCTCCTTGGAGCCAATACTCAAAAGGGTTACCACGAAACTCTCTGGGTAACAGCTTTCGGGTGTTAAATTCACTACAGGGGCGTATGCTGATGACGTGGGAGTGCTACTAAGAACAGTAGATGAGGTCACAAGCCTAAAAGAGGACTTTGACACCTACTGTGCAGTTTCATGTGCAAAAATTAACACGGGAAAGTGTAAATTAGTAAATATCAGAGGGTTCGACGACGTAGCCGTGCCATGGGCACAAACCGTCGAATAACACAAAACTTTAGGGATCATCGTTGATAAATGTCCATTAAAAATGGCGGCCCTGAACTGGAGAGCGACAATTAACAAAATGCAAGGGACCACTTTAGAAGCAACCTGGCGATCACTAAACCTTATTGGAGCCGTGAGGATTGTCAACACCTATCTATTGTCCAAGGCATACTATGTGGCTCAGATTTTCCCGATTCCAAAAGTACAGGCAAATAAAGTAATGCAGTTAGCAGCCAGGTACGTGTGGAGAGGAAACATTTTTAAGCTCACACCCGGAACATTAACAAAACCAAGATTGACTGGAGGACTCGCACTCACTGATATTCATAGGAAGGCAACTGCTTTATACTTTATACGAACAGAAAGATTAATACATGGCAACCACAGTAATATTACAGAAAAACTCTTTAAAATACTGCAACCAAAGAGCATGAATCCGCCGATAGATATCAGAAATCATAACTCCCGTCTGAAACATATCAGTCTGTTTTACCTGGAGTATAGTTACTTAAAAGAAAGTCGTGTACCATCTACGACTAACTACAACCCAAATCCTACAGATATGGCAACAAAGATATTGCAAACAGTATTATGCTAAAGTTTCCACATAGAAACTGGTTGACAGTGTGGAAAAACATCAGCCTTAAAATCCACACGTCAGAGGTTGCGTCCACCTGGTGGAAAGTCGTCAACCAGACGATAGCAACGAACGAAAAGCTACATCGCATCGGAAAAACTGATACAGACAAATGCAGAAAATGTGGACTGCTGGACACCATAATCCATAGATTCACTTGTAGCGGACATATCGAAAACTGGAATTGGGTGAGGAAACGAATAGCATTACTATCAAGAACCTCCGAAACTAGCTACACTTCAGAAATTATGATGTGGCCGGAAAGAAGTTATTACCCGAAAACAAAGAACAATACAATTATGTGGCTTCTCGGTAATTATGTAAATTATATATTCCGCGGACCTGCGGAAGACAATCCCATAAGTTTTCAATCGTACATGAACACAGCGAGATGGAGAATCATAAGCACTATTGATGACAAAAAACAGTTTAGCAACATGCTAAATATAGCTTTTGAAAAGGCTGGAATAGGATAAAAAATTTTTTGTCTTGGGACTGTAATTACTGCTACTGTCGCCATTTAAAGACGCAACAGTTTCACTTACATTTTAAAGAAGAACTTTTTGTTTCTGTTTTGCAATGTTTATTCCTAGATTTTTTTAAACAGTTGCTTTTAACGAAAAAAAAAGAGCAGTCTAGTGCATAAAAAAAAGAGACTGAGGGGCTTCAGTCACGGTCTGGACGGCAACTACGGTCGGGGGTTCGAATCCCCCCTCGGCCATGAATATTTGTGCCGTCCTAGTTCGTAAGTAGTTCATAAGTAGTTTGTAAGTTTAGGGACTGATGACCCCGTAGTTAAGTCCCATCCAAACATTTGAACATTTTTTTTAGTAGCTTCTCTTTATCAGAAAAATTTATTATATTAGAACTTAGAATATGTCCAAGACTTATACAGGAAACTAACGTTAATGATATAGACCTGCAATTATATGAATGTGTTCTTTTGACATTATTATACAGGGGAGTTACATGCGCCTTTTAACAGTTGCTTGGAACTTCTTGCTGAATGAATACTTCGCGATAAATGCACGCTAAGTAAGGGGCCAATGCCGCAGAGTTCTCTTTGTAAAACCGAATTGGTACCCCATCTGGACCTGCCACTTGTTTGTTTTCAATTGTCTCACAAGGGACACCTTTGACCTCGAACTCTCGGAACCGCACAAAACTATGCTTGGAATAACAGGCAGTCGTAAACATGACATTGTTGTGTGTCATGTCCGTGCAGAACGTTGCATTGTACCTCGAGTAATATGGGAGGTTCGTGCGCCGTCTTGCAATAATTGTTTTTGTCTGCAGTTAAAAATACATTACATCGGATTTTTGTACTCGCATTGCTGCATATACTTCTGTTACATTATTCACAAAAATTTATAATGTATTACAAACGCAAAAGCTAAAGAGAATATTAGTATAAGGATACCAGTTTACTTACAGTCGTGGAGGCGTACAGTGCTGATGTTGACAACAACCGTAGAATGCTATTTGAAAATCCAATCATACAGAATAAGGGAAATAATCCTTGGTGTTGATATTGAAGTAAATAAATAATTCTGTTGTTTTTCTTAGGTTAACAGAATTTTTTATGTTGTTAGTAAATTAATCATCCTTGTGAAAGAAATATTTTGTTGCCAACATTAGCATACTACGTCGCTGCAACCGTAACGAAACTTTACGCAGTACTCTATCTGTCTCAGTTAAGTTGTAATCCCTTATAGATCTGTGTCAATATAGACATTTACTTATAAAAATATAACAGGGGGTGGGTTTTGTGATAAAACGCGAGGTTTTGTGGTTTCAAGTTACATACTGCAATTTATAACGGCTGAACTTCGAAATACAACAAAGAGCATTCAACGGTTGTTGCAAACATCAGCACAGTACACTGCCCGGTCTCCGTAAGTAATATTTTACGCAGTGAAATAATATTATTTTTCGTGTTAGTACCCTAGCTGCGGGAGTGGGCCACCGCTTAAAGGCGCCTCCCTGCGGATGTTCGAGTCCTCCCTCTGGCATGGGTGTGTGTATTGTTTAAGTTAGTTTAAGTACTTTGTAAGCCTAGGGACTAATAACCACACAAGATAAGTCCCTTAGATTTTAACCATTTGAACATTTTGTACTCAAAATATATTTTTATGTTTTGGAATGCTCTATTGCGTTATGATACTTTGGGGCTGCAAACTCCCTACTGACAGAATCTGTGTTATTAGGTAGTGCATTCAAAAGAGATATACAAAAAGGTGCGTTCGAATATCACACACGTCAGGTCTTAATAAATATATTTACGGAAACCATACTGACCTCTTCGTCCGGCTTACCAGTTCTCGCGACAATTTTTTCTTATGTTCGACTCTTTTTCGAAACGAGGTATTGTAAATCCATCTCTAGAACGATTAGAGGCGTTTAAGGTAGCATAATCACCCGCAATTGCATGTAAATTGCCTATAGCATCCCAGCATGTTTACACTTAAGAACTATGGGCAACGACATTCAGGATGCGACAGCTCGCACTTACAGGAGCGTTAAGGCAGAGGACTCTCTTGAACCACGATTCTTCTTCACCACGATTCGATTCTTACAATACTTTATTTGTATTCGCTCAAATGAATGATTCATTCACAAAACCCCTCAACTCTACCACCTTCCTACTTTCGATATAAAACCGTCGTGGCGATAACAGGACAAGGAATGACTGCTGGTCAGACACCCGCGCGGTGAATGTAGTATCAGAGACCGTGCTGACCGTGTGTAGAAAGAGGAAGTTAACTGAGTTACAGACGGCTGGTTTGGTGACTCGGAAGCTGGGCAAGATCACGTGGGGAACTGCACGGCTTGTCGGCTGTTGGAGGACTGCTGCGGGGAGTGTCTTCAATAAGTGGAGGAACTACGTCCAGTCGTAGGGGGCTGGGCGTCCACCACTCCTTACAGATTTATACGTCGTAGTGTCGGCAGAGTGGTGAAACAGGTAACTGGAGTGGCATTAACATCAGTCTTCATCACTTGGCAGAGTAGAAGTGATTCTGAACACTCAGAGCACTGAAGAATCCGGACGATTGGCCTCCGAAATGACGACCCACGTACATGCCGGTGTGAACACCACTACGTCGGCAACCAAAGTGGAGAGGACACCTACGCGTCATCGCCGAATTCGTCCAGATTTGTAGTACATGTAGAGCGTGGTGAGATATGAAAGTGAACCAAGTGGGAACTCCCGATGGAAAAAAAAAGGAATTTTGATACGGATCTATCACCATATGCACCTTATCAACTGCCCCTGAGAGAGTTTGTTTAGGGAGCAGGGTTTGGCTTAAAAGCGGGCCACTATACGAAATAAAAGCTTAAATTCTGGTAGGAGGTACCCAGATAAGAGTTTACTGTTATAAAAAAAAGCTTAGTTTTAGCAGTAAAATTAGCAAAAGGTCCGTGTGAACTACCGGCTACTCCATGCTGCAAAACCTTGTTCCCTGGCTCAAATTGAGAACTGACGTGGTTCAAATTGCTCAATAACAGGAAGTTAACTATACAGTGGCCAATATACGTAGTAGCTCACACGAAATTACACACAGGCATTAATAAACAAGCCACCACAATTAAAGTTGTTTCATGTAGGTGGCTAATGAATAACATTTATGGCGCAACTAAAACATAAAAAAATTGAATCTGAGCTTGGTCTCAAAACTGGTGAAAAACAGTATTAAATAAAAGGGGGGAGGTGCTCGAAAACTACAGTCTATAGGCAAGTCAAAATTATACTGAGCTTAACTTGTTTATTCAGGTCGAACGCAAACAGAATGGGGAACCAATTTTGTTAATACAATAAAAATGCTTCCCATTGACATGATTTAATACTGACGATGCCCAGCACTGAATTTAACATTTACACAGAACTTAACGGTACTGGGGGGAGGGTTTATAAACAACACTCACTCGCTCTTACACACGCAATGTAACACCGAAACTCACCAAAATCAGCGAGAACTATCTAGGCACTGGTGTTATGAGAAGCGGTTTGAATTCAGGTGACTAGCTGCAAACCCCTGAAGTCGGAGTTCGGACCTACGTGGTTCCGAAAACCGGTAAAAATGTGTAAATTCAATTTCCGAAAAATAAAGAAAATTAACTGCGGCATGGAACCCCCAGAACTGCGTAGAATTTTACAAGGAAGCTACTGAAAGGCATCAATATGCGATTGGGAGCGTTCACAGAGACGGAACTAGTCCAGTCTTAAAAAACCAGAAAAGTGAAATAATTATAAAGACGAAAAAGTGACAATAAAAACTACGGCATGCAACCCTTAAAAATACATAGAATTTCATAAGCAAGCTATTGAAGGAAGTTGTACAAGGCTCGGAGAGAAGTAGTGACAAAGATTGACTGCCTACAAGTTTGGAGAAGAAACAGCAAAATTAAAATAGGCGGGGAGAGAAGATCGCGAAATGTTAGTGGAAATCAGAAGGATGCACACATAGCTACTTGCCTGATGGGCATGGAACAAACAATAGTGGATGCTGAAGGCTTTGTTCTAACAACCAACCACGTGGAACACATATCACCCATGGACGGAAACGATTACAAAGATTTTACATGCACTGTACAAAAATGAACATATCGGCTGTTAGAAATCGGGCCCCACAAATCTAGAAAGATTTCGTACACCGCCACATAATCACAAAAGGTTTGAATATACCAGGCCGTTATCAAACTGCAACTAGTAACACATACACCACCTCTATCTGTTGGAAATCAACGGACTAAAAAACTGCAACACATTTCCGCGCACAATCGAAAAAAAAAATCTAAAAATGAATCTAAGTTCAAGAGTCTAAGTTACATAGACTAGACAACGAATCGCTACTATCTCCGCGGACACAATAGCAGAACCAACCTTACCTCACCACGATCCGAGCACAAAGTGAAGAGCGAGCGGCCAGGAGGTACGAAGCTACCGGAAACTGGCAAAAGCCAAAAAATCGGCGGTGGTGGGGACGCGAGACTTGCCCTGAGAGGGATCGCCGACTGCCTTATAACCAAAGGGTGTAGAAACCTAATTGGTAGCATCAGTAGCAGAGGATGGTAACGACTATCGACTCTAACCCAGAGAGAACCATGCAAAGGGAGCTAATACTACCCACGTTTAGACAGCCATTAGATTCTCGCACATCCACTTAGAAGTAAAACAAGTACACACTCTTACAGGGACAGTGGCGTAGCGGAGAAGCCGTACTTATTGCCACATTCATAAGCACAATAATAAATTATTAAAATAAAATGATACTCTTCATGCCTCGAAAAGAGTGGTTCTAGTTTGAACAAAATGTTAATCTAGCGACATCAAATAAATTACAATTTTATAAAAAATATATGGAAGAAGACAGGCGGTCATCTTTCATCACCCCTTCGTTAACTGAAAATTGTGATCTAGGGTGAGGTAATTATATTACATCAGAGACAGCAAACTTTTCTAAGCTAACATGTGGTTGCCTTATGGCCAACAGACAGCTGGGCACGTCACGTGAACACAGCAAAAACAAATAACAACAAAAAGCACATTGTAAAATACTAATCCCTATAAAAACTTAATCAATGGAGATGCAAATGTAGCTGGTGAGACCACGGGGTTGGGACAAAATGTATAACAATCCAAAATTTACAAAGAAACAGACAGAAAAATCATAAATATAGAATATACATGACATTCAAAGACAAAAATAAAAATAAAATAAAAATAAAAAATAAAAAAATCACATTGTTGAAGGTGTCCTGTTGTGTTGTATCACATGATTAGTAAGAAGTCTTATGAAAACACAGCAATCAAAAATTAAGAAAAGTGCAATAAAAGCATCAGCCCTCGCTATTAGCAGCATGTTCATTAGTCATATTTTAAAATTGCTGAGTGGTGAAACAGGAAATTGGAGTGGCATTAACATCTGTCTTCACCGCTTTGCAGAGTAGAAGTGAGTCATAACACTCAGAGCACCGAAGACTTCGAACGATGGGCCTCTGCAACGTACTTGCCGGTCTGAAGACCACAACTAACATGGAGAGGACACCTACGCGTCATCGCCGAATTCGTCCAGATTTGTAGTACATGTAGTGCGTGGTGAGATATGGAAGTGCACCAAGTGGGAACTCCAGATGGGAAATAAAAGGAATTTTGATACGAACCTATCACCATATGCACCTCATCAACTGCACCTGAGAGTTTGTTCTGGAAGATTTTATCGAGTTTCATAGATAAAATACCGCTGCGGTGGAGTAGCCGAGCGGTCTAATGCACCTCGCTGCAGAGCGCGCGGTTGCTCGCCGTGGAGGTTCGAGTCCTCCCTGGGGCATGGGTGTGTGTTTGTCCGTAGGTTAGTTTACGTAGGTTTAAGTAGTTTGTAAGCTACGGACTGATGACCACGCAGTTTGGTCCGATACATTTACAAACATTTGAACATTTTGATAAAATACCCTCTGCCATACACCATACGTAGGGAGAGAGTGCAAAGTTTCATCGCAATTGGTTGGTTGGATGTTTAAGGGGGACAAAACTGCAATGGTCATCAGTCCCCCTTCATTTCAATTGTTTCAACGGCGCAGCAGCGTATAAAACACGAACAAACATGATACGGCAGTTCCCAATGCGTCTCATTGTTTATGAAGTCACATCTACGCTATAAGGAGTACAATGTAATAATTTCCAAGGCAAAACACGTTGGGAGTACACGTTACATCTAAAGCGATGTGGCAAAGATCAGAGCAGAAGTAGCGCCGAAGAGAGGCCTCGAGTGATTCCACAGATAATACTAACGAGACACATGACTCTACTAGCGGTACCAGATTATACGACAGCCCCACATGTGAAGACGGCTAAATATAAAATATGAAGGAAATGAACAGTAACCGAAGCGTCGCAAAGACAAGTGCTCAGAAGGGATTAGCACTAGATATTAAGATAACTGAATAACTGATGACAACTCAGGTTGTGTGTAGAGAGACCTTGCCTACGAGGTTTGTCAGGAAAGTAATGAGACTGTTTCTCTATTTCACGAACTACATACATAAGGACAATGAAACTAGTGGAGCTGATAAAGGCAACATTTGTCTACAAGCAGTGAATATTTGAAGTACCTACGGTGAACACACGTGAGTTTATAACATATTTTGTTAGGTGTGTTAGTGTTGCTTGTCCGTGAGATGGCGGGTACATCAAATTTTGAGTGAAACTCAATGACAATGCACTATAATCATTTAGTAACATTTAGAAAACATTTAGAAAATTAACACAAGCTGCTGAGTGGCAAGCAAGCAGCTCAAAACGAGTAAAAAAAGCCACGAGAAGCAAATAAAAAATCTGGATCATGTTGATTTGGTTCTTTGATCATCAAGGTGTGATCCATAAGGATTTTTTTCCTCGATGAAAAACAATGTATCAACTATTTTAGATCCAGGTCCTTGAAAGACTAAGGAATCGGGTCATTCGTGTCCGTCCTGACATGTCTCAATCATGGATCCTCCATCACGACAATGCACCGTGCCACACTGCTCCCTATTGGTAATAAGGGCATTCATGTTTTGCCAACCCCCCCCCCCCCCACCCTCACCACAATTCCTAAGATCTCAGTCTGCGACGTCTTCCTGTTCCCAAAAATAAAAAATGCTGTTTGTGGCCATCATTTTGGGTCCGTAGGAAACGTTGAAAGGGTCGTGACACAGGAGCTTTGGAGGGTTCTATCTGTGAGAGGGCAAGAGTGTCTTCGAAACTAATAACAGGATATTTTTCCGCATCTGATGTACTAATCCAACTAGTCATCCATGTCGTGGGACAAAATATTGTGTAAACGAGTTCTGAAAGATTGGATGTCATAGTAGTTCTCTCACAGTCGTATATCGGTAACTGGCGATTATAACCTTGGTCTCAGACAGTAAAGGAATATGAACACCGTGCAATGTTTTCTGATTATTTTTTCTGAAAGCGATTTCTCCGATTCAGTACGTAATTGTTATTCGATTTCTGCTATTCGTTCACTGTTCTATCTATTCTTCGATGGCAAGATTCAAGTGTGCAAAGTTTTACTGTAATCAGATGGACGATACGGCAGCGCATAAAATACATACAAACATGATGCGGCTGTCTGCCACGAGTCTCAGTGTTTATGAGAAGAGAGTTTACAAGAAGTACGATGAAATAATTTCTAAAGCACCTTCATTGGCGTAATTGGATAGTGTTTGTAAAATAAATAGCGAATTCAGTTAGTAGCAAAGAGGTAATAAATTTAAACGTCGTTCAAAATGTAGTCGTAATTAAAAAAAAAATTCAGTCAAACTTCTACTTTCAGTCGAACATTGAGTGCTTTTTACGGTTTTGGCTCTTCGTGCTGCTGCCATTGGCATGGCTGGTCTGTTTTCGCCGTCATAACCGTAAACCCCTGTTTCGTCACGAGTTATGATACTTTTGAGCAAATCTGGATCATCATTGACGTCATGCTAGAGATCCTGAGCAATGCTCACGCGACGGTTCTTCTGATTAAATTTGGGAAGTCTTGGGACAAACTACGCCTACACAGATCTCATGCACAAGACGGCCGAAACAATTGCGTGACACGAACCGACCTGTATTCCATCATACTCAGCAACATTGCTTACGGGAAATGAACGATTTTCCAAAACAATTATCTTCAGAGCTTCGACGTTAACATCTGTTGCTGATGTGCTGTGTCTTCCAGATCGAGATTCTGGCACCTTCTCGGTCATAATTGGAGAGCTTGTACCACTTGTAAACATTTCCTTTATTTCGAAAAGATTCATTGTATGCCACTGTCAACATTTCAAGTGTATTAGAACACTACATTCCATTTTTCACAAAAATGTGATGCAACGTTTTGGAACAATTGTTATACTGTTATAAAATCGCCGAACACCCTAAAACACGTCTAACCTATCTATCTGTCAAAAACAGACCAAGTATGGTGTATACTTGAAACTATGAACATATTTTCAGGACATGTGTACCAACATAATAAAAAGAAATTGATAATCGAATGGAGGTTGCCGGCGCAGTATGATAAGTCACCTTACTTTTTGAACGGCGCCGGTTTGTTGGTCCCAGTTGCTGCGTGGATCATTTCTTAACCGTCCAAGGGACATACCCCACTCATGTGCTGCGTGTAAATCATGGTCATGTGGTTGTTCATGACCATGGAGAGACAGGGAGCCTGAGAAACATACTTTTATACTGTGACCGTTCGTCTTCGGAAATATTGCTGGCACACTCAAACGATGACGTAACACAATCACTTGCGATCTGATCTTGTGATTTGAATGACTGAGCGGAAGTAAATCTGAAGCTCGGTTGCCGCGACGAGAGTATAAGTAGCAACGAACAGAGGCATCCAGTCATTACACAGAAAATACTAACGAGACTCTACTAGTGGTACCAGATAATACGACTGCTGTACATGTCAAGACGGATAAATATAAAATGTGAAAGAAATGAACAGTAACCGAAGTGTCACAGAGACAAGTGCTCACAAGACATTAGCACCAGATATTAAGACAGCTGAGTAATTGAGGTGAGCGTAGGCTGCCTTGTATAAACCAGTGCTAGAGACTGGCTGACGTAGTTCTTCCTTCGCAGTCGTATTTCCGAAACACACAGTTATAATCTTGATCTCATACGCTTAAGGAATATGATTCCTGTGCAATTGTTTCTGATTTCTTTTATTCAGATCGATTTCTTCGATTCAGTACGTCATGGTGATTCGATTTCTAGTATTCGTTCACTGTTCTTTCTATTCTGCGATGGCTCGATTCTGGTGTGCAAAGTTTCACTGAAAGCGGATGGGCGGTACGGCAGAGCATAAAATACAAAAACATGATGCACCGGCAGAGCATTAAATACAAACAAATATGATGGCCCGGTTTCCCACGCATCAGTATTTATAACGTCACATCTCCTAAGCTATAAGAGGAACAACCAGACAATTTCTTAGGTACATTCAATGCTGTGAATGGATAGTGTTAGCAAAATATGTTGCGAAGACATTTTGTAGCAAATAATTAATAAATTTAAAAGTCATTCATAATGCAGTACGTTTAGTCGCAACTCCGTATTCATAACGTTACGACTGCTGAACTACGTGTATTATAGTGATACAATTATGCCTCTAACATTTGCGCAATTCTTTGCACATTGCTTGTAGGGAGTATTTATGTGGGTATGTATGGGCCCAGTGCATCTCGTGCGAGGCACCATGATGACCACAAGTGTCGTACACTGGCTGCAGACCATGTTCACCCCATCATGACGATCGAGTTTCCTAACGGCAGTGTTATTTTCCAACATGAGAACGCACCAAGTCACAAGGTCACGAGTGGTTCGATGACAACAGTGACGAGTTGCTATTATGTGCTTGTCCCTCAACATGATGTATCTCAGCGCGATCGCAATAGAACGCGTATGTGACGTGAGTGAACGTGTCGCTGGAGCTGATCCTTTCCTCACTGTAAATTACGGGAGTCAGGCGACTTTGAATGCAGTTGCGGCCTCTCCAGCCACATAGCACGGCCTCATCACTTCAGTGCCAAGACGCGTCCCCGCTGTCATCGTGCCAAATGAGGATATATTGGCTGTCACGTGGGTCGTACTGTTGTGACTGCTCAGTATAAACTGTTATCTGGCCATGCTAACGATATACCATTCATTACGTGTAATGGAAATGTTCGAACAGTACAGTATGTGACGGAGAGTACTTTTCACTTTGTTATTTGTGAAGTTTTCTTTATGTTTAAGTGAACGATGGAGAGTAGCAAGAACATATGCATAGGTTGCTTCGCTGTGAACTTGTCTGAGAATTTTTCTCTTCGTGTCACTACGTTAACGATATACAGGAGACTGCAAAATGACCATAGGTTCCGACTCGATTTAGAAAACAATACAGTATGACGTTTTCAACGGAAAGAAGTGTTCAGACATAAACGTGACTTCCAACATACCCCAACAGAGTGTTAGAGGCCCGTTACTTTTCACAGTACATATGACCAATATGAAAATGTGGCGTCGCCCGTGTACATATTTACTGCAGTCATGTCACCTTCTGCTTTCTCTCACCTTTCCTTCCCTTGTCTCTCTATTCATCCCCTCCTCTCCCCTCTCTCTGCCATCACCTCCTCCTCTCTGTTGAACTCCTCCACCTCTTCAGATCATCTCTGAAAAATAAGATTACTTTTTTTAACACTATGCTGATCAATACTTTTCATCTCATCGTAGCTGTGCACGTAATTTTAAACATTCTCAAAAAATAGTTGTCAATTTTAAAGAAGTAGACACATGTAATCAAGTAGATTCAACACTATTTCTACGACGAAGTTATTATAAACGATATAACAGAACATTTAATTTTCTTATGCTTAAGTTCCCTAGTTGGTGATACTTCGTCTCTTACTCTTCAAGAAACGTAACTGTAAAAATGCACAATTTAAACGCGACTGACACAAACCACAATTTTAAACAACTTTTTATGTGCCTCTGCGTCTTGTTATTTTCTCTCGTCTGCTGTCTCTAAAAGTTTCGACAGAAAGTCTAAAGTATACGATGTCGGTATTTGTCGACTATAGTTAGTAAAAGAAAACCAGAGAACGAGCCAGGAAGCAAAAGTCTACATTGAGAAATTACTTATATTTTAATGTCCGAGGAGTTAATCTAGGCTGTAAGTACAAAGGATTATAGTATGAATTGCCGTTTTAGCATTATCCCCCAGTTCTTGCTGCATTATATGATTTGACGCAGCTAACTAAACGCAGATTATCAGAGAGACAACTACACTTGGTTTCCTGGTGAGTTGGTGTATTATCACGCTGCCTGTACTTACTGACGTCCTGCATAGTCAGTCACGCACCTCTTAACCTCGATGCTTGTATGTTCAACAAGACTGATAAATACTTCAGTTGCAGGATATGATGAACCATCTATCAATCACTGACGTTAATGAAACACAAATAGGTGGATGCTTTACCTTGTGAGGCACGGGAATGGCCGTGGGGTCTGCGGAAACACGTTACGAGTTGCGCGGCCGGAGGTTCAGGTCCTCCTTCAGGCGCGCGTGTCTGTGCGTGCGCGCGCGCGTGCGCGTGCGCGCGCGTGTGTGTGTGTGTGTGACACTGTTCTCACGTGGGAATGGTGGTTGATGTCCGACAGATGGGATCTTCGATCTCGGCAGTCATGCAGGACTTCGGCATCACACGTTCAACCGCTTCCATGGTGTGCCGTGAGTGGTTGGATGAGGTGTCACAGTCCACAACAAATAACTGTCAGTCCATCCTCCCACGGGCATGGTTGTGTGTTGTCCTTAGTGTAAGTTAGTTTAAGTAGGATGATTCTGACAGCATTGTGGAAAAGTGTGAGACACTAAGCGGACTATGGCTTTATTTATTTGCGATAGCTTTGTTGTATTTGGGTATGTTAAGAAAAGTTAGTTCTGCTATACGTAAAGCGCATTTTTGCACATTTACGAAACTAATGCATTTCATTGTCTGTTTTGTCATTGTTTGATGTTTAGTTTAGACTGTCCACTAGTCGTATTTGGTTTTCTTATGTTTTACTGTAGACCGCCTATCACTGAGTAAAACCGGTAGTCTATTAACAAAAGTCTTTCGACCATGGACGTAAACAAGGAAATGTATGGTTTACTCTTGAATCACTGTTCAACTAACGACTATGTCGCATTTTGTGAGACATGACCCTAATTTCATGAAAGATTGACAAAGCTCACCGAACTGACTCATTTTCTTCATTTGTGTCTTGCAGTGACGATGAATATTTGTGACTAATCTCATTTCTTTCATTGCAAAGAATGACAATAGACAAAATGTTAGATCCCAACACACACACGCGTCCAACAATCCCGCCGTCCCGGTTCTTTGAAAGCGCTCACTGGACTCTTTGGGTGCTGGAGATGGCGTGCAGTTGGTAACAGGTGGTTTTGTTAGTCATGGCAGTATAATGGTGAATGTCTGCCATTAGCAAGTGTGCACAGCTGCGTACCCCAATTGCAAACACCTTCAAAGATAGGAGATACCACGATCGATTTTATTTGGGAGATATCAGGTGGTAAAAAAAGTCACATGATTGAAAAAAGAGCCGTATAAGACATGTGTGGAAGATAATGAAATCAGTATTGAGCGTTCCCGCAAATAATGGCTATAACCATTGCTCCACGACCCGGCATGGAATCTACATACATACTCTGCATTCCACCAAAAGGTGCGTGGCGGAGGGTATCCTCTACCACTACTAGCTATTTGCTTTCCTTTTCTTCCCCCATATAGAATGGGGGGGAAAACGAATAACTGTAAGAGGTCTAATCTCTCTGTGGTCTTTATGCAGAATGTTAGTTGTAGTCCGCTTAAAATTTCGGCCGACTAAATTTCTTCAACAGTGTTGCTAAAAAAAGGACGTTGCCTTTCCTCCAGCGACTTCCATTTGAGTTTCCAAAGCATCTCAGTAACCGTCGTGCATTGATCGAATCTACCAGTAACAAATCTAGCCGCCGTCTCTGAATAGCTTCTATGCCTTCCCTTAAACCGATCTGGTGGAGATCCCAAGTACATAAGACATACTCAAGACCGGGTTGTACAAGCGTTTTAAGCGTTTTATAAGCGGTCTCCTTTACAGAGAAATCACATCTTCCCAAAATGCTGCTCATTCTCTCCTAAACCACTGGATCAATTTCAACCAAATTTGGTACACACGTTAATGTGAGGCAACAATTTCTGCAGGGTTAATAATCACATACAACACATGGTTCAGAAGATAAGACGTCGTAAACAGTAGGAATTGGACAAAGTGCCACATGATGCAGCGAGACTTTAAAAATTCGCTTAATGAGAATGAGAGTACTTAGCGACTTTCAACAAACTTTAATTTCAGACCTTTATTAAACTTATTCTCGCTGACAACCATAGCAAAATGATGAAAGGAAAAAAGTTTCTCGCTTACTACTTTTCCACTGTTTAGTGAGTAAAACTACGGCATTCTGTATGACGTCACAATTTATAATTTGTACACTACAAATTGCAGCCGCAGGAAATTTTACAGAGTATACACGCATATAGTTGAGCGTACTTTCTAAACTGTATCACTGTACGACACGTAGTTTGTGAGATATGAGCACATAAACAGTAACGTTCATTGAAAACCATGACTCACCAAGTTTTAATCTATTACTTCTTTCATACTAATTGTATTTCCAAGAGATTTTACAGACATACTGTCCTTACACAAATGAGTATATACATGAAAAATGGCAGGAATAAATACCCGGGCAAGGCCCGGTATTCAGCTAGTTCTCCCAATAAATCCAAGTCAACCATCCGCCTTTCCCACGACTGTCCTTATATGCTCTTTAGATTTCGTATCGCTGTGCAGCGTTACGCCTAGATATTTGACGTTATTGTCAAACAGCCCACTACTAATTCTGTATTCCAACATTACGGGATTGTTTCTCCTACTCATCTGCATCACCTTATTTCTTTCTACATTTGAGGCTAGCTGCCATTCCTCACATCACCTAGAAATTTGCTCCAAGTCATGAGGCATCCAAAGTTGACACCTTCCTGGCTGCCTATTCCATATGCTCTTACCTTCGTTAGCAGTCTGTAGTGCGGTACCGTGTCAAACGCGTCTCGAAAATCGAGAAATATGCAGCCTGCCCTTCACCCATGTTTCGCAAGTTGTTTTGAGAGTAACGGGCAAGCTCTTTCGCACGATCGACGATTCCTAAAGCCATGCTGGATGCATGGACAGTAGCATCTCTTTCTCTGTTGTTGTTGTTATGGTCTTCAGTCCGGAGATTGGATCAGAGCCCACTGGAAGGCGGGATAAGCCATCCGCGTTGGCGTGTTTCGATGACGGGCGATACACAATGTCATAATTGTAAGAAGACAAAAGCAGAGCCCAGCGTTGCAGTTTATGGGTAGTCGTTTCCGGGAGAGGTTTGTGAGGGTGAAACAACGATTGCAATGGTTTGTGGTCTGTAACAAGAAAAAATTTCCGACCATATAAATAATGGTGGAACTTCGTGACACCATATACCAGAGCAAGCGCCTCCTTCTCTATCTGAGAGTACCTGCGCTGCGCATCAGTAAGCAACTTTGACGCAAAAGCAATTGGACGATCCTGTTGTCCAATCCGGTGTGACATCACAACGCCAATCCCATAGGCTGAGGCATCGGCAGCTAAGACTACAGGAAGCGAAGGATCAAAATGAACTAAACATCTGTCACTCAAGAGTTCCCGTTTTAAGGTTTGAAAAGCGGCGTCACATTCAGGTGTCCATTGAAAAGGAACATTCCGTTTCCGAAGACGATGTAAGGGTGCAGCGATTTGAGCAGCATTTGGAATAAATTTGCAATAGTAATACATTTTACCGAGCACAGATTGCAATTCCCGAAGATTCTTGGGAGTCGGCAAATTCTTGATAGCAAGTAGATGCATCTACAGGGGATGTACACCCTGCCCATTAATGCGATGACCCAGATAATTTCTGTTTGAAAAAAAAAAAAAAGACATTTGTCTTTATTACAGCGGACGCCCGCTTCCGACAACACTTCAAATAACGAACGAAGATTTCGCAAATGTTCGTCTGGGGTACGACCAGCAACCAAAATATCGTCCAAATACGTCGAACAACAGGGAACCTTGGCGGTCAACTGTGTTAAAAACCGCAGGAAAATAGCAGGAGAAGATGCGCAACCAAAAGGCAATCGCAAAAACAAACCAATAAGAGTATTGATAACTAAAACATTCTGCGATTTCTCATCTAAAGGCACTTGCAAATAAGCATCTTTTAAATCAATTTTAGAAAAGTACTTTCCCGCCCCGAGTTGGTCCATGAGTTCTTCTGGGCGTGGTAGCGGGAATGTGTCCACAACCAGTTGAGGATTAACAGTCTTCTTAAAATCGGCGCAGATACGGAGTCGACCAGACGGCTTACAGACAAGCACTATGGGGGAGGCCCACTGACTGGCTGAAATAGGTTCTATAACACCGTTGCGTTGCCATTCTGAAAGTTCAAACGCCACTTGGTCCTGCAGGGCGAGAGGCACACGGCGCGCCCTACAAAACTTGGGTTGGGCCGATTCCTTGAGTCACTTGTGCAATAAACTTTGTTGTTCTACCAAGGCCGTCTGTGAAAAGTACAGCGAAGTCTTTGCACAATTCATCTAAGTTGTCGGTGGGCACACACGATTGAACAGTCAGCACATTTTCCTGTATACTCATGTTGAACAAGTCTAACAAATCTAGTCCAAAAATGTTGGTAGAATCTTCCGAACACAATACATGGAAAGTCACTGCGTACAATTTCGGTACTTTGCGGGCAAGCTACATTTACCGAGTACCTTTATAGTGTCCCCATTGTATGCTGACAATTGTACAACAGTAGGTTGCAACGGAGGTTGGCCCAGCAATTTGTAAGTCTGATAATTTAGTAACGAAAGTGACGCTCCCGTATCTAATTCCACAGGCAAGTTTTGAATCTTAAGGTTCACAAACAATTTATTGTTCTTACGAAGCAACGGGGTCTGTTCACTTTTATTGGACACTGCAACACGAGAGTTCTCTGAGAGAACATTTATGAAATGCTCGTTCACTGTACTAGTTGTTGTTGTTATGGTCTTCAGTCCGGAGACTGGTTTGATGCAGCTCTCCACCCTACTCTATCCTGAGCAAGCCTTTTCATCTCCTCATAAGAACGGCAACCCACATCCACTTGAATCTGCTTACTATACGCGTCTCTTGGTCTCCCTCTGCGATTTTTACCCCACACACTTCCCTCCAATGCTAAATTTACGATTCCCCGATGTCTAAGAATGTGTCCTACCAAGCGATCCCTTCTTTTTGTCAGGGTATGCCAAAAATTCCTTTTCTCACCAATTCTATTCAGTACTTCTTCATTGGTTATGCGATCTACCCACCTAATCTTCAGCATTCTTCTGTAACACCACATTTCAAAAGCCTCTATTCTCTTCCTGTCCGCAGTGCTTATCATCCATGTTTCACTCCCGTACAACGCAACACTCCAAACAAATGCCTTCAGAAAGGACTTCCTTACACTGAAATTAATATTCGATGTTAGCAAATTTCTCTTTTTCAAAAATGCTTTTCTTCCCATTGCCATTCTGCATTTTATATCCTCTGTACTGCGACCATCACATGTTATTTTACTACCCAAGTAACAAAACTCATCTACCACCTTCATTGTTTCGTTGCCTAATCTAATTCCTTCAGCCTCGTCTGATTTTCTAAGACCGCATTCCATTATTTTTGTTTTGCTCTTGTTAATGTTCATTTTATACGTTCTCTTCAACACACTGTCCATTCCATTCAACTGCTCTTCCAGGTCCTTTCCTGTCTCTGCCAGAATTACAATGTCATCAGCAAAACGCAATGTTTTTATTTCTTCCCCCTGAACTTTAATCCCTATTCCAAATTTTTCCTTGCTTTCCTTCACCGCCTGCTCGATGTACAAATTGAATAACATCGGAGAAAGGCTACAACGCTGTCTTACTCCCTTCCCAACCACTGCTTCCCTTTCATGCCCTTCGAGTCTAATAACTGCGGTCTGGCTTTTGTACAAGTTATAAATAACTCTCCTTTCCCTATATTTTACCCCTGCTGACTTCAGAATTTGAAAGAGTGTATTCCAGTCAACATTGTCAAATGCTTTCTCCAAATCTACAAAAGCTAAAAATGTAGGTTTGCCTTTCCTTAATCTATCTTCTAAGATAAGACGTAAAGTGAGTATTGCCTCCCGGGTTCCTATGTTCCTCCTGAATCCAAACTGATCTTCCCCGAGGTCAGCTTCTACCAGCTTTTCCATTCTCCTGTAGATAATTCGTGTTAAAATTTTGCAACCATGACTTATCAAACTGATGGTTCTGTATTTTTCACACCTGTCTGCACCCGATTTCTTTGGAATGGGGATTATTACATTTTTCTTAAAGTCTGAGGGTATTTCACCTGTCTCATACATCCTACACACCAGTTCAAATAGTTTTGTCATGGCTGGCTCTCCCAGAGACTTTAGTAGCTCTGAGGGTATGTCATCTACTCCTGGGGCCTTGTTCTGACCTAGGCCTTTCAGGGCTCTGTCAAATTCATCTCTCAGTATATTATCTCCTATTTCATCTTTGTCTACTTCCTCTTCCCTTCCTACAACATCGTCTCTAAGTTCATTTCCTTTGTAGAGCTGCTCTATGTACTCTTTCCACCTTTCAGCTTTCCCTTCTTTGCTGAGAACTGGTTTCCCATCTGAGTTCTTGATATTCGTAGAGTTGCTTTTCTTGTCCCCAAATGTCTCTTTTATTTTCCTGTAGGCGGTATCTACTTTTCCCCTTCTTATACATTCTTATACAGATTTGCATTTGGCTTCTAGCCACTCCTGCTTAGCCATTTTGCACTTCCTGTCAATCTCATTTTTTAGTCGTCTGTACTCCATTTTGCCTGTTTCATTTGCTGCATTTTTATATTTTCTCCTTTCATCAATTAAATTTAGTATTTCCTGTGATACCCAAGGATTTTTTGTTGGTCTTGCCTTGCTACCTATTTTGTCCTCTGCTGCCTTCACTATTTCATCTCTCAATGCTACCCATTCCTCTTCTACTGTTTTATTTCCCCCTGTTTCTGTCAATTGTTGCCTAAAGCTCCCTCTGAAATTCTCCAGAACTTCACTGTCCTTCAATTTATCTAAGTCCCATCTCCTTATTTTCCTACCTTTCTGCAGTTTTTTCAGTTTCAGCCTACAGTTCATGACTAACAAGTTATGGTCAGAGTCTATATCTGCCCCTGGGTACGTCCTACAGTTTAAAACCTGGTTCCGGTACCTATGTCTTACCATTATAAAATCTGATACCTTCCGGTGTCTCCTGGTCTCTTCCATGTATACAACCTTCTTTTGTGATTCTTAAACCAGGTGTTTGTTACTATTAAATCATGTTCCGTGCAAAATTCTACCAGGCGACTCCCTCTTTCATTCCTCCTGCCCAGTCCATATTCACCTACTACTTTTCCTTCTCTTCCATTTCCTACCACCGAATTCCAGTCTCCCATCACAATTAAGTTTTCCTCTCCCTTAACTGTCTGAATTATTTCCTTTAGCTCCTCATATATTTCTTCAATCTCCTCATCATCGGCAGAGCTAGTTGGCATATAAACCTGTACTACTGTTGTCGGTGTTGGCTTCGTATCGCCGGCCGCGGTGGCCGAGGTGACTGAGGCGCTCCAGTCACGGTCAGCACGGCCACTACGGTCGGGGGTTCGAATCCCCCCTCGGGCATGGATATTTGTGCCGTCCTAGTTCGTAAGTAGTTTGTAAGTTTAGGGACTGATAACCCCGTAGTTAAGTCCCATAAGCTTAACAAACATTTGAACATTTTTTTTTGGCTTCGTATCTATCTTTACAATGACAATGCGATCACTGTGCTGCTCATAGTAGTTTACCCGAATTCCTATTTTCTTATTCATTATCAGTCCTACTCCTGTGATACCCCCCAACTGATTTTGTATTTATAATCCTGTACTCACCTGACCAGAAATCCTGTTCATCCTGCCACCGAACTTCACTAATCCCCACTATATCTAACTTCAACCTATCCATTTCCCGTTTTAAATTTTCTAATTTTCCTACTCGATTAAGGGATCTAACATTCCACGCTCCGATCCGTAGAATGCCAGTATTGTCTTTCCTGATGACAACATCCTCCTGAGTAGTCCCCGCCCGGAGATCCGAATGGGGGACTATTTTACCTCCGGAATATTTTACTCGAGAGGATGCCATCATCATATTTCCATACAGTAGAGCTGCATGTCCTCGGGAAAGGTAACGGCTGTAGTTTCCCCTTGATTTCAGCCGTTCGCAGTAGCTGTGTGGCAAAGCCACTTTAGCTGATGTTACTTGGCCAGCTCAGTCAATCATCCAGACTGTTGCCCCTGTAACTACTGAAAAGGCTGCTGCCCCTCTTCAGGAACCACACGTTTGTCTGGCCTCTCCACAGATACCCCTCCGCTGTGGTTGCACCTACGGTACGGCTATCTGCATCGTTGAGGCACGCAAGCCACCCCACCTCGGCAATGTCTGTGGTTCATGGGGGTAGCACTGTACTAGAAGTGATTAAATTTGTAGACGGCTCACCAGGTGCCTGTCGCTGTCTTTGTAAACACACCGATTGTACGTGTCCTTGCTTTCCACACGCAAAACACTGAGCATTTCGCGAGGGGCAGTTACTTCGTTTATGTTTGGACAAACGACGTGGACAAGATTTTCTAACATTACGAGTGGTGTCCGTGTGGCTCTGGCGCTTGTTGTCCTGACGTACGGCGTCCGAGCGGGAAGTCTGTGGCAGTTTCCGCGAACTATGTTTATTGCCTCGGCGGACGCTGCGGCCGTTGTGGGGAGCCGTGTGTCGCTCATTTTGAGACGCTACACTACACACTTGAGGAGAGTCAAAGCACTGGGTAGCTAATTCACACGCGTCCTGATCAATAATAGTCAATACCTGTTGTAATGAGGGATTACTATTTTGTAAAATTTTGTCCCTAACTTTGTGATCTGTCACATTTTGTGTTACCGCGTCCCTGATCATAGAATCTGCATAGGAAGCACCACACACGCACTTAAATTGACATTTTTTTGTCATTCCTGCAGTTCTGTCACCCATTGGCGATACGTCTGATTTTCCTTCTTTCTAAGTCTAAAAAACATAACGGGCGGCCGCTACATGCACGTGGTCTGAATAGTACTTTGAAAGGGCGTCTACTAAGGTGGAAAACTGCACTTAATCGGGTTTATTATTATCCGGGAACAGCTTTTCAGCAATCGCGAAGACTTGGGTCCACACCACGACAGAAAAAAATTAATTTTGTCAGTACCTGGTACGTGATGGGCGATGAAATGTTGCTCCAACTGCTGAACATATTTTTCCCAGTCCTCCTTGTCTTCGTTGAAGGGACGGAAAGACGGCACTACCTTCGGTGTGGTGGCTGCTGGCTGCTGTTGCGACAGTTGCTGTGCTTGAGCCTGCAGTACTTGAGACAGTAGTCCTTGCAGAGCTGCTGATTGTTGCGCCTGTGCCTGAATAACAGAGAATAAATCAACAAGTGTAGGTGGCGCGTTGCCTGGCTGTGACAGTTGAGGAAGCCCGGCAGAAACTGTGGGTGGGGGAGCAGCCATGCTTACAATATCTCACTAACAACAGCAAAAAGAAACACGCCTTCCCTAGCAATATCACAAAATTCTTAACTACTTTCCCCAAACAAAATTAACCAATACGCCAGAGCATTGAACGAAGACCAAGACAACAAACCCTATTGGCACATGTGTGCGGGGTGTCGCAATGCTTGCGAAAAATTTGACCACTTGAGCAACGTCGGCAAGGCAATGCAGTGCGCTACTTACAAATACAGTCAATTACAATAGTATCTACAATCCCATCCTCGTCGCCATGCTTCTGTTGTGTCCTTAGCGATCACACAGAAGGTGGGTCCAGGTTGTAGGCCGCAATCGGGAACTCTGAAGAATTTCTATAGACATAGAACCATTAGTCAGAAGTGTAATCTGGAATTAGTACGATACATCACTTCAATACCAACAAGTACAGCAGCTATTCTAATTAGAAATTGAAAGGTATTTCGACGTCTGCTGGTCGCCGTCCGAAGGTCTTCTGGTCTTCGCGTCTTCTGGCGTGGTGTCTTTAACTGCCAAGCAAGACGCTGGCGGCGCCCCCATCGGCTGTGGCATCGCGGGGCGCTCTCTGTGGCGGCCCGCGAAGGTGATGTTGCCAACCTATCTCAGCTATCGATACAGCACTAATAGCCACACAAGTTAAGTCCATTAGATTTTCAACCATTTGAACATTTTGTACTCTAAATATATTCTGTATGTTCTGGAATGCTCTATTGCGTTATGATACTGTGGGACTGCTAACACTCTACTGGCAGAATCTGTGTTATTAGGTAATGCTTTCAAGAGATGTACAAAAACGTACGTTCGAATATCACACACGTCAGGTCATAATAATTATATTTACGGAAAACATACAGACCTCTCCGTCCGAGTTACCAGTTCACGCGATAATTTTTTCTTATGTTCGAATCTTTTTCCAAACGAGGCATTGTGAATCCCTCTCTAGAACGATTAGAAGAGTTTAAGGTAGCGTATCCACCCGCAATTTCATGTTAAATTGCCGTGACGCAAATCCTATAGCATCCCAGCATGTTTACACTTAAGAACTATGGGCAACGACATTCAGGATGCGTCAGCTCGTTCTTACAGGAGCCTTAAGACAGAGGATTCTTTCGAACCACGATTCGTCTGCACCAAGATTCGATTCTTACAATTCTTTGTTTGTATTCGCTCAAATGAATGATTCATTCACGAATCTCAACAACTCTACCACCTTCCTACTATCTATATGAAACCGTCCTGGCGATAACAGCGTCACATGACGAGGAATGACTGCTGGTCAGACACCCGCGCGGTGAATATAGTACCGTAACTTGGGGTGAAATGGAACAGAACATGTAGTTTCTACTGAAAATTAATGTCTAAATATTGCACTACAACTCTGAAAATTAATATAAAGAACCTCTAGTTATGCTTACATCTATGTGTTGCAAGGATAAAAATCCTCTATCAAAACCTTTCGTTATATTTTAATCTAAATTGTGTTCTAAATCATCCCAGGAGTTGGGGTGATTTGGAACACTGACTCTTTTGATAAATATTTGCATTTAAAACATATGGAGGTGTTGATTGGGACACAGTAAACACACGTGTCAGAACTTTGTTGTGGAGGATGCCTTTATATTACGTCTGTTTGATTTTAATTAATGCTGTTTACTGGGTGGAACACTTCTACTGTCTGCTCCAAATTGCTGAAATAGTTTTCTATCTCCTCTGTTAACTTGCACCCTAGCTCTCTCTACATTCTCACTTAAACGTACTGTAAGATCCTTGTTATGTGAGAGCAGATTTTTCACCCACTCATATCCAGGCCTGTTGCCATCAGACCTCTTTTCCACTCTTCCACTTCGGTCCAAATCGCACCTCAGAATATCCCGAACCTCACTTGTCGTAATTGGCTGACACCATTCTGCACATTTAAATAAACCACTGATTGATGCCCTCTCTTCTTCTGCTGCCAAGACGGTTTGTCCACCTATTTTCAAAGGATTTTTATTATTTAACTTCCTTGAGAGTGTACTAACAGGTATTCCATATTTTTAGAAACATTTCTGAGATATTTTACGTGCCTTGATTTCATTCAGAGCTTTCTGGAGGCTTATCTCGCTATAGTTTTGATAGCCAGCTGGCCCAGTCTTCTTTTTGTACACTCGCAGCATGTTCCAATTCACCCTGAAAAAATATTATTTTGCATATTTACACCTCTACCTAATAAACAACATAAGCAAACATAAGCCAACTTTTCACACATCATGACTGATAGTTGCCCTTAACATACCAATGTCAGAAAACTGTATTACTGTTACCAGAGTAGCTGTGCAATAGTTTGTTTTCAGACTTTCATATTATAGGAAATTTTACACTTATATATAAATATTTTTTTGGAGTTGTATACCTCTTTCACACACACAATTTTTGTATCACTGTAACAATTAGTATCTCTGGTGACTATGGGAGGTGGTTTTCATTAGTTACACCAAAGTATCTCTCCTCAGCAAAGATGATTTCTTGAAATGGAGAAATGTTCCATTTCACCCCAGTACTTCCAAATCACCCCAAGTTACGGGGTCCCTACGTCCAATCGTAGGGGGGCTGGGCGTCCACCCCTCCTTACAGATGTATACGTTGTAGTATCGGCAGAGTGGTGAAGCAGGAAACTGGAGTGGCCTGACCTCTGTCTTCACCGCTTGGCAGAGTAGAAGTGTGTCTGAACAATGAGAGCACCGAAGACACGGAACGATGGGCCTCCGCAACGACGAGCCACGTACTTGCCGGTGTGAACTCAACTAACAGGGAGAGGACACCTACGCGTCATCGCCGAATTCGTCCAGATTTATGGTGCATGTAGGGCGTGGTGAGATATGGAAGTGCAACAAGTGGGAACTCCCGATGGAAAATAAAAGGAATTTTGATACGGATGTATCACCATATGCACCTTATCAACTGCCCTTGAGAGTTTGTTTAGGAAGCGGTGTTTGACTTAGCGAAGCGCGCCCGGTCAGAAGGCTGAACGCTCTCTGTAGTAAAAAAACTGAGCCAAGAACGCATCAAACAATAACAAACAGACACGATCAATGACCGCGAGGAACAAAACTACCTAGAGAGCAAAAGAAAGAAAAAAAATAGCGGTAAGAGATTGTATTTTTATTGAAAGGTACGCGGGTTCGATTCCGCCCGCCGACAGTTTTTTTTTTTTTTTTTTTTTTTTTTTTTTTTTTTTTTTTTTTTTTTTTTTTTTTTGCTTCTTGGCAATGCATACACTACTGACTTCACAATTAGCCGCAACGTCATATATATTATTTTGTATTTATATGTGCACAACATAAAAACTGCACTTACCTAATCGACAAAGACGAAGAAATCACTTCCAATATACATCACCACCTGTCCTCGCAGATATTCAGGGATATGCTGCGTTACGCGTGGTTCGCTGCTGGACTGTACGATGAAAGAACCTGTTTTCAGAATGTCAGTCAAGTTTGTTTTTCTATGCAGAGATTAAAAAAAAAACATGTAACTGCAAAAGGGCGATGTTCCTAACGAGCGCAAGATGCGGTCAGAATTATGGCTTCCCCTGTTTCTTCGATTAATATCACCCCGGTACATCATGTAATTGATCAATCGCAAAAGAATGGAAGTATCGTTTTACATACACGACGTCCCCAAGTACGCGTTAACTAGAGTCCCTTTTTAAATGTTTATAGTCCCGAATATCATTTAATGCCCTTTATTTTTTGCGTATAAAAATTATATAAAATAATCTATCATGTTGCAATTAATTGTGACGTCAGTCTATATCTACATCAGTACTCTGAAAACCAGTGTGAAGTGCATGGCAGAGGGTACGTCCCACAGTACCAGTTATTACGGTTTTCCCCATTCCATTCACTTATTGAGCGTGGGAAGAAAGATCGTTTAAATGCCTCCGTCCGTGCTGTAATTAATGTAATCTTGTCCCTACGAAAACAGTATGTACTTGTACGCATTGCGAAGGAGCAGAAAAAATTTGCCGCCGGCTGGAGTTCAACCTGCGACCTTCTCAATACGAATCCCATCGTTTAACGCTGAGCCAAACACCGCTTCCTAAACACGCGCTCACAGAGACAGTTGCTAAGATGCATATGGTTATAAATACGTACCGAAATTCCTTTTACTTCCTAAACGCTCGGATATTTCGAGTTCCCACTTGGGGCACTTTCGTGTCTCACCACGCCCTACATGTACCATAAATTTGGATGAATTCGGCGATGACGAGTAGGCGTCCTCTCCTCGTAAGACTTTGATGGGTATGTGATCGACGTCTCTGGGCGTTGGTGCAGTGGTCCGATGAATCCCAAGAATTTCCTCATCACGCCGATGGGGAGTGCGAATCCATCGTTTCCCGGAGAAACATCTCCTTGACACCTACAGCTGTGGGACAGAGGCAAGCTGGCGGCTGAGAAATTTATTTTCCCACTCTCTCAAATTTTTCTTCCTCAATTACAGTATCAACTAATGAACAGTGATCATTTAAAAGAGTGTTCAGAATTGTACAATTGTAATTTAGACTTAACAAAATTGTACTGGGAAGCATGAAGGCGAATGACGTTAAGTCAACTGCCGGAACATTAAAATAATAATAATAATAATAATGATATTTGATAGACGGTGAAGTTCCTCTAGTTATGAAGGTTAATAGTGCTACGTTTCATAGTTCGGTATAAAACGTAAGATTTTATCGAGTTTCACAGATAAAATACCCTCTGCCATACACCATACGTAGGGAGAGAGTGCAAAGTTTCATCGCAATTGGTTGGTTGGTTGGATGTTTAAGGGGGACAAAACTACAATGGTCATCAGGCCCCTTCATCGCAATTGGTTCAACGGCACAGCATCGTATAAAACACGAACAAACATGATACGGCAGTTCCCAATGTGTCTCATTTGTTTATGAAGTCACATCTAAGCTATAAGGAGTACAATGTAATAATTACCAAGGCAAAACACGTTGAGAGTACACGTAACATCTAAAGCGATGTGGCAAAGATCAGAGCAGAAGTAGCGCCGAAGAGAGGCCTCGAGTGACTCCACAGATAATACTAACGAGACACATGACTCTACTAGCGGTACCAGATTATACGACAGCGCCACATGTGAAGGCGGTTAAATATAAAATATGAAGGAAATGAACAGTAACCGAAGCGTCACAAAGACAAGTGCTCAGAAGGGATTAGCACAAGATATTAAGATAACTGAATGACTGAGGACAACTCAGGCTCTGTGTAGAGAGATCTTGCATGCGAGGTTTGTCAGGAAAGTAATGAGACTGTTTCTCTATTTCAGGAACTACATACAGAAGGCCAATGAAACTAGTGGAGCTGATAAAGGCAACATTTGTCTACAAGCAGTGAATATTTGAAGTACCTACGGTGAACACACGTGAGTTTATAACATATTTTGTTAGGTGTGTTAGTGTTGCTTGTCCGTGAGATGGCGGGTACATCAAATTTTGTGTGAAACTCAATGACAATGCACTAGAATCATTTAGTAACATTTATAAAACATTTAGAAAATTAACACAAGCTGCTGAGTGGTACACAAGCAGCTCAACACGAGTAAAGAAGGCCAGGAGAAGCAATAAAAAATCTGGGTCATGTTGATTTGGTTCTTTGATCATCAAGGCGTGATCCATAACGATTTATTTCCCCGAGGAAAAACAATGTATCAACAATTTTAGATCCAGGTCCTTGAAACACAAGGAATCGGGTCATTCGTGTCCGTCCTGACATGTCTCAATCATGGATCCTCCATCACGACAATGCACCGTGTCATACTGCTCCCTATTGGTAATAAGGGCATTCATGTTTTGCTAAACTGCCCCCCTCCCCCCACCCCACAATTCCTAAGATCTCAGTCTCTGTGACGTCTTCCTGTTCCCCAAAATGAAAAATGCTGTTTGTGGACATCATTTTGGGTCCGTAGGAAACGTTGAAAGGGTCGTGACACAGGAGCTTTCTAGGGTTCTATCTATGAGAGGGCAAGAGTGACTTCGAAATTAATAACAGGCTATTTTTCCGCATCTGATGTACTAATCCAACTAGTCATCCATGTCGTGGGACAAAATATTGTGAAAACGAGTGCTGAAAGATTGGATGTCATAGTTCTCTCACAGTCGTATATCGGCAACTGGCAATTATAACCTTGGTCTCAGACAGTAAAGGAATATGAACACCGTGCAATGTTTTCTGATTATTTTTTCTGAACGCGATTTCTCCGATTCAGTACGTAATTGTTATTCGATTTTTGCTATTCGTTCACTGTTCTATCTATTCTTCGATGGCAAGATTCAAGTGTGCAAAGTTTTACTGAAATCAGATGGACGATACGGCAGCGCATAAAATACATACAAACTTGATACGGCAGTCTGCCACGCGTCTCAGTGTTTATGAGAAGAGAGTTTATAAGAAGTACGATGAAATAATTTCTAAAGCACTTTCATTGGCGTAAATCGATAGTGCTGCAAAACAAGATGCGAACACATCTAGTAGCAAATAATTAATACATTTAAACGTCATTCATAATGCTGTAGTTTTAGAAGCAACTGCGTGTTCATAACGTCTCATCTGTTTAACTATATATGTCTGCTGAGCTACGTGAAGTATAGTGATGTAATTACGCCTGTAACTCTCGCGAAAGTTCAACGATTGATGATCAGGTGCGGTGCCAAAGCTATGTATTGTTTTTCCACAATTCCGGAGATTTCTTGTTTATTGCTTCTAGGGACCATTCATTTGGCACACATGTGTCCAGTGCAGCTCGTGCGAGGCCCCATGATGACCAGGACGTATCGTACACTGGTTGCAGACCATTTACACCCCATCATGCCGATCGAGTTTCCCAACGTCATTGTCATTTTTCAATATTATAACTCACGATGTCACAAGGCCGGGAGTTGCTGGAGTGGTTTGAGCAAAACAGTGGCGAGTTCTGTTTATGTGGTTGTCCATCAACTTGTTCTGTCACAACGCGATCGCGATAGAACGCATATGGGATGTGCCTGAACCTGTGGTCAGAGCTTATCCCTCCCTCCCTGGAGTTTGCGAGACTCAGGCGATGCAGATGCGGCGCCAGATATCGCCAGCCATATACCACGGCCTCGTCGCAAACACGCCAAGATGCGTCACCACTGTCATCGTGCCAAATGAGGACATACTGCATCTCACTGTTGTGACTACTCATGTTAACTGTCATCTGGCCTTGCTAAGGATCTTCCATTCATTACATGTAATTGATTTGTATGGACAGCGCTCTGGAGGAAGTGACTACAGTCTGCATGTATTTCTGTACAGTGTGTGACGGAGAGTAACTTTGACTTTGTTATTTGTGAAGTTTTCTTCCTGATAAATTGAAGGATGGAGAGTAGCAAGAACATATGCTCGCCGCGAACTTCTCTTAAACTAATTTTGTCTTTGTGTATCTACATGAACGATATACAGGAGTCTGCAAAATTACCCATATGTTTCGACTCCATTTAGAAAACAATAACGCTTGACTTTCTCAACGGAAAGAAGTGTTCAGACATAAACGTGACTTCCAACATACCTCAAGAGAGTGATAGAGGCACATTACTTTTCACAGTATATATGACCAAATAGCTGAAAATGTGGCGTCGCCCGTGTATATATTTACTGCAGTCTTAAATTAGTCCACCTCACCTTGCGTTTTCTCTCTTCCCTTTCCTTCTCTGTCTGTTCATCTCTTCCACACCCCTTTCTCTGCCATCACCTACTCCTCTCTCTTAAACTCCTGCTCCACCTTCTCACTCAATTAGTCAATTGCGTCATACATCTCCGAAAAATTATATAAGTGCAGTGTTACCTGAAAGACATAAATTTCAAACTCGTGTACACAGAACAAAATAACGAACATAGCTTCTTTTGAGGCATCACATGAGAATGGCATAAGTCGAAATGGCCGACATGAAAAATAAAGTATTTGCAGCAACTTAGGTAATTAATATTTATTGGAATGAAATAATTTCTGAAGCACATTCATTGGCGTAAATGGATAATGTTTGTAAAATAAATAGCGAATACAGTTAGCAAAGAGGTAATAAATTTAAATGTGATTTTTAATGCAGCCGTATACGGCGCATAACGTCAAGGTTATATTCCTTATTGAATGCATGACCCAGAAGCAAAAATTTGTGAAGCACTATGAGACGGTAAAAAAAAAAAAAAAAAAAAAAAAAAAAAAAAAAAAAAAAAAAAAAAAAAAAAAAACAATAAAAAAGTCAGCCAAACTTTCACATTTAGTCGAACTTTGACTGCTTTTTCCGGTCTCGGTTCACCGTGCCGTTATAACCGTAAACCCAAGTAGTCACGAGTTATGACCATTTTGAGCAAATCAGGATAATCATTGACGTCAGACAAGGTCTCCCGAGCAATAGTAACAGCTGACGGTTCTTCTGATCAAATTTGGAAAGTTTTGGAACAAACTTCGCCGACAAACATCTCATGCCCAAAACAGTTGAAAAAATTACATAACACAAGCCGAGCTATATACCAACATCCTCAGTAAAGTCGCTTACGGGAACTGGACGATTTTCAAAAATGTTCAAATGTTTGTAAAGCTTATGGGACTTAACTACGGGGTCATCAGTCCCTAAACTTACAAACTACTTATGAACTACTTACGAACTAGGACGGCACAAACATCCATGCCCGAGGGGGGATTCGAACCCCCGACCGTAGTGGACGATTTTCCAAAACAATTTTCTTCAGAGCTTCGACGTTGTCTGATGTGCTTTGTCTTCCAGACCGAGGTTCTGGCATCTTCTCGGTCTTCTTAGGAGAGCTTGTACCACTGGTAAACAGGTTTTTCACTTCTAACAGATTTGTCGTGTGTCACTGTAACATTTCAAGTGTTTTAGAACACTAACATTAAATTTTTCACCATAAATGAGTTGCAAATATTTGCAACAATTGTAATACTAACAGAAAATCGCCGAGCACACTAAAACACATCTAACCTATCTATCTGTCAAAAACAAACCATGTATGGTGTACTCTTCAAACTCTGAACATATGTTCGGAACATGTGTACCAACACAACAAAAAATAAGTTAATAATCGAATGGCGCAGTTTGATAAGTCACCTTACTTTCTGAACGGCGCCGGTTTGTTGGTCCCAGCTGCTGTGTGACTCATTTCTGAACCGTCCATGAGCCATGCGCCACTCACGTTCTGCGTGTAAATTATGGTCACGTGGTTGTTTATGACCATGGAGAGACAGTGGCTCTTGGAAACGCACATCTATCCTTTGAACGTTCGTCTTCGAAAAGATTACTATCGCACTCACACGATCAAGTAACACAATCAATTGCGATGTGACCTCGTGATTTGAATTTGAGCAGAAGTAAATCTAAAGCTCTGTTGCCTCTACGAGAGTATATGTAGCAACGAATAGAGGCATCGAGTGATTCCACAGATAATACCACCGAGACAGATGACGCTAGTAGCGGTACCAGATCATGCGAAAGCGCCAAGTGTGAAGACGGATAAATATAAATGCAAAGGAAATGAACAGTAACCGATGTGTCACAGAGACAAGTGCTCACAAGACATTAGCACCAGATATTAAGACAGCTGAATAACTCTGGACGCCAGAGGTAACCTATCCAAAGTAACATTTCGCTGACTTTACAGGAGAGCAAAAAGAAGCTGTTGCGACTCGGATTTGGCTACCTGTAGAGTAATTCAAATACCCAATCATGAAGACCTCTAGTTTTTATATCTTTTCTAGTTAGTTTCTACATGTACTTCGTTTTTAGAAATATCTTCTGAAATGTTACGATATTTTACCTCACATAAATATATTTGTGAAGCCGTCTTTATTTACACATACGATATTGTCAAGGTGCTTATTACATTAGGTTTGCTGTTCATTTGCATGCCATTTTATATTTATAAATGTTCCTTTTTATGTTTATAAATGTTTACCTTTATTACACAGGATTATTCTACGAAATACGAATAGGAATATGAGAATTATTGGTACTGAAATTAAGAAATAAAGCCATTCATACTTATTGAATACCAGTAGATTTATTAAGAGTTACAATTTTATCCTTTCACAAAGCCGGTCACAAATACTAGTCACTCAGCAAAGTTTAAGTAAATTGAACAAAATAAATTCCAACCATAGTAGCTTACTCTAGAAAGTAACAAAGGTTAAACTACTTTAAAACCTGAGACAATGACAAACATTTCTGTCCAAATTCAGCATATATTCATTAACAAATTGAGGACAAAATTCGAAATGTAGAAAAACAATTCCCTTGTACAATTAATTGATAACAACGTCATTATGTTCATATCCTTCTGAGTCCTTTTCAGTTTGTGTTGACATAATCTGTGGTATATTTTGGTAGAAATAGTGTAAAGATCCAGGCTTCCACCTAAGCAGCTTTTGTAAATCTTTATACTTCTCTGTAGCAATAGATCTGAGAGTATTTCGTATAGCAGGAAGCTCTTCCGGCCATACTGCCCCTCTTTTTCGCCGTTGCACGTCAATCTCTTGAAATTCTCCATCAAATGCTGTTTTATAGAACACAGAACCTGAATTCTGTGCTCGTACTTGTAGATGCACAACTTGGCTAACCAAAAATTTTCCAGATACTAAACTTTTGATTGTCCGTTTAACTAAAGGTGATGATGATCCTTTGAAAAGACTTTCAAAGTCTTTAAAATCTGCCATTTGCATGTCATATACTTGAATGAGTTCTTTGAATCTGCACTGGCGAACAAAATGTTGCCAATCCCAAGGAGTTGCAATTATGTCATTTGGGCTCAGTTTGCTTTTGGCACGTTCGCTAACAGCATGTACACCATCTACCTCCATATGAGTGTGTCCCTGCAATAAGAATTTATGGTTTATCTCTTTAAGATTAGGAAGACACCTAAGAATCCAAAAATATGACAGAATCATGGGTAAGTTACGATTCTGGCCTCTACAGCTGTCAGTCCATATCGCAAGTTCCTCAGTTTGGGTTTTGGCAGGTTAGCTAGGGCCCACTTTAGCAAACAAGATGACACTTCTATAGGTCCACGACCTGCTACTGTTTCATCCCACATGCAACAGTAGGATTTCTGCTCTGAAGCATCAAGGATTGTCAGATTATACGTCCACAGCTTTCTTAGATAAAACGCACTGGAATTAGTAAGGTGAGGTGTCGGCAAACATTTTTGAAGATCGAACATGACAATCTTTGCATTTGATCCAGGTTGTTTTGACCGATTTTTGTCGAAGGTCTTGTTTTTATATCTTACATCTGCTTCTGACAAGTGGCCATCGTAATCTGATTAAAATTTGGACTGCTTCTTCAGCTGTTATATCATTTTTGAGTTTCACCTGAAACTCATCACAGTCATCACACGTATCAGTCGCAGGTTTCTTGAATCCGAAATTAAACTCAATGTTAAATATGTCACGGTAAACCCACTGCTTTGCAATTAACTCTTGCTTCATTTCGTTTTCCTTGCAGTGCTCTACATACAAGGAATACATTTTTGATACATTGAGATGGCTGCTAAGATACAATCTACCTGTTTTTGCATAACGAGGCAACGAAATTAATACGCCACCATTAGTTCGATTTAACTATCTGGAACGCGCAGTATGAAAAGTACATACGAACGCGCAGTGTCATGACAAGTCTTTGTGGTAATAATGAGAAAACACGCGTTGATTAAACGCTGAACTTGGAAAGGAAAATCACTGCACAAGATACACAAGGCTTCGGCAATGGGGAACAGTCGAAAATTAAAACAAGAGAGACCTGACAGATCACGCTTTCCCGTGGGTTAAATAGACGTAATTGCATTTCAGTCAAGTAAAGTTTGTTTAGTTACATTTACATAAACGTATATCATATGACCAACCAAAATGAAAATCGCATACCTGGGATTCTTCATTTCTTAGCAGCAAATCAATTCCATCAGTAACTTTGTCGTAAGGTAAGGTCTCAGCACCCAACAGATTCGCACTGTCATTTTCCTAAGTAAGCAAATTGCATTATTATACAAAACGCGATGAATTTTGCTCGATTCAAATGATAAACCATGTATAATAGGACTGTACCTTTGATTGATCGTATGACAAGCATTGTAGTTGTGTCAGTTCCGTATATTATAGCCACTCATTTTCGTCAAAAGGAGGCGCTACATGTGTACTTGTATCTGTCACCAACGGAGTTTCGACGACATTACTACCGTCGACTGGTAGTAAAGCATCGAGATCATTTGTCTCTTAAATCGCGGAACGTACATTTAGATGTTCCTTATATCCCAGTATGATGAATAATATCTTAAAATGTATATTGTTGTGGTCTTCAGTCCGGAGACTAGTTTGATGCAGCTCTCCACAATACCCTATCCTGAGCAAGCCTCTTCATCCCCACATAAGAACGGCAACCTACATCTGTCTGAATCTGCTTACTGTATACATCTCTTGGTCTTCCTCTGCGATTTTTACCCCACACACTTCCCTCTAATGCTAAATTCACAATTCCTTGATGTCTAAGAATGTGTCCCACCAATCTATCCCTTCTTTTAGTCAAGGTATGCCAGAAATTTCTTTTCTCCCCAATTCTGTTCAGTACCTCCTCATTAGTTACGCGATCCATCCACCTAATCTTCAGCATTCTTCTGTAGCACCATATTTCAAAAGCCTCTATCCTCTTCCTGTCTGCACTGTTTATCGTCCATGTCTCACTCCCATACAAGGAAACACTCCATACAAATGCCCTCAGAAAGGACTTCCTTAGGCTTAAATCAATATTCGATGTTAAATTTCTCTTTTTCAAAAACGCTTTTCCACCCATTGCCATTCTGCATTTTATATCCTCTGTACTGCGACCATCATTTGTTATTTTACCACCCAAGTAACAAAACTCATCTACCTCCTTTATTGCTTCGTTTCCCAATCTAATTCCTTCAGCATCACCTGATTTTCTTACACTGCACTCCATTACCCTATCTTATATGCACCTTTCAGCACACTGTCCATTCCGTTCAATTGCTCTTCCAGGTCCTTTGCTGTATCTGACAGAATTACTATGTCGTCGGCAAAATACAATGTTTTTAATTCTTCCCCCTGAACTTCTGCAAATTTCTCCTTGCTTTCCTTTATAGCTTGTTCAATGTACAAATTGAATAACATTGGAGAAAGGCTACAACCCTGTCTCACTCCCTTCCCAACCACTGCATCCCTTTCATGCCCTTCAACTCTGACAACCGCTGTCTGGTTTTTGTACAAGTTGTAAATAACCTTACGCTCCCTAAGTTTTATTCCTGCTTGCTTCATAACTTGAAAGAGTTTATTCCAATCAACATTGTCAAAAGCCTTCTCCAAATCTACAAAAGCTAGAAATGTAGGTTTGCCTTTTCTTAATCTATCTTCTAGGATAAGCCGTAAAGTGAATATTACCTCCCGTGTCCCTACATTTCTCCTGAACACGAACTGATCTTCCCCGAGGTCGGCTTCTACCAGTTTTTCCATCCTTCTGTATATAATTCCTGTTAATATTTTGCAACCATGACTTATTAAACTGATGGTTCTGTAGTTTTCACACCTGTCTGCACCTGCTTTCTTTGGAATGGGGATTATAACATTTTTCTTAAAGTCTGAGGCTACTTCGCCTGTCTCATACATCTTACACACCAGGTGAAACAGGTTTGTCATGGCTGGTTCTCCCAGAGACTTTAGTAGCTCTGAGGGAATATCATCTACTCCAGGGATCTTGTTTCGACTTAGGTCTTTCCGGGCTCTGTCAAATTCTTCTCTCAGTACAGTATCTCCTATTTCATCTTCCTCTACATCCTCTTCCCTTCCTACAATATTGTCTCGATGTTCATTTCCTTTGTAGAGCACCTCTATATACTCTTTCCACCTTTCAGCTTTCCCTTCTTTGCTGAGAACTGGTTTTCCATCCGTGTCCTTGATATTCATAGAGCTGTTTTTCTTATCTCCAGATGTTTCGTTTATTTTCCTGTCGGCTGTATCTATTTTTCCCCTATTAATACATTCTTCTACATCCTTGCATTTGCCTTCTAGCCAATCCTGCTTAGCCATTTTGCACTTCCTGTCCATCTCATTTCTTAGTCGTCTGTACTCCATTTTGCCTGTTTCATTTACTGCATTTTTATATTTTCTCCTTTCATCGATTAAATTTAGTATCTCCTGTGATATCCAAAAAAGTATATTAGCTATGCATAATGATTTGATGTTGTAAGCTGATGATGTAATGAGACTGTAGAATAGAATATTAGTTCTTGAAGTACTAGAAATACTTGTACTGCTTACCTGTACTAACTTCAGCGCTAATTCCACGATCCTTTTACTTCTTCCACTAATAGAATCCATTTTAATCTTCGATTCCGTCATAAAATGCTCCTCCAAACATCACAAACTACAGCACACTGTTATTCGCACGTGATTAACAATTTGTATAACAATACGGAAGTAACGTAACACTTAGAGGTAAACCATCGTAACAGCCAATACGATAAAGAGCGAGGCGGTCTATATTCAGGTCAATTGTCGTACGGTCATTTACCCTTGTTTACCACTGGTTTCAGGTTGCAAATACGATAGTATCCCATTGCTGAATTTCTTTTATTTAAAATATGCGCATACAGTATTGTAATCCTAAGAAGGTATGACTTAAACTAGCCACATACGATAAAAACCTCAAAATCGCAATTTTTGCACTTACGATAGGTTACCTCTGACGTGCAGAACTGAGGTGAGGGCAGGCTGCCTGTAGAGAGAGCCAGCACAGATCCCTGTGAGGGCAAGAGCGCACCCCAGTTGTGACGTCAGTAGATGCCCGAGAGCGAGCTGCTCAATCTCCTCAGCTCTTACATTATGTAAATCTTAAATTCTAATTTCCTGTCTTCTTAACACACAATACGTAATAACAGGGTACTTCTCCGCATCTGATGTACTAATCCAACTGGTGGGATAAAATATTGTATAAACGAGTGCTGCTCTCTCGTAGTCGTATTTCCGAAGCAGGTAGTTATAACCTTGATTTCAGACGGTAAAGGAATATGAATACTGTACAATTATTTCTGATTTCGTTTGATTCGTTTGATTCTTTGATTCAGTACGTCCTGGTGATTCGATTTCTAGTATACGTTCACTGTTCTTTCTATTCTGCGATGACGCGATTCAGGTGTGCAGAGTTTCATTGAAAGCGGATGGGCGGTACGGCAGAGTATGAAATACAAACAACCATGATGCACAGGTTTCCCACGCGTTTCAGTGTTTATAATGTCACTTCTCCTAAAATATAAGAAGTACAATCAAACAATTTCTTAGGTACATTCAATGGCGTTAATGGATAGTGTTAGCAAAATATGTTGCGAAGCCATTTAGTGGCAAATAATTAATAAATTTAAACGTCATTCATAATGCAGTAGGTTTAGTTGCAATTCCGTGTTCATGACGTTACGTCTGCTGAACTACGTGTATTATAGTGATACAATTATGCCTCTAAGCTTTTTTTTTCTTTTTTTGCGCATTGCTTCTAGGGATCATTCACGTGGGTAATCATGGGCCCATTGTAGCTCGTGCGAGGCACCATGATGACCAAAGGGTCGCACACTAGCTGCAGACCATGTACACCCCATTATGACGATCCAGTTTCCCTACGGCATTGTTATTTTCCCACATGATAACGCACCATCTCACAAGGCCAGAAGTGTGATGCAGTGGTTTGAACAAAAGAGTTACGAGTTGCTATCAGTTGCTAGTCGGGCAACTTGTTCTACCTCAACGGGATCGCAACAGAACGCATATGCGATGCGGCTGAACGTGTGGTCAGAGCTCCTCCCCCCCTCCCTGGAGTTTACGGGAATCAGGCGACTGCTGAATGCAGCCGCTACCACTGCCTCATCGCTTTCATGTGCAGACGCGTCACCGCTGTCATCGTGTCTTATCAGGACATACTGGCTGTCACGTGGGTCGTATTGTTTCACTAATCAGCATAAACTGTTATCTGGCCATGCTAACGATCCATCATTTATTACGTGTAATGGAATTGTTCTGAAAGCCTTTTTGAAGCACCGACTATAGTCGGCAAATATTTCTGTACAGTGTATGACAGAATATGATTCACGTTGTTATTTAGGAAGTTTTCTTCCTGTTTAATTGAAGAATGGAGAGTAGGTAGAACTTATGCTTATGTTGCCTCGCTGTGAACTTCTTTTACAAGGGGAGTCCGACAATTGTGTAATTCAGATTCGATTCATACTGCCCATAATGAAAGCTCATGGCTAGAGGTGTAATTTGGCCGGACCAGAGTGATAGTTGTCATACAAATATGGAAAGCAGAAAACAGCACGACATCGAGCACATCTCATAAACGATGCGTTTTTATAAGGTTTGACTTACACTATACGTATTCGTTTCGGAACATCGTTTACACTTCTTCTGTTAACTATACGTGGTAAACATTATGAAGACAGTTAATAACATTTGTGAAATACAAATTTGTTTGCGGAAAACATAATGATGTTCGAAGTCGCCAGTTGCATATAATAAGTTGTTTGAAAGTCGTTTGTCGTGGAAAAACTGGCGACTTCGAACATCAAATGCTATTGCGTGTGCGTTTGTGTGTGTGTGTTTGTTTGTTTGTTTGTATACATTTGAATTATATATATATATATAAAGGTGCATGCCACGAGATTCGATCCGGCGACCTTCGGATTACGAACCCGAACGCTTACCGCTACGCCACGCCTCTGTACAATATTATTAATCATAGAGAGTATTTCACCGTAACGGTGTTTTTTAACTATCGATTTTCTCGATAACGGCTGAGAAGTGCATCTTAGTGCTTTACCAAATTACACCTCTGGCCATGAGCTTTCATTATGCGCAGTATGAATCGAATCTGAATTTCACAATTGACGGCCTCCCGTTGTTAGACTTATTTTTCTAATTCGAATAAATAATCCCTGAGACGGATTTACGTCTCAAATATGTCAAAGACATTATTGATAGATCTGAAGCATTGAATTAAAATTTGTGGTGCGGCCGGGAATCGAACCCGGACCTCCATGCTTACTAGGCAGACGTCTTAACCGCTGCATGGAGAGCCTTGGCAGTAGTGGCAATTATCTTTGGAACAAAGAAGCTAAATTAAAGTTTGTGTTGTGGAGGGAAATCGTACATAGATTATTCCAAGGCGCCTTAATCGTTAGTGGTGTGGTAGTCTAACGGTTAAGACATCTGCCTAGTAAGCATGGAGGTCCGGGTTCGATTCCCGGCCGCACCACAAATTTTAATTCAATGCTTCAGATCTATCAATAATGTTTTTGTGTCCCAACTTCGTCGCCGCTTTTGTGTCCCAGCCTCGTCGTAGGTGTCGGTGGCCGAGTGGAATGAGACCGACACAGGAACCTAACTGGTTGCTATCTCAGTCCGAAGTGAACGAAGTTCAGCGGTGGCCACGAGCGGAGTTGTAGCAGAGGGCGCTCGTGGCTGTCGTCGTAAGAACGCCGCGCCGTGCGTGCATGGCGGCGCGCGGCGAAAGTAGGTGGCGCGCACTTTGTACTTGTGCGACACCACACCCCTCCTCCTCAAACCGCCGCGCTGTCGTGGCGTAGGGCTGAGGGCCACGGCGACGGCACTGGGAGGAGGACCTGGGCGGGAGCGTTACTGGTGGGACCGGCGTCGTAGCTGAGGCTGGGATCGAGACGCCGTCCGCGCCCCGGCATCTGCCTTGAGATCCTCCAGGGAACCCACCGAAACCTGGGGAAGGGCGCCCGCCCCCGCCCAGAGGGAGCAGGTCATCTTCTTCTGAGGTGCGTGGCCCAAGTTGGGGGGGCCCGCACGGTCCCGGAGTCCCTCTCGGTGACGCTGTCATCTGCGGCGGCGACAGCGGCGGCGACGACTGCGTCGGAGGTGTGTCGACGTCCATAGGGATCTCGTAGTCCGGGGACGAACGATGTGGTTGTGCTCCCTGGCGGTGAACTGGGTCTGGAATCAAGAAACCGGAGTCAGGATCGCGCGGCCTGTGCAAGCGCAATTGGTTTGCGTGGCGCCGCAGCTCCGACCCTGTGGAAGAACGTACAACATACATATTGCGACCGAGCACGCGCTGAATGGTGCCCGGCATCCATGTCGTCTTGTTGCCAGCAAACACTCTGTACAGCACCGGCGTAGAAACCTGAAAACGCGTAGCGCCATACGAACCGACTCGGTCCGTGGGAGACTGCAGCAGGTGAAGGAGAGTGCGGTGACGGCGGCCGTGTAGCAGCTCGGCAGGAGACGGGCCGTCACGTGGCATGCACCGATACGTAGACAGGAAAATTTGAAGAGCTTGCTGCCTGAAGTGCTGACCTTTCATCTTTTCCATGTGAGACTTGAATGTTCGAACGAAACGTTCTGCTTCACCATTGGACTGAGGGTGAAAAGGTGCGGTGGTGATATGCTGAATGCCATTCACACGACAAAACTGTTGAAATTCCGCACTAACAAACTGAGGTCCATTGTCACTGACGATAGTTTCAGGCAAACCTTCGATGCAAAACACTGACGTTAAGGCACTGATTGTACTAGACGCTGTCGTTGAGTTCATGGCAATCACGAAAGGAAACTTGCTGAAAGCGTCTACAACAATTAACCAGCGCGTATTCCAGAAAGGTCCGGCAAAGTCAATATGTAAACGTTGCTATGGTCCCTTGGGGCGTGGCCAGTCTGAGAAACGTTGCGGAGGAGCCGCCTGATGGTCCGCACAAACTGTACACTGTGACGTCATGTTCTCTATCTGAGCGTCCATACCAACCCAGGTACAATGACGTCTGGCCAGTTGCTTTGTCCTAACAATACCCCAATGTCCTTGATGCAGGAGGCGTAACACTTCTCGTTGCAGGGAACGAGGAACAATCACTCTTGCTTGGTCGTTGTCGGTATGCAACAACAGTACACTCTGACTTAAAGATAATGCATGACGTTGTGCAAAATAACGTCGAACCAGAGGCCGATCAATGTCTTTGGCTCTGGCAGGCCAACCAAAGCGAACAAAACGTGCTACTGTGGTGTCGCACAAGTACAAAGTGCGCGCCACTTACTTTCGCCGCGCGCCGCCATGCACGCACGGCGCGGCGTTCTCACGACGACAGCCACGAGCGCCCTCTGCGACAACTCCGCTCGTGGCCACCACTGAACGAGATCGTCACTGGCACTTGGGACTGAGTTAGCAACCAGTTAGGACCTTCGTAATCAGATAGGCACCAGTGAAGTCTTTGCTATCGTACAGGCACTAGGCCGGCCTCTAACAACTATGTATCAACATTCTGCAGTACTATGTAAAAGTTAAGTATTGTTACATTCTGTGCAATATATATCTCTTTCTAATTTACTCTAGTGTTTATAGTTTCTGGCTGCTCCCCTCCGTACCTGCACCAGCGTGCTATTTTTGTTCCTGTGTCGGGCTCATTCCACTCGGCCACCGACACCTACGACGAGGCTGGGACACAAAAGCGACGTCGAAGTTGGGACACAAAAACTACCACACTTAAGTCTGCATCCGCAGCTGTTTCCTGTGCAACCCAACGAGAGTTCAAAGGGAAATCTGCGACAGCGGTAGCATCTCTGGAGTCTATCTGACAACATGCCATTTCCGAAGAATCAAACGACACATCCTGGCCAACCGGAAGTCGGGAAAGTGTGTCCGCGTTGGCGTGTTTAGTGGTAGGTCGGTACAAAATCTCATACTGATAATTAGACAATATCAAGGACCATCTCTGAAGCTTTTGTGCCGTTCGTGGCGGAATTGGCTTTGTGGGTGAGAACAACGACGTGAGAGGCTTGTGGTCTGTCAACAAATAGAATTTTCTGCCATAGAGATAATGATGAAACTTTGTGACGCCGTAAATGATTGCTAAGGCCTCCTTTTCTATCTGACTGTAATTCTGTTGCGTCGGCGTCAGTAGCTTGGATGCAAAGGCAATAGGACGATCGTGACATCCAATACGATGCGACAGAACGGCACCCAGACCGTACGACGAGGCGTCAACTGCTAACTCTACAGGCTTCTGTGGGTCAAAGGGAATCAAACATGCATCACTGAATAGTGCAGACTTTAGTTTGTCAAAGGCAACCTGACAATCTTTAGACCATACAAAAGGAACATTCTTCCTACGTAAGTGATGCAGTGGAGCTGCAATCTGAGAGGCATTGGGAATAAATCTGAAATAATAGTTAAACTTTCCCATCGCTGCTTGCAATTCATGCACATTCTTAGGAGGAGGCAAGTCTTTGATTGCTCGAAGATGTGACTGTAAGGGATGAATTCCTTGGGCATTAATCACATGGCCTAGGTACTCTATTTCAGTTTGAAAAAACGAACACTTTGCTTTATTGCAACGTAGACCTGCTGCAGTCAAAACTTTGAAAAGGCACTCCAGGTTTGCTAAATGTTCTTCAACTGTACGTCCGGATACCACAATATCATCTAAATAGTTCGAACAACACGGTACAGAAACTGTCAGCTGTTCCAAAAAGCGCTGAAAAATAGTATTAATGACGAAAAACTTTTTTGACTCGTCATCAAGTGGAATCTGTAAGTATGCCTCTGCTAAATCAATCTTAGAAAAGAACGAGACTGTCCTAATTTGTCCATTAGTTCGTCAGGTCTGGGCAGGGGATAAGTGTCTACAATTGTTTGACTGTTCACTGTTGATTTGAAGTCCGCACAGAGACGAAGTTTCCCTGACGGCTTGGGTATAATTACTATAGGCGAGGCCCACTGACTCGCAGAAACAGGAGAAATCACACCACTATCTTGCCAACGTTTAAGTTCATCGGCAACTGTATCACGCATTGCGATAGGCACTGGTCTAGCCTTACGAAATTTTGGAACTGCAGATTCTTTTAAAGTTACATGTGCCACGAAGTCTTTTGCACAACCTAGTTCCGGCGAAAACAAGTCACTATATTTGTCACACAATGCATTGATTTTATCCTGAGGCACTATTGACGAAATTTGAAGCACATCTCTTTGAATTGATAAACCAAACAAGTCAAAAGCATCTAGTCCAAAAATGTTCTGTGTCGATTTGGCCTGAAGAACTACAAAAGCAACTGTTTTTGTTACACCTTGAAAAGAGGCGGGCAGGCTACACGTTCCTAGCACGGGAATATTTTGACCTGTATAAGCTGTTAATACTTGCTGTGACGGCGACAATTTTGGCGAACCCAGAAGTTCGTAAGTATCTTTATTTATTAATGTGACAGCGGAACCAGTATCAAGCTGAAATTGCACCGTCTTATTTTCTATGAAGAGAGTCACAAACAGTTTTTGCTTACGGCGCTCGACAGGTGCGCGAATGTGGGCAACGTCTGCTACGGTTTGTTTACTGTGCTTGCGCGGGCCGCGTAGTGAAGTAAGCGGCGCAGACTCGGCACGCAGCGGATTAACAACACTGTCACTAGATGGCACTACCGCCGGATCGGCGTCCGCGCAATGCGAGGCTACTGCAGATTCACTAACTACTGCACTAAACTTTCGAGTAGCTACTTGGTGTCTACTGTCACTAGCTACACAGTACTGGGCACTATTACAAGGAGCAGTTGCAGAAGGCACTATTTTCACTACAGGAATGCACTGTTCATAGTCATTTTGCTTGTCCCGAACCCTTTTCCGTTGCACTGTTTTACGCGCTCGTCGGCGCTTGCTACGTGGTGCACTATATAGTTTTGCCATAGGCGCAGAAGTACTTTCTTGCAATTGAGATCCAAGGAAAGCACTGTTCAATTCCACAGCCCGTATAACATTTACAGCATGAACTGTTCTCGCACTCTGCGAAACACTGTTTCTAACGGTACCGTTTTTTGAGTTTTTAATTTGCATACACACAGACTGTACATGTCCTGATTTGCCACATTGATAACAGGTTGCGTTGCGACTAGGGCAATGAGCACACTTGTGGCGAGACACACACTGAGGGCAAGATTTACGTACATTTTTCTGAAATGAACGTTGGCGTCCGTTATTCAAATGACATTGTCTAACACGACGGTGCGACCTTTGTGTCGCACTTTTACACTGGCCACTGTTCACTGTCTGTTCAGCACGGCCTGTACTATTGTAAGAATCACTAGTGCTACACTGAGAACTACGGCTAGGAAAGCGTCCGTTACGGCTTACTGAATTTACACTGTGGCTTTGCATTTCTACATCTGCTAAGTCAAAAGTATCATGCGCTTCTATAAGCTGCAGTACACTGTCTAATGAGGGGTCAGACTGTTTCAGAATTGCTGCTCTAATTCTGGGGTCCTGAATATTCTGCGTAATCGCACCCCTCAACATCACGTCACTATACGAAAGTCCACAAGAGCAAGTAAATTTACATTGGCGGGTTAAGCCCTTCAATTCCGTAATCCACTCTTGGTGTGACTGCTGCGGTAATTTTTTAAGTCTGAAAAATCGGTATCGTGCAGCGGCTACAAGAACGTTTCTCTCATAATGAGCATTCAGTGCATCTACAATTCGTTCAAAGTCTACATCACGAGGAGATGCGAGAGGGAAAAGTTTTTACAATAGTACGAAGGTCTGGGGGCCCACAATCGATAAGGAAAAGTTCTTCACTCTCTGACCTGTAATTTGATGAGCCACGACGAGTTCTTGAAACTGTGCGAAATAGTCGCTCCATTCTTCCTCACGTTCGTTGTACTGGCGAAATGTAGGAAGCGGTGCAGCGGCAGGTGTGGGCTGCTGATGTGACGGCTGTTGTTGTTGGTGAGCAGCCTGTGCCGTCAACTGCGACACGGCCTGCAGTAGTTGAGTGATTTGCGCCGTCTGTAACTGAATAATTTCCATTAAGTTTGGGTTCGGGGTAGTGGCCATGCTGACCGATTAGGCGCCGCGCATACAAGTAAATTATAACAAAACACAAATGCAATATGAAAGAGGACGCTCTGCAACAAAAAAGTCCACAAAACACGTAACTGAATATGTTCCCCCAAAAATTCTTATAGTAAGGGTGGGTGGGCGGGAGCAATTTCTGCGTGCTCCGACATTTGCTGTCTGGCTGCTGCTAGCGGGCTGGTCCACGGTTCGTGTATCACTCCTCGTCGCCACTTTTGTGTCCCAACTTCGTCGCCGCTTTTGTGTCCCAGCCTCGTCGTAGGTGTCGGTGGCCGAGTGGAATGAGACCGACACAAGAATATAGATAGCACGCTGGTGCAGGTATGGAGGGGAGCAGCCAGAAACTATAAACACTAGAGTAAATTAGAAAGAGATATATATTGCACAGAATGTATCAATACTTAACTTTTACATAGTACTGCAGAATGTTGATACATAGTTGTTAGAGGCCTGCCTAGTGCCTGTACGATAGCAAAGTCTTCACTGGTGCCTATCTGATTACGAAGGTCCTAACTGGTTGCTATCTCAGTCCGAAGTGCATGGCGGCACGCGGCGAAAGTAGGTGGCGCGCACTTTGTACTTGTGCGACACCACAAATGTCTTTGACTTATTTTTCTCTTCCTGTCCCTACGTGAAAAATATATAGGATACTTGCAAACTGACCATTTGTTCCGATTCGATTTAGAAAACAATAAAGCTTCACTTTCTCAAAGGAAAGAATTCTTCCGAAATAAACGTGACTTCTAACAAATTCAAATGTTCCTACTTGTGAACTAGCTGATACTAAGGACGGCAGAAATATCCATGCCCGAGGGGGGATTCGAACCCCCGACGACAGTAATGACCGTGCAGAACGTGACTGGCGCGCCGCAGACCGCTCGGCCGGCTGACTTCAATCATACTCATAAAACGTGTTAGCGGCCCATTACTTTTCGTAGTGACCGAATTGCTAAAACCCGGCATTGCCCGTGTACATATTTATTCCAGTCTTAAGCTAGTCCACCTCACCATCTCTTTCCTTGTCTCTCTCTTCGTCTCCACCTTCCTCTTTGTCTGCCAATCACCTCATCTCTGTTGAACTTCTCCTCCTACTCCACAGTCTATTGCCGCCTCCATTATGAAAAGTTATATAATTCATTTAACTTTCTTGCTGATCAGTGAAGTGCACCATAAGTATATTGCAAGCCACCTTCCGCCATTCAGTGTATGAAATAATTGGCAGAAGGTGAAGTTCCTCTAGCTCTGAAGGTTAACGGTGCTAAATTTCATAGCTTAGTATAAAACGGTAGTTCTTGTCGAATTTCATAGATAAAATGCCCTCTGCCATACAACATACGAAGTTTTACGTAGGCAGTGATTTTTCTCTTATTTTGAAGATCAAGCGTGCAGTTTCTTCTCAATCGGATGAAAGGTACAGCAGCGCATAAAATAATAACTAACTTAATGTCTCGGTGTTTAGGGCGTCACATCAGCTAAACTATAATGAGAACAACGAAATGCTTTCTTTGGCACATGAAGTGGCGTTAATGAATAGTGTTTGCAAAGGTGACTCCGCAGATAAAATTAACAAGTCAAATGACTTTAGTAGCCGTACCAGTTTATACGGAAGCGCCATGTGAAGACGGATAAATGTAAAAAGTGAAGGAAGCGAATAGTAAGCCAAGTGTCACAAAGACAAGGGCTCACAACAGATAATCGCTAGATGTTAAGGCAACGGAATAATTGACGACAACACAGGCTCCATGTATAGAGAGAGCTGGCATAGATCCATGTGAGGGCAGGAGCGCCCTCGTATGCGACTACTGGTGGATAGGACTATGGCTGCCAGGAGCAAGCCGCTCATCGTCCTTATCAGGTCCGACACTATATAAATGTAAACTTACTAATTTCCTGTCTTCTTAATACACAATGCTCAATAATGGGGTATTTTTATCTGCATCTGATGCACTAATACAAGTAATCGTCCATGTTGAGGGATAAAATTTTTTATAAAGGAGCGCTGAAAGAGTGGATAACATAGTTATCCCTTCGCCATCGTATTTCCACGGAGGTAATGATTCTGTTATAGTAGCTCCCATAATTTCGTACCTCCCATCGCATTTCCGAAACAGGCATTTGTAAGCAAGATGTCAGACGGTAAAGAAATGTAAAGAATCTCAGGTAGGCGTTGCCATCTTGCGCACAAAGCACCTGGCAGCGGTAAGACTACTTACCACAAGAATTCAGTTCCCATCATCATGTTGTTGTCCCATCACAATTAAGTTTTCCTCTCCCTTAACTGTCTGAATAATTTCCTTTAGCTCCTCATACATTTCTTCGATCTCCTCATCATCGGCAGAGCTAGTTGGCATATAAACCGGTACTAATTTTGTCGGTGTTGGCTTCGTAGCTATCTTTACAATCATAATGCGATCACTGTGCTGCTCATAGTAGTTTACCCGCATTCCTATTTTCTTATTCATTATCAGTCCTACTCCTGTGATACCCCCAACTGATTTTGTATTTATAATCCTGTACTCACCTGACCAGAAATCCTGTTCATCCTGCCACCGAACTTCACTAATCCCCACTATATCTAACTTCAACATATCCATCCCCCTTCTTAAATTTTCTAATTTTCCTACCCGATTAAGGGATCTTACATTCCATGCTCCGATCCGTAGAATGCCAGTATTGTCTTTCCTGATGACAACATCCTCCTGAGTAGTCCCCGCCCGGAGATCCGAATGGGGGACTATTTTACCTCTGGAATATTTTACCCGAGAGGATGCCATCATCATATGTTCATACAGTAGAGCTGCATGTCCTCGGGAAAAGTAACGGCTGTAGTTTCCCCTTGCTTTCAGCCGTTCGCAGTAGCTGTGTGGCAAAGCCACATTAGCTGATGTTACAAGGCCAGCTCAGTCAATCATCCAGACTGTTGCCCCTATAACTGCTGAAAAGGCTGCTGCCCCGCTTCAGGAACCACACGATTGTCTGGCCTCTCCACAGATACCCCTCCGCTGTGGTTGCACCTACGGTACGGCTATCTGCATCGTTGAGGCACGCAAGCCACCCCACCTCGGCAATGTCTGTGGTTCATGGGGGTGGCCCATCCTCATATAATTTTAAAAATTTAGGAAAGTATGTATATATCTCCCTCTGAAGACGTACGACAGCGCAGAAAATACCAACATGATGTGCCGGTTTTCCACGCGTCTAATGTTTATAATGTCACATCTCCTAAATTATAAGAAATACAATAAAATAATTTCTCAAGCACATTCATTAGCGTAAGTGGATAGTGTTTGTAAACTAAATAGCGAACACAGTTAGTAGCAAAGAGGTAATAAATTTAAACGTCGTTCAAAATGTAGTCGTATTAAAAGCAACTCCGTGTTCATGACGTCATATCTCCTGAACTATATGGCGTACAGTGATATAATTCTGCATATAACTGTCGCGAATGTGCAACGGTGGATGAGCAGATGCAGTGGTGTGATGCAAAAACCATGAATTGTTTTTCCATAATTCCAGACGATTTTTGAGTATTGCTTCTCGAAAAAGGCGCATAACGTCAAAGTCATATTGCTGAGTGACTGAAAGACCTTAAAGCAAAAGTTTATGTAGCAGAACGCCACAATTAATTAAAAAAATAATTCAGTCAAACTTTTAATTTCAGTTGAACATTGAATGCTTTTTTCGGTTTTGTCTCACCGCGCTGCTTCCAATGGGATGGCTGGTCTTTGGTTTCGCCGTCATAATCGTAAACCCATGTTTCGTCAAGAGTTATGACCATTTTGAGCAAATCTGGATCATCATTGACGGAATTCTAGAGATCCTGAGCAATGCTCACGCGACGGTTCTTCTGATTAAATTTGGAAAGTCTTGGGACAAACTATGCCAACACACATCTCATGCACAAGACGGCCGAAACAATTGCATGACACGAGACGACCTATATTCCATCATACTCAGCAACATTGTTTACAGAAAATGAACGATTTTCCAAAACAATTTTCTTCAGAGCTTCGACGTTAACATCTGTTGCTGATGTGCTGTGTCTTCCAGATCGAGATTCTGGCACTTTCTCGGTCATATTGGGAGTGCTTGTACCACTTGTAAACATTTCTTTTACTTAGAAAAGATTCATTGTATGCCACTGTCAACATTTCAAGTGTATTAGAACACTACATTCCATTTTTCACAAAAAAGTGATGCGACGTATTGCAACAATTGTTATACTGGTAGATAATAGCCGAACACTCTAAAACACATCTAACCTATCTATCTGTCTAAAACAGACCAAGTATGGTGTATACATGAAACTATGAACATATTTTCAGGGCATGTGTACCAACGTAATAAAATGAAATTGATAATCGAATGGAGGTTGCCGGCGCAGTTTGATAAGTCACCTTACTTTTTGAACGGCGCCGGTTTGTTGGTCCCAGCTGGTGTGTGACTCATTTCTTAACCGTCCAAGGGCCATACCCCACTCATGTGCGGCGTGTAAATCATGGTCATGTGGTTGTTTATGACCATGGAGAGACAGGGAGCCTGAGAAACACACTTCTCTACTGTGAACGTTTGTTTTCGGAAATATTGCTGGCACACTCACACGATGACGTAACACAATCAATTGCGATCTGATCTTGTGATTGGATGACTGAGCGGAAGTAAAACTAAAGCTCGGTTGCCGCGACGAGAGTATAAGTAGCAACGAACAGTGGCATTCAGTGATTCCACAGAAAATACTAACGAGACTCTACTAGTGGTAACAGATAATACGACTGCGGTACATGCGAAGACGGATAAATATAAATTGTGAAGGAAATGAATAGTAACCGAAGTGTCACAGAGACAAGTGCTCACAAGACATTAGCACCAGATATGAAGACAGCTGAATAACTGAGGTGAGCGCAGGCTGCCTGTAGAGAGCCAGCACAGATCCCTGTGAGGGCAAGAGCGCTCCCCAGTTGTGACCTCCTCAGGTCTTACATTATATAAATCTCTAATTCTAATTTCCTGTCTTCTTAACACACAATACTTAATAACAGTGTACTTCTCCGCATCTGATGTACTAATCCAACTAGTCGTGGGATAAAACGAGTGCTGAGAGACTGGATGAAGTAGTTCTTCTCTCGCAGTTGGATTTCCAAAACAGGCATATATAATCTTCATCTCATACGTTTAAGGAATGTGAATACTGTCCAATTATTTCTGATTGATTATTCAGATCGATTTCTTCGAGCCAGTACGTCAAGGTGATTCGATTTCTACTATTCTTTCTATTCAACGAGGGCAGGATTCAAGTGTGTAAAGTTTCATTGAAATCAGTGGCGTAGCTACCATAGGGCTAGGCGGGACGGTGCCCCGGGGCCCCCAAGCTGTAGGGGCCCCTCGGCCGAGAGGGACGTTCGAAGAAAGTTACAGAATACAGTAGAGCGCGAATTTTGTATTTTACCTTTCCACTCTCCCATCACCTCCTCCTCCCCTGAAACCAAGTCTCCCACAGTAGCCGCACTGGGCCACCGGCTGGCGGAACACTTGTAGAGCTTCTAGTGCGGCCTTCTCACGACGCCACTCGAGAAGGGCGGCGCGCCTCCCAATACTGTATACATAATACATTTACAAGTGTACAGTTGCATTATGCCAATAATCGGTTTTCCGAACATCTATGTCCTTCAGTTACTTTGGATAATCGACATCCTATTGTATATCATCCAGACTGTTGCCCCTGTAACTACTGAAAAGGCTGCTGCCCCTCTTCAGGAACCACACGTTTGTATGGCCTCTCCACAGATACCCCTCCGCTGTGGTTGCACCTACGGTACGGCTCTCTGCATCGTTGAGGCACGCAAGCCACCCCACCTCGGCAATGTCTGTGCTTCATGGGGGTGGCCAACTGGTGTAGTTTTTCATTATTTATAGCATGGAGGTTAACTGGCGTATGTCTGCACAACTTCAAATAAATTAAGCAAAACTGAAATATTGCTTGTCAATGACGTTACCAAATATCACAAGTATGTAACAGAAATTTCTACTTTGTTTGGGAGTAGCAATAACTGAGGACAGTACACAATCCTCGCCACTTTCTTCTTTACAGACAAGTGTATCTCATTCGTATGCATTCGAAGTCTTTATTAATGACAAAAGCGGTATTGTAGCACTAATTTAGAAGGATAAAAATGTCTGTGTGACTGGAAAGCGAAGGGTCGCGGGTTCGGAACCCGGTTGGACCTTGAATTTTTTTCAGCCTGCGCTTTAACCCATCCTTCACCTCCCAACGATGTGGAGTCGCCAGATACGACACGCGGTTCGGATTTCGCGTTAAGCTGTAGGTCCCCTTTCCCCGGTTGGATAACTGGGATTGGCTAGGGCCAAAAGTGGTGTCCAATTGAAAGACTTGCACCAGGCCAATGAGCGACACCAAATTATTATTATTATTATTATTATGTTTCCGTGGTTAAGTAATACTTCTTCATTGTTTGTTTTTTTAGTAGCTTCTGCTTGGGACTTCGTTCATCTAGTATGGAGCAGCTCAGGAAACTATGGGGTCGTTTTATCTGTAAGTCCTACCCAGGTCCAAATCTATCCCTCTGCAAAATTGTATCCAAATCTACTCAGTAATTTTTTGTGTGATAGCATAATAAAGTTTCACAGTTATAATTATATTGGAGACTACGATTGAATATTATCTTCTGCATGACATAATAATGTCCTTAGTAGTATTTAGGTTTGCCTTTTTATGTCGAAAAGTGGGCGGTAAGAACCTGTTGGTGAAGCAGTTTTGCACCTGTCTAGTTTTAAAGAGGGCCCCAATGTCATTTCTGCCCCGGGGCCCTTAGTGACATAGCTACGCCACTGATGAAATCGGATGGCAGGTACGGCAGCGCATAAAACACGAACATACATGATGCGCGGGTTTCCCCAGGCGAGTGTATTTAACGTCACATATCCCTAACTATAAGAAGTACAATGACACAATTTATAAGTCGCATTCACTAGAGTAAATGGACAGTGGTTGCAAAACATGTTGCAAAGACATTTAGTAGCTAATAATTAATAAATTTAAACGTCAATCGTAAGGCAGTAGCTTCAGGCGCAACTTCGTGTTTATGACGTCACGTCTGTTGAACTATGTATAGTATATTGATATAACTATGCCTGTAACTTTCGCGAAAGTTCAACGATTAGTGAACAGAGGCAGTGCGAAAGCCATGAATTGTTTTACCATACTCCCGGACATTTTTTGCGCATTGCTTGTAAGGACCATTTATTTTGTGTCCCAGCCTCGTCGCCGCTTTTGTGTCTCGTTTCCGTCGTAGGTGTCGGTGGCCGAGTAGAAAGACCGACACAGAAATAAAGGATGCACGCTTGTGCAGGTAGGAGGTGACCAGCCAGTGGCACAGTAGAAACTAGAAACACTAGAGTAAATTAAAACGAGATGTATATTTCATAGAGACTTAGTAATACTTAACTTTTACATAGCTCAGTACTGCAGAATGCTGATACATAGTTGAGCTAGAGGCCTGCCTAGTGCCTGTCCGATAGCCAAGTCTTCACTGGTGCCTATCTGATTCCGAAGTGTTAGCTGCTTCCTATCTCAGTCCCAAGTGAACGATGTCGTTCAGTGGTGGCCACGAGCGGAGTTGTAATAGCAGAGGGCGCTCGTGGCTGACGTCGTAAAAACGCCGCGCCGTGCGTGCATGGCGGCATGCGGCGAAAGTAAGTGGCGTGCACTTCATACTTGTGCGACACCACAATTTATGTGGGCATGTATGGGCCCAGTGCAGCTCGTGCGAGGCACCATGATGACCAGAAGTATCGTGCACTGGCGTCAGACCATGTACACCCTGTCATCATTATGGAGTTTCCCAACGGCACTGTCATTTTCCAATGATAACGCACATGTCACAAGGTCGGGAGTGGTTCGATGAAAACAGTGACGAGTTGCTATTATGTGCTTGTCCCTCAACTTCTTGTATCTCACCGCGATCGCGATAGAACGCATATGTGACGTGAGTGAACATGACGTTGGAGCTGATTCCTGTAAATTACGGGAATCCGGCTACTTTGAATGCAGTTGCGGTCTCTCCAGCCACATAGCACGGCCTCATTATTTCCATGCCTAGACGCGTGCCCGCTGTCATCGTGCCAAATGAGGATATATTGACTCAAATTCAAATGTTTGTATAGCTTATGGGACTTAACTACGGGGTCATCAGTCCCTAAACTTACAAAGTACTTATGAACTAACTAATTCTAAGGACGGTACAAATATTCATGCCCGAGGGGGGATTCGAATCCCGTAGTGACCGTGCAGACCGTGACTGGAGCGCCTCAGTCCCCTCGGCCACCGCGGCCGGCATATATTGACTGTCACGTGGTTTATACTGTTGTGACTAATCAGTATAAACAGTTATCTGGCCATGCTACGGATCTGTCACTCATTAGGTGTAATGGAATTGTTCTGACAGCCTTTTTTGATGCAGTGAATACAGTCTGCATCTATTTCTGTACAGTGTGTGACGGACAGTATTTTCCACTTTATTATTTGTGAAGTTTTCTTTGTGTTTAAGTGAACGATGGAGAGTAGCAAGAACATATGCTTAGGTTGCTTCGCCGTGAACTTGTGTGAGACATTTTCTCTTGGTGGCACTGCGTTAACTATATACAGCAGACTGCAGAATGACCATAGGTTCCAACTCGATTTAGAAAACAATACAGCGTGACTTTTTCAACGGAGAGAAGTGTTCAGACATGAACTTGATTTACAACATACCCCAACAGAGTGTTAGAGGCCCATTACTTTTCACAGAATATATGACCACTTAGCTGAAAATGTGGCGTCACCCGTGTACATATTTATTACAGTCATCTCACCTTCTCTTTCTCTCCCTGTCCACCTTCCCTTCCTTTCTCTCTCTGTTCATCCCCTCGTCTCCCCTCTCTGCCATCACCTCCTCCTCTATGTTGAACTCCTCCACCTCCTCATATCATCTCTGAAAAATTGGATCATCTTTTTAACATTATTCTGATCAGTACTTTTCATCTCATCGTAGCTGTGCACGAAATTTTAAACATTCTCAAAAAATAGTTGTGAATTTGAAAGAAGTAGACACATCTAATCAAGTAGGTTCAACACTCTTTCCACGACGAAGACATTATAAACGATATAACAGAACATTTAATTTTCTTATGCTGAAGTTCCCTAGTTGGTGATACTTCTTTGTCTCTTACTCTTCAAGAAACGTAACTGTCAGAATGCACAATTTAAACGCGACTGACAAAAACCACAATTTTAAACATTTTATGTGCCTCTGCGGCTTTTTTTTCTCTCGTCTGTTGTCTCTAAAAGTTTCGACAGAAAATCAGTAAGGTATACTATGGACGGTATTTGTCGACAATAGTAAGTTAAAGAAAACCGGAGAAAAAGTCAGGAAGCAAAAGCCTACATGGGTAATTACATATATTTTAATCTAGCCCGTAAGTACAAAGTATGATAGTATGAATTGCCGTTTTAGCATTTTCCCCTAGTTCCTGCTGCATTATATGATTGGACGCGGCTAACTAAACGCAGATTATCAGAGAAACAACTACGCTTGACGGCCAGGTGAGTTGGTGTATTATCACGCTTCCTGTACTTACTGACGTCCTGTGTAGTCAATCACGTAACTCTTTAAAAATGTTCAAATGTTTGTATAGTCTATGAGACTTAACTACGGGGTTATCAGTCCCTAAACTAAAAAAATTAATTATGAACTACTTACAAATTAGGACGGCACAAATATCCATGCCCGAGGGGGGATTCGAACCCCCGACCGTAGTGGCCGTGCAGACCGTGACTGGAGCGCCTCAGTCTCCTCGGCCACCGCGGCCGGCCGTAACTCTTACCCTCGATGCTTGTATGTTCGACAAGAGCAGTGGCGGCTCGTACAAAATTTGACCAGTGTGCTACAATATTACAAAAATAAACAGGAAAGAAAATATACTAAACTAAAAAGTCAAGCTCTGTATGTTACCTTTAATTAAATATCAATTAATATTGTATTGACAGTAAGACCTTCATTGGAATCTATAACAGCGCTGCCAACTGCATGTATTCACTGCAGGTAGTAAATATAACGTTTAAAATATTAATTTTATTTACATAAATTAAAAATTAAGAATCAGAGTTATTTGAATACGAGCCTCACAGAGGTAGGTTTGAGAGACAACGCGCAAGACTCCTGAAACAGCGCGCTATTTGACTCTGTATGCCGCAATATTCGTCTTATACAATTCTTTCTCAGCCGTTACACGCAGCGCGAAGAGAAATATTGATCTGGTGCTGCATTAGGTCTCAGCACACATGAATCGCCAGGCCTGAGGTCACGTCTGCGCATGCGCACTAGCGAACAGACGACTGCGCCGCCTCTCTGCGCACGTACCAGTGCGGCTGAATCTCACTTCAGCGCACGGAGTTGGTTTCCAGCTATCGCGGCGAGAACGCTCCAAAATGCGTTTTCATCCTTATTACTAGAATTGTAATAAGCATTGGAAGGGAATTGACATAATTTTATTGTGATATCAGGCTCGTATTCCAATAGAAAGGATGTAATTTTACAGCGATTTCTCGCTTGCATTCGAAGAGAAATGGCATAATTTTAGTAATATATTTGCAGTGTGCTGCAGCACATTAGCACATTATCACCAGCCGCCACTGGACAAGAGAGATAAATACTTGAGTCGCAGGTTATGATTAACCATTTATCAACGACTGAGGTTAATGAAACACTAATAGGTGGATGCTTTACCGTGTGAGGCACGGGAATGGCCGTGGGGTCTGCGGAAACACGTTACGGGTTGCGCGGCCGGAGGGTCAGGTCCTCCTTCAGGCGCGCGCATGTGTGTGTGTGTGTGTGTGTGTGTGTGTGTGTGTGTGATACCGTTCGAATGTGGGAATGGTGGTTGATGCAGGACTTCGGCATCACACGTTCAACCGCCTCCATGGTGTGCCGTGAGTGGTTGGATGAGGTGTCACAGTCCACAACAAATAACTGTCAGTCTATCCTCCCACGGGCATGGTTGTTTGTGTGTTGTCCTTAGTGTAAGTAGGATGATTCTGCCAGCATTGTGGCAAAGCGTGATGACACTAAGCGGACTATGTCTTCATTTTTTTGCGATAGCCTTGTTGTATTAGGGCATGTTAATAACAGTTAGTTTCGTTATACGTAAAGCGCATTTTTACGCATTTACGAAAGTAATGAATTTCACTGTCCCATTTTTCATTGTTTTATGGTTTAGTTTAGACTGTCCACTAGTCGTATTTGGTTTTCTTATGTTTTGCTGTAGATTGCATATCACTGACTAAAACCGGTAGTTTGTGGACAAAAGTCTTTTGACCATGGACGTAAATAAAGAAATATATGGTTTACTTCTGAATCACTGTTCAACTGACGACTATGTTGCATCTCGTGAGACGTGACCCTAATTTCATGAAAGATTGTCAAAGCTCACCGAATTGACTCATTATCTCCATTTGTGTCTTCCAGTGACGACGAATATTTGTGACTAATCATTCATTTCTTTCAGTGCAAAGAATGACAACAGACAAAATGTTAGATCCCCAACACACACACGCGTCCAACAATCCCGCCGTCCCGGTTCTATGAAAGCGCTCACTGGACTCTTCGGGTAGCTGGAGATGGCATGCAGTTGGTAACACGTGGTTTCGTGAGTCACGCCAGTATAATGGTGAATGTCTGCCATTAGCAGGTGTACATAGCTGCGCAGCCAAATTGCAACACATTCAAAGATAGGAGATACCAAGATCGATTTTATTTGGGAGATATCAGGTGCTAAAAAAGGTCACATGGTTGAAAAGAGAGCCTTGTAGGAGATTTATGGAAGGTGATGAAATCAGTATTGAGCGTTGCCGCAGATAATGGCTATAACCATTTCTCCACGACCCGGCATGGAATCTACATCTACATACATACCCTGCAATCCACCAAAAGGTGCGTGGCGGAGGGTACCCACTACCACTACTAGTTATTTGCTTTCCTGTTCCTCCCACATATAGAATGAGACGAAAATGAATGATTGTACGAGCTCTAATCTCTCTTTGTGATCTTTATGCAAACTGTAAGTTGCAGTGCGCTTAAAATTCCGGCCGTCTAAATTTCTTCAACAGTGTTGCTAGAAAATGACTTTGCCTTTCCTCCAGCGTCTTCCATTTGAGTTTACGAAACATCTCAGTAACCCTCGTGCGTTGATCAAATCTACCAGTAACAAATCTAGCCACCGTCTCTGAATAGCGTCTATGCCTTCCTTTAAACCGATCTGGTGGAGATACCAAGAACTTAAGCCATACTCAAGACCGGATCGTACAAGCGTTTTATAAGCGGTCTCCTTTACAGACGAATCACATCTTTACAAAATCTAATGTAGAAAGCAGAGTGTCTGTATGTTAGTGTGTTTATGTGTACTTGTTTCATAGAAATCTACAGTTTTTTTCGAATATTTGTCAAATTTTGTGCGCGGTAGCTTCAATCCATGAGGACGGTCGCCGTAAGTGTAATAATCATGTACGATACATAGCTTTCTAGATGTGATATCATGCAGAATGAGATGCGCGAAAAACTGCTGCATTTAGGGACAATGCAGCTCATTTTCTTCTAAACCACTGGACCAATTTCAACCAAATTTGATACACACATTCCTTTCTGTGAGGTAACAATTGCTACAGGGTTAAGAATCACATACAACACATGGTTCAGAAGATATGACGTCATAAACAATAGGAATTGGACAAAGTGCCACTTGATGCAGCAGGACTTTATAAATAGGCTATATGAGAATGACATTACTTAGCGACTTGCAACAAACTTTAATCATAATTTAACTCCTTTATTAAACTTTTTCTTGCTGACAATCATAGCAAAATGATGAAAGGAAAAAAGTTTCTCGCTTACTACTTTTCCGCTGTTTATGGAGTAAAACTACGGCATTCGCTATGACATTACAATTGATAATTTGTACATTGCAAGTTATAGCCGCTAGAAATTTTTCCGACAGTATATACACACATACTTGAGTGTACCTTCGAAATTGTATCACAGTACGACACATAGCCCATGAGGGCACATAACCATTTCTCCACGACCCGGCATGGAATCTACATCTACATGTTAAAAGTACTTTATTTTTCACGACGGCCGTTTCGGCTTATGCCATTCTCAGGTGATGCCTGCAAATAAGCTGTGTTCGTTGTTTTGTTCTGTGTACACTATAAGTTTGGATTTATGTCCTTCAGGCAACTCGTTTCGTTGTAAGATATAATATTTATCTTAGTGTTGATGCTATATGTTTACAACATGTACAAAAATGTTATATCGGAAAATAATTATAATCGTTTGTTATGTGACGTGTCTGGTCATTCAGATGCTACGTGTGAGTACTGTTTGAATGTTGTTATCTATGGATCTAAAACAGTGCATCTTTGGATAAGCCGTTATCTAATCGTTACATTTCGATAACATTTTCTAAATAATGTTTGTGTTTAAATTCTCTGTGGTCATTGAGAATTTCGTCTGGGGTTGTGTTTATATGGATAAATATTTCCAGTTATTCCATAAAATTCATTAAGATACCTTGGCGGTGGTTTTGTGCAATTTTGTGTTAAGGCTGTTTGTCGTTCGGAATGCAAGATTAATTTGTGTTTTTTGAAAACTGCGTTGATTTTGTTGGAAATATTGTCTACGTAGGTTGCAGGAATATATTCTATTTTCGTTTTCTGTGATGGTTGACTACGTAGTGTTATGTGTGGGTGCAATGCAGCTTAACAAACGATTATAATTATTTGTACATGTTGTATACATATAGCACTATACTATCTAAGATAAATATTAAATCTTACAACGAAACAAAACTGAAATACCAAAGGATATAAACATTTTCGTAACTAAGAGATGCTGTATGCAATATACATCGATGTTATGTAAATATTGTTGCCTGAAAGACAAATTTCAAACTCATAAAATCGTGTACACAGAACAAAATAACGAACATAGCTTCTTAGAAGGCATCACATGAGAATGGCATAAGCCGAAACGGCCGTTGTGAAAAATAAAGTATTTGCAGCAATTTAGGCAATTAATATTTATTACAATAAAATAATTTCTGAAGCACATTCATTGGCGTAAATGGATACTGCTTGTAAAATAAATAGCGAATACCGTTAGTAGCACAGAGGTAATAAATTTAAACGTCATTCTTAATGCAGCCGTATCAGAAGCTACTCCGTGTTTGTGACGTCATATCTCCTGAACAGTATGTCGTGCAGTGATATAATTCTGCCTATAACTTCCACGAATGTGCAACGAAGGAATAGGACGTGCAGTGTCGTTATGCAAAAGCCATGAATTGTTTTTCAACAATACCGGTACTTCTCGTATACGGCGCATAACGTCAAGGTTATAGTCCATATTGACAGCACGACCTCGAAGCAAAAATTTGTGAAGCACTGCATCACGGTATTTAAAAAAAATCGTTATAGCCGTAAACCCATGTAGTCACGGTTTATGTCCATTTTGAGCAAATCAGGATCATTATTGACGTCAGTCAAGATCTGCTGAGCAATAGTAAAACGAGACCGTTCTTCTGATCAAATTTGGAAAGTTTTGGAACAAACTTCGCCGACAAACATCTCATGCCCAAAACAGTCTAAAAAATTACATAACACAAGCCGACCTATATACCAACATCCTCAGTAAATTCGCTTATGGGAACTAGACGATTTTCAAAACAATTTTCTTCAAAGATTCGACGTTGTCTGATGTGCTGTGTCGTCCATATCGAGGTTCTGGCATCTTCTCGGTCATCTTCAGAGAGCTTCTACCACTGGTAAACAGTTTTTTCACTTCTAACAGATTTTTGTATGCCCCTGTAACATTTCAAGTGTTTTTGAATACTACGTTCAATTTTTCACAATAATTGTGTTGCAAATATTTGCAACAATTGTTATACTAACAGAAAATCGCCGAGCACACTAAAACACATCTAACCTATCTATCTGTCAGAAAGAAACCAAGTATTGCTTACTCTTCAAACTCTGAACATATGTTCGGAACACGTGTACCAACATAACAAAAAATAAGTTAATAATCGAACGGAGGTAGCGGCGCAGTTTGATAAGTCACCTTACTTTCTGAACGGCGCCGGTTTGTTGGTCCCAGCTGCTGTGTGACTCATTTCTTAATCGTCCATGCGCCATGCGCCACTCATGTTCTGCGTGTAAATCATGGTCACCTTGGTAATTATGCCCGTGGAGGGACAGGGAGTCTGCGAGACCTACTTCTATCCTTTGAACGTTCGTCTTCGAAAAGATTACTAGCGCACTCACACGATGACGTAACACAATCACTTGCAATCTTACCTCGTGATTTGAATTTGAGCAGAAATAAATCTAAAGCTCTGTTGCCTCTACGAGAGTGTGAATAGCAACGAATAGAGGCATCAAGTGATTCCACAGATAATACCACCGAGACAGATGACGCTAGTAGCGGTACCAGATCATGCGAAAGCGCCACATGTGTAGACGGATAAATAGAAATGCGAAGGAAATGAACAGTAAGCGAAGTGTCACAGAGACAAGTGGGCAAGATTGTCATTCTGCGCCCTACCCCCCTCTAACTGCTTCGTCGTCGCAATGATGAAGTATGAGATTTAATAAAAACAAAAAACTGGGTTTATATTGAGTTCCTTTATTCACAAACAGGAGAAAATTTACTGTATGATGAAGTCATAAATGAATAAAGATAAATATTAAATACAAAGTAATTTAAAAATTTGAGGCCTAGGTCTAACTTAAGAAAAATTTTACCAAAAGATGTTCAAAAACAATGCAAAATATTTAGTTTTAAATAAAACATAAACGCAGATTAAAAAGTCAAATTATCCAAGTATAATACGTGATAGAATAAAATCAACTGTGTAAATGTTTGCTCAGCCTCTCCACTGCGGCAATAAGAACTGTAAGCTGTAATGTTTATTCCACTTTATAATGGCTGGGTGGGGAGACCACATTGGGTAAATAATTTAAATTGTGAGCAGTCTCATATTTGTAATTGATCATGATGTTCAATTACGCGTTTCGTCCTGTTAGGCTGTGTTCACAGTGGCACCGACAGACCGATGTCAGACGCCGTCATCCGAGTTCGACTGAAAACATCGACCGACGGCTGGTCGCACTGCATCCGATATAGTTTGTCACTTGGTCCTGTTAGAAGAGAAAGTTAGGTTAGGTTTGACTACATCCTGTGACTGAAGTAAATTAGATTTCAATTCATGGGTGTGCAATGGAGCCCACCGACATTTTTATGCTTCGAAATTATTGCTACAATGCAGCTTTTGTTATTACTAAAGACTTGGAATGCATACGAATGAGCTACAACTATCTGGAAAAAGAAAGTGGCGAGGATTGTGTACTGTCCTCAGTACACAGACAATCTTTACGAATGTGTGAGGTACCGGTAAAAGGAGAATTTCTATTACATACTTTCGTGCTGTCATTGACAAGCAATAATACAGTTTTGCTGAATTTATTTGAACTTGTGCAGACATACACCAGTTAACCTCCATGCTTTAAATAATGAAAACTAGATCAATTAGGGAAGTTTATTGCTTATCACAACGAATTTCGAGGATTTATTCGCATCTTCTATTGTTTACATAAAACGTTTCAGTGTGCGATTTCTTGACACACTTGCACTGCAGTTGTCTCTCTTAGGTTAGCTACCAAAGTTCGTAAAATCGGATAGAATAAATATTGAGTTGTGTTTTATCCTAATGTTAGAAATTATAACTTTTTCTGTCTGCTTAAAGGTATTGTGCCTCTTGCATTACTCAGAATATAAACATAATAATCGTGACTTAGGCCTACCTGCGTACAAAAACCAGTGTAAGTGACGATTTTAGTGTTGTGATGTCCAGTTTAATGAAGCAGACACAATACTTGCAAGTATAGACAACGTACTATTTCGTGTGTAAAAACGTTGCCAATATTTTATTATGTATGCTACGATTTCCCTCATTACAGTAACCTCAAAAAGACTAGACCTGTGCAAGAGCTGCATAAAATCACACTTGGGAAATCCCAATGTATTTATGTAAACAAATGCACTAAACGCGAGAAAAATTCTCGAAATGCGTTATGCTAAGCATAAAAATACATAATGGATACAGTTTCTCAGTGTTTAAATCCATGAAGAACACAGTTATAGGCCACCCAGAAACATCCAATTATGATGAACGAAATGAAGTTAAGGTACATTGATCTTCAATGACTGTCATTCAATATATTTCTGAAAGACAAGTGTGAAATTAAGAATAATGTTGAAAACAGAAACCACTGAAAAGCGGAAGCACACGTAGGCCTGCACCACATAGAACAGACTCAGACCTTTTTAAAGAACGCCAGAAGCAGTAAGAATAATTTGTGGACAGCCAATACCCGATTATCACAGTGCAAAACACTGTAAGAGAGCCACTACAATAACATTAAGATGTTTACAATTCCGGATTGAACACATTTTGAGGTTATAATTTACGCCTAAAATTTCTGCTTAAGGATTTAACCAACTTGGGGTTTCCAATAAACTGTCATATCAGACCATATATTCCGAATTATATCCTGATTGTGATATTTCTCTTCTTCTGGGTGCTACAATCTCTCTCTTTCTTTCACTAAGCATATCAGTTTCTCACCGTCCATATGTGGCATATGAGAACGTCGGTGGATTTGACCGAAGAAAGCAAACTGATTTGAATTTCAGCGATGTGTCTACGTTCGGGCGATGAGATCGGCTACAGTGTGACCGTGCACATAGTGGAGTACTGATTTGAAACGACCGGCCGTTTTCCGCCGACGTCTGTCGTCGGTACAACCCACAGATATCAGAGCCACTGTGATCACAGCCTTAACGTAATCTGATTGTTAAATGTTGCAGGGCTTCGGATGCCAAGTCAAGCAGCGATGGAAGCAGTTTTAGCAATTTTATAAAGGTTATCGTCTAGGTTCCCATATCTGATAGAAAAGATGGTGCCACAGTAGGTCCAGCGTGAAGTTTGTAATAACTTCACGGACCATTCATGACTGATGTAAGTCGTGAACAAGTGTTCTTTTGAAGTTACATTTACGACGAAAATCAACAAAACGGAGATGTAGTGTGCCTCTAGCTTTATGAGAAACAGATTTTTGCAAAAATGTTTTAATGGTAATATATTCCAAATAGTAAGTACAACTGCTGCATTTCAGATATATTTGTGAATAGTGTGATCACTTCACGACTAAAAAAAAAAAAAAAAAAAAAAAAAAAAAAAAAAAAAAAAAAAAAAAAAAAAAAAAAAATCGGAATTGAAGCAACATGATTCTGGCTTAACTAAAAATTATATGCCTAATAACTCACCTTTCACATTTCCTGTCAACCAAGTTGACATTAACGAAAAAGATTTCTGAGCTTCCCCTTCCTTTTCTCGGGCTTTCCTCCTGAATGCCGCTCCAGATAGTTTTTTTTGGCATCTTCCCACACTTCACACCTAAGTAATAAGCTAATACTTGATACTTCAGAGTTACATCAGTCAGAACTCTCTCAGTCTAAAAAAACTCAAATGCATCCGACAAAAGTAGAACATAGAAGGATCAACAAAGGAAACATTGACACGATTACAACAAAGAAAGTCGCAGTTCGTCTTTCTGCCACTGCGGAGCGGGTGCCGGAATACTACTGAATAAGCGTATTGAATGGTCCGTGGTCAGTACATTCGGGATAGCACGGGTACAGGGGCAGACGAGACATTACGTGTTTAATAGTTGTAAAGGACCAAAAATGCAAATAAAAGTACTTATAATTACTTATTGCTAATGTAACGAAATTCATACTATAGCTTACAGTAAAATTGATTTAATTCGTGTAATTATGGTAAAGCTTTTGCCCATTTTGGCGCCCCCTGAGCTCTGCGCCCGGGGCAACTTGCCCCCTTTGCCCCCCCCCCCCCCTTAGATCCGCCACTGAGCACCAGATATGAAGACAGCTGAATAACTGAGGTGAGCGCAGGCTGCCTGTAGAGAGAGCCAGCACAGATCCCTGTGAGGGCAAGAGCGCTCCCCAGTTGTGACGTCAGTAGATGCCCGTGAGCGAGCTGCTCAATCTCCTCAGCTCTTACATTATATAAATCTCAAATTCTAGTTTCCTGTCTTCTTAACACACAATACTAAATAACGGGGTACTTCTCCGCATCTGATATACTAAGCCAACTGGTCGTGGGATGAAATATTGTATAAACGAGTGTTGCAAGACTGGATGACATAGTTCTTCTCTCGCAGTCGTATTTCCGAAGCAGGTAATTATAATCTTGATTTCAGACAGTAAAGGAATATGAATATTGTCCAATTACTTCTGATTTTGTATACTCAGATCGATTTCTTCGATTCAGTACGTCATGGTGGTTCGATTTCTAGTATTCGTTCACTGTTCTTTCTATTCAGCGATGGCGCGATTCAGGTGTGCCAAGGTTCATTGAAAGCGGATGGGCGGTACGGCAGAGTATGAAATACAAACAAACATGATGCACAGGTTCCCCCCAGGTCAACTGATCGTGGGATGAAATATTGTATAAACGAGTGCTGAAAGATTCGATGACATAGTTCTTCTCTCACAGTCAATTTCAGAAACAGGCGGGTGTAATCTGTATCTCAGACGCTAAAGGAATATGAATACTGTGCAATTTTTTCTGATTTCTTTTTCTCAGAGCAATTATTCCGATTCAGTACGTCATTGTGATTGGATTTCTACTATGCGTTCACTGATCTTTCTATTCTACGAGGGCAGGATTCAAGTGTTTTCATTGAAATCGGATGGCAGGTACAGCAGCGCATAAAATACGAACAAACATGATGCGCGGGTTTCCCCACGCGAGTGTATTTAACGTCACATCTCCCTAACTATAAGAAGTACAATGATACCATTTCTAAGTCACATCCATTACCGCAAATGGATAGTGGTTGCAAAATAATTTCAAATAATTAATAAATTTAAACGTCAATCATAAGGCAGTAGCTTTAGACGCAACTTCATGTTCATGACGTCACGTCTGTTGAACTATGTATAGTATATTGATATAATTATGCCTGTAACTTTCACGAAAGTGCAACGATTGGAGAACAGGCGCAGCGCCAAAGCCATGAATTATTTTCCACACTCCCATTTATGTGGGCATGTTTGGGCCCAGTGCAGCTCGTGCGAGGCACCATGATGACCACAAGTGTCGTGCACTGGCTGCAGACAATGTACGCCCTATCATCATTATGGAGTTTCCCAACGGCACTGTCATTTTTCAACATGATAACGCACCTTGTCACACGGTCAGGATTGGTCCGATGAAAACAGTGGCGAGTTGCTATTATGTGCTTGTTCCTCAACTTATTTTATCTCACCGAGATTGCGATAGACGCATATGTGACGTGAGTGATGGTGTCGTTTGAGCTGATCCCTTCCTCCCTGTAAATTACGGGAATCAGCGACTTTGAATGCAGATGCGGTCTCTCCAGCCACATAGCACCGCCTCATCACTTCCGTGCCAAGACGCGTCCTCGCTGTCATCGTGCCAAATGAGGATATATTGGCTGTCACGTGGGTCATACTGTTGTGACTAATCAGTATAAACCGTTATCTGGCCATGCTAAAGATCTATCATTCATTACGTGTAATGGAATTGTCCGGACAGCCTTTTTGAGGCACTGACTACAGTCTGCATGTATTTCTGTACAGTGTGTGACGGACAGTATTATTCACTTTGTTATTTGTGAAGTTTTATTTATGTTTAAGTGAACGATTGAGAGTAGCAAGAACATTTGCTTAGGTTTCTTCGTTCTGAACTGAGACATTTTCTCTTCGTGTCGTTAACGATAAACAGGAGACTGCAATATGACCATAGGTTCCGACTCGATTTAGAAAACAATACGGCATGAGTTTTCCAACGGAAAGAAGTGTTCAGACATAAACGTGACTTCCAACATACCCCAAGAGAGTGTTAGAGGCCCATTACTTTTCACAGTATATATGACCAAATAGCTGAAAATGTGACGTCACCCGTATACATATTTACTGCAGTCATGTCACCTTCTGCTTTCTCTCACCTTCCCTTCCCTTCCCTTCCCTTCTCTCTCTGGTCATCTCCTCCTCCTCTCTGTTGAACTACTCCACCTCAGATCATCTCTGAAAAATTACATAATTCTTTTTAACATTATGCTGATCAGTACTTTTCATCTCATCGTAGCTGTGCACGAAATTTTAAACATTCTCAAAAAAATAGTTGTCAATTTTAAAGAAGTAGACACATGTAACCAAGTAGGTTCAACACTCTTTCTACGACAAAGATATTATAAACGATATAACAGAGCATTTAATTTTCTTATGCTTAAGTTCCCTAGTTGGTGATACTTCTTTGTCTCTTACTCTTCAAGAAACTTAACTGTCAGAATGCACAATTTAAAGGCGACTGACACAAACCACAATTTTAAACAACTTTTCATGTACCTCTGCGTTTTGTTGTTTTCTCTCGTCTGTTGTCTCTAAACGTTTCGACAGAAAATCAGTAAGGTTTACTATGGACGGTGTTTGTCGACAATAGTAAGTTAAAGAAAACCAGAGAAAAAGTCAGGAAGCAAAAGCCTACATTGAGAAACTACTTATATTTTAATATCCGAGGAGTTAATCTAAGCTGTAAGTACTAAGTACGATAGTATGCATTGCCGTTTTAGCATTATCCCCCAGTTCTTGCTGCATTATATGATTTGACGCAGCTAACTAAACGCAGATTATCAGAGAAAGAACTACACCTGGTGGCCATGTGAGTTGGTGTATTATCACGTTTCCGGTACTTACTGACGTCCTGCGTAGTCAGTTACGCACCTCTTAACCTCGATGCTTGTATGTTCGACAAGACTGATACATACTTCAGTTGCAGGATGTGATTAACCATTTATCAATGACTGACCGTAATGAAACACTAATAGGTGGATGCTTTACCGTGTGCGGCGTGGGAATGGGTCTGTGGAACCACGTTACGCGTTGCGCGGCCGGAGGTTCAGGTCCTCCTTCAGGCGCTCGCGTGACTGTGTGTGTGAGTGTGTGTGTGTGTGTGTGACACCGTTCTAATGTGGGAATGGTGGTTGATGTCCGACAGATGGGAACTTGGGTCTCGGCAATCGTGCAGGACTTCGGCATCACACGTTCAACGGGCTCCATGGTGTGCCGTGAGTGGTTGGATGAGGTGTCACAGTCCACAATAAATAACTGCCAGTCCATCCTACCACGGGCATGGGTGTGTGTGTGTGTGTGTGTGTGTCTGTGTGTGTTGTCCTTAGTGTAAGTTAGTTTATGTAGTTTGTAAGTCTAGGGGCTGATGACCATAGCAGTTTACAAACATTTCAACAGTTTGTTATGAACCGTAGCGCCGCTAACATCTTGATTCTGCCAGCATTGTGGCATAGTGGGATGTAGCTAAGCGGATTAAGTTTTTATCTTTTGGCGATAGCTTCTTTGTATTCGCGCACGTTTAAAGAAAATAAATTCCGCTTTACTTTAAGAGCATTTTTTACACATGTACTAAAGTAATGCATTTGATTGTGTCATTTTTCATTGTTCTATGGTTTAGACTGTCCACTAGTCGTATTTCGTTTCCTTATGTTTTGCTGTAGATCGCGGGTCACTGACTAAAACCGGTAGTCTACGGACAAAAGTATTCGACCGTGATGGACTTAAATAAAGAAATATATGTTTTACTCCTGAATCACTGTTCAACTGACGACTATGTCGCATCTTGTGAGACATGACCCTAATTTCATGAAAGATTGTCAAAGCTCAGCGAACTGACTCATTTTCTCTATTTGTGTCTTCCAGTGACGACGAATATTTGTGACTAATCATTCATTTCTTTCAGTGCAAAGAATGACAACAGACAAAATGTTAAATCCCAAACAACACACGCGTCCAACAATCCCGCCGTCCCGGTTCTTTGAAAGCGCTCACTGGACTCTTCGGGTAGCTGGAGATGGCGAGCAGTTGGTAACACGTGGTTTTGTGAGTCATGGCAGTATAATGGAGAATGTCTGCTATTAGCATGTGTACACAGCTGCGCAACCAAATTGCAACACCTTCAAAGACAGGAGATACCACGATTGATTTTATTTGGGAGATATCAGGTGGTAAAAAAGGTCACATGATTGAAAATAGAGCCATATAAGACATGTATGGAAGGTGATGAAATCAGTATTGAGCGTTGCCGCAAATAATGGCTATAACCATTGCTCCATGACCCGGCATGGAATCTACATCTACATACATACTCTGCAATCCACCATATGGTGCGTGGCGGAGGGTACCCACTACCACTACTAGCTATTTGCTTTCCTGTTCCTTCCCCATATAGAATGAGGGGAAAACGAATGATTGTACGAGCTCTAATCTCTCTTTGTGGTCTTTATGCAAAATGTAAGTTGCAGTCCGCTTAAAATTCCGGCCGTGTAAATTTCTTCAACAGTGTTGCTAGAAAAGGACGTTGCCTTCCCTCCCGCGATTTCCATTTGAGTTTCCGAAGCATCTCTGTAACCCCCGTGCATTGATCGAATCTCCCAGTAACAAATCTAGCCGCCGTCTCTGAATAGCTTCTATGCCTTCCTTTAAAACGGTCTGGTGGAGATACAAAGTACTTAAGCCATACGCAAGACAGGATCGTACAAGCGTTTTAAGCGTTTTATAAGCGGTCTCCTTTACAGACGAATCACATCTTCCCAAAATCTAATATATAAAGCAGAGTGTTTGTATGTTAGTGTGTTTGTGTGTGCGTTTTGCATACAAATCTACAGTATTGTTCCAATCTTTTTCAAATTTTGTGCACGGTAGCTTCAATCCATGAGGATGGTCGCCTTAAGTGTAAGAATCACGTACGATACATAGTACTCTAGATGGGACGTCATGTAGACTGAGATGCGAAAAAACTGCTGCATTTAGCGACAATGCTGCTCATTTTCTCCTAAACCAATGGACCAATTTCAACCAAATTTGGTACACACATTCTTTACCGTGAGGTAACAATTGCTGCGTAATTAATAAACACATACAACGCATGTTTCAGAAGATATGACGTCATAAACAATAGGAATTGGACAAAGTGCCACATGGTGCAGCGAGACTTTATAAATACGCTATATGAGAATGAGAGTATTTAGCGACTTGCAACGAACTTTAAACATTATTTAAAACCTTTAATAAACTTATTCTCGCTGACAGTCATAGCAAAATGATGAAAGGAAAAAAGTTTCTCGCTTTCTACTTTTCCGCTGTTTAGGGAGTAAAACTACTGCATTCGATATGACGTCACAATTTATAATTTGTACACTACAAATTGTAGCCGCAGAAAATTTTACAGACAGTATACACGCATATAGTTGCGAGTACCTTCTAAATTGTATCACTGTACGACACCTAGTTTATGAGATATGATCACATAAACAGTAATGTTCGTGGAAAACCGCCCCATGACTCACCAAGTTTTAATCTATCACTTCTTTCATACTAATTGTATTCCCAAGAGATTTTACAGACATACTGCCCTTCCACAAATGTGTATATACATGAAAAATGGCAGGAATAAATATATAAATACCCGAGCAAGGCCGGGTATTCAGCTAGTTCTCCCCAATACATCCAAGTCAAGCATCCGCCATCCCATTTCATATCGCTGTGCAGGTTTACGCCTAGATATTTGACGTGATTGTCAAACAGTACACTACTAATGCTGTATTCCAACATTACGGGATTGTTTCTCCTACTCCTCTGCACCAGCTTATATCTTTCAACATTTGAGGCTAGCTGCCGTTCTTCACATCACCAAGAAATTTGGTCCAAGTCATACTGCATCCAAAGATGACACCTTCCTGGGTACCTATTCCATATGCTCTTACGTTCGTTAGCAGTCTGTAGTGCGGTACCGTGTCAAACGCCTTTCGAAAATCGAGAAATATGCAGCCTGCCCTTCACCCATGTTTCGCAAGTTGTTTTGAGAGTAACGGGCAAGCTCTTTCGCACGATCGACGCTTCCTAAAGCCATGCTGATGCATAGACAGTAGCATATCTTTCTCTGTTGTTGTTATGGTCTTCAGTCCGGAGATTGGTTTGATGCAGCTCTCCACCCTACTCTATCCTGAGCAAGCCTCTTCATCTCCTCATAAGAACGGCAACCCACATCCACTTGAATCTGCTTAGTATACGCGTCTCTTGGTCTCCCTCTGCGATTTTTACCCCACACACTTCCCTCCAATGCTAAATTTGTAGCAGCTCTGTCAAGAAAATTTATTGTATTTGAACTGAGTATATGTTCAAGAACTCTACAGCAAGCTAACGTTAATGATATAGATCTGTAATTATATGAGTGTGTTCTTTTGACATTATTATACCCAGGAGTTACATGCGCCTTTTTCCAGTCGCTTGGAACTTCTTGCTGAATCAACGCTTCGCGATAAATGCACGCCAAGTGAGGGTCGAATGTCGCAGAGTTCTCTTTGTAAAACCGAATAGGTACCCCATCTGGACCTGCCACTTGTTTGTTTTCAATTGTCTCACAAGGGACACCTTTGACCTCGAACTCTCGGAACCGCACGAAACCATGCTTGGAATAACAGGACAGTGTTGTGTGTCATTTCCATGCAGAACGTTGCATTGTACCTCGAGTAATATGGGAGGTTTGTGCGCCGTGTTGCTATAACTATTTTTGTCTGCAGTTACAAAAAAATTACATCGAATTTTTGTACTCGCATTGCTGCATATACTTCTGTTACAGTATTCACAAAACAAATTACAATGTATTACAAACGCTACAGCGAAAGAGAATATTGGTATACAGGATAACAGTTTACTTACAGTCGTGCAGGCGTACAGTGTTGATGTTGGCAACAACCGTAGAATGCTATTTGAAAATCCAATCATGCAGAATAAGGGAAATAATCTTTGGTGTTGACAATGAAGTAAATAAATAATTCTGTTCTTTTCCTTAGCTTGAAAGTTTTTTTATGTACCGGTAGTCTTGCCTTGTCAGTAAATTAATCATCCTTGTGAAAGAAATATTTTGTTGCCAACATTAGCATACTACGTCACTGCAATCGTAACTAAACTTTACGCAGTACTCTATCTGTCTCAGTTAAGTAGTAATCCCTTATAGATATGTGTCAATATAGACATTTACTTATAAAAATATAACAGGGGGTGGGTTTTGTGATAAAACGCTAGGTTTCGTGTTTTCAAATTACATACTGCAATTTATAACGGCTGAACTTCGAAATGCAACAAAGAGCATTCAACGGTTGTTGCAGCACAGTACACTGCCCGGTCTCCTTAAGTAATATTTTACGCAGTGTAATAATATTATTTTTCGTTTTTGTACCCTAGCTGCGGGAGAGGCCCACCGCTCAAAGGCGCCTTCCTGCGGAGGTTCGAGTCCTCCCCCTGGCATGGGTGTGTGTATTGTCCTAAAGTTAGTTTGTAAGCCAAGAGACTACTAACCACACAAGTTAAGTCCGTTACATTTCAACCATTTGAACATTTTGTACTCAAAATATATTCTGTATGTTCTGGAATACTCTGTTGTGTTGTGATACTTGGCGGATGCTATCTCCCTACTGGCAGAATCTCTGTTATTACGTTGTGCTTTCAAAAGAGATATACAAAAACGTACGTTCGAATATCACACACGTCAGGTCATAATAAATATATTTACGTAAAACATACAGACCTCTCCGTTCGGGTTACCAGTTCTCGCGACAATTTTTTCTTATGTTCGAATCTTTTTCGAAACGAAGCATTGTAAATCCACCTCTAGAACGATTAGAAGAGTTTAAAGTAGCGTAACCATCCGCAATTTCATGTTAAATTGCCGTGACGCAAATCCTACAGCATCCCAGCATGTTTACACTTAAGAACTATGGGCAACGACATTCAGGGTGTGACAGCTCGTACTTACAGGAGCCTTAAGACAGAGGACTCTTTTGAACGACGATTCGTCTGCACCACGATTCGATTCTTACAATTCTTTGTTTGTATTCGCTCAAATGAATGATTCATTCACGAATCTCAACAACTCTACCACCTTCCTACTATCTATATGAAACCGTCCTGGCGGTAACAGCGTCACATGACGAGGAAAGTAGTATAGCTGTGGGCGTTACACCCCACTGAGATTCTACCCATGATGCATTGCGCGAGTACCGCTACCTCCACCCCTCCTCCCTCGGCCAATTGCCGAACCGCAGATCAAAGAATGCCGCCAAACTCGAACAATAGCGCACTTAAGGATGATTGATAGTTTACATTTAGGTCCTTTTGATTCGCTTGACCCCTCCTCCCTCGGCCAATTGCCTGACCGCAGATCAAAGGATGCCGCCACAGGATGATTGATAGGTCTTCCTGGAAGAACGAAAGATGATTGACAGTTTACATTTAGGTCCTTTTGATTCGCTACTTGTCCGACCGCTAATCAAAGGACGCCCGCATAATGCACTTAAGGATGATTGACAGGTTGCAAAACCTCCCTCGGCCACACACGACGCCCCGCCCCCCACCCTCCACCCCTCGGTGCAGCCGCCAGACAAGCGGCACCTCCGACAGGTCCAGACCTGTAGACCCATCGACATGTCTGTACTCGCACCCGCGACCACTACTCACTCGGCCGATTGCCGGACCGCCGCCTCCGCCGCTGCTGCCGCCGACAGATGCTACCCCCTCCTCCTCCCACGCTCGCCACCGGTTCTCAAAGGACGCCGCCACCCGCCCTACCTGCGAGAACAAACAATACCGCGACGATTGTCTTGACCGCACCGACACCGCCCCCACAGGCCGACCCCTGCTCTCTTTTTACGGCGACCGCGGCCCGACAGGTCAGCAGCCAATTAAATTGCATATTTATTATTAAGCGCGCCGCAGCGATCCGTACGCCAGATCTCGATTTATGTAACAACAACAATTTCCGCCGTTTATTATTATTATTCTTGGAAAAAATAGAGCTACCATAGTGTTCTTTGTATGCTAAAAAACAATTTAGAACAGAAATGCTTAGTTGGTCTCGTATACTACAGCATGTAGTAGTAAAATATTAAAACTCATATGCAAAATTTGCAAGTAAGAATTTCCACTCCAATCTCTCTCCATGCTCTTCGCATAGACTACAACCGACAGACGTGTTTAATAATAATAATACCGCAGGTTACGGTAACGAACGCCACAAACTTACGTATCCATCTTAACATATACTCTTTCGATATACAGAAACAATTCTAACGAAAAGAAAAGAAATGGTCCGTTTCGGAATTCGACCGCAACCTTAGATCTATAAATGTATCTCTTTGTTTAGACGATGCAAGCAACAGCCATCGAACGGAATGTAACTTCTATGCCAACAACTCTTTCGATAAAACAGCAACAGCGGCAGCAGCAGAAGACGGCATATTGTTTATACAAAAATTCCAAATAACGAAAATCGGCAATGACATCTAGCACAACGTCTCTAAATATACATCTGCAAGCTCCGTTAAACTCGTATGCAAAATTTGCAAGTAAGAATTTACATTCCCATCTCTCTCCAGGCGTGTTTAATAATAATAGCGCAGGTTAGATAATAAACGCCACAAACTTACGTATCCATCTTAACATATACTCTTTCGATATACAAAAACAATTCTAACCAGAGCCAATTAACGAAAAGAAAAGAAATGGTCCGTTTCGGAACTCGACCACAACCTTGCATCTATAAATGTATCTCTTCGTTTAGACGATGCAAGCAATAGCCATCGAACGGGATGTAACTTGTATGCCAACCACTCTTTCGATAAAACAGCAACAGCGGCAGCAGCAGAATACGACATAGTGTTTATACAAAAATTCCAAATAACGAAATCGGCAATGACATTTAGCACAAAGTCTCTAAATAAACATCTGCAAGCACCGTTAACAATCGTCCAGAACGCAGAGCGCTCTCTCGGCAGACTACATAAAAGAAACATATGCTAAGTGTTTAAACAAAAACACCTAAGTAACATCTCCAAATGATCAAAACCTTCTATGCAGACGCACCATTCTGACAAGGATAGCTCGCAATGTATTTATTTAATGGAGCTGAGCCATGCCGAAAGTTCCGAAATTTAACACTCTCTCTCTCTTTAGCGATCTTGCCCTGTTACGTTTCCTTCTTCTTAGATCGAGGTATAACTGCGCATTCCGAGAGTTCGGGTATTTTAATTTTACCTCTTATTTCCTTGCTACAGCAGTACACATCCCATCTAAGAAATCTCTATGTCCTGTTACGATGCAAACTACATTTATCTGACACCGATATTCCAGCGCCCCAGATGACATTTAATCCCTATTGTGCAATGGAGAGTCGAAATAAAAGAAAAATACGTGAAATAATTTACCGATTCCGACCGTCTACACTAAAACGTTTCGAAATTATTGGCCTAACAACACCCTTATTCGACAATACAGCAACCACAGAACCGAAGTTACCTGCCCAATGCAACACAGATTTCCAGCTCGACCCGCCCTTTACCCACAAAATTCCTACTCCGAACTAAGATTTATTATTTTAATTACAAGTAGATGTCCACCGCAAACGAAGACGCTAACCTACACGCCACAACACATGATTCTACATAGGACATGGAGTGTTTACAATTTTTGTTTTGTTTATTACAGTACAACTGAGTACATGCAACGTAATGTTCGCAAACACTTATATCGCAACCAACTCCCGCACACTTCGATCATAACCTGCTCTCTAAGGAATGGATGGGAGTCACACACAGTACAAACACGTCTGTCGTGTGTTCCGCTAATTTCGGCCAGTACAACTATGCGAGACCAATCCCCCCGCCTGTTTACTATAAAAGCAAATATTTTTCCCCACACTATCTGTTTAAACCGGGCTTGCACATATACAGTAGCCTCCTTTTAAAAGCATGTGTCTTCGCCATATAACCCAGTTTTCATTTACCCTTCTTCTTCTTCTTAGGACTTGTGGAATAACGTAGACGATATCTACGTCTGTGGATAATAAAGTCCTGGAATGCTAAAAAAAATACAGTTCCTTGCTCGACTCTACAAGTAATTTACAGTCGAAACTAAAAAAAAACATAATGTCCGAGAGAGCGGTCAATTTTCTGGTACTCTTAATACCCAAGTAACAAATCTAAAAGCGTTTGCACAGTACAACGGCGCACTTTGTAAATACCGTATCTTCTCTTTTAGAACACTTAAACAATCTTCTTACACAATCCTCCATCCCGGTAATACCATCTTCTCGACCCGGCGAAAAAATAAAAGTCCTAACAATCAACTGCCTGGACTCTTTATAAAATCGACATCTTTGCTTACACCAGGGCTCGTGATTTTTCGACAAATTTATTTTGGTTCTACAATTCGACGCCAACCACGTTAAGCAGTCGTTTCCTCGCCCGCAACCACTTTGATATTGCTCCTCCCATCCGAAAGTCATGCTCGGATACGAACGCCACTCGGTTAAAGTATTGTCCAAAAATCCAGGAGATAAGAAGCCATCTACACGAAGCTGCTGCTGTAGTATAGATGGGAGCGCCTCCATTAAAAAACATCGATTAGCTGCAGTTTATAAGATATATACCCACAGGACGTATATATTTCCCCCCATGTATTCCAGAAATAGTAACTTCGTCTTATCTCCAACGTTTGCAGTATCGAACTTGCGGAATTTACTACACACACACGCGCGCGCGCACTCCATTGGCTACAACTAGCGAACTTTAAGTAACGAAACTATAGGAGTTTTATAAAACACGTTGATTTTCGACGAAAGAATTATGATTTACCGCAGCAGGCATATCCGCTACGTAAACGTGTTGCACACCAGCCGTAAAGTAGCCAACACTAGCATACGATTAAACAGACGATGCTTCGACGAAAGATCAATGCACCACCAAAGTCAGTTTTCTTTACAGCTTTACCGTGACGTATATATTTAGGGTATATCGACACTTTTTACTTACATTCCGTCCCATCTAGCCTAAAGCACTCTCTGTAAGCGCCGAACATTTCCAACACAGTAACAGAACTACACCTTGCAGTCAACACGAACCTACAACAACAGAAGAATCTAGCCATTCCAACTCGTTTTTTGTCCCAACTAGCATGCTGCTAGCTATGTATACGTTCGTAACAACCCAGACAGAGCTATCCTTACATCCGTCACTAACCCAGTACCAACTCTAAACAAGTTACCACAGATGGTGTTATAACTGCGATCAGTAACAGACAAGATCTCCCAGACACACAGCGTTTTAATAAAGTTTCGATCTCGTTCTCTCTCCACCCAATAACTACGTGGTTGCTTGACCTGTCCCTAACATCCAACCACAACTTTGTTTCCAATGCATAGCCCGGCAGACAATATTTCTGGAACGCTCTCTATCAGCCAATAGACTATATACCTCGAGCATTCGCGCACAAATCACCATCGTATTCCACTCCTTCTAACAAATTATTACTCTCGATAAACATCTGTAACACAGTGTAAAAAAATGAGCGACGTGCACACGCACAGAACAGCTAACAAGAAAAGATCTAGATCCAAGACAAGTTCTTATAATCCTTACAAGCAGCAACGCAAAATAGTCTACACCATTTCGAACTAATGCAACACCAGATTTTTTTAACGATCTCCAAGAGCAATCCTTTAGTGACTAAACATACGATTAAATGCACCTCCAATGTAGGTAACTAATCCTCTAACTCGATGCTTATCGACCAAAGAACATTAATTTACCACTGCAATCATCTCCGATACGCTACCGAGAGACGTCCATTCGTAAACACAGCTAAAAGAAGATATAAATGCCCCACATCCATGCTACGAAGTATCTATATGTATTTCCACAATTGTGGACCACATCTGCGTTGCATCGTGTCGCACGACTAAACAGTTCAAAATAGGTACTTCGCGCAAGCTAGCATGCATAATCACATTCCATGTTATTTCTGGCTGTAGGCGAGTGCGGACCTGTTGACTCATCGTAGACGCCGGTTTGGAGCGTGTGTACGTCCTATACATGTAAACATACCTGTCCACGCTCGCACCTGACCCGGAGAAGTTTTCGGTTTAATTTTTCCTGGCCGCACCAGATTCCGAATACAAGAGAGCTATTTTCGCGAAGATAGATTTCCTCGCAGCTGACGCAAGCGATGTTTTTACCGTACGAGCAGTCGTTAAACTTTTATACGCAGATACATATACAGACAGTTGGATGTGCGCAAATTTGCGATGTAGCTCTTACAGAAACGAAACATAGTTTTTTTTAGAAATTCGATAAGAAGAAGAAGAACGAAATTTATACAAGATGAACCAATGTGCAATAAGTCAAACCCCAATCCATGCAGCAATGTACCGAGCAACATCGATTTAAACGAACGCTTTGCTTAACTGTAGAATAGAACAACACAGAATTACACCTCCCTAACAGATACTTTACCGAGGAGTTACTGCTCTTTGCTAACAAGAAACATGTCTTCTGGTATCTTCTCCTAAACCCTCGAGAAGCTAGACACAGAATACAAATCGTTCTTTATTATGTTCTCGAACTCCATTACGTATCTTCGTTTCCTCCTGCACCTTCGGGCAATGCTTCTAGACGAGAACAATCGTGTATTTTAACTTTTCCCATTATTTCCTGGTTATAGCACTATGCGTCGCTATGTGTGTACGTTACCAACTCCGGTGGTAATTTCCGTATGGAACACTAGGTTTTACGATTATTGCAAACGATTGCTTGTTATTCCATCCGTTTTTAACTCTGCAAATGACTGTCCCCAGTCCACCACATTTGGATGCAATGTAGTCCCTTCTCCAAACGATAATGCAATACGTTTTTCGTGTCTTCCGCTGTTTTCGGCCAGTACACCGACGCGTGACCAATCTCCCTGACTGTTTACTGTAAAAAGCAAATATTTTATAAGTCCCAGTCGTAACCAGATTTCTCCTTATCCTCCGTTTAAGCCGGGCTTACACATATACCATAGCTTCGTCTTTCTCCAGCATTAGTTTGTACTCGTCCTTTATGGCAGTTGCTTTAGCCATATATTCTAGCTTCCTTCTCTTGGTCTCGATATCCGCCATTTCCAGTTTTCTTTTCGCGCACATAAGAATTTAACTGCACGTAGCGATGTAATTTCTGTAATGGGGGATGGCTTAAGCCTGTGTGATACATTTACTCTTTTCGCTGGGCTTGCAGAATGACATTGTTTGTAGGTACCAGACCTAATTCGGCGATATCTATATCTGGAGGCAGTGTGGAGAACAATGTTCTGGATTGGGAGAAGTATGTTTCCCCTGCATTAATGTAGCTTTTAAGTGTACTACTTATATCGTCTTTGCCGCTGCCAGTATTACGAATCTCCACCTAATTTACAGGTAAACAATGGAAACTAAAAGCTGACAGAACGTAACGTACAAGCTTTTATCGATCTGGAAGGTTTAACCTGTACACCGATCAATTTTCGGGTATTTTTATTACCCCAGTACACAAATTGAAGGACACTATTAAACACTACAAAGCATCTGTTGTCCCAGATGTTTGTTATTCGCCCCCCACATGGTGGAGAAACACTTTGCAGATACCGTTTAAAAAACTTGCACAAGATCAAAAACACTCTCCATCCGGACTACATTGCATCCAAATGTGGTGGACTGGGGACAGTCATTTGCAGAGTTAAAAACGGATGGAATAACAAGCAATCGTTTGCAATAATCGTAAAACCTAGTGTTCCATACGGAAATTACCACCGGAGTTGGTAACGTACACACATAGCGACGCATAGTGCTATAACCAGGAAATAATGGGAAAAGTTAAAATACACGATTGTTCTCGTCTAGAAGCATTGCCCGAAGGTGCAGGAGGAAACGAAGATACGTAATGGAGTTCGAGAACATAATAAAGAACGATTTGTATTCTGTGTCTAGCTTCTCGAGGGTTTAGGAGAAGATACCAGAAGACATGTTTCTTGTTAGCAAAGAGCAGTAACTCCTCGGTAAAGTATCTGTTAGGGAGGTGTAATTCTGTGTTGTTCTATTCTACAGTTAAGCAAAGCGTTCGTTTAAATCGATGTTGCTCGGTACATTGCTGCATGGATTGGGGTTTGACTTATTGCACATTGGTTCATCTTGTATAAATTTCGTTCTTCTTCTTCTTATCGAATTTCTAAAAAAAACTATGTTTCGTTTCTGTAAGAGCTACATCGCAAATTTGCGCACATCCAACTGTCTGTATATGTATCTGCGTATAAAAGTTTAACGACTGCTCGTACGGTAAAAACATCGCTTGCGTCAGCTGCGAGGAAATCTATCTTCGCGAAAATAGCTCTCTTGTATTCGGAATCTGGTGCGGCCAGGAAAAATTAAACCGAAAACTTCTCCGGGTCAGGTGCGAGCGTGGACAGGTATGTTTACATGTATAGGACGTACACACGCTCCAAACCGGCGTCTACGATGAGTCAACAGGTCCGCACTCGCCTACAGCCAGAAATAACATGGAATGTGATTATGCATGCTAGCTTGCGCGAAGTACCTATTTTGAACTGTTTAGTCGTGCGACACGATGCAACGCAGATGTGGTCCACAATTGTGGAAATACATATAGATACTTCGTAGCATGGATGTGGGGCATTTATATCTTCTTTTAGCTGTGTTTACGAATGGACGTCTCTCGGTAGCGTATCGGAGATGATTGCAGTGGTAAATTAATGTTCTTTGGTCGATAAGCATCGAGTTAGAGGATTAGTTACCTACATTGGAGGTGCATTTAATCGTATGTTTAGTCACTAAAGGATTGCTCTTGGAGATAGTTAAAAAAAATCTGGTGTTGCATTAGTTCGAAATGGTGTAGACTATTTTGCGTTGCTGCTTGTAAGGATTATAAGAACTTGTCTTGGATCTAGATCTTTTCTTGTTAGCTGTTCTGTGCGTGTGCACGTCGCTCATTTTTTTACACTGTGTTACAGATGTTTATCGAGAGTAATAATTTGTTAGAAGGAGTGGAATACGATGGTGATTTGTGCGCGAATGCTCGAGGTATATAGTCTATTGGCTGATAGAGAGCGTTCCAGAAATATTGTCTGCCGGGCTATGCATTGGAAACAAAGTTGTGGTTGGATGTTAGGGACAGGTCAAGCAACCACGTAGTTATTGGGTGGAGAGAGAACGAGATCGAAACTTTATTAAAACGCTGTGTGTCTGGGAGATCTTGTCTGTTACTGATCGCAGTTATAACACCATCTGTGGTAACTTGTTTAGAGTTGGTACTGGGTTAGTGACGGATGTAAGGATAGCTCTGTCTGGGTTGTTACGAACGTATACATAGCTAGCAGCATGCTAGTTGGGACAAAAAACGAGTTGGAATGGCTAGATTCTTCTGTTGTTGTAGGTTCGTGTTGACTGCAAGGTGTAGTTCTGTTACTGTGTTGGAAATGTTCGGCGCTTACAGAGAGTGCTTTAGGCTAGATGGGACGGAATGTAAGTAAAAAGTGTCGATATACCCTAAATATATACGTCACGGTAAAGCTGTAAAGAAAACTGACTTTGGTGGTGCATTGATCTTTCGTCGAAGCATCGTCTGTTTAATCGTATGCTAGTGTTGGCTACTTTACGGCTGGTGTGCAACACGTTTACGTAGCGGATATGCCTGCTGCGGTAAATCATAATTCTTTCGTCGAAAATCAACGTGTTTTATAAAACTCCTATAGTTTCGTTACTTAAAGTTCGCTAGTTGTAGCCAATGGAGTGCGCGCGCGCGTGTGTGTGTAGTAAATTCCGCAAGTTCGATACTGCAAACGTTGGAGATAAGACGAAGTTACTATTTCTGGAATACATGGGGGGAAATATATACGTCCTGTGGGTATATATCTTATAAACTGCAGCTAATCGATGTTTTTTAATGGAGGCGCTCCCATCTATACTACAGCAGCAGCTTCGTGTAGATGGCTTCTTATCTCCTGGATTTTTGGACAATACTTTAACCGAGTGGCGTTCGTATCCGAGCATGACTTTCGGATGGGAGGAGCAATATCAAAGTGGTTGCGGGCGAGGAAACGACTGCTTAACGTGGTTGGCGTCGAATTGTAGAACCAAAATAAATTTGTCGAAAAATCACGAGCCCTGGTGTAAGCAAAGATGTCGATTTTATAAAGAGTCCAGGCAGTTGATTGTTAGGACTTTTATTTTTTCGCCGGGTCGAGAAGATGGTATTACCGGGATGGAGGATTGTGTAAGAAGATTGTTTAAGTGTTCTAAAAGAGAAGATACGGTATTTACAAAGTGCGCCGTTGTACTGTGCAAACGCTTTTAGATTTGTTACTTGGGTATTAAGAGTACCAGAAAATTGACCGCTCTCTCGGACATTATGTTTTTTTTTAGTTTCGACTGTAAATTACTTGTAGAGTCGAGCAAGGAACTGTATTTTTTTTAGCATTCCAGGACTTTATTATCCACAGACGTAGATATCGTCTACGTTATTCCACAAGTCCTAAGAAGAAGAAGAAGGGTAAATGAAAACTGGGTTATATGGCGAAGACACATGCTTTTAAAAGGAGGCTACTGTATATGTGCAAGCCCGGTTTAAACAGATAGTGTGGGGAAAAATATTTGCTTTTATAGTAAACAGGCGGGGGGATTGGTCTCGCATAGTTGTACTGGCCGAAATTAGCGGAACACACGACAGACGTGTTTGTACTGTGTGTGACTCCCATCCATTCCTTAGAGAGCAGGTTATGATCGAAGTGTGCGGGAGTTGGTTGCGATATAAGTGTTTGCGAACATTACGTTGCATGTACTCAGTTGTACTGTAATAAACAAAACAAAAATTGTAAACACTCCATGTCCTATGTAGAATCATGTGTTGTGGCGTGTAGGTTAGCGTCTTCGTTTGCGGTGGACATCTACTTGTAATTAAAATAATAAATCTTAGTTCGGAGTAGGAATTTTGTGGGTAAAGGGCGGGTCGAGCTGGAAATCTGTGTTGCATTGGGCAGGTAACTTCGGTTCTGTGGTTGCTGTATTGTCGAATAAGGGTGTTGTTAGGCCAATAATTTCGAAACGTTTTAGTGTAGACGGTCGGAATCGGTAAATTATTTCACGTATTTTTCTTTTATTTCGACTCTCCATTGCACAATAGGGATTAAATGTCATCTGGGGCGCTGGAATATCGGTGTCAGATAAATGTAGTTTGCATCGTAACAGGACATAGAGATTTCTTAGATGGGATGTGTACTGCTGTAGCAAGGAAATAAGAGGTAAAATTAAAATACCCGAACTCTCGGAATGCGCAGTTATACCTCGATCTAAGAAGAAGGAAACGTAACAGGGCAAGATCGCTAAAGAGAGAGAGAGTGTTAAATTTCGGAACTTTCGGCATGGCTCAGCTCCATTAAATAAATACATTGCGAGCTATCCTTGTCAGAATGGTGCGTCTGCATAGAAGGTTTTGATCATTTGGAGATGTTACTTAGGTGTTTTTGTTTAAACACTTAGCATATGTTTCTTTTATGTAGTCTGCCGAGAGAGCGCTCTGCGTTCTGGACGATTGTTAACGGTGCTTGCAGATGTTTATTTAGAGACTTTGTGCTAAATGTCATTGCCGATTTCGTTATTTGGAATTTTTGTATAAACACTATGTCGTATTCTGCTGCTGCCGCTGTTGCTGTTTTATCGAAAGAGTGGTTGGCATACAAGTTACATCCCGTTCGATGGCTATTGCTTGCATCGTCTAAACGAAGAGATACATTTATAGATGCAAGGTTGTGGTCGAGTTCCGAAACGGACCATTTCTTTTCTTTTCGTTAATTGGCTCTGGTTAGAATTGTTTTTGTATATCGAAAGAGTATATGTTAAGATGGATACGTAAGTTTGTGGCGTTTATTATCTAACCTGCGCTATTATTATTAAACACGCCTGGAGAGAGATGGGAATGTAAATTCTTACTTGCAAATTTTGCATACGAGTTTAACGGAGCTTGCAGATGTATATTTAGAGACGTTGTGCTAGATGTCATTGCCGATTTTCGTTATTTGGAATTTTTGTATAAACAATATGCCGTCTTCTGCTGCTGCCGCTGTTGCTGTTTTATCGAAAGAGTTGTTGGCATAGAAGTTACATTCCGTTCGATGGCTGTTGCTTGCATCGTCTAAACGAAGAGATACATTTATAGATCTAAGGTTGCGGTCGAATTCCGAAACGGACCATTTCTTTTCTTTTTGTTAGAATTGTTTCTGTATATCGAAAGAGTATATGTTAAGATGGATACGTAAGTTTGTGGCGTTCGTTACCGTAACCTGCGCTATTATTATTATTAACTACGTCTGTCGGTTGTAGTCTATGCGAAGAGCATGGAGAGAGATTGGAGTGGAAATTCTTACTTGCAAATTTTGCATATGAGTTCTAATATTTTACTACTACATGCTGTAGTATACGAGACCAACTAAGCATTTCTGTTCTAAATTGTTTTTTATCATACGAAGAACACTATGGTAGCTCTATTTTTTTCCAAGAATAATAATAATAAACGGCGGAAATTGTTGTTTTTACATAAATCGAGATCTGGCGTACGGATCGCTGCGGCACGCTTAATAATAAATATGCAATTTAATTGGCTGCTGACCTGTCGGGCCGCGGTCGCCGTAAAAAGAGAGCAGGGGTCGGCCTGTGGGGGCGGTGTCGGTGCGGTCAAGACAATCGTCGCGGTATTGTTTGTTCTCGCAGGTAGGGCGGGTGGCGGCGTCCTTTGAGAACCGGTCGCGAGCGTGGAGCGGCGGAGGCGGCGGTCCGGCAATCGGCCGAGCGAGTAGGGGTCGCGGGTGCGAGTACAGACATGTCGAGGGGTCTACAGGTCTGGACCTGTCGGAGGTGCCGCCTGTCTGGCGGCTGTGCCGAGGGGTGGAGGGGGGCGTCGAACCGGCCAGGTGTGTGATCCAGGGTGCGAGTACAGACATGTCGATGGGTCTACAGGTCTGGACCTGTCGGAGGTGCCGCTTGTCTGGCGGCTGCACCGAGGGGTAGAGGGTGGGGGGCGGGGCGTCGTGTGTGGCCGAGGGAGGTTTTGCAACCTGTCAATCATCCTTAAGTGCATTATGCGGGCGTCCTTTGATTAGCGGTCGGACAAGTAGCGAATCAAAAGGACCTAAATGTAAACTGACAATCATCTTTCGTTCTTCCAGGAAGACCTATCAATCATCCTGTGGCGGCATCCTTTGATCTGCTGTCAGGCAATTGGCCGAGGGAGGAGGGGTCAAACGAATCAAAAGGACCTAAATGTAAACTATCAATCATCCTTAAGTGCGCTGTTGTTCGAGTTTGGCGGCATTCTTTGATCTGCGGTTCGGCAATTGGCCGAGGGAGGAGGGGTGGAGGTAGCGGTACTCGCGCAATGCATCATGGGTAGAATCTCAGTGGGGTGTAACGCCCACAGCTATACTACTTTCCTCGTCATGTGACGCTGTTATCGCCAGGACGGTTTCATATAGATAGTAGGAAGGTGGTAGAGTTGTTGAGATTCGTGAATGAATCATTCATTTGAGCGAATACAAACAAAGAATTGTAAGAATCGAATCGTGGTGCAGACGAATCGTCGTTCAAAAGAGTCCTCTGTCTTAAGGCTCCTGTAAGTACGAGCTGTCACACCCTGAATGTCGTTGCCCATAGTTCTTAAGTGTAAACATGCTGGGATGCTGTAGGATTTGCGTCACGGCAATTTAACATGAAATTGCGGATGGTTACGCTACTTTAAACTCTTCTAATCGTTCTAGAGGTGGATTTACAATGCTTCGTTTCGAAAAAGATTCGAACATAAGAAAAAATCCTCGCGAGAACTGGTAACCCGAACGGAGAGGTCTGTATGTTTTACGTAAATATATTTATTATAACCTGACGTGTGTGATATTCGAACGTACGTTTTTGTATATCTCTTTTGAAAGCACAACGTAATAACAGAGATTCTGCCAGTAGGGAGATAGCAGCCGCAAAGTATCACAACACAACAGAGCATTCCAGAACATACAGAATATATTTTGAGTACAAAATGTTCAAATGGTTGAAATGTAACGGACTTAACTTGTGTGGTTAGTAGTCTCTACACCTCTACCTAATAAACAACATAAGTAAACATTAGCTAACTTTTCACACACCATGACTGATAGTTGCCCTTAACATACCAATGTCAGAAAACTGTATTACTGTTACCAGAGTAGCTGTGCAACAGTTTGTTTTCAGACTTTCATATTATGGGAAATTTTACACTTTTATATAAATATTTTTTTGGAGTTGTATACCTCTTTCACACACACAATTTTTGTATCACTGTAACAATTAGTATCTCTGGTGACTATGGGAGGTGGTTTTCATTAGTTACACCAAAGTATCTCTCCTCAGCAAAAATGATTTCTTGAAATGGAGAAATGTTCCATTTCACCCCAGTAGTTCCAAATCACCCCAAGTTACGGTACCAGAGTGCGGAGGCTGGGCAAGATCACGTGGGGAACTGCACGGCTTGTCGGCTGTTGGAGGACTGCTGCGGGGTGTCTTCAATAAGTGGAGCCAAAAAAATAGCGGTAAGAGATCGTATTTTTATTGAAAGGTACGCGGGTTCGATACCGCCCGGCGCATTGCGAAGGAGCAGAAAAACATTTGCCGCCGGCTGGAGTTCAACCTGCGACCTTCTCAATACGAATCCCATCGTTTATCGCTGAGCCAAACACCGCTTCCTAAACACGCGCTCACAGGGACAGTTGCTAAGATGCATATGGTGATAAATACGTACCAAAATTCCTTTTACTTCCTAAACGCTCGGACATTTCGAGTTCCCACTTGGGGCACTTTCGTGTCTCACCACGCCCTACATGTACCATAAATTTGGACGAATTCGGCGATGAGTAGGCGTCCTCTCCTCGTAAGACTTTAATGGGTATGTGATCGACGTCTCTGGGCGTTTGTGCAGTGCTTCGATGAATCCCAACAATTTCCTCACCACGCCAAACACGCCGATGGGGAGTGCGAATCCTTCGTTTCCCGGAGGAACATCTCCTTGACACCTACAACTGTGTGACAAAGGCGAGCTTGCGGCTGAGAAATGTATTTTCCCACTCTCTCTAATTTTGCTTCCTCAATTACGGTATCAACTAGATATAAATGATAATAATAAAAAAAGTGAAACAAATCCATCAATAATGAAAACTACAGCATTAGAAACAATCAGTCAGAGATACCCCGAAGATAAGTGGCTACACATCTACATAGATGGGTCATTAATGCAAAAAGAAAGAAATATTGGTGTATGAATATACAGCAAAATTTTCTGTTTTATCAAAGTTTTGGATTACACCACTCTAATTTTGAAGGTGAAGTTGAAGCCATCAGAACTGTAGTAAATCAGCTAAATTACTATTTGCACACATTTGATAAAGCAGTCATATTCTGTGACCCGAAAGCAGCAATATCAGCAATTGTCAACTTAAAACATCCAAAAATGGCTAAAGTAAAAGATATCCAAGAAATAATTAAGTCCCTACAGCAACACAACAAGAAAATTGCAATTCAGTGGATACCATCTCACTGTGGCGTAATGGTAATGAGAAAGCTGATTTCCTAGCCAAAAAGGGCACAAAAATTAAACAAATTGGAAAAACTACCCTGTCATATTTTGCAGTAAAATCGCATTATTAACAATATTTTTAAAGAATAATCGAGAAAAATAAATTCTCATGTGAGGGTAAGAGCCGGGAAACCTTCTTTGATAACCAGCCGCCCACCTGCACAAGATGTCCAGCCTGCCGTCTCCAGAATGTGTTCTGTGTCACAAGAGTGCTACCTAATGAACTGTGATCATTTAAAAGAGTGTTCAGAACTGTACAATTGTAATTTAGACTTAACAAAATTGTACTGGGAAGCAAGAAGGCGAATGACGTTAAGTCAACTGCCGGAACATTAAAATAATAATAATAATAATAATGATATTTGGTAGACGGTGAAGTTCCTCTAGTTATGAAGGTTAATAGTGCTACGTTTCATAGTTCGGTATAAAACGTAAGATTTTATCGAGTTTCACAGATAAAATACCCTCTGCCATACACCATACGTAGGGAGAGAGTGCAAAGTTTCATCGCAATTGGTTGGTTGGATGGTTAAGGGGGACAAAACTACAATGGTCATACGTCCCCCTTCATCGCAATTGGTTCAACGCCATAGCAGCGTATAAAACACGAACAAACATGATACGGCAGATCCCAATGCGTCTCATTGTCTATGAAGTCACATCTCCTAAGCTATAAGGAGTACAATGTAATAATTCCTAAGGGAAAACACGTTGCGAGTACACGTAACATCTAAAGCGATGTGGCAAAGATCAGAGCAGAAGTAGCGCCGAAGAGAGGCCTCGAGTCATTGCACAGATAATACTAACGAGACACATGACTACTAGCGGTACCAGATTATACGACAGCGCCTCATGTGAAGGCGGCTAAATATAAAATATGAAGGAAATGAACAGTAACCGAAACGTCACAAAGACAAGTGCTCAGAAGGGATTAGCACTAGATATTAAGATAACTGAATAACTGATGATAACTCAGGCTGTGTGTAGAGAGACCTTGCATACGAGGTTTGTCAGGAAAGTAATGAGATTCTTTCTCTATTTCAGGAGCTACACACAGAAGGACAATGAAACTAGTGGAGCTGATAAAGGCAACATTTGTCTACAAGCAGTGAGTATTTGAAGTACCTACGGTGAACACACGTGAGTTTATAACATATTTTGTTAGGTGTGTTAGTGTTGCTTGTCTGTGAGATAGCGGTACTTCAAATTTTGTGTGGCACTCAATGACAATGCACTAGAATCGTTTAGTAACATTTAGAAAACATTTAGAAAATTAACACAAACTGCTGAGTGGCACACAAGCAGCTCACCACGAGTAAAGAAGGCCAGGAGAAGCAAATAAAAAATCTGGGTCATGTTAATTTGGTTCTTTGATCATCAAGGCGTGATCCATAAGGATTTTTTTCTTCGGGGAAAAACAATGTATCAATTTTAGATCCAGGTCCTTGAAAGACTAAGGAATCGGGTCATTCGTGTCCGTCATGACATGTCTCAATCATGGATCCTCCATCACGACAATGCACCGTGCCACACTGCTCTCTATTGGAAATAAGGGCATTCATGTTTTCCCAAACTCCCCCCCCCCCCGCCCCACAATTCCTAAGATCTCAGTCTCTGTGACGTTTTCCTGTTCCCCAAAATGAAAAATGTTGTTTGTGTAAACGAGTTCTGAAAGATTGGATGTCATAGTAGTTCTCTCACAGTCGTATATCGGTAACTGGCAATTATAACCTTGGTCTCAGACAGTAAAGGAATATGAACACAGTGCAATGTTTTCTGATTATTTTTTCTGAAAGCGATTTCTCCGATTCAGTACGTAAATGTTATTCGATTTCTGCTATTCGTTCACTGTTCTTTCTATTCTTTGATGGCAAGATTCAAGTGTGCGAAGTTTTACTGTAATCAGATGGACGATACGGCAGCGCATAAAATACATACAAACATGATGCGGCTGTCTGCCACGCGTCTCAGTGTTTATGAGAAGAGAGTTTACAAGAAGTACGATGAAATAATTTCTAAAGCACATTCATTAGCGTAAATCGATAGTGCTGCAAAACAAGATGCGAACACATCTAGTAGCAAATAATTAATAAATTTAAACGTCATTCATAATGCTGTAGTTTTAGAAGCAACTGCGTGTTCATAACGTCTCATCTGTTTAACTATATATGTCTGCTGAGCTACGTGAAGTATAGTGATGTAATTACGCCTGTAACTCTCGCGAAAGTTCAACGATTGATGATCAGGTGCGGTGCCAAAGCTATGTATTGTTTTTCCACAATTCCGGAGATTTCTTGTTTATTGCTTCTAGGGACCATTCATTTGGCACACATGTGTCCAGTGCAGCTCGTGCGAGGCCCCATGATGACCAGGACGTATCGTACACTGGTGGCAGACCATTTACACCCCATCATGACGATCGAGTTTCCCAACGTCATTGTCATTTTTCAATTATATAACTCACGATGTCACAAGGCCGGGAGTTGCTGGAGTGGTTTGAGCAAAACAGTGGCGAGTTCTGTTTATGTGGTTGTCCATCAACTTGTTCTGTCACAACGCGATCGCGATAGAACGCATATGGGATGTGCCTGAACGTGTGGTCAGAGCTTATCCCTCCCTCCCTGGAGTTTGCGAGACTCAGGCGATGCAGATGCGGCGCCAGATATCGCCAGCCATATACGACGGCTTCGTCGCAAACACGCCAAGATGCGTCGCAACTGTCATCGTGCCAAATGAGGACATACTGCATCTCACTGTTGTGACTACTCATGTTAACTGTCATCTGGCCTTGCTAAGGATCTTCCAATCATTACATGTAATTGATTTGTTTGGACAGCGCTCTTGAGGAAGTGACTACAGTCTGCATGTATTTCTGTACAGTGTGTGACGGAGAGTAACTTTGACTTTGTTATTTGTGAAGTTTTCTTCCTGATAACTTGAAGGATGGAGAGTAGCAAGAACATATGCTCGCCACGAATTTCGCATGAACTCATTTTCTCTCTGTGTATCTACATAAACGATATACAGGAGTCTGCAAAATTACCCATATGTTTCGACTCCATTTAGAAACCAATAAAGCTTGACTTTCTCAACGGAAAGAAGTGTTCAGACATAAACGTGACTTCCAACATACCTCAAGAGAGTGATAGAGGCACATTACTTTTCACAGTATATATGACCAAATAGCTGAAAATGTGGCGTCGCCCGTGTATATATTTACTGCAGTCTTAAATTAGTCCACCTCACCATGCGTTTTCTCTCTTCCCTTTCCTTCTCTGTCTGTTCATCTCTTCCACTCCCCTTTCTCTGCCATCACCTACTCCTCTCTCTTAAACTCCTGCTCCACCTTCTCAGTCAATTAGTCAATTGCGTCATACATCTCCGAAAAACTATATAAGTGCAGTGTTACCTGAAAGACATAAACTTCAAACTCATAAAATCGTGTACACAGAACAAAATAGCGAACATAGCTTCTTTGGAGGCATCACATGAGAATGGCATAAGTCGAAATGGCCGACATGAAAAATAAATTTTTGCAGCAACTTAGGTAATTAATATTTATTGGAATGAAATAATTTCTGAAGCACATTCATTGGCGTAAATGGATAGTGTTTGTAAAATAAATAGCGAATACAGTTAGGAAAGAGGTAATAAATTTAAACGTGATTCTTAATGCAGCCGTATACGGCGCATAACGTCAAGATTATATTCCTTATTGAATGCACGACCTAGAAGCAAAAATTTGTGAAGCACTATGAGACGGTAAAAAAAAAAAAAAAAATAAATAAATAAATAAAATAAGATAAAAAAACAATAAAAAAAGTCAGCCAAACTTTCACATTTAGTTGAACTTTGACTGCTTTTTCCGGTCTCGGTTCACCGGGCCGTTATAACCGTAAACCCAAGTAGTCACGAGTTATGACCATTTTGAGCAAATCAGGATAATCATTGACGTCAGACAAGGTCTCCCGAGCAATAATAACACGAGACGGTTCTTCTGATCAAATTTGGAAAGTTTTGGAACAAACTTCGCCGACAAACATCTCATGCCCAAAACAGTTGAAAAAATTACATAACACAAGCCGAGCTATATACCAACATCCTCAGTAAAGTCGCTTACGGGAACTGGACGATTTTCAAAAATGTTCAAATGTTTGTAAAGCTTATGGGACTTAACTACGGGGTCATCAGTCCCTAAACTTACAAACTACTTATGAACTACTTACGAACTAGGACGGCACAAACATCCATGCCCGAGGGGGGATTCGAACCCCCGACCGTAGTGGACGATTTTCCAAAACAATTTTCTTCAGAGCTTCGACGTTGTCTGATGTGCTTTGTCTTCCAGACCGAGGTTCTGGCATCTTCTCGGTCTTCTTAGGAGAGCTTGTACCACTGGTAAACAGGTTTTTCACTTCTAACAGATTTGTCGTGTGTCACTGTAACATTTCAAGTGTTTTAGAACACTAACATTAAATTTTTCACCATAAATGAGTTGCAAATATTTGCAACAATTGTAATACTAACAGAAAATCGCCGAGCACACTAAAACACATCTAACCTATCTATCTGTCAAAAACAAACCATGTATGGTGTACTCTTCAAACTCTGAACATACGTTCGGGACACGTGTACCAACATAACAAAAAATAAGTTAATAATCGAATGGCGCAGTTTGATAAGTCACCTTACTTTCTGAACGGCGCCGGTTTGTTGGTCCCAGCTGCTGCGTGACTCATTTATTAACCGTCCATGCGCCATGCGCCACTCATGTTCTGCGTGTGAATTATGGTCGCGTGGTTGTTTATGACCATGGAGAGACAGTGGCTCTTGGAAACGTACATCTATCCTTTGAACGTTCGTCTTCGAAAAGATTACTATCGCACTCACACGATCGAGTAACACAATCAATTGCGATCTGACCTCGTGATTTGAATTTGCCTCTACGAGAGTGTAAGTAGCAACGAATAGAGGCATCGAGTGATTCCACAGATAATACCAACGAGACAGATGACGCTAGTAGCGGTACCAGATCATGTGAAAGCGCCAAGTGTGAAGACGGATAAATATAAATGCGAAGGAAATGAACAGTAACCGAAGTGTCACAGAGACAAATGCTCACAAGACATTAGCACCAGATATTAAGACAGCTGAATAACTCTGGACGCCAGAGGTAACCTATCGTAAGTAACATTTCGCTGACTTTACAGGAGAGCAAAAAGAAGCTGCTGCGACTCGGATTTGGCTACCTGTAGAATAATTCAAATACCCAATCATGAAGACCTCTAGTTTTTATATCTTTTCTAGTTAGTTTCTACATGTACTTCGTTTTTAGAAATATCTTATGAAATGTTACGATATTTTACCTCACATAAATATATTTGTGAAGCCGTCTTTATTTACACATACGATATTGTCGAGGTGCTTATTACATTAGGTTTGCTGTTCACTTGCATGCCATTTTATATTTATAAATGTTCCTTTTTATGTTTATAAATGTTTACCTTTATTATACAGGATTATTCTACGAAATACGAATAGGAATATGAGAATTATTGGTACTAAAATTAAGAAATAAAGCCATTCATACTTATTGAATACCAGTAGATTTATTAAGAGTTACAATTTTATCCTTTCACAAAGCCGGTCACAAATACTAGTCACTCAGCAAAGTTTAAGTAAATTGAACAAAATAAATTCCAACCATAGTAGCTTACTCTAGAAAGTAACAAAGGTTAAACTACTTTAAAACCTGAGACAATGACAAACATTTCTGTCCAAATTCAGCATATATTCATTAACAAATTGAGGACAAAATTCGAAATGTAGAAAAACAATTCCCTTGTACAATTAATTGATAACAACGTCATTATGTTCATATCCTTCTGAGTGCTTTTCAGTTTGTGTTGACATAATCTGTGGTATATTTTGGTGGAAATAGTGTAAAGATCCAGGCTCCCACCTAAGCAGCTTTTGTAAATCTTTATACTTCTCTCTAGCAATAGAGCTGAGAGTATTTCGTATAGCAGGAAGCTCTTCCGGCCATACTGCCCCTCTTTTTCGCCGTTGCACGTCAATCTCTTGAAATTCACCATCAAATGCTGTTATATAGAACACAGAACCTGAATTCTGTGCTCGTACTTGTAGATGCACAACTTGGCTAACCAAAAAATTTTCCAGATACTAAACTTTCGATTGTCCGTTTAACTAAAGGTGATGATGATCCTTTGAAAAGACTTTCAAAGTCTTTAAAATCTGCCATTTGCATGTCATATACTTGAATGAGTTCTTTGAATCTGCACTGGCGAACAAAATGTTGCCAATCCCAAGGAGTTGCAATTATGTCATTTGGGCTCAGTTTGCTTTTGGCACGTTCACTAACAGCATGTACACCATCTACCTCCATATGAGTGTCCCTTCAATAAGAATTTATGGTTTATCACTTTAAGATTAGGAAGACACCTAAGAATCCAAAAATATGACAGAATCATGGGTAAGTTACGATTCTGGCCTCCACAGTTGTCAGTCCATATCGCAAGTTCCTCAGTTTGGGTTTTGGCAGGTTAGCTAGGGCCCACTTTAGCAAACAAGATGACACTTCTATAGGTCCACGACCTGCTACTGTTTCATCCCACATGCAACAATAGGATTTCTGCTCTGAAGCATCAATCCAGAGCTTTCTTAGATAAAACGCACTGGAATTAGTAAGGTGAGGTGTCGGCAAACATTTTTGAAGATCGAACATGACAATCTTTGCATTTGATCCAGGTTGTTTTGGCCGATTTTTGTCGAAGGTCTAGTTTTTATATCTTACATCTGCTTCTGACAAGTGGCCATCGTAATCTGATTAAAATTTGGACTGTTTCTTCAGCTGTTATATCATTTTTGAGTTTCACCTGAAACTCATCACAGTCATCACACGTATCAGTCGCAGGTTTCTTGAATCCTAAATTAAACTCAATGTTAAATATGTCACGGTAAACCCACTGCTTTGCAATTAACTCTTGCTTCATTTCGTTTTCCTTGCAGTGCTCTACATACAAAGAATACATTTTTGATATATTGAGATGGCTGCTAAGATACAATCTACCTGTTTTTGCATAACGAGGCAACGAAATTAATACGCCACCATTAGTTCGATTTAACTATCTGGAACGCGCAGTATGAAAAGTACATACGAACGCGCAGTGTCATGACAAGTCTTTGTGGTAATAATGAGAAAACACGCGTTGATTAAACGCTGAACTTGGAAAGGAAAATCACTACACAAGGCTTCGGCAATGGGGAACAGTCGAAAATTAAAACAAGAGAGACCTGACAGATCACGCTTTCCCGTGGGTTAAATAGACGTAATTGCATTTCAGTCAAGTAAAGTTTGTTTAGTTACATTTACATAAACGTATATCATATGACCAACCAAAATGAAAATCGCAAACTTGGGAGTCTTCATTTCTTAGCAGCAAATCAATTCCATCAGTAACTTTGTCGTAAGGTAAGGTCTCAGCACCCAACAGATTCGCACTGTCATTTTCCTAAGTAAACAAATTGCATTATTATACAAAACGCGATGAATTTTGCTCGATTCAGATGATAAACCATGTATAATAGGACTGTACCTTTGATTGATCGTATGACAAGCATTGTAGTTGTGTCAGTTCCGTATATTATAGCCACTCATTTTCGTCAAAAGGAGGCGCTACATGTGTACTTGTATCTGTCACCAACGGAGTTTCGACGACATTACTACCGTCGACTGGTAGTAAAGCATCGAGATCATTTGTCTCTTAAATCGCGGAACGTACATTTAGATGTTTCTTATATCCCAGTATGATGAATAATATCTTAAAATGTATATTGTTGTGGTCTTCAGTCCGGAGACTGGTTTGATGCAGCTCTCCACAATACCCTATCCTGAGCAAGCCTCTTCATCTCCACATAAGAACGGCAACCTACATCTGTCTGAATCTGCTTACTGTATACATCTCTTGGTCTTCCTCTGCGATTTTTACCCCACACACTTCCCTCTAATGCTAAATTCACAATTCCTTGATGTCTAAGAATGTGTCCCACCAATCTATCCCTTCTTTTAGTCAAGGTATGCCAGAAATTTCTTTTCTCCCCAATTCTGTTCAGTACCTCCTCATTAGTTACGCGATCCACCCACCTAATCTTCAGCATTCTTCTGTAGCACCATATTTCAAAAGCCTCTATCCTCTTCCTGTCTGCACTGTTTATCGTCCATGTCTCACTCCCATACAAGGAAACACTCCATACAAATGCCCTCAGAAAGGACTTCCTTAGGCTTAAATCAATATTCGATGTTAACAAATTTCTCTTTTTCAAAAACGCTTTTCCACCCATTGCCATTCTGCATTTTATATCCTCTGTACTGCGACCATAGTTTGTTATTTTACTGCCCAAGTAACAAAACTCATCTACCTCCTTTATTGCTTCGTTTCCCAATCTAATTCCTTCAGCATCACCTGATTTTCTTACACTGCACTCCATTACCCTATCTTATATGCACCTTTCAGCACACTGTCCATTCCGTTCAATTGCTCTTCCAGGTCCTTTGCTGTATCTGACAGAATTACTATGTCGTCGGCAAAACGCAATGTTTTTAATTCTTCCCCCTGAACTTTTATTCCTTCTCCAAATTTCTCCTTGCTTTCCTTTATAGCTTGTTCAATGTACAAATTGAATAACATTGGAGAAAGGCTACAACCCTGTCTCACTCCCTTCCCAACCACTGCATCCCTTTCATGCCCTTCAACTCTGACAACCGCTGTCTGGTTTTTGTACAAGTTGTAAATAACCTTACGCTCCCTAAGTTTAATTCCTGCTTGCTTCATAACTTGAAAGAGTTTATTCCAATCAACATTGTCAAAAGCCTTCTCCAAATCTACAAAAGCTAGAAATGTAGGTTTGCCTTTTCTTAATCTATCTTCTAGGATAAGCCGTAAAGTGAATATTGCCTCCCGTGTTCCTACATTTCTCCTGAACCCGAACTGATCTTCCCCGAGGTCGGCTTCTACCAGTTTTTCCATCCTTCTGTATATAATTCGTGTTAATATTTTGCAACCATGACTTATTAAACTGATGGTTCTGTAGTTTTCACACCTGTCTGCACCTGCTTTCTTTGGAATGGGGATTATAACATTTTTCTTAAAGTCTGAGGCTACTTCGCCTGTCTCATACATCTTACACACCAGGTGAAACAGGTTTGTCATGGCTGGTTCTCCCAGAGACTTTAGTAGCTCTGAGGGAATATCATCTACTCCAGGGATCTTGTTTCGACTTAGGTCTTTCCGGGCTCTGTCAAATTCTTCTCTCAGTACAGTATCTCCTATTTCATCTTCCTCTACATCCTCTTCCCTTCGTACAATATTGTCTCGATGTTCATTTCCTTTGTAGAGCACCTCTATATACTCTTTCCACCTTTCAGCTTTCCCTTCTTTGCTGAGAACTGGTTTTCCATCCGTGTCCTTGATATTCATAGAGCTGTTTTTCTTATCTCCAAATGTTTCTTTTATTTTCCTGTAGGCTGTATCTATTTTTCCCCTATTTATACATTCTTCTACATCCTTGCATTTGCCTTCTAGCCACTCCTGCTTAGCCATTTTGCACTTCCTGTCCATCTCATTTCTTAGTCGTCTGTACTCCATTTTGCCTGTTTCATTTACTGCATTTTTATATTTTCTCCTTTCATCGATTAAATTTAGTATCTCCTGTGATATCCAAAAAAGTATATTAGCTATGCATAATGATTTGATGTTGTAAGCTGATGATGTAATGAGACTGTAGAATAGAATATTAGTTCTTGAAGTACTAGAAATACTTGTACTGCTTACCTGTACTAACTTCAGCGCTAATTCCACGATCCTTTTACTTCTTCCACTAATAGAATCCATTTTAATCTTCGATTCCGTCATAAAATGCTCCTCCAAGCATCACAAACTACAGCACACTGTTATTCGCACGTGATTAACAATTTGTATAACAATACGGAAGTAACGTAACACTTAGAGGTAAATCATCGTAACAGCCAATACGATAAAGAGCGAGGCGGTGTATATTCAGGTCAATTGTCGTACGGTCATTTACCCTTGTTTACCACTGGTTTCAGGTTGCAAATACGATAGTATCCCATTGCTGAATTTCTTTTATTTAAAATATGCGCATACAGTATTGTACCCCTAAGAAGGTATGACTTAAACTAGCCACATACGATAAAAACCTCAAAATCGCAATTTTTGCACTTACGATAGGTTACCTCTGACGTGCAGAACTGAGGTGAGGGCAGGCTGCCTGTAGAGAGAGCCAGCACAGATCCCTGTGAGGGCAAGAGCGCTCCCCAGTTGTGACGTCAGTAGATGCCCGAGAGCGAGCTGCTCAATCTCCTCAGCTCTTACATTATATAAATCTTAAACTCTAATTTCCTGTCTTCATAACACACAATACGTAATAACAGGGTACTTATCTGCATCTGATGTACTAATCCAACTGGTCGTGGGATAAAATATTGTATAAACGAGTGCTGCTCTCTCGCAGTCGTATTTCCGAAGCAGGTAGTTATAACCTTGATTTCAGACGGTAAAGGATTATGAATACTGTCCAATTATTTCTGATTTCGTTTGATTGTTTGATTCAGTACGTCATGGTGATTCGATTTCTAGTATACGTTCACTGTTCTTTCTATTCTGCGATGACGCGATTCAGGTGTGCAGAGTTTCATTGAAAGCGGATGGGCGGTACGGCAGAGTATGAAATACAAACAACCATGATGCACAGGTTTCCCACGCGTTTCAGTGTTTATAATGTCACTTCTCCTAAAATATAAGAAGTACATTCAAACAATTTCTTAGGTACATTGAATGGCGTAAATGGATAGTGTTAGCAAAATATGTTGCGAAGCCATTTAGTGGCAAATAATTAATAAATTTAAACGTCATTCATAATGCAGTAGGTTTAGTTGCAATTCCGTGTTCATGACGTTACGTCTGCTGAACTACGTGTATTATAGTGATACAATTATGCCTCTAAGCTTTTTTTTTTCTTTTTTTGCGCATTGCTTCTAGGGACCATTCACGTGGGTAATCATGGGCCCAGTGTAGCTCGTGCGAGGCACCATGATGACCAAAGGGTCGCACATTGGCTGCAGACCATGTACACCCCATGACGACGATCCAGTTTCCCTACGGCATTGTTATTTTCCCACATGATAACGCACCATCTCACAAGGCCAGAAGTGTGATGGAGTGGTTTGAACAAAACAGTTAGGAGTTGCTATTAGTTGCTAGTCGGGCAACTTGTTCCACCTCAACGGGATCGCAACAGAACGCATATGGGACGTGGCTGAACGTGTGGTCAGAGCTCCTCCCTCCCTCCCTGGAGTTTACGGGAATCAGGCGACTGCTGAATGCAGCCGCTACCACTGCCTCATCGCTTTCATGTGCAGACGCGTCACCGCTGTCATCGTGTCTTATGAGGACATACTGGCTGTCACGTGGGTCGTATTGTTTCACTAATCAGCATAAACTGTTATCTGGCCATGCTAACGATCCATCATTCATTACGTGTAATGGAATTGTTCGGAAAGCCTTTTTGAAGCACCGACTATAGTCGGCAAATATTTCTGTACAGTGTATGACAGAGTATGATTCACGTTGTTATTTAGGAAGTTTTCTTCCTGTTTAATTGAAGAATGGAGAGTAGGTAGAACTTATGCTTATGTTGCCTCGCTGTGAACTTTTACAAGGGGAGTCCGACAATTGTGTAATTCAGATTCGATTCATACTGCCCATAAAGAAAGCTCATGGCCAGAGGTGTAATTTGGCATTATATATATATCGGACGGACCAGAGTGATAGTTATCATACAAATATGGAAAGCAGAAAACAGCACGACATCGAGCACATCTCATAAACGATGCGTTTTTATAAGTACAATTGTTTTTTAAATTATGTGTTGGGAAACACACCTGATTCATACTCTGAGCCGGCCGCGGTGGCCGAGGAGACTGAGGCGCTCCAGTCACGGTCAGCACGGCCACAACGGTCGGGGGTTCGAATCCCCCCTCGGGCATGGATATTTGTGCCGTCTTTAGTATAAGGTAGTCGATAAGTAGTTTGTAAGTTTATGGACTGATGACCCCGTAGTTAAGTTCCATAACCTTAACAAACATTTGATTTTGATATTCTGAAAAAGTGTGCTATCATTCGTCAGGTTTGACTTACACTATACGTATTCGTTTCGGAACATCGTTTACACTTCTTCTGTTAACTATACGTGGTAAACATTATGAAGACAGTTAATAACATTTGTGAAATACAAATTTGTTTGCGGAAAACATAATGATGTTCGAAGTCGCCAGTTGCATATAATAAGTTGATAATAAGTTGTTTGAAAGTCGTTTGTCGTGGAAAAACTGGCGACTTCGAACATCAAATGCTATTGCGTGTGCGTTTGTGGGTGTGTGTTTGTTTGTTTGTATACATTTGAATTATATATATATATATATATATATATATATATATATATATATATATATATATATATAAAGGTGCATGCCACGAGATTCGATCCGGCGACCTTCGGATTACGAACCCGAACGCTTACCGCTACGCCACGCCTCTGTACAATATTATTAATCATAGAGAGTATTTCACCGTAACGGTTTTTTTTTAACTATCGATTTTCTCGATAACGGCTGAGAAGTGCATCTTGGTGCTTTACCAAATTACACCTCGGGCCATGAGCTTTCATTATGCGCAGTATGAATCTAATCTGAATTTCACAATTTGGCGGCCTCCCCTTGTTAGACTTATTTTTCTAATTCGAATAAATAATCCCTGAGACGGATCTACGTCTCAAATATGTCAAAGACATTATTGATAGATCTGAAGCATTGAATTAAAATTTGTGGTGCGGCTGGGAATCGAACCCGGACCTCCATGCTTACAAGGCAGACGTCTTAACCGCTGCATGGAGAGCCTTGGCAGTAGTGGCAATTATCTTTGGAACAAAGAAGCTAAATTAAAGTTTGTGTTGTGGAGGGAAATCGTACATAGATTAGTCCAAGGCGCCTTAATCGTTAGTGGTGTGGTAGTCTAACGGTTATGACGTCTGCCTAGTAAGCATGTAGGTTCAGTCTGCTGGCGGCCGCGCTGGCGGTAGGAAGTGTGCTGTCCGCTGCGCCTGCTCGATTCCGCGTGGGTAAGTCTTCGCGCTTGCTGCAGCTTCGTGCTGTACTTGTATAAGTTGTTGAGGAATTATGAGTAGATGTCAGTGATGGCACAACCTACAAGGAAAGATACGTTGAAATTGACGTTTGACAACCGATCCGCGCGACCGAGGTCTTTTGAAATCGAGAATTGGCTGGAACAAGAGGTGAAGTTATCAGCAAACGATCTTATTGGTATCCATATTTCGATTGTAACCTGCGTAGTTTTTGTGAAATTGAGTAGTGCCGAGCTATGTGACAAAGTTGTTGAGTCTTGTGGAGGTATGCTAAAATTTAAATATTCTGATGGGCGTGTTGGAGATGTTACCGTTTCCCATGCAGGGTTTGGCGTTCGGACTATCCGAATATTTGAGCTTCCTTTCGAAATAACTGAAGAACACATAAATGCAGTAATATCACCGTTCGGGACAGTGCTTTCTAACGTTGCAGAGAGGTGGTCGAGCGCCCACAAGTTTCCTGTACTCAATGGTGTACGCCAACTTAAAGTTGAGTTACGACAGCATATCCCGTCATACATTAATGTGTGTGGGTACAGAGGTATTGTCATCTATGACGACCAACCGCGTACTTGTTCTTTATGTAACAAGCCTGGACATGTCCGCATTAACTGTATACAGAGGCGCGTGGCACAATTGCCGGTAGGCGAGCCCGCCAGACCTCAGACTGTGACGTCACTGCCCGTCACTTACGCGGCCGCAGCTCGCGCGCAGCCGTCTGCCTATCCGAGCCCGGAAGTGACTGCAGCTACCGCCGATGCTGAGACTGGAATATCTATGGATATAACTGTTATCGTACCGGAAGAAATACCTGAAACCCATCCACTTACGACAGCTGCTGCACCTCTGCCGACGCAGGTGGCTGAAATTTCTAAGGATATACGTACTAACGTACTGGAAGACTCATCTGAGCCCCTACCACCTCCGACAGCTGCTGCAGCCCTGCCGACTCAGGTGACCCCAACCGGAAAGGTGGAAAAAACCCCGGCAACGGAGGAAGCAACACCGGTAAAAGAACCAGAAATTGGCATGGTAAATGAAGAGCGCCCGTCAAAGTGGAACTCCCCCAGAAGGACTAGGAAACGGAGGTTGGCACACCAAGGTGCAAACGAGACCGCCCCCTCTTTGCGTCAGAAAGCGAAGGAAATAGGGAGCAGCCTCTGCCAGAAGGACGCCACCGAAATAAAAAAGGCTCCAGCTAAGGAACAGAACCCCATTTCCGTGACGGGAAAACATGAGACAGAAGGAATGACATTCAAGGCAACTGGAGAACGAATAGAAGGAAGTCTGTCTTCGGAAGCTCCCCACGACCTTCCACAGGCACCCAAAACTAACTGGGCGGACGACGACGGCACCGACACGGCGGATGAGGGGATGAATGATGACTCAGAAAGCGAAGCGGCAAGCACACCACCCTCAGACCAGGATGACAAAATTAATGACGATGTCGCAATGAAAGATAAATCCTCTCTTCAGAGACGAATCCCCGACCCCTTTGACACCGACGAATATTATTAAGATGTTTTTCAAACGTGACTTTCATATGAAGAATTTGAAGTTTGTTTTAGAAGATAGATAAATTAGGAAGAAACATGCCTGAACGACAAGCATACAAGATCGCCACAATCAACCTGAACAAGATACAAAGCTCGTTCAAACTACAAAATTTAAAGGACTTTATATATGCCTCTGATAGTGACATCATTTTATTACAAGAAGTGACAGGAATTGATCTTGACCACATAACTGGATTCAACGCAATAGTGAACCCCGGCAATAGTACAGAAATTGGCACGGCTATACTTATAAAAGAGGGCATCATCTTAGAAGACATTGTAAAATTACCAAACAGTAAAGGACTAGCGGGTACCATAAATAAGACACGTCTGATAAATGTCTATGCTCCCTCAGGTTCAAGCAACAGGCAACACCGGGCGAAGTTTTTTAAAGAAGAAATTGTTCCCCTGTTTGGATCCCGGTACGACCATATTATCATGGGAGGGGATTTTAACTGCGTTCTCCATGCAAAAGATCAAATTCCGAATTTTAACAAGTCAACTGAACTAGAACGCATAGTGACTGACTTACGACTAACGGATTCATGGGAGCATATGCACGGTGCAACCCCTGGGTTTACACACGTGACCAACCACTCGGCGAGCAGGCTTGACAGGATATATGTCTCGCAAACTTTAAAAGACCACATTTTACAGTCCGAAGTCTGGCCAACGGCATTTTCGGATCATGCTGCGTTCATATGCACACTTAATATGGACAAACAGGGGACGTTTCGAGGGAGAGGTACCTGGAAACTAAATGTATCCCACCTGAACGACCATGTTTGTAAGGAGGCGTTCCAAACCCTGTGGCGAGAATGCGAAAGCAAATTCACCTCTTACAACTCCGGTATAACCTGGTGGCTACGTTACGTCAAACCCAAAATACGAAAGTTTTTCATTAATTATGCGAAAGAAAACAGCTTTTGGTACAAATCAACCATGGAGTTTTACTTTCAGTGTCTAAGGGATCTGCACACGTCAGATGCAACAATGGTCGGGAATTACGAACGCATTAAAAAGATTAAAGCAAAAATTCTGACTCTTCGGCGCAGACAGTTAGAAGGATACCAAATAAGGTCGCGGGTCCAGAATGTAGCACCACAAGAGGACACTTCAATATATCACGTGATACGTGAATCCAAAAGAGCCTCGCGCAAAATATTAACTGAATTAATAACTGCTGACGGAAGAAAGCTGACGAAGCACTCTGAAATCAAAGAGGCACTACTACAACATTTTACCTCCTTATTGTCCAGCCACCCGATTGACGAACAGCTTCAGGACGAATTACTGACCAACCTACAAGGCAGAGTAACCCACGCGGAAGCGCTCAGTCTTACTTCAGAAGTTACTGAAGACGACGTTCTAGAAGCCATAAATGACAGTAAGAAAAACAAGTCGCCGGGACAGGATGGAATCCCAGCCGAATTTTATCAGCAGTTCAGGGAACTTATAACACCTAAATTCACCGTAATATGCAATGAACTTTTAAACCCTGACGTTGTTGTTCCAACAGAATTCCGAGAAGGTATGGTAGTTTTAGTGCCCAAGACCTCGACTTCTAACACCGTCGGCAACCTGCGGACAATCACGCTATTAAATAGCGACTACAAAATCTTTGGTCGCATTATAGCGCGAAGATTGCGTAACACCATGACCGGCGTCATCGGCGCATACCAAACAAGTGTAGGCAAGGACAGAAAAATTCTGCAGGCACTCTGTGGTTACAGGGACCTCATTTCCACGGCTGATGTCTGCAAAATCAAGTGTGCCATAGTGTCGCTGGATTTTGACAAGGCGTTTGATAGAGTTAATCACCAGTTTTTGCTTCGAACTATGGATGCGATGGGATTCCCACCGCAGTTCCTCGCCGTCATACGCAACACACTAATGAATAACTCAGCCAGGGTTGTCATCAATGAACAAGTCAGCCGTCCGATTCAAGTCACCAGTTCCATCAGGCAAGGGTGTCCGATGTCAATGGCACTTTTTGCGATCGCCATCGAACCCCTTCTCGCCTCTCTTACAGAGAATCTACGGGGTCTCTATATAAGAGGTGAAAAAATTGTGTGTCATGCGTACGCTGATGACGTTGGTTTCGTTGTTACGGATGGTAATGAGGTACAAACCGCACTACAAATAGTAGAAAAATATGAACAGGCAAGTGGTGCGAAACTAAATAGAGTGAAGTCCGGGATATTCGAAATTGGTCGTGGACTGGGATCGCAGATACAAGGACAGTTACCTGCTCTTTCAATCATGAAATGTCTAGGAATTGATTTTAAAAGAAGTATACAAAACACTGTTGCTGTGAATTACAGGAAAATACTTCACAGAATCCGTGCCACTGTCCAAGAGCACAGCATCAGGAAACTAGATGAACTCCAAAAAGTATCTGTGGCTAATATCTACATCACCTCCAAAGTAAATTATGTTGCGCAAGTGTTACCCTTGCCAGCAACGATGGCTAAATGCATTACATCGGCACTGGGACATTTCGTGAGCCGAGGCCGCATATTTAAGGTCACGTATGATACTCTGATGCTTCCAACGTATTATGGCGGGTTAAATCTCACAGACGTGAGAATAAAGGCGCGGGCTTTATACGTATCAAACATGTATAAGAACTGGAAACAGCCAAATGGTAGCCTCGCTGGGCATTTGCTGAATGAAATTGCCCCTGAAGATCTCCATGCACCAATCAATGTTCGACATATACCCAACGGTCTGTACCACCTCAAATATTTTTTAGTGGAGTTTAGCTACCTACATGACAAAATCCCCGACAAGGACATCGTTAAAGTAAAACATCTTTACAACAACCTGATCAAAACGAAGGCCAGGAACAATATAGAACAAAAATATCCGTTCAACAATTGGAATGCCATCTGGGATAACATACACAGTAGACACCTGCCAACATATGCGAAGTCGAGCTGGTATTTCGCTGTCAACAGAAAACTGGCAACAAACTCCCGACTTCATGCTATTCATTTGGCAGAGACACCAATGTGTGCATACTGCAATGTACAGGACGATGATGAACACAAGTTGTTGTGTGCTAAGGTAACAGACATATGGCACTACATCAAACAGAAGATAGCGAGCATCTGTAGGACCTCGCCCAATGTGATCACGCCGGCTCAATTTTTAAACCCAGATGAAATACCTTACCCAAGAACGAGGAGGAACGCTATCAACTGGCTGAAAGGCCAAACAATACATTACATCCTAACCAGACAATCAACCTCCAGGGAGGACTTCACAACATATCTCACAGTTGAGCACCATATGTTAATGCGCACTAAAAAATATAAAGAGAACTTTGCAAACTTTTTAATTAAAACAATAATGTAGAATAACAAAAGTAAGGAGAGTTATTTACACAGGATAGGCGGTATCCAAAGGAAATACTTCCGATTAACACCCTTTAGACATGAAGTAAGAGCACATTTGATGAAGTAAGAGAAAGTAGAGAAGAACGTAGTTTTAAAGGACTACCTATACTAAAAATTACAAGTTCAGTTTTTGGTGTTTAGTTTTTATTTTCAACATTGAAGAAGCTGGATAATATCTGTATAATTATATACTTTTCCATTTAACAGAAGTAAAAATTTTGTTAGTTTTGAGACGAAAAATATAGTCTCATCCTATTATACTGAGCCAAACAAGCAGTATAATTCTATGGATGTGGAGGAAAATTTGGCTCATACAAGAAGTTTTCTTTTTCTTTGCCAAAGTGGAATCAAAGATTGAAGTACAGATAAAAAAAAAAGGTTAAGGCGACCGCTGACCCGAAGCGGAAGACAAAAAAAAGGAAAAAAAAACGGTTAAGACGTCTAAAAAAAAAAAAAAAAAAAAAAAAAAAAAAAAACGGTTAAGACATCTGCCTAGTGAGCATGGAGGTCCGGGTTCGATTCCCGGCGCACCACAAATTTTAATTCAATGCTTCAGATCTATCAATAATGTCTTTGACTTATTTTTCTCTTCCTGTCCCTACGTGAAAAATATATAGGATACTTGCAAACTGAGCATTTGTTCCGATTCGATTTAGAAAACAATAAAGCTTCACTTTCTCAAAGGAAAGAATTCTTCCGACATAAACGTGACTTCCAACAAATTCAAATGTTCCTACTTGTGAACTAGCTGATACTAAGGACGGCACAAATATCCATGCCCGAGAGGGGATTCGAACCCCCGACGACAGTAATGACCGTGCAGAACGTGACTGGCGCGCCGCAGACCGCTCGGCCGGCTGACTTCAAACATACTCATAAAACGTGTTAGCGGCCCATTACTTTTCGTAGTGACCGAATTGCTAAAACCCGGCATTGCCCGTGTACATATTTATTCCAGTCTTAAGCTAGTCCACCTCACCATCTCTTTCCTTGTCTCTCTCTTCGTCTCCACCTTCCTCTTTGTCTGCCAATCACCTCATCTCTGTTGAACTTCTCCTCCTACTCCACAGTCTATTGCCGCCTCCATTATGAAAAGTTATATAATTCATTTAAATTTCTTGCTGATCAGTGAAGTGCACCATAAGTATATTGCAAGCCACCTTCCGCCATTCAGTGTATGAAATAATTGGCAGAAGGTGACGTTCCTCTAGCTCTGAAGGTTAACGGTGCTAAATTTCATAGTTTAGTATAAAACGGTAAATGCCCTCTGCCATACAACATACGAAGTTTTACGTAGGCAGTGATTTTTCTCTTATTTTGAAGATCAAGCGTGCAGTTTCTTCTCAATCGGATGAAAAGTACAGCAGCGCATAAAATAATAACTATCTTAATGCCTTGGTGTCTATGACGTCACATCAGCTAAACTATAATGAGAACAACGAAATGATTTCGTTGGCACATGAAGTGGCGTTAATGAATAGTGTTTGCAAAGGTGACTCCGCAGGTAAAATTAACAAGTCAGATGACTTTAGTAGCCGTACCAGTTTATACGGAAGCGCCACGTGAAGACGAATAAATGTAAAACGTGAAGGAAGCGAATAGTAAGCCAAGTGTCACAAAGACAAGGGCTCTCAACAGATTATCGCTAGATGTTAAGGCAACGGAATAATTGACGACAACACAGGCTCCATGTATAGAGAGAGCTGGCATAGATCCATGTGAGGGCAGGAGCGCCCTCGTATGCGACTACTGGTGGATAGGACTATGGCTGCCAGGAGTAAGCCGCTCATCGTCCTTATCAGGTCCTACACTATATAAATGTAAACTTCCTAATTTCCTGTCTTCTTAATACACAATGCTCAATAATGGGGTATTTTTATCTGCATCTGATGTACTAATACAAGTAATCGTCCATGTTGAGGGATAAAGATTTTTATAAAGGAGGGCTGAAAGACTTATCCCTGCGCCATCGTATTTCCACGGAGGTAATGATTCTGTTATAGTAGCTCCCATAATTTCGTACCTCCCATCGCATTTCCGAAACAGGCATTTGTAAGCAAGATGTCAGACGGTAACGAAATGTAAAGAATCTCAGGGAGGCGTTGCCATCTTGCGCACAAAGCACCTGGCAGCGGTAAGACTACTTACCACAAGAATTCAGTTCCCATCATCATGTTGTTGTCCCATCACAATTAAGTTTTCCTCTCCCTTAACTGTCTGATTAATTTCCTTTAGCTCCTCATACATTTCTTCGATCTCCTCATCATCGGCAGAGCTAGTTGGCATATAAACCTGTACTAATTTTGTCGGTGTTGGCTTCGTATCTATCTTTACAATCATAATGCGATCACTGTGCTGCTCAAAGTAGTTTGCCCGCATTCCTATTTTCTTATTCATTATCAGTCCTACTCCTGTGATACACCCAACTGATTTTGTATTTATAATCCTGTACTCACCTGACCAGAAATCCTGTTCATCCTGCCACCGAATTTCACTAATCCCCACTATATCTAACCTCAACCTATCCATTTCCCTTTTTACATTTTCTAATTTTCCTACCTTTATTCCACGCTCCGATCCGTAGAATGCCAGTATTGTCTTTCCTGATGACAACAACCTCCTGCGATAGAACGCATATGTGACATGAGTTAACGTGTCGTTGGAGCTGATCCCTGAAAATTACGGGAATCGGGCTACTTTGAATGCAGATCCGGTTTCTCCAGCCACATAGCACCGCCTCTTTCCATGCTGAGACGCGTCCCCGCTGCCATCGTGCCAAATGAGGATATATTGGCTGTCACGTGGCTTATACTGTTGTGACTATTCAGTATAAACTGTTATCTGGCCATGCTAAGGATTTGTCATTCATTAGGTGTAATGGAATTGTTCGGACAGCTTTTATGAGGCACTGACTACAGTCTGTATCTATTTCTGTACAGTATGTGACGGAGAGTACTTTTTCACTTTGTTATTTGTGAAGTTTTCTTTGTGTTTAAGTGAACGATGGAGAGTAGCAAGAACATATGCTTAGGTTGCTTCGCTCTGAACTGAGACATTTTCTCTTCGTGTCACTACGTTAACGATATACAGGAGGCTGCAAAATGACCATAGGTTCCGACTCGATTTAGAAAACAATACAGCGTGACTTTCTCAACGGAAAGAAGTGTTCAGACATAAACTTGATTTCCAACATACCCCAACAGAGTGTTAGAGGCCCATTACTTTTCACAGTACATATGACCAATATGAAAATGTGGCGTCGCCCGTGTACATATTTACTGTAGTCATGTCACCTTCTGCTTTCTCTCACCTTTCCTTCCCTTGTCTCTCTGTTCATCCCCTCCTCTCCCCTCTCTCTGCCATCACCTCCTCCTCTCTGTTGAACTCCTCCACCTCTTCAGATCATCTCTGAAAAATAAGATTACTTTTTTTAACACCATGCTGATCAATACTTTTCATCTCATCGTAGCTGTGCACGTAATTTTAAACATTCTCAAAAAATAGTTGTCAATTTTAAAGAAGTAGACACATGTAATCAAGTAGATTCAACACTCTTTCTACGGCGAAGACATTATAAACAATATAACAGAACATTTAATTTTGTTATGCTTAAGTTCCCTAGTTGGTGGTACTTCTCTTACTCTTCAAGAAACTTAACTGTCAGAATGCACAATTTAAAGGCGACTGACACAAACCACAATTTTAAACAACTTTTTATGTGCCTTTGCGCCTTGTTGTTTTCTCTCGTTTGTTGTCCCTAAAAGTTTCGACATAATATCAGGAAGGTATACCATGGACGGTATTTGTCGACAATAGTAAGTTAAAGAAAACCAGAGAGAAAGTCAGGAAGCAAAAGCCTATATTAAGAAACTACTTATATTTTAATTTCCGAGGAGTTAATCTAGGCTGTAAGTACGAAGTATGATAGTATGAATTGCCGATTTAGCATTATCCCCCAGTTCTTGCTGCATTATATGATTTGACGCAGCTAACTAAACGCAGACTATCAGAGAAAGAACTGCACTTGGTGGCCAGGTGAGTTGGAGTATTATCACGCTTCCCGTTCTTACTGCCGTCCTGTCTATTCGGTCACGCACCTCTTAACCTCGATGTTCGACAAGACTGATAAATACTTCAGTTGCAGGATATGATTAACCACTTATCAATGACTGACGTTAATGAAACACTAATAGGTGGATGCTTTACCGTGTGCGGCGCGGAAATGGCCGTGGGGTCTGCGGAACTACGATGCGGGTTGCGCGGCTGGAGGTTCAGGTCCTCCTTCAGGCGCGCGCACGTGTCTGTGTGTGTGTTACACCGTTCGACCGTGGGAATGGTGGTTGATGTCGGACAGATGGGAACTTCGATCTCGGCAGTCATGCAGGACTTCGGCACCACACGTTCAACCGCCTGCAGGGAGTGCCGTGAGTGGTTGGATGAGGTGTCAGCCCACAACAAATAACTGCCAGTCCATCCTCCCACGGGCATGTGTGTGTGTGTGTGTGTGTGTGTGTGTGTGTGTGTGTGTGTGTGTGTGTGTGTGTTGTCCTTAGTGTAAGTTAGTTTAAGTAGGATGATTCTGCCAGCATTTTGGAAAAGTATGGACACTAAGCGGACTATGTCTTTGCGATAGCTTTCTTGTCTTAGGGCACGTTAATAAAAGTTAGTTCCGTTATACTTAAAGCGCATTTTTACAAATTTACGAAAGAAATGTATTTCATTGTCTCATTTTTCATTGTTTTATGGTTTAGTTTAGACTGTCCACTAGTCGTATTTGGTTTTCTTATGTTTTGCTGTAGATCGCGTATCACTGACTAAAACCGGTATTCAGTGGACAAAAGTCTTTCGACTATGGACGTAAATAAAGGAATATATGGTTTACTCATGAATCATTATTCAACTGATGACTATGTCGCATCTTGTGAGACATGACCCTAATTTCATGAAAGATTGTCAAAGCGCACTGAACTGACTCCATTTGTGTCTTCCAGTGACGACGAATATTTGTGACTAATCATTCATTTCTTTCAGTGCAAAGAATGACAACAGACAAAATGTTAGATCCCCAACACACACACGTCCAACAATCCCGCCGTCCCAGTTCTTTGAAAGCGCTCACTGGACTCTTCGGGTAGCTGGAGATGACGTGCATTTGGTAACACGTGGTTTTGTGAATCATGGCAGTATAATGGAGAATGTCTGCCATTAGCAAGTGTACACAGCTGCGTATCAAATTGCAACACCTTCAAAGACAGGAGATACCACGATCGATTTTATTTGGGAGATATCCGGTGGTAAAACAGATCACATTGTTGAAAAGAGAGCCATATAGGAGATGTATGGAAGGTGATGAAATCAGTATTGAGCGTTGCCGCAAATAATGGCTATAAGCATTGCTCCACAATCCGGCATGGAATCTGAATCTACATACATACCCTGCAACCCACCAAAAGGTGCGTGGCGGAGGGTACCCACTACCACTACTAGTTATTTGCTTTCCTGTTCCTTCCCCATATAGAATGAGGGAAAAACGAATGATTGTACGAGCTCTAATCTCTCTTTGTGGTCTTTATGCAAACTGTAAGCTGCAGTCCGCTTAAAATTCCGGCCGTCTAAATTTCTTCTACAGTGTTGCTGGAAAAGGACGTTGCATTTCCTCCAGCGACTTCCATTTGAGTTTCAGAAGCATCTCAGTAATCCTCGTGCATTGATCGAATCTACCAGTAACAAATCTAGCCGCCGTCTCTGAAAAACTTCTGTGCTGCATTTAGCGAAAATGCTACTAATTTTCTGCTAAACCACTAGACCAATTTCAATCAAATTTAGTACACACATTCCTTACCGTGAGGTAACAATTGCTGCAGGGTTAATAATCACATACAACACATGGTTCAGATAATATGACGTCATAAACAATAGGAATTGGACGAAGTGGCGCATGATGCAGCGGGACTATATGAGAAAGAGTACTTAGCGACTTGCAACAAACTTTAAACGTAATTTAAAACCTTTATTAAACTTTTTCTCGCTGACAATCATAGCAAAATGATGAAAGGAAAAAAGTTTCTCGGTTACTACTTTTCCCATGTTTATGGAGTAAAACTACGGTATTCGGTATAACATTACAATTTATAATTTGTACATTACAAGTTATAGCCGCTAGAAATTTTACCGACAATATATACGCACATACTTGAGTGTACCTTCGAAATTGTGGTCACCCACAAGCCTGTCCTCAATATAGGCATTCCATCTGCTGATCTCCGTTGTACACTACGCCGTAAAAGTTCTCGGTTTGTGGAGTAGTGAATGGCGCACCCTACAGGTGCCCAACAAACTGAGGAGTATAAAGGAGACAACAAACGTGTGGAGGACCTCTCTGCGGGCCCCTCGCAGAGACTCTGTCGTTCTCTGCCGGCTGCGTATCGGCCATACTTGGCTTACGCACGGCCACCTTCTCCGTCGCGAGGATCCTCGCGAATGTCGATGTGGTGCGCGTCTGACAGTCGCCCACATCGTCTTGGAACGCCCGGACTTAGCAGCACAGAGAAGGAATTTTAATCTCCCTGGCGATTTGAAACTTGTTTTAGCTGACAATGCCTCTATGGCTGACGCTGTTTTAAATTTTATTCGTGTGAGTGGCTTGTACCGATCCATTTGATTTTTAGTACTGTGTTCATTATGTGTTTGTTCTTCGTTGACCTACCGTTTTAGGCAGGTGGTTTTAATGTGCAAAAGCGGACAGATGCCCTACTGCCTTGTCTGTGGTCACCTGCCCAGGACACCCTGGCATCGTCTTACCACCTTTCTCTTCTTTTACCCGTTTTTACTTTCATTCTTTTACTTATTGACTTGTTACACCCCTTTGCTTGGTGAGACTTAACACATCGTTTTATGTTACATTGTATTGCTTTTATTCTAATCTCTACGGTTGGAACAAGGGACGGATAACAGTAGTCGTTTAGTCCATTTATAACCAAACCATCGAAATTGTATCGCAGTACGACACATAGTCTACGAGAGCACATAAACAGTAACATTCACGGAAAACCGCCCCATCACCCACCAAGTTTTAATCTATTACTTCTTTACTACTAACTGTAATCGAAAGAGGTTTTACACACATACAGTCCTTATACAAATATACCTGAAAAATGGCAGTAATAAATGAATAAATACCCGGGCAACACCGGGTTTTCAGCTAGTCTAATATATAAAGCAGAGTGACCTTATGTTTGTGTGTTTGTGTGTACTTGTTGAATAAAAATCTTTTTGTTCCAATCTTTATGAAATTTTGTACATGTAAGCTTCAATCCATGCCACGTCGGGGGTTCAAATCCCCCCTTGGGCTTGGATATGTGTTTGTTGTCCTTAGGTTAGTTTAACGTAAGTAGTTTGTAAGTCTAGGGACTTATGACCAAAGTATTTTGGTGCCATAAGAATTACAAACATTTGACCATTTGATTTTCAATCCATGAGGACGGTCGCCATAAGTGTAAGAATCACTAACAATACATAGTTCACGAGATATGACGTCATAAACAATGAGATGCGCGAAAAACTGCTGCATTTAGCGGAAATGCTGCTCATTTTCTCCTAAACCATTAGACCGATTTCAACCAAATTTTGTACAAACATTCCTTACCGTGAGGTAACAATTGCTGCAGTGTTAATAATCATATGCGACACATGGTTCAGAAGATATGACGTCATAAAAAATAGTAATCGCAAAAATCTCTCACATAATGCGGCGAGACTTTAAAAATACACTCTATGAGAATGAGAGTACTTAGCGACTTGCAACAAACTTTAATTTCAAACCTTTATGACACCTATTCTCGCTGACAACCATAGCAAAATAAATAAAAGAAAAAAAGTTTCTCGCTTACTACTTTTCCGCTGTGTGGGGAGTAAAACTACGGCATTCGGTATAACGTCACAATTTATAATTTGTACACTACAAATTGTAGCCACAGGAAATTTTACAGATAGTATACACGCATATAGTTGAGCGTACCTTTTGAATTGTATCACTGTACGACACGTAGTTTATGAGATTTGATCACATAAACAGTAACGTTCATGGAAAACCGCCCCATGACTCATCAAGTTTTAATCTATTACTTCTTTCATTTAATTGTATTCCCAAGAGATTGTACAGACATACAACCCTTACACAAATGAGTATATACATGAAAAATGGCAGGAATAAATAAATAAATACCCGGGCAAGGCCGGGTATTCAGCTAGTTCTCCCAATACACCCAAGTCAACCATCCGCCTTCCCATTTCATATCGCTGTGCAGTTTTACGCCTAGATATTTGACGCGATTGTGTCAAATGTTCAAATGTTCAAATGTTTGTTAAGCTTAAGGGACTTAACTACGGGGTTATCAGTCCCTAAACTTACAAACTACTTATGAACTACCTACAACTAAGGACGGCACAAATATCCATGCCCGTGGGGGGATTCGAACCCCCGACCGTAGTGGCCGTGCAGACCGTGACTGGAGCGCCTCAGTCCCCTCGGCCACCGCGGCCGGCGCGATTGTGTCAAACAGCCCACTACTAATTATGTATTCGAACAAAAAAAAAATATTTCAAATGTTTGTTAAGCTTATGGGACTTAACTTCGGAGTCATCAGTACCTAAACTTACAAACTACTTATGAACTACCTTATACTAAAGACGGCACAAACATCCATTCCCTTAGGGGGGATTCGAACCCCCGACCGTAGTGGCCGTGCAGACCGTGACTGAAGCGCCTCAGTCTCCTCGGCCACCGCGGCCGGCTGTATTCGAACATTACGGGATTGTTTCTCCTACTCATCTGCATCACCTCATATCTTTCTACATTTGAGGCTAGCTGCCATTCCTCACATCACCTAGATATTTGGTCCAAGTCATCCTGCATCCAAAGATGACACCTTCCTGGCTACGTATTCCATATGCTCTTACGTTCGTTAGCAGTCTGTAGTGCGGTACCGTGTCAAACGCCTTTCGAAAATCTAGAAAAATGCAGCCTGCCCTTCACCCATGTTTCGCAAGTTGTTTTGAGAGTAACGGGCAAGCTCTTTCGCACGATCGACGATTCCTAAAGCCATGCTGATGCATGGACAGTAGCATCTCTTTCTCTGTTGTTGTTATGGTCTTCAGTCCGGAGATTGGTTTGATGCAGCTCTCCACCCTACTCTATCCTGAGCAAGCATCTTCATCTCCTCATAAGAACGGCAACCCACATCCACTTGAATCTGCTTAGTATACGCGTCTCTTGGTCTCCCTCTGCGATTTTTACCCCACACACTTCCCTCCAATGCTAAATTTACGATTCCCAGATGTCTAAGAATGTGTCCTACCAACCGATCCCTTCTTTCAGCCATGGTACGCCAAAAATTCCTTTTCTCACCAATTCTGTTCAGTGCTTCTTCATTGGTTATGCGATCTACCCACCTAAACTGATGGTTCTGTAATTTTCACATCTATCTGCGCCTGATTTCTTTGGAATGGAGATTATTATATTTTTCTTAAAGTCTGAGGGTATTTCGCCTGTCTCATAAATCTTACACACCACGTGAAATAGTTTTGTCGGGGCTGGCTCTCCCAGAGACTTTAGTAGCTCTGAGGGCATGTTATCTATTCCCGGGGCCTTGTTCCGACCTAGGTCTTTCAGGGCTCTATCAAATTCATCTCTCAGTATCGTATCTCCTATTTCATCTTGATATACTACCTCTTCCCTTCCTACAACATTGTCTCTAGGTTCATTTCCTTTGTAGAGCTCATCTTTGTACTCTTTCCACCTTTCTGCTTTCCCTTCTTTGCTGAGAACAGGTTTTCCATCTGAGTTCTTGATAATTGTTGAACTGTTTTCCTTGTCCCCGAATGTCTCTTTTATTTTCCTGTAGGCAGTATCTACTTTTCCCCTTCTTATACATTCTTCTATAGATAGGCATTTGGCTTCTAGCCACTGTTGCTTAGCCATTTTGCACTTCCTGTCAATCTCATTTCTTAGTCGTCTGTATTCCATTTTGCCTGTTTCATTTACGGGTTTTTTATATTTTCTCCTTTCATCAATTAACTGTAGTATTTCCTGTGATAACCAATGATTTTTTGTAGGTCTTGCCTTTCTACCTATTTTGTCCTCTGCTGCCTTCACTATTTCATCTCTCAATGCAACCATTCCTCTACTGTTTTATTTCCCCCCGTTTCTGTCAATTGTTGCCTAAAGCACCCTCTGAAATTCTTAAGAACCTCAGGTTCCTTCAGTTTATCCAGGTCCCATCTCCTTATTTTCCTACCTTTCTTCAGTTTTCTTCAATTTCAATGTTGTCGGTGTTGGCTTCGTATCTATCTTGACAATGATAATGCGATCACTGTGCTGCTTATAGTAGTTTACTCGAATTCATATTTTCTTATTCATTATCTGTCCTACTCCTGTGATAACCCCAACTGATTTTGTAGTTATAATCATGTACTCACCTGACCAGAAATCCTGTTCATCCTCCCACCGAACTTCACTAATCCCCACTATATCTAACTTCAACCTATCCATTTCTCTTTTTAAATTTTCTAATTTTCCTACCCGATTAAGGGATCTAACATACCACGTTCCGATCCGTAGAATGCCAGTATTGTCTTTCCTGATGACAACATCCTCCTGAGTAGTCCCCGCCCGGAGATCCGAATGGGGGAGTATTTTACCTCCGGAATATTTTACCCGAGAGGATGCCATCATATTTTCATACAGTAGAGTTGCATGTCCTCGGGAAAAGTAACGGCTGTAGTTTCCCCTTGCTTTCAGCCGTTCGCAGTAGCTGTGTGGCAAAGCCACATTAGCTGATGTTACAAGGCCAGCTCAGTCAATAATCCAGACTGTTGCCCCTGTAACTACTGAAAAGGCTGCTGCCACTCTTCAGGAACCACACGTTTGTCTGGCGTCTCAAGAAAATTTATTGTCTTAGAACTGAGAATATGTTCAAGACTTCTACAGCAAACTAACGTTAATGATATAGATATGTAATTATGTGAGTGCGTCCTTTTGCCTTTCTTATACACAGGATTCAGATGCGCCTTTTTCCATTCACTTGAAACTTCTTGTTGAATCAAAGCTTTGCGATAAATGTAAGCTAAGTAAGCGGCAAAAGCTGCAGAGAATTCTTTGTAAAACGGAATTGGTACCCCATCTGGACCGTGTCACTTGTTTGTTTTCAATTGTCTCACAAGGGACACCTTTGACCTCGAACTCTCGGAACCGCACGAAACCATGCTTGGAATAACAGGACAGTGTCTTGTGTGTCATTTCCATGCAGAACGTTGCATTGTACCTCCAGTAATATGGAGGTTTGTGCGCCGTCTTGCAATAACCGTTTTTATCTGTAGTTACAAATACATTACATCGGATATTTGTACTAGCATTGCTGCATATACTTCTGTTAAATTGTTCATAAAAATTTATAATGTATTACAAACTCTAAAGCGAAAGAGAATATTAGAATCCAGGATAACAGTTTACTTACAGTCGTTGAGGCGTACAGTGCTGATGTTGGCAACAACCGTAGAATGCTATTTGAAAATCCAATCATACAGAATAAGGGAAATAATCCTTGGTGTTGGCACTGAAGTAAATAAATAATTCTGTTCTTTTCCTTAGGTTGACAGAAGTTTTTATGTAACAGTACTCTTGCCTTGTCAGTAAATTAACCATCCTTGTGAAAGAAATATTTCGTTGCCAACATTAGCATACTACGTCGCTGCAACCGTAACTAAACTTTACGCAGTATTCTATCTGTCTTAGTTAAGTTGTAATCCCTTATAGATATGTGTCACTATAGACATTTAGTTATAAAAATATAAAAGGGGGTGGGTTTTGTGATAAAACGCCAGGTTTCGTGCTTTCAAAATACATACTGCAATTTATAACGGCTGAACTTCGAAACGCAACAAAGAGCATTCAACAGTTGTTGCTGCACAGTACACTGCCCGGTCTCCGTAAGTAATATTTTACGCAGTGTAATAATATTATTTTTCGTTTTTGTACCCTAGCTGCGGGAGCGGCCGACCGCTTAAAGGCGCCTTCCTGCGGAGATTCGAGTCCTCCCCCAGGCATGGGTGTGTGTATAGTCCTAAAGTTAGTTTAAAGTAGTTTGTAAGCCTAGGGACTAATAGCCACACAAGTTAAGTCCGTTAGATTTTAACCATTTTAACATTTTGTACTCAAAATATATTTGTATGTTCTGGAAAGCTCTGTTGTGTTATGATACTGTGCGGCTGCTATCTCCCTACTGGCAGAATCTCTGTTATTAGGTAGTGCTTTCAAAAGAGATATACAAAAACGTACGTTCGAATATCACACACTTCAGATCATAATAAATATATTTACGGAAAACATACAGACCTCTCCGTCCGGGTTACCAGTTATCGCGACAATTTTTTTTATGTTCGAATCTTTTTGGAAACGAAGCATTGTAAATCCACCTCTAGAACGATTAGAAGAGTTTACGGTAGCGTAACCATCCGCAATTTCATGTTAAATTGCAGTGACGGAAATACTATATCTGCCCAGCACGTTACACTTAAGAACTATGGGCAACGACATTCAGGGTGCGACAGCTTGTACTTACAGGAGCCTTAAGACAGAGGACTCTTTTGAACGACGATTCGTCTGCACCACGATTCGATTCTTACAATTCTTTGTTTGTATTAGCTCAAATGAATGATACATTCACGAATCTCCACAACTCTACCACCTTCCTACTATCGATATAAAACTGTCCTGGCGATAACAGCGTCACTTGACGAGGAATGACTGCTGGTCAGACACCCGCGCGGTGAATATAGTACCGTAACGTGGGGTGAAATGGAACAGAACATGTAGTTTCTACTGAAAATTAATGTCTAAATATTGCACTACAACTCTGAAAATTAATATAAAGAACCTCTAGTTATGCTTACACCTATGTGTTGCAAGGTTAAAAATCCTCTATCAAAACCTTTCGTTATATTTTAATCTAAATTGTTTCAAATCATCCCAGGAGTTGGGGTGATTTGGAACACTGACTCTTTTGATAAATATTTGCATTTAAAACATATGGAGGTGTTGATTGGGACACAGTAAACACATGTGTCAGAACTTTGTTGTGGAGGATGCCTTTATATTACGTCTGTTTGATTTTAATTAATGCTGTTTACTGGGTGGAACACTTCTACTGTCTGCTCCAAATTGCTGAAATAGTTTTCTATCTCCTCTGTAACTTGCACCCTAGCTCTCTTTACATTTTCACTTAAACGTACTGTAGGAGCTTTGTTATGTGAGATCAGATTTTTCACCCACTCATATCCAGGCCTGTTTCCATCAGACCTCTTTTCCACTCTTCCACTTCGGTCCAAATCGCACCTCAGAATATCCCGAACCTCACTTGTCGTAATTGGCTGACACCATTCTGCACATTTAAATAAACCACTGATTGATGCCCTCTCTTCTTCTGCTGCCAAGACGGTTTGTCCACCTATTTTCAAAGGATTTTTATTATTTAACTTCCTTGAGAATGTACTAACAGGTATTCCATATTTTTAGAAACATTTCTGAGATATTTTACGTGTCTTGATTTCATTCAGAGCTTTCTGGAGGCTTATCTCGCTATAGTTTTGATATCCAGCTGGCCCAGTCTTCTTTTTGTACACTCGTAGCATGTTCCAATTCACCCTGAAAAAATATTATTTTTCATATTTACACCTCTACCTAATAAACAACATAAGTAAACATAAGCTAACTTTTCACACACCATGACTGATAGTTGCCCTTAACATACCAATGTCAGAAAACTGTATTACTGTTACCAGAGTAGCTGTGCAACAGTTTGTTTTCAGACTTTCATATTATGGGAAATTTTACACTTTTATATAAATATTTTTTTGGAGTTGTATACCTCTTTCACACACACAATTTTTGTATCACTGTAACAATTAGTATCTCTGGTGACTATGGGAGGTGGTTTTCATTAGTTACACCAAAGTATCTCTCCTCAGCAAAAATGATTTCTTGAAATGGAGAAATGTTCCATTTCACCCCAGTAGTTCCAAATCACCCCAAGTTACGGTACCAGAGTGCGGAGGCTGGGCAAGATCACGTGGGGAACTGCACGGCTTGTCGGCTGTTGGAGGACTGCTGCGGGGTGTCTTCAATAAGTGGAGCCAAAAAAATAGCGGTAAGAGATCGTATTTTTATTGAAAGGTACGCGGGTTCGATTCCGGCCGGCGCATTGCGAAGGAGCAGAAAAACATTTGCCGCCGGCTGGAGTTCAACCTGCGACCTTCTCAATACGAATCCCATCGTTTATCGCTGAGCCAAACACCGCTTCCTAAACACGCGCTCACAGGGACAGTTGCTAAGATGCATATGGTGATAAATAAGTACCAAAATTCCTTTTACTTCCTAAACGCTCGGACATTTCGAGTTCCCACTTGGGGCACTTTCGTGTCTCACCACGCCCTACATGTACCATAAATTTGGACGAATTCGGCGATGAGTAGGCGTCCTCTCCTCGTAAGACTTTAATGGGTATGTGATCGACGTCTCTGGGCGTTGGTGCAGTGCTCCGATGAATCCCAACAATTTCCTCACCACGCCGAACACGCCGATGGGGAGTGCGAATCCTTCGTTTCCCGGAGGAACATCTCCCTGACACCTACAACTGTGTGACAAAGGCGAGCTGGCGGCTGAGAAATGTATTTTCCCACTCTCTCAAATTTTGCTTCCTCAATTACGGTATCAACTAGATATAAATGATAATAATAAAAAAGTGAAACAAATCCATCAATAATGAAAACTACAGCATTAGAAACAATCAGTCAGAGATACCCCGAAGATCAGTGGCTACACATCTACATAGATGGGTCATTAATGCAAAAAGAAAGAAATATTGGTGTATGAATATACAGCAAAATTTTCTGTTTTATCAAAGTTTTGGATTACACCACTCTAATTTTGAAGGTGAAGTTGAAGCCGTCAGAACTGTAGTAAATCAGCTAAATTACTATTTGCACACATTTGATTAAGCAGTCATATTCTGTGACTCGAAAGCAGCAATATCAGCAGTTGTTAACTTAAGAGATCCAAAAATTGCTAAAGTAAAAGATATCCAAGAAATAATTAAGTCCCTACAGCAACAGAACAAGAAAATTTCAATTCAGTGGATACCATCTCACTGTGGCGTAATGGTAATGAGAAAGCTGATTTCCTAGACAAAAAGGACACAAAAATTAAACAAATTGGAAAAACTACCCTGTCATATTTTGCAGTAAAATCGCATTATTATCAATATTTTTAAAGAATAATCGAGAAGAATTAATAAATTCTCATGTGAGCGGAAGAGCCGGGAAACCCTGTTGGATAACCAACTGATACCAGATGGAGCAGAAGAGAGGCAGTGGCGACATCCCGCCTGACTGCTGGACACCACTGTTTGGCCGCCACCTGCACAACATCTCCAGAATGTGTTCTGTGTCACAAGAGTGCTGCCTAATGAACAGCGATCATTTAAAAGAGTGTTCACAATTGTGCAATTGTAATTTAGACTTAACAAAATTGTACTGGGAAGCTAGAAAGCGAATGACGTTAAGTCAACTGCCGGAACATTAAAATAATAATAATAATAATATTTGGTAGACGGTGAAGTTCCTCTAGTTTCTAAGGTTAATAGTGCTAGGTTTCATAGTTCGGTATAAAACGTAAGATTTTATCGAGTTTCATAGATAAAATACCGCCGCGGTGGAGTAGCCGGGCGGTCTAAAGCACCTCGCTGGAGAGCGCGCGGTTGCTCGCCGTGGAGGTTCGAGTCCTCCCTGAGGCATGGGTGTGTGCTTGTCCGTAGGTTAGTTTACGTAGGTTTAAGTAGTTTGTAAGCTACGGACTGATGACCACGCAGTTTGGTCCGATACATTTACAAACATTTTAACATTTTGATAAAATACCCTCTGCCATACACCATACGTAGGGAGAGAGTGGAAAGTTTCATCGCAATTGGTTGGTTGGATGATTAAAGGGGACAAAACTACAATGGTCATCAGTCCCCCTTCATTGCAATTGGTTCAACGGCGCAGCAGCGTATAAAACACGAACAAACATGATACGGCAGTTCCCAATGCGTCTCATTGTTTATGAAGTCACATCTCCTAAGCTATAAAGGAGTACAATGTAATAATTCCCAAGGCAAAACGCGTTGCGAGTACACGTAACATCTAAAGCGATGTGGCAAAGATCAGAACAGAAGTAGCGCCGAAGAGAGGCCTCGAGTGATTCCACAGATAATACTAACGAGACACATGACTCTACTAGCGGTACCAGATTATACGACAGCGCCACATGTGAAGGCGGCTAAATATAAAATATGAAGGAAATGAACAGTAACCGAAGCGTCACAAAGCCAAGTGCTCAGAAGGGATTAGCGCTAGATATTAAGATAACTGAATAACTGATGACAACTCAGGTTGTGTGTAGAGAGACCTTGCGTACGAGGTTTTTCAGGAAAGTAATGAGACTGTTTCTCTATTTCAGGAACTACATACAGAAGGACAATGAAACTAGTGGAGCTGATAAAGGCAACATTTGTCTACAAGCAGTGAATATTTGAAGTACCTACGGTGAACACACGTGAGTTTATAACATATTTTGTTAGGTGTGTTAGTGTTGCTTGTCCGTGAGATGGCGGGTACATCAAATTTTGTGTGAAACTCAATGACAATGAACTAGAATCATTTAGTAACATTTAGAAAACATTTAGAAAATTAACACAAGCTGCTGAGTGGCACACAAGCAGCTAACCACGAGTAAAGAAGGCCAGGAGAAGCAAATAAAAAATCTGGGTCATGTTGATTTGGTTCTTTGATCATCAAGGCTAGATCCATAAGGAATTTTTTCCTCGAGGAAAAACAATGTATCAACAATTTTAGATCCAGGTCCTTGAAACAAAAGGAATCGGGTCATTCGTGTCCGTCCTGACATGTCTCAATCATGGATCCTCCATCACGACAATGCACCGTGCCACACTGCTCTCTATTGGAAATAAGGGCATTCATGTTTTCCCAAACTCCCCCCCCCCCCCGCCCCACAATTCCTAAGATCTCAGTCTCTGTGACGTTTTCCTGTTCCCCAAAATAAAAAATGCTGTTTGTGGACATCATTTTGGGTCCGTAGGAAACGTTGAAAGGGTCGTGACACAGGAGCTTTGGAGGGTTCTATCTATGAGAAGGCAAGAGTGTCTTCGAAACTAATAACAGGCTGTTTTTCCGCATCTGATGTACTAATCCAACTAGTCATCCATGTCGTGGGACAAAATATTGTGTAAACGAGTGCTGAAAGATTGGATGTCCTAGTTCTTCTCTCACAGTCGTATATCGGAAACTGGCAATTATAACCTTGGTCTCAGACAGTTAAGGAATATGAACACCGTGCAATGTTTTCTGATTATTTTTTCTGAAATCGATTTCTCCGATTCAGTACGTAATTGTTATTCGATTTCTGCTATTCGTTCGCTGTTCTTTCTATTCTTCGATGGCAAGATTCAAGTGTGCAAAGTTTTACTGAAATCAGATGGACGATACGGCAGCGCATAAAATACAACACAAACATGATGCGGCTGTCTGCCACGCGTCTCAGTGTTTATGAGAAGAGAGTTTATAAGAAGTACGATGAAATAATTCCTAAAGCACATTCATTAGCGAAAATCGATAGTGCTGCAAAACAAGATGCGAACACATCTAATAGCAAATAATTAATACATTTAAACGTCATTCATAATGCTGTAGTTTTAGAAGCAACTGCGTATTCATGACGTCACATCTGTTTAACTATATATGTCTGATGAGCTACGTGAAGTATAGTGATGTAATTACGCCTGTAACTTTCGCGAAAGTGCAACGATTGCAGATCAAGTGCAGTGCCAAAGCTATGAATTGTTTTCCACGATTCCGGAGATTTCTTGTTTATTGCTTCTAGGGACCATTCATTTGGCACACATGTGTCCAGTGCAGCTCGTGCGAGGCCCCATGATGACCAGGACGTATCGTACACTGGTTGCAGACCATTTACACCCCATCATGCCGATCGAGTTTCCCAACGTCATTGTCATTTTTCAATTATATAACTCACGATGTCACAAGGCCGGGAGTTGCTGGAGTGGTTTGAGCAAAACAGTGGCGAGTTCTGTTTATGTGGTTGTCCATCAACTTGTTCTGTCACAACGCGATCGCGATAGAACGCATATGGGATGTGCCTGAACGTGTGGTCAGAGCTTATCCCTCCCTCCCTGGAGTTTGCGAGACTCAGGCGATGCAGATGCGGCGCCAGATATCGCCAGCCATATACCACGGCCTCGTCGCAAACACGCCAAGATGCGTCACCACTGTCATCGTGCCAAATGAGGACATACTGCATCTCACTGTTGTGACTACTCATGTTAACTGTCATCTGGCCTTGCTAAGGATCTTCCATTCATTACATGTAATTGATTTGTATGGACAGCGCTCTTGAGGAAGTGACTACAGTCTGCATGTATTTCTGTACAGTGTGTGACGGAGAGTAACTTTGACTTTGTTATTTGTGAAGTTTTCTTCCTGATAAATTGAAGGATGGAGAGTAGCAAGAACATATGCTCGCCGCGAACTTCTCATAAACTCATTTTCTCTCTGTGTATCTACATGAACGATATACAGGAGTCTGCAAAATTACCCATACAACGGAAAGAAGTGTTCAGACATAAACGTGACTTCCAACATACCTCAAGAGAGTGATAGAGGCACATTACTTTTCACAGTATATATGACCAAATAGCTGAAAATGTGGCGTCGCCCGTGTATATATTCACTGCAGTCTTAAATTAGTCCACCTCACCTTGCGTTTTCTCTCTTCCCTTTCCTTCTCTGTCTGTTCATCTCTTCCACTCCCCTTTCTCTGCCATCACCTACGCCTCTCTCTTAAACTCCTGCTCCACCTTCTCAGTCAATTAGTCAATTGCGTCATACATCTCCGAAAAATTATATAAGTGCAGTGTTACCTGAAAGACATAAATTTCAAACTCATAAAATCGTGTACACAGAACAAAATAGCGAACATAGCTTCTTTGGAGGCATCACATGAGAATGGCATAAGTCGAAATGGCCGACATGAAAAATAAAGTATTTGCAGCAACTTAGGTAATTAATATTTATTGGAATGAAATAATTTCTGAAGCACATTCATTGGCGTAAATGGATAGTGTTTGTAAAATAAATAGCGAATACAGTTAGCAAAGAGGTTATAAATTTAAACGTGATTCTTAATGCAGCCGTATACGGCGCATAACGTCAAGATTATATTCCTTATTGAATGCACGACCTAGAAGCAAAAATTTGTGAAGCACTATGAGACGGTAAAAAAAAAAAAAAAAAAAAAAAAAAAAAAGATAAAAAAACAATAAAAAAAGTCAGCCAAACTTTCACATTTAGTCGAACTTTGACTGCTTTTTCCGGTCTCGGTTCACCGGGCCGTTATAACCGTAAACCCAAGTAGTCACGAGTTATGACCATTTTGAGCAAATCAGGATAATCATTGACGTCAGACAAGGTCTCCCGAGCAATAGTAACACGAGACGGTTCTTCTGATCAAATTTGGAAAGTTTTGGAACAAACTTCGCCGACAAACATCTCATGCCCAAATCAGTTGAAAAAATTACATAACACAAGCCGAGCTATATACCAACATCCTCAGTAAAGTCGCTTACGGGAACTGGACGATTTTCAAAAATGTTCAAATGTTTGTAAAGCTTATGGGACTTAACTACGGGGTCATCAGTCCCTAAACTTACAAACTACTTATGAACTACTTACGAACTAGGACGGCACAAACATCCATGCCCGAGGGGGGATTCGAACCCCCGACCGTAGTGGACGATTTTCCAAAACAATTTTATTCAGAGCTTCGACGTTGTCTGATGTGCTGTGTCTTCCAGACCGAGGTTCTGGCATCTTCTCGGTCTTCTTAGGAGAGCTTGTACAACTGGTAAACAGGTTTTTCACTTCTAACAGATTTTTCGTGTGTCACTGTAACATTTCAAGTGTTATAGAACACTACATTAAATTTTACACAATAAATGAGTTGCAAATATTTGCAACAATTGTAATACTAACAGAAAATCGCCTAGCACACTAAAACACATCTAACCTATCTATGTATCAAAAACAAACCATGTATGGTGTACTCTTCAAACTCTGAACATATGTTCGGAACATGTGTACCAACATAACAAAAAATAAGTTAATAATCGAATGGAGGTTGCGGCGCAGTTTGATAAGTCACCTTACTTTCTGAACGGCGCCGGTTTGTTGGTCCCAGCTGCTGTGTGGCTCATTTCTTAACCGTCCATGCGCCATGCGCCACTCATGTTCTGCGTGTGAATTATGGTCGCGTGGTTGTTTATGACCATGGAGAGACAGTGGCTCTTGGAAACATACATCTATCCTTTAAACGTTTGTCTTCGAAAAGATTACTATCACACTCACACGATCAAGTAACACAATCAATTGCGATCTGACCTCGTGATTTGAATTTGAGCAGAAGTAAATCTAAAGCTCTGTTGCCTCTACGAGAGTATAAGTAGCAACGAATAGAGGCATCGAGTGATTCCACAGATAATACCAACGAGACAGATGACGCTAGTAGCGGTACCAGATCATGCGAAAGCGCCAAGTGTGAAGACGGATAAATATAAATGCGAAGGAAATGAACAGTAACCGAAGTGTCACAGAGACAAGTGCTCACAAGACATTAGACCAGATATTAAGACAGCTGAATAACTCTGGACGCCAGAGGTAACCTATCCTAAGTAACATTTCGCTGACTTTACAGGAGAGCAAAAAGAAGCTGCTGCGACTCGGATTTGGCTACCTGTAGAATAATTCAAATACCCAATCATGAAGACCTCTAGTTTTTATATCTTTTCTAGTTAGTTTCTACATGTACTTCGTTTTTAGAAATATCTTCTGAAATGTTACGATATTTTACCTCACATAAATACATTTGTGAAGCCGTCTTTAATTACACAGACGATATTGTCAAGGTGCTTATTACATTAGGTTTGCTGTTCATTTGCATGCCATTTTATATTTATAAATGTTCCTTTTTATGTTTATAAATGTTTACCTTTATTATACAGGATTATTCTACGAAATACGAATAGGAATATGAGAATTATTGGTACTGAAATTAAGAAATAAAGCCATTCATACTTATTGAATACCAGTAGATTTATTAAGAGTTACAATTTTATCCTTTCTCAAAGCCGGTCACAAATACTAGTCACTCAGCAAAGTTTAAGTAAATTGAACAAAATAAATTCCAACCATAGTAGCTTACTCTAGAAAGTAACAAAGGTTAAACTACTTTAAAACCTGAGACAATGACAAACATTTCTGTCCAAATTCAGCATATACTCATTAACAAATTGAGGACAAAATTCGAAATGTAGAAAAACAATTCCCTTGTACAATTAATTGATAACAATGTCATTATGTTCATATCCTTCTGAGTCCTTTTCAGTTTGTGTTGACATAATCTGTGGTATATTTTGGTAGAAATAGTGTAAAGATCCAGGCTCCCACCTAAGCAGCTTTTGTAAATCTTTATACTTCTCTGTAGCAATAGATCTGAGAGTATTTCGTATAGCAGGAAGCTCTTCCGGCCATACTGCCCCTCTTTTTCGCCGTTGCACGTCAATCTCTTGAAATTCACCATCAAATGCTGTTTTATAGAACACAGTACCTGAATTCTGTGCTCGTACTTGTAGATGCACAACTTGGCTAACCAAAAAATTTTCCAGATACTAAACTTTTGATTGTCCGTTTAACTAAAGGTGATGATGATCCTTTGCAAAGACTTTCAAAGTCTTTAAAATCTGCCATTTGCATGTCATATACTTGAATGTGTTCTTTGAATCTGCACTGGCGAACAAAATGTTGCCAATCCCAAGGAGTTGCAATTATGTCATTCGGGCTCAGTTTGCTTTTGGCACGTTCACTAACAGCATGTACACCATCTACCTCCATATGAGTGTGTCCCTTCAATAAGAATTTATGGTTTATCACTTTAAGATTAGGAAGACACCTAAGAATCCAAAAATATGACAGAATCATGGGTAAGTTACGATTCTGGCCTCCACAGTTGTCAGTCCATATCGCAAGTTCCTCAGTTTGGGTTTTGGCAGGTTAGCTAGGGCCCACTTTAGCAAACAAGATGACACTTCTATAGGTCCACGACCTGCTACTGTTTCATCCCACATGCAACAATAGGATTTCTGCTCTGAAGCATCAAGGATTGTCAGATTATACGTCCAGAGCTTTCTTAGATAAAACGCACTGGAATTAGTAAGGTGAGGTGTCGGCAAACATTTTTGAAGATCGAACATGACAATCTTTGCATTTGATCCAGGTTGTTTTGGCAAGTGGCCATCGTAATCTGATTAAAATTTGGACTGTTTCTTCAGCTGTTATATCATTTTTGAGTTTCACCTGAAACTCATCACAGTCATCACACGTATCAGTCGCAGGTTTCTTGAATCCTAAATTAAACTCAATGTTAAATATGTCACGGTAAACCCACTGCTTTGCAATTAACTCTTGCTTCATTTCGTTTTCCTTGCAGTGCTCTACATACAAAGAATACATTTTTGATATATTGAGATGGCTGCTAAGATACAATCTACCTGTTTTTGCATAACGAGGCAACGAAATTAATACGCCACCATTAGTTCGATTTAACTATCTGGAACGCGCAGTATGAAAAGTACATACGAACGCGCAGTGTCATGACAAGTCTTTGTGGTAATAATGAGAAAACACGCGTTGATTAAACGCTGAACTTGGAAAGGAAAATCACTACACAAGGCTTCGGCAATGGGGAACAGTCGAAAATTAAAACAAGAGAGACCTGACAGATCACGCTTTCCCGTGGGTTAAATAGACGTAATTGCATTTCAGTCAAGTAAAGTTTGTTTAGTTACATTTACATAAACGTATATCATATGACCAACCAAAATGAAAATCGCAAACTTGGGAGTCTTCATTTCTTAGCAGCAAATCAATTCCATCAGTAACTTTGTCGTAAGGTAAGGTCTCAGCACCCAACAGATTCGCACTGTCATTTTCCTAAGTAAACAAATTGCATTATTATACAAAACGCGATGAATTTTGCTCGATTCAGATGATAAACCATGTATAATAGGACTGTACCTTTGATTGATCGTATGACAAGCATTGTAGTTGTGTCAGTTCCGTATATTATAGCCACTCATTTTCGTCAAAAGGAGGCGCTACATGTGTACTTGTATCTGTCACCAACGGAGTTTCGACGACATTACTACCGTCGACTGGTAGTAAAGCATCGAGATCATTTGTCTCTTAAATCGCGGAACGTACATTTAGATGTTTCTTATATCCCAGTATGATGAATAATATCTTAAAATGTATATTGTTGTGGTCTTCAGTCCGGAGACTGGTTTGATGCAGCTCTCCACAATACCCTATCCTGAGCAAGCCTCTTCATCTCCACATAAGAACGGCAACCTACATCTGTCTGAATCTGCTTACTGTATACATCTCTTGGTCTTCCTCTGCGATTTTTACCCCACACACTTCCCTCTAATGCTAAATTCACAATTCCTTGATGTCTAAGAATGTGTCCCACCAATCTATCCCTTCTTTTAGTCAAGGTATGCCAGAAATTTCTTTTCTCCCCAATTCTGTTCAGTACCTCCTCATTAGTTACGCGATCCACCCACCTAATCTTCAGCATTCTTCTGTAGCACCATATTTCAAAAGCCTCTATCCTCTTCCTGTCTGCACTGTTTATCGTCCATGTCTCACTCCCATACAAGGAAACACTCCATACAAATGCCCTCAGAAAGGACTTCCTTAGGCTTAAATCAATATTCGATGTTAACAAATTTCTCTTTTTCAAAAACGCTTTTCCACCCATTGCCATTCTGCATTTTATATCCTCTGTACTGCGACCATAGTTTGTTATTTTACTGCCCAAGTAACAAAACTCATCTACCTCCTTTATTGCTTCGTTTCCCAATCTAATTCCTTCAGCATCACCTGATTTTCTTACACTGCACTCCATTACCCTATCTTATATGCACCTTTCAGCACACTGTCCATTCCGTTCAATTGCTCTTCCAGGTCCTTTGCTGTATCTGACAGAATTACTATGTCGTCGGCAAAACGCAATGTTTTTAATTCTTCCCCCTGAACTTTTATTCCTTCTCCAAATTTCTCCTTGCTTTCCTTTATAGCTTGTTCAATGTACAAATTGAATAACATTGGAGAAAGGCTACAACCCTGTCTCACTCCCTTCCCAACCACTGCATCCCTTTCATGCCCTTCAACTCTGACAACCGCTGTCTGGTTTTTGTACAAGTTGTAAATAACCTTACGCTCCCTAAGTTTAATTCCTGCTTGCTTCATAACTTGAAAGAGTTTATTCCAATCAACATTGTCAAAAGCCTTCTCCAAATCTACAAAAGCTAGAAATGTAGGTTTGCCTTTTCTTAATCTATCTTCTAGGATAAGCCGTAAAGTGAATATTGCCTCCCGTGTTCCTACATTTCTCCTGAACCCGAACTGATCTTCCCCGAGGTCGGCTTCTACCAGTTTTTCCATCCTTCTGTATATAATTCCTGTTAATATTTTGCAACCATGACTTATTAAGCTGATGGTACTGTAGTTTTCACACCTGTCTGCACCTGCTTTCTTTGGAATGGGGATTATAACATTTTTCTTAAAGTCTGAGGCTACTTCGCCTGTCTCATACATCTTACACACCAGGTGAAACAGGTTTGTCATGGCTGGTTCTCCCAGAGACTTTAGTAGCTCTGAGGGAATATCATCTACTCCAGGGATCTTGTTTCGACTTAGGTCTTTCCGGGCTCTGTCAAATTCTTCTCTCAGTACAGTATCTCCTATTTCATCTTCCTCTACATCCTCTTCCCTTCGTACAATATTGTCTCGATGTTCATTTCCTTTGTAGAGCACCTCTATATACTCTTTCCACCTTTCAGCTTTCCCTTCTTTGCTGAGAACTGGTTTTCCATCCGTGTCCTTGATATTCATATAGCTGTTTTTCTTATCTCCAAATGTTTCTTTTATTTTCCTGTAGGCTGTATCTATTTTTCCCCTATTAATACATTCTTCTACATCCTTGCATTTGCCTTCTAGCCACTCCTGCTTAGCCATTTTGCACTTCCTGTCCATCTCATTTCTTAGTCGTCTGTACTCCATTTTGCCTGTTTCATTTACTGCATTTTTATATTTTCTCCTTTCATCGATTAAATTTAGTATCTCCTGTGATATCCAAAAAAGTATATTAGCTATGCATAATGATTTGATGTTGTAAGCTGATGATGTAATGAGACTGTAGAATAGAATATTAGTTCTTGAAGTACTAGAAATACTTGTACTGCTTACCTGTACTAACTTCAGCGCTAATTCCACGATCCTTTTACTTCTTCCACTAATAGAATCCATTTTAATCTTCGATTCCGTCATAAAATGCTCCTCCAAGCATCACAAACTACAGCACACTGTTATTCGCACGTGATTAACAATTTGTATAACAATACGGAAGTAACGTAACACTTAGAGGTAAATCATCGTAACAGCCAATACGATAAAGAGCGAGGCGGTGTATATTCAGGTCAATTGTCGTACGGTCATTTACCCTTGTTTACCACTGGTTTCAGGTTGCAAATACCATAGTATCCCATTGCTGAATTTCTTTTATTTAAAATATGCGCATACAGTATTGTACCCCTAAGAAGGTATGACTTAAACTAGCCACATACGATAAAAACCTCAAAATCGCAATTTTTGCACTTACGATAGGTTACCTCTGACGTGCAGAACTGAGGTGAGGGCAGGCTGCCTGTAGAGAGAGCCAGCACAGATCCCTGTGAGGGCAAGAGCGCACCCCAGTTGTGACGTCAGTAGATGCCCGAGAGCGAGCTGCTCAATCTCCTCAGCTCTTACATTATATAAATCTTAAACTCTAATTTCCTGTCTTCATAACACACAATACGTAATAACAGGGTACTTATCTGCATCTGATGTACTAATCCAACTGGTCGTGGGATAAAATATTGTATAAACGAGTGCTGCTCTCTCGCAGTCGTATTTCCGAAGCAGGTAGTTATAACCTTGATTTCAGACGGTAAAGGATTATGAATACTGTCCAATTATTTCTGATTTCGTTTGATTGTTTGATTCAGTACGTCATGGTGATTCGATTTCTAGTATACGTTCACTGTTCTTTCTATTCTGCGATGACGCGATTCAGGTGTGCAGAGTTTCATTGAAAGCGGATGGGCGGTACGGCAGAGTATGAAATACAAACAACCATGATGCACAGGTTTCCCACGCGTTTCAGTGTTTATAATGTCACTTCTCCTAAAATATAAGAAGTACATTCAAACAATTTCTTAGGTACATTGAATGGCGTAAATGGATAGTGTTAGCAAAATATGTTGCGAAGCCATTTAGTGGCAAATAATTAATAAATTTAAACGTCATTCATAATGCAGTAGGTTTAGTTGCAATTCCGTGTTCATGACGTTACGTCTGCTGAACTACGTGTATTATAGTGATACAATTATGCCTCTAAGCTTTTTTTTTTCTTTTTTTGCGCATTGCTTCTAGGGACCATTCACGTGGGTAATCATGGGCCCAGTGTAGCTCGTGCGAGGCACCATGATGACCAAAGGGTCGCACATTGGCTGCAGACCATGTACACCCCATGACGACGATCCAGTTTCCCTACGGCATTGTTATTTTCCCACATGATAACGCACCATCTCACAAGGCCAGAAGTGTGATGGAGTGGTTTGAACAAAACAGTTAGGAGTTGCTATTAGTTGCTAGTCGGGCAACTTGTTCCACCTCAACGGGATCGCAACAGAACGCATATGGGACGTGGCTGAACGTGTGGTCAGAGCTCCTCCCTCCCTCCCTGGAGTTTACGGGAATCAGGCGACTGCTGAATGCAGCCGCTACCACTGCCTCATCGCTTTCATGTGCAGACGCGTCACCGCTGTCATCGTGTCTTATGAGGACATACTGGCTGTCACGTGGGTCGTATTGTTTCACTAATCAGCATAAACTGTTATCTGGCCATGCTAACGATCCATCATTCATTACGTGTAATGGAATTGTTCGGAAAGCCTTTTTGAAGCACCGACTATAGTCGGCAAATATTTCTGTACAGTGTATGACAGAGTATGATTCACGTTGTTATTTAGGAAGTTTTCTTCCTGTTTAATTGAAGAATGGAGAGTAGGTAGAACTTATGCTTATGTTGCCTCGCTGTGAACTTTTACAAGGGGAGTCCGACAATTGTGTAATTCAGATTCGATTCATACTGCCCATAAAGAAAGCTCATGGCCAGAGGTGTAATTTGGCATTATATATATATCGGACGGACCAGAGTGATAGTTATCATACAAATATGGAAAGCAGAAAACAGCACGACATCGAGCACATCTCATAAACGATGCGTTTTTATAAGTACAATTGTTTTTTAAATTATGTGTTGGGAAACACACCTGATTCATACTCTGAGCCGGCCGCGGTGGCCGAGGAGACTGAGGCGCTCCAGTCACGGTCAGCACGGCCACAACGGTCGGGGGTTCGAATCCCCCCTCGGGCATGGATATTTGTGCCGTCTTTAGTATAAGGTAGTCGATAAGTAGTTTGTAAGTTTATGGACTGATGACCCCGTAGTTAAGTTCCATAACCTTAACAAACATTTGATTTTGATATTCTGAAAAAGTGTGCTATCATTCGTCAGGTTTGACTTACACTATACGTATTCGTTTCGGAACATCGTTTACACTTCTTCTGTTAACTATACGTGGTAAACATTATGAAGACAGTTAATAACATTTGTGAAATACAAATTTGTTTGCGGAAAACATAATGATGTTCGAAGTCGCCAGTTGCATATAATAAGTTGATAATAAGTTGTTTGAAAGTCGTTTGTCGTGGAAAAACTGGCGACTTCGAACATCAAATGCTATTGCGTGTGCGTTTGTGGGTGTGTGTTTGTTTGTTTGTATACATTTGAATTATATATATATATATATATATATATATATATATATATATATATATATAAAGGTGCATGCCACGAGATTCGATCCGGCGACCTTCGGATTACGAACCCGAACGCTTACCGCTACGCCACGCCTCTGTACAATATTATTAATCATAGAGAGTATTTCACCGTAACGGTTTTTTTTTAACTATCGATTTTCTCGATAACGGCTGAGAAGTGCATCTTGGTGCTTTACCAAATTACACCTCGGGCCATGAGCTTTCATTATGCGCAGTATGAATCTAATCTGAATTTCACAATTTGGCGGCCTCCCCTTGTTAGACTTATTTTTCTAATTCGAATAAATAATCCCTGAGACGGATCTACGTCTCAAATATGTCAAAGACATTATTGATAGATCTGAAGCATTGAATTAAAATTTGTGGTGCGGCTGGGAATCGAACCCGGACCTCCATGCTTACAAGGCAGACGTCTTAACCGCTGCATGGAGAGCCTTGGCAGTAGTGGCAATTATCTTTGGAACAAAGAAGCTAAATTAAAGTTTGTGTTGTGGAGGGAAATCGTACATAGATTAGTCCAAGGCGCCTTAATCGTTAGTGGTGTGGTAGTCTAACGGTTATGACGTCTGCCTAGTAAGCATGTAGGTTCAGTCTGCTGGCGGCCGCGCTGGCGGTAGGAAGTGTGCTGTCCGCTGCGCCTGCTCGATTCCGCGTGGGTAAGTCTTCGCGCTTGCTGCAGCTTCGTGCTGTACTTGTATAAGTTGTTGAGGAATTATGAGTAGATGTCAGTGATGGCACAACCTACAAGGAAAGATACGTTGAAATTGACGTTTGACAACCGATCCGCGCGACCGAGGTCTTTTGAAATCGAGAATTGGCTGGAACAAGAGGTGAAGTTATCAGCAAACGATCTTATTGGTATCCATATTTCGATTGTAACCTGCGTAGTTTTTGTGAAATTGAGTAGTGCCGAGCTATGTGACAAAGTTGTTGAGTCTTGTGGAGGTATGCTAAAATTTAAATATTCTGATGGGCGTGTTGGAGATGTTACCGTTTCCCATGCAGGGTTTGGCGTTCGGACTATCCGAATATTTGAGCTTCCTTTCGAAATAACTGAAGAACACATAAATGCAGTAATATCACCGTTCGGGACAGTGCTTTCTAACGTTGCAGAGAGGTGGTCGAGCGCCCACAAGTTTCCTGTACTCAATGGTGTACGCCAACTTAAAGTTGAGTTACGACAGCATATCCCGTCATACATTAATGTGTGTGGGTACAGAGGTATTGTCATCTATGACGACCAACCGCGTACTTGTTCTTTATGTAACAAGCCTGGACATGTCCGCATTAACTGTATACAGAGGCGCGTGGCACAATTGCCGGTAGGCGAGCCCGCCAGACCTCAGACTGTGACGTCACTGCCCGTCACTTACGCGGCCGCAGCTCGCGCGCAGCCGTCTGCCTATCCGAGCCCGGAAGTGACTGCAGCTACCGCCGATGCTGAGACTGGAATATCTATGGATATAACTGTTATCGTACCGGAAGAAATACCTGAAACCCATCCACTTACGACAGCTGCTGCACCTCTGCCGACGCAGGTGGCTGAAATTTCTAAGGATATACGTACTAACATACTGGAAGACTCATCTGAGCCCCTACCACCTCCGACAGCTGCTGCAGCCCTGCCGACTCAGGTGACCCCAACCGGAAAGGTGGAAAAAACCCCGGCAACGGAGGAAGCAACACCGGTAAAAGAACCAGAAATTGGCATGGTAAATGAAGAGCGCCCGTCAAAGTGGAACTCCCCCAGAAGGACTAGGAAACGGAGGTTGGCACACCAAGGTGCAAACGAGACCGCCCCCTCTTTGCGTCAGAAAGCGAAGGAAATAGGGAGCAGCCTCTGCCAGAAGGACGCCACCGAAATAAAAAAGGCTCCAGCTAAGGAACAGAACCCCATTTCCGTGACGGGAAAACATGAGACAGAAGGAATGACATTCAAGGCAACTGGAGAACGAATAGAAGGAAGTCTGTCTTCGGAAGCTCCCCACGACCTTCCACAGGCACCCAAAACTAACTGGGCGGACGACGACGGCACCGACACGGCGGATGAGGGGATGAATGATGACTCAGAAAGCGAAGCGGCAAGCACACCACCCTCAGACCAGGATGACAAAATTAATGACGATGTCGCAATGAAAGATAAATCCTCTCTTCAGAGACGAATCCCCGACCCCTTTGACACCGACGAATATTATTAAGATGTTTTTCAAACGTGACTTTCATATGAAGAATTTGAAGTTTGTTTTAGAAGATAGATAAATTAGGAAGAAACATGCCTGAACGACAAGCATACAAGATCGCCACAATCAACCTGAACAAGATACAAAGCTCGTTCAAACTACAAAATTTAAAGGACTTTATATATGCCTCTGATAGTGACATCATTTTATTACAAGAAGTGACAAGAATTGATCTTGACCACATAACTGGATTCAACGCAATAGTGAACCCCGGCAATAGTACAGAAATTGGCACGGCTATACTTATAAAAGAGGGCATCATCTTAGAAGACATTGTAAAATTACCAAACAGTAAAGGACTAGCGGGTACCATAAATAAGACACGTCTGATAAATGTCTATGCTCCCTCAGGTTCAAGCAACAGGCAACACCGGGCGAAGTTTTTTAAAGAAGAAATTGTTCCCCTGTTTGGATCCCGGTACGACCATATTATCATGGGAGGGGATTTTAACTGCGTTCTCCATGCAAAAGATCAAATTCCGAATTTTAACAAGTCAACTGAACTAGAACGCATAGTGACTGACTTACGACTAACGGATTCATGGGAGCATATGCACGGTGCAACCCCTGGGTTTACACACGTGACCAACCACTCGGCGAGCAGGCTTGACAGGATATATGTCTCGCAAACTTTAAAAGACCACATTTTACAGTCCGAAGTCTGGCCAACGGCATTTTCGGATCATGCTGCGTTCATATGCACACTTAATATGGACAAACAGGGGACGTTTCGAGGGAGAGGTACCTGGAAACTAAATGTATCCCACCTGAACGACCATGTTTGTAAGGAGGCGTTCCAAACCCTGTGGCGAGAATGCGAAAGCAAATTCACCTCTTACAACTCCGGTATAACCTGGTGGCTACGTTACGTCAAACCCAAAATACGAAAGTTTTTCATTAATTATGCGAAAGAAAACAGCTTTTGGTACAAATCAACCATGGAGTTTTACTTTCAGTGTCTAAGGGATCTGCACACGTCAGATGCAACAATGGTCGGGAATTACGAACGCATTAAAAAGATTAAAGCAAAAATTCTGACTCTTCGGCGCAGACAGTTAGAAGGATACCAAATAAGGTCGCGGGTCCAGAATGTAGCACCACAAGAGGACACTTCAATATATCACGTGATACGTGAATCCAAAAGAGCCTCGCGCAAAATATTAACTGAATTAATAACTGCTGACGGAAGAAAGCTGACGAAGCACTCTGAAATCAAAGAGGCACTACTACAACATTTTACCTCCTTATTGTCCAGCCACCCGATTGACGAACAGCTTCAGGACGAATTACTGACCAACCTACAAGGCAGAGTAACCCACGCGGAAGCGCTCAGTCTTACTTCAGAAGTTGCTGAAGACGACGTTCTAGAAGCCATAAATGACAGTAAGAAAAACAAGTCGCCGGGACAGGATGGAATCCCAGCCGAATTTTATCAGCAGTTCAGGGAACTTATAACACCTAAATTCACCGTAATATGCAATGAACTTTTAAACCCTGACGTTGTTGTTCCAACAGAATTCCGAGAAGGTATGGTAGTTTTAGTGCCCAAGACCTCGACTTCTAACACCGTCGGCAACCTGCGGACAATCACGCTATTAAATAGCGACTACAAAATCTTTGGTCGCATTATAGCGCGAAGATTGCGTAACACCATGACCGGCGTCATCGGCGCATACCAAACAAGTGTAGGCAAGGACAGAAAAATTCTGCAGGCACTCTGTGGTTACAGGGACCTCATTTCCACGGCTGATGTCTGCAAAATCAAGTGTGCCATAGTGTCGCTGGATTTTGACAAGGCGTTTGATAGAGTTAATCACCAGTTTTTGCTTCGAACTATGGATGCGATGGGATTCCCACCGCAGTTCCTCGCCGTCATACGCAACACACTAATGAATAACTCAGCCAGGGTTGTCATCAATGAACAAGTCAGCCGTCCGATTCAAGTCACCAGTTCCATCAGGCAAGGGTGTCCGATGTCAATGGCACTTTTTGCGATCGCCATCGAACCCCTTCTCGCCTCTCTTACAGAGAATCTACGGGGTCTCTATATAAGAGGTGAAAAAATTGTGTGTCATGCGTACGCTGATGACGTTGGTTTCGTTGTTACGGATGGTAATGAGGTACAAACCGCACTACAAATAGTAGAAAAATATGAACAGGCAAGTGGTGCGAAACTAAATAGAGTGAAGTCCGGGATATTCGAAATTGGTCGTGGACTGGGATCGCAGATACAAGGACAGTTACCTGCTCTTTCAATCATGAAATGTCTAGGAATTGATTTTAAAAGAAGTATACAAAACACTGTTGCTGTGAATTACAGGAAAATACTTCACAGAATCCGTGCCACTGTCCAAGAGCACAGCATCAGGAAACTAGATGAACTCCAAAAAGTATCTGTGGCTAATATCTACATCACCTCCAAAGTAAATTATGTTGCGCAAGTGTTACCCTTGCCAGCAACGATGGCTAAATGCATTACATCGGCACTGGGACATTTCGTGAGCCGAGGCCGCATATTTAAGGTCACGTATGATACTCTGATGCTTCCAACGTATTATGGCGGGTTAAATCTCACAGACGTGAGAATAAAGGCGCGGGCTTTATACGTATCAAACATGTATAAGAACTGGAAACAGCCAAATGGTAGCCTCGCTGGGCATTTGCTGAATGAAATTGCCCCTGAAGATCTCCATGCACCAATCAATGTTCGACATATACCCAACGGTCTGTACCACCTCAAATATTTTTTAGTGGAGTTTAGCTACCTACATGACAAAATCCCCGACAAGGACATCGTTAAAGTAAAACATCTTTACAACAACCTGATCAAAACGAAGGCCAGGAACAATATAGAACAAAAATATCCGTTCAACAATTGGAATGCCATCTGGGATAACATACACAGTAGACACCTGCCAACATATGCGAAGTCGAGCTGGTATTTCGCTGTCAACAGAAAACTGGCAACAAACTCCCGACTTCATGCTATTCATTTGGCAGAGACACCAATGTGTGCATACTGCAATGTACAGGACGATGATGAACACAAGTTGTTGTGTGCTAAGGTAACAGACATATGGCACTACATCAAACAGAAGATAGCGAGCATCTGTAGGACCTCGCCCAATGTGATCACGCCGGCTCAATTTTTAAACCCAGATGAAATACCTTACCCAAGAACGAGGAGGAACGCTATCAACTGGCTGAAAGGCCAAACAATACATTACATCCTAACCAGACAATCAACCTCCAGGGAGGACTTCACAACATATCTCACAGTTGAGCACCATATGTTAATGCGCACTAAAAAATATAAAGAGAACTTTGCAAACTTTTTAATTAAAACAATAATGTAGAATAACAAAAGTAAGGAGAGTTATTTACACAGGATAGGCGGTATCCAAAGGAAATACTTCCGATTAACACCCTTTAGACATGAAGTAAGAGCACATTTGATGAAGTAAGAGAAAGTAGAGAAGAACGTAGTTTTAAAGGACTACCTATACTAAAAATTACAAGTTCAGTTTTTGGTGTTTAGTTTTTATTTTCAACATTGAAGAAGCTGGATAATATCTGTATAATTATATACTTTTCCATTTAACAGAAGTAAAAATTTTGTTAGTTTTGAGACGAAAAATATAGTCTCATCCTATTATACTGAGCCAAACAAGCAGTATAATTCTATGGATGTGGAGGAAAATTTGGCTCATACAAGAAGTTTTCTTTTTCTTTGCCAAAGTGGAATCAAAGATTGAAGTACAGATAAAAAAAAAAGGTTAAGGCGACCGCTGACCCGAAGCGGAAGACAAAAAAAAGGAAAAAAAAACGGTTAAGACGTCTAAAAAAAAAAAAAAAAAAAAAAAAAAAAAAAACGGTTAAGACATCTGCCTAGTGAGCATGGAGGTCCGGGTTCGATTCCCGGCGCACCACAAATTTTAATTCAATGCTTCAGATCTATCAATAATGTCTTTGACTTATTTTTCTCTTCCTGTCCCTACGTGAAAAATATATAGGATACTTGCAAACTGAGCATTTGTTCCGATTCGATTTAGAAAACAATAAAGCTTCACTTTCTCAAAGGAAAGAATTCTTCCGACATAAACGTGACTTCCAACAAATTCAAATGTTCCTACTTGTGAACTAGCTGATACTAAGGACGGCACAAATATCCATGCCCGAGAGGGGATTCGAACCCCCGACGACAGTAATGACCGTGCAGAACGTGACTGGCGCGCCGCAGACCGCTCGGCCGGCTGACTTCAAACATACTCATAAAACGTGTTAGCGGCCCATTACTTTTCGTAGTGACCGAATTGCTAAAACCCGGCATTGCCCGTGTACATATTTATTCCAGTCTTAAGCTAGTCCACCTCACCATCTCTTTCCTTGTCTCTCTCTTCGTCTCCACCTTCCTCTTTGTCTGCCAATCACCTCATCTCTGTTGAACTTCTCCTCCTACTCCACAGTCTATTGCCGCCTCCATTATGAAAAGTTATATAATTCATTTAAATTTCTTGCTGATCAGTGAAGTGCACCATAAGTATATTGCAAGCCACCTTCCGCCATTCAGTGTATGAAATAATTGGCAGAAGGTGACGTTCCTCTAGCTCTGAAGGTTAACGGTGCTAAATTTCATAGTTTAGTATAAAACGGTAAATGCCCTCTGCCATACAACATACGAAGTTTTACGTAGGCAGTGATTTTTCTCTTATTTTGAAGATCAAGCGTGCAGTTTCTTCTCAATCGGATGAAAAGTACAGCAGCGCATAAAATAATAACTATCTTAATGCCTTGGTGTCTATGACGTCACATCAGCTAAACTATAATGAGAACAACGAAATGATTTCGTTGGCACATGAAGTGGCGTTAATGAATAGTGTTTGCAAAGGTGACTCCGCAGGTAAAATTAACAAGTCAGATGACTTTAGTAGCCGTACCAGTTTATACGGAAGCGCCACGTGAAGACGAATAAATGTAAAACGTGAAGGAAGCGAATAGTAAGCCAAGTGTCACAAAGACAAGGGCTCTCAACAGATTATCGCTAGATGTTAAGGCAACGGAATAATTGACGACAACACAGGCTCCATGTATAGAGAGAGCTGGCATAGATCCATGTGAGGGCAGGAGCGCCCTCGTATGCGACTACTGGTGGATAGGACTATGGCTGCCAGGAGTAAGCCGCTCATCGTCCTTATCAGGTCCTACACTATATAAATGTAAACTTCCTAATTTCCTGTCTTCTTAATACACAATGCTCAATAATGGGGTATTTTTATCTGCATCTGATGTACTAATACAAGTAATCGTCCATGTTGAGGGATAAAGATTTTTATAAAGGAGGGCTGAAAGACTTATCCCTGCGCCATCGTATTTCCACGGAGGTAATGATTCTGTTATAGTAGCTCCCATAATTTCGTACCTCCCATCGCATTTCCGAAACAGGCATTTGTAAGCAAGATGTCAGACGGTAACGAAATGTAAAGAATCTCAGGGAGGCGTTGCCATCTTGCGCACAAAGCACCTGGCAGCGGTAAGACTACTTACCACAAGAATTCAGTTCCCATCATCATGTTGTTGTCCCATCACAATTAAGTTTTCCTCTCCCTTAACTGTCTGATTAATTTCCTTTAGCTCCTCATACATTTCTTCGATCTCCTCATCATCGGCAGAGCTAGTTGGCATATAAACCTGTACTAATTTTGTCGGTGTTGGCTTCGTATCTATCTTTACAATCATAATGCGATCACTGTGCTGCTCAAAGTAGTTTGCCCGCATTCCTATTTTCTTATTCATTATCAGTCCTGCTCCTGTGATACACCCAACTGATTTTGTATTTATAATCCTGTACTCACCTGACCAGAAATCCTGTTCATCCTGCCACCGAATTTCACTAATCCCCACTATATCTAACCTCAACCTATCCATTTCCCTTTTTACATTTTCTAATTTTCCTACCTTTATTCCACGCTCCGATCCGTAGAATGCCAGTATTGTCTTTCCTGATGACAACAACCTCCTGCGATAGAACGCATATGTGACATGAGTTAACGTGTCGTTGGAGCTGATCCCTGAAAATTACGGGAATCGGGCTACTTTGAATGCAGATCCGGTTTCTCCAGCCACATAGCACCGCCTCTTTCCATGCTGAGACGCGTCCCCGCTGCCATCGTGCCAAATGAGGATATATTGGCTGTCACGTGGCTTATACTGTTGTGACTATTCAGTATAAACTGTTATCTGGCCATGCTAAGGATTTGTCATTCATTAGGTGTAATGGAATTGTTCGGACAGCTTTTATGAGGCACTGACTACAGTCTGTATCTATTTCTGTACAGTATGTGACGGAGAGTACTTTTTCACTTTGTTATTTGTGAAGTTTTCTTTGTGTTTAAGTGAACGATGGAGAGTAGCAAGAACATATGCTTAGGTTGCTTCGCTCTGAACTGAGACATTTTCTCTTCGTGTCACTACGTTAACGATATACAGGAGGCTGCAAAATGACCATAGGTTCCGACTCGATTTAGAAAACAATACAGCGTGACTTTCTCAACGGAAAGAAGTGTTCAGACATAAACTTGATTTCCAACATACCCCAACAGAGTGTTAGAGGCCCATTACTTTTCACAGTACATATGACCAATATGAAAATGTGGCGTCGCCCGTGTACATATTTACTGTAGTCATGTCACCTTCTGCTTTCTCTCACCTTTCCTTCCCTTGTCTCTCTGTTCATCCCCTCCTCTCCCCTCTCTCTGCCATCACCTCCTCCTCTCTGTTGAACTCCTCCACCTCTTCAGATCATCTCTGAAAAATAAGATTACTTTTTTTAACACCATGCTGATCAATACTTTTCATCTCATCGTAGCTGTGCACGTAATTTTAAACATTCTCAAAAAATAGTTGTCAATTTTAAAGAAGTAGACACATGTAATCAAGTAGATTCAACACTCTTTCTACGGCGAAGACATTATAAACAATATAACAGAACATTTAATTTTGTTATGCTTAAGTTCCCTAGTTGGTGGTACTTCTCTTACTCTTCAAGAAACTTAACTGTCAGAATGCACAATTTAAAGGCGACTGACACAAACCACAATTTTAAACAACTTTTTATGTGCCTTTGCGCCTTGTTGTTTTCTCTCGTTTGTTGTCCCTAAAAGTTTCGACATAATATCAGGAAGGTATACCATGGACGGTATTTGTCGACAATAGTAAGTTAAAGAAAACCAGAGAGAAAGTCAGGAAGCAAAAGCCTATATTAAGAAACTACTTATATTTTAATTTCCGAGGAGTTAATCTAGGCTGTAAGTACGAAGTATGATAGTATGAATTGCCGATTTAGCATTATCCCCCAGTTCTTGCTGCATTATATGATTTGACGCAGCTAACTAAACGCAGACTATCAGAGAAAGAACTGCACTTGGTGGCCAGGTGAGTTGGAGTATTATCACGCTTCCCGTTCTTACTGCCGTCCTGTCTATTCGGTCACGCACCTCTTAACCTCGATGTTCGACAAGACTGATAAATACTTCAGTTGCAGGATATGATTAACCACTTATCAATGACTGACGTTAATGAAACACTAATAGGTGGATGCTTTACCGTGTGCGGCGCGGAAATGGCCGTGGGGTCTGCGGAACTACGATGCGGGTTGCGCGGCCGGAGGTTCAGGTCCTCCTTCAGGCGCGCGCACGTGTCTGTGTGTGTGTTACACCGTTCGAACGTGGGAATGGTGGTTGATGTCGGACAGATGGGAACTTCGATCTCGGCAGTCATGCAGGACTTCGGCACCACACGTTCAACCGCCTGCAGGGTGTGCCGTGAGTGGTTGGATGAGGTGTCAGCCCACAACAAATAACTGCCAGTCCATCCTCCCACGGGCATGTGTGTGTGTGTGTGTGTGTGTGTGTGTGTGTGTGTGTGTGTGTGTGTTGTCCTTAGTGTAAGTTAGTTTAAGTAGGATGATTCTGCCAGCATTTTGGAAAAGTATGGACACTAAGCGGACTATGTCTTTGCGATAGCTTTCTTGTCTTAGGGCACGTTAATAAAAGTTAGTTCCGTTATACTTAAAGCGCATTTTTACAAATTTACGAAAGAAATGTATTTCATTGTCTCATTTTTCATTGTTTTATGGTTTAGTTTAGACTGTCCACTAGTCGTATTTGGTTTTCTTATGTTTTGCTGTAGATCGCGTATCACTGACTAAAACCGGTATTCAGTGGACAAAAGTCTTTCGACTATGGACGTAAATAAAGGAATATATGGTTTACTCATGAATCATTATTCAACTGATGACTATGTCGCATCTTGTGAGACATGACCCTAATTTCATGAAAGATTGTCAAAGCGCACTGAACTGACTCCATTTGTGTCTTCCAGTGACGACGAATATTTGTGACTAATCATTCATTTCTTTCAGTGCAAAGAATGACAACAGACAAAATGTTAGATCCCCAACACACACACGTCCAACAATCCCGCCGTCCCAGTTCTTTGAAAGCGCTCACTGGACTCTTCGGGTAGCTGGAGATGACGTGCATTTGGTAACACGTGGTTTTGTGAATCATGGCAGTATAATGGAGAATGTCTGCCATTAGCAAGTGTACACAGCTGCGTATCAAATTGCAACACCTTCAAAGACAGGAGATACCACGATCGATTTTATTTGGGAGATATCCGGTGGTAAAACAGATCACATTGTTGAAAAGAGAGCCATATAGGAGATGTATGGAAGGTGATGAAATCAGTATTGAGCGTTGCCGCAAATAATGGCTATAAGCATTGCTCCACAATCCGGCATGGAATCTGAATCTACATACATACCCTGCAACCCACCAAAAGGTGCGTGGCGGAGGGTACCCACTACCACTACTAGTTATTTGCTTTCCTGTTCCTTCCCCATATAGAATGAGGGAAAAACGAATGATTGTACGAGCTCTAATCTCTCTTTGTGGTCTTTATGCAAACTGTAAGCTGCAGTCCGCTTAAAATTCCGGCCGTCTAAATTTCTTCTACAGTGTTGCTGGAAAAGGACGTTGCATTTCCTCCAGCGACTTCCATTTGAGTTTCAGAAGCATCTCAGTAATCCTCGTGCATTGATCGAATCTACCAGTAACAAATCTAGCCGCCGTCTCTGAAAAACTTCTGTGCTGCATTTAGCGAAAATGCTACTAATTTTCTGCTAAACCACTAGACCAATTTCAATCAAATTTAGTACACACATTCCTTACCGTGAGGTAACAATTGCTGCAGGGTTAATAATCACATACAACACATGGTTCAGATAATATGACGTCATAAACAATAGGAATTGGACGAAGTGGCGCATGATGCAGCGGGACTATATGAGAAAGAGTACTTAGCGACTTGCAACAAACTTTAAACGTAATTTAAAACCTTTATTAAACTTTTTCTCGCTGACAATCATAGCAAAATGATGAAAGGAAAAAAGTTTCTCGGTTACTACTTTTCCCATGTTTATGGAGTAAAACTACGGTATTCGGTATAACATTACAATTTATAATTTGTACATTACAAGTTATAGCCGCTAGAAATTTTACCGACAGTATATACGCACATACTTGAGTGTACCTTCGAAATTGTGGTCACCCACAAGCCTGTCCTCAATATAGGCATTCCATCTGCTGATCTCCGTTGTACACTACGCCGTAAAAGTTCTCGGTTTGTGGAGTAGTGAAAGGCGCACCCTACAGGTGTCCAACAAACTGAGGCGTATAAAGGAAGCAACAAACGTGTGGAGGACCTCTATGCGAGCCCCTCGCAGATACTCTGTTGTTCTCTGCCGGCTGCGTATTGGCCATACTTGGCTCACGCACGGCCACCTTCTCCGTCGCGAGGATCCTCCCGAGTGTCGATGTGGTGCGCGTCTCACAGTCGCCCACATCGTCTTGGAATGCCCGGACCTAGCAGCGCAGAGAAGGAATTTTAATCTCCCTGGCGATTTGAAACTTGTTTTAGCTGACAATGCCTCTGTGGCTGACGCTGTTTTAAATTTTATTCGTGTGAGTGGGTTGTACCGATCCATTTGATTTTTAGTACTGTGTTCATTATGTGTTTGTTCTTCGTTGACCTACCGTTTTAGGCAGGTGGTTTTAATGTGCAAAAGCGGACAGATGCCCTACTGCCTTGTCTGTGGTCACCTGCCCAGGACACCCTGGCATCGTCTTACCACCTTTCTCTTCTTTTACCCGTTTTTACTTTCATTCTTTTACTTATTGACTTGTTACACCCCTTTGCTTGGTGAGACTTAACACATCGTTTTATGTTACATTGTATTGCTTTTATTCTAATCTCTACGGTTGGAACAAGGGACGGATAACAGTAGTCGTTTAGTCCATTTATAACCAAACCATCGAAATTGTATCGCAGTACGACACATAGTCTACGAGAGCACATAAACAGTAACATTCACGGAAAACCGCCCCATCACCCACCAAGTTTTAATCTATTACTTCTTTACTACTAACTGTAATCGAAAGAGGTTTTACACACATACAGTCCTTATACAAATATACCTGAAAAATGGCAGTAATAAATGAATAAATACCCGGGCAACACCGGGTTTTCAGCTAGTCTAATATATAAAGCAGAGTGACCTTATGTTTGTGTGTTTGTGTGTACTTGTTGAATAAAAATCTTTTTGTTCCAATCTTTATGAAATTTTGTACATGTAAGCTTCAATCCATGCCACGTCGGGGGTTCAAATCCCCCCTTGGGCTTGGATATGTGTTTGTTGTCCTTAGGTTAGTTTAACGTAAGTAGTTTGTAAGTCTAGGGACTTATGACCAAAGTATTTTGGTGCCATAAGAATTACAAACATTTGACCATTTGATTTTCAATCCATGAGGACGGTCGCCATAAGTGTAAGAATCACTAACAATACATAGTTCACGAGATATGACGTCATAAACAATGAGATGCGCGAAAAACTGCTGCATTTAGCGGAAATGCTGCTCATTTTCTCCTAAACCATTAGACCGATTTCAACCAAATTTTGTACAAACATTCCTTACCGTGAGGTAACAATTGCTGCAGTGTTAATAATCATATGCGACACATGGTTCAGAAGATATGACGTCATAAAAAATAGTAATCGCAAAAATCTCTCACATAATGCGGCGAGACTTTAAAAATACACTCTATGAGAATGAGAGTACTTAGCGACTTGCAACAAACTTTAATTTCAAACCTTTATGAAACCTATTCTCGCTGACAACCATAGCAAAATAAATAAAAGAAAAACAGTTTCTCGCTTACTACTTTTCCGCTGTGTGGGGAGTAAAACTACGGCATTCGGTATAACGTCACAATTTATAATTTGTACACTACAAATTGTAGCCACAGGAAATTTTACAGATAGTATACACGCATATAGTTGAGCGTACCTTTTGAATTGTATCACTGTACGACACGTAGTTTATGAGATTTGATCACATAAACAGTAACGTTCATGGAAAACCGCCCCATGACTCATCAAGTTTTAATCTATTACTTCTTTCATTTAATTGTATTCCCAAGAGATTGTACAGACATACAACCCATACACAAATGAGTATATACATGAAAAATGGCAGGAATAAATAAATAAATACCCGGGCAAGGCCGGGTATTCAGCTAGTTCTCCCAATACACCCAAGTCAACCATCCGCCTTCCCATTTCATATCGCTGTGCAGTTTTACGCCTAGATATTTGACGCGATTGTGTCAAATGTTCAAATGTTCAAATGTTTGTTAAGCTTAAGGGACTTAACTACGGGGTTATCAGTCCCTAAACTTACAAACTACTTATGAACTACCTACAACTAAGGACGGCACAAATATCCATGCCCGTGGGGGGATTCGAACCCCCGACCGTAGTGGCCGTGCAGACCGTGACTGGAGCGCCTCAGTCCCCTCGGCCACCGCGGCCGGCGCGATTGTGTCAAACAGCCCACTACTAATTATGTATTCGAACAAAAAAAAATATTTCAAATGTTTGTTAAGCTTATGGGACTTAACTTCGGAGTCATCAGTACCTAAACTTACAAACTACTTATGAACTACCTACAACTAAGGACGGCACAAATATCCATGCCCGTGGGGGGATTCGAACCCCCGACCGTAGTGGCCGTGCAGACCGTGACTGGAGCGCCTCAGTCCCCTCGGCCACCGCGGCCGGCGCGATTGTGTCAAACAGCCCACTACTAATTATGTATTCGAACAAAAAAAAATATTTCAAATGTTTGTTAAGCTTATGGGACTTAACTTCGTAGTCATCAGTACCTAAACTTACAAACTACTTATGAACTACCTTATACTAAAGACGGCACAAACATCCATTCCCTTAGGGGGGATTCGAACCCCCGACCGTAGTGGCCGTGCAGACCGTGACTGAAGCGCCTCAGTCTCCTCGGCCACCGCGGCCGGCTGTATTCGAACATTACGGGATTGTTTCTCCTACTCATCTGCATCACCTCATATCTTTCTACATTTGAGGCTAGCTGCCATTCCTCACATCACCTAGATATTTGGTCCAAGTCATCCTGCATCCAAAGATGACACCTTCCTGGCTACGTATTCCATATGCTCTTACGTTCGTTAGCAGTCTGTAGTGCGGTACCGTGTCAAACGCCTTTCGAAAATCTAGAAAAATGCAGCCTGCCCTTCACCCATGTTTCGCAAGTTGTTTTGAGAGTAACGGGCAAGCTCTTTCGCACGATCGACGATTCCTAAAGCCATGCTGATGCATGGACAGTAGCATCTCTTTCTCTGTTGTTGTTATGGTCTTCAGTCCGGAGATTGGTTTGATGCAGCTCTCCACCCTACTCTATCCTGAGCAAGCATCTTCATCTCCTCATAAGAACGGCAACCCACATCCACTTGAATCTGCTTAGTATACGCGTCTCTTGGTCTCCCTCTGCGATTTTTACCCCACACACTTCCCTCCAATGCTAAATTTACGATTCCCAGATGTCTAAGAATGTGTCCTACCAACCGATCCCTTCTTTCAGCCATGGTACGCCAAAAATTCCTTTTCTCACCAATTCTGTTCAGTGCTTCTTCATTGGTTATGCGATCTACCCACCTAAACTGATGGTTCTGTAATTTTCACATCTATCTGCGCCTGATTTCTTTGGAATGGAGATTATTATATTTTTCTTAAAGTCTGAGGGTATTTCGCCTGTCTCATAAATCTTACACACCACGTGAAATAGTTTTGTCGGGGCTGGCTCTCCCAGAGACTTTAGTAGCTCTGAGGGCATGTTATCTATTCCCGGGGCCTTGTTCCGACCTAGGTCTTTCAGGGCTCTATCAAATTCATCTCTCAGTATCGTATCTCCTATTTCATCTTGATATACTACCTCTTCCCTTCCTACAACATTGTCTCTAGGTTCATTTCCTTTGTAGAGCTCATCTTTGTACTCTTTCCACCTTTCTGCTTTCCCTTCTTTGCTGAGAACAGGTTTTCCATCTGAGTTCTTGATAATTGTTGAACTGTTTTCCTTGTCCCCGAATGTCTCTTTTATTTTCCTGTAGGCAGTATCTACTTTTCCCCTTCTTATACATTCTTCTATAGATAGGCATTTGGCTTCTAGCCACTGTTGCTTAGCCATTTTGCACTTCCTGTCAATCTCATTTCTTAGTCGTCTGTATTCCATTTTGCCTGTTTCATTTACGGGTTTTTTATATTTTCTCCTTTCATCAATTAACTGTAGTATTTCCTGTGATAACCAATGATTTTTTGTAGGTCTTGCCTTTCTACCTATTTTGTCCTCTGCTGCCTTCACTATTTCATCTCTCAATGCAACCATTCCTCTACTGTTTTATTTCCCCCCGTTTCTGTCAATTGTTGCCTAAAGCACCCTCTGAAATTCTTAAGAACCTCAGGTTCCTTCAGTTTATCCAGGTCCCATCTCCTTATTTTCCTACCTTTCTTCAGTTTTCTTCAATTTCAATGTTGTCGGTGTTGGCTTCGTATCTATCTTGACAATGATAATGCGATCACTGTGCTGCTTATAGTAGTTTACTCGAATTCATATTTTCTTATTCATTATCTGTCCTACTCCTGTGATAACCCCAACTGATTTTGTAGTTATAATCATGTACTCACCTGACCAGAAATCCTGTTCATCCTCCCACCGAACTTCACTAATCCCCACTATATCTAACTTCAACCTATCCATTTCTCTTTTTAAATTTTCTAATTTTCCTACCCGATTAAGGGATCTAACATACCACGTTCCGATCCGTAGAATGCCAGTATTGTCTTTCCTGATGACAACATCCTCCTGAGTAGTCCCCGCCCGGAGATCCGAATGGGGGAGTATTTTACCTCCGGAATATTTTACCCGAGAGGATGCCATCATATTTTCATACAGTAGAGTTGCATGTCCTCGGGAAAAGTAACGGCTGTAGTTTCCCCTTGCTTTCAGCCGTTCGCAGTAGCTGTGTGGCAAAGCCACATTAGCTGATGTTACAAGGCCAGCTCAGTCAATAATCCAGACTGTTGCCCCTGTAACTACTGAAAAGGCTGCTGCCACTCTTCAGGAACCACACGTTTGTCTGGCGTCTCAAGAAAATTTATTGTCTTAGAACTGAGAATATGTTCAAGACTTCTACAGCAAACTAACGTTAATGATATAGATATGTAATTATGTGAGTGCGTCCTTTTGCCTTTCTTATACACAGGATTCAGATGCGCCTTTTTCCATTCACTTGAAACTTCTTGTTGAATCAAAGCTTTGCGATAAATGTAAGCTAAGTAAGCGGCAAAAGCTGCAGAGAATTCTTTGTAAAACGGAATTGGTACCCCATCTGGACCGTGTCACTTGTTTGTTTTCAATTGTCTCACAAGGGACACCTTTGACCTCGAACTCTCGGAACCGCACGAAACCATGCTTGGAATAACAGGACAGTGTCTTGTGTGTCATTTCCATGCAGAACGTTGCATTGTACCTCCAGTAATATGGAGGTTTGTGCGCCGTCTTGCAATAACCGTTTTTATCTGTAGTTACAAATACATTACATCGGATATTTGTACTAGCATTGCTGCATATACTTCTGTTAAATTGTTCATAAAAATTTATAATGTATTACAAACTCTAAAGCGAAAGAGAATATTAGAATCCAGGATAACAGTTTACTTACAGTCGTTGAGGCGTACAGTGCTGATGTTGGCAACAACCGTAGAATGCTATTTGAAAATCCAATCATACAGAATAAGGGAAATAATCCTTGGTGTTGGCACTGAAGTAAATAAATAATTCTGTTCTTTTCCTTAGGTTGACAGAAGTTTTTATGTAACAGTACTCTTGCCTTGTCAGTAAATTAACCATCCTTGTGAAAGAAATATTTCGTTGCCAACATTAGCATACTACGTCGCTGCAACCGTAACTAAACTTTACGCAGTATTCTATCTGTCTTAGTTAAGTTGTAATCCCTTATAGATATGTGTCACTATAGACATTTAGTTATAAAAATATAAAAGGGGGTGGGTTTTGTGATAAAACGCCAGGTTTCGTGCTTTCAAAATACATACTGCAATTTATAACGGCTGAACTTCGAAACGCAACAAAGAGCATTCAACAGTTGTTGCTGCACAGTACACTGCCCGGTCTCCGTAAGTAATATTTTACGCAGTGTAATAATATTATTTTTCGTTTTTGTACCCTAGCTGCGGGAGCGGCCGACCGCTTAAAGGCGCCTTCCTGCGGAGATTCGAGTCCTCCCCCAGGCATGGGTGTGTGTATTGTCCTAAAGTTAGTTTAAAGTAGTTTGTAAGCCTAGGGACTAATAGCCACAAAAGTTAAGTCCGTTAGATTTTAACCATTTTACCATTTTGTACTCAAAATATATTTGTATGTTCTGGAAAGCTCTGTTGTGTTATGATACTGTGCGGCTGCTATCTCCCTACTGGCAGAATCTCTGTTATTAGGTAGTGCTTTCAAAAGAGATATACAAAAACGTACGTTCGAATATCACACACTTCAGATCATAATAAATATATTTACGGAAAACATACAGACCTCTCCGTCCGGGTTACCAGTTATCGTGACAATTTTTTTTATGTTCGAATCTTTTTGGAAACGAAGCATTGTAAATCCACCTCTAGAACGATTAGAAGAGTTTACGGTAGCGTAACCATCCGCAATTTCATGTTAAATTGCAGTGACGGAAATACTATATCTGCCCAGCACGTTACACTTAAGAACTATGGGCAACGACATTCAGGGTGCGACAGCTTGTACTTACAGGAGCCTTAAGACAGAGGACTCTTTTGAACGACGATTCGTCTGCACCACGATTCGATTCTTACAATTCTTTGTTTGTATTAGCTCAAATGAATGATACATTCACGAATCTCCACAACTCTACCACCTTCCTACTATCGATATAAAACTGTCCTGGCGATAACAGCGTCACTTGACGAGGAATGACTGCTGGTCAGACACCCGCGCGGTGAATATAGTACCGTAACGTGGGGTGAAATGGAACAGAACATGTAGTTTCTACTGAAAATTAATGTCTAAATATTGCACTACAACTCTGAAAATTAATATAAAGAACCTCTAGTTATGCTTACACCTATGTGTTGCAAGGTTAAAAATCCTCTATCAAAACCTTTCGTTATATTTTAATCTAAATTGTTTCAAATCATCCCAGGAGTTGGGGTGATTTGGAACACTGACTCTTTTGATAAATATTTGCATTTAAAACATATGGAGGTGTTGATTGGGACACAGTAAACACATGTGTCAGAACTTTGTTGTGGAGGATGCCTTTATATTACGTCTGTTTGATTTTAATTAATGCTGTTTACTGGGTGGAACACTTCTACTGTCTGCTCCAAATTGCTGAAATAGTTTTCTATCTCCTCTGTAACTTGCACCCTAGCTCTCTTTACATTTTCACTTAAACGTACTGTAGGAGCTTTGTTATGTGAGATCAGATTTTTCACCCACTCATATCCAGGCCTGTTTCCATCAGACCTCTTTTCCACTCTTCCACTTCGGTCCAAATCGCACCTCAGAATATCCCGAACCTCACTTGTCGTAATTGGCTGACACCATTCTGCACATTTAAATAAACCACTGATTGATGCCCTCTCTTCTTCTGCTGCCAAGACGGTTTGTCCACCTATTTTCAAAGGATTTTTATTATTTAACTTCCTTGAGAATGTACTAACAGGTATTCCATATTTTTAGAAACATTTCTGAGATATTTTACGTGTCTTGATTTCATTCAGAGCTTTCTGGAGGCTTATCTCGCTATAGTTTTGATATCCAGCTGGCCCAGTCTTCTTTTTGTACACTCGTAGCATGTTCCAATTCACCCTGAAAAAATATTATTTTTCATATTTACACCTCTACCTAATAAACAACATAAGTAAACATAAGCTAACTTTTCACACACCATGACTGATAGTTGCCCTTAACATACCAATGTCAGAAAACTGTATTACTGTTACCAGAGTAGCTGTGCAACAGTTTGTTTTCAGACTTTCATATTATGGGAAATTTTACACTTTTATATAAATATTTTTTTGGAGTTGTATACCTCTTTCACACACACAATTTTTGTATCACTGTAACAATTAGTATCTCTGGTGACTATGGGAGGTGGTTTTCATTAGTTACACCAAAGTATCTCTCCTCAGCAAAAATGATTTCTTGAAATGGAGAAATGTTTCATTTCACCCCAGTAGTTCCAAATCACCACAAGTTACGGTACCAGAGTGCGGAGGCTGGGCAAGATCACGTGGGGAACTGCACGGCTTGTCGGCTGTTGGAGGACTGCTGCGGGGTGTCTTCAATAAGTGGAGCCAAAAAAATAGCGGTAAGAGATCGTATTTTTATTGAAAGGTACGCGGGTTCGATTCCGCCCGGCGCATTGCGAAGGAGCAGAAAAACATTTGCCGCCGGCTGGAGTTCAACCTGCGACCTTCTCAATACGAATCCCATCGTTTATCGCTGAGCCAAACACCGCTTCCTAAACACGCGCTCACAGGGACAGTTGCTAAGATGCATATGGTGATAAATAAGTACCAAAATTCCTTTTACTTCCTAAACGCTCGGACATTTCGAGTTCCCACTTGGGGCACTTTCGTGTCTCACCACGCCCTACATGTACCATAAATTTGGACGAATTCGGCGATGAGTAGGCGTCCTCTCCTCGTAAGACTTTAATGGGTATGTGATCGACGTCTCTGGGCGTTGGTGCAGTGCTCCGATGAATCCCAACAATTTCCTCACCACGCCGAACACGCCGATGGGGAGTGCGAATCCTTCGTTTCCCGGAGGAACATCTCCCTGACACCTACAACTGTGTGACAAAGGCGAGCTGGCGGCTGAGAAATGTATTTTCCCACTCTCTCAAATTTTGCTTCCTCAATTACGGTATCAACTAGATATAAATGATAATAATAAAAAAGTGAAACAAATCCATCAATAATGAAAACTACAGCATTAGAAACAATCAGTCAGAGATACCCCGAAGATCAGTGGCTACACATCTACATAGATGGGTCATTAATGCAAAAAGAAAGAAATATTGGTGTATGAATACACAGCAAAATCTTCTGTTTTATCAAAGTTTTGGATTACACCACTCTAATTTTGAAGGTGAAGTTGAAGCCGTCAGAACTGTAGTAAATCAGCTAAATTACTATTTGCACACATTTGATTAAGCAGTCATATTCTGTGACTCGAAAGCAGCAATATCAGCAGTTGTTAACTTAAGAGATCCAAAAATTGCTAAAGTAAAAGATATCCAAGAAATAATTAAGTCCCTACAGCAACAGAACAAGAAAATTTCAATTCAGTGGATACCATCTCACTGTGGCGTAATGGTAATGAGAAAGCTGATTTCCTAGACAAAAAGGACACAAAAATTAAACAAATTGGAAAAACTACCCTGTCATATTTTGCAGTAAAATCGCATTATTATCAATATTTTTAAAGAATAATCGAGAAGAATTAATAAATTCTCATGTGAGCGGAAGAGCCGGGAAACCCTGTTGGATAACCAACTGATACCAGATGGAGCAGAAGAGAGGCAGTGGCGACATCCCGCCTGACTGCTGGACACCACTGTTTGGCCGCCACCTGCACAACATCTCCAGAATGTGTTCTGTGTCACAAGAGTGCTGCCTAATGAACAGCGATCATTTAAAAGAGTGTTCACAATTGTGCAATTGTAATTTAGACTTAACAAAATTGTACTGGGAAGCTAGAAAGCGAATGACGTTAAGTCAACTGCCGGAACATTAAAATAATAATAATAATAATATTTGGTAGACGGTGAAGTTCCTCTAGTTTCTAAGGTTAATAGTGCTAGGTTTCATAGTTCGGTATAAAACGTAAGATTTTATCGAGTTTCATAGATAAAATACCGCCGCGGTGGAGTAGCCGGGCGGTCTAAAGCACCTCGCTGGAGAGCGCGCGGTTGCTCGCCGTGGAGGTTCGAGTCCTCCCTGAGGCATGGGTGTGTGCTTGTCCGTAGGTTAGTTTACGTAGGTTTAAGTAGTTTGTAAGCTACGGACTGATGACCACGCAGTTTGGTCCGATACATTTACAAACATTTTAACATTTTGATAAAATACCCTCTGCCATACACCATACGTAGGGAGAGAGTGGAAAGTTTCATCGCAATTGGTTGGTTGGATGATTAAAGGGGACAAAACTACAATGGTCATCAGTCCCCCTTCATTGCAATTGGTTCAACGGCGCAGCAGCGTATAAAACACGAACAAACATGATACGGCAGTTCCCAATGCGTCTCATTGTTTATGAAGTCACATCTCCTAAGCTATAAAGGAGTACAATGTAATAATTCCCAAGGCAAAACGCGTTGCGAGTACACGTAACATCTAAAGCGATGTGGCAAAGATCAGAACAGAAGTAGCGCCGAAGAGAGGCCTCGAGTGATTCCACAGATAATACTAACGAGACACATGACTCTACTAGCGGTACCAGATTATACGACAGCGCCACATGTGAAGGCGGCTAAATATAAAATATGAAGGAAATGAACAGTAACCGAAGCGTCACAAAGCCAAGTGCTCAGAAGGGATTAGCGCTAGATATTAAGATAACTGAATAACTGATGACAACTCAGGTTGTGTGTAGAGAGACCTTGCGTACGAGGTTTTTCAGGAAAGTAATGAGACTGTTTCTCTATTTCAGGAACTACATACAGAAGGACAATGAAACTAGTGGAGCTGATAAAGGCAACATTTGTCTACAAGCAGTGAATATTTGAAGTACCTACGGTGAACACACGTGAGTTTATAACATATTTTGTTAGGTGTGTTAGTGTTGCTTGTCCGTGAGATGGCGGGTACATCAAATTTTGTGTGAAACTCAATGACAATGAACTAGAATCATTTAGTAACATTTAGAAAACATTTAGAAAATTAACACAAGCTGCTGAGTGGCACACAAGCAGCTAACCACGAGTAAAGAAGGCCAGGAGAAGCAAATAAAAAATCTGGGTCATGTTGATTTGGTTCTTTGATCATCAAGGCTAGATCCATAAGGAATTTTTTCCTCGAGGAAAAACAATGTATCAACAATTTTAGATCCAGGTCCTTGAAACAAAAGGAATCGGGTCATTCGTGTCCGTCCTGACATGTCTCAATCATGGATCCTCCATCACGACAATGCACCGTGCCACACTGCTCTCTATTGGAAATAAGGGCATTCATGTTTTCCCAAACTCCCCCCCCCCGCCCCACAATTCCTAAGATCTCAGTCTCTGTGACGTTTTCCTGTTCCCCAAAATAAAAAATGCTGTTTGTGGACATCATTTTGGGTCCGTAGGAAACGTTGAAAGGGTCGTGACACAGGAGCTTTGGAGGGTTCTATCTATGAGAAGGCAAGAGTGTCTTCGAAACTAATAACAGGCTGTTTTTCCGCATCTGATGTACTAATCCAACTAGTCATCCATGTCGTGGGACAAAATATTGTGTAAACGAGTGCTGAAAGATTGGATGTCCTAGTTCTTCTCTCACAGTCGTATATCGGAAACTGGCAATTATAACCTTGGTCTCAGACAGTTAAGGAATATGAACACCGTGCAATGTTTTCTGATTATTTTTTCTGAAATCGATTTCTCCGATTCAGTACGTAATTGTTATTCGATTTCTGCTATTCGTTCGCTGTTCTTTCTATTCTTCGATGGCAAGATTCAAGTGTGCAAAGTTTTACTGAAATCAGATGGACGATACGGCAGCGCATAAAATACAACACAAACATGATGCGGCTGTCTGCCACGCGTCTCAGTGTTTATGAGAAGAGAGTTTATAAGAAGTACGATGAAATAATTCCTAAAGCACATTCATTAGCGAAAATCGATAGTGCTGCAAAACAAGATGCGAACACATCTAATAGCAAATAATTAATACATTTAAACGTCATTCATAATGCTGTAGTTTTAGAAGCAACTGCGTATTCATGACGTCACATCTGTTTAACTATATATGTCTGATGAGCTACGTGAAGTATAGTGATGTAATTACGCCTGTAACTTTCGCGAAAGTGCAACGATTGCAGATCAAGTGCAGTGCCAAAGCTATGAATTGTTTTCCACGATTCCGGAGATTTCTTGTTTATTGCTTCTAGGGACCATTCATTTGGCACACATGTGTCCAGTGCAGCTCGTGCGAGGCCCCATGATGACCAGGACGTATCGTACACTGGTTGCAGACCATTTACACCCCATCATGCCGATCGAGTTTCCCAACGTCATTGTCATTTTTCAATTATATAACTCACGATGTCACAAGGCCGGGAGTTGCTGGAGTGGTTTGAGCAAAACAGTGGCGAGTTCTGTTTATGTGGTTGTCCATCAACTTGTTCTGTCACAACGCGATCGCGATAGAACGCATATGGGATGTGCCTGAACGTGTGGTCAGAGCTTATCCCTCCCTCCCTGGAGTTTGCGAGACTCAGGCGATGCAGATGCGGCGCCAGATATCGCCAGCCATATACCACGGCCTCGTCGCAAACACGCCAAGATGCGTCACCACTGTCATCGTGCCAAATGAGGACATACTGCATCTCACTGTTGTGACTACTCATGTTAACTGTCATCTGGCCTTGCTAAGGATCTTCCATTCATTACATGTAATTGATTTGTATGGACAGCGCTCTTGAGGAAGTGACTACAGTCTGCATGTATTTCTGTACAGTGTGTGACGGAGAGTAACTTTGACTTTGTTATTTGTGAAGTTTTCTTCCTGATAAATTGAAGGATGGAGAGTAGCAAGAACATATGCTCGCCGCGAACTTCTCATAAACTCATTTTCTCTCTGTGTATCTACATGAACGATATACAGGAGTCTGCAAAATTACCCATACAACGGAAAGAAGTGTTCAGACATAAACGTGACTTCCAACATACCTCAAGAGAGTGATAGAGGCACATTACTTTTCACAGTATATATGACCAAATAGCTGAAAATGTGGCGTCGCCCGTGTATATATTCACTGCAGTCTTAAATTAGTCCACCTCACCTTGCGTTTTCTCTCTTCCCTTTCCTTCTCTGTCTGTTCATCTCTTCCACTCCCCTTTCTCTGCCATCACCTACGCCTCTCTCTTAAACTCCTGCTCCACCTTCTCAGTCAATTAGTCAATTGCGTCATACATCTCCGAAAAATTATATAAGTGCAGTGTTACCTGAAAGACATAAATTTCAAACTCATAAAATCGTGTACACAGAACAAAATAGCGAACATAGCTTCTTTGGAGGCATCACATGAGAATGGCATAAGTCGAAATGGCCGACATGAAAAATAAAGTATTTGCAGCAACTTAGGTAATTAATATTTATTGGAATGAAATAATTTCTGAAGCACATTCATTGGCGTAAATGGATAGTGTTTGTAAAATAAATAGCGAATACAGTTAGCAAAGAGGTTATAAATTTAAACGTGATTCTTAATGCAGCCGTATACGGCGCATAACGTCAAGATTATATTCCTTATTGAATGCACGACCTAGAAGCAAAAATTTGTGAAGCACTATGAGACGGTAAAAAAAAAAAAAAAAAAAAAAAAAAAAAAGATAAAAAAACAATAAAAAAAGTCAGCCAAACTTTCACATTTAGTCGAACTTTGACTGCTTTTTCCGGTCTCGGTTCACCGGGCCGTTATAACCGTAAACCCAAGTAGTCACGAGTTATGACCATTTTGAGCAAATCAGGATAATCATTGACGTCAGACAAGGTCTCCCGAGCAATAGTAACACGAGACGGTTCTTCTGATCAAATTTGGAAAGTTTTGGAACAAACTTCGCCGACAAACATCTCATGCCCAAATCAGTTGAAAAAATTACATAACACAAGCCGAGCTATATACCAACATCCTCAGTAAAGTCGCTTACGGGAACTGGACGATTTTCAAAAATGTTCAAATGTTTGTAAAGCTTATGGGACTTAACTACGGGGTCATCAGTCCCTAAACTTACAAACTACTTATGAACTACTTACGAACTAGGACGGCACAAACATCCATGCCCGAGGGGGGATTCGAACCCCCGACCGTAGTGGACGATTTTCCAAAACAATTTTATTCAGAGCTTCGACGTTGTCTGATGTGCTGTGTCTTCCAGACCGAGGTTCTGGCATCTTCTCGGTCTTCTTAGGAGAGCTTGTACAACTGGTAAACAGGTTTTTCACTTCTAACAGATTTTTCGTGTGTCACTGTAACATTTCAAGTGTTATAGAACACTACATTAAATTTTACACAATAAATGAGTTGCAAATATTTGCAACAATTGTAATACTAACAGAAAATCGCCTAGCACACTAAAACACATCTAACCTATCTATGTATCAAAAACAAACCATGTATGGTGTACTCTTCAAACTCTGAACATATGTTCGGAACATGTGTACCAACATAACAAAAAATAAGTTAATAATCGAATGGAGGTTGCGGCGCAGTTTGATAAGTCACCTTACTTTCTGAACGGCGCCGGTTTGTTGGTCCCAGCTGCTGTGTGGCTCATTTCTTAACCGTCCATGCGCCATGCGCCACTCATGTTCTGCGTGTGAATTATGGTCGCGTGGTTGTTTATGACCATGGAGAGACAGTGGCTCTTGGAAACATACATCTATCCTTTAAACGTTTGTCTTCGAAAAGATTACTATCACACTCACACGATCAAGTAACACAATCAATTGCGATCTGACCTCGTGATTTGAATTTGAGCAGAAGTAAATCTAAAGCTCTGTTGCCTCTACGAGAGTATAAGTAGCAACGAATAGAGGCATCGAGTGATTCCACAGATAATACCAACGAGACAGATGACGCTAGTAGCGGTACCAGATCATGCGAAAGCGCCAAGTGTGAAGACGGATAAATATAAATGCGAAGGAAATGAACAGTAACCGAAGTGTCACAGAGACAAGTGCTCACAAGACATTAGACCAGATATTAAGACAGCTGAATAACTCTGGACGCCAGAGGTAACCTATCCTAAGTAACATTTCGCTGACTTTACAGGAGAGCAAAAAGAAGCTGCTGCGACTCGGATTTGGCTACCTGTAGAATAATTCAAATACCCAATCATGAAGACCTCTAGTTTTTATATCTTTTCTAGTTAGTTTCTACATGTACTTCGTTTTTAGAAATATCTTCTGAAATGTTACGATATTTTACCTCACATAAATACATTTGTGAAGCCGTCTTTAATTACACAGACGATATTGTCAAGGTGCTTATTACATTAGGTTTGCTGTTCATTTGCATGCCATTTTATATTTATAAATGTTCCTTTTTATGTTTATAAATGTTTACCTTTATTATACAGGATTATTCTACGAAATACGAATAGGAATATGAGAATTATTGGTACTGAAATTAAGAAATAAAGCCATTCATACTTATTGAATACCAGTAGATTTATTAAGAGTTACAATTTTATCCTTTCTCAAAGCCGGTCACAAATACTAGTCACTCAGCAAAGTTTAAGTAAATTGAACAAAATAAATTCCAACCATAGTAGCTTACTCTAGAAAGTAACAAAGGTTAAACTACTTTAAAACCTGAGACAATGACAAACATTTCTGTCCAAATTCAGCATATACTCATTAACAAATTGAGGACAAAATTCGAAATGTAGAAAAACAATTCCCTTGTACAATTAATTGATAACAATGTCATTATGTTCATATCCTTCTGAGTCCTTTTCAGTTTGTGTTGACATAATCTGTGGTATATTTTGGTAGAAATAGTGTAAAGATCCAGGCTCCCACCTAAGCAGCTTTTGTAAATCTTTATACTTCTCTGTAGCAATAGATCTGAGAGTATTTCGTATAGCAGGAAGCTCTTCCGGCCATACTGCCCCTCTTTTTCGCCGTTGCACGTCAATCTCTTGAAATTCACCATCAAATGCTGTTTTATAGAACACAGTACCTGAATTCTGTGCTCGTACTTGTAGATGCACAACTTGGCTAACCAAAAAATTTTCCAGATACTAAACTTTTGATTGTCCGTTTAACTAAAGGTGATGATGATCCTTTGCAAAGACTTTCAAAGTCTTTAAAATCTGCCATTTGCATGTCATATACTTGAATGTGTTCTTTGAATCTGCACTGGCGAACAAAATGTTGCCAATCCCAAGGAGTTGCAATTATGTCATTCGGGCTCAGTTTGCTTTTGGCACGTTCACTAACAGCATGTACACCATCTACCTCCATATGAGTGTGTCCCTTCAATAAGAATTTATGGTTTATCACTTTAAGATTAGGAAGACACCTAAGAATCCAAAAATATGACAGAATCATGGGTAAGTTACGATTCTGGCCTCCACAGTTGTCAGTCCATATCGCAAGTTCCTCAGTTTGGGTTTTGGCAGGTTAGCTAGGGCCCACTTTAGCAAACAAGATGACACTTCTATAGGTCCACGACCTGCTACTGTTTCATCCCACATGCAACAATAGGATTTCTGCTCTGAAGCATCAAGGATTGTCAGATTATACGTCCAGAGCTTTCTTAGATAAAACGCACTGGAATTAGTAAGGTGAGGTGTCGGCAAACATTTTTGAAGATCGAACATGACAATCTTTGCATTTGATCCAGGTTGTTTTGGCAAGTGGCCATCGTAATCTGATTAAAATTTGGACTGTTTCTTCAGCTGTTATATCATTTTTGAGTTTCACCTGAAACTCATCACAGTCATCACACGTATCAGTCGCAGGTTTCTTGAATCCTAAATTAAACTCAATGTTAAATATGTCACGGTAAACCCACTGCTTTGCAATTAACTCTTGCTTCATTTCGTTTTCCTTGCAGTGCTCTACATACAAAGAATACATTTTTGATATATTGAGATGGCTGCTAAGATACAATCTACCTGTTTTTGCATAACGAGGCAACGAAATTAATACGCCACCATTAGTTCGATTTAACTATCTGGAACGCGCAGTATGAAAAGTACATACGAACGCGCAGTGTCATGACAAGTCTTTGTGGTAATAATGAGAAAACACGCGTTGATTAAACGCTGAACTTGGAAAGGAAAATCACTACACAAGGCTTCGGCAATGGGGAACAGTCGAAAATTAAAACAAGAGAGACCTGACAGATCACGCTTTCCCGTGGGTTAAATAGACGTAATTGCATTTCAGTCAAGTAAAGTTTGTTTAGTTACATTTACATAAACGTATATCATATGACCAACCAAAATGAAAATCGCAAACTTGGGAGTCTTCATTTCTTAGCAGCAAATCAATTCCATCAGTAACTTTGTCGTAAGGTAAGGTCTCAGCACCCAACAGATTCGCACTGTCATTTTCCTAAGTAAACAAATTGCATTATTATACAAAACGCGATGAATTTTGCTCGATTCAAATGATAAACCATGTATAATAGGACTGTACCTTTGATTGATCGTATGACAAGCATTGTAGTTGTGTCAGTTCCGTATATTATAGCCACTCATTTTCGTCAAAAGGAGGCGCTACATGTGTACTTGTATCTGTCACCAACGGAGTTTCGACGACATTACTACCGTCGACTGGTAGTAAAGCATCGAGATCATTTGTCTCTTAAATCGCGGAACGTACATTTAGATGTTTCTTATATCCCAGTATGATGAATAATATCTTAAAATGTATATTGTTGTGGTCTTCAGTCCGGAGACTGGTTTGATGCAGCTCTCCACAATACCCTATCCTGAGCAAGCCTCTTCATCTCCACATAAGAACGGCAACCTACATCTGTCTGAATCTGCTTACTGTATACATCTCTTGGTCTTCCTCTGCGATTTTTACCCCACACACTTCCCTCTAATGCTAAATTCACAATTCCTTGATGTCTAAGAATGTGTCCCACCAATCTATCCCTTCTTTTAGTCAAGGTATGCCAGAAATTTCTTTTCTCCCCAATTCTGTTCAGTACCTCCTCATTAGTTACGCGATCCACCCACCTAATCTTCAGCATTCTTCTGTAGCACCATATTTCAAAAGCCTCTATCCTCTTCCTGTCTGCACTGTTTATCGTCCATGTCTCACTCCCATACAAGGAAACACTCCATACAAATGCCCTCAGAAAGGACTTCCTTAGGCTTAAATCAATATTCGATGTTAACAAATTTCTCTTTTTCAAAAACGCTTTTCCACCCATTGCCATTCTGCATTTTATATCCTCTGTACTGCGACCATAGTTTGTTATTTTACTGCCCAAGTAACAAAACTCATCTACCTCCTTTATTGCTTCGTTTCCCAATCTAATTCCTTCAGCATCACCTGATTTTCTTACACTGCACTCCATTACCCTATCTTATATGCACCTTTCAGCACACTGTCCATTCCGTTCAATTGCTCTTCCAGGTCCTTTGCTGTATCTGACAGAATTACTATGTCGTCGGCAAAACGCAATGTTTTTAATTCTTCCCCCTGAACTTTTATTCCTTCTCCAAATTTCTCCTTGCTTTCCTTTATAGCTTGTTCAATGTACAAATTGAATAACATTGGAGAAAGGCTACAACCCTGTCTCACTCCCTTCCCAACCACTGCATCCCTTTCATGCCCTTCAACTCTGACAACCGCTGTCTGGTTTTTGTACAAGTTGTAAATAACCTTACGCTCCCTAAGTTTAATTCCTGCTTGCTTCATAACTTGAAAGAGTTTATTCCAATCAACATTGTCAAAAGCCTTCTCCAAATCTACAAAAGCTAGAAATGTAGGTTTGCCTTTTCTTAATCTATCTTCTAGGATAAGCCGTAAAGTGAATATTGCCTCCCGTGTTCCTACATTTCTCCTGAACCCGAACTGATCTTCCCCGAGGTCGGCTTCTACCAGTTTTTCCATCCTTCTGTATATAATTCGTGTTAATATTTTGCAACCATGACTTATTAAACTGATGGTTCTGTAGTTTTCACACCTGTCTGCACCTGCTTTCTTTGGAATGGGGATTATAACATTTTTCTTAAAGTCTGAGGCTACTTCGCCTGTCTCATACATCTTACACACCAGGTGAAACAGGTTTGTCATGGCTGGTTCTCCCAGAGACTTTAGTAGCTCTGAGGGAATATCATCTACTCCAGGGATCTTGTTTCGACTTAGGTCTTTCCGGGCTCTGTCAAATTCTTCTCTCAGTACAGTATCTCCTATTTCATCTTCCTCTACATCCTCTTCCCTTCGTACAATATTGTCTCGATGTTCATTTCCTTTGTAGAGCACCTCTATATACTCTTTCCACCTTTCAGCTTTCCCTTCTTTGCTGAGAACTGGTTTTCCATCCGTGTCCTTGATATTCATATAGCTGTTTTTCTTATCTCCAAATGTTTCTTTTATTTTCCTGTAGGCTGTATCTATTTTTCCCCTATTAATACATTCTTCTACATCCTTGCATTTGCCTTCTAGCCACTCCTGCTTAGCCATTTTGCACTTCCTGTCCATCTCATTTCTTAGTCGTCTGTACTCCATTTTGCCTGTTTCATTTACTGCATTTTTATATTTTCTCCTTTCATCGATTAAATTTAGTATCTCCTGTGATATCCAAAAAAGTATATTAGCTATGCATAATGATTTGATGTTGTAAGCTGATGATGTAATGAGACTGTAGAATAGAATATTAGTTCTTGAAGTACTAGAAATACTTGTACTGCTTACCTGTACTAACTTCAGCGCTAATTCCACGATCCTTTTACTTCTTCCACTAATAGAATCCATTTTAATCTTCGATTCCGTCATAAAATGCTCCTCCAAGCATCACAAACTACAGCACACTGTTATTCGCACGTGATTAACAATTTGTATAACAATACGGAAGTAACGTAACACTTAGAGGTAAATCATCGTAACAGCCAATACGATAAAGAGCGAGGCGGTGTATATTCAGGTCAATTGTCGTACGGTCATTTACCCTTGTTTACCACTGGTTTCAGGTTGCAAATACCATAGTATCCCATTGCTGAATTTCTTTTATTTAAAATATGCGCATACAGTATTGTACCCCTAAGAAGGTATGACTTAAACTAGCCACATACGATAAAAACCTCAAAATCGCAATTTTTGCACTTACGATAGGTTACCTCTGACGTGCAGAACTGAGGTGAGGGCAGGCTGCCTGTAGAGAGAGCCAGCACAGATCCCTGTGAGGGCAAGAGCGCACCCCAGTTGTGACGTCAGTAGATGCCCGAGAGCGAGCTGCTCAATCTCCTCAGCTCTTACATTATATAAATCTTAAACTCTAATTTCCTGTCTTCATAACACACAATACGTAATAACAGGGTACTTATCTGCATCTGATGTACTAATCCAACTGGTCGTGGGATAAAATATTGTATAAACGAGTGCTGCTCTCTCGCAGTCGTATTTCCGAAGCAGGTAGCTATAACCTTGATTTCAGACGGTAAAGGATTATGAATACTGTCCAATTATTTCTGATTTCGTTTGATTGTTTGATTCAGTACGTCATGGTGATTCGATTTCTAGTATACGTTCACTGTTCTTTCTATTCTGCGATGACGCGATTCAGGTGTGCAGAGTTTCATTGAAAGCGGATGGGCGGTACGGCAGAGTATGAAATACAAACAACCATGATGCACAGGTTTCCCACGCGTTTCAGTGTTTATAATGTCACTTCTCCTAAAATATAAGAAGTACATTCAAACAATTTCTTAGGTACATTGAATGGCGTAAATGGATAGTGTTAGCAAAATATGTTGCGAAGCCATTTAGTGGCAAATAATTAATAAATTTAAACGTCATTCATAATGCAGTAGGTTTAGTTGCAATTCCGTGTTCATGACGTTACGTCTGCTGAACTACGTGTATTATAGTGATACAATTATGCCTCTAAGCTTTTTTTTTTCTTTTTTTGCGCATTGCTTCTAGGGACCATTCACGTGGGTAATCATGGGCCCAGTGTAGCTCGTGCGAGGCACCATGATGACCAAAGGGTCGCACATTGGCTGCAGACCATGTACACCCCATGACGACGATCCAGTTTCCCTACGGCATTGTTATTTTCCCACATGATAACGCACCATCTCACAAGGCCAGAAGTGTGATGGAGTGGTTTGAACAAAACAGTTAGGAGTTGCTATTAGTTGCTAGTCGGGCAACTTGTTCCACCTCAACGGGATCGCAACAGAACGCATATGGGACGTGGCTGAACGTGTGGTCAGAGCTCCTCCCTCCCTCCCTGGAGTTTACGGGAATCAGGCGACTGCTGAATGCAGCCGCTACCACTGCCTCATCGCTTTCATGTGCAGACGCGTCACCGCTGTCATCGTGTCTTATGAGGACATACTGGCTGTCACGTGGGTCGTATTGTTTCACTAATCAGCATAAACTGTTATCTGGCCATGCTAACGATCCATCATTCATTACGTGTAATGGAATTGTTCGGAAAGCCTTTTTGAAGCACCGACTATAGTCGGCAAATATTTCTGTACAGTGTATGACAGAGTATGATTCACGTTGTTATTTAGGAAGTTTTCTTCCTGTTTAATTGAAGAATGGAGAGTAGGTAGAACTTATGCTTATGTTGCCTCGCTGTGAACTTTTACAAGGGGAGTCCGACAATTGTGTAATTCAGATTCGATTCATACTGCCCATAAAGAAAGCTCATGGCCAGAGGTGTAATTTGGCATTATATATATATCGGACGGACCAGAGTGATAGTTATCATACAAATATGGAAAGCAGAAAACAGCACGACATCGAGCACATCTCATAAACGATGCGTTTTTATAAGTACAATTGTTTTTTAAATTATGTGTTGGGAAACACACCTGATTCATACTCTGAGCCGGCCGCGGTGGCCGAGGAGACTGAGGCGCTCCAGTCACGGTCAGCACGGCCACAACGGTCGGGGGTTCGAATCCCCCCTCGGGCATGGATATTTGTGCCGTCTTTAGTATAAGGTAGTCGATAAGTAGTTTGTAAGTTTATGGACTGATGACCCCGTAGTTAAGTTCCATAACCTTAACAAACATTTGATTTTGATATTCTGAAAAAGTGTGCTATCATTCGTCAGGTTTGACTTACACTATACGTATTCGTTTCGGAACATCGTTTACACTTCTTCTGTTAACTATACGTGGTAAACATTATGAAGACAGTTAATAACATTTGTGAAATACAAATTTGTTTGCGGAAAACATAATGATGTTCGAAGTCGCCAGTTGCATATAATAAGTTGATAATAAGTTGTTTGAAAGTCGTTTGTCGTGGAAAAACTGGCGACTTCGAACATCAAATGCTATTGCGTGTGCGTTTGTGGGTGTGTGTTTGTTTGTTTGTATACATTTGAATTATATATATATATATATATATATATATATATATATATATATATATATATATAAAGGTGCATGCCACGAGATTCGATCCGGCGACCTTCGGATTACGAACCCGAACGCTTACCGCTACGCCACGCCTCTGTACAATATTATTAATCATAGAGAGTATTTCACCGTAACGGTTTTTTTTTAACTATCGATTTTCTCGATAACGGCTGAGAAGTGCATCTTGGTGCTTTACCAAATTACACCTCGGGCCATGAGCTTTCATTATGCGCAGTATGAATCTAATCTGAATTTCACAATTTGGCGGCCTCCCCTTGTTAGACTTATTTTTCTAATTCGAATAAATAATCCCTGAGACGGATCTACGTCTCAAATATGTCAAAGACATTATTGATAGATCTGAAGCATTGAATTAAAATTTGTGGTGCGGCTGGGAATCGAACCCGGACCTCCATGCTTACAAGGCAGACGTCTTAACCGCTGCATGGAGAGCCTTGGCAGTAGTGGCAATTATCTTTGGAACAAAGAAGCTAAATTAAAGTTTGTGTTGTGGAGGGAAATCGTACATAGATTAGTCCAAGGCGCCTTAATCGTTAGTGGTGTGGTAGTCTAACGGTTATGACGTCTGCCTAGTAAGCATGTAGGTTCAGTCTGCTGGCGGCCGCGCTGGCGGTAGGAAGTGTGCTGTCCGCTGCGCCTGCTCGATTCCGCGTGGGTAAGTCTTCGCGCTTGCTGCAGCTTCGTGCTGTACTTGTATAAGTTGTTGAGGAATTATGAGTAGATGTCAGTGATGGCACAACCTACAAGGAAAGATACGTTGAAATTGACGTTTGACAACCGATCCGCGCGACCGAGGTCTTTTGAAATCGAGAATTGGCTGGAACAAGAGGTGAAGTTATCAGCAAACGATCTTATTGGTATCCATATTTCGATTGTAACCTGCGTAGTTTTTGTGAAATTGAGTAGTGCCGAGCTATGTGACAAAGTTGTTGAGTCTTGTGGAGGTATGCTAAAATTTAAATATTCTGATGGGCGTGTTGGAGATGTTACCGTTTCCCATGCAGGGTTTGGCGTTCGGACTATCCGAATATTTGAGCTTCCTTTCGAAATAACTGAAGAACACATAAATGCAGTAATATCACCGTTCGGGACAGTGCTTTCTAACGTTGCAGAGAGGTGGTCGAGCGCCCACAAGTTTCCTGTACTCAATGGTGTACGCCAACTTAAAGTTGAGTTACGACAGCATATCCCGTCATACATTAATGTGTGTGGGTACAGAGGTATTGTCATCTATGACGACCAACCGCGTACTTGTTCTTTATGTAACAAGCCTGGACATGTCCGCATTAACTGTATACAGAGGCGCGTGGCACAATTGCCGGTAGGCGAGCCCGCCAGACCTCAGACTGTGACGTCACTGCCCGTCACTTACGCGGCCGCAGCTCGCGCGCAGCCGTCTGCCTATCCGAGCCCGGAAGTGACTGCAGCTACCGCCGATGCTGAGACTGGAATATCTATGGATATAACTGTTATCGTACCGGAAGAAATACCTGAAACCCATCCACTTACGACAGCTGCTGCACCTCTGCCGACGCAGGTGGCTGAAATTTCTAAGGATATACGTACTAACATACTGGAAGACTCATCTGAGCCCCTACCACCTCCGACAGCTGCTGCAGCCCTGCCGACTCAGGTGACCCCAACCGGAAAGGTGGAAAAAACCCCGGCAACGGAGGAAGCAACACCGGTAAAAGAACCAGAAATTGGCATGGTAAATGAAGAGCGCCCGTCAAAGTGGAACTCCCCCAGAAGGACTAGGAAACGGAGGTTGGCACACCAAGGTGCAAACGAGACCGCCCCCTCTTTGCGTCAGAAAGCGAAGGAAATAGGGAGCAGCCTCTGCCAGAAGGACGCCACCGAAATAAAAAAGGCTCCAGCTAAGGAACAGAACCCCATTTCCGTGACGGGAAAACATGAGACAGAAGGAATGACATTCAAGGCAACTGGAGAACGAATAGAAGGAAGTCTGTCTTCGGAAGCTCCCCACGACCTTCCACAGGCACCCAAAACTAACTGGGCGGACGACGACGGCACCGACACGGCGGATGAGGGGATGAATGATGACTCAGAAAGCGAAGCGGCAAGCACACCACCCTCAGACCAGGATGACAAAATTAATGACGATGTCGCAATGAAAGATAAATCCTCTCTTCAGAGACGAATCCCCGACCCCTTTGACACCGACGAATATTATTAAGATGTTTTTCAAACGTGACTTTCATATGAAGAATTTGAAGTTTGTTTTAGAAGATAGATAAATTAGGAAGAAACATGCCTGAACGACAAGCATACAAGATCGCCACAATCAACCTGAACAAGATACAAAGCTCGTTCAAACTACAAAATTTAAAGGACTTTATATATGCCTCTGATAGTGACATCATTTTATTACAAGAAGTGACAGGAATTGATCTTGACCACATAACTGGATTCAACGCAATAGTGAACCCCGGCAATAGTACAGAAATTGGCACGGCTATACTTATAAAAGAGGGCATCATCTTAGAAGACATTGTAAAATTACCAAACAGTAAAGGACTAGCGGGTACCATAAATAAGACACGTCTGATAAATGTCTATGCTCCCTCAGGTTCAAGCAACAGGCAACACCGGGCGAAGTTTTTTAAAGAAGAAATTGTTCCCCTGTTTGGATCCCGGTACGACCATATTATCATGGGAGGGGATTTTAACTGCGTTCTCCATGCAAAAGATCAAATTCCGAATTTTAACAAGTCAACTGAACTAGAACGCATAGTGACTGACTTACGACTAACGGATTCATGGGAGCATATGCACGGTGCAACCCCTGGGTTTACACACGTGACCAACCACTCGGCGAGCAGGCTTGACAGGATATATGTCTCGCAAACTTTAAAAGACCACATTTTACAGTCCGAAGTCTGGCCAACGGCATTTTCGGATCATGCTGCGTTCATATGCACACTTAATATGGACAAACAGGGGACGTTTCGAGGGAGAGGTACCTGGAAACTAAATGTATCCCACCTGAACGACCATGTTTGTAAGGAGGCGTTCCAAACCCTGTGGCGAGAATGCGAAAGCAAATTCACCTCTTACAACTCCGGTATAACCTGGTGGCTACGTTACGTCAAACCCAAAATACGAAAGTTTTTCATTAATTATGCGAAAGAAAACAGCTTTTGGTACAAATCAACCATGGAGTTTTACTTTCAGTGTCTAAGGGATCTGCACACGTCAGATGCAACAATGGTCGGGAATTACGAACGCATTAAAAAGATTAAAGCAAAAATTCTGACTCTTCGGCGCAGACAGTTAGAAGGATACCAAATAAGGTCGCGGGTCCAGAATGTAGCACCACAAGAGGACACTTCAATATATCACGTGATACGTGAATCCAAAAGAGCCTCGCGCAAAATATTAACTGAATTAATAACTGCTGACGGAAGAAAGCTGACGAAGCACTCTGAAATCAAAGAGGCACTACTACAACATTTTACCTCCTTATTGTCCAGCCACCCGATTGACGAACAGCTTCAGGACGAATTACTGACCAACCTACAAGGCAGAGTAACCCACGCGGAAGCGCTCAGTCTTACTTCAGAAGTTACTGAAGACGACGTTCTAGAAGCCATAAATGACAGTAAGAAAAACAAGTCGCCGGGACAGGATGGAATCCCAGCCGAATTTTATCAGCAGTTCAGGGAACTTATAACACCTAAATTCACCGTAATATGCAATGAACTTTTAAACCCTGACGTTGTTGTTCCAACAGAATTCCGAGAAGGTATGGTAGTTTTAGTGCCCAAGACCTCGACTTCTAACACCGTCGGCAACCTGCGGACAATCACGCTATTAAATAGCGACTACAAAATCTTTGGTCGCATTATAGCGCGAAGATTGCGTAACACCATGACCGGCGTCATCGGCGCATACCAAACAAGTGTAGGCAAGGACAGAAAAATTCTGCAGGCACTCTGTGGTTACAGGGACCTCATTTCCACGGCTGATGTCTGCAAAATCAAGTGTGCCATAGTGTCGCTGGATTTTGACAAGGCGTTTGATAGAGTTAATCACCAGTTTTTGCTTCGAACTATGGATGCGATGGGATTCCCACCGCAGTTCCTCGCCGTCATACGCAACACACTAATGAATAACTCAGCCAGGGTTGTCATCAATGAACAAGTCAGCCGTCCGATTCAAGTCACCAGTTCCATCAGGCAAGGGTGTCCGATGTCAATGGCACTTTTTGCGATCGCCATCGAACCCCTTCTCGCCTCTCTTACAGAGAATCTACGGGGTCTCTATATAAGAGGTGAAAAAATTGTGTGTCATGCGTACGCTGATGACGTTGGTTTCGTTGTTACGGATGGTAATGAGGTACAAACCGCACTACAAATAGTAGAAAAATATGAACAGGCAAGTGGTGCGAAACTAAATAGAGTGAAGTCCGGGATATTCGAAATTGGTCGTGGACTGGGATCGCAGATACAAGGACAGTTACCTGCTCTTTCAATCATGAAATGTCTAGGAATTGATTTTAAAAGAAGTATACAAAACACTGTTGCTGTGAATTACAGGAAAATACTTCACAGAATCCGTGCCACTGTCCAAGAGCACAGCATCAGGAAACTAGATGAACTCCAAAAAGTATCTGTGGCTAATATCTACATCACCTCCAAAGTAAATTATGTTGCGCAAGTGTTACCCTTGCCAGCAACGATGGCTAAATGCATTACATCGGCACTGGGACATTTCGTGAGCCGAGGCCGCATATTTAAGGTCACGTATGATACTCTGATGCTTCCAACGTATTATGGCGGGTTAAATCTCACAGACGTGAGAATAAAGGCGCGGGCTTTATACGTATCAAACATGTATAAGAACTGGAAACAGCCAAATGGTAGCCTCGCTGGGCATTTGCTGAATGAAATTGCCCCTGAAGATCTCCATGCACCAATCAATGTTCGACATATACCCAACGGTCTGTACCACCTCAAATATTTTTTAGTGGAGTTTAGCTACCTACATGACAAAATCCCCGACAAGGACATCGTTAAAGTAAAACATCTTTACAACAACCTGATCAAAACGAAGGCCAGGAACAATATAGAACAAAAATATCCGTTCAACAATTGGAATGCCATCTGGGATAACATACACAGTAGACACCTGCCAACATATGCGAAGTCGAGCTGGTATTTCGCTGTCAACAGAAAACTGGCAACAAACTCCCGACTTCATGCTATTCATTTGGCAGAGACACCAATGTGTGCATACTGCAATGTACAGGACGATGATGAACACAAGTTGTTGTGTGCTAAGGTAACAGACATATGGCACTACATCAAACAGAAGATAGCGAGCATCTGTAGGACCTCGCCCAATGTGATCACGCCGGCTCAATTTTTAAACCCAGATGAAATACCTTACCCAAGAACGAGGAGGAACGCTATCAACTGGCTGAAAGGCCAAACAATACATTACATCCTAACCAGACAATCAACCTCCAGGGAGGACTTCACAACATATCTCACAGTTGAGCACCATATGTTAATGCGCACTAAAAAATATAAAGAGAACTTTGCAAACTTTTTAATTAAAACAATAATGTAGAATAACAAAAGTAAGGAGAGTTATTTACACAGGATAGGCGGTATCCAAAGGAAATACTTCCGATTAACACCCTTTAGACATGAAGTAAGAGCACATTTGATGAAGTAAGAGAAAGTAGAGAAGAACGTAGTTTTAAAGGACTACCTATACTAAAAATTACAAGTTCAGTTTTTGGTGTTTAGTTTTTATTTTCAACATTGAAGAAGCTGGATAATATCTGTATAATTATATACTTTTCCATTTAACAGAAGTAAAAATTTTGTTAGTTTTGAGACGAAAAATATAGTCTCATCCTATTATACTGAGCCAAACAAGCAGTATAATTCTATGGATGTGGAGGAAAATTTGGCTCATACAAGAAGTTTTCTTTTTCTTTGCCAAAGTGGAATCAAAGATTGAAGTACAGATAAAAAAAAAAGGTTAAGGCGACCGCTGGCCCGAAGCGGAAGACAAAAAAAAGGGAAAAAAAAAAACGGTTAAGACGTCTAAAAAAAAAAAAAAAAAAAAAAAAAAAAAAAAAAAAAAAAAAAAAAAAAAACGGTTAAGACATCTGCCTAGTGAGCATGGAGGTCCGGGTTCGATTCCCGGCGCACCACAAATTTTAATTCAATGCTTCAGATCTATCAATAATGTCTTTGACTTATTTTTCTCTTCCTGTCCCTACGTGAAAAATATATAGGATACTTGCAAACTGAGCATTTGTTCCGATTCGATTTAGAAAACAATAAAGCTTCACTTTCTCAAAGGAAAGAATTCTTCCGACATAAACGTGACTTCCAACAAATTCAAATGTTCCTACTTGTGAACTAGCTGATACTAAGGACGGCACAAATATCCATGCCCGAGAGGGGATTCGAACCCCCGACGACAGTAATGACCGTGCAGAACGTGACTGGCGCGCCGCAGACCGCTCGGCCGGCTGACTTCAAACATACTCATAAAACGTGTTAGCGGCCCATTACTTTTCGTAGTGACCGAATTGCTAAAACCCGGCATTGCCCGTGTACATATTTATTCCAGTCTTAAGCTAGTCCACCTCACCATCTCTTTCCTTGTCTCTCTCTTCGTCTCCACCTTCCTCTTTGTCTGCCAATCACCTCATCTCTGTTGAACTTCTCCTCCTACTCCACAGTCTATTGCCGCCTCCATTATGAAAAGTTATATAATTCATTTAAATTTCTTGCTGATCAGTGAAGTGCACCATAAGTATATTGCAAGCCACCTTCCGCCATTCAGTGTATGAAATAATTGGCAGAAGGTGACGTTCCTCTAGCTCTGAAGGTTAACGGTGCTAAATTTCATAGTTTAGTATAAAACGGTAAATGCCCTCTGCCATACAACATACGAAGTTTTACGTAGGCAGTGATTTTTCTCTTATTTTGAAGATCAAGCGTGCAGTTTCTTCTCAATCGGATGAAAAGTACAGCAGCGCATAAAATAATAACTATCTTAATGCCTTGGTGTCTATGACGTCACATCAGCTAAACTATAATGAGAACAACGAAATGATTTCGTTGGCACATGAAGTGGCGTTAATGAATAGTGTTTGCAAAGGTGACTCCGCAGGTAAAATTAACAAGTCAGATGACTTTAGTAGCCGTACCAGTTTATACGGAAGCGCCACGTGAAGACGAATAAATGTAAAACGTGAAGGAAGCGAATAGTAAGCCAAGTGTCACAAAGACAAGGGCTCTCAACAGATTATCGCTAGATGTTAAGGCAACGGAATAATTGACGACAACACAGGCTCCATGTATAGAGAGAGCTGGCATAGATCCATGTGAGGGCAGGAGCGCCCTCGTATGCGACTACTGGTGGATAGGACTATGGCTGCCAGGAGTAAGCCGCTCATCGTCCTTATCAGGTCCTACACTATATAAATGTAAACTTCCTAATTTCCTGTCTTCTTAATACACAATGCTCAATAATGGGGTATTTTTATCTGCATCTGATGTACTAATACAAGTAATCGTCCATGTTGAGGGATAAAGATTTTTATAAAGGAGGGCTGAAAGACTTATCCCTGCGCCATCGTATTTCCACGGAGGTAATGATTCTGTTATAGTAGCTCCCATAATTTCGTACCTCCCATCGCATTTCCGAAACAGGCATTTGTAAGCAAGATGTCAGACGGTAACGAAATGTAAAGAATCTCAGGGAGGCGTTGCCATCTTGCGCACAAAGCACCTGGCAGCGGTAAGACTACTTACCACAAGAATTCAGTTCCCATCATCATGTTGTTGTCCCATCACAATTAAGTTTTCCTCTCCCTTAACTGTCTGATTAATTTCCTTTAGCTCCTCATACATTTCTTCGATCTCCTCATCATCGGCAGAGCTAGTTGGCATATAAACCTGTACTAATTTTGTCGGTGTTGGCTTCGTATCTATCTTTACAATCATAATGCGATCACTGTGCTGCTCAAAGTAGTTTGCCCGCATTCCTATTTTCTTATTCATTATCAGTCCTGCTCCTGTGATACACCCAACTGATTTTGTATTTATAATCCTGTACTCACCTGACCAGAAATCCTGTTCATCCTGCCACCGAATTTCACTAATCCCCACTATATCTAACCTCAACCTATCCATTTCCCTTTTTACATTTTCTAATTTTCCTACCTTTATTCCACGCTCCGATCCGTAGAATGCCAGTATTGTCTTTCCTGATGACAACAACCTCCTGCGATAGAACGCATATGTGACATGAGTTAACGTGTCGTTGGAGCTGATCCCTGAAAATTACGGGAATCGGGCTACTTTGAATGCAGATCCGGTTTCTCCAGCCACATAGCACCGCCTCTTTCCATGCTGAGACGCGTCCCCGCTGCCATCGTGCCAAATGAGGATATATTGGCTGTCACGTGGCTTATACTGTTGTGACTATTCAGTATAAACTGTTATCTGGCCATGCTAAGGATTTGTCATTCATTAGGTGTAATGGAATTGTTCGGACAGCTTTTATGAGGCACTGACTACAGTCTGTATCTATTTCTGTACAGTATGTGACGGAGAGTACTTTTTCACTTTGTTATTTGTGAAGTTTTCTTTGTGTTTAAGTGAACGATGGAGAGTAGCAAGAACATATGCTTAGGTTGCTTCGCTCTGAACTGAGACATTTTCTCTTCGTGTCACTACGTTAACGATATACAGGAGGCTGCAAAATGACCATAGGTTCCGACTCGATTTAGAAAACAATACAGCGTGACTTTCTCAACGGAAAGAAGTGTTCAGACATAAACTTGATTTCCAACATACCCCAACAGAGTGTTAGAGGCCCATTACTTTTCACAGTACATATGACCAATATGAAAATGTGGCGTCGCCCGTGTACATATTTACTGTAGTCATGTCACCTTCTGCTTTCTCTCACCTTTCCTTCCCTTGTCTCTCTGTTCATCCCCTCCTCTCCCCTCTCTCTGCCATCACCTCCTCCTCTCTGTTGAACTCCTCCACCTCTTCAGATCATCTCTGAAAAATAAGATTACTTTTTTTAACACCATGCTGATCAATACTTTTCATCTCATCGTAGCTGTGCACGTAATTTTAAACATTCTCAAAAAATAGTTGTCAATTTTAAAGAAGTAGACACATGTAATCAAGTAGATTCAACACTCTTTCTACGGCGAAGACATTATAAACAATATAACAGAACATTTAATTTTGTTATGCTTAAGTTCCCTAGTTGGTGGTACTTCTCTTACTCTTCAAGAAACTTAACTGTCAGAATGCACAATTTAAAGGCGACTGACACAAACCACAATTTTAAACAACTTTTTATGTGCCTTTGCGCCTTGTTGTTTTCTCTCGTTTGTTGTCCCTAAAAGTTTCGACATAATATCAGGAAGGTATACCATGGACGGTATTTGTCGACAATAGTAAGTTAAAGAAAACCAGAGAGAAAGTCAGGAAGCAAAAGCCTATATTAAGAAACTACTTATATTTTAATTTCCGAGGAGTTAATCTAGGCTGTAAGTACGAAGTATGATAGTATGAATTGCCGATTTAGCATTATCCCCCAGTTCTTGCTGCATTATATGATTTGACGCAGCTAACTAAACGCAGACTATCAGAGAAAGAACTGCACTTGGTGGCCAGGTGAGTTGGAGTATTATCACGCTTCCCGTTCTTACTGCCGTCCTGTCTATTCGGTCACGCACCTCTTAACCTCGATGTTCGACAAGACTGATAAATACTTCAGTTGCAGGATATGATTAACCACTTATCAATGACTGACGTTAATGAAACACTAATAGGTGGATGCTTTACCGTGTGCGGCGCGGAAATGGCCGTGGGGTCTGCGGAACTACGATGCGGGTTGCGCGGCCGGAGGTTCAGGTCCTCCTTCAGGCGCGCGCACGTGTCTGTGTGTGTGTTACACCGTTCGAACGTGGGAATGGTGGTTGATGTCGGACAGATGGGAACTTCGATCTCGGCAGTCATGCAGGACTTCGGCACCACACGTTCAACCGCCTGCAGGGTGTGCCGTGAGTGGTTGGATGAGGTGTCAGCCCACAACAAATAACTGCCAGTCCATCCTCCCACGGGCATGTGTGTGTGTGTGTGTGTGTGTGTGTGTGTGTGTGTGTGTGTGTGTGTGTGTTGTCCTTAGTGTAAGTTAGTTTAAGTAGGATGATTCTGCCAGCATTTTGGAAAAGTATGGACACTAAGCGGACTATGTCTTTGCGATAGCTTTCTTGTCTTAGGGCACGTTAATAAAAGTTAGTTCCGTTATACTTAAAGCGCATTTTTACAAATTTACGAAAGAAATGTATTTCATTGTCTCATTTTTCATTGTTTTATGGTTTAGTTTAGACTGTCCACTAGTCGTATTTGGTTTTCTTATGTTTTGCTGTAGATCGCGTATCACTGACTAAAACCGGTATTCAGTGGACAAAAGTCTTTCGACTATGGACGTAAATAAAGGAATATATGGTTTACTCATGAATCATTATTCAACTGATGACTATGTCGCATCTTGTGAGACATGACCCTAATTTCATGAAAGATTGTCAAAGCGCACTGAACTGACTCCATTTGTGTCTTCCAGTGACGACGAATATTTGTGACTAATCATTCATTTCTTTCAGTGCAAAGAATGACAACAGACAAAATGTTAGATCCCCAACACACACACGTCCAACAATCCCGCCGTCCCAGTTCTTTGAAAGCGCTCACTGGACTCTTCGGGTAGCTGGAGATGACGTGCATTTGGTAACACGTGGTTTTGTGAATCATGGCAGTATAATGGAGAATGTCTGCCATTAGCAAGTGTACACAGCTGCGTATCAAATTGCAACACCTTCAAAGACAGGAGATACCACGATCGATTTTATTTGGGAGATATCCGGTGGTAAAACAGATCACATTGTTGAAAAGAGAGCCATATAGGAGATGTATGGAAGGTGATGAAATCAGTATTGAGCGTTGCCGCAAATAATGGCTATAAGCATTGCTCCACAATCCGGCATGGAATCTGAATCTACATACATACCCTGCAACCCACCAAAAGGTGCGTGGCGGAGGGTACCCACTACCACTACTAGTTATTTGCTTTCCTGTTCCTTCCCCATATAGAATGAGGGAAAAACGAATGATTGTACGAGCTCTAATCTCTCTTTGTGGTCTTTATGCAAACTGTAAGCTGCAGTCCGCTTAAAATTCCGGCCGTCTAAATTTCTTCTACAGTGTTGCTGGAAAAGGACGTTGCATTTCCTCCAGCGACTTCCATTTGAGTTTCAGAAGCATCTCAGTAATCCTCGTGCATTGATCGAATCTACCAGTAACAAATCTAGCCGCCGTCTCTGAAAAACTTCTGTGCTGCATTTAGCGAAAATGCTACTAATTTTCTGCTAAACCACTAGACCAATTTCAATCAAATTTAGTACACACATTCCTTACCGTGAGGTAACAATTGCTGCAGGGTTAATAATCACATACAACACATGGTTCAGATAATATGACGTCATAAACAATAGGAATTGGACGAAGTGGCGCATGATGCAGCGGGACTATATGAGAAAGAGTACTTAGCGACTTGCAACAAACTTTAAACGTAATTTAAAACCTTTATTAAACTTTTTCTCGCTGACAATCATAGCAAAATGATGAAAGGAAAAAAGTTTCTCGGTTACTACTTTTCCCATGTTTATGGAGTAAAACTACGGTATTCGGTATAACATTACAATTTATAATTTGTACATTACAAGTTATAGCCGCTAGAAATTTTACCGACAGTATATACGCACATACTTGAGTGTACCTTCGAAATTGTGGTCACCCACAAGCCTGTCCTCAATATAGGCATTCCATCTGCTGATCTCCGTTGTACACTACGCCGTAAAAGTTCTCGGTTTGTGGAGTAGTGAAAGGCGCACCCTACAGGTGTCCAACAAACTGAGGCGTATAAAGGAAGCAACAAACGTGTGGAGGACCTCTATGCGAGCCCCTCGCAGATACTCTGTCGTTCTCTGCCGGCTGCGTATTGGCCATACTTGGCTCACGCACGGCCACCTTCTCCGTCGCGAGGATCCTCCCGAGTGTCGATGTGGTGCGCGTCTCACAGTCGCCCACATCGTCTTGGAATGCCCGGACCTAGCAGCGCAGAGAAGGAATTTTAATCTCCCTGGCGATTTGAAACTTGTTTTAGCTGACAATGCCTCTGTGGCTGACGCTGTTTTAAATTTTATTCGTGTGAGTGGGTTGTACCGATCCATTTGATTTTTAGTACTGTGTTCATTATGTGTTTGTTCTTCGTTGACCTACCGTTTTAGGCAGGTGGTTTTAATGTGCAAAAGCGGACAGATGCCCTACTGCCTTGTCTGTGGTCACCTGCCCAGGACACCCTGGCATCGTCTTACCACCTTTCTCTTCTTTTACCCGTTTTTACTTTCATTCTTTTACTTATTGACTTGTTACACCCCTTTGCTTGGTGAGACTTAACACATCGTTTTATGTTACATTGTATTGCTTTTATTCTAATCTCTACGGTTGGAACAAGGGACGGATAACAGTAGTCGTTTAGTCCATTTATAACCAAACCATCGAAATTGTATCGCAGTACGACACATAGTCTACGAGAGCACATAAACAGTAACATTCACGGAAAACCGCCCCATCACCCACCAAGTTTTAATCTATTACTTCTTTACTACTAACTGTAATCGAAAGAGGTTTTACACACATACAGTCCTTATACAAATATACCTGAAAAATGGCAGTAATAAATGAATAAATACCCGGGCAACACCGGGTTTTCAGCTAGTCTAATATATAAAGCAGAGTGACCTTATGTTTGTGTGTTTGTGTGTACTTGTTGAATAAAAATCTTTTTGTTCCAATCTTTATGAAATTTTGTACATGTAAGCTTCAATCCATGCCACGTCGGGGGTTCAAATCCCCCCTTGGGCTTGGATATGTGTTTGTTGTCCTTAGGTTAGTTTAACGTAAGTAGTTTGTAAGTCTAGGGACTTATGACCAAAGTATTTTGGTGCCATAAGAATTACAAACATTTGACCATTTGATTTTCAATCCATGAGGACGGTCGCCATAAGTGTAAGAATCACTAACAATACATAGTTCACGAGATATGACGTCATAAACAATGAGATGCGCGAAAAACTGCTGCATTTAGCGGAAATGCTGCTCATTTTCTCCTAAACCATTAGACCGATTTCAACCAAATTTTGTACAAACATTCCTTACCGTGAGGTAACAATTGCTGCAGTGTTAATAATCATATGCGACACATGGTTCAGAAGATATGACGTCATAAAAAATAGTAATCGCAAAAATCTCTCACATAATGCGGCGAGACTTTAAAAATACACTCTATGAGAATGAGAGTACTTAGCGACTTGCAACAAACTTTAATTTCAAACCTTTATGAAACCTATTCTCGCTGACAACCATAGCAAAATAAATAAAAGAAAAACAGTTTCTCGCTTACTACTTTTCCGCTGTGTGGGGAGTAAAACTACGGCATTCGGTATAACGTCACAATTTATAATTTGTACACTACAAATTGTAGCCACAGGAAATTTTACAGATAGTATACACGCATATAGTTGAGCGTACCTTTTGAATTGTATCACTGTACGACACGTAGTTTATGAGATTTGATCACATAAACAGTAACGTTCATGGAAAACCGCCCCATGACTCATCAAGTTTTAATCTATTACTTCTTTCATTTAATTGTATTCCCAAGAGATTGTACAGACATACAACCCTTACACAAATGAGTATATACATGAAAAATGGCAGGAATAAATAAATAAATACCCGGGCAAGGCCGGGTATTCAGCTAGTTCTCCCAATACACCCAAGTCAACCATCCGCCTTCCCATTTCATATCGCTGTGCAGTTTTACGCCTAGATATTTGACGCGATTGTGTCAAATGTTCAAATGTTCAAATGTTTGTTAAGCTTAAGGGACTTAACTACGGGGTTATCAGTCCCTAAACTTACAAACTACTTATGAACTACCTACAACTAAGGACGGCACAAATATCCATGCCCGTGGGGGGATTCGAACCCCCGACCGTAGTGGCCGTGCAGACCGTGACTGGAGCGCCTCAGTCCCCTCGGCCACCGCGGCCGGCGCGATTGTGTCAAACAGCCCACTACTAATTATGTATTCGAACAAAAAAAAATATTTCAAATGTTTGTTAAGCTTATGGGACTTAACTTCGTAGTCATCAGTACCTAAACTTACAAACTACTTATGAACTACCTTATACTAAAGACGGCACAAACATCCATTCCCTTAGGGGGGATTCGAACCCCCGACCGTAGTGGCCGTGCAGACCGTGACTGAAGCGCCTCAGTCTCCTCGGCCACCGCGGCCGGCTGTATTCGAACATTACGGGATTGTTTCTCCTACTCATCTGCATCACCTCATATCTTTCTACATTTGAGGCTAGCTGCCATTCCTCACATCACCTAGATATTTGGTCCAAGTCATCCTGCATCCAAAGATGACACCTTCCTGGCTACGTATTCCATATGCTCTTACGTTCGTTAGCAGTCTGTAGTGCGGTACCGTGTCAAACGCCTTTCGAAAATCTAGAAAAATGCAGCCTGCCCTTCACCCATGTTTCGCAAGTTGTTTTGAGAGTAACGGGCAAGCTCTTTCGCACGATCGACGATTCCTAAAGCCATGCTGATGCATGGACAGTAGCATCTCTTTCTCTGTTGTTGTTATGGTCTTCAGTCCGGAGATTGGTTTGATGCAGCTCTCCACCCTACTCTATCCTGAGCAAGCATCTTCATCTCCTCATAAGAACGGCAACCCACATCCACTTGAATCTGCTTAGTATACGCGTCTCTTGGTCTCCCTCTGCGATTTTTACCCCACACACTTCCCTCCAATGCTAAATTTACGATTCCCAGATGTCTAAGAATGTGTCCTACCAACCGATCCCTTCTTTCAGCCATGGTACGCCAAAAATTCCTTTTCTCACCAATTCTGTTCAGTGCTTCTTCATTGGTTATGCGATCTACCCACCTAAACTGATGGTTCTGTAATTTTCACATCTATCTGCGCCTGATTTCTTTGGAATGGAGATTATTATATTTTTCTTAAAGTCTGAGGGTATTTCGCCTGTCTCATAAATCTTACACACCACGTGAAATAGTTTTGTCGGGGCTGGCTCTCCCAGAGACTTTAGTAGCTCTGAGGGCATGTTATCTATTCCCGGGGCCTTGTTCCGACCTAGGTCTTTCAGGGCTCTATCAAATTCATCTCTCAGTATCGTATCTCCTATTTCATCTTGATATACTACCTCTTCCCTTCCTACAACATTGTCTCTAGGTTCATTTCCTTTGTAGAGCTCATCTTTGTACTCTTTCCACCTTTCTGCTTTCCCTTCTTTGCTGAGAACAGGTTTTCCATCTGAGTTCTTGATAATTGTTGAACTGTTTTCCTTGTCCCCGAATGTCTCTTTTATTTTCCTGTAGGCAGTATCTACTTTTCCCCTTCTTATACATTCTTCTATAGATAGGCATTTGGCTTCTAGCCACTGTTGCTTAGCCATTTTGCACTTCCTGTCAATCTCATTTCTTAGTCGTCTGTATTCCATTTTGCCTGTTTCATTTACGGGTTTTTTATATTTTCTCCTTTCATCAATTAACTGTAGTATTTCCTGTGATAACCAATGATTTTTTGTAGGTCTTGCCTTTCTACCTATTTTGTCCTCTGCTGCCTTCACTATTTCATCTCTCAATGCAACCATTCCTCTACTGTTTTATTTCCCCCCGTTTCTGTCAATTGTTGCCTAAAGCACCCTCTGAAATTCTTAAGAACCTCAGGTTCCTTCAGTTTATCCAGGTCCCATCTCCTTATTTTCCTACCTTTCTTCAGTTTTCTTCAATTTCAATGTTGTCGGTGTTGGCTTCGTATCTATCTTGACAATGATAATGCGATCACTGTGCTGCTTATAGTAGTTTACTCGAATTCATATTTTCTTATTCATTATCTGTCCTACTCCTGTGATAACCCCAACTGATTTTGTAGTTATAATCATGTACTCACCTGACCAGAAATCCTGTTCATCCTCCCACCGAACTTCACTAATCCCCACTATATCTAACTTCAACCTATCCATTTCTCTTTTTAAATTTTCTAATTTTCCTACCCGATTAAGGGATCTAACATACCACGTTCCGATCCGTAGAATGCCAGTATTGTCTTTCCTGATGACAACATCCTCCTTAGTAGTCCCCGCCCGGAGATCCGAATGGGGGAGTATTTTACCTCCGGAATATTTTACCCGAGAGGATGCCATCATATTTTCATACAGTAGAGTTGCATGTCCTCGGGAAAAGTAACGGCTGTAGTTTCCCCTTGCTTTCAGCCGTTCGCAGTAGCTGTGTGGCAAAGCCACATTAGCTGATGTTACAAGGCCAGCTCAGTCAATAATCCAGACTGTTGCCCCTGTAACTACTGAAAAGGCTGCTGCCACTCTTCAGGAACCACACGTTTGTCTGGCGTCTCAAGAAAATTTATTGTCTTAGAACTGAGAATATGTTCAAGACTTCTACAGCAAACTAACGTTAATGATATAGATATGTAATTATGTGAGTGCGTCCTTTTGCCTTTCTTATACACAGGATTCAGATGCGCCTTTTTCCATTCACTTGAAACTTCTTGTTGAATCAAAGCTTTGCGATAAATGTAAGCTAAGTAAGCGGCAAAAGCTGCAGAGAATTCTTTGTAAAACGGAATTGGTACCCCATCTGGACCGTGTCACTTGTTTGTTTTCAATTGTCTCACAAGGGACACCTTTGACCTCGAACTCTCGGAACCGCACGAAACCATGCTTGGAATAACAGGACAGTGTCTTGTGTGTCATTTCCATGCAGAACGTTGCATTGTACCTCCAGTAATATGGAGGTTTGTGCGCCGTCTTGCAATAACCGTTTTTATCTGTAGTTACAAATACATTACATCGGATATTTGTACTAGCATTGCTGCATATACTTCTGTTAAATTGTTCATAAAAATTTATAATGTATTACAAACTCTAAAGCGAAAGAGAATATTAGAATCCAGGATAACAGTTTACTTACAGTCGTTGAGGCGTACAGTGCTGATGTTGGCAACAACCGTAGAATGCTATTTGAAAATCCAATCATACAGAATAAGGGAAATAATCCTTGGTGTTGGCACTGAAGTAAATAAATAATTCTGTTCTTTTCCTTAGGTTGACAGAAGTTTTTATGTAACAGTACTCTTGCCTTGTCAGTAAATTAACCATCCTTGTGAAAGAAATATTTCGTTGCCAACATTAGCATACTACGTCGCTGCAACCGTAACTAAACTTTACGCAGTATTCTATCTGTCTTAGTTAAGTTGTAATCCCTTATAGATATGTGTCACTATAGACATTTAGTTATAAAAATATAAAAGGGGGTGGGTTTTGTGATAAAACGCCAGGTTTCGTGCTTTCAAAATACATACTGCAATTTATAACGGCTGAACTTCGAAACGCAACAAAGAGCATTCAACAGTTGTTGCTGCACAGTACACTGCCCGGTCTCCGTAAGTAATATTTTACGCAGTGTAATAATATTATTTTTCGTTTTTGTACCCTAGCTGCGGGAGCGGCCGACCGCTTAAAGGCGCCTTCCTGCGGAGATTCGAGTCCTCCCCCAGGCATGGGTGTGTGTATTGTCCTAAAGTTAGTTTAAAGTAGTTTGTAAGCCTAGGGACTAATAGCCACAAAAGTTAAGTCCGTTAGATTTTAACCATTTTACCATTTTGTACTCAAAATATATTTGTATGTTCTGGAAAGCTCTGTTGTGTTATGATACTGTGCGGCTGCTATCTCCCTACTGGCAGAATCTCTGTTATTAGGTAGTGCTTTCAAAAGAGATATACAAAAACGTACGTTCGAATATCACACACTTCAGATCATAATAAATATATTTACGGAAAACATACAGACCTCTCCGTCCGGGTTACCAGTTATCGTGACAATTTTTTTTATGTTCGAATCTTTTTGGAAACGAAGCATTGTAAATCCACCTCTAGAACGATTAGAAGAGTTTACGGTAGCGTAACCATCCGCAATTTCATGTTAAATTGCAGTGACGGAAATACTATATCTGCCCAGCACGTTACACTTAAGAACTATGGGCAACGACATTCAGGGTGCGACAGCTTGTACTTACAGGAGCCTTAAGACAGAGGACTCTTTTGAACGACGATTCGTCTGCACCACGATTCGATTCTTACAATTCTTTGTTTGTATTAGCTCAAATGAATGATACATTCACGAATCTCCACAACTCTACCACCTTCCTACTATCGATATAAAACTGTCCTGGCGATAACAGCGTCACTTGACGAGGAATGACTGCTGGTCAGACACCCGCGCGGTGAATATAGTACCGTAACGTGGGGTGAAATGGAACAGAACATGTAGTTTCTACTGAAAATTAATGTCTAAATATTGCACTACAACTCTGAAAATTAATATAAAGAACCTCTAGTTATGCTTACACCTATGTGTTGCAAGGTTAAAAATCCTCTATCAAAACCTTTCGTTATATTTTAATCTAAATTGTTTCAAATCATCCCAGGAGTTGGGGTGATTTGGAACACTGACTCTTTTGATAAATATTTGCATTTAAAACATATGGAGGTGTTGATTGGGACACAGTAAACACATGTGTCAGAACTTTGTTGTGGAGGATGCCTTTATATTACGTCTGTTTGATTTTAATTAATGCTGTTTACTGGGTGGAACACTTCTACTGTCTGCTCCAAATTGCTGAAATAGTTTTCTATCTCCTCTGTAACTTGCACCCTAGCTCTCTTTACATTTTCACTTAAACGTACTGTAGGAGCTTTGTTATGTGAGATCAGATTTTTCACCCACTCATATCCAGGCCTGTTTCCATCAGACCTCTTTTCCACTCTTCCACTTCGGTCCAAATCGCACCTCAGAATATCCCGAACCTCACTTGTCGTAATTGGCTGACACCATTCTGCACATTTAAATAAACCACTGATTGATGCCCTCTCTTCTTCTGCTGCCAAGACGGTTTGTCCACCTATTTTCAAAGGATTTTTATTATTTAACTTCCTTGAGAATGTACTAACAGGTATTCCATATTTTTAGAAACATTTCTGAGATATTTTACGTGTCTTGATTTCATTCAGAGCTTTCTGGAGGCTTATCTCGCTATAGTTTTGATATCCAGCTGGCCCAGTCTTCTTTTTGTACACTCGTAGCATGTTCCAATTCACCCTGAAAAAATATTATTTTTCATATTTACACCTCTACCTAATAAACAACATAAGTAAACATAAGCTAACTTTTCACACACCATGACTGATAGTTGCCCTTAACATACCAATGTCAGAAAACTGTATTACTGTTACCAGAGTAGCTGTGCAACAGTTTGTTTTCAGACTTTCATATTATGGGAAATTTTACACTTTTATATAAATATTTTTTTGGAGTTGTATACCTCTTTCACACACACAATTTTTGTATCACTGTAACAATTAGTATCTCTGGTGACTATGGGAGGTGGTTTTCATTAGTTACACCAAAGTATCTCTCCTCAGCAAAAATGATTTCTTGAAATGGAGAAATGTTCCATTTCACCCCAGTAGTTCCAAATCACCCCAAGTTACGGTACCAGAGTGCGGAGGCTGGGCAAGATCACGTGGGGAACTGCACGGCTTGTCGGCTGTTGGAGGACTGCTGCGGGGTGTCTTCAATAAGTGGAGCCAAAAAAATAGCGGTAAGAGATCGTATTTTTATTGAAAGGTACGCGGGTTCGATTCCGGCCGGCGCATTGCGAAGGAGCAGAAAAACATTTGCCGCCGGCTGGAGTTCAACCTGCGACCTTCTCAATACGAATCCCATCGTTTATCGCTGAGCCAAACACCGCTTCCTAAACACGCGCTCACAGGGACAGTTGCTAAGATGCATATGGTGATAAATAAGTACCAAAATTCCTTTTACTTCCTAAACGCTCGGACATTTCGAGTTCCCACTTGGGGCACTTTCGTGTCTCACCACGCCCTACATGTACCATAAATTTGGACGAATTCGGCGATGAGTAGGCGTCCTCTCCTCGTAAGACTTTAATGGGTATGTGATCGACGTCTCTGGGCGTTGGTGCAGTGCTCCGATGAATCCCAACAATTTCCTCACCACGCCGAACACGCCGATGGTGAGTGCGAATCCTTCGTTTCCCGGAGGAACATCTCCTTGACACCTACAACTGTGTGACAAAGGCGAGCTGGCGGCTGAGAAATGTATTTTCCCACTCTCTCAAATTTTGCTTCCTCAATTACGGTATCAACTAGATATAAATGATAATAATAAAAAAGTGAAACAAATCCATCAATAATGAAAACTACAGCATTAGAAACAATCAGTCAGAGATACCCCGAAGATCAGTGGCTACACATCTACATAGATGGGTCATTAATGCAAAAAGAAAGAAATATTGGTGTATGAATATACAGCAAAATTTTCTGTTTTATCAAAGTTTTGGATTACACCACTCTAATTTTGAAGGTGAAGTTGAAGCCGTCAGAACTGTAGTAAATCAGCTAAATTACTATTTGCACACATTTGATTAAGCAGTCATATTCTGTGACTCGAAAGCAGCAATATCAGCAGTTGTTAACTTAAGAGATCCAAAAATTGCTAAAGTAAAAGATATCCAAGAAATAATTAAGTCCCTACAGCAACAGAACAAGAAAATTTCAATTCAGTGGATACCATCTCACTGTGGCGTAATGGTAATGAGAAAGCTGATTTCCTAGACAAAAAGGACACAAAAATTAAACAAATTGGAAAAACTACCCTGTCATATTTTGCAGTAAAATCGCATTATTATCAATATTTTTAAAGAATAATCGAGAAGAATTAATAAATTCTCATGTGAGCGGAAGAGCCGGGAAACCCTGTTGGATAACCAACTGATACCAGATGGAGCAGAAGAGAGGCAGTGGCGACATCCCGCCTGACTGCTGGACACCACTGTTTGGCCGCCACCTGCACAACATCTCCAGAATGTGTTCTGTGTCACAAGAGTGCTGCCTAATGAACAGCGATCATTTAAAAGAGTGTTCACAATTGTGCAATTGTAATTTAGACTTAACAAAATTGTACTGGGAAGCTAGAAAGCGAATGACGTTAAGTCAACTGCCGGAACATTAAAATAATAATAATAATAATATTTGGTAGACGGTGAAGTTCCTCTAGTTTCTAAGGTTAATAGTGCTAGGTTTCATAGTTCGGTATAAAACGTAAGATTTTATCGAGTTTCATAGATAAAATACCGCCGCGGTGGAGTAGCCGGGCGGTCTAAAGCACCTCGCTGGAGAGCGCGCGGTTGCTCGCCGTGGAGGTTCGAGTCCTCCCTGAGGCATGGGTGTGTGCTTGTCCGTAGGTTAGTTTACGTAGGTTTAAGTAGTTTGTAAGCTACGGACTGATGACCACGCAGTTTGGTCCGATACATTTACAAACATTTTAACATTTTGATAAAATACCCTCTGCCATACACCATACGTAGGGAGAGAGTGGAAAGTTTCATCGCAATTGGTTGGTTGGATGATTAAAGGGGACAAAACTACAATGGTCATCAGTCCCCCTTCATTGCAATTGGTTCAACGGCGCAGCAGCGTATAAAACACGAACAAACATGATACGGCAGTTCCCAATGCGTCTCATTGTTTATGAAGTCACATCTCCTAAGCTATAAAGGAGTACAATGTAATAATTCCCAAGGCAAAACGCGTTGCGAGTACACGTAACATCTAAAGCGATGTGGCAAAGATCAGAACAGAAGTAGCGCCGAAGAGAGGCCTCGAGTGATTCCACAGATAATACTAACGAGACACATGACTCTACTAGCGGTACCAGATTATACGACAGCGCCACATGTGAAGGCGGCTAAATATAAAATATGAAGGAAATGAACAGTAACCGAAGCGTCACAAAGCCAAGTGCTCAGAAGGGATTAGCGCTAGATATTAAGATAACTGAATAACTGATGACAACTCAGGTTGTGTGTAGAGAGACCTTGCCTACGAGGTTTGTCAGGAAAGTAATGAGACTGTTTCTCTATTTCACGAACTACATACATAAGGACAATGAAACTAGTGGAGCTGATAAAGGCAACATTTGTCTACAAGCAGTGAATATTTGAAGTACCTACGGTGAACACACGTGAGTTTATAACATATTTTGTTAGGTGTGTTAGTGTTGCTTGTCCGTGAGATGGCGGGTACATCAAATTTTGTGTGAAACTCAATGACAATGAACTAGAATCATTTAGTAACATTTAGAAAACATTTAGAAAATTAACACAAGCTGCTGAGTGGCACACAAGCAGCTAACCACGAGTAAAGAAGGCCAGGAGAAGCAAATAAAAAATCTGGGTCATGTTGATTTGGTTCTTTGATCATCAAGGCTAGATTCATAAGGAATTTTTTCCTCGAGGAAAAACAATGTATCAACAATTTTAGATCCAGGTCCTTGAAACAAAAGGAATCGGGTCATTCGTGTCCGTCCTGACATGTCTCAATCATGGATCCTCCATCACGACAATGCACCGTGCCACACTGCTCTCTATTGGAAATAAGGGCATTCATGTTTTCCCAAACTCCCCCCCCCCCCCGCCCCACAATTCCTAAGATCTCAGTCTCTGTGACGTTTTCCTGTTCCCCAAAATAAAAAATGCTGTTTGTGGACATCATTTTGGGTCCGTAGGAAACGTTGAAAGGGTCGTGACACAGGAGCTTTGGAGGGTTCTATCTATGAGAAGGCAAGAGTGTCTTCGAAACTAATAACAGGCTGTTTTTCCGCATCTGATGTACTAATCCAACTAGTCATCCATGTCGTGGGACAAAATATTGTGTAAACGAGTGCTGAAAGATTGGATGTCCTAGTTCTTCTCTCACAGTCGTATATCGGAAACTGGCAATTATAACCTTGGTCTCAGACAGTTAAGGAATATGAACACCGTGCAATGTTTTCTGATTATTTTTTCTGAAATCGATTTCTCCGATTCAGTACGTAATTGTTATTCGATTTCTGCTATTCGTTCGCTGTTCTTTCTATTCTTCGATGGCAAGATTCAAGTGTGCAAAGTTTTACTGAAATCAGATGGACGATACGGCAGCGCATAAAATACAACACAAACATGATGCGGCTGTCTGCCACGCGTCTCAGTGTTTATGAGAAGAGAGTTTATAAGAAGTACGATGAAATAATTCCTAAAGCACATTCATTAGCGAAAATCGATAGTGCTGCAAAACAAGATGCGAACACATCTAATAGCAAATAATTAATACATTTAAACGTCATTCATAATGCTGTAGTTTTAGAAGCAACTGCGTATTCATGACGTCACATCTGTTTAACTATATATGTCTGATGAGCTACGTGAAGTATAGTGATGTAATTACGCCTGTAACTTTCGCGAAAGTGCAACGATTGCAGATCAAGTGCAGTGCCAAAGCTATGAATTGTTTTCCACGATTCCGGAGATTTCTTGTTTATTGCTTCTAGGGACCATTCATTTGGCACACATGTGTCCAGTGCAGCTCGTGCGAGGCCCCATGATGACCAGGACGTATCGTACACTGGTTGCAGACCATTTACACCCCATCATGCCGATCGAGTTTCCCAACGTCATTGTCATTTTTCAATTATATAACTCACGATGTCACAAGGCCGGGAGTTGCTGGAGTGGTTTGAGCAAAACAGTGGCGAGTTCTGTTTATGTGGTTGTCCATCAACTTGTTCTGTCACAACGCGATCGCGATAGAACGCATATGGGATGTGCCTGAACGTGTGGTCAGAGCTTATCCCTCCCTCCCTGGAGTTTGCGAGACTCAGGCGATGCAGATGCGGCGCCAGATATCGCCAGCCATATACCACGGCCTCGTCGCAAACACGCCAAGATGCGTCACCACTGTCATCGTGCCAAATGAGGACATACTGCATCTCACTGTTGTGACTACTCATGTTAACTGTCATCTGGCCTTGCTAAGGATCTTCCATTCATTACATGTAATTGATTTGTATGGACAGCGCTCTTGAGGAAGTGACTACAGTCTGCATGTATTTCTGTACAGTGTGTGACGGAGAGTAACTTTGACTTTGTTATTTGTGAAGTTTTCTTCCTGATAAATTGAAGGATGGAGAGTAGCAAGAACATATGCTCGCCGCGAACTTCTCATAAACTCATTTTCTCTCTGTGTATCTACATGAACGATATACAGGAGTCTGCAAAATTACCCATACAACGGAAAGAAGTGTTCAGACATAAACGTGACTTCCAACATACCTCAAGAGAGTGATAGAGGCACATTACTTTTCACAGTATATATGACCAAATAGCTGAAAATGTGGCGTCGCCCGTGTATATATTCACTGCAGTCTTAAATTAGTCCACCTCACCTTGCGTTTTCTCTCTTCCCTTTCCTTCTCTGTCTGTTCATCTCTTCCACTCCCCTTTCTCTGCCATCACCTACGCCTCTCTCTTAAACTCCTGCTCCACCTTCTCAGTCAATTAGTCAATTGCGTCATACATCTCCGAAAAATTATATAAGTGCAGTGTTACCTGAAAGACATAAATTTCAAACTCATAAAATCGTGTACACAGAACAAAATAGCGAACATAGCTTCTTTGGAGGCATCACATGAGAATGGCATAAGTCGAAATGGCCGACATGAAAAATAAAGTATTTGCAGCAACTTAGGTAATTAATATTTATTGGAATGAAATAATTTCTGAAGCACATTCATTGGCGTAAATGGATAGTGTTTGTAAAATAAATAGCGAATACAGTTAGCAAAGAGGTTATAAATTTAAACGTGATTCTTAATGCAGCCGTATACGGCGCATAACGTCAAGATTATATTCCTTATTGAATGCACGACCTAGAAGCAAAAATTTGTGAAGCACTATGAGACGGTAAAAAAAAAAAAAAAAAAAAAAAAAAAAAAAAAAAAAAGATAAAAAAACAATAAAAAAAGTCAGCCAAACTTTCACATTTAGTCGAACTTTGACTGCTTTTTCCGGTCTCGGTTCACCGGGCCGTTATAACCGTAAACCCAAGTAGTCACGAGTTATGACCATTTTGAGCAAATCAGGATAATCATTGACGTCAGACAAGGTCTCCCGAGCAATAGTAACACGAGACGGTTCTTCTGATCAAATTTGGAAAGTTTTGGAACAAACTTCGCCGACAAACATCTCATGCCCAAATCAGTTGAAAAAATTACATAACACAAGCCGAGCTATATACCAACATCCTCAGTAAAGTCGCTTACGGGAACTGGACGATTTTCAAAAATGTTCAAATGTTTGTAAAGCTTATGGGACTTAACTACGGGGTCATCAGTCCCTAAACTTACAAACTACTTATGAACTACTTACGAACTAGGACGGCACAAACATCCATGCCCGAGGGGGGATTCGAACCCCCGACCGTAGTGGACGATTTTCCAAAACAATTTTATTCAGAGCTTCGACGTTGTCTGATGTGCTGTGTCTTCCAGACCGAGGTTCTGGCATCTTCTCGGTCTTCTTAGGAGAGCTTGTACAACTGGTAAACAGGTTTTTCACTTCTAACAGATTTTTCGTGTGTCACTGTAACATTTCAAGTGTTATAGAACACTACATTAAATTTTACACAATAAATGAGTTGCAAATATTTGCAACAATTGTAATACTAACAGAAAATCGCCTAGCACACTAAAACACATCTAACCTATCTATGTATCAAAAACAAACCATGTATGGTGTACTCTTCAAACTCTGAACATATGTTCGGAACATGTGTACCAACATAACAAAAAATAAGTTAATAATCGAATGGAGGTTGCGGCGCAGTTTGATAAGTCACCTTACTTTCTGAACGGCGCCGGTTTGTTGGTCCCAGCTGCTGTGTGGCTCATTTCTTAACCGTCCATGCGCCATGCGCCACTCATGTTCTGCGTGTGAATTATGGTCGCGTGGTTGTTTATGACCATGGAGAGACAGTGGCTCTTGGAAACATACATCTATCCTTTAAACGTTTGTCTTCGAAAAGATTACTATCACACTCACACGATCAAGTAACACAATCAATTGCGATCTGACCTCGTGATTTGAATTTGAGCAGAAGTAAATCTAAAGCTCTGTTGCCTCTACGAGAGTATAAGTAGCAACGAATAGAGGCATCGAGTGATTCCACAGATAATACCAACGAGACAGATGACGCTAGTAGCGGTACCAGATCATGCGAAAGCGCCAAGTGTGAAGACGGATAAATATAAATGCGAAGGAAATGAACAGTAACCGAAGTGTCACAGAGACAAGTGCTCACAAGACATTAGACCAGATATTAAGACAGCTGAATAACTCTGGACGCCAGAGGTAACCTATCCTAAGTAACATTTCGCTGACTTTACAGGAGAGCAAAAAGAAGCTGCTGCGACTCGGATTTGGCTACCTGTAGAATAATTCAAATACCCAATCATGAAGACCTCTAGTTTTTATATCTTTTCTAGTTAGTTTCTACATGTACTTCGTTTTTAGAAATATCTTCTGAAATGTTACGATATTTTACCTCACATAAATACATTTGTGAAGCCGTCTTTAATTACACAGACGATATTGTCAAGGTGCTTATTACATTAGGTTTGCTGTTCATTTGCATGCCATTTTATATTTATAAATGTTCCTTTTTATGTTTATAAATGTTTACCTTTATTATACAGGATTATTCTACGAAATACGAATAGGAATATGAGAATTATTGGTACTGAAATTAAGAAATAAAGCCATTCATACTTATTGAATACCAGTAGATTTATTAAGAGTTACAATTTTATCCTTTCTCAAAGCCGGTCACAAATACTAGTCACTCAGCAAAGTTTAAGTAAATTGAACAAAATAAATTCCAACCATAGTAGCTTACTCTAGAAAGTAACAAAGGTTAAACTACTTTAAAACCTGAGACAATGACAAACATTTCTGTCCAAATTCAGCATATACTCATTAACAAATTGAGGACAAAATTCGAAATGTAGAAAAACAATTCCCTTGTACAATTAATTGATAACAATGTCATTATGTTCATATCCTTCTGAGTCCTTTTCAGTTTGTGTTGACATAATCTGTGGTATATTTTGGTAGAAATAGTGTAAAGATCCAGGCTCCCACCTAAGCAGCTTTTGTAAATCTTTATACTTCTCTGTAGCAATAGATCTGAGAGTATTTCGTATAGCAGGAAGCTCTTCCGGCCATACTGCCCCTCTTTTTCGCCGTTGCACGTCAATCTCTTGAAATTCACCATCAAATGCTGTTTTATAGAACACAGTACCTGAATTCTGTGCTCGTACTTGTAGATGCACAACTTGGCTAACCAAAAAATTTTCCAGATACTAAACTTTTGATTGTCCGTTTAACTAAAGGTGATGATGATCCTTTGCAAAGACTTTCAAAGTCTTTAAAATCTGCCATTTGCATGTCATATACTTGAATGTGTTCTTTGAATCTGCACTGGCGAACAAAATGTTGCCAATCCCAAGGAGTTGCAATTATGTCATTCGGGCTCAGTTTGCTTTTGGCACGTTCACTAACAGCATGTACACCATCTACCTCCATATGAGTGTGTCCCTTCAATAAGAATTTATGGTTTATCACTTTAAGATTAGGAAGACACCTAAGAATCCAAAAATATGACAGAATCATGGGTAAGTTACGATTCTGGCCTCCACAGTTGTCAGTCCATATCGCAAGTTCCTCAGTTTGGGTTTTGGCAGGTTAGCTAGGGCCCACTTTAGCAAACAAGATGACACTTCTATAGGTCCACGACCTGCTACTGTTTCATCCCACATGCAACAATAGGATTTCTGCTCTGAAGCATCAAGGATTGTCAGATTATACGTCCAGAGCTTTCTTAGATAAAACGCACTGGAATTAGTAAGGTGAGGTGTCGGCAAACATTTTTGAAGATCGAACATGACAATCTTTGCATTTGATCCAGGTTGTTTTGGCAAGTGGCCATCGTAATCTGATTAAAATTTGGACTGTTTCTTCAGCTGTTATATCATTTTTGAGTTTCACCTGAAACTCATCACAGTCATCACACGTATCAGTCGCAGGTTTCTTGAATCCTAAATTAAACTCAATGTTAAATATGTCACGGTAAACCCACTGCTTTGCAATTAACTCTTGCTTCATTTCGTTTTCCTTGCAGTGCTCTACATACAAAGAATACATTTTTGATATATTGAGATGGCTGCTAAGATACAATCTACCTGTTTTTGCATAACGAGGCAACGAAATTAATACGCCACCATTAGTTCGATTTAACTATCTGGAACGCGCAGTATGAAAAGTACATACGAACGCGCAGTGTCATGACAAGTCTTTGTGGTAATAATGAGAAAACACGCGTTGATTAAACGCTGAACTTGGAAAGGAAAATCACTACACAAGGCTTCGGCAATGGGGAACAGTCGAAAATTAAAACAAGAGAGACCTGACAGATCACGCTTTCCCGTGGGTTAAATAGACGTAATTGCATTTCAGTCAAGTAAAGTTTGTTTAGTTACATTTACATAAACGTATATCATATGACCAACCAAAATGAAAATCGCAAACTTGGGAGTCTTCATTTCTTAGCAGCAAATCAATTCCATCAGTAACTTTGTCGTAAGGTAAGGTCTCAGCACCCAACAGATTCGCACTGTCATTTTCCTAAGTAAACAAATTGCATTATTATACAAAACGCGATGAATTTTGCTCGATTCAGATGATAAACCATGTATAATAGGACTGTACCTTTGATTGATCGTATGACAAGCATTGTAGTTGTGTCAGTTCCGTATATTATAGCCACTCATTTTCGTCAAAAGGAGGCGCTACATGTGTACTTGTATCTGTCACCAACGGAGTTTCGACGACATTACTACCGTCGACTGGTAGTAAAGCATCGAGATCATTTGTCTCTTAAATCGCGGAACGTACATTTAGATGTTTCTTATATCCCAGTATGATGAATAATATCTTAAAATGTATATTGTTGTGGTCTTCAGTCCGGAGACTGGTTTGATGCAGCTCTCCACAATACCCTATCCTGAGCAAGCCTCTTCATCTCCACATAAGAACGGCAACCTACATCTGTCTGAATCTGCTTACTGTATACATCTCTTGGTCTTCCTCTGCGATTTTTACCCCACACACTTCCCTCTAATGCTAAATTCACAATTCCTTGATGTCTAAGAATGTGTCCCACCAATCTATCCCTTCTTTTAGTCAAGGTATGCCAGAAATTTCTTTTCTCCCCAATTCTGTTCAGTACCTCCTCATTAGTTACGCGATCCACCCACCTAATCTTCAGCATTCTTCTGTAGCACCATATTTCAAAAGCCTCTATCCTCTTCCTGTCTGCACTGTTTATCGTCCATGTCTCACTCCCATACAAGGAAACACTCCATACAAATGCCCTCAGAAAGGACTTCCTTAGGCTTAAATCAATATTCGATGTTAACAAATTTCTCTTTTTCAAAAACGCTTTTCCACCCATTGCCATTCTGCATTTTATATCCTCTGTACTGCGACCATAGTTTGTTATTTTACTGCCCAAGTAACAAAACTCATCTACCTCCTTTATTGCTTCGTTTCCCAATCTAATTCCTTCAGCATCACCTGATTTTCTTACACTGCACTCCATTACCCTATCTTATATGCACCTTTCAGCACACTGTCCATTCCGTTCAATTGCTCTTCCAGGTCCTTTGCTGTATCTGACAGAATTACTATGTCGTCGGCAAAACGCAATGTTTTTAATTCTTCCCCCTGAACTTTTATTCCTTCTCCAAATTTCTCCTTGCTTTCCTTTATAGCTTGTTCAATGTACAAATTGAATAACATTGGAGAAAGGCTACAACCCTGTCTCACTCCCTTCCCAACCACTGCATCCCTTTCATGCCCTTCAACTCTGACAACCGCTGTCTGGTTTTTGTACAAGTTGTAAATAACCTTACGCTCCCTAAGTTTAATTCCTGCTTGCTTCATAACTTGAAAGAGTTTATTCCAATCAACATTGTCAAAAGCCTTCTCCAAATCTACAAAAGCTAGAAATGTAGGTTTGCCTTTTCTTAATCTATCTTCTAGGATAAGCCGTAAAGTGAATATTGCCTCCCGTGTTCCTACATTTCTCCTGAACCCGAACTGATCTTCCCCGAGGTCGGCTTCTACCAGTTTTTCCATCCTTCTGTATATAATTCGTGTTAATATTTTGCAACCATGACTTATTAAACTGATGGTTCTGTAGTTTTCACACCTGTCTGCACCTGCTTTCTTTGGAATGGGGATTATAACATTTTTCTTAAAGTCTGAGGCTACTTCGCCTGTCTCATACATCTTACACACCAGGTGAAACAGGTTTGTCATGGCTGGTTCTCCCAGAGACTTTAGTAGCTCTGAGGGAATATCATCTACTCCAGGGATCTTGTTTCGACTTAGGTCTTTCCGGGCTCTGTCAAATTCTTCTCTCAGTACAGTATCTCCTATTTCATCTTCCTCTACATCCTCTTCCCTTCGTACAATATTGTCTCGATGTTCATTTCCTTTGTAGAGCACCTCTATATACTCTTTCCACCTTTCAGCTTTCCCTTCTTTGCTGAGAACTGGTTTTCCATCCGTGTCCTTGATATTCATATAGCTGTTTTTCTTATCTCCAAATGTTTCTTTTATTTTCCTGTAGGCTGTATCTATTTTTCCCCTATTAATACATTCTTCTACATCCTTGCATTTGCCTTCTAGCCACTCCTGCTTAGCCATTTTGCACTTCCTGCCCATCTCATTTCTTAGTCGTCTGTACTCCATTTTGCCTGTTTCATTTACTGCATTTTTATATTTTCTCCTTTCATCGATTAAATTTAGTATCTCCTGTGATATCCAAAAAAGTATATTAGCTATGCATAATGATTTGATGTTGTAAGCTGATGATGTAATGAGACTGTAGAATAGAATATTAGTTCTTGAAGTACTAGAAATACTTGTACTGCTTACCTGTACTAACTTCAGCGCTAATTCCACGATCCTTTTACTTCTTCCACTAATAGAATCCATTTTAATCTTCGATTCCGTCATAAAATGCTCCTCCAAGCATCACAAACTACAGCACACTGTTATTCGCACGTGATTAACAATTTGTATAACAATACGGAAGTAACGTAACACTTAGAGGTAAATCATCGTAACAGCCAATACGATAAAGAGCGAGGCGGTGTATATTCAGGTCAATTGTCGTACGGTCATTTACCCTTGTTTACCACTGGTTTCAGGTTGCAAATACCATAGTATCCCATTGCTGAATTTCTTTTATTTAAAATATGCGCATACAGTATTGTACCCCTAAGAAGGTATGACTTAAACTAGCCACATACGATAAAAACCTCAAAATCGCAATTTTTGCACTTACGATAGGTTACCTCTGACGTGCAGAACTGAGGTGAGGGCAGGCTGCCTGTAGAGAGAGCCAGCACAGATCCCTGTGAGGGCAAGAGCGCACCCCAGTTGTGACGTCAGTAGATGCCCGAGAGCGAGCTGCTCAATCTCCTCAGCTCTTACATTATATAAATCTTAAACTCTAATTTCCTGTCTTCATAACACACAATACGTAATAACAGGGTACTTATCTGCATCTGATGTACTAATCCAACTGGTCGTGGGATAAAATATTGTATAAACGAGTGCTGCTCTCTCGCAGTCGTATTTCCGAAGCAGGTAGCTATAACCTTGATTTCAGACGGTAAAGGATTATGAATACTGTCCAATTATTTCTGATTTCGTTTGATTGTTTGATTCAGTACGTCATGGTGATTCGATTTCTAGTATACGTTCACTGTTCTTTCTATTCTGCGATGACGCGATTCAGGTGTGCAGAGTTTCATTGAAAGCGGATGGGCGGTACGGCAGAGTATGAAATACAAACAACCATGATGCACAGGTTTCCCACGCGTTTCAGTGTTTATAATGTCACTTCTCCTAAAATATAAGAAGTACATTCAAACAATTTCTTAGGTACATTGAATGGCGTAAATGGATAGTGTTAGCAAAATATGTTGCGAAGCCATTTAGTGGCAAATAATTAATAAATTTAAACGTCATTCATAATGCAGTAGGTTTAGTTGCAATTCCGTGTTCATGACGTTACGTCTGCTGAACTACGTGTATTATAGTGATACAATTATGCCTCTAAGCTTTTTTTTTCTTTTTTTGCGCATTGCTTCTAGGGACCATTCACGTGGGTAATCATGGGCCCAGTGTAGCTCGTGCGAGGCACCATGATGACCAAAGGGTCGCACATTGGCTGCAGACCATGTACACCCCATGACGACGATCCAGTTTCCCTACGGCATTGTTATTTTCCCACATGATAACGCACCATCTCACAAGGCCAGAAGTGTGATGGAGTGGTTTGAACAAAACAGTTAGGAGTTGCTATTAGTTGCTAGTCGGGCAACTTGTTCCACCTCAACGGGATCGCAACAGAACGCATATGGGACGTGGCTGAACGTGTGGTCAGAGCTCCTCCCTCCCTCCCTGGAGTTTACGGGAATCAGGCGACTGCTGAATGCAGCCGCTACCACTGCCTCATCGCTTTCATGTGCAGACGCGTCACCGCTGTCATCGTGTCTTATGAGGACATACTGGCTGTCACGTGGCTCATATTGTTTCACTAATCAGCATAAACTGTTATCTGGCCATGCTAACGATCCATCATTCATTACGTGTAATGGAATTGTTCGGAAAGCCTTTTTGAAGCACCGACTATAGTCGGCAAATATTTCTGTACAGTGTATGACAGAGTATGATTCACGTTGTTATTTAGGAAGTTTTCTTCCTGTTTAATTGAAGAATGGAGAGTAGGTAGAACTTATGCTTATGTTGCCTCGCTGTGAACTTTTACAAGGGGAGTCCGACAATTGTGTAATTCAGATTCGATTCATACTGCCCATAAAGAAAGCTCATGGCCAGAGGTGTAATTTGGCATTATATATATATCGGACGGACCAGAGTGATAGTTATCATACAAATATGGAAAGCAGAAAACAGCACGACATCGAGCACATCTCATAAACGATGCGTTTTTATAAGTACAATTGTTTTTTAAATTATGTGTTGGGAAACACACCTGATTCATACTCTGAGCCGGCCGCGGTGGCCGAGGAGACTGAGGCGCTCCAGTCACGGTCAGCACGGCCACAACGGTCGGGGGTTCGAATCCCCCCTCGGGCATGGATATTTGTGCCGTCTTTAGTATAAGGTAGTCGATAAGTAGTTTGTAAGTTTATGGACTGATGACCCCGTAGTTAAGTTCCATAACCTTAACAAACATTTGATTTTGATATTCTGAAAAAGTGTGCTATCATTCGTCAGGTTTGACTTACACTATACGTATTCGTTTCGGAACATCGTTTACACTTCTTCTGTTAACTATACGTGGTAAACATTATGAAGACAGTTAATAACATTTGTGAAATACAAATTTGTTTGCGGAAAACATAATGATGTTCGAAGTCGCCAGTTGCATATAATAAGTTGATAATAAGTTGTTTGAAAGTCGTTTGTCGTGGAAAAACTGGCGACTTCGAACATCAAATGCTATTGCGTGTGCGTTTGTGGGTGTGTGTTTGTTTGTTTGTATACATTTGAATTATATATATATATATATATATATATATATATATATATATATATATATATATATATAAAGGTGCATGCCACGAGATTCGATCCGGCGACCTTCGGATTACGAACCCGAACGCTTACCGCTACGCCACGCCTCTGTACAATATTATTAATCATAGAGAGTATTTCACCGTAACGGTTTTTTTTTAACTATCGATTTTCTCGATAACGGCTGAGAAGTGCATCTTGGTGCTTTACCAAATTACACCTCGGGCCATGAGCTTTCATTATGCGCAGTATGAATCTAATCTGAATTTCACAATTTGGCGGCCTCCCCTTGTTAGACTTATTTTTCTAATTCGAATAAATAATCCCTGAGACGGATCTACGTCTCAAATATGTCAAAGACATTATTGATAGATCTGAAGCATTGAATTAAAATTTGTGGTGCGGCTGGGAATCGAACCCGGACCTCCATGCTTACAAGGCAGACGTCTTAACCGCTGCATGGAGAGCCTTGGCAGTAGTGGCAATTATCTTTGGAACAAAGAAGCTAAATTAAAGTTTGTGTTGTGGAGGGAAATCGTACATAGATTAGTCCAAGGCGCCTTAATCGTTAGTGGTGTGGTAGTCTAACGGTTATGACGTCTGCCTAGTAAGCATGTAGGTTCAGTCTGCTGGCGGCCGCGCTGGCGGTAGGAAGTGTGCTGTCCGCTGCGCCTGCTCGATTCCGCGTGGGTAAGTCTTCGCGCTTGCTGCAGCTTCGTGCTGTACTTGTATAAGTTGTTGAGGAATTATGAGTAGATGTCAGTGATGGCACAACCTACAAGGAAAGATACGTTGAAATTGACGTTTGACAACCGATCCGCGCGACCGAGGTCTTTTGAAATCGAGAATTGGCTGGAACAAGAGGTGAAGTTATCAGCAAACGATCTTATTGGTATCCATATTTCGATTGTAACCTGCGTAGTTTTTGTGAAATTGAGTAGTGCCGAGCTATGTGACAAAGTTGTTGAGTCTTGTGGAGGTATGCTAAAATTTAAATATTCTGATGGGCGTGTTGGAGATGTTACCGTTTCCCATGCAGGGTTTGGCGTTCGGACTATCCGAATATTTGAGCTTCCTTTCGAAATAACTGAAGAACACATAAATGCAGTAATATCACCGTTCGGGACAGTGCTTTCTAACGTTGCAGAGAGGTGGTCGAGCGCCCACAAGTTTCCTGTACTCAATGGTGTACGCCAACTTAAAGTTGAGTTACGACAGCATATCCCGTCATACATTAATGTGTGTGGGTACAGAGGTATTGTCATCTATGACGACCAACCGCGTACTTGTTCTTTATGTAACAAGCCTGGACATGTCCGCATTAACTGTATACAGAGGCGCGTGGCACAATTGCCGGTAGGCGAGCCCGCCAGACCTCAGACTGTGACGTCACTGCCCGTCACTTACGCGGCCGCAGCTCGCGCGCAGCCGTCTGCCTATCCGAGCCCGGAAGTGACTGCAGCTACCGCCGATGCTGAGACTGGAATATCTATGGATATAACTGTTATCGTACCGGAAGAAATACCTGAAACCCATCCACTTACGACAGCTGCTGCACCTCTGCCGACGCAGGTGGCTGAAATTTCTAAGGATATACGTACTAACATACTGGAAGACTCATCTGAGCCCCTACCACCTCCGACAGCTGCTGCAGCCCTGCCGACTCAGGTGACCCCAACCGGAAAGGTGGAAAAAACCCCGGCAACGGAGGAAGCAACACCGGTAAAAGAACCAGAAATTGGCATGGTAAATGAAGAGCGCCCGTCAAAGTGGAACTCCCCCAGAAGGACTAGGAAACGGAGGTTGGCACACCAAGGTGCAAACGAGACCGCCCCCTCTTTGCGTCAGAAAGCGAAGGAAATAGGGAGCAGCCTCTGCCAGAAGGACGCCACCGAAATAAAAAAGGCTCCAGCTAAGGAACAGAACCCCATTTCCGTGACGGGAAAACATGAGACAGAAGGAATGACATTCAAGGCAACTGGAGAACGAATAGAAGGAAGTCTGTCTTCGGAAGCTCCCCACGACCTTCCACAGGCACCCAAAACTAACTGGGCGGACGACGACGGCACCGACACGGCGGATGAGGGGATGAATGATGACTCAGAAAGCGAAGCGGCAAGCACACCACCCTCAGACCAGGATGACAAAATTAATGACGATGTCGCAATGAAAGATAAATCCTCTCTTCAGAGACGAATCCCCGACCCCTTTGACACCGACGAATATTATTAAGATGTTTTTCAAACGTGACTTTCATATGAAGAATTTGAAGTTTGTTTTAGAAGATAGATAAATTAGGAAGAAACATGCCTGAACGACAAGCATACAAGATCGCCACAATCAACCTGAACAAGATACAAAGCTCGTTCAAACTACAAAATTTAAAGGACTTTATATATGCCTCTGATAGTGACATCATTTTATTACAAGAAGTGACAGGAATTGATCTTGACCACATAACTGGATTCAACGCAATAGTGAACCCCGGCAATAGTACAGAAATTGGCACGGCTATACTTATAAAAGAGGGCATCATCTTAGAAGACATTGTAAAATTACCAAACAGTAAAGGACTAGCGGGTACCATAAATAAGACACGTCTGATAAATGTCTATGCTCCCTCAGGTTCAAGCAACAGGCAACACCGGGCGAAGTTTTTTAAAGAAGAAATTGTTCCCCTGTTTGGATCCCGGTACGACCATATTATCATGGGAGGGGATTTTAACTGCGTTCTCCATGCAAAAGATCAAATTCCGAATTTTAACAAGTCAACTGAACTAGAACGCATAGTGACTGACTTACGACTAACGGATTCATGGGAGCATATGCACGGTGCAACCCCTGGGTTTACACACGTGACCAACCACTCGGCGAGCAGGCTTGACAGGATATATGTCTCGCAAACTTTAAAAGACCACATTTTACAGTCCGAAGTCTGGCCAACGGCATTTTCGGATCATGCTGCGTTCATATGCACACTTAATATGGACAAACAGGGGACGTTTCGAGGGAGAGGTACCTGGAAACTAAATGTATCCCACCTGAACGACCATGTTTGTAAGGAGGCGTTCCAAACCCTGTGGCGAGAATGCGAAAGCAAATTCACCTCTTACAACTCCGGTATAACCTGGTGGCTACGTTACGTCAAACCCAAAATACGAAAGTTTTTCATTAATTATGCGAAAGAAAACAGCTTTTGGTACAAATCAACCATGGAGTTTTACTTTCAGTGTCTAAGGGATCTGCACACGTCAGATGCAACAATGGTCGGGAATTACGAACGCATTAAAAAGATTAAAGCAAAAATTCTGACTCTTCGGCGCAGACAGTTAGAAGGATACCAAATAAGGTCGCGGGTCCAGAATGTAGCACCACAAGAGGACACTTCAATATATCACGTGATACGTGAATCCAAAAGAGCCTCGCGCAAAATATTAACTGAATTAATAACTGCTGACGGAAGAAAGCTGACGAAGCACTCTGAAATCAAAGAGGCACTACTACAACATTTTACCTCCTTATTGTCCAGCCACCCGATTGACGAACAGCTTCAGGACGAATTACTGACCAACCTACAAGGCAGAGTAACCCACGCGGAAGCGCTCAGTCTTACTTCAGAAGTTGCTGAAGACGACGTTCTAGAAGCCATAAATGACAGTAAGAAAAACAAGTCGCCGGGACAGGATGGAATCCCAGCCGAATTTTATCAGCAGTTCAGGGAACTTATAACACCTAAATTCACCGTAATATGCAATGAACTTTTAAACCCTGACGTTGTTGTTCCAACAGAATTCCGAGAAGGTATGGTAGTTTTAGTGCCCAAGACCTCGACTTCTAACACCGTCGGCAACCTGCGGACAATCACGCTATTAAATAGCGACTACAAAATCTTTGGTCGCATTATAGCGCGAAGATTGCGTAACACCATGACCGGCGTCATCGGCGCATACCAAACAAGTGTAGGCAAGGACAGAAAAATTCTGCAGGCACTCTGTGGTTACAGGGACCTCATTTCCACGGCTGATGTCTGCAAAATCAAGTGTGCCATAGTGTCGCTGGATTTTGACAAGGCGTTTGATAGAGTTAATCACCAGTTTTTGCTTCGAACTATGGATGCGATGGGATTCCCACCGCAGTTCCTCGCCGTCATACGCAACACACTAATGAATAACTCAGCCAGGGTTGTCATCAATGAACAAGTCAGCCGTCCGATTCAAGTCACCAGTTCCATCAGGCAAGGGTGTCCGATGTCAATGGCACTTTTTGCGATCGCCATCGAACCCCTTCTCGCCTCTCTTACAGAGAATCTACGGGGTCTCTATATAAGAGGTGAAAAAATTGTGTGTCATGCGTACGCTGATGACGTTGGTTTCGTTGTTACGGATGGTAATGAGGTACAAACCGCACTACAAATAGTAGAAAAATATGAACAGGCAAGTGGTGCGAAACTAAATAGAGTGAAGTCCGGGATATTCGAAATTGGTCGTGGACTGGGATCGCAGATACAAGGACAGTTACCTGCTCTTTCAATCATGAAATGTCTAGGAATTGATTTTAAAAGAAGTATACAAAACACTGTTGCTGTGAATTACAGGAAAATACTTCACAGAATCCGTGCCACTGTCCAAGAGCACAGCATCAGGAAACTAGATGAACTCCAAAAAGTATCTGTGGCTAATATCTACATCACCTCCAAAGTAAATTATGTTGCGCAAGTGTTACCCTTGCCAGCAACGATGGCTAAATGCATTACATCGGCACTGGGACATTTCGTGAGCCGAGGCCGCATATTTAAGGTCACGTATGATACTCTGATGCTTCCAACGTATTATGGCGGGTTAAATCTCACAGACGTGAGAATAAAGGCGCGGGCTTTATACGTATCAAACATGTATAAGAACTGGAAACAGCCAAATGGTAGCCTCGCTGGGCATTTGCTGAATGAAATTGCCCCTGAAGATCTCCATGCACCAATCAATGTTCGACATATACCCAACGGTCTGTACCACCTCAAATATTTTTTAGTGGAGTTTAGCTACCTACATGACAAAATCCCCGACAAGGACATCGTTAAAGTAAAACATCTTTACAACAACCTGATCAAAACGAAGGCCAGGAACAATATAGAACAAAAATATCCGTTCAACAATTGGAATGCCATCTGGGATAACATACACAGTAGACACCTGCCAACATATGCGAAGTCGAGCTGGTATTTCGCTGTCAACAGAAAACTGGCAACAAACTCCCGACTTCATGCTATTCATTTGGCAGAGACACCAATGTGTGCATACTGCAATGTACAGGACGATGATGAACACAAGTTGTTGTGTGCTAAGGTAACAGACATATGGCACTACATCAAACAGAAGATAGCGAGCATCTGTAGGACCTCGCCCAATGTGATCACGCCGGCTCAATTTTTAAACCCAGATGAAATACCTTACCCAAGAACGAGGAGGAACGCTATCAACTGGCTGAAAGGCCAAACAATACATTACATCCTAACCAGACAATCAACCTCCAGGGAGGACTTCACAACATATCTCACAGTTGAGCACCATATGTTAATGCGCACTAAAAAATATAAAGAGAACTTTGCAAACTTTTTAATTAAAACAATAATGTAGAATAACAAAAGTAAGGAGAGTTATTTACACAGGATAGGCGGTATCCAAAGGAAATACTTCCGATTAACACCCTTTAGACATGAAGTAAGAGCACATTTGATGAAGTAAGAGAAAGTAGAGAAGAACGTAGTTTTAAAGGACTACCTATACTAAAAATTACAAGTTCAGTTTTTGGTGTTTAGTTTTTATTTTCAACATTGAAGAAGCTGGATAATATCTGTATAATTATATACTTTTCCATTTAACAGAAGTAAAAATTTTGTTAGTTTTGAGACGAAAAATATAGTCTCATCCTATTATACTGAGCCAAACAAGCAGTATAATTCTATGGATGTGGAGGAAAATTTGGCTCATACAAGAAGTTTTCTTTTTCTTTGCCAAAGTGGAATCAAAGATTGAAGTACAGATAAAAAAAAAAGGTTAAGGCGACCGCTGGCCCGAAGCGGAAGACAAAAAAAAGGAAAAAAAAAAACGGTTAAGACGTCTAAAAAAAAAAAAAAAAAAAAAAAAAAAAAAAAAAAAAAAAAAAAAAAAACGGTTAAGACATCTGCCTAGTGAGCATGGAGGTCCGGGTTCGATTCCCGGCCGCACCACAAATTTTAATTCAATGCTTCAGATCTATCAATAATGTCTTTGACTTATTTTTCTCTTCCTGTCCCTACGTGAAAAATATATACTTGCAAACTGAGCATTTGTTCCGATTCGATTTAGAAAACAATAAAGCTTCACTTTCTCAAAGGAAAGAATTCTTCCGACATAAACGTGACTTCCAACAAATTCAAATGTTCCTACTTGTGAACTAGCTGATACTAAGGACGGCACAAATATCCATGCCCGAGAGGGGATTCGAACCCCCGACGACAGTAATGACCGTGCAGAACGTGACTGGCGCGCCGCAGACCGCTCGGCCGGCTGACTTCAAACATACTCATAAAACGTGTTAGCGGCCCATTACTTTTCGTAGTGACCGAATTGCTAAAACCCGGCATTGCCCGTGTACATATTTATTCCAGTCTTAAGCTAGTCCACCTCACCATCTCTTTCCTTGTCTCTCTCTTCGTCTCCACCTTCCTCTTTGTCTGCCAATCACCTCATCTCTGTTGAACTTCTCCTCCTACTCCACAGTCTATTGCCGCCTCCATTATGAAAAGTTATATAATTCATTTAAATTTCTTGCTGATCAGTGAAGTGCACCATAAGTATATTGCAAGCCACCTTCCGCCATTCAGTGTATGAAATAATTGGCAGAAGGTGACGTTCCTCTAGCTCTGAAGGTTAACGGTGCTAAATTTCATAGTTTAGTATAAAACGGTAAATGCCCTCTGCCATACAACATACGAAGTTTTACGTAGGCAGTGATTTTTCTCTTATTTTGAAGATCAAGCGTGCAGTTTCTTCTCAATCGGATGAAAAGTACAGCAGCGCATAAAATAATAACTATCTTAATGCCTTGGTGTCTATGACGTCACATCAGCTAAACTATAATGAGAACAACGAAATGATTTCGTTGGCACATGAAGTGGCGTTAATGAATAGTGTTTGCAAAGGTGACTCCGCAGGTAAAATTAACAAGTCAGATGACTTTAGTAGCCGTACCAGTTTATACGGAAGCGCCACGTGAAGACGAATAAATGTAAAACGTGAAGGAAGCGAATAGTAAGTCAAGTGTCACAAAGACAAGGGCTCTCAACAGATTGTCGCTAGATGTTAAGGCAACGGAATAATTGACGACAACACAGGCTCCATGTATAGAGAGAGCTGGCATAGATCCATGTGAGGGCAGGAGCGCCCTCGTATGCGACTACTGGTGGATAGGACTATGGCTGCCAGGAGTAAGCCGCTCATCGTCCTTATCAGGTCCTACACTATATAAATGTAAACTTCCTAATTTCCTGTCTTCTTAATACACAATGCTCAATAATGGGGTATTTTTATCTGCATCTGATGTACTAATACAAGTAATCGTCCATGTTGAGGGATAAAGATTTTTATAAAGGAGGGCTGAAAGACTTATCCCTGCGCCATCGTATTTCCACGGAGGTAATGATTCTGTTATAGTAGCTCCCATAATTTCGTACCTCCCATCGCATTTCCGAAACAGGCATTTGTAAGCAAGATGTCAGACGGTAACGAAATGTAAAGAATCTCAGGGAGGCGTTGCCATCTTGCGCACAAAGCACCTGGCAGCGGTAAGACTACTTACCACAAGAATTCAGTTCCCATCATCATGTTGTTGTCCCATCACAATTAAGTTTTCCTCTCCCTTAACTGTCTGATTAATTTCCTTTAGCTCCTCATACATTTCTTCGATCTCCTCATCATCGGAAGAGCTAGTTGGCATATAAACCTGTACTAATTTTGTCGGTGTTGGCTTCGTATCTATCTTTACAATCATAATGCGATCACTGTGCTGCTCAAAGTAGTTTGCCCGCATTCCTATTTTCTTATTCATTATCAGTCCTACTCCTGTGATACACCCAACTGATTTTGTATTTATAATCCTGTACTCACCTGACCAGAAATCCTGTTCATCCTGCCACCGAATTTCACTAATCCCCACTATATCTAACCTCAACCTATCCATTTCCCTTTTTACATTTTCTAATTTTCCTACCTTTATTCCACGCTCCGATCCGTAGAATGCCAGTATTGTCTTTCCTGATGACAACAACCTCCTGCGATAGAACGCATATGTGACATGAGTTAACGTGTCGTTGGAGCTGATCCCTGAAAATTACGTGAATCGGGCTACTTTGAATGCAGATCCGGTTTCTCCAGCCACATAGCACCGCCTCTTTCCATGCTGAGACGCGTCCCCGCTGCCATCGTGCCAAATGAGGATATATTGGCTGTCACGTGGCTTATACTGTTGTGACTATTCAGTATAAACTGTTATCTGGCCATGCTAAGGATTTGTCATTCATTAGGTGTAATGGAATTGTTCGGACAGCTTTTATGAGGCACTGACTACAGTCTGTATCTATTTCTGTACAGTATGTGACGGAGAGTACTTTTTCACTTTGTTATTTGTGAAGTTTTCTTTGTGTTTAAGTGAACGATGGAGAGTAGCAAGAACATATGCTTAGGTTGCTTCGCTCTGAACTGAGACATTTTCTCTTCGTGTCACTACGTTAACGATATACAGGAGGCTGCAAAATGACCATAGGTTCCGACTCGATTTAGAAAACAATACAGCGTGACTTTCTCAACGGAAAGAAGTGTTCAGACATAAACTTGATTTCCAACATACCCCAACAGAGTGTTAGAGGCCCATTACTTTTCACAGTACATATGACCAATATGAAAATGTGGCGTCGCCCGTGTACATATTTACTGTAGTCATGTCACCTTCTGCTTTCTCTCACCTTTCCTTCCCTTGTCTCTCTGTTCATCCCCTCCTCTCCCCTCTCTCTGCCATCACCTCCTCCTCTCTGTTGAACTCCTCCACCTCTTCAGATCATCTCTGAAAAATAAGATTACTTTTTTTAACACCATGCTGATCAATACTTTTCATCTCATCGTAGCTGTGCACGTAATTTTAAACATTCTCAAAAAATAGTTGTCAATTTTAAAGAAGTAGACACATGTAATCAAGTAGATTCAACACTCTTTCTACGGCGAAGACATTATAAACAATATAACAGAACATTTAATTTTGTTATGCTTAAGTTCCCTAGTTGGTGATACTTCTTTGTCTCTTACTCTTCAAGAAACTTAACTGTCAGAATGCACAATTTAAAGGCGACTGACACAAACCGCAATTTTAAACAACTTTTTATGTGCCTTTGCGTCTTGTTGTTTTCTCTCGTTTGTTGTCCCTAAAAGTTTCGACATAATATCAGTAAGGTATACTATGGACGGTATTTGTCGACAATAGTAAGTTAAAGAAAACCAGAGAGAAAGTCAGGAAGCAAAAGCCTATATTAAGAAACTACTTATATTTTAATTTCCGAGGAGTTAATCTAGGCTGTAAGTACGAAGTATGATAGTATGAATTGCCGATTTAGCATTATCCCCCAGTTCTTGCTGCATTATATGATTTGACGCAGCTAACTAAACGCAGACTATCAGAGAAAGAACTGCACTTGGTGGCCAGGTGAGTTGGAGTATTATCACGCTTCCCGTTCTTACTGCCGTCCTGTCTATTCGGTCACGCACCTCTTAACCTCGATGTTCGACAAGACTGATAAATACTTCAGTTGCAGGATATGATTAACCACTTATCAATGACTGACGTTAATGAAACACTAATAGGTGGATGCTTTACCGTGTGCGGCGCGGAAATGGCCGTGGGGTCTGCGGAACTACGATGCGGGTTGCGCGGCCGGAGGTTCAGGTCCTCCTTCAGGCGCGCGCACGTGTCTGTGTGTGTGTTACACCGTTCGACCGTGGGAATGGTGGTTGATGTCGGACAGATGGGAACTTCGATCTCGGCAGTCATGCAGGACTTCGGCACCACACGTTCAACCGCCTGCAGGGTGTGCCGTGAGTGGTTGGATGAGGTGTCAGCCCACAACAAATAACTGCCAGTCCATCCTCCCACGGGCATGTGTGTGTGTGTGTGTGTGTGTGTGTGTGTGTGTGTGTTGTCCTTAGTGTAAGTTAGTTTAAGTAGGATGATTCTGCCAGCATTTTGGAAAAGTATGGACACTAAGCGGACTATGTCTTTGCGATAGCTTTGCGATGGCTTTGTTGTCTTAGGGCACGTTAATAAAAGTTAGTTCCGTTATACTTAAAGCGCATTTTTACAAATTTACGAAAGAAATGTATTTCATTGTCTCATTTTTCATTGTTTTATGGTTTAGTTTAGACTGTCCACTAGTCGTATTTGGTTTTCTTATGTTTTGCTGTAGATCGCGTATCACTGACTAAAACCGGTATTCAGTGGACAAAAGTCTTTCGACTATGGACGTAAATAAAGGAATATATGGTTTACTCATGAATCATTATTCAACTGATGACTATGTCGCATCTTGTGAGACGTGACCCTAATTTCATGAAAGATTGTCAAAGCGCACTGAACTGACTCATGTTCTCCATTTGTGTCTTCCAGTGACGACGAATATTTGAGACTAATCATTCATTTCTTTCAGTGCAAAGAATGACAACAGACAAAATGTTAGATCCCCAACACACACGCGTCCAACAATCCCGCCGTCCCAGTTCTTTGAAAGCGCTCACTGGACTCTTCGGGTAGCTGGAGATGACGTGCATTTGGTAACACGTGGTTTTGTGAATCATGGCAGTATAATGGAGAATGTCTGCCATTAGCAAGTGTACACAGCTGCGTATCAAATTGCAACACCTTCAAAGACAGGAGATACCACGATCGATTTTATTTGGGAGATATCCGGTGGTAAAACAGATCACATTGTTGAAAAGAGAGCCATATAGGAGATGTATGGAAGGTGATGAAATCAGTATTGAGCGTTGCCACAAATAATGGCTATAACCATTGCTCCACAATCCGGCATGGAATCTAAATCTACATACATACCCTGCAACCCACCAAAAGGTGCGTGGCGGAGGGTACCCACTACCACTACTAGTTATTTGCTTTCCTGTTCCTTCCCCATATAGAATGAGGGAAAAACGAATGATTGTGTGCATCTGTACGAGCTCAGATCTCTCTTTGTGGTCTTTATGCAAACTGTAAGCTGCAGTCCGCTTAAAATTCCGGCCGTCTAAATTTCTTCAACAGTGTTGCTGGAAAAGGACGTTGCCTTTCCTCCAGCGACTACCATTTGAGTTTCAGAAGCATCTCAGTAATCCTCGTGCATTGATCGAATCTACCAGTAACAAATCTAGCCGCCGTCTCTGAATAACTTCTGTGCTGCATTTAGCGTAAATGCTACTAATTTTCTGCTAAACCACTAGACCAATTTCAATCAAATTTAGTACACACATTCCTTACCGTGAGGTAACAATTGCTGCAGTGTTAATACTCATATGCGTCACATGGTTCAGAAGATATGACGTCATAAAAAATAGTAATCTCAAAAATCTCTCACATAATGCGGCGAGACTTTAAAAATACGCTTTATGAGAATGAGAGTACTTAGCGACTTGCAACAAACTTTAATTTCAAACCTTTATGAAACCTATTCTCGCTGACAACCATAGCAAAATAAAGAAAGGAAAAAAGTTTCTCGCTTACTACTTTTCCGCTGTTAGGGAGTAAAACTACGGCATTCGGTATAACGTCACAATTTATAATTTGTACACTACAAATTGTAGCCACAGGAAATTTTACAGACAGTATACACGCATATAGCTGAGCGTACCTTCTAAATTGTATCACTGTACGACACGTAGTTTATGAGATTTGATCACATAAACGGTAACGTTCATGGAAAACCGCCCCATGACTCACCAAGTTTTAATCTATTACTTCTTTCATTTAATTGTATTCCCAAGAGATTGTACAGACATACAACCCTTACACAAATGAGTATATACATGAAAAATGGCAGGAATAAATAAATAAATACCCGGGCAAGGCCGGGTATTCAGCTAGTTCTCCCAATACACCCAAGTCAACCATCCGCCTTCCCATTTCATATCGCTGTGCAGTTTTACGCCTAGATATTTGACGTGATTGTGTCAAACAGCCCACTACTAATTCTGTATTCGAACAAAAAAAAAATGTTTCAAATGTTTGTTAAGCTTATGGGACTTAACTACGGGGTCATCAGTACCTAAACGTACAAACTACTTATGAACTACCTTATACTAAAGACGGCACAAACATCCATGCCCGAGGGGGGATTCGAACCCCCGACCGTAGTGGCCGTGCAGACCGTGACTGAAGCGCCTCAGTCTCCTCGGCCACCGCGGCCGGCTGTATTCGAACATTACGGAATTGTTTCTCCTACTCATCTGCATCACCTTATATCTTTCTACATTTGAGGCTAGCTGCCATTCCTCACATTACCTAGAAATTTGGTCCAAGTCATCCTGCATCCAAAGATGACACCTTCCTGGGTACGTATTCCATATGCTCTTACGTTCGTTAGCAGTCTGTAGTGCGGTACCGTGTCAAACGCCTTTCGAAAATCGAGAAATATGCAGCCTGCCCTTCACCCATGTTTCACAAGTTGTTTTGAGAGTAACGGGCAAGCTCTTTCGCACGATCGACGATTCCTAAAGCCATACTGATGCATGGACAGTAGCATCTCTTTCTCTGTTGTTGTTATGGTCTTCAGTCCGGAGATTGGTTTGATGCAGCTCTCCACCCTACTCTATCCTGAGCAAGCCTCTTCATCACTTCATAAGAACGGCAACCCACATCCACTTGAATCTGCTTAGTATACGCGTCTCTTGGTCTCCCTCTGCGATTTTTACCCCACACACTTCCCTCCAATGCTATATTTACGATTCCCCGATGTCTAAGAATGTGTCCTACCAAGCGATCCCTTCTTTCAGCCAGGGTATGCCAAAAATTCCTTTTCTCACCAATTCTGTTCAGTACTTCTTCATTGGTTATGCGATCTACCCACCTAATCTTCAGCATTCTTCTGTAGCACCACATTTCGAAAGCCTCTATTCTCTTTCTGTCCACACTGTTTATCGTCCATGTTTCACTCCCGTACAAGGCAACACTCCACACAAATGCCTTCAGAAAAGATCTCCTTACACTTACATTAATATTCGATGTTAGCAAATTTCTCTTTTTCAGAAATGCTTTTTTTCCCATTGCCATTCTGCATTTTATATCCTCTGTACTGCGACCATCACATGTTATTTTACTACCCAAGTAACAAAACTCATCTACCACCTTCATTGTTTCGTTACCTAATCTAATTCCTTCAGCATCGCCTGATTTTCTAAGACGGCATTCCATTATTTTTGTTTTGCTCTTGTTAATGTTCATTTTATACGCACTCTTCAACACACTGTCCATTCCATTCAACTGCTCTACCTGGTCCTTCGCTGTCTCTGACAGAATTACAATGTCATCAGCAAAACGCAATGTTTTTATTTCTTCCCCCTAAACTTTAATCCCTATTCCAAATTTTTCCTTGCTTTCCTTCACCGCCTGCTCGATGTACAAGTTGAATAACATCGGAGAAAGGCTACAACACTGTCTTACTCCCTTCCCAACTAATGCTTCCCTTTCATGCCCTTCGAGTTTAATAACTGCGGTCTGGCTTTTGTACAAGTTGTAAATAATTCTCCTTTTCCTTTTTTTACCCCTAATGACTTCAGAATTTGAAAGTGTGTATTCCAGTCAACATTGTCAAAAGCTTTCTCTAAATCAACAAAAGCTAAAAATCTATCTTCTAAGATAAGTCGTAAAGTCAGTATTGCCTTCCGGGTTCCTACGTTCCTCCTGAATCCAAACTGATCGTCCCCGAGGTCAGCTTCTACCAGCTTTTCCATTCTCTTGTAGATAATTCGTGTTAAAATTTTGCAACAATGACTTATCAAACTGATGGTTCTGTAATTTTCACATCTATCTGCGCCTGATTTCTTTGGAATGGGGATTATTATATTTTTCTTAAAGTCTGAGGGTATTTCGCCTGTCTCATAAATCTTACACACCAGGTGAAATAGTTTTGTCATGGCTGGCTCTCCCAGAGACTTTAGTAGCTCTGAGGGCATGTTATCTATTCCCGGGGCCTTGTTCCGACCTAGGTCTTTCAGGGCTCTATCAAATTCATCTCTCAGTATAGTATCTCCTATTTCATCTTGATATACTACCTCTTCCCTTCCTACAACATTGTCTCTAAGTTCATTTCCTTTGTAGAGCTCATCTTTGTACTCTTTCCACCTTTCTGCTTTCCCTTCTTTGCTGAGAACAGGTTTTCCATCTGAGTTCTTGAGGTTTGTAGGTCTGTTTTTCTTGTCCCCGAATGTCTCTTTTATTTTCCTGTAGGCAGTATCTACTTTTCCCCTTCTTATACATTCTTCTATAGATAGGCATTTGGCTTCTAGCCACTGCTGCTTAGCCATTTTGCACTTCCCGTCAATCTCATTTCTTAGTCGTCTGTATTCCATTTTGCCTGTTTCATTTACGGGTTTTTTATACTTTCTCCTTTCATCAATTAACTGTAGTATTTCCTGTGATAACCAATTATTTTTTGTAGGTCTTGCCTTTCTACCTATTTTGTCCTCTGCTGCCTTCACTATTTCATCTCTCAATGCAGCCCATTCCTCCTCTACTGTTTTATTTCCCCCCGTTTCTGTCAATTGTTGCCTAAAGCACCCTATGAAATTCTCAAGAACTTCAAGTTCCTTCAGTTTATCCAGGTCCCATCTCCTTATTTTCCTACCTTTCTTCAGTTTTTTTCAATTTCAGCCTATAGTTCATGACCAATAAGTTATGGTCAGAGTCTATATCGGCTCCTGGTTATGTTGGTTGGTTGGTTTGATGTTTTAGGGGGACAAAACTGCGGCCTGGGTATGTCTTAATGTTTAAAACGTGGTTGCGGAATCTATGTTTTACCATTATAAAATCTATCTGATACCTTCCTGTGTCTCCTGGTCTCTTCCACGTATACAACCTTCTTTTGTGATTCTTAAACCAGGTGTTTGTTATGATTAAATCATGTTCCGTGCAAAATTCTACCAGGCGACTTCCTCTTTAATTTCTTCTGCCCAGTCCATATTCACCTACTATTTTTCCTTCTCTTCCTTTTCCTACTACCGAATTCCAGTCTCCCATCACAATTAAGTTTTCCTCTCCCTTAATTGTCTGAAAAATTTCCATTAACTACTCATGCATTTCTTCAATCTCCTCATCATCGGCAGAGCTAGTTGGCATAGAAACCTGTACTACTGTCGTCGGTGTTGGCTTCGTATCTATCTTGACAATGATAATGCGATCACTGTGCTGCTTATAGTAGTTTACTCGAATTCATATTTTCTTATTCATTATCTGTCCTACTCCTGTGATAACCCCAACTGATTTTGTATTTATAATCATGTACTCACCTGACCAGAAATCCTCTTCATCCTCCCACCGAACTTCACTAATCCCCACTATATCTAACTTCAACCTATCCATTTCTCTTTTTAAATTTTCTAATTTTCCTACCCGATTAAGGGATCCAACATACCACGCTCCGATCCGTAGAATGCCAGTATTGTCTTTCCTGATGACAACATCCTCCTGAGTAGTCCCCGCCCGGAGATCCGAATGGGGGACTATTTTACCTCCGGAATATTTTACCCGAGAGGATGCCATCATCATATTTTCATACAGTAGAGTTGCATGTCCTCGGGAAAAGTAACGGCTGTAGTTTCCCCTTGCTTTCAGCCGTTCGCAGTAGCTGTGTGGCAAAGCCACATTAGCTGATGTTACAAGGCCAGCTCAGTCAATCATCCAGACTGTTGCCCCTGTAACTACTGAAAAGGCTGCTGCCCCTCTTCAGGAACCACACGTTTGTCTGGCGTCTCAAGAAAATTTATTGTCTTAGAACTGAGAATATGTTCAAGACTTCTACAGCAAACTAACGTTTATGATATAGATATGTAATTATGTGAGTGCGTCCTTTTGCCTTTCTTATACACAGGATTCAGATGCGCCTTTTTCCATTCACTTGAAAATTCTTGTTGAATCAAAGCTTCGCGATAAATGTAAGCTAAGTAAGCGGCAAAAGCTGCAGAGAATTCTTTGTAAAACGGAATTGGTACCCCATCTGGACCGTGTCACTTGTTTGTTTTCAATTGTCTCACAAGGGACACCTTTGACCTCGAACTCTCGGAACCGCACGAAACCATGCTTGGAATAACAGGACAGTGTCTTGTGTGTCATTTCCATGCAGAACGTTGCATTGTACCTCCAGTAATATGGAGGTTTGTGCGCCGTCTTGCAATAACCGTTTTTATCTGTAGTTACAAATACATTACATCGGATATTTGTACTAGCATTGCTGCATATACTTCTGTTAAATTGTTCATAAAAATTTATAATGTATTACAAACTCTAAAGCGAAAGAGAATATTAGAATCCAGGATAACAGTTTACTTACAGTCGTTGAGGCGTACAGTGCTGATGTTGGCAACAACCGTAGAATGCTATTTGAAAATCCAATCATACAGAATAAGGGAAATAATCCTTGGTGTTGGCACTGAAGTAAATAAATAATTCTGTTCTTTTCCTTAGGTTGACAGAAGTTTTTATGTAACAGTACTCTTGCCTTGTCAGTAAATTAACCATCCCTGTGAAAGAAATATTTCGTTGCCAACATTAGCATACTACGTCGCTGCAACCGTAACTAAACTTTACGCAGTATTCTATCTGTCTTAGTTAAGTTGTAATCCCTTATAGATATGTGTCACTATAGACATTTAGTTATAAAAATATAAAAGGGGTGGGTTTTGTGATAAAACGCCAGGTTTCGTGCTTTCAAAATACATACTGCAATTTATAACGGCTGAACTTCGAAACGCAACAAAGAGCATTCAACAGTTGTTGCTGCACAGTACACTGCCCGGTCTCCGTAAGTAATATTTTACGCAGTGTAATAATATTATTTTTCGTTTTTGTACCCTAGCTGCGGGAGCGGCCGACCGCTTAAAGGCGCCTTCCTGCGGAGATTCGAGTCCTCCCCCAGGCATGGGTGTGTGTATTGTCCTAAAGTTAGTTTAAAGTAGTTTGTAAGCCTAGGGACTAATAGCCACAAAAGTTAAGTCCGTTAGATTTTAACCATTTTACCATTTTGTACTCAAAATATATTTGTATGTTCTGGAAAGCTCTGTTGTGTTATGATACTGTGCGGCTGCTATCTCCCTACTGGCAGAATCTCTGTTATTAGGTAGTGCTTTCAAAAGAGATATACAAAAACGTACGTTCGAATATCACACACTTCAGATCATAATAAATATATTTACGGAAAACATACAGACCTCTCCGTCCGGGTTACCAGTTATCGTGACAATTTTTTTTATGTTCGAAACTTTTTGGAAACGAAGCATTGTAAATCCACCTCTAGAACGATTAGAAGAGTTTACGGTAGCGTAACCATCCGCAATTTCATGTTAAATTGCCGTGACGCAAATACTATAGCAGCCCAGCACGTTACACTTAAGAACTATGGGCAACGAAATTTAGGGTGCGACAGCTCGTACGTACAGGAGCCTTAAGACAGAGGACTCTTTTGAACGACGATTCGTCTGCACCACGATTCGATTCTTACAATTCTTTGTTTGTATTAGCTCAAATGAATGATACATTCACGAATCTCCACAACTCTACCACCTTCCTACTATCGATATAAAACCGTCCTGGCGATAATAGCGTCACTTGACGAGGAATGACTGCTGGTCAGACACCCGCGCGGTGAATATAGTACCGTAACTTGGGGTGAAATGGAACAGAAAATGTAGTTTCTACTGAAAATTAATGTCTAAATATTGCACTACAACTCTGAAAATTAATATAAAGAACCTCTAGTTATGCTTACATCTATGTGTTGCAAGGTTAAAAATCCTCTATCAAAACCTTTCGTTATATTTTAATCTAAATTGTTTCAAATCATCCCAGGAGTTGGGGTGATTTGGAACACTGACTCTTTTGATAAATATTTGCATTTAAAACATATGGAGGTGTTGATTGGGACCCAGTAAACACATGTGTCAGAACTTTGTTGTGGAGGATGCCTTTATATTACGTCTGTTTGATTTTAATTAATGCTGTTTACTGGGTGGAACACTTCTACTGTCTGCTCCAAATTGCTGAAATAGTTTTCTATCTCCTCTGTTAACTTGCACCCTAGCTCTCTTTACATTTTCACTTAAACGTACTGTAAGATCCTTGTTATCTTTTGTTGTCTTTTCCACTCTTCCACTTCTGTCCAAATCGCACCTCACAATATCCCGAACCTCACTTGTCGTAATTGGCTGACACCATTCTGCACATTTAAATAAACCACTGATTGATGCCCTCTTCTTCTGCTGCCAAGACGGTTTGTCCACCTATTTTCAAAGGATTTTTATTATTTAACTTCCTTGAGAGTGTACTAACAGGTATTCCATATTTTTAGAAACGTTTCTGAGAGATATTTTACGTGTCTTGTCTTCATTCAGAGCTTTCTGGAGGCTTATCTCGCTATAGTTTTGATAGCCAGCTGGCCCAAACATAAGCCAACTTTTCACACATCATGACTGATAGTTGCCCTTAAAATACCAATGTCAGAAAACTGTATTACTGTTACCAGAGTAGCTGTGCAATAGTTTGTTTTCAGACTTTCATATTATGGGAAATTTTACACTTATATATAAATATTTTTTTGGAGTTGTATACCTCTTTCACGCACACAATTTTTGTATCACTGTAACAATTAGTATCTCTGGTGACTATGGGAGGTGGTTTTCATTAGTTACACCAAAGTATCTCTCCTCAGCAAAAATGATTTCTTGAAATGGAGAAATGTTCCATTTCACCCCAGTAGTTCCAAATCACCACAAGTTACGGTATCAGAGTGCGGAGGCTAGGCAAGATCACGTGGGGAACTGCACGGCTTGTCGGCTGTTGGAGGACTGCTGCGGGGAGTGTCTTCAATAAGTGGAGCCAAAAAAATAGCGGTAAGAGATCGTATTTTTATTGAAAGGTACGCGGGTTCGATTCCGCCCGGCGCATTGCGAAGGAGCGGAAAAACATTTGCCGCCGGCTGGAGTTCAACCTGCGACCTTCTCAATACGAATCCCATCGTTTAACGCTGAGCCAAACACCGCTTCCTAAACACGTGCTCACAGGGACAGTTGCTAAGATGCATATGGTGATAAATAAGTACCAAAATTCCTTTTACTTCCTAAACGCTCGGATATTTCGAGTTCCCACTTGGGGCACTTTCGTGTCTCACCACGCCCTACATGTACCATAAATTTGGACGAATTCGGCGATGACGAGTAGGCGTCCTCTCCTCGTAAGACTTTAATGGGTATGTGATCGACGCCTCTGGGCGTTGGTGCAGTGGTCCGATGAATCCCAATAATTTCCTCATCACGCCGATGGGGAGTGCGAATCCATCGTTTCCCGGAGGAACATCTCCATGACACCTACTGCTGTGAGACAGAGGCAAGCTGGCGGCTGAGAAATTTATTTTCCCACTCTCTCAAATTTTGCTTCCTCAATTACAGTATCAACTAGATATAAATGATAATAATAAAAAAGTGAAACAAATCCATCAATAATGAAAACTACAGCATTAGAAACAATCAGTCAGAGATACCCCGAAGATCAGTGGCTACACATCTACATAGATGGGTCATTAATGCAAAAAGAAAGAAATATTGGTGTATGAATATACAGCAAAATTTTCTGTTTTATCAAAGTTTTGGATTACACCACTCTAATTTTGAAGGTGAAGTTGAAGCCATCAGAACTGTAGTAAATCAGCTAAATAACTATTTGCACACATTTGATTAAGCAGTCATATTCTGTGACTCGAAAGCAGCAATATCAGCAGTTGTTAACTTAAGAGATCCAAAAATTGCTAAACTAAAAGATATCCAAGAAATAATTAAGTCCCTACAGCAACAGAACAAGAAAATTGCAATTCAGTGGATACCATCTCACTGTGGCGTAACGGTAATGAGAAAGCTGATTTCCTAGCCAAAAAGGGCACAAAAATTAAACAAATTGGAATAACTACGCTGTAATATTTTGCAGTAAAATCGAATTATTAACAATGTTTTTAAAGAATAATCGAGAAAAATCAATAAATTCTCATGTGAGGGGAAACCCTGTTGGATAAACAACTGATACCAGATGGAGCAAGAAGAGAGGCAGTGGCGACATCCCGCCTGACTGCTGGACACCACTGCTTGGCCGCCACCTGCACATCTCCAGCCTGCCGTCTCCACATGTGTTCTGTGTCACAACAGTGCTGCCTAATGAACAGCGATCATTTAAAAGAGTGTTCACAATTGTGCATTTGTAATTTAGACTTAACCAAATTGTACTGGGAAGCAAGAAGGCGAATGACGTTAAGTCAACTGCCGGAACATTAAAATAGTAATAATATTTGGGAGACGGTGAAGTTCCTCTAGTTTTGAAGGTTAATAGTGCTAGGTTTCATAGGTCGGTATAAAACGTAAGATTTTATCGAGTTTCATAGATAAAATACCGCCGCAGTGGAGTAGCCGAGCGGTCTAAAGCACCTCCTGCAGAGCGCGCGGTTGCTCGCCGTGGAGGTTCGAGTCCTCCCTGAGGCATGGGTGTGTGCTTGTCCGTAGGTTAGTTTACGTAGGTTTAAGTAGTTTGTAAGCTACGGACTGATGACCACGCAGTTTGGTCCGATACATTTACAAACATTTTAACATTTTGATAAAATACCCTCTGCCATACACCATACGTAGAGAGAGAGTGTAAAGTTTCATCGCAATTGGTTGGTTGTTTGGTTGGATGGATGTTTAAGGGGGACAAAACTACAATGGTCATCAGTCCCACTTCATTGCAATTGGTTCAACGGCGCAGCAGCTTATAAAACACAAACAAACATGATACGGCAGTTCTCAATGCGTCTCATTGTTTATGAAGTCACATCTCCTACGCTATAAGGAGTACAATGTAATAATTCCCAAGGCAAAACACGTTGCGAGTACACGTAACATCTAAAGCGATGTGGCAAAGATCAGAGCAGAAGTAGCGCCGAAGAGAGGCCTCGAGTGATTCCACAGATAATACTAACGAGACACATGACTCCTAGCGGTACCAGATTATATGATAGCGCCACATGTGAAGACGGCTAAATATAAAATATGAAGTAAATGAACAGTAACCGAAGCGTCACAAAGGCAAGTGCTCAGAAGGGATTATCACTGGATATTAAGATAACTGAATAACTGATGACAACTCAGGCTGTGTGTAGAGAGACCTCGCATACGAGGTTTGTCAGGAAAGTAATGACACTGTTTCTCTATTTCAGGAACTACACACAGAAGGACAATGAAACTAGTGGAGCTGATAAAGGCAACATTTGTCTACAAGCAGTGAATATTTGAAGTACCTACGGTGAACACACGTGAGTTTATAACATATTTTGTTAGGTGTGTTAGTGTTGCTTGTCCGTGAGATGGCGGGCACATTAAATTTTGTGTGAAACTCAATGACAATGCACTAGAATCATTTAGTAACATTTAGAAAACATTTAGAAAATCAACACAAGCTGCTGAGTGGCACACAAGCAGCTCACCACGAGTAAAGAAGGCCAGGAGAAGCAAATAAAAAATCTGGGTCATGTTGATTTGGTTCTTTGATCATCAAGGCGTGATTCATAAGGAATTTTCCCCCGAGGAAAAACAATGTATCAACAATTTAGATCCTTGAAAGACTAAGGAATCGGGTCATTCGTGTCCGTCCTGACATGTCTCAGTCATGGATCCTCCATCTCGACAATGCACCGTGCCACACTGCTCTCTATTGGTAATAAGGGCATTCATGTTTTCCCAAACTCCCCCCCCCCTCCTCCCCACAATTCCTAAGATCTCAGTCTCTGTGACGTTTTCCTGTTCCCCAAAATAAAAAATGCTGTTTGTGGACATCATTTTGGGTCCGTAGGAAACGTTGAAAGGGTCGTGACACAGGAGATTTGGAGGGTTCTATCTATGAGAGGGCAAGAGTGTCTTCGAAACTAATAACAGGCTATTTTTCCGCATCTGATGTACTAATCCAACTAGTCATCCATGTCGTGGGACAAAATATTGTGTAAACGAGTGCTGAAAGATTGGATGTCATAGTTCTCTCACAGTCGTATATCGGCAACTGGGAATTATAACCTTGGTCTCAGACAGTAAAGGAATATGAACACCGTGCAATGTTTTCTGATTATTTTTTCTGAAAGCGATTTCTCCGATTCAGTACGTAATTGTTGTTCAATGTCTGCTATTCGTTCACTGTTCTTTCTATTCTTCGATGGCAAGATTCAAGTGTGCAAAGTTTTACTGAAATCAGATGGACGATACGGCAGCGCATAAAATACATACAAACATGATGCGGCTGTCTGCCACGCGTCTCAGTGAGAAGAGAGTTTACAAGAAGTACGATGAAATAATTTCTAAAGCACATTCATTGGCGAAAATCGATAGTGCTGCAAAACAAAATGCGAACACATCTAGGAGCAAATAATTAATAAATTTAAACCTCATTCATAATGCGGTAGTTTTAGAAGCAACTGCGTGTTCATAACGTCACATCTGTTTAAATATATATGTCTGATGAGCTACATGAAGTATAGTGATGTAATTACGCCTTTAATTTTCTCGAAAGTGCAACGATTGCAGATCAAGTGCAGTGCCACAGCTATGAATGGTTTTCCCCAATTCCGGAGATTTCTTGTTTATTGCTTCTAGGGACCATTCATTTGGCACACATGTATCCAGTGCAGCTCTTGCGAGGCCCCATGATGACCAGGACGTATCGTACATTGGTTGCAGACCATTTACACCCCATCATGACGATCGAGTTTCCCAACGTCGTTGTCATTTTTCAATATTATAACTCAGGATGTCACAAGGCCGGGAGTTGATGGAGTGGTTTGAGCAAAACAGTGGCGAGTTCTGTTTATGTAGTTGTTCATCAACCAGGCGACTGGTGAATGCAGATGCGGCGCCAGATATCGCCAGCCATATACCGCGGCCTCAACGCAACCATGCCAAGATGCGTCACCACTGTCATCGTGCCAAATGAGGACATAACAGATCTCACTGTTGTGACTACTCATGTTAACTGTTGTCTGGCCTTGCTAAGGATCTTCCATTCATTACATGTGATTGATTTGTTTGGACAGCGCTCTTGAGGAAGTGACTACAGTTTGTATGTATTTCTGTACAGTGTGTGACGGAGAGTAACTTTGACTTTGTTATTTGTTAAGTTTTCTTACTGTTCAATTGAAGCATGGAGAGTAGCAAGAACATATGCTCGCCGCGAACTTCTCTTAAACTCATTTTGTCTTTGTGTATCTACATGAACGATATACAGGAGTCTGCAAAATTACCCATATGTTTCGACTCCATTTAGAAAACAATACAGCTTGAAACTTCCTGGCAGATTAAAATTGTGTGCCGGAACCGGGACTCGAACCTGGGTTCCGGCACACAATTTTAATCTGCCAGGAAGTTTCATATCAGCGCACACTCCGCTGCAGAGTGAAGTTTCATTCTGGAATACAGCTTGACTTTCTCACCCGAAAGAAGTGTTCAGACATAAACGTGACTTCCAACATATCGCAAGAGAGTGTTAGAGGCCCATTACTTTCCACAGTATATATGACCAAATAGCTGAAAATGTGGCGTCGCCCGTGTATATATTTACTGCAGTCTTAAATTAGTCGACCTCACTTTGCGTTTTCTCTCTTCTCTTTCCTTCTCTGTCTGTTCATCTCTTCCACTCCCCTTTCTCTGCCATCACCTACTCCTCTCTCTTAAACTCCTCGTCCACCTTCTCAGTCAATTAGTCAATTGCGTCTCCGAAAAATTATATAAGCGCAGTGTTGCCTGAAACCATAAATTTCAAACTCATAAAATCGTGTACACAGAACAAAATAGCGAACATAGCTTCTTTGCAGGCATCACATGAGAATGGCATAAGTCGAAATGGCCGACATGAAAAATAAAGTATTTGCAGCAACTTCGGCAATTAATGTTTATTGGAATGAAATAAATTCTGAAGCACATTCATTGGCGTAAATGGATACTGTTTATAAAATAAATAGCGAATACAGTTAGTAGCAAAGAGGTAATAAATTTAAACGTGATTCTTAATGCAGCCGTATACGGCGCATAAAGTCAAGGTTATATTCCTTATTGAACGCACGACCTAGAAGCAAAAATTTGTGAAGCACTACGTGACGGTAATAATAATAAAAAATAAGTAAATAAATAAAAAAAACAAGTCAGACAAACTTTCAGATTTAGTCGAACTTTGACTGCTTTTTCCGGTCCCGGTTCACCGGGCCGTTATAACCGTAAACCCAAGTAGTCACGAGTTATGACCATTTTGAGCAAATCAGGATAATCATTGACGTCAGACAAGGTCTCCCGAGCAATAGTAACACGAGACGGTACTTCTGATCAAATTTGGAAAGTTTTGGAACAAACTTCGCCGACAAACATCTCATGCCCAAAACAGTCGAAAATTGCATAACACAACCCGACCTATATACCAACATCCTCAGTAAAGTCGCTTACGGGAAATGGACGATTTTCCAAAACAATTTTCTTCAGAGCTTCGACGTTGTCTGATGTGCTGTGTCTTCCATGTCGAGGTTCGTGCATTTTCTTGGTCATCTTGGGAGAGCTTGTACCACTGTTAAACAGTTTCTTCAAAAATGTTCAAATGCTCAAATGTTTGTATAGCTCATGAGACTTAACTACGGGGTCATCTGTCCCTAAACTTACAAACTACTTATGAACTACTTACGAACTAGGACGGCAGAAATATCCATGCCCGAGGGGGGATTCGAACCCCCGACCGAAGTGGCCGTGCAGACCGTGACTGGAGCGCCTCAGTCCCCTCGGCCACCGCGGCCGGCAACAGTTTCTTCACTTCTAACAGGTTTTTCGTATGCCACTGTAACATTTCAAGTGTTTTAGAACACTACATTCAATTTTTCACAATAATTGTGATGCAAATTTTTGCAACAATTTTAATAGAAAATCGCCGATCACACTAAAACACATCTACCCTATCTGTCTTGCAAAAACAAACCAAGTATGGTGTACTCTTCAAACTCTGAACATATGTTACTAATCGAATGGAGGTTGCGGCGCAGTTTGATAAGTCACCTTACTTTCTGAACGGCGCCGGTTTGTTGGTCCCAGCTGCTGTGTGACTCATTTCTTAACCGTCCATGAGCCATGCGCCACTCATGTTCTGCGTGTAAATTATGGTCACCTTGGTAATTATGCCCGTGGAGGGACAGGGAGTCTGCGAGACCTACTTCTATCCTTTGAACGTTCGTCTTCGAAAAGATTACTAGCGCACTCACACGATGACGTAACACAATCACTTGCGATCTGACCTCGTGATTTGAATTTGAGCAGAAGTAAATCTAAAGCTCTGTTGCCTCTACGAGAGTATAAGTAGCAACGAATAGAGGCATCGAGTGATTCCACAGATAATACCACCGAGACAGATGACGCTAGTAGCGGTACCAGATCATGCGAAAGCGCCACATGTGAAGACGGATAAATATAAATGTGAAGGAAATGAGCAGTAAGCGAAGTGTCACAGAGACAAGTGCTCACAAGACATTAGGACGGATCTAGGCTTTTAGGCGCCCGGGGCAAGATTGTCATTTTGTGCCCCCCCCCCCCCCCCCCCCCCCACTAGCAGCTTCGTCGTCGCAATGACGAAGTGTGAGATTTAATAAAAACAACAAAAACTGGGTTTATATTGAGTTCCTTTATTCACAAACAGGAGAAAATGTACTGTATGATGAAGTGATAAATAAATGAAGATGAATATTAAATACAAATTAATTTAAAAATTTGAGGCCTAGGCCTAACTTAAGAAAAAATTTTACCAAAAGATGTTCACAAACAATGCAAAATATTTACTATTAAATAAAACAAACGCAGATTAAAAAGTCAAATTATCCAATTATAATAGGTGATAGAATAAAATCAACTGTCCAAATGTTTGCTCAGCCTCTCCACTGCGGCAATAAGAACTGTAAGCTGTAATTTTTATTCCACTTTATAATGGCTGGCTGGGGAGACAACATTGGGTAAATAAATTGTGAGCAGTCTGAAATTTGTAATTGATCATGATGTTCAATTACGCGTTTCGTCCTGATGGGCTGTGTTCACAGTGGCACCGACAGACCGACGTCAGACGCCGTCATCCGAGTTCGACTGAAACCATCGAGCGACGGCGTGGTCGCACTGCATCCGATATAGTTTGTCACTTGGTCCGGTTGGAAGAGTACCTGTGTACAAAAACCAGTGTAAGTGACGATTTTTGTGTTGTGATGTCCAGTTTAATGAAGCAGACACAATACTTGCAAGTATAGACAGACGTACTATTTAGTATGTAAAAACGTTGCCAATATTTTATTATGTATGCTACGATTTCCCTCATTACAGTAACCTCAAATAGACTAGACCTGTGCAAGAGCTGCATAAAATCACACTTGGGAAATCCTAATGTATTTATGTAAACAAATGCACTAAACTCGAGAAAAATTCTCGAAATGCGTTATGCTAAGCATAAAAATACATAATGGATACAGTTTCTTAGTATTTAAATCCATGAAGAACACAGTTATAGGCCACCCAGAAACATCCAATTATGATGAACGAAATGAAGTTAAGGTACATTGAACTTCAATTACTGTCGTTCAATATATTTCTGAAAGACAAGTGTGAAATTAAGAATAATGTTGAAAACAGAAACCACTGAAAAGCGGAAGCACACGTAGGCCTGCACCACATAGAACAGACTCACACCTTTTTAAAGAACGCCAGAAGCAGTCAGAATAATTTGTGGACAGCCAATACCCGATTACCACAGTGCAAAACACTGTAAGAGAGTCACTACAATAACATTAAGATAAGGCACAATTCCGGATTGAATACATTTTGATGTTATAATTTACGCCTAAAATTTCTGCTAAAGGATTTAACAAACTTGGGGTTTCCTATAAACTGTCATATCAGACCATATATTCCGAATTATATCCTGATTGTGATATTTCTAGTCTTCTGGGTGCTACAATCTCTCTCTTTCTTTCACTAAGCATATCAGTTTCTCACCGTCCATATGTGGCATATGAGAACGTCGGTCGATTTGACCGAAGAAAGCAAACTGATTTGAATGTCAGCGATGTCTCTACGTTCGGGCGATGAGATCGGCTACACTGCGACCGTGCACATAGTGGAGTACTGATTTGAAACGACCGGCCGTTTTCCGCCGACGTCTGTCGTCGGTACAACCCACAGATATCAGAGCCACTGTGGCCACAGCCTTAACGTAATCTGATTATTAAATGTTGCAGGGCTTCGGATGCCAAGTCAAGCAGCGGTGGAAGCAGTTTTAGTAATTTTATAAAGGTTATCGTCAAGGTTCCCATATCTGATAGAAAAGATGGTGCCACAGTAGGTCCAGCGTGAAGTTTGTAATGACTTCACTGAACATTCATGACTGATGTAAGTCGTGAACAAGTGTTCTTTTGAAGTTACATTTACGACGAAAATCAACAAAACGGAGATGTAGTGTGCCTCTAGCTTTATGAGAAACAGATTTTTGCAAAAATGTTTTAATTGTAATATATTCCAAATAGTAAGTACAACTGCTGCATTTCAGATATATTTGTGAATAGTGTGATCACTTCACGACTATAAAAAACATTTGGAATTGAAGCAACATGATTCTGGCTTAACTAAAAATTATATGCCTAATAACTCACCTTTCACATTTCCTGTCTCCTTAACACACAATACTAAATAACAGGGTACTTCTCCGCATCTGATATACTAAGGCAACTGGTCGTGGGATAAAATATTGTATAAACGAGTACTGCAAGACTGGATGACATATTTCTTCTCTTGCAGTCGTATTTCCGAAGCAGATTGTTATAATCTTGATTTCAGACAGTAAAGGAATATGAATACTGTCCAATTACTTCTGATTTTGTTTACTCAGATCGATTTCTTCGATTCAGTACGTCATGGTGGTTCGATTTCTAGTATTCGTTCACTGTTCTCTCTATTCTGCGATGGCGCGATTCAGGTGTGCAAAGTCTCATTGAAAGCGGATGGGCGGTACGGCAGAGCATGAAATACAAACAAACATGATGCACAGGTTCCCCACGCGTTTCAGAGTATATAATGTCACATCTCCTAAACTATAAGAAGTATAATCAAACAATTTCTTAGGTACATTGAATGGCGTAAATGGATAGTGTTAGCAAAATATGTTGCGAAGACATTTAGTAGCAAATAATTAATAAATTTAAACGTCATTCATAATGCAGTATGTTTAGTTACAACTCCGTGTTAATGACGTTACGTCTGCTGAACTACGTGTATTGTAGTGATACAATTATGCCTCTAACCTTTGCGAAAGTACAACGATTGATGTATAGGTGCAGTGCCACAGCCATGAATTGTTTTTCCACAATGGGCCGGTGTAGCTCGTGCGTGGCTACATGATGACCAAAAGTGTCGCACACTAGCTGCAGACCATGACACCCCATCATGGCGATCGAGTTTCCCAACGGCAGTGTTATTTTCCAACATGATAACGCACCGTCTCACACGGCCAGAAGTGTGATGGAGTGGTTTGAACAAAACAGTTACGAGTTGCTATTAGTTGCTTGTCCGGCAACTTGTTCCATCTCAACGGGATCGCAACAGAACGCATATGGGACGTGGCTGAACGTGTGGTCAGAGCTCCTCCCTCCCTCCCTGGAGTTTACGGGAGTCAGGCGACTGCTGAATGCAGCCGCTACCACTGCCTCATCGCTTTCATGTGCAGACGCGTCACCGCTGTCATCGTGTCTTATGAGGACATACTGGCTGTCACGTGGGTCATATTGTTTCACTAATCAGTTTAAACTGTTATCTGGCCATGCTAACGATCCATCATTCATTACGTGTAATGGAATTGTTTTGAAAGCCTTTTTGAGGCACTGAATACAGTCTGCAACTATTTCTGTACAGTGTATAACAGAGAGTATGTTTCACGTTGTTATTTAGGAACTTTTCTTCCTGTTTAATTGAAGAATAGAGAGTAGGTAGAACTTATGCTTATGTTGACTCGCTGTGAACTTCTCTTAGACTTATTTTCTTTTTGTGTCTCTACGTGAAAAATATATAGGACACTGCAAACTGACCATACGTTCCGATTCGATTTAGAAACCAATAAAGCTTCACTTTCTCAAAGGAAAGAATTCTTCCGACATAAAAGTGGCTTCTAAAAAATTGAAATGTTCAAATGTTTGTAGAGCTTATGGGGCTTAACTACGAGGTCATCAGTCCATAAACTCACAAAATACTTATGAACTACTAAGGACGGCACAAATATCCATCCCCGAGGGGGGATTCCAACCCCGACAGAAATGACCGTACAGAACGTGACTGGCGCGTCGTAGACCGCTCGGCCACTGCGGCCGGCTGACTTCAAACATACTCAAAAGCGTGTTAGAGGCCCATTACTTATCACAGTCTATGTGACCGAATTGCTAAAACCCGGCATTGCCCGGGTACATATTTATTGCAGTCTTAAGCTAGTCCATCTCACCATCTCTTTCCTGCTCTCTCTCTTCGTTTCCACCTTCCTCTTTGTCTGCCAATCACCTCCTCCTCTCTGTTGAACTTCTCCTCCAACTCCACAGTCTATTGTCGCCTCCATCTATGAAAAGTTATATATTTCATTTAACTTTCTTGCTGATCAGTGAAGTGCAGCATAGGTATATTGCAAGCCACCTTCCGCCATTAAGTGTATAAAATAATTGGCAGAATGTGAAGTTCCTCTAGCTCTGAAGGTTAACGGTGCTAAATTTCATAGTTCGGTATAAAACGGTAGTTTTTTTGTCGAATTTCATAGATAAAATACCCTCTGTCATACAACATACGAAGTTTTACGTAGGCAGTGATTTTCCTCTTATTTTGAAGATCAAGCGTGCAGTTTCTTCTCAATCGGATGAAAGGTACAGCAGCGCATAAAATAATAACTAACTTAATGTCTCGGTGTTTAGGGCGTCACATCTGCTAAACTATAACGAGAACAACGAAATGCTTTCGTTGGCACATGAAGTGGAGTTAATGCATAGTGTTCGCAAAGCTGACTCCGCAGATGATATTAACGAGTCAGATGACTTTAGTAGCGGTACCAGATTATACGGAAGCGCCACGTGAAGACGGATAAATGTAAAATGTGAAGGAAGCGAATAGTAACCGAAGTGTCACAAAGACAAGGGCTCACAAGAGATTATCGCTAGATGTTAAGGCAACGGAATAATTGACGACAACACAGGCTCCATGTAGAGAGAGACCTGGCATAGATCCATGTGAGGGCAGGAGCGCCCTCGAATTGCGACTAGAGGTGGATAGGACTATGGCTGCCAGGAGTAAGCCGCTCAACGTCCTTATCAGGTCCTACACTATATAAATGTAAACTTCCTAATTTCCCGTATTCTTAATACACAATGCTCAATAATGGGGTATTTTTATCTGCATCTGATGCACTAATACAAGTAATCGTCCATGTTGAGGGATAAAATTTTTTATAAAGGAGCGCTGAAAGAGTGGATAACATAGTTATCCCTTCGCCATCGTATTTCCACGGAGGTAATGATTCTGTTATAGTAGCTCCCATAATTTCGTACCTCCCATCGCATTTCCGAAACAGGCATTTGTAAGCAAGATGTCAGACGGTAACGAAATGTAAAGAATCTCAGGGAGGCGTTGCCATCTTGCGCACAAAGCACCTGGCAGCGGTAAGACTACTTACCACAAGAATTCAGTTCCCATCATCATGTTGTTGTCCCATCACAATTAAGTTTTCCTCTCCCTTAACTGTCTGAATAATTTCCTTTAGCTCCTCATACATTTCTTCGATCTCCTCATCATCGGCAGAGCTAGGTGGCATATAAACCTGTTCTAATTTTGTCGGTGTTGGCTTCGTATCTATCTTTACAATCATAATGCGATCACTGTGCTGCTCATAGTAGTTTACCCGCATTCCTATTTTCTTATTCATTATCAGTCCTACTCCTGTGATACACCCAACTGATTTTGTATTTATAATCCTGTACTCACCTGACCAGAAATCCTGTTCATCCTGCCACCGAATTTCACTAATCCCCACTATATCTAACCTCAACCTATCCATTTCCCTTTTTACATTTTCTAATTTTCCTACCCTTATTCCACGCTCCGATCCGTAGAATGCCATCCTCCTGCGATAGAACGCATATGTGACATGAGTTAACGTGTCGTTGGAGCTGATCCCTGAAAATTACGGGAATCGGGCTACTTTGAATGCAGATCCGGTTTCTCCAGCCACATAGCACATGCTGAGACGCGTCCCCGCTGCCATCGTGCCAAATGAGGATATATTGGCTGTCACGTGGCTTATACTGTTGTGACTATTCAGTATAAACTGTTATCTGGCCATGCTAAGGATTTGTCATTCATTAGGTGTAATGGAATTGTTCGGACAGCTTTTATGAGGCACTGACTACAGTCTGTATCTACTTCTGTACAGTATGTGACGGAGAGTACTTTTTCACTTTGTTATTTGTGAAGTTTTCTTTGTGTTTAAGTGAACGATGGAGAGTAGCAAGAACATATGCTTAGGTTGCTTCGCTCTGAACTGAGACATTTTCTCTTCGTGTCACTACGTTAACGATATACAGGAGGCTGCAAAATGACCATAGGTTCCGACTCGATTTAGAAAACAATACAGCGTGACTTTCTCAACGGAAAGAAGTGTTCAGACATAAACTTGATTTCCAACATACCCCAACAGAGTGTTAGAGGCCCGTTACTTTTCACAGTACATATGACCAATATGAAAAGGTGGCGTCGCCCGTGTACATATTTACTGCAGTCATGTCACCTTCTGCTTTCTCTCACCTTTCCTTCCCTTGTCTCTCTATTCATCCCCTCCTCTCCCCTCTCTCTGCCATCACCTCCTCCTCTCTGTTGAACTCCTCCACCTCTTCAGATCATCTCTGAAAAATAAGATTACTTTTTTTAACACTATGCTGATCAATACTTTTCATCTCATCGTAGCTGTGCACGTAATTTTAAACATTCTCAAAAAATAGTTGTCAATTTTAAAGAAGTAGACACATGTAATCAAGTAGATTCAACACTCTTTCTACGGCGAAGACATTATAAACAATATAACAGAACATTTAATTTTGTTATGCTTAAGTTCCCTAGTTGGTGGTACTTCTCTTACTCTTCAAGAAACTTAACTGTCAGAATGCACAATTTAAAGGCGACTGACACAAACCGCAATTTTAAACAACTTTTTATGTGCCTTTGCGTCTTGTTGTTTTCTCTCGTTTGTTGTCCCTAAAAGTTTCGACATAATATCAGTAAGGTATACTATGGACGGTATTTGTCGACAATAGTAAGTTAAAGAAAACCAGAGAGAAAGTCAGGAAGCAAAAGCCTATATTAAGAAACTACTTATATTTTAATTTCCGAGGAGTTAATCTAGGCTGTAAGTACGAAGTATGATAGTATGAATTGCCGATTTAGCATTATCCCCCAGTTCTTGCTGCATTATATGATTTGACGCAGCTAACTAAACGCAGACTATCAGAGAAAGAACTGCACTTGGTGGCCAGGTGAGTTGGAGTATTATCACGCTTCCCGTTCTTACTGCCGTCCTGTCTATTCGGTCACGTACCTCTTAACCTCGATGTTCGACAAGACTGATAAATACTTCAGTTGCAGGATATGATTAACCACTTATCAATGACTGACGTTAATGAAACACTAATAGGTGGATGCTTTACCGTGTGAGGCGCTGAAATGGCCGTGGGGTCTGCGGAACTACGATGCGGGTTGCGCGGCCGGAGGTTCAGGTCCTCCTTCAGGCGCGCGCACGTGTCTGTGTGTGTGTTACACCGTTCGACCGTGGGAATGGTGGTTGATGTCGGACAGATGGGAACTTCGATCTCGGCAGTCATGCAGGACTTCGGCACCACACGTTCAACCGCCTGCAGGGTGTGCCGTGAGTGGTTGGATGAGGTGTCAGTCCACAACAAATACTGCCAGTCCATCCTCCCACAGGCATGTGTGTGTGTGTGTGTGTGTGTGTGTGTGTGTGTGTGTGTGTGTTGTCCTTAGTGTAAGTTAGTTTAAGTAGGATGATTCTGCCAGCATTTTGGAAAAGTATGGACACTAAGCGGTCTATGTCTTTATTTTTTGCGATAGCTTTGTTGTCTTAGGGCACGTTAATAAAAGTTAGTTCCGTTATACTTAAAGCGCATTTTTACAAATTTACGAAAGAAATGTATTTCATTGTCTCATTTTTCATTGTTTTATGGTTTAGTTTAGACTGTCCACTAGTCGTATTTGGTTTTCTTATGTTTTGCTGTAGATCGCGGATCACTGACTAAAACCGGTATTCAGTGGACAAAAGTCTTTCGACTATGGACGTAAATAAAGGAATATATGGTTTACTCATGAATCGTTATTCAACTGATGACTATGTCGCATCTTGTGAGACATGACCCTAATTTCATGAAAGATTGTCAAAGCGCACTGAACTGAATCATGTTCTCCATTTGTGTCTTCCAGTGACGACGAATATTTGAGACTAATCATTCATTTCTTTCAGTGCAAAGAATGACAACAGACAAAATGTTAGATCCCCAACACACACGCGTCCAACAATCCCGCCGTCCCAGTTCTTTGAAAGCGCTCACTGGACTCTTCGGGTAGCTGGAGATGACGTGCATTTGGTAACACGTGGTTTTGTGAATCATGGCAGTATAATGGAGAATGTCTGCCATTAGCAAGTGTACACAGCTGCGTATCAAATTGCAACACCTTCAAAGACAGGAGATACCACGATCGATTTTATTTGGGAGATATCCGGTGGTAAAACAGATCACATTGTTGAAAAGAGAGCCATATAGGAGATGTATGGAAGGTGATGAAATCAGTATTGAGCGTTGCCACAAATAATGGCTATAACCATTGCTCCATAATCCGGCATGGAATCTAAATCTACATACATACCCTGCAACTCACCAAAAGGTGCGTGGCGGAGGGTACCCACTACCACTACTAGTTATTTGCTTTCCTGTTCCTTCCCCATATAGAATGAGGGAAAAACGAATGATTGTGTGCATCTGTACGAGCTCAAATCTCTCTTTGTGGTCTTTATGCAAACTGTAAGCTGCAGTCCGCTTAAAATTCCGGCCGTCTAAATTTCTTCAACAGTGTTGCTGGAAAAGGACGTTGCCTTTCCTCCAGCGACTTCCATTTGAGTTTCAGAAGCATCTCAGTAATCCTCGTGCATTGATCGAATCTACCAGTAACAAATCTAGCCGCCGTCTCTGAATAACTTCTGTGCTGCATTTAGCGAAAATGCTACTAATTTTCTGCTAAACCACTAGACAAATTTCAATCAAATTTAGTACACACATTCCTTACCGTGAGGTAACAATTGCTGCAGGGTTAATAATCACAACACATGGTTCAGATAATATGACGTCATAAACAATAGGAATTGGACGAAGTGGCGCATGATGCAGCGGGACTTTATAAATAGGCTATATGAGAAAGAGTACTTAGCGACTTGCAACAAACTTTAAACGTAATTTAAAACCTTTATTAAACTTTTTCTCGCTGACAATCATAGCAAAATGATGAAAGGAAAAAAGTTTCTCGGTTACTACTTTTCCCATGTTTATGGAGTAAAACTACGGTATTCGGTATAACATTACAATTTATAATTTGTACATTACAAGTTATAGCCGCTAGAAATTTTACCGACAGTATATACGCACATACTTGAGTGTACCTTCGAAATTGTGGTCACCCACAAGCCTGTCCTCAATATAGGCATTCCATCTGCTGATCTCCGTTGTACACTACGCCGTAAAAGTTCTCGGTTTGTGGAGTAGTGAATGGCGCACCCTACAGGTGCCCAACAAACTGAGGAGTATAAAGGAGACAACAAACGTGTGGAGGACCTCTCTGCGGGCCCCTCGCAGAGACTCTGTCGTTCTCTGCCGGCTGCGTATCGGCCATACTTGGCTTAACGCACGGCCACCTTCTCCGTCGCGAGGATCCTCGCGAATGTCGATGTGGTGCGCGTCTGACAGTCGCCCACATCGTCTTGGAACGCCCGGACTTAGCAGCACAGAGAAGGAATTTTAATCTCCCTGGCGATTTGAAACTTGTTTTAGCTGACAATGCCTCTATGGCTGACGCTGTTTTAAATTTTATTCGTGTGAGTGGCTTGTACCGATCCATTTGATTTTTAGTACTGTGTTCATTATGTGTTTGTTCTTCGTTGGCCTACCGTTTTAGGCAGGTGGTTTTAATGTGCAAAAGCGGCCAGATGCCCTACTACCTTGTCTGTGGTCACCTGCCCAGGACACGCTGGCATCGTCTTACCACCTTTCTCTTCTTTTACCCGTTTTTACTTTCATTCTTTTACTTATTGACTTGTTACACCCCTTTGCTTGGTGAGACTTAACACATCGTTTTATGTTACATTGTATTGCTTTTATTCTAATCTCTACGGTTGGAACAAGGGACGGATAACAGTAGTCGTTTAGTCCCTTTATAACCAAACCATCGAAATTGTATCGCAGTACGACACATAGTCTACGAGAGCACATAAACAGTAACATTCACGGAAAACCGCCCCATCACCCACCAAGTTTTAATCTATTACTTCTTTACTACTAACTGTAATCGAAAGAGGTTTTACACACATACAGTCCTTATACAAATGACTATATACCTGAAAAATGGCAGTAATAAATGAATAAATACCCGGGCAACACCGGGTTTTCAGCTAGTCTAATATATAAAGCAGAGTGACCTTATGTTTGTGTGTTTGTGTGTACTTGTTGAATACAAATCTTTTTGTTCCAATATTTATGAAATTTTGTACATGTAAGCTTCAATCCATGCCACGTCGGGGGTTCAAATCCCCCCTTGGGCTTGGATATGTGTTTTGTCCTTAGGTTAGTTTAACTTAAGTAGTTTTGTAAGTTTAGGGACTTATGACCAAAGTATTTTGGTGCCATAAGAATTACAAACATTTGACCATTTGATTTTCAATCCATGAGGACGGTCGCCATAAGTGTAAGAATCACTAACAATACATAGTTCACGAGATATGACGTCATAAACAATGAGATGCGCGAAAAACTGCTGCATTTAGCGGCAATGCTGCTCATTTTCTCCTAAACCATTGGACCGATTTCAACCAAATTTTGTACAAACATTCCTTACCGTGAGGTAACAATTGCTGCAATGTTAATAATCATATGCGACACATGGTTCAGAAGATATGACGTCATAAAAAATAGTAATCGCAAAAATCTCTCACATAATGCGGCGAGACTTTAAAAATACGCTTTATGAGAATGAGAGTACTTAGCGACTTGCAACAAACTTTAATTTCAAACCTTTATGAAACCTATTCTCGCTGACAACCATAGCAAAATAAAGAAAGGAAAAAAGTTTCTCGCTTACTACTTTTCCGCTGTTTAGGGAGTAAAACTACGGCATTCGGTATAACGTCACAATTTATAATTTGTACACTACAAATTGTAGCCACAGGAAATTTTACAGACAGTATACACGCATATAGTTGAGCGTACCTTCTAAATTGTATCACTGTACGACACGTATTTTGTGAGATTTGATCACATAAACAGTAACGTTCATGGAAAACCGCCCCATGACTCACCAAGTTTTAATCTATTACTTCTGTCATTTAATTGTATTCCCAAGAGATTGTACAGACATACAACCCTTACACAAATGAGTATATACATGAAAAATGGCAGGAATAAATAAATAAATACCCGGGCAAGGCCGGGTATTCAGCTAGTTCTCCCAATACATCCAAGTCAACCATCCGCCTTTCCATTTCATATCGCTGTGCAGTTTTACGCCTAGATATTTGACGTGATTGTGTCAAACAGCCCACTACTAATTCTGTATTCGAAAAAAAAAAAAAAAAAAAATGTTTCAAATGTTTGTTAAGCTTATGGGACTTAACTACGGGGTCATCAGTACCTAAACTTACAAACTACTTATGAACTACCTTATACTAAAGACGGCACAAACATCCATGCCCGAGGGGGGATTCGAACCCCCGACCGTAGTGGCCGTGCAGACCGTGACTGAAGCGCCATAGTCTCCTCGGCCACCGCGGCCGGCTGTATTCAAACATTACGGGATTGTTTCTCCTACTCATCTGCATCACCTTATATCTTTCTACATTTGAGGCTAGCTGCCATTCCTCACATCACCTAGAAATTTGGTCCAAGTCATACTGCATCCAAAGATGACACCTTCCTGGGTACGTATTCCATATGCTCTTACGTTCGTTAGCAGTCTGTAGTGCGGTACCGTGTCAAACGCCTTTCGAAAATCGAGAAATATGCAGCCTGCCCTTCACCCATGTTTCGCAAGTTCTTTTGAGAGTAACGGGCAAGCTCTTTCGCACGATCGACGATTCTTAAAGCCATGCTGATGCATGGACAGTAGCATATCTTTCTCTGTTGTTGTTATGGTCTTCAGTCCGGAGATTGGTTTGATGCAGCTCTCCACCCTACTCTATCCTGAGCAAGCCTCTTCATCTCCTCATAAGAACGGCAACCCACATCCACTTGAATCTGCTTAGTATACGCGTCTCTTGGTCTCCCTCTGCGATTTTTACCCCACACACTTCCCTCCAATGCTAAATTTACGATTCCCCGATGTCTAAGAATGTGTCCTACCAAGCGATCCCTTCTTTCAGCCAGGGTATGCCAAAAATTCCTTTTCTCGCCAATTCTGTTCAGTACTTATTCATTGGTTATGCGATCTACCCACCTAATCTTCAGCATTCTTCTGTAGCACCACATTTCGAAAGCCTCTATTCTCTTTCTGTCCACACTGTTTATCGTCCATGTTTCACTCCCGTACAAGGCAACACTCCACACAAATGCCTTCAGAAAAGATCTCCTTACACTTACATTAATATTCGATGTTAGCAAATTTCTCTTTTTCAAAAATGCTTTTTTTCCCATTGCCATTCTGCATTTTATATCCTCTGTACTGCGACCATCACATGTTATTTTACTACCCAAGTAACAAAACTCATCTACCACGTTCATTGTTTCGTTACCTAATCTAATTCCTTCAGCATCGCCTGATTTTCTAAGACCGCATTCCATTATTTTTGTTTTGCTCTTGTTAATGTTCTTTTTATACGCACTCTTCAACACACTGTCCATTCCATTCAACTGCTCTACCTGGTCCTTCGCTGTCTCTGACAGAATTACAATGTCATCAGCAAAACGCAATGTTTTTATTTCTTCCCCCTGAACTTTAATCCCTATTCCAAATTTTTCCTTGCTTTCCTTCACCGCCTGCTCGATGTACAAGTTGAATAACATCGGAGAAAGGCTACAACACTGTCTTACTCCCTTCCCAACTAATGCTTCCCTTTCATGCCCTTCGAGTCTAATAACTGCGGTCTGGCTTTTGTACAAGTTGTAAATAATTCTCCTTTCCCTGTATTTTACCCCTAATGACTTCAGAATTTGAAAGTGTGTATTCCAGTCAACATTGTCAAAAGCTTTCTCTAAATCAACAAAAGCTAAAAATCTATCTTCTAAGATAAGTCGTAAAGTCAGTATTGCCTTCCGGGTTCCTACGTTCCTCCTGAATCCAAACTGATCGTCCCCGAGGTCAGTTTCTACCAGCTTTTCCATTCTCTTGTAGATAATTCGTGTTAAAATTTTGCAACAATGACTTATCAAACTGATGGTTCTGTAATTTTCACATCTATCTGCGCCTGATTTCTTTGGAATGGGGATTATTATATTTTTCTTAAAGTCTGAGGGTATTTCGCCTGTCTCATAAATCTTACACACCAGGTGAAATAGTTTTGTCATGGCTGGCTCTCCCAGAGACTTTAGTAGCTCTGAGGGCATGTTATCTATTCCCGGGGCCTTGTTCCGACCTAGGTCTTTCAGGGCTCTATCAAATTCATCTCTCAGTATAGTATCTCCTATTTCATCTTGATATACTACCTCTTCCCTTCCTACAACATTGTCTCTAAGTTCATTTCCTTTGTAGAGCTCATCTTTGTACTCTTTCCACCTTTCCGCTTTCCCTTCTTTGCTGAGAACAGGTTTTCCATCTGAGTTCTTGATAATTGTTCAACTGTTTTCCTTGTCCCCGAATGTCTCTTTTATTTTCCCGTAGGCAGTATCTACTTTTCCCCTTCTTATACATTCTTCTATAGATAGGCATTTGGCTTCTAGCCACTGCTGCTTAGCCATTTTGGACTTCGTGTCAATCTCATTTCTTAGTCGTCTGTATTCCATTTTGCCTGTTTCATTTACGGTTTTTTTTTATATTTTCTCCTTTCATCTATTAACTGTAGTATTTCCTGTGATAACCAATGATTTTTTGTAGGTCTTGCCTTTCTACCTATTTTGTCCTCTGCTGCCTTCACTATTTCATCTCTCAATGCAACCATTCCTCTACTGTTTTATTTCCCCCCGTTTCTGTCAATTGTTACCTAAAGCACCCTATGAAATTCTCAAGAACTTCAAGTTCCTTCAGTTTATCCAGGTCCCATCTCCTTATTTTCCTACCTTTCTTCAGTTTTTTTCAATTTCAGCCTACAGTTCATGACCAATAAGTTATGGTCAGAGTCTATATCGGCTCCTGGGTATGTCTTACTGTTTAAAACGTGGTTGCGGAATCTATGTTTTACCATTATAAAATCTATCTGATACCTTCCGGTGTCTCCTGGTCTCTTCCACGTATACAACCTTCTTTTGTGATTCTTAAACCAGGTGTTTGTTATGATTAAATCATGTTCCGTGCAAAATTCTACCAGGCGACTTCCTCTTTCATTTCTTCTGCCCAGTCCATATTCACCTACTATTTTTCCTTCTCTTCCTTTTCCTACTACCGAATTCCAGTCTCCCATCACAATTAAGTTTTCCTCTCCCTTAATTGTCTGAAAAATTTCCATTAACTACTCATACATTTCTTCAATCTCCTCATCATCGGCAGAGCTATTTGGCATAGAAACCTGTACTACTGTTGTCGGTGTTGGCTTCGTATCTATCTTGACAATGATAATGCGATCACTGTGCTGCTTATAGTAGTTTACTCGAATTCATATTATCTTATTCATTATCTGTCCTACTCCTGTGATAACCCCAACTGATTTTGTAGTTATAATCATGTACTCACCTGACCAGAAATCCTGTTCATCCTCCCACCGAACTACACTAATCCCCACTATATCTAACTTCAACCTATCCATTTCTCTTTTTAAATTTTCTAATTTTCCTACCCGATTAAGGGATCTAACATACCACGTTCCGATCCGTAGAATGCCAGTATTGTCTTTCCTGATGACAACATCCTCCTGAGTAGTCCCCGGCCGGAGATCCGAATGGGGGAGTATTTTACCTCCGGAATATTTTACCCGAGAGGATGCCATCATATTTTCATACAGTAGAGTTGCATGTCCTCGGGCAAAGTAACGGCTGTAGTTTCCCCTTGCTTTCAGCCGTTCGCAGTAGCTGTGTGGCAAAGCCACATTAGCTGATGTTACAAGGCCAGCTCAGTCAATAATCCAGACTGTTGCCCCTGTAACTACTGAAAAGGCTGCTGCCACTCTTCAGGAACCACACGTTTGTCTGGCGTCTCAAGAAAATTTATTGTCTTAGAACTGAGAATATGTTCAAGACTTCTACAGCAAACTAACGTTAATGATATAGATATGTAATTATGTGAGTGCGTCCTTTTGCCTTTCTTATACACAGGATTCAGATGCGCCTTTTTCCATTCACTTGAAACTTCTTGTTGAATCAAAGCTTCGCGATAAATGTAAGCTAAGTAAGCGGCAAAAGCTGCAGAGAATTCTTTGTAAAACGGAATTGGTACCCCATCTGGACCGTGTCACTTGTTTGTTTTCAATTGTCTCACAAGGGACACCTTTGACCTCGAACTCTCGGAACCGCACGAAACCATGCTTGGAATAACAGGACAGTGTCTTGTGTGTCATTTCCATGCAGAACGTTGCATTGTACCTCCAGTAATATGGAGGTTTGTGCGCCGTCTTGCAATAACCGTTTTTATCTGTAGTTACAAATACATTACATCGGATATTTGTACTAGCATTGCTGCATATACTTCTGTTAAATTGTTCATAAAAAATTTATAATGTATTACAAACTCTAAAGCGAAAGAGAATATTAGAATCCAGGATAACAGTTTACTTACAGTCGTTGAGGCGTACAGTGCTGATGTTGGCAACAACCGTAGAATGCTATTTGAAAATCCAATCATACAGAATAAGGGAAATAATCCTTGGTGTTGGCACTGAAGTAAATAAATAATTCTGTTCTTTTCCTTAGGTTGACAGAAGTTTTTATGTAACAGTACTCTTGCCTTGTCAGTAAATTAACCATCCTTGTGAAAGAAATATTTCGTTGCCAACATTAGCATACTACGTCGCTGCAACCGTAACTAAACTTTACGCAGTATTCTATCTGTCTTAGTTAAGTTGTAATCCCTTATAGATATGTGTCACTATAGACATTTAGTTATAAAAATATAAAAGGGGGTGGGTTTTGTGATAAAACGCCAGGTTTCGTGCTTTCAAAATACATACTGCAATTTATAACGGCTGAACTTCGAAACGCAACAAAGAGCATTCAACAGTTGTTGCTGCACAGTACACTGCCCGGTCTCCGTAAGTAATATTTTACGCAGTGTAATAATATTATTTTTCGTTTTTGTACCCTAGCTGCGGGAGCGGCCGACCGCTTAAAGGCGCCTTCCTGCGGAGATTCGAGTCCTCCCCCAGGCATGGGTGTGTGTATTGTCCTAAAGTTAGTTTAAAGTAGTTTGTAAGCCTAGGGACTAATAGCCACACAAGTTAAGTCCGTTAGATTTTAACCATTTTAACATTTTGTACTCAAAATATATTTGTATGTTCTGGAAAGCTCTGTTGTGTTATGATACTGTGCGGCTGCTATCTCCCTACTGGCAGAATCTCTGTTATTAGGTAGTGCTTTCAAAAGAGATATACAAAAACGTACGTTCGAATATCACACACTTCAGGTCATAATAAATATATTTACTTAAAACATACAGACCTCTCCGTTCGGGTTACCAGTTCTCGCGACAATTTTTTCTTATGTTCGAATCTTTTTCTAAACGAAGCATTGTAAATCCACCTCTAGAACGATTAGAAGAGTTTAAAGTAGCGTAACCATCCGCAATTTCATGTTAAATTGCCGTGACGCAAATCCTATTGCATCCCAGCATGTTTACACTTAAGAACTATGGGCAACGACATTCAGGATGCGACAGCTCGTACTTACAGGAGCCTTAAGACAGAGGACTCTTTTGAACGACGATTCGTCTGCACCACGATTCGATTCTTACAATTCTTTGTTTGTATTAGCTCAAATGAATGATACATTCACGAATCTCCACAACTCTACCACCTTCCTACTATCGATATAAAACCGTCCTGGCGATAACAGCGTCACTTGACGAGGAATGACTGCTGGTCAGACACCCGCGCGGTGAATATAGTACCGTAACTTGGGGTGAAATGGAACAGAACATGTAGTTTCTACTGAAAATTAATGTCTAAATATTGCACTACAACTCTGAAAATTAATATAAAGAACCTCTAGTTATGCTTACATCTATGTGTTGCAAGGTTCAAAATCCTCTATCAAAACCTTTCGTTATATTTTAATCTAAATTGTTTCAAATCATCCCAGGAGTTGGGGTGATTTGGAACACTGACTCTTTTGATAAATATTTGCATTTAAAACATATGGAGGTGTTGATTGGGACCCAGTAAACACATGTGTCAGAACTTTGTTGTGGAGGATGCCTTTATATTACGTCTGTTTGATTTTAATTAATGCTGTTTACTGGGTGGAACACTTCTACTGTCTGCTCCAAATTGCTGAAATAGTTTTCTATCTCCTCTGTTAACTTGCACCCTAGCTCTCTTTACATTTTCACTTAAACGTACTGTAAGAGCCTTGTTATGTGAGATCAGATTTTTCACCCAGTCATATCCAGGCCTGTTGCCATCAGACCTCTTTTCCACTCTTCCACTTCGGTCCAAATCGCACCTCAGAATATCCCGAACCTCACTTGTCGTAATTGGCTGACACCATTCTGCACATTTAAATAAACCACTGATTGATGCCCTCTCTTCTTCTGCTGCCAAGACGGTTTGTCCACCTATTTTCAAAGGATTTTTATTATTTAACTTCCTTGAGAGTGTACTAACAGGTATTCCATATTTTTAGAAACATTTCTGAGATATTTTACGTGTCTTGATTTCATTCAGAGCTTTCTGGAGGCTTATCTCGCTATAGTTTTGATATCCCGCTGGCCCAGTCTTTTATATAAATATTTTTTTGGAGTTGTATACCTCTTTCACACACACAATTTTTGTATCACTGTAACAATTAGTATCTCTGGTGACTATGGGAGGTGGTTTTCATTAGTTACACCAAAGTATCTCTCCTCAGCAAAAATGATTTCTTGAAATGGAGAAATGTTTCATTTCACCCCAGTAGTTCCAAATCACCACAAGTTACGGTACCAGAGTGCGGAGGCTGGGCAAGATCACGTGGGGAACTGCACGGCTTGTCGGCTGTTGGAGGACTGCTGCGGGGTGTCTTCAATAAGTGGAGCCAAAAAAATAGCGGTAAGAGATCGTATTTTTATTGAAAGGTACGCGGGTTCGATTCCGCCCGGCGCATTGCGAAGGAGCAGAAAAACATTTGCCGCCGGCTGGAGTTCAACCTGCGACCTTCTCAATACGAATCCCATCGTTTAACGCTGAGCCAAACACCGCTTCCTAAACACGCGCTCACAGGGACAGTTGCTAAGATGCATATGGTGATAAATACGTACCAAAATTCCTTTTACTTCCTAAACGCTCGGACATTTCGAGTTCCCACTTGGGGCACTTTCGTGTCTCACCACGCCCTACATGTACCATAAATTTGGACGAATTCGGCGATGAGTAGGCGTCCTCTCCTCGTAAGACTTTAATGGGTATGTGATCGACGTCTCTGGGCGTTTGTGCAGTGCTCCGATGAATCCCAACAATTTCCTCACCACGCCGATCACGCCGATGGAGAGTGCGAATCCTTCGTTTCCCGGAGGAACATCTCCTTGACACCTACAACTGTGTGACAAAGGCGAGCTGGCGGCTGAGAAATGTATTTTCCCACTTTCTCAAATTTTGCTTCCTCAATTACGGTATCAACTAGATATAAATGATAATAATAAAAAAGTGAAACAAATCCATCAATAATGAAAACTACAGCATTAGAAACAATCAGTCAGAGATACCCCGAAGATCAGTGGCTACACATCTACATAGATGGGTCATTAATGCAAAAAGAAAGAAATATTGGTGTATGAATACACAGCAAAATCTTCTGTTTTATCAAAGTTTTGGATTACACCACTCTAATTTTGAAGGTGAAGTTGAAGCCGTCAGAACTGTAGTAAATCAGCTAAATAACTATTTGCACACATTTGATTAAGCAGTCATATTCTGTGACTCGAAAGCAGCAATATCAGCAGTTGTTAACTTAAGAGATCCAAAAATTGTTAAAGTAAAAGATATCCAAGAAATAATTAAGTCCCTACAGCAACACAACAAGAAAATTGCAATTCAGTGGATACCATCTCACTGTGGCGTAGATGGTAATGAGAAAGCTGATTTCCTAGACAAAAAGGACACAAAAATTAAACAAATTGGAAAAACTACCCTGTCATATTTTGCAGTAAAATCGCATTATTATCAATATTTTTAAAGAATAATCGAGAAGAATTAATAAATTCTCATGTGAGCGGAAGAGCCGGGAAACCCTGTTGGATAACCAACTGATACCAGATGGAGCAGAAGAGAGGCAGTGGCGACATCCCGCCTGACTGCTGGACACCACTGTTTGGCCGCCACCTGCACAACATCTCCAGAATGTGTTCTGTGTCACAAGAGTGCTGCCTAATGAACAGCGATCATTTAAAAGAGTGTTCACAATTGTGCAATTGTAATTTAGACTTAACAAAATTGTACTGGGAAGCTAGAAAGCGAATGACGTTAAGTCAACTGCCGGAACATTAAAATAATAATAATAATAATATTTGGTAGACGGTATAGTTCCTCTAGTTTCTAAGGTTAATAGTGCTAGGTTTCATAGTTCGGTATAAAACGTAAGATTTTATCGAGTTTCATAGATAAAATACCGCCGCGGTGGAGTAGCCGGGCGGTCTAAAGCACCTCGCTGGAGAGCGCGCGGTTGCTCGCCGTGGAGGTTCGTGTCCTCCCTGAGGCATGGGTGTGTGCTTGTCCGTAGGTTAGTTTACGTAGGTTTAAGTAGTTTGTAAGCTACGGACTGATGGCCACGCAGTTTGGTCCGATACATTTACAAACATTTTAACATTTTGATAAAATACCCTCTGCCATACACCATACGTAGGGAGAGAGTGGAAAGTTTCATCGCAATTGGTTGGTTGGATGATTAAAGGGGACAAAACTACAATGGTCATCAGTCCCCCTTCATTGCAATTGGTTCAACGGCGCAGCAGCGTATAAAACACGAACAAACATGATACGGCAGTTCCCAATGCGTCTCATTGTTTATGAAGTCACATCTCCTAAGCTATAAAGGAGTACAATGTAATAATTCCCAAGGCAAAACGCTTTGCGAGTACACGTAACATCTAAAGCGATGTGGCAAAGATCAGAACAGAAGTAGCGCCGAAGAGAGGCCTCGAGTGATTCCACAGATAATACTAACGAGACACATGACTCTACTAGCGGTACCAGATTATACGACAGCGCCACATGTGAAGGCGGCTAAATATAAAATATGAAGGAAATGAACAGTAACCGAAGCGTCACAAAGACAAGTGCTCAGAAGGGATTAGCGCTAGATATTAAGATAACTGAATAACTGATGACAACTCAGGTTGTGTGTAGAGAGACCTTGCGTACGAGGTTTGTCAGGAAAGTAATGACACTGTTTCTCTATTTCAGGAACTACATACAGAAGGACAATGAAACTAGTGGAGCTGATAAAGGCAACATTTGTCTACAAGCAGTGAATATTTGAAGTACCTACGGTGAACACACGTGAGTTTATAACATATTTTGTTAGGTGTGTTAGTGTTGCTTGTCCGTGAGATGGCGGGTACATCAAATTTTGTGTGAAACTCAATGACAATGCACTAGAATCATTTAGTAACATTTAGAAAACATTTAGAAAATTAACACAAGCTGCTGAGTGGCACACAAGCAGCTAACCACGAGTAAAGAAGGCCAGGAGAAGCAAATAAAAAATCTGGGTCATGTTGATTTGGTTCTTTGATCATCAAGGCTAGATCCATAAGAAATTTTTTCCTCGAGGAAAAACAATGTATCAACAATTTTGGATCCAGGTCCTTGAAACACAAGGAATCGGGTCATTCGTGTCCGTCCTGACATGTCTCAATCATGGATCCTCCATCACGACAATGCACCGTGCCACACTGCTCCCTATTGGTAATAAGGGCATTCATGTTTTGCCAAACCCCCCCCTCCCCCCTCACCACAATTCCTAAGATCTCAGTATCTGTGACGTCTTCCTGTTCCCCAAAATGAAAAATGCTTTTTGTGGCCATCATTTTGGGTCCGTAGGAAACGTTGACAGGGTCGTGACACAGGAGCTTTGGAGGGTTCTATCTATGAGAAGGCAAGAGTGTCTTCGAAACTAATAACAGGCTGTTTTTCCGCATCTGATGTACTAATCCAACTAGTCATCCATGTCGTGGGACAAAATATTGTGTAAACGAGTGCTGAAAGATTGGATGTCCTAGTTCTTCTCTCACAGTCGTATATCGGAAACTGGCAATTATAACCTTGGTCTCAGACAGTAAAGGAATATGAACACCGTGCAATGTTTTCTGATTATTTTTTCTGAAATCGATTTCTCCGATTCAGTACGTAATTGTTGTTCGATTTCTGCTATTCGTTCGCTGTTCTTTCTATTCTTCGATGGCAAGATTCAAGTGTGCAAAGTTTTACTGAAATCAGATGGACGATACGGCAGCGCATAAAATACAACACAAACATGATGCGGCTGTCTGCCACGCGTCTCAGTGTTTATGAGAAGAGAGTTTATAAGAAGTACGATGAAATAATTCCTAAAGCACATTCATTAGCGAAAATCGATAGTGCTGCAAAACAAGATGCGAACACATCTAATAGCAAATAATTAATACATTTAAACGTCATTCATAATGCTGTAGTTTTAGAAGCAACTGCGTATTCATGACGTCACATCTGTTTAACTATATATGTCTGATGAGCTACGTGAAGTATAGTGATGTAATTACGCCTGTAACTTTCGCGAAAGTGCAACGATTGCAGATCAAGTGCAGTGCCAAAGCTATGAATTGTTTTCCACGATTCCGGAGATTTCTTGCATATTGCTTCTAGGGACCATTCATTTGGCACACATGTGTCCAGTGCAGCTCGTGCGAGGCCCCATGATGACCAGGACGTATCGTACACTGGTTGCAGACCATTTACACCCCATCATGCCGATCGAGTTTCCCAACGTCATTGTCATTTTTCAATTATATAACTCACGATGTCACAAGGCCGGGAGTTGCTGGAGTGGTTTGAGCAAAACAGTGGCGAGTTCTGTTTATGTGGTTGTCCATCAACTTGTTCTGTCACAACGCGATCGCGATAGAACGCATATGGGATGTGCCTGAACGTGTGGTCAGAGCTTATCCCTCCCTCCCTGGAGTTTGCGAGACTCAGGCGATGCAGATGCGGCGCCAGATATCGTCAGCCATATACCACGGCCTCGTCGCAAACACGCCAAGATGCGTCACCACTGTCATCGTGCCAAATGAGGACCTCTCTGTTGTGACTACTCATGTTAACTGTTGTTTGGCCTTGCTAAGGATCTTCCATTCATTACATGTAATTGATTTGTATGGACAGCGCTCTGGAGGAAGTGACTACAGTCTGCATGTATTTCTGTACAGTGTGTGACGGAGAGTAACTTTGACTTTGTTATTTGTGAAGTTTTCTTCCTGATAAATTGAAGGATGGAGAGTAGCAAGAACATATGCTCGCCGCGAACTTCTCTTAAACTAATTTTGTCTTTGTGTATCTACATGAACGATATACAGGAGTCTGCAAAATTACCCATATGTTTCGACTCCATTTAGAAAATAATAACGCTTGACTTTCTCAACGGAAAGAAGTGTTCAGACATAAACGTGACTTCCAACATACCTCAAGAGAGTGATAGAGGCACATTACTTTTCACAGTATATATGACCAAATAGCTGAAAATGTGGCGTCGCCCGTGTATATATTTACTGCAGTCTTAAATTAGTCCACCTCACCTTGCGTTTTCTCTCTTCCCTTTCCTTCTCTGTCTGTTCATCTCTTCCACTCCCCTTTCTCTGCCATCACCTACTCCTCTCTCTTAAACTCCTGCTCCACCTTCTCAGTCAATTAGTCAATTGCGTCATACATCTCCGAAAAATTATATAAGTGCAGTGTTACCTGAAAGACATAAATTTCAAACTCATAAAATCGTGTACACAGAACAAAATTACGAACATAGCTTCTTTGGAGGCATCACATGAGAATGGCATAAGTCGAAATGGCCGACATGAAAAATAAAGTATTTGCAGCAACTTAGGTAATTAATATTTATTGGAATGAAATAATTTCTGAAGCACATTCATTGGCGTAAATGGATAGTGTTTGTAAAATAAATAGCGAATACAGTTAGCAAAGAGGTAATAAATTTAAACGTGATTCTTAATGCAGCCGTATACGGCGCATAAAGTCAAGGTTATATTCCTTATTGAATGCACGACCTAGAAGCAAAAATTTGTGAAGCACTATGAGACGGTAAAAAAAAAAAAAAAAAAAAAAAATAAAATAAAATAAAATAAGATAAAAAAACAATAAAAAAGTCAGCCAAACTTTCACATTTAGTCGAACTTTGACTGCTTTTTCCGGTCTCGGTTCACCGTGCCGTTATAACCGTAAACCCAAGTAGTCACGAGTTATGACCATTTTGAGCAAATCAGGATAATCATTGACGTCAGACAAGGTCTCCCGAGCAATAGTAACACCTGACGGTTCTTCTGATCAAATTTGGAAAGTTTTGGAACAAACTTCGCCGACAAACATCTCATGCCCAAAACAGTTGAAAAAATTACATAACACAAGCCGAGCTATATACCAACATCCTCAGTAAAGTCGCTTACGGGAACTGGACGATTTTCAAAAATGTTCAAATGTTTGTAAAGCTTATGGGACTTAACTACGGGGTCATCAGTCCCTAAACTTACAAACTACTTATGAACTACTTACGAACTAGGACGGCACAAACATCCATGCCCGAGGGGGGATTCGAACCCCCGACCGTAGTGGACGATTTTCCAAAACAATTTTCTTCAGAGCTTCGACGTTGTCTGATGTGCTTTGTCTTCCAGACCGAGGTTCTGGCACCTTCTCGGTCTTCTTAGGAGAGCTTGTACCACTGGTAAACAGGTTTTTCACTTCTAACAGATTTTTCGTGTGTCACTGTAACATTTCAAGTGTTTTAGAACACTACATTAAATTTTTCACAATAAATGAGTTGCAAATATTTGCAACAATTGTAATACTAACAGAAAATCGCCGAGCACACTAAAACACATCTAACCTATCTATCTGTCAAAAACAAACCATGTATGGTGTACTCTTCAAACTCTGAACATATGTTCGGAACATGTGTACCAACATAACAAAAAATAATTTAATAATTGAATGGCGCAGTTAGATAAGTCACCTTACTTTCTGAACGGCGCCGGTTTGTTGGTCCCAGCTGCTGTGTGACTCATTTCTTAACCGTCCATGAGCCATGCGCCACTCATGTTCTGCGTGTGAATTATGGTCGCGTGGTTGTTTATGACCATGGAGAGACAGTGGCTCTTGGAAACGTACATCTATCCTTTGAACGTTCGTCTTCGAAAAGATTACTATCGCACTCACACGATCAAGTAACACAATCAATTACGATCTGACCTCGCGATTTGAATTTGAGCAGAAGTAAATCTAAAGCTCTGTTGCCTCTACGAGAGTATAAGTAGCAACGAATAGAGGCATCGAGTGATTCCACAGATAATACTAACGAGACAGATGACGCTAGTAGCGGTACCAGATCATGCGAAAGCGCCAAGTGTGAAGACGGATAAATATAAATGCGAAGGAAATGAACAGTAACCGAAGTGTCACAGAGACAAGTGCTCACAAGACATTAGCACCAGATATTAAGACAGCTGAATAACTCTGGACGCCAGAGGTAACCTATCGTAAGTAACATTTCGCTGACTTTACAGGAGAGCAAAAAGAAGCTGCTGCGACTCGGATTTGGCTACCTGTAGAATAATTCAAATACCCAATCATGAAGACCTCTAGTTTTTATATCTTTTCTAGTTAGTTTCTACATGTACTTCGTTTTTAGAAATATCTTATGAAATGTTACGATATTTTACCTCACATAAATATATTTGTGAAGCCGTCTTTATTTACACATACGATATGTTCATATCCTTCTGAGTCCTTTTCAGTTTGTGTTGACATAATCTGTGGTATATTTTGGTAGAAATTGTGTAAAGATCCAGGCTCCCACCTAAGCAGCTTTTGTAAATCTTTATACTTCTCTGTAGCAATAGATCTGAGAGTATTTCGTATAGCAGGAAGCTCTTCCGGCCATACTGCCCCTCTTTTTCGCCGTTGCACGTCAATCTCTTGAAATTCACCATCAAATGCTGTTTTATAGAACACAGAACCTGAATTCTGTGCTCGTACTTGTAGATGCACAACTTGGCTAACCAAAAAATTTTCCAGATACTAAACTTTTGATTGTCCGTTTAACTAAAGGTGATGATGATCCTTTGAAAAGACTTTCAAAGTCTTTAAAATCTGCCATTTGCATGTCATATACTTGAATGAGTTCTTTGAATCTGCACTGGCGAACAAAATGTTGCCAATCCCAAGGAGTTGCAATTATGTCATTTGGGCTCAGTTTGCTTTTGGCACGTTCACTAACAGCATGTACACCATCTACCTCCATATGAGTGTCCCTTCAATAAGAATTTATGGTTTATCACTTTAAGATTAGGAAGACACCTAAGAATCCAAAAATATGACAGAATCATGGGTAAGTTACGATTCTGGCCTCCACAGTTGTCAGTCCATATCGCAAGTTCCTCAGTTTGGGTTTTGGCAGGTTAGCTAGGGCCCACTTTAGCAAACAAGATGACACTTCTATAGGTCCACGACCTGCTACTGTTTCATCCCACATGCAACAATAGGATTTCTGCTCTGAAGCATCAAGGATTGTCAGATTATACGTCCAGAGCTTTCTTAGATAAAACGCACTGGAATTAGTAAGGTGAGGTGTCGGCAAACATTTTTGAAGATCGAACATGACAATCTTTGCATTTGATCCAGGTTGTTTTGGCCGATTTTTGTCGAAGGTCTTGTTTTTATATCTTACATCTGCTTCTGACAAGTGGCCATCGTAATCTGATTAAAATTTGGACTGTTTCTTCAGCTGTTATATCATTTTTGAGTTTCACCTGAAACTCATCACAGTCATCACACGTATCAGTCGCAGGTTTCTTGAATCCTAAATTAAACTCAATGTTAAATATGTCACGGTAAACCCACTGCTTTGCAATTAACTCTTGCTTCATTTCGTTTTCCTTGCAGTGCTCTACATACAAAGAATACATTTTTGATATATTGAGATGGCTGCTAAGATACAATCTACCTGTTTTTGCATACCGAGGCAACGAAATTAATACGCCACCATTAGTTCGATTTAACTATCTGTAACGCGCAGTATGAAAAGTACATACGAACGCGCAGTGTCATGACAAGTCTTTGTGGTAATAATGAGAAAACACGCGTTGATTAAACGTTGAACTTGGAAAGGAAAATCACTGCACAAGATACACAAGGCTTCGGCAATGGGGAACAGTCGAAAATTAAAACAAGAGAGACCTGACAGATCACGCTTTCCCGTGGGTTAAATAGACGTAATTGTATTTCAGTCAAGTAAAGTTTGTTTAGTTACATTTACATAAACGTATATCATATGACCAACCAAAATGAAAATCGCATACCTGGGATTCTTCATTTCTTAGCAGCAAATCAATTCCATCAGTAACTTTGTCGTAAGGTAAGGTCTCAGCACCCAACAGATTCGCACTGTCATTTTCCTAAGTAAGCAAATTGCATTATTATACAAAACGCGATGAATTTTGCTCGATTCAAATGATAAACCATGTATAATAGGACTGTACCTTTGATTGATCGTATGACAAGCATTGTAGTTGTGTCAGTTCCGTATATTATAGCCACTCATTTTCGTCAAAAGGAGGCGCTACATGTGTACTTGTATCTGTCACCAACGGAGTTTCGACGACATTACTACCGTCGACTGGTAGTAAAGCATCGAGATCATTTGTCTCTTAAATCGCGGAACGTACATTTAGAAGTTTCTTATATCCCAGTATAATGAATAATATCTTAAAATGTATATTGTTGTGGTCTTCAGTCCGGAGACTGGTTTGATGCAGCTCTCCACAATACCCTATCCTGAGCAAGCCTCTTCATCTCCACATAAGAACGGCAACCTACATCTGTCTGAATCTGCTTACTGTATACATCTCTTGGTCTTCCTCTGCGATTTTTACCCCACACACTTCCCTCTAATGCTAAATTCACAATTCCTTGATGTCTAAGAATGTGTCCCACCAATCTATCCCTTCTTTTAGTCAAGGTATGCCAGAAATTTGTTTTCTCCCCAATTCTGTTCAGTACCTCCTCATTAGTTACGCGATCCACCCACCTAATCTTCAGCATTCTTCTGTAGCACCATATTTCAAAAGCCTCTATCCTCTTCCTGTATGCACTGTTTATCGTCCATGTCTCACTCCCATACAAGGCAACACTCCATACAAATGCCTTCAGAAAGGACTTCCTTACGTTTAAATCAATATTCGATGTTAACAAATTTCTCTTTTTCAAGAACGCTTTTCTACCCATTGCCATTCTGCATTTTATATCCTCTGTACTTCGACCATCATTTGTTAGTTTACTGCCCAAGTAACAAAACTCATCTACCTCATTTATTGCTTCGTTTCCCAATCTAATTCCTTCAGCATCACCTGATTTTCTTACACTGCACTCCATTACCCTATCTTATATGCACCTTTCAGCACACTGTCCATTCCGTTCAATTGCTCTTCCAGGTCCTTTGCTGTATCTGACAGAATTACTATGTCGTCGGCAAAACGCAATGTTTTTAATTCTTCCCCCTGAACTTTTATTCCTTCTCCAAATTTCTCCTTGCTTTCCTTTATAGCTTGTTCAATGTACAAATTGAATAACATTGGAGAAAGGCTACAATCCTGTCTCACTCCCTTCCCAACCACTGCATCCCTTTCATGCCCTTCAACTCTGACAACCGCTGTCTGGTTTTTGTACAAGTTGTAAATAACCTTACGCTCCCTAAGTTTTATTCCTGCTTGCTTCATAACTTGAAAGAGTTTATTCCAATCAACATTGTCAAAAGCCTTCTCCAAATCTACAAAAGCTAGAAATGTAGGTTTGCCTTTTCTTAATCTATCTTCTAGGATAAGCCGTAAAGTGAATATTGCCTCCCGTGTTCCTACATTTCTCCTGAACCCGAACTGATCTTCCCCGAGGTCGGCTTCTACCAGTTTTTCCATCCTTCTGTATATAATTCCTGTTAATATTTTGCAACCATGACTTATTAAACTGATGGTTCTGTAGTTTTCACACCTGTCTGCACCTGCTTTCTTTGGAATGGGGATTATAACATTTTTCTTAAAGTCTGAGGCTACTTCGCCTGCCTTATACATCTTACACACCAGGTGAAACAGGTTTGTCATGGCTGGTTCTCCCAGAGACTTTAGTAGCTCTGAGGGAATATCATCTACTCCAGGGATCTTGTTTCGACTTAGGTCTTTCCGGGCTCTGTCAAATTCTTCTCTCAGTACAGTATCTCCTATTTCATCTTCCTCTACATCCTCTTCCCTTCCTACAATATTGTCTCGATGTTCATTTCCTTTGTAGAGCACCTCTATATACTCTTTCCACCTTTCAGCTATCCCTTCTTTGCTGAGAACTGGTTTTCCATCCGTGTCCTTGATATTCATAGAGCTGTTTTTCTTATCTCCAAATGTTTCTTTTATTTTCCTGTCGGCTGTATCTATTTTTCCCCTATTAATACATTCCTCTACATCCTTGCACTTGCGTTCTAGCCACTCCTGCTTAGCCATTTTGCACTTCCTGTCCATCTCATTTCTTAGTCGTCTGTACTCCATTTTGCCTGTTTCATTTACTGCATTTTTATATTTTCTCCTTTCATCGATTAAATTTAGTATCTCCTGTGATATCCAAAAAAGTATATTAGCTATGCATAATGATTTGATGTTGTAAGCTGTTGATGTAATGAGACTGTAGAATAGAATATTAGTTCTTGAAGTACTAGAAATACTTGTACTGCTTACCTGTACTAACTTCAGCGCTAATTCCACGATCCTTTTACTTCTTCCACTAATAGAATCCATTTTAATCTTCGATTCCGTCATAAAATGCTCCTCCAAACATCACAAACTACAGCACACTGTTATTCGCACGTGATTAACAATTTGTATAACAATACGGAAGTAACGTAACACTTAGAGGTAAACCATCGTAACAGCCAATACGATAAAGAGCGAGGCGGTGTATATTCAGGTCAATTGTCGTACGGTCATTTACCCTTGTTTACCACTGGTTTCAGGTTGCAAATACGATAGTATCCCATTGCTGAATTTCTTTTATTTAAAATATGCGCATACAGTATTGTACCCCTAAGAAGGTATGACTTAAACTAGCCACATACGATAAAAACCTCAAAATCGCAATTTTTGCACTTACGATAGGTTACCTCTGACGTGCAGAACTGAGGTGAGGGCAGGCTGCCTGTAGAGAGAGCCAGCACAGATCCCTGTGAGGGCAAGAGCGCTCCCCAGTTGTGACGTCAGTAGATGCCCGTGAGCGAGCTGCTCAATCTCCTCAGCTCTTACATTATGTAAATCTTAAATTCTAATTTCCTGTCTTCATAACACACAATACGTAATAACAGGGTACTTCTCCGCATCTGATGTACTAATCCAACTGGTGGGATAAAATATTGTATAAACGAGTGCTGCTCTCTCGTAGTCGCATTTCCGAAGCAGGTAGTTATAACCTTGATTTCAGACGGTAAAGGAATATGAATACTGTCCAATTATTTCTGATTTCGTTTGATTCGTTTGATTCTTTCATTCAGTACGTCATGGAGATTCGATTTCTAGTATACGTTCACTGTTCTTTCTATTCTGCGATGACGCGATTCAGGTGTGCAGAGTTTCATTGAAAGCGGATGGGCGGTACGGCAGAGTATGAAATACAAACAACCATGATGCACAGGTTTCCCACGCGTTTCAGTGTATATAATGACACTTCTCCTAAAATATAAGAAGTACAATCAAACAATTTCTTAGGTACATTGAATGGCGTAAATGGATAGTGTTAGCAAAATATGTTGCGAAGCCATTTAGTAGCAAATAATTAATAAATTTAAACGTCATTCATAATGCAGTAGGCTTAGTTGCAATTCCGTGTTCATGACGTTACGTCTGCTGAACTACGTGTATTATAGTGATACAATTATGCCTCTAAGCTTTTTTTTTTCTTTTTTTGCGCATTGCTTCTAGGGACCATTCACGTGGGTAATCATGGGCCCAGTGTAGCTCGTGCGAGGCACCATGATGACCAAAGGGTCGCACATTGGCTGCAGACCATGTACACCCCATGACGACGATCCAGTTTCCCTACGGCATTGTTATTTTCCCACATGATAACGCACCATCTCACAAGGCCAGAAGTGTGATGCAGTGGTTTGAACAAAAGAGTTACGAGTTGCTATCAGTTGCTAGTCGGGCAACTTGTTCTACCTCAACGGGATCGCAACAGAACGCATATGGGACGTGGCTGAACGTGTGGTCAGAGCTCCTCCCTCCCTCCCTGGAGTTTACGGGAATCAGGCGACTGCTGAATGCAGCCGCTACCACTGCCTCATCGCTTTCATGTGCAGACGCGTCACCGCTGTCATCGTGTCTTATGAGGACATACTGGCTGTCACGTGGCTCATATTGTTTCACTAATCAGCATAAACTGTTATCTGGCCATGCTAACGATCCATCATTCATTACGTGTAATGGAATTGTTCTGTAGGCCTTTTTGAAGCACTGACTATAGTCGGCAAATATTTCTGTACAGTGTATGACAGGGTATGATTCACGTTGTTATTTAGGAAGTTTTCTTCCTGTTTAATTGAAGAATGGAGAGTAGGTAGAACTTATGCTTATGTTGCCTCGCTGTGAACTTTTACAAGGGGAGTCCGACAATTGTGTAATTCAGATTCGATTCATACTGCCCATAATGAAAGCTCATGGCCAGAGGTGTAATTTGGCAATATATATATATATATATATATATATATATATATATATATATATATATATATATATCGGACGGACCAGAGTGATAGTTATCATACAAATATGGAAAGCAGAAAACAGCACGACATCGAGCACATCTCATAAACGATGCGTTTTTATAAGTACAATTGTTTTTTAAATTATGTGTTGGGAAACACACCTGATTCATACTCTGAGCCGGCCGCGGTGGCCGAGGAGACTGAGGCGCTCCAGTCACGGTCTGCACGGCCACAACGGTCGGGGTTTCGAATCCCCCCTCGGGCATGGATATTTGTGCCGTCTTTAGTATAAGGTAGTCGATAAGTAGTTTGTAAGTTTATGGACTGATGACCCCGTAGTTAAGTCCCATAACCTTAACAAACATTTGATTTTTATATTCTGAAAAAGTGTGCTATCATTCGTCAGGTTTGACTTACACTATACGTATTCGTTTCGGAACATCGTTTACACTTCTTCTGTTAACTATACGTGGTAAACATTATGAAGACAGTTAATAACATTTGTGAAATACAAATTTGTTTGCGGAAAACAGAATGATGTTCGAAGTCGCCAGTTGCATATAATAAGTTGTTTGAAAGTCGTTTGTCGTGGAAAAACTGGCGATTTCGAACATCAAATGCTATTGCGTGTGCGTTTGTGTGTGTGTGTTTGTTTGTTTGTATACATTTGAATTATATATATATAAAGGTGCATGCCACGAGATTCGATCCGGCGACCTTCGGATTATGAACCCGAACGCTTACCGCTACGCCACGCCTCTGATCAATATTATTAATCATAGAGAGTATTTCACCGTAACGGTTTTTTTTTAACTATCGATTTTCTCGATAACGGCTGAGAAGTGCATCTTGGTGCTTTACCAAATTACACCTCTGGCCATGAGCTTTCATTATGCGCAGTATGAATCTAATCTGAATTTCACAATTGGCGGCCTCCCCTTGTTAGACTTATTTTTCTAATTCGAATAAATAATCCCTGAGACGGATTTACGTCTCAAATATGTCAAAGACATTATTGATAGATCTGAAGCATTGAATTAAAATTTGTGGTGCGGCCGGGAATCGAACCCGGACCTCCATGCTTACTAGGCAGACGTCTTAACCGCTGCATGGAGAGCCTTGGCAGTAGTGGCAATTATCTTTGGAACAAAGAAGCTAAATTAAAGTTTGTCTTGTGGAGGGAAATCGTACATAGATTATTCCAAGGCGCCTTAATCGTTAGTGGTGTGGTAGTCTAACGGTTAAGACATCTGCCTAGTAAGCATGGAGGTCCGGGTTCGATTCCCGGCCGCACCACAAATTTTAATTCAATGCTTCAGATCTATCAATAATGTCTTTGACTTATTTTTCTCTTCCTGTCCCTAAGTGAAAAATATATAGGATACTTGCAAACTGACCATTTGTTCCGATTCGATTTAGAAAACAATAAAGCTTCACTTTCTCAAAGGAAAGAATTCTTCCGACATAAACGTGACTTCTAACAAATTCAAATGTTCAAATGTTTGTAGAGCTTATGGGACTTAACTACGGGGTCATCAGTCCATAAACTTACAAACTACTTATGAACTAGCTAATACTAAGGACGACAGAAATATCCATGCCCGAGGGGGGATTCGAACCCCCGACGACAGTAATGACCGTGCAGAACGTGACTGGCGCGCCGCAGACCGCTCGGCCGGCTGACTTCAAACATACTCATAAAACGTGTTAGCGGCCCATTACTTTTCGTAGTGACCGAATTGCTAAAACCCGGCATTGCCCGTGTACATATTTATTCCAGTCTTAAGCTAGTCCACCTCACCATCTCTTTCCTTGTCTCTCTCTTCGTCTCCACCTTCCTCTTTGTCTGCCAATCACCTCATCTCTGTTGAACTTCTCCTCCTACTCCACAGTCTATTGCCGCCTCCATTATGAAAAGTTATATAATTCATTTAACTTTCTTGCTGATCAGTGAAGTGCACCATAAGTATATTGCAAGCCACCTTCCGCCATTCAGTGTATGAAATAATTGGCAGAAGGTGACGTTCCTCTAGCTCTGAAGGTTAACGGTGCTAAATTTCATAGTTTAGTATAAAACGGTAAATGCCCTCTGCCATACAACATACGAAGTTTTACGTAGGCAGTGATTTTTCTCTTATTTTGAAGATCAAGCGTGCAGTTTCTTCTCAATCGGATGAAAGGTACAGCAGCGCATAAAATAATAACTAACTTAATGTCTCGGTGTTTAGGGCGTCACATCTGCTAAACTATAACGAGAACAACGAAATGCTTTCGTTGGCACATGAAGTGGAGTTAATGCATAGTGTTCGCAAAGCTGACTCCGCAGATGATATTAACGAGTCAGATGACTTTAGTAGCGGTACCAGATTATACGGAAGCGCCACGTGAAGACGAATAAATGTAAAACGTGAAGGAAGCGAATAGTAACCCAAGTGTCACAAAGACAAGGGCTCTCAACAGATTATCGCTAGATGTTAAGGCAACGGAATAATTGACGACAACACAGGCTCCATGTATAGAGAGAGCTGGCATAGATCCATGTGAGGGCAGGAGCGCCCTCGTATGCGACTACTGGTGGATAGGACTATGGCTGCCAGGAGCAAGCCGCTCAACGTCCTTATCAGGTCCGACACTATATAAATGTAAACTTCCTAATTTCCTGTCTTCTTAATACACGATGCTCAATAATGGGGTATTTTTATCTGCATCTGATGTACTAATACAAATAATCGTCCATGTTGAGGGATAAAATTTTTTATAAAGGAGCGCTGAAAGAGTGGATAACATAGTTATCCCTTCGCCATCGTATTTCCACGGAGGTAATGATTCTGTTATAGTAGCTCCCATAATTTCGTACCTCCCATCGCATTTCCGAAACAGGCATTTGTAAGCAAGATGTCAGACGGTAACGAAATGTAAAGAATCTCAGGGAGGCGTTGCCATCTTGCGCACAAAGCACCTGGCAGCGGTAAGACTACTTACCACAAGAATTCAGTTCCCATCATCATGTTGTTGTCCCATCACAATTAAGTTTTCCTCTCCCTTAACTGTCTGAATAATTTCCTTTAGCTCCTCATACATTTCTTCGATCTCCTCATCATCGGCAGAGCTAGTTGGCATATAAACCTGTACTAATTTTGTCGGTGTTGGCTTTGTATCTATCTTTACAATCATAATGCGACCACTGTGCTGCTCATAGTAGTTTACCCGCATTCCTATTTTCTTATTCATTATCAGTCCTACTCCTGTGATACACCCAACTGATTTTGTATTTATAATCCTGTACTCACCTGACCAGAAATCCTGTTCATCCTGCCACCGAATTTCACTAATCCCCACTATATCTAACCTCAACCTATCCATTTCCCTTTTTACATTTTCTAATTTTCCTACCCTTATTCCACGCTCCGATCCGTAGAATGCCATCCTCCTGCGATAGAACGCATATGTGACATGAGTTAACGTGTCGTTGGAGCTGATCCCTGAAAATTACGGGAATCGGGCTACTTTGAATGCAGATCCGGTTTCTCCAGCCACATAGCACCGCCTCTTTACATGCTGAGACGCGTCCCCGCTGCCATCGTGCCAAATGAGGATATATTGGCTGTCACGTGGCTTATACTGTTGTGACTATTCAGTATAAACTGTTATCTGGCCATGCTAAGGATTTGTCATTCATTAGGTGTAATGGAATTGTTCGGACAGCTTTTATGAGGCACTGACTACAGTCTGTATCTATTTCTGTACAGTATGTGACGGAGAGTACTTTTTCACTTTGTTATTTGTGAAGTTTTCTTTGTGTTTAAGTGAACGATGGAGAGTAGCAAGAACATATGCTTAGGTTGCTTCGCTCTGAACTGAGACATTTTCTCTTCGTGTCACTACGTTAACGATATACAGGAGGCTGCAAAATGACCATAGGTTCCGACTCGATTTAGAAAACAATACAGCGTGACTTTCTCAACGGAAAGAAGTGTTCAGACATAAACTTGATTTCCAACATACCCCAACAGAGTGTTAGAGGCCCATTACTTTTCACAGTACATATGAACAATATGAAAATGTGGCGTCGCCCATGTACATATTTACTGCAGTCATGTCACCTTCTGCTTTCTCTCACCTTTCCTTCCCTTGTCTCTCTGTTCATCCCCTCCTCTCCCCTCTCTCTGCCATCACCTCCTCCTCTCTGTTGAACTCCTCCACCTCTTCAGATCATCTCTGAAAAATAAGATTACTTTTTTTAACACTATGCTGATCAATACTTTTCATCTCATCGTAGCTGTGCACGTAATTTTAAACATTCTCAAAAAATAGTTGTCAATTTTAAAGAAGTAGACACATGTAATCAAGTAGATTCAACACTCTTTCTACGAAGAAGACATTATAAACGATATAACAGAACATTTAATTTTCTTATGCTGAAGTTCCCTAGTTGGTGATACTTCTTTGTCTCTTACTCTTCAAGAAACTTAACTGTCAGAATGCACAATTTAAACGCGACTGACACAAACCGCAATTTTAAACAACTTTTTATGTGCCTTTGCGTCTTGTTGTTTTCTCTCGTTTGTTGTCCCTAAAAGTTTCGACATAATATCAGTAAGGTATACTATGGACGGTATTTGTCGACAATAGTAAGTTAAAGAAAACCAGAGAAAAAGTCAGGAAGCAAAAGCCTATATTAAGAAACTACTTATATTTTAATTTCCGAGGAGTTAATCTAGGCTGTAAGTACGAAGTATGATAGTATGAATTGCCGATTTAGCATTATCCCCCAGTTCTTGCTGCATTATATGATTTGACGCAGCTAACTAAACGCAGACTATCAGAGAAAGAACTGCACTTGGTGGCCAGGTGAGTTGGAGTATTATCACGCTTCCCGTTCTTACTGCCGTCCTGTCTATTCGGTCACGCACCTCTTAACCTCGATGTTCGACAAGACTGATAAATACTTCAGTTGCAGGATATGATTAACCACTTATCAATGACTGACGTTAATGAAACACTAATAGGTGGATGCTTTACCGTGTGCGGCGCTGAAATGGCCGTGGGGTCTGTGGAACTACGATGCGGGTTGCGCGGCCGGAGGTTCAGGTCCTCCTTCAGGCGCGCGCACGTGTCTGTGTGTGTGTTACACCGTTCGAACGTGGGAATGGTGGTTGATGTCGGACAGATGGGAACTTCGATCTCGGCAGTCATGCAGGACTTCGGCACCACACGTTCAACCGCCTGCAGGGTGTGCCGTGAGTGGTTGGATGAGGTGTCAGTCCACAACAAATACTGCCAGTCCATCCTCCCACAGGCATGTGTGTGTGTGTGTGTGTGTGTGTGTGTGTGTGTGTGTGTGTGTGTGTGTTGTCCTTAGTGTAAGTTAGTTTAAGTAGGATGATTCTGCCAGCATTTTGGAAAAGTATGGACACTAAGCGGTCTATGTCTTTATTTTTTGCGATAGCTTTGTTGTCTTAGGGCACGTTAATAAAAGTTAGTTCCGTTATACTTAAAGCGCATTTTTACAAATTTACGAAAGAAATGTATTTCATTGTCTCATTTTTCATTGTTTTATGGTTTAGTTTAGACTGTCCACTAGTCGTATTTGGTTTTCTTATGTTTTGCTGTAGATCGCGTATCACTGACTAAAACCGGTATTCAGTGGACAAAAGTCTTTCGACTATGGACGTAAATAAAGGAATATATGGTTTACTCATGAATCATTATTCAACTGATGACTATGTCGCATCTTGTGAGACATGACCCTAATTTCATGAAAGATTGTCAAAGCGCACTGAACTGACTCATGTTCTCCATTTGTGTCTTCCAGTGACGACGAATATTTGAGACTAATCATTCATTTCTTTCAGTGCAAAGAATGACAACAGACAAAATGTTAGATCCCCAACACACACGCGTCCAACAATCCCGCCGTCCCAGCTCTTTGAAAGCGCTCACTGGACTCTTCGGGTAGCTGGAGATGACGTGCATTTGGTAACACGTGGTTTTGTGAATCATGGCAGTATAATGGAGAATGTCTGCCATTAGCAAGTGTACACAGCTGCGTATCAAATTGCAACACCTTCAAAGACAGGAGATACCACGATCGATTTTATTTGGGAGATATCCGGTGGTAAAACAGATCACATTGTTGAAAAGAGAGCCATATAGGAGATGTATGGAAGGTGATGAAATCAGTATTGAGCGTTGCCACAAATAATGGCTATAACCATTGCTCCACAATCCGGCATGGAATCTAAATCTACATACATACCCTGCAACCCACCAAAAGGTGCGTGGCGGAGGGTACCCACTACCACTACTAGTTGTTTGCTTTCCTGTTCCTTCCCCATATAGAATGAGGGAAAAACGAATGATTGTGTGCATCTGTACGAGCTCAAATCTCTCTTTGTGGTCTTTATGCAAACTGTAAGCTGCAGTCCGCTTAAAATTCCGGCCGTCTAAATTTCTTCAACAGTGTTGCTAGAAAAGGACGTTGCCTTTCCTACAGCGACTTCCATTTGAGTTTCCGAAGTATCTCAGTAATCCTCGTACATTGATCGAATCTACCAGTAACAAATCTAGCCGCCGTCTCTGAATAACTTCTATGCTGCATTTAGCGAAAATGCTACTAATTTTCTGCTAAACCACTAGACCAATTTCAATCAAATTTAGTACACACATTCCTTACCGTGAGGTAACAATTGCTGCAGGGTTAATAATCACATACAACACACGGTACAGAAGATATGACGTCATAAACAATAGGAATTGGACGAAGTGGCGCATGATGCAGCGGGACTTTATAAATAGGCTATATGAGAAAGAGTACTTAGCGACTTGCAACAAACTTTAAACGTAATTTAAAACCTTTATTAAACTTTTTCTCGCTGACAATCACAGCAAAATGATGAAAGGAAAAAAGTTTCTCGGTTACTACTTTTCCCATGTTTATGGAGTAAAACTACGGTATTCGGTATAACATTACAATTTATAATTTGTACATTACAAGTTATAGCCGCTAGAAATTTTACCGACAGTATATACGCACATACTTGAGTGTACCTTCGAAATTGTGGTCACCCACAAGCCTGTCCTCAATATAGGCATTCCATCTGCTGATCTCCGTTGTACACTACGCCGTAAAAGTTCTCGGTTTGTGGAGTAGTGAATGGCGCACCCTACAGGTGCCCAACAAACTGAGGAGTATAAAGGAGACAACAAACGTGTGGAGGACCTCTCTGCGGGCCCCTCGCAGAGACTCTGTCGTTCTCTGCCGGCTGCGTATCGGCCATACTTGGCTTACGCACGGCCACCTTCTCCGTCGCGAGGATCCTCGCGAATGTCGATGTGGTGCGCGTCTGACAGTCGCCCACATCGTCTTGGAACGCCCGGACTTAGCAGCACAGAGAAGGAATTTTAATCTCCCTGGCGATTTGAAACTTGTTTTAGCTGACAATGCCTCTATGGCTGACGCTGTTTTAAATTTTATTCGTGTGAGTGGCTTGTACCGATCCATTTGATTTTTAGTACTGTGTTCATTATGTGTTTGTTCTTCGTTGGCCTACCGTTTTAGGCAGGTGGTTTTAATGTGCAAAAGCGGCCAGATGCCCTACTACCTTGTCTGTGGTCACCTGCCCAGGACACGCTGGCATCGTCTTACCACCTTTCTCTTCTTTTACCCGTTTTTACTTTCATTCTTTTACTTATTGACTTGTTACACCCCTTTGCTTGGTGAGACTTAACACATCGTTTTATGTTACATTGTATTGCTTTTATTCTAATCTCTACGGTTGGAACAAGGGACGGATAACAGTAGTCGTTTAGTCCCTTTATAACCAAACCATCGAAATTGTATCGCAGTACGACACATAGTCTACGAGAGCACATAAACAGTAACATTCACGGAAAACCGCCCCATCACCCACCAAGTTTTAATCTATTACTTCTTTACTACTAACTGTAATCGAAAGAGGTTTTACACACATACAGTCCTTATACAAATGACTATATACCTGAAAAATGGCAGTAATAAATGAATAAATACCCGGGCAACACCGGGTTTTCAGCTAGTCTAATATATAAAGCAGAGTGACCTTATGTTTGTGTGTTTGTGTGTACTTGTTGAATACAAATCTTTTTGTTCCAATGTTTATGAAATTTTGTACATGTAAGCTTCAATCCATGCCACGTCGGGGGTTCAAATCCCCCCTTGGGCTTGGATATGTGTTTTGTCCTTAGGTTAGTTTAACTTAAGTAGTTTGTAAGTCTAGGGACTTATGACCAAAGTATTTTGGTGCCATAAGAATTACAAACATTTGACCATTTGATTTTCAATCCATGAGGACGGTCGCCATAAGTGTAAGAATCACTAACAATACATAGTTCACGAGATATGACGTCATAAACAATGAGATGCGCGAAAAACTGCTGCATTTAGCGGCAATGCTGCTCATTTTCTCCTAAACCATTGGACCGATTTCAACCAAATTTTGTACAAACATTCCTTACCGTGAGGTAACAATTGCTGCAGTGTTAATAATCATATGCGACACATGGTTCAGAAGATATGACGTCATAAAAAATAGTAATCGCAAAAATCTCTCACATAATGCGGCGAGACTTTAAAAATACGCTCTATGAGAATGAGAGTACTTAGCGACTTGCAACAAACTTTAATTTCAAACCTTTATGAAACCTATTTTCGCTGACAACCATAGCAAAATAAATAAAAGAAAAAAAGTTTCTCGCTTACTACTTTTCCGCTGTTTAGGGAGTAAAACTACGGCATTCGGTATAACGTCACAATTTATAATTTGTACACTACAAATTGTAGCCACAGGAAATTTTACAGACAGTATACACGCATATAGTTGAGCGTACCTTTTAAATTGTATCACTGTACGACACGTAGTTTATGAGATTTGATCACATAAACAGTAACGTTCATGGAAAACCGCCCCATGACTCACCAAGTTTTAATCTATTACTTCTTTCATTTAATTGTATTCCCAAGAGATTGTACAGACATACAACCCTTACACAAATGAGTATATACATGAAAAATGGCAGGAATAAATAAATAAATACCCGGGCAAGGCCGGGTATTCAGCTAGTTCTCCCAATACACCCAAGTCAACCATCCGCCTTCCCATTTCATATCGCTGTGCAGTTTTACGCCTAGATATTTGACGCGATTGTGTCAAATGTTCAAATGTTCAAATGTTTGTTAAGCTTAAGGGACTTAACTACGGGGTTATCAGTCCCTAAACTTACAAACTACTTATGAACTACCTACAACTAAGGACGGCACAAATATCCATGCCCGAGGGGGGATTCGAACCCCCGACCGTAGTGGCCGTGCAGACCGTGACTGGAGCGCCTCAGTCCCCTCGGCCACCGCGGCCGGCGCGATTGTGTCAAACAGCCCACTACTAATTCTGTATTCGAACAAAAAAAAAAAAAAAATATTTCAAATGTTTGTTAAGCTTATGGGACTTAACTACGGGGTCATCAGTACCTAAACTTACAAACTACTTATGAACTACCTTATACTAAAGACGGCACAAACATCCATGCCCGAGGGGGGATTCGAACCCCCGACCGTAGTGGCCGTGCAGACCGTGACTGAAGCGCCTCAGTCTCCTCGGCCACCGCGGCCGGCTGTATTCGAACATTACGGGATTGTTTCTCCTACTCATCTGCATCACCTTATATCTTTCTACATTTGAGGCTAGCTGCCATTCCTCACATCACCTAGAAATTTGGTCCAAGTCATCCTGCATCCAAAGTTGACACCTTCCTGGCTACGTATTCCATATGCTCTTACGTTCGTTAGCAGTCTGTAGTGCGGTACCGTGTCAAACGCCTTTCGAAAATCGAGAAATATGCAGCCTGCCCTTCACCCATGTTTCGCAAGTTGTTTTGAGAGTAACGGGCAAGCTCTTTCGCACGATCGACGATTCCTAAAGCCATGCTGATGCATGGACAGTAGCATCTCTTTCTCTGTTGTTGTTATGGTCTTCAGTCCGGAGATTGGTTTGATGCAGCTCTCCACCCTACTCTATCCTGAGCAAGCATCTTCATCTCCTCATAAGAACGGCAACCCACATCCACTTGAATCTGCTTAGTATACGCGTCTCTTGGTCTCCCTCTGCGATTTTTACCCCACACACTTCCCTCCAATGCTAAATTTACGATTCCCTGATGTCTAAGAATGTGTCCTACCAAGCGATCCCTTCTTTCAGCCAGGGTATGCCAAAAATTCCTTTTCTCACCAATTCTGTTCAGTACTTCTTCATTGGTTATGCGATCTACCCACCTAATCTTCAGCATTCTTCTGTAGCACCACATTTCGAAATCCTCTATTCTCTTTCTGTCCACACTGTTTACCGTCCATGTTTCACTCCCGTACAAGGCAACACACCACACAAATGCCTTCAGAAAGAACATCCTTAGGCTTAAATCAATATTCGAGGTTAACAAATTTCTCTTTTTCAAGAACGCTTTTCTACCCATTGCCATTCTGCATTTTATATCCTCTGTACTGCGACCATCGCATGTTATTTTACTACCAAATAACAAAACTCATCTACCACCTTCATTGTTTCGTTACCTAATCTAATTCCTTCAGCATCGCCTGATTTTCTAAGTCCGCATTCCATTATCTTTGTTTTGCTCTTGTTAATGTTCATTTTATACGCACTCTTCAACACACTGTCCATTCCATTCAACTGCTCTACCTGGTCCTTCGCTGTCTCTGACAGAATTACAATGTCATCAGCAAAACGCAATGTTTTTATTTCTTCCCCCTGAACTTTAATCCCTATTCCAAATTTTTCCTTGCTTTCCTTCACCGCCTGCTCGATGTACAAGTTGAATAACATCGGAGAAAGGCTACAACACTGTCTTACTCCCTTCCCAACTAATGCTTCCCTTTCATGCCCTTCGAGTCTAATAACTGCGGTCTGGCTTTTGTACAAGTTGTAAATAATTCTCCTTTCCCTGTATTTTACCCCTAATGACTTCAGAATTTGAAAGTGTGTATTCCAGTCAACATTGTCAAAAGCTTTCTCTAAATCAACAAAAGCTAAAAATCTATCTTCTAAGATAAGTCGTAAAGTCAGTATTGCCTTCCGGGTTCCTACGTTCCTCCTGAATCCAAACTGATCGTCCCCGAGGTCAGCTTCTACCAGCTTTTCCATTCTCTTGTAGATAATTCGTGTTAAAATTTTGCAACAATGACTTATCAAACTGATGGTTCTGTAATTTTCACATCTATCTGCGCCTGATTTCTTTGGAATGGGGATTATTATATTTTTCTTAAAGTCTGAGGGTATTTCGCCTGTCTCATAAATCTTACACACCAGGTGAAATAGTTTTGTCGGGGCGGGCTCTCCCAGAGACTTTAGTAGCTCTGAGGGCATGTTATCTATTCCCGGGGCCTTGTTCCGACCTAGGTCTTTCAGGGCTCTATCAAATTCATCTCTCAGTATAGTATCTCCTATTTCATCTTGATATACTACCTCTTCCCTTCCTACAACATTGTCTCTAAGTTCATTTCCTTTGTAGAGCTCATCTTTGTACTCTTTCCACCTTTCTGCTTTCCCTTCTTTGCTGAGAACAGGTTTTCCATCTGAGTTCTTGATAATTGTTCAACTGTTTTCCTTGTCCCCGAATGTCTCTTTTATTTTCCTGTAGGCAGTATCTACTTTTCCCCTTCTTATACATTCTTCTATAGATAGGCATTCGGCTTCTAGCCACTGCTGCTTAGCCATTTTGCACTTCCTGTCAATTTCATTTCTTAGTCGTCTGTACTCCATTTTGCCTGTTTCATTTACGGGTTTTTTATATTTTCTCCTTTCATCTATTAACTGTAGTATTTCCTGTGATAACCAATGATTTTTTGTAGGTCTTGCCTTTCTACCTATTTTGTCCTCTGCTGCCTTCACTATTTCATCTCTCAATGCAACCATTCCTCTACTGTTTTATTTCCCCCCGTTTCTGTCAATTGTTGCCTAAAGCACCCTCTGAAATTCTTAAGAACCTCAGGTTCCTTCAGTTTATCCAGGTCCAATCTCCTTATTTTCCTACCTTTCTTCAGTTTTTTTCAATTTCAGCCTACAGTTCATGACCAATAAGTTATGGTCAGAGTCTATATCGGCTCCTGGGTATGTCTTACTGTTTAAAACGTGGTTGCGGAATCTATGTTTTACCACTATATAATCTATCTGATACCTTCCGGTGTCTCCTGGTCTCTTCCACGTATACAACCTTCTTTTGTGATTCTTAAACCAGGTGTTTGTTATGATTAAATCATGTTCCGGGCAAAATTCTACCAGGCGACTTCCTCTTTCATTTCTTCTGCCCAGTCCATATTCACCTACTATTTTTCCTTCTCTTCCTTTTCCTACTACCGAATTCCAGTCTCCCATCACAATTAAGTTTTCCTCTCCCTTAATTGTCTGAAAAATTTCCATTAACTACTCATACATTTCTTCAATCTCCTCATCATCGGCAGAGCTATTTGGCATAGAAACCTGTACTACTGTTGTCGGTGTTGGCTTCGTATCTATCTTGACAATGATAATGCGATCACTGTGCTGCTTATAGTAGTTTACTCGAATTCATATTTTCTTATTCATTATCTGTCCTACTCCTGTGATAACCCCAACTGATTTTGTAGTTATAATCATGTACTCACCTGACCAGAAATCCTGTTCATCCTCCCACCGAACTTCACTAATCCCCACTATATCTAACTTCAACCTATCCATATCTCTTTTTAAATTTTCTAATTTTCCTACCCGATTAAGGGATCTAACATACCACGCTCCGATCCGTAGAATGCCAGTATTGTCTTTCCTGATGACAACATCCTCCTGAGTAGTCCCCGCCCGGAGATCCGAATGGGGGAGTATTTTACCTCCGGAATATTTTACCCGAGAGGATGCCATCATATTTTCATACAGTAGAGTTGCATGTCCTCGGCAAAAGTAACGGCTGTAGTTTCCCCTTGCTTTCAGCCGTTCGCAGTAGCTGTGTGGCAAAGCCACATTAGCTGATGTTACAAGGCCAGCTCAGTCAATAATCCAGACTGTTGCCCCTGTAACTACTGAAAAGGCTGCTGCCACTCTTCAGGAACCACACGTTTGTCTGGCGTCTCAAGAAAATTTATTGTCTTAGAACTGAGAATATGTTCAAGACTTCTACAGCAAACTAACGTTAATGATATAGATATGTAATTATGTGAGTGCGTCCTTTTGCCTTTCTTATACACAGGATTCAGATGCGCCTTTTTCCATTCACTTGAAACTTCTTGTTGAATCAAAGCTTCGCGATAAATGTAAGCTAAGTAAGCGGCAAAAGCTGCAGAGAATTCTTTGTAAAACGGAATTGGTACCCCATCTGGACCGTGTCACTTGTTTGTTTTCAATTGTCTCACAAGGGACACCTTTGACCTCGAACTCTCGGAACCGCACGAAACCATGCTTGGAATAACAGGACAGTGTCTTGTGTGTCATTTCCATGCAGAACGTTGCATTGTACCTCCAGTAATATGGAGGTTTGTGCGCCGTCTTGCAATAACCGCTTTTATCTGTAGTTACAAATACATTACATCGGATTTTTGTACTAGCATTGCTGCATGTACTTCTGTTAAATTGTTCGTAAAAAAATTATAATGTATTACAAACTCTAAAGCGAAAGAGAATATTAGAATCCAGGATAACAGTTTACTTACAGTCGTTGAGGCGTACAGTGCTGATGTTGGCAACAACCGTAGAATGCTATTTGAAAATCCAATCATACAGAATAAGGGAAATAATCCTTGGTGTTGGCACTGAAGTAAATAAATAATTCTGTTCTTTTCCTTAGGTTGACAGAAGTTTTTATGTAACAGTACTCTTGCCTTGTCAGTAAATTAACCATCCTTGTGAAAGAAATATTTCGTTGCCAACATTAGCATACTACGTCGCTGCAACCGTAACTAAACTTTACGCAGTATTCTATCTGTCTTAGTTAAGTTGTAATCCCTTATAGATATGTGTCACTATAGACATTTAGTTATAAAAATATAAAAGGGGGTGGGTTTTGTGATAAAACGCCAGGTTTCGTGCTTTCAAAATACATACTGCAATTTATAACGGCTGAACTTCGAAACGCAACAAAGAGCATTCAACAGTTGTTGCTGCACAGTACACTGCCCGGTCTCCGTAAGTAATATTTTACGCAGTGTAATAATATTATTTTTCGTTTTTGTACCCTAGCTGCGGGAGTGGCCGACCGCTTAAAGGCGCCTTCCTGCGGAGATTCGAGTCCTCCCCCAGGCATGGGTGTGTGTATTGTCCTAAAGTTAGTTTAAAGTAGTTTGTAAGCCTAGGGACTAATAGCCACACAAGTTAAGTCCGTTAGATTTTAACCATTTTAACATTTTGTACTCAAAATATATTTGTATGTTCTGGAAAGCTCTGTTGTGTTATGATACTGTGCGGCTGCTATCTCCCTACTGGCAGAATCTCTGTTATTAGGTAGTGCTTTCAAAAGAGATATACAAAAACGTACGTTCGAATATCACACACTTCAGATCATAATAAATATATTTACGGAAAACATACAGACCTCTCCGTCCGGGTTACCAGTTATCGCGACAATTTTTTTTTATGTTCGAATCTTTTTGGAAACGAAGCATTGTAAATCCACCTCTAGAACGATTAGAAGAGTTTACGGTAGCGTAACCATCCGCAATTTCATGTTAAATTGCCGTGACGCAAATACTATATCTGCCCAGCACGTTACACTTAAGAACTATGGGCAACGAAATTCAGGGTGCGACAGCTCGTACTTACAGGAGCCTTAAGGCAGAGGACTCTTTTGAACGACGATTCGTCTGCACCACGATTCGATTCTTACCATTCTTTGTTTGTATTAGCTCAAATGAATGATACATTCACGAATCTCCACAACTCTACCACCTTCCTACTATCGATATAAAACCGTCCTGGCGATAACAGCGTCACATGACGAGGAATGACTGCTGGTCAGACACCCGCGCGGTGAATATAGTACCGTAACTTGGGGTGAAATGGAACAGAACATGTAGTTTCTACTGAAAATTAATGTCTAAATATTGCAATACAACAAATTAATATAAAGAACCTCTAGTTATGCTTACATCTATGTGTTGAAAGGTTAAAAATCCTCTATCAAAACCTTTCGTTATATTTTAATCTAAATTGTTTCAAATCATCCCAGGAGTTGGGGTGATTTGGAACACTGACTCTTTTGATAAATATTTGCATTTAAAACATATGGAGGTGTTGATTGGGACACAGTAAACACATGTGTCAGAACTTTGTTGTGGAGGATGCCTTTATATTACGTCTGTTTGATTTTAATTAATGCTGTTTACTGGGTGGAACACTTCTACTGTCTGCTCCAAATTGCTGAAATAGTTTTCTATCTCCTCTGTTAACTTGCACCCTAGCTCTCTTTACATTTTCACTTAAACGTACTGTAAGAGCCTTGTTATGTGAGATCAGATTTTTCACCCACTCATATCCAGGCCTGTTGCCATCAGACCTCTTTTCCACTCTTCCACTTCGGTCCAAATCGCACCTCAGAATATCCCGAACCTCACTTGTCGTAATTGGCTGACACCATTCTGCACATTTAAATAAACCACTGATTGATGCCCTCTCTTCTTCTGCTGCCAAGACGGTTTGTCCACCTATTTTCAAAGGATTTTTATTATTTAACTTCCTTGAGAATGTACTAACAGGTATTCCATATTTTTAGAAACATTTCTGAGATATTTTACGTGTCTTGATTTCATTCAGAGCTTTCTGGAGGCTTATCTCGCTATAGTTTTGATATCCCGCTGGCCCAGTCTTCTTTTTGTACACTCGCAACATGTTCCAATTCACCCTGAAAAAATATTATTTTTCATATTTACACCTCTACCTAATAAACAACATAAGTAAACATAAGCTAACTTTTCACACACCATGACTGATAGTTGCCCTTAACATACCAATGTCAGAAAACTGTATTACTGTTACCAGAGTAGCTGTGCAACAGTTTGTTTTCAGACTTTCATATTATGGGAAATTTTACACTTTTATATAAATATTTTTTTGGAGTTGTATACCTCTTTCACGCACACAATTTTTGTATCACTGTAACAATTAGTATCTCTGGTGACTATGGGAGGTGGTTTTCATTAGTTACACCAAAGTATCTCTCCTCAGCAAAAATGATTTCTTGAAATGGAGAAATGTTTCATTTCACCCCAGTAGTTCCAAATCACCACAAGTTACGGTACCAGAGTGCGGAGGCTGGGCAAGATCACGTGGGGAACTGCACGGCTTGTCGGCTGTTGGAGGACTGCTGCGGGGTGTCTTCAATAAGTGGAGCCAAAAAAATAGCGGTAAGAGATCGTATTTTTATTGAAAGGTACGCGGGTTCGATTCCGCCCGGCGCATTGCGAAGGAGCAGAAAAACATTTGCCGCCGGCTGGAGTTCAACCTGCGACCTTCTCAATACGAATCCCATCGTTTAACGCTGAGCCAAACACCGCTTCCTAAACACGCGCTCACAGGGACAGTTGCTAAGATGCATATGGTGATAAATACGTACCAAAATTCCTTTTACTTCCTAAACGCTCGGACATTTCGAGTTCCCACTTGGGGCACTTTCGTGTCTCACCACGCCCTACATGTACCATAAATTTGGACGAATTCGGCGATGAGTAGGCGTCCTCTCCTCGTAAGACTTTAATGGGTATGTGATCGACGTCTCTGGGCGTTGGTGCAGTGCTCCGATGAATCCCAACAATTTCCTCACCACGCCGAACACGCCGATGGGGAGTGCGAATCCTTCGTTTCCCGGACGAACATCTCCTTGACACCTACAACTGTGTGACAAAGGCGAGCTGGCGGCTGAGAAATGTATTTTCCCACTCTCTCAAATTTTGCTTCCTCAATTACGGTATCAACTAGATATAAATGATAATAATAAAAAAAGTGAAACAAATCCATCAATAATGAAAACTACAGCATTAGAAACAATCAGTCAGAGATACCCCGAAGATCAGTGGCTACACATCTACATAGATGGGTCATTAATGCAAAAAGAAAGAAATATTGGTGTATGAATACACAGCAAAATCTTCTGTTTTATCAAAGTTTTGGATTACACCACTCTAATTTTGAAGGTGAAGTTGAAGCCGTCAGAACTGTAGTAAATCAGCTAAATAACTATTTGCACACATTTGATTAAGCAGTCATATTCTGTGACTCGAAAGCAGCAATATCAGCAGTTGTTAACTTAAGAGATCCAAAAATTGCTAAAGTAAAAGATATCCAAGAAATAATTAAGTCCCTACAGCAACAGAACAAGAAAATTGCAATTCAGTGGATACCATCTCACTGTGGCGTAATGGTAATGAGAAAGCTGATTTCCTAGACAAAAAGGACACAAAAATTAAACAAATTGGAAAAACTACCCTGTCATATTTTGCAGTAAAATCGCATTATTATCAATATTTTTAAAGAATAATCGAGATGAATTAATAAATTCTCATGTGAGCGGAAGAGCCGGGAAACCCTGTTGGATAACCAACTGATACCAGATGGAGCAGAAGAGAGGCAGTGGCGACATCCCGCCTGACTGCTGGACACCACTGTTTGGCCGCCACCTGCACAACATCTCCAGAATGTGTTCTGTGTCACAAGAGTGCTGCCTAATGAACAGCGATCATTTAAAAGAGTGTTCACAATTGTGCAATTGTAATTTAGACTTAACAAAATTGTACTGGGAAGCTAGAAAGCGAATGACGTTAAGTCAACTGCCGGAACATTAAAATAATAATAATAATAATATTTGGTAGACGGTGAAGTTCCTCTAGTTTCTAAGGTTAATAGTGCTAGGTTTCATAGTTCGGTATAAAACGTAAGATTTTATCGAGTTTCATAGATAAAATACCGCCGCGGTGGAGTAGCCGGGCGGTCTAAAGCACCTCGCTGGAGAGCGCGCGGTTGCTCGCCGTGGAGGTTCGAGTCCTCCCTGAGGCATGGGTGTGTGCTTGTCCGTAGGTTAGTTTACGTAGGTTTAAGTAGTTTGTAAGCTACGGACTGATGACCACGCAGTTTGGTCCGATACATTTACAAACATTTTAACATTTTGATAAAATACCCTCTGCCATACACCATACGTAGGGAGAGAGTGGAAAGTTTCATCGCAATTGGTTGGTTGGATGATTAAAGGGGACAAAACTACAATGGTCATCAGTCCCCCTTCATTGCAATTGGTTCAACGGCGCAGCAGCGTATAAAACACGAACAAACATGATACGGCAGTTCCCAATGCGTCTCATTGTTTATGAAGTCACATCTCCTAAGCTATAAAGGAGTACAATGTAATAATTCCCAAGGCAAAACGCGTTGCGAGTACACGTAACATCTAAAGCGATGTGGCAAAGATCAGAACAGAAGTAGCGCCGAAGAGAGGCCTCGAGTGATTCCACAGATAATACTAACGAGACACATGACTCTACTAGCGGTACCAGATTATACGACAGCGCCACATGTGAAGGCGGCTAAATATAAAATATGAAGGAAATGAACAGTAACCGAAGCGTCACAAAGCCAAGTGCTCAGAAGGGATTAGCGCTAGATATTAAGATAACTGAATAACTGATGACAACTCAGGTTGTGTGTAGAGAGACCTTGCGTACGAGGTTTTTCAGGAAAGTAATGAGACTGTTTCTCTATTTCAGGAACTACATACAGAAGGACAATGAAACTAGTGGAGCTGATAAAGGCAACATTTGTCTACAAGCAGTGAATATTTGAAGTACCTACGGTGAACACACGTGAGTTTATAACATATTTTGTTAGGTGTGTTAGTGTTGCTTGTCCGTGAGATGGCGGGTACATCAAATTTTGTGTGAAACTCAATGACAATGCACTAGAATCATTTAGTAACATTTAGAAAACATTTAGAAAATTAACACAAGCTGCTGAGTGGCACACAAGCAGCTAACCACGAGTAAAGAAGGCCAGGAGAAGCAAATAAAAAATCTGGGTCATGTTGATTTGGTTCTTTGATCATCAAGGCTAGATTCATAAGGAATTTTTTCCTCGAGGAAAAACAATGTATCAACAATTTTAGATCCAGGTCCTTGAAACACAAGGAATCGGGTCATTCGTGTCCGTCCTGACATGTCTCAATCATGGATCCTCCGTCACGACAATGCACCGTGCCACACTGCTCTCTATTGGTAATAAGGGCATTCATGTTTTGCCAACCCCCCCCCCCCCCCCCACCCTCACCACAATTCCTAAGATCTCAGTCTCTGTGACGTCTTCCTGTTCCCAAAAATAAAAAATGCTGTTTGTGGCCATCATTTTGGGTCCGTAGGAACCGTTGAAAGGGTCGTGACACAGGAGCTTTGGAGGGTTCTATCTGTGAGAGGGCAAGAGTGTCTTCGAAACTAATAACAGGATATTTTTCCGCATCTGATGTACTAATCCAACTAGTCATCCATGTCGTGGGACAAAATATTGTGTAAACGAGTGCTGAAAGATTGGATGTCCTAGTTCTTCTCTCACAGTCGTATATCGGAAACTGGCAATTATAACCTTGGTCTCAGACAGTAAAGGAATATGAACACCGTGCAATGTTTTCTGATTATTTTTTCTGAAATCGATTTCTCCGATTCAGTACGTAATTGTTATTCGATTTCTGCTATTCGTTCGCTGTTCTTTCTATTCTTCGATGGCAAGATTCAAGTGTGCAAAGTTTTACTGAAATCAGATGGACGATACGGCAGCGCATAAAATACAACACAAACATGATGCGGCTGTCTGCCACGCGTCTCAGTGTTTATGAGAAGAGAGTTTATAAGAAGTACGATGAAATAATTCCTAAAGCACATTCATTAGCGAAAATCGATAGTGCTGCAAAACAAGATGCGAACACATCTAATAGCAAATAATTAATACATTTAAACGTCATTCATAATGCTGTAGTTTTAGAAGCAACTGCGTATTCATGACGTCACATCTGTTTAACTATATATGTCTGATGAGCTACGTGAAGTATAGTGATGTAATTACGCCTGTAACTTTCGCGAAAGTGCAACGATTGCAGATCAAGTGCAGTGCCAAAGCTATGAATTGTTTTCCACGATTCCGGAGATTTCTTGCATATTGCTTCTAGGGACCATTCATTTGGCACACATGTGTCCAGTGCAGCTCGTGCGAGGCCCCATGATGACCAGGACGTATCGTACACTGGTTGCAGACCATTTACACCCCATCATGCCGATCGAGTTTCCCAACGTCATTGTCATTTTTCAATTATATAACTCACGATGTCACAAGGCCGGGAGTTGCTGGAGTGGTTTGAGCAAAACAGTGGCGAGTTCTGTTTATGTGGTTGTCCATCAACTTGTTCTGTCACAACGCGATCGCGATAGAACGCATATGGGATGTGCCTGAACGTGTGGTCAGAGCTTATCCCTCCCTCCCTGGAGTTTGCGAGACTCAGGCGATGCAGATGCGGCGCCAGATATCGCCAGCCATATACCACGGCCTCGTCGCAAACACGCCAAGATGCGTCACCACTGTCATCGTGCCAAATGAGGACATACTGCATCTCACTGTTGTGACTACTCATGTTAACTGTCATCTGGCCTTGCTAAGGATCTTCCATTCATTACATGTAATTGATTTGTATGGACAGCGCTCTGGAGGAAGTGACTACAGTCTGCATGTATTTCTGTACAGTGTGTGACGGAGAGTAACTTTGACTTTGTTATTTGTGAAGTTTTCTTCCTGATAAATTGAAGGATGGAGAGTAGCAAGAACATATGCTCGCCGCGAACTTCTCTTAAACTAATTTTGTCTTTGTGTATCTACATGAACGATATACAGGAGTCTGAAAAATTACCCATATGTTTCGACTGCATTTAGAAAACAATAACGCTTGACTTTCTCAACGGAAAGAAGTGTTCAGACATAAACGTGACTTCCAACATACCTCAAGAGAGTGATAGAGGCACATTATTTTTCACAGTATATATGACCAAATAGCTGAAAAGTGGCGTCGCCCGTGTATATATTCACTGCAGTCTTAAATTAGTCCACCTCACCTTGCGTTTTCTCTCTTCCCTTTCCTTCTCTGTCTGTTCATCTCTTCCACTCCCCTTTCTCTGCCATCACCTACTCCTCTCTCTTAAACTCCTGCTCCACCTTCTCAGTCAATTAGTCAATTGCGTCATACATCTCCGAAAAATTATATAAGTGCAGTGTTACCTGAAAGACATAAATTTCAAACTCATAAAATCGTGTACACAGAACAAAATTACGAACATAGCTTCTTTGGAGGCATCACATGAGAATGGCATAAGTCGAAATGGCCGACATGAAAAATAAAGTATTTGCAGCAACTTAGGTAATTAATATTTATTGGAATGAAATAATTTCTGAAGCACATTCATTGGCGTAAATGGATAGTGTTTGTAAAATAAATAGCGAATACAGTTAGCAAAGAGGTAATAAATTTAAACGTGATTCTTAATGCAGCCGTATACGGCGCATAACGTCAAGGTTATATTCCTTATTGAATGCACGACCTAGAAGCAAAAATTTGTGAAGCACTATGAGAGGTAAAAAAAAAAAAAAAAAAAAAAAAAAAAAAAAAAAAATAAGATAAAAAAAACAATAAAAAAGTCAGCCAAACTTTCACATTTAGTCGAACTTTGACTGCTTTTTCCGGTCTCGGTTCACCGTGCCGTTATAACCGTAAACCCAAGTAGTCACGAGTTATGACCATTTTGAGCAAATCAGGATAATCATTGACGTCAGACAAGGTCTCCCGAGCAATAGTAACACCTGACGGTTCTTCTGATCAAATTTGGAAAGTTTTGGAACATTCTTCGCCGACAAACCTCTCATGCCCAAAACAGTTGAAAAAATTACATAACACAAGCCGAGCTATATACCAACATCCTCAGTAAAGTCGCTTACGGGAACTGGACGATTTTCAAAAATGTTCAAATGTTTGTAAAGCTTATGGAACTTAACTACGGGGTCATCAGTCCCTAAACTTACAAACTACTTATGAACTACTTACGAACTAGGACGGCACAAACATCCATGCCCGAGGGGGGATTCGAACCCCCGACCGTAGTGGACGATTTTCCAAAACAATTTTCTTCAGAGCTTCGACGTTGTCTGATGTGCTTTGTCTTCCAGACCGAGGTTCTGGCACCTTCTCGGTCTTCTTAGGAGAGCTTGTACCACTGGTAAACAGGTTTTTCACTTCTAACAGATTTTTCGTGTGTCACTGTAACATTCCAAGTGTTTTAGAACACTAACATTAAATTTTTCACCATAAATGAGTTGCAAATATTTGCAACAATTGTAATACTAACAGAAAATCGCCGAGTACACGAAAACACATCTAACCTATCTATCTGTCAAAAACAAACCATGTATGGTGTACTCTTCAAACTCTGAACATACGTTCGGGACACGTGTACCAACATAACAAAAAATAAGTTAATAATCGAATGGCGCAGTTTGATAAGTCACCTTACTTTCTGAACGTTTCCGGTTTGTTGGTCCCAGCTGCTGCGTGACTCATTTCTTAACCGTCCATGCGCCATGCGCCACTCATGTTCTGCGTGTGAATTATGGTCGCGTGGTTGTTTATGACCATGGAGAGACAGTGGCTCTTGGAAACGTACATCTATCCTTTGAACGTTCGTCTTCGAAAAGATTACTATCGCACTCACACGATCAAGTAACACAATCAATTGCGATCTGACCTCGTGATTTGAATTTGAGCAGAAATAAATCTAAAGCTCTGTTGCCTCTACGAGAGTATAAGTAGCAACGAATAGAGGCATCGAGTGATTCCACAGATAATACCAACGAGACAGATGACGCTAGTAGCGGTACCAGATCATGCGAAAGCGCCAAGTGTGAAGACGGATAAATATAAATGCGAAGGAAATGAACAGTAACCGAAGTGTCACAGAGACAAGTGCTCACAAGACATTAGCACCAGATATTAAGACAGCTGAATAACTCTGGACGCCAGAGGTAACCTATCCAAAGTAACATTTCGCTGACTTTACAGGAGAGCAAAAAGAAGCTGCTGCGACTCGGATTTGGCTACCTGTAGAATAATTCAAATACCCAATCATGAAGACCTCTAGTTTTTATATCTTTTCTAGTTAGTTTCTACATGTACTTCGTTTTTAGAAATATCTTATGAAATGTTACGATATTTTACCTCACATAAATATATTTGTGAAGCCGTCTTTATTTACACATACGATATTGTCAAGGTGCTTATTACATTAGGTTTGCTGTTCATTTGCATGCCATTTTATATTTATAAATGTTCCTTTTTATGTTTATAAATGTTTATGTTTATAAATTCCAACCATAGTAGCTTACTCTATAAAGTAACAAAGGTTAAACTACTTTAAAACCTGAGACAATGACAAACATTTCTGTCCAAATTCAGCATATATTCATTAACAAATTGAGGACAAAATTCGAAATGTAGAAAAACAATTCCCTTGTACAATTAATTGATAACAACATTATGTTCATATCCTTCTGAGTCCTTTTCAGTTTGTGTTGACATAATCTGTGGTATATTTTGGTAGAAATAGTGTAAAGATCCAGGCTCCCACCTAAGCAGCTTTTGTAAATCTTTATACTTCTCTGTAGCAATAGATCTGAGAGTATTTCGTATAGCAGGAAGCTCTTCCGGCCATACTGCCCCTCTTTTTCGCCGTTGCACGTCAATCTCTTGAAATTCACCATCAAATGCTGTTTTATAGAACACAGAACCTGACTTCTGTGCTCGTACTTGTAGATGCACAACTTGGCTAACCAAAAATTTTCCAGATACTAAACTTTTGATTGTCCGTTTAACTAAAGGTGATGATGATCCTTTGAAAAGACTTTCAAAGTCTTTAAAATCTGCCATTTGCATGTCATATACTTGAATGAGTTCTTTGAATCTGCACTGGCGAACAAAATGTTGCCAATCCCAAGGAGTTGCAATTATGTCATTTGGGCTCAGTTTGCTTTTGGCACGTTCACTAACAGCATGTACACCATCTACCTCCATATGAGTGTGTCCCTTCAATAAGAATTTATGGTTTATCACTTTAAGATTAGGAAGACACCTAAGAATCCAAAAATATGACAGAATCATGGGTAAGTTACGATTCTGGCCTCCACAGTTGTCAGTCCATATCGCAAGTTCCTCAGTTTGGTTTTTGGCAGGTTAGCTAGGGCCCACTTTAGCAAACAAGATGACACTTCTATAGGTCCACGACCTGCTACTGTTTCATCCCACATGCAACAATAGGATTTCTGCTCTGAAGCATCAAGGATTGTCAGATTATACGTCCAGAGCTTTCTTAGATAAAACGCACTGGAATTAGTAAGGTGAGGTGTCGGCAAACATTTTTGAAGATCGAACATGACAATCTTTGCATTTGATCCAGGTTGTTTTGACCGATTTTTGTCGAAGGTCTTGTTTTTATATCTTACATCTGCTTCTGACAAGTGGCCATCGTAATCTGATTAAAATTTGGACTGTTTCTTCAGCTGTTATATCATTTTTGAGTTTCACCTGAAACTCATCACAGTCATCACACGTATCAGTCGCAGGTTTCTTGAATCCTAAATTAAACTCAATGTTAAATATGTCACGGTAAACCCACTGCTTTGCAATTAACTCTTGCTTCATTTCGTTTTCCTTGCAGTGCTCTACATACAAAGAATACATTTTTGATATATTGAGATGGCTGCTAAGATACAATCTACCTGTTTTTGCATACCGAGGCAACGAAATTAATACGCCACCATTAGTTCGATTTAACTATCTGTAACGCGCAGTATGAAAAGTACATACGAACGCGCAGTGTCATGACAAGTCTTTGTGGTAATAATGAGAAAACACGCGTTGATTAAACGCTGAACTTGGAAAGGAAAATCACTGCACAAGATACACAAGGCTTCGGCAATGGGGAACAGTCGAAAATTAAAACAAGAGAGACCTGACAGATCACGCTTTCCCGTGGGTTAAATAGACGTAATTGCATTTCAGTCAAGTAAAGTTTGTTTAGTTACATTTACATAAACGTATATCATATGACCAACCAAAATGAAAATCGCATACCTGGGATTCTTCATTTCTTAGCAGCAAATCAATTCCATCAGTAACTTTGTCGTAAGGTAAGGTCTCAGCACCCAACAGATTCGCACTGTCATTTTCCTAAGTAAGCAAATTGCATTATTATACAAAACGCGATGAATTTTGCTCGATTCAAATGATAAACCATGTATAATAGGACTGTACCTTTGATTGATCGTATGACAAGCATTGTAGTTGTGTCAGTTCCGTATATTATAGCCACTCATTTTCGTCAAAAGGAGGGGCTACATGTGTACTTGTATCTGTCACCAACGGAGTTCCGACGACATTACTACCGTCAACTGGTAGTAAAGCATCGAGATCATTTGTCTCTTAAATCGCGGAACGTACATTTAGATGTTTCTTATATCCCAGTATGATGAATAATATCTTAAAATGTATATTGTTGTGGTCTTCAGTCTGGAGACTGGTTTGATGCAGCTCTCCACAATACCCTATCCTGAGCAAGCCTCTTCATCTCCACATAAGAACGGCAACCTACATCTGTCTGAATCTGCTTACTGTATACATCTCTTGGTCTTCCTCTGCGATTTTTACCCCACACACTTCCCTCTAATGCTAAATTCACAATTCCTTGATGTCTAAGAATGTGTCCCACCAATCTATCCCTTCTTTTAGTCAAGGTATGCCAGAAATTTCTTTTCTCCGCAATTCTGTTCAGTACCTCCTCATTAGTTACGCGATCCACCCACCTAAACTTCAGCATTCTTCTGTAGCACCATATTTCAAAAGCCTCTATCCTCTTCCTGTCTGCACTGTTTATCGTCCATGTCTCACTCTCATACAAGGAAACACTCCATACAAATGCCCTCAGAAAGGACTTCCTTAGGCTTAAATCAATATTCGATGTTAACAAATTTCTCTTTTTCAAAAACGCTTTTCCACCCATTGCCATTCTGCATTTTATATTCTCTGTACTGCGACCATCATTTGTTATTTTACTGCCCAAGTAACAAAACTCATCTACCTCCTTTATTGCTTCGTTTCCCAATCTAATTCCTTCAGCATCACCTGATTTTCTTACACTGCACTCCATTACCCTAGTTTTGCTCTTGTTAATGTTCATCTTATATGCACCTTTCAGCACACTGTCCATTCCGTTTAATTGCTCTTCCAGGTCCTTTGCTGTATCTGACAGAATTACTATGTCGTCGGCAAAACGCAATGTTTTTAATTCTTCCCCCTGAACTTTTATTCCTTCTCCAAATTTCTCCTTGCTTTCCTTTATAGCTTGTTCAATGTACAAATTGAATAACATTGGAGAAAGGCTACAACCCTGTCTCACTCCCTTCCCAACCACTGCATCCCTTTCATGCCCTTCAACTCTGACAACCGCTGTCTGGTTTTTGTACAAGTTGTAAATAATCTTACTCTCCCTATATTTTACTCCTGCTTGCTTCAGAACTTTAAAGAGTTTATTCCAATCAACATTGTCAAAAGCCTTCTCCAAATCTACAAAAGCTAGAAATGTAGGTTTGCCTTTTCTTAATCTATCTTCTAGGATAAGCCGTAAAGTGAGTATTGCCTCCCGTGTTCCTACATTTCTCCTGAACCCGAACTGATCTTCCACGAGGTCGGCTTCTACCAGTTTTTCCATCCTTCTGTATATAATTCGTGTTAATATTTTGCAACCATGACTTATTAAACTGATGGTTCTGTAGTTTTCACACCTGTCTGCACCTGCTTTCTTTGGAATGGGGATTATAACATTTTTCTTAAAGTCTGAGGCTACTTCGCCTGTCTCATACATCTTACACACCAGGTGAAACAGGTTTGTCATGGCTGGTTCTCCCAGAGACTTCAGTAGCTCTGAGGGAATATCATCTACTCCAGGGGTCTTGTTTCGACTTAGGTCTTTCAGGGCTCTGTCAAATTCTTCTCTCAGTACAGTATCTCCTATTTCATCTTCATCTACATCCTCTTCCCTTCCTACAATATTGTCTCTAAGTTCATTTCCTTCGTAGAGCCTCTCTATATACTCTTTCCACCTTTCAGCTTTCCCTTCTTTGCTGGGAACTGGTTTTCCATCCGTGTCCTTGATATTCATAGAGCTGTTTTTCTTATCTCCAAATGTTTCTTTTATTTTCCTGTCGGCTGTATCTATTTTTCCCCTATTAATACATTCTTCTACATCCTTGCATTTGCCTTCTAGCCACTCCTGCTTAGCCATTTTGCACTTCCTGTCAATCTCATTTCTTAGTCGTCTGTACTCCATTTTGCCTGTTTCATTTACTGCATTTTTATATTTTCTCCTTTCATCGATTAAATTTAGTATCTCCTGTGATATCCAAAAAAGTATATTAGCTATGCATAATGATTTGATGTTGTAAGCTGATGATATAATGAGACTGTAGAATAGAATATTAGTTCTTGAAGTACTAGAAATACTTGTACTGCTTACCTGTACTAACTTCAGCGCTAATTCCACGATCCTTTTACTTCTTCCACTAATAGAATCCATTTTAATCTTCGATTCCGTCATAAAATGCTCCTCCAAACATCACAAACTACAGCACACTGTTATTCGCACGTGATTAACAATTTGTATAACAATACGGAAGTAACGTAACACTTAGAGGTAAACCATCGTAACAGCCAATACGATAAAGAGCGAGGCGGTCTATATTCAGGTCAATTGTCGTATGGTCATTTACCCTTGTTTACCACTGGTTTCAGGTTGCAAATACGATAGTATCGCATTGCTGAATTTCTTTTATTTAAAATATGCGCATACAGTATTGTACCCCTAAGAAGGTATGACTTAAACTAGCCACATACGATAAAAACCTCAAAATCGCAATTTTTGCACTTACGATAGGTTACCTCTGACGTGCAGAACTGAGGTGAGGGCAGGCTGCCTGTAGAGAGAGCCAGCACAGATCCATGTGAAGGCAAGAGCGCACCCCAGTTGTGACGTCAGTAGATGCCCGAGAGCGAGCTGCTCAATCTCCTCAGCTCTTACATTATGTAAATCTTAAATTCTAATTTCCTGTCTTCATAACACACAATACGTAATAACAGGGTACTTCTCCGCATCTGATGTACTAATCCAACTGGTGGGATAAAATATTGTATAAACGAGTGCTGCTCTCTCGTAGTCGCATTTCCGAAGCAGGTAGTTATAACCTTGATTTCAGACGGTAAAGGAATATGAATACTGTCCAATTATTTCTGATTTCGTTTGATTCGTTTGATTCTTTGATTCAGTACGTCATGGTGATTCGATTTCTAGTATACGTTCACTGTTCTTTCTATTCTGCGATGACGCGATTCAGGTGTGCAGAGTTTCATTGAAAGCGGATGGGCGGTACGGCAGAGTATGAAATACAAACAACCATGATGCACAGGTTTCCCACGCTTTTCAGTGTTTATAATGTCACTTCTCCTAAAATATAAGAAGTACAATCAAACAATTTCTTAGGTACATTCAATGGCGTAAATGGATAGTGTTAGCAAAATATGTTGCGAAGCCATTTAGTGGCAAATAATTAATAAATTTAAACGTCATTCATAATGCAGTAGGCTTAGTTGCAATTCCGTGTTCATGACGTTACGTCTGCTGAACTACGTGTATTATAGTGATACAATTATGCCTCTAAGCTTTTTTTTTTCTTTTTTTGCGCATTGCTTCTAGGGACCATTCACGTGGGTAATCATGGGCCCAGTGTAGCTCGTGCGAGGCACCATGATGACCAAAGGGTCGCACACTAGCTGCAGACCATGTACACCCCATTATGACGATCCAGTTTCCCTACGGCATTGTTATTTTCCCACATGATAACGCACCATCTCACAAGGCCAGAAGTGTGATGCAGTGGTTTGAACAAAACAGTTACGAGTTGCTATTAGTTGCTAGTCGGGCAACTTGTTCTACCTCAACGGGATCGCAACAGAACGCATATGGGACGTGGCTGAACGTGTGGTCAGAGCTCCTCCCTCCCTCCCTGGAGTTTACGGGAATCAGGCGACTGCTGAATGCAGCCGCTACCACTGCCTCATCGCTTTCATGTGCAGACGCGTCACCGCTGTCATCGTGTCTTATGAGGACATACTGGCTGTCACGTGGCTCATATTGTTTCACTAATCAGCATAAACTGTTATCTGGCCATGCTAACGATCCATCATTTATTACGTGTAATGGAATTGTTCTGAAAGCCTTTTTGAAGCACCGACTACAGTCGGCAAATATTTCTGTACAGTGTATGACAGAGTATGATTCACGTTGTTATTTAGGAAGTTTTCTTCCTGTTTAATTGAAGAATGGAGAGTAGGTAGAACTTATGCTTATGTTGCCTCGCTGTGAACTTCTTTTACAAGGGGAGTCCGACAATTGTGTAATTCAGATTCGATTCATACTGCCCATAATGAAAGCTCATGGCTAGAGGTGTAATTTGGCCGGACCAGAGTGATAGTTGTCATACAAATATGGAAAGCAGAAAACAGCACGAGATCGAGCACATCTCATAAACGATGCGTTTTTATAAGTACAATTGTTTTTTAAATTATGTGTTGGGAAACACACCTGATTCATACTCTGAGCCGGCCGCGGTGGCCGAGGAGACTGAGGCGCTCCAGTCACGGTCTGCACGGCCACAACGGTCGGGGGTTCGAATCCCCCCTCGGGCATGGATATTTGTGCCGTCTTTAGTATAAGGTAGTCGATAAGTAGTTTGTAAGTTTATGGACTGATGACCCCGTAGTTAAGTCCCATAACCTTAACAAACATTTGATTTTGATATTCTGAAAAAGTGTGCTATCATTCGACAGGTTTGACTTACACTATACGTATTCGTTTCGGAACATCGTTTACACTTCTTCTGTTAACTATACGTGGTAAACATTATGAAGACAGTTAATAACATTTGTGAAATACAAATTTGTTTGCGGAAAACAGAATGATGTTCGAAGTCGCCAGTTGCATATAATAAGTTGTTTGAAAGTCGTTTGTCGTGGAAAAACTGGCGATTTCGAACATCAAATGCTATTGCGTGTGCGTTTGTGTGTGTGTGTTTGTTTGTTTGTATACATTTGAATTATATATATATAAAGGTGCATGCCACGAGATTCGATCCGGTGACCTTCGGATTACGAACCCGAACGCTTACCGCTACGCCACGCCTCTGTACAATATTATTAATCATAGAGAGTATTTCACCGTAACGGTTTTTTTTAACTATCGATTTTCTCGATAACGGCTGAGAAGTGCATCTTGGTGCTTTACCAAATTACACCTATGGCCATGACCTTTCATTATGCGCAGTATGAATCTAATCTGAATTTCACAATTGGCGGCCTCCCCTTGTTAGACTTATTTTTCTAATTCGAATAAATAATCCCTGAGACGGATTTACGTCTCGAATATGTCAAAGACATTATTGATAGATCTGAAGCATTGAATTAAAATTTGTGGTGCGGCCGAGAATCGAACCCGGACCTCCATGCTTACTAGGCAGACGTCTTAACCGCTGCATGGAGAGCCTTGGCAGTAGTGGCAATTATCTTTGGAACAAAGAAGCTAAATTAAAGTTTGTGTTGTGGAGGGAAATCGTACATAGACTATTCCAAGGCGCCTTAATCGTTAGTGGTGTGGTAGTCTAACGGTTAAGACGTCTGCCTAGTAAGCATAGAGGTCCGGGTTCGATTCCCGGCCGCACCACAAATTTTAATTCAATGCTTCAGATCTATAAATAATGTCTTTGACTTATTTTTCTCTTCCTGTCCCTAAGTGAAAAATATATAGGATACTTGCAAACTGACCATTTGTTCCGATTCGATTTAGAAAACAAAGCTTCACTTTCTCAAAGGAAAGAATTCTTCCGACATAAACGTGACTTCTAACAAATTCAAATGTTCAAATGTTTGTAGAGCTTATGGGACTTAACTACGGGGTCATCAGTCCATAAACTTACAAACTACTTATGAACTAGCTAATACTAAGGACGACAGAAATATCCATGCCCGAGGGGGGATTCGAACCCCCGACGACAGTAATGACCGTGCAGAACGTGACTGGCGCGCCGCAGACCGCTCGGCCGGCTGACTTCAAACATACTCATAAAACGTGTTAGCGGCCCATTACTTTTCGTAGTGACCGAATTGCTAAAACCCGGCATTGCCCGTGTACATATTTATTCCAGTCTTAAGCTAGTCCACCTCACCATCTCTGTCCTTGTCTCTCTCTTCGTCTCCACCTTCCTCTTTGTCTGCCAATCACCTCATCTCTGTTGAACTTCTCCTCCTACTCCACAGTCTATTGCCGCCTCCATTATGAAAAGTTATATAATTCATTTAACTTTCTTGCTGATCAGTGAAGTGCACCATAAGTATATTGCAAGCCACCTTCCGCCATTCAGTGTATGAAATAATTGGCAGAAGGTGACGTTCCTCTAGCTCTGAAGGTTAACGGTGCTAAATTTCATAGTTTAGTATAAAACGGTAAATGCCCTCTGCCATACAACATACGAAGTTTTACGTAGGCAGTGATTTTCCTCTTATTTTGAAGATCAAGCGTGCAGTTTCTTATCAATCGGATGAAAGGTACAGCAGCGCATAAAATAATAACTATCTTAATGCCTTGGTGTCTATGACGTCACATCAGCTAAACTATAATGAGAACAACGAAATGATTTCGTTGGCACATGAAGTGGCGTTAATGAATAGTATTTGCAAAGGTGACTCCGCAGATAAAATTAACAAGTCAGATGACTTTAGTAGCCGTACCAGTTTATACGGAAGCGCCACGTGAAGACGAATAAATGTAAAACGTGAAGGAAGTGAATAGTAAGCCAAGTGTCACAAAGACAGCTGCTCACAACAGATTAGTGCTAGATGTTAAGGCAACGGAATAATTGACGACAACACAGGCTCCATGTATAGAGAGAGCTGGCATAGATCCATGTGAGGGCAGGAGCGCCCTCGTATGCGACTACTGGTGGATAGGACTATGGCTGCCAGGAGTAAGCCGCTCATCGTCCTTATCAGGTCCTACACTATATAAATGTAAACTTCCTAATTTCCTGTCTTCTTAATACACAATACTCAATAATGGGGTATTTTTATCTGCATCTGATGCACTAATACAAGTAATCGTCCATGTTGAGGGATAAAATTTTTTATAAAGGAGCGCTGAAAGAGTGGATAACATAGTTATCCCTTCGCCATCGTATTTCCACGGAGGTAATGATTCTGTTATAGTAGCTCCCATAATTTCGTACCTCCCATCGCATTTCCGAAACAGGCATTTGTAAGCAAGATGTCAGACGGTAACGAAATGTAAAGAATCTCAGGGAGGCGTTGCCATCTTGCGCACAAAGCACCTGGCAGCGGTAAGACTACTTACCACAAGAATTCAGTTCCCATCATCATGTTGTTGTCCCATCACAATTAAGTTTTCCTCTCCCTTAACTGTCTGAATAATTTCCTTTAGCTCCTCATACATTTCTTCGATCTCCTCATCATCGGCAGAGCTAGTTGGCATATAAACCGGTACTAATTTTGTCGGTGTTGGCTTCGTATCTATCTTTACAATCATAATGCGATCACTGTGCTGCTCATAGTAGTTTACCCGCATTCCTATTTTCTTATTCATTATCAGTCCTACTCCTGTGATACCCCCAACTGATTTTGTATTTATAATCCTGTACTCACCTGACCAGAAATCCTGTTCATCCTGCCACCGAATTTCACTAATCCCCACTATATCTAACCTCAACCTATCCATTTCCCTTTTTACATTTTCTAATTTTCCTACCCTTATTCCACGCTCCGATCCGTAGAATGCCATTATTGTCTTTCCTGATGACAACATCCTCCTGCGATAGAACGCATATGTGACATGAGTTAACGTGTCGTTGGAGCTGATCCCTGAAAATTACGGGAATCGGGCTACTTTGAATGCAGATCCGGTTTCTCCAGCCACATAGCACCGCCTCTTTACATGCTGAGACGCGTCCCCGCTGCCATCGTGCCAAATGAGGATATATTGGCTGTCACGTGGCTTATACTGTTGTGACTATTCAGTATAAACTGTTATCTGGCCATGCTAAGGATTTGTCATTCATTAGGTGTAATGGAATTGTTCGGACAGCTTTTATGAGGCACTGACTACAGTCTGTATCTATTTCTGTACAGTATGTGACGGAGAGTACTTTTTCACTTTGTTATTTGTGAAGTTTTCTTTGTGTTTAAGTGAACGATGGAGAGTAGCAAGAACATATGCTTAGGTTGCTTCGCTCTGAACTGAGACATTTTCTCTTCGTGTCACTACGTTAACGATATACAGGAGGCTGCAAAATGACCATAGGTTCCGACTCGATTTAGAAAACAATACAGCGTGACTTTCTCAACGGAAAGAAGTGTTCAGACATAAACTTGATTTCCAACATACCCCAACAGAGTGTTAGAGGCCCGTTACTTTTCACAGTACATATGACCAATATGAAAATGTGGCGTCGCCCGTGTACATATTTACTGCAGTCATGTCACCTTCTGCTTTCTCTCACCTTTCCTTCCCTTGTCTCTCTATTCATCCCCTCCTCTCCCCTCTCTCTGCCATCACCTCCTCCTCTCTGTTGAACTCCTCCACCTCTTCAGATCATCTCTGAAAAATAAGATTACTTTTTTTAACACTATGCTGATCAATACTTTTCATCTCATCGTAGCTGTGCACGTAATTTTAAACATTCTCAAAAAATAGTTGTCAATTTTAAAGAAGTAGACACATGTAATCAAGTAGATTCAACACTCTTTCTACGGCGAAGACATTATAAACAATATAACAGAACATTTAATTTTGTTATGCTTAAGTTCCCTAGTTGGTGGTACTTCTCTTACTCTTCAAGAAACTTAACTGTCAGAATGCACAATTTAAAGGCGACTGACACAAACCGCAATTTTAAACAACTTTTTATGTGCCTTTGCGTCTTGTTGTTTTCTCTCGTTTGTTGTCCCTAAAAGTTTCGACATAATATCAGTAAGGTATACTATGGACGGTATTTGTCGACAATAGTAAGTTAAAGAAAACCAGAGAAAAAGTCAGGAAGCAAAAGCCTATATTAAGAAACTACTTATATTTTAATTTCCGAGGAGTTAATCTAGGCTGTAAGTACGAAGTATGATAGTATGAATTGCCGATTTAGCATTATCCCCCAGTTCTTGCTGCATTATATGATTTGACGCAGCTAACTAAACGCAGACTATCAGAGAAAGAACTGCACTTCGTGGCCAGGTGAGTTGGAGTATTATCACGCTTCCCGTTCTTACTGCCGTCCTGTCTATTCGGTCACGTACCTCTTAACCTCGATGTTCGACAAGACTGATAAATACTTCAGTTGCAGGATATGATTAACCACTTATCAATGACTGACGTTAATGAAACACTAATAGGTGGATGCTTTACCGTGTGCGGCGCTGAAATGGCCGTGGGGTCTGTGGAACTACGATGCGGGTTGCGCGGCCGGAGGTTCAGGTCCTCCTTCAGGCGCGCGCACATGTCTGTGTGTGTGTTATACCGTTCGAACGTGGGAATGGTGGTTGATGTCGGACAGATGGGAACTTCGATCTCGGCAGTCATGCAGGACTTCGGCACCACACGTTCAACCGCCTGCAGGGTGTGCCGTGAGTGGTTGGATGAGGTGTCAGTCCACAACAAATAACTGCCAGTCCATCCTCCCACGGGCATGTGTGTGTGTGTGTGTGTGTGTGTGTGTGGTGTTGTTAGTATAAGTTAGTTTAAGTAGGATGATTCTGCCAGCATTTTGGAAAAGTATGGACACTAAGCGGTCTATGTCTTTATTTTTTGCGATAGCTTTGTTGTCTTAGGGCACGTTAATAAAAGTTAGTTCCGTTATACTTAAAGCGCATTTTTACAAATTTACGAAAGAAATGTATTTCATTGTCTCATTTTTCATTGTTTTATGGTTTAGTTTAGACTGTCCACTAGTCGTATTTGGTTTTCTTATGTTTTGCTGTAGATCGCGTATCACTGACTAAAACCGGTATTCAGTGGACAAAAGTCTTTCGACTATGGACGTAAATAAAGGAATATATGGTTTACTCATGAATCATTATTCAACTGATGACTATGTCGCATCTTGTGAGACATGACCCTAATTTCATGAAAGATTGTCAAAGCGCACTGAACTGACTCCATTTGTGTCTTCCAGTGACGACGAATATTTGAGACTAATCATTCATTTCTTTCAGTGCAAAGAATGACAACAGACAAAATGTTAGATCCCCAACACACACGCGTCCAACAATCCCGCCGTCCCAGTTCTTTGAAAGCGCTCACTGGACTCTTCGGGTAGCTGGAGATGACGTGCATTTGGTAACACGTGGTTTTGTGAATCATGGCAGTATAATGGAGAATGTCTGCCATTAGCAAGTGTACACAGCTGCGTATCAAATTGCAACACCTTCAAAGACAGGAGATACCACGATCGATTTTATTTGGGAGATATCCGGTGGTAAAACAGATCACATTGTTGAAAAGAGAGCCATATAGGAGATGTATGGAAGGTGATGAAATCAGTATTGAGCGTTGCCACAAATAATGGCTATAACCATTGCTCCACAATCCGGCATGGAATCTAAATCTACATACATACCCTGCAACCCACCAAAAGGTGCGTGGCGGAGGGTACCCACTACCACTACTAGTTATTTGCTTTCCTGTTCCTTCCCCATATAGAATGAGGGAAAACGAATGATTGTGTGCATCTGTACGAGCTCAAATCTCTCTTTGTGGTCTTTATGCAAACTGTAAGCTGCAGTCCGCTTAAAATTCCGGCCGTCTAAATTTCTTCAACAGTGTTGCTGGAAAAGGACGTTGCCTTTCCTCCAGCGACTTCCATTTGAGTTTCAGAAGCATCTCAGTAATCCTCGTGCATTGATCGAATCTACCAGTAACAAATCTAGCCGCCGTCTCTGAATAACTTCTGTGCTGCATTTAGCGAAAATGCTACTAATTTTCTGCTAAACCACTAGACCAATTTCAATCAAATTTAGTACACACATTCCTTACCGTGAGGTAACAATTGCTGCAGGGTTAATAATCACAACACATGGTTCAGATAATATGACGTCATAAACAATAGGAATTGGACGAAGTGGCGCATGATGCAGCGGGACTTTATAAATAGGCTATATGAGAAAGAGTACTTAGCGACTTGCAACAAACTTTAAACGTAATTTAAAACCTTTATTAAACTTTTTCTCGCTGACAATCATAGCAAAATGATGAAAGGAAAAAAGTTTCTCGGTTACTACTTTTCCCATGTTTATGGAGTAAAACTACGGTATTCGGTATAACATTACAATTTATAATTTGTACATTACAAGTTATAGCCGCTAGAAATTTTACCGACAGTATATACGCACATACTTGAGTGTACCTTCGAAATTGTGGTCACCCACAAGCCTGTCCTCAATATAGGCATTCCATCTGCTGATCTCCGTTGTACACTACGCCGTAAAAGTTCTCGGTTTGTGGAGTAGTGAATGGCGCACCCTACAGGTGCCCAACAAACTGAGGCGTATAAAGGAGACAACAAACGTGTGGAGGACCTCTCTGCGAGCCCCTCGCAGATACTCTGTTGTTCTCTGCCGGCTGCGTATCGGCCATACTTGGCTTACGCACGGCCACCTTCTCCGTGGCGAGGATCCTCGCGAATGTCGATGTGGTGCGCGTCTGACAGTCGCCCACATCGTCTTGGAACGCCCGGAGTTAGCAGCACAGAGAAGGAATTTTAATCTCCCTGGCGATTTGAAACTTGTTTTAGCTGACAATGCCTCTATGGCTGACGCTGTTTTAAATTTTATTCGTGTGAGTGGCTTGTACCGATCCATTTGATTTTTAGTACTGTGTTCATTATGTGTTTGTTCTTCGTTGGCCTACCGTTTTAGGCAGGTGGTTTTAATGTGCAAAAGCGGCCAGATGCCCTACTACCTTGTCTGTGGTCACCTGCCCAGGACACGCTGGCATCGTCTTACCACCTTTCTCTTCTTTTACCCGTTTTTACTTTCATTCTTTTACTTATTGACTTGTTACACCCCTTTGCTTGGTGAGACTTAACACATCGTTTTATGTTACATTGTATTGCTTTTATTCTAATCTCTACGGTTTGAACAAGGGACGGATAACAGTAGTCGTTTAGTCCCTTTATAACCAAACCATCGAAATTGTATCGCAGTACGACACATAGTCTACGAGAGCACATAAACAGTAACATTCACGGAAAACCGCCCCATCACCCACCAAGTTTTAATCTATTACTTCTTTACTACTAACTGTAATCGAAAGAGGTTTTACACACATACAGTCCTTATACAAATGACTATATACCTGAAAAATGGCAGTAATAAATGAATAAATACCCGGGCAACACCGGGTTTTCAGCTAGTCTAATATATAAAGCAGAGTGACCTTATGTTTGTGTGTTTGTGTGTACTTGTTGAATACAAATCTTTTTGTTCCAATCTGTATGAAATTTTGTACATGTAAGCTTCAATCCATGCCACGTCGGGGGTTCAAATCCCCCCTTGGGCTTGGATATGTGTTTTGTCCTTAGGTTAGTTTAACTTAAGTAGTTTGTAAGTCTAGGGACTTATGACCAAAGTATTTTGGTGCCATAAGAATTACAAACATTTGACCATTTGATTTTCAATCCATGAGGACGGTCGCCATAAGTGTAAGAATCACTAACAATACATAGTTCACGAGATATGACGTCATAAACAATGAGATGCGCGAAAAACTGCTGCATTTAGCGGCAATGCTGCTCATTTTCTCCTAAACCATTGGACCGATTTCAACCAAATTTTGTACAAACATTCCTTACCGTGAGGTAACAATTGCTGCAGTGTTAATAATCATATGCGACACATGGTTCAGAAGATATGACGTCATAAAAAATAGTAATCGCAAAAATCTCTCACATAATGCGGCGAGACTTTAAAAATACGCTTTATGAGAATGAGAGTACTTAGCGACTTGCAACAAACTTTAATTTCAAACCTTTATGAAACCTATTCTCGCTGACAACCATAGCAAAATAAAGAAAGGAAAAAAGTTTCTCGCTTACTACTTTTCCGCTGTTTAGGGAGTAAAACTACGGCATTCGGTATAACGTCACAATTTATAATTTGTACACTACAAATTGTAGCCACAGGAAATTTTACAGACAGTATACACGCATATAGTTGAGCGTACCTTCTAAATTGTATCACTGTACGACACGTATTTTGTGAGATTTGATCACATAAACAGTAACGTTCATGGAAAACCGCCCCATGACTCACCAAGTTTTAATCTATTACTTCTGTCATTTAATTGTATTCCCAAGAGATTGTACAGACATACAACCCTTACACAAATGAGTATATACATGAAAAATGGCAGGAATAAATAAATAAATACCCGGGCAAGGCCGGGTATTCAGCTAGTTCTCCCAATACATCCAAGTCAACCATCCGCCTTTCCATTTCATATCGCTGTGCAGTTTTACGCCTAGATATTTGACGTGATTGTGTCAAACAGCCCACTACTAATTCTGTATTCGAACAAAAAAAAAAAAAAAAAAAAAAAAAAAAAAAAAAAAAAAAAAAAAAAAAAAAAAAAAAAAAATTTCAAATGTTTGTTAAGCTTATGGGACTTAACTACGGGGTCATCAGTACCTAAACTTACAAACTACTTATGAACTACCTTATACTAAAGACGGCACAAACATCCATGCCCGAGGGGGGATTCGAACCCCCGACCGTAGTGGCCGTGCAGATCGTGACTGAAGCGCCATAGTCTCCTCGGCCACCGCGGCCGGCTGTATTCAAACATTAAGGGATTGTTTCTCCTACTCATCTGCATCACCTTATATCTTTCTACATTTGAGGCTAGCTGCCATTCCTCACATCACCTAGAAATTTGGTCCAAGTCATACTGCATCCAAAGATGACACCTTCCTGGGTACGTATTCCATATTCTCTTACGTTCGTTAGCAGTCTGTAGTGCGGTACCGTGTCAAACGCCTTTCGAAAATCGAGAAATATGCAGCCTGCCCTTCACCCATGTTTCGCAAGTTCTTTTGAGAGTAACGGGCAAGCTCTTTCGCACGATCGACGATTCTTAAAGCCATGCTGATGCATGGACAGTAGCATATCTTTCTCTGTTGTTGTTATGGTCTTCAGTCCGGAGATTGGTTTGATGCAGCTCTCCACCCTACTCTATCCTGAGCAAGCCTCTTCATCTCCTCATAAGAACGGCAACCCACATCCACTTGAATCTGCTTAGTATACGCGTCTCTTGGTCTCCCTCTGCGATTTTTACCCCACACACTTCCCTCCAATGCTAAATTTACGATTCCCCGATGTCTAAGAATGTGTCCTACCAAGCGATCCCTTCTTTCAGCCAGGGTATGCCAAAAATTCCTTTTCTCACCAATTCTGTTCAGTACTTCTTCATTGGTTATGCGATCTACCCACCTAATCTTCTGCATTCTTCTGTAGCACCACATTTCGAAAGCCTCTATTCTCTTTCTGTCCACACTGTTTATCGTCCATGTTTCACTCCCGTACAAGGCAACACTCCACACAAATGCCTTCAGAAAAGATCTCCTTACACTTACATTAATATTCGATGTTAGCAAATTTCTCTTTTTCAAAAATGCTTTTTTTCCCATTGCCATTCTGCATTTTATATCCTCTGTACTGCGACCATCACATGTTATTTTACTACCCAAGTAACAAAACTCATCTACCACGTTCATTGTTTCGTTACCTAATCTAATTCCTTCAGCATCGCCTGATTTTCTAAGACCGCATTCCATTATTTTTGTTTTGCTCTTGTTAATGTTCTTTTTATACGCACTCTTCAACACACTGTCCATTCCATTCAACTGCTCTACCTGGTCCTTCGCTGTCTCTGACAGAATTACAATGTCATCAGCAAAACGCAATGTTTTTATTTCTTCCCCCTGAACTTTAATCCCTATTCCAAATTTTTCCTTGCTTTCCTTCACCGCCTGCTCGATGTACAAGTTGAATAACATCGGAGAAAGGCTACAACACTGTCTTACTCCCTTCCCAACTAATGCTTCCCTTTCATGCCCTTCGAGTCTAATAACTGCGGTCTGGCTTTTGTACAAGTTGTAAATAATTCTCCTTTCCCTGTATTTTACCCCTAATGACTTCAGAATTTGAAAGTGTGTATTCCAGTCAACATTGTCAAAAGCTTTCTCTAAATCAACAAAAGCTAAAAATCTATCTTCTAAGATAAGTCGTAAAGTCAGTATTGCCTTCCGGGTTCCTACGTTCCTCCTGAATCCAAACTGATCGTCCCCGAGGTCAGTTTCTACCAGCTTTTCCATTCTCTTGTAGATAATTCGTGTTAAAATTTTGCAACAATGACTTATCAAACTGATGGTTCTGTAATTTTCACATCTATCTGCGCCTGATTTCTTTGGAATGGGGATTATTATATTTTTCTTAAAGTCTGAGGGTATTTCGCCTGTCTCATAAATCTTACACACCAGGTGAAATAGTTTTGTCATGGCTGGCTCTCCCAGAGACTTTAGTAGCTCTGAGGGCATGTTATCTATTCCCGGGGCCTTGTTCCGACCTAGGTCTTTCAGGGCTCTATCAAATTCATCTCTCAGTATAGTATCTCCTATTTCATCTTGATATACTACCTCTTCCCTTCCTACAACATTGTCTCTAAGTTCATTTCCTTTGTAGAGCTCATCTTTGTACTCTTTCCACCTTTCCGCTTTCCCTTCTTTGCTGAGAACAGGTTTTCCATCTGAGTTCTTGATAATTGTTCAACTGTTTTCCTTGTCCCCGAATGTCTCTTTTATTTTCCCGTAGGCAGTATCTACTTTTCCCCTTCTTATACATTCTTCTATAGATAGGCATTTGGCTTCTAGCCACTGCTGCTTAGCCATTTTGGACTTCGTGTCAATCTCATTTCTTAGTCGTCTGTATTCCATTTTGCCTGTTTCATTTACGGTTTTTTTTTATATTTTCTCCTTTCATCTATTAACTGTAGTATTTCCTGTGATAACCAATGATTTTTTGTAGGTCTTGCCTTTCTACCTATTTTGTCCTCTGCTGCCTTCACTATTTCATCTCTCAATGCAACCATTCCTCTACTGTTTTATTTCCCCCCGTTTCTGTCAATTGTTACCTAAAGCACCCTATGAAATTCTCAAGAACTTCAAGTTCCTTCAGTTTATCCAGGTCCCATCTCCTTATTTTCCTACCTTTCTTCAGTTTTTTTCAATTTCAGCCTACAGTTCATGACCAATAAGTTATGGTCAGAGTCTATATCGGCTCCTGGGTATGTCTTACTGTTTAAAACGTGGTTGCGGAATCTATGTTTTACCATTATAAAATCTATCTGATACCTTCCGGTGTCTCCTGGTCTCTTCCACGTATACAACCTTCTTTTGTGATTCTTAAACCAGGTGTTTGTTATGATTAAATCATGTTCCGTGCAAAATTCTACCAGGCGACTTCCTCTTTCATTTCTTCTGCCCAGTCCATATTCACCTACTATTTTTCCTTCTCTTCCTTTTCCTACTACCGAATTCCAGTCTCCCATCACAATTAAGTTTTCCTCTCCCTTAATTGTCTGAAAAATTTCCATTAACTACTCATACATTTCTTCAATCTCCTCATCATCGGCAGAGCTATTTGGCATAGAAACCTGTACTACTGTTGTCGGTGTTGGCTTCGTATCTATCTTGACAATGATAATGCGATCACTGTGCTGCTTATAGTAGTTTACTCGAATTCATATTTTCTTATTCATTATCTGTCCTACTCCTGTGATAACCCCAACTGATTTTGTAGTTATAATCATGTACTCACCTGACCAGAAATCCTGTTCATCCTCCCACCGAACTTCACTAATCCCCACTATATCTAACTTCAACCTATCCATTTCTCTTTTTAAATTTTCTAATTTTCCTACCCGATTAAGGGATCTAACATACCACGTTCCGATCCGTAGAATGCCAGTATTGTCTTTCCTGATGACAACATCCTCCTGAGTAGTCCCCGCCCGGAGATCCGAATGGGGGAGTATTTTACCTCCGGAATATTTTACCCGAGAGGATGCCATCATATTTTCATACAGTAGAGTTGCATGTCCTCGGCAAAAGTAACGGCTGTAGTTTCCCCTTGCTTTCAGCCGTTCGCAGTAGCTGTGTGGCAAAGCCACATTAGCTGATGTTACAAGGCCAGCTCAGTCAATAATCCAGACTGTTGCCCCTGTAACTACTGAAAAGGCTGCTGCCACTCTTCAGGAACCACACGTTTGTCTGGCGTCTCAAGAAAATTTATTGTCTTAGAACTGAGAATATGTTCAAGACTTCTACAGCAAACTAACGTTAATGATATAGATATGTAATTATGTGAGTGCGTCCTTTTGCCTTTCTTATACACAGGATTCAGATGCGCCTTTTTCCATTCACTTGAAACTTCTTGTTGAATCAAAGCTTCGCGATAAATGTAAGCTAAGTAAGCGGCAAAAGCTGCAGAGAATTCTTTGTAAAACGGAATTGGTACCCCATCTGGACCGTGTCACTTGTTTGTTTTCAATTGTCTCACAAGGGACACCTTTGACCTCGAACTCTCGGAACCGCACGAAACCATGCTTGGAATAACAGGACAGTGTCTTGTGTGTCATTTCCATGCAGAACGTTGCATTGTACCTCCAGTAATATGGAGGTTTGTGCGCCGTCTTGCAATAACCGTTTTTATCTGTAGTTACAAATACATTACATCGGATATTTGTACTAGCATTGCTGCATATACTTCTGTTAAATTGTTCATAAAAAATTTATAATGTATTACAAACTCTAAAGCGAAAGAGAATATTAGAATCCAGGATAACAGTTTACTTACAGTCGTTGAGGCGTACAGTGCTGATGTTGGCAACAACCGTAGAATGCTATTTGAAAATCCAATCATACAGAATAAGGGAAATAATCCTTGGTGTTGGCACTGAAGTAAATAAATAATTCTGTTCTTTTCCTTAGGTTGACAGAAGTTTTTATGTAACAGTACTCTTGCCTTGTCAGTAAATTAACCATCCTTGTGAAAGAAATATTTCGTTGCCAACATTAGCATACTACGTCGCTGCAACCGTAACTAAACTTTACGCAGTATTCTATCTGTCTTAGTTAAGTTGTAATCCCTTATAGATATGTGTCACTATAGACATTTAGTTATAAAAATATAAAAGGGGGTGGGTTTTGTGATAAAACGCCAGGTTTCGTGCTTTCAAAATACATACTGCAATTTATAACGGCTGAACTTCGAAACGCAACAAAGAGCATTCAACAGTTGTTGCTGCACAGTACACTGCCCGGTCTCCGTAAGTAATATTTTACGCAGTGTAATAATATTATTTTTCGTTTTTGTACCCTAGCTGCGGGAGCGGCCGACCGCTTAAAGGCGCCTTCCTGCGGAGATTCGAGTCCTCCCCCAGGCATGGGTGTGTGTATTGTCCTAAAGTTAGTTTAAAGTAGTTTGTAAGCCTAGGGACTAATAGCCACACATGTTAAGTCCGTTAGATTTTAACCATTTTAACATTTTGTACTCAAAATATATTTGTATGTTCTGGAAAGCTCTGTTGTGTTATGATACTGTGCGGCTGCTATCTCCCTACTGGCAGAATCTCTGTTATTAGGTAGTGCTTTCAAAAGAGATATACAAAAACGTACGTTCGAATATCACACACTTCAGATCATAATAAATATATTTACGGAAAACATACAGACCTCTCCGTCCGGGTTACCAGTTATCGCGACAATTTTTTTTTATGTTCGAATCTTTTTGGAAACGAAGCATTGTAAATCCACCTCTAGAACGATTAGAAGAGTTTACGGTAGCGTAACCATCCGCAATTTCATGTTAAATTGCCGTGACGCAAATACTATATCTGCCCAGCACGTTACACTTAAGAACTATGGGCAACGAAATTCAGGGTGCGACAGCTCGTACTTACAGGAGCCTTAAGACAGAGGACTCTTTTGAACGACGATTCGTCTGCACCACGATTCGATTCTTACAATTCTTTGTTTGTATTCGCTCAAATGAATGATACATTCACGAATCTCCACAACTCTACCACCTTCCTACTATCGATATAAAATCGTCCTGGCGATAACAGCGTCACTTGACGAGGAATGACTGCTGGTCAGACACCCGCGCGGTGAATATAGTACCGTAACGTGGGGTGAAATGGAACAGAAAATGTAGTTTCTACTGAAAATTAATGTCTAAATATTGCACTACAACTCTGAAAATTAATATAAAGAACCTCTAGTTATGCTTACATCTATGTGTTGCAAGGTTAAAAATCCTCTATCAAAACCTTTCGTTATATTTTAATCTAAATTGTTTCAAATCATCCCAGGAGTTGGGGTGATTTGGAACACTGACTCTTTTGATAAATATTTGCATTTAAAACATATGGAGGTGTTGATTGGGACACAGTAAACACATGTGTCAGAACTTTGTTGTGGAGGATGCCTTTATATTACGTCTGTTTGATTTTAATTAATGCTGTTTACTGGGTGGAACACTTCTACTGTCTGCTCCAAATTGCTGAAATAGTTTTCTATCTCCTCTGTTAACTTGCACCCTAGCTCTCTTTACATTTTCACTTAAACGTACTGTAAGAGCCTTGTTATGTGAGATCAGATTTTTCACCCACTCATATCCAGGCCTGTTGCCACCAGACCTCTTTTCCACTCTTCCACTTCGGTCCAAATCGCACCTCAGAATATCCCGAACCTCACTTGTCGTAATTGGCTGACACCATTCTGCACATTTAAATAAACCACTGATTGATGCCCTCTCTTCTTCTGCTGCCAAGACGGTTTGTCCACCTATTTTCAAAGGATTTTTATTATTTAACTTCCTTGAGAATGTACTAACAGGTATTCCATATTTTTAGAAACATTTCTGAGATATTTTACGTGTCTTGATTTCATTCAGAGCTTTCTGGAGGCTTATCTCGCTATAGTTTTGATATCCCGCTGGCCCAGTCTTCTTTTTGTACACTCGCAGCATGTTCCAATTCACCCTGAAAAAATATTATTTTGCATATTTACACCTCTACCTAATAAACAACATAAGTAAACATAAGCTAACTTTTCACACACCATGACTGATAGTTGCCCTTAACATACCAATGTCAGAAAACTGTATTACTGTTACCAGAGTAGCTGTGCAACAGTTTGTTTTCAGACTTTCATATTATGGGAAATTTTACACTTTTATATAAATATTTTTTTGGAGTTGTATACCTCTTTCACACACACAATTTTTGTATCACTGTAACAATTAGTATCTCTGGTGACTATGGGAGGTGGTTTTCATTAGTTACACCAAAGTATCTCTCCTCAGCAAAAATGATTTCTTGAAATGGAGAAATGTTCCATTTCACCCCAGTAGTTCCAAATCACCACAAGTTACGGTACCAGAGTGCGGAGGCTGGGCAAGATCACGTGGGGAACTGCACGGCTTGTCGGCTGATGGAGGACTGCTGCGGGGTGTCTTCAATAAGTGGAGCCAAAAAAATAGCGGTAAGAGATCGTATTTTTATTGAAAGGTACGCGGGTTCGATTCCGCACGGCGCATTGCGAAGGAGCAGAAAAACATTTGCCGCCGGCTGGAGTTCAACCTGCGACCTTCTCAATACGAATCCCATCGTTTATCGCTGAGCCAAACACCGCTTCCTAAACACGCGCTCACAGGGACAGTTGCTAAGATGCATATAGTGATAAATAAGTAACAAAATTCCTTTTACTTCCTAAACGCTCGGACATTTCGAGTTCCCACTTGGGGCACTTTCGTGTCTCACCACGCCCTACATGTACCATAAATTTGGACGAATTCGGCGATGAGTAGGCGTCCTCTCCTCGTAAGACTTTAATGGGTATGTGATCGACGTCTCTGGGCGTTGGTGCAGTGCTCCGATGAATCCCAACAATTTCCTCACCACGCCGAACACGCCGATGGGGAGTGCGAATCCTTCGTTTCCCGGACGAACATCTCCTTGACACCTACAACTGTGTGACAAAGGCGAGCTGGCGGCTGAGAAATGTATTTTCCCACTCTCTCAAATTTTGCTTCCTCAATTACGGTATCAACTAGATATAAATGATAATAATAAAAAAGTGAAACAAATCCATCAATAATGAAAACTACAGCATTAGAAACAATCAGTCAGAGATACCCCGAAGATCAGTGGCTACACATCTACATAGATGGGTCATTAATGCAAAAAGAAAGAAATTTTTGGTGTATGAATACACAGCAAAATCTTCTGTTTTATCAAAGTTTTGGATTACACCACTCTAATTTTGTAGGTGAAGTTGAAGCCGTCAGAACTGTAGTAAATCAGCTAAATAACTATTTGCACACATTTGATTAAGCAGTCATATTCTGTGACTCGAAAGCAGCAATATCAGCAGTTGTTAACTTAAGAGATCCAAAAATTGTTAAAGTAAAAGATATCCAAGAAATAATTAAGTCCCTACAGCAACACAACAAGAAAATTGCAATTCAGTGGATACCATCTCACTGTGGCGTAGATGGTAATGAGAAAGCTGATTTCCTAGACAAAAAGGACACAAAAATTAAACAAATTGGAAAAACTACCCTGTCATATTTTGCAGTAAAATCGCATTATTATCAATATTTTTAAAGAATAATCGAGAAGAATTAATAAATTCTCATGTGAGCGGAAGAGCCGGGAAACCCTGTTGGATAACCAACTGATACCAGATGGAGCAGAAGAGAGGCAGTGGCGACATCCCGCCTGACTGCTGGACACCACTGTTTGGCCGCCACCTGCACAACATCTCCAGAATGTGTTCTGTGTCACAAGAGTGCTGCCTAATGAACAGCGATCATTTAAAAGAGTGTTCACAATTGTGCAATTGTAATTTAGACTTAACAAAATTGTACTGGGAAGCTAGAAGGCGAATGACGTTAAGTCAACTGCCGGAACATTAAAATAATAATAATAATAATATTTGGTAGACGGTGAAGTTCCTCTAGTTTCTAAGGTTAATAGTGCTAGGTTTCATAGTTCGGTATAAAACGTAAGATTTTATCGAGTTTCATAGATAAAATACCGCCGCGGTGGAGTAGCCGGGCGGTCTAAAGCACCTCGCTGGAGAGCGCGCGGTTGCTCGCCGTGGAGGTTCGAGTCCTCCCTGAGGCATGGGTGTGTGCTTGTCCGTAGGTTAGTTTACGTAGGTTTAAGTAGTTTGTAAGCTACGGACTGATGACCACGCAGTTTGGTCCGATACATTTACAAACATTTTAACATTTTGATAAAATACCCTCTGCCATACACCATACGTAGGGAGAGAGTGGAAAGTTTCATCGCAATTGGTTGGTTGGATGATTAAAGGGGACAAAACTACAATGGTCATCAGTCCCCCTTCATTGCAATTGGTTCAACGGCGCAGCAGCGTACAAAACACGAACAAACATGATACGGCAGTTCCCAATGCGTCTCATTGTTTATGAAGTCACATCTCCTAAGCTATAAAGGAGTACAATGTAATAATTCCCAAGGCAAAACGCGTTGCGAGTACACGTAACATCTAAAGCGATGTGGCAAAGATCAGAAGTAGCGCCGAAGAGAGGCCTCGAGTGATTCCACAGATAATACTAACGAGACACATGACTCTACTAGCGGTACCAGATTATACGACAGCGCCACATGTGAAGGCGGCTAAATATAAAATATGAAGGAAATGAACAGTAACCGAAGCGTCACAAAGACAAGTGCTCAGAAGGGATTAGCACTAGATATTAAGATAACTGAATAACTGATGACAACTCAGGTTGTGTGTAGAGAGACCTTGCGTACGAGGTTTGTCAGGAAAGTAATGAGACTGTTTCTCTATTTCAGGAACTACATACAGAAGGACAATGAAACTAGTGGAGCTGATAAAGGCAACATTTGTCTACAAGCAGTGAATATTTGAAGTACCTACGGTGAACACACGTGAGTTTATAACATATTTTGTTAGGTGTGTTAGTGTTGCTTGTCCGTGAGATGGCGGGTACATCAAATTTTGTGTGAAACTCAATGACAATGCACTAGAATCATTTAGTAACATTTAGAAAACATTTAGAAAATTAACACAAGCTGCTGAGTGGCACACAAGCAGCTAACCACGAGTAAAGAAGGCCAGGAGAAGCAAATAAAAAATCTGGGTCATGTTGATTTGGTTCTTTGATCATCAAGGCTAGATTCATAAGGAATTTTTTCCTCGAGGAAAAACAATGTATCAACAATTTTAGATCCAGGTCCTTGAAACACAAGGAATCGGGTCATTCGTGTCCGTCCTGACATGTCTCAATCATGGATCCTCCATCACGACAATGCACCGTGCCACACTGCTCCCTATTGGTAATAAGGGCATTCATGTTTTGCCAAACCCCCCCCTCCCCCCTCACCACAATTCCTAAGATCTCAGTCTCTGTGACGTCTTCCTGTTCCCAAAAATAAAAAATGCTGTTTGTGGCCATCATTTTGGGTCCGTAGGAACCGTTGAAAGGGTCGTGACACAGGAGCTTTGGAGGGTTCTATCTGTGAGAGGGCAAGAGTGTCTTCGAAACTAATAACAGGATATTTTTCCGCATCTGATGTACTAATCCAACTAGTCATCCATGTCGTGGGACAAAATATTGTGTAAACGAGTGCTGAAAGATTGGATGTCCTAGTTCTTCTCTCACAGTCGTATATCGGAAACTGGCAATTATAACCTTGGTCTCAGACAGTAAAGGAATATGAACACCGTGCAATGTTTTCTGATTATTTTTTCTGAAATCGATTTCTCCGATTCAGTACGTAATTGTTATTCGATTTCTGCTATTCGTTCGCTGTTCTTTCTATTCTTCGATGGCAAGATTCAAGTGTGCAAAGTTTTACTGAAATCAGATGGACGATACGGCAGCGCATAAAATACAACACAAACATGATGCGGCTGTCTGCCACGCGTCTCAGTGTTTATGAGAAGAGAGTTTATAAGAAGTACGATGAAATAATTCCTAAAGCACATTCATTAGCGAAAATCGATAGTGCTGCAAAACAAGATGCGAACACATCTAATAGCAAATAATTAATACATTTAAACGTCATTCATAATGCTGTAGTTTTAGAAGCAACTGCGTATTCATGAGGTCACATCTGTTTAACTATATATGTCTGATGAGCTACGTGAAGTATAGTGATGTAATTACGCCTGTAACTTTCGCGAAAGTGCAACGATTGCAGATCAAGTGCAGTGCCAAAGCTATGAATTGTTTTCCACGATTCCGGAGATTTCTTGCATATTGCTTCTAGGGACCATTCATTTGGCACACATGTGTCCAGTGCAGCTCGTGCGAGGCCCCATGATGACCAGGACGTATCGTACACTGGTTGCAGACCATTTACACCCCATCATGCCGATCGAGTTTCCCAACGTCATTGTCATTTTTCAATTATATAACTCACGATGTCACAAGGCCGGGAGTTGCTGGAGTGGTTTGAGCAAAACAGTGGCGAGTTCTGTTTATGTGGTTGTCCATCAACTTGTTCTGTCACAACGCGATCGCGATAGAACGCATATGGGATGTGCCTGAACGTGTGGTCAGAGCTTATCCCTCCCTCCCTGGAGTTTGCGAGACTCAGGCGATGCAGATGCGGCGCCAGATATCGCCAGCCATATACCACGGCCTCGTCGCAAACACGCCAAGATGCGTCACCACTGTCATCGTGCCAAATGAGGACATACTGCATCTCACTGTTGTGACTACTCATGTTAACTGTCATCTGGCCTTGCTAAGGATCTTCCATTCATTACATGTAATTGATTTGTATGGACAGCGCTCTGGAGGAAGTGACTACAGTCTGCATGTATTTCTGTACAGTGTGTGACGGAGAGTAACTTTGACTTTGTTATTTGTGAAGTTTTCTTCCTGATAAATTGAAGGATGGAGAGTAGCAAGAACATATGCTCGCCGCGAACTTCTCTTAAACTAATTTTGTCTTTGTGTATCTACATGAACGATATACAGGAGTCTGCAAAATTACCCATATGTTTCGACTCCATTTAGAAAATAATAACGCTTGACTTTCTCAACGGAAAGAAGTGTTCAGACATAAACGTGACTTCCAACATACCTCAAGAGAGTGATAGAGGCACATTACTTTTCACAGTATATATGACCAAATAGCTGAAAATGTGGCGTCGCCCGTGTATATATTTACTGCAGTCTTAAATTAGTCCACCTCACCTTGCGTTTTCTCTCTTCCCTTTCCTTCTCTGTCTGTTCATCTCTTCCACTCCCCTTTCTCTGCCATCACCTACTCCTCTCTCTTAAACTCCTGCTCCACCTTCTCAGTCAATTAGTCAATTGCGTCATACATCTCCGAAAAATTATATAAGTGCAGTGTTACCTGAAAGACATAAATTTCAAACTCATAAAATCGTGTACACAGAACAAAATTACGAACATAGCTTCTTTGGAGGCATCACATGAGAATGGCATAAGTCGAAATGGCCGACATGAAAAATAAAGTATTTGCAGCAACTTAGGTAATTAATATTTATTGGAATGAAATAATTTCTGAAGCACATTCATTGGCGTAAATGGATAGTGTTTGTAAAATAAATAGCGAATACAGTTAGCAAAGAGGTAATAAATTTAAACGTGATTCTTAATGCAGCCGTATACGGCGCATAAAGTCAAGGTTATATTCCTTATTGAATGCACGACCTAGAAGCAAAAATTTGTGAAGCACTATGAGACGGTAAAAAAAAAAAAAAAAAAAAAAAAAAAAAAAAAAAAAAAATAAAATAAAATAAGATAAAAAAACAATAAAAAAGTCAGCCAAACTTTCACATTTAGTCGAACTTTGACTGCTTTTTCCGGTCTCGGTTCACCGTGCCGTTATAACCGTAAACCCAAGTAGTCACGAGTTATGACCATTTTGAGCAAATCAGGATAATCATTGACGTCAGACAAGGTCTCCCGAGCAATAGTAACACCTGACGGTTCTTCTGATCAAATTTGGAAAGTTTTGGAACAAACTTCGCCGACAAACATCTCATGACCAAAACAGTTGAAAAAATTACATAACACAAACCGAGCTATATACCAACATCCTCAGTAAAGTCGCTTACGGGAACTGGACGATTTTCAAAAATGTTCAAATGTTTGTAAAGCTTATGGGACTTAACTACGGGGTCATCAGTCCCTAAACTTACAAACTACTTATGAACTACTTACGAACTAGGACGGCACAAACATCCATGCCCGAGGGGGGATTCGAACCCCCGACCGTAGTGGACGATTTTCCAAAACAATTTTCTTCAGAGCTTCGACGTTGTCTGATGTGCTTTGTCTTCCAGACCGAGGTTCTGGCACCTTCTCGGTCTTCTTAGGAGAGCTTGTACCACTGGTAAACAGGTTTTTCACTTCTAACAGATTTTTCGTGTGTCATTGTAACATTTCAAGTGTTTTAGAACACTACATTAAATTTTTCACAATAAATGAGTTGCAAATATTTGCAACAATTGTAATACTAACAGAAAATCGCCGAGCACACTAAAACACATCTAACCTATCTATCTGTCAAAAACAAACCATGTATGGTGTACTCTTCAAACTCTGAACATATGTTCGGAACATGTGTACCAACATAACAAAAAATAAGTTAATAATCGAATGGCGCAGTTAGATAAGTCACCTTACTTTCTGAACGGCGCCGGTTTGTTGGTCCCAGCTGCTGTGTGACTCATTTCTTAACCGTCCATGAGCCATGCGCCACTCATGTTCTGCGTGTGAATTATGGTCGCGTGGTTGTTTATGACCATGGTGAGACAGTGGCTCTTGGAAACGTACATCTATCCTTTGAACGTTCGTCTTCGAAAAGATTACTATCGCACTCACACGATCAAGTAACACAATCAATTACGATCTGACCTCGTGATTTGAATTTGAGCAGAAGTAAATCTAAAGCTCTGTTGCCTCTACGAGAGTATAAGTAGCAACGAATAGAGGCATCGAGTGATTCCACAGATAATACTAACGAGACAGATGACGCTAGTAGCGGTACCACATGCGAAAGCGCCAAGTGTGAAGACGGATAAATATAAATGCGAAGGAAATGAACAGTAACCGAAGTGTCACAGAGACAAGTGCTCACAAGACATTAGCACCAGATATTAAGACAGCTGAATAACTCTGGACGCCAGAGGTAACCTATCGTAAGTAACATTTCGCTGACTTTACAGGAGAGCAAAAAGAAGCTGCTGCGACTCGGATTTGGCTACCTGTAGAATAATTCAAATACCCAATCATGAAGACCTCTAGTTTTTATATCTTTTCTAGTTAGTTTCTACATGTACTTCGTTTTTAGAAATATCTTATGAAATGTTACGATATTTTACCTCACATAAATATATTTGTGAAGCCGTCTTTATTTATACATACGATATGTTCATATCCTTCTGAGTCCTTTTCAGTTTGTGTTGACATAATCTGTGGTATATTTTGGTAGAAATAGTGTAAAGATCCAGGCTCCCACCTAAGCAGCTTTTGTAAATCTTTATACTTCTCTGTAGCAATAGATCTGAGAGTATTTCGTATAGCAGGAAGATCTTCCGGCCATACTGCCCCTCTTTTTCGCCGTTGCACGTCAATCTCTTGAAATTCACCATCAAATGCTGTTTTATAGAACACAGAACCTGAATTCTGTGCTCGTACTTGTAGATGCACAACTTGGCTAACCAAAAAATTTTCCAGATACTAAACTTTTGATTGTCCGTTTAACTAAAGGTGATGATGATCCTTTGAAAAGACTTTCAAAGTCTTTAAAATCTGCCATTTGCATGTCATATACTTGAATGAGTTCTTTGAATCTGCACTGGCGAACAAAATGTTGCCAATCCCAAGGAGTTGCAATTATGTCATTTGGGCTCAGTTTGCTTTTGGCACGTTCACTAACAGCATGTACACCATCTACCTCCATATGAGTGTCCCTTCAATAAGAATTTATGGTTTATCACTTTAAGATTAGGAAGACACCTAATAATCCAAAAATATGACAGAATCATGGGTAAGTTACGATTCTGGCCTCCACAGTTGTCAGTCCATATCGCAAGTTCCTCAGTTTGGGTTTTGGCAGGTTAGCTAGGGCCCACTTTAGCAAACAAGATGACACTTCTATAGGTCCACGACCTGCTACTGTTTCATCCCACATGCAACAATAGGATTTCTGCTCTGAAGCATCAAGGATTGTCAGATTATACGTCCAGAGCTTTCTTAGATAAAACGCACTGGAATTAGTAAGGTGAGGTGTCGGCAAACATTTTTGAAGATCGAACATGACAATCTTTGCATTTGATCCAGGTTGTTTTGGCCGATTTTTGTCGAAGGTCTTGTTTTTATATCTTACATCTGCTTCTGACAAGTGGCCATCGTAATCTGATTAAAATTTGGACTGTTTCTTCAGCTGTTATATCATTTTTGAGTTTCACCGGAAACTCATCACAGTCATCACACGTATCAGTCGCAGGTTTCTTGAATCCTAAATTAAACTCAATGTTAAATATGTCACGGTAAACCCACTGCTTTGCAATTAACTCTTGCTTCATTTCGTTTTCCTTGCAGTGCTCTACATACAAAGAATACATTTTTGATATATTGAGATGGCTGCTAAGATACAATCTACCTGTTTTTGCATACCGAGGCAACGAAATTAATACGCCACCATTAGTTCGATTTAACTATCTGTAACGCGCAGTATGAAAAGTACATACGAACGCGCAGTGTCATGACAAGTCTTTGTGGTAATAATGAGAAAACACGCGTTGATTAAACGCTGAACTTGGAAAGGAAAATCACTGCACAAGATACACAAGGCTTCGGCAATGGGGAACAGTCGAAAATTAAAACAAGAGAGACCTGACAGATCACGCTTTCCCGTGGGTTAAATAGACGTAATTGCATTTCAGTCAAGTAAAGTTTGTTTAGTTACATTTACATAAACGTATATCATATGACCAACCAAAATGAAAATCGCATACCTGGGATTCTTCATTTCTTAGCAGCAAATCAATTCCATCAGTAACTTTGTCGTAAGGTAAGGTCTCAGCACCCAACAGATTCGCACTGTCATTTTCCTAAGTAAGCAAATTGCATTATTATACAAAACGCGATGAATTTTGCTCGATTCAAATGATAAACCATGTATAATAGGACTGTACCTTTGATTGATCGTATGACAAGCATTGTAGTTGTGTCAGTTCCGTATATTATAGCCACTCATTTTCGTCAAAAGGAGGCGCTACATGTGTACTTGTATCTGTCACCAACGGAGTTTCGACGACATTACTACCGTCGACTGGTAGTAAAGCATCGAGATCATTTGTCTCTTAAATCGCGGAACGTACATTTAGAAGTTTCTTATATCCCAGTATGATGAATAATATCTTAAAATGTATATTGTTGTGGTCTTCAGTCCGGAGACTGGTTTGATGCAGCTCTCCACAATACCCTATCCTGAGCAAGCCTCTTCATCTCCACATAAGAACGGCAACCTACATCTGTCTGAATCTGCTTACTGTATACATCTCTTGGTCTTCCTCTGCGATTTTTACCCCACACACTTCCCTCTAATGCTAAATTCACAATTCCTTGATGTCTAAGAATGTGTCCCACCAATCTATCCCTTCTTTTAGTCAAGGTATGCCAGAAATTTCTTTTCTCCCCAATTCTGTTCAGTACCTCCTCATTAGTTACGCGATCCACCCACCTAATCTTCAGCATTCTTCTGTAGCACCATATTTCAAAAGCCTCTATCCTCTTCTTGTATGCACTGTTTATCGTCAATGTCTCACTCCCATACAAGGAAACACTCCATACAAATGCCCTCAGAAAGGACTTCCTTAGGCTTAAATCAATATTCGATGTTAAATTTCTCTTTTTCAAAAACGCTTTTCCACCCATTGCCATTCTGCATTTTATATTCTCTGTACTGCGACCATCATTTGTTATTTTACTGCCCAAGTAACAAAACTCATCTACCTCCTTTATTGCTTCGTTTCCCAATCTAATTCCTTCAGCATCACCTGATTTTCTTACACTGCACTCCATTACCCTATCTTATATGCACCTTTCAGCACACTGTCCATTCCGTTCAATTGCTCTTCCAGGTCCTTTGCTGTATCTGACAGAATTACTATGTCGTCGGCAAAACGCAATGTTTTTAATTCTTCCCCCTGAACTTTTATTCCTTCTCCAAATTTCTCCTTGCTTTCCTTTATAGCTTGTTCAATGTACAAATTGAATAACATTGGAGAAAGGCTACAATCCTGTCTCACTCCCTTCCCAACCACTGCATCCCTTTCATGCCCTTCAACTCTGACAACCGCTGTCTGGTTTTTGTACAAGTTGTAAATAACCTTACGCTCCCTAAGTTTTATTCCTGCTTGCTTCATAACTTGAAAGAGTTTATTCCAATCAACATTGTCAAAAGCCTTCTCCAAATCTACAAAAGCTAGAAATGTAGGTTTGCCTTTTCTTAATCTATCTTCTAGGATAAGCCGTAAAGTGAATATTGCCTCCCGTGTTCCTACATTTCTCCTGAACCCGAACTGATCTTCCCCGAGGTCGGCTTCTACCAGTTTTTCCATCCTTCTGTATATAATTCCTGTTAATATTTTGCAACCATGACTTATTAAACTGATGGTTCTGTAGTTTTCACACCTGTCTGCACCTGCTTTCTTTGGAATGGGGATTATAACATTTTTCTTAAAGTCTGAGGCTACTTCGCCTGCCTTATATATCTTACACACCAGGTGAAACAGGTTTGTCATGGCTGGTTCTCCCAGAGACTTTAGTAGCTCTGAGGGAATATCATCTACTCCAGGGATCTTGTTTCGACTTAGGTCTTTCCGGGCTCTGTCAAATTCTTCTCTCAGTACAGTATCTCCTATTTCATCTTCCTCTACATCCTCTTCCCTTCCTACAATATTGTCTCGATGTTCATTTCCTTTGTAGAGCACCTCTATATACTCTTTCCACCTTTCAGCTATCCCTTCTTTGCTGAGAACTGGTTTTCCATCCGTGTCCTTGATATTCATAGAGCTGTTTTTCTTATCTCCAAATGTTTCTTTTATTTTCCTGTCGGCTGTATCTATTTTTCCCCTATTAATACATTCCTCTACATCCTTGCACTTGCCTTCTAGCCACTCCTGCTTAGCCATTTTGCACTTCCTGTCCATCTCATTTCTTAGTCGTCTGTACTCCATTTTACCTGTTTCATTTACTGCATTTTTATATTTTCTCCTTTCATCGATTAAATTTAGTATCTCCTGTGATATCCAAAAAAGTATATTAGCTATGCATAATGATTTGATGTTGTAAGCTGATGATGTAATGAGACTGTAGAATAGAATATTAGTTCTTGAAGTACTAGAAATACTTGTACTGCTTACCTGTACTAACTTCAGCGCTAATTCCACGATCCTTTTACTTCTTCCACTAATAGAATCCATTTTAATCTTCGATTCCGTCATAAAATGCTCCTCCAAACATCACAAACTACAGCACACTGTTATTCGCACGTGATTAACAATTTGTATAACAATACGGAAGTAACGTAACACTTAGAGGTAAACCATCGTAACAGCCAATACGATAAAGAGCGAGGCGGTGTATATTCAGGTCAATTGTCGTACGGTCATTTACCCTTGTTTACCACTGGTTTCAGGTTGCAAATACGATAGCATCCCATTGCTGAATTTCTTTTATTTAAAATATGCGCATACAGTATTGTATCCCTAAGAAGGTATGACTTAAACTAGCCACATACGATAAAAACCTCAAAATCGCAATTTTTGCACTTACGATAGGTTACCTCTGACGTGCAGAACTGAGGTGAGGGCAGGCTGCCTGTAGAGAGAGCCAGCACAGATCCCTGTGAGGGCAAGAGCGCTCCCCAGTTGTGACGTCAGTAGATGCCCGAGAGCGAGCTGCTCAATCTCCTCAGCTCTTACATTATGTAAATCTTAAATTCTAATTTCCTGTCTTCATAACACACAATACGTAATAACAGGGTACTTCTCCGCATCTGATGTACTAATCCAACTGGTGGGATAAAATATTGTATAAACGAATGCTGCTCTCTCGTAGTCGTATTTCCGAAGCAGGTAGTTATAACCTTGATTTCAGACGGCAAAGGAATATGAATACTGTCCAATTATTTCTGATTTCGTTTGATTCGTTTGATTCTTTGATTCAGTACGTCATGGTGATTCGATTTCTAGTATACGTTCACTGTTCTTTCTATTCTGCGATGACGCGATTCAGGTGTGCAGAGTTTCATTGAAAGCGGATGGGCGGTACGGCAGAGTATGAAATACAAACAACCATGATGCACAGGTTTCCCACGCTTTTCAGTGTTTATAATGTCACTTCTCCTAAAATATAAGAAGTACAATCAAACAATTTCTTAGGTACATTCAATGGCGTAAATGGATAGTGTTAGCAAAATATGTTGCGAAGCCATTTAGTGGCAAATAATTAATAAATTTAAACGTCATTCATAATGCAGTAGCCTTGGTTGCAATTCCGTGTTCATGACGTTACGTCTGCTGAACTACGTGTATTATAGTGATACAATTATGCCTCTAAGCTTTTTTTTTTCTTTTTTTTTTTTTTTTTTTTTCTTTTTTTGCGCATTGGTTCTAGGGACCATTCACGTGGGTAATCATGGGCCCAGTGTAGCTCGTGCGAGGCACCATGATGACCAAAGTGTCGCACACCGGCTGCACACCATGTACACCCCATTATGACGATCCAGTTTCCCTACGGCATTGTTAATTTCCCAAATGATAACGCACCATCTCACAAGGCCAGAAGTGTGATGCAGTGGTTTGAACAAAAGACTTACGAGTTGCTATTAGTTGCTAGTCGGGCAACTTGTTCTACCTCAACGGGATCGCAACAGAACGCATATGGGACGTGGCTGAACGTGTGGTCAGAGCTCCTGCCCCCCTCCCTGGAGTTTCGGGAATCAGGCGACTGCTGAATGCAGCCGCTACCACTGCCTCATCGCTTTCATGTGCAGACGCGTCACCGCTGTCATCGTGTCTTATGAGGACATACTGGCTGTCACGTGGCTCATATTGTTTCACTAATCAGCATAAACTGTTATCTGGCCATGCTAACGATCCATCATTCATTACGTGTAATGGAATTGTTCTGAAAGCCTTTTTGAAGCACCGACTATAGTCGGCAAATATTTCTGTACAGTGTATGACAGAGTATGATTCACGTTGTTATTTAGGAAGTTTTCTTCCTGTTTAATTGAAGAATGGAGAGTAGGTAGAACTTATGCTTATGTTGCCTCGCTGTGAACTTTTACAAGGGGAGTCCGACAATTGTGTAATTCAGATTCGATTCATACTGCCCATAATGAAAGCTCATGGCCAGAGTTGTAATTTGGCAATATATATATATATATATATATATATATATATATATATATATATATATATATATATATATATATATATATATCGGACAGTTGATAGTTATCATACAAATATGGAAAGCAGAAAACAGCACGACATCGAGCACATCTCATAAAAGATGCGTTTTTATAAGTACAATTGTTTTTTAAATTATGTGTTGGGAAACACACCTGATTCATACTGTGAGCCGGCCGCGGTGGCCGAGGAGACTGAGGCGCTCCAGTCACAGTCTGCACGGCCACAACGGTCGGGGGTTCGAATCCCCCCTCGGGCATGGATATTTGTGCCGTCTTTAGTATAAGGTAGTCGATAAGTAGTTTGTAAGTTTATGGACTGATGACCCCGTAGTTAAGTCCCATAACCTTAACAAACATTTGATTTTGATATTCTGAAAAAGTGTGCTATCATTCGTCAGGTTTGACTTACACTATACGTATTCGTTTCGGAACATCGTTTACACTTCTTCTGTTAACTATACGTGGTAAACATTATGAAGACAGTTAATAACATTTGTGAAATACAAATTTGTTTGCGGAAAACATAATGATGTTCGAAGTCGCCAGTTGCATATAATAAGTTGTTTGAAAGTCGTTTGTCGTGGAAAAACTGGCGACTTCGAACATCAAATGCTATTGCGTGTGCGTTTGTGTGTGTGTGTTTGTTTGTTTGTATACATTTGAAGGTGCATGCCACGAGATTCGATCCGGCGACCTTCGGATTACGAACCCGAACGCTTACCGCTACGCCACGCCTCTGTACAATATTATTAATCATAGAGAGTATTTCACCGTAACGGTTTTTTTTAACTATCGATTTTCTCGATAACGGCTGAGAAGTGCATCTTAGTGCTTTACCAAATTACACCTCTGGCCATGAGCTTTCATTATGCGCAGTATGAATCGAATCTGAATTTCACAATTGACGGCCTCCCCTTGTTAGACTTATTTTTCTAATTCGAATAAATAATCCCTGAGACGGATTTACGTCTCAAATATGTCAAAGACATTATTGATAGATCTGAAGAATTGAATTAAAATTTGTGGTGCGGCCGGGAATCGAACCCGGACCTCCATGCTTACTAGGCAGACGTCTTAACCGCTGCATGGAGAGCCTTGGCAGTAGTGGCAATTATCTTTGGAACAAAGAAGCTAAATTAAAGTTTGTGTTGTGGAGGGAAATCGTACATAGATTATTCCAAGGCGCCTTAATCGTTAGTGGTGTGGTAGTCTAACGGTTAAGACATCTGCCTAGTAAGCATGGAGGTCCGGGTTCGATTCCCGGCCGCACCACAAATTTTAATTCAATGCTTCAGATCTATCAATAATGTTTTTGTGTCCCAACTTCGTCGCCGCTTTTGTGTCCCAGCCTCGTCGTAGGTGTCGGTGGCCGAGTGGAATGAGACCGACACAGGAATATAGATAGCACGCTGGTGCAGGTACGGAAGGGAGCAGCCAGAAACTATAAACACTAGAGTAAATTAGAAAGAGATATATATTGCACAGAATGTATCAATACTTAACTTTTACATAGTACTGCAGAATGTTGATACATAGTTGTTAGAGGCCTGCCTAGTGCCTGTACGATAGCAAAGTCTTCACTGGTGCCTATCTGATTACGAAGGTCCTAACTGGTTGCTATCTCAGTCCGAAGTGAACGAAGTTCAGCGCTGGCCACGAGCGGAGTTGTAGCAGAGGGCGCTCGTGGCTGTCGTCGTAAGAACGCCGCGCCGTGCGTGCATGGCGGCGCGCGGCGAAAGTAGGTGGCGCGCACTTTGTACTTGTGCGACACCACACCCCTCCCCCTCAAACCGCCGCGCTGTCGTGGCATAGGGCTGAGGGCCACGGCGACGGCACTGGGAGGAGGACCTGGGCGGGAGCGTTACTGGTGGGACCGGCGTCGTAGCTGAGGCTGGGATCGAGACGCCGTCCGCGCCCCGGCATCTGCCTTGAGATCCTCCAGGGAACCCACCGAAACCTGGGGAAGGGCGCCCGCCCCCGCCCAGAGGGAGCAGGTCATCTTCTTCTGAGGTGCGTGGCCCAAGTTGGGGGGGCCCGCACGGTCCCGGAGTCCCTCTCGGTGACGCTGTCATCTGCGGCGGCGACAGCGGCGGCGACGACTGCGTCGGAGGTGTGTCGACGTCCATAGGGATCTCGTAGTCCGGGGACGAACGATGTGGTTGTGCTCCCTGGCGGTGAACTGGGTCTGGAATCAAGAAACCGGAGACAGGATCGCGCGGCCTGTGCAAGCGCAATTGGTTTGCGTGGCGCCGCAGCTCCGACCCTGTGGAAGAACGTACAACATACATATTGCGACCGAGCACGCGCTGAATGGTGCCCGGCATCCATGTCGTCTTGTTGCCAGCAAACACCCTGTACAGCACCGGCGTAGAAACCTGAAAACGCGTAGCGCCATACGAACCGACTCGGTCCGTGGGAGGCTGCAGCAGGTGAAGGAGAGTGCGGTGACGGCGGCCGTGTAGCAGCTCGGCAGGAGACGGGCCGTCACGTGGCATGCACCGATACGTAGACAGGAAAATTTGAAGAGCTTGCTGCCTGAAGTGCTGACCTTTCATCTTTTCCATGTGAGACTTGAATGTTCGAACGAAACGTTCTGCTTCACCATTGGACTGAGGGTGAAAAGGTGCGGTGGTGATATGCTGAATGCCATTCACACGACAAAACTGTTGAAATTCCGCACTAACAAACTGAGGTCCATTGTCACTGACGATAGTTTCAGGCAAACCTTCGATGCAAAACACTGACGTTAAGGCACTGATTGTACTAGACGCTGTCGTTGAGTTCATGGCAATCACGAAAGGAAACTTGCTGAAAGCGTCTACAACAATTAACCAGCGCGTATTCCAGAAAGGTCCGGCAAAGTCAATATGTAAACGTTGCTATGGTCCCTTGGGGCGTGGCCAGTCTGAGAAACGTTGCGGAGGAGCCGCCTGATGCTCCGCACAAACTGTACACTGTGACGTCATGTTCTCTATCTGAGCGTCCATACCAACCCAGGTACAATGACGTCTGGCCAGTTGCTTTGTCCTAACAATACCCCAATGTCCTTGATGCAGGAGGCGTAACACTTCTCGTTGCAGGGAACGAGGAACAATCACTCTTGCTTGTTCGTTGTCGGTATGCAACAACAGTACACCCTGACTTAAAGATAATGCATGACGTTGTGCAAAATAACGTCGAACCAGAGGCCGATCAATGTCTTTGGCTCTGGCAGGCCAACCAAAGCGAACAAAACGTGCTACTGTGGTGTCGCACAAGTACAAAGTGCGCGCCACTTACTTTCGCCGCGCGCCGCCATGCACGCACGGCGCGGCGTTCTCACGACGACAGCCACGAGCGCCCTCTGCGACAACTCCGCTCGTGGCCACCACTGAACGAGATCGTCACTGGCACTTGGGACTGAGTTAGCAACCAGTTAGGACCTTCGTAATCAGATAGGCACCAGTGAAGTCTTTGCTATCGTACAGGCACTAGGCAGGCCTCTAACAACTATGTATCAACATTCTGCAGTACTATGTAAAAGTTAAGTATTGATACATTCTGTGCAATATATATCTCTTTCTAATTTACTCTAGTGTTTATAGTTTCTGGCTGCTCCCCTCCGTACCTGCACCAGCGTGCTATTTTTGTTCCTGTGTCGGGCTCATTCCACTCGGCCACCGACACCTACGACGAGGCTTGGACACAAAAGCGACGTCGAAGTTGGGACACAAAAGCTACCACACTTAAGTCTGCATCCGCAGCTGTTTCCTGTGCAACCCAACGAGAGTTCAAAGGGAAATCTGCGACAGCGGTAGCATCTCTGGAGTCTATCTGACAACATGCCATTTCCGAAGAATCAAACGACACATCCTGGCCAACCGGAAGTCGGGAAAGTGTGTCCGCGTTGGCGTGTTTAGTGGTAGGTCGGTACAAAATCTCATACTGATAATTAGACAATATCAAGGACCATCTCTGAAGCTTTTGTGCCGTTCGTGGCGGAATTGGCTTTGTGGGTGAGAACAACGACGTGAGAGGCTTGTGGTCTGTCAACAAATAGAATTTTCTGCCATAGAGATAACGATGAAACTTTGTGACGCCGTAAATGATTGCTAAGGCCTCCTTTTCTATCTGACTGTAATTCTGTTGCGTCGGCGTCAGTAGCTTGGATGCAAAGGCAATAGGACGATCGTGACATCCAATACGATGCGACAGAACGGCACCCAGACCGTACGACGAGGCGTCAACTGCTAACACTACAGGCTTCTGTGGGTCAAAGGGAATCAAACATGCATCACTGAATAGTGCAGACTTTAGTTTGTCAAAGGCAACCTGACAATCTTTAGACCATACAAAAGGAACATTCTTCCTACGTAAGTGATGCAGTGGAGCTGCAATCTGAGAGGCATTGGGAATAAATCTGAAATAATAGTTAAGCTTTCCCATCACTGCTTGCAATTCATGCACATTCTTAGGAGGAGGCAAGTCTTTGATTGCTCGAAGATGTGACTGTAAGGGATGAATTCCTTGGGCATTAATCACATGGCCTAGGTACTCTATTTCAGTTTGAAAAAACGAACACTTTGCTTTATTGCAACGTAGACCTGCTGCAGTCAAAACTTTGAAAAGGCACTCCAGGTTTGCTAAATGTTCTTCAACTGTACGTCCGGATACCACAATATCATCTAAATAGTTCGAACAACACGGTACAGAAACTGTCAGCTGTTCCAAAAAGCGCTGAAAAATAGCAGGGGCGGAAGAACTGCCAAAGGGTAGGCGTTGAAATTGAAAAAGGCCCATGTGAGTATTAATGACGAAAAACTTTTTTGACTCGTCATCAAGTGGAATCTGTAAGTATGCCTCTGCTAAATCAATCTTAGAAAAGAACGAGACTGTCCTAATTTGTCCATTAGTTCGTCAGGTCTGGGCAGGGGATAAGTGTCTACAATTGTTTGACTGTTCACTGTTGATTTGAAGTCCGCACAGAGACGAAGTTTCCCTGACGGCTTGGGTATAATTACTAAAGGCGAGGCCCACTGACTCGCAGAAACAGGAGAAATCACACCACTATCTTGCCAACGTTTAAGTTCATCGGCAACTGTATCACGCATTGCGATAGGCACTGGTCTAGCCTTACGAAATTTTGGAACTGCAGATTCTTTTAAAGTTACATGTGCCACGAAGTCTTTTGCACAACCTAGTTCCGGCGAAAACAAGTCACTATATTTGTCACACAATGCATTGATTTTATCCTGAGGCACTATTGACGAAATTTGAAGCACATCTCTTTGAATTGATAAACCAAACAAGTCAAAAGCATCTAGTCCAAAAATGTTCTGTGTCGATTTGGCCTGAAGAACTACAAAAGCAACTGTTTTTGTTACACCTTGAAAAGAGGCGGGCAGGCTACACGTTCCTAGCACGGGAATATTTTGACCTGTATAAGCTGTTAATACTTGCTGTGACGGCGACAATTTTGGCGAACCCAGAAGTTCGTAAGTATCTTTATTTATTAATGTGACAGCGGAACCAGTATCAAGCTGAAATTGCACCGTCTTATTTTCTATGAAGAGAGTCACAAACAGTTTTTGCTTACGGCGCTCGACAGGTGCGCGAATGTGGGCAACGTCTGCTACGGTTTGTTTACTGTGCTTGCGCGGGCCGCGTAGTGAAGTAAGCGGCGCAGACTCGGCACGCAGCGGATTAACAACACTGTCACTAGATGGCACTACCGCCGGATCGGCGTCCGCGCAATGCGAGGCTACTGCAGATTCACTAACTACTGCACTAAACTTTCGAGTAGCTACTTGGTGTCTACTGTCACTAGCTACACAGTACTGGGCACTATTACAAGGAGCAGTTGCAGAAGGCACTATTTTCACTACAGGAATGCACTGTTCATAGTCATTTTGCTTGTCCCGAACCCTTTTCCGTTGCACTGTTTTACGCGCTCGTCGGCGCTTGCTACGTGGTGCACTATATAGTTTTGCCATAGGCGCAGAAGTACTTTCTTGCAATTGAGATCCAAGGAAAGCACTGTTCAATTCCACAGCCCGTATAACATTTACAGCATGAACTGTTCTCGCACTCTGCGAAACACTGTTTCTAACGGTACCGTTTTTTGAGTTTTTAATTTGCATACACACAGACTGTACATGTCCTGATTTGCCACATTGATAACAGGTTGCGTTGCGACTAGGGCAATGAGCACACTTGTGGCGAGACACACACTGAGGGCAAGATTTACGTACATTTTTCTGAAATGAACGTTGGCGTCCGTTATTCAAATGACATTGTCTAACACGACGGTGCGACCTTTGTGTCGCACTTTTACACTGGCCACTGTTCACTGTCTGTTCAGCACGGCCTGTACTATTGTAAGAATCACTAGTGCTACACTGAGAACTACGGCTAGGAAAGCGTCCGTTACGGCGCACTGAATTTACACTGTGGCTTTGCATTTCTACATCTGCTAAGTCAAAAGTATCATGCGCTTCTATAAGCTGCAGTACACTGTCTAATGAGGGGTCAGACTGTTTCAGAATTGCTGCTCTAATTCTGGGGTCCTGAATATTCTGCGTAATCGCACCCCTCAACATCACGTCACTATACGAAAGTCCACAAGAGCAAGTAAATTTACATTGGCGGGTTAAGCCCTTCAATTCCGTAATCCACTCTTGGTGTGACTGCTGCGGTAATTTTTTAAGTCTGAAAAATCGGTATCGTGCAGCGGCTACAAGAACTTTTCTCTCATAATGAGCATTCAGTGCATCTACAATTCGTTCAAAGTCTACATCACGAGGAGATGCGAGAGGGAAAAGTTTTTGCAATAGTACGAAGGTCTGGGGGCCCACAATCGATAAGAAAAGGTTCTTCACTCTCTGACCTGTAATTTGATGAGCCGCGACGAGTTCTTGAAACTGTGCGAAATAGTCGCTCCATTCTTCCTCACGTTCGTTGTACTGGCGAAATGTAGGAAGCGGTGCAGCGGCAGGTGTGGGCTGCTGATGTGACGGCTGTTGTTGTTGGTGAGCAGCCTGTGCCGTCAACTGCGACACGGCCTGCAGTAGTTGAGTGATTTGCGCCGTCTGTAACTGAATAATTTCCATTAAGTTTGGATTCGGGGTAGTGGCCATGCTGACCGATTAGGCGCCGCGCATACAAGTAAATTATAACAAAACACAAATGCAATATGAAAGAGGACGCTCTGCAACAAAAAAGTCCACAAAACACGTAACTGAATATGTTCCCCCAAAAATTCTTATAGTAAGGGTGGGTGGGCGGGAGCAATTTCTGCGTGCTCCGACATTTGCTGTCTGGCTGCTGCTAGCGGGCTGGTCCACGGTTCGTGTATCACTCCTCGTCGCCACTTTTGTGTCCCAACTTCGTCGCCACTTTTGTGTCCCAGCCTCGTCGTAGGTGTCGGTGGCCGAGTGGAATGAGACCGACACAGGAATATAGATAGCACGCTGGTGCAGGTACGGAGGGGAGCAGCCAGAAACTATAAACACTAGAGTAAATTAGAAAGAGATATATATTGCACAGAATGTATCAATACTTAACTTTTACATAGTACTGCAGAATGTTGATACATAGTTGTTAGAGGCCTGCCTAGTGCCTGTACGATAGCAAAGTCTTCACTGGTGCCTATCTGATTACGAAGGTCCTAACTGGTTGCTATCTCAGTCCGAAGTGCATGGCGGCACGCGGCGAAAGTAGGTGGCGCGCACTTTGTACTTGTGCGACACCACAAATGTCTTTGACTTATTTTTCTCTTCCTGTCCCTACGTGAAAAATATATAGGATACTTGCAAACTGACCATTTGTTCCGATTCGATTTAGAAAACAATAAAGCTTCACTTTCTCAAAGGAAAGAATTCTTCCGAAATAAACGTGACTTCTAACAAATTCAAATGTTCCTACTTGTGAACTAGCTGATACTAAGGACGGCAGAAATATCCATGCCCGAGGGGGGATTCGAACCCCCGACGACAGTAATGACCGTGCAGAACGTGACTGGCGCGCCGCAGACCGCTCGGCCGGCTGACTTCAATCATACTCATAAAACGTGTTAGCGGCCCATTACTTTTCGTAGTGACCGAATTGCTAAAACCCGGCATTGCCCGTGTACATATTTATTCCAGTCTTAAGCTAGTCCACCTCACCATCTCTTTCCTTGTCTCTCTCTTCGTCTCCACCTTCCTCTTTGTCTGCCAATCACCTCATCTCTGTTGAACTTCTCCTCCTACTCCACAGTCTATTGCCGCCTCCATTATGAAAAGTTATATAATTCATTTAACTTTCTTGCTGATCAGTGAAGTGCACCATAAGTATATTGCAAGCCACCTTCCGCCATTCAGTGTATGAAATAATTGGCAGAAGGTGAAGTTCCTCTAGCTCTGAAGGTTAACGGTGCTAAATTTCATAGCTTAGTATAAAACGGTAGTTCTTGTCGAATTTCATAGATAAAATGCCCTCTGCCATACAACATACGAAGTTTTACGTAGGCAGTGATTTTTCTCTTATTTTGAAGATCAAGCGTGCAGTTTCTTCTCAATCGGATGAAAGGTACAGCAGCGCATAAAATAATAACTATGTTAATGCCTTGGTGTCTATGACGTCACATCAGCAAAACTATAATGAGAACAACGAAATGCTTTCTTTGGCACATGAAGTGGCGTTAATGAATAGTGTTTGCAAAGGTGACTCCGCAGATAAAATTAACAAGTCAAATGACTTTAGTAGCCGTACCAGTTTATACGGAAGCGCCATGTGAAGACGGATAAATGTAAAAAGTGAAGGAAGCGAATAGTAAGCCAAGTGTCACAAAGACAAGGGCTCACAACAGATAATCGCTAGATGTTAAGGCAACGGAATAATTGACGACAACACAGGCTCCATGTATAGAGAGAGCTGGCATAGATCCATGTGAGGGCAGGAGCGCCCTCGTATGCGACTACTGGTGGATAGGACTATGGCTGCCAGGAGCAAGCCGCTCATCGTCCTTATCAGGTCCGACACTATATAAATGTAAACTTACTAATTTCCTGTCTTCTTAATACACAATGCTCAATAATGGGGTATTTTTATCTGCATCTGATGCACTAATACAAGTAATCGTCCATGTTGAGGGATAAAATTTTTTATAAAGGAGCGCTGAAAGAGTGGATAACATAGTTATCCCTTCGCCATCGTATTTCCACGGAGGTAATGATTCTGTTATAGTAGCTCCCATAATTTCGTACCTCCCATCGCATTTCCGAAACAGGCATTTGTAAGCAAGATGTCAGACGGTAACGAAATGTAAAGAATCTCAGGTAGGCGTTGCCATCTTGCGCACAAAGCACCTGGCAGCGGTAAGACTACTTACCACAAGAATTCAGTTCCCATCATCATGTTGTTGTCCCATCACAATTAAGTTTTCCTCTCCCTTAACTGTCTGAATAATTTCCTTTAGCTCCTCATACATTTCTTCGATCTCCTCATCATCGGCAGAGCTAGTTGTCATATAAACCGGTACTAATTTTGTCGGTGTTGGCTTCGTAGCTATCTTTACAATCATAATGCGATCACTGTGCTGCTCATAGTAGTTTACCCGCATTCCTATTTTCTTATTCATTATCAGTCCTACTCCTGTGATACCCCCAACTGATTTTGTATTTATAATCCTGTACTCACCTGACCAGAAATCCTGTTCATCCTGCCACCGAACTTCACTAATCCCCACTATATCTAACTTCAACCTATCCATCCCCCTTCTTAAATTTTCTAATTTTCCTACCCGATTAAGGGATCTTACATTCCATGCTCCGATCCGTAGAATGCCAGTATTGTCTTTCCTGATGACAACATCCTCCTGAGTAGTCCCCGCCCGGAGATCCGAATGGGGGACTATTTTACCTCTGGAATATTTTACCCGAGAGGATGCCATCATCATATGTTCATACAGTAGAGCTGCATGTCCTCGGGAAAAGTAACGGCTGTAGTTTCCCCTTGCTTTCAGCCGTTCGCAGTAGCTGTGTGGCAAAGCCACATTAGCTGATGTTACAAGGCCAGCTCAGTCAATCATCCAGACTGTTGCCCCTGTAACTGCTGAAAAGGCTGCTGCCCCGCTTCAGGAACCACACGATTGTCTGGCCTCTCCACAGATACCCCTCCGCTGTGGTTGCACCTACGGTACGGCTATCTGCATCGTTGAGGCACGCAAGCCACCCCACCTCGGCAATGTCTGTGGTTCATGGGGGTGGCCCATCCTCATATAATTTTAAAAATTTAGGAAAGTATGTATATATCTCCCTCTGAAGACGTACGACAGCGCAGAAAATACCAACATGATGTGCCGGTTTTCCACGCGTCTAATGTTTATAATGTCACATCTCCTAAATTATAAGAAATACAATAAAATAATTTCTCAAGCACATTCATTAGCGTAAGTGGATAGTGTTTGTAAAATAAATAGCGAACACAGTTAGTAGCAAAGAGGTAATAAATTTAAACGTCGTTCAAAATGTAGTCGTATTAAAAGCAACTCCGTGTTCATGACGTCATATCTCCTGAACTATATGGCGTACAGTGATATAATTCTGCATATAACTGTCGCGAATGTGCAACGGTGGATGAGCAGATGCAGTGGTGTGATGCAAAAACCATGAATTGTTTTTCCATAATTCCAGACGATTTTTGAGTATTGCTTCTCGAAAAAGGCGCATAACGTCAAAGTCATATTGCTGAGTGACTGAAAGACCTTAAAGCAAAAGTTTATGTAGCAGAACGCCACAATTAATTAAAAAAATAATTCAGTCAAACTTTTAATTTCAGTTGAACATTGAATGCTTTTTTCGGTTTTGTCTCACCGCGCTGCTTCCAATGGGATGGCTGGTCTTTGGTTTCGCCGTCATAATCGTAAACCCATGTTTCGTCAAGAGTTATGACCATTTTGAGCAAATCTGGATCATCATTGACGGAATTCTAGAGATCCTGAGCAATGCTCACGCGACGGTTCTTCTGATTAAATTTGGAAAGTCTTGGGACAAACTATGCCAACACACATCTCATGCACAAGACGGCCGAAACAATTGCATGACACGAGACGACCTATATTCCATCATACTCAGCAACATTGTTTACAGAAAATGAACGATTTTCCAAAACAATTTTCTTCAGAGCTTCGACGTTAACATCTGTTGCTGATGTGCTGTGTCTTCCAGATCGAGATTCTGGCACTTTCTCGGTCATATTGGGAGTGCTTGTACCACTTGTAAACATTTCTTTTACTTAGAAAAGATTCATTGTATGCCACTGTCAACATTTCAAGTGTATTAGAACACTACATTCCATTTTTCACAAAAAAGTGATGCGACGTATTGCAACAATTGTTATACTGGTAGATAATAGCCGAACACTCTAAAACACATCTAACCTATCTATCTGTCTAAAACAGACCAAGTATGGTGTATACATGAAACTATGAACATATTTTCAGGGCATGTGTACCAACGTAATAAAATGAAATTGATAATCGAATGGAGGTTGCCGGCGCAGTTTGATAAGTCACCTTACTTTTTGAACGGCGCCGGTTTGTTGGTCCCAGCTGGTGTGTGACTCATTTCTTAACCGTCCAAGGGCCATACCCCACTCATGTGCGGCGTGTAAATCATGGTCATGTGGTTGTTTATGACCATGGAGAGACAGGGAGCCTGAGAAACACACTTCTCTACTGTGAACGTTTGTTTTCGGAAAGATTGCTGGCACACTCACACGATGACGTAACACAATCAATTGCGATCTGATCTTGTGATTGGATGACTGAGCGGAAGTAAAACTAAAGCTCGGTTGCTGCGACGAGAGTATAAGTAGCAACGAACAGTGGCATTCAGTGATTCCACAGAAAATACTAACGAGACTCTACTAGTGGTAACAGATAATACGACTGCGGTACATGCGAAGACGGATAAATATAAATTGTGAAGGAAATGAATAGTAACCGAAGTGTCACAGAGACAAGTGCTCACAAGACATTAGCACCAGATATGAAGACAGCTGAATAACTGAGGTGAGCGCAGGCTGCCTGTAGAGAGCCAGCACAGATCCCTGTGAGGGCAAGAGCGCTCCCCAGTTGTGACCTCCTCAGGTCTTACATTATATAAATCTCAAATTCTAATTTTCTGTCTTCTTAACACACAATACTTAATAACAGTGTACTTCTCCGCATCTGATGTACTAATCCAACTGGTCGTGGGATAAAACGAGTGCTGAGAGACTGGATGAAGTAGTTCTTCTCTCGCAGTTGGATTTCCAAAACAGGCATATATAATCTTCATCTCATACGTTTAAGGAATGTGAATACTGTCCAATTATTTCTGATTGATTATTCAGATCGATTTCTTCGAGCCAGTACGTCAAGGTGATTCGATTTCTACTATTCTTTCTATTCAACGAGGGCAGGATTCAAGTGTGTAAAGTTTCATTGAAATCAGTGGCGTAGCTACCATAGGGCTAGGCGGGACGGTGCCCCGGGGCCCCCAAGCTGTAGGGGCCCCTCGGCCGAGAGGGACGTTCGAAAAAAGTTACAGAATACAGTAGAGCGCGAATTTTGTATTTTACCTTTCCACTCTCCCATCACCTCCTCCTCCCCTGAAACCAAGTCTCCCACAGTAGCCGCACTGGGCCACCGGCTGGCGGAACACTTGTAGAGCTTCTAGTGCGGCCTTCTCACGACGCCACTCGTGAAGGGCGGCGCGCCTCCCAATACTGTATACATAATACATTTACAAGTGTACAGTTGCATTATCCCAATAATCGGTTTTCCGAACATCTATGTCCTTCAGTTACTTTGGATAATCGACATCCTATTGTATATCATCCAGACTGTTGCCCCTGTAACTACTGAAAAGGCTGCTGCCCCTCTTCAGGAACCACACGTTTGTCTGGCCTCTCCACAGATACCCCTCCGCTGTGGTTGCACCTACGGTACGGCTCTCTGCATCGTTGAGGCACGCAAGCCACCCCACCTCGGCAATGTCTGTGCTTCATGGGGGTGGCCAACTGGTGTAGTTTTTCATTATTTAAAGCATGGAGGTTAACTGGCGTATGTCTGCACAACTTTAAATTAAGCAAAACTGAAATATTGCTTGTCAATGACGTTACAAAATATCACAAGTATGTAACAGAAATTTCTCCTTTGTTTGGGAGTAGCAATAACTGAGGACAGTACACAATCCTCGCCACTTTCTTCTTTCCAGAGAAGTGTATCTCATTCGTATGCATTCGAAGTCTTTATTAATGACAAAAGCCGTATTGTAGCACTAATTTAGAAGCATAAAAATGTCTGTGTGACTGGAAAGCGAAGGGTCGCGGGTTCGGAACCCGGTTGGACCTTGAATTTTTTTCAGCCTGCGCTTTAACCCATCCTTCACCTCCCAACGATGTGAGGAGTCGCCAGATACGACACGCGGTTCGGATTTCGCGTTAAGCTGTAGGTCCCCTTTCCCCGGTTGGATAACTGGGATTGGCTAGGTCCAAAAGTGGCGTCCAATTGTAAGACTTGCACCAGGCCAATGAGAGACACCAAATTATTATTATTATTATGTTTCCGTGGTTAAGTAATATTTCTTCATTGTTTGTTTTTTTAGTAGCTTCTGCTTGGGACTTCGTTCACCTAGTATGGAGCAGCTCAGGAAACTATGGGGTCGTTTTATCTGTATGTCCTACCCAGGTCCAACTCTATCCCTCTGCAAAATTGTATCCAAATCTACTCAGTAATTTTTTGCGTGATAGCATAATAAAGTTTCACAGTTATAATTATATTGGAGACTACGATTGAATATTATCTTCTGCATGACACATAATAATTTCCTTAGTAGTATTTAGGTTTGCCTTTTTATGTCGAACAGTGGGCGGTAAAAATCTGTTGGTGAAGCAGTTTTGCACCTGTCTAGTTTTAAAGAGGGGCCCAATGTCATTTCTGCCCCGGGGCCCTTAGTGACATAGCTACGCCACTGATTGAAATCGGATGGCAGGTACGGCTGCCCATAAAATACGAACAAACATGATGCGCGGGTTTCCCCACGCGAGTGTATTTACGTCACAAATCCCTAACTATAAGAAGTACAATGACACAATTTATAAGTCGCATTCACTAGAGTAAATGGATAGTGGTTGCAAAATATGTTGCGAAGACATTTAGTAGCTAATAATTAATAAATTTAAACGTCAATCATAAGGCAGTAGCTTCAGGCGCAACTTCGTGTTCATGACGTCACGTCTGTTGAACTATGTATAGTATATTGATATAACTATGCCTGTAACTTTCGCGAAAGTTCAACGATTAGTAAACAGGGGCAGTGCGAAAGCCATGAATTGTTTTACCACACCCCAGGACATTTTTTTCGCATTGCTTGTGGGAACCATTAAGTTTGTGTCCCAGCCTCGTCGCCGCTTTTGTGTCTCGTTTCCGTCGTAGGTGTCGGTGGCCGAGTAGAAAGACCGACACAGGAATAAAGGATGCACGCTTGTGCAGGTAGGAGGTGACCAGCCAGTGGGACAGCAGAAACCAGAAACACTAGAGTAAATTAGAACGAGATATATATTTCTTAGAGACTTAGTAATACTTAACTTTTACATAGCTCAGTACTGCAGAATGCTGATACATAGTTGAGCTAGAGGCCTGCCTAGTGCCTGTCCGATAGCCAAGTCTTCACTGGTGCCTATCTGATTCCGAAGTGTTAGCTAGTTCCTATACGCCGCGTGCGTGCATGGCGGCGCGCGGCAAAAGTAAGTGGCGCGCACTTCATGCTTGTGCGACACCACAATTTATGTGGGCATGTATGGGCCCAGTGCAGCTCGTGCGAGGCACCATGATGACCAGAAGTATCGTGCACTGGCTTCAGACCATGTACACCCTGTCCTCATTATGGAGTTTCCCAACGGCACTGTCATTTTCCAATGATAACGCACCATGTCACAAGGTCGGGAGTGGTTCGATGAAAACAGTGACGAGTTACTATTATGTGCTTGTCCCTCAACTTCTTGTACCTCACCGCGATCGCGATAGAACGCATATGTGACGTGAGTGAACATGACGTTGGAGCTGATTCCTGTAAATTACGGAAATCCGGCTACTTTGAATGCAGATGCGGTCTCTCCAGCCACATAGCACGGCCTCATTATTTCCATGCCTAGACGCGTACCCGCTGTCATCGTGCCAAATGAGGATATATTGACTCAAATTCAAATGTTTGTATAGCTTATGGGACTTAACTACGGGGTCATCAGTCCATAAACTTACAAAGTACTTATGAACTAACTAATTCTAAGGACGGCACAAATATCCATGCCCGAGGGGGGATTCGAACCCCCGACCGTAGTGGCCGTGCAGACCGTGACTGGAGCGCCTCAGTCCGCTCGGCCACCGCGGCCGGCATATATTGACTATCACGTGGTTTATACTGTTGTGACTAATCAGTATAGACAGTTATCTGGCCATGCTAAGGATCTGTCATTCATTAGCCTTTTTTGATGCAGTGACTACAGTCTGCATCTATTTCTGTACAGTGTGTGACGGAGAGTACTTTTCACTTTGTTATTTGTGAAGTATTCTTTGTGTTTAAGTGAACGATGGAGAGTAGCAAGAACATCTGCTTAGGTTGCTTCGCTGTGAACTTGTCTGAGACTTTTTCTCTTCGTGGCACTGCGTTAACTATATACAGGAGACTGCAGAATGACCATAGGTTCCAACTCGATTTAGAAAACAATACAGCGTGACTTTTTCAACGGAAAGAAGTGTTCAGACATAAACTTGATTTCCAACATACCCCAACAGTGTGTTAGTGGCCCATTACTTTTCACAGTATATATGGCTGACTAGCTGAAAATGTGCCGTCGCCCGTGTACATATTTATTACAGTCATCTCACCTTGTGCTTTCTCTCCCTGTCCACCTTCCCTTCCTTTCTCTCTCTGTTCATCCCCTCCTCTCCCCTCTCTGCCATCACCTTCTCCTCTATGTTGAACTCCTCCACCTCCTCAGATCATCTCTCAAAATTTGGATCATTTTTTTTAACATTATGCTGATCAGTACTTTTCATCTCATCGTAGCTGTGCACGAAATTTTAAACATTCTCAAAAAATAGTTGTGAATTTTAAAGAAGTAGACACATCTAATCAAGTAGGTTCAACACTCTTTCTACGACGAAGGCATTATAAACGATATAACAGAGCATTTAATTTTCTTATGCTGAAGTTCCCTAGTTGGTTATACTTATTTTTCTCTTACTTTTCAAGAAACTTAACTGTCAGAATGCACAAATTAAACGCGTCTGACAAAAACCACAATTTTAAACAACTTTTTATGTGCCTCTGCGGCTTTTTTTTCTCTCGTCTGTTGTCTCTAAAAGTTTCGACAGAAAATCAGTAAGATATACTATGGACGGTATTTGTCGACAATAGTAAGTTAAAGAAAACCGGAGAAAAAGTCAGGAAGCAAAAGCCTACATTGGGTAATTACATATATTTTAATATTTTAATCTAGCCCGCAAGTACAAAGTATGATAGTATGAATTGCCGTTTTAGCATTTTCCCCTAGTTCCTGCTGCATTATATGATTGGACGCGGCTAACTAAACGCATATTATCAGAGAAACAAGTACGCTTGACGGCCAGGTGAGTTGGTGTATTATCACGCTTCCTGTACTTACTGACGTCCTGTGTAGTCAATCACGTAACTCTCAACCTCGATGCTTGTATGTTCGGCAAGAGCAGTGGCGGCTCGTAAAAAATTTGACCAATGTGCTACAATATTACAAAAATAAATAGGAAACAAAATATTCAAATGTTCAAATGTTTGTTAAGCTTATGGGACTTAACTACGGGGTCATCAGTCCCTAAACTTACAAACTACTTATGAACTACTTACGAACTAGGACGGCACAAATATCCATGCCCGAGGGGGGATTCGAACCCCCGACCGTAGTGGCCGTGCTGACCGTGACTGGAGCGCCTCAGTCACCTCGGCCACCGCGGCCGGCAAACAAAATATACTAAAATAAAAATCAACCTCTGTATGATTGCCTTTAATTAAATATCAATTAATATTGCATTGACAGTAAGACCTACAGGGGAATCTATAACAGCGCTGCCAACTGCATGTATTCACTGCAAGTAGTAAATATAACGTTTAAAATATTAATTTTATTTACATAAATTAAAAAAAATTTAGACTCAGAGTTATTTGAATACGAGCCTCACAGAGGTAGGTTTGAGAGACAACGCGCAAGACTCCTGAACCAGCGCGCTATTTGACTCTATATGCCGCAATATTCGTCTTATACAATTCTTTCGCAGTCGTTACACGCAGCGCAAAGTGAAATATTGATCTGGTGCTGCATTAGGTGTCAGCACACATGAATCGCCAGGCCTGAGGTCACGTCTGCGCATGCACACTAGCGAACAGACGACTGCGCCGCCTCTCTGCGCACGTACCAGTGCGGCTGAATCTCACTTCAGCACACGGAATTGGTTTCCAGCTATCGCGGCGAGGACACTCCAAAATGCGTTTGCATCCTTATTACTAGAATTCTAATAAGCATTGGAAGGGAATTGACATAATTTTATTGTGATATCAGGCTCGTATTCCAATAGAAAGGATGTAATTTTACAGCGATTTCTCGCTTGCATTCGAAGAGAAATGGCATAATTTTAGTAATATATGTACAGTGTGCTGCAGCACATTAGCACATTATCACCAGCCGCCACTGGACAAGAGTGATAAATACTTCAGTCGCAGCTTATGATTAACCATTTATCAACGACTGAGGTTAATGAAACACTAATAGGTGGATGCTTTACCGTGTGAGGCACGGGAATGGCCGTGGGGTCTGCGGAAACACGTTACGAGTTGCGCGGCCGGAGGTTCAGGTCCTCCTTCAGGCGTACGTGTCTCTCTCTCTCTCTCTCTCTCTCTCTCTCTCTCTCTCTCTCTCTCTCTGTGTGTGTGTGTGTGTGTGTGTGTGTGGCACCGTTCGCACGTGGGAATGGTGGTTGATGTCCGACAGATGGGACAGATGGGAACTTCGATCTCGGCAGTCATGCAGGACTTCGGCATCCCTTCAGCAAAATCAAACGGAGTCCGGTTAGTTTCTGCTAAACAAGAACCAAAGAAAGATAAAGCTAAAGGGAAAGAAAAAACAATAAATCAACAATACAATTGAAAATTCATAAAATCAAGCATATTAAAACTACCAATTAAAATAATTAATGATAATAAAATTAAAGCTAATCTTACTTCATAAGAAATAGTTTGCACGTTCAACCGCCTCCTTGTGGAAAAGTGTGAGACACTAAGCGGACTATGGCTTCATTTTTTTGCGATAGCTTTGTTGTATTAGGGCACGTTAATAAAAGTTAGTTCCATTATACGTAAAGCGCAATGTTACGCATTTACGAAAGTAATGCATTCCATTGTCTCATTTTTCATTGTTTTATGGTTTAGTTTAGACTGTCCACTAGTCGTATTTGGTTTTCTTATGTTTTGCTGTAGATTGCATATCACTGACTAAAACCGGTAGTTTGTGGACAAAAGTCTTTCGACCATGGACGTAAATAAAGAAATATATGGTTTACTTCTGAATCACTGTTCAACTGACGACTATGTCGCATCTTGTGAGACGTGACCCTAATTTCATGAAAGATTGTCAAAGCTCACCGAATTGACTCATTTTTTCCATTTGTGTCTTCCAGTGACGACGAATATTTGTGACTAATCATTCATTCCTTTCAGTGCAAAGAATGACAACAGACAAAATGTTAGATCCCCAACACACACACGCGTCCAACAAGCCCGCCGTCCCGGTTCTTTGAAAGCACACACTGGACTCTTCGGGTAGCTGGAAATGGCGAGCAGTTGGTAACACGTGGTTTTGTGAGTCATGGCAGTATAATGGCGAATGTCTGCCATTAGCAGGTGTACACAGCTGCGCAACCAAATTGCAACACCTTCAAAGACTTCTATGCCTTCCTTTAAACCGATCTGGTGGAGATCCCAAGTACTTAAGCCATACTCAAGACCGGGTCGTACAAGCGTTTTATAAGCGGTCTCCTTTACAGACGAATCACATCTTCCCAAAATTTGGTACACACCGTGAGGTAACAATTGCTGCAAGGTTAATAATCATATACAACACATGGTTCAGAAGATATGACGTCATGAACAATAGGAATTGGACACAGTGCCGCATGATGCAGCGAGACTTTATAAATACGCTATATGAGAATGAGAGTACTTAGCTACTTGCAACGAACTTTAAACATAATTTAAAACCTTTATTAAAGCAAAACGATGAAAGGAAAAAAAAAGTGTCTCGCTTACTACTTTTCCTCTGTTTATGGAGGAAAAATAAGGCATTTGGTATGACATTACAATTGGTAATTTGTACATTACAAGTTTTACCGACAGTATATACGCACATACTTGCGTGTACCTTCGAAATTGTATCACAGTACGACACATAGTCCATGAGAGCACATAATCAGTAACATTCGTGGAAAACCGCCCCATCACCCACCAAGTTTTAATCTATTACGTCTTTACTACTAACTGTAATCCAAAGAGATTTTACACACATATAGTCCTTATACAAATGACTATACCTGAAAAATGGCAGGAATAAATGAATAAATACCCGGGCAACGCCGGGTTTTCAGCTAGTCTAATATATAAAGCAGAGTGACCTTATGTTTATGTGTACATGTTGCATACAAATCTTTTTGTTCCAATCTTTATGAAATTTTGTACTTGTAAGCTTCGAATCCCCCATCGGGCATAGATGTGTGTGTTGTCCTTAGGTTAGTTTAACCTATTTTAAGTAGTTTGTAAGGCTAGGGACTTAAGACCAAAGTACTTTGGTCCCATTAGAATTACAAACATTTGACCATTAGATTTTAAATCCACGAGGACGGTCGCAGTATGTGTAAGAATCACTAACGATACATAGTTCACGAGATATGACGTCATAAACAATGAGATGCGCGGAAAACTGCTGCATTTAGCGACAATGCTGCTTATTTTCTCATAAACCACTACACCGATTTCAACCAAATTTTGTACACACATTCCTTACCGTGAGGTAACAATTGCTGCAGCGTTAATAATCATATACGACACATGGTTCAGAATATACGACGTCATAAACAATAGGAATCGCAAAAATCTGCCACATAATGCCGCGAGACTTTAAAAATACGCTTTATGAGAATCAGAGTACTTAGCGACTTGCAACGAACTTTAATTTCAAACCTTTATTAAACTTATTCTCGCTGACAACCGCAGCAAAATGATGAAAGGAAAAAAGTTTCTCGCTGTTTAGGGAGTAAAACTACGGCATTCGATATGAGGTCAAAATTTATAATTTGGACACCACAAATAGTAGGCGCAGGAAATTTTACAGAGAGTATACACGCATATAGTTGAGCGTACTTTCTAAACTGTATCACTGTACGACACGTAGTTTATGAGATATGAGCACATAAACAGTACCGTTCATGGAAAACCATGACTCACCAAGTTTTAATCTATTCCTTCTTTCATACTAATTGTATTCCCAAGAGATTTTACAGACATACTGCTCTTACACAAATGAGTATATACATGAAAAAATGGCAGGAATAAATAAATAAATACCCGGGCAATGCCGGGTATTCAGCTAGTTCTCCCAATAAATCCAAGTCAACCATCCGCCTTTCCCACGACTGTCCTTATATGCTCTTTACATTTCATATCGCTGTGCAGTGTTACGCCTAGATATTTGACGTGATCGTGTCAAACAGCCCACTACTAATGCTGTATTCCAACATTACGGGATTGTTTCTCCTACTCATCTGCATCACCTTATATCTTTCTACATTTGAGGCTAGCTGACATTCCTCACATCACCTAGAAATTTGGTCCAAATCAGCCTGCATCCAAAGATGAACAATAAAAGAATGTCGTACTATGTTGTACTTGTTGGCCCTATCTTAGTATTACTATAGAATCAGTCCGCATACACAAATAATGAATACGTGCAAGAAATATTATTTTGTTGTAAAAAGGAAAGTGATACCTCGCTTCACACCAACTCACATTCTTGACTTCATATCGTTCATGTCACCCACTTTCTACAATGTGCTTAATTACCATTAACTTTCAATCTCTTACAGCGTCAAGAATAATCACAAACGAAATTAAACCAATCAAACTGAATAAATCTATATTAAAGAAAATTAGAAAATTAGCAATCAGCAAATTCGACACGAGAAACATAAACTATAAAAATGAAGAATGTGCATATTATTGCGAAGTCGAGCAATGAGGCAATTTCTAAAGCAGGGATGCAGCCCTACCCTCAGGAAAGGATTAAATATAAAAAATCAAAATGTCAAAAAGTGGAAGGAACTGCTTTTTTATTATGACGTTTGGTTAATGCCCTATCTATGTTATTATAACAATTACAGTTACGAGCCACGAATTAATCAAGGTTGTGTATTGGTTCCTACTGAATGGAAAGAGATATAAAATAAAATGAGCGACCTTGCGCAATGCGAAAAACATTTAAAGTAAATTACCAAAAATTAGCAGCATCATGAAGAACTCCGGGCTGTGTCCACCGCGAGCTCCAGAGCAACCTTCATACTCCGCTACTACTCTCCGACTCCCCGCGCGGCAACACCGAGCAAACCCCGCCTACCGGCCGCCAAAGATAATCCTTGCGGACCCAACAAACATGTTCATATATATTTTGTTGCCAACATATATAATCCCAAATCTTAAGGTAGGAAATTTCCATTCAGTAGCCACCTTACATCAGTCTGTAGTGCGGTACCGTGTCAAACGCCTTTCGAAAATTGAGAAATATGCAGCTTGCCCTTCACCCATGTTTCGCAAGTTGTTTTGAGAGTAAAGGGGAAGCTCTTTTGCACGATCGACGCTTCCGAAAACCATGCTGATGCATGGTCAGTAGCATCTCTTTCTCTGTTGTTGTTATGGTCTTCAGTCCGGAGATTGGTTTGATGCAGCTCTCCACCCTACTCTATCCTGAGCAAGCCTCTTCATCTCCTCATAAGAACGGCAACCCACATCCACTTGAATCTGCTTAGTATACGCGTCTCTTGGTCTCCCTCTGCGATTTTTACCCCACACACTTCCCTCCAATGCTAAATTTGTAGCAGCTCTGTCAAGAAAATTTATTGTATTTGAACTGAGTATATGTTCAAGAATTCTAAAGCAAACTAATGTTACTAATTTAGATCTGTAATTATATGAGTGTGTTCTTTTGACATTATTACATGCTCCTTTTTCCAGTCGCTTGGAACTTCTTGCTGAATCAACGCTTCGCGATAAATGCACGCCAAGTGAGGGGCGAATGTCGCAGAGTTCTCTTTGTAAAACCGAATTGGTACCCCATCTGGACCTGCCACTTGTTAGTTTTTTTCAATTGTCTCACAAGGGACAACTTTGACCTCGAACTCTCGGAACCGCTCGAAACGATGCTTGGAATAACAGGCAATCGTAAACATGACAGTGTTGAGTGTCATTTCCATGCAGAACGTTGCATTGTACCTCCAGTAATATGGGAGGTTTGTGCGCCGTCTTGCAATAACTGTTTTTCTCTGCAGTTACAAATACATTAATCGGATTTTTGTACTCGCATTGCTGCATATACTTCTATTACATTATTCACAAAAAATTTATAATGTATTACAAACGCCAAAGCGAAAGAGAATATTGGTATACAGGAGAACAGTTTACTTACAGTCGTGCAGGCGTACAGTGCTGATGTTGGCAACAACCGTAGAATGCTATTTGAAAATCCAATCATGCAGAATAAAGGAAATAATCCTTGGTGTTGATATTGAAGTAAATAAATATTCTGTTTTTTTTCCTTAGGTTGACAGAAGTTTTTATGTACCGGTACTCTTTCCTTGTCAGTAAATTAATCATCCTTGTGAAAGAAATATTCCGTTGCCAACATTAGCATACTACGTCGCTGCAACCGTAACGAAACTTTACGCAGTACTCTATCTGTGTTAGTTAAGTTGTAATCCCTTATAGATATGTGTCAATATAGACATTTACTTATAAAAAATATAACACGAGGTGGGTTTTGTGATAAACCGCCATGTTTAGTTCATTCAAATTACATACTGCAATTTATAACGGCTGAACTTCGAAAAACAACAAAGAGCATTCAACGGTTGTTGCAAACACTTCCCGGTCTCCGTAAGTAATATTTTACGCAGTGTAATAATATTATTTTTCGTGTTAGTACCCTAGCTGCGGGAGTGGGCCACCGCTTAAAGGCGCCTCCCTGCGGATGTTCGAGTCCTCCCTCTGGCATGGGTGTGTGTATTGTTTAAGTTAGTTTAAGTACTTTGTAAGCCTAGGGACTAATAACCACAAAAGTTAAGTCCGTTATATTTTCAACCATTTGAGCATTTTGTACTCTAAATATATTCTCTATTGCGTTATGATACTTTGGGGCTGCTAACTTCCTACTGGCAGAATCTCTGTTATTAGGTAGTGCTTTCAATAGAGATATACAAAATCGTACGTTCGAATATCACACACTTCAGGTCATAATAAATATATTTACCGAAAACATACGGACCTCTTCGTGCGGGTTACCAGTTCTCGCGACAATTTTTTCTTATGTTCGAATCTTTTTGGGAATGAAGCATTGTAATTCCACCTCTAGAACGATTAGAAGAGTTTAAGGAGACGTAACCACTCGCAAATTCATGTTAAATTGCTGTGACGCAAATCCTATAGCACCCCAGCATGTTATACTTAAGAACTATGGGCAACGACATTCAGGATGCGTCAGCACGCACTTACAGAAGCCTTAAGACCGAGGACTCTTTTGAACGACGGTGCGTCTGCACCATGATTCGATTCTTACAATTCTCTGTATTCGCTCAAACGAATGATTCATTCACGAATCTCCACAACTTTACCACCTTCCTACTATCGATATAAAACCGTCGTGGCGATAACAGCGTCACATGACGAGGAATGAATGCTGGTCAGACACCCGCGCGGTGAATGTAGTATCAGAGACCGTGCTGTCCGTGTGTAGAAAGGGGAAGCTAACAGAGTTACCGACGGCTGGTTTGGTGACTCGGAGGCTGGGCAAGACCACGTGGGGACCTGCACGGTTTGTCGGCTGTTGGAGGACTGCTGCGGGGAGTGTCTTCAATAAGTGGAGGAACTACGTCCAGTCGTAGGGGGGCTGGGCGTCCACCACTCCTTACAGATGTATAAGTTGTAGTATCGGCAGAGTGGTGAAACAGGAAGCTAGAGTAGCACTAACATCAGTCTACACCGCTTGCCGGACTAGGAGTATGAACACTCAGAGCACTGAAGACACGGGACGACGACCCACATATTTGTCGGTGTGAACACCATAAGTAACATGGAGAGGACACTTACGCGTTATCGCCGAATTGGTCCAGATTTGTAGTACATGTAGGGCGTGTTGACATATGAAAGTGCACCAAGTGGCAAATCCCGATGGAAGCGGGCCACTGTACGAAATAAAAGCTTAATTCTGGTAGGAGGTACCCAGATAAGAGTTTACTGTTATAAAAAAAGCTTAATTTTAGCAGTAAAATTAGCAAAAGGTCCGTGTGAACTACCGGCTACTCCATGCTGCAAAACCTTGTTCCCTGGCTCAAATTGAGAACTGACGTGGTTCAAATTGCTCAATAACAGGAAGTTAACAATACAGTGGCCAATATACGTAGTAGCTCACACGAAATTACTCACAGGCATTAATAAACTAGCCACCACAATTAAAGTTATTTCATAAAGATGGCTAACGAAAAACAGTTATGGCGCAACGGAACTTAAACATAAAAAAATTGAATGTGAGCTTGTTCTCAGCACTGGTGAAAAACAATATTAAATAAAAGGTGGGAGGTGCTCGAAAACTACAATTTATAGGCAAGTCAAAATTATACTGACCTTAACTTGTTTATTCAGGTCGAACGTAAACAAAATGGGGAACCAATTTTGTTAATACAATAAAAATGCTTCCCATTTACATGATCTAATACTGACGATGCCCAGCACTGAATTTAACATTTACACAGAACTTAATGCTACTGGGTGGAGGGTTTATAAACAACACTCACTCGCTCTTACACACGCTATGCAACAGCGAAACTCGCCAAAACCAGCGTGCTGAAACGAGGCAGAAGCAGGCGCCGCTATCGTAGGCGAAATTCAGCAAACCCGGAGGTACCACACAACACAATATACAAGAACACTGCGAAGATATCTCTACTCTGTCGTGCCTGCTTTCAGATGGTGCAAAGTTAAGTTGCATTTAGATCAAGACCGCGAGCAAACACGCTAACGGCGACACACGGCTACGTTACATGATCATTCTCCACTGAAGGTGAAGTGTTTAAAAATCGGATTCATTACAAAAATCACGGCGGACTCTTAAGTTACAATCAGAGAGTAAACTATCTAGGCACTGATTTTATGAGAAACGGCGTGAATTCAGGTGACTAGCTGCAAAGCCCTGAAGTCGGAGTTCGGACATACATGGTTCCGAAAATCGGCAAAAATGTATAAATTCAATTTCCGAAAAATGAAGAAAATTAACTGCGGCACACAACCCCCAGAACTGCGTAGAATTTCACAAGGAACCTCCTGAAATGTAGCAACATGCGACGGGGAGCGTTCACAGAGACGGAAGAAGTCTCCTCTCAAAAAACCAGAAAAGTGAAATAATTACAAAGACGGAAAAGTGAGAATAAAAACTACGGCATGCAACCCTTAGAAATACATAGAATTTCATAAGCAAGCTATTGAAGGAGATTGTACAAGGCTCGGAGAGAAGTACTGACAAAGACTCAGTGCATACTACAAGTTCGGAGAGATGATCGCGAAATGTTTGTGGAAATCAGAAGGATGCACGCATAGTTACTTGCCTGATGGGCATGGAACAAAACATATTGGAAGCTGAAGGCTGTGTTCTAAGAGCCAACCATGTGGAACACATATCACTCATGGAAGGAAACGATAAGAAAGATTTTACATGCAGTGTACAAAAATGAACATATCGTCTGTTAGAAATCGGGCCCCACAAAGCTAGAAAGAATTTGTACATAGTTCTTACACCGCCACATAATCACAAAAGGTTTGAATATACCAGGCCATTATCAAACTGCAACTAGTAACACATACACCGCGTTTATCTGTTGGAAATCACTGGACTGAAAAACTAGAACACATTTCCAGACACGATCGAAAAAAAAAAAAAAACTGTTCCGAAAAATGAATCTAAATTCAAGAGTCTAAGTTAAACAGACTAGACAAGGAATCGCTACTATCTCCGCCGACACAGTAGCAGAACCAACCTTACCTCACCACGATCCAAGCACAAAGTGAAGAGCGATCGGCCAGGAGGTGCGAAGCTACCGGAAACTGGCAAAACCCGAAAAAACAGCGGTGGTGGGGAAGCGAGACTCGCCCTGGCAAGGGCTCGCCGACTGGCTTGTAACCAAAGGGTGTAGAAACCTTTTTGGTAGCATCAGCAGCAGAGGATGGTAACGACTAACTATCGAAACTGAGCCAGAGAGAACCATGCAAAGGGAGCTATTACTACCCACATTCAGACAGACATTAGATTCTCGCACATCCACTTAAAAGTACAACAAGTTACATTCTCACAGGGACAGTGGCGTAGCGGGGAAGCCGTACTTATTGCCCTATTCATAAACACAATAATAAATTATTAAAATAACATAATCCTAGCTATATTAACTAACATTTCAGAAACTAATATTTTAAAACATGAAATAAAAATGCTACTCTTTATGCCTCGAAAAGAGTGGTGTTCTAGTTTGAACAAAATGCTAATCTAGCGACATCAAATAAATTACAATTTTATAAAAAATATACAGAAGACGACAGACGGTCGTCTTTCATCACCTCTTCATTAACTGAAAATTTTGATGTAGGCTGAGGTAATTATATTACATCAGAGACAACAAACATTTCCAAGCTAACATGTGGTTGCCTGATGGGCAACATAGACAGCTGGGTCACGTCACTTAAACATAGCAAATACAAATATCAACAAAAAACACATTGTAAAATACTAATTCCTATAAAAAACTAAATCAATGGAGATGCAAATGTGGCTGGTGAGACCACGGGATTGGGACAATATGTATAACAATCGAAAATTTACAAAGAAACGTAGATAGACAAATCATAAATATAGAACATACAGGACATTGAAAGACAAAAAAAAAAAAAAAAAAAAAATAAAATAAAATAAAAAAAAATAAAAAAAAATCACATGGTTGATTGTGTCCTGTTGTGTTGTATCATATGATTAGTAAGAAGTTTGTGAAAACACAAAATTGTACATAAACAAGCAAAAACACATGGATGAAATGTCTCCACAAGCAATCAAAAATCAAGAAAAAGTGCAATAAAAACATCAGCCCTCGCTGTTAGCAGCATGTTCATTAAAGTAATATTTTAAAATTGCTGAGGGCGAACAGGGTCGCTACAGGGAAAAGCCTTCTTAGCAAGTGAATCGTATTTCGCACTCTCAGAGCATTCACTGTTTTGACTGCTCAGACCACTTTCCCCACTTGATGCTGTCCTTCACATTGTCGTACACTCAACACTGGCTTTTAAGTCACAAACACTGTTCTCATCGGTTCGAACTGTAGACTAGGGTCTTAGAAGGGGGAGGGAGACAATCTTCTAGAAGATTCTGGTAGGAAACTAAAACCTGCACACATAAGAAGATACTCTTCACTTTTTGTGCCTCTTCCTCAGCTATTCCAGTGCGTCCGACGTGAGTAGGAGGGTGTGGTTAGTGCACCTGTCTGCAGGACTGGCGGCCCTTGTTCCCGTGGCAGGTGGCCCCACGAGTGCTGAGCGGCTGCGAAGGCTGACCACCGGAAGAGCTTGCTAATCATTCAAACTAGCTGGGACCTGTTATAGAGGTATGGCAGGTCGGCCGCTAGTCTTCCGGCTTTCCACCGAACCCCTGGTAACTCCGATGTCGGTTTCGGACCGCTCCTGCACGCGAGCCTGGCTTGGAGTCCAACTGACGCATGCCTACGTCTTGGCCACAGACACCTTCACATATATGTTAACAGTTTGGTACACAATGTTACCACAAGACACCCTAAACTTACAAGAAACTCCATACTGTCACAATAATGGAGAACCCTCGAATTCTTAAAAAAAGAAAAAAATTAACAAAAATACAATTGACATCAACAGATATTTAGCCATAACACCACATTCCAAAAACCTCTATCTCCTTCCTGTCTGCAGTGTTAATCGTCCATGTTTCACTCCCATACAAGGCAACACTGCCTTTAGAAAAGAGATTATTATGCTTAAATTAATATTTGATGTTAATAAATTTCTTTTTTTCAAAAACGCTTTTGTTCCCATTGCCATACTGCTTTTTATATCCTCTGTACTGCAACCATCATACGTTATTTTATTGCCCAAGTAACAAAATCCATCTCCCACCTTTACTGATTCGTTACCTAAACTATTTCCTAAAGCATCGCACGATTTTCTAAGACTGGATTCCATTATCCTTGTTTGGTCTTGCTAATGTTCATCTTGTATGCTCCTTTCAACACACTGTCCATTTCGTTCAGTTGCTCCTCCAGTCCTTTGCTGTCTGACAGAATTACAGTGTCATCAACAAAATGCAAGGTTTTTATTTCTTCACCCTGAACTTTAATTCCTTCTTCAAATTTCTCCTTGATTTCCTTTATAGCTTGTGGAATGTACAAATTGAATAACGTTTGCTGGCCGCGGTGGCCGAGGGGAATGAGGGGCTCCAGTCACGGTCTGCACGGCCACTACGGTCGGGGTTTCGAATCCCCCCGCGGGCATGGATATTTGTGTCGTCCTTAGTCTTAGGTAGTTCATAAGTAGTTTGTAAGCTTAGGGACTGATGCCCCGTAGTTAAGTTCCATAAGTTCTACAAACATTTGAACATTTTTGAATAACGTTGGGGAAAGGCTGTAACCCTGTCTTACACCCTTCGCAACCTCTGTATGCCTTTCGTGCCCTTCAACTCTGCCAACTGCTGTCTGGTTTTTGTACAAGTTGTAAATAACCTTCCGTTCTCTACATTTTACTCCTGCTGATTTCAGAATTTGAAAGAGTGTATTCCAATGAACATTCTTAAAAGCTTTCTCCAAATCTACAAAAGCTAGAAAAGTAGGTTTGCCTTTCCTTAATGTATTTTCCAAGATAAGCCGAAAAGTGAGAACTACCTCCTGTGTCCCTGCATTTCTCCTGAATCCAGAGTGTTCTTTCCCAAGGTCGGCTTCTACCAGCTTTTCCATCCTTCTGTAAATAATTCGTGTTAAAATTTAGCAACCATGACTTATTAAACTGATAGTTCTGTAATTTTCACACCTGTCTGCACCTGCTTTCTTTGGAATAGTGATTACTACATTTTTCTTAAAGTCCGAGTGTATTTCCCCTGTCTCATACATCTTACGCACCAGGTGAAATCGTTTTGTCATGACTGGCTCTCCCAGAGACTTCAGTAGTTCTGAGGGACTGTCATCAACTCAGGGGACCTTGTTTCGAATTAGGTCTTTCAGAGCTCTGTCAAATTCTTCTCTCAGTATAGTATCTCCTATTTCATCTTCATCTAATTGCTCTTCCTTTCCTACAATATTATCTCGAAGTTCATTTCCTTTGTAGAGCGCCTCTGTATACTCTTTCCACCTTTTAGCTTTCCCTTCTTTGCATTTCCTGTGATATCCAAGAATTTTACGTAGGTCTTTCTTTCTACCTCCTTTGTCCTCTGCTGCCTTCACTATTTCATTTCTCAATGCTACCCATTCTTCTTCTACTGTTGTATTTCCCCCTGTTTGTGTAAAAAAAAAGTTTGTAAATCTATCGGACCAAACTGCGTGGTCATCAGTCCGTAGCTTACAAACTACTTAAATCTACGTAAACTAACCTAAGGACAAACACACACACCCATGCCCCGGGGAGGACTCGAACCTCCACGGCAAGCAACTGCGCAGTCCGCAGCGAGGCGCCTTAGAGCGCTCGGCTACTCCACCGCGGCCCGTTTCTGTCAATTGTTGCCTAAAGCTCCCTCTGAAATTCTCAAGAACGTCAGGTTTCTTCAATTTATCCAGGTTCCATCTCCTTATTTTCCTACCTTCCTGCAGTTTTTTCAGCTTCAGCCTACATTTCATGACCAACAACTTATAATCAGAGTCTATATGTGTCCTGGGTATGTCTTACAATTTAAAACCTGGTACTGAAATCTATGTCTTACCATTATAAAATCTATCTGGTACCTTCCTGTGTCTCCTAGTCTCTTCCAAGTATACAACCTTCTTTCATGAATCTTACACCAAGTGTTTGTTGTAATTAAATTATGGTCCATGCAAAATTCTACCAGGCGATCTCCTCTTTTATTATTTTTGCCCACATCATATTCACCTGCTATATTTCCTTCCCTTCCTTTTCCTACTACCGAATTCCAGTCTCCCATCACAATTAAGTTGTCTTCTCCCTTAACTGTCTGCAAAATTTTCTTTACCTCCTCATACATTTATTCGATCTCCTCGTCATCGGCAGAAGTAGTCGGCAAATAAACTTGTACTACTGTGGTCGGTGTTGGCTTTGTATCTGTCTTGAATATGATAATGCGATCACTGTACTGCTCATAGTACTTTACCCGCATTCCTATTTTCTTATTCATTATCAGACCTACTACTGTAATACCTGCATATTATTTTGTATTTATAATCCTGTAGTCGCCTGACCAGAAATCCTATTCGTCTTTCCACCGAACTTCCCTAGTCCTTCTTCTAACTTCCCTACCCGATTAAGGGATCTAACATTCCACGTTCCGATCGGTAGTATGTTGTGTTGTCTTTCCAGATAATCACATCCTACTGAGTAATCCCCGCCCGGTGATCCTAATGGGGAATTATTTTACCTCCGGAATATTTTACTCGAGAGGATGCCATCTTATTATGTTCATACAGTAGAGCTGCATATCGTCGGGAAAAGTAACGGCTGTAGTTTCCCCTTGATTTCAGCCGTTCGAAGTAGCTGTGTGACAAACCCACATTCACTGATGTTACAAGGACAGCTCAGTCAATCATCCAGACTGTAAGTACTGAAAAGGTTGCTGCCCCTCTTCAGGAAAAACCTACTACAATATAACCCTCAACATTTAACTACCGGAGATTCATATATGCCTTCTGTCTCTACATTATACTGGTAACTACCTCTGAATTACTGTAACAAATACCCCTAGCAGATGAAGACATTACCGAAACCGTTCGCAGACTAAAACAGAACACAGGTATTTGAGGTTATCTATCAACACACCAGTAATAATACTATGAATCCTCAAGATTTAATTAATAGGAACATCAAAATGAATGAATGACAACAGAAGAATAGCGTACCGAAACCTATAGACTAAAATCAAAGCTCGAAATGCCAACTTTAAAGGCGAGAAGAAGCAAATCCAGGAAATGGAGCACAAATACCAGCTGAGATTTTTTTCCCACGATCGTGTTTCCCTCAGCCGTATAGTGAAACCCGTGATTTAGAAGAAAGATGGATGGTCAATAAAAAACTATTTCAATATGTAACTAAAGGTTCATTTTTAATGAAAAGTGTCAGAAGATCATAAGCAAAACCCATTGGCTGAAAAAGGCATGAGGCTTCCTGCGGCCCATCTGAGATGGAATGAAAGATTTAATAAAAATAAAAATGAAATAATACTGGGTAATAGTGAATATTCTTTTTCTGGAACCGATTTCTGCGATTTAGTAAGTCATTGCGATTCGAATTCTACTATTCATCGACTGTTCCTTGTATTCTTCGAAGGCATGATTCAAGTCTGCAAAGGTTCATTTAATTCGGATAGACGTACGGCAGCGTAGAAAATACCAACATGATGTGCCGATTCCTCACGCGTCTCAATATCTATAATGCCACATCTCCTAAACTATGAGAAATACAAAGGAATATTTTATTCATTCTAGGGCCCGCAGCATGAAATATGTCATAGTAAGACATTTTAATGAATGATAATTATCTAAGTTTCTGCAAATACTTTATTTTTCTCGACGGCCGTTTCGGCTTATGCCATTCTCAGGTGATGCCTGCAAATAGGCTGTGTCCGTTATTCTGTTCTGTGTGCACGACTTTATAAGTTTGAAATTTTCAGGAAACTAGTTTCGTTGTAAGATTTAATATTTATCTTAGTATAGATGCTATATGTTTACAACATGTTTACAAAAAATTTTATATCGGAAAATAATTATAATCGTTTGTTATGTGATAATGTGTCTCTAGACATTCAGATGCTACGTGTGACTACTTTATGAATTTTGATATCTGTGGATCTAAAACAGTGCATCTTTGGATCAGCCGTTATCTAATGATAAAATTTCGATAAAATTTTCTAAATAATGTTTGTGTTTAAATTCTCTGTGGTCATTGAGAATTTCGTCTGGGATTGTGTTTACATGGATAAATATTTCCAGTTCTTCCATAAAATTCATTAATATACCTTTAGGGATAATGTGAAAGATTTGTAGAGCCTTGTCAATATTTTTGGTGATGAGCTTTTCGTTTCTGAGATGTTGGGAGAAAGTAGAGGGATTTGTTTTCAGATGTTCTGGTGTGTTCTCTGAATCTTATTGCGAAATTTCATCCTGTTTGACCAATGTAGAATTTATTACAATTTTCGCATGTGATTTATAAAATCTGGAGCTGTTCAATTTTATATTATTGGCGGTGGTTTTGTGCAATTTTGTGTTAAGGGTGTTTGTCGTTCGGAATGCGAGATTAATTTGTGTGTTTTTTGAAAACTGCGTTGATTTTGTTTGAAATATTGTCTATGTAGGTTGCAGGAATATATTTTATTTTCGTTTTCTGTGATGGTTGACTACCTAGTGTTATGTGTGCGTGCAGTGGAGCTTAACAATCATTTATAATTATATTCCGATATAACATCTTTGTACATGTTGTAAGCATATAGTACTATACTATCTGAGATAAATATTAAATCTTACAACGAAACAAAACTAAAATACCAAATAAAATAAACGTTTTAGTAACTAAGAGATGCTGTAGGCAATATCCATCGATGTAATGTAAATATTGTTGCCTGAAAGACATAAATTTCAAACTCCTAAAATCGTGTACACAGAACAAAATAACAAACATAGCTACTTTGCAGGCATCGCCTGAGAATGGCATAAGCCGAAACGGCCGTTGTGAAAAATAAAATATTTGCAGCAACCTAGGCAATTAATATTTATTACAATGAAATAATTTCCGAAGCGCATTCATTGGCGTAAATGTATACTGTTTGTAAAATAAATAGGGAATACCGTTAGTAGCAAAGAGGTAATAAATTTTTTAATACGGCATTCTTAATGCAGCTGTATTAGAAGCAACTCCGTGTTCGTGACGTCATATCTCCTGAACTGTATGTCGTGCAGTGATATAATTCGGCCTATAACTTCCACGAATGTGCAACGAAGGAATAGGACGTGCAGTGTCGTTATGCAAAAGCCTTGAGTTGTTTTTCAACAATACTGGAATCATTTTGCGTATTACTTCTGGTATACGGCGCATAACGTCAAGGTTATATTCCTTATTGACCGCACGACCTCGAAGCAAAAATTTGTGAACCATTGTATCACGTTAATTTAAAAAAATTGGCTGGTTCCATTGGGTAGTTATAACCGTAAACCCATGTAGTCACGGTTTATGTCCATTTTGAGGAAATCAGGATCATCATTTCATCATTGACGTCAGTCAAGGTCTCCCCAGCAATAGTAACACGAGACGGTTCTTTGATCAAATTTGGAAAGTTTTGGAACAAACTTCGCCGACAAACATCTCATGCCCAAAACAGTCGAATAAATTACATCACACAAGCCGACCTATATACCAACATCCTCAGTAAAGTCGCTTATGGGAACTAAACGATTTTTCAAAACAATTTTCTTCAGAGCTTCGACGCTGTCTGATGTGCTGTGTCTCCATATCGAGGTTCTGGCATCTTCTCGGTCATCTCGGGAGAGCTTGTACCACTGGTAAACAGTTTTTTCACTTCTAACATGTTTTTCGTATGCCACTGTAACATTTCAAGTGTATTACAACACTACATTCAATTTATCACAATAATTGTGATGCAAATATTTGCAACAATTGTTATACTAACAGAAAATCGCAGAGCATACTAAAACACATCTAAGCTATCTATCTGTCAAAAACAAACCAAGTACGGTGTACTGCACATATGTTGGGAACACGTGTACCAACATAACAAAAAATAAGTTAATAATCGAACGGAGGTTGCGGCGACATTTGATAAGTCACCTTACTTTCTGAACAGCGCCGGTTTGTTGGTCCCAGCTGCTGTGTGACTCATTTCTTAACCGTCCATGAGCCATGCGCCACTCATGTTCTGCGTGTAAATCATGGTCACCTTGGTAATTATGCCCGTGGAGGGACAGGGAGTCTGCGAGACCTACTTCTATCCTTTGAACGTTCGTCTTCGAAATGATTACTAGCGCACTCACACGATGACGTAACACAATCACTTGCGATCTGACCTTATGATTTGAATTTGAGCAGAAGTAAATCTAATGCTCTGTTGCCGCGAGAGAGTATAAGTAGCAACGAATAGGGGCATCGAGTGATTCCACAGATAATACCAACGAGACAGATGACGCTAGTAGCGGTACCAGATCATGCGAAAGCGCCACATGTGTAGACGGATAAATATAAATGTGAAGGAAATGAGCAGTAAGCGAAGTGTCACAGAGACAAGTGCTCACAAGACATTAGGACGGATCTAGGCTTTTAGGCGCCCGGGGCAAGATTGTCATTTTGCGCCCCCCCCCCCCCCCACCCCCCACTAGCAGCTTCGTCGTCGCAATGACGAAGTATGAGATTTAATAAAAACAACAAAAACTGGGTTTATATTGAGTTCCTTTATTCACAAACAGGAGAAAATGTACTGTATGATGAAGTCATAAATGAATAAAGATAAATATTAAATAGAATTTTTATTTAAAAATTTGAGCCATAGGCCTAACTTAAGAAAAAAATTTACCAAAAGATGTTCACAAACAACGCAAAATATTTAGTATTAAATAAAACATAAACGCAGATTAAAAAGTCAATTTATCCAAATATAATAGGTGATAGAATAAAATCAACTGTGTAAATGTTTGCTCAGCCTCTCCACTGCGTCAATAAGAACTGTAAGCTGTAATTTTTTTCCACTTTATAATGGCTGGCTGGGGAGACAACATTGGGTAAATAATTTAAATTGTGAGCAGTCTGAAATTTGTAATTGATCATGATGTTCAATTACGCGTTTCGTCCTGTTAGGCTGTGTTCACAGTGGCACCGACAGACCGACGTCAGACGCCGTCATCCGAGTTCGACTGAAACCATCGAGCGACGGCGTGGTCGCACTGCATCCGATATAGTTTGTCACTTGGTCCGGTTGGAAGAGTACCTGTGTACAAAAACCAGTGTAAGTGACGATTTTTGTGTTGTGATGTCCAGTTTAATGAAGCAGACACAATACTTGCAAGTATAGACAGACGTACTATTTAGTATGTAAAAACGTTGCCATATTTTATTATGTATGTTACGATTTCCCTCATTACAGTAACCTCAAAAATACTAGACCCGTGCAAGAGCTGCATAAAATCACACTTGGGAAATCCCAATGTATTTATGTAAACAAATGCACTAAACTCGAGAAAAATTCTCGAAATGCGTTATGCTAAGCATAAAAATACATAATGGATACAGTTTCTCAGTATTTAAATCCATGAAGAACACAGTTATAGGCCACCCAGAAACATCCAATTATGATGAACGAAATGAAGTTAAGGTACATTGATCTTCAATGACTGTCATTCAATATATTTGTGAAAGACAAGTGTGAAATTAAGAATAATTTTTAAAACAGAAACCACTGAAAAGCGGAAGCACACGTAGGCCTGCACCACATAGAACAGACTCACACCTTTTTAAAGAACGCCAGAAGCAGTAAGAATAATTTGTGGACAGCCAATACCCGATTATCACAGTGCAAAACATTGTAAGAGAGCCACTACAATAACATTAAGATAAGGCACAATTCCGGATTGAACACATTTTGAGGTTATAATTTACGCCTAAAATTTCTGCTTAAGGATTTAACCAACTTGGGGTTTCCAATAAACTGTCATATCAGACCATATATTCCGAATTATATCCCGGTTGTGATATTTCTAGTCTTCTGGGTGCTACAATCTCTCTCTTTCTTTCACTAAGCATATCAGTTTCTCACCGTCCATATGTGGCATATGAGAACGTCGGTCGATTTGACCGAAGAAAGCAAACTGATTGAATTTCAGCGATGTCTCTACGTTCGGGCGATGAGATCGGCTACAGTGTGACCGTCCACATAGTTGAGTACTGATTTGAAACGACCGGCCGTTTTCCGCCGACGTCTGTCATCGGTACAACCCACAGATATCAGAGCCACTGTGACCACAGCCTTAACGTAATCTGATTGTTAAATGTTGCAGGGCTTCGGATGCCAAGTCAAGCAGCGGTGGAAGCAGTTTTAGCAATTTTATAAAGGTTATCGTCAAGGTTCCCATATCTGATAGAAAAGATGGTGCCACAGTAGGTCCAGCGTGAAGTTTGTAATAACTTCACTGACCATTCATGACTGATGTAAGTCGTGAACAAGTGTTCTTTTGAAGTTACATTTACGACGAAAATCAACAAAACGGAGATGTAGTGTGCCTCTAACTTATGAGAAACAGATTTTTGCAAAAATGTCTTAATGGTAATATATTCCAAATAGTAAGTACAACTGCTGCATTTCAGATATATTTGTGAAAAGTGTGACCACTTCACGACTATATATATATGTAAACCATTTGGAATTGAAGCAACACGATTCTGGCTTAACTAAAATTTATGGCTAATAACTCACCTTTCACGTTTCCTGTCAACCAAGTTGACATTAACGAAAAAGATTTCTGAGCTTCCCCTTCCTTTCCTCCTGAATGCCGCTCCAGATACTTTTTTTGGCGTCTTCCCACACTTCACACCTAAGTAATAAGCTAATACTTGATACTTCAGAGTTACACCAGTCAGAACTCTCTCAGTCTAAAAAAACTCAAATGCATCCGTCAAAAGTAGAACATAGAAGAATCAACAAAGAAAATATTGACACGATTACAACAAAGAAAGTCGCAGTTCGTCTTTCTGCCACTGCGGATCGGGTGACGGAATACTACTGAATAAGCGCATTGAATGGTCCGTGGTCAGTACATTCGGGATAACTTGGGTAATACTTCTCTAATCGAAATAGCACGGGTACAGGGGCAGCCGAGACATTATGCGTTTAATACTGGTAAAGGACCAAAAATGCAAATAAAAGTACTTATAATTACTTATTGCTAATGTAAAGAAATTCATACTATAGCTTACAGTAAAATGGATATAATTCGTGTAATTATGGTAAAGCTTTTGCCCAGTTTGGCGCCCCCTGAACTCTGCGCCCGGGGCAGCTTGCCCCCTTTGCCCCCCCCCCCCCCCCCTTAGATCCGCCACTGAGCACCAGATATGAAGACAGCTGAATAACTGAGGTGAGCGCAGGCTGCCTGTAGAGAGAGCCAGCACAGATCCCTGTGAGGGCAAGAGCGCTCCCCAGGTGTGACGTCAGTAGATGCCCGTGAGCGAGCTGCTCAATATCCTCACGTCTTACATTATATAAATCTCAAATTCTAGTTTCCTTTCTTCTTAACACACAATACTAAATAACGGGGTACTTCTCCGCATCTGATATACTAAGCCAACTGGTCGTGGGATGAAATACTGTATAAACGAGTGTTGCAAGACTGGATGACACAGTTCTTCTCTCGCAGTCGTATTTCCGAAGCAGGTAATTATAATCTTGATTTCAGACAGTAAAGGAATATGAATATTGTCCAATTACTTCTGATTTTGTATACTCAGATCGATTTCTTCGATTCAGTACGTCATGGTGGTTCCATTTCTAGTATTCGTTCACTGTTCTTTCTATTCTGCGATGGCGCGATACAGGTGTGCCAAGGTTCATTGAAAGCGGATGGGCGGTACGGCAGAGTATGAAATACAAACAAACATGATGCACAGGTTCCCCACGCGTTTCAGTGTATATAATGTCACATCTACTAAACTATAAGAAGTATAATCAAACAATTTCTTAGGTACATTCAAAGGCGTAAATGAATAGTGTTAACAAAATACGTTGCGAAGACATTTAGTAGCAAATAATTAATAAATTTAAACGTCATTAATAATGCAGTATGTTTAGTTACAACTCCGTGTTAATGGCGTTACGTCTGCTGAACTACGTGTATTGTAGTGATACAATTATGCCTCTAACATTTGCGAAAGTACAACGATTGATGTATAGGTGCAGTGCCACAGCCATGAATTGTTTTTCCACAATGGGCCGGTGTAGCTCGTGCGAGGCTACATGATGACGAAAAGTGTCGCACACTAGCTGCAGACCATGACACCCCATCATGGCGATCGAGTTTCCCAACGGCAGTGTTATTTTCCAACATGATAACGCACCGTCTCACACGGCCAGAAGTGTGATGGAGTGGTTTGAACAAAACAGTTACGAGTTGCTATTAGTTGCTTGTCCGGCAACTTGTTCCACCTCAACGGGATCGCAACAGAACGCATATGGGACGTGGCTGAACGTGTGGTCAGAGCTCCTCCCTCCCTCCCTGGAGTTTACGGGAATCAGGCGACTGCTGAATGCAGCCGCTACCACTGCCTCATCGCTTTCATGTGCAGACGCGTCACCGCTGTCATCGTGTCTTATGAGGACATACTGGCTGTCACGTGGGTCATATTGTTTCACTAATCAGCATAAACTGTTATCTGGCCATGCTAACGATCCATCATTCATTACGTGTAATGGAATTGTTCGGAAAGCCTTTTTGAGGCACTGAATACAGTCTGCAACTATTTCTGTACAGTGTATGACAGAGAGTATGTTTCACGTTGTTATTTAGGAACTTCTCTTCCTGTTTAATTGAAGAATGGAGAGTAGGTAGAACTTATGCTTATGTTGACTCGCTGTTAACTTGTCTTAGACTTATTTTCTCTTCGTGTCTCTACGTGATAAATATATAGGACACTGCAAACTGACCATACGTTCCGATTCGATTTAGAAAACAAATCTTCACTTTCTCAAAGGAAAGAATTCTTCCGACATAAACGTGACGTCTAACAAATTCAAATGTTCAAAATGTTCAAATGTTTGTAAAGCTTATGGGACTTAACTACGGGGTCATCAGTCCCTGAACTTACAAACTACTTACGAACTAGGACGGCACAAATATCCATGCCCGAGGGGGGATCCGAACCCCCGACCGTAGTGGCCGTGCAGACCGTGACTGAAGCGCCTCAGTCCCCTCGGCCACCGCGGCCGGCTCTAACAAATTCAAATCTTCAAATATTTGTAGAGCTTATGGGACTTAACTACGGGTCATCAGTCCATAAACTTACAAACTACTTATGAACTAGCTAACACTAAGACGGCACAAATAGCCATGCCCAAGGGGGGATTCGAACCCCTGACAGTAATGACCGTGCAGAACGTGACTGGCGCGCCGCAGATCGCTCGGCCACTGCGGCCGGCTGACTTCAAATATACTCATAAAGGGTGTTAGTGGCCCATTACTTTTCATAGTCTATGTGACCGAACTGCTAAAATCCGACATTGCCCGTGTACATATTTATTCCTGTCTTAAGCTAGTCCACCTCACCATCTCTTTCCTTGTCTCTCTCTTCTTCCCCACCTTCCTCTTTGTCTGCCAATCACATCCTCCTCTCTGCTGAACTTCTCATCCAACTCCACAGTCTATTGCCACCTCCATCTATAAAAAGTTATATTATACATTTAACTTTCTTGCTGATCAGTGAAGTGCAGCATGAGTATATCGCTAGCCACCTTCCGCCTTTCAGTGTATGAAATAATTGGCAGAAGGTGAAGTTCCACTAGCTATGAAGGTTAACGGTGCTAAATTTCATAGTTCGGTATAAAACGGTAGTTTTTTGTCGAATTTTATAGATAAAATACTCTCTGCCATACAACATACGAAGTTTTACGTAGGCAGTGATTTTCCTCTTATTTTGAAGATCAAGCGTGCAGTTTCTTCTCAATCGGATGGAAGGTACAGCAGCGCATAAAATAATAACTAATTTAATGCCTCGGCATTTAGGGTGTCACATCTAAACTATAATGAGCACAACGAAATGCTTTCGTTGGAACATGAAGTGGCGTTAATGAATAGTGTTTGCAAAGCTGACTCCGCAGATGATATTAGTGAGTCAGATGACTTTAGTAGCGGTACCAGATTATACGGAAGCGCCACGTGAAGACGAATAAATGTAAAACGTGAAGGAAGCGAATAGTAACCCAAGTGTCACAAAGACAAGGGCTCTCAACAGATAATCGCTAGATGTTAAGGCAACGGAATAATTGACGACAACACAGGCTCCATGTATAGAGAGAGCTGGCATAGATCCATGTGAGGGCAGGAGCGCCCTCGTATGCGACTACTGGTGGATAGGACTATGGCTGCCAGGAGCAAGCCGCTTAACGTCCTTATCAGGTCCTACACTATATAAATGTAAACTTCCTAATTTCCTGTCTTCTTAATACACAATACTCAATAATGGGGTATTTTTATCTGCATCTGATGCACTAATACAAGTAATCGTCCATGTTGAGGGATAAAATTATTTATAAAGGAGCGCTGAAAGAGTGGATAACATAGTTATCCCTTCGCCATCGTATTTCCACGGAGGTAATGATTCTGTTATAGTAGCTCCCATAATTTCGTACCTCCCATCGCATTTCCGAAACAGGCATTTTTAAGCAAGATGTCAGACGGTAACTAAATGTAAAGAATCTCAGGGAGGCGTTGCCATCTTGCACACAAAGCACCTGGTAGCGGTAAGACTATTTACCACAACAATTCAGTTCCCATCATCATATAATTTTAAAAATTTTAGGAAAGTATGTATATAGCGGCCTCTGAAGACGTTCGGCAGCTCAGAAAATACCAACATGATGTGTCGGTTCCCCACGCGTCTCATTATTTATAATATCACATCTCCTAAATTATAAGAAGTACAATGAAATAATTTCTCAAGCACATTCATTGGCGTAAATGGATAGTGTTTGTAAAATAAATAGCGAATACAGTTAGTAGCAAAGAGGTAATAAACTTAAACGTCATTGAAAATATAGTCGTATTAGAAGTAACTTCATGTTCATGACATCATATCTCCTGAACTATATGGCGTACAGTGATATAAGTCTGCCTATAACTTTCTCGAATGTGCAACGATGGATGAGCAGGTGCAGAAGCCATGAATGGTTTTTCCATAACTCCGGACGATTTTTCAGTATTGCTTCTCGGAAATGGCGCATAACGTGAAAGTCATATTGCTTATTGACTCCAAGACCTTCAAGCAAAAATTTATGTAGCAGTACGCCACAGTAATTAAAAAAATTAATTAAGTCAAACTTTTACTTTCAGTTAAACATTGAGTGCTTTTTTCGGTTGTGGTTCACCATGCTGCTTCCATTGGGATGGCTGGTATTTAGTTTTGCCGTCATAAACGTAAATCCCTGATTCGTCAAGAGTTATGACCATTTTGAGCAAATCTGGATCATCATTGACGTTATTTGAGAGATCCTGAGCAATGCTCACGCGACGGTGAGGAGATTGGAGGCTGCCTGTAGAGAGAGCCAGCACAGATCCCTGTGAGGGCAAGAGCGCTCCCCAGTTGTGACGTCAGTAGATGCCCGTGAGCGAGCTGCTCAATCTCCTCACGCCTTACATTATATAAATCTCAAATTCTAGTTTCTTGTCTTCTTAACACACAATACTTAATAACAGGGTACTTCTCCGCATCTGATATACTAAGTCAACTGATCGTGGGATGAAATATTGTATAAACGAGTGCTGAAAGATTCGATGACATAGTTCTCTCACAGTAAATTTAAGAAACAGGCGGGTATAATCTGTATCTCAGACGCTAAAGGAATATGAATACTGTGAAATTTTTTCCGATTTCTTTTTCTCAGAGCAATTATTCCGATTCAGTACGTCATTGTGATTGGATTTCTACTATGCGTTCACTGATCTTTCTATTCCACGAGGGCAGGAATCAAGTGTTTTCATTGAAATCGGATGGCAGGTACAGCAGCGCATAAAATAAGAACAAACCTGATGCGCGGGTTTCCCCACGCGAGTGTATTTAACGTCACATCTCCCTAACTATAAGAAGTACAATGATACCATTTCTAAGTCACATCCATTACCGTAAATGGATAGTGGTTGCAAAATAATTTCAAATAATTAATAAATTTAAACGTCGATCATAATGCAGTAGCTTTAGACGCAACTTCACGTTCATGACGTCACGTCTGTTAAACTATGTACAGTATATTTATATAATTATGCCTGTAACTTTCGCGAAAGTTCAACGATTAGTGAACAGAGGCAGTGCGAAAGCCATGAATTGTTTTACCACACTCCCGGACATTTTTTGCGCATTGCTTGTAGGGACCATTTATGTGGGCATGTATGGGCCCAGTGCAGCTCGTGCGAGGCGCCATGATGACCAGAAGTGTCGTGCACTGGCTGCAGACCATGTACGCCCTGTCATCATTATGGAGTTTCCCAACGGCACTGTCATTTTTCAACATGATAACGCACCTTGTCACACGGTCTGGATTGGTCCGATAAAAACAGTGGCGAGTTGCTATTATGTGCTTGTCCCTCAACTTGTTTTATCTCACCGAGATTGCGATTGACGCATATGTGACGTGAGTGATGGTGTCGTTTGAGCTGATCCCTTCCTCCCTGTAAATTACGGGAATTAGCGACTTTGAATGCAGTTGCGGTCTCTCCAGCCACATAGCACCGCCTCATCACTTCCGTGCCAAGACGCGTCCTTGCTGTCATCGTGCCAAATGAGGATATATTGGCTGTCACGTGGGTCGTACTGTTGTGACTGCTCAGTATAAACTGTTATCTGGCCATGCTAAAGATCTATCATTCATTACGTGTAATGGAATTGTCTGGACAGCCTTTTTGAGGCACTGACTACAGTCTGCATGTATTTCTGTACAGTGTGTGACGGACAATATTATTCACTTTGTTATTTGTGAAGTTTTATTTATGTTTAAGTGAACGATTGAGAGTAGCAAGAACATTTGCTTAGGTTTCTTCGATCTGAACTGAGACATTTTCTCTTCGTGTCGTTAACGATAAACAGGAGACTGCAATATGACCATAGGTTCCGACTCGATTTAGAAAACAATACGGCATGAGTTTTCCAACGGAAAGAAGTGTTCAGACATAAACGTGACTTCCAACATACCCCAAGAGAGTGTTAGAGGCCCATTACTTTTCACAGTATATATGACCAAATAGCTGAAAATGTGACGTCATCCGTATACATATTTACTGCAGTCATGTCACCTTCTGCTTTCTCTCACCTTCCCTTCCCTTCTCTCTCTGGTCATCTCCTCCTCCTCTCTGTTGAACTACTCCACCTCACATCATCTCTGAAAAATTACATAATTTTTTTTAACATTATGCTGATCAGTACTTTTCATCTCATCGTAGCTGTGCACGAAATTTTAAACATTCTCAAAAAATAGTTGTCAATTTTAAAGAAGTAGACACATGTAACCAAGTAGATTCAACACTCTTTCTACGGCGAAGACATTATAAACAATATAACAGAACATTTAATTTTCTTATGCTTAAGTTCCCTAGTTGGTGGTACTTCTTTGTCTCTTACTCTTCAAGAAACTTAACTGTCAGAATGCACAATTTAAAGGCGACTGACACAAACCACAATTTTAAACAACTTTTCATGTACCTCTGCGTCTTGTTGTTTTCTCTCGTCTGTTGTCTCTAAACGTTTCGACAGAAAATCAGCAAGGTTTACTATAGACGGTGTTTGTCGACAATAGTAAGTTAAAGAAAACCAGAGAAAAAGTCAGGAAGCAAAAGCCTACATTGAGAAACTACTTATATTTTAATATCCGAGGAGTTAATCTAAGCTGTAAGTACTAAGTACGATAGTATGCATTGCCGTTTTAGCATTATCCCCCAGTTCTTGCTGCATTATATGATTTGACGCAGCTAACTAAACGCAGATTATCAGAGAAAGAACTACACCTGGTGGCCATGTGAGTTGGTGTATTATCACGCTTCCGGTACTTACTGACGTTCTGCGTAGTCAGTTACGCACCTCTTAACCTCGATGCTTGTATGTTCGACAAGACTGATACATACTTCAGTTGCAGGATGTGATTAACCATTTATCAATGACTGACCGTAATGAAACACTAATAGGTGGATGCTTTACCGTGTGCGGCGTGGGGATGGGTCTGTGGAACCACGTTACGCGTTGCGCGGCCGGAGGTTCAGGTCCTCCTTCAGGCGCTCGCGTGACTGTGTGTGTGTGTGTGTGTGTGACACCGTTCTAATGTGGGAATGGTGGTTGATGTCCGACAGATGGGAACTTGGGTCTCGGCAATCGTGCAGGACTTCGGCATCACACGTTCAACCGGCTCCATGGTGTGCCGTGAGTGGTTGGATGAGGTGTCACAGTCCACAACAAATAACTGCCAGTCCATTCTACCACGGGCATGGGTGTGTGTGTGTGTGTGTGTGCGTGTGTGTGTGTGTGTGTGTGTGTGTGTGTGTGTGTGTTGTCCTTAGTGTAAGTTAGTTTATGTAGTTTGTAAGTCTAGGGGCTGATGACCATAGCAGTTTACAAACATTTCAACAGTTTGTTATGAACCGTAGCGCCGCTAACATCTTGATTCTGCCAGCATTGTGGCATAGTGGGATGTAGCTAAGCGGATTAAGTTTTTATCTTTTGGCGATAGCTTCTTTGTATTCGCGCACGTTTAAAGAAAAGTAAATTCCGCTTTACTTTAAGAGCATTTTTTACACATGTACGAAAGTAATGCATTTGATTGTGTCATTTTTCATTGTTCTATGGTTTAGACTGTCCACTAGTCGTATTTATGTTTTGCTGTAGATCGCGGGTCACTGACTAAAACCGGTAGTCTACGGACAAAAGTATTCGACCATGATGGACTTAAATAAAGAAATATATGTTTTACTCCTGAATCACTGTTCAACTGACGACTATGTCGCATCTTGTGAGACATGACCCTAATTTCATGAAAGATTGTCAAAGCTCAGCGAACTGACTCATTTTCTCTATTTGTGTCTTCCAGTGACGACGAATATTTGTGACTAATCATTCATTTCTTTCAGTGCAAAGAATGACAACAGACAAAATGTTAAATCCCAAACAACACACGCGTCCAACAATCCCGCCGTCCCGGTTCTTTGAAAGCGCTCACTGGACTCTTCGGGTAGCTGGAGATGGCGAGCTGCCGCGGTGGAGTAGCCGAGCGGTCTAAAGCGTCTCGCTGCGTACCGCGCGGTTGCTCGCCGTGGAGGTTCGAGTCCTCCCTGGGGCATGGGTGTGTGTGTTTGTCCTTAGGTTAGTTTACCTAGGTTTAAGTAGTTTGTAACCTACGGACTGATGACCACGCAATTTGGTCCGATAGATTTACAAACATTTGAACATTTTAGATGGCGAGCAGTTGGTAACACGTGGTTTTGTGAGTCATGGCAGTATAATGGAGAATGTCTGCCATTAGCAGGTGTACACAGCTGCGCACACAAATTGCAACACCTTCAAAGATAGGAGATGCCACGATCGATTTTATTTGGGAGATATCAGGTGGTAAAAAAGGTCACATGATTGAAAATAGAGCCATATAAGACATGTATGGAAGGTGATGAAATCAGTATTGAGCGTTGCCGCAAGTAATGGCCATAACCATTGCTCCACGACCCGGCATGGAATCTACATCTACATACATACCCTGCAACCCACCAAAAGGTGCGTGGCGGAGGGTACCCACTACCACTACTAGTTATTTGCTTTCCTGTTCCTCCCCCATATAGAATGAGGGGAAAACGAATTATTGTACGAGCTCTAATCTCTCTTTGTGGTCTTTATGCAAAATGTAAGTTGCAGTCCGCTTAAAATTCCGGCCGTGTAAATTTCTTCAACAGTGTTGCTAGAAAAGGACGTTGCCTTCCCTCCCGCGATTTCCATTTGAGTTTCCGAAGCATCTCTGTAACCTTAGTGCATTGATCGAATCCCCCAGTAACAAATCTAGCCGCCGTCTCTGAATAGCTTCTATGCCTTCCTTTAAACCGGTCTGGTGGAGATACAAAGTACTTAAGCCATACGCAAGACAGGATCGTACAAGCGTTTTAAGCGTTTTATAAGCGGTCTCCTTTACAGACGAATCACATCTTCCCAAAATCTAATATATAAAGCAGAGTGTCTGTATGTTAGTGTGTTTGTGTGTGCGTTTTGCATACAAATCTACAGTATTGTTCCAATCTTTTTCAAATTTTGTGCACGGTAGCTTCAATCCATGAGGATGGTCGCCTTAAGTGTAAGAATCACGTACGATACATAGTACTCTAGATGGGACGTCATGTAGACTGAGATGCGAAAAAACTGCTGCATTTAGCGACAATGCTGCTCATTTTTTCCTAAACCAATGGACCAATTTCAACCAAATTTGGTACACACATTCTTTACCGTGAGGTAACAATTGCTGCGTGGTTAATAATCACATACAACGCATGTTTCAGAAGATATGACGTCATAAACAATAGAAATTGGACAAAGTGCCACATGGTGCAGCGAGACTTTATAAATACACTATATGAGAATGAGAGTACTTAGCGACTTGCAACAAACTTTAAACATTATTTAAAACCTTTAATAAACTTATTCTCGCTGACAGTCATAGCAAAATGATGAAAGGAAAAAAGTTTCTCGCTTTCTACTTTTCCGCTGTTTAGGGAGTAAAACTACTGCATTCGGTATGACGTCACAATTTATAATTTGTACACAACAAATTGTAGCCGCAGAAAATTTTACAGACAGTATACACGCATATAGTTGCGAGTACCTTCTAAATTGTATCACTGTACGACACCTAGTTTATGAGATATGATCACATAAACAGTAATGTTCGTGGAAAACCGCCCCATGACTCACCAAGTTTTAATCTATCACTTCTTTCATACTAATAGTATTCCCAAGAGATTTTACAGACATACTGCCCTTCCACAAATGAGTATATACATGAAAAATGGCAGGAATAAATAAATAAATAACCGAGCAAGGCCGGGTATTCAGCTAGTTCTCCCCAATACATCCAAGTCAAGCATCCGCCTTCCCATTTCATATCGCTGTGCAGGTTTACGCCTAGATATTTGACGTGATTGTCAAACAGTACACTACTAATGCTGTATTCCAACATTACGGGATTGTTTCTCCTACTCATCTGCATCACCTTATATCTTTCTACATTTGAGGCTAGCTGCTGTTCCTCACATCACCTAGAAATAGTGTCCAAGTCATACTGCATCCAAAGATGACACCTTCCTGGGTACGTATTCCATATGCTCTTACGTTCGTTAGCAGTCTGTAGTGCGGTACCGTGTCAAACGCCTTTCGAAAATCGAGAAATATGCAGCCTGCCCTTCACCCATGTTTCGCAAGTTGTTTTGAGAGTAACGGGCAAGCTCTTTCGCACGATCGACGCTTCCTAAAGCCATGCTGATGCATAGACAGTAGCATATCTTTCTCTGTTGTTGTTATGGTCTTCAGTCCGGAGATTGGTTTGATGCAGCTCTCCACCCTACTCTATCCTGAGCAAGCCTCTTCATCTCCTCATAAGAACGGCAACCCACATCCACTTGAATCTGCTTAGTATACGCGTCTCTTGGTCTCCCTCTGCGATTTTTACCCCACACACTTCCCTCCAATGCTAAATTTGTAGCAGCTCTGTCAAGAAAATTTATTGTATTTGAACTGAGTATATGTTCAAGAACTCTACAGCAAGCTAACGTTAATGATATAGATCTGTAATTATATGAGTGTGTTCTTTTGACATTATTATACCCAGGAGTTACATGCGCCTTTTTCCAGTCGCTTGGAACTTCTTGCTGAATCAACGCTTCGCGATAAATGCACGCCAAGTGAGGTCGAATGTCGCAGAGTTCTCTTTGTAAAACCGAATTGGTACCCAATCTGGACCTGGCCACTTGTTTGTTTTCAATTGTCTCACAAGGAACAACTTTGACCTCAAACTCTCGGAACCGCCCGAAACCATGCTTGGAATAACAGGTAATCGTAAGCAGGACAGTGTTGTGTGTCATTTCCATGCAGAACGTTGTATTCTACCTCCAGTAATATGGGAGGTTTGTGCGCCGTCTTGCTATCACTATTTTTGTCTGCAGTTACAAAAACATTACATCGGATTTTTGTACTCGCATTGCTGCATATACTTCTGTTACAGTATTCACAAAACAAATTACAATGTATTACAAACGCTACAGCGAAAGAGAATATTGGTATACAGGATAACAGTTTACTTACAGTCGTGCAGGCGTACAGTGCTGATGTTGGCAACAACCGTAGAATGCTATTTGAAAATCCAATCATGCAGAATAAGGGAAATAATCTTTGGTGTTGACAATGAAGTAAATAAATAATTCTGTTCTTTTCCTTAGGTTGAAAGTTTTTTTATGTACCGGTAGTCTTGCCTTGTCAGTAAATTAATCATCCTTGTGAAAGAAATATTTTGTTGCCAACATTAGCATACTACGTCGCTGCAACCGTAACTAAACTTTACGCAGTACTCTATCTGTCTCACTTAAGTAGTAATCCCTTATAGATATGTGTCAATATAGACATTTACTTATAAAAATATAACAGGGGGTGGGTTTTGTGATAAAACGCTAGGTTTCATGCTTTCAAATTACATACTGCAATTTATAACGGCTGAACTTCGAAATGCAACAAAGAGCATTCAACGGTTGTTGCAGCACAGTACACTGCCCGGTCTCCGTAAGTAATATTTTACGGAGTGTAATAATATTATTTTTCGTTTTTGTACCCTAGCTGCGGGAGTGGCCCACCGCTTAAAGGCGCCTTCCTGCGGAGGTTCGAGTCCTCCCCCTGGCATGGGTGTGTGTATTGTCCTAAAGTTAGTTTGTAAGCCAAGAGACTACTAACCACACAAGTTAAGTCCGTTACATTTCAACCATTTGAACATTTTGTACTCAAAATATATTCTGTAAGTTCTGGAATGCTCTGTTGTTTTGTGATACTTTGGAGATGCTATCTCCCTAGTGGCAGAATCTCTGTTATTAAGTGATGCTTTCAAAAGAGATATACAAAAACGTACGTTCGAATATCACACACGTCAGGTCATAATAAATATATTTACGTAAAACATACAGACCTCTCCGTTCGGGTTACCAGTTATCGCGACAATTTTTTTTTATGTTCGAATCTTTTTCGAAACGAAGCATTGTAAATCCACCTCTAGAACGATTAGAAGAGTTTAAAGTAGCGTAACCATCCGCAATTTCATGTTAAATTGCCGTGACGCAAATCCTATTGCATCCCAGCATGTTTACACTTAAGAACTATGGGCAACGACATTCAGGATGCGACAGCTCGTACTTACAGGAGCCTTAAGACAGAGGACTCTTTTGAACGACGATACGTCTGCAGCACGATTCGATTCTTACAATTCTTTGTTTGTATTCGCTCAAATGAATGATTCATTCACGAATCTCAACAACTCTACCACCTTCCTACTATCTATATGAAACCGTCCTGGCGATAACAGCGTCACATGACGAGGAATGACTGCTGGTCAGACACCTGCGCGGTGAATATAGTACCGTGAAATGGAACAGAACATGTAGTTTCTACTGAAAATTAATGTCTAAATATTGCACTACAACTCTGAAAATTAATATAAAGAACCTCTAGTTATACTTACATCTATGTGTTGCAAGGATAAATGTGGTGTCGCACAAGTACAAAGTGCGCGCCACCTACTTTCGCCGCGCGCCGCCATGCACACACGGCGCGGCGTTCTCACGACAGCCACGAGCGCCCTCTGCTGCAACCCCGCTCGTGGCCACCACGGAAAGACACCGGTGACTTCGGACTGAGATAGCAACGAGTTAGGACCTTCGTAATCAGATAGGCACCAGTGAAGACTTTGCTATCGTACAGGCACTAGGCAGGCCTCTAACAACTATGTATCAACATTCTGCAGTACTATGTAAAAGTTAAGTATTGTTACATTCTGTGCAATATATATCTCTTTCTAATTTACTCTAGTGTTTATAGTTTCTGGCTGCTCCCCTCCGTACCTGCACCAGCGTGCTATTTTTGTTCCTGTGTCGGGCTCATTCCACTCGGCCACCGACACCTACGACGAGGCTGGGACACAAAAGCGGCGACGAAGTTGGGACACAAAAGTGGCGACGAGGAGTGATAGAACCTTGGACCAGCCCGCTTACAGCAGCCAGACAGCAGCAGTCGGAGCACGCAAAAATTGCTCCCGCCCACCCACCCTTATTATAACAATTTTGGGGAAAGATATTTTGTTACGTGTTTTGTGGACTTTTTTGTTGCAGAGCGTCCTCTTTCATATTGCATTTGTGTTTTGTTATAATTTACTTGTATGCGCGGCGCCTAATCGGTCAGCATGGCCACTACCCCGAACCCAAACTTAATGGAAATTATTCAGTTACAGACGGCGCAAATCACTCAACTACTGCAGGCCGTGTCGCAGTTGACGGCACAGGCTGCTCACCAACAACAACAGCCGTCACATCAGCAGCCCACACCTGCCGCTGCACCGCTTCCTACATTTCGCCAGTACAACGAACGTGAGGAAGAATGGAGCGACTATTTCGCACAGTTTCAAGAACTCGTCGCGGCTCATCAAATTACAGGTCAGGGAGTGAAGAACCTTTTCTTATCGATTGTGGGCCCCCAGACCTTCGTACTATTGCAAAAACTTTTCCCTCTCGCATCTCCTCGTGATGTAGACTTTGAACAAATTGTAGATGCACTGAATGCTCTTTATGAGAGAAAAGTTCTTGTAGCCGCTGCACGATACCGATTTTTCAGACTTAAAAAATTACCGCAGCAGTCACACCAAGAGTGGATTACGGAATTGAAGGGCTTAACCCGCCAATGTAAATTTACTTGCTCTTGTGGACTTTCGTATAGTGACGTGATGTTGAGGGATGCGATTACGCAGAATATTCAGGACCCCAGAATTAGAGCAGCAATTCTGAAACAGTCTGACCCCTCATTAGACAGTGTACTGCAGCTTATAGAAGCGCATGATACTTTTGACTTAGCAGATGTAGAAATGCAAAGCCACAGTGTTAATTCAGTGCGCCGCAACGGACGCTTTCCTAGCCGTAGTTCTCAGTATAGCACTAGTGATTCTTATTTTTCTACAGGCCGTGCTGAACAGACAGTGAACAGTAGCCAGTGTAAAAGTGTGACGCAAAGGTCGCCCCGTAGTGTTAGACACAGTAATTTGAATAATGGGCGCCAACGCTCATTTCAGAAAAATGTACGTAAATCTTGCCCCCAGTGTGTGTCTCGCCACAAGCGTGCTCATTGCCCTAGTCGCAACGCAACCTGTTATCAATGTGGCAAATCGGGACATGTGCAGTCTGTGTGTATGCAAATTAAAAACTCAAAGAACAGTAACGTTAGAAACAGTGCTTCGCAAAGTGCGAGAACAGTTCATTCTGTAAATGTTATACGGGCTGTGGAATTGAACAGTGCTTTCCTTGGATCTCAATTGCAAGAAAGTAGTTCTGCGCCTATGGCAAAACTATATAGTGCACCACGTAGCAAGCGCCGACGGGCGCGTAAAACAGTGCAACGGAAAAGGGTTTGGGACAAGCAAAATGATTATGTACAGTGCAATCCTGTAGTGAACCGAGTGCCTTCTACAACTTCTCCTTGTGATAGTGCCCAGTACTGTGTAGATAGAGACAGTAGACTTGTTGTAGCTACTCAAAAGTTTAGTGCAGTAGTTAGTAAATCTGTAGTCGCTTCGCAAGCTTGCACAGGCCGCGCGATCCTGTCTCCGGTTTCTTGATTCCAGACCTAGTTCACCGCCAGGGAGCACAGCCACATCGTTCGTCAACGGGTCCAGCGTCCCCGGACTACGAGATCGTCCCGATGGAGGTCGACGCGACGCCGCCGCAGATGACAGCGTCACCGAGAGGGACTCCGGGACCGTGCGTGCCGCCGCCGCCTGGGCCACGCACCTCAGAAGATGACCTGCTCCCTCTGGGCGGGGGCGGGCGCCCTTCCGCTAGTTTTCGCGGGTTTTCTGGCGGATCGCAAGGTGTATACCGGGGCGCGGACGGCGTCTCGATCCCAGCCTCAGCTACGACGCCCGTCCCACCAGTAACGCCCCCGCCCAGGCCCTCCTCCCAGTGCCGTCGCCGTGGCCCTCAGCCCTACGCCACGACGGCGCGGCGGTTTGGGGGGGAGGGGTGTGGTGTCGCACAAGTACAAAGTGCGCGCCACCTACTTTCGCCGCGCGCCGCCATGCACACACGGTGCGGCGTTCTCACGACAGCCACGAGCGCCCTCTGCTGCAACCCCGCTCGTGGCCACCACTAAACGACATCGGTCACTTGGGACTGAGATAGCAACCAGTTAGGACCTTCGTAATCAGATAGGCACCAGTGAAGACTTTACTATCGTACAGGCACTAGGCAGGCCTCTAACAACTATGTATCAACATTCTGCAGTACTATGTAAAAGTTAAGTATTGTTACATTCTGTGCAATATATATCTCTTTCTAATTTACTCTAGTGTTTATAGTTTCTGGCTGCTCCCCTCCGTACCTGCACCAGCGTGCTATTTTTGTTCCTGTGTCGGGCTCATTCCACTCGGCCACCGACACCTACGACGAGGCTGGGACACAAAAGCGGCGACGAAGTTGGGACACAAAAATAAAAATCCTCTATCAAAACCTTTCGTTATATTTTAATCTGAATTGTGTTCTAAATCATCCCAGGAGTTGGGGTGATTTGGAACACTGACTCTTTTGATAAATATTTGCATTTAAAACATATGGAGGTGTTGATTGGGACACAGTAAACACATGTGTCAGAACTTTGTTGTGGAGGATGCCTTTATATTACGTCTGTTTGCTTTTAATTAATGCTGTTTACTGGGTGGAACACTTCTACTGTCTGCTCCAAATTGCTGAAATAGTTTTCTATCTCCTCTGTTAACTTGCACCCTAGCTCTCTTTACATTTTCACTTAAACGTACTGTAAGAGCCTTGTTATGTGAGAGCAGATTTTTCACCCACTCATATCCAGGCCTATTGCCATCAGACCTCTTTTCCACTCTTCCACTTCGGTCCAAATCGCACCTCACAATATCCCGAACCTCACTTGTCGTAATTGGCTGACACCATTCTGCACATTTAAATAAACCACTGATTAATGCCCTCTCTTCTTCTGCTGCCAAGACGGTTTGTCCACCTATTTTCAAAGGATTTTTATTATTTAACTTCCTTGAGAGTGTACTAACAGGTATTCCATATTTTTAGAAACATTTCTGAGATATTTTACGTGTCTTGATTTCATTCAGAGCTTTCTGGAGGCTTATCTCGCTATAGTTTTGATATCCCGCTGGCCCAGTCTTCTTTTTGTACACTCGCAGCATGTTCCAATTCACCCTGAAAAAATATTATTTTGCATATTTACACCTCTACCTAATAAACAACATAAGCAAACATAAGCCAACTTTTCACACATCATGACTGATAGTTGCCCTTAACATACCAATGTCAAAAAACTGTATTACTGTTACCAGAGTAGCTGTGCAATAGTTTGTTTTCAGAATTTCATATTATAGGAAATTTTACACTTTTATATAAATATTTTTTTGGAGTTGTATACCTCTTTCACACACACAATATTTGTATCACTGTAACAATTAGTATCTCTGGTGACTATGGGAGGTGGTTTTCATTAGTTACACCAAAGATGATTTCTTGAAATGGAGAAATGTTCCATTTCACCCCAGTAGTGCCAAAACATCCTAAATTACGGTATCAGAGTGCGGAGGCTGGGCAAGATCACGTGGGGACCTGCACGGCTTGTCGGCTGCTGGACTGCTGCGGGGAGTGTCTTCAATAAGTGGAGGAACTACGTCCAGTTGTAGAGCGGCTGGGAGTCCACCCTCCTTACAGATGTATACGTCGTAGTGTCGGCAGAGTGGTGAAACAGGAAACTGGAGTGGTATTAACATCAGTCTTCACCGCCTGGCAGAGTAGAAGTGTGTCTGAAGACTCAGAGCACTGAAGACACGGAACGATGGGCCTCTGCAACGACGACCCACGCTCTTGCAGGTGTGAATACCACAGCTAAGAGGGAGAGGACACCTACGCGTCATCGCCGAATTCGTGCAGATTTGTAGTACATGTAGGGCTTTGTGAAATATGGAAGTACACCATGTGGGAACTCCAGATGGGAAATAAAAGGAATTTTGATACGGATCTATCACCATATGCACCTCATCAACAGCCCTTGAGAGAGTTTGTTTAGAAAGCGGTGTTTGGCTTAGCGAAGCGCGCCCGGTCAGAAGGCTGAACGCTTTCTGTAGTAAAAAAACTGAGCCAAGAACACATCTAACAATAACGAAAAGACACGATCAAGGACCGCAAGGAACAAAACTACCTAGAGAGCGAAAGAAAGAAAAGAACAGCGGTAAGATATCGTAATTTTATTGAAAGGTACGCGGGTTCGATTACGCCTAGCGGCATTTTTTTTCTTCTTGGCAATGCGTACACTACTGACTTCACAATTAGCCGCAACGTCATATATGTTATTTTGTATTTATATGTGCACAACATAAAAACAGCACTTACCTAATCGACAAAGAAGAAGAAATCACTTCCATTATACATCACCAGCTGTCCTCGCAAGAATTCAGCGACATGCTGCGTTACGCGTGGATCGCTGCTGGACTGTGCGATGAAAGAAGCTGTTTTCAGAATGTCAGTCAAGTTTGTTTTTCTATGCAGAGATTAAAAAAAAACACCATGTAACTGCAAAAGGGCGATGTTCCTAACGAGCGCAAGATGCGGTCAGAATTATTGCTTCCCCTGTTTCTTCGATTAATATCACCCCGGTACATCATGTAATTGATGAATTGCAAGAGAATTGAAGTATCGTTTTACATACACGACGTCCCTAAGTACGCGTTAACTAGAGTCCCTTTTTAAATGTTTGTAGTCCCGAATATCATCCAATGCCCTTTATTTTTTGCTTGTATAAATTATATAAAATAACCTATCATGTTGTAGTTAATTGTGACGTCAGTCTATATCTACATCAATACTCTGAAAACCAGTGTGAAGTGCATGGCAGAGGGTACGTCCCACAGTACCAGTTATTACGGTTTTCCCCATTCCATTCACTTATTGAGCGTGGGAAGAAAGATCGTTTAAATGCCTCCGTGCGTGCTGTAATTAATGTAATCTTGTCCCTACGAAAACAGTATGTACTTGTACGCATTGCGAAGGAGCAGAAAAAAATTTGCCGCCGGCTGGAGTTCAACCTGCGACCTTCTCAATACGAATCCCATCGTTTAACGCTGAGCCAAACACCGCTTCCTAAACACGCGCTCACAGGGACAGTTGCTAAGATGCATATGGTGATAAATCCGTACCAAAATTCCTTTTACTTCCTAAACGCTCGGACATTTCGAGTTCCCACTTGGGGCACTTTCGTGTCTCACCACGCCCTACATGTACCATAAATTTGGACGAATTCGGCGATGACGAGTAGGCGTCCTTTCCTCGTAAGACTTTAATGGGTATGTGATCGACGTCTCTGGGCGTTTGTGCAGTGCTCCGATGAATCCCAACAATTTCCTCACCACGCCGATCACGCCGATGGGGAGTGCGAATCCTTCGTTTCCCGGAGGAACATCTCCTTGACACCTACAACTGTGTGACAAAGGCGAGCTGGCGGCTGAGAAATGTATTTTCCCACTCTCTCAAATTTTGCTTCCTCAATTACGGTATCAACTAGATATAAATGATAATAATAAAAAAAGTGAAACAAATCCATCAATAATGAAAACTACAGCATTAGAAACAATCAGTCAGAGATACCCCGAAGATCAGTGGCTACACATCTACATAGATGGGTCATTAATGCAAAAAGAAAGAAATATTGGTGTATGAATATACAGCAAAATTTTCAGTTTTATCAAAGTTTTGGATTACACCATTCTAATTTTGAAGGTGAAGTTGAAGCCATCAGAACTGTAGTAAATCAGCTAAATTACTATTTGCACACATTTGATAAAGCAGTCATATTCTGTGACTCGAAAGCAGCAATATCAGCAATTGTCAACTTAAAAGATCCAAAAATGGCTAAAGTAAAAGATATCCAAGAAATAATTAAGTCCCTACAGCAACAGAACAAGAAAATTGCAATTCAGTGGATACCATCTCACTGTGGCGTAGATGGTAATGAGAAAGCTGATTTCCTAGCCAAAAAGAGCACAAAAATTAAACAAATTGGAAAAACTACCCTGCCATATTTTGCAGTAAAATCGCATTATTAACAATATTTTTAAAGAATAATCGAGAAAAATAAATTCTCATGTGAGGGTAAGAGCCGGGAAACCCTCTTGGATAATCAGCCGCCCACCTGCACAAGATGTCCAGCCTGCCGTCTCCAGAATGTGTTCTGTGTCACAAGAGTGCTACCTAATGAACTGTGATCATTTAAAAGAGTGTTCATAACTGTACAATTGTAATTTAGACTAATAAACTAATAACAGGCTATTTTTCCGCATCTGATGTACTAATGCAACTAGTCATCCATGTCGTGGGACAAACTATTGTGTAAACGAGTGCTGAAAGTTCTTCTCTCACAGTCGTATATCGGAAACTGGCAATTATAACCTTGGTCTCAGACAGTAAAGGAATATGAACACCGTGCAATGTTTTCTGATTATTTTTTCTGAAAGCGATTTCTCCGATTCAGTACGTAATTGTTGTTCAATGTCTGCTATTCGTTCACTGTTCTTTCTATTCTTCGATGGCAAGATTCAAGTGTGCAAAGTTTTACTGAAATCAGATGGACGATACGGCAGCGCATAAAATACTTACAAACATGATGCGGCTGTCTGACACGCGTTTCAGTGTTTATGAGAAGAGAGTTTATAAGAAGTACGATGAAATAATTTCTAAAACACATTCATTAGCGTAAATCGATGGTGCTGCAAAACAAGATGCGAACACATCTAGTAGCAAATAATTAATACATTTAAACGTCATTCATAATGCTGTAGTTTTAGAAGCAACTGCGTGTTCATAACGTCTCATCTGTTTAACTATATATGTCTGCTGAGCTACGTGAAGTATAGTGATGTAATTACGCCTGTAACTCTCGCGAAAGTTCAACGATTGATGATCAGGTGCGGTGCCAAAGCTATGTATTGTTTTTCCACAATTCCGGAGATTTCTTGTTTATTGCTTCTAGGGACCATTCATTTGGCACACATGTGTCCAGTGCAGCTCGTGCGAGCCCCCGTGATGACCAGGACGTATCGTACACTGGTTGCAGACCATTTACACTCCATCATGACGATCGAGTTTCCCAACGTCGTTGTCATTTTTCAATATTATAACTCACGATGTCACAAGGCCAGGAGTTGGAGTGGTTTGAGCAGAACAGTGGCGAGTTTTGTTTATGTGGTTGTCCATCAACTTGTTCTGTCACAACGCGATCGCGATAGAACGCATATGGGATGTGCCTGAACGTGTGGTCAGAGCTTATCCCTCCTTCCCTGGAGTTTGCGAGACTCAGGCGATGCAGATGCGGCGCCAGATATCGTCAGCCATATACCACGGCCTCGTCGCAAACACGCCAAGATGCGTCACCACTGTCATCGTGCCAAATGAGGACATACTGCATCTCACTGTTGTGACTACTCATGTTAACTGTTGTCTGGCCTTGCTAAGGATCTTCCATTCATTACATGTAACTGATTTGTTTGGACAGCGCTCTTGAGGAAGTGACTACAGTCTGCTTGTATTTCTGTACACTGTGTGACGGAGAGTAACTTTGACTTTGTTATTTGTGAAGTTTTCTTCCTGATAAATTGAAGGATGGAGAGTAGCAAGAACATATGCTCGCCGCGAACTTCTCATAAACTCATTTTCTCTCTGTGTATCTACATGAACGATATACAGGAGTCTGCAAAATTACCCATATGTTTCGACTGCATTTAGTAAACAATAAAGCTTGACTTTCTCAAAGGAAAGAAGTGTTCAGACATAAACGTGACTTCCAACATACCTCAAGAGAGTGATAGAGGCCCATTACTTTCCACAGTATATATGACCAAATAGCTGAAAATGTGGCGTCGCCCGTGTATATATTTACTGCAGTCTTAAATTAGTCCACCTCACCTTGCGTTTTCTCTCTTCCCTTTCCTTCTCTGTCTGTTCATCTCTTCCACTCCCCTTTCTCTGCCATCACCTACTCCTCTCTCTTAAACTCCTCCTCCACCTTCTCAGTCAATTAGTCAATTGCGTCATACATCTCCGAAAAATTATATAAGTGCAGTGTTACCTGAAAGACATAAATTTCAAACTCATAAAATCGTGTACACAGAACAAAATAACGAACATAGCTTCTTTGGAGGCATCACATGAGAATGGCATAAGTCGAAATGGCCGACATGAAAAATAAAGTATTTGCAGCAACTTAGGTAATTAATATTTATTGGAATGAAATAATTTCTGTAGCACATTCATTGGCGTAAATGGATAGTGTTTGTAAAATAAATAGCGAATACAGTTAGCAAAGAGGTAATAAATTTAAACGTGATTCTTAATGCAGCCGTATACGGCGCATAAAGTCAAGGTTATATTCCTTATTGAATGCACGACCTAGAAGCAAAAATTTGTGAAGCAGTATGAGACGGAAAAAAAATAAATAAATAAAATAAGATAAAAAAACAATAAAAAAAAGTCAGCCAAACTTTCACATTTAGTCGAACTTTGACTGCTTTTTCCGGTCTCGGTTCACCGGGCCGTTATAACCGTAAACCCAAGTAGTCACGAGTTATGACCATTTTGAGCAAATCAGGATAATCATTGACGTCAGACAAGGTCTCCCGAGCAATAGTAACACCTGACGGTTCTTCTGATCAAATTTGGAAAGTTTTGGAACAAACTTCGCCGAGAAACATCTCATGCCCAAAACAGTTGAAAAAATTACATAACACAAGCCGAGCTATATACCAACATCCTCAGTAAAGTCGCTTACGGGAACTGGACGATTTTCAAAAATGTTCAAATGTTTGTAAAGCTTATGGGACTTAACTACGGGGTCATCAGTCCCTAAACTTACAAACTACTTATGAACTACTTACGAACTAGGACGGCACACACATCTATGCCCAAGGAGGGATTCGAACCCCCGACCGTAGTGGACGATTTTCCAAAACAATTTTCTTCAAAGCTTCGACGTTGTCTGATGTGCTGTGTCTTCCAGACCGAGGTTCTGGCATCTTCTCGGTCTTCTTAGGAGAGATTGTACCACTGGTAAACAGGTTTTTCACTTCTAACAGATTTTTCGTGTGTCACTGTAACATTTCAAGTGTTTTAGAACACTACATTAAATTTTTCACAATAAATGAGTTGCAAATATTTGCAACAATTGTAATACTAACAGAAAATCGCCGAGCACACTAAAACACATCTAACCTATCTATCTGTCAAAACCAAACCATGTATGGTGTACTCTTCAAACTCTCAACATATGTTCGGAACATGTGTACCAACATAACAAAAAATAAGTTAATAATCGAATGGAGGTTGTCGGCGCAGTTTGATAAGTCACCTTACTTTCTGAACGGCGCCGGTTTGTTGGTCCCAGCTGCTGCGTGACTCATTTCTTAACCGTCCATGAGCCATGCGCCACTCATGTTCTGCGTGTGAATTATGGTCGCGTGGTTGTTTATGACCATTGAGAGACAGTGGCTCTTGGAAACGTACATCTATCCTTTGAACGTTCGTCTTCGAAAAGATTACTATCGCACTCACACGATCAAGTAACACAATCAATTGCGATCTGACCTCGTGATTTGAATTTGAGCAGAAGTAAATCTAAAGCTCTGTTGCCTCTACGAGAGTATAAGTAGCAACGAATAGAGGCATCGAGTGATTCCACAGATAATACCAACGAGACAGATGACGCTAGTAGCGGTACCAGATCATGCGAAAGCGCCAAGTGTGAAGACGGATAAATATAAATGCGAAGGAAATGAACAGTAACCGAAGTGTCACAGAGACAAGTGCTCACAAGACATTAGCACCAGATATTAAGACAGCTGAATAACTCTGGACGCCAGAGGTAACCTATCGTAAGTAACATTTCGCTGACTTTACAGGAGAGCAAAAAGAAGCTGCTGCGACTCGGATTTGGCTACCTGTAGAATAATTCAAATACCCAATCATGAAGACCTCTAGTTTTTATATCTTTTCTAGTTAGTTTCTACATGTACTTCGTTTTTAGAAATATCTTATGAAATGTTACGATATTTTACCTCACATAAATATATTTGTGAAGCCGTCTTTATTTACACATACGATATGTTCATATCCTTCTGAGTCCTTTTCAGTTTGTGTTGACATAATCTGTGGTATATTTTGGTAGAAATAGTGTAAAGATCCAGGCTCCCACCTAAGCAGCTTTTGTAAATCTTTATACTTCTCTGTAGCAATAGATCTGAGAGTATTTCGTATAGCAGGAAGCTCTTCCGGCCATACTGCCCCTCTTTTTCGCCGTTGCACGTCAATCTCTTGAAATTCACCATCAAATGCTGTTTTATAGAACACAGAACCTGAATTCTGTGCTCGTACTTGTAGATGCACAACTTGGCTAACCAAAAATTTTCCAGATACTAAACTTTTGATTGTCCGTTTAACTAAAGGTGATGATGATACTTTGAAAAGACTTTCAAAGTCTTTAAAATCTGCCATTTGCATGTCATATACTTGAATGAGTTCTTTGAATCTGCACTGGCGAACAAAATGTTGCCAATCCCAAGGAGTTGCAATTATGTCATTTGGGCTCAGTTTGCTTTTGGCACGTTCACTAACAGCATGTACACCATCTACCTCCATATGAGTGTGTCCCTTCAATAAGAATTTATGGTTTATCACTTTAAGATTAGGAAGACACCTAAGAATCCAAAAATATGACAGAATCATGGGTAAGTTACGATTCTGGCCTCTACATTTGTCAGTCCATATCGCAAGTTCCTCAGTTAGGGTTTGGGCAGGTTAGCTAGGGCCCACTTTAGCAAACAAGATGACACTTCTATAGGTCCACGACCTGCTACTGTTTCATCCCACATGCAACAATAGGATTTCTGCTCTGAAGCATCCAGGATTGTCAGATTATACTTCAGAGCTTTCTTAGATAAAACGCACTGGAATTAGTAAGGTGAGGTGTCGGCAAACATTTTTGAAGATCGAACATGACAATCTTTGCATTTGATTCAGGTTGTTTTGACCGATTTTTGTCGAAGGTCTTGTTTTTATATCTTACATCTGCTTCTGACAAGTGGCCATCGTAATCTGATTAAAATTTGAACTGCTTCTTCAGCTGTTATATCATTTTTGAGTTTCACCTGAAACTCATCACAGTCATCACACGTATCAGTCGCAGGTTTCTTGAATCCTAAATTAAACTCAATGTTAAATATGTTACGGTAAACCCACTGTTTTGCAATTAACTCTTGCTTCATTTCGTTTTCCTTGCAGTGCTCTACATACAAAGAATACATTTTTGATATATTGAGATGGCTGCTAAGATAAAATCTACCTGTTTTTGCATAACGAGGCAACGAAATTAATACACCACCATTAGTTCGATTTAACTATCTGGAACGCGCAGTATGAAAAGTACATACGAACGCGCAGTGTCATGACAAGTCTTTGTGGTAATAATGAGAAAACACGCGTTGATTAAACGCTGAACTTGGAAAGGAAAATCACTGCACAAGATACACAAGGCTTCGGCAATGGGGAACAGTCGAAAATTAAAACAAGAGAGACCTGACAGATCACGCTCTCCCGTGGGTTAAATAGACGTAATTGCATTTCAGTCAAGTAAAGTTTGTTTAGTTACATTTACATAAACGTATATCATATGACCAACCAAAATGAAAATCGCATACCTGGGATTCTTCATTTCTTAGCAGCAAATCAATTCCATCAGTAACTTTGTCGTAAGGTAAGGTCTCAGCACCCAACAGATTCGCACTGTCATTTTCCTAAGTAAGCAAATTGCATTATTATACAAAACGCGATGAATTTTGCTCGATTCAAATGATAAACCATGTATAATAGGACTGTACCTTTGATTGATCGTATGACAAGCATTGTAGTTGTGTCAGTTCCGTATATTATAGCCACTCATTTTCGTCAAAAGGAGGCGCTACATGTGTACTTGTATCTGTCACCAACGGAGTTTCGACGACATTACTACCGTCGACTGGTAGTAAAGCATCGAGATCATTTGTCTCTTAAATCGCGGAACGTACATTTAGATGTTTCTTATATCCCAGTATGATGAATAATATCTTAAAATGTATATTGTTGTGGTCTTCAGTCCGGAGACTGGTTTGATGCAGCTCTCCACAATACCCTATCCTGAGCAAGCCTGTTCATCTCCACATAAGAACGGCAACCTACATCTGTCTGAATCTGCTTACTGTATACATCTCTTGGTCTTCCTCTGCGATTTTTACCCCACACACTTCCCTCTAATGCTAAATTCACAATTCCTTGATGTCTAAGAATGTGTCCCACCAATCTATCCCTTCTTTTAGTCAAGGTATGCCAGAAATTTCTTTTCTCCCCAATTCTGTTCAGAACCTCCTCATTAGTTACGCGATCCACCCACCTAATCTTCAGCATTCTTCTGTAGCACCATATTTCAAAAGCCTCTATCCTCTACCTGTCTGCACTGTTTATCGTCCATGTCTCACTCCCATACAAGGAAACACTCCATACAAATGCCCTCAGAAAGGACTTCCTTAGGCATAAATCAATATTCGATGTTAAATTTCTCTTTTTCAAAAACGCTTTTCCACCCATTGCCATTCTGCATTTTATATCCACTGTACTGCGACCATCATTTGTTATTTTACTGCCCAAGTAACAAAACTCATCTACCTCCTTTATTGCTTCGTTTCCCAATCTAATTCCTTCAGCATCACCTGATTTTCTTACACTGCACTCCATTACCCTATCTTATATGCACCTTTCAGCACACTGTCCATTCCGTTCAATTGCTCTTCCAGGTCCTTTGCTGTATCTGACAGAATTACTATGTCGTCGGCAAAACGCAATGTTTTTAATTCTTCCCCCTGAACTTTTATTCCTTCTCCAAATTTCTCCTTGCTTTCCTTTATAGCTTGTTCAATGTACAAATTGAATAACATTGGAGAAAGGCTACAACCCTGTCTCACTCCCTTCCCAACCACTGCATCCCTTTCATGCCCTTCAACTCTGACAACCGCTGTCTGGTTTTTGTACAAGTTGTAAATAACCTTACGCTCCCTAAGTTTTATTCCTGCTTGCTTCATAACTTGAAAGAGTTTATTCCAATCAACATTGTCAAAAGCCTTCTCCAAATCTACAAAAGCTAGTAATGTAGGTTTGCCTTTTCTTAATCTATCTTCTAGGATAAGCCGTAAAGTGAATATTGCCTCCCGTGTTCCTACATTTCTCCTGAACCCGAACTGATGTTCCCCGAGGTCGGCTTCTACCAGTTTTTCCATCCTTCTGTATATAATTCCTGTTAATATTTTGCAACCATGACTTATTAAGCTGATGGTACTGTAGTTTTCACACCTGTCTGCACCTGCTTTCTTTGGAATGGGGATTATAACATTTTTCTTAAAGTCTGAGGCTACTTCGCCTGTCTCATACATCTTACACACCAGGTGAAACAGGTTTGTCATGGCTGGTTCTCCCAGAGACTTTAGTAGCTCTGAGGGAATATCATCTACTCCAGGGATCTTGTTTCGACTTAGGTCTTTCCGGGCTCTGTCAAATTCTTCTCTCAGTACAGTATCTCCTATTTCATCTTCCTCTACATCCTCTTCCCTTCCTACAATATTGTCTCGATGTTCACTTCCTTTGTAGAGCACCTCTATATACTCTTTCCACCTTTCAGCTTTTCCTTCTTTGCTGAGAACTGGTTTTCCATCCGTGTCCTTGATATTCATAGAGCTGTTTTTCTTATTTCCAAATGTTTCTTTTATTTTCCAGTCGGCTGTATCTATTTTTCCCCTATTAATACATTCTTCTACATCCTTGCATTTGCCTTCTAGCCACTCCTGCTTAGCCATTTTGCACTTCCTGTCCATCTCATTTCTTAGTCGTCTGTACTCCATTTTGCCTGTTTCATTTACTGCATTTTTATATTTTCTCCTTTCATCGATTAAATTTAGTATCTCCTGTGATATCCAAAAAAGTATATTAGCTATGCATAATGATTTGATGTTGTAAGCTGATGATGTAATGAGACTGTAGAATAGAATATTAGTTCTTGAAGTACTAGAAATACTTGTACTGCTTACCTGTACTAACTTCAGCGCTAATTCCACGATCCTTTTACTTCTTCCACTAATAGAATCCATTTTAATCTTCGATTCCGTCATAAAATGCTCCTCCAAACATCACAAACTACAGCACACTGTTATTCGCACGTGATTAACAATTTGTATAACAATACGGAAGTAACGTAACACTTAGAGGTAAACCATCGTAACAACCAATACGATAAAGAGCGAGGCGGTGTATATTCAGGTCAATTGTCGTACGGTCATTTACCCTTGTTTACCACTGGTTTCAGGTTGCAAATACCATAGTATCCCATTGCTGAATTTCTTTTATTTAAAATATGCGCATACAGTATTGTACCCCTAAGAAGGTATGACTTAAACTAGCCACATACGATAAAAACCTCAAAATCGTAATTTTTGCACTTACGATAGGTTACCTCTGACGTGCAGAACTGAGGTGAGGGCAGGCTGCCTGTAGAGAGAGCCAGCACAGATCCCTGTGAAGGCAAGAGCGCTCCCCAGTTGTGACGTCAGTAGATGCCCGAGAGCGAGCTGCTCAATCTCCTCAGCTCTTACATTATGTAAATCTTAAATTCTAATTTCCTGTCTTCTTAACACACAATACGTAATAACAGGGTACTTCTCCGCATCTGATGTACTAATCCAACTGGTGGGATAAAATATTGTATAAACGAGTGCTGCTCTCTCGTAGTCGTATTTCCGAAGCAGGTAGTTATAACCTTGATTTCAGACGGTAAAGGAATATGAATACTGTACAATTATTTCTGATTTCGTTTGATTCGTTTGATTCTTTGATTCAGTACGTCATGGTGATTCGATTTCTAGTATACGTTCACTGTTCTTTCTATTCTGCGATCGCGCGATTCAGGTGTGCAAAGTTTCATTGAAAGCGGATGGGCGGTACGGCAGAGCATAAAATACAAACAAACATGTTGCACAGGTTTTTCCATGCGTTTCAGTGTTTCTAATGGCACTTCTCCTAAACTATAAGAAGCACAATCAAACACTTTCTTAGGTACATTCAATGGCGTAAATGGATAGTGTTAGCAAAATATGTTGCGAAGACATTTAGTAGCAAATAATTAATAAATTTAAACGTCATTCATAATGCAGTATGTTTAGTTACAACTCCGTGTTAATGGCGTTACGTCTGCTGAACTACGTGTATTGTAGTGATACAATTATGCCTCTAACTTTTGCGAAAGTACAACGATTGATGTATAGGTGCAGTGCCACAGCCATGAATTGTTTTTCCACAATGGGCCGGTGTAGCTCGTGCGAGGCACCATGATGACCAAAAGTGTCGCACACTAGCTGCAGACCATGACACCCCATCATGGCGATCGAGTTTTCCAACGGCATTGTTATTTTCCAACATGATAACGCACCGTCTCACACGGCCAGAAGTGTGATGGAGTGGTTTGAACAAAACAGTTACGAGTTGCTATTAGTTGCTAGTCGGGCAACTTGTTCTACCTCAACGGGATCGCAACAGAACGCATATGGGACGTGGCTGAACGTGTGGTCAGAGCTCCTCCCTCCCTCCCTGGAGTTTACGGGAATCAGGCGACTGCTGAATGCAGCCGCTACCACTGCCTCATCGCTTTCATGTGCAGACGCGTCACCGCTGTCATCGTGTCTTATGAGGACATACTGGCTGTCACGTGGGTCGTATTGTTTCACTAATCAGCATAAACTGTTATCTGGCCATGCTAACGATCCATCATTCATTACGTGTAATGGAATTGTTCTGAAAGGCTTTTTGAAGCACCGACTATAGTCAGCAAATGTTTCTGTACAGTGTATGACAGAGTATGATTCACGTTGTTATTTAGGAAGTTTTCTTCCTGTTTAATTGAAGAATGGAGAGTAGGTAGAACTTATGCTTATGTTGCCTCGCTGTGAACTTTTACAAGGGGAGTCCGACAATTGTGTAATTCAGATTCGATTCATACTGCCCATAATGAAAGCTCATGGCCAGAGGTGTAATTGGGAATATATATATATATATATATATATATATATATATATATATATATATATATATATATATATATCGGACGGACAAGAGTGATAGTTATCATACAAATATGGAAAGCAGAAAACAGCACGACTTCGAGCACATCTCATAAACGATGCGTTTTTATAAGTACAATTGTTTTTTAAATTATGTGTTGGGAAACACACCTGATTCATACTCTGAGCCGGCCGCGGTGGCCGAGGAGACTGAGGCGCTCCAGTCACGGTCTGCACGGCCACAAAGGTCGGGGGTTCGAATCCCCCCTCGGGCATGGATATTTGTACCGTCTTTAGTATAAGGTAGTCCATAGGTAGTTTGTAAGTTTATGGACTGATGACCCCGTAGTTAAGTCCCATAACCTTAACAAAAATTTGATTTTGATATTCTGAAAAAGTGTGCTATCATTCGTCAGGTTTGACTTACACTATACGTATTCGTTTCGGAACATCGTTTACACTTCTTCTGTTAACTATACGTGGTAAACATTATGAAGACAGTTAATAACATTTGTGAAATACAAATATGTTTGCGGAAAACATAATGATGTTCGAAGTCGCCATTTGCATATAATAAGTTGTTTGAAAGTCGTTTGTCGTGGAAAAACTGGCGACTTCGAACATCAAATGCTATTGTGTGTGTGTGTGTGTGTGTGTGTGTGTGTGTGTGTGTGTGTTTGTTTGTTTGTATACATTTGAATTTTATATATATATATATATATATATATATATATATATATATATATATATATATAGGTGCATGCCACGAGATTCGATCCGCCGACCTTCGGATTACCAACCCGAACGCTTACCGCTACGCCACGCCTCTGTACAATATTATTAATAATAGAGAGTATTTCACCGTAACGGTTTTTTTTAACTATCGTTTTTCTCGATACCGGCTGAGAAGTGCATCTTGGTGCTTTGCCAAATTACACCTCTGGCCATGAGCTTTCATTATGCGCAGTATGAATCGAATCTGAATTTCACAATTAGCGGCCTCCCCTTGTTAGACTTATTTTTCTAATTCGAATAAATAATCCCTGAGACGGATTTACGTCTCAAATATGTCAAAGACATTATTGATAGATCTGAAGCATTGAATTAAAATTTGTGGTGCGGCCGGGAATCGAACCCGGACCTCCATGCTTACTAGGCAGACGTCTTAACCGCTGCATGGAGAGCCTTGGCAGTAGTGGCAATTATCTTTGGAACAAAGAAGCTGAATTAAAGTTTGTGTTGTGGAGGGAAATCGTACATAGACTATTCCAAGGCGCCTTAATCGTTAGTGGTGTGGTAGTCTAACGGTTAAGACGTCTGCCTAGTAAGCATGTAGGTTCGGGTTCGATTCCCGGCCGCACCACAAATTTTAATTCAATGCTTCAGATCTATCAATAATGTCTTTGACTTATTTTTCTCTTCCTGTCCCTACGTAAAAAGTATATAGGACACTGAAAACTGACCATTCGTTCCGATTCGATTTAGAAAACAATAAAGCTTCACTTTCTCAAAGGAAAGAATTCTTCCGACATAAACGTGACTTCTAACAAATTCAAATGTTCCTACATATGAACTAGCTGATACTAAGGACGGCACAAATATCCATGCCCGAGGGGGGATTCGAACCCCCGACGACAGTAATGACCGTGCAGAACGTGACTGGCGCGCCGCAGACCGCTCGGCCGGCTGACTTCAAACATACTCATAAAACGTGTTAGCGGCCCATTACTTTTCGTAGTGACCGAATTGCTAAAACCCGGCATTGCCCGTGTACATATTTATTCCAGTCTTAAGCTAGTCCACCTCACCATCTCTTTCCTTGTCTCTCTCTTCGTCTCCACCTTCCTCTTTGTCTGCCAATCACCTCATCTCTGTTGAACTTCTCCTCCTACTCCACAGTCTATTGCCGCCTCCATTATGAAAAGTTATATAATTCATTTAACTTTCTTGCTGATCAGTGAAGTGCACCATAAGTATATTGCAAGCCACCTTCCGCCATTCAGTGTATGAAATAATTGGCAGAATGTGAAGTTCCTCTAGCTCTGAAGGTTAACGGTGCTAAATTTCATAGTTTAGTATAAAACGGTAGTTCTTGTCGAATTTCATAGATAAAATGCCCTCTGCCATACAACATACGAAGTTTTACGTAGGCAGTGATTTTCCTCTTATTTTGAAGATCAAGCGTGCAGTTTCTTCTCAATCGGATGAAAGGTACAGCAGCGCATAAAATAATAACTAACTTAATGCCTTGGTGTCTATGACGTCACATAAGCTAAACTATAATGAGAGCAACGAAATGCTTTCTTTGGCACATGAAGTGGCGTTAATGAATAGTGTTTGCAAAGGTGACTCCGCAGATAAAATTAACAAGTCAGATGACTTTAGTAGCCGTACCAGTTTATACGGAAGCGCCAAGTGAAGACGAATAAATGTAAAACGCGAAGGAAGCGAATAGTAAGCCAAGTGTCACAAAGACAAGGGCTCTCAACAGATTATCGCTAGATGTTAAGGCAACGGAATAATTGACGACAACACAGGCTCCATGTATAGAGAGAGCTGGCATAGATCCATGTGAGGGCAGGAGCGCCCTCGTATGCGACTACTGGTGGATAGGACTATGGCTGCCAGGAGCAAGCCGCTCAACGTCCTTATCAGGTCCGACACTATATAAATGTAAACTTCCTAATTTCCTGTCTTCTTAATACACAATACTCAATAATGGGGTATTTTTATCTGCATCTGATGCACTAATACAAAGAATCGTCCATGTTGAGGGATAAAATTTTTTTATAAAGGAGCGCTGAAAGAGTGGATAACATAGTTATCCCTTCGCCATCGTATTTCCACGGAGGTAATGATTCTGTTATAGTAGCTGCCATAATTTCGTACCTCCCATCGCATTTCCGAAACAGGCATTTGTAAGCAAGATGTCAGACGGTAACGAAATGTAAAGAATCTCAGGGAGGCGTTGCCATCTTGCGCACAAAGCACCTGGCAGCGGTAAGACTACTTACCACAAGAATTCAGTTCCCATCATCATGTTGTTGTCCCATCACAATTAAGTTTTCCTCTCCCTTAACTGTCTGAATAATTTCCTTTAGCTCCTCATACATTTCTTCGATCTCCTCATCATCGGCAGAGCTAGTTGGCATATAAACCTGTACTAATTTTGTCGGTGTTGGCTTCGTATCTATCTTTACAATCATAATGCGATCACTGTGCTGCTCATAGTAGTTTACCCGCATTCCTATTTTCTTATTCATTATCAGTCCTACTCCTGTGATACACCCAACTGATTTTGTATTTATAATCCTGTACTCACCTGACCAGAAATCCTGTTCATCCTGCCACCGAATTTCACTAATCCCCACTATATCTAACCTCAACCTATCCATTTCCCTTTTTACATTTTCTAATTTTCCTACCCTTATTCCACGCTCCGATCCGTAGAATGCCAGTATTGTCTTTCCTGATGACAACATCCTCCTGCGATAGAACGCATATGTGACATGAGTTAACGTGTCGTTGGAGCTGATCCCTGAAAATTACGGGAATCGGGCTACTTTGAATGCAGATCCGGTTTCTCCAGCCACATAGCACCGCCTCTTTCCATGCTGAGACGCGTCCCCGCTGCCATCGTGCCAAATGAGGATATATTGGCTGTCACGTGGCTTGTACTGTTGTGACTATTCAGTATAAACTGTTATCTGGCCATGCTAAGGATTTGTCATTCATTAGGTGTAATGGAATTGTTCGGACAGCTTTTATGAGGCACTGACTACAGTCTGTATCTATTTCTGTACAGTATGTGACGGAGAGTACTTTTTCACTTTGTTATTTGTGAAGTTTTCTTTGTGTTTAAGTGAACGATCGAGAGTAGCAAGAACATATGCTTAGGTTGCTTCGCTCTGAACTGAGACATTTTCTCTTCGTGTCACTACGTTAACGATATACAGGAGGCTGCAAAATGACCATAGGTTCCGACTCGATTTAGAAAACAATACAGCGTGACTTTCTCAACGGAAAGAAGTGTTCAGACATAAACTTAATTTCCAACATACCCCAACAGAGTGTTAGAGGCCCATTACTTTTCACAGTACATATGACCAATATGAAAATGTGGCGTCGCCCGTGTACATATTTACTGCAGTCATGTCACCTTCTGCTTTCTCTCACCTTTCCTTCCCTTGTCTCTCTGTTCATCCCCTCCTCTCCCCTCTCTCTGCCATCACCTCCTCCTCTCTGTTGAACTCCTCCACCTCTTCAGATCATCTCTGAAAAATAAGATTACTTTTTTTAACACTATGCTGATCAATACTTTTCATCTCATCGTAGCTGTGCACGTAATTTTAAACATTCTCAAAAAATAGTTGTCAATTTTAAAGAAGTAGACACATGTAATCAAGTAGATTCAACACTCTTTCTACGAAGAAGACATTATAAACAATATAACAGAACATTTAATTTTGTTATGCTTAAGTTCCCTAGTTGGTGATACTTCTTTGTCTCTTCCTCTTCAAGAAACTTAACTGTCAGAATGCACAATTTAAAGGCGACTGACACAAACCGCAATTTTAAACAACTTTTTATGTGCCTTTGCGTCTTGTTGTTTTCTCTCGTTTGTTGTCCCTAAAAGTTTCGATATAATATCAGTAAGGTATACTATGGACGGTATTTGTCGACAATAGTAAGTTAAAGAAAACCAGAGAAAAAGTCAGGAAGCAAAAGCCTATATTAAGAAACTACTTATATTTTAATTTCCGAGGAGTTAATCTAGGCTGTAAGTACGAAGTATGATAGTATGAATTGCCGATTTAGCATTATCCCCCAGTTCTTGCTGCATTATATGATTTGACGCAGCTAACTAAACGCAGACTATCTGAGAAAGAACTGCACTTGGTGGCCAGGTGAGTTGGAGTATTATCACGCTTCCCGTTCTTACTGCCGTCCTGTCTATTCGGTCACGCACCTCTTAACCTCGATGTTCGACAAGACTGATAAATACTTCAGTTGCAGGATATGATTAACCGCTTATCAATGACTGACGTTAATGAAACACTAATAGGTGGATGCTTTACCGTGTGCGGCGCTGAAATGGCCGTGGGGTCTGTGGAACTACGATGCGGGTTGCGCGGCCGGAGGTTCAGGTCCTCCTTCAGGCGCGCGCACGTGTCTGTGTGTGTGTTACACCGTTCGAACGTGGGAATGGTGGTTGATGTCGGACAGATGGGAACTTCGATCTCGGCAGTCATGCAGGACTTCGGCACCACACGTTCAACCGCCTGCAGGGTGTGCCGTGAGTGGTTGGATGAGGTGTCAGTCCACAACAAATACTGCCAGTCCATCCTCCCACAGGCATGTGTGTGTGTGTGTGTGTGTGTGTGTGTGTGTGTGTGTGTGTGTGTGTGTTGTCCTTAGTGTAAGTTAGTTTAAGTAGGATGATTCTGCCAGCATTTTGGAAAAGTATGGACACTAAGCGGTCTATGTCTTTATTTTTTTGCGATAGCTTTGTTGTCTTAGGGCACGTTAATAAAAGTTAGTTCCGTTATACTTAAAGCGCATTTTTACAAGTTTACGAAAGAAATGTATTTCATTGTCTCATTTTTCATTGTTTTATGGTTTAGTTTAGACTGTCCACTAGTCGTATTTGGTTTTCTTATGTTTTGCTGTAGATCGCGTATCACTGACTAAAACCGGTATTCAGTGGACAAAAGTCTTTCGACTATGGACGTAAATAAAGGAATATATGGTTTACTCATGAATCATTATTCAACTGATGACTATGTCGCATCTTGTGAGACATGACCCTAATTTCATGAAAGATTGTCAAAGCGCACTGAACTGACTCATGTTCTCCATTTGTGTCTTCCAGTGACGACGAATATTTGTGACTAATCATTCATTTCTTTCAGTGCAAAGAATGACAACAGACAAAATGTTAGATCCCCAACACACACGCGCCCAACAATCCCGCCGTCCCGGTTCTTTGAAAGCGCTCACTGGACTCTTCGGGTAGCTGGAGATGACGTGCATTTGGTAACACGTGGTTTTGTGAGTCATGGCAGTATAATGGAGAATGTCTGCCATTAGCAAGTGTACACAGCTGCGTATCAAATTGCAACACCTTCAAAGACAGGAGATACCACGATCGATTTTATTTGGGAGATATCCGGTGGTAAAACAGATCACATTGTTGAAAAGAGAGCCATATAGGAGATGTATGGAAGGTGATGAAATCAGTATTGAGCGTTGCCACAAATAATGGCTATAACCATTGCTCCACAATCCGGCATGGAATCTAAATCTACATACATACCCTGCAACCCACCAAAAGGTGCGTGGCGGAGGGTACCCACTACCACTACTAGTTGTTTGCTTTCCTGTTCCTTCCCCATATAGAATGAGGGAAAAACGAATGATTGTGTGCATCTGTACGAGCTCAAATCTCTCTTTGTGGTCTTTATGCAAACTGTAAGCTGCAGTCCGCTTAAAATTCCGGCCGTCTAAATTTCTTCAACAGTGTTGCTAGAAAAGGACGTTGCCTTTCCTACAGCGACTTCCATTTGAGTTTCCGAAGTATCTCAGTAATCCTCGTACATTGATCGAATCTACCAGTAACAAATCTAGCCGCCGTCTCTGAATAACTTCTGTGCTGCATTTAGCGAAAATGCTACTAATTTTCTGCTAAACCACTAGACCAATTTCAATCAAATTTAGTACACACATTCCTTACCGTGAGGTAACAATTGCTGCAGGGTTAATAATCACAACACATGGTTCAGATAATATGACGTCATAAACAATAGGAATTGGACGAAGTGGCGCATGATGCAGCGGGACTTTATAAATAGGCTATATGAGAAAGAGTACTTAGCGACTTGCAACAAACTTTAAACGTAATTTAAAACCTTTATTAAACTTTTTCTCGCTGACAATCATAGCAAAATGATGAAAGGAAAAAAGTTTCTCGGTTACTACTTTTCCCATGTTTATGGAGTAAAACTACGGTATTCGGTATAACATTACAATTTATAATTTGTACATTACAAGTTATAGCCGCTAGAAATTTTACCGACAGTATATACGCACATACTTGAGTGTACCTTCGAAATTGTGGTCACCCACAAGCCTGTCCTCAATATAGGCATTCCATCTGCTGATCTCCGTTGTACACTACGCCGTAAAAGTTCTCGGTTTGTGGAGTAGTGAATGGCGCACCCTACAGGTGCCCAACAAACTGAGGAGTATAAAGGAGACAACAAACGTGTGGAGGACCTCTCTGCGGGCCCCTCGCAGAGACTCTGTCGTTCTCTGCCGGCTGCGTATCGGCCATACTTGGCTTACGCACGGCCACCTTCTCCGTCGCGAGGATCCTCGCGAATGTCGATGTGGTGCGCGTCTGACAGTCGCCCACATCGTCTTGGAACGCCCGGACTTAGCAGCACAGAGAAGGAATTTTAATCTCCCTGGCGATTTGAAACTTGTTTTAGCTGACAATGCCTCTATGGCTGACGCTGTTTTAAATTTTATTCGTGTGAGTGGCTTGTACCGATCCATTTGATTTTTAGTACTGTGTTCATTATGTGTTTGTTCTTCGTTGGCCTACCGTTTTAGGCAGGTGGTTTTAATGTGCAAAAGCGGCCAGATGCCCTACTACCTTGTCTGTGGTCACCTGCCCAGGACACGCTGGCATCGTCTTACCACCTTTCTCTTCTTTTACCCGTTTTTACTTTCATTCTTTTACTTATTGACTTGTTACACCCCTTTGCTTGGTGAGACTTAACACATCGTTTTATGTTACATTGTATTGCTTTTATTCTAATCTCTACGGTTGGAACAAGGGACGGATAACAGTAGTCGTTTAGTCCCTTTATAACCAAACCATCGAAATTGTATCGCAGTACGACACATAGTCTACGAGAGCACATAAACAGTAACATTCACGGAAAACCGCCCCATCACCCACCAAGTTTTAATCTATTACTTCTTTACTACTAACTGTAATCGAAAGAGGTTTTACACACATACAGTCCTTATACAAATGACTATATACCTGAAAAATGGCAGTAATAAATGAATAAATACCCGGGCAACACCGGGTTTTCAGCTAGTCTAATATATAAAGCAGTGTGACCTTATGTTTGTGTGTTTGTGTGTACTTGTTGAATACAAATCTTTTTGTTCCAATCTTTATGAAATTTTGTACATGTAAGCTTCAATCCATGCCACGTCGGGGGTTCAAATCCCCCCTTGGGCTTGGATATGTGTTTTGTCCTTAGGTTAGTTTAACTTAAGTAGTTTGTAAGTCTAGGGACTTATGACCAAAGTATTTTGGTGCCATAAGAATTACAAACATTTGACCATTTGATTTTCAATCCATGAGGACGGTCGCCATAAGTGTAAGAATCACTAACAATACATAGTTCACGAGATATGACGTCATAAACAATGAGATGCGCGAAAAACTGCTGCATTTAGCGGCAATGCTGCTCATTTTCTCCTAAACCATTGGACCGATTTCAACCAAATTTTGTACAAACATTCCTTACCGTGAGGTAACAATTGCTGCAGTGTTAATAATCATATGCGACACATGGTTCAGAAGATATGACGTCATAAAAAATAGTAATCGCAAAAATCTCTCACATAATGCGGCGAGACTTTAAAAATACGCTCTATGAGAATGAGAGTACTTAGCGACTTGCAACAAACTTTAATTTCAAACCTTTATGAAACCTATTCTCGCTGACAACCATAGCAAAATAAATAAAAGAAAAAAAGTTTCTCGCTTACTACTTTTCCGCTGTTTAGGGAGTAAAACTACGGCATTCGGTATAACGTCACAATTTATAATTTGTACACTACAAATTGTAGCCACAGGAAATTTTACAGACAGTATACACGCATATAGTTGAGCGTACCTTTTAAATTGTATCACTGTACGACACGTAGTTTATGAGATTTGATCACATAAACAGTAACGTTCATGGAAAACCGCCCCATGACTCACCAAGTTTTAATCTATTACTTCTTTCATTTAATTGTATTCCCAAGAGATTGTACAGACATACAACCATTACACAAATGAGTATATACATGAAAAATGGCAGGAATAAATAAATAAATACCCGGGCAAGGCCGGGTATTCAGCTAGTTCTCCCAATACACCCAAGTCAACCATCCGCCTTCCCATTTCATATCGCTGTGCAGTTTTACGCCTAGATATTTGACGCGATTGTGTCAAATGTTCAAATGTTCAAATGTTTGTTAAGCTTAAGGGACTTAACTACGGGGTTATCAGTCCCTAAACTTACAAACTACTTATGAACTACCTACAACTAAGGACGGCACAAATATCCATGCCCGAGGGGGGATTCGAACCCCCGACCGTAGTGGCCGTGCAGACCGTGACTGAAGCGCCTCAGTCTCCTCGGCCAACGCGGCCGGCTGTATTCGAACATTACGGGATTGTTTCTCCTACTCATCTGCATCACCTTATATCTTTCTACATTTGAGGCTAGCTGCCATTCCTCACATCACCTAGAAATTTGGTCCAAGTCATACTGCATCCAAAGATGACACCTTCCTGGGTACGTATTCCATATGCTCTTACGTTCGTTAGCAGTCTGTAGTGCGGTACCGAGGTTATGATGCATGGACAGTAGCATCTCTTTCTCTGTTGTTGTTATGGTCTTCAGTCCGGAGATTGGTTTGATGCAGCTCTCCACCCTACTCTATCCTGAGCAAGCATCTTCATCTCCTCATAAGAACGGCAACCCACATCCACTTGAATCTGCTTAGTATACGCGTCTCTTGGTCTCCCTCTGCGATTTTTACCCCACACACTTCCCTCCAATGCTAAATTTACGATTCCCAGATGTCTAAGAATGTGTCCTACCAAGCGATCCCTTCTTTCAGCCATGGTATGCCAAAAATTCCTTTTCTCACCAATTCTGTTCAGTACTTCTTCATTGGTTATGCGATCTACCCACCTAATCTTCAGCATTCTTCTGTAGCACCACATTTCGAAAGCCTCTATTCTCTTTCTGTCCACACTGTTTATCGTCCATGTTTCACTCCCGTACAAGGCAACACACCACACAAATGCCTTCAGAAAGAACATCCTTAGGCTTAAATCAATATTCGAGGTTAACAAATTTCTCTTTTTCAAGAACGCTTTTCTACCCATTGCCATTCTGCATTTTATATCCTCTGTACTGCGACCATCGCATGTTATTTTACTACCCAAGTAACAAAACTCATCTACCACCTTCATTGTTTCGTTACCTAATCTAATTCCTTCAGCATCGCCTGATTTTCTAAGTCCGCATTCCATTATCTTTGTTTTGCTCTTGTTAATGTTCATTTTATACGCACTCTTCAACACACTGTCCATTCCATTCAACTGCTCTACCTGGTCCTTCGCTGTCTCTGACAGAATTACAATGTCATCAGCAAAACGCAATGTTTTTATTTCTTCCCCCTGAACTTTAATCCCTATTCCAAATTTTTCCTTGCTTTCCTTCACCGCCTGCTCGATGTACAAGTTGAATAACATCGGAGAAAGGCTACAACACTGTCTTACTCCCTTCCCAACTAATGCTTCCCTTTCATGCCCTTCGAGTCTAATAACTGCGGTCTGGCTTTTGTACAAGTTGTAAATAATTCTCCTTTCCCTGTATTTTACCCCTAATGACTTCAGAATTTGAAAGTGTGTATTCCAGTCAACATTGTCAAAAGCTTTCTCTAAATCAACAAAAGCTAAAAATCTATCTTCTAAGATAAGTCGTAAAGTCAGTATTGCCTTCCGGGTTCCTACGTTCCTCCTGAATCCAAACTGATCGTCCCCGAGGTCAGCTTCTACCAGCTTTTCCATTCTCTTGTAGATAATTCGTGTTAAAATTTTGCAACAATGACTTATCAAACTGATGGTTCTGTAATTTTCACATCTATCTGCGCCTGATTTCTTTGGAATGGGGACTATTATATTTTTCTTAAAGTCTGAGGGTATTTCGCCTGTCTCATAAATCTTACACACCAGGTGAAATAGTTTTGTCGGGGCGGGCTCTCCCAGAGACTTTAGTAGCTCTGAGGGCATGTTATCTATTCCCGGGGCCTTGTTCCGACCTAGGTCTTTCAGGGCTCTATCAAATTCATCTCTCAGTATAGTATCTCCTATTTCATCTTGATATACTACCTCTTCCCTTCCTACAACATTGTCTCTAAGTTCATTTCCTTTGTAGAGCTCATCTTTGTACTCTTTCCACCTTTCTGCTTTCCCTTCTTTGCTGAGAACAGGTTTTCCATCTGAGTTCTTGATAATTGTTGAACTGTTTTCCTTGTCCCCGAATGTCTCTTTTATTTTCCTGTAGGCAGTATCTACTTTTCCCCTTCTTATACATTCTTCTATAGATAGGCATTTGGCTTCTAGCCACTGCTGCTTAGCCATTTTGCACTTCCTGTCAATCTCATTTCTTAGTCGTCTGTATTCCATTTTGCCTGTTTCATTTACGGTTTTTTTATATTTTCTCCTTTCATCAATTAACTGTAGTATTTCCTGTGATAACCAATGATTTTTTGTAGGTCTTGCCTTTCTACCTATTTTGTCCTCTGCTGCCTTCACTATTTCATCTCTCAATGCAACCATTCCTCTACTGTTTTATTTCCCCCCGTTTCTGTCAATTGTTGCCTAAAGCACCCTCTGAAATTCTTAAGAACCTCAGGTTCCTTCAGTTTATCCAGGTCCCATCTCCTTATTTTCCTACCTTTCTTCAGTTTTTTTTCAATTTCAGCCTACAGTTCATGACCAATAAGTTATGGTCAGAGTCTATATCGGCTCCTGGGTATGTCTTACTGTTTAAAACGTGGTTGCGGAATCTATGTTTTACCACTATAAAATCTATCTGATACCTTCCGGTGTCTCCTGGTCTCTTCCACGTATACAACCTTCTTTTGTGATTCTTAAACCAGGTGTTTGTTATGATTAAATCATGTTCCGGGCAAAATTCTACCAGGCGACTTCCTCTTTCATTTCTTCTGCCCAGTCCATATTCACCTACTATTTTTCCTTCTCTTCCTTTTCCTACTACCGAATTCCAGTCTCCCATCACAATTAAGTTTTCCTCTCCCTTAATTGTCTGAAAAATTTCCATTAACTACTCATACATTTCTTCAATCTCCTCATCATCGGCAGAGCTATTTGGCATAGAAACCTGTACTACTGTTGTCGGTGTTGGCTTCGTATCTATCTTGACAATGATAATGCGATCACTGTGCTGCTTATAGTAGTTTACTCGAATTCATATTTTCTTATTCATTATCTGTCCTACTCCTGTGATAACCCCAACTGATTTTGTAGTTATAATCATGTACTCACCTGACCAGAAATCCTGTTCATCCTCCCACCGAACTTCACTAATCCCCACTATATCTAACTTCAACCTATCCATATCTCTTTTTAAATTTTCTAATTTTCCTACCCGATTAAGGGATCTAACATACCACGCTCCGATCCGTAGAATGCCAGTATTGTCTTTCCTGATGACAACATCCTCCTGAGTAGTCCCCGCCCGGAGATCCGAATGGGGGAGTATTTTACCTCCGGAATATTTTACCCGAGAGGATGCCATCATATTTTCATACAGTAGAGTTGCATGTCCTCGGCAAAAGTAACGGCTGTAGTTTCCCCTTGCTTTCAGCCGTTCGCAGTAGCTGTGTGGCAAAGCCACATTAGCTGATGTTACAAGGCCAGCTCAGTCAATAATCCAGACTGTTGCCCCTGTAACTACTGAAAAGGCTGCTGCCACTCTTCAGGAACCACACGTTTGTCTGGCGTCTCAAGAAAATTTATTGTCTTAGAACTGAGAATATGTTCAAGACTTCTACAGCAAACTAACGTTAATGATATAGATATGTAATTATGTGAGTGCGTCCTTTTGCCTTTCTTATACACAGGAGTCAGTCGCCCAGCGGACGTGGTCCAGAGCACACCTCTCCAGTAGCGTAGCAGTAATTTATCAGTTGTAAGTGTAACCGGCTTCTCTCTAGAAGCTACATATTTTTACTTTTCAGTGCGTTTTCCCTTGAGTGCATTAAATTTATTGTGTGCTCGCGTTTTTGTTTGATTCCTATTCGCGTTAAATATCTGGTTAGTGTATTATTCCGCCGTGTGAATCGCGTCGCGACAGTCGTCTGTCTTTATTTTCTGATTAGAAGCGACATATAGTATTTTGATTTTCGTCTACACTTTCTCGTCTCAATTTGTAAAGTTATACTGTGCTGTCGTGCGTATTGGATTCACATCCGCGTTCTAACGAACAGTTTAGTTTGAACGCATCGCGACTGTAGTTTTTGCTTTTGTTGGCATTGTAATCATGAATAGGGACTGTGACTGCTGTATGCGGATGCAGTCTGAGCTGGTGACACTTCGCTCCCAGCTTCAAGCTGTGTTAACCTCGGTTGCACAGTTGGAAGCTGCGATCGATGGGCGTCGTTGTTGTTGGCCGGCGGTGGGGACCGAACGGACTCCCGTCGTCTCCACCGATCGGCCTGCGGCAGCGACATGCCCTGAAACTGCTAGCAGTGAGGCAGACATCCCACCCGTGGTTGCGTGGGAGGTTGCTCCAGTGCGTGGCAGGAGGCGCAAGACATTCCGGGGGACCGATCGTGAGACCTCCCCGGTTCGTCTTGCGAACAGGTTTGAGGCGCTGTCTGCTCAGGACGACGTTCCTGAGTCGGATGGTGTCTCTCACCCTGTCACCACCCAGCCTGCAAGATCCGGGCTTTCACAGAGGGTGGGTTTACTTGTAGTTGGGAGCTCCAACGTTAGGCGGGTGATGGAGCCCCTTAGAGAGATGGCTGCCAAGGAGGGGAAGAAGGCCAACGTGCACTCCGTGTGCATACCGGGTGGAGTCATTCCAGATGTGGAACGGGTCCTCCCGGATGCCATGAAGGGTACGGGGTGCAGCCAACTGCAGGTGGTGGCTCACGTCGGTACCAATGATGTGTGTCGTTTCGGATCTGAAGAGATCCTCTCAGGTTTCGAGCGGCTAACTGAAGTGGTAAAGACTGTCAGTCTTGCTTGCAAGATGAAAGCAGAGCTCACCATCTGCAGCATAGTTGACAGGACCGACTGTGGACCTCTGATACAGAGCCGAGTGGAGGGTCTGAATCAGAGGCTCAGACGGTTCTGCGACCGTGTAGGCTGCAGATTCCTTGACTTGCGCCATCGGGTGGTGGGTTTCCGGGTTCCGCTGAATAGGTCAGGAGTCCACTACACGCAGGAAGCGGCTACACGGGTAGCGGGGGCTGTGTGGCGTGGACTGGGCGGTTTTTTAGGATAAAGAGCTTCGGGGAAATAGAAAATGGGCAATCTCAAAGGGTTCAGGTGGATCACAGGAGAAATGTAGATCCGGAAACTATCGGTATAACAGTTGTAAATTGTCGTAGCTGTGTCGGGAAAGTTCCAGAACTGCAAGCGTTAATAGAAAGCACCGAAACACACATCATTATAGGCAGCGAAAGTTGGCTCAAGCCGGAAATAAGTTCAGAAGAAGTATTTTCAAAAGATCTAACGATATTCAGAAAGGATAGATTAAACAAAATAGGTGGTGGCGTGTTTGTCGCCGTCAAAAGTAGTATTTCATGTAGCGAAGTTGAAGTTGATAGTTCGTGCGAGCTATTATGGGTAGAGGTTGTACCCAAAAATCGTAAGAAGTTAATAATCGGTTCCTTTTACCGGCCTCCCGACTCTGACGATACAATAGCAGAAAGGTTCAAAGAAAACCTGAGTCTAATTACAAAAACGTACCCGACTCACACGATAATAGTAGGTGGTGATTTTAATTTACCCTCGATCTGTTGGCGAAATTATATTTTCAAATCAGGAGGTAGGCATAAAACATCGTCCGAAATTGTACTCAACGCATTCTCTGAGAATTACTTCGAACAAGTAGTTCATGAGCCAACTAGAATTGTAAATGGATGTGAAAACACACTTGATCTCTTAGCAACAAATAATCCTGAGCTCATAATGAGCATCAAAACGGATACAGGTATTAGTGAACACAGAGCTGTAGTAGCGAAATTGAATATCGAAAGTCCCAAAGTTACCAAAAATAAACGCAAAGTATATTTGTTCAGGAAAGCAGATAGAAACAAAATACATTGCTTCTTGAAAGACAGCTTCCACTCGTTTCTAACACTAAACGTAGGTGTAGACCAGATGTGGCTAAAATTCAAAGAAGTGGTATCGACAGCAATTGAAAGTTTTATACCTAATAAATTAATAAAAGAAGGAGGCGATCCCCCTTGGTACACAAAACAGGTCAGGACACTGTTGCAAAAGCAAAGGAAAAGGCATACTAAATTTAAACGAACACGAAATCCCCAGGATTTGCGATTGTACTCAGAAGCTCGAAATTTAGCGAGGATTTCAATGCGAGATGCCTACAATATTTATCACAACGAAACTCTTTCTCGTAATTTGACTGAAAACCCAAAGAGATTTTGGTCATATGTTAAATATACTCGGGGAAAGTCACAAACAATACCATCACTACGTGATAGTAATGGCGATCCTACCGATGACAGCGCTACTAAAGCAGAGTTACTAAACTTAGCTTTTAGAAACTCATTCACTAAAGAAGACGAAACCAATATTCCAGATTTCGAATTACGAACAGATGCCGTAATGAATAACATAGAAGTAGATATCATCGGAGTAGTGCAGCAACTAAAATCACTTAATAAGAACAAGTCTTCTGGTCCGGATTGTATACCCATTAGATTTCTATCTGATTATGCTGAAGCGATAGCTCCTTACTTAACAGTCATATACAACCGCTCTCTCATAGAAGGATCTGTACCAAAAGATTGGAAAGTTGCACAGGTCACACCTATATTCAAGAAAGGCAGTAGGAGTAACCCACTAAACTACAGGCCTATTTCATTGACGTCAATTTGCAGCAGGGTTTTGGAACATATCCTGTATTCAAATATTATGAATTATCTCGAACAGAACGATCTTTTGACCCAAGGTCAACACGGATTTAGAAAATATCGTTCATGCGAAACACAACTAGCTCTATATTCACACGAAGTGATGGGTGCTATCGACAAAGGTTCGCAAATCGATTCCGTATTTCTTGATTTCCAGAAAGCTTTTGACACCGTACCTCACAAACGGCTTTTAATCAAATTGCGTGGTTATGGTATATCGCCCCAAATTTGCAATTGGATAGGGGATTTCTTGTCTGAGAGGACACAGTTCGTGGTAATCGATGGTAAGGCATCGACTAAAACAGAGGTGATATCGGGCGTTCCACAAGGTAGTGTTATTGGTCCTCTGCTATTCCTTATTTACATAAACGATTTAGGGGAAAATCTAAGTAGCTCTCTTAGGTTGTTTGCAGATGACGCCGTCATTTACCGTCTAGTAAAATCATCTGAAGATCAAAACCAACTGCAGAACGATCTGAATAAGATATCAGTATGGTGTAAAAATTGGCAATTGACTCTAAATAATGAGAAGTGTGAAGTCGTCCACATGAGTACGAAAAGAAATCCGTTAAACTTTGTTTACAACATAAATCAATCAAATGTGAAGGCCGTAAACTCCACAAAATACCTAGGAATTACTATTACTTCAGACTTAAACTGGAAAGAACACGTAGATAATATCGTGGGAAAGGCGAACCAGAGACTGCGTTTTATTGGCAGAATCCTTAAAAGATGCAACAGAACTACTAAAGAAACTGCATACACTGCGCTTGTCCGTCCATTTTTGGAGTATTGCAGCCCAGTGTGGGATCCTTATCAGGTGGGCATGACGGAGAACATCGAGAGAGTCCAAAGAAGGGCAGCTCGTTTTGTATTGTCACGATACAGGGGAGACAGCGTTACGGAAATGATACAGGATCTGGGATGGGAATCATTAGAACAACGGCGCTTATCGCTGAGGCGTGGGTTACTTGCGAAACTCCAATCGCCAACATTCTCCTCCGAATGCGAAAATATATTGTTGACTCCCACTTACATAGGTAGAAATGATCATCAGAATAAAATAAGAGAAATCAGAGCTCGAACAGAGAGATTCAGGTGTTCTCTCTTCCCGCGCGCTATTCTAGAATGGAATGGGAGATAAATAGTATAATTGTGGTTCGATGAACCCTCTGCCAGGCACTTAAATGTGATTTGCAGAGTATCCCATGTAGATGTAGATGTAGAGGATTCAGATGCGCCTTTTTCCATTCACTTGAAACTTCTTGTTGAATCAAAGCTTCGAGATAAATGTAAGCTAAGTAAGCGGCAAAAGCTGCAGAGAATTCTTTGTAAAACGGAATTGGTACCCCATCTGGACCGTGTCACTTGTTTGTTTTCAATTGTCTCACAAGGGACACCTTTGACCTCGAACTCTCGGAACCGCACGAAACCATGCTTGGAATAACAGGACAGTGTCTTGTGTGTCATTTCCATGCAGAACGTTGCATTGTACCTCCAGTAATATGGAGGTTTGTGCGCCGTCTTGCAATAACCGTTTTTATCTGTAGTTACAAATACATTACATCGGATTTTTGTACTAGCATTGCTGCATGTACTTCTGTTAAATTGTTCGTAAAAAAATTATAATGTATTACAAACTCTAAAGCGAAAGAGAATATTAGAATCCAGGATAACAGTTTACTTACAGTCGTGGAGGCATACAGTGCTGATGTTGGCAACAACCGTAGAATGCTATTTGAAAATCCAATCATACAGAATAAGGGAAATAATCCTTGGTGTTGGCACTGAAGTAAATAAATAATTCTGTTCTTTTCCTTAGGTTGACAGAAGTTTTTATGTAACAGTACTCTTGCCTTGTCAGTAAATTAACCATCCTTGTGAAAGAAATATTTCGTTGCCAACATTAGCATACTACGTCGCTGCAACCGTAACTAAACTTTACGCAGTATTCTATCTGTCTTAGTTAAGTTGTAATCCCTTATAGATATGTGTCACTATAGACATTTAGTTATAAAAATATAAAAGGGGGTGGGTTTTGTGATAAAACGCCAGGTTTCGTGCTTTCAAAATACATACTGCAATTTATAACGGCTGAACTTCGAAACGCAACAAAGAGCATTCAACAGTTGTTGCTGCACAGTACACTGCCCGGTCTCCGTAAGTAATATTTTACGCAGTGTAATAATATTATTTTTCGTTTTTGTACCCTAGCTGCGGGAGTGGCCGACCGCTTAAAGGCGCCTTCCTGCGGAGATTCGAGTCCTCCCCCAGGCATGGGTGTGTGTATTGTCCTAAAATTAGTTTAAAGTAGTTTGTAAGCCTAGGGACTAATAGCCACACAAGTTAAGTCCGTTAGATTTTAACCATTTTAACATTTTGTACTCAAAATATATTTGTATGTTCTGGAAAGCTCTGTTGTGTTATGATACTGTGCGGCTGCTATCTCCCTACTGGCAGAATCTCTGTTATTAGGTAGTGCTTTCAAAAGAGATATACAAAAACGTACGTTCGAATATCACACACTTCAGATCATAATAAATATATTTACGGAAAACATACAGACCTCTCCGTTCGGGTTACCAGTTATCGCGACAATTTTTTTTTATGTTCGAATCTTTTTGGAAACGAAGCATTGTAAATCCACCTCTAGAACGATTAGAAGAGTTTACGGTAGCGTAACCATCCGCAATTTCATGTTAAATTGCCGTGACGCAAATACTATATCTGCCCAGCACGTTACACTTAAGAACTATGGGCAACGAAATTCAGGGTGCGACAGCTCGTACTTACAGGAGCCTTAAGGCAGAGGACTCTTTTGAACGACGATTCGTCTGCACCACGATTCGATTCTTACCATTCTTTGTTTGTATTAGCTCAAATGAATGATACATTCACGAATCTCCACAACTCTACCACCTTCCTACTATCGATATAAAACCGTCCTGGCGATAACAGCGTCACATGACGAGGAATGACTGCTGGTCAGACACCCGCACGGTGAATATAGTACCGTAACTTGGGGTGAAATGGAACAGAACATGTAGTTTCTACTGAAAATTAATGTCTAAATATTGCAATACAACAAATTAATATAAAGAACCTCTAGTTATGCTTACATCTATGTGTTGAAAGGTTAAAAATCCTCTATCAAAACCTTTCGTTATATTTTAATCTGAATTGTGTTCTAAATCATCCCAGGAGTTGGGGTGATTTGGAACACTGACTCTTTTGATAAATATTTGCATTTAAAACATGTGGAGGTGTTGATTGGGACCCAGTAAACACATGTGTCAGAACTTTGTTGTGGAGGATGCCTTTATATTACGTCTGTTTGCTTTTAATTAATGCTGTTTACCGGGTGGAACACTTCTACTGTCTGCTCCAAATTGCTGAAATAGTTTTCTATCTCTATTATGACCGAAGACCTGACTGGGTCGGGAGCGAGTAGCGACGACCGACCGATCAAGCGTCACCGCTAACGAGAACACTCCTCGAAACCACAGAGACGACAATAACAACTAATCGAAAAAACAAAGATCCAAACGAAAGCCAAATCGGAACCGTGACAGAGCAAAGTACGAAGCCAGATAACCAATGAATAGCGAAAGTCGAAAGTAAACGGAGCGCAGTCAACACAAGACTGAGGAGCGAGCTGTGGCTCCGGGCGTATATAGTGCGGCGCGGTAGGCGCGCCACGACGTGCAGCGCTCTAGTGGCGATGGCAGCGCTAGTAGGTTGTGCGCGCCGCTTAACGGCTGCTGTCATAGTCCATGTGGTCTGGCGGGCTCTCAAACATGTCGTTCCAGGATACCAGAATCTCCTCTGTTAACTTGCACCCTAGCTCTCTCTACATTTTCACTTAAACGTACTGTAAGAGCGTTGTTATGTGAGAGCAGATTTTTCACCCACTCATATCCAGGCCTGTTGCCATCAGACCTCTTTTCCACTCTTCCACTTCGGTCCAAATCGCACCTCAGAATATCCCGAACCTCACTTGTCGTAATTGGCTGACACCATTCTGCACATTTAAATAAACCACTGATTGATGCCCTCTCTTCTTCTGCTGCCAAGACGGTTTGTCCACCTATTTTCAAAGGATTTTTATTATTTAACTTCCTTGAGAGTGTACTAACAGGTATTCCATATTTTTAGAAACATTTCTGAGATATTTTACGTGTCTTGATTTCATTCAGAGCTTTCTGGAGGCTTATCTCGCTATAGTTTTGATAGCCAGCTGGCCCAGTCTTCTTTTTGTACACTCGCAGCATGTTCCAATTCACCCTGAAAAAATATTATTTTGCATATTTACACCTCTACCTAATAAACAACATAAGCAAACATAAGCCAACTTTTCACACATCATGACTGATAGTTGCCCTTAACATACCAATGTCAAAAAACTGTATTACTGTTACCAGAGTAGCTGTGCAATAGTTTGTTTTCAGAATTTCATATTATAGGAAATTTTACACTTTTATATAAATATTTTTTTGGAGTTGTATACCTCTTTCACACACACAATTTTTGTATCACTGTAACAATTAGTATCTCTGGTGACTATGGGAGGTGGTTTTCATTAGTTACACCAAAGTATCTCTCCTCAGCAAAAATGATTTCTTGAAATGGAGAAATGTTCCATTTCACCCCAGTAGTTCCAAATCACCACAAGTTACGGTACCAGAGTGCGGAGGCTGGGCAAGATCACGTGGGGAACTGTACGGCTTGTCGGCTGTTGGAGGACTGCTGCGAGGTGTCTTCAATAAGTGGAGCCAAAAAAATAGCGGTAAGAGATCGTATTTTTATTGAAAGGTACGCGGGTTCGATTCCACCCGGCGCATTGCGAAGGAGCAGAAAAACATTTGCCGCCGGCTGGAGTTCAACCTGCGACCTTCTCAATACGAATCCCATCGTTTAACGCTGAGCCAAACACCGCTTCCTAAACACGCGCTCACAGGGACAGTTGCTAAGATGCATATGGTGATAAATACGTACCAAAATTCCTTTTACTTCCTAAACGCTCGGACATTTCGAGTTCCCACTTGGGGCACTTTCGTGTCTCACCACGCCCTACATGTACCATAAATTTGGACGAATTCGGCGATGAGTAGGCGTCCTCTCCTCGTAAGACTTTAATGGGTATGTGACGATGGGGAGTGCGAATCCTTCGTTTCCCGGAAGAACATCTCCTTGACACCTACAACTGTGTGACAAAGGCGAGCTGGCGGCTGAGAAATGTATTTTCCCACTCTCTCAAATTTTGCTTCCTCAATTACGGTATCAACTAGATATAAATGATAATAAAAAAAGTGAAACAAATCCATCAATAATGAAAACTACAGCATTAGAAACAATCAGTCAGAGATACCCCGAAGATCAGTGGCTACACATCTACATAGATGGGTCATTAATGCAAAAAGAAAGAAATATTGGTGTATGAATACACAGCAAAATCTTCTGTTTTATGAAAGTTTTGGATTACACCACTCTAATTTTGAAGGTGAAGTTGAAGCCGTCAGAACTGTAGTAAATCAGCTAAATAACTATTTGCACACATTTGATTAAGCAGTCATATTCTGTGACTCGAAAGCAGCAATATCAGCAGTTGTTAACTTAAAGAGATCCAAAAATTGTTAAAGTAAAAGATATCCAAGAAATAATTAAGTCCCTACAGCAACACAACAAGAAAATTGCAATTCAGTGGATACCATCTCACTGTGGCGTAATGGTAATGAGAAAGCTGATTTCCTAGCCAAAAAGGGCGCAAAAACTACCCTGTCATATTTTGCAGTAAAATCGCATTATTATCAATATTTTTAAAGAATAATCGAGAAGAATTAATAAATTCTCATGTGAGCGGAAGAGCCGGGAAACCCTGTTGGATAACCAACTGATACCAGATGGAGCAGAAGAGAGGCAGTGGCGACATCCCGCCTGACTGCTGGACACCACTGTTTGGCCGCCACCTGCACAACATCTCCAGAATGTGTTCTGTGTCACAAGAGTGCTGCCTAATGAACAGCGATCATTTAAAAGAGTGTTCACAATTGTGCAATTGTAATTTAGACTTAACAAAATTGTACTGGGAAGCTAGAAGGCGAATGACGTTAAGTCAACTGCCGGAACATTAAAATAATAATAATAATAATATTTGGTAGACGATGAAGTTCCTCTAGTTTCTAAGGTTAATAGTGCTAGGTTTCATAGTTCGGTATAAAACGTAAGATTTTATCTAGTTTCATAGATAAAATACCGCCGCGGTGGAGTAGCCGGGCGGTCTAAAGCACCTCGCTGGAGAGCGCGCGGTTGCTCGCCGTGGAGGTTCGAGTCCTCCCTGAGGCATGGGTGTGTGCTTGTCCGTAGGTTAGTTTACGTAGGCTTAAGTAGTTTGTAAGCTACGGACTGATGACCACGCAGTTTGGTCCGATACATTTACAAACATTTTAACATTTTGATAAAATACCCTCTGCCATACACCATACGTAGGGAGAGAGTGGAAAGTTTCATCGCAATTGGTTGGTTGGACGATTAAATGGGACAAAACTACAATGGTCATCAGTCCCCCTTCATTGCAATTGGTTCAACGGCGCAGCAGCGTATAAAACACGAACACACATGATACGGCAGTTCCCAATGCGTCTCATTGTTTATGAAGTCACATCTCCTAAGCTATAAAGGAGTACAATGTAATAATTCCCAAGGCAAAACGCGTTGCGGGTACACGTAACATCTAAAGCGATGTGGCAAAGATCAGAGCAGAAGTAGCGCCAAAGAGAGGCCTCGAGTGATTCCACAGATAATACTAACGAGACACATGACTACTAGCGGTACCAGATTATACGACAGCGCCTCATGTGAAGACGGCTAAATATAAAATATGAAGGAAATGAACAGTAACCGAAGCGTCACAAAGACAAGTGCTCAGAAGGGATTAGCACTAGATATTAAGATAACTGAATAACTGATGACAACTCAGGTTGTGTGTAGAGAGACCTTGCGTACGAGGTTTGTCAGGAAAGTAATGAGACTGTTTCTCTATTTCAGGAACTACATACAGAAGGACAATGAAACTAGTGGAGCTGATAAAGGCAACATTTGTCTACAAGCAGTGAATATTTGAAGTACCTACGGTGAACACACGTGAGTTTATAACATATTTTGTTAGGTGTGTTAGTGTTGCTTGTCCGTGAGATGGCGGGTACATCAAATTTTGTGTGAAACTCAATGACAATGCACTAGAATCATTTAGTAACATTTAGAAAACATTTAGAAAATTAACACAAGCTGCTGAGTGGCACACAAGCAGCTCAACACGAGTAAAGAAGGCCGGGAGAAGCAAATAAAAAATCTGGATCATGTTGATTTGGTTCTTTGATCATCAAGGCTAGATCCATAAGGAATTTTTTCCTCGAGGAAAAACAATGTATCAACAATTTTAGATCCAGGTCCTTGAAACACAAGGAATCGGGTCATTCGTGTCCGTCCTGACATGTCTCAATCATGGATCCTCCATCACGACAATGCACCGTGCCACACTGCTCCCTATTGGTAATAAGGGCATTCATGTTTTGCCAAACCCCCCCCTCCCCCCTCACCACAATTCCTAAGATCTCAGTATCTGTGACGTCTTCCTGTTCCCCAAAATGAAAAATGCTGTTTGTGGCCATCATTTTGGGTCCGTAGGAAACGTTGAAAGGGTCGTGACACAGGAGCTTTGGAGGGTTCTATCTATGAGAAGGCAAGAGTGTCTTCGAAACTAATAACAGGCTGTTTTTCCGCATCTGATGTACTAATCCAACTAGTCATCCATGTCGTGGGACAAAATATTGTGTAAACGAGTGCTGAAAGATTGGATGTCCTAGTTCTTCTCTCACAGTCGTATATCGGAAACTGGCAATTATAACCTTGGTCTCAGACAGTAAAGGAATATGAACACCGTGCAATGTTTTCTGATTATTTTTTCTGAAATCGATTTCTCCGATTCAGTACGTAATTGTTATTCGATTTCTGCTATTCGTTCGCTGTTCTTTCTATTCTTCGATGGCAAGATTCAAGTGTGCAAAGTTTTACTGAAATCAGATGGACGATACGGCAGCGCATAAAATACATACAAACATGATGCGGCTGTCTGCCACGCGTCTCAGTGTTTATGAGAAGAGAGTTTATAAGAAGTACGATGAAATAATTCCTAAAGCGCATTCATTAGCGAAAATCGATAGTGCTGCAAAACAAGATGCGAACACATCTAATAGCAAATAATTAATACATTTAAACGTCATTCATAATGCTGTAGTTTTAGAAGCAACTGCGTATTCATGAGGTCACATCTGTTTAACTATATATGTCTGATGAGCTACGTGAAGTATAGTGATGTAATTACGCCTGTAACTTTCGCGAAAGTGCAACGATTGCAGATCAAGTGCAGTGCCAAAGCTATGAATTGTTTTCCACGATTCCGGAGATTTCTTGCATATTGCTTCTAGGGACCACTCATTTGGCACACATGTATCCAGTGCAGCTCGTGCGAGGCCCCATGATGACCAGGACGTATCGTACACTGGTTGCAGACCATTTACACCCCATCATGACGATCGAGTTTCCCAACGTCGTTGTCATTTTTCAATATTATAACTTACGATGTCACAAGGCCGGGAGTTGATGGAGTGGTTTGAGCAAAACAGTGGCGAGTTTTGTTTATGTGGTTGTCCATCAACTTGTTCTGTCACAACGCGATCGCGATAGAACGCATATGGGATGTGCCTGAACGTGTGGTCAGAGCTTATCCCTCCCTCCCTGGAGTCTGCGTGACTCAGGCGACTGGTGAATGCAGATGCGGCGCCAGATATCGCCAGCCATATACCACGGTCTCGTCGCAAACACGCCAACATGCGTCACCACTGTCATCGTGCCAAATGAGGACCTCTCTGTTGTGACTACTCATGTTAACTGTTGTCTGGCCTTGCTAAGGATCTTCCATTCATTACATGTAACTGATTTGTTTGGACAGCGCTCTTGAGGAAGTGCTATAGTCTGCTTGTATTTCTGTACACTGTGTGACGGAGAGTAACTTTGACTTTGTTATTTGTGAAGTTTTCTTCCTGTTCAATTGAAGGATGGAGAGTAGCAAGAACATATGCTCGCCGCGAACTTCTCTTAAACTCATTTTCTCTTTGTGTATCTACATGAACGATATACAGGAGTCTGCAAAATTACCCATATGTTTCGACTCCATTTAGAAAATAATAACGCTTGACTTTCTCAACGGAAAGAAGTGTTCAGACATAAACGTGACTTCCAACATACCTCAAGAGAGTGATAGAGGCCCATTACTTTCCACAGTATATATGACCAAATAGCTGAAAATGTGGCGTCGCCCGTGTACATATTTACTGCAGTCACCTCACCTCGCGTTTTCTCTCTCTGGCCACCTTCCCTTTGCTTCTCTCTCTGTTCATCTCTTCGTCACCCCTTCCTCTGCCATCAGCTCCTCCTCTGTGTTAAACTCCTCCTCCACCTTCTCAGTCCATTGCGTCCTACATCTGTGAAAAATTATATAATTATCTTAGCTTTGATGCTAATCAGTGAACTGCAAGCTACCTTCCGCCATGCGCAGTATGAAATCTTACTTAGACAGTGATTATGTTCAATTTTTGAAGGTTCGGAATAAAACGGTAGATTTTGTCAAATTTCATAGGTAAAATACCCTCAGCCATACTCCATACGAAGTTTTACGTAGGCAGTGATGTTCCTAGAGCGACATAGCGTAGATCCATGTGAGAGCAAGAGCGCTCGACCTGCGACTACTGATGGATAGGACTATGGCTGCCAGGAGTAAGCCGCTCAACGTCCTTATCAGGTCCTACACTATGTAAATGAAAACTTCCTAATTTCCTGTCTTCTTAATACACAATACTTAATAAAGCGTTATTTTTATCTCAATTTGATATACTAATCCACCTAATCATCCATGCCGTGGTATAAAATTTCATATAACTGGCGGCTGAAATATTGGTTAACGTAGTTAGACTACAGTATTAAGGGGAACAGATGCCAGTCATGACAAGAACATCAGCTCTTAATCACGACAGAAATAACCGTACAACTAAGAAGATCTACGTTGACACGAAAGAGCGCTCCAATTGCGACTAGTGGTGGATAGGACGAAGGCTATCAGGAGTAAGCCGCTCAACGTTTGAAACGTTTGAGTTCAGCAACCTATGCTATTAGGGTAATTGCAAATTTTGATGATATATGTCTCAGTAAATTAGCTTACTATGCCTCTTTTCATTCTCTGCTTTCGTATGGCATCATTTTCTGGGGTAATTCATCATTGAGTAAAAAAGTATTCATTGCACAAAAGCGTGTGATCAGAATAATTGCCGGAGCCCATCCAAGATCATCCTGCAGACACTTATTTAAAGAGCTAGGGATCTTCACAGTAGCTTCTCAGTATATATATTCACTTAAGAAATTTGTTATTACCAATCCCACCGAATTCAAAAGCAATAGCAGTGTACATAACTACAACACTAGGAAAAATAATGATCTTCACTATACAAGGTTAAATCTAGCTTTGGCGCAGAAAGGGGTAAATTAAGCTGCCACAAAAATCTTTGGTCACTTACCAAAACATCAAAAGCCCGACAGATAGCCAACAAGCATTTAAAAATAAATTAAAAGAAGTTTTGCATGGAAACTCCTTCTGCACTGTAGACGAATTTTTAGATATAAAGTAGTAAATTTGAAAAAAAAAGATAAAAAAAAATTATGTCATGTAATATTTGGTACAAAGTAATAATTTGTAAAGACACCTTTCATTAACCTGACACATTCCACATCATTACGAGGTGTCATAGTCATGATGTATGGAACAAGTACCAATCTAATCTAATCTAATCTAGCCCTACACAACATATAACTCAGGTTCCTAATTTCCTTTCTTTTTAATACACAATACTCAATAATGCGTTATTTTTACCTCCATCTGTATACTAATCCACCCAATCATCCATACCGTGGTATAAAATTTTATATAAACGAGGGCTGAAAGATTGGTTTACGTAGTTAAGATTGGTTAACGTAGTTAGACTACAGTATTAAGGGGAACAGTTGCCAGTCATAACAAGAACATCATCTCTTAACCGCGACAGAAATAACAGTACAACTAAGAAGATCTACGTTGACACGAAAAACTTAAACGTAGAACATTTCAGAAAGGAATTCGAATCAGCAAGCCTACTATAACAGAAATCGTTAATGTCAACGATCTTGAGAACTATAACCAACTTCTTGTTCAAACTATACAATAGGGGTGGTCCAACGCGGCTATTGCTTTAATGCAGTGCGGCTCTTATTTTAAAAAGTGAAAAGTGACTCACACGCAGATAACACAAATGGAACTTGCTTGCTCAGGCCAACAACTGTGGAACTTTCTTATCGATTTGGCAGGGCAGCACTACTCCAGTCTAGTAAGCCGCGGCGGAGCGGCCGAGCGCATTGAGGCGCTCAGCTACGATGCGCGAGGCCGTTCCCAGTCGAGGGTTCGAATCTCCTTCGCGCATGGATGTTTGTGCCGTCTTTAGTCTAAGCTAGTTCATAAGTAGTTTGTTAGCTTAGGGACTGATGACCACGCAGTTAAGTCCCAAAAGCTTCACAAACAAGTCAACATTTTGAACCAGTCTAGTAACAGCACTGAGCGAGATGCGGCAGTCAGTAGCGTGATAACTGTTGAGCTGGTTGATTACTGAAGGTGAAAGCGGGCAGCGGAGGAAGCAAGCGCCATCGCCACGTGGTGAGGCGAACGGCCAGCAGGTGACGGACACCGCGCTTCATGCTTCTGCAGAAGCACAAGTCGCGTGCCCAAGCAACATATGCCTAAACGAAAAAGCGCCTGACTTGTTCAATGAAGGTCCTGACTGCCGTTGTCCGTACACTTATCGCAACAAAAGGAACTGTGCGAAATGCAGCGAAGTACAACAAAGTACGGCACCAGACAACAATCACTACGTTTTCCTGTGGCATATCTTCTGCAAAATACCTGCTGGTAGCTGTCTGCACTTAAAGCAGCCAGTCGCATTCGTAACTAACTGTCTGATTAATTTCACTGTGCTGTAACAGTGTCCAAGTAAACTTGGATTTTTGCTGGTGTCATAACATTTACAATGTTACCTGAGAAGCCTAAATATGAAGAAGAGAACAGAGAGTGTGGTGTCGCACAAGTATAAAGTGCGCACCACCTACTTTCGCCGCGCGCCGCCATGCACACACGGCGCGGCGTTCTTACGACGACAGCCACGAGCGCCCTCTGCTGCAACTCCGCTCGTGGCCACCACTGGACTGCATCGGTCACTTGGGACTGAGATAGGAACCAGTTAACACTTCGGAATCAGATAGGCACCAGTGAAGACTTGGCTATCGGATAGGCACTAGGCAGGCCTCTAGCTCAACTATGTATCAGCATTCTGCAGTACTGAGCTATGTAAAAGTTAAGTATTACTAAGTCTCTGTGAAATATATATCTCGTTCTAATTTACTCTAGTGTTTCTAGTTTCTGCTGTCCCACTGGCTGCTCACCTTCGTACCTCCACAAGCGTGCATCCTTTATTTCTGTGTCGGTCTCATTCTACTCGGCCACCGACACCTACGACGGAAACGAGACACAAAAGCGGCGACGAGGCTGGGACACAAAAGAGAGAAAGGGCAATTCGTTATTGTAGAGAGAAACAGTAAAGCAATGTGTTCAGTGTCAAATCACATTGTCACAGCACAAAGCTAGTAACCTCGAACGCCAACATGAAGCTAAACATAGTGGTTAAAAAATCTGTGGGTTCGCAGTTGACAAAAACTAAATTGTCGACATTAAAGGAATATGAAGTTATTCCTTTAATGTCGACAATTTAGTTTAGCACAGAGTAGTGTTATGACTATCTGTACCACGGATGCCTATTTAACAACCGAAGCTGGCTTTGTCTTGGCTTTTAATATTGCAAAATAAAAAATAAATAAACAGTCTAGGACTGAGGGAAGAGTTTGTAAAGAATAATATTTTAGACCCCGAAAATAAGAAACTACAAAAACTGAATGCCCAAATTCCCGCTTCTAGACATACAATAGGGAGGTGACATTGTACGTAACTTGCAAAAACATACAAGTTACTGTTCAGCAATGAGACGAGCTTTGGACGAGTCTACTGATATCCAAGACAAACCGCAACGTGCCATATGTGTGAGATATGTATCAAATGACTTGAAAGTGGTGCAAGAGCTCTTAGACCTTGTTATCTTGTTATCTCTTGTCACAACAACGAAGCCCTGGATGGTTTTTTAGTGAAATATTCAGCGCCTGCTGGGAAGACTGTCAATATTGCGACAGATGGTGTACTGTCTATGACAGGTAAAAACCTACGGCTTGTGGGACTTTTAAAGGCTGACACTTCATACGCTAATTTCCTACCTGTTCACAGAGCACCTTTAGCATCTAATTATTTCCATATCCAAATGTTATGCATGTGGTACTAAAACTTGCGAGAGGCATTCGATCAAATGCCAAAACACAATGACAGTTCAAATCCTTCACAGAAATCAGCAATGACGACCTCCGTGATAATGTGTCTTGGTATTGCTTAGTGAGATGGGTATCAGAAGGTAATGTTCTACTCAGATTCTTCCAATCACTGGACCCAATCAAGGAATTTCTGCAAGAAAAAAGGAAAATCTTTCTGTCACCTTGATGAGCCACAGAGGTTATTAGATATGGCTTTCTTTATTGATGTTCAGCATTTACAAACACTAAACAAATCATTACTAGGAAGAGATGAACTTATTTTTGTTTTAGCGTAGTCTGTGTAACAGATTTCGTAACAAATTAAGACTCTCTTAGAATGACTTTGACAATAAAATATTTACTCATCCTGAACAAAATTTCTAAAAGCCTTCCATTAGTTCAGGTGCAAATACAAGATTATTTAAGTAGACTGTTTGCCAGTGCACCTAATCTTGCATTTTCATTTGTCGAAAATACTTTCCTTGTTGATGTTGTGGAGGATGGCTGTCCTGTTTTACCGCCGATTATTAAAGATTCAGCATTTTTAGAGTTGGAGCTACTGGAAATTCAAGAGGACGAAGGTCTAAAGTGTCTGAAACATAGCGGTTGTTCAACTACTGAGTTTCTGAAGAAGATTCCAGAAGAAAAATATCCTGCAACAAGATAGTGTGCCAATAGACGGCTCTCAATTTTCGAGACCAATTAATGTGTGTGAATCAGTGTACTCATCTCTCAAGTTTATAAAATATAAATATCGATCTATACTATCAAATGAACATCTATATGAACTTTTCCGCACTGCTCTCGCCAATTAATAGACAGATTTCAAACAGTTTACAGCAAAAGTGAACACTCCGACGAGCTCATCACAAATGTAGTATCCAATTCTTATTGTGCAATAAAATAGTTCAATAGTGTTATTTTTAAAGAAGTGTTTCGTCATTGATAGTAGTTATAGTTTACTTACGGCTGCGGCGGCGTAGTGTGATAATGTTGACAACTGCATGCTCGGTTTGCAAGAATAATTAATTTACTAAGCGGACAAACGTAGACACAAGAACGTGTCAACTGTAGAACAGGAACAACATTAATTATTTACTAAATCGTAATTACATTCTATGTGGTTGTGTTTTCAAACAGCACTCAAAGGTCGTTGCCAACATCAGCACAATATCCCGCCGAACCGTAAGTAAACAATTACTTTGATATTACTACAAGTACAAAGCCCCGGCCGATGCCGGTCACGTGGTTGACAATAATATTGGAAAAAAAGAGAGACAGAGGGTAGCGCGACTTTGTCACATTATTTCCCAGTGCAATACAACACACATAACAGCACTGTAACTCCGTTATTCTCGACGATAAGCGTATAAGTGAAAAAGGGGTTTAAGAAACGATTGAAATTATGCTTAACTTTTGTTGGACGTCGGCACATTATCTCATTATGAAACACTGAACGGGTTTAGAATGGGTAATTTGCGCTTCATTTTAAGTAAGAGCATGTCTTTTTCGCATCTCAGTATTTATGACGGCATTTGTCCTGAACTATGTGCCGTACAGTGATATAATTTTGTTGGTGCATTAAGTGACATTTGTAGATAATGTCTGCAGAGTGTGGTATGAACCGAGGTAGTAGTTAATAAGTTATGAATGAAAACATTGTTTTATGGGAAGGGGGGTTCCTGCGAGAATAGCTTTCTTAAAGGTTTCAAAGTGTACGTGAAGTATATTGGAAGTCACAAAGTGTTATCGTTTTCGAGCCATGTATGCGCAAACTTGGAATATTTGAACGCTGACAGCACACAATTTCGAATTGTAGTACTTATTGTGTTCCACTTAACATAATATTTTATCTCTTAAAAAGCATATTGCAATTGCATTATGAATTTTTAAATTCAGTCAATAATTACGCGAAACATAGAAAATGAATTTCTTTTGCAACTAAATATTCAGGTCACCGAAAATAGGATTCTATATTTTAGCGTTATAATCTGATGAAACGAATGACTTGCATCGAAACAGTTCCGTAAATTTGCGGCTCCCAAGGTAAGGTGAGTGGTCACCCCTGATATACAATCCGCCATAGAGCCAGTGCACGCACAAAACTACCATAGCACGGAAAGAAAGGCTCCCCACCCCTATACTCAATATTATCAAGGAGAAGCGTAAACTCTATACACAAATTAAACGACATTCAACTGAAGCAGCCAGGACTGAATGGAATCGGCTTAATCTCCTATGCAGAACCGAAATTTGAAATTTTCGTGCTTTCAAAACGGGAGGCAAAGGGAATCACCCAAAGAACCCTTTTCTCTTCTGGACAAAATTCAGGACAATCATGGAACAAACTGTCACTGCAGAACACGCTTTACAGGTAGACGAACATATCGCAACCGATGAAAAAGAGAAAGCTGAATTTTTTTGTGACGTATTGAAAAAAGAAAACGTGATCATTGTCAGGACACTAATTTCAACAAAAGCTACGAGGAAATGATAGAGCGGGAACTTCCTACATTGTAACATCAGGACACTACAACAACCGACCATCCTCTGTTGAAAAAAATCACTGCGGACGGAAAACCGCTGCCATTCTGACCGGCAAAGCTACCGGAAACGGACGTATTCACTTAAAACGTCTTCTACCTCAGGGTGTAGCGAGCACCTCTTAATAATACAGCATTAAATCTCAAAACAATGCCGTCGCAATGGAAACATGCATATGGCAGAATTATCCTTAAACCAGAGTAACTGAAAAATCACCCGAACTCGTACAGGCCCATAACCGTGTTTCCAACAATAGGGAAAACTTCCAAGCCCTTATCAGTAATAGGATACAGCACTTCGCAGAACCAATATCATACCACCTGAGTAGACCGGCTTCAGAAGCAACAGCCGGTCCTATACTTAGGCTCACCAGTAACGTTGTCGAAGCTTCCAACCTTGCAGATGCAACTATCACGCTTCTCTTCGACATTGAACGCAGTTTAAACAAGATTGGCACGTTGGATTCCTGTTTAAAATGCTCCACTATAACTTTACATCAGACGTTGTACAGCTTATAGCTAGCTTTATCGGAAACAGAAAGGTTCAAGTGCGCCTGGAAACCAGCTATCCACATGCTTCATCCCCATAGGAGCAGTTATCTCGCCACTACTGGACTCGGTATCTACTGCGGACATCGCCAGGCCAAGAGGTTGGAATGAGGGTATGGCTTTGTATGCAGACGATACCGTTTACTGTGTCACGCCTCAACCTGTGCCATTATAAGCGAACAAACAAACAATTACATATACAAATTGCAATCCTGCCTCTGCAAATGGGGGATAAAAACGAATCACAAAAAGAGTTAACTAATCCGATTTCAACTCAGAAATCTTTTTCAGATCAAAGCTCAAGATCCAGATAAACTCAATATCAGACTCTGGAGACGAAACATAACTCCGCAATCTAGTGTCAAATACCTCGGAATCTATGTGGATGACCACCTAAACTGGCAGAAAAGACTACAGCAAAAATAAAAAGAGTCGAGAAGAATTTCAATCTTGTAAGGCTCATGAAATACAAAACTAAAGGTGTTGAACATCCAACTGCTCCTTAGACAAACATAATCTTCGTACGCCCAATACTAGAATACGGATCAGAAGCTTGGCTTATGTGAAAAACAATAACCAGAATAATCCTTTCTACAGATAGAAGAATGCTACGCATCGCTGGAAATCTACGATACGACTTTCCAACATCTCTACTACAAGACACCCTCAGTACCAAGAACTTACTAGGGAGACTGAAGGAAAAATGTGTTAACTTTCGGCTAACATCTAATAGAACATTACCCCACTATTTTAACTACCTGAGATTCAAATACGTCTTTCCTACATACATCATACTGGAAGCTACCTCTGAATTACTCCTACAAATACCGCTAGAAGATGAAGAAATTACCGAAAGCGTTCACAGACCAATACCGATCACAGGCATTTGGGGTGATCTAGCAATACAACAGTAATAATACAAAGAATCCTCAAAATTTAATTAAAAGAAACATGCAAATGAATGACAACAGAAGAAGAGGGTAGCAAAACCTATCGACTAAAATCAGAGCTCGAAATGCCAACTTTAAAGACGAAAAGAAGCAGATCTAGGAAATGTGAGCAGAAATCGCAGCTGGTTTTTTTTTTCCCACGATCGTTTTTCCGTCAGCTGTAAGCAGAATGTCGGGATTTAGAAGAAAGATGATGTGTCAAAAACAAGCTACTTCAATATATAACTAAAGGTTCCCCACATAAGCACCCCATTTTTAAAATGAAAAGTGTCAAAACAGCATAAACATAACACATTGGCTGAAAAGGGCATGAGCCTTCCTGCAGCCCAACATCTCCATCAGAGATGGAATGAAAGATTTAATAATAATAATAAAAAAAATCTGGCCAATTTGAATACTCTTTCTGGAAGTGACTTCTGCTATTCAGGACGTCATTACGATACGATTTCTACTAATCGTTCACTGTTCTTTCTATTCTTCGATGGCACGCTTGAAAGACCACCGTTAATTGTAAAATTAACTCTAGCTGAAAGGAGCTAGTTAAAAGCTTACTTTAAACATGTTATTCTGGCCGTAAGAAACCAGCAAAAGGATTCGCGTGAACTAACTACTTCCTGCAACAGAATCTTGTTCCCTGGCCCAGAATTTAGAAATGATTCAAAAATTTACTTTAGCACCAGGAAGACAAAGAGACGGTGGCCAACACACATCGTAGATCACAAGAATTACATACAATCATTAATATACAAGCCACCCCGAAGTAAACCATTCCATGAAGATGGTTGTGAGAACATTTATGGCGCAACGGAATTAAAATATGATAATATGCATCTGAATTTGTTCTCAGCACTAGTGAAAAACAACTTTAAATAAAAGGGGAAGATATTCATTAACAAATATTCATAAGTAGGATATTTCACTGATAATAACTTATTTATTCCGTCCACACATAAGCAAATGGGGGAACCAATTTTGTTAAACAATAAAAATGTATCCCACATTGGAAATTAAGCTAAAGTAATCTTAACTGAACATCGTCGAAGGAGGGATTTACAATCAACAAGCATGCAGCCACTCACACGCGCGAAGCAAAGCGAAACTCACCCAATTCAGCGTGCTGATACGAAGCAGAAGCAGGCGCCGCTATCGTAGGCGAAATTCAGTGAACCAGGATGAACCACTCAACTCAAGGAAAATAAACTTCGTAGGTGGCTCTGGTCAGTCTTTCTTCCTTGAGATGGTACGCGATAATAGAGATTAATTTCTACTTAAATCAAACCGTAAGCATGCAGACTTACTAAGACACAGAGCACTCGTCTGATACATTACATATTCGCACCCCACTGAAGGCGAAGTGCTTAAAGGTCGTATTCATTTCAACAAAAATCCACGGAATCATAGATTACGAAGCAAGAATATACAACAGTAAGGCACTGGTATGTGAGCAGTGGCGAGAACTCAAATGATTAGCAATAAACCCTTGAAGTCGGAGTTCGGATGCACGTGCTTGCGAAAACCAGTAAAATATAAAAATAAATTCAATTTCCGAGAAATAAGGAAAAATAGCTACAGCATGCAACCCTTAGAAATGCTTAGGATATCATAAGGAAGCTAAAAAATACAGTTAAACGCGATTGGGAAGGTTTTACACGGATGGACAAAGTCCAGTCTTCAAAAATCAGAAAAGTGGAATAAATTCGAAGTCGGAGTAAATCAATTAAGAAATACGGCATGCAGCCCCGAGAAATACGTAGTATTCCATAATTTCTTGCCTGAAGGGCATAGAAACAGACAGGGGTAGCTGAAGGCACCACATGGAGTACATATCACTCGCAGAAGGAGAAAATGTAAAAGAATATTTCACATGCACTATACAGAATAAAAATATTCCCGCACATTAATTGCATCCCACAAAGCTATAAAGAAATCAAACCGAATTCTATACCGCTGGCTGGTCTCACAAAGGTTAGCGATTCTCAGCCGTTATCAAACCGAATTAGTTACATGTTCAATATGTTTACCTACGCAAAATCACCGAAATGAAATTGAATACACTTCCGTACATGATCAGACAAACTTATTCCAAAAAATGAACCTAATTTCTGAAATCTAACTTGAACACCAGACAAAGAATCGCCTCCATCTCAAGGGAGGGAAGAAAATCAGAACGTCTTACCAGGTGGAAGCACAGCCACAGAGTGTCCGAGGTCGGTCAGCCAGTCCTCGCCACCGCTGGAAATCGGTAAAACCCAAGTAAAACGATGTAGTGGGGAGAGCTTAGACTCGCGCGTCCAACCGAGACTCACTACTGGGCATTGCCAAAGGGTGGAGGAACCTCTTTGGTAGCGTCAAAAGCAGAAGTTGGTAACGACTACTTATCGACACGAAGCCAGAGAGACATGCGAACCGAGCAGCCAGCAGCTGACGACGAAAATTCTCCTACATACACTCAGACTGCCATGCTAGAAGATGCTCATTCATGCACATAATAAAGAGAGTACACATTCTCACACGGACAGTGGCGTCACGGAGAAACAGTTCATATTGCCACATTCATAGACACAACGATAAATTATTAGCATAATAAAATTCCAGCAATATTAACACAGTATTACAGAAAATAACATTTAAAAACATGAAATGAAATGCTATTCCTCATGGCTCCGAACGAAAAGGGTTCTTGTTTAGCAAAAAAGCCCGCCTAGTGAACTTAGATAAATTACAAAGTTAAGAACCTAGGGGAGACGGCAGGCAGCCGTCTTTCACGATTCAAGAGTCCAAAGTTTCAATGAAGTAGGGTGAACGGTACAGCACCGCATAAAATACTAACAAACATGATGCGCCTGTTTCTCACGCGTCTCAGTGTTCGTGACGTCACATCTCTTTAACTATAGGAAGTACAATGAAGTAATTTCTAAGGCACATTCGTTAGCGTAAATGGATAGTGTCTGCAAAATATGTTAGGAACACATTTAGTAGCAAAGATGTAATAAATTTAAACGTCATTCATTATTCAGTCGTATTAGACAGTGTTCATTACCTCATATCTCATGAACTATGTGTCGTACAGTGATATAATTCTCCCTATAACTTTCGCGAAAGTAACGATGAATAAGCAGGTGCAGTGTCGTTATGCAAAAGCCATGTATTGTTTTTCCATAATTCCGTTCGATTTTTCAGTATTGCTTCTCGGAAATGGCGTATGACATCAAAGTCATATTGCTTATTGACCGCAAGACGTAAAAGCAAAAATTTATGAAGCAGTACGCCACAATAATTTAAAAAAAATTAAGTCAGTCAAACGTTTTACTTTCAGTCGAACATTGAGTGCTTTTTTCGGTTTTGGTTCACCGCGCTGCTTCCATTGGGGTGGCTGGTCTTTGGTTTCGCCGTCATAACCGTAAACCCCTGTTTCGTCACGAGTTACGACCGTTTTGATCAAATCTGGATCATCATTGACGTCATTCGAGAGATCCTGAGCAATGCTCACGCGACGGTTCGTTGGATCAAATTCGGGAAGTTTTGGAACAAACTTCGCCGACACACTTCTCATGCACAAGACGGTCGAAACAATTGCATGACACGAGCCAACCTGTATGCCAACATCCTCAGCTACGTCGCTTACAGGAATTCGACGATTATCCAAAACAATTTGCTTCAGAGCTTCGACGTTATCATCTGTTGCTGATATGCTGTGTCTTCCAGATCAAGGTTCTGGCATCTTCTCGTGATCTTGGAAGAGCTTGTATCACTTATAAACATTTATTTTACTCCGAACAGATTCAATGTACGACACTCAATATTTCAAGTGCATTAGAATACTACATTCCATTTTTCACTAGAAAGTGATGCAAAGTTTTGCAACAATAGTTATACTAATAGAAAATCACCGAGCACCCTAAAACACATCTAACATAACTGCCAAAAACAAAAGTGTGGTGTATACTTGAAACTTCAAATGTTCAAATGTTTGTAAAGCTTATGGGACTTAACTATGGGGTCATCACTCCCCAAACTTACAAATTACTTATGAACTACTTACGAACTAGGACGACACAAATATCCATGCCCGAGGGGGTATTCGAACCCCCGACCGTAGTGGCCGTACAGACCGTGACTGAAGCGCCTCAGTCCTCTCGGCCACCGCGGCCGGCGTATACTTGAAACTTTGATCATATTTTCAGGGCATTTGTTCTAACATAATAAAAAATAAATTCGTAATGGGATGGATTTTGCCGGCGCAGTTTGATAAGTTACCTTACTTTTTGAACGGCGCCAGTTTGTTGGTCCCAGCTGCTGTGTGACTCATTTCTTAACTCTCCACGGGCCATACCCCACTCATGTGCTGTGTGTAAATCATGGTCACGTGGTTGTTTATGCCCATGGAGAGACAGGGAGCCCGAGAAACATACTTCTATACTGTGAACATTCGTCTTCGGATAGATTGCTATCACACTTACATGATGACGTAACACAATCACTTGCGATCCGAACTTGTGATTTGAATGACTGAGCGGAAGTAAATCTGAAGATCAGTTGCCGCGATGAGTAGCGTACCAACGAAGAGAGACATCGAGAGATTGCACAATAATACTAACGACACAGATGACTCTAGTAGCGGTACCAGATTATACGAAAGCGCCACACGAGAAGACGTTAAATTAAAATGAAGGATATGACTAGTAAGCGAAGTGTGATACAGACATGTGCTCACACGAGAGTAGCACTAGATATGAAGACAGCTGAATAATCGAGGTCAGTGCAGGCTCCAGGTAGAGACCCCTGCGCTCTCCAGTTGTGACTGTAAAAGTAGTCAGGTCTTACATCAGGCATGGCCAACATTTCCGGCCAGTGGAGTACACTGTAGCTGACTGCCCCGGCCGCGACCGTGTGTCGCTAGTGCCCCACACACAAGCGCCTGGGGACAGTAGTGCGTCGGACCTCAGTTACCGTACCAACCGATAGATGCCTCTACGGTCGCAAGCTATGTCCTGCAGAGACGCCATTTTCCATTTCGTATTTTCATGCTTTTCTCCTTATAATTCGTGTGTTGCTATCTCAAAGTTACGGCATACTTAAGAGGTACCAAAACCATGTCGTTCTTAGTACAATTAGTTGTAAATTACAGCCAATAAATGCCATATTTGCGAGTAACCTTTAATACTGTCGCTTTCATTTCTGTGTTACTTGTATAGGGTTGCCAGATTGAACTCGAGGCAGGCCCGGAGAACAGACGTGCCCCCCTCCCCCTTGGCCAATGACTCAACCCCGGCCCCCCCCAACCAGGATTACACGTGAATTGTACAAAAATTCTCCTCCCTCCCAGCAAGTATCCCACGGGTGGAACATTGCTAGGGGCCAGGCCAGGCCAGGCCGCCAGTTGCTGTGGATCAACAATCGGCACATTTCAGTCGGCGTGCCAGCAGAAGTGGCGGCATCATCAAAGCTGCTCACAACAGCTGCGCCTTCCAAGAGTTGCCGCTTGCGGTTCCGCGCACTGTGAAGGATCACGCGCCACCAAAAAGAGCTTCTTACTGGCTCCATGTGAAGGGGCACAGTTACCGTAAAGAAACGAACACAAATAATAGACGTCGTCAGTTGACACGTTGTCGCAACAGTGTTTGCTTAATAATGCGCTAGCCGATTACTACCGACGCAACAACGAAAAGTTTTCAGAGGAAGAATAGAAAAGTAGCGTTTTGTTGCAGTAAGAAATTGACATTTATATAAAGTTATTAATAATTACTAGAGAGGAGTCGGCCGGGAATGGCCGAGCGCACTGAAGCGTCTTGCCACGGTGCGCGAGGCTGCTCCCGCCATAGTTTCGAATCCCCCCCACCCCCCTAGGGCATGGATGTTGTGTTCGTCCTCAGTTTAAGTTACGTTAAGTTCGATGTAGATAATCGCTACATGAGCATAGAACTTAAAAAGCATAGTAAAATAAAAAGTTAAGATGAAGGTTACATTCAAGCCCGGAGATGAGAGTCATTGGCCCGTAGACCCGGAGAATTCATACCAAACCCGGGCACTCCGGGCGGCGCCCGGAGATCTGGCAACCCTATACTTGTAGTGTAGCGGATAAACGAATCTCTTTGAGGAGCTGATAAGCGTGGCCGGTAGTTCGCTTTCTGGTCAGGGCATTTTTTTTTCTTTTTTTACTTTGACTCCTAAAAGTTTTCTTACACTGTTGTTAATTAAAAGGAATTTACATTTTGCGATATATCGACATATTAACGTATACAAGCTCTTTCTCTAAAAAGTGCGATTATTCTCTTTAGTGAAATTACCGTAAAATATAGGACAACGGATTGTAAATATTGTCTCGTGAACTACCTGTACATAAACTGAAAACACACTACAATAATTAATGTTCTAAATGTCATGCTGATTCAAATAATTTTACATATAGATTACGTACTAGAGTTGTGTGGCAACTGTCGTTTCTTAATGAGACTGAACTGCCTTTTTTCTTTTTTGCAACAGCTGTTATACACGTTCTTGCGTCCTATATGCATTGTTTGTGAGTAACTGCGCTAATACTGTAGCCATTTAACTGATATCAAGAGCGTTGTATTTTCTAGTAAATGTATGAAACTATTTGTATCAGCATGTCATTTGCAACATTCACTATAACAATGTTTCCGCACTTTATGTGCAGGTACTGTGGTTCAGAAGACAGTGTTTACAATTTGTTGGACCATATTTCACGGCATCTTCACTAAATAGAAGAAACGCTCTTTTAAGAAACAGCTGTTGTACTTGCAAATATGTCGGAATATCGCAACTCGTAAGTTCTATTTAATAAATGTGTCAGAAAACTTTTGGGAGTCAAGGTGAAAAATAAAAATATTGTCGGAAGCGAGAAACGAACCACGGCCCACACACACACACACATCCGTTTTTCTTTTTAATATGTACATATTAAGCTTTGCCATTTCAGGCGTTGGCTCCTGTCAACTATATTACTACCAAAAATTTACTAAATGAACCTACAAAACAAAATATCTAGTGCCACCGCCAGTTTCGCCGTAAGCTAAATTGACATAATATCGTCAATTCTTCAGGCGCTACCGTCAACGAAAAAGGAATACATTCAGTTTCGTCTAAAAGCCGATCTTTTCTGTCACCATCTGTGAAATAATAACAATACGAGGCGCGTCCAGAAAGTAAGTTCCGTTTGGTAATAAAATGAAATTGTACTTACTCTGATACAGAAGAAATTTTTATTGCACAAAATTCTACAACTCTTAAACTACTTTTCCACATAACTGCCGAAATTTTGTAGGCACTTGTCATAGCGTGCCACAAGTTTTTGCATGCATCCTTCACATAAGGTTGCCGCCTGTGTATTCAACCATTTGGTAACAGCTCTTTATCATCGTTGAAGTGTTGACCACCAAGAACAGATTTTAGGTGTAAGAAGTCGCTAGGAGAGAGGTTCGAGCTGTATGTAGGATGATCAAACAGATCCCACTGAAATTTCCGTAAGAATTGTTTGGTCACATTCGGTGTGTGAGGTCAGGCATTATCGTGAAAAAAAAATCTTTTGACAGTAATCCTCTTCTTACACCTAAAAATCTGTCCTTGGTGGAAAACACTTCAACGATGATGACGAGCTGAAAGAACATGTTACCACATGGTTGAATACACTGGCGGCAACATTCTATGAAAAAGACACACAAAACCTTGTGCCATGCTATGACAATTGCCTACAAAATTTCGGAAGCTATGTAGAAAAGTGGTTTAACAGTTTTAGATTTTTGTACAATCAATATTTTTTCTGTATCTGTACCTGTTAGTTTTATATAACCAAACGGAACTTACTTTCCGGACGCGCCTCGTATTTAATATACCAGTGCCATTCATTCTCATGCAAATGACACTCGAAAACCAACACGTGAATGTTCTCAATAACAAAACAGAAATTAATGTAGAACCTCAGCTCTGCTTTCCGCTTTATTTATCAAGAAAGTAACCTCAGCTTTATGTTGCGTCTTTTTATAGTTTAAGTTTCGATCTTCTAGTTTTAGACTGCTGGAAAGACTTACCTGTCATTTTAATAATGCACTGTTACAGAAATATCATGGAATATTACAGACAGTTCTATTACCATAATCAGTAGCGGCTGGTGATAATGTGCTAATGTGCTGCAGCACACTGTAAATATATTTCTAAAATTATGCCATTTCTCTTCCAATGCAAGCGAGAAATCGCTATAAAATTACATATTTCCTCTTGGAATACGAGCCAGATATCACAATAAAATTATGCCAATTCCTTTCCAATGCGTATTAGAATGCTAGTAATAAGGATTAAGGCGCATTTTGGAGCGCTCTCGCCGCGATAGGTGGAAACCAGCTCCGTGTGCTGAAGTGGGATTCAGCCGCGTTGGTACGTGCGCAGAGAGGCGACGCAGTCGTCTGTTCGCTAGTGCGCATGCGCAGACGTGACGTCAGGCCTGGCTCATGTGTGCTGAGACCGACTTCAGCACCAGATCAATATTTCTCTTCGCGCTGCGTGTAACGGCTGCGGAAGAATAGTATATGGCGAATATTGCGGCATACAGAGTCAAATAGCGCGCTGGCTCAGGCGTCTTGCGCGTTGTCTCTCAAACCTACCTGCGAGAGGCTCGTATTCAAATACTTCTGAGTCTAAATTTTTAATTTCTGTAAATAAAATTAATATGTTTTAAACGTTATATTTACTATCTGCAGTGAATACATGCAGTTGGCAGCGCTGTTATAGATTCCCCGGAAGGTCTTAATGTCAATACAGTATTAATTGATATTTAATTAAAGGCAATCATACAAAGGTTGACTTTTTATTTTAGTATATTTTGTTTCCTGTTTATTTTGGTAATATTGTAGCATATTGGTCAAATTTTGTACGAGCCGCCACTGACCATAATACTGAAGTCTTAGAATGATTCATATTTCAAATGTCAAAATACGATGGTAGAAATATTTACGTAAATTAAACAGCAGTAATGATAAATAGAAGCCCTGGAGTCGCATATAATCATGGTAGCATAACCGGAGAGACATCTATCGGTTGTCCGGGGTCCGACGCACTACTGTCCCTAGACGCCAGTGCCCCACTACACACGGCGCTGCGCACAGTGCGCGGGGCAGAGGCGGCGTTTGACACTGCCTGTCTTACATTATGTAAATCTCAACTTCGTAATTTCCTGTCTTCTTAATACACACGATCTTAATAACAGGGTATTTCTCCGCGTCTCATGTACTGATCCAACTTATCACTCAAGTCGTGAGATAAAATATTGTGTATTTATTTAAATTTATCATGTACCGCATGACCAAATTGAGAACCAAGTTTCATGGAACGGTCATGGTACGCGTCAGTACATAAAATTGTAACAAAAGCGTAGTAATAGATAAAGTGAAACCAATAACTATGCTAGGCAAAAGTATAAGGAACCTACGACGTAACATAGAAATTAGCTTCAGGTTTTCACTTTTCCAAGAATTCCTCAAAAGCATAGAAAGAATGAGCCACGAGGATACTTTTTGGTTTGGCCTTGTAAAAACGACTACTAAGATTTTAATTCTTGTGGCAGTTTATTAGAAATGGATGCTGCAGGTTACTGCACACCTACCTGCCCAATGGTCAGGGAGGTGCTATCCGAATGCAGAATCGATTACGGTCTAGTACTAACTGACTGAAAGCTGCTAACTCTTGGGAATAGCCAAAAATTATTAACAACAAACGATATGTATAGAGAGGCCAATCTTAGAATTATCAAAATACTAAACAGAGGTCGACATAAATATATGAGTTTATCCCACATATTGCCTGAACCGCCTGTGTCTGCCCAATAAATAAACTTTTTGAACCAGAGGAGCTACCCCCAAAAATAACAACAGATATCATAAGCGAATGAAAAGAATCAGATTGCTTTTGGTGTTGAACTATAACTTATTTCAGAAACTATTACAATTTTTTACAGTGCATCATTTAGTTTTTACAACATTCCTGAACATGGGCTTACCGCGACAATTTACTATCTATATGAAAGCCTAGAAATTTGATCTGGTCGGTCTCACTTATTATGTGTCCATTCTGTTTAATGAAAACGTCAGCTTTTTTTGAATTATGTTTTAGAAACTGAAAAAACCGATTCTTACTCTGCGTTTGCATCAATTTATTTTCTACAAACCATGGAACAGTTGTTCCAGAACAGAACTCTTGGGCACCCCATCCCCCGCCCACTTACCTGTGACCTGTTGAGAGTGCATATCACATCTATTTTCAACACTGCCTAGAATCACCTTTTACTGTCTGGTATTAAAGTAAAAGGTGAACAAATTGTGAACCACTTCCCTCACTCTATTATGTTCCTAACTCTATTATGTTCCTCACTCTATTATGTTCCTACTCCTGCAACAATGTCTTGTGATTAACACAATCAAATGCTTTTGTTAAATCAGAGAAGAAGCATAGCGTCCGCATTTTTTATTTAACCCATCACGTGCCTCAGAGTGGAAATAGAATGTAGCATTTTCGGTTGTTAAATCACTTCTGTAACCAAACAGCCGGCCGCGGTGGCCGCGGGGACTGAGGCGCTTCAGTCACAGTCGGCACGGCCACTACGGTCGGGGGTTCGAATCCCCCCTCGGGCATGAATATTTGTGCCGTCCTAGTTCGTAAGTAGTTCATAAGTAGTTTGTAAGTTTAGGGACTGATGGCCCCGTAGTTAAGTCCCATAGACTATACAAACATTTGAACATTTTTTTGAAACCAAACTGTGTATTTGGTCGCAAATTATGGTAAGTGAAATGATTCATTAATCTTGAATAAACGTTATTTTCAGTAACTTTAATCAAATCTGATGGCACAGAAATAGGTCTACAGTTGACAACATTATTCCTTGGTCCCTTTTTATACGGTGGTTTTACTAATGAGTATTACAATTTGTCAGGGAACTGACCATTCCGAAAGGAAAAAGTACAAAGATGACTAAGTACTGGGCTACCAGAGGTGGAACAATACTCAAGTTATCTGCTAGATATCCCTCGATATCCATACTACTCCTTGGTGTTTAGTGATTTAATTATTGACGCAATCTCTCCCCTGTCTACATCTACGTGGGATACTCTGCAAATCACATTTAAGTGCCTGGCAGAGGGTTCATTGAACCACCGTTATCTCCCATTGCATTCTCGAATAGCGCGCGGGAAGAAAGAACACCTGAAACTCTCCGTTTTAGCTCTGATTTCTCGTATTTTTTTCTGATGATTATTTCTACCTACGTAAGTGGGAGTCAACAATATATTTTCGCATTCGGAGGAGAATGTTGCCGATTTCCCACGATATTATCTACGTGTTCTTTCTAGTTTAAGTCTGAAGTAATAGTAATTCCTAGGTATTTTGTGGAGTTTACGGCCTTCACTTTTGATTGATTTATCTTGTAAACAATATCACGGGGGACTACTTCAGGAAACAGTCTCTGGTGCTGTTTTATAAGATAGTTGTATGATGCCCTAATGAAACTAGCCATCCAAATCGTGGGTTACAATATTCTTTAAACGAGGGCTGAAAGAGTGGATAATGTAGTCCTCGTATTTGCGAGGCAGGCACTCATAGGCTTGAAGTTATACGGTAAAGGAATATAAATATCAAGCAATCAAGAATATTTAAGGCACTGTTAATGAAGGGCAACTTGATAACAACTGCTGTCAACACTAGAACTTAATGAAATATTTATAGAGAGTACAGTACTGAGTGTAGACGGCCGCATTTTAATTCGTGCATGAAGAACGCTGGCTTCCCATTGCCAAAAAAAAAAAAAAAAAAAAAAATGTTCAAATGTTTGTTAAGCTTATGGGACTTAACTACGGGGTCATCAGTCCCTAAACTTACAAACTACTTATGAACTACTTACGAACTAGGACGGCACAAATATCCATGCCCGAGGGGGGATTCGAACCCCCGACCGTAATGGCCGTGCTGACCGTGATTGGAGCGCCTCAGTCACCTCGGCCACCGCGGCCGGTCACCTTTGCCGTCATGCGTTTACTGTGTATGCCACCTATAGGCAGAAAGAGGTGTGCAGACAGGGCCCCGTCGAAAAGTTTGCACTTGTACTAGGTGCAATGGAAATTTGGTGCTGATACATTATAAACACTGTATACATCCGGAACAGTATGACCACCTACTACAGTTGTGCAACATGATTCTTCTTCAGGAATCGATTCCCGCGATGCATATCGTTTGCCAAAAAGGAGACCACATGGGTTTCGGATTTCGATTTTATATTTATGGTATGCCTACGTGAAGTTCTGACTTCAAATAGTAATCAGCCAAAGCAATTCATGAAAATTGTGTGCTAAGCAGACTGGAGTTTTGGAACCGCAGTGCTAAATAATGCAATTGTCGCCGTAACTGATTTGGTGGCGTTGTAGATTGTCGAACTAGTTTATATACGTCTGTTAGCATATAAGTACCTGTTATGCTGTCCTCTAATGGAATTGCCGCTGTAGCTGATTGGCCGCCCGCATTGTAACTCAGCGTGCTCGGTCAGACGGCTCAACGACCTCTATATATAGAAGAAGAAAACGATTCAATGACGAAACGATGAACATAGAAGAAAACGAACCAACGTCTGAAAACACCGATCAAACAACTAACTAGTTTGAATAGTTCGGATCCTGCCATAATCCTATTCTTTCTTTTTCCTTCTTTTCCTTTTCGTTCTATTCAAAGACTGCAACGATATCGATGTATATTTCATTACATAAATGGTAATTATCATATATCTAATCGTTATAAAATACATAATATGTGAAATCGCGTATTGTCTTGAAACCCGTGTGTAGAGAAAGACACGTTGTTGTTGTTATGGTCTTCAGTCCGGAGACTGGTTTGATGCAGCTCTCCACCCTACTCTATCCTGAGGAAGCATCTTCATCTCCTCATAAGAACGGCAACCCACATCCACTTGAATCTGCTTACTATACGCGTCTCTTGGTCTCCCTCTGCGATTTTTACCCCACACACTTCCCTCCAATGCTAAATTTACGATTCCCCGATGTCTAAGAATGTGTCCTACCAAGCGATCCCTTCTTTTAGTCAGGGTATACCAAAAATTCCTTTTCTCACCAATTCTGTTCAGTACCTCTTCATTAGTTATGCGATCTACCCACCTAATCTTCAGCATTCTTCTGTAGCACCACATTTCAAAAGCCTCTATTCTCTTCCTGTCCACACTGTTTATCGTCCATGTTTCACTCCCGTACACTCCACACAAATGCCTTCAGAAAAGACTTCCTTACACTTACATTAATATTCGATGTTAGCAAATTTCTCTTTTTCAAAAATGCTTTTCTTCCCATTGCCATTCTGCATTTTATATCCTCTGTACTGCGACCGTCATATGTTATTTTACTACCCAAGTAACAAAACTCATCTACCACCTTCATTGTTTCGTTACCTAATCTAATTCCTTCAGCATCGCCTGATTTTCTAAGACCACATTCCATTATTTTTGTTTTGCTCCTGTTAATGTTCATTTTATAGTCTCTCTTCAACACGCTGTCCATTCCATTCAACTGCTCTTCCAGGTCCTTTGCTGTCTCTGACAGAATTACAATGTCATCAGCAAAACGCAATGTTTTTATTTGTTCCCCCTGAACTTTAATCCCTATTCCAAATTTTTGCTTGCTTTCCTTCACCGCCTGCTCGATGTACAAATTGAATAACATTGGAGAAAGGCTACAACCCTGTCTTACTCCCTTCCCAACTGATGCTTCCCTTTCATGTCCTTCGAGTCTAATAACTGCGGTCTGGCTTTTGTACAAGTTGTAAATAACTCTCCTTTCCCTGTATTTTATCCCTGCTGACTTCAGAATTTGAAAGAGTGTATTCCAGTCAACATTGTCAAATGCTTTCTCCAAATCTACAAAAGCTAAAAATGTAGGTTTGCCTTTTCTTAATCTATCTTCTAAGATAAGACGTAAAGTGAGTATTGCCTCCCGGGTTCCTATGTTCCTCCTGAATCCAAACTGATCTTCCCCGAGATCAGCTTCTACCAGCTTTTCCATTCTCCTGTAGATAATTCGTGTTAAAATTTTGCAACCATGACTTATCAAACTGATGGTTCTGTAATTTTCACACCTGTCTGCGCCTGATTTCTTTGGAATGGGGATTATTACATTTTTCTTAAAGTCTGAGGGCATTTCGCCGGTCTCATACATCCTACACACCAGTTCAAATAGTCTTGTCATGGCTGGCACTCCCAGATACTTTAGTAGCTCTGAGGGTATGTCATCTACTCCTGGGGCCTTATTCCGACCTAGGTCTTTCAAGGCTCTGTCAAATTCATCTCTCAGTATAGTATCTCCTATTTCATCTTGATCGACTTCCTCTTCCGTTCCTACAACATCGTCTCTAAGTTCATTTCCTTTGTAGAGCTGCTCTATGTACTCTTTCTGTGGTGTCGCACAAGTACAAAGTGCGCGCCACCTTCTTTCGCCGCGCGCCGCCATGCACGCACGGCGCGGCGTTCTCATGACGACAGCCACGAGCGCCCTCTGCTGCAACCCCGCTCGTGGCCACCACGGAAAGACACCGGTCACTTCGGACTGAGATAGCAACCAGTTAGGACCTTCGTAATCAGATAGGCACCAGTGAAGACTTTGCTATCGTACAGGCACTAGGCAGGCCTCTAACAACTATGTATCAACATTCTGCAGTAATATGTAAAAGTTAAGTATTGTTACATACTGTGCAATATATATCTCTTTCTAATTTACTCTAGTGTTTATAGTTTCTGGCTGCTCCCCTCCGTACCTGCACCAGCGTGCTATTTTTGTTACTGTGTCGGTCTCGTTCCACTCGGCCACCGACACCTACGACGAGGCTGGGACACAAAAGCGGCGATGAAGTTGGGACACAAAACTTTCCACCTTTCAGCTTTCCCTTCTTTGCTGAGAACTGGTTTCCCATTCGAGTTCTTGATATTCGTAGAGCTGTTTTTCTTATCTCCAAATGTTTCTTTTATTTTCCTGTAGGCGGTATCTACTTTTCCCCTTGCTATACATTCTTCTACAGATTTACATTTGGCTTCTAGCCACTCCTGCTTAGCCGTTTTGCACTTCCTGTCAATCTCATTTTTTAGTCGTCTGTACTCCATTTTGCTTGTTTCATTTACTGCATTTTTATATTTTCTCCTTTCATCAATTAACTGTAGTATTTCCTGTGATATCCATGGATTTTTTGTAGGTCTTGCCTATCTACCTATTTTGTCCTCCGCTGCCTTCATTATTTCATCTCTCAATGCTACTCATTCCTCTTCTACTGTTTTATTTCCCCCTGTTTCTGTCAATTGTTGCCTAAATCTCCCTCTGAAATTCTCCAGAACTTCACTTTCCTTCAATTTATCTAAGTCCCATCTCCTTATTTTCCTACCTTTCTGCAGTTTTTTCAGCTTCAGCCTACAGTTCATGACTAACAAGTTATGGTCGGAGTCTATATCTGCCCCTGGGTATGTCCTGCAGTTTATAACCTGGTTCCGGTACCTATGTCGTACCATTATAAAATCTATCTGATACCTTCCGGTGTCTCCTGGTTTCTTCCACGTATACAACCTTCTTTTGTGATTCTTAAACCACGTGTTTGTTACGATTAAATCATGTTCCGTGCAAAATTCTACCAGGCGACTTCCTCTTTCATTCCTCCTGCCCAGTCCATATTCACCTATTATTTTTCCTTCTCTTCCTTTTCCTACTACCGAATTCCAGTCTCCCATCACAATTAAGTTTTCCTCTCCCTTAACTGTCTGAATAATTTCCTTTAGCTCCTCATATATTTCTTCGATCTCCTCATCATCGGCAGAGCTAGTTGGCATATAAACCTGTACTAATGTTCTCGGTGTTGGCTTCGTATCTATCTTGACAATGATAATGCGATCACTGTGCTGCTCATAGTAGTTTACCCGCATTCCTATTTTCTTATTCATTATCAGTCCTACTCCTGTAATACCCCCAACTGATTTTGTATTTATAATCCTGTACTCACCTGACCAGAAATCCTGTTCATCCTGCCACCGAACTTCACTAATCCCCACTATATTTAACTTCAACCTATCCATTTCCCTTTTTAAATTTTCTAATTTTCCTACTCGATTAAGGGATCTAACATTCCACGCTCCGACCCGTAGAATGCCAGTATTGTCTTTCCTGATGATCACATCCTCCTGGGTAGTCCCCGCCCGGAGATCCGAATGGGGGACTATTTTACCTCCGGAATATTTTACCCGAGAGGATGCCATCATCATATGTTCATACAGTAGAGCTGCATGTCCTCGGGAAAAAGTAACGGCTGTAGTTTCCCCTTGCTTTCAGCCGTTCGCAGTAGGTGTGTGGCAAAGCCACATTAGCTGATGTTACAAGGCCAGCTCAGTCAATCATCCAGACTGTTGCCCCTGTAACTACTGAAAAGGCTGCTGCCCCTCTTCAGGAACTACACTTTTGTCTGGCCTCTCCACAGATACCCCTCCGCTGTGGTTGCACCTACGGTACGGCTATCTGCATCGCTGAGGCACGCAAGCCACCCCACCTCGGCAATGTCTGTGGTTCATGGGGGTGGAGAGAAAGACACAATACATCAAATTCCGTCTGTAATTATTAAATTTTATCCAAATCGTTAAAGGGGTTTCCGAGATACAGGAAATCGGTGTTTATATATAAAATTATTTTTTGTTTACAATCGTGTTATTCCAGGAAAGACACATATATACAAATAAATATGAAAAACCAAGACTGCAAAAACTATTTACGAGATGGCGTTACAAAAAATGTAAACTGCGTTTTCATATGAAAAAAATGTATTTATAAGGTATCGTTTTTACGGAAAATACAACTAGGTACGTGCACTCAACAAGGAAGAAAATGCCTGTCTAAATACAAAATATTAATTCAGAGAGTTACAGCCGTCTCCGAGATACGCGAATTATATATCAACTAGTATTATTCATATATGTAAAGTGAATAAAGGCCATTGTGTTGTACTGCAACTAGAACAAAGATGAGGCACATGTTTTTCCATCATAATTTCATTTTTCGATTTTAATCGTGTGTATCGTCTGCTGTGTACTCGCTGAGATTCGTTTCTGTCATCAATAGTTCCTGTATAATTGTCAACGGACCACGATTTATGTTGCTGCTTCCTTTGTACACATGGTTTCCCTCTTGAGTGCACTATAGTGGTCGTAACCATTCGGCACGATTCGGCATGATTCGGCAGTTGCCTTTGGAGCATGAATCATTGTAAGGCGGAAATTAGAAATCGTAACTACACAGACTAGACCTCCTAAAAATACGCCTGGAGCATAAGCCAGTTTCTTTCCCAACAAATGCCAAACACAGCACGTAGCTTATGCTACTTTCACTTTGTTATATCTGAAAGTTTCTCCTATTTAAAGGAAGAACATATGCTTAAGTTTGCCTTGCTACGGACTTCTCTTAAAACATTTGTATCGTTCCAGTTTGAAAGTGCTAGCTTGTTTAATTACGAATGACAGAAATAAATATTCCTGAGGTTTTCAATCTTTCATTAGTCCACCACCTCCATCCCCTTCTCTCTGTTTACCTGCTCCCCCCCCCCCCCCTCTCCTCCTGTCCCCTTCTTTGACCATTTCCTCCACCCCTCCCTCTGTTCGGTTCGTTTGCAATCACCTGTCTGTCGCCATCTCCCCTCCCTCATTCTCCTCCTTTCCATCCATCTCTGTCCGTCTCTTCCTCTACCCTCTCTTCGTCCGTTTTCACCTCTACCCTCTCTGTCCGGCCGGCCGCGGTGGCCGAGGGGACTGAGGCGCTCCAGTCACGGTCTGCACGGCCACTACGGTCGGGGGTTCGAATCCCCTCTCGGGCATGGATATTTGTGCCGTCCTAGTTCGTAAGTAGTTCATAAGTAGTTTGTAAGTTTAGGGACTGATGACCCCGTAGTTAAGTCCCATAGACTATACAAACATTTGAACATTTAGTCGCTCGGCCACCGCGGCCGGCTAGGGCACGTTGGCCGCAAGAAAACGGCAGTTACGCCTGAAAATATCGCTGCAGTTTCTGGAATTATTCAGCGAAATCCAATGTCATCCTTCCGTAGAATTGTATCTGAGACTGGTTTGAAGCGTTCCAATACGCAGAGATACTGAGAAACAGCCTACACATGCGTCCATTCAAAATTCAACCCCGTACGACCTGTGAAACAATGGGTTGCCATTTCTAATCAGATGCTCACAATGATTGATAGTAAAGGAATTGATGTTGGCTGCATCTGGTTCACAGATGAAGCACACTTCCACCTGAATGGATACGTGAATAAGTTGAACTGGCGATTTTGGGGTTCCGAAAAGCCATATTGGTGTGAAGCTAAACCCCTGTATTCTCCTCAGGTTACTGTGTGGGCTGCAGTATGCAGCAAAAGCATTGTTGGCCCTTTTTTCATTCGAGAAACGGTCACTGGGGCACGTTACGTTACAGTTTTGGAACAATTTGTCGCAACACAGCAAGCGTTAGAGGATCGACCAGGTACTGAATGGTTTATGCAAGATGGATCCCGACCACATTGGACCGAACAAGTATTTCGCTTTCTTGAGGAATACTTCGGGGATCGTGTCATTGCTTTGGAATATCCCAAATTTACTGGTGCAGGCATGGATTGGCCTCCACGGTCTGCACGGCCACTACGGTCGGGGGTTCGAATCCCCCTTCGGGGATGGATATTTGTGCCGTCCTTAGTTGTAGCTTGTTCATAACTGGTTTGTAACTTTAGGGACTGATAACCCTGTAGTTAAGTACCTTAAGCTTAACAAACATTTGAACATGGATTGGCCTCCATATTCGCCGGATTTGACTCTCTGTGACTTTTTTTGTGGGGCACAGTGAAAGACATGGTCTACCCGAAGCATCCACGCTGGACGAGCTTGAATCGACGATCTCTGTGGCATGTGAATCCATTTCGGTTGTGACACTACGAAATGTGATGGCGAATTTCATTCTTCGTTTGCGCCACCTCTTTAGTGCCAATGGTGAACATTTTGAAAACATTGTGATGTGATTGTTTGCAAAGAGTGTTTTCATACGATTATTTCACTTATGCATGCTGACATGAACTGTATAGCGTACAGCGCCACCTGTTAGCAGCTTTTGTAACTATTATTTCAAAACGCTGTATAAACTTCGTACAGCTTTCACAATAAACATACCGTTTACTGCATTCCTCTATCGATCTTTGGTTTCGAGATATTTAATTTTGGTATCAGGCAGCTCTTTTCTGGATACCCTGTATATGCGCCAAGTCGCAAGGTACCCTCAACCATGCTAAATTCACTGGTTTGTAGATTATAAAAAATCCTTCACGAAAACATACGTTTATGTGCTGATTTTCATGGTGACCATTCAAACAGTTTGCATGTTTGTTGTAATGTAACTTCAGCCATGCTCCTACGGAGGCCTACGAAAGGTAGCCCATGTATTATTTCGGGCTATTAGTTCTCTTCATTCCACATTTCATTCAATTCCGTCCAACCGTTTCAACGTGAAGAATAACAAAAGTGCTAACTCACTGTAAGGTACCCTCCGCCTTGCACTGACGGTGGCTTCCTAAAAGTAGCTCGTACGTTATTTCAGGGTATAAACTATCTGCATTCCAAATTTCATTCAAATTGGTGGAGCTGTTTCAGCGTGAAGAGAAACAAACGTATTAATCCGTTGAAAGGTCCCCTCCGTCACGCAACCTGCGGTAGATTACCAAATGTGGTCCATGTATTAATGCAGTGTATAAACTCTCTCCATTCGAAATTTCATGCAAATCTGTCCATCCCTTTCATCATCAAGGAGTAGCAAACATATTAAGCCATTGTAAAGTACCCCCCCCCCCCCCCCCCCACGCACCACACGGTGACTTACGAAACATAGCCCATGTATTAATAAGGGTATAAGATACCTCTGTTCCAAATTTCATTCATATCCGTTCAGCCACTTCAGCTTGAAGGTGTAAGAAACGAATTAATTAATTGTAAAGCAATCTCCGCATGCACCATACGAAGTTAATTTTAGTGAGTGCAAGATAAAATAGAACAAAAAGACAAACAAACAAACATTAATTTTTATATATTTAGATTTATGGATTTATTTTCAAATTCGCATACGGTGGTAACAATAAATCCCATCTGCTGGTGGTTTTCACCCCAATGATTCAGTACTCTTGGTATGTATCAAAGCTGACAGCCAAAAAACCGTCATTTAAAAATCTGAATGAAGTATGCTTTCCACTGAAGCATATTTTTTTTATTTCTTACTTTAAACTCCTTACATAAAATTCGAATGGTGTGAACAATATTTATGTTTTAATGTTTCTTTGATGATTATCATCCTGAAAATGTAACTTCCATAGAGGGTTGCTAGAATATTCAGAAATTTTATTTCAGTAGAAACTTCGCCGAAATCTGAAAATTAACTATTTAGTCACGTTAATTAATTGAAATGATTGTAGGTAATCTGATAATATTAATACTACAGTGATAACCTGAATCTGAATCTGACGAAGAACATATCATGCACCATCCAAAATTTTATGTGAAACACTATTCCATTTGTCTTGAAGATCAAGTGTCTAAAATGTCATGAAGATTTTAGGATGAATAAAGTGTCCTTATTCGCATGTTGCATGATGCCACAAGTGTTCAATTACAGAACTGTTTATGGCGCCATGTCTCTTGAACTATATGTCGTAAGCCGTTCTTACCCCTACGTCACTTGTTACCTCATGGAAGAAATATGTGTACCAAATTTTGTTGAAATCGGTACAGTGGTTTAGAAGCAGACGTCGCACGATGCAGCACTTTTCGGCGCATTTCATTGTTTATTACGTAATATCTTCTGAACTATTTGTCGTATAGTCATTTAATTGTGCCTATGACCATCGCGAAAGTGCAATAAATATGTTGACAAAGTTCCATCACAATCGGTTGACCGGTAATGGCACGCATAAAATACGATCACACAAACATTCATTTTTTATATTAGGTGAAGGAAATGAACAGCAACCGAAGCGTCACAAAGACTAGTGCTCATAAGAGATTAGCACTAGATATTAAGATCTGAATAATAGAGGAGAACTCAGGCTGCGTGTAGAGAGACCTTGCATACGAGGTTTGTCATGAAGGTAATGAGACTGTTTATCTATTTCAGGAACTACAAACAGTCGTACAATGAAACCAGTGGGGCTGATAGAGGCATCCTATGGCTACAAGCAGTGCAAATTGTAAGTACATATGGTGAAGAGAACTGAGTTCATTAAATATTTTGTAAGGGTATGTTAGTGTTGCTCTTCGGGGAGGTGGCGAGTAAAAAACTGGAACAACGTCACTCCATCAAATTTTGTGTGAAAATCAAGGACAATGGAGCAGAAACATTTAGAAAACATCGTAGAAGATATGTAGCAAATTAAGATAAGGTGCTGAGTGCCACACAAGCAGATCACCACCACCAAAGAAGGCCATGAACCGCAAATAAAAATCAAGGTCATGTTGTTTTGCTTCTTTGATCCCCAAGGCGTGATCCAGAAGGAATTTGTTCCTCGAGGAAAAACAGTAATTAAAGCGATTTCTTCGTTCCGTACGTCATTGTCATTCAATTTCTAGTATTCGTTCACTGTTCTTTCTATTCTGCGAGAGCACGATTCAAGTGTACAAAGTTTCATTGAAAGCGGATGGGCGGTACAGCAGCGCATGAAATACAAACAAACATGATGCCTGGTTTCCCACGCGTCTCAGTGTTCATGTCACATATCCTAAACTATAAGATGTACAATCAAACAATTTCTAAGGCACATTCATTGGCGTAAATGGATAGTGTCTGCGAACACATTTAGTAGCAAATCTAATATTTAAAAATGAACGTTTGTGTGTTCTTACGTGCGCCATGCCGCTCAACCGATTGTGATGAAACTTTGTCAACATATTGCTTGCACTTTTGTGATGGTCATAGGCACTGTTAAATGACTGTGCGACAAATAGTTAAGGAAATATGACGTAATAAACAATGGAATGCGCGGAAAAGTGCTACATCGTGCGACGTCTGCTTCTAAACCGCTGTACCGATTTCAACCAAATTCGGTACACATATTCCTTCCATGAGGTAACAAGTGACGTAGACGTAGAACTGATTACGACATATAGTTCAGGAGATATGACGTCGTAAACAATGATACGGTTGAAAACCTGTGGCATCACGAGACATGCGAACAAGGACACTTTATTCATCTTAAAATCTTCATGACATTCTGGGCACTAGACCGTGAAAACAAGAGGAATGTCACCGTCACATAAAATTTTGAATAGTTCATTACATAGTTGCGTTCAAAACTACTGCATTTTGAATAACGTTTAAATTTATTAATTGCTAGCTGGTAGCCGGCCGCAGTGGCCGAGCGGTCTGCGGCGCGCCAGTCACTGTCTGCACAGACGCTACGGTCGGGGTTCGAATGCCCCCTCGAGCATGGATGTTTGTGTTAGTATAAGCTAGTTCATAAGTAGTTTGTAAGTTTAGTGACTGATGACCCCGCAGTTAAGTCCCTTATCGTCTGTTTAGACGCCATTACACAACTGTTTCACAATTATTACTGTACTTCACGCACCAGTTGTCAATAATAAAATATATATGTCAACACGACATTATCCCATTATCAAGTCTGATGGCAGCAGACAAACACGTGGTACTGCGCAAAGTTTTATTTTTGACATACACAGCTATGGTTTGACGATGCTTCCTAGCAGCAGGTACGTTTTATGGAAGACTTGATAATGGGATAATGTCGTCCCGAAACATGTCATGTTGACATATATATTTTTATTATTGACAAGTAGTGCGTGAAGTACAGTAATAAGTCCCTTGAGCTTAACAAACATTTTACTAGCTTGTACCCAGCGCGGTGATGCCGCAGAAGAAATAATTGTGCAAATAACATTTGAAATTTGAAATTGTTGGCTTCTCTCTGTTCACCTGCTCCTTCCCCCGTTTCCTCCTGTCCCTTTTTCTGTCCATTTCCTCCTCCCCCTCCCTCTCAATGTTCAAATGTTTGTCAAGCCTAAGGGACTTAACTGCGGGGTCATCAGTCCCTAAACTTACAAACTACTTATGAACTAGCTTATACTAAAGACGGCACAAACATTCATGTCCGACGGGGGAATTCGACCCCCGACCGCAGCGGCCGTGCAGACCTGACTGGCACGCCGCAGACCGCTCGGCCTCTACGGCCGGCTTCATTCTTCTCCTCGCCCCTCTCTCTGTCCGTCTCCTCCCTTCCCTTTCTGCCCGTCTGCTCCTCCCCCTACTCCTCTTCCTCCTATAAGTTACGTGAACCAAATAAGGCCCACCTAACGTTTAGGAATTTTGTATACGGTATGTGTAAGTGGTAATATTCCGAGATCGTACGTGCAATATCCTTATCAAATGATCAAATGTCTGTAAATTTATCAGACCAAACTGCGTGGTCATCAGTCCGTAGCTTACAAACTACTTAAACCTAGGTAAACTAACCTAAGAACAACGCATACACCAATGCCCCAGGGAGGACTCGAAGCTCCGAAGGCGAGCAACCGCGCGCTCCGTAGCGAGGCGCCTTAGACCGCTCGGCTACTCCACCGTGGCTGCAACATCCTACAACTATATTCAGTTCTTAAAATGGAAAATTTATGCAATTAATATCATCACTTCAAAGAAAATGTTTAACCCCTGCAAGTGGGCCCTGTTAGGAGACCCTGTTCCTAATATGGCCTGTAGCCACATCTATTTCATATTAACATTCTGAGGCACGTAAATAGCAAGAAAACTGTTGGAATACACTGCAGAAGTTATAATGTAATTTTCTTTTCGACATAAGTGGAACGAGATGGTACATATAATTTTACATTTACATTTTTTTACAAACGCTTCATACAGTACTGTTGGTAACTTACTGGTTATTAACTCTTAAGATTATTAAATTTAATCAGCAACCAACACTGTTCTGACATCAGTAAGTTTCCTTATCGTAAGTTAATAGGAACATCAGTCTAATCATTACATTTTCTATGATGGGCCTTATTGGGAACAACCCGTTTAAAACGAGTTTGTGTTTATTGTTTAAAAAGAAACGATTTTTTTTGGAAGATTATGCCACTATCATAATACAGCACAATTTTCTGTACACATATACATATTTATCAGTAGAAACGCTTCATGACCGAAGCGACTGCATTAGATGAAACGTACCGTGAAAGTAAGAAGCAGCCCTCCTTCGTTAAACGCCGTAGCACAAATGAAAGTAAAATGGCCAGCACGAGAGCGGGTACGGAAGTAGTTGTTGCTTTGTCCACTATTTGTCACAAGCTATCATTACCAACGACATTTAGCGCTGTTTTCAAACTTTGTATGCTAGAAAATGAGAGTGGGCCTTATTAGGAACCGGGCCTTATTTGGGTTCACGTACCTTATATGAAAACATATGCGCCACATTTCATGGTGACTGGTCAAACGGCGTCAAAGTAGCAAGATTCCCTCCGCAATACTAAATTTACTGTCTTGCAGATTATAAAAAATCTCCTTCATGAAAACATACATTTATGTGCTGACTTTCATGGTGACCAGTGAAACAGTTTGCCGGCCGCGGTGGCCGAGGAGACTAAGGCGCTCCAGTCACGGTCTGCACGGCCACTACGGTCGGGGGTTCGAATCCCCCTCGGGCATGGATATTTGTGCCGTCCTAGTTCGTAAGTAGTTCATAAGTAGTTTGTAAGTTTAGGGACTGATGACCCCGTAGTCAAGTCCCATAGACTATACAAACATTTGAGTGAAACAGTTTGGATGTTTATTGTAATGTACCCCCCGCCATGCACCTAAGGAGGTTTACGAAAGGTAGCCCACATATTAATTCGGAATATAAGCTATCTTCATTCTACATTTCATTCATTCCCGTCCAGCCGTTTCAGTGTGAAGAGTAACAAACGTGTTAATCCACTGTTACTAAGTATTCTCCGCCATGCACCGTACGGTGGCTTCCTGCAGGTAGCCCATATGTTAATTCAGGGTATAAGCTATGCGCATTACAAATTTCATTCAAATGCGTTCAGCTGTTTCAGCATGAAGAGAAACAACCGTATTAACCCATTGGAAGGTACCATCCGCCACGTACCACACGGTGGCTTACTAAAGGTATCCCATTTATTAATCGTGGTATATACTACCTCTCTTCCAGATTTAATTCATATCCGTTCAGCCATTTTAGCGTGAAGACGTAAGAAACGAATTAACTAATTGTAAAACACCCTCCGCCATACACTAAACGAAGTTATTTTTAGTATGCCTATAACCGTCGCACGAGTGTAAGCAATGAGTTGACAAAGTTTTATCACAATCGGATGTACGGTATGGTCGCGCATAAAATACGAACAGATTTATTTTCAAATTCGCGTTAAAAGCATACGTTGGTAACAATAAATTCCTTCTGCTGGTGGTTTTCACCCCAATGATTCTGTACGCCTGGTATGCATCAAAGCTGACAGCCACAAAACCATTTAAAAATCTGAATGAAGTATGCTTTCCACTGGAGAATATTCATCATCATCATTAGAAACTGATTATGCCTTTTAGCGTTCAGTCTGGAGCATAGTACCTCTAATAAAATTCCTCCATGATCCCCTATTCAATGCTAACATTGATGCCTCGTCTGATGTTATGCCTTTTATTTCAATAGCCTTCTGCACCGAATCTAAGTACTTTCTTCTTGGTCTACCTCGACTCCTCTTACCCTCCGCTGCCGAGCTCATGAATCTCTTAGGTAACCTTTCTTCTCCCATGCGTGTAACATGATTCCACCATCTCAGTCTATTCGCTCTGATTTATCTATGGTGTTCATTCCCAGTTTTTCTTTGATTTCCTCATTATGAACACCCTCCTGCCATTGTTCCCATCTATTAGTACGTACGATCATTCTTGCTGCTTTCATATCTGTAACCTCTACATTATGAATAAGGTAACCTGTATCCACCCAACTTTCACTCCCATACAATAAGGTTGGTCGGAAGATATAGTGGTGCACTGCTAACTTAGTCTTGGTACTTACTTCCTTCTTGCAGAAGAGAGTAGATCTTAGCTGAGCACTCACTGCATTAGCTTTGCTGAACCTCGATTCCAGTTTTTCACTGGAGAATATTAAATATATATATATATATCTTACCTTAAATTGCTTACATAAAATTCACTTGGTGTAAACAATATTTATGTTTTAAATTTTTCTTTGATGATTATCACGCTGATAAATGTAACTTCCAGAAAGAGCTGCTAGAATGTTCAGTAATTTAATCCAAACCTCCCCAAAATCTGAAAATTAACTGTTTAGTCACGTTAGTTAACTGAAATGATTGAAGGTAATCTGAATATATTAATACTGTACTGATAAACTGAATTGTTCAAACATATTTTAAAATTTCATCAGGATCGGAATACAACTGTAGAATCTGACAAAGTCCAAATGTATTGTATCCTTCGTCATGCGCCATCCAAAATTTTATGTGACAGTGACATTCCTCTTGTCTTGAAGGTCAAGTGTCCAAACGTCATGAAGATTTTAGGATGAATAAAGTGGCATTCGCATGTGTCATAATGCCACAGGTTTTCAACCATATAATTGTTTATGAAGTCATATTTCCTGAACTATATATCTTAAGCAGTTCTTACACCTACGTCAATTGTTACCTCATGGAAGGAATATGTGCACCTAATTTTATTGAAATCGGTTCAGTGGTTTAGAAGCAGACATCGCATGATGTAGCACTTCCCGCGTATTTCATTGTTTATTACGTCATATCTCCTGAACTATTTGTCGTACAGGAATTTATTGGTGCCTATGACCATCGCGAAAGTTCAAGCAATTTGTTGAATAAGTTTCATCACAATCGGTTGAACGGTACGGCCGCAAACAAACATTCATTTTTGTATATTAGGTTTGCTACTAGATGTTTTCGCAACGTATTTTGCAAACTCTATCCATTTACGCCAATGAATGTGCCTTAGAAATTGTTTCATTGTACGTCTTAAGCGATGTGACGCAAAAAAACAATGAGACGCGTGGGAAAGCGGTGCATCATGTTTGTATTTTATGCGCTGTCGTGCCGTCCTTATGAGTTCACTGAATCTTTGCACACCTGAATCGCGCGATCGCAGAATTGAAAGAACAGTGAACTAGAGTTGGCTACTGAGTTGATGTTTCGACTCAGTGAATCGAGTCAGCAAACTGTTCGACTGAGTCGAAACTTGAATCGGCACTGTTTCGAAACAACGAATCTTGTGATTCATGTATCGGACGCCAGGTACCGTTCACATGCGTTTTGCTGTCCGTGTGCCAGGGTGAGTTCGACACAGCGCCCAGGCGTGCAATGCGTTTGAAGCTGTTCCGCTAACGCGCCACGCGAGAGTTTGAATTATGCTGAGTTTGAGGTTTGAACTGAGTACTGAGGTTTGAAACCTGGGATACCACCGAGAAAAGTTGTGAACTCCTTCGGTATTTTGAGGTAGTTTCGCGCGAACTGAACATTGTTATGCACTGTTGCTACATCTGTGCCAGGTGAACGCATCTTTTCGAAGCAAGGGCAAATTTCAGTGAGATGAAACGGCACTCTCAGTACGATGTCAAAAATAACGTTTTTTAATTTCAATTTGAAGAAACTGTAACTGATTCTCTTTTATTTGATTGACTGAAGATGAATCTGATTATTAGAATAACTATCTGGACTTTGAAAAATTTTAGTTCAGTTTTGTGGTTTCGTCACGTAAATAGTGAAATGTGTTTCCTTGTGTAGTAGTAATATCTGTTCATTGCATTAAATATGTCTTAGGAACAAATCTTAAATATTTTGTTTACATTGATTGGTTAAAATGTTATTCATTTCTGGATGCACATAGACATTTGAACCATGATCTTTCTTGTTTTATTTAAACTTAATTATGGAAATTTGAAGGTTGGAAAAAGTTTTATGACTTTGGTATTACTATTTTGTGGTTCCTTTGTTACAATATTTGTTTGTATGAAAATACGAGTAACTTAGGAAACGTTTACGCCTTAACACGATTGTAAAATCGTAGCAGCAAACAAATCCTGTGCCGTTCAATTAAGTCTTGTGAATAACGTAATGAAACCATGTTATATTCCATAGATGTTTCGTAGTTGCTGTATCGCCCTCCTGCAGCTTTCTCGGCTCGCGTGAATCAGCGGAGGTAGCAGGCAGCAGGGCTGCAGCACGTCAAGTGTTTCCGAGTGCCGAAGCAGTGAGTCGACCCACTAGACTGAGATGATCCGTATGTTTCGAAACAGTGAAATGATCCGATCTGCCCATCACTACAGTGAACGAATACTAGAAAATGAATCACCATGACGTACTGATTCGAAGAAATCGATCTGAGTAGTAATCAGAAGTAATTGGATAGTATTCATATTCCTTTATCGTCTGAAATCAAGGTTATAACTACCTGCTTCGGAAATACGACTGTGAGAGAAGAACTATGTCATCCAGTCTTGCAGCACTCGTTTATACAATATTTTATCCCACGATCAGTTGGCTTAGTATATCAGATGCGGAGAAGTACCCTGTTATTAAGTATTGTGTGTTAAGAAGACAGGAAATTAGAATTTGAGATTTATATAATGTAAGACCTGAGGAGGTCACAACTGGGGAGCGCTCTTGCCCTCACAGGGATCTGTGCTGGCTCTCTCTACAGGCAGCCTGCGCTCACCTCAGTTATTCAGCTGTCTTCATATCTAGTGCTAGTGTCTTGTGAGCACTTGCCTCTGTGACACTTCGCTTACTGTTCATTTCCTTCGCATTTATATTTATCCGTCTACACATGTGGCGCTTTCGCATGATCTGGTACAGATACTAGCGTCATCTGTCTCGTTGGTATTATCTGTGGAATCACTCGATGCCTCTATTCGTTGCTACTTATACTCTCGTCGCACCAACAGAGCTTCAGATTTACTTCTGCTCAAATTCAAATCACGAGGTCAGATTGCAATTGTGTTACGTCATCGTGTGAGTGCGGTTTCTCAGACTCCCTATCCCTCCACGGGCATAATTGCCAACGTGACCATGATTTACACGCAGAACATGAGTGGGGTATGGCCCTTGGACGGTTAAGAAATGAGCCACATACCAGCTGGGACCAAGAAACCGGCGCCGTTCAGAAAGTAAGGTGACTTATCAAACTGCGCCGCAACCTCCATTCGATTATCAATTTAATTTTTGTTATGTTGGTACACATGTCCCGAACATATGTTCAGAGTTTCGAATGTACACCACACTTGGTTTGGTTTTGACAGGTTAGATGTGTTTTAGTGTGCTCGACGATTTTCTATTAGTATAACTTTTGTTGCAAAAATTTGCATCACATTTTTTGTGAAATATTGAATGTAGTGTTCTAAAACACTTGGAATGTTGACAGTGGCTTACGAAATATCTGTTCAAAGTGAAAAAAAATTTTGACTAGTGGTACAAGATCTTCCAAGGTTACCGAAAAGATACCAGCACCTCTATCTGGAAGACACAGCACATCAGCAACAAATTATAACGTCGAAGCTCCGAAGAACATTGTTTTGAAAAATCGTCCAATTCCCGTATGCGACGTTACTGAAGATGTTGGCATGCAATGTTTTCGGCTGGTTTGGGCATGAGATGTTTGTCGGCCAAGTTTGTTCCAAAACTTCCCAAATTTGATCAGAAGAAACGTCTCGTGTTAGTATCGCTCGGGAGACCTTGACTGACGTCAATGATGATCCTGATTTGCTCAAAATGGTCATAAATCGTGACTACTTGGGTTTTCGGTTATAACGGCCCAATGGAAGCAGCCCGAAGAACCGAGACCGGAAAAAGCACCCAAAGGTCGACTAAATATGAAAGGTTGGCTGACACTTTTTTTTTCTTTTTAATTGCTGTGACGTAGTGCTTCACAGGTTTTTGCTTCAAGGTCGTGTGGTCAATAAGGAATATTACCTTGACCTTATGCGACGTATTTATTTATTTATTTAATGCTCAGACATTTGATACATAGTCATTACTCTTCTAACTTCCCAATACAACTGACCATCTGACATCCCGTCACAATATTGCAGTCTTTCACAGTTTCTTAGATGCTCTCAATCCATAATGTATTTTCTATTTCAGGCACTTCACTGCCAGGCACTTAAATGTGATTTGCAGAGTATCCCATGTACATGTAGATGTACGGGATTGTTTCTAACACTCATCTGCATCACCTTATATCTTTCTACATTTGAGGTTAGCTCCAACTCCTCATATCACCTAGAAATTTGGTTCAAGACATCCTCCATCCAAAGATGACACCTTCCTGGCTGCCTATTCCATATGCTCTTACCTTCGTTAGGAGTCTCTAGTGCGGTACCGTGTCAAACGCCTTTCGAAGATCGATGAATATGCAGCCTGCCCTTCACCCATGTTTCGCAAGTTGTTTTGAGAGTAAAGTGTAAGATCTTTCGCACGATCGACGCTTCCTAAAGCCATGCTGATGCATGGACAATAGCATCTCTTTGTCATGAAAATTTATTGTATTACAACTTGGAATATGTCCAAGACTTCTACAGCAAAGTAACATAATGATATAGACCTGCAATTATATGAATGTGTTCTTTTGACATTATTATACGCAGGACTTACATGCGCCTTTTTCCAGTCGCTTGGAAATTCTTACTGAATCAATACATCGCGATAAATGCACGCTAAGTGAGGGGCGAATGTCGCAGAGTTCTCTTTGTAAAACTGAATTGGTACCCCATTTGGACATGCCACTTGTTAGTTTTGAGCTCTCTCACAAGGGACACCTTTGACCTCGAACTCTCTCGAACCGCACGAAACCATGCTTGGAATAACAGGCAATCGTAAACATGACAGTGTTGTGTGCCATTTCCATGCAGAACGTTGTATTCTACCTCCAGTAATATGGGAGGTTTGTGCGCCGTCTTGCAATAACTATTTTTGTCTGCAGTTACAAAAACATTACATCGGATTTTTGTACTCGCATTGCTGCATATACTTCTGTTACATTATTCTAAAAAAAATTATAATGTATTAAAAACGCTAAAGCGAAAGAGAATACTAGTATACAGGATAACAGTTTACTTACAGTCGTGCAGTCGTACATTGCTGATGTTGGCAACGACCGTAGAATGCTATTTGAAAATCCAGTCATACAGAATAAGCTAAATAATCCTTGGTGTTGACAATGAAGTAAATCAATAATTCTCTTATTTTCCTTAGGTTGACAGAATTTCTTATGTACCGGTACTCTTGCCTTGTCAGTAAATTAATCATCCTTGTGAAAGAAATATTTCGTTGCCAACATTAGAATACTAAGTCGCTGCAACCGTAACTAAACTTTACGTAGTACTCTATCTGTCAGATAAGTTGTAATCCCTTATAGATATGTGTCAATATAGATATTTACTTATGAAAAATATAACAGGGGTTGGGTTTTGTGATAAAATGCCAGGTTTCGTGCTTTCAAATTACATACTGCAATTTATTACGGCTGAACTTCGAAATACAACAAAGAGCATTCAACGGTTGTTGCAAACGTCAGCACAGTACACTGCCCGGTCTCCGTAAGTAATATTGTACGCAGTGTAATAATATTATTTTTCGTTTTTGTACCCTAGCTACGGGAGCGGCCCACCGCTTAAAGGCGCCTTCCTGCGGAGATTCGAGTCCTCCCCCAGGCATGGGTGTGTGTATTGTCCTAAAGTTAGCTTAAGTAGTTTTTAAGGCGAGGGACTAATAACCACACAAGTTAAGTCCGTTAGATTTTCAACCATTTGAACATTTTGTACCCTAAATATATTCTGTATGTTCTGGAATGCTCTGTTGTGTTATGATACTTTGCGGCTGCTAACTCCATACTCACAGAATCTCTGTTATTAGATTCAAATGTTCAAATGTTTGTAGAACGTATGGGACTTAACTACGGGGTCATCAGTCCCTAAGCTTACAAACTACTTATGAACTAGCTAAGACTAAGGACGGCACAAATATCCATGCCCGAGGGGGGATTTGAACTCCCGACCGTAGTAGCCGTGCCGACCGTGACTGGAGCGCCTCAGTCCCCTCGGCCACTGCTGCCGGCTCTCTTATTAGGTAGTGCTTTCAAAAGAGATATAAAAAAACGTACGTTCGAATATCACACACTTTAGGTCATAATAAATATATATATATATAAATAAATATATATAAATAAACATACAGACCTATCCGTCCGGGTTACCAGTTCTCGCGACAATGTTTTTTTATGTTCGAATCTTTTTGGAAACGAAGCATAGTAAATCCACCTCTAGAACGATTAGAAGAGTTTACTGTAGCGTAACCATCCGCAATTTCATGTTAAATTGCCGTGACGCAAATCCTACAGCATCCCAGCATGTTTACACTTAAGAACTATGGGCAAAGACATTCAGGATGCGACAGATCGTACTTACAGGAACCTTAAGACAGAGGCTCCTTTGAACGACGGTTTGTCTGCACCACGATTCGATTCTTACAATTCTTTGTTGGTATTCGCTTAAATCAATGATACATTCACGAATCTCCACAACTCTACAACCTTCCTACTATCGATATAAAACCGTCCTGGCGATAACAGCGTCACATGACGAGGAATGACTGCTGGTCAGAAACCCGCGCGGTGAATATAGTACTGTAACTTGGGGTGAAATGGAACAGAACATGTAGTTTCTACTGAAATATTGCACTACAACTCTGAAAATTTAAATATAGCATCTCTAGTTGCCTAAATCTCTGTGCTGAAAGGATAAATCTCCTCTATAAAAACCTTTCCTAAAATTTTAATCTAAATTGTGTTCCAAATCACCCCAGGAGTTAGGGTGATTTGGAACACTGACTCTTTTGATAAATATTTGCATTTAAAACAAGTGGAGCGGTTATTGGGACACAGTAAACACATCTGTCAGAACTTTGTTGTGGAGGATGCCTTTATAATACGTCTGTTTAATTTTAATTAATGCTGTTTACTGGATGGAACACTTCACACTGTCTGCTCCTAATTTCTGAAATCGTTTTCTATCTTTTCTGTTAACTTGCACCCTAGTTCTCTTTACATTTTCACTTAAACGTACTGTAAGATCCTTGTTATGTGACAGCAGATTTCTCACCCACTCATATCCAGACCTGTTTTCATCAGACCTCTTTTCCAACTCTTCCACTTCGGTCCAAATCGCACCCACAATATCCCGAGCCTCACTTGTCGTAATTGGCTGACACCATTCTGCACATTTAAATAAACCACTGATTGATGCCCTCTCTTCTTCTACTGCCAAGACGGTTTGTCCACCTATTTTCAAAGGAATTTTATTATTTAACTTCCTTGAGAGTGTACTAACAGGTATTCCATATTTTTAGAAACATTTCTGAGATATTTTACGTGTCTTGATTTCATTCAGAGCTTTCTGGAGGCTTATCTCGCTATAGTTTTGATATCCAGCTGGCCCAGTCTTCTTTTTGTACACTCGCAGCATGTTCCAATTCACCCTGAAAAAATATTATTTTTCATATTTACACCTCTACCTAATAAAAAACATAAGTAAACATAAGCTAACTTTTCACACACCATGACTGATAGTTGCCCTTAACATACCAATGTCAGAAAACTGTATTACTGTTACCAGAGTAGCTGTGCAACAGTTTGTTTTCAGACTTTCATATTATGGGAAATTTTACACTTTTATATAAATATTTTTTGGAGTTGTATACCTCTTTCACACACACAATTTTTCTATCACCGTAACAATTAGTATCTCTGGTGACTATGGGAGGTGGTTTTCATTAGTTACACCAAAGTATCTCTCCTCAGCAAAGATGATTTCTTGAAATGGAGAAATGTTCCATTTCACCCCAGTAGTGCCAAATCACCCCAAGTTACGGTATCAGAGTGCGGAGGCTGGGCAAGATCACGTGGGGACCTGCACGGCTTGTCGGCTGTTGGAGGACTGCTGCGGGGAGTGTCTTCAATAAGTGGAGGAACTACGTCCAGTTGTAGAGCGGCTGGGAGTCCACCCTCCTTACAGATGTATACGTCGTAGTGTCGGCAGAGTGGTGAAACAGGAAACAGGAGTGGCATTAACATCAGTCTTCACCGCCTGGCAGAGTAGAAGTGTGTCTGAAGACTCAGAGCACTGAAGACACGGAACGATGGGCCTCTGCAACGACGACCCACGCTCTTGCAGGTGTGAATACCACAGCTAAGAGGGAGAGGACACCTACGCGTCATCGCCGAATTCGTGCAGATTTGTAGTACATGTAGGGCGCTGTGAAATATGGGAGTACACCATGTGGGAACTCCAGATGGGAAATAAAAGGAATTTTGATACGGATCTATCACCATATGCACCTCATCAACAGCCCTTGAGAGAGTTTGTTTAGGAAGCGGTGTTTGGCTTAGCGAAGCGCGCCCGGTCAGAAGGCTGAACGCTCTCTGTAGTAAAAAAACTGAGCCAAGAACACATCAAACAATAACGAAAAGACACGATCAAGGACCGCAAGGAACAAAACTACCTAGAGAGCGAAAGAAAGAAAAGAATAGCGGTAAGATATCGTAATTTTATTGAAAGGTACGCGGGTTCGATTACGCCTAGCGGCATTTTTTTTCTTCTTGGCAATGCGTACACTACTGACTTCACAATTAGCCGCAACGTCATATATGTTATTTTGTATTTATATGTGCACAACATAAAAACAGCACTTACCTAATCGACAAAGAAGAAGAAATCACTTCCATTATACATCACCAGCTGTCCTCGCAAGTATTCAGCGACATGCTGCGTTACGCGTGGTTCGCTGCTGGACTGTGCGATGAAAGAACCTGTTTTCAGAATGTCAGTCAAGTTTGCTTTTCTATGCAGAGATTAAAAAAAAACATGTAACTGCAAAAGGGCGATGTTCATAACGAGCGCAAGATGCGGTCAGAATTATTGCTTCCCCTGTTTCTTCGATTAATATCACCCCGGTACATCATTTATTTGATCAACTGCAAAAGAATGGAAATATCGTTTTACATACACGAAAGTTTTACATACCGAAAGTACGCGTTAACTACAGTCCCATTTAAAATGTTTGTAGTCCAGAATATCATCGAATGACCTTCATTTTTTTGCTTATATAAATTATATAAAATAACATATATGATGTTGCGGTTAATTGTGACGTCAGTCTATATCTACATCAATACTCTGAAAACCACTGTGAAGTGCATGGCAGAGGGTACGTCCCACAGTACCAGTTATTACGGTTTTCCCAGTCCATTCACTTATTGAGCGTGGGAAGAAAGATCGCTTAAATGCCTCCGTGCGTGCTGTAATTAATGTAATCTTGTCCCTACGAAAACAGTATGTACTTGTACGCATTGCGAAGGAGCAGAAAAAAATTGCCGCCGGCTGGAGTTCAACCTGCGACCTTCTCAATACGAATCCCATCGTTTAACGCTGAGCCAAACACCGCTTCCTATACACGCGCTCACAGGGACAGTTGCTAAGATGCATATAGTTATAAATCCGTACAAAAATTCCTTTTACTTCCTAAACGCTCGGACATTTCGAGTTCCCACTTGGGGCACTTTCGTGTCTCACCACGCCCTACATGTACCATAAATTTGGACGAATTCGGCGATGACGAGTAGGCGTCCTCTCCTCGTAAGACTTTAATGGGTATGTGATCGACGTCTCTGGGCGTTTGTGCAGTGCTCCGATGAATCCCAACAATTTCCTCACCACGCTGATCACGTCGATGGGGAGTGCGAATCCTTCGTTTCCCGGAGGAACATCTCCTTGACTCCTACAACTGTGTGACAAAGGCGAGCTGGCGGCTGAGAAATGTATTTTCCCACTCTCTCAAATTTTGCTTCCTCAATTACGGTATCAACTAGATATAAATGATAATAATAAAAAAAGTGAAACAAATCCATCAATAATGAAAACTACAGCATTAGAAACAATCAGTCAGAGATACCCCGAAGATCAGTGGCTACACATCTACATAGATGGGTCATTAATGCAAAAAGAAAGAAATATTGGTGTATGAATATACAGCAAAATTTTCTGTTTTATCAAAGTTTTGGATTACACCACTCTAATTTTGAAGGTGAATTTGAAGCCATCAGAACTGCAGTAAATCAGATAAATTACTATTTGCACACATTTGATTATGCAGTCATATTCTGTGACTCGAAAGCAGCAATATCAGCAATTGTCAACTTAAAAGATCCAAAAATGGCTAAAGTAAAAGATATCCAAGAAATAATTAAGTCCCTATAGCAACACAACAAGAAAATTGCAATTCAGTCGATACCATCTCACTGTGGCGTAATGGTAATGAGAAAGCTGATTTCCTAGCCAAAAAGGGCACAAAAATTAAACAAATTGGAAAAACTACCCTGTCATATTATGCAGTAAAATCGCATTATTAACAATATTTTTAAAGAATAATCGAGAAAAATAAATTCTCATGTGAGGGTAAGAGCCGGGAAACCTTCTTTGATAACCAGCCGCCCACCTGCACAAGATGTCTAGCCTGCCGTCTCCAGAATGTGTTCTGTGTCACAAGAGTGCTACCTAATGAACTGTGATCATTTAAAAGAGTGTTCAGAACTGTACAATTGTAAATTAGACTTAACAAAATTGTACTGGGAAGCAAGAAGGCGAATGACGTTAAGTCAACTGCCGGAACATTAAAATAATAATAATAATAATAATGATATTTGATAGACGGTGAAGTTCCTCTAGTTATGAAGGTTAATAGTGCTACGTTTCATAGTTCGGTATAAAACGTAAGATTTTATCGAGTTTCACAGATAAAATACCCTCTGCCATACACCATACGTAGGGAGAGAGTGCAAAGTTTCATCGCAATTGGTTGGTTGGTTGGTTGGATGTTTAAGGGGGACAAAACTACAATGGTCATACGTCCCCCTTCATCGCAATTGGTTCAACGGCACAGCAGCGTATAAAACACGAACAAACTTGATACGGCAGTTCCCAATGCGTCTCATTGTCTATGAAGTCACATCTCCTAAGCTATAAGGAGTACAATGTAATAATGCCCAAGGCAAAACACGTTGCGAGTACACGTAACATCTAAAGCGATGTGGCAAAGATCAGAGCAGAAGTAGCGCCGAAGAGAGGCATCGAGTCATTGCACAGATAATACTAACGAGACACATGACTCTACTAGCGGTACTAGATTATACGACAGCGCCACATGTGAAGGCGGTTAAATATAAAATATGAAGGAAATGAACAGTAACGGAAGCGTCACAAAGACAAGTGCTCAGAAGGGATTAGCACTAGATATTAAGATAACTGAATAACTGATGACAACTCGGGCTGTGTGTAGAGAGACCTTGCATACGAGGTTTGTCAGGAAAGTAATGAGACTGTTTTTTTCAGGAACCACACACAGAAGGACAATGAAACTAGTGGAGCTGATAAAGGCAACATTTGTCTACAAGCAGTGAATATTTGAAGTACCTACGGTGAACACACGTGAGTTTATAACATATTTTGTTAGGTGTGTTAGTGTTGCTTGTCCGTGAGATGGCGGGTACATCAAATTTTGTGTGGAACTCAATGATAATGCACTAGAATCGTTTAGTAACATTTAGAAAACATTTAGAAAATTAACACAAACTGCTGAGTGGCACACAAGCAGCTCACCACGAGTAAAGAAGGCCAGGAGAAGCAAATAAAAAATCTGGGTCATGTTGATTTGGTTCTTTGATCATCAAGGCGTGATCCATAAGGATTTTTTTCCTCGAGGAAAAACAATGTATCAATTTTAGATCCAGGTCCTTGAAAGACTAAGGAATCGGGTCATTCGTGTCCGTCCTGACATGTCTCAATCATGGATCCTCCATCACGACAATGCACCGTGCCATACTGCTCTCTATTGGAAATAACGGCATTCATGTTTTGCCAACCCCCCCCCCCCCGCCCCACAATTCCTAAGATCTCAGCCTCTGTGACGTCTTCATGTTCCCCAAAATGAAAAATGTTGTTTGTGTACATCATTTTTGGTCCGTAGGAAACGTTGAAAGGGTCGTGACACAGGAGCTTTGGAGGGTTCTATCTATGAGAGGGCAAGAGTGTCTTCGAAACTAATAACAGGCTATTTTTCCGCATCTGATGTACTAATCCAACTAGTCATCCATGTCGTGGGACAAACTATTGTGTAACCGAGTGCTGAAAGATTGGATGTCATAGTTCTTCTCTCACAGTCGTATATCGGAAACTGGCAATTATAACCTTGGTCTCAGACAGTAAAGGAATATGAACACCGTGCAATGTTTTCTGATTATTTTTTCTGAAAGCGATTGTTATTCCATTTCTGCTATTCGTTCACTGTTCTATCTCTTCTTCGATGGCAAGATTTAAGTGCGCAAAGTTCTACTGAAATCAGATGGACGATACGGCAGCGCATAAAATACATACAAACATGATGCGGCTGTCTGCCACGCGTCTCAGTGTTTATGAGAAGAGAGTTTATAAGAAGTACGATGAAATAATTTCTAAAACACATTCATTAGCGTAAATCGATGGTGCTGCAAAACAAGATGCGAACACATCTAGTAGTAAATAATTAATAAATTTAAACGTCATTCATAATGCTGTAGTTTTAGAAGCAACTGCGTGTTCACGACGTCACATCTGTTTAACTATATATGTCTGATGAGCTAGGTGAAGTATAGTGATGTAATTACGCCTGTAACTCTCGCGAAAGTTCAACGATTGATGATCAGGTGCGGTGCCAAAGCTATGTATTGTTTTTCCACAATTCCGGAGATTTCTTGTTTATTGCTTCTAGGGACCATTCATTTGGCACACATGTGTCCAGTGCAGCTCGTGCGAGCCCCCGTGATGACCAGGACGTATCGTACACTGGTTGCAGACCATTTACACCCCATCATGACGATCGAGTTTCCCAACGTCGTTGTCATTTTTCAATATTATAACTTACGATGTCACAAGGCCAGGAGTTGGAGTGGTTTGAGCAGAACAGTGGCGAGTTTTGTTTATGTGGTTGTCCATCAACTTGTTCTCTCACAACGCGATCGCGATAGAACGCATATGGGATGTGCCTGAACGTGTGGTCAGAGCTTATCCCTCCCTCCCTGGAGTTTGCGAGACTCAGGCGATGCAGATGCGGCGCCAGATATCGTCAGCCATATACCACGGCCTCGTCGCAAACACGCCAAGATGCGTCACCACTGTCATCGTGCCAAATGAGGACATACTGCATCTCACTGTTGTGACTACTCATGTTAACTGTTATCTGGCCTTGCTAAGTATCTTCCATTCATTACATGTAATTGATTTGTTTGGACAGCGCTCTTGAGGAAGTGACTACAGTCTGCATGTATTTCTGTACAGTGTGTGACGGAGAGTAACTTTGACTTTGTTATTTGTGAAGTTTTCTTCCTGATAAATTGAAGGATGGAGAGTAGCAAGAACATATGCTCGCCGCGAACTTCTCATAAACTCATTTTCTCTCTGTGTATCTACATGAACGATATACAGGAGTCTGCAAAATTACCCATATGTTTCGACTGCATTTAGTAAACAATAAAGCTTGACTTTCTCAACGGAAAGAAGTGTTCAGACATAAACGTGACTTCCAACATACCTCAAGAGAGTGATAGAGGCACATTACTTTTCACAGTATATATGACCAAATAGCTGAAAATGTGGCGTCGCCCGTGTATATATTTACTGCAGTCTTAAATTCGTCCACCTCACCTTGCGTTTTCTCTCTTCCCTTTCCTTATCTGTCTGTTCATCTCTTCCACTCCCCTTTCTCTGCCATCACCTACTCCTCTCTCTTAAACTCCTGCTCCACCTTCTCAGTCAATTAGTCAATTGTGTCATACATCTCCGAAAAATTATATAAGTGCAGTGTTACCTGAAAGACATAAATTTCAAACTCATAAAATCGTGTACACAGAACAAAATTACGAACATAGCTTCTTTGGAGGCATCACATGAGAATGGCATAAGTCGAAATGGCCGACATGAAAAATAAAGTATTTGCAGCAACTTAGGTAATTAATATTTATTGGAATGAAATAATTTCTGAAGCACATTCATTGGCGTAAATGGATAGTGTTTGTAAAATAAATAGCGAATACAGTTAGCTAAGAGGTAATAAATTTAAACGTGATTTTTAATGCAGCCGTATACGACGCATAACGTCAAGATTATATTCCTTATTGAATGCGCGACCTAGAAGCAAAAATTTGTGAAGCACTATGAGACGGTAAAAAAAAAATAAGATAAAAAAACAATAAAAAAGTCAGCCAAACTTTCACATTTAGTCGAACTTTGACTGCTTTTTCCGGTCTCGGTTCACCGTGCCGTTATAACCGTAAACCCAAGTAGTCACGAGTTATGACCATTTTGAGCAAATCAGGATAATCATTGACGTCAGACAAGGTCTCCCGAGCAATAGTAACACCTGACGGTTCTTCTGATCAAATTTGGAAAGTTTTGGAACAAACTTCGCCGACAAACCTCTCATGCCCAAAACAGTTGAAAAAATTACATAACACAAGCCGAGCTATATACCAACATCCTCAGTAAAGTCGCTTACGGGAACTGGACGATTTTCAAAAATGTTCAAATGTTTGTAAAGCTTATGGGACTTAACTACGGGGTCATCAGTCCCTAAACTTACAAACTACTTATGAACTACTTACGAACTAGGACGGCACAAACATCTATGCCCGAGGGGGGATTAGAACCCCCGACCGTAGTGGACGATTTTCCAAAACAATTTTCTTCAGAGCTTCGACGTTGTCTGATGTGCTTTGTCTTCCAGACCGAGGTTCTGGCATCTTCTCGGTCTTCTTAGGAGAGCTTGTACCACTGGTAAACAGGTTTTTCACTTCTAACAGATTTTTCGTGTGTCACTGTAACATTTCAAGTGTTTTAGAACACTACATTAAATTTTTCACAATAAATGAGTTGCAAATATTTGCAACAATTGTAATACTAACAGAAAATCGCCGAGCACACTAAAACACATCTAACCTATCTATCTGTCAAAAACAAACCATGTATGGTGTACTCTTCAAACTCTGAACATATGTTCGGAACATGTGTACCAACATAACAAAAAATAAGTTAATAATCGAATGGCGCAGTTTGATAAGTCACCTTACTTTCTGAACGGCGCCGGTTTGTTGGTCCCAGCTGCTGCGTGACTCACTTCTTAACCGTCCATGCGCCATGCGCCACTCATGTTCTGCGTGTGAATTATGGTCGCGTGGTTGTTTATGACCATGGAGAGACAGTGGCTCTTGGAAACGTACATCTATCCTTTGAACGTTCGTCTTCGAAAAGATTACTATCGCACTCACACGATCAAGTAACACAATCAATTGCGATCTGACCTCGTGATTTGAATTTGAGCAGAAATAATTCTAAAGCTCTGTTGCCTCTACGAGAGTATAAGTAGCAACGAATAGAGGCATCGAGTGATTCCACAGATAATACCAACGAGACAGATGACGCTAGTAGCGGTACCAGATCATGCGAAAGCGCCAAGTGTGAAGACGGATAAATATAAATGCGAAGGAAATGAACAGTAACCGAAGTCTCACAGAGACAAGTGCTCACAAGACATTAGCACCAGATATTAAGACAGCTGAATAACTCTGGACGCCAGAGGTAAACCTATCCAAAGTAACATTTCGCTGACTTTACAGGAGAGCAAAACGAAGCTGCTGCGACTCGGATTTGGCTACCTGTAGAATAATTCAAATACCCAATCATGAAGACCTCTAGTTTTTATATCTTTGCTAGTGAGTTTCTACATGTACTTCGTTTTTAGAAATATCTTCTGAAATGTTACGATATTTTACCTCACATAAATATATTTGTGAAGCCGTCTTTATTTACACATACGATATTGTCAAGGTGCTTATTACATTAGGTTTGCTGTTCATTTGCATGCCATTTTATATTTATAAATGTTCCTTTTTATGTTTATAAATGTTTACCTTTATTATACAGGATTATTCTACGAAATACGAATAGGAATATGAGAATTATTGGTACTGAAATTAAGAAATAAAGCCATTCATACTTATTGAATACCAGTAGATTTATTAAGAGTTACAATTTTATCCTTTCACAAAGCCGGTCACAAATACTAGTCACTTAGCAAAGTTTAAGTAAATTGAACAAAATAAATTCCAACCATAGTAGCTTACTCTAGAAAGTAACAAAGGTTAAACTACTTTAAAACCTGAGACAATGACAAACATTTCTGTCCAAATTCAGCATATATTCATTAACAAATTGAGGACAAAATTCGAAATGTAGAAAAACAATTCCCTTGTACAATTAATTGATAACAACATTATGTTCATATCCTTCTGAGTCCTTTTCAGTTTGTGTTGACATAATCTGTGGTATATTTTGGTAGAAATAGTGTAAAGATCCAGGCTCCCACCTAAGCAGCTTTTGTAAATCTTTATACTTCTCTGTAGCAATAGATCTGAGAGTATTTCGTATAGCAGGAAGCTCTTCCGGCCATACTGCCCCTCTTTTTCGCCGTTGCACGACAATCTCTTGAAATTCACCATCAAATGCTGTTTTATAGAACACAGAACCTGAATTCTGTGCTCGTACTTGTAGATGCACAACTTGGCTAACCAAAAAATTTTCCAGATACTAAACTTTTGATTGTCCGTTTAACTAAAGGTGATGATGATCCTTTGAAAAGACTTTCAAAGTCTTTAAAATCTGCCATTTGCATGTCATATACTTGAATGAGTTCTTTGAATCTGCACTGGCGAACAAAATGTTGCCAATCCCAAGGAGTTGCAATTATGTCATTTGGGCTCAGTTTGCTTTTGGCACGTTCACTAACAGCATGTACACCATCTACCTCCATATGAGTGTCCCTTCAATAAGAATTTATGGTTTATCACTTTAAGATTAGGAAGACACCTAATAATCCAAAAATATGACAGAATCATGGGTAAGTTACGATTCTGGCCTCCACAGTTGTCAGTCCATATCGCAAGTTCCTCAGTTTGGGTTTTGGCAGGTTAGCTAGGGCCCACTTTAGCAAACAAGATGACACTTCTATAGGTCCACGACCTGCTACTGTTTCATCCCACATGCAACAATAGGATTTCTGCTCTGAAGCATCAAGGATTGTCAGATTATACGTCCAGAGCTTTCTTAGATAAAACGCACTGGAATTAGTAAGGTGAGGTGTCGGCAAACATTTTTGAAGATCGAACATGACAATCTTTGCATTTGATCCAGGTTGTTTTGGCCGATTTTTGTCGAAGGTCTTGTTTTTATATCTTACATCTGCTTCTGACAAGTGGCCATCGTAATCTGATTAAAATTTGGACTGTTTCTTCAGCTGTTATATCATTTTTGAGTTTCACCTGAAACTCATCACAGTCATCACACGTATCAGTCGCAGGTTTCTTGAATCCTAAATTAAACTCAATGTTAAATATGTCACGGTAAACCCACTGCTTTGCAATTAACTCTTGCTTCATTTCGTTTTCCTTGCAGTGCTCTACATACAAAGAATACATTTTTGATATATTGAGATGGCTGCTAAGATAAATCTACCTGTTTTTGCATAACGAGGCAACGAAATTAATACGCCACCATTAGTTCGATTTAACTATCTGGAACGCGCAGTATGAAAAGTACATACGAACGCGCAGTGTCATGACAAGTCTTTGTGGTAATAATGAGAAAACACGCGTTGATTAAACGCTGAACTTGGAAAGGAAAATCACTACACAAGATACACAAGGCTTCGGCAATGGGGAACAGTCGAAAATTAAAACAAGCGAGACCTGACAGATCACGCTTTCCCGTGGGTTAAATAGACGTAATTGCATTTCAGTCAAGTAAAGTTTGTTTAGTTACATTTACATAAACGTATATCATATGACCAACCAAAATGAAAATCGCATACCTGGGATTCTTCATTTCTTAGCAGCAAATCAATTCCATCAGTAACTTTGTCGTAAGGTAAGGTCTCAGCACCCAACAGATTCGCACTGTCATTTTCCTAAGTAAGCAAATTGCATTACTATACAAAACGCGATGAATTTTGCTCGATTCAAATGATAAACCATGTATAATAGGACTGTACCTTTGATTGATCGTATGACAAGCATTGTAGTTGTGTCAGTTCCGTATATTATAGCCACTCATTTTCGTCAAAAGGAGGCGCTACATGTGTACTTGTATCTGTTACCAACGGAGTTTCGACGACATTACTACCGTCGACTGGTAGTAAAGCATCGAGATCATTTGTCTCTTAAATCGCGGAACGTACATTTAGATGTTTCTTATATCCCAGTATGATGAATAATATCTTAAAATGTATATTGTTGTGGTCTTCAGTCCGGAGACTGGTTTGATGCAGCTCTCCACAACACCCTATCCTGAGCAAGCCTCTTCATCTCCACATAAGAACGGCAACCTACATCTGTCTGAATCTGCTTACTGTATACATCTCTTGGTCTTCCTCTGCGATTTTTACCCCACACACTTCCCTCTAATGCTAAATTCACAATTCCTTGATGTCTAAGAATGTGTCCCACCAATCTATCCCTTCTTTTAGTCAAGGTATGCCAGAAATTTCTTTTCTCCCCAATTCTGTTCAGTACCTCCTCATTTGTTACGCGATCCACCCACCTAATCTTCAGCATTCTTCTGTAGCACCATATTTCAAAAGCCTCTATCCTCTTCCTGTCTGCACTGTTTATCGTCCATGTCTCACTCCCATACAAGGAAACACTCCATACAAATGCCCTCAGAAAGGACTTCCTTAGGCTTAAATCAATATTCGATGTTAACAAATTTCTCTTTTTCAAAAACGCTTTTCCACCTATTGCCATTCTGCATTTTATATCCTCTGTACTGTGACCATTTGTTATTTTACTGCCCAAGTAACAAAACTCATCTACGTCCTTCGTTTCCCAATCTAATTCCTTCAGCATCACCTGATTTTCTTACACTGCACTCCATTACCCTAGTTTTGCTCTTGTTAATGTTCATCTTATATGCACCTTTCAGCACACTGTCCATTCCGTTCAATTGCTCTTCCAGGTCCTTTGCTGTATCTGAGAGAATTACTATGTCGTCGGCAAAACGCAATGTTTTTAATTCTTCCCCCTGAACTTTTATTCCTTCTCCAAATTTCTCCTTGCTTTCCTTTATAGCTTGTTCAATGTACAAATTGAATAACATTGGAGAAAGGCTACAACCCTGTCTCACTCCCTTCCCAACCACTGCATCTCTTTCATGCCCTTCAACTCTGACAACCGCTGTCTGGTTTTTGTACAAGTTGTAAATAACCTTACGCTCCCTATATTTTACTCCTGCTTGCTTCAGAACTTTAAAGAGTTTATTCCAATCAACATTGTCAAAAGCCTTCTCCAAATCTACAAAAGCTAGAAATGTAGGTTTGCCTTTTCTTAATCTATCTTCTAGGATAAGCCGTAAAGTGAATATTGCCTCCCGTGTTCCTACATTTCTCCTGAACCCGAACTGATCTTCCCCGAGGTCGGCTTCTACCAGTTTTTCCATCCTTCTGTATATAATTCCTGTTAATATTTTGCAACCATGACTTATTAAACTGATGGTTCTGTAGTTTTCACACCTGTCTGCACCTGCTTTCTTTGGAATGGGGATTATAACATTTTTCTTAAAGTCTGAGGCTACTTCGCCTGTCTCATACATCTTAAACACCAGGTGAAACAGGTTTGTCATGGCTGGTTCTCCCAGAGACTTTAGTAGCTCTGAGGGAATATCATCTACTCCAGGGATCTTGTTTCGACTTAGGTCTTTCCGGTCTCTGTCAAATTCTTCTCTCAGTACAGTATCTCCTATTTCATCTTCCTCTACATCCTCTTCCCTTCCTACAATATTGTCTCGATGTTCATTTCCTTTGTAGAGCACCTCTATATACTCTTTCCACCTTTCAGCTTTCCCTTCTTTGCTGAGAACTGGTTTTCCATCCGTGTCCTTGATATTCATAGAGCTGTTTTTCTTATCTCCAAATGTTTCTTTTATTTTCCTGTCGGCTGTATCTATTTTTCCCCTATTAATACATTCTTCTACATCCTTGCATTTGCCTTCTAGCCACTCCTGCTTAGCCATTTTGCACTTCCTGTCCATCTCATTTCTTAGTCGTCTGTACTCCATTTTGCCTGTTTCATTTACTGCATTTTTATATTTTCTCCTTTCATCGATTAAATTTAGTATCTCCTGTGATATCCAAAAAAGTAAATTAGCTATGCATAATGATTTGATGTTGTAAGCTGATGATGTAATGAGACTGTAGAATAGAATATTAGTTCTTGAAGTACTAGAAATACTTGTACTGCTTACCTGTACTAACTTCAGCGCTAATTCCACGATCCTTTTACTTCTTCCACTAATAGAATCCATTTTAATCTTCGATTCCGTCATAAAATGCTCCTCCAAACATCACAAACTACAGCACACTGTTATTCGCACGTGATTAACAATTTGTATAACAATACTGAAGTAACGTAACACTTAGAGATAAACCATCGTAACAGCCAATACGATAAAGAGCGAGGCGGTGTATATTCAGGTCAATTGTCGTACGGTCATTTACCCTTGTTTACCACTGGTTTCAGGTTGCAAATACGATAGTATCCCATTGCTGAATTTCTTTTATTTAAAATATGCGCATACAGTATTGTACCACTAAGAAGGTATGACTTAAACTAGCCACATACGATAAAAACCTCAAAATCGCAATTTTTGCACTTACGATAGGTTACCTCTGACGTGCAGAACTGAGGTGAGGGCAGGCTGCCTGTAGAGAGAGCCAGCACAGATCCCTGTGAGGGCAAGAGCGCACCCCAGTTGTGACGTCAGTAGATGCCCGAGAGCGAGCTGCTCAATCTCCTCAGCTCTTACATTATATAAATCTCTAATTCTAATTTCCTGTCTTCTTAACACACAATACGTAATAACAGGGTACTTCTCCGCATCTGATGTACTAATCCAACTGGTGGGATAAAATATTGTATAAACGAGTGCTGCTCTCTCGTAGTCGTATTTCCGAAGCAGGTAGTTATAACCTTGATTTCAGACGGTAAAGGAATATGAATACTGTACAATTATTTCTGATTTCGTTTGATTCGTTTGATTCTTTGATTCAGTACGTCATGGTGATTCGATTTCTAGTATACGTTCACTGTTCTTTCAATTCTGCGATAACGCGATTCAGGTATGCAGAGTTTCATTGAAAGCGGATGGGCGGTACGGCAGAGTATGAAATACAAACAACCATGATGCACAGGTTTCCCACGCGTTTCAGTGTTTATAATGTCACTTCTCCTAAAATATAAGAAGTACAATCAAACAATTTCTTAGGTACATTGAATGGCGTTAATGGATAGTGTTAGCAAAATGTGTTGCGAAGCCATTTAGTGGCAAATAATTAATAAATTTAAACGTCATTCATAATGCAGTAGGTTTAGTTGCAATTCCGTGTTCATGACGTTACGTCTGCTGAACTACGTGTATTATAGTGATACAATTATGCCTCTAAGCTTTTTTTTTTTCTTTTTTTGCGCATTGCTTCTAGGGACCATTCACGTGGGTAATCATGGGCCCATTGTAGCTCGTGCGAGGCACCATGATGACCAAAGGGTCGCACACTAGCTGCAGACCATGTACACCCCATTATGACGATCCAGTTTCCCTACGGCATTGTTATTTTCCCACATGATAACGCACCATCTCACAAGGCCAGAAGTGTGATGGAGTGGTTTGAACAAAACAGTTAGGAGTTGCTATTAGTTGCTAGTCGGGCAACTTGTTCTACCTCAACGGGATCGCAACAGAACGCATATGGGATGCGGCTGAACGTGTGGTCAGAGCTCCTCCCTCCCTCCCTGGAGTTTACGGGAATCAGGCGACTGCTGAATGCAGCCGCTACCACTGCCTCATCGCTTTCATGTGCAGACGCGTCACCGCTGTCATCGTGTCTTATGAGGACATACTGGCTGTCACGTGGGTCGTATTGTTTCACTAATCAGCATAAACTGTTATCTGGCCATGCTAACGATCCATCATTTATTACGTGTAATGGAATTGTTCTGAAAGCCTTTTTGAAGCACTGACTACAGTCGGCAAATATTTCTGTACAGTGTATGACAGAGTATGATTCACGTTGTTATTTAGGAAGTTTTCTTCCTGTTTAATTGAAGAATGGAGAGTAGGTAGAACTTATGCTTATGTTGCCTCGCTGTGAACTTCTTTTACAAGGGGAGTCCGACAGTTGTGTAATTCAGATTCGATTCATACTGCCCATAATGAAAGCTCATGGCTAGAGGTGTAATTTGGCCGGACCAGAGTGATAGTTGTCATACAAATATGGAAAGCAGAAAACAGCACGACATCGAGCACATCTCATAAACGATGCGTTTTTATAAGTACAATTGTTTTTTAAATTATGTGTTGGGAAACACACCTGATTCATACTCTGAGCCGGCCGCGGTGGCCGAGGAGACTGAGGCGCTCCAGTCACGGTCTGCACGGCCACAACGGTCGGGGGTTCGAATCCCCCCTCGGGCATGGATATTTGTGCCGTCTTTAGTATAAGGTAGTCGATAAGTAGTTTGTAAGTTTATGGACTGATGACCCCGTAGTTAAGTCCCATAACCTTAACAAACATTTGATTTTGATATTCTGAAAAAGTGTGCTATCATTCGACAGGTTTGACTTACACTATACGTATTCGTTTCGGAACATCGTTTACACTTCTTCTGTTAACTATACGTGGTAAACATTATGAAGACAGTTAATAACATTTGTGAAATACAAATTTGTTTGCGGAAAACAGAATGATGTTCGAAGTCGCCAGTTGCATATAATAAGTTGTTTGAAAGTCGTTTGTCGTGGAAAAACTGGCGATTTCGAACATCAAATGCTATTGCGTGTGCGTTTGTGTGTGTGTGTTTGTTTGTTTGTATACATTTGAATTATATATATATATATATATATATATATATATATATATATAAAGGTGCATGCCACGAGATTCGATCCGGCGACCTTCGGATTACGAACCCGAACGCTTACCGCTACGCCACGCCTCTGATCAATATTATTAATCATAGAGAGTATTTCACCGTAACGGTTTTTTTTAACTATCGATTTTCTCGATAACGGCTGAGAAGTGCATCTTGGTGCTTTACCAAATTACACCTATGGCCATGAGCTTTCATTATGCGCAGTATGAATCTAATCTGAATTTCACAATTGGCGGCCTCCCCTTGTTAGACTTATGTTTCTAATTCGAATAAATAATCCCTGAGACGGATTTACGTCTCAAATATGTCAAAGACATTATTGATAGATCTGAAGCATTGAATTAAAATTTGTGGTGCGGCCGGGAATCGAACCCGGACCTCCATGCTTACTAGGCAGACGTCTTAACCGCTGCATGGAGAGCCTTGGCAGTAGTGGCAATTATCTTTGGAACAAAGAAGCTAAATTAAAGTTTGTGTTGTGGAGGGAAATCGTACATAGATTATTCCAAGGCGCCTTAATCGTTAGTGGTGTGGTAGTCTAACGGTTAAGACATCTGCCTAGTAAGCATGGAGGTCCGGGTTCGATTCCCGGCCGCACCACAAATTTTAATTCAATGCTTCAGATCTATCAATAATGTCTTTGACTTATTTTTCTCTTCCTGTCCCTAAGTGAAAAATATATAGGATACTTGCAAACTGACCATTTGTTCCGATTCGATTTAGAAAACAATAAAGCTTCACTTTCTCAAAGGAAAGAATTCTTCCGACATAAACGTGATTTCTAACAAATTCAAATGTTCAAATGTTTGTAGAGCTTATGGGACTTAACTACGGGGTCATCAGTCCATAAACTTACAAACTACTTATGAACTAGCTAATACTAAGGACGACAGAAATATCCATGCCCGAGGGGGGATTCGAACCCCCGACGACAGTAATGACCGTGCAGAACGTGACTGGCGCGCCGCAGACCGCTCGGCCGGCTGACTTCAAACATACTCATAAAACGTGTTAGCGGCCCATTACTTTTCGTAGTGACCGAATTGCTAAAACCCGGCATTGCCCGTGTACATATTTATTCCAGTCTTAAGCTAGTCCACCTCACCATCTCTTTCCTTGTCTCTCTCTTCGTCTCCACCTTCCTCTTTGTCTGCCAATCACCTCATCTCTGTTGAACTTCTCCTCCTACTTCACAGTCTATTGCCGCCTCCATTATGAAAAGTTATATAATTCATTTAACTTTCTTGCTGATCAGTGAAGTGCACCATAAGTATATTGCAAGCCACCTTCCGCCATTCAGTGTATGAAATAATTGGCAGAAGGTGAAGTTCCTCTAGCTCTGAAGGTTAACGGTGCTAAATTTCATAGTTTAGTATAAAACGGTAGTTCTTGTCGAATTTCATAGATAAAATGCCCTCTGCCATACAACATACGAAGTTTTACGTAGGCAGTGATTTTTCTCTTATTTTGAAGATCAAGCGTGCAGTTTCTTCTCAATCGGATGAAAGGTACAGCAGCGCATAAAATAATAACTAACTTAATGCCTTGGTGTCTATGACGTCACATCAGCTAAACTATAATGAGAACAACGAAATGATTTCGTTGGCACATGGAGTGGCGTTAATGAATAGTGTTTGCAAAGGTGACTCCGCAGATAAAATTAACAAGTCAGATGGCTTTAGTAGCCGTACCAGTTTATACAGAAGCGCCACGTGAAGACGAATAAATGTAAAACGTGAAGGAAGCGAATAGTAAGCCAAGTGTCGCAAAGACAAGGGCTCTCAACAGATTATCGCTAGATGTTAAGGCAACGGAATAATTGACGACAACACAGGCTCCATGTAGAGAGAGACCTGGCATAGATCCATGTGAGGGCAGGAGCGCCCTCGTATGCGACTACTGGTGGATAGGACTATGGCTGCCAGGAGCAAGCCGCTCAACGTCCTTATCAGGTCCGACACTATATAAATGTAAACTTACTAATTTCCTGTCTTCTTAATACACAATGCTCAATAATGGGGTATTTTTATCTGCATCTGATGCACTAATACAAGTAATCGTCCATGTTGAGGGATAAAATTTTTTATAAAGGAGCGCTGAAAGAGTGGATAACATAGTTGTCCCTTCGCCATCGTATTTCCACGGAGGTAATGATTCTGTTATGGTAGCTCCCATAATTTCGTACCTCCCATCGCATTTCCGAAACAGGCATTTGTAAGCAAGATGTCAGACGGTAACGAAATGTAAAGAATCTCAGGGAGGCGTTGCCATCTTGTGCACAAAGCACCTGGCAGCGGTAAGACTACTTACCACAAGAATTCAGTTCCCATCATCATGTTGTTGTCCCATCACAATTAAGTTTTCCTCTCCCTTAACTGTCTGAATAATTTCCATTAGCTCCTCATACATTTCTTCGATCTCCTCATCATCGGCAGAGCTAGTTGGCATATAAACCTGTACTAATTTTGTCGGTGTTGGCTTCGTATCTATCTTTACAATCATAATGCGATCACTGTGCTGCTCATAGTAGTTTACCCGCATTCCTATTTTCTTATTCATTATCAGTCCTGTGATACCCCCACATGATTTTGTATTTATAATCCTGTACTCACCTGACCAGAAATCCTGTTCATCCTGCCACCGAACTTCACTAATCCCCACAATATCTAACTTCAACCTATTCATTTCCCTTTTTAAATTTTCTAATTTTCCTACTCGATTAAGGGATCTAATATTCCACGCTCCGACCTGTAGAATGCCAGTATTGTCTTTCCTGATGACAACATCGTCCTGAGTAGTCCCCGCCCGGAGATCCGAATGGGGGACTATTTTATCTCCGGAATATTTTACCCGAGAGGATGCCATCATCATATGTTCATACAGTAGAGCTGCATGTCCTCGGGAAAAGTAACGGCTGTAGTTTCCCCTTGATTTCAGCCGTTCGCAGTAGCTGTGTGGCAAAGCCACTTTAGCTGATGTTACAAGGCCAGCTCAGTCAATCATCCAGACTGTTGCCCCTGTAACTACTGAAAAGGCTGCTGCCCCTCTTCAGGAACCACACGTTTGTCTGGCCTCTCCACAGATACCCCTCCGCTGTGGTTGCACCTACGGTACGGCTATCTGCATCGTTGAGGCACGCAAGCCACCCCACCTCGGCAATGTCTGTGGTTCATGGGGGTGGCCCATCATCATATAATTTTAAAAATTTAGGAAAGTATGTATATATCTCCCTCTGAAGACGTACGACAGCGCAGAAAATACCAACATGATGTGCCGGATTTCCACGCGTCTCATGTTTATAATGTCACATCTCCTAAATTATAAGAAATACAATAAAATAATTTCTCAAGCACATTCATTAGCGTAAGTGGATAGTGTTTGTAAAATAAATAGCGAACACAGTAGCAAAGAGGTAATAAATTTAAACGTCGTTCAAAATGTAGTCGTATTAGAAGCAACTCCGTGTTCATGACGTCATATCTCCTGTACTATATGTTGCACAGTAATATAATTCTGCCAATAACTTTCGCGAATGTGCAACGATGGATAAACAGTGGTGTGATGAAAAAGCCATGAATTTTTTTTTTCCATAATTCCAGACGATTTTTGAGTATTGCTTCTCGGATTGGCGTATATTTTCAAAGTCGTATTGCTTATTGACTGCAAGACCTTAAAGCAAAAATTTATGTAGCAGAACGCCACAGTAATTAAAAAATTAATTCAGTCAATCTTTTACTTTCAGTCGAACATTTATTGCTTTTTTCGGTTTTGGCTCACCGTGCTGCTTCCATTGGGATGGCTGGTCTTTGGTTTCGCCGTCATAACCGTAAACCCATCTTTCGTCAAGAGTTATGACCCTTTTGAGCAAATCTGGATCATCATTGACGTCATTCGAGAGATCCTGAGCAATGCTCACGCGACGGTTCTTCTGATTAAATTTGGGAGGTCTTGGTACAAACTACGCCAACACACATCTCATGCACAAGATGGTCGAAACAATTGCATGACACAAGCCGACCTGTATTCCAACATACTAAGCAACATTGCTTACGGGAATTGAACGATTTTCCAAAACAATTTTCTTCTTCAAATCTGTTGCTGATGTGCTGTGTCTTCCAGATCGAAATTCTGGCACCTTCTCGGTCATCTTGGAAGAGCTTGTATCACTTGTAAACATTTATTTTACTTCGAACAGATTCATTGTCAACATTTCAAGTGTATTAGAACACTACATTCCATTTTTCACAAAAAAGTGATGCGACGTTTTGCAACAGTTGTTATACTGGTAGAAAATCGCCGAACACCCTAAAACACATCTAACCTATCTGTCAAAAACAGACCAAGTATGGTGTATACTTGAAACTATGAACATATTTTCGGGACATGTGTTCCAATGTAATAAAATGAAATTGATAATCGAATGACCTTTGATAAGTCACCTTACTTTTTGAACGGCGCCGGTTTGTTGGTCCCAGCTGGTGTGTGACTCATTTCTTAACCGTCCAAGGGACATACCCCAGACATGTGCTGCGTGTAAATTATGGTCACGTGGTTGTTTATGACCATGGAGAGACAGGGAGCCTGAGAAACATACTTCTCTACTGTGAACGTTTGTTTTCGGAAAGATTGCTGGCACACTCACACGATAACGTAAGACAATCACTTGCGATCTGTTCTTGTGATTTGACCGACTGAGCGGAAGTAAATCTGAAGGTCGGTTGCGGCGATGAGAGTATAAGTAGCAACGAACAGAGGCATCCAGTGATTCCACAGAAAATACTAACGAGTCTCTACTAGTGGTACCAGATAATACGACTGCGGTACATGTCAAGACGGATAAATATAAAATGTGAAGGAAATGAATAGTAACCGAAGTGTCACACAGACAAGTGCTCACAAGAGATTAGCACTAGATATTTAGACAGCTGAATAATTGTGGTGCCTGTAGAGAGACCCAGCACAGATTCCTGTGAGGGCAAGAGCGCTCTCAAGTTGTGACCGTCAGCGAGCTGCTCAATCTCCTCGGGTCTTAGATTATATAAATCTCAAATTCTAATTTCCTATCTTCTTAACACACAATACTTAATAACAGGGGACTTCTCCGCATCTGATGTACTAAGCCAACTGGGAGTGGGATAAAATATTGTATAAACGAGTGCTTACAGACTAGATGACGTAGTTCTTATCTTACAGTTATAATCTTGATTTCATACACTTAAGGAATATGTTTACTGTGCAATTGTTTCCGATTTCCTTTACTCAGATCGATTTCTTCGATTCAGTACATCATGGTGATTCAATATCTACTATTCGTTCACTGTTCTTTCTATTCTACGATGGTGCGATTCAGGTGTGCTAAGTTTCATTGAAATCGGATGGCAGGTACGGCTGCGCATAAGATACGAACAAACTTGATTAGCGTAAATGGATAGTGGTTGCGAAATATGTTGCGAAGACATTTAGTAGCAAATAATTAAAAAATTTAAACGTCAATCATATGGCAGTAGCTTTATACGCAACTTGGTGTTCATGACGACATGTCTGTTGAACTATGGATAGTATATTGATATAATTATGCCTGTAACTTTCGCGAATGTGAAACGATTTGAGAACAGGCGAAGTGCCAAAGCCATGAATTGTTTTACCACACTCCCGGACACTTTTGGCGCACTGCTTGTAGGGACCATTTATGTGAGCATGTATGGGGCCTGTGCAACTCGTGCGAGGCACCATGATGACCAGAAGTATCGTGCACTGGCTGCAGACCATGTACGCCCTATCATCATTATGGAGTTTCCCAACGGCACTGTCATTTTACAATGATAACGCACCATGTCACAAGGTCAGGAGTGGTTCGATGATAACAGAGGCAAGTTGCTATTATGTGCTTGTCCCTCAACTTGTTGTATCTCACCCAGATCGCGATAGAACGCATATGTGACATGAGTTAACGTGTCGTTAGAGCTGATCCCTGAAAATTACGGGAATCGGGCTACTTTGAATGCAGATCCGGTTTCTCCAGCCACATAGCACCGCCTCTTTCCATGCTGAGACGCGTCCCCGCTGCCATCGTGCCAAATGAGGATATATTGGCTGTCACGTGGCTTATACTGTTGTGACTATTCAGTATAAACTGTTATCTGGCCATGCTAAGGATTTGTCATTCATTAGGTGTAATGGAATTGTTCGGACAGCTTTTATGAGGCACTGACTACAGTCTGTATCTATTTCTGTACAGTATGTGACGGAGAGTACTTTTTCACTTTGTTATTTGTGAAGTCTTCTTTGTGTTTAAGTGAACGATGGAGAGTAGCAAGAACATATGCTTAGGTTGCTTCGCTCTGAACTGAGACATTTTCTCTTCGTGTCACTACGTTAACGATATACAGGAGGCTGCAAAATGACCATAGGTTCCGACTCGATTTAGAAAACAATACAGCATGACTTTTTCAACGGAACGAAGTGTTCAGAAATAAACGTGACTTCCGACATACCTCAAGAGAGTGCTAGAGGCCTATTACTTTTCACAGTACATATGACCAATATGAAAATGTGGCGTCGCCCGTGTACATATTTACTGCAGTCATGTCACCTTCTGCTTTCTCTCACCTTTCCTTCCCTTGTCTCTCTGTTCATCCCCTCCTCACCCCTCTCTCTGCCATCACCTCCTCCTCTCTGTTGAACTCCTCCACCTCTTCAGATCATCTCTGAAAAATAAGATTACTTTTTTTAACACTATGCTGATCAATACTTTTCATCTCATCGTAGCTGTGCACGTAATTTTAAACATTCTCAAAAAATAGTTGTCAATTTTAAAGAAGTAGACACATGTAATCAAGTAGATTCAACACTCTTTCTACGGCGAAGACATTATAAACAATATAACAGAACATTTAATTTTGTTATGCTTAAGTTCCCTAGTTGGTGATACTTCTTTGTCTCTTACTCTTCAAGAAACTTAACTGTCAGAATGCACAATTTAAACGCGACTGACACAAACCGCAATTTTAAACAACTTTTTATGTGCCTTTGCGTCTTGTTGTTTTCTCTCGTTTGTTGTCCCTATACCCTATACCATGGACGGTATTTGTCGACAATAATAAGTTAAGGAAAACCAGAGAGAAAGTCAGGAAGCAAAAGCCTATATTAAGAAACTACTTATATTTTAATTTCCGAGGAGTTAATCTAGGCTGTAAGTACGAAGTATGATAGTATGAATTGCCGATTTAGCATTATCCCCCAGTTCTTGCTGCATTATATGATTTGACGCAGCTAACTAAACGCAGACTATCTGAGAAAGAACTGCACTTGGTGGCCAGGTGAGTTGGAGTATTATCACGCTTCCCGTTCTTACTGCCGTCCTGTCTATTCGGTCACGCACCTCTTAACCTCGATGTTCGACAAGACTGATAAATACTTCAGTTGCAGGATATGATTAACCACTTATCAATGACTGACGTTAATGAAACACTAATAGGTGGATGCTTTACCGTGTGCGGCGCGGAAATGGCCGTGGGGTCTGCGGAACTACGATGCGGGTTGCGCGGCCGGAGGTTCAGGTCCTCCTTCAGGCGCGCGCACGTGTCTGTGTGTGTGTTACACCTTTCGACCGTGGGAATGGTGGTTGATGTCGGACAGATGGGAACTTCGATCTCGGCAGTCATGCAGGACTTCGGCACCACACGTTCAACCGCCTGCAGGGTGTGCCGTGAGTGGTTGGATGAGGTGTCAGTCCACAACAAATACTGCCAGTCCATCCTCCCACAGGCATGTGTGTGTGTGTGTGTGTGTGTGTGTGTGTGTGTGTGTTGTCCTTAGTGTAAGTTAGTTTAAGTAGGATGATTCTGCCAGCATTTTGGAAAAGTATGGACACTAAGCGGACTATGTCTTTGCGATAGCTTTGCGATAGCTTTGTTGTCTTAGGGCACGTTAATAAAAGTTAGTTCCGTTATACTTAAAGCGCATTTTTACAAATTTACGAAAGAAATGTATTTCATTGTCTCATTTTTCATTGTTTTATGGTTTAGTTTAGACTGTCCACTAGTCGTATTTGGTTTTCTTATGTTTTGCTGTAGATCGCGTATCACTGACTAAAACCGGTATTCAGTGGACAAAAGTCTTTCGACTATGGACGTAAATAAAGGAATATATGGTTTACTCATGAATCATTATTCAACTGATGACTATGTCGCATCTTGTGAGACATGACCCTAATTTCATGAAAGATTGTCAAAGCGCACTGAACTGACTCCATTTGTGTCTTCCAGTGACGACGAATATTTGTGACTAATCATTCATTTCTTTCAGTGCAAAGAATGACAACAGACAAAATGTTAGATCCCCAACACACACGCGCCCAACAATCCCGCCGTCCCGGTTCTTTGAAAGCGCTCACTGGACTCTTCGGGTAGCTGGAGATGACGTGCATTTGGTAACACGTGGTTTTGTGAGTCATGGCAGTATAATGGAGAATGTCTGCCATTAGCAAGTGTACACAGCTGCGTATCAAATTGCAACACCTTCAAAGACAGGAGATACCACGATCGATTTTATTTGGGAGATATCCGGTGGTAAAACAGATCACATTGTTGAAAAGAGAGCCATATAGGAGATGTATGGAAGGTGATGAAATCAGTATTGAGCGTTGCCGCAAATAATGGCTATAAGCATTGCTCCACAATCCGGCATGGAATCTGAATCTACATACATACCCTGCAACCCACCAAAAGGTGCGTGGCGGAGGGTACCCACTACCACTACTAGTTATTTGCTTTCCTGTTCCTTCCCCATATAGAATGAGGGAAAAACGAATGATTGTACGAGCTCTAATCTCTCTTTGTGGTCTTTATGCAAACTGTAAGCTGCAGTCCGCTTAAAATTCCGGCCGTCTAAATTTCTTCAACAGTGTTGCTGGAAAAGGACGTTGCCTTTCCTCCAGCGACTTCCATTTGAGTTTCAGAAGCATCTCAGTAATCCTCGTGCATTGATCGAATCTACCAGTAACAAATCTAGCCGCCGTCTCTGAATAACTTCTGTGCTGCATTTAGCGAAAATGCTACTAATTTTCTGCTAAACCACTAGACCAATTTCAATCAAATTTAGTACACACATTCCTTACCGTGAGGTAACAATTGCTGCAGGGTTAATAATCACATACAACACATGGTTCAGATAATATGACGTCATAAACAATAGGAATTGGACGAAGTGGCGCATGATGCAGCGGGACTTTATAAATAGGCTATATGAGAAAGAGTACTTAGCGACTTGCAACAAACTTTAAACGTAATTTAAAACCTTTATTAAACTTTTTCTCGCTGACAATCATAGCAAAATGATGAAAGGAAAAAAGTTTCTCGGTTACTACTTTTCCCATGTTTATGGAGTAAAACTACGGTATTCGGTATAACATTACAATTTATAATTTGTACATTACAAGTTATAGCCGCTAGAAATTTTACCGACAGTATATACGCACATACTTGAGTGTACCTTCGAAATTGTGGTCACCCACAAGCCTGTCCTCAATATAGGCATTCCATCTGCTGATCTCCGTTGTACACTACGCCGTAAAAGTTCTCGGTTTGTGGAGTAGTGAAAGGCGCACCCTACAGGTGTCCAACAAACTGAGGCGTATAAAGGAAGCAACAAACGTGTGGAGGACCTCTATGCGAGCCCCTCGCAGATACTCTGTTGTTCTCTGCCGGCTGCGTATTGGCCATACTTGGCTCACGCACGGCCACCTTCTCCGTCGCGAGGATCCTCCCGAGTGTCGATGTGGTGCGCGTCTCACAGTCGCCCACATCGTCTTGGAATGCCCGGACCTAGCAGCGCAGAGAAGGAATTTTAATCTCCCTGGCGATTTGAAACTTGTTTTAGCTGACAATGCCTCTGTGGCTGACGCTGTTTTAAATTTTATTCGTGTGAGTGGGTTGTACCGATCCATTTGATTTTTAGTACTGTGTTCATTATGTGTTTGTTCTTCGTTGGCCTACCGCTTTTAGGCAGGTGGTTTTAATGTGCAAAAGCGGCCAGATGCCCTACTGCCTTGTCTGTGGTCACCTGGCCAGGACACGCTGGCATCGTCTTACCACCTTTCTCTTCTTTTACCCGTTTTTACTTTCATTCTTTTACTTATAGACTTGTTACACCCCTTTGCTTGGTGAGACTTAACACATCGTTTTATGTTACATTGTATTGCTTTTATTCTAATCTCTACGGTTGGAACAAGGGACGGATAACAGTAGTCGTTTAGTCCATTTATAACCAAACCATCGAAATTGTATCGCAGTACGACACATAGTCTACGAGAGCACATAAACAGTAACATTCACGGAAAACCGCCCCATCACCCACCAAGTTTTAATCTATTACTTCTTTACTACTAACTGTAATCGAAAGAGGTTTTACACACATACAGTCCTTATACAAATATACCTGAAAAATGGCAGTAATAAATGAATAAATACCCGGGCAACACCGGGTTTTCAGCTAGTCTAATATATAAAGCAGAGTGACCTTATGTTTGTGTGTTTGTGTGTACTTGTTGAAGACAAATCTTTTTGTTCCAATCTTTATGAAATTTTGTACATGTAAGCTTCAATCCATGCCACGTCGGGGGTTCAAATCCCCCCTTGGGCTTGGATATGTGTTTGTTGTCCTTAGGTTAGTTTAACGTAAGTAGTTTGTAAGTCTAGGGACTTATGACCAAAGTATTTTGGTGCCATAAGAATTACAAACATTTGACCATTTGATTTTCAATCCATGAGGACGGTCGCCATAAGTGTAAGAATCACTAACAATACATAGTTCACGAGATATGACGTCATAAACAATGAGATGCGCGAAAAACTGCTGCATTTAGCGGAAATGCTGCTCATTTTCTCCTAAACCATTGGACCGATTTCAACCAAATTTTGTACAAACATTCCTTACCGTGAGGTAACAATTGCTGCAGTGTTAATAATCATATGCGACACATGGTTCAGAAGATATGACGTCATAAAAAATAGTAATCGCAAAAATCTCTCACATAATGCGGCGAGACTTTAAAAATACGCTCTATGAGAATGAGAGTACTTAGCGACTTGCAACAAACTTTAATTTCAAACCTTTATGAAACCTATTCTCGCTGACAACCATAGCAAAATAAAGAAAGGAAAAAAGTTTCTCGCTTACTACTTTTCCGCTGTTTGGGGAGTAAAACTACGGCATTCGGTATAACGTCACAATTTATAATTTGTACACTACAAATTGTAGCCACAGGAAATTTTACAGACAGTATACACGCATATAGTTGAGCGTACCTTTTGAATTGTATCACTGTACGACACGTAGTTTATGAGATTTGATCACATAAACAGTAACGTTCATGGAAAACCGCCCCATGACTCACCAAGTTTTAATCTATTACTTCTTTCATTTAATTGTATTCCCAAGAGATTGTACAGACATACAACCCTTACACAAATGAGTATATACATGAAAAATGGCAGGAATAAATAAATAAATACCCGGGCAAGGCCGGGTATTCAGCTAGTTCTCCCAATACACCCAAGTCAACCATCCGCCTTCCCATTTCATATCGCTGTGCAGTTTTACGCCTAGATATTTGACGCGATTGTGTCAAATGTTCAAATGTTCAAATGTTTGTTAAGCTTAAGGGACTTAACTACGGGGTTATCAGTCCCTAAACTTACAAACTACTTATGAACTACCTACAACTAAGGACGGCACAAATATCCATGCCCGTGGGGGGATTCGAACCCCCGACCGTAGTGGCCGTGCAGACCGTGACTGAAGCGCCTCAGTCTCCTCGGCCACCGCGGCCGGCTGTATTCGAACATTACGGGATTGTTTCTCCTACTCATCTGCATCACCTTATATCTTTCTACATTTGAGGCTAGCTGCCATTCCTCACATCACCTAGAAATTTGGTCCAAGTCATCCTGCATCCAAAGTTGACACCTTCCTGGCTACGTATTCCATATGCTCTTACGTTCGTTAGCAGTCTGTAGTGCGGTACCGTGTCAAACGCCTTTCGAAAATCGAGAAATATGCAGCCTGCCTAATCTAATTCCTTCAGCATCGCCTGATTTTCTAAGTCCGCATTCCATTATCTTTGTTTTGCTCTTGTTAATGTTCTTTTTATACGCACTCTTCAACACACTGTCCATTCCATTCAACTGCTCTACCTGGTCCTTCGCTGTCTCTGACAGAATTACAATGTCATCAGCAAAACGCAATGTTTTTATTTCTTCCCCCTGAACTTTAATCCCTATTCCAAATTTTTCCTTGCTTTCCTTCACCGCCTGCTCGATGTACAAGTTGAATAACATCGGAGAAAGGCTACAACACTGTCTTACTCCCTTCCCAACTAATGCTTCCCTTTCATGCCCTTCGAGCCTAATAACTGCGGTCTGGCTTTTGTACAAGTTGTAAATAATTCTCCTTTCCCTGTATTTTACCCCTAATGACTTCAGAATTTGAAAGTGTGTATTCCAGTCAACATTGTCAAAAGCTTTCTCTAAATCAACAAAAGCTAAAAATCTATCTTCTAAGGTAAGTCGTAAAGTCAGTATTGCCTTCCGGGTTCCTACGTTCCTCCTGAATCCAAACTGATCGTCCCCGAGGTCAGCTTCTACCAGCTTTTCCATTCTCTTGTAGATAATTCGTGTTAAAATTTTGCAACAATGACTTATCAAACTGATGGTTCTGTAATTTTCACATCTATCTGCGCCTGATTTCTTTGGAATGGGGATTATTATATTTTTCTTAAAGTCTGAGGGTATTTCGCCTGTCTCATAAATCTTACACACCAGGTGAAATAGTTTTGTCGGGGCTGGCTCTCCCAGAGACTTTAGTAGCTCTGAGGGCATGTTATCTATTCCCGGGGCCTTGTTCCGACCTAGGTCTTTCAGGGCTCTATCAAATTTATCTCTCAGTATCGTATCTCCTATTTCATCTTGATATACTACCTCTTCCCTTCCTACAACATTGTCTCTAAGTTCATTTCCTTTGTAGAGCTCATCTTTGTACTCTTTCCACCTTTCTGCTTTCCCTTCTTTGCTGAGAACAGGTTTTCCATCTGAGTTCTTGATAATTGTTGAACTGTTTTCCTTGTCCCCGAATGTCTCTTTTATTTTCCTGTAGGCAGTATCTACTTTTCCCCTTCTTATACATTCTTCTATAGATAGGCATTTGGCTTCTAGCCACTGCTGCTTAGCCATTTTGCACTTCCTGTCAATCTCATTTCTTAGTCGTCTGTATTCCATTTTGCCTGTTTCATTTACGGGTTTTTTATATTTTCTCCTTTCATCAATTAACTGTAGTATTTCCTGTGATAACCAATGATTTTTTGTAGGTCTTGCCTTTCTACCTATTTTGTCCTCTGCTGCCTTCACTATTTCATCTCTCAATGCAACCATTCCTCTACTGTTTTATTTCCCCCCGTTTCTGTCAATTGTTGCCTAAAGCACCCTCTGAAATTCTCAAGAACCTCAGGTTCCTTCAGTTTATCCAGGTCCCATCTCCTTATTTTCCTACCTTTCTTCAGTTTTTTTCAATTTCAGCCTACAGTTCATGACCAATAAGTTATGGTCAGAGTCTATATCGGCTCCTGGGTATGTCTTACTGTTTAAAACGTGGTTGCGGAATCTATGTTTTACCATTATAAAATCTATCTGATACCTTCCGGTGTCTCCTGGCCTCTTCAACGTATACAACCTTCTTTTGTGATTCTTAAACCAGGTGTTTGTTATGATTAAATCATGTTCCGTGCAAAATTCTACCAGGCGACTACCTCTTTCATTTCTTCTGCCCAGTCCATATTCACCTACTATTTTTCCTTCTCTTCCTTTTCCTACTACCGAATTCCAGTCTCCCATCACAATTAAGTTTTCCTCTCCCTTAATTGTCTGAAAAATTTCCATTAACTACTCATACATTTCTTCAATCTCCTCATCATCGGCAGAGCTATTTGGCATAGAAACCTGTACTACTGTTGTCGGTGTTGGCTTCGTATCTATCTTGACAATGATAATGCGATCACTGTGCTGCTTATAGTAGTTTACTCGAATTCATATTTTCTTATTCATTATCTGTCCTACTCCTGTGATAACCCCAACTGATTTTGTAGTTATAATCATGTACTCACCTGACCAGAAATCCTGTTCATCCTCCCACCGAACTTCACTAATCCCCACTATATCTAACTTCAACCTATCCATTTCTCTTTTTAAATTTTCTAATTTTCCTACCCGATTAAGGGATCTAACATACCACGTTCCGATCCGTAGAATGCCAGTATTGTCTTTCCTGATGACAACATCCTCCTGAGTAGTCCCCGCCCGGAGATCCGAATGGGGGAGTATTTTACCTCCGGAATATTTTACCCGAGAGGATGCCATCATATTTTCATACAGTAGAGTTGCATGTCCTCGGGAAAAGTAACGGCTGTAGTTTCCCCTTGCTTTCAGCCGTTCGCAGTAGCTGTGTGGCAAAGCCACATTAGCTGATGTTACAAGGCCAGCTCAGTCAATAATCCAGACTGTTGCCCCTGTAACTACTGAAAAGGCTGCTGCCACTCTTCAGGAACCACACGTTTGTCTGGCGTCTCAAGAAAATTTATTGTCTTAGAACTGAGAATATGTTCAAGACTTCTAGAGCAAACTAACGTTAATGATATAGATATGTAATTATGTGAGTGCGTCCTTTTGCCTTTCTTATACACAGGATTCAGATGCGCCTTTTTCCATTCACTTGAAACTTCTTGTTGAATCAAAGCTTCGCGATAAATGTAAGCTAAGTAAGCGGCAAAAGCTGCAGAGAATTCTTTGTAAAACGGAATTGGTACCCCATCTGGACCGTGTCACTTGTTTGTTTTCAATTGTCTCACAAGGGACACCTTTGACCTCGAACTCTCGGAACCGCACGAAACCATGCTTGGAATAACAGGACAGTGTCTTGTGTGTCATTTCCATGCAGAACGTTGCATTGTACCTCCAGTAATATGGAGGTTTGTGCGCCGTCTTGCAATAACCGTTTTTATCTGTAGTTACAAATACATTACATCGGATATTTGTACTAGCATTGCTGCATATACTTCTGTTAAATTGTTCATAAAAAATTTAAAATGTATTACAAACTCTAAAGCGAAAGAGAATATTAGAATCCAGGATAACAGTTTACTTACAGTCGTTGAGGCGTACAGTGCTGATGTTGGCAACAACCGTAGAATGCTATTTGAAAATCCAATCATACAGAATAAGGGAAATAATCCTTGGTGTTGGCACTGAAGTAAATAAATAATTCTGTTCTTTTCCTTAGGTTGACAGAAGTTTTTATGTAACAGTACTCTTGCCTTGTCAGTAAATTAACCATCCCTGTGAAAGAAATATTTCGTTGCCAACATTAGCATACTACGTCGCTGCAACCGTAACTAAACTTTACGCAGTATTCTATCTGTCTTAGTTAAGTTGTAATCCCTTATAGATATGTGTCACTATAGACATTTAGTTATAAAAATATAAAAGGGTGTGGGTTTTGTGATAAAACGCCAGGTTTCGTGCTTTCAAAATACATACTGCAATTTATAACGGCTGAACTTCGAAACGCAACAAAGAGCATTCAACAGTTGTTGCTGCACAGTACACTGCCCGGTCTCCGTAAGTAATATTTTACGCAGTGTAATAATATTATTTTTCGTTTTTGTACCCTAGCTGCGGGAGCGGCCGACCGCTTAAAGGCGCCTTCCTGCGGAGATTCGAGTTCTCCCCCAGGCATGGGTGTGTGTATTGTCCTAAAGTTAGTTTAAAGTAGTTTGTAAGCCTAGGGACTAATAGCCACACAAGTGAAGTCCGTTAGATTTTAACCATTTTAACATTTTGTACTCAAAATATATTTGTATGTTCTGGAAAGCTCTGTTGTGTTATGATACTGTGCGGCTGCTATCTCCCCACTGGCAGAATCTCTGTTATTAGGTAGTGCTTTCAAAAGAGATATACAAAAACGTACGTTCGAATATCACACACTTCAGATCATAATAAATATATTTACGGAAAACATACAGACCTCTCCGTCCGGGTTACCAGTTATCGCGACAATTTTTTTTTATGTTCGAATCTTTTTGGAAACGAAGCATTGTAAATCCACCTCTAGAACGATTAGAAGAGTTTACGGTAGCGTAACCATCCGCAATTTCATGTTAAATTGCCGTGACGCAAATACTATATCTGCCCAGCACGTTACACTTAAGAACTGTTGTGGTCTTCAGTCCAGAGACTGGTTTGATGCAGCTCTCCACCCTACTCTATCCTGAGCAAGCCTTTTCATCTCCTCATAAGAACGACAACCCACATCCACTTGAATCTGCTTACTATACGCGTCTCTTGGTCTCCCTCTGCGATTTTTACCCCACACACTTCCCTCCAACGCTAAATTCACAATTCCTTGATGTCTAAGAATGTGTCCTACCAATCTATCCCTTCTTTTAGTCAAGGTATGCCAGAAATTTCTTTTCTCCTCAATTTGGTTCAGTACCTCCTCATTAGTTACGCGATCCACCCACCTAATCTTCAGCATTCTTCTGTAGCACCACATTTCAAAAGCCTCTATCCTCTTTCTGTCCACACTGCTTATCGTCCATGTTTCACTCCCATACAAGGCAACACTCCATACAAATGCCTTCAGAAAGGACTTCCTTAGGCTTAAATCAATATTTGTTGTTAACAAATTTCTCTTTTTCAAAAACGCCTTTCTACCCATTGCCATTCTGCATTTTATATCATCTGTACTGCGACCATCATTTGTTATTTTACTGCCCAAGTAACAAAACTCATCTACCTCCTTTATTGTTTCGTTACCTAATCTAATTCCTTCAGCATCACCTGATTTTCTTACACTGCACTCCATTACCCTAGTTTTACTCTTGTTAATGTTCATCTTATATGCACCTTTAAGCACACTATCCATTCCGTTCAATTGCTCTTCCAGGTCCTTTGCTGTATCTGACAGAATTACTATGTCGTCGGCAAAACGCAATGTTTTTAATTCTTCACCCTGAACTTTAATTCCTTCTCCAAATTTCTCCTTGCTTTCCTTTATAGCTTGCTCAATGTACAAATTGAACAACATTGGGGAAAGGTTACAACCCTGTCTTACTCCCTTCCCAACCACTGCATCCCTTTCATGCCCTTCAACTCTGACAACCGCTGTCTGGTTTTTGTACAAGTTGTAAATAACCTTACGCTCCCTATATTTTACTCCTGCTTGCTTCAGAACTTGAAAGAGTTTATTCCAATCAACATTGTCAAAAGCCTTCTCCAAATCTACAAAAGCTAGAAATGTTGGTTTGCCTTTTCTTAATCTATCTTCTAGGATAAGGCGTAAAGTGAGTATTGCCTCCCGTGTTCCTACATTTCTCCTGAACCCAAACTGATCTTCCCCGAGGTCGGCTTCTACCAGCTTTTCCATCCTTCTGTATATAATTCGTGTTAATATTTTGCAACCATGACTTATTAAACTGATAGTTCTGTAGTTTTCACACCTCTCTGCACCAGCTTTCTTTGGAATGGGGATTATAACATTTTTCTTAAAGTCTGAGGGTACTTCACCTGTCTCATACATCTTACACACAATGTGAAACAATTTTGTCATGGCTGGTTCTCCCAGAGACTTCAGTAGCTCTGACGGGATATCATCTATTCCAGGGGCCTTGTTTCGACTTAGATCTTTCAGTGCTCTGTCAAATTCATCTCTCAGTATAGTATCTCCTATTTCATCATCATCTACATCCTCTTCCCTTCCTACAATAGTGTCTCGAAGTTCGTTTCCTTTGTAGAGCCCCTCTATATACTCTTTCCACCTTTCAGCTTTCCCTTCTTTGCTGAGAACTGGTTTTCCATCAGTGTCCTTGATATTCATAGAGCTGTTTTTCTTATCGCCAAATGTTTCTTTTATTTTCCGGTAGGCTGTATCTATTTTTCCCCTATTTATACATTCTTCTACATCCTTGCATTTGCCTTCTAGCCAGTCCTGCTTAGCCATTTTGCACTTCCTGTCAATCTCATTTCTTAGTCGTCTGTACTCCATTTTGCCTGTTTCATTTACTGCATTTTTATATTTTCTCCTTTCATCGATTAAATTTAGTATCTCCTGTGATATCCAAGGATTCTTTGTAGGTCTTGCCTTCCTACCTATTTTGTCCTCTGCTGCCTTCACTATTTCATCTCTCAATTTTACCCATTCCTCCTCAACTGTTTTATTTTCCCCTGTTTCTGTCAATTGTTGCCTGAAGCTCCCTCTGAAATTCTTAAGAACTTCAGGTTCCTTCAATTTATCTAGGTCCCATCTCCTTATTTTCCTACCTTTCTGTAGTTTCTTCAGTTTCAGCCTACAGTTCATAACCAACAAGTTATGGTCAGAGTCTATGTCTGCCCCTGGGTATGTCCTACACTTTAAAACCTGGTTCCGAAATCTATGTCTTACCATTATAAAATCTATCTGGTATCTCCCGGTGTCTCCTGGTCTCTTCCACGTATACAACCTTCTTTTGTGATTCTTAAACCAGGTGTTTGTTATAACTAAATTATGTTCCGTGCAAAATTCTACCAGGCGGCTTCCTCTTTCATTCCTTTTGCCCAGACCATATTCACCCACTATCTTCCCTTCCCTTCCTTGTCCTACTACCGAATTCCAGTCTCCCATAACAATTACGTTTTCCTCTCCCTTAATTGTCTGAATAATTTCCTTTAGCTCCTCATATATTTCTTCGATCTCCTCATCATCGGCAGAGCTAGTTGGCATATAAACCTGTACTACTGTTGTCGGTGTTGGCTTCGTATCTATCTTGACAATGATAATACGATCGCTGCGCTGGTCATAGTAGTTTACCCGCATTCCTATTTTCTTATTCATTATCAATCCTACTCCTGTGATACCCCCAACTGATTTTGTATTTATAATCCTGTACTCACCTGACCAGAAATCCTGTTCATCCTGCCACCGAACTTCACTAATCCCCACTATATCTAACTTCAACCTATCCATTTCCCTTTTTAAATTTTCTAATTTTCCTACTCGATTAAGGGATCTAACATTCCACGCTCCGACCCGTAGAATGCCAGTATTGTCTTTCCTGATGATCACATCCTCCTGAGTAGTCCCCGCCCGGAGATCCGAATGGGGGACTATTTTACCTCCGGAATATTTTACCCGAGAGGATGCCATCATCATATTTCCATACAGTAGAGCTGCATGTCCTTGGGAAAAATAACGGCTGTAGTTTCCCCTTGCTTTCAGCCGGTCGCAGTAGCTGTGTGGCAAAGCCACATTAGCTGATGTTACAAGGCCAGCTCAGTCAATCATCCAGACTGTTGCCCCTGTAACTACTGAAAAGGCTGCTGCCCCTCTTCAGGAACCACACGTTTGTCTGGCCTCTCCACAGATACCCCTCCGCTGTGGTTGCACCTACGGTACGGCTATCTGTATCGTTGAGGCACGCAAGCCACCCCACCTCGGCAATGTCTGTGGTTCATGGGAAGAACTATGGGCAACGAAATTCAGGGTGCGACAGCTCGTACTTACAGGAGCCTTAAGACAGAGGACTCTTTTGAACGACGATTCGTCTGCACCACGATTCGATTCTTACAATTCTTTGTTTGTATTAGCTCAAATGAATGATACATTCACGAATCTCCATAACTCTACCACCTTCCTACTATCGATATAAAACCGTCCTGGCGATAACAGCGTCACTTGACGAGGAATGACTGCTGGTCAGACACCCGCGCGGTGAATATAGTACCGTAACGTGGGGTGAAATGGAACAGAAAATGTAGTTTCTACTGAAAATTAATGTCTAAATATTGCACTACAACTCTGAAAATTAATATAAAGAACCTCTAGTTATGCTTACATCTATGTGTTGCAAGGTTAAAAATCCTCTATCAAAACCTTTCGTTATATTTTAATCTAAATTGTTTCAAATCATCCCAGGAGTTGGGGTGATTTGGAACACTGACTCTTTTGATAAATATTTGCATTTAAAACATATGGAGGTGTTGATTGGGACACAGTAAACACATGTGTCAGAACTTTGTTGTGGAGGATGCCTTTATATTACGTCTGTTTGATTTTAATTAATGCTGTTTACTGGGTGGAACACTTCTACTGTCTGCTCCAAATTGCTGAAATAGTTTTCTATCTCCTCTGTTAACTTGCACCCTAGCTCTCTTTACATTTTCACTTAAACGTACTGTAAGAGCCTTGTTATGTGAGATCAGATTTTCCACCCACTCATATCCAGGCCTGTTGCCATCAGACCTCTTTTCCACTCTTCCACTTCGGTCCAAATCGCACCTCAGAATATCCCGAACCTCACTTGTCGTAATTGGCTGACACCATTCTGCACATTTAAATAAACCACTGATTGATGCCCTCTCTTCTTCTGCTGCCAAGACGGTTTGTCCACCTATTTTCAAAGGATTTTTATTATTTAACTTCCTTGAGAGTGTACTAACAGGTATTCCATATTTTTAGAAACATTTCTGAGATATTTTACGTGTCTTGATTTCATTCAGAGCTTTCTGGAGGCTTATCTCGCTATAGTTTTGATATCCCGCTGGCGCAGTCTTCTTTTTGTACACTCGCAGCATGTTCCAATTCACCCTGAAAAAATATTATTTTTCATATTTACACCTCTACCTAATAAACAACATAAGTAAACATAAGCTAACTTTTCACACATCATGACTGATAGTTGCCCTTAACATACCAATGTCAGAAAACTGTATTACTGTTACCAGAGTAGCTGTGCAACAGTTTGTTTTCAGACTTTCATATTATGGGAAATTTTACACTTTTATATAAATATTTTTTTGGAGTTGTATACCTCTTTCACACACACAATTTTTGTATCACTGTAACAATTAGTATCTCTGGTGACTATGGGAGGTGGTTTTCATTAGTTACACCAAAGTATCTCTCCTCAGCAAAAATGATTTCTTGAAATGGAGAAATGTTCCATTTCACCCCAGTAGTTCCAAATCACCACAAGTTACGGTACCAGAGTGCGGAGGCTGGGCAAGATCACGTGGGGAACTGCACGGCTTGTCGGCTGTTGGAGGACTGCTGCGGGGTGTCTTCAATAAGTGGAGCCAAAAAAATAGCGGTAAGAGATCGTATTTTTATTGAAAGGTACGCGGGTTCGATTCCGCCCGGCGCATTGCGAAGGAGCAGAAAAACATTTGCCGCCGGCTGGAGTTCAACCTGCGACCTTCTCAATACGAATCCCATCGTTTATCGCTGAGCCAAACACCGCTTCCTAAACACGCGCTCACAGGGACAGTTGCTAAGATGCATATGGTGATAAATACGTACCAAAATTCATTTTACTTCCTAAACGCTCGGACATTTCGAGTTCCCACTTGGGGCACTTTCGTGTCTCACCACGCCCTACATGTACCATAAATTTGGACGAATTCGGCGATGAGTAGGCGTCCTCTCCTCGTAAGACTTTAATGGGTATGTGATCGACGTCTCTGGGCGTTTGTGCAGTGCTCCGATGAATCCCAACAATTTTCTCACCACGCCGAACACGCCGATGGGGAGTGCGAATCCTTCGTTTCCCGGAGGAACATCTCCTTGACACCTACAACTGTGTGACAAAGGCGAGCTGGCGTCTGAGAAATGTATTTTCCCACTCTCTCAAATTTTGCTTCCTCAATTACGGTATCAACTAGATATAAATGATAATAATAAAAAAAGTGAAACAAATCCATCAATAATGAAAACTACAGCATTAGAAACAATCAGTCAGAGATACCCCGAAGATCAGTGGCTACACATCTACATAGATGGGTCATTAATGCAAAAAGAAAGAAATATTGGTGTATGAATACACAGCAAAATCTTCTGTTTTATCAAAGTTTTGGATTACACCACTCTAATTTTGAAGGTGAAGTTGAAGCCGTCAGAACTGTAGTAAATCAGCTAAATAACTATTTGCACACATTTGATTAAGCAGTCATATTCTGTGACTCGAAAGCAGCAATATCAGCAGTTGTTAACTTAAGAGATCCAAAAATTGTTAAAGTAAAAGATATCCAAGAAATAATTAAGTCCCTACAGCAACACAACAAGAAAATTGCAATTCAGTGGATACCATCTCACTGTGGCGTAGATGGTAATGAGAAAGCTGATTTCCTAGACAAAAAGGACACAAAAATTAAACAAATTGGAAAAACTACCCTGTCATATTTTGCAGTAAAATCGCATTATTATCAATATTTTTAAAGAATAATCGAGAAGAATTAATAAATTCTCATGTGAGCGGAAGAGCCGGGAAACCCTGTTGGATAACCAACTGATACCAAATGGAGCAGAAGAGAGGCAGTGGCGACATCCCGCCTGACTGCTGGACACCACTGTTTGGCCGCCACCTGCACAACATCTCCAGAATGTGTTCTGTGTCACAAGAGTGCTGCCTAATGAACAGCGATCATTTAAAAGAGTGTTCACAATTGTGCATTTGTAATTTAGACTTAACAAAATTGTACTGGGAAGCTAGAAAGCGAATGACGTTAAGTCAACTGCCGGAACATTAAAATAATAATAATAATAATATTTGGTAGACGGTGAAGTTCCTCTAGTTTCTAAGGTTAATAGTGCTAGGTTACATAGTTCGGTATAAAACGTAAGATTTTATCGAGTTTCATAGATAAAATACCGCCGCGGTGGAGTAGCTGGGCGGTCTAAAGCACCTCGCTGGAGAGCGCGCGGTTGCTCGCCGTGGAGGTTCGAGTCCTCCCTGAGGCATGGGTGTGTGCTTGTCCGTAGGTTAGTTTACGTAGGTTTAAGTAGTTTGTAAGCTACGGACTGATGACCACGCAGTTTGGTCCGATACATTTACAAACATTTTAACATTTTGATAAAATACCCTCTGCCATACACCATACGTGGGGAGAGAGTGGAAAGTTTCATCGCAATTGGTTGGTTGGATGATTAAAGGGGACAAAACTACAATGGTCATCAGTCCCCCTTCATTGCAATTGGTTCAACGGCGCAGCAGCGTATAAAACACGAACAAACATGATACGGCAGTTCCCAATGCGTCTCATTGTTTATGAAGTCACATCTCCTAAGCTATAAAGGAGTACAATGTAATAATTCCCAAGGCAAAATACGTTGCGAGTACACGTAACATCTAAAGCGATGTGGCAAAGATCAGAACAGAAGTAGCGCCGAAGAGAGGCCTCGAGTGATTCCACAGATAATACTAACGAGACACATGACTCTACTAGCGGTACCAGATTATACGACAGCGCCACATGTGAAGGCGGCTAAATATAAAATATGAAGGAAATGAACAGTAACCGAAGCGTCACAAAGACAAGTGCTCAGAAGGGATTAGCACTAGATATTAAGATAACTGAATAACTGATGACAGCTCAGGTTGTGTGTAGAGAGACCTTGCATACGAGGTTTGTCAGGAAAGTAATGAGACTGTTTATTTCAGAAACCACACACAGAAGGACAATGAAACTAGTGGAGCTGATAAAGGCAACATTTGTCTACAAGCAGTGAATATTTGAAGTACCTACGGTGAACACACGTGAGTTTATAACATATTTTGTTAGGTGTGTTAGTGTTGCTTGTCCGTGAGATAGCGGGTACATCAAATTTTGTGTGAAACTCAATGACAATGCACTAGAATCATTTAGTAACATTTAGAAAACATTTAGAAAATTAACACAAGCTGCTGAGTGGCACACAAGCAGCTAACCACGAGTAATGAAGGCCAGGAGAAGCAAATAAAAAATCTGGGTCATGTTGATTTGGTTCTTTGATCATCAAGGCTAGATCCATAAGGAATTTTTTCCTCGAGGAAAAACAATGTATCAACAATTTTAGATCCAGGTCCTTGAAACACAAGGAATCGGGTCATTCGTGTCCGTCCTGACATGTGTCAATCATGGATCCTCCGTCACGACAATGCACCGTGCCACACTGCTCTCTATTGGTAATAAGGGCATTCATGTTTTGCCAACCCCCCCCCCCCACCATCACCACAATTCCTAAGATCTCAGTCTCTGTGACGTCTTCCTGTTCCCAAAAATAAAAAATGCTGTTTGTGGCCATCATTTTGGGTCCGTAGGAAACGTTGAAAGGGTCGTGACACAGGAGCTTTGGAGGGTTCTATCTGTGAGAGGGCAAGAGTGTCTTCGAAACTAATAACAGGATATTTTTCCGCATCTGATGTACTAATCCAACTAGTCATCCATGTCGTGGGACAAAATATTGTGTAAACGAGTGCTGAAAGATTGGATGTCCTAGTTCTTCTCTCACAGTCGTATATCGGAAACTGGCAATTATAACCTTGGTCTCAGACAGTAAAGGAATATGAACACCGTGCAATGTTTTCTGATTATTTTTTCTGAAATCGATTTCTCCGATTCAGTACGTAATTGTTATTCGATTTCTGCTATTCGTTCGCTGTCCTTTCTATTCTTCGATGGCAAGATTCAAGTGTGCAAAGTTTTACTGAAATCAGATGGACGATACGGCAGCGCATAAAATACAACACAAACATGATGCGGCTGTCTGCCACGCGTCTCAGTGTTTATGAGAAGAGAGTTTATAAGAAGTACGATGAAATAATTCCTAAAGCACATTCATTAGCGAAAATCGATAGTGCTGCAAAACAAGATGCGAACACATCTAATAGCAAATAATTAATACATTTAAACGTCATTCATAATGCTGTAGTTTTAGAAGCAACTGCGTATTCATGAGGTCACATCTGTTTAACTATATATGTTTGATGAGCTACGTGAAGTATAGTGATGTAATTACGCCTGTAACTTTCGCGAAAGTGCAACGATTGCAGATCAAGTGCAGTGCCAAAGCTATGAATTGTTTTCCACGATTCCGGAGATTTCTTGCATATTGCTTCTAGGGACCATTCATTTGGCACACATGTGTCCAGTGCAGCTCGTGCGAGGCCCCATGATGACCAGGACGTATCGTACACTGGTTGCAGACCATTTACACCCCATCATGCCGATCGAGTTTCCCAACGTCATTGTCATTTTTCAATTATATAACTCACGATGTCACAAGGCCGGGAGTTGCTGGAGTGGTTTGAGCAAAACAGTGGCGAGTTCTGTTTATGTGGTTGTCCATCAACTTGTTCTGTCACAACGCGATCGCGATAGAACGCATATGGGATGTGCCTGAACGTGTGGTCAGAGCTTATCCCTCCCTCCCTGGAGTTTGCGAGACTCAGGCGATGCAGATGCGGCGCCAGATATCGCCAGCCATATACCACGGCCTCGTCGCAAACACGCCAAGATGCGTCACCACTGTCATCGTGCCAAATGAGGACATACTGCATCTCACTGTTGTGACTACTCATGTTAACTGTCATCTGGCCTTGCTAAGGATCTTCCATTCATTACATGTAATTGATTTGTATGGACAGCGCTCTGGAGGAAGTGACTACAGTCTGCATGTATTTCTGTACAGTGTGTGACGGAGAGTAACTTTGACTTTGTTATTTGTGAAGTTTTCTTCCTGATAAATTGAAGGATGGAGAGTAGCAAGAACATATGCTCGCCGCGAACTTCTCTTAAACTAATTTTGTCTTTGTGTATCTACATGAACGATATACAGGAGTCTGCAAAATTACCCATATGTTTCGACTGCATTTAGAAAACAATAACGCTTGACTTTCTCAACGGAAAGAAGTGTTCAGACATAAACGTGACTTCCAACATACCTCAAGAGAGTGATAGAGGCACATTATTTTTCACAGTATATATGACCAAATAGCTGAAAATGTGGCGTCGCCCGTGTATATATTCACTGCAGTCTTAAATTAGTCCACCTCACCTTGCGTTTTCTCTCTTCCCTTTCCTTCTCTGTCTGTTCATCTCTTCCACTCCCCTTTCTCTGCCATCACCTACTCCTCTCTCTTAAACTCCTGCTCCACCTTCTCAGTCAATTAGTCAATTGCGTCATACATCTCCGAAAAATTATATAAGTGCAGTGTTACCTGAAAGACATAAATTTCAAACTCATAAAATCGTGTACACAGAACAAAATTACGAACATAGCTTCTTTGGAGGCATCACATGAGAATGGCATAAGTCGAAATGGCCGACATGAAAAATAAAGTATTTGCAGCAACTTAGGTAATTAATATTTATTGGAATGAAATAATTTCTGAAGCACATTCATTGGCGTAAATGGATAGTGTTTGTAAAATAAATAGCGAATACAGTTAGCAAAGAGGTAATAAATTTAAACGTGATTCTTAATGCAGCCGTATACGGCGCATAACGTCAAGGTTATATTCCTTATTGAATGCACGACCTAGAAGCAAAAATTTGTGAAGCACTATGAGACGGTAAAAAAAAAAAGATAAAAAAAAAATAAAAAAAGTCAGCCAAACTTTCACATTTAGTCGAACTTTGACTGCTTTTTCCGGTCTCGGTTCACCGTGCCGTTATAACCGTAAACCCAAGTAGTCACGAGTTATGACCATTTTGAGCAAATCAGGATAATCATTGACGTCAGACAAGGTCTCCCGAGCAATAGTAACACCTGACGGTTCTTCTGATCAAATTTGGAAAGTTTTGGAACAAACTTCGCCGACAAACCTCTCATGCCCAAAACAGTTGAAAAAATTACATAACACAAGCCGAGCTATATACCAACATCCTCAGTAAAGTCGCTTACGGGAACTGGACGATTTTCAAAAATGTTCAAATGTTTGTAAAGCTTATGGGACTTAACTACGGGGTCATCAGTCCCTAAACTTACAAACTACTTATGAACTACTTACGAACTAGGACGGCACAAACATCCATGCCCGAGGGGGGATTCGAACCCCCGACCGTAGTGGACGATTTTCCAAAACAATTTTCTTCAGAGCTTCGACGTTGTCTGATGTGCTTTGTCTTCCAGACCGAGGTTCTGGCACCTCCTCGGTCTTCTTAGGAGAGCTTGTACCACTGGTAAACAGGTTTTTCACTTCTAACAGATTTTTCGTGTGTCACTGTAACATTCCAAGTGTTTTAGAACACTAACATTAAATGTTTCACCATAAATGAGTTGCAAATATTTGCAACAATTGTAATACTAACAGAAAATCGCCGAGTACACTAAAACACATCTAACCTATCTATCTGTCAAAAACAAACCATGTATGGTGTACTCTTCAAACTCTGAACATACGTTCGGGACATGTGTACCAACATAACAAAAAATAAGTTAATAATCGAATGGCGCAGTTTGATAAGTCACCTTACTTTCTGAACGGCGCCGGTTTGTTGGTCCCAGCTGCTGCGTGACTCATTTCTTAACCGTCCATGCGCCATGCGCCACTCATGTTCTGCGTGTGAATTATGGTCGCGTGGTTGTTTATGACCATGGAGAGACAGTGGCTCTTGGAAACGTACATCTATCCTTTGAACGTTCGTCTTCGAAAAGATTACTATCGCACTCACACGATCAAGTAACACAATCAATTGCGATCTGACCTCGTGATTTGAATTTGAGCAGAAATAAATCTAAAGCTCTGTTGCCTCTACGAGAGTATAAGTAGCAACGAATAGAGGCATCGAGTGATTCCACAGATAATACCAACGAGACAGATGACGCTAGTAGCGGTACCAGATCATGCGAAAGCGCCAAGTGTGAAGACGGATAAATATAAATGCGGAGGAAATTAACAGTAACCGAAGTCTCACAGAGACAAGTGCTCACAAGACATTAGCACCAGATATTAAGACAGCTGAATAACTCTGGACGCCAGAGGTAAACCTATCCAAAGTAACATTTCGCTGACTTTACAGGAGAGCAAAACGAAGCTGCTGCGACTCGGATTTGGCTACCTGTAGAATAATTCAAATACCCAATCATGAAGACCTCTAGTTTTTATATCTTTGCTAGTGAGTTTCTACATGTACTTCGTTTTTAGAAATATCTTCTGAAATGTTACGATATTTTACCTCACATAAATATATTTGTGAAGCCGTCTTTATTTACACATACGATATTGTCAAGGTGCTTATTACATTAGGTTTGCTGTTCATTTGCATGCCATTTTATATTTATAAATGTTCCTTTTTATGTTTATAAATGTTTACCTTTATTATACAGGATTATTCTACGAAATACGAATAGGAATATGAGAATTATTGGTACTGAAATTAAGAAATAAAGCCATTCATACTTATTGAATACCAGTAGATTTATTAAGAGTTACAATTTTATCCTTTCACAAAGCCGGTCACAAATACTAGTCACTTAGCAAAGTTTAAGTAAATTGAACAAAATAAATTCCAACCATAGTAGCTTACTCTAGAAAGTAACAAAGGTTAAACTACTTTAAAACCTGAGACAATGACAAACATTTCTGTCCAAATTCAGCATATATTCATTAACAAATTGAGGACAAAATTCGAAATGTAGAAAAACAATTCCCTTGTACAATTAATTGATAACAACATTATGTTCATATCCTTCTGAGTCCTTTTCAGTTTGTGTTGACATAATCTGTGGTATATTTTGGTAGAAATAGTGTAAAGATCCAGGCTCCCACCTAAGCAGCTTTTGTAAATCTTTATACTTCTCTGTAGCAATAGATCTGAGAGTATTTCGTATAGCAGGAAGCTCTTCCGGCCATACTGCCCCTCTTTTTCGCCGTTGCACGACAATCTCTTGAAATTCACCATCAAATGCTGTTTTATAGAACACAGAACCTGAATTCTGTGCTCGTACTTGTAGATGCACAACTTGGCTAACCAAAAAATTTTCCAGATACTAAACTTTTGATTGTCCGTTTAACTAAAGGTGATGATGATCCTTTGAAAAGACTTACAAAGTCTTTAAAATCTGCCATTTGCATGTCATATACTTGAATGAGTTCTTTGAATCTGCACTGGCGAACAAAATGTTGCCAATCCCAAGGAGTTGCAATTATGTCATTTGGGCTCAGTTTGCTTTTGGCACGTTCACTAACAGCATGTACACCATCTACCTCCATATGAGTGTCCCTTCAATAAGAATTTATGGTTTATCACTTTAAGATTAGGAAGACACCTAAGAATCCAAAAATATGACAGAATCATGGGTAAGTTACGATTCTGGCCTCCACAGTTGTCAGTCCATATCGCAAGTTCCTCAGTTTGGGTTTTGGCAGGTTAGCTAGGGCCCACTTTAGCAAACAAGATGACACTTCTATAGGTCCACGACCTGCTACTGTTTCATCCCACATGCAACAATAGGATTTCTGCTCTGAAGCATCAAGGATTGTCAGATTATACGTCCAGAGCTTTCTTAGATAAAACGCACTGGAATTAGTAAGGTGAGGTGTCGGCAAACATTTTTGAAGATCGAACATGACAATCTTTGCATTTGATCCAGGTTGTTTTGGCCGATTTTTGTCGAAGGTCTTGTTTTTATATCTTACATCTGCTTCTGACAAGTGGCCATCGTAATCTGATTAAAATTTGGACTGTTTCTTCAGCTGTTATATCATTTTTGAGTTTCACCTGAAACTCATCACAGTCATCACACGTATCAGTCGCAGGTTTCTTGAATCCTAAATTAAACTCAATGTTAAATATGTCACGGTAAACCCACTGCTTTGCAATTAACTCTTGCTTCATTTCGTTTTCCTTGCAGTGCTCTACATACAAAGAATACATTTTTGATATATTGAGATGGCTGCTAAGATACAATCTACCTGTTTTTGCATAACGAGGCAACGAAATTAATACGCCACCATTAGTTCGATTTAACTATCTGGAACGCGCAGTATGAAAAGTACATACGAACGCGCAGTGTCATGACAAGTCTTTGTGGTAATAATGAGAAAACACGCGTTGATTAAACGCTGAACTTGGAAAGGAAAATCACTACACAAGATACACAAGGCTTCGGCAATGGGGAACAGTCGAAAATTAAAACAAGCGAGACCTGACAGATCACGCTTTCCCGTGGGTTAAATAGACGTAATTGCATTTCAGTCAAGTAAAGTTTGTTTAGTTACATTTACATAAACGTCTATCATATGACCAACCAAAATGAAAATCGCATACCTGGGATTCTTCATTTCTTAGCAGCAAATCAATTCCATCAGTAACTTTGTCGTAAGGTAAGGTCTCAGCACCCAACAGATTCGCACTGTCATTTTCCTAAGTAAGCAAATTGCATTACTATACAAAACGCGATGAATTTTGCTCGATTCAAATGATAAACCATGTATAATAGGACTGTACCTTTGATTGATCGTATGACAAGCATTGTAGTTGTGTCAGTTCCGTATATTATAGCCACTCATTTTCGTCAAAAGGAGGCGCTACATGTGTACTTGTATCTGTTACCAACGGAGTTTCGACGACATTACTACCGTCGACTGGTAGTAAAGCATCGAGATCATTTGTCTCTTAAATCGCGGAACGTACATTTAGATGTTTCTTATATCCCAGTATGATGAATAATATCTTAAAATGTATATTGTTGTGGTCTTCAGTCCGGAGACTGGTTTGATGCAGCTCTCCACAACACCCTATCCTGAGCAAGCCTCTTCATCTCCACATAAGAACGGCAACCTACATCTGTCTGAATCTGCTTACTGTATACATCTCTTGGTCTTCCTCTGCGATTTTTACCCCACACACTTCCCTCTAATGCTAAATTCACAATTCCTTGATGTCTAAGAATGTGTCCCACCAATCTATCCCTTCTTTTAGTCAAGGTATGCCAGAAATTTCTTTTCTCCCCAATTCTGTTCAGTACCTCCTCATTTGTTACGCGATCCACCCACCCAATCTTCAGCATTCTTCTGTAGCACCATATTTCAAAAGCCTCTATCCTCTTCCTGTCTGCACTGTTTATCGTCCATGTCTCACTCCCATACAAGGAAACACTCCATACAAATGCCCTCAGAAAGGACTTCCTTAGGCTTAAATCAATATTCGATGTTAACAAATTTCTCTTTTTCAAAAACGCTTTTCCACCTATTGCCATTCTGCATTTTATATCCTCTGTACTGTGACCATTTGTTATTTTACTGCCCAAGTAACAAAACTCATCTACGTCCTTCGTTTCCCAATCTAATTCCTTCAGCATCACCTGATTTTCTTACACTGCACTCCATTACCCTAGTTTTGCTCTTGTTAATGTTCATCTTATATGCACCTTTCAGCACACTGTCCATTCCGTTCAATTGCTCTTCCAGGTCCTTTGCTGTATCTGAGAGAATTACTATGTCGTCGGCAAAACGCAATGTTTTTAATTCTTCCCCCTGAACTTTTATTCCTTCTCCAAATTTCTCCTTGCTTTCCTTTATAGCTTGTTCAATGTACAAATTGAATAACATTGGAGAAAGGCTACAACCCTGTCTCACTCCCTTCCCAACCACTGCATCTCTTTCATGCCCTTCAACTCTGACAACCGCTGTCTGGTTTTTGTACAAGTTGTAAATAACCTTACGCTCCCTATATTTTACTCCTGCTTGCTTCAGAACTTTAAAGAGTTTATTCCAATCAACATTGTCAAAAGCCTTCTCCAAATCTACAAAAGCTAGAAATGTAGGTTTGCCTTTTCTTAATCTATCTTCTAGGATAAGCCGTAAAGTGAATATTGCCTCCCGTGTTCCTACATTTCTCCTGAACCCGAACTGATCTTCCCCGAGGTCGGCTTCTACCAGTTTTTCCATCCTTCTGTATATAATTCCTGTTAATATTTTGCAACCATGACTTATTAAACTGATGGTTCTGTAGTTTTCACACCTGTCTGCACCTGCTTTCTTTGGAATGGGGATTATAACATTTTTCTTAAAGTCTGAGGCTACTTCGCCTGTCTCATACATCTTAAACACCAGGTGAAACAGGTTTGTCATGGCTGGTTCTCCCAGAGACTTTAGTAGCTCTGAGGGAATATCATCTACTCCAGGGATCTTGTTTCGACTTAGGTCTTTCCGGTCTCTGTCAAATTCTTCTCTCAGTACAGTATCTCCTATTTCATCTTCCTCTACATCCTCTTCCCTTCCTACAATATTGTCTCGATGTTCATTTCCTTTGTAGAGCACCTCTATATACTCTTTCCACCTTTCAGCTTTCCCTTCTTTGCTGAGAACTGGTTTTCCATCCGTGTCCTTGATATTCATAGAGCTGTTTTTCTTATCTCCAAATGTTTCTTTTATTTTCCTGTCGGCTGTATCTATTTTTCCCCTATTAATACATTCTTCTACATCCTTGCATTTGCCTTCTAGCCACTCCTGCTTAGCCATTTTGCACTTCCTGTCCATCTCATTTCTTAGTCGTCTGTACTCCATTTTGCCTGTTTCATTTACTGCATTTTTATATTTTCTCCTTTCATCGATTAAATTTAGTATCTCCTGTGATATCCAAAAAAGTAAATTAGCTATGCATAATGATTTGATGTTGTAAGCTGATGATGTAATGAGACTGTAGAATAGAATATTAGTTCTTGAAGTACTAGAAATACTTGTACTGCTTACCTGTACTAACTTCAGCGCTAATTCCACGATCCTTTTACTTCTTCCACTAATAGAATCCATTTTAATCTTCGATTCCGTCATAAAATGCTCCTCCAAACATCACAAACTACAGCACACTGTTATTCGCACGTGATTAACAATTTGTATAACAATACTGAAGTAACGTAACACTTAGAGATAAACCATCGTAACAGCCAATACGATAAAGAGCGAGGCGGTGTATATTCAGGTCAATTGTCGTACGGTCATTTACCCTTGTTTACCACTGGTTTCAGGTTGCAAATACAATAGTATCCCATTGCTGAATTTCTTTTATTTAAAATATGCGCATACAGTATTGTACCCCTATGAAGGTATGACTTAAACTAGCCACATACGATAAAAACCTCAAAATCGTAATTTTTGCACTTACGATAGGTTACCTCTGACGTGCAGAACTGAGGTGAGGGCAGGCTGCCTGTAGAGAGAGCCAGCACAGATCCCTGTGAGGGCAAGAGCGCACCCCAGTTGTGACGTCAGTAGATGCCCGAGAGCGAGCTGCTCAATCTCCTCAGCTCTTACATTATATAAATCTCTAATTCTAATTTCCTGTCTTCTTAACACACAATACGTAATAACAGGGTACTTCTCCGCATCTGATGTACTAATCCAACTGGTGGGATAAAATATTGTATAAACGAGTGCTGCTCTCTCGTAGTCGTATTTCCGAAGCAGGTAGTTATAACCTTGATTTCAGACGGTAAAGGAATATGAATACTGTACAATTATTTCTGATTTCGTTTGATTCGTTTGATTCTTTGATTCAGTACGTCATGGTGATTCGATTTCTAGTATACGTTCACTGTTCTTTCTATTCTGCGATGACGCGATTCAGGTGTGCAGAGTTTCATTGAAAGCGGATGGGCGGTACGGCAGAGTATGAAATACAAACAACCATGATGCACAGGTTTCCCACGCGTTTCAGTGTTTATAATGTCACTTCTCCTAAAATATAAGAACTACAATCAAACAATTTCTTAGGTACATTCAATGGCGTTAATGGATAGTGTTAGCAAAATGTGTTGCGAAGCCATTTAGTGGCAAATAATTAATAAATTTAAACGTCATTCATAATGCAGTAGGTTTAGTTGCAATTCCGTGTTCATGACGTTACGTCTGCTGAACTACGTGTATTATAGTGATACAATTATGCCTCTAAGCTTTTTTTTTCTTTTTTTGCGCATTGCTTCTAGGGACCATTCACGTGGGTAATCATGGGCCCATTGTAGCTCGTGCGAGGCACCATGATGACCAAAGGGTCGCACACTAGCTGCAGACCATGTACACCCCATTATGACGATCCAGTTTCCCTACGGCATTGTTATTTTCCCACATGATAACGCACCATCTCACAAGGCCAGAAGTGTGATGGAGTGGTTTGAACAAAACAGTTAGGAGTTGCTATTAGTTGCTAGTCGGGCAACTTGTTCTACCTCAACGGGATCGCAACAGAACGCATATGGGATGCGGCTGAACGTGTGGTCAGAGCTCCTCCCTCCCTCCCTGGAGTTTACGGGAATCAGGCGACTGCTGAATGCAGCCGCTACCACTGCCTCATCGCTTTCATGTGCAGACGCGTCACCGCTGTCATCGTGTCTTATGAGGACATACTGGCTGTCACGTGGGTCGTATTGTTTCACTAATCAGCATAAACTGTTATCTGGCCATGCTAACGATCCATCATGTATTACGTGTAATGGAATTGTTCTGAAAGCCTTTTTGAAGCACCGACTACAGTCGGCAAATATTTCTGTACAGTGTATGACAGAGTATGATTCACGTTGTTATTTAGGAAGTTTTCTTCCTGTTTAATTGAAGAATGGAGAGTAGGTAGAACTTATGCTTATGTTGCCTCGCTGTGAACTTCTTTTACAAGGGGAGTCCGACAGTTGTGTAATTCAGATTCGATTCATACTGCCCATAATGAAAGCTCATGGCTAGAGGTGTAATTTGGCCGGACCAGAGTGATAGTTGTCATACAAATATGGAAAGCAGAAAACAGCACGACATCGAGCACATCTCATAAACGATGCGTTTTTATAAGTACAATTGTTTTTTAAATTATGTGTTGGGAAACACACCTGATTCATACTCTGAGCCGGCCGCGGTGGCCGAGGAGACTGAGGCGCTCCAGTCACGGTCTGCACGGCCACAACGGTCGGGGGTTCGAATCCCCCCTCGGGCATGGATATTTGTGCCGTCTTTAGTATAAGGTAGTCGATAAGTAGTTTGTAAGTTTATGGACTGATGACCCCGTAGTTAAGTCCCATAACCTTAACAAACATTTGATTTTGATATTCTGAAAAAGTGTGCTATCATTCGACAGGTTTGACTTACACTATACGTATTCGTTTCGGAACATCGTTTACACTTCTTCTGTTAACTATACGTGGTAAACATTATGAAGACAGTTAATAACATTTGTGAAATACAAATTTGTTTGCGGAAAACAGAATGATGTTCGAAGTCGCCAGTTGCATATAATAAGTTGTTTGAAAGTCGTTTGTCGTGGAAAAACTGGCGATTTCGAACATCAAATGCTGTTGCGTGTGCGTTTGTGTGTGTGTGTTTGTTTGTTTGTATACATTTGAATTATATATATATATATATATATATATATATATATATATATATATATATATATATATAAAGGTGCATGCCACGAGATTCGATCCGGCGACCTTCGGATTACGAACCCGAACGCTTACCGCTACGCCACGCCTCTGATCAATATTATTAATCATAGAGAGTATTTCACCGTAACGGTTTTTTTTAACTATCGATTTTCTCGATAACGGCTGAGAAGTGCATCTTGGTGCTTTACCAAATTACACCTATGGCCATGAGCTTTCATTATGCGCAGTATGAATCTAATCTGAATTTCACAATTGGCGGCCTCCCCTTGTTAGACTTATGTTTCTAATTCGAATAAATAATCCCTGAGACGGATTTACGTCTCAAATATGTCAAAGACATTATTGATAGATCTGAAGCATTGAATTAAAATTTGTGGTGCGGCCGGGAATCGAACCCGGACCTCCATGCTTACTAGGCAGACGTCTTAACCGCTGCATGGAGAGCCTTGGCAGTAGTGGCAATTATCTTTGGAACAAAGAAGCTAAATTAAAGTTTGTGTTGTGGAGGGAAATCGTACATAGATTATTCCAAGGCGCCTTAATCGTTAGTGGTGTGGTAGTCTAACGGTTAAGACGTCTGCCTAGTAAGCATAGAGGTCCGGGTTCGATTCCCGGCCGCACCACAAATTTTAATTCAATGCTTCAGATCTATAAATGATGTCTTTGACTTATTTTTCTCTTCCTGTCCCTAAGTGAAAAATATATAGGATACTTGCAAACTGACCATTTGTTCCGATTCGATTTAGAAAACAAAGCTTCACTTTCTCAAAGGAAAGAATTCTTCCGACATAAACGTGACTTCTAACAAATTCAAATGTTCAAATGTTTGTAGAGCTTATGGGACTTAACTACGGGGTCATCAGTCCATAAACTTACAAACTACTTATGAACTAGCTAATACTAAGGACGACAGAAATATCCATGCCCGAGGGGGGATTCGAACCCCCGACGACAGTAATGACCGTGCAGAACGTGACTGGCGCGCCGCAGACCGCTCGGCCGGCTGACTTCAAACATACTCATAAAACGTGTTAGTGGCCCATTACTTTTCGTAGTGACCGAATTGCTAAAACCCGGCATTGCCCGTGTACATATTTATTCCAGTCTTAAGCTAGTCCACCTCACCATCTCTTTCCTTGTCTCTCTCTTCGTCTCCACCTTCCTCTTTGTCTGCCAATCACCTCATCTCTGTTGAACTTCTCCTCCTACTCCACAGTCTATTGCCGCCTCCATTATGAAAAGTTATATAATTCATTTAACTTTCTTGCTGATCAGTGAAGTGCACCATAAGTATATTGCAAGCCACCTTCCGCCATTCAGTGTATGAAATAATTGGCAGAAGGTGAAGTTCCTCTAGCTCTGAAGGTTAACGGTGCTAAATTTCATAGTTTAGTATAAAACGGTAGTTCTTGTCGAATTTCATAGATAAAATGCCCTCTGCCATACAACATACGAAGTTTTACGTAGGCAGTGATTTTTCTCTTATTTTGAAGATCAAGCGTGCAGTTTCTTCTCAATCGGATGAAAGGTACAGCAGCGCATAAAATAATAACTAACTTAATGCCTTGGTGTCTATGACGTCACATCAGCTAAACTATAATGAGAACAACGAAATGATTTCGTTGGCACATGAAGTGGCGTTAATGAATAGTGTTTGCAAAGGTGACTCCGCAGATAAAATTAACAAGTCAGATGGCTTTAGTAGCCGTACCATTTTATACAGAAGCGCCACGTGAAGACGAATAAATGTAAAACGTGAAGGAAGCGAATAGTAAGCCAAGTGTCGCAAAGACAAGGGCTCTCAACAGATTATCGCTAGATGTTAAGGCAACGGAATAATTGACGACAACACAGGCTCCATGTAGAGAGAGACCTGGCATAGATCCATGTGAGGGCAGGAGCGCCCTCGTATGCGACTACTGGTGGATAGGACTATGGCTGCCAGGAGCAAGCCGCTCAACGTCCTTATCAGGTCCGACACTATATAAATGTAAACTTACTAATTTCCTGTCTTCTTAATACACAATGCTCAATAATGGGGTATTTTTATCTGCATCTGATGCACTAATACAAGTAATCGTCCATGTTGAGGGATAAAATTTTTTATAAAGGAGCGCTGAAAGAGTGGATAACATAGTTGTCCCTTCGCCATCGTATTTCCACGGAGGTAATGATTCTGTTATGGTAGCTCCCATAATTTCGTACCTCCCATCGCATTTCCGAAACAGGCATTTGTAAGCAAGATGTCAGACGGTAACGAAATGTAAAGAATCTCAGGGAGGCGTTGCCATCTTGTGCACAAAGCACCTGGCAGCGGTAAGACTACTTACCACAAGAATTCAGTTCCCATCATCATGTTGTTGTCCCATCACAATTAAGTTTTCCTCTCCCTTAACTGTCTGAATAATTTCCATTAGCTCCTCATACATTTCTTCGATCTCCTCATCATCGGCAGAGCTAGTTGGCATATAAACCTGTACTAATTTTGTCGGTGTTGGCTTCGTATCTATCTTTACAATCATAATGCGATCACTGTGCTGCTCATAGTAGTTTACCCGCATTCCTATTTTCTTATTCATTATCAGTCCTGTGATACCCCCACATGATTTTGTATTTATAATCCTGTACTCACCTGACCAGAAATCCTGTTCATCCTGCCACCGAACTTCACTAATCCCCACAATATCTAACTTCAACCTATTCATTTCCCTTTTTAAATTTTCTAATTTTCCTACTCGATTAAGGGATCTAATATTCCACGCTCCGACCTGTAGAATGCCAGTATTGTCTTTCCTGATGACAACATCCTCCTGAGTAGTCCCCGCCCGGAGATCCGAATGGGGGACTATTTTATCTCCGGAATATTTTACCCGAGAGGATGCCATCATCATATGTTCATACAGTAGAGCTGCATGTCCTCGGGAAAACTACCGGCTGTAGTTTCCCCTTGATTTCAGCCGTTCGCAGTAGCTGTGTGGCAAAGCCACTTTAGCTGATGTTACAAGGCCAGCTCAGTCAATCATCCAGACTGTTGCCCCTGTAACTACTGAAAAGGCTGCTGCCCCTCTTCAGGAACCACACGTTTGTCTGGCCTCTCCACAGATACCCCTCCGCTGTGGTTGCACCTACGGTACGGCTATCTGCATCGTTGAGGCACGCAAGCCACCCCACCTCGGCAATGTCTGTGGTTCATGGGGGTGGCCCATCATCATATAATTTTAAAAATTTAGGAAAGTATGTATATATCTCCCTCTGAAGACGTACGACAGCGCAGAAAATACCAACATGATGTGCCGGATTTCCACGCGTCTCATGTTTATAATGTCACATCTCCTAAATTATAAGAAATACAATAAAATAATTTCTCAAGCACATTCATTAGCGTAAGTGGATAGTGTTTGTAAAATAAATAGCGAACACAGTAGCAAAGAGGTAATAAATTTAAACGTCGTTCAAAATGTAGTCGTATTAGAAGCAACTCCGTGTTCATGACGTCATATCTCCTGTACTATATGTTGCACAGTAATATAATTCTGCCAATAACTTTCGCGAATGTGCAACGATGGATAAACAGTGGTGTGATGAAAAAGCCATGAATTTTTTTTCCATAATTCCAGACGATTTTTGAGTATTGCTTCTCGGATTGGCGTATATTTTCAAAGTCGTATTGCTTATTGACTGCAAGACCTTAAAGCAAAAATTTATGTAGCAGAACGCCACAGTAATTAAAAAATTAATTCAGTCAATCTTTTACTTTCAGTCGAACATTTATTGCTTTTTTCGGTTTTGGCTCACCGTGCTGCTTCCATTGGGATGGCTGGTCTTTGGTTTCGCCGTCATAACCGTAAACCCATCTTTCGTCAAGAGTTATGACCCTTTTGAGCAAATCTGGATCATCATTGACGTCATTCGAGAGATCCTGAGCAATGCTCACGCGACGGTTCTTCTGATTAAATTTGGGAGGTCTTGGTACAAACTACGCCAACACACATCTCATGCACAAGATGGTCGAAACAATTGCATGACACAAGCCGACCTGTATTCCAACATACTAAGCAACATTGCTTACGGGAATTGAACGATTTTCCAAAACAATTTTCTTCTTCAAATCTGTTGCTGATGTGCTGTGTCTTCCAGATCGAAATTCTGGCACCTTCTCGGTCATCTTGGAAGAGCTTGTATCACTTGTAAACATTTATTTTACTTCGAACAGATTCATTGTCAACATTTCAAGTGTATTAGAACACTACATTCCATTTTTCACAAAAAAGTGATGCGACGTTTTGCAACAGTTGTTATACTGGTAGAAAATCGCCGAACACCCTAAAACACATCTAACCTATCTATCTGTCAAAAACAGACCAAGTATGGTGTATACTTGAAACTATGAACATATTTTCGGGACATGTGTTCCAATGTAATAAAATGAAATTGATAATCGAATGACCTTTGATAAGTCACCTTACTTTTTGAACGGCGCCGGTTTGTTGGTCCCAGCTGGTGTGTGACTCATTTCTTAACCGTCCAAGGGACATACCCCAGACATGTGCTGCGTGTAAATTATGGTCACTTGGTTGTTTATGACCATGGAGAGACAGGGAGCCTGAGAAACATACTTCTCTACTGTGAACGTTTGTTTTCGGAAAGATTGCTGGCACACTCACACGATAACGTAAGACAATCACTTGCGATCTGTTCTTGTGATTTGACCGACTGAGCGGAAGTAAATCTGAAGGTCGGTTGCGGCGATGAGAGTATAAGTAGCAACGAACAGAGGCATCCAGTGATTCCACAGAAAATACTAACGAGTCTCTACTAGTGGTACCAGATAATACGACTGCGGTACATGTCAAGACGGATAAATATAAAATGTGAAGGAAATGAATAGTAACCGAAGTGTCACACAGACAAGTGCTCACAAGAGATTAGCACTAGATATTTAGACAGCTGAATAATTGTGGTGCCTGTAGAGAGACCCAGCACAGATTCCTGTGAGGGCAAGAGCGCTCTCAAGTTGTGACCGTCAGCGAGCTGCTCAATCTCCTCGGGTCTTAGATTATATAAATCTCAAATTCTAATTTCCTATCTTCTTAACACACAATACTTAATAACAGGGGACTTCTCCGCATCTGATGTACTAAGCCAACTGGGAGTGGGATAAAATATTGTATAAACGAGTGCTTACAGACTAGATGACGTAGTTCTTATCTTACAGTTATAATCTTGATTTCATACACTTAAGGAATATGTTTACTGTGCAATTGTTTCCGATTTCCTTTACTCAGATCGATTTCTTCGATTCAGTACATCATGGTGATTCAATATCTACTATTCGTTCACTGTTCTTTCTATTCTACGATGGTGCGATTCAGGTGTGCTAAGTTTCATTGAAATCGGATGGCAGGTACGGCTGCGCATAAGATACGAACAAACTTGATTAGCGTAAATGGATAGTGGTTGCGAAATATGTTGCGAAGACATTTAGTAGCAAATAATTAAAAAATTTAAACGTCAATCATATGGCAGTAGCTTTATACGCAACTTGGGGTTCATGACGACATGTCTGTTGAACTATGGATAGTATATTGATATAATTATGCCTGTAACTTTCGCGAATGTGAAACGATTTGAGAACAGGCGAAGTGCCAAAGCCATGAATTGTTTTACCACACTCCCGGACACTTTTGGCGCACTGCTTGTAGGGACCATTTATGTGAGCATGTATGGGGCCTGTGCAACTCGTGCGAGGCACCATGATGACCAGAAGTATCGTGCACTGGCTGCAGACCATGTACGCCCTATCATCATTATGGAGTTTCCCAACGGCACTGTCATTTTACAATGATAACGCACCATGTCACAAGGTCAGGAGTGGTTCGATGATAACAGAGGCAAGTTGCTATTATGTGCTTGTCCCTCAACTTGTTGTATCTCACCCAGATCGCGATAGAACGCATATGTGACATGAGTTAACGTGTCGTTAGAGCTGATCCCTGAAAATTACGGGAATCGGGCTACTTTGAATGCAGATCCGGTTTCTCCAGCCACATAGCACCGCCTCTTTCCATGCTGAGACGCGTCCCCGCTGCCATCGTGCCAAATGAGGATATATTGGCTGTCACGTGGCTTATACTGTTGTGACTATTCAGTATAAACTGTTATCTGGCCATGCTAAGGATTTGTCATTCATTAGGTGTAATGGAATTGTTCGGACAGCTTTTATGAGGCACTGACTACAGTCTGTATCTATTTCTGTACAGTATGTGACGGAGAGTACTTTTTCACTTTGTTATTTGTGAAGTCTTCTTTGTGTTTAAGTGAACGATGGAGAGTAGCAAGAACATATGCTTAGGTTGCTTCGCTCTGAACTGAGACATTTTCTCTTCGTGTCACTACGTTAACGATATACAGGAGGCTGCAAAATGACCATAGGTTCCGACTCGATTTAGAAAACAATACAGCATGACTTTTTCAACGGAACGAAGTGTTCAGAAATAAACGTGACTTCCGACATACCTCAAGAGAGTGCTAGAGGCCTATTACTTTTCACAGTACATATGACCAATATGAAAATGTGGCGTCGCCCGTGTACATATTTACTGCAGTCATGTCACCTTCTGCTTTCTCTCACCTTTCCTTCCCTTGTCTCTCTGTTCATCCCCTCCTCTCCCCTCTCTCTGCCATCACCTCCTCCTCTCTGTTGAACTCCTCCACCTCTTCAGATCATCTCTGAAAAATAAGATTACTTTTTTTAACACTATGCTGATCAATACTTTTCATCTCATCGTAGCTGTGCACGTAATTTTAAACATTCTCAAAAAATAGTTGTCAATTTTAAAGAAGTAGACACATGTAATCAAGTAGATTCAACACTCTTTCTACGGCGAAGACATTATAAACAATATAACAGAACATTTAATTTTGTTATGCTTAAGTTCCCTAGTTGGTGATACTTCTTTGTCTCTTACTCTTCAAGAAACTTAACTGTCAGAATGCACAATTTAAAGGCGACTGACACAAACCGCAATTTTAAACAACTTTTTATGTGCCTTTGCGTCTTGTTGTTTTCTCTCGTTTGTTGTCCCTATACCCTATACCATGGACGGTATTTGTCGACAATAATAAGTTAAGGAAAACCAGAGAGAAAGTCAGGAAGCAAAAGCCTATATTAAGAAACTACTTATATTTTAATTTCCGAGGAGTTAATCTAGGCTGTAAGTACGAAGTATGATAGTATGAATTGCCGATTTAGCATTATCCCCCAGTTCTTGCTGCATTATATGATTTGACGCAGCTAACTAAACGCAGACTATCAGAGAAAGAACTGCACTTGGTGGCCAGGTGAGTTGGAGTATTATCACGCTTCCCGTTCTTACTGCCGTCCTGTCTATTCGGTCACGCACCTCTTAACCTCGATGTTCGACAAGACTGATAAATACTTCAGTTGCAGGATATGATTAACCACTTATCAATGACTGACGTTAATGAAACACTAATAGGTGGATGCTTTACCGTGTGCGGCGCGGAAATGGCCGTGGGGTCTGCGGAACTACGATGCGGGTTGCGCGGCCGGAGGTTCAGGTCCTCCTTCAGGCGCGCGCACGTGTCTGTGTGTGTGTTACACCGTTCGAACGTGGGAATGGTGGTTGATGTCGGACAGATGGGAACTTCGATCTCGGCAGTCATGTAGGACTTCGGCACCACACGTTCAACCGCCTGCAGGGTGTGCCGTGAGTGGTTGGATGAGGTGTCAGTCCACAACAAATACTGCCAGTCCATCCTCCCACAGGCATGTGTGTGTGTGTGTGTGTGTGTGTGTGTGTGTTGTCCTTAGTGTAAGTTAGTTTAAGTAGGATGATTCTGCCAGCATTTTGGAAAAGTATGGACACTAAGCGGACTATGTCTTTGCGATAGCTTTGCGATAGCTTTGTTGTCTTAGGGCACGTTAATAAAAGTTAGTTCCGTTATACTTAAAGCGCATTTTTACAAATTTACGAAAGAAATGTATTTCATTGTCTCATTTTTCATTGTTTTATGGTTTAGTTTAGACTGTCCACTAGTCGTATTTGGTTTTCTTATGTTTTGCTGTAGATCGCGTATCACTGACTAAAACCGGTATTCAGTGGACAAAAGTCTTTCGACTATGGACGTAAATAAAGGAATATATGGTTTACTCATGAATCATTATTCAACTGATGACTATGTCGCATCTTGTGAGACATGACCCTAATTTCATGAAAGATTGTCAAAGCGCACTGAACTGACTCCATTTGTGTCTTCCAGTGACGACGAATATTTGTGACTAATCATTCATTTCTTTCAGTGCAAAGAATGACAACAGACAAAATGTTAGATCCCCAACACACACGCGCCCAACAATCCCGCCGTCCCGGTTCTTTGAAAGCGCTCACTGGACTCTTCGGGTAGCTGGAGATGACGTGCATTTGGTAACACGTGGTTTTGTGAGTCATGGCAGTATAATGGAGAATGTCTGCCATTAGCAAGTGTACACAGCTGCGTATCAAATTGCAACACCTTCAAAGACAGGAGATACCACGATCGATTTTATTTGGGAGATATCCGGTGGTAAAACAGATCACATTGTTGAAAAGAGAGCCATATAGGAGATGTATGGAAGGTGATGAAATCAGTATTGAGCGTTGCCGCAAATAATGGCTATAAGCATTGCTCCACAATCCGGCATGGAATCTGAATCTACATACATACCCTGCAACCCACCAAAAGGTGCGTGGCGGAGGGTACCCACTACCACTACTAGTTATTTGCTTTCCTGTTCCTTCCCCATATAGAATGAGGGAAAAACGAATGATTGTACGAGCTCTAATCTCTCTTTGTGGTCTTTATGCAAACTGTAAGCTGCAGTCCGCTTAAAATTCCGGCCGTCTAAATTTCTTCAACAGTGTTGCTGGAAAAGGACGTTGCCTTTCCTCCAGCGACTTCCATTTGAGTTTCAGAAGCATCTCAGTAATCCTCGTGCATTGATCGAATCTACCAGTAACAAATCTAGCCGCCGTCTCTGAATAACTTCTGTGCTGCATTTAGCGAAAATGCTACTAATTTTCTGCTAAACCACTAGACCAATTTCAATCAAATTTAGTACACACATTCCTTACCGTGAGGTAACAATTGCTGCAGGGTTAATAATCACATACAACACATGGTTCAGATAATATGACGTCATAAACAATAGGAATTGGACGAAGTGGCGCATGATGCAGCGGGACTTTATAAATAGGCTATATGAGAAAGAGTACTTAGCGACTTGCAACAAACTTTAAACGTAATTTAAAACCTTTATTAAACTTTTTCTCGCTGACAATCATAGCAAAATGATGAAAGGAAAAAAGTTTCTCGGTTACTACTTTTCCCATGTTTATGGAGTAAAACTACGGTATTCGGTATAACATTACAATTTATAATTTGTACATTACAAGTTATAGCCGCTAGAAATTTTACCGACAGTATATACGCACATACTTGAGTGTACCTTCGAAATTGTGGTCACCCACAAGCCTGTCCTCAATATAGGCATTCCATCTGCTGATCTCCGTTGTACACTACGCCGTAAAAGTTCTCGGTTTGTGGAGTAGTGAAAGGCGCACCCTACAGGTGTCCAACAAACTGAGGCGTATAAAGGAAGCAACAAACGTGTGGAGGACCTCTATGCGAGCCCCTCGCAGATACTCTGTCGTTCTCTGCCGGCTGCGTATTGGCCATACTTGGCTCACGCAGGGCCACCTTCTCCGTCGCGAGGATCCTCCCGAGTGTCGATGTGGTGCGCGTCTCACAGTCGCCCACATCGTCTTGGAATGCCCGGACCTAGCAGCGCAGAGAAGGAATTTTAATCTCCCTGGCGATTTGAAACTTGTTTTAGCTGACAATGCCTCTGTGGCTGACGCTGTTTTAAATTTTATTCGTGTGAGTGGGTTGTACCGATCCATTTGATTTTTAGTACTGTGTTCATTATGTGTTTGTTCTTCGTTGGCCTACCGCTTTTAGGCAGGTGGTTTTAATGTGCAAAAGCGGCCAGATGCCCTACTGCCTTGTCTGTGGTCACCTGGCCAGGACACGCTGGCATCGTCTTACCACCTTTCTCTTCTTTTACCCGTTTTTACTTTCATTCTTTTACTTATAGACTTGTTACACCCCTTTGCTTGGTGAGACTTAACACATCGTTTTATGTTACATTGTATTGCTTTTATTCTAATCTCTACGGTTGGAACAAGGGACGGATAACAGTAGTCGTTTAGTCCATTTATAACCAAACCATCGAAATTGTATCGCAGTACGACACATAGTCTACGAGAGCACATAAACAGTAACATTCACGGAAAACCGCCCCATCACCCACCAAGTTTTAATCTATTACTTCTTTACTACTAACTGTAATCGAAAGAGGTTTTACACACATACAGTCCTTATACAAATATACCTGAAAAATGGCAGTAATAAATGAATAAATACCCGGGCAACACCGGGTTTTCAGCTAGTCTAATATATAAAGCAGAGTGACCTTATGTTTGTGTGTTTGTGTGTACTTGTTGAAGACAAATCTTTTTGTTCCAATCTTTATGAAATTTTGTACATGTAAGCTTCAATCCATGCCACGTCGGGGGTTCAAATCCCCCCTTGGGCTTGGATATGTGTTTGTTGTCCTTAGGTTAGTTTAACGTAAGTAGTTTGTAAGTCTAGGGACTTATGACCAAAGTATTTTGGTGCCATAAGAATTACAAACATTTGACCATTTGATTTTCAATCCATGAGGACGGTCGCCATAAGTGTAAGAATCACTAACAATACATAGTTCACGAGATATGACGTCATAAACAATGAGATGCGCGAAAAACTGCTGCATTTAGCGGAAATGCTGCTCATTTTCTCCTAAACCATTGGACCGATTTCAACCAAATTTTGTACAAACATTCCTTACCGTGAGGTAACAATTGCTGCAGTGTTAATAATCATATGCGACACATGGTTCAGAAGATATGACGTCATAAAAAATAGTAATCGCAAAAATCTCTCACATAATGCGACGAGACTTTAAAAATACGCTCTATGAGAATGAGAGTACTTAGCGACTTGCAACAAACTTTAATTTCAAACCTTTATGAAACCTATTCTCGCTGACAACCATAGCAAAATAAAGAAAGGAAAAAAGTTTCTCGCTTACTACTTTTCCGCTGTTTGGGGAGTAAAACTACGGCATTCGGTATAACGTCACAATTTATAATTTGTACACTACAAATTGTAGCCACAGGAAATTTTACAGACAGTATACACGCATATAGTTGAGCGTACCTTTTGAATTGTATCACTGTACGACACGTAGTTTATGAGATTTGATCACATAAACAGTAACGTTCATGGAAAACCGCCCCATGACTCATCAAGTTTTAATCTATTACTTCTTTCATTTAATTGTATTCCCAAGAGATTGTACAGACATACAACCCTTACACAAATGAGTATATACATGAAAAATGGCAGGAATAAATAAATAAATACCCGGGCAAGGCCGGGTATTCAGCTAGTTCTCCCAATACACCCAAGTCAACCATCCGCCTTCCCATTTCATATCGCTGTGCAGTTTTACGCCTAGATATTTGACGCGATTGTGTCAAATGTTCAAATGTTCAAATGTTTGTTAAGCTTAAGGGACTTAACTACGTGGTTATCAGTCCCTAAACTTACAAACTACTTATGAACTACCTACAACTAAGGACGGCACAAATATCCATGCCCGTGGGGGGATTCGAACCCCCGACCGTAGTGGCCGTGCAGACCGTGACTGGAGCGCCTCAGTCCCCTCGGCCACCGCGGCCGGCGCGATTGTGTCAAACAGCCCACTACTAATTATGTATTCGAACAAAAAAAATATTTCAAATGTTTGTTAAGCTTATGGGACTTAACTTCGGGGTCATCAGTACCTAAACTTACAAACTACTTATGAACTACCTTATACTAAAGACGGCACAAACATCCATTCCCTTAGGAGGTATTCGAACCCCCGACCGTAGTGGCCGTGCAGACCGTGACTGAAGCGCCTCAGTCTCCTCGGCCACCGCGGCCGGCTGTATTCGAACATTACGGGATTGTTTCTCCTACTCATCTGCATCACCTTATATCTTTCTACATTTGAGGCTAGCTGCCATTCCTCACATCACCTAGAAATTTGGTCCAAGTCATCCTGCATCCAAAGTTGACACCTTCCTGGCTACGTATTCCATATGCTCTTACGTTCGTTAGCAGTCTGTAGTGCGGTACCGTGTCAAACGCCTTTCGAAAATCGAGAAATATGCAGCCTGCCTAATCTAATTCCTTCAGCATCGCCTGATTTTCTAAGTCCGCATTCCATTATCTTTGTTTTGCTCTTGTTAATGTTCTTTTTATACGCACTCTTCAACACACTGTCCATTCCATTCAACTGCTCTACCTGGTCCTTCGCTGTCTCTGACAGAATTACAATGTCATCAGCAAAACGCAATGTTTTTATTTCTTCCCCCTGAACTTTAATCCCTATTCCAAATTTTTCCTTGCTTTCCTTCACCGCCTGCTCGATGTACAAGTTGAATAACATCGGAGAAAGGCTACAACACTGTCTTACTCCCTTCCCAACTAATGCTTCCCTTTCATGCCCTTCGAGTCTAATAACTGCGGTCTGGCTTTTGTACAAGTTGTAAATAATTCTCCTTTCCCTGTATTTTACCCCTAATGACTTCAGAATTTGAAAGTGTGTATTCCAGTCAACATTGTCAAAAGCTTTCTCTAAATCAACAAAAGCTAAAAATCTATCTTCTAAGATAAGTCGTAAAGTCAGTATTGCCTTCCGGGTTCCTACGTTCCTCCTGAATCCAAACTGATCGTCCCCGAGGTCAGTTTCTACCAGCTTTTCCATTCTCTTGTAGATAATTCGTGTTAAAATTTTGCAACAATGACTTATCAAACTGATGGTTCTGTAATTTTCACATCTATCTGCGCCTGATTTCTTTGGAATGGGGATTATTATATTTTTCTTAAAGTCTGAGGGTATTTCGCCTGTCTCATAAATCTTACACACCAGGTGAAATAGTTTTGTCGGGGCTGGCTCTCCCAGAGACTTTAGTAGCTCTGAGGGCATGTTATCTATTCCCGGGGCCTTGTTCCGACCTAGGTCTTTCAGGGCTCTATCAAATTTATCTCTCAGTATCGTATCTCCTATTTCATCTTGATATACTACCTCTTCCCTTCCTACAACATTGTCTCTAAGTTCATTTCCTTTGTAGAGCTCATCTTTGTACTCTTTCCACCTTTCTGCTTTCCCTTCTTTGCTGAGAACAGGTTTTCCATCTGAGTTCTTGATAATTGTTGAACTGTTTTCCTTGTCCCCGAATGTCTCTTTTATTTTCCTGTAGGCAGTATCTACTTTTCCCCTTCTTATACATTCTTCTATAGATAGGCATTTGGCTTCTAGCCACTGCTGCTTAGCCATTTTGCACTTCCTGTCAATCTCATTTCTTAGTCGTCTGTATTCCATTTTGCCTGTTTCATTTACGGGTTTTTTATATTTTCTCCTTTCATCAATTAACTGTAGTATTTCCTGTGATAACCAATGATTTTTTGTAGGTCTTGCCTTTCTACCTATTTTGTCCTCTGCTGCCTTCACTATTTCATCTCTCAATGCAACCATTCCTCTACTGTTTTATTTCCCCCCGTTTCTGTCAATTGTTGCCTAAAGCACCCTCTGAAATTCTCAAGAACCTCAGGTTCCTTCAGTTTATCCAGGTCCCATCTCCTTATTTTCCTACCTTTCTTCAGTTTTTTTCAATTTCAGCCTACAGTTCATGACCAATAAGTTATGGTCAGAGTCTATATCGGCTCCTGGGTATGTCTTACTGTTTAAAACGTGGTTGCGGAATCTATGTTTTACCATTATAAAATCTATCTGATACCTTCCAGTGTCTCCTGGCCTCTTCAACGTATACAACCTTCTTTTGTGATTCTTAAACCAGGTGTTTGTTATGATTAAATCATGTTCCGTGCAAAATTCTACCAGGCGACTACCTCTTTCATTTCTTCTGCCCAGTCCATATTCACCTACTATTTTTCCTTCTCTTCCTTTTCCTACTACCGAATTCCAGTCTCCCATCACAATTAAGTTTTCCTCTCCCTTAATTGTCTGAAAAATTTCCATTAACTACTCATACATTTCTTCAATCTCCTCATCATCGGCAGAGCAATTTGGCATAGAAACCTGTACTACTGTTGTCGGTGTTGGCTTCGTATCTATCTTGACAATGATAATGCGATCACTGTGCTGCTTATAGTAGTTTACTCGAATTCATATTTTCTTATTCATTATCTGTCCTACTCCTGTGATAACCCCAACTGATTTTGTAGTTATAATCATGTACTCACCTGACCAGAAATCCTGTTCATCCTCCCACCGAACTTCACTAATCCCCACTATATCTAACTTCAACCTATCCATTTCTCTTTTTAAATTTTCTAATTTTCCTACCCGATTAAGGGATCTAACATACCACGTTCCGATCCGTAGAATGCCAGTATTGTCTTTCCTGATGACAACATCCTCCTGAGTAGTCCCCGCCCGGAGATCCGAATGGGGGAGTATTTTACCTCCGGAATATTTTACCCGAGAGGATGCCATCATATTTTCATACAGTAGAGTTGCATGTCCTCGGGAAAAGTAACGGCTGTAGTTTCCCCTTGCTTTCAGCCGTTCGCAGTAGCTGTGTGGCAAAGCCACATTAGCTGATGTTACAAGGCCAGCTCAGTCAATAATCCAGACTGTTGCCCCTGTAACTACTGAAAAGGCTGCTGCCACTCTTCAGGAACCACACGTTTGTCTGGCGTCTCAAGAAAATTTATTGTCTTAGAACTGAGAATATGTTCAAGACTTCTAGAGCAAACTAACGTTAATGATATAGATATGTAATTATGTGAGTGCGTCCTTTTGCCTTTCTTATACACAGGATTCAGATGCGCCTTTTTCAATTCACTTGAAACTTCTTGTTGAATCAAAGCTTCGCGATAAATGTAAGCTAAGTAAGCGGCAAAAGCTGCAGAGAATTCTTTGTAAAACGGAATTGGTACCCCATCTGGACCGTGTCACTTGTTTGTTTTCAATTGTCTCACAAGGGACACCTTTGACCTCGAACTCTCGGAACCGCACGAAACCATGCTTGGAATAACAGGACAGTGTCTTGTGTGTCATTTCCATGCAGAACGTTGCATTGTACCTCCAGTAATATGGAGGTTTGTGCGCCGTCTTGCAATAACCGTTTTTATCTGTAGTTACAAATACATTACATCGGATATTTGTACTAGCATTGCTGCATATACTTCTGTTAAATTGTTCATAAAAAATTTAAAATGTATTACAAACTCTAAAGCGAAAGAGAATATTAGAATCCAGGATAACAGTTTACTTACAGTCGTTGAGGCGTACAGTGCTGATGTTGGCAACAACCGTAGAATGCTATTTGAAAATCCAATCATACAGAATAAGGGAAATAATCCTTGGTGTTGGCACTGAAGTAAATAAATAATTCTGTTCTTTTCCTTAGGTTGACAGAAGTTTTTATGTAACAGTACTCTTGCCTTGTCAGTAAATTAACCATCCCTGTGAAAGAAATATTTCGTTGCCAACATTAGCATACTACGTCGCTGCAACCGTAACTAAACTTTACGCAGTATTCTATCTGTCTTAGTTAAGTTGTAATCCCTTATAGATATGTGTCACTATAGACATTTAGTTATAAAAATATAAAAGGGTGTGGGTTTTGTGATAAAACGCCAGGTTTCGTGCTTTCAAAATACATACTGCAATTTATAACGGCTGAACTTCGAAACGCAACAAAGAGCATTCAACAGTTGTTGCTGCACAGTACACTGCCCGGTCTCCGTAAGTAATATTTTACGCAGTGTAATAATATTATTTTTCGTTTTTGTACCCTAGCTGCGGGAGCGGCCGACCGCTTAAAGGCGCCTTCCTGCGGAGATTCGAGTTCTCCCCCAGGCATGGGTGTGTGTATTGTCCTAAAGTTAGTTTAAAGTAGTTTGTAAGCCTAGGGACTAATAGCCACACAAGTGAAGTCCGTTAGATTTTAACCATTTTAACATTTTGTACTCAAAATATATTTGTATGTTCTGGAAAGCTCTGTTGTGTTATGATACTGTGCGGCTGCTATCTCCCCACTGGCAGAATCTCTGTTATTAGGTAGTGCTTTCAAAAGAGATATACAAAAACGTACGTTCGAATATCACACACTTCAGATCATAATAAATATATTTACGGAAAACATACAGACCTCTCCGTCCGGGTTACCAGTTATCGCGACAATTTTTTTTTATGTTCGAATCTTTTTGGAAACGAAGCATTGTAAATCCACCTCTAGAACGATTAGAAGAGTTTACGGTAGCGTAACCATCCGCAATTTCATGTTAAATTGCCGTGACGCAAATACTATATCTGCCCAGCACGTTACACTTAAGAACTATGGGCAACGAAATTCAGGGTGCGACAGCTCGTACTTACAGGAGCCTTAAGACAGAGGACTCTTTTGAACGACGATTCGTCTGCACCACGATTCGATTCTTACAATTCTTTGTTTGTATTCGCTCAAATGAATGATACATTCACGAATCTCCACAACTCTACCACCTTCCTACTATCGATATAAAACCGTCCTGGCGATAACAGCGTCACTTGACGAGGAATGACTGCTGGTCAGACACCCGCGCGGTGAATATAGTACCGTAACGTGGGGTGAAATGGAACAGAAAATGTAGTTTCTACTGAAAATTAATGTCTAAATATTGCACTACAACTCTGAAAATTAATATAAAGAACCTCTAGTTATGCTTACATCTATGTGTTGCAAGGTTAAAAATCCTCTATCAAAACCTTTCGTTATATTTTAATCTAAATTGTTTCAAATCATCCCAGGAGTTGGGGTGATTTGGAACACTGACTCTTTTGATAAATATTTGCATTTAAAACATATGGAGGTGTTGATTGGGACACAGTAAACACATGTGTCAGAACTTTGTTGTGGAGGATGCCTTTATATTACGTCTGTTTGATTTTAATTAATGCTGTTTACTGGGTGGAACACTTCTACTGTCTGCTCCAAATTGCTGAAATAGTTTTCTATCTCCTCTGTTAACTTGCACCCTAGCTCTCTTTACATTTTCACTTAAACGTACTGTAGGAGCTTTGTTATGTGAGAGCAGATTTTTCACCCACTCATATCCAGGCCTGTTGCCATCAGACCTCTTTTCCACTCTTCCACTTCGGTCCAAATCGCACCTCAGAATATCCCGAACCTCACTTGTCGTAATTGGCTGACACCATTCTGCACATTTAAATAAACCACTGATTGATGCCCTCTCTTCTTCTGCTGCCAAGACGGTTTGTCCACCTATTTTCAAAGGATTTTTATTATTTAACTTCCTTGAGAGTGTACTAACAGGTATTCCATATTTTTAGAAACATTTCTGAGATATTTTACGTGTCTTGATTTCATTCAGAGCTTTCTGGAGGCTTATCTCGCTATAGTTTTGATAGCCAGCTGGCCCAGTCTTCTTTTTGTACACTCGCAGCATGTTCCAATTCACCCTGAAAAAATATTATTTTGCATATTTACACCTCTACCTAATAAACAACATAAGTAAACATAAGCTAACTTTTCACACATCATGACTGATAGTTGCCCTTAACATACCAATGTCAGAAAACTGTATTACTGTTACCAGAGTAGCTGTGCAACAGTTTGTTTTCAGACTTTCATATTATGGGAAATTTTACACTTTTATATAAATATTTTTTTGGAGTTGTATACCTCTTTCACACACACAATTTTTGTATCACTGTAACAATTAGTATCTCTGGTGACTATGGGAGGTGGTTTTCATTAGTTACACCAAAGTATCTCTCCTCAGCAAAAATGATTTCTTGAAATGGAGAAATGTTCCATTTCACCCCAGTAGTTCCAAATCACCACAAGTTACGGTACCAGAGTGCGGAGGCTGGGCAAGATCACGTGGGGAACTGCACGGCTTGTCGGCTGTTGGAGGACTGCTGCGGGGTGTCTTCAATAAGTGGAGCCAAAAAAATAGCGGTAAGAGATCGTATTTTTATTGAAAGGTACGCGGGTTCGATTCCGCCCGGCGCATTGCGAAGGAGCAGAAAAACATTTGCCGCCGGCTGGAGTTCAACCTGCGACCTTCTCAATACGAATCCCATCGTTTATCGCTGAGCCAAACACCGCTTCCTAAACACGCGCTCACAGGGACAGTTGCTAAGATGCATATGGTGATAAATACGTACCAAAATTCCTTTTACTTCCTAAACGCTCGGACATTTCGAGTTCCCACTTGGGGCACTTTCGTGTCTCACCACGCCCTACATGTACCATACATTTGGACGAATTCGGCGATGAGTAGGCGTCCTCTCCTCGTAAGACTTTAATGGGTATGTGATCGACGTCTCTAGGCGTTTGTGCAGTGCTCCGATGAATCCCAACAATTTCCTCACCACGCCGAACACGCCGATGGGGAGTGCGAATCCTTCGTTTCCCGGAGGAACATCTCCTTGACACCTACAACTGTGTGACAAAGGCGAGCTGGCGTCTGAGAAATGTATTTTCCCACTCTCTCAAATTTTGCTTCCTCAATTACGGTATCAACTAGATATAAATGATAATAATAAAAAAGTGAAACAAATCCATCAATAATGAAAACTACAGCATTAGAAACAATCAGTCAGAGATACCCCGAAGATCAGTGGCTACACATCTACATAGATGGGTCATTAATGCAAAAAGAAAGAAATATTGGTGTATGAATACACAGCAAAATCTTCTGTTTTATCAAAGTTTTGGATTACACCACTCTAATTTTGAAGGTGAAGTTGAAGCCGTCAGAACTGTAGTAAATCAGCTAAATAACTATTTGCACACATTTGATTAAGCAGTCATATTCTGTGACTCGAAAGCAGCAATATCAGCAGTTGTTAACTTAAGAGATCCAAAAATTGTTAAAGTAAAAGATATCCAAGAAATAATTAAGTCCCTACAGCAACACAACAAGAAAATTGCAATTCAGTGGATACCATCTCACTGTGGCGTAGATGGTAATGAGAAAGCTGATTTCCTAGACAAAAAGGACACAAAAATTAAACAAATTGGAAAAACTACCCTGTCATATTTTGCAGTAAAATCGCATTATTATCAATATTTTTAAAGAATAATCGAGAAGAATTAATAAATTCTCATGTGAGCGGAAGAGCCGGGAAACCCTGTTGGATAACCAACTGATACCAGATGGAGCAGAAGAGAGGCAGTGGCGACATCCCGCCTGACTGCTGGACACCACTGTTTGGCCGCCACCTGCACAACATCTCCAGAATGTGTTCTGTGTCACAAGAGTGCTGCCTAATGAACAGCGATCATTTAAAAAGTGTTCAGAATTGTGCAATTGTAATTTAGACTTAACAAAATTGTACTGGGAAGCTAGAAAGCGAATGACGTTAAGTCAACTGCCGGAACATTAAAATAATAATAATAATAATATTTGGTAGACGGTGAAGTTCCTCTAGTTTCTAAGGTTAATAGTGCTAGGTTTCATAGTTCGGTATAAAACGTAAGATTTTATCGAGTTTCATAGATAAAATACCGCCGCGGTGGAGTAGCCGGGCGGTCTAAAGCACCTCGCTGGAGAGCGCGCGGTTGCTCGCCGTGGAGGTTCGAGTCCTCCCTGAGGCATGGGTGTGTGCTTGTCCGTAGGTTAGTTTACGTAGGTTTAAGTAGTTTGTAAGCTACGGACTGATGACCACGCAGTTTGGTCCGATACATTTACAAACATTTTAACATTTTGATAAAATACCCTCTGCCATACACCATACGTGGGGAGAGAGTGGAAAGTTTCATCGCAATTGGTTGGTTGGATGATTAAAGGGGACAAAACTACAATGGTCATCAGTCCCCCTTCATTGCAATTGGTTCAACGGCGCAGCAGCGTATAAAACACGAACAAACATGATACGGCAGTTCCCAATGCGTCTCATTGTTTATGAAGTCACATCTCCTAAGCTATAAAGGAGTACAATGTAATAATTCCCAAGGCAAAATACGTTGCGAGTACACGTAACATCTAAAGCGATGTGGCAAAGATCAGAACAGAAGTAGCGCCGAAGAGAGGCCTTGAGTGATTCCACAGATAATACTAACGAGACACATGACTCTACTAGCGGTACCAGATTATACGACAGCGCCACATGTGAAGGCGGCTAAATATAAAATATGAAGGAAATGAACAGTAACCGAAGCGTCACAAAGACAAGTGCTCAGAAGGGATTAGCACTAGATATTAAGATAACTGAATAACTGATGACAACTCAGGCTGTGTGTAGAGAGACCTTGCATACGAGGTTTGTCAGAAAAGTAATGAGACTGTTTCTCTATTTCAGGAACTACATACAGAAGGACAATGAAACTAGTGGAGCTGATAAAGGCAACATTTGTCTACAAGCAGTGAATATTTGAAGTACCTACGGTGAACACACGTGAGTTTATAACATATTTTGTTAGGTGTGTTAGTGTTGCTTGTCCGTGAGATAGCGGGTACATCAAATTTTGTGTGAAACTCAATGACAATGCACTAGAATCATTTAGTAACATTTAGAAAATTAACACAAGCTGCTGAGTGGCACACAAGCAGCTAACCACGAGTAAAGAAGGCCAGGAGAAGCAAATAAAAAATCTGGGTCATGTTGATTTGGTTCTTTGATCATCAAGGCTAGATCCATAAGGAATTTTTTCCTCGAGGAAAAACAATGTATCAACAATTTTAGATCCAGGTCCTTGAAACACAAGGAATCGGGTCATTCGTGTCCGTCCTGACATGTGTCAATCATGGATCCTCCGTCACGACAATGCACCGTGCCACACTGCTCTCTATTGGTAATAAGGGCATTCATGTTTTGCCAACCCCCCCCCCCCCCCCACCATCACCACAATTCCTAAGATCTCAGTCTCTGTGACGTCTTCCTGTTCCCAAAAATAAAAAATGCTGTTTGTGGCCATCATTTTGGGTCCGTAGGAAACGTTGAAAGGGTCGTGACACAGGAGCTTTGGAGGGTTCTATCTGTGAGAGGGCAAGAGTGTCTTCGAAACTAATAACAGGATATTTTTCCGCATCTGATGTACTAATCCAACTAGTCATCCATGTCGTGGGACAAAATATTGTGTAAACGAGTGCTGAAAGATTGGATGTCCTAGTTCTTCTCTCACAGTCGTATATCGGAAACTGGCAATTATAACCTTGGTCTCAGACAGTAAAGGAATATGAACACCGTGCAATGTTTTCTGATTATTTTTTCTGAAATCGATTTCTCCGATTCAGTACGTAATTGTTATTCGATTTCTGCTATTCGTTCGCTGTTCTTTCTATTCTTCGATGGCAAGATTCAAGTGTGCAAAGTTTTACTGAAATCAGATGGACGATACGGCAGCGCATAAAATACAACACAAACATGATGCGGCTGTCTGCCACGCGTCTCAGTGTTTATGAGAAGAGAGTTTATAAGAAGTACGATGAAATAATTCCTAAAGCACATTCATTAGCGAAAATCGATAGTGCTGCAAAACAAGATGCGAACACATCTAATAGCAAATAATTAATACATTTAAACGTCATTCATAATGCTGTAGTTTTAGAAGCAACTGCGTATTCATGAGGTCACATCTGTTTAACTATATATGTTTGATGAGCTACGTGAAGTATAGTGATGTAATTACGCCTGTAACTTTCGCGAAAGTGCAACGATTGCAGATCAAGTGCAGTGCCAAAGCTATGAATTGTTTTCCACGATTCCGGAGATTTCTTGCATATTGCTTCTAGGGACCATTCATTTGGCACACATGTGTCCAGTGCAGCTCGTGCGAGGCCCCATGATGACCAGGACGTATCGTACACTGGTTGCAGACCATTTACACCCCATCATGCCGATCGAGTTTCCCAACGTTATTGTCATTTTTCAATTATATAACTCACGATGTCACAAGGCCGGGAGTTGCTGGAGTGGTTTGAGCAAAACAGTGGCGAGTTCTGTTTATGTGGTTGTCCATCAACTTGTTCTGTCACAACGCGATCGCGATAGAACGCATATGGGATGTGCCTGAACGAGTGGTCAGAGCTTATCCCTCCCTCCCTGGAGTTTGCGAGACTCAGGCGATGCAGATGCGGCGCCAGATATCGCCAGCCATATACCACGGCCTCGTCGCAAACACGCCAAGATGCGTCACCACTGTCATCGTGCCAAATGAGGACATACTGCATCTCACTGTTGTGACTACTCATGTTAACTGTCATCTGGCCTTGCTAAGGATCTTCCATTCATTACATGTAATTGATTTGTATGGACAGCGCTCTGGAGGAAGTGACTACAGTCTGCATGTATTTCTGTACAGTGTGTGACGGAGAGTAACTTTGACTTTGTTATTTGTGAAGTTTTCTTCCTGATAAATTGAAGGATGGAGAGTAGCAAGAACATATGCTCGCCGCGAACTTCTCTTAAACTAATTTTGTCTTTGTGTATCTACATGAACGATATACAGGAGTCTGCAAAATTACCCATATGTTTCGACTGCATTTAGGAAACAATAACGCTTGACTTTCTCAACGGAAAGAAGTGTTCAGACATAAACGTGACTTCCAACATACCTCAAGAGAGTGATAGAGGCACATTATTTTTCACAGTATATATGACCAAATAGCTGAAAATGTGGCGTCGCCCGTGTATATATTCACTGCAGTCTTAAATTAGTCCACCTCACCTTGCGTTTTCTCTCTTCCCTTTCCTTCTCTGTCTGTTCATCTCTTCCACTCCCCTTTCTCTGCCATCACCTACTCCTCTCTCTTAAACTCCTGCTCCACCTTCTCAGTCAATTAGTCAATTGCGTCATACATCTCCGAAAAATTATATAAGTGCAGTGTTACCTGAAAGACATAAATTTCAAACTCATAAAATCGTGTACACAGAACAAAATTACGAACATAGCTTCTTTGGAGGCATCACATGAGAATGGCATAAGTCGAAATGGCCGACATGAAAAATAAAGTATTTGCAGCAACTTAGGTAATTAATATTTATTGGAATGAAATAATTTCTGAAGCACATTCATTGGCGTAAATGGATAGTGTTTGTAAAATAAATAGCGAATACAGTTAGCAAAGAGGTAATAAATTTAAACGTGATTCTTAATGCAGCCGTATACGGCGCATAACGTCAAGGTTATATTCCTTATTGAATGCACGACCTAGAAGCAAAAATTTGTGAAGCACTATGAGACGGTAAAAAAAAAAAAAAGATAAAAAAAAAATAAAAAAGTCAGCCAAACTTTCACATTTAGTCGAACTTTGACTGCTTTTTCCGGTCTCGGTTCACCGTGCCGTTATAACCGTAAACCCAAGTAGTCACGAGTTATGACCATTTTGAGCAAATCAGGATAATCATTGACGTCAGACAAGGTCTCCCGAGCAATAGTAACACCTGACGGTTCTTCTGATCAAATTTGGAAAGTTTTGGAACAAACTTCGCCGACAAACCTCTCATGCCCAAAACAGTTGAAAAAATTACATAACACAAGCCGAGCTATATACCAACATCCTCAGTAAAGTCGCTTACGGGAACTGGACGATTTTCAAAAATGTTCAAATGTTTGTAAAGCTTATGGGACTTAACTACGGGGTCATCAGTCCCTAAACTTACAAACTACTTATGAACTACTTACGAACTAGGACGGCACAAACATCCATGCCCGAGGGGGGATTCGAACCCCCGACCGTAGTGGACGATTTTCCAAAACAATTTTCTTCAGAGCTTCGACGTTGTCTGATGTGCTTTGTCTTCCAGACCGAGGTTCTGGCACCTCCTCGGTCTTCTTAGGAGAGCTTGTACCACTGGTAAACAGGTTTTTCACTTCTAACAGATTTTTCGTGTGTCACTGTAACATTCCAAGTGTTTTAGAACACTAACATTAAATGTTTCACCATAAATGAGTTGCAAATATTTGCAACAATTGTAATACTAACAGAAAATCGCCGAGTACACTAAAACACATCTAACCTATCTATCTGTCAAAAACAAACCATGTATGGTGTACTCTTCAAACTCTGAACATACGTTCGGGACACGTGTACCAACATAACAAAAAATAAGTTAATAATCGAATGGCGCAGTTTGATAAGTCACCTTACTTTCTGAACGGCGCCGGTTTGTTGGTCCCAGCTGCTGCGTGACTCATTTCTTAACCGTCCATGCGCCATACGCCACTCATGTTCTGCGTGTGAATTATGGTCGCGTGGTTGTTTATGACCATGGAGAGACAGTGGCTCTTGGAAACGTACATCTATCCTTTGAACGTTCGTCTTCGAAAAGATTACTATCGCACTCACACGATCAAGTAACACAATCAATTGCGATCTGACCTCGTGATTTGAATTTGAGCAGAAATAATTCTAAAGCTCTGTTGCCTCTACGAGAGTATAAGTAGCAACGAATAGAGGCATCGAGTGATTCCACAGATAATACCAACGAGACAGCTGACGCTAGTAGCGGTACCAGATCATGCGAAAGCGCCAAGTGTGAAGACGGATAAATATAAATGCGAAGGAAATGAACAGTAACCGAAGTCTCACAGAGACAAGTGCTCACAAGACATTAGCACCAGATATTAAGACAGCTGAATAACTCTGGACGCCAGAGGTAAACCTATCCAAAGTAACATTTCGCTGACTTTACAGGAGAGCAAAACGAAGCTGCTGCGACTCGGATTTGGCTACCTGTAGAATAATTCAAATACCCAATCATGAAGACCTCTAGTTTTTATATCTTTTCTAGTGAGTTTCTACATGTACTTCGTTTTTAGAAATATCTTCTGAAATGTTACGATATTTTACCTCACATAAATATATTTGTGAAGCCGTCTTTATTTACACATACGATATTGTCAAGGTGCTTATTACATTAGGTTTGCTGTTCATTTGCATGCCATTTTATATTTATAAATGTTCCTTTTTATGTTTATAAATGTTTACCTTTATTATACAGGATTATTCTACGAAATACGAATAGGAATATGAGAATTATTGGTACTGAAATTAAGAAATAAAGCCATTCATACTTATTGAATACCAGTAGATTTATTAAGAGTTACAATTTTATCCTTTCACAAAGCCGGTCACAAATACTAGTCAGTCAGCAAAGTTTAAGTAAATTGAACAAAATAAATTCCAACCATAGTAGCTTACTCTAGAAAGTAACAAAGGTTAAACTACTTTAAAACCTGAGACAATGACAAACATTTCTGTCCAAATTCAGCATATATTCATTAACAAATTGAGGACAAAATTCGAAATGTAGAAAAACAATTCCCTTGTACAATTAATTGATAACAACATTATGTTCATATCCTTCTGAGTCCTTTTCAGTTTGTGTTGACATAATCTGTGGTATATTTTGGTAGAAATAGTGTAAAGATCCAGGCTCCCACCTAAGCAGCTTTTGTAAATCTTTATACTTCTCTGTAGCAATAGATCTGAGAGTATTTCGTATAGCAGGAAGCTCTTCCGGCCATACTGCCCCTCTTTTTCGCCGTTGCACGACAATCTCTTGAAATTCACCATCAAATGCTGTTTTATAGAACACAGAACCTGAATTCTGTGCTCGTACTTGTAGATGCACAACTTGGCTAACCAAAAAATTTTCCAGATACTAAACTTTTGATTGTCCGTTTAACTAAAGGTGATGATGATCCTTTGAAAAGACTTTCAAAGTCTTTAAAATCTGCCATTTGCATGTCATATACTTGAATGAGTTCTTTGAATCTGCACTGGCGAACAAAATGTTGCCAATCCCAAGGAGTTGCAATTATGTCATTTGGGCTCAGTTTGCTTTTGGCACGTTCACTAACAGCATGTACACCATCTACCTCCATATGAGTGTCCCTTCAATAAGAATTTATGGTTTATCACTTTAAGATTAGGAAGACACCTAATAATCCAAAAATATGACAGAATCATGGGTAAGTTACGATTCTGGCCTCCACAGTTGTCAGTCCATATCGCAAGTTCCTCAGTTTGGGTTTTGGCAGGTTAGCTAGGGCCCACTTTAGCAAACAAGATGACACTTCTATAGGTCCACGACCTGCTACTGTTTCATCCCACATGCAACAATAGGATTTCTGCTCTGAAGCATCAAGGATTGTCAGATTATACGTCCAGAGCTTTCTTAGATAAAACGCACTGGAATTAGTAAGGTGAGGTGTCGGCAAACATTTTTGAAGATCGAACATGACAATCTTTGCATTTGATCCAGGTTGTTTTGGCCGATTTTTGTCGAAGGTCTTGTTTTTATATCTTACATCTGCTTCTGACAAGTGGCCATCGTAATCTGATTAAAATTTGGACTGTTTCTTCAGCTGTTATATCATTTTTGAGTTTCACCTGAAACTCATCACAGTCATCACACGTATCAGTCGCAGGTTTCTTGAATCCTAAATTAAACTCAATGTTAAATATGTCACGGTAAACCCACTGCTTTGCAATTAACTCTTGCTTCATTTCGTTTTCCTTGCAGTGCTCTACATACAAAGAATACATTTTTGATATATTGAGATGGCTGCTAAGATACAATATACCTGTTTTTGCATAACGAGGCAACGAAATTAATACGCCACCATTAGTTCGATTTAACTATCTGGAACGCGCAGTATGAAAAGTACATACGAACGCGCAGTGTCATGACAAGTCTTTGTGGTAATAATGAGAAAACACGCGTTGATTAAACGCTGAACTTGGAAAGGAAAATCACTACACAAGATACACAAGGCTTCGGCAATGGGGAACAGTCGAAAATTAAAACAAGCGAGACCTGACAGATCACGCTTTCCCGTGGGTTAAATAGACGTAATTGCATTTCAGTCAAGTAAAGTTTGTTTAGTTACATTTACATAAACGTCTATCATATGACCAACCAAAATGAAAATCGCATACCTGGGATTCTTCATTTCTTAGCAGCAAATCAATTCCATCAGTAACTTTGTCGTAAGGTAAGGTCTCAGCACCCAACAGATTCGCACTGTCATTTTCCTAAGTAAGGAAATTGCATTATTATACAAAACGCGATGAATTTTGCTCGATTCAAATGATAAACCATGTATAATAGGACTGTACCTTTGATTGATCGTATGACAAGCATTGTAGTTGTGTCAGTTCCGTATATTATAGCCACTCATTTTCGTCAAAAGGAGGCGCTACATGTGTACTTGTATCTGTTACCAACGGAGTTTCGACGACATTACTACCGTCGACTGGTAGTAAAGCATCGAGATCATTTGTCTCTTAAATCGCGGAACGTACATTTAGATGTTTCTTATATCCCAGTATGATGAATAATATCTTAAAATGTATATTGTTGTGGTCTTCAGTCCGGAGACTGGTTTGATGCAGCTCTCCACAACACCCTATCCTGAGCAAGCCTCTTCATCTCCACATAAGAACGGCAACCTACATCTGTCTGAATCTGCTTACTGTATACATCTCTTGGTCTTCCTCTGCGATTTTTACCCCACACACTTCCCTCTAATGCTAAATTCACAATTCCTTGATGTCTAAGAATGTGTCCCACCAATCTATCCCTTCTTTTAGTCAAGGTATGCCAGAAATTTCTTTTCTCCCCAATTCTGTTCAGTACCTCCTCATTAGTTACGCGATCCACCCACCTAATCTTCAGCATTCTTCTGTAGCACCATATTTCAAAAGCCTCTATCCTCTTCCTGTCTGCACTGTTTATCGTCCATGTCTCACTCCCATACAAGGAAACACTCCATACAAATGCCCTCAGAAAGGACTTCCTTAGGCTTAAATCAATATTCGATGTTAAATTTCTCTTTTTCAAAAACGCTTTTCCACCCATTGCCATTCTGCATTTTATATTCTCTGTACTGCGACCATCATTTGTTATTTTACTGCCCAAGTAACAAAACTCATCTACCTCCTTTATTGCTTCGTTTCCCAATCTAATTCCTTCAGCATCACCTGATTTTCTTACACTGCACTCCATTACCCTATCTTATATGCACCTTTCAGCACACTGTCCATTCCGTTCAATTGCTCTTCCAGGTCCTTTGCTGTATCTGACAGAATTACTATGTCGTCGGCAAAACGCAATGTTTTTAATTCTTCCCCCTGAACTTTTATTCCTTCTCCAAATTTCTCCTTGCTTTCCTTTATAGCTTGTTCAATGTACAAATTGAATAACATTGGAGAAAGGCTACAACCCTGTCTCACTCCCTTCCCAACCACTGCATCTCTTTCATGCCCTTCAACTCTGACAACCGCTGTCTGGTTTTTGTACAAGTTGTAAATAATCTTACGCTCCCTATATTTTACTCCTGCTTGCTTCAGAACTTTAAAGAGTTTATTCCAATCAACATTGTCAAAAGCCTTCTCCAAATCTACAAAAGCTAGAAATGTATTTTTCCCTTTCCTTAATCTATCTTCTAGGATAAGCCGTAAAGTGAATATTGCCTCCCGTGTTCCTACATTTCTCCTGAACCCGAACTGATCTTCCCCGAGGTCGGCTTCTACCAGTTTTTCCATCCTTCTGTATATAATTCCTGTTAATATTTTGCAACCATGACTTATTAAACTGATGGTTCTGTAGTTTTCACACCTGTCTGCACCTGCTTTCTTTGGAATGGGGATTATAACATTTTTCTTAAAGTCTGAGGCTACTTCGCCTGTCTCATACATCTTAAACACCAGGTGAAACAGGTTTGTCATGGCTGGTTCTCCCAGAGACTTTAGTAGCTCTGAGGGAATATCATCTACTCCAGGGATCTTGTTTCGACTTAGGTCTTTCCGGTCTCTGTCAAATTCTTCTCTCAGTACAGTATCTCCTATTTCATCTTCCTCTACATCCTCTTCCCTTCCTACAATATTGTCTCGATGTTCATTTCCTTTGTAGAGCACCTCTATATACTCTTTCCACCTTTCAGCTTTCCCTTCTTTGCTGAGAACTGGTTTTCCATCCGTGTCCTTGATATTCATAGAGCTGTTTTTCTTATCTCCAAATGTTTCTTTTATTTTCCTGTCGGCTGTATCTATTTTTCCCCTATTAATACATTCTTCTACATCCTTGCATTTGCCTTCTAGCCACTCCTGCTTAGCCATTTTGCACTTCCTGTCCATCTCATTTCTTAGTCGTCTGTACTCCATTTTGCCTGTTTCATTTACTGCATTTTTATATTTTCTCCTTTCATCGATTAAATTTAGTATCTCCTGTGATATCCAAAAAAGTATATTAGCTATGCATAATGATTTGATGTTGTAAGCTGATGATGTAATGAGACTGTAGAATAGAATATTAGTTCTTGAAGTACTAGAAATACTTGTACTGCTTACCTGTACTAACTTCAGCGCTAATTCCACGATCCTTTTACTTCTTCCACTAATAGAATCCATTTTAATCTTCGATTCCGTCATAAAATGCTCCTCCAAACATCACAAACTACAGCACACTGTTATTCGCACGTGATTAACAATTTGTATAACAATACTGAAGTAACGTAACACTTAGAGATAAACCATCGTAACAGCCAATACGATAAAGAGCGAGGCGGTGTATATTCAGGTCAATTGTCGTACGGTCATTTACCCTTGTTTACCACTGGTTTCAGGTTGCAAATACGATAGTATCCCATTGCTGAATTTCTTTTATTTAAAATATGCGCATACAGTATTGTACCCCTAAGAAGGTATGACTTGAACTAGCCACATACGATAAAAACCTCAAAATCGCAATTTTTGCACTTACGATAGGTTACCTCTGACGTGCAGAACTGAGGTGAGGGCAAGCTGCCTGTAGAGAGAGCCAGCACAGATCCCTGTGAAGGCAAGAGCGCACCCCAGTTGTGACGTCAGTAGATGCCCGAGAGCGAGCTGCTCAATCTCCTCAGCTCTTACATTATGTAAATCTTAAATTCTAATTTCCTGTCTTCATAACACACAATACGTAATAACAGGGTACTTCTCCGCATCTGATGTACTAATCCAACTGGTGGGATAAAATATTGTATAAACGAGTGCTTACAGACTAGATGACGTAGTTCTTATCTTACAGTTATAATCTTGATTTCATACACTTAAGGAATATGTTTACTGTGCAATTGTTTCCGATTTCCTTTACTCAGATCGATTTCTTCGATTCAGTACATCATGGTGATTCAATTTCTACTATTCGTTCACTGTTCTTTCTATTCTACGATGGTGCGATTCAGGTGTGCTAAGTTTCATTGAAATCGGATGGCAGGTACGGCTGCGCATAAGATACGAACAAACTTGATTAGCGTAAATGGATAGTGGTTGCGAAATATGTTGCGAAGACATTTAGTAGCAAATAATTAAAAAATTTAAACGTCAATCATATGGCAGTAGCTTTATACGCAACTTGGTGTTCATGACGTCATGTCTGTTGAACTATGGATAGTATATTGATATAATTATGCCTGTAACTTTCGCGAATGTGAAACGATTTGAGAACAGGCGAAGTGCCAAAGCCATGAATTGTTTTACCACACTCCCGGACACTTTTGGCGCACTGCTTGTAGGGACCATTTATGTGAGCATGTATGGGGCCAGTGCAACTCGTGCGAGGCACCATGATGACCAGAAGTATCGTGCACTGGCTGCAGACCATGTACGCCCTATCATCATTATGGAGTTTCCCAACGGCACTGTCATTTTACAATGATAACGCACCATGTCACAAGGTCAGGAGTGGTTCGATGATAACAGAGGCAAGTTGCTATTATGTGCTTGTCCCTCAACTTGTTGTATCTCACCCAGATCGCGATAGAACGCATATGTGACATGAGTTAACGTGTCGTTAGAGCTGATCCCTGAAAATTACGGGAATCGGGCTACTTTGAATGCAGATCCGGTTTCTCCAGCCACATAGCACCGCCTCTTTCCATGCTGAGACGCGTCCCCGCTGCCATCGTCCCAAATGAGGATATATTGGCTGTCACGTGGCTTATACTGTTGTGACTATTCAGTATAAACTGTTATCTGGCCATGCTAAGGATTTGTCATTCATTAGGTGTAATGGAATTGTTCGGACAGCTTTTATGAGGCACTGACTACAGTCTGTATCTATTTCTGTACAGTATGTGACGGAGAGTACTTTTTCACTTTGTTATTTGTGAAGTCTTCTTTGTGTTTAAGTGAACGATGGAGAGTAGCAAGAACATATGCTTAGGTTGCTTCGCTCTGAACTGAGACATTTTCTCTTCGTGTCACTACGTTAACGATATACAGGAGGCTGCAAAATGACCATAGGTTCCGACTCGATTTAGAAAACAATACAGCATGACTTTTTCAACGGAACGAAGTGTTCAGAAATAAACGTGACTTCCGACATACCTCAAGAGAGTGCTAGAGGCCTATTACTTTTCACAGTACACATGACCAATATGAAAATGTGGCGTCGCCCGTGTACATATTTACTGCAGTCATGTCACCTTCTGCTTTCTCTCACCTTTCCTTCCCTTGTCTCTCTGTTCATCCCCTCCTCTCCCCTCTCTCTGCCATCACCTCCTCCTCTCTGTTGAACTCCTCCACCTCTTCAGATCATCTCTGAAAAATAAGATTACTTTTTTTAACACTATGCTGATCAATACTTTTCATCTCATCGTAGCTGTGCACGTAATTTTAAACATTCTCAAAAAATAGTTGTCAATTTTAAAGAAGTAGACACATGTAATCAAGTAGATTCAACACTCTTTCTACGGCGAAGACATTATAAACAATATAACAGAACATTTAATTTTGTTATGCTTAAGTTCCCTAGTTGGTGATACTTCTTTGTCTCTTACTCTTCAAGAAACTTAACTGTCAGAATGCACAATTTAAAGGCGACTGACACAAACCACAATTTTAAACAACTTTTTATGTGCCTTTGCGTCTTGTTGTTTTCTCTCGTTTGTTGTCCCTAAAAGTTTCGACATAATATCAGTAAGGTATACCATGGACGGTATTTGTCGACAATAGTAAGTTAAAGAAAACCAGAGAGAAAGTCAGGAAGCAAAAGCCTATGTTAAGAAACTACTTATATTTTAATTTCCGAGGAGTTAATCTAGGCTGTAAGTACGAAGTATGATAGTATGAATTGCCGATTTAGCATTATCCCCCAGTTCTTGCTGCATTATATGATTTGACGCAGCTAACTAAACGCAGACTATCTGAGAAAGAACTGCACTTGGTGGCCAGGTGAGTTGGAGTATTATCACGCTTCCCGTTCTTACTGCCGTCCTGTCTATTCGGTCACGCACCTCTTAACCTCGATGTTCGACAAGACTGATAAATACTTCAGTTGCAGGATATGATTAACCACTTATCAATGACTGACGTTAATGAAACACTAATAGGTGGATGCTTTACCGTGTGCGGCGCGGAAATGGCCGTGGGGTCTGCGGAACTACGATGCGGGTTGCGCGGCCGGAGGTTCAGGTCCTCCTTCAGGCGCGCGCACGTGTCTGTGTGTGTGTTACACCTTTCGACCGTGGGAATGGTGGTTGATGTCGGACAGATGGGAACTTCGATCTCGGCAGTCATGCAGGACTTCGGCACCACACGTTCAACCGCCTGCAGGGTGTGCCGTGAGTGGTTGGATGAGGTGTCAGCCCACAACAAATAACTGCCAGTCCATCCTCCCACGGGCATGTGTGTGTGTGTGTGTGTGTGTGTGTGTGTGTGTTGTTCTTAGTATAAGTTAGTTTAAGTAGGATGATTCTGCCAGCATTTTGTAAAAGTATGGACACTAAGCGGTCTATGTCTTATTTTTTGCGATAGCTTTGTTGTCTTAGGGCACATTAATAAAAGTTAGTTCCGTTATACTTAAAGCGCATTTTTACAAATTTACGAAAGAAATGTATTTCATTGTCTCATTTTTCATTGTTTTATGGTTTAGTTTAGACTGTCCACTAATCGTATTTGGTTTTCTTATGTTTTGCTGTAGATCGCGTATCACTGACTAAAACCGGTATTCAGTGGACAAAAGTCTTTCGACTATGGACGTAAATAAAGGAATATATGGTTTACTCATGAATCATTATTCAACTGATGACTATGTCGCATCTTGTGGGACATGACCCTAATTTCATGAAAGATTGTCAAAGCGCACTGAACTGACTCATGTTCTCCATTTGTGTCTTCCAGTGACGACGAATATTTGAGACTAATCATTCATTTCTTTCAGTGCAAAGAATGACAACAGACAAAATGTTAGATCCCCAACACACACGCGTCCAACAATCCCGCCGTCCCAGTTCTTTGAAAGCGCTCACTGGACTCTTCGGGTAGCTGGAGATGGCGTGCAGTTGGTAACACGTGGTTTTGTGAGTCATGGCAGTATAATGGAGAATGTCTGCCATTAGCAAGTGTACACAGCTGCGTATCAAATTGCAACACCTTCAAAGACAGGAGATACCACGATCGATTTTATTTGGGAGATATCCGGTGGTAAAACAGATCACATTGTTGAAAAGAGAGCCATATAGGAGATGTATGGAAGGTGATGAAATCAGTATTGAGCGTTACCACAAATAATGGCTATAACCATTGCTCCACAATCCGGCATGGAATCTAAATCTACATACATACCCTGCAACCCACCAAAAGGTGCGTGGCGGAGGGTACCCACTACCACTACTAGTTATTTGCTTTCCTGTTCCTTCCCCATATAGAATGAGGGAAAAACGAATGATTGTGTGCATCTGTACGAGCTCAAATCTCTCTTTGTGGTCTTTATGCAAACTGTAAGCTGCAGTCCGCTTAAAATTCCGGCCGTCTAAATTTCCTCAACAGTGTTGCTGGTAAAGGACGTTGCCTTTCCTCCAGCGACTTCCATTTCAGTTTCAGAAGCATCTCAGTAATCCTCGTGCATTGATCGAATCTACCAGTAACAAATCTAGCCGCCGTCTCTGAATAACTTCTGTGCTGCATTTAGCGAAAATGCTACTAATTTTCTGCTAAACCACTAGACCAATTTCAATCAAATTTAGTACACACATTCCTTACCGTGAGGTAACAATTGCTGCAGGGTTAATAATCACATACAACACATGGTTCAGATAATATGACGTCATAAACAATAGGAATTGGACGAAGTGGCGCATGATGCAGCGGGACTTTATAAATAGGCTATATGAGAAAGAGTACTTAGCGACTTGCAACAAACTTTAAACGTAATTTAAAACCTTTATTAAACTTTTTCTCGCTGACAATCATAGCAAAATGATGAAAGGAAAAAAGTTTCTCGGTTACTACTTTTCCCATGTTTATGGAGTAAAACTACGGTATTCGGTATAACATTACAATTTATAATTTGTACATTACAAGTTATAGCCGCTAGAAATTTTACCGACAGTATATACGCACATACTTGAGTGTACCTTCGAAATTGTGGTCACCCACAAGCCTGTCCTCAATATAGGCATTCCATCTGCTGATCTCCGTTGTACACTACGCCGTAAAAGTTCTCGGTTTGTGGAGTAGTGAATGGCGCACCCTACAGGTGCCCAACAAACTGAGGAGTATAAAGGAGACAACAAACGTGTGGAGGACCTCTCTGCGAGCCCCTAGCAGAGACTCTGTTGTTCTCTGCCGGCTGCGTATCGGCCATACTTGGCTTACGCACGGCCACCACCTCCGTCGCGAGGATCCTCCCGAGTGTCGATGTGGTGCGCGTCTGACAGTCGCCCACATCGTCTTGGAACGCCCGGAGTTAGCAGCACAGAGAAGGAATTTTAATCTCCCTGGCGATTTGAAACTTGTTTTAGCTGACAATGCCTCTATGGCTGACGCTGTTTTAAATTTTATTCGTGTGAGTGGCTTGTACCGATCCATTTGATTTTTAGTACTGTGTTCATTATGTGTTTGTTCTTCGTTGGCCTACCGTTTTAGGCAGGTGGTTTTAATGTGCAAAAGCGGCCAGATGCCCTACTACCTTGTCTGTGGTCACCTGCCCAGGACACGCTGGCATCGTCTTACCACCTTTCTCTTCTTTTACCCGTTTTTACTTTCATTCTTTTACTTATTGACTTGTTACACCCCTTTGCTTGGTGAGACTTAACACATCGTTTTATGTTACATTGTATTGCTTTTATTCTAATCTCTACGGTTAGAACAAGGGACGGATAACAGTAGTCGTTTAGTCCCTTTATAACCAAACCATCGAAATTGTATCGCAGTACGACACATAGTCTACGAGAGCACATAAACAGTAACATTCACGGAAAACCGCCCCATCACCCACCAAGTTTTAATCTATTACTTCTTTACTACTAACTGTAATCGAAAGAGGTTTAACACACATACAGTCCTTATACAAATATACCTGAAAAATGGCAGTAATAAATGAATAAATACCCGGGCAACACCGGGTTTTCAGCTAGTCTAATATATAAAGCAGAGTGACCTTATGTTTGTGTGTTTGTGTGTACTTGTTGAAGACAAATCTTTTTGTTCCAATCTTTATGAAATTTTGTACATGTAAGCTTCAATCCATGCCACGTCGGGGGTTCAAATCCCCCCTTGGGCTTGGATATGTGTATTGTCCTTAGGTTAGTTTAACTTAAGTAGTTTTGTAAGTTTAGGGACTTATGACCAAAGTATTTTGGTGCCATAAGAATTACAAACATTTGACCATTTGATTTTCAATCCATGAGGACGGTCGCCATAAGTGTAAGAATCACTAACAATACATAGTTCACGAGATATGACGTCATAAACAATGAGATGCGCGAAAAACTGCTGCATTTAGCGGCAATGCTGCTCATTTTCTCCTAAACCATTGGACCGCTTCCATCCAAATTTTGTACAAACATTCCTTACCGTGAGGTAACAATTGCTGCAATGTTAATAATCATATGCGACACATGGTTCAGAAGATATGACGTCATAAAAAATAGTAATCGCAAAAATCTCTCACATAATGCGGCGAGACTTTAAAAATACGCTTTATGAGAATGAGAGTACTTAGCGACTTGCAACATACTTTAATTTCAAACCTTTATGAAACCTATTCTCGCTGACAACCATAGCAAAATAAAGAAAGGAAAAAAGTTTCTCGCTTACTACTTTTCCGCTGTTTAGGGAGTAAAACTACGGCATTCGGTATAACGTAACAATTTATAATTTGTACACTACAAATTGTAGCCACAGGAAATTTTACAGACAGTATACACGCATATAGTTGAGCGTACCTTCTAAATTGTATCACTGTACGACACGTATTTTGTGAGATTTGATCACATAAACAGTAACATTCATGGAAAACCGCCCCATGACTCACCAAGTTTTAATCTATTACTTCTTTCATTTAATTGTATTCCCAAGAGATTGTACAGACATACAACCCTTACACAAGTGAGTATATACATGAAAAATGGCAGGAATAAATAAATAAATACCCGGGCAAGGCCGGGTATTCAGCTAGTTCTCCCAATACATCCAAGTCAACCATCCGCCTTCCCATTTCATATCGCTGTGCAGTTTTACGCCTAGATATTTGACGTGATTGTGTCAAACAGCCCACTACTAATTCTGTATTCGAACAAAAAAAAAATGTTTCAAATGTTTGTTAAGCTTATGGGACTTAACTACGGGGTCATCAGTACCTAAACTTACAAACTACTTATGAACTACCTTATACTAAAGACGGCACAAACATCCATGCCCGAGGGGGGATTCGAACCCCCGACCGTAGTGGCCGTGCAGACCGTGACTGAAGCGCCATAGTCTCCTCGGCCACCGCGGCCGGCTGTATTCAAACATTACGGGATTGTTTCTCCTACTCATCTGCATCACCTTATATCTTTCTACATTTGAGGCTAGCTGCCATTCCTCACATCACCTAGAAATTTGGTCCAAGTCATCCTGCATCCAAAGTTGACACCTTCCTGGGTACGTATTCCATATGCTCTTACGTTCGTTAGCAGTCTGTAGTGCGGTACCGTGTCAAACGCCTTTCGAAAATCTAGAAAAATGCAGCCTGCCCTTCACCCATGTTTCGCGAGTTCTTTTGAGAGTAACGGGCAAGCTCTTTCGCACGATCGACGATTCTTAAAGCCATGCTGATGCATGGACAGTAGCATATCTTTCTCTGTTGTTGTTATGGTCTTCAGTCCGGAGATTTGTTTGATGCAGCTCTCCACCCTACTCTATCCTGAGCAAGCCTCTTCATCTCCTCATAAGAACGGCAACCCACATCCACTTGAATCTGCTTAGTATACGCGTCTCTTGGTCTCCCTCTGCGATTTTTACCCCACACACTTCCCTCCAATGCTAAATTTACGATTCCCCGATGTCTAAGAATGTGTCCTACCAAGCGATCCCTTCTTTCAGCCAGGGTATGCCAAAAATTCCTTTTCTCACCAATTCTGTTCAGTACTTCTTCATTGGTTATGCGATCTACCCAACTAATCTTCTGCATTCTTCTGTAGCACCACATTTCGAAAGCTTCTATTCTCTTTCTGTCCACACTGTTTATCGTCCATGTTTCACTCCCGTACAAGGCAACACACCACACAAATGCCTTCAGAAAGAACATCCTTAGGCTTAAATCAATATTCGAGGTTAACAAATTTCTCTTTTTCAAGACCGCTTTTCTACCCATTGCCATTCTGCATTTTATATCCTCTGTACTGCGACCATCGCATGTTATTTTACTACCCAAGTAACAAAACTCATCTACCACCTTCATTGTTTCGTTACCTAATCTAATTCCTTCAGCATCGCCTGATTTTCTAAGTCCGCATTCCATTATCTTTGTTTTGCTCTTGTTAATGTTCATTTTATACGCACTCTTCAACACACTGTCCATTCCATTCAACTGCTCTACCTGGTCCTTCGCTGTCTCTGACAGAATTACAATGTCATCAGCAAAACACAATGTTTTTATTTCTTCCCCCTGAACTTTAATCCCTATTCCAAATTTTTCCTTGCTTTCCTTCACCGCCTGCTCGATGTACAAGTTGAATAACATCGGAGAAAGGCTACAACACTGTCTTACTCCCTCCCCAACTAATGCTTCCCTTTCATGCCCTTCGAGTCTAATAACTGCGGTCTGGCTTTTGTACAAGTTGTAAATAATTCTCCTTTCCCTGTATTTTACCCCTAATGACTTCAGAATTTGAAAGTGTGTATTCCAGTCAACATTGTCAAAAGCTTTCTCTAAATCAACAAAAGCTAAAAATCTATCTTCTAAGATAAGTCGTAAAGTCAGTATTGCCTTCCGGGTTCCTACGTTCCTCCTGAATCCAAACTGATCGTCCCCGAGGTCAGCTTCTACCAGCTTTTCCATTCTCTTGTAGATAATTCGTGTTAAAATTTTGCAACAATGTCATATCAAACTGATGGTTCTGTAATTTTCATATCTATCTGCGCCTGATTTCTTTGGAATGAGGATTATTATATTTTTCTTAAAGTCTGAGGGTATTCCGCCTGTCTCATAAATCTTACACACCAGGTGAAATAGTTTTGTCGGGGCTGGCTCTCCCAGAGACTTTAGTAGCTCTGAGGGCATGTTATCTATTCCCGGGGCCTTGTTCCGACCTAGGTCTTTCAGGGCTCTATCAAATTTATCTCTCAGTATCGTATCTCCTATTTCATCTTGTTATACTACCTCTTCCCTTCCTACAACATTGTCTCTCAGTTCATTTCCTTTGTAGAGCTCATCTTTGTACTCTTTCCACCTTTCTGCTTTCCCTTCTTTGCTGAGAACAGGTTTTCCATCTGAGTTCTTAATAATTGTTGAACTGTTTTCCTTGTCCCCGAATGTCTCTTTTATTTTCCTGTAGGCAGTATCTACTTTTCCCCTTCTTATACATTCTTCTATAGATAGGCATTCGGCTTCTAGCCACTGCTGCTTAGCCATTTTGCACTTCCTGTCAATCTCATTTCTTAGTCGTCTGTACTCCATTTTGCCTGTTTCATTTACGGTTTTTTATATTTTCTCCTTTCATCAATTAACTGTAGTATTTCCTGTGATAACCAATGATTTTTTGTAGGTCTTGCCTTTCTACCTATTTTGTCCTATGCTGCCTTCACTATTTCATCTCTCAATGCAACCATTCCTCTACTGTTTTATTTCCCCCCGTTTCTGTCAATTGTTGCCTAAAGCACCCTCTGAAATTCTTAAGAACCTCAGGTTCCTTCAGTTTATCCAGGTCCCATCTCCTTATTTTCCTACCTTTCTTCAGTTTTTTTCAATTTCAGCCTACAGTTCATGACCAATAAGTTATGGTCAGAGTCTATATCGGCTCCTGGGTATGTCTTACTGTTTAAAACGTGGTTGCGGAATCTATGTTTTACCATTATAAAATCTATCTGATACCTTCCGGTGTCTCCTGGTCTCTTCCACGTATACAACCTTCTTTTGTGATTCTTAAACCAGGTGTTTGTTATGATTAAATCATGTTCCGTGCAAAATTCTACCAGGCGTCTTCCTCTTTCATTTCTTCTGCCCAGTCCATATTCACCTACTTTTTTTCCTTCTCTTCCTTTTCCTACTACCGAATTCCAGTCTCCCATCACAATTAAGTTTTCCTCTCCCTTAATTGTCTGAAAAATTTCCATTAACTACTCATACATTTCTTCAATCTCCTCATCATCGGCAGAGCTATTTGGCATAGAAACCTGTACTACTGTTGTCGGTGTTGGCTTCGTATCTATCTTGACAATGATAATGCGATCACTGTGCTGCTTGTAGTAGTTTACTCGAATTCATATTTTCTTATTCATTATCTGTCCTACTCCTGTGATAACCCTAACTGATTTTGTATTTATAATCATGTACTCACCTGACCAGAAATCCTGTTCATCCTCCCACCGAACTTCACTAATCCCCACTATATCTAACTTCAACCTATCCATTTCTCTTTTTAAATTTTCTAATTTTCCTACCCGATTAAGGGATCTAGCATACCACGCTCCGATCCGTAGAATGCCAGTATTGTCTTTCCTGATGACAACATCCTCCTGAGTAGTCCCCGCCCGGAGATCCGAATGGGGGACTATTTTACCTCCGGAATATTTTACCCGAGAGGATGCCATCATCATATTTTCATACAGTAGAGTTGCATGTCCTCGTAAAAAGTAACGGCTCTAGTTTCCCCTTGCTTTCAGCCGTTCGCAGTAGCTGTGTGGCATAGCCACATTAGCTGATGTTACAAGGCCAGCTCAGTCAATAATCCAGACTGTTGCCCCTGTAACTACTGACAAGGCTGCTGCCCCTCTTCAGGAACCACACGTTTGTCTGGCGTCTCAAGAAAATTTATTGTCTTAGAACTGAGAATATGTTCAAGACTTCTACAGCAAACTAACGTTAATGATATAGATATGTAATTATGTGAGTGCGTCCTTTTGCCTCTCTTATACACAGGATTCAGATGCGCCTTTTTCCATTCACTTGAAACTTCTTGTTGAATCAAAGCTTTGCGATAAATGTAAGCTAAGTAAGCGGCAAAAGCTGCAGAGAATTCTTTGTAAAACGGAATTGGTACCCCATCTGGACCGTGTCACTTGTTTGTTTTCAATTGTCTCACAAGGGACACCTTTGACCTCGAACTCTCGGAACCGCACGAAACCATGCTTGGAATAACATGACAGTGTCTTGTGTGTCATTTCCATGCAGAACGTTGCATTGTACCTCCAGTAATATGGAGGTTTGTGCGCCGTCTTGCAATAACCGTTTTTATCTGCAGTTACAAATACATTACATCGGATATTTGTACTAGCATTGCTGCATATACTTCTGTTAAATTGTTCATAAAAAATTTATAATGTATTACAAACTCTAAAGCGAAAGAGAATATTAGAATCCAGGATAACAGTTTACTTACAGTCGTTGAGGCGTACAGTGCTGATGTTGGCAACAACCGTAGAATGCTATTTGAAAATCCAATCGTACAGAATAAGGGAAATAATCCTTGGTGTTGGCACTGAAGTAAATAAATAATTCTGCTCTTTTCCTTAGGTTGACAGAAGTTTTTATGTAACGGTACCCTTGCCTTGTCAGTAAATTAACCATCCTTGTGAAAGAAATATTTCGTTGCCAACATTAGCATACTACGTCCCTGCAACCGTAACTAAACTTTACGCAGTATTCTATCTGTCTTAGTTAAGTTGTAATCCCTTATAGATATGTGTCACTATAGACATTTAGTTATAAAAATATAAAAGGGTGTGGGTTTTGTGATAAAACGCCAGGTTTCGTGCTTTCAAAATACATACTGCAATTTATAACGGCTGAACTTCGAAACGCAACAAAGAGCATTCAACAGTTGTTGCTGCACAGTACACTGCCCGGTCTCCGTAAGTAATATTGTACGCAGTGTAATAATATTATTTTTCGTTTTTGTACCCTAGCTGCGGGAGTGGCCCACCGCTTAAAGGCGCCTTCCTGCGGAGGTTCGAGTCATCCCCCTGGCATGGGTGTGTGTATTGTCCTAAAGTTAGTTTAAAGTAGTTTGTAAGCCTAGGGACTAATAGCCACACAAGTGAAGTCCGTTAGATTTTAACCATTTTAACATTTTGTACTCAAAATATATTTGTATGTTCTGGAAAGCTCTGTTGTGTTATGATACTATGCGGCTGCTATCACCCCACTGGCAGAATCTCTGTTATTAGGTAGTGCTTTCAAAGAGATATACAAAAACGTACGTTCGAATATCACACACTTCAGATCATAATAAATATATTTACGGAAAACATACAGACCTCTCCGTCCGGGTTACCAGTTATCGCGACAATTTTTTTTTATGTTCGAATCTTTTTGGAAACGAAGCATTGTAAATCCACCTCTAGAACGATTAGAAGAGTTTACGGTAGCGTAACCATCCGCAATTTCATGTTAAATTGCCGTGACGCAAATACTATATCTGCCCAGCACGTTACACTTAAGAACTATGGGCAACGAAATTCAGGGTGCGACAGCTCGTACTTACAGGAGCCTTAAGACAGAGGACTCTTTTGAACGACGATTCGTCTGCACCACGATTCGATTCTTACAATTCTTTGTTTGTATTCGCTCAAATGAATGATACATTCACGAATCTCCACAACTCTACCACCTTCCTACTATCGATATAAAACCGTCCTGGCGATAACAGCGTCACATGACGAGGAATGACTGCTGGTCAGACACCCGGGCGGTGAATATAGTACCGTAACTTGGGGTGAAATGGAACAGAACATGTAGTTTTTACTGAAAATTAACGTCTAAATATTGCACTACAACTCTGAAAATTTAAATAAAGCACCTCTAGTTATACTTACATCTATGTGTTGCAAGGATAAAAATCCACTATCAAAACCTTTCCTTATATTTTAATCTAAATTGTGCTCTAAATCACCCCAGGTGTTGGGATGATTTGGAACACTGACTCTTTTGATAAATATTTGCATTTAAAACATATGGAGGTGTTGATTGGGACACAGTAAACACATGTGTCAGAACTTTGTTGTGGAGGATGCCTTTATATTACGTCTGTTTGATTTTAATTAATGCTGTTTACTGGGTGGAACACTTCTCACTGTCTGCTCCAAATTTCTGAAATAGTTTTCTATCTTCTCTGTTAACTTGCACCCTAGCTCTCATTACATTTTCACTTAAACGTACTGTAAGAGCCTTGTTATCTAATGTTGTCTTTTCCACTCTTCCACTTCGGTCCAAATCGCACCTCACTTGTCGTAGTTGGCTGACACCATTCTGCACATTTAAATAAACCACTGATTGATGCCCTCTTCTTCTTCTGCCAAGACGGTTTGTCCACCTATTTTCAAAGGATTTTTATTATTTAACTTCCTTGAGAGTGTACTAACAGGTATTCCATATTTTTAGAAACATTTCTGAGAGATATTTTACGTGTCTTGACTTCATTCAGAGATTTCTGGAGGCTTATCTCGCTATAGTTTTGATAGCCAGCTGGCCCAATCTTCTTTTTGTACACTCGCAGCATGTTCCAATTCACCCTGAAAAAATACTATTTTGCATATTTACACATCTACCTAATAAACAACATAAGTAAACATAAGCTAACTTTTCACACACCATGACTGATAGTTGCCCTTAACATACCAATGTCAGAAAACTGTATTACTGTTACCAGAGTAGCTGTGCAATAGTTTGTTTTCAGAATTTCATATTATGGGAAATTTTACACTTATATATAAATATTTTTTTGGAGTTGTATACCTCTTTCACGCACACAATTTTTGTATCATTGTAACAATTAGTATCTCTGGTGACTATGGGAGGTGGTTTTCATTAGTTACACCAGAGTATCTCTCCTCAGCAAAAATGATTTCTTGAAATGGAGAAATGTTCCATTTCACCCCAGTAGTTCCAAATCACCACAAGTTACGGTACCAGAGTGCGGAGGCTGGGCAAGATCACGTGGGGAACTGCACGGCTTGTCGGCTGTTGGAGGACTGCTGCGGGGAGTGTCTTCAATAAGTGGAGCCAAAAAAATAGCGGTAAGAGATCGTATTTTTATTGAAAGGTACGCGGTTTCGATTCCGGCCGGCGCATTGCGAAGGAGCAGAAAAACATTTGCCGCCGGCTGGAGTTCAACCTGCGACCTTCTCAATACGAATCCCATCGTTTAACGCTGAGCCAAACACCGCTTCCTAAACACGCGCTCACAGGGACAGTTGCTAAGATGCATATAGTTATAAATCCGTACCAAAATTCCTTTTACTTCCTAAACGCTCGGACATTTCGAGTTCCCACTTGGGGCACTTTGGTGTCTCACCACGCCCTACATGTACCATAAATTTGGACGAATTCGGCGATGACGAGTAGGCGTCCTCTCCTCGTAAGACTTTAATGGGTATGTGATCGACGCCTCTGGGCGTTGGTGCAGTGGTCCGATGAATCCCAATAATTTCCTCATCACGCCGATGGGGAGTGCGAATCCATCGTTTCCCGGAGGAACATCTCCTTGACACCTACAACTGTGGGACAGAGGCAAGCTGGCGGCTGAGAAATTTATTTTCCCACTCTCTCAAATTTTGCTTCCTCAATTACAGTATCAACTAGATATAAATGATAATAATAAAAAAAGTGAAACGAATCCATCAATAATGAAAACTACAGCATTAGAAACAATCAGTCAGAGATACCCCGAAGATCAGTGGCTACACATCTACATAGATGGGTCATTAATGCAAAAAGAAAGAAATATTGGTGTATGAATATACAGCAAAATTTTCTGTTTTATCAAAGTTTTGGATTACACCACTCTAATTTTGAAGGTGAAGTTGAAGCCGTCAGAGCTGTAGTAAATCAGCTAAATTACTATTTGCACACATTTGATAAAGCAGTCATATTCTGTGACTCGAAAGCAGCAATATCAGCAATTGTCAACTTAAAACATCCAAAAATTGCTAAAGTAAAAGATATCCAAGAAATAATTAAGTCCCTACAGCAACACAACAAGAAAATTGCAATTCAGTGGATACCATCTCACTGTGGCGTAATGGTAATGAGAAAGCTGATTTCCTAGCCAAAATGGGCACAAAAGTTGAACATATTGTAAAAACTACCCTGTCATATTTTGCAGTAAAATCGCATCAATAACAATATTTATAAAGAATAATCGAGATAAATCAATAAATTATCATGTGAGGGGAAGAGCCGGGAAACCCTGTTGGATAACCAACTGATAGCAGATGGAGCAAGAAGAGAGGCAGTGGCGACATTCCTGACTGCTGGACACCACTGTTTGGCCGCCACCTGCACAACATCTCCAGCCTGCCGTCTCCACATGTGTTCTGTGGCACAACAGTGCTACCTAATGAACAGCGATCATTTAAAAGAGTGTTCACAATTGTGCATTTGTAATTTAGACTTAACAAAATTGTACTGGGAAGCAAGAAGGCGAATGACGTTAAGTCAACTGCCGGAACATTAAAATAGTAATAATATTTGGGAGACGGTGAAGTTCCTCTAGTTTTGAAGGTTAATAGTGCTAGGTTTCATAGTTCGGTATAAAACGTAAGATTTTATCGAGTTTCATAGATAAAATACCGCCGCCGTTGGAGTAGCCGAGCCGTCTAAAAATGTTCAAATGTTTGTATAGTCTATGGGACTTAACTACGGGGTCATCACTCCCTAAACTTACAAACTACTTATGACCTACTTACGAACTAGGACGGCACAAATATCCATGCCCGAGGGGGGATTCGAACCCCCGACCGTAGTGGCCGTGGAGACCGTGACTGGAGCGCATTAGTCCCCTCGGCCACCGCGGCCTGCCCGAGCGGTCTAAAGCACCTCGCTGCAGAGCGCGCGGTTGCTCGCCGTGGAGGTTCGAGTCCATCCTGGGGCATGGGTGTTTGATTGTCCGTAGTTTATTTTACGTCGGTTTAAGTAGTTTGTAAGCTACGGACTGATGACCACGCAGTTTGGTCCGATACATTTACAAACATTTGAACATTTTGATAAAATACCCTCTGCCATACACCATACGTAGAGAGAGAGTGCAAAGTTTCATCGCAATTGGTTGGTTGGATGTTTAAGGGGGACAAAACTACAATGGTCATACGTCCCCCTTCATTGCAATTGGTTCAACGGCGCAGCAGCGTATAAAACACGAACAAACATGATACGGCAGTTCTCAATGCGTCTCATTGTCTATGAAGGCACATCTCCTAAGCTATAAGGAGTGCAATGTAATAATTCCCAAGGCAAAACACGTTGCGAGCACACGTAACATCTAAAGCGATGTGGCAAAGATCAGAGCAGAAGTAGCGCCGAAGAGAGGCCTCGAGTGATTCCACAGATAATACTAACGATACACATGACTCTACTAGCGGTACCAGATTATACGACAGCGCCACATGTGAAGACGGCTAAATATAAAATATGAAGGAAATGAACAGTAACCGAAGCGTCACAAAGACAAGTGCTTAGAAGGGATTAGCACTAGATATTAAGATAACTGAATAACTGAGGACAACTCAGGCTGTGTGTAGAGAGTCTTGCATACGAGGTTTGTCAGAAAAGTAATGAATTTGTTTCTCTATTTCAGGAACTACACACAGAAGGACAATGAAACTAGTGGAGCTGATAAAGGCAACATTTGTCTACAAGCAGTGAATATTTGAAGTACCTACGGTGAACACACGTGAGTTTATAACATATTTTGTTAGGTGTGTTAGTGTTGCTTGTCCGTGAGATAGCGGGTACATCAAATTTTGTGTGAAACTCAATGACAATGCACTAGAATCATTTAGTAACATTTAGAAAACATTTAGAAAATTAACACAAGCTGATGAGTGGCACACAAGCAGCTCAACATGAGTAAAGAAGGGCAGGGGAAGTAAATAAAAAATCTGGGTCATTTTGATTTTGTTCTTTGATCATCAAGGCGTGATCCATAATGATTTTTTTCCTCGAGGAAAAACAATGTGTCAACAATTTTAGATCCAGGTCCTTGAAAGACTAAGGAATCGGGTCATTCGTGTCCGTCCTGACATGTCTCAATCATGGATCCTCCATCACGACAATGCACCGTGCCACACTGCTCTCTATTGGTAATAAGGGCATTCATGTTTTGCCAAACTCCCCCCCCCCCCCTCCCCACAATTCCTACGATCTCAGTGTCTGTGACGTCTTCCTGTTCCCCAAAATAAAAAATGCTGTTTGTGGCCATCATTTTGGGTCCGTAGGATCCGTTGAAAGGGTCGTGACACAGGAGCTTTGTAGGGTTCTATCTATGAGAGGGCAAGAGTGTCTTCGAAACTAATAACAGGCTATTTTTCCGCATCTGATGTACTAATCCAACTAGTCATCCATGTCGTGGGACAAACTATTGTGTAACCGAGTGCTGAAAGATTGGATGTCATAGTTCTTCTCTCACAGTCGTATATCGGAAACTGGCAGTTATAACCTTGGTCTCAGACAGTAAAGGAATATGAACACCGTGCAATGTTTTCTGATAATTTTTTCTGAAAGCGATTTCTCCGATTCAGTACGTAATTGTTATTCGATTTCTGCTATTCGTTCACTGTTCTCTCTATTCTTCGATGGCAAGATTCAAGTGTGCAAAGTTTTACTGAAATCAGATGGACGATACGGCAGCGCATAAAATACATACAAACATGACGCGGCTGTCTGCCACGCGTATCAGTGTTTATGAGAAGAGAGTTTATAAGAAGTACGATGAAATAATTTCTAAAGCACATTCATTAGCGTAAATCGATAGTGCTGCAAAACATGATGCGAACACATCTAGTAACAACTAATTAATAAATTTAAGCGTCATTCATAATGCGATGGTTTTAGAAGCAACTGCGTGTTCATAACGTCACATCTGTTTAACTATATATGTCTGCTGAGCTACGTGAAGTATAGTGATGTAATTACGCCTGTAACTCTCGCGAAAGTTCAACGATTGATGATCAGGTGCGGTGCCAAAGCTATGTATTGTTTTTCCACAATTCCGGAGATTTCTTGTTTATTGCTTCTAGGGACCATTCATTTGGCACACATGTGTCCAGTGCAGCTCGTGCGAGCCCCCATGATGACCAGGACGTATCGTACACTGGTTGCAGACCATTTACACCCCATCATGCCGATCGAGTTTCCCAACGTCATTGTCATTTTTCAATATTATAACTCACGATGTCACAAGGCCGGGAGTTGCTGGAGTGGTTTGAGCAAAACAGTGGCGAGTTCTGTTTATGTGGTTGTCCATCAACTTGTTCTGTCACAACGCGATCGCGATAGAACGCATATGGGATGTGCCTGAACGTGTGGTCAGAGCTTATCCCTCCCTCCCTGGAGTTTGCGAGACTCGGGCGACTGGTGAATGCAGATGCGGCGCCAGATATCGTCAGCCATATACCACGGCCTCGTCGCAAACAGGCCAAGATGCGTCGCCACTGTCATCGTGCCAAATGAGGACATACTGCATCTCACTGTTGTGACTACTCATGTTAACTGTTATCTGGCCTTGCTAAGGATCTTCCAATCATTACATGTAATTGATTTGTTTGGACAGCGCTCTGGAGGAAGTGACTACGGTCTGCATGTATTTCTGTACAGTGTGTGACGGAGAGTAACTTTGACTTTCTTATTTGTGAAGTTTACTTCCTGTTCAATTGAAGAATGGAGAGTAGCAAGAACATATGCTCGCCGCGAACTTCTCTTAAACTCATTTTGTCTTTGTGTATCTACATGAACGATATACAGGAGTCTGCAAAATTACCCACATGTTTCGACTCCATTTAGAAAACAATAACGCTTGACTTTCTCAACGGAAAGAAGTGTTCAGACATAAACGTGACTTCCAACATACCCCAAGAGAGTGTTAGTTGCCCATTACTTTCCACAGTATATATGACCAAATAGCTGAAAATGTGGCGTCGCCCGTGTACATATTTACTGCAGTCACCTCACCTCGCGTTTTCTCTCTCTGGCCACCTTCCCTTTCCTTCTCTCTCTGTTCATCTCTTCGTCACCCCTTTCTCTGCCATCAGCTCCTCCTCTGTGTTAAACTCCTCCTCCACCTTCTCAGTCCATTGCGTCCTACATCTGTGAAAAATTATATAATTATCTTAGCTTTGATGCTAATCAGTGAACTGCAAGCTACCTTCCGCCATGCGCAGTATGAAATCTTACTTAGACAGTGATGATGTTCAATTTTTGAAGGTTCGGAATAAAACGGTAGATTTTGTCAAATTTCGTAGGTAAAATACCCTCAGCCATACTCCATACGAAGTTTTACGTAGGCAGTGATGTTCCTAGAGCGACATAGCGTAGATCCATGTGAGAGCACGAGCGCTCGACCTGCGACTACTGATGGATAGGACTATGGCTGCCAGGAGTAAGCCGCTCAACGTCCTTATCAGGTCCTACACTATGTAAATGAAAACTTCCTAATTTCCTGTCTTCTTAATACACAATACTTAATAAAGCGTTATTTTTATCTCAATTTGATATACTAATCCACCTAATCATCCATGCCGTGGTATAAAATTTCATATAACTGGCGGCTGAAATATTGGTTAACGTAGTTAGACTACAGTATTAAGGGGAACAGATGCCAGTCATGACAAGAACATCAGCTCTTAATCACGACAGAAATAACAGTACAACTAAGAAGATCTACGTTGACACGAAAGAGCGCTCCAATTGCGACTAGTGGTGGATAGGGCGATGGCTATCAGGAGTAAGCCGCTTAACGTTTGAAACGTTTGAGTTCAGCAACCTATGCTATTAGGGTAATTGCAAATTTTGATGATATATGTCTCAGTAAATTAGCTTACTATGACTCTTTTCATTCTCTGCTTTCGTATGGCATCATTTTCTGGGGTAATTCATCATTGAGTAAAAAAGTATTCATTGCATAAAAGCGTGTGATCAGAATAATTGCCGGAGCCCATCCAAGATCATCCTGCAGACACTTATTTAAAGAGCTAGGGATCTTCACAGTAGCTTCTCAGTATATATATTCACTTAAGAAATTTGTTATTACCAATCCCACCGAATTCAAAAGCAGTAGCAGTGTACATAACTACAACACTAGGAAAAAGAATGATCTTCACTATACAAGGTTAAATCTAGCTTTGGCGCAGAAAGGGGTAAATTAAGCTGCCACAAAAATCTTTGGTCACTTACCAAAACATCAAAAGCCCGACAGATAGCCAACAAGCATTTAAAAATAAATTAAAAGAAGTTTTGCATGGAAACTCCTTCTGCACTGTAGACGAATTTTTAGATATAAATTAGTAAATTTGAAAAAAAAAAGATAAAAAAAAATAAAAAAATTATGTCATGTAATATTTGGTACAAAGTAATAATTTGTAAAGACACCTTTCATTAACCTGACACATTCCACATCATTACGAGGTGTCATAGTCATGATGTATGGAACAAGTACCAATCTAATCTAATCTAGCCCTACACAACATATAACTCAGGTTCCTAATTTCCTTTCTTTTTAATACACAATACTTAATAATGCGTTATTTTTACCTCCATCTGTATACTAATCCACCCAATCATCCATACCGTGGTATAAAATTTTATATAAACGAGGGCTGAAAGATTGGTTTACGTAGTTAAGATTGGTTAACGTAGTTAGACTACAGTATTAAGGGGAACAGTTGCCAGTCATAACAAGAACATCATCTCTTAACCACGACAGAAATAACAGTACAACTAAGAAGATCTACGTTGACACGAAAAACTTAAACGTAGAACATTTCAGAAAGGAATTCGAATCAGCAAGCCTACTATAACAGAAATCGTTAATGTCAACGATCTTGAGAACTATAACCAACTTCTTGTTCAAACTATACAACAGGGGTGGTCCAACGCGGCTATTGCTTTAATGCAGTGGGGCTCTTATTTTAAATAGTGAAAAGTCACTCACACGCAGATAACACAAATGGAACTTGCTTGCTCAGGCCAACAACTGTGGAACTTTCTTATCGATTTGGCAGGGCAGCACTACTCCAGTCTAGTAAGCCGCGGCGGAGCGGCCGAGCGCATTGAGGCGCTCAGCTACGATGCGCGAGGCCGTTCCCAGTCGAGGGTTCGAATCTCCTTCGCGCATGGATGTTTGTGCCGTCTTTAGTCTAAGCTAGTTCATAAGTAGTTTGTAAGCTTAGGGACTGATGACCACGCAGTTAAGTCCCAAAAGCTTCACAAACAAGTCAACATTTTGAACCAGTCTAGTAACAGCACTGAGCGAGATGCGGCAGTCAGTAGCGTGATAACTGTTGAGCTGGTTGATTACTGAAGGTGAAAGCGGGCAGCGGAGGAAGCAAGCGCCATCGCCACGTGGTGAGGCGAACGGCCAGCAGGTGACGGACACCGCGCTTCATGCTTCTGCAGAAGCACAAGTCGCGTGCCCAAGCAACATATGCCTAAACGAAAAAGCGCCTGACTTGTTCAATGAAGGTCCTGACTGCCGTTGTCCGTACACTTATCGCAACAAAAGGAACTGTGCGAAATGCAGCGAAGTACAACAAAGTACGGCACCAGACAACAATCACTACGTTTTCCTGTGGCATATCTTCTGCAAAATACCTGCTGGTAGCTGTCTGCACTTAAAGCAGCCAGTCGCATTCGTAACTAACTGTCTGATTAATTTCACTGTGCTGTAACAGTGTTCAAGTAAACTTGGATTTTTGCTGGTGTCATAACATTTACAATGTTACCTGAGAAGCGTAAATATGAAGAAGAGAACAGACTTTAATAAAGAGAGTGTGGTGTCGCACAAGTATAAAGTGCGCGCCACCTACTTTCGCCGCGCGCCGCCATGCACACACGGCGCGGCGTTCTTACGACGACAGCCACGAGCGCCCTCTGCTGCAACTCCGCTCGTGGCCACCACTGGACTGCATCGGTCACTTGGGACTGAGATAGGAACCAGTTAACACTTCGGAATCAGATAGGCACCAGTGAAGACTTGGCTATCGGATAGGCACTAGGCAGGCCTCTAGCTCAACTATGTATCAGCATTCTGCAGTACTGAGCTATGTAAAAGTTAAGTATTACTAAGTCTCTGTGAAATATATATCTCGTTCTAATTTACTCTAGTGTTTCTAGTTTCTGCTGTCCCACTGGCTGCTCACCTTCGTACCTCCACAAGCGTGCATCCTTTATTCCTGTGTCGGTCTCATTCTACTCGGCCACCGACACCTACGACGGAAACGAGACACAAAAGCGGCGACGAGGCTGGGACACAAAAGAGAGAAAGGGCAATTCGTTATTGTAGAGAGAAACAGTAAAGCAATGTGTTCAGTGTCAAATCACATTGTCACAGCACAAAGCTAGTAACCTCGAACGCCAACATGAAGCTAAACATAGTGGTTAAAAAATCTGTGGGTTCGCAGTTGACAAAAACTAAATTGTCGACATTAAAGGAATATGAAGTTATTCCTTTAATGTCGACAATTTAGTTTAGCACAGAGTAGTGTTATGACTATCTGTACCACGGATGCCTATTTAACAACCGAAGCTGGCTTTGTCTTGGCTTTTAATATTGCAAAATAAAAAATAAATAAACAGTCTAGGACAGAGGGAAGAGTTTGTAAAGAATAATATTTTAGACCCCGAAAATAAGAAACTACAAAAACTGAATGCCCAAATTCCCGCTTCTAGACATATAATAGGGAGGTGACATTGTACGTAACTTGCAAAAACATACAAGTTACTGTTCAGCAATGAGACGAGCTTTGGACGAGTCTATTGATATCCAAGACAAACCGCAACGTGCCATATGTGTGAGATATGTATCAAATGGCTTGAAAGTGGTGCAAGAGCTCTTAGACCTTGTTATCTTGTTATCTCTTGTCACAACAACGAAGCCCTGGATGGTTTTTTAGTGAAATATTCAGCGCCTGCTGGGAAGACTGTCAATATTGCGACAGATGGTGTACTGTCTATGACAGGTAAAAACCTACGGCTTGTGGGACTTTTAAAGGCTGACACTTCATACGCTAATTTCCTACCTGTTCACAGAGCACCTTTAGCATCTAATTATTTCCATATCCAAATGTTATGCATGTGGTACTAAAACTTGCGAGAGGCATTCGATCAAATGCCAAAACACAATGACAGTTCAAATCCTTCACAGAAATCAGCAATGACGACCTCCGTGATAATGTGTCTTGGTATTGCTTAGTGAGATGGGTATCAGAAGGTAATGTTCTACTCAGATTCTTCCAATCACTGGACCCAATCAAGGAATTTCTGCAAGAAAAAAGGAAAATCTTTCTGTCACCTTGATGAGCCACAGAGGTTATTAGATATGGCTTTCTTTATTGATGTTCAGCATTTACAAACACTAAACAAATCATTACTAGGAAGAGATGAACTTATTTTTGTTTTAGCGTAGTCTGTGTAACAGATTTCGTAACAAATTAAGACTCTCTTAGAATGACTTTGACAATAAAATATTTACTCATCCTGAACAAAATTTCTAAAAGCCTTCCATTAGTTCAGGTGCAAATACAAGATTATTTAAGTAGACTGTTTGCCAGTGCACCTAATCTTGCATTTTCATTTGTCGAAAATACTTTCCTTGTTGATGTTGTGGAGGATGGCTGTCCTGTTTTACCGCCGATTATTAAAGATTCAGCATTTTTAGAGTTGGAGCTACTGGAAATTCAAGAGGACGAAGGTCTAAAGTGTCTGAAACATAGCGGTTGTTCAACTACTGAGTTTCTGAAGAAGATTCCAGAAGAAAAATATCCTGCAACAAGATAGTGTGCCAATAGACGGCTCTCAGTTTTCGAGACCACTTAATGTGTGTGAATCAGTGTACTCATCTCTCAAGTTTATAAAATATAAATATCGATCTATACTATCAAATGAACATCTATATGAACTTTTCCGCACTGCTCTCGCCAATTAATAGACAGATTTCAAACAGTTTACAGCAAAAGTGAACACTCCGACGAGCTCATCACAAATGTAGTATCCAATTCTTATTGTGCAATAAAATAGTTCAATAGTGTTATTTTTAAAGAAGTGTTTCGTCATTGATAGTAGTTATAGTTTACTTACGGCTGCGGCGGCGTAGTGTGATAATGTTGACAACTGCATGCTCGGTTTGCAAGAATAATTAATTTACTAAGCGGACAAACGTAGACACAAGAACGTGTCAACTGTAGAACAGGAACAACATTAATTATTTACTAAATCGTAATTACATTCTATGTGGTTGTGTTTTCAAACAGCACTCAAAGGTCGTTGCCAACATCAGCACAATATCCCGCCGAACCGTAAGTAAACAATTACTTTGATATTACTACAAGTACAAAGCCCCGGCCGATGCCGGTCACGTGGTTGACAATAATATTGGAAAAAAAGAGAGACAGAGGGTAGCGCGACTTTGTCACATTATTTCCCAGTGCAATACAACACACATAACAGCACTGTAACTCCGTTATTCTCGACGATAAGCGTATAAGTGAAAAAGGGGTTTAAGAAACGATTGAAATTATGCTTAACTTTTGTTGGACGTCGGCACATTATCTCATTATGAAACACTGAACGGGTTTAGAATGGGTAATTTGCGCTTCATTTTAAGTAAGAGCATGTCTTTTTCGCATCTCAGTATTTATGACGGCATTTGTCCTGAACTATGTGCCGTACAGTGATATAATTTTGTTGGTGCATTAAGTGACATTTGTAGATAATGTCTGCAGAGTGTGGTATGAACCGAGGTAGTAGTTAATAAGTTATGAATGAAAACATTGTTTTATGGGAAGGGGGGTTCCTGCGAGAATAGCTTTCTTAAAGGTTTCAAAGTGTACGTGAAGTATATTGGAAGTCACAAAGTGTTATCGTTTTCGAGCCATGTATGCGCAAACTTGGAATATTTGAACGCTGACAGCACACAATTTCGAATTGTAGTACTTATTGTGTTCCACTTAACATAATATTTTATCTCTTAAAAAGCATATTGCAATTGCATTATGAATTTTTAAATTCAGTCAATAATTACGCGAAACATTGAAAATGAATTTCTTTTGCAACTAAATATTCAGGTCACCGAAAATAGGATTCTATATTTTAGCGTTATAATCTGATGAAACGAATGACTTGCATCGAAACAGTTCCGTAAATTTGCGGCTCCCAAGGTAAGGTGAGTGGTCACCCCTGCTATACAATCCGCCATAGAGCCAGTGCACGCACAAAACTACCATAGCACGGAAAGAAAGGCTCCCCACCCCTATACTCAATATTATCAAGGAGAAGCGTAAACTCTATACACAAATTAAACGACATCCAACTGAAGCAGCCAGGACTGAATGGAATCGGCTTAATCTCCTATGCAGAACCGAAATTTGAAATTTTCGTGCTTTCAAAACGGGAGGCAAAGGGAATCACCCAAAGAACCCTTTTCTCTTCTGGACAAAATTCAGGACAATCATGGAACAAACTGTCACTGCAGAACACGCTTTACAGGTAGACGAACATATCGCAACCGATGAAAAAGAGAAAGCTGAATTTTTTTGTGACGTATTGAAAAAAGAAAACGTGATCATTGTCAGGACACTAATTTCAACAAAAGCTACGAGGAAATGATAGAACGGGAACTTCCTACATTGTAACATCAGGACACTACAACAACCGACCATCCTCTGTTGAAAAAAATCACTGCGGACGGAAAACCGCTGCCATTCTGACCGGCAAAGCTACCGGAAACGGACGTATTCACTTAAAACGTCTTCTACCTCAGGGTGTAGCGAGCACCTCTTAATAATACAGCATTAAATCTCAAAACAATGCCGTCGCAATGGAAACATGCATATGGCAGAATTATCCTTAAACCAGAGTAACTGAAAAATCACCCGAACTCGTACAGGCCCATAACCGTGTTTCCAACAATAGGGAAAACTTCCAAGCCCTTATCAGTAATAGGATACAGAACTTCGCAGAACCAATATCATACCACCTGAGTAGACCGGCTTCAGAAGCAACAGACGGTCCTATACTTAGGCTCACCAGTAACGTTGTCGAAGCTTCCAACCTTGCAGATGCAACTATCACGCTTCTCTTAGACATTGAACGCAGTTTAAACAAGATTGGCACGTTGGATTCCTGTTTAAAATGCTCCACTATAACTTTACATCAGACGTTGTACAGCTTATAGCTAGCTTTATCGGATACAGAAAGGTTCAAGTGCGCCTGGAAACCAGCTATCCACATGCTTCATCCCCATAGGAGCAGTTATCTCGCCACTACTGGACTCGGTATCTACTGCGGACATCGCCAGGCCAAGAGGTTGGAATGAGGGTATGGCTTTGTATGCAGACGATACCGTTTACTGTGTCACGCCTCAACCTGTGCCATTATAAGCGAACAAACAAACAATTACATATACAAATTGCAATCCTGCCTCTGCAAATGGGGGATAAAAACGAATCACAAAAAGAGTTAACTAATCCGATTTCAACTCAGAAATCTTTTTCAGATCAAAGCTCAAGATCCAGATAAACTCAATATCAGACTCTGGAGACGAAACATAACTCCGCAATCTAGTGTCAAATACCTCGGAATCTATGTGGATGACCACCTAAACTGGCAGAAAAGACTACAGCAAAAATAAAAAGAGTCGAGAAGAATTTCAATCTCGTAAGGCTCATGAAATACAAAACTAAAGGTGTTGAACATCCAACTGCTCCTTAGACAAACATAATCTTCGTACGCCCAATACTAGAATACGGATCAGAAGCTTGGCTTATGTGAAAAACAATAACCAGAATAATCTTTTCTACAGATAGAAGAATGCTACGCATCGCTGAAAATCTACGATACGACTTTCCAACATCTCTACTACAAGACACCCTCAGTACCAAGAACTTACTAGGGAGACTGAAGGAAAAATGTGTTAACTTTCGGCTAACATCTAATAGAACATTACCCCACTATTTTTAACTACCTGAGATTCAAATACGTCTTTCCTACATACATCATACTGGAAGCTACCTCTGAATTACTCCTACAAATACCGCTAGAAGATGAAGAAATTACCGAAAGCGTTCACAGACCAATACCGATCACAGGCATTTGGGGTGATCTAGCAATACAACAGTAATAATACGAAGAATCCTCAAAATTTAATTAAAAGAAACATGCAAATGAATGACAACAGAAGAAGAGGGTAGCAAAACCTATCGACTAAAATCAAAGCTCGAAATGACAACTTTAAAGACGAAAAGAAGCAGATCTAGGAAATGTGAGCAGAAATCGCAGCTGAGGTTTTTTTCCTACGATCGTTTTCCCGTCAGCTGTAAGCAGAATGTCGGGATTTAGAAGAAAGATGATGTGTCAAAAACAAGCTACTTCAATATATAACTAAAGGTTCCCCACATAAGCACCCCATTTTTAAAATGAAAAGTGTCAAAACAGCATAAATATAACACATTGGCTGAAAAGGGCATAAGCCTTCCTGCAGCCCAACATCTCCATCAGAGATGGAATGAAAGATTTAATAATAATGATAATAAAAAAAAAAATTCTGGCCAATTTGAATACTCTTTCTGGAAGTGACTTCTGCTATTCAGGACGTCATTACGATACGATTTCTACTAATCGTTCACTGTTCTTTCTATTCTGCGATGGCACGCTTGAAAGACCACCGTTAATTGTAAAATTAACTCTAGCTGAAAGGAGCTAGTTAAAAGCTTACTTTAAACATGTTATTCTGGCCGTAAGAAACCAGCAAAAGGATTCGCGTGAACTAACTAGTTCCTGCAACAGAATCTTGTTCCCTGGCCCAGAATTTAGAAATGATTCAAAAATTTACTTTAGCACCAGGAAGACAAAGAGACGGTGGCCAACACACATCGTAGATCACAAGAATTACACACAATCATTAATATACAAGCCACCCCGAACTAAACCATTCCATGAAGATGGCTGTGAGAACATTTATGGCGCAACGGAATTAAAATATGATAATATGCATCTGAATTTGTTCTCAGCACTAGTGAAAAACAACTTTAAATAAAAGGGGAAGATATTCATTAACAAATATTCATAAGTAGGATATTTCACTGATAATAACTTATTTATTCCGTCCACACATAAGCAAATGGGGGAACCAATTTTGTTAAACAATAAAAATGCATCCCACATTGGAAATTAAGCTAAAGTAATCTTAACTGAACATCGTCGGAGGAGGGATTTACAATCAACAAGCATGCAGCCACTCACACGCGCGAAGCAAAGCGAAACTCACCCAATTCAGCGTGCTGATACGAAGCAGAAGCAGGCGCCGCTATCGTAGGCGAAATTCAGCGAACCAGGATGAACCACTCAACTCAAGGAAAATAAACTTCGTAGGTGGCTCTGGTCAATCTTTCTTCCTTGAGATGGTACGCGATAATAGAGAGATTAATTTCTACTTAAATCAAACCGTAAGCATGCAGACTTACTAAGACACAGGGCACTCATCTGATACATTACATATTCGCACCCCACTGAAGGCGAAGTGCTTAAAGGTCGTATTCATTAAAAAAAAAAAAAAAAAAAAAAAAAAAAAAAAAAAAAAAAAATCCACGGAATCATAGATTACGATGCAAGAATATACAACAGTAAGGCACTGGTACGTGAGCAGTGGAGAGAACTCAAATGATTAGCTATAAACCCTTGAAGTCGGAGTTCGGATCCACGTGCTTCCGAAAACCAGTAAAATATAAAAATAAATTCAATTTCCGTAAAATAAAGAAAAATAGCTACAGCATGCAACCCTTAGAAATGCTTAGGATATCATAAGGAAGCTAAAGAAATACAGTTAAACGCGATTGGGAAGGTTTTACACGGATGGACAAAGTCCAGTCTTCAAAAATCAGAAAAGTGGAATAAATTCAAAGTCGGAGTAAATCAATTAAGAAATACGGCATGCAGCCCCGAGAAATACGTAGTATTCCATAATTTCTTGCCTGAAGGGCATAGAAACAGACACAGGGGTAGCTGAAGGCACCACATGGAGTACATATCACTCGCAGAAGGAGAAAATGTAAAAGAATATTTCACATGCACTATACAGAATAAAAATATTCCCACACATTAATTGCATCCCACAAAGCTGTAAAGAAATTAAACCGAATTCGTATACCGCTGGCTAGTCTCACAAAGGTTAGCGATTCTCAGTCGTTATCAAACCGAATTAGTTACATGTTCAACATGTTTACCTACGCAAAATCACCTAAATGAAATTGAATACACTTCCGTACATGACCAGACAAACTTATTCCAAAAAATGAACCTAAGTTCTGAAATCTAACTTGAACACCAGACAAAGAATCGCCTCCATCTCAAGGGAGGGAAGAAAATTAGAACGTCTTACCAGGTGGAAGCGCAGCCACAGAGTGTCCGAGGTCGGTCAGCCAGTCCTCGCCACCGCCGGAAATCGGTAAAACCCAAGTAACACGAGGTAGTGGGGAGAGCTTAGACTCGTGCGTCCAACCGAGACTCGCTACTGGGCATTGCCAAAGGGTGGAGGAACCTCTTTGGTAGCGTCAAAAGCAGAAGTTGGTAACGACTACTTATCGACACGAAGCCAGAGAGACATGCAAACCGAGCAGCCAGCAGCTGACGACGAAAATTCTCCTACATACACTCAGACTGCAATGCTAGAAGATGCTCATTCATGCACATAATAAAGAGAGTACACATTATCACACGGACAGTGGCGTCACGGAGAAACAGTTCATATTGCCACATTCATAGACACAACGATAAATTATTAGCATAATAAAATCCCAGCAATATTAAGACAGTATTACAGAAAATAACATTTAAAAACATGAAATGAAATGCTATTCCTCATGGCTCCGAACGAAAAGAGTTCTTGTTTAGCAAAAAAGCCCGCCTAGTGAACTTAGATAAATTACAAAGTTAAGAACCTAGGGGAGACGGCAGACAGCCGTCTTTCACGATTCAAGAGTCCAAAGTTTCAATGAAGTAGGGTAAATGGTACAGCACCGCATAAAATACTAACAAACATGATGCGCCTGTTTTCCACGCGTCTCAGTGTTCGTGACGTCACATCTCTTAAACTATAGGAAGTACAATGAAGTAATTTCTAAGGCACATTTGTTAGCGTAAATGGTTAGTGTTTGCAAAATATGTTAGGAACACATTTAGTAGCAAAGATGTAATAAATTTAAACGTCATTCATTATTCAGTCGTATTAGACAGTGTTCATTACCTCATATCTCATGAACTATGTGTCGTACAGTGATATAATTCTCCCTATAACTTTCGCGAAAGTAACGATGAATAAGCAGGTGCAGTGTCGTTATGCAAAAGCCATGTATTGTTTTTCCATAATTCCGTTCGATTTTTCAGTATTGCTTCTCGGAAATGGCGCATGACATCAAAGTCATATTGCTTATTGACCGCAAGACGTAAAAGCAAAAATTTATGAAGCAGTACGCCACAGTAATTTAAAAAATTAAGTCATTCAAACGTTTTACTTTCAGTCGAACATTGAGTGCTTTTTTCGGTTTTGGTTCACCGCGCTGCTTCCATTGGGGTGGCTGGTCTTTGGTTTCGCCGTCATAACCGTAAACCCCTGTTTCGTCACGAGTTACGACCGTTTTGATCAAATCTGGATCATCATTGACGTCATTCGAGAGATCCTGATCAATGCTCACGCGACGGTTCGTTGGATCAAATTCGGGAAGTTTTGGAACAAACTTCGCCGACACACTTCTCATGCACAAGACGGTCGAAACAATTGCATGACACGAGCCAACCTGTATGCCAACATCCTCAGCTACTTCGCTTACGGGAATTCGACGATTATCCAAAACAATTTGCTTCAGAGCTTCGACGTTATCATCTGCTGGTGATATGCTGTGTCTTCCAGATCAAGGTTCTGGCATCTTCTCGTGATCTTGGAAGAGCTTGTATCACTTATAAACATTTCTTTTACTCCGAACAGATTCATTGTACGACACTCAATATTTCAAGTGCATTAGAATGCTACATTCCATTTTTTTACTAGAAAGTGATGCAAAGTTTTGCAACAATCGTTATCCTAACAGAAAATCGCCGAGCACCCTAAAACACATCTAACATAACTGCCAAAAACAAAAGGGTGGTGTATACTTGAAACTTCAAATGTTCAAATGTTTGTAAAGCTTATGGGACTTAACTACGGGGTCATCAGTCCCTAAACTTACAAACTACTTATGAACTACTTACGAACTAGGACGGCACAAATATCCATACCCGAGGGGGGATTCGAACCCCCGACCTAGTGGCCGTGCAGACCGTGACTGAAGCGCCTCAGTGCCCTCGGCCACCGCGGCCGGCGTATACTTGAAACTATGATCATATTTTCAGGACATGTGTACTAACATAATAAAAAATAAATTCGTAATGGAATGGATTTTGCCGGCGCAGTTTGATAAGTCACCTTACTTTTTGAACGGCGCCGGTTTGTTGGTCCCAGCTGCTGTGTGACTCATTTCTTAACTCTCCACGGGCCATACCCCACTCGTGCTGTGTGTAGATCATGGCCGGACGCGGTGGCCGAGGAGACTGAGGCGCTCCAGTCACGGTCTGCACGGCCACTATGGTCGGGGGTTCGAATCCCCCCTCGGGCATGGATATTTGTGCCGTCCTAGTTCGTAAGTAGTTCATAAGTAGTTTGTAAGTTTAGGGACTGATGACCCCATAGTTAAGTCCCATAAACTATACAAACATTTGAACATTTTTTTTTTTTTTTTTTTGTAAATCGTGGTCACGTGGTTGTTTATGCCCATGGAGAGACAGGGAGCCCGAGAAACATACTTCTATACTGTGAACATTCGTCTTCGGATAGATTGCTATCACACTTACATGATGACGTAACACAATCACTTGCGATCCGAACTTGTGATTTGAATGACTGAGCGGAAGTAAATCTGAAGCTCAGTTGCCGCGATGAGTAGCGTACCAACGAAGAGAGACATCGAGAGATTGCACAGATAATACTAACGACACAGATGACTCTAGTAGCGGTACCAGATTATACGAAAGCGCCACACGAGAAGACGTTAAATTAAAATGAAGGATATGAGTAGTAAGCAAAGTGTGATAGAGACATGTGCTCACACGAGAGTAGCACTAGATATGAAGACAGCTGAATAATCGAGGTCAGTGCAGGCTCCAGGTAGAGATCCCTGCGCTCTCCAGTTGTGACTGTAAAAGTAGTCAGGTCTTACATCAGGCATGGCCAACATTTCCGCCCAGTGGAGTACACTGTAGCTGACTGCCCCGGCCGCGACCGTGTGTCGCTAGCGCCTGGGGACAGTAGTGCGTCGGACGTCAGTTACCGTACCAACCGATAGATGCCTCTACAGTCGCAAGCTATGTCCTGCAGAGACGCCATTTTCCATTTCGTATTTTCATGCTTTTCTCCTTATAATTCGTGTGTTGCTATCTCAAAGTTACGGCATACTTAAGAGGTACCAAAACCATGTCTTTCTTAGTACAATTAGTTGTAAATTACAGCCAATAAATGCCATATTTGCGAGTAACCTTTAATACTGTCGCTTTCATTTCTGTGCTACTTGTAGTGTAGCGGATAAACGCATCTCTTTGAGGAGCTGATAAGCGTGGCCGGTGGTTCGCTTTCTGGTCAGGGCATTATTTTTTTCCTTTTTTACTTTGACTCCTAAAAGTTTTCTTACACTGTTGTTAATTAAAAGGAATTTACATTTTGCGATATATCGACATATTTACGTATACAAGCTCTTTCTCTAAAAAGTGCGATTATTCTCTTTAGTGAAATTACCGTAAAATATGGGACAACGGATTGTAAATATTGTCTCGTGAACTACCTGTACATAAACTGAAAACACACTACAATAATTAATGTTCTAAATGTCATGCTGATTCAAATAATTTTACATATAGATTACGTACTAGAGTTGTGAGGCAACTGTCGTTTCTTAATGAGACTGAACTGCCTTTTTTCTTTTTTGCAACAGCTGTTATACACGTTCTTGCGTCCTATATGCATTGTTTGTGAGTAACTGCGCTAATACTGTAGCCATTTAACTGATATCAAGAGCTTTGTATTTTCTAGTAAATGTATGAAACTATTTGTGTCAGCATGTCATTTACAACATTCACTATAACAATGTGTCCGCACTTTATGTGCAGGTACTGTGGTTCAGAAGACAGAGTTTACAATTTGTTGGACCATATTTCACGGCATGTTCACTAAATAGAAGAAACGCTCTTTTAAGAAACAGCTGTTGTACTTGCAAATATGTCGTAATATCGCAACTCGTAAATTCTATTTAATAAATGTGTCAGTAAACTTTTGGGAGTCAAGGTGAAAAATAAAAATATTGTCGGAAGCGAGAAGCGAACCACCGCCCACTCACACACACATCCGTTTTTCTTTTTAATATATATATATATATTGCCCATAAGCTTTGCCATTTCAGGCGTTGGCTCCTGTCAACTATATTACTACCAAAAATTTACTAAATGAACCTACAAAACAAAATATCTAGTGCCACCGCCAGTTTCGCCGTAAGCTAAATTGACATAATATCGTCAATTCTTCAGGCGCTACCGTCAACGAAAAAGGAATACATTCAGTTTCGTCTAAAAGCCGATCTTTTCTGTCACCATATGTGAAATAATAATACGAGGCGCGTCCAGAAAGTACTCTTAAACTACTTTTCCACATAACTGCCGAAATTTTGTAGGCACTTGTCATAGCGTGCCACAAGTTTTTGCATGCATCCTTCACAGAAAGTTGCCGCCTGTGTATTCAACCATGTGGTAACAGCTCTTTATCATCGTTGAAGTGTTGTCCACCAAGAACAGATTTTAGGTGTAAGAAGTCGCTAGGAGAGAGGTCCGAGCTGTATGGAGGATGATCAAACAGGTCCCATTGTAATTTCCGTAAGAATTGTTTGGTCACATTCGGTGTGTGAGGTCAGGCATTATCGTGAAAAAAAAAAAAAATCCTTTGACAGTAATCTTCTTCTTACACCTAAAAATCTGTCCTTGGTGGAAAACACTTCAACGATGATGACGAGCTGAAAGAACATGTTACCACATGGTTGAATACACAGGCGGCAACATTGGCCGCCCACATTGTAACTCAGCGTGCTCGGTCAGACGCATATATATAAAGAAGAAGAAAACGATAACGATTCAATGACGAAACGATGAACATAGAAGAAAACGAACCAACGTCTGAAAACACCGATCAAACAACTAACTAGTTTGAATAGTTCGGATCCTGCCATAATCCTATTCTTTCTTTTTCCTCCTTTTCCTTTTTGTTCTATTCAAAGACTGCAACGATATCGATGTATATTTCATTACATAAATGGTAATTATCATATATCTAATCGTTATAAAATACATATTATGTGAAATCGCGCATTGTCTTGAAACCCGTGTGTAGAGAAAGACACAATACATCAAATTCCGTCTGTAAGTATTAAATTTTATCAAAATCGTTAAAGGGGTTTCGAGATACAGGAAATCGACGATTATATACAAAATTATTTTTTGTTTAAAATCGTGTTTTTTTAGGAAAGACACATATATACAAGTAAATATGAAAAACCAAGACTGTAAAAAGTATTTACGAGATGGCGTTACAAAAAATGTAAACTGCGTTTTCATACGAAAAAATGTATTCATAAGGTATCGCTTTTACGAAAAATACAACTATGTACGTGCACTCAACAAGGAAAAAATGTCTCTCTAAATACAAAATATTAATTCAACTAGTTACAGCCGTCTCCGAGATATGCGAATTATATATAAACTAGTATTGTTCATATATGTAAACTGAATAAAGGACATTCTGTTGCACTGCAACTAGAACAAAGATGAGGCACATGATTTTCCATCATAATTTCGGTTTTCGATTTTAATCGTGTGTATCGTCTCCTGTGTACTCGCTGAGATTCGTTTCTGTCATCAGTAGTTCCTGTATAGTAGTCAACGGACCACGATTTTCGTTCCTGCTTCCTTTTTTCGCATGTTTTCCCTCTTGACTGCACTATGATGTTCGTAATCATCCGGCATGATCCGGCAGTTGCGTTTGGAGCATGAATCGTTGTAAGGCGGAAATTCGGAATCGTAACTAGACAGACTACATCTCCTAAAAATACGGCTGCAGCATAAGCCATTTTCTTTCCCAACAAATGCCAAACACAGCACGTAGCTTATGCTAACTCTGTGGTTTTCTTCAAGTTATGTGAAATATTTTAGACGGTCCTACATAGAGCCCTACATCGTACTATTTTGAGCTTGTATTCCACTCCTGTTTACATCGATAAGTGGAATAGACACAAAAATGTCACGCTCTCTTTACTTATTACTGTTTTTCTTTTCTGTCCGAGTAAGAATAAAAGTGCAAGGAACATATATTTCTGGGATCAAATCGCGTACTACGTTTATATTTTATTTTACATGTATTTCTACTGTAAAAGGCGGTAGTGGAACTGGCGAGCTTTCTCAACTTTTAAAATGCAAGATAGCTGTGAAGTGTTATGATTACTATTGTGATACAAATCAGTTGACGGCAGAAGTTCTTCAGAAACTGGTCATCTGAATAATTTGAATAATGACTGTCAATGTGGGAGGTTTGTGCACTGTCTTGCAATAACTATTTTTGTCTGCTTTTACAAATACACCACATCGGAATTTTGTACTCACATTGTTGATTATACTTCTATTACGTTACTGTGAAACATTGAGAATGTATTACAGTCACTAAAACGAAAGAGAATATTGGTATACGAGATAACAGATTACTTACAGTCGTGACGACGTACAGGGGTGATGTTGGCAACAGCTGTGGAATGCTATTTGAAAATCCAATCACACACAATGAGGGGAATAATCCTTTGTGTTGACAATGAAATAAATAAATAATGCTGTCCCATGTCTAAGGTTGACAGGTATTTTTATGTACCGTTACCCGTGCCTTCTCAGTAGATTGTCGTTGTGAATGAAACATTTCGTTGCCGACATCAACACACTACGCCACTGCATTTGTAATTACACTTTACCCAGTACTCCATCTCTAAAGGTTATGTTGTAGTCCCTTATACATGGTGTCTCACGAAAGACGCCTGCCAGGCGTCCGCCAATCGCGCGGTACGGCTCCTGGCCACCGCTACCGCATCCGCCGGCCACGGCAGCGCCCCATTCTCGGACTCTATTGTGCCGCAGGCGCATACACTGTGTTAAAATCTAAAAAATATTGCCATCTGAGTAACCTAAGCTTACCTTTATTTACAGTAGATGTTCAAAATGATGTCCATCCGACATCTGTTGAATACATTTGCGAACACTCGACGAATTTCGGCTGCCAAAATCTGGGACATGTCTAGTCGAATCTTTTTTCACGAAACAATAAATTCTGACAGGTATTTCCATTTTTTCAGGAACTTTCACCCAACGAAAAGCTGTACGGTTATTTCATGAAGGACAATGCAAGACCACACATTGCCAATGCTTCTATGGCAGCAATACAAAGTGTTTTTGATGATAGGATAGTTGACTGGTCTCCTCATTCTCTTGATCTAAATCCCTGTGGCTTTTATCTTTGGGGAATGTTAAAAGACAAGGTGTATGCAAGCAATCCCCATACACTCGAAAAGTTGGAAGACAGGATAAGACGAGTCCTATCCCAGATTTCGGCACTGTAATTCGTCGAATGTTCGCAAATGTGTTCAATACATGTCAGGCCGCTCTTTCCATAGAAAGACATAATTTTGAACACCTACTGTAAATAAAGGTAAGCTTAGGTTACTCAGATGGCAATGGTTTTTTTTTTTTTTTTTTTTTTTTTTTTTTTTTTTTTTTTTTTTTTTTTTTTTACTCAATGTATGCGCCTGCGGCACAATAGAGTCTGAGAATCAGGCGCTGCCGTGGCCGGTGGATGCAGTGACGGCGACCAGGAGCTGTACTGCGCGATCTGCGGACGCCTGGAAGGCATCTTTCGTGAGACACCCTTTGCATACGCGTCAATATTGACGTATACTTATAAAAATTGAAGAGAGGGTGTGGTTTGTGGTAAAATAATAGGTTTGCATTCTGAAATTTATGACGCCTGAACTTCGAAATACAACAAATAGCATTCAACGGTTGTTGCAAACATCACCGTAAGTAAAATTTTACACAGTATACGAATATTATTTTTCGTTTTAGTGTTTGAAATACATTCTGGGACATTCTCGTAGGTGTAAGAGAAATATGTTCAGCAATTTGTGCAATGTTAGTACAAAACTCATTGTATTTGTCAATGTAGTACAAGACGCACATATTGTACTCTAGCTGCGGAAGTCGTCGCCCGCTCTAAGGCGCCTAGCTGCGGAGATTCGAGTCCTCCCTCTTTCATGGGTGTGTGTATTGTCCTAAAGTTAGTTTAAGTAGTTTGTAAGCCTAGGGACTAATAATCACGGAAGTTAAGTCCCTTAGATGTTCAACCATTTGAACATTTTGTACTCTAAATGTATTCTGTATGACCTGGAATGCTTTGCTGTGTTATGATACTTAGGGGCTGCTAATTCCATACTGGCAGAATCTATGTTATTAGGTAGTGCTTTCAAAACAGATATACTAAAACGTACGGTTAAATATCACACACCATTTTTACTATTAAATATTGCTTCAGGTCATACAAAATATATTTACAAACCATACCTAACTGACCCCTCCATCCGGGTAACCAGTTTTCACGACGGTTAACAGTCCATTTTTTCTTCTATTCGAATCTTTTGGGTAACGAAGCATTCCGAATCCACTTCTAGAATAATTAGAACAGTTTATGGTTGCGCAACCTGCTAAAGTGCCGTGATGGAAATCGTATAGCGCCCCAGGATGTTTACAATTAAGAACTACGGGCAACGAGATAGCGGATGCTCCAACTCGTACCTATAGGAGCCTTAAGACACGACATTTTTGAATGACAATTCGTCTGCACCACGATTCGATTCTTTGTTTGTAGTCCCTCAAATGAATGACTGCTGGTCAGATACGAACGCGGTGAGTGAAGTACCAGAGAGCGTGCTGTCCGTGTATAGGTAGGGGAAGCTGTCTCAGTTTGGCCGACGGCAGGTGTGATGGCCCGGAGACTCGTCAAGATGAAGTGGGAACCTGTCGGGTGAGTGTCTTCTACAAGTGGCGAAAAGTCCAAACTTACAGGTTCTGGGTGACCATCCCTCCTTACAGATGTCTAACGTTGTAGTATTGGCAGACTGGTGAAACAGGACAGGCAGGGGCTGGAGTGGAACTACCATCAGTCTTCAACGCTTGGCAGAGTAGAAGTGAGTCTGAACACTCAGAGAACCGAAGACTCCGAAGGGTGGGCCTCTCCAACGACGACCCATGTATGTGCCTGTGTGAACACCACATCGGCAACTAAGACTGTAATGGGTATATGATCGACGCAATTGATCGTTGGTGTAGTGGTCTGATGAATCCCAATAACTCCCTCTTCACGCCCACGCGAGAGAATGAATCCATCATTTCCCAAGGGAACATCTCCTTGACTACTGTACCATTTGACAGAGGTAGCTGGCACCGCGGCGGCTCAGTCGTGATCTAGGGACCAACACGAGGGCAGTAAGAGGCCAGTGGAGGTCGTGTGAGGCACCATGTTGACCAAAAGTTTCGTCAACTGGTTGCAGACCATGATCACCCCATCACGACGATTGAATTTCCTCGGGATAATGCAGTCTTCCTTCCTTCTTTGCTTCCCAGACTGCATTTCCTTTCCTCCTCCCCTCCTTCTCTATCCTTCCCCCTTCCTCGGGGGACTGATAACCTTAGCAGTTCAGTCCCCCTATCCCAACCAAACAACCCAACCCAACCCATGATATCGTGCTATGCCTCAAGGCCAGGAGTCTGTTGGAGTGGTTTGATGAAAACAGTGAGTAATTGGAGTTTATGTGCTTGCCCTCCAACTTGGTGGATCTCATCGCGAGCGAAACCATATGGGATGAGACTGACCGCGTCGTCAGAGCTGATGGCTCCCTCCCTGTAGTCAGGCGGCTTGTGAATGCGACAGCTCTCTCCAGCCACCAGCACGGCCTCATCGCGTCCATGCCAAGACGCCAAATGAAGACATACTGGTTGTCAGGTGGGTCATACTGTTATGACTAATCAGTGTAAACTCTTCTCTGGCCATGCTAAGGGTCGCCCAGGACAGCTTTTTTGAGGCAATGAGTTCAGTCTGCATTATTTCCATGTGCAGTGAGTAACAACGGTATTTTTCACTTTGTTATATCTGAAAGTTTCTCCTATTTAAAGGAAGAACATATGCTTAAGTTGCCTTGCTACGGACTTCTCTTAAAACATTTTTATCTTCAAGTTTCTACGTGAACGATATAGAGATGATTGTGGAATGCCCTTAGGTTCCGACTAGTTTTAGAAACAATACAGTATGACATTCTTAATGGAAAGAAGCCTCCCGACGTAAAAGCAACTCCCAACATAATCAAAGAATTTAGAGACCTATTACTTTTCAGAGTTTAAACAACCGAATAGCTGGAAACTCGACGTCGCTCGCGTACTGCTGAACACCTTCTCAACCTCCACAGTCTATTGCCTCCTCCATCTGCGAAAAATTTTATATTATTCTTATAACTTTCTTACTGTTCAGTGAAGTGGTGCCTAACTTTATTACAAGCTATCTTCCGCCATTTACTGTATGAAATATTAGTTGAAGCTTAATGGTGCCATATTTTATAGTTCGGTATAAAACGATAGACGTTGTCTAACTTTATAGATAAAATCCCATCTGCCATATACCATACGAAGTTTTACGTAGGGGGTGATTTTCCTCTTGTTTTGAACATCAAGTTTGCAAAGTGTCGCCGCGGTGGAGTAGCCGAGCGGTCTAAAGCACCTCGCTGCGGAGCGCGCGGTTGCTCGCCGTGGAGGTTCGAGTCCTCCCTGGGGCATGGGTGTGTGTGTTTGTACGTAGGTTAGTTTATCTAGGTTTAAGTAGTTTGTAAGCTACGGACTGATGACCACGCAGTTTGGTCCGATAGATTTACGGACATTTGAACATTTGCAAAGTGTCATCGCAATTAGATTAACGGCACAACATCGTATAAAATACAAGCAAACTTGACGCGGTAGTGCCCCACATGGCTGAGTGTTGATGGCATCATATATCCTAAAAAAGGTTTCATTGGCCGGGGCCACGAGAGATTCCACAGATAATTACCAACGAGACAGATGACTCTACTAGCATCACCAGATGCGAAGACGGATAAATATAATATACTACCTGGTACCCGGCGCGTTGCTGCCACAGAAGATTATGAAAGTAGCGTTCCAGTTTGAAAGTGCTAGCTTGTTTAATTACGAATGACAGAAATAAATATTCCTGAGGTTTCCAATCTTTCATTGGTCCATCACCTCCATCCCCTTCTCTCTGTTTCCCTGCTCCTCCTCCCGTCTCCTCCTGTCCCCTTCTTCGAACATTTCCTTAACCCCTCCCTCTGTTCGGTTCGTTTGCAATCGCCTTTCTGTCGCCATCTCCCCTCCCTCATTCTCCTCCTCTCCATCCATCTCTGTCCGTCTCTTCCTCTACCCTCTCTTTGTCCGTTTCCTCCTCTACCCTCTCTGTCCGTCTTCTCCTCCACCTTCTCCTCTCCCTTATATATGAAAACATACATACAGAGTGTCCAGAAAAGGACTCCCTGATTTCAAAATTAAATATCTCGAATACAAAGATAGATAGAGGAATGCAGTAAACGGTATGTTTATTGTGAAAGCTGTAAGAAGTGTATACAGCAGTTTGAAATAATAGATACAAAGCTGCTAAGAGATGGCGCTGTAACCGATATACGTAATGCCTAGTATAAATAGTGATCCGAAGCCCAGAGCGATCAGTTCCACTATTGAACCGTGAAATGAGGTTAGCATACCGAAGGAAGAGATTAAAACCATGTACTCCATTGAACAACGGGTTTTTCTTGTGCTAGAGAAACACAGGTTAGAAGAGAGTCCTACGGCAACAAGGCGAAGTTTTCAAGCACGATTTAATCTTCCAAAAGGACCCGATGCGTAAACCATTCGTACGCTCTTCGCAAAATTTCAACGAACAGGCAGCGTAACTGATGACCTAGTGGAGCATGTTGGCCGCAAGCAAACTGCAGTTACGCCTCAAAATATCGCTACAGTTTCTGGAATTATTCAGCGAAATCCAATGTCATCCTTCAGTAGAATTGTATCTGAGACTGGTTTGAAGCGTTCCAATACGCAGAGATACTGAGAAACAGCCTACACATGCGTCCGTTCAAAATTCAACCCCGTACGACCTGTGAAACAATGGGTTGCCATTTCTAATCAGATGCTCACAATGATTGATAGTGAAGGATTTGATGTTGGCTGCATCTGGTTTACAGATGATACACACTTCCACCTGAATGGATACGTGAATAAGTTGAACTGGCGATTTTGGGGTTCCGAAAAGCCATATTGGTGTGAAGCTAAACCCCTGTATTCTCCTCAGGTTACTGTGTGGGCTGCAGTATGCAGCAGAAGCATTATTGGCCCTTTTTTCATTCGAGAAACGGTCACTGGGGCACGTTACGTTACAGTTTTGGAACAATTTGTCGCAACACAGCAAGCGTTAGAGGATCGACCAGGTACTGAATGGTTTATGCAAGATGGAGCCCGACCACATCGGACCGAACAAGTGTTTCGTTTTCTTGAGGAATACTTCGGGAATCGAGTCATTGCTTTGGAATATCCCAAATTTACTGGTGCAGACATATATTGGCCTCCATATTCGCCGGATTTGACTCTCTGTGACTTTTTTTGTGGGGCACAGTGAAAGACATGGTCTACCCGAAGCATCCCGCCACGCTGGACGAGCTTGAATCGACGATCTCTGTGGCATGTGAATCCATTTCGGTTGTGACACTACGAAATGTGATGGCGAATTTCATTCTTCGTTTGCGCCACCTCTGTGCCAATGGTTAAATTTTGAAAACATTGTGATGTGATTGTTTGCAAAGAGTGTTTTCATGCGATTATTTCACTTATGTATGCTGACATGAATTGTACAGCGTACAGCGCCACCTGTTAGCAGCTTTTGTAACTATTATTTCAAAACGCTGTATGTAAACGTCTTACAGCTTTCACAATAAACATACATTTTACTGCATTCCTCTATCGATATTTGGTTTCGAGATATTTAATTTTGATATCAGGAAGCTGTTTTCTGGACACCCTGTATATGCGCCAAGTCGCAAGGTACCCTCCACCATGCTAAATTCAGTGGTTTGCAGATTATAAAAATATCCTTCACGAAAACATACGTTTATGTGCTGATTTTCATGGTGACCATTCAAACAATTTGCATGTTTGTTGTAATGTAACCTCAGCCATGCTTCCTACGGAGGCTTACGAAAGGTAGCCCATGTATTATTTCGGGCTATCAGTTCTCTTCATTCCACATTTCATTCAATTCCGTCCAACCGTTTCAACGTGAAGAATAACAAACGTGATAACTCACTGTGAGGTACCCTCCGCCTTGCACCGACGGTGGCTTCCTAAAAGTAGCTCGTACGTTATTTCAGGGTATAAGCTATCTGCATTCCAAATTTCATTCAAATTCGTGGAGCTGTTTCAGCGTGAAGAGAAACAAACGTATTAATCCGTTGAAAGGTCCCCTCCGTCACGCAACCTACGGTAGACTACCAAATGTGGTCCATGTATTAATGCAGTGTATAAACTGCCTCCATTCGAAATTCCATTCAAATCTGTCCATCCCTTTCATCATCAAGGAGTAGCTAACATATTAAGCCATTGTAAAGTACCCCCCCCCCCCCCCCACGCACCACACGGTGACTTACGAAACATAGCCCATGTATTAATAAGGGTATAAGATACCTCTGTTCCAAATTTCATTCATATCCGTTCAGCCACTTCAGCTTGAAGGTGTAAGAAACGAATTAATTAATTGTAAAGCAATCTCCGCATGCACCATACGAAGTTAATTTTAGTGAGTGCAAGCAATGAGATGACAAAGTTTTATCGCAATCGGACGTATGATATAGCCATGCATAAAATAGAACAAAAAGACAAACAAACAAACATTAATTTTTATATATTTAGATTTATGGATTTATTTTCAAATTCGCATACGGTGGTAGCAATAAATCCCATCTGCTGGTGGTTTTCACCCCAATGATTCAGTACTCTTGGTATGCATCAAAGCTGACAGCCAAAAAACCGTCATTTAAAAATCTGAATGAAGTATGCTTTCCACTGAAGCATATGTTTTTTTTTTTTAATTCTTACTTTAAACTGCTTACATAAAATTCGAACGGTGTGAACAATATTTATGTTTTAATGTTTCTTTGATGATTATAATCCTGAAAAATGTAACTGAACATATAGAGTTGCTAGAATTTTCAGATATTTTGTTTCAGTCGAAACTTCGCAGAAATCTGAAAATTAACCATTTAGTCACGTTAATTAATTGAAATGATTGTAGGTAATCTGAAAATATTAATACTACAGTGATACCCTGAATAACCTGAATCTGAATCTGACGAAGACCATATCTAAAATATCCTCCGTCATGCACCATCCAAAATTTTATGTGAAACACCATTCCATTTGTCTTGAAGGTCAAGTGTCTAAAATGTCATGAAGATTTTAGGATGAATATAGTATCCTTATTCGCATGTTGCATGATGCCACAAGTGTTCAATCACAGAATTGTTTATGGCGTCATGTCCCCTGAACTATATGTCGTAAGCCGTTCTTACCCTTACGTCACTTGTTGCCTCATGGAAGAAATATGTGTACCAAATTTTGTTGAAATCGGTACAGTGGTTTAGAAGCAGACGTCGCACGATGCAGCACTTTTCGGCGCATTTCATTGTTTATTACGTAATATCTTCTGAACTATTTGTCGTATAGTCATTTAATTGTGCCTATGACCATCGCGAAAGTGCAAACAATATGTTGACAAAGTTTCATCACAATCGGTTGACCGGTAAGGGCACGCATAAAATACGATCACACAAACATTCATTTTTATATATTAGGTGAAGGAAATGAACAACAACCGAAGCGTCACAAAGACTAGTGCTCACAAGAGATTAGCACTAGATATTAAGATCTGAATAATTGAGGAGAACTCAGGCTGCGTGTAGAGAGACCTTGCATACGAGGTTTCTCATGAAGGTAATGAGACTGTTTCTCTATTTCAGGAACTACAAACAGTCGGACAATGAAACCAGTGGGGTTGATAGAGGCATCCTATGGCTACAAGCAGTGCAAATTGTAAGTACATATGGTGAAGAGAACTGAGTTCATTAAATATTTTGTAATGGTGTGTTAGTGTTGCTCTTCGGGGAGATGGCGAGTACAAAACTGGAACAACGCCACTCCATCAAATTTTGTGTGAAAATCAAGGACAATGGAGCAGAAACATTTAGAAAACAACGTAGAAGATATGTAGCAAATTAAGATAAGGTGCTGAGTGGCACACAAGCAGATCACCACCACCAAAGAAGGCCATGAAACGCAAATAAAAGACAAGGTCATGTTGATTTGCTTCTTTGATCCCCAAGGCGTGATCCAGAAGGAATTTGTTCCTCGAGGAAAAACAGTAATTAAAGCGATTTCTTCGTTCCGTACGTCATTGTCATTCGATTTCTAGTATTCGTTCACTGTTCTTTCTATTCTGCGAGAGCACGATTCAAGTGTGCAAAGTTTCATTGAAAGCGGATGGGCGGTACGGCAGCGCATGAAATACAAGCAAACATGATGCCTGGTTTCCCACGCGTCTCAGTGTTCATGTCACATATCCTAAACTATAAGATGTACAATCAAACAATTTCTAAGGCACATTCATTGGCGTAAATGGATAGTGTCTGCGAACACATTTAGTAGCAAATCTAATATTTAAAAATGAACGTTTGTGTGTTCTTATGTGCGCCATGCCGCTCAACCGATTGTGATGAAACTTTGTCAACATATTGCTTGCACTTTTGTGATGGTCATAGGCACTGTTAAATGACTGTGCGACAAATAGTTAAGGAAATATGACGTAATAAACAATGGAATGCGCAGAAAAGTGCTACATCGTGCGACGTCTGCTTCTAAACCACTGTACCGATTTCAACCAAATTCGGTACACATATTCCTTCCATGAGGTAACAAGTGACGTAGACGTAGAACTGATTACGACATATAGTTCAGGAGATATGACGTCGTAAACAATGATACGGTTGAAAACCTGTGGCATCACGAGACATGCGAACAAGGACACTTCATACATCTTAAAATCTTCATGACATTCTGGGCACTAGACCGTGAAAACAAGAGGAATGTCACCGTCACATAAAATTTTGAATAGTTCATTACATAGTTGCGTTCAAAACTACTGCATTTTGAATAACGTTTAAATTTATTAATTGCTAGCTGGTAGCCGGCCGCAGTGGCCGAGCGGTCTGCGGCGCGCCAGTCACTGTCTGCACAGACGCTACGGTCGGGGTTCGAATGCCCCCTCGAGCATGGATGTTTGTGTTAGTATAAGCTAGTTCATAAGTAGTTTGTAAGTTTAGTGACTGATGACCCCGCAGTTAAGTCCCTTATCGTCTGTTTAGACGCCATCACACAACTGTTTCACAATTATTACTGTACTTCACGCACCAGTTGTCAATAATAAAATATATATGTCAACAGGACATGTTTCGGGACGACATTATCCCATTATCAAGTCTGATGGCAGCAGACAAACACGTGGTACTGCGCAAAGTTTTATTTTTGACATACACAGCTATGGTTTGACGATGCTTCCTAGCAGCAGGTACGTTTTATGGAAGACTTGATAATGGGATAATGTCGTCCTGAAACATGTCATGTTGACATATATATTTTTATTATTGACAAGTAGTGCGTGAAGTACAGTAATAAGTCCCTTGAGCTTAACAAACATTTTACTAGCTTGTACCCAGCGCGGTGATGCCGCAGAAGAAATAATTGTGCAAATAACATTTGAAATTTGAAAGTGTTGGCTTCTCTCTGTTCACCTGCTCCTTCCCCCGTTTCCTCCTGTCCCTTTTTCTGTCCATTTCCTCCTCCCCCTCCCTCTCAATGTTCAAATGTTTGTCAAGCCTAAGGGACTTAACTGCGGGGTCATCAGTCCCTAAACTTACAAACTACTTATGAACTAGCTTATACTAAAGACGGCACAAACATTCATGTCCGACGGGGGAATTCGACCCCCCGACCGCAGCGGCCGTGCAGACCTGACTGGCACGCCGCAGACCGCTCGGCCTCTACGGCCGGCTTCATTCTTCTCCTCGCCCCTCTCTCTGTCCGTCTCCTCCCTTCCCTTTCTGCCCGTCTGCTCCTCCCCCTACTCCTCTTCCTCCTATAAGTTACGTGAACCAAATAAGGCCCACCTAACGTTTAGGAATTTTGTATACGGTATGTGTAAGTGGTAATATTCCGAGATCGTACGTGCAATATCCTTATCAAATGATCAAATGTCTGTAAATTTATCAGACCAAACTGCGTGGTCATCAGTCCGTAGCTTACAAACTACTTAAACCTAGGTAAACTAACCTAAGAACAACGCATACACCCATGCCCCAGGGAGGACTCGAACCTCCGAAGGCGAGCAACCGCGCGCTCCGTAGCGAGGCGCCATAGACCGCTCGGCTACTCCACCGCGGCTGCAACATCCTACAACTATATTCAGTTCTTAAAATGTTTAACCCCTGCAAGTGGGCCTTGTTAGGAGACCCTGTTCCTAATATGGCCTGTAGCCACATCTATTTCATATTAACATTCTGAGGCACGTAAATAGCAAGAAAACTGTTGGAATACACTGCAGAAGTTATAATGTAATTTTCTTTTCGACATAAGTGGAACGAGATGGTACATATAATTTTACATTTACATTTTTTTACAAACGCTTCATACAGTACTGTTGGTAACTTACTGGTTATTAACTCTTAAGATTATTAAATTTAATCAGCAACCAACACTGTTCTGACATCAGTAAGTTTCCTTATCGTAAGTTAATAGGAACATCAGTCTAATCATTACATTTTCTATGATGGGCCTTATTGGGAACAACCCGTTTAAAACGAGTTTGTGTTTATTGTTTAAAAAGAAACGATTTTTTTTTGAAGATTAGGCCACTATCATAATACAGCACAATTTTCTGTACACATATACATATTTATCAGTAGAAACGCTTCATGACCGAAGCGACTGCATTAGATGAAACGTACCGTGACAGTAAGAAGCAGCCCTCCTTCGTTAAACGCCGTAGCACAAATGAAAGCAAAATGGCCAGCACGAGAGCGGGTACGGAAGTAGTTGTTGCTTTGTTCACTATTTGTCACAAGCTATTATTACCAACGACATTTAGCGCTGTTTTCAAACTTTGTATGCTAGAAAATGAGAGTGGGCCTTATTAGGAACCGGGCCTTATTTGGGTTCACGTACCTTATATGAAAACATATGCGACAAGTTTCATGGTGACTGGTCAAACGGCGCCAAAGTAGCAAGATTCCCCCCGCAATGCTCAATTTACTGTCTTGCGGATTATAAAAATCTCCTTCATGATAACATACATTTATGTGCTGACCTTCATGGTGACCAGTGAAACAGTTTGCCGGCCGCGGTGGCCGAGGAGACTAAGGCGCTCCAGTCACGGTCTGCACGGCCACTACGGTCGGGGGTTCGAATCCCCCCTCGGGCATGGATATTTGTGCCGTCCTAGTTCGTAAGTAGTTCATAAGTAGTTTGTAAGTTTAGGGACTGATGACCCCGTAGTCAAGTCCCATAGACTATACAAACATTTGAGTGCAACAGTTTGGATGTTTATTGTAACGTACCCCCCGCCATGCACCTAAGGAGGTTTACGAAAGGTAGCCCACATATTAAATCGGAATATAAGCTATCTTCATTCTACATTTCATTCATTCCCGTCCAGCCGTTTCAGTGTGAAGAGTAACAAACGTGTTAATCCACTGTTACTAAGTATTCTCCGCCATGCACCGTACGGTGGCTTCCTGCAGGTAGCCCATATGTTAATTCAGGGTATAAGCTATGCGCATTACAAATTTCATTCAAATGCGTTCAGCTGTTTCAGCATGAAGAGAAACAACCGTATTAACCCATTGGAAGGTACCATCCGCCACGTACCACACGGTGGCTTACTAAAGGTATCCCATTTATTAATCGTGGTATATGCTACCTCTCTTCCAGATTTAATTCATATCCGTTCAGCCATTTTAGCGTGAAGACGTAAGAAACGAATTAACTAATTGTAAAACACCCTCCGCCATACACTAAACGAAGTTATTTTTAGTATGCCTATAACCGTCGCACGAGTGTAAGCAATGAGTTGACAAAGTTTTATCGCAATCGGATGTACGGTATGGTCGCGCATAAAATACGAACAGATCTATATTCAAATTCGCATTAAAAGCTTACGTTGGTAACAACAAATTCCTTCTGCTGGTAGTTTTCACCCCAATGATTCTGTACGCCTGGTATGCATCAAAGCTGACAGCCACAAAACCATTTAAAAATCTGAATGAAGTATGCTTTCCACTGGAGAACATTCATCATCATCATTAGAGAGTGATTATGTCTTTCAGCGTTCAGTCTGGAGCATAGTACCTCTAATAAAATTCCTCCATGATCCCCTATTCAATGCTAACATTGATGCCTCGTCTGATGTTATGCCTTTTACTTCAATATCCTTCTGCACCGAATCTAAGTACTTTCTTCTTGGTCTACCTCGACTCCTCTTGCCCTCCGCTGCCGAGCTCATGAGTCTCTTAGGTAACCTTCCTTCTCCCATGCGTGTAACATGATTCCACCATCTCAGTCTATTCGCTCTAACTGATTTATCTATGGTGTTCATTCCCAGTTTTTCTTTGATTTCCTCATTATGAACACCCTCCTGCCATTGCTCCCATCTATTAGTACGTGCAATCATTCTTGCTGCTTTCATATCTGTAACCTCTACATTATGAATAAGGTAACCTGTATCCACCCAACTTTCACTCCCATACAATAAGGTTGGTCGGAAGATAGAGTGGTGCACTGCTAACTTAGTCTTGGTACTTACTTCCTTCTTGCAGAAGAGAGTAGATCTTAGCTGAGCACTCACTGCATTAGCTTTGCTGAACCTCGATTCCAGTTTTTCACTGGAGAATATTAAAAATATATATATATCTTACCTTAAATTGCTTACATAAAATTCACTTGGTGTAAACAATATTTATGTTTTAAATTTTTCTTTGATGATTATCACGCTGATAAATGTAACTTCCAGAAAGAGCTGCTAGAATGTTCAGTAATTTAATCCAAACCTCCCCAAAATCTGAAAATTAACTGTTTAGTCACGTTAGTTAACTGAAACGATTGAAGGTAATCTGAATATATTAATACTGTACTGATAAACTGAATTGTTCAAACATATTTTAAAATTTCATCAGGATCGGAATACAACTGTAGAATCTGACAAAGTCCAAATGTAAAGTATCCTTCGTCATGCGCCATCCAAAATTTTATGTGACAGTGACATTCCTCTTGTCTTGAAGGTCAAGTGTCCAAACGTCATGAAGATTTTAGGATGAATAAAGTGGCATTCGCATGTGTCATAATGCCACAGGTTTTCAACCATATAATTGTTTATGAAGTCATATTTCCTGAACTATATATCGTAAGCAGTTCTTACACCTACGTCAATTGTTACCTCATGGAAGGAATATGTGCACCTAATTTTATTGAAATCGGTTCAGTGGTTTAGAAGCAGACATCGCATGATGTAGCACTTCCCGCGTATTTCATTGTTTATTACGTCATATCTCCTGAACTATTTGTCGTACAGGAATTTATTGGTGCCTATGACCATCGCGAAAGTTCAAGCAATTTGTTGAATAAGTTTCATCACAATCGGTTGAACGGTACGGCCGCAAACAAACATTCATTTTTGTATATTAGGTTTGCTACTAGATGTTTTCGCAACGTATTTTGCAAACTCTATCCATTTACGCCAATGAATGTGCCTTAGAAATTGTTTCATTGTACGTCTTATAGCTTAAGCGATGTGACGCAAAAAACAATAAGACGCGTGGGAAAGCGGTGCATCATGTTTGTATTTTATGCGCTGTCGTGCCGTCCTTACGAGTTCACTGAATCTTTGCACACCTGAATCGCGCGATCGCAGAATTGAAAGAACAGTGAACTAGAGTTGGCTACTGAGTTGATGTTTCGACTCAGTGAATCGAGTCAGCAAACTGTTCGACTGAGTCGAAACTTGAATCGGCACTGTTTCGAAACAACGAATCTTGTGATTCATGTATCGGACGCCAGGTACCGTTCACATGCGTTTTGCTGTCCGTGTGCCAGGGTGAGTTCGACACAGCGCCCAGGCGTGCAATGGGTTTGAAGCTGTTCCGCTAACGCGCCACGCGAGAGTTTGAATTATGCTACCAGTACTGAGGTTTGAAAACTGGGATACCACCGAGAAAAGTTGTGAACTCCTTCGGTATTTTGAGGTAGTTTCGCGCGAACTGAACATTGTTATGCACTGTTGCTACATCTGTGCCAGGTGAACGCATCTTTTCGAAGCAAGGGCAAATTTCAGTGAGATGAAACGGCACTCTCAGTACGATGTCAAAAATAACGTTTTTTAATTTCAATTTGAAGAAACTGTAACTGATTCTCTTTTATTTGATTGACTGAAGATGAATCTGATTATTAGAATAACTATCCGGACTTTGAAAAATTTTAGTTCAGTTTTGTGGTTTCGTCACGTAAATAGTGAAATGTGTTTCCTTGTGTTAATACTAGTAGTAATATCTGTTCATTGCATTAAATATGTCTTAGGAACAAATCTTAAATATTTTGTTTACATTGATTGGTTAAAATGTTATTCATCTCTGGATGCACATAGACATTTGAACCATGATCTTTCTTGTTTTATTTAAACTTAATTATGGAAATTTGAAGGTTGGAAAAAGTTTTATGACTTTGGTATTACTATTTTGTGGTTCCTTTGTTACAATATTTGTTTGTATGAAAATACGAGTAACTTAGGAAACGTTTACGCCTTAACACGATTGTAAAATCGTAGCAGCAAACAAATCCTGTGCCGTTCAATTAAGTCTTGTGAATAACGTAATGAAACCATGTTATATTCCATAGATGTTTCGTAGTTGCTGTATCGCCCTCCTGCAGCTTTCTCGGCTCACGTGAATCAGCGGAGGTAGCAGGCAGCAGGGCTGCAGCACGTCAAGTGTTTCCGAGTGCCGAAGCAGTGAGTCGACCCACTAGACTGAGATGATCCGTATGTTTCGAAACAGTGAAATGATCCGATCTGCCCATCACTACAGTGAACGAATACTAGAAAATGAATCACCATGACGTACTGATTCGAAGAAATCGATCTGAGTAGTAATCAGAAGTAATTGGATAGTATTCATATTCCTTTATCGTCTGAAATCAAAGTTATAACTACCTGCTTCGGAAATACGACTGTGAGAGAAGAACTATGTCATCCAGTCTTGCAGCACTCGTTTATACAATATTTTATCCCACGATCAGTTGGCTTAGTATATCAGATGCGGAGAAGTACCCTGTTATTAAGTATTGTGTGTTAAGAAGACAGGAAATTAGAATTTGAGATTTATATAATGTAAGACCTGAGGAGGTCACAACTGGGGAGCGCTCTTGCCCTCACAGGGATCTGTGCTGGCTCTCTCTACAGGCAGCCTGCGCTCACCTCAGTTATTCAGCTGTCTTCATATCTAGTGCTAGTGTCTTGTGAGCACTTGCCTCTGTGACACTTCGCTTACTGTTCATTTCCTTCGCATTTATATTTATCCGTCTACACATGTGGCGCTTTCGCATGATCTGGTACAGATACTAGCGTCATCTGTCTCGTTGGTATTATCTGTGGAATCACTCGATGCCTCTATTCGTTGCTACTTATACTCTCGTCGCACCAACAGAGCTTCAGATTTACTTCTGCTCAAATTCAAATCACGAGGTCAGATTGCAATTGTGTTACGTCATCGTGTGAGTGCGGTTTCTCAGACTCCCTATCCCTCCACGGGCATAATTGCCAACGTGACCATGATTTACACGCAGAACATGAGTGGGGTATGGCCCTTGGATGGTTAAGAAATGAGCCACATACCAGCTGGGACCAAGAAACCGGCGCCGTTCAGAAAGTAAGGTGACTTATCAAACTGCGCCGCAACCTCCATTCGATTATCAATTTAATTTTTGTTATGTTGGTACACATGTCCCGAACATATGTTCAGAGTTTCGAGTGTACACCACACTTGGTTTGGTTTTGACAGGTTAGATGTGTTTTAGTGTGCTCGACGATTTTCTATTAGTATAACTTTTGTTGCAAAAATTTGCATCACATTTTTTGTGAAATATTGAGTGTAGTGTTCTAAAACACTTGGAATGTTGACAGTGGCTTACGAAATATCTGTTCAAAGTGAAAAAAATTTTGACTAGTGGTACAAGATCTTCCAAGGTTACCGAAAAGATACCAGCACCTCTATCTGGAAGACACAGCACATCAGCAACAAATTATAACGTCGAAGCTCCGAAGAACATTGTTTTGAAAAATCGTCCAATTCCCGTATGCGACGTTACTGAAGATGTTGGCATGCAATGTTTTCGGCTGTTTTGGGCATGAGATGTTTGTCGCCCAAGTTTGTTCCAAAACTTCCCAAATTTGATCAGAAGAAACGTCTCGTGTTAGTATCGCTCGGGAGACCTTGACTGACGTCAATGATGATCCTGATTTGCTCAAAATGGTCATAAATCGTGACTACTTGGGTTTTCGGTTATAACGGCCCAATGGAAGCAGCCCGAAGAACCGAGACCGGAAAAAGCACCCAAAGGTCGACTAAATATGAAAGGTTGGCAGACACTTTTTTTTTCTTTTTAATTGCTGTGACGTAGTGCTTCACAGGTTTTTGCTTCAAGGTCGTGTGGTCAATAAGGAATATTACCTTGACCTTATGCGACGTATTTATTTATTTATTTAATGCTCAGACATTTGATACATAGTCATTACTCTTCTAACTTCCCAATACAACTGACCATCTGACATCCCGTCACAATATTGCAGTCTTTCACAGTTTCTTAGATGCTCTCAATCCATAATGTATTTTCTATTTCAGGCACTTCACTGCCAGGCACTTAAATGTGATTTGCAGAGTATCCCATGTACATGTAGATGTACGGGATTGTTTCTAACACTCATCTGCATCACCTTATATCTTTCTACATTTGAGGTTAGCTCCAACTCCTCATATCACCTAGAAATTTGGTTCAAGTCATCCTCCATCCAAAGATGACACCTTCCTGGCTGCCTATTCCATATGCTCTTACCTTCGTTAGGAGTCTCTAGTGCGGTACCGTGTCAAACGCCTTTCGAAGATCGATGAATATGCAGCCTGCCCTTCACCCATGTTTCGCAAGTTGTTTTGAGAGTAAAGTGTAAGATCTTTCGCACGATCGACGCTTCCTAAAGCCATGCTGATGCATGGACAATAGCATCTCTTTGTCATGAAAATTTATTGTATTACAACTTGGAATATGTCCAAGACTTCTACAGCAAAGTAACATAATGATATAGACCTGCAATTATATGAATGTGTTCTTTTGACATTATTATACGCAGGACTTACATGCGCCTTTTTCCAGTCGCTTGGAAATTCTTACTGAATCAATACATCGCGATAAATGCACGCTAAGTGAGGGGCGAATGTCGCAGAGTTCTCTTTGTAAAACTGAATTGGTACCCCATTTGGACATGCCACTTGTTAGTTTTGAGCTCTCTCACAAGGGACACCTTTGACCTCGAACTCTCTCGAACCGCACGAAACCATGCTTGGAATAACAGGCAATCGTAAACATGACAGTGTTGTGTGTCATTTCCATGCAGAACGTTGTATTCTACCTCCAGTAATATGGGAGGTTTGTGCGCCGTCTTGCAATAACTATTTTTGTCTGCAGTTACAAAAACATTACATCGGATTTTTGTACTCGCATTGCTGCATATACTTCTGTTACATTATTCTAAAAAAAATTATAATGTATTAAAAACGCTAAAGCGAAAGAGAATACTAGTATACAGGATAACAGTTTACTTACAGTCGTGCAGTCGTACATTGCTGATGTTGGCAACGACCGTAGAATGCTATTTGAAAATCCAGTCATACAGAATAAGCTAAATAATCCTTGGTGTTGACAATGAAGTAAATCAATAATTCTCTTATTTTCCTTAGGTTGACAGAATTTCTTATGTACCGGTACTCTTGCCTTGTCAGTAAATTAATCATCCTTGTGAAAGAAATATTTCGTTGCCAACATTAGAATACTAAGTCGCTGCAACCGTAACTAAACTTTACGTAGTACTCTATCTGTCAGATAAGTTGTAATCCCTTATAGATATGTGTCAATATAGATATTTACTTATGAAAAATATAACAGGGGTTGGGTTTTGTGATAAAATGCCAGGTTTCGTGCTTTCAAATTACATACTGCAATTTATTACGGCTGAACTTCGAAATACAACAAAGAGCATTCAACGGTTGTTGCAAACGTCAGCACAGTACACTGCCCGGTCTCCGTAAGTAATATTGTACGCAGTGTAATAATATTATTTTTCGTTTTTGTACCCTAGCTACGGGAGCGGCCCACCGCTTAAAGGCGCCTTCCTGCGGAGATTCGAGTCCTCCCCCAGGCATGGGTGTGTGTATTGTCCTAAAGTTAGCTTAAGTAGTTTTTAAGGCGAGGGACTAATAACCACACAAGTTAAGTCCGTTAGATTTTCAACCATTTGAACATTTTGTACCCTAAATATATTCTGTATGTTCTGGAATGCTCTGTTGTGTTATGATACTTTGCGGCTGCTAACTCCATACTCACAGAATCTCTGTTATTAGATTCAAATGTTCAAATGTTTGTAGAACGTATGGGACTTAACTACGGGGTCATCAGTCCCTAAGCTTACAAACTACTTATGAACTAGCTAAGACTAAGGACGGCACAAATATCCATGCCCGAGGGGGGATTTGAACTCCCGACCGTAGTAGCCGTGCCGACCGTGACTGGAGCGCCTCAGTCCCCTCGGCCACTGCTGCCGGCTCTCTTATTAGGTAGTGCTTTCAAAAGAGATATAAAAAAACGTACGTTCGAATATCACACACTTTAGGTCATAATAAATATATATATATATAAATAAATATATATAAATAAACATACAGACCTATCCGTCCGGGTTACCAGTTCTCGCGACAATGTTTTTTTATGTTCGAATCTTTTTGGAAACGAAGCATAGTAAATCCACCTCTAGAACGATTAGAAGAGTTTACTGTAGCGTAACCATCCGCAATTTCATGTTAAATTGCCGTGACGCAAATCCTACAGCATCCCAGCATGTTTACACTTAAGAACTATGGGCAAAGACATTCAGGATGCGACAGATCGTACTTACAGGAACCTTAAGACAGAGGCTCCTTTGAACGACGGTTTGTCTGCACCACGATTCGATTCTTACAATTCTTTGTTGGTATTCGCTTAAATCAATGATACATTCACGAATCTCCACAACTCTACAACCTTCCTACTATCGATATAAAACCGTCCTGGCGATAACAGCGTCACATGACGAGGAATGACTGCTGGTCAGAAACCCGCGCGGTGAATATAGTACTGTAACTTGGGGTGAAATGGAACAGAACATGTAGTTTCTACTGAAATATTGCACTACAACTCTGAAAATTTAAATATAGCATCTCTAGTTGCCTAAATCTCTGTGCTGAAAGGATAAATCTCCTCTATAAAAACCTTTCCTAAAATTTTAATCTAAATTGTGTTCCAAATCACCCCAGGAGTTAGGGTGATTTGGAACACTGACTCTTTTGATAAATATTTGCATTTAAAACAAGTGGAGCGGTTATTGGGACACAGTAAACACATCTGTCAGAACTTTGTTGTGGAGGATGCCTTTATAATACGTCTGTTTAATTTTAATTAATGCTGTTTACTGGATGGAACACTTCACACTGTCTGCTCCTAATTTCTGAAATCGTTTTCTATCTTTTCTGTTAACTTGCACCCTAGTTCTCTTTACATTTTCACTTAAACGTACTGTAAGATCCTTGTTATGTGACAGCAGATTTCTCACCCACTCATATCCAGACCTGTTTTCATCAGACCTCTTTTCCAACTCTTCCACTTCGGTCCAAATCGCACCCACAATATCCCGAGCCTCACTTGTCGTAATTGGCTGACACCATTCTGCACATTTAAATAAACCACTGATTGATGCCCTCTCTTCTTCTACTGCCAAGACGGTTTGTCCACCTATTTTCAAAGGAATTTTATTATTTAACTTCCTTGAGAGTGTACTAACAGGTATTCCATATTTTTAGAAACATTTCTGAGATATTTTACGTGTCTTGATTTCATTCAGAGCTTTCTGGAGGCTTATCTCGCTATAGTTTTGATATCCAGCTGGCCCAGTCTTCTTTTTGTACACTCGCAGCATGTTCCAATTCACCCTGAAAAAATATTATTTTTCATATTTACACCTCTACCTAATAAAAAACATAAGTAAACATAAGCTAACTTTTCACACACCATGACTGATAGTTGCCCTTAACATACCAATGTCAGAAAACTGTATTACTGTTACCAGAGTAGCTGTGCAACAGTTTGTTTTCAGACTTTCATATTATGGGAAATTTTACACTTTTATATAAATATTTTTTGGAGTTGTATACCTCTTTCACACACACAATTTTTCTATCACCGTAACAATTAGTATCTCTGGTGACTATGGGAGGTGGTTTTCATTAGTTACACCAAAGTATCTCTCCTCAGCAAAGATGATTTCTTGAAATGGAGAAATGTTCCATTTCACCCCAGTAGTGCCAAATCACCCCAAGTTACGGTATCAGAGTGCGGAGGCTGGGCAAGATCACGTGGGGACCTGCACGGCTTGTCGGCTGTTGGAGGACTGCTGCGGGGAGTGTCTTCAATAAGTGGAGGAACTACGTCCAGTTGTAGAGCGGCTGGGAGTCCACCCTCCTTACAGATGTATACGTCGTAGTGTCGGCAGAGTGGTGAAACAGGAAACAGGAGTGGCATTAACATCAGTCTTCACCGCCTGGCAGAGTAGAAGTGTGTCTGAAGACTCAGAGCACTGAAGACACGGAACGATGGGCCTCTGCAACGACGACCCACGCTCTTGCAGGTGTGAATACCACAGCTAAGAGGGAGAGGACACCTACGCGTCATCGCCGAATTCGTGCAGATTTGTAGTACATGTAGGGCGCTGTGAAATATGGGAGTACACCATGTGGGAACTCCAGATGGGAAATAAAAGGAATTTTGATACGGATCTATCACCATATGCACCTCATCAACAGCCCTTGAGAGAGTTTGTTTAGGAAGCGGTGTTTGGCTTAGCGAAGCGCGCCCGGTCAGAAGGCTGAACGCTCTCTGTAGTAAAAAAACTGAGCCAAGAACACATCGAACAATAACGAAAAGACACGATCAAGGACCGCAAGGAACAAAACTACCTAGAGAGCGAAAGAAAGAAAAGAATAGCGGTAACAGATCGTAATTTTATTGAAAGGTACGCAGGTTCGATTACGCCTAGCGGCATTTTTTTTCTTCTTGGCAATGCGTACACTACTGACTTCACAATTAGCCGCAACGTCATATATGTTATTTTGTATTTATATGTGCACAACATAAAAACAGCACTTACCTAATCGACAAAGAAGAAGAAATCACTTCCATTATACATCACCAGCTGTCCTCGCAAGTATTCAGCGACATGCTGCGTTACTCGTGGTTCGCTGCTGGACTGTGCGATGAAAGAACCTGTTTTCAGAATGTCAGTCAAGTTTGTTTTTCTATGCAGAGATTAAAAAAAACATGTAACTGCAAAAGGGCGATGTTCATAACGAGCGCAAGATGCGGTCAGAATTATTGCTTTCCCTGTTTCTTCGATTAATATCACCCCGGTACATCATTTATTTGATCAACTGCAAAAGAATGGAAATATCGTTTTACATACACGAAAGTTTTACATACCGAAAGTACGCGTTAACTACAGTCCCATTTAAAATGTTTGTAGTCCAGAATATCATCGAATGACCTTTATTTTTTTGCTTATATAAATTATATAAAATAACATATATGATGTTGCGGTTAATTGTGACGTCAGTCTATATCTACATCAATACTCTGAGAACCAGTGTGAAGTGCATGGCAGAGGGTACGTCCCACAGTACCAGTTATTACGGTTTTCCCCATTCCATTCACTTATTGAGCGTGGGAAGAAAGATCGCTTAAATGCCTCCGTGCGTGCTGTAATTAATGTAATCTTGTCCCTACGAAAACAGTATGTACTTGTACGCATTGCGAAGGAGCAGAAAAAAATTTGCCGCCGGCTGGAGTTCAACCTGCGACCTTCTCAATACGAATCCCATCGTTTAACGCTGAGCCAAACACCGCTTCCTAAACACGCGCTCACAGGGACAGTTGCTAAGATGCATATGGTGATAAATCCGTACCAAAATTCCTTTTACTTCCTAAACGCTCGGACATTTCGAGTTCCCACTTGGGGCACTTTCGTGTCTCACCACGCCCTACATGTACCATAAATTTGGACGAATTCGGCGATGACGAGTAGGCGTCCTCTCCTCGTAAGACTTTAATGGGTATGTGATCGACGTCTCTGGGCGTTTGTGCAGTGCTCCGATGAATCCCAACAATTTCCTCACCACGCTGATCACGCCGATGGGGAGTGCGAATCCTTCGTTTCCCGGAGGAACATCTCCTTGACTCCTACAACTGTGTGACAAAGGCGAGCTGGCGGCTGAGAAATGTATTTTCCCACTCTCTCAAATTTTGCTTCCTCAATTACGGTATCAACTAGATATAAATGATAATAATAAAAAAAGTGAAACAAATCCATCAATAATGAAAACTACAGCATTAGAAACAATCAGTCAGAGATACCCCGAAGATCAGTGGCTACACATCTACATAGATGGGTCATTAATGCAAAAAGAAAGAAATATTGGTGTATGAATACACAGCAAAATCTTCTGTTTTATCAAAGTTTTGGATTACACCACTCTAATTTTGAAGGTGAAGTTGAAGCCATCAGAACTGTAGTAAATCAGATAAATTACTATTTGCACACATTTGATAAAGCAGTCATATTCTGTGACTCGAAAGCAGCAATATCAGCAATTGTCAACTTAAAAGATCCAAAAATGGCTAAAGTAAAAGATATCCAAGAAATAATTAAGTCCCTACAGCAACACAACAAGAAAATTGCAATTCAGTGGATACCATCTCACTGTGGCGTAATGGTAATGAGAAAGCTGATTTCCTAGCCAAAAAGGGCACAAAAATTAAACAAATTGGAAAAACTACCCTGTCATATTTTGCAGTAAAATCGCATTATTAACAATATTTTTAAAGAATAATCGAGAAAAATAAATTCTCATGTCAGGGTAAGAGCCGGGAAACCTTCTTTGATAACCAGCCGCCCACCTGCACAAGATGTCTAGCCTGCCGTCTCCAGAATGTGTTCTGTGTCACAAGAGTGCTACCTAATGAACTGTGATCATTTAAAAGAGTGTTCAGAACTGTACAATTGTAAATTAGACTTAACAAAATTGTACTGGGAAGCAAGAAGGCGAATGACGTTAAGTCAACCGCCGGAACATTAAAATAATAATAATAATAATAATGATATTTGATAGACGGTGAAGTTCCTCTAGTTATGAAGATTAATAGTGCTACGTTTCATAGTTCGGTATAAAACTTAAGATTTTATCGAGTTTCACAGATAAAATACCCTCTGCCATACACCATACGTAGGGAGAGAGTGCAAAGTTTCATCGCAATTGGTTGGTTGGTTGGTTGGATGTTTAAGGGGGACAAAACTGCAATGGTCATACGTCCCCCTACATCGCAATTGGTTCAACGGCACAGCAGCGTATAAAACACGAACAAACTTGATACGGCAGTTCCCAATGCGTCTCATTGTTTATGAAGTCTCATCTCCTAAGCTATAAGGAGTACAATGTAATAATGCCCAAGGCAAAACACGTTGCGAGTACACGTAACATCTAAAGCGATGTGGCAAAGATCAGAGCAGAAGTAGCGCCGAAGAGAGGCCTCGAGTCATTGCACAGATAATACTAACGAGACACATGACTACTAGCGGTACCAGATTATACGACAGCGCCACATGTGAAGGCGGTTAAATATAAAATATGAAGGAAATGAACAGTAACGGAAGCGTCACAAAGACAAGTGCTCAGAAGGGATTAGCACTAGATATTAAGATAACTGAATAACTGATGACAACTCAGGCTGTGTGTAGAGAGACCTTGCATACGAGGTTTGTCAGGAAAGTAATGAGACTGTTTTTTTCAGGAACCACACACAGAAGGACAATGAAACTAGTGGAGCTGATAAAGGCAACATTTGTCTACAAGCAGTGAATATTTGAAGTGCCTACGGTGAACACACGTGAGTTTATAACATATTTTGTTAGGTGTGTTAGTGTTGCTTGTCCGTGAGATGGCGGGTACATCAAATTTTTTGTGGAACTCAATGACAATGCACTAGAATCGTTTAGTAACATTTAGAAAACATTTAGAAAATTAACACAAACTGCTGATTGGCACACAAGCAGCTCACCACGAGTAAAGAAGGCCAGGAGAAGCAAATAAAAAATCTGGGTCATGTTGATTTGGTTCTTTGATCATCAAGGCGTGATCCATAAGGATTTTTTTCCTCGAGGAAAAACAATGTATCAATTTTAGATCCAGGTCCTTGAAAGACTAAGGAATCGGGTCATTCGTGTCCGTCCTGACATGTCTCAATCATGGATCCTCCATCACGACAATGCACCGTGCCATACTGCTCTCTATTGGAAATAACGGCATTCATGTTTTCCCAAACTCCCCCCCCCCCCCGCCCCACAATTCCTAAGATCTCAGCCTCTGTGACGTCTTCATGTTCCCCAAAATGAAAAATGTTGTTTGTGTACATCATTTTTGGTCCGTAGGAAACGTTGAAAGGGTCGTGACACAGGAGCTTTGGAGGGTTCTATCTATGAGAGGGCAAGAGTGTCTTCGAAACTAATAACAGGCTATTTTTCCGCATCTGATGTACTAATCCAACTAGTCATCCATGTCGTGGGACAAACTATTGTGTAACCGAGTGCTGAAAGATTGGATGTCATAGTTCTTCTCTCACAGTCGTATATCGGCAACTGGCAATTATAACCTTGGTCTCAGACAGTAAAGGAATATGAACACCGTGCAATGTTTTCTGATTATTTTTTCTGAAAGCGATTGTTATTGGATTTCTGCTATTCGTTCACTGTTCTATCTCTTCTTCGATGGCAAGATTTAAGTGCGCAAAGTTCTACTGAAATCAGATGGACGATACGGCAGCGCATGAAATACATACAAACATGATGCGGCTGTCTGCCACGCGTCTCAGTGTTTATGAGAAGAGAGTTTATAAGAAGTACGATGAAATAATTTCTATAACACATTCATTAGCGTAAATCGATGGTGCTGCAAAACAAGATGCGAACACATCTAATAGCAAATAATTAATAAATTTAAACGTCATTCATAATGCTGTAGTTTTAGAAGCAACTGCGTGTTCACGACGTCACATCTGTTTAACTATATATGTCTGCTGAGCTACGTGAAGTATAGTGATGTAATTACGCCTGTAACTCTCGCGAAAGTTCAACGATTGATGATCAGGTGCGGTGCCAAAGCTATGTATTGTTTTTCCACAATTCCGGAGATTTCTTGTTTATTGCTTCTAGGGACCATTCATTTGGCACACATGTGTCCAGTGCAGCTCGTGCGAGCCCCCGTGATGACCAGGACGTATCGTACACTGGTTGCAGACCATTTACACCCCATCATGCCGATCGAGTTTCCCAACGTCATTGTCATTTTTCAATTATATAACTCACGATGTCACAAGGCCGGGAGTTGCTGGAGTGGTTTGAGCAAAACAGTGGCGAGTTCTGTTTATGTGGTTGTCCATCAACTTGTTCTCTCACAACGCGATCGCGATAGAACGCATATGGGATGTGCCTGAACGTGTGGTCAGAGCTTATCCCTCCCTCCCTGGAGTTTGCGAGACTCAGGCGATGCAGATGCGGCGCCAGATATCGTCAGCCATATACCACGGCCTCGTCGCAAACTCGCCAAGATGCGTCACCACTGTCATCGTGCCAAATGAGGACATACTGCATCTCACTGTTGTGACTACTCATGTTAACTGTTATCTGGCCTTGCTAAGTATCTTCCATTCATTACATGTAATTGATTTGTTTGGACAGCGCTCTTGAGGAAGTTACTACAGTCTGCATGTATTTCTGTACAGTGTGTGACGGAGAGTAACTTTGACTTTGTTATTTGTGAAGTTTTCTTCCTGATAAATTGAAGGATGGAGAGTAGCAAGAACATATGCTCGCCGCGAACTTCTCATAAACTCATTTTCTCTCTGTGTATCTACATGAACGATATACAGGAGTCTGCAAAATTACCCATATGTTTCGACTGCATTTAGTAAACAATAAAGCTTGACTTTCTCAACGGAAAGAAGTGTTCAGACATAAACGTGACTTCCAACATACCTCAAGAGAGTGATAGAGGCACATTACTTTTCACAGTATATATGACCAAATAGCTGAAAATATGGCGTCGCCCGTGTATATATTTACTGCAGTCTTAAATTAGTCCACCTCACCTTGCGTTTTCTCTCTTCCCTTTCCTTCTCTGTCTGTTCATCTCTTCCACTCCCCTTTCTCTGCCATCACCTACTCCTCTCTCTTAAACTCCTGCTCCACCTTCTCAGTCAATTAGTCAATTGTGTCATACATCTCCGAAAAATTATATAAGTGCAGTGTTACCTGAAAGACATAAATTTCAAACTCATAAAATCGTGTACACAGAATAAAATAACGAACATAGCTTCTTTGGAGGCATCACATGAGAATGGCATAAGTCGAAATGGCCGACATGAAAAATAAAGTATTTGCAGCAACTTAGGTAATTAATATTTATTGGAATGAAATAATTTCTGAAGCACATTCATTGGCGTAAATGGATAGTGTTTGTAAAATAAATAGCGAATACAGTTAGCTAAGAGGTAATAAATTTAAACGTGATTTTTAATGCAGCCGTATACGGCGCATAACGTCAAGGTTATATTCCTTATTGAATGCGCGACCTAGAAGCAAAAATTTGTGAAGCACTATGAGACGGTAAAAAAAAAAAAAAAAAAAAAAAAAAAAAAAAAAAAAAAAAAAAAAAAAAAAAAAAAAAAAAAGATAAAAAAACAATAAAAAAGTCAGCCAAACTTTCACATTTAGTCGAACTTTGACTGCTTTTTCCGGTCTCGGTTCACCGTGCCGTTATAACCGTAAACCCAAGTAGTCACGAGTTATGACCATTTTGAGCAAATCAGTATAATCATTGATGTCAGACAAGGTCTCCCGAGCAATAGTAACACCTGACGGTTCTTCTGATCAAATTTGGAAAGTTTTGGAACAAACTTCTCCGACAAACATCTCATGCCCAAAACAGTTGAAAAAATTACATAACACAAGCCGAGCTATATACCAACATCCTCAGTCAAGTCGCTTACGGGAACTGGACGATTTTCAAAAATTTGAATTGTTTGTAAAGCTTATGGGACTTAACTACGGGGTCATCAGTCCCTAAACTTACAAACTACTTATGAACTACTTACGAACTAGGACGGCACAAACATCCATGCCCGAGGGGGGATTCGAACCCCCGACCGTAGTGGACGATTTTCCAAAACAATTTTATTCAGAGCTTCAACGTTGTCTGATGTGCTTTGTCTTCCAGACCGAGGTTCTGGCATCTTCTCGGTCTTCTTAGGAGAGCTTGTACCACTGGTAAACAGGTTTTTCACTTCTAACAGATTTTTCGTGTGTCACTGTAACATTTCAAGTGTTTTAGAACACTACATTAAATTTTTCACAATAACTGAGTTGCAAATATTTGCAACTATTGTAATACTAACAGAAAATCGCCGAGCACACTAAAACACATCTAACCTATCTATCTGTCAAAAACAAACCATGTATGGTGTACTCTTCAAACTCTGAACATATGTTCGGAACATGTGTACTAACATAACAAAAAATAAGTTAATAATCGAATGGCGCAGTTTGATAAGTCACCTTACTTTCTGAACGGCGCCGGTTTGTTGGTCCCAGCTGCTGTGTGACTCATTTCTGAACCGTCCATGAGCCATGCGCCACTCACGTTCTGCGTGTAAATTATGGTCACGTGGTTCTTTATGACCATGGAGAGATAGTGCCTCTTGGAAACGTACATCTATCCTTTGAACGTTCGTCTTCGAAAAGATTACTATCGCACTCACACGATCAAGTAACACAATCAATTGCGATCTGACTTCGTGATTTGAATTTGAGCAGAAATAAATCTAAAGCACTGTTGCCTCTACGAGAGTATAAGTAGCAACGAATAGAGGCATCGAGTGATTCCACAGATAATATCAACGAGACAGATGACGCTAGTAGCGGTACCACATCATGCGAAAGCGCCAAGTGTGAAGACGGATAAATATAAATGCGAAGGAAATGAACAGTAACCGAAGTGTCACAGAGACAAGTGCTCACAAGACATTAGCACCAGATATTAAGACAGCTGAATAACTCTGGACGCCAGAGGTAACCTATCGTAAGTAACATTTCGCTGACTTTACAGGAGAGCAAAAAGAAGCTGCTGCGACTCGGATTTGGCTACCTGTAGAATAATTCAAATACCCAATCATGAAGACCTCTAAGAATTACTGGTACTGAAATTAAGAAATAAAGCCATTCATACTTATTGAATACCAGTAGATTTATTAATAGTTACAATTTTATCCTTTCACAAAGCCGGTCACAAATACTAGTCACTCAGCAAAGTTTAAGTAAATTGAACAAAATAAATTCCAACCATAGTAGCTTACTCTAGAAAGTAACAAAGGTTAAACTACTTTAAAACCTGAGACAATGACAAACATTTCTGTCCAAATTCAGCATATATTCATTAACAAATTGAGGACAAAATTCGAAATGTAGAAAAACAATTCCCTTGTACAATTAATTGATAACAACATTATGTTCATATCCTTCTGAGTCCTTTTCAGTTTGTGTTGACATAATCTGTGGTATATTTTGGTAGAAATAGTGTAAAGATCGAGGCTCCCACCTAAGCAGCTTTTGTAAATCTTTATACTTCTCTGTAGCAATAGATCTGAGAGTATTTCGTATAGCAGGAAGCCCCTCTTTTTCGCCGTTGCACGTCAATCTCTTGAAATTCACCATCAAATGCTGTTTTATAGAACACAGAACCTGAATTCTGTGCTCGTACTTGTAGATGCACAACTTGGCTAACCAAAAAATTTTCCAGATACTAAACTTTTGATTGTCCGTTTAACTAAAGGTGATGATGATCCTTTGAAAAGACTTTCAAAATCTTTAAAATCTGCCATTTGCATGTCATATACTTGAATGAGTTCTTTGAATCTGCACTGGCGAACAAAATGTTGCCAATCCCAAGGAGTTGCAATTATGTCATTTGGGCTCCGTTTGCTTTCGGCACGTTCACTAACAGCATGTACACCATCTACCTCCATATGAGTGACCCTTCAATAAGAATTTATGGTTTATCACTTTAAGATTAGGAAGACACCTAAGAATCCAAAAATATGACAGAATCATGGGTAAGTTACGATTCTGGCCTACACAGTTGTCAGTCCATATCGCAAGTTCCTCAGTTTGGGTTTTGGCAGGTTAGCTAGGGCCCACTTTAGCAAACAAGATGACACTTCTATAGGTCCACGACCTACTACTGTTTCATCCCACATGCAACAATAGGATTTCTGCTCTGAAGCATCAAGGATTGTCAGATTATACGTCCAGAGCTTTCTTAGATAAAACGCACTGGAATTAGTAAGGTGAGGTGTCGGCAAACATTTTTGAAGATCGAACATGACAATCTTTGCATTTGATCCAGGTTGTTTTGGCCGATTTTTGTCGAAGGTCTTGTTTTTATATCTTACATCTGCTTCTGACAAGTGGCCATCGTAATCTGATTAAAATTTGGACTGTTTCTTCAGCTGTTACATCATTTTCGAGTTTCACCTGAAACTCATCACAGTCATCACACGTATCAGTCGCAGGTTTCTTGAATCCTAAATTAAACTCAATGTTAAATATGTCACGGTAAACCCACTGCTTTGCAATTAACTCTTGCTTCATTTCGTTTTCCTTGCAGTGCTCTACATACAAAGAATACATTTTTGATATATTGAGATGGCTGCTAAGATACAATCTACCTGTTTTTGCATAACGAGGCAACGAAATTAATACGCCACCATTAGTTCGATTTAACTATCTGGAACGCGCAGTATGAAAAGTACATACGAACGCGCAGTGTCATGACAAGTCTTTGTGGTAATAATGAGAAAACACGCGTTGATTAAACGCTGAACTTGGAAAGGAAAATCACTACACAAGATACACAAGGCTTCGGCAATGGGGAACAGTCGAAAATTAAAACAAGAGAGACCTGACAGATCACGCTTTCCCGTGGGTTAAATAGACGTAATTGCATTTCAGTCAAGTAAAGTTTGTTTAGTTACATTTACATAAACGTATATCATATGACCAACCAAAATGAAAATCGCATACCTGGGATTCTTCATTTCTTAGCAGCAAATCAATTCCATCAGTAACTTTGTCGTAAGGTAAGGTCTCAGCACCCAACAGATTCGCACTGTCATTTTCCTAAGTAAGCAAATTGCATTATTATACAAAACGCGATGAATTTTGCTCGATTCAAATGATAAACCATGTATAATAGGACTGTACCTTTGATTGATCGTATGACAAGCATTGTAGTTGTGTCAGTTCCGTATATTATAGCCACTCATTTTCGTCAAAAGGAGGCGCTACATGTGTACTTGTATCTGTTACCAACGGAGTTTCGACGACATTACTACCGTCGACTGGTAGTAAAGCATCGAGATCATTTGTCTCTTAAATCGCGGAACGTACATTTAGATGTTTCTTATATCCCAGTATGATGAATAATATCTTAAAATGTATATTGTTGTGGTCTTCAGTCCGGAGACTGGTTTGATGCAGCTCTCCACAACACCCTATCCTGAGCAAGTCTCTTCATCTCCACATAAGAACGGCAACCTACATCTGTCTGAATCTGCTTACTGTATACATCTCTTGGTCTTCCTCTGCGATTTTTACCCCACACACTTCCCTCTAATGCTAAATTCACAATTCCTTGATGTCTAAGAATGTGTCCCACCAATCTATCCCTTCTTTTAGTCAAGGTATGCCAGAAATTTCTTTTCTCCCCAATTCTGTTCAGTACCTCCTCATTTGTTACGCGATCCACCCACCTAATCTTCAGCATTCTTCTGTAGCACCATATTTCAAAAGCCTCTATCCTCTTCCTGTCTGCACTGTTTATCGTCCATGTCTCACTCCCATACAAGGAAACACTCCATACAAATGCCCTCAGAAAGGACTTCCTTAGGCTTAAATCAATATTCGATGTTAAATTTCTCTTTTTCAAAAACGCTTTTCCACCCATTGCCATTCTGCATTTTATATTCTCTGTACTGCGACCATAATTTGTTATTTTACTGCCCAAGTAACAAAACTCATCTACCTCCTTTATTGCTTCGTTTCCCAATCTAATTCCTTCAGCATCACCTGATTTTCTTACACTGCACTCCATTACACTAGTTTTGCTCTTGTTAATGTTCATCTTATATGCACCTTTCAGCACACTGTCCATTCCGTTCAATTGCTCTTCCAGGTCCTTTGCTGTATCTGACAGAATTACTATGTCGTCGGCAAAACGCAATGTTTTTAATTCTTCCCCCTGAACTTTTATTCCTTCTCCAAATTTCTCCTTGCTTTCCTTTATAGCTTGTTCAATGTACAAATTGAATAACATTGGAGAAAGGCTACAACCCTGTCTCACTCCCTTCCCAACCACTGCATCTCTTTCATGCCCTTCAACTCTGACAACCGCTGTCTGGTTTTTGTACAAGTTGTAAATAACCTTACGCTCCCTATATTTTACTCCTGCTTGCTTCAGAACTTGAAAGAGTTTATTCCAATCAACATTGTCAAAAGCCTTCTCCAAATCTACAAAAGCTAGGAATGTAGGTTTGCCTTTTCTTAATCTATCTTCTAGGATAAGCCGTAAAGTGAATATTGCCTCCCGTGTTCCTACATTTCTCCTGAACCCGAACTGATCTTCCCCGAGGTCGGCTTCTACCAGTTTTTCCATCCTTCTGTATATAATTCCTGTTAATATTTTGCAACCATGACTTATTAAACTGATGGTTCTGTAGTTTTCACACCTGTCTGCACCTGCTTTCTTTGGAATGGGGATTATAACATTTTTCTTAAAGTCTGAGGGTACTTCGCCTGTCTCATACATCTTACACACCAGGTGAAACAGGTTTGTCATGGCTGGTTCTCCCAGAGACTTTAGTAGCTCTGAGGGAATATCATCTACTCCAGGGATCTTGTTTCGACTTAGGTCTTTCCGGTCTCTGTCAAATTCTTCTCTCAGTACAGTATCTCCTATTTCATCTTCCTCTACATCCTCTTCCCTTCCTACAATATTGTCTCGATGTTCATTTCCTTTGTAGAGCACTTCTATATACTCTTTCCACCTTTCAGCTTTCCCTTCTTTGCTGAGAACTGGTTTTCCATCCGTGTCCTTGATATTCATAGAGCTGTTTTTCTTATCTCCAAATGTTTCTTTTATTTTCCTGTCGGCTGTATCTATTTTTCCCCTATTAATACATTCTTCTACATCCTTGCATTTGCCTTCTAGCCACTCCTGCTTAGCCATTTTGCACTTCCTGTCCATCTCATTTCTTAGTCGTCTGTACTCCATTTTGCCTGTTTCATTTACTGCATTTTTATATTTTCTCCTTTCATCGATTAAATTTAGTATCTCCTGTGATATCCAAAAAAGTAAATTAGCTATGCATAATGATTTGATGTTGTAAGCTGATGATGTAATGAGACTGTAGAATAGAATATTAGTTCTTGAAGTACTAGAAATACTTGTACTGCTTACCTGTACTAACTTCAGCGCTAATTCCACGATCCTTTTACTTCTTCCACTAATAGAATCCATTTTAATCTTCGATTCCGTCATAAAATGCTCCTCCAAACATCACAAACTACAGCACACTGTTATTCGCACGTGATTAACAATTTGTATAACAATACGGAAGTAACGTAGCACTTAGAGGTAAACCATCGTAACAGCCAATACGATAAAGAGCGAGGCGGTGTATATTCAGGTCAATTGTCGTACGGTCATTTACCATTGTTTACCACTGGTTTCAGGTTGCAAATACGATAGTATCGCATTGCTGAATTTCTTTTATTTAAAATATGCGCATACAGTATTGTACCCCTAAGAAGGTATGACTTAAACTAGCCACATACGATAAAAACCTCAAAATCGTAATTTTTGCACTTACGATAGGTTACCTCTGACGTGCAGAACTGAGGTGAGGGCAGGCTGCCTGTAGAGAGAGCCAGCACAGATCCCTGTGAGGGCAAGAGCGCTCCCCAGTTGTGACGTCAGTAGATGCCCGAGAGCGAGCTGCTCAATCTCCTCAGCTCTTACATTATGTAAATCTTAAATTCTAATTTCCTGTCTTCTTAACACACAATACGTAATAACAGGGTACTTCTCCGCATCTGATGTACTAATCCAACTGGTGGGATAAAATATTGTATAAACGAGTGCTGCTCTCTCGTAGTCGTATTTCCGAAGCAGGTAGTTATAACCTTGATTTCAGACGGTAAAGGAATATGAATACTGTCCAATTATTTCTGATTTCGTTTGATTCGTTTGATTCTTTCATTCAGTACGTCATGGTGATTCGATTTCTAGTATACGTTCACTGTTCTTTCTATTCTGCGATGACGCGATTCAGGTGTGCAGAGTTTCATTGAAAACGGATGGGCGGTACGGCAGAGTATGAAATACAAACAACCATGATGCACAGGTTTCCCACGCGTTTAAGTGTTTGTAATGTCACTTCTCCTAAAATATAAGAAATACAATCAAACAATTTCTTAGGTACATTCAATGGCGTAAATGGATAGTGTTAGCAAAATATGTTGCGAAGCCATTTAGTGGCAAATAATTAATAAATTTAAACGTCATTCATAATGCAGTAGGTTTAGTTGCAATTCCGTGTTCATGACGTTACGTCTGCTGAACTACGTGTATTATAGTGATACAATTATGCCTCTATGCTTTTTTTTTTTTTTTTTCTTTTTTTGCGCATTGCTTCTAGGGACCATTCACGTGGGTAATCATGGGCCCAGTGTAGCTCGTGCGAGGCACCATGATGACCAAAGGGTCGCACACTAGCTGCAGACCATGTACACCCCATGACGACGATCCAGTTTCCCTACGGCATTGTTATTTTCCCACATGATAACGCACCATCTCACAAGGCCAGAAGTGTGATGGAGTGGTTTGAACAAAACAGTTAGGAGTTGCTATTAGTTGCTAGTCGGGCAACTTGTTCTACCTCAACGGGATCGCAACAGAACGCATATGCGATGCGGCTGAACGTGTGGTCAGAGCTCCTCCCCCCCTCCCTGGAGTTTACGGGAATCAGGCGACTGCTGAATGCAGCCGCTACCACTGCCTCATCGCTTTCATGTGCAGACGCGTCACCGCTGTCATCGTGTCTTATGAGGACATACTGGCTGTCACGTGGGTCGTATTGTTTCACTAATCAGCATAAACTGTTATCTGGCCATTACAACGATCCATCATTTATTTCGTGTAATGGAATAGTTCTGAAAGCCTTTTTGAAGCACCGACTATAGTCGGCAAATATTTCTGTACAGTGTATGACAGAGTATGATTCACGTTGTTATTTAGGAAGTTTTCTTCCTGTTTAATTGAAGAATGGAGAGTAGGTAGAACTTATGCTTATGTTGCCTCGCTGTGAACTTCTTTTACAAGGGGAGTCCGACAATTGTGTAATTCAGATTCGATTCATACTGCCCATAATGAAAGCTCATGGCTAGAGGTGTAATTTGGCCGGACCAGAGGGATAGTTGTCATACAAATATGGAAAGCAGAAAACAGCACGACATCGAGCACATCTCATAAACGATGCGTTTTTATAAGTACAATTGTTTTTTAAATTATGTGTTGGGAAGCACACCTGATTCATACTCTGAGCCGGCCGTGGTGGCCGAGGAGACTGAGGCGCTCCAGTCACGGTCTGCACGGCCACAACGGTCGGGGGTTCGAATCCCCCCTCGGGCATGGATATTTGTGCCGTCTTTAGTATAAGGTAGTCGATAAGTTGTTTGTAAGTTTATGGACTGATGACCCCGTAGTTAAGTCCCATAACCTTAACAAACATTTGATTTTGATATTCTGAAAAAGTGTGCTATCATTCGTCAGGTTTGACTTACACTATACGTATTCGTTTCGGAACATCGTTTACACTTCTTCTGTTAACTATACGTGGTAAACATTATGAAGACAGTTAATAACATTTGTGAAATACAAATTTGTTTGCGGAAAACAGAATGATGTTCGAAGTCGCCAGTTGCATATAATAAGTTGTTTGAAAGTCGTTTGTCGTGGAAAAACTGGCGATTTCGAACATCAAATGCTATTGCGTGTGCGTTTGTGTGTGTGTGTTTGTTTGTTTGTATACATTTGAATTATATATATATAAAGGTGCATGCCACGAGATTCGATCCGGTGACCTTCGGATTACGAACCCGAACGCTTACCGCTACGCCACGCCTCCGTACAATATTATTAATCATAGAGAGTATTTCACCGTAACGGTTTTTTTTAACTATCGATTTTCTCGATAACGGCTGAGAAGTGCATCTTGGTGCTTTACCAAATTACACCTATGGCCATGAGCTTTCATTATGCGCAGTATGAATCTAATCTGAATTTCACAATTGGCGGCCTCCCCTTGTTAGACTTATTTTTCTAATTCGAATAAATAATCCCTGAGACGGATTTACGTCTCAAATATGTCAAAGACATTATTGATAGATCTGAAGCATTGAATTAAAATTTGTGGTGCGGCCGGGAATCGAACCCGGACCTCCATGCTTACTAGGCAGACGTCTTAACCGCTGCATGGAGAGCCTTGGCAGTAGTGGCAATTATCTTTGGAACAAAGAAGCTAAATTAAAGTTTGTGTTGTGGAGGGAAATCGTACATAGACTATTCCAAGGCGCCTTAATCGTTAGTGGTGTGGTAGTCTAACGGTTAAGACGTCTGCCTAGTAAGCATAGAGGTCCGGGTTCGATTCCCGGCCGCACCACAAATTTTAATTCAATGCTTCAGATCTATAAATAATGTCTTCGACTTATTTTTCTCTTCCTGTCCCTAAGTGAAAAATATATAGGATACTTGCAAACTGACCATTTGTTCCGATTCGATTTAGAAAACAAAGCTTCACTTTCTCAAAGGAAAGAATTCTTCCGACATAAACGTGACTTCTAACAAATTCAAATGTTCAAATGTTTGTAGAGCTTATGGGACTTAACTACGGGGTCATCAGTCCATAAACTTACAAACTACTTATGAACTAGCTAATACTAAGGACGACAGAAATATCCATGCCCGGGGGGGGGGGGGATTCGAACCCCCGACGACAGTAATGACCGTGCAGAACGTGACTGGCGCGCCGCAGACCGCTCGGCCGGCTGACTTCAAACATACTCATAAAACGTGTTAGTGGCCCATTACTTTTCGTAGTGACCGAATTGCTAAAACCCGGCATTGCCCGTGTACATATTTATTCCAGTCTTAAGCTAGTCCACCTCACCATCTCTTTCCTTGTCTCTCTCTTCGTCTCCACCTTCCTCTTTGTCTGCCAATCACCTCATCTCTGTTGAACTTCTCCTCCTACTCCACAGTCTATTGCCGCCTCCATTATGAAAAGTTATATAATTCATTTAACTTTCTTGCTGATCAGTGAAGTGCACCATAAGTATATTGCAAGCCACCTTCCGCCATTCAGTGTATGAAATAATTGGCAGAAGGTGAAGTTCCTCTAGCTCTGAAGGTTAACGGTGCTAAATTTCATAGTTTAGTATAAAACGGTAGTTCTTGTCGAATTTCATAGATAAAATGCCCTCTGCCATACAACATACGAAGTTTTACGTAGGCAGTGATTTTTCTCTTATTTTGAAGATCAAGCGTGCAGTTTCTTCTCAATCGGATGAAAGGTACAGCAGCGCATAAAATAATAACTAACTTAATGTCTCGGTGTTTAGGGCGTCACATCTGCTAAACTATAACGAGAACAACGAAATGCTTTCGTTGGCACATGAAGTGGAGTTAATGCATAGTGTTCGCAAAGGTGACTCCGCAGATGATATTAACGAGTCAGATGACTTTAGTAGCGGTACCATATCATACGGAAGCGCCACGTGAAGACGAATAAATGTAAAACGTGAAGGAAGCGAATAGTAACCCAAGTGTCACAAAGACAAGGGCTCTCAACAGATTATCGCTATATGTTAAGGCAACGGAATAATTGACGACAACACAGGCTCCATGTATAGAGAGAGCTGGCATAGATCCATGTGAAGGCAGGAGCGCCCTCGTATGCGACTACTGGTGGATAGGACTATGGCTGCCAGGAGCAAGCCGCTCAACGTCCTTATCAGGTCCTACACTATATAAATCTAAACTTCCTAATTTCCTGTCTTCTTAATACACAATGCTCAATAATGGGGTATTTTTATCTGCATCTGATGCACTAATACAAGTAATCGTCCATGTTGAGGGATAAAATTTTTTATAAAGGAGCGCTGAAAGAGTGGATAACATAGTTGTCCCTTCGCCATCGTATTTCCACGGAGGTAATGATTCTGTTATAGTAGCTCCCATAATTTCGTACCTCCCATCGCATTTCCGAAACAGGCATTTGTAAGCAAGATGTCAGACGGTAACGAAATGTAAAGAATCTCAGGGAGGCGTTGCCATCTTGTGCACAAAGCACCTGGCAGCGGTAAGACTACTTACCACAAGAATTCAGTTCCCATCATCATGTTGTTGTCCCATCACAATTAAGTTTTCCTCTCCCTTAACTGTCTGAATAATTTCCATTAGCTCCTCATACATTTCTTCGATCTCCTCATCATCGGCAGAACTAGTTGGCATATAAACCTGTACTAATTTTGTCGGTGTTGGCTTCGTATCTATCTTTACAATCATAATGCGATCACTGTGCTGCTCATAGTAGTTTACCCGCATTCCTATTTTCTTATTCATTATCAGTCCTGTGATACCCCCACATGATTTTGTATTTATAATCCTGTACTCACCTGACCAGAAATCCTGTTCATCCTGCCACCGAACTTCACTAATCCCCACTATATCTAACTTCAACCTATTCATTTCCCTTTTTAAATTTTCTAATTTTCCTACTCGATTAAGGGATCTAATATTCCACGCTCCGACCTGTAGAATGCCAGTATTGTCTTTCCTGATGACAACATCCTCCTGAGTAGTCCCCGCCCGGAGATCCGAATGGGGGACTATTTTATCTCCGGAATATTTTACCCGAGAGGATGCCATCATCATATGTTCATACAGTAGAGCTGCATGTCCTCGGGAAAACTACCGGCTGTAGTTTCCCCTTGATTTCAGCCGTTCGCAGTAGCTGTGTGGCAAAGCCACTTTAGCTGATGTTACAAGGCCAGCTCAGTCAATCATCCAGACTGTTGCCCCTGTAACTACTGAAAAGGCTGCTGCCCCTCTTCAGGAACCACACGTTTGTCTGGCCTCTCCACAGATACCCCTCCGCTGTGGTTGCACCTACGGTACGGCTATCTGCATCGTTGAGGCACGCAAGCCACCCTACCTCGGCAATGTCTGTGGTTCATGGGGGTGGCCCATCATCATATAATTTTAAAAATTTAGGAAAGTATGTATATATCTCCCTCTGAAGACGTACGACAGCACAGAAAATACCAACATGATGTGCCGGATTTCCACGCGTCTCATGTTTATAATGTCACATCTCCTAAATTATAAGAAATACAATAAAATAATTTCTCAAGCACATTCATTAGCGTAAGTGGATAGTGTTTGTAAAATAAATAGCGAACACAGTAGCAAAGAGGTAATAAATTTAAACGTCGTTCAAAATGTAGTCGTATTAGAAGCAACTCCGTGTTCATGACGTCATATCTCCTGTACTATATGTTGCACAGTAATATAATTCTGCCAATAACTTTCGCGAATGTGCAACGATGGATAAGCAGTGGTGTGATGAAAAAGCCATGAATTTTTTTTCCATAATTCCAGACGATTTTTGAGTATTGCTTCTCGGAAATGGCGTATATTTTCAAAGTCGTATTGCTTATTGACTGCAAGACCTTAAAGCAAAAATTTATGTAGCAGAACGCCACAGTAATTAAAAAATTAATTCAGTCAATCTTTTACTTTCAGTCGAACATTTATTGCTTTTTTCGGTTTTGGCTCACCGTGCTGCTTCCATTGGGATGGCTGGTCTTTGGTTTCGCCGTCATAACCGTAAACCCATCTTTCGTCAAGAGTTATGACCCTTTTGAGCAAATCTGGATCATCATTGACGTCATTCGAGAGATCCTGAGCAATGCTCACGCGACGGTTCTTCTGATTAAATTTGGGAGGTCTTGGTACAAACTACGCCAACACACATCTCATGCACAAGATGGTCGAAACAATTGCATGACACAAGCCGACCTGTATTCCAACATACTCAGCAACATTGCTTACGGGAATTGAACGATTTTCCAAAACAATTTTCTTCTTCAAATCTGTTGCTGATGTGCTGTGTCTTCCAGATCGAAATTCTGGCACCTTCTCGGTCATCTTGGAAGAGCTTGTATCACTTGTAAACATTTATTTTACTTCGAACAGATTCATTGTCAACATTTCAAGTGTATTAGAACACTACATTCCATTTTTCACAAAAAAGTGATGCGACGTTTTGCAACAGTTGTTATACTGGTAGAAAATCGCCGAACACCCTAAAACACATCTAACCTATCTATCTGTCAAAAACAGACCAAGTATGGTGTATACTTGAAACTATGAACATATTTTCGGGACATGTGTTCCAATGTAATAAAATGAAATTGATAATCGAATGACCTTTGATAAGTCACCTTACTTTTTGAACGGCGCCGGTTTGTTGGTCCCAGCTGGTGTGTGACTCATTTCTTAACCGTCCAAGGGACATACCCCAGACATGTGCTGCGTGTAAATTATGGTCACGTGGTTGTTTATGACCATGGAGAGACAGGGAGCCTGAGAAACATACTTCTCTACTGTGAACGTTTGTTTTCGGAAAGATTGCTGGCACACTCACACGATAACGTAAGACAATCACTTGCGATCTGTTCTTGTGATTTGACCGACTGAGCGGAAGTAAATCTGAAGGTCGGTTGCGGCGATGAGAGTATAAGTAGCAACGAACAGAGGCATCCAGTGATTCCACAGAAAATACTAACGAGTCTCTACTAGTGGTACCAGATAATACGACTGCGGTACATGTCAAGACGGATAAATATAAAATGTGAAGGAAATGAAAAGTAACCGAAGTGTCACACAGACAAGTGCTCACAAGAGATTATCACTAGATATTTAGACAGCTGAATAATTGTGGTGCCTGTAGAGAGACCCAGCACAGATTCCTGTGAGGGCAAGAGCGCTCTCAAGTTGTGACCGTCAGCGAGCTGCTCAATCTCCTCGGGTCTTAGATTATATAAATCTCAAATTCTAATTTCCTATCTTCTTAACACACAATACTTAATAACAGGGGACTTCTCCGCATCTGATGTACTAAGCCAACTGGTCGTGGGATAAAATACTGTATAAACGAGTGCTTACAGACTAGATGACGTAGTTCTTATCTTACAGTTATAATCTTGATTTCATACACTTAAGGAATATGTTTACTGTGCAATTGTTTCCGATTTCCTTTACTCAGATCGATTTCTTCGATTCAGTACATCATGGTGATTCAATTTCTACTATTCGTTCACTGTTCTTTCTATTCTACGATGGTGCGATTCAGGTGTGCTAAGTTTCATTGAAATCGGATGGCAGGTACGGCTGCGCATAAGATACGAACAAACTTGATTAGCGTAAATGGATAGTGGTTGCGAAATATGTTGCGAAGACATTTAGTAGCAAATAATTAAAAAATTTAAACGTCAATCATATGGCAGTAGCTTTATACGCAACTTGGTGTTCATGACGTCATGTCTGTTGAACTATGGATAGTATATTGATATAATTATGCCTGTAACTTTCGCGAATGTGAAACGATTTGAGAACAGGCGAAGTGCCAAAGCCATGAATTGTTTTACCACACTCCCGGACACTTTTGGCGCACTGCTTGTAGGGACCATTTATGTGAGCATGTATGGGGCCAGTGCAACTCGTGCGAGGCACCATGATGACCAGAAGTATCGTGCACTGGCTGCAGACCATGTACGCCCTATCATCATTATGGAGTTTCCCAACGGCACTGTCATTTTACAATGATAACGCACCATGTCACAAGGTCAGGAGTGGTTCGATGATAACAGAGGCAAGTTGCTATTATGTGCTTGTCCCTTAACTTGTTGTATCTCACCCAGATCGCGATAGAACGCAAATGTGACATGAGTTAACGTGTCGTTGGAGCTGATCCCTGAAAATTACGGGAATCGGGCTACTTTGAATGCAGATCCGGTTTCTCCAGCCACATAGCACCGCCTCTTTCCATGCTGAGACACGTCCCCGCTGCCATCGTGCCAAATGAGGATATATTGGCTGTCACGTGGCTTATACTGTCGTGACTATTCAGTATAAACTGTTATCTGGCCATGCTAAGGATTTGTCATTCATTAGGTGTAATGGAATTGTTCGGACAGCTTTTATGAGGCACTGACTACAGTCTGTATCTATTCCTGTACAGTATGTGACGGAGAGTACTTTTTCACTATGTTATTTGTGAAGTTTTCTTTATGTTTAAGTGAACGATGGAGAGTAGCAACAACATATGCTTAGGTTGCTTCGCTCTGAACTGAGACATTTTCTCTTCGTGTCACTACGTTAACGATATACAGGAGGCTGCAAAATGACCATAGGTTCCGACTCGATTTAGAAAACAATACAGCGTGACTTTCTCAACGGAAAGAAGTGTTCAGACATAAACTTGATTTCCAACATACCCCAACAGAGTGTTAGAGGCCCATTACTTTTCACAGTACATATGACCAATATGAAAATGTGGCGTCGCCCGTGTACATATTTACTGCAGTCATGTCACCTTCTGCTTTCTCTCACCTTTCCTTCCTTTGTCTCTCTGTTCATCCCCTCCTCTCCTCTCTCTCTGCCATCACCTCCTCCTCCTCTCTGTTTAACTCCTCCACCTCTTCAGATCATCTCTGAAAAATAAGATTACTTTTTTTAACACTATGCTGATCAATACTTTTCATCTCATCGTAGCTGTGCACGTAATTTTAAACATTCTCAAAAAATAGTTGTCAATTTTAAAGAAGTAGACACATGTAATCAAGTAGATTCAACACTCTCTCTACGGCGAAGACATTATAAACAATATAACAGAACATTTAATTTTGTTATGCTTAAGTTCCCTAGTTGGTGATACTTCTTTGTCTCTTACTCTTCAAGAAACTTAACTGTCAGAATGCACAATTTAAAGGCGACTGACACAAACCGCAATTTTAAACAACTTTTTATGTGCCTTTGCGTCTTGTTGTTTTCTCTCGTTTGTTGTCCCTAAAAGTTTCGACATAATATCAGTAAGGTATACTATGGACGGTATTTGTCGACAACAGTAAGTTAAAGAAAACCAGAGAAAAAGTCAGGAAGCAAAAGCCTATATTAAGAAACTACTTATATTTTAATTTCCGAGGAGTTAATCTAGGCTGTAAGTACGAAGTATGATAGTATGAATTGCCGATTTAGCATTATCCCCCAGTTCTTGCTGCATTATATGATTTGACGCAGCTAACTAAACGCAGACTATCAGAGAAAGAACTGCACTTGGTGGCCAGGTGAGTTGGAGTATTATCACGCTTCCCGTTCTTACTGCCGTCCTGTCTATTCGGTCACGCACCTCTTAACCTCGATGTTCGACAAGACTGATAAATACTTCAGTTGCAGGATATGATTAACCACTTATCAATGACTGACGTTAATGAAACACTAATAGGTGGATGCTTTACCGTGTGCGGCGCGGAAATGGCCGTGGGGTCTGCGGAACTACGATGCGGGTTGCGCGGCCGGAGGTTCAGGTCCTCCTTCAGGCGCGCGCGCGTGTCTGTGTGTGTGTTACACCGTTCGACCGTGGGAATGGTGGTTGATGTCGGACAGATGGGAACTTCGATCTCGGCAGTCATGCAGGACTTCGGCACCACACGTTCAACCGCCTGCAGGTTGTGCCGTGAGTGGTTGGATGAGGTGTCAGTCCACAACAAATAACTGCCAGTCCATCCTCCCACGGGCATGTGTGTGTGTGTGTGTGTGTGTGTGTGTGTGTGTGTGTTGTCCTTAGTGTAAGTTAGTTTAAGTAGGATGATTTTGCCAGCATTTTGGAAAAGTATGGACACTAAGCGGACTATGTCTTTATTTTTTGCGATAGCTTTGTTGTCTTAGGGCACGTTAATAAAAGTTAGTTCCCTTATACTTAAAGCGCATTTTTACAAATTTACGAAAGAAATGTATTTCATTGTCTCATTTATCATTGTTTTATGGTTTAGTTTAGACTGTCCACTAGTCGTATTTGGTTTTCTTATGTTTTGCTGTAGATCGCGTATCACTGACTAAAACCGGTATTCAATGGACAAAAGTCTTTCGACTATGGACGTAAATAAAGGAATATATGGTTTACTCATGAATCATTATTCAACTGATGACTATGTCGCATCTTGTGAGACATGACCCTAATTTCATGAAAGATTGTCAAAGCGCACTGAACTGACTCCATTTGTGTCTTCCAGTGACGACGAATATTTGTGACTAATCATTCATTCCTTTCAGTGCAAAGAATGACAACAGACAAAATGTTAGATCCCCAACACACACACGTCCAACAATCCCGCCGTACCAGTTCTCTGAAAGCGCTCACTGGACTCTTCGAGTAGCTGGAGATGACGTGCAGTTGGTAACACGTGGTTTTGTGAATCATGGCAGTATAATGGAGAATGTCTGCCATTAGCAAGTGTACACAGCTGCGTATCAAATTGCAACACCTTCAAAGACAGGAGATACCACGATCGATTTTATTTGGGAGATATCCGGTGGTAAAACAGATCACATTGTTGAAAAGAGAGCCATATGGGAGATGTATGGAAGGTGATGAAATCAGTATTGAGCGTTGCCGCAAATAATGGCTATAACCATTGCTCCACAATCCGGCATGGAATCTACATCTACATACATACCCTGCAACCCACTAAAAGGTGCGTGGCGGAGGGTACCTACTACCACTACTAGTTATTTGCTTTCCTGTTCCTTTCCCATATAGAATGAGGGAAAATCAAAAGATTGTGTGCATCTGTACGAGCTCAAATCTCTCTTTGTGGTCTTTATGCAAACTGTAAGCTGCAGTCTGCTTAAAATTCCGGCCGTCTAAATTTCTTCAACAGTGTTGCTAGAAAAGGACGTTGCCTTTCCTCCAGCGACTTCCATTTGAGTTTCCGAAGCATCTCAGTAATCCTCGTACATTGATCGAATCTACCAGTAACAAATCTAGCCGCCGTCTCTGAATAACTTCTATGCTGCATTTAGCGAAAATGCTACTAATTTTCTGCTAAACCACTAGACCAATTTCAATCAAATTTAGTACACACATTCCTTACCGTGAGGTAACAATTGCTGCAGGGTTAATAATCACATACAACACATGGTTCAGATGATATGACGTCATAAACAATAGGAATTGGACGAAGTGGCGCATGATGCAGCGGGACTTTATAAATAGGCTATATGAGAATGAGAGTACTTAGCGACTTGCAACAAACTTTAAACGTAATTTAAAACCTTTATTGAACTTTTTCTCGCTGACAATCATAGCAAAATGATGAAAGGAAAAAAGTTTCTCGGTTACTACTTTTCACATGTTTATGGAGTAAAACTACGGTATTCGGTATAACATTACAATTTATAATTTGTACATTACAAGTTATAGCCGCTAGAAATTTTACCGACAGTATATACGCACATACTTGAGTGTACCTTCGAAATTGTGGTCACCCACAAGCCTGTCCTCAATATAGGAATTCCATCTGCTGATCCCCGTTGTACACTACGCCGTAAAAGTTCTCGGTTTGTGGAGTAGTGAATGGCGCACCCTACAGGTGCCCAACAAACTGAGGCGTATAAAGGAGACAACAAACGTGTGGAGGACCTCTCTGCGAGCCCCTCGCAGATACTCTGTTGTTCTCTGCCGGCTGCGTATCGGCCATACTTGGCTTACGCACGGCCACCTTCTCCGTCGCGAGGATCCTCGCGAATGTCGATGTGGTGCGCGTCTGACAGTCGCCCACATCGTCTTGGAACGCCCGGACTTAGCAGCACAGAGAAGGAATTTTAATCTCCCTGGCGATTTGAAACTTGTTTTAGCTGACAATGCCTCTATGGCTGACGCTGTTTTAAATTTTATTCCTGTGAGTGGGTTGTACCGATCCATTTGATTTTTAGTACTGTGTTCATTATGTGTTTGTTCTTCGTTGGCCTACCGTTTTAGGCAGGTGGTTTTAATGTGCAAAAGCGGCCAGATGCCCTACTGCCTTGTCTGTGGTTACCTGCCCAGGACACGCTGGCATCGTCTTACCACCTTTCTCTTCTTTTACCCGTTTTTACTTTCATTCTTTTACTTATTGACTTGTTACACCCCTTTGCTTGGTGAGACTTAACACATCGTTTTATGTTACATTGTATTGCTTTTATTCTAATCTCTACGGTTGGAACAAGGGACGGATAACAGTAGTCGTTTAGTCCCTTTATAACCAAACCATCGAAATTGTTTCGCAGTACGACACATAGTCTACGAGAGCACATAAACAGTAACATTCACGGAAAACCGCCCCATCACCCACCAAGTTTTAATCTATTGCTTCTTTACTACTAACTGTAATGAGAAAGAAGTTTTACACACATACAGTCCTTATACAAATGACTATATACCTGAAAAATGGCAGTAATAAATGAATAAATACCCGGGCAACACCGGGTTTTCAGCTAGTCTGTGACCTTATGTTTGTGTGTACTTGTTCAATACAAATCTTTTTGTTCCAATCTTTATGAAATTTTGTACATGTAAGCTTCAATCCATGCCACGTCGGGGGTTCAAATCCCCCCTTGGGCTTGGATATGTGTGTGTTGTCCTTAGGTTAGTTTAACTTAAGTAGTTTGTAAGTCTAGGGACTTATGACCAAAGTATTTTGGTGCCATAAGAATTACAAACATTTGACCATTTGATTTTCAAACCATGAGGACGGTCGCCATAAGTGTAAGAATCACTAACAATACATAGTTCACGAGATATGACGTCATAAACAATGAGATGCGCGAAAAACTGCTGCATTTAGCGGCAATGCTGCTCATTTTCTCCTAAACCATTGGACCGATTTCAACCAAATTTTGTACAAACATTCCTTACCGTGAGGTAACAATTGCTGCAGTGTTAATAATCATATGCGACACATGGTTCAGAAGATATGACGTCATAAAAAATAGTAATCGCAAAAATCTCTCACATAATGCGGCGAGACTTTAAAAATACGCTCTATGAGAATGAGAGTACTTAGCGACTTGCAACAAACTTTAATTTCAAACCTTTATGAAACCTATTCTCGCTGACAACCATAGCAAAATAAATAAAAGAAAAAAAGTTTCTCGCTTACTACTTTTCCGCTGTTTAGGGAGTAAAACTACGGCATTCGGTATAACGTCACAATTTATAATTTGTACACTACAAATTGTAGCCACAGGAAATTTTACAGACAGTATACACGCATATAGTTGAGCGTACATTTTAAATTGTATCACTGTACGACACGTAGTTTATGAGATTTGATAACATAAACAGTAACGTTCATGGAAAACCGCCCCATGACTCACCAAGTTTTAATCTATTACTTCTTTCATTTAATTGTATTCCCAAGAGATTGTACAGACATGCAACCCTTACACAAATGAGTATATACATGAAAAATGGCAGGAATAAATAAATAAATACCCGGGCAAGGCCGGGTATTCAGCTAGTTCTCCCAATACACCCAAGTCAACCATCCGCCTTCCCATTTCATATCGCTGTGCAGTTTTACGCCTAGATATTTGACGCGATTGTGTCAAATGGTCAAATGTTCAAATGTTTGTTAAGCTTAAGGGACTTAACTACGGGGTTATCAGTCCCTAAACTTACAAACTACTTATGAACTACCTACAACTAAGGACGGCACAAATATCCATGCCCGAGGGGGGATTCGAACCCCCGACCGTAGTGACCGTGCAGACCGTGACTGGAGCGCCTCAGCCCCTCGGCCACCGCGGCCGGCGCGATTGTGTCAAACAGCCCACTACTAATTCTGTATTCGAACAAAAAAAAAATAATATTTCAAATGTTTGTTAAGCTTATGGGACTTAACTACGGGGTCATCAGTACCTAAACTTACAAACTACTTATGAACTACCTTATACTAAAGACGGCACAAACATCCATGCCCGAGGGGGGATTCGAACCCCCGACCGTAGTGGCCGTGCAGATCGTGACTGAAGCGCCTCAGTCTCCTCGGCCACCGCGGCCGGCTGTATTCGAACATTACGGGATTGTTTCTCCTACTCATCTGCATCACCTTATATCTCTCTACATTTGAGGCTAGCTGCCATTCCTCACATCACCTAGAAATTTGGTCCAAGTCATACTGCATCCAAAGATGACACCTTCCTGGCTACGTATTCCATATGCTCTTACGTTCGTTAGCAGTCTGTAGTGCGGTACCGTGTCAAACGCCTTTCGAAAATCGAGAAATATGCAGCCTGCCCTTTACCCATGTTTCGCAAGTTGTTTTGAGAGTAACGGGCAAGCTCTTTCGCACGATCGACGATTCCTAAAACCATGCTGATGCATGGACAGTAGCATCTCTTTCTCTGTTGTTGTTATGGTCTTCAGTCCGGAGTTTGGTTTGATGCAGCTCTCCACCCTACTCTATCCTGAGCAAGCCTCTTCATCTCCTCATAAGAACGGCAACCCACATCCACTTGAATCTGCTTAGTATACGCGTCTCTTGGTCTCCCCCTGCGATTTTTACCCCACACACTTCCCTCCAATGCTAAATTTACGATTCCCCGATGTCTAAGAATGTGTCCTACCAAGCGATCCCTTCTTTCAGCCAGGGTATGCCAAAAATTCCTTTTCTCACCAATTCTGTTCAGTACTTCTTCATTGGTTATGCGATCTACCCACCTAATCTTCAGCATTCTTCTGTAGCACCACATTTCGAAAGCCTCTATTCTCTTTCTGTCCACACTGTTTATCGTCCATGTTTCACTCCCGTACGAGGCAACACTCCACCTTCACTGTTTCGTTACCTAATCTAATTCCTTCAGCATCGCCTGATTTTCTAAGTCCGCATTCCATTATCTTTGTTTTGCTCTTGTTAATGTTCATTTTATACGCACTCTTCAACACACTGTCCAATTCATTCAACTGCTGTACCTGGTCCTTCGCTGTCTCTGACAGAATTACAATGTCATCAGCAAAACGCAATGTTTTTATTTCTTCCCCCTGAACTTTAATCCCTATTCCAAATTTTTCCTTGCTTTCCTTCACCGCCTGCTCGATGTATAAGTTGAATAACATCGGAGAAAGGCTACAACACTGTCTTACTCCCTTCCCAACTAATGCTTCCCTTTCATGCCCTTCGAGTCTAATAACTGCGGTATGGCTTTTGTACAAGTTGTAAATAATTCTCCTTTCCCTGTATTTTACCCCTAATGACTTCAGAATTTGAAAGTGTGTATTCCAGTCAACATTGTCAAAAACTTTCTCTAAATCAACAAAAGCTAAAAATCTATATTCTAAGATAAGTCGTAAAGTCAGTATTGCCTTCCGGGTTCCTACGTTCCTCCTGAATCCAAACTGATCGTCCCCGAGGTCAGCTTCTACCAGCTTTTCCATTCTCTTGTAGATAATTCGTGTTAAAATTTTGCAACAATGTCTTATCAAACTGATGGTTCTGTAATTTTCACATCTATCTGCGCCTGATTTCTTTGGAATGGGGATTATTATATTTTTCTTAAAGTCTGAGGGTATTTCTCCTGTCTCATAAATCTTACACACCAGGTGAAATAGTTTTGTCGGGGCGGGCTCTCCCAGAGACTTTAGTAGCTCTGAGGGCATGTTATCTATTCCCGGGGCCTTGTTCCGACCTAGGTCTTTCAGGGCTTTATCAAATTCATCTCTCAGTATCGTATCTTCTATTTCATCTTGATATACTACCTCTTCCCTTCCTACAACATTGTCTCTAAGTTCATTTCCTTTGTAGAGCTCATCTTTGTACTCTTTCCACCTTTCTGCTTTCCCTTCTTTGCTGAGAACAGGTTTTCCATCTGAGTTCTTGATAATTGTTGAACTGTTTTCCTTGTCCCCGAATGTCTCTTTTATTTTCCTGTAGGCAGTATCTACTTTTCCCCTTATTATACATTCTTCTATAGATAGGCATTTGGCTTCTAGCCACTGCTGCTTAGCCATTTTGCACTTCCTGTCAATTTCATTTCTTAGTCGTCTGTACTCCATTTTGCCTGTTTCATTTACGGTTTTTTTTATATTTTCTCCTTTCATCAATTAACTGTAGTATTTCCTGTGATAACCAATGATTTTTTGTAGGTCTTGCCTTTCTACCTATTTTGTCCTCTGCTGCCTTCACTATTTCATCTCTCAATGCAACCATTCCTCTACTGTTTTATTTCCCCCCGTTTCTGTCAATTGTTGCCTAAAGCACCCTCTGAAATTCTTAAGAACCTCAGGTTCCTTCAGTTTATCCAGGTCCCATCTCCTTATTTTCCTACATTTCTTCAGTTTTTTTCAATTTCAGCCTACAGTTCATGACCAATAAGTTATGGTCAGAGTCTATATCGGCTCCTGGGTATGTCTTACTGTTTAAAACGTGGTAGCGGAATCTATGTTTTACCATTATAAAATCTATCTGATACCTTCCGGTGTCTCCTGGTCTCTTCCACGTATACAACATTCTTTTGTGATTCTTAAACCAGGTGTTTGTTATGATTAAATCATGTTCCGTGCAAAATTCTACCAGGCGACTTCCTCTTTCATTTCTTCTGCCCAGTCCATATTCACCTACTATGTTTCCTTCTCTTCCTTTTCCTACTACCGAATTCCAGTCTCCCATCACAATTAAGTTTTCCTCTCCCTTAATTGTCTGAAAAATTTCCATTAACTACTCATACATTTCTTCAATCTCCTCATCATCGGCAGAGCTATTTGGCATAGAAACCTGTACTAGTGTTGTCGGTGTTGGCTTCGTATCTATCTTGACAATGATAATGCGATCACTGTGCTGCTTATAGTAGTTTACTTGAATTCATATTTTCTTATTCATTATCTGTCCTACTCCTGTGATAACCCCAACTGATTTTGTATTTATAATCATGTACTCACCTGACCAGAAATCCTGTTCATCCTCCCACCGAACTTCACTAATCCCCACTATATCTAACTTCAACCTATCCATTTCTCTTTTTAAATTTTCTAATTTTCCTACCCGATTAAGGGATCTAACATACCACGCTCCGATCCGTAGAATGCCAGTATTGTCTTTCCTGATGACAACATCCTCCTGAGTAGTCCCCGCCCGGAGATCCGAATGGGGGTCTATTTTACCTCCGGAATATTTTACCCGAGAGGATGCCATTATCATATTTTCATACAGTAGAGTTGCATGTCCTCGTGAAAAGTAACGGCTGTAGTTTCCCCTTGCTTTCCGCCGTTCGCAGTAGCTGTGTGGCAAAGCCACATTAGCTAATGTTACAAGGCCAGCTCAGTCAATAATCCAGACTGTTGCCCCTGTAACTACTGACAAGGCTGCTGCCACTCTTCAGGAACCACACGTTTGTCTGGCGTCTCAAGAAAATTTATTGTATTTGAACTGAGAATATGTTTAAGACTTCTACAGAAAAGTAACGTGTATGATATAGATATGTAATTATGTGAGTGCGTCCTTTTGCCTTTCTTATACACAGGATTCAGATGCGCCTTTTTCCATTCACTTGAAAATTCTGGTTGAATCAAAGCTTCGCGATAAATGTAAGCTAAGTAAGCGGCAAAAGCTGCAGAGAATTCTTTGTAAAACGGAATTGGTACCCCATCTGGACCGTGTCACTTGTTTGTTTTCAATTGTCTCACAAGGGACACCTTTGACCTCGAACTCTCGGAACCGCACGAAACCATGCTTGGAATAACAGGACAGTGTCTTGTGTGTCATTTCCATGCAGAACGTTGCATTGTACCTCCAGTAATATGGAGGTTTGTGCGCCGTCTTGCAATAAGCGTTTTTATCTGTAGTTACAAATACATTACATCGGATTTTTGTACTAGCATTGCTGCATGTACTTCTGTTAAATTGTTCATAAAAAATTTATAATGTATTACAAACTCTAAAGCGAAAGAGAATATTAGAATCCAGGATAACAGTTTACTTACAGTCGTTGAGGCGTACAGTGCTGATGTTGGCAACAACCGTAGAATGCTATTTGAAAATCCAATCATACAGAATAAGGGAAATAATCCTTGGTGTTGGCACTGAAGTAAATAAATAATTCTGTTCTTTTCCTTAGGTTGACAGAAGTTTTTATGTAACAGTACTCTTGCCTTGTCAGTAAATTAACCATCCTTGTGAAAGAAATATTTCGTTGCCAACATTAGCATACTACGTCGCTGCAACCGTAACTAAACTTTACGCAGTATTCTGTCTTAGTTAAGTTGTAATCCCTTATAGATATGTGTCACTATAGACATTTAGTTATAAAAATATAAAAGGGGGTGGGTTTTGTGATAAAACGCCAGGTTTCGTGCTTTCAAAATACATACTGCAATTTATAACGGCTGAACTTCGAAACGCAACAAAGAGCATTCAACAGTTGTTGCTGCACAGTACACTGCCCGGTCTCCGTAAGTAATATTTTACGCAGTGTAATAATATTATTTTTCGTTTTTGTACCCTAGCTGCGGGAGTGGCCGACCGCTTAAAGGCGCCTTCCTGCGGAGATTCGAGTCCTCCCCCAGGCATGGGTGTGTGTATTGTGTTTGTATTGTTAGTTTAAAGTAGTTTGTAAGCCTAGGGACTAATAGCCACACAAGTTAAGTCCGTTAGATTTTAACCATTTTAACATTTTGTACTCAAAATATATTTGTATGTTCTGGAAAGCTCTGTTGTGTTATGATACTGTGCGGCTGCTATCTCCCTACTGGCAGAATCTCTGTTATTAGGTAGTGCTTTCAAAAGAGATATACAAAAACGTACGTTCGAATATCACACACTTCAGATCATAATAAATATATTTACGGAAAACATACAGACCTCTCCGTCCGGGTTACCAGTTATCGCGACAATTTTTTTTTATGTTCGAATCTTTTTGGAAACGAAGCATTGTAAATCCACCTCTAGAACGATTAGAAGAGTTTACGGTAGCGTAACCATCCGCAATTTCATGTTAAATTGCCGTGACGCAAATACTATAGCAGCCCAGCACGTTACACTTAAGAACTATGGGCAACGAAATTCAGGGTGCGACAGCTCGTACTTACAGGAGCCTTAAGACAGAGGACTCTTTTGAACGACGATTCGTCTGCACCACGATTCGATTCTTACAATTCATTGTTTGTATTAGCTCAAATGAATGATACATTCACGAATCTCCACAACTCTACCACCTTCCTACTATCGATATAAAACCGTCCTGGCGATAACAGCGTCACTTGACGAGGAATGACTGCTGGTCAGACACCCGCGCGGTGAATATAGTACCGTAACGTGGAGTGAAATGGAACAGAAAATGTAGTTTCTACTGAAAATTAATGTCTAAATATTGCACTACAACTCTGAAAATTAATATAAAGAACCTCTAGTTATGCTTACATCTATGTGTTGCAAGGTTAAAAATCCTCTATCAAAACCTTTCGTTATATTTTAATCTAAATTGTTTCAAATCATCCCAGGAGTTGGGGTGATTTGGAACACTGACTCTTTTGATAAATATTTGCATTTAAAACATATGGAGGTGTTGATTGGGACACAGTAAACACATGTGTCAGAACTTTGTTGTGGAGGATGCCTTTATATTACGTCTGTTTGATTTTAATTAATGCTATTTACTGGGTGGAACACTTCTACTGTCTGCTCCAAATTGCTGAAATAGTTTTCTATCTCCTCTGTTAACTTGCACCCTAGCTCTCTTTACATTTTCACTTAAACGTACTGTAAGAGCCTTGTTATGTGAGAGCAGATTTTTCACCCACTCATATCCAGGCCTGTTGCCATCAGACCTCTTTTCCACTCTTCCACTTCGGTCCAAATCGCACCTCAGAATATCCCGAACCTCACTTGTCGTAATTGGCTGACACCATTCTGCACATTTAAATAAACCACTGATTGATGCCCTCTCTTCTTCTGCTGCCAAGACGGTTTGTCCACCTATTTTCAAACGATTTTTATTATTTAACTTCCTTGAGATTGTACTAACAGGTATTCCATATTTTTAGAAACATTTCTGAGATATTTTACGTGTCTTGATTTCATTCAGAGCTTTCTGGAGGCTTATCTCGCTATAGTTTTGATAGCCAGCTGGCCCAGTCTTCTTTTTGTACACTCGCAGCATGTTCAAATTCACCCTGAAAAAATATTATTTTGCATATTTACACCTCTACCTAATAAACAACTAAGCAAACATAAGCTAACTTTTCACACACCATGACTGATAGTTGCCCTTAACATACCAATGTCAGAAAACTGTATTACTGTTACCAGAGTAGCTGTGCAACAGTTTGTTTTCAGACTTTCATGTTATGGGAAATTTTACACTTATATATAAATATTTTTTTGGAGTTGTATACCTCTTTCACACACACACAATTTTTGTATCACTGTAACAATTAGTATCTCTGGTGACTATGGGAGGTGGTTTTCATTTGTTACACCAAAGTATCTCTCCTCAGCAAAAATGATTTCTTGAAATGGAGAAATGTTCCATTTCACCCCAGTAGTTCCAAATCACCACAAGTTACGATATCAGAGTGCGGAGGCTGGGCAAGATCACGTGGGGAACTGCACGGCTTGTCGGCTGTTGGAGGACTGCTGCGGGGAGTGTCTTCAATAAGTGGAGCCAAAAAAATAGCGGTAAGAGATCGTATTTTTATTGAAAGGTACGCGGGTTCGATTCCGCCCGGCGCATTGCGAAGGAGCAGAAAAACATTTGCCACCGGCTGGAGTTCAACCTGCGACCTTCTCAATACGAATCCCATCGTTTAACGCTGAGCCAAACACCGCCTCTGGGCGTTGGTGCAGTGGTCCGATGAATCCCAATAATTTCCTCATCACGCCGATGGGGAGTGCGAATCCATCGTTTCCCGGAGGAACATCTCCTTGACACCTACAACTGTGTGACAAAGGCGAGCTGGCGGCTGAGAAATGTATTTTCCCACTCTCTCAAATTTTGCTTCCTCAATTACAGTATCAACTAGATATAAATGATAATAATAAAAAAGTGAAACGAATCCATCAATAATGAAAACTACAGCATTAGAAACAATCAGTCAGAGACACCCCGAAGATCAGTGGCTACACATCTACATAGATGGGTCATTAATGCAAAAAGAAAGAAATATTGGTGTATGAATATACAGCAAAATTTTCTGTTTTATCAAAGTTTTGGATTACACCACTCTAATTTTGAAGGTGAAGTTGAAGCCATCAGAACTGTAGTAAATCAGCTAAATAACTATTTGCACACATTTGATAAAGCAGTCATATTCTGTGACTCGAAAGCAGCAATATCAGCAATTGTCAACTTAAAACATCCAAAAATTGCTAAAGTAAAAGATATCCAAGAAATAATTAAGTCCCTACAGCAACACAACAAGAAAATTGCTATTCAGTGGATACCATCTCACTGTGGAGTAGATGGTAATGAGAAAGCTGATTTCCTAGCCAAAAAGGGCACAAAAATTAAACAAATTGGGAAAACTACCCTGTCATATTTTGCAGTAAAATCGCATTATTAACAATATTTTTAAAGAATAATCGAGAAGAATCAATAAATTCTCATGTGAGGGAAAGAGCCGTGAAACCCTGTTGGATAACCAACTGATAGCAGATGGAGCAAGAAGAGAGGCAGTGGCGACATTCCTGACTGCTGGACACGACGGTTTGGCCGCCACCTGCACAACATCTCCAGCCTGCCGTCTCCAGATGTGTTCTGTGGCACAACAGTGCTACCTAATGAAACTCGATCATTTAAAAGAGTGTTCACAATTGTGCATTTGTAATTTAGACTTAACAAAATTGTACTGGAAAGCAAGAAGGCGAATGACGTTAAGTCAACTGCCGGAACATTAAAATAGTAATAATATTTGGTAGACGGTGAAGTTCCTCTAGTTTTGAAGGTTAATAGTGCTAGGTTTCATAGGTCGGTATAAAACGAAAGATTTTATCGAGTTTCATAGATAAAATACCGCCGCGGTGGAATAGCCGAGCGGTCTAAAGCACCTCGCTGCAGAGCGCGCGGTTGCTCGCCGTGGAGGTTCGAGTCCTCCCTGAGGCATGGGTGTGTGCTTGTCCGTAGGTTAGTTTACGTAGGTTTAAGTAGTTTGTAAGCTACGGACTGATGACCACGCAGTTTGGTCCGATACATTTACAAACATTTTAACATTTTGATAAAATACCCTCTGCCATACACCATACGTAGAGAGAGAGTGCAAAGTTTCATCGCAATTGGTTGGTTGGTTGGTTGGATGGATGTTTAAGGGGGACAAAACTACAATGGTCATTAGTCCCACTTCATTGCAATTGGTTCAACGGCGCAGCAGCTTATAAAACACAAACAAACATGATACGGCAGTTCTCAATGCGTCTCATTGTTTATGAAGTCACATCTCCTACGCTATAAGGAGTACAATGTAATAATTTCCAAGGCAAAACACGTTGCGAGTACACGTAACATCTAAAGCGATGTGGCAAAGATCAGAGCAGAAGTAGCGCCGAAGAGAGGCCTGGAGTGATTCCACAGATAATACTAACGAGACACATGACTACTAGCGGTACCAGATTATACAACAGCGCCTCATGTGAAGGCGGCTAAATATAAAATATGAAGGAAATGAACAGTAACCGAAGCGTCACAAAGACAAGTGCTCAGAAGGGATTAGCACTAGATATTAAGATAACTGAATAACTGAGGACAACTCAGGTTGTGTGTAGAGAGACCTTGCGTACGAGGTTTGTCAGGAAAGTAATGAGACTGTTTCTCTATTTCAGGAACTACATACAGAAGGACAATGAAACTAGTGGAGCTGATAAAGGCAACATTTGTCTACAAGCAGTGAATATTTGAAGTACCTACGGTGAACACACGTGAGTTTATAACATATTTTGTTAGGTGTGTTAGTGTTGCTTGTCCGTGAGATGGCGGGTACATCAAATTTTGTGTGGAACTCAATGACAATGCACTAGAATCATTTAGTAACATTTAGAAAACATTTAGAAAATCAACACACAAGCAGCTCACCACGAGTAAAGAAGGCCAGGAGAAGCAAATAAAAAATCTGGGTCATGTTGATTTGGTTCTTCGATCATCAAGGCGTGATCCATAAGGATTTTTTTCCTCGAGGAAAAACAATGTATCAATTTTAGATCCAGGTCCTTGAAAAACTAAGGAATCGGGTCATTCGTGTCCGTCCTGACATGTCTCAGTCATGGATCCTCCATCTCGACAATGCACCGTGCCACACTGCTCTCTAATGGTAATAAGGGCATTCGTGTTTTCCCAAACTCCCCCCCCCCTCCTCCCCACAATTCCTAAGATCTCAGTCTCTGTGACGTTTTCCTGTTCCCCAAAATAAAAAATGCTGTTTGTGGACATCATTTTGGGTTCGTAGGAAACGTTGAAAGGGTCGTGACACAGGAGATTTGGAGGGTTCTATCTATGAGAGGGCAAGAGTGTCTTCGAAACTAATAACAGGCTATTTTTCCGCATCTGATGTACTAATCCAACTAGTCATCCATGTCGTGGGACAAAATATTGTGTAAACGAGTGCTGAAAGATTGGATGTCATAGTTCTCTCACAGTCGTATATCGGCAACTGGCAATTATAACCTTGGTCTCAGTCAGTAAAGGAATATGAACACCGTGCAATGTTTTCTGATTATTTTTTCTGAAAGCGATTTCTCCGATTCAGTACGTAATTGTTGTTCAATGTCTGCTATTCGTTCACTGTTCTTTCTATTCTTCGATGGCAAGATTCAAGTGTGCAAAGTTTTACTGAAATCAGATGGACGATACGGCAGCGCATAAAATACATACAAACATGATGCGGCTGTCTGCCACGCGTCTCAATGTTTAAGAGAAGAGAGTTACAAGAAGTACGATGTAATAATTTCTAAAGCACATTCATTGGCGAAAATCGATAGTGCTGCAAAACAAAATGCGAACACATCTACGAGCAAATAATTAATAAATTTAAACCTCATTCATAATGCGGTAGTTTTAGAAGCAACTGCGTGTTCATAACGTCACATCTGTTTAAATATATATGTCTGATGAGCTACATGAAGTATAGTGATGTAATTACGCCTTTAATTTTCGCGAAAGTGCAACGATTGCAGATCAAGTGCAGTGCCACAGCTATGAATTGTTTTCCCCAATTCCGGAGATTTCTTGCATATTGCTTCTAGGGACCATTCATTTGGCACACATGTGTCCAGTGCAGCTCGTGCGAGGTCCCATGATGACCAGGACGTATCGTACACTGGTTGCAGACCATTTACACCCCATCATGACGATCGAGTTTCCCAACGTCATTGTCATTTTTCAATATTATAACTCACGATGTCACAAGGCCGGGAGTTGATGGAGTGGTTTGAGCAAAACAGTGGCGAGTTCTGTTTATGTAGTTGTTCATCAACCAGGCGACTGGTGAATGCAGATGCGGCGCCAGATATCGCCAGCCATATACCACGGCCTCAACGCAACCATGCCAAGATGCGTCACCACTGTCATCGTGCCAAATGAAGACATAATAGATCTCACTGTTGTGACTACTCATGTTAACTGTTGTCTGGCCTTGCTAAGGATCTTCCATTCATTACATGTGATTGATTTGTTTGGACAGCGCTCTTGAGGAAGTGACTACAGTCTGTATGTATTTCTGTACAGTGTGTGACGGAGAGTAACTATGACTTTGTTATTTGTTAAGTTTTCTTACTGTTCAATTGAAGCATGGAGAGTAGCAAGAACATATGCTCGCCGCGAACTTCTCTTAAACTCATTTTGTCTTTGTGTATCTACATGAACGATATACAGGAGTCTGCAAAATTACCCATATGTTTCGACTGCATTTAGAAAACAATAACGCTTGACTTTCTCAACGGAAAGAAGTGTTCAGACATAAACGTGACTTCCAACATACCTCAAGAGAGTGATAGAGGCACATTATTTTTCACAGTATATATGACCAAATAGCTGAAAATGTGGCGTCGCCCGTGTATATATTTACTGCAGTCTTAAATTAGTCCACCTCACCTTGCGTTTTCTCTCTTCCCTTTCCTTCTCTGTCTGTTCATCTCTTCCACTCCCCTTTCTCTGCCATCACCTACTCCTCTCTCTTAAACTCCTGCTCCACCTTCTCAGTCAATTAGTCAATTGCGTCATACATCTCCGAAAAATTATATAAGTGCAGTGTTACCTGAAAGACATAAATTTCAAACTCATAAAATCGTGTACACATAACAAAATAACGAACATAGCTTCTTTGGAGGCATCACATGAGAATGGCATAAGTCGAAATGGCCGACATGAAAAATAAAGTATTTGCAGCAACTTAGGTAATTAATATTTATTGGAATGAAATAAATTCTGAAGCACATTCATTGGCGTAAATGGATACTGTTTATAAAATAAATAGCGAATACAGTTAGTAGCAAAGAGGTAATAAATTTAAACGTGATTCTTAATGCAGCCGTATACGGCGCATAAAGTCAAGGTTAGATTCCTTATTGAACGCACGACCTAGAAGCAAAAATTTGTGAAGCACTACGTGACGGTAATAATAATAAAAAATAAGTAAATAAATAAAAAAAAACAAGTCAGACAAACTTTCAGATTTAGTCGAACTTTGACTGCTTTTTCCGGTCTCGGTTCACCGGGCCGTTATAACCGTAAACCCAAGTAGTCACGAGTTATGACCATTTTGAGCAAATCAGGATAATCATTGACGTCAGACAAGGTCTCCCGAGCAATAGTAACACGAGACGGTACTTCTGATCAAATTTGGAAAGTTTTGGAACAAACTTCGCCGACAAACATCTCATGCCCAAAACAGTCGAAAATTGCATAACACAACCCGACCTATATACCAACACCCTCAGTAAAGTCGCTTACGGGAAATGGACGATTTTCCAAAACAATTTTCTTCAGAGCTTCGACGTTGTCTGATGTGATGTGTCTTCCATGTCGAGGTTCGTGCATTTTCTCGGTCATCTTGGGAGAGCTTGTACCACTGGTAAACAGTTTCTTCAAAAATGTTCAAATGCTCAAATGTTTGTATAGCTTATGGGACTTAACTACGGGGTCATCTGTCCCTAAACTTACAAACTACTTATGAACTACTTACGAACTAGGACGGCAGAAATATCCATGCCCGAGGGGGGATTCGAACCCCCGACCGAAGTGGCCGTGCAGACCGTGACTGGAGCGCCTCAGTCCCCTCGGCCACCGCGGCCGGCAACAGTTTCTTCACTTCTAACAGGTTTTTCGTATGCCACTGTAACATTTCAAGTGTTTTAGAACACTACATTCAATTTTTCACAATAATGGTGATGCAAATTTTTGCAACAATTTTAATAGAAAATCGCCGATCACACTAAAACACATCTACCCTATCTGTCTTGCAAAAACAAACCAAGTATGGTGTACTCTTCAAACTCTGAACATATGTTACTAATCGAATGGAGGTTGCGGCGCAGTTTGATAAGTCACCCTACTTTCTGAACGGCGCCGGTTTGTTGGTCCCAGCTGCTGTGTGACTCATTTCTTAACCGTCCATGAGCCATGCGCCACTCATGTTCTGCGTGTAAATTATGGTCACCTTGGTAATTATGCCCGTGGAGGGACAGGGAGTCTGCGAGACCTACTTCAATCCTTTGAACGTTCGTCTTCGAAAAGATTACTAGCGCAGTCACACGATGACGTAACACAATCACTTGCGATCTGACCTCGTGATTTGAATTTGAGCAGAAGTAAATCTAAAGCTCTGTTGCCTCTACGAGAGTATAAGTAGCAACGAATAGAGGCATCGAGTGATTCCACAGATAATACCACCGAGACAGATGACGCTAGTAGCGGTACCAGATCATGCGAAAGCGCCACATGTGAAGACGGATAAATATAAATGTGAAGGAAATGAACAGTAAGTGAAGTGTCACAGAGACAAGTGCTCACAAGACATTAGGACGGATCTAGGCTTTTAGGCGCCCGGGGCAAGATTGTCATTTTGTGCCCCCCCCCCCCACTAGCTGCTTCGTCGTCGCAATGACGAAGTGTGAGATTTAATAAAAACAACAAAAACTGGGTTTATATTGAGTTCCTTTATTCACAAACAGGAGAAAATGTACTGTATGATGAAGTGATAAATAAATGAAGATGAATATTAAATACAAATTAATTTAAAAATTTGAGGCCTAGGCCTAACTTAAGAAAAAATTTTACCAAAAGATGTTCACAAACAATGCAAAATATTTACTATTAAATAAAACAAACGCAGATTAAAAAGTCAAATTATCCAATTATAATAGGTGATAGAATAAAATCAACTGTCCAAATGTTTGCTCAGCCTCTCCACTGCGGCAATAAGAACTGTAAGCTGTAATTTTTATTCCACTTTATAATGGCTGGCTGGGGAGACCACATTGGGTAAATAATTTAAATTGTGAGCAGTCTCAAATTTGTAATTGATCGTGATGTTCAATTACGCGTTTCGTCCTGTTAGGCTGTGTTCACAGTGGCACCGACAGATCGACGTCAGACGCCGTCATCCGAGTTCGACTGAAAACATCGACCGACGGCGTGGTCGCACTGCATCCGATATAGTTTGTCACTTGGTCCGGTTAGAAGAGTACCTGTGTACAAAAACCAGTGTAAGTGACGATTTTTGTGTTGTGATGTCCAGTTTAATGAAGCAGACACAATACTTGCAAGTATAGACAGACGTACTATTTAGTATGTAAAAACGTTGCCAATATTTTATTATGTATGCTACGATTTCCCTCATTACAGTAACCTCAAATAGACTAGACCTGTGCAAGAGCTGCATAAAATCACACTTGGGAAATCCTAATGTATTTATGTAAACAAATGCACTAAACACGAGAAAAATTCTCGAAATGCGTTATGCTAAGCATAAAAATACACAATGGATACAGTTTCTTAGTATTTAAATCCATGAAGAACACAGTTATAGACCACCCAGAAACATCCAATTATGATGAACGAAATGAAGTTAAGGTACATTGAACTTCAATTACTGTCATTCAATATATTTCTGAAAGACAAGTGTGAAATTAAGAATAATGTTGAAAACAGAAACCACTGAAAAGCGGAAGCACACGTAGGCCTGCACCACATAGAACAGACTCACACCTTTTTAAAGAACGCCAGAAGCAGTCAGAATAATTTGTGGACAGCCAATACCCGATTACCACAGTGCAAAACACTGTAAGAGAGTCACTACAATAACATTAAGATAAGGCACAATTCCGGATTGAATACATTTTGATGTTATAATTTACGCCTAAAATTTCTGCTAAAGGATTTAACAAACTTGGGGTTTCCTATAAACTGTCATATCAGACCATATATTCCGAATTATATCCTGATTGTGATATTTCTAGTCTTCTGGGTGCTACAATCTCTCTCTTTCTTTCACTAAGCATATCAGTTTCTCACCGTCCACATGTAGCATATGAGAACGTCGGTCGATTTGACCGAAGAAAGCAAACTGATTTGAATTTCAGCGATGTCTCTACGTTCGGGCGATGAGATCGGCTACACTGTGATCGTGCACATAGTGGAGTACTGATTTGAAACGACCGGCCGTTTTCCGCCGACGTCTGTCGTCGGTACAACCCACAGATATCAGAGCCACTGTGGCCACAGCCTTAACGTAATCTGATTATTAAATGTTGCAGGGCTTCGGATGCCAAGTCAAGCAGCGATGGAAGCAGTTTTAGCAATTTTATAAAGGTTATCGTCTAGGTTCCCATATCTGATAGAAAAGATGGTGCCACAGTAGGTCCAGCGTGAAGTTTGTAATGACTTCACTGAACATTCATGACTGATGTAAGTTGTGAACAAGTGTTCTTTTAAAGTTACATTTACGTGGAAAATCAACAAAAGGGAGATGTAGTGTGCCTCTAGCTTTATGAGAAACAGATTTTTGCAAAAATGTTTTAATTGTAATATATTCCAAATAGTAAGTACAACTGCTGCATTTCAGATATATTTGTGAATAGTGTGATCACTTCACGACTATAAAAAACATTTGGAATTGAAGCAACATGATTCTGGCTTAACTAAAAATTATATGCCTAATAACTCACCTTTCACATTTCCTGTCTCCTTAACACACAATACTAAATAACAGGGTACTTCTCCGCATCTGATATACTAAGGCAACTGGTCGTGGGATGAAATATTGTATAAACGAGTACTGCAAGACTGGATGACATAGTTCTTCTCTCGCAGTCGTATTTCCGAAGCAGGTAATTATAATCTTGATTTCAGACGGTAAAGGAATATGAATATTGTCCAATTACTTTTGATTTTGTATACTCAGATCGATTTCTTCGATTCAGTACGTCATGGTGGTTCGATTTCTAGTATTCGTTCACTGTTCTCTCTATTCTGCGATGGCGCGATTCAGGTGTGCAGTCTCATTGAAAGCGGATGGGCGGTACGGCAGAGCATGAAATACAAACAAACATGATGCACAGGTTCCCCACGCGTTTCAGTGTATATAATGTCACATCTACTAAACTATAAGAAGTATAATCAAACAATTTCTTAGGTACATTCAATGGCGTAAATGGATAGTGTTAGCAAAATATGTTGCGAAGACATTTAGTAGCAAATAGTTAATAAATTTAAACGTCATTCATAATGCAGTAGGTTTAGTTGCAACTCCGTGTTAATGACGTTACGTCTGCTAAACTACGTGTATTGTAGTGATACAATTATGCCTCTAACCTTTGCGAAAGTACAACGATTGATGTATAGGTGCAGTGCCACAGCCATGAATTGTTTTTCCACAATGGGCCGGTGTAGCTCGTGCGAGGCTACATGATGACCAAAAGTGTCGCACATTAGCTGCAGACCATGTACACCCCATCATGGCGATCGAGTTTCCCAACGGCAGTGTTATTTTCCAACATGATAACGCACCGTCTCACACGGCCAGAAGTGTGATGGAGTGGTTTGAACAAAACAGTTACGAGTTGCTATTAGTTGCTTGTCCGGCAACTTGTTCCACCTCAACGGGATGGCAACAGAACGCATATGGGACGTGGCTGAACGTGAGGTCAGAGCTCCTCCCTCCCTCCCTGGAGTTTACGGGAGTCAGGCGACTGCTGAATGCAGCCGCTACCACTGCCTCATCGCTTTCATGTGCAGACGCGTCACCGCTGTCATCGTGTCTTATGAGGACATACTGGCTGTCACGTGGGTCGTATTGTTTCACTAATCAGTTTAAACTGTTATCTGGCCATGCTAACGATCCATCATTCATTACGTGTAATGGAATTGTTTTGAAAGCCTTTTTGAGGCACTGAATACAGTCTGCAACTATTTCTGTACAGTGTATAACAGAGAGTATGTTTCACGTTGTTATTTAGGAACTTTTCTTCCTGTTTAATTGAAGAATAGAGAGTAGGTAGAACTTATGCTTATGTTGACTCGCTGTGAACTTCTCTTAGACTTATTTTCTTTTTGTGTCTCTACGTGAAAAATATATAGGACACTGCAAACTGACTATACGTTCCGATTCGATTTAGAAACCAATAAAGCTTCACTTTCTCAAAGGAAAGAATTCTTCCGACATAAAAGTGGCTTCTAAAAAATTGAAATGTTCAAATGTTTGTAGAGCTTATGGGGCTTAACTACGAGGTCATCAGTCCATAAACTCACAAAATACTTATGAACTACTAAGGACGGCACAAATATCCATCCCCGAGGGGGGATTCCAACCCCGACAGAAATGACCGTACAGAACGTGACTGGCGCGTCGTAGACCGCTCGGCCACTGCGGCCGGCTGACTTCAAACATACTCAAAAGCGTGTTAGAGGCCCATTACTTATCACAGTCTATGTGACCGAATTGCTAAAACCCGGCATTGCCCGGGTACATATTTATTGCAGTCTTAAGCTAGTCCATCTCACCATCTCTTTCCTGCTCTCTCTCTTCGTTTCCACCTTCCTCTTTGTCTGCCAATCACCTCCTCCTCTCTGTTGAACTTCTCCTCCAACTCCACAGTCTATTGTCGCCTCCATCTATGAAAAGTTATATATTTCATTTAACTTTCTTGCTGATCAGTGAAGTGCAGCATAGGTATATTGCAAGCCACCTTCCGCCATTAAGTGTATAAAATAATTGGCAGAATGTGAAGTTCCTCTAGCTCTGAAGGTTAACGGTGCTAAATTTCATAGTTCGGTATAAAACGGTAGTTTTTTGTCGAATTTCATAGATAAAATACCCTCTGTCATACAACATACGAAGTTTTACGTAGGCAGTGATTTTCCTCTTATTTTGAAGATCAAGCGTGCAGTTTCTTCTCAATCGGATGAAAGGTACAGCAGCGCATAAAATAATAACTAACTTAATGTCTCGGTGTTTAGGGCGTCACATCTGCTAAACTATAACGAGAACAACGAAATGCTTTCGTTGGCACATGAAGTGGAGTTAATGCATAGTGTTCGCAAAGCTGACTCCGCAGATGATATTAACGAGTCAGATTACTTTAGTAGCGGTACCAGATTATACGGAAGCGCCACGTGAAGACGGATAAATGTAAAATGTGAAGGAGCGAATAGTAACCCAAGTGTCACAAAGACAAGGGCTCACAAGAGATTATCGCTAGATGTTAAGGCAACGGAATAATTGACGACAACACAGGCTCCATGTAGAGAGAGAGCTGGCATAGATCCATGTGAGGGCAGGAGCGCCCTCGTATGCGACTACTGGTGGATAGGACTATGGCTGCCAGGAGCAAGCCGCTCAACGTCCTTATCAGGTCCGACACTATATAAATGTAAACTTCCTAATTTCCTGTCTTCTTAATACACAATGCTCAATAATGGGGTATTTTTATCTGCATCTGATGCACTAATACAAGTAATCGTCCATGTTGAGGGATAAAATTTTTTATAAAGGAGCGCTGAAAGAGTGGATAACATAGTTATCCCTTCGCCATCGTATTTCCACGGAGGTAATGATTCTGTTATAGTAGCTCCCATAATTTCGTACCTCCCATCGCATTTCCGAAACAGGCATTTGTAAGCAAGATGTCAGACGGTAACGAAATGTAAAGAATCTCAGGGAGGCGTTGCCATCTTGCGCACAAAGCACCTGGCAGCGGTAAGACTACTTACCACAAGAATTCAGTTCCCATCATCATGTTGTTGTCCCATCACAATTAAGTTTTCCTCTCCCTTACCTGTCTGAATAATTTCGTTTAGCTCCTCATACATTTCTTCGATCTCCTCATCATCGGCAGAGCTAGTTGGCATATAAACCTGTACTAATTTTGTCGGTGTTGGCTTCGTATCTATCTTTACAATCATAATGCGATCACTGTGCTGCTCATAGTAGTTTACCCGCATTCCTATTTTCTTATTCATTATCAGTCCTGCTCCTGTGATACACCCAACTGATTTTGTATTTATAATCCTGTACTCACCTGACCAGAAATCCTGTATATCCTGCCACCGAATTTCACTAATCCCCACTATATCTAACCTCAACCTATCCATTTCCCTTTTTACATTTTCTAATTTTCCTACCCTTATTCCACGCTCCGATCCGTAGAATGCCAGTATTGTCTTTCCTGATGACAACATCCTCCTGCGATAGAACGCATATGTGACATGAGTTAATGTGTCGTTGGAGCTGATCCCTGAAAATTACGGGAATCGGGCTACTTTGAATGCAGATCCGGTTTCTCCAGCCACATAGCACCGCCTCTTTCCATGCTGAGACGCGTCCCCGCTGCCATCGTGCCAAATGAGGATATATTGGCTGTCACGTGGCTTATACTGTTGTGACTATTCAGTATAAACTGTTAAGGATTTGTCATTCATTAGGTGTAATGGAATTGTTCGGACAGCTTTTATGAGGCACTGACTACAGTCTGTATCTATTTCTGTACAGTATGTGACGGAGAGTACTTTTTCACTTTGTTATTTGTGAAGTCTTCTTTGTGTTTAAGTGAACGATGGAGAGTAGCAAGAACATATGCTTAGGTTGCTTCGCTCTGAACTGAGACATTTTCTCTTCGTGTCACTACGTTAAGGATATACAGGAGGCTGCAAAATGACCATAGGTTCCGACTCGATTTAGAAAACAATACAGCGTGACTTTCTCAACGGAAAGAAGTGTTCAGACATAAACTTGATTTCCAACATACCCCAACAGAGTGTTAGAGGCCCATTACTTTTCACAGTACATATGACCAATATGAAAATGTGGCGTCGCCCGTGTACATATTTACTGCAGTCATGTCACCTTCTGCTTTCTCTCACCTTTCCTTCCCTTGTCTCTCTGTTCATCCCCTCCTCTCCCCTCTCTCTGCCATCACCTCCTCCTCTCTGTTGAACTCCTCCACCTCTTCAGATCATCTCTGAAAAATAAGATTACTTTTTTTAACACTATGCTGATCAATACTTTTCATCTCATCGTAGCTGTGCACGTAATTTTAAACATTCTCAAAAAATAGTTGTCAATTTTAAAGAAGTAGACACATGTAATCAAGTAGATTCAACACTCTTTCTACGGCGAAGACATTATAAACAATATAACAGAACATTTAATTTTGTTATGCTTAAGTTCCCTAGTTGGTGATACTTCTTTGTCTCTTACTCTTCAAGAAACTTAACTGTCAGAATGCACAATTTAAAGGCGACTGACACAAACCGCAATTTTAAACAACTTTTTATGTGCCTTTGCGTCTTGTTGTTTTCTCTCGTTTGTTGTCCCTAAAAGTCAGGAAGCAAAAGCCTATATTAAGAAACTACTTATATTTTAATTTCCGAGGAGTTAATCTAGGCTGTAAGTACGAAGTATGATAGTATGAATTGCCGATTGAGCATTATCCCCCAGTTCTTGCTGCATTATATGATTTGACGCAGCTAACTAAACGCAGACTATCAGAGAAAGAACTGCACTTGGTGGCCAGGTGAGTTGGAGTATTATCACGCTTCCCGTTCTTACTGCCGTCCTGTCTATTCGGTCACGTACCTCTTAACCTCGATGTTCGACAAGACTGATAAATACTTCAGTTGCAGGATATGATTAACCACTTATCAATGACTGACGTTAATGAAACACTAATAGGTGGATGCTTTACCGTGTGAGGCGCGGAAATGGCCGTGGGGTCTGTGGAACTACGATGCGGGTTGCGCGGCCGGAGCTTCAGGTCCTCCTTCAGGCGCGCGCAAGTGTCTGTGTGTGTGTTACACCGTTCGAACGTGGGAATGGTGGTTGATGTCGGACAGATGGGAACTTCGATCTCGGCAGTCATGCAGGACTTCGGCACCACACTTTCAACCGCCTGCAGGGTGTGCCGTGAGTGGTTGGATGAGGTGTCAGCCCACAACAAATAACTGCCAGTCCATCCTCCCACGGGCATGTGTGTGTGTGTGTGTGTGTGTGTGTGTGTTGTTCTTAGTATAAGTTTGTTTAAGTAGGATGATTCTGCCAGCATTTTGGAAAAGTATGGACACTAAGCGGTCTATGTCTTTATTTTTTGCGATAGCTTTGTTGTCTTAGGGCACGTTAATAAAAGTTAGTTCCGTTATACTTAAAGCGCATTTTTACAAATTTACGAAAGAAATGTATTTCATTGTCTCATTTTTCATTGTTTTATGGTTTAGTTTAGACTGTCCACTAGTCGTATTTGGTTTTCTTATGTTTTGCTGTAGATCGCGGATCACTGACTAAAACCGGTATTCAGTGGACAAAAGTCTTTCGACTATGGACGTAAATAAAGGAATATATGGTTTACTCATGAATCATTATTCAACTGATGACTATGTCGCATCTTGTGAGACATGACCCTAATTTCATGAAAGATTGTCAAAGCGCACTGAACTGACTCATGTTCTCCATTTGTGTCTTCCAGTGACGACGAATATTTGAGACTAATCATTCATTTCTTTCAGTGCAAAGAATGACAACAGACAAAATGTCAGATCCCCAACACACACGCGTCCAACAATCCCGCCGTCCCAGTTCTTTGAAAGCGCTCACTGGACTCTTCGGGTAGCTGGAGATGACGTGCATTTGGTAACACGTGGTTTTGTGAATCATGGCAGTATAATGGAGAATGTCTGCCATTAGCAAGTGTACACAGCTGCGTATCAAATTGCAACACCTTCAAAGACAGGAGATACCACGATCGATTTTATTTGGGAGATATCCGGTGGTAAAACAGATCACATTGTTGAAAAAAGAGCCATATAGGAGATGTATGGAAGGTGATGAAATCAGTATTGAGCGTTGCCACAAATAATGGCTATAACCATTGCTCCACAATCCGGCATGGAATCTAAATCTACATACATACCCTGCAACCCACCAAAAGGCGCGTGGCGGAGGGTACCCACTACCACTACTAGTTATTTGCTTTCCTGTTCCTTCCCCATATAGAATGAGGGAAAAACGAATGATTGTGTGCATCTGTACGAGCTCAAATCTCTCTTTGTGGTCTTTATGCAAACTGTAAGCTGCAGTCCGCTTAAAATTCCGGCCGTCTAAATTTCTTCAACAGTGTTGCTGGAAAAGGACGTTGCCTTTCCTCCAGCGACTTCCATTTGAGTTTCAGAAGCATCTCAGTAATCCTCGTGCATTGATCGAATCTACCAGTAACAAATCTAGCCGCCGTCTCTGAATAACTTCTGTGCTGCATTTTGCGAAAATGCTACTAATTTTCTGCTAAACCACTAGACCAATTTCAATCAAATTTAGTACACACATTCCTTACCGTGAGGTAACAATTGCTGCAGGGTTAATAATCACATACAACACATGGTTCAGATAATATGACGTCATAAACAATAGGAATTGGACGAAGTGGCGCATGATGCAGCGGGACTTTATAACTAGGCTATATGAGAAAGAGTACTTAGCGACTTGCAACAAACTTTAAACGTAATTTAAAACCTTTATTAAACTTTTTCTCGCTGACAATCATAGCAAAATGATGAAAGGAAAAAAGTTTCTCGGTTACTACTTTTCCCATGTTTATGGAGTAAAACTACGGTATTCGGTATAACATTACAATTTATAATTTGTACATTACAAGTTATAGCCGCTAGAAATTTTACCGACAGTATATACGCACATACTTGAGTGTACCTTCGAAATTGTGGTCACCCACAAGCCTGTCCTCAATATAGGCATTCCATCTGCTGATCTCCGTTGTACACTACGCCGTAAAAGTTCTCGGTTTGTGGAGTAGTGAAAGGCGCACCCTACAGGTGTCCAACAAACTGAGGCGTATAAAGGAAGCAACAAACGTGTGGAGGACCTCTATGCGAGCCCCTCGCAGATACTCTGTTGTTCTCTGCCGGCTGCGTATCGGCCATACTTGGCTCACGCACGGCCACCTTCTCCGTCGCGAGGATCCTCCCGAGTGTCGATGTGGTGCGCGTCTCACAGTCGCCCACATCGTCTTGGAATGCCCGGACCTAGCAGCGCAGAGAAGGAATTTTAATCTCCCTGGCGATTTGAAACTTGTTTTAGCTGACAATGCCTCTGTGGCTGACGCTGTTTTAAATTTTATTCGTGTGAGTGGGTTGTACCGATCCATTTGATTTTTAGTACTGTGTTCATTATGTGTTTGTTCTTCGTTGGCCTACCGTTTTAGGCAGGTGGTTTTAATGTGCAAAAGCGGCCAGATGCCCTACTACCTTGTCTGTGGTCACCTGGCCATGACACGCTGGCATCGTCTTACCACCCTTCTCTTCTTTTACCCGTTTTTACTTTCATTCTTTTACTTATAGACTTGTTACACCCCTTTGCTTGGTGAGACTTAACACATCGTTTTATGTTACATTGTATTGCTTTTATTCTAATCTCTACGGTTGGAACAAGGGACGGATAACAGTAGTCGTTTAGTCCATTTATAACCAAACCATCGAAATTGTATCGCAGTACGACACATAGCCTACGAGAGCACATAAACAGTAACATTCACGGAAAACCGCCCCATCATCCACCAAGTTTTAATCTATTACGTCTTTACTACTAACTGTAATCGAAAGAGGTTTTACACACATACAGTCCTTATACAAATATACCTGAAAAATGGCAGTAATAAATGAATAAATACCCGGGCAACACCGGGTTTTCAGCTAGTCTAATATATGAAGCAGAGTGACCTTATGTTTGTGTGTTTGTGTGTACTTGTTGAATACAAATCTTTTTGTTCCAATCTTTATGAAATTTTGTACATGTAAGCTTCAATCCATGCCACGTCGGGGGTTCAAATCCCCCTTGGGCTTGGATATGTGTTTGTTGTCCTTAGGTTAGTTTAACGTAAGTAGTTTGTAAGTCTAGGGACTTATGACCAAAGTATTTTGGTGCCATAAGAATTACAAACATTTGACCATTTGATTTTCAATCCATGAGGACGGTCGCCATAAGTGTAAGAATCACTAACAATACATAGTTCACGAGATATGACGTCATAAACAATGAGATGCGCGAAAAACTGCTGCATTTAGCGGAAATGCTGCTCATTTTCTCCTAAACCATTAGACCGATTTCAACCAAATTTTGTACAAACATTCCTTACCGTGAGGTAACAATTGCTGCAGTGTTAATAATCATATGCGACACATGGTTCAGAAGATATGACGTCATAAAAAATAGTAATCGCAAAAATCTCTCACATAATGCGGCGAGACTTTAAAAATACGCTCTATGAGAATGAGAGTACTTAGCGACTTGCAACAAACTTTAATTTCAAACCTTTATGAAACCTATTCTCGCTGACAACCATAGCAAAATAAATAAAAGAAAAAAAGTTTCTCGCTTACTACTTTTCCGCTGTTTAGGGAGTAAAACTACGGCATTCGGTATAACGTCACAATTTATAATTTGTACACTACAAATTGTAGCCACAGGAAATTTTACAGACAGTATACACGCATATAGTTGAGCGTACCTTTTGAATTGTATCACTGTACGACACGTAGTTTATGAGATTTGATCACATAAACAGTAACGTTCATGGAAAACCGCCCCATGACTCATCAAGTTTTAATCTATTACTTCTTTCATTTAATTGTATTCCCAAGAGATTGTACAGACATACAACCCTTACACAAATGAGTATATACATGAAAAATGGCAGGAATAAATAAATAAATACCCGGGCTGGGCGGGGTATTCAGCTAGTTCTCCCAATACACCCAAGTCAACCATCCGCCTTCCCATTTCATATCGCTGTGCAGTTTTACGCCTAGATATTAGACGCGATTGTGTCAAATGTTCAAATGTTCAAATGTTTGTTAAGCTTAAGGGACTTAACTACGGGGTTATCAGTCCCTAAACTTACAAACTACTTATGAACTACCTACAACTAAGGACGGCACAAATATCCATGCCCGTGGGGGGATTCGAACCCCCGACTGTAGTGGCCGTGCAGACCGTGACTGGAGCGCCTCAGTCCCCTCGGCCACCGCGGCCGGCGCGATTGTGTCAAACAGCCCACTACTAATTATGTATTCGAACAAAAAAAATATTTCAAATGTTTGTTAAGCTTATGGGACTTAACTTCGGGGTCATCAGTACCTAAACTTACAAACTACTTATGAACTACCTTATACTAAAGACGGCACAAACATCCATTCCCTTAGGGGGGATTCGAACCCCCGACCGTAGTGGCTGTGCAGACCGTGACTGAAGCGCCTCAGTCTCCTCGGCCACCGCGGCCGGCTGTATTCGAACATTACGGGATTGTTTCTCCTACTCATCTGCATCACCTTATATCTTTCTACATTTGAGGCTAGCTGCCATTCCTCACATCACCTAGAAATTTGGTCCAAGTCATCCTGCATCCAAAGTTGACACCTTCCTGGCTACGTATTCCATATGCTCTTACGTTCGTTAGCAGTCTGTAGTGCGGTACCGTGTCAAACGCATTTCGAAACTCTAGAAAAATGCAGCCTGCCCTTCACCCATGTTTCGCAAGTTGTTTTGAGAGTAACGGGCAAGCTCTTTCGCACGATCGACGATTCCTAAAGCCATGCTGATGAATGGACAGTAGCATCTCTTTCTCTGTTGTTGTTATGGTCTTCAGTCCGGAGATAGGTTTGATGCAGCTCTCCACCCTACTCTATCCTGAGCAAGCATCTTCATCTCCTCATAAGAACGGCAACCCACATCCACTTGAATCTGCTTAGTATACGCGTCTCTTGGTCTCCCTCTGCGATTTTTACCCCACACACTTCCCTCCAATGCTAAATTTACGATTCCCAGATGTCTAAGAATGTGTCCTACCAAGCGATCCCTTCTTTCAGCCATGGTATGCCAAAAATTCCTTTTCTCACCAATTCTGTTCAGTACTTCTTCATTGGTTATGCGATCTACCCACCTACTCTTCAGCATTCTTCTGTAGCACCACATTTCGAAAGCCTCTATTCTCTTTCTGTCCACACTGTTTATCGTCCATGTCTCACTCCCGTACAAGGCAACACAACACACAAATGCCTTCAGAAAGAACATCCTTAGGCTTAAATCAATATTCGAGGTTAACAAATTTCTCTTTTTCAAGAACGCCTTTCTATCCATTGCCATTCTGCATTTTATATCCTCTGTACTGCGACCATCGCATGTTATTTTACTACCCAAGTAACAAAACTCATCTACCACATTCATTGTTTCGTTACCTAATCTAATTCCTTCAGCATCGCCTGATTTTCTAAGTCCGCATTCCATTATCTTTGTTTTGCTCTTGTTAATGTTCATTTTATACGCACTCTTCAACACACTGTCCATTCCATTCAACTGCTCTACCTGGTCCTTCGCTGTCTCTGACAGAATTACAATGTCATCAGCAAAACGCAATGTTTTTATTTCTTCCCCCTGAACTTTAATCCCTATTCCAAATTTTTCCTTGCTTTCCTTCACCGCCTGCTCGATGTTCAAGTTGAATAACATCGGAGAAAGGCTACAACACTGTCTTACTCCCTTCCCAACTAATGCTTCCCTTTCATGCCCTTCGAGTCTAATAACTGCGGTCTGGCTTTTGTACAAGTTGTAAATAATTCTCCTTTCCCTGTATTTTACCACTAATGACTTCAGAATTTGAAAGTGTGTATTCCAGTCAACATTGTCAAAAGCTTTCTCTAAATCAACAAAAGCTAAAAATCTATCTTCTAAGATAAGTCGTAAAGTCAGTATTGCCTTCCGGGTTCCTATGTTCCTCCTGAATCCAAACTGATCGTCCCCGAGGTCAGCTTCTACCAGCTTTTCCATTCTCTTGTAGATAATTCGTGTTAAAATTTTGCAACAATTACATATCAAACTGATGGTTCTGTAATTTTCACATCTATCTGCGCCTGATTTCTTTGGAATGGGGATTATTATATTTTTCTTAAAGTCTGAGGGTATTTCGCCTGTCTCATAAATATTACACACCAGGTGAAATAGTTTTGTCGGGGCTGGCTCTCCCAGAGACTTTAGTAGCTCTGAGGGCATGTTATCTATTCCCGGGGCCTTGTTCCGACCTAGGTCTTTCAGGGCTCTATCAAATTCATCTCTCAGTATCGTATCTCCTATTTCCCCCCGTTTCTGTCAATTGTTGCCTAAAGCACCCTCTGAAATTCTTAAGAACCTCAGGTTCCTTCAGTTTATCCAGGTCCCATCTCCTTATTTTCCTACCTTTCTTGAGTGTTTTTCAATTTCAGCCTACAGTTCATGACCAATAAGTTATGGTCAGAGTCTATATCGGCTCCTGGGTATGTCTTACTGTTTAAAACGTGGTTGCGGAATCTATGTTTTACCATTATAAAATCTATCTGATACCTTCCGGTGTCTCCTGGTCTCTTCCACGTATACAACCTTCTTTTGTGATTCTTAAACCAGGTGTTTGTTATGATTAAATCATGTTCCGTGCAAAATTCTACCAGGCGACTTCCTCTTTCATTTCTTCTGCCCAGTCCATATTCACCTACTATTTTTCCTTCTCTTCCTTTTCCTACTACCGAATTCCAGTCTCCCATCACAATTAAGTTTTCCTCTCCCTTAATTGTCTGAAAAATTTCCATTAACTACTCATACATTTCTTCAATCTCCTCATCATCGGCAGAGCTATTTGGCATAGAAACCTGTACTACTGTTGTCGGTGTTGGCTTCGTATCTATCTTGACAATGATAATGCGATCACTGTGCTGCTTATAGTAGTTTACTCGAATTCATATTTTCTTATTCATTATCTGTCCTACTCCTGTGATAACCCCAACTGATTTTGTAGTTATAATCATGTACTCACCTGACCAGAAATCCTGTTCATCCTCCCACCGAACTTCACTAATCCCCACTATATCTAACTTCAACCTATCCATTTCTCTTTTTAAATTTTCTAATTTTCCTACCCGATTAAGGGATCTAACATACCACGTTCCGATCCGTAGAATGCCAGTATTGTCTTTCCTGATGACAACATCCTCCTGAGTAGTCCCCGCCCGGAGATCCGAATGGGGGAGTATTTTACCTCCGGAATATTTTACCCGAGAGGATGCCATCATATTTTCATACAGTAGAGTTGCATGTCCTCGGGAAAAGTAACGGCTGTAGTTTCCCCTTGCTTTCAGCCGTTCGCAGTAGCTGTGTGGCAAAGCCACATTAGCTGATGTTACAAGGCCAGCTCAGTCAATAATCCAGACTGTTGCCCCTGTAACTACTGAAAAGGCTGCTGCCACTCTTCAGGAACCACACGTTTGTCTGGCGTCTCAAGAAAATTTATTGTCTTAGAACTGAGAATATGTTCAAGACTTCTACAGCAAACTAACGTTAATGATATAGATATGTAATTATGTGAGTGCGTCCTTTTGCCTTTCTTATACACAGGATTCAGATGCGCCTTTTTCCATTCACTTGAAACTTCTTGTTGAATCAAAGCTTCGCGATAAATGTAAGCTAAGTAAGCGGCAAAAGCTGCAGAGAATTCTTTGTAAAACGGAATTGGTACCCCATCTGGACCGTGTCACTTGTTTGTTTTCAATTGTCTCACAAGGGACACCTTTGACCTCGAACTCTCGGAACCGCACGAAACCATGCTTGGAATAACAGGACAGTGTCTTGTGTGTCACTTCCATGTAGAACGTTGCATTGTACCTCCAGTAATATGGAGGTTTGTGCGCCGTCTTGCAATAACCGGTTTTATCTGTAGTTACAAATACATTACATCGGATATTTGTACTAGCATTGCTGCATATACTTCTGTTAAATTGTTCATAAAAAATTTATAATGTATTACAAACTCTAAAGCGAAAGAGAATATTAGAATCCAGGATAACAGTTTACTTACAGTCGTTGAGGCGTACAGTGCTGATGTTGGCAACAACCGTAGAATGCTATTTGAAAATCCAATCATACAGAATAAGGGAAATAATCCTTGGTGTTGGCACTGAAGTAAATAAATAATTCTGTTCTTTTCCTTAGGTTGACAGAAGTTTTTATGTAACAGTACTCTTGCCTTGTCAGTAAATTAACCATCCATGTGAAAGAAATATTTCGTTGCCAACATTAGCATACTACGTCGCTGCAACCGTAACTAAACTTTACGCAGTATTCTATCTGTCTTAGTTAAGTTGTAATCCCTTATAGATATGTGTCACTATAGACATTTAGTTATAAAAATATAAAAGGGGGTGGGTTTTGTGATAAAACGCCAGGTTTCGTGCTTTCAAAATACATACTGCAATTTATAACGGCTGAACTTCGAAACGCAACAAAGAGCATTCAACAGTTGTTGCTGCACAGTACACTGCCCGGTCTCCGTAAGTAATATTTTACGCAGTGTAATAATATTATTTTTCGTTTTTGTACCCTAGCTGCGGGAGCGGCCGACCGCTTAAAGGCGCCTTCCTGCGGAGATTCGAGTCCTCCCCCAGGCATGGGTGTGTGTATTGTCCTAAAGTTAGTTTAAAGTAGTTTGTAAGCCTAGGGACTAATAGCCACACAAGTTAAGTCCGTTAGATTTTAACCATTTTAACATTTTGTACTCAAAATATATTTGTATGTTCTGGAAAGCTCTGTTGTGTTATGATACTGTGCGGCTGCTATCTCCCCACTGGCAGAATCTCTGTTATTAGGTAGTGCTTTCAAAAGAGATATACAAAAACGTACGTTCGAATATCACACACTTCAGATCATACAGATCAGATCATACAGACCTCTCCGTCCGGGTTAACAGTTATCGCGACAATTTTTTTTATGTTCGAATCTTTTTGGAAACGAAGCATTGTAAATCCACCTCTAGAACGATTAGAAGAGTTTACGGTAGCGTAACCATCCGCAATTTCATGTTAAATTGCCGTGATGCAAATACTATATCTGCCCAGCACGTTACACTTAAGAACTATGGGCAACGAAATTCAGGGTGCGACAGCTCGTACTTACAGGAGCCTTAAGACAGAGGACTCTTTTGAACGACGATTCGTCTGCACCACGATTCGATTCTTACAATTCTTTGTTTGTATTAGCTCAAATGAATGATACATTCACGAATCTCCACAACTCTACCACCTTCCTACTATCGATATAAAACCGTCCTGGCGATAACAGCGTCACTTGACGAGGAATGACTGCTGGTCAGACACCCGCGCGGTGAATATAGTACCGTAACGTGTGGTGAAATGGAACAGAAAATGTAGTTTCTACTGAAAATTAATGTCTAAATATTGCACTACAACTCTGAAAATTAATATAAAGAACCTCTAGTTATGCTTACATCTATGTGTTGCAAGGTTAAAAATCCTCTATCAAAACCTTTCGTTATATTTTAATCTAAATTATTTCAAATCATCCCAGGAGTTGGGGTGATTTGGAACACTGACTCTTTTGATAAATATTTGCATTTAAAACATATGGAGGTGTTGATAGGGACACAGTAAACACATGTGTCAGAACTTTGTTGTGGAGGATGCCTTTATATTACGTCTGTTTGATTTTAATTAATGCTGTTTACTGGGTGGAACACTTCTACTGTCTGCTCCAAATTGCTGAAATAGTTTTCTATCTCCTCTGTTAACTTGCACCCTAGCTCTCTTTACATTTTCACTTAAACGTACTGTAAGAGCCTTGTTATGTGAGATCAGATTTTTCACCCACTCATATCCAGGCCTGTTGCCATCAGACCTCTTTTCCACTCTTCCACTTCGGTCCAAATCGCACCTCAGAATATCCCGAACCTCACTTGTCGTAATTGGCTGACACCATTCTGCACATTTAAATAAACCACTGATTGATGCCCTCTCTTCTTCTGCTGCCAAGACGGTTTGTCCACCTATTTTCAAAGGATTTTTATTATTTAACTTCCTTGAGAATGTACTAACAGGTATTCCATATTTTTAGAAACATTTCTGAGATATTTTACGTGTCTTGATTTCATTCAGAGCTTTCTGGAGGCTTATCTCGCTATAGTTTTGATATCCAGCTGGCCCAGTCTTCTTTTTGTACACTCGTAGCATGTTCCAATTCACCCTGAAAATATATTATTTTTCATATTTACACCTCTACCTAATAAACAACATAAGTAAACATAAGCTAACTTTTCACACACCATGACTGATAGTTGACCTTAACATACCAATGTCAGAAAACTGTATTACTGTTACCAGAGTAGCTGTGCAACAGTTTGTTTTCAGACTTTCATATTATGGGAAATTTTACACTTTTATATAAATATTTTTTGGAGTTGTATACCTCTTTCACACACACAATTTTTGTATCACTGTAACAATTAGTATCTCTGGTGACTATGGGAGGTGGTTTTCATTAGTTACACCAAAGTATCTCTCATCAGCAAAAATGATTTCTTGAAATGGAGAAATGTTCCATTTCACCCCAGTAGTTCCAAATCACCCCAAGTTACGGTACCAGAGTGCGGAGGCTGGGCAAGATCACGTGGGGAACTGCACGGCTTGTCGGCTGTTGGAGGACTGCTGCGGGGTGTCTTCAATAAGTGGAGCCAAAAAAATAGCGGTAAGAGATCGTATTTTTATTGAAAGGTACGCGGGTTCGATTCCGCCCGGCGCATTGCGAAGGAGCAGAAAAACATTTGCCGCCGGCTGGAGTTCAACCTGCGACCTTCTCAATACGAATCCCATCGTTTATCGCTGAGCCAAACACCGCTTCCTAAACACGCGCTCACAGGGACAGTTGCTAAGATGCATATGGTGATAAATAAGTACCAAAATTCCTTTTACTTCCTAAACGCTCGGACATTTCGAGTTCCCACTTGGGGCACTTTCGTGTCTCACCACGCCCTACATGTACCATAAATTTGGACGAATTCGGCGATGAGTAGGCGTCCTCTCCTCGTAAGACTTTAATGGGTATGTGATCGACGTCTCTGGGCGTTTGTGCAGTGCTCCGATGAATCCCAACAATTTCCTCACCACGCCGAACACGCCGATGGGGAGTGCGAATCCTTCGTTTCCCGGAGGAACATCTCCTTGACACCTACAACTGTGTGACAAAGGCGAGCTGGCGGCTGAGAAATGTATTTTCCCACTCTCTCAAATTTCGCTTCCTCAATTACAGTATCAACTAGATATAAACGATAATAATAAAAAAGTGAAACAAATCCATCAATAATGAAAACTACAGCATTAGAAACAATCAGTCAGAGATACCCCGAAGATCAGTGGCTACACATCTACATAGATGGGTCATTAATGCAAAAAGAAAGAAATATTGGTGTATGAATATACAGCAAAATTTTCTGTTTTATCAAAGTTTTGGATTACACCACTCTAATTTTGAAGGTGAAGTTGAAGCCGTCAGAACTGTAGTAAATCAGCTAAATAACTATTTGCACACATTTGATTAAGCAGTCATATTCTGTGACTCGAAAGCAGCAATATCAGCAGTTGTTAACTTAAGAGATCCAAAAATTGTTAAAGTAAAAGATATCCAAGAAATAATTAAGTCCCTACAGCAACACAACAAGAAAATTGCAATTCAGTGGATACCATCTCACTGTGGCGTAATGGTAATGAGAAAGCTGATTTCCTAGACAAAAAGGACACAAAAATTAAACAAATTGGAAAAACTACCCTGTCATATTTTGCAGTAAAGTCGCATTATTATCAATATTTTTAAAGAATAATCGAGAAGAATTAATAAATTCTCATGTGAGCGGAAGAGCCGGGAAACCCTGTTGGATAACCAACTGATACCAGATGGAGCAGAAGAGAGGCAGTGGCGACATCCCGCCTGACTGCTGGACACCACTGTTTGGCCGCCACCTGCACAACATCTCCAGATGTGTTCTGTGTCACAAGAGTGCTGCCTAATGAACAGCGATCATTTAAAAGAGTGTTCACAATTGTGCAATTGTAATTTAGACTTAACAAAATTGTACTGGGAAGCTAGAAAGCGAATGACGTTAAGTCAACTGCCGGAACATTAAAATAATAATAATAATAATATTTGGTAGACGGTGAAGTTCCTCTAGTTTCTAAGGTTAATAGTGCTAGGTTTCATAGTTCGGTATAAAACGTAAGATTTTATCGAGTTTCATAGATAAAATACCGCCGCGGTGGAGTAGCCGGGCGGTCTAAAGCACCTCGCTGGAGAGCGCGCGGTTGCTCGCCGTGGAGGTTCGAGTCCTCCCTGAGGCATGGGTGTGTGCTTGTCCGTAGGTTAGTTTACGTAGGTTTAAGTAGTTTGTAAGCTACGGACTGATGACCACGCAGTTTGGTCCGATACATTTACAAACATTTTAACATTTTGATAAAATACCCTCTGCCATACACCATACGTAGGGAGAGAGTGGAAAGTTTCATCGCAATTGGTTGGGTGGATGATTAAAGGGGACAAAACTACAATGGTCATCAGTCCCCCTTCATTGCAATTGGTTCAACGGTGCAGCAGCGTATAAAACACGAACAAACATGATACGGCAGTTCCCAATGCGTCTCATTGTTTATGAAGTCACATCTCCTAAGCTATAAAGGAGTACAAAGTAATAATTCCCAAGGCAAAACGCGTTGCGAGTACACGTAACATCTAAAGCGATGTGGCAAAGATCAGAACAGAAGTAGCGCCGAAGAGAGGCCTCGAGTGATTCCACAGATAATACTAACGAGACACATGACTCTACTAGCGGTACCAGATTATACGACAGCGCCACATGTGAAGGCGGCTAAATATAAAATATGAAGGAAATGAACAGTAACCGAAGCGTCACAAAGACAAGTGCTCAGAAGGGATTAGCACTAGATATAAAGATAACTGAATAACTGATGACAACTCGGGTTGTGTGTAGAGAGACCTTGCGTACGAGGTTTGTCAGGAAAGTAATGAGACTGTTTCTCTATTTCAGGAACTACATACAGAAGGACAATGAAACTAGTGGAGCTGATAAAGGCAACATTTGTCTACAAGCAGTGAATATTTGAAGTACCTACGGTGAACACACGTGAGTTTATAACATATTTTATTAGGTGTGTTAGTGTTGCTTGTCCGTGAGATGGCGGGTACATCAAATTTTGTGTGAAACTCAATGACAATGCACTAGAATCATTTAGTAACATTTAGAAAATTAACACAAGCTGCTGAGTGGCACACAAGCAGCTAACCACGAGTAAAGAAGGCCAGGAGAAGCAAATAAAAAATCTGGGTTATGTTGATTTGGTTCTTTGATCATCAAGGCTAGATCTATAAGGAATTTTTTCCTCGAGGAAAAACAATGTATCAACAATTTTAGATCCAGGTCCTTGAAACACAAGGAATCGGGTCATTCGTGTCCGTCCTGACATGTCTCAATCATGGATCCTCCATCACGACAATGCACCGTGCCACACTGCTCCCTATTGGTAATAAGGGCATTCATGTTTTGCCAAACCCCCCCCCCTCCCCCCTCACCACAATTCCTAAGATCTCAGTATCTGTGACGTCTTCCTGTTCCCCAAAATGAAAAATGCTTTTTGTGGCCATCATTTTGGGTCCGTAGGAAACGTTGAAAGGGTCGTGACACAGGAGCTTTGGAGGGTTCTATCTATGAGAAGGCAAGAGTGTCTTCGAAACTAATAACAGGCTGTTTTTCCGCATCTGATGTACTAATCCAACTAGTCATCCATGTCGTGGGACAAAATATTGTGTAAACGAGTGCTGAAAGATTGGATGTCCTAGTTCTTCTCTCACAGTCGTATATCGGAAACTGGCAATTATAACCTTGGTCTCAGACAGTAAAGGAATATGAACACCGTGCAATGTTTTCTGATTATTTTTTCTGAAATCGATTTCTCCGATTCAGTACGTAATTGTTATTCGATTTCTGCTATTCGTTCGCTGTTCTTTCTATTCTTCGATGGCAAGATTCAAGTGTGCAAAGTTTTACTGAAATCAGATGGACGATACGGCAGCGCATAAAATACAACACAAACATGATGCGGCTGTCTGCCACGCGTCTCAGTGTTTATGAGAAGAGAGTTTATAAGAAGTACGATGAAATAATTCCTAAAGCGCATTCATTAGCGAAAATCGATAGTGCTGCAAAACAAGATGCGAACACATCTAATAGCAAATAATTAATACATTTAAACGTCATTCATAATGCTGTAGTTTTAGAAGCAACTGCGTATTCATGACGTCACATCTGTTTAACTATATATGTTTGATGAGCTACGTGAAGTATAGTGATGTAATTACGCCTGTAACTTTCGCGAAAGTGCAACGATTGCAGATCAAGTGCAGTGCCAAAGCTATGAATTGTTTTCCACGATTCCGGAGATTTCTTGCATATTGCTTCTAGGGACCATTCATTTGGCACACATGTGTCCAGTGCAGCTCGTGCGAGGCCCCATGATGACCAGGACGTATCGTACACTGGTTGCAGACCATTTACACCCCATCATGCCGATCGAGTTTCCCAACGTCATTGTCATTTTTCAATTATATAACTCACGATGTCACAAGGCCGGGAGTTGCTGGAGTGGTTTGAGCAAAACAGTGGCGAGTTCTGTTTATGTGGTTGTCCATCAACTTGTTCTGTCACAACGCGATCGCGATAGAACGCATATGGGATGTGCCTGAACGTGTGGTCAGAGCTTATCCCTCCCTCCCTGGAGTTTGCGAGGCTCAGGCGATGCAGATGCGGCGCCAGATATCGCCAGCCATATACCACGGCCTCGTCGCAAACACGCCAATATGCGTCACCACTGTCATCGTGCCAAATGAGGACATACTGCATCTCACTGTTGTGACTACTCATGTTAACTGTCATCTGGCCTTGCTAATGATCTTCCATTCATTACATGTAATTGATTTGTATGGACAGCGCTCTGGAGGAAGTGACTACAGTCTGCATGTATTTCTGTACAGTGTGTGACGGAGAGTAACTTTGACTTTGTTATTTGTGAAGTTTTCTTCCTGATAAATTGAAGGATGGAGAGTAGCAAGAACATATGCTCGCCGCGAACTTCTCTTAAACTCATTTTCTCTTTGTGTATCTACATGAACGATATACAGGAGTCTGCAAAATTACCCATATGTTTCGACTGCATTTAGAAAACAATAACGCTTGACTTTCTCAACGGAAAGAAGTGTTCAGACATAAACGTGACTTCCAACATACCTCAAGAGAGTGATAGAGGCACATTACTTTTCACAGTATATATGACCAAATAGCTGAAAATGTGGCGTCGCCCGTGTATATATTTACTGCAGTCTTAAATTAGTCCACCTCACCTTGCGTTTTCTCTCTTCCCTTTCCTTCTCTGTCTGTTCATCTCTTCCACTCCCCTTTCTCTGCCATCACCTACTCCTCTCTCTTAAACTCCTGCTCCACCTTCTCAGTCAATTAGTCAATTGCGTCATACATCTCCGAAAAATTATATAAGTGCAGTGTTACCTGAAAGACATAAATTTCAAACTCATAAAATCGTGTACACAGAACAAAATTACGAACATAGCTTCTTTGGAGGCATCACATGAGAATGGCATAAGTCGAAATGGCCGACATGAAAAATAAAGTATTTGCAGCAACTTAGGTAATTAATATTTATTGGAATGAAATAATTTCTGAAGCACATTCATTGGCGTAAATGGATAGTGTTTGTAAAATAAATAGCGAATACAGTTAGCAAAGAGGTAATAAATTTAAACGTGATTCTTAATGCAGCCGTATACGGCGCATAAAGTCAAGGTTATATTCCTTATTGAATGCACGACCTAGAAGCAAAAATTTGTGAAGCACTATGAGACGGTAAAAAAAAAAAAATAAATAATAATAAGATAAAAAAAAACAATAAAAAAAGTCAGCCAAACTTTCACATTTAGTCGAACTTTGACTGCTTTTTCCGGTCTCGGTTCATCGTGCCGTTATAACCGTAAACCCAAGTAGTCACGAGTTATGACCATTTTGAGCAAATCAGGATAATCATTGACGTCAGACAAGGTCTCCCGAGCAATAGTAACACCTGACGGTTCTTCTGATCAAATTTGGAAAGTTTTGGAACAAACTTCGCCGACAAACCTCTCATGCCCAAAACAGTTGAAAAAATTACTTAACACAAGCCGAGCTATATACCAACATCCTCAGTAAAGTCGCTTACGGGAACTGGACGATTTTCAAAAATGTTCAAATGTTTGTAAAGCTTATGGGACTTAACTACGGGGTCATCAGTCCCTAAACTTACAAACTACTTATGAACTACTTACGAACTAGGACGGCACAAACATCCATGCCCGAGGGGGGATTCGAACCCCCGACCGTAGTGGACGATTTTCAAAAACAATTTTCTTCAGAGCTTCGACGTTGTCTGATGTGCTTTGTCTTCCAGACCGAGGTTCTGGCACCTTCTCGGTCTTCTTAGGAGAGCTTGTACCACTGGTAAACAGGTTTTTCACTTCTAACAGATTTTTCGTGTGTCACTGTAACATTTCAAGTGTTTTAGAACACTACATTAAATTTTTCACAATAAATGAGTTGCAAATATTTGCAACAATTGTCATACTAACAGAATATCGCCGAGCACACTAAAACACATCTAACCTATCTATCTGTCAAAAACAAACCATGTATGGTGTACTCTTCAAACTCTGAACATATGTTCGGAACATGTGTACCAACATAACAAAAAATAAGTTAATAATCGAATGGCGCAGTTAGATAAGTCACCTTACTTTCTGAACGGCGCCGGTTTGTTGGTCCCAGCTGCTGTGTGACTCATTTCTTAACCGTCCATGAGCCATGCGCCACTCATGTTCTGCGTGTGAATTATGGTCGCGTGGTTGTTTATGACCATGTAGAGACAGTGGCTCTTGGAAACGTACATCTATCCTTTGAACGTTCGTCTTCGAAAAGATTACTATCGCACTCACACGATCAAATAACACAATCAATTACGATCTGACCTCGTGATTTGAATTTGAGCAGAAGTAAATCTAAAGCTCTGTTGCCTCTACGAGAGTATAAGTAGCAACGAATAGAGGCATCGAGTGATTCCACAGATAATACTAACGAGACAGATGACGCTAGTAGCGGTACCAGATCATGCGAAACCGCCAAGTGTGAAGACGGATAAATATAAATGCGAAGGAAATGAACAGTAACCGAAGTGTCACAGAGACAAGTGCTCACAAGACATTAGCACCAAATATTAAGACAGCTGAATAACTCTGGACGCCAGAGGTAACCTATCGTAAGTAACATTTCGCTGACTTTACAGGAGAGCAAAAAGAAGCTGCTACGACTCGGATTTGGCTACCTGTAGAATAATTCAAATACCCAATCATGAAGACCTCTAGTTTTCATATCTTTTCTAGTTAGTTTCTACATGTACTTCGTTTTTAGAAATATCTTATGAAATGTTACGATATTTTACCTCACATAAATATATTTGTGAAGCCGTCTTTATTTACACATACGATATGTTCATATCCTCCTGAGTCCTTTTCAGTTTGTGTTGACATAATCTGTGGTATATTTTGGTAGAAATAGTGTAAAGATCCAGGCTCCCACCTAAGCAGCTTTTGTAAATCTTTATACTTCTCTGTAGCAATAGATCTGAGAGTATTTCGTATAGCAGGAAGCTCTTCCGGCCATACTGCCCCTCTTTTTCGCCGTTGCACGTCAATCTCTTGAAATTCACCATCAAATGCTGTTTTATAGAACACAGAACCTGAATTCTGTGCTCGTACTTGTAGATGCACAACTTGGCTAACCAAAAAATTTTCCAGATACTAAACTTTTGATTGTCCGTTTAACTAAAGGCGATGATGATCCTTTGAAAAGACTTTCAGTCTTTAAAATCTGCCATTTGCATGTCATATACTTGAATGAGTTCTTTGAATCTGCACTGGCGAACAAAATGTTGCCAATCCCAAGGAGTTGCAATTATGTCATTTGGGCTCAGTTTGCTTTTGGCACGTTCACTAACAGCATGTACACCATCTACCTCCATATGAGTGTCCCTTCAATAAGAATTTATGGTTTATCACTTTAAGATTAGGAAGACACCTAAGAATCCAAAAATATGACAGAATCATGGGTAAGTTAAGATTCTGGCCTCCACAGTTGTCAGTCCATATCGCAAGTTCCTCAGTTTGGGTTTTGGCAGGTTAGCTAGGGCCCACTTTAGCAAACAAGATGACACTTCTATAGGTCCACGACCTGCTACTGTTTCATCCCACATGCAACAATAGGATTTCTGCTCTGAAGCATCAAGGATTGTCAGATTATACGTCCAGAGCTTTCTTAGATAAAACGCACTGGAATTAGTAAGGTGAAGTGTCGGCAAACATTTTTGAAGATCGAACATGACAATCTTTGCATTTGATCCAGGTTGTTTTGGCCGATTTTTGTCGAAGGTCTTGTTTTTATATCTTACATCTGCTTCTGACAAGTGGCCATCGTAATCTGATTAAAATTTGGACTGTTTCTTCAGCTGTTACATCATTTTCGAGTTTCACCTGAAACTCATCACAGTCATCACACGTATCAGTCGCAGGTTTCTTGAATCCTAAATTAAACTCAATGTTAAATATGTCACGGTAAACCCACTGCTTTGCAATTAACTCTTGCTTCATTTCGTTTTCCTTGCAGTGCTCTACATACAAAGAATACATTTTTGATATATTGAGATGGCTGCTAAGATACAATCTACCTGTTTTTGCATAACGAGGCAACGAAATTAATACGCCACCATTAGTTCGATTTAACTATCTGGAACGCGCAGTATGAAAAGTACATACGAACGCGCAGTGTCATGACAAGTCTTTGTGGTAATAATGAGAAAACACGCGTTGATTAAACGCTGAACTTGGAAAGGAAAATCACTACACAAGATACACAAGGCTTCGGCAATGGGGAACAGTCGAAAATTAAAACAAGAGAGACCTGACAGATCACGCTTTCCCGTGGGTTAAATAGACGTAATTGCATTTCAGTCAAGTAAAGTTTGTTTAGTTACATTTACATAAACGTATATCATATGACCAACCAAAATGAAAATCGCATACCTGGGATTCTTCATTTCTTAGCAGCAAATCAATTCCATCAGTAACTTTGTCGTAAGGTAAGGTCTCAGCACCCAACAGATTCGCACTGTCATTTTCCTAAGTAAGCAAATTGCATTATTATACAAAACGCGATGAATTTTGCTCGATTCAAATGATAAACCATGTATAATAGGACTGTACCTTTGATTGATCGTATGACAAGCATTGTAGTTGTGTCAGTTCCGTATATTATAGCCACTCATTTTCGTCAAAAGGAGGCGCTACATGTGTACTTGTATCTGTCACCAACGGAGTTTCGACGACATTACTACCGTCGACTGGTAGTAAAGCATCGAGATCATTTGTCTCTTAAATCGCGGAACGTACATTTAGAAGTTTCTTATATCCCAGTATGATGAATAATATCTTAAAATGTATATTGTTGTGGTCTTCAGTCCGGAGACTGGTTTGATGCAGCTCTCCACAATACCCTATCCTGAGCAAGCCTCTTCATCTCCACATAAGAACGGCAACCTACATCTGTCTGAATCTGCTTACTGTATACATCTCTTGGTCTTCCTCTGCGATTTTTACCCCACACACTTCCCTCTAATGCTAAATTCACAATTCCTTGATGTCTAAGAATGTGTCCCACCAATCTATCCCTTCTTTTAGTCAAGGTATGCCAGAAATTTCTTTTCTCCCCAATTCTGTTCAGTACCTCCTCATTAGTTACGCGATCCACCCACCTAAACTTCAGCATTCTTCTCTAGCACCATATTTCAAAAGCCTCTATCCTCTTCCTGTATGCACTGTTTATCGTCCATGTCTCACTCCCATACAAGGAAACACTCCATACAAATGCCCTCAGAAAGGACTTCCTTAGGCTTAAATCAATATTCGATGTTAAATTTCTCTTTTTCAAAAACGCTTTTCCACCCATTGCCATTCTGCGTTTTATATCCTCTGTACTGCGACCATCATTTGTTATTTTACTGCCCAAGTAACAAAACTCATCTACCTCCTTTATTGCTTCGTTTCCCAATCTAATTCCTTCAGCATCACCTGATTTTCTTACACTGCACTCCATTACCCTATCTTATATGCACCTTTCAGCACACTGTCCATTCCGTTCAATTGCTCTTCCAGGTCCTTTGCTGTATCTGACAGAATTACTATGTCGTCGGCAAAACGCAATGTTTTTAATTCTTCCCCCTGAACTTTTATTCCTTCTCCAAATTTCTCCTTGCTTTCCTTTATAGCTTGTTCAATGTACAAATTGAATAACATTGGAGAAAGGCTACAATCCTGTCTCACTCCCTTCCCAACCACTGCATCCCTTTCATGCCCTTCAACTCTGACAACCGCTGTCTGGTTTTTGTACAAGTTGTAAATAACCTTACGCTCCCTAAGTTTTATTCCTGCTTGCTTCATAACTTGAAAGAGTTTATTCCAATCAACATTGTCAAAAGCCTTCTCCAAATCTACAAAAGCTAGAAATGTAGGTTTGCCTTTTCTTAATCTATCTTCTTGGATAAGCCGTAAAGTGAATATTGCCTCCCGTGTTCCTACATTTCTTCTGAACCCGAACTGATCTTCCCCGAGGTCGTCTTCTACCAGTTTTTCCAGCCTTCTGTATATAATTCCTGTTAATATTTTGCAACCATGACTTATTAAACTGATGGTTCTGTAGTTTTCACACCTGTCTGCACCTGCTTTCTTTGGAATGGGGATTATAACATTTTTCTTAAAGTCTGAGGCTACTTCGCCTGCCTTATATATCTTACACACCAGGTGAAACAGGTTTGTCATGGCTGGTTCTCCCAGAGACTTTAGTAGCTCTGAGGGAATATCATCTACTCCAGGGATCTTGTTTCGACTTAGGTCTTTCCGGGCTCTGTCAAATTCTTCTCTCAGTACAGTATCTCCTATTTCATCTTCCTCTACATCCTCTTCCCTTCCTACAATATTGTCTCGATGTTCATTTCCTTTGTAGAGCACCTCTATATACTCTTTCCACCTTTCAGCTATCCCTACTTTGCTGAGAACTGGTTTTCCATCCGTGTCCTTGATATTCATAGAGCTGTTTTTCTTGTCTCCAAATGTTTCTTTTATTTTCCTGTCGGCTGTATCTATTTTTCCCCTATTAATACATTCCTCTATATCCTTGCACTTGCCTTCTAGCCACTCCTGCTTAGCCAATTTGCACTTCCTGTCAATCTCATTTCTTAGTCGTCTGTACTCCATTTTGCCTGTTTCATTTACTGCATTTTTATATTTTCTCCTTTCATCGATTAAATTTAGTATCTCCTGTGATATCCAAAAAAGTATATTAGCTATGCATAATGATTTGATGTTGTAAGCTGATGATGTAATGAGACTGTAGAATAGAATATTAGTTCTTGAAGTACTAGAAATACTTGTACTGCTTACCTGTACTAACTTCAGCGCTAATTCCACGATCCTTTTACTTCTTCCACTAATAGAATCCATTTTAATCTTCGATTCCGTCATAAAATGCTCCTCCAAACATCACAAACTACAGCACACTGTTATTCGCACGTGATTAACAATTTGTATAACAATACGGAAGTAACGTAACACTTAGAGGTAAACCATCGTAACAGCCAATACGATAAAGAGCGAGGCGGTCTATATTCAGGTCAATTGTCGTATGGTCATTTACCATTGTTTACCACTGGTTTCAGGTTGCAAATACGATAGTATCGCATTGCTGAATTTCTTTTATTTAAAATATGCGCATACAGTATTGTACCCCTAAGAAGGTATGACTTAAACTAGCCACATACGATAAAAACCTCAAAATCTTAATTTTTGCACTTACGATAGGTTACCTCTGACGTGCAGAACTGAGGTGAGGGCAGGCTGCCTGTAGAGAGAGCCAGCACAGATCCCTGTGAGGGCAAGAGCGCACCCCAGTTGTGACCTCCTCAGGTCTTACATTATATAAATCTCAAATTCTAATTTCCTGCCTTCTTAACACACAATACTTAATAACAGTGTACTTCTCCGCATCTGATGTACTAATCCAACTGGTGGGATAAAATATTGTATAAACGAGTGCTGCTCTCTCGTAGTCGCATTTCCGAAGCAGGTAGTTATAACCTTGATTTCAGACGGTAAAGGAATATGAATACTGTCCAATTATTTCTGATTTCGTTTGATTCGTTTGATTCTTTCATTCAGTACGTCATGGTGATTCGATTTCTAGTATACGTTCACTGTTCTTTCTATTCTGCGATGACGCGATTCAGGTGTGCAGAGTTTCATTGAAAACAGATGGGCGGTACGGCAGAGTATGAAATACAAACAACCATGATGCACAGGTTTCCCACGCGTTTAAGTGTTTGTAATGTCACTTCTCCTAAAATATAAGAAATACAATCAAACAATTTCTTAGGTACATTCAATGGCGTAAATGGATAGTGTTAGCAAAATATGTTGCGAAGCCATTTAGTGGCAAATAATTAATAAATTTAAACGTCATTCATAATGCAGTAGGTTTAGTTGCAATTCCGTGTTCATGACGTTACGTCTACTGAACTACGTGTATTATAGTGATACAATTATGCCTCTAAGCTTTTTTTTTTCTTTTTTTGCGCATTGCTTCTAGGGACCATTCACGTGGGTAATCATGGGCCCAGTGTAGCTCGTGCGAGGCACCATGATGACCAAAGTGTCGCACACCGGCTGCACACCATGTACACCCCATTATGACGATCCAGTTTCCCTACGGCATTGTTATTTTCCCACATGATAACGCACCATCTCACAAGGCCAGAAGTGTGATGGAGTGGTTTGAACAAAACAGTTAGGAGTTGCTATTAGTTGCTAGTCGGGCAACTTGTTCTACCTCAACGGGATCGCAACAGAACGCATATGCGATGCGGCTGAACGTGTGGTCAGAGCTCCTCCCCCCCTCCCTGGAGTTTACGGGAATCAGGCGACTGCTGAATGCAGCCGCTACCACTGCCTCATCGCTTTCATGTGCAGACGCGTCACCGCTGTCATCGTGTCTTATGAGGACATACTGGCTGTCACGTGGGTCGTATTGTTTCACTAATCAGCATAAACTGTTATCTGGCCATGCTAACGATCCATCATTTATTAAGTGTAATGGAATTGTTCTGAAAGCCTTTTTGAAGCACCGACTATAGTCGGCAAATATTTCTGTACAGTGTATGACAGAGTATGATTCACGTTGTTATTTAGGAAGTTTTCTTCCTGTTTAATTGAAGAATGGAGAGTAGGTAGAACTTATGCTTATGTTGCCTCGCTGTGAACTTTTACAAGGGGAGTCCGACAATTGTGTAATTCAGATTCGATTCATACTGCCCATAATGAAAGCTAATGGCCAGAGGTGTAATTTGGCAATATATATATATATATATATATATATATATATATATATATATATATATATATATATATATCGGACGGACCGGAGTGATAGTTATCATACAAATATGGAAAGCAGAAAACAGCACGACATCGAGCACATCTCATAAACGATGCGTTTTTATAAGTACAATTGTTTTTTAAATTATGTGTTGGGAAACACACCTGATTCATACTCTGAGCCGGCCGCGGTGGCCGAGGAGACTGAGGCGCTCCAGTCACGGTCTGCACGGCCACAACGGTCGGGGGTTCGAATCCCCCCTCGGGCATGGATATTTGTGCCGTCTTTAATATAAGGTAGTCGATAAGTAGTTTGTAAGTTTATGGACTGATGACCCCGTAGTTAAGTCCCATAACCTTAACAAACACTTGATTTTGATATTCTGAAAAAGTGTGCTATCATTCGTCAGGTTTGACTTACACTATACGTATTCGTTTCGGAACATCGTTTACACTTCTTCTGTTAACTATACGTGGTAAACATTATGAAGACAGTTAATAACATTTGTGAAATAGAAATTTGTTTGCGGAAAACAGAATGATGTTCGAAGTCGCCAGTTGCATATAATAAGTTGTTTGAAAGTCGTTTGTCGTGGAAAAAATGGCATCAAATGCTATTGCGTGTGCGTTTGTGTGTGTGTGTGTGTTTGTTTGTTTGTATACATTTGAATTATATATATATATATATATATATATATATATATATATATATATAAAGGTGCATGCCACGAGATTCGATCCGGCGACCTTCGGATTACGAACCCGAACGCTTACCGCTACGCCACGCCTCTGATCAATATTATTAATCATAGAGAGTATTTCACCGTAACGGTTTTTTTAACTATCGATTTTCTCGATAACGGCTGAGAAGTGCATCTTGGTGCTTTACCAAATTACACCTCTGGCCATGAGCTTTCATTATGCGCAGTATGAATCTAATCTGAATTTCACAATTGGCGGCCTCCCCTTGTTAGACTTATGTTTCTAATTCGAATAAATAATTCCTGAGACGGATTTACGTCTCAAATATGTCAAAGACATTATTGATAGATCTGAAGTATTGAATTAAAATTTGTGGTGCGGCCGGGAATCGAACCCGGACCTCCATGCTTACTAGGCAGACGTCTTAACCGCTGCATGGAGAGCCTTGGCAGTAGTGGCAATTATCTTTGGAACAAAGAAGCTAAATTAAAGTTTGTGTTGTGGAGGGAAATCGTACATAGATTATTCCAAGGCGCCTTAATCGTTAGTGGTGTGGTAGTCTAACGGACAGTCCGCTTTCGGCTGCGGTGGGGCGAGGACGTCCGCTTCGTCCCGCCTGTTGTGCTGCGAGCGAGCGCCCGTTTGTTTACTTCCGCGTAGCGGCGTGCCTTAGAGTCCGCAGTCAACGACCGACATGGCGTTTTCATACCGCCAATCTACGATCAAATTAACGTTCCCTACTGATCATGTACGACCGAGAGCGCATGAAGTAGAACATTTTATACGTGAAGAAATGCGTCTCCCACCACAAGACGTTATAGGAATTCATTTTTCGATCATTAGTACCACAGTGTACATCAAGTTGGCGAACGAAGAGATGTGCGCCGACGTAGTACGGCGCCATGCTAATGAACTCAAGTTCCGATACTCTGACGGCCATATAGGGTCCGTCGAGATTGATCATGCAGCTTTTGGCCTGAGAACGTTGCGAGTTTTCGAACTTCCGTTTGAGGTGCCGTCGGACGAGGTGGTGGCCGCCTTACAACCCTACGGCAACGTACTTAGTCACGTTGCAGAAACATGGAAGACCTTTGAAACGTACCGTGTCCTCAACGGCGTCCGACAGATAAAAATTGAACTTCGAAAGCATGTGCCTTCGTACCTCGTCATAGCCGGCTGTAGGGCTGTCGTAATGTACGATGGCCAGCCTCGCACTTGCTCCGGTTGTGGACAAGAAGGCCACGTCCGTTCAGAATGCCTCCGACGCAGACTGACGCAGACGCCGATCGGAGACGACGCTCGCCCAGCGGCGCCCACTGCACTACCTCTGACGTACGCGCACGCGGCTAGGCGGCCTGTTACGCCCACGCTAATCCAGTCCGCACCAGCGTCGAACCAACCCGAGGATGAGATGGAAGTTGCATCTTTCTCCCACACACCAGCACTGGACACAGTACTAACAGGTGATGCCCAAGCAGCAACACAAGACGTTTGTTCCGACTCCATGGAAGCTGAAACTGGGACTGTACAGCCATCTAATGTTATGGAATCCAGCCAGATGTCAGACGACAGTCATACAGCATCCGACACGGAGCAGCATGTACGGAAGCAACGTTCACCAAAGAAACGGAAGAGACAGCGCCGTACTTCATCAGACGACAGCCTTAAACAGTTGAATGTTCAAGATGGCGACTCTACTTCCGATAATGCGCAATCCACCAATGCCATGACACCTGACGAAGTGCCACCCATATCTCACAAGAGTCAACAGCCAACTAAAGATTTTACATCGCTACTGTCTGACAGAGTTTCGTCCCTTCCAGGGTCTGATCATACTTCCATGCCCACCAATGAACCTATTCTACCGACCAATCATGGAGAGGCGGCACCCATCAACTGGGGAGACACTGTTCCTGAAGAAGATGGCTGCTCTGGTGGTGTAGAGGGAGGAGGAACACATTAAACGACGTCGGCCCCATCCCAGTTGGAGTGATGTGCTTCCCCATAGTGCGTCACACGCTCTTCTGACGATGGCAGCGTTTCAAACTTATCGCATAGCTACGATCAACATCAATAACATTCGTGCGCGCCATAAACTGACATTACTTCACGACATGATATACGCTGCGGATGTTGACATTGTCCTGCTTCAGGAGGTATTTGTTGCCGCCTTCTACGCTCCCCATGGATTTACAGCACACGTCTCCCACGCCTCCCATGCAGGTAGTGGGGTGGCGATCCTCTTACGTGACGGCATTGACGCTACTGAAATTATATACCTCCCGGATGCCAGAGGTATGGCTCTCACGTATGGTGGCGTAAGAATCATCAACGTCTATGCACCATCTGGTTCAGGTCGGCGCCGTGAACGTTCTACTTTCTTCTCTGAGGGAGTAACGCCTCTCTTCGTGGGTCGGCAAGATTCCTTGATCATAGGAGGCGACTTCAACTCCACCCAGGCGCCCAAAGACCAACTGCCACGCCACTCTCCGTGCGCAGCACTAGCAACAATTATTCAGAACCTCAATCTAGTGGACTCGTGGGAGCATGTTCATGGCAATCGTCCGGGATTTACACATTTCACTAGCCATTCATCCAGTCGCCTTGATCGGGTCTACATCTCCCGAGACATTGTCGGTGGCACTCAGGCTGCTGAAATCTGGCCAACTGCATTCTCCAACCATGAAGCATATATTTGTACCGTCAACATCTGCCAACAAAAGGTGTGGCGCAGCAAGGGACTATGGAAACTGAACATAAAACATCTTACTTCACTGAACTGTCGGCAACAAATTGAGACATCATGGACGGCTTATCTTCAACGTCGCAACAGATATCAGTCTGCCATATCGTGGTGGGTCCTATGTGCAAAGCCTACACTACGCAAGACGTTGATTAAATACGGAAGGGAGATCGCGCAATGGCGAAGACACACTCAGGAGTTCTACTTTACCATCCTCCGAGAATGTACGACAATGCCTTATTCACCAGAACGTCAGGTGATAGTGAATCGAGCAAAGGCACAGCTCAATGCCCTCTCCCGCCGACATCTTGAAGGAACTATGGTCAGGGCGCGCACACAAGAAGATTTGACGCAGGAACGTCCAAGTATGTATCATGTGATAGCTGAAAGGCGCCACCGACGGAGAAATTTGATAACTGTTCTGACAACTGAGGATGGAAGACGCGTCGATAACCAAGCTGAAATAGGACATGCCCTTCACAAGCATTATACTACGCTGTACTCTGCACACCGTCGTCACCCTGATAACATTGCGGAGGTATCCCGACTTACATTTGGCTCGCTTCCTGATGATGAAAAACTGGATATGCTTGCTGACGTCACAGAGGAAGAAGTCAATGATGCTATCAAAGCAGGATCTACGAACAAGTCACCTGGTCCTGACGGCATCCCACTTGAGTTTTATAGAACATTCCGCCCCTTGATAGCACCGATGTGGACAGAAATTTGTCGGGACCTTATGTCACCCCAGGTGCAGATCCCTGAAGGTTTCCTCGACGGTATCGTTATTCCCATACATAAACCTCATGGAACATCGAGGATAAGCGATTATCGTCCATTGACATTGCTCAACAGCGATACAAAGATCTTTACTCGACTTCTGGCTGCACGGCTCAAACACACGGCAAGATATGTGGTTTCTCCTGATCAAACTTCCTTGGGTGGTGTTAACAACATCCGCACCGCCCTTGCTCGATATAGAGACATAATCGCTCTAGCACATGCTCAACGTATGCCTGGATTTTTGGCCACTCTTGACTTCAGCCAAGCTTTCGATAGAGTTGATCACGAGTACTTGAAAGAGGTACTCCGTAATATGAAATACCATGATACTACCGTCAACGTCATAATGCGCCTTCTTCGAGGAGCGACGTCCCGTGTGCTATACAATGGTCGCCTTACTCAACCAATATCGATACAGCGTTCGGTGCGTCAAGGCTGTCCGCTCTCTGCATTGTTGTATGCTTATGCAATGGAACCGTTGCTTTGTGGACTCCGTCAGCGGCTGTCTGGGATCTCACTCGGTGGCCATCTATTTTGCTGCACTGCTTATGCTGACGATCTCGTCCTCGTTCTACGCAGCGATGCAGAGGTAAGAGAGTCACTGGCGTGGGTGAGAACATATGGTGAAGCATCTGGCAGCTGTCTTAATGTCCGAAAATCATGTGCCATGCCTATAGGTGTGGGGCTTCCTGCAGACAGCGCTGCACCTTTACGAGTAACTACTGCAATCCGATGCTTAGGACTCGACTTCACAGGAGACATGCGGCGTACGATCGCCCTCACCTGCCGGCGCCTACTAAACCAGTTACGCGCTGGTCTTCTCGATCATCGTCTCAGGGCTCTCGACCTTCTACAGCGGACACAGTATGTTAATATATATGTGGCGTCACGTATCCCTCGCGTTGCACAAACCCTACCCATTCCACCATCCATGGCATTACGCATGTTAGCTGCACTGGGTTCTTATGTTTGCCATGGCTTGCTGTTCAAGATAAAATACGAGACCCTCACTCTCCCGAGAAACAGAGGCGGACTAGGCCTGTACCATGTGCCTGACAGAGCGACAGCCCTCTTCCTCAGCTCTCACATTATGTTGTGGCGCCGTAATCCCACATGCCTTACCAGCCTGTTGCTGGAGGCCTTTGCACCGCGCTCTCTATCGGCTCCAATCATGCTTTCAGATGTTCCAGCGCCATTCTTTTACTTCCGCCGCTTTTTCCTCGAACTGAGCTATATCCACACTGCGATACTGCCGACACGCTTGATGTCTACGAAGGCGATCTACGGCTTTCTTCAGAAGAACCGATCACCAAATGTGATTGAAGGGAAGTATCCCAGCGTCAACTGGAGTGTCGTTTGGCGCTCGGTGAGTGCTCCTTACCTTGGCACTGACGTACAGTCGACATGGTACCTGACAGTCAACGGGAAACAAGTGTGCCAGTCACGACTTCACAGGATTCACCTCGCAGACACACCACTGTGCGTCGCCTGTGATGTAATGGACACGGACGAACATCGACTCGTATGCGGATCGGCGGAAGGCGTCTGGATCTTAGTGCGACAGATGCTGGCTTTGATTACCCGTACGACACCTCATCATATACTTTCCCATTTGCTCCTCTTTCCAGACTCGGGACATTACCCACAAACGAAGACAAACGCTGTGAAATGGATATGTGGACATGCGGTTCACTACTTGTTTGTACATGGAGAGAAACACGAACTTGATTTTTGGAACTTTCTGAACGAACGACATTGCACGGTTGTCTGCAATCCAAAATATGGGCAATATTTTTCAAATTTTCTTTATAGTGTTTTTCGTAATCCACCCAGAAGTTGGGGTGTTCCTGCCATGACGTAGTTGATAATTACATTTTCTTTTACGGGTTCAAAAAAAAAAAAAAATAAAAAAAATAAAATAAAAATAAAAATAAAACTTCAAATGAATTAATACACTTTATTTTTGTAGCTACACTGAATGTCCTTTAATTTTTTTTTCACCCTTCGTTTTATTGTTCCCCCTATTAGAAATGGGTTAGTTGCACTGGGCCTAGGATAAGATAGGGCCAACGCCTGAAGTGGTGTAGTTTGTCTTTTATTTTATTTTCTAGGTTAAAAGTGGCGGTGGCAAGTAAATCTTTTTTTTAAGGTCCTTACCCACATAAAAAAAAAAAAGAGAGACTAAGGCGCTCAACAAAAAAAAAAAAAAAAAAAAAAAAAAAAAACCGGTTAAGACATCTGCCTAGTAAGCATGGAGGTCCGGGTTCGATTCCCGGCCGCACCACAAATTTTAATTCAATGCTTCAGATCTATCATTAATGTCTTTGACTTATTTTTCTCTTCCTGTCCCTAAGTGAAAAATATATAGGATACTTGCAAACTGACCATTTGTTCCGATTCGATTTAGAAAACAATAAAGCTTCACTTTCTCAAAGGAAAGAATTCTTCCGACATAAACGTGACTTCTAACAAATTCAAATGTTCAAATGTTTGTAGAGCTTATGGGACTTAACTACGGGGTCATCAGTCCATAAACTTACAAACTACTTATGAACTAGCTAATACTAAGGACGACAGAAATATCCATGCCCGAGGGGGGATTCGAACCCCCGACGACAGTAATGACCGTGCAGAACGTGACTGGCGCGCCGCAGACCGCTCGGCCGGCTGACTTCAAACATACTCATAAAACGTGTTAGTGGCCCATTACTTTTCGTAGTGACCGAATTGCTAAAACCCGGCATTGCCCGTGTACTTATTTATTCCAGTCTTAAGCTAGTCCACCTCACCATCTCTTTCCTTGTCTCTCTCTCTTCGTTTCCACCTTCCTCTTTGTCTGCCAATCACCTCATCTCTGTTGAACTTCTCCTCCTACTCCACAGTCTATTGCCGCCTCCATTATGAAAGGTTATATAATTCATTTACCTTTCTTGCTGATCAGTGAAGTGCACCATAAGTATATTGCAAGCCACCTTCCGCCATTCAGTGTATGAAATAATTGGCAGAAGGTGACGTTCCTCTAGCTCTGAAGGTTAACGGTGCTAAATTTCATAGTTTAGTATAAAACGGTAAATGCCCTCTGCCATACAACATACGAAGTTTTACGTAGGCAGTGATTTTTCTCTTATTTTGAAGATCAAGCGTGCAGTTTCTTCTCAATCGGATGAAAGGTACAGCAGCGCATAAAATAATAACTAACTTAATGTCTCGGTGTTTAGGGCGTCACATCTGCTAAACTATAACGAGAACAACGAAATGCTTTCGTTGGCACATGAAGTGGAGTTAATGCATAGTGTTCGCAAAGCTGACTCCGCAGATGATATTAACGAGTCAGATGACTTTAGTAGCGGTACCAGATTATACGGAAGCGCCACGCGAAGACGAATAAATGTAAAACGTGAAGGAAGCGAATAGTAACCCAAGTGTCACAAAGACAAGGGCTCTCAACAGATTATCGCTATATGTTAAGGCAACGGAATAATTTACGACAACACAGGCTCCATGTATAGAGAGAGCTGGCATAGATCCATGTGAGGGCAGGAGCGCCCTCGTATGCGACTACTGGTGGATAGGACTATGGCTGCCAGGAGCAAGCCGCTCAACGTCCTTATCAGGTCCGACACTATATAAATGTAAACTTCCTAATTTCCTGTCTTCTTAATACACAATACTCAATAATGGGGTATTTTTATCTGCATCTGATGCACTAATACAAGTAATCGTCCATGTTGAGGGATAAAATTTTTTATAAAGGAGCGCTGAAAGAGTGGATAACATAGTTATCCCTTCGCCATCGTATTTCCACGGAGGTAATGATTCTGTTATAGTAGCTCCCATAATTTCGTACCTCCCATCGCATTTCCGAAACAGGCATTTGTAAGCAAGATGTCATACGGTAACGAAATGTAAAGAATCTCAGGGAGGCGTTGCCATCTTGCGCACAAAGCACCTGGCAGCGGTAAGACTACTTACCACAAGAATTCAGTACCCATCATCATGTTGTTGTCCCATCACAATTAAGTTTTCCTCTCCCTTAACTGTCTGAATAATTTCCTTTAGCTCCTCATACATTTCTTCGATCTCCTCATCATCGGCAGAGCTAGTTGGCATATAAACCTGTACTAATTTTGTCGGTGTTGGCTTCGTATCTATCTTTACAATCATAATGCGATCACTGTGCTGCTCATAGTAGTTTACCCGCATTCCTATTTTCTTATTCATTATCAGTCCTACTCCTGTGATACACCCAACTGATTTTGTATTTATAATCCTGTACTCACCTGACCAGAAATCCTGTTCATCCTGCCACCGAATTTCACTAATCCCCACTATATCTAACCTCAACCTATCCATTTCCCTTTTTACATTTTCTAATTTTCCTACCCTTATTCCACGCTCCGATCCGTAGAATGCCAGTATTGTCTTTCCTGATGACAACATCCTCCTGCGATAGAACGCATATGTGACATGAGTTAACGTGTCGTTGGAGCTGATCCCTGAAAATTACGGGAATCGGGCTACTTTGAATGCAGATCCGGTTTCTCCAGCCACATAGCACCGCCTCTTTCCATGCTGAGACGCGTCCCCGCTGCCATCGTGCCAAATGAGGATATATTGGCTGTCACGTGGCTTGTACTGTTGTGACTATTCAGTATAAACTGTTATCTGGCCATGCTAAGGATTTGTCATTCATTAGGTGTAATGGAATTGTTCGGACAGCTTTTATGAGGCACTGACTACAGTCTGTATCTATTTCTGTACAGTATGTGACGGAGAGTACTTTTTCACTTTGTTATTTGTGAAGTTTTCTTTGTGTTTAAGTGAACGATGGAGAGTAGCAAGAACATATGCTTAGGTTGCTTCGCTCTGAACTGAGACATTTTCTCTTCGTGTCACTACGTTAACGATATACAGGAGGCTGCTAAATGACCATAGGTTCCGACTCGATTTAGAAAACAATACAGCATGACTTTTTCAACGGAACGAAGTGTTCAGAAATAAACGTGACTTCCGACATACCTCAAGAGAGTGCTAGAGGCCTATTACTTTTCACAGTACATATGACCAATATGAAAATGTGGCGTCGCCCGTGTACATATTTACTGCAGTCATGTCACCTTCTGCTTTCTCTCACCTTTCCTTCCCTTGTCTGTCTGTTCATCCCCTCCTCTCCCCTCTCTCTGTCATCACCTCCTCCTCTCTGTTGAACTCCTCCACCTCTTCAGATCATCTCTGAAAAATAAGATTACTTTTTTTAACACTATGCTGATCAATACTTTTCATCTCATCGTAGCTGTGCACGTAATTTTAAACATTCTCAAAAAATAGTTGTCAATTTTAAAGAAGTAGACACATGTAATCAAGTAGATTCAACACTCTTTCTACGGCGAAGACATTATAAACAATATAACAGAACATTTAATTTTGTTATGCTTAAGTTCCCTAGTTGGTGATACTTCTTTGTCTCTTACTCCTCAAGAAACTTAACTGTCAGAATGCACAATTTAAAGGCGACTGACACAAACCGCAATTTTAAACAACTTTTTATGTGCCTTTGCGTCTTGTTGTTTTCTCTCGTTTGTTGTCCCTAAAAGTTTCGATATAATATCAGTAAGGTATACTATGGACGGTATTTGTCGACAATAGTAAGTTAAAGAAAACCAGAGAAAAAGTCAGGAAGCAAAAGCCTATATTAAGAAACTACTTATATTTTAATTTCCGAGGAGTTAATCTAGGCTGTAAGTACGAAGTATGATAGTATGAATTGCCGATTTAGCATTATCCCCCAGTTCTTGCTGCATTGTATGATTTGACGCAGCTAACTAAACGCAGACTATCAGAGAAAGAACTGCACTTGGTGGCCAGGTGAGTTGGAGTATTATCACGCTTCCCGTTCTTACTGCCGTCCTGTCTATTCGGTCACGTACCTCTTAACCTCGATGTTCGACAAGACTGATAAATACTTCAGTTGCAGGATATGATTAACCACTTATCAATGACTGACGTTAATGAAACACTAATAGGTGGATGCTTTACCGTGTGAGGCGCGGAAATGGCCGTGGGGTCTGTGGAACTACGATGCGGGTTGCGCGGCCGGAGCTTCAGGTCCTCCTTCAGGCGCGCGCAAGTGTCTGTGTGTGTGTTACACCGTTCGAACGTGGGAATGGTGGTTGATGTCGGACAGATGGGAACTTCGATCTCGGCAGTCATGCAGGACTTCGGCACCACACTTTCAACCGCCTGCAGGGTGTGCCGTGAGTGGTTGGATGAGGTGTCAGCCCACAACAAATAACTGCCAGTCCATCCTCCCACGGGCATGTGTGTGTGTGTGTGTGTGTGTGTGTGTGTTGTTCTTAGTATAAGTTTGTTTAAGTAGGATGATTCTGCCAGCATTTTGGAAAAGTATGGACACTAAGCGGTCTATGTCTTTATTTTTTGCGATAGCTTTGTTGTCTTAGGGCACGTTAATAAAAGTTAGTTCCGTTATACTTAAAGCGCATTTTTACAAATTTACGAAAGAAATGTATTTCATTGTCTCATTTTTCATTGTTTTATGGTTTAGTTTAGACTGTCCACTAGTCGTATTTGGTTTTCTTATGTTTTGCTGTAGATCGCGTATCACTGACTAAAACCGGTATTCAGTGGACAAAAGTCTTTCGACTATGGACGTAAATAAAGGAATATATGGTTTACTCATGAATCATTATTCAACTGATGACTATGTCGCATCTTGTGAGACATGACCCTAATTTCATGAAAGATTGTCAAAGCGCACTGAACTGACTCATGTTCTCCATTTGTGTCTTCCAGTGACGACGAATATTTGAGACTAATCATTCATTTCTTTCAGTGCAAAGAATGACAACAGACAAAATGTTAGATCCCCAACACACACGCGTCCAACAATCCCGCCGTCCCAGTTCTTTGAAAGCGCTCACTGGACTCTTCGGGTAGCTGGAGATGACGTGCATTTGGTAACACGTGGTTTTGTGAATCATGGCAGTATAATGGAGAATGTCTGCCATTAGCAAGTGTACACAGCTGCGTATCAAATTGCAACACCTTCAAAGACAGGAGATACCACGATCGATTTTATTTGGGATATATCAGGTGGTAAAACAGATCACATTGTTGAAAAGAGAGCCATATAGGAGATGTATGGAAGGTGATGAAATCAGTATTGAGCGTTGCCACAAATAATGGCTATAACCATTGCTCCACAATCCGGCATGGAATCTAAATCTATATACATACCCTGCAACCCACCAAAAGGTGCGTGGCGGAGGGTACCTACTACCACTACTAGTTATTTGCTTTCCTGTTCCTTCTCCATATAGAATGAGGGAAAAACGAATGATTGTGTGCATCTGTACGAGCTCAAATCTCTCTTTGTGGTCTTTATGCAAACTGTAAGCTGCAGTCCGCTTAAAATTCCGGCCGTCTAAATTTCTTCAACAGTGTTGCTGGAAAAGGACGTTGCCTTTCCTCCAGCGACTTCCATTTGAGTTTCAGAAGCATCTCAGTAATCCTCGTGCATTGATCGAATCTACCAGTAACAAATCTAGCCGCCGTCTCTGAATAACTTCTGTGCTGCATTTAGCGAAAATGCTACTAATTTTCTGCTAAACCACTAGACCAATTTCAATCAAATTTAGTACACACATTCCTTACCGTGAGGTACCAATTGCTGCAGGGTTAATAATCACATACAACACATGGTTCAGATAATATGACGTCATAAACAATAGGAATTGGACGAAGTGGCGCATGATGCAGCGCGACTTTATGAATAGGCTATATGAGAAAGAGTACTTAGCGACTTGCAACAAACTTTAAACGTAATTTAAAACCTTTATTAAACTTTTTCTCGCTGACAATCATAGCAAAATGATGAAAGGAAAAAAGTTTCTCGGTTACTACTTTTCCCATGTTTATGGAGTAAAACTACGGTATTCGGTATAACATTACAATTTATAATTTGTACATTACAAGTTATAGCCGCTAGAAATTTTACCGACAGTATATACGCACATACTTGAGTGTACCTTCGAAATTGTGGTCACCCACAAGTCTGTCCTCAATATAGGTATTCCATCTGCTGATCTCCGTTGTACACTACGCCGTAAAAGTTCTCGGTTTGTGGAGTAGTGAATGGCGCACCCTACAGGTGCCCAACAAACTGAGGCGTATAAAGGAGACAACAAACGTGTGGAGGACCTCTCTGCGAGCCCCTCGCAGAGACTCTGTCGTTCTCTGCCGGCTGCGTATTGGCCATACTTGGCTCACGCACGGCCACCTTCTCCGTCGCGAGGATCCTCCCGAGTGTCGATGTGGTGCGCGTCTGACAGTCGCCCACATCGTCTTGGAACGCCCGGACTTAGCAGCACAGAGAAGGAATTTTAATCTCCCTGGCGATTTGAAACTTGTTTTAGCTGACAATGCCTCTATGGCTGACGCTGTTTTAAATTTTATTCGTGTGAGTGGCTTGTACCGATCCATTTGATTTTTAGTACTGTGTTCATTATGTGTTTGTTCTTCGTTGGCCTACCGTTTTAGGCAGGTGGTTTTAATGTGCAAAAGCGGCCAGATGCCCTACTGCCTTGTCTGTGGTCACCTGGCCAGGACACGCTGGCATCGTCTTACCACCTTTCTCTTCTTTTACCCGTTTTTACTTTCATTCTTTTACTTATTGACTTGTTACACCCCTTTGCTTGGTGAGACTTAACACATCGTTTTATGTTACATTGTATTGCTTTTATTCTAATCTCTACGGTTGGAACAAGGGACGGATAACAGTAGACGTTTAGTCCATTTATAACCAAACCATCGAAAATGTATCGCAGTACGACACATAGCCTACGAGAGCACATAAACAGTAACATTCACGGAAAACCGCCCCATCACCCACCAAGTTTTAATCTATTACGTCTTTACTACTAACTGTAATCCAAAGAGGTTTTACACACATATAGTCCTTATACAAATGACTATACCTGAAAAATGGCAGTAATAAATGAATAAATACCCGGGCAACACCGGGTTTTCAGCTAGTCTAATATATAAAGCAGAGTGACCTTATGTTTGTGTGTTTGTGTGTACTTGTTGAATACAAATCTTTTTGTTCCAATCTTTATGAAATTTTGTACATGTAAGCTTCAATCCATGCCACGTCGGGGGTTCAAATCTCCCCTTGGGCTTGGATATGTGTGTGTTGTCCTTAGGTTAGTTTAACTTAAGTAGTTTGTAAGTCTAGGGACTCATGACCAAAGTATTTTGGTACCATAAGAATTACAAACATTTGACCATTTGATTTTCAATCCATGAGGACGGTCGCCATAAGTGTAAGAATCACTAACAATACATAGTTCACGAGATATGACGTCATAAACAATGAGATGCGCGAAAAACTGCTGCATTTAGCGGCAATGCTGCTCATTTTCTCCTAAACCATTGGACCGATTTCAACCAAATTTTGTACAAACATTCCTTACCGTGAGGTAACAATTGCTGCAGTTTTAATAATCATATGCGACACATGGTTCAGAAGATATGACGTCATAAAAAATAGTAATCGCAAAAATCTCTCACATAATGCGGCGAGACTTTAAAAATACGCTCTATGAGAATGAGAGTACTTAGCGACTTGCAACAAACTTTAATTTCAAACCTTTATGAAACCTATTCTCGCTGACAACCATAGCAAAATAAATAAAAGAAAAAAAGTTTCTCGCTTACTACTTTTCCGCTGTTTATGGAGTAAAACTACGGCATTCGGTATTACGTCACAATTTATAATTTGTACACTACAAATTGTAGCCACAGGAAATTTTACAGACAGTATACACGCATATAGTTGAGCGTACCTTTTAAATTGTATCACTGTACGACACGTAGTTTATGAGTTTTGATCACATAAACAGTAACGTTCATGGAAAACCGCCCCATGACTCACCAAGTTTTAATCTATTACTTCTTTCATTCAATTGTATTCCCAAGAGATTGTACAGACATACAACCCTTACACAAATGAGTATATACATGAAAAATGGCAGGAATAAATAAATAAATACCCGGGCAAGGCCGGGTATTCAGCTAGTTCTCCCAATACACCCAAGTCAACCATCCGCCTTCCCATTTCATATCGCTGTGCAGTTTTACGCCTAGATATTTGACGCGATTGTGTCAAATGTTGAAATGTTCAAATGTTTGTTAAGCTTAAGGGACTTAACTACGGGGTTATCAGTCCCTAAACTTACAAACTACTTATGTACTACCTACAACTAAGGACGGCACAAATATCCATGCCCGAGGGGGGATTCGAACCCCCGACCGTAGTGGCCGTGCAGACCGTGACTGGAGCGCCTCAGTCCCCTCGGCCACCGCGGCCGGCGCGATTGTGTCAAACAGCCCACTACTAATTCTGTATTCGAATAAAAAAAAATATTTCAAATGTTTGTTAAGCTTATGGGACTTAAGTACGGGGTCATCAGTACCTAAACTTACAAACTTCTTATGAACTACCTTATACTAAAGACGGCACAAATATCCATGCCCGAGGGGGGATTCGAACCCCCGACCGTAGTGGCCGTGCAGACCGTGACTGAAGCGCCTCAGTCTCCTCGGCCACCGCGGCCGGCTGTATTCGAACATTACGGGATTGTTTCTCCTACTCCTCTGCATCAGCTTATATCTTTCTACATTTGAGGCTAGCTGCCATTCCTCACATCACCTAGAAATTTGGGCCAAGTCATCCTGCATCCAAAGTTGACACCTTCCTGGCTACGTATTCCATATGCTCTTACGTTCGTTAGCAGTCTGTAGTGCGGTACCGTGTCAAACGCCTTTCGAAAATCGAGAAATATGCAGCCTGCCCTTCACCCATGTTTCGCAAGTTGTTTTGAGAGTAACGGGCAAGCTCTTTCGCACGATCGACGATTCCTAAAGCCATGCTGATGCATGGACAGTGGCATCTCTTTCTCTGTTGTTGTTATGGTCTTCAGTCCGGAGATTGGTTTGATGCTGCTCTCCACCCTACTCTATCCTGAGCAAGCATCTTCATCTCCTCATAAGAACGGCAACCCACATCCACTTGAATCTGCTTAGTATACGCGTCTCTTGGTCTCCCTCTGCGATTTTTACCCCACACACTTCCCTCCAATGCTAAATTTACGATTCCCCGATGTCTAAGAATGTGTCCTACCAAGCGGTCCCTTCTTTCAGCCAGGGTATGCCAAAAATTCCTTTTCTCACCAATTCTGTTCAGTACTTCTTCATTGGTTATGCGATCTACACACCTAATCTTCAGCATTCTTCTGTAGCACCACATTTCGAAAGCCTCTATTCTCTTTCTGTCCACACTGTTTATCGTCCATGTTTCACTCCCGTACAAGGCAACACACCACACAAATGCCTTCAGAAAGAACATCCTTAGGCTTAAATCAATATTCGAGGTTAACAAATTTCTCTTTTTCAAGAACGCTTTTCTACCCATTGCCATTCTGCATTTTATATCCTCTGTACTGCGACCATCGCATGTTATTTTACTACCCAAGTAACAAAACTTATCTACCACCTTCATTGTTTCGTTACCTAATCTAATTCCTTCAGCATCGCCTGATTTTCTAAGTCCGCATTCCATTATCTTTGTTTTGCTCTTGTTAATGTTCATTTTATACGCACTCTTCAACACACTGTCCATTCCATTCAACTGCTCTCCCTGGTCCTTCGCTGTCTCTGACAGAATTACAATGTCATCAGCAAAACGCAATGTTTTTATTTCTTCCCCCTGAACTTTAATCCCTATTCCAAATTTTTCCTTGCTTTCCTTCACCGCCTGCTCGATGTACAAGTTGAATAACATCGGAGAAAGGCTACAACACTGTCTTACTCCCTTCCCAACTAATGCTTCCCTTTCATTCCCTTCGAGTTTAATAACTGCGGTCTGGCTTTTGTACAAGTTGTAAATAATTCTCCTTTCCCTGTATTTTACCCCTAATGACTTCAGAATTTGAAAGTGTGTATTCCAGTCAACATTGTCAAAAGCTTTCTCTAAATCAACAAAAGCTAAAAATCTATCTTCTAAGATAAGTCGTAAAGTCAGTATTGCCTTCCGGGTTCCTATGTTCCTCCTGAATCCAAACTGATCGTCCCCGAGGTCAGCTTCTACCAGCTTTTCCATTCTCTTGTAGATAATTCGTGTTAAAATTTTGCAACGATGACTTATCAAACCGATGGTTCTGTAATTTTCACATCTATCTGCGCCTGATTTCTTTGGAATGGGGATTATTATATTTTTCTTAAAGTCTGAGGGTATTTCGCCTGTCTCATAAATCTTACACACCAGGTGAAATAGTTTTGTCGGGGCTGGCTCTCCCAGAGACTTTAGTAGCTCTGAGGGCATGTTATCTATTCCCGGGGTCTTGTTCCGACCTAGGTCTTTCAGGGCTCTATCAAATTCATCTCTCAGTATCGTATCTCATATTTCATCTTGATATACTACCTCTTCCCTTCCTACAACATTGTCTCTAAGTTCATTTCCTTTGTAGAGCTCATCTTTGTACTCTTTTCACCTTTCTGCTTTCCCTTCTTTGCTGAGAACAGGGTTTTCCATCTGAGTTCTTGATAATTGTTGAACTGTTTTCCTTGTCCCCGAATGCCTCTTTTATTTTCCTGTAGGCAGTATCTACTTTTCCCCTTCTTATACATTCTTCTATAGATAGGCATTTGGCTTCTAGCCACTGCTGCTTAGCCATTTTGGACTTCCTGTCAATCTCATTTCTTAGTCGTCTGTATTCCATTTTGCCTGTTTCATTTACGGCATTTTTATATTTTCTCCTTTCATCAATTAACTGTAGTATTTCCTGTGATAACCAATGATTTTTTGTAGGTCTTGCCTTTCTATCTATTTCGTCCTCTGCTGCCTTCACTATTTCATCTCTCAATGCAACCATTCCTCTACTGTTTTATTTCCCCCCGTTTCTGTCAATTGTTGCCTAAAGCACCCTCTGAAATTCTTAAGAACCTCAGGTTCCTTCAGTTTATCCAGGTCCCATCTCCTTATTTTCCTACCTTTCTTGAGTGTTTTTCAATTTCAGCCTACAGTTCATGACCAATAAGTTATGGTCAGAGTCTATATCGGCTCCTTGGTATGTCTTACTGTTTAAAACGTGGTTGCGGAATCTATGTTTTACCATTATAAAATCTATCTGATACCTTCCGGTGTCTCCTGGTCTCTTCCACGTATACAACCTTCTTTTGTGATTCTTAAACCAGGTGTTTGTTATGATTAAATCATGTTCCGTGCAAAATTCTACCAGGCGACTTCCTCTTTCATTTCTTCTGCCCAGTCCATATTCACCTACTATTTTTCCTTCTCTTCCTTTTCCTACTACCGAATTCCAGTCTCCCATCACAATTAAGTTTTCCTCTCCCTTAATTGTCTGAAAAATTTCCATTAACTACTCATACATTTCTTCAATCTCCTCATCATAGGCAGAGCTATTTGGCATAGAAACCTGTACTACTGTTGTCGGTGTTGGCTTCGTATCTATCTTGACAATGATAATGCGATCACTGTGCTGCTTATAGTAGTTTGCTCGAATTCATATTTTCTTATTTATTATCTGTCCTACTCCTGTGATAACCCCAACTGATTTTGTAGTTATAATCATGTACTCACCTGACCAGAAATCCTGTTCATCCTCCAACCGAACTTCACTAATCCCCACTATATCTAACTTCAACCTATCCATTCCTCGTTTTAAATTTTCTAATTTTCCTACCCGATTAAGGGATCTAACATACCACACTCCGATCCGTAGAATGCCAGTATTGTCTTTCCTGATGACAACATCCTCCTGAGTAGTCCCCGCCCGGAGATCCGAATGGGGGAGTATTTTACCTCCGGAATATTTTACCCGAGAGGATGCCATCATATTTTCATACAGTAGAGTTGCATGTCCTCGGGAAAAGTAACGGCTGTAGTTTCCCCTTGCTTTCAGCCATTCGCAGTAGCTGTGTGGCAAAGCCACATTAGCTGATGTTACAAGGGCAGCTCAGTCAATAATCCAGACTGTTGCCCCTGTAACTACTGAAAAGGCTGCTGCCACTCTTCAGGAACCACACGTTTGTCTGGCGTCTCAAGAAAATTTATTGTCTTAGAACTGAGAATATGTTCAAGACTTCTACAGCAAACTAACGTTAATGATATAGATATGTAATTATGTGAGTGCCTCCTTTTGCCTTTCTTATACACAGGATTCAGATGCGCCTTTTTCCATTCACTTGAAACTTCTTGTTGAATCAAAGCTTCGCGATAAATGTAAGCTAAGTAAGCGGCAAAAGCTGCAGAGAATTCTTTGTAAAACGGAATTGGTACCCCATCTGGACCGTGTCACTTGTTTGTTTTCAATTGTCTCACAAGGGACACCTTTGACCTCGAACTCTCGGAACCGCACGAAACCATGCTTGGAATAACAGGACAGTGTCTTGTGTGTCATTTCCATGCAGAACGTTGCATTGTACCTCCAGTAATATGGAGGTTTGTGCGCCGTCTTGCAATAACCGTTTTTGTCTGTAGTTACAAATACATTACATCGGATTTTTGTACTAGCATTGCTGCATGTACTTCTGTTAAATTGTTCATAAAAATTTATAATGTATTACAAACTCTAAAGCGAAAGAGAATATTAGAATCCAGGATAACAGTTTACTTACAGTCGTTGAGACGTACAGTGCTGATGTTGGCAACAACCGTAGAATGCTATTTGAAAATCCAATCGTACAGAATAAGGGAAATAATCCTTGGTGTTGGCACTGAAGTAAATAAATAATTCTGTTCTTTTCCTTAGGTTGACAGAAGTTTTTATGTAACAGTACTCTTGCCTTGTCAGTAAATTAACCATCCTTGTGAAAGAAATATTTCGTTGCCAACATTAGCATACTACGTCGCTGCAACCGTAACTAAACTTTACGCAGTATTCTATCTGTCTTAGTTAAGTTGTAATCCCTTATAGATATGTGTCACTATAGACATTTAGTTATAAAAATATAAAAGGGGGTGGGTTTTGTGATAAAACGCCAGGTTTCGTGCTTTCAAAATACATACTGCAATTTATAACGGCTGAACTTCGAAACGCAACAAAGAGCATTCAACAGTTGTTGCTGCACAGTACACTGCCCGGTCTCCGTAAGTAATATTTTACGCAGTGTAATAATATTATTTTTCGTTTTTGTACCCTAGCTGCGGGAGTGGCCGACCGCTTAAAGGCGCCTTCCTGCGGAGATTCGAGTCCTCCCCCAGGCAGGGGTATGTGTATTGTCCTAAAGTTAGTTTAAAGTAGTTTGTAAGCCTAGGGACTAATAGCCACACAAGTTAAGTCCGTTAGATTTTAACCATTTTAACATTTTGTACTCAAAATATATTTGTATGTTCTGGAAAGCTCTGTTGTGTTATGATACTGTGCGGCTGCTATCTCCCTACTGGCAGAATCTCTGTTATTAGGTAGTGCTTTCAAAAGAGATATACAAAAACGTACGTTCGAATATCACACACTTCAGATCATAATAAATATATTTACGGAAAACATACAGACCTCTCCGTCCGGGTTACCAGTTATCGCGACAATTTTTTTTTATGTTCGAATCTTTTTGGAAACGAAGCATTGTAAATCCACCTCTAGAACGATTAGAAGAGTTTACGGTAGCGTAACCATCCGCAATTTCATGTTAAATTGCCGTGACGCAAATACTATATCTGCCCAGCACGTTACACTTAAGAACTATGGGCAACGAAATTCAGGGTGCGACAGCTCGTACTTACAGGAGCCTTAAGACAGAGGACTCTTTTGAACGACGATTCGTCTGCACCACGATTCGATTCTTACAATTCTTTGTTAGTATTAGCTCAAATGAATGATACATTCACGAATCTCCACAACTCTACCACCTTCCTACTATCGATATAAAACCGTCCTGGCGATAACAGCGTCACATGACGAGGAATGACTGCTGGTCAGACACCCGCGCGGTGAATATAGTACCGTAACTTGGGGTGAAATGGAACAGAACATGTAGTTTCTACTGAAAATTAATGTCTAAATATTGCACTACAACTCTGAAAATTAATATAAAGAACCTCTAGTTATGCTTACATCTACGTGTTGCAAGGTTAAAAATCCTCTATCAAAACCTTTTGTTATATTTTAATCTAAATTGTTTCAAATCATCCCAGGAGTTGGGGTGATTTGGAACACTGACTCTTTTGATAAATATTTGCATTTAAAACATATGGAGGTGTTGATAGGGACACAGTAAACACATGTGTCAGAACTTTGTTGTGGAGGATGCCTTTATATTACGTCTGTTTGATTTTAATTAATGCTATTTACTGGGTGGAACACTTCTACTGTCTGCTCCAAATTGCTGTAATAGTTTTCTATCTCCTCTGTTAACTTGCACCCTAGCTCTCTTTACATTTTCACTTAAACGTACTGTAAGAGCCTTGTTATGTGAGAGCAGATTTTTCACCCACTCATATCCAGGCCTGTTGCCATCAGACCTCTTTTCCACTCTTCCACTTCGGTCCAAATCGCACCTCAGAATATTCCGAACCTCACTTGTCGTAATTGGCTGACACCATTCTGCACATTTAAATAAACCACTGATTGATGCCCTCTCTTCTTCTGCTGCCAAGACGGTTTGTCCACCTATTTTCAAAGGATTTTTATTATTTAACTTCCTTGAGAGTGTACTAACAGGTATTCCATATTTTTAGAAACATTTCTGAGATATTTTACGTGTCTTGATTTCATTCAGAGCTTTCTGGAGGCTTATCTCGCTATAGTTTTGATATCCAGGTGGCCCAGTCTTCTTTTTGTACACTCGCAGCATGTTCCAATTCACCCTGAAAAAATACTATTTTGCATATTTACACCTCTACCTAATAAACAACATAAGCAAACATAAGCTAACTTTTCACACACCATGACTGATAGTTGCCCTTAACATACCAATGTCAGAAAACTGTATTACTGTTACCAGAGTAGCTGTGCAATAGTTTGTTTTCAGACTTTCATATTATAGGAAATTTTACACTTACATATAAATATTTTTTGGAGTTGTATACCTCTTTCACACACACAATTTTTGTATCACTGTAACAATTAGTATATCTGGTGACTATGGGAGGTGGTTTTCATTAGTTACACCAAAGATGATTTCTTGAAATGGAGAAATGTTCCATTTCACCACAGTAGTGCCAAAACACCCCAAGTAACGGTATCAGAGTGCGGAGGCTGGGCAAGATCACGTGGGGAACTGCACAGCTTGTCGGCTGTTGAAGGACTGCTGCAGGGAGTGTCTTCAATAAGTGGAGGAACTACGTCCAGTCGTAGAGCGTCTGGGAGTACAGATGTATACGTTGTAGTGTCGGCAGACTGGTGAAACAGGAGTGGCATTAACATCAGTCTTCATCGCTTGGCAGAGTAGAAGTGTGTCTGAAGACTCAGAGCACTGAAGACACGGAACGATGGGCCTCTGCAACGACGACCCACGCTCTTGCAGGTGTGAATACCACAGCTAAGAGGGAGAGGACACCTACGCGTCATCGCCGAATTCGTGCAGATTTGTAGTACATGTAGGGCGCTGTGAAATATGGGAGTACACCATGTGGGAACTCCAGATGGGAAATAAAAGGAATTTTGATACGGATCTATCACCATATGCACCTCATCAACAGCCCTTGAGAGAGTTTGTTTAGGAAGCGGTGTTTGGCTTAGCGAAGCGCGCCCGGTCAGAAGGCTGAATGCTCTCTGTAGTTAAAAAACTGACCCAAGAACACATCGAACAATAACGAAAAGACACGATCAAGGACCGCTAGGAACAAAACTACCTAGAGAGCGAAAGAAAGAAAAGAATAGCGGTAAGAGATCGTAATTTTATTGAAAGGTACGCGGGTTCGATTACACCTAGCGGCATTTTTTTTTTCTTGGCAATGCGTACACTACTGACTTCACAATTAGCCGCAACGTCATATATGTTATTTTGTATTTATATGTGCACAACATAAAAACAGCACTTACCTAATCGACAAAGAAGAAGAAATCACTTCCATTATACATCACCAGCTGTCCTCGCAAGTATTCAGTGACATGCTGCGTTACGCGTGGTTCGCTGCTGGACTGTGCGATGAAAGAACCTGTTTTCAGAATGTCAGTCAAGTTTGTTTTTCTATGCAGAGATTTAAAAAAACATGTAACTGCAAAAGGGCGATGTTCATAACGAGCGCAAGATGCTGTCAGAATTATTGCTTCCCTGTTTCTTCGATTAATATCACCCCGGTACATCATGTAATTGATCAATTGCAAGAGAATTGAAGTATCGTTTTACATACACGACGTCCCTAAGTACGCGTTAACTAGAGTCCCTTTTTAAATGTTTGTAGTCCCGAATATCATCAAATGCCCTTTATTTTTTGCTTATATAAATTATATAAAATAACCTATCATGTTGTAGTTAATTGTGACGTCAGTCTATATCTACAACAATACTCTGAGAACCAGTGTGAAGTGCATGGCAGAGGGTACGTCCCACAGTACCAGTTATTACGGTTTTCCCCAGTCCATTCACTTATTGAGCGTGGGAAGAAAGATCGTTTTAATGCCTCCATGCGTTCTGTAGTTAATGCAATCTTGTCTTCACGATCCCTACGAAAACAGTATGTACTTGTACGCATTGCGAAGGAGCAGAAAAAAATTGCCGCCGGCTGGAGTTCAACCTGCGACCTTCTCAATACGAATCCCATCGTTTAACGCTGAGCCAAACACCGCTTCCTAAACACGCGCTCACAGGGACAGTTGCTAAGATGCATATGGTGATAAATACGTACCAAAATTCCTTTTACTTCCTAAACGCTCGGACATTTCGAGTTCCCACTTGGGGTACTTTCGTGTCTCACCACGCCCTACATGTACCATAAATTTGGACGAATTCGGCAATGAGTAGGCGTCCTCTCCTCGTAAGGCTTTAATGGGTATGTGATCGACGTCTCTGGGCGTTTGTGCAGTGCTCCGATGAATCCCAACAATTTCCTCACCACGCCGATCACGCCGATGGGGAGTGCGAATCCTTCGTTTCCCGGAGGAACATCTCCTTGACACCTACAACTGTGTGACAAAGGCGAGCTGGCGGCTGAGAAATGTATTTTCCCACTCTCTCAAATTTTGCTTCCTCAATTACGGTATCAACTAGATATAAATGATAATAAAAAAAGTGAAACAAATCCATCAATAATGAAAACTACAGCATTAGAAACAATCAGTCAGAGATACCCCGAAGATCAGTGGCTACACATCTACATAGATGGGTCATTAATGCAAAAAGAAAGAAATATTGGTGTATGAATATACAGCAAAATTTTCTGTTTTATCAAAGTTTTGGATTACACCACTCTAATTTTGAAGGTGAAGTTGAAGCCATCAGAACTGTAGTAAATCAGCTAAATTACTATTTGCACACATTTGATAAAGCAGTCATATTCTGTGACTCGAAAGCAGCAATATCAGCAATTGTCAACTTAAAAGATCCAAAAATGGCTAAAGTAAAAGATATCCAAGAAATAATTAAGTCCCTACAGCAACACAACACGAAAATTGCAATTCAGTGGATACCATCTCACTGTGGCGTAATGGTAATGAGAAAGCTGATTTCCTAGCCAAAAAGGGCACAAAAATTAAACAAATTGGAAAAACTACCCTGTCATATTTTGTAGTAAAATCGCATTATTAACAATATTTTTAAAGAATAATCGAGAAAAATAAATTCTCATGAGAGGGTAAGAGCCGGGAAATCCTCTTGGATAACCAGCCGCCCACCTGCATAAGAAGTCCAGCCTGCCGTCTCCAGAATGTGTTCTGTGTCACAAGAGTGCTACCTAATGAACTGTGATCATTTAAAAGAGTGTTCAGAACTGTACAATTGTAATTTAGACTTAACAAAATTGTACTGGGAAGCAAGAAGGCGAATGACGTTAAGTCAACTGCCGGAACATTAAAATAATAATAATAATAATAATAATGATATTTGATAGACGGTGAAGATCCTCTAGTTATGAAGGTTAATAGTGCTACGTTTCATAGTTCGGTATAAAACGTAAGATTTTATCGAGTTTCACAGATAAAATACCCTCTGCCATACACCATACGTAGGGAGAGAGTGCAAAGTTTCATCGCAATTGGTTGGTTGGTTGGTTGGATGATTAAGGGGGACAAAACTACAATGGTCATACGTCCCCCTTCATCGCAATTGGTTCAACGGCACAGCAGCGTATAAAACACGAACAAACTTGATACGGCAGTTCCCAATACGTCTCATTGTCTATGAAGTCACATCTCCTAAGCTATGAGGAGTACAATGTAATAATTCCCAAGGCAAAACACGTTGCGAGTACACGTAACATCTAAAGCAATGTGGCAAAGATCAGAGCAGAAGTAGCGCCAAAGAGAGGCCTCGAGTGATTCCACAGATAATACTAACGAGACACATGACTCTACTAGCGGTACCAGATTATACGACAGTAACCGAAGCGTCACAAAGACAAGTGCTCAGAAGGGATTAGCACTAGATATTAAGATAACTGAATAACTGATGACAACTCAGGTTGTGTGTAGGGAGACCTTGCGTACGAGGTTTGTCAGGAAAATAATGAGACTGTTTCTCTATTTCAGGAACTACACACAGAAGGACAATGAAACTAGTGGAGCTGATAAAGGCAACATTTGTCTACAAGCAGTGAATATTTGAAGTACCTACGGTGAACACACGTGAGTTTATAACATATTTTGTTAGGTGTGTTAGTGTTGCTTGTCCGTGAGATGGCGGGTACATCAAATTTTGTGTGGAACTCAATGACAATGCACTAGAATCGTTTAGTAACATTTAGAAAATTAACACAAGCTGCTGAGTGGCACACAAGCAGCTCACCACGAGTAAAGAAGGCCAGGAGAAGCAAATAAAAAATCTGGGTCATGTTGATTTGGTTCTTTGATCATCAAGGCGTGATCCATAAGGAATTTTTTCCTCGAGGAAAAACAATATATCAACAAATTTAGATCCAGGTTCTTGAAACACAAGGAATCGGGTCATTCGTGTCCGTCCTGACATGTCTCAATCATGGATCCTCCATCACGACAATGCACCGTGCCACACTGCTCTCTATTGGAAATAAGGGCATTCATGTTTTCCCAAACTCCCCCCCTCCCCCGCCCCACAATTCCTAAGATCTCAGCCTCTGTGACGTCTTCCAGTTCCCCAAAATGAAAAATGTTGTTTGTGTACATCATTTTGGGTCCGTAGGAAACGTTGAAAGTGTCGTGACACAGGAGCTTTGGAGGGTGCTATCTATGAGAGGGCAAGAGTGTCTTCGAATCTAATAACAGGCTATTTTTCCGCATCTGATGTACTAATCCACTAGTCATCCATGTCGTGGGACAAAATATTGTGTAAACTAGTGCTGAAAGATTGGATGTCCTAGTTCTTCTCTCACAGTCGTATATCGGAAACTGGCAATTATAACCTTGGTCTCAGACAGTAAAGGAATATGAACACCGTGCAATGTTTTCTGATTATTTTTTCTGAAATCGATTTCTCCGATTCAGTACGTAATTGTTATTCGATTTCTGCTATTCGTTCGCTGTTCTTTCTATTCTTCGATGGCAAGATTCAAGTGTGCAAAGTTTTACTGAAATCAGATGGACGATACGGCAGCGCATAAAATACAACACAAACATGATGCGGCTGTCTGCCACGCGTCTCAGTGTTTATGAGAAGAGAGTTTATAAGAAATACGATGAAATAATTCCTAAAGCGCATTCATTAGCGAAAATCGATAGTGCTGCAAAACAAGATGCGAACACATCTAATAGCAAATAATTAATACATTTAAACGTCATTCATAATGCTGTAGTTTTAGAAGCAACTGCGTATTCATGAGGTCACATCTGTTTAACTATATATGTCTGATGAGCTACGTGAAGTATAGTGATGTAATTACGCCTGTAACTTTCGCGAAAGTGCAACGATTGCAGATCAAGTGCACGGCCACTACGGTCGGGGGTTCGAATCCCCCCTCGGGCATGGATATTTGTGCCGTCCTAGTTCGTAAGTAGTTCATAAGTAGTTTGTAAGTTTAGGGACTGATGACCCCGTAGTTAAGTCCCATAAAACAAACATTTGATTTTTAGTGCAGCTCGTGCGAGGCCCCATAATGACCAGGGCGTATTGTACACTGGTTGCAGACCATTTACACCCCATCATGCCGATCGAGTTTCCGAACGTCGTTGTCATTTTTCAATATTATAACTCACGATGTCACAAGGCCGGGAGTTGATGGAGTGGTTTGAGCAAAACAGTGGCGAGTTCTGTTTATGTGGTTGGCCATCAACTTGTTCTGTCACAACGCGAACGCGATAGAACGCATATGGGATGTGCCTGAACGTGTGGTCAGAGCTTATCCCTCCCTCCCTGGATTCTGCGTGACTCAGGTGACTGGTGAATGCAGATGCGGCGCCAGATATCGCCAGCCATATACCACGGCCTCGTCGCAAACACGCCAAGATGCGTCACCACTGTCATCGTGCCAAATGAGGACATACTGCATCTCACTGTTGTGACTACTCATGTTAACTGTCATCTGGCCTTGCTAAGTATCTTCCATTGATTACATGTAATTGATTTGTTTGGACAGCGCTCTTGAGGAAGTGACTACAGTCTGCATGTATTTCTGTACAGTGTGTGACGGAGAGTAACTTTGACTTTGTTATTTGTGAAGTTTTCTTCCTGATAAATTGAAGGATGGAGAGTAGCAAGAACATATGCTCGCCGCGAACTTCTCTTAAACTAATTTTGTCTTTGTGTATCTACATGAACGATATACAGGAGTCTGCAAAATTACCCATATGTTTCGACTGCATTTAGAAAACAATAACGCTTGACTTTCTCAACGGAAAGAAGTGTTCAGACATAAACGTGACTTCCAACATCGACGGCGAGTGCTCATCAGAGACGAGTGAATCGTCAGGCGTGCCCCAGGGGAGTGTGATAGGACCGCTATTATTTTCTATCTATATAAATGATCTGATGGACAGAGTAAGTTGTAATTTGCGGCTGTTTGCTGATGATGCTGTGGTGTATGGGAGGGTGTCGTCTGTAACTGACTGTAATAGCATACAGGTTGACTTAGGCAAAATTTCTAGTTGGTGCGAAGAATGGCAGCTAGCTCTCAATGTAGAAAAATGTAAGGTGATGCGCATGAGTAGAAAAAACAATCCTATAATGTTCGAATACAGCATCAGTAGTGAGCTTCTTGATGCGGTCGCGTCGTTCAAATAACTAGGCGTAACATTGCAGAGCGATATGAAATGGAACGAGCATGTAAGGACAGTTGTGAGTAAGGCAGACAGCCGACTTCGGTTTATTGGGAGAATTTTGGGAAGATGTACTTCACCTGTAAAGGAGACCGCGTATAAAACGCTTGTACGACCACGTCTTGAGTATTGCTCAAGTATTTGGGACCCGCAGCAGATCGGTTTGAAGGAAGACATAGAGGCGGTTCAGAGGCGAGCAGCTAGATTTGTTACCGGTAGGTTCGACCAATGCGCGAGTGTCTCGGAAATGCTCCGGCAACTCAATTGGGGATCGCTGGAGGAAAGACGACGTTCTTTTCGTGAATTTCTGTTAAGTAAATTTAGTGGGCCGGAATTTGAAGCTGAGTGTAGTACGATCTTGCTGCCGCCTACTTACATTTCGCGTAAAGATCACAAAGACAAGATAAGAGAAATTAGGGCTCGTACGGAGGCATATAGGCATTCTTTTTTTCCTCGTTCAATTTGGGAGTGGAATAGGAAAGGAAATGCCTCATCTACATCTACATCTACATCTACATCTACATGGGATACTCTGCAAATCACATTTAAGTGCCTGGCAGAGGGTTCATCGAACCACAATTATACTATTTATCTCCCATTCCATTCTCGAATAGCGCGCGGGAAGAAGGAACACCTGAATCTCTCTGTTCGAGCTCTGATTTCTCTTATTTTATTCTGATGATCATTTCTACCTATGTAAGTGGGAGTCAACAATATATTTTCGCATTCAGAGGAGAATGTTGGCCATTGGAGTTTCGCAAGTAACCCACGCCTAAGCGATAAGCGCCGTTGTTCTAATGATTCCCATCCCAGATCCTGTATCATTTCCGTAACGCTGTCTCCCCTGTATCGTGACAATACGAAACGAGCTGCCCTTCTTTGGACTCTCTCGATGTCCTCCGTCAAACCCACCTGATAAGGATCCCACACTGGGCTGCAATACTCCAAAAATGGACGGACAAGCGCAGTGTATGCAGTTTCTTTAGTAGTTCTGTTGCATCTTTTAAGGATTCTGCCAATAAAACGCAGTCTCTGGTTCGCCTTTCCCACGATATTATCTACGTGTTCTTTCCAGTTTAAGTCTGAAGTAATAGTGATTCCTAGGTATTTTGTGGAGTTTACGGCCTTCACATTTGATTGATTTATGTTGTAAACAAAGTTTAACGGATTTCTTTTCGTACTCATGTGGACGACTTCACACTTCTCATTATTTAGAGTCAATTGCCAATTTTTACACCATACTGATATCTTATTCAGATCGTTCTGCAGTTGGTTTTGATCTTCAGATGATTTTACTAGACGGTAAATGACGGCGTCATCTGCAAACAACCTAAGAGAGCTACTTAGATTTTCCCCTAAATCGTTTATGTAAATAAGGAATAGCAGAGGACCAATAACACTACCTTGTGGAACGCCCGATATCACCTCTGTTTTAGTCGATGCCTTACCATCGATTACCACGAACTGTGTCCTCTCTGACAAGAAATCCCCTATCCAATTGCAAATTTGGGGCGATATACCATAACCACGCAATTTGATTAAAAGCCGTTTGTGAGGTACGGTGTCAAAAGCTTTCTGGAAATCAAGAAATACGGAATCGATTTGCGAACCTTTGTCGATAGCACCCATCACTTCGTGTGAATATAGAGCTAGTTGTGTTTCGCATGAACGATATTTTCTAAATCCGTGTTGACCTTGGGTCAATAGATCGTTCTGTTCGAGATAATTCATAATATTTGAATACAGGATATGTTCCAAAACCCTGCTGCAAATTGACGTCAATGAAATAGGCCTGTAGTTTAGTGTGTTACTCCTACTGCCTTTCTTGAATATAGGTGTGACCTGTGCAACTTTCCAATCTTTTGGTACAGATCCTTCTATGAGAGAGCGGTTGTATATGACTGTTAAGTAAGGAGCTATCGCTTCAGCATAATCAGATAGAAATCTAATGGGTATACAATCCGGACCAGAAGACTTGTTCTTATTAAGTGATTTTAGTTGCTGTACTACTCCGATGATATCTACTTCTATGTTATTCATTACGGCATCTGTTCGTAATTCGAAATCTGGAATATTGGTTTCGTCTTCTTTAGTGAATGAGTTTCTAAAAGCTAAGTTTAGTAACTCTGCTTTAGTAGCGCTGTCATCGGCAGGATCGCCATTACTATCACGTAGTGAAGGTATTGTTTGTGACTTTCCCCGAGTATATTTAACATATGACCAAAATCTCTTTGGGTTTTCAGTCAAATTACGAGAAAGAGTTTCGTTGTGATAAATGTTGTAGGCATCTCGCATTGAAATCCTCGCTAAATTTCGAGCTTCTGAGTACAATCGCAAATCCTGGGGATTTCGTGTTCGTTTAAATTTAGTATGCCTTTTCCTTTGCTTTTGCAACAGTGTCCTGACCTGTTTTGTGTACCAAGGGGGATCGCCTCCTTCTTTTATTAATTTATTAGGTATAAAACTTTCAATTGCTGTCGATACCACTTCTTTGAATTTGAGCCACATCTGGTCTACACCTACGTTTAGTGTTAGAAACGAGTGGAAGCTGTCTTTCAAGAAGCAATGTATTTTGTTTCTATCTGCTTTCCTGAACAAATATACTTTGCGTTTATTTTTGGTAACTTTGGGACTTTCGATATTCAATTTCGCTACTACAGCTCTGTGTTCACTAATACCTGTATCCGTTTTGATGCTCATTATGAGCTCAGGATTATTTGTTGCTAAGAGATCAAGTGTGTTTTCACATCCATTTACAATTCTAGTTGGCTCATGAACTACTTGTTCGAAGTAATTCTCAGAGAATGCGTTGAGTAAAATTTCGGACGATGTTTTATGCCTACCTCCTGATTTGAAAATATAATTTCGCCAACAGATCGAGGGTAAATTAAAATCACCACCTACTATTATCGTGTGAGTCGGGTACGTTTTTGTAATTAGACTCAGGTTTTCTTTGAACCTTTCTGCTATTGTATCGTCAGAGTCGGGAGGCCGGTAAAAGGAACCGATTATTAACTTCTTACGATTTTCGGGTACAACCTCTACCCATAATAGCTCGCACGAACTATCAACTTCAACTTCGCTACATGAAATACTACTTTTGACGGCGACAAACACGCCTAGTAGTGGTACGGTGCACCCTCCGCCATGCACCTTACGGTGAATTGCGGAGTATGTATGTAGATGTAGATGTACTTTTCACAGTATATATGACCAAATAGCTGAAAATGTGGCGTCGCCCGTGTATATATTTACTGCAGTCTTAAATTAGTCCACCTCACCTTGCGTTTTCTCTCTTCCCTTTCCTTCTCTGTCTGTTCATCTCTTCCACTCCCCTTTATCTGCCATCACCTACTCCTCTCTCTTAAACTCCTGCTCCACCTTCTCAGTTTGTTTCGACTTAGGTCTTTCAGGGTTCTGTCAAATTCTTCTCTCAGTACAGTATCTCCTATTTCATCTTCATCTACATCCTCTTCCCTTCCTACAATATTGTCTCGATGTTCATTTCCTTTGTAGACACCTCTATATACTCTTTCCACCTTTCAGCTTTCCCTTCTTTGCTGAGAACTGGTTTTCCATCCGTGTCCTTGATATTCATAGAGCTGTTTTTCTTATCTCCAAATGTTTCTTTTATTGTCCTGTCGGCTGTATCTATTTTTCCCCTATTAATACATTCTTCTACATCCTTGCATTTGCCTTCTAGCCACTCCTGCTTAGCCATTTTGCACTTCCTGTCCATCTCATTTCTTAGTCGTCTGTACTCCGTTTTGCCTGTTTCATTTACTGCATTTTTATATTTTCTCCTTTCATCGATTAAATTTAGTATCTCCTGTGATATCCAAAAAAGTATATTAGCTATGCATAATGATTTGATGTTGTAAGCTGATGATGTAATGAGACTGTAGAATAGAATATTAGTTCTTGAAGTACTAGAAATACTTGTACTGCTTACCTGTACTAACTTCAGCGCTAATTCCACGATCCTTTTACTTCTTCCACTAATAGAATCCATTTTAATCTTCGATTCCGTCATAAAATGCTCCTCCAAACATCACAAACTACAGCACACTGTTATTCGCACGTGATTAACAATTTGTATAACAATACGGAAGTAACGTAACACTTAGAGGTAAACCATCGTAACAGCCAATACGATAAAGAGCGAGGCGGTCTATATTCAGGTCAATTGTCGTATGGTCATTTACCATTGTTTACCACTGGTTTCAGGTTGTAAATACGATAGTATCGCATTGCTGAATTTCTTTTATTTAAAATATGCGCATACAGTATTGTACCCCTAAGAAGGTATGACTTAAACTAGCCACATACGATAAAAACCTCAAAATCGCAATTTTTGTACTTACGATAGGTTACCTCTGACGTGCAGAACTGAGGTGAGGGCAGGCTACCTGTAGAGAGAGCCAGCACAGATCCCTGTGAGGGCAAGAGCGCACCCCAGTTGTGACGTCAGTAGATGCCCGAGAGCGAGCTGCTCAATCTCCTCAGCTCTTACATTATATAAATCTCAAATTATAATTTCCTGTCTTCTTAACACACAATACGTAATAACAGGGTACTTCTCCGCATGTGATGTACTAATCCAACTGGTGGGATAAAATATTGTATAAACGAGTGCTGCTCTCTCGTAGTCGTATTTCCGAAGCAGGTAGTTATAACCTTGATTTCAGACGGTAAAGGAATATGAATACTGTACAATTATTTCTGATTTCGTTTGATTCGTTTGATTCTTTGATTCAGTACGTCATGGTGATTCGATTTCTAGTATACGTTCACTGTTCTTTCTATTCTGCGATGACGCGATTCAGGTGTGCAGAGTTTCATTGAAAGCGGATGGGCGGTACGGCAGAGTATGAAATACAAACAACCATGATGCACAGGTTTCCCACGCGTTTCAGTGTATATAATGTCACTTCTCCTAAAATATAAGAAGTACAATCAAACAATTTCTTAGGTACATTCAATGGCGTAAATGGATAGTGTTAGCAAAATATGTTGCGAAGCCATTTAGTGGCAAATAATTAATAAATTTAAACGTCATTCATAATGCAGTAGGCTTAGTTGCAATTCAGTGTTCATGACGTTACGTCTGCTGAACTACGTGTATTGTAGTGATACAATTATGCCTCTAAGCTTTTTTTTTTTTCTTTTTTTGCGCATTGCTTCTAGGGACCATTCACGTGGGCAATCATGGGCCCAGTGTAGCTCGTGCGAGGCACCATGATGACCAAAGGGTCACACACTGGCTGCACACCATGTACACCCCATGACGACGATCCAGTTTCCCTACGGCATTGTTATTTTCCCACATGATAACGCACCATCTCACAAGGCCAGAAGTGCGATGGAGTGGTTTGAACAAGACAGTTAGGAGTTGCTATTAGTTGCTTTCGGGCAACTTGCTCCACCTCAACGGGATCGCAACAGAACGCATATGGGACGTGGCTGAACGTGTGGTCAGAGCTCCTCCCTCCCTCCCTGGAGTTTACGGGAATCAGGCGACTGCTGAATGCAGCCGCTACCACTGCCTCATCGCTTTCATGTGCAGACGCGTCACCGCTGTCATCGTGTCTTATGAGGACATACTGGCTGTCACGTGGCTCATATTGTTTCACTAATCAGCATAAACTGTTATCTGGCCAGGCTAACGATCCATCATTTATTACGTGTAGTGGAATTGTTCTGAAAGCCTTTTTGAAGCACCGACTATAGTCGGCAAATATTTCTGTACAGTGTATGACAGAGTATGATTCACGTTGTTATTTAGGAAGTTTTCTTCCTGTTTAATTGAAGAATGGAGAGTAGGTAGAACTTATGCTTATGTTGCCTCGCTGTGAACTTCTTTTACAAGGGATAATTCAGATTCGTTTCATACTGCCCATAATGAAAGCTCATGGCCAGAGGTGTAATTTGGCAATATATATATATATATATATATATATATATATATATATATATATATATATATATATATATATATATATCGCCCAGAGTGATAGTTATCATACAAATATGGAAAGCAGAAAACAGCACGGCATCGAGCACATCTCATAAACGATGCGTTTTTATAAGTACAATTGTTTTTTAAATTATGTGTTTGGAAACACACCTGATTCATACTCTGAGCTGGCCGCGGTGGCCGAGGAGACTGAGGCGCTCCAGTCACGGTCTGCACGGCCACAACGGTCGGGGTTTCGAATCCCCCCTCGGGCATGGATATTTGTGCCGTCTTTAGTATAAGGTAGTCGATAAGTTGTTTGTAAGTTTATGGACTGATGACCCCGTAGTTAAGTCCCATAACCTTAACAAACATTTGATTTTGATATTCTGAAAAAGTGTGCTATCATTCGTCAGGTTTGACTTACACTATACGTACTCGTTTCGGAACATCGTTTACACTTCTTCTGTTAACTATACGTGGTAAACATTATGAAGACAGTTAATAACATTTGTGAAATACAAATTTGTTTGCGGAAAACATAATGATGTTCGAAGTCGCCAGTTGCAAATAATAAGTTGTTTGAAAGTCGTTTGTCGTGGAAAAATTGGCGACTTCGAACATCAAATGCTATTGTGTGTGCGTGTGTGTGTGTGTGTGTGTGTTTGTGTTTGTTTGTATACATTTGAATTAAATATATAGGTGCATGCCACGAGATTCGATCCGGAGACCTTCGGATTACGAACCCGAACGCTTACCGCTACGCCACGCCTCTGTACAATATTATTAATCATAGAGAGTATTTCACCGTAACGGTTTTTTTTAACTATCGATTTTCTCGATAACGGCTGAGAAGTGCATCTTGGTGCTTTACCAAATTACACCTATGGCCATGAGCTTTCATTATGCGCAGTATGAATCTAATCTGAATTTCACAATTGGCGGCCTCTCCTTGTTAGACTTATTTTCCTAATTCAAATAAATAATCCCTGAGACGGATTTACGTCTCAAATATGTCAAAGACATTATTGATAGATCTGAAGCATTGAATTAAAATTTGTGGTGCGGCCGGGAATCGAACCCGGACCTCCATGCTTACTAGGCAGACGTCTTAACCGCTGCATGGAGTGCCTTGGCAGTAGTGGCAATTATCTTTGGAACAAAGAAGCTGAATTAAAGTTTGTGTTCTGGAGGGAAATCGTACATAGACTATTCCAAGGCGCCTTAATCATTATTGGTGTGGTAATCTAACGGTTAAGACGTCTGCCTAGTAAGCATGGAGGTCCGGGTTCGATTCCCGGCCGCACTACAAATTTTAATTCAATGCTTCAGATCTATCAATAATGTCTTTGACTTATTTTTCTCTTCCTGTCCCTACATGAAAAATATATAGGATACTTGCAAACTGACCATTTGTTCCGATTCGATTTAGAAAACAATAAAGCTTCACTTTCTCAAAGGAAAGAATTCTTCCGACATAAACGTGACTTCTAACAAATTGAAATGTTCAAATGTTTGTAGAGCTTATGGGACTTAACTACGGGGTCATCAGTCCATAAACTTACAAACTACTTGTGAACTAGCTAATACTAAGGACGGCACAAATATCCATACCCGAGTTGGGATTTGAACCCCCGACGACAGTAATGACCGTGCAGAACGTGACTGGCGCGCCGCAGACCGCTCGGCCGGCTGACTTCAAACATACTCATAAAACGTGTTAGCGGCACATTACTTTTCGTAGTGACCGAATTGCTAAGACCCGGCATTGCCAGTTTACATATTTATTCCAGTCTTAAGCTAGTCCACCTCCCCATCTCTTTCCTTGTCTCTCTCTTCGTCTCCATCTTCCTCTTTGTCTGCCAATCACCTCATCTCTGTTGAACTTCTCCTCCTACTCCACAGTCTATTGCCGCCTCCATTATGAAAAGTTATACAATTCATTTAACTTTCTTGCTGATCAGTGAAGTGCACCATAAGTATATTGCAAGCCACCTTCCGCCATTCAGTGTATGAAATAATTGGCAGAAGGTGACGTTCCTCTAGCTCTGAAGGTTAACGGTGCTAAATTTCATAGTTTAGTATAAAACGGTAGTTCTTGTCGAATTTCATAGATAAAATGCCCTCTGCCATACAACATACGAAGTTTTACGTAGGCAGTGATTTTCCTCGTATTTTGAAGATCAAGCGTGCAGTTTCTTCTCAATCGGATGAAAGGTACAGCAGCGCATAAAATAATAACTAACTTAATGTCTCGGTGTTTAGGGCGTCACATCTGCTAAACTATAACGAGAACAACGAAATGCTTTCTTTGGCACATGAAATGGCGTTAATGAATAGTGTTTGCAAAGGTAACTCCGCAGATAAAATTAACAAGTCAGATGACTTTAGTAGCCGTACCAGTTTATAGGGAAGCGCCACGTGAAGACGGATAAATGTAAAATGTGAAGGAAGGGAATAGTAAGCCAAGTGTCACAAAGACAAGGGCTCTCAACAGATTATCGCTATATGTTAAGGCAACGGAATAATTGACGACAACACAGGCTCCATGTATAGAGAGAGCTGGCATAGATCCATGTGAGGGCAGGAGCGCCCTCGTATGCGACTACTGGTGGATAGGACTATGGCTGCCAGGAGCAAGCCGCTCAACGTCCTTATCAGGTCCGACACTATGTAAATGTAAACTTACTAATTTCCTGTCTTCTTAATAGGCCTACACAATACTCAATAATGGGGTATTTTTATCTGCATCTGATGTACTGATACAAGTAATCGTCCATGTTGAGGGATAAATTTTTTTATAAAGGAGCGCTGAAAGAGTGGATAACATAGTTATCCCTTCGCCATCGTATTTCCACGGAGGTAATGATTCTGTTATAGTAGCTCCCATAATTTCGTACCTCCTATCGCATTTCCGAAACAGGCATTTGTAAGCAAGATGTCAGACGGTAACGAAATGTAAAGAATCTCAGGGAGGCGTTGCCATCTTGCGAACAAAGCACCTGGCAGCGGTAAGACTATTTACCACAAGAATTCAGTTCCCATCATCATGTTGTTGTCCCATCACAATTAAGTTTTACTCTCCCTTAACTGTCTGAATAATTTCCTTTAGCTCCTCATACATTTCTTCGATCTCCTCATCATCGGCAGAGCTAGTTGGCATATAAACCTGTACTAATTTTGTCGGTTTTGGCTTCGTATCTATCTTTACAATCATAATGCGAACACTGTGCTGCTCATAGTAGTTCACCCGCATTCCTATTTTCTTATTCATTATCAGTCCTACTCCTGTGATACACGCAACTGATTTTGTATTTATAATCCTGTACTCACCTGACCAGAAATCTTGTTCATCCTGCCACCGAACTTCACTAATCCCCACTATATCTAATTTCAACCTATCCAGCCCCCTTCTTAAATTTTCTAATTTTCCTACCCGATTAAGGGATCTAACATTCCACGCTCTGATCCATAGAATGCCAGTATTGTCTTTCCTGATGACAACATCCTCCTGAGTAGTCCCCGCCCGGAGATCCGAATGGGGGACTATTTTACCTCCGGAATATTTTACCCGAGGATGCCATCATCATATGTTCATACAGTAGAGCTGCATGTCCTCGGGAAAAGTAACGGCTGTAGTTTCCCCTTGCTTTCAGCCGTTCGCAGTAGCTGTGTGGCAAAGCCACATTAGCTGATGTTACAAGGCCAGCTCAGTCAATAATCCAGACTGTTGCCCCTGTAACTGCTGAAAAGGCTGCTGCCCCGCTTCAGGAACCACACGATTGTCTGGCCTCTCCACAGATACCCCTCCGCTGTGGTTGCACCTACGGTACGGCTCTCTGCATCGTTGAGGCACGCAAGCCACCCCACCTCGGCAATGTCTGTGCTTTATGGGGGTGGCCAACTGGTGTAGTTTTTCATTATTTAAAGCATGGAGGTTAACTGGCTTATGTCTGCACAACTTCAAATAAATTAAGCAAAACTGAAATATTGCTTGTCAATGACGTTTCCAAATATCACAAGTATGTAACAGAAATTTCTCTTTTGTTTGGGAGTAGCAATAACTGAGGACAGTACACAATCCTCGGCACTTTCTTCTTTCCAGAGAAGTGTATCTCATTCGTATGCATTCGAAGTCTTTATTAATGACAAAAGCCGTATTGTAGCACTAATTTAGAAGCATAAAAATGTCTGTGTGACTGGAAAGCGAAGGGTCGCGGGTTCGGAACCCGGTTGGACCTTGAATTTTTTTCAGCCTGCGCTTTAACCCATCCTTCACCTGCCAACGATGTGAGGAGTCGCCAGATACGACACACGGTTCGGATTTGGCGTTAAGCTGTAGGTCCCCTTTCCCCGGTTGGATAACTGGGATTGGCTAGGGCCAAAAGTGGCGTCCAATTGAAAGACTTGCACCAGGCCAATGAGCGTCACCAAATTATTATTATTATTATTATTATTATTATGTTTCCGTGGTTAAGTAATATTTCTTCATTGTTTGTTTTTTTACTAGCTTCTGCTTGGGACTTCGTTCACCTAGTATGGAGCAGCTCAGGAAACTATGGGGTCGTTTTATCTGTATGTCCTACCAAGGTCCAACTCTATCCCCCTGCAAAATTGTATCCAAATCTACTCAGTAATTTTTTGCGTGATAGCATAATAAAGTTTCACAGTTAAAATTATATTGGAGACTACGATTGAATATTATGTTCTGCATGGAACATAATAATTTCCTTAGTAGTTTTAGATTTACCTTTTTATGTCGAATAGTGGGCGGTAAAAATCTGTTGGTGACGCAGTTTTGCACCTGTCTACTTTTAAAGAGGGCCCCAATGTCATTTCTGCCCCGGGGCCCTTAGTGACATAGCTACGCCACTGATTGAAATCGGATGGCAGGTACAGCTGCGCATAAAATACGAACAAACATGATGCGCGGCTTTCCCCACGCGAGTGTATTTACGTCACATATCCCTAACTATAAGAAGTACAATGACACAATTTATACGTCGCATTCACTAGAGTAAATGGATAGTGGTTGCAAAATATGTTGTGAAGACATTTAGTTGCTAATAGTTAATAAATTTAAACGTCAATAATAAGGCAGTAGCTTCAGGCGCAACTTCGTGTTCATGACGTCACGTCTGTTGATCTATGTGTAGTATATTGATATAACTATGCCTGTAACTTTCGCGAAAGTTCAAAGATTAGTAAACAGGGGCAGTGCGAAAGCCATGAATTGTTTTACCACACTCCCGGACATTTTTTGCGCATTGCTAGTAGGGACCATTTATTTTGTGTCCCAGCCTCGTCGCCGCTTTTGTGTCTCGTTTTCCGTCGTAGGTGTCGGTGGCCGAGTAGAAAGACCGACACAGGAATAAAGGATGAACGCTTGTGCAGGTAGGAGGTGACCAGCCAATGGGACAGCAAAAACTAGAAACACTGTAGTAAATTAGAACGAGATATATATTTCTTAGAGACTTAGTAATACGTAACTTTTACATAACTCAGTACTGCAGAATGCTGATACATAGTTGAGCTAGAGGCCTGCCTATTGCCTGTCCGATAGCCAAGTCTTCACTGGTGTCTATCTGATTCCGAAGTGTTAGCTAGTTCCTATCTCAGTCCCAAGTGAACGATGTCGTTCAGTGGTGGCCACGAGCGGAGTTGTAGCAGAGGGTGCTCGTGGCTGACGTCGTAAGAACGCCGCGCCGTGCGTGCATGGCGGCGCGCAGCAAAAGTAATGGCGCGCACTTCATGCTTGTGCGACACCACAATTTATGTGGGCATGTATGGGCCCAGTGCATCTCGTGCGAGGCACCATGATGACCACAAGTATCGTGCACAGGCTTCAGACCATGTACACCCTGTCATTATTATGGAGTTTCTCAACGGCACTGTCATTTTCCAATGATAACGCACCATGTCACAAGGTCGGGAGTGGTTCGATGAAAACAGTGACGAGTTGCTATTATGTGCTTGTCCCTCAACTTCTTGTATCTCACCGCGATCGTGATGGAACGCATATGTGACGCGAGTGAACATCACGTTGGAGCTGATTCCTGTAAATTACAGGAATCCGGCTACTTTGAATGCAGATGCGGACTCTCCAGCCACATAGCACGGCCTCATTATTTCCATGCCTAGACGCGTACCCGCTGTCATCGTGCCAAATGAGGATATATTGACTCAAATTCAAATGTTTGTATAGCTTATGGGACTTAACTACGGGGTCATCAGTCCCTAAACTTACAAACTACTTATGAACTAACTAATTCTAAGGACGGCACGAATATCCATGCCCGAGGGGGGATTCGAATCCCCGACCGTAGTGGCCGTGCAGACCGTGACTGGAGCGCCTCAGTCCCCTCGGCCACCGCGGCCGGCATATATTGACTGTCACGTGGTTTATACTGTTGTGACTAATCAGTATAAACAGTTATCTGGCCATGCTAAGGATCTGTCACTCATTAGGTGTAATGGAATTGTTCTGACAGTCTTTTTTGATGCAGTGACTACAGTCTGCATCTATTTCTGTACAGTGTGTGACGGAGAGTACTTTTCACTTTGTTATTTGTGAAGTATTCTTTGTGTTTAAGTGAACGATGGAGAGTAGCAAGAACATCTGCTTAGGTTGCTTCGCTGTGAACTTGTCTGAGACTTTTTCTCTTCGTGGCACTGCGTTAACTATATACAGGAGACTGCAGAATGACCATAGGTCCAACTCGATTTAGAAAACAATACAGCGTGACTTTTTCAACGTAAAGAAGTGTTCAGACATAAACTTGATTTCCAACATACCCCAACAGAGGTTACTTTTCACAGTGTATATGACTGAATAGCTGAAAATGTGCCGTCGCCCGTGTACATATTTATTACAGTCATCTCACCTTGTGCTTTCTCTCCCTGTCCACCTTCCCTTCCTTTCTCTCTCTGTTCATCCCCTCGTCTCCCCTCTCTGCCAGCACCTCCTCCTCTATGTTGAACTCCTCCACGTCCTCAGATCACCTCTGAAAAATTGGATAATTTTTTTTAATATTATGCTGATCAATACTTTTCATCTCATCGTAGCTGTGCACGAAGTAGATACATCTAATCAAGTAGGTTCAACACTCTTTCTACGACGAAGACATTATAAACGATATAACAGAGCATTTAATTTTGTTATGCTTAAGTTCCCTAGTTGGTGATACTTCTTTGTCTCGTACTCTTCAAGAAACTTAACTGTCAGAATGCACAAATTAAACGCATCTGACAAAAACCACAATTTTAAACATTTTATGTGCCTCTGCGGCTTTTTGTTTTCTCTCGTCTGTTGTCTCTAAAAGTTTCGACAGAAAATCAGTAAGGTATACTATGGACGGTATTTGTCGACAATAGTAAATTAAAGAAAACCGGAGAAAAAGTCAGGAAGGAAAAGCCTACATTGGGTAATTACATATATTTTAATATTTTAATCTAGCCCGTAAGTACAAAGTATGATAGTATCAATTGCCGTTTTATCATTTTCCCCTAGTTCCTGCTGCATTATATGATTGGACGCGGCTAACTAAACGCAGATTATCAGAGAAACAACTACGCTTGACGGCCAGGTGAGTTGGTGTATTATCACGCTTCCCGTTCTTACTGACGTCCTGTGTAGTCAATCACGTAACTCTTAACCTCGATGCTTGTTTGTTCGACAAGAGCAGTGGCGGCTCGTACAAAATTTGACCAGTGTGCTACAATATTACAAAAATCAACAGGAAACAAAATATACTGCAATAAAAAGTCAACCTCTGTATGATTGCCTTTAATTAAATATCAATTAATATTGTATTGACAGTAAGACCTTCAGGGGAATCTATTACAGCGCTGCCAACTGCTTGTATTCACTGCAGGTAGTAAATATAACGTTTAAAATATTAATTTTATTTACATACATTAAAAATTAAGACTCAGAGTTATTTGAATACGAGCCTCACACAAATAGGTTTGAGAGACAACCCGCAAGACTCCTGAACCAGAGCGCTATTTGACTCTGTATGCCGCAATATTCGTCGTATACAATTCTTCCGCAACCGTTACACGCAGTGCGAAGAGAAATATTGATTTGGTGCTGCAGTCGGTCTCAGCACTCATGAGCCGCTAGACCTGACGTCACGTCTGCGCATGCGCACTAGCGAACAGACGACTGTGCCGCCGATCTGCGCACGTACCAGTGCGGCTGAATCTCACTTCAGCGCACGGAGTTGGTTTCCAGCTATCGCGGCGAGAACGCTCCAAAATGCGTTTTCATCCTTATTACTAGAATTCTAATACGCATTGGAAGGGAATCGACATAATTTTATTGTGATATCTGGCTCGTATTCCAATAAAAAGGATGTAATTTTACAGCGATTTCTCGCCTGCATTCGAAGAGAAATGGCATAATTTTAGTAATATATTTGCAGCGTGCTGCAGCACATTATCACCAGCCGCCACTGGACAAGAGTTATAAATACTTCAGTCGCAGCTTATGATTAACCATTTATCAACGACTGATGTTAATGAAACACTAATAGGCGGATGCTTTACCGTGTGAGGCACGGGAATGGCCGTGGGGTCTGCGGAAACAGGTTACGGGTTGTGCGGCCGGAGGTTCAGGTCCTCCATCACAGGCGCGCGCGCTCGCGCGCGCGTGTGTGTGATACCGTTCGAATGTGGGAATGGTGGTTGATGCAGGACTTCGGCATCACACGTTCAACCGCCTCCATGGTGTACCGTCAGTGGTTGGATGAGGTGTCAGAGTCCACAACAAATAACTGTCAGTCCATCCTCCCACGGGCATGGTTGTTTGTGTGTTGTCCTTAGTGTAAGTTAGTTTAAGTAGGATGATTCTGCCAGCATTGTGGAAAAGTGTGAGACACTAAGCGGACTATGCCTACATTTTTTTTTGCGAAAGCTTTGTTGTATTAGGGCACGTTAATAAAAGTTAGTTCCATTATACGTAAAGCGCAATGTTACGCATTTACGAAAGTAATGCATTCCATTGTCTCATTTTTCATTGTTTTATGGTTTAGTTTAGACTGTCCACTAGTCGTATTTGGTTTTCTTATGTTTTGCTGTAGATTGCATATCACTGACTAAAACCGGTAGTTTGTGGACAAAAGTCTTTCGACCATGGACGTAAATAAAGAAATATATGGTTTACTTCTGAATCACTGTTCAACTGACGACTATGTCGCATCTTGTGAGACGTGACCCTAATTTCATTAAAGATTGTCAAAGCTCACCGAATTGACTCATTTTTTCCATTTGTGTCTTCCAGTGACGACGAATATTTGTCACTAATCATCATTCATTTCAGTGCACAGAATGACAACAGACAAAATGTTAGATCCCCAACACACACACGCGTCCAACAATCCCGCCGTCCCGGTTCTTTGAAAGCGCTCACTGGACTCTTCGGGTAGCTGGAGATGGCGTGCAGTTGGTAACACGTGGTTTTGTGAGTCATGGCAGTATAATGGTGAATGTCTGCCATTAGCAGGTGTACACAGCTGCGCACCCAAATTGCAACACCTCCAAAGACTTCTATGCCTTCCCTTAAACCGATCTGGTGGAGATCCCAAGTACTTAAGCCATACTCAAGACCGGGTCGTACAAGCGTTTTATAAGCGGTCTCCTTTACAGACGAATCACATCTTCCCAAAATTTGGTACACACCGCGAGGTAACAATTGCTGCAAGGTTAATAATCATATACAATACATGGTTCAGAAGATATGACGTCATGAACAATAGGAATTGGACACAGTGCCGCATGATGCAGCGAGACTTTATAAATACGCTATATGAGAATGAGAGTACTTAGCTACTTGCAACGAACTTTAAACATAATTTAAAACTTTTATTAAACTTTTTCTCGCTGACAATCACAGCAAAATGATGAAAGGAAAAAAGTTTATCGCTGTTTAGGGAGTAAAACTACAGCATTCGATATGAGGTCACAATTTATATTTTGTACACCACAAATAGTAGCCGCAGGAAATTTTACAGAGAGTATACACGCATATAGTTGAGCGTACTTTCTAAACTGTATCACTGTACGACATGTAGTTTATGAGATATGAGCACATAAACAGTAACGTTCATGGAAAACCATGACTCACCAAGTTTTAATCTATTCCTTCTTTCATACTAATTGTATTCCCAAGAGATTTTACAGACATACTGCCCTTACAAAAATGAGTATATACATGAAAAAATGGCAGGAATAAATAAATAAATACCCGGGCAATGCCGGGTATTCAGCTAGTTCTCCCAATAAATCCAAGTCAACCATCCGCCTTTCCCACGACTGTCCTTATATGCTCTTTACATTTCATATTGCTGTGCAGTGTTACGCCTAGATATTTGACGTGATTGTGTCTGACATCACACTACTAATGCTGTATTCGAACATTACGGGATTGTTTCACCTACTCATCTGCATCACCTTATATCTTTCTACATTTGAGGTTAGCTGACATTCCTCACATCACCTAGAAATTTGGTCCAAATCAGCCTGCATCCAAATATGAACAATAAAAGAATGTCGTACTGTGTTGTACTTGTTGGCCCTATCTTAGTGTTACTATAGAATCAGTCCGCATACACAAATAATGAATACGTGCAAGAAATATTATTTTGTTGTAAAAAGGAAAGTGATACCTCGCTTCACACCAACTCACATTCTTGACTTCATATGGTTCATGTCACCCACTTGCTACAATGTGCTTAATTACCATTTACTTACAATGTCTTACAGCGTTAAGAATAATCACAAACGAAATTAAACCAATGAAACTGAATAATTCTATATTAAAGAAAATTAGAAAATTAGCAATCAGCAAATTCGACACGAGAAACAAACTATAAAAATGAAGAATGTGCATATTATAGCGAAGTCGAGTAATGAGGCAGTTTCTAAAGCAGGGATGCAGCCCTACCCTCAGGAAAGGATTAAATATAAAAAATCAAAATGTCAAAAAGTGGAAGGAACTGCTTTTTTATTATGACGTTTGGTTAATGCCCTATCTATGTTATTACAACAATTACAGTTACGAGCCACGAATTAATCAAGGTTATGTATTGGTTCCTACTGAATGGAAAGAGATATAAAATAAAATGAGCGACCTTGCGCAATGCGAAAAACATTTAAAGTAAATTACCAAAAATTAGCAGCATCATGAAGAACTCCGGGCTGTGTCCACCGCGAGCTCCAGTGCAACCTTCATACTCCGCTACTACTCTCCGACTCCCCGCGCGGCAACACCGAGCAAACCCCGCCTACCGGCCGCCAAAGATAATCCTTGCGGACCCAACAAACATGTTCATATATATTTTGTTGCCAACATATATAATCCCAAATCTTAAGGTAGGAAATTTCCATTCAGTAGCCACCTTACATCAGTCTGTAGTGCGGTACCGTGTCAAACGCCTTTCGAAAATCGAGAAATATGCAGCCTGCCCTTCACCCATGTTTAGCAAGTTGTTTTGAGAGTAAAGGGCAAGCTCTTTTGCACGATCGACGCTTCCGAAAGCCATGCTGATGCATGGTCAGTAGCATCTCTTTCTCAAGAAAATTTATTGTATTAGAACTGAAAATATGTTCAAGAATTCTAAAGCAAACTAATGTTACTGATTTAGATCTGTAATTATATGAGTGTGTTCTTTTGACATTATTACATGCTCCTTTTTCCAGTCGCTTGGAACTTCTTGCTGAATCAACGCTTCGCGATAAATGCACGCCAAGTGAGGGGCGAATGTCACAGAGTTCTCTTTGTAACACCGAATTGGTACCCCATCTGGACCTGCCACTTGTTTGTTTTCAATTGTCTCACAAGGGACACCTTTGGCCTCGAACTCTCGGACCCGCTCGAAACGATGCTTGGAATAACAGGCAATCGTAAACATGACAGTGTTGAGTGTCATTTCCATGCAGAACGTTGCGTTGTACCTCCAGTAATATGGGAAGTTTGTGCGCCGTCTTGCAATAACTGTTTTTGTCTGCAGTTACAAATACATTACATCGGATTTTTGTACTCGCATTGCTGCATATACTTCTGTTACATTATTCACAAAAAATTTATAATGTATTACAAACGCCAAAGCGAAAGAGAATATTGGTATACAGGAGAACAGTTTACTTACAGTCGTGCAGGCGTACAGTGCTGATGTTGGCAACAACCGTAGAATGCTATTTGAAAATCCAATCATGCAGAATAAAGGAAATAATCCTTGGTGTTGATATTGAAGTAAATAAATATTCTGTTTTTTTTTTTCCTTAGGTTGACAGAAGTTTTTATGTACCGGTACTCTTTCCTTGTCAGTAAATTAATCATCCTTGTGAAAGAAATATTCCGTTGCCAACATTAGCATACTACGTCGCTGCAACCGTAACTAAACTTTACGCAGTACTCTATCTGTGTCAGTTAAGTTGTAATCCCTTATAGATATGTGTCAATATAGACATTTACTTATAAGAAATATAACACGAGGTGGGTTTTGTGATAAACCGCCATGTTTAGTTCATTCAAATTACATACTGCAATTTATAACGGCTGAACTTCGAAAACCAACAAAGAGCATTCAACGGTTGTTGCAAACATCAGCACAGTACACTGCCCGGTCTCCGTAAGTAATATTTTACGCAGTGTAATAATATTATTTTTCGTTTTCGTACCCTAGCTGCGGGAGTGGCCCACCGCTTAAAGGCGCCTTCCTGCGGAGGTTCGAGTCCTCCCCCTGGCATGGGTGTGTGTATTGTCCTAAAGTTAGTTTAAGTAGCTTTTAAGCCTAGGGACTAATAACCACAAAAGTTAAGTCCGTTATATTTTCATCCATTTGAGCATTTTGTACTCTAAATATATTCTCTATTGCGTCATGATACTTTGGGGCTGCTAACTTCCTACTGGCAGAATCTCTGTTATTAGGTAGTGCTTTCAAAAGAGATATACAAAATCGTACGTTCGAATATCACACACTTCAGGTCATAATAAATATATTTACCGAAAACGTACGGACCTCTCCGTGCGGGTTACCAGTTCTCGCGACAATTTTTTCTTACGTTCGAATTTTTCTGGGAACGAAGCATTGTAATTCCACCTCTAGAACGATTAGATGAGTTTAACTAGACGTAACCACTCGCAAATTCATGTTAAATTGCCGTGACGTAAATCCTATAGCACCCCAGCATGTTATACTTACGAACAGCACGCACTTACAGGAGCCTTAAGACAGATGACTCTTTTGAACGACGGTGCGTCTGGACCACGCTTCGATTCTTACAATTCTTTGTATTCGCTCAAACGAATGATTCATTCACGAATCTCCACAACTTTACCACCTTCCTACTATCGATATAAAACCGTCGTGGCGATAACAGCGTCACATGACGAGGAATGACTACTAGTCAGACACCCGCGCGGTGAATGTAGTATCAGAGACCGTGCTGTCCGTGTGTAGAAAGGGGAAGCTAACTGAGTTACCGACGGCTAGTTTGGTGACTCGGAGGCTGGGCAACATCACGTGGGTAACTGCACGGCTTGTCGGCTGTTGGAGGACTGCTGCGGGAAGTGTCTTCAATTAGTGGAGGAACTACGTCCAGTCGTAGGGGGGCTGGTCGCCCACCCCTCCTTACAGATGTATACTGGAGTGGCATTAATATCAGTCTTCACCGCTTGGCAGAGTAGAAGTGAGTCTGAACACTCAGAGCACTGCAGACACGGAAGGATGGGCCTCTGCTACGACGACCCACGTACTTGCCGGTGTGAACACCACGACTAACATGGGGAGGACACCTACGCGTCAATTGCCGAATTCGTCCAGATTTGTAGTACATGTAGGGCGTTGTGAAATATGGAAGTACACCAAGTGGGAACTCCAGATGGGAAATAAAAGGAATTTTGATACGGATCTATCACCATATGCACCTTATCAACTGCCCTTGAGATAGTTTGTTTCGGAAGCGGGGTTTGTCTTAAAAGCGGGCCACTGTACAAAATAAAAGCTTAATTCTGGTAGGAGGTACCCAGATAAGAGTTTACTGTTATAAAAAAGCTTAATTTTAGCAGTAAAATTAGCAAAAGGTCCGTGTGAACTACCGGCTACTCCATGCTGCAAAACCTTGTTCCCTGGCTCAAATTGAGAACTGACTTGGTTCAAATTGCTCTAATAACAGGACGTTAACGATACAGTGGCCAATTTAGTAGCAGCTCGCACGAAATTACAGACAGGCATTAATAAACAAGCCACCACAATTAAAGTTGTTTCATATAGGTGGCTAATGGACAACATTTATGGCGCAACGGAACTAAAACAAAAAATTGAATCTGAGCTTGGTCTCAGCACTGGTGAAAAACAATATTAAATAAAAGGGGGGAGGTGCTCGAAAACTATAATCTATAGGCAACTCAAAATTATACTGAGCTTAACTTGTTTATTCAGGTCGAACGCAAACAAAATGGGGAACCAATTTTCTTAATACAATAAAAATGCTTCCCATTTACATGATCTTATACTGACGATGCCCAGCACTGAATTTAACATTTACACAGAACTTAACGGTACTGGGGGGAGGGTTTATAAACAACACTCACTCGCTCTTACACACGCAATGCAACAGCGAAACTCACCAAAATCAGCGTGCTGAAACGAGGCAGAAGCAGGCGCCGCTATCGTAGGCGAAATTCAGCAAACCCGGAGGTACCACGCAACACAATATACAATGAAACTGCGAAGATATCTCTGGTCTGTCGTGCCTGCTTTCAGATGGTGCAAAGTTAAGTTGCATTTAGATCAGACCGCGAGCAAACACGCTAACGGCGACACACGGCTACGTTACATGATCGCACTCCACTGAAGGTGAAGTGGTTAAAAATCGGATTCATTACAAAAAATCACGGCGGACTCTTAAGTTGCAATCAGAGAGTTAACTATCTAGGCACTTGTTTTATGAGAAGCGACGTGAATTCAGGTGACTAGCTGAAAACCCCTGAAGTCGGAGTTCGGACCTACGTGGTTCCGAAAACCGGTAAAAATGTGTAAATTCAATTTCCGAAAAATGAAGAAAATTAACTGCGGCATGCAACCCCCAGAACTGCGTAGAATTTTACAAGGAAGCTACTGAAAGGCATCAATATGCGATTGGGAGCGTTCACAGAGACGGAAGAAGTCCAGTCTCCTTTGTAGGAGGTTGTACATGACTCGGAGAGAATTACTGACAAAGCCTGACTGCATACTACAAGTACGGAGAAGAAACAGCAAACTTAAAATAGGCGGGGACAGAAAATCGCGAAATGTTAGTGGAAATCAGAAGGATGCACGCATAGTTACTAGCCTGATGGGTATGGAACGAACAATAGTGGAAGCTGAAGGCTTTGTTCTAAGAACCAACCACGTGGAACACATATCACCCATGGATGGAAACGATTAGAAAGATTTTACATGCACTGTAGAAAAATGAACATAATGTCTGTTAGAAATCGGGCCCCACCAAGCTAGAAAGAATTTACACACAGTTCGTACACCGCCACATAATTACAAAAGGTTTGAATATACCATGCCGTTATCAAACTGCAACTAGTAACACATGCACCGCTTTTATCTGTTGGAAATCACTGTACTGAAAAACTAGAACACATATTCGCGCACGATCGAAAAAATATATTCCGAAAAATGAATCTAAGTTCAAGAGTCTAAGTTAAACAGACTAGACAACGAATCGCTACTATCTCCGCGGATACAATAACAGAACCAACCTTACCACACCACAATCCGAGCACAAAGTGAAGAGCGATCGACCAGAAGGTGCGAAGCTACCGGAAACTGGCAAAACCCGAAAAAACAGCAGTGGTGGGGACGCGAGACTCGCCCTGGCGAGGGCTCGCCGACAGGCTTGTAACCAAAGGGCGTAGAAAACTCTTATGTATCATCAACAGCAGAAGATGGTAACGACCAGCTATCGACTCTGAGCCAGAGAGAACCATGCAAAGGGAGCTATTACTACCCACATTCAGACAGCCATTAGATTCTCGCACATCCACTTGAAAGTAAAACAAGTACACATTCTCACAGGGACAGTGGCGTAGCGGAGAAGCCGTACTTATTGCCACATTCATAAGCACAATAATAAATTATTAAAATACAAAATCCAAGCAATATTATATAACATTTCAGAAACTAATGTTTTAAAACATGAAATAAAAATGCTACTCTTCATGCCTCGAAAAGAGTGATGTTCTAGTTTCAACAAAATGCTAATCTAGCGACATCAAATATATTACAATTTTATAAAAAATATATGGAAGAAGACAGGCGGTCGTCTTTCATCACCCCTTCGTTAACTGAAAATTTTAATGTAGGCTGAGGTAATTATATTACATCAGAGACAACAAACATTTCCAAGCTAACATGTGGTTGCCTTATGGGCAACATAGACAGCTGGGGCACGTCACGTGAACACAGCAAAAACAAATAACAAAAAACACACTGTAAAATACTAATTCCTATAAAAAACTAAATCAATGGAGATGCAAATGTGTCTGGTGAGACCACGGGATTGGGACAATATGTCTAACAATACCAAATTTACAAAGAAACATGGATAGAAAAATCATAAATATAGAACATACATGACATTGAAAGAAAAAAAATCACATGGTTGAACGTGTCCTGTTGTGTTGTATCACATGATTAGTAAGAAGTCTTATGAAAACACAAAGTAGTACATAAACAAGCAAAAACACATGGATGAAATGTCTCCATCAGCAATCAAAAATTAAGAAAAGTGCGATAAAAGCATCAGCCCTCGCTGTTAGCAGCATGTTCAATAAACTCATATTTTAAAATTGCTGAGGGTGCACAGGGTCGCTACAGGGAAAAGGCAAGTGAATAGTATTTCGCATTCTCAGAGCATTCACTGTTTTGACTGCTCACACGGCTTTCCCACTTGATGCTGTCCTTCACATTGTCGTCCACTCAACACCGGTTTTTAAGTCACAAACACTGTTCTTGTCGGTTCGAAACGTAGACTAGGGCCTTAGAAGGGGGAGGGAGACTATCTTCTAGAAGATACTGGGAGGAAAGTAAAACCCACACACATAAGAAGATAGTTTAAACTTTTTGTGTCTCTTCCTTAGCTATTCAGCTGCGTCCGACGTGAGTAGGAGGGTGTGGTTAGTGCACCTGTCTGCAGGTGGCCCAACGAGTGCTGACCAGCTGTGAAGGCTGACCACTGGCAGAGCTTAGCGGCGGCGACTCGGACCAGCGTGGCCGCGTCTTTTGTTTGCGCCAAGAGCCGGTAGTGTGTTGGTAATCATTCAAACTAGCCGGCTGGGACCACTTGACCGGGTACCTGTTATAGAGGTATGGCAGGTCGGCCACTCGTCTTCCGGCTTTCCACCGAACCCTGGTAACTCCGATGTCAGTTTCGGTCTGTTGCTGCACGCGAGCCTGGCTTGGAGTCCAACTGACGAATGCCACAGACAACTTCACATATCTGTCAACACTTTGGTACACACTGTTACCACAAGACATCCTAAACTTACAAGGAACTCCATCGTGTCACAATAATGGAGAGCCCTCGAAATCTTAAAAAAAAAATACAATTGACATCAACAGATGTTTAGCCATAACACCACATTTCAAAAGCCTCTATCTACTCCCTGTCCGCAGTGTTAATCGTCCATGTTTCACTCCCATATAAGGCAACAGTCCACACAAATGCCTTCAGAAAGGACTTCCTTATGCTTAACTCCCATAAACCACAGACATTGTCGAGGTGGGGTGGCATGCGTGCCTCAACCATACAGATAGCAGTACCGTAGGTGCAACCACAGCGGAGGGGTATCTGTGGAGAGGCCAGACAAACGTATGGTTCCTGAAGAGGGGCAGCAGCCTTTTCAGTAGTTTCAGGGGCAACAGTTCGGATGATTGACTCAGCTGGCCTTGTAACATCAGCTAATCTGGCTTTGGCACACAGCTACTGCGAACGGCTGAAATTAAGGGGAAACTACAGACGTTACTTTTCCTGAGGACATGCAGCTCTACTGTATGAACATACGATGATGGCATCCTCTCGCGTAAAATATTCCTGAGGTAAAATAGTCCCCCATCAGGATCTCTGGGCGGGGACTACTCAGTAGGATGTGATTATCAGGAAAGACAACACTGGCAATCTACGGATCGGAGCGTGGAATGTTAGATCCCTTAATTGGGTAGGGAAGTTAGAAAATTTAAAAAGGGAAATGGATAGGCTGAAGTTAGAAATAGTGAGGATTAGTGAAGTTCGGTGAAAAGACGAACAGGATTTCTGGTCAGGCGAGTACAGGATTATAAATACAAAATCATTTGCATGTATTACAGTAGTAGGTCTGATAATGAATAAGAAAAAAGGAATGCGGGTAAACTACTATGAGCAGCGCAGTGATAGCATTATCACAGTCAAGATAGATACGAAGCCAACACCGACCACAGTCGTACAAGTTTATATGCCCACTACTTCTGCCGATGACGAGGAGATCGAAGAAATGTATGAGGAGGTAAAGGAAATTTTGCAGACAATTAAGGGAGAATACAATTTTGATGGGAGATTGGAATTCGGTAGTAGGAAAAGGAAGGGAAGGAAATATAGCAGGTGAATATGAAGTGACCAAAAGCAATGAAAGAGGAGATCGCCTGGTAGAATTTTGCATGGACCATAATATAATCATAAAAAACACTTGGTTTAAGATTCATGAAAGAAGGTACCAGATAGATTTTATAATGATAAGACATAGATTTCGGAACCAGGTTTTAAATTGTAAGACATACTCAGGGGCACATATAGACTCTGACCATAACTTGTTGGTCATGAAATGTAGGCTGAAGCTGAAAAAACTGCAGGAAGGTAGGAAAATAATGAGATGGGACCTGGATAAATTGAAGAAACCTGACGTTCTTGAATATTTCAGAGGGAGCTTTAGGCAACAATTGACAGAAACGGGCCGCGGTGGAGTAGCCGAGCGGTCTAAGGCGTCTCGCTGCGGACTGCGCGGTTGCTCGCCGTCGGAGGTTCGAGTCTACCCAGGGGCATTTTTTGATACAGGTGTGAAAATTACAGAACCATCGGTTTAATAAGTCATGGTTGCAAAATTTTAACACGAATTATTTACAAAAGGATGGAAAAGCTGGTCGAAACCGACCTTGGGAAAGACCACTGGATTCAGGAGAAATGTAGGGACACAGGAGGTAGATCTCACTTTTTGGCTTATCTTAGAAGATAGATTAAGGAAAGGCAAACCTACTTTTCTAGCTTTTGTAGATTTGGAGAAAGCTTTTGACAATGTTCATTGGAATACACTCTTTCAAATTCTGAAATCAGCAGGAGTAACATATAGGGAACGGAAGGTTATTTACAACTTGTACAAAAACCAGACAGCAGTTATCAGGTTGAAGGGCGCGAAAGGCATACAGAGGTGGGGAAGGGTGTAAGACAGGATTTGCCGAACGTTATTCAATTTGTACATTGCACAAGCTATAAAGGAAAGCAAGGAGAAATTTGGAGAAGGAATTAAAGTTCAGGGTGAAGAAATAAAAACCTTGCATTTTCTTGATGACACTGTAATTCTGTCAGAGACAGCAAAGGACTGGAGGAGCCACTGAACGTAATGGACAGTGTGTTGAAAGGAACATACAAGATGAGCATTAACAAGAGCAAAACAAGGATAATCTAATCCAATCTTAGAAAATCGTGCGATGCTTAAGGAAATAGATTAGGTAACGAATCAATAAAAGTGGTAGATGAATTTTGTTACTTGGGCAGTAAAATAACGTATGATGGTTGCAGTACAGAGGATATAAAATACAGAATGGCAGTGGGAAGATAAGCGTTTTTGAAAAAGAGAAATTTATTAACATCAAATATTAATTTGTTGTTGTTGTTGTGGTCTTCACTCCGGAGACTGGTTTGATGCAGCTCTCCACAATACCCTATCCTGAGCAAGCCTCTTTAACTCAACATCAGAACGGCAACCTACATCTGTCTGAATCTGCTTACTGTATCCATGTTTTGGTCTTCCTCTGCAGTTTTTACGCCACACACTTCCCTCCAATGCTAAATTCACGATTCCTTGATGTATAAGAATGTGTCCTACCAATCTATCCCTTCTTTTAGTCAAGGTATGCCATAAATTTCTTTTCTCCCCAATTCTGTTCAGTACCTCCTCATTAGTTATGCGATCCACCCACCTAATCTTCAGCATTCTTCTGTAGCACCATATTTCAAAAGCCTCAATCCTCTTCCTGTCCGCACTGTTTATCGTCCATGTTTCACTCCCATACAAGGCAACACTCCACACAAATGCCTTCAGAAAGGACGTCCTTAGGCTTAAATCAATATTCGAGATTAACAATTTTTTTTTCAAGAACGCTTTTTTACCCATTGCCATTCTGCATTTTATATCCTCTGTACTGTGACCATTTGTTATTTTACTGCCCAAGTAACAAAACTCATCTACCTCCTTTATTGCTTCGTTTCCCAATCTAATTCCTTCACATCACCTGATTTTCTTACACTGCACTCCATTATCCTTGTTTTACTCTTGTTAATGTTCATCTTATATGCACCTTTCAGCACACTGTCCATTCCGTTCAAATTGAATAACATTGGAGAAAGACTACAACCCTCTCTTACTCCCTTTCCAACCACTGCTTTCCTTTCATGCCCTTCAACTCTAACAACTGCTGTCTGGTTTTTGTACAAGTTGTAAATAATTAATAGGAACATCAAAATGAATGAAAACAGAAGAATAGCGTACCGAAACCTATAGACTAAAATCAAAGCTCGAAATGCCTTCTTTAAAGGCGAGAAGAAGCAAATCCAGGAAATGGAGCACAAATCCCAGCTGAGGTTTTTTCCCACGATCGCATTTCCCTCAGCCGTATAGTGAATGCCGGGATTTAGAAGAAAGATGGAGTGTAAAAAACAAGCTATTTCAATATGTAACTAAAGGTTCTCCACCTAATTACCCCATTTTTAATGAAAAGTGTCAGAAGATCATAAACAAAACCCATTGGCTGAAATAGGCATGAGCCTTCCTGCGGCCCGACATCTCCATCTGAGATGGAATGAAAGATTTAATAAAAATAAAAATGAAATAATACTGGGTAATAGTGAATATTCTTTTTCTGGAACCGATTTAGTATGTCATTGCTATTCATCGACAGTTCCTTGTATTCTTCGAAGGCATCATCTCCTAAACTATGAGAAATACAATGAAATATTTTACTACAGGTGATGCCTGGAAATAAGCTATGTTCGTTATTCTGTTCTGTGTAGACGACTTTATAAGTTTGAAATTTATGTCCTTCAGGCAACTCGTTTCGTTGTAATATTTAATATTTATCTTGGTGTTGATGCTATATGTTTACAACATGTACAAAAATGTTATATCGGAAAATAATTATAATCGTTTGGTATGTGATAATGTGTCTCTGGTCATTCAGATGCTACGTGTGAATACTTTATGAATTTTGTTATCTATGTAACTTTTGTGTCCCAGCCTCGTCGTAGGTGTCGGTGGCCGAGTGGAACGAGACCGACACAGGAACAAAAATAGCACGCTGGTGCAGGTACGGAGGGGAGCAGCCAGAAACTATAAACACTAGAGTAAATTAGAAAGAGATATATATTGCACAGAATGTAACAATACTTAACTTTTACATAGTACTGCAGAATGTTGATACATAGTTGTTAGAGGCTTGCCTAGTGCCTGTACAATAGCAAAGTCTTCACTGGTGCCTATCTGATTACGAAGGTCCTAACTGGTTGCTATCTCCGTCCGAAGTGGACGATGTCCTTCAGTGGTGGCCACGAGCGGAGTTGTCGCAGAGGGCGCTCGTAGCTGTCGTCGTGAGAACGCCGCGCCGTGCGTGCATGGCGGCGAAAGTAGGTGGCGCGCACTTTGTACTTGTGCGACACCACACCCCTCCCCCCCAAACCGCCGCGCCGTCGTGGCGTAGGGCTGAGGGCCACGGCGACGGCACTGGGAGGAGGGCCTGGGCGGGGGCGTTACTGGTGGGACGGGCGTCGTAGCTGAGGCCGGGATCGAGACGCCGTCCGCGCCCCGGCATCTGCCTTGAGATCCTCCAGGGAACTCGCCGAAACCTGGGGAAGGGCGCCCGCCCCCGCCCAGAGGGAGCAGGTCATCTTCTTCTGAGGTGCGTGGCCCAGGCGGCGGCGGCACGCACGGTCCCGGAGTCCCTCTCGGAGACGCTGTCGTCTGCGGCGGCGACAGCGGCGGCGTCGCGTCGATCTCCATCGGGACGATCTCGTAGTCCGGGGACGAACGATGTGGTTGTGCTCCCTGGCGGTGAACTGGGTCTGGAATCAAGAAACCCGAGACAGGATCGCGTGGCCTGTGCAGGCGCAATTGGTTTGCGTGGCGCCGCAGCTCCGACCCTGTGGAAGAACGTACAACATACATATTGCTACCGAGCACGCGCTGAATGGTGCCCGGCAGCCATGTCTTCTTGTTTCCAGCAAACACCCTGTACAGCACCGGCGTAGAAACCTGAAAACGCGTAGCGCCATACGAACCGACTCGGTGCGTGGGAGGCTGCAGCAGGTGAAGGAGAGTGCGGTGACGGCGGCCGTGTAGCAGCTCGGCAGGAGACGGGCCGTCACGTGGCATGCACCGATACGTAGACAGGAAAATTTGAAGAGCTTGCTGCCTGGAGTGCTGACCTTTCATCTTCTCCATGTGAGACTTGAATGTTCGAACGAAACGTTCTGCTTCACCATCTGACTGAGGGTGAAAAGGTGCGGTGGTGAGATGCTGAATGCCATTCACACGACAAAACTGTTGAAATTCCGCACTAACAAACTGAGGTCCATTGTCACTGACGATAGTTTCAGGCAAACCTTCGATGCAAAACACTGATGTTAAAGCACTGATTGTACTAGACGCTGTCGTTGAGTTCATGGCAATCACAAAAGGAAACTTGCTGAAAGCGTCTACAACAATTAACCTGCGCGAATTCCAGAATGGTCCGGCAAAGTCAATATGTAAACGTTGCCATGGTCCCTTGGGGCGTGGCCAGTCTGAGAAACGCTGTGGAGGAGCCGCCTGATGCTCCGCACAAACTGTACACTGTGATGTCATGCTCTCTATCTGAGCGTCCATACCAACCCAGGTACAATGACGTCTGGCCAGTTGCTTTGTCCTAACAATAGCCCAATGTCCTTGATGCAGGAGGCGTAACACTTCTCGTTGCAGGGAACGAGGAACAATCACTCTTGCTTGGTCGTTGTCGGTATGCAACAACAGTACACCCTGACTTAAAGATAATGCATGACGTTGTGCAAAATAACGTCGAACCAGAGGCCGATCAATGTCTTTGGCTCTGGCAGGCCAACCAAAGCGAACAAAACGTGCTACCACACTTAAGTCTGCATCCGCAGCTGTTTCCTGTGCAACCCGACGAGAGTTTAAAGGAAAGTCTGCGACAGCGGAAGCATCTCTGGAGTCTGACAACATGCCATTTCTGAAGAATCAAATGATACATCCTGGCCAACCGGAAGTCGGGAAAGTGTGTCCGCGTTGGCATGTTTAGTGGTAGGTCGGTACAAAATCTCATACTGATAATTTGACAATATCAAGGACCATCTCTGAAGCTTTTGTGCCGTTCGTGGCGGAATTGGCTTTGTGGGTGAGAACAACGACGTGAGAGGCTTGTGGTCTGTCAACAAATAGAATTTTCTGCCATACAGATAATGATGAAACTTTGTGACGCCGTAAATGATTGCTAAGGCCTCCTTTTCTATCTGACTGTAATTCTGTTGCGTTGGCGTCAGTAGCTTGGATGCAAAGGCAATAGGACGATCGTGAGATCCAATGCGATGTGAGATTACCGCGCCCAGACCGTACGACGAGGCGTCAACTGCTAACACTACAGGCTTATGTGGGTCAAAGGGAATCAAACATGCATCACTGAGTAGTGCAGACTTTAATTTGTCAAAGGCAACCTGACAATCTTTAGACCATACAAAAGGAACATTCTTCCTACGTAAGTGATGCAGTGGAGCTGCAATCTGAGAGGCATTGGGAATAAACCTGAAATAATAGTTAAGCTTTCCCATCACTGCTTGCAATTCATGCACATTCTTAGGAGGAGGCAAGTCTTTGATTGCTCGAAGATGTGACTGTAAGGGATGAATTCCTTGGGCATTAATCACATGGCCCAGGTACTCTATTTCAGTTTGAAAAAACGAACACTTTGCTTTATTACAACGTAGACCTGCTGCAGTCAACACTTTGAAAAGGCACTCCAGGTTTGCTAAATGTTCTTCAACTGTACGTCCGGATACCACAATATCATCTAAATAGTTCGAACAACACGGTACAGAAACTGTCAGCTGTTCCAAAAAACGCTGAAAAATAGCGGGAGCGGAAGAACTGCCAAAGGGTAGGCGTTGAAATTGAAAAAGGCCCATGTGAGTATTAATGACGAAAAACTTTTTCGACTCGTCATCAAGTGGAATCTGTAAGTATGCCTCTGCTAAATCAATCTTGGAAAAGAAGCGAGACTGTCCTAATTTGTCCATTAGTTCGTCAGGTCTGGGCAGGGGATAAATGTCTACAATTGTTTGACAGTTCACTGTTGATTTGAAGTCCGCACAGAGACGAAGTTTTCCTGACGGCTTGGGTATAATTACTATAGGCGAGGCCCACAGACTCGCAGAAACAGGAGAAATCACCCCACTATCTTGCCAACGTTTAAGTTCTTCGGCAACTGTATCCCGAATTGCGATAGGCACTGGTCTAGCTTTACGAAATTTTGGAACTGCAGAATCTTTTAAAGTTACATGTGCCACGAAGTCTTTTGCACAACCTAGTTCCGGCGAAAACAAGTCACTATATTTGTCACACAATGCATTGATTTTATCCTGAGGCACTATTGACGAAATTTGAAGCACATCTCTTTGAATTGATAAACCAAATAAGTCAAAAGCATCTAGTCCAAAAATGTTCTGTGTCGATTTGGCCTGAAGAACTACAAAAGCAACTGTTTTTGTTACACCTTGAAAAGAGGCAGGCAGGCTACATGTTCCTAGCACGGGAATATTTTGACCTGTATAAGCTGTTAACACTTGCTGTGACGGCGACAATTTTGGCGAACCCAGAAGTTCATAAGTATCTTTATTTATTAATGTAACAGCGGAACCAGTATCAACCTGAAATTGCACAGTCGTATTTTCTATGGAGAGATTTACAAAAAGTTTGTGCTTCTGGCGCACGACAGGTGCGCGAATGTGGGCAACGTCTGCTACGGGTTGTTTGCTGCACTTGCGCGGGCCGCGTAGTGAAGGAAGCGGCGCAGACTCGGCCGCGGCGGATTAACAACACTGCCACTAGATGGCACTACCGCCGGATCGGCGTCCGCGCAATGCGAGGCTACTGCAGATTCACTAACTACTGCACTAAACTTTTGAGTAGCTACACCAAGTCTACCTACACAGTACTGGGCACTTTTACAATGAGCAGTTGCAGAAGGCACTATTTTCACTACAGGAATGCACTGTTCATAGTCATTTTGCTTGTCCCGAACCCGTTTCCGTTGCACTGTTTTACGCGCTCGTCGGCGCTTGCTACGTGGTGCACTATATAGTTTTGCCATAGGCGCAGAACTACTTTCTTGCAATTGAGATCCAAGGAAAGCACTGTTCAATTCCACAGCCCGTATAACATTTACAGAATGAACTGTTCTCGAACTCTGCGAAGCACTGTTTCTAACGGTACCGTTCTTTGAGTTTTTAATTTGCATACACACCGACTGTACATGTCCCAATTTGCCACATTGATAACAGGTTGCGTTGCGACTAGGGCAATGAGCACGCATGTGGCGAGACACACACTGGGGGCAAGATTTACGTACATTTTTCTGAAATGAGCGTTGGCGCCCTTTATTCAAATTACTGTTTCTAACACGACGGGGCGACCTTAGTGTCGCACTTTTACACTGGCTACTGTTCACTGTCTGTTCAGCACGGCCGGTAGAAAAATAAGAATCACTAGTGCTATACTGAGAACTACGGCTAGGAAAGCGACCGTTGCGGCGCACTGAATTAACACTGTGGCTTTGCATTTCTACATCTGCTAAGTCAAAAGTATCATGCGCTTCTATAAGCTGCAGTACACTGTCTAATGAGGGGTCAGACTGTTTCAGAATTGCTGCTCTAATTCTGGGGTCCTGAATATTCTGCGTAATCGCATCCCTCAACATCACGTCACTATACGAAAGTCCACAAGAGCAAGTAAATTTACATTGGCGGGTTAAGCCCTTCAATTCCGTAATCCACTCTTGGTGTGATTGCTGCGGTAATTTTTTAAGTCTGAAAAATCGGTATCGTGCAGCGGCTACAAGAACTTTTCTCTCATAATGAGCATTCAGTGCATCTACAATTTGTTCAAAGTCTACATCACGAGGAGATGCGAGAGGGAAAAGTTTTTGCAATAGTACGAAAGTCTGGGGGCCCACAATCGATAAGAAAAGGTTCTTCACTCTCTGACCTGTAATTTGATGAGCCGCGACGAGTTCTTGAAACTGTGCGAAGTAGTCACTCCATTCTTCCTCACGTTCGTTGTACTGGCGAAACGTAGGAAGAGGTGCAGCGGCAGGTGTGGGCTGCTGAAGCGGCGGCTGTTGTTGTTGGTTAGCTGCCTGCGCTGTGAGCTGGGACACCGCTTGGAGGAGTTGCGTTATTTGCGCCGTCTGTAACTGAATAATTTCCATTAAGTTTGGGTTCGGGGTAGTGGCCATGCTGACCGATTAGGCGCCGCGTATACAAGTAAATTATAACAAAACAGAAATGCAATATGAAAGAGGACGCTCTGCAACAAAAAAGTCCACAAACACGTAACTGAAAATGTTCCCCCAAAAATCTTATAATAAGGGTGGGTGGGCGGGAGCAATTTTTGCGTGCTCCGACTGCTGCTGTCTGGCTGCTGTAAGCGGGCTGGTCCAAGGTTCTATCACTCCTCGTCGCCACTTTTGTGTCCCAGCCTCGTCGTAGGTGTCGGTGGCCGAGTGGAACGAGACCGACACAGGAACAAAAATAGCACGCTGGTGCAGGTACGGAGGGGAGCAGCCAGAAACTATAAACACTAGAGTAAATTAGAAAGAGATATATATTGCACAGAATGTAACAATACTTAACTTTTACATAGTACTGCAGAATGTTGATACATGGTTGTTAGAGGCCTGCCTAGTGCCTGTACAATAGCAAAGTCTTCACTGGTGCCTATCTGATTACGAAGGTCCTAACTGGTTGCTATCTCCGTCCGAAGTGGACGATGTCCTTCAGTGGTGGCCACGAGCGGAGTTGTCGCAGAGGGCGCTCGTAGCTGTCGTCGTGAGAACGCCGCGCCGTGCGTGCATGGCGGCGCGCGGCGGAAGTAGGTGGCGCGCACTTTGTACTTGTGCGACACCACAGTAACTAAAACAGTGCATCTTTGGATCAGCCGTTATTTAATCGTAATATTTCGATAACATTTTCTAAATAATGTTTGTTTTTAAATTCTCCGTGGTCATTGAGAATTTCGTCTAGAGTTGTGTTTATATGGATAAATATTTCCAGTTATTCCATACAATTCATTAATATACCTTGGCGGTAGTTTTGTGCAATTTTGTGTTAAGGCTGTTTGTCGTTCGGAATGCGAGATTAATTTGTGTGTTTTTTAAAATCTGCGTTGATTTTGTTTGAAATATTGTCTATGTAGTTTGCAGGAATATATTTTATTTTCGTTTTCTGTGATGGTTGACTACCTAGTGTTATGTGTGGGTGCAATGCAGCTTAACAAATAATAATTATAATTATTTTACGATATAACATATTTGTACATGTTGTGTACATATAGCACTATACTATCTAAGATAAATATTAAATCTTACAACGAAACAAAACTGAAATACCAAATAAAAGAAACGTTTTCGTAACTAAGAGATGCTGTATGCAATATCCATCGATATAATATAAATATTGTTGCCTGAAAGACATAAATTTCAAACTCATAAAATCGTGTACACAGAACAAAATAACGAACATAGCTTCTTTGCATGCATCTCCTGAGAATGGCATAGGCCGAAACAGCCGTTGTGAAAAATTAAGTATTTGCCGCTACTTATCGTCGGGCCGCTGAAACATGTCACTTGCCGGCCGCGGTGGCCGAGGAGACTGAGGCGCTTCAGTCACGGTCTTCACGGCCACTACGGTCGGGGGTTCGAATCCCCCCTCGGGCATGGATATTTGTGCCGTCCTAGTTCGTAAGTAGTTCATAAATAGTTTGTAAGTTCAGGGACTGATGACCCCGTAGTTAAGTCCCATAAGCTTTACAAAGATTTTTTTTGTCATGTCACTTGACAGTTTGTACGTAGTTCGCGCGAAGTTGGCTATACTGCGACTGCGAGGTTGCAATAACTACGCAGCAGACGACTACAGCGCCAGCTGATAGCTCAGAACGTCCGAAATATGTACTGGAATTGTCGCCTAAGACCGTGAATAAGAACGGTCGCATAATAATTTTTACGAAAGTATAATGCAGAATGTGTTATTTCAACAGTCAAATCACCAACAGAGAAATACGATTTGTTAATATGCGAAACCCTGAAATAATTAAAATAGTCTAACATAAGGACAGTGTCTATGAGATGTTATTCCGAATTGACGTAATAGATGCAAATGAAATGTCGTACAATAATGTAAAGATATTCATAACAAAGAACACGCAACCAACAATCGTAATACGAAATAAAGAAACAGTTGCATTCTGCGATGCAGAGTGAAAGAATTAATTTTGCATAAATTGACACTCACCGGTTTATGAAGTCAATGGCGTAATTCCGTCAAGTTCTCCATCATCACCGGCATCCGAATCAGCACCAAACCCGTCGTCGTCGTCATCATCATCATCGAGGGAAATCATCAATTGTTCATGTTCATTTATTATTCCATCTATAGTCTGTGCTTCTTTAATAAGTTTCGAAACATGCTCTACCTTCTTTCTCCACGAGTTGGCGTCAACAGTAGCAAGTCCTTCAAGTAAAAGTCTTTCCACTTCCGTTATAGTGAAAGACTTGTTTTTCTTCCTAATATACGTCTTTACGCCACCCCAAACCAATACAATGGGGTTGAAATGGCAGTGATACGGTGGTAGCCTAATTACCGCATGACCCTGTTCCCTTGCCACTTCGTCTACTACATACGTAGGCGTCAAATGTTTATTTTGCTTCACGAGTGAATACAACAGCAGCTTTGTCATACTCATATCTGCAGCAATGTCTCTCGCTAGCAACCACTGTACCATAGTTTCTTTCCGGTCACTAGTTGTCGGAGTTTTGTCTAGTATGACCGAATGGTAAGGTGCATTGTCCATTACAAACACTGTTGGGACACTAAACTGCGACAACAAATTCTTAAACCACTGCAGGAAACGTTGGTGGTCCATATCTTCGTGGTAATCACCAGTTTTTCTGGATCGGAAGACTAAAAGTCCGTCATTCACAAATCCACTTGAAAATCCTGCATGTGCCACAATTAATCTGGCACCTCTTCCTGTTGGCTGATGACCACTACTATTTGGAGTATTGTCTGTCCAGCATTTATCAACAGCTTCTCCGGCGTTGATCCAGGTTTCATATAACCATACAATGGAATGTACATCACTACCTTTAATTTTATGTAAGAATATACTTCTAGCTGCAACAACATGCGGCTTTTCAAGTAATAGTCTTCGTCCATTTAACTTTTTGAAGCGGAAGCCCATACTTCTTAACACCGTTTTCAGAGACGTTTTTCCACGCGAGAAAAGATCGCATCCTTTTAACGAAATTAGCAACTTCGCTACAGTCGGATATTCTTTCCGGCTATAATAGTCATAAATATGACGACGGATTGCGTCCGTTTGAAACAAATCGAGATTGGTAACAGGGCGAGGCTGCTTCTTTTCCTTGCCTGGGGTAGCTTAAAACACACTGTTTTCTTCACCCGGATTATCTTCCACACGGTTTGCGTCACTGTCTTGAAGTTCTTGAAGCAGCACACCTTTCCTTATAATCGTTCTTTGACTCAGTTCTAGAGTTTTCGAGGTACGCTCTAAGACTTTATCAGCCGGAATTGATGGTTCCCCGTGAACAGAAACAAACTCTCTCTCTTGTTCGTAGAACTCCCGCGTTCTTCTAATTAATTCCATTGCCTGGCTATTTAACGGCACTCCGCAACGCAATGGATTGTCGTTTGACTGAAGACGCAGTTTCGGTGACATTTTTTTAATAAATAAAAAAATGTACGCAAAGCAATACAATCAAACACGATACAAAAGCAGACGATAGCCGACGAGCACACAAAGCTTTCATAGAACGCGGCAACGTGGTAGTGACGACGACGGAACCGGCATTCGTAGCTGTGCTGTGATTGGTTCAGAAGACGCAGCGTCTCGCGTTCGTCATTTGTTTTTCACTTATACTGGCAACTTCAAAACACTCGTGGAGTGACCTTGAAGTGACATGTTTCAAAAAAATGTTCAAATGTTTGTAGAGTCTATGGGACTTAACTACGGGGTCATCAGTCCCTAAACTTACAAACTACTTATGAACTAGCTAATCCTAAGGACGGCACAAATATCCATGCCCGAGGGGGGATTCGAGCCCCCGACCGTAGTAGCCGTGCAGACCGTGAATGGAGCGCCTCAGTCCCCTCGGCCACCGCGGCCGGCAACATGTTTCAGCGGTCCGACTATAGGCAATTAATATTTATTACAATGAAATAAGTTCTGAAGCACATTCATTGGCGTAAATGGATACTGCTTGTAAAATAAATAGCGAATACCGTTAGTAGCACAGAGGTACTAAATTTAAACGTCATTCTTAATGCAGCCGTATCAGAAGCTACTCCGTGTTTGTGACGTGATATCTCCTGAACTGTATGTCGTGCAGTGATATAATTCAGCCTATACTTCCACGAATGTGCAACGAAGGAATAGAACGTGCAGTGTCGTTATGCAAAAGCCATGAATTGTTTTTCAACAATACCGGAAGATTTTTGCGAATTACTTCTCGTATACGGCGCATAACGTCAAGGTTATATTCCATATTGACAGCACGACCTCGAAGCATAAATTTTGGAAGTACTACATCTCGGTAATTAAAATACTAACGAGACAGATGACGCTAGTAGCGGTACCAGATCATGCGAAAGCGCCACATGTGTAGACGGATTAATATAAATGTGAAGGAAATGAACAGTAAGCGAAGTGTCACAGGGACAAGTGGGCAAGATTGTCATTCTGCGCCCTACCTCCCCCCCCCCTCTAACTGCTTCGTCGTCGCAATGATGAAGTATGAGATTTAATAAAAACAAAAAAAAACTGGGTTTATATTGAGTTCCTTTATTCACAAACAGGAGAAAATGTACTGTATGATGAAGTCATAAATGAATAAAGATAAATATTAAATACAAATTAATTTAAAAATTTGAGGGTCAGGCCTAACTTAAGAAAACATTTTACCAAAAGATGTTCACAAACAATGCAAAATATTTAGTATTAAATAAAACATAAACGCAGATTAAAAAGTCAAATTATCCAAGTATAATAGGTGATAGAATAAAATCAACTGTGCAAATGTTTGTTCAGCCTCTCTACTGCGGCAATAAGAACTGTAAGCTGTAATTTTTATTCCACTTTATAATGGCTGGCTGGGGAGACAACATTGGGTAAATAATTTAAATTGTGAGCAGTCTCATATTTGTAATTGATCATGATGTTCAATTACGCGTTTCGTCCTGTTAGGCTGCGTTCACAGTGGCACCGACAGATCGACGTCAGACGCCGTCATCCGAGTTCGACTGAAAACATCGAGCGACGGCTGGTCGCACTGCATCCGATATAGTTTGTCACTTGGTCCGGTTAGAAGAGAAAGTTAGGTTAGGTTTGCCTATATTCTGTGACTGAAGTAAATTAGGTTTCAATTCATGGCTGTGCAGTGGAGCCCACCGACATTTTTATGATTCGAAATTAGTGCTACAATGCAGCTCTTGTTATTAATAAAGACTTGGAATGCATACGAAAGAGCTACAACTGTCTGGAAAAAGAAAGTGGCGAGGATTGTGTAGTGTCCTCAGTACACAGACAATCTTTACGAATATGTGAGGTACCGGTAAAAGGAGAATTTCTATTACATACTTTCGTGCTGTCATTGACAAGCAATAATACAGTTTTGCTGAATTTATTTGAACTTGTGCAGACATACACCAATTAACCTCCATGCTTTAAATAATGAAAAACTACACCAATTTGGGAAGTTTATTTCTTATCACGACGAATTTCGAGGATTTATTCGCATCTTCTATTGTTTACATAAAACGGTACTTTTTTGACGTTTCAGTGTGCGATTTCTTGACACACTTGCACTGCAGTTGTCTCTCTTAGGTTAGCTACCAAAGTTCGTAAAATCGGATAGAATAAATATTGAGGTGTGTGTTTTATCCTAATGTTAGAAATCATAACTTTTTCTGTCTGCTTAAAGGTATTGTGCCTCTTGCATTACTCAGAATATAAACACAATAATCGTGACTTAGGCCTACCTGTGTACAAAAAAACAGTATAAGTGACGATTTTTGCGTTGTGATGTCCAGTTTAATGAAGCAGACAAAATACTTGCAAGTATAGACAGACGTACTATTTAGTATGTAAAAACGTTGCCAATATTTTATTATGTATGCTACGATTTCCCTCATTACAGTAACCTCAAATAGACTAGACCTGTGCAAGAGCTGCATAAAATCACACTTGGGAAATCCCAATGTATTTATGTAAACAAATGCACTAAACTCGAGAAAAATTCTCGAAATGCGTTATGCTAAGCATAAAAATACATAATGGATACAGTTTCTCAGTATTTAAATCCATGAAGAACACAGTTATAGGCCACCCAGAAACATCCAATTATGATGAACGAAATGAAGTTAAGGTACATTGAACTTCAATGACTGTCATTCAATATATTTGTGAAAGACAAGTGTGAAATTAAAAATAATGTTAAAAACAGAAACCACTGAAAAGCGGAAGCACACGTAGGCCTGCACCACATTTGCACGTCATTTCATAGAACAGACTCACACCTTTTTAAAGTACGCCAGAAGCAGTAAGAATAATTTGTGGACAGCCAATACCCGATTATCACAGTGCAAAACATTGTAAGAGAGTCACTACAATAACATTAAGATAAGGCACAATTCCAGATTGAACACATTTTGAGGTTATAATTTACGCCTAAAATTTCTGCTTAAGGATTTTACCAACTTGGGGTTTCCAATAAACTGTCATATCAGACCATATATTCCGAATTATATCCCGATTGTGATATTTCTAGTCTTCTGGGTGCTATAATCTCTCTCTTTCTTTCACTAAGCATATCAGTTTCTCACCGTCCATATGTAGCATATGAGAACATCGGCAGATTTGACCGAAGAAAGCAAACTGATTTGAATTTCAGCGATGTCTCTACGTTCGGGCGATGAGATCGGCTACACTGCGACCGTGCACATAGTTGAGTACTGATTTGAAACGACCGGCCGTTTTCCGCCGACGTCTGTCGTCGGTACAACCCACAGATATCAGAGCCACTGTGACCACAGCCTTAACGTAATCTGATTGTTAAATGTTGCAGGGCTTCGGATGCCAAGTCAAGCAGCGGTGGAAGCAGTTTTAGCAATTTTATAAAGGTTATCGTCAAGGTTCCCATATCTGATAGAAAAGATGGTGCCACTGTAGGTCCAGCGTGAAGTTTGTAATGACTTCACTGAACATTCATGACTGATGTAAGTCGTGAACAAGTGTTCTTTTGAAGTTACATTTACGTCGAAAATCAACAAAAGGGAGATGTAGTGTGCCTCTAGATTTATGAGAAACAGATTTTTGCAAAAATTTTTAAATGGTAATATATTCCAAATAGTAAGTACAACTGCTGCATTTCAGATATATTTGTGAATAGTGTGATCACTTCACGACTATAAAGAAACATTTGGAACTGAAGCAACATGATTCTGGCTTAACTAAAAATTATATGCCTAAAACTCACCTTTCACATTTCCTGTCAACCAAGTTGACATTAACGAAAAAGATTTCTAAGCTTCCCCTTCCTTTTCTCGGGCTTTCCTCCTGAATGCCGCTCCAGATAGTTTTTTTGGCATCTTCCCACACTTCACACCTAAGTAATAAGCTAATACTTGATACTTCAGAGTTACACCAGTCAGAACTCTCTCAGTCTGAAAAAACTCAAATGCATCCGTCAAAAGTAGAACATAGAAGGATCATCAAAGAAAACATTGACACGATTACAACAAAGAAAGTCGCAGTTCGTCTTTCTGCCACTGCGGAGCGGGTGACGGAATACTACTGAATAAGCGTATTGAATGGTCCGAGGTCAGCACATTCGGGATAACTTGGGTAATACTTCTCTAATCGAAATAGCACGGGTACAGGGGCAGCCGAGACATTACGCGTTCAATAGTTGTAATGGACCAAAAATGCAAATAAAAGTACTTATAATTACTTATTGCTAATGTAACGAAATTCATACTATAGCTTACAGTAAAATTGATTTAATTCGTGTAATTATAGTAAAGCTTTTGCCCAGTTTGGCGCCCCCTGAACTCTGCGCCCGGGGCAGCCTGCCTCCTTTGCCCCCCCCCCCCCTCCCCACTTAGATCCGCCACTGAGCACCAGATATGAAGACAGCTGAATAACTGAGGTGAGCGCAGGCTGCCTGTAGAGAGAGCCAGCACAGATCCCTGTGAGGGCAAGAGCGCTCCCCAGGTGTGACGTCAGTAGATGCCCGTGAGCGAGCTGCTCAATCTCCTCACGTCTTACATTATATAAATCTCAAATTCTAGTTTCCTGTCTTCTTAACACACAATACTAAATAACGGGGTACTTCTCCGGATCTGATATACTAAGCCAACTGGTCGTGGGATGAAATACTGTATAAACGAGTGTTCAAGACTGGATGACACAGTTCTTCTCTCGCAGTCGTATTTCCGAAGCAGGTAATTATAATCTTGATTTCAGACAGTAAAGGAATATGAATATTGTCCAATTACTTCTGATTTTGTATACTCAGATCGATTTCTTCGATTCAGTACGTCATGGTGGTTCGATTTCTAGTATTCGTTCACTGTTCTTTCTATTCTGCGATGGCGCGATACAGGTGTGCCAAGGTTCATTGAAAGCGGATGGGCGGTACGGCAGAGTATGAAATACAAACAAACATGATGCACAGGTTCCCCACGCGTTTCAGTGTATATAATGTCACATATACTAAACTATAAGAAGTATAATCAAACAATTTCTTAGGTACATTCAAAGGCGTAAATGAATAGTGTTAACAAAATATGTTGCGAAGACATTTAGTAGCAAATAATTAATAAATTTAAACGTCATTAATAATGCAGTATGTTTAGTTACAACTCCGTGTTAATGGCGTTACGTCTGCTGAACTACGTGTATTGTAGTGATACAATTATGCCTCTAACCTTTGCGAAAGTGCAACGATTGATGAATAGGTGCAGTGCCACAGCTATGAATTGTTTTTCCACAATGGGCCGGTGTAGCTCGTGCGAGGCTACATGATGACCAAAAGTGTCGCACACTAGCTGCAGACCATGACACCCCATCATGGCGATCGAGTTTTCCAACGGTATTGTTATTTTCCAACATGTTGACGCACCATCTCACAAGGCCAGAAGTGTGGTGGAGTGGTTTGAACAAAACAGTTAGGAGTTGCTATTAGTTGCTAGTCGGGCAACTTGTTCTACCTCAACGGGATCGCAACAGAACGCATATGGGATGCGGCTGAACGTGTGGTCAGAGCTCCTCCCTCCCTCCCTGGAGTTTACGGGAATCAGGCGACTGCTGAATGCAGCCGCTACCACTGCCTCATCGCTTTCATGTGCAGACGCGTCAACGCTGTCATCGTGTCTTATGAGGACATACTGGCTGTCACGTGGGTCGTATTGTTTCACTAATCAGCATAAACTGTTATCTGGCCATGCTAACGATCCATCATTCATTACGTGTAATGGAATTGTTCTGAAAGCCTTTTTGAGGCACTGAATACAGTCTGCAACTATTTCTGTACAGTGTATGACAGAGAGTATGTTTCACGTTGTTATTTAGGAACTTTTCTTCCTGTTTAATTGAAGAATGGAGAGTAGGTAGAACTTATGCTTATGTTGACTCGCTGTTAACTTGTCTTAGACTTATTTTCTCTTCGTGTCTCTACGTGAAAAATATATAGGACACTGCAAACTGACCATACGTTCCGATTCGATTTAGAAAACAAATCTTCACTTTCTCAAAGGAAAGAATTCTTCCGACATAAACGTGACGTCTAACAAATTCAAATGTTCAAAATGTTCAAATGTTTGTAAAGCTTATGGGACTTAACTACGGGGTCATCAATCCCTGAACTTACAAACTACTTACGAACTAGGACGGCACAAATATCCATGCCCGAGGGGGGATTCGAACCCCCGACCGTAGTGGCCGTGCAGACCGTGACTGAAGCGCCTCAGTCCCCTCGGCCACCGCGGCCGGATCTAACAAATTGAAATCTTCAAATATTTGTAGAGCTTATGGGACTTAACTACGGGTCATCAGTCCATAAACTTACAAACTACTTATGAACTAGCTAATACTAAGACGGCACAAATATCCATGCCCAAGGGGGGATTCGAACCCCCGACAGTAATGACCGTGCAGAACGTGACTGGCGCGCCGCAGATCGCTCGGCCACTGCGGCCGGCTGACTTCAAAAGGGTGTTAGTGGCCCATTACTTTTCATAGTCTATGTGACCGAACTGCTAAAATCCGACATTGCCCGTGTACATATTTATTCCTGTCTTAAGCTAGTCCACCTCACCTTCTCTTTCCTTGTCTCTCTCTTCATCCCCACCTTCCTCTTTGTCTGCCAATCACATCCTACTCTCTGCTGAACTTCTCATCCAACTCCACAGTCTATTGCCACCTCCATCTATAAAAAGTTATATAATACATTTAACTTTCTTGCTGATCAGTGAAGTGCATCATGAGTATATTGCAAGCCACCTTCCGCCTTTCAGTGTATGAAATAATTGGCAGAAGGTGAAGTTCCACTAGCTATGAAGGTTAACGGTGCTAAATTTCATAGTTCGGTATAAAACGGTAGTTTTTTGTCGAATTTTATAGATAAAATACCCTCTGCCATACAACATACGAAGTTTTACGTAGGCAGTGATTTTCCTCTTATTTTGAAGATCAAGCGTGCAGTTTCTTCTCAATCGGATGGAAGGTACAGCAGCGCATAAAATAATAACTAACTTAATGTCTCGGTGTTTAGGGCGTCACATCTGCTAAACTATAACGAGAACAACGAAATGCTTTCGTTGGCACATGAAGTGGAGTTAATGCATAGTATTCGCAAAGCTGACTCCGCAGATGATATTAACGAGTCAGATGACTTTAGTAGCGGTACCAGATTATACGGAAGCGCCACGTGAAGACGAATAAATGTAAAATGTGAAGGAAGCGAATAGTAAGCCAAGTGTCACAAAGACAAGGGCTCTCAACAGATTATCGCTAGATGTTAAGGCAACGGAATAATTGACGACGACACAGGCTCCATGTATAGAGAGAGCTGGCATAGATCCATGTGAGGGCAGGAGCGCCCTCGTATGCGACTACTGGTGGATAGGACTATGGCTGCCAGGAGCAAGCCGCTCAACGTCCTTATCAGGTCCGACACTATATAAATGTAAACTTACTAATTTCCTGTCTTCTTAATACACAATGCTCAATACTGGGGTATTTTTATCTGCATCTGATGCACTAATACAAGTAATCGTCCATGTTGAGGGAGAAATTATTTTATAAAGGAGCGCTGAAAGAGTGGATAACATAGTTATCCCTTCGCCATCGTATTTCCACGGAGGTGATGATTATGTTATATAGTAACTCCCATAATTTCGTACCTACCATCGTATTTCCGAAACGGGCATTTGAAAGCAAGATGGCAGACGGTAACTAAATGTAAAGAATCTCAGGGAGGCGTTGCCATCTTGCACACAAAGCACCTGGTAGCGGTAAGTCTATTTACCACAACAATTCAGTTCCCATCATCATATAATTTTAAAAATTTTAGGAAAGTATGTATATAGCGGCCTCTGAAGACGTTCGGCAGCTCAGAAAATACCAACATGATGTGTCGGTTCCCCCACGCGTCTCATTTATAATATCACATCTCCTAAATTATAAGAAGTACAATGAAATAATTTCCCAAGCACATTCATTGGCGTAAATGGATAGTGTTTGTAAAATAAATAGCGAATACAGTTAGTAGCAAAGAGGTAATAAATTTAAACGTCATTGAAAATATAGTCGTATTAGAAGTAACTTCATGTTCATGACGACATATCTCCTGAACTATATGGCGTACAGTGATATAAGTCTGCCTGTAACTTTCTCGAATGTGCAACGATGGATGAGCAGGTGCAGAAGCCATGAATGGTTTTTCCATAATTCCGGACGATTTTTCAGTATTGCTTCTCGGAAATGGCGCATAACGTGAAAGTCATATTGCTTATTGACTCCAAGACCTTCAAGCAAAAATTTATGTAGCAGTACGCCACAGTAATTAAAAAATTAATTAAGTCAAACTTTTACTTTCAGTTAAACATTGAGTGCTTTTTTCGGTTGTGGTTCACCATGCTGCTTCAATTGGGATGGCTGGTATTTAGTTTCGCCGTTATAAACGTAAATCCCTGATTCGTCACGAGTTATGACCATTTTGAGCAAATCTGGATCATCATTGACGTCATTCGAGAAATCCTGAGCAATGCTTACGCGACGGTTCTTCTGATTAAATTTGGAAAGTAACAAAATCACTTGTGATCTGATCTTGTGATTTGACCGACTGAGCGGAAGTAGACCTAAAGCTCGGATGCTGTGACGAGAGTATAAGTAGCAACGAATAGAGGCGTCGAGTGATCCCACAGATAATACTAACGAGACAGATGACGCTAGTAGCGGTACCAGATCATGCCGAAAGCGCCACATGTGAAGACGGATAAATATAAATGTGAAGGAAATGAGCAGTAAGCGAAGTGTCACAGAGACAAGTGCTCAAAAGACATTAGCACCAGATATGAAGACAGCTGAATAACTGAGGTGAGCGCAGGCTGCCTGTAGAGAGAGCCAGCACAGATCCCTGTGAGGGCAAGAGCGCTCCCCAGTTGTGACGTCAGTAGATGCCCGTGAGCGAGCACGTCTTACATTATATAAATCTCAAATTCTAGTTTCTTGTCTTTTTAACACACAATACTTAATAACAGGGTACTTCTCCGCATCTGATATACTAAGTCAACTGATTGTGGGATGAAATATTGTATAAACGAGTGCTGAAAGATTCGATGTCATAGTTCTCTCACAGTCAATTTCAGAAACATGCGGGTATAATCTGTATCTTAGACGCTAAAGGAATATGAATACTGTGAAATTTTTTCTGATTTCTTTTTCTCAGAGCAATTATTCCGATTCAGTACGTCATTGTGATTGGATTTCTACTATGCGTTCACTGATCTTTCTATTCTACGTGGGCAGGATTCAAGTGTTTTCATTGAAATCGGATGGCAGGTACAGCAGCGCATAAAATAAGAACAAACATGATGCGCGGGTTTCCCCACGCGAGTGTATTTAACGTCACATCTCCCTAACTATAAGAAGTACAATGATACCATTTCTAAGTCACATCCATTACCGTAAATGGATAGTGGTTGCAAAATAATTTCAAATAATTAATAAATTTAAACGTCAATCATAAGGCAGTAGCTTTAGACGCAACTTCATGTTCATGACGTCACGTCTGTTGAACTATGTATAGTATATTTATATAATTATGCCTGCAACGATTGGAGAACAGGCGCAGCGCCAAAGCCATGAATTATTTTCCACACTCCCGGACATTTTTTGCGCATTGCTTGTAGGGTCCATTTATGTGGGCATGTTTGGGCCCAGTGCAGCTCGTGCGAGGCGCCATGATGACCAGAAGTATCGTTCACTGGCTGCAGACCATGTACGCCCTATCATCATTATGGAGTTTCCCAACGGCACTCATTTTTCAACATGATAACGCACCTTGTCACACGGTCAGGATTGGTCCGATGAAAACAGTGGCGAGATGCTATTGTGTGCTTGTCCCTCAACTTGTTTTATCTCACCGAGATTGCGATAGACGCATATGTGACGTGAGTGATGGTGTCGTTTGAGCTGATCCCTTCCTCCCTGTAAATTACGGGAATCAGCGACTTTGAATGCAGATGCGGTCTCTCCAGCCACATAGCACCGCCTCATCACTTCCGTGCCAAGACGCGTCCTCGCTGTCATCGTGCCAAATGAGGATATATTGGCTGTCACGTGGGTCATGCTGTTGTGACTAATCAGTATAAACCGTTATCTGGCCATGCTAAAGATCTATCATTCATTACGTGTAATGGAATTGTCTGGACAGCCTTTTTGAGGCACTGACTTCAGTCTGCATGTATTTCTGTACAGTGTGTGACGGACAGTATTATTCACTTTGTTATTTGTGAAGTTTTATTTATGTTTAAGTGAACGATTGAGAGTAGCAAGAACATTTGCTTAGGTTTCTTCGCTCTGAACTGAGACATTTTCTCTTCGTGTCGTTAACGATAAACAGGAGACTGCAATATGACCATAGGTTCCGACTCGATTTAGAAAACAATACGGCATGAGTTTTCCAACGGAAAGAAGTGTTCAGACATAAACGTGACTTCCAACATACCCCAAGAGAGTGTTAGAGGCCCATTACTTTTCACAGTATATATGACCAACTAGCTGAAAATGTGACGTCATCCGTATACATATTTACTGCAGTCATGTCACCTTCTGCTTTCTCTCACCTTCTCTCTCTGGTCATCTCCTCCACCTCAGATCATCTCTAAAAATTACATAATTTTTTAACATTATGCTGATCAGTACTTTTCATCTCATCGTAGCTGTGCACGAAATTTTAAACATTCTCAAAAAATAGTTGTCAATTTTAAAGAAGTAGACACATGTAACCAAGTAGGTTCAACAGTCTTTCTACGACGAAGACATTACAAACGATATAACAGAACATTTAATTTTCTTATGCTTAAGTTCCCTAGTAGGTGATACTTCTTTGTCTCTTACTCTTCAAAAAATTTAACTGTCAGAATGCACAATTTAAACGCGATTGACACAAACCACAATTTTAAACAACTTTTCATGTACCTCTGCGTCTTGTTGTTTTCTCTCGTCTGTTGTCTCTAAACGTTTCGACAGTAAATCAGTAAGGTTTACTATGGACGGTGTTTGTCGACAATAGTAAGTTAAAGAAAACCAGAGAAAAAGTCAGGAAGCAAAAGCCTACATTGAGAAACTACTTATATTTTAATATCCGAGGAGTTAATCTAAGCTGTAAGTACTAAGTACGATAGTATGCATTCCCGTTTTAGCATTATCCCCCAGTTCTTGCTGCATTATATGATTTGACGCAGCTAACTAAACGCCGATTATCAGAGAAAGAACTACACCTGGTGGCCATGTGAGTTGGTGTATTATCACGCTTCCGGTACTTACTGACGTCCTGCGTAGTCAGTTACGCACCTCTTAACCTCGATGCTTGTATGTTCGACAAGACTGATACATACTTCAGTTGCAGGATGTGATTAACCATTTATCAATGACTGACCGTAATGAAACACTAATAGGTGGATGCTTCACCGTGTGCGGCGTGGGAATGGGTATGTGGAACCACGTTACGCGTTGCGCGGCCGGAGGTGCATGTCCTCCTTCAGGCGCTCGCGTGACTGTGTGTGTGTGTGTGTGTGTGTGTGTGTGTGTGTGACACCGTTCTAATGTGGGAATGGTGGTTGATGTCCGACAGATGGGAACTTGGGTCTCGGCAATCGTGCAGGACTTCGGCATCACACGTTCAACGGGCTCCATGGTGTGCCGTGAGTGGTTGGATGAGGTGTCACAGTCCACAATAAATAACTGCCAGACCATCCTACCACGGGCATGTGTGTGTGTGTGTTGTCCTTTGTGTAAGTTAGTTTATGTAGTTTGTAAGTCTAGGGGCTGATGACCATAGCAGTTTACAAACATTTCAACAGTTTGTTATGAACCGTAGCGCCGCTAACATCTTGATTCTGCCAGCATTGTGGCATAGTGGGATGTAGCTAAGCGGATTAAGTTTTTATCTTTTGGCGATAGCTTCTTTGTATTCGCGCACGTTTAAAGAAAAGTAAATTCCGCTTTACTTTAAGAGCATTTTTTACACGTGTACGAAAGTAATGCATTTGATTGTGTAATTTTTCATTGTTCTATGGTTTAGACTGTCCACTAGTCGTATTTCGATTCCTTGTGTTTTGCTGTAGATCGCGGGTCACTGACTAAAACCGGTAGTCTACGGACAAAAGTATTTGACCATGATGGACTTAAATAAAGAAATATATGTTTTACTCCTGAATCACTGTTCAACTGACGACTATGTCGCATCTTGTGAGACATGACCCTAATTTCATGAAAGATTGTCAAAGCTCAGCGAACTGACTCATTTTCTCTATTTGTGTCTTCCAGTGACGACGAATATTTGTGACTAATCATTCATTTCTTTCAGTGCAAAGAATGACAACAGACAAAATGTTAAATCCCAAATAACACACGCGTCCAACAATCCCGCCGTCCCGGTTCTTTGAAAGCGCACACTGGACTCTTCGGGTAGCTGGAGATGGCGAGCAGTTGGTAACACGTGGTTTTGTGAGTCATGGCAGTATAATGGAGAATGTCTGCCATTCCAACATTACGGGATTGTTTCTCCTACTCCTCTGCATCAGCTTATATCTTTCTACATTTGAGGCTAGCTGCCGTTCCTCACATCACCTAAAAATTTGATCCAAGTCATACTGCATCCAAAGATGACACCTTCCTGGGTACCTATTCCATATGCTCTTACCTTCGTTAGCAGTCTGTAGTGCGGTACCGTGTCAAACGCCTTTCGAAAATCGAGAAATATGCAGTCTGCCCTTCACCCATGTTCCGCAAGTTTTTTTCCTTCTCAAGAAAATTTATTGTCTTAGAACTGAAAATACGTTCAAGAATTCTACGGCAAACTAATGTTAATGATATAGATCCGTAATTATATGAGTGTGTTCTTTTGACATTATTACATGCGCCTTTTTCCAGTCGCTTGGAACTTCTTTTGAATCAACGCTTCGCGATAAATGCACGCTAAGTGAGGGGCGAATGTCGCAGAGTTCTCTTTGTAACACCGAATTGGTACCCAATCTGGACCTGGTCACTTGTTTGCTTTCAATTGTCTCACAAGGGACAACTTTGACCTCAAACTCTCGGAACCGCACGAAACCATGCTTGGAATAACAGGCAGTCGTAAGCAGGACAGTGTTGTGTGTCATTTCCGTGCAGAACGTTGTATTCTACCTCCAGTAATATGGGAGGTTTGTGCGCCGTGTTGCTATAACTATTTTTGAGTGCAGTTACAAAAACATTACATCGGATTTTTGTACTCGCATTGTGAATACTTCTGTTACAGTATTCACAAAACAAATTACAATGTATTACAAACGCTACAGCGAAAGAGAATATTGGTATACAGGATAACAGTTTACTTACAGTCGTGCAGGCGTACAGTGCTGATGTTGGCAACAACCGTAGAATGCTATTTGAAAATCAAATCATGCAGAATAAGGGAAATAATCTTTGGTGTTGACAATGAAGTAAATAAATAATTCTGTTCTTTTCCTTAGGTAGACAGAAGTTTTTATGTAACGGTACTCTTGCCTTGTCAGTAAATTAATCATCCTTGTGAACGAAATATTTTGTTGCCAACATTAGCATACTACGTCGCTGCAATCGTAACTAAACTTTACGCAGTACTCTATCTGTCTCAGTTAAGTAGTAATCCCTTATAGATATGTGTCAATATAGACATTTACTTATAAAAATATAACAGGGGGTGGGTTTTGTGATAAAACGCTAGGTTTCGTGCTTTCAAATTACATACTGCAATTTATAACGGCTGAACTTCGAAATGCAACAAAGAGCATTCAACGGTTGCTGCAGCACAGTACACTGCCCGGTCTCCGTAAGTAATATTTTGCCGCGGTGGAGTAGCCGAGCTGTCTAAAGCGTCTCGCTGCGGAGCGCACGGTTGCTCGCTGTGGAGGTTCGAGTCCTCCTTGGGGCATGGGTGTGTGTGTTTGTCCTTAGCTTAGTTTACCTAGGTTTAAGTAGTTTGTAAGCTACGGACTGATGACCACGCAGTTTGGTCCGATAGATTTACAGACATTTGAACATTTGAAAATATTTTACGCAGTGTAATAATATTATTTTTTGTTTTTGTACCCTAGCTGCGGGAGTGGCCCACCGCTTAAAGGCGCCTTCCTGCGGAGGTTCGAGTCCTCCCCCTGGCATGGGTGTGTGTATTGTCCTAAAGTTAGTTTGTAAGCCAAGAGACTACTAACCACACAAGTTAAGTACGTTACATTTCAACCATTTGAACATTTTGTACTCAAAATATATTCTGTATGTTCTGGAATGCTCTGTTGTGTTGTGATACTTTGGAGAATCTATGTTATTAGGTAGTCCTTTCAAAAGAGATATACAAAAACGTACGTTCGAATATCACACACGGCAGGTCATAATAAATATATTTACGTAAAACATACAGACCTGTCCGTTCGGGTTACCAGTTATCGCGACAATTTTTTTCTTATGTTCGAATCTTTTTGGAAACGAGCTGTTGTAAATCCACCTCTAGAACGATTAGAGGCGTTTAAGGTAGCATAATCACCCGCAATTTCATGTAAATTGCCTATAGCATCCCAGCATGTTTACACTTAAGAAATATAGGCAACGACATTCAGGATGCGACAGCTCGTACTTACAGGAGCCTTAAGACAGAGGACTCTTTTGAACGACGATTAGTCTGCAGCACGATTCGATTCTTACAGTTCTTTGTTTGTATTCGCTCAAATGAATGATTCATTCACGAATCTCAACAACTCTACCACCTTCCTACTATCTATATGAAACCGTCCTGGCGATAACAGCGTCACATGACGAGGAATGACTGCTGGTCAGACGCCCGCGCGGTGAATATAGTACCGTAACTTGGGGTGAAATGGAACAGAACATGTAGTTTCTACTGAAAATTAATGTCTAAATATTGCACTACAACTCTGAAAATTAATATAAAGAACCTCTAGTTATGCTTACATCTATGTGTTGCAAGGATAAAAATCCTCTATCAAAACCTTTCGTTATATTTTAATCTAAATTGTTTCAAATCATCCCAGGAGTTGGGGTGATTTGGAACACTGACTCTTTTGATAAATATTTGCATTTAAAACATATGGAGGTGTTGATTGGGACACAGTAAACACATGTGTCAGAACTTTGTTGTGGAGGATGCCTTTATATTACGTCTGTTTGATTTTAATTAATGCTGTTTACTGGGTGGAACACTTCTACTGTCTGCTCCAAATTGCTGAAATAGTTTTCTATCTCCTCTGTTAACTTGCACCCTAGCTCTCTTTACATTTTCACTTAAACGTACTGTAAGAGCCTTGTTATGTGAGAGCAGATTTTTCACCCACTCATATCCAGGCCTGTTGCCATCAGACCTCTTTTCCACTCTTCCACTTCGGTCCAAATCGCACCTCACAATATTCCGAACCTCACTTGTCGTAATTGGCTGACACCGTTCTGCACATTTAAATAAACCACTGATTGATGCCCTCTCTTCTTCTGCTGCCAAGACGGTTTGTCCACCTATTTTCAAAGGATTTTTATTATTTAACTTCCTTGAGAGTGTACTAACAGGTATTCCATATTTCTAGAAACATTTCTGAGATATTTTACGTGTCTTGATTTCATTCAGAGCTTTCTGGAGGCTTATCTCGCTATAGTTTTGATATCCAGGTGGCCCAGTCTTCTTTTTGTACACTCGCAGCATGTTCCAATTCACCCTGAAAAACTATTATTTTGCATATTTACACCTCTACCTAATAAACAACATAAGCAAACATAAGCCAACTTTTCACACATCATGACTGATAGTTGCCCTTAACATACCAATGTCAGAAAACTGTATTACTGTTACCAGAGTAGCTGTGCAACAGTTTGTTTTCAGACTTTCATATTATAGGAAATTTTACACTTATATATAAATATTTTTTTGGAGTTGTATACCTCTTTCACACACACAATTTTTGTATCACTGTAACAATTAGTATCTCTGGTGACTATGGGAGGTGGTTTTCATTAGTTACACCAAAGATGATTTCTTGAAATGGAGAAATGTTCCATTTCACCCCAGTAGTGCCAAATCACCCCAAGTTACGGTATCAGAGTGCGGAGGCTGGGCAAGATTACGTGGGGACCTGCACAGCTTGTCGGCTGTTGGAGGACTGCTGCGGGGAGTGTCTTCAGTAAGTGGAGGAACTACGTCCAGTCGTAGAGCGGCTGGGAGTCCACCCCTCCTTACAGATGTATACGTTGTAGTGTCGGCAGAGTGGTGAAACAGGAAACTGGAGTGGCACAAACATCAGTCTTCACCGCTTGGCAGAGTAGAAGTGTGTCTGAACACTCAGAGTACCGAAGACTCCGAACGATGGGCCTCCGCAATGTCGACCCACGTACTTGGCGGTGTCAACACCACTACGTCGGCAACTAACGTGGAGAGGACAACTACGCGTCATCGCCGAATTCGTCCAGATTTGTAGTAAATGTAGGGCGTGGTGAGATATGGAAGTGCACCAAGTGGGAACTCCCGATGGAAAATAAAAGGAGTTTTGATACGGATCTATCACCATATGCACATTATCAACTGCCCTTGAGAGAGTTTGTTTAGGAAGCGGTGTTTGACTTAGCGAAGCCCTGTCAGAAGGCTGAACGCTCTCTTTAGTACAAAAAAAAAAAAAAAACTGAGCCAAGAATACATCGAACAATAACAAACAGACACGATCAAGGACCGCAAGATACAAAACTACCTAGAGAGCAAAAGAAAGAAAAAAATAGCGGTAAGAGATCGTATTTTTATTGAAAGGTACGCGGGTTCGATTCCCCCCGGCGGCTAAATTTTTTTGGCTTCTAGGCAATGCGTACACTACTGACTTCAGAATTAGCCGCAACGTCATATGTCATTTTGTATTTATATGTGCACAACATAAAAACTGACTTACATAATCGACAAAGAAGAAGAAATCACTTCCATTATACATCACCAGCTGTCTTCGCAAGTATTCAGCGACATGCTGCGTTACGCGTGGATGGTTGCTGTGCTGGACTGTCCGATGAAAGAAGCTGTTTTCAGAATGTCAGTCAAGTTTGTTTTTCTATGCAGAGATTAAAAAAAAATGTAACTGCAAAAGGACGATGTTCATAACGAGCGCAAGATGCGGTCAGAATTATTGCTTCCCCTGTTTCTTCGATTAATATCACCCCGGTACATCATGTAATTGATGAATTGCAAGAGAATTGAAGTATCGTTTTACATACACGACGTCCCTAAGTACGCGTTAACTAGAGTCCCTTTTTAAATGTTTGTAGTCCCGAATATCATCCAATGCCCTTTATTTTTTGCTTATATAAATTATATAAAATAACCTATCATGTTGTAGTTAATTGTGACGTCAGTCTATATCTACAACAATACTCTGAAAACCAGTGTGAAGTGCATGGCAGAGGGTACGTCCCACAGTACCAGTTATTACGGTTTTCCCCATTCCATTCACTTATTGAGCGTGGGAAGAAAGATCGTTTAAATGCCTCCGTCCGTGCTGTAATTAATGTAATCTTGTCCCTACGAAAACAGTATGTACTTGTACGCATTGCGAAGGAGCAGAAAAAAATATGCCGCCGCCTGAAGTTCAACCTGCGACATTCTCAATACGAATCCCATCTTTTAACGCTGAGCCAAAAACCGATTCCTAAACACGCGCTCACAGGGACAGTTGCTAAGATGCATATGGTGATAAATCCGTACCAAAATTCCTTTTACTTCCTAAACGCTCGGACATTTCGAGTTCCCACTTGGGGCACATTCGTGTCTCACCACGCCCTACATGTACCATAAATTTGGACGAATTCGGCGATGACGAGTAGGCGTCCTCTCCTCGTAAGATTTTAATGGGTATGATCGACGTCTCTGGGCGTTGGTGCAGTGGTCCCATGAATCCCAACAATTTCCTCATCACGCCGATGGGGAGTGCGAATCCTTCGTTTCCCGGAGGAACATCTCCTTGACACCTACAACTGTGTGACAAAGGCGAGCTGGCGGCTGAGAAATGTATTTTCCCACTCTCTCAAATTTTGCTTCCTCAATTACGGTATCAACTAGATATAAGTGATAATAATAAAAAAGTGAAACAAATCCATCAATAATGAAAACTACAGCATTAGAAACAATCAGTCAGAGAAAGCAGCAATATCAGCAATTGTTAACTTAAGAGATCCAAAAATTGCTAAAGTAAAAGATATCCAAGAAATAATTAAGTCCCTACAGCAACACAACAAGAAATTTGCAATTCAGTGGATACCATCTCACTGTGGCGTAATGGTAATGAGAAAGCTGATTTCCTAGCCAAAAAGGGCACAAAATTAAACAAATTGGAAAAACTACACTGTCATATTTTGCAGTAAAATCGCATTATTAACAATATTTTTAAAGAATAATCGAGAAAAATAAATTCTCATGTGAGGGTAAGAGCCGGGAAACCTTCTTTGATAACCAGCCGCCCACCTGCACAAAATGTCCAGCCTGCCGTCTCCAGAATGTGTTCTGTGTCACAAGAGTGCTACCTAATGAACTGTGATCATTTAAAAGAGTGTTCAGAACTGTACAATTGTAAGTTAGACTTAACAAAATTGTACTGGGAAGCAAGAAGGCGAATGACGTTAAGTCAACTGCCGGAACATTAAAATAATAATAATAATAATGATATTTGATAGACGGTGAAGTTCCTCTAGTTATGAAGGTTAATACTGCTACGTTTCATAGTTCGGTATAAAACTTAAGATTTTATCGAGTTTCACAGATTAAATACCCTCTGCCATACACCATACGTAGGGAGAGAGTGCAAAGTTTCATCGCAATTGGTTGGTTGGTTGGTTGGATGTTTAAGGGGGACAAAACTACAATGGTCATACGTCCCCCTTCATCGCAATTGGTTCAACGGCACAGCAGCGTATAAAACACGAACAAACTTGATACGGCAGTTCCCAATACGTCTCATTGTCTATGAAGTCACATCTCCTAAGCTATGAGGAGTACAATGTAATAATTCCCAAGGCAAAACACGTTGCGAGTACACGTAACATCGAAAGCGATGTGGCAAAGATCAGAGCAGAAGTAGCGCCGAAGAGAGGCCTCGAGTGATTCCACAGATAATACTAACGAGACACATGACTCTACTAGCGGTACCAGATTATACGACAACGCCACATGTGAAGGCGGTTAAATATAAAATATGAAGGAACTTAACAGTAACCGAAGCGTCACAAAGACAAGTGCTCAGAAGGGATTAGCACTAGATATTAAGATAACTGAATAACTGAGGACAACTCAGGCTGTGTGTAGAGAGACCTCGCATACGAGGTTTGTCAGGAAAGTAATGACACTGTTTCTCTATTTCAGGAACTACATACAGAAGGACAATGAAACTAGTGGAGCTGATAAAGGCAACATTTGTCTACAAGCAGTGAATATTTGAAGTACCTACGGTGAACACACGTGAGTTTATAACATATTTTGTTAGGTGTGTTAGTGTTGCTTGTCCGTGAGATGGCGGGTACATCAAATTTTGTGTGGAACTCAATGACAATGCACTAGAATCGTTTAGTAACATTTAGAAAACATTTAGAAAATTAACACAAGCTGCTGAGTGGCACACAAGCAGCTCAACACGAGTAAAGAAGGCCAGGAGAAGCAAATAAAAAAATCTGGGTCATGTTGATTTGGTTCTTTGATCATCAAGGCGTGATCCATAAGGATTTTTTTCCTCGAGGAAAAACAATGTATCAATTTTAAATCCAGGTCCTTGAAAGACTAAGAAATCGGGTCATTCGTGTCCGTCCTGACATGTCTCAATCATGGATCCTCCATCACGACAATGCACCGTGCCACACTGCTCTCTATTGGAAATAAGGGCATTCATGTTTTCCCAAACTCCCCCCCTCCCCCGCCCCACAATTCCTAAGATCTCAGCCTCTGTGACGTCTTCCAGTTCCCCAAAATGAAAAATGTTGTTTGTGTACATCATTTTGGGTCCGTAGGAAACGTTGAAAGTGTCGTGACACAGGAGCTTTGGAGGGTGCTATCTATGAGAGGGCAAGAGTGTCTTCGAAACTAATAACAGGCTATTTTTCCGCATCTGATGTACTAATCCAACTAGTCATTCATGTCGTGGGACAAACTAGTGTGTAACCGAGTGCTGAAAGATTGGATGTCATAGTTCTTCTCTCACAGTCGTATATCGGAAACTGGCAATTATAACCTTGGTCTCAGACAGTAAAGGAATATGAACACCGTGCAATGTTTTCTGATTATTTTTTCTGAAATCGATTTCTCCGATTCAGTACGTAATTGTTATTCGATTTCTGCTATTCGTTCACTGTTCTATCTATTCTTCGATGGCAAGATTCAAGTGCGCAAACTTCTACTGAAATCAGATGGACGATACGGCAGCGCATAAAATACATACAAACATGATGCGGCTGTCTGCCACGCGTCTCAGTGTTTATGAGAAGAGAGTTTATAAGAAGTACGATGAAATAATTTCTAAAACACATTCATTAGCGTAAATCGATGGTGCTGCAAAACAAGATGCGAACACATCTAGTAGCAAATAATTAATAAATTTAAACGTCATTCATAATGCTGTAGTTTTAGAAGCAACTGCGTATTCATGACGTCACATCTGTTTAACTATATATGTCTCATGAGCTACGTGAAGTATAGTGATGTAATTACGCCTGTAACTCTCGCGAAAGTGCAACGATTGCAGCTCAAGTGCAGTGCCAAAGCTATGAATTGTTTTCCACGATTCCGGAGATTTCTTGCATATTGCTTCTAGGGACCATTCATTTGGCACACATGTATCCAGTGCAGCTCGTGCGAGGCCCCATGATGACCAGGACGTATCGTACACTGGTTGCAGACCATTTACACCCCATCATGACAATCGAGTTTCCCAACGTCGTTGTCATTTTTCAATATTATAACTCACGATGTCACAAGGCCAGGAGTTGGAGCGGTTTGAGCAGAACAGTGGCGCGTTTTGTTTATGTGGTTGTCCATCAACTTGTTCTGTCACAACGCGATCGCGATAGAACGCATATGGGATGTGCCTGAACGTGTGGTCAGAGCTTATCCCTCCCTCCCTGGAGTCTGCGTAACTCAGGCGATGCAGATGCGGCGCCAGATATCGCCAGCCATATACCACGGCCTCGTCGCAAACACGCCAAGATGCGTCACCACTGTCATCGTGCCAAATGAGGACATACTGCATCTCACTGTTGTGACTACTCATGTTAACTGTCATCTGGCCTTGCTAAGTATCTTCCATTCATTACATGTGATTGATTTGTTTGGACAGCGCTCTTGAGGAAGTGACTACAGTCTGCATGTATTTCTGTACAGTGTGTGACGGAGAGTAACTTTGACTTTGTTATTTGTGAAGTTTTCTTCCTGATAAATTGAAGGAGGAGAGTAGCAAGAACATATGCTCGCCGCGAACTTCTCATAAACTCATTTTCTCTCTGTGTATCTACATGAACGATATACAGGAGTCTGCAAAATTACCCATATGTTTCGACTGCATTTAGAAAACAATAAAGCTTGACTTTCTCAACGGAAAGAAGTGTTCAGACATAAACGTGACTTCCAACATACCTCAAGAGAGTGATAGAGGCACATTACTTTTCACAGTATATATGACCAAATAGCTGGAAATGTGGCGTCGCCCGTGTATATATTTACTGCAGTCTTAAATTAGTCCACCTCACCTTGCGTTTTCTCTCTTCCCTTTCCTTCTCTGTCTGTTCATCTCTTCCACTCCCCTTTCTCTGCCATCACCTACTCCTCTCTCTTAAACTCCTCCTCCACCTTCTCAGTCAATTAGTCAATTGCGTCATACATCTCCGAAAAATTATATAAGTGCAGTGTTACCTGAAAGACATAAATTTCAAACTCATAAAATCGTGTACACAGAACAAAATAGCGAACATAGCTTCTTTGGAGGCATCACATGGGAATGGCATAAGTCGAAATGGCCGACATGAAAAATAAAGTATTTGCAGCAACTTAGGTAATTAATATTTATTGGAATGAAATAATTTCTGAAGCACATTCATTGGCGTAAATGGATAGTGTTTCTAAAATAAATAGCGAATACAGTTAGCAAAGAGGTAATAAATTTAAACGTGATTCTTAATGCAGCCGTATACGGCGCATAACGTCAAGGTTATATTCCTTATTGAATGCACGACCTAGAAGCAAAAAATTGTGAAGCAGTATGAGACGGTAAAAAAAAAAAAAAAAAATAAATAAATAAAAAAATAAAAAAAATAAAAAAATAAAAATAAAAAATAACATAAAAAAACAATAAAAAAAGTCAGCCAAACTTTCACATTTAGTCGAACTTTGACTGCTTTTTCCGGTCTCGGGTCACGGGGCTGTTATAACCGTAAACCCAAGTAGTCACGAGTTATGACCATTTTGAGCAAATCAGGATAATCATTGACGTCAGACAAGGTCTCCCGAGCAATAATAACACGAGACGGTTCTTCTGATCAAATTTGGAATGTTTTGGAACAAACTTCGCCGACAAACATCTCATGTCCAAAACAGTTGAAAAAATTACATAACACAAGCCGAGCTATATACCAACATCCTCAGTAAAGTCGCTTACGGGAACTGGACGATTTTCAAAAATGTTCAAATGTTTGTAAAGCTTATGGGACTTAACTACGGGGTCATCAGTCCCTAAACTTACGAACTACTTATGAACTACTTACGAACTAGGACGGCACAAACATCCATGCCCGAGGGGGGATTCGAACCCCCGACCGTAGTGGACGATTTTCCAAAGCAATTTTCTTCCGAGCTTCGACGTTGTCTGATGTGCTTTGTCTTCCAGACCGAGGTTCTGGCACCTTCTCGGTCTTCTTAGGAGAGCTTGTACCACTGGTAAACAGGTTTTTCACTTCTAACAGATTTTTCGTGTGTCACTGTAACATTCCAAGTGTTTTAGAACACTACATTAAATTTTTCACAATAAATGAGTTGCAAATATTTGCAACAATTGTAATACTAACAGAAAATCGCCGAGCACACTAAAACACATCTAACCTATCTATCTGTCAAAAACAAACCATGTATGGTGTACTCTTCAAACTCTGAACATATGTTCGGACACGTGTACCAACATAACAAAAAATAAGTTAATAATGGAATGGAGGTTGCGGCGCAGTTAGATAAGTCACCTTACTTTCTGAACGGCGCCGGTTTGTTGGTCCCAGCTGGTGTGTGACTCATTTCGTAACCGTCCATGAGCCATGCGCCACTCATGTTCTGCGTGTAAATTATGGTCGCGTGGTTGTTTATGACCATGGAGAGACAGTGGCTCTTGGAAACGTACATCTATCCTTTGAACGTTCGTCTTCGAAAAGATTACTATCGCACTCACACGATCAAGTAACACAATCAATTGCGATCTGACCTCGTGATTTGAATTTGAGCAGAAGTAAATCTAAAGCTCTGTTGCCTCTACGAGAGTATAAGTAGCAACGAATAGAGGCATCGAGTGATTCCACAGATAATACCAACGAGACAGATGACGCTAGTAGCGGTAGCAGATCATGCGAAAGCGCCAAGTGTGAAGACGGATAAATATAAATGCGAAGGAAATGAACAGTAACCGAAGTGTCACAGAGACAAGTGCTCACAAGACATTAGCACCAGATATTAAGACAGCTGAATAACTCTGGACGCCAGAGGTAACCTATCCAAAGTAACATTTCGCTGACTTTACAGGAGAGCAAAAAGAAGCTGCTGCGACTCGGATTTGGCTACCTGTAGAATAATTCAAATACCCAATCATGAAGACCTCTAGTTTTTATATCTTTTCTAGTTAGTTTCTACATGTACTTCGTTTTTAGAAATATCTTATGAAATGTTACGATATTTTACCTCACATAAATATATTTGTGAAGCCGTCTTTATTTACACATACGAAATTGTCAAGGTGCTTATTACATTAGGTTTGCTGTTCATTTGCATGCCATTTTATATTTATAAATGTTCCTTTTTATGTTTATAAATGTTTACCTTTATTATACAGGATTATTCTACGAAATACGAATAGGAATATGAGAATTATTGGTACTGAAATTAAGAAATGAAGCCATTCATACTTATTGAATACCAGTAGATTTATTAAGAGTTACAATTTTATCCTTTCATAAAGCCGGTCACAAATACTAGTCACTCAGCAAAGTTTAAGTAAATTGAACAAAATAAATTCCAACCATAGTAGCTTACTCTAGAAAGTAACAAAGGTTAAACTACTTTAAAACCTGAGACAATGACAAACATTTCTGTCCAAATTCAGCATATATTCATTAACAAATTGAGGACAAAATTCGAAATGTAGAAAAACAATTCCCTTGTACAATTAATTGATAACAACATTATGTTCATATCCTTCTGAGTCCTTTTCAGTTTCTGTTGGCATAATCGGTGGTATATTTTGGTAGAAATAGTGTAAAGATCCAGGCTCCCACCTAAGCAGCTTTTGTAAATCTTTATACTTCTCTGTAGCAATATATCTGAGAGTATTTCGTATAGCAGGAAGCTCTTCCGGCCATACTGCCCCTCTTTTTCGCCGTTGCACGTCAATCTCTTGAAATTCTCCATCAAATGCTGTTTTATAGAACACAGAACCTGAATTCTGTGCTCGTACTTGTAGATGCACAACTTGGCTAACCAAAAATTTTCCAGATACTAAACTTTTGATTGTCCGTTTAACTAAAGGTGATGATGATCCTTTGAAAAGACTTTCAAAGTCTTTAAAATCTGCCATTTGCATGTCATATACTTGAATGAGTTCTTTGAATCTGCACTGGCGAACAAAATGTTGCCAATCGCAAGGAGTTGCAATTATGTCATTTGGGCTCAGTTTGCTTTTGGCACGTTCACTAACAGCATGTACACCATCTACCTCCATATGAGTGTCCCTTCAATGAGAATTTATGGTTTATCACTTTAAGATTAGGAAGACACCTAAGAATCCAAAAATATGACCGAATCATGGGTAAGTTACGATTCTGGCCTCCACAGTTGTCAGTCCATATCGCAAGTTCCTCAGTTTGGGTTTTGGCAGGTTAGCTAGGGCCCACTTTAGCAAACAAGATGACACTTCTATAGGTCCACGACCTGCTACTGTTTCATCCCACATGCAACAATAGGATTTCTGCTCTGAAGCATCAAGGATTGTCAGATTATACGTCCAGAGCTTTCTTAGATAAAACGCACTGGAATTAGTAAGGTGAGGTGTCGGCAAACATTTTTGAAGATCGAACATGACAATCTTTGCATTTGATCCAGGTTGTTTTGACCGATTTTTGTCGAAGGTCTTGTTTTTATATCTTACATCTGCTTCTGACAAGTGGCCATCGTAATCTGATTAAAATTTGGACTGTTTCTTCAGCTGTTATATCATTTTTGAGTTTCACCTGAAACTCATCACAGTCATCACACGTATCAGTCGCAGGTTTCTTGAATCCTAAATTAAACTCAATGTTAAATATGTCACGGTAAACCTACTGCTTTGCAAGTAACTCTTGCTTCATTTCGTTTTCCTTGCAGTGCTCTACATACAAAGAATACATTTTTGATATATTGAGATGGCTGCTAAGATACAATCTACCTGTTTTTGCATAACGAGGCAACGAAATTAATACGCCACCATTAGTTCGATTTAACTATCTGGAACGCGCAGTATGAAAAGTACATACGAACGCGCAGTGTCATGACAAGTCTTTGTGGTAATAATGAGAAAACACGCGTTGATTAAACGCTGAACTTGGAAAGGAAAATCACTACACAAGGCTTCGGCAATGGGGAACAGTCGAAAATTAAAACAAGAGAGACCTGACAGATCACGCTTTCCCGTGGGTTAAATAGACGTAATTGCATTTCAGTCAAGTAAAGTTTGTTTAGTTACATTTACATAAACGTATATCATATGACCAACCAAAATGAAAATCGCATACCTGGGATTCTTCATTTCTTAGCAGCAAATCAATTCCATCAGTAACTTTGTCGTAAGGTAAGGTCTCAGCACCCAACAGATTCGCACTGTCATTTTCCTAAGTAAGCAAATTGCATTATTATACAAAACGCGATGAATTTTGCTCGATTCAAATGATAAACCATAGGACTGTACCTTTGATTGATCGTATGACAAACATTGTAGTTCTGTCAGTTCCGTATATTATAGCCACTCATTTTCGTCAAAAGGAGGCGCTACATGTGTACTTGTATCTGTCACCAACGGAGTTTCGACGACATTACTACCGTCGACTGGTAGTAAAGCATCGAGATCATTTGTCTCTTAAATCGCGGAACGTACATTTAGATGTTTCTTATATCCCAGTATGATGAATAATATCTTAAAATGTATATTGTTGTGGTCTTCAGTCCGGAGACTGGTTTGATGCAGCTCTCCACAATACCCTATACTGAGCAAGCCTATTCATCTCCACATAAGAACGGCAACCTACATCTGTCTGAATCTGCTTACTGTATACATCTCTTGGTCTTCCTCTGCGATTTTTACCCCCCACACTTCCCTCTAATGCTAAATTCACAATTCCTTGATGTCTAAGAATGTGTCCCACCAATCTATCCCTTCTTTTAGTCAAGGTATGCCAGAAATTTCTTTTCTCCCCAATTCTGTTCAGTACCTCTTCATTAGTTACGCGATCCACCCACCTAATCTTCAGCATTCTTCTGTAGCACCATATTTCAAAAGCCTCTATCCTCTTCCTGTCCGCACTGTTTATCGTCCATGTCTCACGCCCTTACAAGTAAACACTCCATACAAATGCCCTCAGAAAGGACTTCCTTAGGCTTAAATCAATATTCGATGTTAATTTCTCTTTTTCAAAAACGCTTTTCCACCCATTGCCATTCTGCATTTTATATCCTCTGTACTGTGACCATTTGTTATTTTACTGCCCAAGTAACAAAACTCATCTACCTCCTTTATTGCTTCGTTTCCCAATCTAATTCCTTCAGCATCACCTGATTTTCTTACACTGCATTCCATTACCCTAGATTTGCTCTTGTTAATGTTCATCTTATATGCACCTTTCAGCACACTGTCCATTCCGTTCAATTGCTCTTCCAGGTCCTTTGCTGTATCTGACAGAATTACTATGTCGTCGGCAAAACGCAATGTTTTTAATTCTTCCCCCTGAACTTTTATTCCTTCTCCAAATTTCTCCTTGCTTTCCTTTATAGCTTGTTCAGTGTACAAATTGAATAACATTGGAGAAAGGCTACAACCCTGTCTCACTCCCTTCCCAAACACTGCATCCCTTTCATGCCCTTCAACTCTGACAACCGCTGTCTGGTTTTTGTACAAGTTGTAAATAACCTTACGATCCCTATATTTTACTCCTGCTTGCTTCAGAACTTTAAAGAGTTTATTCCAATCAACATTGTCAAAAGCCTTCTCCAAATCTACAAAAGCTAGAAATGTAGGTTTGCCTTTTCTTAATCTATCTTCTAGGATAAGCCGTAAAGTGAGTATTGCCTCCCGTGTTCCTACATTTCTCCTGAACCCGAACTGATCTTCCCCGAGGTCGGGTTCTACCAGTTTTTTCATCCTTCTGTATATAATTCGTGTTAATATTTTGCAACTATGACTTATTAAACTGATGGTTCTGTAGTTTTCACACCTGTCTGCACCTGCTTTCTTTGGAATGGGGATTATAACATTTTTCTTAAAGTCTGAGGGTACTTCGCCTGTCTCATACATCTTACAGACCTGGTGAAACAGGTTTGTCATGGCTGGTTCTCCCAGAGACTTCAGTAGCTCTGAGGGAATATCATCTACTCCAGGGGTCTTGTTTCGACTTAGGTCTTTCAGGGCTCTGTCAAATTCTTCTCTCAGTACAGTATCTCCTATTTCATCTTCATCTACATCCTCTTCCCTTTCTACAATATTGTCTCTAAGTTCATTTCCTTTGTAGAGCCTCTCTATATACTCTTTCCACCTTTCAGCTTTCCCTTCTTTTCTGAGAACTGGTTTTCCATCCGTGTCCTTGATATTCATAGAGCTGTTTTTCTTATCTCCAAATGTTTCTTTTATTGTCCTGTCGGCTGTATCTATTTTTCCTCTATTAATACATTCTTCTATATCCTTACATTTGCCTTCTAGCCACTCCTGCTTAGCCATTTTGCACTTCCTGTCAATCTCATTTCTTAGTCGTCTGTACTCCATTTTGCCTGTTTCATTTACTGCATTTTTATATTTTCTCCTTTCATCGATTAAATTTAGTATCTCCTGTGACATCCAAAAAAGTATATTAGCTATGCATAATGATTTGATGTTGTAAGCTGATGATGTAATGAGACTGTAGAATAGAATATTAGTTCTTGAAGTTCTAGAAATACTTTTACTGCTTACCGGTACTAACTTCAGCGCTAATTCCACGATCCTTTTACTTCTTCCACTAATAGATCCATTTTAATCTTCGATTCCGTCATAAAATGCTCCTCCAAACATCACAAACTACAGCACACTGTTATTCGCACGTGATTAACAATTTGTATAACAATACGGAAGTAACGTAACACTTAGAGGTAAACCATCGTAACAGCCAATACGATAAAGAGCGAGGCGGTCTATATTCAGGTCAATTGTCGTATGGTCATTTACCATTGTTTACCACTGGTTTCAGGTTGCAAATACGATAGTATCGCATTGCTGAATTTCTTTTATTTAAAATATGCGCATACAGTATTGTACCCCTAAGAAGGTATGACTTAAACAAGCCACATACGATAAAAACCCCAAAATCGTAATTTTTGCACTTACCTCTGACGTGCAGAACTGAGGTGAGGGCAGGCTACCTGTAGAGAGAGCCAGCACAGATCCCTGTGAGGGCAAGAGCGCTCCCCAGTTGTGACGTCAGTAGATGCCCGTGGGCGAGCTGCTCAATCTCCTCAGCTCTTACATTATGTAAATCTTAAATTCTAATTTCCTGTCTTCATAACACACAATACGTAATAACAGGGTACTTCTCCGCATCTGATGTACTAATCCAACTGGTGGGATAAAATATTGTATAAACAAGTGCTGCTCTCTCGTGGTCGTATTTCCGAAACAGGTAGTTATAACCTTGATTTCAGACGGTAAAGAAATATGAATAATGTACAATTATTTCTGATTTCGTTTGATTCGTTTGATTCTTTGATTCAGTACGTCATGGTGATTCGATTTCTAGTATACGTTCACTGTTCTTTCTATTCTGCGGTGACGCGATTCAGGTGTGCAGAGTTTCATTGAAAGCGGATGGGCGGTACGGCAGAGTATGAAATACAAACAACCATGATGCACAGGTTTCCCACGCGTTTCAGTGTTTATAATGTCACTTCTCCTAAAATATAAGAAGTACCACCAAACAATTTCTTAGGTACATTCAATTGCGTAAATGGATAGTGTTAGCAAAATATGTTGCGAAGCCATTTAGTGGCAAATAATTAATAAATTTAAACGTCATTCATAATACAGTATGTTTAGTTGCAACTCCGTGTTCATGAAGTTACGTCTGCTGAACTACGTGTATTGTAGTGATACAATTATGCGTCTAACCTTTGCGAAAGTAGAACGATTGATGTATAGGTGCAGTGCCACAGCCATGAATTGTTTTTCCACAATGGGCCGGTGTAGCTCGTGCGAGGCTACATGATGACGAAAAGTGTCGCACACTAGCTGCAGAGCATGTACACCCCATTATGACGATCCAGTTTTCCAACGGCATTGTTATTTTCCAACATGATAACGCACCGTCGCACACGGCCAGAAGTGTGATGGAGTGGTTTGAACAAAACAGTTACGAGTTGCTATTAGTTGCTTGTCCGGCAACTTGTTTTACCTCAACGGGATCGCAACAGAACGCATACGGGACGTGGCTGAACGTGTGGTCAGAGCTCCTCCCTCCCTCCCTGGAGTTTACGGGAATCAGGCGACTGCTGAATGCAGCCGCTACCACTGCCTCATCGCTTTCATGTGCAGACGCGTCACCGCTGTCATCGTGTCTTATGAGGACATACTGGCTGTCACGTGGGTCGTATTGTTTCACTAATCAGCATAAACTGTTATCTGGCCATGCTAACGATCCATCATTCATTACGTGTAATGGAATTGTTCGGAAAGCCTTTTTGAAGCACCGACTATAGTCGGCAAATATTTCTGTACAGTGTATGACAAAGTATGATTCACGTTGTTATTTAGGAAGTTTTCTTCCTGTTTAATTGAAGAATGGAGAGTAGGTAGAACTTATGCTTATGTTGCCTCGCTGTGAACTTTTACAAGGGGAGTCCGACAATTGTGTAGTTCAGATTCGATTCATACTGCCCATAATGAAAGCTCATAGCCAGAGGTGTAATTTGGCAATATATATATATATATATATATATATATATATATATATATATATATATATATATATATATATATATATATATATATCGGACGGACCAGAATGATAGTTATCATACAAATATGGAAAGCAGAAAACAGCACGACATCGAGCACATCTCATAAAAGATGCGTTTTTATAAGTACAATTGTTTTTTAAATTATGTGTTGGGAAACACACCTGATTCATACTCTGAGCCGGCCGCGGTGGCCGAGGAGACTGAGGCGCTCCAGTCACGGTCTGCACGGCCACAACGGTCGGGGTTTCGAATCCCCCCTCGGGCATGGATATTTGTGCCGTCTTTAGTATAAGGTAGTCGATAAGTAGTTTGTAAGTTTATGGACTGATGACCCCGTAGTTAAGTCCCATAACCTTAACAAACATTTGATTTTGATATTCTGAAAAAGTGTGCTATCATTCGTCAGGTTTGACTTACACTATACGTATTCGTTTCGGAACATCGTTTACACTTCTTCTGTTAACTATACGTGGTAAACATTATGAAGACAGTTAATAACATTTGTGAAATACAAATTTATTTGCGGAAAACAGAATGATGTTCGAAGTCGCCAGTTGCATATAATAAGTTGTTTGAAAGTCGTTTGTCGTGGAAAAACTGGCGACTTCGAACATCAAATGCTACTGCGTGTGCGTTTGTGTGTGTTTGTATACATTTGAATTATATATATATATATATATATATATATATATATATATATATATATATATATATATATATATATAAAGGTGCATGCCACGAGATTCGATCCGGCGACCTTCGGATTACGAACCCGAACGCTTACCGCTACGCCACGCCTCTGTACAATATTATTAATCATAGAGAGTATTTCAGCGTAACGTTTTTTTTTTTTAACTATCGATTTTCTCGATAACGGCTGAGAAGTGCATCTTGGTGCTTTACCAAATTACACCTCTGGCTATGAGCTTTCATTATGCGCAGTATGAATCTAATCTGAATTTCACAATTGGCGGCCTCCCCTTGTTAGACTTATTTTTCTAATTCGAATAAATAATCCCTGAGACGGATTTACGTCTCAAATATGTCAAAGACATTATTGATAGATGTGAAGCATTGAATTAAAATTTGTGGTGCGGCCGGGAATCGAACCCGGACCTCCATGCTTACTAGGCAGACGTCTTAACCGCTGCATGGAGAGCCTTGGCAGTAGTGGCAATTATCTTTGGAACAAAGAAGCTAAATTAAAGTTTGTGTTGTGGAGGGAAATCGTACATAGATTATTCCAAGGCGCCTTAATCGTTAGTGGTGTGGTAGTCTAACGGTTAAGACATCTGCCTAGTAAGCATGGAGGTCCGGGTTCGATTCCCGGCCGCACCACAAATTTTAATTCAATGCTTCAGATCTATCAATAATGTCTTTGACTTGTTTTTCTCTTCCTGTCCCTACGTGAAAAATATATAGGATACTTTCAAACTGACCATTTGTTCCGATTCGATTTACAAAACAATAAAGCTTCACTTTCTCAAAGGAAAAATTCTTCCGACATAAACGTGACTTCCAACAAATTCAAATGTTCCTACTTGTGAACTAGCTGATACTAAGGACGGCACAAATATCCATGCCCGAGAGGGGATTCGAACCCCCGACGACAGTAATGACCGTGCAGAACGTGACTGGTGCGCCGCAGACCGCTCGGCCGGCTGACTTCAAACATACTCATAAAACGTGTTAGCGGCCCATTACTTTTCGTAGTGACCGAATTGCTAAAACCCGGCATTGCCCGTGTACATATTTATTCCAGTCTTAAGCTAGTCCACCTCACCATCTCTTTCCTTGTCTCTCTCTTCGTCTCCACCTTCCTCTTTGTCTGCCAATCACCTCATCTCTGTTGAACTTCTCCTCCTACTCCACAGTCTATTGCCGCCTCCATTATGAAAAGTTATATAATTCATTTAACTTTCTTGCTGATCAGTGAAGTGCACCATAAGTATATTGCAAGCCACCTTCCGCCATTCAGTGTATGAAATAATTGGCAGAAGGTGACGTTCCTCTAGCTCTGAAGGTTAACGGTGCTAAATTTCATAGTTTAGTATAAAACGGTAGTTCTTGTCGAATTTCATAGATAAAATGCCCTCTGCCATACAACATACGAAGTTTTACGTAGGCAGTGATTTTTCTCTTATTTTGAAGATCAAGCGTGCAGTTTCTTCTCAATCGGATGAAAGGTACAGCAGCGCATAAAATAATAACTAACTTAATGTCTCGGTGTTTAGGGCGTCACATCTGCTAAACTATAACGAGAACAACGAAATGCTTTCGTTGGCACATGAAGTGACGTTAATGAATAGTGTTTGCAAAGGTGACTCCGCAGATAATATTAACAAGTCAGATGACTTTAGTAGCCGTACCAGTTTATACGGAAGCGCCACGTGAAGACGGGTAATTGTAAAATGTGAAGGAAGCGAATAGTAACCCAAGTGTCACAAAGACAAGGGCTCACAACAGATAATCGCTAGATGTTAAGGCAACGGAATAATTGACGACAACACAGGCTGCATGTAGAGAGAGAGCTGGCATAGATCCATGTGAGGGCAGGAGCGCCCTCGTATGCGACTACTGGTGGATAGGACTATGGCTGCCAGGAACAAGCCGCTCAACGTCCTTATCAGGTCCGACACTATATAAATGTAAACTTCCTAATTTCCTGTCTTCTTAATACACAATGCTCAATAATGGGGTATTTTTATCTGCATCGGATGCAGTAATACAAGTAATCGTCCATGTTGAGGGAGAAATTATTTTATAAAGGAGCGCTGAAAGAGTGGATAACATAGTTATCCCTTCGCCATCGTATTTCCACGGAGGTAATGATTCTGTTATAGTAGCTCCCATAATTTCGTACCTCCCATCGCATTTCCGAAACAGGCATTTGTAAGCAAGATGTCAGACGGTAACGAAATGTAAAGAATCTCAGGGAGGCGTTGCCATCTTGCGCACAAAGCACCTGGCAGCGGTAAGACTACTTATCACAAGAATTCAGTTCCCATCATCATGTTGTTGTCCCATCACAATTAAGTTTTCCTCTCCCTTAACTGTCTGAATAATTTCCTTTAGCTCCTCATACATTTCTTCGATCTCCTCATCATCGGCAGAGCTAGTTGGCATATAAACCTGTACTAATTTTGTCGGTGTTGGCTTCGTATCTATCTTTACAATCATAATGCGATCACTGTGCTGCTCATAGTAGTTTACCCGCATTCCTATTTTCTTATTCATTATCAGTCCTACTCCTGTGATACACCCCACTATATCTAACCTCAAACTATCCATTTCCCTTTTTTCATTTTCTAATTTTCCTACCCTTATTCCACGCTCCGATCCGTAGAATGCCAGTATTGTCTTTCCTGATGACAACATCCTCCTGCGATAGAACGCATATGTGACATGAGTTAACGTGTCGTTGGAGCTGACCCCTGAAAATTACGGGAATCGGGCTACTTTGAATGCAGATCCGGTTTCTCCAGCCACATAGCACCGCCTCTTTCCATGCTGAGACGCGTCCCCGCTGCCATCGTGCCAAATAAGGATATATTGGCTGTCACGTGGCTTATACTGTTGTGACTATTCAGTATAAACTGTTATCTGGCCATGCTAAGGATTTGTCATTCATTAGGTGTAATGGAATTGTTCGGACAGCTTTTATGAGGCACTGACTACAGTCTGTATCTATTTCTGTACAGTATGTGACGGAGAGTACTTTTTCACTTTGTTATTTGTGAAGTTTTCTTTGTGTTTAAGTGAACGATGGAGAGTAGCAAGAACATATGCTTAGGTTGCTTCGCTCTGAACTGAGACATTTTCTCTTCGTGTCACTACGTTAACGATATACAGGAGGCTGCAAAATGACCATAGGTTCCGACTCGATTTAGAAAACAATACAGCGTGACTTTCTCAACGGAAAGAAGTGTTCAGACATAAACTTGATTTCCAACATACCCCAACAGAGTGTTAGAGGCCCGTTACTTTTCACAGTACATATGACCAATATGAAAATGTGGCGTCGCCCGTGTACATATTTACTGCAGTCATGTCACCTTCTGCTTTCTCTCACCTTTCCTTCCCTTGTCTCTCTATTCATCCCCTCCTCTCCCCTCTCTCTGCCATCACCTCCTCCTCTCTGTTGAACTCCTCCACCTCTTCAGATCATCTCTGAAAAATAAGATTACTTTTTTTAACACTATGCTGATCAATACTTTTCATCTCATCGTAGCTGTGCACGTAATTTTAAACATTCTCAAAAAATAGTTGTCAATTTTAAAGAAGTAGACACATGTAATCAAGTAGATTCAACACTCTTTCTACGGCGAAGACATTATAAACAATATAACAGAACATTTAATTTTGTTATGCTTAAGTTCCCTAGTTGGTGATACTTCTTTGTCTCTTACTCCTCAAGAAACTTAACTGTCAGAATGCACAATTTAAAGGCGACTGACACAAACCGCAATTTTAAACAACTTTTTATGTGCCTTTGCGTCTTGTTGTTTTCTCTCGTTTGTTGTCCCTAAAACTTTCGACATAATATCAGTAAGGTATACTATGGACGGTATTTGTCGACAATAGTAAGTTAAAGAAAACCAGAGAAAAAGTCAGGAAGCAAAAGCCTATATTAAGAAACTACTTATATTTTAATTTCCGAGGAGTTAATCTAGGCTGTAAGTACGAAGTATGATAGTATGAATTGCCGATTTAGCATTATCCCCCAGTTCTTGCTGCATTATATGATTTGACGCAGCTAACTAAACGCAGACTATCAGAGAAAGAACTGCACTTGGTGGCCAGGTGAGTTGGAGTATTATCACGCTTCCCGTTCTTACTGCCGTCCTGTCTATTCGGTCACGCACCTCTTAACCTCGATGTTCGACAAGACTGATAAATACTTCAGTTGCAGGATATGATTAACCACTTATCAATGACTGACGTTAATGAAACACTAATAGGTGGATGCTTTACCGTGTGCGGCGCGGAAATGGCCGTGGGGTCTGCGGAACTACGATGCGGGTTGCGCGGCCGGAGGTTCAGGTCCTCCTTCAGGCGCGCGCACGTGTCTGTGTGTGTGTTACACCGTTCGAACGTGGGAATGGTGGTTGATGTCGGACAGATGGGAACTTCGATCTCGGCAGTCATGCAGGACTTCGGCACCACACGTTCAACCGCCTGCAGGGTGTGCCGTGAGTGGTTGGATGAGGTGTCAGTCCACAACAAATACTGCCAGTCCATCCTCCCACAGGCATGTGTGTGTGTGTGTGTGTGTGTGTGTGTGTGTTGTCCTTAGTGTAAGTTAGTTTAAGTAGGATGATTCTGCCAGCATTTTGGAAAAGTATGGACACTAAGCGGACTATGTCTTTGCGATAGCTTTGCGATAGCTTTGTTGTCTTAGGGCACGTTAATAAAAGTTAGTTCCGTTATACTTAAAGCGCATTTTTACAAATTTACGAAAGAAATGTATTTCATTGTCTCATTTTTCATTGTTTTATGGTTTAGTTTAGACTGTCCACTAGTCGTATTTGGTTTTCTTATGTTTTGCTGTAGATCGCGTATCACTGACTAAAACCGGTATTCAGTGGACAAAAGTCTTTCGACTATGGACGTAAATAAAGGAATATATGGTTTACTCATGAATCATTATTCAACTGATGACTATGTCGCATCTTGTGAGACATGACCCTAATTTCATGAAAGATTGTCAAAGCGCACTGAACTGACTCCATTTGTGTCTTCCAGTGACGACGAATATTTGTGACTAATCATTCATTTCTTTCAGTGCAAAGAATGACAACAGACAAAATGTTAGATCCCCAACACACACGCGCCCAACAATCCCGCCGTCCCGGTTCTTTGAAAGCGCTCACTGGACTCTTCGGGTAGCTGGAGATGACGTGCATTTGGTAACACGTGGTTTTGTGAGTCATGGCAGTATAATGGAGAATGTCTGCCATTAGCAAGTGTACACAGCTGCGTATCAAATTGCAACACCTTCAAAGACAGGAGATACCACGATCGATTTTATTTGGGAGATATCCGGTGGTAAAACAGATCACATTGTTGAAAAGAGAGCCATATAGGAGATGTATGGAAGGTGATGAAATCAGTATTGAGCGTTGCCGCAAATAATGGCTATAAGCATTGCTCCACAATCCGGCATGGAATCTGAATCTACATACATACCCTGCAACCCACCAAAAGGTGCGTGGCGGAGGGTACCCACTACCACTACTAGTTATTTGCTTTCCTGTTCCTTCCCCATATAGAATGAGGGAAAAACGAATGATTGTACGAGCTCTAATCTCTCTTTGTGGTCTTTATGCAAACTGTAAGCTGCAGTCCGCTTAAAATTCCGGCCGTCTAAATTTCTTCAACAGTGTTGCTGGAAAAGGACGTTGCCTTTCCTCCAGCGACTTCCATTTGAGTTTCAGAAGCATCTCAGTAATCCTCGTGCATTGATCGAATCTACCAGTAACAAATCTAGCCGCCGTCTCTGAATAACTTCTGTGCTGCATTTAGCGAAAATGCTACTAATTTTCTGCTAAACCACTAGACCAATTTCAATCAAATTTAGTACACACATTCCTTACCGTGAGGTAACAATTGCTGCAGGGTTAATAATCACATACAACACATGGTTCAGATAATATGACGTCATAAACAATAGGAATTGGACGAAGTGGCGCATGATGCAGCGGGACTTTATAAATAGGCTATATGAGAAAGAGTACTTAGCGACTTGCAACAAACTTTAAACGTAATTTAAAACCTTTATAGCAAAATGATGAAAGGAAAAAAGTTTCTCGGTTACTACTTTTCCCATGTTTATGGAGTAAAACTACGGTATTCGGTATAACATTACAATTTATAATTTGTACATTACAAGTTATAGCCGCTAGAAATTTTACCGACAGTATATACGCACATACTTGAGTGTACCTTCGAAATTGTGGTCACCCACAAGCCTGTCCTCAATATAGGCATTCCATCTGCTGATCTCCGTTGTACACTACGCCGTAAAAGTTCTCGGTTTGTGGAGTAGTGAATGGCGCACCCTACAGGTGCCCAACAAACTGAGGAGTATAAAGGAAGCAACAAACGTGTGGAGGACCTCTATGCGAGCCCCTCGCAGAGACTCTGTTGTTCTCTGCCGGCTGCGTATCGGCCATACTTGGCTTACGCACGGCCACTTTCTCCGTCGCGAGGATCCTCGCGAATGTCGATGTGGTGCGCGTCTCACAGTCGCCCACATCGTCTTGGAACGCCCGGACTTAGCAGCAAAAAAAAAAAAGGAATTTTAATCTCCCTGGCGATTTGAAACTTGTTTTAGCCTCAATGCCTCTATGGCTGACTCTGTTTTAAATTTTATTCGTGTGAGTGGCTTGTACCGATCCATTTGATTTTTAGTACTGTGTTCATTATGTGTTTGTTCTTCGTTGGCCTACCGTTTTAGGCAGGTGGTTTTAATGTGCAAAAGCGGCCAGATGCCCTACTACCTTGTCTGTGGTCACCTGGCCAGGACACGCTGGCATCGTCTTACCACCCTTCTCTTCTTTTACCCGTTTTTACTTTCATTCTTTTACTTATAGACTTGTTACACCCCTTTGCTTGGTGAGACTTAACACATCGTTTTATGTTACATTGTATTGCTTTTATTCTAATCTCTACGGTTGGAACAAGGGACGGATAACAGTAATCGTTTAGTCCCTTTATAACCAAACCATCGAAATTGTATCGCAGTACGACACATAGTCTACGAGAGCACATAAACAGTAACATTCACGGAAAACCGCCCCATCACCCACCAAGTTTTAATCTATTACTTCTTTACTACTAACTGTAATCGAAAGAGGTTTTACACACATACAGTCCTTATACAAATGACTATATACCTGAAAAATGGCAGTAATAAATGAATAAATACCCGGGCACCACCGGGTTTTCAGCTAGTCTAATATATAAAGCAGATTGACCTTATGTTTGTGTGTTTGTGTGTACTTGTTGAATACAAATCTTTTTGTTCCAATCTTTATGAAATTTTGTACATGTAAGCTTCAATCCATGCCACGTCGGGGGTTGAAATCCCCCCTTGGGCTTGGATATGTGTGTGTTGTCCTTAGGTTAGTTTAACTTAAGTAGTTTGTAAGTCTAGGGACTTATGACCAAAGTTTTTTGGTGCCATAAGAATTACAAACATTTGACCATTTGATTTTCAATCCATGAGGACGGTCGCCATAAGTGTAAGAATCACTAACAATACATAGTTCACGAGATATGACGTCATAAACAATGAGATGCGCGAAAAACTGCTGCATTTAGCGGCAATGCTGCTCATTTTCTCCTAAACCATTGGACCGATTTCAACCAAATTTTGTACAAACATTCCTTACCGTGAGGTAACAATTGCTGCAGTGTTAATAATCATATGCGACACATGGTTCAGAAGATATGACGTCATAAAAAATAGTAATCGCAAAAATCTCTCACATAATGCGGCGAGACTTTAAAAATACGCTCTATGAGAATGAGAGTACTTAGTGACTTGCAACAAACTTTAAATTCAAAACTTTATGAAACCTATTCTCGCTGACAGCCATAGCAAAATAAATAAAAGAAAAAAAGTTTCTCGCTTACTACTTTTCCGCTGTTTAGGGAGTAAAACTACGGCATTCGGTATAACGTCACAATTTATAATTTGTACACTACAAATTGTAGCCACAGGAAATTTTACAGACAGTATACACGCATATAGTTGAGCGTATATTTTAAATTGTATCACTGTACGACACGTAGTTTATGAGATTTGATCACATAAATAGTAACGTTCATGGAAAACCGCCCCATGACTCACCAAGTTTTAATCTATTACTTCTTTAATTTAATTGTATTCCCAAGAGATTGTACAGACATGCAACCCTTACACAAATGAGTATATACATGAAAAATGGCAGGAATAAATAAATAAATACCCGGGCAAGGCCGGGTATTCAGCTAGTTCTCCCAATACACCCAAGTCAACCATCCGCCTTCCCATTTCATATCGCTGTGCAGTTTTACGCCTAGATATTTGACGCGATTGTGTCAAATGTTCAAATGTTCAAACGTTTGTTAAGCTTAAGGGACTTAACTACGGGGTTATCAGTCCCTAAACTTACAAACTACTTATGAACTACCTACAACTAAGGACGGCACAAATATCCATGCCCGTGGGGGGATTCGAACCCCCGACCGTAGTGGCCGTGCAGACCGTGACTGGAGCGCCTCAGTCCCCTCGGCCACCGCGGCCGGCGCGATTGTGTCAAACAGCCCACTACTAATTATGTATTCGAACAAAAAAAATATTTCAAATGTTTGTTAAGCTTATGGGACTTAACTTCGGGGTCATCAGTACCTAAACTTACAAACTACTTATGAACTACCTTATACTAAAGACGGCACAAACATCAATTCCCTTAGGGGGGATTCGAACCCCCGACCGTAGTGGCTGTGCAGACCGTGACTGAAGCGCCTCAGTCTCCTCGGCCACCGCGGCCGGCTGTATTCGAACATTACGGGATTGTTTCTCCTACTCATCTGCATCACCTTATATCTTTCTACATTTGAGGCTAGCTGCCATTCCTCACATCACATAGAAATTTGGTCCAAGTCATCCTGCATCCAAAGTTGACACCTTCCTGGCTACGTATTCCATATGCTCTTACGTTCGTTAGCAGTCTGTAGTGCGGTACCGTGTCAAACGCCTTTCGAAAATCGAGAAATATGCAGCCTGCCCTTCACCCATGTTTCGCAAGTTCTTTTGAGAGTAACGGGCAAGCTCTTTCGCACGATCGACGATTCTTAAAGCCATGCTGATGCATGGACAGTAGCACATCTTTCTCTGTTGTTGTTATGGTCTTCAGTCCGGAGATTGGTTTGATGCAGCTCTCCACCCTACTCTATCCTGAGCAAGCCTCTTCATCTCCTCATAAGAACGGCAACCCACATCCACTTGAATCTGCTTAGTATACGCGTCTCTTGGTCTCCCTCTGCGATTTTTACCCCACACACTTCCCTCCAATGCTAAATTTACGATTCCCCGATGTCTAAGAATGTGTCCTACCAAGCGATCCCTTCTTTCAGCCAGGGTATGCCAAAAATTCCTTTTCTCACCAATTCTGTTCAGTACTTCTTCATTGGTTATGCGATCTACCCACCTAATCTTCTGCATTCTTCTGTAGCACCACATTTCGAAAGCCTCTATTCTCTTTCTGTCCACACTGTTTATCGTCCATGTTTCCCTCCCGTACAAGGCAACACTCCACACAAATGCCTTCAGAAAAGATCTCCTTACACTTACATTAATATTCGATGTTAGCAAATTTCTCTTTTTCAAAAATGCTTTTTTTCCCCATTGCCATTCTGCATTTTATATCCTCTGTACTGCGACCATCACATGTTATTTTACTACCCAAGTAACAAAACTCATCTACCACGTTCATTGTTTCGTTACCTAATCTAATTCCTTCAGCATCGCCTGATTTTCTAAGACCGCATTCCATTATTTTTGTTTTGCTCTTGTTAATGTTCTTTTTATACGCACTCTTCAACACACTGTCCATTCCATTCAACTGCTCTACCTGGTCCTTCGCTGTCTCTGACAGAATTACAATGTCATCAGCAAAACGCAATGTTTTTATTTCTTCCCCCTGAACTTTAATCCCTATTCCAAATTTTTCCTTGCTTTCCTTCACCGCCTGCTCGATGTACAAGTTGAATAACATCGGAGAAAGGCTACAACACTGTCTTACTCCCTTCCCAACTAATGCTTCCCTTTCATGCCCTTCGAGTCTAATAACTGCGGTCTGGCTTTTGTACAAGTTGTAAATAATTCTCCTTTCCCTGTATTTTACCCCTAATGGCTTCAGAATTTGAAAGTGTGTATTCCAGTCAACATTGTCAAAAGCTTTCTCTAAATCAACAAAAGCTAAAAATCTATCTTCTAAGGTAAGTCGTAAAGTCAGTATTGCCTTCCGGGTTCCTACGTTCCTCCTGAATCCAAACTGATCGTCCCCGAGGTCAGCTTCTACCAGCTTTTTCATTCTCTTGTAGATAATTCGTGTTAAAATTTTACAACAATGACTTATCAAACTGATGGTTCTGTAATTTTCACATCTATCTGCGCCTGATTTCTTTGGAATGGGGATTATTATATTTTTCTTAAAGTCTGAGGGTATTTCGCCTGTCTCATAAATCTTACACACCAGGTGAAATAGTTTTGTCGGGGCTGGCTCTCCCAGAGACTTTAGTAGCTCTGAGGGCATGTTATCTATTCCCGGGGCCTTGTTCCGACCTAGGTCTTTCAGGGCTCTATCAAATTTATCTCTCAGTATCGTATCTCCTATTTCATCTTGATATACTACCTCTTCCCTTCCTACAACATTGTCTCTAAGTTCATTTCCTTTGTAGAGCTCATCTTTGTACTGTTTCCACCTTTCTGCTTTCCCTTCTTTGCTGAGAACAGGTTTTCCATCTGAGTTCTTGATAATTGTTGAACTGTTTTCCTTGTCCCCGAATGTCTCTTTTATTTTCCTGTAGGCAGTATCTACTTTTCCCCTTCTTATACATTCTTCTATAGATAGGCATTTGGCTTCTAGCCACTGCTGCTTAGCCATTTTGCACTTCGTGTCAATCTCATTTCTTAGTCGTCTGTATTCCATTTTGCCTGTTTCATTTACGGGTTTTTTATATTTTCTCCTTTCATCAATTAACTGTAGTATTTCCTGTGATAACCAATGATTTTTTGTAGGTCTTGCCTTTCTACCTATTTTGTCCTCTGCTGCCTTCACTATTTCATCTCTCAATGCAACCATTCCTCTACTGTTTTATTTCCGCCCGTTTCTGTCAATTGTTACCTAAAGCACCCTATGAAATTCTCAAGAACATCAAGTTCCTTCAGTTTATCCAGGTCCCATCTCCTTATTTTCCTACCTTTCTTCAGTTTTTTTCAATTTCAGCCTACAGTTCATGACCAATAAGTTATGGTCAGAGTCTATATCGGCTCCAGGGTATGTCTTACTGTTTAAAACGTGGTTGCGGAATCTATGTTTTACCATTATGAAATCTATCTGATACCTTCCGGTGTCTCCTGGTCTCTTCCACGTATACAACCTTCTTTTGTGATTCTTAAACCAAGTGTTTGTTATGATTAAATCATGTTCCGTGCAAAATTCTACCAGGCGACTTCCTCTTTCATTTCTTCTGCCCAGTCCATATTCACCTACTATTTTTCCTTCTCTTCCTTTTCCTACTACCGAATTCCAGTCTCCCATCACAATTAAGTTTTCCTCTCCCTTAATTGTCTGAAAAATTTCCATTAACTACTCATACATTTCTTCAATCTCCTCATCATCGGCAGAGCTATTTGGCATAGAAACCTCGGGAAAAGCAACGGCTGTAGTTTCCCCTTGCTTTCAGCCGTTCGCAGTAGCTGTGTGGCAAAGCCACATTAGCTGATGTTACAAGGCCAGCTCAGTCAATAATCCAGACTGTTGCCCCTGTAACTACTGAAAAGGCTGCTGCCACTCTTCAGGAACCACACGTTTGTCTGGCGTCTCAAGAAAATTTATTGTCTTAGAACTGAGAATATGTTCAAGACTTCTACAGCAAACTAACGTTAATGATATAGATATGTAATTATGTGAGTGCGTCCTTTTGCCTTTCTTATACACAGGATTCAGATGCGCCTTTTTCCATTCACTTGAAACTTCTTGTTGAATCAAAGCTTCGCGATAAATGTAAGCTAAGTAAGCGGCAAAAGCTGCAGAGAATTCTTTGTAAAACGGAATTGGTACCCCATCTGGACCGTGTCACTTGTTTGTTTTCAATTGTCTCACAAGGGACACCTTTGACCTCGAACTCTCGGAACCGCACGAAACCATGCTTGGAATAACAGGACAGTGTCTTGTGTGTCACTTCCATGTAGAACGTTGCATTGTACCTCCAGTAATATGGAGGTTTGTGCGCCGTCTTGCAATAACCGGTTTTATCTGTAGTTACAAATACATTACATCGGATATTTGTACTAGCATTGCTGCATATACTTCTGTTAAATTGTTCATAAAAAATTTATAATGTATTACAAACTCTAAAGCGAAAGAGAATATTAGAATCCAGGATAACAGTTTACTTACAGTCGTTGAGGCGTACAGTGCTGATGTTGGCAACAACCGTAGAATGCTATTTGAAAATCCAATCATACAGAATAAGGGAAATAATCCTTGGTGTTGGCACTGAAGTAAATAAATAATTCTGTTCTTTTCCTTAGGTTGACAGAAGTTTTTATGTAACAGTACTCTTGCCTTGTCAGTAAATTAACCATCCATGTGAAAGAAATATTTCGTTGCCAACATTAGCATACTACGTCGCTGCAACCGTAACTAAACTTTACGCAGTATTCTATCTGTCTTAGTTAAGTTGTAATCCCTTATAGATATGTGTCACTATAGACATTTAGTTATAAAAATATAAAAGGGGGTGGGTTTTGTGATAAAACGCCAGGTTTCGTGCTTTCAAAATACATACTGCAATTTATAACGGCTGAACTTCGAAACGCAACAAAGAGCATTCAACAGTTGTTGCTGCACAGTACACTGCCCGGTCTCCGTAAGTAATATTTTACGCAGTGTAATAATATTATTTTTCGTTTTTGTACCCTAGCTGCGGGAGCGGCCGACCGCTTAAAGGCGCCTTCCTGCGGAGATTCGAGTCCTCCCCCAGGCATGGGTGTGTGTATTGTCCTAAAGTTAGTTTAAAGTAGTTTGTAAGCCTAGGGACTAATAGCCACACAAGTTAAGTCCGTTAGATTTTAACCATTTTAACATTTTGTACTCAAAATATATTTGTATGTTCTGGAAAGCTCTGTTGTGTTATGATACTGTGCGGCTGCTATCTCCCTACTGGCAGAATCTCTGTTATTAGGTAGTGCTTTCAAAAGAGATATACAAAAACGTACGTTCGAATATCACACACTTCAGATCATAATAAATATATTTACGGAAAACATACAGACCTCTCCGTCCGGGTTACCAGTTATCGCGACAATTTTTTTTTATGTTCGAATCTTTTTGGAAACGAAGCATTGTAAATCCACCTCTAGAACGATTAGAAGAGTTTACGGTAGCGTAACCATCCGCAATTTCATGTTAAATTGCCGTGACGCAAATACTATATCTGCCCAGCACGTTACACTTAAGAACTATGGGCAACGAAATTCAGGGTGCGACAGCTCGTACTTACAGGAGCCTTAAGGCAGAGGACTCTTTTGAACGACGATTCGTCTGCACCACGATTCGATTCTTACAATTCTTTGTTTGTATTAGCTCAAATGAATGATACATTCACGAATCTCCACAACTCTACCACCTTCCTACTATCGATATAAAACCGTCCTGGCGATAACAGCGTCACTTGACGAGGAATGACTGCTGGTCAGACACCCGCGCGGTGAATATAGTACCGTAACGTGGGGTGAAATGGAACAGAACATGTAGTTTCTACTGAAAATTAATGTCTAAATATTGCACTACAACTCTGAAAATAAAGAACCTCTAGTTATGCTTACATCTATGTGTTGCAAGGATAAAAATCCTCTATCAAAACCTTTCGTTATATTTTAATCTAAATTGTGTTCTAAATCATCCCAGGAGTTGGGGTGATTTGGAACACTGACTCTTTTGATAAATATTTGCATTTAAAACATATGGAGGTGTTGATTGGGACACAGTAAACACATGTGTCAGAACTTTGTTGTGGAGGATGCCTTTATATTACGTCTGTTTGATTTTAATTAATGCTGTTTACTGGGTGGAACACTTCTACTGTCTGCTCCAAATTGCTGAAATAGTTTTCTATCTCCTCTGTTAACTTGCACCCTAGCTCTCTCTACATTTTCACTTAAACGTACTGTAAGAGCCTTGTTATGTGAGATCAGATTTTTCACCCACTCATATCCAGGCCTGTTGCCATCAGACCTCTTTTCCACTCTTCCACTTCGGTCCAAATCGCACCTCAGAATATCCCGAACCTCACTTGTCGTAATTGGCTGACACCATTCTGCACATTTAAATAAACCACTGATTGATCCCCTCTCTTCTTCTGCTGCCAAGACGGTTTGTCCACCTATTTTCAAAGGATTTTAATTATTTAACTTCCTTGAGAATGTACTAACAGGTATTCCATATTTTTAGAAACATTTCTGAGATATTTTACGTGTCTTGATTTCATTCAGAGCTTTCTGGAGGCTTATCTCGCTATAGTTTTGATATCCCGCTGGCCCAGTCTTCTTTTTGTACACTCGCAGCATGTTCCAATTCACCCTGAAAAAATATTATTTTTCATATTTACACCTCTACCTAATAAACAACATAAGTAAACATAAGCTAACTTTTCACACAAAATGACTGATAGTTGCCCTTAACATACCAATGTCAGAAAACTGTATTACTGTTACCAGAGTAGCTGTGCAACAGTTTGTTTTCAGACTTTCATATTATGGGAAATTTTACACTTTTATATAAATATTTTTTTGGAGTTGTATACCTCTTTCACACACACAATTTTTGTATCACTGTAACAATTAGTATCTCTGGTGACTATGGGAGGTGGTTTTCATTAGTTACACCAAAGTATCTCTCCTGAGCAAAAATGATTTCTTGAAATGGAGAAATGTTCCATTTCACCCCAGTAGTTCCAAATCACCACAAGTTACGGTACCAGAGTGCGGAGGCTGGGCAAGATCACGTGGGGAACTGCACGGCCTGTCGGCTGTTGGAGGACTGCTGCGGGGTGTCTTCAATAAGTGGAGCCAAAAAAATAGCGGTAAGAGATCGTATTTTTATTGAAAGGTACGCGGGTTCGATTCCGCCCGGCGCATTGCGAAGGAGCAGAAAAACATTTGCCGCCGGCTGGAGTTCAACCTGCGACCTTCTCAATACGAATCCCATCGTTTATCGCTGAGCCAAACACCGCTTCCTAAACACGCGCTCACAGGGACAGTTGCTAAGATGCATATGGTGATAAATAAGTACCAAAATTCCTTTTACTTCCTAAACGCTCGGACATTTCGAGTTCCCACTTGGGGCACTTTCGTGTCTCACCACGCCCTACATGTACCATAAATTTGGACGAATTCGGCGATGAGTAGGCGTCCTCTCCTCGTAAGACTTTAATGGGTATGTGATCGACGTCTCTGGGCGTTTGTGCAGTGCTCCGATGAATCCCAACAATTTCCTCACCACGCCGAACACGCCGATGGGGAGTGCGAATCCTTCGTTTCCCGGAGGAACATCTCCTTGACACCTACAACTGTGTGACAAAGGCGAGCTGGCGGCTGAGAAATGTATTTTCCCACTCTCTCAAATTTTGCTTCCTCAATTACGGTATCAACTAGATATAAATGATAATAATAAAAAAAGTGAAACAAATCCATCAATAATGAAAACTACAGCATTAGAAACAATCAGTCAGAGATACCCCGAAGATCAGTGGCTACACATCTACATAGATGGGTCATTAATGCAAAAAGAAAGAAATATTGGTGTATGAATACACAGCAAAATCTTCTGTTTTATCAAAGTTTTGGATTACACCACTCTAATTTTGAAAGTGAAGTTGAAGCCGTCAGAACTGTAGTAAATCAGCTAAATAACTATTTGCACACATTTGATTAAGCAGTCATATTCTGTGACTCGAAAGCAGCAATATCAGCAGTTGTTAACTTAAGAGATCCAAAAATTGCTAAAGTAAAAGATATCCAAGAAATAATTAAGTCCCTACAGCAACAGAACAAGAAAATTGCAATTCAGTGGATACCATCTCACTGTGGCGTAATGGTAATGAGAAAGCTGATTTCCTAGACAAAAAGGACACAAAAATTAAACAAATTGGAAAGACTACCCTGTCATATTTTGCAGTAAAATCGCATTATTATCAATATTTTTAAAGAATAATCGAGAAGAATTAATAAATTCTCATGTGAGCGGAAGAGCCGGGAAACCCTGTTGGATAACCAACTGATACCAGATGGAGCAGAAGAGAGGCAGTGGCGACATCCCGCCTGACTGCTGGACACCACTGTTTGGCCGCCACCTGCACAACATCTCCAGAATGTGTTCTGTGTCACAAGAGTGCTGCCTAATGAACAGCGATCATTTAAAAGAGTGTTCACAATTGTGCAATTGTAATTTAGACTTAACAAAATTGTACTGGGAAGCTAGAAAGCGAATGACGTTAAGTCAACTGCCGGAACATTAAAATAATAATAATAATAATAATATTTGGTAGACGGTGAAGTTCCTCTAGTTTCTAAGGTTAATAGTGCTAGGTTTCATAGTTCGGTATAAAACGTAAGATTTTATCGAGTTTCATAGATAAAATACCGCCGCGGTGGAGTAGCCGGGCGGTCTAAAGCACCTCGCTGGAGAGCGCGCGGTTGCTCGCCGTGGAGGTTCGAGTCCTCCCTGAGGCATGGGTGTGTGCTTGTCCGTAGGTTAGTTTACGTAGGTTTAAGTAGTTTGTAAGCTACGGACTGATGACCACGCAGTTTGGTCCGATACATTTACAAACATTTTAACATTTTGATAAAATACCCTCTGCCATACACCATACGTAGGGAGAGAGTGGAAAGTTTCATCGCAATTGGTTGGTTGGATGATTAAAGGGAACAAAACTACAATGGTCATCAGTCCCCCTTCATTGCAATTGGTTCAACGGCGCAGCAGCGTATAAAACACGAACAAACATGATACGGCAGTTCCCAATGCGTCTCATTGTTTATGAAGTCACATCTCCTAAGCTATAAAGGAGTACAATGTAATAATTCCCAAGGCAAAACGCGTTGCGAGTACACGTAACATCTAAAGCGATGTGGCAAAGATCAGAACAGAAGTAGCGCCGAAGAGAGGCCTCGAGTGATTCCACAGATAATACTAACGAGACACATGACTACTAGCGGTACCAGATTATACGACAGCGCCTCATGTGAAGACGGCTAAATATAAAATATGAAGGAAATGAACAGTAACCGAAGCGTCACAAAGACAAGTGCTCAGAAGGGATTAGCACTAGATATTAAGATAACTGAATAACTGATGACAACTCAGGTTGTGTGTAGAGAGACCTTGCGTACGAGGTTTGTCAGGAAAGTAATGAGACTGTTTCTCTATTTCAGGAACTACATACAGAAGGACAATGAAACTAGTGGAGCTGATAAAGGCAACATTTGTCTACAAGCAGTGAATATTTGAAGTACCTACGGTGAACACACGTGAGTTTATAACATATTTTGTTAGGTGTGTTAGTGTTGCTTGTCCGTGAGATGGCGGGTACATCAAATTTTGTGTGAAACTCAATGACAATGCACTAGAATCATTTAGTAACATTTAGGTAACATTTAGAAAATTAACACAAGCTGCTGAGTGGCACACAAGCAGCTAACCACGAGTAAAGAAGGCCAGGAGAAGCAAATAAAAAATCTGGGTCATGTTGATTTGGTTCTTTGATCATCAAGGCTAGATCCAGAAGGAATTTTTTCCTCGAGGAAAAACAATGTATCAACAATTTTAGATCCAGGTCCTTGAAACACAAGGAATCGGGTCATTCGTGTCCGTCCTGACATGTCTCAATCATGGATCCTCCATCACGACAATGCACCGTGCCACACTGCTCCCTATTGGTAATAAGGGCATTCATGTTTTGCCAACCCCCCCCCCCCTCCCCCCTCACCACAATTCCTAAGATCTCAGTATCTGTGACGTCTTCCTGTTCCCCAAAATGAAAAATGCTGTTTGTGGCCATCATTTTGGGTCCGTAGGAAACGTTGAAAGGGTCGTGACACAGGAGCTTTGGAGGGTTCTATCTATGAGAAGGCAAGACTGTCTTCGAAACTATTAACAGGATATTTTTCCGCATCTGATGTACTAATCCAACTAGTCATCCATGTCGTGGGACAAAATATTGTGTAAACGAGTGCTGAAAGATTGGATGTCCTAGTTCTTCTCTCACAGTCGTATATCGGAAACTGGCAATTATAACCTTGGTCTCAGACAGTAAAGGAATATGAACACCGTGCAATGTTTTCTGATTATTTTTTCTGAAATCGATTTCTCCGATTCAGTACGTAATTGTTATTCGATTTCTGCTATTCGTTCGCTGTTCTTTCTATTCTTCGATGGCAAGATTCAAGTGTGCAAAGTTTTACTGAAATCAGATGGACAATACGGCAGCGCATAAAATACAACACAAACATGATGCGGCTGTCTGCCACGCGTCTCAGTGTTTATGAGAAGAGAGTTTATAAGAAGTACGATGAAATAATTCCTAAAGTACATTCATTAGCGAAAATCGATAGTGCTGCAAAACAAGATGCGAACACATCTAATAGCAAATAATTAATACATTTAAACGTCATTCATAATGCTGTAGTTTTAGAAGCAACTGCGTATTCATGAGGTCACATCTGTTTAACTATATATGTCTGCTGAGCTACGTGAAGTATAGTGATGTAATTACGCCTGTAACTTTCGCGAAAGTGCAACGATTGCAGATCAAGTGCAGTGCCAAAGCTATGAATTGTTTTCCACGATTCCGGAGATTTCTTGCATATTGCTTCTAGGGACCATTCATTTGGCACACATGTGTCCAGTGCAGCTCGTGCGAGGCCCCATGATGACCAGGACGTATCGTACACTGGTTGCAGACCATTTACACCCCATCATGCCGATCGAGTTTCCCAACGTCATTGTCATTTTTCAATTATATAACTCACGATGTCACAAGGCCGGGAGTTGCTGGAGTGGTTTGAGCAAAACAGTGGCGAGTTCTGTTTATGTGGTTGTCCATCAACTTGTTCTGTCACAACGCGATCGCGATAGAACGCATATGGGATGTGCCTGAACGTGTGGTCAGAGCTTATCCCTCCCTCCCTGGAGTTTGCGAGACTCAGGCGATGCAGATGCGGCGCCAGATATCGCCAGCCATATACCACGGCCTCGTCGCAAACACGCCAAGATGCGTCACCACTGTCATCGTGCCAAATGAGGACATACTGCATCTCACTGTTGTGACTACTCATGTTAACTGTCATCTGGCCTTGCTAAGGATCTTCCATTCATTACATGTAATTGATTTGTATGGACAGCGCTCTGGAGGAAGTGACTACAGTCTGCATGTATTTCTGTACAGTGTGTGACGGAGAGTAACTTTGACTTTGTTATTTGTGAAGTTTTCTTCCTGATAAATTGAAGGATGGAGAGTAGCAAGAACATATGCTCGCCGCGAACTTCTCTTAAACTAATTTTGTCTTTGTGTATCTACATGAACGATATACAGGAGTCTGCAAAATTACCCATATGTTTCGACTGCATTTAGAAAACAATAACGCTTGACTTTCTCAACGGAAAGAAGTGTTCAGACATAAACGTGACTTCCAACATACCTCAAGAGAGTGATAGAGGCACATTACTTTTCACAGTATATATGACCAAATAGCTGAAAATGTGGCGTCGCCCGTGTATATATTTACTGCAGTCTTAAATTAGTCCACCTCACCTTGCGTTTTCTCTCTTCCCTTTCCTTCTCTGTCTGTTCATCTCTTCCACTCCCCTTTCTCTGCCATCACCTACTCCTCTCTCTTAAACTCCTGCTCCACCTTCTCAGTCAATTAGTCAATTGCGTCATACATCTCCGAAAAATTATATAAGTGCAGTGTTACCTGAAAGACATAAATTTCAAACTCATAAAATCGTGTACACAGAACAAAATAACGAACATAGCTTCTTTGGAGGCATCACATGAGAATGGCATAAGTCGAAATGGCCGACCTGAAATATAAAGTATTTGCAGCAACTTAGGTAATTAATATTTATTGGAATGAAATAATTTCTGAACCACATTCATTGGCGTAAATGGATAGTGTTTGTAAAATAAATAGCGAATACAGTTAGCAAAGAGGTAATAAATATAAACGTGATTTTTAATGCAGCCGTATACGGCGCATAACGTCAAGGTTATATTCCTTATTGAATGCACGACCTAGAAGCAAAAATTTGTGAAGCACTATGAGACGGTAAAAAAAAAAAAAAAATAAGATAAGATAAAATACAATAAAAAAGTCAGCCAAACTTTCACATTTAGTCGAACTTTGACTGCTTTTTCCGGTCTCGGTTCACCGTGCCGTTATAACCGTAAACCCAAGTAGTCACGAGTTATGACCATTTTGAGCAAATCAGGATAATCATTGACGTCAGACGAGGTCTCCCGAGCAATAGTAACACCTGACGGTTCTTCTGATCAAATTTGGAAAGTTTTGGAACAAACTTCGCCGACAAACATCTCATGCCCAAAACAGTTGAAAAAATTACATAACACAAGCCGAGCTATATACCAACATCCTCAGTAAAGTCGCTTACGGGAACTGGACGATTTTCAAAAATGTTCAAATGTTGGTAAAGCTTATGGGACTTAACTACGGGGTCATCAGTCCCTAAACTACAAACTACTTATGAACTACTTACGAACTAGGACGGCACAAACATCCATGCCCGAGGGGGGATTCGAACCCCCGACCGTAGTGGACGATTTTCCAAGAGCTTCAGAGCTTCGACGTTGTCTGATGTGCTTTGTCTTCCAGACCGAGGTTCTGGCACCTTCTCGGTCTTCTTAGGAGAGCTTGTACCACTGGTAAACAGGTTTTTCACTTCTAACAGATTTTTCGTGTGTCACTGTAACATTCCAAGTGTTTTAGAACACTAACATTAAATTTTTCACCATAAATGAGTTGCAAATATTTGCAACAATTGTAATACTAACAGAAAATCGCCGAGTACACTAAAACACATCTAACCTATCTATCTGTCAAAAACAAACCATGTATGGTGTACTCTTCAAACTCTGAACATACGTTCGGGACACGTGTACCAACATAACAAAAAATAAGTTAATAATCGAATGGCGCAGTTTGATAAGTCACCTTACTTTCTGAACGGCGCCGGTTTGTTGGTCCCAGCTGCTGCGTGACTCATTTCTTAACCGTCCATGCGCCATGCGCCACTCATGTTCTGCGTGTGAATTATGGTCACGTGGTTGTTTATGACCATGGAGAGACAGTGGCTCTTGGAAACGTACATCTATCCTTTGAACGTTCGTCTTCGAAAAGATTACTATCGCACTCACACGATCAAGTAACACAATCAATTGCGATCTGACCTCGTGATTTGAATTTGAGCAGAAATAAATCTAAAGCTCTGTTGCCTCTACGAGAGTATAAGTAGCAACGAATAGAGGCATCGAGTGATTCCACAGATAATACCAACGAGACAGATGACGCTAGTAGCGGTACCAGATCATGCGAAAACGCCAAGTGTGAAGACGGATAAATATAAATGCGAAGGAAATGAACAGTAACCGAAGTGTCACAGAGACAAGTGCTCACAAGACATTAGCACCAGATATTAAGACAGCTGAATAACTCTGGACGCCAGAAGTAACCTATCCAAAGTAACATTTCGCTGACTTTACAGGAGAGCAAAAAGAAGCTGCTGCGACTCGGATTTGGCTACCTGTAGAATAATTCAAATACCCAATCATGAAGACCTCTAGTTTTTATATCTTTTCTAGTTAGTTTCTACATGTACTTCGTTTTTAGAAATATCTTCTGAAATGTTACGATATTTTACCTCACATAAATATATTTGTGAAGCCGTCTTTATTTACACATAATATAGTCAAGGTGCTTATTACATTAGGTTTGCTGTTCATTTGCATGCCATTTTATATTTATAAATGTTCCTTTTTATGTTTATAAATGTTTACCTTTATTATACAGGCATATTCTACGAAATACGAATAGGAATATGAGAATTATTGGTACTGAAATTAAGAAATAAAGCCATTCATACTTATTGAATACCAGTAGATTTATTAAGAGTTACAATTTTATCCTTTCACAAAGCCGGTCACAAATACTAGTCACTCAGCAAAGTTTAAGTGACCTCCAGTTGTATTTAAGTGCAAAACCAAAAAACCTGAAGACAGCAATCGAAAATTTTAATTCTGACCTATGTGCACTATCAAAGTGGGCACAGAATATAGGATTAAAGCTCAATCCAAGTAAAACACAAGCAATTCTGGTAGGACATCCTAGGCTCATTAACCACAGATTCCGCGAATCTCAACCATCATTAATATTAAATGACACACCTATCTATTTTTCGCCCTCGGCAAAAAGTCTGGGAGTGATAATAGACGACAAACTAAATTGGGCTGAGCACACAGCCGCCGTGTGTAGGAAGGCATCAGCATCTCTTCATGCCCTACAGAGATATAAGAAGTTTTTTCCTCTCGATCTCAAAAAGAAACTTATACAAACACTTATAATTCCAATTATTGATTACAGTGATGTTATCTTGCAAGGTCTTTCTTGGGAAAGCTCAAGACGTCTGGAACTAATCATGAATGCCTGCGTTCGATATATATGTAACATCCGTCTCTTTGATCACATTTCACCATCTTATATGCAACTCTACTCGTTCGTGTCAGAGCAAAACCCTTTCTGTCCCTATCCATCACTCAGCCGGTTTCTCAAAATCCTTTTCAGTAGCAGGAACGAGGCTCTGGAACAATCTACCTCAGTATATCAGAGAACTGAATAACACTGCCAGCTTCAAACGACAGTTAATGGATTATCTACTGAAGCAATAATTACGCCAGTCTTTAATACCCTACGGTCCAGGTACGTCACATCCATTCCTCCTCCCAGATATTCTCTTACTGCCATTGCTCTCGCCAGGTACAGCTTTCTTAACTTCCTTTTGTCAGAATTCGCCTTGCCTTAACCAGTCTCGATTCAAAAGTACATCCTGTATCTGCTAATATCAATGTTGTTACACCAACAGCAGCAGAAGGTGTCTCAGTGGTACTACTAGTATTAATCCTATTAGAATTAAGTCAATACCTTTTATTTTACATCCTTTTGCATGTAGTTAACTTTTATAAATTATGTTATTAATTGCTTATCTGTAAAAATCATTAGTATGTTATAGGTAACTCAAATGTAAAAAAATTCTGTATGTGTCAAACCCTGGTCCGATGTAAGAGAGGGCCTGATGGCCCTAATCTGATCAGGCTAAATAAACAAATAAATAAATAAATAAAATAAATAAGTAAATTGAACAAAATAAATTCCAACCATAGTAGCTTATTCTAGAAAGTAACAAAGGTTAAACTACTTTAAAACCTGAGACAATGACAAACATTTCTGTCCAAATTCAGCATATATTCATTAACAAATTGAGGACAAAATTCGAAATGTAGAAAAACAATTCCCTTGTACAATTAATTGATAACAACATTATGTTCATATCCTTCTGAGTCCTTTTCAGTTTGTGTTGACATAATCTGTGGTATATTTTGGTAGAAATAGTGTAAAGATCCAGGCTCCCACCTAAGCAGCTTTTGTAAATCTTTATACTTCTCTGTAGCAATAGATCTGAGAGTATTTCGTATAGCAGGAAGCTCTTCCGGCCATACTGCCCCTCTTTTTCGCCGTTGCACGTCAATCTCTTGAAATTCACCATCAAATGCTGTTTTATAGAACACAGAACCTGAATTCTGTGCTCGTATTTGTAGATGCACAACTTGGCTAACCAAAAATTTTCCAGATACTAAACTTTTGATTGTCCGTTTAACTAAAGGTGATGATGATACTTTGAAAAGACTTTCAAAGTCTTTAAAATCTGCCATTTGCATGTCATATACTTGAATGAGTTCTTTGAATCTGCACTGGCGAACAAAATGTTGCCAATCCCAAGGAGTTGCAATTATGTCATTTGGGCTCAGTTTGCTTTTGGCACGTTCACTAACAGCATGTACACCATCTACCTCCATATGAGTGTGTCCCTTCAATAAGAATTTATGGTTTATCACTTTAAGATTAGGAAGACACCTAAGAATCCAAAAATATGACAGAATCATGGGTAAGTTACGATTCTGGCCTCCACAGTTGTCAGTCCATATCGCAAGTTCCTCAGTTTGGGTTTTGGCAGGTTAGCTAGGGCCCACTTTAGCAAACAAGATGACACTTCTACAGGTCCACGACCTGCTACTGTTTCATCCCACATGCAACAATAGGATTTCTGCTCTGAAGCATCAAGGATTGTCAGATTATACGTCCAGAGCTTTCTTAGATAAAACGCACTGGAATTAGTAAGGTGAGGTGTCGGCAAACATTTTTGAAGATCGAACATGACAATCTTTGCATTTGATCCAGGTTGTTTTGACCGATTTTTGTCGAAGGTCTTGTTTTTATATCTTACATCTGCTTCTGACAAGTGGCCATCGTAATCTGATTAAAATTTGGACTGTTTCTTCAGCTGTTATATCATTTTTGAGTTTCACCTGAAACTCATCACAGTCATCACACGTATCAGTCGCAGGTTTCTTGAATCCTAAATTAAACTCAATGTTAAATATGTCACGGTAAACCCACTGCTTTGCAATTAACTCTTGCTTCATTTCGTTTTCCTTGCAGTGCTCTACATACAAAGAATACATTTTTGATATATTGAGATGGCTGCTAAGATACAATCTACCTGTTTTTGCATAACGAGGCAACGAAATTAATACGCCACCATTAGTTCGATTTAACTATCTGGAACGCGCAGTATGAAAAGTACATACGAACGCGCAGTGTCATGACAAGTCTTTGTGGTAATAATGAGAAAACACGCGTTGATTAAACGCTGAACTTGGAAAGGAAAATCACTGCACAAGATACACAAGGCTTCGGCAATGGGGAACAGTCGAAAATTAAAACAAGAGAGACCTGACAGATCACGCTTTCCCGTGGGTTAAATAGACGTAATTGCATTTCAGTCAAGTAAAGTTTGTTTAGTTACTTTTACATAATCGTATATCATATGACCAACCAAAATGAAAATCGCATACCTGGGATTCTTCATTTCTTAGCAGCAAATCAATTCCATCAGTAACTTTGTCGTAAGGTAAGGTCTCAGCACCCAACAGATTCGCACTGTCATTTTCCTAAGTAAACAAATTGCATTATTATACAAAACGCGATGAATTTTGCTCGATTCAAATGATAAACCATGTATAATAGGACTGTACCTTTGATTGATCGTATGACAAGCATTGTAGTTGTGTCAGTTCCGTATATTATAGCCACTCATTTTCGTCAAAAGGAGGCGCTACATGTGTACTTGTATCTGTCACCAAGGGAGTTTCGACGACATTACTACCGTCGACTGGTAGTAAAGCATCGAGATCATTTGTCTCTTAAATCGCGGAACGTACATTTAGATGTTTCTTATATCCCAGTATGATGAATAATATCTTAAAATGTATATTGTTGTGGTCTTCAGTCTGGAGACTGGTTTGATGCAGCTCTCCACAATACCCTATCCTGAGCAAGCCTCTTCATCTCCACATAAGAACGGCAACCTACATCTGTCTGAATCTGCTTACTGTATACATCTCTTGGTCTTCCTCTGCGATTTTTACCCCCCACACTTCCCTCTAATGCTAAATTCACAATTCCTTGATGTCTAAGAATGTGTCCCACCAATCTATCCCTTCTTTTAGTCAAGGTATGCCAGAAATTTCTTTTCTCCCCAATTCTATTCAGTACCTCCTCATTAGTTACGCGATCCACCCACCTAAACTTCAGCATTCTTCTGTAGCACCATATATCAAAAGCCTCTATCCACTTCCTGTCTGCACTGTTTATCGTCCATGTCTCACTCTCATACAAGGAAACACTCAATACAAATGCCCTCAGAGAGGACTTCCTTAGGCTTAAATCAATATTCGATGTCAACAAATTTCTCTTTTTCAAAAACGCTTTTCCACCCATTGCCATTCTGCATTTTATGTCCTCTGTACTGCGACCATCATTTGTTATTTTACTGCCCAAGTAACAAAACTCATCTACCTCCTTTATTGCTTCGTTTCCCAATCTAATTCCTTCAGCATCACCTGATTTTCTTACACTGCACTCCATTACCCTAGTTTTGCTCTTGTTAATGTTCATCTTATATGCACCTTTCAGCACACTGTCCATTCCGTTCAATTGCTCTTCCAGGTCCTTTGCTGTATCTGACAGAATTACTATGTCGTCGGCAAAACGCAATGTTTTTAATTCTTCCCCCTGAACTTTTATTCCTTCTCCAAATTTCTCCTTGCTTTCCTTTATAGCTTGTTCAATGTACAAATTGAATAACATTGGACAAAGGCTACAACCCTGTCTCACTCCCTTCCCAACCACTGCATCCCTTTCATGCCCTTCAACTCTGACAACCGCTGTCTGGTTTTTGTACAAGTTGTAAATAATCTTACTCTCCCTATATTTTTACTCCTGCTTGCTTCAGAACTTTAAAGAGTTTATTCCAATCAACATTGTCAAAAGCCTTCTCCAAATCTACAAAAGCTAGAAATGTAGGTTTGCCTTTTCTTAATCTATCTTCTAGGATAAGCCGTAAAGTGAGTATTGCCTCCCGTGTTCCTACATTTCTCCTGAACCCGAACTGATCTTCCACGAGGTCGGCTTCTACCAGTTTTTCCATCCTTCTGTATATAATTCGTGTTAATATTTTGCAACCATGACTTATTAAACTGATGGTTCTGTAGTTTTCACACCTGTCTGCACCTGCTTTTCTTTGGAATGGGGATTATAACATTTTTCTTAAAGTCTGAGGCTACTTCGCCTGTCTCATACATCTTACACACCAGGTGAAACAGGTTTGTCATGGCTGGTTCTCCCAGAGACTTTAGTAGCTCTGAGGGAATATCATCTACTCCAGGGATCTTGTTTCGACTTAGGTCTTTCCGGGCTCTGTCAAATTCTTCTCTCAGTACAGTATCTCCTATTTCATCTTCCTCTACATCCTCTTCCCTTCCTACAATATTGTCTCGATGTTCATTTCCTTTGTAGAGCACCTCTATATACTCTTTCCACCTTTCAGCTATCCCTTCTTTGCTGGGAACTGGTTTTCCATCCGTGTCCTTGATATTCATAGAGCTGTTTTTCTTATCTCCAAATGTTTCTTTTATTTTCCTGTCGGCTGTATCTATTTTTCCCCTATTAATACATTCCTCTACATCCTTGCACTTGCGTTCTAGCCACTCCTGCTTAGCCATTTTGCACTTCCTGTCCATCTCATTTCTTAGTCGTCTGTACTCCATTTTGCCTGTTTCATTTACTGCATTTTTATATTTTCTCCTTTCATCGATTAAATTTAGTATCTCCTGTGATATCCAAAAAAGTATATTAGCTATGCATAATGATTTGATGTTGTAAGCTGATGATGTAATGAGACTGTAGAATAGAATATTAGTTCTTGAAGTACTAGAAATACTTGTACTGCTTACCTGTACTAACTTCAGCGCTAATTCCACGATCCTTTTACTTCTTCCACTAATAGAATCCATTTTAATCTTCGATTCCGTCATAAAATGCTCCTCCAAACATCACAAACTACAGCACACTGTTATTCGCACGTGATTAACAATTTGTATAACAATACGGAAGTAACGTAACACTTAGAGGTAAACCATCGTAACAGCCAATACGATAAAGAGCGAGGCGGTGTATATTCAGGTCAATTGTCGTACGGTCATTTACCCTTGTTTACCACTGGTTTCAGGTTGCAAACACGATAGTATCCCATTGCTGAATTTCTTTTATTTAAAATATGCGCATACAGTATTGTACCCCTAAGAAGGTATGACTTAAACAAGCCACATACGATAAAAACTTCCAAATCGCAATTTTTGCACTTACGATAGGTTACCTCTGACGTGCAGAACTGAGGTGAGGGCAGGCTGCCTGTAGAGAGAGCCAGCACAGATCCCTGTGAGGGCAAGAGCGCACCCCAGTTGTGACGTCAGTAGATGCCCGAGAGCGAGCAGCTCAATCTCCTCAGCTCTTACATTATATAAATCTTAAATTCTAATTTCCTGTCTTCTTAACACACAATACGTAATAACAGGGTACTTCTCCGCATCTGATGTACTAATCCAACTGGTGGGATAAAATATTGTATAAACGAGTGCTGCTCTCTCGTAGTCGTATTTCCGAAGCAGGTAGTTATAACCTTGATTTCAGACGGTAAAGGAATATGAATACTGTACAATTATTTCTGATTTCGTTTGATTCGTTTGATTCTTTAATTCAGTACGTCATGGTGATTCGATTTCTAGTACACGTTCACTGTTCTTTCTATTCTGCGATGACGCGATTCAGGTGTGCAGAGTTTCATTGAAAGCGGATGGGCGGTACGGCAGAGTATGAAATACAAACAACCATGATGCACAGGTTTCCCACGCGTTTCAGTGTTTATAATGTCACTTCTCCTAAAATATAAGAAGTACAATCAAACAATTTCTTAGGTACATTCAATGGCGTTAATGGATAGTGTTAGCAAAATATGTTGCGAAGCCATTTAGTGGCAAATAATTAATAAATTTAAACGTCATTCATAATGCAGTAGGTTTAGTTGCAATTCCGTGTTCATGACGTTACGTCTGCTGAACTACGTGTATTATAGTGATACAATTATGCCTCTAAGCTTTTTTTTTTTTTTTTCTTTTTTTGCGCATTGCTTCTAGGGACCATTCACGTGGGTAATCATGGGCCCATTGTAGCTCGTGAGAGGCACCATGATGACCAAAGGGTCGCACACTAGCTGCAGACCATGTACACCCCATTATGACGATCCAGTTTCCCTACGGCATTGTTATTTTCCCACATGATAACGCACCATCTCACAAGGCCAGAAGTGTGATGCAGTGGTTTGAACAAAACAGTTACGAGTTGCTATTAGTTGCTTTCGGACCACTTGTTCTACCTCAACGGGATCGCAACAGAACGCATATGTGATGCGGCTGAACGTGTGGTCAGAGCTCCTCCCTCCCTCCCTGGAGTTTACGGGAATCAGGAGACTGCTGAATGCAGCCGCTACCACTGCCTCATCGCTTTCATGTGCAGACGCGTCACCGCTGTCATCGTGTCTTATGAGGACATACTGGCTGTCACGTGGCTCATATTGTTTCACTAATCAGCATAAACTGTTATCTGGCCAGGCTAACGATCCATCATTCATTACGTGTAATGGAATTGTTCTGAAAGTATTTTTGAAGCACTGACTATAGTCGGCAAATATTTCTGTACAGTGTATGACAGAGTATGATTCACGTTGTTATTTAGGAAGTTTTCTTCCTGTTTAATTGAAGAATGGAGAGTAGGTAGAACTTATGTTGCCTCGCTGTGAACTTTTACAAGGGGAGTCCGACAATTGTGTAATTCAGATTCGATTCATACTGCCCATAATGAAAGCTCATGGCCAGAGGTGTAATTGGGAATATATATATATATATCGGACGGACCAGAGTGATAGTTATCATACAAATATGGAAAGCAGAAAACAGCACGACTTCGAGCACATCTCATAAACGATGCGTTTTTATAAGTACAATTGTTTTTTAAATTATGTGTTGGGAAACACACCTGATTCATACTCTGAGCCGGCCGCGGTGGCCGAGGAGACTGAGGCGCTCCAGTCACGGTCTGCACGGCCACAACGGTCGGGGGTTCGAATCCCCCCTCGGGCATGGATATTTGTGCCGTCTTTAGTATAAGGTAGTCGATAAGTAGTTTGTAAGTTTATGGACTGATGACCCCGTAGTTAAGTCCCATAACCTTAACAAACATTTGATTTTGATATTCTGAAAAAGTGTGCTATCATTCGACAGGTTTGACTTACACTATACGTATTCGTTTCGGAACATCGTTTACACTTCTTCTGTTAACTATACGTGGTAAACATTATGAAGACAGTTAATAACATTTGTGAAATACAAATTTGTTTGCGGAAAACAGAATGATGTTCGAAGTCGCCAGTTGCATATAATAAGTTGTTTGAAAGTCGTTTGTCGTGGAAAAACTGGCGATTTCGAACATCAAATGCTATTGCGTGTGCGTTTGTGTGTGTGTGTTTGTTTGTTTGTATACATTTGAATTATATATATATATAAAGGTGCATGCCACGAGATTCGATCCGGCGACCTTCGGATTACGAACCCGAACGCTTACCGCTACGCCACGCCTCTGATCAATATTATTAATCATAGAGAGTATTTCACCGTAACGGTTTTTTTTAACTATCGATTTTCTCGATAACGGCTGAGAAGTGCATCTTGGTGCTTTACCAAATTACACCTCTGGCCATGAGCTTTCATTATGCGCAGTATGAATCTAATCTGAATTTCACAATTGGCGGCCTCCCCTTGTTAGACTTATGTTTCTAATTCGAATAAATAATTCCTGAGACGGATTTACGTCTCAAATATGTCAAAGACATTATTGATAGATCTGAAGTATTGAATTAAAATTTGCGGTGCGGCCGGGAATCGAACCCGACCCTCCATGCTTACTAGGCAGACGTCTTAACCGCTGCATGGAGAGCCTTGGCAGTAGTGGCAATTATCTTTGGAACAAAGAAGCTAAATTGAAGTTTGTGTTGTGGAGGGAAATCGTACATAGATTATTCCAAGGCGCCTTAATCGATAGTGGTGTGGTAGTCTAACGGTTAAGACATCTGCCTAGTAAGCATGGAGGTCCGGGTTCGATTCCCGGCCGCACCACAAATTTTAATTCAATGCTTCAGATCTATCAATAATGTCTTTGACTTATTTTTCTCTTCCTGTCCCTAAGTGAAAAATATATAGGATACTTGCAAACTGACCATTTGTTCCGATTCGATTTAGAAAACAATAAAGCTTCACTTTCTCAAAGGAAAGAATTCTTCCGACATAAACGTGACTTCTAACAAATTCAAATGTTCAAATGTTTGTAGAGCTTATGGGACTTAACTACGGGGTCATCAGTCCATAAACTTACAAACTACTTATGAACTAGCTAATACTAAGGACGACAGAAATATCCATGCCCGAGGGGGGATTCGAACCCCCGACGACAGTAATGACCGTGCAGAACGTGACGGGCGCGCCGCAGACCACTCGGCCGGCTGACTTCAAACATACTCATAAAACGTGTTAGCGGCCCATTACTTTTCGTAGTGACCGAATTGCTAAAACCCGGCATTGCCCGCGTACATATTTATTCCAGTCTTAAGCTAGTCCACCTCACCATCTCTTTCCTTGTCTCTCTCTTCGTCTCCACCTTCCTCTTTGTCTGCCAATCACCTCATCTCTGTTGAACTTCTCCTCCTACTCCACAGTCTATTGCCGCCTCCATTATGAAAAGTTATATAATTCATTTAACTTTCTTGCTGATCAGTGAAGTGCACCATAAGTATATTGCAAGCCACCTTCCGCCATTCAGTGTATGAAATAATTGGCAGAAGGTGAAGTTCCTCTAGCTCTGAAGGTTAACGGTGCTAAATTTCATAGTTTAGTATAAAACGGTAGTTCTTGTCGAATTTCATAGATAAAATGCCCTCTGCCATACAACATACGAAGTTTTACGTAGGCAGTGATTTTTCTCTTATTTTGAAGATCAAGCGTGCAGTTTCTTCTCAATCGGATGAAAGGTACAGCAGCGCATAAAATAATAACTAACTTAATGTCTCGGTGTTTAGGGCGTCACATCTGCTAAACTATAACGAGAACAACGAAATGCTTTCGTTGGCACATGAAGTGGCGTTAATGAATAGTGTTTGCAAAGGTGACTCCGCAGATAATATTAACAAGTCAGATGACTTTAGTAGCCGTACCAGTTTATACGGAAGCGCCACGTGAAGACGAATAAATGTAAAACGTGAAGGAAGCGAATAGTAACCCAAGTGTCACAAAGACAAGGGCTCTCAACAGATTATCGCTAGATGTTAAGGCAACGGAATAATTGACGACAACACAGGCTCCATGTATAGAGAGAGCTGGCATAGGTCCATGTGAGGGCAGGAGCGCCCTCGTATGCGACTACTGGTGGATAGGACTATGGCTGCCAGGAGCAAGCCGCTCAACGTCCTTATCAGGTCCGACACTATATAAATGTAAACTTCCTAATTTCCTGTCTTCTTAATACGCGATGCTCAATAATGGGGTATTTTTATCTGCATCTGATGTACTAATACAAATAATCGTCCATGTTGAGGGATAAAATTTTTTATAAAGGAGCGCTGAAAGAGTGGATAACATAGTTATCCCTTCGCCATCGTATTTCCACGGAGGTAATGATTCTGTTATAGTAGCTCCCATAGCACAAAGCACCTGGCAGCGGTAAGACTACTTACCACAAGAATTCAGTTCCCATCATCATGTTGTTGTCCCATCACAATTAAGTTTTCCTCTCCCTTAACTGTCTGAATAATTTCCATTAGCTCCTCATACATTTCTTCGATCTCCTCATCATCGGCAGAGCTAGTTGGCATATAAACCTGTACTAATTTTGTCGGTGTTGGCTTCGTATCTATCTTTACAATCATAATGCGATCACTGTGCTGCTCATAGTAGTTTACCCGCATTCCTATTTTCTTATTCATTATCAGTCCTACTCCTGTGATACACCCAACTGATTTTGTATTTATAATCCTGTACTCACCTGACCAGAAATCCTGTTCATCCTGCCACCGAATTTCACTAATCCCCACTATATCTAACCTCAACCTATCCATTTCCCTTTTTACATTTTCTAATTTTCCTACCCTTATTCCACGCTCCGATCCGTAGAATGCCAGTATTGACTTTCCTGATGACAACATCCTCCTGCGATAGAACGCATATGTGACATGAGTTAACGTGTCGTTGGAGCTGATCCCTGAAAATTACGGGAATCGGGCTACTTTGAATGCAGATCCGGTTTCTCCAGCCACATAGCACCGCCTCTTTCCATGCTGAGACGCGTCCCCGCTGCCATCGTGCCAAACGAGGATATATTGGCTGTCACGTGGCTCATACTGTTGTGACTATTCAGTATAAACTGTTATCTGGCCATGCTAAGGATTTGTCATTCATTAGGTGTAATGGAATTGTTCGGACAGCTTTTATGAGGCACTGACTACAGTCTGTATCTATTTCTGTACAGTATGTGACGGAGAGTACTTTTTCACTTTGTTATTTGTGAAGTTTTCTTTGTGTTTAAGTGAACGATGGAGAGTAGCAAGAACATATGCTTAGGTTGCTTCGCTCTGAACTGAGACATTTTCTCTTCGTGTCACTACGTTAACGATATACAGGAGGCTGCAAAATGACCATAGGTTCCGACTCGATTTAGAAAACAATACAGCGTGACTTTCTCAACGGAAAGAAGTGTTCAGACATAAACTTGATTTCCAACATACCCCAACAGAGTGTTAGAGGCCCGTTACGTTTCACAGTACATATGAACAATATGAAAGTGTGGCGTCGCCCGTGTACATATTTACTGCAGTCATGTCACCTTCTGCTTTCTCTCACCTTTCCTTCCCTTGTCTCTCTATTCATCCCCTCCTCTCCCCTCTCTCTGCCATCACCTCCTCCTCTCTGTTGAACTCCTCCACCTCTTCAGATCATCTCTGAACAATAAGATTACTTTTTTTAACACTATGCTGATCAATACTTTTCATCTCATCGTAGCTGTGCACGTAATTTTAAACATTCTCAAAAAATAGTTGTCAATTTTAAAGAAGTAGACACATGTAATCAAGTAGATTCAACACTCTTTCTACGGCGAAGACATTATAAACAATATAACAGAACATTTAATTTTGTTATGCTTAAGTTCCCTAGTTGGTGATACTTCTTTGTCTCTTACTCTTCAAGAAACTTAACTGTCAGAATGCACAATTTAAAGGCGACTGACACAAACCACAATTTTAAACAACTTTTTATGTGTCTTTGCGTCTTGTTGTTTTCTCTCGTTTGTTGTCCCAAGAAGTTTCGACATAATATCAGTAAGGTATACTATGGACGGTATTTGTCGACAATAGTAAGTTAAAGAAAACCAGAGAAAAAGTCAGGAAGCAAAAACCTATGTTAAGAAACTACTTATATTTTAATTTCCGAGGAGTTAATCTAGGCTGTAAGTACGAAGTATGATAGTATGAATTGCCGATTGAGCATTATCCCCCAGTTCTTGCTGCATTATATGATTTGACGCAGCTAACTAAACGCAGACTATCAGAGAAAGAACTGCACTTGGTGGCCAGGTGAGTTGGAGTATTATCACGCTTCCCGTTCTTACTGCCGTCCTGTCTATTCGGTCACGCACCTCTTAACCTCGATGTTCGACAAGACTGATAAATACTTCAGTTGCAGGATATGATTAACCACTTATCAATGACTGACGTTAATGAAACACTAATAGGTGGATGCTTTACCGTGTGAGGCGCGGAAATGGCCGTGGGGTCTGTGGAACTACGATGCGGGTTGCGCGGCCGGAGCTTCAGGTCCTCCTTCAGGCGCGCGCACGTGTCTGTGTGTGTGTTACACCGTTCGAACGTGGGAATGGTGGTTGATGTCGGACAGATGGGAACTTCGATCTCGGCAGTCATGCAGGACTTCGGCACCACACTTTCAACCGCCTGCAGGGTGTGCCGTGAGTGGTTGGATGAGGTGTCAGCCCACAACAAATAACTGCCAGTCCATCCTCCCACGGGCATGTGTGTGTGTGTGTGTGTGTGTGTGTGTGTGTGTGTGTTGTCCTTAGTGTAAGTTAGTTTAAGTAGGATGATTCTGCCAGCATTTTGGAAAAGTATGGACACTAAGCGGACTATGTCTTTGCGATAGCTTTGTTGTCTTAGGGCACGTTAATAAAAGTTAGTTCCGTTATACTTAAAGCGCATTTTTACAAATTTACGAAAGAAATGTATTTCATTGTCTCATTTTTCATTGTTTTATGGTTAAGTTTAGACTGTCCACTAGTCGTATTTGGTTTTCTTATGTTTTGCTGTAGATCGCGTATCACTGACTAAAACCGGTATTCAGTGGACAAAAGTCTTTCGACTATGGACGTAAATAAAGGAATATATGGTTTACTCATGAATCATTATTCAACTGATGACTATGTCGCATCTTGTGAGACATGACCCTAATTTCATGAAAGATTGTCAAAGCGCACTGAACTGACTCATGTTCTCCATTTGTGTCTTCCAGTGACGACGAATATTTGAGACTAATCATTCATTTCTTTCAGTGCAAAGAATGACAACAGACAAAATGTTAGATCCCCAACACACACGCGCCCAACAATCCCGCCGTCCCGGTTCTTTGAAAGCGCTCACTGGACTCTTCGGGTAACTGGAGATGACGTGCATTTGGTAACACGTGGTTTTGTGAGTCATGGCAGTATAATGGAGAATGTCTGCCATTAGCAAGTGTACACAGCTGCGTATCAAATTGCAACACCTTCAAAGACAGGAGATACCACGATCGATTTTATTTGGGAGATATCCGGTGGTAAAACAGATCACATTGTTGAAAAGAGAGCCATATAGGAGATGTATGGAAGGTGATGAAATCAGTATTGAGCGTTGCCGCAAATAATGGCTATAAGCATTGCTCCACAATCCGGCATGGAATCTGAATCTACATACATACCCTGCAACCCACCAAAAGGTGCGTGGCGGAGGGTACCCACTACCACTACTAGTTATTTGCTTTCCTGTTCCTTCCCCATATAGAATGAGGGAAAAACGAATGATTGTACGAGCTCTAATCTCTCTTTGTGGTCTTTATGCAAACTGTAAGCTGCAGTCCGCTTAAAATTCCGGCCGTCTAAATTTCTTCAACAGTGTTGCTGGAAAATGACGTTGCCTTTCCTCCAGCGACTTCCATTTGAGTTTCAGAAGCATCTCAGTAATCCTCGTGCATTGATCGAATCTACCAGTAACAAATCTAGCCGCCGTCTCTGAATAACTTCTGTGCTGCATTTAGCGAAAATGCTACTAATTTTCTGCTAAACCACTAGACCAATTTCAATCAAATTTAGTACACACATTCCTTACCGTGAGGTAACAATTGCTGCAGGGTTAATAATCACATACAACACATGGTTCAGATAATATGACGTCATAAACAATAGGAATTGGACGAAGTGGCGCATGATGCAGCGGGACTTTATAAATAGGCTATATGAGAAAGAGTACTTAGCGACTTGCAACAAACTTTAAACGTAATTTAAAACCTTTATTAAACTTTTTCTCGCTGACAATCATAGCAAAATGATGAAAGGAAAAAAGTTTCTCGGTTACTACTTTTCCCATGTTTATGGAGTAAAACTACGGTATTCGGTATAACATTACAATTTATAATTTGTACATTACAAGTTATAGCCGCTAGAAATTTTACCGACAGTATATACGCACATACTTGAGTGTACCTTCGAAATTGTGGTCATCCACAAGCCTGTCCTCAATATAGGCATTCCATCTGCTGATCTCCGTTGTACACTACGCCGTAAAAGTTCTCGGTTTGTGGAGTAGTGAAAGGCGCACCCTACAGGTGTCCAACAAACTGAGGCGTATAAAGGAAGCAACAAACGTGTGGAGGACCTCTCTGCGAGCCCCTCGCAGATACTCTGTTGTTGTCTGCCGGCTGCGTATTGACCATACTTGGCTCACGCACGGCCACCTTCTCCGTCGCGAGGATCCTCCCGAGTGTCGATGTGGTGCGCGTCTCACAGTCGCCCACATCGTCTTGGAATGCCCGGACCTAGCAGCGCAGAGAAGGAATTTTAATCTCCCTGGCGATTTGAAACTTGTTTTAGCTAACAATGCCTCTGTGGCTGACGCTGTTTTAAATTTTATTCGTGTGAGTGGGTTGTACCGATCCATTTGATTTTTGTACTGTGTTCATTATGTGTTTGTTCTTCGTTGGCCTAGCGCTTTTAGGCAGGTGGTTTTAATGTGCAAAAGCGGCCAGATGCCCTACTGCCTTGTCTGTGGTCACCTGGCCAGGACACGCTGGCATCGTCTTACCACCCTTCTCTTCTTTTACCCGTTTTTACTTTCATTCTTTTACTTATAGACTTGTTACACCCCTTTGCTTGGTGAGACTTAACACATCGTTTTATGTTACATTGTATTGCTTTTATTCTAATCTCTACGGTTGGAACAAGGTACGGATAACAGTAGTCGTTTAGTCCCTTTATAACCAAACCATCGAAATTGTATCGCAGTACGACACATAGTCTACGAGAGCACATAAACAGTAACATTCACGGAAAACCGCCCCATCACCCACCAAGTTTTAATCTATTACGTCTTTACTACTAACTGTAATCGAAAGAGGTTTTACACACATACAGTCCTTATACAAATATACCTGAAAAATGGCAGTAATAAATGAATAAATACCCGGGCAACACCGGGTTTTCAGCTAGTCTAATATATAAAGCAGAGTGACCTTATGTTTGTGTGTTTGTGTGTACTTGTTGAATACAAATCTTTTTGTTCCAATCTTTATGAAATTTTGTACATGTAAGCTTCAATCCATGCCACGTCGGGGGTTCAAATCCCCCCTTGGGCTTGGATATGTGTTTGTTGTCCTTAGGTTAGTTTAACGTAAGTAGTTTGTAAGTCTAGGGACTTATGACCAAAGTATTTTGGTGCCATAAGAATTACAAACATTTGACCATTTGATTTTCAATCCATGAGGACGGTCGCCATAAGTGTAAGAATCACTAACAATACATAGTTCACGAGATATGACGTCATAAACAATGAGATGCGCGAAAAACTGCTGCATTTAGCGGCAATGCTGCTCATTTTCTCCTAAACCATTGGACCGATTTCAACCAAATTTTGTACAAACATTCCTTACCGTGAGGTAACAATTGCTGCAGTGTTAATAATCATATGCGACACATGGTTCAGAAGATATGACGTCATAAAAAATAGTAATCGCAAAAATCTCTCACATAATGCGGCGAGACTTTAAAAATACGCTCTATGAGAATGAGAGTACTTAGCGACTTGCAACAAACTTTAATTTCAAACCTTTATGAAACCTATTCTCGCTGACAACCATAGCAAAATAAATAAAAGAAAAAAAGTTTCTCGCTTACTACTTTTCCGCTGTTTGGGGAGTAAAACTACGGCATTCGGTATAACGTCACAATTTATAATTTGTACACTACAAATTGTAGCCACAGGAAATTTTACAGACAGTATACACGCATATAGTTGATCGTACCTTTTGAATTGTATCACTGTACGACACGTAGTTTATGAGATTTTATCACATAAACAGTAACGTTCATGGAAAACCGCCCCATGACTCATCAAGTTTTAATCTATTACTTCTTTCATTTAATTGTATTCCCAAGAGATTGTACAGACATACAACCCTTACACAAATGAGTATATACATGAAAAATGACAGGAATAAATAAATAAATACCCGGGCAAGGCCGGGTATTCAGCTAGTTCTCCCAATACACCCAAGTCAACCATCCGCCTTCCCATTTCATATCGCTGTGCAGTTTTACGCCTAGATATTTGACGCGATTGTGTCAAATGTTCAAATGTTCAAACGTTTGTTAAGCTTAAGGGACTTAACTACGGGGTTATCAGTCCCTAAACTTACAAACTACTTATGAACTACCTACAACTAAGGACGGCACAAATATCCATGCCCGTGGGGGGATTCGAACCCCCGACCGTAGTGGCCGTGCAGACCGTGACTGGAGCGCCTCAGTCCCCTCGGCCACCGCGGCCGGCGCGATTGTGTCAAACAGCCCACTACTAATTATGTATTCGAACAAAAAAAAAATATTTCAAATGTTTGTTAAGCTTAAGGGACTTAACTACGGGGTTATCAGTCCCTAAACTTACAAACTACTTATGAACTACCTATACTAAAGACGGTACAAACATCCATGCCCGAGGGGCGATTCGAATCCCCGACCGTAGTGGCCGTGCAGACCGTGACTGAAGCGCCTCAGTCTCCTCGGCCACCGCGGCCGGCTGTATTCGAACATTACGGGATTGTTTCTCCTACTCATCTGCATCACCTTATATCTTTCTACATTTGAGGCTAGCTGCCATTCCTCACATCACCTAGAAATTTGGTCCAAGTCATCCTGCATCCAAAGTTGACACCTTCCTGGCTACGTATTCCATATGCTCTTACGTTCGTTAGCAGTCTGTAGTGCGGTACCGTGTCAAACGCCTTTCGAAAATCGAGAAATATGCAGCCTGCCCTTCACCCATGTTTCGCAAGTTCTTTTGAGAGTAACGGGCAAGCTCTTTCGCACGATCGACGATTCTTAAAGCCATGCTGATGCATGGACAGTAGCACATCTTTCTCTGTTGTTGTTATGGTCTTCAGTCCGGAGATTGGTTTGATGCAGCTCTCCACCCTACTCTATCCTGAGCAAGCCTCTTCATCTCCTCATAAGAACGGCAACCCACATCCACTTGAATCTGCTTAGTATACGCGTCTCTTGGTCTCCCTCTGCGATTTTTACCCCACACACTTCCCTCCAATGCTAAATTTACGATTCCCCGATGTCTAAGAATGTGTCCTACCAAGCGATCCCTTCTTTCAGCCAGGGTATGCCAAAAATTCCTTTTCTCACCAATTCTGTTCAGTACTTCTTCATTGGTTATGCGATCTACCCACCTAATCTTCAGCATTCTTCTGTGGCACCACATTTCGAAAGCCTCTATTCTCTTTCTGTCCACACTGTTTATCGTCCATGTTTCACTCCCGTACAAGGCAACACACCACACAAATGCCTTCAGAAAGAACATCCTTAGGCTTAAATCAATATTAGAGGTTAACAAATTTCTCTTTTTCAAGAACGCTTTTCTACCTATTGCCATTCTGCATTTTATATCCTCTGTACTGCGACCATCGCATGTTATTTTACTACCCAAGTAACAAAACTCATCTACCACCTTCATTGTTTCGTTACTTAATCTAATTCCTTCAGCATCGCCCGATTTTCTAAGTCCGCATTCCATTATCTTTGTTTTGCTCTTGTTAATGTTCATTTTATACGCACTCTTCAACACACTGTCCATTCCATTCAACTGCTCTACCTGGTCCTTCGCTGTCTCTGACAGAATTACAATGTCATCAGCAAAACGCAATGTTTTTATTTCTTCCCCCTGAACTTTAATCCCTATTCCAAATTTTTCCTTGCTTTCCTTCACCGCCTGCTCGATGTACAAGTTGAATAACATCGGAGAAAGGCTACAACACTGTCTTACTCCCTTCCCAACTAATGCTTCCCCTCCTGAATCCAAACTGATCGTCCCCGAGGTCAGCTTCTACCAGCTTTTCCATTCTCTTGTAGATAATTCGTGTTAAAATTTTGCAACAATGACATATCAAACTGATGGTTCTGTAATTTTCACATCTATCTGCGCCTGATTTCTTTGGAATGGGGATTATTATATTTTTCTTAAAGTCTGAGGGTATTTCGCCTGTCTCATAAATCTTACACACCAGGTGTAATAGTTTTGTCGGGGCTGGCTCTCCCAGAGACTTTAGTAGCTCTGAGGGCATGTTATCTATTCCCGGGGCCTTGTTCCGACCTAGGTCTTTCAGGGCTCTATCAAATTTATCTCTCAGTATCGTATCTCCTATTTCATCTTGATATACTACCTCTTCCCTTCCTACAACATTGTCTCTAAGTTCATTTCCTTTGTAGAGCTCATCTTTGTACTCTTTCCACCTTTCTGCTTTCCCTTCTTTGCTGAGAACAGGTTTTCCATCTGAGTTCTTGATAATTGTTGAACTGTTTTCCTTGTCCCCGAATGTCTCTTTTATTTTCCTGTAGGCAGTATCTACTTTTCCCCTTCTTATACGTTCTTCTATAGATAGGCATTTGGCTTCTAGCCACTGCTGCTTAGCCATTTTGCACTTCCTGTCAATCTCATTTCTTAGTCGTCTGTATTCCATTTTGCCTGTTTCATTTACGGGTTTTTTATATTTTCTCCTTTCATCAATTAACTGTAGTATTTCCTGTGATAACCAATGATTTTTTGTAGGTCTTGCCTTTCTACCTATTTTGTCCTCTGCTGCCTTCACTATTTCATCTCTCAATGCAACCATTCCTCTACTGTTTTATTTCCCCCCGTTTCTGTCAATTGTTGCCTAAAGCACCCTCTGAAATTCTTAAGAACCTCAGGTTCCTTCAGTTTATCCAGGTCCCATCTCCTTATTTTCCTACCTTTCTTCAGTTTTTTTCAATTTCAGCCTACAGTTCATGACCAATAAGTTATGGTCAGAGTCTATATCGGCTCCTGGGTATGTCTTACTGTTTAAAACGTGGTTGCGGAATCTATGTTTTACCATTATAAAATCTATCTGATACCTTCCGGTGTCTCCTGGTCTCTTCCACGTATACAACCTTCTTTTGTGATTCTTAAACCAGGTGTTTGTTATGATTAAATCATGTTCCGTGCAAAATTCTACCAGGCGACTTCCTCTTTCATTTCTTCTGCCCAGTCCATATTCACCTACTATTTTTCCTTCTCTTCCTTTTTCCTACTACCGAATTCCAGTCTCCCATCACAATTAAGTTTTCCTCTCCCTTAATTGTCTGAAAAATTTCCATTAACTACTCATACATTTCTTCAATCTCCTCATCATCGGCAGAGCTATTTGGCATAGAAACCTGTACTACTGTTGTCGGTGTTGGCTTCGTATCTATCTTGACAATGATAATGCGATCACTGTGCTGCTTATAGTAGTTTACTCGAATTCATATTTTCTTATTCATTATCTGTCCTACTCCTGTGATAACCCCAACTGATTTTGTAGTTATAATCATGTACTCACCTGACCAGAAATCCTGTTCATCCTCCCACCGAACTTCACTAATCCCCACTATATCTAACTTCAACCTATCCATTTCTCTTTTTAAATTTTCTAATTTTCCTACCCGATTAAGGGATCTAACATACCACGTTCCGATCCGTAGAATGCCAGTATTGTCTTTCCTGATGACAACATCCTCCTGAGTAGTCCCCGCCCGGAGATCCGAATGGGGGAGTATTTTACCTCCGGAATATTTTACCCGAGAGGATGCCATCATATTTTCATACAGTAGAGTTGCATGTCCTCGGGAAAAGTAACGGCTGTAGTTTCCCCTTGCTTTCAGCCGTTCGCAGTAGCTGTGTGGCAAAGCCACATTAGCTGATGTTACAAGACCAGCTCAGTCAATAATCCAGACTGTTGCCCCTGTAACTACTGAAAAGGCTGCTGCCACTCTTCAGGAACCACACGTTTGTCTGGCGTCTCAAGAAAATTTATTGTCTTAGAACTGAGAATATGTTCAAGACTTCTACAGCAAACTAACGTTAATGATATAGATATGTAATTATGTGAGTGCGTCCTTTTGCCTTTCTTATACACAGGATTCAGATGCGCCTTTTTCCATTCACTTGAAACTTCTTGTTGAATCAAAGCTTCGCGATAAATGTAAGCTAAGTAAGCGGCAAAAGCTGCAGAGAATTCTTTGTAAAACGGAATTGGTACCCCATCTGGACCGTGTTACTTGTTTGTTTTCAATTGTCTCACAAGGGACACCTTTGACCTCGAACTCTCGGAACCGCACGAAACCATGCTTGGAATAACAGGACAGTGTCTTGTGTGTCATTTCCATGCAGAACGTTGCATTGTACCTCCAGTAATATGGAGGTTTGTGCGCCGTCTTGCAATAACCGTTTTTATCTGTAGTTACAAATACATTACATCGGATATTTGTACTAGCATTGCTGAGTATACTTCTGTTAAATTGTTCATAAAAAATTTATAATGTATTACAAACTCTAAAGCGAAAGAGAATATTAGAATCCAGGATAACAGTTTACTTACAGTCGTTGAGGCGTACAGTGCTGATGTTGGCAACAACCGTAGAATGCTATTTGAAAATCCAATCATACAGAATAAGGGAAATAATCCTTGGTGTTGGCACTGAAGTAAATAAATAATTCTGTTCTTTTTCTTAGGTTGACAGAAGTTTTTATGTAACAGTACTCTTGCCTTGTCAGTAAATTAACCACCCTTGTGAAAGAAATATTTCGTTGCCAACATTAGCATACTACGTCGCTGCAACCGTAACTAAACTTTACGCAGTATTCTATCTGTCTTAGTTAAGTTGTAATCCCTTATAGATATGTGTCACTATAGACATTTAGTTATAAAAATATAAAAGGGGGTGGGTTTGGTGATAAAACGCCAGGTTTCGTGCTTTCAAAATACATACTGCAATTTATAACGGCTGAACTTCGAAACGCAACAAAGAGCATTCAACAGTTGTTGCTGCACAGTACACTGCCCGGTCTCCGTAAGTAATATTTTACGCAGTGTAATAATATTATTTTTCGTTTTTGTACCCTAGCTGCGGGAGCGGCCGACCGCTTAAAGGCGCCTTCCTGCGGAGATTCGAGTCCTCCCCCAGGCATGGGTGTGTGTATTGTCCTAAAGTTAGTTTAAAGTAGTTTGTAAGCCTAGGGACTAATAGCCACACAAGTTAAGTCCGTTAGATTTTAACCATTTTAACATTTTGTACTCAAAATATATTTGTATGTTCTGGAAAGCTCTGTTGTGTTATGATACTGTGCGGCTGCTATCTCCCCACTGGCAGAATCTCTGTTATTAGGTAGTGCTTTCAAAAGAGATATACAAAAACGTACGTTCGAATATCACACACTTCAGATCATAATAAATATATTTACGGAAAACATACAGACCTCTCCGTCCGGGTTACCAGTTATCGCGACAATTTTTTTTTATGTTCGAATCTTTTTGGAGACGAAGCATTGTAAATCCACCTCTAGAACGATTAGAAGAGTTTACGGTAGCGTAACCATCCGCAATTTCATGTTAAATTGCCGTGACGCAAATACTATATCTGCCCAGCACGTTACACTTAAGAACTATGGGCAACGAAATTCAGGGTGCGACAGCTCGTACTTACAGGAGCCTTAAGACAGAGGACTCTTTTGAACGACGATTCGTCTGCACCACGATTCGATTCTTACAATTCTTTGTTTGTATTAGCTCAAATGAATGATACATTCACGAATCTCCACAACTCTACCACCTTCCTACTATCGATATAAAACCGTCCTGGCGATAACAGCGTCACTTGACGAGGAATGACTGCTGGTCAGACACCAGCGCGGTGAATATAGTACCGTAACGTGGGGTGAAATGGAACAGAAAATGTAGTTTCTACTGAAAATTAATGTCTAAATATTGCACTACAACTCTGAAAATTAATATAAAGAACCTCTAGTTATGCTTACATCTATGTGTTGCAAGGTTAAAAATCCTCTATCAAAACCTTTCGTTATATTTTAATCTAAATTGTTTCAAATCATCCCTGGAGTTGGGGTGATTTGGAACACTGACTCTTTTGATAAATATTTGCATTTAAAACATATGGAGGTGTTGATTGGGACACAGTAAACACATGTGTCAGAACTTTGTTGTGGAGGATGCCTTTATATTACGTCTGTTTGATTTTAATTAATGCTGTTTACTGGGTGGAACACTTCTACTGTCTGCTCCAAATTGCTGAAATAGTTTTCTATCTCCTCTGTTAACTTGCACCCTAGCTCTCTTTACATTTTCACTTAAACGTACTGTAAGAGCCTTGTTATGTGAGAGCAGATTTTTCACCCACTCATATCCAGGCCTGTTGCCATCAGACCTCTTTTCCACTCTTCCACTTCGGTCCAAATCGCACCTCAGAATATCCCGAACCTCACTTGTCGTAATTGGCTGACACCATTCTGCACATTTAAATAAACCACTGATTGATGCCCTCTCTTCTTCTGCTGCCAAGACGGTTTGTCCACCTATTTTCAAAGGATTTTTATTATTTAACTTCCTTGAGAATGTACTAACAGGTATTCCATATTTTTAGAAACATTTCTGAGATATTTTACGTGTCTTGATTTCATTCAGAGCTTTCTGGAGGCTTATCTTGCTATAGTTTTGATAGCCAGCTGGCCCAGTCTTCTTTTTGTACACTCGTAGCATGTTCCAATTCACCCTAAAAAAATATTATTTTGCATATTTACACCTCTACCTAATAAACAACATAAGTAAACATAAGCTAACTTTTCACACACCATGACTGATAGTTGCCCTTAACATACCAATGTCAGAAAACTGTATTACTGTTACCAGAGTAGCTGTGCAACAGTTTGTTTTCAGACTCTCATATTATGGGAAATTTTACACTTTTATATAAATATTTTTTTGGAGTTGTATACCTCTTTCACACACACAATTTTTGTATCACTGTAACAATTAGTATCTCTGGTGACTATGGGAGGTGGTTTTCATTAGTTACACCAAAGTATCTCTCCTCAGCAAAAATGATTTCTTGAAATGGAGAAATGTTCCATTTCACCCCAGTAGTTCCAAATCACCACAAGTTACGGTACCAGTGTGCGGAGGCTGGGCAAGATCACGTGGGGAACTGCACGGCTTGTCGGCTGTTGGAGGACTGCTGCGGGGTGTCTTCAATAAGTGGAGCCAAAAAAATAGCGGTAAGAGATCGTATTTTTATTGAAAGGTACGCGGGTTCGATTCCGCCCGGCGCATTGCGAAGGAGCAGAAAAACATTTGCCGCCGGCTGGAGTTCAACCTGCGACCTTCTCAATACGAATCCCATCGTTTAACGCTGAGCCAAACACCGCTTCCTAAACACGCGCTCACAGGGACAGTTGCTAAGATGCATATGGTGATAAATACGTACCAAAATTCCTTTTACTTCCTAAACGCTCGGACATTTCGAGTTCCCACTTGGGGCACTTTCGTGTCTCACCACGCCCTACATGTACCATAAATTTGGACGAATTCGGCGATGAGTAGGCGTCCTCTCCTCGTAAGACTTTAATGGGTATGTGATCGACGTCTCTGGGCGTTTGTGCAGTGCTCCGATGAATCCCAACAATTTCCTCACCACGCCGAACACGCCGATGGGGAGTGCGAATCCTTCGTTTCCCGGAGGAACATCTCCTTGACACCTACAACTGTGTGACAAAGGCGAGCTGGCGGCTGAGAAATGTATTTTCCCACTCTCTCAAATTTTGCTTCCTCAATTACGGTATCAACTAGATATAAATGATAATAAAAAAAGTGAAACAAATCCATCAATAATGAAAACTACAGCATTAGAAACAATCAGTCAGAGATACCCCGAAGATCAGTGGCTACACATCTACATAGATGGGTCATTAATGCAAAAAGAAAGAAATATTGGTGTATGAATACACAGCAAAATCTTCTGTTTTATCAAAGTTTTGGATTACACCACTCTAATTTTGTAGGTGAAGTTGAAGCCGTCAGAACTGTAGTAAATCAGCTAAATAACTATTTGCACACATTTGATAAAGCAGTATTATTCTGTGATTCGAAAGCAGCAATATCAGCAACTGTCAACTTAAGAGATCCAAAAATTGCTAATGTAAAAGATATCCAAGAAATAATTAAGTCCCTACAGCAACACAACAAGAAAATTGCAATTCAGTGGATACCATCTCACTGTGGCGTAATGGTAATGAGAAAGCTGATTTCCTAGCCAAAAAGGGCACAAAAACTACCCAGTCATATTTTGCAGTAAAATCGCATTATTATCAATATTTTTAAAGAATAATCGAGAAGAATTAATAAATTCTCATGTGAGCGGAAGAGCCGGGAAACCCTGTTGGATAACCAACTGATACCAGATGGAGCAGAAGAGAGGCAGTGGCGACATCCCGCCTGACTGCTGGACACCACTGTTTGGCCGCCACCTGCACAACATCTCCAGAATGTGTTCTGTGTCACAAGAGTGCTGCCTAATGAACAGCGATCATTTAAAAGAGTGTTCACAATTGTGCAATTGTAATTTAGACTTAACAAAATTGTACTGGGAAGCTAGAAAGCGAATGACGTTAAGTCAACTGCCGGAACATTAAAATAATAATAATAATAATAATATTTGGTAGACGGTGAAGTTCCTCTAGTTTCTAAGGTTAATAGTGCTAGGTTTCATAGTTCGGTATAAAACGTAAGATTTTATCGAGTTTCACAGATAAAATACCCTCTGCCATACACCATACGTAGGGAGAGAGTGCAAAGTTTCATCGCAATTGGTTGGTTGGTTGGTTGGATGTTTAAGGGGGACAAAACTACAATGGTCATCAGTCCCCCTTCATTGCAATTGGTTCAACGGCGCAGCAGCGTATAAAACACGAACAAACATGATACGGCAGTTCCCAATGCGTCTCATTGTTTATGAAGTCACATCTCCTAAGCTATAAAGGAGTACAATGTAATAATTCCCAAGGCAAAACGCGTTGCGAGTACACGTAACATCTAAAGCGATGTGGCAAAGATCAGAACAGAAGTAGCGCCGAAGAGAGGCCTCGAGTGATTCCACAGATAATACTAACGAGACACATGACTCTACTAGCGGTACCAGATTATACGACAGCGCCACATGTGAAGGCGGCTAAATATAAAATATGAAGGAAATGAACAGTAACCGAAGCGTCACAAAGACAAGTGCTCAGAAGGGATTAGCACTAGATATTAAGATAACTGAATAACTGATGACAACTCAGGTTGTGTGTAGAGAGACCTTGCGTACGAGGTTTGTCAGGAAAGTAATGAGACTGTTTCTCTATTTCAGGAACTACATACAGAAGGACAATGAAACTAGTGGAGCTGATAAAGGCAACATTTGTCTACAAGCAGTGAATATTTGAAGTGCCTACGGTGAACACACGTGAGTTTATAACATATTTTGTTAGGTGTGTTAGTGTTGCTTGTCCGTGAGATGGCGGGTACATCAAATTTTGTGTGAAACTCAATGACAATGCACTAGAATCATTTAGTAACATTTAGAAAACATTTAGAAAATTAACACAAGCTGCTGAGTGGCACACAAGCAGCTAACCACGAGTAAAGAAGGCCAGGAGAAGCAAATAAAAAATCTGGGTCATGTTGATTTGGTTCTTTGATCATCAAGGCTAGATCCATAAGGAATTTTTTCCTCGAGGAAAAACAATGTATCAACAATTTTAGATCCAGGTCCTTGAAACACAAGGAATCGGGTCATTCGTGTCCGTCCTGACATGTCTCAATCATGGATCCTCCGTCACGACAATGCACCGTGCCACACTGCTCTCTATTGGTAATAATGGCATTCATGTTTTGCCAACCCCCCCCCCCCCCCCCCCCACCCTCACCACAATTCCTAAGATCTCATTCTCTGTGACGTCTTCCTGTTCCCAAAAATAAAAAATGCTGTTTGTGGCCATCATTTTGGGTCCGTAGGAAACATTGAAAGGGTCGTGACACAGGAGCTTTGGAGGGTTCTATCTGTGAGAGGGCAAGAGTGTCTTCGAAACTAATAACAGGATATTTTTCCGCATCTGATGTACTAATCCAACTAGTCATCCATGTCGTGGGACAAAATATTGTGTAAACGAGTGCTGAAAGATTGGATGTCCTAGTTCTTCTCTCACAGTCATATATCGGAAACTGGCAATTATAACCTTGGTCTCAGACAGTAAAGGAATATGAACACCATGCAATGTTTTCTGATTATTTTTTCTGAAATCTATTTCTCCGATTCAGTACGTAATTGTTATTCGATTTCTGCTATTCGTTCGCTGTTCTTTCTATTCTTCGATGGCAAGATTCAAGTGTGCAAAGTTTTACTGAAATCAGATGGACGATACGGCAGCGCATAAAATACAACACAAACATGATGCGGCTGTCTGCCACGCGTCTCAGTGTTTATGAGAAGAGAGTTTATAAGAAGTACGATGAAATAATTCCTAAAGTACATTCATTAGCGAAAATCGATAGTGCTGCAAAACAAGATGCGAACACATCTAATAGCAAATAATTAATACATTTAAACGTCATTCATAATGCTGTAGTTTTAGAAGCAACTGCGTATTCATGACGTCACATCTGTTTAACTATATATGTCTGATGAGCTACGTGAAGTATAGTGATGTAATTACGCCTGTAACTTTCGCGAAAGTGCAACGATTGCAGATCAAGTGCAGTGCCAAAGCTATGAATTGTTTTCCACGATTCCGGAGATTTCTTGCATATTGCTTCTAGGGACCATTCATTTGGCACACATGTGTCCAGTGCAGCTCGTGCGAGGCCCCATGATGACCAGGACGTATCGTACACTGGTTGCAGACCATTTACACCCCATCATGCCGATCGAGTTTCCCAACGTCATTGTCATTTTTCAATTATATAACTCACGATGTCACAAGGCCGGGAGTTGCTGGAGTGGTTTGAGCAAAACAGTGGCGAGTTCTGTTTATGTGGTTGTCCATCAACTTGTTCTGTCACAACGCGATCGCGATAGAACGCATATGGGATGTGCCTGAACGTGTGGTCAGAGCTTATCCCTCCCTCCCTGGAGTTTGCGAGACTCAGGCGATGCAGATGCGGCGCCAGATATCGCCAGCCATATACCACGGCCTCGTCGCAAACACGCCAAGATGCGTCACCACTGTCATCTTGCCAAATGAGGACAAACTGCATCTCACTGTTGTGACTACTCATGTTAACTGTCATCTGGCCTTGCTAAGGATCTTCCATTCATTACATGTAATTGATTTGTATGGACAGCGCTCTGGAGGAAGTGACTACAGTCTGCATGTATTTCTGTACAGTGTGTGACGGAGAGTAACTTTGACTTTCTTATTTGTGAAGTTTACTTCCTGATAAATTGAAGGATGGAGAGTAGCAAGAACATATGCTCGCCGCGAACTTCTCTTAAACTAATTTTGTCTTTGTGTATCTACATGAACGATATACAGGAGTCTGCAAAATTACCCATATGTTTCGACTGCATTTAGAAAACAATAACGCTTGACTTTCTCAACGGAAAGAAGTGTTCAGACATAAACGTGACTTCCAACATACCTCAAGAGAGTGATAGAGGCACATTATTTTTCACAGTATATATGACCAAATAGCTGAAAATGTGGCGTCGCCCGTGTATATATTTACTGCAGTCTTAAATTAGTCCACCTCACCTTGCGTTTTCTCTCTTCCCTTTCCTTCTCTGTCTGTTCATCTCTTCCACTCCCCTTTCTCTGCCATCACCTACTCCTCTCTCTTAAACTCCTGCTCCACCTTCTCAGTCAATTAGTCAATTGCGTCATACATCTCCGAAAAATTATATAAGTGCAGTGTTACCTGAAAGACATAAATTTCAAACTCATAAAATCGTGTACACAGAACAAAATAACGAACATAGCTTCTTTGGAGGCATCACATGAGAATGGCATAAGTCGAAATGGCCGACATGAAAAATAAAGTATTTGCAGCAACTTAGGTAATTAATATTTATTGGAATGAAATAATTTCTGTAGCACATTCATTGGCGTAAATGGATAGTGTTTTTTAAAATAAATAGAGAATACAGTTAGCAAAGAGGTAATAAATTTAAACGTGATTCTTAATGCAGCCGTATACGGCGCATAACGTCAAGGTTATATTCCTTATTGAATGCACGACCTAGAAGCAAAAATTTGTGAAGCGCTATGAGACGGTAAAAAAAAGATAAAAAAACAATAAAAAAGTCATCCAAACTTTCACATTTAGTCGAACTTTGACTGCTTTTTCCGGTCTCGGTTCACCGGGCCGTTATAACCGTAAACCCAAGTAGTCACGAGTTATGACCATTTTGAGCAAATCAGGATAATCATTGACGTCAGACAAGGTCTCCCGAGCAATAGTAACACCTGACGGTTCTTTTGATCAAATTTGGAATGTTTTGGAACAAACTTCGCCGACAAACATCTCATGCCCAAAACAGTTGAAAAAATTACATAACACAAGCCGAGTTATATACCAACATCCTCAGTAAAGTCGCTTACGGGAACTGGACGATTTTCAAAAATGTTCAAATGTTTGTAAAGCTTATGGGACTTAACTACGGGGTCATCAGTCCCTAAACTTACAAACTACTTATGAACTACTTACGAACTATGACGGCACAAACATCCATGCCCGAGGGGGGATTCGAACCCCCGACCGTAGTGGACGATTTTCCAAAACAATTTACTTCAGAGCTTCGACGTTGTCTGATGTGCTTTGTCTTCCAGACCGAGGTTCTGGCACCTTCTCGGTCTTCTTAGGAGAGCTTGTACCACTGGTAAACAGGTTTTTCACTTCTAACAGATTTTTCGTGTGTCACTGTAACATTCCAAGTGTTTTAGAACACTGACATTAAATTTTTCACCATAAATGAGTTGCAAATATTTGCAACAATTGTAATACTAACAGAAAATCGCCGAGTACACTAAAACACATCTAACCTATCTATCTGTCAAAAACAAACCATGTATGATGTACTTTTCAAACTCTGAACATACGTTCGGGACACGTGTACCAACATAACAAAAAATAAGTTAATAATCGAATGGCGCAGTTTGATAAGTCACCTTACTTTCTGAACGGCGCCGGTTTGTTGGTCCCAGCTGCTGCGTGACTCATTTCTTAACCGTCCATGCGCCATGCGCCACTCATGTTCTGCGTGTGAATTATGGTCGCGTGGTTGTTTATGACCATGGAGAGACAGTGGCTCTTGGAAACGTACATCTATCCTTTGAACGTTCGTCTTCGAAAAGATTACTATCGCACTCACACGATCAAGTAACACAATCAATTGCGATCTGACCTCGTGATTTGAATTTGAGCAGAAATAAATCTAAAGCTCTGTTGCCTCTACGAGAGTATAAGTAGCAACGAATAGAGGCAACGAGTGATTCCACAGATAATACCAACGAGACAGATGACGCTAGTAGCGGTACCAGATCATGCGAAAGCGCCAAGTGTGAAGACGGATAAATATAAATGCGAAGGAAATGAACAGTAACCGAAGTGTCACAGAGACAAGTGCTCACAAGACATTAGCACCAGATATTAAGACAGCTGAATAACTCTGGACGCCAGAGGTAACCTATCCAAAGTAACATTTCGCTGACTTTACACGAGAGCAAAAAGAAGCTGCTGCGACTCGGATTTGGCTACCTGTAGAATAATTCAAATACCCAATCATGAAGACCTCTAGTTTTTATATCTTTTCTAGTTAGTTTCTACATGTACTTCGTTTTTAGAAATATCTTCTGAAATGTTACGATATTTTACCTCACATAAATATATTTGTGAAGCCGTCTTTATTTACACATACGATATTGTCAAGGTGCTTATTACATTAGGTTTGCTGTTCATTTGCATGACATTTTATATTTATAAATGTTCCTTTTTATGTTTATAAATGTTTATGTTTATAAATTCCAACCATAGTAGCTTACTCTGTAAAGTAACAAAGGTTAAACTACGATTCTGGCCTCCACAGTTGTCAGTCCATATCACAAGTTCCTCAGTTTGGGCTTTGGCAGGTTAGCTAGGGCCCACTTTAGCAAACAAGATGACACTTCTATAGGTCCACGACCTGCTACTGTTTCATCCCACATGCAACAATAGGATTTCTGCTCTGAAGCATCAAGGATTGTCAGATTATACGTCCAGAGCTTTCTTAGATAAAACGCACTGGAATTAGTAAGGTGAGGTGTCGGCAAACATTTTTGAAGATCGAACATGACAATCTTTGCATTTGATCCAGGTTGTTTTGACCGATTTTTGTCGAAGGTCTTGTTTTTATATCTTACATCTGCTTCTGACAAGTGGCCATCGTAATCTGATTAAAATTTGGACTGTTTCTTCAGCTGTTATATCATTTTTGAGTTTCACCTGAAACTCATCACAGTCATCACACGTATCAGTCGCAGGTTTCTTGAATCCTAAATTAAACTCAATGTTAAATATGTCACGGTAAACCCACTGCTTTGCAATTAACTCTTGCTTCATTTCGTTTTCCTTGCAGTGCTCTACATACAAAGAATACATTTTTGATATATTGAGATGGCTGCTAAGATACAATCTACCTGTTTTTGCATACCGAGGCAACGAAATTAATACGCCACCATTAGTTCGATTTAACTATCTGGAACGCGCAGTATGAAAAGTACATACGAACGCGCAGTGTCATGACAAGTCTTTGTGGTAATAATGAGAAAACACGCGTTGATTAAACGCTGAACTTGGAAAGGAAAATCACTGCACAAGATACACAAGGCTTCGGCAATGGGGAACAGTCGAAAATTAAAACAAGAGAGACCTGACAGATCACGCTTTCCCGTGGGTTAAATAGACGTAATTGCATTTCAGTCAAGTAAAGTTTGTTTAGTTACATTTACATAAACGTATATCATATGACCAACCAAAATGAAAATCGCATACCTGGGATTCTTCATTTCTTAGCAGCAAATCAATTCCATCAGTAACTTTGTCGTAAGGTAAGGTCTCAGCACCCAACAGATTCGCACTGTCATTTTCCTAAGTAAGCAAATTACATTATTATACAAAACGCGATGAATTTTGCTCGATTCAAATGATAAACCATGTATAATAGGACTGTACCTTTGATTGATCGTATGACAAGCATTGTAGTTGTGTCAGTTCCGTATATTATAGCCACTCATTTTCGTCAAAAGGAGGCGCTACATGTGTACTTGTATCTGTCACCAACGGAGTTTCGACGACATTACTACCGTCGACTGGTAGTAAAGCATCGAGATCATTTGTCTCTTAAATCGCGGAACGTACATTTAGAAGTTTCTTATATCCCAGTATGATGAATAATATCTTAAAATGTATATTGTTGTGGTCTTCAGTCCGGAGAGTGGTTTGATGCAGCTCTCCACAACACCCTATCCTGAGCAAGCCTCTTCATCTCCACATAAGAACGGCAACCTACATCTGTCTGAATCTGCTTACTGTATACATCTCTTGGTCTTCCTCTGCGATTTTTACCCCACACACTTCCCTCTAATGCTAAATTCACAATTCCTTGATGTCTAAGAATGTGTCCCACCAATCTATCCCTTCTTTTAGGCAAGGTATGCCAGAATTTCTTTTCTCCCCAATTCTGTTCAGTACCTCCTCATTTGTTACGCGATCCACCCACCTAAACTTCAGCATTCTTCTGTAGCACCATATTTCAAAAGCCTCTATCCTCTTCCTGTATGCACTGTTTATCGTCCATGTCTCACTCCCATACAAGGAAACACTCCATACAAATGCCCTCAGAAAGGACTTCCTTAGGCTTAAATCAATATTCGATGTTAAATTTCTCTTTTTCAAAAACGTTTTTCCACCCATTGCCATTCTGCATTTTATATCCTCTGTACTGCGACCATCATTTGCTATTTTACTGCCCAAGTAACAAAACTCATCTACCTCCTTTATTGCTTCGTTTCCCAATCTAATTCCTTCAGCATCACCTGATTTTCTTACACTGCACTCCATTACCCTATCTTATATGCACCTTTCAGCACACTGTCCATTCCGTTCAATTGCTCTTCCAGGTCCTTTGCTGTATCTGACAGAATTACTATGTCGTCGGCAAAACGCAATGTTTTTAATTCTTCCCCCTGAACTTTTATTCCTTCTCCAAATTTCTCCTTGCTTTCCTTTATAGCTTGTTCAATGTACAAATTGAATAACATTGGAGAAAGGCTACAACCCTGTCTCACTCCCTTCCCAACCACTGCATCCCTTTCATGCCCTTCAACTCTGACAACCGCTGTCTGGTTTTTGTACAAGTTGTAAATAACCTTACGCTCCCTAAGTTTTATTCCTGCTTGCTTCATAATTTGAAAGAGTTTATTCCAATCAACATTGTCAAAAGCCTTCTCCAAATCTACAAAAGCTAGAAATGTAGGTTTGCCTTTTCTTAATCTATCTTCTAGGATAAGCCGTAAAGTGAATATTGCCTCCCGTGTTCCTACATTTCTCCTGAACCCGAACTGATCTTCCCCGAGGTCGGCTTCTACCAGTTTTTCCATCCTTCTGTATATAATTCCTGTTAATATTTTGCAACCATGACTTATTAAACTGATGGTTCTGTAGTTTTCACACCTGTCTGCACCTGCTTTCTTTGGAATGGGGATTATAACATTTTTCTTAAAGTCTGAGGCTACTTCGCCTGCCTTATACATCTTACACACCAGGTGAAACAGGTTTGTCATGGCTGGTTCTCCCAGAGACTTTAGTAGCTCTGAGGGAATATCATCTACTCCAGGGATCTTGTTTCGACTTAGGTCTTTCCGGGCTCTGTCAAATTCTTCTCTCAGTACAGTATCTCCTATTTCATCTTCCTCTACATCCTCTTCCCTTCCTACAATATTGTCTCGATGTTCATTTCCTTTGTAGAGCACCTCTATATACTCTTTCCACCTTTCAGCTATCCCTTCTTTGCTGAGAACTGGTTTTCCATCCGTGTCCTTGATATTCATAGAGCTGTTTTTCTTATCTCCAAATGTTTCTTTTATTTTCCTGTCGGCTGTATCTATTTTTCCCCTATTAATACATTCTTCTACATCCTTGCATTTGCCTTCTAGCCACTCCTGCTTAGCCATTTTGCACTTCCTGTCCATCTCATTTCTTAGTCGTCTGTACTCCATTTTGCCTGTTTCATTTACTGCATTTTTATATTTTCTCCTTTCATCGATTAAATTTAGTATCTCCTGTGATATCCAAAAAAGTATATTAGCTATGCATAATGATTTGATGTTGTAAGCTGATGATGTAATGAGACTGTAGAATAGAATATTAGTTCTTGAAGTACTAGAAATACTTGTACTGCTTACCTGTACTAACTTCAGCGCTAATTCCACGATTCCTGTGAAGTGTTATGATTACTATTGTGATACAAATCCGTTGACGGCAGAAGTTCTTCAGAAACTGGTCATCTGAATAATTTGAATAATGACTGTCAATGTGGGAGGTTTGTGCACTGTCTTGCAATAACTATTTTTGTCTGCTTTTACAAATACACCACATCGGAATTTTGTACTCACATTGTTGATTATACTTCTATTACGTTACTGTCAAACATTGATAATGTATTACAGTCACTAAAACGAAAGAGAATATTGGTATATGAGATAACAGATTACTTACAGTCGTGACGACGTACAGGGGTGATGTTGGCAACAGCTGTGGAATGCAATTTGAAAATCCAATCACACACAATGAGGGGACTAATCCTTTGTGTTGACAATGAAATAAATAAATAATGCTGTCCCATGTCTAAGGTTGACAGGTATTTTTATGTACCGTTACCCGTGCCTTCTCAGTAGATTGTCGTTGTGAATGAAACATTTCGTTGCCGACATCAACACACTACGCCACTGCATTTGTAATTACACTTTACCCAGTACTCTATCTCTAAAAGTTATGTTGTAGTCCCTTATACATGGTGTCTCACGAAAGACGCCTGCCAGGCGTCCGCCAATCGCGTGGTACGGCTCCTGGCCACCGCTACCGCATCCGCCGGCCACGGCAGCGCCCGATTCTCGGACTCTATTGTGCCGCAGGCGCATACACTGTGTTAAAATCTAAAAAATATTGCCATCTGAGTAACCTAAGCTTACCTTTATTTACAGTAGATGTTCAAAATGATGTCCATCCGACATCTGTTGAATACATTTGCGAACACTCGACGAATTTCGGCTGCCAAAATCTGGGACATGTCTAGTCGAATCTTTTTTCACGAAACAATAAATTCTGACAGGTATTTCAATTTTTTCTGGAACTTTCACCCAACGAAAAGCTGTACGGTTATTTCATGCAGGACAATGCAAGACCACACATTGCCAATGCTTCTATGGCAGCAATACAAAGTGGTTTTGATGATAGGATAGTTGACTGGTCTCCTCATTCTCTTGATCTAAATCCCTGTGGCTTTTATCTTTGGGGAATGTTAAAAGACAAGGTGTATGCAAGCAATCCCCATACACTCGAAAAGTTGGAAGACAGGATAAGACGAGTCCTTTCTCAGATTTCGGCACTGTAATTCGTCGAATGTTCGCAAATGTGTTCAACAGATGTCAGGCCGCTCTTTCCATAGAAAGACATAATTTTGAACACCTACTGTAAATAAAGGTAAGCTTAGGTTACTCAGATGGCAATGGTTTTTTTTAATTTATTTTTTATTTTATTTTATTTTATTTTTTTTTTTTTTTTTTTTTTTTTACTCAGTGTGTGCGCCTGCAGCACAATGGAGTCTGAGAATCAGGCGCTGCTGTGGCTGGTGAATGCAGTGACGGCGACCAGGAGCTGTACTGCGCGATCTGCGGACGCCTGGCAGGCGTCTTTCGTGAGACACCCTTTGCATACGCGTCAATATTGACGTATACTTATAAAAATTGAAGAGAGGGTGTGGTTTGCGGTAAAACAATAGGTTTGCATTCTGAAATTTATGACGCCTGAACTTCGAAATACAACAAATAGCATTCAACGGTTGTTGCAAACATCAGCACAGTACACTGCCCGGTCACCGTAAGTAAAATTTTACACAGTATACGAATATTATTTTTCGTTTTAATGTTTGAAATACATTCTGGGACATTCTCGTAGGCGTAAGAGAAATATGCTCAGCAATTTGTGCAATGTTAGTACAAAACTCCTTGTATTTGTCAATGTAGTACAAGACGCACATATTGTACTCTAGCTGCGGAAGTCGTCGCCCGCTCTAAGGCGCCTAGCTGTGGAGGTTCGAGTCCTCCCTCTTTCATGGGTGTGTGTATTGTCCTAAAGTTAGTTTAAGTAGTTTGTAAGCCTAGGGACTAATAATCACGGAAGTTAAGTCCCTTAGATGTTCAACCATTTGAACATTTTGTACTCTAAATGTATTCTGTATGACCTGGAATGCTTTGGTGTGTTATGATACTTAGGGGCTGCTAATTCCATACTGGCAGAATCTATGTTATTAGGTAGTGCTTTCAAAACAGATATACTAAAACGTACGGTGAAATATCACACACCATTTTTACTATTAAATATTGCTTCAGGTCATATAAAATATATTTACAAACCATACCTAACTGACCCCTCCATCCGGGTAACCAGTTTTCACCACGGTTAACAGTCCATTTTTTCTTCTATTCAAATCTTTTGGGTAACGAAGCATTCCGAATCCACTTCTAGAATAATTAGAACAGTTTATGGTTGCGCAACCTGCTAAAGTGCCGTGATGGAAATCGTATAGCACCCCAGGATGTTTACAATTAAGAACTACGGGCAACGAGATAGCGGATGCTCCAACTCGTACCTATAGGAGCCTTAAGACAGACGACATTTTTGAATGACAATTCGTCTGCACCACGATTCGATTCTTTGTTTGTAGTCCCTCGAATGAATGACTGCTGGTCAGATACGAGCGCGGTGAGTGAAGTGCCAGAGAGCGTGCTGTCCGTGTATAGGAAGGGGAAGCTGTCTCAGTTTGGCCGACGGCAGGTGTGATGGCCCGGAGACTCGTCAAGGTAAAGTGGGAACCTGTCGGGTGAGTGTCTTCTACAAGTGGCGAAAAGTCCAAACTTACAGGTTCTGGGTGACCATCCCTCCTTACAGATGTCTAACGTTGTAGTATTGGCAGACTGGTGAAACAGGACAGGCAGGGGCTGGAGTGGAACTACCATCAGTCTTCAACGCTTGGCAGGGTAGAAGTGAGTCTGAACACTCAGAGAACCGAAGACTCCGAAGGGTGGGCCTCTGCAACGACGACCCATGTAAGTGCCGGTGTGAACACCACATCGGCAACTAAGACTGTAATGGGTATATGATCGACGCAATTGGTCGTTGGTGTAGTGGTCTGATGAATCCCAATAACTCCCTCATCACGCCCACGGGAGACAATGAATCCATCGTTTCCCAAGGGAACATCTCCTTGACTACTGTACCATTTGACAGAGGTAGCTGGCACCGCGGCGGCTCAGTCGTGATCTAGGGACCAACACGAGGGCAGTAAGAGGCCAGTGGAGGTCGTGTGAGGCACCATGTTGACCAAAAGTTTCGTCAACTGGTTGCAGACCATGAACACCCCATCACGACGATTGAATTTCCTCGGGATAATGCAGTCTTCCTTCCTTCTTTGCTTCCCAGACTGCATTTCCTTTCCTCCTCCCCTCCTTCTCTATCCTTCCCCCTTCCTCGGGGGACTGATAACCTTAGCAGTTCAGTCCCCCTATCCCAACCAAACAACCCAACCCAACCCATGATATCGCGCTATGCCTCAAGGCCAGGAGTCTGTTGGAGTGGTTTGATGAAAACAGTGAGTAATTGGAGTTTATGTGCTAGCCCTCCAACTTGGTGGATCTCATCGCGAGCGAAACCATATGGGATGAGACTGACCGCGTCGTCAGAGCTGATGGCTCCCTCCCTGTAGTCAGGCGGCTTGTGAATGCGACAGCTCTCTCCAGCCACCAGCACGGCCTCATCGCGTCCATGCCAAGACGCCAAATGAAGACATACTGGTTGTCAGGTGGGTCATACTGTTATGACTAATCAGTGTAAACTATTCTCTGGCCATGCTAAGGGTCGCCCAGCTTTTTTGAGGCAATGAGTTCAGTCTGCATTATTTCCATGTGCAGTGAGTAACGAACGGTATTTTTCACTTTGTTATATCTGAAAGTTTCTCCTATTTAAAGGAAGAACATATGCTTAAGTTGCCTTGCTACGGACTTCTCTTAAAACATTTTTATCTTCAAGTTTCTACGTGAACGATATAGAGATGATTGTGGAATGCCCTTAGGTTCCGACTAGTTTTAGAAACAATACAGTATGACATTCTTAATGGAAAGAAGCCTCCCGACGTAAAAGCAACTCCCAACATAATCAAAGAATTTAGAGACCTATTACTTTTCAGAGTTTATACAACCGAATAGCTGGAAACTCGGCGTCGCTCGCGTACTGCTGAACACCTTCTCAACCTCCACAGTCTATTGCCTCCTCCATCTGCGAAAAATTTTATATTATTCTTATAACTTTCTTACTGTTCAGTGAAGTGGTGCCTAACTTTATTACAAGCTATCTTCCGCCATTTACTGTATGAAATATTAGTTGAAGCTTAATGGTGCCATATTTTATAGTTCGGTATAAAACGATAGACGTTGTCTAACTTTATAGATAAAATCCCATCTGCCATACGCCATACGAAGTTTTACGTAGGGGGTGATTTTCCTCTTGTTTTGAACATCAAGTTTGCAAAGTGTCGCCGCGGTGGAGTAGCCGAGCGGTCTAAAGCACCTCGCTACGGAGCGCGCGGTTGCTCGCCGTGGAGGTTCGAGTCCTCCCTGGGGCATGGGTGTGTGTGTTTGTACGTAGGTTAGTTTATCTAGGTTTAAGTAGTTTGTAAGCTACGGACTGATGACCACGCAGTTTGGTCCGATAGATTTACGGACATTTGAACATTTGCAAAGTGTCATCGCAATTAGATTAACGGCACAACAGCGTATAAAATACAAGCAAACTTGACGCGGTAGTGCCCCACATGGCTGAGTGTTGATGGCATCATATATCCTAAAAAAAGGTTTCATTGGCAGGCGCCACGAGAGATTCCAAGGATAATTACCAACGAGACAGATGACTCTACTAGTATCACCAGATGCGAAGACGGATAAATATATACTACCTGGTACCCGGCGCGTTGCTGCCACAGAAGATTATAATTATGAAAGTAGCGTTCCAGTTTGAAAGTGCTAGCTTGTTTAATTACGAATGACAGAAATAAATATTCCTGAGGTTTCCAATCTTTCATTGGTCCATCACCTCCATCTCCTTCTCTCTGTTTCCCTGCTCCTCCCCCCGTCTCCTCCTGTCCCCTTCTTCGAACATTTTCTTAACCCCTCCCTCTGTTCGGTTCGTTTGCAATCGCCTGTCTGTCGCCATCTCCCCTCCCTCATTCTCCTCCTCTCCATCCATCTCTGTCCGTCTCTTCCTCTACCCTCTCTTTGTCCGTTTCCTCCTCTACCCTCTCTGTCCGTCTTCTCCTCCACCTTCTCCTCTCCCTTATATATGAAAACATACATACAGAGTGTCCAGAAAAGGACTCCCTGATTTCAAAATTAAATATCTCGAATACAAAGATAGATAGAGGAATGCAGTAAACGGTATGTTTATTGTGAAAGCTGTAAGAAGTGTATACAGCAGTTTGAAATAATAGATACAAAGCTGCTAAGAGATGGCGCTGTAACCGGTATACGTAATGCCTAGTATAAATAGTGATCCGAAGCCCAGAGCGATCAGTTCCACTATTGAACCGTGAAAGGAGGTTAGCATACCGAAGGAAGAGATTAAAACCATGTACTCCATTGAACAACGGGTTTTTCTCGTGCTAGAGAAACACAGGTTAGAAGAGAGTCCTACGGCAACAAGGCGAAGTTTTCAAGCACGATTTAATCTTCCAAAAGGACCCGATGCGAAAACCATTCGTACGCTCTTCGCAAAATTTCAACGAACAGGCAGCGTAACTGATGACCTAGTGGAGCATGTTGGCCGCAAGCAAACTGCAGTTACGCCTCAAAATATCGCTACAGTTTCTGGAATTATTCAGCGAAATCCAATGTCATCCTTCCGTAGAATTGTATCTGAGACTGGTTTGAAGCGTTCCAATACGCAGAGATACTGAGAAACAGCCTACACATGCGTCCATTCAAAATTCAACCCCGTACGACCTGTGAAACAATGGGTTGCCATTTCTAATCAGATGCTCACAATGATTGATAGTAAAGGAATTGATGTTGGCTGCATCTGGTTCACAGATGAAGCACACTTCCACTTGAATGGATACGTGAATAAGTTGAACTGGCGATTTTGGGGCTCCGAAAAGCCATATTGGTGTGAAGCTAAACCCCTGTATTCTCCTCAGGTTACTGTGTGGGCTGCAGTATGCAGCAGAAGCATTGTTGGCCCTTTTTTCATTCGAGAAACCGTCACTGGGGCACGTTACGTTACAGTTTTGGAACAATTTGTCGCAACACAGCAAGCGTTAGAGGATCGACCAGGTACTGAATGGTTTATGCAAGATGGAGCCCAACCACATCGGACCGAACAAGTGTTTCGTTTTCTTGAGGAATACTTCGGGAATCGAGTCATTGCTTTGGAATATCCCAAATTTACTCGTGCAGACATGTATTGGCCTCCATATTCGCCGGATTTGACTCTCTGTGACTTTTTTTGTGGGGCACAGTGAAAGACATGGTCTACCCGAAGCATCCCGCCACGCTGGACGAGCTTGAATCGACGATCTCTGTGGCATGTGAATCCATTTCGGTTGTGACACTACGAAATGTGATGGCGAATTTCATTCTTCGTTTGCGCCACCTCTGTAGTGCCAATGGTAACATTTTGAAAACATTGTGATGTGATTGTTTGCAAAGAGTGTTTTCATGCGATTATTTCACTTATGTATGCTGACATGAACTGTACAGTGTACAGCGCCACCTGTTAGCAGCTTTTGTAACTATTATTTCAAAACGCTGTATGTAAACGTCTTACAGCTTTCACAATAAACATACATTTTACTGCATTCCTCTATCGATATTTGGTTTCGAGATATTTAATTTTGATATCAGGGAGCTGTTTTCTGGACACCCTGTATATGCGCCAAGTCGCAAGGTACCCTCCACCATGCTAAATTCAGTGGTTTGCAGATTATAAAAATATCCTTCACGAAAACATACGTTTATGTGCTGATTTTCATGGTGACCATTCAAACAATTTGCATGTTTGTTGTAATGTAACCTCAGCCATGCTTCCTACGGAGGCTTACGAAAGGTAGCCCATGTATTATTTCGGGCTATCAGTTCTCTTCATTCCACATTTCATTCAATTCCGTCCAACCGTTTCAACGTGAAGAATAACAAACGTGATAACTCACTGTAAGGTACCCTCCGCCTTGCACCGACGGTGGCTTCCTAAAAGTAGCTCGTACGTTATTTCAGGGTATAAGCTATCTGCATTCCAAATTTCATTCAAATTCATGGAGCTGTTTCAGCGTGAAGAGAAACAAACGTATTAATCCGTTGAAAGGTCCCCTCCGTCACGCAACCTACGGTAGACTACCAAATGTGGTCCATGTATTAATGCAGTGTATAAACTGCCTCCATTCGAAATTTCATTCAAATCTGTCCATCCCTTTCATCATCAAGGAGTAGCTAACATATTAAGCCATTGTAAAGTACTCCCCCCCCCCCCCACGCACCACACGGTGACTTACGAAACATAGCCCATGTATTAATAAGGGTATAAGATACCTCTGTTCCAAATTTCATTCATATCCGTTCAGCCACTTCAGCTTGAAGGTGTAAAAAACGAATTAATTAATTGTAAAGCAATCTCCGCATGCACCATACGAAGTTAATTTTAGTGAGTGCAAGCAATGAAATGACAAAGTTTTATCGCAATCGGACGTATGATATAGCCATGCATAAAATAGAACAAAAAGACAAACAAACAAACATTAATTTTTATATATTTAGATTTATGGATTTATTTTCAAATTCGCATACGGTGGTAGCAATAAATCCCATCTGCTGGTGATTCTCACCCCAATGATTCAGTACTCTTGGTATGCATCAAAGCTGACAGCCAAAAAACCGTCATTTAAAAATCTGAATGAAGTATGCTTTCCACTGAAGCATATGTTTTTTTTTTTTTAATTCTTACTTTAAACTGCTTACATAAAATTCGAATGGTGTGAACAATATTTATGTTTTAATGTTTCTTTGATGATTATAATCCTGAAAAATGTAACTTCCATAGAGAGTTGCTAGAATTTTCAGATATTTTGTTTCAGTCGAAACTTCGCAGAAATCTGAAAATTAACCATTTAGTCACGTTAATTAATTGAAATGATTGTAGGTAATCTGAAAATATTAATACTACAGTGATACCCTGAATAACCTGAATCTGAATCTGACGAAGACCATATCTAAAATATCCTCCGTCATGCACCATCCAAAATTTTATGTGAAACACCATTCCATTTGTCTTGAAGGTCAAGTGTCTAAAATGTCATGAAGATTTTAGGATGAATAAAGTATCCTTATTCGCATGTTGCATGATGCCACAAGTGTTCAATCACAGAATTGTTTATGGCGTCATGTCCCCTGAACTATATGTCGTAAGCCGTTCTTACCCTTACGTCACTTGTTGCCTCATGGAAGAAATATGTGTACCAAATTTTGTTGAAATCGGTACAGTGGTTTAGAAGCAGACGTCGCACGATGCAGCACTTTTCGGCGCATTTCATTGTTTATTACGTCATATCTTCTGAACTATTTGTCGTATAGTCATTTAATTGTGCCTATGACCATCGCGAAAGTGCAAGCAATATGTTGACAAAGTTCCATCACAATCGGTTGACCGGTAAGGGCACGCATAAAATACGATCACACAAACATTCATTTTTATATATTAGGTGAAGGAAATGAACAGCAACCGAAGCGTCACAAAGACTAGTGCTCATAAGAGATTAGCACTAGATATTAAGATCTGAATAATTGAAGAGAACTCAGGCTGCGTGTAGAGAGACCTTGCATACGAGGTTTGTCATGAAGGAAATGAGACTGTTTCTCTATTTTAGGATCTACAAACAGTCGGACAATGAAACCAGTGGGGCTGGTAGAGGCATCCTATGGCTACAATCAGTGCAAATTTTAAGTACATATGGTGAACAGAACTGAGTTCATTAAATATTTTGTAATGGTGTGTTAGTGTTGCTCTTCGGGGAGATGGCGAGTACAAAACTGGAACAACGCCACTCCATCAAATTTTGTGTGAAAATCAAGGACAATGGAGCAGAAACATTTAGAAAACAACGTAGAAGATATGTAGCAAATTAAGATAAGGTGCTGAGTGGCACACAAGCAGATCACCACCACCAAAGAAGGCCATGAAACGCAAATAAAAGACAAGGTCATGTTGATTTGCTTCTTTAATCCCCAAGGCGTGATCCAGAAGGAATTTGTTCCTCGAGGAAAAACAGTAATTAAAGCGATTTCTTCGTTCCGTACGTCATTGTCATTCGATTTCTAGTATTCGTTCACTGTTCTTTCTATTCTGCGAGAGCACGATTCAAGTGTGCAAAGTTTCATTGAAAGCGGATGGGCGGTACGGCAGCGCATGAAATACAAACAAACATGATGCCTGGTTTCCCACGCGTCTCAGTGTTCATGTCACATTTCCTAAACTATAAGATGTACAATCAAACAATTTCTAAGGCACATTCATTGGCGTAAATGGATAGTGTCTGCGAACACATTTAGTAGCAAATCTAATATTTAAAAATGAACGTTTGTGTGTTCTTATGTGCGCCATGCCGCTCAACCGATTGTGATGAAACTTTGTCAACATATTGCTTGCACTTTTGTGATGGTCATAGGCACTGTTAAATGACTGTGCGACAAATAGTTAAGGAAATATGACGTAATAAACAATGGAATGCGCGGAAAAGTGCTACATCGTGCGACGTCTGCTTCTAAACCACTGTACCGATTTCAACCAAATTCGGTACATATATTCCTTCCATGAGGTAACAAGTGACGTAGACGTAGAACTGATTACGACATATAGTTCAGGAGATATGACGTCGTAAACAATGATACGGTTGAAAACCTGTGGCATCACGAGACATGCGAACAAGGACACTTCATTCATCTTAAAATCTTCATGACATTCTGGGCACTAGACCGTGAAAACAAGAGGAATGTCACCGTCACATAAAATTACGAATAGTTCATTACATAGTTGCGTTCAAAACTACTGCATTTTGAATAACGTTTAAATTTATTAATTGCTAGCTGGTAGCCGGCCGCAGCGGTCTGCGGCGCGCCAGTCACTGTCTGCACAGACGCTACGGTCGGGGTTCGAATGCCCCCTCGAGCATGGATGTTTGTGTTAGTATAAGCTAGTTCATAAGTAGTTTGTAAGTTTAGTGACTGATGACCCCGCAGTTAAGTCCCTTATCGTCTGTTTAGACGCCATCACACAACTGTTTCACAATTATTACTGTACTTCACGCACCAGTTGTCAATAATAAAATATATATGTCAACACGACATGTTTCGGGACGACATTATCCCATTATCAAGTCTGATGGCAGCAGACAAACATGTGGTACTGCGCAAAGTTTTATTTTTGACATACACAGCTATGGTTTGACGATGCTTCCTAGCAGCAGGTACGTTTTATGGAAGACTTGATAATGGGATAATGTCGTCCTGAAACATGTCATGTTGACATATATATTTTTATTATTGACAAGTAGTGCGTGAAGTACAGTAATAAGTCCCTTGAGCTTAACAAACATTTTACTAGCTAGTACCCAGCGCGGTGATGCCGCAGAAGAAATAATTGTGCAAATAACATTTGAAATTTGAAATTATTGGCTTCTCTCTGTTCACCTGCTCCTTCCCCCGTTTCCTCCTGTCCCTTTTTCTGTCCATTTCCTCCTCCCCCTCCCTCTCAATGTTCAAATGTTTGTCAAGCCTAAGGGACTTAACTGCGGGGTCATCAGTCCCTAAACTTACAAACTACTTAGGAACTAGCTTATACTAAAGACGGCACAAACATTCATGTCCGACGGGGGAATTCGACCCCCCGACCGCAGCGGCCGTGCAGACCTGACTGGCACGCCGCAGACCGCTCGGCCTCTACGGCCGGCTTCATTCTTCTCCTCGCCCCTCTCTCTGTCCGTCTCCTCCCTTCCCTTTCTGCCCGTCTGCTCCTCCCCCTACTCCTCTTCCTCCTATAAGTTACGTGAACCAAATCAGGCCCACCTAACGTTTAGGAATTTTGTATACGGTATGTGTAAGTGGTAATATTCCGAGATCGTACGAGCAATATCCTTATCAAATGATCAAATGTCTGTAAATTTATCAGACCAAACTGCGTGGTCATCAGCCCGTAGCTTACAAACTACTTAAACCTAGGTAAACTAACCTAAGAACAACGCATACACCCATGCCCCAGGGAGGACTCGAACCTCCAAAGGCGAGCAACCGCGCGCTCCGTAGCGAGGCGCCATAGACCGCTCGGCTACTCCACCGCGGCTGCAACATCCTACAACTATATTCAGTTCTTAAAATGTTTAACCCCTGCAAGTGGGCCTTGTTAGGAGACCCTGTTCCTAATATGGCCTGTAGCCACATCTATTTCATATTAACATTCTGAGGCACGTAAATAGCAAGAAAACTGTTGGAATACACTGCAGAAGTTATAATGTAATTTTCTTTTCGACATAAGTGGAACGAGATGGTACATATAATTTTACATTTACATTTTTTTACAAACGCTTCATACAGTACTGTTGGTAACTTACTGGTTATTAACTCTTAAGATTATTAAATTTAATCAGCAACCAACACTGTTCTGACATCAGTAAGTTTCCTTATCGTAAGTTAATAGGAACATCAGTCTAATAATTACATTTTCTATGATGGGCCTTATTGGGAACAACCCGTTTAAAACGAGTTTGTGTTTATTGTTTAAAAAGAAACGATTTTTTTTGGAAGATTAGGCCACTATCATAATACAGCACAATTTTCTGTACACATATACATATTTATCAGTAGAAACGCTTCATGACCGAAGCGACTGCATTAGATGAAACGTACCGTGACAGTAAGAAGCAGCCCTCCTTCGTTAAACGCCGTAGCACAAATGAAAGTAAAATGGCCAGCACGAGAGCGGGTACGGAAGTAGTTGTTGCTTTGTCCACTATTTGTCACAAGCTATTATTACCAACGACATTTAGCGCTGTTTTCAAACTTTGTATGCTAGAAAATGAGAGTGGGCCTTATCAGGAACCGGGCCTTATTTGGTCCATGTACCTTATATGGAAACATATGCGACAAGTTTCATGGTGACTGGTCAAACGGCGTCAAAGTCGCAAGATTCCCCCCGCAATACTAAATTTACTGTCTTGCAGATTATAAAAAATCTCCTTCATGAAAACATACATTTATGTGCTGACTTTCATGGTGACCAGTGAAACAGTTTGCCGGCCGCGGTGGCCGAGGAGACTAAGGCGCTCCAGTCACGGTCTGCACGGCCACTACGGTCGGGGGTTCGAATCCCCCCTCGGGCATGGATATTTGTGCCGTCCTAGTTCGTAAGTAGTTCATAAGTAGTTTGTAAGTTTAGGGACTGATGACCCCGTAGTCAAGTCCCATAGACTATACAAACATTTGAGTGCAACAGTTTGGATGTTTATTGTAACGTACCCCCCGCCATGCACCTAAGGAGGTTTACGAAAGATAGCCCACATATTAAATCGGAATATAAGCTATCTTCATTCTACATTTCATTCATTCCCGTCCAGCCGTTTCAGTGTGAAGAGTAACAAACGTGTTAATCCACTGTTACTAAGTATTCTCCGCCATGCACCGTACGGTGGCTTCCTGCAGGTAGCCCATATGTTAATTCAGGCTATAAGCTATGCGCATTACAAATTTCATTCAAATGCGTTCAGCTGTTTCAGCATGAAGAGAAACAACCGTATTAACCCATTGGAAGGTACCATCCGCCACGTACCACACGGTGGCTTACTAAAGGTATCCCATTTATTAATCGTGGTATATGCTACCTCTCTTCCAGATTTAATTCATATCCGTTCAGCCATTTTAGCGTGAAGACGTAAGAAACGAATTAACTAATTGTAAAACACCCTCCGCCATACACTAAACGAAGTTATTTTTAGTATGCCTATAACCGTCGCACGAGTGTAAGCAATGAGTTGACAAAGTTTTATCGCAATCGGATGTACGGTATGGTCGCGCATAAAATACGAACAGATCTATATTCAAATTCGCATTAAAAGCTTACGTTGGTAACAACAAATTCCTTCTGCTGGTAGTTTTCACCCCAATGATTCTGTACGCCTGGTATGCATCAAAGCTGACAGCCACAAAACCATTTAAAAATCTGAATGAAGTATGCTTTCCACTGGAGAATATTCATCATCATCATTAGAGAGTGATTATGTCTTTCAGCGTTCAGTCTGGAGCATAGTACCTCTAATAAAATTCCTCCATGATCCCCTATTCAATGCTAACATTGATGCCTCGTCTGATGTTATGCCTTTTACTTCAATATCCTTCTGCACCGAATCTAAGTACTTTCTTCTTGGTCTACCTCGACTCCTCTTGCCCTCCGCTGCCGAGCTCATGAGTCTCTTAGGTAACCTTCCTTCTCCCATGCGTGTAACATGATTCCACCATCTCAGTCTATTCGCTCTAACTGATTTATCTATGGTGTTCATTCCCAGTTTTTCTTTGATTTCCTCATTATGAACACCCTCCTGCCATTGCTCCCATCTATTAGTACGTGCAATCATTCTTGCTGCTTTCATATCTGTAACCTCTACATTATGAATAAGGTAACCTGTATCCACCCAACTTTCACTCCCATACAATAAGGTTGGTCGGAAGATAGAGTGGTGCACTGCTAACTTAGTCTTGGTACTTACTTCCTTCTTGCAGAAGAGAGTAGATCTTAGCTGAGCACTCACTGCATTAGCTTTGCTGAACCTCGATTCCAGTTTTTCACTGGAGAATATTAAAAATATATATATATATATATCTTACCTTAAATTGCTTACATAAAATTCACTTGGTGTAAACAATATTTATGTTTTAAATTTTTCTTTGATGATTATCACGCTGATAAATGTAACTTCTAGAAAGAGCTGCTAGAATGTTCAGTAATTTAATCCAAACCTCCCCAAAATCTGAAAATTAACTGTTTAGTCACGTTAGTTAACTGAAATGATTGAAGGTAATCTGAATATATTAATACTGTACTGATAAACTGAATTGTTCAAACATATTTTAAAATTTCATCAGGATCGGAATACAACTGTGGAATCTGACAAAGTCCAAATGTAAAGTATCCTTCGTCATGCGCCATCCAAAATTTTATGTGACAGTGACATTCCTCTTGTCTTGAAGGTCAAGTGTCCAAACGTCATGAAGATTTTAGGATGAATAAAGTGGCATTCGCATGTGTCATAATGCCACAGGTTTTCAACCATATAATTGTTTATGAAGTCATATTTCCTGAACTATATATCGTAAGCAGTTCTTACACCTACGTCAATTGTTACCTCATGGAAGGAATATGTGCACCTAATTTTATTGAAATCGGTTCAGTGGTTTAGAAGCAGACATCGCATGATGTAGCATTTCCCGCGTATTTCATTGTTTATTACGTCATATCTCCTGAACTATTTGTCGTACAGGAATTTATTGGTGCCTATGACCATCGCGAAAGTTCAAGCAATTTGTTGAATAAGTTTCATCACAATCGGTTGAACGGTACGGCCGCAAACAAACATTCATTTTTGTGTATTAGGTTTGCTACTAGATGTTTTCGCAACGTATTTTGCAAACTCTATCCATTTACGCCAATGAATGTGCCTTAGAAATTGTTTCATTGTACGTCTTAAGCGATGTGACGCAAAAAACAATGAGACGCGTGGGAAAACGGTGCATCATGTTTGTATTTTATGCGCTGTCGTGCCGTCCTTACGAGTTCACTGAAACTTTGCACACCTGAATCGCGCGATCGCAGAATTGAAAGAACAGTGAACTAGAGTTGGCTACTGAGTTGATGTTTCGACTCAGTGAATCGAGTCAGCAAACTGTTCGACTGAGTCGAAACTTGAATCGGCACTGTTTCGAAACAACGAATCTTGTGATTCATGTATCGGACGCCAGGTACCGTTCACATGCGTTTTGCTGTCCGTGTGCCAGGGTGAGTTCGACACAGCGCCCAGGCGTGCAATGGGTTTGAAGCTGTTCCGCTAACGCGCCACGCGAGAGTTTGAATTATGCTACCAGTACTGAGGTTTGAAAACTGGGATACCACCGAGAAAAGTTGTGAACTCCTTCGGTATTTTGAGGTAGTTTCGCGCGAACTGAACATTGTTATGCACTGTTGCTACATCTGTGCCAGGTGAACGCATCTTTTCGAAGCAAGGGCAAATTTCAGTGAGATGAAACGGCACGCTCAGTACGATGTCAAAAATAACGTTTTTTAATTTCAATTTGAAGAAACTGTAACTGATTCTCTTTTATTTGATTGACTGAAGATGAATCTGATTATTAGAATAACTATCTGGACTTTGAAAAATTTTAGTTCAGTTTTGTGGTTTCGTCACGTAAATAGTGAAATGTGTTTCCTTGTGTTAATACTAGTAGTAATATCTGTTCATTGCATTAAATATGTCTTAGGAACAAATCTTAAATATTTTGTTTACATTGATTGGTTAAAATGTTATTCATTTCTGGATGCACATAGACATTTGAACCATGATCTTTCTTGTTTTATTTAAACTTAATTATGGAAATTTGAAGGTTGGAAAAAGTTTTATGACTTTGGTATTACTATTTTGTGGTTCCTTTGTTACAATATTTGTTTGTATGAAAATACGAGTAACTTAGGAAACGTTTACGCCTTAACACGATTGTAAAATCGTAGCAGCAAACAAATCCTGTGCCGTTCAATTAAGTCTTGTGAATAACGTAATGAAACCATGTTATATTCCATAGATGTTTCGTAGTTGCTGTATCGCCCTCCTGCAGCTTTCTCGGCTCGCGTGAATCAGCGGAGGTAGCAGGCAGCAGGGCTGCAGCACGTCAAGTGTTTCCGAGTGCCGAAGCAGTGAGTCGACCCACTAGACTGAGATGATCCGTATGTTTCGAAACAGTGAAATGATCCGATCTGCCCATCACTACAGTCAACGAATACTAGAAAATGAATCACCATGACGTACTGATTCGAAGAAATCGATCTGAGTAGTAATCAGAAGTAATTGGATAGTATTCATATTCCTTTATCGTCTGAAATCAAGGTTATAACTACCTGCTTCGGAAATACGACTGTGAGAGAAGAACTATGTCATCCAGTCTTGCAGCACTCGTTTATACAATATTTTATCCCACGATCAGTTGGCTTAGTATATCAGATGCGGAGAAGTACCCTGTTATTAAGTATTGTGTGTTAAGAAGACAGTAAACTAGAATTTGAGATTTATATAATGTAAGACTGAGGAGATTGAGCAGCTCGCTCACGGGCATCTACTGACGTCACAACTGGGGAGCGCTCTTGCCCTCACAGGGATCTGTGCTGGCTCTCTCTACAGGCAGCCTGCGCTCACCTCAGTTATTCAGCTGTCTTCATATCTAGTGCTAGTGTCTTGTGAGCACTTGCCTCTGTGACACTTCGGTTACTGTTCATTTCCTTCGCATTTATATTTATCCGTCTACACATGTGGCGCTTTCGCATGATCTGGTACAGATACTAGCGTCATCTGTCTCGTTGGTATTATCTGTGGAATCACTCGATGCCTCTATTCGTTGCTACTTATACTCTCGTCGCACCAACAGAGCTTCAGATTTACTTCTGCTCAAATTCAAATCACGAGGTCAGATTGCAATTGTGTTACGTCATCGTGTGAGTGCGGTTTCTCAGACTCCCTATCCCTCCACGGGCATAATTGCCAACGTGACCATGATTTACACGCAGAACATGAGTGGGGTATGGCCCTTGGACGGTTAAGAAATTAGCCACATACCAGCTGGGACCAAGAAACCGGCGCCGTTCAGAAAGTAAGGTGACTTATCAAACTGCGCCGCAACCTCCATTCGATTATCAATTTAATTTTTGTTATGTTGGTACACATGTCCCGAACATATGTTCAGAGTTTCGAGTGTACACCACACTTGGTTTGGTTTTGACAGGTTAGATGTGTTTTAGTGTGCTCGACGATTTTCTATTAGTATAACTTTTGTTGCAAACATTTGCATCACATTTTTTGTGAAATATTGAATGTAGTGTTCTAAAACACTTGGAATGTTGACAGTGGCTTACGAAATATCTGTTCAAAGTGAAAAAAAATTTTGACTAGTGGTACAAGATCTTCCAAGGTTACCGAAAAGATACCAGCACCTCTATCTGGAAGACACAGCACATCAGCAACAAATTATAACGTCGAAGCTCCGAAGAACATTGTTTTGAAAAATCGTCCAATTCCCGTATGCGACGTTACTGAAGATGTTGGCATGCAATGTTTTCGGCTGTTTTGGGCATGAGATGTTTGTCGGCCAAGTTTGTTCCAAAACTTCCCAAATTTGATCAGAAGAAACGTCTCGTGTTAGTATCGCTCGGGAGACCTTGACTGACGTCAATGATGATCCTGATTTGCTCAAAATGGTCATAAATCGTGACTACTTGGGTTTTCGTTTATAACGGCCCAATGGAAGCAGCCCGAAGAACCGAGACCGGAAAAAGCACCCAAAGGTCGACTAAATATGAAAGGTTGGCTGACACTTTTTTTTTCTTTTTAATTGCTGTGACGTAGTGCTTCACAGGTTTTTGCTTCAAGGTCGTGTGGTCAATAAGGAATATTACCTTGACCTTATGCGACGTATTTATTTATTTATTTAATGCTCAGACATTTGATACATAGTCATTACTCTTCTAACTTCCCAATACAACTGACCATCTGACATCCCGTCACAATATTGCAGTCTTTCACAGTTTCATAGATGCTCTCAATCCATAATGTATTTTCTATTTCAGGCACTTCACTGCCAGGCACTTAAATGTGATTTGCAGAGTATCCCATGTACATGTAGATGTACGGGATTGTTTCTAACACTCATCTGCATCACCTTATATCTTTCTACATTTGAGGTTAGCTCCAACTCCTCATATCACCTAGAAATTTGGTTCAAGACATCCTCCATCCAAAGATGACACCTTCCTGGCTGCCTATTCCATATGCTCTTACCTTCGTTAGGAGTCTCTAGTGCGGTACCGTGTCAAACGCCTTTCGAAGATCGATGAATATGCAGCCTGCCCTTCACCCATGTTTCGCAAGTTGTTTTGAGAGTAAAGTGTAAGATCTTTCGCACGATCGACGCTTCCTAAAGCCATGCTGATGCATGGACAATAGCATCTCTTTGTCATGAAAATTTATTGTATTACAACTTGGAATATGTCCAAGACTTCTACAGCAAAGTAACATAATGATATAGACCTGCAATTATATGAATGTGTTCTTTTGACATTATTATACGCAGGACTTACATGCGCCTTTTTCCAGTCGCTTGGAAATTCTTACTGAATCAATACATCGCGATAAATGCACGCTAAGTGAGGGGCGAATGTCGCAGAGTTCTCTTTGTAAAACTGAATTGGTACCCCATTTGGACCTGCCACTTGTTAGTTTTGAACTCTCTCACAAGGGACACCTTTGACCTCGAACTCTCTCGAACCGCACGAAACCATGCTTGGAATAACAGGCAATCGTAAACATGACAGTGTTGTGTGTCATTTCCATGCAGAACGTTGTATTCTACCTCCAGTAATATGGGAGGTTTGTGCGCCGTCTTGCAATAACTATTTTTGTCTGCAGTTACAAAAACATTACATCGGATTTTTGTACTCGCATTGCTGCATATACTTCTGTTACATTATTCTAAAAAAAATTATAATGTATTAAAAACGCTAAAGCGAAAGAGAATACTAGTATACAGGATAACAGTTTACTTACAGTCGTGCAGTCGTACATTGCTGATGTTGGCAACGACCGTAGAATGCTATTTGAAAATCCAGTCATACAGAATAAGCTAAATAATCCTTGGTGTTGACAATGAAGTAAATCAATAATTCTCTTATTTTCCTTAGGTTGACAGAATTTCTTATGTACCGGTACTCTTGCCTTGTCAGTAAATTAATCATCCTTGTGAAAGAAATATTTCGTTGCCAACATTAGAATACTAAGTCGCTGCAACCGTAACTAAACTTTACGTAGTACTCTATCTGTCAGATAAGTTGTAATCCCTTATAGATATGTGTCAATATAGATATTTACTTATGAAAAATATAACAGGGGTTGGGTTTTGTGATAAAATGCCAGGTTTCGTGCTTTCAAATTACATACTGCAATTTATTACGGCTGAACTTCGAAATACAACAAAGAGCATTCAACGGTTGTTGCAAACGTCAGCACAGTACACTGCCCGGTCTCCGTAAGTAATATTGTACGCAGTGTAATAATATTATTTTTCGTTTTTGTACCCTAGCTACGGGAGCGGCCCACCGCTTAAAGGCGCCTTCCTGCGGAGATTGGAGTCCTCCCCCAGGCATGGGTGTGTAAGTCCGTTAGATTTTCAACCATTTGAACATTTTGTACCCTAAATATATTCTGTATGTTCTGGAATGCTCTGTTGTGTTATGATACTTTGCGGCTGCTAACTCCATACTCACAGAATCTCTGTTATTAGGTTCAAATGTTCAAATGTTTGTAGAACGTATGGGACTTAACTACGGAGTCATCAGTCCCTAAGCTTACAAACTACTTATGAACTAGCTAAGACTAAGGACGGCACAAATATCCATGCCCGAGGGGGGATTTGAACTCCCGACCGTAGTAGCCGTGCCGACCGTGACTGGAGCGCCTCAGTCCCCTCGGCCACTGCTGCCGGCTCTCTTATTAGGTAGTGCTTTCAAAAGAGATATAAAAAAAACGTACGTTCGAATATCACACACTTTAGGTCATAATAAATATATATATAAATAAATATATATAAATAAACATACAGACCTCTCCGTCCGGGTTACCAGTTCTCGCGAAAAATTGTCTTATGTTCGAATCTTTTTGGAAACGAAGCATTGTAAATCCACCTCTAGAACGATTAGAAGAGTTTACGGTAGCGTAACCATCCGCAATTTCATGTTAAATTGCCGTGACGCAAATACTATATCTGCCCAGCACGTTACACTTAAGAACTATGGGCAACGAAATTCAGGGTGCGACAGCTCGTACTTACAGGAGCCTTAAGATAGAGGACTCTTTTGAACGACGATTCGTCTGCACCACGATTCGATTCTTACAATTCTTTGTTGGTATTCGCTTAAATCAATGATACATTCACGAATCTCCACAACTCTACAACCTTCCTACTATCAATATAAAACCGTCCTGGCGATAACAGCGTCACATGACGAGGAATGACTGCTGGTCAGAAACCCGCGCGGTGAATATAGTACTGTAACTTGGGGTGAAATGGAACAGAACATGTAGTTTCTACTGAAATATTGCACTACAACCCTGAAAATTTAAATATAGCATCTCTAGTTGCCTAAATCTCTGTGTTGAAAGGATAAATCTCCTCTATAAAAACCTTTCCTAAAATTTTAATCTAAATTATGTTCCAAATCACCCCAGGAGTTAGGGTGATTTGGAACACTGACTCTTTTGATAAATATTTGCATTTAAAACATGTGGAGCGGTTATTGGGACACAGTAAACACATCTGTCAGAACTTTGTTGTGGAGGATGCCTTTATAATACGTCTGTTTAATTTTAATTAATGCTGTTTACTGGATGGAACACTTCACACTGTCTGCTCCTAATTTCTGAAATCGTTTTCTATCTTCTCTGTTAACTTGCACCCTAGTTCTCTTTACATTTTCACTTAAACGTACTGTAAGATCCTTGATATGTGACAGCAGATTTCTCACCCACTCATATCCAGACCTGTTTTCATCAGACCTCTTTTCCAACTCTTCCGCTTCGGTCCAAATCGCACCTCAGAATATCCCGAACCTCACTTGTCGTAATTGGCTGACACCATTCTGCACATTTAAATAAACCACTGATTGATGCCCTCTCTTCTTCTACTGCCAAGACGGTTTGTCCACCTATTTTCAAAGGATTTTTATTATTTAACTTCCTTGAGAGTGTACTAACAGGTATTCCATATTTTTAGAAACATTTCTGAGATATTTTACGTGTCTTGATTTCATTCAGAGCTTTCTGGAGGCTTATCTCGCTATAGTTTTGATATCCAGCTGGCCCAGTCTTCTTTTTGTACACTCGCAGCATGTTCCAATTCACCCTGAAAAAATATTATTTTGCATATTTACACCTCTACCTAATAAACAACATAAGTAAACATAAGCTAACTTTTCACACACCATGACTGATAGTTGCCCTTAACATACCAATGTCAGAAAACTGTATTACTGTTACCAGAGTAGCTGTGCAACAGTTTGTTTTCAGACTTTCATATTATGGGAAATTTTACACTTTTATATAAATATTTTTTTGGAGTTGTATACCTCTTTCACACACACAATTTTTGTATCACCGTAACAATTAGTATCTCTGGTGACTATGGGAGGTGGTTTTCATTAGTTACACCAAAGTATCTCTCCTCAGCAAAGATGATTTCTTGAAATGGAGAAATGTTCCATTTCACCCCAGTAGTTCCAAATCACCCCAAGTTACGGTATCAGAGTGCGGAGGCTGGGCAAGATCACGTGGGGAACTGCACGGCTTGTCGGCTGTTGGAGGACTGCTGCGGGGAGTGTCTTCAATAAGTGGAGGAACTACGTCCAGTTGTAGAGCGGCTGGGAGTCCACCCTCCTTACAGATGTATACGTCGTAGTGTCGGCAGAGTGGTGAAACAGGAAACAGGAGTGGCATTAACATCAGTCTTCACCGCCTGGCAGAGTAGAAGTGTGTCTGAAGACTCAGAGCACTGAAGACACGGAACGATGGGCCTCTGCAACGACGACCCACGCTCTTGCAGGTGTGAATACCACAGCTAAGAGGGAGAGGACACCTACGCGTCATCGCCGAATTCGTGCAGATTTGTAGTACATGTAGGGCTTTGTGAAATATGGAAGTACACCATGTGGGAACTCCAGATGGGAAATAAAAGGAATTTTGATACGGATCTATCACCATATGCACCTCATCAACAGCCCTTGAGAGAGTTTGTTTAGAAAGCGGTGTTTGGCTTAGCGAAGCGCGCCCGGTCAGAAGGCTGAACGCTCTCTGTAGTAAAAAAACTGAGCCAAGAACACATCGAACAATAACGAAAAGACACGATCAAGGACCGCAAGGAACAAAACTACCTAGAGAGCGAAAGAAAGAAAAGAATAGCGGTAAGATATCGTAATTTTATTGAAAGGTACGCGGGTTCGATTACGCCTAGCGGCATTTTTTTTTTCTTGGCAATGCGTACACTACTGACTTCACAATTAGCCGCAACGTCATATATGTTATTTTGTATTTATATGTGCACAACATAAAAACAGCACTTACGTAATCGACAAACAAGAAGAAATCACTTCCATTATACATCACCAGCTGTCCTCGCAAGTATTCAGCGACATGCTGCGTTACGCGTGGTTCGCTGCTGGACTGTGCGATGAAAGAACCTGTTTTCAGAATGTCAGTCAAGTTTGTTTTTCTATGCAGAGATTTAAAAAAAAACATGTAACTGCAAAAGGGCGATGTTCATAACGAGCGCAAGATGCGGTCAGAATTATTGCTTCCCCTGTTTCTTCGATTAATATCACCCCGGTACATCATTTATTTGATCAACTGCAAAAGAATGGAAATATCGTTTTACATACACGAAAGTTTTACATACCGAAAGTACGCGTTAACTACAGTCCCATTTAAAATGTTTGTAGTCCAGAATATCATCGAATGACCTTTATTTTTTTGCTTATATAAATTATATAAAATAACATATATGTTGTTGCGGTTAATTGTGACGTCAGTCTATATCTACATCAATACTCTGAAAACCAGTGTGAAGTGCATGGCAGAGGGTACGTCCCACAGTACCAGTTATTACGGTTTTCCCAGTCCATTCACTTATTGAGCGTGGGAAGAAAGATCGCTTAAATGCCTCCGTGCGTGCTGTAATTAATGTAATCTTGTCCCTACGAAAACAGTATGTACTTGTACGCATTGCGAAGGAGCAGAAAAAAATTGCCGCCGGCTGGAGTTCAACCTGCGACCTTCTCAATACGAATCCCATCGTTTAACGCTGAGCCAAACACCGCTTCCTAAACACGCGCTCACAGGGACAGTTGCTAAGATGCATATGGTGATAAATCCGTACCAAAATTCCTTTTACTTCCTAAACGCTCGGACATTTCGAGTTCCCACTTGGGGCACTTTCGTGTCTCACCACGCCCTACATGTACCATAAATTTGGACGAATTCGGCAATGAGTAGGCGTCCTCTCCTCGTAAGGCTTTAATGGGTATGTGATCGACGTCTCTGGGCGTTTGTGCAGTGCTCCGATGAATCCCAACAATTTCCTCACCACGCTGATCACGCCGATGGGGAGTGCGAATCCTTCGTTTCCCGGAGGAACATCTCCTTGACTCCTACAACTGTGTGACAAAGGCGAACTGGCGGCTGAGAAATGTATTTTCCCACTCTCTCAAATTTTGCTTCCTCAATTACGGTATCAACTAGATATAAATGATAATAATAAAAAAAGTGAAACAAATCCATCAATAATGAAAACTACAGCATTAGAAACAATCAGTCAGAGATACCCCGAAGATCAGTGGCTACACATCTACATAGATGGGTCATTAATGCAAAAAGAAAGAAATATTGGTGTATGAATATACAGCAAAATTTTCTGTTTTATCAAAGTTTTGGATTACACCACTCTAATTTTGAAGGTGAAGTTGAAGCCGTCAGAGCTGTAGGAAATCACTAAATTACTATTTGCACACATTTGATAAAGCAGTCGTATTCTGTGACTCGAAAGCAGCAATATCAGCAATTGTCAACTTAAAACATCCAAAAATTGCTAAAGTAAAAGATATCCAAGAAATAATTAAGTCCCTACAGCAACACAACAAGAAAATTGCAATTCAGTGGATACCATCTCACTGTGGCGTAATGGTAATGAGAAAGCTGATTTCCTAGTCAAAAAGGGCACAAAAATTAAACAAATTGTAAAAACTACCCTGTCATATTTTGTAGAAAAATCGCATTATTAACAATATTTTTAAAGAATAATCGAGGAAAATAAATTCTCATGTGAGGGTAAGAGCCGGGAAACCCTCTTGGATAACCAGCCGCCCACCTGCACAAGATGTCCAGCCTGCCGTCTCCAGAATGTGTTCTGTGTCACAAGAGTGCTACCTAATGAACTGTGATCATTTAAAAGAGGGTTCAGAACTGTACAATTGTAATTTAGACTTAACAAAATTGTACTGGGAAGCAAGAAGGCGAATGACGTTAAGTCAACTGCCGGAACATTAAAATAATAATAATAATAATAATAATGATATTTGGTAGACGGTGAAGTTCCTCTAGTTATGAAGGTTAATAGTGCTACGTTTCATAGTTCGGTATAAAACGTAAGATTTTATCGAGTTTCACAGATAAAATACCCTCTGCCATACACCATACGTAGGGAGAGAGTGCAAGTTTCATCGCAATTGGTTGGTTGGATGTTTAAGGGGGACAAAACTACAATGGTCATACGTCCCCCTTCATCGCAATTGGTTCAACGGCACAGCAGCGTATAAAACACGAACACACATGATACGGCAGTTCCCAATACGTCTCATTGTCTATGAAGTCACATCTCCTAAGCTATAAGGAGTACAATGTAATAATGCCCAAGGCAAAACACGTTGCGAGTATACGTAACATCTAAAGCGATGTGGCAAAGATCAGAGCAGAAGTAGCGCCGAAGAGAGGCCTCGAGTCATTGCACAGATAATACTAACGAGACACATGACTCTACTAGCGGTACCAGATTATACGACAACGCCACACGTGAAGGCGGTTAAATATAAAATATGAAGGAAATGAACAGTAACCGAAGCGTCACAAAGACAAGTGCTCAGAAGGGATTAGCACTAGATATTAAGATAACTGAATAACTGATGACAACTCAGGTTGTGTGTAGAGAGACCTTGCGTACGAGGTTTGTCAGGAAAGTAATGAGACTGTTTCTCTATTTCAGGAACTACACACAGAAGGACAATGAAACTAGTGGAGCTGATAAAGGCAACATTTGTCTACAAGCAGTGAATATTTGAAGTACCTACGGTGAACACACGTGAGTTTATAACATATCTTGTTAGGTGTGTTAGTGTTGCTTTTCCGTGAGATGGCGGGTACATAAAATATTGTGTGAAACTCAATGACAATTCATTATAATCATTTAGTAACATTTAGAAAACATTTAGAAAATTAACACAAGCTGCTGAGTGGCACACAAGCAGCTCACCACGAGTAAAGAAGGCCAGGAGAAGCAAATAAAAAATCTGGGTCATGTTGATTTGGTTCTTTGATCATCAAGGCGGGATCCATAAGGATTCTTTTCCTCGAGGAAAAACAATGTATCAATTTTAGATCCAGGACCATGAAAGACTAAGGAATCGGGTCATTCGTGTCCGTCCTGACATGTCTCAATCATGGATCCTTCATCACGACAATGCACCGTGCCACACTGCTCTCTATTGGTAATAAGGGCATTCATGTTTTCCCAAAATCCTCCCCCCCCCCCGCCCCACAATTTCTAAGATCTCAGCCTCTGTGACACGTCTTCCTGTTCCCCAAAATGAAAAATGTTGTTTGTGTACATCATTTTTGGTCCGTAGGAAACGTTGAAAGGGTCGTGACACAGAAGCTTTGGAGGGTTCTATCTATGAGAGGGCAAGAGTGTCTTCGAAACTAATAACAGGCTATTTTTCCGCATCTGATGTACTAATCCAACTAGTCATCCATGTCGTGGGACAAACTATTGTGTAACCGAGTGCTGAAAGATTGGATGTCATAGTTCTTCTCTCACAGTCGTATATCGGAAACTGGCAATTATAACCTTGGTCTCAGACAGTAAAGGAATATGAACACCGTGCAATGTTTTCTGATTATTTTTTCTGAAAGCGATTGTTATTCGATTTCTGCTATTCGTTCACTGTTCTATCTCTTCTTTGATGGCAAGATTCAAGTGCGCAAACTTCTACTGAAATCAGATGGACGATACGGCAGCGCACAAAATACATACAAACATGATGCGGCTGTCTGACACGCGTTTCAGTGTTTATGAGAAGAGAGTTTATAAGAAGTACGATGAAATAATTTCTAAAACACATTCATTAGCGTAAATCGATGGTGCTGCAAAACAAGATGCGAACACATCTAGTAGCAAATAATTAATAAATTTAAACGTCATTCATAATGCTGTAGTTTTAGAAGCAACTGCGTGTTCATGACGTCACATCTGTTTAACTATATATGTCTTCTGAGCTAGGTGAAGTATAGTGATGTAATTACGCTTGTAACTCTCGCGAAAGTTCAACGATTGATGATCAGGTGCGGTGCCAAAGCTATGTATTGTTTTTCCACAATTCCGGAGATTTCTTGCATATTGCTTCTAGGGACCATTCATTTGGCACACATGTGTCCAGTGCAGCTCGTGCGAGCCCCCATGATGACCAGGACGTATCGTACACTGGTTGCAGACCATTTACACCCCATCATGACGATCGAGTTTCCCAACGTCGTTGTCATTTTTCAATATTATAACTTACGATGTCACAAGGCCAGGAGTTGGAGTGGTTTGAGCAGAACAGTGGCGCGTTTTGTTTATGTGGTTGTCCATCAACTTGTTCTGTCACAACGCGATCGCGATAGAACGCATATGGGATGTGCCTGAACGTGTGGTCAGAGCTTATCCCTCCTTCCCTGGAGTTTGCGAGACTCAGGCGATGCAGATGCGGCGCCAGATATCGTCAGCAATATACCACGGCCTCGTCGCAAACACGCCAAGATGCGTCACCACTGTCATCGTGCCAAATGAGGACATACTGCATCTCACTGTTGTGACTACTCATGTTAACTGTTGTCTGGCCTTGCTAAGGATCTTCCATTCATTACATGTAACTGATTTGTTTGGACAGCGCTCTTGAGAAAGTGACTACAGTCTGATTGTATTTCTGTACACTGTGTGACGGAGAGTAACTTTGACTTTGTTATTTGTGAAGTTTTCTTCCTGATAAATTGAAGGATGGAGAGTAGCAAGAACATATGCTCGCCGCGAACTTCTCATAAACTCATTTTCTCTCTGTGTATCTACATGAACGATATACAGGAGTCTGCAAAATTACCCATATGTTTCGACTGCATTTAGTAAACAATAAAGCTTGACTTTCTCAAAGGAAAGAAGTGTTCAGACATAAACGTGACTTCCAACATACCTCAAGAGGGTGTTAGAGGCCCATTACTTTTCACAGTATATATGACCAAATAGCTGAAAATGTGGCGTCGCCCGTGTATATATTTACTGCAGTCTTAAATTAGTCCACCTCACCTTGCGTTTTCTCTCTTCCCTTTCCTTCTCTGTCTGTTCATCTCTTCCACTCCCCTTTCTCTGCCATCACCTACTCCTCTCTCTTCAACTCCTTCTCCACCTTCTCAGTCAATTAGTCAATTGCGTCATACATCTCCGAAAAATTATATAAGTGCAGTGTTACCTGAAAGACATAAATTTCAAACTCATAAAATCGTGTACACAGAACAAAATAACGAACATAGCTTCTTTGGAGGCATCACATGAGAATGGCATAAGTCGAAATGGCCGACATGAAAAATAAAGTATTTGCAGCAACTTAGGTAATTAATATTTATTGGAATGAAATAATTTCTGTAGCACATTCATTGGCGTAAATGGATAGTGTTTGTAAAATAAATAGCCAATACAGTTAGCAAAGAGGTAATAAATTTAAACGTGATTCTTAATGCAGCCGTATACGGCGCATAACGTCAAGGTTATATTCCTTATTGAATGCACGACCTAGAACCAAAAATTTGTGAAGCACTATGAGACGGTAAAACAAAATAAATAAATAAAATAAGATAAAAAACAATAAAAAAAGTCAGCCAAACTTTCACATTTAGTCGAACTTTGACTGCTTTTTCCGGTCTCAGTAAAGTCGCTTACGGGAACTGGACGATTTTCAAAAATGTTCAAATGTTTGTAAAGCTTATGGGACTTAACTACGGGGTCATCAGTCCCTAAACTTACAAACTACTTATGAACTACTTACGAACTAGGACGGCACACACATCTATGCCCGAGGGGGGATTCGAACCCCCGACCGTAGTGGACGATTTTCAGAAACAATTTTCTTCAAAGCTTCGACGTTGTCTGATGTGCTGTGTCTTCCAGACCGAGGTTCTGGCATCTTCTCGGTCTTCTTAGGAGAGATTGTACCACTGGTAAACAGGTTTTTCACTTCTAACAGATTTTTCGTGTGTCACTGTAACATTTCAAGTGTTTTAGAACACTACATTAAATTTTTCACAATAAATGAGTTGCAAATATTTGCAACAATTGTAATACTAACAGAAAATCGCCGAGCACACTAAAACACATCTAACCTATCTATCTGTCAAAACCAAACCATGTATGGTGTACTCTTCAAACTCTCAACATATGTTCGGAACATGTGTACCAACATAACAAAAAATAAGTTAATAATCGAATGGAGGTTGTCGGCGCAGTTTGATAAGTCACCTTACTTTCTGAACGGCGCCGGTTTGTTGGTCCCAGCTGCTGCGTGACTCATTTCTTAACCGTCCATGAGCCATGCGCCACTCATGTTCTGCGTGTGAATTATGGTCGCGTGGTTGTTTATGACCATTGAGAGACAGTGGCTCTTGGAAACGTACATTTATCCTTTGAACGTTCGTCTTCGAAAAGATTACTATCGCACTCACACGATCAAGTAACACAATCAATTGCGATCTGACCTCGTGATTTGAATTTGAGCAGAAGTAAATCTAAAGCTCTGTTGCCTCTACGAGAGTATAAGTAGCAACGAATAGAGGCATCGAGTGATTCCACAGATAATACCAACGAGACAGATGACGCTAGTAGCGGTACCAGATCATGCGAAAGCGCCAAGTGTGAAGACGGATAAATATAAATGCGAAGGAAATGAACAGTAACCGAAGTGTCACAGAGACAAGTGCTCACAAGACATTAGCACCAGATATTAAGACAGCTGAATAACTCTGGACGCCAGAGGTAACCTATCGTAAGTAACATTTCGCTGACTTTACAGGAGAGCAAAAAGAAGCTGCTGCGACTCGGATTTGGCTACCTGTAGAATAATTCAAATACCCAATCATGAAGACCTCTAGTTTTTATATCTTTTCTAGTTAGTTTCTACATGTACTTCGTTTTTAGAAATATCTTCTGAAATGTTACGATATTTTACCTCACATAAATATATTTGTGAAGCCGTCTTTATTTACACAGACGATATTGTCAAGGTGCTTATTACATTAGGTTTGCTGTTCATTTGCATGCCATTTTATATTTATAAATGTTCCTTTTTATGTTTATAAATGTTTACCTTTATTATACAGGATTATTCTACGAAATACGAATAGGAATATGAGAATTATTGGTACTGAAATTAAGAAATAAAGCCATTCATTCTTATTGAATACCAGTAGATTTATTAAGAGTTACAATTTTATCCTTTCACAAAGCCGGCCACAAATACTAGTCACTCAGCAAAGTTTAAGTATATTGAACAAAATAAATTCCAACCATAGTAGCTTACTCTAGAAAGTAACAAAGGTTAAACTACTTTAAAACCTGAGACAATGACAAACATTTCTGTCCAAATTCACCATATATTCATTAACAAATTGAGGACAAAATTCGAAATGTAGAAAAACAATTCCCTTGTACAATTAATTGATAACAACATTATGTTCATATCCTTCTGAGTCCTTTTCAGTTTGTGTTGACATAATCTGTGGTATATTTTGGTAGAAATAGTGTAAAGATCCAGGCTCCCACCTAAGCAGGTTTTGTAAATCTTTATACTTCTCTGTAGCAATAGATCTGAGAGTATTTCGTATAGCAGGAAGCTCTTCCGGCCATACTGCCCCTCTTTTTCGCCGTTGCACGTCAATCTCTTGAAATTCACCATCAAATGCTGTTTTATAGAACACAGAACCTGAATTCTGTGCTCGTACTTGTAGATGCACAACTTGGCTAACCAAAAATTTTCCAGATACTAAACTTTTGATTGTCCGTTTAACTAAAGGTGATGATGATACTTTGAAAAGACTTTCAAAGTCTTTAAAATCTGCCATTTGCATGTCATATACTTGAATGAGTTCTTTGAATCTGCACTGGCGAACAAAATGTTGCCAATCCCAAGGAGTTGCAATTATGTCATTTGGGCTCAGTTTGCTTTTGGCACGTTCACTAACAGCATGTACACCATCTACCTCCATATGAGTGTGTCCCTTCAATAAGAATTTATGGTTTATCACTTTAAGATTAGGAAGACACCTAAGAATCCAAAAATATGACAGAATCATGGGTAAGTTACGATTCTGGCCTCCACAGTTGTCAGTCCATATCGCAAGTTCCTCAGTTTGGGTTTTGGCAGGTTAGCTAGGGCCCACTTTAGCAAACAAGATGACACTTCTACAGGTCCACGACCTGCTACTGTTTCATCCCACATGCAACAATAGGATTTCTGCTCTGAAGCATCAAGGATTGTCAGATTATACGTCCAGAGCTTTCTTAGATAAAACGCACTGGAATTAGTAAGGTGAGGTGTCGGCAAACATTTTTGAAGATCGAACATGACAATCTTTGCATTTGATCCAGGTTGTTTTGACCGATTTTTGTCGAAGGTCTTGTTTTTATATCTTACATCTGCTTCTGACAAGTGGCCATCGTAATCTGATTAAAATTTGAACTGCTTCTTCAGCTGTTATATCATTTTTGAGTTTCACCTGAAACTCATCACAGTCATCACACGTATCAGTCGCAGGTTTCTTGAATCCTAAATTAAACTCAATGTTAAATATGTCACGGTAAACCCACTGCTTTGCAATTAACTCTTGCTTCATTTCGTTTTCCTTGCAGTGCTCTACATACAAAGAATACATTTTTGATATATTGAGATGGCTGCTAAGATACAATCTACCTGTTTTTGCATAACGAGGCAACGAAATTAATACACCACCATTAGTTCGATTTAACTATCTGGAACGCGCAGTATGAAAAGTACATACGAACGCGCAGTGTCATGACAAGTCTTTGTGGTAATAATGAGAAAACACGCGTGGATTAAACGCTGAACTTGGAAAGGAAAATCACAGCACAAGATACACAAGGCTTCGGCAATGGGGAACAGTCGAAAATTAAAACAAGAGAGACCTGACAGATCACGCTTTCCCGTGGGTTAAATAGACGTAATTGCATTTCAGTCAAGTAAAGTTTGTTTAGTTACATTTACATAAACGTATATCATATGACCAACCAAAATGAAAATCGCATACCTGGGATTCTTCATTTCTTAGCAGCAAATCAATTCCATCAGTAACTTTGTCGTAAGGTAAGGTCTCAGCACCCAACAGATTCGCACTGTCATTTTCCTAAGTAAGCAAATTGCATTATTATACAAAACGCGATGAATTTTGCTCGATTCAAATGATAAACCATGTATAATAGGACTGTACCTATGATTGATCGTATGACAAGCATTGTAGTTGTGTCAGTTCCATATATTATAGCCAATCATTTTCGTCAAAAGGAGGCGCTACATGTGTACTTGTATCTGTCACCAACGGAGTTTCGACGACATTACTACCGTCGACTGGTAGTAAAGCATCGAGATCATTTGTCTCTTAAATCGCGGAACGTACATTTAGAAGTTTCTTATATCCCAGTATGATGAATAATATCTTAAAATGTATATTGTTGTGGTCTTCAGTCCGGAGACTGGTTTGATGCAGCTCTCCACAATACCCTATCCTGAGCAAGCCTGTTCATCTCCACATAAGAACGGCAACCTACATCTGTCTGAATCTGCTTACTGTATACATCTCTTGGTCTTCCTCTGCGATTTTTACCCCACACACTTCCCTCTAATGCTAAATTCACAATTCCTTGAAGTCTAAGAATGTGTCCCACCAATCTATCCCTTCTTTTAGTCAAGGTATGCCAGAAATTTCTTTTCTCCCCAATTCTGTTCAGAACCTCCTCATTAGTTACGCGATCCACCCACCTAATCTTCAGCATTCTTCTGTAGCACCATATTTCAAAAGCCTCTATCCTCTTCCTGTCTGCACTGTTTATCGTCCATGTCTCACTCCCATACAAGGAAACACTCCATACAAATGCCCTCAGAAAGGACTTCCTTAGGCTTAAATCAATATTCGATGTTAAATTTCTCTTTTTCAAAAACGCTTTTCCACCCATTGCCATTCTGCGTTTTATATCCTCTGTACTGCGACCATCATTTGTTATTTTACTGCCCAAGTAACAAAACTCATCTACCTCCTTTATTGCTTCGTTTCCCAATCTAATTCCTTCAGCATCACCTGATTTTCTTACACTGCACTCCATTACCCTATCTTATATGCACCTTTCAGCACACTGTCCATTCCGTTCAATTGCTCTTCCAGGTCCTTTGCTGTATCTGACAGAATTACTATGTCGTCGGCAAAACGCAATGTTTTTAATTCTTCCCCCTGAACTTTTATTCCTTCTCCAAATTTCTCCTTGCTTTCCTTTATAGCTTGTTCAATGTACAAATTGAATAACATTGGAGAAAGGCTACAACCCTGTCTCACTCCCTTCCCAACCACTGCATCCCTTTCATGCCCTTCAACTCTGACAACCGCTGTCTGGTTTTTGTACAAGTTGTAAATAACCTTACGCTCCCTAAGTTTTATTCCTACTTGCTTCATAACTTGAAAGAGTTTATTCCAATCAACATTGTCAAAAGCCTTCTCCAAATCTACAAAAGCTAGAAATGTAGGTTTGCCTTTTCTTAATCTATCTTCTAGGATAAGCCGTAAAGTGAATATTGCCTCCCGTGTTCCTACATTTCTTCTGAACCCGAACTGATGTTCCCCGAGGTCGGCTTCTACCAGCTTTTCCATCCTTCTGTATATAATTCCTGTTAATATTTTGCAACCATGACTTATTAAGCTGATGGTTCTGTAGTTTTCACACCTGTCTGCACCTGCTTTCTTTGGAATGGGGATTATAACATTTTTCTTAAAGTCTGAGGCTACTTCGCCTGTCTCATACATCTTACACACCAGGTGAAACAGGTTTGTAATGGGTGGTTCTCCCAGAGAGTTTAGTAGCTCTGAGGGAATATCATCTACTCCAGGGATCTTGTTTCGACTTAGGTCTTTCCGGGCTCTGTCAAATTCTTCTCTCAGTACAGTATCTCCTATTTCATCTTCCTCTACATCCTCTTCCCTTCCTACAATATTGTCTCGATGTTCATTTCCTTTGTAGAGCACCTCTATATACTCTTTCCACCTTTCAGCTTTCCCTTCTTTGCTGAGAACTGGTTTTCCATCCGTGTCCTTGATATTCATAGAGCTGTTTTTCTTATCTCCAAATGTTTCTTTTATTTTCCTGTCGGCTGTATCTATTTTTCCCCTATTAATACATTCTTCTACATCCTTGCATTTGCCTTCTAGCCACTCCTGCTTAGCCATTTTGCACTTCCTGTCCATCTCATTTCTTAGTCGTCTGTACTCCATTTTGCCTGTTTCATTTACTGCATTTTTATATTTTCTTCTTTCATCGATTAAATTTAGTATCTCCTGTGATATCCAAATAAGTATATTAGCTATGCATAATGATTTGATGTTGTAACCTGATGATGTAATGAGACTGTAGAATAGAATATTAGTTCTTGAAGTACTAGAAATACTTGTACTGCTTACCTGTACTAACTTCAGCGCTAATTCCACGATCCTTTTACTTCTTCCACTAATAGAATCCATTTTAATCTTCGATTCCGTCATAAAATGCTCCTCCAAACATCACAAACTACAGCACACTGTTATTCGCACGTGATTAACAATTTGTATAACAATACGGAAGTAACGTAACACTTAGAGGTAAACCATCGTAACAGCCAATACGATAAAGAGCGAGGCGGTGTATATTCAGGTCAATTGTCGTACGGTCATTTACCCTTGTTTACCACTGGTTTCAGGTTGCAAATACCATAGTATCCCATTGCTGAATTTCTTTTATTTAAAATATGCGCATACAGTATTGTACCCCTAAGAAGGTATGACTTAAACTAGCCACATACGATAAAAACCTCAAAATCGCAATTTTTGCACTTACGATAGGTTACCTCTGACGTGCAGAACTGAGGTGAGGGCAGGCTGCCTGTAGAGAGAGCCAGCACAGATCCATGTGAGGGCAAGAGCGCACCCCAGTTGTGACGTCAGTAGATGCCCGAGAGCGAGCTGCTCAATCTCCTCAGCTCTTACATTATGTAAATCTTAAATTCTAATTTCCTGTCTTCATAACACACAATACGTAATAACAGGGTACTTCTCCGCATCTGATGTACTAATCCAACTGGTGGGATAAAATATTGTATAAACGAGTGCTGCTCTCTCGTAGTCGTATTTCCGAAGCAGGTAGTTATAACCTTGATTTCAGACGGTAAAGGAATATGAATACTGTACAATTATTTCTGATTTCGTTTGATTCGTTTGATTCTTTGATTCAGTACGTCATGGTGATTCGATTTCTAGTATACGTTCACTGTTCTTTCTATTCTGCGATCGCGCGATTCAGGTGTGCAAAGTTTCATTGAAAGCGGATGGGCGGTACGGCAGAGCATAAAATACAAACAAATATGTTGCACAGGTTTCCCATGCGTTTCAGTGTTTCTAATGGCACTTCTCCTAAACTATAAGAAGCACAATCAAACACTTTCTTAGGTACATTCAATGGCGTAAATGGATAGTGTTAGCAAAATATGTTGCGAAGACATTTAGTAGCAAATAATTAATAAATTTAAACGTCATTCATAATGCAGTAGGTTCAGTTGCAGCTCCGTGTTCATGACGTTACGTCTGCTGAACTACGTGTATTATAGTGATACAATTATGCCTCTAACTTTGTTTTGCGTATTGCGTCTAGGGACCATTCACGTGGGCAATCATGGGCCCAGTGTAGCTCGTGCGAGGCTGCATGAAGACCAAAAGTGTCGCACATTGGCTACAGTTTCCCAACGGCAGTGTTATTTTCCAACATGATAACGCACCATCTCACAAGGCCAGAAGTGTGATGCAGTGGTTTGAACAAAACAGTTACGAGTTGCTATTAGTTGCTAGTCGGGCAACTTGATCCACCTCAACGGGATCGCAACAGAACGCATATGCGATGCGGCTGAACGTGTGGTCAGAGCTCCTCCCCCCCTCCCTGGAGTTTACGGGAATGCAGCCGCTACCACTGCCTCATCGCTTTCATGTGCAGACGCGTCACCGCTGTCATCGTGTCTTATGAGGACATACTGGCTGTCACGTGGGTCGTATTGTTTCACTAATCAGCATAAACTGTTATCTGGCCATGCTAACGATCCATCATTCATTACGTGTAATGGAATTGTTCTGAAAGCCTTTTTGAAGCACCGACTATAGTCGGCAAATATTTCTGTACAGTGTATGACAGAGTATGATTCACGTTGTTATTTAGGAAGTTTTCTTCCTGTTTAATTGAAGAATGGAGAGTAGGTAGTACTTATGCTTATGTTGCCTCGCTGTGAACTTTTACAAGGGGAGTCCGACAATTGTGTAATTCAGATTCGATTCATACTGCCCATAATGAAAGCTCATGGCCAGAGGTGTAATTGGGAATATATATATATATATATATATATATATATATATATATATATATATATATATATCGGACGGACCAGAGTGATAGTTATCATACAAATATGGAAAGCAGAAAACAGCAGGACATCGAGCACATCTCATAAACGATGCGTTTTTATAAGTACAATTGTTTTTTAAATTATGTATTGGGAAACACACCTGATTCATACTCTGAGCCGGCCGCGGTGGCCGAGGAGACTGATGCGCTCCAGTCACGGTCTGCGCGGCCACAACGGTCGGGGGTTCGAATCCCCCCTCGGGCATGGATATTTGTACCGTCTTTAGTATAAGGTAGTCCATAGGTAGTTTGTAAGTTTATGGACTGATGACCCCGTAGTTAAGTCCCATAACATTAACAAACATTTGATTTTGATATTCTGAAAAAGTGTGCTTATTTGCATATAATAAGTTGTTTGAAAGTCGTTTGTCGTGGAAAAACTGGCGACTTCGAACATCAAATGCTATTGTGTGTGTGTGTGTGTGTGTTTGTTTGTTTGTTTGTATACATTTGAATTATATATATATATATATATATATATATATATATATATATATATATATATATATATATAGGTGCATGCCACGAGATTCGATCCGGCGACCTTCGGATTACGAACCCGAACGCTTACCGCTACGCCACGCCTCTGTACAATATTATTAATCATAGAGAGTATTTCACCGTAACGGTTTTTTCTAACTATCGATTTTCTGGATAACGGCTGAGAAGTGCATCTTGTTGCATTACCAAATTACACCTCTGGCCATGAGCTTTCATTATGCGCAGTATGAATCGAATCTGAATTTTACAATTGGCGGCCTCCCCTTGTTAGACTTATTTTTCTAATTCGAATAAATAATCCCTGAGACGGATTTACGTCTCAAATATGTCAAAGACATTATTGATAGATCTGAAGCATTGAATTAAAATTTGTGGTGCGGCCGGGAATCGAACCCGGACCTCCATGCTTACTAGGCAGACGTCTTAACCGCTGCATGGAGAGCCTTGGCAGTAGTGGCAATTATCTTTGGAACAAAGAAGCTGAATTAAAGTTTGTGTTGTGGAGGGAAATCGTACATAGACTATTCCAAGGCGCCTTAATCGTTAGTGGTGTGGTAGTCTAACGGTTAAGACGTCTGCCTAGTAAGCATGTAGGTTCGGGTTCGATTCCCGGCCGCACCACAAATTTTAATTCAATGCTTCAGATCTATCAATAATGTCTTTGACTTATTTTTCTCTTCCTGTCCCTACGTAAAAAGTATATAGGACACTGCAAACTGACCATTCGTTCCGATTCGATTTAGAAAACAATAAAGCTTCACTTTCTCAAAGGAAAGAATTCTTCCGACATAAACGTGACTTCTAACAAATTCAAATGTTCCTACATATGAACTAGCTGATACTAAGGACGGCACAAATATCCATGCCCGAGGGGGGATTCGAACCCCCGACGACAGTAATGACCGTGCAGAACGTGACTGGCGCGCCGCAGACCGCTCGGCCGGCTGACTTCAATCATACTCATAAAACGTGTTAGCGGCCCATTACTTTTCGTAGTGACCGAATTGCTAAAACCCGGCATTGCCCGTGTACATATTTATTCCAGTCTTAAGCTAGTCCACCTCACCATCTCTTTCCTTGTCTCTCTCTTCGTCTCCACCTTCCTCTTTGTCTGCCAATCACCTCATCTCTGTTGAACTTCTCCTCCTACTCCACAGTCTATTGCCGCCTCCATTATGAAAAGTTATATAATTCATTTAACTTTCTTGCTGATCAGTGAAGTGCACCATAAGTATATTGGAAGCCACCTTCCGCCATTCAGTGTATGAAATAATTGGCAGAAGGTGACGATCCTCTAGCTCTGAAGGTTAACGGTGCTAAATTTCATAGTTTAGTATAAAACGGTAGTTCTTGTCGAATTTCATAGATAAAATGCCCTGTGCCAAACAACATACGAAGTTTTACGTAGGCAGTGATTTTCCTCTTATTTTGAAGATCAAGCGTGCAGTTTCTTCTCAATGGGATGAAAGGTACAGCTTTTGTGTCCCAACTTCGTCGCCGCTTTTGTGTCCCAGCCTCGTCGTAGGTGTCGGTGGCCGAGTGGAACGAGACCGACACGCTGGTGCAGGTACGGAGGGGAGCAGCCAGAAACTATAAACACTCGAGTAAATTAGAAAGAGATATATTGCACAGAATGTAACAATACTTAACTTTTACATAGTACTGCAGAATGTTTATACATAGTTGTTAGAGGCCTGCCTAGTGCCTGTACAATAGCAAAGTCTTCACTGGTGCCTATCTGTTTACGAAGGTCCTAACTCGTTGCTATCTCAGTCCGAAGTGCGAAGTGGCCGATGTCCTTCAGTGGTGGCCACGAGCGGCGTTGTACCAGAGGGCGCTCGTGGCTGTCGTCGGAAGAACGCCGCGCCGTGCATGCATGGCGGCGCGCGGCGAAAGTAGGTGGCGCGCACTTTGTACTTGTGCGACACCACACCCCTCCCCCCCCAAACCGCCGCGCCGTCGTGGCGTAGGGCTGAGGGCCACGGCGACGGCACTGGGAGGAGGGCCTGAGCGGGGGCGTTACTGGTGGGACGGGCGTCGTAGCTGAGGCCGGGATCAAGATGCCGTCCGCGCCCCGGCATCCGCCTTGCGATCCTCCAGGGAACCCGCCGAAACCTGGGGAAGGGCGCCCGCCCCCGCCCAGAGGGAGCAGGTCATCTTCTTCTGAGGTGCGTGGCCCAAGCTGGGGGGGGCCCGCACGGTCCCGGAGTCCCTCTCGGTGACGCTGTCATCTGCGGCGGCGACAGCGGCGGCGACGACTGCGTCGGATGTACGTCGACGTCCATAGGGATCTCGTAGTCCGGGGACGAACGATGTGGTTGTGCTCCCTGGCGGTGAACTGGGTCTGGAATCAAGAAACCGGAGACAGGATCGCGCGGTCTGTGCAGGCGCAATTGGTTTGCGTGGCGCCGCAGCTCCGACCCTGTGGAAGAACGTACAACAAACATATTGCGCCCAAGCACGCGTTGAATGGTGCCCGGCAACCATGTCTTCTTGTTTCCAGCAAACACCCTGTACAGCACCGGCGTGGAAACCTGAAAACGCGTAGCGCCATACGAACCGACTCGGTGCGTGGGAGGCTGCAGCAGGTGAAGGAGAGTGCGGTGACGGCGGCCGTGTAGCAGCTCGGCAGGAGACGGGCCGTCACGTGGCATGCACCGATACGTAGACAGGAAAATTTGAAGAGCTTGCTGCCTGGAGTGCTGACCTTTCATCTTCTCCATGTGAGACTTGAATGTTCGAACGAAACGTTCTGCTTCACCATTGGACTGAGGGTGAAAAGGTGCGGTGGTGATATGCTGAATGCCATTCACACGACAAAACTGTTGAAATTCCGCACTAACAAACTGAGGTCCATTGTCACTGACGATAGTTTCAGGCAAGCCTTCGATGCAAAACACTGATGTTAAGGCACTGATTGTACTAGACGCCGTCGTTGAGTTCATGGCAATCACAAAAGGAAACTTGCTGAAAGCGTCTACAACGATTAACCAGCGCGTATTCCAGAAAGGTCCGGCAAAGTCAATATGTAAACGTTGCCATGGTCCCTTGGGGCGTGGCCAGTCTGAGAAACGTTGCGGAGGAGCCGCCTGATGCTCCGCACAAACCGTACACTGTGACGTCATGCTCTCTATCTGAGCGTCCATACCAACCCAGGTACAATGACGTCTGGCCAATTGCTTTGTCCTAACAATGCCCCAATGTCCTTGATGCAGGAGGCGTAACACTTCTCGTTGCAGGGAACGAGGAACAATCACTCTTGCTTGGTCGTTGTCGGTATGCAACAACAGTACACCCTGACTTAAAGATAATGCATGACGTTGTGCAAAATAACGTCGAACCAGAGGCCGATCAATGTCTTTGGCTCTGGCAGGCCACCCTGAGCGAACAAAACGTGCTACCACACTTAGGTCTGCATCCGCAGCTGTTTCCTGTGCAACCCGACGAGAGTTCAAAGGAAAGTCTGCGACAGCGGAAGCATCTCTGGAGTCTATCTGACAACATGCCATTTCTGAAGAATCAAACGACACATCCTGGCCAACCGGAAGTCGGGAAAGTGTGTCCGCGTTAGCATGTTTAGTGGTAGGTCGGTACAAAATCTCATACTGATAATTAGACAGTATTAAGGACCATCTCTGAAGCTTTTGTGCCGTACGTGGCGGAATCGGCTTTGTGGGTGAGAACAACGACGTGAGAGGCTTGTGGTCTGTCAACAAATAGAATTTTCTGCCATACAGATAATGATGAAACTTTGTGACGCCGTAAATGATTGATAAGGCCTCCTTTTCTATCTGACTGTAATTCTGTTGCGTCGGCGTCAGTAGCTTGGATGCAAAGGCAATAGGACGATCATGACATCCAATACGATGTGACAGAACTGCGCCGACACCGTACGATGAGGCGTCAACTGCTAACACTACAGGCTTCTGTGGGTCAAAGGGAATCAAACATGCATCACTGAGTAGTGCAGACTTTAATTTGTCAAAGGCAACCTGACAATCTTTGGACCATACAAAAGGAACATTCTTCCTACGTAAATGATGCAGTGGAGCTGCAATCTGAGAGGCATTGGGAATAAACCTGAAATAATAGTTAAGCTTTCCCATTACTGCTTGCAATTCGTGCACATTCTTAGGAGGAGGCAAGTCTTTGATTGCTCGAAGATGTGACTGTAAGGGATGAATTCCTTGGGCATTAATCACATGGCCTAGGTACTCTATTTCAGTTTGAAAAAACGAACACTTTGCTTTATTACAACGTAGACCTGCTGCAGTCAAAACTTTGAAAAGGCACTCCAGGTTTGCTAAATGTTCTTCAACTGTACGTCCGGATACCACAATATCATCTAAATAGTTCGAACAACACGGTACAGAAACTGTCAGCTGTTCCAAAAAACGCTGAAAAATAGCGGGAGCGGAAGAACTGCCAAAGGGTAGGCGTTGAAATTGAAAAAGGCCCATGTGAGTATTAATGACGAAAAATTTTTTTGACTCGTCATCAAGTGGAATCTGTAAGTATGCCTCTGCTAAATCAATCTTGGAAAAGAAGCGAGACTGTCCTAATTTGTCCATCAGTTCCTCAGGTCTGGGCAGGGGATAAGTGTCGACAATTGTTTGACTGTTCACTGTTGATTTGAAGTCCGCACAGAGACGAAGTTTTCCTGACGGCTTGGGTATAATTACTATAGGCGAGGCCCACTGACTCGCAGAAACAGGAGAAATCACCCCACTGTCTTGCCAACGTTTAAGTTCTTCGGCAACTGTATCACGCATTGCGATAGGCACTGGTCTAGCTTTACGAAACTTTGGAACTGCAGATTCTTTTAAAGTTACATGTGCCACGAAGTCTTTTGCACAACCTAGTTCCGGCGAAAACAAGTCACTGTATTTGTCACACAATGCATTGATTTTATCCTGAGGCACTATTGACGAAATTTGAAGCACATCTCTTTGAATTGATAAACCAAACAAGTCAAAAGCATCTAGTCCAAAAATGTTCTGTGTCGATTTGGCCTGAAGAACAACAAAAGCAACTGTTTTCGTAACACCTTGAAAAGAGGCGGGCAGGCTACATGTTCCTAGCACGGGAATATTTTCACCGGTATAAGCTGTTAACACTTGCTGTGACGGCGACAATTTTGGCGAACCCAGAAGTTCATAAGTATCTTTATTTATTAAGGTAACAGCGGAACCAGTGTCGAGCTGAAATTGCACAGTCTTATTTTCTATAGAGAGAGTAACAAACAGCTTGTGCTTCTGGCGCACGACCGGTGCGCGAATGTGGGCAACGTCTAATACATATTGTTTTCTGCGCTTGCGCGGGTTGCGTGCGGTAGGAAGCGGCGCATACTCGGCACACAGCGGATTAACCACACTGTCACTAGATGACACTACCGCCGGATCGGCGTCCGCGCAATGCGAGACTACTGCACTAAAATTACTTTGAGTAGCTACACCAATTCTACTGTCTCTAGCTACACAGTACGGGGCACTATTACAAGGAGCAGTTGCAGAAGGCACTAATTTCACTACAGGCATGCACTGTTCATAGCCATTTTGCTTGTCCCGAACCCTTTTCCGTTGCACTGTTTTACGCGCTCGTCGGCGCTTGCTACGTGGCTCACTATATAGTTGTGCAGTAGGCGCAGAAGAACTTTCTCGCAATTGAGAACCAAGCAAAGCACTGTTCAATTCCACAGCCCGTATAACATGTACAGAATGAACTGTTCTCGCACTCTGCGAAGCACTGTTTTTAACGTGTCTGTTCTTTGAGTTTTTAATTTGCATACACACAGACTGTACATGTCCCAATTTGCCACATTGATAACAGGTTGCGTTGCGACTAGGGCAATGAGCACGCTTGTGGCGAGACACACACTGGGGGCAAGATTTACGTACATTTTTCTGAAATGAGCGTTGGCGCCCGTTATTCAAATTACTATTTCTAACACGACGGGGCGACCTATGCGTCGCACTTTTACACTGGCTACTGTTCACTGTCTGTTCAGCACGGCCTGTAGAATTTAAAGAATCACAAGTGCTATACTGAGAACTACGGCTAGGAAAGCGTCCGTTACGGCGCACTGAATTTACACTATGGCTTTGCATTTCTACATCAGCTAAGTCAAAAGTATCATGAGCTTCCATAAGCTGCAGTACACTGTCTAAGGAGGGGTCAGACTGTTTCAGAATTGCTGCTCTAATTCTGGGGTCCTGAATATTCTGCGTAATCGCATCCCTCAACATCACGTCACTATACGAAAGTCCACAAGAGCAAGTAAATTTACATTGGCGGGTTAAGCCCTTCAGTTCCGTAATCCACTCTTGGTGTGACTGCTGCGGTAATTTTTTAAGTCTGAAAAATCGGTATCGTGCAGCGGCTACAAGAACTTTTCTCTCATAATGAGCATTCAGGGCATCTACAATTTGTTCGAAGTCTACATCACGAGGAGATGCGAGAGGGAAAAGTTTTTGCAATAGTACGAAAGTCTGGGGGCCCACAATCGATAAGAAAAGGTTCTTCACTCTCTGACCTGTAATTTGATGAGCCGCGACGAGTTCTTGAAACTGCGCGAAATAGTCGCTCCATTCTTCCTCACGTTCGTTGTACTGGCGGAACGTCGGGAGCGGTGCGGCGGCAGGTGTGGGCTGCTGATGTGACGACTGTTGTTGTTGGTGAGCAGCCTGTGTCGTCAACTGCGACACGGCCTGGAGAAGCTGGGTAATTTGCGCCGTCTGTAACTGAATAATTTCCATTAAGTTTGGGTTCGGGGTAGTGGCCATGCTGACCGATTAGGCGCCGCGTATACAAGTAACTTATAACAAAACACAAATGCAATATGAAAGGAGGGCTCGCTCTGCAACAAAAAGTCCACAAAACACGTAACAAAATATCTTCCCCCAAAATTCTTATAATAAGGGTGGGTGGGCGGGAGCAATTTTTGCGTGCTCCGACTGCTGCTGTCTGGCTGCTGCAAGCGGGCTGGTCCAAGGTTCTATCACTCCTCGTCGCCACTTTTGTGTCCCAACTTCGTCGCCGCTTTTGTGTCCCAGCCTCGTCGTAGGTGTCGGTGGCCGAGTGGAACGAGACCGACACGCTGGTGCAGGTACGGAGGGGAGCAGCCAGAAACTATAAACACTCGAGTAAATTAGAAAGAGATATATTGCACAGAATGTAACAATACTTAACTTTTACATAGTACTGCAGAATGTTTATACATAGTTGTTAGAGGCCTGCCTAGTGCCTGTACAATAGCAAAGTCTTCACTGGTGCCTATCTGTTTACGAAGGTCCTAACTCGTTGCTATCTCAGTCCGAAGTGCGAAGTGGCCGATGTCCTTCAGTGGTGGCCACGAGCGGCGTTGTACCAGAGGGCGCTCGAGGCTGTCGTCGGAAGAACGCCGCGCCGTGCATGCATGGCGGCGCGCGGCGAAAGTAGGTGGCGCGCACTTTGTACTTGTGCGACACCACAACAGCAGCGCATAAAATAATAACTAACTTAATGCCTTGGTGTCTATGACGTCACATCAGCTAAACTATAATGAGAACAACGAAATGCTTTCTTTGGCACATGAAGTGGCGTTAATGAATAGTGTTTGCAAAGGTGACTCCGCAGATAAAATTAACAAGTCAGATGACTTTAGTAGCCGTACCAGTTTATACGGAAGCGCCAAGTGAAGACGAATAAATGTAAAACGTGAAGGAAGCGAATAGTAAGCCAAGTGTCACAAAGACAAGGGCTCTCAACAGATTATCGCTAGATGTTAAGGCAACGGAATAATTGACGACAACACAGGCTCCATGTATAGAGAGAGCTGGCATAGATCCATGTGAGGGCAGGAGCGCCCTCGTATGCGATTACTGGTGGATAGGACTATGGCTGCCAGGAGCAAGCCGCTCAACGTCCTTATCAGGTGCTACACTATATAAATCTAAACTTCCTAATTTCCTGTCTTCTTAATACACAATACTCAATAATGGGGTATTTTTATCTGCATCCGATGCACTAATACAAAGAATCGTCCATGTTGAGGGATAAAATTTTTTATAAAGGAGCGCTGAAAGAGTGGATAACATAGTTATCCCTTCGCCATCGTATTTCCACGGAGGTAATGAATCTGTTATAGTAGCTCCCATAATTTCGTACCTCCCATCGCATTTCCGAAACAGGCATTTGTAAGCAAGATGTCAGACGGTAACGAAATGTAAAGAATCTCAGGGAGGCGTTGCCATCTTGTGCACAAAGCACCTGGCAGCGGTAAGACTACTTACCACAAGAATTCAGTTCCCATCATCATGTTGTTGTCCCATCACAATTAAGTTTTCCTCTCCCTTAACTGTCTGAATAATTTCCTTTAGCTCCTCATACATTTCTTCGATCTCCTCATCATCGGCAGAGCTAGTTGGCATATAAACCTGTACTAATTTTGTCGGTGTTGGCTTCGTATCTACCTTTACAATCATAATGCGATCACTGTGCTGCTCATAGTAGTTTACCCGCATTCCTATTTTCTTATTCATTATCAGTCCTGTGATACCCCCACATGATTTTGTATTTATAATCCTGTACTCACCTGACCAGAAATCCTGTTCATCCTGCCACCGAATTTCACTAATCCCCACTATATCTAACCTCAACCTATCAATTTCCCTTTTTACATTTTCTAATTTTCCTACCCTTATTCCACGCTCCGATCCGTAGAATGCCAGTATTGACTTTCCTGATGACAACATCCTCCTGCGATAGAACGCATATGTGACATGAGTTAACGTGTCGTTGGAGCTGATGCCTGAAAATTACGGGAATCGGGCTACTTTGAATGCAGATCCGGTTTCTCCAGCCACATAGCACCGCCTCTTTCCATGCTGAGACGCGTCCCCGCTGCCATCGTGCCAAATGAGGATATATTGGCTGTCACGTGGCTGATACTGTTGTGACTATTCAGTATAAACTGTTATCTGGCCATGCTAAGGATTTGTCATTCATTAGGTGTAATGGAATTGTTCGGACAGCTTTTATGAGGCACTGACTACAGTCTGTATCTATTTCTGTACAGTATGTGACGGAGAGTACTTTTTCACTTTGTTATTTGTGAGTTTTCCTTTGTGTTTAAGTGAACGATGGAGAGTAGCAAGAACATATGCTTAGGTTGCTTCGCTCTGAACTGAGACATTTTCTCTTCGTGTCACTACGTTAACGATATACAGGAGGCTGCAAAATGACCATAGTTTCCGACTCGATTTAGAAAACAATACAGCGTGACTTTCTCAACGGAAAGAAGTGTTCAGACATAAACTTGATTTCCAACATACCCCAACAGAGTGTTATAGGCCCGTTACTTTTCACAGTACATATGACCAATATGAAAATGTGGCGTCGCCCGTGTACATATTTACTGCAGTCATGTCACCTTCTGCTTTCTCTCACCTTTCCTTCCCTTGTCTCTCTGTTCATCCCCTCCTCTCCCCTCTCTCTGCCATCACCTCATCCTCTCTGTTGAACTCCTCCACCTCTTCAGATCATCTCTGAAAAATAAGATTACTTATTTTAACACTATGCTGATCAATACTTTCATCTCATCGTAGCTGTGAACGTAATTTTAAACATTCTCAAAAACTAGTTGTCAATAATAAAGAAGTAGACACATGTAATCAAGTAGATTCAACACTCTTTCTACGGCGAAGACATTATAAACAATATAACAGAACATTTAATTTTGTTATGCTTAAGTTCCCTAGTTGGTGATACTTCTTTGTCTCTTACTCCTCAAGAAACTTAACTGTCAGAATGCACAATTTAAAGGCGACTGACACAAACCACAATTTTAAACAACTTTTTATGTGCCTTTGCGTCTTGTTGTTTTCTCTCGTTTGTTGTCCCTAAAAGTTTCGACATAATATCAGTAAGGTATACTATGGACGGTATTTGTCGACAATAGTAAGTTAAAGAAAACCAGAGAAAAAGTCAGGAAGCAAAAGCCTATGTTAAGAAACTACTTATATTTTAATTTCCGAGGAGTTAATCTAGGCTGTAAGTACGAAGTATGATAGTATGAATTGCCGATTTAGCATTATCCCCCAGTTCTTGCTGCATTATATGATTTGACGCAGCTAACTAAACGCAGACTATCAGAGAAAGAACTGCACTTGGTGGCCAGGTGAGTTGGAGTATTATCACGCTTCCCGTTCTTACTGCCGTCCTGTCTATTCGGTCACGTACCTCTTAACCTCGATGTTCGACAAGACTGATAAATACTTCAGTTGCAGGATATGATTAACCACTTATCAATGACTGACGTTAATGAAACACTAATAGGTTGATGCTTTACCGTGTGAGGCGCTGAAATGGACGTGGGGTCTGTGGAACTACGATGCGGGTTGCGCGGCCGGAGGTTCAGGTCCTCCTTCAGGCGCGCGCACGTGTCTGTGTGTGTGTTACACCGTTCGAACGTGGGAATGGTGGTTGATGTCGGACAGATGGGAACTTCGATCTCGGCAGTCATGCAGGACTTCGGCACCACACGTTCAACCGCCTGCAGGGTGTGCCGTGAGTGGTTGGATGAGGTGTCAGTCCACAACAAATAACTGCCAGTTCATCCTCCCACGGGCATGTGTGTGTGTGTGTGTGTGTGTTGTTCTTAGTATAAGTTAGTTTTAGTAGGATGACTCTGCCAGCATTTTGGAAAAGTATGGACACTAAGCGGTCTATGTCTTTATTTTTTGCGATAGCTTTGTTGTCTTAGGGCACGTTAATAAAAGTTAGTTCCGTTATACTTAAAGCGCATTTTTACAAATTTACGAAAGAAATGTATTTCATTGTCTCATTTTTCATTGTTTTATGGTTTAGTTTAGACTGTCCACTAGTCGTATTTGGTTTTCTTATGTTTTGCTGTAGATCGCGGATCACTGACTAAAACCGGTATTCAGTGGACAAAAGTCTTTCGACTATGGACGTAAATAAAGGAATATATGGTTTACTCATGAATCATTATTCAACTGATGACTATGTCGCATCTTGTGAGACATGACCCTAATTTCATGAAAGATTGTCAAAGCGCACTGAACTGACTCCATTTGTGTCTTCCAGTGACGACGAATATTTGTGACTAATCATTCATTTCTTTCAGTGCAAAGAATGACAACAGACAAAATGTTAGATCCCCAACACACACGCGCCCAACAATCCCGCCGTCCCGGTTCTTTGAAAGCGCTCACTGGACTCTTCGGGTAGCTGGAGATGACGTGCATTTGGTAACACGTGGTTTTGTGAGTCATGGCAGTATAATGGAGAATGTCTGCCATTAGCAAGTGTACACAGCTGCGTATCAAATTGCAACACCTTCAAAGACAGGAGATACCACGATCGATTTTATTTGGGAGATATCCGGTGGTAAAACAGATCACATTGTTGAAAAGAGAGCCATATAGGAGATGTATGGAAGGTGATGAAATCAGTATTGAGCGTTGCCGCAAATAATGGCTATAAGCATTGCTCCACAATCCGGCATGGAATCTGAATCTACATACATACCCTGCAACCCACCAAAAGGTGCGTGGCGGAGGGTACCCACTACCACTACTAGTTATTTGCTTTCCTGTTCCTTCCCCATATAGAATGAGGGAAAAACGAATGATTGTACGAGCTCTAATCTCTCTTTGTGGCCTTTATGCAAACTGTAAGCTGCAGTCCGCTTAAAATTCCGGCCGTCTAAATTTCTTCAACAGTGTTGCTGGAAAAGGACGTTGCCTTTCCTCCAGCGACTTCCATTTGAGTTTCAGAAGCATCTCAGTAATCCTCGTGCATTGATCGAATCTACCAGTAACAAATCTAGCCGCCGTCTCTGAATAACTTCTGTGCTGCATTTAGCGAAAATGCTACTAATTTTCTGCTAAACCACTAGACCAATTTCAATCAAATTTAGTACACACATTCCTTACCGTGAGGTAACAATTGCTGCAGGGTTAATAATCACATACAACACATGGTTCAGATAATATGACGTCATAAACAATAGGAATTGGACGAAGTGGCGCATGATGCAGCGGGACTTTATAAATAGGCTATATGAGAAAGAGTACTTAGCGACTTGCAACAAACTTTAAACGTAATTTAAAACCTTTATTAAACTTTTTCTCGCTGACAATCATAGCAAAATGATGAAAGGAAAAAAGTTTCTCGGTTACTACTTTTCCCATGTTTATGGAGTAAAACTACGGTATTCGGTATAACATTACAATTTATAATTTGTACATTACAAGTTATAGCCGCTAGAAATTTTACCGACAGTATATACGCACATACTTGAGTGAACCTTCGAAATTGTGGTCACCCACAAGCCTGTCCTCAATATAGGCATTCCATCTGCTGATCTCCGTTGTACACTACGCCGTAAAAGTTCTCGGTTTGTGGAGTAGTGAAAGGCGCACCCTACAGGTGTCCAACAAACTGAGGCGTATAAAGGAAGCAACAAACGTGTGGAGGACCTCGATGCGAGCCCCTCGCAGATACTCTGTTGTTCTCTGCCGGCTGCGTATTGGCCATACTTGGCTCACGCACGGCCACCTTCTCCGTCGCGAGGATCCTCCCGAGTGTCGATGTGGTGCGCGTCTCACAGTCGCCCACATCGTCTTGGAATGCCCGGACCTAGCAGCGCAGAGAAGGAATTTTAATCTCCCTGGCGATTTGAAACTTGTTTTAGCTGACAATGCCTCTGTGGCTGACGCTGTTTCAAATTTTATTCGTGTGAGTGGGTTGTACCGATCCATTTGATTTTTAGTACTGTGTTCATTATGTGTTTGTTCTTCGTTGGCCTACCGCTTTTAGGCAGGTGGTTTTAATGTGCAAAAGCGGCCAGATGCCCTACTGCCTTGTCTGTGGTCACCTGGCCAGGACACACTGGCATCGTCTTACCACCGTTCTCTTCTATTACCCGTTTTTAATTTCGTTCTTTTACTTATTGACTTGTTACACCCCTTTGCTTGGTGAGACTTAACACATCGTTTTATGTTACATTGTATTGCTTTTATTCTAATCTCTACGGTTGGAACAAGGGACGGATAACAGTAGTCGTTTAGTCCATTTATAACCAAACCATCGAAATTGTATCGCAGTACGACACATAGTCTACGAGAGCACATAAACAGTAACATTCACGGAAAACCGCCCCATCACCCACCAAGTTTTAATCTATTACTTCTTTACTACTAACTGTAATCGAAAGAGGTTTTACACACATACAGTCCTTATACAAATATACCTGAAAAATGGCAGTAATAAATGAATAAATACCCGGGCAACACCGGGTTTTCAGCTAGTCTAATATATAAAGCAGAGTGACCTTATGTTTGTGTGTTTGTGTGTACTTGTTGAATACAAATCTTTTTGTTCCAATCTTTATGAAATTTTGTACATGTAAGCTTCAATCCATGCCACGTCGGGGGTTCAAATCCCCCCTTGGACTTGGATATGTGTTTGTTGTCCTTAGGTTAGTTTAACTTAAGTAGTTTGTAAGTCTAGGGACTTATGACCAAAGTATTTTGGTGCCATAAGAATTACAAACATTTGACCATTTGATTTTCAATCCATGAGGACGGTCGCCATAAGTGTAAGAATCACTAACAATACATAGTTCACGAGATATGACGTCATAAACAATGAGATGCGCGAAAAACTGCTGCATTTAGCGGAAATGCTGCTCATTTTCTCCTAAACCATTAGACCGATTTCAACCAAATTTTGTACAAACATTCCTTACCGTGAGGTAACAATTGCTGCAGTGTTAATAATCATATGCGACACATGGTTCAGAAGATATGACGTCATAAAAAATAGTAATCGCAAAAATCTCTCACATAATGCGGCGAGACTTTAAAAATACGCTCTATGAGAATGAGAGTACTTAGCGACTTGCAACAAACTTTAATTTCAAACCTTTATGAAACCTATTCTCGCTGACAACCATAGCAAAATAAATAAAAGAAAAAAAGTTTCTCGCTTACTACTTTTCCGCTGTTTAGGGAGTAAAACTACGGCATTCGGTATAACGTCACAATTTATAATTTGTACACTACAAATTGTAGCCACAGGAAATTTTACAGACAGTATACACGCATATAGTTGAGCGTACCTTTTGAATTGTATCACTGTACGACACGTAGTTTATGAAATTTGATCACATAAACAGTAACGTTCATGGAAAACCGCCCCATGACTCATCAAGTTTTAATCTATTACTTCTTTCATTTAATTGTATTCCCAAGAGATTGTACAGACATACGACCCTTACACAAATGAGTATATACATGAAAAATGGCAGGAATAAATAAATAAATACCCGGGCAAGGCCGGGTATTCAGCTAGTTCTCCCAATACACCCAAGTCAACCATCCGCCTTCCCATTTCATATCGCTGTGCAGTTTTACGCCTAGATATTTGACGCGATTGTGTCAAATGTTCAAATGTTCAAACGTTTGTTAAGCTTAAGGGACTTAACTACGGGGTTATCAGTCCCTAAACTTACAAACTACTTATGAACTACCTACAACTAAGGACGGCACAAATATCCATGCCCGTGGGGGGATTCGAACCCCCGACCGTAGTGGCCGTGCAGACCGTGACTGGAGCGCCTCAGTCCCCTCGGCCACCGCGGCCGGCGCGATTGTGTCAAACAGCCCACTACTAATTATGTATTCGAACAAAAAAAAATATTTCAAATGTTTGTTAAGCTTATGGGACTTAACTTCGGGGTCATCAGTACCTAAACTTACAAACTACTTATGAACTACCTTATACTAAAGACGACACAAACATCCATTCCCTTAGGGGGGATTCGAACCCCCGACCGTAGTGGCCGTGCAGACCGTGACTGAAGCGCTTCAGTCTCTCGGCCACCGCGGCCGGCTGTATTCGAACATTACGGGATTGTTTCTCCTACTCATCTGCATCACCTTATATCTTTCTACATTTGAGGCTAGCTGCCATTCCTCACATCACCTAGAAATTTGGTCCAAGTCATCCTGCATCCAAAGTTGACACCTTCCTGGCTACGTATTCCATATGCTCTTACGTTCGTTAGCAGTCTGTAGTGCGGTACCGTGTCAAACGCCTTTCGAAAATCTAGAAAAATGCAGCCTGCCCTTCACCCATGTTTCGCAAGTTCTTTTGAGAGTAACAGGCAAGCTCTTTCGCACGATCGACGATTCCTAAAGCCATGCTGATGCATGGACAGTAGCATCTCTTTCTCTGTTGTTGTTATGGTCTTCAGTCCGGAGATTGGTTTGATGCAGCTCTCCACCCTACTCTATCCTGAGCAAGCATCTTCATCTCCTCATAAGAACGGCAACCCACATCCACTTGAATCTGCTTAGTATACGCGTCTCTTGGTCTCCCTCTGCGATTTTTACACCACACACTTCCCTCCAATGCTAAATTTACGATTCCCAGATGTCTAAGAATGTGTCCTACCAAGCGATCCCTTCTTTCAGCCATGGTATGCCAAAAATTCCTTTTCTCACCAATTCTGTTCAGTACTTCTTCATTGGTTATGCGATCTACCCACCTAATCTTCAGCATTCTTCTGTAGCACCACATTTCGAAAGCCTCTATTCTCTTTCTGTCCACACTTTTTATCGTCCATGTTTCACTCCCGTACAAGGCAACACACCACACAAATGCCTTCAGAAAGAACATCCTTAGGCTTAAATCAATATTCGAGGTTAACAAATTTCTCTTTTTCAAGAACGCTTTTCTACCCATTGCCATTCTGCATTTTATATCCTCTGTACTGCGACCATCGCATGTTATTTTACTACCCAAGTAACAAAACCCATCTACCACCTTCATTGTTTCGTTACCTAATCTAATTCCTTCAGCATCGCCTGATTTTCTAAGTCCGCATTCCATTATCTTTGTTTTGCTCTTGTTAATGTTCATTTTATACGCACTCTTCAACACACTGTCCATTCCATTCAACTGCTCTACCTGGTCCTTCGCTGTCTCTGACAGAATTACAATGTCATCAGCAAAACGCAATGTTTTTATTTCCTCCCCCTGAACTTTAATCCCTATTCCAAATTTTTCCTTGCTTTCCTTCACCGCCTGCTCGATGTACAAGTTGAATAACATCGGAGAAAGGCTACAACACTCTCTTACTCCCTTCCCAACTAATGCTTCCCTTTCATGCCCTTCGAGTCTAATAACTGCGGTCTGGCTTTTGTACAAGTTGTAAATAATTCTCCTTTCCCTGTATTTTACCCCTAATGACTTCAGAATTTGAAAGTGTGTATTCCAGTCAACATTGTCAAAAGCTTTCTCTAAATCAACAAAAGCTAAAAATCTATCTTCTAAGATAAGTCGTAAAGTCAGTATTGCCTTCCGGGTTCCTACGTTCCTCCTGAATCCAAACTGATCGTCCCCGAGGTCAGCTTCTACCAGCTTTTCCATTCTCTTGTAGATAATTCTTGTTAAAATTTTGTAACAATGACATATCAAACTGATGGTTCTGTAATTTTCACATCTATCTGCGCCTGATTTCTTTGGAATGGGGATTATTATATTTTTCTTAAAGTCTGAGGGTATTTCGCCTGTCTCATAAATCTTACACACCAGGTGAAATAGTTTTGTCGGGGCTGGCTCTCCCAGAGACTTTAGTAGCTCTGAGGGCATGTTATCTATTCCCGGGGCCTTGTTCCGACCTAGGTCTTTCAGGGCTCTATCAAATTTATCTCTCAGTATCGTATCTCCTATTTCATCTTGATATACTACCTCTTCCCTTCCTACAACATTGTCTCTAAGTTCATTTCCTTTGTAGAGCTCATCTTTGTACTCTTTCCACCTTTCTGCTTTCCCTTCTTTGCTGAGAACAGGTTTTCCATCTGAGTTCTTGATAATTGTTGAACTGTTTTCCTTGTCCCCGAATGTCTCTTTTATTTTCCTGTAGGCAGTATCTACTTTTCCCCTTCTTATACATTCTTCTATAGATAGGCATTTGTCTTCTAGCCACTGCTGCTTAGCCATTTTGCACTTCCTGTCAATCTCATTTCTTAGTCGTCTGTATTCCATTTTGCCTGTTTCATTTACGGGTTTTTTATATTTTCTCCTTTCATCAATTAACTGTAGTATTTCCTGTGATAACCAATGATTTTTTGTAGGTCTTGCCTTTCTACCTATTTTGTCCTCTGCTGCCTTCACTATTTCATCTCTCAATGCAACCATTCCTCTACTGTTTTATTTCCCCCCGTTTCTGTCATTTGTTGCCTAAAGCACCCTCTGAAATTCTTAAGAACCTCAGCTTCCTTCAGTTTATCCAGGTCCCATCTCCTTATTTTCCTACCTTTCTTCAGTTTTTTTCAATTTCAGCCTACAGTTCATGACCAATAAGTTATGGTCAGAGTCTATATCGGCTCCTGGGTATGTCTTACTGTTTAAAACGTGGTTGCGGAATCTATGTTTTACCATTATAAAATCTATCTGATACCTTCCGGTGTCTCCTGGTCTCTTCCACGTATACAACCTTCTTTTGTGATTCTTAAACCAGGTGTTTGTTATGATTAAATCATGTTCTGTGCAAAATTCTACCAGGCGACTTCCTCTTTCATTTCTTCTGCCCAGTCCATATTCACCTACTATTTTTCCTTCTCTTCCTTTTCCTACTACCGAATTCCAGTCTCCCATCACAATTAAGTTTTCCTCTCCCTTAATTGTCTGAAAAATTTCCATTAACTACTCATACATTTCTTCAATCTCCTCATCATCGGCAGAGCTATTTGGCATAGAAACCTGTACTACTGTTGTCGGTGTTGGCTTCGTATCTTTCTTGACAATGATAATGCGATCACTGTGCTGCTTATAGTAGTTTACTCGAATTCATATTTTCTTATTCATTATCTGTCCTACTCCTGTGATAACCGCAACTGATTTTGTAGTTATAATCATGTACTCACCTGACCAGAAATCCTGTTCATCCTCCCACCGAACTTCACTAATCCCCACTATATCTAACTTCAACCTATCCATTTCTCTTTTTAAATTTTCTAATTTTCCTACCCGATTAAGGGATCTAACATACCACGTTCCGATCCGTAGAATGCCAGTATTGTCTTTCCTGATGACAACATCCTCCTGAGTAGTCCCCGCCCGGAGATCCGAATGGGGGAGTATTTTACCTCCGGAATATTTTACCCGAGAGGATGCCATCATATTTTCATACAGTAGAGTTGCATGTCCTCGGGAAAAGTAACGGCTGTAGTTTCCCCTTGCTTTCAGCCGTTCGCAGTAGCTGTGTGGCAAAGCCACCTTAGCTGATGTTACAAGGCCAGCTCAGTCAATCATCCAGACTGTTGCCCCTGTAACTACTGAAAAGGCTGCTGCCACTCTTCAGGAACCACACGTTTGTCTGGCGTCTCAAGAAAATTTATTGTCTTAGAACTGAGAATATGTTCAAGACTTCTACAGCAAACTAACGTTAATGATATAGATATGTAATTATGTGAGTGCGTCCTTTTGCCTTTCTTATACACAGGATTCAGATGCGCCTTTTTCCATTCACTTGAAACTTCTTGTTGAATCAAAGCTTCGCGATAAATGTAAGCTAAGTAAGCGGCAAAAGCTGCAGAGAATTCTTTGTAAAACGGAATTGGTACCCCATCTGGAACGTGTCACTTGTTTGTTTTCAATTGTCTCACAAGGGACACCTTTGACCTCGAACTCTCGGAACCGCACGAAACCATGCTTGGAATAACAGGACAGTGTCTTGTGTGTCATTTCCATGCAGAACGTTGCATTGTACCTCCAGTAATATGGAGGTTTGTGCGCCGTCTTGCAATAACCGTTTTTATCTGTAGTTACAAATACATTACATCGGATATTTGTACTAGCATTGCTGCATATACTTCTGTTAAATTGTTCATAAAAAATTTATAATGTATTACAAACTCTAAAGCGAAAGAGAATATTAGAATCCAGGATAACAGTTTACTTACAGTCGTTGAGGCGTACAGTGCTGATGTTGGCAACAACCGTAGAATGCTATTTGAAAATCCAATCATACAGAATAAGGGAAATAATCCTTGGTGTTGGCACTGAAGTAAATAAATAATTCTGTTCTTTTCCTTAGGTTGACAGAAGTTTTTATGTAACAGTACTCTTGCCTTGTCAGTAAATTAACCATCCTTGTGAAAGAAATATTTCGTTGCCAACATTAGCATATTACGTCGCTGCAACCGTAACTAAACTTTACGCAGTATTCTATCTGTCTTAGTTAAGTTGTAATCCCTTATAGATATGTGTCACTATAGACATTTAGTTATAAAAATATAAAAGGGGGTGGGTTTTGTGATAAAACGCCAGGTTTCGTGCTTTCAAAATACATACTGCAATTTATAACGGCTAAACTTCGAAACGCAACAAAGAAGATTCAACAGTTGTTGCTGCACAGTACACTGCCCGGTCTCCGTAAGTAATATTTTACGCAGTGTAATAATATTATTTTTCGTTTTTGTACCCTAGCTGCGGGAGCGGCCGACCGCTTAAAGGCGCCTTCCTGCGGAGATTCGAGTCCTCCCCCAGGCATGGGTGTGTGTATTGTCCTAAAGTTAGTTTAAAGTAGTTTGTAAGCCTAGGGACTAATAGCCACACAAGTTAAGTCCGTTAGATTTTAACCATTTTAACATTTTGTACTCAAAATATATTTGTATGTTCTGGAAAGCTCTGTTGTGTTATGATACTGTGCGGCTGCTATCTCCCCACTGGCAGAATCTCTGTTATTAGGTAGTGCTTTCAAAAGAGATATACAAAAACGTACGTTCGAATATCACACACTTCAGATCATAATAAATATATTTACGGAAAACATACAGACCTCTCCGTCCGGGTTACCAGTTATCGCGACAATTTTTTTTATGTTCGAATCTTTTTGGAAACGAAGCATTGTAAATCCACCTCTAGAACGATTAGAAGAGTTTACGGTAGCGTAACCATCCGCAATTTCATGTTAAATTGCCGTGACGCAAATACTATATCTGCCCAGCACGTTACACTTAAGAACTATGGGCAACGAAATTCAGGGTGCGACAGCTCGTACTTACAGGAGCCTTAAGACAGAGGACTCTTTTGAACGACGATTCGTCTGCACCACGATTCGATTCTTACAATTCTTTGTTTGTATTAGCTCAAATGAATGATACATTCACGAATCTCCACAACTCTACCACCTTCCTACTATCGATATAAAACCGTCCTGGCGATAACAGCGTCACTTGACGAGGAATGACTGCTGGTCAGACACCCGCGCGGTGAATATAGTACCGTAACGTGGGGTGAAATGGAACAGAACATGTAGTTTCTACTGAAAATTAATGTCTAAATATTGCACTACAACTCTGAAAATTAATATAAAGAACCTTTAGTTATGCTTACATCTATGTGTTGCAAGGTTAAAAATCCTCTATCAAAACCTTTCGTTATATTTTAATCTAAATTGTTTCAAATCATCCCAGGAGTTGGGGTGATTTGGAACACTGACTCTTTTGATAAATATTTGCATTTAAAACATATGGAGGTGTTGATTGGGACACAGTAAACACATGTGTCAGAACTTTGTTGTGGAGGATGCCTTTATATTACGTCTGTTTGATTTTAATTAATGCTGTTTACTGGGTGGAACACTTCTACTGTCTGCTCCAAATTGCTGAAATAGTTTTCTATCTCCTCTGTTAACTTGCACCCTAGCTCTCTTTACATTTTCACTTAAACGTACTGTAAGAGCCTTGTTATGTGAGATCAGATTTTTCACCCACTCATATCCAGGCCTATTGCCATCAGACCTCTTTTCCACTCTTCCACTTCGGTCCAAATCGCACCTCAGAATATCCCGAACCTCACTTGTCGTAATTGGCTGACACCATTCTGCACATTTAAATAAACCACTGATTGATGCCCTCTCTTCTTCTGCTGCCAAGACGGTTTGTCCACCTATTTTCAAAGGATTTTTATTATTTAACTTCCTTGAGAATGTACTAACAGGTATTCCATATTTTTAGAAACATTTCTGAGATATTTTACGTGTCTTGATTTCATTCAGAGCTTTCTGGAGGCTTATCTCGCTATAGTTTTGATATCCAGCTGGCCCAGTCTTCTTTTTGTACACTCGTAGCATGTTCCAATTCACCCTGAAAAAATATTATTTTTCATATTTACACCTCTACCTAATAAACAACATAAGTAAACATAAGCTAACTTTTCACACATCATGACTGATAGTTGCCCTTAACATACCAATGTCAGAAAACTGTATTACTGTTACCAGAGTAGCTGTGCAACAGTTTGTTTTCAGACTCTCATATTATGGGAAATTTTACACTTTTATATAAATATTTTTTTGGAGTTGTATACCTCTTTCACACACACAATTTTTGTATCACTGTAACAATTAGTATCTCTGGTGACTATGGGAGGTGGTTTTCATTAGTTACACCAAAGTATCTCTCCTCAGCAAAAATGATTTCTTGAAATGGAGAAATGTTCCATTTCACCCCAGTAGTTCCAAATCACCACAAGTTACGGTACCAGAGTGCGGAGGCTGGGCAAGATCACGTGGGGAACTGCACGGCTTGTCGGCTGTTGGAGGACTGCTGCGGGGTGTCTTCAATAAGTGGAGCCAAAAAAATAGCGGTAAGAGATCGTATTTTTATTGAAAGGTACGCGGGTTCGATTCCGCCCGGCGCATTGCGAAGGAGCAGAAAAACAGTTGCCGCCGGCTGGAGTTCAACCTGCGACCTTCTCAATACGAATCCCATCGTTTATCGCTGAGCCAAACACCGCTTCCTAAACACGCGCTCACAGGGACAGTTGCTAAGATGCATATGGTGATAAATAAGTACCAAAATTCCTTTTACTTCCTAAACGCTCGGACATTTCGAGTTCCCACTTGGGGCACTTTCGTGTCTCACCACGCCCTACATGTACCATAAATTTGGACGAATTCGGCGATGAGTAGGCGTCCTCTCCTCGTAAGACTTTAATGGGTATGTGATCGACGTCTCTGGGCGTTTGTCCAGTGCTCCGATGAATCCCAACAATTTCCTCACCACGCCGAACACGCCGATGGGGAGTGCGAATCCTTCGTTTCCCGGAGGAACATCTCCTTGACACCTACAACTGTGTGACAAAGGCGAGCTGGCGGCTGAGAAATGTATTTTCCCACTCTCTCAAATTTTGCTTCCTCAATTACGGTATCAACTAGATATAAATGATAATAATAAAAAAAGTGAAACAAATCCATCAATAATGAAAACTACAGCATTAGAAACAATCAGTCAGAGATACCCCGAAGATCAGTGGCTACACATCTACATAGATGGGTCATTAATGCAAAAAGAAAGAAATATTGGTGTATGAATACACAGCAAAATCTTCTGTTTTATCAAAGTTTTGGATTACACCACTCTAATTTTGAAGGTGAAGTTGAAGCCGTCAGAACTGTAGTAAATCAGCTAAATAACTATTTGCACACATTTGATTAAGCAGTCATATTCTGTGACTCGAAAGCAGCAATATCAGCAGTTGTTAACTTAAGAGATCCAAAAATTGCTAAAGTAAAAGATATCCAAGAAATAATTAAGTCCCTACAGCAACAGAACAAGAAAATTGCAATTCAGTGGATACCATCTCACTGTGGCGTAATGGTAATGAGAAAGCTGATTTCCTAGACAAAAAGGACACAAAAATTAAACAAATTGGAAAAACTACCCTGTCATATTTTGCAGTAAAATCGCATTATTATCAATATTTTTAAAGAATAATCGAGAAGAATTAATAAATTCTCATGTGAGCGGAAGAGCCGGGAAACCCTGTTGGATAACCAACTGATACCAGATGGAGCAGAAGAGAGGCAGTGGCGACATCCCGCCTGACTGCTGGACACCACTGTTTGGCCGCCACCTGCACAACATCTCCAGAATGTGTTCTGTGTCACAAGAGTGCTGCCTAATGAACAGCGATCATTTAAAAGAGTGTTCACAATTGTGCAATTGTAATTTAGACTTAACAAAATTGTACTGGGAAGCTAGAAAGCGAATGACGTTAAGTCGACTGCCGGAACATTAAAATAATAATAATAATAATATTTGGTAGACGGTGAAGTTCCTCTAGTTTCTAAGGTTAATAGTGCTAGGTTTCATAGTTCGGTATAAAACGTAAGATTTTATCGAGTTTCACAGATAAAATACCCTCTGCCATACACCATACGTAGGGAGAGAGTGGAAAGTTTCATCGCAATTGGTTGGTTGGATGATTAAAGGGGACAAAACTACAATGGTCAACAGTCCCCCTTCATTGCAATTGGTTCAACGGCGCAGCAGCGTATAAAACACGAACAAACATGATACGGCAGTTCCCAATGCGTCTCATTGTTTATGAAGTCACATCTCCTAAGCTATAAAGGAGTACAATGTAATAATTCCCAAGGCAAAACGCGTTGCGAGTACACGTAACATCTAAAGCGATGTGGCAAAGATCAGAACAGAAGTAGCGCCGAAGAGAGGCCTCGAGTGATTCCACAGATAATACTAACGAGACACATGACTCTACTAGCGGTACCAGATAATATGACAGCGCCACATGTGAAGGCGGCTAAATATAAAATATGAAGGAAATGAACAGTAACCGAAGCGTCACAAAGACAAGTGCTCAGAAGGGATTAGCACTAGATATTAAGATAACTGAATAACTGAGGACAACTCAGGTTGTGTGTAGAGAGACCTTGCGTACGAGGTTTGTCAGGAAAGTAATGAGACTGTTTCTCTATTTCAGGAACTACATACAGAAGGACAATGAAACTAGTGGAGCTGATAAAGGCAACATTTGTCTACAAGCAGTGAATATTTGAAGTACCTACGGTGAACACACGTGAGTTTATAACATATTTTGTTAGGTGTGTTAGTGTTGCTTGTCCGTGAGATAGCGGGTACATCAAATTTTGTGTGAAACTCAATGACAATGCACTAGAATCATTTAGTAACATTTAGAAAACATTTAGAAAATTAACACAAGCTGCTGAGTGGCACACAAGCAGCTAACCACGAGTAAAGAAGGCCAGGAGAAGCAAATAAAAAATCTGGGTCATGTTGATTTGGTTCTTTGATCATCAAGGCTAGATCCATAAGGAATTTTTTCCTCGAGGAAAAATAATGTATCAACAATTTTAGATCCAGGTCCTTGAAACACAAGGAATCGGGTCATTCGTGTCCGTCCTGACATGTCTCAATCATGGATCCTCCGTCACGACAATGCACCGTGCCACACTGCTCTCTATTGGTAATAAGGGCATTCATGTTTTGCCAACCCCCCCCCCCCCACTCTCACCACAATTCCTAAGATCTCAGTCTCTGTGACGTCTTCCTGTTCCCAAAAATAAAAAATGCTGTTTGTGGCCATCATTTTGGGTCCGTAGGAAACGTTGAAAGGGTCGTGACACAGGAGCTTTGGAGGGTTCTATCTGTGAGAGGGCAAGAGTGTCTTCGAAACTAATAACAGGATATTTTTCCGCATCTGATGTACTAATCCAACTAGTCATCCATGTCGTGGGACAAAATATTGTGTAAACGAGTGCTGAAAGATTGGATGTCCTAGTTTCCTAGTTCTTCTCTCACAGTCGTATATCGGAAACTGGCAATTATAACCTTGGTCTCAGACAGTAAAGGAATATGAACACCGTGCAATGTTTTCTGATTATTTTTTCTGAAATCGATTTCTCCGATTCAGTACGTAATTGTTATTCGATTTCTGCTATTCGTTCGCTGTTCTTTCTATTCTTCAATGGCAAGATTCAAGTGTGCAAAGTTTTACTGAAATCAGATGGACGATACAGCAGCGCATAAAATACATACAAACATGATGCGGCTGTCTGCCACGCGTCTCAGTGTTTATGAGAAGAGAGTTTATAAGAAGTACGATGAAATAATTTCTAAAACACATTTATTAGCGTAAATCGATGGTGCTGCAAAACAAGATGCGAACACATCTAATAGCAAATAATTAATACATTTAAACGTCATTCATAATGCTGTAGTTTTAGAAGCAACTGCGTGTTCATGACGTCACATCTGTTTATCTATATATGTCTGCTGAGCTAGGTGAAGTATAGTGATGTAATTACGCCTGTAACTTTCGCGAAAGTTCAACGATTGCAGATCAAGTGCAGTGCCAAAGCTATGAATTGTTTTCCACGATTCCGGAGATTTCTGGCATATTGCTTCTAGGGACCATTCATTTGGCACACATGTGTCCAGTGCAGCTCGTGCGAGGCCCCATGATGACCAGGACGTATCGTACACTGGTTGCAGACCATTTACACCCCATCATGCCGATCGAGTTTCCCAACGTCATTGTCATTTTTCAATATTATAACTCACGATGTCACAAGGCCGGGAGTTGCTGGAGTGGTTTGAGCAAAACAGTGGCGAGTTCTGTTTATGTGGTTGTCCATCAACTTGTTCTGTCACAACGCGATCGCGATAGAACGCATATGGTCAGAGCTTATCCCTCCCTCCCTGGAGTCTGCGTGACTCAGGCGACTGGTGAATGCAGATGCGGCGCCAGATCTCTGGAGCCTTATACCACGGCCTCGTCGCAAACACGCCAAGATGCGTCACCACTGCCATCGTGCCAAATGAGGACATACTGCATCTCACTGTTGTCACTACTCATGTTAACTGTTGTCTGGCCTTGCTAAGGATCTTCCATTCATTACATGTAACTGATTTGTTTGGACAGCGCTCTTGGGGAAGTGACTACAGTCTGCTTGTATTTCTGTACACTGTGTGACGGAGAGTAACTTTGACTTTGTTATTTGTGAAGTTTTCTTCCTGTTCAATTGAAGGATGGAGAGTAGCAAGAACATATGCTCGCCGCGAACTTCTGTTAAACTCATTTTCTCTTTGTGTATCTACATGAACGATATACAGGAGTCTGCAAAATTACCCATATGTTTCGACTCTATTTAGAAAACAATAACGCTTGACTTTCTCAACGGAAAGAAGTGTTCAGACATAAACGTGACTTTCAACATACCCCAAGAGAGTGTTAGAGGCACATTACTTTTCACAGTATATATGACCAAATAGCTGAAAATGTGGTGTCGCCCGTGTACATATTTACTGCAGTCACTTGACCTCGCGTTTTCTCTCTCTGTCCACCTTCCCTTTCCTTCTCTCTCTGTTCATCTCTTCCACTCCCCTTTCTCTGCCATCACCTCCTCCTCTCTGTTAAACTCCTCCTCCACCTCCTCAGTCCAATGCGTCCTACATCTGTGAAAATTTATACATTATAATTATTTTAACATTGATGCTAATCAGTGAAGTGCAAGCTACCTTCCGCCATGCGCTGTATGAAATCTTACGTAGACAGTGATGATGTTCAAGTTTTGAAGGTTCGGAATAAAACGGTAGATATTGTCGAATGTCATAGTTAAAATCCCCTCAGCCATACACCACACGAAGTTTTACGTAGTCAGTGATGTTCCCAGAGCGACATAGCATAGATCCATGTGAGAGCAAGAGCGCTCGAATTACGACTAGTGGTGAATAGGACGCTGGAGCCGGCCGCGGTGGACGAGGGGACTGCGGCGCGCAAGTTACGGTCTGCACGGCCACTACGGTCGGGGGTTCGAATCCCTCCTCGGGCATGGATATTTGTGCCGTCCTCAGTATTAGCTAGTTTGTAAGTAGTTTATAAGTTTAGGGACTGATGACCCCGTAGTAAGTCCTATAAGCTGTACAAACATTTGAACATTTGAGGTCGATGGCTGGCAGGAGTGAGTCGCTCAATGTGCTTCTCTGGCCCTGCACCACATATAACTCAGCTTCCTTAATTTCCTCTCTTTTTAATACACAATACTAAATAATACGTTATTTTTATCTCCATCTGCTATACTAATCCACCTAATCATCCATGCCGTGGTATAAAATTTTATATAAACGAAGGCTGAAAGATTGGTTAACGTAGTTAGACTACAGTATTAAGGGGAACAGTTGCCAGTCATTACAAGAACATCATCTCTTAACCACGACAGAAATAACAGTAAAACTAAGATGATTTACTTTTATATATTTTTGACGACATTACAGCGTTCATTATAATGAAATAAATCGCAATTTGCGATCACTTATGGCATCAATGTACTAGGTTTAGATGGAATACCAACGTGCAGCGAATGAAAATTTATTGCCCGGCCGGGATTCGCACCCGGGATCTCCTGCTTACTAGGCAGACGTGTTGACCACTCCGCCACCGAGGACACTGTGACCAGCCCCACTGCAGAGGACTCTTCCCTGCACGTCTCCCGCCATACCAAAATCTCCATTCGTCACGCTGTCTCTTTCCTATTACCACAGCCGATTTGTTCTGTAATGTTCGCAGCTACAATACTGTATTCCCGCATCAGGGAGAACAGACCATGAGGTTTCAAGACACAATTAATTGTCGTCAGGAGCCCAGCCTCGGCTTGTATACAATTATATATTTTTGACGTTACAGCGTTCATTTTACTGAAATAAATCGCAATTTCCGATCACTTATGGCATCACTGTACTAGGTTTAGATGGAATACCAAAGTGCGGCGAATGAAAATTTGTGTCCGGAAAGAGACAGCGTGGCGAATGGAGATTGGGTGTGGCGGGAGACGTGCAGGGAAGAGTCCTCTGCAGTCGGGCTTGTCACTGTGTCTTCGGTGGCGGGGTGGTCAACGCGTCTGCCTAGTGAGCAGGAGATCTCAGATTCGAATCCCAGCCGGGCACAAAATATCGTTCGCCGCACTTTGGTATTCCATCTAAGCCTAGTACAGTGATGCAATAAGTGATCGCAAATTGAGATTTATTTCATTGAGGTCTACGTTGACACGAAAAACTTAAACATATAACATTTCAGAAAGGAATTCGAATCAGCAAGCCTACTATAACAGAAATCGTTAATGTCAACGATCTTGAGAACTATAACCAACTTCTTGTTCAAACTATACAACAGGGGTGGTCCAACGCGGCTATTGCTTTAATGCAGTGCGACTCTTGTTTTAAAAAGTGAAAAGTGACTCACACGCAGATAACACAAATGGAACTTGCTTGCTCAGACCAACAACTGTGGAACTTTCTTATCTACTTGGCAGGGCAGCACTACTCCAGTCTAGTAAGCCGTGGCGGAGCGACCGAGCGCATTGAGGCGCTCAGCTAAGATCCACGAGGCCGTTCCCCGTCGAGAGTTAGAATCTCCTTCTGGCATGGATGTTTGTGCCGTCTTTAGTCTAAGCTAGTTCACAAGTAGTTAGTAAGTTTATGCCGTCCTCTCACGGGACGTGGAAACGTACGTGGAGGAGGACGTGGTGCCGTTGCAGCGTGGAATTCCACGTTCCACTGCCCTGCGAAGCGTGGAATGAAGGATCCAGCATGTTAGATTTTTGCTTCGTGGAGTGGAACGTGGCCAATGAGAAGCGACCTGGTTTTCAAGTGACAAGCAGAACTTTTGATCCGCCATATTGCAAACGGAACTCCGTATTTCGTGCCTTCTTTCGTTTTAGCTTACAATGTATAAATATAATCTTTTTAAAGCGCCAGAAAATTGAAGAACTTTTGAAAACGCATCGTTTTAGGTATGATTTGTTACAATAATGTACCGGAAACTATATTTTCATAGCTTTAAAGGATATCGTATTTAACGTTAGTCAGTGTTATAATTTGTATACCGTGAAAGAATATCGTTCCTATGCTACGGTTCAACGCCATTCTATCAAAGGAACGTCTTTGTGATACTTTGTCATAGATAAATAAGATATTACAACATGTTGTACGTGCATAGTATATGACAAATACAGCACTGTGTCTAGCGAGCAGAGATAGCGTAGTTGGTAGCGTGTTGCGCTGCAACGTAGAAGTTGTGATTAACTCGTGTACGCGACGCCATACTTCTAAAAAATTTTAATTTTTTCCTTTTTTGTTTCCTCAATGTTTCTGGTTCTTTCTTATTAATTTACGTGTAATATCCGATATTTGTTGTCATTTCTTTTTAAGACGACGGATTAGCGTGGTGGTTAGCCTTACAACCTATGGAGAAAAAGAGATGTAAATAACAGATTTGCATCTACACTCTCACAGATATTTTTCAAATGTTCAAATGTTTGTAAATTTTTGGACCAAACTGCGTGGTCATCAGTCCGTAGCTTTCAAACTACTTAAACCTAGGTAAACTAACATAAGGACAACACACACACCCATGCCCCAGGGAGGACTCGAACTTCCACGGCGAGCAACCGCGCGCTCCGCAGCTAGACGCTTTAGACCGCTCGGCTACTCCACCGCGGCAGATATTTTTAATCATTTCTTTTAATTATGGTTAATCAACTAATTTGTTAATTTAATACAATTGTAATATTCGGTATTCGACGTTATTTATTAGAAACAAGAACGAACTTTGTTCAGTTTCACATTGCAAAGTGAACATGGCTAGCGCGTGGTTACAGAAGCAGATGCAGTGTAGGAGGAACAGTGTCTACCTACAAAACCGAAAGCAAAAATTATCACAACGAGCATTGTCGAGCTGGGGCATTGTTCCGCGTTTATAACAAGTAAAATATATGGTCAGAAACTATTATCTCCAAATATACAGTATATGTAAAAAGTGGAAAATGGGAATATAAGAGCAAGACAACTGGAGCTGGTGCAAATGATGTAGTTCACCATCGACAATTTTTTAAAGCATTTTTGCCAAAATTTATTTTGTCGTAAATTTCGGTATTATCTCAACCGCTTTCAAGATACATGTACCGTCTTTGAGCTTCTTGAAGGAAAAAAATACAATTTATGTAAGAGTATTGCATGACACATGCAAGCATAAGAAAGCATTTCGCTTTTTTCCAACGATGGCTGACAGAGATACCGTGTAATTTTACTCACACCCATCTTTGTAAACACAATGATCAATGCGCTAACCCGCAATGGGTGCTGGAGAGCGCTGCGGTCGCAAATTACGATGAGCAGCACGTTATGTGGATATAGCAGGGCGTTTCAGAGCGTGCTGTAGCTAGGTTAATATTGCAAAACAAAAAATAAATAAACAGTCTAGGACTGAGGGAAGAGTTTGTAAAGAACAATATTTTAGACCCCAAAAATAAGAAACTACAAAAACTGAATGCCCAAATTCCCCCTTCTAGACATACAATAGGGAGGAGAGCAACTACTATAAGAGGTGACATTGTACGTAACTTGCAAAAACATACAAGTTACTGTACAGCAATGAGACGAGCTATGGACGAGTCTACTGATATCCAAGACAAACCGCAACGTGCCATAAGTGTGAGCTATGTATCAAATGACTTGGAGGTGGTGGAAAAGCTCTGAGACCTTGTTATCTTGAAGGTTACCACTCGAGGTTGTCACAACAACAAAGCCCTGGATGGTGTTTTAGTGAAATATTCAGTGCCTGCTGGGAAGACTGTCAATATTGCTACAGATGGTGTACTGTCTATGACAGGTAAAAACCTACGGCTTGTGGGACTTTAAAGGCTGACACTTCATACGCTAAATTCCTACCTGTTCACAATAACAGTTCAAATCCTTCACAGAAATCAGCAATGACAATCTCCGTGGTAATGTGTCTTGGTATTGCTTAGTGAGATGGGTATCGGAAGGTAATGTTGGTTGGTAACACTGCGTTTCGAGTATTTGCTCCAGTAAATAAGTACAAAAATTGTTGTTTTTAAGCTATATTTAATCGTTTCCAGTTGGTATAAATATAAGTGTCGTTACATTACTGGAAGTGTTAGTTTAGTATTAAATAGGGAAAAACGACGTAAAAAAAGTTTGTTTTTCTTCTCGCGCCTATAGCACGTATTTGTAGGCCTAATTTAACGCGCTCGAATCGGTGTAAACAGTCACTAAAACTTACATCTGATTACCCATTCTTCTATTTTTCACTCGCTGCATGTAGTAGTTAGGATTTATAAAGTCTATCAGACACAACTAAAAGGAAAACAGCGTAAATTTCGTGATTTAGCAAAAGTGTGTATAGAAATCCGTGTTTATAGGCCTAAATTTTGTTTTCGTGAGCGTGTTTTTTAGGCCTAATTTTTGTTTTCGTGAGTGAGTTTGTTTATATCTAGTGCCCTTTCATTTAATTATATTTGCGTTAACAGATTGTAGTGTCTCTTGGTGTAACTTTCACGTTTTTGTCAGTACTTAACCAAGTTTTTACGATTTCTATTTTTACTATGGGTGAGAAGTGTGTGACATGCTGTAGGATCGTTTGTTCCGGGATGTGGTGTGATGGTTGTAGTGGTTTCTTTCATTGGGGCGAAAGTAGTGGCGTTGGAAATGGGGACATAAATGAGGTTCACCAGTAGTTTTGTAGGATCTGCAATAGAGATAGGAAAATAATGGAACAGGAGGGGCAAAATTGCAGCTCTTCAAGCTGAATTAGATAAGGTAAGGGAGACTCTGAGCAGGTTAAGGAGGGAGAAGGGTGAACAGCGGTGGGAAGTGGCAACAGGTAACAGGGGGAACAGGCTTAGGACAGTTTCAGACAGCTTTGTCATTGATCTGAAAAATAGATTTGACCTGCTGCCTCAGTCAGAACCGGATGAGCCTGATGTAGCTGAAGCTGTAGAAAGGACACAACAAACTTTCGAGAAGGATTTGAAAAAGGTAGGGAAAACTGTGAAAAGAAAGAAAGTCTTGTTAGGTAGCTCCCACGGTAGAGGTGTTGGCCAGCTACTGCAGGAAGAGCTACTATCAGAGTACCAGGTCACAAACTTTTTCAAACCAAATGCGGGTCTGGGTCAGGTAACGGAGGATATAGGTTCTTTATGTAAAGATTTCACAATGGAGGATAGCGTGGTTATAGTGGGTGGTCCGGGAAACAGCATTGACAGTAACTGTAAATATTCTATAGAGAGTGACCTGGTGAAGATATCATCGGCAACGAAGCATACTAGTGTGGGGTTTGTATCTGTCTTGAGTCGCCATGATCGACCTCATTTGAACTCTTCTGTCAGGAGAGTAAACTTGGAGTTTTAACGGCTACTAATGTCAGATATGGGGTCCCATATTGGTTTGATTCCTGTGGATGATATCTGTAGTTGGGACTACAGTAGGCATGGCCTTCATCTCAACAGGAAAGGGAAGGGAAAACTGTTTGGGTTGATTGGGGGGGGGGGGGGGCTGTCACAAATGGTCAAATACCAGTGGTTACAGGTGTTAGAGGGATACCTTTTTTTAGGATAGGGAAGGGGGAAAGAAAACCAGTTTTGAGAGAGCTTGGAAGACACCCTTAGTTTGAAAAACAGGAGATACAGTTTAGAAAACAATGTTTAACAGAAAGTACTCAGAAACTGCCAGAAAATCTTAGTTATACCGTTAGTATGCAATATCAGTTATCTTTATTACATCAAAATATTCCAGGACTCAGAAATAAACTTGACGAACTACTTATTTATATTGATGAAATGGATTCCTCTAATCCAATTGACATAATTTGCCTCTCTGAACATCATGTGGCCACTGGTATAGATATGTTAAACTTTCCAGGATTTAATTTAGCTTCACACTTCTGTAGAGTAGATATGGAAGGAGGAGGAGTTGCCACATTAATTAAAAACTGTTATAAATTCAAGAATATTGATATAAATAAATTCTGTCTAGAGCAGAATTTAGAAACTTGTGCAACAGAAGTAGAGTTCCATAACAGATGCTATATAATAGTAACTATTTACCGAACACATGCAGGAAATTATAATTTATGCCTAAATCATCTAGAAGCTCTATTGGGTTATTTAACAGGAAGAAATAAATAAATCCTTGTTGCTGGTTTCATTAATACAGATTTTCATATGCAGTCCTCCAGTAAAAATTTATTGCAGTCAGTAACTTTGTCTTTTAACCCAACACATACCGTAAAGTTTCCAACTAGGATAACTAAAACCTCTAGGAGAGCAATTGATAATATTTTTATAGACAAATCAAAGGAACTAAATCATATCATAAAACCAATAATAAATTGTCTATCAGATAATGATAAGCAGCTCCTTGTTTTAGGTATAGATTTTAAACAGATTATGAAGATTGCAAAATCTACATTCAGGAGATTAGTCAACCCACCAAAAATTGAAAATTTTTTCATGTAAGACAAAAAGGAAAATATATCTATCAATCAAGATTAGTTGCAATGATGAGGATTTAGCTAAATTAAGGAATTCTGTAAAATATTTAAAAAAATATTCAGGCATCTAAACAAATGCACTATGAGAAGAAGATAGCAACATCAGGAAACCAAGTAAAAACAATATGGGATATAGTGAAAGAGGAGACTGGTAGAACCAGAAAGGAACAAGAGCAGGTAGCATTATGAGTAGATGAGACATTAGTAAATGATGGGTATAGTGTGGCAAATCTATTTAACAAGTACTTTATATCTGTTACTGATAGTATGGGATTGTCTGGGTCACTAAATATTGCCTTTGAATATTTGAAATTAACATTTACAAATAACTTCAGGTACATGAATGTGTCACTCACTTCACCAGAAGCAATAACTTCCATAATAAAATCTTTAAAAACAAAGCATTCTAGTGGTTATGATGAAATATCAACAAAGTTAATTAAAGCATGTTCTCGTGAAGTTAGCACAATTTTAATTTATTTGTGTAACCAGTCTATTAAAACTGGAACATTTCCTGATTGACTAAAATGTGCGGATATTAAACCTCTATTCAAGAAAGGGGATAAAGAGATACCATCAAACTACAGACCGATTTCATTTTTGCCAGCATTCTCAAAAATTCTAGAAAAGGTAATTTACAAGCAGCTTCTCAACCACCTGACCACAAATGACATATTGTTCAAAACACAGTTTGGATTTATGAAAGGTTCCTACAGTGAGAATGTACTTAAATCATTAGATAATAAATTGCAAGCAGCAGGTATTTTCTGTGATTTGTCAAAGGCATTTGATTCTGTGAATCGTAACATCCTTTTAAGTAAATTAAAATTCTATGGTGTCACGGGAAATGCTGCAAAATGGTTCAAGTCGTACCTCACTAACAGGAAACAAAGGGTGTCAGTGCAAGTGACTAGTGAATTAAGCCAACAGTCATCATCGGATTGGGAAGAAATTACATGTGGTGTCCTACTAGGATCCACCTTAGGGCCATTGCTTTTTCTTTTGTACATTAATGACCTCTCATCAGTTACACCAGCAGAAGCAGATTTCGTTTAGTTTGTAGATGATACAAGTATTGCAATAAAAAGTACGTCAAGTTTATTTATAGAAAGGTCTGCTAATGACATTTTCATGAACATTAATAAATGGTTTAAAGCCAACTCATTGTCATTAAACTTTGAAAAGACTCACTACATCCAGTTCAGAATATGTAAGAGATTTCCCGCCAGCATATGCATAAAGTATGAAGAAGAGAAGATAGAAGAGGTTGACAGTATTAAATTCCTGGGATTACAGCTTGATAATAAATTTAGTTGGGAGGAGCACACCACAGAACTGCAAAAGCGACTCAACAAATCTGTATTTTCAATACGAATGTTATCAGGCGTAGGAGACATAAAAATAACAAAGCTTGCATACTTTGCTTACTTTCATTCCATAATGTCGTTTGGTATAATATTTTGGGGTAACTCTTCAAGTCAGTCAAAAGTCTTCAGAGTCCAAAAGCGTGTAATACGTATTATTTGTGGAGAAAATTCACGGACGTCCTGTAGAAGCCTCTTTTAAAAACCGGGTATTTTAACTACTGCCTCTCAGTATGTTTATTCCTTAATGAAATTTGCCATAAATAACATATCTCTTTTCCCAACGAACAGCTCATTTCATACATACAATACTAGGAATAAAAATGATCTCCACAAGGACATAAAAGCACTTACTTTAGTTAAAAAGGGGTCCACTACTCAGGAATACACATTTTCAATAATTTACCATCAAGTATACAAAATTTAGCTACAAATAAATATCAGTTTAAGAGGATCCTAAAAGACTTTCTAGTGGCCAACTCCTTCTACTTCATTAGTGAATTTCTAAATTGTACCAAATGATGCATGTATCAGTTTTCATACTATATTAGTATTATTATATTATCAGCTAATAACACTTACAATGTATGTATCTGTATTTATATTATTAGTATTATCTAGTATTCAGCTTGTAAATTTTATTTCTTGACATGTTCCACATCCACGAGGATCTCCTCAACATGGATCTACGGAACTAAATCTAACCTAATCTAATGTTCTATTCAGATTTTTCCAATCACTGGACCCAATGAAGGAATTTCTGCAAGAAAGAAGGAAAATCTCTCTGTCAGCTTGATGAGCCACAGAGATTATTAGATATGGCTTTCTTTATTGATGTTCAGCATTTACAAACACTAAACAAATCATTACTAGGAAGAAATAAACTTACTTCTGTTTTATCGCAGTCTGTGTTCAGATTTCGTAATAAATTAAAACTCTCTTAGAATGACTGACAATAAAATATTTACTCATCCTGAACAAAATTTCTAAAAGCCTTCCATTAGTTCAGGTGCAAATACAAGATTATTTAAGTAGACTGTTTGCCCGTGCACCTAATCTTGCATTTTCATTTCTCGAAAATACTTTCCTTGTTGATGTTGTGGAGGATGGCTGTCCTGTTTTACCGCCGATTATTAAAGATTCAGCAGTTGTAGAGTTGGAGCTCTGGAAATTCAATAGTACGAAGGACAAAATATCTGAAACATAGCGGTTGTTCAACTACTGAGTTTCTGAAGAAGGTTCCAAAAGAAAAATATCCTGCAACAAGATAGTTTGCCTAGAGACTGCTCTCAGTTTTCGAGACCACTTAATGTGTGTGAATCAGTGTACTCATCTCTCAAGTTTATAAAATATAAATATCGATCTATACTATCAGATGAACATTTATATGAACTTTTCAGCACTGCTCTCGCCAATTAACAGACATATTTCAAACAGTTTACAGCAAAAGTGAACACTCCGACAACCTCATCACAAATGTAGTTTCCAATTTCTATTGTGCAATAAAGCAGTTCATTTTTAAAGTAGTGTTTCTTCATTGATAGTAGTTTTAGTTTACTTACGGCTGCGGCGGCGTAGTGTGATAATGCTGACAACTGCATGCTCGATTTGCAAGAATAATGAATTTACTAAGCGGACAAAGGTAGACACAAGAACGTGTCAACCATAGAACAGGAACAACATTAATTATTTACTAAATCGTAATTACATTCTATGTGGTTGTGTATTCAAACAGCACTCAAAGGTCGTTGCCAACATCAGCACAATATCCCGCCGAACCGTAAGTAAACAATTACTTTGATATTACTTCAAGTGTAAAGCCCCGGCCGATGTCGGTCACGTGGTTGACGATAATATTGGAAAAAAAGAGAGACAGAGGGTAGCGCGACTTTGTCACATTATTTCCAGTGCAATACAACACATATAATAGCACTGTAACTCCGTTGTGAAAAAGGGGTTTAAGAAATGATTGAAATTACGCTTAACTTTTGTTAGAAGTCTCTACATCCTCTCATTATGAAACACTGAACGGGTATATAATGGGTAATTTGCGCTTCATTTTAAGTAAAAGCATTTCAGTATTTATGACGACATTTGTCCTGAACTATGTGCCGTACAGTGATATAATTTTGATGGTGCATTAAGTGACATTTGTAGATAATGTCTGCAGAGTGTGGTTTGAATCGAGGGAGTAGTTAATAAGTTATGAATGAAAACGTTATTGTTTTGTGGGAGAGGGGGGGGGGGTTGCCTGCGAGATTAGCTTTCTTAAAGGTTTCAAAGTGTACGTGAAGTATTTTGGAAGTCGCAAAGTGTTATCGTTTTCGAGTCATGTATGCGCAAACTTGGAATATTTGAACACTGACAGCACACAGTTTCGAATTGTAGTACTTATTATGTTCCACTTAACATAAGATTTTATCTCTTAAAAAGCACATTGCAATTGCATTATGAATTTTTAAATTCAGTCAATAATTACGCGAAACATTGAAAATGAATTTTTTGCAACTAAATATTCAGGACACCGAAAATAGGATTCTATATTGTAGGGTTATAATCTTACGAAACGAATGACTTGCATCGAAACAGTTCCGTAAATTTGCGGCTCCCAAGGTAAGGTGAGTGGTCACCCCTGCTATACAATCCGCCATGGAGCCAGTGCACGCACAAAACTACCATAGCACGGAAAGAAAGGCTCCCCACCCCTATACTCAATATTATCAAGGAGAAGCGTAAACTCTATACACAATTAAACGACATCCAACTGAAGGAGCCAGGACTGAATGGAATCGGCTTAATCTCCAATGCAGAACCAAAATTCGATATTTCCGAGCCAACGGAAGGCAAAGGGAATCACCCAAAGAACCTTTCTCTCTTCTGGAGAAAATTCAGGACAGTCATGGAACAAACTGTCACTGCAGAACCCGCCTTACAGGTAGACGAACATATCGCAACCGATGAAAAGGAGAAAGCTGAATTTCTTTGTGACGTACTAAAAAAAAAAAAAAAAAAAAAAAGAAAACGTGATAAATCTCAGGACACTAATTTCAACGAAAGCTACGAGGAAATGATAGAGCGGGAACTTCCTACATTGTAACATCAGGACACTACAACAACCGACCATCCTCTGTTGAAAGAAATAACTGCGGACGAGAAAACCGCTGCCATTCTGACCGGCAAAGCTACCGGAATCGGACGTATTCACTTAAAACTTCTTCTACCTCATGGTGTAGCGAGCACGCTTAAACCTCTTTCTAACACAGCATTAAATCTATAAACGGTGCTGTCGCAATGGAAACATGCATATCGCAGAATTATCCTTAACCCAGACTAACCGAAAAAATAACCCGAACTCGTACAGGCCCATAACCGTGTTTCCAACAATAGGGAAAACTTCCAAGCCCTTATCAGTAATAGGATACAGCACTTCGCAGAAGCCAATAATATCATACCACCTGAGTAGACCGGCTTCAGAAGCAACAGCCGATCCTATACTTAGGCTCACCAGTAACGTTGTCGAAGCCTGCAACCTTGCAGGTGCAACTATCACGCTTCTCGTAGACACTGAACGTGGTTTGGCCCGTTGGATTGCTGTTTAAAATGCTCCACTATAACTTTACACCAGATGTTGTGCAACATGTAGCTAGCTTTATCGGAAACAGAAAGGTTCAAGTCCGCCCGGAAACCAGCTGTCCACATCCCATAGGAGCAGTTATCTCGCCACTACTGTTCTCGGTATCTGCTGCGGACATTCCCAGGCCAAGAGGTTGGAATGAGGGTATGGGTTTGTATGCAGACGATATCGTTTACTGGTGTCACGCCTAAACCTGTGCCATTATAAAAGAACAAACAAACAATTACATAAACAAATTGCAATCCTGGCTCTGCAAATGGGGGATAAAAACGAATCACAAAAAGAGTTAACTAATCCGATTTCGACACAGAAATTTTTTCAGCTCAAAGCTCAAGATCCAGATAATCTCAATATCAGACTCTGGAGACGAAACATAACTCCACAATCTAGTGTCAAATACCTCGTAATCTATGTGGATGATCACCTAAACTGGCAGAAAAGACTATACAGCCAAAATAAAAAGAGTTGAGAAGAACTTCAATCTTGTAAGGCTCCTGAAATACAAAACAAAAAGAGTTAACTAATCCGATTTCGACACAGAAATTTTTTCAGCTCAAAGCTCAAGATCCAGATAATCTCAATATCAGACTCTGGAGACGAAACATAACTCCACAATCTAGTGTCAAATACCTCGTAATCTATGTGGATGATCACCTAAACTGGCAGAAAAGACTATACAGCAAAAATAAAAAGAGTTGAGAAGAACTTCAATCTTGTAAGGCTCCTGAAATACAAAACAAAAGGTGTAGAACATCCTACTGCTACTAGGAGAAACAAAATCTTCGTACGCCCCATACTAGAATACGGATCAGAAACTTGGCTTATGTGAAAAACAATAACCAGAATAATCCTTTCTACAGATAGAAGAATGCTACGCATCGCTGGAAATCTACGATACGACTTTCCAACATCTCTACTACAAGACACCCTCAGTACCAAGAACTTACTAGGGAGACTGAAGGAAAAATGTGTTAACTTTCGGCTAACATATAATAGAACATTACCCCACTATTTTTAACTACCTGAGATTCAAATACGTCTTTCCTACATACATCATACTGGAAGCTACCTCTGAATTACTCCTACAAATACCGCTAGAAGATGAAGAAATTACCGAAAGCGTTCACAGACCAATACCGATCACAGGCATTTGGGGTGATCTAGCAATACAACAGTAATAATACAAAGAATCCTCAAAATTTAATTAAAAGAAACATGCAAATGAATGACAACAGAAGAAGAGGGTAGCAAAACCTATCGACTAAAATCAGAGCTCGAAATGCCAACTTTAAAGACGAAAAGAAGCAGATCTAGGAAATGTGAGCAGAAATCGCAGCTGAGGTTTTTTTCCCACGATCGTTTTTCCGTCAGCTGTAAGCAGAATGTCGGGATTTAGAAGAAAGATGATGTGTCAAAAACAAGCTACTTCAATATATAACTAAAGGTTCCCCACATAAGCACCCCATTTTTAAAATGAAAAGTGTCAAAACAGCATAAACATAACACATTGGCTGAAAAGGGCATGAGCCTTCCTGCAGCCCAACATCTCCATCAGAGATGGAATGAAAGATTTAATAATAATAATAATAAAAAAAATTCTGGCCAATTTGAATACTCTTTCTGGAAGTGACTTCTGCTATTCAGGACGTCATTACGATACGATTTCTACTAATCGTTCACTGTTCTTTCTATTCTGCGATGGCACGCTTGAAAGACCACCGTTAATTGTAAAATTAATTCTAGCTGAAAGGAGCTAGTTAAAAGCTTACTTTAAACATGTTATTCTGGCCGTAAGAAACCAGCAAAAGGATTCGCGTGAACTAACTACTTCCTGCAACAGAATCTTGTTCCCTGGCCCAGAATTTAGAAATGATTCAAAAATTTACTTTAGCACCAGGAAGACAAAGAGACGGTGGCCAACACACATCGTAGATCACAAGAATTATATACAATCATTAATATACAAGCCACCCCGAACTAAACCATTCCATGAAGATGGCTGTGAGAACATTTATGGCGCAACGGAATTAAAATATGATAATATGCATCTGAATTTGTTCTCAGCACTAGTGAAAAACAACTTTAAATAAAAGGGGAAGATATTCATTAACAAATATTCATAAGTAGGATATTTCACTGATAATAACTTATTTATTCCGTCCACACATAAGCAAATGGGGGAACCAATTTTGTTAAACAATAAAAATGTATCCCACATTGGAAATTAAGCTAAAGTAATCTTAACTGAACATCGTCGATGGAGGGATTTACAATCAACAAGCATGCAGCCACTCACACGCGCGAAGCAAAGCGAAACTCACCCAATTTAGCGTGCTCATACGAAGCAGAAGCAGGCGCCGCTATCGTAGGCGAAATTCAGCGAACCAGGATGAACCACTCAACTCAAGGAAAATAAACTTCGTAGGTGGCTCTGGTCAGTCTTTCTTCCTTGAGATGGTTCGCGATAATAGAGATTAATTTCTACTTAAATCAAACCGTAAGCATGCAGACTTACTAAGACACAGAGCACTCGTCTGATACATTACATATTCGCACCCCACTGAAGGCGAAGTGCTTAAAGGTCGTATTTATTTCAACAAAAATCCACGGAATCATAGATTACGAAGCAAGAATATACAACAGTAAGGCACTGGTATGTGAGCAGTGGCGAGAACTCAAATGATTAGCAATAAACCCTTGAAGTCGGAGTTCGGATGCACGTGCTTGCGAAAACCAGTAAAATATAAAAATAAATTCAATTTCCGAGAAATAAGGAAAAATAGCTACAGCATGCAACCCTTAGAAATGCTTAGGATATCATAAGGAAGCTAAAAAATACAGTTAAACGCGATTGGGAAGGTTTTACACGGATGGACAAAGTCCAGTCTTCAAAAATCAGAAAAGTGGAATAAATTCGAAGTCGGAGTAAATCAATTAAGAAATACGGCATGCAGCCCCGAGAAATACGTAGTATTCCATAATTTCTTGCCTGAAGGGCATAGAAACAGACAGGGGTAGCTGAAGGCACCACATGGAGTACATATCACTCGCAGAAGGAGAAAATGTAAAAGAATATTTCACATGCACTATACAGAATAAAAATATTCCCGCACATTAATTGCATCCCACAAAGCTATAAAGAAATCAAACCGAATTCTATACCGCTGGCTGGTCTCACAAAGGTTAGCGATTCTCAGCCGTTATCAAACCGAATTAGTTACATGTTCAATATGTTTACCTACGCAAAATCACCGAAATGAAATTGAATACACTTCCGTACATGATCAGACAAACTTATTCCAAAAAATGAACCTAATTTCTGAAATCTAACTTGAACACCAGACAAAGAATCGCCTCCATCTCAAGGGAGGGAAGAAAATCAGAACGTCTTACCAGGTGGAAGCGCAGCCACAGAGTGTCCGAGGTCGGTCAGCCAGTCCTCGCCACCGCTGGAAATCGGTAAAACCCAAGTAAAACGATGTAGTGGGGAGAGCTTAGACTCGCGCGTCCAACCGAGACTCACTACTGGGCATTGCCAAAGGGTGGAGGAACCTCTTTGGTAGCGTCAAAAGCAAAAGTTGGTAACGACTACTTATCGACACGAAGCCAGAGAGACATGCGAACCGAGCAGCCAGCAGCTGACGACGAAAATTCTCCTACATACACTCAGACTGCCATGCTAGAAGATGCTCATTCATGCACATAATAAAGAGAGTACACATTCTCACACGGACAGTGGCGTCACGGAAAAACAGTTCATATTGCCACATTCATAGACACAACGATAAATTATTAGCATAATAAAATTCCAGCAATATTAACACAGTATTACAGAAAATAACATTTAAAAACATGAAATGAAATGCTATTCCTCATGGCTCCGAACGAAAAGGGTTCTTGTTTAGCAAAAAAGCCCGCCTAGTGAACTTAGATAAATTACAAAGTTAAGAACCTAGGGGAGACGGCAGACAGCCGTCTTTCACGATTCAAGAGTCCAAAGTTTCAATGAAGTAGGGTAAATGGTACAGCACCGCATAAAATACTAACAAACATGATGCGCCTGTTTTCCACGCGTCTCAGTGTTCGTGACGTCACATCTCTTTAACTATAGGAAGTACAATGAAGTAATTTCTAAGGCACATTTGTTAGCGTAAATGGTTAGTGTTTGCAAAATATGTTAGGAACACATTTAGTAGCAAAGATGTAATAAATTTAAACGTCATTCATTATTCAGTCGTATTAGACAGTGTTCATTACCTCATATCTCATGAACTATGTGTCGTACAGTGATATAATTCTCCCTATAACTTTCGCGAAAGTAACGATGAATGAGCAGGTGCAGTGTCGTTATGCAAAAGCCATGTATTGTTTTTCCATAATTCCGGACGATTTTTCAGTATTGCTTCTCGGAAATGGCGTATGACATCAGAGTCATATTGCTTATTGACCGCAAGACGTAAAAGCAAAAATTTATGAAGCAGTACGCCACAATAATTTAAAAAAAATTAAGTCAGTCAAACGTTTTACTTTCAGTCGAACATGAGTGCTTTTTTCGGTTTTGGTTCACCGCGCTGCTTCCATTGGGGTGGCTGGTCTTTGGTTTCGCCGTCATAACCGTAAACCCCTGTTTCGTCACGAGTTACGACCGTTTTGATCAAATCTGGATCATCATTGACGTCATTCGAGAGATCCTGAGCAATGCTCACGCGACGGTTCGTTGCATCAAATTCGGGAAGTTTTGGAACAAACTTCGCCGACACACTTCTCATGCACAAGACGGTCGAAACAATTGCATGACACGAGCCAACCTGTATGCCAACATCCTCAGCTACGTCGCTTACAGGAATTCGACGTTTATCCAAAACAATTTGCTTCAGAGCTTCGACGTTATCATCTGTTGCTGATATGCTGTGTCTTCCAGATCAAGGTTCTGGCATCTTCTCGTGATCTTGGAAGAGCTTGTATCACTTAAACATTTATTTTACTCCGAACAGATTCAATGTACGACACTCAATATTTCAAGTGCATTAGAATACTACATTCCATTTTTCACTAGAAAGTGATGCAAAGTTTTGCAACAATAGTTATACTAATAGAAAATCACCGAGCACCCTAAAACACATCTAACATAACTGCCAAAAACAAAAGTGTGGTGTATACTTGAAACTTCAAATGTTCAAATGTTTGTAAAGCTTATGGGACTTAACTACGGGGTCATCAGTCCCTAAACTTACAAATTACTTATGAACTACTTACGAACTAGGACGGCACAAATATCCATGCCTGAGGGGGTATTCGAACCCCCGACCGTAGTGGCCGTACAGACCGTGACTGAAGCGCCTCAGTCCTCTCGGCCACCGCGGCCGGCGTATACTTGAAACTTTGATCATATTTTCAGGGCATTTGTACTAACATAATAAAAAATAAATTCGTAATGGGATGGATTTTGCCGGCGCAGTTTGATAAGTTACCTTACTTTTTGAACGGCGCCAGTTTGTTGGTCCCAGCTGCTGTGTGACTCATTTCTTAACTCTCCACGGGCCATACCCCACTCATGTGCTGTGTGTAAATCATGGTCACGTGGTTGTTTATGCCCATGGAGAGACAGGGAGCCCGAGAAACATACTTCTATACTGTGAACATTTGTCTTCGGATAGATTGCTATCACACTTACATGATGACGTAACACAATCACTTGCGATCCGAACTTGTGATTTGAATGACTGAGCGGAAGTAAATCTGAAGATCAGTTGCCGCGATGAGTAGCGTACCAACGAAGAGAGACATCGAGAGATTGCACAATAATACTAACGACACAGATGACTCTAGTAGCGGTACCAGATTATACGAAAGCGCCACACGAGAAGACGTTAAATTAAAATGAAGGATATGACTAGTAAGCGAAGTGTGATATAGACATGTGCTCACACGAGAGTAGCACTAGATATGAAGACAGCTGAATAATCGAGGTCAGTGCAGGCTCCAGGTAGAGACCCCTGCGCTCTCCAGTTGTGACTGTAAAAGTAGTCAGGTCTTACATCAGGCATGGCCAACATTTCCTGCCAGTGGAGTACACTGTAGCTGACTGCCCCGGCCGCGACCGTGTGTCGCTAGTGCCCCACACACAAGCGCCTGGGGACAGTAGTGCGTCGGACGTCAGTTACCGTACCAACCGATAGATGCCTCTACGGTCGCAAGCTATGTCCTGCAGAGACGCCATTTTCCATTTCGTATTTTCATGCTTTTCTCCTTATAATTCGTGTGTTGCTATCTCAAAGTTACGGCATACTTAAGAGGTACCAAAACCATGTCGTTCTTAGTACAATTAGTTGTAAATTACAGCCAATAAATGCCATATTTGCGAGTAACCTTTAATACTGTCGCTTTCATTTCTGTGCTACTTGTATAGGGTTGCCAGATTGAACTCGAGGCAGGCCCGGAGAACAGACGTGCCCCCCTCCCCCTTGGCCAATGACTCAACCCCCCCCCCCCCCAACCAGGATTACACGTGAATTGTACAAAAATTCTCCTCCCTCCCAGCAAGTATCCCACGGGTGGAACATTGCTAGGGGCCAGGCCAGGCCAGGCCGCCAGTTGCTGTGGATCAACAATCGGCACATTTCAGTCGGCGTGCCAGCAGAAGTGGCGGCATCATCAAAGCTGCTCACAACAGCTGCGCCTTCCAAGAGTTGCCGCTTGCGGTTCCGCGCACTGTGAAGGATCACGCGCCACCAAAAAGAGCTTCTCACTGGCTCCATGTGAAGGGGCACAGTTACCGTAAAGAAACGAACACAAATAATAGACGTCGTCAGTTGACACGTTGTCGCAACAGTGTTTGCTTAATAATGCGCTAGCCGATTACTACCGACGCAACAACGAAAAGTTTTCAGAGGAAGAATAGAAAAGTAGCGTTTTGTTGCAGTAAGAAATTGACATTTATATAAAGTTATTAATAATTACTAGAGAGGAGTCGGCCGGGAATGGCCGAGCGCACTGAAGCTTCTTGCCACAGTGTGCGAGGCTGCTCCCGCCATAGGTTCGAATGCCCCCCACCCCCCTAGGGCATGGATGTTGTGTTCGTCCTCAGTTTAAGTTACGTTAAGTTCGATGTAGATAATCGCTACATGAGCATAGAACTTAAAAAGCATAGTAAAATAAAAAGTTAAGATGAAGGTTACATTCAAGCCCGGAGATGAGAGTCATTGGCCCGTAGACCCGGAGAATTCATACCAAACCCGGGCACTCCGGGCGGCGCCCGGAGATCTGGCAACCCTATACTTGTAGTGTAGCGGATAAACGAATCTCTTTGAGGAGCTGATAAGCGTGGCCGGTGGTTCGCTTTCTGGTCAGGGCATTTTTTTTTCTTTTTTTACTTTGACTCCTAAAAGTTTTCTTACACTGTTGTTAATTAAAATGAATTTACATTTTGCGATATATCGACATATTAACGTATACAAGCTCTTTCTCTAAAAAGTGCGATTATTCTCTTTAGTGAAATTACCGTAAAATATAGGACAACGGATTGTAAATATTGTCTCGTGAACTACCTGTACATAAACTGAAAACACACTACAATAATTAATGTTCTAAATGTCATGCTGATTCAAATAATTTTACATATAGATTACCTACTAGAGTTGTGTGGCAACTGTCGTTTCTTAATGAGACTGAACTGCCTTTTTTCTTTTTTGCAACAGCTGTTATACACGTTCTTGCGTCCTATATGCATTGTTTGTGAGTAACTGCGCTAATACTGTAGCCATTTAACTGATATCAAGAGCGTTGTATTTTCTAGTAAATGTATGAAACTATTTGTATCAGCATGTCATTTGCAACATTCACTATAACAATGTTTCCGCACTTTATGTGCAGGTACTGTGGTTCAGAAGACAGTGTTTACAATTTGTTGGACCATATTTCACGGCATCTTCACTAAATAGAAGAAACGCTCTTTTAAGAAACAGCTGTTGTACTTGCAAATATGTCGGAATATCGCAACTCGTAAATTCTATTTAATAAATGTGTCAGAAAACTTTTGGGAGTCAAGGTGAAAAATAAAAATATTGTCGGAAGCGAGAAACGAACCACGGCCCACACACACACACATCCGTTTTTCTTTTTAATATGTATATATTAAGCTTTGCCATTTCAGGCGTTGGCTCCTGTCAACTATATTACTACCAAAAATTTACTAAATGAACCTACAAAACAAAATATCTAGTGCCACCGCCAGTTTCGCCGTAAGCTAAATTGACATAATATCGTCAATTCTTCAGGCGCTACCGTCAACGAAAAAGGAATACATTCAGTTTCGTCTAAAAGCCGATCTTTTCTGTCACCATCTGTGAAATAATAACAATACGAGGCGCGTCCAGAAAGTAAGTTCCGTTTGGTAATAAAATGAAATTGTACTTACTCTGATACAGAAGAAATTTTTATTGCACAAAATTCTACAACTCTTAAACTACTTTTCCACATAACTGCCGAAATTTTGTAGGCACTTGTCATAGCGTGCCACAAGTTTTTGCATGCATCCTTCACATAAGGTTGCCGCCTGTGTATTCAACCATTTGGTAACAGCTCTTTATCATCGTTGAAGTGTTGACCACCAAGAACAGATTTTAGGTGTAAGAAGTCGCTAGGAGAGAGGTTCGAGCTGTATGGAGGATGATCAAACAGATCCCACTGAAATTTCCGTAAGAATTGTTTGGTCACATTCGGTGTGTGAGTTCAGGCATTATCGTGAAAAAAAATCTTTTGACAGTAATCCTCTTCTTACACCTAAAAATCTGTCCTTGGTGGAAAACACTTCAACGATGATGACGAGCTGAAAGAACATGTTACCACATGGTTGAATACACTGGCGGCAACATTCTATGAAAAAGACACACAAAACCTTGTGCCATGCTATGACAATTGCCTACAAAATTTCGGAAGCTATGTAGAAAAGTGGTTTAACAGTTTTAGATTTTTGTACAATCAATATTTTTTCTGTATCTGTACCTGTTAGTTTTATATAACCAAACGGAACTTACTTTCCGGCCGCGCCTCGTGTTTAATATACCAGTGCCATTCATTCTCATGCAAATGACACTCGAAAACCAACACGTGAATGTTCTCAATAACAAAACAGAAATTAATGTAGAACCTCAGCTCTGCTTTCCGCTTTATTTATCAAGAAAGTAACCTCAGCTTTATGTTGCGTCTTTTTATAGTTTAAGTTTCGATCTTCTAGTTTTAGACTGCTGGAAAGACTTACCTGTCATTTTAATAATGCACTGTTACAGAAATATCATGGAATATTACAGACAGTTCTATTACCATAATCAGTAGCGGCTGGTGATAATGTGCTAATGTGCTGCAGCACACTGTAAATATATTTCTAAAATTATGCCATTTCTCTTCCAATGCAAGCGAGAAATCGCTATAAAATTACATATTTCCTCTTGGAATACGAGCCAGATATCACAATAAAATTATGCCAATTCCTTTCCAATGCGTATTAGAATGCTAGTAATAAGGATTAAGGCGCATTTTGGAGCGCTCTCGCCGCGATAGGTGGAAACCAGCTCCGTGTGCTGAAGTGGGATTCAGCCGCGTTGGTACGTGCGCAGAGAGGCGACGCAGTCGTCTGTTCGCTAGTGCGCATGCGCAGACGTGACGTCAGGCCTGGCTCATGTGTGCTGAGACCGACTTCAGCACCAGATCAATATTTCTCTTCGCGCTGCGTGTAACGGCTGCGGAAGAATAGTATATGGCGAATATTGCGGCATACAGAGTCAAATAGCGCGCTGGCTCAGGCGTCTTGCGCGTTGTCTCTCAAACCTACCTGCGAGAGGCTCGTATTCAAATACTTCTGAGTCTAAATTTTTAATTTCTGTAAATAAAATTAATATGTTTTAAACGTTATATTTACTATCTGCAGTGAATACATGCAGTTGGCAGCGCTGTTATAGATTCCCCGGAAGGTCTTAATGTCAATACAGTATTAATTGATATTTAATTAAAGGCAATCATACAAAGGTTGACTTTTTATTTTAGTATATTTTGTTTCCTGTTTATTTTGGTAATATTGTAGCATATTGGTCAAATTTTGTACGAGCCGCCACTGACCATAATACTGAAGTCTTAGAATGATTCATATTTCAAATGTCAAAATACGATGGTAGAAATATTTACGTAAATTAAACAGCAGTAATGATAAATAGAAGCCCTGGAGTCGCATATAATCATGGTAGCATAACCGGAGAGACATCTATCGGTTGTCCGGGGTCCGACGCACTACTGTCCCTAGACGCCAGTGCCCCACTACACACGGCGCTGCGCACAGTGCGCGGGGCAGAGGCGGCGTTTGACACTGCCTGTCTTACATTATGTAAATCTCAACTTCGTAATTTCCTGTCTTCTTAATACACACGATCTTAATAACAGGGTATATCTCCGCGTCTCATGTACTGATCCAACGTATCACTCAAGTCGTGAGATAAAATATTGTGTATTTATTTAAATTTATCATGTACCGCATGACCAAATTGAGAACCAAGTTTCATGGAACGGTCATGGTACGCGTCAGTACATCAAATTGTAACAAAAGCGTAGTAATAGATAAAGTGAAACCAATAACTATGCTAGGCAAAAGTATAAGGAACCTACGACGTAACATAGAAATTAGCTTCAGGTTTTCACTTTTCCAAGAATTCCTCAAAAGCATAGAAAGAATGAGCCACGAGGATACTTTTTGGTTTGGCCTTGTAAAAACGACTACTAAGATTTTAATTCTTGTGGCAGTTTATTAGAAATGGATGCTGCAGGTTACTGCACACCTATCTGCCCAATGGTCAAGGAGGTGCTATCCGAATGCAGAATCGATTACGGTCTAGTACTAACTGACTGAAAGCTGCTAACTCTTGGGAATAGCCAAAAATTATTAACAACAAACGATATGTATAGAGAGGCCAATCTTAGAATTATCAAAATACTAAACAGAGGTCGACATAAATATATGAGTTTATCCCACATATTGCCTGAACCGCCTGTGTCTGCCCAATAAATAAACTTTTTGAACCAGAGGAGCTACCCCCAAAAATAACAGCAGATATCATAAGCGAATGAAAAGAATCAGACTGCTTTTGGTGTTGAACTATAACTTATTTCAGAAACTATTACAATTTTTTACAGTGCATCATTTAGTTTTTACAAAATTCCTGAACATGGGCTTACCGCGACAATTTACTATCCATATGAAAGCCTAGAAATTTGATCTGGTCGGTCTCACTTATTATGTGTCCATTCTGTGTAATGAAAACGTCAGCTTTTTATGAATTATGTTTTAGAAACTGAAAAAACCGATTCTTACTCTGCGTTTGCATCAATTTATTTTCTACAAACCATGGAACAGTTGTTCCAGAACAGAACTCTTGGGCACCCCATCCCCCGCCCACTTACCTGTGACCTGTTGAGAGTGCATATCACATCTATTTTAAACACTGCCTAGAATCACCTTTTACTGTCTGGTATTAAAGTAAAAGGTGAACAAATTGTGAACCACTTCCCTCACTCTATTATGTTCCTAACTCTATTATGTTCCTCACTCTATTATGTTCCTACTCCTGCAACAATGTCTTGTGATCAACACAATCAAATGCTTTTGTTAAATCAGAGAAGAAGCATAGCGTCCGCATTTTTTATTTAACCCATCACGTGCCTCAGAGTGGAAATAGAATGTAGCATTTTCGGTTGTTAAAACACTTCTGTAACCAAACAGCCGGCCGCGGTGGCCGCGGGGACTGAGGCGCTTCGGTCACAGTCGGCACGGCCACTACGGTCGGGGGTTCGAATCCCCCCTCGGGCATGAATATTTGTGCCGTCCTAGTTCGTAAGTAGTTCATAAGTAGTTTGTAAGTTTAGGGACTGATGGCCCCGTAGTTAAGTCCCATAGACTATACAAACATTTGAACATTTTTTTGAAACCAAACTGTGTATTTGGTCGCAAATTATGGTAAGTGAAATGATTCATTAATCTTGAATAAACGTTATTTTCAGTAACTTTAATCAAATCTGATGGCACAGAAATAGGTCTACAGTTGACAACATTATTCCTTGGTCCCTTTTTATACGGTGGTTTTACTAATGAGTATTACAATTTGTCAGGGAACTGACCATTCTGAAAGGAAAAAGTACAAAGATGACTAAGTACTGGGCTACCAGAGGTGGAACAATACTCAAGTTATCTGCTAGATATCCCACGATATCCATAGGACTCCTTGGTGTTTAGTGATTTAATTATTGACGCAATCTCTCCCCTGTCTACATCTACGTGGGATACTCTGCAAATCACATTTAAGTGCCTGGCAGAGGGTTCATTGAACCACCGTTATCTCCCATTGCATTCTCGAATAGCGCGCGGGAAGAAAGAACACCTGAAACTCTCCGTTTTAGCTCTGATTTCTCGTATTTTTTTCTGATGATTATTTCTACCTACGTAAGTGGGAGTCAACAATATATTTTCGCATTCGGAGGAGAATGTTGCCGATTTCCCACGATATTATCTACGTGTTCTTTCTAGTTTAAGTCTGAAGTAATAGTAATTCCTAGGTATTTTGTGGAGTTTACGGCCTTCACTTTTGATTGATTTATCTTGTAAACAATATCACGGGGGACTACTTCAGGAAACAGTCTCTGGTGCTGTTTTATAAGATAGTTGTATGATGCCCTAATGAAACTAGCCATCCAAATCGTGGGTTACAATATTCTTTAAACGAGGGCTGAAAGAGTGGATAATGTAGTCCTCGTATTTGCGAGGCAGGCACTCATAGGCTTGAAGTTATACGGTAAAGGAATATAAATATCAAGCAATCAAGAATATTTAAGGCACTGTAATTGAAGGGCAACTTGATAACAACTGCTGTCAACACTAGAACTGAATGAAATATTTATAGAGAGTACAGTACTGAGTGTAGACGGCCGCACTTTAATTCGTGCATGAAGAACGCTGGCTTCCCATTGCCAAAAAAAAATGTTCAAATGTTTGTTAAGCTTATGGGACTTAACTACGGGGTCATCAGTCCCTAAACTTACAAACTACTTATGAACTACTTACGAACTAGGACGGCACAAATATCCATGCCCGAGGGGGGATTCGAATCCCCGACCGTAGTGGCCGTGCTGACCGTGACTGGAGCGCCTCAGTCACCTCGGCCACCGCGGCCGGTCTCCTTTGCCGTCATGCGTTTACTGTGTATGCCACCTATAGGCAGAAAGAGGTGTGCAGACAGGGCCCCGTCGAAAAGTTTGCACTTGTACTAGGTGCAATGGAAATTTGGTGCTGATACATTATAAACACTGTATACATCCGGAACAGTATGACCACCTACTACAGTTGTGCAACATGATTCTTCTTCAGGAATCGATTCCCGCGATGCATATCGTTTGCCAAAAAGGAGACCACATGGGTTTCGGATTTCGATTTTATATTTATGGTATGCCTACGTGAAGTTCTGACTTCAAATAGTAATCAGCCAAAGCAATTCATGAAAATTGTGTGATAAGCAGACTTTGGAGTTTTGGAACCGCAGTGCTAAATAATGCAATTGTCGCCGTAACTGATTTGGTGGCGTTGTAGATTGTCGAACTAGTTTATATACGTCTGTTAGCATATAAGTACCTGTTATGCTGTCCTCTAATGGAATTGCCGCTGTAGCTGATTGGCCGCCCGCATTGTAACTCAGCGTGCTCGGTCAGACGGCTCAACGACCTCTATATATAGAAGAAGAAAACGATTCAATGACGAAACGATGAACATAGAAGAAAACGAACCAACGTCTGAAAACACCGATCAAACAACTAACTAGTTTGAATAGTTCGGATCCTGCCATAATCCTATTCTTTCTTTTTCCTTCTTTTCCTTTTCGTTCTATTCAAAGACTGCAACGATATCGATGTATATTTCATTACATAAATGGTAATTATCATATATCTAATCGTTATAAAATACATAATATGTGAAATCGCGTATTGTCTTGAAACCCGTGTGTAGAGAAAGACACGTTGTTGTTGTTATGGTCTTCAGTCCGGAGACTGGTTTGATGCAGCTCTCCACCCTACTCTATCCTGAGGAAGCATCTTCATCTCCTCATAAGAACGGCAACCCACATCCACTTGAATCTGCTTAGTATACGCGTCTCTTGGTCTCCCTCTGCGATTTTTACACCACACACTTCCCTCCAATGCTAAATTTACGATTCCCTGATGTCTAAGAATGTGTCCTACCAAGCGATCCCTTCTTTTAGTCAGGGTATACCAAAAATTCCTTTTCTCACCAATTCTGTTCAGTACCTCTTCATTAGTTATGCGATCTACCCACCTAATCTTCAGCATTCTTCTGTAGCACCACATTTCAAAAGTCTCTATTCTCTTCCTGTCCACACTGTTTATCGTCCATGTTTCACTCCCGTACACTCCACACAAATGCCTTCAGAAAAGACGTCCTTACACTTACATTAATATTCGATGTTAGCAAATTTCTCTTTTTCAAAAATGCTTTTCTTCCCATTGCCATTCTGCATTTTATATCCTCTGTACTGCGACCGTCATATGTTATTTTACTACCCAAGTAACAAAACTCATCTACCACCTTCATTGTTTCGTTACCTAATCTAATTCCTTCAGCATCGCCTGATTTTCTAAGACCACATTCCATTATTTTTGTTTTGCTCTTGTTAATGTTCATTTTATAGTCTCTCTTCAACACGCTGTCCATTCCATTCAACTGCTCTTCCAGGTCCTTTGCTGTCTCTGACAGAATTACAATGTCATCAGCAAAACGCAATGTTTTTATTTCTTCCCCCTGAACTTTAATCCCTATTCCAAATTTTTCCTTGCTTTCCTTCACCGCCTGCTCGATGTACAAATTGAATAACATTGGAGAAAGGCTACAACCCTGTCTTACTCCCTTCCCAACTGATGCTTCCCTTTCATGTCCTTCGAGTCTAATAACTGCGGTCTGGCTTTTGTACAAGTTGTAAATAACTCTCCTTTCCCTGTATTTTATCCCTGCTGACTTCAGAATTTGAAAGAGTGTATTCCAATCAACATTGTCAAATGCTTTCTCCAAATCTACAAAAGCTAAAAATGTAGGTTTGCCTTTTCTTAATCTATCTTCTAAGATAAGACGTAAAGTGAGTATTGCCTCCCGGGTTCCTATGTTCCTCCTGAATCCAAACTGATCTTCCCCGAGATCAGCTTCTACCAGCTTTTCCATTCTCCTGTAGATAATTCGTGTTAAAATTTTGCAACCATGACTTATCAAACTGATGGTTCTGTAATTTTCACACCTGTCTGCGCCTGATTTCTTTGGAATGGGGATTATTACATTTTTCTTAAAGTCTGAGGGCATTTCGCCGGTCTCATACATCCTACACACCAATTCAAATAGTCTTGTCATGGCTGGCACTCCCAGATACTTTAGTAGCTCTGAGGGTATGTCATCTACTCCTGGGGCCTTATTCCGACCTAGGTCTTTCAAGGCTCTGTCAAATTCATCTCTCAGTATAGTATCTCCTATTTCATCTTGATCGACTTCCTCTTCCGTTCCTACAACATCGTCTCTAAGTTCATTTCCTTTGTAGAGCTGCTCTATGTACTCTTTCTGTGGTGTCGCACAAGTACAAAGTGCGCGCCACCTACTTTCGCCGCGCGCCGCCATGCACGCACGGCGCGGCGTTCTCATGACGACAGCCACGAGCGCCCTCTGCTGCAACCCCGCTCGTGGCCACCACGGAAAGACACCGGTCACTTCGGACTGAGATAGCAACCAGTTAGGACCTTCGTAATCAGATAGGCACCAGTGAAGACTTTGCTATCGTACAGGCACTAGGCAGGCCTCTAACAACTATGTATCAACATTCTGCAGTACTATGTAAAAGTTAAGTATTGTTACATTCTGTGCAATATATATCTCTTTCTAATTTACTCTAGTGTTTATAGTTTCTGGCTGCTCCCCTTCGTACCTGCACCAGCGTGCTATTTTTGTTACTGTGTCGGTCTCGTTCCACTCGGCCACCGACACCTACGACGAGGCTGGGACACAAAAGCGGCGATGAAGTTGGGACACAAAACTTTCCACCTTTCAGCTTTCCCTTCTTTGCTGAGAACTGGTTTCCCATCCGAGTTCTTGATATTCGTAGAGCTGTTTTTCTTATCTCCAAATGTTTCTTTTATTTTCCTGTAGGCGGTATCTACTTTTCCCCTTGCTATACATTCTTCTACAGATTTACATTTGGCTTCTAGCCACTCCTGCTTAGCCGTTTTGCACTTCCTGTCAATCTCATTTCTTAGTCGTCTGTACTCCATTTTGCCTGTTTCATTTACTGCATTTTTATATTTTCTCCTTTCATCAATTAACTGTAGTATTTCCTGTGATATCCATGGATTTCTTGTAGGTCTTGCCTATCTACCTATTTTGTCCTCCGCTGCCTTCATTATTTCATCTCTCAATGCTACCCATTCCTCTTCTACTGTTTTATTTCCCCCTGTTTCTGTCAATTGTTGCCTAAATCTCCCTCTGAAATTCTCCAGAACTTCACTTTCCTTCAATTTATCTAAGTCCCATCTCCTTATTTTCCTACCTTTCTGCAGTTTTTTCAGCTTCAGCCTACAGTTCATGACTAACAAGTTATTGTCAGAGTCTATATCTGCCCCTGGGTATGTCCTGCAGTTTATAACCTGGTTCCGGTACCTATGTCGTACCATTATAAAATCTATCTGATACCTTCCGGTGTCTCCTGGTTTCTTCCACGTATACAACCTTCTTTTGTGATTCTTAAACCACGTGTTTGTTACGATTAAATCATGTTCCGTGCAAAATTCTACCAGGCGACTTCCTCTTTCATTCCTCCTGCCCAGTCCATATTCACCTATTATTTTTCCTTCTCTTCCTTTTCCTACTACCGAATTCCAGTCTCCCATCACAATTAAGTTTTCCTCTCCCTTAACTGTCTGAATAATTTCCTTTAGCTCCTCATATATTTCTTCGATCTCCTCATCATCGGCAGAGCTAGTTGGCATATAAACCTGTACTAATGTTCTCGGTGTTGGCTTCGTATCTATCTTGACAATGATAATGCGATCACTGTGTTGCTCATAGTAGTTTACCCGCATTCCTATTTTCTTATTCATTATCAGTCCTACTCCTGTAATACCCCCAACTGATTTTGTATTTATAATCCTGTACTCACCTGACCAGAAATCCTGTTCATCCTGCCACCGAACTTCACTAATCCCCACTATATTTAACTTCAACCTATCCATTTCCCTTTTTAAATTTTCTAATTTTCCTACTCGATTAAGGGATCTAACATTCCACGCTCCGACCCGTAGAATGCCAGTATTGTCTTTCCTGATGATCACATCCTCCTGGGTAGTCCCCGCCCGGAGATCCGAATGGGGGACTATTTTACCTCCGGAATATTTTACCCGAGAGGATGCCATCATCATATGTTCATACAGTAGAGCTGCATGTCCTCGGGAAAAAGTAACGGCTGTAGTTTCCCCTTGCTTTCAGCCGTTCGCAGTAGCTGTGTGGCAAAGCCACATTAGCTGATGTTACAAGGCCAGCTCAGTCAATCATCCAGACTGTTGCCCCTGTAACTACTGAAAAGGCTGCTGCCCCTCTTCAGGAACCACACGTTTGTCTGGCCTCTCCACAGATACCCCTCCGCTGTGGTTGCACCTACGGTACGGCTATCTGCATCGTTGAGGCACGCAAGCCACCCCACCTCGGCAATGTCTGTGGTTCATGGGGGTGGAGAGAAAGACACAATACATCAAATTCCGTCTGTAATTATTAAATTTTATCCAAATCGTTAAAGGGGTTTCCGAGATACAGGAAATCGGTGTTTATATATAAAATTATTTTTTGTTTACAATCGTGTTATTCCAGGAAAGACACATATATACAAATATATATGAAAAACCAAGACTGCAAAAACTATCTTCGAGATGGCGTTACAAAAAATGTAAACTGCGTTTTCATATGAAAAAAATGTATTTATAAGGTATCGTTTTTACGGAAAATACAACTATGTACGTGCACTCAACAAGGAAGAAAATGCCTGTCTAAATACAAAATATTAATTCAGAGAGTTACAGCCGTCTCCGAGATACGCGAATTATATATAAACTAGTATTATTCATATATGTAAAGTGAATAAAGGCCATTGTGTTGTACTGCAACTAGAACAAAGATGAGGCACATGTTTTTCCATCATAATTTCGTTTTTCGATTTTAATCGTGTGTATCGTCTGCTGTGTACTCGCTGAGATTCGTTTCTATCATCAATAGTTCCTGTATAATTGTCAACGGACCACGATTTATGTTGCTGCTTCCTTTGTACACATGGTTTCCCTCTTGAGTGCACTATAGTGGTCGTAACCATTCGGCACGATTCGGCATGATTCGGCAGTTGCCTTTGGAGCATGAATCATTGTAAGGCGGAAATTAGAAATCGTAACTACACAGACTAGACCTCCTAAAAATACGCCTGGAGCATAAGCCAGTTTCTTTCCCAACAAATGCCAAACACAGCACGTAGCTTATGCTACTTTCACTTTGTTATATCTGAAAGTTTCTCCTATTTAAAGGAAGAACATATGCTTAAGTTTGCCTTGCTACGGACTTCTCTTAAAACATTTGTATCTTCAAGTTTCTACGTGAACGATATAGAGATGATTGTGGAATGCCCTTAGGTTCCGACTAGTTTTAGGAAACAATACAGTATGACATTATTAGTGGAAAGAAGCCTCCCGACGTAAAAGCAACTCCCAACATAATCCAAGAATTTAGAGACTTATTACTTTTCAGAGTTTATACAACCGAATAGCTGGAAACCCGGCGTCGCTCGCGTACTTATTGATTCCAGCCTTAAGTTAGTCCACCTCACCTTGCGATTTCTCTCTCTGTCCACCCTCCCTTGCCTTTTCTCTCTGTTCATCTCCTCCTCTCCCCTCTCTCTGCCATCACCTCCTCCTCTCTGCTGAACACCTTATCAACCTCCACAGTCTATTGCCTCCTCCATCTGCGAAAATTTTTATATTATTCTTATAACTTTCTTACTGTTCAGTGAAGTGGTGCCTAACTTTATTACAAGCTATCTTCCGCCATTTACTGTATGAAATATTAGTTGAAGCTTAATGGTGCCATATTTTATAGTTCGGTATAAAACGATAGATGTTGTCTAACTTTATAGATAAAATACCCTCTGCCATACACCATACGAAGTTTTACGTAGGGGGTGATTTTCCTCTTGTTTTGAACATCAAGTTTGCAAAGTGTCGCCGCGGTGGAGTAGCCGAGCGGTCTAAAGCACCTCGCTGCGGAGCGCGCGGTTGCTGGCCGTGGAGGTTCGAGTCCTCACTGGGGCATGGGTGTGTGTGTTTGTCCGTAGGTAAGTTTATCTGGGTTTAAGTAGTTTGTAAGCTACGGACTGATGACCACGCAGTTTGGTCCGATAGATTTACGGACATTTGAACATTTGCAAAGTGTCATCGCAGTTAGATTAACGGTACAACAGCGTATAAAATACAAGCAAACTTGACGCGGTAGTCCCCCACGTGGCTGAGTGTTCATGACATCATATATCCTAAAAAAAGGTTTCACTGGCAGAGGCCACGAGAGTTTCCACAGATAATTACCAACGAGACAGATGACTCTACTAGCATCACCAGATGCGAAGACGGATAAATATAATATACTACCTGGTACCCGGCGCGTTGCTGCCACAGAAGATTATAATTATGAAAGTATCGTTCCAGTTTGAAAGTGCTAGCTTGTTTAATTACGAATGACAGAAATAAATATTCCTGAGGTTTTCAATCTTTCATTAGTCCACCACCTCCATCCCCTTCTCTCTGTTTACCTGCTCCCCCCCTCTCCTCCTGGCCCCTTCTTTGACCATTTCCTCCACCCCTCCCTCTGTTCGGTTCGTTTGCAATCACCTGTCTGTCGCCATCTCCCCTCCCTCATTCTCCTCCTTTCCATCCATCTCTGTCCGTCTCTTCCTCTACCCTCTCTTCGTCCGTTTCCATCTCTACCCTCTCTGTCCGGCCGGCCGCGGTGGCCGAGGGGACTGAGGCGCTCCAGTCACGGTCTGCACGGCCACTACGGTCGGGGGTTCGAATCCCCTCTCGGGCATGGATATTTGTGCCGTCCTAGTTCGTAAGTAGTTCATAAGTAGTTTGTAAGTTTAGGGACTGATGACCCCGTAGTTAAGTCCCATAGACTATACAAACATTTGAACATTTGAACATTTAGTCGCTCGGCCACCGCGGCCGGCTGGGGCATGTTGGCCGCAAGCAAACGGCAGTTACGCCTGAAAATATCGCTGCAGTTTCTGGAATTATTCAGCGAAATCCAATGTCATCCTTCCGTAGAATTGTATCTGAGACTGGTTTGAAGCGTTCCAACACGCAGAAAATACTGAGAAAGAGCCTACATATGTGTCCATTCACAATTCAACACCGTACGAGCTGTGCAACAATGGGTTGCCTTTGCTAATCAGATGTTCACAATGATTGATAGTGAAGGATTTGATGTTTGCTGCATCTGGTTTACAGATGAAGCACACTTCCACGTGAATGGATACGTGAATAAGCTGAACTGGCGTATTTGGGGTTCCGAAAAGCCATATTGGTGTGAAGCTAAACCCCTGTATTCTCCTCAGGTTACTGTGTGGGCTGCAGTATACAGCAGAGGCATTATTGGCCCTTTTTCATTCGAGAAACGGTCACTGGGGCACATTACGTTACAGTTTTGGAACAATTTGTCGCCAAAAGAGTTAGAGGATCGACCAGGTACTGAATGGTTTATGCAAGATGGATCCCGACCACATCGGACCGAACAAGTATTTCGCTTTCTTGAGGAATACTTCGGGGATCGTGTCATTGCTTTGGAATATCCCAAATTTACTGGTGCAGGCATGGATTGGCCTCCACGGTCTGCACGGCCACTACGGTCGGGGGTTCGAATCCCCCTTCGGGGATGGATATTTGTGCCGTCCTTAGTTGTAGCTTGTTCATAACTGGTTTGTAACTTTAGGGACTGATAACCCCGTAGTTAAGTCCCTTAAGCTTAACAAACATTTGAACATGGATTGGCCTCCATATTCGCCGGATTTGACTCTCTGTGACTTTTTTTGTGGGGCACAGTGAAAGACATGGTCTACCCGAAGCATCCCGCCACGCTGGACGAGCTTGAATCGACGATCTCTGTGGCATGTGAATCCATTTCGGTTGTGACACTACGAAATGTGATGGCGAATTTCATTCTTCGTTTGCGCCACCTCTTTAGTGCCAATGGTGAACATTTTGAAAACATTGTGATGTGATTGTTTGCAAAGAGTGTTTTCATACGATTATTTCACTTATGTATGCTGACATGAACTGTATAGCGTACAGCGCCACCTGTTAGCAGCTTTTGTAACTATTATTTCAAAACGCTGTATAAACTTCGTACAGCTTTCACAATAAACATACCGTTTACTGCATTCCTCTATCGATCTTTGGTTTCGAGATATTTAATTTTGGTATCAGGCAGCTCTTTTCTGGACACCCTGTATATGCGCCAAGTCGCAAGGTACCCTCAACCATGCTAAATTAACTGGTTTGTAGATTATAAAAAATCCTTCACGAAAACATACGTTTATGTGCTGATTTTCATGGTGACCATTCAAACAGTTTGCATGTTTGTTGTAATGTAACTTCAGCCATGCTCCTACGGAGGCCTACGAAAGGTAGCCCATGTATTATTTCGGGCTATCAGTTCTCTTCATTCCACATTTCATTCAATTCCGTCCAACCGTTTCAACGTGAAGAATAACAAACGTGATAACTCACTGTGAGGTACCCTCCGCCTTGCACCGACGGTGGCTTCCTAAAAGTAGCTCGTACGTTATTTCAGGGTATAAGCTATCTGCATTCCAAATTTCATTCAAATTCGTGGAGCTGTTTCAGCGTGAAGAGAAACAAACGTATTAATCCGTTGAAAGGTCCCCTCCGTCACGCAACCTACGGTAGACTACCAAATGTGGTCCATGTATTAATGCAGTGTATAAACTGCCTCCATTCGAAATTTCATTCAAATCTGTCCATCCCTTTCATCATCAAGGAGTAGCTAACATATTAAGCCATTGTAAAGTACCCCCCCCCCCCCCCACGCACCACACGGTGACTTACGAAACATAGCCCATGTATTAATAAGGGTATAAGATACCCCTGTTCCAAATTTCATTCATATCCGTTCAGCCACTTCAGCTTGAAGGTGTAAGAAACGAATTAATTAATTGTAAAGCAACCTCCGCATGCACCATACGAAGTTAATCTTGGTGAGTGCAAGCAATGAGATGACAAAGTTTTATCGCAATCGGACGTATGATATAGCCATGCATAAAATAGAACAAAAAGACAAACAAACAAACATTAATTTTTATATATTTAGATTTATGGATTTATTTTCTAATTCGCATACGGTGGTAACAATAAATCCCATCTGCTGGTGGTTTTCACCCCAATGATTCAGTACTCTTGGTATGCATCAAAGCTGACAGCCAAAAAACCGTCATTTAAAAATCTGAATGAAGTATGCTTTCCACTGAAGCATATTTTTTTTATTTCTTACTTTAAACTCCTTACATAAAATTCGAATGGTGTGAACAATATTTATGTTTTAATGTTTCTTTGATGATTATCATCCTGAAAATGTAACTTCCATAGAGAGTTGCTAGAATATTCAGAAATTTTATTTCAGTCGAAACTTCGCCGAAATCTGAAAATTAACTATTTAGTCACGTTAATTAATTGAAATGATTGTAGGTAATCTGATAATATTAATACTACAGTGATAACCTGAATCTGAATCTGACGAAGACCATATCATGCACCATCCAAAATTTTATGTGAAACACTATTCCATTTGTCTTGAAGATCAAGTGTCTAAAATGTCATGAAGATTTTAGGATGAATAAAGTGTCCTTATTCGCATGTTGCATGATGCCACAAGTGTTCAATTACAGAACTGTTTATGGCGCCATGTCTCTTGAACTATATGTCGTAAGCCGTTCTTACCCCTACGTCACTTGTTACCTCATGGAAGAAATATGTGTACCAAATTTTGTTGAAATCGGTACAGTGGTTTAGAAGCAGACGTCGCACGATGCAGCACTTTTCGGCGCATTTCATTGTTTATTACGTAATATCTTCTGAACTATTTGTCGTATAGTCATTTAATTGTGCCTATGACCATCGCGAAAGTGCAATAAATATGTTGACAAAGTTCCATCACAATCGGTTGACCGGTAAGGGCACGCATAAAATACGATCACACAAACATTCATTTTTATATATTAGGTGAAGGAAATGAACAGCAACCGAAGCGTCACAAAGACTAGTGCTCATAAGAGATTAGCACTAGATATTAAGATCTGAATAATTGAGGAGAACTCAGGCTGCGTGTAGAGAGACCTTGCATACGAGGTTTCTCATGAAGGTAATGAGACTGTTTCTCTATTTCAGGAACTACAAACAGTCGGACAATGAAACCAGTGGGGCTGATAGAGGCATCCTATGGCTACAAGCAGTGCAAATTGTAAGTACATATGGTGAAGAGAACTGAGTTCATTAAATATTTTGTAATGGTGTGTTAGTGTTGCTCTTCGGGGAGATGGCGAGTACAAAACTGGAACAACGCCACTCCATCAAATTTTGTGTGAAAGTCAAGGACAATGGAGCAGAAACATTTAGAAAACATCGTAGAAGATATGTAGCAAATTAAGATAAGGTGCTGAGTGGCACACAAGCAGATCACCACCACCAAAGAAGGCCATGAAACGCAAATAAAAGACAAGGTCATGTTGATTTGCTTCTTTGATCCCCAAGGCGTGATCCAGAAGGAATTTGTTCCTCGAGGAAAAACAGTAATTAAAGCGATTTCTTCGTTCCGTACGTCATTGTCATTCGATTTCTAGTATTCGTTCACTGTTCTTTCTATTCTGCGAGAGCACGATTCAAGTGTGCAAAGTTTCATTGAAAGCGGATGGGCGGTGCGGCAGCGCATGAAATACAAACAAACATGATGCCTGGTTTCCCACGCGTCTCAGTGTTCATGTCACATATCCTAAACTATAAGATGTACAATCAAACAATTTCTAAGGCACATTCATTGGCGTAAATGGATAGTGTCTGCGAACACATTTAGTAGCAAATCTAATATTTAAAAATGAACGTTTGTGTGTTCTTATGTGCGCCATGCCGCTCAACCGATTGTGATGAAACTTTGTCAACATATTGCTTGCACTTTTGTGATGGTCATAGGCACTGTTAAATGACTGTGCGACAAATAGTTAAGGAAATATGACGTAATAAACAATGGAATGCGCGGAAAAGTGCTACATCGTGCGACGTCTGCTTCTAAACCGCTGTACCGATTTCAACCAAATTCGGTACACATATTCCTTCCATGAGGTAACAAGAGACGTAGACGTAGAACTGATTACGACATATAGTTCAGGAGATATGACGTCGTAAACAATGATACGGTTGAAAACCTGTGGCATCACGAGACATGCGAACAAGGACACTTTATTCATCTTAAAATCTTCATGACATTCTGGGCACTAGACCGTGAAAACAAGAGGAATGTCACCGTCACATAAAATTTTGAATAGTTCATTACATAGTTGCGTTCAAAACTACTGCATTTTGAATAACGTTTAAATTTATTAATTGCTAGCTGGTAGCCGGCCGCAGTGGCCGAGCGGTCTGCGGCGCGCCAGTCACTGTCTGCACAGACGCTACGGTCGGGGTTCGAATGCCCCCTCGAGCATGGATGTTTGTGTTAGTATAAGGTAGTTCATAAGTAGTTTGTAAGTTTAGTGACTGATGACCCCGCAGTTAAGTCCCTTATCGTCTGTTTAGACGCCATCACACAACTGTTTCACAATTATTACTGTACTTCACGCACCAGTTGTCAATAATAAAATATATATGTCAACACGACATGTTTCGGGACGACATTATCCCATTATCAAGTCTGATGGCAGCAGACAAACACGTGGTACTGCGCAAAGTTTTATTTTTGACATACACAGCTATGGTTTGACGATGCTTCCTACGTTTTATGGAAGACTTGATAATGGGATAATGTCGTCCCGAAACATGTCATGTTGACATATATATTTTTACTATTGACAAGTAGTGCGTGAAGTACAGTAATAAGTCCCTTGAGCTTAACAAACATTTTACTAGCTTGTACCCAGCGCGGTGATGCCGCAGAAGAAATAATTGTGCAAATAACATTTGAAATTTGAAATTGTTGGCTTCTCTCTGTTCACCTGCTCCTTCCCCCGTTTCCTCCTGTCCCTTTTTTCTGTCCATTTCCTCCTCCCCCTCCCTCTCAATGTTCAAATGTTTGTCAAGCCTAAGGGACTTAACTGCGGGGTCATCAGTCCCTAAACTTACAAACTACTTATGAACTAGCTTATACTAAAGACGGCACAAACATTCATGTCCGACGGGGGAATTCGACCCCCCGACCGCAGCGGCCGTGCAGACCTGACTGGCACGCCGCAGACCGCTCGGCCTCTACGGCCGGCTTCATTCTTCTCCTCGCCCCTCTCTCTGTCCGTCTCCTCCCTTCCCTTTCTGCCCGTCTGCTCCTCCCCCTACTCCTCTTCCTCCTATAAGTTACGTGAACCAAATAAGGCCCACCTAACGTTTAGGAATTTTGTATACGGTATGTGTAAGTGGTAATATTCCGAGATCGTACGTGCTATATCCTTATCAAATGATCAAATGTCTGTAAATTTATCGGACCAAACTGCGTGGTCATAAGTCCGTAGCTTACAAACTACTTAAACCTAGGTAAACTAACCTAAGAACAACGCATACACCCATGCCCCAGGGAGGACTCGAACCTCCGAAGGCGAGCAACCGCGCGCTCCGTAGCGAGGCGCCATAGACCGCTCGGCTACTCCACCGCGGCTGCAACATCCTACAACTATATTCAGTTCTTAAAATGTTTAACCCCTGCAAGTGGGCCTTGTTCGGAGACCCTGTTCCTAATATGGCCTGTAGCCACATCTATTTCATATTAACATTCTGAGGCACGTAAATAGCAAGAAAACTGTTGGAATACACTGCAGAAGTTATAATGTAATTTTCTTTTCGACATAAGTGGAACGAGATGGTACATATAATTTTACATTTACATTTTTTTTACAAACGCTTCATACAGTACTGTTGGTAACTTACTGGTTATTAACTCTTAAGATTATTAAATTTAATCAGCAACCAACACTGTTCTGACATCAGTAAGTTTCCTTATCGTAAGTTAATAGGAACATCAGTCTAATCATTACATTTTCTATGATGGGCCTTATTGGGAACAACCCGTTTAAAACGAGTTTGTGTTTATTGTTTAAAAAGAAACGATTTTTTTTGGAAGATTAGGCCACTATCATAATACAGCACAATTTTCTGTACACATATACATATTTATCAGTAGAAACGCTTCATGACCGAAGCGACTGCATTAGATGAAACGTACCGTGACAGTAAGAAGCAGCCCTCCTTCGTTAAACGCCGTAGCACAAATGAAAGTAAAATGGCCAGCACGAGAGCGGGTACGGAAGTAGTTGTTGCTTTGTCCACTATTTGTCACAAGCTATTATTACCAACGACATTTAGCGCTGTTTTCAAACTTTGTATGCTAGAAAATGAGAGTGGGCCTTATCAGGAACCGGGCCTTATTTGGTCCATGTACCTTATATGGAAACATATGCGACAAGTTTCATGGTGACTGGTCAAACGGCGTCAAAGTCGCAAGATTCCCCCCGCAATACTAAATTTACTGTCTTGCAGATTATAAAAAATCTCCTTCATGAAAACATACATTTATGTGCTGACTTTCATGGTGACCAGTGAAACAGTTTGCCGGCCGCGGTGGCCGAGGAGACTAAGGCGCTCCAGTCACGGTCTGCACGGCCACTACGGTCGGGGGTTCGAATCCCCCCTCGGGCATGGATATTTGTGCCGTCCTAGTTCGTAAGTAGTTCATAAGTAGTTTGTAAGTTTAGGGACTGATGACCCCGTAATCAAGTCCCATAGACTATACAAACATTTGAGTGCAACAGTTTGGATGTTTATTGTAACGTACCCCCCGCCATGCACCTAAGGAGGTTTACGAAAGGTAGCCCACATATTAAATCGGAATATAAGCTATCTTCATTCTACATTTCATTCATTCCCGTCCAGCCGTTTCAGTGTGAAGAGTAACAAACGTGTTAATCCACTGTTACTAAGTATTCTCCGCCATGCACCGTACGGTGGCTTCCTGCAGGTAGCCCATATGTTAATTCAGGGTATAAGCTATGCGCATTACAAATTTCATTCAAATGCGTTCAGCTGTTTCAGCATGAAGAGAAACAACCGTATTAACCCATTGGAAGGTACCATCCGCCACGTACCACACGGTGGCTTACTAAAGGTATCCCATTTATTAATCGTGGTATATGCTACCTCTCTTCCAGATTTAATTCATATCCGTTCAGCCATTTTAGCGTGAAGACGTAAGAAACGAATTAACTAATTGTAAAACACCCTCCGCCATACACTAAACGAAGTTATTTTTAGTATGCCTATAACCGTCGCACGAGTGTAAGCAATGAGTTGACAAAGTTTTATCGCAATCGGATGTACGGTATGGTCGCGCATAAAATACGAACAGATCTATATTCAAATTCGCATTAAAAGCTTACGTTGGTAACAACAAATTCCTTCTGCTGGTAGTTTTCACCCCAATGATTCTGTACGCCTGGTATGCATCAAAGCTGACAGCCACAAAACCATTTAAAAATCTGAATGAAGTATGCTTTCCACTGGAGAACATTCATCATCATCATTAGAGAGTGATTATGTCTTTCAGCGTTCAGTCTGGAGCATAGTACCTCTAATAAAATTCCTCCATGATCCCCTATTCAATGCTAACATTGATGCCTCGTCTGATGTTATGCCTTTTACTTCAATATCCTTCTGCACCGAATCTAAGTACTTTCTTCTTGGTCTACCTCGACTCCTCTTGCCCTCCGCTGCCGAGCTCATGAGTCTCTTAGGTAACCTTCCTTCTCCCATGCGTGTAACATGATTCCACCATCTCAGTCTATTCGCTCTAACTGATTTATCTATGGTGTTCATTCCCAGTTTTTCTTTGATTTCCTCATTATGAACACCCTCCTGCCATTGCTCCCATCTATTAGTACGTGCAATCATTCTTGCTGCTTTCATATCTGTAACCTCTACATTATGAATAAGGTAACCTGTATCCACCCAACTTTCACTCCCATACAATAAGGTTGGTCGGAAGATAGAGTGGTGCACTGCTAACTTAGTCTTGGTACTTACTTCCTTCTTGCAGAAGAGAGTAGATCTTAGCTGAGCACTCACTGCATTAGCTTTGCTGAACCTCGATTCCAGTTTTTCACTGGAGAATATTAAATATATATATATATCTTACCTTAAATTGCTTACATAAAATTCACTTGGTGTAAACAATATTTATGTTTTAAATTTTTCTTTGATGATTATCACGCTGATAAATGTAACTTCCAGAAAGAGCTGCTAGAATGTTCAGTAATTTAATCCAAACCTCCCCAAAATCTGAAAATTAACTGTTTAGTCACGTTAGTTAACTGAAATGATTGAAGGTAATCTGAATATATTAATACTGTACTGATAAACTGAATTGTTCAAACATATTTTAAAATTTCATCAGGATCGAAATACAACTGTAGAATCTGACAAAGTCCAAATGTAAAGTATCCTTCGTCATGCGCCATCCAAAATTTTATGTGACAGTGACATTCCTCTTGTCTTGAAGGTCAAGTGTCCAAACGTCATGAAGATTTTAGGATGAATAAAGTGGCATTCGCATGTGTCATAATGCCACAGGTTTTCAACCATATAATTGTTTATGAAGTCATATTTCCTGAACTATATATCGTAAGCAGTTCTTACACCTACGTCAATTGTTACCTCATGGAAGGAATATGTGCACCTAATTTTATTGAAATCGGTTCAGTGGTTTAGAAGCAGACATCGCATGATGTAGCACTTCCCGCGTATTTCATTGTTTATTACGTCATATCTCCTGAACTATTTGTCGTACAGGAATTTATTGGTGCCTATGACCATCGCGAAAGTTCAAGCAATTTGTTGAATAAGTTTCATCACAATCGGTTGAACGGTACGGCCGCAAACAAACATTCATTTTTGTATATTAGGTTTGCTACTAGATGTTTTCGCAACGTATTTTGCAAACTCTATCCATTTACGCCAATGAATGTGCCTTAGAAATTGTTTCATTGTACGTCTTAAGCGATGTGACGCAAAAAACAATGAGACGCGTGGGAAAACGGTGCATCATGTTTGTATTTTATGCGCTGTCGTGCCGTCCTTACGAGTTCATTGAAACTTTGCACACCTGAATCGCGCGATCGCAGAATTGAAAGAACAGTGAACTAGAGTTGGCTACTGAGTTGATGTTTCGACTCAGTGAATCGAGTCAGCGAACTGTTCGACTGAGTCGAAACTTGAATCGGCACTGTTTCGAAACAACGAATCTTGTGATTCATGTATCGGACGCCAGGTACCGTTCACATGCGTTTTGCTGTCCGTGTGCCAGGGTGAGTTCGACACAGCGCCCAGGCGTGCAATGGGTTTGAAGCTGTTCCGCTAACGCGCCACGCGAGAGTTTGAATTATGCTGAGTTTGAGGTTTGAACTGAGTACTGAGGTTTGAAACCTGGGATACCACCGAGAAAAGTTGTGAACTCCTTCGGTATTTTGAGGTAGTTTCGCGCGAACTGAACATTGTTATGCACTGTTGCTACATCTGTGCCAGGTGAACGCATCTTTTCGAAGCAAGGGCAAATTTCAGTGAGATGAAACGGCACGCTCAGTACGATGTCAAAAATAACGTTTTTTAATTTCAATTTGAAGAAACTGTAACTGATTCTCTTTTATTTGATTGACTGAAGATGAATCTGATTATTAGAATAACTATCTGGACTTTGAAAAATTTTAGTTCAGTTTTGTGGTTTCGTCACGTAAATAGTGAAATGTGTTTCCTTGTGTAGTAGTAATATCTGTTCATTGCATTAAATATGTCTTAGGAACAAATCTTAAATATTTTGTTTACATTGATTGGTTAAAATGTTATTCATTTCTGGATGCACATAGACATTTGAACCATGATCTTTCTTGTTTTATTTAAACTTAATTATGGAAATTTGAAGGTTGGAAAAAGTTTTATGACTTTGGTATTACTATTTTGTGGTTCCTTTGTTACAATATTTGTTTGTATGAAAATACGAGTAACTTAGGAAACGTTTACGCCTTAACACGATTGTAAAATCGTAGCAGCAAACAAATCCTGTGCCGTTCAATTAAGTCTTGTGAATAACGTAATGAAACCATGTTATATTCCATAGATGTTTCGTAGTTGCTGTATCGCCCTCCTGCAGCTTTCTCGGCTCGCGTGAATCAGCGGAGGTAGCAGGCAGCAGGGCTGCAGCACGTCAAGTGTTTCCGAGTGCCGAAGCAGTGAGTCGACCCACTAGACTGAGATGATCCGTATGTTTCGAAACAGTGAAATGATCCGATCTGCCCATCACTACAGTCAACGAATACTAGAAAATGAATCACCATGACGTACTGATTCGAAGAAATCGATCTGAGTAGTAATCAGAAGTAATTGGATAGTATTCATATTCCTTTATCGTCTGAAATCAAGGTTATAACTACCTGCTTCGGAAATACGACTGTGAGAGAAGAACTATGTCATCCAGTCTTGCAGCACTCGTTTATACAATATTTTATCCCACGATCAGTTGGCTTAGTATATCAGATGCGGAGAAGTACCCTGTTATTAAGTATTGTGTGTTAAGAAGACAGTAAACTAGAATTTGAGATTTATATAATGTAAGACTGAGGAGATTGAGCAGCTCGCTCACGGGCATCTACTGACGTCACAACTGGGGAGCGCTCTTGCCCTCACAGGGATCTGTGCTGGCTCTCTCTACAGGCAGCCTGCGCTCACCTCAGTTATTCAGCTGTCTTCATATCTAGTGCTAGTGTCTTGTGAGCACTTGCCTCTGTGACACTTCGGTTACTGTTCATTTCCTTCGCATTTATATTTATCCGTCTACACATGTGGCGCTTTCGCATGATCTGGTACAGATACTAGCGTCATCTGTCTCGTTGGTATTATCTGTGGAATCACTCGATGCCTCTATTCGTTGCTACTTATACTCTCGTCGCACCAACAGAGCTTCAGATTTACTTCTGCTCAAATTCAAATCACGAGGTCAGATTGCAATTGTGTTACGTCATCGTGTGAGTGCGGTTTCTCAGACTCCCTATCCCTCCACGGGCATAATTGCCAACGTGACCATGATTTACACGCAGAACATGAGTGGGGTATGGCCCTTGGACGGTTAAGAAATTAGCCACATACCAGCTGGGACCAAGAAACCGGCGCCGTTCAGAAAGTAAGGTGACTTATCAAACTGCGCCGCAACCTCCATTCGATTATCAATTTAATTTTTGTTATGTTGGTACACATGTCCCGAACATATGTTCAGAGTTTCGAGTGTACACCACACTTGGTTTGGTTTTGACAGGTTAGATGTGTTTTAGTGTGCTCGACGATTTTCTATTAGTATAACTTTTGTTGCAAACATTTGCATCACATTTTTTGTGAAATATTGAATGTAGTGTTCTAAAACACTTGGAATGTTGACAGTGGCTTACGAAATATCTGTTCAAAGTGAAAAAAAATTTTGACTAGTGGTACAAGATCTTCCAAGGTTACCGAAAAGATACCAGCACCTCTATCTGGAAGACACAGCACATCAGCAACAAATTATAACGTCGAAGCTCCGAAGAACATTGTTTTGAAAAATCGTCCAATTCCCGTATGCGACGTTACTGAAGATGTTGGCATGCAATGTTTTCGGCTGTTTTGGGCATGAGATGTTTGTCGGCCAAGTTTGTTCCAAAACTTCCCAAATTTGATCAGAAGAAACGTCTCGTGTTAGTATCGCTCGGGAGACCTTGACTGACGTCAATGATGATCCTGATTTGCTCAAAATGGTCATAAATCGTGACTACTTGGGTTTTCGTTTATAACGGCCCAATGGAAGCAGCCCGAAGAACCGAGACCGGAAAAAGCACCCAAAGGTCGACTAAATATGAAAGGTTGGCTGACACTTTTTTTTTCTTTTTAATTGCTGTGACGTAGTGCTTCACAGGTTTTTGCTTCAAGGTCGTGTGGTCAATAAGGAATATTACCTTGACCTTATGCGACGTATTTATTTATTTATTTAATGCTCAGACATTTGATACATAGTCATTACTCTTCTAACTTCCCAATACAACTGACCATCTGACATCCCGTCACAATATTGCAGTCTTTCACAGTTTCATAGATGCTCTCAATCCATAATGTATTTTCTATTTCAGGCACTTCACTGCCAGGCACTTAAATGTGATTTGCAGAGTATCCCATGTACATGTAGATGTACGGGATTGTTTCTAACACTCATCTGCATCACCTTATATCTTTCTACATTTGAGGTTAGCTCCAACTCCTCATATCACCTAGAAATTTGGTTCAAGACATCCTCCATCCAAAGATGACACCTTCCTGGCTGCCTATTCCATATGCTCTTACCTTCGTTAGGAGTCTCTAGTGCGGTACCGTGTCAAACGCCTTTCGAAGATCGATGAATATGCAGCCTGCCCTTCACCCATGTTTCGCAAGTTGTTTTGAGAGTAAAGTGTAAGATCTTTCGCACGATCGACGCTTCCTAAAGCCATGCTGATGCATGGACAATAGCATCTCTTTGTCATGAAAATTTATTGTATTACAACTTGGAATATGTCCAAGACTTCTACAGCAAAGTAACATAATGATATAGACCTGCAATTATATGAATGTGTTCTTTTGACATTATTATACGCAGGACTTACATGCGCCTTTTTCCAGTCGCTTGGAAATTCTTACTGAATCAATACATCGCGATAAATGCACGCTAAGTGAGGGGCGAATGTCGCAGAGTTCTCTTTGTAAAACTGAATTGGTACCCCATTTGGACCTGCCACTTGTTAGTTTTGAACTCTCTCACAAGGGACACCTTTGACCTCGAACTCTCTCGAACCGCACGAAACCATGCTTGGAATAACAGGCAATCGTAAACATGACAGTGTTGTGTGTCATTTCCATGCAGAACGTTGTATTCTACCTCCAGTAATATGGGAGGTTTGTGCGCCGTCTTGCAATAACTATTTTTGTCTGCAGTTACAAAAACATTACATCGGATTTTTGTACTCGCATTGCTGCATATACTTCTGTTACATTATTCTAAAAAAAATTATAATGTATTAAAAACGCTAAAGCGAAAGAGAATACTAGTATACAGGATAACAGTTTACTTACAGTCGTGCAGTCGTACATTGCTGATGTTGGCAACGACCGTAGAATGCTATTTGAAAATCCAGTCATACAGAATAAGCTAAATAATCCTTGGTGTTGACAATGAAGTAAATCAATAATTCTCTTATTTTCCTTAGGTTGACAGAATTTCTTATGTACCGGTACTCTTGCCTTGTCAGTAAATTAATCATCCTTGTGAAAGAAATATTTCGTTGCCAACATTAGAATACTAAGTCGCTGCAACCGTAACTAAACTTTACGTAGTACTCTATCTGTCAGATAAGTTGTAATCCCTTATAGATATGTGTCAATATAGATATTTACTTATGAAAAATATAACAGGGGTTGGGTTTTGTGATAAAATGCCAGGTTTCGTGCTTTCAAATTACATACTGCAATTTATTACGGCTGAACTTCGAAATACAACAAAGAGCATTCAACGGTTGTTGCAAACGTCAGCACAGTACACTGCCCGGTCTCCGTAAGTAATATTGTACGCAGTGTAATAATATTATTTTTCGTTTTTGTACCCTAGCTACGGGAGCGGCCCACCGCTTAAAGGCGCCTTCCTGCGGAGATTGGAGTCCTCCCCCAGGCATGGGTGTGTAAGTCCGTTAGATTTTCAACCATTTGAACATTTTGTACCCTAAATATATTCTGTATGTTCTGGAATGCTCTGTTGTGTTATGATACTTTGCGGCTGCTAACTCCATACTCACAGAATCTCTGTTATTAGGTTCAAATGTTCAAATGTTTGTAGAACGTATGGGACTTAACTACGGAGTCATCAGTCCCTAAGCTTACAAACTACTTATGAACTAGCTAAGACTAAGGACGGCACAAATATCCATGCCCGAGGGGGGATTTGAACTCCCGACCGTAGTAGCCGTGCCGACCGTGACTGGAGCGCCTCAGTCCCCTCGGCCACTGCTGCCGGCTCTCTTATTAGGTAGTGCTTTCAAAAGAGATATAAAAAAAACGTACGTTCGAATATCACACACTTTAGGTCATAATAAATATATATATAAATAAATATATATAAATAAACATACAGACCTCTCCGTCCGGGTTACCAGTTCTCGCGAAAAATTGTCTTATGTTCGAATCTTTTTGGAAACGAAGCATTGTAAATCCACCTCTAGAACGATTAGAAGAGTTTACGGTAGCGTAACCATCCGCAATTTCATGTTAAATTGCCGTGACGCAAATACTATATCTGCCCAGCACGTTACACTTAAGAACTATGGGCAACGAAATTCAGGGTGCGACAGCTCGTACTTACAGGAGCCTTAAGATAGAGGACTCTTTTGAACGACGATTCGTCTGCACCACGATTCGATTCTTACAATTCTTTGTTGGTATTCGCTTAAATCAATGATACATTCACGAATCTCCACAACTCTACAACCTTCCTACTATCAATATAAAACCGTCCTGGCGATAACAGCGTCACATGACGAGGAATGACTGCTGGTCAGAAACCCGCGCGGTGAATATAGTACTGTAACTTGGGGTGAAATGGAACAGAACATGTAGTTTCTACTGAAATATTGCACTACAACCCTGAAAATTTAAATATAGCATCTCTAGTTGCCTAAATCTCTGTGTTGAAAGGATAAATCTCCTCTATAAAAACCTTTCCTAAAATTTTAATCTAAATTATGTTCCAAATCACCCCAGGAGTTAGGGTGATTTGGAACACTGACTCTTTTGATAAATATTTGCATTTAAAACATGTGGAGCGGTTATTGGGACACAGTAAACACATCTGTCAGAACTTTGTTGTGGAGGATGCCTTTATAATACGTCTGTTTAATTTTAATTAATGCTGTTGACTGGATGGAACACTTCACACTGTCTGCTCCTAATTTCTGAAATCGTTTTCTATCTTCTCTGTTAACTTGCACCCTAGTTCTCTTTACATTTTCACTTAAACGTACTGTAAGATCCTTGATATGTGACAGCAGATTTCTCACCCACTCATATCCAGACCTGTTTTCATCAGACCTCTTTTCCAACTCTTCCGCTTCGGTCCAAATCGCACCTCAGAATATCCCGAACCTCACTTGTCGTAATTGGCTGACACCATTCTGCACATTTAAATAAACCACTGATTGATGCCCTCTCTTCTTCTACTGCCAAGACGGTTTGTCCACCTATTTTCAAAGGATTTTTATTATTTAACTTCCTTGAGAGTGTACTAACAGGTATTCCATATTTTTAGAAACATTTCTGAGATATTTTACGTGTCTTGATTTCATTCAGAGCTTTCTGGAGGCTTATCTCGCTATAGTTTTGATATCCAGCTGGCCCAGTCTTCTTTTTGTACACTCGCAGCATGTTCCAATTCACCCTGAAAAAATATTATTTTGCATATTTACACCTCTACCTAATAAACAACATAAGTAAACATAAGCTAACTTTTCACACACCATGACTGATAGTTGCCCTTAACATACCAATGTCAGAAAACTGTATTACTGTTACCAGAGTAGCTGTGCAACAGTTTGTTTTCAGACTTTCATATTATGGGAAATTTTACACTTTTATATAAATATTTTTTTGGAGTTGTATACCTCTTTCACACACACAATTTTTGTATCACCGTAACAATTAGTATCTCTGGTGACTATGGGAGGTGGTTTTCATTAGTTACACCAAAGTATCTCTCCTCAGCAAAGATGATTTCTTGAAATGGAGAAATGTTCCATTTCACCCCAGTAGTTCCAAATCACCCCAAGTTACGGTATCAGAGTGCGGAGGCTGGGCAAGATCACGTGGGGAACTGCACGGCTTGTCGGCTGTTGGAGGACTGCTGCGGGGAGTGTCTTCAATAAGTGGAGGAACTACGTCCAGTTGTAGAGCGGCTGGGAGTCCACCCTCCTTACAGATGTATACGTCGTAGTGTCGGCAGAGTGGTGAAACAGGAAACAGGAGTGGCATTAACATCAGTCTTCACCGCCTGGCAGAGTAGAAGTGTGTCTGAAGACTCAGAGCACTGAAGACACGGAACGATGGGCCTCTGCAACGACGACCCACGCTCTTGCAGGTGTGAATACCACAGCTAAGAGGGAGAGGACACCTACGCGTCATCGCCGAATTCGTGCAGATTTGTAGTACATGTAGGGCGCTGTGAAATATGGGAGTACACCATGTGGGAACTCCAGATGGGAAATAAAAGGAATTTTGATACGGATCTATCACCATATGCACCTCATCAACAGCCCTTGAGAGAGTTTGTTTAGAAAGCGGTGTTTGGCTTAGCGAAGCGCGCCCGGTCAGAAGGCTGAACGCTCTCTGTAGTAAAAAAACTGAGCCAAGAACACATCGAACAATAACGAAAAGACACGATCAAGGACCGCAAGGAACAAAACTACCTAGAGAGCGAAAGAAAGAAAAGAATAGCGGTAAGATATCGTAATTTTATTGAAAGGTACGCGGGTTCGATTACGCCTAGCGGCATTTTTTTTTTCTTGGCAATGCGTACACTACTGACTTCACAATTAGCCGCAACGTCATATATGTTATTTTGTATTTATATGTGCACAACATAAAAACAGCACTTACGTAATCGACAAACAAGAAGAAATCACTTCCATTATACATCACCAGCTGTCCTCGCAAGTATTCAGCGACATGCTGCGTTACGCGTGGTTCGCTGCTGGACTGTGCGATGAAAGAACCTGTTTTCAGAATGTCAGTCAAGTTTGTTTTTCTATGCAGAGATTTAAAAAAAAACATGTAACTGCAAAAGGGCGATGTTCATAACGAGCGCAAGATGCGGTCAGAATTATTGCTTCCCCTGTTTCTTCGATTAATATCACCCCGGTACATCATTTATTTGATCAACTGCAAAAGAATGGAAATATCGTTTTACATACACGAAAGTTTTACATACCGAAAGTACGCGTTAACTACAGTCCCATTTAAAATGTTTGTAGTCCAGAATATCATCGAATGACCTTTATTTTTTTGCTTATATAAATTATATAAAATAACATATATGTTGTTGCGGTTAATTGTGACGTCAGTCTATATCTACATCAATACTCTGAAAACCAGTGTGAAGTGCATGGCAGAGGGTACGTCCCACAGTACCAGTTATTACGGTTTTCCCAGTCCATTCACTTATTGAGCGTGGGAAGAAAGATCGCTTAAATGCCTCCGTGCGTGCTGTAATTAATGTAATCTTGTCCCTACGAAAACAGTATGTACTTGTACGCATTGCGAAGGAGCAGAAAAAAATTGCCGCCGGCTGGAGTTCAACCTGCGACCTTCTCAATACGAATCCCATCGTTTAACGCTGAGCCAAACACCGCTTCCTAAACACGCGCTCACAGGGACAGTTGCTAAGATGCATATGGTGATAAATCCGTACCAAAATTCCTTTTACTTCCTAAACGCTCGGACATTTCGAGTTCCCACTTGGGGCACTTTCGTGTCTCACCACGCCCTACATGTACCATAAATTTGGACGAATTCGGCAATGAGTAGGCGTCCTCTCCTCGTAAGGCTTTAATGGGTATGTGATCGACGTCTCTGGGCGTTTGTGCAGTGCTCCGATGAATCCCAACAATTTCCTCACCACGCTGATCACGCCGATGGGGAGTGCGAATCCTTCGTTTCCCGGAGGAACATCTCCTTGACTCCTACAACTGTGTGACAAAGGCGAACTGGCGGCTGAGAAATGTATTTTCCCACTCTCTCAAATTTTGCTTCCTCAATTACGGTATCAACTAGATATAAATGATAATAATAAAAAAAGTGAAACAAATCCATCAATAATGAAAACTACAGCATTAGAAACAATCAGTCAGAGATACCCCGAAGATCAGTGGCTACACATCTACATAGATGGGTCATTAATGCAAAAAGAAAGAAATATTGGTGTATGAATACACAGCAAAATCTTCTGTTTTATCAAAGTTTTGGATTACACCACTCTAATTTTGAAGGTGAAGTTGAAGCCGTCAGAGCTGTAGGAAATCACTAAATTACTATTTGCACACATTTGATAAAGCAGTCGTATTCTGTGACTCGAAAGCAGCAATATCAGCAATTGTCAACTTAAAACATCCAAAAATTGCTAAAGTAAAAGATATCCAAGAAATAATTAAGTCCCTACAGCAACACAACAAGAAAATTGCAATTCAGTGGATACCATCTCACTGTGGCGTAATGGTAATGAGAAAGCTGATTTCCTAGTCAAAAAGGGCACAAAAATTAAACAAATTGTAAAAACTACCCTGTCATATTTTGTAGAAAAATCGCATTATTAACAATATTTTTAAAGAATAATCGAGGAAAATAAATTCTCATGTGAGGGTAAGAGCCGGGAAACCCTCTTGGATAACCAGCCGCCCACCTGCACAAGATGTCCAGCCTGCCGTCTCCAGAATGTGTTCTGTGTCACAAGAGTGCTACCTAATGAACTGTGATCATTTAAAAGAGGGTTCAGAACTGTACAATTGTAATTTAGACTTAACAAAATTGTACTGGGAAGCAAGAAGGCGAATGACGTTAAGTCAACTGCCGGAACATTAAAATAATAATAATAATGATATTTGGTAGACGGTGAAGTTCCTCTAGTTATGAAGGTTAATAGTGCTACGTTTCATAGTTCGGTATAAAACGTAAGATTTTATCGAGTTTCACAGATAAAATACCCTCTGCCATACACCATACGTAGGGAGAGAGTGCAAGTTTCATCGCAATTGGTTGGTTGGATGTTTAAGGGGGACAAAACTACAATGGTCATACGTCCCCCTTCATCGCAATTGGTTCAACGGCACAGCAGCGTATAAAACACGAACACACATGATACGGCAGTTCCCAATACGTCTCATTGTCTATGAAGTCACATCTCCTAAGCTATAAGGAGTACAATGTAATAATGCCCAAGGCAAAACACGTTGCGAGTATACGTAACATCTAAAGCGATGTGGCAAAGATCAGAGCAGAAGTAGCGCCGAAGAGAGGCCTCGAGTCATTGCACAGATAATACTAACGAGACACATGACTCTACTAGCGGTACCAGATTATACGACAACGCCACACGTGAAGGCGGTTAAATATAAAATATGAAGGAAATGAACAGTAACCGAAGCGTCACAAAGACAAGTGCTCAGAAGGGATTAGCACTAGATATTAAGATAACTGAATAACTGATGACAACTCAGGTTGTGTGTAGAGAGACCTTGCGTACGAGGTTTGTCAGGAAAGTAATGAGACTGTTTCTCTATTTCAGGAACTACACACAGAAGGACAATGAAACTAGTGGAGCTGATAAAGGCAACATTTGTCTACAAGCAGTGAATATTTGAAGTACCTACGGTGAACACACGTGAGTTTATAACATATCTTGTTAGGTGTGTTAGTGTTGCTTTTCCGTGAGATGGCGGGTACATAAAATATTGTGTGAAACTCAATGACAATTCATTATAATCATTTAGTAACATTTAGAAAACATTTAGAAAATTAACACAAGCTGCTGAGTGGCACACAAGCAGCTCACCACGAGTAAAGAAGGCCAGGAGAAGCAAATAAAAAATCTGGGTCATGTTGATTTGGTTCTTTGATCATCAAGGCGTGATCCATAAGGATTCTTTTCCTCGAGGAAAAACAATGTATCAATTTTAGATCCAGGACCATGAAAGACTAAGGAATCGGGTCATTCGTGTCCGTCCTGACATGTCTCAATCATGGATCCTTCATCACGACAATGCACCGTGCCACACTGCTCTCTATTGGTAATAAGGGCATTCATGTTTTCCCAAAATCCTCCCCCCCCCCCCGCCCCACAATTTCTAAGATCTCAGCCTCTGTGACACGTCTTCCTGTTCCCCAAAATGAAAAATGTTGTTTGTGTACATCATTTTTGGTCCGTAGGAAACGTTGAAAGGGTCGTGACACAGAAGCTTTGGAGGGTTCTATCTATGAGAGGGCAAGAGTGTCTTCGAAACTAATAACAGGCTATTTTTCCGCATCTGATGTACTAATCCAACTAGTCATCCATGTCGTGGGACAAACTATTGTGTAACCGAGTGCTGAAAGATTGGATGTCATAGTTCTTCTCTCACAGTCGTATATCGGAAACTGGCAATTATAACCTTGGTCTCAGACAGTAAAGGAATATGAACACCGTGCAATGTTTTCTGATTATTTTTTCTGAAAGCGATTGTTATTCGATTTCTGCTATTCGTTCACTGTTCTATCTCTTCTTTGATGGCAAGATTCAAGTGCGCAAACTTCTACTGAAATCAGATGGACGATACGGCAGCGCACAAAATACATACAAACATGATGCGGCTGTCTGACACGCGTTTCAGTGTTTATGAGAAGAGAGTTTATAAGAAGTACGATGAAATAATTTCTAAAACACATTCATTAGCGTAAATCGATGGTGCTGCAAAACAAGATGCGAACACATCTAGTAGCAAATAATTAATAAATTTAAACGTCATTCATAATGCTGTAGTTTTAGAAGCAACTGCGTGTTCATGACGTCACATCTGTTTAACTATATATGTCTTCTGAGCTAGGTGAAGTATAGTGATGTAATTACGCTTGTAACTCTCGCGAAAGTTCAACGATTGATGATCAGGTGCGGTGCCAAAGCTATGTATTGTTTTTCCACAATTCCGGAGATTTCTTGTTTATTGCTTCTAGGGACCATTCATTTGGCACACATGTGTCCAGTGCAGCTCGTGCGAGCCCCCGTGATGACCAGGACGTATCGTACACTGGTTGCAGACCATTTACACCCCATCATGACGATCGAGTTTCCCAACGTCGTTGTCATTTTTCAATATTATAACTTACGATGTCACAAGGCCAGGAGTTGGAGTGGTTTGAGCAGAACAGTGGCGCGTTTTGTTTATGTGGTTGTCCATCAACTTGTTCTGTCACAACGCGATCGCGATAGAACGCATATGGGATGTGCCTGAACGTGTGGTCAGAGCTTATCCCTCCTTCCCTGGAGTTTGCGAGACTCAGGCGATGCAGATGCGGCGCCAGATATCGTCAGCAATATACCACGGCCTCGTCGCAAACACGCCAAGATGCGTCACCACTGTCATCGTGCCAAATGAGGACATACTGCATCTCACTGTTGTGACTACTCATGTTAACTGTTGTCTGGCCTTGCTAAGGATCTTCCATTCATTACATGTAACTGATTTGTTTGGACAGCGCTCTTGAGAAAGTGACTACAGTCTGATTGTATTTCTGTACACTGTGTGACGGAGAGTAACTTTGACTTTGTTATTTGTGAAGTTTTCTTCCTGATAAATTGAAGGATGGAGAGTAGCAAGAACATATGCTCGCCGCGAACTTCTCATAAACTCATTTTCTCTCTGTGTATCTACATGAACGATATACAGGAGTCTGCAAAATTACCCATATGTTTCGACTGCATTTAGTAAACAATAAAGCTTGACTTTCTCAAAGGAAAGAAGTGTTCAGACATAAACGTGACTTCCAACATACCTCAAGAGGGTGTTAGAGGCCCATTACTTTTCACAGTATATATGACCAAATAGCTGAAAATGTGGCGTCGCCCGTGTATATATTTACTGCAGTCTTAAATTAGTCCACCTCACCTTGCGTTTTCTCTCTTCCCTTTCCTTCTCTGTCTGTTCATCTCTTCCACTCCCCTTTCTCTGCCATCACCTACTCCTCTCTCTTCAACTCCTTCTCCACCTTCTCAGTCAATTAGTCAATTGCGTCATACATCTCCGAAAAATTATATAAGTGCAGTGTTACCTGAAAGACATAAATTTCAAACTCATAAAATCGTGTACACAGAACAAAATAACGAACATAGCTTCTTTGGAGGCATCACATGAGAATGGCATAAGTCGAAATGGCCGACATGAAAAATAAAGTATTTGCAGCAACTTAGGTAATTAATATTTATTGGAATGAAATAATTTCTGTAGCACATTCATTGGCGTAAATGGATAGTCTTTGTAAAATAAATAGCCAATACAGTTAGCAAAGAGGTAATAAATTTAAACGTGATTCTTAATGCAGCCGTATACGGCGCATAACGTCAAGGTTATATTCCTTATTGAATGCACGACCTAGAACCAAAAATTTGTGAAGCACTATGAGACGGTAAAACAAAATAAATAAATAAAATAAGATAAAAAACAATAAAAAAAGTCAGCCAAACTTTCACATTTAGTCGAACTTTGACTGCTTTTTCCGGTCTCAGTAAAGTCGCTTACGGGAACTGGACGATTTTCAAAAATGTTCAAATGTTTGTAAAGCTTATGGGACTTAACTACGGGGTCATCAGTCCCTAAACTTACAAACTACTTATGAACTACTTACGAACTAGGACGGCACACACATCTATGCCCGAGGGGGGATTCGAACCCCCGACCGTAGTGGACGATTTTCAGAAACAATTTTCTTCAAAGCTTCGACGTTGTCTGATGTGCTGTGTCTTCCAGACCGAGGTTCTGGCATCTTCTCGGTCTTCTTAGGAGAGATTGTACCACTGGTAAACAGGTTTTTCACTTCTAACAGATTTTTCGTGTGTCACTGTAACATTTCAAGTGTTTTAGAACACTACATTAAATTTTTCACAATAAATGAGTTGCAAATATTTGCAACAATTGTAATACTAACAGAAAATCGCCGAGCACACTAAAACACATCTAACCTATCTATCTGTCAAAACCAAACCATGTATGGTGTACTCTTCAAACTCTCAACATATGTTCGGAACATGTGTACCAACATAACAAAAAATAAGTTAATAATCGAATGGAGGTTGTCGGCGCAGTTTGATAAGTCACCTTACTTTCTGAACGGCGCCGGTTTGTTGGTCCCAGCTGCTGCGTGACTCATTTCTTAACCGTCCATGAGCCATGCGCCACTCATGTTCTGCGTGTGAATTATGGTCGCGTGGTTGTTTATGACCATTGAGAGACAGTGGCTCTTGGAAACGTACATTTATCCTTTGAACGTTCGTCTTCGAAAAGATTACTATCGCACTCACACGATCAAGTAACACAATCAATTGCGATCTGACCTCGTGATTTGAATTTGAGCAGAAGTAAATCTAAAGCTCTGTTGCCTCTACGAGAGTATAAGTAGCAACGAATAGAGGCATCGAGTGATTCCACAGATAATACCAACGAGACAGATGACGCTAGTAGCGGTACCAGATCATGCGAAAGCGCCAAGTGTGAAGACGGATAAATATAAATGCGAAGGAAATGAACAGTAACCGAAGTGTCACAGAGACAAGTGCTCACAAGACATTAGCACCAGATATTAAGACAGCTGAATAACTCTGGACGCCAGAGGTAACCTATCGTAAGTAACATTTCGCTGACTTTACAGGAGAGCAAAAAGAAGCTGCTGCGACTCGGATTTGGCTACCTGTAGAATAATTCAAATACCCAATCATGAAGACCTCTAGTTTTTATATCTTTTCTAGTTAGTTTCTACATGTACTTCGTTTTTAGAAATATCTTCTGAAATGTTACGATATTTTACCTCACATAAATATATTTGTGAAGCCGTCTTTATTTACACAGACGATATTGTCAAGGTGCTTATTACATTAGGTTTGCTGTTCATTTGCATGCCATTTTATATTTATAAATGTTCCTTTTTATGTTTATAAATGTTTACCTTTATTATACAGGATTATTCTACGAAATACGAATAGGAATATGAGAATTATTGGTACTGAAATTAAGAAATAAAGCCATTCATTCTTATTGAATACCAGTAGATTTATTAAGAGTTACAATTTTATCCTTTCACAAAGCCGGCCACAAATACTAGTCACTCAGCAAAGTTTAAGTATATTGAACAAAATAAATTCCAACCATAGTAGCTTACTCTAGAAAGTAACAAAGGTTAAACTACTTTAAAACCTGAGACAATGACAAACATTTCTGTCCAAATTCACCATATATTCATTAACAAATTGAGGACAAAATTCGAAATGTAGAAAAACAATTCCCTTGTACAATTAATTGATAACAACATTATGTTCATATCCTTCTGAGTCCTTTTCAGTTTGTGTTGACATAATCTGTGGTATATTTTGGTAGAAATAGTGTAAAGATCCAGGCTCCCACCTAAGCAGGTTTTGTAAATCTTTATACTTCTCTGTAGCAATAGATCTGAGAGTATTTCGTATAGCAGGAAGCTCTTCCGGCCATACTGCCCCTCTTTTTCGCCGTTGCACGTCAATCTCTTGAAATTCACCATCAAATGCTGTTTTATAGAACACAGAACCTGAATTCTGTGCTCGTACTTGTAGATGCACAACTTGGCTAACCAAAAATTTTCCAGATACTAAACTTTTGATTGTCCGTTTAACTAAAGGTGATGATGATACTTTGAAAAGACTTTCAAAGTCTTTAAAATCTGCCATTTGCATGTCATATACTTGAATGAGTTCTTTGAATCTGCACTGGCGAACAAAATGTTGCCAATCCCAAGGAGTTGCAATTATGTCATTTGGGCTCAGTTTGCTTTTGGCACGTTCACTAACAGCATGTACACCATCTACCTCCATATGAGTGTGTCCCTTCAATAAGAATTTATGGTTTATCACTTTAAGATTAGGAAGACACCTAAGAATCCAAAAATATGACAGAATCATGGGTAAGTTACGATTCTGGCCTCCACAGTTGTCAGTCCATATCGCAAGTTCCTCAGTTTGGGTTTTGGCAGGTTAGCTAGGGCCCACTTTAGCAAACAAGATGACACTTCTACAGGTCCACGACCTGCTACTGTTTCATCCCACATGCAACAATAGGATTTCTGCTCTGAAGCATCAAGGATTGTCAGATTATACGTCCAGAGCTTTCTTAGATAAAACGCACTGGAATTAGTAAGGTGAGGTGTCGGCAAACATTTTTGAAGATCGAACATGACAATCTTTGCATTTGATCCAGGTTGTTTTGACCGATTTTTGTCGAAGGTCTTGTTTTTATATCTTACATCTGCTTCTGACAAGTGGCCATCGTAATCTGATTAAAATTTGAACTGCTTCTTCAGCTGTTATATCATTTTTGAGTTTCACCTGAAACTCATCACAGTCATCACACGTATCAGTCGCAGGTTTCTTGAATCCTAAATTAAACTCAATGTTAAATATGTCACGGTAAACCCACTGCTTTGCAATTAACTCTTGCTTCATTTCGTTTTCCTTGCAGTGCTCTACATACAAAGAATACATTTTTGATATATTGAGATGGCTGCTAAGATACAATCTACCTGTTTTTGCATAACGAGGCAACGAAATTAATACACCACCATTAGTTCGATTTAACTATCTGGAACGCGCAGTATGAAAAGTACATACGAACGCGCAGTGTCATGACAAGTCTTTGTGGTAATAATGAGAAAACACGCGTGGATTAAACGCTGAACTTGGAAAGGAAAATCACAGCACAAGATACACAAGGCTTCGGCAATGGGGAACAGTCGAAAATTAAAACAAGAGAGACCTGACAGATCACGCTTTCCCGTGGGTTAAATAGACGTAATTGCATTTCAGTCAAGTAAAGTTTGTTTAGTTACATTTACATAAACGTATATCATATGACCAACCAAAATGAAAATCGCATACCTGGGATTCTTCATTTCTTAGCAGCAAATCAATTCCATCAGTAACTTTGTCGTAAGGTAAGGTCTCAGCACCCAACAGATTCGCACTGTCATTTTCCTAAGTAAGCAAATTGCATTATTATACAAAACGCGATGAATTTTGCTCGATTCAAATGATAAACCATGTATAATAGGACTGTACCTATGATTGATCGTATGACAAGCATTGTAGTTGTGTCAGTTCCATATATTATAGCCAATCATTTTCGTCAAAAGGAGGCGCTACATGTGTACTTGTATCTGTCACCAACGGAGTTTCGACGACATTACTACCGTCGACTGGTAGTAAAGCATCGAGATCATTTGTCTCTTAAATCGCGGAACGTACATTTAGAAGTTTCTTATATCCCAGTATGATGAATAATATCTTAAAATGTATATTGTTGTGGTCTTCAGTCCGGAGACTGGTTTGATGCAGCTCTCCACAATACCCTATCCTGAGCAAGCCTGTTCATCTCCACATAAGAACGGCAACCTACATCTGTCTGAATCTGCTTACTGTATACATCTCTTGGTCTTCCTCTGCGATTTTTACCCCACACACTTCCCTCTAATGCTAAATTCACAATTCCTTGAAGTCTAAGAATGTGTCCCACCAATCTATCCCTTCTTTTAGTCAAGGTATGCCAGAAATTTCTTTTCTCCCCAATTCTGTTCAGAACCTCCTCATTAGTTACGCGATCCACCCACCTAATCTTCAGCATTCTTCTGTAGCACCATATTTCAAAAGCCTCTATCCTCTTCCTGTCTGCACTGTTTATCGTCCATGTCTCACTCCCATACAAGGAAACACTCCATACAAATGCCCTCAGAAAGGACTTCCTTAGGCTTAAATCAATATTCGATGTTAAATTTCTCTTTTTCAAAAACGCTTTTCCACCCATTGCCATTCTGCGTTTTATATCCTCTGTACTGCGACCATCATTTGTTATTTTACTGCCCAAGTAACAAAACTCATCTACCTCCTTTATTGCTTCGTTTCCCAATCTAATTCCTTCAGCATCACCTGATTTTCTTACACTGCACTCCATTACCCTATCTTATATGCACCTTTCAGCACACTGTCCATTCCGTTCAATTGCTCTTCCAGGTCCTTTGCTGTATCTGACAGAATTACTATGTCGTCGGCAAAACGCAATGTTTTTAATTCTTCCCCCTGAACTTTTATTCCTTCTCCAAATTTCTCCTTGCTTTCCTTTATAGCTTGTTCAATGTACAAATTGAATAACATTGGAGAAAGGCTACAACCCTGTCTCACTCCCTTCCCAACCACTGCATCCCTTTCATGCCCTTCAACTCTGACAACCGCTGTCTGGTTTTTGTACAAGTTGTAAATAACCTTACGCTCCCTAAGTTTTATTCCTACTTGCTTCATAACTTGAAAGAGTTTATTCCAATCAACATTGTCAAAAGCCTTCTCCAAATCTACAAAAGCTAGAAATGTAGGTTTGCCTTTTCTTAATCTATCTTCTAGGATAAGCCGTAAAGTGAATATTGCCTCCCGTGTTCCTACATTTCTTCTGAACCCGAACTGATGTTCCCCGAGGTCGGCTTCTACCAGCTTTTCCATCCTTCTGTATATAATTCCTGTTAATATTTTGCAACCATGACTTATTAAGCTGATGGTTCTGTAGTTTTCACACCTGTCTGCACCTGCTTTCTTTGGAATGGGGATTATAACATTTTTCTTAAAGTCTGAGGCTACTTCGCCTGTCTCATACATCTTACACACCAGGTGAAACAGGTTTGTAATGGGTGGTTCTCCCAGAGAGTTTAGTAGCTCTGAGGGAATATCATCTACTCCAGGGATCTTGTTTCGACTTAGGTCTTTCCGGGCTCTGTCAAATTCTTCTCTCAGTACAGTATCTCCTATTTCATCTTCCTCTACATCCTCTTCCCTTCCTACAATATTGTCTCGATGTTCATTTCCTTTGTAGAGCACCTCTATATACTCTTTCCACCTTTCAGCTTTCCCTTCTTTGCTGAGAACTGGTTTTCCATCCGTGTCCTTGATATTCATAGAGCTGTTTTTCTTATCTCCAAATGTTTCTTTTATTTTCCTGTCGGCTGTATCTATTTTTCCCCTATTAATACATTCTTCTACATCCTTGCATTTGCCTTCTAGCCACTCCTGCTTAGCCATTTTGCACTTCCTGTCCATCTCATTTCTTAGTCGTCTGTACTCCATTTTGCCTGTTTCATTTACTGCATTTTTATATTTTCTTCTTTCATCGATTAAATTTAGTATCTCCTGTGATATCCAAATAAGTATATTAGCTATGCATAATGATTTGATGTTGTAACCTGATGATGTAATGAGACTGTAGAATAGAATATTAGTTCTTGAAGTACTAGAAATACTTGTACTGCTTACCTGTACTAACTTCAGCGCTAATTCCACGATCCTTTTACTTCTTCCACTAATAGAATCCATTTTAATCTTCGATTCCGTCATAAAATGCTCCTCCAAACATCACAAACTACAGCACACTGTTATTCGCACGTGATTAACAATTTGTATAACAATACGGAAGTAACGTAACACTTAGAGGTAAACCATCGTAACAGCCAATACGATAAAGAGCGAGGCGGTGTATATTCAGGTCAATTGTCGTACGGTCATTTACCCTTGTTTACCACTGGTTTCAGGTTGCAAATACCATAGTATCCCATTGCTGAATTTCTTTTATTTAAAATATGCGCATACAGTATTGTACCCCTAAGAAGGTATGACTTAAACTAGCCACATACGATAAAAACCTCAAAATCGCAATTTTTGCACTTACGATAGGTTACCTCTGACGTGCAGAACTGAGGTGAGGGCAGGCTGCCTGTAGAGAGAGCCAGCACAGATCCATGTGAGGGCAAGAGCGCACCCCAGTTGTGACGTCAGTAGATGCCCGAGAGCGAGCTGCTCAATCTCCTCAGCTCTTACATTATGTAAATCTTAAATTCTAATTTCCTGTCTTCATAACACACAATACGTAATAACAGGGTACTTCTCCGCATCTGATGTACTAATCCAACTGGTGGGATAAAATATTGTATAAACGAGTGCTGCTCTCTCGTAGTCGTATTTCCGAAGCAGGTAGTTATAACCTTGATTTCAGACGGTAAAGGAATATGAATACTGTACAATTATTTCTGATTTCGTTTGATTCGTTTGATTCTTTGATTCAGTACGTCATGGTGATTCGATTTCTAGTATACGTTCACTGTTCTTTCTATTCTGCGATCGCGCGATTCAGGTGTGCAAAGTTTCATTGAAAGCGGATGGGCGGTACGGCAGAGCATAAAATACAAACAAATATGTTGCACAGGTTTCCCATGCGTTTCAGTGTTTCTAATGGCACTTCTCCTAAACTATAAGAAGCACAATCAAACACTTTCTTAGGTACATTCAATGGCGTAAATGGATAGTGTTAGCAAAATATGTTGCGAAGACATTTAGTAGCAAATAATTAATAAATTTAAACGTCATTCATAATGCAGTAGGTTCAGTTGCAGCTCCGTGTTCATGACGTTACGTCTGCTGAACTACGTGTATTATAGTGATACAATTATGCCTCTAACTTTGTTTTGCGTATTGCGTCTAGGGACCATTCACGTGGGCAATCATGGGCCCAGTGTAGCTCGTGCGAGGCTGCATGAAGACCAAAAGTGTCGCACATTGGCTACAGTTTCCCAACGGCAGTGTTATTTTCCAACATGATAACGCACCATCTCACAAGGCCAGAAGTGTGATGCAGTGGTTTGAACAAAACAGTTACGAGTTGCTATTAGTTGCTAGTCGGGCAACTTGATCCACCTCAACGGGATCGCAACAGAACGCATATGCGATGCGGCTGAACGTGTGGTCAGAGCTCCTCCCCCCCTCCCTGGAGTTTACGGGAATGCAGCCGCTACCACTGCCTCATCGCTTTCATGTGCAGACGCGTCACCGCTGTCATCGTGTCTTATGAGGACATACTGGCTGTCACGTGGGTCGTATTGTTTCACTAATCAGCATAAACTGTTATCTGGCCATGCTAACGATCCATCATTCATTACGTGTAATGGAATTGTTCTGAAAGCCTTTTTGAAGCACCGACTATAGTCGGCAAATATTTCTGTACAGTGTATGACAGAGTATGATTCACGTTGTTATTTAGGAAGTTTTCTTCCTGTTTAATTGAAGAATGGAGAGTAGGTAGTACTTATGCTTATGTTGCCTCGCTGTGAACTTTTACAAGGGGAGTCCGACAATTGTGTAATTCAGATTCGATTCATACTGCCCATAATGAAAGCTCATGGCCAGAGGTGTAATTGGGAATATATATATATATATATATATATATATATATATATATATATATATATATATATATATATATCGGACGGACCAGAGTGATAGTTATCATACAAATATGGAAAGCAGAAAACAGCAGGACATCGAGCACATCTCATAAACGATGCGTTTTTATAAGTACAATTGTTTTTTAAATTATGTATTGGGAAACACACCTGATTCATACTCTGAGCCGGCCGCGGTGGCCGAGGAGACTGATGCGCTCCAGTCACGGTCTGCGCGGCCACAACGGTCGGGGGTTCGAATCCCCCCTCGGGCATGGATATTTGTACCGTCTTTAGTATAAGGTAGTCCATAGGTAGTTTGTAAGTTTATGGACTGATGACCCCGTAGTTAAGTCCCATAACATTAACAAACATTTGATTTTGATATTCTGAAAAAGTGTGCTTATTTGCATATAATAAGTTGTTTGAAAGTCGTTTGTCGTGGAAAAACTGGCGACTTCGAACATCAAATGCTATTGTGTGTGTGTGTGTGTGTGTGTGTTTGTTTGTTTGTTTGTATACATTTGAATTATATATATATATATATATATATATATATATATATATATATATATATATATAGGTGCATGCCACGAGATTCGATCCGGCGACCTTCGGATTACGAACCCGAACGCTTACCGCTACGCCACGCCTCTGTACAATATTATTAATCATAGAGAGTATTTCACCGTAACGGTTTTTTCTAACTATCGATTTTCTGGATAACGGCTGAGAAGTGCATCTTGTTGCATTACCAAATTACACCTCTGGCCATGAGCTTTCATTATGCGCAGTATGAATCGAATCTGAATTTTACAATTGGCGGCCTCCCCTTGTTAGACTTATTTTTCTAATTCGAATAAATAATCCCTGAGACGGATTTACGTCTCAAATATGTCAAAGACATTATTGATAGATCTGAAGCATTGAATTAAAATTTGTGGTGCGGCCGGGAATCGAACCCGGACCTCCATGCTTACTAGGCAGACGTCTTAACCGCTGCATGGAGAGCCTTGGCAGTAGTGGCAATTATCTTTGGAACAAAGAAGCTGAATTAAAGTTTGTGTTGTGGAGGGAAATCGTACATAGACTATTCCAAGGCGCCTTAATCGTTAGTGGTGTGGTAGTCTAACGGTTAAGACGTCTGCCTAGTAAGCATGTAGGTTCGGGTTCGATTCCCGGCCGCACCACAAATTTTAATTCAATGCTTCAGATCTATCAATAATGTCTTTGACTTATTTTTCTCTTCCTGTCCCTACGTAAAAAGTATATAGGACACTGCAAACTGACCATTCGTTCCGATTCGATTTAGAAAACAATAAAGCTTCACTTTCTCAAAGGAAAGAATTCTTCCGACATAAACGTGACTTCTAACAAATTCAAATGTTCCTACATATGAACTAGCTGATACTAAGGACGGCACAAATATCCATGCCCGAGGGGGGATTCGAACCCCCGACGACAGTAATGACCGTGCAGAACGTGACTGGCGCGCCGCAGACCGCTCGGCCGGCTGACTTCAATCATACTCATAAAACGTGTTAGCGGCCCATTACTTTTCGTAGTGACCGAATTGCTAAAACCCGGCATTGCCCGTGTACATATTTATTCCAGTCTTAAGCTAGTCCACCTCACCATCTCTTTCCTTGTCTCTCTCTTCGTCTCCACCTTCCTCTTTGTCTGCCAATCACCTCATCTCTGTTGAACTTCTCCTCCTACTCCACAGTCTATTGCCGCCTCCATTATGAAAAGTTATATAATTCATTTAACTTTCTTGCTGATCAGTGAAGTGCACCATAAGTATATTGCAAGCCACCTTCCGCCATTCAGTGTATGAAATAATTGGCAGAAGGTGACGATCCTCTAGCTCTGAAGGTTAACGGTGCTAAATTTCATAGTTTAGTATAAAACGGTAGTTCTTGTCGAATTTCATAGATAAAATGCCCTGTGCCAAACAACATACGAAGTTTTACGTAGGCAGTGATTTTCCTCTTATTTTGAAGATCAAGCGTGCAGTTTCTTCTCAATGGGATGAAAGGTACAGCTTTTGTGTCCCAACTTCGTCGCCGCTTTTGTGTCCCAGCCTCGTCGTAGGTGTCGGTGGCCGAGTGGAACGAGACCGACACGCTGGTGCAGGTACGGAGGGGAGCAGCCAGAAACTATAAACACTCGAGTAAATTAGAAAGAGATATATTGCACAGAATGTAACAATACTTAACTTTTACATAGTACTGCAGAATGTTTATACATAGTTGTTAGAGGCCTGCCTAGTGCCTGTACAATAGCAAAGTCTTCACTGGTGCCTATCTGTTTACGAAGGTCCTAACTCGTTGCTATCTCAGTCCGAAGTGCGAAGTGGCCGATGTCCTTCAGTGGTGGCCACGAGCGGCGTTGTACCAGAGGGCGCTCGTGGCTGTCGTCGGAAGAACGCCGCGCCGTGCATGCATGGCGGCGCGCGGCGAAAGTAGGTGGCGCGCACTTTGTACTTGTGCGACACCACACCCCTCCCCCCCAAACCGCCGCGCCGTCGTGGCGTAGGGCTGAGGGCCACGGCGACGGCACTGGGAGGAGGGCCTGAGCGGGGGCGTTACTGGTGGGACGGGCGTCGTAGCTGAGGCCGGGATCAAGATGCCGTCCGCGCCCCGGCATCCGCCTTGCGATCCTCCAGGGAACCCGCCGAAACCTGGGGAAGGGCGCCCGCCCCCGCCCAGAGGGAGCAGGTCATCTTCTTCTGAGGTGCGTGGCCCAAGCTGGGGGGGGCCCGCACGGTCCCGGAGTCCCTCTCGGTGACGCTGTCATCTGCGGCGGCGACAGCGGCGGCGACGACTGCGTCGGATGTACGTCGACGTCCATAGGGATCTCGTAGTCCGGGGACGAACGATGTGGTTGTGCTCCCTGGCGGTGAACTGGGTCTGGAATCAAGAAACCGGAGACAGGATCGCGCGGTCTGTGCAGGCGCAATTGGTTTGCGTGGCGCCGCAGCTCCGACCCTGTGGAAGAACGTACAACAAACATATTGCGCCCAAGCACGCGTTGAATGGTGCCCGGCAACCATGTCTTCTTGTTTCCAGCAAACACCCTGTACAGCACCGGCGTGGAAACCTGAAAACGCGTAGCGCCATACGAACCGACTCGGTGCGTGGGAGGCTGCAGCAGGTGAAGGAGAGTGCGGTGACGGCGGCCGTGTAGCAGCTCGGCAGGAGACGGGCCGTCACGTGGCATGCACCGATACGTAGACAGGAAAATTTGAAGAGCTTGCTGCCTGGAGTGCTGACCTTTCATCTTCTCCATGTGAGACTTGAATGTTCGAACGAAACGTTCTGCTTCACCATTGGACTGAGGGTGAAAAGGTGCGGTGGTGATATGCTGAATGCCATTCACACGACAAAACTGTTGAAATTCCGCACTAACAAACTGAGGTCCATTGTCACTGACGATAGTTTCAGGCAAGCCTTCGATGCAAAACACTGATGTTAAGGCACTGATTGTACTAGACGCCGTCGTTGAGTTCATGGCAATCACAAAAGGAAACTTGCTGAAAGCGTCTACAACGATTAACCAGCGCGTATTCCAGAAAGGTCCGGCAAAGTCAATATGTAAACGTTGCCATGGTCCCTTGGGGCGTGGCCAGTCTGAGAAACGTTGCGGAGGAGCCGCCTGATGCTCCGCACAAACCGTACACTGTGGCGTCATGCTCTCTATCTGAGCGTCCATACCAACCCAGGTACAATGACGTCTGGCCAATTGCTTTGTCCTAACAATGCCCCAATGTCCTTGATGCAGGAGGCGTAACACTTCTCGTTGCAGGGAACGAGGAACAATCACTCTTGCTTGGTCGTTGTCGGTATGCAACAACAGTACACCCTGACTTAAAGATAATGCATGACGTTGTGCAAAATAACGTCGAACCAGAGGCCGATCAATGTCTTTGGCTCTGGCAGGCCACCCTGAGCGAACAAAACGTGCTACCACACTTAGGTCTGCATCCGCAGCTGTTTCCTGTGCAACCCGACGAGAGTTCAAAGGAAAGTCTGCGACAGCGGAAGCATCTCTGGAGTCTATCTGACAACATGCCATTTCTGAAGAATCAAACGACACATCCTGGCCAACCGGAAGTCGGGAAAGTGTGTCCGCGTTAGCATGTTTAGTGGTAGGTCGGTACAAAATCTCATACTGATAATTAGACAGTATTAAGGACCATCTCTGAAGCTTTTGTGCCGTACGTGGCGGAATCGGCTTTGTGGGTGAGAACAACGACGTGAGAGGCTTGTGGTCTGTCAACAAATAGAATTTTCTGCCATACAGATAATGATGAAACTTTGTGACGCCGTAAATGATTGATAAGGCCTCCTTTTCTATCTGACTGTAATTCTGTTGCGTCGGCGTCAGTAGCTTGGATGCAAAGGCAATAGGACGATCATGACATCCAATACGATGTGACAGAACTGCGCCGACACCGTACGATGAGGCGTCAACTGCTAACACTACAGGCTTCTGTGGGTCAAAGGGAATCAAACATGCATCACTGAGTAGTGCAGACTTTAATTTGTCAAAGGCAACCTGACAATCTTTGGACCATACAAAAGGAACATTCTTCCTACGTAAATGATGCAGTGGAGCTGCAATCTGAGAGGCATTGGGAATAAACCTGAAATAATAGTTAAGCTTTCCCATTACTGCTTGCAATTCGTGCACATTCTTAGGAGGAGGCAAGTCTTTGATTGCTCGAAGATGTGACTGTAAGGGATGAATTCCTTGGGCATTAATCACATGGCCTAGGTACTCTATTTCAGTTTGAAAAAACGAACACTTTGCTTTATTACAACGTAGACCTGCTGCAGTCAAAACTTTGAAAAGGCACTCCAGGTTTGCTAAATGTTCTTCAACTGTACGTCCGGATACCACAATATCATCTAAATAGTTCGAACAACACGGTACAGAAACTGTCAGCTGTTCCAAAAAACGCTGAAAAATAGCGGGAGCGGAAGAACTGCCAAAGGGTAGGCGTTGAAATTGAAAAAGGCCCATGTGAGTATTAATGACGAAAAATTTTTTTGACTCGTCATCAAGTGGAATCTGTAAGTATGCCTCTGCTAAATCAATCTTGGAAAAGAAGCGAGACTGTCCTAATTTGTCCATCAGTTCCTCAGGTCTGGGCAGGGGATAAGTGTCGACAATTGTTTGACTGTTCACTGTTGATTTGAAGTCCGCACAGAGACGAAGTTTTCCTGACGGCTTGGGTATAATTACTATAGGCGAGGCCCACTGACTCGCAGAAACAGGAGAAATCACCCCACTGTCTTGCCAACGTTTAAGTTCTTCGGCAACTGTATCACGCATTGCGATAGGCACTGGTCTAGCTTTACGAAACTTTGGAACTGCAGATTCTTTTAAAGTTACATGTGCCACGAAGTCTTTTGCACAACCTAGTTCCGGCGAAAACAAGTCACTGTATTTGTCACACAATGCATTGATTTTATCCTGAGGCACTATTGACGAAATTTGAAGCACATCTCTTTGAATTGATAAACCAAACAAGTCAAAAGCATCTAGTCCAAAAATGTTCTGTGTCGATTTGGCCTGAAGAACAACAAAAGCAACTGTTTTCGTAACACCTTGAAAAGAGGCGGGCAGGCTACATGTTCCTAGCACGGGAATATTTTCACCGGTATAAGCTGTTAACACTTGCTGTGACGGCGACAATTTTGGCGAACCCAGAAGTTCATAAGTATCTTTATTTATTAAGGTAACAGCGGAACCAGTGTCGAGCTGAAATTGCACAGTCTTATTTTCTATAGAGAGAGTAACAAACAGCTTGTGCTTCTGGCGCACGACCGGTGCGCGAATGTGGGCAACGTCTAATACATATTGTTTTCTGCGCTTGCGCGGGTTGCGTGCGGTAGGAAGCGGCGCATACTCGGCACACAGCGGATTAACCACACTGTCACTAGATGACACTACCGCCGGATCGGCGTCCGCGCAATGCGAGACTACTGCACTAAAATTACTTTGAGTAGCTACACCAATTCTACTGTCTCTAGCTACACAGTACGGGGCACTATTACAAGGAGCAGTTGCAGAAGGCACTAATTTCACTACAGGCATGCACTGTTCATAGCCATTTTGCTTGTCCCGAACCCTTTTCCGTTGCACTGTTTTACGCGCTCGTCGGCGCTTGCTACGTGGCTCACTATATAGTTGTGCAGTAGGCGCAGAAGAACTTTCTCGCAATTGAGAACCAAGCAAAGCACTGTTCAATTCCACAGCCCGTATAACATGTACAGAATGAACTGTTCTCGCACTCTGCGAAGCACTGTTTTTAACGTGTCTGTTCTTTGAGTTTTTAATTTGCATACACACAGACTGTACATGTCCCAATTTGCCACATTGATAACAGGTTGCGTTGCGACTAGGGCAATGAGCACGCTTGTGGCGAGACACACACTGGGGGCAAGATTTACGTACATTTTTCTGAAATGAGCGTTGGCGCCCGTTATTCAAATTACTATTTCTAACACGACGGGGCGACCTATGCGTCGCACTTTTACACTGGCTACTGTTCACTGTCTGTTCAGCACGGCCTGTAGAATTTAAAGAATCACAAGTGCTATACTGAGAACTACGGCTAGGAAAGCGTCCGTTACGGCGCACTGAATTTACACTATGGCTTTGCATTTCTACATCAGCTAAGTCAAAAGTATCATGAGCTTCCATAAGCTGCAGTACACTGTCTAAGGAGGGGTCAGACTGTTTCAGAATTGCTGCTCTAATTCTGGGGTCCTGAATATTCTGCGTAATCGCATCCCTCAACATCACGTCACTATACGAAAGTCCACAAGAGCAAGTAAATTTACATTGGCGGGTTAAGCCCTTCAGTTCCGTAATCCACTCTTGGTGTGACTGCTGCGGTAATTTTTTAAGTCTGAAAAATCGGTATCGTGCAGCGGCTACAAGAACTTTTCTCTCATAATGAGCATTCAGGGCATCTACAATTTGTTCGAAGTCTACATCACGAGGAGATGCGAGAGGGAAAAGTTTTTGCAATAGTACGAAAGTCTGGGGGCCCACAATCGATAAGAAAAGGTTCTTCACTCTCTGACCTGTAATTTGATGAGCCGCGACGAGTTCTTGAAACTGCGCGAAATAGTCGCTCCATTCTTCCTCACGTTCGTTGTACTGGCGGAACGTCGGGAGCGGTGCGGCGGCAGGTGTGGGCTGCTGATGTGACGACTGTTGTTGTTGGTGAGCAGCCTGTGTCGTCAACTGCGACACGGCCTGGAGAAGCTGGGTAATTTGCGCCGTCTGTAACTGAATAATTTCCATTAAGTTTGGGTTCGGGGTAGTGGCCATGCTGACCGATTAGGCGCCGCGTATACAAGTAACTTATAACAAAACACAAATGCAATATGAAAGGAGGGCTCGCTCTGCAACAAAAAGTCCACAAAACACGTAACAAAATATCTTCCCCCAAAATTCTTATAATAAGGGTGGGTGGGCGGGAGCAATTTTTGCGTGCTCCGACTGCTGCTGTCTGGCTGCTGCAAGCGGGCTGGTCCAAGGTTCTATCACTCCTCGTCGCCACTTTTGTGTCCCAACTTCGTCGCCGCTTTTGTGTCCCAGCCTCGTCGTAGGTGTCGGTGGCCGAGTGGAACGAGACCGACACGCTGGTGCAGGTACGGAGGGGAGCAGCCAGAAACTATAAACACTCGAGTAAATTAGAAAGAGATATATTGCACAGAATGTAACAATACTTAACTTTTACATAGTACTGCAGAATGTTTATACATAGTTGTTAGAGGCCTGCCTAGTGCCTGTACAATAGCAAAGTCTTCACTGGTGCCTATCTGTTTACGAAGGTCCTAACTCGTTGCTATCTCAGTCCGAAGTGCGAAGTGGCCGATGTCCTTCAGTGGTGGCCACGAGCGGCGTTGTACCAGAGGGCGCTCGAGGCTGTCGTCGGAAGAACGCCGCGCCGTGCATGCATGGCGGCGCGCGGCGAAAGTAGGTGGCGCGCACTTTGTACTTGTGCGACACCACAACAGCAGCGCATAAAATAATAACTAACTTAATGCCTTGGTGTCTATGACGTCACATCAGCTAAACTATAATGAGAACAACGAAATGCTTTCTTTGGCACATGAAGTGGCGTTAATGAATAGTGTTTGCAAAGGTGACTCCGCAGATAAAATTAACAAGTCAGATGACTTTAGTAGCCGTACCAGTTTATACGGAAGCGCCAAGTGAAGACGAATAAATGTAAAACGTGAAGGAAGCGAATAGTAAGCCAAGTGTCACAAAGACAAGGGCTCTCAACAGATTATCGCTAGATGTTAAGGCAACGGAATAATTGACGACAACACAGGCTCCATGTATAGAGAGAGCTGGCATAGATCCATGTGAGGGCAGGAGCGCCCTCGTATGCGATTACTGGTGGATAGGACTATGGCTGCCAGGAGCAAGCCGCTCAACGTCCTTATCAGGTGCTACACTATATAAATCTAAACTTCCTAATTTCCTGTCTTCTTAATACACAATACTCAATAATGGGGTATTTTTATCTGCATCCGATGCACTAATACAAAGAATCGTCCATGTTGAGGGATAAAATTTTTTATAAAGGAGCGCTGAAAGAGTGGATAACATAGTTATCCCTTCGCCATCGTATTTCCACGGAGGTAATGAATCTGTTATAGTAGCTCCCATAATTTCGTACCTCCCATCGCATTTCCGAAACAGGCATTTGTAAGCAAGATGTCAGACGGTAACGAAATGTAAAGAATCTCAGGGAGGCGTTGCCATCTTGTGCACAAAGCACCTGGCAGCGGTAAGACTACTTACCACAAGAATTCAGTTCCCATCATCATGTTGTTGTCCCATCACAATTAAGTTTTCCTCTCCCTTAACTGTCTGAATAATTTCCTTTAGCTCCTCATACATTTCTTCGATCTCCTCATCATCGGCAGAGCTAGTTGGCATATAAACCTGTACTAATTTTGTCGGTGTTGGCTTCGTATCTACCTTTACAATCATAATGCGATCACTGTGCTGCTCATAGTAGTTTACCCGCATTCCTATTTTCTTATTCATTATCAGTCCTGTGATACCCCCACATGATTTTGTATTTATAATCCTGTACTCACCTGACCAGAAATCCTGTTCATCCTGCCACCGAATTTCACTAATCCCCACTATATCTAACCTCAACCTATCAATTTCCCTTTTTACATTTTCTAATTTTCCTACCCTTATTCCACGCTCCGATCCGTAGAATGCCAGTATTGACTTTCCTGATGACAACATCCTCCTGCGATAGAACGCATATGTGACATGAGTTAACGTGTCGTTGGAGCTGATGCCTGAAAATTACGGGAATCGGGCTACTTTGAATGCAGATCCGGTTTCTCCAGCCACATAGCACCGCCTCTTTCCATGCTGAGACGCGTCCCCGCTGCCATCGTGCCAAATGAGGATATATTGGCTGTCACGTGGCTGATACTGTTGTGACTATTCAGTATAAACTGTTATCTGGCCATGCTAAGGATTTGTCATTCATTAGGTGTAATGGAATTGTTCGGACAGCTTTTATGAGGCACTGACTACAGTCTGTATCTATTTCTGTACAGTATGTGACGGAGAGTACTTTTTCACTTTGTTATTTGTGAGTTTTCCTTTGTGTTTAAGTGAACGATGGAGAGTAGCAAGAACATATGCTTAGGTTGCTTCGCTCTGAACTGAGACATTTTCTCTTCGTGTCACTACGTTAACGATATACAGGAGGCTGCAAAATGACCATAGTTTCCGACTCGATTTAGAAAACAATACAGCGTGACTTTCTCAACGGAAAGAAGTGTTCAGACATAAACTTGATTTCCAACATACCCCAACAGAGTGTTATAGGCCCGTTACTTTTCACAGTACATATGACCAATATGAAAATGTGGCGTCGCCCGTGTACATATTTACTGCAGTCATGTCACCTTCTGCTTTCTCTCACCTTTCCTTCCCTTGTCTCTCTGTTCATCCCCTCCTCTCCCCTCTCTCTGCCATCACCTCATCCTCTCTGTTGAACTCCTCCACCTCTTCAGATCATCTCTGAAAAATAAGATTACTTATTTTAACACTATGCTGATCAATACTTTCATCTCATCGTAGCTGTGAACGTAATTTTAAACATTCTCAAAAACTAGTTGTCAATAATAAAGAAGTAGACACATGTAATCAAGTAGATTCAACACTCTTTCTACGGCGAAGACATTATAAACAATATAACAGAACATTTAATTTTGTTATGCTTAAGTTCCCTAGTTGGTGATACTTCTTTGTCTCTTACTCCTCAAGAAACTTAACTGTCAGAATGCACAATTTAAAGGCGACTGACACAAACCACAATTTTAAACAACTTTTTATGTGCCTTTGCGTCTTGTTGTTTTCTCTCGTTTGTTGTCCCTAAAAGTTTCGACATAATATCAGTAAGGTATACTATGGACGGTATTTGTCGACAATAGTAAGTTAAAGAAAACCAGAGAAAAAGTCAGGAAGCAAAAGCCTATGTTAAGAAACTACTTATATTTTAATTTCCGAGGAGTTAATCTAGGCTGTAAGTACGAAGTATGATAGTATGAATTGCCGATTTAGCATTATCCCCCAGTTCTTGCTGCATTATATGATTTGACGCAGCTAACTAAACGCAGACTATCAGAGAAAGAACTGCACTTGGTGGCCAGGTGAGTTGGAGTATTATCACGCTTCCCGTTCTTACTGCCGTCCTGTCTATTCGGTCACGTACCTCTTAACCTCGATGTTCGACAAGACTGATAAATACTTCAGTTGCAGGATATGATTAACCACTTATCAATGACTGACGTTAATGAAACACTAATAGGTTGATGCTTTACCGTGTGAGGCGCTGAAATGGACGTGGGGTCTGTGGAACTACGATGCGGGTTGCGCGGCCGGAGGTTCAGGTCCTCCTTCAGGCGCGCGCACGTGTCTGTGTGTGTGTTACACCGTTCGAACGTGGGAATGGTGGTTGATGTCGGACAGATGGGAACTTCGATCTCGGCAGTCATGCAGGACTTCGGCACCACACGTTCAACCGCCTGCAGGGTGTGCCGTGAGTGGTTGGATGAGGTGTCAGTCCACAACAAATAACTGCCAGTTCATCCTCCCACGGGCATGTGTGTGTGTGTGTGTGTGTGTTGTTCTTAGTATAAGTTAGTTTTAGTAGGATGACTCTGCCAGCATTTTGGAAAAGTATGGACACTAAGCGGTCTATGTCTTTATTTTTTGCGATAGCTTTGTTGTCTTAGGGCACGTTAATAAAAGTTAGTTCCGTTATACTTAAAGCGCATTTTTACAAATTTACGAAAGAAATGTATTTCATTGTCTCATTTTTCATTGTTTTATGGTTTAGTTTAGACTGTCCACTAGTCGTATTTGGTTTTCTTATGTTTTGCTGTAGATCGCGGATCACTGACTAAAACCGGTATTCAGTGGACAAAAGTCTTTCGACTATGGACGTAAATAAAGGAATATATGGTTCACTCATGAATCATTATTCAACTGATGACTATGTCGCATCTTGTGAGACATGACCCTAATTTCATGAAAGATTGTCAAAGCGCACTGAACTGACTCCATTTGTGTCTTCCAGTGACGACGAATATTTGTGACTAATCATTCATTTCTTTCAGTGCAAAGAATGACAACAGACAAAATGTTAGATCCCCAACACACACGCGCCCAACAATCCCGCCGTCCCAGCTCTTTGAAAGCGCTCACTGGACTCTTCGGGTAGCTGGAGATGACGTGCATTTGGTAACACGTGGTTTTGTGAGTCATGGCAGTATAATGGAGAATGTCTGCCATTAGCAAGTGTACACAGCTGCGTATCAAATTGCAACACCTTCAAAGACAGGAGATACCACGATCGATTTTATTTGGGAGATATCCGGTGGTAAAACAGATCACATTGTTGAAAAGAGAGCCATATAGGAGATGTATGGAAGGTGATGAAATCAGTATTGAGCGTTGCCGCAAATAATGGCTATAAGCATTGCTCCACAATCCGGCATGGAATCTGAATCTACATACATACCCTGCAACCCACCAAAAGGTGCGTGGCGGAGGGTACCCACTACCACTACTAGTTATTTGCTTTCCTGTTCCTTCCCCATATAGAATGAGGGAAAAACGAATGATTGTACGAGCTCTAATCTCTCTTTGTGGCCTTTATGCAAACTGTAAGCTGCAGTCCGCTTAAAATTCCGGCCGTCTAAATTTCTTCAACAGTGTTGCTGGAAAAGGACGTTGCCTTTCCTCCAGCGACTTCCATTTGAGTTTCAGAAGCATCTCAGTAATCCTCGTGCATTGATCGAATCTACCAGTAACAAATCTAGCCGCCGTCTCTGAATAACTTCTGTGCTGCATTTAGCGAAAATGCTACTAATTTTCTGCTAAACCACTAGACCAATTTCAATCAAATTTAGTACACACATTCCTTACCGTGAGGTAACAATTGCTGCAGGGTTAATAATCACATACAACACATGGTTCAGATAATATGACGTCATAAACAATAGGAATTGGACGAAGTGGCGCATGATGCAGCGGGACTTTATAAATAGGCTATATGAGAAAGAGTACTTAGCGACTTGCAACAAACTTTAAACGTAATTTAAAACCTTTATTAAACTTTTTCTCGCTGACAATCATAGCAAAATGATGAAAGGAAAAAAGTTTCTCGGTTACTACTTTTCCCATGTTTATGGAGTAAAACTACGGTATTCGGTATAACATTACAATTTATAATTTGTACATTACAAGTTATAGCCGCTAGAAATTTTACCGACAGTATATACGCACATACTTGAGTGAACCTTCGAAATTGTGGTCACCCACAAGCCTGTCCTCAATATAGGCATTCCATCTGCTGATCTCCGTTGTACACTACGCCGTAAAAGTTCTCGGTTTGTGGAGTAGTGAAAGGCGCACCCTACAGGTGTCCAACAAACTGAGGCGTATAAAGGAAGCAACAAACGTGTGGAGGACCTCGATGCGAGCCCCTCGCAGATACTCTGTTGTTCTCTGCCGGCTGCGTATTGGCCATACTTGGCTCACGCACGGCCACCTTCTCCGTCGCGAGGATCCTCCCGAGTGTCGATGTGGTGCGCGTCTCACAGTCGCCCACATCGTCTTGGAATGCCCGGACCTAGCAGCGCAGAGAAGGAATTTTAATCTCCCTGGCGATTTGAAACTTGTTTTAGCTGACAATGCCTCTGTGGCTGACGCTGTTTCAAATTTTATTCGTGTGAGTGGGTTGTACCGATCCATTTGATTTTTAGTACTGTGTTCATTATGTGTTTGTTCTTCGTTGGCCTACCGCTTTTAGGCAGGTGGTTTTAATGTGCAAAAGCGGCCAGATGCCCTACTGCCTTGTCTGTGGTCACCTGGCCAGGACACACTGGCATCGTCTTACCACCGTTCTCTTCTATTACCCGTTTTTAATTTCGTTCTTTTACTTATTGACTTGTTACACCCCTTTGCTTGGTGAGACTTAACACATCGTTTTATGTTACATTGTATTGCTTTTATTCTAATCTCTACGGTTGGAACAAGGGACGGATAACAGTAGTCGTTTAGTCCATTTATAACCAAACCATCGAAATTGTATCGCAGTACGACACATAGTCTACGAGAGCACATAAACAGTAACATTCACGGAAAACCGCCCCATCACCCACCAAGTTTTAATCTATTACTTCTTTACTACTAACTGTAATCGAAAGAGGTTTTACACACATACAGTCCTTATACAAATATACCTGAAAAATGGCAGTAATAAATGAATAAATACCCGGGCAACACCGGGTTTTCAGCTAGTCTAATATATAAAGCAGAGTGACCTTATGTTTGTGTGTTTGTGTGTACTTGTTGAATACAAATCTTTTTGTTCCAATCTTTATGAAATTTTGTACATGTAAGCTTCAATCCATGCCACGTCGGGGGTTCAAATCCCCCCTTGGACTTGGATATGTGTTTGTTGTCCTTAGGTTAGTTTAACTTAAGTAGTTTGTAAGTCTAGGGACTTATGACCAAAGTATTTTGGTGCCATAAGAATTACAAACATTTGACCATTTGATTTTCAATCCATGAGGACGGTCGCCATAAGTGTAAGAATCACTAACAATACATAGTTCACGAGATATGACGTCATAAACAATGAGATGCGCGAAAAACTGCTGCATTTAGCGGAAATGCTGCTCATTTTCTCCTAAACCATTAGACCGATTTCAACCAAATTTTGTACAAACATTCCTTACCGTGAGGTAACAATTGCTGCAGTGTTAATAATCATATGCGACACATGGTTCAGAAGATATGACGTCATAAAAAATAGTAATCGCAAAAATCTCTCACATAATGCGGCGAGACTTTAAAAATACGCTCTATGAGAATGAGAGTACTTAGCGACTTGCAACAAACTTTAATTTCAAACCTTTATGAAACCTATTCTCGCTGACAACCATAGCAAAATAAATAAAAGAAAAAAAGTTTCTCGCTTACTACTTTTCCGCTGTTTAGGGAGTAAAACTACGGCATTCGGTATAACGTCACAATTTATAATTTGTACACTACAAATTGTAGCCACAGGAAATTTTACAGACAGTATACACGCATATAGTTGAGCGTACCTTTTGAATTGTATCACTGTACGACACGTAGTTTATGAAATTTGATCACATAAACAGTAACGTTCATGGAAAACCGCCCCATGACTCATCAAGTTTTAATCTATTACTTCTTTCATTTAATTGTATTCCCAAGAGATTGTACAGACATACGACCCTTACACAAATGAGTATATACATGAAAAATGGCAGGAATAAATAAATAAATACCCGGGCAAGGCCGGGTATTCAGCTAGTTCTCCCAATACACCCAAGTCAACCATCCGCCTTCCCATTTCATATCGCTGTGCAGTTTTACGCCTAGATATTTGACGCGATTGTGTCAAATGTTCAAATGTTTGTTAAGCTTAAGGGACTTAACTACGGGGTTATCAGTCCCTAAACTTACAAACTACTTATGAACTACCTACAACTAAGGACGGCACAAATATCCATGCCCGTGGGGGGATTCGAACCCCCGACCGTAGTGGCCGTGCAGACCGTGACTGGAGCGCCTCAGTCCCCTCGGCCACCGGGGCCGGCGCGATTGTATCAAACAGCCCACTACTAATTATGTATTCGAACAAAAAAAATATTTCAAATGTTTGTTAAGCTTATGGGACTTAACTTCGGGGTCATCAGTACCTAAACTTACAAACTACTTATGAACTACCTTATACTAAAGACGGCACAAACATCCATTCCCTTAGGGGGGGATTCGAACCCCCGACCGTAGTGGCCGTGCAGACCGTGACTGAAGCGCCTCAGTCTCCTCGGCCACCGCGGCCGGCTGTATTCGAACATTACGGGATTGTTTCTCCTACTCATCTGCATCACCTTATATCTTTCTACATTTGAGGCTAGCTGCCATTCCTCACATCACCTAGAAATTTGGTCCAAGTCATCCTGCATCCAAAGTTGACACCTTCCTGGCTACGTATTCCATATGCTCTTACGTTCGTTAGCAGTCTGTAGTGCGGTACCGTGTCAAACGCCTTTCGAAAATCTAGAAAAATGCAGCCTGCCCTTCACCCATGTTTCGCAAGTTCTTTTGAGAGTAACAGGCAAGCTCTTTCGCACGATCGACGATTCCTAAAGCCATGCTGATGCATGGACAGTAGCATCTCTTTCTCTGTTGTTGTTATGGTCTTCAGTCCGGAGATTGGTTTGATGCAGCTCTCCACCCTACTCTATCCTGAGCAAGCATCTTCATCTCCTCATAAGAACGGCAACCCACATCCACTTGAATCTGCTTAGTATACGCGTCTCTTGGTCTCCCTCTGCGATTTTTACACCACACACTTCCCTCCAATGCTAAATTTACGATTCCCAGATGTCTAAGAATGTGTCCTACCAAGCGATCCCTTCTTTCAGCCATGGTATGCCAAAAATTCCTTTTCTCACCAATTCTGTTCAGTACTTCTTCATTGGTTATGCGATCTACCCACCTAATCTTCAGCATTCTTCTGTAGCACCACATTTCGAAAGCCTCTATTCTCTTTCTGTCCACACTTTTTATCGTCCATGTTTCACTCCCGTACAAGGCAACACACCACACAAATGCCTTCAGAAAGAACATCCTTAGGCTTAAATCAATATTCGAGGTTAACAAATTTCTCTTTTTCAAGAACGCTTTTCTACCCATTGCCATTCTGCATTTTATATCCTCTGTACTGCGACCATCGCATGTTATTTTACTACCCAAGTAACAAAACCCATCTACCACCTTCATTGTTTCGTTACCTAATCTAATTCCTTCAGCATCGCCTGATTTTCTAAGTCCGCATTCCATTATCTTTGTTTTGCTCTTGTTAATGTTCATTTTATACGCACTCTTCAACACACTGTCCATTCCATTCAACTGCTCTACCTGGTCCTTCGCTGTCTCTGACAGAATTACAATGTCATCAGCAAAACGCAATGTTTTTATTTCCTCCCCCTGAACTTTAATCCCTATTCCAAATTTTTCCTTGCTTTCCTTCACCGCCTGCTCGATGTACAAGTTGAATAACATCGGAGAAAGGCTACAACACTCTCTTACTCCCTTCCCAACTAATGCTTCCCTTTCATGCCCTTCGAGTCTAATAACTGCGGTCTGGCTTTTGTACAAGTTGTAAATAATTCTCCTTTCCCTGTATTTTACCCCTAATGACTTCAGAATTTGAAAGTGTGTATTCCAGTCAACATTGTCAAAAGCTTTCTCTAAATCAACAAAAGCTAAAAATCTATCTTCTAAGATAAGTCGTAAAGTCAGTATTGCCTTCCGGGTTCCTACGTTCCTCCTGAATCCAAACTGATCGTCCCCGAGGTCAGCTTCTACCAGCTTTTCCATTCTCTTGTAGATAATTCGTGTTAAAATTTTGTAACAATGACATATCAAACTGATGGTTCTGTAATTTTCACATCTATCTGCGCCTGATTTCTTTGGAATGGGGATTATTATATTTTTCTTAAAGTCTGAGGGTATTTCGCCTGTCTCATAAATCTTACACACCAGGTGAAATAGTTTTGTCGGGGCTGGCTCTCCCAGAGACTTTAGTAGCTCTGAGGGCATGTTATCTATTCCCGGGGCCTTGTTCCGACCTAGGTCTTTCAGGGCTCTATCAAATTTATCTCTCAGTATCGTATCTCCTATTTCATCTTGATATACTACCTCTTCCCTTCCTACAACATTGTCTCTAAGTTCATTTCCTTTGTAGAGCTCATCTTTGTACTCTTTCCACCTTTCTGCTTTCCCTTCTTTGCTGAGAACAGGTTTTCCATCTGAGTTCTTGATAATTGTTGAACTGTTTTCCTTGTCCCCGAATGTCTCTTTTATTTTCCTGTAGGCAGTATCTACTTTTCCCCTTCTTATACATTCTTCTATAGATAGGCATTTGTCTTCTAGCCACTGCTGCTTAGCCATTTTGCACTTCCTGTCAATCTCATTTCTTAGTCGTCTGTATTCCATTTTGCCTGTTTCATTTACGGGTTTTTTATATTTTCTCCTTTCATCAATTAACTGTAGTATTTCCTGTGATAACCAATGATTTTTTGTAGGTCTTGCCTTTCTACCTATTTTGTCCTCTGCTGCCTTCACTATTTCATCTCTCAATGCAACCATTCCTCTACTGTTTTATTTCCCCCCGTTTCTGTCATTTGTTGCCTAAAGCACCCTCTGAAATTCTTAAGAACCTCAGCTTCCTTCAGTTTATCCAGGTCCCATCTCCTTATTTTCCTACCTTTCTTCAGTTTTTTTCAATTTCAGCCTACAGTTCATGACCAATAAGTTATGGTCAGAGTCTATATCGGCTCCTGGGTATGTCTTACTGTTTAAAACGTGGTTGCGGAATCTATGTTTTACCATTATAAAATCTATCTGATACCTTCCGGTGTCTCCTGGTCTCTTCCACGTATACAACCTTCTTTTGTGATTCTTAAACCAGGTGTTTGTTATGATTAAATCATGTTCTGTGCAAAATTCTACCAGGCGACTTCCTCTTTCATTTCTTCTGCCCAGTCCATATTCACCTACTATTTTTCCTTCTCTTCCTTTTCCTACTACCGAATTCCAGTCTCCCATCACAATTAAGTTTTCCTCTCCCTTAATTGTCTGAAAAATTTCCATTAACTACTCATACATTTCTTCAATCTCCTCATCATCGGCAGAGCTATTTGGCATAGAAACCTGTACTACTGTTGTCGGTGTTGGCTTCGTATCTTTCTTGACAATGATAATGCGATCACTGTGCTGCTTATAGTAGTTTACTCGAATTCATATTTTCTTATTCATTATCTGTCCTACTCCTGTGATAACCGCAACTGATTTTGTAGTTATAATCATGTACTCACTTGACCAGAAATCCTGTTCATCCTCCCACCGAACTTCACTAATCCCCACTATATCTAACTTCAACCTATCCATTTCTCTTTTTAAATTTTCTAATTTTCCTACCCGATTAAGGGATCTAACATACCACGTTCCGATCCGTAGAATGCCAGTATTGTCTTTCCTGATGACAACATCCTCCTGAGTAGTCCCCGCCCGGAGATCCGAATGGGGGAGTATTTTACCTCCGGAATATTTTACCCGAGAGGATGCCATCATATTTTCATACAGTAGAGTTGCATGTCCTCGGGAAAAGTAACGGCTGTAGTTTCCCCTTGCTTTCAGCCGTTCGCAGTAGCTGTGTGGCAAAGCCACCTTAGCTGATGTTACAAGGCCAGCTCAGTCAATCATCCAGACTGTTGCCCCTGTAACTACTGAAAAGGCTGCTGCCACTCTTCAGGAACCACACGTTTGTCTGGCGTCTCAAGAAAATTTATTGTCTTAGAACTGAGAATATGTTCAAGACTTCTACAGCAAACTAACGTTAATGATATAGATATGTAATTATGTGAGTGCGTCCTTTTGCCTTTCTTATACACAGGATTCAGATGCGCCTTTTTCCATTCACTTGAAACTTCTTGTTGAATCAAAGCTTCGCGATAAATGTAAGCTAAGTAAGCGGCAAAAGCTGCAGAGAATTCTTTGTAAAACGGAATTGGTACCCCATCTGGAACGTGTCACTTGTTTGTTTTCAATTGTCTCACAAGGGACACCTTTGACCTCGAACTCTCGGAACCGCACGAAACCATGCTTGGAATAACAGGACAGTGTCTTGTGTGTCATTTCCATGCAGAACGTTGCATTGTACCTCCAGTAATATGGAGGTTTGTGCGCCGTCTTGCAATAACCGTTTTTATCTGTAGTTACAAATACATTACATCGGATATTTGTACTAGCATTGCTGCATATACTTCTGTTAAATTGTTCATAAAAAATTTATAATGTATTACAAACTCTAAAGCGAAAGAGAATATTAGAATCCAGGATAACAGTTTACTTACAGTCGTTGAGGCGTACAGTGCTGATGTTGGCAACAACCGTAGAATGCTATTTGAAAATCCAATCATACAGAATAAGGGAAATAATCCTTGGTGTTGGCACTGAAGTAAATAAATAATTCTGTTCTTTTCCTTAGGTTGACAGAAGTTTTTATGTAACAGTACTCTTGCCTTGTCAGTAAATTAACCATCCTTGTGAAAGAAATATTTCGTTGCCAACATTAGCATATTACGTCGCTGCAACCGTAACTAAACTTTACGCAGTATTCTATCTGTCTTAGTTAAGTTGTAATCCCTTATAGATATGTGTCACTATAGACATTTAGTTATAAAAATATAAAAGGGGGTGGGTTTTGTGATAAAACGCCAGGTTTCGTGCTTTCAAAATACATACTGCAATTTATAACGGCTAAACTTCGAAACGCAACAAAGAAGATTCAACAGTTGTTGCTGCACAGTACACTGCCCGGTCTCCGTAAGTAATATTTTACGCAGTGTAATAATATTATTTTTCGTTTTTGTACCCTAGCTGCGGGAGCGGCCGACCGCTTAAAGGCGCCTTCCTGCGGAGATTCGAGTCCTCCCCCAGGCATGGGTGTGTGTATTGTCCTAAAGTTAGTTTAAAGTAGTTTGTAAGCCTAGGGACTAATAGCCACACAAGTTAAGTCCGTTAGATTTTAACCATTTTAACATTTTGTACTCAAAATATATTTGTATGTTCTGGAAAGCTCTGTTGTGTTATGATACTGTGCGGCTGCTATCTCCCCACTGGCAGAATCTCTGTTATTAGGTAGTGCTTTCAAAAGAGATATACAAAAACGTACGTTCGAATATCACACACTTCAGATCATAATAAATATATTTACGGAAAACATACAGACCTCTCCGTCCGGGTTACCAGTTATCGCGACAATTTTTTTTATGTTCGAATCTTTTTGGAAACGAAGCATTGTAAATCCACCTCTAGAACGATTAGAAGAGTTTACGGTAGCGTAACCATCCGCAATTTCATGTTAAATTGCCGTGACGCAAATACTATATCTGCCCAGCACGTTACACTTAAGAACTATGGGCAACGAAATTCAGGGTGCGACAGCTCGTACTTACAGGAGCCTTAAGACAGAGGACTCTTTTGAACGACGATTCGTCTGCACCACGATTCGATTCTTACAATTCTTTGTTTGTATTAGCTCAAATGAATGATACATTCACGAATCTCCACAACTCTACCACCTTCCTACTATCGATATAAAACCGTCCTGGCGATAACAGCGTCACTTGACGAGGAATGACTGCTGGTCAGACACCCGCGCGGTGAATATAGTACCGTAACGTGGGGTGAAATGGAACAGAACATGTAGTTTCTACTGAAAATTAATGTCTAAATATTGCACTACAACTCTGAAAATTAATATAAAGAACCTTTAGTTATGCTTACATCTATGTGTTGCAAGGTTAAAAATCCTCTATCAAAACCTTTCGTTATATTTTAATCTAAATTGTTTCAAATCATCCCAGGAGTTGGGGTGATTTGGAACACTGACTCTTTTGATAAATATTTGCATTTAAAACATATGGAGGTGTTGATTGGGACACAGTAAACACATGTGTCAGAACTTTGTTGTGGAGGATGCCTTTATATTACGTCTGTTTGATTTTAATTAATGCTGTTTACTGGGTGGAACACTTCTACTGTCTGCTCCAAATTGCTGAAATAGTTTTCTATCTCCTCTGTTAACTTGCACCCTAGCTCTCTTTACATTTTCACTTAAACGTACTGTAAGAGCCTTGTTATGTGAGATCAGATTTTTCACCCACTCATATCCAGGCCTATTGCCATCAGACCTCTTTTCCACTCTTCCACTTCGGTCCAAATCGCACCTCAGAATATCCCGAACCTCACTTGTCGTAATTGGCTGACACCATTCTGCACATTTAAATAAACCACTGATTGATGCCCTCTCTTCTTCTGCTGCCAAGACGGTTTGTCCACCTATTTTCAAAGGATTTTTATTATTTAACTTCCTTGAGAATGTACTAACAGGTATTCCATATTTTTAGAAACATTTCTGAGATATTTTACGTGTCTTGATTTCATTCAGAGCTTTCTGGAGGCTTATCTCGCTATAGTTTTGATATCCAGCTGGCCCAGTCTTCTTTTTGTACACTCGTAGCATGTTCCAATTCACCCTGAAAAAATATTATTTTTCATATTTACACCTCTACCTAATAAACAACATAAGTAAACATAAGCTAACTTTTCACACATCATGACTGATAGTTGCCCTTAACATACCAATGTCAGAAAACTGTATTACTGTTACCAGAGTAGCTGTGCAACAGTTTGTTTTCAGACTCTCATATTATGGGAAATTTTACACTTTTATATAAATATTTTTTTGGAGTTGTATACCTCTTTCACACACACAATTTTTGTATCACTGTAACAATTAGTATCTCTGGTGACTATGGGAGGTGGTTTTCATTAGTTACACCAAAGTATCTCTCCTCAGCAAAAATGATTTCTTGAAATGGAGAAATGTTCCATTTCACCCCAGTAGTTCCAAATCACCACAAGTTACGGTACCAGAGTGCGGAGGCTGGGCAAGATCACGTGGGGAACTGCACGGCTTGTCGGCTGTTGGAGGACTGCTGCGGGGTGTCTTCAATAAGTGGAGCCAAAAAAATAGCGGTAAGAGATCGTATTTTTATTGAAAGGTACGCGGGTTCGATTCCGCCCGGCGCATTGCGAAGGAGCAGAAAAACAGTTGCCGCCGGCTGGAGTTCAACCTGCGACCTTCTCAATACGAATCCCATCGTTTATCGCTGAGCCAAACACCGCTTCCTAAACACGCGCTCACAGGGACAGTTGCTAAGATGCATATGGTGATAAATAAGTACCAAAATTCCTTTTACTTCCTAAACGCTCGGACATTTCGAGTTCCCACTTGGGGCACTTTCGTGTCTCACCACGCCCTACATGTACCATAAATTTGGACGAATTCGGCGATGAGTAGGCGTCCTCTCCTCGTAAGACTTTAATGGGTATGTGATCGACGTCTCTGGGCGTTTGTCCAGTGCTCCGATGAATCCCAACAATTTCCTCACCACGCCGAACACGCCGATGGGGAGTGCGAATCCTTCGTTTCCCGGAGGAACATCTCCTTGACACCTACAACTGTGTGACAAAGGCGAGCTGGCGGCTGAGAAATGTATTTTCCCACTCTCTCAAATTTTGCTTCCTCAATTACGGTATCAACTAGATATAAATGATAATAATAAAAAAAGTGAAACAAATCCATCAATAATGAAAACTACAGCATTAGAAACAATCAGTCAGAGATACCCCGAAGATCAGTGGCTACACATCTACATAGATGGGTCATTAATGCAAAAAGAAAGAAATATTGGTGTATGAATACACAGCAAAATCTTCTGTTTTATCAAAGTTTTGGATTACACCACTCTAATTTTGAAGGTGAAGTTGAAGCCGTCAGAACTGTAGTAAATCAGCTAAATAACTATTTGCACACATTTGATTAAGCAGTCATATTCTGTGACTCGAAAGCAGCAATATCAGCAGTTGTTAACTTAAGAGATCCAAAAATTGCTAAAGTAAAAGATATCCAAGAAATAATTAAGTCCCTACAGCAACAGAACAAGAAAATTGCAATTCAGTGGATACCATCTCACTGTGGCGTAATGGTAATGAGAAAGCTGATTTCCTAGACAAAAAGGACACAAAAATTAAACAAATTGGAAAAACTACCCTGTCATATTTTGCAGTAAAATCGCATTATTATCAATATTTTTAAAGAATAATCGAGAAGAATTAATAAATTCTCATGTGAGCGGAAGAGCCGGGAAACCCTGTTGGATAACCAACTGATACCAGATGGAGCAGAAGAGAGGCAGTGGCGACATCCCGCCTGACTGCTGGACACCACTGTTTGGCCGCCACCTGCACAACATCTCCAGAATGTGTTCTGTGTCACAAGAGTGCTGCCTAATGAACAGCGATCATTTAAAAGAGTGTTCACAATTGTGCAATTGTAATTTAGACTTAACAAAATTGTACTGGGAAGCTAGAAAGCGAATGACGTTAAGTCGACTGCCGGAACATTAAAATAATAATAATAATAATATTTGGTAGACGGTGAAGTTCCTCTAGTTTCTAAGGTTAATAGTGCTAGGTTTCATAGTTCGGTATAAAACGTAAGATTTTATCGAGTTTCACAGATAAAATACCCTCTGCCATACACCATACGTAGGGAGAGAGTGGAAAGTTTCATCGCAATTGGTTGGTTGGATGATTAAAGGGGACAAAACTACAATGGTCAACAGTCCCCCTTCATTGCAATTGGTTCAACGGCGCAGCAGCGTATAAAACACGAACAAACATGATACGGCAGTTCCCAATGCGTCTCATTGTTTATGAAGTCACATCTCCTAAGCTATAAAGGAGTACAATGTAATAATTCCCAAGGCAAAACGCGTTGCGAGTACACGTAACATCTAAAGCGATGTGGCAAAGATCAGAACAGAAGTAGCGCCGAAGAGAGGCCTCGAGTGATTCCACAGATAATACTAACGAGACACATGACTCTACTAGCGGTACCAGATAATATGACAGCGCCACATGTGAAGGCGGCTAAATATAAAATATGAAGGAAATGAACAGTAACCGAAGCGTCACAAAGACAAGTGCTCAGAAGGGATTAGCACTAGATATTAAGATAACTGAATAACTGAGGACAACTCAGGTTGTGTGTAGAGAGACCTTGCGTACGAGGTTTGTCAGGAAAGTAATGAGACTGTTTCTCTATTTCAGGAACTACATACAGAAGGACAATGAAACTAGTGGAGCTGATAAAGGCAACATTTGTCTACAAGCAGTGAATATTTGAAGTACCTACGGTGAACACACGTGAGTTTATAACATATTTTGTTAGGTGTGTTAGTGTTGCTTGTCCGTGAGATAGCGGGTACATCAAATTTTGTGTGAAACTCAATGACAATGCACTAGAATCATTTAGTAACATTTAGAAAACATTTAGAAAATTAACACAAGCTGCTGAGTGGCACACAAGCAGCTAACCACGAGTAAAGAAGGCCAGGAGAAGCAAATAAAAAATCTGGGTCATGTTGATTTGGTTCTTTGATCATCAAGGCTAGATCCATAAGGAATTTTTTCCTCGAGGAAAAATAATGTATCAACAATTTTAGATCCAGGTCCTTGAAACACAAGGAATCGGGTCATTCGTGTCCGTCCTGACATGTCTCAATCATGGATCCTCCGTCACGACAATGCACCGTGCCACACTGCTCTCTATTGGTAATAAGGGCATTCATGTTTTGCCAACCCCCCCCCCCCCCCCACTCTCACCACAATTCCTAAGATCTCAGTCTCTGTGACGTCTTCCTGTTCCCAAAAATAAAAAATGCTGTTTGTGGCCATCATTTTGGGTCCGTAGGAAACGTTGAAAGGGTCGTGACACAGGAGCTTTGGAGGGTTCTATCTGTGAGAGGGCAAGAGTGTCTTCGAAACTAATAACAGGATATTTTTCCGCATCTGATGTACTAATCCAACTAGTCATCCATGTCGTGGGACAAAATATTGTGTAAACGAGTGCTGAAAGATTGGATGTCCTAGTTTCCTAGTTCTTCTCTCACAGTCGTATATCGGAAACTGGCAATTATAACCTTGGTCTCAGACAGTAAAGGAATATGAACACCGTGCAATGTTTTCTGATTATTTTTTCTGAAATCGATTTCTCCGATTCAGTACGTAATTGTTATTCGATTTCTGCTATTCGTTCGCTGTTCTTTCTATTCTTCAATGGCAAGATTCAAGTGTGCAAAGTTTTACTGAAATCAGATGGACGATACAGCAGCGCATAAAATACATACAAACATGATGCGGCTGTCTGCCACGCGTCTCAGTGTTTATGAGAAGAGAGTTTATAAGAAGTACGATGAAATAATTTCTAAAACACATTTATTAGCGTAAATCGATGGTGCTGCAAAACAAGATGCGAACACATCTAATAGCAAATAATTAATACATTTAAACGTCATTCATAATGCTGTAGTTTTAGAAGCAACTGCGTGTTCATGACGTCACATCTGTTTATCTATATATGTCTGCTGAGCTAGGTGAAGTATAGTGATGTAATTACGCCTGTAACTTTCGCGAAAGTTCAACGATTGCAGATCAAGTGCAGTGCCAAAGCTATGAATTGTTTTCCACGATTCCGGAGATTTCTGGCATATTGCTTCTAGGGACCATTCATTTGGCACACATGTGTCCAGTGCAGCTCGTGCGAGGCCCCATGATGACCAGGACGTATCGTACACTGGTTGCAGACCATTTACACCCCATCATGCCGATCGAGTTTCCCAACGTCATTGTCATTTTTCAATATTATAACTCACGATGTCACAAGGCCGGGAGTTGCTGGAGTGGTTTGAGCAAAACAGTGGCGAGTTCTGTTTATGTGGTTGTCCATCAACTTGTTCTGTCACAACGCGATCGCGATAGAACGCATATGGTCAGAGCTTATCCCTCCCTCCCTGGAGTCTGCGTGACTCAGGCGACTGGTGAATGCAGATGCGGCGCCAGATCTCTGGAGCCTTATACCACGGCCTCGTCGCAAACACGCCAAGATGCGTCACCACTGCCATCGTGCCAAATGAGGACATACTGCATCTCACTGTTGTCACTACTCATGTTAACTGTTGTCTGGCCTTGCTAAGGATCTTCCATTCATTACATGTAACTGATTTGTTTGGACAGCGCTCTTGGGGAAGTGACTACAGTCTGCTTGTATTTCTGTACACTGTGTGACGGAGAGTAACTTTGACTTTGTTATTTGTGAAGTTTTCTTCCTGTTCAATTGAAGGATGGAGAGTAGCAAGAACATATGCTCGCCGCGAACTTCTGTTAAACTCATTTTCTCTTTGTGTATCTACATGAACGATATACAGGAGTCTGCAAAATTACCCATATGTTTCGACTCTATTTAGAAAACAATAACGCTTGACTTTCTCAACGGAAAGAAGTGTTCAGACATAAACGTGACTTTCAACATACCCCAAGAGAGTGTTAGAGGCACATTACTTTTCACAGTATATATGACCAAATAGCTGAAAATGTGGTGTCGCCCGTGTACATATTTACTGCAGTCACTTGACCTCGCGTTTTCTCTCTCTGTCCACCTTCCCTTTCCTTCTCTCTCTGTTCATCTCTTCCACTCCCCTTTCTCTGCCATCACCTCCTCCTCTCTGTTAAACTCCTCCTCCACCTCCTCAGTCCAATGCGTCCTACATCTGTGAAAATTTATACATTATAATTATTTTAACATTGATGCTAATCAGTGAAGTGCAAGCTACCTTCCGCCATGCGCTGTATGAAATCTTACGTAGACAGTGATGATGTTCAAGTTTTGAAGGTTCGGAATAAAACGGTAGATATTGTCGAATGTCATAGGTAAAATCCCCTCAGCCATACACCACACGAAGTTTTACGTAGTCAGTGATGTTCCCAGAGCGACATAGCATAGATCCATGTGAGAGCAAGAGCGCTCGAATTACGACTAGTGGTGAATAGGACGCTGGAGCCGGCCGCGGTGGACGAGGGGACTGCGGCGCGCAAGTTACGGTCTGCACGGCCACTACGGTCGGGGGTTCGAATCCCTCCTCGGGCATGGATATTTGTGCCGTCCTCAGTATTAGCTAGTTTGTAAGTAGTTTATAAGTTTAGGGACTGATGACCCCGTAGTAAGTCCTATAAGCTGTACAAACATTTGAACATTTGAGGTCGATGGCTGGCAGGAGTGAGTCGCTCAATGTGCTTCTCTGGCCCTGCACCACATATAACTCAGCTTCCTTAATTTCCTCTCTTTTTAATACACAATACTAAATAATACGTTATTTTTATCTCCATCTGCTATACTAATCCACCTAATCATCCATGCCGTGGTATAAAATTTTATATAAACGAAGGCTGAAAGATTGGTTAACGTAGTTAGACTACAGTATTAAGGGGAACAGTTGCCAGTCATTACAAGAACATCATCTCTTAACCACGACAGAAATAACAGTAAAACTAAGATGATTTACTTTTATATATTTTTGACGACATTACAGCGTTCATTATAATGAAATAAATCGCAATTTGCGATCACTTATGGCATCAATGTACTAGGTTTAGATGGAATACCAACGTGCAGCGAATGAAAATTTATTGCCCGGCCGGGATTCGCACCCGGGATCTCCTGCTTACTAGGCAGACGTGTTGACCACTCCGCCACCGAGGACACTGTGACCAGCCCCACTGCAGAGGACTCTTCCCTGCACGTCTCCCGCCATACCAAAATCTCCATTCGTCACGCTGTCTCTTTCCTATTACCACAGCCGATTTGTTCTGTAATGTTCGCAGCTACAATACTGTATTCCCGCATCAGGGAGAACAGACCATGAGGTTTCAAGACACAATTAATTGTCGTCAGGAGCCCAGCCTCGGCTTGTATACAATTATATATTTTTGACGTTACAGCGTTCATTTTACTGAAATAAATCGCAATTTCCGATCACTTATGGCATCACTGTACTAGGTTTAGATGGAATACCAAAGTGCGGCGAATGAAAATTTGTGTCCGGAAAGAGACAGCGTGGCGAATGGAGATTGGGTGTGGCGGGAGACGTGCAGGGAAGAGTCCTCTGCAGTCGGGCTTGTCACTGTGTCTTCGGTGGCGGGGTGGTCAACGCGTCTGCCTAGTGAGCAGGAGATCTCAGATTCGAATCCCAGCCGGGCACAAAATATCGTTCGCCGCACTTTGGTATTCCATCTAAGCCTAGTACAGTGATGCAATAAGTGATCGCAAATTGAGATTTATTTCATTGAGGTCTACGTTGACACGAAAAACTTAAACATATAACATTTCAGAAAGGAATTCGAATCAGCAAGCCTACTATAACAGAAATCGTTAATGTCAACGATCTTGAGAACTATAACCAACTTCTTGTTCAAACTATACAACAGGGGTGGTCCAACGCGGCTATTGCTTTAATGCAGTGCGACTCTTGTTTTAAAAAGTGAAAAGTGACTCACACGCAGATAACACAAATGGAACTTGCTTGCTCAGACCAACAACTGTGGAACTTTCTTATCTACTTGGCAGGGCAGCACTACTCCAGTCTAGTAAGCCGTGGCGGAGCGACCGAGCGCATTGAGGCGCTCAGCTAAGATCCACGAGGCCGTTCCCCGTCGAGAGTTAGAATCTCCTTCTGGCATGGATGTTTGTGCCGTCTTTAGTCTAAGCTAGTTCACAAGTAGTTAGTAAGTTTATGCCGTCCTCTCACGGGACGTGGAAACGTACGTGGAGGAGGACGTGGTGCCGTTGCAGCGTGGAATTCCACGTTCCACTGCCCTGCGAAGCGTGGAATGAAGGATCCAGCATGTTAGATTTTTGCTTCGTGGAGTGGAACGTGGCCAATGAGAAGCGACCTGGTTTTCAAGTGACAAGCAGAACTTTTGATCCGCCATATTGCAAACGGAACTCCGTATTTCGTGCCTTCTTTCGTTTTAGCTTACAATGTATAAATATAATCTTTTTAAAGCGCCAGAAAATTGAAGAACTTTTGAAAACGCATCGTTTTAGGTATGATTTGTTACAATAATGTACCGGAAACTATATTTTCATAGCTTTAAAGGATATCGTATTTAACGTTAGTCAGTGTTATAATTTGTATACCGTGAAAGAATATCGTTCCTATGCTACGGTTCAACGCCATTCTATCAAAGGAACGTCTTTGTGATACTTTGTCATAGATAAATAAGATATTACAACATGTTGTACGTGCATAGTATATGACAAATACAGCACTGTGTCTAGCGAGCAGAGATAGCGTAGTTGGTAGCGTGTTGCGCTGCAACGTAGAAGTTGTGATTAACTCGTGTACGCGACGCCATACTTCTAAAAAATTTTAATTTTTTCCTTTTTTGTTTCCTCAATGTTTCTGGTTCTTTCTTATTAATTTACGTGTAATATCCGATATTTGTTGTCATTTCTTTTTAAGACGACGGATTAGCGTGGTGGTTAGCCTTACAACCTATGGAGAAAAAGAGATGTAAATAACAGATTTGCATCTACACTCTCACAGATATTTTTCAAATGTTCAAATGTTTGTAAATTTTTGGACCAAACTGCGTGGTCATCAGTCCGTAGCTTTCAAACTACTTAAACCTAGGTAAACTAACATAAGGACAACACACACACCCATGCCCCAGGGAGGACTCGAACTTCCACGGCGAGCAACCGCGCGCTCCGCAGCTAGACGCTTTAGACCGCTCGGCTACTCCACCGCGGCAGATATTTTTAATCATTTCTTTTAATTATGGTTAATCAACTAATTTGTTAATTTAATACAATTGTAATATTCGGTATTCGACGTTATTTATTAGAAACAAGAACGAACTTTGTTCAGTTTCACATTGCAAAGTGAACATGGCTAGCGCGTGGTTACAGAAGCAGATGCAGTGTAGGAGGAACAGTGTCTACCTACAAAACCGAAAGCAAAAATTATCACAACGAGCATTGTCGAGCTGGGGCATTGTTCCGCGTTTATAACAAGTAAAATATATGGTCAGAAACTATTATCTCCAAATATACAGTATATGTAAAAAGTGGAAAATGGGAATATAAGAGCAAGACAACTGGAGCTGGTGCAAATGATGTAGTTCACCATCGACAATTTTTTAAAGCATTTTTGCCAAAATTTATTTTGTCGTAAATTTCGGTATTATCTCAACCGCTTTCAAGATACATGTACCGTCTTTGAGCTTCTTGAAGGAAAAAAATACAATTTATGTAAGAGTATTGCATGACACATGCAAGCATAAGAAAGCATTTCGCTTTTTTCCAACGATGGCTGACAGAGATACCGTGTAATTTTACTCACACCCATCTTTGTAAACACAATGATCAATGCGCTAACCCGCAATGGGTGCTGGAGAGCGCTGCGGTCGCAAATTACGATGAGCAGCACGTTATGTGGATATAGCAGGGCGTTTCAGAGCGTGCTGTAGCTAGGTTAATATTGCAAAACAAAAAATAAATAAACAGTCTAGGACTGAGGGAAGAGTTTGTAAAGAACAATATTTTAGACCCCAAAAATAAGAAACTACAAAAACTGAATGCCCAAATTCCCCCTTCTAGACATACAATAGGGAGGAGAGCAACTACTATAAGAGGTGACATTGTACGTAACTTGCAAAAACATACAAGTTACTGTACAGCAATGAGACGAGCTATGGACGAGTCTACTGATATCCAAGACAAACCGCAACGTGCCATAAGTGTGAGCTATGTATCAAATGACTTGGAGGTGGTGGAAAAGCTCTGAGACCTTGTTATCTTGAAGGTTACCACTCGAGGTTGTCACAACAACAAAGCCCTGGATGGTGTTTTAGTGAAATATTCAGTGCCTGCTGGGAAGACTGTCAATATTGCTACAGATGGTGTACTGTCTATGACAGGTAAAAACCTACGGCTTGTGGGACTTTAAAGGCTGACACTTCATACGCTAAATTCCTACCTGTTCACAATAACAGTTCAAATCCTTCACAGAAATCAGCAATGACAATCTCCGTGGTAATGTGTCTTGGTATTGCTTAGTGAGATGGGTATCGGAAGGTAATGTTGGTTGGTAACACTGCGTTTCGAGTATTTGCTCCAGTAAATAAGTACAAAAATTGTTGTTTTTAAGCTATATTTAATCGTTTCCAGTTGGTATAAATATAAGTGTCGTTACATTACTGGAAGTGTTAGTTTAGTATTAAATAGGGAAAAACGACGTAAAAAAAGTTTGTTTTTCTTCTCGCGCCTATAGCACGTATTTGTAGGCCTAATTTAACGCGCTCGAATCGGTGTAAACAGTCACTAAAACTTACATCTGATTACCCATTCTTCTATTTTTCACTCGCTGCATGTAGTAGTTAGGATTTATAAAGTCTATCAGACACAACTAAAAGGAAAACAGCGTAAATTTCGTGATTTAGCAAAAGTGTGTATAGAAATCCGTGTTTATAGGCCTAAATTTTGTTTTCGTGAGCGTGTTTTTTAGGCCTAATTTTTGTTTTCGTGAGTGAGTTTGTTTATATCTAGTGCCCTTTCATTTAATTATATTTGCGTTAACAGATTGTAGTGTCTCTTGGTGTAACTTTCACGTTTTTGTCAGTACTTAACCAAGTTTTTACGATTTCTATTTTTACTATGGGTGAGAAGTGTGTGACATGCTGTAGGATCGTTTGTTCCGGGATGTGGTGTGATGGTTGTAGTGGTTTCTTTCATTGGGGCGAAAGTAGTGGCGTTGGAAATGGGGACATAAATGAGGTTCACCAGTAGTTTTGTAGGATCTGCAATAGAGATAGGAAAATAATGGAACAGGAGGGGCAAAATTGCAGCTCTTCAAGCTGAATTAGATAAGGTAAGGGAGACTCTGAGCAGGTTAAGGAGGGAGAAGGGTGAACAGCGGTGGGAAGTGGCAACAGGTAACAGGGGGAACAGGCTTAGGACAGTTTCAGACAGCTTTGTCATTGATCTGAAAAATAGATTTGACCTGCTGCCTCAGTCAGAACCGGATGAGCCTGATGTAGCTGAAGCTGTAGAAAGGACACAACAAACTTTCGAGAAGGATTTGAAAAAGGTAGGGAAAACTGTGAAAAGAAAGAAAGTCTTGTTAGGTAGCTCCCACGGTAGAGGTGTTGGCCAGCTACTGCAGGAAGAGCTACTATCAGAGTACCAGGTCACAAACTTTTTCAAACCAAATGCGGGTCTGGGTCAGGTAACGGAGGATATAGGTTCTTTATGTAAAGATTTCACAATGGAGGATAGCGTGGTTATAGTGGGTGGTCCGGGAAACAGCATTGACAGTAACTGTAAATATTCTATAGAGAGTGACCTGGTGAAGATATCATCGGCAACGAAGCATACTAGTGTGGGGTTTGTATCTGTCTTGAGTCGCCATGATCGACCTCATTTGAACTCTTCTGTCAGGAGAGTAAACTTGGAGTTTTAACGGCTACTAATGTCAGATATGGGGTCCCATATTGGTTTGATTCCTGTGGATGATATCTGTAGTTGGGACTACAGTAGGCATGGCCTTCATCTCAACAGGAAAGGGAAGGGAAAACTGTTTGGGTTGATTGGGGGGGGGGGCTGTCACAAATGGTCAAATACCAGTGGTTACAGGTGTTAGAGGGATACCTTTTTTTAGGATAGGGAAGGGGGAAAGAAAACCAGTTTTGAGAGAGCTTGGAAGACACCCTTAGTTTGAAAAACAGGAGATACAGTTTAGAAAACAATGTTTAACAGAAAGTACTCAGAAACTGCCAGAAAATCTTAGTTATACCGTTAGTATGCAATATCAGTTATCTTTATTACATCAAAATATTCCAGGACTCAGAAATAAACTTGACGAACTACTTATTTATATTGATGAAATGGATTCCTCTAATCCAATTGACATAATTTGCCTCTCTGAACATCATGTGGCCACTGGTATAGATATGTTAAACTTTCCAGGATTTAATTTAGCTTCACACTTCTGTAGAGTAGATATGGAAGGAGGAGGAGTTGCCACATTAATTAAAAACTGTTATAAATTCAAGAATATTGATATAAATAAATTCTGTCTAGAGCAGAATTTAGAAACTTGTGCAACAGAAGTAGAGTTCCATAACAGATGCTATATAATAGTAACTATTTACCGAACACATGCAGGAAATTATAATTTATGCCTAAATCATCTAGAAGCTCTATTGGGTTATTTAACAGGAAGAAATAAATAAATCCTTGTTGCTGGTTTCATTAATACAGATTTTCATATGCAGTCCTCCAGTAAAAATTTATTGCAGTCAGTAACTTTGTCTTTTAACCCAACACATACCGTAAAGTTTCCAACTAGGATAACTAAAACCTCTAGGAGAGCAATTGATAATATTTTTATAGACAAATCAAAGGAACTAAATCATATCATAAAACCAATAATAAATTGTCTATCAGATAATGATAAGCAGCTCCTTGTTTTAGGTATAGATTTTAAACAGATTATGAAGATTGCAAAATCTACATTCAGGAGATTAGTCAACCCACCAAAAATTGAAAATTTTTTCATGTAAGACAAAAAGGAAAATATATCTATCAATCAAGATTAGTTGCAATGATGAGGATTTAGCTAAATTAAGGAATTCTGTAAAATATTTAAAAAAATATTCAGGCATCTAAACAAATGCACTATGAGAAGAAGATAGCAACATCAGGAAACCAAGTAAAAACAATATGGGATATAGTGAAAGAGGAGACTGGTAGAACCAGAAAGGAACAAGAGCAGGTAGCATTAAGAGTAGATGAGACATTAGTAAATGATGGGTATAGTGTGGCAAATCTATTTAACAAGTACTTTATATCTGTTACTGATAGTATGGGATTGTCTGGGTCACTAAATATTGCCTTTGAATATTTGAAATTAACATTTACAAATAACTTCAGGTACATGAATGTGTCACTCACTTCACCAGAAGCAATAACTTCCATAATAAAATCTTTAAAAACAAAGCATTCTAGTGGTTATGATGAAATATCAACAAAGTTAATTAAAGCATGTTCTCGTGAAGTTAGCACAATTTTAATTTATTTGTGTAACCAGTCTATTAAAACTGGAACATTTCCTGATTGACTAAAATGTGCGGATATTAAACCTCTATTCAAGAAAGGGGATAAAGAGATACCATCAAACTACAGACCGATTTCATTTTTGCCAGCATTCTCAAAAATTCTAGAAAAGGTAATTTACAAGCAGCTTCTCAACCACCTGACCACAAATGACATATTGTTCAAAACACAGTTTGGATTTATGAAAGGTTCCTACAGTGAGAATGTACTTAAATCATTAGATAATAAATTGCAAGCAGCAGGTATTTTCTGTGATTTGTCAAAGGCATTTGATTCTGTGAACCGTAACATCCTTTTAAGTAAATTAAAATTCTATGGTGTCACGGGAAATGCTGCAAAATGGTTCAAGTCGTACCTCACTAACAGGAAACAAAGGGTGTCAGTGCAAGTGACTAGTGAATTAAGCCAACAGTCATCATCGGATTGGGAAGAAATTACATGTGGTGTCCTACTAGGATCCACCTTAGGGCCATTGCTTTTTCTTTTGTACATTAATGACCTCTCATCAGTTACACCAGCAGAAGCAGATTTCGTTTAGTTTGTAGATGATACAAGTATTGCAATAAAAAGTACGTCAAGTTTATTTATAGAAAGGTCTGCTAATGACATTTTCATGAACATTAATAAATGGTTTAAAGCCAACTCATTGTCATTAAACTTTGAAAAGACTCACTACATCCAGTTCAGAATATGTAAGAGATTTCCCGCCAGCATATGCATAAAGTATGAAGAAGAGAAGATAGAAGAGGTTGACAGTATTAAATTCCTGGGATTACAGCTTGATAATAAATTTAGTTGGGAGGAGCACACCACAGAACTGCAAAAGCGACTCAACAAATCTGTATTTTCAATACGAATGTTATCAGGCGTAGGAGACATAAAAATAACAAAGCTTGCATACTTTGCTTACTTTCATTCCATAATGTCGTTTGGTATAATATTTTGGGGTAACTCTTCAAGTCAGTCAAAAGTCTTCAGAGTCCAAAAGCGTGTAATACGTATTATTTGTGGAGAAAATTCACGGACGTCCTGTAGAAGCCTCTTTTAAAAACCGGGTATTTTAACTACTGCCTCTCAGTATGTTTATTCCTTAATGAAATTTGCCATAAATAACATATCTCTTTTCCCAACGAACAGCTCATTTCATACATACAATACTAGGAATAAAAATGATCTCCACAAGGACATAAAAGCACTTACTTTAGTTAAAAAGGGGTCCACTACTCAGGAATACACATTTTCAATAATTTACCATCAAGTATACAAAATTTAGCTACAAATAAATATCAGTTTAAGAGGATCCTAAAAGACTTTCTAGTGGCCAACTCCTTCTACTTCATTAGTGAATTTCTAAATTGTACCAAATGATGCATGTATCAGTTTTCATACTATATTAGTATTATTATATTATCAGCTAATAACACTTACAATGTATGTATCTGTATTTATATTATTAGTATTATCTAGTATTCAGCTTGTAAATTTTATTTCTTGACATGTTCCACATCCACGAGGATCTCCTCAACATGGATCTACGGAACTAAATCTAACCTAATCTAATGTTCTATTCAGATTTTTCCAATCACTGGACCCAATGAAGGAATTTCTGCAAGAAAGAAGGAAAATCTCTCTGTCAGCTTGATGAGCCACAGAGATTATTAGATATGGCTTTCTTTATTGATGTTCAGCATTTACAAACACTAAACAAATCATTACTAGGAAGAAATAAACTTACTTCTGTTTTATCGCAGTCTGTGTTCAGATTTCGTAATAAATTAAAACTCTCTTAGAATGACTGACAATAAAATATTTACTCATCCTGAACAAAATTTCTAAAAGCCTTCCATTAGTTCAGGTGCAAATACAAGATTATTTAAGTAGACTGTTTGCCCGTGCACCTAATCTTGCATTTTCATTTCTCGAAAATACTTTCCTTGTTGATGTTGTGGAGGATGGCTGTCCTGTTTTACCGCCGATTATTAAAGATTCAGCAGTTGTAGAGTTGGAGCTCTGGAAATTCAATAGTACGAAGGACAAAATATCTGAAACATAGCGGTTGTTCAACTACTGAGTTTCTGAAGAAGGTTCCAAAAGAAAAATATCCTGCAACAAGATAGTTTGCCTAGAGACTGCTCTCAGTTTTCGAGACCACTTAATGTGTGTGAATCAGTGTACTCATCTCTCAAGTTTATAAAATATAAATATCGATCTATACTATCAGATGAACATTTATATGAACTTTTCAGCACTGCTCTCGCCAATTAACAGACATATTTCAAACAGTTTACAGCAAAAGTGAACACTCCGACAACCTCATCACAAATGTAGTTTCCAATTTCTATTGTGCAATAAAGCAGTTCATTTTTAAAGTAGTGTTTCTTCATTGATAGTAGTTTTAGTTTACTTACGGCTGCGGCGGCGTAGTGTGATAATGCTGACAACTGCATGCTCGATTTGCAAGAATAATGAATTTACTAAGCGGACAAAGGTAGACACAAGAACGTGTCAACCATAGAACAGGAACAACATTAATTATTTACTAAATCGTAATTACATTCTATGTGGTTGTGTATTCAAACAGCACTCAAAGGTCGTTGCCAACATCAGCACAATATCCCGCCGAACCGTAAGTAAACAATTACTTTGATATTACTTCAAGTGTAAAGCCCCGGCCGATGTCGGTCACGTGGTTGACGATAATATTGGAAAAAAAGAGAGACAGAGGGTAGCGCGACTTTGTCACATTATTTCCAGTGCAATACAACACATATAATAGCACTGTAACTCCGTTGTGAAAAAGGGGTTTAAGAAATGATTGAAATTACGCTTAACTTTTGTTAGAAGTCTCTACATCCTCTCATTATGAAACACTGAACGGGTATATAATGGGTAATTTGCGCTTCATTTTAAGTAAAAGCATTTCAGTATTTATGACGACATTTGTCCTGAACTATGTGCCGTACAGTGATATAATTTTGATGGTGCATTAAGTGACATTTGTAGATAATGTCTGCAGAGTGTGGTTTGAATCGAGGGAGTAGTTAATAAGTTATGAATGAAAACGTTATTGTTTTGTGGGAGAGGGGGGGGGGGTTGCCTGCGAGATTAGCTTTCTTAAAGGTTTCAAAGTGTACGTGAAGTATTTTGGAAGTCGCAAAGTGTTATCGTTTTCGAGTCATGTATGCGCAAACTTGGAATATTTGAACACTGACAGCACACAGTTTCGAATTGTAGTACTTATTATGTTCCACTTAACATAAGATTTTATCTCTTAAAAAGCACATTGCAATTGCATTATGAATTTTTAAATTCAGTCAATAATTACGCGAAACATTGAAAATGAATTTTTTGCAACTAAATATTCAGGACACCGAAAATAGGATTCTATATTGTAGGGTTATAATCTTACGAAACGAATGACTTGCATCGAAACAGTTCCGTAAATTTGCGGCTCCCAAGGTAAGGTGAGTGGTCACCCCTGCTATACAATCCGCCATGGAGCCAGTGCACGCACAAAACTACCATAGCACGGAAAGAAAGGCTCCCCACCCCTATACTCAATATTATCAAGGAGAAGCGTAAACTCTATACACAATTAAACGACATCCAACTGAAGGAGCCAGGACTGAATGGAATCGGCTTAATCTCCAATGCAGAACCAAAATTCGATATTTCCGAGCCAACGGAAGGCAAAGGGAATCACCCAAAGAACCTTTCTCTCTTCTGGAGAAAATTCAGGACAGTCATGGAACAAACTGTCACTGCAGAACCCGCCTTACAGGTAGACGAACATATCGCAACCGATGAAAAGGAGAAAGCTGAATTTCTTTGTGACGTACTAAAAAAAAAAAAAAAAAAAAAAAGAAAACGTGATAAATCTCAGGACACTAATTTCAACGAAAGCTACGAGGAAATGATAGAGCGGGAACTTCCTACATTGTAACATCAGGACACTACAACAACCGACCATCCTCTGTTGAAAGAAATAACTGCGGACGAGAAAACCGCTGCCATTCTGACCGGCAAAGCTACCGGAATCGGACGTATTCACTTAAAACTTCTTCTACCTCATGGTGTAGCGAGCACGCTTAAACCTCTTTCTAACACAGCATTAAATCTATAAACGGTGCTGTCGCAATGGAAACATGCATATCGCAGAATTATCCTTAACCCAGACTAACCGAAAAAATAACCCGAACTCGTACAGGCCCATAACCGTGTTTCCAACAATAGGGAAAACTTCCAAGCCCTTATCAGTAATAGGATACAGCACTTCGCAGAAGCCAATAATATCATACCACCTGAGTAGACCGGCTTCAGAAGCAACAGCCGATCCTATACTTAGGCTCACCAGTAACGTTGTCGAAGCCTGCAACCTTGCAGGTGCAACTATCACGCTTCTCTTAGACACTGAACGTGGTTTGGCCCGTTGGATTGCTGTTTAAAATGCTCCACTATAACTTTACACCAGATGTTGTGCAACATGTAGCTAGCTTTATCGGAAACAGAAAGGTTCAAGTCCGCCCGGAAACCAGCTGTCCACATCCCATAGGAGCAGTTATCTCGCCACTACTGTTCTCGGTATCTGCTGCGGACATTCCCAGGCCAAGAGGTTGGAATGAGGGTATGGGTTTGTATGCAGACGATATCGTTTACTGGTGTCACGCCTAAACCTGTGCCATTATAAAAGAACAAACAAACAATTACATAAACAAATTGCAATCCTGGCTCTGCAAATGGGGGATAAAAACGAATCACAAAAAGAGTTAACTAATCCGATTTCGACACAGAAATTTTTTCAGCTCAAAGCTCAAGATCCAGATAATCTCAATATCAGACTCTGGAGACGAAACATAACTCCACAATCTAGTGTCAAATACCTCGTAATCTATGTGGATGATCACCTAAACTGGCAGAAAAGACTATACAGCAAAAATAAAAAGAGTTGAGAAGAACTTCAATCTTGTAAGGCTCCTGAAATACAAAACAAAAAGAGTTAACTAATCCGATTTCGACACAGAAATTTTTTCAGCTCAAAGCTCAAGATCCAGATAATCTCAATATCAGACTCTGGAGACGAAACATAACTCCACAATCTAGTGTCAAATACCTCGTAATCTATGTGGATGATCACCTAAACTGGCAGAAAAGACTATACAGCAAAAATAAAAAGAGTTGAGAAGAACTTCAATCTTGTAAGGCTCCTGAAATACAAAACAAAAGGTGTAGAACATCCTACTGCTACTAGGAGAAACAAAATCTTCGTACGCCCCATACTAGAATACGGATCAGAAACTTGGCTTATGTGAAAAACAATAACCAGAATAATCCTTTCTACAGATAGAAGAATGCTACGCATCGCTGGAAATCTACGATACGACTTTCCAACATCTCTACTACAAGACACCCTCAGTACCAAGAACTTACTAGGGAGACTGAAGGAAAAATGTGTTAACTTTCGGCTAACATATAATAGAACATTACCCCACTATTTTTAACTACCTGAGATTCAAATACGTCTTTCCTACATACATCATACTGGAAGCTACCTCTGAATTACTCCTACAAATACCGCTAGAAGATGAAGAAATTACCGAAAGCGTTCACAGACCAATACCGATCACAGGCATTTGGGGTGATCTAGCAATACAACAGTAATAATACAAAGAATCCTCAAAATTTAATTAAAAGAAACATGCAAATGAATGACAACAGAAGAAGAGGGTAGCAAAACCTATCGACTAAAATCAGAGCTCGAAATGCCAACTTTAAAGACGAAAAGAAGCAGATCTAGGAAATGTGAGCAGAAATCGCAGCTGAGGTTTTTTTCCCACGATCGTTTTTCCGTCAGCTGTAAGCAGAATGTCGGGATTTAGAAGAAAGATGATGTGTCAAAAACAAGCTACTTCAATATATAACTAAAGGTTCCCCACATAAGCACCCCATTTTTAAAATGAAAAGTGTCAAAACAGCATAAACATAACACATTGGCTGAAAAGGGCATGAGCCTTCCTGCAGCCCAACATCTCCATCAGAGATGGAATGAAAGATTTAATAATAATAATAATAAAAAAAATTCTGGCCAATTTGAATACTCTTTCTGGAAGTGACTTCTGCTATTCAGGACGTCATTACGATACGATTTCTACTAATCGTTCACTGTTCTTTCTATTCTGCGATGGCACGCTTGAAAGACCACCGTTAATTGTAAAATTAGTTAAAAGCTTACTTTAAACATGTTATTCTGGCCGTAAGAAACCAGCAAAAGGATTCGCGTGAACTAACTACTTCCTGCAACAGAATCTTGTTCCCTGGCCCAGAATTTAGAAATGATTCAAAAATTTACTTTAGCACCAGGAAGACAAAGAGACGGTGGCCAACACACATCGTAGATCACAAGAATTATATACAATCATTAATATACAAGCCACCCCGAACTAAACCATTCCATGAAGATGGCTGTGAGAACATTTATGGCGCAACGGAATTAAAATATGATAATATGCATCTGAATTTGTTCTCAGCACTAGTGAAAAACAACTTTAAATAAAAGGGGAAGATATTCATTAACAAATATTCATAAGTAGGATATTTCACTGATAATAACTTATTTATTCCGTCCACACATAAGCAAATGGGGGAACCAATTTTGTTAAACAATAAAAATGTATCCCACATTGGAAATTAAGCTAAAGTAATCTTAACTGAACATCGTCGATGGAGGGATTTACAATCAACAAGCATGCAGCCACTCACACGCGCGAAGCAAAGCGAAACTCACCCAATTTAGCGTGCTCATACGAAGCAGAAGCAGGCGCCGCTATCGTAGGCGAAATTCAGCGAACCAGGATGAACCACTCAACTCAAGGAAAATAAACTTCGTAGGTGGCTCTGGTCAGTCTTTCTTCCTTGAGATGGTTCGCGATAATAGAGATTAATTTCTACTTAAATCAAACCGTAAGCATGCAGACTTACTAAGACACAGAGCACTCGTCTGATACATTACATATTCGCACCCCACTGAAGGCGAAGTGCTTAAAGGTCGTATTTATTTCAACAAAAATCCACGGAATCATAGATTACGAAGCAAGAATATACAACAGTAAGGCACTGGTATGTGAGCAGTGGCGAGAACTCAAATGATTAGCAATAAACCCTTGAAGTCGGAGTTCGGATGCACGTGCTTGCGAAAACCAGTAAAATATAAAAATAAATTCAATTTCCGAGAAATAAGGAAAAATAGCTACAGCATGCAACCCTTAGAAATGCTTAGGATATCATAAGGAAGCTAAAAAATACAGTTAAACGCGATTGGGAAGGTTTTACACGGATGGACAAAGTCCAGTCTTCAAAAATCAGAAAAGTGGAATAAATTCGAAGTCGGAGTAAATCAATTAAGAAATACGGCATGCAGCCCCGAGAAATACGTAGTATTCCATAATTTCTTGCCTGAAGGGCATAGAAACAGACAGGGGTAGCTGAAGGCACCACATGGAGTACATATCACTCGCAGAAGGAGAAAATGTAAAAGAATATTTCACATGCACTATACAGAATAAAAATATTCCCGCACATTAATTGCATCCCACAAAGCTATAAAGAAATCAAACCGAATTCTATACCGCTGGCTGGTCTCACAAAGGTTAGCGATTCTCAGCCGTTATCAAACCGAATTAGTTACATGTTCAATATGTTTACCTACGCAAAATCACCGAAATGAAATTGAATACACTTCCGTACATGATCAGACAAACTTATTCCAAAAAATGAACCTAATTTCTGAAATCTAACTTGAACACCAGACAAAGAATCGCCTCCATCTCAAGGGAGGGAAGAAAATCAGAACGTCTTACCAGGTGGAAGCGCAGCCACAGAGTGTCCGAGGTCGGTCAGCCAGTCCTCGCCACCGCTGGAAATCGGTAAAACCCAAGTAAAACGATGTAGTGGGGAGAGCTTAGACTCGCGCGTCCAACCGAGACTCACTACTGGGCATTGCCAAAGGGTGGAGGAACCTCTTTGGTAGCGTCAAAAGCAAAAGTTGGTAACGACTACTTATCGACACGAAGCCAGAGAGACATGCGAACCGAGCAGCCAGCAGCTGACGACGAAAATTCTCCTACATACACTCAGACTGCCATGCTAGAAGATGCTCATTCATGCACATAATAAAGAGAGTACACATTCTCACACGGACAGTGGCGTCACGGAAAAACAGTTCATATTGCCACATTCATAGACACAACGATAAATTATTAGCATAATAAAATTCCAGCAATATTAACACAGTATTACAGAAAATAACATTTAAAAACATGAAATGAAATGCTATTCCTCATGGCTCCGAACGAAAAGGGTTCTTGTTTAGCAAAAAAGCCCGCCTAGTGAACTTAGATAAATTACAAAGTTAAGAACCTAGGGGAGACGGCAGGCAGCCGTCTTTCACGATTCAAGAGTCCAAAGTTTCAATGAAGTAGGGTGAACGGTACAGCACCGCATAAAATACTAACAAACATGATGCGCCTGTTTCTCACGCGTCTCAGTGTTCGTGACGTCACATCTCTTTTTACTATAGGAAGTACAATGAAGTAATTTCTAAGGCACATTCGTTAGCGTAAATGGATAGTGTCTGCAAAATATGTTAGGAACACATTTAGTAGCAAAGATGTAATAAATTTAAACGTCATTCATTATTCAGTCGTATTAGACAGTGTTCATGACGTCGTATCTCATGAACTATGTGTCGTACAGTGATATAATTCTCCCTATAACTTTCGCGAAAGTAACGATGAATAAGCAGGTGCAGTGTCGTTATGCAAAAGCCATGTATTGTTTTTCCATAATTCCGGACGATTTTTCAGTATTGCTTCTCGGAAATGGCGTATGACATCAAAGTCATATTGCTTATTGACCGCAAGACGTAAAAGCAAAAATTTATGAAGCAGTACGCCACAATAATTTAAAAAAAAATTAAGTCAGTCAAACGTTTTACTTTCAGTCGAACATGAGTGCTTTTTTCGGTTTTGGTTCACCGCGCTGCTTCCATTGGGGTGGCTGGTCTTTGGTTTCGCCGTCATAACCGTAAACCCCTGTTTCGTCACGAGTTACGACCGTTTTGATCAAATCTGGATCATCATTGACGTCATTCGAGAGATCCTGAGCAATGCTCACGCGACGGTTCGTTGGATCAAATTCGGGAAGTTTTGGAACAAACTTCGCCGACACACTTCTCATGCACAAGACGGTCGAAACAATTGCATGACACGAGCCAACCTGGATGCCAACATCCTCAGCTACGTCGCTTACAGGAATTCGACGTTTATCCAAAACAATTTGCTTCAGAGCTTCGACGTTATCATCTGTTGCTGATATGCTGTGTCTTCCAGATCAAGGTTCTGGCATCTTCTCGTGATCTTGGAAGAGCTTGTATCACTTAAACATTTATTTTACTCCGAACAGATTCAATGTACGACACTCAATATTTCAAGTGCATTAGAATACTACATTCCATTTTTCACTAGAAAGTGATGCAAAGTTTTGCAACAATAGTTATACTAATAGAAAATCACCGAGCACCCTAAAACACATCTAACATAACTGCCAAAAACAAAAGTGTGGTGTATACTTGAAACTTCAAATGTTCAAATGTTTGTAAAGCTTATGGGACTTAACTACGGGGTCATCAGTCCCTAAACTTACAAATTACTTATGAACTACTTACGAACTAGGACGGCACAAATATCCATGCCTGAGGGGGTATTCGAACCCCCGACCGTAGTGGCCGTACAGACCGTGACTGAAGCGCCTCAGTCCTCTCGGCCACCGCGGCCGGCGTATACTTGAAACTTTGATCATATTTTCAGGGCATTTGTACTAACATAATAAAAAATAAATTCGTAATGGGATGGATTTTGCCGGCGCAGTTTGATAAGTTACCTTACTTTTTGAACGGCGCCAGTTTGTTGGTCCCAGCTGCTGTGTGACTCATTTCTTAACTCTCCACGGGCCATACCCCACTCATGTGCTGTGTGTAAATCATGGTCACGTGGTTGTTTATGCCCATGGAGAGACAGGGAGCCCGAGAAACATACTTCTATACTGTGAACATTTGTCTTCGGATAGATTGCTATCACACTTACATGATGACGTAACACAATCACTTGCGATCCGAACTTGTGATTTGAATGACTGAGCGGAAGTAAATCTGAAGATCAGTTGCCGCGATGAGTAGCGTACCAACGAAGAGAGACATCGAGAGATTGCACAATAATACTAACGACACAGATGACTCTAGTAGCGGTACCAGATTATACGAAAGCGCCACACGAGAAGACGTTAAATTAAAATGAAGGATATGACTAGTAAGCGAAGTGTGATATAGACATGTGCTCACACGAGAGTAGCACTAGATATGAAGACAGCTGAATAATCGAGGTCAGTGCAGGCTCCAGGTAGAGACCCCTGCGCTCTCCAGTTGTGACTGTAAAAGTAGTCAGGTCTTACATCAGGCATGGCCAACATTTCCTGCCAGTGGAGTACACTGTAGCTGACTGCCCCGGCCGCGACCGTGTGTCGCTAGTGCCCCACACACAAGCGCCTGGGGACAGTAGTGCGTCGGACGTCAGTTACCGTACCAACCGATAGATGCCTCTACGGTCGCAAGCTATGTCCTGCAGAGACGCCATTTTCCATTTCGTATTTTCATGCTTTTCTCCTTATAATTCGTGTGTTGCTATCTCAAAGTTACGGCATACTTAAGAGGTACCAAAACCATGTCGTTCTTAGTACAATTAGTTGTAAATTACAGCCAATAAATGCCATATTTGCGAGTAACCTTTAATACTGTCGCTTTCATTTCTGTGCTACTTGTATAGGGTTGCCAGATTGAACTCGAGGCAGGCCCGGAGAACAGACGTGCCCCCCTCCCCCTTGGCCAATGACTCAACCCCACCCCCCCCCCAACCAGGATTACACGTGAATTGTACAAAAATTCTCCTCCCTCCCAGCAAGTATCCCACGGGTGGAACATTGCTAGGGGCCAGGCCAGGCCAGGCCGCCAGTTGCTGTGGATCAACAATCGGCACATTTCAGTCGGCGTGCCAGCAGAAGTGGCGGCATCATCAAAGCTGCTCACAACAGCTGCGCCTTCCAAGAGTTGCCGCTTGCGGTTCCGCGCACTGTGAAGGATCACGCGCCACCAAAAAGAGCTTCTCACTGGCTCCATGTGAAGGGGCACAGTTACCGTAAAGAAACGAACACAAATAATAGACGTCGTCAGTTGACACGTTGTCGCAACAGTGTTTGCTTAATAATGCGCTAGCCGATTACTACCGACGCAACAACGAAAAGTTTTCAGAGGAAGAATAGAAAAGTAGCGTTTTGTTGCAGTAAGAAATTGACATTTATATAAAGTTATTAATAATTACTAGAGAGGAGTCGGCCGGGAATGGCCGAGCGCACTGAAGCGTCTTGCCACAGTGTGCGAGGCTGCTCCCGCCATAGGTTCGAATGCCCCCCACCCCCCTAGGGCATGGATGTTGTGTTCGTCCTCAGTTTAAGTTACGTTAAGTTCGATGTAGATAATCGCTACATGAGCATAGAACTTAAAAAGCATAGTAAAATAAAAAGTTAAGATGAAGGTTACATTCAAGCCCGGAGATGAGAGTCATTGGCCCGTAGACCCGGAGAATTCATACCAAACCCGGGCACTCCGGGCGGCGCCCGGAGATCTGGCAACCCTATACTTGTAGTGTAGCGGATAAACGAATCTCTTTGAGGAGCTGATAAGCGTGGCCGGTGGTTCGCTTTCTGGTCAGGGCATTTTTTTTTTCTTTTTTTACTTTGACTCCTAAAAGTTTTCTTACACTGTTGTTAATTAAAATGAATTTACATTTTGCGATATATCGACATATTAACGTATACAAGCTCTTTCTCTAAAAAGTGCGATTATTCTCTTTAGTGAAATTACCGTAAAATATAGGACAACGGATTGTAAATATTGTCTCGTGAACTACCTATACATAAACTGAAAACACACTACAATAATTAATGTTCTAAATGTCATGCTGATTCAAATAATTTTACATATAGATTACGTACTAGAGTTGTGTGGCAACTGTCGTTTCTTAATGAGACTGAACTGCCTTTTTTCTTTTTTTGCAACAGCTGTTATACACGTTCTTGCGTCCTGTATGCATTGTTTGTGAGTAACTGCGCTAATACTGTAGCCATTTAACTGATATCAAGAGCGTTGTATTTTCTAGTAAATGTATGAAACTATTTGTATCAGCATGTCATTTGCAACATTCACTATAACAATGTTTCCGCACTTTATGTGCAGGTACTGTGGTTCAGAAGACAGTGTTTACAATTTGTTGGACCATATTTCACGGCATCTTCACTAAATAGAAGAAACGCTCTTTTAAGAAACAGCTGTTGTACTTGCAAATATGTCGGAATATCGCAACTCGTAAGTTCTATTTAATAAATGTGTCAGAAAACTTTTGGGAGTCAAGGTGAAAAATAAAAATATTGTCGGAAGCGAGAAACGAACCACGGCCCACACACACACACATCCGTTTTTCTTTTTAATATGTATATATTAAGCTTTGCCATTTCAGGCGTTGGCTCCTGTCAACTATATTACTACCAAAAATTTACTAAATGAACCTACAAAACAAAATATCTAGTGCCACCGCCAGTTTCGCCGTAAGCTAAATTGACATAATATCGTCAATTCTTCAGGCGCTACCGTCAACGAAAAAGGAATACATTCAGTTTCGTCTAAAAGCCGATCTTTTCTGTCACCATCTGTGAAATAATAACAATACGAGGCGCGTCCAGAAAGTAAGTTCCGTTTGGTAATAAAATGAAATTGTACTTACTCTGATACAGAAGAAATTTTTATTGCACAAAATTCTACAACTCTTAAACTACTTTTCCACATAACTGCCGAAATTTTGTAGGCACTTGTCATAGCGTGCCACAAGTTTTTGCATGCATCCTTCACATAAGGTTGCCGCCTGTGTATTCAACCATTTGGTAACAGCTCTTTATCATCGTTGAAGTGTTGACCACCAAGAACAGATTTTAGGTGTAAGAAGTCGCTAGGAGAGAGGTTCGAGCTGTATGTAGGATGATCAAACAGATCCCACTGAAATTTCCGTAAGAATTGTTTGGTCACATTCGGTGTGTGAGGTCAGGCATTATCGTGAAAAAAAAATCTTTTGACAGTAATCCTCTTCTTACACCTAAAAATCTGTCCTTGGTGGAAAACACTTCAACGATGATGACGAGCTGAAAGAACATGTTACCACATGGTTGAATACACTGGCGGCAACATTCTATGAAAAAGACACACAAAACATTGTGCCATGCTATGACAATTGCCTACAAAATTTCGGAAGCTATGTAGAAAAGTGGTTTAACAGTTTTAGATTTTTGTACAATCAATATTTTTTCTGTATCTGTACCTGTTAGTTTTATATAACCAAACGGAACTTACTTTCCGGACGCGCCTCGTATTTAATATACCAGTGCCATTCATTCTCATGCAAATGACACTCGAAAACCAACACGTGAATGTTCTCAATAACAAAACAGAAATTAATGTAGAACCTCAGCTCTGCTTTCCGCTTTATTTATCAAGAAAGTAACCTCAGCTTTATGTTGCGTCTTTTTATAGTTTAAGTTTCGATCTTCTAGTTTTAGACTGCTGGAAAGACTTACCTGTCATTTTAATAATGCACTGTTACAGAAATATCATGGAATATTACAGACAGTTCTATTACCATAATCAGTAGCGGCTGGTGATAATGTGCTAATGTGCTGCAGCACACTGTAAATATATTTCTAAAATTATGCCATTTCTCTTCCAATGCAAGCGAGAAATCGCTATAAAATTACATCTTTCCTCTTGGAATACGAGCCAGATATCACAATAAAATTATGCCAATTCCTTTCCAATGCGTATTAGAATGCTAGTAATAAGGATTAAGGCGCATTTTGGAGCGCTCTCGCCGCGATAGCTGGAAACCAGCTCCGTGTGCTGAAGTGGGATTCAGCCGCGTTGGTACGTGTGCAGAGAGGCGACGCAGTCGTCTGTTCGCTAGTGCGCATGCGCAGACGTGACTTCAGGCCTGGCTCATGTGTGCTGAGACCGACTTCAGCACCAGATCAATATTTCTCTTCGCGCTGCGTGTAACGGCTGCGGAAGAATAGTGTATGGCGAATATTGCGGCATACAGAGTCAAATAGCGCGCTGGCTCAGGCGTCTTGCACGTTGTCTCTCAAACCTACCTGCGAGAGGCACGTATTCAAATACTTCTGAGTCTAAATTTTTAATTTCTGTAAATAAAATTAATATGTTTTAAACGTTATATTTACTATCTGCAGTGAATACATGCAGTTGGCAGCGCTGTTATAGATTCCCCGGAAGGTCTTAATGTCAATACAGTATTAATTGATATTTAATTAAAGGCAATCATACAAAGGTTGACTTTTTATTTTAGTATATTTTGTTTCCTGTTTATTTTTGTAATATTGTAGCATATTGGTCAAATTTTGTACGAGCCGCCACTGACCATAATACTGAAGTCTTAGAATGATTCATATTTCAAATGTCAAAATACGATGGTAGAAATATTTACGTAAATTAAACAGCAGTAATGATAAATAGAAGCCCTGGAGTCGCATATAATCATGGTAGCATAACCGGAGAGACATCTATCGGTTGTCCGGGGTCCGACGCACTACTGTCCCTAGACGCCAGTGCCCCACTACACACGGCGCTGCGCACAGTGCGCGGGGCAGAGGCGGCGTTTGACACTGCCTGTCTTACATTATGTAAATCTCAACTTCGTAATTTCCTGTCTTCTTAATACACACGATCTTAATAACAGGGTATTTCTCCGCGTCTCATGTACTGATCCAACTTATCACTCAAGTCGTGAGATAAAATATTGTGTATTTATTTAAATTTATCATGTACCGCATGACCAAATTGAGAACCAAGTTTCATGGAACGGTCATGGTACGCGTCAGTACATCAAATTGTAACAAAAGCGTAGTAATAGATAAAGTGAAACCAATAACTATGCTAGGCAAAAGTATAAGGAACCTACGACGTAACATAGAAATTAGCTTCAGGTTTTCACTTTTCCAAGAATTCCTCAAAAGCATAGAAAGAATGAGCCACGAGGATACTTTTTGGTTTGGCCTTGTAAAAACGATTACTAAGATTTTAATTCTTGTGGCAGTTTATTAGAAATGGATGCTGCAGGTTACTGCACACCTATCTGCCCAATGGTCAAGGAGGTGCTATCCGAATGCAGAATCGATTACGGTCTAGTACTAACTGACTGAAAGCTGCTAACTCTTAGGAATAGCCAAAAATTATTAACAACAAACGATATGTATAGAGAGGCCAATCTTAGAATTATCAAAATACTAAACAGAGGTCGACATAAATACATGAGTTTATCCCACATATTGCCTGAACCGCCTGTGTCTGCCCAATAAATAAACTTTTTGAACCAGAGGAGCTACCCCCAAAAATAACAGCAGATATCATAAGCGAATGAAAAGAATCAGACTGCTTTTGGTGTTGAACTATAACTTATTTCAGAAACTATTACAATTTTTTACAGTGCATCATTTAGTTTTTACAAAATTCCTGAACATGGGCTTACCGCGACAATTTACTATCCATATGAAAGCCTAGAAATTTGATCTGGTCGGTCTCACTTATTATGTGTCCATTCTGTGTAATGAAAACGTCAGCTTTTTATGAATTATGTTTTAGAAACTGAAAAAACCGATTCTTACTCTGCGTTTGCATCAATTTATTTTCTACAAACCATGGAACAGTTGTTCCAGAACAGAACTCTTGGGCACCCCATCCCCCGCCCACTTACCTGTGACCTGTTGAGAGTGCATATCACATCTATTTTAAACACAGCCTAGAATCACCTTTTACTGTCTGGTATTAAAGTAAAAGGTGAACAAATTGTGAACCACTTCCCTCACTCTATTATGTTCCTAACTCTATTATGTTCCTCACTCTATTATGTTCCTACTCCTGCAACAATGTCTTGTGATCAACACAATCAAATGCTTTTGTTAAATCAGAGAAGAAGCATAGCGTCCGCATTTTTTATTTAACCCATCACGTGCCTCAGAGTGGAAATAGAATGTAGCATTTTCGGTTGTTAAACCACTTCTGTAACCAAACAGCCGGCCGCGGTGGCCGCGGGGACTGAGGCGCTTCAGTCACAGTCGGCACGGCCACTACGGTCGGGGGTTCGAATCCCCCCTCGGGCATGAATATTTGTGCCGTCCTAGTTCGTAAGTAGTTCATAAGTAGTTTGTAAGTTTAGGGACTGATGGCCCCGTAGTTAAGTCCCATAGACTATACAAACATTTGAACATTTGAACATTTAGTCCCCTCGGCCACCGCGGCCGGCTGGGGCATGTTGGCCGCAAGCAAACGGCAGTTGGTTTTTTTGAAACCAAACTGTGTATGTGGTCGCAAATTATGGTAAGTGAAATGATTCATTAATCTTGAATAAACGTTATTTTCAGTAACTTTAATCAAATCTGATGGCACAGAAATAGGTCTACAGTTGACAACATTATTCCTTGGTCCCTTTTTATACGGTGGTTTTACTAATGAGTATTACAATTTGTCAGGGAACTGACCATTCCGAAAGGAAAAAGTACAAAGATGACTAAGTACTGGGCTACCAGAGGTGGAACAATACTCAAGTTATCTGCTAGATATCCCACGATATCCATAGGACTCCTTGGTGTTTAGTGATTTAATTATTGACGCAATCTCTCCCCTGTCTACATCTACGTGGGATACTCTGCAAATCACATTTAAGTGCCTGGCAGAGGGTTCATTGAACCACCGTTATCTCCCATTGCATTCTCGAATAGCGCGCGGGAAGAAAGAACACCTGAAACTCTCCGTTTTAGCTCTGATTTCTCGTATTTTTTTCTGATGATTATTTCTACCTACGTAAGTGGGAGTCAACAATATATTTTCGCATTCGGAGGAGAATGTTGCCGATTTCCCACGATATTATCTACGTGTTCTTTCTAGTTTAAGTCTGAAGTAATAGTAATTCCTAGGTATTTTGTGGAGTTTACGGCCTTCACTTTTGATTGATTTATCTTGTAAACAATATCACGGGGGACTACTTCAGGTGCCGGCCGCGGTGGCCGAGGTGACTGAGGCGCTCCAGTCACGGTCAGCACGGCCACTACGGTCGGGGGTTCGAATCCCCCCTCGGGCATGGATATTTGTGCCGTCCTAGTTTGTAAGTAGTTCATAAGTAGTTTGTAAGTTTAGGGACTGATGACCCCGTAGTTAAGTCCCATAAGCTTAACAAACATTTGAACATTTGACTACTTCAGGAAACAGTCTCTGGTGCTGTTTTATAAGATAGTTGTATGATGCCCTAATGAATCTAGCCATCCAAATCGTGGGTTACAATATTCTTTAAACGAGGGCTGAAAGAGTGGATAATGTAGTCCTCGTATTTGCGAGGCAGGCACTCATAGGCTTGAAGTTATACGGTAAAGGAATATAAATATCAAGCAATCAAGAATATTTAAGGCACTGTTAATGAAGGGCAACTTGATAACAACTGCTGTCAACACTAGAACTTAATGAAATATTTATAGAGAGTACAGTACTGAGTGTAGACGGCCGCACTTTAATTCGTGCATGAAGAACGCTGGCTTCCCATTGCCAAAAAAAAATGTTCAAATGTTTGTTAAGCTTATGGGACTTAACTACGGGGTCATCAGTCCCTAAACTTACAAACTACTTATGAACTACTTATGAACTAGGACGGCACAAATATCCATGCCCGAGGGGGGATTCGAACCCCCGCCCGTAGTGGCCGTGCTGACCGTGACTGGAGCGCCTCAGTCACCTCGGCCACCGCGGCCGGTCTCCTTTGCCGTCATGCGTTTACTGTGTATGCCACCTATAGGCAGAAAGAGGTGTGCAGACAGGGCCCCGTCGAAAAGTTTGCACTTGTACTAGGTGCAATGGAAATTTGGTGCTGATACATTATAAACACTGTATACATCCGGAACAGTATGACCACCTACTACAGTTGTGCAACACGATTCTTCTTCAGGAATCGATTCCCGCGATGCATATCGTTTGCCAAAAAGGAGACCACATGGGTTTCGGATTTCGATTTTATATTTATGGTATGCCTACGTGAAGTTCTGACTTCAAATAGTAATCAGCCAAAGCAATTCATGAAAATTTTGTGATAAGCAGACTTTGGAGTTTTGGAACCGCAGTGCTAAATAATGCAATTGTCGCCGTAACTGATTTGGTGGCGTTGTAGATTGTCGAACTAGTTTATATACGTCTGTTAGCATATAAGTACCTGTTATGCTGTCCTCTAATGGAATTGCCGCTGTAGCTGATTGGCCGCCCGCATTGTAACTCAGCGTGCTCGGTCAGACGGCTCAACGACCTCTATATATAGAAGAAGAAAACGATTCAATGACGAAACGATGAACATAGAAGAAAACGAACCAACGTCTGAAAACACCGATCAAACAACTAACTAGTTTGAATAGTTCGGATCCTGCCATAATCCTATTCTTTCTTTTTCCTTCTTTTCCTTTTCGTTCTATTCAAAGACTGCAACGATATCGATGTATATTTCATTACATAAATGGTAATTATCATATATCTAATCGTTATAAAATACATAATATGTGAAATCGCGTATTGTCTTGAAACCCGTGTGTAGAGAAAGACACGTTGTTGTTGTTATGGTCTTCAGTCCGGAGACTGGTTTGATGCAGCTCTCCACCCTACTCTATCCTGAGGAAGCATCTTCATCTCCTCATAAGAACGGCAACCCACATCCACTTGAATCTGCTTAGTATACGCGTCTCTTGGTCTCCCTCTGCGATTTTTACCCCACACACTTCCCTCCAATGCTAAATTTACGATTCCCCGATGTCTAAGAATGTGTCCTACCAAGCGATCCCTTCTTTTAGTCAGGGTATACCAAAAATTCCTTTTCTCACCAATTCTGTTCAGTACCTCTTCATTAGTTATGCGATCTACCCACCTAATCTTCAGCATTCTTCTGTAGCACCACATTTCAAAAGCCTCTATTCTCTTCCTGTCCACACTGTTTATCGTCCATGTTTCACTCCCGTACACTCCACACAAATGCCTTCAGAAAAGACTTCCTTACACTTACATTAATATTCGATGTTAGCAAATTTCTCTTTTTCAAAAATGCTTTTCTTCCCATTGCCATTCTGCATTTTATATCCTCTGTACTGCGACCGTCATATGTTATTTTACTACCCAAGTAACAAAACTTATCTACCACCTTCATTGTTTCGTTACCTAATCTAATTCCTTCAGCATCGCCTGATTTTCTAAGACCACATTCCATTATTTTTGTTTTGCTCTTGTTAATGTTCATTTTATAGTCTCTCTTCAACACGCTGTCCATTCCATTCAACTGCTCTTCCAGGTCCTTTGCTGTCTCTGACAGAATTACAATGTCATCAGCAAAACGCAATGTTTTTATTTCTTCCCCCTGAACTTTAATCCCTATTCCAAATTTTTCCTTGCTTTCCTTCACCGCCTGCTCGATGTACAAATTGAATAACATTGGAGAAAGGCTACAACCCTGTCTTACTCCCTTCCCAACTGATGCTTCCTTTTCATGTCCTTCGAGTCTAATAACTGCGGTCTGGCTTTTGTACAAGTTGTAAATAATTCTCCTTTCCCTGTATTTTACCCCTAATGACTTCAGAATTTGAAAGTGTGTATTCCAGTCAACATTGTCAAATGCTTTCTCCAAATCTACAAAAGCTAAAAATGTAGGTTTGCCTTTTCTTAATCTATCTTCTAAGATAAGACGTAAAGTGAGTATTGCCTCCCGGGTTCCTATGTTCCTCCTGAATCCAAACTGATCTTCCCCGAGATCAGCTTCTACCAGCTTTTCCATTCTCCTGTAGATAATTCGTGTTAAAATTTTGCAACCATGACTTATCAAACTGATGGTTCTGTAATTTTCACACCTGTCTGCGCCTGATTTCTTTGGAATGGGGATTATTACATTTTTCTTAAAGTCTGAGGGCATTTCGCCGGTCTCATACATCCTACACACCAGTTCAAATAGTCTTGTCATGGCTGGCACTCCCAGATACTTTAGTAGCTCTGAGGATATGTCATCTACTCCTGGGGCCTTATTCCGACCTAGGTCTTTCAAGGCTCTGTCAAATTCATCTCTCAGTATAGTATCTCCTATTTCATCTTGATCGACTTCCTCTTCCGTTCCTACAACATCGTCTCTAAGTTCATTTCCTTTGTAGAGCTGCTCTATGTACTCTTTCTGTGGTGTCGCACAAATACAAAGTGCGCGCCACCTACTTTCGCCGCGCGCCGCCATGCACGCACGGCGCGGCGTTCTCATGACGACAGCCACGAGCGCCCTCTGCTGCAACCCCGCTCGTGGCCACCACGGAAAGACACCGGTCACTTCGGACTGAGATAGCAACCAGTTAGGACCTTCGTAATCAGATAGGCACCAGTGAAGACTTTGCTATCGTACAGGCACTAGGCAGGCCTCTAACAACTATGTATCAACATTCTGCAGTACTATGTAAAAGTTAAGTATTGTTACATTCTGTGCAATATATATCTCTTTCTAATTTACTCTAGTGTTTATAGTTTCTGGCTGCTCCCCTCCGTACCTGCACCAGCGTGCTATTTTTGTTACTGTGTCGGTCTCGTTCCACTCGGCCACCGACACCTACGACGAGGCTGGGACACAAAAGCGGCGATGAAGTTGGGACACAAAACTTTCCACCTTTCAGCTTTCCCTTCTTTGCTGAGAACTGGTTTCCCATTCGAGTTCTTGATATTCGTAGAGCTGTTTTTCTTATCTCCAAATGTTTCTTTTATTTTCCTGTAGGCGGTATCTACTTTTCCCCTTGCTATACATTCTTCTACAGATTTACATTTGGCTTCTAGCCACTCCTGCTTAGCCGTTTTGCACTTCCTGTCAATCTCATTTTTAGTCGTCTGTACTCCATTTTCCTGTTTCATTTACTGCATTTTTATATTTTCTCCTTTCATCAATTAACTGTAGTATTTCCTGTGATATCCATGGATTTTTTGTAGGTCTTGCCTATCTACCTATTTTGTCCTCCGCTGCCTTCATTATTTCATCTCTCAATGCTACCCATTCCTCTTCTACTGTTTTATTTCCCCCTGTTTCTGTCAATTGTTGCCTAAATCTCCCTCTGAAATTCTCCAGAACTTCACTTTCCTTCAATTTATCTAAGTCCCATCTCCTTATTTTCCTACCTTTCTGCAGTTTTTTCAGCTTCAGCCTACAGTTAATGACTAACAAGTTATGGTCAGAGTCTATATCTGCCCCTGGGTATGTCCTGCAGTTTATAACCTGATTCCGGTACCTATGTCGTACCATTATAAAATCTATCTGATACCTTCCGGTGTCTCCTGGTTTCTTCCACGTATACAACCTTCTTTTGTGATTCTTAAACCACGTGTTTGTTACGATTAAATCATGTTCCGTGCAAAATTCTACCAGGCGACTTCCTCTTTCATTCCTCCTGCCCAGTCCATATTCACCTATTATTTTTCCTTCTCTTCCTTTTCCTACTACCGAATTCCAGTCTCCCATCACAATTAAGTTTTCCTCTCCCTTAACTGTCTGAATAATTTCCTTTAGCTCCTCATATATTTCTTCGATCTCCTCATCATCGGCAGAGCTAGTTGGCATATAAACCTGTACTAATGTTCTCGGTGTTGGCTTCGTATGTATCTTGACAATGATAATGCGATCACTGTGCTGCTCATAGTAGTTTACCCGCATTCCTATTTTCTTATTCATTATCAGTCCTACTCCTGTAATACCCCCAACTGATTTTGTATTTATAATCCTGTACTTACCTGACCAGAAATCCTGTTCATCCTGCCACCGAACTTCACTAATCCCCACTATATTTAACTTCAACCTATCCATTTCCCTTTTTAAATTTTCTAATTTTCCTACTCGATTAAGAATGCCAGTATTGTCTTTCCTGATGATCACATCCTCCTGGGTAGTCCCCGCCCGGAGATCCGAATGGGTGACTATTTTACCTCCGGAATATTTTACCCGAGAGGATGCCATCATCATATGTTCATACAGTAGAGCTGCATGTCCTCGGGAAAAAGTAACGGCTGTAGTTTCCCCTTGCTTTCAGCCGTTCGCAGTAGCTGTGTGGCAAAGCCACATTAGCTGATGTTACAAGGCCAGCTCAGTCAATCATCCAGACTGTTGCCCCTGTAACTACTGAAAAGGCTGCTGCCCCTCTTCAGGAACCACACGTTTGTCTGGCCTCTCCACAGATACCCCTCCGCTGTGATTGCACCTACGGTACGGCTATCTGCATCGTTGAGGCACGCAAGCCACCCCACCTCGGCAATGTCTGTGGTTCATGGGGGTGGAGAGAAAGACACAATACATCAAATTCCGTCTGTAATTATTAAATTTTATCCAAATCGTTAAAGGGGTTTCCGAGATACAGGAAATCGGTGTTTATATATAAAATTATTTTTTGTTTACAATCGTGTTATTCCAGGAAAGACACATATATACAAATAAATATGAAAAACCAAGACTGCAAAAACTATTTACGAGATGGCGTTACAAAAAATGTAAACTGCGTTTTCATATGAAAAAAATGTATTTATAAGGTATCGTTTTTACGGAAAATACAACTATGTACGTGCACTCAACAAGGAAGAAAATGCCTGTCTAAATACAAAATATTAATTCAGAGATACGCGAATTATATATAAACTAGTATTATTCATATATGTAAAGTGAATAAAGGCCATTGTGTTGTACTGCAACTAGAACAAAGATGAGGCACATGTTTTTCCATCATAATTTCATTTTTCGATTTTAATCGTGTGTATCGTCTGCTGTGTACTCGCTGAGATTCGTTTCTGTCATCAATAGTTCCTGTATAATAGTCAACGGACAACGATTTATGTTGCTGCTTCCTTTGTACACATGGTTTCCCTCTTGAGTGCACTATAGTGGTCGTAACCATTCGGCACGATTCGGCATGATTCGGCAGTTGCCTTTGGAGCATGAATCATTGTAAGGCGGAAATTAGAAATCGTAACTACACAGACTAGACCTCCTAAAAATACGCCTGGAGCATAAGCCAGTTTCTTTCCCAACAAATGCCAAACACAGCACGTAGCTTATGCTACTTTCACTTTGTTATATCTGAAAGTTTCTCCTATTTAAAGGAAGAACGTATGCTTAAGTTTGCCTTGCTACGGACTTCTCTTAAAACATTTGTATCTTCAAGTTTCTACGTGAACGATATAGAGATGATTGTGGAATGCCCTTAGGTTCCGACTAGTTTTAGGAAACAATACAGTATGACATTATTAATGGAAAGAAGCCTCCCGACGTAAAAGCAACTTCCAACATAATCCAAGAATTTAGAGACTTATTACTTTTCAGAGTTTATACAACCGAATAGCTGGAAACCCGGCGTCGCTCGCGTACTTATTGATTCCAGCCTTAAGTTAGTCCACCTCACCTTGCGATTTCTCTCTTTGTCCACCCTCCCTTGCCTTTTCTCTCTGTTCATCTCCTCCTCTCCCCTCTCTCTGCCATCACCTCCTCCTCTCTGCTGAACACCTTATCAACCTCCACAGTCTATTGCCTCCTCCATCTGCGAAAATTTTTATATTATTCTTATAACTTTCTTACTGTTCAGTGAAGTGGTGCCTAACTTTATTACAAGCTATCTTCCGCCATTTACTGTATGAAATATTAGTTGAAGCTTAATGGTGCCATATTTTATAGTTCGGTATAAAACGATAGATGTTGTCTAACTTTATAGATAAAATACTCTCTGCCATACACCATACGAAGTTTTACGTAGGGGGTGATTTTCCTCTTGTTTTGAACATCAAGTTTGCAAAGTGTCGCCGCGGTGGAGTAGCCGAGCGGTCTAAAGCACCTCGCTGCGGAGCGCGCGGTTGCTGGCCGTGGAGGTTCGAGTCCTCACTGGGGCATGGGTGTGTGTGTTTGTCCGTAGGTAAGTTTATCTGGGTTTAAGTAGTTTGTAAGCTACGGACTGATGACCACGCAGTTTGGTCCGATAGATTTACGGACATTTGAACATTTGCAAAGTGTCATCGCAGTTAGATTAACGGTACAACAGCGTATAAAATACAAGCAAACTTGACGCGGTAGTCCCCCACGTGGCTGAGTGTTCATGACATCATATATCCTAAAAAAAGGTTTCACTGGCAGAGGCCACGAGAGTTTCCACAGATAATTACCAACGAGACAGATGACTCTACTAGCATCACCAGATGCGAAGACGGATAAATATAATATACTACCTGGTACCCGGCGCGTTGCTGCCACAGAAGATTATAATTATGAAAGTATCGTTCCAGTTTGAAAGTGCTAGCTTGTTTAATTACGAATGACAGAAATAAATATTCCTGAGGTTTTCAATCTTTCATTAGTCCACCACCTCCATCCCCTTCTCTCTGTTTACCTGCTCCCCCCCCCCCCTCTCCTCCTGTCCCCTTCTTTGACCATTTCCTCCACCCCTCCCTCTTTTCGGTTCGTTTGCAATCACCTCTCTGTCGCCATCTCCCCTCCCTCATTCTCCTCCTTTCCATCCATATCTGTCCGTCTCTTCCTCTACCCTCTCTTCGTCCGTTTCCACCTCTACCCTCTCTGTCCGGCCGGCCGCGGTGGCCGAGGGGACTGAGGCGCTCCAGTCACGGTCTGCACGGCCACTACGGTCGGGGGTTCTAATCCCCTCTCGGGCATGGATATTTGTGCCGTCCTAGTTCGTAAGTAGTTCATAAGTAGTTTGTAAGTTTAGGGACTGATGACCCCGTAGTTAAGTCCCATAGACTATACAAACATTTGAACATTTGAACATTTAGTCGCTCGGCCACCGCGGCCGGCTGGGGCATGTTGGCCGCAAGCAAACGGCAGTTACGCCTGAAAATATCGCTGCAGTTTCTGGAATTATTCAGCGAAATCCAATGTCATCCTTCCGTAGAATTGTATCTGAGACTGGTTTGAAGCGTTCCAACACGCAGAAAATACTGAGAAAGAGCCTACATATGTGTCCATTCACAATTCAACACCGTACGAGCTGTGCAACAATGGGTTGCCTTTGCTAATCAGATGTTCACAATGATTGATAGTGAAGGATTTGATGTTTGCTGCATCTGGTTTACAGATGAAGCACACTTCCACGTGAATGGATACGTGAATAAGCTGAACTGGCGTTTTTGGGGTTCCGAAAAGCCATATTGGTGTGAAGCTAAACCCCTGTATTCTCCTCAGGTTACTGTGTGGGCTGCAGTATACAGCAGAGGCATTATTGGCCCTTTTTCATTCGAGAAACGGTCACTGGGGCACATTACGTTACAGTTTTGGAACAATTTGTCGCCAAAAGAGTTAGAGGATCGACCAGGTACTGAATGGTTTATGCAAGATGGATCCCGACCACATCGGACCGAACAAGTATTTCGCTTTCTTGAGGAATACTTCGGGGATCGTGTCATTGCTTTGGAATATCCCAAAGTTACTGGTGCAGGCATGGATTGGCCTCCACGGTCTGCACGGCCACTACGGTCGGGGGTTCGAATCCCCCTTCGGGGATGGATATTTGTGCCGTCCTTAGTTGTAGCTTGTTCATAACTGGTTTGTAACTTTAGGGACTGATAACCCCGTAGTTAAGTCCCTTAAGCTTAACAAACATTTGAACATGGATTGGCCTCCATATTCGCCGGATTTGACTCTCTGTGACTTTTTTTGTGGGGCACAGTGAAAGACATGGTCTACCCGAAGCATCCCGCCACGCTGGACGAGCTTGAATCGACGATCTCTGTGGCATGTGAATCCATTTCGGTTGTGACACTACGAAATGTGACGGCGAATTTCATTCTTCGTTTGCGCCACCTCTTTAGTGCCAATGGTGAACATTTTGAAAACATTGTGATGTGATTGTTTGCAAAGAGTGTTTTCATACGATTATTTCACTTATGTATGCTGACATGAACTGTATAGCGTACAGCGCCACCTGTTAGCAGCTTTTGTAACTATTATTTCAAAACGCTGTATAAACTTCGTACAGCTTTCACAATAAACATACCGTTTACTGCATTCCTCTATCGATCTTTGGTTTCGAGATATTTAATTTTGGTATCAGGCAGCTCTTTTCTGGACACCCTGTATATGCGCCAAGTCGCAAGGTACCCTCAACCATGCTAAATTCACTGGTTTGTAGATTATAAAAAATCCTTCACGAAAACATACGTTTATGTGCTGATTTTCATGGTGACCATTCAAACAGTTTGCATGTTTGTTGTAATGTAACTTCAGCCATGCTCCTACGGAGGCCTACGAAAGGTAGCCCATGTATTATTTCGGGCTATTAGTTCTCTTCATTCCACATTTCATTCAATTCCGTCCAACCGTTTCAACGTGAAGAATAACAAACGTGCTAACTCACTGTAAGGTACCCTCCGCCTTGCACTGACGGTGGCTTCCTAAAAGTAGCTCGTACGTTATTTCAGGGTATAGACTATCTGCATTCCAAATTTCATTCAAATTCATGGAGCTGTTTCAGCGTGAAGAGAAACAAACGTATTAATCCGTTGAAAGGTCCCCTCCGTCACGCAACCTACGGTAGACTACCAAATGTGGTCCATGTATTAATGCAGTGTATAAACTGCCTCCATTCGAAATTTCATTCAAATCTGTCCATCCCTTTCATCATCAAGGAGTAGCAAACATATTAAGCCATTGTAAAGTACCCCCCCCCCCCCACGCACCACACGGTGGCTTACGAAACATAGCCCGTGTATTAATAAGGGTATAAGATACCCCTGTTCCAAATTTCATTCATATCCGTTCAACCACTTCAGCTTGAAGGTGTAAGAAACGAATTAATTAATTGTAAAGCAACCTCCGCATGCACCATACGAAGTTAATCTTGGTGAGTGCAAGCAATGAGATGACAAAGTTTTATCGCAATCGGACGTATGATATAGCCATGCATAAAATAGAACAAAAAGACAAACAAACAAACATTAATTTTTATATATTTAGATTTATGGATTTATTTTCAAATTCGCATACGGTGGTAGCAATAAATCCCATCTGCTGGTGATTCTCACCCCAATGATTCAGTACTCTTGGTATGTATAAAAGCTGACAGCCAAAAAACCGTCATTTAAAAATCTGAATGAAGTATGCTTTCCACTGAAGCATATTTTTTTTTATTTCTTATTTTAAACTCCTTACATAAAATTCGAATGGTGTGAACAATATTTATGTTTTAATGTTTCTTTGATGATTATCATCCTGAAAATGTAACTTCCATAGAGGGTTGCTAGAATATTCAGAAATTTTATTTCAGTCGAAACTTCGCCGAAATCTGAAAATTAACTATTTAGTCACGTTAATTAATTGAAATGATTGTAGGTAATCTGATAATATTAATACTACAGTGATAACCTGAATCTGAATCTGACGAAGACCATATCATGCACCATCCAAAATTTTATGTGAAACACTATTCCATTTGTCTTGAAGATCAAGTGTCTAAAATGTCATGAAGATTTTAGGATGAATAAAGTGTCCTTATTCGCATGTTGCATGATGCCACAAGTGTTCAATTACAGAACTGTTTATGGCGCCATGTCTCTTGAACTATATGTCGTAAGCCGTTCTTACCCCTACGTCACTTGTTACCTCATGGAAGAAATATGTGTACCAAATTTTGTTGAAATCGGTACAGTGGTTTAGAAGCAGACGTCGCACGATGCAGCACTTTTCGGCGCATTTCATTGTTTATTACGTAATATCTTCTGAACTATTTGTCGTATAGTCATTTAATTGTGCCTATGACCATCGCGAAAGTGCAATAAATATGTTGACAAAGTTCCATCACAATCGGTTGACCGGTAAGGGCACGCATAAAATACGATCACACAAACATTCATTTTTATATATTAGGTGAAGGAAATGAACAGCAACCGAAGCGTCACAAAGACTAGTGCTCATAAGAGATTAGCACTAGATATTAAGATCTGAATAATTGAGGAGAACTCAGGCTGCGTGTAGAGAGACCTTGCATACGAGGTTTCTCATGAAGGTAATGAGACTGTTTCTCTATTTCAGGAACTACAAACAGTCGTACAATGAAACCAGTGGGGCTGATAGAGGCATCCTATGGCTACACGCAGTGCAAATTGTAAGTACATATGGTGAAGAGAACTGAGTTCATTAAATATTTTGTAATGGTGTGTTAGTGTTGCTCTTCGGGGAGATGGCGAGTACAAAACTGGAACAACGCCACTCCATCAAATTTTGTGTGAAAATCAAGGACAATGGAGCAGAAACATTTAGAAAACATCGTAGAAGATATGTAGCAAATTAAGATAAGGTGCTGAGTGCCACACAAGCAGATCACCACCACCAAAGAAGGCCATGAACCGCAAATAAAAATCAAGGTCATGTTGTTTTGCTTCTTTGGTCCCCAAGGCGTGATCCAGAAGGAATTTGTTCCTCGAGGAAAAACAGTAATTAAAGCGATTTCTTCGTTCCGTACGTCATTGTCATTCGATTTCTAGTATTCGTTCACTGTTCTTTCTATTCTGCGAGAGCACGATTCAAGTGTACAAAGTTTCATTGAAAGCGGATGGGCGGTACGGCAGCGCATGAAATACAAACAAACATGATGCCTGGTTTCCCACGCGTCTCAGTGTTCATGTCACATATCCTAAACTATAAGATGTACAATCAAACAATTTCTAAGGCACATTCATTGGCGTAAATGGATAGTGTCTGCGAACACATTTAGTAGCAAATCTAATATTTAAAAATGAACGTTTGTGTGTTCTTACGTGCGCCATGCCGCTCAACTGATTGTGATGAAACTTTGTCAACATATTGCTTGCACTTTTGTGATGGTCATAGGCACTGTTAAATGACTGTGCGACAAATAGTTAAGGAAATATGACGTAATAAACAATGGAATGCGCGGAAAAGTGCTACATCGTGCGACGTCTGCTTCTAAACCGCTGTACCGATTTCAACCAAATTCGGTACACATATTCCTTCCATGAGGTAACAAGTGACGTAGACGTAGAACTGATTACGACATATAGTTCAGGAGATATGACGTCGTAAACAATGACACGGTTGAAAACCTGTGGCATCACGAGACATGCGAACAAGGACACTTCATTAATTTTAAAATCTTCATGACATTCTGGGCACTAGACCGTGAAAACAAGAGGAATGTCACCGTCACATAAAATTTTGAATAGTTCATTACATAGTTGCGTTCAAAACTACTGCATTTTGAATAACGTTTAAATTTATTAATTGCTAGCTGGTAGCCGGCCGCAGTGGCCGAGCGGTCTGCGGCGCGCCAGTCACTGTCTGCACAGACGCTACGGTCGGGGTTCTAATGCCCCCTCGAGCATGGATGTTTGTGTTAGTATAAGCTAGTTCATAAGTAGTTTGTAAGTTTAGTGACTGATGACCCCGCAGTTAAGTCCCTTATCGTCTGTTTAGACGCCATCACACAACTGTTTCACAATTATTACTGTACTTCACGCACCAGTTGTCAATAATAAAATATATATGTCAACACGACATGTTTCGGGACGACATTATCCCATTATCAAGTCTGATGGCAGCAGACAAACATGTGGTACTGCGCAAAGTTTTATTTTTGACATACACAGCTATGGTTTGACGATGCTTCCTAGCAGCAGGTACGTTTTATGGAAGACTTGATAATGGGATAATGTCGTCCTGAAACATGTCATGTTGACATATATATTTTTATTATTGACAAGTAGTGCGTGAAGTACAGTAATAAGTCCCTTGAGCTTAACAAACATTTTACTAGCTAGTACCCAGCGCGGTGATGCCGCAGAAGAAATAATTGTGCAAATAACATTTGAAATTTGAAATTGTTGGCTTCACTCTGTTCACCTGCTCCTTCCCCCGTTTCCTCCTGTCCCTTTTTCTGTCCATTTCCTCCTCCCCCTCCCTCTCAATGTTCAAATGTTTGTCAAGCCTAAGGGACTTAACTGCGGGGTCATCAGTCCCTAAACTTACAAACTACTTATGAACTAGCTTATACTAAAGACGGCACAAACATTCATGTCCGACAGGGGAATTCGACCCCCCGACCGCAGCGGCCGTGCAGACCTGACTGGCACGCCGCAGACCGCTCGGCCTCTACGGCCGGCTTCATTCTTCTCCTCGTCCCTCTCTCTGTCCGTCTCCTCCCTTCCCTTTCTGCCCGTCTGCTCCTCCCCCTACTCCTCTTCCTCCTATAAGTTACGTGAACCAAATAAGGCCCACCTAACGTTTAGGAATTTTGTATACGGTATGTGTAAGTGGTAATATTCCGAGATCGTACGTGCAATATCCTTATCAAATGATCAAATGTCTGTAAATTTATCGGACCAAACTGCGTGGTCATCAGTCCGTAGCTTACAAACTACTTAAACCTAGGTAAACTAACCTAAGAACAACGCATACACCCATGCCCCAGGGAGGACTCGAACCTCCGAAGGCGAGCAACCGCGCGCTCCGTAGCGAGGCGCCTTAGACCGCTCGGCTACTCCACCGCGGCTGCAACATCCTACAACTATATTCAGTTCTTAAAATGGAAAATTTATGCAATTAATAAAATCACTTCAAAGAAAATGTTTAACCCCTGCAAGTGGGCCTTGTTAGGAGACCCTGTTCCTAATATGGCCTGTAGCCACATCTATTTCATATTAACATTCTGAGGCACGTAAATAGCAAGAAAACTGTTGGAATACACTGCAGAAGTTATAATGTAATTTTCTTTTCGACATAAGTGTAACGAGATGGTACATATAATTTTACATTTACATTTTTTTACAAACGCTTCATACAGTACTGTTGGTAACTTACTGGTTATTAACTCTTAAGATTATTAAATTTAATCAGCAACCAACACTGTTCTGACATCAGTAAGTTTCCTTATCGTAAGTTAATAGGAACATCAGTCTAATCATTACATTTTCTATGATGGGCCTTATTGGGAACAACCCGTTTAAAACGAGTTTGTGTTTATTGTTTAAAAAGAAACGATTTTTTTTGGAAGATTATGCCACTATCATAATACAGCACAATTTTCTGTACACATATACATATTTATCAGTAGAAACACTTCATGACCGAAGCGACTGCATTAGATGAAACGTACCGTGAAAGTAAGAAGCAGCCCTCCTTCGTTAAACGCCGTAGCACAAATGAAAGTAAAATGGCCAGCACGAGAGCGGGTACGGAAGTAGTTGTTGCTTTGTCCACTATTTGTCACAAGCTATCATTACCAACGACATTTAGCGCTGTTTTCAAACTTTGTATGCTAGAAAATGAGAGTGGGCCTTATTAGGAACCGGGCCTTATTTGGGTTCACGTACCTTATATGAAAACATATGCGCCACATTTCATGGTGACTGGTCAAACGGCGTCAAAGTAGCAAGATTCCCTCCGCAATACTAAATTTACTGTCTTGCAGATTATAAAAAATCTCCTTCATGAAAACATACATTTATGTGCTGACTTTCATGGTGACCAGTGAAACAGTTTGCCGGCCGCGGTGGCCGAGGAGACTAAGGCGCTCCAGTCACGGTCTGCACGGCCACTACGGTCGGGGGTTCGAATCCCCCCTCGGGCATGGATATTTGTGCCGTCCTAGTTCGTAAGTAGTTCATAAGTAGTTTGTAAGTTTAGGGACTGATGACCCCGTAGTCAAGTCCCATAGACTATACAAACATTTGAGTGAAACAGTTTGGATGTTTATTGTAATGTACCCCCCGCCATGCACCTAAGGAGGTTTACGAAAGGTAGCCCACATATTAATTCGGAATATAAGCTATCTTCATTCTACATTTCATTCATTCCCGTCCAGCCGTTTCAGTGTGAAGAGTAACAAACGTGTTAATCCACTGTTACTAAGTATTCTCCGCCATGCACCGTACGGTGGCTTCCTGCAGGTAGCCCATATGTTAATTCAGGGTATAAGCTATGCGCATTACAAATTTCATTCAAATGCGTTCAGCTGTTTCAGCATGAAGAGAAACAACCGTATTAACCCATTGGAAGGTACCATCCGCCACGTACCACACGGTGGCTTACTAAAGGTATCCCATTTATTAATCGTGGTATATACTACCTCTCTTCCAGATTTAATTCATATCCGTTCAGCCATTTTAGCGTGAAGACGTAAGAAACGAATTAACTAATTGTAAAACACCCTCCGCCATACACTAAACGAAGTTATTTTTAGTATGCCTATAACCGTCGCACGAGTGTAAGCAATGAGTTGACAAAGTTTTATCACAATCGGATGTACGGTATGGTCGCGCATAAAATACGAACAGATTTATTTTCAAATTCGCGTTAAAAGCATACGTTGGTAACAATAAATTCCTTCTGCTGGTGGTTTTCACCCCAATGATTCTGTACGCCTGGTATGCATCAAAGCTGACAGCCACAAAACCATTTAAAAATCTGAATGAAGTATGCTTTCCACTGGAGAATATTCATCATCATCATTAGAAACTGATTATGCCTTTCAGCGTTCAGTCTGGAGCATAGTACCTCTAATAAAATTCCTCCATGATCCCCTATTCAATGCTAACATTGATGCCTCGTCTGATGTTATGCCTTTTATTTCAATAGCCTTCTGCACCGAATCTAAGTACTTTCTTCTTGGTCTACCTCGACTCCTCTTACCCTCCGCTGCCGAGCTCATGAATCTCTTAGGTAACCTTTCTTCTCCCATGCGTGTAACATGATTCCACCATCTCAGTCTATTCGCTCTGATTTATCTATGGTGTTCATTCCCAGTTTTTCTTTGATTTCCTCATTATGAACACCCTCCTGCCATTGTTCCCATCTATTAGTACGTACGATCATTCTTGCTGCTTTCATATCTGTAACCTCTACATTATGAATAAGGTAACCTGTATCCACCCAACTTTCACTCCCATACAATAAGGTTGGTCGGAAGATATAGTGGTGCACTGCTAACTTAGTCTTGGTACTTACTTCCTTCTTGCAGAAGAGAGTAGATCTTAGCTGAGCACTCACTGCATTAGCTTTGCTGAACCTCGATTCCAGTTTTTCACTGGAGAATATTAAATATATATATATATATCTTACCTTAAATTGCTTACATAAAATTCACTTGGTGTAAACAATATTTATGTTTTAAATTTTTCTTTGATGATTATCACGCTGATAAATGTAACTTCCAGAAAGAGCTGCTAGAATGTTCAGTAATTTAATCCAAACCTCCCCAAAATCTGAAAATTAACTGTTTAGTCACGTTAGTTAACTGAAATGATTGAAGGTAATCTGAATATATTAATACTGTACTGATAAACTGAATTGTTCAAACATATTTTAAAATTTCATCAGGATCGGAATACAACTGTAGAATCTGACAAAGTCCAAATGTATTGTATCCTTCGTCATGCGCCATCCAAAATTTTATGTGACAGTGACATTCCTCTTGTCTTGAAGGTCAAGTGTCCAAACGTCATGAAGATTTTAGGATGAATAAAGTGGCATTCGCATGTGTCATAATGCCACAGGTTTTCAACCATATAATTGTTTATGAAGTCATATTTCCTGAACTATATATCTTAAGCAGTTCTTACACCTACGTCAATTGTTACCTCATGGAAGGAATATGTGCACCTAATTTTATTGAAATCGGTTCAGTGGTTTAGAAGCAGACATCGCATGATGTAGCACTTCCCGCGTATTTCATTGTTTATTACGTCATATCTCCTGAACTATTTGTCGTACAGGAATTTATTGGTGCCTATGACCATCGCGAAAGTTCAAGCAATTTGTTGAATAAGTTTCATCACAATCGGTTGAACGGTACGGCCGCAAACAAACATTCATTTTTGTATATTAGGTTTGCTACTAGATGTTTTCGCAACGTATTTTGCAAACTCTATCCATTTACGCCAATGAATGTGCCTTAGAAATTGTTTCATTGTACGTCTTATAGCTTAAGCGATGTGACGCAAAAAACAATGAGACGCGTGGGAAAGCGGTGCATCATGTTTGTATTTTATGCGCTGTCGTGCCGTCCTTACGAGTTCACTGAATCTTTGCACACCTGAATCGCGCGATCGCAGAATTGAAAGAACAGTGAACTAGAGTTGGCTACTGAGTTGATGTTTCGACTCAGTGAATCGAGTCAGCAAACTGTTCGACTGAGTCGAAACTTGAATCGGCACTGTTTCGAAACAACGAATCTTGTGATTCATGTATCGGACGCCAGGTACCGTTCACATGCGTTTTGCTGTCCGTGTGCCAGGGTGAGTTCGACACAGCGCCCAGGCGTGCAATGGGTTTGAAGCTGTTCCGCTAACGCGCCACGCGAGAGTTTGAATTATGCTACCAGTACTGAGGTTTGAAAACTGGGATACCACCGAGAAAAGTTGTGAACTCCTTCGGTATTTTGAGGTAGTTTCGCGCGAACTGAACATTGTTATGCACTGTTGCTACATCTGTGCCAGGTGAACGCATCTTTTCGAAGCAAGGGCAAATTTCAGTGAGATGAAACGGCACTCTCAGTACGATGTCAAAAATAACGTTTTTTAATTTCAATTTGAAGAAACTGTAACTGATTCTCTTTTATTTGATTGACTGAAGATGAATCTGATTATTAGAATAACTATCTGGACTTTGAAAAATTTTAGTTCAGTTTTGTGGTTTCGTCACGTAAATAGTGAAATGTGTTTCCTTGTGTAGTAGTAATATCTGTTCATTGCATTAAATATGTCTTAGGAACAAATCTTAAATATTTTGTTTACATTGATTGGTTAAAATGTTATTCATTTCTGGATGCACATAGACATTTGAACCATGATCTTTCTTGTTTTATTTAAACTTAATTATGGAAATTTGAAGGTTGGAAAAAGTTTTATGACTTTGGTATTACTATTTTGTGGTTCCTTTGTTACAATATTTGTTTGTATGAAAATACGAGTAACTTAGGAAACGTTTACGCCTTAACACGATTGTAAAATCGTAGCAGCAAACAAATCCTGTGCCGTTCAATTAAGTCTTGTGAATAACGTAATGAAACCATGTTATATTCCATAGATGTTTCGTAGTTGCTGTATCGCCCTCCTGCAGCTTTCTCGGCTCGCGTGAATCAGCGGAGGTAGCAGGCAGCAGGGCTGCAGCACGTCAAGTGTTTCCGAGTGCCGAAGCAGTGAGTCGACCCACTAGACTGAGATGATCCGTATGTTTCGAAACAGTGAAATGATCCGATCTGCCCATCACTACAGTGAACGAATACTAGAAAATGAATCACCATGACGTACTGATTCGAAGAAATCGATCTGAGTAGTAATCAGAAGTAATTGGATAGTATTCATATTCCTTTATCGGCTGAAATCAAGGTTATAACTACCTGCTTCGGAAATACGACTGTGAGAGAAGAACTATGTCATCCAGTCTTGCAGCACTCGTTTATACAATATTTTATCCCACGATCAGTTGGCTTAGTATATCAGATGCGGAGAAGTACCCTGTTATTAAGTATTGTGTGTTAAGAAGACAGGAAATTAGAATTTGAGATTTATATAATGTAAGACCTGAGGAGGTCACAACTGGGGAGCGCTCTTGCCCTCACAGGGATCTGTGCTGGCTCTCTCTACAGGCAGCCTGCGCTCACCTCAGTTATTCAGCTGTCTTCATATCTAGTGCTAGTGTCTTGTGAGCACTTGCCTCTGTGACACTTCGCTTACTGTTCATTTCCTTCGCATTTATATTTATCCGTCTACACATGTGGCGCTTTCGCATGATCTGGTACAGATACTAGCGTCATCTGTCTCGTTGGTATTATCTGTGGAATCACTCGATGCCTCTATTCGTTGCTACTTATACTCTCGTCGCACCAACAGAGCTTCAGATTTACTTCTGCTCAAATTCAAATCACGAGGTCAGATTGCAATTGTGTTACGTCATCGTGTGAGTGCGGTTTCTCAGACTCCCTATCCCTCCACGGGCATAATTGCCAACGTGACCATGATTTACACGCAGAACATGAGTGGGGTATGGCCCTTGGACGGTTAAGAAATGAGCCACATACCAGCTGGGACCAAGAAACCGGCGCCGTTCAGAAAGTAAGGTGACTTATCAAACTGCGCCGCAACCTCCATTCGATTATCAATTTAATTTTTGTTATGTTGGTACACATGTCCCGAACATATGTTCAGAGTTTCGAATGTACACCACACTTGGTTTGGTTTTGACAGGTTAGATGTGTTTTAGTGTGCTCGACGATTTTCTATTAGTATAACTTTTGTTGCAAAAATTTGCATCACATTTTTTGTGAAATATTGAATGTAGTGTTCTAAAACACTTGGAATGTTGACAGTGGCTTACGAAATATCTGTTCAAAGTGAAAAAAAATTTTGACTAGTGGTACAAGATCTTCCAAGGTTACCGAAAAGATACCAGCACCTCTATCTGGAAGACACAGCACATCAGCAACAAATTATAACGTCGAAGCTCCGAAGAACATTGTTTTGAAAAATCGTCCAATTCCCGTATGCGACGTTACTGAAGATGTTGGCATGCAATGTTTTCGGCTGGTTTGGGCATGAGATGTTTGTCGGCCAAGTTTGTTCCAAAACTTCCCAAATTTGATCAGAAGAAACGTCTCGTGTTAGTATCGCTCGGGAGACCTTGACTGACGTCAATGATGATCCTGATTTGCTCAAAATGGTCATAAATCGTGACTACTTGGGTTTTCGGTTATAACGGCCCAATGGAAGCAGCCCGAAGAACCGAGACCGGAAAAAGCACCCAAAGGTCGACTAAATATGAAAGGTTGGCTGACACTTTTTTTTTTCTTTTTAATTGCTGTGACGTAGTGCTTCACAGGTTTTTGCTTCAAGGTCGTGTGGTCAATAAGGAATATTACCTTGACCTTATGCGACGTATTTATTTATTTATTTAATGCTCAGACATTTGATACATAGTCATTACTCTTCTAACTTCCCAATACAACTGACCATCTGACATCCCGTCACAATATTGCAGTCTTTCACAGTTTCTTAGATGCTCTCAATCCATAATGTATTTTCTATTTCAGGCACTTCACTGCCAGGCACTTAAATGTGATTTGCAGAGTATCCCATGTACATGTAGATGTACGGGATTGTTTCTAACACTCATCTGCATCACCTTATATCTTTCTACATTTGAGGTTAGCTCCAACTCCTCATATCACCTAGAAATTTGGTTCAAGACATCCTCCATCCAAAGATGACACCTTCCTGGCTGCCTATTCCATATGCTCTTACCTTCGTTAGGAGTCTCTAGTGCGGTACCGTGTCAAACGCCTTTCGAAGATCGATGAATATGCAGCCTGCCCTTCACCCATGTTTCGCAAGTTGTTTTGAGAGTAAAGTGTAAGATCTTTCGCACGATCGACGCTTCCTAAAGCCATGCTGATGCATGGACAATAGCATCTCTTTGTCATGAAAATTTATTGTATTACAACTTGGAATATGTCCAAGACTTCTACAGCAAAGTAACATAATGATATAGACCTGCAATTATATGAATGTGTTCTTTTGACATTATTATACGCAGGACTTACATGCGCCTTTTTCCAGTCGCTTGGAAATTCTTACTGAATCAATACATCGCGATAAATGCACGCTAAGTGAGGGGCGAATGTCGCAGAGTTCTCTTTGTAAAACTGAATTGGTACCCCATTTGGACCTGCCACTTGTTAGTTTTGAACTCTCTCACAAGGGACACCTTTGACCTCGAACTCTCTCGAACCGCACGAAACCATGCTTGGAATAACAGGCAATCGTAAACATGACAGTGTTGTGTGTCATTTCCATGCAGAACGTTGTATTCTACCTCCAGTAATATGGGAGGTTTGTGCGCCGTCTTGCAATAACTATTTTTGTCTGCAGTTACAAAAACATTACATCGGATTTTTGTACTCGCATTGCTGCATATACTTCTGTTACATTATTCTAAAAAAAATTATAATGTATTAAAAACGCTAAAGCGAAAGAGAATACTAGTATACAGGATAACAGTTTACTTACAGTCGTGCAGTCGTACATTGCTGATGTTGGCAACGACCGTAGAATGCTATTTGAAAATCCAGTCATACAGAATAAGCTAAATAATCCTTGGTGTTGACAATGAAGTAAATCAATAATTCTCTTATTTTCCTTAGGTTGACAGAATTTCTTATGTACCGGTACTCTTGCCTTGTCAGTAAATTAATCATCCTTGTGAAAGAAATATTTCGTTGCCAACATTAGAATACTAAGTCGCTGCAACCGTAACTAAACTTTACGTAGTACTCTATCTGTCAGATAAGTTGTAATCCCTTATAGATATGTGTCAATATAGATATTTACTTATGAAAAATATAACAGGGGTTGGGTTTTGTGATAAAATGCCAGGTTTCGTGCTTTCAAATTACATACTGCAATTTATTACGGCTGAACTTCGAAATACAACAAAGAGCATTCAACGGTTGTTGCAAACGTCAGCACAGTACACTGCCCGGTCTCCGTAAGTAATATTGTACGCAGTGTAATAATATTATTTTTCGTTTTTGTACCCTAGCTACGGGAGCGGCCCACCGCTTAAAGGCGCCTTCCTGCGGAGATTGGAGTCCTCCCCCAGGCATGGGTGTGTGTATTGTCCTAAAGTTAGCTTAAGTAGTTTTTAAGGCGAGGGACTAATAACCACACAAGTTAAGTCCGTTAGATTTTCAACCATTTGAACATTTTGTACCCTAAATATATTCTGTATGTTCTGGAATGCTCTGTTGTGTTATGATACTTTGCGGCTGCTAACTCCATACTCACAGAATCTCTGTTATTAGGTTCAAATGTTCAAATGTTTGTAGAACGTATGGGACTTAACTACGGAGTCATCAGTCCCTAAGCTTACAAACTACTTATGAACTAGCTAAGACTAAGGACGGCACAAATATCCATGCCCGAGGGGGGATTTGAACTCCCGACCGTAGTAGCCGTGCCGACCGTGACTGGAGCGCCTCAGTCCCCTCGGCCACTGCTGCCGGCTCTCTTATTAGGTAGTGCTTTCAAAAGAGATATAAAAAAACGTACGTTCGAATATCACACACTTTAGGTCATAATAAATATATATATAAATAAATATATATAAATAAACATACAGACCTCTCCGTCCGGGTTACCAGTTCTCGCGAAAAATTGTCTTATGTTCGAATCTTTTTGGAAACGAAGCATTGTAAATCCACCTCTAGAACGATTAGAAGAGTTTACGGTAGCGTAACCATCCGCAATTTCATGTTAAATTGCCGTGACGCAAATACTATATCTGCCCAGCACGTTACACTTAAGAACTATGGGCAACGAAATTCAGGGTGCGACAGCTCGTACTTACAGGAGCCTTAAGACAGAGGACTCTTTTGAACGACGATTCGTCTGCACCACGATTCGATTCTTACAATTCTTTGTTGGTATTCGCTTAAATCAATGATACATTCACGAATCTCCACAACTCTACAACCTTCCTACTATCGATATAAAACCGTCCTGGCGATAACAGCGTCACATGACGAGGAATGACTGCTGGTCAGAAACCCGCGCGGTGAATATAGTACTGTAACTTGGGGTGAAATGGAACAGAACAAGTAGTTTCTACTGAAATATTGCACTACAACCCTGAAAATTTAAATATAGCATCTCTAGTTGCCTAAATCTCTGTGTTGAAAGGATAAATCTCCTCTATAAAAACCTTTCCTAAAATTTTAATCTAAATTGTGTTCCAAATCACCCCAGGAGTTAGGGTGATTTGGAACACTGACTCTTTTGATAAATATTTGCATTTAAAACATGTGGAGCGGTTATTGGGACACAGTAAACACATCTGTCAGAACTTTGTTGTGGAGGATGCCTTTATAATACGTCTGTTTAATTTTAATTAATGCTGTTTACTGGATGGAACACTTCACACTGTCTGCTCCTAATTTCTGAAATCGTTTTCTATCTTCTCTGTTAACTTGCACCCTAGTTCTCTTTACATTTTCACTTAAACGTACTGTAAGATCCTTGTTATGTGACAGCAGATTTCTCACCCACTCATATCCAGACCTGTTTTCATCAGACCTCTTTTCCAACTCTTCCACTTCGGTCCAAATCGCACCTCAGAATATCCCGAACCTCACTTGTCATAATTGGCTGACACCATTCTGCACATTTAAATAAACCACTGATTGATGCCCTCTCTTCTTCTACTGCCAAGACGGTTTGTCCACCTATTTTCAAAGGATTTTTATTATTTAACTTCCTTGAGAGTGTACTAACAGGTATTCCATATTTTTAGAAACATTTCTGAGATATTTTACGTGTCTTGATTTCATTCAGAGCTTTCTGGAGGCTTATCTCGCTATAGTTTTGATATCCAGCTGGCCCAGTCTTCTTTTTGTACACTCGCAGCATGTTCCAATTCACCCTGAAAAAATATTATTTTGCATATTTACACCTCTACCTAATAAACAACATAAGTAAACATAAGCTAACTTTTCACACACCATGACTGATAGTTGCCCTTAACATACCAATGTCAGAAAACTGTATTACTGTTACCAGAGTAGCTGTGCAACAGTTTGTTTTCAGACTTTCATATTATGGGAAATTTTACACTTTTATATAAATATTTTTTTGGAGTTGTATACCTCTTTCACACACACAATTTTTGTATCACTGTAACAATTAGTATATCTGGTGACTATGGGAGGTGGTTTTCATTAGTTACACCAAAGATGATTTCTTGAAATGGAGAAATGTTCCATTTCACCACAGTAGTGCCAAAACACCCCAAGTAACGGTATCAGAGTGCGGAGGCTGGGCAAGATCACGTGGGGAACTGCACAGCTTGTCGGCTGTTGAAGGACTGCTGCAGGGAGTGTCTTCAATAAGTGGAGGAACTACGTCCAGTCGTAGAGCGTCTGGGAGTACAGATGTATACGTTGTAGTGTCGGCAGACTGGTGAAACAGGAGTGGCATTAACATCAGTCTTCATCGCTTGGCAGAGTAGAAGTGTGTCTGAAGACTCAGAGCACTGAAGACACGGAACGATGGGCCTCTGCAACGACGACCCACGCTCTTGCAGGTGTGAATACCACAGCTAAGAGGGAGAGGACACCTACGCGTCATCGCCGAATTCGTGCAGATTTGTAGTACATGTAGGGCGCTGTGAAATATGGGAGTACACCATGTGGGAACTCCAGATGGGAAATAAAAGGAATTTTGATACGGATCTATCACCATATGCACCTCATCAACAGCCCTTGAGAGAGTTTGTTTAGGAAGCGGTGTTTGGCTTAGCGAAGCGCGCCCGGTCAGAAGGCTGAATGCTCTCTGTAGTTAAAAAACTGACCCAAGAACACATCGAACAATAACGAAAAGACACGATCAAGGACCGCTAGGAACAAAACTACCTAGAGAGCGAAAGAAAGAAAAGAATAGCGGTAAGAGATCGTAATTTTATTGAAAGGTACGCGGGTTCGATTACACCTAGCGGCATTTTTTTTTTCTTGGCAATGCGTACACTACTGACTTCACAATTAGCCGCAACGTCATATATGTTATTTTGTATTTATATGTGCACAACATAAAAACAGCACTTACCTAATCGACAAAGAAGAAGAAATCACTTCCATTATACATCACCAGCTGTCCTCGCAAGTATTCAGCGACATGCTGCGTTACGCGTGGTTCGCTGCTGGACTGTGCGATGAAAGAACCTGTTTTCAGAATGTCAGTCAAGTTTGTTTTTCTATGCAGAGATTAAAAAAAAAACATGTAACTGCAAAAGGGCGATGTTCATAACGAGCGCAAGATGCGGTCAGAATTATTGCTTCCCCTGTTTCTTCGATTAATATCACCCCGGTACATCATTTATTTGATCAACTGCAAAAGAATGGAAATATCGTTTTACATACACGAAAGTTTTACATACCGAAAGTACGCGTTAACTACAGTCCCATTTAAAATGTTTGTAGTCCAGAATATCATCGAATGACCTTCATTTTTTTGCTTATATAAATTATATAAAATAACATATATGATGTTGCGGTTAATTGTGACGTCAGTCTATATCTACATCAATACTCTGAAAACCACTGTGAAGTGCATGGCAGAGGGTACGTCCCACAGTACCAGTTATTACGGTTTTCCCAGTCCATTCACTTATTGAGCGTGGGAAGAAAGATCGCTTAAATGCCTCCGTGCGTGCTGTAATTAATGTAATCTTGTCCCTACGAAAACAGTATGTACTTGTACGCATTGCGAAGGAGCAGAAAAAAATTGCCGCCGGCTGGAGTTCAACCTGCGACCTTCTCAATACGAATCCCATCGTTTAACGCTGAGCCAAACACCGCTTCCTAAACACGCGCTCACAGGGACAGTTGCTAAGATGCATATAGTTATAAATCCGTACCAAAATTCCTTTTACTTCCTAAACGCTCGGACATTTCGAGTTCCCACTTGGGGCACTTTCGTGTCTCACCACGCCCTACATGTACCATAAATTTGGACGAATTCGGCGATGACGAGTAGGCGTCCTCTCCTCGTAAGATTTTAATGGGTATGATCGACGTCTCTGGGCGTTGGTGCAGTGGTCCCATGAATCCCAACAATTTCCTCATCACGCCGATGGGGAGTGCGAATCCTTCGTTTCCCGGAGGAACATCTCCTTGACACCTACAACTGTGTGACAAAGGCGAGCTGGCGGCTGAGAAATGTATTTTCCCACTCTCTCAAATTTTGCTTCCTCAATTACGGTATCAACTAGATATAAGTGATAATAATAAAAAAGTGAAACAAATCCATCAATAATGAAAACTACAGCATTAGAAACAATCAGTCAGAGATACCCCGAAGATCAGTGGCTACACATCTACATAGATGGGTCATTAATGCAAAAAGAAAGAAATATTGGTGTATGAATATACAGCAAAATTTTCTGTTTTATCAAAGTTTTGGATTACACCACTCTAATTTTGAAGGTGAATTTGAAGCCATCAGAACTGCAGTAAATCAGATAAATTACTATTTGCACACATTTGATTATGCAGTCATATTCTGTGACTCGAAAGCAGCAATATCAGCAATTGTCAACTTAAAAGATCCAAAAATGGCTAAAGTAAAAGATATCCAAGAAATAATTAAGTCCCTATAGCAACACAACAAGAAAATTGCAATTCATTCGATACCATCTCACTGTGGCGTAATGGTAATGAGAAAGCTGATTTCCTAGCCAAAAAGGGCACAAAAATTAAACAAATTGGAAAAACTACCCTGTCATATTATGCAGTAAAATCGCATTATTAACAATATTTTTAAAGAATAATCGAGAAAAATAAATTCTCATGTGAGGGTAAGAGCCGGGAAACCTTCTTTGATAACCAGCCGCCCACCTGCACAAGATGTCTAGCCTGCCGTCTCCAGAATGTGTTCTGTGTCACAAGAGTGCTACCTAATGAACTGTGATCATTTAAAAGAGTGTTCAGAACTGTACAATTGTAAATTAGACTTAACAAAATTGTACTGGGAAGCAAGAAGGCGAATGACGTTAAGTCAACTGCCGGAACATTAAAATAATAATAATAATAATAATGATATTTGATAGACGGTGAAGTTCCTCTAGTTATGAAGGTTAATAGTGCTACGTTTCATAGTTCGGTATAAAACGTAAGATTTTATCGAGTTTCACAGATAAAATACCCTCTGCCATACACCATACGTAGGGAGAGAGTGCAAAATTTCATCGCAATTGGTTGGTTGGTTGGTTGGATGTTTAAGGGGGACAAAACTACAATGGTCATACGTCCCCCTTCATCGCAATTGGTTCAACGGCACAGCAGCGTATAAAACACGAACAAACTTGATACGGCAGTTCCCAATGCGTCTCATTGTCTATGAAGTCACATCTCCTAAGCTATAAGGAGTACAATGTAATAATGCCCAAGGCAAAACACGTTGCGAGTACACGTAACATCTAAAGCGATGTGGCAAAGATCAGAGCAGAAGTAGCGCCGAAGAGAGGCCTCGAGTCATTGCACAGATAATACTAACGAGACACATGACTCTACTAGCGGTACTAGATTATACGACAGCGCCACATGTGAAGGCGGTTAAATATAAAATATGAAGGAAATGAACAGTAACGGAAGCGTCACAAAAACAAGTGCTCAGAAGGGATTAGCACTAGATATTAAGATAACTGAATAACTGATGACAACTCGGGCTGTGTGTAGAGAGACCTTGCATACGAGGTTTGTCAGGAAAGTAATGAGACTGTTTTTTTCAGGAACCACACACAGAAGGACAATGAAACTAGTGGAGCTGATAAAGGCAACATTTGTCTACAAGCAGTGAATATTTGAAGTGTCTACGGTGAACACACGTGAGTTTATAACGTATTTTGTTAGGTGTGTTAGTGTTGCTTGTCCGTGAGATGGCGGGTACATCAAATTTTGTGTGGAACTCAATGATAATGCACTAGAATCGTTTAGTAACATTTAGAAAACATTTAGAAAATTAACACAAGCTGCTGAGTGGCACACAAGCAGCTCACCACGAGTAAAGAAGGCCAGGAGAAGCAAATAAAAAATCTGGGTCATGTTGATTTGGTTCTTTGATCATCAAGGCGTGATCCATAAGGATTTTTTTCCTCGAGGAAAAACAATGTATCAATTTTAGATCCAGGTCCTTGAAAGACTAAGGAATCGGGTCATTCGTGTCCGTCCTGACATGTCTCAATCATGGATCCTCCATCACGACAATGCACCGTGCCATACTGCTCTCTATTGGAAATAACGGCATTCATGTTTTCCCAAACTCCCCCCCCCCCGCCCCACAATTCCTAAGATCTCAGCCTCTGTGACGTCTTCATGTTCCCCAAAATGAAAAATGTTGTTTGTGTACATCATTTTTGGTCCGTAGGAAACGTTGAAAGGGTCGTGACACAGGAGCTTTGGAGGGTTCTATCTATGAGAGGGCAAGAGTGTCTTCGAAACTAATAACAGGCTATTTTTCCGCATCTGATGTACTAATCCAACTAGTCATCCATGTCGTGGGACAAACTATTGTGTAACCGAGTGCTGAAAGATTGGATGTCATAGTTCTTCTCTCACAGTCGTATATCGGAAACTGGCAATTATAACCTTGGTCTCAGACAGTAAAGGAATATGAACACCGTGCAATGTTTTCTGATTATTTTTTCTGAAAGCGATTGTTATTCCATTTCTGCTATTCGTTCACTGTTCTATCTCTTCTTCGATGGCAAGATTTAAGTGCGCAAAGTTCTACTGAAATCAGATGGACGATACGGCAGCGCATAAAATACATACAAACATGATGCGGCTGTCTGCCACGCGTCTCAGTGTTTATGAGAAGAGAGTTTATAAGAAGTACGATGAAATAATTTCTAAAACACATTCATTAGCGTAAATCGATGGTGCTGCAAAACAAGATGCGAACACATCTAGTAGTAAATAATTAATAAATTTAAACGTCATTCATAATGCTGTAGTTTTAGAAGCAACTGCGTGTTCACGACGTCACATCTGTTTAACTATATATGTCTGATGAGCTAGGTGAAGTATAGTGATGTAATTACGCCTGTAACTCTCGCGAAAGTTCAACGATTGATGATCAGGTGCGGTGCCAAAGCTATGTATTGTTTTTCCACAATTCCGGAGATTTCTTGTTTATTGCTTCTAGGGACCATTCATTTGGCACACATGTGTCCAGTGCAGCTCGTGCGAGCCCCCGTGATGACCAGGACGTATCGTACACTGGTTGCAGACCATTTACACCCCATCATGACGATCGAGTTTCCCAACGTCGTTGTCATTTTTCAATATTATAACTTACGATGTCACAAGGCCAGGAGTTGGAGTGGTTTGAGCAGAACAGTGGCGAGTTTTGTTTATGTGGTTGTCCATCAACTTGTTCTCTCACAACGCGATCGCGATAGAACGCATATGGGATGTGCCTGAACGTGTGGTCAGAGCTTATCCCTCCCTCCCTGGAGTTTGCGAGACTCAGGCGATGCAGATGCGGCGCCAGATATCGTCAGCCATATACCACGGCCTCGTCGCAAACACGCCAAGATGCGTCACCACTGTCATCGTGCCAAATGAGGACATACTGCATCTCACTGTTGTGACTACTCATGTTAACTGTTATCTGGCCTTGCTAAGTATCTTCCATTCATTACATGTAATTGATTTGTTTGGACAGCGCTCTTGAGGAAGTGACTACAGTCTGCATGTATTTCTGTACAGTGTGTGACGGAGAGTAACTTTGACTTTGTTATTTGTGAAGTTTTCTTCCTGATAAATTGAAGGATGGAGAGTAGCAAGAACATATGCTCGCCGCGAACTTCTCATAAACTCATTTTCTCTCTGTGTATCTACATGAACGATATACAGGAGTCTGCAAAATTACCCATATGTTTCGACTGCATTTAGTAAACAATAAAGCTTGACTTTCTCAACGGAAAGAAGTGTTCAGACATAAACGTGACTTCCAACATACCTCAAGAGAGTGATAGAGGCACATTACTTTTCACAGTATATATGAGCAAATAGCTGAAAATGTGGCGTCGCCCGTGTATATATTTACTGCAGTCTTAAATTCGTCCACCTCACCTTGCGTTTTCTCTCTTCCCTTTCCTTATCTGTCTGTTCATCTCTTCCACTCCCCTTTCTCTGCCATCACCTACTCCTCTCTCTTAAACTCCTGCTCCACCTTCTCAGTCAATTAGTCAATTGTGTCATACATCTCCGAAAAATTATATAAGTGCAGTGTTACCTGAAAGACATAAATTTCAAACTCATAAAATCGTGTACACAGAACAAAATTACGAACATAGCTTCTTTGGAGGCATCACATGAGAATGGCATAAGTCGAAATGGCCGACATGAAAAATAAAGTATTTGCAGCAACTTAGGTAATTAATATTTATTGGAATGAAATAATTTCTGAAGCACATTCATTGGCGTAAATGGATAGTGTTTGTAAAATAAATAGCGAATACAGTTAGCTAAGAGGTAATAAATTTAAACGTGATTTTTAATGCAGCCGTATACGACGCATAACGTCAAGATTATATTCCTTATTGAATGCGCGACCTAGAAGCAAAAATTTGTGAAGCACTATGAGACGGTAAAAAAAAAAGATAAAAAAACAATAAAAAAGTCAGCCAAACTTTCACATTTAGTCGAACTTTGACTGCTTTTTCCGGTCTCGGTTGACCGTGCCGTTATAACCGTAAACCCAAGTAGTCACGAGTTATGACCATTTTGAGCAAATCATGATAATCATTGACGTCAGACAAGGTCTCCCGAGCAATAGTAACACCTGACGGTTCTTCTGATCAAATTTGGAAAGTTTTGGAACAAACTTCGCCGACAAACCTCTCATGCCCAAAACAGTTGAAAAAATTACATAACACAAGCCGAGCTATATACCAACATCCTCAGTAAAGTCGCTTACGGGAACTGGACGATTTTCAAAAATGTTCAAATGTTTGTAAAGCTTATGGGACTTAACTACGGGGTCATCAGTCCCTAAACTTACAAACTACTTATGAACTACTTACGAACTAGGACGGCACAAACATCTATGCCCGAGGGGGGATTAGAACCCCCGACCGTAGTGGACGATTTTCCAAAACAATTTTCTTCAGAGCTTCGACGTTGTCTGATGTGCTTTGTCTTCCAGACCGAGGTTCTGGCATCTTCTCGGTCTTCTTAGGAGAGCTTGTACCACTGGTAAACAGGTTTTTCACTTCTAACAGATTTTTCGTGTGTCACTGTAACATTTCAAGTGTTTTAGAACACTACATTAAATTTTTCACAATAAATGAGTTGCAAATATTTGCAACAATTGTAATACTAACAGAAAATCGCCGAGCACACTAAAACACATCTAACCTATCTATCTGTCAAAAACAAACCATGTATGGTGTACTCTTCAAACTCTGAACATATGTTCGGAACATGTGTACCAACATAACAAAAAATAAGTTAATAATCGAATGGCGCAGTTTGATAAGTCACCTTACTTTCTGAACGGCGCCGGTTTGTTGGTCCCAGCTGCTGCGTGACTCATTTCTTAACCGTCCATGCGCCATGCGCCACTCATGTTCTGCGTGTGAATTATGGTCGCGTGGTTGTTTATGACCATGGAGAGACAGTGGCTCTTGGAAACGTACATCTATCCTTTGAACGTTCGTCTTCGAAAAGATTACTATCGCACTCACACGATCAAGTAACACAATCAATTGCGATCTGACCTCGTGATTTGAATTTGAGCAGAAATAATTCTAAAGCTCTGTTGCCTCTACGAGAGTATAAGTAGCAACGAATAGAGGCATCGAGTGATTCCACAGATAATACCAACGAGACAGATGACGCTAGTAGCGGTACCAGATCATGCGAAAGCGCCAAGTGTGAAGACGGATAAATATAAATGCGAAGGAAATGAACAGTAACCGAAGTCTCACAGAGACAAGTGCTCACAAGACATTAGCACCAGATATTAAGACAGCTGAATAACTCTGGACGCCAGAGGTAAACCTATCCAAAGTAACATTTCGCTGACTTTATAGGAGAGCAAAACGAAGCTGCTGCGACTCGGATTTGGCTACCTGTAGAATAATTCAAATACCCAATCATGAAGACCTCTAGTTTTTATATCTTTTCTAGTGAGTTTCTACATGTACTTCGTTTTTAGAAATATCTTCTGAAATGTTACGATATTTTACCTCACATAAATATATTTGTGAAGCCGTCTTTATTTACACATACGATATTGTCAAGGTGCTTATTACATTAGGTTTGCTTTTCATTTGCATGCCATTTTATATTTATAAATGTTCCTTTTTATGTTTATAAATGTTTACCTTTATTATACAGGATTATTCTACGAAATACGAATAGGAATATGAGAATTATTGGTACTGAAATTAAGAAATAAAGCCATTCATACTTATTGAATACCAGTAGATTTATTAAGAGTTACAATTTTATCCTTTCACAAAGCCGGTCACAAATACTAGTCACTCAGCAAAGTTTAAGTAAATTGAACAAAATAAATTCCAACCATAGTAGCTTACTCTAGAAAGTAACAAAGGTTAAACTTCTTTAAAACCTGAGACAATGACAAACATTTCTGTCCAAATTCAGCATATATTCATTAACAAATTGAGGACAAAATTCGAAATGTAGAAAAACAATTCCCTTGTACAATTAATTGATAACAACATTATGTTCATATCCTTCTGAGTCCTTTTCAGTTTGTGTTGACATAATCTGTGGTATATTTTGGTAGAAATAGTGTAAAGATCCAGGCTCCCACCTAAGCAGCTTTTGTAAATCTTTATACTTCTCTGTAGCAATAGATCTGAGAGTATTTCGTATAGCAGGAAGCTCTTCCGGCCATACTGCCCCTCTTTTTCGCCGTTGCACGACAATCTCTTGAAATTCACCATCAAATGCTGTTTTATAGAACACAGAACCTGAATTCTGTGCTCGTACTTGTAGATGCACAACTTGGCTAACCAAAAAATTTTCCAGATACTAAACTTTTGATTGTCCGTTTAACTAAAGGTGATGATGATCCTTTGAAAAGACTTTCAAAGTCTTTAAAATCTGCCATTTGCATGTCATATACTTGAATGAGTTCTTTGAATCTGCACTGGCGAACAAAATGTTGCCAATCCCAAGGAGTTGCAATTATGTCATTTGGGCTCAGTTTGCTTTTGGCACGTTCACTAACAGCATGTACACCATCTACCTCCATATGAGTGTCCCTTCAATAAGAATTTATGGTTTATCACTTTAAGATTAGGAAGACACCTAATAATCCAAAAATATGACAGAATCATGGGTAAGTTACGATTCTGGCCTCCACAGTTGTCAGTCCATATCGCAAGTTCCTCAGTTTGGGTTTTGGCAGGTTAGCTAGGGCCCACTTTAGCAAACAAGATGACACTTCTATAGGTCCACGACCTGCTACTGTTTCATCCCACATGCAACAATAGGATTTCTGCTCTGAAGCATCAAGGATTGTCAGATTATACGTCCAGAGCTTTCTTAGATAAAACGCACTGGAATTAGTAAGGTGAGGTGTCGGCAAACATTTTTGAAGATCGAACATGACAATCTTTGCATTTGATCCAGGTTGTTTTGGCCGATTTTTGTCGAAGGTCTTGTTTTTATATCTTACATCTGCTTCTGACAAGTGGCCATCGTAATCTGATTAAAATTTGGACTGTTTCTTCAGCTGTTATATCATTTTTGAGTTTCACCTGAAACTCATCACAGTCATCACACGTATCAGTCGCAGGTTTCTTGAATCCTAAATTAAACTCAATGTTAAATATGTCACGGTAAACCCACTGCTTTGCAATTAACTCTTGCTTCATTTCGTTTTCCTTGCAGTGCTCTACATACAAAGAATACATTTTTGATATATTGAGATGGCTGCTAAGATAAATCTACCTGTTTTTGCATAACGAGGCAACGAAATTAATACGCCACCATTAGTTCGATTTAACTATCTGGAACGCGCAGTATGAAAAGTACATACGAACGCGCAGTGTCATGACAAGTCTTTGTGGTAATAATGAGAAAACACGCGTTGATTAAACGCTGAACTTGGAAAGGAAAATCACTACACAAGATACACAAGGCTTCGGCAATGGGGAACAGTCGAAAATTAAAACAAGCGAGACCTGACAGATCACGCTTTCCCGTGGGTTAAATAGACGTAATTGCATTTCAGTCAAGTAAAGTTTGTTTAGTTACATTTACATAAACGTATATCATATGACCAACCAAAATGAAAATCGCATACCTGGGATTCTTCATTTCTTAGCAGCAAATCAATTCCATCAGTAACTTTGTCGTAAGGTAAGGTCTCAGCACCCAACAGATTCGCACTGTCATTTTCCTAAGTAAGCAAATTGCATTACTATACAAAACGCGATGAATTTTGCTCGATTCAAATGATAAACCATGTATAATAGGACTGTACCTTTGATTGATCGTATGACAAGCATTGTAGTTGTGTCAGTTCCGTATATTATAGCCACTCATTTTCGTCAAAAGGAGGCGCTACATGTGTACTTGTATCTGTTACCAACGGAGTTTCGACGACATTACTACCGTCGACTGGTAGTAAAGCATCGAGATCATTTGTCTCTTAAATCGCGGAACGTACATTTAGATGTTTCTTATATCCCAGTATGATGAATAATATCTTAAAATGTATATTGTTGTGGTCTTCAGTCCGGAGACTGGTTTGATGCAGCTCTCCACAACACCCTATCCTGAGCAAGCCTCTTCATCTCCACATAAGAACGGCAACCTACATCTGTCTGAATCTGCTTACTGTATACATCTCTTGGTCTTCCTCTGCGATTTTTACCCCACACACTTCCCTCTAATGCTAAATTCACAATTCCTTGATGTCTAAGAATGTGTCCCACCAATCTATCCCTTCTTTTAGTCAAGGTATGCCAGAAATTTCTTTTCTCCCCAATTCTGTTCAGTACCTCCTCATTTGTTACGCGATCCACCCACCTAATCTTCAGCATTCTTCTGTAGCACCATATTTCAAAAGCCTCTATCCTCTTCCTGTCTGCACTGTTTATCGTCCATGTCTCACTCCCATACAAGGAAACACTCCATACAAATGCCCTCAGAAAGGACTTCCTTAGGCTTAAATCAATATTCGATGTTAACAAATTTCTCTTTTTCAAAAACGCTTTTCCACCTATTGCCATTCTGCATTTTATATCCTCTGTACTGTGACCATTTGTTATTTTACTGCCCAAGTAACAAAACTCATCTACGTCCTTCGTTTCCCAATCTAATTCCTTCAGCATCACCTGATTTTCTTACACTGCACTCCATTACCCTAGTTTTGCTCTTGTTAATGTTCATCTTATATGCACCTTTCAGCACACTGTCCATTCCGTTCAATTGCTCTTCCAGGTCCTTTGCTGTATCTGAGAGAATTACTATGTCGTCGGCAAAACGCAATGTTTTTAATTCTTCCCCCTGAACTTTTATTCCTTCTCCAAATTTCTCCTTGCTTTCCTTTATAGCTTGTTCAATGTACAAATTGAATAACATTGGAGAAAGGCTACAACCCTGTCTCACTCCCTTCCCAACCACTGCATCTCTTTCATGCCCTTCAACTCTGACAACCGCTGTCTGGTTTTTGTACAAGTTGTAAATAACCTTACGCTCCCTATATTTTACTCCTGCTTGCTTCAGAACTTTAAAGAGTTTATTCCAATCAACATTGTCAAAAGCCTTCTCCAAATCTACAAAAGCTAGAAATGTAGGTTTGCCTTTTCTTAATCTATCTTCTAGGATAAGCCGTAAAGTGAATATTGCCTCCCGTGTTCCTACATTTCTCCTGAACCCGAACTGATCTTCCCCGAGGTCGGCTTCTACCAGTTTTTCCATCCTTCTGTATATAATTCCTGTTAATATTTTGCAACCATGACTTATTAAACTGATGGTTCTGTAGTTTTCACACCTGTCTGCACCTGCTTTCTTTGGAATGGGGATTATAACATTTTTCTTAAAGTCTGAGGCTACTTCGCCTGTCTCATACATCTTAAACACCAGGTGAAACAGGTTTGTCATGGCTGGTTCTCCCAGAGACTTTAGTAGCTCTGAGGGAATATCATCTACTCCAGGGATCTTGTTTCGACTTAGGTCTTTCCGGTCTCTGTCAAATTCTTCTCTCAGTACAGTATCTCCTATTTCATCTTCCTCTACATCCTCTTCCCTTCCTACAATATTGTCTCGATGTTCATTTCCTTTGTAGAGCACCTCTATATACTCTTTCCACCTTTCAGCTTTCCCTTCTTTGCTGAGAACTGGTTTTCCATCCGTGTCCTTGATATTCATAGAGCTGTTTTTCTTATCTCCAAATGTTTCTTTTATTTTCCTGTCGGCTGTATCTATTTTTCCCCTATTAATACATTCTTCTACATCCTTGCATTTGCCTTCTAGCCACTCCTGCTTAGCCATTTTGCACTTCCTGTCCATCTCATTTCTTAGTCGTCTGTACTCCATTTTGCCTGTTTCATTTACTGCATTTTTATATTTTCTCCTTTCATCGATTAAATTTAGTATCTCCTGTGATATCCAAAAAAGTAAATTAGCTATGCATAATGATTTGATGTTGTAAGCTGATGATGTAATGAGACTGTAGAATAGAATATTAGTTCTTGAAGTACTAGAAATACTTGTACTGCTTACCTGTACTAACTTCAGCGCTAATTCCACGATCCTTTTACTTCTTCCACTAATAGAATCCATTTTAATCTTCGATTCCGTCATAAAATGCTCCTCCAAACATCACAAACTACAGCACACTGTTATTCGCACGTGATTAACAATTTGTATAACAATACTGAAGTAACGTAACACTTAGAGATAAACCATCGTAACAGCCAATACGATAAAGAGCGAGGCGGTGTATATTCAGGTCAATTGTCGTACGGTCATTTACCCTTGTTTACCACTGGTTTCAGGTTGCAAATACGATAGTATCCCATTGCTGAATTTCTTTTATTTAAAATATGCGCATACAGTATTGTACCACTAAGAAGGTATGACTTAAACTAGCCACATACGATAAAAACCTCAAAATCGCAATTTTTGCACTTACGATAGGTTACCTCTGACGTGCAGAACTGAGGTGAGGGCAGGCTGCCTGTAGAGAGAGCCAGCACAGATCCCTGTGAGGGCAAGAGCGCACCCCAGTTGTGACGTCAGTAGATGCCCGAGAGCGAGCTGCTCAATCTCCTCAGCTCTTACATTATATAAATCTCTAATTCTAATTTCCTGTCTTCTTAACACACAATACGTAATAACAGGGTACTTCTCCGCATCTGATGTACTAATCCAACTGGTGGGATAAAATATTGTATAAACGAGTGCTGCTCTCTCGTAGTCGTATTTCCGAAGCAGGTAGTTATAACCTTGATTTCAGACGGTAAAGGAATATGAATACTGTACAATTATTTCTGATTTCGTTTGATTCGTTTGATTCTTTGATTCAGTACGTCATGGTGATTCGATTTCTAGTATACGTTCACTGTTCTTTCTATTCTGCGATGACGCGATTCAGGTATGCAGAGTTTCATTGAAAGCGGATGGGCGGTACGGCAGAGTATGAAATACAAACAACCATGATGCACAGGTTTCCCACGCGTTTCAGTGTTTATAATGTCACTTCTCCTAAAATATAAGAAGTACAATCAAACAATTTCTTAGGTACATTGAATGGCGTTAATGGATAGTGTTAGCAAAATGTGTTGCGAAGCCATTTAGTGGCAAATAATTAATAAATTTAAACGTCATTCATAATGCAGTAGGTTTAGTTGCAATTCCGTGTTCATGACGTTACGTCTGCTGAACTACGTGTATTATAGTGATACAATTATGCCTCTAAGCTTTTTTTTTTCTTTTTTTGCGCATTGCTTCTAGGGACCATTCACGTGGGTAATCATGGGCCCATTGTAGCTCGTGCGAGGCACCATGATGACCAAAGGGTCGCACACTAGCTGCAGACCATGTACACCCCATTATGACGATCCAGTTTCCCTACGGCATTGTTATTTTCCCACATGATAACGCACCATCTCACAAGGCCAGAAGTGTGATGGAGTGGTTTGAACAAAACAGTTAGGAGTTGCTATTAGTTGCTAGTCGGGCAACTTGTTCTACCTCAACGGGATCGCAACAGAACGCATATGGGATGCGGCTGAACGTGTGGTCAGAGCTCCTCCCTCCCTCCCTGGAGTTTACGGGAATCAGGCGACTGCTGAATGCAGCCGCTACCACTGCCTCATCGCTTTCATGTGCAGACGCGTCACCGCTGTCATCGTGTCTTATGAGGACATACTGGCTGTCACGTGGGTCGTATTGTTTCACTAATCAGCATAAACTGTTATCTGGCCATGCTAACGATCCATCATTTATTACGTGTAATGGAATTGTTCTGAAAGCCTTTTTGAAGCACCGACTACAGTCGGCAAATATTTCTGTACAGTGTATGACAGAGTATGATTCACGTTGTTATTTAGGAAGTTTTCTTCCTGTTTAATTGAAGAATGGAGAGTAGGTAGAACTTATGCTTATGTTGCCTCGCTGTGAACTTCTTTTACAAGGGGAGTCCGACAGTTGTGTAATTCAGATTCGATTCATACTGCCCATAATGAAAGCTCATGGCTAGAGGTGTAATTTGGCCGGACCAGAGTGATAGTTGTCATACAAATATGGAAAGCAGAAAACAGCACGACATCGAGCACATCTCATAAACGATGCGTTTTTATAAGTACAATTGTTTTTTAAATTATGTGTTGGGAAACACACCTGATTCATACTCTGAGCCGGCCGCGGTGGCCGAGGAGACTGAGGCGCTCCAGTCACGGTCTGCACGGCCACAACGGTCGGGGGTTCGAATCCCCCCTCGGGCATGGATATTTGTGCCGTCTTTAGTATAAGGTAGTCGATAAGTAGTTTGTAAGTTTATGGACTGATGACCCCGTAGTTAAGTCCCATAACCTTAACAAACATTTGATTTTGATATTCTGAAAAAGTGTGCTATCATTCGACAGGTTTGACTTACACTATACGTATTCGTTTCGGAACATCGTTTACACTTCTTCTGTTAACTATACGTGGTAAACATTATGAAGACAGTTAATAACATTTGTGAAATACAAATTTGTTTGCGGAAAACAGAATGATGTTCGAAGTCGCCAGTTGCATATAATAAGTTGTTTGAAAGTCGTTTGTCGTGGAAAAATTGGCGATTTCGAACATCAAATGCTATTGCGTGTGCGTTTGTGTGTGTGTGTTTGTTTGTTTGTATACATTTGAATTATATATATATATATATATATATATATATAAAGGTGCATGCCACGAGATTCGATCCGGCGACCTTCGGATTACGAACCCGAACGCTTACCGCTACGCCACGCCTCTGATCAATATTATTAATCATAGAGAGTATTTCACCGTAACGGTTTTTTTTAACTATCGATTTTCTCGATAACGGCTGAGAAGTGCATCTTGGTGCTTTACCAAATTACACCTATGGCCATGAGCTTTCATTATGCGCAGTATGAATCTAATCTGAATTTCACAATTGGCGGCCTCCCCTTGTTAGACTTATGTTTCTAATTCGAATAAATAATCCCTGAGACGGATTTACGTCTCAAATATGTCAAAGACATTATTGATAGATCTGAAGCATTGAATTAAAATTTGTGGTGCGGCCGGGAATCGAACCCGGACCTCCATGCTTACTAGGCAGACGTCTTAACCGCTGCATGGAGAGCCTTGGCAGTAGTGGCAATTATCTTTGGAACAAAGAAGCTAAATTAAAGTTTGTGTTGTGGAGGGAAATCGTACATAGATTATTCCAAGGCGCCTTAATCGTTAGTGGTGTGGTAGTCTAACGGTTAAGACATCTGCCTAGTAAGCATGGAGGTCCGGGTTCGATTCCCGGCCGCACCACAAATTTTAATTCAATGCTTCAGATCTATCAATAATGTCTTTGACTTATTTTTCTCTTCCTGTCCCTAAGTGAAAAATATATAGGATACTTGCAAACTGACCATTTGTTCCGATTCGATTTAGAAAACAATAAAGCTTCACTTTCTCAAAGGAAAGAATTCTTCCGACATAAACGTGATTTCTAACAAATTCAAATGTTCAAATGTTTGTAGAGCTTATGGGACTTAACTACGGGGTCATCAGTCCATAAACTTACAAACTACTTATGAACTAGCTAATACTAAGGACGACAGAAATATCCATGCCCGAGGGGGGATTCGAACCCCCGACGACAGTAATGACCGTGCAGAACGTGACTGGCGCGCCGCAGACCGCTCGGCCGGCTGACTTCAAACATACTCATAAAACGTGTTAGCGGCCCATTACTTTTCGTAGTGACCGAATTGCTAAAACCCGGCATTGCCCGTGTACATATTTATTCCAGTCTTAAGCTAGTCCACCTCACCATCTCTTTCCTTGTCTCTCTCTTCGTCTCCACCTTCCTCTTTGTCTGCCAATCACCTCATCTCTGTTGAACTTCTCCTCCTACTTCACAGTCTATTGCCGCCTCCATTATGAAAAGTTATATAATTCATTTAACTTTCTTGCTGATCAGTGAAGTGCACCATAAGTATATTGCAAGCCACCTTCCGCCATTCAGTGTATGAAATAATTGGCAGAAGGTGAAGTTCCTCTAGCTCTGAAGGTTAACGGTGCTAAATTTCATAGTTTAGTATAAAACGGTAGTTCTTGTCGAATTTCATAGATAAAATGCCCTCTGCCATACAACATACGAAGTTTTACGTAGGCAGTGATTTTTCTCTTATTTTGAAGATCAAGCGTGCAGTTTCTTCTCAATCGGATGAAAGGTACAGCAGCGCATAAAATAATAACTAACTTAATGCCTTGGTGTCTATGACGTCACATCAGCTAAACTATAATGAGAACAACGAAATGATTTCGTTGGCACATGAAGTGGCGTTAATGAATAGTGTTTGCAAAGGTGACTCCGCAGATAAAATTAACAAGTCAGATGGCTTTAGTAGCCGTACCAGTTTATACAGAAGCGCTACGTGAAGACGAATAAATGTAAAACGTGAAGGAAGCGAATAGTAAGCCAAGTGTCGCAAAGACAAGGGCTCTCAACAGATTATCGCTAGATGTTAAGGCAACGGAATAATTGACGACAACACAGGCTCCATGTAGAGACAGACCTGGCATAGATCCATGTGAGGGCAGGAGCGCCCTCGTATGCGACTACTGGTGGATAGGACTATGGCTGCCAGGAGCAAGCCGCTCAACGTCCTTATCAGGTCCGACACTATATAAATGTAAACTTACTAATTTCCTGTCTTCTTAATACACAATGCTCAATAATGGGGTATTTTTATCTGCATCTGATGCACTAATACAAGTAATCGTCCATGTTGAGGGATAAATTTTTTTATAAAGGACCGCTGAAAGAGTGGATAACATAGTTGTCCCTTCGCCATCGTATTTCCACGGAGGTAATGATTCTGTTATGGTAGCTCCCATAATTTCGTACCTCCCATCGCATTTCCGAAACAGGCATTTGTAAGCAAGATGTCAGACGGTAACGAAATGTAAAGAATCTCAGGGAGGCGTTGCCATCTTGTGCACAAAGCACCTGGCAGCGGTAAGACTACTTACCACAAGAATTCAGTTCCCATCATCATGTTGTTGTCCCATCACAATTAAGTTTTCCTCTCCCTTAACTGTCTGAATAATTTCCATTAGCTCCTCATACATTTCTTCGATCTCCTCATCATCGGCAGAGCTAGTTGGCATATAAACCTGTACTAATTTTGTCGGTGTTGGCTTCGTATCTATCTTTACAATCATAATGCGATCACTGTGCTGCTCATAGTAGTTTACCCGCATTCCTATTTTCTTATTCATTATCAGTCCTATGATACCCCCACATGATTTTGTATTTATAATCCTGTACTCACCTGACCAGAAATCCTGTTCATCCTGCCTATTCATTTCCCCTTTTAAATTTTCTAATTTTCCTACTCGATTAAGGGATCTAATATTCCACGCTCCGACCTGTAGAATGCCAGTATTGTCTTTCCTGATGACAACATCGTCCTGAGTAGTCCCCGCCCGGAGATCCGAATGGGGGACTATTTTATCTCCGGAATATTTTACCCGAGAGGATGCCATCATCATATGTTCATACAGTAGAGCTGCATGTCCTCGGGAAAAGTAACGGCTGTAGTTTCCCCTTGATTTCAGCCGTTCGCAGTAGCTGTGTGGCAAAGCCACTTTAGCTGATGTTACAAGGCCAGCTCAGTCAATCATCCAGACTGTTGCCCCTGTAACTACTGAAAAGGCTGCTGCCCCTCTTCAGGAACCACACGTTTGTCTGGCCTCTCCACAGATACCCCTCCGCTGTGGTTGCACCTACGGTACGGCTATCTGCATCGTTGAGGCACGCAAGCCACCCCACCTCGGCAATGTCTGTGGTTCATGGGGGTGGCCCATCATCATATAATTTTAAAAATTTAGGAAAGTATGTATATATCTCCCTCTGAAGACGTACGACAGCGCAGAAAATACCAACATGATGTGCCGGATTTCCACGCGTCTCATGTTTATAATGTCACATCTCCTAAATTATAAGAAATACAATAAAATAATTTCTCAAGCACATTCATTAGCGTAAGTGGATAGTGTTTGTAAAATAAATAGCGAACACAGTAGCAAAGAGGTAATAAATTTAAACGTCGTTCAAAATGTAGTCGTATTAGAAGCAACTCCGTGTTCATGACGTCATATCTCCTGTACTATATGTTGCACAGTAATATAATTCTGCCAATAACTTTCGCGAATGTGCAACGATGGATAAACAGTGGTGTGATGAAAAAGCCATGAATTTTTTTTTCCATAATTCCAGACGATTTTTGAGTATTGCTTCTCGGATTGGCGTATATTTTCAAAGTCGTATTGCTTATTGACTGCAAGACCTTAAAGCAAAAATTTATGTAGCAGAACGCCACAGTAATTAAAAAATTAATTCAGTCAATCTTTTACTTTCAGTCGAACATTTATTGCTTTTTTCGGTTTTGGCTCACCGTGCTGCTTCCATTGGGATGGCTGGTCTTTGGTTTCGCCGTCATAACCGTAAACCCATCTTTCGTCAAGAGTTATGACCCTTTTGAGCAAATCTGGATCATCATTGACGTCATTCGAGAGATCCTGAGCAATGCTCACGCGACGGTTCTTCTGATTAAATTTGGGAGGTCTTGGTACAAACTACGCCAACACACATCTCATGCACAAGATGGTCGAAACAATTGCATGACACAAGCCGACCTGTATTCCAACATACTAAGCAACATTGCTTACGGGAATTGAACGATTTTTCAAAACAATTTTCTTCTTCAAATCTGTTGCTGATGTGCTGTGTCTTCCAGATCGAAATTCTGGCACCTTCTCGGTCATCTTGGAAGAGCTTGTATCACTTGTAAACATTTATTTTACTTCGAACAGATTCATTGTCAACATTTCAAGTGTATTAGAACACTACATTCCATTTTTCACAAAAAAGTGATGCGACGTTTTGCAACAGTTGTTATACTGGTAGAAAATCGCCGAACACCCTAAAACACATCTAACCTATCTGTCAAAAACAGACCAAGTATGGTGTATACTTGAAACTATGAACATATTTTCGGGACATGTGTTCCAATGTAATAAAATGAAATTGATAATCGAATGACCTTTGATAAGTCACCTTACTTTTTGAACGGCGCCGGTTTGTTGGTCCCAGCTGGTGTGTGACTCATTTCTTAACCGTCCAAGGGACATACCCCAGACATGTGCTGCGTGTAAATTATGGTCACGTGGTTGTTTATGACCATGGAGAGACAGGGAGCCTGAGAAACATACTTCTCTACTGTGAACGTTTGTTTTCGGAAAGATTGCTGGCACACTCACACGATAACGTAAGACAATCACTTGCGATCTGTTCTTGTGATTTGACCGACTGAGCGGAAGTAAATCTGAAGGTCGGTTGCGGCGATGAGAGTATAAGTAGCAACGAACAGAGGCATCCAGTGATTCCACAGAAAATACTAACGAGTCTCTACTAGTGGTACCAGATAATACGACTGCGGTACATGTCAAGACGGATAAATATAAAATGTGAAGGAAATGAATAGTAACCGAAGTGTCACACAGACAAGTGCTCACAAGAGATTAGCACTAGATATTTAGACAGCTGAATAATTGTGGTGCCTGTAGAGAGACCCAGCACAGATTCCTGTGAGGGCAAGAGCGCTCTCAAGTTGTGACCGTCAGCGAGCTGCTCAATCTCCTCGGGTCTTAGATTATATAAATCTCAAATTCTAATTTCCTATCTTCTTAACACACAATACTTAATAACAGGGGACTTCTCCGCATCTGATGTACTAAGCCAACTGGGAGTGGGATAAAATATTGTATAAACGAGTGCTTACAGACTAGATGACGTAGTTCTTATCTTACAGTTATAATCTTGATTTCATACACTTAAGGAATATGTTTACTGTGCAATTGTTTCCGATTTCCTTTACTCAGATCGATTTCTTCGATTCAGTACATCATGGTGATTCAATATCTACTATTCGTTCACTGTTCTTTCTATTCTACGATGGTGCGATTCAGGTGTGCTAAGTTTCATTGAAATCGGATGGCAGGTACGGCTGCGCATAAGATACGAACAAACTTGATTAGCGTAAATGGATAGTGGTTGCGAAATATGTTGCGAAGACATTTAGTAGCAAATAATTAAAAAATTTAAACGTCAATCATATGGCAGTAGCTTTATACGCAACTTGGTGTTCATGACGACATGTCTGTTGAACTATGGATAGTATATTGATATAATTATGCCTGTAACTTTCGCGAATGTGAAACGATTTGAGAACAGGCGAAGTGCCAAAGCCATGAATTGTTTTACCACACTCCCGGACACTTTTGGCGCACTGCTTGTAGGGACCATTTATGTGAGCATGTATGGGGCCAGTGCAACTCGTGCGAGGCACCATGATGACCAGAAGTATCGTGCACTGGCTGCAGACCATGTACGCCCTATCATCATTATGGAGTTTCCCAACGGCACTGTCATTTTACAATGATAACGCACCATGTCACAAGGTCAGGAGTGGTTCGATGATAACAGAGGCAAGTTGCTATTATGTGCTTGTCCCTCAACTTGTTGTATCTCACCCAGATCGCGATAGAACGCATATGTGACATGAGTTAACGTGTCGTTAGAGCTGATCCCTGAAAATTACGGGAATCGGGCTACTTTGAATGCAGATCCGGTTTCTCCAGCCACATAGCACCGCCTCTTTCCATGCTGAGACGCGTCCCCGCTGCCATCGTGCCAAATGAGGATAAATTGGCTGTCACGTGGCTTATACTGTTGTGACTATTCAGTATAAACTGTTATCTGGCCATGCTAAGGATTTGTCATTCATTAGGTGTAATGGAATTGTTCGGACAGCTTTTATGAGGCACTGACTACAGTCTGTATCTATTTCTGTACAGTATGTGACGGAGAGTACTTTTTCACTTTGTTATTTGTGAAGTCTTCTTTGTGTTTAAGTGAACGATGGAGAGTAGCAAGAACATATGCTTAGGTTGCTTCGCTCTGAACTGAGACATTTTCTCTTCGTGTCACTACGTTAACGATATACAGGAGGCTGCAAAATGACCATAGGTTCCGACTCGATTTAGAAAACAATACAGCATGACTTTTTCAACGGAACGAAGTGTTCAGAAATAAACGTGACTTCCGACATACCTCAAGAGAGTGCTAGAGGCCTATTACTTTTCACAGTACATATGACCAATATGAAAATGTGGCGTCGCCCGTGTACATATTTACTGCAGTCATGTCACCTTCTGCTTTCTCTCACCTTTCCTTCCCTTGTCTCTCTGTTCATCCCCTCCTCTCCCCTCTCTCTGCCATCACCTCCTCCTCTCTGTTGAACTCCTCCACCTCTTCAGATCATCTCTGAAAAATAAGATTACTTTTTTTAACACTATGCTGATCAATACTTTTCATCTCATCGTAGCTGTGCACGTAATTTTAAACATTCTCAAAAAATAGTTGTCAATTTTAAAGAAGTAGACACATGTAATCAAGTAGATTCAACACTCTTTCTACGGCGAAGACATTATAAACAATATAACAGAACATTTAATTTTGTTATGCTTAAGTTCCCTAGTTGGTGATACTTCTTTGTCTCTTACTCCTCAAGAAACTTAACTGTCAGAATGCACAATTTAAAGGCGACTGACACAAACCGCAATTTTAAACAACTTTTTATGTGCCTTTGCGTCTTGTTGTTTTCTCTCGTTTGTTGTCCCTATACCCTATACCATGGACGGTATTTGTCGACAATAATAAGTTAAGGAAAACCAGAGAGAAAGTCAGGAAGCAAAAGCCTATATTAAGAAACTACTTATATTTTAATTTCCGAGGAGTTAATCTAGGCTGTAAGTACGAAGTATGATAGTATGAATTGCCGATTTAGCATTATCCCCCAGTTCTTGCTGCATTATATGATTTGACGCAGCTAACTAAACGCAGACTATCAGAGAAAGAACTGCACTTGGTGGCCAGGTGAGTTGGAGTATTATCACGCTTCCCGTTCTTACTGCCGTCCTGTCTATTCGGTCACGCACCTCTTAACCTCGATGTTCGACAAGACTGATAAATACTTCAGTTGCAGGATATGATTAACCACTTATCAATGACTGACGTTAATGAAACACTAATAGGTGGATGCTTTACCGTGTGCGGCGCGGAAATGGCCGTGGGGTCTGCGGAACTACGATGCGGGTTGCGCGGCCGGAGGTTCAGGTCCTCCTTCAGGCGCGCGCACGTGTCTGTGTGTGTGTTACACCGTTCGAACGTGGGAATGGTGGTTGATGTCGGACAGATGGGAACTTCGATCTCGGCAGTCATGCAGGACTTCGGCACCACACGTTCAACCGCCTGCAGGGTGTGCCGTGAGTGGTTGGATGAGGTGTCAGTCCACAACAAATACTGCCAGTCCATCCTCACACAGGCATGTGTGTGTGTGTGTGTGTGTGTGTGTGTGTGTGTTGTCCTTAGTGTAAGTTAGTTTAAGTAGGATGATTCTGCCAGCATTTTGGAAAAGTATGGACACTAAGCGGACTATGTCTTTGCGATAGCTTTGCGATAGCTTTGTTGTCTTAGGGCACGTTAATAAAAGTTAGTTCCGTTATACTTAAAGCGCATTTTTACAAATTTACGAAAGAAATGTATTTCATTGTCTCATTTTTCATTGTTTTATGGTTTAGTTTAGACTGTCCACTAGTCGTATTTGGTTTTCTTATGTTTTGCTGTAGATCGCGTATCACTGACTAAAACCGGTATTCAGTGGACAAAAGTCTTTCGACTATGGACGTAAATAAAGGAATATATGGTTTACTCATGAATCATTATTCAACTGATGACTATGTCGCATCTTGTGAGACATGACCCTAATTTCATGAAAGATTGTCAAAGCGCACTGAACTGACTCCATTTGTGTCTTCCAGTGACGACGAATATTTGTGACTAATCATTCATTTCTTTCAGTGCAAAGAATGACAACAGACAAAATGTTAGATCCCCAACACACACGCGCCCAACAATCCCGCCGTCCCGGTTCTTTGAAAGCGCTCACTGGACTCTTCGGGTAGCTGGAGATGACGTGCATTTGGTAACACGTGGTTTTGTGAGTCATGGCAGTATAATGGAGAATGTCTGCCATTAGCAAGTGTACACAGCTGCGTATCAAATTGCAACACCTTCAAAGACAGGAGATACCACGATCGATTTTATTTGGGAGATATCCGGTGGTAAAACAGATCACATTGTTGAAAAGAGAGCCATATAGGAGATGTATGGAAGGTGATGAAATCAGTATTGAGCGTTGCCGCAAATAATGGCTATAAGCATTGCTCCACAATCCGGCATGGAATCTGAATCTACATACATACCCTGCAACCCACCAAAAGGTGCGTGGCGGAGGGTACCCACTACCACTACTAGTTATTTGCTTTCCTGTTCCTTCCCCATATAGAATGAGGGAAAAACGAATGATTGTACGAGCTCTAATCTCTCTTTGTGGTCTTTATGCAAACTGTAAGCTGCAGTCCGCTTAAAATTCCGGCCGTCTAAATTTCTTCAACAGTGTTGCTGGAAAAGGACGTTGCCTTTCCTCCAGCGACTTCCATTTGAGTTTCAGAAGCATCTCAGTAATCCTCGTGCATTGATCGAATCTACCAGTAACAAATCTAGCCGCCGTCTCTGAATAACTTCTGTGCTGCATTTAGCGAAAATGCTACTAATTTTCTGCTAAACCACTAGACCAATTTCAATCAAATTTAGTACACACATTCCTTACCGTGAGGTAACAATTGCTGCAGGGTTAATAATCACATACAACACATGGTTCAGATAATATGACGTCATAAACAATAGGAATTGGACGAAGTGGCGCATGATGCAGCGGGACTTTATAAATAGGCTATATGAGAAAGAGTACTTAGCGACTTGCAACAAACTTTAAACGTAATTTAAAACCTTTATAGCAAAATGATGAAAGGAAAAAAGTTTCTCGGTTACTACTTTTCCCATGTTTATGGAGTAAAACTACGGTATTCGGTATAACATTACAATTTATAATTTGTACATTACAAGTTATAGCCGCTAGAAATTTTACCGACAGTATATACGCACATACTTGAGTGTACCTTCGAAATTGTGGTCACCCACAAGCCTGTCCTCAATATAGGCATTCCATCTGCTGATCTCCGTTGTACACTACGCCGTAAAAGTTCTCGGTTTGTGGAGTAGTGAAAGGCGCACCCTACAGGTGTCCAACAAACTGAGGCGTATAAAGGAAGCAACAAACGTGTGGAGGACCTCTATGCGAGCCCCTCGCAGATACTCTGTTGTTCTCTGCCGGCTGCGTATTGGCCATACTTGGCTCACGCACGGCCACCTTCTCCGTCGCGAGGATCCTCCCGAGTGTCGATGTGGTGCGCGTCTCACAGTCGCCCACATCGTCTTGGAACGCCCGGACCTAGCAGCGCAGAGAAGGAATTTTAATCTCCCTGGCGATTTGAAACTTGTTTTAGCTGACAATGCCTCTGTGGCTGACGCTGTTTTAAATTTTATTCGTGTGAGTGGGTTGTACCGATCCATTTGATTTTTAGTACTGTGTTCATTATGTGTTTGTTCTTCGTTGGCCTACCGCTTTTAGGCAGGTGGTTTTAATGTGCAAAAGCGGCCAGATGCCCTACTGCCTTGTCTGTGGTCACCTGGCCAGGACACGCTGGCATCGTCTTACCACCTTTCTCTTCTTTTACCCGTTTTTACTTTCATTCTTTTACTTATAGACTTGTTACACCCCTTTGCTTGGTGAGACTTAACACATCGTTTTATGTTACATTGTATTGCTTTTATTCTAATCTCTACGGTTGGAACAAGGGACGGATAACAGTAGTCGTTTAGTCCATTTATAACCAAACCATCGAAATTGTATCGCAGTACGACACATAGTCTACGAGAGCACATAAACAGTAACATTCACGGAAAACCGCCCCATCACCCACCAAGTTTTAATCTATTACTTCTTTACTACTAACTGTAATCGAAAGAGGTTTTACACACATACAGTCTTTATACAAATGACTATATACCTGAAAAATGGCAGTAATAAATGAATAAATACCCGGGCAACACCGGGTTTTCAGCTAGTCTAATATATAAAGCAGAGTGACCTTATGTTTGTGTGTTTGTGTGTACTTGTTGAATACAAATCTTTTTGTTCCAATCTTTATGAAATTTTGTACATGTAAGCTTCAATCCATGCCACGTCGGGGGTTCAAATCCCCCCTTGGGCTTGGATATGTGTTTTGTCCTTAGGTTAGTTTAACGTAAGTAGTTTGTAAGTCTAGGGACTTATGACCAAAGTATTTTGGTGCCATAAGAATTACAAACATTTGACCATTTGATTTTCAATCCATGAGGACGGTCGCCATAAGTGTAAGAATCACTAACAATACATAGTTCACGAGATATGACGTCATAAACAATGAGATGCGCGAAAAACTGCTGCATTTAGCGGAAATGCTGCTCATTTTCTCCTAAACCATTGGACCGATTTCAACCAAATTTTGTACAAACATTCCTTAGCGTGAGGTAACAATTGCTGCAGTGTTAATAATCATATGCGACACATGGTTCAGAAGATATGACGTCATAAAAATAGTAATCGCAAAAATCTCTCACATAATGCGGCGAGACTTTAAAAATACGCTCTATGAGAATGAGAGTACTTAGCGACTTGCAACAAACTTTAATTTCAAACCTTTATGAAACCTATTCTCGCTGACAACCATAGCAAAATAAAGAAAGGAAAAAAGTTTCTCGCTTACTACTTTTCCGCTGTTTGGGGAGTAAAACTACGGCATTCGGTATAACGTCACAATTTATAATTTGTACACTACAAATTGTAGCCACAGGAAATTTTACAGACAGTATACACGCATATAGTTGAGCGTACCTTTTGAATTGTATCACTGTACGACACGTAGTTTATGAGATTTGATCACATAAACAGTAACGTTCATGGAAAACCGCCCCATGACTCACCAAGTTTTAATCTATTACTTCTTTCATTTAATTGTATTCCCAAGAGATTGTACAGACATACAACCCTTACACAAATGAGTATATACATGAAAAATGGCAGGAATAAATAAATAAATACCCGGGCAAGGCCGGGTATTCAGCTAGTTCTCCCAATACACCCAAGTCAACCATCCGCCTTCCCATTTCATATCGCTGTGCAGTTTTACGCCTAGATATTTGACGCGATTGTGTCAAATGTTCAAATGTTCAAATGTTTGTTAAGCTTAAGGGACTTAACTACGGGGTTATCAGTCCCTAAACTTACAAACTACTTATGAACTACCTACAACTAAGGACGGCACAAATATCCATGCCCGTGGGGGGATTCGAACCCCCGACCGTAGTGGCCGTGCAGACCGTGACTGGAGCGCCTCAGTCCCCTCGGCCACCGCGGCCGGCGCGATTGTGTCAAAGAGCCCACTACTAATTATGTATTCGAACAAAAAAAATATTTCAAATGTTTGTTAAGCTTATGGGACTTAACTTCGGGGTCATCAGTACCTAAACTTACAAACTACTTATGAACTACCTTATACTAAAGACGGCACAAACATCCATTCCCTTAGGGGGGATTCGAACCCCCGACCGTAGTGGCCGTGCAGACCGTGACTGAAGCGCCTCAGTCTCCTCGGCCACCGCGGCCGGCTGTATTCGAACATTACGGGATTGTTTCTCCTACTCATCTGCATCACCTTATATCTTTCTACATTTGAGGCTAGCTGCCATTCCTCACATCACCTAGAAATTTGGTCCAAGTCATCCTGCATCCAAAGTTGACACCTTCCTGGCTACGTATTCCATATGCTCTTACGTTCGTTAGCAGTCTGTAGTGCGGTACCGTGTCAAACGCCTTTCGAAAATCGAGAAATATGCAGCCTGCCAAATCTAATTCCTTCAGCATCGCCTGATTTTCTAAGTCCGCATTCCATTATCTTTGTTTTGCTCTTGTTAATGTTCTTTTTATACGCACTCTTCAACACACTGTCCATTCCATTCAACTGCTCTACCTGGTCCTTCGCTGTCTCTGACAGAATTACAATGTCATCAGCAAAACGCAATGTTTTTATTTCTTCCCCCTGAACTTTAATCCCTATTCCAAATTTTTCCTTGCTTTCCTTCACCGCCTGCTCGATGTACAAGTTGAATAACATCGGAGAAAGGCTACAACACTGTCTTACTCCCTTCCCAACTAATGCTTCCCTTTCATGCCCTTCGAGCCTAATAACTGCGGTCTGGCTTTTGTACAAGTTGTAAATAATTCTCCTTTCCCTGTATTTTACCCCTAATGACTTCAGAATTTGAAAGTGTGTATTCCAGTCAACATTGTCAAAAGCTTTCTCTAAATCAACAAAAGCTAAAAATCTATCTTCTAAGATAAGTCGTAAAGTCAGTATTGCCTTCCGGGTTCCTACGTTCCTCCTGAATCCAAACTGATCGTCCCCGAGGTCAGTTTCTACCAGCTTTTCCATTCTCTTGTAGATAATTCGTGTTAAAATTTTGCAACAATGACTTATCAAACTGATGGTTCTGTAATTTTCACATCTATCTGCGCCTGATTTCTTTGGAATGGGGATTATTATATTTTTCTTAAAGTCTGAGGGTATTTCGCCTGTCTCATAAATCTTACACACCAGGTGAAATAGTTTTGTCATGGCTGGCTCTCCCAGAGACTTTAGTAGCTCTGAGGGCATGTTATCTATTCCCGGGGCCTTGTTCCGACCTAGGTCTTTCAGGGCTCTATCAAATTTATCTCTCAGTATCGTATCTCCTATTTCATCTTGATATACTACCTCTTCCCTTCCTACAACATTGTCTCTAAGTTCATTTCCTTTGTAGAGCTCATCTTTGTACTCTTTCCACCTTTCTGCTTTCCCTTCTTTGCTGAGAACAGGTTTTCCATCTGAGTTCTTGATAATTGTTGAACTGTTTTCCTTGTCCCCGAATGTCTCTTTTATTTTCCTGTAGGCAGTATCTACTTTTCCCCTTCTTATACATTCTTCTATAGATAGGCATTTGGCTTCTAGCCACTGCTGCTTAGCCATTTTGCACTTCCCGTCAATCTCATTTCTTAGTCGTCTGTATTCCATTTTGCCTGTTTCATTTACGGGTTTTTTATATTTTCTCCTTTCATCTATTAACTGTAGTATTTCCTGTGATAACCAATGATTTTTTGTAGGTCTTGCCTTTCTACCTATTTTGTCCTCTGCTGCCTTCACTATTTCATCTCTCAATGCAGCCCATTCCTCCTCTACTGTTTTATTTCCCCCCGTTTCTGTCAATTGTTGCCTAAAGCACCCTATGAAATTCTCAAGAACTTCAAGTTCCTTCAGTTTATCCAGGTCCCATCTCCTTATTTTCCTACCTTTCTTCAGTTTTTTTCAATTTCAGCCTACAGTTCATGACCAATAAGTTATGGTCAGAGTCTATATCGGCTCCTGGATATGTCTTACTGTTTAAAACGTGGTTGCGGAATCTATGTTTTACCATTATAAAATCTATCTGATACCTTCCGGTGTCTCCTGGCCTCTTCAACGTATACAACCTTCTTTTGTGATTCTTAAACCAGGTGTTTGTTATGATTAAATCATGTTCCGTGCAAAATTCTACCAGGCGACTACCTCTTTCATTTCTTCTGCCCAGTCCATATTCACCTACTATTTTTCCTTCTCTTCCTTTTCCTACTACCGAATTCCAGTCTCCCATCACAATTAAGTTTTCCTCTCCCTTAATTGTCTGAAAAATTTCCATTAACTACTCATACATTTCTTCAATCTCCTCATCATCGGCAGAGCTATTTGGCATAGAAACCTGTACTACTGTTGTCGGTGTTGGCTTCGTATCTATCTTGACAATGATAATGCGATCACTGTGCTGCTTATAGTAGTTTACTCGAATTCATATTTTCTTATTCATTATCTGTCCTACTCCTGTGATAACCCCAACTGATTTTGTAGTTATAATCATGTACTCACCTGACCAGAAATCCTGTTCATCCTCCCACCGAACTTCACTAATCCCCACTATATCTAACTTCAACCTATCCATTTCTCTTTTTAAATTTTCTAATTTTCCTACCCGATTAAGGGATCTAACATACCACGTTCCGATCCGTAGAATGCCAGTATTGTCTTTCCTGATGACAACATCCTCCTGAGTAGTCCCCGCCCGGAGATCCGAATGGGGGAGTATTTTACCTCCGGAATATTTTACCCGAGAGGATGCCATCATATTTTCATACAGTAGAGTTGCATGTCCTCGGGAAAAGTAACGGCTGTAGTTTCCCCTTGCTTTCAGCCGTTCGCAGTAGCTGTGTGGCAAAGCCACATTAGCTGATGTTACAAGGCCAGCTCAGTCAATAATCCAGACTGTTGCCCCTGTAACTACTGAAAAGGCTGCTGCCACTCTTCAGGAACCACACGTTTGTCTGGCGTCTCAAGAAAATTTATTGTCTTAGAACTGAGAATATGTTCAAGACTTCTACAGCAAACTAACGTTAATGATATAGATATGTAATTATGTGAGTGCGTCCTTTTGCCTTTCTTATACACAGGATTCAGATGCGCCTTTTTCCATTCACTTGAAACTTCTTGTTGAATCAAAGCTTCGCGATAAATGTAAGCTAAGTAAGCGGCAAAAGCTGCAGAGAATTCTTTGTAAAACGGAATTGGTACCCCATCTGGACCGTGTCACTTGTTTGTTTTCAATTGTCTCACAAGGGACACCTTTGACCTCGAACTCTCGGAACCGCACGAAACCATGCTTGGAATAACAGGACAGTGTCTTGTGTGTCATTTCCATGCAGAACGTTGCATTGTACCTCCAGTAATATGGAGGTTTGTGCGCCGTCTTGCAATAACCGTTTTTATCTGTAGTTACAAATACATTACATCGGATATTTGTACTAGCATTGCTGCATATACTTCTGTTAAATTGTTCATAAAAAATTTATAATGTATTACAAACTCTAAAGCGAAAGAGAATATTAGAATCCAGGATAACAGTTTACTTACAGTCGTTGAGGCGTACAGTGCTGATGTTGGCAACAACCGTAGAATGCTATTTGAAAATCCAATCATACAGAATAATCCTTGGTGTTGGCACTGAAGTAAATAAATAATTCTGTTCTTTTCCTTAGGTTGACAGAAGTTTTTATGTAACAGTACTCTTGCCTTGTCAGTAAATTAACCATCCTTGTGAAAGAAATATTTCGTTGCCAACATTAGCATACTACGTCGCTGCAACCGTAACTAAACTTTACGCAGTATTCTATCTGTCTTAGTTAAGTTGTAATCCCTTATAGATATGTGTCACTATAGACATTTAGTTATAAAAATATAAAAGGGGGTGGGTTTTGTGATAAAACGCCAGGTTTCGTGCTTTCAAAATACATACTGCAATTTATAACGGCTGAACTTCGAAACGCAACAAAGAGCATTCAACAGTTGTTGCTGCACAGTACACTGCCCGGTCTCCGTAAGTAATATTTTACGCAGTGTAATAATATTATTTTTCGTTTTTGTACCCTAGCTGCGGGAGCGGCCGACCGCTTAAAGGCGCCTTCCTGCGGAGATTCGAGTTCTCCCCCAGGCATGGGTGTGTGTATTGTCCTAAAGTTAGTTTAAAGTAGTTTGTAAGCCTAGGGACTAATAGCCACACAAGTGAAGTCCGTTAGATTTTAACCATTTTAACATTTTGTACTCAAAATATATTTGTATGTTCTGGAAAGCTCTGTTGTGTTATGATACTGTGCGGCTGCTATCTCCCCACTGGCAGAATCTCTGTTATTAGGTAGTGCTTTCAAAAGAGATATACAAAAACGTACGTTCGAATATCACACACTTCAGATCATAATAAATATATTTACGGAAAACATACAGACCTCTCCGTCCGGGTTACCAGTTATCGCGACAATTTTTTTTTATGTTCGAATCTTTTTGGAAACGAAGCATTGTAAATCCACCTCTAGAACGATTAGAAGAGTTTACGGTAGCGTAACCATCCGCAATTTCATGTTAAATTGCCGTGACGCAAATACTATATCTGCCCAGCACGTTACACTTAAGAACTATGGGCAACGAAATTCAGGGTGCGACAGCTCGTACTTACAGGAGCCTTAAGACAGAGGACTCTTTTGAACGACGATTCGTCTGCACCACGATTCGATTCTTACAATTCTTTGTTTGTATTAGCTCAAATGAATGATACATTCACGAATCTCCATAACTCTACCACCTTCCTACTATCGATATAAAACCGTCCTGGCGATAACAGCGTCACTTGACGAGGAATGACTGCTGGTCAGACACCCGCGCGGTGAATATAGTACCGTAACGTGGGGTGAAATGGAACAGAAAATGTAGTTTCTACTGAAAATTAATGTCTAAATATTGCACTACAACTCTGAAAATTAATATAAAGAACCTCTAGTTATGCTTACATCTATGTGTTGCAAGGTTAAAAATCCTCTATCAAAACCTTTCGTTATATTTTAATCTAAATTGTTTCAAATCATCCCAGGAGTTGGGGTGATTTGGAACACTGACTCTTTTGATAAATATTTGCATTTAAAACATATGGAGGTGTTGATTGGGACACAGTAAACACATGTGTCAGAACTTTGTTGTGGAGGATGCCTTTATATTACGTCTGTTTGATTTTAATTAATGCTGTTTACTGGGTGGAACACTTCTACTGTCTGCTCCAAATTGCTGAAATAGTTTTCTATCTCCTCTGTTAACTTGCACCCTAGCTCTCTTTACATTTTCACTTAAACGTACTGTAGGAGCTTTGTTATGTGAGAGCAGATTTTTCACCCACTCATATTCAGGCCTGTTGCCATCAGACCTCTTTTCCACTCTTCCACTTCGGTCCAAATCGCACCTCAGAATATCCCGAACCTCACTTGTCGTAATTGGCTGACACCATTCTGCACATTTAAATAAACCACTGATTGATGCCCTCTCTTCTTCTGCTGCCAAGACGGTTTGTCCACCTATTTTCAAAGGATTTTTATTATTTAACTTCCTTGAGAGTGTACTAACAGGTATTCCATATTTTTAGAAACATTTCTGAGATATTTTACGTGTCTTGATTTCATTCAGAGCTTTCTGGAGGCTTATCTCGCTATAGTTTTGATATCCCGCTGGCCCAGTCTTCTTTTTGTACACTCGCAGCATGTTCCAATTCACCCTGAAAAAATATTATTTTTCATATTTACACCTCTACCTAATAAACAACATAAGTAAACATAAGCTAACTTTTCACACATCATGACTGATAGTTGCCCTTAACATACCAATGTCAGAAAACTGTATTACTGTTACCAGAGTAGCTGTGCAACAGTTTGTTTTCAGACTTTCATATTATGGGAAATTTTACACTTTTATATAAATATTTTTTTGGAGTTGTATACCTCTTTCACACACACAATTTTTGTATCACTGTAACAATTAGTATCTCTGGTGACTATGGGAGGTGGTTTTCATTAGTTACACCAAAGTATCTCTCCTCAGCAAAAATGATTTCTTGAAATGGAGAAATGTTCCATTTCACCCCAGTAGTTCCAAATCACCACAAGTTACGGTACCAGAGTGCGGAGGCTGGGCAAGATCACGTGGGGAACTGCACGGCTTGTCGGCTGTTGGAGGACTGCTGCGGGGTGTCTTCAATAAGTGGAGCCAAAAAAATAGCGGTAAGAGATCGTATTTTTATTGAAAGGTACGCGGGTTCGATTCCGCCCGGCGCATTGCGAAGGAGCAGAAAAACATTTGCCGCCGGCTGGAGTTCAACCTGCGACCTTCTCAATACGAATCCCATCGTTTATCGCTGAGCCAAACACCGCTTCCTAAACACGCGCTCACAGGGACAGTTGCTAAGATGCATATGGTGATAAATACGTACCAAAATTCATTTTACTTCCTAAACGCTCGGACATTTCGAGTTCCCACTTGGGGCACTTTCGTGTCTCACCACGCCCTACATGTACCATAAATTTGGACGAATTCGGCGATGAGTAGGCGTCCTCTCCTCGTAAGACTTTAATGGGTATGTGATCGACGTCTCTGGGCGTTTGTGCAGTGCTCCGATGAATCCCAACAATTTTCTCACCACGCCGAACACGCCGATGGGGAGTGCGAATCCTTCGTTTCCCGGAGGAACATCTCCTTGACACCTACAACTGTGTGACAAAGGCGAGCTGGCGTCTGAGAAATGTATTTTCCCACTCTCTCAAATTTTGCTTCCTCAATTACGGTATCAACTAGATATAAATGATAATAATAAAAAAAGTGAAACAAATCCATCAATAATGAAAACTACAGCATTAGAAACAATCAGTCAGAGATACCCCGAAGATCAGTGGCTACACATCTACATAGATGGGTCATTAATGCAAAAAGAAAGAAATATTGGTGTATGGATACACAGCAAAATCTTCTGTTTTATCAAAGTTTTGGATTACACCACTCTAATTTTGAAGGTGAAGTTGAAGCCGTCAGAACTGTAGTAAATCAGCTAAATAACTATTTGCACACATTTGATTAAGCAGTCATATTCTGTGACTCGAAAGCAGCAATATCAGCAGTTGTTAACTTAAGAGATCCAAAAATTGTTAAAGTAAAAGATATCCAAGAAATAATTAAGTCCCTACAGCAACACAACAAGAAAATTGCAATTCAGTGGATACCATCTCACTGTGGCGTAGATGGTAATGAGAAAGCTGATTTCCTAGACAAAAAGGACACAAAAATTAAACAAATTGGAAAAACTACCCTGTCATATTTTGCAGTAAAATCGCATTATTATCAATATTTTTAAAGAATAATCGAGAAGAATTAATAAATTCTCATGTGAGCGGAAGAGCCGGGAAACCCTGTTGGATAGCCAACTGATACCAAATGGAGCAGAAGAGAGGCAGTGGCGACATCCCGCCTGACTGCTGGACACCACTGTTTGGCCGCCACCTGCACAACATCTCCAGAATGTGTTCTGTGTCACAAGAGTGCTGCCTAATGAACAGCGATCATTTAAAAGAGTGTTCACAATTGTGCATTTGTAATTTAGACTTAACAAAATTGTACTGGGAAGCTAGAAAGCGAATGACGTTAAGTCAACTGCCGGAACATTAAAATAATAATAATAATAATATTTGGTAGACGGTGAAGTTCCTCTAGTTTCTAAGGTTAATAGTGCTAGGTTACATAGTTCGGTATAAAACGTAAGATTTTATCGAGTTTCATAGATAAAATACCGCCGCGGTGGAGTAGCCGGGCGGTCTAAAGCACCTCGCTGGAGAGCGCGCGGTTGCTCGCCGTGGAGGTTCGAGTCCTCCCTGAGGCATGGGTGTGTGCTTGTCCGTAGGTTAGTTTACGTAGGTTTAAGTAGTTTGTAAGCTACGGACTGATGACCACGCAGTTTGGTCCGATACATTTACAAACATTTTAACATTTTGATAAAATACCCTCTGCCATACACCATACGTGGGGAGAGAGTGGAAAGTTTCATCGCAATTGGTTGGTTGGATGATTAAAGGGGACAAAACTACAATGGTCATCAGTCCCCCTTCATTGCAATTGGTTCAACGGCGCAGCAGCGTATAAAACACGAACAAACATGATACGGCAGTTCCCAATGCGTCTCATTGTTTATGAAGTCACATCTCCTAAGCTATAAAGGAGTACAATGTAATAATTCCCAAGGCAAAATACGTTGCGAGTACACGTAACATCTAAAGCGATGTGGCAAAGATCAGAACAGAAGTAGCGCCGAAGAGAGGCCTCGAGTGATTCCACAGATAATACTAACGAGACACATGACTCTACTAGCGGTACCAGATTATACGACAGCGCCACATGTGAAGGCGGCTAAATATAAAATATGAAGGAAATGAACAGTAACCGAAGCGTCACAAAGACAAGTGCTCAGAAGGGATTAGCACTAGATATTAAGATAACTGAATAACTGATGACAGCTCAGGTTGTGTGTAGAGAGACCTTGCGTACGAGGTTTGTCAGGAAAGTAATGAGACTGTTTCTCTATTTCAGGAACTACATACAGAAGGACAATGAAACTAGTGGAGCTGATAAAGGCAACATTTGTCTACAAGCGGTGAATATTTGAAGTACCTACGGTGAACACACGTGAGTTTATAACATATTTTGTTAGGTGTGTTAGTGTTGCTTGTCCGTGAGATGGCGGGTACATCAAATTTTGTGTGAAACTCAATGACAATGCACTAGAATCATTTAGTAACATTTAGAAAATTAACACAAGCTGCTGAGTGGCACACAAGCAGCTAACCACGAGTAAAGAAGGCCAGGAGAAGCAAATAAAAAATCTGGGTCATGTTGATTTGGTTCTTTGATCATCAAGGCTAGATCCATAAGGAATTTTTTCCTCGAGGAAAAACAATGTATCAACAATTTTAGATCCAGGTCCTTGAAACACAAGGAATCGGGTCATTCGTGTCCGTCCTGACATGTGTCAATCATGGATCCTCCGTCACGACAATGCACCGTGCCACACTGCTCTCTATTGGTAATAAGGGCATTCATGTTTTGCCAACCCCCCCCCCCCCCCCCACCATCACCACAATTCCTAAGATCTCAGTCTCTGTGACGTCTTCCTGTTCCCAAAAATAAAAAAATGCTGTTTGTGGCCATCATTTTGGGTCCGTAGGAAACGTTGAAAGGGTCGTGACACAGGAGCTTTGGAGGGTTCTATCTGTGAGAGGGCAAGAGTGTCTTCGAAACTAATAACAGGATATTTTTCCGCATCTGATGTACTAATCCAACTAGTCATCCATGTCGTGGGACAAAATATTGTGTAAACGAGTGCTGAAAGATTGGATGTCCTAGTTCTTCTCTCACAGTCGTATATCGGAAACTGGCAATTATAACCTTGGTCTCAGACAGTAAAGGAATATGAACACCGTGCAATGTTTTCTGATTATTTTTTCTGAAATCGATTTCTCCGATTCAGTACGTAATTGTTATTCGATTTCTGCTATTCGTTCGCTGTCCTTTCTATTCTTCGATGGCAAGATTCAAGTGTGCAAAGTTTTACTGAAATCAGATGGACGATACGGCAGCGCATAAAATACAACACAAACATGATGCGGCTGTCTGCCACGCGTCTCAGTGTTTATGAGAAGAGAGTTTATAAGAAGTACGATGAAATAATTCCTAAAGCACATTCATTAGCGAAAATCGATAGTGCTGCAAAACAAGATGCGAACACATCTAATAGCAAATAATTAATACATTTAAACGTCATTCATAATGCTGTAGTTTTAGAAGCAACTGCGTATTCATGAGGTCACATCTGTTTAACTATATATGTTTGATGAGCTACGTGAAGTATAGTGATGTAATTACGCCTGTAACTTTCGCGAAAGTGCAACGATTGCAGATCAAGTGCAGTGCCAAAGCTATGAATTGTTTTCCACGATTCCGGAGATTTCTTGCATATTGCTTCTAGGGACCATTCATTTGGCACACATGTGTCCAGTGCAGCTCGTGCGAGGCCCCATGATGACCAGGACGTATCGTACACTGGTTGCAGACCATTTACACCCCATCATGCCGATCGAGTTTCCCAACGTCATTGTCATTTTTCAATTATATAACTCACGATGTCACAAGGCCGGGAGTTGCTGGAGTGGTTTGAGCAAAACAGTGGCGAGTTCTGTTTATGTGGTTGTCCATCAACTTGTTCTGTCACAACGCGATCGCGATAGAACGCATATGGGATGTGCCTGAACGAGTGGTCAGAGCTTATCCCTCCCTCCCTGGAGTTTGCGAGACTCAGGCGATGCAGATGCGGCGCCAGATATCGCCAGCCATATACCACGGCCTCGTCGCAAACACGCCAAGATGCGTCACCACTGTCATCGTGCCAAATGAGGACATACTGCATCTCACTGTTGTGACTACTCATGTTAACTGTCATCTGGCCTTGCTAAGGATCTTCTATTCATTACATGTAATTGATTTGTATGGACAGCGCTCTGGAGGAAGTGACTACAGTCTGCATGTATTTCTGTACAGTGTGTGACGGAGAGTAACTTTGACTTTGTTATTTGTGAAGTTTTCTTCCTGATAAATTGAAGGATGGAGAGTAGCAAGAACATATGCTCGCCGCGAACTTCTCTTAAACTAATTTTGTCTTTGTGTATCTACATGAACGATATACAGGAGTCTGCAAAATTACCCATATGTTTCGACTGCATTTAGAAAACAATAACGCTTGACTTTCTCAACGGAAAGAAGTGTTCAGACATAAACGTGACTTCCAACATACCTCAAGAGAGTGATAGAGGCACATTATTTTTCACAGTATATATGACCAAATAGCTGAAAATGTGGCGTCGCCCGTGTATATATTCACTGCAGTCTTAAATTAGTCCACCTCACCTTGCGTTTTCTCTCTTCCCTTTCCTTCTCTGTCTGTTCATCTCTTCCACTCCCCTTTCTCTGCCATCACCTACTCCTCTCTCTTAAACTCCTGCTCCACCTTCTCAGTCAATTAGTCAATTGCGTCATACATCTCCGAAAAATTATATAAGTGCAGTGTTACCTGAAAGACATAAATTTCAAACTCATAAAATCGTGTACACAGAACAAAATTACGAACATAGCTTCTTTGGAGGCATCACATGAGAATGGCATAAGTCGAAATGGCCGACATGAAAAATAAAGTATTTGCAGCAACTTAGGTAATAAATATTTATTGGAATGAAATAATTTCTGAAGCACATTCATTGGCGTAAATGGATAGTGTTTGTAAAATAAATAGAGAATACAGTTAGCAAAGAGGTAATAAATTTAAACGTGATTCTTAATGCAGCCGTATACGGCGCATAACGTCAAGGTTATATTCCTTATTGAATGCACGACCTAGAAGCAAAAATTTGTGAAGCACTATGAGACGGTAAAAAAAAAAAGATAAAAAAAAAATAAAAAAAGTCAGCCAAACTTTCACATTTAGTCGAACTTTGACTGCTTTTTCCGGTCTCGGTTCACCGTGCCGTTATAACCGTAAACCCAAGTAGTCACGAGTTATGACCATTTTGAGCAAATCAGGATAATCATTGACGTCAGACAAGGTCTCCCGAGCAATAGTAACACCTGACGGTTCTTCTGATCAAATTTGGAAAGTTTTGGAACAAACTTCGCCGACAAACCTCTCATGCCCAAAACAGTTGAAAAAATTACATAACACAAGCCGAGCTATATACCAACATCCTCAGTAAAGTCGCTTACGGGAACTGGACGATTTTCAAAAATGTTCAAATGTTTGTAAAGCTTATGGGACTTAACTACGGGGTCATCAGTCCCTAAACTTACAAACTACTTATGAACTACTTACGAACTAGGACGGCACAAACATCCATGCCCGAGGGGGGATTCGAACCCCCGACCGTAGTGGACGATTTTCCAAAACAATTTTCTTCAGAGCTTCGACGTTGTCTGATGTGCTTTGTCTTCCAGACCGAGGTTCTGGCACCTCCTCGGTCTTCTTAGGAGAGCTTGTACCACTGGTAAACAGGTTTTTCACTTCTAACAGATTTTTCGTGTGTCACTGTAACATTCCAAGTGTTTTAGAACACTAACATTAAATGTTTCACCATAAATGAGTTGCAAATATTTGCAACAATTGTAATACTAACAGAAAATCGCCGAGTACACTAAAACACATCTAACCTATCTATCTGTCAAAAACAAACCATGTATGGTGTACTCTTCAAACTCTGAACATACGTTCGGGACATGTGTACCAACATAACAAAAAATAAGTTAATAATCGAATGGCGCAGTTTGATAAGTCACCTTACTTTCTGAACGGCGCCGGTTTGTTGGTCCCAGCTGCTGCGTGACTCATTTCTTAACCGTCCATGCGCCATGCGCCACTCATGTTCTGCGTGTGAATTATGGTCGCGTGGTTGTTTATGACCATGGAGAGACAGTGGCTCTTGGAAACGTACATCTATCCTTTGAACGTTCGTCTTCGAAAAGATTACTATCGCACTCACACGATCAAGTAACACAATCAATTGCGATCTGACCTCGTGATTTGAATTTGAGCAGAAATAAATCTAAAGCTCTGTTGCCTCTACGAGAGTATAAGTAGCAACGAATAGAGGCATCGAGTGATTCCACAGATAATACCAACGAGACAGATGACGCTAGTAGCGGTACCAGATCATGCGAAAGCGCCAAGTGTGAAGACGGATAAATATAAATGCGAAGGAAATGAACAGTAACCGAAGTCTCACAGAGACAAGTGCTCACAAGACATTAGCACCAGGTATTAAGACAGCTGAATAACTCTGGACGCCAGAGGTAACCTATCCAAAGTAACATTTCGCTGACTTTACAGGAGAGCAAAAAGAAGCTGCTGCGACTCGGATTTGGCTACCTGTAGAATAATTCAAATACCCAATCATGAAGACCTCTAGTTTTTATATCTTTTCTAGTTAGTTTCTACATGTACTTCGTTTTTAGAAATATCTTCTGAAATGTTACGATATTTTACCTCACATAAATATATTTGTGAAGCCGTCTTTATTTACACATACGATATTGTCAAGGTGCTTATTACATTAGGTTTGCTGTTCATTTGCATGCCATTTTATATTTATAAATGTTCCTTTTTATGTTTATAAATGTTTACCTTTATTATACAGGATTATTCTACGAAATACGAATAGGAATATGAGAATTATTGGTACTGAAATTAAGAAATAAAGCCATTCATACTTATTGAATACCAGTAGATTTATTAAGAGTTACAATTTTATCCTTTCACAAAGCCGGTCACAAATACTAGTCACTTAGCAAAGTTTAAGTAAATTGAACAAAATAAATTCCAACCATAGTAGCTTACTCTATAAAGTAACAAAGGTTAAACTACTTTAAAACCTGAGACAATGACAAACATTTCTGTCCAAATTCAGCATATATTCATTAACAAATTGAGGACAAAATTCGAAATGTAGAAAAACAATTCCCTTGTACAATTAATTGATAACAACATTATGTTCATATCCTTCTGAGTCCTTTTCAGTTTGTGTTGACATAATCTGTGGTATATTTTGGTAGAAATAGTGTAAAGATCCAGGCTCCCACCTAAGCAGCTTTTGTAAATCTTTATACTTCTCTGTAGCAATAGATCTGAGAGTATTTCGTATAGCAGGAAGCTCTTCCGGCCATACTGCCCCTCTTTTTCGCCGTTGCACGACAATCTCTTGAAATTCACCATCAAATGCTGTTTTATAGAACACAGAACCTGAATTCTGTGCTCGTACTTGTAGATGCACAACTTGGCTAACCAAAAAATTTTCCAGATACTAAACTTTTGATTGTCCGTTTAACTAAAGGTGATGATGATCCTTTGAAAAGACTTTCAAAGTCTTTAAAATCTGCCATTTGCATGTCATATACTTGAATGAGTTCTTTGAATCTGCACTGGCGAACAAAATGTTGCCAATCCCAAGGAGTTGCAATTATGTCATTTGGGCTCAGTTTGCTTTTGGCACGTTCACTAACAGCATGTACACCATCTACCTCCATATGAGTGTCCCTTCAATAAGAATTTATGGTTTATCACTTTAAGATTAGGAAGACACCTAATAATCCAAAAATATGACAGAATCATGGGTAAGTTACGATTCTGGCCTCCACAGTTGTCAGTCCATATCGCAAGTTCCTCAGTTTGGGTTTTGGCAGGTTAGCTAGGGCCCACTTTAGCAAACAAGATGACACTTCTATAGGTCCACGACCTGCTACTGTTTCATCCCACATGCAACAATAGGATTTCTGCTCTGAAGCATCAAGGATTGTCAGATTATACGTCCAGAGCTTTCTTAGATAAAACGCACTGGAATTAGTAAGGTGAGGTGTCGGAAAACATTTTTGAAGATCGAACATGACAATCTTTGCATTTGATCCAGGTTGTTTTGGCCGATTTTTGTCGAAGGTCTTGTTTTTATATCTTACATCTGCTTCTGACAAGTGGCCATCGTAATCTGATTAAAATTTGGACTGTTTCTTCAGCTGTTATATCATTTTTGAGTTTCACCTGAAACTCATCACAGTCATCACACGTATCAGTCGCAGGTTTCTTGAATCCTAAATTAAACTCAATGTTAAATATGTCACGGTAAACCCACTGCTTTGCAATTAACTCTTGCTTCATTTCGTTTTCCTTGCAGTGCTCTACATACAAAGAATACATTTTTGATATATTGAGATGGCTGCTAAGATACAATCTACCTGTTTTTGCATAACGAGGCAACGAAATTAATACGCCACCAATAGTTCGATTTAACTATCTGGAACGCGCAGTATGAAAAGTACATACGAACGCGCAGTGTCATGACAAGTCTTTGTGGTAATAATGAGAAAACACGCGTTGATTAAACGCTGAACCTGGAAAGGAAAATCACTACACAAGATACACAAGGCTTCGGCAATGGGGAACAGTCGAAAATTAAAACAAGCGAGACCTGACAGATCACGCTTTCCCGTGGGTTAAATAGACGTAATTGCATTTCAGTCAAGTAAAGTTTGTTTAGTTACATTTACATAAACGTATATCATATGACCAACCAAAATGAAAATCGCATACCTGGGATTCTTCATTTCTTAGCAGCAAATCAATTCCATCAGTAACTTTGTCGTAAGGTAAGGTCTCAGCACCCAACAGATTCGCACTGTCATTTTCCTAAGTAAGCAAATTGCATTACTATACAAAACGCGATGAATTTTGCTCGATTCAAATGATAAACCATGTATAATAGGACTGTACCTTTGATTGATCGTATGACAAGCATTGTAGTTGTGTCAGTTCCGTATATTATAGCCACTCATTTTCGTCAAAAGGAGGCGCTACATGTGTACTTGTATCTGTTACCAACGGAGTTTCGACGACATTACTACCGTCGACTGGTAGTAAAGCATCGAGATCATTTGTCTCTTAAATCGCGGAACGTACATTTAGATGTTTCTTATATCCCAGTATGATGAATAATATCTTAAAATGTATATTGTTGTGGTCTTCAGTCCGGAGACTGGTTTGATGCAGCTCTCCACAACACCCTATCCTGAGCAAGCCTCTTCATCTCCACATAAGAACGGCAACCTACATCTGTCTGAATCTGCTTACTGTATACATCTCTTGGTCTTCCTCTGCGATTTTTACCCCACACACTTCCCTCTAATGCTAAATTCACAATTCCTTGATGTCTAAGAATGTGTCCCACCAATCTATCCCTTCTTTTAGTCAAGGTATGCCAGAAATTTCTTTTCTCCCCAATTCTGTTCAGTACCTCCTCATTTGTTACGCGATCCACCCACCTAATCTTCAGCATTCTTCTGTAGCACCATATTTCAAAAGCCTCTATCCTCTTCCTGTCTGCACTGTTTATCGTCCATGTCTCACTCCCATACAAGGAAACACTCCATACAAATGCCCTCAGAAAGGACTTCCTTAGGCTTAAATCAATATTCGATGTTAACAAATTTCTCTTTTTCAAAAACGCTTTTCCACCTATTGCCATTCTGCATTTTATATCCTCTGTACTGTGACCATTTGTTATTTTACTGCCCAAGTAACAAAACTCATCTACGTCCTTCGTTTCCCAATCTAATTCCTTCAGCATCACCTGATTTTCTTACACTGCACTCCATTACCCTAGTTTTGCTCTTGTTAATGTTCATCTTATATGCACCTTTCAGCACACTGTCCATTCCGTTCAATTGCTCTTCCAGGTCCTTTGCTGTATCTGAGAGAATTACTATGTCGTCGGCAAAACGCAATGTTTTTAATTCTTCCCCCTGAACTTTTATTCCTTCTCCAAATTTCTCCTTGCTTTCCTTTATAGCTTGTTCAATGTACAAATTGAATAACATTGGAGAAAGGCTACAACCCTGTCTCACTCCCTTCCCAACCACTGCATCTCTTTCATGCCCTTCAACTCTGACAACCGCTGTCTGGTTTTTGTACAAGTTGTAAATAACCTTACGCTCCCTATATTTTACTCCTGCTTGCTTCAGAACTTTAAAGAGTTTATTCCAATCAACATTGTCAAAAGCCTTCTCCAAATCTACAAAAGCTAGAAATGTAGGTTTGCCTTTTCTTAATCTATCTTCTAGGATAAGCCGTAAAGTGAATATTGCCTCCCGTGTTCCTACATTTCTCCTGAACCCGAACTGATCTTCCCCGAGGTCGGCTTCTACCAGTTTTTCCATCCTTCTGTATATAATTCCTGTTAATATTTTGCAACCATGACTTATTAAACTGATGGTTCTGTAGTTTTCACACCTGTCTGCACCTGCTTTCTTTGGAATGGGGATTATAACATTTTTCTTAAAGTCTGAGGCTACTTCGCCTGTCTCATACATCTTAAACACCAGGTGAAACAGGTTTGTCATGGCTGGTTCTCCCAGAGACTTTAGTAGCTCTGAGGGAATATCATCTACTCCAGGGATCTTGTTTCGACTTAGGTCTTTCCGGTCTCTGTCAAATTCTTCTCTCAGTACAGTATCTCCTATTTCATCTTCCTCTACATCCTCTTCCCTTCCTACAATATTGTCTCGATGTTCATTTCCTTTGTAGAGCACCTCTATATACTCTTTCCACCTTTCAGCTTTCCCTTCTTTGCTGAGAACTGGTTTTCCATCCGTGTCCTTGATATTCATAGAGCTGTTTTTCTTATCTCCAAATGTTTCTTTTATTTTCCTGTCGGCTGTATCTATTTTTCCCCTATTAATACATTCTTCTACATCCTTGCATTTGCCTTCTAGCCACTCCTGCTTAGCCATTTTGCACTTCCTGTCCATCTCATTTCTTAGTCGTCTGTACTCCATTTTGCCTGTTTCATTTACTGCATTTTTATATTTTCTCCTTTCATCGATTAAATTTAGTATCTCCTGTGATATCCAAAAAAGTAAATTAGCTATGCATAATGATTTGATGTTGTAAGCTGATGATGTAATGAGACTGTAGAATAGAATATTAGTTCTTGAAGTACTAGAAATACTTGTACTGCTTACCTGTACTAACTTCAGCGCTAATTCCACGATCCTTTTACTTCTTCCACTAATAGAATCCATTTTAATCTTCGATTCCGTCATAAAATGCTCCTCCAAACATCACAAACTACAGCACACTGTTATTCGCACGTGATTAACAATTTGTATAACAATACTGAAGTAACGTAACACTTAGAGATAAACCATCGTAACAGCCAATACGATAAAGAGCGAGGCGGTGTATATTCAGGTCAATTGTCGTACGGTCATTTACCCTTGTTTACCACTGGTTTCAGGTTGCAAATACGATAGTATCCCATTGCTGAATTTCTTTTATTTAAAATATGCGCATACAGTATTGTACCCCTATGAAGGTATGACTTAAACTAGCCACATACGATAAAAACCTCAAAATCGCAATTTTTGCACTTACGATAGGTTACCTCTGACGTGCAGAACTGAGGTGAGGGCAGGCTGCCTGTAGAGAGAGCCAGCACAGATCCCTGTGAGGGCAAGAGCGCACCCCAGTAGTGACGTCAGTAGATGCCCGAGAGCGAGCTGCTCAATCTCCTCAGCTCTTACATTATATAAATCTCTAATTCTAATTTCCTGTCTTCTTAACACACAATACGTAATAACAGGGTACTTCTCCGCATCTGATGTACTAATCCAACTGGTGGGATAAAATATTGTATAAACGAGTGCTGCTCTCTCGTAGTCGTATTTCCGAAGCAGGTAGTTATAACCTTGATTTCAGACGGTAAAGGAATATGAATACTGTACAATTATTTCTGATTTCGTTTGATTCGTTTGATTCTTTGATTCAGTACGTCATGGTGATTCGATTTCTAGTATACGTTCACTGTTCTTTCTATTCTGCGATGACGCGATTCAGGTGTGCAGAGTTTCATTGAAAGCGGATGGGCGGTACGGCAGAGTATGAAATACAAACAACCATGATGCACAGGTTTCCCACGCGTTTCAGTGTTTATAATGTCACTTCTCCTAAAATATAAGAAGTACAATCAAACAATTTCTTAGGTACATTCAATGGCGTTAATGGATAGTGTTAGCAAAATGTGTTGCGAAGCCATTTAGTGGCAAATAATTAATAAATTTAAACGTCATTCATAATGCAGTAGGTTTAGTTGCAATTCCGTGTTCATGACGTTACGTCTGCTGAACTACGTGTATTATAGTGATACAATTATGCCTTTAAGCTTTTTTTTTTTCTTTTTTTGCGCATTGCTTCTAGGGACCATTCACGTGGGTAATCATGGGCCCATTGTAGCTCGTGCGAGGCACCATGATGACCAAAGGGTCGCACACTAGCTGCAGACCATGTACACCCCATTATGACGATCCAGTTTCCCTACGGCATTGTTATTTTCCCACATGATAACGCACCATCTCACAAGGCCAGAAGTGTGATGGAGTGGTTTGAACAAAACAGTTAGGAGTTGCTATTAGTTGCTAGTCGGGCAACTTGTTCTACCTCAACGGGATCGCAACAGAACGCATATGGGATGCGGCTGAACGTGTGGTCAGAGCTCCTCCCTCCCTCCCTGGAGTTTACGGGAATCAGGCGACTGCTGAATGCAGCCGCTACCACTGCCTCATCGCTTTCATGTGCAGACGCGTCACCGCTGTCATCGTGTCTTATGAGGACATACTGGCTGTCACGTGGGTCGTATTGTTTCACTAATCAGCATAAACTGTTATCTGGCCATGCTAACGATCCATCATTTATTACGTGTAATGGAATTGTTCTGAAAGCCTTTTTGAAGCACCGACTACAGTCGGCAAATATTTCTGTACAGTGTATGACAGAGTATGATTCACGTTGTTATTTAGGAAGTTTTCTTCCTGTTTAATTGAAGAATGGAGAGTAGGTAGAACTTATGCTTATGTTGCCTCGCTGTGAACTTCTTTTACAAGGGGAGTCCGACAGTTGTGTAATTCAGATTCGATTCATACTGCCCATAATGAAAGCTCATGGCTAGAGGTGTAATTTGGCCGGACCAGAGTGATAGTTGTCATACAAATATGGAAAGCAGAAAACAGCACGACATCGAGCACATCTCATAAACGATGCGTTTTTATAAGTACAATTGTTTTTTAAATTATGTGTTGGGAAACACACCTGATTCATACTCTGAGCCGGCCGCGGTGGCCGAGGAGACTGAGGCGCTCCAGTCACGGTCTGCACGGCCACAACGGTCGGGGGTTCGAATCCCCCCTCGGGCATGGATATTTGTGCCGTCTTTAGTATAAGGTAGTCGATAAGTAGTTTGTAAGTTTATGGACTGATGACCCCGTAGTTAAGTCCCATAACCTTAACAAACATTTGATTTTGATATTCTGAAAAAGTGTGCTATCATTCGACAGGTTTGACTTACACTATACGTATTCGTTTCGGAACATCGTTTACACTTCTTCTGTTAACTATACGTGGTAAACATTATGAAGACAGTTAATAACATTTGTGAAATACAAATTTGTTTGCGGAAAACAGAATGATGTTCGAAGTCGCCAGTTGCATATAATAAGTTGTTTGAAAGTCGTTTGTCGTGGAAAAACTGGCGATTTCGAACATCAAATGCTATTGCGTGTGCGTTTGTGTGTGTGTGTTTGTTTGTTTGTATACATTTGAATTATATATATATATATATATATATATAAAGGTGCATGCCACGAGATTCGATCCGGCGACCTTCGGATTACGAACCCGAACGCTTACCGCTACGCCACGCCTCTGTACAATATTATTAATCATAGAGAGTATTTCACCGTAACGGTTTTTTTTAACTATCGATTTTCTCGATAACGGCTGAGAAGTGCATCTTGGTGCTTTACCAAATTACACCTATGGCCATGAGCTTTCATTATGCGCAGTATGAATCTAATCTGAATTTCACAATTGGCGGCCTCCCCTTGTTAGACTTATGTTTCTAATTCGAATAAATAATCCCTGAGACGGATTTACGTCTCAAATATGTCAAAGACATTATTGATAGATCTGAAGCATTGAATTAAAATTTGTGGTGCGGCCGGGAATCGAACCCGGACCTCCATGCTTACTAGGCAGACGTCTTAACCGCTGCATGGAGAGCCTTGGCAGTAGTGGCAATTATCTTTGGAACAAAGAAGCTAAATTAAAGTTTGTGTTGTGGAGGGAAATCGTACATAGATTATTCCAAGGCGCCTTAATCGTTAGTGGTGTGGTAGTCTAACGGTTAAGACGTCTGCCTAGTAAGCATAGAGGTCCGGGTTCGATTCCCGGCCGCACCACAAATTTTAATTCAATGCTTCAGATCTATAAATGATGTCTTTGACTTATTTTTCTCTTCCTGTCCCTAAGTGAAAAATATATAGGATACTTGCAAACTGACCATTTGTTCCGATTCGATTTAGAAAACAAAGCTTCACTTTCTCAAAGGAAAGAATTCTTCCGACATAAACGTGACTTCTAACAAATTCAAATGTTCAAATGTTTGTAGAGCTTATGGGACTTAACTACGGGGTCATCAGTCCATAAACTTACAAACTACTTATGAACTAGCTAATACTAAGGACGACAGAAATATCCATGCCCGAGGGGGGATTCGAACCCCCGACGACAGTAATGACCGTGCAGAACGTGACTGGCGCGCCGCAGACCGCTCGGCCGGCTGACTTCAAACATACTCATAAAACGTGTTAGCGGCCCATTACTTTTCGTAGTGACCGAATTGCTAAAACCCGGCATTGCCCGTGTACATATTTATTCCAGTCTTAAGCTAGTCCACCTCACCATCTCTTTCCTTGTCTCTCTCTTCGTCTCCACCTTCCTCTTTGTCTGCCAATCACCTCATCTCTGTTGAACTTCTCCCCCTACTCCACAGTCTATTGCCGCCTCCATTATGAAAAGTTATATAATTCATTTAACTTTCTTGCTGATCAGTGAAGTGCACCATAAGTATATTGCAAGCCACCTTCCGCCATTCAGTGTATGAAATAATTGGCAGAAGGTGAAGTTCCTCTAGCTCTGAAGGTTAACGGTGCTAAATTTCATAGTTTAGTATAAAACGGTAGTTCTTGTCGAATTTCATAGATAAAATGCCCTCTGCCATACAACATACGAAGTTTTACGTAGGCAGTGATTTTTCTCTTATTTTGAAGATCAAGCGTGCAGTTTCTTCTCAATCGGATGAAAGGTTCAGCAGCGCATAAAATAATAACTAACTTAATGCCTTGGTGTCTATGACGTCACATCAGCTAAACTATAATGAGAACAACGAAATGATTTCGTTGGCACATGAAGTGGCGTTAATGAATAGTGTTTGCAAAGGTGACTCCGCAGATAAAATTAACAAGTCAGATGGCTTTAGTAGCCGTACCAGTTTATACAGAAGCGCCACGTGAAGACGAATAAATGTAAAACGTGAAGGAAGCGAATAGTAAGCCAAGTGTCGCAAAGACAAGGGCTCTCAACAGATTATCGCTAGATGTTAAGGCAACGGAATAATTGACGACAACACAGGCTCCATGTAGAGACAGACCTGGCATAGATCCATGTGAGGGCAGGAGCGCCCTCGTATGCGACTACTGGTGGATAGGACTATGGCTGCCAGGAGCAAGCCGCTCAACGTCCTTATCAGGTCCGACACTATATAAATGTAAACTTACTAATTTCCTGTCTTCTTAATACACAATGCTCAATAATGGGGTATTTTTATCTGCATCTGATGCACTAATACAAGTAATCGTCCATGTTGAGGGATAAAATTTTTTATAAAGGAGCGCTGAAAGAGTGGATAACATAGTTGTCCCTTCGCCATCGTATTTCCACGGAGGTAATGATTCTGTTATGGTAGCTCCCATAATTTCGTACCTCCCATCGCATTTCCGAAACAGGCATTTGTAAGCAAGATGTCAGACGGTAACGAAATGTAAAGAATCTCAGGGAGGCGTTGCCATCTTGTGCACAAAGCACCTGGCAGCGGTAAGACTACTTACCACAAGAATTCAGTTCCCATCATCATGTTGTTGTCCCATCACAATTAAGTTTTCCTCTCCCTTAACTGTCTGAATAATTTCCATTAGCTCCTCATACATTTCTTCGATCTCCTCATCATCGGCAGAGCTAGTTGGCATATAAACCTGTACTAATTTTGTCGGTGTTGGCTTCGTATCTATCTTTACAATCATAATGCGATCACTGTGCTGCTCATAGTAGTTTACCCGCATTCCTATTTTCTTATTCATTATCAGTCCTGTGATACCCCCACATGATTTTGTATTTATAATCCTGTACTCACCTGACCAGAAATCCTGTTCATTCTGCCACCGAACTTCACTAATCCCCACTATATCTAACTTCAACCTATTCATTTCCCTTTTTAAATTTTCTAATTTTCCTACTCGATTAAGGGATCTAATATTCCACGCTCCGACCTGTAGAATGCCAGTATTGTCTTTCCTGATGACAACATCGTCCTGAGTAGTCCCCGCCCGGAGATCCGAATGGGGGACTATTTTATCTCCGGAATATTTTACCCGAGAGGATGCCATCATCATATGTTCATACAGTAGAGCTGCATGTCCTCGGGAAAAGTAACGGCTGTAGTTTCCCCTTGATTTCAGCCGTTCGCAGTAGCTGTGTGGCAAAGCCACTTTAGCTGATGTTACAAGGCCAGCTCAGTCAATCATCCAGACTGTTGCCCCTGTAACTACTGAAAAGGCTGCTGCCCCTCTTCAGGAACCACACGTTTGTCTGGCCTCTCCACAGATACCCCTCCGCTGTGGTTGCACCTACGGTACGGCTATCTGCATCGTTGAGGCACGCAAGCCACCCCACCTCGGCAATGTCTGTGGTTCATGGGGGTGGCCCATCATCATATAATTTTAAAAATTTAGGAAAGTATGTATATATCTCCCTCTGAAGACGTACGACAGCGCAGAAAATACCAACATGATGTGCCGGATTTCCACGCGTCTCATGGTTATAATGTCACATCTCCTAAATTATAAGAAATACAATAAAATAATTTCTCAAGCACATTCATTAGCGTAAGTGGATAGTGTTTGTAAAATAAATAGCGAACACAGTAGCAAAGAGGTAATAAATTTAAACGTCGTTCAAAATGTAGTCGTATTAGAAGCAACTCCGTGTTCATGACGTCATATCTCCTGTACTATATGTTGCACAGTAATATAATTCTGCCAATAACTTTCGCGAATGTGCAACGATGGATAAACAGTGGTGTGATGAAAAAGCCATGAATTTTTTTTCCATAATTCCAGACGATTTTTGAGTATTGCTTCTCGGATTGGCGTATATTTTCAAAGTCGTATTGCTTATTGACTGCAAGACCTTAAAGCAAAAATTTATGTAGCAGAACGCCACAGTAATTAAAAAATTAATTCAGTCAATCTTTTACTTTCAGTCGAACATTTATTGCTTTTTTCGGTTTTGGCTCACCGTGCTGCTTCCATTGGGATGGCTGGTCTTTGGTTTCGCCGTCATAACCGTAAACCCATCTTTCGTCAAGAGTTATGACCCTTTTGAGCAAATCTGGATCATCATTGACGTCATTCGAGAGATCCTGAGCAATGCTCACGCGACGGTTCTTCTGATTAAATTTGGGAGGTCTTGGTACAAACTACGCCAACACACATCTCATGCACAAGATGGTCGAAACAATTGCATGACACAAGCCGACCTGTATTCCAACATACTAAGCAACATTGCTTACGGGAATTGAACGATTTTCCAAAACAATTTTCTTCTTCAAATCTGTTGCTGATGTGCTGTGTCTTCCAGATCGAAATTCTGGCACCTTCTCGGTCATCTTGGAAGAGCTTGTATCACTTGTAAACATTTATTTTACTTCGAACAGATTCATTGTCAACATTTCAAGTGTATTAGAACACTACATTCCATTTTTCACAAAAAAGTGATGCGACGTTTTGCAACAGTTGTTATACTGGTAGAAAATCGCCGAACACCCTAAAACACATCTAACCTATCTATCTGTCAAAAACAGACCAAGTATGGTGTATACTTGAAACTATGAACATATTTTCGGGACATGTGTTCCAATGTAATAAAATGAAATTGATAATCGAATGACCTTTGATAAGTCACCTTACTTTTTGAACGGCGCCGGTTTGTTGGTCCCAGCTGGTGTGTGACTCATTTCTTAACCGTCCAAGGGACATACCCCAGACATGTGCTGCGTGTAAATTATGGTCACTTGGTTGTTTATGACCATGGAGAGACAGGGAGCCTGAGAAACATACTTCTCTACTGTGAACGTTTGTTTTCGGAAAGATTGCTGGCACACTCACACGATAACGTAAGACAATCACTTGCGATCTGTTCTTGTGATTTGACCGACTGAGCGGAAGTAAATCTGAAGGTCGGTTGCGGCGATGAGAGTATAAGTAGCAACGAACAGAGGCATCCAGTGATTCCACAGAAAATACTAACGAGTCTCTACTAGTGGTACCAGATAATACGACTGCGGTACATGTCAAGACGGATAAATATAAAATGTGAAGGAAATGAATAGTAACCGAAGTGTCACACAGACAAGTGCTCACAAGAGATTAGCACTAGATATTTAGACAGCTGAATAATTGTGGTGCCTGTAGAGAGACCCAGCACAGATTCCTGTGAGGGCAAGAGCGCTCTCAAGTTGTGACCGTCAGCGAGCTGCTCAATCTCCTCGGGTCTTAGATTATATAAATCTCAAATTCTAATTTCCTATCTTCTTAACACACAATACTTAATAACAGGGGACTTCTCCGCATCTGATGTACTAAGCCAACTGGGAGTGGGATAAAATATTGTATAAACGAGTGCTTACAGACTAGATGACGTAGTTCTTATCTTACAGTTATAATCTTGATTTCATACACTTAAGGAATATGTTTACTGTGCAATTGTTTCCGATTTCCTTTACTCAGATCGATTTCTTCGATTCAGTACATCATGGTGATTCAATATCTACTATTCGTTCACTGTTCTTTCTATTCTACGATGGTGCGATTCAGGTGTGCTAAGTTTCATTGAAATCGGATGGCAGGTACGGCTGCGCATAAGATACGAACAAACTTGATTAGCGTAAATGGATAGTGGTTGCGAAATATGTTGCGAAGACATTTAGTAGCAAATAATTAAAAAATTTAAACGTCAATCATATGGCAGTAGCTTTATACGCAACTTGGTGTTCATGACGACATGTCTGTTGAACTATGGATAGTATATTGATATAATTATGCCTGTAACTTTCGCGAATGTGAAACGATTTGAGAACAGGCGAAGTGCCAAAGCCATGAATTGTTTTACCACACTCCCGGACACTTTTGGCGCACTGCTTGTAGGGACCATTTATGTGAGCATGTATGGGGCCTGTGCAACTCGTGCGAGGCACCATGATGACCAGAAGTATCGTGCACTGGCTGCAGACCATGTACGCCCTATCATCATTATGGAGTTTCCCAACGGCACTGTCATTTTACAATGATAACGCACCATGTCACAAGGTCAGGAGTGGTTCGATGATAACAGAGGCAAGTTGCTATTATGTGCTTGTCCCTCAACTTGTTGTATCTCACCCAGATCGCGATAGAACGCATATGTGACATGAGTTAACGTGTCGTTAGAGCTGATCCCTGAAAATTACGGGAATCGGGCTACTTTGAATGCAGATCCGGTTTCTCCAGCCACATAGCACCGCCTCTTTCCATGCTGAGACGCGTCCCCGCTGCCATCGTGCCAAATGAGGATATATTGGCTGTCACGTGGCTTATACTGTTGTGACTATTCAGTATAAACTGTTATCTGGCCATGCTAAGGATTTGTCATTCATTAGGTGTAATGGAATTGTTCGGACAGCTTTTATGAGGCACTGACTACAGTCTGTATCTATTTCTGTACAGTATGTGACGGAGAGTACTTTTTCACTTTGTTATTTGTGAAGTCTTCTTTGTGTTTAAGTGAACGATGGAGAGTAGCAAGAACATATGCTTAGGTTGCTTCGCTCTGAACTGAGACATTTTCTCTTCGTGTCACTACGTTAACGATATACAGGAGGCTGCAAAATGACCATAGGTTCCGACTCGATTTAGAAAACAATACAGCATGACTTTTTCAACGGAACGAAGTGTTCAGAAATAAACGTGACTTCCGACATACCTCAAGAGAGTGCTAGAGGCCTATTACTTTTCACAGTACATATGACCAATATGAAAATGTGGCGTCGCCCGTGTACATATTTACTGCAGTCATGTCACCTTCTGCTTTCTCTCACCTTTCCTTCCCTTGTCTCTCTGTTCATCCCCTCCTCTCCCCTCTCTCTGCCATCACCTCCTCCTCTCTGTTGAACTCCTCCACCTCTTCAGATCATCTCTGAAAAATAAGATTACTTTTTTTAACACTATGCTGATCAATACTTTTCATCTCATCGTAGCTGTGCACGTAATTTTAAACATTCTCAAAAAATAGTTGTCAATTTTAAAGAAGTAGACACATGTAATCAAGTAGATTCAACACTCTTTCTACGGCGAAGACATTATAAACAATATAACAGAACATTTAATTTTGTTATGCTTAAGTTCCCTAGTTGGTGATACTTCTTTGTCTCTTACTCCTCAAGAAACTTAACTGTCAGAATGCACAATTTAAAGGCGACTGACACAAACCGCAATTTTAAACAACTTTTTATGTGCCTTTGCGTCTTGTTGTTTTCTCTCGTTTGTTGTCCCTATACCCTATACCATGGACGGTATTTGTCGACAATAATAAGTTAAGGAAAACCAGAGAGAAAGTCAGGAAGCAAAAGCCTATATTAAGAAACTACTTATATTTTAATTTCCGAGGAGTTAATCTAGGCTGTAAGTACGAAGTATGATAGTATGAATTGCCGATTTAGCATTATCCCCCAGTTCTTGCTGCATTATATGATTTGACGCAGCTAACTAAACGCAGACTATCAGAGAAAGAACTGCACTTGGTGGCCAGGTGAGTTGGAGTATTATCACGCTTCCCGTTCTTACTGCCGTCCTGTCTATTCGGTCACGTACCTCTTAACCTCGATGTTCGACAAGACTGATAAATACTTCAGTTGCAGGATATGATTAACCACTTATCAATGACTGACGTTAATGAAACACTAATAGGTGGATGCTTTACCGTGTGCGGCGCGGAAATGGCCGTGGGGTCTGCGGAACTACGATGCGGGTTGCGCGGCCGGAGGTTCAGGTCCTCCTTCAGGCGCGCGCACGTGTCTGTGTGTGTGTTACACCGTTCGACCGTGGGAATGGTGGTTGATGTCGGACAGATGGGAACTTCGATCTCGGCAGTCATGCAGGATTTCGGCACCACACGTTCAACCGCCTGCAGGGTGTGCCGTGAGTGGTTGGATGAGGTGTCAGCCCACAACAAATAACTGCCAGTCCATCCTCCCACGGGCATGTGTGTGTGTGTGTGTGTGTGTGTGTGTGTGTGTGTGTGTGTTGTTCTTAGTATAAGTTAGTTTAAGTAGGATGATTCTGCCAGCATTTTGGAAAAGTATGGACACTAAGCGGACTATGTCTTTGCGATAGCTTTGTTGTCTTAGGGCACGTTAATAAAAGTTAGTTCCGTTATACTTAAAGCGCATTTTTACAAATTTATGAAAGAAATGTATTTCATTGTCTCATTTTTCATTGTTTTATGGTTTAGTTTAGACTGTCCACTAGTCGTATTTGGTTTTCTTATGTTTTGCTGTAGATCGCGTATCACTGACTAAAACCGGTATTCAGTGGACAAAAGTCTTTCGACTATGGACGTAAATAAAGGAATATATGGTTTACTCATGAATCATTATTCAACTGATGACTATGTCGCATCTTGTGAGACATGACCCTAATTTCATGAAAGATTGTCAAAGCGCACTGAACTGACTCATGTTCTCCATTTGTGTCTTCCAGTGACGACGAATATTTGAGACTAATCATTCATTTCTTTCAGTGCAAAGAATGACAACAGACAAAATGTTAGATCCCCAACACACACGCGCCCAACAATCCCGCCGTCCCGGTTCTTTGAAAGCGCTCACTGGACTCTTCGGGTAGCTGGAGATGACGTGCATTTGGTAACACGTGGTTTTGTGAGTCATGGCAGTATAATGGAGAATGTCTGCCATTAGCAAGTGTACACAGCTGCGTATCAAATTGCAACACCTTCAAAGACAGGAGATACCACGATCGATTTTATTTGGGAGATATCCGGTGGTAAAACAGATCACATTGTTGAAAAGAGAGCCATATAGGAGATGTATGGAAGGTGATGAAATCAGTATTGAGCGTTGCCGCAAATAATGGCTATAATCATTGCTCCACAATCCGGCATGGAATCTGAATCTACATACATACCCTGCAACCCACCAAAAGGTGCGTGGCGGAGGGTACCCACTACCACTACTAGTTATTTGCTTTCCTGTTCCTTCCCCATATAGAATGAGGGAAAAACGAATGATTGTACGAGCTCTAATCTCTCTTTGTGGTCTTTATGCAAACTGTAAGCTGCAGTCCGCTTAAAATTCCGGCCGTCTAAATTTCTTCAACAGTGTTGCTGCAAAAGGACGTTGCCTTTCCTCCAGCGACTTCCATTTGAGTTTCAGAAGCATCTCAGTAATCCTCGTGCATTGATCGAATCTACCAGTAACAAATCTAGCCGCCGTCTCTGAATAACTTCTGTGCTGCATTTAGCGAAAATGCTACTAATTTTCTGCTAAACCACTAGACCAATTTCAATCAAATTTAGTACACACATTCCTTACCGTGAGGTAACAATTGCTGCAGGGTTAATAATCACATACAACACATGGTTCAGATAATATGACGTCATAAACAATAGGAATTGGACGAAGTGGCGCATGATGCAGCGGGACTTTATAAATAGGCTATATGAGAAAGAGTACTTAGCGACTTGCAACAAACTTTAAACGTAATTTAAAACCTTTATTAAACTTTTTCTCGCTGACAATCATAGCAAAATGATGAAAGGAAAAAAGTTTCTCGGTTACTACTTTTCCCATGTTTATGGAGTAAAACTACGGTATTCGGTATAACATTACAATTTATAATTTGTACATTACAAGTTATAGCCGCTAGAAATTTTACCGACAGTATATACGCACATACTTGAGTGTACCTTCGAAATTGTGGTCACCCACAAGCCTGTCCTCAATATAGGCATTCCATCTGCTGATCTCCGTTGTACACTACACCGTAAAAGTTCTCGGTTTGTGGAGTAGTGAAAGGCGCGCCCTACAGGTGTCCAACAAACTGAGGCGTATAAAGGAAGCAACAAACGTGTGGAGGACCTCTATGCGAGCCCCTCGCAGATACTCTGTTGTTCTCTGCCGGCTGCGTATTGGCCATACTTGGCTCACGCACGGCCACCTTCTCCGTCGCGAGGATCCTCCCGAGTGTCGATGTGGTGCGCGTCTCACAGTCGCCCACATCGTCTTGGAATGCCCGGACCTAGCAGCGCAGAGAAGGAATTTTAATCTCCCTGGCGATTTGAAACTTGTTTTAGCTGACAATGCCTCTGTGGCTGACGCTGTTTTAAATTTTATTCGTGTGAGTGGGTTGTACCGATCCATTTGATTTTTAGTACTGTGTTCATTATGTGTTTGTTCTTCGTTGGCCTACCGCTTTTAGGCAGGTGGTTTTAATGTGCAAAAGCGGCCAGATGCCCTACTGCCTTGTCTGTGGTCACCTGGCCAGGACACGCTGGCATCGTCTTACCACCTTTCTCTTCTTTTACCCGTTTTTACTTTCATTCTTTTACTTATAGACTTGTTACACCCCTTTGCTTGGTGAGACTTAACACATCGTTTTATGTTACATTGTATTGCTTTTATTCTAATCTCTACGGTTGGAACAAGGTACGGATAACAGTAGTCGTTTAGTCCATTTATAACCAAACCATCGAAATTGTATCGCAGTACGACACATAGTCTACGAGAGCACATAAACAGTAACATTCACGGAAAACCGCCCCATCACCCACCAAGTTTTAATCTATTACTTCTTTACTACTAACTGTAATCGAAAGAGGTTTTACACACATACAGTCCTTATACAAATATACCTGAAAAATTGCAGTAATAAATGAATAAATACCCGGGCAACACCGGGTTTTCAGCTAGTCTAATATATAAAGCAGAGTGACCTTATGTTTGTGTGTACTTGTTGAATAAAAATCTTTTTGTTCCAATCTTTATGAAATTTTGTACATGTAAGCTTCAATCCATGCCACGTCGGGGGTTCAAATCCCCCCTTGGGCTTGGATATGTGTTTGTTGTCCTTAGGTTAGTTTAACGTAAGTAGTTTGTAAGTCTAGGGACATATGACCAAAGTATTTTGGTGCCATAAGAATTACAAACATTTGACCATTTGATTTTCAATCCATGAGGACGGTCGCCATAAGTGTAAGAATCACTAACAATACATAGTTCACGAGATATGACGTCATAAACAATGAGATGCGCGAAAAACTGCTGCATTTAGCGGAAATGCTGCTCATTTTCTCCTAAACCATTAGACCGATTTCAACCAAATTTTGTACAAACATTCCTTACCGTGAGGTAACAATTGCTGCAGTGTTAATAATCATATGCGACACATGGTTCAGAAGATATGACGTCATAAAAAATAGTAATCGCAAAAATCTCTCACATAATGCGGCGAGACTTTAAAAATACGCTCTATGAGAATGAGAGTACTTAGCGACTTGCAACAAACTTTAATTTCAAACCTTTATGAAACCTATTCTCGCTGACAACCATAGCAAAATAAATAAAAGAAAAAAAGTATCTCGCTTACTACTTTTCCGCTGTTTAGGGAGTAAAACTACGGCATTCGGTATAACGTCACAATTTATAATTTGTACACTACAAATTGTAGCCACAGGAAATTTTACAGACAGTATACACGCATATAGTTGAGCGTACCTTTTGAATTGTATCACTGTACGACACGTAGTTTATGAGATTTGATCACATAAACAGTAACGTTCATGGAAAACCGCCCCATGACTCATCAAGTTTTAATCTATTACTTCTTTCATTTAATTGTATTCCCAAGAGATTGTACAGACATACAACCCTTACACAAATGAGTATATACATGAAAAATGGCAGGAATAAATAAATAAATACCCGGGCAAGGCCGGGTATTCAGCTAGTTCTCCCAATACATCCAAGTCAACCATCCGCCTTCCCATTTCATATCGCTGTGCAGTTTTACGCCTAGATATTTGACGCGATTGTGTCAAATGTTCAAATGTTCAAATGTTTGTTAAGCTTAAGGGACTTAACTACGGGGTTATCAGTCCCTAAACTTACAAACTACTTATGAACTACCTACAACTAAGGACGGCACAAATATCCATGCCCGTGGGGGGATTCGAACCCCCGACCGTAGTGGCCGTGCAGACCGTGACTGGAGCGCCTCAGTCCCCTCGGCCACCGAGGCCGGCGCGATTGTGTCAAACAGCCCACTACTAATTATGTATTCGAACAAAAAAAATATTTCAAATGTTTGTTAAGCTTATGGGACTTAACTTCGGGGTCATCAGTACCTAAACTTACAAACTACTTATGAACTACCTTATACTAAAGACGGCACAAACATCCATTCCCTTAGGGGGGATTCGAACCCCCGACCGTAGTGGCCGTGCAGACCGTGACTGAAGCGCCTCAGTCTCCTCGGCCACCGCGGCCGGCTGTATTCGAACATTACGGGATTGTTTCTCCTACTCATCTGCATCACCTTATATCTTTCTACATTTGAGGCTAGCCGCCATTCCTCACATCACCTAGAAATTTGGTCCAAGTCATCCTGCATCCAAAGTTGACACCTTCCTGGGTACGTATTCCATATGCTCTTACGTTCGTTAGCAGTCTGTAGTGCGGTACCGTGTCAAACGCCTTTCGAAAATCTAGAAAAATGCAGCCTGCCCTTCACCCATGTTTCGCAAGTTCTTTTGAGAGTAACGGGCAAGCTCTTTCGCACGATCGACGATTCCTAAAGCCATGCTGATGCATGGACAGTAGCATCTCTTTCTCTGTTGTTGTTATGGTCTTCAGTCCGGAGATTGGTTTGATGCAGCTCTCCACCCTACTCTATCCTGAGCAAGCATCTTCATCTCCTCATAAGAACGGCAACCCACATCCACTTGAATCTGCTTAGTATACGTCTCTTGGTCTCCCTCTGCGATTTTTACCCCACACACTTCCCTCCAATGCTAAATTTACGATTCCCAGATGTCTAAGAATGTGTCCTACCAAGCGATCCCTTCTTTCAGCCATGGTATGCCAAAAATTCCTTTTCTCACCAATTCTGTTCAGTACTTCTTCATTGGTTATGCGATCTACCCACCTAATCTTCAGCATTCTTCTGTAGCACCACATTTCGAAAGCCTCTATTCTCTTTCTGTCCACACTGTTTATCGTCCATGTTTCACTCCCGTACAAGGCAACACACCACACAAATGCCTTCAGAAAGAACATCCTTAGGCTTAAATCAATATTCGAGGTTAACAAATTTCTCTTTTTCAAGAACGCTTTTCTACCCATTGCCATTCTGCATTTTATATCCTCTGTACTGCGACCATCGCATGTTATTTTACTACCCAAGTAACAAAACTCATCTACCACCTTCATTGTTTCGTTACCTAATCTAATTCCTTCAGCATCGCCTGATTTTCTAAGTCCGCATTCCATTATCTTTGTTTTGCTCTTGTTAATGTTCATTTTATACGCACTCTTCAACACACTGTCCATTCCATTCAACTGCTCTACCTGGTCCTTCGCTGTCTCTGACAGAATTACAATGTCATCAGCAAAACGCAATGTTTTTATTTCTTCCCCCTGAACTTTAATCCCTATTCCAAATTTTTCCTTGCTTTCCTTCACCGCCTGCTCGATGTACAAGTTGAATAACATCGGAGAAAGGCTACAACACTGTCTTACTCCCTTCCCAACTAATGCTTCCCTTTCATGCCCTTCGAGTCTACTAACTGCGGTCTGGCTTTTGTACAAGTTGTAAATAATTCTCCTTTCCCTGTATTTTACCTCTAATGACTTCAGAATTTGAAAGTGTGTATTCCAGTCAACATTGTCAAAAGCTTTCTCTAAATCAACAAAAGCTAAAAATCTATCTTCTAAGATAAGTCGTAAAGTCAGTATTGCCTTCCGGGTTCCTACGTTCCTCCTGAACCCAAACTGATCGTCCCCGAGGTCAGCTTCTACCAGCTTTTCCATTCTCTTGTAGATAATTCGTGTTAAAATTTTGCAACAATGACATATCAAACTGATGGTTCTGTAATTTTCACATCTATCTGTGCCTGATTTCTTTGGAATGGGGATTATTATATTTTTCTTAAAGTCTGAGGGTATTTCGCCTGTCTCATAAATCTTACACACCAGGTGAAATAGTTTTGTCGGGGCTGGCTCTCCCAGAGACTTTAGTAGCTCTGAGGGCATGTTATCTATTCCCGGGGCCTTGTTCCGACCTAGGTCTTTCAGGGCTCTATCAAATTTATCTCTCAGTATCGTATCTCCTATTTCATCTTGATATACTACCTCTTCCCTTCCTACAACATTGTCTCTAAGTTCATTTCCTTTGTAGAGCTCATCTTTGTACTCTTTCCACCTTTCTGCTTTCCCTTCTTTGCTGAGAACAGGTTTTCCATCTGAGTTCTTGATAATTGTTGAACTGTTTTCCTTGTCCCCGAATGTCTCTTTTATTTTCCTGTAGGCAGTATCTATTTTTCCCCTTCTTATACATTCTTCTATAGATAGGCATTTGGCTTCTAGCCACTGCTGCTTAGCCATTTTGCACTTCCTGTCAATCTCATTTCTTAGTCGTCTGTATTCCATTTTGCCTGTTTCATTTACGGGTTTTTTATATTTTCTCCTTTCATCAATTAACTGTAGTATTTCCTGTGATAACCAATGATTTTTTGTAGGTCTTGCCTTTCTACCTATTTTGTCCTCCGCTGCCTTCACTATTTCATCTCTCAATGCAACCATTCCTCTACTGTTTTATTTCCCCCCGTTTCTGTCAATTGTTGCCTAAAGCACCCTCTGAAATTCTTAAGAACCTCAGGTTCCTTCAGTTTATCCAGGTCCCATCTCCTTATTTTCCTACCTTTCTTCAGTTTTTTTCAATTTCAGCCTACAGTTCATGACCAATAAGTTATGGTCAGAGTCTATATCGGCTCCTGGGTATGTCTTACTGTTTAAAACGTGGTTGCGGAATCTATGTTTTACCATTATAAAATCTATCTGATACCTTCCGGTGTCTCCTGGTCTCTTCCACGTATACAACCTTCTTTTGTGATTCTTAAACCAGGTGTTTGTTATGATTAAATCATGTTCCGTGCAAAATTCTACCAGGCGACTTCCTCTTTCATTTCTTCTGCCCAGTCCATATTCACCTACTATGTTTCCTTCTCTTCCTTTTCCTACTACCGAATTCCAGTCTCCCATCACAATTAAGTTTTCCTCTCCCTTAATTGTCTGAAAAATTTCCATTAACTACTCATACATTTCTTCAATCTCCTCATCATCGGCAGAGCTATTTGGCATATAAACCTGTACTACTGTTGTCGGTGTTGGCTTCGTATCTATCTTGACAATGATAATGCGATCACTGTGCTGCTTATAGTAGTTTACTCGAATTCATATTTTCTTATTCATTATCTGTCCTACTCCTGTGATAACCCCAACTGATTTTGTAGTTATAATCATGTACTCACCTGACCAGAAATCCTGTTCATCCTCCCACCGAACTTCACTAATCCCCACTATATCTAACTTCAACCTATCCATTTCTCTTTTTAAATTTTCTAATTTTCCTACCCGATTAAGGGATCTAACATACCACGTTCCGATCCGTAGAATGCCAGTATTGTCTTTCCTGATGACAACATCCTCCTGAGTAGTCCCCGCCCGGAGATCCGAATGGGGGAGTATTTTACCTCCGGAATATTTTACCCGAGAGGATGCCATCATATTTTCACACAGTAGAGTTGCATGTCCTCGGGAAAAGTAACGGCTGTAGTTTCCCCTTGCTTTCAGCCGTTCGCAGTAGCTGTGTGGCAAAGCCACATTAGCTGATGTTACAAGGCCAGCTCAGTCAATAATCCAGACTGTTGCCCCTGTAACTACTGAAAAGGCTGCTGCCACTCTTCAGGAACCACACGTTTGTCTGGCGTCTCAAGAAAATTTATTGTCTTAGAACTGAGAATATGTTCAAGACTTCTACAGCAAACTAACGTTAATGATATAGATATGTAATTATGTGAGTGCGTCCTTTTGCCTTTCTTATACACAGGATTCAGATGCGCCTTTTTCCATTCACTTGAAACTTCTTGTTGAATCAAAGCTTCGCGATAAATGTAAGCTAAGTAAGCGGCAAAAGCTGCAGAGAATTCTTTGTAAAACGGAATTGGTACCCCATCTGGACCGTGTCACTTGTTTGTTTTCAATTGTCTCACAAGGGACACCTTTGACCTCGAACTCTCGGAACCGCACGAAACCATGCTTGGAATAACAGGACAGTGTCTTGTGTGTCATTTCCATGCAGAACGTTGCATTGTACCTCCAGTAATATGGAGGTTTGTGCGCCGTCTTGCAATAAGCGTTTTTATCTGTAGTTACAAATACATTACATCGGATTTTTGTACTAGCATTGCTGCATATACTTCTGTTAAATTGTTCATAAAAAATTTATAATGTATTACAAACTCTAAAGCGAAAGAGAATATTAGAATCCAGGATAACAGTTTACTTACAGTCGTTGAGGCGTACAGTGCTGATGTTGGCAACAACCGTAGAATGCTATTTGAAAATCCAATCATACAGAATAAGGGAAATAATCCTTGGTGTTGGCACTGAAGTAAATAAATAATTCTGTTCTTTTCCTTAGGTTGACAGAAGTTTTTATGTAACAGTACTCTTGCCTTGTCAGTAAATTAACCATCCTTGTGAAAGAAATATTTCGTTGCCAACATTAGCATACTACGTCGCTGCAACCGTAACTAATCTTTACGCAGTATTCTATCTGTCTTAGTTAAGTTGTAATCCCTTATAGATATGTGTCACTATAGACATTTAGTTATAAAAATATAAAAGGGGGTGGGTTTTGTGATAAAACGCCAGGTTTCGTGCTTTCAAAATACATACTGCAATTTATAACGGCTGAACTTCGAAACGCAACAAAGAGCATTCAACAGTTGTTGATGCACAGTACACTGCCCGGTCTCCGTAAGTAATATTTTACGCAGTGTAATAATATTATTTTTCGTTTTTGTACCCTAGCTGCGGGAGCGGCCGACCGCTTAAAGGCGCCTTCCTGCGGAGATTCGAGTCCTCCCCCAGGCATGGGTGTGTGTATTGTCCTAAAGTTAGTTTAAAGTAGTTTGTAAGCCTAGGGACTAATAGCCACACAAGTTAAGTCCGTTAGATTTTAACCATTTTAACATTTTGAACTCAAAATATATTTGTATGTTCTGGAAAGCTCTGTTGTGTTATGATACTGTGCGGCTGCTATCTCCCCAGTGGCAGAATCTCTGTTATTAGGTAGTGCTTTCAAAAGAGATATACAAAAACGTACGTTCGAATATCACACACTTCAGATCAGAGGACTCTTTTGAACGACGATTCGTCTGCACCACGATTCGATTCTTACAATTCTTTGTTTGTATTAGCTCAAATGAATGATACATTCACGAATCTCCACAACTCTACCACCTTCCTACTATCGACATAAAACCGTCCTGGCGATAACAGCGTCACTTGACGAGGAATGACTGCTGGTCAGACACCCGCGCGGTGAATATAGTACCGTAACGTGGGGTGAAATGGAACAGAACATGTAGTTTCTACTGAAAATTAATGTCTAAATATTGCACTACAACTCTGAAAATTAATATAAAGAACCTCTAGTTATGCTTACATCTATGTGTTGCAAGGTTAAAAATCCTCTATCAAAACCTTTCCTTATATTTTAATCTAAATTGTGTTCTAAATCATCCCAGGAGTTGGGGTGATTTGGAACACTGACTCTTTTGATAAACATTTGCATTTAAAACATATGGAGGTGTTGATTGAGACACAGTAAACACATGTGTCAGAACTTTGTTGTGGAGGATGCCTTTATATTACGTCTGTTTGATTTTAATTAATGCTGTTTACTGGGTGGAACACTTCTACTGTCTGCTCCAAATTGCTGAAATAGTTTTCTATCTCCTCTGTTAACTTGCACCCTAGCTCTCTTTACATTTTCACTTAAACGTACTGTAAGAGCCTTGTTATGTGAGAGCAGATTTTTCACCCACTCATATCCAGGCCTGTTGCCATCAGACCTCTTTTCCACTCTTCCACTTCGGTCCAAATCGCACCTCAGAATATCCCGAACCTCACTTGTCGTAATTGGCTGACACCATTCTGCACATTTAAATAAACCACTGATTGATGCCCTCTCTTCTTCTGCTGCCAAGACGGTTTGTCCACCTATTTTCAAAGGATTTTTATTATTTAACTTCCTTGAGAATGTACTAACAGGTATTCCATATTTTTAGAAACATTTCTGAGATATTTTACGTGTCTTGATTTCATACAGAGCTTTCTGGAGGCTTATCTCGCTATAGTTTTGATATCCAGCTGGCCCAGTCTTCTTTTTGTACACTCGTAGCATGTTCCAATTCACCCTGAAAAAATATTATTTTTCATATTTACACCTCTACCTAATAAACAACATAAGTAAACATAAGCTAACTTTTCACACACCATGACTGATAGTTGCCCTTAACATACCAATGTCAGAAAACTGTATTACTGTTACCAGAGTAGCTGTGCAACAGTTTGTTTTCAGACTTTCATATTATGGGAAATTTTACACTTTTATATAAATATTTTTTTGGAGTTGTATACCTCTTTCACACACACAATTTTTGTATCACTGTAACAATTAGTATCTCTGGTGACTATGGGAGGTGGTTTTCATTAGTTACACCAAAGTATCTCTCCTCAGCAAAAATGATTTCTTGAAATGGAGAAATGTTCCATTTCACCCCAGTAGTTCCAAATCACCACAAGTTACGGTACCAGAGTGCGGAGGCTGGGCAAGATCACGTGGGGAACTGCACGGCTTGTCGGCTGTTGGAGGACTGCTGCGGGGAGTGTCTTCAATAAGTGGAGCCAAAAAAATAGCGGTAAGAGATCGTATTTTTATTGAAAGGTACGCGGGTTCGATTCCGCCCGGCGCATTGCGAAGGAGCAGAAAAACATTTGCCGCCGGCTGGAGTTCAACCTGCGACCTTCTCAATACGAATCCCATCGTTTATCGCTGAGCCAAACACCGCTTCCTAAACACGCGCTCACAGGGACAGTTGCTAAGATGCATATGGTGATAAATAAGTACCAAAATTCCTTTTACTTCCTAAACGCTCGGACATTTCGAGTTCCCACTTGGGGCACTTTCGTGTCTCACCACGCCCTACATGTACCATAAATTTGGACGAATTCGGCGATGAGTAGGCGTCCTCTCCTCGTAAGACTTTAATGGGTATGTGATCGACGTCTCTGGGCGTTTGTGCAGTGCTCCGATGAATCCCAACAATTTCCTCACCACGCCGAACACGCCGATGGGGAGTGCGAATCCTTCGTTTCCCGGAGGAACATCTCCTTGACACCTACAACTGTGTGACAAAGGCGAGCTGGCGGCTGAGAAATGTATTTTCCCACTCTCTCAAATTTCGCTTCCTCAATTACGGTATCAACTAGATATAAATGATAATAATAAAAAAAGTGAAACAAATCCATCAATAATGAAAACTACAGCATTAGAAACAATCAGTCAGAGATACCCCGAAGATCAGTGGCTACACATCTACATAGATGGGTCATTAATGCAAAAAGAAAGAAATATTGGTGTATGAATACACAGCAAAATCTTCTGTTTTATCAAAGTTTTGGATTACACCACTCTAATTTTGAAGGTGAAGTTGAAGCCGTCAGAACTGTAGTAAATCAGCTAAATAACTATTTGCACACATTTGATTAAGCAGTCATATTCTGTGACTCGAAAGCAGCAATATCAGCAGTTGTTAACTTAAGAGATCCAAAAATTGCTAAAGTAAAAGATATCCAAGAAATAATTAAGTCCCTACAGCAACAGAACATGAAAATTGCAATTCAGTGGATACCATCTCACTGTGGCGTAATGGTAATGAGAAAGCTGATTTCCTAGACAAAAAGGACACAAAAATTAAACAAATTGGAAAAACTACCCTGTCATATTTTGCAGTAAAATCGCATTATTATCAATATTTTTAAAGAATAATCGAGAAGAATTAATAAATTCTCATGTGAGCGGAAGAGCCGGGAAACCCTGTTGGATAACCAACTGATACCAGATGGAGCAGAAGAGAGGCAGTGGCGACATCCCGCCTGACTGCTGGACACCACTGTTTGGCCGCCACCTGCACAACATCTCCAGAATGTGTTCTGTGTCACAAGAGTGCTGCCTAATGAACAGCGATCATTTAAAAGAGTGTTCACAATTGTGCAATTGTAATTTAGACTTAACAAAATTGTACTGGGAAGCTAGAAAGCGAATGACGTTAAGTCAACTGCCGGAACATTAAAATAATAATAATAATAATAATATTTGGTAGACGGTGAAGTTCCTCTAGTTTCTAAGGTTAATAGTGCTAGGTTTCATAGTTCGGTATAAAACGTAAGATTTTATCGAGTTTCATAGATAAAATACCGCCGCGGTGGAGTAGCCGGGCGGTCTAAAGCACCTCGCTGGAGAGCGCGCGGTTGCTCGCCGTGGAGGTTCGAGTCCTCCCTGAGGCATGGGTGTGTGCTTGTCCGTAGGTTAGTTTACGTAGGTTTAAGTAGTTTGTAAGCTACGGACTGATGACCACGCAGTTTGGTCCGATACATTTACAAACATTTTAACATTTTGATAAAATACCCTCTGCCATACACCATACGTAGGGAGAGAGTGGAAAGTTTCATCGCAATTGGTTGGTTGGATGATTAAAGGGGACAAAACTACAATTGTCATCAGTCCCCCTTCATTGCAATTGGTTCAACGGCGCAGCAGCGTATAAAACACGAACAAACATGATACGGCAGTTCCCAATGCGTCTCATTGTTTATGAAGTCACATCTCCTAAGCTATAAAGGAGTACAATGTAATAATTCCCAAGGCAAAACGCGTTGCGAGTACACGTAACATCTAAAGCGATGTGGCAAAGATCAGAGCAGAAGTAGCGCCGAAGAGAGGCCTCGAGTGATTCCACAGATAATACTAACGAGACACATGACTCTACTAGCGGTACCAGATTATACGACAGCGCCTCATGTGAAGGCGGCTAAATATAAAATATGAAGGAAATGAACAGTAACCGAAGCGTCACAAAGACAAGTGCTCAGAAGGGATTAGAACTAGATATTAAGATAACTGAATAACTGATGACAACTCAGGTTGTGTGTAGAGAGACCTTGCGTACGAGGTTTGTCAGGAAAGTAATGAGACTGTTTCTCTATTTCAGGAACTACATACAGAAGGACAATGAAACTAGTGGAGCTGATAAAGGCAACATTTGTCTACAAGCAGTGAATATTTGAAGTACCTACGGTGAACACACGTGAGTTTATAACATATTTTGTTAGGTGTGTTAGTGTTGCTTGTCCGTGAGATGGCGGGTACATCAAATTTTGTGTGAAACTCAATGACAATGCACTAGAATCATTTAGTAACATTTAGAAAACATTTAGAAAATTAACACAAGCTGCTGATTGGCACACAAGCAGCTAACCACGAGTAAAGAAGGCCAGGAGAAGCAAATAAAAAATCTGGGTCATGTTGATTTGGTTCTTTGATCATCAAGGCTAGATCCATAAGGAATTTTTTCCTCGAGGAAAAACAATGTATCAACAATTTTAGATCCAGGTCCTTGAAACACAAGGAATCGGGTCATTCGTGTCCGTCCTGACATGTCTCAATCATGGATCCTCCGTCACGACAATGCACCGTGCCACACTGCTCTCTATTGGTAATAAGGGCATTCATGTTTTGCCAACCCCCCCCCACCCTCACCACATTTCCTAAGATCTCAGTCTCTGTGACGTCTTCCTGTTCCCAATTATAAAAAATGCTGTTTGTGGCCATCATTTTGGGTCCGTAGGAAACGTTGAAAGGGTCGTGACACAGGAGCTTTGGAGGGTTCTATCTGTGAGAGGGCAAGAGTGTCTTCGAAACTAATAACAGGATATTTTTCCGCATCTGATGTACTAATCCAACTAGTCATCCATGTCGTGGGACAAAATATTGTGTAAACGAGTGCTGAAAGATTTGATGTCCTAGTTCTTCTCTCACAGTCGTATATCGGAAACTGGCAATTGTAACCTTGGTCTCAGACAGTAAAGGAATATGAACACCGTGCAATGTTTTCTGATTATTTTTTCTGAAATCGATTTCTCCGATTCAGTACGTAATTGTTATTCGATTTCTGCTATTCGTTCGCTGTTCTTTCTATTCTTCGATGGCAAGATTCAAGTGTGCAAAGTTTTACTGAAATCAGATGGACGATACGGCAGCGCATAAAATACAACACAAACATGATGCGGCTGTCTGCCACGCGTCTCAGTGTTTATGAGAAGAGAGTTTATAAGAAGTACGATGAAATAATTCCTAAAGCACATTCATTAGCGAAAATCGATAGTGCTGCAAAACAAGATGCGAACACATCTAATAGCAAATAATTAATACATTTAAACGTCATTCATAATGCTGTAGTTTTAGAAGCAACTGCGTATTCATGAGGTCACATCTGTTTAACTATATATGTCTGATGAGGTACGTGAAGTATAGTGATGTAATTACGCCTGTAACTTTCGCGAAAGTGCAACGATTGCAGATCAAGTGCAGTGCCAAAGCTATGAATTGTTTTCCACGATTCCGGAGATTTCTTGCATATTGCTTCTAGGGACCATTCATTTGGCACACATGTGTCCAGTGCAGCTCGTGCGAGGCCCCATGATGACCAGTACGTATCGTACACTGGTTGCAGACCATTTACACCCCATCATGCCGATCGAGTTTCCCAACGTCGATGTCATTTTTCAATATTATAACTCACGATGTCACAAGGCCGGGAGTTGCTGGAGTGGTTTGAGCAAAACAGTGGCGAGTTCTGTTTATGTGGTTGTCCATCAACTTGTTCTGTCACAACGCGATCGCGATAGAACGCATATGGGATGTGCCTGAACGTGTGGTCAGAGCTTATCCCTCCCTCCCTGGAGTTTGCGAGACTCAGGCGATGCAGATGCGGCGCCAGATATCGCCAGCCATATACCACGGCCTCGTCGCAAACACGCCAAGATGCGTCACCACTGTCATCGTGCCAAATGAGGACATACTGCATCTCACTGTTGTCACTACTCATGTTAACTGTCATCTGGCCTTGCTAAGGATCTTCCATTCATTACATGTAATTGATTTGTATGGACAGCGCTCTGGAGGAAGTGACTACAGTCTGCATGTATTTCTGTACAGTGTGTGACGGAGAGTAACTTTGACTTTGTTATTTGTGAAGTTTTCTTCCTGATAAATTGAAGGATGGAGAGTAGCAAGAACATATGCTCGCCGCGAACTTCTCTTAAACTAATTTTGTCTTTGTGTATCTACATGAACGATATACAGGAGTCTGCAAAATTACCCATATGTTTCGACTGCATTTAGAAAACAATAACGCTTGACTTTCTCAACGGAAAGAAGAGTTCAGACATAAACGTGACTTCCAACATACCTCAAGAGAGTGATAGAGGCATATTACTTTTCACAGTATATATGACCAAATAGCTGAAAATGTGGCGTCGCCCGTGTATATATTTACTGCAGTCTTAAATTAGTCCACCTCACCTTGCGTTTTCTCTCTTCCCTTTCCTTCTCTGTCTGTTCATCTCTTCCACTCCCCTTTCTCTGCCATCACCTACTCCTCTCTCTTAAACTCCTGCTCCACCTTCTCAGTCAATTAGTCAATTGCGTCATACATCTCCGAAAAATTATATAAGTGCAGTGTTACCTGAAAGACATAAATTTCAAACTCATAAAATCGTGTACACAGAACAAAATTACGAACATAGCTTCTTTGGAGGCATCACATGAGAATGGCATAAGTCGAAATGGCCGACATGAAAAATAAAGTATTTGCAGCAACTTAGGTTATTAATATTTATTGGAATGAAATAATTTCTGAAGCACATTCATTGGCGTAAATGGATAGTGTTTGTAAAATAAATAGCGAATACAGTTAGCAAAGAGGTAATAAATTTAAACGTGATTCTTAATGCAGCCGTATACGGCGCATAACGTCAAGGTTATATTCCTTATTGAATGCACGACCTAGAAGCAAAAATTTGTGAAGCACTATGAGACGGTAAAAAAAATAAAAAAATAAAATAAGATAAAAAAACAATAAAAAAGTCAGCCAAACTTTCACATTTAGTCGAACTTTGACTGCTTTTTCCGGTCTCGGTTCACCGTGCCGTTATAACCGTAAACCCAAGTAGTCACGAGTTATGACCATTTTGAGCAAATCAGGATAATCATTGACGTCAGACAAGGTCTCCCGAGCAATAGTAACACCTGACGGTTCTTCTGATCAAATTTGGAAAGTTTTGGAACAAACTTCGCCGACAAACATCTCATGCCCAAAACAGTTGAAAAAATTACATAACACAAGGCGAGCTATATACCAACATCCTCAGTAAAGTCGCTTACGGGAACTGGACGATTTTCAAAAATGTTCAAATGTTTGTAAAGCTTATGGGACTTAACTACGGGGTCATCAGTCCCTAAACTTACAAACTACTTATGAACTACTTACGAACTAGGACGGCACAAACATCCATGCCCGAGGGGGGATTCGAACCCCCGACCGTAGTGGACGATTTTCCAAAACAATTTTCTTCAGAGCTTCGACGTTGTCTGATGTGCTTTGTCTTCCAGACCGAGGTTCTGGCACCTTCTCGGGCTTCTTAGGAGAGCTTGTACCACTGGTAAACAGGTTTTTCACTTCTAACAGATTTTTCGTGTGTCACTGTAACATTCCAAGTGTTTTAGAACACTAACATTAAATTTTTCACCATAAATGAGTTGCAAATATTTGCAACAATTGTAATACTAACAGAAAATCGCCGAGTACACTAAAACACATCTAACCTATCTATCTGTCAAAAACAAACCATGTATGGTGTACTCTTCAAACTCTGAACATACGTTCGGGACACGTGTACCAACATAACAAAAAATAAGTTAATAATCGAATGGCGCAGTTTGATAAGTCACCTTACTTTCTGAACGGCGCCGGTTTGTTGGTCCCAGCTGCTGCGTGACTCATTTCTTAACCGTCCATGCGCCATGCGCCACTCATGTTCTGCGTGTGAATTATGGTCGCGTGGTTGTTTATGACCATGGAGAGACAGTGGCTCTTGGAAACGTACATCTATCCTTTGAACGTTCGTCTTCGAAAAGATTACTATCGCACTCACACGATCAAGTAACACAATCAATTGCGATCTGACCTCGTGATTTGAATTTGAGCAGAAATAAATCTAAAGCTCTGTTGCCTCTACGAGAGTATAAGTAGCAACGAATAGAGGCATCGAGTGATTCCACAGATAATACCAACGACACAGATGACGCTAGTAGCGGTACCAGATCATGCGAAAGCGCCAAGTGTGAAGACGGATAAATATAAATGCGAAGGAAATGAACAGTAACCGATGTGTCACAGAGACAAGTGCTCACAAGACATTAGCACCAGGTATTAAGACAGCTGAATAACTCTGGACGCCAGAGGTAACCTATCCAAAGTAACATTTCGCTGACTTTACAGGAGAGCAAAAAGAAGCTGCTGCGACTCGGATTTGGCTACCTGTAGAATAATTCAAATACCCAATCATGAAGACCTCTAGTTTTTATATCTTTTCTAGTTAGTTTCTACATGTACTTCGTTTTTAGAAATATCTTCTGAAATGTTACGATATTTTACCTCACATAAATATATTTGTGAAGCCGTCTTTATTTACACATACGATATTGTCAAGGTGCTTATTACATTAGGTTTGCTGTTCATTTGCATGCCATTTTATATTTATAAATGTTCCTTTTTATGTTTATAAATGTTTACCTTTATTATACAGGATTATTCTACGAAATACGAATAGGAATATGAGAATTATTGGTACTGAAATTAAGAAATAATGCCATTCATACTTATTGAATACCAGTAGATTTATTAAGAGTTACAATTTTATCCTTTCACAAAGCCGGTCACAAATACTAGTCACTCAGCAAAGTTTAAGTAAATTGAACAAAATAAATTCCAACCATAGTAGCTTACTCTAGAAAGTAACAAAGGTTAAACTACTTTAAAACCTGAGACAATGACAAACATTTCTGTCCAAATTCAGCATATATTCATTAACAAATTGAGGACAAAATTCGAAATGTAGAAAAACAATTCCCTTGTACAATTAATTGATAACAACATTATGTTCATATCCTTCTGAGTCCTTTACAGTTTGTGTTGACATAATCTGTGGTATATTTTGGTAGAAATAGTGTAAAGATCCAGGCTCCCACCTAAGCAGCTTTTGTAAATCTTTATACTTCTCTGTAGCAATAGATCTGAGAGTATTTCGTATAGCAGGAAGCTCTTCCGGCCATACTGCCCCTCTTTTTCGCCGTTGCACGTCAATCTCTTGAAATTCACCATCAAATGCTGTTTTATAGAACACAGAACCTGAATTCTGTGCTCGTACTTGTAGATGCACAACTTGGCTAACCAAAAATTTTCCAGATACTAAACTTTTGATTGTCCGTTTAACTAAAGGTGATGATGATCCTTTGAAAAGACTTTCAAAGTCTTTAAAATCTGCCATTTGCATGTCATATACTTGAATGAGTTCTTTGAATCTGCACTGGCGAACAAAATGTTGCCAATCCCAAGGAGTTGCAATTATGTCATTTGGGCTCAGTTTGCTTTTGGCACGTTCACTAACAGCATGTACACCATCTACCTCCATATGAGTGTCCCTTCAATAAGAATTTATGGTTTATCACTTTAAGATTAGGAAGACACCTAAGAATCTAAAAATATGACAGAATCATGGGTAAGTTACGATTCTGGCCTCCACAGTTGTCAGTCCATATCGCAAGTTCCTCAGTTTGGTTTTTGGCAGGTTAGCTAGGGCCCACTTTAGCAAACAAGATGACACTTCTATAGGTCCACGACCTGCTACTGTTTCATCCCACATGCAACAATAGGATTTCTGCTCTGAAGCATCAAGGATTGTCAGATTATACGTCCAGAGCTTTCTTAGATAAAACGCACTGGAATTAGTAAGGTGAGGTGTCGGCAAACATTTTTGAAGATCGAACATGACAATCTTTGCATTTGATCCAGGTTGTTTTGACCGATTTTTGTCGAAGGTCTTGTTTTTATATCTTACATCTGCTTCTGACAAGTGGCCATCGTAATCTGATTAAAATTTGGACTGTTTCTTCAGCTGTTATATCATTTTTGAGTTTCACCTGAAACTCATCACAGTCATCACACGTATCAGTCGCAGGTTTCTTGAATCCTAAATTAAACTCAATGTTAAATATGTCACGGTAAACCCACTGCTTTGCAATTAACTCTTGCTTCATTTCGTTTTCCTTGCAGTGCTCTACATACAAAGAATACATTTTTGATATATTGAGATGGCTGCTAAGATACAATCTACCTGTTTTTGCATAACGAGGCAACGAAATTAATACGCCACCATTAGTTCGATTTAACTATCTGGAACGCGCAGTATGAAAAGTACATACGAACGCGCAGTGTCATGACAAGTCTTTGTGGTAATAATGAGAAAACACGCGTTGATTAAACGCTGAACTTGGAAAGGAAAATCACTGCACAAGATACACAAGGCTTCGGCAATGGGGAACAGTCGAAAATTAAAACAAGAGAGACCTGACAGATCACGCTTTCCCGTGGGTTAAATAGACGTAATTGCATTTCAGTCAAGTAAAGTTTATTAGTTACATTTACATAAACGTATATCATATGACCAACCAAAATGAAAATCGCATACCTGGGATTCTTCATTTCTTAGCAGCAAATCAATTCCATCAGTAACTTTGTCGTAAGGTAAGGTCTCAGCACCCAACAGATTCGCACTGTCATTTTCCTAAGTAAACAAATTGCATTATTATACAAAACGCGATGAATTTTGCTCGATTCAAATGATAAACCATGTATAATAGGACTGTACCTTTGATTGATCGTATGACAAGCATTGTAGTTGTGTCAGTTCCGTATATTATAGCCACTCATTTTCGTCAAAAGGAGGCGCTACATGTGTACTTGTATCTGTCACCAACGGAGTTCCGACGACATTACTACCGTCGACTGGTAGTAAAGCATCGAGATCATTTGTCTCTTAAATCGCGGAACGTACATTTAGATGTTTCTTATATCCCAGTATGATGAATAATATCTTAAAATGTATATTGTTGTGGTCTTCAGTCTGGAGACTGGTTTGATGCAGCTCTCCACAATACCCTATCCTGAGCAAGCCTCTTCATCTCCACATAAGAACGGCAACCTACATCTGTCTGAATCTGCTTACTGTATACATCTCTTGGTCTTCCTCTGCGATTTTTACCCCCCACACTTCCCTCTAATGCTAAATTCACAATTCCTTGATGTCTAAGAATGTGTCCCACCAATCTATCCCTTCTTTTAGTCAAGGTATGCCAGAAATTTCTTTTCTCCCCAATTCTGTTCAGTACCTCCTCATTAGTTACGCGATCCACCCACCTAAACTTCAGCATTCTTCTGTAGCACCATATTTCAAAAGCCTCTATCCTCTTCCTGTCTGCACTGTTTATCGTCCATGTCTCACTCTCATACAAGGAAACACTCCATACAAATGCCCTCAGAAAGGACTTCCTTAGGCTTAAATCAATATTCGATGTTAACAAATTTCTCTTTTTCAAAAACGCTTTTCCACCCATTGCCATTCTGCATTTTATATTCTCTGTACTGCGACCATCATTTGTTATTTTACTGCCCAAGTAACAAAACTCATCTACCTCCTTTATTGCTTCGTTTCCCAATCTAATTCCTTCAGCATCACCTGATTTTCTTACACTGCACTCCATTACCCTAGTTTTGCTCTTGTTAATGTTCATCTTATATGCACCTTTCAGCACACTGTCCATTCCGTTCAATTGCTCTTCCAGGTCCTTTGCTGTATCTGACTGAATTACTATGTCGTCGGCAAAACGCAATGTTTTTAATTCTTCCCCCTGAACTTTTATTCCTTCTCCAAATTTCTCCTTGCTTTCCTTTATAGCTTGTTCAATGTACAAATTGAATAACATTGGAGAAAGGCTACAACCCTGTCTCACTCCCTTCCCAACCACTGCATCCCTTTCATGCCCTTCAACTCTGACAACCGCTGTCTGGTTTTTGTACAAGTTGTAAATAATCTTACTCTCCCTATATTTTACTCCTGCTTGCTTCAGAACTTTAAAGAGTTTATTCCAATCAACATTGTCAAAAGCCTTCTCCAAATCTACAAAAGCTAGAAATGTAGGTTTGCCTTTTCTTAATCTATCTTCTAGGATAAGCCGTAAAGTGAGTATTGCCTCCCGTGTTCCTACATTTCTCCTGAACCCGAACTGATCTTCCACGAGGTCGGCTTCTACCAGTTTTTCCATCCTTCTGTATATAATTCGTGTTAATATTTTGCAACCATGACTTATTAAACTGATGGTTCTGTAGTTTTCACACCTGTCTGCACCTGCTTTCTTTGGAATGGGGATTATAACATTTTTCTTAAAGTCTGAGGCTACTTCGCCTGTCTCATACATCTTACACACCAGGTGAAACAGGTTTGTCATGGCTGGTTCTCCCAGAGACTTCAGTAGCTCTGAGGGAATATCATCTACTCCAGGGGTCTTGTTTCGACTTAGGTCTTTCAGGGCTCTGTCAAATTCTTCTCTCAGTACAGTACCTCCTATTTCATCTTCATCTACATCCTCTTCCCTTCCTACAATATTGTCTCTAAGTTCATTTCCTTCGTAGAGCCTCTCTATATACTCTTTCCACCTTTCAGCTTTCCCTTCTTTGCTGGGAACTGGTTTTCCATCCGTGTCCTTGATATTCATAGAGCTGTTTTTCTTATCTCCAAATGTTTCTTTTATTTTCCTGTCGGCTGTATCTATTTTTCCCCTATTAATACATTCTTCTACATCCTTGCATTTGCCTTCTAGCCACTCCTGCTTAGCCATTTTGCACTTCCTGTCAATCTCATTTCTTAGTCGTCTGTACTCCATTTTGCCTGTTTCATTTACTGCATTTTTATATTTTCTCCTTTCATCGATTAAATTTAGTATCTCCTGTGATATCCAAAAAAGTATATTAGCTATGCATAATGATTTGATGTTGTAAGCTGATGATGTAATGAGACTGTAGAATAGAATATTCGTTCTTGAAGTACTAGAAATACTTGTACTGCTTACCTGTACTAACTTCAGCGCTAATTCCACGATCCTTTTACTTCTTCCACTAATAGAATCCATTTTAATCTTCGATTCCGTCATAAAATGCTCCTCCAAACATCACAAACTACAGCACACTGTTATTCGCACGTGATTAACAATTTGTATAACAATACGGAAGTAACGTAACACTTAGAGGTAAACCATCGTAACAGCCAATACGATAAAGAGCGAGGCGGTGTATATTCAGGTCAATTGTCGTACGGTCATTTACCCTTGTTTACCACTGGTTTCAGGTTGCAAATACGATAGTATCCCATTGCTGAATTTCTTTTATTTAAAATATGCGCATACAGTATTGTACCACTAAGAAGGTATGACTTAAACTAGCCACATACGATAAAAACCTCAAAATCGCAATTTTTGCACTTACGATAGGTTACCTCTGACGTGCAGAACTGAGGTGAGGGCAGGCTGCCTGTAGAGAGAGCCAGCACAGATCCCTGTGAGGGCAAGAGCGCACCCCAGTTGTGACGTCAGTAGATGCCCGAGAGCGAGCTGCTCAATCTCCTCAGCTCTTACATTATATAAATCTTAAATTCTAATTTCCTGTCTTCATAACACACAATACGTAATAACAGGGTACTTCTCCGCATCTGATGTACTAATCCAACTGGTGGGATAAAATATTGTATAAACGAGTGCTGCTCTCTCGTAGTCGTATTTCCGAAGCAGGTAGTTATAACCTTGATTTCAGACGGTAAAGGAATATGAATACTGTCCAATTATTTCTGATTTCGTTTGATTCGTTTGATTCTTTCATTCAGTACGTCATGGTGATTCGATTTCTAGTATACGTTCACTGTTCTTTCTATTCTGCGATGACGCGATTCAGGTGTGCAGAGTTTCATTGAAAACGGATGGGCGGTACGGCAGAGTATGAAATACAAACAACCATGATGCACAGGTTTCCCACGCGTTTCAGTGTTTATAATGTCACTTCTCCTAAAATATAAGAAGTACAATCAAACAATTTCTTAGGTACATTCAATGGCGTAAATGGATAGTGTTAGCAAAATATGTTGCGAAGCCATTTAGTGGCAAATAATTAATAAATTTAAACGTCATTCATAATGCGGTAGGTTTAGTTGCAATTCCGTGTTCATGACGTTACGTCTGCTGAACTACGTGTATTATAGTGATACAATTATGCCTCTAAGCTTTTTTTTTTCTTTTTTTGCGCATTGCTTCTAGGGACCATTCACGTGGGTAATCATGGGCCCAGTGTAGCTCGTGCGAGGCACCATGATGACCAAAGGGTCGCACACTAGCTGCAGACCATGTACACCCCATTATGACGATCCAGTTTCCCTACGGCATTGTTATTTTCCCACATGATAACGCACCATCTCACAAGGCCAGAAGTGTGATGGAGTGGTTTGAACAAAACAGTTAGGAGTTGCTATTAGTTGCTAGTCGGGCAACTTGTTCTACCTCAACGGGATCGCAACAGAACGCATATGCGATGCGGCTGAACGTGTGGTCAGAGCTCCTCCCTCCCTCCCTGGAGTTTACGGGAATCAGGCGACTGCTGAATGCAGCCGCTACCACTGCCTCATCGCTTTCATGTGCAGACGCGTCACCGCTGTCATCGTGTCTTATGAGGACATACTGGCTGTCACGTGGGTCACATTGTTTCACTAATCAGCATAAACTGTTATCTGGCCATGCTAGCGATCCATCATTCATTACGTGTAATGGAATTGTTCGGAAAGCCTTTTTGAAGCACTGACTATAGTCGGCAAATATTTCTGTACAGTGTATGACAGAGTATGATTCACGTTGTTATTTAGGAAGTTTTCTTCCTGTTTAATTGAAGAATGGAGAGTAGGTAGAACTTATGCGTATGTTGACTCGCTGTGAACTTCTTTTACAAGGGGAGTCCGACAATTGTGTAATTCAGATTCGATTCATACTGCCCATAATGAAAGCTCATGGCTAGAGGTGTAATTTGGCCGGACCAGAGTGATAGTTGTCATACAAATATGGAAAGCAGAAAACAGCACGACATCGAGCACATCTCATAAACGATGCGTTTTTATAAGTACAATTGTTTTTTAAATTATGTGTTGGGAAACACACCTGATTCATACTCTGAGCCGGCCGCGGTGGCCGAGGAGACTGAGGCGCTCCAGTCACGGTCTGCACGGCCACAACGGTCGGGGGTTCGAATCCCCCCTCGGGCATGGATATTTGTGCCGTCTTTAGTATAAGGTAGTCGATAAGTAGTTTGTAAGTTTATGGACTGATGACCCCGTAGTTAAGTCCCATAACCTTAACAAACATTTGATTTTGATATTCTGAAAAAGTGTGCTATCATTCGACAGGTTTGACTTACACTATACGTATTCGTTTCGGAACATCGTTTACACTTCTTCTGTTAACTATACGTGGTAAACATTATGAAGACAGTTAATAACATTTGTGAAATACAAATTTGTTTGCGGAAAACAGAATGATGTTCGAAGTCGCCAGTTGCATATAATAAGTTGTTTGAAAGTCGTTTGTCGTGGAAAAACTGGCGATTTCGAACATCAAATGCTATTGCGTGTGCGTTTGTGTGTGTGTGTTTGTTTGTTTGTATACATTTGAATTATATATATATAAAGGTGCATGCCACGAGATTCGATCCGGTGACCTTCGGATTACGAACCCGAACGCTTACCGCTACGCCACGCCTCTGTACAATATTATTAATCATAGAGAGTATTTCACCGTAACGGTTTTTTTTAACTATCGATTTAACGGCTGAGAAGTGCATCTTGGTGCTTTACCAAATTACACCTATGGCCATGAGCTTTCATTATGCGCAGTATGAATCTAATCTGAATTTCACAATTGGCGGCCTCCCCTTGTTAGACTTATTTTTCTAATTCGAATAAATAATCCCTGAGACGGATTTACGTCTCAAATATGTCAAAGACATTATTGATAGATCTGAAGCATTGAATTAAAATTTGTGGTGCGGCCGGGAATCGAACCCGGACCTCCATGCTTACTAGGCAGACGTCTTAACCGCTGCATGGAGAGCCTTGGCAGTAGTGGCAATTATCTTTGGAACAAAGAAGCTAAATTAAAGTTTGTGTTGTGGAGGGAAATCGTACATAGACTATTCCAAGGCGCCTTAATCGTTAGTGGTGTGGTAGTCTAACGGTTAAGACATCTGCCTAGTAAGCATGGAGGTCCGGGTTCGATTCCCGGCCGCACCACAAATTTTAATTCATTGCTTCAGATCTATAAATAATGAATTTGACTTATTTTTCTCTTCCTGTCCCTAAGTGAAAAATATATAGGATACTTGCAAACTGACCATTTGTTCCGATTCGATTTAGAAAACAAAGCTTCACTTTCTCAAAGGAAAGAATTCTTCCGACATAAACGTGACTTCTAACAAATTCAAATGTTCAAATGTTTGTAGAGCTTATGGGACTTAACTACGGGGTCATCAGTCCATAAACTTACAAACTACTTATGAACTAGCTAATACTAAGGACGACAGAAATATCCATGCCCGAGGGGGGATTCGAACCCCCGACGACAGTAATGACCGTGCAGAACGTGACTGGCGCGCCGCAGACCGCTCGGCCGGCTGACTTCTAACATACTCATAAAACGTGTTAGCGGCCCATTACTTTTCGTAGTGACCGAATTGCTAAAACCCGGCATTGCCCGTGTACATATTTATTCCAGTCTTAAGCTAGTCCACCTCACCATCTCTTTCCTTGTCTCTCTTCGTCTCCACCTTCCTCTTTGTCTGCCAATCACCTCATCTCTGTTGAACTTCTCCTCCTACTCCACAGTCTATTGCCGCCTCCATTATGAAAAGTTATATAATTCATTTAACTTTCTTGCTGATCAGTGAAGTGCACCATAAGTATATTGCAAGCCACCTTCCGCCATTCAGTGTATGAAATAATTGGCAGAAGGTGAAGTTCCTCTAGCTCTGAAGGTTAACGGTGCTAAATTTCATAGTTTAGTATAAAACGGTAGTTCTTGTCGAATTTCATAGATAAAATGCCCTCTGCCATACAACATACGAAGTTTTACGTAGGCAGTGATTTTTCTCTTATTTTGAAGATCAAGCGTGCAGTTTCTTCTCAATCGGATGAAAGGTACAGCAGCGCATAAAATAATAACTAACTTAATGCCTTGGTGTCTATGACGTCACATCAGCTAAACTATAATGAGAACAACGAAATGATTTCGTTGGCACATGAAGTGGCGTTAATGAATAGTGTTTGCAAAGGTGACTCCGCAGATAAAATTAACAAGTCAGATGGCTTTAGTAGCCGTACCAGTTTATACAGAAGCGCCACGTGAAGACGAATAAATGTAAAACGTGAAGGAAGCGAATAGTAAGCCAAGTGTCACAAAGACAAGGGCTCTCAACAGATTATCGCTAGATGTTACGGCAACGGAATAATTGACGACAACACAGGCTGCATGTAGAGAGACCTGGCATAGATCCATGTGAGGGCAGGAGCGCCCTCGTATGCGACTACTGGTGGATAGGACTATGGCTGCCAGGAGCAAGCCGCTCAACGTCCTTATCAGGTCCGACACTATATAAATGTAAACTTCCTAATTTCCTGTCTTCTTAATACACAATGCTCAATAATGGGGTATTTTTATCTGCATCTGATGCACTAATACAAGTAATCGTCCATGTTGAGGGATAAAATTTTTAATAAAGGAGCGCTGAAAGAGTGGATAACATAGTTGTCCCTTCGCCATCGTATTTCCACGGAGGTAATGATTCTGTTATAGTAGCTCCCATAATTTCGTACCTCCCATCGCATTTCCGAAACAGGCATTTGTAAGCAAGATGTCAGACGGTAACGAAATGTAAAGAATCTCAGGGAGGCGTTGCCATCTTGTGCACAAAGCACCTGGCAGCGGTAAGACTACTTACCACAAGAATTCAGTTCCCATCATCATGTTGTTGTCCCATCACAATTAAGTTTTCCTCTCCCTTAACTGTCTGAATAATTTCCATTAGCTCCTCATACATTTCTTCGATCTCCTCATCATCGGCAGAGCTAGTTGGCATATAAACCTGTACTAATTTTGTCGGTGTTGGCTTCGTATCTATCTTTACAATCATAATGCGATCACTGTGCTGCTCATAGTAGTTTACCCGCATTCCTATTTTCTTATTCATTATCAGTCCTGTGATACCCCCACATGATTTTGTATTTATAATCCTGTACTCACCTGACCAGAAATCCTGTTCATCCTGCCACCGAACTTCACTAATCCCCACTATATCTAACTTCAACCTATTCATTTCCCTTTTTAAATTTTCTAATTTTCCTACTCGATTAAGGGATCTAATATTCCACGCTCCGACCCGTAGAATGCCAGTATTGTCTTTCCTGATGACAACATCCTCCTGAGTAGTCCCCGCCCGGAGATCCGAATGGGGGACTATTTTACCTCCGGAATATTTTACCCGAGAGGATGCCATCATCATATGTTCATACAGTAGAGCTGCATGTCCTCGGGAAAAGTAACGGCTGTAGTTTCCCCTTGATTTCAGCCGTTCGCAGTAGCTGTGTGGCAAAGCCACTTTAGCTGATGTTACAAGGCCAGCTCAGTCAATCATCCAGACTGTTGCCCCTGTAACTACTGAAAAGGCTGCTGCCCCTCTTCAGGAACCACACGTTTGTCTGGCCTCTCCACAGATACCCCTCCGCTGTGGTTGCACCTACGGTACGGCTATCTGCATCGTTGAGGCACGCAAGCCACCCCACCTCGGCAATGTCTGTGGTTCATGGGGGTGGCCCATCATCATATAATTTTAAAAATTTAGGAAACTATGTATATATCTCCCTCTGAAGACGTACGACAGCGCAGAAAATACCAACATGATGTGCCGGATTTCCACGCGTCTCATGTTTATAATGTCACATCTCCTAAATTATAAGAAATACAATAAAATAATTTCTCAAGCACATTCATTAGCGTAAGTGGATAGTGTTTGTAAAATAAATAGCGAACACAGTAGCAAAGAGGTAATAAATTTAAACGTCGTTCAAAATGTAGTCGTATTAGAAGCAACTCCGTGTTCATGACGTCATATCTCCTGTACTATATGTTGCACAGTAATATAATTCTGCCAATAACTTTCGCGAATGTGCAACGATGGATAAGCAGTGGTTTGATGAAAAAGCCATGAACTTTTTTTTCCATAATTCCAGACGATTTTTGAGTATTGCTTCTCGGAAATGGCGTATATTTTCAAAGTCGTATTGCTTATTGACTGCAAGACCTTAAAGCAAAAATTTATGTAGCAGAACGCCACAGTAATTAAAAAATTAATTCAGTCAATCTTTTACTTTCAGTCGAACATTTATTGCTTTTTTCGGTTTTGGCTCACCGTGCTGCTTCCATTGGGATGGCTGGTCTTTGGTTTCGCCGTCATAACCGTAAACCCATCTTTCGTCAAGAGTTATGACCCTTTTGAGCAAATCTGGATCATCATTGACGTCATTCAAGAGATCCTGAGCAATGCTCACGCGACGGTTCTTCTGATTAAATTTGGGAGGTCTTGGTACAAACTACGCCAACACACATCTCATGCACAAGATGGTCGAAACAATTGCATGACACAAGCCGACCTGTATTCCAACATACTAAGCAACATTGCTTACGGGAATTGAACGATTTTCCAAAACAATTTTCTTCTTCAAATCTGTTGCTGATGTGCTGTGTCTTCCAGATCGAAATTCTGGCACCTTCTCGGTCATCTTGGAAGAGCTTGTATCACTTGTAAACATTTACTTTGCTTCTAACAGATTCATTGTCAACATGTCAAGTGTATTAGAACACTACATTCCATTTTTCACAAAAAAGTGATGCGACGTTTTGCAACAGTTGTTATACTGGTAGAAAATCGCCGAACACCCTAAAACACATCTAACCTATCTATCTGTCAAAAACAGACCAAGTATGGTGTATACTTGAAACTATGAACATATTTTCGGGACATGTGTTCCAATGTAATAAAATGAAATTGATAATCGAATGACCTTTGATAAGTCACCTTACTTTTTGAACGGCGCCGGTTTGTTGGTCCCAGCTGGTGTGTGACTCATTTATTAACCGTCCAAGGGACATACCCCAGACATGTGCTGCGTGTAAATTATGGTCACGTGGTTGTTTATGACCATGGAGAGACAGGGAGCCTGAGAAACATACTTCTCTACTGTGAACGTTTGTTTTCGGAAAGATTGCTGGCACACTCACACGATAACGTAAGACAATCACTTGCGATCTGTTCTTGTGATTTGACCGACTGAGCGGAAGTAAATCTGAAGGTCGGTTGCGGCGATGAGAGTATAAGTAGCAACGAACAGAGGCATCCAGTGATTCCACAGAAAATACTAACGAGTCTCTACTAGTGGTACCAGATAATACGACTGCGGTACATGTCAAGACGGATAAATATAAAATGTGAAGGAAATGAATAGTAACCGAAGTGTCACACAGACAAGTGCTCACAAGAGATTAGCACTAGATATTTAGACAGCTGAATAATTGTGGTGCCTGTAGAGAGACCCAGCACAGATTCCTGTGAGGGCAAGAGCGCTCTCAAGTTGTGACCGTCAGCGAGCTGCTCAATCTCCTCGGGTCTTAGATTATATAAATCTCAAATTCTAATTTCCTATCTTCTTAACACACAATACTTAATAACAGGGGACTTCTCCGCATCTGATGTACTAAGCCAACTGGTCGTGGGATAAAATATTGTATAAACGAGTGCTTACAGACTAGATGACGTAGTTCTTATCTTACAGTTATAATCTTGATTTCATACACTTAAGGAATATGTTTACTGTGCAATTGTTTCCGATTTCCTTTACTCAGATCGATTTCTTCGATTCAGTACATCATGGTGATTCAATTTCTACTATTCGTTCACTGTTCTTTCTATTCTACGATGGTGCGATTCAGGTGTGCTAAGTTTCATTGAAATCGGATGGCAGGTACGGCTGCGCATAAGATACGAACAAACTTGATTAGCGTAAATGGATAGTGGTTGCGAAATATGTTGCGAAGACATTTAGTAGCAAATAATTAAAAAATTTAAACGTCAATCATATGGCAGTAGCTTTATACGCAACTTGGTGTTCATGACGTCATGTCTGTTGAACTATGGATAGTATATTGATATAATTATGCCTGTAACTTTCGCGAATGTGAAACGATTTGAGAACAGGCGAAGTGCCAAAGCCATGAATTGTTTTACCACACTCCCGGACACTTTTGGCGCACTGCTTGTAGGGACCATTTATGTGAGCATGTATGGGCCCAGTGCAGCTCGTGCGAGGCGCCATGATGACCAGAAGTGTCGTGCACTGGCTGCAGACCATGTACGCCCTATCATCATTATGGAGTTTCCCAACGGCACTGTCATTTTACAATGATAACGCACCATGTCACAAGGTCAGGAGTGGTTCGATGATAACAGAGGCAAGTTGCTATTATGTGCTTGTCCCTTAACTTGTTGTATCTCACCCAGATCGCGATAGAACGCATATGTGACATGAGTTAACGTGTCGTTAGAGCTGATCCCTGAAAATTACGGGAATCGGGCTACTTTGAATGCAGATCCGGTTTCTCCAGCCACATAGCACCGCCTCTTTCCATGCTGAGACGCGTCCCCGCTGCCATCGTGCCAAATGAGGATATATTGGCTGTCACGTGGCTTATCCTGTTGTGACTATTCAGTATAAACTGTTATCTGGCCATGCTAAGGATTTGTCATTCATTAGGTGTAATGGAATTGTTCGGACAGCTTTTATGAGGCACTGACTACAGTCTGTATCTACTTCTGTACAGTATGTGACGGAGAGTACTTTTTCACTTTGTTATTTGTGAAGTTTTCTTTATGTTTAAGTGAACGATGGAGAGTAGCAAGAACATATGCTTAGGTTGCTTCGCTCTGAACTGAGACATTTTCTCTTCGTGTCACTACGATAACGATATACAGGAGGCTGCAAAATGACCATAGGTTCCGACTCGATTTAGAAAACAATACAGCATGACTTTTTCAACGGAACGAAGTGTTCAGAAATAAACGTGACTTCCGACATACCTCAAGAGAGTGCTAGAGGCCTATTACTTTTCACAGTACATATGACCAATATGAAAATGTGGCGTCGCCCGTGTACATATTTACTGCAGTCATGTCACCTTCTGCTTTCTCTCACCTTTCCTTCCCTTGTCTCTCTGTTCATCCCCTCCTCTCCCCTCTCTCTGCCATCACCTCCTCCTCTCTGTTGAACTCCTCCACCTCTTCAGATCATCTCTGAAAAATAAGATTACTTTTTTTAACACTATGCTGATCAATACTTTTCATCTCATCGTAGCTGTGCACGTAATTTTAAACATTCTCAAAAAATAGTTGTCAATTTTAAAGAAGTAGACACATGTAATCAAGTAGATTCAACACTCTTTCTACGGCGAAGACATTATAAACAATATAACAGAACATTTAATTTTGTTATGCTTAAGTTCCCTAGTTGGTGATACTTCTTTGTCTCTTACTCCTCAAGAAACTTAACTGTCAGAATGCACAATTTAAAGGCGACTGACACAAACCGCAATTTTAAACAACTTTTTATGTGCCTTTGCGTCTTGTTGTTTTCTCTCGTTTGTTGTCCCTAAAAGTTTCGACATAATATCAGTAAGGTATACCATGGACGGTATTTGTCGACAATAGTAAGTTAAAGGAAACCAGAGAGAAAGTCAGGAAGCAAAAGCCTATATTAAGAAACTACTTATATTTTAATTTCCGAGGAGTTAATCTAGGCTGTAAGTACGAAGTATGATAGTATGAATTGCCGATTTAGCATTATCCCCCAGTTCTTGCTGCATTATATGATTTGACGCAGCTAACTAAACGCAGACTATCAGAGAAAGAACTGCACTTGGTGGCCAGGTGAGTTGGAGTATTATCACGCTTCCCGTTCTTACTGCCGTCCTGTCTATTCGGTCACGTACCTCTTAACCTCGATGTTCGACAAGACTGATAAATACTTCAGTTGCAGGATATGATTAACCACTTATCAATGACTGACGTTAATGAAACACTAATAGGTGGATGCTTTACCGTGTGCGGCGCGGAAATGGCTGTGGGGTCTGCGGAACTACGATGCGGGTTGCGCGGCCGGAGGTTCAGGTCCTCCTTCAGGCGCGCGCACGTGTCTGTGTGTGTGTTACACCGTTCGACCGTGGGAATGGTGGTTGATGTCGGACAGATGGGAACTTCGATCTCGGCAGTCATGCAGGACTTCGGCACCACACGTTCAACCGCCTGCAGGGTGTGCCGTGAGTGGTTGGATGAGGTGTCAGTCCACAACAAATAACTGCCAGTCCATCCTCCCACGGGCATGTGTGTGTGTGTGTGTGTGTGTGTGTGTGTGTGTGTGTGTGTGTGTTGTCCTTAATGTAAGTTAGTTTAAGTAGGATGATTCTGCCAGCATTTTGGAAAAGTATGGACACTAAGCGGACTATGTCTTTGCGATAGCTTTGCGATAGCTTTGTTGTCTTCGGGCACGTTAATAAAAGTTAGTTCCGTTATACGTAAAGCGCATTTTTACGCATTTGTATTTTAATGTATTCCATTGTCTCATTTTTCATTGTTTTATGGTTTAGTTTAGACTGTCCACTAGTCGTATTTGGTTTTCTTATGTTTTGCTGTAGATCGCGTATCACTGACTAAAACCGGTATTCAGTGGACAAAAGTCTTTCGACTATGGACGTAAATAAAGGAATATATGGTTTACTCATGAATCATTATTCAACTGATGACTATGTCGCATGTTGTGAGACGTGACCCTAATTTCATGAAAGATGACGACGAATATTTGTGACTAATCATTCATTTCTTTCAGTGCAAAGAATGACAACAGACAAAATGTTAGATCCCCAACACACACGCGCCCAACAATCCCGCCGTCCCGGTTCTTTGAAAGCGCTCACTGGACTCTTCGGGTAGCTGGAGATGACGTGCATTTGGTAACACGTGGTTTTGTGAGTCATGGCAGTATAATGGAGAATGTCTGCCATTAGCAAGTGTACACAGCTGCGTATCAAATTGCAACACCTTCAAAGACAGGAGATACCACGATCGATTTTATTTGGGAGATATCCGGTGGTAAAACAGATCACATTGTTGAAAAGAGAGCCATATAGGAGATGTATGGAAGGTGATGAAATCAGTATTGAGCGTTGCCGCAAATAATGGCTATAAGCATTGCTCCACAATCCGGCATGGAATCTGAATCTACATACATACCCTGCAACCCACCAAAAGGTGCGTGGCGGAGGGTACCCACTACCACTACTAGTTATTTGCTTTCCTGTTCCTTCCCCATATAGAATGAGGGAAAAACGAATGATTGTACGAGCTCTAATCTCTCTTTGTGGTCTTTATGCAAACTGTAAGCTGCAGTCCGCTTAAAATTCCGGCCGTCTAAATTTCTTCAACAGTGTTGCTGCAAAAGGACGTTGCCTTTCCTCCAGCGACTTCCATTTGAGTTTCAGAAGCATCTCAGTAATCCTCGTGCATTGATCGAATCTACCAGTAACAAATCTAGCCGCCGTCTCTGAATAACTTCTGTGCTGCATTTAGCGAAAATGCTACTAATTTTCTGCTAAACCTCTAGACCAATTTCAATCTAATTTAGTACACACATTCCTTACCGTGAGGTAACAATTGCTGCAGGGTTAATAATCACATACAACACATGGTTCAGATAATATGACGTCATAAACAATAGGAATTGGACGAAGTGGCGCATGATGCAGCGGGACTTTATAAATAGGCTATATGAGAAAGAGTACTTAGCGACTTGCAACAAACTTTAAACGTAATTTAAAACCTTTATTAAACTTTTTCTCGCTGACAATCATAGCAAAATGATGAAAGGAAAAAAGTTTCTCGGTTACTACTTTTCCCATGTTTATGGAGTAAAACTACGGTATTCGGTATAACATTACAATTTATAATTTGTACATTACAAGTTATAGCCGCTAGAAATTTTACCGACAGTATATACGCACATACTTGAGTGTACCTTCGAAATTGTGGTCACCCACAAGCCTGTCCTCAATATAGGCATTCCATCTGCTGATCTCCGTTGTACACTACGCCGTAAAAGTTCTCGGTTTGTGGAGTAGTGAATGGCGCACCCTACAGGTGCCCAACAAACTGAGGAGTATAAAGGAGACAACAAACGTGTGGAGGACCTCTCTGCGAGCCCCTCGCAGAGACTCTGTCGTTCTCTGCCGGCTGCGTATCGGCCATACTTGGCTTACGCACGGCCACCTTCTCCGTCGCGAGGATCCTCGCGAATGTCGATGTGGTGCGCGTCTGACAGTCGCCCACATCGTCTTGGAACGCCCGGACTTAGCAGCACAGAGAAGGAATTTTAATCTCCCTGGCGATTTGAAACTTGTTTTAGCTGACAATGCCTCTGTGGCTGACGCTGTTTTAAATTTTATTCGTGTGAGTGGGTTGTACCGATCCATTTGATTTTTAGTACTGTGTTCATTATGTGTTTGTTCTTCGTTGGCCTACCGCTTTTAGGCAGGTGGTTTTAATGTGCAAAAGCGGCCAGATGCCCTACTGCCTTGTCTGTGGTCACCTGGCCAGGACACGCTGGCATCGTCTTACCACCTTTCTCTTCTTTTACCCGTTTTTACTTTCATTCTTTTACTTATAGACTTGTTACACCCCTTTGCTTGGTGAGACTTAACACATCGTTTTATGTTACATTGTATTGCTTTTATTCTAATCTCTACGGTTGGAACAAGGTACGGATAACAGTAGTCGTTTAGTCCATTTATAACCAAACCATCTAAATTGTATCGCAGTACGACACATAGTCTACGAGAGCACATAAACAGTAACATTCACGGAAAACCGCCCCATCACCCACCAAGTTTTAATCTATTACTTCTTTACTACTAACTGTAATCGAAAGAGGTTTTACACACATACAGTCCTTATACAAATGACTATATACCTGAAAAATGGCAGTAATAAATGAATAAATACCCGGGCAACACCGGGTTTTCAGCTAGTCTAATATATAAAGCAGAGTGACCTTATGTTTGTGTGTTTGTGTGTACTTGTTGAATAAAAATCTTTTTGTTCCAATCTTTATGAAATTTTGTACATGTAAGCTTCAATCCATGCCACGTCGGGGGTTCAAATCCCCCCTTGGGCTTGGATATGTGTTTGTTGTCCTTAGGTTAGTTTAACGTAAGTAGTTTGTAAGTCTAGGGACTTATGACCAAAGTATTTTGGTGCCATAAGAATTACAAACATTTGACCATTTGATTTTCAATCCATGAGGACGGTCGCCATAAGTGTAAGAATCACTAACAATACATAGTTCACGAGATATGCTGTCATAAACAATGAGATGCGCGAAAAACTGCTGCATTTAGCGGAAATGCTGCTCATTTTCTCCTAAACCATTAGACCGATTTCAACCAAATTTTGTACAAACACTCCTTACCGTGAGGTAACAATTGCTGCAGTGTTAATAATCATATGCGACACATGGTTCAGAAGATATGACGTCATAAAAAATAGTAATCGCAAAAATCTCTCACATAATGCGGCGAGACTTTAAAAATACGCTCTATGAGAATGAGAGTACTTAGCGACTTGCAACAAACTTTAATTTCAAACCTTTATGAAACCTATTCTCGCTGACAACCATAGCAAAATAAATAAAAGAAAAAAAGTTTCTCGCTTACTACTTTTCCGCTGTTTAGGGAGTAAAACTACGGCATTCGGTATAACGTCACAATTTATAATTTGTACACTACAAATTGTAGCCACAGGAAATTTTACAGACAGTATACACGCATATAGTTGAGCGTACCTTTTGAATTGTATCACTGTACGACACGTAGTTTATGAGAATTGATCACATAAACAGTAACGTTCATGGAAAACTGCCCCATGACTAATCAAGTTTTAATCTATTACTTCTTTCATTTAATTGTATTCCCAAGAGATTGTACAGACATACAACCCTTACACAAATGAGTATATACATGAAAAATGGCAGGAATAAATAAATAAATACCCGGGCAAGGCCGGGTATTCAGCTAGTTCTCCCAATACATCCAAGTCAACCATCCGCCTTCCCATTTCATATCGCTGTGCAGTTTTACGCCTAGATATTTGACGCGATTGTGTCAAATGTTCAAATGTTTGTTAAGCTTAAGGGACTTAACTACGGGGTTATCAGTCCCTAAACTTACAAACTACTTATGAACTACCTACAACTAAGGACGGCACAAATATCCATGCCCGTGGGGGGATTCGAACCCCCGACCGTAGTGGCCGTGCAGACCGTGACTGGAGCGCCTCAGTCCCCTCGGCCACCGGGGCCGGCGCGATTGTATCAAACAGCCCACTACTAATTATGTATTCGAACAAAAAAAATATTTCAAATGTTTGTTAAGCTTATGGGACTTAACTTCGGGGTCATCAGTACCTAAACTTACAAACTACTTATGAACTACCTTATACTAAAGACGGCACAAACATCCATTCCCTTAGGGGGGGATTCGAACCCCCGACCGTAGTGGCCGTGCAGACCGTGACTGAAGCGCCTCAGTCTCCTCGGCCACCGCGGCCGGCTGTATTCGAACATTACGGGATTGTTTCTCCTACTCATCTGCATCACCTTATATCTTTCTACATTTGAGGCTAGCTGCCATTCCTCACATTACCTAGAAATTTGGTCCAAGTCATCCTGCATCCAAAGATGACACCTTCCTGGCTACGTATTCCATATGCTCTTACGTTCGTTAGCAGTCTGTAGTGCGGTACCGTGTCAAACGCCTTTCGAAAATCTAGAAAAATGCAGCCTGCCCTTCACCCATGTTTCGCAAGTTGTTTTGAGAGTAACGGGCAAGCTCTTTCGCACGATCGACGATTCCTAAAGCCATGCTGATGCATGGACAGTAGCATCTCTTTCTCTGTTGTTGTTATGGTCTTCAGTCCGGAGATTGGTTTGATGCAGCTCTCCACCCTACTCTATCCTGAGCAAGCATCTTCATCTCCTCATAAGAACGGCAACCCACATCCACTTGAATCTGCTTAGTATACGCGTCTCTTGGTCTCCCTCTGCGATTTTTACCCCACACACTTCCCTCCAATGCTAAATTTACGATTCCCAGATGTCTAAGAATGTGTCCTACCAAGCGATCCCTTCTTTCAGCCATGGAATGCCAAAAATTCCTTTTCTCACCAATTCTGTTCAGTACTTCTTCATTGGTTATGCGATCTACCCACCTAATCTTCAGCATTCTTCTGTAGCACCACATTTCGAAAGCCTCTATTCTCTTTCTGTCCACACTGTTTATCGTCCATGTTTCACTCCCGTACAAGGCAACACACCACACAAATGCCTTCAGAAAGAACATCCTTAGGCTTAAATCAATATTCGAGGTTAACAAATTTCTCTTTTTCAAGAACGCTTTTCTACCCATTGCCATTCTGCATTTTATATCCTCTGTACTGCGACCATCGCATGTTATTTTACTACCCAAGTAACAAAACTCATCTACCACCTTCATTGTTTCGTTACCTAATCTAATTCCTTCAGCATCGCCTGATTTTCTAAGTCCGCATTCCATTACCTTTGTTTTGCTCTTGTTAATGTTCATTTTATACGCACTCTTCAACACACTGTCCATTCCATTCAACTGCTCTACCTGGTCCTTCGCTGTCTCTGACAGAATTACAATGTCATCAGCAAAACGCAATGTTTTTATTTCTTCCCCCTGAACTTTAATCCCTATTCCAAATTTTTCCTTGCTTTCCTTCACCGCCTGCTCGATGTACAAGTTGAATAACATCGGAGAAAGGCTACAACACTGTCTTACTCCCTTCCCAACTAATGCTTCCCTTTCATGCCCTTCGAGTCTAATAACTGCGGTCTGGCTTTTGTACAAGTTGTAAATAATTCTCCTTTCCCTGTATTTTACCCCTAATGACTTCAGAATTTGAAAGTGTGTATTCCAGTCAACATTGTCAAAAGCTTTCTCTAAATCAACAAAAGCTAAAAATCTATCTTCTAAGATAAGTCGTAAAGTCAGTATTGCCTTCCGGGTTCCTACGTTCCTCCTGAATCCAAACTGATCGTCCCCGAGGTCAGCTTCTACCAGCTTTTCCATTCTCTTGTAGATAATTCGTGTTAAAATTTTGCAACAATGACATATCAAACTGATGGTTCTGTAATTTTCACATCTATCTGCGCCTGATTTCTTTGGAATGGGGATTATTATATTTTTCTTAAAGTCTGAGGGTATTTCGCCTGTCTCATAAATCTTACACACCAGGTGAAATAGTTTTGTCATGGCTGGCTCTCCCAGAGACTTTAGTAGCTCTGAGGGCATGTTATCTATTCCCGGGGCCTTGTTCCGACCTAGGTCTTTCAGGGCTCTATCAAATTTATCTCTCAGTATCGTATCTCCTATTTCATCTTGATATACTACCTCTTCCCTTCCTACAACATTGTCTCTAAGTTCATTTCCTTTGTAGAGCTCATCTTTGTACTCTTTCCACCTTTCTGCTTTCCCTTCTTTGCTGAGAACAGGTTTTCCATCTGAGTTCTTGATAATTGTTGAACTGTTTTCCTTGTCCCCGAATGTCTCTTTTATTTTCCTGTAGGCAGTATCTATTTTTCCCCTTCTTATACATTCTTCTATAGATAGGCATTTGGCTTCTAGCCACTGCTGCTTAGCCATTTTGCACTTCCTGTCAATCTCATTTCTTAGTCGTCTGTATTCCATTTTGCCTGTTTCATTTACGGCATTTTTATATTTTCTCCTTTCATCAATTAACTGTAGTATTTCCTGTGATAACCAATGATTTTTTGTAGGTCTTGCCTTTCTACCTATTTTGTCCTCTGCTGCCTTCACTATTTCATCTCTCAATGCAACCATTCCTCTACTGTTTTATTTCCCCCCGTTTCTGTCAATTGTTACCTAAAGCACCCTCTGAAATTCTTAAGAACCTCAGGTTCCTTCAGTTTATCCAGGTCCCATCTCCTTATTTTCCTACCTTTCTTCAGTTTTTTTCAATTTCAGCCTACAGTTCATGACCAATAAGTTATGGTCAGAGTCTATATCGGCTCCTGGGTATGTCTTACTGTTTAAAACGTGGTTGCGGAATCTATGTTTTACCATTATAAAATCTATCTGATACCTTCCGGTGTCTCCTGGTCTCTTCCACGTATACAACCTTCTTTTGTGATTCTTAAACCAGGTGTTTGTTATGATTAAATCATGTTCCGTGCAAAATTCTACCAGGCGACTTCCTCTTTCATTTCTTCTGCCCAGTCCATATTCACCTACTATTTTTCCTTCTCTTCCTTTTCCTACTACCGAATTCCAGTCTCCCATCACAATTAAGTTTTCCTCTCCCTTAATTGTCTGAAAAATTTCCATTAACTACTCATACATTTCTTCAATCTCCTCATCATCGGCAGAGCTATTTGGCATATAAACCTGTACTACTGCTGTCGGTGTTGGCTTCGTATCTATCTTGACAATGATAATGCGATCACTGTGCTGCTTATAGTAGTTTACTCGAATTCATATTTTCTTATTCATTATCTGTCCTACTCCTGTGATAACCCCAACTGATTTTGTAGTTATAATCATGTACTCACCTGACCAGAAATCCTGTTCATCCTCCCACCGAACTTCACTAATCCCCACTATATCTAACTTCAACCTATCCATTTCTCTTTTTAAATTTTCTAATTTTCCTACCCGATTAAGGGATCTAACATACCACGTTCCGATCCGTAGAATGCCAGTATTGTCTTTCCTGATGACAACATCCTCCTGAGTAGTCCCCGCCCGGAGATCCGAATGGGGGAGTATTTTACCTCCGGAATATTTTACCCGAGAGGATGCCATCATATTTTCATACAGTAGAGTTGCATGTCCTCGGGAAAAGTAACGGCTGTAGTTTCCCCTTGCTTTCAGCCGTTCGCAGTAGCTGTGTGGCAAAGCCACATTAGCTGATGTTACAAGGCCAGCTCAGTCAATAATCCAGACTGTTGCCCCTGTAACTACTGAAAAGGCTGCTGCCACTCTTCAGGAACCACACGTTTGTCTGGCGTCTCAAGAAAATTTATTGTCTTAGAACTGAGAATATGTTCAAGACTTCTACAGCAAACTAACGTTAATGATATAGATATGTAATTATGTGAGTGCGTCCTTTTGCCTTTCTTATACACAGGATTCAGATGCGCCTTTTTCCATTCACTTGAAACTTCTTGTTGAATCAAAGCTTCGCGATAAATGTAAGCTAAGTAAGCGGCAAAAGCTGCAGAGAATTCTTTGTAAAACGGAATTGGTACCCCATCTGGACCGTGTCACTTGTTTGTTTTCAATTGTCTCACAAGGGACACCTTTGACCTCGAACTCTCGGAACCGCACGAAACCATGCTTGGAATAACAGGACAGTGTCTTGTGTGTCATTTCCATGCAGAACGTTGCATTGTACCTCCAGTAATATGGAGGTTTGTGCGCCGTCTTGCAATAACCGTTTTTATCTGTAGTTACAAATACATTACATCCGATTTTTGTACTAGCATTGCTGCATATACTTCTGTTAAATTGTTCATAAAAAATTATAATGTATTACAAACTCTAAAGCGAAAGAGAATATTAGAATCCAGGATAACAGTTTACTTACAGTCGTTGAGGCGTACAGTGCTGATGTTGGCAACAACCGTAGAATGCTATTTGAAAATCCAATCATACAGAATAAGGGAAATAATCCTTGGTGTTGGCACTGAAGTAAATAAATAATTCTGTTCTTTTCCTTAGGTTGACAGAAGTTTTTATGTAACAGTACTCTTGCCTTGTCAGTAAATTAACCATCCTTGTGAAAGAAATATTTCGTTGCCAACATTAGCATACTACGTCGCTGCAACCGTAACTAAACTTTACGCAGTATTCTATCTGTCTTAGTTAAGTTGTAATCCCTTATAGATATGTGTCACTATAGACATTTAGTTATAAAAATATAAAAGCGGGTGGGTTTTGTGATAAAACGCCAGGTTTCGTGCTTTCAAAATACATACTGCAATTTATAACGGCTGAACTTCGAAACGCAACAAAGAGCATTCAACAGTTGTTGCTGCACAGTACACTGCCCGGTCTCCGTAAGTAATATTTTACGCAGTGTAATAATATTATTTTTCGTTTTTGTACCCTAGCTGCGGGAGCGGCCGACCGCTTAAAGGCGCCTTCCTGCGGAGATTCGAGTCCTCCCCCAGGCATGGGTGTGTGTATTGTCCTAAAGTTAGTTTAAAGTAGTTTGTAAGCCTAGGGACTAATAGCCACACAAGTTAAGTCCGTTAGATTTTAACCATTTTAACATTTTGTACTCAAAATATATTTGTATGTTCTGGAAAGCTCTGTTGTGTTATGATACTGTGCGGCTGCTATCTCCCCACTGGCAGAATCTCTGTTATTAGGTAGTGCTTTCAAAAGAGATATACAAAAACGTACGTTCGAATATCACACACTTCAGATCATAATAAATATATTTACGGAAAACATACAGACCTCTCCGTCCGGGTTACCAGTTATCGCGACAATTTTTTTTTATGTTCGAATCTTTTTGGAAACGAAGCATTGTAAATCCACCTCTAGAACGATTAGAAGAGTTTACGGTAGCGTAACCATCCGCAATTTCATGTTAAATTGCCGTGACGCAAATACTATATCTGCCCAGCACGTTACACTTAAGAACTATGGGCAACGAAATTCAGGGTGCGACAGCTCGTACTTATAGGAGCCTAAAGACAGAGGACTCTTTTGAACGACGATTCGTCTGCACCACGATTCGATTCTTACAATTCTTTGTTTGTATTAGCTCAAATGAATGATACATTCACGAATCTCCACAACTCTACCACCTTCCTACTATCGATATAAAACCGTCCTGGCGATAACAGCGTCACTTGACGAGGAATGACTGCTGGTCAGACACCCGCGCGGTGAATATAGTACCGTAACGTGGGGTGAAATGGAACAGAACATGTAGTTTCTACTGAAAATTAATGTCTAAATATTGCACTACAACTCTGAAAATTAATATAAAGAACCTCTAGTTATGCTTACATCTATGTGTTGCAAGGTTAAAAATCCTCTATCAAAACCTTTCGTTATATTTTAATCTAAATTGTTTCAAATCATCCCTGGAGTTGGGGTGATTTGGAACACTGACTCTTTTGATAAATATTTGCATTTAAAACATATGGAGGTGTTGATTGGGACACAGTAAACACATGTGTCAGAACTTTGTTGTGGAGGATGCCTTTATATTACGTCTGTTTGATTTTAATTAATGCTGTTTACTGGGTGGAACACTTCTACTGTCTGCTCCAAATTGCTGAAATAGTTTTCTATCTCTCTGTTAACTTGCACCCTAGCTCTCTTTACATTTTCACTTAAACGTACTGTAAGAGCCTTGTTATGTGAGATCAGATTTTTCACCCACTCATATCCAGGCCTGTTGCCATCAGACCTCTTTTCCACTCTTCCACTTCGGTCCAAATCGCACCTCAGAATATCCCGAACCTCACTTGTCGTAATTGGCTGACACCATTCTGCACATTTAAATAAACCACTGATTGATGCCCTCTCTTCTTCTGTTGCCAAGACGGTTTGTCCACCTATTTTCAAAGGATTTTTATTATTTAACTTCCTTGAGAATGTACTAACAGGTATTCCATATTTTTAGAAACATTTCTGAGATATTTTACGTGTCTTGATTTCATTCAGAGCTTTCTGGAGGCTTATCTCGCTATAGTTTTGATATCCAGCTGGCCCAGTCTTCTTTTTGTACACTCGTAGCATGTTCCAATTCACCCTGAAAAAATATTATTTTTCATATTTACACCTCTACCTAATAAACAACATAAGTAAACATAAGCTAACTTTTCACACACCATGACTGATAGTTGCCCTTAACATACCAATGTCAGAAAACTGTATTACTGTTACCAGAGTAGCTGTGCAACAGTTTGTTTTCAGACTTTCATATTATGGGAAATTTTACACTTTTATATAAATATTTTTTTGGAGTTGTATACCTCTTTCACACACACAATTTTTGTATCACTGTAACAATTAGTATCTCTGGTGACTATAGGAGGTGGTTTTCATTAGTTACACCAAAGTATCTCTCCTCAGCAAAAATGATTTCTTGAAATGGAGAAATGTTCCATTTCACCCCAGTAGTTCCAAATCACCACAAGTTACGGTACCAGAGTGCGGAGGCTGGGCAAGATCACGTGGGGAACTGCACGGCCTGTCGGCTGTTGGAGGACTGCTGCGGGGTGTCTTCAATAAGTGGAGCCAAAAAAATAGCGGTAAGAGATCGTATTTTTATTGAAAGGTACGCGGGTTCGATTCCACCCGGCGCATTGCGAAGGAGCAGAAAAACATTTGCCGCCGGCTGGAGTTCAACCTGCGACCTTCTCAATACGAATCCCATCGTTTAACGCTGAGCCAAACACCGCTTCCTAAACACGCGCTCACAGGGACAGTTGCTAAGATGCATATGGTGATAAATACGTACCAAAATTCCTTTTACTTCCTAAACGCTCGGACATTTCGAGTTCCCACTTGGGGCACTTTCGTGTCTCACCACGCCCTACATGTACCATAAATTTGGACGAATTCGGCGATGAGTAGGCGTCCTCTCCTCGTAAGACTTTAATGGGTATGTGACGATGGGGAGTGCGAATCCTTCGTTTCCCGGAGGAACATCTCCTTGACACCTACAACTGTGTGACAAAGGCGAGCTGGCGGCTGAGAAATGTATTTTCCCACTCTCTCAAATTTTGCTTCCTCAATTACGGTATCAACTAGATATAAATGATAATAATAAAAAAAGTGAAACAAATCCATCAATAATGAAAACTACAGCATTAGAAACAATCAGTCAGAGATACCCCGAAGATCAGTGGCTACACATCTACATAGATGGGTCATTAATGCAAAAAGAAAGAAATATTGGTGTATGAATACACAGCAAAATCTTCTGTTTTATCAAAGTTTTGGATTACACCACTCTAATTTTGAAGGTGAAGTTGAAGCCGTCAGAACTGTAGTAAATCAGCTAAATAACTATTTGCACACATTTGATTAAGCAGTCATATTCTGTGACTCGAAAGCAGCAATATCAGCAGTTGTTAACTTAAGAGATCCAAAAATTGCTAAAGTAAAAGATATCCAAGAAATAATTAAGTCCCTACAGCAACAGAACAAGAAAATTGCAATTCAGTGGATACCATCTCACTGTGGCGTAATGGTAATGAGAAAGCTGATTTCCTAGACAAAAAGGACACAAAAATTAAACAAATTGGAAAAACTACCCTGTCATATTTTGCAGTAAAATCGCATTATTATCAATATTTTTAAAGAATAATCGAGAAGAATTAAAAAATTCTCATGTGAGCGGAAGAGCCGGGAAACCCTGTTGGATTAGCAACTGATACCAGATGGAGCAGAAGAGAGGCAGTGGCGACATCCCGCCTGACTGCTGGACACCACTGTTTGGCCGCCACCTGCACAACATCTCCAGAATGTGTTCTTTGTCACAAGAGTGCTGCCTAATGAACAGCGATCATTTAAAAGAGTGTTCACAATTGTGCAATTGTAATTTAGACTTAACAAAATTGTACTGGGAAGCTAGAAAGCGAATGACGTTAAGTCAACTGCCGGAACATTAAAATAATAATAATAATAATAATATTTGGTAGACGGTGAAGTTCCTCTAGTTTCTAAGGTTAATAGTGCTAGGTTTCATAGTTCGGTATAAAACGTAAGATTTTATCGAGTTTCATAGATAAAATACCGCCGCGGTGGAGTAGCCGGGCGGTCTAAAGCACCTCGCTGGAGAGCGCGCGGTTGCTCGCCGTGGAGGTTCGAGTCCTCCCTGAGGCATGGGTGTGTGCTTGTCCGTAGGTTAGTTTACGTAGGTTTAAGTAGTTTGTAAGCTACGGACTGATGACCACGCAGTTTGGTCCGATACATTTACAAACATTTTAACATTTTGATAAAATACCCTCTGCCATACACCATACGTAGGGAGAGAGTGGAAAGTTTCATCGCAATTGGTTGGTTGGATGATTAAAGGGGACAAAACTACAATGGTCATCAGTCCCCCTTCATTGCAATTGGTTCAACGGCGCAGCAGCGTATAAAACACGAACAAACATGATACGGCAGTTCCCAATGCGTCTCATTGTTTATGAAGTCACATCTCCTAAGCTATAAAGGAGTACAATGTAATAATTCCCAAGGCAAAACGCGTTGCGAGTACACGTAACATCTAAAGCGATGTGGCAAAGATCAGAACAGAAGTAGCGCCGAAGAGAGGCCTCGAGTGATTCCACAGATAATACTAACGAGACACATGACTCTACTAGCGGTACCAGATTATACGACAGCGCCACATGTGAAGGCGGCTAAATATAAAATATGAAGGAAATGAACAGTAACCGAAGCGTCACAAAGACAAGTGCTCAGAAGGGATTAGCACTAGATATTAGGATAACTGAATAACTGATGACAACTCAGGGTGTGTGTAGAGAGACCTTGCGTACGAGGTTTGTCAGGAAAGTAATGAGACTGTTTCTCTATTTCAGGAACTACATACAGAAGGACAATGAAACTAGTGGAGCTGATAAAGGCAACATTTGTCTACAAGCAGTGAATATTTGAAGTACCTACGGTGAACACACGTGAGTTTATAACATATTTTGTTAGGTGTGTTAGTGTTGCTTGTCCGTGAGATGGCGGGTACATCAAATTTTGTGTGAAACTCAATGACAATGCACTAGAATCATTTAGTAACATTTAGAAAACATTTAGAAAATTAACACAAGCTGCTGAGTGGCACACAAGCAGCTAACCACGAGTAAAGAAGGCCAGGAGAAGCAAATAAAAAATCTGGGTCATGTTGATTTGGTTCTTTGATCATCAAGGCTAGATCCATAAGGAATTTTTTCCTCGAGGAAAAACAATGTATCAACAATTTTAGATCCAGGTCCTTGAAACACAAGGAATCGGGTCATTCGTGTCCGTCCTGACATGTCTCAATCATGGATCCTCCGTCACGACAATGCACCGTGCCACACTGCTCTCTATTGGTAATAAGGGCATTCATGTTTTGCCAACCCCCCCCCCCCCCACCCTCACCACAATTCCTAAGATCTCAGTCTCTGTGACGTCTTCCTGTTCCCAAAAATAAAAAAATGCTGTTTGTGGCCATCATTTTGGGTCCGTAGGAAACGTTGAAAGGGTCGTGACACAGGAGCTTTGGAGGGTTCTATCTGTGAGAGGGCAAGAGTGTCTTCGAAACTAATAACAGGATATTTTTCCGCATCTGATGTACTAATCCAACTAGTCATCCATGTCGTGGGACAAAATATTGTGTAAACGAGTGCTGAAAGATTGGATGTCCTAGTTCTTCTCTCACAGTCGTATATCGGAAACTGGCAATTATAACCTTGGTCTCAGACAGTAAAGGAATATGAACACCGTGCAATGTTTTCTGATTATTTTTTCTGAAATCGATTTCTCCGCTTCAGTACGTAATTGTTATTCGATTTCTGCTATTCGTTCGCTGTTCTTTCTATTCTTCGATGGCAAGATTCAAGTGTGCAAAGTTTTACTGAAATCAGATGGACGATACGGCAGCGCATAAAATACAACACAAACATGATGCGGCTGTCTGCCACGCGTCTCAGTGTTTATGAGAAGAGAGTTTATAAGAAGTACGATGAAATAATTCCTAAAGCACATTCATTAGCGAAAATCGATAGTGCTGCAAAACAAGATGCGAACACATCTAATAGCAAATAATTAATACATTTAAACGTCATTCATAATGCTGTAGTTTTAGAAGCAACTGCGTATTCATGAGGTCACATCTGTTTAACTATATATGTCTGATGAGCTACGTGAAGTATAGTGATGTAATTACGCCTGTAACTTTCGCGAAAGTGCAACGATTGCAGATCAAGTGCAGTGCCAAAGCTATGAATTGTTTTCCACGATTCCGGAGATTTCTTGTTTATTGCTTCTAGGGACCATTCATTTGGCACACATGTGTCCAGTGCAGCTCGTGCGAGGCCCCATGATGACCAGGACGTATCGTACACTGGTTGCAGACCATTTACACCCCATCATGCCGATCGAGTTTCCCAACGTCATTGTCATTTTTCAATTATATAACTCACGATGTCACAAGGCCGGGAGTTGCTGGAGTGGTTTGAGCAAAACAGTGGCGAGTTCTGTTTATGTGGTTGTCCATCAACTTGTTCTGTCACAACGCGATCGCGATAGAACGCATATGGGATGTGCCTGAACGTGTGGTCAGAGCTTATCCCTCCCTCCCTGGAGTTTGCGAGACTCAGGCGATGCAGATGCGGCGCCAGATATCGCCAGCCATATACCACGGCCTCGTCGCAAACAGGCCAACATGCGTCACCACTGTCATCGTGCCAAATGAGGACCTCACTGTTGTGACTACTCATGTTAACTGTTATCTGGCCTTGCTAAGTATCTTCCATTCATTACATGTAATTGATTTTTTTTGGACGGCGCTCTTGATTAAGTGACTACAGTCTGCATGTATTTCTGTACAGTGTGTGACGGAGAGTAACTTTGACTTTGTTATTTGTGAAGTTTTCTTCCTGATAAATTGAAGGATGGAGAGTAGCAAGAACATATGCTCGCCGCGAACTTCTCTTAAACTAATTTTGTCTTTGTGTATCTACATGAACGATATACAGGAGTCTGCAAAATTACCCATATGTTTCGACTGCATTTAGAAAACAATAACGCTTGACTTTCTCAACGGAAAGAAGTGTTCAGACATAAACGTGACTTCCAACATACCTCAAGAGAGTGATAGAGGCACATTACTTTTCACAGTATATATGACCAAATAGCTGAAAATGTGGCGTCGCCCGTGTATATATTTACTGCAGTCTTAAATTAGTCCACCTCACCTTGCGTTTTCTCTCTTCCCTTTCCTTCTCTGTCTGTTCATCTCTTCCACTCCCCTTTCTCTGCCATCACCTACTCCTCTCTCTTAAACTCCTGCTCCACCTTCTCAGTCAATTAGTCAATTGCGTCATACATCTCCGAAAAATTATATAAGTGCAGTGTTACCTGAAAGACATAAATTTCAAACTCATAAAATCGTGTACACAGAACAAAATTACGAACATAGCTTCTTTGGAGGCATCACATGAGAATGGCATAAGTCGAAATGGCCGACATGAAAAATAAAGTATTTGCAGCAACTTAGGTTATTAATATTTATTGGAATGAAATAATTTCTGAAGCACATTCATTGGCGTAAATGGATAGTGTTTGTAAAATAAATAGCGAATACAGTTAGCAAAGAGGTAATAAATTTAAACGTGATTCTTAATGCAGCCGTATACGGCGCATAACGTCAAGGTTATATTCCTTATTGAATGCACGACCTAGAAGTAAAAATTTGTGAAGCACTATGAGACGGTAAAAAAAAATAAATAAAATAAGATAAAAAAACAATAAAAAAGTCAGCCAAACTTTCACATTTAGTCGAACTTTGACTGCTTTTTCCGGTCTCGGTTCACCGTGCCGTTATAACCGTAAACCCAAGTAGTCACGAGTTATGACCATTTTGAGCAAATCAGGATAATCATTGACGTCAGACAAGGTCTCCCGAGCAATAGTAACACCTGACGGTTCTTCTGATCAAATTTGGAAAGTTTTGGAACAAACTTCGCCGACAAACATCTCATGCCCAAAACAGTTGAAAAAATTACATAACACAAGCCGAGCTATATACCAACATCCTCAGTAAAGTCGCTTACGGGAACTGGACGATTTTCAAAAATGTTCAAATGTTTGTAAAGCTTATGGGACTTAACTACGGGGTCATCAGTCCCTAAACTTACAAACTACTTATGAACTACTTACGAACTAAGACGGCACAAACATCCATGCCCGAGGGGGGATTCGAACCCCCGACCGTAGTGGACGATTTTCCGAAACAATTTTCTTCAGAGCTTCGACGTTGTCTGATGTGCTTTGTCTTCCAGACCGAGGTTCTGGCATCTTCTCGGTCTTCTTAGGAGAGCTTGTACCACTGGTAAACAGGTTTTTCACTTCTAACAGATTTTTCGTGTGTCACTAACATTTCAAGTGTTTTAGAACACTACATTAAATTTTTCACAATAAATGAGTTGCAAATATTTGCAACAATTGTAATACTAACAGAAAATCGCCGAGCACACTAAAACACATCTAACCTATCTATCTGTCAAAAACAAACCATGTATGGTGTACTCTTCAAACTCTGAACATACGTTCGGGACACGTGTACCAACATAACAAAAAATAAGTTAATAATCGAATGGCGCAGTTTGATAAGTCACCTTACTTTCTGAACGGCGCCGGTTTGTTGGTCCCAGCTGCTGCGTGACTCATTTCTTAACCGTCCATGCGCCATGCGCCACTCATGTTCTGCGTGTGAATTATGGTCACGTGGTTGTTTATGACCATGGAGAGACAGTGGCTCTTGGAAACGTACATCTATCCTTTGAACGTTCGTCTTCGAAAAGATTACTATCGCACTCACACGATCAAGTAACACAACCAATTGCGATCTGACCTCGTGATTTGAATTTGAGCAGAAATAAATCTAAAGCTCTGTTGCCTCTACGAGAGTATAAGTAGCAACGAATAGAGGCATCGAGTGATTCCACAGATAATACTAACGAGACAGATGACGCTAGTAGCGGTACCAGATCATGCGAAAGCGCCAAGTGTGAAGACGGATAAATATAAATGCGAAGGAAATGAACAGTAACCGAAGTGTCACAGAGACAAGTGCTCACAAGACATTAGCACCAGATATTAAGACAGCTGAATAACTCTGGACGCCAGAGGTAACCTATCCTAAGTAACATTTCGCTGACTTTACAGGAGAGCAAAAAGAAGCTGCTGCGACTCGGATTTGGCTACCTGTAGAATAATTCAAATACCCAATCATGAAGACCTCTAGTTTTTATATCTTTTCTAGTTAGTTTCTACATGTACTTCGTTTTTAGAAATATCTTCTGAAATGTTACGATATTTTACCTCACATAAATATATTTGTGAAGCCGTCTTTATTTACACATACGATATTGTCAAGGTGCTTATTACATTAGGTTTGCTGTTCATTTGCATGCCATTTTATATTTATAAATGTTCCTTTTTATGTTTATAAATGTTTACCTTTATTATACAGGATTATTCTACGAAATACGAATAGGAATATGAGAATTATTGGTACTGAAATTAAGAAATAAAGCCATTCATACTTATTGAATACCAGTAGATTTATTAAGAGTTACAATTTTATCCTTTCACAAAGCCGGTCACAAATACTAGTCACTCAGCAAAGTTTAAGTATATTGAACAAAATAAATTCCAACCATAGTAGCTTACTCTAGAAAGTAACAAAGGTTAAACTTCTTTAAAACCTGAGACAATGACAAACATTTCTGTCCAAATTCAGCATATATTCATTAACAAATTGAGGACAAAATTCGAAATGTAGAAAAACAATTCCCTTGTACAATTAATTGATAACAACGTCATTATGTTCATATCCTTCTGAGTCCTTTTCAGTTTGTGTTGACATAATCTGTGGTATATTTTGGTAGAAATAGTGTAAAGATCCAGGCTCCCACCTAAGCAGCTTTTGTAAATCTTTATACTTCTCTGTAGCAATAGATCTGAGAGTATTTCGTATAGCAGGAAGCTCTTCCGGCCATACTGCCCCTCTTTTTCGCCGTTGCACGACAATCTCTTGAAATTCACCATCAAATGCTGTTTTATAGAACACAGAACCTGAATTCTGTGCTCGTACTTGTAGATGCACAACTTGGCTAACCAAAAAATTTTCCAGATACTAAACTTTTGATTGTCCGTTTAACTAAAGGTGATGATGATCCTTTGAAAAGACTTTCAAAGTCTTTAAAATCTGCCATTTGCATGTCATATACTTGAATGAGTTCTTTGAATCTGCACTGGCGAACAAAATGTTGCCAATCCCAAGGAGTTGCAATTATGTCATTTGGGCTCAGTTTGCTTTTGGCACGTTCACTAACAGCATGTACACCATCTACCTCCATATGAGTGTCCCTTCAATAAGAATTTATGGTTTATCACTTTAAGATTAGGAAGACACCTAATAATCCAAAAATATGACAGAATCATGGGTAAGTTACGATTCTGGCCTCCACAGTTGTCAGTCCATATCGCAAGTTCCTCAGTTTGGGTTTTGGCAGGTTAGCTAGGGCCCACTTTAGCAAACAAGATGACACTTCTATAGGTCCACGACCTGCTACTGTTTCATCCCACATGCAACAATAGGATTTCTGCTCTGAAGCATCAAGGATTGTCAGATTATACGTCCAGAGCTTTCTTAGATAAAACGCACTGGAATTAGTAAGGTGAGGTGTCGGCAAACATTTTTGAAGATCGAACATGACAATCTTTGCATTTGATCCAGGTTGTTTTGACCGATTTTTGTCGAAGGTCTTGTTTTTATATCTTACATCTGCTTCTGACAAGTGGCCATCGTAATCTGATTAAAATTTGGACTGTTTCTTCAGCTGTTATATCATTTTTGAGTTTCACCTGAAACTCATCACAGTCATCACACGTATCAGTCGCAGGTTTCTTGAATCCTAAATTAAACTCAATGTTAAATATGTCACGGTAAACCCACTGCTTTGCAATTAACTCTTGCTTCATTTCGTTTTCCTTGCAGTGCTCTACATACAAAGAATACATTTTTGATATATTGAGATGGCTGCTAAGATACAATCTACCTGTTTTTGCATAACGAGGCAACGATATTAATACGCCACCATTAGTTCGATTTAACTATCTGGAACGCGCAGTATGAAAAGTACATACGAACGCGCATGGTGTCATGACAAGTCTTTGTGGTAATAATGAGAAAACACGCGTTGATTAAACGCTGAACTTGGAAAGGAAAATCACTGCACAAGATACACAAGGCTTCGGCAATGGGGAACAGTCGAAAATTACAACAAGAGAGACCTGACAGATCACGCTTTCCCGTGGGTTAAATAGACGTAATTGCATTTCAGTCAAGTAAAGTTTGTTTAGTTACATTTACATAAACGTATATCATATGACCAACCAAAATGAAAATCGCATACCTGGGATTCTTCATTTCTTAGCAGCAAATCAATTCCATCAGTAACTTTGTCGTAAGGTAAGGTCTCAGCACCCAACAGATTCGCACTGTCATTTTCCTAAGTAAACAAACTGCATTATTGTACAAAACGCGATGAATTTTGCTCGATTCAAATGATAAACCATGTATAATAGGACTGTACCTTTGATTGATCGTATGACAAGCATTGTAGTTGTGTCAGTTCCGTGTATTATAGCCACTCATTTTCGTCAAAAGGAGGCGCTACATGTGTACTTGTATCTGTCACCAACGGAGTTCCGACGACATTACTACCGTCGACTGGTAGTAAAGCATCGAGATCATTTGTCTCTTAAATCGCGGAACGTACATTTAGATGTTTCTTATATCCCAGTATGATGAATAATATCTTAAAATGTATATTGTTGTGGTCTTCAGTCTGGAGACTGGTTTGATGCAGCTCTCCACAATACCCTATCCTGAGCAAGCCTCTTCATCTCCACATCAGAACGGCAACCTACATCTGTCTGAATCTGCTTACTGTATACATCTCTTGGTCTTCCTCTGCAATTTTTACCCCCCACACTTCCCTCTAATGCTAAATTCACAATTCCTTGATGTCTAAGAATGTGTCCCACCAATCTATCCCTTCTTTTAGTCAAGGTATGCCAGAAATTTCTTTTCTCCCCAATTCTGTTCAGTACCTCATTAGTTACGCGATCCACCCACCTAAACTTCAGCATTCTTCTGTAGCACCATATTTCAAAAGCCTCTATCCTCTTCCTGTCTGCACTGTTTATCGTCCATGTCTCACTCTCATACAAGGAAACACTCCATACAAATGCCCTCAGAAAGGACTTCCTTAGGCTTAAATCAAAATTCGATGTTAACAAATTTCTCTTTTTCAAAAACGCTTTTCCACCCATTGCCATTCTGCATTTTATATTCTCTGTACTGCGACCATCATTTGTTATTTTACTGCCCAAGTAACAAAACTCATCTACCTCCTTTATTGCTTCGTTTCCCAATCTAATTCCTTCAGCATCACCTGATTTTCTTACACTGCACTCCATTACCCTAGTTTTGCTCTTGTTAATGTTCATCTTATATGCACCTTTCAGCACACTGTCCATTCCGTTCAATTGCTCTTCCAGGTCCTTTGCTGTATCTGACTGAATTACTATGTCGTCGGCAAAACGCAATGTTTTTAATTCTTCCCCCTGAACTTTTATTCCTTCTCCAAATTTCTCCTTGCTTTCCTTTATAGCTTGTTCAATGTACAAATTGAATAACATTGGCGAAAGGCTACAACCCTGTCTCAATCCCTTCCCAACCACTGCATCCCTTTCATGCCCTTCAACTCTGACAACCGATGTCTGGTTTTTGTACAAGTTGTAAATAATCTTACTCTCCCTATATTTTTACTCCTGCTTGCTTCAGAACTTTAAAGAGTTTATTCCAATCAACATTGTCAAAAGCCTTCTACAAATCTACAAAAGCTAGAAATGTAGGTTTGCCTTTTCTTAATCTATCTTCTAGGATAAGCCGTAAAGTGAGTATTGCCTCCCGTGTTCCTACATTTCTCCTGAACCCGAACTGATCTTCCACGAGGTCGGCTTCTACCAGTTTTTCCATCCTTCTGTATATAATTCGTGTTAATATTTTGCAACCATGACTTATTAAACTGATGGTTCTGTAGTTTTCACACCTGTCTGCACCTGCTTTCTTTGGAATGGGGATTATAACATTTTTCTTAAAGTCTGAGGCTACTTCGCCTGTCTCATACATCTTACACACCAGGTGAAACAGGTTTGTCATGGCTGGTTCTCCCAGAGACTTCAGTAGCTCTGAGGGAATATCATCTACTCCAGGGATCTTGTTTCGACTTAGGTCTTTCCGGGCTCAGTCAAATTCTTCTCTCACTACAGTATCTCCTATTTCATCTTCATCTACATCCTCTTCCCTTCCTACAATATTGTCTCTAAGTTCATTTCCTTCGTAGAGCCTCTCTATATACTCTTTCCACCTTTCAGCTTTCCCTTCTTTGCTGGGAACTGGTTTTCCATCCGTGTCCTTGATATTCATAGAGCTGTTTTTCTTATCTCCAAACGTTTCTTTTATTTTCCTGTCGGCTGTATCTATTTTTCCCCTATTAATACATTCTTCTACATCCTTGCATTTGCCTTCTAGCCACTCCTGCTTAGCCATTTTGCACTTCCTGTCCATCTCATTTCTTAGTCGTCTGTACTCCATTTTGCCTGTTTCATTTACTGCATTTTTATATTTTCTCCTTTCATCGATTAAATTTAGTATCTCCTGTGATATCCAAAAAAGTATATTAGCTATGCATAATGATTTGATGTTGTAAGCTGATGATGTAATGAGACTGTAGAATAGAATATTAGTTCTTGAAGTACTAGAAATACTTGTACTGCTTACCTGTACTAACTTCAGCGCTAATTCCACGATCCTTTTACTTCTTCCACTAATAGAATCCATTTTAATCTTCGATTCCGTCATAAAATGCTCCTCCAAGCATCACAAACTACAGCACACTGTTATTCGCACGTGATTAACAATTTGTATAACAATACGGAAGTAACGTAACACTTAGAGGTAAACCATCGTAACAGCCAATACGATAAAGAGCAAGGCGGTCTATATTCAGGTCAATTGTCGTATGGTCATTTACCATTGTTTACCACTGGTTTCAGGATGCAAATACGATAGTATCGCATTGCTGAATTTCTTTTATTTTAAATATGCGCATACAGTATTGTACCCCTAAGAAGGTATGACTTAAACTAGCCACATACGATAAAAACCTCAAAATCGCAATTTTTGCACTTACGATAGGTTACCTCTGACGTGCAGAACTGAGGTGAGGGCAGGCTGCCTGTAGAGAGAGCCAGCACAGATCCCTGTGAGGGCAAGAGCGCACCCCAGTTGTGACGTCAGTAGATGCCCGTGAGCGAGCTGCTCAATCTCCTCAGCTCTTACATTATATAAATCTTAAATTCTAATTTCCTGTCTTCATAACACACAATACGTAATAACAGGGTACTTCTCCGCATCTGATGTACTAATCCAACTGGTGGGATAAAATATTGTATAAACGAGTGCTGCTCTCTCGTAGTCGTATTTCCGAAGCAGGTAGTTATAACCTTGATTTCAGACGGTAAAGGAATATGAATACTGTCCAATTATTTCTGATTTCGTTTGATTCGTTTGATTCTTTGATTCAGTACGTCATGGTGATTCGATTTCTAGTATACGTTCACTGTTCTTTCTATTCTGCGATGACGCGATTCAGGTGTGCAGAGTTTCATTGAAAGCGGATGGGCGGTACGGCAGAGTATGAAATACAAACAACCATGATGCACAGGTTTCCCACGCGTTTCAGTGTTTATAATGACGCTTCTCCTAAAATATAAGAAGTACAATCAAACAATTTCTTAGGTACATTCAATGGCGTAAATGGATAGTGTTAGCAAAATATGTTGCGAAGCCATTTAGTGGCAAATAATTAATAAATTTAAACGTCATTCATAATGCAGTAGGTTTAGTTGCAATTCCGTGTTCATGACGTTACGTCTGCTGAACTACGTGTATTATAGTGATACAATTATGCCTCTAAGCTTTTTTTTTTTTTTCTTCTTTTTTTGCGCATTGCTTCTAGGGACCATTCACGTGGGTAATCATGGGCCCATTGTAGCTCGTGCGAGGCACCATGATTACCAAAGGGTCACACACCGGCTGCACACCATGTACACTCCATGACGACGATCCAGTTTCCCTACGGCATTGTTATTTTCCCACATGGTAACGCACCATCTCACAAGGCCAGAAGTGTAATGGAGTGGTTTGAACAAAACAGTTAGGAGTTGCTATTAGTTGCTAGTCGGGCAACTTGTTCTACCTCAACGGGGTGGCAACAGAACGCATATGGGACGTGGCTGAACGTGTGGTCAGAGCTCCTCCCTCCCTCCCTGGAGTTTACGGGAATCAGGCGACTGCTGAATGCAGCCGCTACCACTGCCTCATCGCTTTCATGTGCAGACGCGTCACCGCTGTCATCGTGTCTTATGAGGACATACTGGCTGTCACGTGGGTCGTACTGTTGTGACTATTCACTATAAACTGTTATCTGGCCATGCTAACGATTCATCATTCATTACGTGTAATGGAATTGTTCTGAAAGCCTTTCTGAAGCACCGACTATAGTCGGCAAATATTTCTGTACAGTGTATGACAGAGTATGATTCACGTTGTTATTTAGGAAGTTTTCTTCCTGTTTAATTGAAGAATGGAGAGTAGGTAGAACTTATGCTTATGTTGCCTCGCTGTGAACTTCTTTTACAAGGGGAGTCCGACAATTGTGTAATTCAGATTCGATTCATACTGCCCATAATGAAAGCTCAGGGCTAGAGGTGTAATCTGGCCGGACCAGAGTGATAGTTGTCATACAAATATGGAAAGCAGAAAACAGCACGACATCGAGCACATCTCATAAACGATGCGTTTTTATAAGTACAATTGTTTTTTAAATTATGTGTTGGGAAACACACCTGATTCATACTCTGAGCCGGCCGCGGTGGCCGAGGAGACTGAGGCGCTCCAGTCACGGTCTGCACGGCCACAACGGTCGGGGGTTCGAATCCCCCTCGGGCATGGATATTTGTGCCGTATTTAGTATAAGGTAGTCGATAAGTAGTTTGTAAGTTTATGGACTGATGACCCCGTAGTTAAGTCCCATAACCTTAACAAACATTTGATTTTGATATTCTGAAAAAGTGTGCTATCATTCGACAGGTTTGACTTACACTATACGTATTCGTTTCGGAACATCGTTTACACTTCTTCTGTTAACTATACGTGGTAAACATTATGAAGACAGTTAATAACATTTGTGAAATACAAATTTGTTTGCGGAAAACATAATGATGTTCGAAGTCGCCAGTTGCATATAATAAGTTGTTTGAAAGTCGTTTGTCGTGGAAAAACTGGCGACTTCGAACATCAAATGCTATTGTGTGTGTGTGTGTGTGTGTGTGTGTGTGTGTTTGTTTGTATACATTTGAATTTATATATATATATATATATATATATATATATATATATATATATATATATATAAAGGTGCATGCCACGAGATTCGATCCGGTGACCTTCGGATTACGAACCCGAACGCTTACCGCTACGCCACGCCTCTGTACAATATTATTAATCATAGAGAGTATTTCACCGTAACGGTTTTTTTTAACTATCGATTTTCTCGATAACGGCTGAGAAGTGCATCTTGGTGCTTTACCAAATTACACCTATGGCCATGAGCTTTCATTATGCGCAGTATGAATCTAATCTGAATTTCACAATTGGCGGCCTCCCCTTGTTAGACTTATTTTTCTAATTCGAATAAATAATCCCTGAGACGGATTTACGTCTCAAATATGTCAAAGACATTATTGATAGATCTGAAGCATTGAATTAAAATTTGTGGTGCGGCCGGGAATCGAACCCGGACCTCCATGCTTACTAGGCAGACGTCTTAACCGCTGCATGGAGAGCCTTGGCAGTAGTGGCAATTATCTTTGGAACAAAGAAGCTAAATTAAAGTTTGTGTTGTGGAGGGAAATCGTACATAGATTATTCCAAGGCGCCTTAATCGTTAGTGGTGTGGTAGTCTAACGGTTAGGACATCTGCCTAGTAAGCATGGAGGTCCGGGTTCGATTCCCGGCCGCACCACAAATTTTAATTCAATGTTTCAGATCTATAAATAATGTCTTTGACTTATTTTTCTCTTCCTGTCCCTAAGTGAAAAATATATAGGATACTTGCAAACTGACCATTTGTTCCGATTCGATTTAGAAAAACAAAGCTTCACTTTCTCAAAGGAAAGAATTCTTCCGACATAAACGTGACTTCTAACAAATTCAAATGTTCAAATGTTTGTAGAGCTTATGGGACTTAACTACGGGGTCATCAGTCCATAAACTTACAAACTACTTATGAACTAGCTAATACTAAGGACGACAGAAATATCCATGCCCGAGGGGGGATTCGAACCCCCGACGACAGTAATGACCGTGCAGAACGTGACTGGCGCGCCGCAGACCGCTCGGCCGGCTGACTTCAAACATACTCATAAAACGTGTTAGCGGCCCATTACTTTTCGTAGTGACCGAATTGCTAAAACCCGGCATTGCCCGTGTACATATTTATTCCAGTCTTAAGCTAGTCCACCTCACCATCTCTTTCCTTGTCTCTCTTCGTCTCCACCTTCCTCTTTGTCTGCCAATCACCTCATCTCTGTTGAACTTCTCCTCCTACTCCACAGTCTATTGCCGCCTCCATTATGAAAAGTTATATAATTCATTTAACTTTCTTGCTGATCAGTGAAGTGCACCATAAGTATATTGCAAGCCACCTTCCGCCATTCAGTGTATGAAATAATTGGCAGAAGGTGAAGTTCCTCTAGCTCTGAAGGTTAACGGTGCTAAATTTCATAGTTTAGTATAAAACGGTAAATGCCCTCTGTCATACAACATACGAAGTTTTACGTAGGCAGTGATTTTTCTCTTATTTTGAAGATCAAGCGTGCAGTTTCTTCTCAATCGGATGAAAGGTACAGCAGCGCATAAAATAATAACTAACTTAATGCCTTGGTGTCTATGACGTCACATCAGCTAAACTATTATGAGAGCAACGAAATGATTTCGTTGGCACATGAAGTGGCGTTAATGAATAGTGTTTGCAAAGGTGACTCCGCAGATAAAATTAACAAGTCAGATGACTTTAGTAGCCGTACCAGTTTATACGGAAGCGCCACGTGAAGACGAATAAATGTAAAACGTGAAGGAAGTGAATAGTAAGGCAAGTGTCACAAAGACAAGAGCTCTCAACAGATTATCGCTATATGTTAAGGCAACGGAATAATTGACGACAACACAGGCTCCATGTATAGAGAGAGCTGGCATAGATCCATGTGAGGGCAGGAGCGCCCTCGTATGCGACTACTGGTGGATAGGACTATGGCTGCCAGGAGTAAGCCGCTCATCGTCCTTATCAGGTCCTACACTATATAAATGTAAACTTCCTAATTTCCTGTCTTCTTAATACACAATGCTCAATAATGGGGTATTTTTATCTGCATCTGATGCACTAATACAAATAATCGTCCATGTTGAGGGATAAAATTTTTTATAAAGGAGCGCTGAAAGAGTGGATAACATAGTTATCCCTTCACCATCGTATTTCCACGGAGGTAATGATTCTGTTATAGTAGCTCCCATAATTTCGTACCTCCCATCGCATTTCCGAAACAGGCATTTGTAAGCAAGATGTCAGACGGTAACGAAATGTAAGGAATCTCAGGGAGGCGTTGCCATCTTGCGCACAAAGCACCTGGCAGCGGTAAGACTACTTACCACAAGAATTCAGTTCCCATCATCAGGTTGTTGTCCCATCACAATTAAGTTTTCCTCTCCCTTAACTGTCTGAATAATTTCCTTTAGCTCCTCATACATTTCTTCGATCTCCTCATCATCGGCAGAGCTAGTTGGCATATAAACCTGTACTAATTTTGTCGGTGTTGGCTTCCTATCTATCTTTACAATCATAATGCGATCACTGTGCTGCTGATAGTAGTTTACCCGCATTCCTACTTTCTTATTCATTATCAGTCCTACTTCTGTGATACACCCAACTGATTTTGTATTTATAATCCTGTATTCACCTGACCAGAAATCCCGTTCATCCTGCCACCGAACTTCACTAATCCCCACTATATCTAACCTCAACCTATCCATTTCCCTTTTTACATTTTCTAATTTTCCTACCCGATTAAGGGGTTCTAACATTCCACGCTCCGATCCGTAGAATGCCAGTATTGTCTTTCCTGATGACAACATCCTCCTGAGTAGTCCCCGACCGGAGATCCGAATGGGGGACTATTTTACCTCCGGAATATTTTACCCGAGAGGATGCCATCATCATATGTTCATACAGTAGAGCTGCATGTCCTCGGGAAAAGTAACGGCTGCAGTTTCCCCTTGCTTTCAGCCGTTCGCAGTAGCTGTGTGGCAAAGCCACATTAGCTGATGTTACAAGCCCAGCTCAGTCAATCATCCAGACTGTTGCCCCTGTAACTGCTGAAAAGGCTGCTGCCCCGCTTCAGGAACCACACGTTTGTCTGGCCTCTCCACAGATACCCCTCCGCTGTGGTTGCACCTACGGTACGGCTATCTGCATCGTTGAGGCACGCAAGCCACCCCACCTCGGCAATGTCTGTGGTTCATGGGGGGTGGCCCATCATATAATTTTAAAAATTTAGGAAAGTATGTATATATATCTCCCTCTGAAGACGTACGACAGCGCAGAAAATACCTACATGATGTGCCGGTTTTCCACGCGTCTCATGTTTATAATGTCACATCTCCTAAATTATAAGAAATACAATAAAATAATTTCTCAATCACATTCATTAGCGTAAGTGGATAGTGTTTGTAAAATAAATAGCGAACACAGTTAGTAGCAAAGAGGTAATAAATTTAAACGTCGTTCAAAATGTAGTCGTATTAAAAGCAACTCCGTGTTCATGACGTCATATCTCCTGAACTATATGGCGTACAGTGATATAATTCTGCATATAACTGTCGCGAATGTGCAACGGTGGATGAGCAGATGCAGTGGTGTGATGCAAAAACCATGAATTGTTTTTCCATAATTCCAGACGATTTTTGAGCATTGCTTCTCGAAAAAGGCGCATAACGTCAAAGTCATATTGCTGAGTGACTGAAAGACTTTAAAGCAAAAGTTTATGTAGCAGAACGCCACAATTAATTTAAAAAAAATTCAGTCAAACTTTTAATTTCAGTTGAACATTGAGTGCTTTTTTCGGTTTTGTCTCACCGCGCTGCTTCCAATGGGATGGCTGGTCTTTGGTTTCGCCGTCATAATCGTAAACCCATGTTTCGTCAAGAGTTATGACCATTTTGAGCAAATCTGGATCATCATTGACGGCATTCTAGAGATCCTGAGCAATGCTCACGCGACGGTTCTTCTGATTAAATTTGGAAAGTCTTGGGACGAACTACGCCAACACATATCTCATGCACAAGACGGCCGAAATAATTGCATGACACGAGACGACCTATATTCCATCATACTCAGCAACATTGTTTACAGAAAATGAAAGATTTTCCAAAACAATTTTCTTCAGAGCTTCGACGTTAACATCTGTTGCTGATGTGCTGTGTCTTCCAGATCGAGATTCTGGCACCTTCTCGGTCATATTAGGAGTGCTTGTACCACTTGTAAACATTTCTTTTACTTAGAAAAGATTCATTGTATGCCACTGTCAACATTTCAAGTGTATTAGAACACTACATTCCATTTTTCACAAAAAAGTGATGCGACGTATTGCAACAATTGTTATACTGGTAGATAATAGCCGAACACTCTAAAACACATCTAACCTATCTATCTGTGGCATTCAGTGATTCCACAGAAAATACTAACGAGACTCTACTAGTGGTACCAGATAATACGACTGCGGTACATGTCATGACGGATAAATATAAATGCGAAGGAAATGAACAGTAACCGAAGTGTCACAGAGACAAGTGCTCACAAGACATTAGCACCAGATATTAAGACAGCTGAATAACTGAGGTGAGCGCAGGCTGCCTGTAGCAGCACACAATACTTAATAACAGTGTACTTCTCCGCATCTGATGTACTAATCCAACTGGTCGTGGGATTTTTTTTTTTTTTGTGTTTTTAGGGCGCACAACTGCTGTGGTCATTAGCGCCCAACACTGCCCATAGTAAAAAAGAACCGGGGGTAGAAATTAAATGGCTTTCGCCATATTTGCACGATGTATAAAAAGTAAAACTCTGTTAACCGATTGCGGGTCATCAGCTAAAATGTCAGACATTTCAAATGAGAAACACAGATCATGACGGAGACGGTTAAAAAACGGACATTGCACTAAAAGATGGTTCACAGTAAAAGGTGCATCACAGTGCTCACATAAGGGAGCAGGACCACCACGTAATAAATGCTGGTGGCTATAACGGCAGTGGCCAATACGAAGCCGGGCCAGAACAATCTCCTTTCGGCGGGAGGGTCGAGATGACGTTGACCAGAGATCAGGCACAGGTTTAATGGCTCGCAATTTGTTCCCTGACAGGGATGACCAATGTAGATACCAACGGGAGATAATACGCTGGGAGATACCAGCGCGAAGGTCATCAGAGCTGGTGGAAAAGGTAGATAGCCGAGGAAGGAGAACTGCCTCCTTGGCAGCCGTATCCGCAGCCTCATTCCCCAACACTCCCACGTGGCCAGGGACCCACAGAAACGTCACCGTAGTTCCGCTCGTTGAAAGAGAAGTAAGGCAATTGCGGATGCTTTGTACCAGGGGATGGGCCGGATATAGCATGCGAAGGCTCAACAAAGCACTCATAGAGTCCGAGCAAATGACAGTCTTACTGAGCGAGTGTCGCCGGACGTATTGTGTAGCTTGGTATAATGCATACAGCTCAGCTGTAAAAATGGAACTCCACTCAGGAAGACTATATTTAAAAGAGGCGTTGCCAAGTACAAAAGCACACCCAACACCCTGGTCTGTCTTTGAGCCATCAGTGTAAATGAACAAATTGTCATCAAATTTAAACCGGAGTGCGTGAAATTCTCTCTGGTAGACGAAACGAGGTGTGGAGTCCTTTGGAAGGGAATGAAGATCAAAGTTAACACGGACTTCGGGGCTTCGCCACGGTGGAGAGGTGCTCTCTCCAGTCGAGAAGATAGCAGGCATTGTAACGCCAAGCTGGCCGAGTAGCGAACGCAAGCGTACTCCCGGTGGTAGCAGAGTAGACGGGCGCAGAGCGAAGAGACTGTCAAGTGAGTCGTTAAAAAAAAAACTGCGTACGTCGGGTGTCCTCGCATGGACGACAAACGACTAGCGTAACGGCTAAGCAGGAGTTCCCGACGGTAAGAAAGGGGTAGTTCGGCGGCCTCGGCATAGAGGCTCTCAACGGGGCTAGTATAAAACGCTCCTGTCGCCAGACGGAGACCTTGGTGGTGGATTGTATTAAGGCGGCGCAGTATGGACGGTCAAGCCGAAGAATAAACGATGCTACCATAGTCCAGTTTGGACCGGACTATGGTGCGATACAGATGGAGGAGAGTAGACCTGTCAGCTCCCCACGAGGTGCCACTTAACACCCGCAGCACATTGAGAGAGCGGGTACAGCGAGCTGCCAAACGGGATATGTGGGGAGACCAACTTAACTTCCTGTCGAGAACAAGTCCCAAGAACGTCGTGGTATCCACAAATGGAAGTACTATGGGGCCCAGACGAAGGAACGGGGGAAGGAACTCCTTCCGCCGCCAGAAGTTCATGCAGACTGTCTTGTCAGCTGAGAATCTAAAGCCAGTGTCCATACTCCACGTGTGGAGAGTGTCTAGGCACCGTTGAAGGCGCCGCTCCAGGAGACCCATTTGCTCAGAGCTGCTGTAGATCGCGAAGTCGTCAACAAATAGGGACGCCGACACTCCCAGTGGAAGGTGATCGGCTATAGATTTTTTTTTTTTTTTTGTGGTTTTAGGGCGCATAACTTCTATGGTCATTAGCGCCCAGCCAAGAACATAGATTCGCTATGATCTAAAAAAAATGTAGACTGTCAGAACATCAACAAGAGGCTAAAAACGAAAGATAAAAGACAATTAAAAGAGTTAAATATCCTTGGATAAGTTGGCCAAGTTGATAAAACGCAAAACTCGAGCAGCTGCTCGTGTGTCATCAGCTAAAATTTCCTCCAGAGTAGACGGAAAGTGAAGGGCTACACGGAGATGATTAAAATTAACACAAGTCAGTAAAACATGTCGCACTGTCAGCAGTTCACCGCAGGAGCATAGCGGTGCAGGTTCGGCGGATAGCAAGTGACGGTGGCTGAAACGGCAATGACCGATCCGCAACCGAGCCAGGATGACCTCCTCCCGCCGAGAGGGGCGTGAGGATGTCCTCCAAGCGGTCGGGATCGGTTTGACAGTTCGCAATTTATTGTTGTACAGTGAAAGCCACACACTGTGCCATTGCGACACGATACTCCGGCGAAGAGCCCGTTGAACATCGTCCGATGGGACGCAAAAGGTAGCCATGCGAGGCAAAAGAGCTGCTGCCTTGGCTGCTGTGTCGGCGGCCTCATTCCCGGGCACACCCACATGGCCAGGGACCCACAGGAAAGAAACGTGACAGCTGTCATCCGCCAGCAACTGGAGGGAGCGTTGGATCCGATACACGAGAGGATGGTTCGAGAAAGGGTCCTTAAGACTCTGCAGGGCACTAAGGGAGTCAGAACATATGGCATAGAAAGGGTGGCGGTGGCGGCAGGTATACAAAACGGCCTGGTGGAGGGCGAAAAGCTCAGCCGTGAAGTTTGAGCACCGGTCAGGGAGCTTGTATTGGAAACGGTTGTCCCCGACGACGAAGGCAGATCCGACACCGGCAGTGCTCTTGGAACCATCAGTGTAAATAAATACGGCATTATCGAACCGCGAACGGAGTTCGACAAGCCTCGAGCGGAATACCAAATCCGGAGTGCTCTCCTTGGGGAGCGAACTAAGTTCGAGGTGTGTGTGAACCTGGGCCTGATGCCACGGTGGCAATGGGCTTTCGCTCAACCGAAGGGTGGAAGGAAGGGTAAAATCGAGCCGCTGTAGCAGGCGGCGAAACCGAACTCCAGGTGGAAGCAAGGCAATCGCAGACAACTGATATTGGCGATCGAGTGAGTCGTCAAAAAATAATCTGTAAGATGGATAGTTGGGCATCGACAGTAGGCGGCATGCGTACCGACACAAGAGTATGTCACGTCGATTGGTCAAGGGTAATACAGCAGCCTCGGCATACAGACTTTCAACAGGGCTGGTATAAAATGCACCGGTCGCCAGACGTAATCCACGATGGTGGATAGAGGTGAGACGGCGGAGAATCGACGGCCGTGCTGAAGAGTATACAAGGCTTCCATAGTCGAGCTTCGACTGAACAATGGCCTGGTAAAGGTGAAGCAGGACGGTACGATCCGCTCCCCATGACGTGCCACTGAGGACACGAAGAACGTTAAGGGATCGGGCACAACGGGCAGCCAGGTAGGACACATGTGTGGACCAGCAAAGTTTCCGATCCAACATGAGTCCCAAGAATTTTGCAGTCTCCACGAAAGGGAGAGCAACAGGGCCGAGACGTAGAGAAGGTGGAAGAAATTCCTTGTATCTCCAGAAATTGATACACACAGTTTTCTCAGTGGAGAATCGGAAGCCGTTTGCGATGCTCCAGGAATATAGACGGTCAAGACAGCGTTGGAGAGAACGCTCCAAGAGACACGTCCGCTGGGCGCTACAATAAATTGCGAAATCGTCAACAAAAAGAGATCCGGAGACGTCGGCTGAAAGGCAATCTACGATCGGATTGATTGCAATGGCAAAGAGCGCCACACTCAAGACGGAGCCCTGTGGTACCCCATTCTCCTGGCAAAAGGTATCTGACAAAACAGAGCCCACCCGTACCCGGAACTTGCGATCCGCCAAAAACGCTTGAATGAAAAGAGGAAGGCGGCCCCGAAGGCCCCATGTGTGCAATGTGCGGAGAATGCCCGCTCTCCAACAGGTATCGTATGCCTTCTCCAAGTCGAAGAACACTGCTACTGTTTGACGCTTCTTTAGAAAGTTGTTCATAATGAAGGTCGACAACGTAACGAGGTGGTCAGCAGCAGAGCGGTGTCGACGAAAACCGCATTGGATATTAGGCAGGAGGCGGCAAGATTCGAGGAGCCAGACCAACCGAGCGTTAACCATGCGTTCCATCACCTTACAGACGCAGCTCGTCAGAGAAATGGGGCGATAACTGGAAGGAAGGTGTTTGTCCTTCCCTGGTTTGGGGATGGGGACAACAATGGCTTCACGCCAACTTGTGGGAACATGACCTTCAGTCCATATGCGATTGTAGGTACTAAGAAGAAAGCACTTGCCCGCAGGAGAGAGGTTCTTCAGCATCTCAATATGAATGGAATCGGGCCCGGGAGCAGAAGACCGGGACAGGGCGAGAGCACGATCTAGCTCCTGCATGGTGAAGGCGACGTTATAATTTTCACGATTAAAAGAGCGGAAAGAAGGCGGCCGTGCCTCCTCTACCTGTTTGCGAGGGAGAAAGGCAGGGTGGTAATGGGCAGAGCTCGAAACCTCCGCAAAGAAACGACCCAATGCGTTTGAAACATCAGCTGGGTCCACGAGGACTGCGTTCTCCACGGTCAGGCCAGGAATCGGGGAGTGGACCTTGATGCCGGACAAACGGCGTAGGCCACCCCAGACAACCGTGGAGGGAGTAAAACGGTTAAAAGAACTAGTAAAAGCAGTCCAGCAAGCTTTCTTGCTGTCGTTTATGATACGACGGCACTGCGCTCTCATACGTTTGTAATTGATGCAATTCTCCAAAGTTGGGTGGCGGCGGAAGGTGCGTAAAGCACGGCGCCGGGCTCGAAGCGCGTCGCGGAAGGCTGCAGTCCACCAAGGGACCTGGACACGACGTGGAGAAGAGGATGTACGAGGTATGGAACGTTCAGCAGCAGTGAGAATAACCTCTGTGAGGTATTCGACCTGACTGTCACAGTTGGGAAAATTCTGATTGTGAAAAACAGCCATGAAAGAATAAAGCCCCCAGTCGGCTTTAGAAATGTTCCAACTGGTGGGACCTGGAGATGGGGAATGATGTAGGAAGTGGATGATACAAGGGAAATGGTCGCTCGAGTACGTGTCAGAAAGTGCATACCACTCAAACCGACCGGCAAGCTGAGGAGTGCATATTGCGAGGTCTATATGGGAATAAGTGTGTGTTGTGTCAGAAAGGAAGGTCGGTGCACCGGTGTTGAGGCAGACAAGATCGAGGTGGTGGAGAATGTCCACCAAAAGGGAGCCTCTCGGACAAGGTGCCGGAGAGCCCCATAGGGGGTGGTGGGCATTAAAGTCGCCTACCAACACGAAAGGTGAAGGGAGCTGGTCAACAAGGTTTAGCACATCTGCCCTAGTAAGGGCAGATGACGATGGCGAATATATATTACAGAGGGAGAAGGTTAAATGTGGATAAGGTGATGCGGACGGCAACTGCCTGTAGGTGAGTGTGCAAGGAAATGGGATGGATATAGACGTCGTCTCGAAGGAGCATCAGAACCCCTCCATGGGCTGGGACACCTTCCACGGGTGGCAGGTCGAACCGCACAGAGGTGTAGTGTGGAAAGTCTGCACGATCGCGTGGACGCAACTTAGTTTCCTGGAGGCAGACTAGAAGCGGGCAGTGCAATCGAAGGAGTAGTTTTAACTCCTCCCGATTAGAACGAATGCCGCGAATGTTCCATTGAAGGAGCGCCATGATAAAAATGAGAAGAAATAAGGATAAAAACCAAGTAGCCAGCGGGGTCACCTCGACGGCCGCTGAGGACCGGATTTCGAGGGAGCACTGCTATCGCTGTCTGGGGGCAAAGGGTCATGTTCCATTGGTTCGACCGACGCGCCTGCCACCTCCCTGAGTTGATCAGGAGGGGCAGTTTTCACCGCCGGTAAAGGGCCGGGCGCCCGGCAAACGGAGCGTCCCGGTGAAACAGAAGACGGCCGAGGCCGGCAACTGTTGGACGGCGTGACAGATGGGTCACGCCTCGGCGGGGAAGGAGAGGAACTCTTTTTTTGTCAGCTCTTCTGGAAGAGTGACGGCGGGAAGAGGCAGTTGACGGTTGGGAAGCCTGAGAACGCAGAAAATCCTCACGGACGGGTTCCTTTTTCAAGGTCCGGGCATCTTGTTTAGGTGCCCGCGGTTTACTAGAGTTTGACGAAGACTGTACCCTAGAAGCAGCAAGAGGGAGCGGGGACGTGGAACGGGCAATCTTCGGGCTGGCGGATCGCACAACTGTGTCAGCGAAAGTCAAGTCACATGTCTGGGTACTGGAATCCTTGGTAGGTCGAGTTGAGGTGAGTACCTTACTGTATGTACCCGCTGGGAGGACAGTGGGCTTTCGACTCGCCAACAACTTACGAGCGGCAGATGTCGATACCTTCTCCGTAACCCGAATTTGCTGGATTACCTTCTCATCCTTGTATACAGGGCAGTCGCGAGAGGAAGCCGCATGGTCACCGTTGCAGTTTAGGCAGTGAGGGGACGGAGGTGGGCAATCCCCCTCATGGGCGTCCCTACCACAAGTGACACACTTTGCTGCATTTGGGCAATGTTCACGGGTATGGTTGTACCTGTGGCACTGAAAACAGCGCGTTGGGTTAGGTACATAAGGGCGGACGGAGATGACTTCATACCCTGCTTTGACCTTCGACGGGAGGTCAACTTTGTCAAACGTCAAAAACACAGTACGAGTCGGTGTCAGATGGTTATCGACCTTTTTCATGACCCTGTGGACGGCTGTCACACCCTGATCGGACATATACGATTGGATGTCTTCATCAGACAACCCGTCAAGGGATCTCGTGAAGACTACCCCCGTGACGAGTTGAGTGTGCGGTGCGCTTCGACCTTAACTGGAAAAGTGTGCAACAACGTAGTACGTATCAGTTTTTGGGCTTGGAAGGCACTTTCCACTTCCAGCAACAATGTGCCATTGCGCTGACGTGAACAGGTTTTAACAGGGCCAGCAATTGCATCTACACCTTTCTGTATAACGAAAGGATTGACAGAATTGAAATCCTTTCCGTCGGTGCGAGAGACAACCAGAAATTTAGGTACATTAGGCAGAGTCTTTTTAGGCTGAGGCGAGTCTAACTTACGTTTATGGGTCAACGTCACGAAAGAAGATAAGGAAGTCATCGCGGAAGTGTCCCCCGTGATTACCGGCGTCTCCGATGGCGCGCTCCTTCCTAGTGGGGGCCCTCTCCGAGGGCTTACCCGCCTTAGGTGATTGTTCACACCTCAGGTCACACCTCCCGAGAACTGACGGAGGGACCAATCGGCACGTTCGGAAGGTACCAGCTCGGGTAATCACCCCTCCCTGGGCCTGGCCTTTACCAGGGGGTACGTACGTGCCTTACTTGTCTACCCGGGGCGGGGAATTACGCGTTACCCCGTCACCTGCTACGCACGATAATGCGTGGGTCGGCCTTCAGACACGCACAGGGAGGAAAGAAGAAGAGGATAGGAAAGGAAGAGAAAGAAGGAAAGAAAAGAAGTGTCTCAAACGCCGAGGCGGAGACTAATGAGGAGAAGAAGGCTAGGAGAGTTCAAGGAGAGAAAGACAGAAAACGAAGGGTAAGAAAGGAAGGAACGAAGGAAGAAAAACCACAACAAGAACCACCGTATCTCACGAAATATGCCCGTCTCCGGGCGAAGGCATAAACCGGGAGGGAAAGTGAAGCAGCCTGGGGCAGAAGAAAGGCTGCTCCGGCTCGAGGCCCCGTGCGCGCCACACACGTACCCACAAAAGAACTGTGGGCCCCCTGGGGGGATCGGCTATAGAACTGATTGCCACTGCAAATAAAACAACGCTCAGGACCGAGCCCTGGGGGACTCCGTTCTCCTGATTAAAAGTGCTCGATAAAACCGAACCAACACGCACTTTAAAAACACGGTCTGTTAAAAATTCGCGGATAAAAATTGGCAGGCGACCCCGAAAACCCCATGTATGCAGAGTGCGGAGGATGCCCATCCTCCAGCAGGTGTCGTATGCCTTTTCCAGATCAAAGAACACCGCTACTGTCTGGCGCTTCCGTAAAAAGTTATTCATTACTGAGGTAGATAGGGCAACAAGATGATCCACCGCAGAACGGTGCTTGCGAAACCCACATTGGACATTAGACAAGAGATGTCGCGTTTCAAGCCACCATACCAGGCGCCCGTGAATCATGCGTTCCATCACCTTGCATACGCTACTGGTGAGGGAAATGGGGCGGTAGCTGGAAGGGAGACATTTGTCCTTCCCAGGCTTTGGTATGGGAATGACTATGGCTTCACGCCAGCGTCGCGGAAAGGTGCCTTCTATCCATATGCGGTTGTAGGTGGCCAGTAGGAAGTGCAAACTCGTTGGCGAAAGGTGTTGCAGCATCGCCACGTGAATGCCATCTGGTCCTGGAGCGGAGGACCGCGAAGACGAGAGTGCGTGGTGAAGCTCTCGTACAGTAAACTCGGTATTGTAGCATTCACGGTTCTGAGAGGTAAAGGGCAATGGAGTCGCCTCCACCGTCCGTTTCCTAGCTAGGAAAGCGTCAGTGTAATGTGAAGAGCTAGACACCTCTGCAAAATTTCGACCCAGTGCGTTGGCTATTTGTGGAGGATCGACGACGGTGTCAGTTGCGACACACAAACCGGGAATTGGGGAATGAGCCATAGTGCCCGAAATTTTTCGAAGGTTACCCCAAATGATGGAGGAAGGGGTAGACCTATTAAAAGAGCTCGTGAATGAGCGCCAACTGGCGCGTTTACAGTCGCGAAAGAGGCGACGACAATAGGCCCGCAGCCGTTTGTATCGGATGCAGTTGTCGAGCGTGGGCCGTTGTTTGAAGATTCTAAGGGCACGTCGCCGTGCTCGCAGAGCGTCACGGCATTCCGCGGTCCACCACGGGACAAGGGGACGACGTGCATGGGAAGTCTTGCAGGGGATGGAACATTCCGCGGCTGTCAGAATAACTGTGGTAATGTGTTCCACTTGGTCGTCTATACTAGGATAATGGTAAGTACCAAAATCCGCCAGTGACGTGTAGAGCTCCCAGTCCGCTTTCGTTAACTGCCAGCGGTGTGGATGCTCAAGGGTGTCAGGCATCATTAGGTGAATTACACACGGAAAATGATCGCTCGAATGTGTGTCTGAGAGAGCAGACCATTGAAGACGCCGTGCCAGCTGAGCAGTGCAGATAGCTAGATCTATATGGCTGAAATTATTTGTGGTGTCTGAAAGATAAGTTGGTTCACCAGTGTTAAGGCAGATGAGCTGAAGGTGGTTCAGTATATCTGCCAGGAGGGAGCCCCGTGGACATGGTCGTGGGGAGCCCCAAAGGGGGTGGTGGGCATTGAAATCTCCCACCAACAAAAACGGACGCGGAAGCTGGTCAATAATATCTAGGAGATCTGATCTAGTGACGGGAAAAGAGGAAGGAGCGTAAATATTGCACAGTGTGAAGACAAATCCAGGAAGGTATATCCGGACAGCAACAGCTTGTATTGGAGTACACAAAGGGACCGGTGTACTGTGTACGTCATCCCGAATAAGCAACATTACGCCCCCGTGGGCTGGAATTCCTGCCAATGGAGGAAGGTCAAAACGAACGGTAGTGTAGCGTGGGAAAGTAATTCGAGTATCAGGGAGCAATTTTGTCTCCTGTAGAGAGAAGATGATTGGATGATATGTTCGCGTTAGAAGCTGCAGTTCTGTCCAATTCGACCGGATACCACGAATGTTCCATTGAAGAATATCCATAATGGGATAAAATGAGATGAAGGTGGACATCAGCCCGACGAAGGCGGCAGGCCACAGTGCGAATGTTCGCAACTGGTGGTGTCTGAGACAGGAGGGTCTTGCTCCATATTCTCAGAGGTTACCACAGCGGCTGCGTGAGTGTGGTAGGCAGCCCCATCTTTGGCTGATGCACCTGGAGAGACTATAGGCTTCCAGGGGATGCCATCGTCACATTGTGAGGTAGGAGGGGGGAGAGTTTTCCCCCTATTTGATTTCTTGGAGCCCTGGTGAAGCTCCTTGGTTGGCTCAGATGTTTTGGTAGGGGTGCGGAGGAAATCCTCGCGCGAATGCTCCTTCTTAGACTTACGAGTCTATCTGTGGTTTCACAGCTGAAGATGAAGATGACTTGGAAGAGGTACTCACACTTTTCGTTGAACGTGACGCCGTTGTCGATGTAGACTGTTTGACAACTACTGTCGTAAACTGTAGGTCACAAGTCTGTGTGGCCATATCCCGTGTTGGTGGAGGCGTTGCAACTACAGTACTGTAGTTACCACGCGGCGGGGTCTTGGGCTTACGACTGGCGTACATCTTACGTGCAACTGGTATGGGAACCTTTTCCTTTACACGGATTTCCTGGATGGCTCGTTCATCGGCAAACACGGGACACTCCCGGGAGGAAGCAGCATGATTCCCGTTACAATTGATGCAATGAGGGGACGGTGGTGGACAAATCCCCTCATGGGCCTCTTTACCACAGGTGACACATATGACTGGGTTCTTGCAAGACTGGCTTGTGTGGTTAAATCGATGGCACTGATAACACCGAGTAGGGTTAGGGATATAAGGTCGTACTGTGATGACCTCATACCCTGCCTTGATCTTCCGCGGCAGAGCCACTCGGTCGAAGGTCAGAAACACTGTGCGAGTGGGCACTACAACATTGTTCTCTTTTTTTGTCACCCTGTGTACTGCGACGACGCCTTGAGCTGCCAGATATTCTTTCAGTTCATCCTCAGTCAGACCGTCCAAACTGGCCGAGAAGACTACCCCTCGGGAATAATTGAGGGTTGGATGGAGCTCAACACGAACCGGGTAGCTGTGGAGCAGAGTAGCCTTAAGCAGCCGCTGTGCCTGGGAGCCACTTTCTGTTTCTAACAGTAGTGTTCCATTACATAGGCGGTTGCAGGTCTAAACTGGGCCGGCAATGGCATCAACCCCTTTTTGAATAATAAATGGGTTCACCGACGAAAAGGATTGTCCTTCCTCAGTACGGGTCACCACAAGGAACTTTGATGTCTGTAAATTTTTCTGTTCAGACACACTATTGTCTAGTACATCCATTTCTAAAGGCTCTTTCCATTTTCTTTTTTTTAGAACCATCGCGGTTGTATCCCCCACGATTGCCAGTGTCTCCGATGGCACGCTCCTTCCTGCTGGGGGCCCCCAACGGAAGCACAGCCGCCTTGGGTGATTGTTCACACCCCAGGTCACACCTCCCGATCTACAGACGGAGGGACCAATCGGCGAATCGGGAAGGTATCAGCGCAGGCAATCGCCCCTCCCCTGGCCTGGCCTTAACCAGGGGGTACGCACGCACCCTACATGCCAGCCCGGGGCTGGGACTTACGCATTACCCAGTCACCCATATGGGTGGCCTTCAAGTGCGTACAGGGAGGAGGAAGAGAGAAATAGTAGGAGGAGAAGCCTCAAACGCAGACGCGGAGGCAAAGAAAGAGGTGAAAGAAGACTGTAAAGCCAAAAGGGTCAGAACTTCGGTTTCCCGAAGGATGCACAGACTCGGTCTCCAAGAGAGGGGAAAAGGACAGTAGAAGAAGCGTCATGTAGCACGGAAAGGAAAAAGTGCTACAAAGGCTGGGGCCCCGTGCTCGCCACGCACGTACTCACCACAGAGCGGTGAGCCCCCTGAGGGATGGTCGTGGGATAAAACGAGTGCTGAGAGACTGGATGAAGTAGTTCTCTCGCAGTTGCATTTCCAAAACAGGCATATATAATGTTGATCTCATACGCTTAAGGAATGTGAATACTGTCCAATTATTTCTGATTGATTATTCAGATCGATTTCTTCGAGCCAGTACGTCAAGGTGATTCCATTTCTACTATTCGTTCACTGTTCTTTAATCAAGGAATCAAGTGTGTAAAGTTTCATTGAAATCAGTGGCGTAGCTACCATAGGGATAGGCGGGGCAGTGCCCCGGGGCCTCCGAGCTGTAGGGGTCCCTCGGCCTCCGAGAAAGAAAGTTACAGAATACAGTAGAGCGCGAATTTTGTATTTTACTTTTTCACTCTCCCATCACCTCCTCCTCCCCTGAAACCAAGTCTCCCACAGTAGCCGCACTGGGCCACCGGCTGGCGGAACACTTGTAGAGCTTCTAGTGCGGCCTTCTCACGACGCCACTCGTGAAGGGCGGCGCGCCTCCCAATACATTTACAACTGTACAGTTGCATTATCCCAATAATCGGTTTTCCGAACATCTATGTCCAGTTACTTTGGATAATCGACATCCTATTGTATATCATCCAGACTGTTGCCCCTGTAACTACTGAAAAGGCTGCTGCCCCTCTTCAGGAACCACACGTTTGTCTGGCCTCTCCACAGATACCCCTCCGCTGTGGTTGCACCTACGGTACGGCTATCTGCATCGTTGAGGCACGCAAGCCACCCCACCTCGGCCATGTCTGTGCTTCATGGGGGTGGCCAACTGGTGTAGTTTTTCATTATTTAAAGCATGGAGGTTAACTGGCGTATGTCTGAACAACTTCAAATAAATTAAGCAAAACTGAAATATTGCTTGTCAATGACGTTACCAAATATCACAAGTATGTAACAGAAATTTCTCCTTTGTTTGGGAATAGCAATAACTGAGGACAGTACACAATCCTCGGCACTTTCTTCTTTCCAGAGAAGTGTATCTCATTCGTATGCATTCGAAGTCTTTATTAATGACAAAAGCCGTATTGTAGCACTAATTTAGAAGCATAAAAATGTCTGTGTGACTGGAAAGCGAAGGGTCGCGGGTTCGGAACCCGGTTGGACCTTGAATTTTTTTTCAGCCTGCGCTTTAACCCATCCTTCACCTCCCAACGATGTGAGGAGTCGCCAGATACGACACGTGGTTCGGATTTGGCGTTAAGCTGTAGGTCCCCTTTCCCCGGTTGGATAACTGGGATTGGCTAGGGCCAAAAGTGGCGTCCAATTGAAAGACTTGCACCAGGCCAATGAGCGACACCAAATTATTATTATTATGTATCCGTGGTTAAGTAATATTTCTTCATTGTTTTTTTTTTTTTTTACTAGCTTCTGCTTGGGACTGCGTTCACCTAGTATGGAGCAGCTCAGGAAACTATGGGGGTCGTTTTATCTGTATGTCCTACCAAGGTCCAACTCTTTCCCATGCAAAATTGTATCCAAATCTACTCAGTAATTTTTTGCGTGATAGCATAATAAAGTTTCACAGTTATAATTATATTGGAGACTACGATTGAATATTATGTTCTGCATGGCACATAATTTCCTTAGTAGTATTTAGGTTTACCTTTTTATGTCGAATAGTGGGAGGTAAAAATCTGTTGGTGACACAGTTTTGCACCTGTCTAGTTTTAAAGAGGGCCCAATATCATTTCTGCCCCGGGGCCCTTAGTGACATAGCTACGCCACTGATTGAAATCGGATGGCAGGTACAGCTGTGCATAAAATACGAACAAACATGATGCGCGGGTTTCTCCCGCGAGTGTATTTACGTCACATATCCCTAACTATAAGAAGTACAATGACAATTTATAAGTCGCATTCACCAGAGTAAATGGATAGTGGTTGCAAAATGTGTTGTGAAGACATTTAGTAGCTAATAATTAATAAATTTAAACGTCAATCATAAGGCAGTAGCTTCAGGCGCAACTTCGTGTTCATGACGTCACGTCTGTTGAACTATGTATAGTATAGTGATATAACTATGCATGTAACTTTCGCGAAAGTTCAACGATTAGTAATCAGGGGCAGTGCGAAAGCCATGAATTGTTTTACCACACTCCCGGGCATTTTTTGCGCATTGCTTGTAGGGACCATTTATTTTGTGTCCCAGCCTCGTCGCCGCTTTTGTGTCTCTTTTTCCGTCGTAGGTGTCGGTGGCCGAGTAGAAAGACCGACACAGGAATAAAGGATGCACGCTTGTGCAGGTAGCCTGTCCGATAGCCAAGTCTTCACTGGTGCCTATCTGATTCCGAAGTGTTAGCTGGTTCCTATCTCAGTCCCAAGTGAACGATGTCGTTCAGTGGTGGCCACGAGCGGAGGTGTAATAGCAGAGGGCGCTCGTGGCTGACGTAAGAACGCCGCGCCGTGCGTGCATGGCGGCATGCGGCGAAAGTAAGTGGCGCGCACTTCATACTTGTGCGACACCACAATTTATGTGGGCATGTATGGGCCCAGTGCAGCTCGTGCGAGGCACCATGATGACCAGAAGTATCGTGCACTGGCTTCAGACCATGTACACCCTGTCATCATTATGGAGTTTCCCAACGGCACTGTCATTTTCCAATGATAACGCACCATGTCACAAGGTCGGGAGTGGTTCGATGAAAACAGTGACGAGTTGCTATTATGTGCTTGCCCCTCAACTTCTTGTATCTCACCGCGATCGCGATAGAACGCATATGTGACGCGAGTGAACATGACGTTGGAGCTGATTCCTGTAAATTACGGGAATCCGGCTACTTTCAATGCAGATGCGGACTCTCCAGCCACATAGCACGGCCTCATTATTTCCATGCTAGACGCGTACCCGCTGTCATCGTGCCAAATGAGGATATATTGACTCAAATCCAAATGTTTGTATAGCTTATGGGACTTAACTACAGGATCATCAGTCCATAAACTTACAAACTACTTATGAACTAACTAATTCTAAGGACGGCACAAATATCCATGCCCGAGGGGGGATTCGAATCCCCGACCGTAGTGGCCGTGCAGACCGTGACTGGAGCGCCTCAGTCCCCTCGGCCACCGCGGCCGGCATATATTGACTGTCACGTGGTTTATACTGTTGTGACTAATCAGTATAAACAGTTATCTGGCCATGCTAAGGATCTGTCATTCATTAGGTGTAATGGAATTGTTCTGACAGTCTTTTTTGATCCAGTGACTACAGTCTGCATCTACTTCTGTACAGTGTGTGACGGAGAGTACTTTTCACTTTGTTATTTGTGAAGTTTTCTTTGTGTTTAAGTGAATGATGGAGAGTAGCAAGAACATATGCTTAGGTTGCTTCGCTGTGAACTTGCCTGAGACATTTTCTCTTGGTGGCAATGCGTTAACTATATACAGGAGACTGCAGAATGACCATAGGTTCCAACTCGATTTAGAAAACAATACAGCGTGACTTTTTCAACGTAAAGAAGTGTTCAGACATAAACTTGATTTCCAACATACCCCAACAGAGGTTACGTTTCACAGTGTATATGACTGAATAGCTGAAAATGTGCCGTCGCCCGTGTACATATTTATTACAGCCATCTCACCTTGTGCTTTCTCTCCCTGTCCACCTTCCCTTCCTTTCTCTCTCTGTTCATCCCCTCGTCTCCCCTCTCTGCCAGCACCTCCTCCTCTATGTTGAACTCCTCCACCTCAGATTATCTCTGAAAAACTGGATAATTTTTTTAACATTATGCTGATCAGTACTTTTCATCTCATCGTAGCTGTGCACGAAATTTTAAACTTTCTCAAAAAATAGTTGTGAATTTTAAAGAAGTAGACACATCAAATCAAGTAGGTTGAACACTTTCTACGACGAAGACATTATAAACGATATAACAGAGAATTTAATTTTCTTATGCTGAAGTTCCCTAGTTGGTGATACTTATTTTTCTCTTACTCTTCAAGAAACTTAACTGTCAGAATGCACAAATTAAACTCGTCTGACAAAAACCACAATTTTAAACATTTTATGTGCCTGTGCGGCTTTTTGTTTTCTCTCGTCTGTTGTCTCTAAAAGTTTCGACAGAAAATCAGTAAGGTATACTATGGACGGTATTTGTCGACAATAGTAAGTTAAAGAAAACCGGAGAAAAAGTCAGGAAGGAAAAGCCTACATTGGGTAATTACATATATTTTAATATTTTTATCTAGCCCGTAAGTACAAAGTATGATAGTATGATTTGCCGTTTTATCATTTTCCCCTAGTTCCTGCTGCATTATATGATTGGACGCCTCTAACTAAACGCAGATTATCAGAGAAACAACTACGCTTGACGGCCAGGTGAGTTGGTGTATTATCACGCTTCCCGTTCTTACTGACGTCCTGTGTAGTCAATCACGTAACTCTTAACCTCGATGCTTGTATGTTCGACAAGAGCAGTGGCGGCTCGTACAAAATTTGACCAGTGTGCTTCAATATTACAAAAATAAACAGAAAACAAAATGTACTAAAATAAAAAGTCAACGTCTGTATGATTGCCTTTAATTAAATATCAATTAATATTGTATTGACAGTAAGACCTTCAGGGGAATCTATATCAGCGCTGCCAACTGCATGTATTCACTGCAGGTAGTAAATATAACGTTTAAAATATTAATTTTATTTACATAAATTAAAAATTAAGACTCAGAGTTATTTGAATACGAGCCTCACACAAGTAGGTTTGAGAGACAACGCGCAAGACTCCTGAACCAGCGCGCTATTTGACTCTGTATGCCGCAATATTCGTCGTATACAATTCTTCCGCAACCGTTACACGCAGTGGAAGAGAAATATTGATCTGGTGCTGCAGTCGGTCTCAGCACTCATGAGCCGCTAGACCTGACGTCACGTCTGCGCATGCGCACTAGCGAACAGACGACTGTGCAACACCTTCCAGTGCGGCTGAATCCCACTTCAGCACACGGAGTTGGTTTCCAGCTATCGCGGCGAGAACGCTCCAAAATGCGTTTTCATCCTTTATTTATTTATTTATTTGTTTTTTTCTGTTCCATAGGACCCACTTGAGGAGTAAGACTCCATGGTCATGGAACAAGTCAATACATTGTTACACAAGAATGGTAATAGAAAAATTTTAAGTAGTCCTTTGCACACGACAATCTTAAGACAAAGTGAAAAGAATCAATAAAGAAAAAATGAATTAGCTTAATTGTTTAACTTTTCTAGGAGCTCCTCGACAGAATAAAAGGAGTGAGCCACGAGGTAACTCTTCAATTTAGATTTGAAAGCATGTGGATTAGTGCTAAGATTCTTTAGTTCTTGTGGCAGCTTATTGAAAATGGATGCCGCAGAATACTGCACCCCTTTCTGCACAAGTGTTAAGGTGGTGTGGTGCAAATGTAGATTAGACATCTGTCTAGTATTCACCGAGTGAAAGCTACTAACTCGTGGGAATAAGCTGATATTAACAACAAAAGACATTAAAGAAAAAACGTATTGTGACGCCAGAGTCAAAATTCCCAGACTACTGAAAAGGGGTCGACATGACGTTCGCGAACTTACACCAGATATTGCTCGAACCGCCCGTTTTTGAGCCAGAAATATCCTTTTTGCATCAGGCGAGTTACCCCAAAAAACAATGCCGTACGTCATAAGTGAGTGAAAGTAAGCGAAATAGACTACTTTTCGTGTTGAAAAATCACTTATCTCAGATATTGTTCTAATGGTAAATATAGCAGAATTTAGTTTTGGAACAAGATCCTGAACATGGGCTTTCCATGACAGCTTACTGTCTATATGAACACCTAGAAATTTGAACTGTTCAGTCTCACTTATCACATGCCCATTATGTGTAATCATAATGTCAGATTTCGTCAAATTATGGGTTAGAAATTGTAAAAACTGAGTTTTACTGTGATTTAACATCAACTTGTTTTCTATTAGCCATGAACTTATCTCTTGAACTGCATTATTTGATACTGTGTCAATATTACGAGCAACATCCTTCACTACCAAGCTGGTATCATCAGCAAACAAAAATATTTTACAATCACCTGTTACACTCGAAGGCATATCATTTATATAAATAAGAAACAGCAATGGTCCCAAAACAGACCCCTGGGGCACCCCATACTTAATTGTGCCCCATTGGGATTGCACGTCATAGCCATTTTCTACACTGCGGAGAATTACCTTCTGTTGTCTATTATTAAAGTAAGAGGTGAACCAGTTGTGGGCTACTCCCCGTATTCCATAATGTTCCAACTTCTGCAACAATATTTTGTGATCAACACAATCAAACGCTTTTGTTAAATCAAAGAAGACGCCTAATGTCCGTAGCCTCTTATTTAACCCATCAAGTGCCTCACAGAGAAACGAAAATATAGCGTTTTCAGTCGTTAAACCACTTCTAAAACCGAACTGTACGTTTGACAGGAAATTATGTGAACTGAAATGATCAATTAATCTTGAATATACAGCCTTTTCAATAACTTTGGAAAAAACCGATGGCATAGAAATAGGTCTATAGTTGTCTACATTATCCCTTTCTCCTTTTTTATAAAGCGGTTTCACTACTGAGTACTTTAATCTGTTAGGAAACTGACCATTCTGAAAGGAAAAATTACAAATATGGCTTAGTACTGGGCTAACATATGGAGAACAGTACTTTAGAATTCTGCTAGATACCCCATCATATCCACGAGAGTCCTTAGTCTTTAGTGATTTAATGATTGACTCAATCTCACCTATGGAAGTATCATGAAGGATCATTTCAGGTAACAGCCTCGGAAAGGCATTTTCTAAAAACGTTATATGATTACCTGTAGAAACTAGAGTTTTGTTTAGTTCCTCTACTATATTCAGAAAGTGATTATTGAATATTGCACATATATCTAACTTGTCAGTAACAGAAACATTCCTACTACGCACTGACGTTATATCTTCTACCTGCTGCTCCTGACCAGACACTTCCTTCACGACTGACCAGATAGTTTTAATTTTATCCCGAGAGTTTGCTATTCTTTTTGCATACCACATACTTTTTGCATTCTTAATGACTTTTTTCAGAACCTTACAGTACTGTTTGTAATGAGCTACTGCATCTTCATTCTGACTGCTTCTAACATTTTGATACAACTCCCGCTTAGTTCTACATGATACTCTTATCCCCTTTGTCAGCCACTCTGGCTGTCTGTTACTGAAAGTACCCTGTTTTGAGCGTTCTAGCGGAAAGCAACTTTCAAACAGCATAATAAATGTGTTCAGAAAAGCATTATATTTATCATCTGCATTATCAGCACTATAAACATCCTGCCATTCTTGTTCCTTAATTAGGCTTAAAAAGGTCTCAATTGCAACTGGATTAACTTTTCTGAGTAGTTGATATTTATGTTTAACATTTGTTTGAGAACAAATACTTTTTAGAATTAAAAGTTGGGCATCGTGGTCTGATAGGCCATTTACTATTCTGCTGACAGAGTGCCCCTCTAATAATGAAGAATGAACAAAAATATTGTCAATGGTAGAACTGCTATTTCCTTGCACTCTCGTTGGAAAAAATACTGTTTGCATCATGTTATAGGAATTAAATAGATCTAACAGCTGACTTTTCCTTGAGCTATCACCTACACAATTAATGTTGAAATCTCCACACACAATTAAATTTTTATACTTCCTATACAGTGAACCCAGAACCAATTCCAGCTTGGGCAGAAATATTTTAAAATCTGAGTCAGGGGATCTATAAATAACAACTATTACTAGTTTAGTTCCATTAACATTAACAACTCCTGCACAACATTCAAATATCTGTTCTGTGCAGTGTTTAGAAAAATCGATTGACTCCGATGAAAAATCGTTTTTTACATACATGGCCACTCCCCCACACTGCAAGGAACTCCTAGAGTAGAAGGCAGCTAACCTGTATCCTGGCAAAGGAAGTCTCTTAATTGTCACACCACTTAAAATGTGCTCTGAAATTCCAATAATCAGAATCAGTATCAATAAGCATTTCATTAACTTTATCTCTGATACCCTGTATATTTTGATGAAAAACAGTAATTCCCTTATTACTTATATTCTTAGACTTTGTCAAAGGTGGATCATTTCTTAGAGGGACTTCCTTTAAGCAGGAATATCTATCAGCTGTCTTCAGTCTAAAAAAGGTGCAGCCCTAACACCAACTACAACAGGAATTTTTCCATGAGTGAAACCCCCACCCCCTACTACACTGTCACCTATGAGCTTTGCCAACCTCCCCTTCCCATACCTATTGAGGTGCAGACCGTGCCTAGTAAAATCCGACCTTTGGATAGTCTCAACTGGCACCACTGCAATGTGATCCATGCCCTCCGTCATCAGCGCCTTCTCAAGCCCCATGTTAACACGGCTGACAGACGTATTAAGACAAGGCCTATCATGACGCTGAAACAGCTGCACGAAATGCACATTCGTGCCACCAGTTTCAGTTGCTATCCTTTCCAGACCACCACCTATATCATATTCCCCGTCCCTATCAAGACTATTCCCGGCCCCACCCACTATAACTACCTGATCCTCTTTTGAAAAATTCCTACATAAGTCCCCTATGTTACAAGTGACCTGAGCTAACCCTGCACTAGGCTTCACTATGCTGGTGACCTGGTACTCACTCCCAAGTACTTCCTGCAACTGTTGACCAACACCTCTGCCATGAGAACTACCTAGCAGCAGAACCTTCTTCTTCCTAAGAGACCTCTCTACAGATTTCGGCTTACCAAAAGCTGAGGTCTGCTGCGTACTTCCTACACCTACAGCTACAGGAGGTTCATCTCCACTCAACTCTGACAGTTGGTCAAACCTATTTGCAACTTGCAATGTAAAGCTATCTGAATACCTCCTCCTAGCTACCTTCTTGCCAACTGACAGTTCCCATTCCCCAGCCCCCCTTCCCCTCCTCAACCTACCTAGTTCCTTTTCAGCGTTTTTCAACTGCACCTGAAGGGCGCAGATCAAACGCTCCTGCTCCTCTATCAACTTATTCCTGCTGCAAATCCTACAGTTCCAGGAGAGAACCTCACCACAATGCCCACTGTCTTCCCCACTGCACTCCCCCCCATGAAAATACTTACTACAAATCCCACACTGCAGCCCACTACGCACGACCCTACGACAGAGCCCACACTTTTCACTCATGGTAAAATTTTACAATAATTTGTTAAGAAAAACTAGACGTCTACGTTATGAAGTTAAGTTTCTACAAAATAAGTAGGAAGTACCTCTTAACTACAGCAATCAACAAATCTCAGTCACTACAAATCAAGTAACAACAACTAATAGTATCAGAAAAGAGCAAATAACACTACCACAGAAACTTTACACTGTTGCTTGTCTAAACAAGTTCAAATTCAAGCGTCACTAATAAAATAACTAAATACTGTGAGAGTACAAGAGTTATCAAATACCGTAACTTAAAGTTTCCCAACCTCAACTACGTTAAAAACAGCAAGTCACCTGTTGTAAAGTACTAAAGTTAATAAACAATTAGCGCGATAACACCTCCTGAAATCTAAAACTTTAATAATTTAACTACAATACACAAACACTTATTGGAACTTATTACTAGAATTACTAGAATTCTAATACGCATTGGAAGGGAATCGACATAATTTTATTGTGATATCTGGCTCGTATTCCAATAGAAAGGATGTAATTTTACAGCGATTTCTCGCTTGCATTCGAAGAGAAATGGCATAATTTTAGTAATATATTTGCAGCGTGCTGCAGCACATTATCACCAGCCGCCACTGGACAAGAGTGATAAATACTTCAGTCGCAGCTTATGATTAACCATTTATCAACGACTGATGTTAATGAAACACTAATAGGTGGATGCTTTACCGTGTGAGGCACGGGAATGGCCGTGGGGTCTGCGGAAACAGGTTACGGGTTGCGCGGTCGGAGGTTCAGGTCCTCCTTCAGGCGCGTGCATGTGTGTTTGTGTGTGTGTGTGTGTGTGTGTGTGTGTGTGATACCGTTCGAATGTGGGAATGGTGGTTGATGCAGGACTTCGGCATCACACGTTCAACCGCCTCCATGGTGTACCGTCAGTGGTTCGATGAGGTGTCACAGTCCACAACAAATAACTGTCAGTCCATCCTCCCACGGGCATGGTTGTTTGTGTGTTGTCCTTAGTGTAAGTTAGTTTAAGTAGGATGATTCTGCCAGCATTGTGGAAAAGTATGAGACACTAAGCGGACTATGCCTACATTTTTTTTTTTTTTTTTTTGCGATAGCTTTGTTGTATTAGGGCACGTTAATAAAAGTTAGTTCCATTATACGTAAAGCGCAATGTTACGCATTTACGAAAGTAATGGATTCCATTGTCTCATTTTTCATTGTTTTGTGGTTTAGTTTAGACTGTCCACTAGTCGTATTTGGTTTTCTTATATTTTGCTGTAGATTGCATATCACTGACTAAAACCGGTAGTTTGTGGACAAAAGTCTTTCGACCATGGACGTAAATAAAGAAATATATGGTTTACTTCTGAATCACTGTTCAACTGACGACTATGTTGCATCTGAGATGTGACCCTAATTTCATGAAAGATTGTCAAAGCTCACCGAATTGACTCATTTTTTCCATTTGTGTCTTCCAGTGACGACGAATATTTGTGACTAATCATTCATTCCTTTCAGTGCAAAGAATGACAATAGACAATATGTTAGATCCCAACACACACACCCGTCCAACAATCCCGTCGTCCAGGTTCTTTGAAAGCGCTCACTGGACTCTTCGGGTAGCTGGAGATGGCGAGCAGTTGGTAATATGTGGTTTTGTGAGTCATGGCAGTATAATGGAGAATGTCTGCCATTAGCAGGTGTACACAGCTGCGCACCCAAATTGCAACACCTTCAAAGACTTCTATGCCTTCCTTTAAACCGATCTGGTGGAGATCCCAAGTACTTAAGCCATACTCAAGACCGGGTCGTACAAGCGTTTTATAAGCGGTCTCCTTTACAGAGGAATCACATCTTCCCAAAATTTGGTACACACCGCGAGGTAACAATTGCTGCAAGGTTAATAATCATATACAACACATGGTTCAGAAGATATGACGTCATGAACAATAGGAATTGGACACAGTGCCGCATGATGCAGCGAGACTTTATAAATACGCTATATGAGAATGAGAGTACTTAGCTACTTGCAACGAACTTTAATATGAAACCTTTATTAAACTTATTGTCGCTGACAATCGCAGCAAAATGATGAAAGGAAAAAGTTTATCGCTGTTTAGGGAGTAAAACTACGGCATTCGATATGAGGTCACAATTTATAATTTGTACACCACAAATAGTAGCCGGAGGAAATTTTACAGAGAGTATACACGCATATAGTTGAGCGTACTTTCTAAACTGTATCACTGTACGACACGTAGTTTATGAGATATGAGCACATAAACAGTAACGTTCATGGAAAACCATGACTCACCAAGTTTTAATCTATTCCTTCTTTCATACTAATTGTATTCCCAAGAGATTTTACAGACATACTGCCCTTACAAAAATGAGTATATACATGAAAAAATGGCAGGAATAAATTAATATCCGGGCAATGCCGGGTATTCAGCTAGTTCTCCCAATAAATCCAAGTCAACCATCCGCCTTTCCCACGACTGTCCTTATATGCTCTTTACATTTCATATCGCTGTGCAGTGTTACGCTTAGATATTTGACGTGATTGTGTCTGACATCACACTACTAATGCTGTATTCGAACATTACGGGATTGTTTCACCTACTCATCTGCATCACCTTATATCTTTCTACATTTGAGGCTAGCTGACATTCCTCACATCACCTAGAAATTTGGTCCAAATCAGCCTGCATCCAAATATGAACAATAAAAGAATGTCGTACTGTGTTGTACTTGTTGGCCCTATCTTAGTATTACTATAGAATCAGTCCGCATACACAAATAATGAATAAGTGCAAGAAATATTATTTTGTTGTAAAAAGGAAAGTGATACCTCGCTTCACACAAACTCACATTCTTGACTTCATATCGTTCATGTCACCCACTTGCTACAATGTGCTTAATTACCATTAACTTACAATCTCTTACAGCGTCAAGAATAATCACAAACGAAATTAAACCAATCAAACTGAATAAATCTATATTAAAGAAAATTAGCAATCAGCAAATTCGACACGAGAAACATAAACTATAAAAATGAAGAATGTGCATATTATTGCGAAGTCGAGCAATGAGGCAGTTTGTAAAGCAGGGATGCAGCCCTACCCTCAGGAAAGAATTAAATATAAAAAATCAAAATGTCAAAAAGTGGAAGGAACTGCTTTTTTATTATGACGTTTGGTTAATGCCCTATCCATGTTATTACAATTACAGTTACGAGCCACGAATTAATCAAGGTTGTGTATTGGTTCCTACTGAATGGAAAGAGATATAAAATAAAATGAGCGACCTTGCGCAATGCGAAAAACATTTAAAGTAAACTACCAAAAATTAGCAGCATCATGAAGAACTCCGGGCTGTGTCCACCGCGAGCTCCAGTGCAACCTTCATACTCCGCTACTACTCTCCGACTCCCCGCGCGGCAACACCGAGCAAACCCCGCCTACCGGCCGCCAAAGATAATCCTTGCGGACCCAACAAACATGTTCATATATATTTTGTTGCCAACATATATAATCCCAAATCTTAAGGTAGGAAATTTCCATTCAGTAGCCACCTTACATCAGTCTGTAGTGCGGTACCGTGTCAAACGCCTTTCGAAAATCGAGAAATATGCAGCCTGCCCTTCACCCATGTTTCGCAAGTTGTTTTGAGAGTAAAGGGCAAGCTCTTTTGCACGATCGACGCTTCCGAAAGCCATGCTGATGCATGGTCAGTAGCATCTCTTTCTCAAGAAAATTTATTGTATTAGAACTGAGAATATGTTCAAGAATTCTAAAGCAAACTAATGTTACTGATTTAGATCTGTAATTATATGAGTGTGTTCTTTTGACATTATTACATGCTCCTTTTTCCAGTCGCTTGGAACTTCTTGCTGAATCAACGCTTCGCGATAAATGCACGCCAAGTGAGGGGCCAATGTCGCAGAGTTCTCTTTGTAAAACCGAATAGGTACCCCATCTGGACCTGCCACTTGTTTGTTTTCAATTGTCTCACAAGGGACACCTTTGACCTCGAACTCTCGGAACCGCACGAAACCATGCTTGGAATAACAGGCAATCGTAAACATGACAGTGTTGAGTGTCATTTCCATGCAGAACGTTGCGTTGTACCTCCAGTAATATGGGAAGCTTGTGCGCCGTCTTGCAATAACTGTTTTTGTCTGCAGTTACAAATACATTACATCGGATTATTGTACTCGCATTGCTGCATGTACTTCTGTTACATTATTCACAAAAAATTTATAATGTATTACAAACGCCAAAGCGAAAGGGAATATTGGTATACAGGAGAACAGTTTACTTACAGTCGTGCAGGCGTACAGTGCTGATGTTGGCAACAACCGTAGAATGCTATTTGAAAATCAAATCATGCAGAATAAGGGAAATAATCTTTGGTGTTGACAATGAAGTAAACAAATATTCTGTTTTAATCTTAGGTTGACAGAAGTTTTTATGTACCGGTACTCTTTCCTTGTCAGTAAATTAATCATCCTTGTGAAAGAAATATTTCGTTGCCAACATCAGCATACTACGTCGCTGCAACCGTAACGAAACTTTACGCAGTACTCTATCTGTGTCAGTTAAGTTGTTATCCCTTATAGATTTGTGTCAATATAGACATTTACTTATAAAAAATATAACACGAGGTGGGTTTTGTGATAAACCGCCATGTTTAGTTCATTCAAATTACATACTGCAATTTATAACGGCTGAACTTCGAAAAACAACAAAGAGCATTCAACGGTTGTTGCAAACATCAGCACAGAACACTTCCCGGTCTCCGTAAGTAATATTTTACGCAGTGTAATAATATTATTTTTCGTTTTCGTACCCTAGCTGCGGGAGTGGCCCACCGCTTAAAGGCGCCTTCCTGCGGAGGTTCGAGTCCTCCACTTGGCATGGGTGTGTGTATTGTCCTAAAGTTAGTTTAAGTAGCTTTTAAGTCTAGGGACTAATAACCACAAAAGTTAAGTCCGTTATATTTTCAACCATTTGAGCATTTGTACTCTAAATATATTCTCGATTGCGTTATGATACTTTGGGGCTGCTAACTTCCTACTGGCAGAATCTCTGTTATTAGGTAGTGCTTTCAAAAGAGATATATAAAATCGTACGTTCGAATATCACACACTTCAGGTCATAATAAATATATTTACCGAAAACATACGGACCTCTCCGTACGGGTTACCAGATCTCGCGACAATTTTTTCTTATGTTGGAATCTTTTTGGGAACGAAGCATTGTAATTCCACCTCTAGAACGATTAGAAGAGTTTAAGGAGACGTAACCACTCGCAAATTCATGTTAAATTGCCGTGACGTAAATCCTATAACACCCCAGCATGTTATACTTAAGAACTATGGGCAACGACATTCAGGATGCGTCAGCACGCACTTACAGAAGCCTTAAGACAGAGGCCTCTTTTGAACGACGGTGCGTCTGCACCACGATTCGATTCTTACAATTCTTTGTATCCGCTCAAACGAATGATTCATTCACGAATCTCCATAGCTTTACCACCTTCCTACTATCGATATAAAAGCGTCCTGGCGATAACAGCGTCACATGACGAGGAATGACTACTGGTCAGACACCCGCGCGGTGACTATAGTATCAGAGAGCGTGCTGTCCGTGTGTAGAAAGGCGAAGCTAACTGAGTTACCGACGGCTGGTTTGGTGACTCGGAGTTTGGGCAAGATCACGTGGGGAACTGCACGGCTTGCCGGCTGTTCGAGGACTGCCGCCGGGAGGAAGTTGGAACTACGTCCAATCGTAGAGGGGGGTCCACCCCTCCTTACAGATGTATAAGTTGTAGTATCGGCAGAGTGGTGAAACAGGAAGCTAGAGTAGCACTAACATCAGTATGAACACTCAGAGCACTGAAGGCACGGGACGACGAGCCACGTACTTGCCGGTGTGAACACCACAACTAACATGGAGAGGACACCTACGCGTCATCGCCGAATTCGTCCAGATTTATGATACATGTAGGGCGTGGTGAGATATGAAAGTGCACCAAATGGGAACTCCCGATGGTAAATAAAAGGAATTTTGATACGGATCTATCACCATATACACCTTATTAACTGCCCCTGAGAGAGTTTGTTTAGGAAGCGGGGTTTGACTTAAAAGCGGGCCACTGTACGAAATAAAAGATAGTACTGGTAGGAGGTACCCAGATAAGATTTAACTGTTATAAAAAAGCTTAATTTTAGCAGTAAAATTAGCAAAAGGTCCGTGTGAACTACTGGCTATTCCCTGCTGCAAAACCTTGTTCCCTGGCCCAAATTGAGAACTGACTTGGTTCAAATTACTCTAATAACAGGGAGTTAACGATACAGTGGCCAATATACGTAGCAGCACACACGAAATTACTCACAGGCATTAATAAACTAGCCACCCAATTAAAGTTATTTCATAAAGATGGCTAACGAAAAACAGTTATGGCGCAACGGAAATTAAACATAAAAAATTGAATGTGAGATTGTTCTCAGCACTGGTGAAAAACAATATTAAATAAAAGGGGGAGGTGCTCGAAAACTACAATTTATAGGCAAGTCAAAATTATACTGAGCTTAACTTGTTTATTCAGGTCGAACGCAAACAAAGTGGGGAACCAATTTTGTTAATACAATAAAAATGCTTCCCATTTCCGTGATCTAATACTGACGATGCCCAGCACTGAATTTAATATTTACACAGAACTTAATGCTACTGGGTGGAGGGTTTATAAACAACACTCACTCGCTCTTACACACGCTATGCAACAGCGAAACTCAATAAAATCAGCGTGCTGAAACGAGGCAGAAGCAGGCGCCGCTATCGTAGGCGAAATTCAGCAAACTCGGAGGTAACACACAACACAATATACAATGATACTGAGAAGATAATTCTGGTCTGTCGTGCCTGCTTTCAGATGGTGCAAAGTTAAGTTGCATTTAGATCAGACCGCGAGCAAATACGCTAACGGCGACACACGGCTACGTTACATGATCGCACTCCACTGAAGGCGAAGTGTTTAAAAATCGGATTTATTACAAAAAATCACGGCGGACTCTTAAGTTTCAATCAGAGAGGAAACTAGCTAGGCACTGGTTTTATGAGAAACGGCGTGAATTCAGGTGACTAGCTGCAAACCCCTGAAGTCGGAGTTCGGACATACATGGTTCCGAAAATCGGCAAAAAGGTATAAATTCAATTTCTGAAAAATGAAGAAAATTAACTGCGGTATGCAACCCCCAGAACTGCGTAGAATTTCACAAGGAAGCTACTGAAATGCAGCAGCATGCGACTGGGAGCGTTCACAGAGACGGAAGAAGTCTCCTCTCAAAAAACCAGAAAAGTGAAATAATTACAAAGACGGAAAAGTGAGAATAAAAACTTCGGCATGCAACCCTTAGAAATACATAGAATTTCATAAGCAAGCTATTGAAGGAGATTGTACAAGGCTCGGAGAGAAGTGCTGACAAAGACTGAGTGCATACTACAAGTTCGGAGAGAAGATCGCGAAATGTTAGTGGAAATCAGAAGGATGCACACATAGTTACTTGCCTGATGGGCATGAAACAAAACATAGTGGAAGCTGAAGGCTCTGTTCTAAGAGCCAACCATGTGGAACACACATCACTCATGGAAGGAAACAATAAGAAAGATTTTACATGCACTGTACAAAAATGAACATATCGTCTGTTAGAAATCGGGCCCCACAAAGCTAGAAAAAATTTGTACATAGTTCTTACACCGCCACATAATCAGAAAAGGTTTGAATATACCGGGCGTTATGAAACTGCAACTAGTAACACATACACCGCGTTTATCTGATGGAAATCACTGGACTGAAAAACTAGAACACATTTCCGGACACAATCGAAAAAAAAAAAAAAAAATATTTCGAAAAAAGAATCTAAGTTCAAGAGCCTAAGTTAAGCAGACTAGACAACGAATCGCTACTATCTCCGCTGACACAATAGCAGAACCAACCTTACCTCGCCGCGGTGGAGTAGCCGAGCGGTCTAAAGCGTCTCGCTGAGGAGTGCGCGGTTGCTCGCCGTGGAGGTTCGAGTCCTCCCTAGGGCATGGGTGAGTGTGTTTGTCCTTAGGTTAGTTTACGTAGGTTTAAGTAGTTTGTAAGCTACGGACTGATGACCATGCAGTTTGGTCCGATAGATTTACAAACATTTATTTATTTAAACAACCTTACCTCACCACGATCCAAGCACAAAGTGAAGAGCGAGCACCCAGGAGGTGCGAAGCTACCGGAAACTGGCAAAACCCGAAAAAACAGCGGTGGTGGGGACGCGAGACTCGCCCTGGCGAGGGCTCGCCGACTGGCTTGTAACCAAAGGGTGTAGAAACCTATTTGGTAGCATCAGCAGCAGAGGATGGGAACGACTAACTACGACTCTGAGCCAGATAGAACCATGCAAAGGGAGCTATTACTACCCACATTCAGACAGCCATTAGATTCTCGCACATCCACTTAAAAGTAAAACAAGTTACATTCTCACAGGGACAGTGGCGTAGCGGGGAAGCCGTACTTATTGCCACATTCATAACAACAATAATAAATTATTAAAATAACAAAATCCTAGCAATATTAACTAACATTTCAGAAACTAATATATTAAAACATGAAATAAAAATGCTACTCCTCATGCCTCGAAAAGAGTGGTGTTCTAGTTTTAAAAAAATGCTAATCTAGTGACATCAAATAAATTACAATTTTATAAAAAATATATAGAAGACGACAGACGTTCGTCTTTCATCACTCCTTCATTAACTGAAAATTTTGATGTAGGCTGAGGTAATTATATTACATCAGAGACAGCAAACTTTTCTAAGCTAACATGGGGTCGCCTTATAGGCAACATAGACAGCTGGGGCACTTCACTTAACCCAGCAAATACAAATAACAACAAAAAACACATTGTAAAATGCTAACTCCTATAAAAACTAAATCAATGGAGATGCAAATGTAGCTGGTGAGACCACGGGATTGGGACAAAATGTATAACAATCCAAAATTTACAAAGATACATAGATAGACAAATCATAAATATAGAACAAACATGACACTGAAAGACAAAAAAAAATCACATGGTTGAACGTGTCCTGTTGTGTTGTATCACATGATTAGTAAGATGTCTTGTGAATACACAAAATAGTACATATACAAGAAAAAAACACATGGATGAAATGTCTCCTTAATTAAGAAAATTAATAAAAAGTGCAATAAAAGCATCAGCCCTCGCTGTTAGCAGCATGTTCAATAAAGTCATAATTTAAAATTTCTGAGGGCGAAGAGGGTCGCTAAGGGAAAAGGCTTCTTAGCAAGTGATTCGTATTTCGCACTCTCAGAGCATTCACTGTTTTGACGGCTCACACCACTTTCCCACTTGATGCTGTCTTTCACATTGTCGTCCACTCAACACTGGTTTTTAAATCACAAACACTGTTCTCATCGGTTCGAACCGTAGGCTGGGGCCTTAGAAGGGGGAGGGAGACTATCTTCTAGAAGATACTCGGAGGAAACTAAAACCCGCACACGTAAGGAGATACTTAACTTTTTGTGTCTCATCCTGTGCTATTCAACTGCGTCTAACGTGAGTAGGAGGGTGTGGTTACACCTGGTGACTCCGATGTCGGTTTCGGACCGCTCCTGCACGCGATCCTGGCTTGGAGTCCAACTGACACATGCCTACGTCTTGGCCACAGACACCTTCACATATCTGTCAACACTTTGGTACACATTATTACCACAAGACACCCTAAACATACAAGGAACTCCATCGTGTCACAATAATGGAGAGCCCTCGAATCCTTTAAAAAAAATTAACAAAAAGACCAATGACATTAGCAGCTGTTTAGCCATAACACTACATTTCAAAAGCCTCTATCTTCTTCCTGTCCGCAGTTTTAATCGTCCATGTTTCACTCCCATATAAGGCAACACTCCACACAAATGCCTTCAGAAAGGACTTCCTTATGCTTAAATTAATATTTGATGTTAATAAATTTCTCTTTTTCAAAAACGCTTTTCTTTCCATTGCCATTCTACATTTTATATCCTCTGTACTGCAACCAGCATACGTTATTTTACTTTCCAAGTATCGAAATTCATCTACCACCTTTATTGATTCGTTACCTAATCTATTTCCTTAAGCATCGTACGATTTTCTAAGACTGGATTCTATTATCCTTGTTTTGCTCTTGTTAATGTTCATCTTGTATGCTCCATTCAACACACTGTCCATTCCGTTCAGTTGCTCCTCCAGGTCATTTGCTGTCTCTGACAGAATTACAGTGTCATCAACAAAATGCAAGGTTTTTATTTCTTCACCATGAACTATAATTCCTTCTCCAAATTTCTCCTTCCTTTCCTTTATAGCTTGTACAATGTACAAATTGACTAACGTTCGGCAAACCCTGTCTTACACCCTTCCCAACCTCTGTATGCCTTTCGTGCCCTTCAACTCTGATAACTGCTGTCTGGTTTTTGTAGAAGTTGTAAATAACCTTCCGTTCCCTATATTTTACTCCTGCTAATTTCAGAATTTGAAAGGGTGTATTCCAATCAACATTGTTAAAAGCTTTCTCCAAATTTACAAAAGCTAGAACCTTAATCTATCTTCTAAGATAAGCCGAAACGTGAGAACTACCTCCCGTGTCCCTACATTTCTCCTGAATCCAGACTGGTCTTCCCCAAGGTCGGCTTCTACCAGCTTTTCCATCCTTCTGTGAATAATTCATGTTAAAATTTTGCAAACATGACTTATTAAACTGATGGTTGTGTAATTTTCACACCTGTCTGCACCTGCTTTCATTGGAATAGTGATTATTACATTTTTGTTAAAGTCTGTCGCATACATCTTACGCGCCAGGTGAAATCGTATTGTCATGGCTGGCTTTCCCAGAGACTTCAGTAGTTCTGAGGGACTGTCATCTACTCTGGGGGCCTTGTTTCGACTTAGGTCTTCTCTCAGTATAGTATCTCCTATTTCATGTTCATGTATTTGCTCTTCCTGTCCTACAATATTATCTCGAAGTTCATTTCCTTTGTAGAGCGCCTCTATATACTCTTTCCACCTTTTAGCTTTCCCTTCTTTGCACTTCCTGTGATATCCAAGGATTTTATGTTTGTCTTTCCTTTCTACCTCTTTTGCCCTCTGCTGCCTTCACTATTTCATTTCTCAATGCTACCCATTCTTCTTCAGTCTGCGTGGTCAGCAGTCCGTAGCTTACAAACTACTTAAACTAAGATAAACTAACCTAAGGACAACACACACACACATCCATGCCCCAGGGTGGACTCGAACCACCGACGGCGAGCAACCGCTCAGTCCGCAGCGAGGCGCCTTAGACCGCTCAGCTGCTCCACCGCGGCTCGTTTCTGTCAATTGTTGCCTAAAGCTCCCTCTGAAATTCTCAAGAACGTAAGGTTTCATCAATTTATCCAGATCCCATCTCCTTATTTTCCTACCTTCCTGCAGCTTTTTCAGCTTCAGGGTACATTTCATGACCAACAAGATATGGTCAGAGTCTATATGTGCCCCTGGGTATGTCTTACAATTTAAACCCTGGTTCCGAAATCTATGTCTTATCATTATCTGGTACCTTCCTGTATCTCCTGGTCTCTTCCAAGTATACAACCTCCTTTCATGAATCTTAAACCAAGTGTTTCTTATGATTAAATTATGGTCCATGCAAAATTCTACCAGGCGATCTCCTCTTTCATTCCTTTTGCCCACTTCCTATTCACCTGCTATATTTCCTTCCCTTTCTTTTCCTACTACCGAATTCCAGTCTCCCATCACAATTAAGTTGTCTTCTCCCTTAATTGTCTGCAAAATTTCCTTTACCTCCTCATACATTTCTTCGATCTCCTCGTCATCGGCAGAAGTAGTGGGCATCTAAACTTGTACTACTGTGGTCGGTGTTGGCTTTGTATCTGTCTTGACCATGATAATGTAATCACTGCACTGCTCATAGTAGTTTACCCGCATTCCTATTTTCTTATTCAATGTCAGACATACTACTGTAATACATGCAAATGATTTTGCATGACCAGAAATCCTGTTCGTCTTTCCACCGAACTTCACTAATCCTTACTATATCTTACTTCAGCCTATCCATTTGCCTTTTTAAATTTTCTAACTTCCCTACTCTATTAAGGGATCTAACGTTCCACGCTCCGATCCGTAGAATGCCAGTGTTGTCTTTCCTGATAATCCCATCCTACTGAGTAGTCCCAGTCCGGTGATCCGAATGGGGAACTATTTTACCTCCGGAATATTTTACTCGAGAGGATGCCTTCATCATATGTTCATACAGTAGAACTGCATGTCCTAGTGAAAAGTAACGGCTGTAGTTTCCCCTTGCTTTCTGCCGTTCGCAGTAGCTGTGTGGCAAAGCCACATTAGCTGATGTTACAAGGACAGCTCAGTCAATCATCCAGACTGTTGCCCCTGTAACTACTGAAAAGGTTGCTGCCCCACTTCAGGAAACATCTACTACAATATAACCCTCAACATTTAACTACCGGAGATTCATATATGCCTCCTGTCTCTACATTATACTGGTAACTACCTCTGAATTACTCTAACAAATACCCCTAGAAGATGAAGACATTACCGAAACCGTTCGCAGACTAAAACAGAACACAGGTATTTGGCATGATCTAGCAATATACCATAATAATACTACGAATCCTCATAATTTAATTAATAGGAACATCAAAATGAATGACAATAGAACAATAGCGTACAGAAACCTATAGACTAAAATCAAAGCTCCAAATGCCAACTTTAAAGTCGAGAAGAAGCATATCCAGGAAATGAAGCACAAATCCTAGCTGAGATTTTTTCCCACGATCGTTTTTCCCTCAACCGTATAGTGAATGCCGGGATTTAGAAGAAAGATGGAGTGTCAATAACAAGCTATTTCAATATGTAATTAAAAGTTCTCCACATAAGCACCATATTTTTAATGAAAAGTGTCAGAAGATCATAAACAAAACCCATTGGCTGAAAAAGGCATGAGCCTTCCTGCGGCCCGACATCTCCAACTGAGATGGTATGAAAGATTTAATAAATATAAAAATGAAATAATACTGGGTAATTGTGAATATTCTTTTTCTGGAAGCGATTTCTGCGATTTAGTACGTCATTGCGATTCGATTTCTAATATTCATCGACAGTTTCTTGTATTCTTCGAAGGCATGATTCAAGTCTGGTTCATTTAATTCGGATAGACGTACGGCAGCGTAAAAAATACCAACATGATGTGCCGGTTCCCCACGCGTCTCAATGTTTATAATGTCACATCTCCTAAACTAAGAGAAATACAATGGAATATTTTTCTCATTATAGAGCCCACAGCATGTAATATGTCACAGTAAGACATTTTAATAAATGATAATTATCTAAGTTTCTGCAAATACTTTATTTTTCTCGACGGCCGTTTCGGCTTATGCCATTCTCAGGTGATGCCTGCAAATAAGCTGTGTTCGTTATTCTCTTCTGTGTACACTATAAGTTTGAAATTTATGTCCTTCAAGCAACTCGTTACGTTGTAAGATTTAATATTTATCCTAGTGTTGATGTTATATGTTTACAACATGTACAAAAATGTTATATCGGAAAATAATTATAATCGTTTGTTATGTGATAATGTGTCTCTTTTCATTCAGATGCTACGTGTGAATACTTTATGAATTTTGATAGATCTAAAACGGTGCATCTTTGGATCAGCCGTTATCTAATCGTAACATTTCGATAACATTTTCTAAATAATGTTTGTGTTTAAATTCTGTGTGGTCATTGAGAATTTCGTCTGGGGTTTTGTTTATATGGATAAATATTTTCAGTTCTTCCATAAAATTCATTAATATACCTTTAGGGTTGTTGTTGTGGTCTTCAGTCCGGAGACTGGTTTGTAGCTCTGCACAATACCCTATCCTGAGCAAGCCTCTTCATCTCCAGATGAGAACGGCAACATACATCTGTCTGAATCTGCTTACTGTATCCATCTCTTGGTCTTCCTCTGCGGTTTTTACCCCACACACTTCCCTCCAATGCTAAATTCACAATTCCTTGATGTCTAAGAATGTGTACTACCAATCGATCCCTTCTTTTAGTCAAGATATGCCAGAAATTCCTTTCCTCGCCAATTCTGTTCAGTACCTCCTCATTAGTTATGCGATCCACCCACCTAATCTTCAGCATTCTTCGGTAGCACCATATTTCAAAAGCCTCATTCCTCTTCCTGTCCGCACTGTTTATCGTCCATGTCTCACTCCCATACAAGGCAACACTCCATACAAATGCCTTCAGAAAGGACTTCCTTAGGCTTAAATCAATATTCGATGTTAACAAATTTCTCTTTTTCAAGAACGCTTTTCTACCCATTGCCATTCTGCATTTTATATCCTCTGTACTGCGACCATCATTTGTTATTTTACTGCCCAAGTAACAAAACTCATCTACCTCCTTTATTGCTTCGTTTCCCAATCTGATTCCTTCAACATCACCTGATTTTCATTCCGTTCAACTGCTCTTCCAGGTCCTGTGTTGTATCTGACAGAATTACTATGTCATCGGCAAAACGCAATGTTTCTAATTCTTCACCCTGAATATTAATTCTTTCTCCAAATTTCTCCTTGCTTTCCTTTATAGCTTGCTCAATGTACAAATTGAATAACAATGGAGAAAGATTCTTCAGTTTCTCCCGGCGTATTTGATAATCAAAATATCCACGGGTGTACTGCCGGTCTATAGTGTCTAACGGGCACAATATTTAGGCGATCATACATGTCGCCATCATCAGGTGAACTGACGGACTGAGCTCCTGGAATGCGCCGGCACGGAGATCCGCACGCTACGGCTGCTCGAAGGGAACTGGGTTCTAGCCCGGTAGCGGGCCATTTAAATACCCTCGGCCCACGGAGCGACCCCTTCGCGGCTGCGCCCCGCGCCGCGGCCGCGCAGTGGAACCGAATGCGACGGCGTCTGAGATGACATGTATGATCGCCGAAATATTGTGCCCGTTGGACACTATAGACCGGCAGTACACCCATGGATATTTTGATACGCCGGGAGAAACTGAAGAATCACATCATACACTTTTACGGGGAGGAGATGTATCGCAGCATGAAGTAATTTGAAAAGTTGCGCCACCGTAGATGTCGTTTGCTAAGTACTCTTGCTCTTCTAAAGCGATGTCGTTCCGAGAATGTTGTTCCAAATTTTGCTAAGTTTACGCATCACATCGATTCTGCAGCAGCAAAGAGAATTAAAAAACGGGCCAGCCTCGCATTGCTTCGTGAGAGGGTACATTTCACCCGCCGTAGCCTTGAGCTCATCTCACTGGAACTATTCAAAATGCATTTGCAACTGGCTAGTCACTTCACGTCTTTTTCCTGGGATTGGATTGATGGTGTTACTTCGGTTGCAGCCGATTCCGCTCATAAGAAGGCAATGGGACGTCAAACAGCTAAGTTCTCACGCCTCCTTGACAAACCATCTCTGCAGGTTCCGTGCAAGACTGTCATCAATCTGAGTGGCATGGAGTTGAGTGATGATGCGGTCTCAGTTTTGGAGAAAGGACTCAACTTTGCTCCTACCCCCAAGTTCACACCGGTCGCAGAAATTATTAGTGCTGTTGAACAGGTTGCAGCTCGACTTCCGCCTGCATCAGCTGAGGAAATACGTCGTGAAACTTGTCGTGCGTTGACGAAATCCAAGCCAATGAAGTCGAACATCACTAGTAAAGAGAGGGCGGCCATTCGTGACCTGAGGGAGCGTCCTGAAATTGTTGTCTTACCGGCTGACAAAGGCAATGCAACGGTTGTTGTCTCCCATAAGGACTACACTGAAAAGAGCCTGCTAAATGACGATTCCTACCGAAAGATCAGCGTTGACCCCACAAAGAAGGTGGAAAACAAGACGAGGGTGCTTCTCAAGGATGCGGATTTACCGGAGGGTGTCGCCAAGAAACTGCTACCTCAAGGTCCGGTACCGCCAAGACTTTATGGACTCCCTAAGGTTCACAAAGATGGGGTGCCGTTACGTCCCATTGTCAGTAACATCAGACCACCTACATATTTGTTGGCCAAATACTTGACGGGAATATTAAGTCCTTATGTGGGTAAATGCCCTAATTACATCCGTAATTCCGTGGATTTTGTTAAACGCCTTAACAACTTCAGGCTGGATGAGTCAGATATCATGGTGAGTTTCGACGTCGTTTCGTTGTTTACGAGGGTGCCCCTTCGAGAGTCACTAGATTTTATTGGTCAGAAATTCGACGAGAAGACCACCGAACTTTTTAGGCATGTCCTGACCTCTACGTATTTTCTTTTCAATGGCGAATACTACGAACAAACGGAGGGAGTCGCCATGGGTAGCCCATTCTCCCCTGTGGTCGCAAATTTGTACATGGATAATTTCGAGGAGGAAGCCCTGGCATCATCTCAATGGAAACCTTCTTGCTTTTTCCGTTACGTGGACGACACTTTCGTCATCTGGCCACATGGTATGGATAAACTCCTTGACTTCCTTACACATCTGAACTCCATACACCCCAACATCAAATTCACTATGGAGACTGAAACGGAGGGTAAATTGCCGTTCCTTGACGTCTTGGTCAAGAGAAGAGCTGATGGCACCCTGGGTCATAGTGTATATTGGAAGACAACGCACACTGATCTGTATTTACACGCGACAGCTGTCACCACCTTTCACAGAGGAATGGGGTACTTAAAACTCTAGTACATAGGGCGCGCACTATCTCCGACGCAGAGAGTCTACCCCAGGAATTAGAACACCTGAGAACTGTATTTCGAAAAAATGGGTACTCAGAGTGGCAGATTCAGCGGGCTCTCCGCCCAACCACTACAACACAACCTTTGGAAACGGATGAAAACACGAGGGAGGATGTTGGCACTGCGTTCGTTCCATATACCGGCGCACTCTCGGGGAAGATCGCCCGCATTTTGAAAAAACAGCAGGTTGGAACTGTTTTTTGTCCGCCGAATAAAATTGGTGCACTGGTGGAGAGCGCTAAAGATGATCTCGGTTTGAGGAAGGCCGGCGTGTACCAGATTCCGTGTCAGTGTGGAAAGTCATATATTGGACAGACGATGCGTACCGTCGAGGATCGATGCGATGAACACCAGAGGCACACACGATTGATGTATCCGAGCAAGTCGGCGGTCGTTGAACATTGTTTGACGGAGAATCATGTGATGGAGTATGAAAGCACTAGGATTCTGGTACAGAAGTCGAGATACTGGGACTGCGTCATTAGAGAGGCCATTGAAATTCGCACAAGTGACGACCTCATAAACCGTGACTGTGGCTATAATCTTAGCAAAGCTTGGGAACCAGCGATTGGGTTAATTAAGAGTAAATCTAGCAAACGTAACGAAGTGACGACCACGGCGTACAGAGCCCTCACACCGACGTCATCTCAGACGCCGTCGCATTCCGTTCCACTGCACGGCCGCGGCGCAGGGCGCGGACCGCGGAGGGGTCACTCCGTGGGCCGAGGTTATTTAAATGGTCCACTACCGGGCTAGAACCCAGTTCCCTTCGAGCTGCCGTAGCGTGTGGATCTCCGTGCCGGCGCGTTCCAGGAGCTTAGTCCGTCAGTTCACCTAATGATGGCGACATGTATGATCGCCGAAATATTGTGCCCGTTGGACACTATTGACCGGCAGTACACCCGTGGATATTTTGATTAACAATGGAGAAAGACTACAACCCTGTCTTACTCCCTTTCCAACCACTGCATCCCTTTCATGTCCTACAACTCTGACAACCGCTGTCTGGTTTTTGTACAAGTTGTAAATAACCTTACGGTCCCTATATTTTACTCCTGCTTGCTTCAGAACTTGAAAGAGTGTATTCCAATCAACATTGTCAAAAACCTTCTCCAAATCTACAAAAACTAGAAATGTAGGATTGCCTTTTCTTAATCTATCTTCTAGGATAAGCCGTAAAGTGAGTATTGCCTCCCGTGTTCCTACATTTCTTCTGAACCCAAACTGATCTTCCCCGAGGTCGGCTTCTACCAGGTTTTCCATCCTTCTGTACATAATTCGTGTTAGGGATAATGTGAAAAATCTGTAGAGCCTTGTCAATATTTATGGTGATGTGCTTTTCGTTTCTGAGATGCTGGGAGAAAGAGGGATTGTCTTCAGATGTTCTGGTGTGTTGGTGGTGGCGGTGTTTTTGTGCAGTTTTGTGTTAAGGGTGTTTGTCGTTCGGAATGCGAGATTTTGAAAACTGCGTTGATTTTGTTTGAAATATTGCCTATGTAGGTTGCAGAAATATATTTTATTTTCGTTTTCTGTGATGGTTGACTACCTATTGTTGTGCGTGGGTGCAGTGGAGCTTAACAAACGATTATAATTATTTTCCGATATAACATCTTTGTACATGTTGTAAACATATAGCACTATACTAGCTAAGATAAATATTAAATCTTACAACGAAACAAAACGGAAATACCAAATAAAATAAACGTTTTCGTAACTAAGAAATGCCGTATGCAATTTGCAACAACTTAGGCAATTAACATTTATTACAATGAAATAATTTCTACCGCGGTGGAGTAGCCGAGCGGTCAAAAGCGCCTCGCTGCGGAGCGCGCGGTTGCTCGTCGTGGAGGTTCGAGTTCTCCCTGGGGCATGGGTGTGTGTGTTGTCCTTAGGTTAGTTTATCTAGGTTTAAGTAGTTTGTAAGCTACGGACTGATGACCACGCAGTTTGCTCCGATAGATTTACAAACATTTAAACATTTTTTGAAATGATTTCTGAAATAAATAGGGAATACAGTTAGTAGCAAAGAGGTAATAAATTTAAACGTCATTTTAATGCAGTCGTATTAGAAGCAAATCCGTGTTTCTGACGTCATATCTCCTAAACTGTATGTCGTGCAGTGATATAATTCTGCCTATTACTTCCACGAATGTGCATCGAAGGAATAGCACGTGCAGAGTCGTTATGCAGAAGCCATGAATTGTTTTTCAACAATACCGGGAGATTTTTGCGTATTGCTTTTCGTATACGGCGCATAACGTCAAGGTTATATTCCTTATTGATCGCACGACCTCGAAGCAAAAATTTGTGAAGCACTACGCCACGGCAATTAAAAAAAAATAAAAATAAAAAAAAGACACGAGAAACATGTCAGCCAAACTTTCACACTTAGAGGAACTTTGAGTGGTTTTTCCGGTCTCGGTTCACCAGGCTGCATCCATTGGGCCGTTATAACCGTAAACCCAGGTAGTCGCGAGTTATGACCATTTTGAGCAAATCAGGATCATCATTGACGTCAGTCAAGGTCTCCTGAGCATTACTAACACGAGACGGTTCTTCTGATCAAATTTGGAAAGTTTTGGAACAAACTCCGCCGCAAACATATCATACCCAAAACAGTCGAAAAAAATTACATAACACAAGCTGACCTATATACCACCATCCTCAGTAAAGTCGCTTACGGGAACTGGACGATTTTCCAAAACAATTTTCTTCAGAGCTTCGACGTTGTCTGATGTGCTGTGTCTTCCAGACCGAGGTTCTGGCATCTTCTCGGTCTTCTTAGGAGAGCTTGCACCACTGGTAAACAGGTTTTTCACTTCTAACAGATTTTTCGTGTGCCACTGAAATATTTCAAGTGTTTTAGAACACTACATTAAATTTTTCACAATAATTGAGTTGCAAATATTTGCAACAATTGTTATACTAACAGAAAATCGCTGAGCACCCAAAAACACATCTAACCATCTGTCAGTCAAAAACAAACCAACTCTGAAATTATGTTCGGGACACGTGTACCAACATAACAAAAAATAACTTAATAATAATCGAATGGAGGTTGCGGCGCAGTTTGATAAGTCACCTTACTTTCTGAACGGCGCCGGTTTGTTGGTCCCAGCTGCTGTGTGACTCATTTCTGAACCGTCCATGAGCCATGCGCCACTCATGTTCTGCGTGTAAATTATGGTCGCGTGGTTGTTTATGACCATGGAGAGACAGTGGCTCTTGGAAACGTACATCTATCCCTTGAACGTTCGTCTTCGAAAAGATTACTAGCGCACTCACAAGATGACGTAACACAATCAATTGCGAACTGACCTCGTGATTTGAATTTGAGCAGAAGTAAATCTAAAGCACTGTTTCCGCGACGAGAGTATAAGTAGCAACGAATAGAGGCATCGAGTGATTCCACAGATAATACCAACGAGACAGATGACGCTAGTAGCGGTACCAGATCACGCGAAAGCGCCACATGTGTAGACGGATAAATATAAATGTGAAGTAAATGAACAGTAAGCGAAGTGTCACAGAGACAAGTGCTCACAAGACATTAGCACCAGATATTAAGACAGCTGAATAACTGAGGTGAGCGCAGGCTGCCTGTAGAGAGAGCCAGCACAGATCCCTGTGAGGGCAAGAGCGCTCCCCAGTTGTGACGTCAGTAGATGCCCGTGAGCGAGCTGCTCAATCTCCTCAGTCTTACATTATATAAATCTCAAATTCTAATTTCCTGTCTTCTTAACACACAATACTTAATAACAGGGTAATTCTCCGCATCTGATATACTAAGGCAACTGGTGGGATAAAATATTGTATAAACGAGTGCTGCAAGACTGGATGACATATTTCTTCTCTTGCAGTCGCATTTCCGAAGCAGATAGTTATAACCTTGATTTCAGATGATAAAAGAATATGATTACTGTCCAATTATTTCTGATTTCGTTTGATCAGATGGATTTCTTTGATTCAGTACGTCATGGTGATTCGATTTCTAGTATACGTTCACTGTTCTTTCTATTCTGCGATCGCGCGATTCAGGTGTGCAAAGTTTCATTGAAAGCGGATGGGCGCTACGGCAGAGCATGAAATACAGACAAATATGTTGCACAGGTTTCCCATGCGTTTCAGTGTTTCTAATGGCACTTCTCCTAAACTATAAGATGCACAATCAAACAATTTCTTAGGTACATTCAATTGCGTAAATGGATAGTGTTAGCAAAATATGTTGCGAAGACATTTAGTAGCAAATAATTAATAAATTTAAACGTCATTCATAATGCAGTAGGTTCAGTTGCAACTCCGTGTTCATGACGTTACGTCTGCTGAACTACGTGTATTATAGTGATATAATTATGCCTCTAACTTTTTTTGCGCATTGCTTCTAGGGACCATTCACGTGGGCAATCATGGGCCCACTGTAGCTCGTGCGAGGCTGCATGAAGACCAAAAGTGTCGCACTTTGGCTACAGTTTCCCAACGGCAGTGTTATTTTCCAACATGATAACGCACCATCTCACAAGGCCAGAAGTGCGATGGAGTGGTTGGAACAAGACAGTTACGAGTTGCTATTAGTTGCTAGTCGGGTAACTTGTTCCACCTCAACGGCATCGCAACAGAACGCATATGGGACGTGGCTGAACGTGTGGTCAGAGCTCCTCCCTCCCTCCCTGGAGTGTACGGGAATCAGGCGACTGCTGAATGCAGCCGCTACCACTGCCTCATCGCTTTCATGTGCAGACGCGTCACCGCTGTCATCGTGTCTTATGAGGACATACTGGCTGTCACGTGGGTCCTATTGTTTCACTAATCAGCATAAACTGTTATCTGGCCATGCTAACGATCCATCATTCATTACGTGTAATGGAATTGTTCTGAAAGCCTTTTTGAAGCACTGACTATAGTCGGCAAATATTTCTGTACAGTGTATGACAGAGTATGATTCACGTTGTTATTTAGGAAGTTTTCTTCCTGTTTAATTGAAGAATGGAGAGTAGGTAGAACTTATGCTTATGTTGCCTCGCTGTGAACTTCTTTTACATTGGGAGGCCGACAATTGTGAAATCAAATTCGATTCATTCTGCGCATAATGAAAGCTCATGGCCAGAGGTGTAATTTGGCAAAGCACCAAGATGCACTTCTCTGCCGTTGTCGAGAAAATCGACAATTAAAAAAAAGATGTTGCGGTGAAATACTCTCTACGATCTCTACGCTTAATAATATCGCACAGAGGCGTGGCGTACGGTAAGCGCGCGGGTTGGTAATCCGAAGGTCGCTGGATCGAATCTCGCGGCATGCAATTTTTTTATTTGTTTTCAAAAATGTTCAAATGTTTGTATAGTCTATGGGACTTAACTACGGGCTCATCAGTCCCTAAACTTACAAACTACTTATGAACTACTTACGAACTAGGACGGCACAAATATCCATGCCCAAGGGGGGATTCGAACCCCCAACCGTAGTGGCCGTGCAGACCCGACTGGAGCGCCTCAGTCCCCTCGGCCACCGCGGCCGGCTTATTTGTTTTTATGTATTTCATATATATATATATCGAACGAACCAGAGTGACAGTTATTATAGAAATATGGAAAGCAGAAAACAGCACGACATCGAGCACATCTCTTAAACGATGCGTTTTTACAAGAACAATTGTTTTATTTATTTATTTATTTATTTTTTAAATTATATGTTGGAAAACACACCTGATTGACATTCTGATAAATTGTGCTCTCATTCGTCAGGTTTGACTTACAATATACGTATTCGTTTCGGAACATCGTTTATACATTTTCTGTTAACTATACGTGGTAAACATTATGAAGACAATTAATAACATTTGTGAAATACAACTTTGTTTGCGGAAAACATAATGATGTTCGAAGTCGCCAGTTGCATATAATAAGTTGTTTGAAAGTCGTTTGTCGTGGAAAAACTGGCGACTTCGAACATCAAATGGTATTGGGTGTGTGTGTGTGTGAGTGTGTGTGTGTGTGTTTGTATACATTTGAATTAGAAAAAACAAATAATATAAAAAGTTGCATGCCACGAGATTCGATCTGGGGACCTTCGGATTACGAACCCGAGCGCTTACTGCTACGCAACGTCTCTGTACAATATTATTAATCGTAGAGAGTATTTCACCGTAACGGCTTTTTTTAATTATCGATTCTCTCGATAACGGCTGAGAAGTGCATCTTGGTGCTTTGCCAAATTACACCTCTGGCCATGAGCTTTCATTATGCGTAGTATGAATCGAATCAGAATTTCACAATTGGCGGCCACCCCTTGTTAGACTAATTTTCTCTTCCTGTCCCTACGTGAAAAATATATAGGACAATGCAAACTGACCATTCGTTCCGATTCGATTTAGAAAACAATAAAGCTTCACTTTCTCAAAGGAAAGAATTCTTCCGACATAAACGTGACTTCTAACAAATTCAAATGTTCCTACTTGTGAACTAGCTGATACTAAGGACGGCACAAATATCCATGCCCGAGGGGGGATTCGAACCCCCGACGACAGTAATGACCGTGACTGGCGCGCCGCAGACCGCTCGGCCGGCTGACTTCAAACATACTCATAAAACGTGTTAGCGGCCCATTACTTTTCGTAGTGACCGAACTGCTAAAACCCGGCATTGCCCGTGTACATATTTATTCCAGTCTTAAGCTAGTCCACCTCACCATCTCTTTCCTTGTCTCTCTCTTCGTCTCCACCTTCCTCTTTGTCTGCCAATCACCTCATCTCTGTTGAACTTCTCCTCCTACTCCACAGTCTATTGCCGCCTCCATTATGAAAAGTTATATAATTCATTTAACTTTCTTGCTGATCAGTGAAGTGCAGCATAAGTATATTGCAAGCAAATGTTCAAATGTTTGTACAGCTTATGGGACTTAAGTACGGGGTCATCAGTCCCTAAACTTACAAACTACTTATGAACTACTTACGAACTAGGACGGCACAAATATCCATGCCCGAAGGGGGATTCGAACCCCCGACCGTAGTGGCCGTGCAGACCGTGACTAAAGCGCCTCAGTCTCCTCGGCCACCGCGGCCGGCATATTGCAAGCCACCTTCCGCCATTCAGTGCATGAAATAATTGGCAGAAGGTGAAGTTCCTCTAGCTATGAAGGTTAACGGTGCTAAATTTCATAGTTCGGTATAAAACGGTAGTTTTTTTGTCGAATTTTATAGATAAAATATCCTCTGTCATACAACATACGAAGTTTTACGTAGGCAGTGATTTTCCTCTTATTTTGAAGATCAAGCGTGCAGTTTCTTCTCAATCGGATGAAAGGTACAGCAGCGCATAAAATAATAACTAACTTAATGTCTCGGTGTTTAGGGCTAGAGAACAACGAAATGCTTTCGTTGGCACATGAAGTGGAGTTAATGCATAGTGTTCGCAAAGCTGACTCCGCAGATGATATTAACGAGTCAGATGACTTTAGTAGCGGTACCAGATTATACGGAAGCGCCACGTGAAGACGAATAAATGTAAAACGTGAAGGAAGCGAATAGTAAGCCAAGTGTCACAAAGACAAGGGCTCTCAACAGATTATCGCTAGATGTTAAGGCAACGGAATAACTGACGACAACACAGGCTGCATGTATAGAGAGACCTGGCATAGATCCATGTGAGGGCAGGAGCGCCCTCGTATGCGACTACTGGTGGATAGGACTATGGCTGCCAGGAGCAAGCCGCTTAACGTCCTTATCAGGTCCTACACTATATAAATGTAAACTTCCTAATTTCCTGTCTTCTTAATACACAATACTCAATAATGGGGTATTTTTATCTGCATCTGATGAACTAATACAAGTAATCGTCCATGTTGAGGGATAAATTTTTTTTATAAAGGAGCGCTGAAAGAGTGGATAACTTAGTTATCCCTTCGTCATCGTATTTCCACGGAGGTGATGATTGTGTTATAGTAGCTCCCATAATTTCGTACCTCCCATCGCATTTCCGAAACAGGCATTTGTAAGCAAGATGTCAGACGGTAACGAAATGTAAAGAATCTCAGGGAGGCGTTGCCATCTTGCGCACAAAGCACCTGGCAGCGGTAAGACTATTTACCACAACAATTCAGTTCCCATCATCATAAAATTTTAAAAATTTTAGGAAAGTATGTATATAGCGCCCTCTGAAGACGTACGGCAGCACAGAAAATACGAACATGATGTGCCGGTTCCCCACGCGTCTCAATGTTTATAATGTCACATCTCCTAAATTGTAAGAAATACTATGAAATAATTTCTCAAGCACATTCATTGGCGTAAGTGGATAGTATTTGTAAAATAAATAGCGAATACAGTTAGTAGCAAAGAGGTAATAAATTTAAACGTCGTTCAAAATGTAGTCGTATTAAAAGCAACCCCGTGTTCATGACGTCATATCTCCTGAACTATATGGCGTACAGTGATATAATTCTGCATATAACTGTCGCGAATGTGCAACGGTGGATGAGCAGATGCAGTGGTGTGATGCAAAAACCATGAATTGTTTTTCCATAATTCCAGACGATTTTTGAGTATTGCTTCTCGAAAAAGGCGCATAACGTCAAAGTCAGATTGCTGAGTGACTGAAAGACCTTAAAGCAAAAGTTTATGTAGCAGAAAGCCACAATTAATTAAAAAAATAATTCAGTCAAACTTTTACTTTCAGTTGAACATTGAGTGCTTTTTTCGGTTTTGTCTCACCGCGCTGCTTCCAATGGGATGGCTGGTCTTTGGTTTCGCCGTCATAATCGTAAACCCATGTTTCGTCAAGAGTTATGACCATTTTGAGCAAATCTGGATCATCATTGACGGCATTCTAGAGATCCTGAGCAATGCTCACGCGACGGTTCTTCTGATTAAATTTGGAAAGTCTTGGGACAAACTACGCCTACACACAACTCATGCACAAGACGGCCGAAACAATTGCATGACACGAGCCGACCTGTATTCCATCATACTCAGCAACATTTTTTACAGAAAATGAACGATTTTCCAAAACAATTTTCTTCAGAGCTTCGACGTTAACATCTGTTGCTGATGTGCTGTGTCTTCCAGATCGAGATTCTGGCACCTTCTCGGTCATATTGGGAGTGCTTGTACCACTTGTAAACATTTCTTTTACTTAGAAAAGATTCATTGTATGCCACTGTCAACATTACAAGTGTATTAGAACACTACATTCCATTTTTCAGAAAAAAGTGATGCGACGTATTGCAACAATTGTTATACTGGTAGATTATAGCCGAACACTCTAAAACACATCTAACCTATCTATCTGTGGCATTCAGTGATTCCACAGAAAATACTAACGAGACTATACTAGTGGTTACAGATAATACGACTGCGGTACATGCGAAGACGGATAAATATAAAATGTGAAGGAAATGAATAGTAACCGAAGTGTCACAGAGACAAGTGCTCACAAGACATTAACACCAGATATTAAGATAGCTGAATAACTGAGGTGAGCGCAGGCTGCCTGTAGCAGCAGACAATACTTAATAACAGTGTACTTCTCCGCATCTGATGTACTAATCCAACTGGTCGTGGGATAAAACGAGTGCTGAGAGACTGGATGAAGTAGTTCTTCTCTCGCAGTTGGATTTCCAAAACAGGCACTTATTATCTTGATCTCATACGCTTAAGGAATGTGAATACTGTCCAATTATTTCTGATTGATTATTCAGATCGATTTCTTCGAGCCAGTACGTCAAGGTGATTCGATTTCTACTATTCGTTCACTGTTCTTTCTATTCTACGAGGGCAGGATTCAAGTGTGTAAAGTTTCATTGAAATCAATGGCGTAGCTACCATAGGGCTAGGCGGGGCAGTGCCCCGGGGCCCCCAAGCTGTAGGGGCCCCTCGGCCTCCGAGAGCGACGTTCGAAAAAAGTTACAGAATACAGTAGAGCGCGAATTTTGTATTTTACTTTTTCACTCTCCCATCACCTCCTCCTCCCCTCAAACCGAGTCTCCCACAGTAGCCGCACTGGGCCACCGGCTGGCGGAACACTTGTAGAGCTTCTAGTGCGGCCTTCTCACGACGCCACTCGTGAAGGGCGGCGCGCCTCCCAATACTGTATACATAATACATCTACAAGTGTACAGTTGCATTATCCGAATAATCGGTTTTCCGAACATCTGTGTCCTTCAGTTACTTTGGATAATCGACATCCTATTGTATATCATCCAGACTGTTGCCCCTGTAACTACTGAAAAGGCTGCTGCCCCTCTTCAGGAACCACACGTTTGTCTGGCCTCTCCACAGATACCCCTCCGCTGTGGTTGCACCTACGGTACGGCTCTCTGCATCGTTGAGGCACGCAAGCCACCCCACCTCGGCAATGTCTGTGCTTCATGGTGGCCAACTGGTGTAGTTTTTCATTATTTAAAGCATGGAGGTTAACTGGCTTATGTCTCCACAACTTCAAATAAATTAAGCAAAATGGAAATATTGCTTGTCAATGTCATCACGAAATATCACGAGTATGTAACAGAAATTTCTCCTTTGTTTGGGAGTAGCAATAACTGAGGACAGTACACAGTCCTCGCCACTTTCTTCTTTCCAGACAAGTGTAACTCATTCGTATGCATTCGAAGTCTTTATTAATGACAAAAGCCGTATTGTAGCACTAATTTAGAAGCATAAAAATGTCTGTATGACTGGAAAGCGAAGGGTCGCGGGTTCGGAACCCGGTTGGACCTTGAATTTTTTTCAGCCTGCGCTTTAACCCATCCTTCACCTGCCAACGATGTGAGGAGGACACGCGGTTCGGATTTGGCGTTAAGCTGTAGGTCCCCTTTCCTTTCCCCGGTTGGATAACTGGGATTGGCTAGGGCCAAAAGTGGTGTCCAATTGAAAGACTTGCACCAGGCCAATGAGCGACACCAAATTATTATTATTATTATTATTATTATTATGTTTCCGCGGTTAAGTAATATTTCTTCATTGTTTGTTTTTTTAGTAGCTTCTGCTTGGGACTTTATTCACCTACTATGGAGCAGCTCAGGAAACTATGGGGTCGTTTTATCTGTATGTCCTACCCAGGTCCAACTCTATCCCTCTGCAATATTGTATCCAAATCTACTCAGTAATTTTTTGCGTGATAGCATAATAAAATTTCACAGTTATAATTATATTGGAGACTACGATTGAATATTATGTTCTGCATGGCACATAATAATTTCCTTGTAGTATTTAGGTTTACCTTTTTATGTCGAATAGTGGGCGGTAAAAATCTGTTAGTGAAGCAGTTTTGCACCTGTCTAGTTTTAAAGAGGGCTCCAATGTCATTTCTGCCCCGGGGCCCTTAGTGACATAGCTACGCCACTGATTGAAATCGGATGGCAGGTACAGCTGCGCATAAAATATGAACAAACATGATGCGCGGGTTTCCCCCGCGAGTGTATTTACGTCACATATCCCTAACTATAAGAAGTACAATGACACAATTTATAAGTCGCATTCAGTAGAGTAAATATATAGTGGTTGCAAAATATGTTGCGAAGACATTTAGTAGCTAATAATTAATAAATTTAAACGTCAATCATAAGGCAGTAGCTTCAGGCGCAACTTCGTGTTCATGACGTCACGTCTGTTGAACTATGTATAGTATATTGATATAACTATGCCTGTAATTTTCGCGAAAGTTCAACGATTAGTAAACAGGGGCAGTGCGAAAGCCATGAATCGTTTTACCACACCCCAGGACATTTTTTTCGCATTGCTTGTAGGAACCATTTATTTTGTGTCCCAGCCTCGTCGCCGCTTTTGTGTCTCGTTTCCGTCGTAGGTGTCGGTGGCCGAGTAGAAAGACCGACACAGGAATAAAGGATGCACGCTTGTGCAGGTAGGAGGTGACCAGCCAGTGGGACAGCAGAAACCAGAAACACTAGAGTAAATTAGAACGAGATATATATTTCTTAGAGACTTAGTAATACTTAACTTTTACATAGCTCAGTACTGCAGAATGCTGATACATAGTTGAGCTAGAGGCCTTCCTAGTGCCTGTCCGATAGCCAAGTCTTCACTGGTGCCTATCTGATTCCGAAGTGTTAGCTGGTTCCTATCTCAGTCCCAAGTGAATGATGTCGTTCGGTGGTGGCCACGAGCGGAATTGTAGCAGAGGGCGCTCGTGGCTGACGTCGTAAGAACGCCTCGCCATGCGTGCATGGCGGCGCGCGGCGAAAATAAGTGGCGCGCACTTCATACTTGTGCGACACCACAATTTATGTGGGCATGTATGGGCCCAGTGCAGCTCGTGCGAGGCACCATGATGACCAGAAGTATCGTGCACTGGCTTCAGACCATGTACACCCTGTCATCATTATGGAGTTTCCCAACGGCACTGTCATTTTCCAATGATAACGCACCATGTCACAAGGTCGGGAGTGGTTCGATGAAAACAGAGACGAGTTGCTATTATGAGCTTGTCCCTCAACTTCTTGTATCTCACCGCGATCGCGATAGAACGCATATGTGACGTGAGTGAACATGACGTTGGAGCTGATTCCTGTAAATTACGGGAATCCGGCTACTTTGAATGCAGATGCGGTCTCTCCAGCCACATAGCACGGCCTCATTATTTCCATGCCTAGACGCGTACCCGCTGTCATCGTGCCAAATGAGGATATATTGACTCATATTCAAATGTTTGTATAGCTTATGGGACTTAACTACGGGATCATCAGTCCCTAAACTTACAAAGTACTTATGAACTAACTAATTCTAAGGACGGCACAAATATCCATGCCCGAGGGGGGATTCGAATCCCCGACCGTAGTGGCCGTGCAGACCGTGACTGGAGCGCCTCAGTCCCCTCGGCCACCGCGGCCGGCATATATTGACTGTCACGTGGTTTATACAGTTGTGACTAATCAGTATAAACAGTTATCTGGCCATGCTAAGGATCTGTCATTCATTAGGTGTAATGGAATTGTTCTGGCAGCCTTTTTTGATGCAGTGACTACAGTCTGCATCTATTTCTGTACAGTGTGTGACGGAGAGTACTTTTCACTTTGTTATTTATGAAGTATTCTTTGTGTTTAAGTGAACGATGGAGAGTAGCAAGAACATATGCTTAGGTTGCTTCGCTGTGAACTTGTCTGAGACGTTTTCTCTTGGTGGCACTGCGTTAACTATATACAGGAGACTGCAGAATGACCATAGGTTCCAACTCGATTTAGAAAACAATACAGCGTGACTTTCTCAACGGAAAGAAGTGTTCAGACATAAACTTGATTTCCAACATACCCCAACAGAGTGTTAGAGGCCCATTACTTTTCACAGTATATATGACTGAATAGCTGAAAATGTGGCGTCGCCCGTGTACATATTTATTACAGTCATCCCACCTTGTGCTTTCTCTCCCTGTCCACCTTCCCTTCCTTTCTCTCTCTGTTCATCCCCTCGTCTCCCCTCTCTGCCATCACCTCCTCCTCTATGTTGAACTCCTCCACCTCCTCAGATCATCTCTGAAAAATTGGATCATTTTTTTTAACATTATGCTGATCAGTACTTTTCATCTCATCGTATCTGTGCAAGAAATTTTAAACATTCTCAAAAAATAGTTGTGAATGTTAAAGAAGCAGACACATCTAATCAAGTAGGTTCAACACTCTTTCTACGACGAAGACATTATAAACGGTATAACAGAGCATTTAATTTTCTTATGCTGAAGTTCCCTAGTTGGTTATACTTATTTTTCTCTTACTCTTCAAGAAACTTAACTGTCAGAATGCACAAATTAAACGCGTCTGACAAAAACCACAATTTTAAACATTTTATGTGCCTCTGCGGCTTTTTTTTTTTTCTCTCGTCTGTTGTGTCTAAAAGTTTCGACAGAAAATCAGTAAGGTATACTATGGACGGTATTTGTCGACAATAGTAAGTTAAAGAAAACCGGAGAATAAGTCAGGAAGCAAAAGCCTACATTGGGTACTTACATATATTTTAATATTTTAATCTAGCCCGTAAGTACAAAGTATGATAGTATGAATTGCCGTTTTAGCATTTTCCCCTAGTTCCTGCTGCATTATATGATTGGACGCGGCTAACTAAACGCAGATCATCAGAGAAACAACTACGCTTGACGGCCAGGTGAGTTGGTGTATTATCACGCTTCCTGTACTTACTGACGTCCTGTGTAGTCAATCACGTAACTCTCAACCTCGATGCTTGTATGTTCGACAAGAGCAGTGGCGGCTCTTAAAAAATTTGACCAATGTGCTACAATATTACAAAAATAAACAGGAAACAAAATATACTGAAATAAAAATCAACCTTTGTATGATTGCCTTTAATTAAATATCAATTAATACTGTATTGAGAGTAAGACCTTCAGGAGAATCTATAACAGCGCTGCCAACTGCATGTATTCACTGCAGGCAGTAAATATAACGTTTAAAAAATATTAATTTTATTTAGAGAAATTAAAAATTTGGACTCAGAGGCCTCACACAAGTAGGTTTGAGAGACAACGCGCAAGACGCCGGAGCCAGCGCGCTATTTGACTCTGTATGCCGCAATATTCGTCATATACTATTCTTTCGCAGCCGTTACACGCAGCGCGAAGAGAAATATTGATCTGGTGCTGCAGTTGGTCTCAGCACACGAGTCGCCAGGCCTGACGTCACGTCTGCGCATGCGCACTAGCGAACAGACGACTGTGCCGCCTCTCTGCGCACGTACCAGCGAGGCTGAATCCCACTTCAGCACACGGAGTTGGTTTCCAGCTATCGCGGCGAGAACGGTCCAAAATGCGTTTTCATCCTTAATACTAGAATACTAATACGCATTGGAAGGGAATTGACATAATTTTATTGTGATATCTGGCTCGTATTCCAATAGAAAGAATGTAATTTTACAGCGATTTCTCGCTTGCATTCGAAGAGAAATGGCATAAATTTAGTAATATATTTGCAGTGTGCTGCAGCACATTAGCACATTATCACCAGCCGCCACTGGACAAGAGAGATAAATACTTGAGTCGCAGGTTATGATTAACCATTTATCAACGACTGAGGTTAATGAAACACTAATAGGTGGATGCTTTACCGTGTGAGGCACGGGAATTGCCGTGGGGTCTGCGGAAACACGTTACGGGTTGCGCGGCCGGAGGTTCAGGTCCTCCTTCAGGCGCGCGCATGTGTGTGTGTGTGTGTGTGTGTGTGTGTGTGTGTGTGTGTGATACCGTTCGAATGTGGGAATGGTGGTTGATGCAGGACTTCGGCATCACACGTTCAACCGCCTCCATGGTGTACCGTGAGTGGTTGGATGAGGTGTCACAGTCCACAACAAATAACTGTCAGTCTATCCTCCCACGGGCATGGTTGTTTTTGTGTTGTCCTTAGTGTAAGTTAGTTTATGTAGGATGATTCTGCCAGCATTGTGGAAAAGTGTGAGACACTAAGCGGACTATGCCTTCATTTTTTTGCGATAGCTTTGTTGTATTAGTGCACGTTAATAAAAGTTAGTTCCGTTACATGTAAAGCGCATTTTTACGCATTTACGAAAGTAATGCATTTCATTGTCTCATTTTTCATTGTTTTATGGTTTAGTTTAGACTGTCCACTAGTCGTATTTGGTTTTCTTATGTTTTGCTGAAGATTGCATATCACCAACTAAAACCGGTAGTTTGTGGACAAAAGTCTTTCGACCATGGACGTAAATAAAGAAATATATGGTTTACTTCTGAATCACTGTTCAACTGACGACTATGTCGCATCTTGTAAGACGTGACCCTAATTTCATGAATGATTGCCAAAGCTCACCGAATTGACTCATTTTCTCCATTTGTGTCTTCCAGTGACGACGAATATTTGTGACTAATCATTCATTTCTTTCAGTGCAAAGAATGACAACAGACAAAATGTTAGATCCCCAACACACACACGCGTCCAACAATCCCGCCGTCCCGGTTCTTTGAAAGCGCACACTGGACTCTTCGGGTAGCTGGAGATGACGAGCAGTTGCTAACACGTGGTTTTGTGAGTCATGGCAGTATAATGGTGAATGTCTGTACACAGCTGCGCACCCAAATTGCAACACCTTCAAAGACAGCAGATACCACGTTTGATTTTATTTGGGAGATATTAGGTGTTAAAAAAGGTCACATGATTGAAAAGAGAGCCGTATAAGATATGTGTGGAAGGTGATGAAATCAGTATTGAGCGTTGCCGCAGATAATGGCTATAACCATTGCTCCACGACCCGGCATGGAATCTACATCTACATACATACTCTGCAATCCACCAAAAGGTGCGTGGCGGAGGGTACCCACTACCACTACTAGTTATTTGCTTTCCTGTTCCTCCCCCATATAGAATGAGGGGAAAACGAATGATTGTACGAGCTCTAATCTCTCTTTGTGGTCTTTATGCAAACTGTTAGTTGCAGTCCGCTTAAAATTCCGGCCGTCTAAATTTCTTCAACAGTGTTGCTAGAAAAGGACGGTGCCTTTCCTCCAGCGTCTTCCATTTGAGTTTCCGAAGCATCTCAGTAACCCTCGTGCATTGATCGAATCTCCCAGTAACAAATCTAGCCGCCGTCTCTGAATAGCTTCTATGCCTTTCTTTAAACCGATCTGGTGGAGATCCCAAGTACTTAAGCCATACTCAAGACCGGGTCGTACAAGCGTTTTATAAGCGGTCTCCTTTACAGACGAATCACATCTTCCCAAAATTTGGTACACACCGTGAGGTAACAATTGCTGCAATGTTAATAATCATATACAACACGTGGTTCAGAAGATATGACGTCATGAACAATAGGAATTGGACAGTGCCGCATGATGCAGCGAGACTTTATAAATACGCTATATGAGAATGAGAGTACTTAGCTACTTGCAACGAACTTTAAACATAATTTAAAACCTTTATTAAACTTTTTCTCGCTGACAATCACAGCAAAATGATGAAAGGAAAAAAAAAGTGTCTGGCTTACTACTATTCCTCTGTTTATGGAGGAAAAATAAGGCATTCGGTATGACATTACAATTGGTAATTTGTACTTTATAAGTTTTACCGACAGTATATACGCACATACTTGCGTGTACCTTCGAAATTGTATCACAGTACGACACATAGTCCATGAGAGCACATAATCAGTAACATTCATGGAAAACCGCCCCATCACCCACCAAGTTTTAATCTATTACGTCTTTACTACTAACCGTAATCCAAAGAGGTTTTACACACATACAGTTCTTATACAAATGAGTATACACATGAAATGGCAGGAATAAATAAATAAATACCCGGGCAAGGCTCGGCTACTCCACCGCGGCCCGTTTCTGTCAATTGTTGCCTAAGGCTACCTCTGAAATACTCAAGAACGTCAGGTTTCTTGAATTTATCCAGGTCCCATCTCCTTATTTTCCTACCTTCCTGCAGTTTTTTCAGCTTCAGCCTACATTTCATGACCAACAAGTTGTCGTCAGAGTCTATATGTGCCCCTGGGTATGTCTTACAATTTAAAACCTGGTTCCGAAATCTATGTCTTATCATTATAAATTCTATCTGGTACCTTCCTGGGTCGCCTGGTATTTTCCAAGTATACAACACTCTTTCATGAATCTTAAACCAAGTGTTTGTTATGATTAAATTATCGTCCGTGCAAAATTCTACCAGGCGGTCTCCTCTTTCATTGCTTTTGCCCACTTCATATTCACGTGCTATATTTCCGTCCCTTCCTTTTCCTACTACCGAATTCCAGTCTCCCATCAAAATTTTATTCTCCCTTAATTGTCTGCAAAATTTCCTTTACCTCCTCTTAGATCTCCTCGTCATCGGCAGAAGTAGTGGGCATATACACTTGTACGTCTGTGGTCGGTGTTGGCTTTGTATCTTTCTTGACTGTGATAATGCTATCACCGCGCTGCTCATAATAGTTTACCCGCATTCCTTTTTTTCTTATTCATTATCAGGCCTACTACTGTAATACATGCAAATGATTTTGTATTTATAATCCTGTAGTCGCCTGACCAGAAATCCTGTTCGTCTTTCCACCGAACTTCACGAGTCCTTCTTCTAACTTCCCTACCCGATTAAGGGATCTAACATTCCACGTTCCGATCCGTAGAATGCCAGTGTTGTCTTTCCTGATACTCACATCCTACTGAGTAGTCCCCGCCTGGTGATCCTAATGGTGGATTATTTTACCTCCGGAATATTTTACTCGAGAGGATGCCATCATCATATTATGTTCGTACAGTAGAGCTGCATATCCTCGGGAAAAGTAACGGCTGTAGTTTCCCCTTGATTTCAGCCGTTCGAAGTAGCTGTGTGGCAAAGCCACTTTCACTGATGTTACAAGGACAGCTCAGTCAATCATCCAGACTGTAACTACTGAAAAGGTTGCTGCCCCTCTTCAGGAAAAATCTACTACAATATAACCCTCAACATTTAACTACCGGAGATTCATATATGCCTTCTGTCTCTACATTATACTGTTAACTACCTCTGAATTACTCTAACAAATACCCCTAGCAGATGAAGACATTACCGAAACCGTTCGCAGACTAAAACAGAACACGGGTATTTGAGGTGATCTATCAATACACCAGTAATAATACTATGAATCCTCAAGATTTAATTAATAGGAACATCAAAATGAATGACAACAGAAGAATAGCGTACCGAAACCTATAGACTAAAATCAAAGCTCCAAATGCCAACTTTAAAGGCGAGAAGAAGCAAATCCAGGAAATGAAGCACAAATACCAGTAGAGATTTTTTTCCCACGATCGTTTTTCCCTCAGCCGTATAGTGAAAGCCGTGATTTAGAAGAAAGATGGAGTGTCAAAAAAAAAAACTATTTCAATATGTAACTAAAGGTTCATTTTTAATGAAAAGTGTCAGAAGATCATAAGCAAAACCCATTGGCTGAAAAAGGCATGAGGCTGCCTGCGGCCCAACATCTCCATCTGAGATGGAATGAAAGATTTAATAAAAATAAAAATGAAGTAATACTGGGTAATAGTGAATATTCTTTTTCTGGAACCGATTTCTGCGATTTAGTAAGTCATTCCGATTCGAATTCTACTATTCATCCACTGTTCCTTGTATTCTTCGAAGGCATGATTCAAGTCTGCAAAGGTTCATTTAATTCGGATAGACGTACGGCAGCGTAGAAAATACCAACATGATGTGCCGATTCCTCACGCATCTCAATGTCTATAATGCCACATCTCCTAAACTATGAGAAATACAAATGAATATTTTATTCATTCTAGGGCCCGCAGCATGAAATATGTCATAGTAAGACATTTTAATAAATGATAATTACCTAAGTTGCTGCAAATACTTTATTTTTCACGACGGCCGTTTCGGCTTATGCCATTCTCAGATGATGCCTGCAAATAAGCTATGTTCGTTATTCTGTTCTGTGTGCACGACTTTATAAGTTTGAAATTTTCAGGCAACTAGTTTCGTTGTAAGATTTAATATTTATCTTAGTATAGATGCTATATGTTTACAACATGTTGACAAAAATGTTATACCGGAAAATAATTATAATCATTTGTTATGTGATAATGTGTCTCTAGTCATTCAGATGCTACGTCTGAATACTTTATGAATTTTGATATCTATGGATCTAAAACAGTGCTTCTTTGGATCAGCCGTTATCTAATGATAAAATTTCGATAAAATTTTCTAAATAATGTATGTGTTTAAATTCTCTGTGGTCATTGAGAATTTCGTCTGGGGTTGTGTTTACATGGATAACTATTTCCAGTTCTTCCATAAAATTCATTAATATACTTTTAGGGATAATGTGAAAGATTTGTAGAGCCTTGTCAATATTTTTGGTGATGAGCTTTTCGTTTCTGAGATGTTGGGAGAAAGTAGAGGGATTTGTTTTCAGATGTTCTGGTGTGTTCTCTGAATCTTATCGCGAAATTTCATCCTGTTTGACCAATGTAGAATTTATTACAATTTTCGCATGTGATTTATAAATTCTGGAGCTGTTCAATTTTATATTATTGGCGGTGGTTTTGTGCAATTTTGTGTTAAGGGTGTTTGTCGTTCGTAATGCGAGAATAATTTGCGGTTTTTTTAAATCTGCGTTGATTTTGTTTCAAATATTGTCTATGTAGGTTTCAGGAATATATTTTATTTTCGTTTTCTGTGATGGTTGACTACCTAGTGTTATGTGTGCGTGCAGTGGAGCTTAACAAACAATTTATAATTATATTCCGATATAACACCTTTGTACATATTGTAAGCATATAGCACTACACTATCTGAGATAAATATTAAATCTTACAACGAAACAACTCTAAAATACCAAATGAAATAAACGTTTTCGTAACTAAGAGATGCTGTATGCAATATCCATCGATGTATTGTAAATATTGTTGTCTGAAAGACATAAATTTCAAACTCCTAAAATCGTGTACACAGAACAAAATAACGAACATAGCTTCTTTGCAGGCATCTCCTCCGAATGGCATAAGCCGAAACGGCCGTCGTGAAAAATAAAATATTTGCAGCAACCTAGGCAATTAATATTTATTACAATGAAATAATTTCCGACGCTCATTCATTGGCGTAAATGTATACTGTTTGTAAAATAAATAGGGAATACCGTTAGTAGCAAAGAGGTAATAAATTTTTAAATACGGCATTCTTAATGCAGCCGTATTAGAAGCAACTCCGTGTTCGTGACGTCATATCTCCTGAACTGTATGTCGTGCAGTGATATAATTCTGCCTATAACTTCCACGAATGTGCAACGAAGGAATAGGACGTGCAATGTCGTTATGCAAAAGCCATGAATTGTTTTTCAACAATACCGGGAGATTTTTGCGTATCACTTCTCGTATACGACGCATAACGTCAAGGTTATATTCCTTATTGACCGCACGACCTCGAAGAAAATATTTGTGCAGTACTAAATCACGGTAATTAAAAAAAAACAAGTCAGCCAAATTTCACATTTAGTCGAACTTTGAGTGCCTTTTCCGGTCTCGGTTCACCGGGCTGTTTCCATTGGGCCGTTATAACCGTAAACCCATATAGACACGGTTTATGACCCTTTTGAGCAAATCAGGATCATCATTTCATCATTGACGTCAGTCAAGGTCTGCTGAGCAATAGTAACACGAGACGGTTCTTCTGATCAAATTTGGAAGGTTTTGCATCAAACTCCTCCGCAAACATCTCATACCCAAAACAGTCGAAAGCATTACATAACACAAGCCGACCTATAGACCAACAACCTCAGTAAAGTCGCTTACGGGAATTGGACGATTTTCCAAAACAATTTTCTCCAGAGCTTCGACATTGTCTGATGTGCTGTGTCTTCCAGACCGAGGTTCTGGCATCTTCTCGGTCATCTTCGGAGAGCTTGTACCACTGGTAAACAGTTTTTTCACTTCTAACAGGTTTTTCTTATGCCACTGTAACATTTCAAGTGTTTTAGAACACTACATTCAATTTTTCACAATAATTGTGATGGAAATATTTGCAACAATTGTTATACTAACAGAAAATCGCAGAGCACACTAAAACACATCTAACCTATCTATCTGTCAAAAACAAACCATGTATGGTGTACTCTTCAAACTCTGAACGTATGTTCGGGACACGTGTACCATCATAAGAAAAAATAAGTTAATAATCGAATGGCGCAGTTAGATAAGTCACCTTACTTTCTGAACGGCGCCGGTTTGTTGGTCCCAGCTGCTGTGTGACTCATTTGTCAACCGTCCACGGGCCATACCCCACGCATGTTCTGCGTATAAATCATGGTCACGTTGGTAATTATGTCCGTGGAGGGACAGGGAGTCTGACAAAAACCTACTTCTATCCCTTGAACGTTCGTCTTCGAAAAGATTACTAGCGCACTCACACGATGACGTAACACAATCAATTGCGATCTGACCTTATGATTTGAATTTGAGCAGAAGTAAATCTAATGCTCTGTTGCCGCGAGAGAGCATAAGTAGCAACGAAGAGAGGCATCGAGTGATTCAACAGATAATACCAACGAGACGGATGACGCTAGTAGCGGTACCAGATCATGCGAAAGCGCCACATGTGTAGACGGATAAATAGAAATGTGAAGGAAATGAACAGTAAGCGAAGTGTCACAGAGAAAAGTGCTCACACGACATTAGCACTAGCAGGGACGGATGTAGGCTTTTAGGCGCCCGGGGCAAGATTGTCATTCTGCGCCCTAGCCCCCTCTAGCTGCTTCGTCGTCGCAACGACGAAGTATGAGATTTAATAAAAACAACAAAAACTGGGTTTATATTGACTTCCTTTATTCACAAACAGGAGAAAATGTACTGTATGATGAAGTCATAAATGAATAAAGATAAATATTAAATACAATTTAATTAAAAAATTTGAGAAAAATGTTTACTAAAAGATGTTCACAAACAACGCAAAATATTTAGTATTAAATAAAACATAAACGCAGATTAAAAAGTCAATTTATCCAAATATAATAGGTGATAGAATAAAATCAACTGTGTAAATGTTTGCTTGGCCTCTCCACTGCGGCAATAAGAACTGTAAGCTGTAATTTTTATTCCACTTTATAATGGCTGGCTGGGGAGACAACATTGGGTAAATAATTTAAATTGTGAGCAGTCTCATATTTGTAATTGATCATGATCTTCAATTACGCGTTTCGTCCTGTTAGGCTGCGTTCACAGTGGCACCGACAGACCGACGTCAGACGCCGTCATCCGAGTTCGACTGAAAACATCGAGCGACGGCGTGGTCGCACTGCATCCGATATAGTTTGTCACTTGGTCCGGTTGGAAGAGAAAGTTAGGTTAGGTTTGACTATATTCTGTGACTGAAGTAAATTAGATTTCAATTCATGGCTGTGCAGTGGAGCCCACCGACATTATTATGTTCGAAATTAGTGCTACAATGCAGCTTTTGTTATTACTAAAGACTTGGAATGCATATGAAAGAGCTACAACTGTCTGGAAAAAGAAAGTGGCGAGGATTGTGTACTGTCCTCAGTACACAGACAATCTTTACGAATGTGTGAGGTACCGGTAAAAGGAGAATTTCTATTACATACTTTCGTGCTGTCATTGACAAGCAATAATACAGTGTTGCTGAATTTATTTGAACTTGTGCAGACATACATCAGTTAACCTCCATGCTTTAAATAATGAAAAACTACACAATTAGGGAAGTTTATTGCTTATCACGACGAATTTCGAGGATTTATTCGCATCTTCTATTGTTTACATAAAACGGTACTTTTTTGACGTTTCAGTGTGCGATTTCTTGACACACTTGCACTGCAGTTGTCTCTCTTAGGTTAGCTACCAAAGTTCGTAAAATCGGATAGAATAAATATTGAGGTTTGTGTTTTATCCTAATGTTAGAAATCATAACTTTTACTGTCTGCTTAAAGGTATTGTGCCTCTTGAATTACTCAGAATATACACATAATAATCGTGACTTAGGCCTACCTGTGTACAAAAACCAGTGTAAGTGACGATTTTTGTGTTGTGATGTCCAGTTTAATGAAGCAGACACAATACTTGCAAGTATAGACAGACGTACTATTTAGTATGTAAAAACGTTGCCAATATTTTATTATGTATGCTACGATTTCCCTCATTACAGTAACCTCAAAAATACTAGACCCGTGCAAGAGCTGTATAAAATCACACTTGGGAAATCCCAATGTATTTATGTAAACAAATGCACTAAACTCGAGAAAAATTGTCGAAATGCGTTATGCTAAGCATAAAAATACATAATGGATACAGTTTCTCAGTATTTAAATCCATGAAGAACACAGTTATAGGCCACCCAGAAACATCCAATTATGATGAACGAAATGAAGTTAAGGTACATTGATCTTCAATGACTGTCATTCAATATATTTGTGAAAGACAAGTGTGAAATTAAGAATAATGTTGAAAACAGAAACCACTGAAAAGCGGAAGCACACGTAGGCCTGCACCACATTTGCAGGCAATTTCATAGAACAGACTCACACCTTTTTAAAGAACGCCAGAAGCAATCAGAATAATTTGTGGACAGCCAATACCCGATTATCACAGTGCAAAACATTGTAAGAGAGCCACTACAATAACATTAAGATAAGGCACAATTCCGGATTGAACACATTTTGAGGTTATAATTTACGCCTAAAATTTCTGCTTAAGGATTTAACCAACTTGGGGTTTCCAATAAACTGTCATATCAGACCATATATTCCGAATTATATCCTGATTGTGATATTTCTAGTCTTCTGGGTGCTACAATCTCTCTCTTTCTTTCACTAAGCATATCAGTTTCTCACCGTCCATATGTAGCATATGAGAACGTCGGTCGATTTGACCGAAGAAAGCAAACTGATTTGAATTTCAGCGATGTCTCTACGTTCGGGCGATGAGATCGGCTACACTGTGATCGTGCACATAGTGGAGTACTGATTTGAAACGACCGGCCGTTTTCCGCCGACGTCTGTCGTCGGTACAACCCACAGATATCAGAGCCACTGTGGCCACAGCCTTAACGTAATCTGATTGTTAAATGTTGCAGGGCTTCGGATGTCAAGTCAAGCAGCGGTGGAAGCAGTTTTAGCAATTTTATAAAGGTTATCGTCAAGGTTCCCATATCTGATAGAAAAGATGGTGCCACAGTAGGTCCAGCGTGAAGTTTGTAATGACTTCACTGAACATTCATGACTGATGTAAGTCGTGAACAAGGGTTCTTTTAAAGTTACATTTACGTCGAAAATCAACAAAACGGAGATGTAGTGTGCCTCTAGCTTTATGAGAAACAGATTTTTGCAAAAATGTTTAAATGGTAATATATTCCAAATAGTAAGTACAACTGCTGCATTTCAGATATATTTGTGAATAGTGTGATCACTTCACGACTATAAAAAAACATTTGGAATTGAAGCAACATGATTCTGGCTTAACTAAAAATTATATGCCTAATAACTCACCTTTCACATTTCCTGTCAACCAAGTTGACATTAACGAAAAAGATTTCTGAGCTTCCCCTTCCTTTCCTCCTGAATGCCGCTCCAGATAATTTTTTTGGCATCTTCCCACACTTCACACCTAAGTAATAAGCTAATACTTGATACTTCAGAGTTACACCAGTCAGAACTCTCTCAGTCTAAAAAAACTCAAATGCATCCGTCAAAAGTAGAACATAGAAGAATCAACAAAGAAAACATTGACACGATTACAACAAAGAAAGTCGCAGTTCGTCTTCCTGCCACTGCGGTGCGGGTGACGGAAAACTACTGAATAAGCGTATTGAATGGTCAGCACATTCGGGATAACTTGGGTAATACTTCTCTAATCGAAATAGCACGGGTACAAGGGCAGCCGAGACATTACGCGTTTAATAGTTCTAAAGGACCAAAAATGCAAATAAAAGTACTTATAATTACTTATTGCGAATGTAACGAAATTCATACTATAGCTTACAGTAAAATTGATTTAATTCGTGTAATTATAGTAAAGCTTTTGCCCATTTTGGCGCCCCCTGAACTCTGCGCCCGGGGCAGCTTGCCCCCTTTGCCCCCCCCCCCCCCCTTAGATCCGTCACTGAGCACCAGATATGAAGACAGCTGAATAACTGAGGTGAGCGCAGGCTGCCTGTAAAGAGCCAGCACAGATCCCTGTGAGGGCAAGAGCGCTCCCCAGTTGTGACGTCAGTAGATGCCCGTGAGCGAGCTGCTCAATCTCCTCACGTCTTACATTAAATAAATCTCAAATTTATGATGTCACATCTCCTAAACTATAAGAAGTATAATCAAACAATTTCTTAGGTACATTCAATGGCGTAAATGAATAGTGTTAACAAAATATGTTGCGAAGACATTTAGTAGCAAATAATTAATAAATTTAAACGTCATTAATAATGCAGTATGTTTAGTTACAACTCCGTGTTAATGGCGTTACGTCTGCTGAACTACGTGTATTGTAGTGATACAATTATGCCTCTAACCTTTGCGAAAGTACAACGATTGATGTATAGGTGCAGTGCCACAGCCATGAATTGTTTTTCCACAATGGGCCGGTGTAGCTCGTGCGAGGCTACATGATGACGAAAAGTGTCGCACACTAGCTGCAGACCATGTACACCCCATCATGGCGATCGAGTTTTCCAACGGCATTGTTATTTTCCAACATGATAACGCACCGTCTCACACGGCCAGAAGTGTGATGGAGTGGTTTGAACAAAACAGTTAAGAGTTGCTATTAGTTGCTTGTCGGGCAACTTGTTCTACCTCAACGGGGTGGCAACAGAACGCATATGGGACGTGGCTGAACGTGTGGTCAGAGCTCCTCCCTCCCTCCCTGGAGTTTACGGGAATCAGGCGACTGCTGAATGCAGCCGCTACCACTGCCTCATCGCTTTCATGTGAAGACGCGTCACCGCTGTCGTCGTGTCTTATGAGGACATACTGGCTGTCACGTGGGTCATACTGTTGTGACTAATCAGTATAAACTGTTATCTGGCCACGCTAACGATCCATCATTCATTACGTGTAGTGGAATTGTTCTAAAAGCCTTTTCGAGGCACTGAATACAGTCTGCAACTATTTCTGTACAGTGTATGACAGAGAATATGTTTCACGTTGTTATTTAGGAACTTTTCTTCCTGTTTAATTGAAGAATGGAGAGTAGGTAGAACTTATGCTTATGTTGACTCGCTGTTAACTTGTCTTAGACTTATTTTCTCTTCGTGTCTCTACGTGAAAAATATATAGGACACTGCAAACTGACCATACGTTCCGATTCGATTTAGAAAACAAATCTTCACTTTCTCAAAGGAAAGAATTCTTCCGACATAAACGTGACGTCTAACAAATTCAAATGTTCAAAAAGTTCAAATGTTTGTAAAGCTTATGGGACTTAACTACGGGGTCATCAGTCCCTGAACTTACAAACTACTTACGAACTAGGACGGCACAAATATCCATGCCCGAGGGGTGATTCGAACCCCCGACCGTAGTGGCCGTGCAGACCGCGACTGAAGCGCCTCAGTCCCCTCGGCCACCGCGGCCGGATCTAACAAATTCAAATCTTCAAATATTTGTAGAGCTTATGGGACTTAACTACGGGTCATCAGTCCATAAACTTACAAAATACTTATGAACTAGCTAATACTAAGACGGCACAAATATCCATGCCCAAGGGGGGATTCGAACCCCCGACAGTAATGACCGTGCAGAACGTGACTGGCGCGCCGCAGATCGCTCGGCCACTGCTGCCGGCTGACTTCAAATATACTCATAAAGGGTGTTAGCGGCCCATTACTTTTCGTAGTGACCGAACTGCTAAAACCCGGCATTGCCCGTGTACATATTTATTCCAGTCTTAAGCTAGTCCACCTCACCATCTCTTTCCTTGTCTCTCTCTTCATCCCCACCTTCCTCTTTGTCTGCCAATCACATCCTCCTCTCTGCTGAACTTCTCATCCAACTCCACAGTCTATTGCCACCTCCATCTATAAAAAGTTATATAATACATTTAACTTTCTTGCTGATCAGTGAAGTGCAGCATGAGTATATTGCAAGCCACCTTCCGCCTTTCAGTGTATGAAATAATTGGCAGAAGGTGAAGTTCCACTAGCTATGAAGGTTAACGGTGCTAAATTTCATAGCTCGGTATAAAACGGTAGTTTTTTGTCGAATTTTATAGATAAAATACCTTCTGCCATATAACATACGAAGTTTTACGTAGGCAGTGATTTTCCTCTTATTTTGAAGATCAAGCGTGCAGTTTCTTCTCAATCGGATGGAAGGTACAGCAGCGCATAAAATAATAACTAATTTAATGCCTCGGCATTTAGGGCGTCACATCTAAACTATAATGAGCACAACGAAATGCTTTCGTTGGAACATGAAGTGGCGTTAATGAATAGTGTTTGCAAAGCTGACTCCGCAGATGATATTAGTGAGTCAGATGACTTTAGTAGCGGTACGTGAAGACTAATAAATGTAAAACGTGAAGGAAGCGAATAGTAAGCCAAGTGTCACAAAGACAACTGCTCACAACAGATTATTGCTAGATGTTAAGGCAACGGAATAATTGACGACAACACAGGCTCCATGTATAGAGAGAGCTGGCATAGATCCATGTGAGGGCAGGAGCGCCCTCGTATGCGACTACTGGTGGATAGGACTATGGCTGCCAGGAGCAAGCCGCTCAACGTCCTTATCAGGTCCTACACTATATAAATGTAAACTTCCTAATTTCCTGTCTTCTTAATACACAATACTCAATAATGGGGTATTTTTATCTGCATCTGATGCACTAATACAAGTAATCGTCCATGTTGAGGGATAAAGATTTTTTATAAAGGAGGGCTGAAAGACTTATCCCTTCGCCATCGTATTTCCACGGAGGTGATGATTGTGTTATAGTAGCTCCCATAATTTCGTACCTACCATCGTATTTCCGAAACAGGCATTTGAAAGCAAGATGTCAGAAGGTAACTAAATGTAAAGAATCTCAGGGAGGCGTAGCCATCTTGCACACAAAGCACCTGGCAGCGGTAAGACTATTTACCACAACAATTCAGTTCCCATCATCATATATTTTAAAAAATTTTAGGAAAGTATGTATATAGCGGCCTCTGAAGACGTTCGGCAGCTCAGAAAATACCAACATGATGTGTCGGTTCCCACGCGTCTCATTATTTATAATATCACATCTCCTAAATTATAAGAAGTACAATGAAATAATTTCTCAAGCACATTCATTGGCGTAAATGGATAGTGTTAGTAAAATAAATAACGAATACAGTTAGTAGCAAAGAGGTAATAAATTTAAACGTCATTGAAAATATAGTCGTATTAGAAGTAACTTCATGTTCATGACATCATATCTCCTGAACTATATGGCGTACAGTGATATAAGTCTGCCTATAACTTTCTCGAATGTGCAACGATGGATGAGCAGGTGCAGAAGCCATGAATGGTTTTTCCATAATTCCGGACGATTTTTCAGTATTGCTTCTCGGAAATGGCGCATAGCGTGAAAGTCATATTGCTTATTGACTCCAAGACCTTCAAGCAAAAATTTATGTAGCAGTACGCCACAGTAATTAAAAAAATTAATTAAGTCAAACTTTTACTTTCAGTTAAACATTGAGTGCTTGTTTCGGTTGTGGTTCACCATGCTGCTTCCATTGGGATGGCTGGTATTTAGGTTCGCCGTCATAAACGTAAATCCCTGATTCGTCACGAGTTATGACCATTTTGAGCAAATCTGGATCATCATTGACGTCATTCGAGAGATCCTGAGCAATGCTCACGCGACGGTTCTTCTGATTAAATTTGGAAAGTAACAAAATCACTTGTGATCTGATCTTGTGATTTGACCGACTGAGCGGAAGTAAATCTGAAGCTCGGATGCTGTGACGAGAGTATAAGTAGCAACGAATAGAGGAGTCGAGTGATCCCACAGATAATACTAACGAGACAGATGACGCTAGTAGCGGTACCAGATCATGCGAAAGCGCCACATGTGAAGACGGATAAATATAAATGTGAAGGAAATTAGCAGTAAGCGAAGTGTCACAGAGACAAGTGCTCACAAGACATTAGCACCAGATATTAAGACAGCTGAATAACTGAGGTGAGCGCAGGCTGCCTGTAGAGAGAGCCAGCACAGATCCCTGGAGGGCAAAAGCGCTCCCCAGTTGTGACGTCAGTAGATGCCCGTGAGCGAGCTGCTCAATCTCCTCACGTCTTACATTATATAAATCTCATATTCTAGTTTCCTGTCTTCTTAACACACAATACTTAATAACAGGGTACTTCTCCGCATCTGATATACTAAGTCAACTGATCGTGGGATGACATATTGTATAAACGAGTGCTGAAAGATTCGATGACATAGTTCTTCTCTCACAGTCAATTTCAGAAACAGGCGGGTATAATCTGTATCTCAGACGCTAAAGGAATATGAATACTGTGAAATTTTTTCTGATTTCTTTTTCTCGGAGCAATTATTCCGATTCAGTACGTCATTGTGATTGGATTTCTTCTATGTGTTCACTGATCTTCCTATTCTACGAGGGCAGGATTCAAGTGTTTTCATTGAAATCGGATGGCAGGTACAGCAGCGCATAAAATAAGAACAAACATGATGCGCGGGTTTCCCCACGCGTGTGTATTTAACGTCACATCTACTAAACTATAAGAAGTACAATGATACCATTTCTAAGTCACATCCATTACCGTAAATGGATAGTGGTTGCAAAATAATTTCAAATAATTAATAAATTTAAACGTCAATCATAAGGCAGTAGCTTTAGACGCAACTTCATCTTCATGACGTCACGTCTGTTGAACTATGTATAGTATATTGATATAATTATGCCTGTAACTTTCACGAAAGTGCAACGATTGGAGAACAGGCGCAGCGCCAAAGCCATGAATTATTTTCCACACTCCCGGACATTTTTTGCGCATTGCTTGTAGGGTCCATTTATGTGGGCATGTATGGGCCCAGTGCAGGTCGTGCGAGGCGCCATGATGACCAGAAGTATCGTTCACTGGCTGCAGACCATGTACGCCCTATCATCATTATGGGGTTTCCCAACGGCACTGTCATTTTTCAAAATGTTAAGGCACCATGCGATACGGTCAGGATTGGTCCGATGAAAACAGTGGCGAGTTGCTATTATGTGCTTGTCCCTCAACTTGTTTTATCTCACCGAGATTGCGATAGAACGCATATGTGACGTGAGTGATCCTGTCGTTTGAGCTGATCCCTTCCTCCCTGTAAATTACGGGAATCAGCGACTTTGAATGCAGATGCGGTCTCTCCAGCCACATAGCACCGCCTCATCACTTCCGTGCCAAGACGCGTCCTCGCTGTCATCGTGCCAAATGAGGATATATTGGCTGTCGCGTGGCTCATGCTGTTGTGACTAATCAGTATAAAGCGTTATCTGGCCATGCTAAAGATCTATCATTCATTACGTGTAATGGAATTGTCCGGACAGCCTTTTTGAGGCACTGACTACAGTCTGCATGTATTTCTGTACAGTGTGTGACGGGCAGTATTATTCACTTTGTTATTTGTGAAGTTTTATTTATGTTTAAGTGAACGATTGAGAGTAGCAAGAACATTTGCTTAGGTTTCTTCGCTCTGAACTGAGACATTTTCTCTTCGTGTCGTTAACGATAAACAGGAGACTGCAATATGACCATAGGTTCCGACTCGATTTAGAAAACAATACGGCATGAGTTTTCCAACGGAAAGAAGTGTTCAGACATAAACGTGACTTCCAACATACCCCAAGAGAGTGTTAGAGGTCCATTACTTTTCACAGTATATATGACCAAATAGCTGAAAATGTGACGTCATCCGTATACATATTTACTGCAGTCATGTCACCTTCTGCTTTCTCTCACCTTCCCTTCCCTTCCCTTCTCTCTCTGTTCATCTGCTCCTCTCCCCTCTCTCCTCCTCCACAGATCATCTCTGAAAAATTACATATTTTTTTTTTTTAACATTATGCTGATCAGTACTTTTCTTCGTAGCTGTGCACGAAATTTTAAACATTCTCAAAAAATAGTTGTCAATTTTAAAGAAGTAGACACATGTAACCAAGTAGGTTCAACACTCTTTCTACGACGAAGACATTATATACGATATAACAGAACATTTAATATTCTTATGCTTAAGTTCCCTAGTAGCTGATACTTCTGTGTCTCTTACTCTTCAAAAAATTTAACTGTCAGAATGCACAATTTAAACGCGATTGACACAAACAACAATTTTAAACAACTTTTCATGTACCTCTGCGTCTCGTTGTTTTCTCTCGTCTGTTGTCTCTAAACGTTTCGACAGAAAATCAGTAAGGTTTACTATAGATGGTGTTTGTCGACAATAGTAAGTTAAAGAAAACCAGAGAAAAAGTCAGGAAGCAAAAGCCTACATTGAGAAACTACTTATATTTTAATATCCGAGGAGTTAATCTAAGCTGTAAGTACTAAGTACGATAGTATGCATTGCCGTTTTAGCATTATCCCCCAGTTCTTGCTGCATTATATGATTTGACGCAGCTAACTAAACGCAGATTATCAGAGAAAGAACTACACCTGGTGGCCATGTGAGTTGGTGTATTATCACGCTTCCGGTACTTACTGACGTCCTGCGTAGTCAGTTACGCACCTCTTAACCTCGATGCTTGTATGTTCGACAAGACTGATACATACTTCAGTTGCAGGATGTGATTAACCATTTATCAATGACTGACCGTAATGAAACACTAATAGGTGGATGCTTTACCGTGTGCGGCGTGGGAATGGGTCTGTGGAACCACGTTACGCGTTGCGCGGCCGGAGGTTCAGGTCCTCCTTCAGGCGCTCGCGTGACTGTTTGTGTGTGTGTGTGTGTGACACCGTTCTGATGTGGGAATGGTGGTTGATGTCCGACAGATGGGAACTTGGGTCTCGGCAATCGTGCAGGACTTCGGCATCACACGTTCAACCGGCTCCATGGTGTGCCGTGAGTGGTTGGATGAGGTGTCACAGTCCACAACAAATAACTACCAGTCCATTCTACCACGGGCATGGGTGTGTGTGTGTGTGTGTGTGCGTGTGTGTGTGTGTGTGTGTGTTGTCCTTAGTGTAAGTTAGTTTATGTAGTTTGTAAGTCTAGGGGCTGATGACCATAGCAGTTTACAAACATTTCAACAGTTTGTTATGAACCGTAGCGCCGCTAACATCTTGATTCTGCCAGCATTGTGGCATAGTGGGATGTAGCTAAGCGGATTAAGTTTTTATCTTTTGGCGATAGCTTCTTTGTATTCGCGCACGTTTAAAGAAAAGTAAATTCCGCTTTACTTTAAGAGCATTTTTTACACATGTACGAAAGTAATGCATTTGATTGTGTCATTTTTCATTGTTCTATGGTTTAGACTGTCCACTAGTCGTATTTCGTTTCCTTGTGTTTTGCTGTAGATCGCGGGTCACTGACTAAAACCGGTAGTCTACGGACAAAAGTTTCGACCATGATGGACTTAAATAAAGAAAAATATGTTATACTCCTGAATCACTGTTCAACTGACGACTATGTCGCATCTTGTGAGACATGACCCTAATTTCATGAAAGATTGTCAAAGCTCAGCGAACTGACTCATTTTCTCTATTTGTGTCTTCCAGTGACGACGAATATTTGTGACTAATCATTCATTTCTTTCAGTGCAAAGAATGACAACAGACAAAATGTTAAATCCCAAACAACACACGCGTCCAACAATCCCGCCGCCCCGGTTCTTTGAAAGCGCTCACTGGACTCTTCGGGTAGCTGGAGATGGCGAGCAGTTGGTAACACGTGGTTTTGTGAGTCATGGCAGTATAATGGAGAATGTCTGCCATTAGCAGGTGTACACAGCTGCGCACACAAATTGCAACACCTTCAAAGATAGGAGATGCCACGATCGATTTTATTTGGGAGATATCAGGTGGTAAAAAAGGTCACATGATTGAAAATAGAGCCATATAAGACATGTATGGAAGGTGATGAAATCAGTATTGAGCGTTGCCGCAAATAATGGCTATAACCATTGCTCCATGACCCGGCATGGAATCTACATCTACATACATACTCTGCAATCCACCAAATGGTGCGTGGCGGAGGGTACCCACTACCACTACTAGCTATTTGCTTTCCTGTTCCTCCCCCATATAGAATGAAGGGAAAACGAATGATTGTACGAGCTCTAATCTCTCTTTGTGGTTTTTATGCATACTGTAAGTTGCAGTCCGCTTAAAATTCCGGCCGTGTAAATTTCTTCAACAGTGTTGCTGGAAAAGGACGTTGCCTTCCCTCCCGCGATTTCCATTTGAGTTTCCGAAGCATCTCTGTAACCACCGTGCATTGATCGAATCTCCCAGTTACAAATCTAGCCGCCGTCTCTGAATAGCTTCTATGCCTTCCTTTAAACCGGTCTGGTGGAGTACTTAAGCCATACGCAAGACAGGATCGTACAAGCGTTTTAAGCGTTTTATAAGCGGTCTCCTTTACAGACGAATCACATCTTCCCAAAATCTAATATATAAAGCAGAGTGTCTGTATGTTAGTGTGTTTGTGTGTGCGTTTTGCATACAAATCTACAGTATTGTTCCAATCTTTTTCAAATTTTGTGCACGGTAGCTTCAATCCATGAGGATGGTCGCCTTAAGTGTAAGAATCACGTACGATACATAGTACTCTAGATGGGACGTCATGTAGACTGAGATGCGAAAAAACTGCTGCATTTAGCGACAATGCTGCTCATTTTCTCCTAAACCAATGGACCAATTTCAACCAAATTTGGTACACACATTCTTTACCGTGAGGTAACAATTGCTGCGTGGTTAATAATCACATACAACGCATGTTTCAGAAGATATGACGTCATAAACAATTGAAATTGGACAAAGTGCCACATGGTGCAGCGAGACTTTATAAATACACTATATGAGAATGAGAGTACTTAGCGACTTGCAACAAACTTTAAACATTATTTAAAACCTTTAATAAACTTATTCTCGCTGACAGTCATAGCAAAATGATGAAAGGAAAAAAGTTTTTCGCTTTCTACTTTTCCGCTGTTTAGGGAGTAAAACTACTGCATTCGGTATGACGTCACAATTTATAATTTGTACACTACAAATTGTAGCCGCAGAAAATTTTACAGACAGTATACACGCATATAGTTGCGAGTACCTTCTAAATTGTATCACTGTACGACACCTAGTTTATGAGATATGATCACATAAACAGTAATGTTCGTGGAAAACCGCCCCATGACTCACCAAGTTTTAATCTATCACTTCTTTCATACTAATTGTATTCCCAAGAGATTTTACAGACATACTGCCCTTCCACAAATGAGTATATACATGAAAAATGGCAGGAATAAATAAATAAATAACCGAGCAAGGCCGGGTAATCAGCTAGTTCTCCCCAATACATCCAAGTCAAGCATCCGCCTTCCCATTTCATATCGCTGTGCAGGTTTACGCCTAGATATTTGACGTGATTGTCAAACAGTACACTACTAATGCTGTATTCCAACATTACGGGATTGTTTCTCCTACTCCTCTGCATCAGCTTATATCTTTCTACATTTGAGGCTAGCTGCCATTCCTCACATCACCTAGAAATTTGGTCCAAGTCATCCTGCATCCAAAGATGACACCTTCCTGGGTACCTATTCCATATGCTCTTACCTTCGTTAGCAGTCTGTAGTGCGGTACCGTGTCAAACGCCTTTCGAAAATCGAGAAGTATGCAGTCTGCCCTTCACCCATGTTTCGCAAGTTGTTTTGAGAGTAACGGGCAATCTCTTTCCCACGATCGACGCTTCCTAAAGCCATGCTGATGCAAGGACAGCAGCAGCTCTTTCTCAAGAAAATTTATTGTCTTAGAACTGAAAATACGTTCAAGAATTCTACGGCAAACTAATGTTAAAGATATAGATCTGTAATTATATGAGTGTGTTCTTTTGACATTATTACATGCGCCTTTTTCCAGTCGCTTGGAACTTCTTTTGAATCAACGCTTCGCGATAAATGCACGCTAAGTGAGGGGCGAATGTCGCAGAGTTCTCTTTGTAAAACTGAATTGGTACCCAATCTGGACCTGGTCACTTGTTTGCTTTCAATTGTCTCACATGGGACAACTTTGACCTCAAACTCTCTGAACCGCACGAAACCATGCTTGGAATAATAGGCAATCGTAAGCAGGACAGTGTTGTGTGTCATTTCCATGCAGAACGTTGCGTTGTACCTCCAGTAATATGGGAGGTTTGTGCGCCGTGTTGCTATAACTATTTTTGTCTGCAGTTACAAAAACATTACATCGAATTTTTGTACTCGCATTGCTGCATATACTTCTGTTACAGTATTCACAAAACAAATTACAATGTATTACAAACGCTACAGCGAAAGAGAATATTGGTATACAGGATAACAGTTTACTTACAGTCGAGCCGGCGTACAGTGCTGATGTTGGCAACAACCGTAGAATGCTATTTGAAAATCCAATCATGCAGAATAAGGGAAATAATCTTTGGTGTTGACAATGAAGTAAATAAATAATTCTGTTCTTTTCCTTAGGTTGAAAGTTTTTTTATGTACCGGTAGTCTTGCCTTGTCAGTAAATTAATCATCCTTGTGAAAGAAATATTTTGTTGCCAACATTAGCATACTACGTCGCTGCAACCGTAACTAAACTTTACGCAGTACTCTATCTGTCTCACTTAAGTAGTAATCCCTTATAGATATGTGTCAATATAGACATTTACTTATAAAAATATAACAGGGGGTGGGTTTTGTGATAAAACGCTAGGTTTCATGCTTTCAAATTACATACTGCAATTTATAACGGCTGAACTTCGAAATGCAACAAAGAGCATTCAACGGTTGTTGCAGCACAGTACACTGCCCGGTCTCCGTAAGTAATATTTTACGGAGTGTAATAATATTATTTTTCGTTTTTGTACCCTAGCTGCGGGAGTGGCCCACCGCTTAAAGGCGCCTTCCTGCGGAGGTTCGAGTCCTCCCCCTGGCATGGGTGTGTGTATTGTCCTAAAGTTAGTTTGTAAGCCAAGAGACTACTAACCACACAAGTTAAGTCCGTTACATTTCAACCATTTGAACATTTTGTACTCAAAATATATTCTGTATGTTCTGGAATGCTCTGTTGTTTTGTGATACTTTGGAGATGCTATCTCCCTAGTGGCAGAATCTCTGTTATTAGGTGGTGCTTTCAAAAGAGATATACAAAAACGTACGTTCGAATATCACACACGTCAGGTCATAATAAATATATTTACGTAGAACATACAGACCTCTCCGTTCGGGTTACCAGTTATCGCGACAATTTTTTTTTATGTTCGAATCTTTTTCGAAACGAAGCATTGTAAATCCACCTCTAGAACGATTAGAAGAGTTTAAAGTAGCGTAACCATCCGCAATTTCATATTAAATTGCCGTGACGCAAATCCTATAGCATCCCAGCATGTTATACTTAAGAACTATGGGCAACGACATTCAGGATGCGACAGCTCGTACTTACAGGAGCTTTAAGACAGAGGACTCTTTTGAACGACGATACGTCTGCAGCACGATTCGATTCTTACAATTCTTTGTTTGTATTCGCTCAAATGAATGATTCATTCACGAATCTCAACAACTCTACCACCTTCCTACTATCTATATGAAACCGTCCTGGCAATAACAGCGTCACATGACGAGGAATGACTGCTGGTCAGACACCCGCGCGGTGAATATAGTACCGTGAAATGGAACAGAACATGTAGTTTCTACTGAAAATTAATGTCTAAATATTGCACTACAACTCTGAAAATTAATATAAAGAACCTCTAGTTATACTTACATCTATGTGTTGCAAGGATAAATGTGGTGTCGCACAAGTACAAAGTGCGCGCCACCTACTTTCGCCGCGCGCCGCCATGCACACACGGCGCGGCGTTCTCACGACAGCCACGAGCACCCTCTGCTGCAACCCCGCTCGTGGCCACCACGGAAAGACATCGGGCATTTGGGACTGAGATAGCAACCAGTTAGGACCTTCGTAATCAGATAGGCACCAGTGAAGACTTTGCTATCGTACAGGCACTAGGCAGGCCTCTAACAACTATGTATCAACATTCTGCAGTACTATGTAAAAGTTAAGTATTGTTACATTCTGTGCAATATATATATCTTTCTAATTTACTCTAGTGTTTATAGTTTCTGGCTGCTCCCCTCCGTACCTGCACCAGCGTGCTATTTTTGTTCCTGTGTCGGGCTCATTCCACTCGCTATTTTTGTTCCTGTGTCGGGCTCATTCCACTCGGCCACCGACACCTACGACGAGGCTGGGACACAAAAGCGGCGACGAAGTTGGGACACAAAAGTGGCGACGAGGAGTGATAGAACCTTGGACCAGCCCGCTTACAGCAGCCAGACAGCAGCAGTCGGAGCACGCAAAAATTGCTCCCGCCCACCCACCCTTATTATAACAATTTTGGGGAAAGATATTTTGTTAGGTGTTTTGTGGACTTTTTTGTTGCAGAGCGTCCTCTTTCATATTGCATTTGTGTTTTGTTATAATTTACTTGAATGCGCGGCGCCTAATCGGTCAGCATGGCCACTACCCCGAACCCAAACTTAATGGAAATTATTCAGTTACAGACGGCGCAAATCACTCAACTACTGCAGGCCGTGTCGCAGTTGACGGCACAGGCTGCTCACCAACAACAACAGCCGTCACATCAGCAGCCCACACCTGCCGCTGCACCGCTTCCTACATTTCGCCAGTACAACGAACGTGAGGAAGAATGGAGCGACTATTTCGCACAGTTTCAAGAACTCGTCGCGGCTCATCAAATTACAGGTCAGAGAGTGAAGAACCTTTTCTTATCGATTGTGGGCCCCCAGACCTTCGTACTATTGCAAAAACTTTTCCCTCTCGCATCTCCTCGTGATGTAGACTTTGAACAAATTGTAGATGCACTGAATGCTCTTTATGAGAGAAAAGTTCTTGTAGCCGCTGCACGATACCGATTTTTCAGACTTAAAAAATTACCGCATCAGTCACACCAAGAGTGGATTACGGAATTGAAGGGCTTAACCCGCCAATGTAAATTTACTTGCTCTTGTGGACTTTCGTATAGTGACGTGATGTTGAGGGATGCGATTACGCAGAATATTCAGGACCCCAGAATTAGAGCAGCAATTCTGAAACAGTCTGACCCCTCCTTAGACAGTGTACTGCAGCTTATAGAAGCGCATGATACTTTTGACTTAGCAGATGTAGAAATGCAAAGCCACAGTGTTAATTCAGTGCGCCGCAACGGACGCTTTCCTAGCCGTAGTTCTCAGTATAGCACTAGTGATTCTTATTTTTCTACAGGCCGTGCTGAACAGACAGTGAACAGTAGCCAGTGTAAAAGTGTGACGCAAAGGTCGCCCCGTAGTGTTAGACACAGTAATTTGAATAATGGGTGCCAATGCTCACTTCAGAAAAATGTACGTAAATCTTGCCCCCATTGTGTGTCTCGCCACAAGCGTGCTCATTGCCCTAGTCGCAACGCAACCTGTTATCAATGTGGCAAATCGGGAGATGTGCAGTCTGTGTGTATGCAAATTAAAAACTGAAAGAACAGTAACGTTAGAAACAGTGCTTCGCAAAGTGCGAGAACAGTTCATTCTGTAAATGTTATACGGGCTGTGGAATTGAACAGTGCTTTCCTTGGATCTCAATTGCAAGAAAGTAGTTCTGCGCCTATGGCAAAACTATATAGTGCACCACATAGCAAGCGCCGACGGGCGCGTAAAACAGTGCAACGGAAAAGGGTTCGGGACAAGCAAAATGATTATGTACAGTGCAATCCTGTAGTGAACCGAGTGCCTTCTACAACTTCTCCTTGTGATAGTGCCCAGTACTGTGTAGATAGAGACAGTAGACTTGTTGTAGCTACTCAAAAGTTTAGTGCAGTAGTTAGTAAATCTGTAGTCGCTTCGCAAGCTTGCACAGGCCGCGCGATCCTGTCTCCGGTTTCTTGATTCCAGACCCAGTTCACCGCCAGGGAGCACAGCCACATCGTTCGTCAACGGGTCCAGCATCCCCGGACTACGAGATCGTCCCGATGGAGGTCGACGCGACGCCGCCGCAGATGACAGCGTCACCGAGAGGGACTCCGGGACCGTGCGTGCCGCCGCCGCCTAGGCCACGCACCTCAGAAGATGACCTGCTCCCTCTGGGCGTGGGCGGGCGCCCTTCCGCTAGTTTTCGCGGGTTTTCTGGCGGATCGCAAGGTGTATACTGGGGCGCGGACGGCGTCTCGATCCCAGCCTCAGCTACGACGCCCGTCCCACCAGTAACGCCCCCGCCCAGGCCCTCCTCCCAGTGCCGTCGCCGTGGCCCTCAGCCCTACGCCACGACGGCGCGGCGGTTTGGGGGGGAAGGGTGTGGTGTCGCACAAGTACAAAGTGCGCGCCACCTACTTTCGCCGCGCGCCGCCATGCACACACGGCGCGGCGTTCTCACGATAGCCACGAGCGCCCTCTGCTGCAACCCCGCTCGTGGCCACCACGGAAAGACATCGGGCACTTGGGACTGAGATAGCAACCAGTTAGGACCTTCGTAATCAGATAGGCACCAGTGAAGACTTTGCTATCGTACAGGCACTAGGCAGGCCTCTAACAACAATGTATCAACATTCTGCAGTACTATGTAAAAGTTAAGTATTGTTACATTCTGTGCAATATATATCTCTTTCTAATTTACTCTAGTGTTTATAGTTTCTGGCTGCTCCCCTCCGTATCTGCACCAGCGTGCTATTTTTGTTCCTGTGTCGGGCTCATTCCACTCGGCCACCGACACCTACGACGAGGCTGGGTCACCAAAGCGGCGACGAAGTTGGGACACAAAAATAAAAATCCTCTATCAAAACCTTTCGTTATATTTTAATCTGAATTGTGTTCTAAATCATCCCAGGAGTTGGGGTGATTTGGAACACTGACTCTTTTGATAAATATTTGCATTTAAAACAAGTGGAGGTGTTGATTGAGACACAGTAAACACATGTGTCAGAACTTTGTTGTGGAGGATGCCTTTATATTACGTCTGTTTGATTTTAATTAATGCTATTTACTGGGTGGAACACTTCTACTGTCTGCTCCAAATTGCTGAAATAGTTTTATATTTCCTCTGTTAACTTGCAGCCTAGCTCACTTTACATTTTCACTTAAACGTACTGTAAGAGCCTTGTTATGTGAGAGCAGATTTTTCACCCACTCATATCCAGGCCTATTGCCATCAGACCTCTTTTCCACTCTTCCACTTCGGTCCAAATCGCACCTCACAATATCCCGAACCTCACTTGTCGTAATTGGCTGACACCATTCTGCACATTTAAATAAACCACTGATTAATGCCCTCTCTTCTTCTGCTGCCAAGACGGTTTGTCCACCTATTTTCAAAGGATTTTTATTATTTAACTTCCTTGAGAGTGTACTAACAGGTATTCCATATTTTTAGAAACATTTCTGAGAGATATTTTACGTGTCATGATTTCATTCAGAGCTTTCTGGAGGCTTATCTCGCTATAGTTTTGATAGCCAGCTGGCCCAGTCTTCTTTTTGTACACTCGCAGCATGTTCCAATTCACCCTGAAAAAATATTATTTTGCATATTTACACCTCTACCTAATAAACAACATAAGCAAACATAAGCCAACTTTTCACACATCATGACTGATAGTTGCCCTTAACATACCAATGTCAAAAAACTGTATTACTGTTACCAGAGTAGCTGTGCAATAGTTTGTTTTCAGAATTTCATATTATAGGAAATTTTACACTTACATATAAATATTTTTTTGGAGTTGTATACCTCTTTCACACACACAATATTTGTATCACTGTAACAATTAGTATCTCTGGTGACTATGGGAGGTGGTTTTCATTAGTTACACCAAAGATGATTTCTTGAAATGGAGAAATGTTCCATTTCACCCCAGTAGTGCCAAAACACCACAAGTTACGGTATCAGAGTGCGGAGGCTGGGCAAGATCACGTGGGGATCTGCACGGCTTGTCGGCTGTTGGAGGACTGCTGCGGGGAGTGTCTTCAATACGTGGAGGAACTACGTCCAGTCGTAGAGCGGCTGGGAGTCCACCCCTCCTTACAGATGTATACGTCGTAGTGTCGGCAGAGTGGTGAAACAGGAAACAGGAGTGGCATTAACATCAGTCTTCACCGCTTGGCAGAGTAGAAGTGTGTCTGAAGACTCAGAGCACTGAAGACACGGAACGATGGGCCTCTGCAACGACGACCCACGCTCTTGCAGGTGTGAATACCACAGCTAAGAGGGAGAGGACACCTACGCGTCATCGCCGAATTCGTGCAGATTTGTAGTACATGTAGGGCTTTGTGAAATATGGGAGTACACCATGTGGGAACTCCAGATGGGAAATAAAAGGAATTTTGATACGGATCTATCACCATATGCACCTCATCAACAGCCCTTGAGAGAGTTTGTTTAGGAAGCGGTGTTTGGCTTAGCGAAGCGCGCCCGGTCAGAAGGCTGAACGCTCTCTGTAGTAAAAAAACTGAGCCAAGAACACATCGAACAATAACGAAAAGACACGATCAAGGACCGCTAGGAACAAAACTACCTAGAGAGCGAAAGAAAGAAAAGAATAGCGGTAAGAGATCGTAATTTTATTGAAAGGTACGCGGGTTCGATTACACCTAGCGGCATTTTTTTTTTTCTTGGCAATGCGTACACTACTGACTTCACAATTAGCCGCAACGTCATATATGTTATTTTGTATTTATATGTGCACAACATAAAAACAGCACTTACCTAATCGACAAAGAAGAAGAAATCACTTCCATTCTACATCACCAGCTGTCCTCGCAAGTATTCAGCGACATGCTGCGTTACGCGTGGATCGCTGCTGGACTGTGCGATGAAAGAAGCTGTTTTCAGGATGTCAGTCAAGTTTGTTTTTCTATGCAGAGATTAAAAAAAAAAAAAAAAACATGTAACTGCAAAAGGGCAGCGTTCATAACGAGCGCAAGATGCGGTCAGAATTATTGCTTCCCCTGTTTCTTCGATTAATATCACCCAGGTACATCATGTAATTGATCAATTGCAAGAGAACTGAAGTATCGTTTTACATACACGACGTCCCTAAGTACGCGTTAACTAGAGTCCCTTTTTAAATGTTTGTAGTCCCGAATTTCATCAAATTCCCTTTATTTTTTGCTTATATAAATTATATAAAATAACCTATGATGTTGCGGTTAATTGTGACGTCAGTCTATATCTACATCAATACTCTGAAAACCAGTGTGAAGTGCATGGCAGAGGGTACGTCCCACAGTACCAGTTATTACGGTTTTTCCCATTCCATTCACTTATTGAGCGTGGGAAGAAAGATCGTTTAAATGCCTCCGTCCGTGCTGTAATTAATGTAATCTTGTCCCTACGAAAACAGTATGTACTTGTACGCATTGCGAAGGAGCAGAAAAAAATTTGCCGCCGGCTGGAGTTCAACCTGCGACCTTCTCAATACGAATCCCATCGTTTAACGCTGAGCCAAACACCGCTTCCTAAACACGCGCTCACAGGGACAGTTGCTAAGATGCATATAGTTATAAATCCGTACCAAAATTCCTTTTACTTCCTAAACGCTCGGACATTTCGAGTTCCCACTTGGGGCACTTTCGTGTCTCACCACGCCCTACATGTACCATAAATTTGGACGAATTCGGCGATGACGAGTAGGCGTCCTCTCCTCGTAAGACTTTAATGGGTATGTGATCGACGTCTCTGGGCGTTTGTGCAGTGCTCCGATGAATCCCAACAATTTCCTCACCACGCTGATCACGTCGATGGGGAGTGCGAATCCTTCGTTTCCCGGAGGAACATCTCCTTGACTCCTACAACTGTGTGACAAAGGCGAGCTGGCGGCTGAGAAATGTATTTTCCCACTCTCTCAAATTTTGCTTCCTCAATTACGGTATCAACTAGATATAAATGATAATAATAAAAAAAGTGAAACAAATCCATCAATAATGAAAACTACAGCATTAGAAACAATCAGTCAGAGATACCCCGAAGATCAGTGGCTACACATCTACATAGATGGGTCATTAATGCAAAAAGAAAGAAATATTGGTGTATGAATATACAGCAAAATTTTCTGTTTTATCAAAGTTTTGGATTACACCATTCTAATTTTGAAGCTGAAGTTGAAGCCATCAGAACCGTAGTAAATCAGCTAAATTACTATTTGCACACATTTGATAAAGCAGTCATATTCTGTGACTCGAAAGCAGCAATATCAGCAATTGTCAACTTAAAAGATCCAAAAATGGCTAAAGTAAAAGATATCCAAGAAATAATTAAGTCCCTACAGCAACAGAACAAGAAAATTGCAATTCAGTGGATACCATCTCACTGTGGCGTAGATGGTAATGAGAAAGCTGATTTCCTAGCCAAAAAGAGCACAAAAATTAAACAAATTGGAAAAACTACCCTGCCATATTTTGCAGTAAAATCGCATTATTAACAATATTTTTAAAGAATAATCGAGAAAAATAAATTCTCATGTGAGGGTAAGAGCCGGGAAACCCTCTTGGATAACCAGCCGCCCACCTGCACAAGATGTCCAGCCTGCCGTCTCCAGAATGTGTTCTGTGTCACAAGAGTGCTACCTAATGAACTGTGATCATTTAAAAGAGTGTTCAGAACTGTACAATTGTAAGTTAGACTTAACAAAATTGTACTGGGAAGCAAGAAGGCGAATGACGTTAAGTCAACTGCCTGAACATTAAAATAATAATAAATATAATAATGATATTTGATAGACGGTGAAGTTCCTCTAGTTATGAAGGTTAATAGTGCTACGTTTCATAGTTCGGTATAAAACGTAAGATTTTATCGAGTTTCACAGATAAAATACCCTCTGCCATACACCATACGTAGGGAGAGAGTGCAAAGTTTCATCGCAATTGGTTGGTTGGTTGGTTGGATGTTTAAGGGGGACAAAACTGCAATGGTCATCAGTCCCCCTTCATTTCAATTGGTTCAACGGCGTAGCAGCGTATAAAACACGAACAAACATGATACGGCAGTTCCCAATGCGTCTCATTGTTTATGAAGTCACATCTCCTAAGCTATAAGGAGTACAATGTAATAATTCCCAAGGCAAAACACGTTGCGAGCACACGTAACATCTAAAGCGATGTGGCAAAGATCGGAGCAGAAGTAGCGCCGAAGAGAGGCCTCGAGTGATTCCACAGATAGTACTAACGAGACACATGACTCTACTAGCGGTACCAGATTATACGACAGCGCCTCATGTGAAGCGGCTAAATATAAAATATGAAGGAAGTGAACAGTAACCGAAGCGTCACAAAGGCAAGTGCTCAGAAGGGATTAGCACTAGATATTAAGATAACTGAATAACTGAGGACAACTCAGGCTGTGTGTAGAGAGTCCTTGCATACGAGGTTTGTCAGGAAAGTAATGAGACTGTTTATTTCAGGAACCACACACAGAAGGACAATGAAACTAGTGGAGCTGATAAAGGCAACATTTGTCTACAAGCAGTGAATATTTGAAGTGTCTACGGTGAACACACGTGAGTTTATAACATATTTTGTTAGGTGTGTTAGTGTTGCTTGTCCGTGAGATGGCGGGTACATCAAATTTTGTGTGAAACTCAATGACAATGCACTAGAATCGTTTAGTAACATTTAGAAAACATTTAGAAAATTAACACAAACTGCTGAGTGGCACACAAGCAGCTCACCACGAGTAAAGAAGGCCAGGAGAAGCAAATAAAAAATCTGGGTCATGTTGATTTGGTTCTTTGGTCATCAAGGCGTGATCCATAAGGATTTTTTTCCTCGAGGAAAAACAATGTATCAATTTTAGATCAGGTCCTTGAAAGACTAAGGAATAGGGTCATTCGTGTCCGTCCGGACATGTCTCAATCATGGATCCTCCATCAAGACAATGCACCGTGCCACACTGCTCTCTATTGGAAATAAGGGCATTCATGTTTTGCCAAACTCCCCTCCCCCCCGCCCCGCAATTCCTAAGATCTCAGCCTCTGTGACGTCTTCCTGTTCCCCAAAATGAAAAATGTTGTTTGTGTACATCATTTTGGGTCCGTAGGAAACGTTGAAAGGGTCGTGACACAGGAGCTTTGGAGGGTTCTATCTGTGAGAGGGCAAGAGTGTCTTCGAAACTAATAACAGGCTATTTTTCCGCATCTGATGTACTAATCCGACTAGTCATCCATGTCGTGGGACAAACTATTGTGTAACCGAGTGCTGAAAGATTGGATGTCATAGTTCTTCTCTCACAGTCGTATATCGGAAACTGGCAGTTATAACCTTGGTCTCAGACAGTAAAGGAATATGAACACCGTGCAATGTTTTCTGATTATTTTTTCTGAAAGCGATTTCTCCGATTCAGTACGTAATTGCTATTCGATTTCTGCTATTCGTTCACTGTTCTATTTATTCTTCGATGGCAAGATTCAAGTGCGCAAAGTTCTACTGAAATCAGATGGACGATACGGCAGCGCATAAAATACATACAAACATGATGCGGCTGTCTGCCACGCGTCTCAGTGTTTATGAGAAGAGAGTTTACAAGAAGTACGATGAAATAATTTCTAAAACACATTCATTAGCGTAAATCGATGGTGCTGCAAAACAAGATGCGAACACATCTAGTAGCAAATAATTAATAAATTTAAACGTCATTCGTAATGCTGTAGTTTTAGAAGCAACTGCGTGTTCACGACGTCACATCTGTTTAACTATATATGTCTGCTGAGCTAGGTGAAGTATAGTGATGTAATTACGCCTGTAACTCTCGCGAAAGTTCAACGATTGATGATCAGGTGCGGTGCCAAAGCTATGTATTGTTTTTCCACAATTCCGGAGATTTCTTGTTTATTGCTTCTAGGGACCATTCATTTGGCACACATGTGTCCAGTGCAGCTCGTGCGAGCCCCCGTGATGACCAGGACGTATCGTACACTGGTTGCAGACCATTTACACCCCATCATGACGATCGAGTTTCCCAACGTCGTTGTCATTTTTCAATATTATAACTTACGATGTCACAAGGCCAGGAGTTGGAGTGGTTTGAGCAGAACAGTGGCGAGTTCTGTTTATGTGGTTGTCCATCAACTTGTTCTGTCACAACGCGATCGCGTTAGAACGCATATGGGATGTGCCTGAACGTGTGGTCAGAGCTTATCCCTCCTTCCCTGGAGTTTGCGAGACTCAGGCGATGCAGATGCGGCGCCAGATATCGCCAGCCATATACCACGGCCTCGTCGCAAACACGCCAACATGCGTCACCACTGTCATCGTGCCAAATGAGGACCTCTCTGTTGTGACTAATCATGTTAATGTTATCTGGCCTTGCTAAGTATCTTCCATTCATTACATGTAATTGACTTGTTTGGACAGCGCTCTTGAGGAAGAGACTCTACGGTCTGCATGTATTTCTGTACAGTGTGTGACGGAGAGTAACTTTGACTTTGTTATTTGTGAAGTTTTCTTCCTGATAAATTGAAGGATGGAGAGTAGCAAGAACATATGCTCGCCGTTTACTTCTCATAAACTCATTTTCTCTCTGTATCTACATGAACGATATACAGGAGTCTGCAAAATTACCCATATGTTTCGACTCCATTTAGAAAACAATAAAGCTTGACTTTCTCAACGGAAAGAAGTGTTCAGACATAAACGTGACTTCCAACATACCTCAAGAGAGTGATAGAGGCACATTACTTTTCACAGTATATATGACCAAATAGCTGAAAATGTGGCGTCGCCCGTGTATATATTTACTGCAGTCTTAAATTAGTCCACCCCACCTTGCGTTTTCTCTCTTCCCTTTCCTTCTCTGTCTGTTCATCTCTTCCACTCCCCTTTCTCTGCCATCACCTACTCCTCTCTCTTAAACTCCTGCTCCACCTTCTCAGTCAATTAGTCAATTGTGTCATACATCTCCGAAAAATTATATAAGTGCAGTGTTACCTGAAAGACATAAATTTCAAACTCATAAAATCGTGTACACAGAACAAAATAACGAACATAGCTTCTTTGGAGGCATCACATGAGAATGGCCTAAGTCGAAATGGCCGACATGAAAAATAAAGTATTTGCAGCAACTTAGGTAATTAATATTTATTGGAATGAAATAATTTCTGAAGCACATTCATTGGCGTAAATGGATAGTGTTTGTAAAATAAATAGCGAATACAGTTAGCAAAGAGGTAATAAATTTAAACGTGATTCTTAATGCAGCCGTATACAGCGCATAACGTCAAGGTTATATTTCTTATTGAATGCACGACCTAGAAGCAAAAATTTGTGAACCAATATGAGACGGAAAAAAAAAAAGTCTGCCAAACTTTCACATTTAGTCGAACTTTGACTGCTTTTTCCGGTCTCGGTTCACCGGGCCGTTATAACCGTAAACCCAAGTAGTCTCGAGTTATGACCATTTTGAGCAAATCAGGATAATCATTGAAGTCAGACAAGGTCTCCCGAGCAATAGTAACACGAGACGGTTCTTCTGATCAAATTTGGAAAGTTTTGGAACAAACTTCGCCGACAAACATCTCATGCCCAAAACAGTTGAAAAAATTACATAACACAAGCCGAGCTATATACCAACATCCTCAGTAAAGTCGCTTACGGGAACTGGACGATTTTCAAAAATGTTCAAATGTTTGTAAAGCTTATGGGACTTAACTACGGGGTCATCAGTGCCTAAACTTACAAACTACTTATGAACTACTTACGAACTAGGACGGCACACATATCCATGCCCGAGGGGGGATTCGAACCCCCGACCGTAGTGGACGATTTTCCAAAACAATTTTCTTCAATGCTTCGACGTTGTCTGATGTGCTGTGTCTTCCAGACCGAGGTTCTGGCATCTTCTCAGTCTTCTTAGGAGAGCTTGTACCACTGGTAAACAGGTTTTTCACTTCTAACAGACTTTTCGTGTGTCACTGTAACATTTCAAGTGTTTTAGAACACTACATTAAATTTTTCACAATAAATGAGTTGCAAATATTTGCAACAATTGTAATACTAACAGGAAATCGCCGAGCACACTAAAACACATCTAACCTATCTATCTGTCAAAAACAAACCATGTATGGTGTACTCTTCAAACTCTGAACATATGTTCGGAACATGTGTACCAACATAACAAAAAATAAGTTAATTATCGAATGGAGGTTGCGGCGCAGTTAGATAAGTCACCTTACTTTCTGAACGGCGCCGGTTTGTTGGTCCCAGCTGCTGTGTGACTCATTTCTGAACCGTCCATGAGCCATGCGCCACTCACGTTCTGCGTGTAAATTATGGTCACGTGGTTGTTTATGACCATGGAGAGGCAGTGGCTCTTGGAAACGTACATCTATCCTTTGAACGTTCGTCTTCGAAAAGATTACTATCGCACTCACACGATCAAGTAACACAATCAATTGCGATCTGACCTCGTGATTTGAATTTGAGCAGAAGTAAATCTAAAGCTCTGTTGCCTCTACGAGAGTATAAGTAGCAACGAATAGAGGCATCGAGTGATTCCACAGATAATACCAACGAGACAGATGACGCTAGTAGCGGTACCAGATCATGCGAAAGCGCCAAGTGTGAAGACGGATAAATATAAATGCGAAGGAAATGAACAGTAACCGAAGTGTCACAGAGACAAGTGCTCACAAGACATTACCACCAGATATTAAGACAGCTGAATAACTCTGGACGCCAGAGGTAACCTATCGTAAGTAACATTTCGCTGACTTTACAGGAGAGCAAAAAGAAGCTGTTGCGTCTCGGATTTGGCTACCTGTAGAATAATTCAAATACCCAATCATGAAAACCTCTAGTTTTTATATCTTTTCTAGTTAGTTTCTACATGTACTTCGTTTTTAGAAATATCTTATGAAATGTTACGATATTTTACCTCACATAAATATATTTGTGAAGCCGTCTTTATTTACACATACGATATTGTCAAGGTGCTTATTACATTAGGTTTGCTGTTCATTTGCATGCCATTTTATATTTATAAATGTTCCTTTTTATGTTTATAAATGTTTACCTTTATTATACAGGATTATTCTACGAAATACGAATAGGAATATGAGAATTATTGGTACTGAAATTAAGAAATAAAGCCATTCATACTTATTGAATACCAGTAGATTTATTAAGAGTTACAATTTTATCCTTTCACAAAGCCGGTCACAAATACTAGTCACTCAGCAAAGTTTAAGTAAATTGAACAAAATAAATTCCAACCATAGTGGCTTACTCTAGAAAGTAACAAAGGTTAAACTACTTTAAAACCTGAGACAATGACAAACATTTCTGTCCAAATTCAGCATATATTCATTAACAAATTGAGGACAAAATTCGAAATGTAGAAAAACAATTCCCTTGTACAATTAATTGATAACAACATTATGTTCATATCCTTCTGAGTCCTTTTCAGTTTGTGTTGACATAATCTGTGGTATATTTTGGTAGAAATAGTGTAAAGATCCAGGCTCCCACCTAAGCAGCTTTTGTAAATCTTTATACTTCTCTGTAGCAATAGATCTGAGAGTATTTCGTATAGCAGGAAGCTCTTCCGGCCATACTGCCCCTCTTTTTCGCCGTTGCACGTCAATCTCTTGAAATTCACCATCAAATGCTGTTTTATAGAACACAGAACCTGAATTCTGTGCTCGTACTTGTAGATGCACAACTTGGCTAACCAAAAAATTTTCCAGATACTAAACCTTTGATTGTCCGTTTAACTAAAGGTGATGATGATCCTTTGAAAAGACTTTCAAAGTCTTTAAAATCTGCCATTTGCATGTAATATACTTGAATGAGTTCTTTGAATCTGCACTGGCGAACAAAATGTTGCCAATCCCAAGGAGTTGCAATTATGTCATTTGGGCTCAGTTTGCTTTTGGCACGTTCACTAACAGCATGAATTTATGGTTTATCACTTTAAGATTAGGGAGACACCTAAGAATCCAAAAATATGACAGAATCATGGGTAAGTTACGATTCTGGCCTCTACAGTTGTCAGTCCATATCGCAAGTTCCTCAGTTTGGGTTTTGGCAGGTTAGCTAGGGCCCACTTTAGCAAACAAGATGACACTTCTATAGGTCCACGACCTGCTACTGTTTCATCCCACATGCAACAATAGGATTTCTGCTCTGAAGCATCAAGGATTGTCAGATTATACGTCCAGAGCTTTCTTAGATAAAACGCACTGGAATTAGTAAGGTGAGGTGTCGGCAAACATTTTTGAAGATCGAACATGACAATCTTTGCATTTGATCCAGGTTGTTTTGGCCGATTTTTGTCGAAGGTCTTGTTTTTATATCTTACATCTGCTTCTGACAAGTAGCCATCGTAATCTGATTAAAATTTGGACTGTTTCTTCAGCTGTTATATCATTTTTGAGTTTCACCTGAAACTCATCACAGTCATCACACGTATCAGTCGCAGGTTTCTTGAATCCTAAATTAAACTCAATGTTAAATATGTCACGGTAAACCCACTGCTTTGCAATTAACTCTTGCTTCATTTCATTTTCCTTGCAGTGCTCTACATACAAAGAATACATTTTTGATATATTGAGATGGCTGCTAAGATACAATCTACCTGTTTTTGCATAACGAGGCAACGAAATTAATGCGCCACCATTAGTTCGATTTAACTATCTGGAACGCGCAGTATGAAAAGTACATACGAACGCGCAGTGTCATGACAAGTCTTTGTGGTAATAATGAGAAACACGCGTTGATTCAACGCTGAACTTGGAAAGGAAAATCACTGCACAAGATACACAAGGCTTCGGCAATGGGGAACAGTCGAAAATTAAAACAAGAGAGACCTGACAGATCACGCTTTCCCGTGGGTTAAATAGACGTAATTGCATTTCAGTCAAGTAAAGTTTGTTTAGTTACATTTACATAAACGTATATCATATGACCAACCAAAATGAAAATCGCATACCTGGGATTCTTCATTTCTTAGCAGCAAATCAATTCCATCAGTAACTTTGTCGTAAGGTAAGGTCTCAGCACCCAACAGATTCGCACTGTCATTTTCCTAAGTAAGCAAATTGCATTATTATACAAAACGCGATGAATTTTGCTCGATTCAAATGATAAACCATGTATAATAGGACTGTACCTTTGATTGATCGTATGACAAGCATTGTAGTTGTGTCAGTTCCGTATATTATAGCCACTCATTTTCGTCAAAAGGAGGCGCTACATGTGTACTTGTATCTGTCACCAACGGAGTTTCGACGACATTACTACCATCGACTGGTAGTAAAGCATCGAGATCATTTGTCTCTTAAATCGCGGAACGTACATTTAGATGTTTCTTATATCCCAGTATGATGAATAATATCTTAAAATGTATATTGTTGTGGTCTTCAGTCCGGAGACTGGTTTGATGCAGCTCTCCACAATACCCTATCCTGAGCAAGCCTCTTCATCTCCACATAAGGACGGCAACCTACATCTGTCTGAATCTGCTTACTGTATACATCTCTTGGTCTTCCTCTGCGATTTTTACCCCACACACTTCCCTCTAATGCTAAATTCACAATTCCTTGATGTCTAAGAATGTGTCCCACCAATCTATCCCTTCTTTTAGTCAAGGTATGCCAGAAATTTCTTTTCTCCCCAATTCTGTTCAGTACCTCCTCATTAATTTCGCGATCCACCCACCTAATCTTCAGCATTCTTCTGTAGCACCATATTTCAAAAGCCTCTATCCTCTTCCTGTCTGCACTGTTTATCGTCCATGTCTCACTCCCATACAAGGAAACACTCCATACAAATGCCCTCAGAAAGGACTTCCTTAGGCTTAAATCAATATTCGATGTTAACAAATTTCTCTTTTTCAAAAACGCTTTTCCACCCATTGCCATTCTGCATTTTATATTCTCTGTACTGCGACCATCATTTGTTATTTTACTGCCCAAGTAGCAATACTCATCTACCTCCTTTATTGCTTCGTTTCCCAATCTAATTCCTTCAGCATCACCTGATTTTCTTACACTGCACTCCATTACCCTATCTTATATGCACCTTTCAGCACACTGTCCATTCCGTTCAATTGCTCTTCCAGGTCCTTTGCTGTATCTGACAGAATTACTATGTCGTCGGCAAAACGCAATGTTTTTAATTCTTCCCCCTGAACTTTTATTCCTTCTCCAAATTTCTCCTTGCTTTCCTTTATAGCTTGTTCAATGTACAAATTGAATAACATTGGAGAAAGGCTACAACCCTGTCTCACTCCCTTCCCAACCACTGCATCCCATTCATGCCCTTCAACTCTGACAACCGCTGTCTGGTTTTTGTACAAGTTGTAAATAACCTTACGCTCCCTAAGTTTTATTCCTGCTTGCTTCAGAACTTAAAAGAGTTTATTCCAATCAACATTGTCAAAAGCCTTCTCCAAATCTACAAAAGCTAGAAATGTAGGTTTGCCTTTTCTTAATCTATCTTCTAGGATAAGCCGTAAAGTGAGTATTGCCTCCAGTGTTCCTACATTTCTCCTGAACCCAAACTGATCTTCCCCGAGGTCGGCTTCTACCAGTTTTTCCATCCTTCTGTATATAATTCCTGTTAATATTTTGCAACCATGACTTATTAAACTGATGGTTCTGTAGTTTTCACACCTGTCTGCACCTGCTTTCTTTGGAATGGGGATTATAACATTTTTCTTAAAGTCTAAGGCTACTTCGCCTGTCTCATACATCTTACACACCAGGTGAAACAGGTTTGTCATGGCTGGTTCTCCCAGAGACTTTAGTAGCTCTGAGGGAATATCATCTACTCCAGGGATCTTGTTTCGACTTAGGTCTTTCCGGGCTCTGTCAAATTCTTCTCTCAGTACAGTATCTCCTATTTCATCTTCCTCTACATCCTCTTCCCTTCCTACAATATTGTCTCGATGTTCATTTCCTTTGTAGAGCACCTCTATATACTCTTTCCACCTTTCAGCTTTCCCTTCTTTGCTGAGAACTGGTTTTCCATCCGTGTCCTTGATATTCATAGAGCTGTTTTTCTTATCTCCAAATGTTTCGTTTATTTTCCTGTCGGCTGTATCTACTTTTCCCCTATTAATACATTCTTCTACATCCTTGCATTTGCCTTCTAGCCACTCCTGCTTAGCCATTTTGCACTTCCTGTCCATCTCATTTCTTAGTCGTCTGTACTCCATTTTGCCTGTTTCATTTACTGCATTTTTATATTTTCTCCTTTCATCGATTAAATTTAGTATCTCCTGTGATATCCAAAAAAGTATATTAGCTATGCATAATGATTTGATGTTGTAAGCTGATGATGTAATGAGACTGTAGAATAGAATATTAGTTCTTGGAGTACTAGAAATACTTGTACTGCTTACCTGTACTAACTTCAGCGCTAATTCCACGATCCTTTTACTTCTTCCACTAATAGAATTCATTTTAATCTCCGATTCCGTCATAAAATGCTCCTCCAAACATCACAAACTACAGCACACTGTTATTCGCACGTGATTAACAATTTGTATAACAATACGAAAGTAATGTCACACTTAGAGGTAAACCATCGTAACAGCCAATACGATAAAGAGCGAGGCGGTGTATATTCAGGTCAATTGTCGTACGGTCATTTACCCTTGTTTACCACTGGTTTCAGGTTGCAAATACGATAGTATCCCATTGCTGAATTTCTTTTATTTAAAATATGCGCATACAGTATTGTACCCCTAAGAAGGTATGACTTAAACTAGCCACATACGATAAAAACCTCAAAATCGCAATTTTTGCACTTACGATAGGTTACCTCTGACGTGCAGAACTGAGGTGAGGGCAGGCTGCCTGTAGAGAGAGCCAGCACAGATCCCTGTGAGGGCAAGAGCGCTCCCCAGTTGTGACGTCAGTAGATGCCCGAGAGCGAGCTGCTCAATCTCCTCACGTCTTACATTAAATAAATCTCAAATTTATGATGTTACATCTGCTAAACTATAAGAAGTACAATCAAACAATTTCTTAGGTACATTGAATGGCGTAAATGGATAGTGTTAGCAAAATATGTTGCGAAGCCATTTAGTGACAAATAATTAATAAATTTAAACGTCATTCATAATGCAGTAGGTTTAGTTGCAATTCCGTGTTCATGACGTTACGTCTGCTGAACTACGTGTATTATAGTGATACAATTATGCCTCTAAGCTTTTTTTTTTCTTTTTTTGCGCATTGCTTCTAGGGACCATTCACGTGGGTAATCATGGGCCCAGTATAGCTCGTGCGAGGCACCATGATGACCAAAGGGTCGCACACTAGCTGCAGACCATGTACACCCCATGACGACGATCCAGTTTCCCTACGGCATTGAATAACAATGCCGTAGGGAAACTGGATCCCACATGATAACGCACCATCTCACAAGGCCAGAAGTGTGATGGAGTGGTTTGAACAAAACAGTTAGGAGTTGCTATTAGTTGCTAGTCGGGCAACTTGTTCTACCTCAACGGGATCGCAACAGAACGCATATGGGATGCGGCTGAACGTGTGGTCAGAGCTCCTCCCTCCCTCCCTGGAGTTTACGGGAATCAGGCGACTGCTGAATGCAGCCGCTACCACTGCCTCATCGCTTTCATGTGCAGACGCGTCACCGCTGTCATCGTGTCTTATGAGGACATACTGGCTGTCACGTGGGTCGTATTGTTTCACTAATCAGCATAAACTGTTATCTGGCCATGCTAACGATCCATCATTTATTACGTGTAATGGAATTGTTCTGAAAGCCTTTTTGAAGCACCGACTACAGTCGGCAAATATTTCTGTACAGTGTATGACAGAGTATGATTCACGTTGTTATTTAGGAAGTTTTCTTCCTGCTTAATTGAAGAATGGAGAGTAGGTAGAACTTATGCTTATGTTGCCTCGCTGTGAACTTCTTTTACAAGGGGAGTCCGACAATTGTGTAATTCAGATTCGATTCATACTGCCCATAATGAAAGCTCATGGCTAGAGGTGTAATTTGGCCGGACCAGAGGGATAGTTGTCATACAAATATGGAAAGCAGAAAACAGCACGACATCGAGCACATCTCATAAACGATGCGTTTTTTATAAGTACAATTGTTTTTTAAATTATGTGTTGGGAAACACACCTGATTCATACTCTGAGCCGGCCGCGGTGGCCGAGGAGACTGAGGCGCTCCAGTCACGGTCTGCACGGCCACAACGGTCGGGGGTTCGAATCCCCCCTCGGGCATGGATATTTGTGCCGTCTTTAGTATAAGGTAGTCGATAAGTAGTTTGTAAGTTTATGGACTGATGACCCCGTAGTTAAGTCCCATAACCTTAACAAACATTTGATTTTGATATTCTGAAAAAGTGTGCTATCATTCGACAGGTTTGACTTACACTATACGTATTCGTTTCGGAACATCGTTTACACTTCTTCTGTTAACTATACGTGGTAAACATTATGAAGACAGTTAATAACATTTGTGAAATACAAATTTGTTTGCGAAAAACAGAATGATGTTCCAAGTCGCCAGTTGCATATAATAAGTTGTTTGAAAGTCGTTTGTCGTGGAAAAACTGGCGACTTCGAACATCAAATGCTATTGTGTGTGTGTGTGTGTGTGTGTATACATTTGAATTATATATATATATATATATATATATATATATATATATATAAGGTGCATGCCACGAGATTCGATCCGGCGACCTTCGGATTACGAACCCGAACGCTTACCGCTACGCCACGCCTCTGTACAATATTATTAAGCATAGAGAGTATTTCACCGTAACTACTTAAATTCGAATAAATAATCCCTGAGACGGATTTACGTCTCAAATATGTCAAAGACATTATTGATAGATCTGAAGCATTGAATTAAAATTTGTGGTGCGGCCGGGAATCGAACCCGGACCTCCATGCTTACTAGGCAGACGTCTTAACCGCTGCATGGAGAGCCTTGGCATTAGTGGCAATTATCTTTGGAACAAAGAAGCTAAATTAAAGTTTGTGTTGTGGAGGTAAATCGTACATAGATTATTCCAAGGCGCCTTAATCGTTAGTGGTGTGGTAGTCTAACGGTTAAGACGTCTGCCAAGTAAGCATGGAGGTCCGGGTTCGATTCCCGGCCGCACCCCAAATTTTAATTCAATGCTTCAGATCTATCAATAATGTCTTTGACTTATTTTTCTCTTCCTGTCCCTACGTGAAAAATATATAGGATACTTGCAAACTGACCATTTGTTCCGATTCGATTTAGAAAATAATAAAGCTTCACTTTCTCAAAGGAAAGAATTCTTCCGACATAAACGTGACTTCTAACAAATTCAAATGTTCAAATGTTTGTAGAGCTTATGGGACTTAACTACGGGGTCATCAGTCCATAAACGTACAAACTACTTATGAACTAGCTAATACTAAGGACGGCACAAATATCCATGCCCGAGCGGGGATTCGAACCCCCGACGACAGTAATGACCGTGCAGAACGTGACTGGCGCGCCGCAGACCGCTCGGCCGGCTGACTTCAAACATACTCATAAAACGTGTTAGCGGCCCATTACTTTTCGTAGTGACCGAATTGCTAAAACCCGGCATTGCCCGTGTACATATTTATTCCAGTCTTAAGCTAGTCCACCTCACCATCTCTTTCCTTGTCTCTCTCTTCGTCTCCACCTTCCTCTTTGTCTGCCAATCACCTCATCTCTGTTGAACTTCTCCTCCTACTCCACAGTCTATTGCCGCCTCCATTATGAAAAGTTATATAATTCATTTAACTTTCTTGCTGATCAGTGAAGTGCACCATAAGTATATTGCAAGCCACCTTCCGCCATTCAGTGTATGAAATAATTGGCAGAAGGTGACGTTCCTCTAGCTCTCAAGGTTAACAGTGCTAAATTTCATAGTTTAGTATAAAACGGTAAATGCCCTCTGCCATACAACATACGAAGTTTTACGTAGGCAGTGATTTTTCTCTTATTTTGAAGATCAAGCGTGCAGTTTCTTCTCAATCGGATGAAAGGTACAGCAGCGAATAAAATAATAACTATCTTAATGCCTTGGTGTCTATGACGTCACATCAGCTAAACTATAATGAGAACAACGAAATGATTTCGTTGGCACATGAAGTGGCGTTAATGAATAGTGTTTGCAAAGGTGACTCCGCAGATAAAATTAACAAGTCAGATGGCTTTAGTAGCCGTACCAGTTTATACAGAAGCGCCACGTGAAGACGAATAAATGTAAAACGTGAAGGAAGTGAATAGTAAGGCAAGTGTCACAAAGACAAGAGCTCTCAACAGATTATCGCTATATGTTAAGGCAACGGAATAATTGACGACAACACAGGCTCCATGTATAGAGAGAGCTGGCATAGATCCATGTGAGGGCAGGAGCGCCCTCGTATGCGACTACTGGTGGATAGGACTATGGCTGCCAGGAGTAAGCCGCTCATCGTCCTTATCAGGTCCTACACTATATAAATGTAAACTTCCTAATTTCCTGTCTTCTTAATACACAATGCTCAATAATGGGGTATTTTTATCTGCATCTGATGCACTAATACAAATAATCGTCCATGTTGAGGGATAAAAATTTTTATAAAGGAGCGCTGAAAGAGTGGATAACATAGTTATCCCTTCGCCATCGTATTTCCACGGAGGTAATGATTCTGTTATAGTAGCTCCCATAATTTCGTACCTCCCATCGCATTTCCGAAACAGGCATTTGTAAGCAAGATGTCAGACGGTAACGAAATGTAAGGAATCTCAGGGAGGCGTTGCCATCTTGCGCACAAAGCACCTGGCAGCGGTAAGACTACTTACCACAAGAATTCAGTTCCCATCATCATGTTGTTGTCCCATCACAATTAAGTTTTCCTCTCCCTTAACTGTCTGAATAATTTCCTTTAGCCCCTCATACCTTTCTTCGATCTCCTCATCATCGGCAGAACTAGTTGGCATATAAACCTGTACTAATTTTGTCGGTGTTGGCTTCGTATCTATCTTTACAATCATAATGCGATCACTGTGCTGCTCATAGTAGTTCACCCGCATTCCTATTTTCTTATTCATTATCAGTCCTACTCCTGTGATACACCCAACTGATTTTGTATTTATAATCCTGTACTCACCTGACTAGAAATCCTGTTCATCCTGCCACCGAACTTCACTTATCCCCACTATATCTAACTTCAACCTATCCATCCCCCTTCTTAAATTTTCTAATTTTCCTACCCGATTAAGGGATCTAACATTCCACGCTCCGATCCGTAGAATGCCAGTATTGCCTTTCCTGATGACAACATCCTCCTGAGTAGTCCCCGCCCGGAGATCCGAATGGGGGACTATTTTACCTCCGGAATATTTTACCCGAGAGGATGTCATCATCATATGTTCATACAGTAGAGCTGCATGTCCTCGGGAAAAGTAACGGCTGTAGTTTCTGTGGTGTCGCACAAGTACAAAGTGCGCGCCACCTACTTTCGCCGCGCGCCGCCATGCATGCACGGCGCGGCGTTCTCCCGACGACAGCCACGAGCGCCCTCTGGTACAACGCCGCTCGTGGCCACCACTGAAGGACATCGGCCACTTCGCACTTGGCACTTCGGACTGAGCTAGCAAACAGTTACGACCTTCGTAATCAGATAGGCACGATTGAAGACTTCGCTATTGTACAGGCACTAGGCAGGCCTCCAACAACTATGTATCAACATTCTGCAGTACTATGTAAAAGTTAAGTATTGTTACATTCTGTGCAATATATATCTTTCTAATTTACTCGAGTGTTTATAGTTTCTGGCTGCTCCCCTCCGTACCTGCACCAGCGTGTCGGTCTCGTTTCACTCGGCTACCGACACCTACGACGAGGCTGGGACACAAAAGCGGCGACGAAGTCGGGACACAAAAGTGGCGACGAGGAGTGATAGAAGAACCTTGGATCAGCCCGCTTGCAGCAGCCAGACAGCAGCAGTCGGAGCACGCAAAAATTGCTCCCGCCCACCCACCCTTATTATAAGATTTTTGGGGGAAGATATTTTGTTACGTGTTTTGTGGACTTTTTTGTTGCAGAGCGAGTCCTCTTTCGTATTGCATTTGTGTTTTGTTATAATTTACTTGTATGCGCGGCGCCTAATCGGTCAGCATGGCCACTACCCCGAACCCAAACTTAATGGAAATTATTCAGTTACAGACGGCGCAAATTACCCAGCTTCTCCAGGCGGTGGCGCACTTGACGTCAACTCAACAACAGCCGTCGCATCAGCAGCCCACACCTGCCGCCGCACCGCTTCCGACGTTCCGCCAGTACAACGAACGTGAGGAAGAATGGAGTGACTATTTCGCGCAGTTTCAAGAACTCGTCGCGGCTCATCAAATTACAGGTCAGAGAGTGAAGAACCTTTTCTTATCGATTGTGGGCCCCCAGACTTTCGTACTATTGCAAAAACTTTTCCCTCTCGCATCTCCTCGTGATGTAGACTTTGACCAAATTGTAGATGCACTGAATGCTCATTATGAGAGAAAAGTTCTTGTAGCCGCTGCACGATACCGATTTTTCAGACTTAAAAAATTACCGCAGCAGTCACACCAAGAGTGGATTACGGAATTGAAGGGCTTAACCCGCCAATGTAAATTTACTTGCTCTTGTGGACTTTCGTATAGTGACGTTATGTTGAGGGATGCGATTACGCAGAATATTCAGGACCCCAGAATTAGAGCAGCAATTCTGAAACAGTCTGACCCCTCATTAGACAGTGTACTGCAGCTTATAGAAGCGCATGATACTTTTGACTTAGCTGATGTAGAAATGCAAAGCCATAGTGTAAATTCAGTGCGCCGCAACGGACGCTTTCCTAGCCGTCGTTCTCAGTATAGCACTAGTGATTCTTATTTTTCTACCGGCCGTGCTGAACAGACAGTGAACAGTAGCCAGTGTAAAAGTGCGACACAAAGGTCGCCCCGTCGTGTTAGAAACAGTGATTTGAATAACGGGCGCCAACGCTCATTTCAGAAAAATGTACGTAAATCTTGCCCCCAGTGTGTGTCTCGCCACAAGCGTGCTCATTGCCCTAGTCGCAACGCAACCTGTTATCAATGTGGCAAATTGGGACATGTGCAGTCTGTGTGTATGCAAATTAAAAACTCAAAGAACAGTAACGTTAGAAACGGTGCTTCGCAAAGTGCGAGAACAGTTCATTCTGTAAATGTTATACGGGCTGTGGAATTGAACAGTGCTTTCCTTGGATCTCAATTGCAAGAAAGTAGTTCTGCGCCTATGGCAAAACTATATAGTGCACCACGTAGCAAGCGCCGACGAGCGCGTAAAACAGTGCAACGGAAACGGGTTCGGGACAAGCAAAATGACTATGAACAGTGCATTCCTGTAGTGAAAATAGTGCCTTCTGCAACTGCTCCTTGTAATAGTGCCCAGTACTGTGTAGCTAGTGACAGTAGAATTGGTGTAGCTACTCAAAGTAATTTTAGTGCAGTAGCCTCGCATTGTGCGGACGCCGATCCGGCGGTAGTGTCATCTAGTGACAGTGTGGTTAATCCGCTGTGTGCCGAGTATGCGCCGCTTCCTACCGCACGCAACCCGCGCAAGCGCAGAAAACAATATGTATTAGACGTTGCCCACATTCGCGCACCGGTCGTGCGACAGAAGCACAAGCTGTTTGTTACTCTCTCTATAGAAAATAAGACTGTGCAATTTCAGCTTGATACTGGTTCCGCTGTTACCTTAATAAATAAAGATACTTATGAACTTCTGGGTTCGCCAAAATTGTCGCCGTCACAGCAAGTGTTAACAGCATATACAGGTGAAAATATTCCCGTGCTAGGAACATGTAGCCTGCCCGCCTCTTTTCAAGGTGTAACAAAAACAGTTGCTTTTGTTGTTCTTCAGGCCAAATCTACGCAGAACATTTTTGGACTAGATGCTTTTGACTTGTTTGGTTTATCAATTCAAAGAGATGTGCTTCAAATTTCGTCAATAGTGCCTCAGGATAAAATTAATGCATTATGTGAAAAATACAGTGACTTGTTTTCGCCGGAACTAGGTTGTGCAAAAGACTTCGTGGCACATGTGACTTTAAAAGAATCTGCAGTTCCAAAATTTCGTAAAGCTAGACCAGTGCCTATTGCCTTGCGTGATACAGTTGCCGAAGAACTTAAACGTTGGCGAGATAGTGGGGTGATTTCTCCTGTTTCTGCGAGTCAGTGGGCCTCGCCTATAGTGATTATACCCAAGCCGTCAGGAAAACTTCGTCTCTGTGCGGACTTCAAATCAACAGTGAATAGTCAAACAATTGTAGACACTTATCCCCTGCCCAGACCTGACGAACTAATGGACAAATTAGGACAGTCTCGTTTCTTTTCCAAGATTGATTTAGCAGAGGCATACTTACAAATTCCACTTGATGACGAGTCAAAAAAATTTTTCGTCATTAATACTCACATGGGCCTTTTTCAATTTCAACGCCTACCCTTTGGCAGTTCTTCCGCCCTCGCTATTTTTCAGCGTTTTTTGGAACAGCTGACAGTTTCGGTACCGTGTTGTTCGAACTATTTAGATGATATTGTGGTATCCGGACGTACAGTTGAAGAACATTTAGCACACCTGGAGTGCCTTTTCAAAGTTTTGACTGCAGCAGGTCTACGTTGCAATAAAGCAAAGTGTTCGTTTTTTCAAACTGAAATAGAGTACCTAGGCCATGTGATTAATGCCCAAGGAATTCATCCCTTACAGTCACATCTTAGAGCAATCAAAGACTTGCCTCCTCCTAAGAATGTGCATGAATTGCAAGCAGTAATGGGAAAGCTTAACTATTATTTCAGGTTTATTCCCAATGCCTCTCAGATTGCAGCTCCACTGCATCGCTTACGTAGGAAGAATGTTCCTTTTGTATGGTCTAAAGATTGTCAGGTTGCCTTTGACAAACTAAAGTCTTCACTACTCAGTGATGCATGTTTGATTCCCTTTGACCCACAGAAGCCTGTAGTGTTAGCAGTTGACGCCTCGTCGTACGGTGTGGGCGCGGTTCTGTCACATCGCATTGGATCTCACGATCGACCTATTGCCTTTGCATCCAAGCTACTGACGCCGACGCAACAGAATTACAGTCAGATAGAAAAGGAGGCCTTAGCAATCATTTACGGCGTCACAAAGTTTCATCATTATCTGTATGGCAGAAAATTCTATTTGTTGACAGACCACAAGCCTCTCACGTCGTTGTTCTCACCCACAAAGCCGATTCCGCCACGTACGGCACAAAAGCTTCAGAGATGGTCCTTGATATTGTCTAATTATCAGTATGAGATTTTGTACCGACCTACCACTAAACATGCTAACGCGGACACACTTTCCCGACTTCCGGTTGGCCAGGATGTATCATTTGATTCTTCAGAAATGGCATGTTGTCAGATAGACTCCAGAGATGCTTCCGCTGTCGCAGATTTCCCTTTGAACTCTCGTCGGGTTGCACAGGAAACAGCTGCGGATGTAGACTTAAGTGTGGTAGCACGTTTTGTTCGCTCAGGGTGGCCTGCCAGAGCCAAAGACATTGATCGGCCTCTGGTTCGACGTTATTTTGCACAACGTCATGCATTATCTTTAAGTCAGGGTGTACTGTTGTTGCATACCGACAACGACCAAACAAGAGTGATTGTTCCTCGTTCCCTGCAACGTGAAGTGTTACGCCTCCTGCATCAAGGACATTGGGGCATTGTTAGGACAAAGCAACTGGCCAGACGTCATTGTACCTGGGTTGGTATGGACGCTCAGATAGAGGACATGACGTCACAGTGTACAGTTTGTGCGGAGCATCAGGCGGCTCCTCCACAACGTTTCTCAGACTGGCCACGCCCCAAGGGACCATGGCAACGTTTACATATTGACTTTGCCGGACCTTTCTGGAATACGCGCTGGTTAATTGTTGTAGACGCTTTCAGCAAGTTTCCTTTTGTGATTGCCATGAACTCAACGACAGCTTCTAGTACAATCAGTGCCTTAAAATCAGTGTTTTGCATCGAAGGCTTGCCTGAAACTATCGTCAGTGACAATGGACCTCAGTTTGTTAGTGCGGAATTTCAACAGTTTTGTCGTGTGAATGGCATTCAGCATATTACCACTGCACCTTTTCACCCTCAGTCCAATGGTGAAGCAGAACGTTTCGTTCGAACATTCAAGTCACACATGGAAAAGATGAAAGGTCAGCACTCCAGGCAGCAAGCTCTTCAAATTTTCCTGTCTACGTATCGGTGCATGCCACGTGACGGCCCGTCTCCTGCCGAGCTGCTACACGGCCGCCGTCACCGCACTCTCCTTCACCTGCTGCAGCCTCCCACGCACCGAGTCGGTTCGTATGGCGCTACGCGTTTTCAGGTTTCTACGCCGGTGCTGTACAGGGTGTTTGCTGGCAACAAGAAGAAATGGTTACCGGGCACCATTCAGCGCGTGCTCGGGCGCAATATGTTTGTTGTACGTTCTTCCACAGGGTCGGAGCTGCGGCGCCACGCAAACCAATTACGCCTGCACAGGCCGCGCGATCCTGTCTCCGGTTTCTTGATTCCAGACCCAGTTCACCGCCAGGGAGCACAGCCACATCGTTCGTCCCCGGACTACGAGATCGTCCCCATGGAGGTCGACGCACCTCCGATGCAGTCGTCGCCGCCGCTGTCGCCGCCGCAGATGACAGCGTCACCGAGAGGGACTCCGGGACCGTGCGGGCCCTCCCAGCTTGGGCCACGCACCTCAGAAGAAGATGACCTGCTCCCTCTGGGCGGGGGCGGGCGCCCTTCCCCAGGTTTCGGCGGGTTCCCTGGAGGATCGCAAGGCGGATGCCGGGGCGCGGACGGCGTCTCGATCCCGGCCTCCGCTACGACGCCCGTCCCACCAGTAACGCCCCCGCTCAGGCCCTCCTCCCAGTGCCGTCGCCGTGGCCCTCAGCCCTACGCCACGACGGCGCGGCGGTTTGGGGGGGAGGGGTGTGGTGTCGCACAAGTACAAAGTGCGCGCCACCTACTTTCGCCGCGCGCCGCCATGCATGCACGGCGCGGCGTTCTCCCGACGACAGCCACGAGCGCCCTCTGGTACAACGCCGCTCGTGGCCACCACTGAAGGACATCGGCCACTTCGCACTTGGCACTTCGGACTGAGCTAGCAAACAGTTACGACCTTCGTAATCAGATAGGCACGATTGAAGACTTCGCTATTGTACAGGCACTAGGCAGGCCTCCAACAACTATGTATCAACATTCTGCAGTACTATGTAAAAGTTAAGTATTGTTACATTCTGTGCAATATATATCTTTCTAATTTACTCGAGTGTTTATAGTTTCTGGCTGCTCCCCTCCGTACCTGCACCAGCGTGTCGGTCTCGTTTCACTCGGCTACCGACACCTACGACGAGGCTGGGACACAAAAGCGGCGACGAAGTCGGGACACAAAAGTTTCCCCTTGCTTTCAGCCGTTCGCAGTAGCTGTGTGGCAAAGCCACATTAGCTGATGTTACAAGGCCAGCTCAGTCAATCATCCAGACTGTTGCCCCTGTAACTGCTGAAAAGGCTGCTGCCCTGCTTCAGGAACCACACGATTGTCTGGCCTCTCCACAGATATCCCTCCGCTGTGGTTGCACCTACGGTACGGCTATCTGCATCATTGAGGCACGCAAGCCACCCCACCTTGGCAATGTCTGTGGTTCATGGGGGTGGCCCATCATCATATAATTATAAAAATTTAGGAAAGTATGTATATATCTCCCTCTGAAGACGTACGACAGCGCAGAAAATACCAACATGATGTGTCGGTTTTCCACGCGTCTCATGTTTATAATGTCACATCTCCTAAATTATAAGAAATACAATAAAATAATTTCTCAAGCACATTCATTAGCGTAAGTGGATAGTGTTTGTAAAATAAATAGCGAATACAGTTAGTAGCAAAGAGGTAATAAATTTAAACGTCGTTCAAAATGTAGTCCTATTAAAAGCAACTCCGTGTTCATGACGTCATATCTCCTGAACTATATGGCGTACAGTGATATAATTCTGCATATAACTGTCGCGAATGTGCAACGGTGGATGAGCAGATGCAGTGGTGTGATGCAAAAACCATGAATTGTTTTTCCATAATTCCAGACGATTTTTGAGTATTGCTTCTCGAAAAAGGCGCATAACGTCAAAGTCATATAGCTGAGTGACTGAAAGACCTTAAAGCAATAGTTTATGTAGCAGAACGCCACAATTAATTAAAAAAATAATTCAGTCAAACTTTTACTTTCAGTTGAACATTGAGTGCTTTTTTCGGTTTTGTCTCACCGCGCTGCTTCTAATGGGATGGCTGGTCTTTGGTTTCGGCGTCATAATCGTAAACCCATGTTTCGTCAAGAGTTATGACCATTTTGAGCAAATCTGGATCATCATTGACGGAATTCTAGAGATCCTGAGCAATGCTCACGCGACGGTTCTTCTGATTAAATTTGGGAAGTCTTGGGACAAACTACGCCTACACACAACTCATGCACAAGACGGCCGAAACAATTGCATGACACGAGACGACCTATATTCCATCATACTCAGCAACATTGTTTACAGAAAATGAACGATTTTCCAAAACAATTTTCTTCAGAGCTTCGACGTTAACATCTGTTGCTGATGTGCTGTGTCTTCCAGATCGAGATTCTGGCACCTTCTCGGTCATATTGGGAGTGCTTGTACCACTTGTAAACATTTCTTTTACTTAGAAAAGATTCATTGTATGCCACTGTCAACATTTCAAGTGTATTAGAACACTACATTCCATTTTTCACAAAAAACTGATGCGACGTATTGCAACAATTGTTATACTGGTAGATAATAGCCGAACACTCTAAAACACATCTAACCTATCTATCTGTGGCATTCAGTGATTCCACAGAAAATACTAACGAGACTCTACTAGTGGTAACAGATAATACGACTGCGGTACATGCGAAGACGGATAAATATAAAATGTGAAGGAAATGAATAGTAACCGAAGTGTCACAGAGACAAGTGCCCACAAGACATTAGCACCAGATATTAAGACAGCTGAATAACTGAGGTGAGCGCAGGCTGCCTGTAGCAGCACACAATACTTAATAACAGTGTACTTCTCCGCATCTGATGTACTAATCCAACTGGTCGTGGGATAAAACGAGTGCTGAGAGACTGGATGAAGTAGTTCTTCTCTCGCAGTTGGATTTCGAAAACAGGCATATATAATGTTGATCTCATACGCTTAAGGAATGTGAATACTGTCCAATTATTTCTGATTGATTATTCAGATCGATTTCTTCGAGCCAGTACGTCAAGGTCATTCGATTTCTACTATTCGTTCACTGTTCTTTCTATTCTACGAGGGCAGGATTCAAGTGTGTAAAGTTTCATTGAAATCAGTGGCGTAGCTACCATAGGGCTAGGCGGGGCCGTGCCCCGGGGCCCCCAAGCTGTAGGGGTCCCTCGTCCTCCGAGAGCGACGTTCGAAAAAAGTTACAGAATACAGTAGAGCGCGAATTTTGTATTTTACTTTTTCACTCTCCCATCACCTCCTCCTCCCCTCAAACCGAGTCTCCCACAGTAGCCGCACTGGGCCACCGGCTGGCGGAACACTTGTAGAGCTTCTAGTGCGGCCTTCTCACGACGCCAATACTGTATACATAATACATCTACAAGTGTACAGTTGCATTATCCCAATAATCGGTTTTCCGAACATCTATGTCCTTCAGTTACTTTGGATAATCGACATCCTATTGTATATCATCCAGACTGTTGCCCCTATAACTACTGAAAAGGCTGCTGCTCCTCTTCAGGAACCACACGTTTGTCTGGCCTCTCCACAGATACCCCTCCGCTGTGGTTGCACCTACGGTACGGCTCTCTGCATCGTTGAGGCACGCAAGCCACCCCACCTCGGCAATGTCTGTGCTTCATGGGGGTGGCCAACTGGTGTAGTTTTTCATTATTTATAGCATGGAGGTTAACTGGCGTATGTCTGCACAACTTCAAATAAATTAAGCAAAACTGAAATATTGCTTGTCAATGTCATCACCAAATATCACAAGTATGTAACAGAAATTTCTCCTTTGTTTGGGAGTAGCAATAACTGAGGACAGCACACAATCCTCGACACTTTCTTCTTTACAGACAAGTGTATCTCATTCGTATGCATTCGAAGTCTTTATTAATGACAAAAGCCGTATTGTAGCACTAATTTAGAAGCATAAAAATGTCTGTGTGACTGGAAAGCGAAGGGTCGCGGGTTCGGAACCCGGTTGGACCTTGAATTTTTTTCAGCCTGCGCTTTAACCCATCCTTCACCTCCCAACGATGTGGAGTCGCCAGATACGACACGCGGTTCGGATTTGGCGTTAAGCTTTAGGTCCCCTTTCCTTTCCCCGGTTGGATAACTGGGATTGGCTAGGGCCAAAAGTGGTGTCCAATTGAAAGACTTGCACCAGGCCAATGAGCGACACCAAATTATTATTATTATTATTATTATTATTATGTTTCCGTGGTTAAGTAATAATTCTTCATTGTTTGTTTTTTTAGTAGCTTCTGCTTGGGACTTCGTTCACCTAGTATGGAGCAGCTCAGGAAACTATGGGGTCGTTTTATCTGTATGTCCTACCCAGGTCCAACTCTATCCCTCTGCAAAATTGTATCCAAATCTACTCAGTAATTTTTGCGTGATAGCATAATAAAGTTTCACAGTTATAATTACATTGGAGACTACGATTGAATATTATGTTCTGCATGGCACATAATAATTTCCTTAGTAGTATTTAGCTTTGCCTTTTTATGTCGAACAGTGGGCGGTAAGAACCTGTTGGTGAAGCAGTTTTGCACATTTCTAGTTTTAAAGAGGGCCCCAATGTCATTTCTGCCCCGGGGCCCTTAGTGACATAGCTACGCCACTGATTGAAATCGGATGGCAGGTACAGCTGCGCATAAAATATGAACAAACATGATGCGCGGGTTTCCCCCGCGAGTGTATTTACGTCACATATCCCTAACTATAAGAAGTACAATGACACAATTTATAAGTCGCATTCACTAGAGTAAATGGATAGTGGTTGCAAAATATGTTGCGAAGACATTTAGTAGCTAATAATTAATAAATTTAAACGTCAATCATAAGGCAGTAGCTTCAGGCGCAACTTCGTGTTCATGACGTCACGTCTGTTGTACTATGTATAGTATATTGATATAACTATGCCTGTAACTTTCGCGAAAGTTCAACGATTAGTAAACAGGGGCAGTGCGAAAGCCATGAATTGTTTTACCACACCCCAGGACAATTTTTTCGCATTGCTTGTAGGAACCATTAATTTTGTGTCCCAGCCTCGTCGCCGCTTTTGTGTCTCGTTTTCGTCGTAGGTGTCGGTAGCCGAGTAGAAAGACCGACACAGGAATAAAGGATGCACGCTTGTGCAGGTAGGAGGTGACCAGCCAGTGGGACAGCAGAAACCAGAAACACTAGAGTAAATTAGAACGAGATATATATTTCTTAGAGACTTAGTAATACTTAACTTTTACATAGCTCAGTACTGCAGAATGCTGATACATAGTTGAGCTAGAGGCCTGCCTAGTGCCTGTCCGATAGCCAAGTCTTCACTGGTGCCTATCTGATTCCGAAGTGTTAGCTGGTTCCTATCTCAGTCCCAAGTGAACGATGTCGTTCAGTGGTGGCCACGAGCGGAGTTGTAGCAGAGGGTGCTCGTGGCTGACGTCGTAAGAACGCCGCGCCGTGCGTGCATGGCCGGCGCGCGGCGAAAGTAAGTGGCACGCAGTTCATACTTGTGTGACACCACAATTTATGTGGGCATGTATGGGCCCAGTGCAGCTCGTGCGAGGCACCATGATGACCAGAAGTATCGTGCACTGGCTTCAGACCATGTACACCCTGTCCTCATTATGGAGTTCCCCAACGGCACTGTCATTTTCCAATGATAACGCACCATGTCACAAGGTCGGGAGTGGTTCGATGAAAACAGTGACGAGTTGCTATTATGTGCTTGTCCCTCAACTTCTTGTATCTCACCGCGATCACGATAGAACGCATATGTGACGTGAGTGAACATGACGTTGGAGCTGATTCCTGTAAATTACGGGAATCCGGCTACTTTGAATGCAGATGCGGTCTCTCCAGCCACATAGCACGGCCTCATTATTTCCATGCCTAGACGCGTACCCGCTGTCATCGTGCCAAATGAGGATATATTGACTCAAATTCAAATGTTTGTATAGCTTATGGGACTTAACTACGGGGCCATCAGTCCATAAACTTACAAAGTACTTATGAATTAACTAATTCTAAGGACGGCACAAATATCCATGCCCGAGGGGGGATTCGAATCCCCGACCGTAGTGGCCGTGCAGACCGTGATTGGAGCGCCTCAGTCCCCTCGGCCACCGCGGCCGGCATATATTGACTGTCACGTGGTTTATAATGTTGTGACTAATCAGTATAAACAGTTATCTGGCCATGCTAAGTATCTGTCATTCATTAGGTGTAATGGAATTGTTCTGACAGCCTTTTTTGATGCAGTGACTACAGTCTGCATCTATTTCTGTACAGTGTGTGACGGAGAGTACTTTTCACTTTGTTATTTGTAAGTTTTCTTTGTGTTTAAGTGAACGATGGAGAGTAGCAAGAACATATGCTTAGGTTGCTTCGCTGTGAACTTGTCTGAGACTTTTTCTCTTCGTGGCACTGCGTTAACTATATACAGGAGACTGCAGAATGACCATAGGCTCCAACTCGATTTAGAAAACAATACAGCGTGACTTTTTCAACGGAAAGAAGTGTTCAGACATAAACTTGATTTCCAACATACCCCAACAGAGTGTTAAAGGCCCATTACTTTCCACAATATATATGACCGAATAGCTGAAAATGTGGCGTCGCCCGTATACATATTTATTACAGTCATCTCACCTTGTGCTTTCTCTCCCTGTCCACCTGCCCTTCCTTTCTCTCACTGTTCAGCCCCTCGTCTCCCCTCTCTGCCATCACCTCCTCCTCTATGTTGAACTCCTCCACCTCCTCAGATCATCTCTGAAAAATTGGATCATCTTTTTAACATTATGCTGATCAATACTTTTCATCTCATTGTAGCTGTGCACGAAATTTTAAACATTCTCAAAAAATAGTTGTGAATTTTAAAGAAGTAGACACATCTAATCAAGTAGGTTCAACACTCTTTCTACGACGAATACATTAAAACGATATAACCATGAATTTAATTTTCTTATGCTGAAGTTCCCTAGTTGGTTATACTTATTTTTCTCTTACTCTTCAAGAAACTTAACTGTCAGAATGCACAAATTAATCGCGTCTGACAAAAACCACAATTTTAAACATTTTATGTGCCTCTGCGGCTTTTTTTTCTCTCGTCTGTTGTCTCTAAAAGTTTCGATAGAAAATCAGTAAGGTATACTATGGACGGTATTTGTCGACAATAGTAAGTTAAAGAAAACCGGAGAAAAAGTCAGGAAGCAAAAGCCTACATTGGGTAATTCCATATATTTTAATATTTTAATCTAGCCCGTAAGTACAAAGTGTGATTGTATGAATTGCCGATTTAGCATTTTCCGCTAGTTCCTGCTGCATTATATGATTGGACGCGGCTAACTAAACGCAGATTATCAGAGAAACAACTACGCTTGACGGCCGGGTGAGTTGGTGTATTATCACGCTTCCTGTACTTACTGACGTCCTGTGTAGTCAATCACGTAACTCTCAACCTCGATGCTTGTATGTTCGACAAGAGCAGTGGCGGCTCGTAAAAAATTTGACCAATGTGCTACAATATTACAAAAATAAACAGGAAACAAAATATACTAAAATAAAAAGTCAACCTCTGTATGATTGCCTTTAATTAATTATCAATTAATATTGTTTGACAGTAAGACCTTCAGGGCAATCTATAACAGCGCTGCCAACTGCATGTATTCACTGCAGGCAGTAAATATAACGTTTAAAAAAATATTAATTTTACTTAGAGAAATTAAAAATTTGGACTCAGAGGCCTCACACAGGTAGGTTTGAGAGACAACGCGCAAGACGCCGGAGCCAGCGCGCTATTTGACTCTGTATGCCGCAATATTCGTCATATACTATTCTTTCGCAGCCGTTACACGCAGCGCGAAGAGAAATATTGATCTGGTGCTGCAGTTGGTCTCAGCACACATGAGTCGCCAGGCCTGAGGTCACGTCGGCGCATGCGCACTAGCGAACAGACGACTGCGCCGCCTCTCTGCGCACGTACCAGTGCGGCTGAATCTCACTTCAGCACACGGAGTTGGTTTCCAGCTATCGCGGCGAGAACGCTCCAAAATGCGTTTTCATCCTTATTACTAGAATTCTAATACGCATTGGAAGGGAATTGACATAATTTTATTGTGATATCTGGCTCGTATTCCAATGTAAAGGATGTAATTTTACAGCGATATCTCGCTTGCATTGGAAGAGAAATGGCATAATTTTAGTAATATATTTGCAGCGTGCTGCAGCACATTATCACCAGCTGCCACTGGACAAGAGTGATAAATACTTCAGTCGCAGCTTATGATTAACCATTTATCAACGACTGATGTTAATGAAACACTAATAGGTGGATGCTTTACCTTGTGAGGCACGGGAATGGCCGTGGGGTCTGCGGAAACACGTTACGAGTTGCGCGGCCGGAGGTTCAAGTCCTCCTTCAGGCGTACGTGTCTCTGTCTCTCTCTCTCTCTCTCTCTCTCTCTCTCTCTCTCTCTCTCTCTCTCTCTCTCTCTCTCTCTGTGTGTGTGTGTGTGTGTGTGTGTGTGTGTGTGGCACCGTTCGCACGTGGGAATGGTGGTTGATGTCCGACAGATGGGAACTTCGATCTCGGCAGTCATGCAGGACTTCGGCATCACACGTTCAACCACCTCCATGGTGTACCGTGAGTGGTTGGATGAGGTGTCACAGTCCACAACAAATAACTGCCAGTTATTGGGTTAACGGGCATGGGTGTGTGTGTGTTGTCCTTAGTGTAAGTTAGTTTAAGTATGATGATTCTGCCAGCATTGTGGAAAAGTGTGAGACACTAAGCGGACTAAGGCTTCATTTTTTTGCGATAGCTTTGTTGTATTAGGGCACGTTAATAAAAGTTATTTCCGTTATACGTAAAGCTCCTTTTTACGCATTTGCGAAAGTAATGTATTCCATTGTCTCATTTTTCATTGTTTTATGGTTTAGTTTAGACTGTCCACTAGTCGTATTTGGTTTTCTTATGTTTTGCTGAAGATTGCATATCACTGACTAAAACCGGTAGTTTGTGGACAAAAGTCTTTCGACCATGGACGTAAATAAAGAAATATATGTATGGTTTACTTCTGAATCACTGTTCAACTGACGACTATGTCGCATCTTGTGAGACGTGACCCTAATTTCATGAAAGATTGTCAAAGCTCACCGAATTGACTCATTTTCTCCATTTCTGTCTTCCAGTGACGACGAATATTTGTGACTAATCATTCATTTCTTTCAGTGCAAATGACAACAGACAAAATGTTAGATCCCCAACACACACACGCGTCCAACAATCCCGCCGTCCCGGTTCTTTGAAAGCGCTCACTGGACTCTTCGGGTAGCTGGAGATGACGTGCAGTTGGTAACACGTGATTTTGTGAAGCATGGCAGTATAATGGTGAATGTCTGCCATTAGCACCATTAGCAAGTGTACACAGCTGCGCACCCAATTTGCAACACCTTCAAAGACTTCTATGCCTTCCTTTAAACCGATCTGGTGGAGATCCCAAATACTTAAGCCATACTCAAGACCGGGTCGTACAAGCGTTTTAGAAGCGCTCTCCTTTACAGACGAATCACATCTTCCCAAAATTTGGTACACACCGTGAGGTAACAATTGCTGCAAGGTTAATAATCATATACAACACATGGTTCAGAAGATATGACGTCATGAACAATAGGAATTGGACACAGTGCCGCATGATGCAGCGAGACTTTATAAATACGCTATATGAGAATGAGAGTACTTAGCTACTTGCAACGAACTTTAAACATAATTTAAAACCTTTATTAAACTTTTTCTCGCTGACAATCACAGCAAAATGATGAAAGGAAAAAAAAGTGTCTCGCTTACTACTTTTCCTCTGTTTATGGAGGAAAAATAAGGCATTCGGTATGACATTACAATTGGTAATTTGTACATTACACGGTTTACCGTCAGTATATACGCACATACTTGCGTGTACCTTCGAAATTGTATCACAGTATGACACATAGTCCATGAGAGCACATAATCAGTAACATTCATGGAAAACCGCCCCATCACCCACCAAGTTTTAATCTATTACGTCTTTACTACTAACTGTAATCCAAACAGGTTTTGCACACAATTAGTCCTTATACACATGACTATACCTGAAAAATGGCAGGAATAAATGAATAAATACGCTGTCAACGCCGGGTTTTCAGCTAGTCTAACATATAAAGCAGAGTGACCTTACGTTTGTGTGTACATGTTGCATACAAATGTTTTTGTTCCAATCTTTATGAAATTTTGTACATGTAAGCTTCGAATCCCCCATCGGGCATAGATGTGTGTGTTGTCCTTAGGTTAGTTTAACTTATTTTAAGTAGTTTGTAAGGCTAGGGACTTAAGACCAAATTACTTTGGTCGCATTAGAATTACAAACATTTGAACATTAGACTTTAAATCCACGAGGACGGTCGCAGTATGTGTAAGAATCACTAACGATACATAGTTCACGAGATATGACGTCATAAACAATGAGATGCGCGGAAAACTGCTGCATTTAGCGACAATGCTGCTTATTTTCTCATAAACCACTGCACCGATTTCAACCAAATTTTGTACACACATTCCTTACCGTGAGGTAACAATTGCTACAGCGTTAATAATCATATACGACTCATGGTTCAGAATATACGACGTCATAAACAATAGGAATCGCAAAAATCTGCCACATAATGCGGCGAGACTTTAAAAACACGCTTTATGAGACTCAGAGTACTTAGCGACTTGCAACGAACTTTAATTTCAAACCTTTATTAAAATTGTTCTCGGTGACAACCGCAGCAAAATGATGAAAGGAAAAAAGTTTATCGCTGTTTAGGGAGTAAAACTACGGCATTCGATATGAGGTCACAATTTATAATTTTTACACCACAAGTAGTAGCCGCAGGAAATTTTACAGAGAGTATACACGCATATAGTTGAGCGTACTTTCTAAACTGTATCACTGTACGACACGTAGTTTATGAGATATGAGCACATAAACAGTAACGTTCATGGAAAACAATGACTCACCAAGTTTTAATCTATTCCTTCTTTGATACTAATTGTATTCCCAAGAGATTTTACATACTGCCCTTACACAAATGAGTATATACATGAAAAATGGCAGGAATAAATAAATAAATACCCGGGCAATGCCGGGTATTCAGCTAGTTCTCCCAATAAATCCAAGTCAACCATCCGCCTCCCCCACGACTGTCCTTATAAACTCTTTACATTTCATATCGTTGTGCAGCGTTACGCCTAGGTATTTGACGTGATTGTGTCAGACATCACACTACTAATGCTGTATTCCAACATTACGGGATTGTTTCTCCTACTCCTCTGCATCAGCTTATATCTTTCTACATTTGAGGCTAGCTGACATTCCTCACATCACCTAGAAATTTGGTCCAAATCAGCCTGCATCCAAAGATGAACAATAAAAGAATGTCGTACTATGTTGTACTTGTTGGCCCTATCTTAGTATTACTATAGAATCAGTCCGCATACACAAATAATGAATACGCGCAAGAAATATTATTTTGTTGTAAAAAGGAAAGTGATACCTCGCTTCACACCAACTCACATTCTTGACTTCATATCGTTCATGTCACCCACTTGCTACAATGTGCTTAATTACCATTAACTTTCAATCTCTTACAGCGTCAAGAATAATCACAAACGAAATTAAACCAATCAAACTGAATAAATCTATATTAAAGAAAATTAGAAAATTAGCAATCAGCAAATTCGACACGAGAAACATAAACTATAAAAATGAAGAATGTGCATATTATTGCGAAGTCGAGCAATGAGGCAATTTCTAAAGCAGGGATGCAGCCCTACCCTCAGGAAAGAATTAAATATAAAAAATCAAAATGTCAAAAAGTGGAAGGAACTGCTTTTTTATTATGACGTTTGGTTAATGCCCTATCCATGTTATTACAATTACAGTTACGAGCCACGAATTAATCAAGGTTGTGTATTGGTTCCTACTGAATGGAAAGAGATATAAAATAAAATGAGCGACCTTGCGCAATGCGAAAAACATTTAAAGTAAATTACCAAAAATTAGCAGCATCATGAAGAACTGCGGGCTGTGTCCACCGCGAGCTCCAGAGCAACCTTCATACTCCGCTACTACTCTCCGACTCCCCGCGCGGCAACACCGAGCAAACCCCGCCTACCGGCCGCCAAAGATAATCCTTGCGGACCCAACAAACATGTTCATATATATTTTGTTGCCAACATATATAATCCCAAATCTTAAGGTAGGAAATTTCCATTCAGTAGCCACCTTACATCAGTCTGTAGTGCGGTACCGTGTCAAACGCCTTTCGAAAATCGAGAAATATGCAGCCTGCCCTTCACCCATGTTTCGCAAGTTGTTTTGAGAGTAAAGGGCAAGCTCTTTTGCACGATCGACGCTTCCGAAAGCCATGCTGATGCATGGACAGCAGCATCTCTTTCTCAAGAAAATTTATTGTATTAGAACTGAGAATATGTTCAAGAATTCTAAAGCAAACTAATGTTACTGATTTAGATCTGTAATTATATGAGTGTGTTCTTTTGACATTATTACATGCTCCTTTTTCCAGTCGCTTGGAACTTCTTGCTGAATCAACGCTTCGCGATAAATGCACGCCAAGTGAGGGGCGAATGTCGCAGAGTTCTCTTTGTAAAACCGAATTGGTACCCCATCTGGATCTGCCACTTGTTTGCTTTCAATTGTCTCACAAGGGACACCTTTGACCTCGAACTCTCGGAACCGCACGAAACCATGCTTGGAATAACAGGTAATCGTAAACAGGACAGTGTTGTGTGTCATTTCCATGCAGAACGTTGCGTTGTACCTCCAGTAATATGGGAGGTTTGTGCGCCGTCTTGCAATAACTGTTTTTGTCTGCAGTTACAAATACATTACATCGGATTTTTGTACTCGCATTGCTGCATATACTTCTGTTACATTATTCACCAAAAATTTATAATGTATTACAAACGCCAAAGCGAAAGAGAATATTGGTATACAGGAGAACAGTTTACTTACAGTCGTGAGGCGTACAGTGCTGATGTTGGCAACAACCGTAGAATGCTATTTGAAAATCCAATCGTACAGAATAAGGGAAATAATACTTGGTGTTGACGATGAAGTAAATAAATATTCTGTTTTTTTTTTTTTTTTCCTTAGGTTGACAGAAGTTTTTATGTACCGGTACTCTTTCCTTGTCAGTAAATTAATCATCCTTGTGAAAGAAATATTTCGTTGCCAACATCAGCATACTACGTCGCTGCAACCGTAACGAAACTTTACGCAGTACTCTATCTGTGTCAGTTAAGTTGTAATCCCTTATAGATATGTGTCAATATAGACATTTACTTATAAAAAAATATAACACGAGGTGGGTTTTGTGATAAACCGCCATGTTTAGTTCATTCAAATTACATACTGCAATTTATAACGACTGAACTTCGAAAAACAACAAAGAGCATTCAACGATTGTTGCAAACATCAGCACAGTACACTGCCCGGTCTCCGTAAGTAATATTTTACGCAGTGTAATAATATTATTTTTCGTTTTCGTACCCTAGCTGCGGGAGTGGGCCACCGCTTAAAGGCGCCTTCCTGCGGAGGTTCGAGTCCTCCTCCAGGCATGGGTGTGTGTATTGTCCTAAAGTTAGTTTAAGTAGCTTTTAAGCCTAGGGACTAATAACCACAAAAGTTAAGTCCGTTATATTTTCAACCATTTGAGCATTTTGTACTCTAAATATATTCTCTATTGCGTTATGATACTTTGGGGCTGCTAACTTCCTACTGGCAGAATCTCTGTTATTAGGTAGTGCTTTCAAAAGAGATATACAAAATCGTACGTTCGAATATCACACACTTCAGGTCATAATAAATATATTTACCGAAAACATACGGACCTCTCCGTGCGGGTTACCAATTCTCGCGAAAATTTTTTCTTATGTTCGAATCTTTTTGGGAACGAAGCATTGTAATTCCACCTCTAGAACGATTAGAAGAGTTTAAGGAGACGTAACCACTCGCAAATTCATGTTAAATTGCCGTGACGCAAATCCTATGGCACCCCAGCATGTTATACTTAAGAACTATGGGCAACGACATTCAGGATGCGACAGCTCGCACTTACAGGAGCGTTAAGGCAGAGGACTCTTTTGAACCACGATTCTTCTTCACCACGATTCGATTCTTACAATACTTTATTTGTATTCGCTCAAATGAATGATTCATTCACAAAACCCCACAACTCTACCACCTTCCTACTTTCGATATAAAACCGTCGTGGCGATAACAGGACAAGGAATGACTGCTGGTCAGACACCCGCGCGGTGAATGTAGTATCAGAGACCGTGCTGACCGTGTGTAGAAAGAGGAAGCTAACTGAGTTACCGACGGCTGGTTTGGTGACTCGGATGCTGGGCAAGATCACTTGGGGAACTGCACGGCTTGCCGGCTGTTCGAGGACTGTTGCGGGGAGGAAGTTGGAACTACGTCCAATCGTAGAGGGGCAGGGCGTCCACCCCTCCTTACAGATGTATAAGTTGTAGTGTCGGCAGAGTGGTGAAACAGGAAGCTGGAGTGGCACTAACACCAGTCTTCGCTTGCCGGACTAGGAGTATGAACACTCAGAGCACTGAAGACACGGGTCGACGACCCACATACTTCTCGGTGTGAACACCACAACTAACATGGAGAGGACACCTACGCGTCATCGCCGAATTCGTCCAGATTTATAGTACATGTAGGGCGTGGTGAGATATGAAAGTGCACCAAGTGGGAACTCCAGATGGGAAATAAAAGGAATTTTGATACGGATCTATCACCATATGCACCTTATTAACTGCCCCTGAGAGAGTTTGTTTAGGAAGCGGGGTTTGGCTTAAAAGCGGGCCACTGTACGAAATAAAAGCTTAATTCTGGTAGGAGGTACCCAGATAAGAGTTTACTGTTATAAAAAAGCTTAATTTTAGCAGTAAAATTAGCAAAAGGTCCGTGTGAACTACCGGCTACTCCATGCTGCAAAACCTTGTTCCCTGGCCCAAATTGAGAACTGACTTGGTTCAAATTACACTAATAACAGGAAGTTAACGATACAGTGGCCAATATACGTAGCAGCTCACACGAAATTACTCACAGGCATTAATAAACTAGCCACCACAATTAAAGTTATTTCATAAAGATGGCTAACGAAAAACAGTTATGGCGCAACGGAACTTAAACATAAAAAATTGAATCTGAGCTTGTTCTCAGCACTGGTGAAAAACAATATTAAATAAAAGGGGGGAGGTGCTCGAAAACTACAATCTATAGACAAGTCAAAATTATACTGAGCTTAACTTGTTTATTCAGATCGAACGCAAACAAAATGGGGAACCAATAAAAATGCTTCCCATTTACATGATCTAATACTGACGATGCCCAGCACTGAATTTAACATTTAAACAGAACTTAATGCTACTGGGTGGAGGGTTTATAAACAACACTCACTCGCTCTTACACACGCTATGCAACAGTGAAATTCACCAAAATCAGCGTGCTGAAACGAGGCAGAAGCAGGCGCCGCTATCGTAGGCGAAATTCAGCAAACTCGGAGGTACCACACAACCCAATATACAATGAAACTGCGAAGATATCTCTGATCTGTCGTGCTTGATTTGAGATGGTGCAAAGTTAAGTTGCATTTAGATCAGACCGCGAGCAAACACGGTAACTGCGACACACGGCTATGTTACATGATCCCACTCCACTGAAGGTGAAGTGTTTAAAAATCGGATTCATTACAAAAAATCACGGCGGACTCTTAAGTTACAATCAGAGAGTAAACTATCTAGACACTGGTTTTATGAGAAGCGGCGTGAATTCAGGTGACTAGCTGCAAAGCCCTAAGTCGGAGTTCGGAAATACATGGTTCCGAAAATCGGCAAAAATGTATAAATTCAATTTCCGAAAAACGAAGAAAATTAACTGCGGCATTCAACCCCCAGAACTGCGTAGAATTTCACAAGGAAACTACTGAAATGCAGCAACATGCGACTGGGAGCGTTCACAGAGACGGAAGAAGTCTCCTCTCAAAAAACCAGAAAAGTGAAATAATTATAAAGACGAGAAAGTAACAATAAAAACTACGGCATGCAACCCTTAGAAATACATAGAATTTCATAAGCAAGCTATTGATGGAGGTTGTACAAGGCTCGGAGAGAAGTGCTGACAAAGACTGAGTGCATACTACAAGTTCGGAGAGAAGATCGAGAAATGTTAGTGGAAATCAGAAGGATGCATGCATAGTTACTTGCCTGATGGGCATGAAACAAAACATAGTGGAAGCTGAAGGCTCTGTTCTAAGAGCCAACCATGTGGATAACATATTACTCATGGAAGGAAACGATAAGAAAGATTTTACATGCACTGTACAAAAATGAACATATCGTCTGTTAGAAATCGGGCCCCACAAAGCTAGAAAGATTTCGTACACCGCCACATAATCACAAAAGGTTTGAATATACCAGGCCGTTATCAAACTGCAACTAGTAACACATACACCGCGTTTATCTGTTGGAAGTCACTGGACTGAAAAACTAGAACACATTTCTTCGAACGATCGAAAAAAAAAAAATTCCGAAAAATGAATCTAAGTTCAAGAGCCTAAGTTAAACAGACTAGACAACGAATCGCTACTATCTCCGTCGACACAATAGCAGAACCAACCTTACCTCACCACGATCCAAGCACAAAGTGAAGAGCGAGCTGCCAGGAGGTGCGAAGCTACCGGAAACTGGCAAAACCCGAAAAAACAGCGGTGGTGGGGACGAGAGACTCGCCCTGACGAGGGCTCGCCGACTGCCTTGTAACCAAAGGGTGTAGAAACCTTTTTGGTAGCATCAGCAGCAGAGGATGGTAACGACTAACTATCGACTCTGAGCCAGAGAGAACCATGCAAAGCGAGATTTTACTACCCACATTTAGACAGCCATTAGATTATCGCATATCCACTTAAAAGAAAAACAAGTACACATTCTCACAGGGACAGTGGCGTAGCGCAGAAGCCGTGCTTATTGCCACATTCACAAACATCAAATAAATTACAATTTTGTAAAAAATATATGGAAGACGACATACGGTCGTCTTTCATCACCCATTCGTTAACTGAAAATTTTGATCTAGGGTGAGGTAATTATATTACATCAGAGACAGCAAACATTTCTAAGCTAACATGTGGTTGCCTTATGGGCAACATAAACAGCTGGGGCACGTCACTTAAACACAGCAAATACAAATAACAACAAAAACAAATTGTAAAATACTAATTCCTATAAAAAACTAAATCAATGGAGATGCAAATGTGGCTAGTGAGACCACGGGATTGGCCAATATGTATAACAATCCAAAATTTACAAAGACAAAAGACAAATGTTCAAAAGACAAATCATAAATATAGAACATACATGACAAAGAAAGAAAAAAAAACATGGTTGTATGTGTCCTGTTGTGTTGTATCACATGATTTGTAAGAAGTCTTGTGAAAACTCAAAATAGTACATAAACAAGCAAAAACACATAGATGAAATGTCTCGATAAGCAATCAAAAATTAAGAAAATGTGCAATAAAAGCATCAGCCCTCGCTGTTAGCAGCATGTTCATTAAAGACATATTTTAAAATTGCTGAAGTCGAACAGGGTCGCTACAGGGAAAAGGCTTCTTAGCAAGTGAATCGTATTTCGCACTCTCAGAGCATTCACTGTTTTGACTGCTCACACCACTTTCCCACTTGATGCTGTCCTTCTCATTGTCGTACACTCAACACTGGTTTTTAAGTCACAAACACGGTTCTCATCGGTTCGAACTGTAGACTAGGGCCTTAGAAGGGGGAGGGAGACAATCTTCTAGAAGATTCTGGTAGGAAACTAAAACCTGCACACATAAGAAGATACTCTTCACTTTTTGTGCCTCTTCCTCAGCTATTCCACTGCGTCCGACGTGAATAGGAGGGTGTGGTTAGTGCACCTGTCTGCAGGACTGGCGGCCCTTGTTCCCGTGGCAGGTGGCCCCATGAGTGCTGAGCGGCTGCGAAGGCTTGCTAATCATTCAAACTAGCTGGGACCTGTTATAGAGGTATGGCAGGTCGGCCGCTAGTCTTCCGGCTTTCCACCGAACCCCTGGTAACTCCGATGTCGGTTTCGGACCGCTCCTGCACGCGAGCCTGGCTTGGAGTCCAACTGACGCATGCCTACGTCTTGGCCACAGACACCTTCACATATCTGTCAACAGTTTGGTACACAATGTTACCACAAGACACCCTAAACTTACAAGAAACTCCATACTGTCACAATAATGGAGAACCCTCGAATTCTTAAAAAAAGAAAAAAATTAACAAAAATACAATTGACATCAACAAATATTTAGCCATAACACCACATTCCAAAAACCTCTATCTCCTTCCTGTCTGCAGTGTTAATCGTCCATGTTTCACTCCCATACAAGGCAACACTGCCTTTAGAAAAGAGATCATTATGCTTAAATTAATATTTGATGTTAATAAATTTCTTTTTTTCAAAAACGCTTTTGTTCCCATTGCCATACTGCTTTTTATATCCTCTGTACTGCAACCATCATACGTTATTTTATTGCCCAAGTAACAAAATCCATCTCCCACCTTTACTGATTCGTTACCTAAACTATTTCCTTTAGCATCGCACGATTTTCTAAGACTGGATTCCATTATCCTTGTTTGGTCTTGCTAATGTTCATCTTGTATGCTCCTTTCAACACACTGTCCATTTCGTTCAGTTGCTCCTCCAGTCCTTTGCTGTCTGACAGAATTACAGTGTCATCAACAAAATGCAAGGTTTTTATTTCTTCACCCTGAACTTTAATTCCTTCTCCAAATTTCTCCTTGATTTCCTTTATAGCTTGCGGAATGTACAAATTGAATAACGTTTGCTGGCCGCGGTGGCCGAGGGGAATGAGGGGCTCCAGTCACGGTCTGCACGGCCACTACGGTCGGGGTTTCGAATCCCCCCGCGGGCATGGATATTTGTGTCGTCCTTAGTCTTAGGTAGTTCATAAGTAGTTTGTAAGCTTAGGGACTGATGCCCCGTAGTTAAGTCCCATAAGTTCTACAAACATTTGAACATTTTTGAATAACGTTGGGGAAAGACTGTAACCCTGTCTTACACCCTTCGCAACCTCTGTATGCCTTTCGTGCCCTTCAACTCTGCTAACTGCTGTCTGGTTTTTGTACAAGTTGTAAATAACCTTCCGTTCTCTACATTTTACTCCTGCTGATTTCAGAATTTGAAAGAGTGTATTCCAATGAACATTCTTAAAAGCTTTCTCCAAATCTACAAAAGCTAGAAAAGTAGGTTTGCCTTTCCTTAATGTATTTTCTAAGATAAGCCGAAAAGTGAGAACTACCTCCTGTGTCCCTGCATTTCTCCTGAATCCAGAGTGTTCTTTCCCAAGGTCGGCTTCTACCAGCTTTTCCATCCTTCTGTAAATAATTCGTGTTAAAATTTAGCAACCATGACTTATTAAACTGATAGTTCTGTAATTTTCACACCTGTCTGCACCTGCTTTCTTTGGAATAGTGATTACTACATTTTTCTTAAAGTCCGAGTGTATTTCCCCTGTCTCATACATCTTACGCACCAGGTGAAATCGTTTTGTCATGACTGGCTCTCCCAGAGACTTCAGTAGTTCTGAGGGACTGTCATCAACTCAGAGGACCTTGTTTCGAATTAGGTCTTTCAGAGCTCTGTCAAATTCTTCTCTCAGTATAGTATCTCCTATTTCATCTTCATCTAATTGCTCTTCCTTTCCTACAATATTATCTCGAAGTTCATTTCCTTTGTAGAGCGCCTCTATATACTCTTTCCACCTTTTAGCTTTCCCTTCTTTGCATTTCCTGTGATATCCAAGAATTTTACGTAGGTCTTTCCTTTCTACCTCCTTTGTCCTCTGCTGCCTTCACTATTTCATTTCTCAATGCTACCCATTCTTCTTCTACTGTTGTATTTCCCCCTGTTTGTGTAAAAAAAAATGTTTGTAAATCTATCGGACCAAACTGCGTGGTCATCAGTCCGTAGCTTACAAACTACTTAAATCTACGTAAACTAACCTAAGGACAAACACACACTACCATGCCCCGGGGAGGACTCGAACCTCCACGGCAAGCAACTGCGCAGTCCGCAGCGAGGCGCCTTAGAGCGCTCGGCTACTCCACCGCGGCCCGTTTCTGTCAATTGTTGCCTAAAGCTCCCTCTGAAATTCACAAGAACGTCAGGTTTCTTGAATTTATCCAGATCCCATCTCCTTATTTTCCTACCTTCCGGCAGTTTTTTCAGCTTCAGCCTACATTTCATGACCAACAAGTTATGGTCAGAGTCTATATGTGTCCTGGGTATGTCTTACAATTTAAAACCTGGTTCTGAAATCTATGTCTTACCATTATAAAATCTATCTGGTACCTTCCTGTGTCTCCTGGTCTCTTCCAAGTATACAACCTTCTTTCATGAATCTTACACCAAGTGTTTGTTATAATTAAATTATGGACCATGCAAAATTCTACCAGGCGATCTCCTCTTTTATTATTTTTGCCCACATCATATTCACCTGCTATATTTCCTTCCCTTCCTTTTCCTACTACCGAATTCCAGTCTCCCATCACAATTAAGTTGTCTTCTCCCTTAACTGTCTGCAAAATTTTCTTTACCTCCTCATACATTTATTCGATCTCCTCGTCATCGGCAGAAGTAGTCGGCAAATAAACTTGTACTACTGTGGTCGGTGTTGGCTTTGTATCTGTCTTGAATATGATAATGCGATCACTGTACTGCTCATAGTACTTTACCCGCATTCCTATTTTCTTATTCATTATCAGACCTACTACTGTAATACCTGCAAATTATTTTGTATTATAATCCTGTAGTCGCCTGACCAGAAATCCTGTTCGTCTTTCCACCGAACTTCCCTAGTCCTTCTTCTAACTTCCCTACCCGATTAAGGGATCTAACATTCCACGTTCCGATCGGTAGTATGTTGTGTTGTCTTTCCAGATAATCACATCCTACTGAGTAATCCCCGCCCGGTGATCCTAATGGGGAATTATTTTACCTCCGGAATATTTTACTCGAGAGGATGCCATCATATTATGTTCATACAGTAGAGCTGCATATCGTCGGGAAAAGTAACGGCTGTAGTTTCCCCTTGATTTCAGCCGTTCGAAGTAGCTGTGTGGCAAACCCACATTCACTGATGTTACAAGGACAGCTCAGTCAATCATCCAGACTGTAAGTACTGAAAAGGTTGCTGCCCCTCTTCAGGAAAAACCTACTACAATATAACCCTCAACATTTAACTACCGGAGATTCATATATGCCTTCTGTCTCTACATTATACTGGTAACTACCTCTGAATTACTGTAACAAATACCCCTAGCAGATGAAGACATTACCGAAACCGTTCGCAGACTAAAACAGAACACAGGTATTTGAGGTTATCTATCAACACACCAGTAATAATACTATGAATCCTCAAGATTTAATTAATAGGAACATCAAAATGAATGAATGACAACAGAAGAATAGCGTACCGAAACCTATAGACTAAAATAAAAGCTCCAAATGCCAACTTTAAAGGCGAGAAGAAGCAAATCCAGGAAATGGAGCACAAATACCAGCTAAGATTTTTTTTCCCACGATCGTTTCTCCCTCAGCCGTATAGTGAAAGCCGTGATTTAGAAGAAAGATGGATGGTCAATAAAAAACTATTTCAATATGTAACTATAGGTTCATTTTCAATGAAAAGTGTCAGAAGATCATAAACAAAACCCATTGGCTGAAAAAGGCATGAGGCTTCCTGCGGCCCGACATCTCCATCTGAGATGGAATGAAAGATTTAATAAAAATAAAAATGAAATAATACTGGGTAATAGTGAATATTCTTTTTCTGGAACCGATTTCTGCGATTTAGTAAGTCTTTGCGATTCGAATTCTACTATTCATCGACTGTTCCTTGTATTCTTCGAAGGCATGATTCAAGTCTGCATAGGTTCATTTAATTCGGATAGACGTACGGCAGCGTAGAAAATACCAACATGATGTGCCGATTCCTCACGCATCTCAATTTCTATAATGCCACATCTCCTAAACTATGAGAAATACAAAGGAATATTTTATTCATTCTAGGGCCCGCAGCATGAAATATGTCATAGTAAGACATTTTAATGAATGATAATTATCTAAGTTTCTGCAAATGCTTTATTTTTCTCGACGGCCGTTTCGGCTTATGCCATTCTCAGGTGATGCCTGCAAATAGGCTGTGTCCGTTATTCTGTTCTGTGTGCACGACTTTATAAGTTTGAAATTTTCAGGCAACTAGTTTCGTTGTAAGATTTAATATTTATCTTAGTATAGATGCTATATGTTTACAACATGTTTACAAAAAATTTTATATCGGAAAATAATTATAATCGTTTGTTATGTGATAATGTGTCTCTAGACATTCAGATGCTACGTGTGACTACTTTATGAATTTTGATATCTATGGATCTAAAACAGTGCATCTTTGGATCAGCCGTTATCTAATGATATAATTTCGATAAAATTTTCTAAATAATGTTTGTGTTTAAATTCTCTGTGGTCATTGAGAATTTCGTCTGGGATTGTGTTTACATGGATAAATATTTCCAGTTCTTCCATAAAATTCATTAATATACCTTTAGGGATAATGTGAAAGATTTGTAGAGCCTTGTCAATATTTTTGGTGATGAGCCTTTCGTTTCTGAGATGTTGGGAGAAAGTAGAGGGATTTGTTTTCAGATGTTCTGGTGTGTTCTCTGAATCTTATCGCGAAATTTCATCCTGTTTGACCAATGTAGAATTTATTACAATTTTCGCATGTGATTTATAAATTCTGGAGCTGTTCAATTTTATATTATTGGCGGTGGTTTTGTGCAATTTTGTGTTAAGGGTGTTTGTCGTTCGTAATGCGAGATTAATTTGTGTGTTTTTTGAAATCTGCGTTGATTTTGTTTCAAATATTGTCTATGTAGGTTTCAGGAATATATTTTATTTTCGTTTTCTGTGATGGTTGACTACCTAGTGTTATGTGTGCGTGCAGTGGAGCTTAACAAACATTTATAATTATATTCCGATATAACATCTTTGTACATATTGTAAGCATATCGCACTATACTATCTAAGATAAATATTAAATCTTACAACGAAACAAAACTAAAATACCAAATAAAATAAACGTTTTCGTAACTAAGAGATGCTGTATGCAATATCCATCGATGTAATGTAAATATTGTTGCCTGAAAGACATAAATTTCTAACTCCTAAAATCGTATACACAGAACAAAATAACAAACATAGCTACTTTGCAGGCATCGCCTGAGAAATGCATAAGCCGAAACGGCCGTTGTGAAAAATAAAATATTTGCAGCAACCTGGGCAATTAATATTTATTACAATGAAATAATTTCCGAAGCGCATTCATTGGCGTAATTGTATACTATTTGTAAAATAAATAGGGAATACCGCTAGTAGCAAAGAGGTAATAAATTTTTTAATACGGCATTCTTAATGCAGCCGTATTAGAAGCAACTCCGTGTTCGTGACGTCATATCTCCTGAACTGTATGTCGTGCAGTGATATAATTCTGCCTATAACTTCCACGAATGTGCAACGAAGGAATAGGACGTGCAATGTCGTTATGCAAAAGCCTTGAGTTGTTTTTCAACAATACTGGAATCATTTTGCGTATTACTTCTGGTATACGGCGCATAACGTCAAGGTTATATTCCTTATTGACCGCACGACCTCGAAGCAAAAATTTGTGAACAATTGTATCACGTTAATTAAAAAAAATGGGCTGGTTCCATTGGGTAGTTATAACTGTAAACCCATGTAGTCACGGTTTATGTCCATTTTGAGGAAATCAGGATCATCATTTCATCATTGACGTCAGTCAAGGTCTCCCCAGCAATAGTAACACGAGACGGTTCTTTGATCAAATTTGGAAAGTTTTGGAACAAACTTCGCCGACAAACATCTCATGCCCAAAACAGTCGAATAAATTACATCACACAAGCCGACCTATATACCAACATCCTCAGTAAAGTCGCTTATGGGAACTAAACGATTTTCCAAAACAATTTTCTTCAGAGCTTCGACGTTGTCTGATGTGCTTTGTCTTCCAGACCGAGGTTCTGGCATCTTCTCGGTCATCTCGGGAGAGCTTGTACCACTGGTAAACAGTTTTTTCACTTCTAACATGTTTTTCGTATGCCACTGTAACATTTCAAGTGTATTAGAACACTACATTCAATTTTTCACAATAATTGTGATGCAAATATTTGCAACAATTGTTATACTAACAGAAAATCGCAGAGCATACTAAAACACATCTAAGCTATCTATCTGTCAAAAACAAACGAAGTACGGTGTACTCTTCAAACTCTGCACATATGTTCGGAACACGTGTACCAACATAACAAAAAATAAGTTAATAATCGAACGGAGGTTGCGGCGACATTTGATAAGTCACCTTACTTTCTGAACAGCGCCGGTTTGTTGGTCCCAGCTGCTGTGTGACTCATTTCTTAACCGTCCATGAGCCATGCGCCACTCATGTTCTGCGTGTAAATCATGGTCACCTTGGTAATTATGCCCGTGGAGGGACAGGGAGTCTGCGAGACCTACTTCTATCCTTTGAACGTTCGTCTTCGAAATGATTACTAGCGCACTCACACGATGACGTAACACAATCACTTGCGATCTGACCTTATGATTTGAATTTGAGCAGAAGTAAATCTAATGCTCTGTTGCCGCGAGAGAGTATAAGTAGCAACGAATAGGGGCATCGAGTGATTCCACAGATAATACCAACGAGACAGATGACGCTAGTAGCGGTACCAGATCATGCGAAAGCGACACATGTGTAGACGGATAAATAGAAATGTGAAGGAAATGAACAGTAAGCGAAGTGTCACAGAGAAAAGTGCTCACAAGACATTAGCACTAGCAGGGACGGATGTAGGCTTTTAGGCGCCCGGGGCAAGATTGTCATTCTGCGCCCTACCCCTCTCTAGCTGCTTCGTCGTCGCAATGACGAAGTATGAGATTTAATAAAAACAACAAAAACTGGGTTTATATTGAGTTCCTTTATTCACAAACAGGAGAAAATGTACTGTATGATGAAGTCATAAATGAATAAAGATAAATATTAAATACAATTTAATTTAAAAATTTGAGGCATAGGCCTAACTTAAGAAAATTTTTTACCAAAAGATGTTCACAAACAACGCAAAATATTTAGTATTAAATAAAACATAAACGCAGATTAAAAAGTCAATTTATCCAAATATAATAGGTGATAGAATAAAATCAACTGTGTAAATGTTTGTTCAGCCTCTCCACTGCGGCAATAAGAACTGTAAGCTGTAATTTTTATTCCACTTTATAATGGCTGGCTGTGGAGACAACATTGGGTAAATAATTTAAATTGTGAGCAGTCTCATATTTGTAATTGATCATGATCTTCAATTACGCGTTTCGTCCTGTTAGGCTGCGTTCACAGTGGCACCGACAGACCGACCGACGTCAGACGCCGTCATCCGAGTTCGACTGAAAACATCGACCGAAATCTGGTCGCACTGCATCCGATATAGTTTGTCACTTGGTCCTGTTAGAAGAGAAAGTTAGGTTAGGTTTGACTATATTCTGTGACTGAAGTAAATTAGATTTCAATTCATGGCTGTGCAGTGGAACCCACCGACATTTTTATGATTCGAAATTAGTGCTACAATGCAGCTTTTGTTATTACTAAAGACTTAAAATGCATACGAAAGAGCTACAACTGTCTGGAAAAAGAAAGTGGCGAGGATTGTGTACTGTCCTCAGTACACAGACAATCTTTACGAATGTGTGAGGTACCGGTAAAAGGAGAATTTCTATTACATACTTTCGTGCTGTCATTGACAAGCAATAATACAGTTTTGCTGAATTTATTTGAACTTGTGCAGACATACATCAGTTAACCTCCATGCTTTAAATAATGAAAAACTACACAATTAGGGAAGTTTATTGCTTATCACGACGAATTTCGAGGATTTATTCGCATCTTCTATTGTTTACATAAAACGGTACTTTTTTGACGTTTCAGTGTGCGATTTCTTGACACACTTGCACTGCAGTTGTCTCTCTTAGGTTAGCTACCAAAGTTCGTAAAATCGGATAGAATAAATATTGAGGTGTGTGTTTTATCCTAATGTTAGAAATCATAACTTTTACTGTCTGCTTAAAGGTATTGTGCCTCTTGAATTACTCAGAATATAAACATAATAATCTTGACTTAGGCCTACCTGTGTACAAAAACCAGTGTAAGTGACGATTTTTGTGTTGTGATGTCCAGTTTAATGAAGCAGACACAATACTTGCAAGTATAGACAGACGTACTATTTAGTATGTAAAAACGTTGCCATATTTTATTATGTATGCTACGATTTCCCTCATTACAGTAACCTCAAAAATACTAGACCCGTGCAAGAGCTGCATAAAATCACACTTGGGAAATCCCAATGTATTTATGTAAACAAATGCACTAAACTCGAGAAAAATTGTCGAAATGCGTTATGCTAAGCATAAAAATACATAATGGATACAGTTTCTCAGTATTTAAATCCATGAAGAACACAGTTATAGGCCACCCAGAAACATCCAATTATGATGAACGAAATGAAGTTAAGGTACATTGATCTTCAATGACTGTCATTCAATATATTTGTGAAAGACAAGTGTGAAATTAAGAATAATTTTTAAAACAGAAACCACTGAAAAGCGGAAGCACACGTAGGCCTGCACCACATAGAACAGACTCACACCTTTTTAAAGAACGCCAGAAGCAGTCAGAATAATTTGTGGACAGCCAATACCCGATTACCACAGTGCAAAACACTGTAAGAGAGCCACTACAATAACATTAAGATAAGGCACAATTCCGGATTGAACACATTTTGAGGTCATAATTTACGCCTAAAATTTCTGCTTAAGGATTTAACCAACTTGGGGTTTCCAATAAACTGTCATATCAGACCATATATTCCGAATTTATCCCGGTTGTGATATTTCTAGTCTTCTGGGTGCTACAATCTCTCTCTTTCTTTCACTAAGCATATCAGTTTCTCACCGTCCATATGTAGCATATGAGAACGTCGGTCGATTTGACCGAAGAAAGCAAACTGATTGAATTTCAGCGATGTCTCTACGTTCGGGCGATGAGATCGGCTACAGTGTGACCGTCCACATAGTTGAGTACTGATTTGAAACGACCGGCCGTTTTCCGCCGACGTCTGTCGTCGGTACAACCCACAGATATCAGAGCCACTGTGACCACAGCCTTAACGTAATCTGATTGTTAAATGTTGCAGGGCTTCGGATGCCAAGTCAAGCAGCGGTGGAAGCAGTAAAAGCAATTTTATAAAGGTTATCGTCTAGGTTCCCATATCTGATAGAAAAGATGGTGCCACAGTAGGTCCAGCGTGAAGTTTGTAATGACTTCACTGAATATTAATGACTGATGTAAGTCGTGAACAAGGGTTCTTTTGAAGTTACATTTACGACGAAAATCAACAAAACGGAGATGTAGTGTGCCTCTAACTTTATGAGAAACAGATTTTTGCAAAAATGTCTTAATGGTAATATATTCCAAATAGTAAGTACAACTGCTGCATTTCAGATATATTTGTGAAAAGTGTGATCACTTCACGACTATTAAAAAAAAAAAATGGAATTGAAGCAACATGATTCTGGCTTAAGTAAAATTTATGGCTAATAACTCACCTTTCACATTTCCTGTCAACCAAGTTGACATTAACGAAAAAGATTTCTGAGCTTCCCCTTCCTTTCCTCCTGAATGCCGCTCCAGATACTTTTTTTGGCATCTTCCCACACTTCACACCTAAGTAATAAGCTAATACTTGATACTTCAGAGTTACACCAGTCAGAACTCTCTCAGTCTAAAAAAACTCAAATGCATCCGTCAAAAGTAGAACATAGAAGAATCAACAAAGAAAATATTGACACGATTACAACAAAGAAAGTCGCAGTTCGTCTTTCTGCCACTGCGGATCGGGTGACGGAATACTACTGAATAAGCGCATTGAATGGTCCGTGGTCAGTACATTCGGGATAACTTGGGTAATACTTCTCTAATCGAAATAGCACGGGTACAGGGGCAGCCGAGACATTATGCGTTTAATAGTTCTAAAGGACCAAAAATGCAAATAAAAGTACTTATAATTACTTATTGCTAATGTAACGAAATTCATACTATAGCTTACAGTAAAATTGATTTAATTCGTGTAATTATGGTAAAGCTTTTGCCCAGTTTGGCGCCCCCTGAACTCTGCGCCCGGGGCAGCTTGCCCCCTTTGCCCCCCACCCTTAGATCCGCCACTGAGCACCAGATATGAAGACAGCTGAATAACTGAGGTGAGCGCAGGCTGCCTGTAGAGAGAGCCAGCACAGATCCCTGTGAGGGCAAGAGCGCTCCCCAGGTGTGACGTCAGTAGATGCCCGTGAGCGAGCACGTCTTACATTATATAAATCTCAAATTCTAGTTTCTTGTCTTCTTAACACACAATACTTAATAACAGGGTACTTCTCCGCATCTGATATACTAAGTCAACTGATCGTGGGATGAAATATTGTATAAACGAGTGCTGAAAGATTCGATGACATAGTTCTTTTCTCACAGTCAATTTCAGAAACAGGCGGGTATAATCTGTATCTCAGACGCTAAAGGAATATGAATACTGTGAAATTTTTTCTGATTTCTTTTTCTCAGAGCAATTATTCCGATTCAGTACGTCATTGTGATTGGATTTCTACTATGCGTTCACTGATCTTTCTATTCTACGAGGGCAGGATTCAAGTGTTTTCATTGAAATCGGATGGCAGGTACGGCAGCGCATAAAATACCAACAAACCTGATGCGCGGGTTTCCACAAGCGAGTGTATTTAACGTCCCATCTCCCTAACTATAAGAAGTACAATGATACAATTTCTAAGTCACATCCATTAACGTAAATGGATAGTGGTTGCAAAATATGTTGCGGTGACATTTATTATTTCAAATAATTAAAAAATTTAAACGTCAATCATAAGGCTTTAGATGCAACTTCATGTTTATGACGACACGTCTGTTGAACTATGTATAGTATATTGATATAATTATGCCTGTAACTTTCGCGAATGTGCAACGATTGGTGTACAAGCGAGTGACAAAGCCATGAATTGTTTTCCCACACTCCCGGACATTTTTTGCGCATTGCTTGGAGGGACCATTTATGTGGGGGACCAGTGCAGCTCGTGCGAGGCACCATGATGACCATAAGCGTCGTGCACTGGCACCATGCGATACGGTCAGGATTGGTCCGATGAAAACAGTGGCGAGTAGCTATTATGTGGCCGTCTTATCTCACCGAGATTGCGATAGAACGCATATGTGACGTGAGTGATCCTGTCGTTTGAGCTGATCCCTTCCTCCCTGTAAATTACGAGAATCAGCGACTTTAAATGCAGATGCGGTCTCTCCAGCCACATAGCACCGCCTCATCACTTCCGTGCCAAGACGCGTCCTCGCTGTCATCGTGCCAAATGAGGATATATTGGCTGTCACGTGGGTCATGCTGTTGTGACTAATCAGTATAAACCGTTATCTGGCCATGCTAAAGATCTATCATTCATTACGTGTAACGGAATTGTCCGGACAGCCTTTTTGAGGCACTGACTACAGTCTGCATGTATTTCTGTACAGTGTGTGACGGACAGTATTATTCACTTTGTTATTTGTGAAGTTTTATTTATGTTTAATTGAACGATTGAGAGTAGCAAGAACATTTGCTTAGGTTTCTTCGCTCTGAACTGAGACAGTTTCTCTTCGTGTCGTTAACGATAAACAGGAGACTGCAATATGACCATAGGTTCCGACTCGATTTAGAAAACAATACGGCATGAGTTTTCCAACGGAAAGAAGTGTTCAGACATAAACGTGACTTCCAACATACCCCAAGAGAGTGTTAGAGGTCCATTACTTTTCACAGTATATATGACCAAATAGCTGAAAATGTGACGTCATCCGTATACATATTTACTGCAGTCATGTCACCTTCTGCTTTCTCTCACCTTCCCTTCCCTTCCCTTCTCTCTCTGGTCATCTCCTCCTCCTCTCTGTTGAATTACTCCACCTCAGATCATCTCTGAAAAATTACATAATTTTTTTTAACATTATGCTGATCAGTGCTTTTCATCTCATCGTAGCTGTGCACGAAATTTTAAACATTCTAAAAAATAGTTGTCAATTTCAAAGAAGTAGACACATGTAACCAAGTAGGTTCAACACTCTTTCTACGACGAAGACATTACAAACGATATAACAGAACATTTAATTTTCTTATACTTAAGTTCCCTAGTAGGTGATACTTCTTTGTCTCTTACTCTTCAAGAAACTTAACTGTCAGAATGCACAATTTAAACGCGATTGACACAAACCACAATTTTAAACCACTTTTCATGTACCTCTGCGTCTTGTTGTTTTCTCTCGTCTGTTGTCTCTAAACGTTTCGACAGAAAATCAGCAAGGTTTACTATGGACGGTGTTTGTCGACAATAGTAAGTTAAAGAAAACCAGAGAAAAAGTCAGGAAGCAAAAGCCTACATTGAGAAACTACTTATATTTTAATATCCGAGGAGTTAATCTAAGCTGTAAGTACTAAGTACGATAGTATGCATTGCCGTTTTAGCATTATCCCCCAGTTCTTGCTGCATTATATGATTTGACGCAGCTAACTAAACGCAGATTATCAGAGAAAGAACTACACCTGGTGGCCATGTGAGGTGGTGTATTATCACGCTTCCGGTACTTACTGACGTCCTGCGTAGTCAGTTACGCACCTCTTAACCTCGATGCTTGTATGTTCGACAAGACTGATACATACTTCAGTTGCAGGATGTGATTAACCATTTATCAATGACTGACCGTAATGAAACACTAATAGGTGGATGCTTTACCGTGTGCGGCGTGGGAATGGGTCTGTGGAACCACGATACGCGTTGCGCGGCCGGAGGTTCAGGTCCTCCTTCAGGCGCTCGCGTGACTGTGTGTGTGTGTGTGTGTGTGTGTGTGTGTGTGTGACACCGTTCTAATGTGGGAATGGTGGTTGATGTCCGACAAATGGGAACTTGGGTCTCGGCAATCGTGCAGGACTTCGGCATCACACGTTCAACCGGCTCCATGGTGTGCCGTGAGTGGTTGGATGAGGTGTCACACTCCACAACAAATAACTGCCAGTCCATCCTAGCACGGGCATGGGTGTGTGTGTGTGTGTGTGTGTGTGTGTGTTGTCCTTAGTGTAAGTTAGTTTATGTAGTTTGTAAGTCTAGGGGCTGATGACCATAGCAGTTTACAAACATTTCAACAGTTTATTATGAACCGTAGCGCCGCTAACATCTTGATTCTGCCAGCATTGTGGCATAGTGGGATTTTTTACACATGTACGAAAGTAATGCATTTGATTGTGACATTTTTCATTGTTCTATGGTTTAGACTGTCCACTAGTCGTATTTCGTTTCCTTATGTTTTGCTGTAGATCGCGGGTCACTGACTAAAACCGGTAGTCTACGGACAAAAGTATTCGACCATGATGGACTTAAATAAAGAAATATATGTTTTACTCCTGAATCACTGTTCAACTGACGACTATGTCGCATCTTGTGAGACATGACCCTAATTTCATGAAAGATTGTCAAAGCTCAGAGAACTGACTCATTTTCTCTATTTGTGTCTTCCAGTGACGACGAATATTTGTGACTAATCATTCATTTCTTTCAGTGCAAAGAATGACAACAGACAAAATGTTAAATCCCAAACAACACACGCGTCCAACAATCCCGCCGTCCCGGTTCTTTGAAAGCGCTCACTGGACTCTTCGGGTAGCTGGAGATGGCGAGCAGTTGGTAACACGTGGTTTTGTGAGTCATGGCAGTATAATGGAGAATGTCTGCCATTAGCAGGTGTACACAGCTGCGCACACAAATTGCAACACCTTCAAAGATAGGAGATGCCACGATCGATTTTATTTGGGAGATATCAGGTGGTAAAAAAGGTCACATGATTGAAAATAGAGCCATATAAGACATGTATGGAAGGTGATGAAATCAGTATTGAGCGTTGCCGCAAATAATGGCTATAACCATTGCTCCATGACCCGGCATGGAATCTACATCTACATACATACTCTGCAATCCACCAAATGGTGCGTGGCGGAGGGTACCCACTACCACTACTAGCTATTTGCTTTCCTGTTCCTCCCCCATATAGAATGAAGGGAAAACGAATGATTGTACGAGCTCTAATCTCTCTTTGTGGTTTTTATGCATACTGTAAGTTGCAGTCCGCTTAAAATTCCGGCCGTGTAAATTTCTTCAACAGTGTTGCTGGAAAAGGACGTTGCCTTCCCTCCCGCGATTTCCATTTGAGTTTCCGAAGCATCTCTGTAACCCCCGTGCATTGATCGAATCTCCCAGTTACAAATCTAGCCGCCGTCTCTGAATAGCTTCTATGCCTTCCTTTAAACCGGTCTGGTGGAGTACTTAAGCCATACGCAAGACAGGATCGTACAAGCGTTTTAAGCGTTTTATAAGCGGTCTCCTTTACAGACGAATCACATCTTCCCAAAATCTAATATATAAAGCAGAGTGTCTGTATGTTAGTGTGTTTGTGTGTGCGTTTTGCATACAAATCTACAGTATTGTTCCAATCTTTTTCAAATTTTGTGCACGGTAGCTTCAATCCATGAGGATGGTCGCCTTAAGTGTAAGAATCACGTACGATACATAGTACTCTAGATGGGACGTCATGTAGACTGAGATGCGAAAAAACTGCTGCATTTAGCGACAATGCTGCTCATTTTCTCCTAAACCAATGGACCAAATTTGGTACACACATTCTTTACCGTGAGGTAACAATTGCTGCGTGGTTAATAATCACATACAACGCATGTTTCAGAAGATATGACGTCATAAACAATAGGAATTGGACAAAGTGCCACATGGTGCAGCGAGACATTATAAATACGCTATATGAGAAAGAGTACTTAGCGACTTGCAACAAACTTTAAACGTTATTTAAAACCTTTATTAAACTTATTCTCGCTGACAGTCATAGCAAAATGATGAAAGGAAAAAAGTTTCTCACTTTCTACTTTTCCGCTGTTTAGGGAGTAAAACTACTGCATTCGGTATGACGTCACAATTTATAATTTGTACACTACAAATTGTAGCCGCAGAAAATTTTACAGACAGTATACACGCATATAGTTGCGAGTACCTTCTAAATTGTATCACTGTACGACACCTAGTTTATGAGATATCATAACATAAACAGTAATGTTCGTGGAAAACAGCCCCATGACTCACCAAGTTTTAATCTATCACTTCGTTCATACTAATTGTATTCCCAAGAGATTTTACAGACATACTGCCCTTCCACAAATGAGTATATACAAGAAAAATGGCAGGAATAAATAAATAAATACCCGAGCAAGGCCGGGTATTCAGCTAGTTCTCCCCAGTACATCCAAGTCAACCATCCGCCTTACCATTTCATATCGCTGTGCAGGTTTACGCCTAGATATTTGACGTGATTGTCAAACAGTACACTACTAATGCTGTATTCCAACATTACGGGATTGTTTCTCCTACTCCTCTGCATCACCTTATATCTTTCTACATTTGAGGCTAGCTGCCGTTCCTCACATCACCTAGAAATTTGGTCCAAGTCATCCTGCATCCAAAGATGACACCTTCCTGGGTAACTATTCCATATGCTCTTACCTTCGTTAGCAGTCTGTAGTGCGGTACCGTGTAAAACGCCTTTCGAAAATCGAGAAATATGCAGTCTGCCCTTCACCCATGTTTCGCAAGTTGTTTTGAGAGTAACGGGCAAGCTCTTTGCACGATCGACACTTCCTAAAGCCATGCTGATGCAAGGACAGCAGCAGCTCTTTCTCAAGAAAATTTATTGTCTTAGAACTGAAAATATGTTCAAGAATTCTACGGCAAACTAATGTTAATGATATAGATCTGTAATTATATGAGTTTGTTCTTTTGACATTATTATACGCAGGAGTTACATGCGCCTTTTTCCAGTCGCTTGGAACTTCTTGCTGAATCAACGCTTCGCGATAAATGCACGCTAAGTGAGGGGCGAATGTCTCAGAGTTCTCTTTGTAAAACCGAATTGGTACCCAATCTGGACCTGGCCACTTGTTTGTTTTCAGTTGTCTCACAAGGAACAACTTTGACCTCAAACTCTCGGAACCGCACGAAACCATGCTTGGAATAACAGGTAATCGTAAGCAGGACAGTGTTGTGTGTCATTTCCGTGCAGAACGTTGTATTCTACCTCCAGTAATATGGGAGGTTTGTGCGCCGTCTTGCTATCACTATTTTTGTCTGCAGTTACAAAAACATTACATCGGATTTTTGTACTCGCATTGCTGCATATACTTCTGTTACAGTATTCACAAAACAAATTACAATGTATTACAAACGCTACAGCGACAGAGAATAGTGGTATACAGGATAACAGTTTACTTACAGTCGTGCAGGCGTACAGTGCTGATGTTGGCAACAACCGTAGAATGCTATTTGAAAATCCAATCATGCAGAATAAGGGAAATAATCTTTGGTGTTGACAATGAAGTAAATAAATAATTCTGTTCTTTTCCTTAGGTTGAAAGTTTTTTTTATGTACCGGTAGTCTTGCCTTGTCAGTAAATTAATCATCCTTGTGAAAGAAATATTTTGTTGCCAACATTAGCATACTACGTCGCTGCAATCGTAACTACACTTTACGCAGTACTCTATCTGTCTCAGTTAAGTAGTAATCCCTTATAGATATGTGTCAATATAGACATTTACTTATAAAAATATAACAGGGGGTGGGTTTTGTGATAAAACGCTAGGTTTCGTGCTTTCAAATTACATACTGCAATTTATAACGGCTGAACTTCGAAATGCAACAAAGAGCATTCAACGGTTGTTGCAGCACAGTACACTGCCCGGTCTCCGTAAGTAATATTTTACGGAGTGTAATGATATTTTTCGTTTATGTACCCTAGCTGCGGGAGTGGCCCACCGCTTAAAGGCGCGTTCCTGCGGAGGTTCGAGTCCTCCCCCTGGCATGGGTGTGTGTATCGTCCTAAAGTTAAAGTAGTTTGTAAGCCAAGGGACTACTAACCACACAAGTTAAGTCCGTTACATTTCAACCATTTGAACATTTTGTACTCAAAATATATTCTGTATGTTCTGGAATGCTCTGTTGTGTTGTGATACTTTGGAGATGCTATCTCCCTACTGGCAGAATCTATGTTATTAGGTAGTGCTTTCAAAAGAGATATAGAAAAACGTACGTTCGAATATCACACACTTCAGGTCATAATAAATATATTTACGGAAAACATACAGACCTCTCCGTTCGGGTTACCAGTTATCGCGACAATTTTTTTCTTATGTTCGAATCTTTTTGGAACCGAACCGTTGTAAATCCACCTCTAGAACGATTAGAAGAGTTTAACGTAGCGTAACCATCCACAATTTCATGTTAAATTGCCGTGACGCAAATCCTATAGCATATCAGCATGTTTACACTTAAGAAATATGGGCAACGACATTCAGGATGCGACAGCTCGTACTTACAGGAGCATTAAGACAGAGGACTCTTTTGAACGACGATTTGTCTGCAGCACGATTCGATTCTTACAATTCTTTGTTTGTATTCGCTCAAATGAATGATTCATTCACGAATCTCAACAACTCTACCACCTTCCTACTATCGATATAAAACCGTCCTGGCGATAACAGCGTCACATGACGAGGAATGACTGCTGGTCAGACACCCGCGCGGTGAATATAGTACCGTAACTTGGGGTGAAATGGAACAGAACATGTAGTTTCTACTGAAAATTAATGTCTAAATATTGCACTACAACTCTGAAAATTAATATAAAGAACCTCTAGTTATGCTTACATCTATGTGTTGCAAGGTTAAAAAATCCTCTATCAAAACATTTCGTTATATTTTAATCTAAATTGTTTCAAATCATCCCAGGAGTTGGGGTGATTTGGAACACTGACTCTTTTGATAAATATTTGCATTTAAAACATATGGAGGTGTTGATTGGGACACAGTAAACACATGTGTCAGAACTTTGTTGTGGAGGATGCCTTTATATTACGTCTGTTTGATTTTAATTAATGCTGTTTACTGGGTGGAACACTTCTACTGTCTGCTCCAAATTGCTGAAATAGTTTTCTATCTCCTCTGTTAACTTGCACCCTAGCTCTCTTTACATTTTCACTTAAACGTACTGTAAGAGCCTTGTTATGTGAGAGCAGATTTTTCACCCACTCATATCCAGGCCTGTTGCCATCAGACCTCTTTTCCACTCTTCCACTTCGGTCCAAATCGCACCTCAGAATATCCCGAACCTCACTTGTCGTAATTGGCTGACACCATTCTGCACATTTAAATAAACCACTGATTGATGCCCTCTCTTCTTCTGCTGCCAAGACGGTTTGTCCACCTATTTTCAAAGGATTTTTATTATTTAACTTCCTTGAGATTGTACTAACAGGTATTCCATATTTTTAGAAACATTTCTGAGATATTTTACGTGTCTTGATTTCATTCAGAGCTTTCTGGAGGCTTATCTCGCTATAGTTTTGATAGCCAGCTGGCCCAGTCTTCTTTTTGTACACTCGCAGCATGTTCCAATTCACCCTGAAAAAATATTATTTTGCATATTTACACCTCTACCTAATAAACAACTACGCAAACATAAGCTAACTTTTCACACACCATGACTGATAGTTGCCCTTAACATACCAATGTCAGAAAACTGTATTACTGTTACCAGAGTAGCTGTGCAATAGTTTGTTTTCAGACTTTCATATTGTGGGAAATTTTACACTCACATATAAATATTTTTTTGGAGTTGTATACTTCTTTCACACACACAATTTTTGTATCACTGTAACAATTAGTATCTCTGGTGTCTATGGGAGGTGGTTTTCATTAGTTACACCAAAGATGATTTCTTGAAATGGAGAAATGTTCCATTTCACCCCAGTAGTTCCAAATCACCACAAGTTACGGTATCAGAGTGCGGAGGCTGGGCAAGATCACGTGGGGACCTGCACGGCTTGTCGGCTGTTGGAGGACTGCTGCGGGGTGTCTTCAATAAGTGGAGGAACTACGTCCAGTCGTAGAGCGTCTGGGAGTACAGATGTATACGTTGTAGTGTCAGCAGAGTGGTGAAACAGGAGTGGCATTAACATCAGTCTTCAGCGCTTGGCAGAGTAGAAATGTGTCTGAAGACTCAGAGCACTGAAGACACGGAACGATGGGCCTCTGCAACGACGACCCACGCTCTTGCAGGTGTGAATACCACAGCTAAGAGGGAGAGGACACCTACGCGTCATCGCCGAATTCGTGCAGATTTGTAGTACATGTAGGGCGCTGTGAAATATGGGAGTACACCATGTGGGAACTGCAGATGGGAAATAAAAGGAATTTTGATACGGATCTATCACCATATGCACCTCATCAACAGCCCTTGAGAGAGTTTGTTTAGGAAGCGGTGTTTGGCTTAGCGAAGCGCGCCCGGTCAGAAGGCTGAACGCTCTCTGTAGTAAAAAAACTGAGCCAAGAACACATCGAACAATAACGAAAAGACACGATCAAGGACCGCAAGGAACAAAACTACCTAGAGAGCGAAAGATAGAAAAGAATAGCGGTAAGAGATCGTAATTTTATTGAAAGGTACGCGGGTTCGATTACGCCTAGCGGCATTTTTTTTCTTGGCAATGCGTACACTACTGACTTCACAATTAGCCGCAACGTCATATGTTATTTTGTATTTATATGTGCACAACATAAAAACAGCACTTACCTAATCGACAAAGAAGAAGAAATCACTTCCATTATACATCACCAGCTGTCCTCGCAAGTATTCAGCGACATGCTGCGTTACGCGTGGTTCGCTGCTGGACTGTGCGATGAAAGAACCTGTTTTCAGAATGTCAGTCAAGTTTGTTTTTCTATGCAGAGATTAAAAAAAACATGTAACTGCAAAAGGGCGATGTTCATAACGAGCGCAAGATGCGGTCAGAATTATTGCTTCCCCTGTTTCTTCGATTAATATCACCCCGGTACATCATTTATTTGATCAACTGCAAAAGAATGGAAATATCGTTTTACATACACGAAAGTTTTACATACCGAAAGTACGCGTTAACTACAGTCCCATTTAAAATGTTTGTAGTCCAGAATATCATCGAATGACCTTTATTTTTTGCTTATATAAATTATATAAAATAACCTATCATGCTGTAGTTAATTGTGACGTCAGTCTATATCTACATCAGTACTCTGAAAACCAGTGTGAAGTGCATGGCAGAGGGTACGTCCCACAGTACCAGTTATTACGGTTTTTCCCATTCCATTCACTTATTGAGCGTGGGAAGAAAGATCGTTTAAATGCCTCCGTCCGTGCTGTAATTAATGTAATCTTGTCTTCACGATCCCTACGAAAACAGTATGTACTTGTACGCATTGCGAAGGAGCAGAAAAAAATTGCCGCCGGCTGGAGTTCAACCTGCGACCTTCTCAATACGAATCCCATCGTTTAACGCTGAGCCAAACACCGCTTCCTAAACACGCGCTCACAGGGACAGTTGCTAAGATGCATATGGTGATAAATCCGTACCAAAATTCCTTTTACTTCCTAAACGCTCGGACATTTCGAGTTCCCACTTGGGGCACTTTCGTGTCTCACCACGCCCTACATGTACCATAAATTTGGACGAATTCGGCGATGACGAGTAGGCGTCCTCTCCTCGTAAGACTTTAATGGGTATGTGATCGACGTCTCTGGGCGTTTGTGCAGTGCTCCGATGAATCCCAACAATTTCCTCACCACGCCGATCACGCCGATGGGGAGTGCGAATCCTTCGTTTCCCGGAGGAACATCTCCTTGACACCTACAACTGTGTGACAAAGGCGAGCTGGCGGCTGAGAAATGTATTTTCCCACTCTCTCAAATTTTGCTTCCTCAATTACGGTATCAACTAGATATAAATGATAATAATAAAAAAAGTGAAACAAATCCATCAATAATGAAAACTACAGCGTTAGAAACAATCAGTCAGAGATACCCCGAAGATCAGTGGCTACACATCTACATAGATGGGTCATTAATGCAAAAAGAAAGAAATATTGGTGTATGAACATACAGCAAAATTTTCTGTTTTATCAAAGTTTTGGATTACACCATTCTAATTTTGAAGCTGAAGTTGAAGCCATCAGAACCGTAGTAAATCAGCTAAATTACTATTTGCACACATTTGATAAAGCAGTCATATTCTGTGACTCGAAAGCAGCAATATCAGCAATTGTCAACTTAAAAGATCCAAAAATGGCTAAAGTAAAAGATATCCAAGAAATAATTAAGTCCCTACAGCAACAGAACAAGAAAATTGCAATTCAGTGGATACCATCTCACTGTGGCGTAGATGGTAATGAGAAAGCTGATTTCCTAGCCAAAAAGAGCACAAAAATTAAACAAATTGGAAAAACTACCCTGCCATATTTTGCAGTAAAATCGCATTATTAACAATATTTTTAAAGAATAATCGAGAAAAATAAATTCTCATGTGAGGGTAAGAGCCGGGAAACCCTCTTGGATAACCAGCCGCCCACCTGCACAAGATGTCCAGCCTGCCGTCTCCAGAATGTGTTCTGTGTCACAAGAGTGCTACCTAATGAACTGTGATCATTTAAAAGAGTGTTCAGAACTGTACAATTGTAATTTAGACTTAACAAAATTGTACTGGGAAGCAAGAAGGCGAATGACGTTAAGTCAACTGCCTGAACATTAAAATAATAATAAATATAATCATGATATTTGATAGACGGTGAAGTTCCTCTAGTTATGAAGGGTAATAGTGCTACGTTACATAGTTCGGTATAAAACGTAAGATTTTATCGAGTTTCACAGATAAAATACCCTCTGCCATACACCATACGTAGGGAGAGAGTGCAAAGTCTCATCGCAATTGGTTGGTTGGTTGGTTGGATGTTTAAGGGGGACAAAACTACAATGGTCATACGTCCCCCTTCATCGCAATTGGTTCAACGGCACAGCAGCGTATAAAACACGAACAAACTTGATACGGCAGTTCATAATGCGTCTCATTGTCTATGAAGTCACATCTCCTAAGCTATAAGGAGTACAATGTAATAATGCCCAAGGCAAAACACGTTGCGAGTACACGTAACATCTAAAGCGATGTGGCAAAGATCAGAGCAGAAGTAGCGCCGAAGAGAGGCCTCGAGTGATTCCACAGATAATACTAACGAGACACATGACTCTACTAGCGGTACCAGATTATACGACAGCGCCACATGTGAAGGCGGCTAAATATAAAATATGAAGGAAGTGAACAGTAACCGAAGCGTCACAAAGACAAGTGCTCAGAAGGGATTAGCACTAGATATTAAGATAACTGAATAACTGATGACAACTCAGGCTGTGTGTAGAGAGACCTTGCATACGAGGTTTGTCAGGAAAGTAATGAGACTGTTTTTTTCGGGAACCACACACAGAAGGACAATGAAACTAGTGGAGCTGATAAAGGCAACATTTGTCTACAAGCAGTGAATATTTGAAGTGCCTACGGTGAACACACGTGAGTTTATAACATATTTTGTTAGGTGTGTTAGTGTTGCTTGTCCGTGAGATGGCGGGTACATCAAATTTTGTGTGGAACTCAATGACAATGCACTAGAATCGTTTTGTAACATTTAGAAAACATTTAGAAAATTAACACAAGCTGCTGAGTGGCACACAAGCAGCTCACCACGAGTAAAGAAGGCCAGGAGAAGCAAATAAAAAATCTGGGTCATGTTGATTTGGTTCTTTGATCATCAAGGCGTGATCCATAAGGATTTTTTTCCTCGATGAAAAACAATGTATCAATTTTAGATCCAGGTCCTTGAAAGACTAAGGAATCGGGTCATTCGTGTCCGTCCTGACATGTCTCAATCATGGATCCTCCATCACGACAATGCACCGTGCCACACTGCTCTCTATTGGAAATAAGGGCATTCATGTTTTCCCAAACTCCCCCCCCCGCCCCACAATTCCTAAGATCTCAGCCTCTGTGACGTCTTCCTGTTCCCCAAAATGAAAAATGTTGTTTGTATACATCATTTTTGGTCCGTAGGAAACGTTGAAAGGGTCGTGACACAGGAGCTTTGGAGAGTTCTATCTATGAGAGGGCAAGAGTGTCTTCGAAACTAATAACAGGCTATTTTTCCGCATCTGATGTACTAATCCAACTAGTCATCCATGTCGTAGGACAAACTATTGTGTAACCGAGTGCTGAAAGATTGGATGTCATAGTTCTTCTCTCACAGTCGTATATCGGAAACTGGCAATTATAACCTTGGTCTCAGACAGTAAAGGAATATGAACACCGTGCAATGTTTTCTGATTATTTTTTCTGAAAGCGATTGTTATTCGATTTCTGCTATTCGTTCACTGTTCTATCTCTTCTTCGATGGCAAGATTTAAGTGCGCAAAGTTCTACTGAAATCAGATGGACGATACGGCAGCGCATAAAATACATACAAACATGATGCGGCTGTCTGCCACGCGTCTCAGTGTTTATGAGAAGAGAGTTTATAAGAAGTACGATGAAATAATTTCTAAAACACATTCATTAGCGTAAATCGATGGTGCTGCAAAACAAGATGCGAACACATCTAGTAGCAAATAATTAATAAATTTAAACGTCATTCATAATGCTGTAGTTTTAGAAGCAACTGCGTGTTCATGACGTCACATCTGTTTAACTATATATGTCTGCTGAGCTAGGTGAAGTATAGTGATGTAATTACGCCTGTAACTCTCGCGAAAGTGCAACGATTGATGATCAGGTGCGGTGCCAAAGCTATGTATTGTTTTTCCACAATTCCGGAGATTTCTTGTTTATTGCTTCTAGGGACCATTCATTTGGCACATGTATCCAGTGCAGCTCGTGCGAGGCCCCGTGATGACCAGGACGTATCGTACACTGGTTGCAGACCATTTACACCCCATCATGCCGATCGAGTTTCCCAACGTCGTTGTCATTTTTCAATATTATAACTTACGATGTCACAAGGCCAGGAGTTGGAGTGGTTTGAGCAGAACAGTGGCGAGTTTTGTTTATGTGGTTGTCCATCAACTTGTTCTGTCACAACGCGATCGCGATAGAACGCATATGGGATGTGCCTGAACGTGTGGTCAGAGCTTATCCCTCCTTCCCTGGAGTTTGCGAGACTCAGGCGATGCAGATGCGGCGCCAGATATCGCCAGCCATATACCACGGCCTCGTCGCAAACAGGCCAAGATGCGTCACCACTGTCATCGTGCCAAATGGGGACATACTGCATCTCACTGTTGTGACTACTCATGTTAACTGTTGTCTGGCCTTGCTAAGTATCTTCCATTCATTACATGTAATTGACTTGCTTGGACAGCGCTCTTGAAGAAGTGACTACATTCTGCATGTATTTCTGTACAGTGTGTGAGAGTAATTTTGACTTTGTTATTTGTGAAGTTTTCTTCCTGATAAATTGAAGGATGGAGAGTAGCAAGAACATATGCTCGCCGCGAACTTCTCATAAACTCATTTTCTCTCTGTGTATCTACATGAACGATATACAGGAGTCTGCAAAATTACTCATATGTTTCGACTGCATTTAGAAAACAATAAAGCTTGACTTTCTCAACGGAAAGAAGTGTTCAGACATAAACGTGACTTCCAACATACCTCAAGAGAGTGATAGAGGCACATTACTTTTCACAGTATATATGACCAAATAGCTGAAAATGTGGCGTCGCCCGTGTATATATTTACTGCAGTCATAAATTAGTCCACCTCACCTTGCGTTTTTTCTCTTCCCTTTCCTTCTCTGTCTGTTCATCTCTTCCACTCCCCTTTCTCTGCCATCACCTACTCCTCTCTCTTAAACTCCTGCTCCACCTTCTCAGTCAATTAGTCAATTGCGTCATACATCTCCGAAAAATTATATAAGTGCAGTGTTACCTGAAAGACATAAATTTCAAACTCATAAAATCGTGTACACAGAACAAAATTACGAACATAGCTTCTTTGGAGGCATCACATGAGAATGGCATAAGTCGAAATGGCCGACATGAAAAATAAAGTATTTGCAGCAACTTAGGTAATTAATATTTATTGGAATGAAATAATTTCTGAAGCACATTCATTGGCGTAAATGGATAGTGTTTGTAAAATAAATAGCGAATACAGTTAGCAAAGAGGTAATAAATTTAAACGTGATTTTTAATGCAGCCGTATACGGCGCATAACGTCAAGGTTATATTCCTTATTCAATGCACGACCTACAAGCAAAAATTTGTGAAGCACTACGAGACGGTAAAAAAAAAAAAAAAAAAAAAAAAAAAAAAAAAAAAAAAAAAAAAAAAATAAGATAAAGAACAATAAAAAAGTCAGCCAAACTTTCACATTTAGTCGAACTTTGACTGCTTTTTCCGGTCTCGGTTCACCGTGCCGTTATAACCGTAAATCCAAGTAGTCACGAGTTATGACCATTTTGAGCAAATCAGGATAATCATTGACGTCAGACAAGGTCTCCCGAGCAATAGTAGCACCTGACGGTTCTTCTGATCAAATTTGGAAAGTTTTGGAACAAACTTCGCCGACAAACATCTCATGCCCATAACAGTTGAAAAAATTACATAACACAAGCCGAGCTATATACCAACATCCTCAGTAAAGTCGCTTACGGGAACTGGACGATTTTCAAAAATGTTCAAATGTTTGTAAAGCTTATGAGACTTAACTACGGGGTCATCAGTCCCTAAACTTACAAACTACTTATGAACTACTTACGAACTAGGACGGCACAAACATCCATGCCCGAGGGGGGATTCAAACCCCCGACCGTAGTGGACGATTTTCCAAAACAATTTTCTTCAAAGCTTCGACGTTGTCTGATGTGCTGTGTCTTCCAGACCGAGGTTCTGGCATCTTCTCGGTCTTCTTAGGAGAGATTGTACCACTGGTAAACAGGTTTTTCACTTCTAACAGATTTTTCGTGTGTCACTGTAACATTTCAAGTGTTTTAGAACACTACATTAAATTTTTCACAATAAATGAGTTGCAAATATTTGCAACAATTGTAATACTAACAGAAAATCGCCGAGCACACTAAAACACATCTAACCTATCTATCTGTCAAAAACAAACCATGTATGGTGTACTCTTCAAACTCTGAACATATGTTCGGAACATGTGTACCAACATAACAAAAAATAAGTTAATAATCGAATGGCGCAGTTTGATAAGTCACCTTACTTTCTGAACGGCGCCGGTTTGTTGGTCCCACCTGCTGTGTGACTCATTTCTGAACCGTCTATGAGCCATGCGCCACTCACGTTCTGCGTGTAAATTATGGTCACGTGGTTGTTTATGACCATGGAGAGACAGTGGCTCTTGGAAACGTACATCTATTCTTTGAACGTTCGTCTTCGAAAAGATTACTATCGCACTCACACGATCAAGTAACACAATCAATTGCGATCTGACCTCGTGATTTGAATTTGAGCAGAAGTAAATCTAAAGCTCTGTTGCCTCTACGAGAGTATATGTAGCAACGAATAGAGGCATCGAGTGATTCCACAGATAATACCAACGAGACAGATGACGCTAGTAGCGGTACCAGATCATGCGAAAGCGCCAAGTGAGAAGACGGATAAATATAAATGCGAAGGAAATGAACAGTAACCGAAGTGTCACAGAGACAAGTGCTCACAAGACATTAGCACCAGATATTAAGACAGCTGAATAACTCTGGACGCCAGAGGTAACCTATCGTAAGTAACATTTCGCTGACTTTACAGGAGAGCAAAAAGAAGCTGCTGCGACTCGGATTTGGCTACCTGTAGAATAATTCAAATACCCAATCATGAAGACCTCTAAGAATTACTGGTACTGAAATTAAGAAATAAAGCCATTCATACTTATTGAATACCAGTAGATTTATTAAAAGTTACAATTTTATCCTTTCACAAAGCCGGTCACAAATTCTAGTCACTCAGCAAAGTTTAAGTAAATTGAACAAAATAAATTCCAACCATAGTAGCTTACTCTAGAAAGTAACAAAGGTTAAACTACTTTAAAACCTGAGACAATGACAAACATTTCTGTCCAAATTCAGCATATATTCATTAACAAATTGAGGACAAAATTCGAAATGTAGAAAAACAATTCCCTTGTACAATTAATTGATAACAACATTATGTTCATATCCTTCTGAGTCCTTTTCAGTTTGTGTTGACATAATCTGTGGTATATTTTGGTAGAAATAGTGTAAAGATCCAGGCTCCCACCTAAGCAGCTTTTGTAAATCTTTATACTTCTCTGTAGCAATAGATCTGAGAGTATTTCGTATAGCAGGAAGCTCTTCCGGCCATACTGCCCCTTTTTTTCGCCGTTGCACGACAATCTCTTGAAATTCACCATCAAATGCTGTTTTATAGAACACAGAACCTGAATTCTGTGCTCGTACTTGTAGATGCACAACTTGGCTAACCAAAAAATTTTCCAGATACTAAACTTTTGATTGTCCGTTTAACTAAAGGTGATGATGATCCTTTGAAAAGACTTTCAAAGTCTTTAAAATCTGCCATTTGCATGTCATATACTTGAATGAGTTCTTTGAATCTGCACTGGCGAACAAAATGTTGCCAATCCCAAGGAGTTGCAATTATGTCATTTGGGCTCAGTTTGCTTTTGGCACGTTCACTAACAGCATGTACACCATCTACCTCCATATGAGTGTCCCTTCAATAAGAATTTATGGTTTATCATTTTGTGTCCCTGCCTCGTAGCCGCTTTTGTGTCTCAGCCCGTCGTAGGTGTCGGTGGCCGAGTGGAATGAGACCGACACAGAAATAAATGAGGCACGCTTGTGCAGGTAGGAAGGTGAGCAGCCAGAAACTATAAACACTAGAGTAAATTAGAAAGAGATATATATTGCACAGAATGTAACAATACTTAACTTTTACATATTACTGCAGAATGTTGATACATAGTTGTTAGAGGCCTGCCTAGTGCCTGTACGATAGCAAAGTCTTCAATCGTGCCTATCTGATTACGAAGGTCCTAACTGGTTGCTATCTCAGTCCGAAGTGACCGGTGTCTTTCCGTGGTGGCCACGAGCGGGGTTGCAGCAGAGGGCGCTCGTGGCTGTCGTCGTGAGAACGCCGTGCGTGCATGGCGGCGCGCGGCGAAAGTAGGTGGCGCGCACTTTGTACTTGTGCGACACCACATATCACTTTAAGATTAGGAAGACACCTAAGAATCCAAAAATATGACAGAATCATGGCTAAGTTACGATTCTGGCCTCCACTGTTGTCAGTCCATATCGCAAGTTCCTCAGTTTGGGTTTTGGCAGGTTAGCTAGGGCCCACTTTAGCAAACAAGATGACACTTCTATAGGTCCACGACCTGCTACTGTTTCATCCCACATGCAACAATAGGATTTCTGCTCTGAAGCATCAAGGATTGTCAGATTATACGTCCAGAGCTTTCTTAGATAAAACGCACTGGAATTAGTAAGGTGAGGTGTCGGCAAATATTTTTGAAGATTGAACATGACAATCTTTGCATTTGATCCAGGTTGTTTTGGCCGATTTTTGTCGAAGGTCTTGTTTTTATATCTTACATCTGCTTCTGACAAGTGGCCATCGTAATCTGATTAAAATTTGGACTGTTTCTTCAGCTGTTATATCATTTTTGAGTTTCACCTGAAACTCATCACAGTCATCACACGTATCAGCCGCAGGTTTCTTGAATCCTAAATTAAACTCAATGTTAAATATGTCACGGTAAACCCACTGCTTTGCAATTAACTCTTGCTTCATTTCGTTTTCCTTGCAGTGATCTACATACAAAGAATACATTTTTGATATATTGAGATGGCTGCTAAGATACAATCTACCTGTTTTTGCATAACGAGGCAACGAAATTAATACGCCACCATTAGTTCGATTTAACTATCTGGAACGCGCAGTATGAAAAGTACATAGAAACGCGCAGTGTCATGACAAGTCATGTGGTAATAATGAGAAAACACGCGTTGATTAAACGCTGAACTTGGAAAGGAAAATCACTGCACAAGATACACAAGGCTTCGGCAATGGGGAACAGTCGAAAATTAAAACAAGAGAGACCTGACAGATCACGCTTTCCCGTGGGTTAAATAGACGTAATTGCATTTCAGTCAAGTAAAGTTTGTTTAGTTACATTTACATAAACGTATATCATATGACCAACCAAAATGAAAATCGCATACCTGGGATTCTTCATTTCTTAGCAGCAAATCAATTCCATCAGTAACTTTGTCGTAAGGTAAGGTCTCAGCACCCAACAGATTCGCACTGTCATTTTCCTAAGTAAGCAAATTGCATTATTATACAAAACGCGATGAATTTTGCTCGATTCAAATGATAAACCATGTATAATAGGACTGTACCTTTGATTGATCGTATGACAAGCATTGTAGTTGTGTCAGTTCCGTATATTATAGCCACTCATTTTCGTCAAAAGGAGGCGCTACATGTGTACTTGTATCTGTCACCAACGGAGTTTCGACGACATTACTACCGTCGACTGGTAGTAAAGCGTCGAGATCATTTGTCTCTTAAATCGCGGAACGTACATTTAGATGTTTCTTATATCCCAGTATGATGAATAATATCTTAAAATGTATATTGTTGTGGTCTTCAGTCCGGAGACTGGTTTGATGCAGCTCTCCACAATACCCTATCCTGAGCAAGCCTCTTTAACTCAACATCAGAACGGCAACCTACATCTGTCTGAATCTGCTTACTGTATACATCTCTTGGTCTTCCTCTGCGATTTTTACCCCACACACTTCCCTCTAATGCTAAATTCACAATTCCTTGATGTCTAAGAATGTGTCCCACCAATCTATCCTTTCTTTTAGTCAAGGTATGCCAGAAATTTCTTTTCTCCCCAATTCTCTTCAGTACCTCCTCATTAGTTACGCGATCCACCCACCTAATCTTCAGCATTCTTCTGTAGCACCATATTTCAAAAGCCTCTATCCTCTTCCTGTCTGCACTGTTTATCGTCCATGTCTCACTCCCATACAAGGAAACACTCCATACAAATGCCCTCAGAAAGGACTTCCTTAGGCTTAAATCAATATTCGATGTTAAATTTCTCTTTTTCAAAAACGCTTTTCCACCCATTGTCATTCTGCATTTTATATCCTCTGTACTGCGACCATCATTTGTTATTTTACTGCCCAAGTAACAAAACTCATCTACCTCCTTTATTGCTTCGTTTCCCAATCTAATTCCTTCAGCATCACCTGATTTTCTTACACTGCACTCCATTACCCTATCTTATATGCACCTTTCAGCACACTGTCCATTCCGTTCAATTGCTCTTCCAGGTTATTTATTTATTTATTTATTTATTTATTTTTCTGTTCCATAGGACCCACTTCAGGAGTAAGACTCCATGGTCATGGAACAAGTCAATACATTAATTGTTACACAATGATGGTAATAGAAAAATTTTAAGTAGTCCTTTGCACACGACAATCTTAAGACAAAGTGAAAAGAATCAATAAAGAAAAAATAAATTAGCTTAATTGTTTAACTTTTCTAGGAGTTCCTCGACAGAATAAAAGGAGTGAGCCACGAGGTAACTCTTCAATTTAGATTTGAAAGCATGTGGATTAGTGCTAAGATTCTTAAGTTCCTGTGGCAGCTTATTGAAAATGGATGCCGCAGAATACTGCACCCCTTTCTGCACAAGTGTTAAGGTGGTGTGGCGCAAATGTAGATTAGACATCTGTCTAGTATTCACCGAGTGAAAGATACTAACTCGTGGGAATAAGCTGATATTATTAACAACAAACGACATTAAAGAAAAAACGTATTGTGACGCCAGAGTCAAAATTCCCAGACTACTGAAAAGGGGTCGACATGACGTTCGCGAACTTACACCAGATATTGCTCGAACCGCCCGTTTTTGAGCCAGAAATATCCTTTTTGCATCAGGCGAGTTACCCCAAAAAACAATGCCGTACGTCATAAGTGAGTGAAAGTAAGCGAAATAGACTACTTTTCGTGTTGAAAAATCACTTATCTCAGATATTGTTCTAATGGTAAATATAGAAGGAATTTAGTTTTGGAACAAGATCCTGAACATGGGCTCTCCATGACAGCTTACTGTCTATATGAACACCTAGAAATTTGAACTGTTCAGTCTCACTTATCACATGCCCATTATGTGTAATCATAATGTCAGATTTCGTCAAATTATGTGTTAGAAATTGTAAAAACTGAGTTTTACTGTGATTTAACATCAAATTGTTTTCTATTAGCCATGAACTTATCTCTTGAACTGCATTATTTGATACTGTGTCAATATTACGAGCAACATCCTTCACTACCAAGCTGGTATCATCAGCAAACAAAAATATTTTACAATCACCTGTTATACTCGAAGGCATATCATTTATATAAATAAGAAACAGCAATGGTCCCAAAACAGACCCCAGGGGCACCCCATACTTAATTGTGCCCCATTGGGATTGCACGTCATAGCCATTTTCTACACTGCGGAGAATTACCTTCTGTTGTCTATTATTAAAGTAAGAGGTGAACCAGTTGTGGGCTACTCCCCGTATTCCATAATGTTCCAACTTCTGCAACAATATTTTGTGATCAACACAATCAAATGCTTTTGTTAAATCAAAGAAGACGCCTAATGTCCGTAGCCTCTTATTTAACCCATCAAGTGCCTCACAGAGAAACGAAAATATAGCGTTTTCGGTCGTTAAACCACTTCTAAAACCAAACTGTACGTTTGACAGGAAATTATGTGAACTGAAATGATCAATTAATCTTGAATGTACAGCCTTTTCAATAACTTTGGAAAAAACCGATGGCATAGAAATTGGTCTATAGTTGTCTACATTATCCCTTTCTCCTTTTTTATAAAGCGGTTTCACTACTGAGTACTTTAATCCGTTAGGAAACTGACCATTCTGAAAGGAAAAATTACAAATATGGCTTAGTACTGGGCTAACATATGGAGAACAGTACTTTAGAATTCTGCTAGATACCCCATCATATCCACAAGAGTCCTTAGTCTTTAGTGATTTAATTATTGACTCAATCTCACCTATGGAAGTATCATGAAGGATCATTTCAGGCAACAGCCTCGGTAACGCGTTTTCTAAAAACGTTATATGATTACCTGTAGAAACTAGAGTTTTGTTTAGTTCCTCTACTATATTCAGAAAGTGATTATTGAATATTGCACATATATCTAACTTGTCAGTAACAGAAACATTCCTACTACGCACTGACGTTATATGTTCTATCTGCTGCTCCTGACCAGACACTTCCTTCACGACTGACCAGATAGTTTTAATTTTATCCCGAGAGTTTGCTATTCTTTTTGCGTACCACATACTTTTTGCATTCTTAATGACATTTTTCAGAACCTTACAGTACTGTTTGTAATGAGCTACTGCGTCTTCATTCTGACTGCTTCTAACATTTTGATACAACTCCCGCTTAGTTCTACATGATACTCTTATCCCCTTTGTCATCCACCCTGGCTGTCTGTTACTGAAAGTACCCTGTTTTGAGCGTTCTAGCGGAAAGCAACTTTCAAACAGCATAATAAATGTGTTCAGAAAAGCATTATATTTATCATCTGCATTATCAGCACTATAAACATCCTGCCATTCTTGTTCCTTAATTAGGCTTAAAAAGGTCTCAATTGCAACTGGATTAACTTTTCTGAGTAGTTGATATTTATGTTTAACATTTGTTTGAGAACAAATACTTTTTAGAATTAAAAGTTGGGCATCGTGGTCTGATAGGCCATTTACTATTCTGCTGACAGAGTGCCCCTCTAATAATGAAGAATGAACAAAAATATTGTCAATGGTAGAACTGCTGTTTCCTTGCACTCTCGTTGGAAAAAATACTGTTTGCATCATGTTATAGGAATTAAATAGATCTAACAGCTGACTTTTTCTTGAGCTATCACCTACACAATTAATGTTGAAATCTCCACACACAATTAAATTTTTATACTTCCTATACAGTGAACCCAGAACCAATTCCAGCTTGGGCAGAAACATTTTAAAATCTGAGTCAGGGGATCTATAAATAACAACTATTACTAGTTTAGTTCCATTAACATTAACAACTCCTGCACAACACTCAAATATCTGTTCTGTGCAGTGTTTAGAAAAATCGATTGACTCTGATGAAAAATCGTTTTTTACATACATGGCCACTCCCCCACACTGCAAAGAACTCCTAGAGTAGAAGGCAGCTAACCTGTATCCTGGCAAAGGAAGTCTCTTAATTGTCACACCACTTAAAAAGTGCTCTGAAATTCCAATAATGTCAGAATCAGTATCAATAAGCATTTCATTAACTTTATCTCTGATACCCTGTATATTTTGATGAAAAATAGTAATTCCCTTATTACTTATATTCTTAGACTTTGTCAAAGGTGGTTCATTTCTTAGAGGGACTTCCTTTAAGCAGGAATATCTATCAGCTGTCTTCAGTCTAAAAAAGGTGCAGCCCTAACACCAACTACTACAGGAATTTTTCCATGAGTGAAACCCCCACCCCCTACTACACTGTCACCTATGAGCTTTGCCAACCTCCCCTTCCCATACCTATTGAGGTGCAGACCGTGCCTAGTAAAATCCGACCTTTGGATAGTTTCAACTGGCACCACTGCAATGTGATCCATGCCCTTCGTCATCAGCGCCTTCTCAAGCCCCATGTTAAGACGGCTGACAGCCGTATTAAGACAAGGCCTATCATGACGCTGAAACAGCTGCACGAAGTGCACATTCGTGCCACCAGTTTCAGTTGCTATCCTTTCCAGATCACCACCTATATCATATTCCCCGTCCCTATCAAGACTGTTCCCGGCCCCACCCACTATAACTACCTGATCCTCTTTTGAAAAATTCCTACATAAGTCCCCTATGTTACAAGTGACCTGATCTAACCCTGCACTAGGCTTCACTATGCTGGTGACCTGGTACTCACTCCCAAGTACTTCCTGCAACTGTTGGCCAACACCTCTGCCATGAGAACTACCTAGCAGCAGAACCTTCTTCTTCCTAAGAGACCTCTCTACAGATTTCGGCTTACCAAAAGCTGAGGTCTGTTGCGTACTTCCTACACCTACAGCTACAGGAGGTTCATCTCCACTCAACTCTGACAGTTGGTCAAACCTATTTGCAACTTGCAATGTAAAGCTATCTGAATACCTTCTCCTAGCTACCTTCTTGCCAACTGCCAGTTCCCATTCCCCAGCCCCCCTTCCCCTCCTCAACCTACCTAGTTCCTCTTCAGCGTTTTTCAACTGCACCTGAAGGGCGCAGATCAAACGCTCCTGCTCCTCTATCAACTCATTCCTGCTGCAAATCCTACAGTTCCAGGAGAGAACCTCACCACAATGCCCACTGTCTTCCCCACTGCACTCCCCCCCATGAAAATACTTACTACAAATCCCACACTGCAGCCCACTACGCACGACCCTACGACAGAGCCCACACTTTTCACTCATGGTAAAATTTTACAATAATTTGTTAAGAAAAACTAGACGTCTACGTTATGAAGTTAATTTTCTACAAAATAAGTAGGAAGTACCTCTTAACTACAGCAATCAACAAACCTCAGTCTCTACAAATCAAGTAACAACAACTAATAGTATCAGAAAAGAACAAATAACACTACCACAGAAACTTTACACTGTTGCTTGTATAAACAAGTTCAAATTCAAGCGTCACTAATAAAACAACCAAACACTGTGAGAGTACAAGAGTTATCAAATACCGTAACTTAAAGTTTCCCAACCTCAACTACGTTAAAAACAGCAAGTCACCTGTTGAAAAGTACTAAAGTTAATAAACAACTAGCGCGATAACACCTCCTGAAATCTAAAACTTTAATAATTTAACTACAATACACAAACACTTATTAGAACTTAGCTTTCGGAGACCGCTACGGCTGGAACCACTCGTCACCAGATGTAAACAAAGCAGTCTGTGCAGGTGATGTCGCGGCCAGTGTGAATTGGCTTTCATGGACAGAATGATTCAGACCTTAGCCATTCGATTCTACATGAGGCAGTCCAGGTCCTTTGCTGTATCTGACAGAATTACTACGTCGTCGGCAAAACGCAATGTTTTTAATTCTTCCCCCTGAACTTTTATTCCTTCTCCAAATTTCTCCTTGCTTTCCTTTATAGCTTGTTCAATGTACAAATTGAATAATATTGGAGAAAGGCTACAACCCTGTCTCACTCCCTTCCCAACCACTGCATCCCTTTCATGCCCTTCAACTCTGACAACCGCTGTCTGGTTTTTGTACAAGTTGTAAATAACCTTACGCTCCCTAAGTTTTATTCCTGCTTGCTTCATAACTTGAAAGAGTTTATTCCAATCAACATTGTCAAAAGCCTTCTCCAAATCTACAAAAGCTAGAAATGTAGGTTTGCCTTTTCTTAATCTATCTTCTAGGATAAGCCGTAAAGTGAATATTGCCTCCCGTGTTCCTACATTTCTCCTGAACCCGAACTGATCTTCCCTGAGGTCGGCTTCTACCAGTTTTTCCATCCTTCTGTATATAATTCCTGTTAATATTTTGCAACCATGACTTATTAAACTGATGGTTCTGTAGTTTTCACACCTGTCTGCACGTGCTTTCTTTGGAATGGGGATTATAACATTTTTCTTAAAGTCTGAGGCTACTTCGCCTGTATCATACATCTTACACACCAGGTGAAACAGGTTTGTCATGGCTGGTTCTCCCAGAGACTTTAGTAGCTCTGAGGGAATATCATCTACTCCAGGGATCTTGTTTCGACTTAGGTCTTTCCGGGCTCTGTCAAATTCTTCTCTCAGTACAGTATCTCCTATTTCATCTTCCTCTACATCCTCTTCCCTTCCTACAATATTGTCTCGATGTTCATTTCCTTTGTAGAGCACCTCTATATACTCTTTCCACCTTTCAGCTTTCCCTTCTTTGCTGAGAACTGGTTTTCCATCCGTGTCCTTGATATTCATAGAGCTGTTTTTCTTATCTCCAAATGTTTCTTTTATTTTCCTGTCGGCTGTATCTATTTTTCCCCTATTAATACATTCTTCTACATCCTTGCATTTGCCTTCTAGCCACTCCTGATTAGCCATTTTGCACTTCCTGTCCATCTCATTTCTTAGTCGTCTGTACTCCATTTTGCCTGTTTCATTTACTGCATTTTTATATTTTCTCCTTTCATCGATTAAATTTAGTATCTCCTGTTATATCCAAAAAAGTATATTAGCTATGCATAATGATTTGATGTTGTAAGCTGATGATGTAATGAGACTGTAGAATAGAATATTAGTTCTTGAAGTACTAGAAATACTTTTACTGCTTACCTGTACTAACTTCAGCGCTAATTCCACGATCCTTTTACTTCTTCCACTAATAGAATCCATTTTAATCTTCGATTCCGTCATAAAATGCTCCTCCAAACATCACAAACTACAGCACACTGTTATTCGCACGTGATTAACAATTTGTATAACAATACGGAAGTAACGTAACACTTAGAGGTAAACCATCGTAACAGCCAATACGATAAAGAGCGAGGCGGTGTATATTCAGGTCAATTGTCGTACGGTCATTTACCATTGTTTACCAGTGGTTTCAGGTTGCAAACACGATAGTATCGCATTGCTGAATTTCTTTTATTTAAAATATGCGCATACAGTATTGTACCCCTAAGAAGGTATGACTTAAACTAGCCACATACGATAAAAACCTCAAAATCGCAATTTTTGCACTTACGATAGGTTACCTCTGACGTGCAGAACTGAGGTGAGGGCAGGCTGCCTGTAGAGAGAGCCAGCACAGATCCCTGTGAGGGCAAGAGCGCTCCCCAGTTGTGACGTCAGTAGATGCCCGAGAGCGAGCTGCTCAATCTCCTCAGCTCTTACATTATATAAATCTTAAATTCTAATTTCCTGTCTTCTTAACACACAATACGTAATAACAGGGTACTTCTCCGCATCTGATGTACTAATCCAACTGGTGGGATAAAATATTGTATAAACGAGTGCTGCTCTCTCGTAGTCGTATTTCCGAAGCAGGTAGTTATAACCTTAATTTCAGACGGTAAAGGAATATGAATACTGTCCAATTATTTCTGATTTCGTTTGATTCTTTGATTCAGTACGTCATGGTGATTCGATTTCTAGTATACGTTCACTGTTCTTTCTATTCTGCGATGACGCGATTCAGGTGTGCAGAGTTTCATTGAAAGCGGATGGGCGGTACGGCAGAGCATGAAATACAAACAACCATGATGCACAGGTTTCCCACGCGTTTCAGTGTATATAATGTCACTTCTCCTAAAATATAAGAAGTACAATCAAACAATTTCTTAGGTACATTGAATGGCGTAAATGGATAGTGTTAGCAAAATATGTTGCGAAGCCATTTAGTGGCAAATAATTAATAAATTTAAACGTCATTCATAATGCAGTAGGTTTAGTTGCAATTCCGTGTTCATGACGTTACGTCTGCTGAACTACGTGTATTATAGTGATACAATTATGCCTCTAAGCTTTTTTTTTTCTTTTTTTGCGCATTGCTTCTAGGGACTATTCACGTGGGTAATCATGGGCCCATTGTAGCTCGTGCGAGGCACCATGATGACCAAAGGGTCGCACACCGGCTGCACACCATGTACACCCCATTATGACGATCCAGTTTCCCTACGGCATTGTTATTTTCCCACATGATAACGCACCATCTCACAAGGCCAGAAGTGTGATGCAGTGGTTTGAACAAAACAGTTACGAGTTGCTATTAGTTGCTAGTCGGGCAACTTGTTCTACCTCAACGGGATCGCAACAGAACGCATATGGGATGCGGCTGAACGTGTGGTCAGAGCTCCTCCCTCCCTCCCTGGAGTTTACGGGAATCAGGCGACTGCTGAATGCAGCCGCTATCACTGCCTCGTCGCTTTCATGTGCAGACGCGTCACCGCTGTCCTCGTGTCTTATGAGGACATACTGGCTGTCACGTGGGTCGTATTGTTTCACTAATCAGCATAAACTGTTATCTGGCCATGCTAACGATCCATCATTCATTACGTGTAATGGAATTGTTCTGAAAGCCTTTTTGAAGCACCGACTATAGTCGGCAAATATTTCTGTACAGTGTATGACAGAGTATGATTCACGTTGTTATTTAGGAAGTTTTCTTCCTGTTTAATTGAAGAATGGAGAGCAGGTAGAACTTATGCTTATGTTGCCTCGCTGTGAACTTTTACAAGGGGAGTCCGACAATTGTGTAATTCAGATTCGATTCATACTGCCCATAATGAAAGCTCATGGCCAGAGGTGTAATTTGGCAATATATATATATATATATATATATATATATATATATATATATATATATATATATATATCGGACGGACCAGAATGATAGTTATCATACAAACATGGAAAGCAGAAAACAGCACGACATCGAGCACATCTCATAAACGATGCGTTTTTATAAGTACAATTGTTTTTTAAATTATGTGTTGGGAAACACACCTGATTCATACTCTGAGCCGGCCGCGGTGGCCGAGGAGACTGAGGCGCTCCAGTCACGGTCTGCACGGCCACAACGGTCGGGGTTTCGAATCCCCCCTCGGGCATGGATATTTGTGCCGTCTTTAGTATAAGGTAGTCGATAAGTAGTTTGTAAGTTAATGGACTGATGACCCCGTAGTTAAGTCCCATAACCTTAACAAACATTTGATTTTGATATTCTGAAAAAGTGTGCTATCATTCGTCAGGTTTGACTTACACTATACGTATTCGTTTCGGAACATCGTTTACACTTCTTCTGTTAACTATACGTGGTAAACATTATGAAGACAGTTAATAACATTTGTGAAATACAAATTTGTTTGCGGAAAACATAATGATGTTCGAAGTCGCCAGTTGCATATAATAAGTTGTTTGAAAGTCGTTTGTCGTGGAAAAACTGGCGACTTCGAACATCAAATGCTATTGCGTGTGCGTTTGTGTGTGTGTATTTGTATACATTTGAATTATATATATATAAAGGTGCATGCCACGAGATTCGATCCGGCGACCTTCGGATTACGAACCCGAACGCTTCCCGCTACGCCACGCCTCTGTACAATATTATTAATCATAGAGAGTATTTCAGCGTAACGGTTTCTTTTTTTTAACTATCGATTTTCTCGATAACGGCTGAGAAGTGCATCTTGGTGCTTTACCAAATTACACCTCTGGCCATGAGCTTTCATTATGCGCAGTATGAATCTAATCTGAATTTCACAATTGGCGGCCTCCCCTTGTTAGACTTATTTTTCTAATTCGAATAAATAATCCCTGAGACGGATTTACGTCTCAAATATGTCAAAGACATTATTGATAGATCTGAAGCATTGAATTAAAATTTGTGGTGCGGCCGGGAATCGAACCCGGACCTCCATGCTTACTAGGCAGACGTCTTAACCGCTGCATGGAGAGCCTTGGCAGTAGTGGCAATTATCTTTGGAACAAAGAAGCTAAATTAAAGTTTGTGTTGTGGAGGGAAATCGTACATAGATTATTCCAAGGCGCCTTAATCGTTACTGGTGTGGTAGTCTAACGGTTAAGATATCAGCCTAGTAATCATGGAGGTCCGGGTTCGATTCCCAGCCGCACCACAAATTTTAATTCAATGCTTCAGATCTATCAATAATGTCTTTGACTTATTTTTCTCTTCCTGTCCCTACGTGAAAAATATATAGGATACTTGCAAACTGACCATTTGTTCCGATTCGATTTAGAAAACAATAAAGCTTCACTTTTTTAAAGGAAAGAATTCTTCCGACATAAACGTGACTTCCAATAAATTCAAATGTTCCTACTTGTGAACTAGCTGATACTAAGGACGGCACAAATAACCATGCCCGAGAGGGGATTCGAACCCCCGACGACAGTAATGACCGTGCAGAACTTGACTGGCGCGCCGCAGACCGCTCGGCCGGCTGACTTCAAACATACTCATAACACGTGTTAGCGGCCCATTACTTTTCGTAGTGACCGAATTGCTAAAACCCGGCATTGCCCGTGTACATATTTATTCCAGTCTTAAGCTAGTCCACCTCACCATCTCTTTCCTTGTCTCTCTCTCTTCGTCTCCACCTTCCTCTTTGTCTGCCAATCACCTCATCTCTGTTGAACTTCTCCTCCTATTCCACAGTCCATTGCCGCCTCCATTATGAAAAGTTATATAATTCATTTAACTTTCTTGCTGATCAGTGAAGTGCACCATAAGTATATTGCAAGCCACCTTCCGCCATTCAGTGTATGAAATAATTGGCAGAAGGTGGCGTTCCTCTAGCTCTGAAGGTTAACGGTGCTAAATTTCATAGTTTAGTATAAAACGGTAAATGCCCTCTGCCATAAAACATACGAAGTTTTACGTAGGCAGTGATTTTTCTCTTATTTTGAAGATCAAGCGTGCAGTTTCTTCTCAATCGGATGAAAGGTACAGCAGCGCATAAAATAATAACTATCTTAATGCCTTGGTGTCTATGACGTCACATCAGCTAAACTATAATGAGAAAAACAAAATGATTTCGTTGGCACATGAAGTGGCGTTAATGAATAGTGTTTGCAAAGGTGACTCCGCAGATAAAATTAACAAGTCAGATGACTTTAGTAGCCGTACCAGTTTATACGGAAGCGCCACGTGAAGACGAATAAATGTAAAACGTGAAGGAAGTGAATAGTAAGCCAAGTGTCACAAAGACAAGAGCTCTCAACAGATTATCGCTAGATGTTAAGGCAACAGAATAATTGACGACAACACAGGCTCCATGTATAGAGAGAGCTGGCATAGATCCATGTGAGGGCAGGAGCGCCCTCGTATGCGACTACTGGTGGATAGGACTATGGCTGCCAGGAGCAAGCCGCTCAACGTCCTTATCAGGTCCTACACTATATAAATGTAAACTTCCTAATTTCCTGTCTTCTTAATACACAATGCTCAATAATGGGGTATTTTTATCTGCATCTGATGCACTAATACAAGTAATCGTCCATGTTGAGGAATAAATTTTTTTATAAATGAGCGCTGAAAGAGTGGATAACATAGTTATCCCTTCGCCATCGTATTTCCACGGAGGTAATGATTCTGTTATAGTAGCTCCCATAATTTCGTACCTCCCATCGCATTTCCGAAACAGGCATTTGTAAGCAAGATGTCAGACGGTAACGAAATGTAAAGAATCTCAGGGAGGCGTTGCCATCTTGCGCACAAAGCACCTGGCAGCGGTAAGACTACTTACCACAAGAATTCAGTTCCCATCATCATGTTGTTGTCCCATCACAATTAAGTTTTCCTCTCCCTTAACTGTCTGAATAATTTCCTTTAGCTCCTCATACATTTCTTCGATCTCCTCATCATCGGCAGAGCTAGTTGGCATATAAACCTGTACTAATTTTGTCGGTGTTGGCTTCGTATCTATCTTTACAATCATAATGCGATCACTGTATTGTCTTTCCTGATGACAACATCCTCCTGCGATAGAACGCATATGTGACATGAGTTAACGTGTCGTTGGAGCTGATCCCTGAAAATTACGGGAATCGGGCTACTTTGAATGCAGATCCGGTTTCTCCAGCCACATAGCACCGCCTCTTTACATGCTGAGACGCGTCCCCGCTGCCATCGTGCCAAATGAGGATATATTGGCTGTCACGTGGCTTATACTGTTGTGACTATTCAGTATAAACTGTTATCTGGCCATGCTAAGGATTTGTCATTCATTAGGTGTAATGGAATTGTTCGGACAGCTTTTATGAGGCACTGACTACAGTCTGTATCTACTTCTGTACAGTATGTGACGGAGAGTACTTTTTCACTTTGTTATTTGTGAAGTTTTCTTTGTGTTTAAGTGAACGATGGAGAGTAGCAAGAACATATGCTTAGGTTGCTTCGCTCTAAACTGAGACATTTTCTCTTCGTGTCACTACTATAACGATATACAGGAGGCTGCAAAATGACCATAGGTTCCGACTCGATTTAGAAAACAATACAGCGTGACTTTTTCAACGGAACGAAGTGTTCAGAAATAAACGTGACTTCCGACATACCTCAAGAGAGTGCTAGAGGCCTATTACTTTTCACAGTACACATGACCAATATGAAAATGTGGCGTCGCCCGTGTACATATTTACTGCAGTCATGTCACCTTCTGCTTTCTCTCACCTTTCCTTCCCTTGTCTCTCTGTTCATCCCCTCCTCTCCCCTCTCTCTGCCATCACCTCCTCCTCTCTGTTGAACTCCTCCACCTCTTCAGATCATCTCTGAAAAATAAGATTACTTTTTTTAACACTATGCTGATCAATACTTTTCATCTCATCGTAGCTGTGCACGTAATTTTAAACATTCTCAAAAAATAGTTGTCAATTTTAAAGAAGTAGACACATGTAATCAAGTAGATTCAACACTCTTTCTACGGCGAAGACATTATAAACAATATAACAGAACATTTAATTTTGTTATGCTTAAGTTCCCTAGTTGGTGATACTTCTTTGTCTCTTACTCTTCAAGAAACTTAACTGTCAGAATGCACAATTTAAAGGCGACTGACACAAACCGCAATTTTAAACAACTTTTTATGTGCCTTTGCGTCTTGTTGTTTTCTCTCGTTTGTTGTCCCTAAAAGTTTCGACATAATATCAGTAAGGTATGCTATGGACGGTATTTGTCGACAATAGTAAGTTAAAGAAAACCAGAGAAAAAGTCAGGAAGCAAAAGCCTATATTAAGAAACTACTTATATTTTAATTTCCGAGGAGTTAATCTAGGCTGTAAGTACGAAGTATGATAGTATGAATTGCCGATTTAGCATTATCCCCCAGTTCTTGCTGCATTATATGATTTGACGCAGCTAACTAAACGCAGACTATCAGAGAAAGAACTGCACTTGGTGGCCAGGTGAGTTGGAGTATTATCACGCTTCCCGTTCTTACTGCCGTCCTGTCTATTCGGTCACGTACCTCTTAACCTCGATGTTCGACAAGACTGATAAATACTTCAGTTGCAGGATATGATTAACCACTTATCAATGACTGACGTTAATGAAACACTAATAGGTGGATGCTTTACCGTGTGCGGCGCTGAAATGGCCGTGGGGTCTGTGGAACTACGATGCGGGTTGCGCGGCCGGAGGTTCAGGTCCTCCTTCAGGCGCGCGCACGTGTCTGTGTGTGTGTTACACCGTTCGACCGTGGGAATGGTGGTTGATGTCGGACAGATGGGAACTTCGATCTCGGCAGTCATGCAGGACTTCGGCACCACACGTTCAACCGCCTGCAGGGTGTGCCGTGAGTGGTTGGATGAGGTGTCAGTCCACAACAAATAACTGCCAGTCCATCCTCCCACGGGCATGTGTGTGTGTGTGTGCATGTGTGTGTGTGTGTATGTGTGTTTGTGTGTTGTTCTTAGTATAAGTTAGTTTAAGTAGGATGATTCTGCCAGCATTTTGGAAAAGTATGGACACTAAGCGGTCTATGTCTTTATTTTTTGCGATAGCTTTGTTGTCTTAGGGCACGTTAATAAAAGTTAGTTCCGTTATACTTAAAGCGCATTTTTACAAATTTACGAAAGAAATTTTCATTGTTTTATGGTTTAGTTTAGACTGTCCACTAGTCGTATTTGGTTTTCTTATGTTTTGCTGTAGATCGCGTATCACTGACTAAAACCGGTATTCAGTGGACAAAAGTCTTTCGACTATGGACGTAAATAAAGGAATATATGGTTTACTCATGAATCATTATTCAACTGATGACTATGTCGCATCTTGTGAGACATGACCCTAATTTCATGAAAGATTGTCAAAGCGCACTGAACTGACTCATGTTCTCCATTTGTGTCTTCCAGTGACGACGAATATTTGAGACTAATCATTCATTTCTTTCAGTGCAAAGAATGACAACAGACAAAATGTTAGATCCCCAACACACACGCGTCCAACAATCCCGCCGTCCCAGTTCTTTGAAAGCGCTCACTGGACTCTTCGGGTAGCTGGAGATGACGTGCATTTGGTAACACGTGGTTTTGTGAATCATGGCAGTATAATGGAGAATGTCTGCCATTAGCAAGTGTACACAGCTGCGTATCAAATTGCAACACCTTCAAAGACAGGAGATACCACGATCGATTTTATTTGGGAGATATCCGGTGGTAAAACAGATCACATTGTTGAAAAGAGAGCCATATAGGAGATGTATGGAAGGTGATGAAATCAGTATTGAGCGTTGCCACAAATAATGGCTATAACCATTGCTCCATAATCCGGCATGGAATCTAAATCTACATACATACCCTGCAACCCAACAAAAGGTGCGTGGCGGAGGGTACCCACTACCACTACTAGTTATTTGCTTTCCTGTTCCTTCCCCATATAGAATGAGGGAAAAACGAATGATTGTGTGCATCTGTACGAGCTCAAATCTCTCTTTGTGGTCTTTATGCAAACTGTAAGCTGCAGTCCGCTTAAAATTCCGGCCGTCTAAATTTCTTCAACAGTGTTGCTGGAAAAGGACGTTGCCTTTCCTCCAGCGACTTCCATTTGAGTTTCAGAAGCATCTCAGTAATCCTCGTGCATTGATCGAATCTACCAGTAACAAATCTAGCCGCCGTCTCTGAATAACTTCTGTGCTGCATTTAGCGAAAATGCTACTAATTTTCTGCTAAACCACTAGACCAATTTCAATCAAATTTAGTACACACATTCCTTACCGTGAGGTAACAATTGCTGCAGGGTTAATAATCACAACACATGGTTCAGATAATATGACGTCATAAACAATAGGAATTGGACGAAGTGGCGCATGATGCAGCGGGACTTTATAAATAGGCTATATGAGAAAGAGTACTTAGCGACTTGCAACAAACTTTAAACGTAATTTAAAACCTTTATTAAACTTTTTCTCGCTGACAATCGTAGCAAAATGATGAAAGGAAAAAAGTTTCTCGGTTACTACTTTTCCCATGTTTATGGAGTAAAACTACGGTATTCGGTATAACATTACAATTTATAATTTGTACATTACAAGTTATAGCCGCTAGAAATTTTACCGACAGTATATACGCACATACTTGAGTGTACCTTCGAAATTGTGGTCACCCACAAGCCTGTCCTCAATATAGGCATTGCATCTGCTGATCTCCGTTGTACACTACGCCGTAAAAGTTCTCGGTTGTGGAGTAGTGAATGGCGCACCCTACAGGTGCCCAACAAACTGAGGAGTATAAAGGAGACAACAAACGTGTGGAGGACCTCTCTGCGGGCCCCTCGCAGAGACTCTGTCGTTCTCTGCCGGCTGCGTATCGGCCATACTTGGCTTACGCACGGCCACCTTCTCCGTCGCGAGGATCCTCGCGAATGTCGATGTGGTGCGCGTCTGACAGTCGCCCACATCGTCTTGGAACGCCCGGACTTAGCAGCACAGAGAAGGAATTTTAATCTCCCTGGCGATTTGAAACTTGTTTTAGCTGACAATGCCTCTATGGCTGACGCTGTTTTAAATTTTATTCGTGTGAGTGGGTTGTACCGATCCATTTGATTTTTAGTACTGTGTTCATTATGTGTTTGTTCTTCGTTGGCCTACCGTTTTAGGCAGGTGGTTTTAATGTGCAAAAGCGGCCAGATGCCCTACTACCTTGTCTGTGGTCACCTGCCCAGGACAAGCTGGCATCGTCTTACCACCTTTCTCTTCTTTTACCCGTTTTTACTTTCATTCTTTTACTTATTGACTTGTTACACCCCTTTGCTTGGTGAGACTTAACACATCGTTTTATGTTACATTGTATTGCTTTTATTCTAATCTCTACGGTTGGAACAAGGGACGGATAACAGTAGTCGTTTAGTCCCTTTATAACCAAACCATCGAAATTGTATCGCAGTACGACACATAGTCTACGAGAGCACATAAACAGTAACATTCACGGAAAACCGCCCCATCACCCACCAAGTTTTAATCTATTACTTCTTTACTACTAACTGTAATCGAAAGAGGTTTTACACACATACAGTCCTTATACAAATGACTATATACCTGAAAAATGGCAGTAATAAATGAATAAATACCCGGGCAACACCGGGTTTTCAGCTAGTCTAATATATAAAGCAGAGTGACCTTATGTTTGTGTGTACTTGTTGAATACAAATCTTTTTGTTCCAATCTTTATGAAATTTTGTACATGTAAGCTTCAATCCATGCCACGTCGGGGGTTCAAATCCCCCCTTAGGCTTGGATATGTGTTTTGTCCTTAGGTTAGTTTAACTTAAGTAGTTTGTAAGTCTAGGGACTTATGACCAAAGTATTTTGGTGCCATAAGAATTACAAACATTTGATCATTTGATTTTCAATCCATGAGGACGGTCGCCATAAGTGTAAGGAATCACTAACAATACATAGTTCACGAGATATGACGTCATAAACAATGAGATGCGCGAAAAACTGCTGCATTTAGCGGCAATGCTGCTCATTTTCTCCTAAACCATTGGACCGATTTCAACCAAATTTTGTACAAACATTCCTTACCGTGAGGTAACAATTGCTGCAGTGTTAATACTCATATGCGTCACATGGTTCAGAAGATATGACGTCATAAAAAATAGTAATCTCAAAAATCTCTCACATAATGCGGCGAGACTTTAAAAATACGCTTTATGAGAATGAGAGTACTTAGCGACTTGCAACAAACTTTAATTTCAAACCTTTATGAAACCTATTCTCGCTGACAACCATAGCAAAATAAAGAAAGGAAAAAAGTTTCTCGCTTACTACTTTTCCGCTGTTAGGGAGTAAAACTACGGCATTCGGTATAACGTCACAATTTATAATTTGTACACTACAAATTGTAGCCACAGGAAATTTTACAGACAGTATACACGCATATAGCTGAGCGTACCTTCTAAATTGTATCACTGTACGACACGTAGTTTATGAGATTTGATCACATAAACAGTAACGTTCATGGAAAACCGCCCCATGACTCACCAAGTTTTAATCTATTACTTCTTTCATTTAATTGTATTCCCAAGAGATTGTACAGACATACAACCCTTACACAAATGAGTATATACATGAAAAATGGCAGGAATAAATAAATAAATACCCGGGCAAGGCCGGGTATGCAGCTAGTTCTCCCAATACATCCAAGTCAACCATCCGCCTTCCCATTTCATATCGCTGTGCAGTTTTACGCCTCGATATTTGACGTGATTGTGTCAAACAGCCCACTACTAATTCTGTATTCGAACAAAAAAAAAAATGTTTCAAATGTTTGTTAAGCTTATGGGACTTAACTACGGGGTCATCAGTACCTAAACGTACAAACTACTTATGAACTACCTTATACTAAAGACGGCACAAACATCCATGCCCGAGGGGGGATTCGAACCCCCGACCGTAGTGGCCGTGCAGACCGTGACTGAAGCGCCTCAGTCTCCTCGGCCACCGCGGCCGGCTGTATTCGAACATTACGGAATTGTTTCTCCTACTCATCTGCATCACCTTATATCTTTCTACATTTGAGGCTAGCTGCCATTCCTCACATTACCTAGAAATTTGGTCCAAGTCATCCTGCATCCAAAGATGACACCTTCCTGGGTACGTATTCCATATGCTCTTACGTTCGTTAGCAGTCTGTAGTGCGGTACCGTGTCAAACGCCTTTCGAAAATCGAGAAATATGCAGCCTGCCCTTCACCCATGTTTCGCAAGTTGTTTTGAGAGTAACGGGCAAGCTCTTTCGCACGATCGACGATTCCTAAAGCCATACTGATGCATGGACAGTAGCATCTCTTTCTCTGTTGTTGTTATGGTCTTCAGTCCGGAGATTGGTTTGAAGCAGCTCTCCACCCTACTCTATCCTGAGCAAGCCTCTTCATCACCTCATAAGAACGGCAACCCACATCCACTTGAATCTGCTTAGTATACGCGTCTCTTGGTCTCCCTCTGCGATTTTTACCCCACACACTTCCCTCCAATGCTATATTTACGATTCCCCGATGTCTAAGAATGTGTCCTACCAAGCGATCCCTTCTTTCAGCCAGGGTATGCCAAAAATTCCTTTTCTCACCAATTCTGTTCAGTACTTCTTCATTGGTTATGCGATCTACCCACCTAATCTTCAGCATTCTTCTGTAGCACCACATTTCGAAAGCCTCTATTCTCTTTCTGTCCACACTGTTTATCGTCCATGTTTCACTCCCGTACAAGGCAACACTCCACACAAATGCCTTCAGAAAAGATCTCCTTACACTTACATTAATATTCGATGTTAGCAAATTTCTCTTTTTCAGAAATGCTTTTTTTCCCATTGCCATTCTGCATTTTATATCCTCTGTACTGCGACCATCACATGTTATTTTACTACCCAAGTAACAAAACTCATCTACCACCTTCATTGTTTCGTTACCTAATCTAATTCCTTCAGCATCGCCTGATTTTCTAAGACCGCATTCCATTATTTTTGTTTTGCTCTTGTTAATGTTCATTTTATACGCACTCTTCAACACACTGTCCATTCCATTCAACTGCTCTACCTGGTCCTTCGCTGTCTCTGACAGAATTACAATGTCATCAGCAAAACGCAATGTTTTTATTTCTTCCCCCTAAACTTTAATCCCTATTCCAAATTTTTCCTTGCTTTCCTTCACCGCCTGCTCGATGTACAAGTTGAATAACATCGGAGAAAGGCTACAACACTGTCTTACTCCCTTCCCAACTAATGCTTCCCTTTCATGCCCTTCGAGTTTAATAACTGCGGTCTGGCTTTTGAGTTGTAAATAATTCTCCTTTCCCTGTATTTTACCCCTAATGACTTCAGAATTTGAAAGTGTGTATTCCAGTCAACATTGTCAAAAGCTTTCTCCAAATCTACTAAATCTATCTTCTAAGATAAGTCGTAATGTCAGTATTGCCTTCCGGGTTCCTACGTTCCTCCTGAATCCAAACTGATCGTCCCTGAGGTCAGCTTCTACCAGCTTTTCCATTCTCTTGTAGATAATTCATGTTAATATTTTGCAACAATGACTTATCAAACTGATGGTTCTGTAATTTTCACATCTATCTGCGCCTGATTTCTTTGGAATGGGGATTATTATATTTTTCTTAAAGTCTGAGGGTATTTCGCCTGTCTCATAAATCTTACACACCAGGTGAAATAGTTTTGTCATGGCTGGCTCTCCCAGAGACTTTAGTAGCCCTGAGGGAATGTTATCTATTCCCGGGGCCTTGTTCCGACCTAGGTCTTTCAGGGCTCTATCAAATTCATCTCTCAGTATCGTATCTCCTATTTCATCTTGATATACTACCTCTCCCCTTCCTACAACATTGTCTCTAAGTTCATTTCCTTTGTAGAGCTCATCTTTGTACTCTTTCCACCTTTCTGCTTTCCCTTCTTTGCTGAGAACAGGTTTTCCATCTGAGTTCTTGAGGTTTGTAGGTCTGTTTTTCTTGTCCCCGAATGTCTCTTTTATTTTCCTGTAGGCAGTATCTACTTTTCCCCTTCTTATACATTCTTCTATAGATAGGCATTTGGCTTCTAGCCACTGCTGCTTAGCCATTTTTCACTTCCCGTCAATCTCATTTCTTAGTCGTCTGTATTCCATTTTGCCTGTTTCATTTACGGGTTTTTTATACTTTCTCCTTTCATCAATTAACTGTAGTATTTCCTGTGATAACCAATTATTTTTTGTAGGTCTTGCCTTTCTACCTATTTTGTCCTCTGCTGCCTTCACTATTTCATCTCTCAATGCAGCCCATTCCTCCTCTACTGTTTTATTTCCCCCCGTTTCTGTCAATTGTTGCCTAAAGCACCCTATGAAATTCTCAAGAACTTCAAGTTCCTTCAGTTTATCCAGGTCCCATCTCCTTATTTTCCTACCTTTCTTCAGTTTTTTCAATTTCAGCCTATAGTTCATGACCAATAAGTTATGGTCAGAGTCTATATCGGCTCCTGGTTATGTTGGTTGGTTGGTTGGTTTGATGTTTTAGGGGGACAAAACTGCGGCCTGGGTATGTCTTAATGTTTAAAACGTGGTTGCGGAATCTATGTTTTACCATTATAAAATCTATCTGATACCTTCCTGTGTCTCCTGGTCTCTTCCACGTATACAACCTTCTTTTGTGATTCTTAAACCAGGTGTTTGTTATGATTAAATCATGTTCCGTGCAAAATTCTACCAGGCGACTTCCTCTATAATTTCTTCTGCCCAGTCCATATTCACCTACTATTTTTCCTTCTCTTCCTTTTCCTACTACCGAATTCCAGTCTCCCATCACAATTAAGTTTTCCTCTCCCTTAATTGTCTGAAACATTTCCATTAACTACTCATACATTTCTTCAATCTCCTCATCATCGGCAGAGCTATTTGGCGTAGAAACCTGTACTACTGTCGTCGGTGTTGGCTTCGTATCTATCTTGACAATGATAATGCGATCACTGTGCTGCTTATAGTAGTTTACTCGAATTCATATTTTCTTATTCATTATCTGTCCTACTCCTGTGACAACCCCAACTGATTTTGTATTTATAATCATGTACTCACCTGACCAGAAATCCTCTTCATCCTCCCACCGAACTTCACTAATCCCCACTATATCTAACTTCAACCTATCCATTTCTCTTTTTAAATTTTCTAATTTTCCTACCCGATTAAGGGATCTAACATACCACGCTCCGATCCGTAGAATGCCAGTATTGTCTTTCCTGATGACAACATCCTCCTGAGTAGTCCCCGCCCGGAGATCCGAATGGGGGACTATTTTACCTCCGGAATATTTTACCCGAGAGGATGCCATCATCATATTTTCATACAGTAGAGTTGCATGTCCTCGGGAAAAGTAACGGCTGTAGTTTCACCTTGCTTTCAGCCGTTCGCAGTAGCTGTGTGGCAAAGCCACATTAGCTGATGTTACAAGGCCAGCTCAGTCAATCATCCAGACTGTTGCCCCTGTAACTACTGAAAAGGCTGCTGCCCCTCTTCAGGAACCACACGTTTGTCTGGCGTCTCAAGAAAATTTATTGTCTTAGAACTGAGAATATGTTCAAGACTTCTACAGCAAACTAACGTTAATGATATAGATATGTAATTATGTGAGTGCGTCCTTTTGCCTTTCTTATACACAGGATTCAGATGCGCCTTTTTCCATTCACTTGAAAATTCTTGTTGAATCAAAGCTTCGCGATAAATGTAAGCTAAGTAAGCGGCAAAAGCTGCAGAGAATTCTTTGTAAAACGGAATTGGTACCCCATCTGGACCGTGTCACTTGTTTGTTTTCAATTGTCTCACAAGGGACACCTTTGACCTCGAACTCTCGGAACCGCACGAAACCATGCTTGGAATAACAGGACAGTGTCTTGTGTGTCATTTCCGTGCAGAACGTTGCATTGTACCTCCAGTAATATGGAGGTTTGTGCGCCGTCTTGCAATAACCGTTTTTATCTGTAGTTACAAATACATTACATCGGATATTTGTACTAGCATTGCTGCATATACTTCTGTTAAATTGTTCATAAAAAATTTATAATGTATTACAAACTCTAAAGCGAAAGAGAATATTAGAATCCAGGATAACAGTTTACTTACAGTCGTTGAGGCGTACAGTGCTGATGTTGGCAACAACCGTAGAATGCTATTTGAAAATCCAATCATACAGGATAAGGGAAATAATACTTGGTGTTGGCACTGAAGTAAATAAATAATTCTGTTCTTTTCCTTAGGTTGACAGAAGTTTTTATGTAACAGTACTCTTGCCTTGTCAGTAAATTAACCATCCTTGTGAAAGAAATATTTCGTTGCCAACATTAGCATACTACGTCGCTGCAACCGTAACTAAACTTTACGCAGTATTCTATCTGTCTTAGTTAAGTTGTAATCCCTTATAGATATGTGTCACTATAGACATTTACTTATAAAAATATAAAAGGGGGTGGGTTTTGTGATAAAACGCCAGGTTTCGTGCTTTCAAAATACATACTGCAATTTATAACGGCTGAACTTCGAAACGCAACAAAGAGCATTCAACAGTTGTTGCTGCACAGTACACTGCCCGGTCTCCGTAAGTAATATTTTACGCAGTGTAATAATATTATTTTTCGTTTTTGTACCCTAGCTGCGGGAGCGGCCGACCGCTTAAAGGCGCCTTCCTGCGGAGATTCGAGTCCTCCCCCAGGCATGGGTGTGTGTATTGTCCTAAAGTTAGTTTAAAGTAGTTTGTAAGCCTAGGGACTAATAGCCACAAAAGTTAAGTCCGTTAGATTTTAACCATTTTACCATTTTGTACTCAAAATATATTTGTATGTTCTGGAAAGCTCTGTTGTGTTATGATACTGTGCGGCTGCTATCTCCCTACTGGCAGAATCTCTGTTATTAGGTAGTGCTTTCAAAAGAGATATACAAAAACGTACGTTCGAATATCACACACTTCAGATCATAATAAATATATTTACGGAAAACATACAGACCTCTCCGTCCGGGTTACCAGTTATCGTGACAATTTTTTTTATGTTCGAAACTTTTTGGAAACGAAGCATTGTAAATCCACCTCTAGAACGATTAGAAGAGTTTACGGTAGCGTAACCATCCGCAATTTCATGTTAAATTGCCGTGACGCAAATACTATAGCAGCCCAGCACGTTACACTTAAGAACTATGGGCAACGAAATTTAGGGTGCGACAGCTCGTACTTACAGGAGCCTTAAGACAGAGGACTCTTTTGAACGACGATTCTTCTGCACCACGATTCGATTCTTACAATTCTTTGTTTGTATTAGCTCAAATGAATGATACATTCACGAATCTCCACAACTCTACCACCTTCCTACTATCGATATAAAACCGTCCTGGCGATAATAGCGTCACTTGACGAGGAATGACTGCTGGTCAGACACCCGCGCGGTGAATATAGTACCGTAACTTGGGGTGAAATGGAACAGAACATGTAGTTTCTACTGAAAATTAATGTCTAAATATTGCACTACAACTCTGAAAATTAATATAAAGAACCTCTAGTTATGCTTACATCTATGTGTTGCAAGGTTAAAAATCCTCTATCAAAACCTTTCGTTATATTTTAATCTAAATTGTTTCAAATCATCCCAGGAGTTGGGGTGATTTGGAACACTGACTCTTTTGATAAATATTTGCATTTAAAACATATGGAGGTGTTGATTGGGACACAGTAAACACATGTTCAAATGTTCAAATGTTTGTAAAGTCTATGGGACTTAACTACGGGGTCATCAGTCCCTAAACTTACAAACTACTTATGAACTACTTACAACTAAGGACGGCACAAATATCCATGCCCAAGGGGGGATTCGAACCCCCGACCGTAGTGGCCGTGCGGACCGTGACTGGAGCGCCTCAATCCCCTCGGCCACCGCGGCCGGCTTAAACGCATGTGTCAGAACTTTGTTGTGGAGGATGCCTTTATATTACGTCTGTTTGATTTTAATTAATGCTGTTTACTGGGTGGAACACTTCTACTGTCTGCTCCAAATTGCTGAAATAGTTTTCTATCTCCTCTGTTAACTTGCACCCTAGCTCTCTTTACATTTTCACTTAAACGTACTGTAAGATCCTTGTTATCTTTTGTTGTCTTTTCCACTCTTCCACTTCTGTCCAAATCGCACCTCACAATATCCCGAACCTCACTTGTCGTAATTGGCTGAAACCATTCTGCACATTTAAATAAACCACTGATTGATGCCCTCTTCTTCTGCTGCCAAGACGGTTTGTCCACCTATTTTCAAAGGATTTTTATTATTTAACTTCCTTGAGAGTGTACTAACAGGTATTCCATATTTTTAGAAACGTTTCTGAGAGATATTTTACGTGTCTTGACTTCATTCAGAGCTTTCTGGAGGCTTATCTCGCTATAGTTTTGATAGCCAGCTGGCCCAAACATAAGCCAACTTTTCACACATCATGACTGATAGTTGCCCTTAAAATACCAATGTCAGAAAACTGTATTACTGTTACCAGAGTAGCTGTGCAATAGTTTGTTTTCAGACTTTCATATTATGGGAAATTTTACACTTATATATAAATATTTTTTTGGAGTTGTATACCTCTTTCACGCACACAATTTTTGTATCACTGTAACAATTAGTATCTCTGGTGACTATGGGAGGTGGTTTTCATTAGTTACACCAAAGTATCTCTCCTCAGCAAAAATGATTTCTTGAAATGGAGAAATGTTCCATTTCACCCCAGTAGTTCCAAATCACCTCAAGTTACGGTATCAGAGTGCGGAGGCTAGGCAAGATCACGTGGGGAACTGCACGGCTTGTCGGCTGTTGGAGGACTGCTGCGGGGAGTGTCTTCAATAAGTGGAGCCAAAAAAATAGCGGTAAGAGATCGTATTTTTATTGAAAGGTACGCGGGTTCGATTCCGCCCGGCGCATTGCGAAGGAGCAGAAAAACATTTGCCGCCGGCTGGAGTTCAACCTGCGACCTTCTCAATACGAATCCCATCGTTTATCGCTGAGCCAAACACCGCTTCCTAAACACGCGCTCACAGGGACAGTTGCTAAGATGCATATGGTGATAAATAAGTACCAAAATTCCTTTTACTTCCTAAACGCTCGGACATTTCGAGTTCCCACTTGGGGCACTTTCGTGTCTCACCACGCCCTACATGTACCATAAATTTGGACGAATTCGGCGATGACGAGTAGGCGTCCTCTCCTCGTAAGACTTTAATGGGTATGTGATCGACGCCTCTGGGCGTTGGTGCAGTGGTCCGATGAATCCCAATAATTTCCTCATCACGCCGATGGGGAGTGCGAATCCATCGTTTCCCGGAGGAACATCTCCTTGACACCTACTGCTGTGAGACAGAGGCAAGCTGGCGGCTGAGAAATTTATTTTCCCACTCTCTCAAATTTTGCTTCCTCAATTACAGTATCAACTAGATATAAATGATAATAATAAAAAAGTGAAACAAATCCATCAATAATGAAAACTACAGCATTAGAAACAATCAGTCAGAGATACCCCGAAGATCAGTGGCTACACATCTACATAGATGGGTCATTAATGCAAAAAGAAAGAAATATTGGTGTATGAATACACAGCAAAATTTTCTGTTTTATCAAAGTTTTGGATTACACCACTCTAATTTTGAAGGTGAAGTTGAAGCCATCAGAACTGTAGTAAATCAGCTAAATAACTATTTGCACACATTTGATTAAGCAGTCATATTCTGTGACTCGAAAGCAGCAATATCAGCAATTGTTAACTTAAGAGATCCAAAAATTGCTAAAGTATAAGATATCCAAGAAATAATTAAGTCCCTACAGCAACACAACAAGAAAATTGCAATTCAGTGGATACCATCTCACTGTGGCGTAACGGTAATGAGAAAGCTGATTTCCTAGCCAAAAAGGGCACAAAAATTAAACAAATTGGAATAACTACGCTGTAATATTTTGCAGTAAAATCGAATTATTAACAATGTTTTTAAAGAATAATCGAGAAAAATCAATAAATTCTCATGTGAGGGGAAGAGCCGGGAAACCCTGTTGGATAAACAACTGATACCAGATGGAGCAGAAGAGAGGCCTGACTGCTGGACACCACTGCTTGGCCGCCACCTGCACATCTCCAGCCTGCCGTCTCCACATGTGTTCTGTGTCACAACAGTGCTGCCTAATGAACAGCGATCATTTAAAAGAGTGTTCACAATTGTGCATTTGTAATTTAGACTTAACCAAATTGTACTGGGAAGCAAGAAGGCGAATGACGTTAAGTCAACTGCCGGAAGATTAAAATAGTAATAATATTTGGGAGACGGTGAAGTTCCTCTAGTTTTGAAGGTTAATAGTGCTAGGTTTCATAGGTCGGTATAAAACGTAAGATTTTATCGAGTTTCATAGATAAAATACCGCCGCAGTGGAGTAGCCGAGCGGTCTAAAGCACCTCCTGCAGAGCGCGCGGTTGCTCGCCGTGGAGGTTCGAGTCCTCCCTGAGGCATGGGTGTGTGCTTGTCCGTAGGTTAGTTTACGTAGGTTTAAGTAGTTTGTAAGCTACGGACTGATGACCACGCAGTTTGGTCCGATACATTTACAAACATTTTAACATTTTGATAAAATACCCTCTGCCATACACCATACGTAGAGAGAGAGTGCAAAGTTTCATCGCAATTGGTTGGTTGTTTGGTTGGATGGATGTTTAAGGGGGACAAAACTACAATGGTCATCAGTCCCACTTCATTGCAATTGGTTCAACGGCGCAGCAGCTTATAAAACACAAACAAACATGATACGGCAGTTCTCAATGCGTCTCATTGTTTATGAAGTCACATCTCCTACGCTATAAGGAGTACAATGTAATAATTCCCAAGGCAAAACACGTTGCGAGTACACGTAACATCTAAAGCGATGTGGCAAAGATCAGAGCAGAAGTAGCGCCGAAGAGAGGCCTCGAGTGATTCCACAGATAATACTAACGAGACACATGACTCCTAGCGGTACCAGATTATATGATAGCGCCACATGTGAAGACGGCTAAATATAAAATATGAAGTAAATGAACAGTAACCGAAGCGTCACAAAGACAAGTGCTCAGAAGGGATTTGCACTAGATATTAAGATAACTGAATAACTGAGGCTGTGTGTAGAGAGACCTTGCGTACGAGGTTTGTCAGGAAAGTAATGAGACTGTTTCTCTATTTCAGGAACTACATACAGAAGGACAATGAAACTAGTGGAGCTGATAAAGGCAACATTTGTCTACAAGCAGTGAATATTTGAAGTACCTACGGTGAACACACGTGAGTTTATAACATATTTTGTTAGGTGTGTTAGTGTTGCTTGTCCGTGAGATGGCGGGTACATCAAATTTTGTGTGAAACTCAATGACAATGCACTATAATCATTTAGTAACATTTAGAAAATTAACACAAGCTGCTGAGTGGCACACAAGCAGCTCACCACGAGTAAAGAAGGCCAGGAGAAGCAAATAAAAAATCTGGGTCATGTTGATTTGGTTCTTTGATCATCAAGGCGTGATTCATAAGGAATTTTCCCCCGAGGAAAAACAATGTATCAACAATTTAGATCCTTGAAAGACTAAGGAATCGGGTCATTCGTGTCCGTCCTGACATGTCTCAGTCATGGATCCTCCATCTCGACAATGCACCGTGCCACACTGCTCTCTATTGGTAATAAGGGCATTCATGTTTTCCCAAACTCCCCCCCCCTCCTCCCCACAATTCCTAAGATCTCAGTCTCTGTGACGTTTTCCTGTTCCCCAAAATAAAAAATGCTGTTTGTGGACATCATTTTGGGTCCGTAGGAAACGTTGAAAGGGTCGTGACACAGGAGATTTGGAGGGTTCTATCTATGAGAGGGCAAGAGTGTCTTCGAAACTAATAACAGGCTATTTTTCCGCATCTGATGTACTAATCCAACTAGTCATCCATGTCGTGGGACAAAATATTGTGTAAACGAGTGCTGAAAGATTGGATGTCATAGTTCTTCTCTCACAGTCGTATATCGGCAACTGGCAATTATAACCTTGGTCTCAGACAGTAAAGGAATATGAACACCGTGCAATGTTTTCTGATTATTTTTTCTGAAAGCGATTTCTCCGATTCAGTACGTAATTGTTGTTCAATGTCTGCTATTCGTTCACTGTTCTTTCTATTCTTCGATGGCAAGATTCAAGTGTGCAAAGTTTTACTGAAATCAGATGGACGATACGGCAGCGCATAAAATACATACAAACATGATGCGGCTGTCTGCCACGCGTCTCAGTGAGAAGAGAGTTTACAAGAAGTACGATGAAATAATTTCTAAAGCACATTCATTGGCGAAAATCGATAGTGCTGCAAAACAAAATGCGAACACATCTAGGAGCAAATAATTAATAAATTTAAACCTCATTCATAATGCGGTAGTTTTAGAAGCAACTGCGTGTTCATAACGTCACATCTGTTTAAATATATATGTCTGATGAGCTACATGAAGTATAGTGATGTAATTACGCCTTTAATTTTCTCGAAAGTGCAACGATTGCAGATCAAGTGCAGTGCCACAGCTATGAATGGTTTTCCCCAATTCCGGAGATTTCTTGTTTATTGCTTCTAGGGACCATTCATTTGGCACACATGTATCCAGTGCAGCTCTTGCGAGGCCCCATGATGACCAGGACGTATCGTACACTGGTTGCAGACCATTTACACCCCATCATGACGATCGAGTTTCCCAACGTCGTTGTCATTTTTCAATATTATAACTCAGGATGTCACAAGGCCGGGAGTTGATGGAGTGGTTTGAGCAAAACAGTGGCGAGTTCTGTTTATGTAGTTGTTCATCAACCAGGCGACTGGTGAATGCAGATGCGGCGCCAGATATCGCCAGCCATATACCGCGGCCTCAACGCAACCATGCCAAGATGCGTCACCACTGTCATCGTGCCAAATGAGGACATAACAGATCTCACTGTTGTGACTACTCATGTTAACTGTTGTCTGGCCTTGCTAAGGATCTTCCATTCATTACATGTGATTGATTTGTTTGGACAGCGCTCTTGAGGAAGTGACTACAGTCTGTATGTATTTCTGTACAGTGTGTGACGGAGAGTAACTTTGACTTTGTTATTTGTTAAGTTTTCTTACTGTTCAATTGAAGCATGGAGAGTAGCAAGAACATATGCTCGCCGCGAACTTCTCTTAAACTCATTTTGTCTTTGTGTATCTACATGAACGATATACAGGAGTCTGCAAAATTACCCATATGTTTCGACTCCATTTAGAAAACAATACAGCTTGAAACTTCCTGGCAGATTAAAATTGTGTGCCGGAACCGGGACTCGAACCTGGGTTCCGGCACACAATTTTAATCTGTCAGGAAGTTTCATATCAGCGCACACTCCGCTGCAGAGTGAAGTTTCATTCTGGAATACAGCTTGACTTTCTCACCCGAAAGAAGTGTTCAGACATAAACGGGCCTTCCAACATACCGCAAGAGAGTGTTAGAGGCCCATTACTTTCCACAGTATATATGACCAAATAGCTGAAAATGTGGCGTCGCCCGTGTATATATTTACTGCAGTCTTAAATTAGTCCACCTCACTTTGCGTTTTCTCTCTTCTCTTTCCTTCTCTGTCTGTTCATCTCTTCCACTCCCCTTTCTCTGCCATCACCTACTCCTCTCTCTTAAACTCCTCGTCCACCTTCTCAGTCAATTAGTCAATTGCGTCTCCGAAAAATTATATAAGTGCAGTGTTGCCTGAAATCATAAATTTCAAACTCATAAAATCGTGTACACAGAACAAAATAGCGAACATAGCTTCTTTGCAGGCATCACATGAGAATGGCATAAGTCGAAATGGCCGACATGAAAAATAAAGTATTTGCAGCAACTTCGGCAATTAATGTTTATTGGAATGAAATAAATTCTGAAGCACATTCATTGGCGTAAATGGATACTGTTTATAAAATAAATAGCGAATACAGTTAGTAGCAAAGAGGTAATAAATTTAAACGTGATTCTTAATGCAGCCGTATACGGCGCATAAAGTCAAGGTTATATTCCTTATTGAACGCACGACCTAGAAGCAAAAATTTGTGAAGCACTACGTGACGGTAATAATAATAAAAAATAAGTAAATAAATAAAAAAAACAAGTCAGACAAACTTTCAGATTTAGTCGAACTTTGACTGCTTTTTCCGGTCCCGGTTCACCGGGCCGTTATAACCGTAAACCCAAGTAGTCACGAGTTATGACCATTTTGAGCAAATCAGGATAATCATTGACGTCAGACAAGGTCTCCCGAGCAATAGTAACACGAGACGGTACTTCTGATCAAATTTGGAAAGTTTTGGAACAAACTTCGCCGACAAACATCTCATGCCCAAAACAGTCGAAAATTGCATAACACAACCCGACCTATATACCAACATCCTCAGTAAAGTCGCTTACGGGAAATGGACGATTTTCCAAAACAATTTTCTTCAGAGCTTCGACGTTGTCTGATGTGCTGTGTCTTCCATGTCGAGGTTCGTGCATTTTCTCGGTCATCTTGGGAGAGCTTGTACCACTGTTAAACAGTTTCTTCAAAAATGTTCAAATGCTCAAATGTTTGTATAGCTCATGAGACTTAACTACGGGGTCATCTGTCCCTAAACTTACAAACTACTTATGAACTACTTACGAACTAGGACGGCAGAAATATCCATGCCCGAGGGGGGATTCGAACCCCCGACCGAAGTGGCCGTGCAGACCGTGACTGGAGCGCCTCAGTCCCCTCGGCCACCGCGGCCGGCAACAGTTTCTTCACTTCTAACAGGTTTTTCGTATGCCACTGTAAGATTTCAAGTGTTTTAGAACACTACATTCAATTTTTCACAATAATTGTGATGCAAATTTTTGCAACAATTTTAATAGAAAATCGCCGATCACACTAAAACACATCTACCCTATCTGTCTTGCAAAAACAAACCAAGTATGGTGTACTCTTCAAACTCTGAACATATGTTACTAATCGAATGGAGGTTTGATAAGTCACCTTACTTTCTGAACGGCGCCGGTTTGTTGGTCCCAGCTGCTGTGTGACTCATTTCTTAACCGTCCATGAGCCATGCGCCACTCATGTTCTGCGTGTAAATTATGGTCACCTTGGTAATTATGCCCGTGGAGGGACAGGGAGTCTGCGAGACCTACTTCTATCCTTTGAACGTTCGTCTTCGAAAAGATTACTAGCGCACTCACACGATGACGTAACACAATCACTTGCGATCTGACCTCGTGATTTGAATTTGAGCAGAAGTAAATCTAAAGCTCTGTTGCCTCTACGAGAGTATAAGTAGCAACGAATAGAGGCATCGAGTGATTCCACAGATAATACCACCGAGACAGATGACGCTAGTAGCGGTACCAGATCATGCGAAAGCGCCACATGTGAAGACGGATAAATATAAATGTGAAGGAAATGAGCAGTAAGCGAAGTGTCACAGAGACAAGTGCTCACAAGACATTAGGACGGATCTAGGCTTTTAGGCGCCCGGGGCAAGATTGTCATTTTGTGCCCCCCCCCCACTAGCAGCTTCGTCTTCGCAATGACGAAGTGTGAGATTAAATAAAAACAACAAAAACTGGGTTTATATTGAGTTCCTTTATTCACAAACAGGAGAAAATGTACTGTATGATGAAGTGATAAATAAATGAAGATGAATATTAAATACAAATTAATTTAAAAATTTGAGGCCTAGGCCTAACTTAAGAAAAAATTTTACCAAAAGATGTTCACAAACAATGCAAAATATTTACTATTAAATAAAACAAACGCAGATTAAAAAGTCAAATTATCCAATTATAATAGGTGATAGAATAAAATCAACTGTCCAAATGTTTGCTCAGCCTCTCCACTGCGGCAATAAGAACTGTAAGCTGTAATTTTTATTCCACTTTATAATGGCTGGCTGGGGAGACAACATTGGGTAAATAAATTGTGAGCAGTCTGAAATTTGTAATTGATCATGATGTTCAATTACGCGTTTCGTCCTGATGGGCTGTGTTCACAGTGGCACCGACAGACCGACGTCAGACGCCGTCATCCGAGTTCGACTGAAAACATCGACCGACGGCTGGTCGCACTGCATCCGATATAGTTTGTCACTTGGTCCGGTTAGAAGAGTACCTGTGTACAAAAACCAGTGTAAGTGACGATTTTTGTGTTGTGATGTCCAGTTTAATGAAGCAGACACAATACTTGCAAGTATAGACAGACGTACTATTTAGTATGTAAAAACGTTGCCAATATTTTATTATGTATGCTACGATTTCCCTCATTACAGTAACCTCAAATAGACTAGACCTGTGCAAGAGCTGCATAAAATCACACTTGGGAAATCCTAATGTATTTATGTAAACAAATGCACTAAACTCGAGAAAAATTCTCGAAATGCGTTATGCTAAGCATAAAAATACATAATGGATACAGTTTCTTAGTATTTAAATCCATGAAGAACACAGTTATAGGCCACCCAGAAACATCCAATTATGATGAACGAAATGAAGTTAAGGTACATTGAATTTCAATTACTGTCGTTCAATATATTTCTGAAAGACAAGTGTGAAATTAAGAATAATGTTGAAAACAGAAACCACTGAAAAGCGGAAGCACACGTAGGCCTGCACCACATAGAACAGACTCACACCTTTTTAAAGAACGCCAGAAGCAGTCAGAATAATTTGTGGACAGCCAATACCCGATTACCACAGTGCAAAACACTGTAAGAGAGTCACTACAATAACATTAAGATAAGGCACAATTCCGGATTGAATACATTTTGATGTTATAATTTACGCCTAAAATTTCTGCTAAAGGATTTAACAAACTTGGGGTTTCCTATAAACTGTCATATCAGACCATATATTCCGAATTATATCCTGATTGTGATATTTCTAGTCTTCTGGGTGCTACAATCTCTCTCTTTCTTTCACTAAGCATATCAGTTTCTCACCGTCCATATGTGGCATATGAGAACGTCGGTCGATTTGACCGAAGAAAGCAAACTGATTTGAATTTCAGCGATGTCTCTACGTTCGGGCGATGAGATCGGCTACAGTGTGACCGTGCACATAGTGGAGTACTGATTTGAAACGACCGGCCGTTTTCCGCCGACGTCTGTCGTCGGTACAACCCACAGATATCAGAGCCACTGTGGCCACAGCCTTAACGTAATCTGATTATTAAATGTTGCAGGGCTTCGGATGCCAAGTCAAGCAGCGGTGGAAGCAGTTTTAGTAATTTTATAAAGGTTATCGTCAAGGTTCCCATATCTGATAGAAAAGATGGTGCCACAGTAGGTCCAGCGTGAAGTTTGTAATGACTTCACTGAATATTAATGACTGATGTAAGTCGTGAACAAGTGTTCTTTTGAAGTTACATTTACGACGAAAATCAACAAAACGGAGATGTAGTGTGCCTCTAGCTTTATGAGAAACAGATTTTTGCAAAAATGTTTTAATTGTAATATATTCCAAATAGTAAGTACAACTGCTGCATTTCAGATATATTTGTGAATAGTGTGATCACTTCACGACTATAAAAAACATTTGGAATTGAAGCAACATGATTCTGGCTTAACTAAAAATTATATGCCTAATAACTCACCTTTCACATTTCCTGTCTCCTTAACACACAATACTAAATAACAGGGTACTTCTCCGCATCTGATATACTAAGGCAACTGGTCGTGGGATAAAATATTGTATAAACGAGTACTGCAAGACTGGATGACATATTTCTTCTCTTGCAGTCGTATTTCCGAAGCAGATTGTTATAATCTTGATTTCAGACAGTAAAGGAATATGAATACTGTCCAATTACTTCTGATTTTGTTTACTCAGATCGATTTCTTCGATTCAGTACGTCATGGTGGTTCGATTTCTAGTATTCGTTCACTGTTCTCTCTATTCTGCGATGGCGCGATTCAGGTGTGCAAAGTCTCATTGAAAGCGGATGGGCGGTACGGCAGAGCATGAAATACAAACAAACATGATGCACAGGTTCCCCACGCGTTTCAGAGTATATAATGTCACATCTCCTAAACTATAAGAAGTATAATCAAACAATTTCTTAGGTACATTGAATGGCGTAAATGGATAGTGTTAGCAAAATATGTTGCGAAGACATTTAGTAGCAAATAATTAATAAATTTAAACGTCATTCATAATGCAGTATGTTTAGTTACAACTCCGTGTTAATGGCGTTACGTCTGCTGAACTACGTGTATTGTAGTGATACAATTATGCCTCTAACCTTTGCGAAAGTACAACGATTGATGTATAGGTGCAGTGCCAAAGCCATGAATTGTTTTTCCACAATGGGCCGGTGTAGCTCGTGCGTGGCTACATGATGACCAAAAGTGTCGCACACTAGCTGCAGACCATGACACCCCATCATGGCGATCGAGTTTCCCAACGGCAGTGTTATTTTCCAACATGATAACGCACCGTCTCACACGGCCAGAAGTGTGATGGAGTGGTTTGAACAAAACAGTTACGAGTTGCTATTAGTTGCTTGTCCGGCAACTTGTTCCACCTCAACGGGATCGCAACAGAACGCATATGGGACGTGGCTGAACGTGAGGTCAGAGCTCCTCCCTCCCTCCCTGGAGTTTACGGGAGTCAGGCGACTGCTGAATGCAGCCGCTACCACTGCCTCATCGCTTTCATGTGCAGACGCGTCACCGCTGTCATCGTGTCTTATGAGGACATACTGGCTGTCACGTGGGTCATATTGTTTCACTAATCAGTTTAAACTGTTATCTGGCCATGCTAACGATCCATCATTCATTACGTGTAATGGAATTGTTTTGAAAGCCTTTTTGAGGCACTGAATACAGTCTGCAACTATTTCTGTACAGTGTATAACAGAGAGTATGTTTCACGTTGTTATTTAGGAACTTTTCTTCCTGTTTAATTGAAGAATAGAGAGTAGGTAGAACTTATGCTTATGTTGACTCGCTGTGAACTTCTCTTAGACTTATTTTCTTTTTGTGTCTCTACGTGAAAAATATATAGGACACTGCAAACTGACCATACGTTCCGATTCGATTTAGAAACCAATAAAGCTTCACTTTCTCAAAGGAAAGAATTCTTCCGACATAAAAGTGGCTTCTAAAAAATTGAAATGTTCAAATGTTTGTAGAGCTTATGGGGCTTAACTACGAGGTCATCAGTCCATAAACTCACAAAATACTTATGAACTACTAAGGACGGCACAAATATCCATCCCCGAGGGGGGATTCCAACCCCGACAGAAATGACCGTACAGAACGTGACTGGCGCGTCGTAGACCGCTCGGCCACTGCGGCCGGCTGACTTCAAACATACTCAAAAGCGTGTTAGAGGCCCATTACTTATCACAGTCTATGTGACCGAACTGCTAAAACCCGGCATTGCCCGGGTACATATTTATTGCAGTCTTAAGCTAGTCCATCTCACCATCTCTTTCCTGCTCTCTCTCTTCGTCTCCACCTTCCTCTTTGTCTGCCAATCACCTCCTCCTCTCTGTTGAACTTCTCCTCCAACTCCACAGTCTATTGTCGCCTCCATCTATGAAAAGTTATATATTTCATTTAACTTTCTTGCTGATCAGTGAAGTGCAGCATAGGTATATTGCAAGCCACCTTCCGCCATTAAGTGTATAAAATAATTGGCAGAATGTGAAGTTCCTCTAGCTCTGAAGGTTAACGGTGCTAAATTTCATAGTTCGGTATAAAACGGTAGTTTTTTTGTCGAATTTCATAGATAAAATACCCTCTGTCATACAACATACGAAGTTTTACGTAGGCAGTGATTTTCCTCTTATTTTGAAGATCAAGCGTGCAGTTTCTTCTCAATCGGATGAAAGGTACAGCAGCGCATAAAATAATAACTAACTTAATGTCTCGGTGTTTAGGGCGTCACATCTGCTAAACTATAACGAGAACAACGAAATGCTTTCGTTGGCACATGAAGTGGAGTTAATGCATAGTGTTCGCAAAGCTGACTCCGCAGATGATATTAACGAGTCAGATGACTTTAGTAGCGGTACCAGATTATACGGAAGCGCCACGTGAAGACGGATAAATGTAAAATGTGAAGGAAGCGAATAGTAACCCAAGTGTCACAAAGACAAGGGCTCACAAGAGATTATCGCTAGATGTTAAGGCAACGGAATAATTGACGACAACACAGGCTCCATGTATAGAGAGAGCCGGCATAGATCCATGTGAGGGCAGGAGCGCCCTCGAATTGCGACTAGAGGTGGATAGGACTATGGCTGCCCGGAGTAAGCCGCTCAACGTCCTTATCAGGTCCTACACTATATAAATGTAAACTTCCTAATTTCCTGTCTTCTTAATACACAATGCTCAATAATGGGGTATTTTTATCTGCATCTGATGCACTAATACAAGTAATCGTCCATGTTGAGGGATAAAAATTTTTATAAAGGAGCGCTGAAAGAGTGGATAACATAGTTATCCCTTCGCCATCGTATTTCCACGGAGGTAATGATTCTGTTATAGTAGCTCCCATAATTTCGTACCTCCCATCGCATTTCCGAAACAGGCATTTGTAAGCAAGATGTCAGACGGTAACGAAATGTAAAGAATCTCAGGGAGGCGTTGCCATCTTGCGCACAAAGCACCTGGCAGCGGTAAGACTACTTACCACAAGAATTCAGTTCCCATCATCATGTTGTTGTCCCATCACAATTAAGTTTTCCTCTCCCTTAACTGTCTGAATAATTTCCTTTAGCTCCTCATACATTTCTTCGATCTCCTCATCATCGGCAGAGCTAGGTGGCATATAAACCTGTTCTAATTTTGTCGGTGTTGGCTTCGTATCTATCTTTACAATCATAATGCGATCACTGTGCTGCTCATAGTAGTTTACCCGCATTCCTATTTTCTTATTCATTATCAGTCCTGCTCCTGTGATACACCCAACTGATTTTTTATTTATAATCCTGTACTCACCTGACCAGAAATCCTGTATATCCTGCCACTGAATTTCACTAATCCCCACTATATCTAACCTCAACCTATCCATTTCCCTTTTTACATTTTCTAATTTTCCTACCCTTATTCCACGCTCCGATCCGTAGAATGCCAGTATTGTCTTTCCTGATGACAACATCCTCCTGCGATAGAACGCATATGTGACATGAGTTAACGTGTCGTTGGAGCTGACCCCTGAAAATTACGGGAATCGGGCTACTTTGAATGCAGATCCGGTTTCTCCAGCCACATAGCACCGCCTCTTTCCATGCTGAGACGCGTCCCCGCTGCCATCGTGCCAAATGAGGATATATTGGCTGTCACGTGGCTTGTACTGTTGTGACTATTCAGTATAAACTGTTATCTGGCCATGCTAAGGATTTGTCATTCATTAGGTGTAATGGAATTGTTCGGACAGCTTTTATGAGGCACTGACTACAGTCTGTATCTATTTCTGTACAGTATGTGACGGAGAGTACTTTTTCACTTTGTTATTTGTGAAGTTTTCTTTGTGTTTAAGTGAACGATGGAGAGTAGCAAGAACATATGCTTAGGTTGCTTCGCTCTGAACTGAGACATTTTCTCTTCGTGTCACTACGATAACGATATACAGGAGGCTGCAAAATGACCATAGGTTCCGACTCGATTTAGAAAACAATACAGCGTGACTTTCTCAACGGAAAGAAGTGTTCAGACATAAACTTGATTTCCAACATACCCCAACAGAGTGTTAGAGGCCCATTACTTTTCACAGTACATATGAACAATATGAAAATGTGGCGTCGCCCGTGTACATATTTACTGCAGTCATGTCACCTTCTGCTTTCTCTCACCTTTCCTTCCCTTGTCTCTCTGTTCATCCCCTCCTCTCCCCTCTCTCTGCCATCACCTCCTCCTCTCTGTTGAACTCCTCCACCTCTTCAGATCATCTCTGAAAAATAAGATTACTTTTTTTAACACTATGCAGATCAATACTTTTCATCTCATCGTAGCTGTGCACGTGATTTTAAACATTCTCAAAAAATAGTTGTCAATTTTAAAGAAGTAGACACATGTAATCAAGTAGATTCAACACTCTTTCTACGGCGAAGACATTATAAACAATATAACAGAACATTTAATTTTGTTATGCTTAAGTTCCCTAGTTGGTGATACTTCTTTGTCTCTTACTCTTCAAGAAACTTAACTGTCAGAATGCACAATTTAAAGGCGACTGACACAAACCACAATTTTAAACAACTTTTTATGTGCCTTTGCGTCTTGTTGTTTTCTCTCGTTTGTTGTCCCTAAAAGTTTCGACATAATATCAGTAAGGTATACCATGGACGGTATTTGTCGACAATAGTAAGTTAAAGAAAACCAGAGAGAAAGTCAGGAAGCAAAAGCCTATATTAAGAAACTACTTATATTTTAATTTCCGAGGAGTTAATCTAGGCTGTAAGTACGAAGTATGATAGTATGAATTGCCGATTTAGCATTATCCCCCAGTTCTTGCTGCATTATATGATTTGACGCAGCTAACTAAACGCAGACTATCAGAGAAAGAACTGCACTTGGTGGCCAGGTGAGTTGGAGTATTATCACGCTTCCCGTTCTTACTGCCGTCCTGTCTATTCGGTCACGCACCTCTTAACCTCGATGTTCGACAAGACTGATAAATACTTCAGTTGCATGATATGATTAACCACTTATCAATGACTGACGTTAATGAAACACTAATAGGTGGATGCTTTACCGTGGGCGGCGCTGAAATGGCCGTGGGGTCTGTGGAACCACGATGCGGGTTGTGCGGCCGGAGGTTCAGGTCCTCCTTCAGGCGCGCGCACGTGTCTGTGTGTGTGTTACACCGTTCGAACGTGGGAATGGTGGTTGATGTCGGACAGATGGGAACTTCGATCTCGGCAGTCATGCAGGACTTCGGCACCACACGTTCAACCGCTTGCAGGGTGTGCCGTGAGTGATTGGATGATGTGTCAGTCCACAACAAATAACTGCCAGTCCATGCTCCCACGGGCATGTGTGTGTGTGTTTGTGTGTGTGTGTGTGTTGTTCTTAGTATAAGTTAGTTTAAGTAGGATGATTCTGCCAGCATTTTGGAAAAGTATGGACACTAAGCGGTCTATGTCTTTATTTTTTGCGATAGCTTTGTTGTCTTAGGGCACGTTAATAAAAGTTAGTTCCGTTATACTTAAAGCGCATTTTTACAAATTTACGAAAGAAATTTTCATTCTTTTATGGTTTAGTTTAGACTGTCCACTAGTCGTATTTGGTTTTCTTATGTTTTGCTGTAGATCGCGTATCATTGACTAAAACCGGTATTCAGTGGACAAAAGTCTTTCGACTATGGACGTAAATAAAGGAATATATGGTTTACTCATGAATCATTATTCAACTGATGACTATGTCGCATCTTGTGAGACATGACCCTAATTTCATGAAAGATTGTCAAAGCGCACTAAACTGACTCATGTTCTCCATTTGTGTCTTCCAGTGACGACGAATATTTGAGACTAATCATTCATTTCTTTCAGTGCAAAGAATGACAACAGACAAAATGTTAGATCCCCAACACACACGCGTCCAACAATCCCGCCGTCCCAGTTCTTTGAAAGCGCTCACTGGACTCTTCGGGTAGCTGGAGATGACGTGCATTTGGTAACACGTGGTTTTGTGAATCATGGCAGTATAATGGAGAATGTCTGCCATTAGCAAGTGTACACAGCTGCGTATCAAATTGCTACACCTTCAAAGACAGGAGATACCACGATCGATTTTATTTGGGAGATATCCGGTGGTAAAACAGATCACATTGTTGAAAAGAGAGCCATATAGGAGATGTATGGAAGGTGATGAAATCAGTATTGAGCGTTGCCACAAATAATGGCCATAACCATTGCTCCACAATCCGGCATGGAATCTGAATCTACATTCATACCCTGCAACCCACCAAAAGGTGCGTGGCGGAGGGTACCCACTACCACTACTAGTTATTTGCTTTCCTGTTCCTTCCCCATATAGAATGAGGGAAAAACGAATGATTGTGTGCATCTGTACGAGCTCAAATCTCTCTTTGTGGTCTTTATGCAAACTGTAAGCTGCAGTCCGCTTAAAATTCCGGCCGTCTAAATTTCTTCAACAGTGTTGCTGGAAAATGACGTTGCCTTTCCTCCAGCGACTTCCATTTGAGTTTCAGAAGCATCTCAGTAATCCTCGTGCATTGATCGAATCTACCAGTAACAAATCTAGCCGCCGTCTCTGAATAACTTCTGTGCTGCATTTAGCGTAAATGCTACTAATTGTCTGCTAAACCACTAGACCAATTTCAATCAAATTTAGTACACACATTCCTTACCGTGAGGTAACAATTGCTGCAGGGTTAATAATCACATACAACACATGGTTCAGATAATATGACGTCATAAACAATGGGAATTGGACGAAGTGGCGCATGATGCAGCGGGACTTTATAAATAGGCTATATGAGAAAGAGTACTTAGCGACTTGCAGCAAACTTTAAACGTAATTTAAAACTTTATTAAACTTTTTCTCGCTGACAATCATAGCAAAATGATGAAAGGAAAAAAGTTTCTCGGTTACTACTTTTCCCATGTTTATGGAGTAAAACTACGGTATTCTGTATAACATTACAATTTATAATTTGTACATTACAAGTTATAGCCGCTAGAAATTTTACCGACAGTATATACGCACATACTTGAGTGTACCTTCGAAATTGCGGTCACCCACAAGCCTGTCCTCAATATAGGCATTCCATCTGCTGATCTCCGTTGAACACTACGCCGTAAAAGTTCTCGGTTTGTGGAGTAGTGAATGGCGCACCCTACAGGTGCCCAACAAACTGAGGCGTATAAAGGAGACAACAAACGTGTGGAGGACCTCTCTGCGGGCCCCTCGCAGAGACTCTGTCGTTCTCTGCCGGCTGCGTATCGGCCATACTTGGCTTTCGCACGGCCACCTTCTCCGTCGCGAGGATCCTCCCGAGTGTCGATGTGGTGCGCGTCTGACAGTCGCCCACATCGTCTTGGAACGCCCGGACTTAGCAGCACAGAGAAGGAATTTTAATCTCCCTGGCGATTTGAAACTTGTTTTAGCTGACAATGCCTCTTTGGCTGACGCTGTTTTAAATTTTATTCGTGTGAGTGGGTTATACCGATCCATTTGATTTTTAGTACTGTGCTCATTATGTGTTTGTTCTTCGTTGGCCTACCGTTTTAGGCAGGTGGTTTTAATGTGCAAAAGCGGACAGATGCCCTACCTCCTAGTCTGTGGTCACCTGCCCAGGACACGCTGGCATCGTCTTACCACATTTCTCTTCTTTTACCCGTTTTTACTTTCATTCTTTTACTTATTGACTTGTTACACCCCTTTGCTTGGTGAGACTTAACACATCGTTTTATGTTACATTGTATTTCTTTTATTCTAATCTCTACGGTTGGAACAAGGGACGGATAACAGTAGTCGTTTAGTCCCTTTATAACCAAACCGAATAATCGAAAGAAGTTTTACACACATACAGTCCTTATACAAATGACTATATACCTGAAAAATGGGAGTAATAAATGAATAAATACCCGGGCAACACCTGGTTTTCAGCTAGTCTAATAAATAAAGCAGAGTGACCTTATGTTTGTGAGTTTGTGTGTACTTGTTGAATACAAATCTTTTTGTTCCAATCTTTATGAAATTTTGTACATGTAAGGTTCAATCCATGCCATGTCGGGGGTTCAAATCCCCTCTTGGGCTTGGATATGTATGTGTGGTCCTTAGGTTAGTTTAACTTAAGTAGTTTGTAAGTCTAGGGACTTATGACCAAAGTATTTTGGTGCCATAAGAATTACAAACATTTGACCATTTGATTTTCAATCCATGAGGACGGTCGCCATAAGTGTAAGAATCACTAACAATACATAGTTCACGAGATATGACGTCATAAACAATGAGATGCGCGAAAAACTGCTGCATTTAGCGGCAATGCTGCTCATTTTCTCCTAAACCATTGGACCGATTTCAACCAAATTTTGTACAAACATTCCTTACCGTGAGGTAACAATTGCTGCTGTGTTAATAATCATATGCGACACATGGTTCAGAAGATATGACGTCATAAAAAATAGTAATCGCAAAAATCTCTCACATAATGCGGCGAGACTTTAAAAATACGCTTTATGAGAATGAGAGTACTTAGCGACTTGCAACAAACTTTAATTTCAAACCTTTATGAAACCTATTCTCGCTGACAACCATAGCGAAATAAAGAAAGGAAAAAAGTTTCTCGCTTACTACATTTCCGCTGTTTAGGGAGTAAAACTACGGCATTCGGTATAACGTCACAATTTATAATTTGTACACTACAAATTGTAGCCACAGGAAATTTTACAGCCAGTATACACGCATATAGTTGAGCGTACCTTCTAAATTGTATCACTGTACGACACGTAGTTTATGAGATTTGATAACATAAACAGTAACGTTCATGGAAAACCGCCCCATGACTCACCAAGTTTTAATCTATTACTTCTTTCATTTAATTGTATTCCCAAGAGATTGTACAGACATACAACCCTTACACAAATGAGTATATACATGAAAAATGGCAGGAATAAATAAATAAATACCCGGGCAAGGCCGGGTATGCAGCTAGTTCTCCCAATACATCCAAGTCAACCATCCGCCTTCCCATTTCATATCGCTGTGCAGTTTTACGCCTAGATATTTGACGTGATTGTGTCAAACAGCCCACTACTAATTCTGTATTCGAACAAAAAAAAATGTTTCAAATGTTTGTTAAGCTTATGGGACTTAACTACGGGGTCATCAGTACCTAAACGTACAAACTACTTATGAACTACCTTATACTAAAGACGGCACAAACATCCATGCCCGAGGGGGGATTCGAACCCCCGACCGTAGTGGCCGTGCAGACCGTGACTGCAGCGCCTCAGTCTCCTCGGCCACCGCGGCCGGCTGTATTCGAACATTACGGGATTGTTTCTCCTACTCATCTGCATCACCTTATATCTTTCTACATTTGAGGCTAGCTGCCATTCCTCACATCACCTAGAAATTTGGTCCAAGTCATCCTGCATCCAAAGATGACACCTTCCTGGGTACGTATTCCATATGCTCTTACGTTCGTTAGCAGTCTGTAGTGCGGTACCGTGTCAAACGCCTTTCGAAAATCGAGAAATATGCAGCCTGCCCTTCACCCATGTTTCGCAAGTTGTTTTGAGAGTAACGGGCAAGCTCTTTCGCACGATCGACGATTCCTAAAGCCATACTGATGCATGGACAGTAGCATCTCTTTCTCTGTTGTTGTTATGGTCTTCAGTCCGGAGTTTGGTTGGATGCAGCTCTCCACCCTACTCTATCCTGAGCAAGCCTCTTCATCTCCTCATAAGAACGGCAACCCACATCCACTTGAATCTGCTTAGTATACGCGTCTCTTGGTCTCCCCCTGCGATTTTTACCCCACACACTTCCCTCCAATGCTAAATTTACGATTCCCCGATGTCTAAGAATGTGTCCTACCAAGCGATCCCTTCTTTCAGCCAGGGTATGCCAAAAATTCCTTTTCTCACCAATTATGTTCAGTACTTCTTCATTGGTTATGCGATCTACCCACCTAATCTTCAGCATTCTTCTGTAGCACCACATTTCGAAAGCCTCTATTCTCTTTCTGTCCACACTGTTTATCGTCCATGTTTCACTCCCGTACAAGGCAACACTCCACACAAATGCCTTCAGAAAAGATCTCCTTACACTTACATTAATATTCGATGTTAGCAAATTTCTCTTTTTCAAAAATGCTTTTTTTCCCATTGCCATTCTGCATTTTATATCCTCTGTACTGCGACCATCACATGTTATTTTACTACCCAAGTTACAAAACTCATCTACCACCTTCACTGTTTCGTTACCTAATCTAATTCCTTCAGCATCGCCTGATTTTCTAAGACCACATTCCATTATTTTTGTTTTGCTCTTGTTAATGTTCATTTTATACGCACTCTTCAACACACTGTCCATTCCATTCAACTGCTCTACCTGGTCCTTCGCTGTCTCTGACAGAATTACAATGTCATCAGCAAAACGCAACGTTTTTATTTCTTCCCCCTAAACTTTAATCCTTATTCCAAATTTTTCCTTGTTTTCCTTCACCGCCTGCTCGATGTACAAGTTGAATAACATCGGAGAAAGGCTACAACACTGTCTTACTCCCTTCCCAACTAATGCTTCCCTTTCATGCCCTTCGAGTCTAATAACTGCGGTATGGCTTTTGTACAAGTTGTAAATAATTCTCCTTTCCCTGTATTTTACCCCTAATGACTTCAGAATTTGAAAGTGTGTATTCCGGTCAACATTGTCAAAAGCTTTCTCTAAATCAACAAAAGCTAAAAATCTATCTTCTAAGATAAGTCGTAAAGTCAGTATTGCCTTCCGGGTTCCTACGTTCCTCCTGAATCCAAACTGATCGTCCCCGAGGTCAGCTTCTACCAGCTTTTCCATTCTCTTGTAGATAATTCGTGTTAATATTTTGCAACAATGACTTATCAAACTGATGGTTCTGTAATTTTCACATCTATCTGCGCCTGATTTCTTTGGAATGGGGGTTATTATATTTTTCTTAAAGTCTGAGGGTATTTCGCCTGTCTCATAAATCTTACACACCAGGTGAAATAGTTTTGTCATGGCTGGCTCTCCGAGAGACTTTAGTAGCTCTGAGGGAATGTTATCTATTCCCGGGGCCTTGTTCCGACCTAGGTCTTTCAGGGCTCTATCAAATTCTACTCTCAGTATCGTATCTCCTATTTCATATTGATATACTACCTCTTCCCTTCCTACAACATTGTCTCTAAGTTCATTTCCTTTGTAGAGCTCATCTTTGTACTGTTTCCACCTTTCTGCTTTCCCTTCTTTGCTGAGAACAGGTTTTCCATCTGAGTTCTTGATAATTGTTGAACTGTTTTCCTTGTCCCCGAATGTCTCTTTTATTTTCCTGTAGGCAGTATCTACTTTTCCCCTTCTTATACATTCTTCTATAGATAGGCATTTGGCTTCTAGCCACTGCTGCTTAGCCATTTTGCACATACTGTCAATCTCATTTCTTAGTCGTCTGTATTCCATTTTGCCTGTTTCATTTACGGGTTTTTTATATTTTCTCCTTCCATCAATTAACTGTAGTATTTCCTGTGATAACCAATGATTTTTTGTAGGTCTTGCCTTTCTACCTATTTTGTCCTCTGCTGCCTTCACTATTTCATCTCTCAATGCAACCATTCCTCTACTGTTTTATTTCCCCCCGTTTCTGTCAATTGTTGCCTAAAGCACCCTATGAAATTCTCAAGAACTTCAAGTTCCTTCAGTTTATCCAGGTCCCATCTCCTTATTTTCCTACCTTTCTTCAGTTTTTTTCAATTTCAGCCTACAGTTCATGACCAATAAGTTATGGTCAGAGTCTATATCGGCTCCTGGGTATATCTTACTGTTTAAAACGTGGTTGCGGAATCTATGTTTTACCATTATAAAATCTATCTGATACCTTCCGGTCTCTCCTGGTCTCTTCCACGTATACAACCTTCTTTTTTGATTCTTAAACCAGGTGTTTGTTATGATTAAATCATGTTCCCTTTTTAAATTTTCTAATTTTCCTGTCCGTTTCTGTCAATTGTTGCCTAAAGCTCCCTCTGAAATTCTTAAGAATTTCATGGTCGCTCAATTTATCCAAGTCCCATCTCCGATCCGTAGAATGCCAGTATTGTCTTTCCTGATGATAACATTCTCCTGATTAGTCCCCGCCCGGAGATCCGAATGGGGGACTATTTTACCTCCGGAATATTTTACCCGAGAGGATGCCACATCATATTTTCATACAGTAGAGCTGCATGTCCTCGGGAAAAGTAACGGCTGTAGTTTCACCTTGCTTTCAGCCGTTCGCAGTAGCTGTGTGGCAAAGCCACATTAGCTGATGTTACAAGGCCAGCTCAGTCAATCATCCAGACTGTTGCCCCTGTAACTACTGAAAAGGCTGCTGCTCCTCTTCAGGAACCACACGTTTGTCTGGCCTCTCAAGAAAATTTATTGTCTTAGAACTGAGAATATGTTCAAGACTTCTACAGCAAACTAACGTTTATGATATAGATATGTAATTATGTGAGTGCGTCCTTTTGCCTTTCTTATACACAGGAGTCAGATGCGCCTTTTTCCATTCGCTTGAAGTTTCTTGCTGAATCAAAGCTTCGCGATAAATGTAAGCTAAGTAAAGGGCCAAAGCTGCAGAGTATTCTTTGTAAAACGGAATTGGTAGCCCATCTGGACCTGCCACTTGTTTGTTTTCAATTGTCTCACAAGGGACACCTTTGACCTCGAACTCTCGGAACCGCACGAAACCATGCTTGGAATAACAGGCAATCGTAAACAGGACAGTGTTGTGTGTCATTTCCGTGCAGAACGTTGTATTCTACCTCCAGTAATATGGGAGGTTTGTGCGCCGTGTTGCTATAACCGTTTTTATCTGCAGTTACAAATACATTACATCGGATTTTTGTACTCGCATTGCTGCATATACGTCTGTTACATTGTTCACAAAAAAATTATAATGTATTACAAACGCTAAAGCGAAAGAGAATATTAGTATACAGGATAACAGTTTGTGGTTCATGGTGTGGGTTCCTGTAGTTATGTCCAAGTTCATGAACCATGGGCAACGTACGAGTGGCCAAGTAAGTGGTCCTGACAGTTGGGATACCAGTTACTTTGGAAAAAAATTTGGGCATCTCGGACATATTCTGAGTCGTGGCCACCTTTGTGCTCAGACGGCAAAGACTATCAAATCCACCGATTAGTCCCTCAACCGTTAGGGGTAAAACCCAGTGGGGCCCTGGGCAAGTAAGGCTAGCAACCTGCTTCCCAGGTACTTCAATATCATGCTGGCAACAATCAGAGTCAAATGCCTCGGACCTTTGGAGGTGGTGGAGTCCCACCTCTAATTGACAGACCAGGGACTCCTCAGATACGACTTGGCAAACGATCTGGAATGAGATGGGGAGCTATTAATATCAATGGGGATTACAATGGGAAGAAGGTAGAGCTGGCGGAGGCTTCAAGTAAGATGGGGTTCGATAGTTTAGCTGTTAGTGATGTTAGAGTAAGGGGAGAGAAAGAGGACGAAGTCGGAGAATACAAGGTATACCTGTCAGGAGTCAAAGTAGGAAGAGCACAGTGGGGTGTAGGATTTTACATCAGAAAAGCAATAGAACCCAGCATAATTGCAATAAGGTATGTAAATGAACGACTGATGTGGACAGATATGGCCATCTCCAGTAAGAAAATTAGGATTGTGGCAGTGTATTCACCCTGTGAAGAGACAGATCAAGATGAGATGGACAGATTTTACAATGCACTTGGTGATGTAGTTGTTAGAGTGAAGGATAAGGATACTATTTTACTCATGGGTGATTTCAATGCCAGGATAGAAATCGAACAGAAAGTTATGAAAAGGCTCTGGGTAAGTTTGGGGAGGATATGGAGGCCAACAGGAACGGAAAACAGCTCTTGAATTTCTGATCCCGCATGGGCTTAGTTATCACAAACTCCTTATTTAAGCATAAGGACATTCACTGCTGTACGTGGGAAGGAAGGGGAACCAGATCTATCATTGACTATATAATAACAGACCAGGAATTCAGGAAGACAGTCAAGGATACACGTGTTTTCAGAGGGTTCTTTGATGATACTGATCATTATTTAATCTGCAGTGAAATTGGTTTTGTGAGGCCAAAAGAGCAGAAAGTAAGGTCCATGTGTAGAAGGATAAGAGTGGAGAAGTTTCAAGACAAGGAAATTAGGCACAAATACATAACAATGATCTCGGAAAGGTACCAGTTAGTTGAATGTAATGATTTACAGTCGCTGGAAGAGGAATGGTCAAGGTACAGGGACACACTACTGGAAGCAGCTAGAGAGTGTATTGGAACAGTAATGTGTAAAGGTAGGAAGAAGCAGACAGCCTGGTGGAATGTCACAGTCAAGGCAACCTGTAAAAAGAAAAAGAAGGCATATCAAAAATGGCTCCATACTAGAAATCAGGCAGACAGAGAAAGTTATGTTGAAGAAAGAAACAAAGCCAAACGGATAATTGCAGAATCCAAGCAGAAATCATGGGAAGACTTTGGAAATAAGCTAGCTACTACCGAATTCCAGTCTCCCGTCACAATTAAGTTTTCCTCTCCCTTAATTGTCTGAAAAATTTCCATTAACTACTCATACATTTCTTCAATCTCCTCATCATCGGCAGAGCTATTTGGCATAGAAACCTGTACTAGTGTTGTCGGTGTTGGCTTCGTATCTATCTTGACAATGATAATGCGATCACTGTGCTGCTTATAGTAGTTTACTCGAATTCATATTTTCTTATTCATTATCTGTCCTACTCCTGTGATAACCCCAACTGATTTTGTATTTATAATCATGTACTGAACTGACCAGAAATCCTGTTCATCCTCCCACCGAACTTCACTAATCCCCACTATATCTAACTTCAACCTATCCATTTCTCTTTTTAAATTTTCTAATTTTCCTACCCGATTAAGGGATCTAACATACCACGCTCCGATCCGTAGAATGCCAGTATTGTCTTTCCTGATGACAACATCCTCCTGAGTAGTCCCCGCCCGGAGATCCGAATGGGGGACTATTTTACCTCCGGAATATTTTACCCGAGAGGATGCCATCATCATATTTTCATACAGTAGAGTTGCATGTCCTCGGGAAAAGTTACGGCTGTAGTTTCCCCTTGCTTTCAGCCGTTCGCAGTAGCTGTGTGGCAAAGCCACATTAGCTGATGTTACAAGGCCAGCTCAGTCAATAATCCAGACTGTTGCCCCTGTAACTACTGAAAAGGCTGCTGCCACTCTTCAGGAACCACACGTTTGTCTGGCGTCCCAAGAAAATTTATTGTCTTAGAACTGAGAATATGTTCAAGACTTCTACAGAAAACTAACGTTTAAGATATAGATATGTAATTATGTGAGTGCGTCCTTTTGCCTTTCTTATACACAGGATTCAGATGCGCCTTTTTCCATTCACTTGAAAATTCTGGTTGAATCAAAGCTTCGCGATAAATGTAAGCTAAGTAAGCGGCAAAAGCTGCAGAGAATTCTTTGCAAAACGGAATTGGTACCCCATCTGGACCGTGTCACTTGTTTGTTTTCAATTGTCTCACAAGGGACACCTTTGACCTCGAACTCTCGGAACCGCACGAAACCATGCTTGGAATAACAGGTAATCGTAAACAGGACAGTGTTGTGTGTCATTTCCGTGCAGAACGTTGTATTCTACCTCCAGTAATATGGAAGGTTTGTGCGCCGTGTTGCTATAACTATTTTTGTCTGCAGTTACAAAAACATTACATCGGATTTTTGTACTCACATTGCTGCATATACTTCTGTTACAGTATTCACAAAACAAATTGCAATGTATTACAAATAGAGAATATTGGTATACAGGATAACAGTTTACTTACAGTCGTGCAGGCGTACAGTGCTGATGTTGGCAACAACCGTAGAATGCTATTTGAAAATCCAGTCATGCAGAATAAGGGAAATAATCCTTGGTGTTGGCACTGAAGTAAATAAATAATTCTGTTCTTTTCCTTAGGTTGAAAGAAGTTTTTATGTAACGGTACTCTTGCCTTGTCAGTAAATTAATCATCCTTGTGAAAGAAATATTTCGTTGCCAACATTAGCATACTACGTCGCTGCAACCGTAACTAAACTTTACGCAGTATTCTATCTGTCTTAGTTAAGTTGTAATCCCTTATAGATATGTGTCACTATAGACATTTACTTATAAAAATATAAAAGGGGGTGGGTTTTGTGATAAAACGCCAGGTTTCGTGCTTTCAAAATACATACTGCAATTTATAACGGCTGAACTTCGAAACGCAACAAAGAGCATTCAACAGTTATTGCTGCACAGTACACTGCCCTGTCTCCGTAAGTAATATTTTACGCAGTGTAATAATATTATTTTTCGTTTTTGTACCCTAGCTGCGGGAGTGGCCCACCGCTTAAAGGCGCCTTCCTGCGGAGATTCGAGTCCTCCCCCAGGCATGGGTGTGTGTATTGTCCTAAAGTTAGTTTAAAGTAGTTTGTAAGCCTAGGGACTAATAGCCACAAAAGTTAAGTCCGTTAGATTTTAACCATTTTACCATTTTGTACTCAAAATATATTTGTATGTTCTGGAATGCTCTGTTGTGTTATGATACTGTGCGGCTGCTATCTCCCTACTGGCAGAATCTGTGTTATTAGGTAGTGCTTTCAAAAGATATATACAAAAACGTACGTTCGAATATCACACACTTCAGATCATAATAAATATATTTACGTAAAACATACAGACCTCTCCGTCCGGGTTACCAGTTATCGCGACAATTTTTTTTTTTAATGTTCGAATCTTTTTGGAAACGAAGCATTGTAAATCCACCTCTAGAACGATTAGAAGAGTTTACGGTAGCGTAACCATCCGCAATTTCATGTTAAATTGCCGTGACGCAAATACTATAGCAGCCCAGCACGTTACACTTAAGAACTATGGGCAACGAAATTCAGGGCGCGACAGCTCGTACTTACAGGAGCCTTAAGACAGAGGACTCTTTTGAACGACGATTCGTCTGCACCACGATTCGATTCTTACAATTCTTTGTTTGTATTAGCTCAAATGAATGATACATTCACGAATCTCCACAACTCTACCACCTTCCTACTATCGATATAAAACCGTCCTGGCGATAACAGCGTCACATGACGAGGAATGACTGCTGGTCAGACACCCGCGCGGTGAATATAGTACCTAACTTGGGGTGAAATGGAACAGAACATGTAGTTTCTACTGAAAATTAACGTCTAAATATTGCACTACAACTCTGAAAATTTAAATAAAGCACCTCTAGTTATACTTACATCTATGTGTTGCAAGGATAAAAATCCTCTATCAAAACCTTTCCTTATATTTTAATCTAAATTGTGTTCTAAATCACCCCAGGTGTTGGGATGATTTGGAACACTGACTCTTTTGATAAATATTTGCATTTAAAATATGTGGAGGGGTTGATTGGAACACAGTAAACACATCTAACAGAACTTTGTTGGGGAGGATGCCTTTATATTACGTCTGTTTGATTTTAATTAATGCTATTTACTGGGTGGAACACTTCTCACTGTCTGCTCCAAATTTCTGAAATAGTTTTCTATCTTCTCTGTTAACTTGCACCCTAGCTCTCATTACATTTTCACTTAAACGTACTGTAAGATCCTTGTTATCTTTTGTTGTCTTTTCCACTCTTCCACTTCTGTCCAAATCGCACCTCAGAATATCCCGAACCTCACTTGTCGTAATTGGCTGAAACCATTCTGCACATTTAAATAAACCACTGATTGATGCCCTCTTCTTCTGCTGCCAAGACGGTTTGTCCACCTATTTTCAAAGGATTTTTATTATTTAACTTCCTTGAGAGTGTACTAACAGGTATTCCATATTTATTAGAAACATTTCTGAGAGATATTTTACGTGTCTTGACTTCATTCAGAGCTTTCTGGAGGCTTATCTCGCTATAGTTTTGATAGCCAGCTGGCCCAAACATAAGCCAACTTTTCACACATCATGACTGATAGTTGCCCTTAACATACCAATGTCAGAAAACTGTATTACTGTTACCAGAGTAGCTGTGCAATAGTTTGTTTTCAGACTTTCATATTATGGGAAATTTTACACTTATATATAAATATTTTTTTGGAGTTGTATACCTCTTTCACACACACAATTTTTGTATCACTGTAACAATTAGTATCTCTGGTGACTATGGGAGGTGGTTTTCATTAGTTACACCAGAGTATCTCTCCTCAGCAAAAATGATTTCTTGAAATGGAGAAATGTTCCATTTCACCCCAGTAGTTCCAAATCACCACAAGTTACGGTATCAGAGTGCGGAGGCTGGGCAAGATCAGGTGGGGAACTGCACGGCTTGTCGGCTGTTGGAGGACTGCTGCGGGGAGTGTCTTCAATAAGTGGAGCCAAAAAAATAGCGGTAAGAGATCGTATTTTTATTGAAAGGTACGCGGGTTCGATTCCGCCCGGCGCATTGCGAAGGAGCAGAAAAACATTTGCCGCCGGCTGGAGTTCAACCTGCGACCTTCTCAATACGAATCCCATCGTTTAACGCTGAGCCAAACACCGCCTCTGGGCGTTGGTGCAGTGGTCCGATGAATCCCAATAATTTCCTCATCACGCCGATGGGGAGTGCGAATCCATCGTTTCCCGGAGGAACATCTCCTTGACACCTACAACTGTGTGACAAAGGCGAGCTGGCGGCTGAGAAATGTATTTTCCCACTCTCTCAAATTTTGCTTCCTCAATTACAGTATCAACTAGATATAAATGATAATAATAAAAAAAGTGAAACAAATCCATCAATAATGAAAACTACAGCATTAGAAACAATCAGTCAGAGATACCCCGAAGATCAGTGGCTACACATCTACATAGATGGGTCATTAATGCAAAAAGAAAGAAATATTGGTGTATGAATACACAGCAAAATTTTCTGTTTTATCAAAGTTTTGGATTACACCACTCTAATTTTGAAGGTGAAGTTGAAGCCATCAGAACTGTAGTAAATCAGCTAAATAACTATTTGCACACATTTGATAAAGCAGTCATATTCTGTGACTCGAAAGCAGCAATATCAGCAATTGTCAACTTAAAACATCCAAAAATTGCTAAAGTAAAAGATATCCAAGAAATAATTAAGTCCCTACAGCAACACAACAAGAAAATTGCTATTCAGTGGATACCATCTCACTGTGGAGTAGATGGTAATGAGAAAGCTGATTTCCTAGCCAAAAAGGGCACAAAAATTATACAAATTGGAAAAACTACCCTGTCATATTTTGCAGTAAAATCGCATTATTAACAATATTTTTAAAGAATAATCGAGAAAAATCAATAAAATCTCATGTGAGGGGAAGAGCCGGGAAACCCTCTTGGATAACCAACTGATACCAGATGGAGCAGAAGAGAGGCAGTGGCGACATCCCGCCTGACTGCTGGACACCACTGTTTGGCCGCCACCTGCACAACATCTCCAGAATGTGTTCTGTGTCACAAGAGTGCTGCCTAATGAACAGCGATCATTTAAAAGAGTGTTCACAATTGTGCAATTGTAATTTAGACTTAACAAAATTGTACTGGGAAGCTAGAAAGCGAATGACGTTAAGTCAACTGCCGGAACATTAAAATAATAATAATAATAATATTTGGTAGACGGTATAGTTCCTCTAGTTTCTAAGGTTAATAGTGCTAGGTTTCATAGTTCGGTATAAAACGTAAGATTTTATCGAGTTTCATAGATAAAATACCGCCGCGGTGGAGTAGCCGGGCGGTCTAAAGCACCTCGCTGGAGAGCGCGCGGTTGCTCGCCGTGGAGGTTCGAGTCCTCCCTGAGGCATGGGTGTGTGCTTGTCCGTAGGTTAGTTTACGTAGGTTTAAGTAGTTTGTAAGCTACGGACTGATGGCCACGCAGTTTGGTCCGATACATTTACAAACATTTTAACATTTTGATAAAATACCCTCTGCCATACACCATACGTAGGGAGAGAGTGGAAAGTTTCATCGCAATTGGTTGGTTGGATGATTAAAGGGGACAAAACTACAATGGTCATCAGTCCCACTTCATTGCAATTGGTTCAACGGCGCAGCAGCTTATAAAACACAAACAAACATGATACGGCAGTTCCCAATGCGTCTCATTGTTTATGAAGTCACATCTCCTACGCTTTTAGGAGTACAATGGCAAAACACGTTGCGAGTACACGTAACATCTAAAGCGATGTGGCAAAGATCAGAGCAGAAGTAGCGCCGAAGAGAGGCCTCGAGTGATTCCACAGATAATACTAACGAGACACATGACTCTACTAGCGGTACCAGATTATACGACAGCGCCACATGTGAAGGCGGCTAAATATAAAATATGAAGGAAATGAACAGTAACGGAAGCGTCACAAAGACAAGTGCTCAGAAGGGATTAGCACTAGATATTAAGATAACTGAATAACTGAGGACAACTCAGGCTGTGTGTAGAGAGACCTTGCATACGAGGTTTGTCAGGAAAGTAATGAGACTGTTTCTCTATTTCAGGAACTACATACAGAAGGACAATGAAACTAGTGGAGCTGATAAAGGCAACATTTGTCTACAAGCAGTGAATATTTGAAGTACCTACGGTGAACACACGTGAGTTTATAACATATTTTGTTAGGTGTGTTAGTGTTGCTTGTCCGTGAGATGGCGGGTACATCAAATTTTGTGTGAAACTCAATGACAATGCACTAGAATCATTTAGTAACATTTAGAAAACATTTAGAAAATTAACACAAGCTGCTGAGTGGCACACAAGCAGCCCAACACGAGTAAAGAAGGCCAGGAGAAGCAAATAAAATATCTGGATCATATTGATTTGGTTCTTTGATTATCAAGGCGTGATCCATAAGGATTTTTTTCCTCGATGAAAAACAATGTATCAACTATTTTAGATCCAGGTCCTTGAAAGATTAAGGAATCGGGTCATTCGTGTCCGTCCTGACATGTCCTAATCATGGATCCTCCGTCACGACAATGCACCGTGCCACACTGCTCTCTATTGGTAACAAGGGCATTCATGTTTTGCCAAACTCCCCCCCCACCCCACATTTCCTAAGATCTCAGTCTCTGTGACGTCTTCCTGTTCCCAAAAATAAAAAATGCTGTTTGTGGCCATCATTTTTGGTCCGTAGGAAAAGTTGAAAGGGTCGTGACACAGGAGCTTTGGAGGGTTCTATCTGTGAGAGGGCAAGAGTGTCTTCGAAACTAATAACAGGATATTTTTCCGCATCTGATGTACTAATCCAACTAGTCATCCATGTCGTGGGACAAAATATTGTGTAAACAAGTTCTGAAAGATTGGATGTCATAGTAGTTCTCTCACAGTCGTATATCGGTAACTGGCAATTATAACCTTGGTCTCAGACAGTAAAGGAATATGAACACCGTGCAATGTTTTCTGATTATTTTTTCTGAAAGCGATTTCTCCGATTCACTACGTAAATATTATTCGATTTCTGCTATTCGTTCACTGTTCTTTCTATTCTTCGATGGCAAGATTCAAGTGTGCAAAGTTTTACTGAAATCAGATGGACGATACGGCAGCGCATAAAATACATACAAACATGATGCGGCTGTCTGCCACGCGTCTCAGTGTTTATGAGAAGAGAGTTTACAAGAAGTACGATGAAATAATTTCTAAAGCACCTTCATTGGCGTAATTGGATAGTGTTTGTAAAATAAATAGCCAATTCAGTTAGTAGCAAACAGGTAATAAATTTAAACGTCGTTCAAAATGTAGTCGTATTAGAAGCAACTCCGTGTTCATGACGTCATATCTCCTAAACTATATGGCGTACAGTGATATAAGTCTGCCTATAACTTTCGCGAATGTGCAACGATGTATGAGCAGGTACAGTGGTGTGGTACAAAAGCCATGATTTGTTTTTCTATAATTCCGGACGATTTTTGAGTATTGCTTCTCGGAAATACCGCATAACTCAGTCATATTGCTTATTGACAACAAGACCTTAGAGCAAAAATTTATGTAGCAGTACGCCACAGTAAATAAAAAAAATTAATTCAGTCAAACTTCTACTTTCAGTCGAACATTGAGTGCTTTTTACGGTTTTTGCTCTTCGTGCTGCTGCCATTGGCATGGTCGGTCTTTGTTTTCGCCGTCATAACCGTAAACCCCTGTTTCGTCACGAGTTATGATACTTTTGAGCAAATCTGGATCATCATTGACGTCATTCTAGAGATCCTGAGCAATGCTCACGCGACGGTTCTTCTGATTAAATTTGGGAAGTCTTGGGACAAACTACGCCTACACACATCTCATGCACAAGACGGCCGAAACAATTGCGTGACACGAGCCGACCTGTATTCCATCATACTCAGCAACATTGCTTACGGGAAATGAACGATTTTCCAAAACAATTATCTTCAGAGCTTCGACGTTAACATCTGTTGCTGATGTGCTGTCTTCCAGATCGAGATTCTGGCACCTTCTCGGTCATAATTGGAGAGCTTGTACCACTTCTAAACATTTCCTTTATTTCGAAAAGATTCATTGTATGCCACTGTCAACATTTCAAGTGTATTAGAACACTACATTCCATTTTTCACAAAAAAGTGATGCAACGTTTTGCAACAATTGTTATGCTGTTAGAAAATCTCCGAACACCCTAAAACACATCTAACCTATCTCTCTGTCAAAAACAGACCAAATATGATGTATACTTGAAACTATGAACATATTTTCAGGACATGTGTACCAACATAATAAAAAGAAATTGATAATCGAATGGAAGTTGCCGGCGCAGTTTGATAAGTCACCTTACTTCTTGAACGGCGCCGGTTTGTTGGTCCCAGTTGCTGCGTGGATCATTTCTTAACCGTCCAAGGGCCATACTTTTGTGTCCCAACTTCGTCGCCGCTTTTGTGTCCCAGCCTCGTCGTAGGTGTCGGTGGCCGAGTGGAATGAGCCCGACACAGGAACAAAAATAGCTCGGTGGTGCAGGTACGGAGGGGAGCAGCCAGAAACTATAAACACTAGAGTAAATTAGAAAGAGATATATATTGCACAGAATGTAACAATACTTAACTTTTACATAGTACTGCAGAATGTTGATACATAGTTGTTAGAGGCCTGCCTAGTGCCTGTACGATAGCAAAGTCTTCAATGGTGCCTATCTGATTACGAAGGTCCTAACTCGTTGCTATCTCAGTCCGAAGTGGCCGATGTCCTTCAGTGGTGGCCACGAGCGGCGTTGTCGCAGAGGGCGCTCGTGGCTGTCGTCGTGAGAACGCCGCGCCGTGCGTGCATGACGGCGCGCGGCGAAAGTAGGTGGCGCGCACTTTGTACTTGTGCGACACCACACATACCCCACTCATGTGCTGCATGTAAATCTTGGTCATGTGGTTGTTTATAACCATGGAGAGACAGGGAGCCTGAGAAACATACTTTTATACTGTGACCGTTCGTCTTCGGAAAGATTGCTGGCACACTCACACGATGACGTAACACAATCAATTGCGATCTGATCTTGTGATTGGATGACTGAGCGGAAGTAAATCTGAAGCTCGGTTGCCGCGACGAGAGTATAAGTAGCAACGAACAGAGGCATCCAGTCATTACACAGAAAATACTAACGAGACTCTACTAGTGGTACCAGATAATACGACTGCTGTACATGTCAAGACGGATAAATATAAAATGTGAAAGAAATGAACAGTAACCGAAGTGTCACAGAGACAAGTGATCACAAGACATTAGCACCAGATATTAAGACAGCTGAGTAATTGAGGTGAGCGTAGGCTGCCTTGTATAAACCAGTGCTAGAGACTGGCTGACGTAGTTCTTCCTTCGCAGTCGTATTTCCGAAACACACAGTTATAATCTTGATCTCATACGCTTAAGGAATATGATTCCTGTGCAATTGTTTCTGATTTCTTTTATTCAGATCGATTTCTTCGATTCAGTACGTCATGGTGATTCGATTTCTAGTATTCGTTCACTGTTCTTTCTATTCTGCGATGGCTCGATTCAGGTGTGCAAAGTTTCACTGAAAGCGGATGGGCGGTACGGCAGAGCATAAAATACAAAAACATGATGCACCGGCAGAGCATTAAATACAAACAAACATTATGGCCCGGTTTCCCACGCATCAGTATTTCTAACGTCACATCTCTTAAACTATAAGAGGTACAACCAGACAATTTCTTAGGTACATTCAATGGTGTGAATGGATAGTGTTAGCAAAATATGTTGCGAAGACATTTAGTAGCAAATAATTAATAAATTTAAAAGTCATTCATAATGCAGTACGTTTAGTCGCAACTCCGTATTCATGACGTTACGACTGCTGAACTACGTGTATTATAGTAATACAATTATGCCTCTAACTTTTGCGCAATTTTTTGCACATTGCTTGTAGGGACTATTTATGTGGGTACGTATGGGCCCAGTGCATCTCGTGCGAGGCACCATGATGTCCACAAGTGTCGTACACTGGCTACAGACCATGTTCACCCCATCATGACGATCGAGTTTCCTAACGGCAGTGTTATTTTCCAACATGAGAACGCACCAAGTCACAAGGTCACGAGTGGTTCGATGAAAACAGTGACGAGTTGCTATTATGTGCTTGTCCCTCAACATGTTGTATCTCAGCGCGATCGCAATAGAACGCGTATGTGACGTGAGTGAACGTGTCGTTGGAGCTGATCCTTTCCTCACTGAAAAATTACGGGAGCCAGGCGACTTTGAATGCAGATGCGGTCTCTCCAGCCACATAGCACCGCCTCATCACTTCCGTGCCAAGACGCGTCCCCGCTGTCATCGTGCCAAATGAGGATATATTGGCTGTCACGTGGGTCGTACTGTTGTGACTGCTCAGTATAAACTGTTATCTGGCCATGCTAACGATATATCATTCATTACGTGTAATGGAAATGTTCGAACAGTACAGTATGTGACGGAGAGTACTTTTCACTTTGTTATTTGTGAAGTTTTCTTTATGTTTAAGTGAACGATGGAGAGTAGCAAGAACATATGCATTGGTTGCTTCGCTGTGAACTTGTCTGAGAAATTTTCTCTTCGTGTCACTACGTTAACGATATACAGGAGACTGCAAAATGACCATAGGTTCCGACTCGATTTAGAAAACAATACAGTATGACTTTTTCAACGGGAAGAAGTGTTCAGACATCAACGTGACTTCCAACATACCCAAAGAGAGTGTTAGAGGCCCATTACTTCTCACAGAATATATGACCAACTAGCTGAAAATGTGGCGTTGCCCGTGTTCGTATTTATTGCAGTCATCTCACCTTCTCTTTCTCTCCCTGTCCACCTTCCTTTCCCTTATGTTCATCTGCTCCTCTCCCCTCTCTCTGCCGTCACTTCCTCCTGTCTGTTGAACTCCTACACCTCCTCAGATCATCTCTGAAAAATTAGATCAATTTTTTTAACATTGTACTGATCAGTACTTTTCATCTCATCGTAGCCGTGCACGAAATTTCAAACATTCTCAAAATACAGTTGTCAATTTCAAGAAATAGACACATGTAATCAAGTAGGTTCAACACTATTTCTACGACAAAGATATTATAAACGATATAACAGAACATTTAATTTTCTTTTGCTTAAGTTCCCTAGTTGGTGATACTTCTTTGTCTCTTACTCTTCAAGAAACTTAACTGTCAGAATGCACAATTTAAACGCGACTGACACAAACCACAATTTTAAACAACTTTTTATGTGCCTCTGCGTCTTGTTGTTTTCTCTCGTTTGCTGTCTCTAAAAGTTTCGACAGAAAGTCTGTAAAGTATACGATGTCGGTATTTGTCGACTATAGTTAGTAAAAGAAAACCAGAGAACAAGCCAGGAAGCAAAAGTCTACATTGAGAAATTACTTATATTTTAATGTCCGCGAAGTTAATCTAGGCTGTAAGTACAAAGTATGATAGTATGAATTGCCGATTTAGCATTTTCCCACAGTTCTTTCTGCATTATATGCTTCGACGCAGCTAACTCAAAATATTTGTAGAGCTTATGGGTCTTAACTACGGGGTCATCAGTCCCTAAACTTACAAACTATCTATGAACTAACTAATACTAACGAAGGCACAAATATCCATGTCCGAGGGGGGATTCAAACCCCCGACCTAGTGGCCGTGCAGACCATGACTGGAGCGGCTCAGTCCCCTCAGCCACCGCGGCCGGCACGCAGCTAACTAAACGCCGATTATCAGAGAAACAACTACGCCTGGAGGCCAGGTGAGTTGGTGTATTATCACGCTCCCTGTACTTACTGACGTTCTGCGTGGTTCTGCGTAGTCGGTCAGGTATCTCTTAATCTCGATTCTTGTATGTTCGACAAGAGTGATAAAACTTCAGTCGCAGGATGTGATTAACCATTAATCAATGACTGATGTTAATGAAACACTAATAGGTGGATGCTTTACCATGTGCGTCCGTGGGGACTGCGGAATCACGTTACGGGTTGCGCGGCCGGAGGTTTAGGTCCTCCTTCAGGCGCGCGTGTGTCTATGTGTGTGTGTGTGTGTGTGTGTGTGTGTGTGTGTGTGTGTGTGTCACCGTTCGCACGTGGGAATGGTGGTTTATGTCCGACAGATGGGAACTTCGATCTCGGCAGTGGTTAATGCAGGACTTCGGCATCACACGTTCAACCGCCTCCATGGTGTACCGTGAGTGGTTGGATGAGGTGCCACAGTCCACAACAAAGAACTGTCAGTCCATCCTCCCACAGGCATGCGTGTGTGTGTGTCTTGTCCTTAGTGTAAGTAGTTTGTAAGTCTAGGGGCTGATGATCATATTACTTTACAAATATTTAAACATTTTTGAAGCACAGTTTGTTATGAACGGTAGCGACTCTTATAGGATGATTCTGCCAGCATTGTGGAAAAGTGTGAGACACTAAGCGGACTATGCCTTCAGTTTTTTGCGATAGCTTTGTTGTATTAGAGCACGTTAATAAAAGTTAGTTCCGTTATACGTTATGCGCATTTTTACGCATTTACGAAAGTAATGCATTTCATTGTCTTTCGAACATGGACGCAAACAAAGAAATGTATGGTTTACTCTTGAATCACTGTTCAACTAACGACTATGTCGCATCTTGTGAGACATGACCCTAATTTCATGAAAGATTGACAAAGCTCACCGAACTGACTAATTTTTTTCATTTGTGTCTTCCAGTGACGATGAATATTTGTGACTAATCTTTCATTTCTTTCAGTGCAAAGAATGACAATACACAAAATGTTAGATCCAGAAACACACACCCGTCCAACAATCCCGCAGTCCCGGTTCTTTGAATGCGCTCACTGGACTCTTCGGGTAGCTGGAGATGGCGTGCAGTTGGTAACACGTGGTTTCGTGAGTCATGGCAGTATAATGGAGAATGTCTGCTATTAGCATGTGTACACAGCTGCGCAACCAAATTACAACACCTTCAATAACAAGAGATACCACGATCGATTTTATTTGGAGATATTAGGTGGTAAAAAAGGTCACATGATTGAAAAGAGAGCCGTATAAGAGATGTATGGAAGATAATGAAATCAGTATTCAGCGTTGCCGCAAATAATGGCTATAACCATTGCTCCACGACCCGGCATGGAAACCACATCTACATACATAATCAGCAATACACCGAAAGGCGCGTGGCGGAGGGTACCCACTACCACTACTAGTTATTTGCTTTCCTGTTCCTCCCCCATATAGAATGAGGGGAAAACGAATGATTGTACGAGCTCTAATCTCTCTTTGTGGCCTTTATGCAGAATTTCTTCAACAGTGTTGCTAAAAAAGGACGATGCCTTTCCTCCAGCGACTTCCATTTGAGTTTCCGAAGGATCTCAGTAACCCACGTGCATTGATCGAATCTACCAGTAACAAATCTAGCCGCGTCTCTGAATAGCTTCTATGCCTTCCCTTAAACCGATCTGGTGGAGATCCCAAGTACTTAAGCCATACTCAAGACCGGGTCGTACAAGCGTTTTAAGCGTCTTATAAGCGGTCTCCTTTACAGAGAAATCACATCTGCTGCTCATTCTCTCCTAAACCACTGGATTAATTTCAACCAAATTTGGTACACACGTTAATGTGAGGTAACAATTGCTGCAGGGTTAATAATCACATACAACACATGGTTCAGAAGATAAGACGTCGTAAACAGTAGGAATTGGACAAAGTGCCACATGATGGAGCGAGACTTTAAAAATACGCTTAATGAGAATGAGAGAACTTAGCGACTTGCAACAAACTTTACTTTCAGACCTTTATTAAACTTATTCTTGCTGGCAACCATAGCAAAATGATAAAGGAAAAAAGTTTCTCGCTTACTACTTTTCCGCTGTTTAGTGAGTAAAACTACGGCATTCGCTATTACGTCACAATTTATAATTTTTATCTACAAATTGTAGCCGCAGGAAATTTTACAGAGAGTATACCCGCATATAGTTGAGCGTACTTTCTAAACTGTATCACTGTACGACCCGTAGTTTGTGAGATATGAGCACATAAATAGTAACGTTCATGGAAAACCATGACTCACCAAGTTTTAATCTATTTTTTCTTTCATACTAATTGTAGTCCCAAGAGATTTTACTGACGTACTGCCCTTACACAAATTAGTATATACATAAAAATGGCAGCAATAAATAAATAAATACCCAGACAAGGCCGGGTATACAGCTAGTTCTCCCAATAAATCCAAGTCAACCATCCGCCTTTCCCACGACTGTCCTTATATGCTCTTTACATTTCATATCGCTGTGCAGTGTTACGCCTGGATATTTGACGTGATTGTGTCAAACAGCTCACTACTAATGCTGGATTGTTTCTCCTACTCATCTGCATCACCTTATTTCTTTCTACATTTGAGGCTAGCTGCCATTCCTCACATCACCTAGAAATTTGGTCCACGTCATCCTGCATCCATGATGACACCTTCCTGGGTACCTATTCCATTTTCTCTAACCTTCGTTAGCAGTCTGTAGTGCGGTACCGTGTCAAACGCGTCTCGAAAATCGAGAAATATCCAGCCAGCCCTTCACCCATGTTTCGCAAGTTTTTTTGAGAGTAAAGGGCAATCTCTTTCGCACGATCGACGCTTCCTAAATCCATGCTGATGCATAGACAGTCTCTGAACAAATACATACCGCTTATTACGATTTGGATGAATACTGCTTTTACGTCAAGTTACTGGAACCCGTTCAACTAGACAAAATCCTGATGAAACACGGAACATCTGCTCAATTTCGACATCGAGACTCAACGGTGAGTACAGTTTCCATATCTAATGCCGGTATTGAATATAAGATTGTTCGCGTTTTCAATTTGCCGCCAGAAGTAGAAAATTGTCATCTTAGAGAGGTGTTATCACGTTATGGCGATATTAAATTAGAAACGAGCGCTGGTCAAAGCAACATAAACTTCAGTGTGTCAGTGGTATAAGATCAGTAGAAATGCACGTTAGAACTAATATTCCCTCTCATATCACTGTCTGTGGGTACAGGGCTCATGTGACATATTCTGGTCAGGAAGAAACGTGTTACATCTGTAACGAAAGCGGACATATGCGCCAGGATTGCCCGAAAAAACCGGTTATATTAAGAAACAACTTGCAGCAACGGAAAAAAACTGACGTTAGCTGAATTAGTAGCACCCACTCGGGAAGTTGATGACCCAACACCCAGTAGCAGTTTTTCTGAGCAACCATCTCTGGTCCCGGCTGAATTTCCACCACTGCCAGCAAAAGTAAACTTAGATCAGGTGCCCACTAAAGTCATTACCCCAGTTGTAGCTAATAAACGGAGACGAACCTCTGATGAAAGTAGTGCGGATGACAAATTCGAACGTTCGTCACAGGATAATAGCAAAAAACACCGTTAACACCGTGTTAGAAACTAAAGTTCCTACACCCGTTACGGATACAACAATTGAAAGAAATCCCATAGAGATTTCTAACAGTTCTAGTATAGAATCCGAACCGCAGCAACGGGAAGAAATTCTATCACCCGTGCTGCAAACATCAGTAGAGGAAGTACAACACGTAGACCTAGGGACACCAGGCAAACCCGACCCAGGTGTTAGTGGACATCATCAAACCGAACCTCTGATAGTAAACAACCCGGACTGTGATCCTGTTGTCAATACACAAACCGCACCAAGTCAGAGCAGCGTCCAAAACAGAGCGGACGTAAACATAAACAGTGACGCGGAAATGGAAAGCGAAGCAGGAAGTGGCGAGCCGGCGAGGCCGCAGCCTGCCGCTGCGGTGGCGCGCCAACTGTCGCACTCTGATATGGAGCTGGACGTCTGCAGCGAGCCGCCCACCTCGCCTTCTGCTGTGGGTTTCACCAGCAATGGGAGGCGTAGGAGTAAAGTACAGCCGAAAATGAACGCTGTGCGAAAGAAAAAGAAAAACGCGGACGCAGGAGGGGGGAAAGTTAAAAAGTAGTGCTTTTCTGGACTAGATAGATGCAGGAATATAAAGTTGTAACCCTGAACATCAGTAGAATCACCTCTGACCTGAAACTCGCGGCCTTCAAACAGTTTGTTTACGAATCTGAAGCCGATATTTTGCTGTTACAGGAGGTGTTAACAACGAACCTCCGTATATCGGGCTTCAACACCATAGAAAACATAGCCCTGGAGAACAGTACCGGTACTGCAGTTTTAATTAAAGACGGTATTCCATTTCAAGAGATTGAAAAATTGGAATCCGGTCGAGGTATAAGTTTTAATTTGTATAATGTCACCGTGGTAAATTTATACGCTCCGTCGGGGAATTCTAATAAAACTGAACGTTCCAGATATTTCAAGGAGGAGATTATCTACCTTCTAAGGAAAAACCCGCAATACATATTGTTAGGTGGAGACTTTAATTGCGTTTTACATGCGAAAGATCAGCATCCTCATTTCAATTACTGTAAAGAGCTGCACGAACTTGTAAAACATATAAAGCTGCAGGACGCGTGGGAAGTGAAGTATCCCACACTGGTGAGATTCACCTACTTCACCGCCCACTCATGCAGCCGCCTTGACCGACTCTATGTGACGGATAACATTAGTGGCAGGCTTCGCGCCGCGGAAGTAATCCCTGCAGTATTCTCTGACCATTGTGCGCTTGCTGTAACACTTGATCTCGATAAACAGCCCACCAAACTATATAGATCACAATGGATGCTTAATATCTCGCTGTTGCAAGACAGAGAATTAGAAGACGACGTCAGGCACACATGGAACGTTTGTCTCAGATCCCTAAGCCGCTATCAATCCAAAGTAGACTGGTGGACAAATCACGCAAAACGAAATCTTCGTCAGTGTGTGATAAACTACGGCAGACAAAAAGCTAGGGAAATAAAAAACACCACAGAATTTTATTATTCTATATTAAGAGAACTCTATGATAAATCTGACAATAATGGATCGCACTTCCAACAAATCAAGAGCATCAAAGCAAAATTACTTAGTATCAAGCGCACACAGTTAGAGGGTCTGAAAATAAAGTCCAAATCACGCTCTCTGGTAGCTGAAGAGATGACGTCTCTGTACCATTTAATTAAACATAACACCAACCGAAGGCGGACGTTCATTGATGAGCTATTGACGTCAAATGGTAGACTGCTCGTAAATCAAAACGACATAGTACAGGAAATACATCAACATTAAAGAGAATTGTATTCTCTAGAACATGTTGATGAGGGTGCAGTAGGTGAATTTTTCCAAGTACTTACTCCGGAAATTAATTCTGATGTTAACAGTGACATATTGACTGCGTTTACAGAACGTGAAGATTTAGATCTCATTTCAAGGTCGCCGCCCAACAAATCCCCTGGACCTGATGGGTTGCCAAAAAAATTTTATTGTAAATTTTGGCCCCTTATAGGACCAACTTTTACGGAAATTATATTCTAAACGAAATATTAAAAGGTGTCGTAGTTCCTAAAGAGTTTAAGGAAGGGAAAATTGCTTTAGTTCCAAAAAACAAAGGACGAAAATGCATCGACAACTTCAGGCCTATTACTTTGCTGAATTGTGATTATAAAACCATCGCCCGGACGGTTACCAGTAGAATGAGTCTTCCCATAAGTAAAATTATTGGAAAACACCAATCCTGTATCCCTGCACGAACTGTCATGAACACAATTTCTGCCTACAGAGATGTCATATCCATAGCCTCCGTTACAAATATAAAGTGTGCACTATTTTTTATAGATTTTAATAAAGCGTTTGATCGAGTAAATCACCAATACCTGGAAAAAGTAATGAAGGAAGTAGGCCTGGAAGAAAGAGTATTAAAAGTGGTAAGAAATTTGATTACAGGGATAACGACTAAAATAGCTGTCAATGGACAATTAACTGGGGCTATAAACATTTAAAGGGGGGTCCCACAGGGCAGTCCTCTCTCTATGCTGCTGTATGTGCTCTCCTTGGAGCCAATACTCAAAAGGGTTACCACGAAACTCTCTGGGTTACAGCTTTCGGGTGTTAAATTCACTATAGGGGCGTATGCTGATGACGTGGGAGTGCTACTAAGAACAGTAGATGAGGTCACAAGCCTAAAAGAGGACTTTGACACCTACTGTGCAGTTTCATGTGCAAAAATTAACACGGGAAAGTGTAAATTAGTAAATATCAGAGGGTTAGACGACGTAGCCGTGCCATGGGCACAAACCGTCGAATAACACAAAACTTTAGGGATCATCGTTGATAAATGTCCATTAAAAATGGCGGCCCTGAACTGGAGAGCGACAATTAACAAAATGCAAGGGACCACTTTAGAAGCAACCTGGCGATCACTAAACCTTATTGGAGCCGTGAGGATTGTCAACACCTATCTATTGTCGAAGGCATACTATGTGGCTCAGATTTTCCCGATTCCAAAAGTACAGGCAAATAAAGTAATGCAGTTAGCAGCCAGGTACGTGTGGAGAGGAAACATTTTTAAGCTCACACCCGGAACATTAACAAAACCAAGATTGACTGGAGGACTCGCACTCACTGATATTCATAGGAAGGCAACTGCTTTATACTTTAGACGAACAGAAAGATTAATACATGGCAAACACAGTAATATTACAGAAAAACTCTTTAAAATACTGCAACCAAAGAGCATGAATCCGCCGATAGATATCAGCAATCATAACTTCCGTCTGAAACATATCAGTCTGTTTTACCTGGAGTATAGTTACTTAAAAGAAAGTCGTGTACCATCTACGACTTTAACTACAACCCAAATCTTACAGATATGGCAACAGAAAGATATTGCAAACAGTATTATGCTAAAGTTTCCACATAGAAACTGGTTGACAGTGTGGAAAAATATCAGCCTTAAAATCCACACGTCAGAGGTTGCGTCCACCTGGTACAAAGTCGTCAACCAGACGATAGCAACGAACGAAAAGCTACATCGCATCGGAAAAAGTGATACAGACAAATGCAGAAAATGTGGACTACTGGACACCATAATCCATAGATTCACTTGTAGCGGACATATCGAAAACTGAAATTGGGTGAGGAAACGAATAGCATTACTATCAAGAACCTCCGAAACTAGCTACACTTCAGAAATTATGATGTGGGCGGAAAGAAGTTATTACCCGAAAACAAAGAACAATACAATTATGTGGCTTCTCGGTAATTATGTAAACTATATATTCCGCGGACCTGCGGAAGACAATCCCATAAGTTTTCAATCGTACATGAACACAGCGAGATGGAGAATCATAAGCACTATTGATGACAAAAAACAGTTTAGCAACATGCTAAATATAGCTTTTGAAAAGGCTGGAATAGGATAAATTTTTTTTTGTCTTGGGACTGTAATTACTGCTACTGTCGCCATTTAAAGACGCAACAGTTTCACTTAAATTTTAAAGAAGAACCTTTTGTTTCTGTTTTCCAATGGATATTGCTGTTTATTCCTAGATTTTTTTAAACAGTTGCTTTTAACGGAAAAAAAGCAGTCTAGTGCATATGGTAACGGTGGGTTGTGTGGGCGGCCAGACGCCAGCCGCCGGCCTCCTGTAGCCGCGGCACGCGCAGCTCCCTCCTCTCCACAAGTTTGGTTTGGTTTCGTAAATCTGTAGTAGTGTGTGTGCACTGCTTAAACGCGGTCAGGCGTTGGTTTCCCTTTAAAGAAGAATACTTTTGTTTCTGTTTTGCAATGGATATTGCTGTTTATTCCTAGATTTTTTAACAGTTGCTTTTAACGAAAAAAAAAAGAGCAGTCTAGTGCAAAAAAAAAAGAGACTGAGGCGCTTCAGTCACGGTCTGGACGGCAACTACGGTCGGGGGTTCGAATCCCCCCTCGGCCATGGATATTTGTGCCGTCCTAGTTCGTAAGTAGTTCATAAGTAGTTTGTAAGTTTAGGGACTGATGACCCCGTAGTTAAGTCCCATCCAAACATTTGAACATTTTTTTTAGTAGCTTCTCTTTCTCAAAAAAATTTATTATATTAGAACTTAGAATATGTCCAAGACTTATACAGGAAACTAACGTTAATGATATAGACCTGCAATTATATGAATGTGTTCTTTTGACATTATTATACAGGGGAGTTACATGCGCCTTTTAACAGTCGCTTGGAACTTCTTGCTGAATGAATACTTCGCGATAAATGCACGCTAAGTAAGGGACCAATGCCGCAGAGTTCTCTTTGTAAAACCGAATTGGTACCCCATCTGGACCTGCCACTTGTTTGTTTTCAATTGTCTCACAAGGGACACCTTTGACCTCGAACTCTCCGAACCGTACGAAACCGTGCTTGGAATAACAAACAATCGTAAGCAGGACAATGTTGTGTGTCATTTCCATGCAGAACGATGCATTGTACCTCGAGTAATATGGGAGGTTCGTACGCCGTCTTGCAATAATTGTTTTTGTCTGCAGTTAAAAATACATTACATCGGATTTTTGTAGTCGCATTGCTGCATATACTTCTGTTACATTATTCACCAAAAATTTATAATGTATTACAAACGCAAAAGCTAAAGGGAATATTAGTATAAGGATACCAGTTTACTTACAGTCGTGGAGGCGTACAGTGCTGATGTTGACAACAACCGTAGAATGTTATTGGAAAATCCAATCATACAGAATAAGGGAAATAATCCTTGGTGTTGATATTGAAGTAAATAAATAATTCTGTTGTTTTTCTTAGGTTAACAGAATTTTTTATGTTGTTAGTAAATTAATCATCCTTGTGAAAGAAATATTTTGTTGCCAACATTAGCATACTACGTCGCTGCAACCGTAACTAAACTTTACGCAGTACTCTGTCTCAGTTAAGTTGTAATCCCTTATAGATATGTGTCAATATAGACATTTACTTATAAAAATATAACAGGGGGTGGGTTTTGTGATAAAACGCCAGGTTTCGTGGTTTCAAGTTACATACTGCAATTTATAACGGCTGAACTTCGAAATACAACAAAGAGCATTCAACGGTTGTTGCAAACATCAGCACAGTACACTGCCCGGTCTCCGTAAGTAATATTTTACGCAGTGTAATAATATTATTTTTCGTGTTAGTACCCTAGCTGCGGGAGTGGCCCACCGCTTAAAGGCACCTCCCTGCGGATGTGTGAGTCCTCCCTCTAGCATGGGTGTGTGTATTGTTTAACTTAGTTTAAGTACTTTGTAAGCCTAGGGACTAATAACCACACAAGATAAGTCCGTTAGATTTTAACCATTTGAACATATTGTACTCAAAATATATTTTTATGTTTTGGAATGCTCTATTGCGTTATGATACTTTGGGGCTGCAAACTCCCTACTGACAGAATCTGTGTTATTAGGTAGTGCATTCAAAAGAGATATACAAAAAGGTGCGTTCGAATATCACACACGTCAGGTCTTAATAAATATATTTACGGAAACCATACTGACCTCTTCGTCCGGCTTACCAGTTCTCGCGACAATTTTTTCTTATGTTCGACTCTTTTTCGAAACGAGGTATTGTAAATCCATCTCTAGAACGATTAGAGGCTTTTAAGGTAGCATAATTACCCGCAATTTCATGTAAATTGCCTATAGCATCCCAGTATGTTTACACTTAAGAACTATGGGCAACGACATTCAGGATGCGACAGCTCGCACTTACAGGAGCGTTAAGACAGAGGACTCTTGTGAACCACGATTCTTCTTCACCACGATTCGATTCTTACAATACTTTATTTGTATTCGCTCAAATGAATGATTCATTCACAAAAGCCCACAACTCTACCACCTTCCTACTTTCGATATAAAACCGTCGTGGCGATAACAGGACAAGGAATGACTGCTGGTCAGACACCCGCGCGGTGAATGTAGTATCAGAGACCGTGCTGACCGTGTGTAGAAAGAGGAAGCTAACTGAGTTACCGACGGCTGGTTTGGTGACTCGGATGCTGGGCAAGATCACGTGGGGAACTGCACGGCTTGCCGGCTGTTGGAGGACTGCTGCGGGGAGTGTCTTCAATAAGTGGAGGAACTACGTCCAGTCGTAGGGGGCTGGGCGTCCACCACTCCTTACAGATTTATACGTCGTAGTGTCGGCAGAGTGGTGAAACAGGTAACTGGAGTGGCATTAACATCAGTCTTCATCACTTGGCAGAGTAGAAGTGATTCTGAACACTCAGAGCACTGAAGATTGACGATTGGCCTCCGAAATGACGACCCACGTACATGCCGGTGTGAACACCACTACGTCGGCAACCAAAGTGGAGAGGACACCTACGCGTCATCGCCGAATTCGTCCAGATTTGTAGTACATGTAGAGCGTGGTGAGATATGAAAGTGAACCGAGTGGGAACTCCCGATGGAAAATAAAAGGAATTTTGATACGGATCTATCACCATATGCACCTTATCAACTGCCCATGAGAGAGTTTGTTTAGGGAGCAGGGTTTGGCTTAAAAGCGGGCCACTATACGAAATAAAAGCTTAATTCTGGTAGGAGGTACCCAGATTAGAGTTTACTGTTATAAAAAAAGCTTAATTTTAGCAGTAAAATTAGCAAAAGGTCCGTGTGAACTACCGGCTACTCCATGCTGCAAAACCTTGTTCCCTGGCTCAAATTGAGAACTGACGTGGTTCAAATTGCTCAATAACAGGAAGTTAACAACACAGTGGCCAATATACGTAGTAGCTCACACGAAATTACACACAGGCGTTAATAAACAAGCTACCACAATTAAAGTTGTTTCATATTAGTGGCTAATGAATAACATTTATGGCGCAACTAAAACATAAAAAAATTGATTCTGAGCTTGGTCTCAAAACTGGTGAAAAACAGTATTAAATAAAAGGGGGGTGTGCTCGAAAACTACAGTCTATAGGCAAGTCAAAATTATACTGAGCTTAACTTGTTTATTCAGGTCGAACGCAAACAAAATGGGGAACCAAGTTTGTTAATACAATAAAAATGCTTCCCATTTACATGATCTAATACTGACGATGCCCAGCACTGAATTTAACATTTACACAGAGCTTAACGGTACTGGGGGGAGGGTTTATAAACAACACTCACTCGCTCTTACACACGCAATGCAACACCGAAACTCACCAAAACCAGCGAGAACTATCTAGGCACTGGTTTTATGAGAAGCGGCGTGAATTCAGGTGACTAGCTGCAAACCCCTGAAGTCGGAGTTCGGACCTACGTGGTTCCGAAAACCGGTAAAAATGTGTAAATTCAATTTCCGAAAAATAAAGAAAATTAACTGCGGCATGAAACCCCCAGAACTGCGTAGAATTTTACAAGGAAGCTACTGAAAGGCATCAATATGCGATTGGGAGCGTTCACAGAGACGGAACTAGTCCAGTCTTAAAAAACCAGAAAAGTGAAATAATTATAAAGACGAAAAAGTGACAATAAAAACTACGGCATGCAACCCTTAAAAATACATAGAATTTCATAAGCAAGCTATTGAAGGAGGTTGTACAAGGCTCGGAGAGAAGTAGTGACAAAGATTGACTGCATACTACAAGTTTGGAGAAGAAACAGCAAAATTAAAATAGGCGGGGAGAGAAGATCGCGAAATGTTAGTGGAAATCAGAAGGATGCACACATAGCTACTTGCCTGATGGGCATGGAACAAACAATAGTGGATGCTGAAGGCTTTGTTCTAAGAACCAACCAAGTGGAACACATATCACCCATGGATGGAAACGATTACAAAGATTTTACATGCACTGTACAAAAATGAACATATCGGCTGTTAGAAATCGGGCCCCACAAATCTAGAAAGATTTCGTACACCGCCACATAATCACAAAAGGTTTGAATATACCAGGCCGTTATCAAACTGCAACTAGTAACACATACACCACCTCTATCTGTTGGAAATCAACGGACTAAAAAACTGCAACACATTTCCGCGCACAATCGAAAAAAAAATTCTAAAAATGAATCTAAGTTCAAGAGTCTAAGTTACATAGACTAGACAACGAATCGCTACTATCTCCGCGGACACAATAGCAGAACCAACCTTACCTCACCACGATCCGAGCACAAAGTGAAGAGCGAGCGGCCAGGAGGTACGAAGCTACCGGAAACTGGCAAAAGCCAAAAAATCGGCGGTGGTGGGGACGCGAGACTTGCCCTGAGAGGGCTCGCCGACTGCCTTGTAACCAAAGGGTGTAGAAACCTAATTGGTAGCATCAGTAGCAGAGGATGGTAACGACTAACTATCGACTCTAACCCAGAGAGAACCATGCAAAGGGAGCTAATACTATCCACGTTTAGACAGCCATTAGATTCTCGCACATCCACTTAGAAGTAAAACAAGTACACATTCTTACAGGGACAGTGGCGTAGCGGAGAAGCCGTACTTACTGCCACATTCATAAGCACAATAATAAATTATTAAAATAACAAAATCCTAGCAATATTATTTATCATTTCAGAAACTAATATTTTAAAACATGAAATAAAAATGATACTCTTCATGCCTCGAAAAGAGTGGTGTTCTAGTTTGAACAAAATGTTAATCTAGCGACATCAAATAAATTACAATTTTAGAAAAAATATATGGAAGAAGACAGGCGGTCGTCTTTCATCACCCCTTCGTTAACTGTAAATTTTGATCTAGGGTGAGGTAATTATATTACATCAGAAACAGCAAACTTTTCTAAGCTAACATGTGGTTGCCTTATGGGCAACACAGACAGCTGGGCACGTCACATGAACACAGCAAAAACAAATAACAACAAAAAGCACATTGTAAAATACTAATCCCTATAAAAACTAAATCAATGGAGATGCAAATGTAGCTGGCGAGACGGAGACCACGGGATTGGGACAATATGTCTAACAATCCAAAATTTACAAAGAAACATAGACAGAAAAATCATAAATATAGAATATACATGACATTGAAAGACAAAAAAAAAAAAAAATAAAAATAAAAAAAAAATAAAAAAAAAAAAAAATAAAAAAAAAAAAAATCACACTGTTGAAGGTGTCCTGTTGTGTTGTATCACATGATTAGTAAGAAGTCTTATGAAAACACAGCAATCAAAAATTAAGAAAAGTGCAATAAAAGCATCAGCCCTCGCTATTAGCAGCATGTTCATTAGTCATATTTTAAAATTGCTGAGGGTGCACAGGGTCGCTGTCCTTCACATTGTCGTACACTCAACACTGGCTTTTAAGTCACAAACACTGATCTCATCGGTTTGAACCGTAGACTAGGGCCTCTAGAAGATACTCGGAGGAAACTAAAACCCGTACACATAAGAATATACTTTTAACTTTTTGTGTCTCTTCCTCAGCTATTCAACTGCGTCCGACGAGAGTAGGTGGGTGTGGTTAGTGCACCTGTATGCAGGTCGGCGCCGGCCGCGGTGGCCGTGGAGACTGAGGCGCGTCAGTCACGGTCTGCACGGCCCCTACGGTCGGGGGTTCGAATCCCCCCTCGGGCATGGATGTTTGTGCCGTCTTTAGTATAAGGTAGTTCATAAGTAGTTTGTAAGTTTAGGGACTGATGACCCCGTAGTTAAGTCCCATAAGCTTAACAAACATTTTTTTGCAGGTCGGCCGCTAGTCTTCCGGCTTTCCACCGAACTCCTGGTAACTCCGATGTCAGTTTCGGTCTGTTGCTGCACGCGAGCCTGGCTTGGAGTCCAACTGACGAATGCCACAGACAACTTCACATATCTGTCAACACTTTGGTACACACTGTTACCACAAGACATCCTAAACTTACAAGGAACTCCATCGTGTCACAATAATGGAGAGCCCCCGCAATCTTAAAAAAAATACAATTGACATCAACAGATGTTTAGCCATAACACCACATTTCAAAAGCCTCTATCTACTCCCTGTCCGCAGTGTTAATCGTCCATGTTTCACTCCCTTATAAGGCAACACACCACACAAATGCCTTCAGAAAGGACTTCCTTATGCTTAACTCCCATAAACTACAGACATTGTCGAGGTGGGGTGGCATGCGTGCCTCAACGATACAGATAGCAGTACCGTAGGTGCAACCACAGTGGAGGGGTATCTGTGGAGAGGCCAGACAAACGTGTGGTTCCTGAAGAGGGGCAACAGCCTTTTCAGTAGTTACAGGGGCAACAGTCTGGATGATTGACTGAGCTGGCCTTGCAACATCAGTTAATGTGGCTTTGCCACACAGCTACTGCGAACGGCTGAAATTAAGGGGAAACTACAGCCGTTACTTTTCCTGAGGACATGCAGCTCTACTGTATGAACATATGATGATGGCATCCTCTCGCGTAAAATATTCCGGAGGTAAAATAGTCCCCCACTAGGATCTCCGGGCGGGGACTACTCAGGAGGATGTGATTATCAGGAAAGACAACACTGGCAATCTACGGATCGGAGTGTAGAATGTTAGATCCCTTAATTGGGTAGGGAAGTTAGAAAATTTAAAAAGGGAAATGGATAGGCTGAAGCTAGATACAGTGAGGATTAGTGAAGTTTGGTGAAAAGACGAACAGGATTTCTGGTCAGGCGAGTACAGGATTATAAATACAAAATCATTTGCATGTATTACAGTAGTAGGTCTGATAATGAATAAGAAAAAAGGAATGCGGGTAAACTACTATGAGCAGTGCAGTGATAGCATTATCACAGTCAAGATAGATACGAAGCCAACACCGACCACAGTCGTACAAGTTTATATGCCCACTAATTCTGCCGATGACGAGGAGATCTAAGAAATGTATGAGGAGGTAAAGGAAATTTTGCAGACAATTAAGGGAGAATAAAATTTTGTTGGGAGACTGGAATTCGGTAGTAGGAAAAGGAAGGGACGGAAATATAGCAGGTGAATATGAAGTGGGCAAAAGCAATGAAAGAGGAGATCGCCTGGTAGAATGTTGCACGGACCATAATTTAATCATAACAAACACTTGGTTTAAGATTCATGAAAGAGTGTTGTATACTTGGAAAAGACCAGGCGACCCAGGAAGGTACCAGATAGAATTTATAATGATAAGACATAGATTTCGGAACCAGGTTTTAAATTGTAAGACATACCCAGGGGCACATATAGACTCTGACCATAACTTGTTGGTCATGAAATGTAGGCTGAAGCTGAAAAAACTGCAGGAAGGTAGGAAAATAAGGAGATGGGATCTGGATAAATTCAAGAAACCTGACGTTCTTGAGTATTTCAGAGGGAGCTTTAGGCAACAATTGACAGAAACGGGCCACGGTGGAGTAGCCGAGCGGCCTAAGGCGTCTCGCTGCGGACTGTGCGGTTGCTCGCCGTCGTAGGTTCGAGTCCACCCAGGGGCATGGATGTGTGTGAGTGTTGTCCTTAGGTTAGTTTATCTTAGTTTAAGTAGTTTGTAAGCTACGGACTGATGTCCACGCAGTTTGGTCCGATAGAATAACAAACATTTTTTGGACAAAAAGGGGGGGGGGGAATAAATCAGCAGATGAAGAATAGGTAGCATTGAGAAATGAAATAGTGAAGGCAGCAGAGGAGAAAAGAGGTAGAAAGGCAAGACCTACATAAAATCCTTCGATATCACAGGAAATGCAAAGAAGGGAAAGCTAAAAGGTGGAAAGAGTATATAGAGGCGCTCTACAAAAGAAATGAACTTCGAGATAATATTGTAGCAAAGGAAGAGCAATTAGATGAAGATGAAATAGGAGATACTATACTGAGAGAAGAATTTGACAGAGCACTGAAAGACCTAAGTCGAAACAAGGCCCCCCAGAGTAGATGACAGTCCCTCAGAACTACTGAAGTCTCTGGGAGACAAAACAATATCACCTGGTGCGTAAAATGTATGAGACAGGGGAAATACTCTCAGACTTAAAAAAATGTAATAATCACTATTCCAAAGAAAGTAGGTACATACAGGTGTGAAAATTACAGAACCATTGGTTTAATAAATCATGGTTGCAAAATTTTAACAAGAATTATTTACAGAAGGATGGAAAAGCTGGTAGAAGCCGACCTTGGGAAAGAACACTCTGGATTCAGGAGAAATGCAGGGACACAGGAGGTAGATCTCACTTTTCGGCTTATCTTAGAAGATAGATTAAGGAAAGGCAAACCTACTTTTCTAGCTTTTGTAGATTTGGAGAAAGCTTTTAACAATGTTGATTGGAATACACTCATTCAAATTCTGAAATCAGCAGGAGTAAAATATAGGGAACGGAAGGTTATTTACAACTTGTACAAAAACCAGACAGCAGTTATCAGGTTGAAGGGCGCGAAAGGCATACAGAGGTGGGGAAGGGTGTAAGACAGGATTTGCCGAACGTTATTCAATTTGTACATTGCACAAGCTATAAAGGAAAGCAATGAGAAATTTGGAGAAGGAATTAAAGTTGAGGGTGAAGAAATAAAAACCTTGCATTTTCTTGATGACACTGTAATTCTGTCAGAGACAGCAAAGGACTGGAGGAGCCACTGAACGTAATGGACAGTGTGTTGAAAGGAACATACAAGATGAACATTAACAAGAGCAAAACAAGGATAATCTAATCCAGTCTTAGAAAATCGTGCGATGCTTAAGGAAATAGATTAGGTAACGAATCAATAAAGGTGGTAGATGAATTTTGTTACTTGGGCAGTAAAATAACGTATGATGGTTGCAGTACAGAGGATATAAAATACAGAATGGCAATGGGAAGATAAGCGTTTTTGAAAAAGAGAAATTTATTAACATCAAATATTAATTTGTTGTTGTTGTCGTGGTCTTCACTCCGGAGACTGGTTTGATGCAGCTCTCCACAATACCCTATCCTGAGCAAGCCTCTTTAACTCAACATCAGAACGGCAACCTACATCTGTCTGAATCTGCTTACTGTATCCATGTTTTGGTCTTCCTCTGCAGTTTTTAAGCCACACACTTCCCTCCAATGCTAAATTCACGATTCCTTGATGTCTACGAATGAGTCCTACCAATCTATCCCTTCTTTTAGTCAAGGTATGCCATAAATTTCTTTTCTCCCCAATTCCGTTCAGTACCTCCTCATTAGTTATGCGATCCACCCACCTAACCTTCAGCATTCTTCTGTAGCACCATATTTCAAAAGCCTCAATCCTCTTCCTGTCCGCACTGTTTATCGTCCATGTTTCACTCCCATACAAGGCAACACTCCACACAAATGCCTTCAGAAAAGACATCCTTAGGCTTAAATCAATATTCGAGATTAACAAATTTTTTTTCAAGAACGCTTTTTTACCCATTGCCATTCTGCATTTTATATCCTCTGTACTGTGACCATTTGTTATTTTACTGCCCAAGTAACAAAACTCATCTACCTCCTTTATTGTATCGTTACCTAATATAATTCCTTCAACATCACCTGATTTTCTTACACTGCACTTCATTACCCTTGTTTTACTCTTGTTTATGTTCATCTTATATGCACCTTTCAGCAAACTGTCCATTCCGTTCAACTGCTCTTCCAGGTCCTTTGCTGTCTCTGACAGAATTACTATGTCGTCGGCAAAACGCAATGTTTTTAATTCTTCACCCTGAACTTTAATTCTTTCTCCAAATTTCTCCTTGCTTTCCTTTATGGCATGCTCAATGTACAAATTGAATAACATTGGAGAAAGGCTACAACCCTGTCTTACTCCCTTTCCAACCACTGCATCCCTTTCATGTCCTTCAACTCTGACAACTGCTGTCTGGTTTTTGTACGAGTTGTAAATAACCTTACGCTCCCTATACAAGTTGTAAATAATCAATAGGAACATCAAAATGAATGACTAGCGTACCGATACCTATAGACTAAAATCAAAGCTCGAAATGCCAACTTTAAAGGCGAGAAGAAGCAAATCCAGGAAATGGAGCACAAATCCAAGCTGAGGCTTTTTCCCACGATCGTTTTTCCCTCAGCCGTATAGTGAATGCCGGGATTTTGAAGACTAATGGAGTGTCAATAACAAGGTATTTCAATATGTAACTAAAGGTTCTCCACATAAGCAACCCATTTTTAATGAAAAGTGTCAGAAGATCATAAACAAAACCCATTGGCTGAAAAAGGCACGAGGCTTCCTGCGGCCCGACATCTCCATCAGAGATGGAATGAAAGATTTAAGAAAAATAAAAATGAAATAATACTGGGTAATAGTGAATATTCTTTTTCTGGAAGCGATTTAGTATGTCATTGCTATTCATCGACAGTTCCTTGTATTCTTCGAAGGCATGATCTCCTAAACTATGAGAAATACAATGGAATATTTTACTAATTATAGGTCCCGCAGCATAAAATATATCATAGTAAGACATTTTAAGAAATGATAATTACCTAAGTTGCTGCAATTGCTTCTTTTCACGACGGCCGTTTCGGCTTATGCCATTCTCAGGTGGTGCCTGCAAATAAGCTATGTTCGTTGTTTTGTTCTGTGTACACTATAAGTTTGAAATTTATGTCCTTCAGGCAACTCGTTTCGTTGTAATATTTAATATTTATCTTAGTGTTGATGCTATATGTGTTGATGCAAGTGTATTAGAACACTACATTCCATTTTTCACACAAATTGCAACAATTGTTATACTAGTAGAAAATCGCCGAATACCCTAAAACACATCTAACCTATCTATCTGTTAAAAACAGATCAAGTATGGTGTATACTTGAAACTATGAACATATTTTCAGGGCATGTGTACCAACGTAATAAAATGAAATTGATATTCGAATGGAGGTTGTCGGCGCAGTTTGATAAGTCACCTTACTTTTTGAACGGCGCCGGTTTGTTGGTCCCAGCTGGTGTGTGACTCATTTCTTAACCGTCCAAGGGCCATACCCCACTCATGTGCTGCGTGTAAATCATGGTCATGTGTTTGTTTATGACCATGGAGAGACAGGGAGCCTGAGAAACATACTTCTATGCTGTGAACGTTTGTTTTCGGAAAGATTGCTGGCACGCTCACACGATGACGTAACACAATCAATTACGATCTGATCTTGTGATTGGATGACTGAGCGGAAGTAAAACTAAAGCTCGGTTGCCGCGACGAGAGTATAAGTAGCAACGAACAGAGGCATCCAGTCATTACACAGAAAATACTAACGAGACTCTACTAGTGGTAACAGATAATACGACTGCGGTACATGCGAAGACGGATAAATATATATTGTGAAGGAAATGAATAGTAACCGAAGTGTCACAGACATTAGTGCTCACAAGACATTAGCACCAGATATGAAGACAGCTGAATAACTGAGGTGAGCGCAGGCTGCCTGTAGAGAGAGCCAGCACAGATCCCTGTGAGGGCAAGAGCGCTCCCCAGTTGTGACCTCCTCAGGTCTTACATTATATAAATCTCAAATTCTAATTTCCTGTCTTCTTAACACACAATACTTAATAACAGTGTACTTCTCCGCATCTGATGTACTAAACCAACTGGTCGTGGGATAAAACGAGTGCTGAGAGACTGGATGAAGTAGTTCTTCTCTCGCAGTTGGATTTCCAAAACAGGCACTTATAATCTTGATTTCATACGCTTAAAGAATGTGAATACTGTCCAATTATTTCTGATTGATTATTCAGATCGATTTCTTCGAGCCAGTACGTCAAGGTGATTCGATTTCTACTATTCGTTCACTGTTCTTTCTATTCTACGAGGGCAGGATTCAAGTGTGTAAAGTTTCATTGAAATCAGTGGCGTAGCTACCATAGGGCTAGGCGGGGCAGTGCCCCGGGGCCCCCAAGCTGTAGGGGCCCCTCGGCCTCCGAGAGCGACGTTCGAAAAAAGTTACAGAATACAGTAGAGCGCGAATTTTGTATTTTACTTTTTCACTCTCCCACCACCTCCTCCTCCCCTCAAACCGAGTCTCCCACAGTAGCCGCACTGGGCCACCGGCTGGCGGAACACTTGTAGAGCTTCTAGTGCGGCCTTCTCACGACGCCACTCGTGAAGGGCGGCGCGCCTCCCAATACTGTATACATAATACATCTACAAGTGTACAGTTGCATTATCCGAATAATCGGTTTTCCGAACATCTATGTCCTCCAGTTACTTTGGATAATCGTCATCCTATGGTATATCATCCAGACTGTTGCCCCTGTAACTACTGAAAAGGCTGCTGCCCCTCTTCAGGAACCACACGTTTGTCTGGCCTCTCCACAGATACCCCTCCGCTGTGGTTGCACCTACGGTACGGCTCTCTGCATCGTTGAGGCACGTAAGCCACCCCACCTCGGCAATGTCTGTGCTTCATGGGGGTGGCCAACTGGTGTAGTTTTTGATTATTTATAGCATGGAGGTTAACTGGCGTATGTCTGCACAACTTCAAATAAATTAAGCAAAACTGAAATATTGCTTGTCAATTTCATCACCAAATATCACAAGTATGTAACAGAAATTTCTCCTTTGTTTGGGAGTAGCAATAACTGAGGACAGTACACAATCCTCGCCACTTTCTTCTTTACAGACAAGTGTATCTCATTCGTATGCATTCGAAGTCTTTATTAATGACAAAAGCCGTATTGTAGTACTAATTTAGAAGCATAAAAATGTCTGTGTGACTCGAAAGCGAAGGGTCGCGGGTTCGGAACCCGGTTGGACCTTGAATTTTTTTCAGCCTGCGCTTTAACCCATCCTTAACCTGCCAACGATGTGAGGAGTCGCCAGATACGACACGCGGTTCGGATTTGGCGTTAAGCTGTAGGTCCCCTTTCCCCGGTTGGATAACTGGGATTGGCTAGGGCCAAAAGTGGTGTCCAATTGAAAGACTTGCACCAGGCCAATGAGCGACACCAAATTATTATTATTATTATTATTATTATTATGTTTCCGTGGTTAAGTAATATTTCTTCATTGTTTGTTTTTTTAGTAGCTTCTGCTTGGGACTTCGTTCACCTAGTATGGAGCAGCTCAGGAAACTATGGGGTCGTTTTATCTGTATGTCCTACCCAGGTCCAACTCTATCCCTCTGCAAAATTGTATCCAAATCTACACAGTAATTTTTGCGTGATAGCATAATAAAGTTTCACAGTTATAATTATATTGGAGACTACGATAGAATATTATCTTCTGCATGACACATAATAATTTCCTTAGTAGTATTTACGTTTACCTTTTTATGTCGATTAGTGGGCGGTAAAAATCTGTTGGTGAAGCAGTTTTGCACCTGTCTAGTTTTAAAGAGGGCCCCAATGTCATTTCTGCCCCGGGGCCCTTAGTGACATAGCTACGCCACTGATTGAAATCGGATGGCAGGTACAGCTGCGCATAAAATATGAACAAACATGATGCGCGGGTTTCCCCACGCGAGTGTATTTACGTCACATATCCCTAACTATAAGAAGTACAATGACACAATTTATAAGTCGCATTCACTAGAGTAAATGGATAGTGGTTGCAAAATATGTTGTGAAGACATTTAGAAGCTAATAATTAATAAATTTAGACGTCAATCATAAGGCAGTAGCTTCAGGCGCAACTTCGTGTTCATGACGTCACGTCTGTTGAACTATGTATAGTATATTGATATAACTATGCATGTAACTTTCGCGAAAGTTCAACGATTAGTAAACAGGGGCAGTGCGAAAGCCATGAATTGTTTTACCACACCCCAGGACATTTTTTTCGCATTGCTTGTAGGAACCATTAATTTTGTGTCCCAGCCTCGTCGCCGCTTTTGTGTCTCGTTTCCGTCGTAGGTGTCGGTGGCCGAGTAGAAAGACCGACACCGGAATAAAGGATGCACGCTTGTGCAGGTAGGAGGTGACCAGCCAGTGGGACAGCAGAAACCAGAAACACTAGAGTAAATTAGAACGAGATATATATTTCTTAGAGACTTAGTAATACTTAACTTTTACATAGCTCAGTACTGCAGAATGCTGATACATAGTTGAGCTAGAGGCCTGCCTAGTGCCTGTCCGATAGCCAAGTCTTCACTGGTGCCTATCTGATTCCGAAGTGTTAGCTGGTTCCTATCTCAGTCCCAAGTGAACGATGTCGTTCGGTGGTGGCCACGAGCGGAATTGTAGCAGAGGGCGCCCGTGGCTGACGTCGTAAGAACGCCTCGCCGTGCGTGCATGGCGGCGCGCGGCGAAGGTAAGTGGCCCGCACTTCATACTTGTGCGACACCACAATTTATATTGGCATGTATGCGCCCAGTGCAGCTCGTGCGAGGCACCATGATGACCAGAAGTATCGTGCACTGGCTTCAGACCATGTACACCCTGTCATCATTATGGAGTTTCCCAACGGCACTGTCATTTTCCAATGATAACGCACCATGTCACAAGGTCGGGAGTGGTTCGATGAAAACAGTGACGAGTTGCTATTATGTGCTTGTCCCTCAACTTCTTGTATCTCACCGCGATCGCGATAGAACGCATATGTGACGTGAGTGAACATGACGTTGGAGCTGATTCCTGTAAATTACGGGAATCTGGCTACTTTGAATGCAGATGCGGTCTCTCCAGCCACATAGCACGGCCTCATTATTTCCATGCCTAGACGCGTATCCGCTGTCATCGTGCCCATTGAGGATATATTGACTCAAATTCAAATGTTTGTATAGCTTATGGGACTTAACTACGGAGTCATCTTTGTGTTTAAGTGAACGATGGAGAGTAGCAAGAACATATGCTTAGGTTGCTTCGCTGTGAACTTGTCTGAGACTTTTTCTCTTCGTGGCACTGCGTTAACTATATACAGGAGACTGCAGAATGACCATAGGTTCCAACTCGATTTAGAAAACAATACAGCGTGACTTTTTCAACGGAAAGAAGTGTTCAGACATAAACTTGATTTGCAACATACCCCAACAGAGTGTTAGTGGCCCATTACTTTTCACAGTATATATGACTGAATAGCTGAAAATGTGCCGTCGCCCGTGTACATATTTATTACAGTCATCTCACATTGTGCTTTCTCTCCCTGTCCACCTTCCCTTCATTTCTCTCTCTGTTCATCCCCTCGTCTCCCCTCTCTGCCATCACCTCCTCCTCTATGTTGAACGCCTCCACCTCCTCAGATCATCTCTGAAAAATTGGATCATGTTTTTTAACATTATGCTGATCAGTACTTTTCATCTCATCGTAGCTGTGCACGAAATTTTAAACATTCTCAAAAAATAGTTGTGAATTTGAAAGAAGTAGACACATCTAATCAAGTAGGTTCAACACTCTTTCTACGACGAAGACATTATAAACGGTATAACAGAGCATTTAATTTTCTTATGCTGAAGTTCCCTAGTTGGTTATACTTATTTTTCTCTTACTCTTCAAGAAACTTAACTGTCAGAATGCACAAATTAAACGCGTCTGACAAAAACCACAATTTGAAACATTTTATGTGCCTCTGCGGCTTTTTGTTTTCTCTCGTCTGTTGTCTCTAAAAGTTTCGACAGAAAATCAGTAAGGTATACTATGGACGGTATTTGTCGATAATAGTAAGTTAATGAAAACCGGAGAAAAAGTCAGGAAGCAAAAGCCTACATTGGGTAATTACATATATTTTAATATTTTAATCTAGCCCGTAAGTACAAAGTATGATAGTATGAATTGCCGTTTTAGCATTTTCCCCTAGTTCCTGCTGCATTATATGATTGGACGCGGCTAACTAAACGCAGATTATCAGAGAAACAACTACGCTTGACGGCCAGGTGAGTTGGTGTATTATCACGCTTCCTGTACTTACTGACGTCCTGTGTAGTCAATCACGTAACTCTCAACCTCGATGCTTGTATGTTCGACAAGAGCAGAGGCGGCTCGTAAAAAATTTGACCAATGTGCTACAATATTACAAAAATAAACAGGAAACAAAATATACTAAAATAAAAAGTCAACCTCTGTATGATTGCCTTTAATTAAATATCAATTAATATTGTATTGACAGTAAGACCTGCAGGGCAATCTATAACAGCGCTGCCAACTGCATGTATTCACTGCAGGTAGTAAATATAACGTTTAATATATTAATTTTATTTACATAAATTAAAAATTTAGACTCAGAGTTATTTGAATACGAGCCTCACAGAGGTAGGTTTGAGAGACAACGCGCAAGACTCCTGAACCAGCGCGCTATTTGACTCTGTATGCCGCAATATTCGTCTTATACAATTCTTTCGCAGCCGTTACACGCAGCGCGAAGAGAAATATTGATCTGGTGCTGCATTAGGTCTCAGCACACATGAATCGCCACGCCTGAGGTCACGTCTGCGCATGCGCACTAGCGAACAGACGACTGCGCCGCCTCTCTGCGCACGTACCAGTGCGGCTGAATCTCACTTCAGCACACGGAATTGGTTTCCAGCTATCGCGGCGAGGACACTCCATAATGCGTTTGCATCCTTATTACTAGAATTCTAATACGCATTGGAAGGGAATTGACATAATTTTATTGTGATATCAGGCTCGTATTCCAATAGAAAGGATGTAATTTTACAGCGATTTCTCGCTTGCATTCGAAGAGAAATGGCATAATTTTAGTAATATATGTACAGTGTGCTGCAGCACATTAGCACATTATCACCAGCCGCCACTGGACAAGAGTGATAAATACTTCAGTCGCAGGTTATGATTAACCATTTATCAATGACTGAGGTTAATGAAACACTAATAGGTGGATGCTTTACCTTGTGAGGCACGGGAATGGCCGTGGGGTCTGCGGAAACACGTTACGAGTTGCGCGGCCGGAGGTTCAGGTCCTCCTTCAGGCGTACGTCTCTCTCTCTCTCTCTCTCTCTCTCTCTCTCTCTCTCTCTCTCTGTGTGTGTGGCACCGTTCGCACGTGGGAATGGTGGTTGATGTCCGACAGATGGGAACTTCGATCTCGGCAGTCATGCAGGACTTCGACATCACACGTTCAACCGCCTCCATGATGTACCGTGAGTGGTTGGATGAGGTGTCACAGTCCACAACAAATAACTGCCAGTCCATCGTCCCACGGGCATGGGTGTGTGTGTGTTGTCCTTCGTGTAAGTTAGTTTAAGTAGGATGATTCTGCCAGCATTGTGGAAAAGTGTGAGACACTAAGCGGACTATGCCTTCATTTTTTGCGATAGCTTTGTTGTATTAGGGCACGTTAATAAAAGTTAGTTCCGTTATACGTAAAGCGCATTTTTACGCATTTGCGAAAGTAATGTATTCCATTGTCTCATTTTTCATTGTTTTATGGTTTAGTTTAGACTGTCCACTAGTCGTATTTGGTTTTCTTATGTTTTGCTGAAGATTGCAGATCACTGACTAAAACCGGTAGTTTGTGGACAAAAGTCTTTCGACCATGGACGTAAATAAAGAAATATATGTATGGTTTACTTCTGAATCACTGTTCAACTGACGACTATGTTGCATCTCGTAGGACGTGACCCTAATTTCATGAAAGATTGTCAAAGCTCACCGAATTGACTCTTTTTCTCCATTTGTGTCTTCCAGTGACGATGAATATTTGAGACTAATCATTCATTTCTTTCAGTGCAAAGAATGACAACAGACAATATGTTAGATCCCCAACACACACACACGTCCAACATTCCCGCAGTCCCGGTTCTTTGAAAGCGCTCACTGGACTCTTCGGGTAGCTGGAGATGACGTGCATTTGGTAACACGTGATTTTGTGAAGCATGGCAGTATAATGGTGAATGTCTGCCATTAGCACCATTAGCAAGTGTACACAGCTGCGCACCCAATTTGCAACACCTTCAAAGACTTCTATGCCTTCCTTTAAACCGATCTGGTGGAGATCCCAAGTACGTAAGCCATACTCAAGACCGGGTCGTACAAGCGTTTTATAAGCGGTCTCCTTTACAGACGAATCACATCTTCCCAAAATTTGGTACACACCGTGAGGTAACAATTGCTGCAAGGTTAATAATCATATACAACACATGGTTCAGAAGATATGACGTCATGAACAATAGGAATTGGACACAGTGTCGCATGATGCAGCGAGACTTTATAAATACGCTATATGAGAATGAGAGTACTTAGCTACTTGCAACGAACTTTAAACATAATTTAAAACCTTTATTAAAGCAAAATGATGAAAGGAAAAAAAAAGTGGCTCGCTTACTACTTTTCCTCTGTTTATGGAGGAAAAATAAGGCATTTGGTATGACATTACAATTGGTAATTTGTACATTACAAGTTTTACCGACAGTATATACGCACATACTTGCGTGTACCTTCGAAATTGTGTCACAGTACGACACATAGTCCATGAGAGCACATAATCAGTAACATTCATGGAAAACCGCCCCAGCACCTACCAAGTTTTAATCTATTACGTCTTTACTACTAACTGTAATCCAAAGAGGTTTTGGACACATATAGTCCTTATACACATGACTATACCTGAAAAAATGGCAGGAATAAATGAATAAATACGCTGTCAACGCCGGGTTTTCAGCTAGTCTAATATATAAAGCAGAGTGACCTTATGTTTATGTGTACATGTTGCATACAAATCTTTTTGTTCCAATCTTTATGAAATTTTGTACATGTAAGCTTCGAATCCCCCATCGGGCATAGATGTGTGTGTTGTCCTTAGGTTAATTTAACTTATTTTAAGTAGTTTGTAAGGCTAGGGCCTTAAGACCAAAGTACTTTGGTCCCATTAGAAGTACAAACATTTGACCATCAGATTTTAAATCCAGGAGGACGGTCGCAGTAGGTGTAAGAATCACTAACGATACATAGTTCAAGAGATATGACGTCATAAACAATGAGATACGCGGAAAACTACTGCATTTAGCGACAATGCTGCTTATTTTCTCATAAACCACTGCACCGATTTCAAACAAATTTCGTACACACATCTGCATCACTCATCTGCATCACCTTATATCTTTCTACATTTGAGGCTAGCTGACATTCCTCACATCACCTAGAAATTTGGTCCAAATCAGCCTGCATCCAAAGATGAACAATAAAAGAATGTCGTACTATGTTGTACTTGTTGGCCCTATCTTAGTATTACTATAGAATCAGTCCGCATACACAAATAATGAATACGTGCAAGAAATATTATTTTGTTGTAAAAAGGAAAGTGATACCTCGCTTCACACCAACTCACATTCTTGACGTCATATCGTTCATGTCACCCTCTTGCTACAGTGTGCTTTGTGGTGTCGCACAAGTACAAAGTGCGCGCCACCTACTTTCGCCGCGCGCCGTCATGCACGCACGGCGCGGCGATCTTACGACGACAGCCACGAGCGCCCTCTGCTGCAACCCCGCTCGTGGCCACCACGGAAAGACATCGGCCACTTCGGACGGAGATAGCAACCAGTTAGGACCTTCGTAATCAGATAGGCACCATTGAAGACTTTGCTATCGTACAGGCACTAGGCAGGCCTCTAACAACTATGTATCAACATTCTGCAGTACTATGTAAAAGTTAAGAATTGTTACATTCTGTGCAATATATATCTCTTTCTAATTTACTCTAGTGTTTATAGTTTCTGGCTGCTCCCCTCCGTACCTGCACCAGCGTGTTATCTATATTCCTGTGTCGGTCTCATCCACCCGGCCACCGACACCTACGATGAGGCTGGGACACAAAATGCTTAATTACCATTAACTTACAATGTCTTACAGCGTTAAGAATAATCACAAACGAAATTAAACCAATGAAACTGAATAATTCTATATTAAAGAAAATTAGAAAATTAGCAATCAGCAAATTCGACACGAGAAACATAAACTAAAAAAATGAAGAATGTGCATATTATAGCGAAGTCGAGTAATGAGGCAGTTTCTAAAGCAGGGGTGCAGCCCTACCCTCAGGAAAGGATTAAATATAAAAAATCAAAATGTCAAAAAGTGGAAGGAACTGCTTTTTTATTATGACGTTTGGTTAATGCCCTATCCATGTTATTACAATTACAGTTACGAGCCACGAATTAATCAAGGTTGTGTATTGGTTCCTACTGAATGGAAAGAGATATAAAATAAAATGAGCGACCTTGCGCAATGCGAAAAACATTTAAAGTAAATTACCAAAAATTAGCAGCATCATGAAGAACTCCGGGCTGTGTCCACCGCGAGCTCCAGAGCAACCTTCATACTCCGCTACTACTCTCCGACTCTCCGCGCGGCAACACCGAGCAAACCCCGCCTACCGGCCGCCAAAGATAATCCTTGCGGACCCAACAAAGATGTTCATATATATTTCGTTGCCAACATATATAATCCCAAATCTTAAGGTAGGAAATTTCCATTCAGTAGCCACCTTACATCAGTCTGTAGTGCGGTACCGTGTCAAACGCCTTTCGAAAATCGAGAAATATGCAGCCTGCCCTTCACCCATGTTTCGCAAGTTGTTTTGAGAGTAAAGGGCAAGCTCTTTTGCACGATCGACGCTTCCGAAAGCCATGCTGATGCATGGTCAGTAGCATCTCTTTCTCAAGAAAATTTATTGTATTAGAACTGAGAATATGTTCAAGAATTCTAAAGCAAACTAATGTTACTGATTTAGATCTGTAATTATATGAGTGTGTTCTTTTGACATTATTACATGCTCCTTTTTCCAGTCGCTTGGAACTTCTTGCTGAATCAACGCTTCGCGATAAATGCACGCCAAGTGAGGGGCGAATGTCGCAGAGTTCTCTTTGTAAAACCGAATTAATACCCCATCTGGACCTGCCACTTGTTTGTTTTCAATTGTCTCACAAGGGACAACTTTGACCTCAAACTCTCGGAACCGCACGAAACCATGCTTGGAATAACAGGTAATCGTAAGCAGGACAGTGTTGAGAGTCATTTCCGTGCAGAACGTTGCATTGTACCTCCAGTAATATGGGAGGTTTGTGCGCCGTCTTGCAATAACTGTTTTTGTCTGCAGTTACAAATACATTACATCGGATTTTTGTACTCGCATTGCTGCATATACTTCTGTTACATTATTCACAAAAAATTTATAACGTATTACAAACGCCAAAGCGAAAGAGAATATTGGTATACAGGAGAAAAGTTTACTTACAGTCGTGCAGGCGTACAGTACTGATGTTGGCAACAACCGTAGGATGCTATTTGAAAATCCAATCGTACAGAATAAGGGAAATAGTACTTGGTGTTTACGATGAAGTAAATAAATATTCTGTTTTTTCCTTAGGTTGACAGAAGTTTTTATGTACCGGTACTCTTTCCTTGTCAGTAAATTAATCATCCTTGTGAAAGAAATATTTCGTTGCCAACATCAGCATACTACGTCGCTGCAACCGTAACGAAACTTTACTCAGTACTCTGTGTCAGTTAAGCTGTAATCCCTTATAGATATGTGTCAATATAGACATTTACTTATAAAAAATATAACACGAGGTGGGTTTTGTGATAAAACGCCATGTTTAGTTCATTCAAATTACCTACTGCAATTTATAACGGCTGAACTTCGAAAAACAACAAAGAGCATTCAACGGTTGTTGCAAACATCAGAACAGTACACTGCCCGGTCTCCGTAAGTAATATTTTACGCAGTGTAATAATATTATTTTTCGTTTTCGTACCCTAGCTGCGGGAGTGGCCCACCGCTTAAAGGCGCCTTCCTGCGGAGGTTCGAGTCCTCCTCCTGGCATGGGTGTTTGTATTGTCCTAAAGTTAGTTTAAGTAGCTTTTAAGCCTACGGACTAATAACCATTTGAGCATTTTGTACTCTAAATATATTCTCTATTGCGTTATGATACTTTGGGGCTGCTAACTTCCTACTGGCAGAATCTCTGTTATTAGGTAGTGCTTTCAAAAGAGATATACAAAATCGTACGTTCGAATATCACACACTTCAGGTCATAATAAATATATTTACCGAAAACATCACGGACCTCTCCGTGCGGGTTACCAGTTCTCGCGACAATTTTTCTTATGTTCGAATCTTTTTGATAACGAAGCATTGTAATTCCACCTCTAGAACCATTAGAAGAGTTTAAGGAGACGTAACCACTCGCAAATTCATGTTAAATTGCCGTGACGCAAATCCTATAACACCCCAGCATGTTATACTTAAGAACTATGGGCAACGACATTCAGGATGCGTCAGCACGCACTTACAGAAGCCTTAAGGCAGATGACTCTTTTGAACGACGGTGCGTCTGCACCACGATTCGATTCTTACAATTCTCTGTATTCGCTCAAATGATAACAGCGTCACATGACGAGGAATGACTACTGGTCAGACCCCCGCGCGGTGAATGTAGTATCAGAGACCGTGCTGTCCGTGTGTAGAAAGGGGAAGCTAACTGAGTTACCGACGGCTGGTTTGATGACTCGGAGTTTGGGCAAGATCACGTGGGGAACTGCACGGCTTGCCGGCTGTTCGAGGACTGATGCGGGGAGGAAGTTGGAACTACGTCCAATCGTAGTGGGGCAGGGCGTCCACCCCTCCTTACAGATGTATAAGTTGTAGTATCGGCAGAGTGGTGAAACAGGAAGCTAGAGTAGCACTAACATCAGTCTTCACCGCTTGCCGGACTAGGAGTATGAACACTCAGAGCACTGAAGACACGGGTCGACGACCCACATACTTCTCGGTGTGAACACCACAACTAACATGGAGAGGACACCTACGCGTCATCGCCGAATTCGTCCAGATTTATAGTACATGTAGGGCGTGGTGAGATATGAAAGTGCACCAAGTGGCAAATCCCGATGGAAAATAAAAGGAATTTTAATACGGATCTATCACCATCTGCACCTTATTAACTGCCCCTGTCAGAGTTTGTTTAGGAAGCGGGGTTTGGCTTAAAAGCGGGCCACTATACGAAATAAAAGCTTAATTCTGGTAGGAGGTACCCAGATAAGAGTTTACTGTTGTAAAAAAAGCTTAATTTTAGCAGTAAAATTAGCAAAAGGTCCGTGTGAACTACCGGCTACTCCATGCTGCAAAACCTTGTTCCCTGGCTCAAATTGAAAACTGACGTGGTTCAAATTGCTCTAATAACAGGAAGTTAACGATACAGTGGTCAATATACGTAGCAGCTCACACGAAATTACTCACAGGCATTAATAAACTAGCCACCACAATTAAAGTTATTTCATAAAGATGGCTAACGAAAAACAGTTATGGCGCAACGGAACTTAAACATAAAAAATTGAATGTGAGCTTGTTCTCAGCACTGGTGAAAAACAATATTAAATAAAAGGGAGGAGGTGCTCGAAAACTACAATTTATAGGCAAGTCAAAATTATACTGAGCTTAACTTGTTTATTCAGGTCGAACGCAAGCAAAATGGGGAACCAATTTTGTTAATACAATAAAAATGCTTCCCATTTACATGATCTAATACTGACAATGCCCAGCACTGAATTTAACATTTACACAGAACTTAATGCTACTGGGTGGAGGGTTTATAAACAACACTCACTCGCTCTTACACACGCTATGCAACAGCGAAACTCACCAAAATCAGCGTGCTGAAACGAGGCAGAAGCAGGCGCCGCTATCGTAGGCGAAATTCAGCAAACCCGGAGGTACCACACAACACAATATACAATGAAACTGCTAAGATATCTCTGGTCTGTCGTGCCTGATTTGAGATGGTGCAAAGTTAAGTTGCATTTAGATTAGACCGCGAGCAAACACGCTAACGGCGACACACGACTCCGTTACATGATAGCACTCCACTGAAGGTGAAGTCTTTAAAAATCAGATTCATTACAAAAAATCACGGCGGACTCTTCAAGTTACAATCGGAGAGTAAACTATCTAGGCACTGGTTTTATGAGAAACGGCGTGAATTCAGGTGACTAGCTGCAAAGCCCTGAAGTCGGAGTTCGGACATACATAGTTCCGAAAATCGGCAAAAATGTATAAATTCAATTTCCGAAAAATAAAGAAAATTAACTGCGGCATGGAACCCCCAGAACTGCGTAGAATTTCACAAGGAAGCTACTGAAATGCAGCAGCATGCGATTGGGACCGTTCACAGAGACGGAAGAAGTCCAGTCTCAAAAAACCAGACAAGTTAAATAATTACAAAGACGGAAAAGTGAGAATAAAAACTACGGCATGCAACACTTAGAAATACATAGAATTTCATAAGCAAACTATTGAAGGAGGTTGTACAAGGCTCGGAGAGAATTACTGACAAAGACTGAGTGCATACTACAAGTTCGGAGAGAAACAGCAAAATTAAAATAGGCGGGGAGACAAGATCCCGAAATGTTAGTGGAAATCAGAAGGATGCACGCATAGTTACTTGCCTGATAGGCAAGGAATAAACAATAGTGGAAGCTGAAGGTTTTGTTCTAAGAACCAACTACGTGGAACACACATCACCCACGGATGGAAATGATTAGAAAGATTTTACATGCACTGTACAAAAATGAACATATCGTCTGTTAGAAATGGGGCCCCACAAAGCTAGAAAGAATTTACACATAGTTCGTACACCGCCACATAATCACAAAAGGTTTGAATATACCAGGCCGTTATCAAACTGCAACTAGTAACACTTACACCTCGTTTATCTGTTCGAAATCACTGGACTGAAACACTAGAACACATTTCCGAGCACAATCGAAAAAAAATATTCCGAAAAATCAAAGTTAAACAGACTAGACAACGAATCGCTTCTCTCTGTGGACACAATAGCAGAACCTGACAGGCTTGTAACAAAAGGGTGTAGAAACCTCTTTGGTAGCATAAGCAGCAGAGGATGGAAGCGACTAACTATCGACTCTGAGCCAGAGAGAACCATGCAAAGGGAGCTATTACTACCCACATTTAGACAGCCATTAGATTATCGCACATCCAATTAAAAGTAAAACAAGTACACATTCTTACAGGGACAGTGGCGTAGCTGAGGAGCTGTACTTATTGCCACATTCATAACCACTGTGGTGTCGCACAAGTACAAAGTGCGCGCCACCTACTTTCGCCGCGCGCAGCCATGCACGCACGGCGCGGTGTTCTCACGACGACAGCCACGAGCGCCCTCTGCTGCAACCCCGCTCGTGGCCACCACGGAAAGACACCGGTCACTTCGGACTGAGATAGCAACGAGTTAGGACCTTCGTAATCAGATAGGCACCAGTGAAGACTCTGCTATCGTACCGGCACTAGGCAGGCCTCTAACAACTATGTATCAACATACTGCAGTACTGTGTAAAAGTTAAGTATTGTTACATTCTGTGCAATATATATCTCTTTCTAATTTACTCTAGTGTTTATAGTTTCTGGCTGCTCCCCTCCGTACCGGCACCAGCGTGCTGTCTTTGTTCCTGTGTCGGTCTTATTCCACTCGGCCACCGACACCTACGACGAGGCTGGGACACAAAAGCGGCGACGGAGTCGGGACACAAAAGTGGCGACGGAGTCGGGACACAAAAGTGGCGACGAGGAGTGATAGAACCTTGGACCAGCCCGCTTACAGCAGCCAGACAGCAGCAGTCGGAGCACGCAAAAATTGCTCCTGCCCACCCACCCTTATTATAAGAATTTTGGGGGAAGATAATCTGTTCCGTGTTTTGTGGACTTTTTTGTTACATTTGTGTTTTGTTCTAAGTTACTTGTATACGCGGCGCCTAATCGGTCAGCATGGCCACTACCCCGAACCCAAACTTAATGGAAATTATTCAGTTACAGACGGCGCAAATCACTCAACTACTGCGGGCCGTGTCGCAGTTGACGACACAGGCTGCTCACCAACAACAGTGGTCACATCAGCAGCCCACACCTGCCGCTGCACAGCTTCCTACATTTCGCCAGTACAACGAACGTGAGGAAGAATGGAGCGACTACTTCGCACAGTTTCAAGAACTTGTCGCGGCTCATCAAATTACAGGTCAGAGAGTGAAGAACCTTTTCTTATCGATTGTGGGCCCCCAGACCTTCGTACTCTTGCAAAAACTTTTCCCTCTCGCATCTCCTCGTGATGTAGACTTTGAACAAATTGTAGATGCACTGAATGCTCATTATGAGAGAAAAGTTCTTGTAGCCGCTGCACGATACCGATTTTTCAGACTTAAAAAATTACCGCAGCAGTCACACCAAGAATGGATCACGGAATTGAAGGGCTTAACCCGCCAATGTAAATTTACTTGCTCTTGTGGACTTTCGTATAGTGACGTGATGTTGAGGGATGCGATTACGCAGAATATTCAGGACCCCAGAATTAGAGCAGCAATTCTGAAACAGTCTGACCCCTCCTTAGACAGTGTACTGCAGCTTATAGAAGCGCATGATACTTTTGACTTAGCTGATGTAGAAATGCAAAGCCATAGTGTAAATTCAGTGCGCCGCAACGGACGCTTTCCTAGCCGTAGTTCTCACTATAGCACTAGTGATTCTTATTTTTCTACCGGCTGTGCTGAACAGACAGTGAACAGTAGCCAGTGTAAAAGTGCGACGCAAAGGTCGCCCCGTCGTGTTAGAAACAGTAATTTGAATAACGGGCGCCAACGCTCATTTCAGAAAAATGTACGTAAATCTTGCCCCCAGTGTGTGTCTCGCCACAAGCGTGCTCATTGCCCTAGTCGCAACGCAACCTGTTATCAATGTGGCAAATTGGGACATGTGCAGTCTGTGTGTATGCAAATTAAAAACTCAAAGAACAGTAACGTTAGAAACAGTGCTTCGCAGAGTGCGAGAACAGTTCATTCTGTAAATGTTATACGGGCTGTGGAATTGAACACTGCTTTCCTTGGATCTCAATTGCAAGAAAGTAGTTCTGCGCCTATGGCAAATCTATATAGTGCACCACGTAGCAAGCGCCGACGAGCGCGTAAAACAGTGCAACGGAAAAGGGTTCGGGACAAGCAAAATGACTATGAACAGTGCATTCCTGTAGTGAAAATAGTGCCTTCTGCAACTGATCCTTGTAATAGTGCCCAGTACTGTGTAGCTAGTGACAGTAGACATCAAGTAGCTACTCAAAAGTGTAGTGCAGTAGTTAGTAAATCTGGAGTAGCTTCGCATTGCGCGGACGCCGATCCGGCGGTAGTGTCATCTAGTGACAGTGTTGTTAATCCGCTGCGTGCCGAGTCTGCGCCGCTTACTTCACTACGCGGCCCGCGCAAGCGCAGCAAACAAACCGTAGCAGACGTTGCCCACATTCGCGCACCTGTCGTGCGCCGGAAGCACAAACTTTTTGTAAATCTCTCCATAGAAAATAAGACTGTGCAATTTCAGCTTGATACTGGTTCCGCTGTTACATTAATTAATAAAGATACTTATGAACTTCTGGGTTCGCCAAAACTGTCGCCGTCACAGCAAGTGTTGACAGCTTATACAGGTGAAAATATTCCCGTGCTAGGAACATGTAGCCTGCCCGCCTCTTTTCAAGGTGTAACAAAAACAGTTGCTTTTGATGTTCTTCAGGCCAAATCTACACAGAACATTTTTGGACTAGATGCTTTTGACTTGTTTGGTTTATCAATTCAAAGAGATGTGCTTCAAATTTCGTCAATAGTGCCTCAGGATAAAATCAATGCATTGTGTGACAAATATAGTGACTTGTTTTCGCCGGAACTAGGTTGTGCAAAAGACTTCGTGGCACATGTAACTTTAAAAGAATCTGCAGTTCCAAAATTTTGTAAAGCTAGACCAGTGCCTATCGCCTTGCGTGATACAGTTGCCGAAGAACTTAAACGTTGGCAAGACAGTGGGGTGATTTCTCCTGTTTCTGCGAGTCAGTGGGCCTCGACTATAGTAATTATACCCAAGCCGTCAGGAAAACTTCGTCTCTGTGCGGACTTCAAATCAACAGTGAACATTAAAACAATTGTAGACACTTATCCCCTGCCCAGACCTGACGAACTAATGGACAAATTAGGACAGTCTCGCTTCTTTTCTAAGATTGATTTAGCAGAGGCATACTTACAGATTCCACTTGATGACGAGTCAAAAAAGTTTTTCGTCATTAATACTCACATGGGCCTTTTTCAATTTCAACGCCTACCCTTTGGCAGTTCTTCCGCTCCCGCTATTTTTAAGCGCTTTTTGGAACAGCTGACAGTTTCTGTACCGTGTTGTTCGAACTATTTAGATGATATTGTGGTATCCGGACGTACAGTTGAAGAACATTTAGCAAACCTGGAGTGCCTTTTCAAAGTTTTGACTGCAGCAGGTCTACGTTGCAATAAAGCAAAATGTTCGTTTTTTCAAACTGAAATAGAGTACCTAGGCCATGTGATTAATGCCCAAGGAATTCATCACTTACAGTCACATCTTCGAGCAATCAAAGACTTGCCTCCTCCTAAGAATGTGCATGAATTGCAGGCAGTGATGGGAAAGCTTAACTATTATTTCAGGTTTATTCCCAATGCCTCTCAGATTGCAGCTCCACTGCATCACTTACGTAGGAAGAATGTTCCTTTTGTATGGTCTAAAGATTGTCAGGTTGCCTTTGACAAACTAAAGTCTGCACTACTCAGTGATGCATGTTTGATTCCCTTTGACCCACAGAAGCCTGTAGTGTTAGCAGTTGACGCCTCATCGTACGGTCTGGGCGCTGTAATTTCGCATCGTATTGGATCTCACGATCGACCTATTGCTTTTGCATCTAAGTTACTGACGGCAACGCAACAGAATTACAGTCAGAAAAGGAGGCCTTAGCAATAATTTACGGCGTCACAAAGTTTCATCATTATCTCTATGGCAGAAAATTCTATTTGTTGACAGACCACAAGCCTCTTACGTCGTTGTTCTCACCCACAAAGCCAATTCCGCCACGAACGGCACAAAAGCTTCAGAGATGGTCCTTGATATTGTCTAATTATCAGTATGAGATTTTGTACCGACCTACCACTAAACATGCTAACGCGGACACACTTTCCCGACTTCCGGTTGGCCAGGATGTATCATTTGATTCTTCCGAAATGGCATGTTGTCAGATAGACTCCAGAGACGCTTCCGCTGTCGCAGACTTTCCTTTGAACTCTCGTTGGGTTGCACAGGAAACAGCTGCGGATGCAGACCTAAGTGTGGTAGCACGTTTTGTTCGCTCAGGGTGGCCTGCCAGAGCCAAAGACATTGAACGGCCTCTGGTTCGACGTTATTTTGCACAACGTCATGCATTGTCTTTAAGTCAGGGTGTACTGTTGTTGCATACCGACAACGACCAAGCAAGAGTGATTGTTCCTCGTTCCCTGCAACGAGAAGTGTTACGCCTCCTGCATCAAGGACATTGGGGCATTGTTAGGACAAAGCAACTAGCCAGACGTCATTGTACCTGGGTTGGTATGGACGCTCAGATAGAGAGCATGACATCACAGTGTACAGTTTGTGCGGAGCATCAGGCGGCTCCTCCGCAACGTTTCTCAGATTGGCCACGCCCCAAGGGACCATGGCAACGTTTACATATTGACTTTGCCGGAACTTTCTGGAATACGCGCTGGTTAATTGTTGTAGACGCTTTCAGCAAGTTTCCTTTTGTGATTGCCATGAACTCAACGACAGCTTCTAGTACAATCAGTGCCTTAACATCAGTGTTTTGCATCGAAGGCTTGCCTGAAACTATCGTCAGTGACAATGGACCTCAGTTTGTTAGTGCGGAATTTCAACAGTTTTGTCGTGTGAATGGCATTCAGCATATCACCACCGCACCTTTTCACCCTCAGTCCAATGGTGAAGCAGAATATTTCGTTCGAACATTCAAGTCTCACATGGAGAAGATGAAAGGTCAGCACTCCAGGCAGCAAGCTCTTCAAATTTTCCTGTCTACGTATCGGTGCATGCCACGTGACGGCCCGTCTCCTGCCGAGCTGCTACACGGCCGCCGTCACCGCACTCTCCTTCACCTGCTGCAGCCTCCCACGCACCGAGTCGGTTCGTATGGCGCTACGCGTTTTCAGGTTTCTACGCCGGTGCTGTACAGCAACAAGAAGAAATGGTTACCGGGCACCATTCAGCGCGTGCTCGGTCGCAATATGTATGTTGTACGTTCTTCCACAGGGTCGGAGCTGCGGCGCCACGCAAACCAATTGCGCTTGCACAGGCCGCGCGATCCTGTCTCCGGTTTCTTGATTCCAGACCCAGTTCACCGCCAGGGAGCACAAACACATCGTTCGTCCCCGGACTACGACATCGTCCCGATGGAGATCGACGCGACGCCGCCGCTGTCGCCGCCGCAGATGACAGCGTCACCGAGAGGGACTCCGGGACCGTGCGTGCCGCCGCCGCCTGGGCCACGCACCTCAGAAGAAGATGACCTGCTCCCTCTGGGCGGGGGGATGCGCCCTTCCCCAGGTTTCGGTGGGTTCCCTGGAGGATCGCAAGGCGGATGCCGGGGCGCGGACGGCGTCTCGATCCCAGCCTCAGCTACGACGCCCGTCCCACCAGTAACGCCCCCGCCCAGGCCCTCCTCCCAGTGCCGTCGCCGTGGCCCTCAGCCCTACGCCACGACGGCGCGGCGGTTTGGGGGGGAGGGGTGTGGTGTCGCACAAGTACAAAGTGCGCGCCACCTACTTTCGCCGCGCGCCGCCATGCACGCACGGCGCGGCGTTCTCACGACGACAGCCACGAGCGCCCTCTGCTGCAACCCCGCTCGTGGCCACCACGGAAAGACACCGGTCACTTCGGACTGAGATAGCAACGAGTTAGGACCTTCGTAATCAGATAGGCACCAGTGAAGACTTTGCTATCGTACAGGCACTAGGCAGGCCTCTAACAACTATGTATCAACATACTGCAGTACTGTGTAAAAGTTAAGTATTGTTACATTCTGTGCAATATATATCTCTTTCTAATTTACTCTAGTGTTTATAGTTTCTGGCTGCTCCCCTCCGTACCGGCACCAGCGTGCTGTCTTTGTTCCTGTGTCGGTCTTATTCCAATCGGCCACCGACACCTACGACGAGGCTGGGACACAAAAGCGGCGACGGAGTCGGGACACAAAAGTGGCGACGGAGTCGGTACACAAAAACCACAATAATAAATTATTAAAATAACAAAATCCTAGCAATATTAACTAACATTTCAGAAAGTAATATTTTAAAACATGAAATAAAAATGCTACTCCTCATGCCTCGAAAAGAGTGGTGTTCTAGTTTTAAGGAAATGCTAATCTAACGACATCAAATAACTTACAATTTTGTAAAAAATATATGGAAGACGACAGACGGTCGTCTTTCATCACCCGTTCGTTAATTGAAAATTTTGCTGTAGGCTGAGGTAATTATATTACATCAGACAGAGCAAACTTTTCTAGGCTGACATGTGGTTGCCTTATGGGCAACATAGGCAGCTGGGGCACGTCACTTAAACACAGCATATACAAATAACAACAAAAAACACATTGTAAACTACTAATTAATATAAAAAACTAAATCAATGGAGATAAAAATGTGGCTGGTGAGACCACGGGATTGGGACAATGTGTATAACAATCCAAAATTTACAAAGAAACATAGATAGACAAATCATAAATATAGAATATACATGACATTGAAAGACAAAAAAAAAATCACATGGTTGAACGTGTCCTGTTGTGTTGTATCACATGATTAGTAAGAAGTCTTGTGAAAACACAAAATAGTACATAAACAAGCAAAAACACACGGAAGAAATATCTCCATAAGCAATCAAAAATTAAGAAAAAGTGCAATAAAAGTATCAGCCCTCGCTGTTAGCAGCATGTTCATTAAAGACATATTTTAAAATTGCTGAAGTCGAACAGGGTCGCTACAGGGAAAAGGCTTCTTAGCAAGTGAATCGTATTTCGCACTCTCAGAGCATTCACTGATTCGACTGCTGACACCACTTTCCCACTTGATGCTGTCCTTCACATTGTCGTCCACTCAACACTGGTTTTTAAGTCACAAATACTGATCTCATCGGTTTGAACCGTAGACTAGAGCCTTAGAAGGGGGAGGGAGACAATCTTCTAGAATATACTGGGAGGAAACTAAAACCTGCACACATAAGAAGATACTTTAAACGTTTTGTGTCTCTTCCTCAGCTATTCATCTGCGTCCGACGTGAGTAGGAGGGTGTGGTTAGTGCACTTGTCTGCAGGTGGCCCAACGAGTGCTGACCAGCTGTGAAGGCTGACCACTGGCAGAGCTTAGCGGCGACGACCAGCGTGGCCGCGTCTTTTGTTTGCGCCAAGAGCCGGTAGTGTGTTGCTGATCATTGAAACTAGCCGGCTGGGACCGCTTGACCGGGTACCTGTTATAGAGGTATGGCAGGTCGGCCACTCGTCTTCCGGCTTTCCACCGAACCCCTGGTAACTCCGATGTCAGTTTCGGACTGTTGCTGCACGCGAGCCTGGCTTGGAGTCCAACTGACGAATGCCACAAACAACTTCACATATGTCACCACTTTGGTACACACTGTTATCACAAGACATCCTAAACTTACAAGGAACTCCATCGTGTCACAATAATGGACAGCCCTCGAAATCTTAAAAAAAAAAACAAGATGTTTAGCCATAACACCACATTTCAAAAGCCTCTATCTACTCCCTGTCCGCAGTGTTAATCGTCCATGTTTCACTCCCATATAAGGCAACACTCCACACAAATGCCTTCAGAAAGGACTTCCTTATGCTTAACTCCCATAAACCACAGACATTGTCGAGGTGGGGTGGCATGCGTGCCTCAACGATACAGATAGCAGTACCGTAGGTGCAACCACAGCGGAGGGGTATCTGTGGAGAGGCCAGACAAACGTATGGTTCCTGAAGAGGGGCAGCAGCCTTTTCAGTAGTTTCAGGGGCAACAGTTCGGATGATTGACTCAGCTGGCCTTGTAACATCAGCTAATGTGGCTTTGGCACACAGCTACTGCGAACGGCTGAAATTAAGGGGAAACTACAGCCGTTACTTTTCCTGAAGACATGCAGCTCTACTGTATGAACATATGATGATGACATCCTCTCGCGTAAAATATTCCGGAGGTAAAATAGTCCCCCACTAGGATCTCAGGGCGGGGACTACTCAGGAGGATGTGATTATCAGGAAAGACAACACTGGCAATCTACGGATCGGAGTGTGGAATGTTAGATCCCTTAATTGAGTAGGGAAGTTAGAAAATCTACAAAGGGAAATGGATAGGCTGAAGCTAGATACAGTGAGGATTAGTGAAGTTCGGTGAAAAGACGAACAGGATTTCTGGTCAGGCGAGTACAGGATTATAAATACAAAATCATTTGCATGTATTACAGTAGTAGGCCTGATAATGAATAAGAAAAAAAGGAATGCGGGTAAACTACTATGAGCAGCGCAGTGATAGCATTATCACAGTCAAGATAGATACGAAGCCAACACCGACCGCAGTCGTACAAGTTTATATGCCCACTACTTCTGCCGATGACGAGAGATCGAAGAAATGTATGAGGAGGTAAAAGAAATTTTGCAGACACTTAAGGGAGAATACAATTTTGATGGGAGACTGGAATTCGGTAGTAGGAAAAGGAAGAGAAGGAAATATAGCAGGTGAATATGAAGTGACCAAAAGCAATGAAAGAGTAGATCGCCTGGTAGAATTTTGCATCGACCATAATTTAATCATAACAAACACTTGGTTTAAGATTAATGAAAGAAGGTACCAGATAAATTTTATAATGATAAGACATAGATTTCGGAACCAGGTTTTAAATTGTAAGACATACTCAGGGGCACATATAGACTCTGTCCATAACTTGTTGGTCATGAAATGTAGGCTGAAGCTGAAAAAACTGCAGGAAGGTAGGAAAAGAAGGAGATGGGACCTGGATAAATTGAAGAAACCTGACGTTCTTGAGTATTTCAGAGGGAGCTTTAGGCAACAATTGACAGAAACGGGCCGCGGTGGAGTAGCCGAGCGGTCTAAGGCGCCTCGCTGCGGACTGCGCGGTTGCTCGCCGTCGGAGGTTCGAGTCCACCCAGGGGCATGGGTGTGTGTGTGTTGTCCTTAGAATAGTTTACCTTAGTTTAAGTAGTTTGTAAGCTACGGACTGATGACCATGCAGTTTGGTCCGATAGAATAACAAACATTTTTTGGACAAAAAGGGGGGGGGGGGAAATAAATCAGCAGATGAAGAATGGGTAGCATTGAGAAATGAAATAGTGAAGGCAGCAGAGGAGAAAAGAGGTAGAAAGACAAGACCTACATAAAATCCTTCGATATCACAGGAAATGCAAAGAAGGGAAAGCTAAAAGGTGGAAAGAGTATATAGAGGCGCTCTACGAAGGAAATGAACTTCGAGATAATATTGTAGCAAAGGAAGAGCAATTAGACGAAGATGAAATAGGATATACTATACTGAGAGAAGAATTTGACAGAGCACTGAAAGCCTAAGTCGAAACAAGGCCCCCAGAGTAGATGACAGTCCCTCAGAACTACTGAAGTCTCTGGGAGAGCCAGCCATGACAAAACTATTTCACCTGGTGCGTAAGATGTATGAGACAGGGGAAATACACTCAGACGTTAAGAAAAATGTAATAATCACTATTCCAAGGGAATCAGGTGGATACAGGTGTGAAAATTACAGAACCATCGGTTTAATAATTCATGGTTGCAATATTTTAACACGAATAATTTACAAAAGGATGGAAAAGCTGGTCGAAGCATTTCGTTGATGACACTGTAATTCTGTCAGAGACAGCAAAGGACCTGGAGGAGCCACTAAACGAAATGTACAGTGTGTTGAAAGGAACATACAAGATGAACATTAACAAGAGCAAAACAAGGATAATCGAATCCAGTCTTAGAAAATCGTGCGATGCTTAAGGAGATGGATTAGGTAACGAATCAATAAAGGTGGTAGATGAATTTTGTTACTTGGGCAGTAAAATTAACGTATGATGGTTGCAGTATAGAGGATATAAAATGCAGAATAGCAATGGGAAGATAAGCGTTTTTGAAAAAGACAAATTTATTAACATCGAATATTAATTTGTTGTTGTTGTTGTGGTCTTCAGTCCGGAGACTGATTTGATGCCGGCCGCGGGCATGGATATTTGTGCCGTCCTAGTTCGTAAGTAGTTCATAAGTAGTTTGTAAGTTTAGGGACTGATAGCCTCGTAGTTAAGTCCCATAGACTTTACAAACATTTGAACATTTGATTTGAACTGATTTGATGCAGCTCTCCACAATACCCTATCCTGAGCAAGCCTCTTCATCTCCACATAAGAACGGCAACCTACATCTGTCTGAATCTGCTTACTGTATCCATCTCTTGGTCTTCCTCTGTGGTTTTTACGCCACACACTTCCCTCCAATGCTAAATTCACGATTCCTTGATGTCTAAGAATGTGTCCTACCAATCAATCCCTTCTTTTAGTCAAGATATGCCAGAAATTCCTTTCATCCCCAATTCTGTTCAGTACCTCCTCATTAGTTATGCGATCCACCCACCTAATATTCAGCATTCTTCGGTAGCAGCACATTTCAAAAGCCTCTATCCTCTTCCTGTCCGCACTGTTTATCGTCCATGTTTCACTCCCATACAAGGCAACACTCGACACAAATGCCTTCCGAAAGGAAATCCTTAGGCTTAAATTCGAGGTTAGCAAATTTCTCTTTTTCAAGAACGCTTTTCTCCCGATTGCCATTGTGCATTTTATATTCTCTGTACTGCGACCATCATTTGTTATTTTACTGCCCAAGTAACAAAACTCATCTACCTCCTTTATTGCTTCGTTTCCCAATCTAATTCCTTCAGCATCACCTGATTTTCTTACACTGCACTCCATTACCCTTGTTTTACTCTTGTTAATGTTCATCTTATATGCACCGTTCAGCACACTGTCCATTCCGTTCAAATTGCATAACATTGGAGAAAGACTACAACCCTGTCTTACTCCCTTTCCAACCACTGCTTTCCTTTCACGCCCTTCAACTCTAACAACTGCTGTCTGGTTTTTGTACAAGTTGTAAATAATTAATAGGAACATCAATATGAATAAAAACAGAAGAATAGCGTACCGAAACCTATAGACTAAAATCAAAGCTCGAAATGCCTTCTTTAAAGGCGAGAAGAAGCAAATCCAGGAAATGGAGCACAAATCCCAGCTGAGGTTTTTTCCCTCGATCGTTTTTTCCTCAGCCGTATAGTAAATGATTTAGAAGAAAGATAGAGTGTCAATAACAAGGTATTTCAATATGTAACTAAAGGTTCTCCACATAAGCACCACATTTTTAATGAAAAGTGTCAGAAGATCATAAACAAAACCCATTGGCTGAAAAAGGCATGAGCTTTCCTGCGGCCCGACATCTCCATCTGAGATGGAATGGAAGATTTAATAAAAATAAAAATGAAGTAATACTGGGTAATAGTGAATATTCTTTTTCTGGAACCGATTTAGTATGTCATTGCTATTCATCGACAGTTCCTTGTATTCTTCGAAGGCATGATCTCCTAAACTATGAGAAATACAATGGAATATTTTACTAATTATAGGTCCCGCAGCATAAAATATATCATAGTAAGACATTTTAATAAATGATAATTACCTAAGTTGCTGCAATTGCTTCTTTTCACGACGGCCGTTTCGGCTTATGCCATTCTCAGGTGATGCCTGCAAGTAAGCTATGTTCGTTGTTTTGTTCTGTAAGTTTGAAATTTATGTCCTTCAGGCAACTCGTTTCGTTGTAAGATTAAATATTTATCTTGGTGTTGATGCTATATGTTTACAACATGTACAAAAATGTTATATCGGAAAATAATTATAATCGTTTGTTATGTGATAATGTGTCTCTGGTCATTCAGATGCTACGTGTGAATTCTTTATGAATTTTTTTATCTATGTAACTAAAACAGTGCATCTTTGGATCAGCCGTTATCTAATCGTAACATTTCGATAAAATTTTCTAAATAATATTTGTTTTTAAATTCTCCGTGGTCATTGAGAATTTCGTCTAGAGTTGTGTTTATATGGATAAATATTTCCAGTTATTCCATACAATTCATTAATATACCTTGGCGGTGGTTTTGTGCAATTTTGTGTTAAGGCTGTTTGTCGTTCGGAATGCGAGATTAATTTGTGTGTTTTTTAAAAACTGCGTTGATTTTGTTTGAAATATTGTCTATGTAGTTTGCAGGAATATATTTTATTTTCGTTTTCTTTGATGGTTGACTACCTAGTGTTATGTGTGTGTGCAATGCAGCTTAACAAACGATTATAATTATTTTCCGATATAACATATTTGTACATGTTGTGTACATATAGCACTATACTATCTAAGATAAATATTAAATCTTACAACGAAACAAAACTGAAATACCAAATAAAACAAACGTTTTCGTAACTAAGAGATGCTGTATGCAATATCCATCGATGTAATATAAATATTGTTGCCAGAAAGACATAAATTTCAAACTCATAAAATCGTGTACACAGAACAAAATAACGAACATAGTTTCTTTGCAGGCATCACCTGAGAATGGAATAAGCCGAAACGGCCGTTGTGAAAAATAAAGTATTTGCCGCTACTTATCGTCGGGCCGCTGAAACATGTCACTTGCCGGCCGCGGTGGCCGAGGAGACTGAGGCGCTTCAGTCACGGTCTTCACGGCCACTACGGTCGGGGGTTCGAATCCCTCCTCGGGCATGGATATTTGTGCCGTCCTAGTTCGTAAGTAGTTCATAAATAGTTTGTAAGTTTAGGGACTGATCATCCCGTAGTTAAGTCCCATAAGCTTTACGAACATTTTTTTTTTTTTTTGTCATGTCACTTGACAGTTTGTACGTAGTTCGCGCGAAGTTGGCTATACTGCGACTGCGAGGTTGCAATAACTACGCAGCAGACGACTACAGCGCCAGCTGATAGCTCAGAACGTCCGAAATATGTACTGGAATTGTCGCCTAAGACCGTGAATAAGAACGGTCGCATAATAATTTATACGAAAGTATAATGCAGAATGTGTTATTTCAACAGTCAAATCACCAACATAGAAATACGATTTGTTAATATGCGAAACCCTGAAATAAATAAAATAGTCTAACATAAGAACAATGTCTATGAGATGTTATTCCGAATTGACGTAATAGATGCAAATTAAATGTCGTACAATAATGTAAAGATATTCATAACAAAGAACACGCAACCAACAATAGTAATACGAAATAAAGAAACAGTTGCATTCTGCGATGCAGAGTGAAAGAATTAATTTTGCATAAATTTACACTCACCGGTTTATGAAGTCAATGGCGTAATTCCGTCAAGTTCTCCATCATCACCGGCATCCGAATCAGCACCAAACCCGTCGTCGTCGTCATCATCATCATCGAGGGAAATCATCAATTGTTCATGTTCATTTATTGTTCCATCTATAGTCTGTGCTTCTTTAATAAGCTTCGAAACATGCTCTACCTTCTTTCTCCACGAGTTGGCGTCAACAGTAGCAAGTCCGTCAAGTAAAAGTCTTTCCACTTCCGTTATAGTGAAAGACTTGTTTTTCTTCCTAATATACGTCTTTACGTCACCCCATACCAATTCAATGGGGTTGAAATGGCAGTGATACGGTGGTAGCCTAATTACCGTATGACCCTGTTCCCTTGCCACCTCGTCTACTACATACGTAGGCGTCACAGGTTTATTTTGCTTCACGAGTGAATTCAACAGCAGCTTTGTCATACTCATATCTGCAGCAATGTCTCTCGCTAGCAACCACTGTACCATAGTTACTTTCCGGTCACTAGTTGTCGGAGTTTTGTCTAGTATGACCGAATGGTAAGGTGCATTGTCCATTACAAACACTGTTGGGACACTAAACTGCGACAACAAATTCTTAAACCACTGCAGGAAACGTTGGTGGTCCATATCTTCGTGGTAATCACCAGTTTTTCTGGATCGGAAGACTAAAACTCCGTCATTTACAAATCCACTTGAAGATCCTGCATGTGCCACAATTAATCTGGCACCTCTTCCTGTTGGCTGATTACCACTACTATTTGGAGTATTGTCTGTCCAGCATTTATCAACAGCTTCTCCGGCGTTGATCCAGGTTTCATATAACCATACAATGGAATGTACATCACTACCTTTAATTTTATGTAAGAATATACTTGTAGCTGCAACAACATGCGGCTTTTCGAGTAATAGTCTTCGTCCATTTAACTTTTTGAAGCGGAAGCCCATACTTCTTAACACCGTTTTCAGAGACGTTTTTCCACGCGAGAAAAGATCGCATGCTTTTAACGAAATTAGCAACTTCGCTACAGTCGGATATTCTTTCCGGCTATAATAGTCATAAATATGACGACGGATTGCGTCCGTTTGAAACAAATCGAGATTGGGGTAGCTTGCCTGGGGTAGCTAAAAACACACTGTTTTCTTCACCCGGATTATCTTCCACACGGTTTGTGTCACTGTCTTGAAGTTCTTGAAGCAGCACACCTTTCCTTATAATCGTTCTTTGACTCAGTTCTAGAGTTTTCGAGGTACGCTCTAAGACTTTATCAGCCGGAATTGATGGTTCCCCGTGAACAGAAACAAACTCTCTCTCTTGTTCGTAGAACTCCCGCGTTCTTCTAATTAATTCCATTGCCTGGCTATTTAACGGCACTCCGCAACGCAATGGATTGTCGTTTGACTGAAGACGCAGTTTCGGTGACATTTTTTTAATAAATAAAAAAAAAAAAAAAATGTACGCAAAGCAATACAATCACACACGATACAAAAGCAGACGATAGCCGATGAGCACACAAAGCTTTCATAGAACGCGGCAACGTGGTAGTGACGACGACGGAACCGGCATTCGTAGCTGTGCTGTGATTGGTTCAGAAGACGCAGCGTTGGTCATTTGTTTTTCACTTATACTGGCAACTTCAAAACACTCGTGGAGTGACTTGAAGTGACATGTTTCAAAAAAATGTTCAAATGTTTGTAGAGTCTATGGGACTTAACTATGGGGTCATCAGTCCCTAAACTTACAAACTACTTATGAACTAGCTAATCCTAAGGACGGCACAAATATCCATGCAGACCGACTATAGGCAATTAATATTATTTATTACAATGAAATAAGTTCTGAAGCACATTCATTGGCGTAAATGGATACTGCTTGTAAAATAAATAGCGAATACCGTTAGTAGCACAGAGGTACTAAATTTAAACGTCATTCTTAATGCAGCCGTATCAGAAGCTACTCCATGTTTGTGACGTCATATCTCCTGAACTGTATGTCGTGCAGTGATATAATTCGGCCTATAACTTCCACGAAGTGCAGTGTCGTTATGCAAAAGCCATGACTTGTTTTTCAACAATACCGGGAGATTTTTGCGTATTATTTCTCGTATAACGTCAAGGTTATATTCCATATTGACAGCACGACCTCGAAGCATAAATTTTGGAAGCACTACATCTCGGTAATTAAAATACTAACGAGACAGATGACGCTAGTAGCGGTACCAGATCATGCGAAAGCGCCACATGTGTAGACGGATTAATATAAATGTGAAGGAAATGAACAGTAACCGAAGTGGCACAGAGACAAGTGCTCACAACCCATTGGCACCAGCAGGGATTGACATTTTGCGCCCTCCCCCCCCCCCCCCCCTCTAGCTGCTTCGTCGTCGCAATGACGAAGTATGAGATTTAATAAAAACAACAAAAACTGGGTTTATGTTGAGTTCCTTTATTCACAAACAGGAGAAAATGTACTATATGATGAAGTCATAAATGAATAAAGATAAATATTAAATACAATTTAATTTAAAAATTTGAGGCATAGGCCTAACTTAAGAAAAAAATTTACCAAAAGATGTTCACAAACAATGCAAAATATTTAGTATTAAATAAAACATAAACGCAGATTAAAAAGTCAAATTTCCAAGTATAATAGGTGATAGAATAAAATCAACTGTGCAAATGTTTGTTCAGCCTCTCTACTGCGGCAATAAGAACTGTAAGCTGTAAATTTTATTCCACTTTATAATGGCTGGCTGGGGAGACAACATTGGGTAAATAATTTAAATTGTGAGCAGTCTCATATTTGTAATTGATCATGATGTTCAATTACGCGTTTCGTCCTGTTAGGCTGTGTTCACAGTGGCACCGACAGATCGACGTCAGACGCCGTCATCCGAGTTCGACTGAAAACATCGACCGACGGCTGGTCGCACTGCATCCGATATAGTTTGTCACTTGGTCCGGTTAGAAGAGAAAGTTAGGTTAGGTTTGACTATATTCTGTGACTGAAGTAAATTAGATTTCAATTCATGGGTGTGCAATGGAGCCTACCGACATTTTTATGATTCGAAATTAGTGCTACAATGCAGCTCTTGTTATTACTAAAGACTTGGAATGCATACGAATGAGCTACAACTGTCCGCAAAAAGAAAGTGGCGAGGATTGTGTACTGTCCTCAGTACACAGACAATCTTTACGAATGTGTGAGGTACCGGTAAAAGGAGAATTTCTATTACATACTTTCGTGCTGTCATTGACAAGCAATAATACAGTTTTGCTGAATTTATTTGAACTTGTGCAGCCATACACCAATTAACCTCCATGCTTTAAATAATGAAAAACTACACCAATTTGGGAAGTTTATTTCTTATCACGACGAATTTCGAGGATTTATTCACATCTTCTATTGTTTACATAAAACGGTACTTTTTTAACGTTTCAGTGTGCGATTTCTTGACACACTTGCACTGCAGTTGTCTCTCTTAGGTTAGCTACCAAAGTTCGTAAAATCGGATAGAATAAATATTGAGGTGTGTGTTTTATCCTAATGTTAGAAATCATAACTTTTTCTGTCTGCTTAAAGGTATTGTGCCTCTTGCATTACTCAGAATATAAACATAATAATCGTGACTTAGGCCTACCTGTGTACAAAAACCAGTGTAAGTGACGATTTTTGTGTTGTGATGTCCAGTTTAATGAAGCAGAAACAATACTTGCAAGTATAGACAGACGTACTATTTAGTATGTAAAAACGTTGCCAATATTTTATTATGTATGCTACGATTTCCCTCATTACAGTAACCTCAAAAAGACTAAACCTGTGCAAGAGCTGCATAAAATCACACTTGGGAAATCCCAATGTATTTATGTAAACAAATGCACTAAACTCGAGAAAAATTCTCGAAATGCGTTATGCTAAGCATAAAAATACATAATGGATACAGTTTCTCAGTGTTTAAATCCATGAAGAACACAGTTATAGGCCACCCAGAAACATCCAATTATGATGAACGAAATGAAGTTAAGGTACATTGATCTTCAATGACTGTCATTCAATATATTTGTGAAAGACAAGTGTGAAATTAAGAATAATGTTGAAAACAGAAACCACTGAAAAGCGGAAGCACACGTAGGCCTGCACCACATTTGCTGGTCATTTCATAGAACAGACTCACACCTTTTTAAAGTACGCCAGAAGCAGTAAGAATAATTTGTGGACAGCCAATACCCAATTATCACAATCCACAACACTGTAAGAGAGCCACTACAATAACATTAAGATAAGGCACAATTCCAGATTGAACACATTTTGAGGTTATAATTTACGCCTAAAATTTCTGCTTAAGGATTTAAGCAACTTGGGGTTTCCAATAAACTGTCATATCAGACCATATATTCCGAATTATATCCCGGTTGTGATATTTCTAGTCTTCTGGGTGCTACAATCTCTCTCTTTCTTTCACTAAGCATATCAGTTTCTCACCGTCCATATGTAGCATATGAGAACGTCGGTCGATTTGACCGAAGAAAGCAAACTGATTTGAATTTCAGCGATGTCTCTACGTTCGGGCGATGAGGTCGGCTACACTGTGACAGTGCACATAGTGAAGTACTGATTTGAAACGACCGGCCGTTTTCCGCCGACGTCTGTCGTCGGTGCAACCCACAGATATCAGAGCCACTGTGGCCACAGCCTTAACGTAATCTGATTATTAAATGTTGCAGGGTTTCGGATGCCAAGTCAAGCAGCGATGGAAGCAGTTTTAGCAATTTTATAAAGGTTATCGTATAGGTTCCCATATCTGATAGAAAAGATGGTGCCACAGTAGGTCCAGCGTGAAGTTTGTAATAACTTCACTGACCATTCATGACTGATGTAAGTCGTGAACAAGTGTTCTTTTGAAGTTACATTTACGACGAAAATCAACAAAACGGAGATGTAGTGTGCCTCTAGCTTTATGAGAAACAGATTTTTGCAAAAATGTTTTAATGGTAATACATTCCAAATAGTAAGTACAACTGCTGCATTTCAGATATATTTGTGAAAAGTGTGACCACTTCACGACTATAAAAAAAACATTTGGAATTGAAGCAACATGATTCTGGCTTTACTAAAAATTATATGCCTAATAAATCACCTTTCACATTTCCTGTCAACCAAGTTGACATTAACGAAAAAGATTTCTGAGCATCCCCTTCCTTTTCTCGGGCTTTCCTCCTGAAAGCCGCTCCAGATAGTTTTTTTGGCATCTTCCCACACTTCTCACCTCAGTAATAAGCTAATACTTGATACTTCAGAGTTACATCAGTCAGAACTCTCTCAGTCTAAAAAAACTCAAATGCATCCGTCAAAAGTAGAACATAGAAGGATCATCAAAGAAAACATTGACACGATTACAACAAAGAAAGTCGCAGTTCGTCTTTCTGCCACTGCGGAGCGGGTGACGGAATACTACTGAATAAGCGTATTGAATGGTCCGTGGTCAGCACATTCGGGATAACTTGGGTAATACTTCTCTAATCGAAATAGCACGGGTACAGGGGCAGCCGAGACATTACGCGTTCAATAGTTGTAAAGGACCAAAAATGCAAATAAAAGTACTTATAATTAATTATTGCTAATGTAACGAAATTCATACTATAGCTTACAGTAAAATTGATTTAATTCGTGTTATTATAGTAAAGCTTTTGCCCATTTTGGCGCCCCCTGAACTCTGCGCCCGGGGCAGCTTGCCCCCTTTGCCCCCCACCCTTAGATCCGCCACTGAGCACCAGATATGAAGACAGCTGAATAACTGAGGTGAGCGCAGGCTGCCTGTAGAGAGAGCCAGCACAGATCCCTGTGAGGGCAAGAGCGCTCCCCAGGTGTGACGTCAGTAGATGCCCGTGAGCGAGCTGCTCAATCTCCTCAGTCTTAAATTATATAAATCTCAAATTCTAGTTTCCTGTCTTCTTAACACACAATATTAAATAACGGGGTACTTCTCCGCATCTGATATACTAAGCCAACTGGTCGTGGGATGAAATATTGTATAAACGAGTGTTGCAAGACTGGATGACATAGTTCTTCTCTCGCAGTCGTATTTCCGAAGCAGGTAATTATAATCTTGATTTCAGACAGTAAAGGAATATGAATATTGTCCAATTACTTCTGATTTTGTATACTCAGATCGATTTCTTCGATTCAGTACGTCATGGTGGTTCGATTTCTAGTATTCGTTCACTGTTCTCTCTATTCTGCGATGGCGCGATTCAGGTGTGCCAAGGTTCATTGAAAGCGGATGGGCGGTACGGCAGAGTATGAAATACAAACAAACATGATGCGCAGGTTCCCCACGCGTTTCAGTGTATATAATGTCACATCTACTAAACTATAAGAAGTATAATCAAACAATTTCTTAGGTACATTCAATGGCGTAAATGGATAGTGTTAGCAAAGTATGTTGCGAAGACATTTAGTAGCAAATAATTAATAAATTTAAACGTCATTCATAATGCAGTATGTTTAGTTACAACTCCGTGTTAATGGCGTTACGTCTGCTGAACTACGTGTATTGTAGTGATACAATTATGCCTCTAATCTTTGTGAAAGTACAACGATTGATGTATAGGTGCAGTGCCACAGCCATGAATTGTTTTTCCACAATGGGCCGGTGTAGCTCGTGCGAGGCTACATGATGACCAAAAGTGTCGCACACTAGCTGCAGACCATGACACCCCATCATGGCGATCGAGTTTTCCAACGGCATTGTTATTTTCCAACATGATAACGCACCGTCTCACACGGCCAGAAGTGTGATGGAGTGGTTTGAACAAAACACTTACGAGTTGCTATTAGTTGCTTGTCCGGCAACTTGTTCCACCTCAACGGAATGGCAACAGAACGCATATGTGATGCGGCTGAACGTGTGGTCAGAGCTCCTCCCTCCCTCCCTGGAGTTTACGGGAATCAGGCGACTGCTGAATGCAGCCGCTACCACTGCCTCATCGCTTTCATGTGCAGACGCGTCACCGCTGTCATCGTGTCTTATGAGGACATACTGGCTGTCACGTGGCTCATATTGTTTCACTAATCAGCATAAACTGTTATCTGGCCATGCTAACGATCCATCATTCATTACGTGTAATGGAATTGTTCGGAAAGCCTTTTTGAGGCACTGAATACAGACTGCAACTATTTCTGTCCAGTGTATGACAGAGAGTATGTTTCACGTTGTTATTCAGGAACTTTTCTTCCTGTTTAATTGAAGAATGGAGAGTAGGTAGAACTTATGCTTATGCTGACTCGCTGTTATCTTGTCTTAGACTTATTTTCTCTTCGTGTCTCAACGTGAAAAATATATAGGACACTACAAACTGACCATACGTTCCGATTCGATTTAGAAAACAAATCTTCACTTTCTCAAAGGAAAGAATTCTTCCGACATAAACGTGACGTCTAACAAATTCAAATGTTCAAAATGTTCAAATGTTTGTAAAGCTTATGGGACTTAACTACGGGGTCATCAGTCCCTGAACTTACAAACTACTTACGAACTAGGACGGCACAAATATCCATGCCCGAGGGGGGATTCGAACCCCCGACCGTAGTGGCCGTGCAGACCGTGACTGAAGCGCCTGAGTCCCCTCGGCCACCGCGGCCGGCTCTAACAAATTCAAATCTTCAAATATTTGTAGAGCTTCTGGGACTTAACTACGGGTCATCAGTCCATAAACTTACAAACTACTTATGAACTAGCTAATACTAAGACGGCACAAATATCCATGCCCAAGGGGGGATTCGAACCCCCGACAGTAATGACCGTGCAGAACGTGACTGGCGCGCCGCAGATCGCTCGGCCACTGCGGCCGGCTGACTTCAAATATACTCATAAAGGGTGTTAGTGGCCCATTACTTTTCATAGTCTATGTGACCGAACTGCTAAAACCCGACATTGCCCGTGTACATATTTATTCCTGTCTTAAGCTAGTCCACCTCACCTTCTCTTTCCTTGTCTCTCTCTTCATCCCCACCTTCCTCTTTGTCTGCCAATCACATCCTCCTCTCTGCTGAACTTCTCATCCAACTCCACAGTCTATTGCCACCTCCATCTATAAAAAGTTATATAATTCATTTAACTTTCTTGCTGATCAGTGAAGTGCAGCATGAGTATATTGCAAGCCACCTTCCGCCTTTCAGTGTATGAAATAATTGGCAGAAGGTGAAGTTCCACTAGCTATGAAGGTTAACGGTGCTAAATTTCATAGCTCGGTATAAAACGGTAGTTTTTTGTCGAATTTTATAGATAAAATACCCTCTGCCATACAACATACGAAGTTTTACGTAGGCAGTGATTTTCCTCTTATTTTGAAGATCAAGCGTGCAGTTTCTTCTCAATCGGATGGAAGGTACAGCAGCGCATAAAATAATAACTAATTTAATGCCTCGGCATTTAGGGCGTCACATCTAAACTATAATGAGCACAACGAAATGCTTTCGTTGGAACATGAAGTGGCGTTAATGAATAGTGTTTGCAAAGCTGACTCCGCAGATGATATTAGTGAGTCAGATGACTTTAGTAGCGGTACCAGATTATACGGAAGCGCCACGTGAAGACGAATAAATGTAAAACGTGAAGGAAGCGAATAGTAAGCCAAGTGTCACAAAGACAAGGGCTCTCAACAGATTATCGCTAGATGTTAAGGCAACGGAATAATTGACGACAACACAGGCTCCATGTATAGAGAGAGCTGGCATAGATCCATGTGAGGGCAGGAGCGCCCTCGTATGCGACTACGGGTGGATAGGACTATGGCTGCCAGGAGTAAGCCGCTCATCGTCCTTATCAGGTCCTACACTATATAAATGTAAACTTCCTAATTTCCTGTCTTCTTAATACACAATGCTCAATAATGGGGTATTTTTATCTGCATCTGATGAACTAATACAAGTAATCGTCCATGTTGAGGGATAAAGATTTTTATAAAGGAGGACTGAAAGACCCTGCGCCATCGTATTTCCACGGAGGTGATGATTCTGTTATAGTAGCTCCCATAATTTCGTACCTACCATCGTATTTCCGAAACAGGCATTTGAAAGCAAGATGTCAGACGGTAACTAAATGTAAAGAATCTCAGGGAGGCGTAGCCATCTTGCACACAAAGCACCTGGTAGCGGTAAGACTATTTACCACAACAATTCAGTTCCCATCATCATATAATTTAAAAAATTTTAGGAAAGTATGTATATAGCGGCCTCTGAAGACGTTCGGCAGCTCAGAAAATACCAACATGATGTGCCGGTACCCCACGGGTCTCATTATTTATAATATCACATCTCCTAAATTATAAGAAGTTCAATGAAATAATTTCTCAAGCACATTCATTGGCGTAAATGGATAGTGTTTGTAAAATAAATAGCGAATACAGTTAGTAGCAAAGAGGTAATAAATTTAAACGACATTGAAAATATAGTCGTATTAGAAGTAACTTCATGTTCATGACATCATATCTCCGGAACTATATGGCGTACAGTGATATAAGTCTGCCTATAACTTTCTCGAATGTGCAACGATGGATGAGCAGGTGCAGAAGCCATGAATGGTTTTTCCATAATTCCGGACGATTTTTCAGTATTGCTTCTCGGAAATGGCGCATAACGTGAAAGTCATATTGCTTATTGACTCCAAGTCCTTCACGCAAAAATTTATGTAGCAGTACGCCACAGTAATTAAAAAAATTAATTAAGTCAAACTTTTACTTTCAGTTAAACATTGAGTGCTTTTTTCGGTCGTGGTTCACCATGCTGCTTCCATTGGGATGGCTGGTATTTAGTTTCGCCGTCATAAACGTAAATCCCTGATTCGTCACGAGTTATGACCATTTTGAGCAAATCTGGATCATCATTGACGTCATTCGAGAGATCCTGAGCAATGCTCACGCGACGGTTCTTCTGATTAAATTTGGAAAGTAACAAAATCACTTGTGATCTGATCTTGTGATTTGACCGACTGAGCGGAAGTAAATCTGAAGCTCGGATGCTGTGACGAGAGTATAAGTAGCAACGAATAGAGGCGTCGAGTGATCCCACAGATAATACTAACGAGACAGATGAAGCTAGTAGCGGTACCAGATCATGCGAAAGCGCCACATGTGAAGACGGATAAATATAAATGTGAAGGAAATGAGCAGTAAGCCAAGTGTCACAGAGACAAGTGCTCACAAGACATTAGCACCAGATATGAAGACAGCTGAATAACTGAGGAGATCTCAGGCTGCCTGTAGAGAGAGCCAGCACAGATCCCTGTGAGGGCAAGAGCGCTCCCCAGTTGTGACGTCAGTAGATGCCCGTGAGCGAGCTGCTCAATCTCCTCACGTCTTATATTATATAAATCTCAAATTCTAGTTTCTTGTCTTCTTAACACACAATACTTAATAACAGGGTACTTCTCCGCATCTGATATACTAAGTCAACTGATCGTGGGATGAAATATTGTATAAACGAGTGCTAAAGATTCGATGACATAGTTCTTCTCTCACAGTCAATTTCAGAAACAGGCGGTTATAATCTGTATCTTAGACGCTAAAGGAATATGAATACTGTGAAATTTTTTCTGATTTCTTTTTCTCGGAGCAATTATTCCGATTCAGTACGTCATTGTGATATTTTCTACTATGCGTTCACTGATCTTTCTATTCTACGAGGGCAGGATTCAAGTGTTTTCATTGAAATCGGATGGCAGGTACAGCAGCGCATAAAATAAGAACAAACATTATGCGCGGGTTTCCCCACGCGAGTGTATTTAACGTCACATCTCCCTAACTATAAGAAGTACAATGATACCATTTCTAAGTCACATCCATTACCGTAAATGGATAGTGGTTGCAAAATAATTTCAAATAATTAATAAATTTAAACGTCAATCATAAGGCAGTAGCTTTAGACGCAACTTCATGACGTCACGTCTGTTGAACTATGTATAGTATATTTATATAATTATGCCTGCAACGATTGGAGAACAGGCGCAGTGCCAAAGCCATGAATTATTTTCCACACTCCCGGACATTTTTTGCGCATTGCTTGTAGGGTCCATTTATGTGGGCATGTATGGGCCCAGTGCAACTCGTGCGAGGCGCCATGATGACCAGAAGTATCGTGCACTGGCTGCAGACCATGTACGCCCTATCATCATTATGGAGTTTCCCAACGGCACTCATTTTTCAACATGATAACGCACCTTGTCACACGGTCAGGATTGGTCCGATGAAAACAGTGGCGAGTTGCTATTATGTGCTTGTCCCTCAACTTGTTTTATCTCACCGACAGCGACTTTGAATGCAGATGCGGTCTCTCCAGCCACATAGCACCGCCTCATCACTTCCGTGCCAAGACGCGTCCTTGCTGTCATCGTGCCAAATGAGGATATATTGGCTGTCACGTGGGTCATGCTGTTGTGACTAATCAGTATAAACCGTAATCTGGCCATGCTAAAGATCTATCATTCATTACGTGTAATTCAATTGCTGGACAGCCTTATTGAGGCACTGACTACAGTCTGCATGTATTTCTGTACAGTGTGTGACGGACAGTATTATTCACTTTGTTATTTGTGAAGTTTTATTTATGTTTAAGTGAACGATTGAGAGTAGCAAAAACATTTGCTTAGGTTTCTTCGCTCTGAACTGAGACATTTTCTCTTCGTGTCGTTAACGATAAACAGGAGACTGCAATATAACCATAGGTTCCGACTCGATTTAGAAAACAATAACGCTTGACTTTCTCAACGGAAAGAAGTGTTCAGACATAAACGTGACTTCCAACATACCCCAAGAGAGTGTTAGAGGTCCATTACTTTTCACAGTATATATGACCAAATAGCTGAAAATGTGACGTCATCCGTATACATATTTACTGCAGTCATGTCACCTTCTGCTTTCTCTCACCTTCCCTTCCCTTCCCTTCTCTCTCTGGTCATCTCCTCCTCCTCTCTGTTGAACTACTCCACCTCAGATCATCTCTGAAAAATTACATAATTTTTTTTAACATTATGCTGATCAGTACTTTTCATCTCATCGTAGCTGTGCACGAAATTTTAAAAATTCTCAATACAACGCATGTTTCAGAAGATATGACGTCATAAACAATAGGAATTGGACAAAGTGCCACATGGTGCAGCGAGACATAATAAATACGCTATATGAGAAAGAGTACTTAGCGACTTGCAACAAACTTTAAACATTATTTAAAACCTTTATTAAACTTATTCTCGCTGACAGTCATAGCAAAATGATGAAAGGAAACAAGTTTCTCGCTTTCTACTTTTCCGCTGTTTAGGGAGTAAAACTACTGCATTCGGTATGACGTCACAATTTATAATTTGTACACTACAAATTGTAGCCGCAGAAAATTTTACAGACAGTATACACGCATATAGTTGCGAGTACCTTCTAAATTGTATCACTGTACGACACCTAGTTTATGAGATATGATCACATAAACAGTAATGTTCGTGGAAAACCGCCCCATGACTCACCAAGTTTTAATCTATCACTTCTTTCATACTAATTGTATTCCCAAGAGATTTTACAGACATACTGCCCTTCCACAAATGAGTATATACATGAAAAATGGCAGGAATAAATAAATAAATACCCGAGCAAGGCCGGGTATTCAGCTAGTTCTCCCCAGTACATCCAAGTCAACCATCCGCCTTCCCATTTCATATCGTTGTGCAGGTTTACGCCTAGATATTTGACGTGATTGTCAAACAGTACACTACTAATGCTGTATTCCAACATTACGGGATTGTTTCTCCTACTCCTCTGCATCAGCTTATATCTTTCTACATTTGAGGCTAGCTGCCATTCCTCACATCACCTAGAAATTTGGTCCAAGTCATCCTGCATCCAAAGATGACACCTTCCTGGGTACGTATTCCATATGCTCTTACCTTCGTTAGCAGTCTGTAGTGCGGTACCGTGTCAAACGCCTTTCGAAAATCGAGAAATATGCAGCCTGCCCTTCACCCATGTTTCGCAAGTTGTTTTGAGAGTACAGTGTAAGCTCTTTCACACGATCGACGCTTCCTAAAGCCATGCTGATGCATGGACAGTAGCAGCTCTGTCAAGAAAATTTATTGTATTAGAACTTAGAATATGTCCAATACTTCTACAGCAAACTAACGTTAATGATATAGATCTGTAATTATATGAGTGTGTTCTTTTGACATTATTATACCCAGAAGTTACATGCGCCTTTTTCCAGTCGCTTGGAACTTCTTGCTGAATCAACGCTTCGCGATAAATGCACGCCAAGTGAGGGTCGAATGTCGCAGAGTTCTCTTTGTAAAACCGAATTGGTCCCCATCTGGACCTGCAACTTGTTTGTTTTCAATTGTCTCACAAGGGACACCTTTGACCTCGAACTCTCAGAACCGCCCGAAACCATGCTTGGAATAACAGGCAGTCGTAAGCAGGACAGTCTTGTGTGTCATTTCCGTGCAGAACGTTGTATTCTACCTCCAGTAATATGGGAGGTTTGTGCGCCGTCTTGCTATAACTATTTTTGTCTGCAGTTACAAAAACATTACATCGGATTTTTGTACTTGCATTGCTGCATATACTTCTGTTACAGTATTCACAAAACAAATTACAATGTATTACAAACGCTACAGCGAAAGAGAATATTGGTATACAGGATAACAGTTTACTTACAGTCGTGCATGCGTACAGTGCTGATGTTGGCAACAACCGTAGAATGCTATTTGAAAATCCAATCATGCAGAATAAGGGAAATAATCTTTGGTGTTGACAATGAAGTAAATAAATAATTCTGTTCTTTTCCTTAGGTTGAAAGTTTTTTTATGTACCGGTAGCCTTGCCTTGTCAGTAAATTAATCATCCTTGTGAAAGAAATATTTTGTTGCCAACATTAGCATACTACGTCGCTGCAATCGTAACTAAACTTTACGCAGTACTCTATCTGTCTCAGTTAAGTAGTAATCCCTTATAGATATGTGTCAATATAGACATTTACTTATAAAAATATAACAGGGGGTGGGTTTTGTGATAAAACGCTAGGTTTCATGCTTTCAAATTACATACTGCAATTTATAACGGCTGAACTTCGAAATGCAACAAAGAGCATTCAACGGTTGTTGCAGCACAGTACACTGCCCGGTCTCCGTAAGTAATATTTTACGGAGTGTAATAATATTATTTTTCGTTTTTGTACCCTAGCTGCGGGAGTAGCCCACCGCTTAAAGGCGCCTTCCTGCGGAGGTTCGAGTCCTCCCCCTGGCATGGGTGTGTGTATTGTCCTAAAGTTAGTTTGTAAGCCAAGAGACTACTAACCACACAAGTTAAGTCCGTTACATTTCAACCATTTGAACATTTTGTACTCAAAATATATTCTGTATGTTCTGGAATGCTCTGTTGTGTTGTGATACTTTGGAGATGCTATCTCCCTACTGGCAGAATCTCTGTTATTAGGTGGTGCTTTCAAAAGAGATATACAAAAACGTACGTTCGAATATCACACACGTCAGGTCATAATAAATATATTTACGGAAAACACACAGACCTCTCCGTTCGGGTTACCAGTTCTGGCGACAATTTTTTCTTTTGTTCGAATCTTTTTGGAAACGAAGCATTGTAAATCCACCTCTAGAACGATTAGAAGAGTTTACGGTAGCGTAACCATCCGCAATTTCATGTTAAATTGCCGTGACGCAAATACTATATCTGCCCAGCACGTTACACTTAAGAACTATGGGCAACGAAATTCAGGGTGCGACAGCTCGTACTTACAGGAGCCTTAAGGCAGAGGACTCTTTTGAACGACGATTCGTCTGCACCACGATTCGATTCTTACAATTCTTTGTTTGTATTCGCTCAAATGAATGATTCAGTCACGAATCTCAACAACTCTACCACCTTCCTACTATCTATATGAGACCGTCCTGGCGATAACAGCGTCACATGACGAGGAATGACTGCTGGTCAGACACCCGCGCGGTGAATATAGTACCGTAACTTGGGGTGAAATGGAACAGAACATGTAGTTTCTACTGAAAATTAATGTCTAAATATTGCACTACAACTCTGAAAATTAATATAAAGAACCTCTAGTTATGCTTACATCTATGTGTTGCAAGGATAAATGTGGTATCGCACAAGTACAAAGTGCGCGCCACCTACTTTCGCCGCGCGCCGCCATGCACACACGGCGCGGCGTTCTCACGGCAGCCACGAGCGCCCTCTGCTGCAACCCCGCTCGTGGCCACCACGGAAAGACATCGGGCACTTGGGACTGAGATAGCAACCAGTTAGGACCTTCGTAATCAGATAGGCACCAGTGAAGACTTTGCTATCGTACAGGCCTCTAACAACTATGTATCAACATTCTGCAGTACTATGTAAAAGTTAAGTATTGTTACATTCTGTGCAATATATATCTCTTTCTAATTTACTCTAGTGTTTATAGATTCTGGCTGCTCCCCTCCGTACCTGCACCAGCGTGCTATTTTTGTTCCTGTGTCGGGCTCATTCCACTCGGCCACCGACACCTACGACGAGGCTGGGACACAAAAGCGACGACGAAGTTGGGACACAAAAATAAAAATCCTCTATCAAAACCTTTCGTTATATTTTAATCTGAATTGTGTTCTAAATCATCCCAGGAGTTGGGGTGATTTGGAACACTGACTCTTTTGATAAATATTTGCATTTAAAACATATGGAGGTGTTGATAGGGACACAGTAAACACATGTGTCAGAACTTTGTTGTGGAGGATGCCTTTATATTACGTCTGTTTGCTTTTAATTAATGCTGGAACACTTCTACTGTCTGCTCCAAATTGCTGAAATAGTTTTATATTTCCTCTGTTAACTTGCACCCTAGCTCTCTCTACATTTTCACTTAAACGTACTGTAAGAGCGTTGTTATGTGAGAGCAGATTTTTCACCCACTCATATCCAGGCCTATTGCCATCAGACCTCTTTTCCACTCTTCCACTTCGGTCCAAATCGCACCTCACAATATCCCGAACCTCACTTGTCGTAATTGGCTGACACCATTCTGCACATTTAAATAAACCACTGATTAATGCCCTCTCTTCTTCTGCTGCCAAGACGGTTAGTCCACCTATTTTCAAAGGATTTTTATTATTTAACTTCCTTGAGAGTGTACTAACAGGTATTCCATATTTTTAGAAACATTTCTGAGATATTTTACGTGTCTTGATTTCATTCAGAGCTTTCTGGAGGCTTATCTCGCTATAGTTTTGATAGCCAGCTGGCCCAATCTTCTTTTTGTACACTCGCAGCATGTTCCAATTCACCCTGAAAAAATATTATTTTGCATATTTACACCTCTACCTAATAAACAACATAAGCAAACATAAGCCAACTTTTCACACATCATGACTGATAGTTGCCCTTAACATACCAATGTCAGAAAACTGTATTACTGTTACCAGAGTAGCTGTGCAATAGTTTGTTTTCAGAATTTCATATTATAGGAAGTTTTACACTTACATATAAATATTTTTTTGGAGTTGTATACCTCTTTCACACACACAATATTTGTATCACTGTAACAATTAGTATCTCTGGTGACTATGGGAGGTGGTTTTCATTAGTTACACCAAAGATGATTTCTTGAAATGGAGAAATGTTCCATTTCACCCCAGTAGTTCCAAATCACCACAAGTTACGGTACCAGAGTGCGGAGGCTGGGCAAGATCACGTGGGGAACTGCACGGCTTGTCGGCTGTTGGAGGACTGCTGCGGGGTGTCTTCAATAAGTGGAGCCAAAAAAATAGCGGTAAGAGATCGTATTTTTATTGAAAGGTACGCGGGTTCGATTACGCCTAGCGGCATTTTTTTTCTTCTTGGCAATGCGTACACTACTGACTTCACAATTAGCCGCAACGTCATATATGTTATTTTGTATTTATATGTGCACAACATAAAAACAGCACTTACCTAATCGACAAAGAAGAAGAAATCACTTCCATTATACATCACCAGCTGTCCTCGCAAGTATTCAGCGACATGCTGCGTTACGCGTGGTTCGCTGCTGGACTGTGCGATGAAAGAACCTGTTTTCAGAATGTCAGTCAAGTTTGTTTTTCTATGCAGAGATTAAAAAAAACATGTAACTGCAAAAGGGCGATGTTCATAACGAGCGCAAGATGCGGTCAGAATTATTGCTTCCCCTGTTTCTTCGATTAATATCACCCCGGTACATCATTTATTTGATCAACTGCAAAAGAATGGAAATATCGTTTTACATACACGAAAGTTTTACATACCGAAAGTACGCGTTAACTACAGTCCCATTTAAAATGTTTGTAGTCCAGAATATCATCGAATGACCTTTATTTTTTGCTTATATAAATTATATAAAATAACCTATCATGCTGTAGTTAATTGTGACGTCAGTCTATATCTACATCAGTACTCTGAAAACCAGTGTGAAGTGCATGGCAGAGGGTACGTCCCACAGTACCAGTTATTACGGTTTTCCCCATTCCATTCACTTATTGAGCGTGGGAAGAAAGATCGCTTAAATGCCTCCGTGCGTGCTGTAATTAATGTAATCTTGTCCCTACGAAAACAGTATGTACTTGTACGCATTGCGAAGGAGCAGAAAAAAATTGCCGCCGGCTGGAGTTCAACCTGCGACCTTCTCAATACGAATCCCATCGTTTAACGCTGAGCCAAACACCGCTTCCTAAACACGCGCTCACAGGGACAGTTGCTAAGATGCATATGGTGATAAATACGTACCAAAATTCCTTTTACTTCCTAAACGCTCGGACATTTCGAGTTCCCACTTGGGGCACTTTCGTGTCTCACCACGCCCTACATGTACCATAAATTTGGACGAATTCGGCGATGACGAGTAGGCGTCCTCTCCTCGTAAGACTTTAATGGGTATGTGATCGACGCCTCTGGGCGTTGGTGCAGTGGTCCGATGAATCCCAATAATTTCCTCATCACGCCGATGGGGAGTGGGAATCCATCGTTTCCCGGAGGAACATCTCCTTGACACCTACTGCTGTGAGACAGTGGCACGCTGGCGGCTGAGAAATGTATTTTCCCACTCTCTCAAATTTTGCTTCCTCAATTACAGTATCAACTAGATATAAATGATAATAATAAAAAAAGTGAAACAAATCCATCAATAATGAAAACTACAGCATTAGAAACAATCAGTCAGAGATACCCCGAAGATCAGTGGCTACACATCTACATATATGGGTCATTAATGCAAAAAGAAAGAAATATTGGTGTATGAATATACAGCAAAATTTTCTGTTTTATCAAAGTTTTGGATTACACCACTCTAATTTTGAAGGTGAAGTTGAAGCCATCAGAACTGTAGTAAATCAGATAAATTACTATTTGCACACATTTGATAAAGCAGTCATATTCTGTGACTCGAAAGCAGCAATATCAGCAATTGTCAACTTAAAAGATCCAAAAATGGCTAAAGTAAAAGATATCCAAGAAATAATTAAGTCCCTACAGCAACACAACAAGAAAATTGCAATTCAGTGGATACCATCTCACTGTGGCGTAATGGTAATGAGAAAGCTGATTTCCTAGCCAAAAAGGGCACAAAAATTAAACAAATTGGAAAAACTACCCTGTCATATTTTGCAGTAAAATCGCATTATTAACAATATTTTTAAAGAATAATCGAGAAAAATAAATTCTCATGTGAGGGTAAGAGCCGGGAAACCTTCTTTGATAACCAGCCGCCCACCTGCACAAGATGTCTAGCCTGCCGTCTCCAGAATGTGTTCTGTGTCACAAGAGTGCTTCCTAATGAACTGTGATCATTTAAAAGAGTGTTCAGAACTGTACAATTGTAAATTAGACTTAACAAAATTGTACTGGGAAGCAAGAAAGCGAATGACGTTAAGTCAACTGCCGGAACATTAAAATAATAATAAATATAATAATGATATTTGATAGACGGTGAAGTTCCTCTAGTTATGAAGGTTAATAGTGCTACGTTTCATAGTTCGGTATAAAACTTAAGATTTTATCGAGTTTCACAGATACAGTACCCTCTGCCATACACCATACGTAGGGAGAGAGTGCAAAGTTTCATCGCAATTGGTTGGTTGGTTGGTTGGTTGGATGTTTAAGGGGGACAAAACTACAATGGTCATACGTCCCCCTTCATCGCAATTGGTTCAACGGCACAGCAGCGTATAAAACACGAACAAACTTGATACGGCAGTTCCCAATGCGTCTCATTGTCTATGAAGTCACATCTCCTAAGCTATAAGGAGTACAATGTAATAATGCCCAAGGCAAAACACGTTGCGAGTACACGTAACATCTAAACCGATGTGGCAAAGATCAGAGCAGAAGTAGCGCCGAAGAGAGGCCTCGAGTCATTGCACAGATAATACTAACGAGACACATGACTCTACTAGCGATACTAGATTATACGACAGCGCCACATGTGAAGGCGGTTAAATATAAAATATGAAGGAAATGAACAGTAACCGAAGCGTCACAAAGACAAGTGCTCAGAAGGAATTAGCACTAGATATTAAGATAACTGAATAACTGATGACAACTCAGGCTGTGTGTAGAGAGACCTTGCATACGAGGTTTGTCAGGAAAATAATGAGACTGTTTTTTTCAGGAACCACACACAGAAGGACAATGAAACTAGTGGAGCTGATAAAGGCAACATTTGTCTACAAGCAGTGAATATTTGAAGTGCCTACGGTGAACACACGTGAGTTTATAACATATTTTGTTAGGTGTGTTAGTGTTGCTTGTCCGTGAGATGGCGGGTACATCAAATTTTGTGTGAAACTCAATGACAATGCACTAGAATCATTTAGTAACATTTAGAAAACATTTAGAAAATTAACACAAACTGCTGAGTGGCACACAAGCAGCTCACCACGAGTAAAGAAGGCCAGGAGAAGCAAATAAAAAATCTGGGTCATGTTGATTTGGTTCTTTGATCATCAAGGCGTGATCCATAAGGATTTTTTCCTCGAGGAAAAACAATGTATCAACTTTAGATCCAGGTCCTTGAAAGACTAAGGAATCGGGTCATTCGTGTCAGTCCTGACATGTCTCAATCATGGATCCTCCATCACGACAATGCACCGTGCCATACTGCTCTCTATTGGAAATAATAAATGAATTCATGTTTTCCCAAACTCCCCCCCCCCCCCCGCCCCACAATTCCTAAGATCTCAGCCTCTGTAACGTCTTCATGTTCCCCAAAATGAAAAATGTTGTTTGTGTACATCATTTTTGGTCCGTAGGAAACGTTGAAAGGGTCGTGACACAGGAGCTTTGGAGGGTTCTATCTATGAGAGGGCAAGAGTGTCTTCGAAACTAATAACAGGCTATTTTTCCGCATCTGATGTACTAATACAACTAGTCATCCATGTCGTGGGACAAACTATTGTGTAACCGAGTGCTGAAAGATTGGATGTCATAGTTCTTCTCTCACAGTCGTATATCGGAAACTGGCAATTATAACCTTGGTCTCAGACAGTAAAGGAATATGAACACCGTGCAATGTTTTCTGATTATTTTTTTCTGAAAGCGATTGTTATTCGATTTCTGCTATTCGTTCACTGTTCTATCTTTTCTTCGATGGCAAGATTTAAGTGCGCAAAGTTCTACTGAAATCAGATGGACGATACGGCAGCGCATAAAATACATACAAACATGATGCGGCTGTCTGCCACGCGTCTCAGTGTTTATGAGAAGAGAGTTTATAAGAAGTACGATGAAATAATTTTTAAAACACATTCATTAGCGTAAATCGATGGTGCTGCAAAACAAGATGCGAACACATCTAGTAGCAAATAATTAATAAATTTAAACGTCATTCATAATGCTGTAGTTTTAGAAGCAACTGCGTGTTCACGACGTCACATCTGTTTAACTATATATGTCTACTGAGCTAGGTGAAGTATAGTGATGTAATTACGCCTGTAACTCTCGCGAAAGTTCAACGATTGATGATCAGGTGCGGTGCCAAAGCTATGTATTGTTTTTCCACAATTCCGGAGATTTCTTGTTTATTGCTTCTAGGGACCATTCATTTGGCACACATGTGTCCAGTGCAGCTCGTGCGAGGCCCCATGATGACCAGGACGTATCGTACACTGGTTGCAGACCATTTACACCCCATCATGCCGATCGAGTTTCCCAACGTCGTTATCATTTTTCAATATTATAACTTACGATGTCACAAGGCCAGGAGTTGGAGTGGTTTGAGCAGAACAGTGGCGAGTTTTGTTTATGTGGTTGTCCATCAACTTGTTCTCTCACAACGCGATCGCGATAGAACGCATATGGGATGTGCCTGAACGTGTGGTCAGAGCTTATCCCTCCCTCCCTGGAGTTTGCGAGACTCAGGCGATGCAGATGCGGCGCCAGATATCGTCAGCCATATACCACGGCCTCGTCGCAAACACGCCAAGATGCGTCACCACTGTCATCGTGCCAAATGAGGACATACTGCATCTCACTGTTGTGACTACTCATGTTAACTGTTGTCTGGCCTTGCTAAGGATCTTCCATTCATTACATGTAACTGATTTGTTTGGACAGCGCTCTTGAGGAAGTGACTACAGTCTGCTTGTATTTCTGTACACTGTGTGACGGAGAGTAACTTTGACTTTGTTATTTGTGAAGTTTTCTTCCTGATAAATTGAAGGATGGAGAGTAGCAAGAACATATGCTCGCCGCGAACTTCTCTTAAACTAATTTTGTCTTTGTGTATCTACATGAACGATATACAGGAGTCTGCAAAATTACCCATATGTTTCGACTGCATTTAGAAAACAATAACGCTTGACTTTCTCAACGGAAAGAAGTGTTCAGACATAAACGTGACTTCCAACATACCTCAAGAGAGTGATAGAGGCACATTATTTTTCACAGTATATATGACCAAATAGCTGAAAAGTGGCGTCGCCCGTGTATATATTCACTGCAGTCTTAAATTAGTCCACCTCACCTTGCGTTTTCTCTCTTCCCTTTCCTTCTCTGTCTGTTCATCTCTTCCACTCCCCTTTCTCTGCCATCACCTACTCCTCTCTCTTAAACTCCTGCTCCACCTTCTCAGTCAATTAGTCAATTGCGTCATACATCTCCGAAAAATTATATAAGTGCAGTGTTACCTGAAAGACATAAATTTCAAACTCATAAAATCGTGTACACAGAACAAAATAACGAACATAGCTTCTTTGGAGGCATCACATGAGAATGGCATAAGTCGAAATGGCCGACATGAAAAATAAAGTATTTGCAGCAACTTAGGTAATTAATATTTATTGGAATGAAATAATTTCTGTAGCACATTCATTGGCGTAAATGGATAGTGTTTGTAAAATAAATAGCCAATACAGTTAGCAAAGAGGTAATAAATTTAAACGTGATTCTTAATGTAGCCGTATACGGCGCATAACGTCAAGGTTATATTCCTTATTGAATGCACGACCTAGAAGCAAAAATTTGTGAAGCACTATGAGGCGGTAAAAAAAAAAAAATAAATAAATAAAATAAGATAAAAAACAATAAAAAAAGTCAGCCAAACTTTTACATTTAGTCGAACTTTGACTGCTTTTTCCGGTCTCGGTTCACCGGGCCGTTATAACCGTAAACCCAAGTAGTCACGAGTTATGACCATTTTGAGCAAATCAGGATAATCATTGACGTCAGACAAGGTCTCCCGAGCAATAGTAACACCTGACGGTTCTTCTGATCAAATTTGGAAAGTTTTGGAACGAACTTCGCCGACAAACATCTCATGCCCAAAACAGTTGAAAAAATTACATAACACAAGCCGAGCTATATACCAACATCCTCAGTAAAGTCGCTTACGGGAACTGGACGATTTTCAAAAATGTTCAAATGTTTGTAAAGCTTATGGGACTTAACTACGGGGTCATCAGTCCCTAAACTTACAAACTACTTATGAACTACTTACGAACTAGGACGGCACACACATCTATGCCCGAGGGGGGATTCGAACCCCCGACCGTAGTGGACGATTTTCCAAAACAATTTTCTTCAAAGCTTCGACGTTGTCTGATGTGCTGTGTCTTCCAGACCGAGGTTCTGGCATCTTCTCGGTCTTCTTAGGAGAGATTGTACCACTGGTAAACAGGTTTTTCACTTCTAACAGATTTTTCGTGTGTCACTGTAACATTTCAAGTGTTTTAGAACACTACATTAAATTTTTCACAATAAATGAGTTGCAAATATTTGCAACAATTGTAATACTAACAGAAAATCGCCGAGCACACTAAAACACATCTAACCTATCTATCTGTCAAAACCAAACCATGTATGGTGTACTCTTCAAACTCTCAACATATGTTCGGAACATGTGTACCAACATAACAAAAAATAAGTTAATAATCGAATGGAGGTTGTCGGCGCAGTTTGATAAGTCACCTTACTTTCTGAACGGCGCCGGTTTGTTGTTCCCAGCTGCTGCGTGACTCATTTCTTAACCGTCCATGAGCCATGCGCCACTCATGTTCTGCGTGTGAATTATGGTCGCGTGGTTGTTTATGACCATTGAGAGACAGTGGCTCTTGGAAACGTACATCTATCCTTTGAACGTTCGTCTTCGAAAAGATTACTATCACACTCACACGATCAAGTAACACAATCAATTGCGATCTGACCTCGTGATTTGAATTTGAGCAGAAGTAAATCTAAAGCTCTGTTGCCTCTACGAGAGTATAAGTAGCAACGAATAGAGGCATCGAGTGATTCCACAGATAATACCAACGAGACAGATGACGCTAGTAGCGGTACCAGATCATGCGAAAGCGCCAAGTGTGAAGACGGATAAATATAAATGCGAAGGAAATGAACAGTAACCGAAGTGTCACAGAGACAAGTGCTCACAAGACATTAGCACCAGATATTAAGACAGCTGAATAACTCTGGACGCCAGAGGTAACCTATCCAAAGTAACATTTCGCTGACTTTACAGGAGAGCAAAAAGAAGCTGCTGCGACTCGGATTTGGCTACCTGTAGAATAATTCAAATACCCAATCATGAAGACCTCTAGTTTTCATATCTTTTCTAGTTAGTTTCTACATGTACTTCGTTTTTAGAAATATCTTATGAAATGTTACGATATTTTACCTCACATAAATATATTTGTGAAGCCGTCTTTATTTACACATACGATATTGTCAAGGTGCTTATTACATTAGGTTTGCTGTTCATTTGCATGCCATTTTATATTTATAAATGTTCCTTTTTATGTTTATAAATGTTTTCCTTTATTATACTGGATTATTCTACGAAATACGAATAGGAATATGAGAATTATTGGTACTGAAATTAAGAAATAAAGCCATTCATACTTATTGAATACCAGTAGATTTATTAAGAGTTACAATTTTATCCTTTCACAAAGCCGGTCACAAATACTAGTCACTCAGCAAAGTTTAAGTAAATTGAACAAAATAAATTCCAACCATAGTAGCTTACTCTAGAATGTAATAAAGGTTAAACTACTTTAAAACCTGAGACAATGACAAACATTTCTGTCCAAATTCAGCATATATTCATTAACAAATTGAGGACAAAATTCGAAATGTAGAAAAACAATTCCCTTGTACAATTAATTGATAACAACATTATGTTCATATCCTTCTGAGTCCTTTTCAGTTTGTGTTGACATAATCTGTGGTATATTTTGGTAGAAATAGTGTAAAGATCCAGGCTCCCACCTAAGCAGCTTTTGTAAATCTTTATACTTCTCTGTAGCAATAGATCTGAGAGTATTTCGTATAGCAGGAAGCTCTTCCGGACATACTGCCCCTCTTTTTCGCCGTTGCACGTCAATCTCTTGAAATTCACCATCAAATGCTGTTTTATAGAACACAGAACCTGAATTCTGTGCTCGTACTTGTAGATGCACAACTTGGCTAACCAAAAATTTTCCAGATACTAAACTTTTGATTGTCCGTTTACCTAAAGGTGATGATGATCCTTTGAAAAGACTTTCAAAGTCTTTAAAATCTGCCATTTGCATGTCATATACTTGAATGAGTTCTTTGAATCTGCACTGGCGAACAAAATGTTGCCAATCCCAAGGAGTTGCAATTATGTCATTTGGGCTCAGTTTGCTTTTGGCACGTTCACTAACAGCATGTACACCATCTACCTCCATATGAGTGTGTCCCTTCAATAAGAATTTATGGTTTATCACTTTAAGATTAGGAAGACACCTAATAATCCAAAAATATGACAGAATCATGGGTAAGTTACGATTCTGGCCTCCACAGTTGTCAGTCCATATCGCAAGTTCCTCAGTTTGGGTTTTGGCAGGTTAGCTAGGGCCCACTTTAGCAAACAAGATGACACTTCTATAGGTCCACGACCTGCTACTGTTTCATCCCACATGCAACAATAGGATTTCTGCTCTGAAACATCAAGGATTGTCAGATTATACGTCGGCAAACATTTTTGAAGATCGAACATGACAATCTTTGCATTTGATCCAGGTTGTTTTGACCGATTTTTGTCGAAGGTCTTGTTTTTATATCTTACATCTGCTTCTGACAAGTGGCCATCGTAATCTGATTAAAATTTGGACTGTTTCTTCAGCTGTTATATCATTTTTGAGTTTCACCTGAAACTCATCACAGTCATCACACGTATCAGTCGCAGGTTTCTTGAATCCTAAATTAAACTCAATGTTAAATATGTCACGGTAAACCCACTGCTTTGCAATTAACTCTTGCTTCATTTCGTTTTCCTTGCAGTGCTCTACATACAAAGAATACATTTTTGATATATTGAGATGGCTGCTAAGATACAATCTACCTGTTTTTGCTTAACGAGGCAACGAAATTAATACACCACCATTAGTTCGATTTAACTATCTGGAACGCGCAGTATGAAAAGTACATACGAACGCGCAGTGTCATGACAAGTCTTTGTGGTAATAATGAGAAAACACGCGTTGATTAAACGCTGAACTTGGAAAGGAAAATCACTGCACAAGATACACAAGGCTTCGGCAATGGGGAACAGTCGAAAATTAAAACAAGAGACACCTGACAGATCACGCTTTCCCGTGGGTTAAATAGACGTAATTGCATTTCAGTCAAGTAAAGTTTGTTTAGTTACATTTACATAAACGTATATCATATGACCAACCAAAATGAAAATCGCATACCTGGGATTCTTCATTTCTTAGCAGCAAATCAATTCCATCAGTAACTTTGTCGTAAGGTAAGGTCTCAGCACCCAACAGATTCGCACTGTCATTTTCCTAAGTAAACAAATTGCATTATTATACAAAACGCGATGAATTTTGCTCTATTCAAATGATAAACCATGTATAATAGGACTGTACCTTTGATTGATCGTATGACAAGCATTGTAGTTGTGTCAGTTCCGTATATTATAGCCACTCATTTTCGTCAAAAGGAGGCGCTACATGTGTACTTGTATCTGTCACCAACGGAGTTCCGACGACATTACTACCGTCGACTGGTAGTAAAGCATCGAGATCATTTGTCTCTTAAATCGCGGATCGTACATTTAGATGTTTCTTATATCCCAGTATGATGAATAATATCTTAAAATGTATATTGTTGTGGTCTTCAGTCTGGAGACTGGTTTGATGCAGCTCTCCACAATACCCTATCCTGAGCAAGCCTCTTCATCTCCACATAAGAACGGCAACCTACATCTGTCTGAATCTGCTTACTGTATACATCTCTTGGTCTTCCTCTGCGATTTTTACCCCCCACACTTCCCTCTAATACTAAATTCACAATTCCTTGATGTCTAAGAATGTGTCCCACCAATCTATCCCTTCTTTTAGTCAAGGTATGCCAGAAATTTCTTTTCTCCCCAATTCTGTTCAGTACCTCCTCATTAGTTACGCGATCCACCCACCTAAACTTCAGCATTCTTCTGTAGCACCATATTTCAAAAGCCTCTATCCTCTTCCTGTCTGCACTGTTTATCGTCCATGTCTCACTCTCATACAAGGAAACACTCCATACAAATGCCCTCAGAAAGGACTTCCTTAGGCTTAAATCAATATTCGATGTTAACAAATTTCTCTTTTTCAAAAACGCTTTTCCACCCATTGCCATTCTGCATTTTATATTCTCTGTACTGCGACCATCATTTGTTATTTTACTGCCCAAGTAACAAAACTCATCTACCTCCTTTATTGCTTCGTTTCCCAATCTAATTCCTTCAGCATCACCTGATTTTCTTACACTGCACTCCATTACCATAGTTTTACTCTTGTTAATGTTCATCTTATATGCACCTTTCAGCACACTGTCCATTCCGTTCAATTGCTCTTCCAGGTCCTTTGCTGTATCTGACAGAATTACTATGTCGTCGGCAAAACGCAATGTTTTTAATTCTTCCCCCTGAACTTTTATTCCTTCTCCAAATTTCTCCTTGCTTTACTTTATAGCTTGTTCAATGTACAAATTGAATAACATTGGAGAAAGGCTACAACCCTGTCTCACTCCCTTCCCAACCACTGCATCCCTTTCATGCCCTTCAACTCTGACAACCGCTGTCTGGTTTTTGTACAAGTTGTAAATAATCTTACTCTCCCTATATTTTACTCCTGCTTGCTTCAGAACTTTAAAGAGTTTATTCCAATCAACATTGTCAAAAGCCTTCTCCAAATCTACAAAAGCTAGAAATGTAGGTTTGCCTTTTCTTAATCTATCTTCTAGGATAAGCCGTAAAGTGAGTATTGCCTCCCGTGTTCCTACATTTCTCCTGAACCCGAACTGATCTTCCACGAGGTCGGCTTCTACCAGTTTTTCCATCCTTCTGTATATAATTCGTGTTAATATTTTGCAACCATGACTTATTAAACTGATGGTTCTGTAGTTTTCACACCTGTCTGCACCTGCTTTCTTTGGAATGGGGATTATAACATTTTTCTTAAAGTCTGAGGCTACTTCGCCTGTCTCATACATCTTACACACCAGGTGAAACATGTTTGTCATGGCTGGTTCTCCCAGAGACTTCAGTAGCTCTGAGGGAATATCATCTACTCCAGGGGTCTTGTTTCGACTTAGGTCTTTCAGGGCTCTGTCAAATTCTTCTCTCAGTACAGTATCTCCTATTTCATCTTCATCTACATCCTCTTCCCTTCCTACAATATTGTCTCGATGTTCATTTCCTTCGTAGAGCCTCTCTATATACTCTTTCCACCTTTCAGCTTTCCCTTCTTTGCTGGGAACTGGTTTTCCATCCGTGTCCTTGATATTCATAGAGCTGTTTTTCTTATCTCCAAATGTTTCTTTTATTTTCCTGTCGGCTGTATCTATTTTTCCCCTATTAATACATTCTTCTACATCCTTGCATTTGCCTTCTAGCCACTCCTGCTTAGCCATTTTGCACTTCCTGTCAATCTCATTTCTTAGTCGTCTGTACTCCGTTTTGCCTGTTTCATTTACTGCATTTTTATATTTTCTCCTTTCATCGATTAAATTTAGTATCTCCTGTTATATCCAAAAAAGTATATTAGCTATGCATAATGATTTGATGTTGTAAGCTGATGATGTAATGAGACTGTAGAATAGAATATTAGTTCTTGAAGTACTAGAAATACTTGTACTGCTTACCTGTACTAACTTCAGCGCTAATTCCACGATCCTTTTACTTCTTCCACTAATAGAATCCATTTTAATCTTCCATTCCGTCATAAAATGCTCCTCCAAACATCACAAACTACAGCACACTGTTATTCGCACGTGATTAACAATTTGTATAACAATACGAAAGTAACGTAACACTTAGAGGTAAACCATCGTAACAGCCAATACGATAAAGAGCGAGGCGGTCTATATTCAGGTCAATTGTCGCATGGTCATTTACCATTGTTTACCACTGGTTTTAGGTTGCAAATACGATAGTATCGCATTGCTGAATTTCTTTTATTTAAAATATGCGCATACAGTATTGTACCCCTAAGAAGGTATGACTTAAACTAGCCACATACGATAAAAACCTCAAAATCGTAATTTTTGCACTTACGATAGGTTACCTCTGACGTGCAGAACTGAGGTGAGGGCAGGCTGCCTGTAGAGAGAGCCAGCACAGATCCCTGTGAGGGCAAGAGCGCTCCCCAGTTGTGACGTCAGTAGATGCCCGTGAGCGAGCTGCTCAATCTCCTCAGCTCTTACATTATATAAATCTCAAATTATAATTTCCTGTCTTCATAACACACAATACGTAATAACAGGGTACTTCTCCGCATCTGATGTACTAATCCAACTGGTGGGATAAAATATTGTATAAACGAGTGCTGCTCTCTCGTAGTCGTATTTCCGAAGCAGGTAGTTATAACCTTGATTTCAGACGGTAAAGGAATATGAATACTGTCCAATTATTTCTGATTTCGTTTGATTCGTTTGATTCTTTGATTCAGTACGTCATGGTGATTCGATTTCTAGTATACGTTCACTGTTCTTTCTATTCTGCGATGACGCGATTCAGGTGTGCAGAGTTTCATTGAAAACGGATGGGCGGTACGGCAGAGTATGAAATACAAACAACCATGATGCACAGGTTTCCAACGCGTTTAAGTGTTTGTAATGTCACTTCTCCTAAAATATAAGAAATACAATCAAACAATTTCTTAGGTACATTCAATGGCGTAAATGGATAGTGTTAGCAAAATATGTTGCGAAGCCATTTAGTGGCAAATAATTAATAAATTTAAACGTCATTCATAATGCAGTAGGTTTAGTTGCAATTCCGTGTTCATGACGTTACGTCTGCTGAACTACGTGTATTATAGTGATACAATTATGCCTCTAAGCTTTTTTTTTTTTTTTCTTTTTTTGCGCATTGCTTCTAGGGACCATTCACGTGGGTAATCATGGGCCCAGTGTAGCTCGTGCGAGGCACCATGATGACCAAAGGGTCGCACACTAGCTGCACACCATGTACACCCCATTATGACGATCCAGTTTCCCTACGGCATTGTTAATTTCCCACATGATAACGCACCATCTCACAAGGCCAGAAGTGTGATGGAGTGGTTTGAACAAAACAGTTAGGAGTTGCTATTAGTTGCTAATCGGGCAACTTGTTCTACCTCAACGGGATCGCAACAGAACGCATATGCGATGCGGCTGAACGTGTGGTCAGAGCTCCTCCCCCCCCTCCCTGGAGTTTACGGGAATCAGGCGACTGCTGAATGCAGCCGCTACCACTGCCTCATCGCTTTCATGTGCAGACGCGTCACCGCTGTCATCGTGTCTTATGAGGACATACTGGCTGTCACGTGGGTCGTATTGTTTCACTAATCAGCATAAACTGTTATCTGGCCATGCTAACGATCCATCATTTATTACGTGTAATGGAATTGTTCTGAAAGGCTTTTTGAAGCACCGACTATAGTCGGCAAATATTTCTGTACAGTGTATGACAGAGTATGATTCACGTTGTTATTTAGGAAGTTTTCTTCCTGTTTAATTGAAGAATGGAGAGTAGGTAGAACTTATGCTTATGTTGCCTCGCTGTGAACTTTTACAAGGGGAGTCCGACAATTGTGTAATTCAGATTCGATTCATACTGCCCATAATGAAAGCTCATGGCTAGAGGTGTAATTTGGCCGGACCAGAGTGATAGTTGTCATACAAATATGGAAAGCAGAAAACAGCACGACATCGAGCACATCTCATAAACGATGCGTTTTTTATAAGTACAATTGTTTTTTAAATTATGTGTTGGGAAACACACCTGATTCATACTCTGAGCCGGCCGCGGTGACTGAGGCGCTCCAGTCACGGTCTGCACGGCCACAACGGTCGGGGGTTCGAATCCCCCCTCGGGCATGGATATTTGTGCCGTCTTTAGTATAAGGTAGTCGATAAGTAGTTTGTAAGTTTATGGACTGATGACCCCGTAGTTAAGTCCCATAACCTTAACAAACATTTGATTTTGATATTCTGAAAAAGTGTGCTATCATTCGTCAGGTTTGACTTACACTATACGTATTCGTTTCGGAACATCGTTTACACTTCTTCTGTTAACTATACGTGGTAAACATTATGAAGACAGTTAATAACATTTGTGAAATACAAATTTGTTTGCGGAAAACAGAATGATGTTCGAAGTCGCCAGTTGCATATAATAAGTTGTTTGAAAGTCGTTTGTCGTGGAATAACTGACGATTTCGAACATCAAAGGCTATTGCGTGTGCGTTTGTGTGTGTGTGTTTGTTTGTTTGTATACATTTGAATTATATATATATAAAGGTGCATGCCACGAGATTCGATCCGGTGACCTTCGGATTACGAACCCGAACGCTTACCGCCACGCCACGCCTCTGTACAATATTATTAATCATAGAGAGTATTTCACCGTAACGGTTTTTTTTAACTATCGATTTTCTCGATAACGGCTGAGAAGTGCATCTTGGTGCTTTACCAAATTACACCTATGGCCATGAGCTTTCATTATACGCAGTATGAATCTAATCTGAATTTCACAATTGGCGGCCTCCCCTTGTTAGACTTATTTTTCTAATTCGAATAAATAATCCCTGAGACGGATTTACGTCTCAAATATGTCAAAGACATTATTGATAGATCTGAAGCATTGAATTAAAATTTGTGGTGCGGCCGGGAATCGAACCCGGACCTCCATGCTTACTAGGCAGACGTCTTAACCGCTGCATGGAGAGCCTTGGCAGTAGTGGCAATTATCTTTGGAACAAAGAAGCTAAATTAAAGTTTGTGTTGTGGAGGGAAATCGTACATAGACTATTCCAAGGCGCCTTAACCGTGAGTGGTGTGGTAGTCTAACGGTTAAGACATCTGCCTAGTAAGCATAGAGGTCCGGGTTCGATTCCCGGCCGCACCACAAATTTTAATTCAATGCTTCAGATCTATAAATAATGTCTTTGACTTATTTTTCTCTTCCTGTCCCTAAGTGAAAAATATATAGGATACTTGCAAACTGACCATTTGTTCCGATTCGATTTAGAAAACAAAGCTTCACTTTCTCAAAGGAAAGAATTCTTCCGACATAAACGTGACTTCTAACAAATTCAAATGTTCAAATGTTTGTAGAGCTTATGGGACTTAACTACGGGGTCATCAGTCCATAAACTTACAAACTACTTATGAACTAGCTAATACTAAGGACGACAGAAATATCCATGCACGGGGGGGGGGGGGGGGATTCGAACCCCCGACGACAGTAATGACCGTGCAGAACGTGACTGGCGCGCCGCAGACCGCTCGGCCGGCTGACTTCAAACATACTCATAAAACGTGTTAGTGGCCCATTACTTTTCGTAGTGACCGAATTGCTAAAACCCGGCATTGCCCGTGTACTTATTTATTCCAGTCTTAAGCTAGTCCACCTCACCATCTCTTTCCTTGTCTCTCTCTCTTCGTTTCCACCTTCCTCTTTGTCTGTCAATCACCTCATCTCTGTTGAACTTCTCCTCCTACTCCACAGTCTATTGCCGCCTCCATTATGAAAAGTTATATAATTCATTTAACTTTCTTGCTGATCAGTGAAGTGCACCATAAGTATATTGCAAGCCACCTTCCGCCATTCAGTGTATGAAATAATTGGCAGAAGGTGAAGTTCCTCTAGCTCTGAAGGTTAACGGTGCTAAATTTCATAGTTTAGTATAAAACGGTAGTTCTTGTCGAATTTCATAGATAAAATGCCCTCTGCCATACAACATACGAAGTTTTACGTAGGCAGTGATTTTTCTCTTATTTTGAAGATCAAGCGTGCAGTTTCTTCTCAATCGGATGAAAGGTACAGCAGCGCATAAAATAATAACTAACTTAATGTCTCGGTGTTTAGGGCGTCACATCTAATCTATAATGAGAACAACGAAATGCTTTCGTTGGCACATGAAGTGGCGTTAATGAATAGTGTTTGCAAAGGTGACTCCGCAGATAAAATTAACAAGTCAGATGGCTTTAGTAGCCGTACCAGTTTATACAGAAGCGCCACGTGAAGACGAATAAATGTAAAACGTGAAGGAAGCGAATAGTAAGCCAAGTGTCACAAAGACAAGGGCTCTCAACAGATTATCGCTATATGTTAAGGTAACGGAATAATTGACGACAACACAGGCTCCATGTATAGAGAGAGCTGGCATAGATCCATGTGAGGGCAGGAGCGCCCTCGTATGCGACTACTGGTGGATAGGACTATGGCTGCCAGGAGCAAGCCGCTCAACGTCCTTATCAGGTCCGACACTATATAAATGTAAACTTCCTAATTTCCTGTCTTCTTAATACACAATAGTCAATTATGGGGTATTTTTATCTGCATCTGATGCACTAATACAAGTAATCGTCCATGTTGAGGGATAAAATTTTTTATAAAGGAGCGCTGAAAGAGTGGATAACATAGTTGTCCCTTCGCCATCGTATTTCCACGGAGGTAATGATTCTGTTATAGTAGCTCCCATGATTTCGTACCTCCCATCGCATTTCCGAAACAGGCATTTGTAAGCAAGATGTCAGACGGTAACGAAATGTAAAGAATCTCAGGGAGGCGTTGCCATCTTGTGCACAAAGCACCTGGCAGCGGTAAGACTACTTACCACAAGAATTCAGTTCCCATCATCATGTTGTTGTCCCATCACAATTAAGTTTTCCTCTCCCTTAACTGTCTGAATAATTTCCATTAGCTCCTCATACATTTCTTCGATCTCCTCATCATCGGCAGAGCTAGTTGGCATATAAACCTGTACTAATTTTGTCGGTGTTGGCTTCGTATCTATCTTTACAATCATAATGCGATCACTGTGCTGCTCATAGTAGTTTACCCGCATTCCTATTTTCTTATTCATTATCAGTCCTGTGATACCCCCACATGATTTTGTATTTATAATCCTGTACTCACCTGACCAGAAATCCTGTTCATCCTGCCACCGAATTTCACTAATCCCCACTATATCTAACCTCAACCTATCCATTTCCCTTTTTACATTTTCTAATTTTCCTACCCTTATTCCACGCTCCGATCCGTAGAATGCCAGTATTGACTTTCCTGATGACAACATCCTCCTGCAATAGAACGCATATGTGACATGAGTTAACGTGTCGTTGGAGCTGATCCCTGAAAATTACGGGAATCGGGCTACTTTGAATGCAGATCCGGTTTCTCCAGCCACATAGCACCGCCTCTTTACATGCTGAGACGCGTCCCCGCTGCCATCGTGCCAAATGAGGATATATTGGCTGTCACGTGGCTTGTACTGTTGTGACTATTCAGTATAAACTGTTATCTGGCCATGCTAAGGATTTGTCATTCATTAGGTGTAATGGAATTGTTCGGACAGCTTTTATGAGGCACTGACTACAGTCTGTATCTATTTCTGTACAGTATGTGACGGAGAGTACTTTTTCACTTTGTTATTTGTGAAGTTTTCTTTGTGTTTAAGTGAACGATGGAGAGTAGCAAGAACATATGCTTAGGTTGCTTCGCTCTGAACTGAGACATTTTCTCTTCGTGTCACTACGATAACGATATACAGGAGGCTGCAAAATGACCATAGGTTCCGACTCGATTTAGAAAACAATACAGCGTGACTTTCTCAACGGAAAGAAGTGTTCAGACATAAACTTGATTTCCAACATACCCCAACAGAGTGTTAGAGGCCCATTACTTTTCACAGTACATATGAACAATATGAAAATGTGGCGTCGCCCGTGTACATATTTACTGCAGTCATGTCACCTTCTGCTTTCTCTCACCTTTCCTTCCCTTGTCTCTCTGTTCATCCCCTCCTCTCCCCTCTCTCTGCCATCACCTCCTCCTCTCTGTTGAACTCCTCCACCTCTTCAGATCATCTCTGAAAAATAAGATTACTTTTTTTAACACTATGCAGATCAATACTTTTCATCTCATCGTAGCTGTGCACGTGATTTTAAACATTCTCAAAAAATAGTTGTCAATTTTAAAGAAGTAGACACATGTAATCAAGTAGATTCAACACTCTTTCTACGGCGAAGACATTATAAACAATATAACAGAACATTTAATTTTGTTATGCTTAAGTTCCCTAGTTGGTGATACTTCTTTGTCTCTTACTCTTCAAGAAACTTAACTGTCAGAATGCACAATTTAAAGGCGACTGACACAAACCACAATTTTAAACAACTTTTTATGTGCCTTTGCGTCTTGTTGTTTTCTCTTGTTTGTTGTCCCTAAAAGTTTCGACATAATATCAGTAAGGTATACTATGGACGGTATTCGTCGACAATAGTAAGTTAAAGAAAACCAGAGAAAAAGTCAGGAAGCAAAAACCTATGTTAAGAAACTACTTATATTTTAATTTCCCGGGAGTTAATCTAGGCTGTAAGTACGAAGTATGATAGTATGAATTGCCGATTTAGCATTATCCCCCAGTTCTTGCTGCATTATATGATTTGACGCAGCTAACTAAACGCAGACTATCAGAGAAAGAACTGCACTTGGTGGCCAGGTGAGTTGGAGTATTATCACGCTTCCCGTTCTTACTGCCGTCCTGTCTATTCGGTCACGCACCTCTTAACCTCGATGTTCGACAAGACTGATAAATACTTCAGTTGCAGGATATGATTAACCACTTATCAATGACTGACGTTAATGAAACACTAATAGGTGGATGCTTTACCGTGTGCGGCGCTGAAATGGCCGTGGGGTCTGTGGAACTACGATGCGGGTTGCGCGGCCGGAGGTTCAGGTCCTCCTTCAGGCGCGCGCACGTGTCTGTGTGTGTGTTACACCGTTCGAACGTGGGAATGGTGGTTGATGTCGGACAGATGGGAACTTCGATCTCGGCAGTCATGCAGGACTTCGGCACCACACGTTCAACCGCCTGCAGGGTGTGCCGTGAGTGGTTGGATGAGGTGTCAGCCCACAACAAATAACTGCCAGTCCATCCTCCCACGGGCATGTGTGTGTGTGTGTGTGTGTGTGTGTGTGTGTGTGTGTGTTGTCCTTAGTGTAAGTTAGTTTAAGTAGGATGATTCTGCCAGCATTTTGGAAAAGTATGGACACTAAGCGGACTATGTCTTTGCGATAGCTTTGCGATGGCTTTGTTGTCTTAGGGCACGTTAATAAAAGTTACTTCCGTTATACTTAAAGCGCATTTTTACAAATTTACGAAAGAAATGTATTTCATTGTCTCATTTTTCATTGTTTTATGGTTTAGTTTAGACTGTCCACTAGTCGTATTTGGTTTTCTTATGTTTTGCTGTAGATCGCGTATCATTGACTAAAACCGGTATTCAGTGGACAAAAGTCTTTCGACTATGGACGTAAATAAAGGAATATATGGTTTACTCATGAATCATTATTCAACTGATGACTATGTCGCATCTTGTGAGACATGACCCTAATTTCATGAAAGATTGTCAAAGCGCACTGAACTGACTCATGTTCTCCATTTGTGTCTTCCAGTGACGACGAATATTTGAGACTAATCATTCATTTCTTTCAGTGCAAAGAATGACAACAGACAAAATGTTAGATCCCCAACACACACGCGTTCAACAATCCCGCCGTCCCAGTTCTTTGAAAGCGCTCACTGGACTCTTCGGGTAGCTGGAGATGACGTGCATTTGGTAACACGTGGTTTTGTGAATCATGGCAGTATAATGGAGAATGTCTGCCATTAGCAAGTGTACACAGCTGCGTATCAAATTGCAACACCTTCAAAGACAGGAGATACCACGATCGATTTTATTTGGGAGATATTAGGTGGTAAAAAAGGTCACATGATTGAAAAGAGAGCCGTATAAGAGATGTATGGAAGATAATGAAATCAGTATTCAGCGTTGCCGTAAATAATGGCTATAACCATTGCTCCATGACCCGGCATGGAATCTAAATCTACATACATACCCTGCAACCCACCAAAAGGTGCGTGGTGGAGGGTACCCACTACCACTACTAGTTATTTGCTTTCCTGTTCCTTCCCCATATAGAATGAGGGAAAAACGAATGATTGTGTGCATCTGTACGAGCTCAAATCTCTCTTTGTGGTCTTTATGCAAACTTTAAGCTGCAGTCCGCTTAAAATTCCGGCCGTCTAAATTTCTTCAACAGTGTTGCTGGAAAATGACGTTGCCTTTCCTCCAGCGACTTCCATTTGAGTTTCAGAAGCATCTCACTAATCCTCGTGCATTGATCGAATCTACCAGTAACAAATCTAGCCGCCGTCTCTGAATAACTTCTGTGCTGCATTTAGCGAAAATGCTACTAATTGTCTGCTAAACCACTAGACCAATTTCAATCAAATTTAGTACACACATTCCTTACCGTGAGGTAACAATTGCTGCAGGGTTAATAATCACATACAACACATGGTTCAGATAATATGACGTCATAAACAATGGGAATTGGACGAAGTGGCGCATGATGCAGCGGGACTTTATAAATAGGCTATATGAGAAAGAGTACTTAGCGACTTGCAGCAAACTTTAAACGTAATTTAAAACTTTATTAAACTTTTTCTCGCTGACAATCATAGCAAAATGATGAAAGGAAAAAAGTTTCTCGGTTACTACTTTTCCCATGTTTATGGAGTAAAACTACGGTATTCTGTATAACATTACAATTTATAATTTGTACATTACAAGTTATAGCCGCTAGAAATTTTACCGACAGTATATACGCACATACTTGAGTGTACCTTCGAAATTGTGGTCACCCACAAGCCTGTCCTCAATATAGGCATTCCATCTGCTGATCTCCGTTGAACACTACGCCGTAAAAGTTCTCGGTTTGTGGAGTAGTGAATGGCGCACCCTACAGGTGCCCAACAAACTGAGGCGTATAAAGGAGACAACAAACGTGTGGAGGACCTCTCTGCGAGCCCCTCGCAGATACTCTGTTGTTCTCTGCCGGCTGTGTATCGGCCATACTTGGCTTACGCACGGCCACCTTCTCCGTCGCGAGGATCCTCGCGAATGTCGATGTGGTGCGCGTCTGACAGTCGCCCACATCGTCTTGGAACGCCCGGACTTAGCAGCACAGAGAAGGAATTTTAATCTCCCTGGCGATTTGAAACTTGTTTTAGCTGACAATGCCTCTTTGGCTGACGCTGTTTTAAATTTTATTCGTGTGAGTGGGTTATACCGATCCATTTGATTTTTAGTACTGTGCTCATTATGTGTTTGTTCTTCGTTGGCCTACCGTTTTAGGCAGGTGGTTTTAATGTGCAAAAGCGGACAGATGCCCTACCTCCTAGTCTGTGGTCACCTGCCCAGGACACGCTGGCATCGTCTTACCACATTTCTCTTCTTTTACCCGTTTTTACTTTCATTCTTTTACTTATTGACTTGTTACACCCCTTTGCTTGGTGAGACTTAACACATCGTTTTATGTTACATTGTATTTCTTTTATTCTAATCTCTACGGTTGGAACAAGGGACGGATAACAGTAGTCGTTTAGTCCCTCTATAACCAAACCGAATAATCGAAAGATGTTTTACACACATACAGTCCTTATACAAATGACTATATACCTGAAAAATGGGAGTAATAAATGAATAAATACCCGGGCAACACCGGGTTTTCAGCTAGTCTAATAAATAAAGCAGAGTGACCTTATGTTTGTGAGTTTGTGTGTACTTGTTGAATACAAATCTTTTTGTTCCAATCTTTATGAAATTTTGTACATGTAAGGTTCAATCCATGCCATGTCGGGGGTTCAAATCCCCTCTTGGGCTTGGATATGTATGTGTGGTCCTTAGGTTAGTTTAACTTAAGTAGTTTGTAAGTCTAGGGACTTATGACCAAAGTATTTTGGTGCCATAAGAATTACAAACATTTGACCATTTGATTTTCAATCCATGAGGACGGTCGCCATAAGTGTAAGAATCACTAACAATACATAGTTCACGAGATATGACGTCATAAACAATGAGATGCGCGAAAAACTGCTGCATTTAGCGGCAATGCTGCTCATTTTCTCCTAAACCATTGGACCGATTTCAACCAAATTTTGTACAAACATTCCTTACCGTGAGGTAACAATTGCTGCAGTGTTAATAATCATATGCGACACATGGTTCAGAAGATATGGCGTCATAAAAAATAGTAATCGCAAAAATCTCTCACATAATGCGGCGAGACTTTAAAAATACGCTTTATGAGAATGAGAGTACTTAGCGACTTGCAACAAACTTTAATTTCAAACCTTTATGAAACCTATTCTCGCTGACAACCATAGCGAAATAAAGAAAGGAAAAAAGTTTCTCGCTTACTACTTTTCCGCTGTTTAGGGAGTAAAACTACGGCATTCGGTATAACGTCACAATTTATAATTTGTACACTACAAATTGTAGCCACAGGAAATTTTACAGCCAGTATACACGCATATAGTTGAGCGTACCTTCTAAATTGTATCACTGTACGACACGTAGTTTATGAGATTTGATCACATAAACAGTAACGTTCATGGAAAACCGCCCCATGACTCACCAAGTTTTAATCTATTACTTCTTTCATTTAATTGTATTCCCAAGAGATTGTACAGACATACAACCCTTACACAAATGAGTATATACATGAAAAATGGCAGGAATAAATAAATAAATACCCGGGCAAGGCCGGGTATTCAGCTAGTTCTCCCAATACATCCAAGTCAACCATCCGCCTTCCCATTTCATATCGCTGTGCAGTTTTACGCCTAGATATTTGACGTGATTGTGTCAAACAGCCCACTACTAATTCTGTATTCGAACAAAAAAAAATGTTTCAAATGTTTGTTAAGCCTATGGGACTTAACTACGGGGTCATCAGTACCTAAACGTACAAACTACTTATGAACTACCTTATACTAAAGACGGCACAAACATCCATGCCCGAGGGGGGATTCGAACCCCCGACCGTAGTGGCCGTGCAGACCGTGACTGCAGCGCCTCAGTCTCCTCGGCCACCGCGGCCGGCTGTATTCGAACATTACGGGATTGTTTCTCCTACTCATCTGCATCACCTTATATCTTTCTACATTTGAGGCTAGCTGCCATTCCTCACATCACCTAGAAATTTGGTCCAAGTCATCCTGCATCCAAAGATGACACCTTCCTGGCTACGTATTCCATATGCTCTTACGTTCGTTAGCAGTCTGTAGTGCGGTACCGTGTCAAACGCCTTTCGAAAATCGAGAAATATGCAGCCTGCCCTTCACCCATGTTTCGCAAGTTGTTTTGAGAGTAACGGGCAAGCTCTTTCGCACGATCGACGATTCCTAAAGCCATACTGATGCATGGACAGTAGCATCTCTTTCTCTGTTGTTGTTATGGTCTTCAGTCCGGAGTTTGGTTTGATGCAGCTCTCCACCCTACTCTATCCTGAGCAAGCCTCTTCATCTCCTCATAAGAACGGCAACCCACATCCACTTGAATCTGCTTAGTATACGCGTCTCTTGGTCTCCCCCTGCGATTTTTACCCCACACACTTCCCTCCAATGCTAAATTTACGATTCCCCGATGTCTAAGAATGTGTCCTACCAAGCGATCCCTTCTTTCAGCCAGGGTATGCCAAAAATTCCTTTTCTCACCAATTCTGTTCAGTACTTCTTCATTGGTTATGCGATCTACCCACCTAATCTTCAGCATTCTTCTGTAGCACCACATTTCGAAAGCCTCTATTCTCTTTCTGTCCACACTGTTTATCGTCCATGTTTCACTCCCGTACAAGGCAACACTCCACACAAATGCCTTCAGAAAAGATCTCCTTACACTTACATTAATATTCGATGTTAGCAAATTTCTCTTTTTCAAAAATGCTTTTTTTCCCATTGCCATTCTCCATTTTATATCCTCTGTACTGCGACCATCACATGTTATTTTACTACCCAAGTTACAAAACTCATCTACCACCTTCACTGTTTCGTTACCTAATCTAATTCCTTCAGCATCGCCTGATTTTCTAAGTCCGCATTCCATTATCTTTGTTTTGCTCTTGTTAATGTTCATTTTATACGCACTCTTCAACACACTGTCCATTCCATTCAACTGCTCTACCTGGTCCTTCGCTGTCTCTGACAGAATTACAATGTCATCAGCAAAACGCAACGTTTTTATTTCTTCCCCCTAAACTTTAATCCCTATTCCAAATTTTTCCTTGTTTTCCTTCACCGCCTGCTCGATGTACAAGTTGAATAACATCGGAGAAAGGCTACAACACTGTCTTACTCCCTTCCCAACTAATGCTTCCCTTTCATGCCCTTCGAGTCTAATAACTGCGGTATGGCTTTTGTACAAGTTGTAAATAATTCTCCTTTCCCTGTATTTTACCCCTAATGACTTCAGAATTTGAAAGTGTGTATTCCAGTCAACATTGTCAAAAGCTTTCTCTAAATCAACAAAAGCTAAAAATCTATCTTCTAAGATAAGTCGTAAAGTCAGTATTGCCTTCCGGGTTCCTACGTTCCTCCTGAATCCAAACTGATCGTCCCCGAGGTCAGCTTCTACCAGCTTTTCCATTCTCTTGTAGATAATTCGTGTTAATATTTTGCAACAATGACTTATCAAACTGATGGTTCTGTAATTTTCACATCTATCTGCGCCTGATTTCTTTGGAATGGGGGTTATTATATTTTTCTTAAAGTCTGAGGGTATTTCGCCTGTCTCATAAATCTTACACACCAGGTGAAATAGTTTTGTCATGGCTGGCTCTCCGAGAGACTTTAGTAGCTCTGAGGGAATGTTATCTATTCCCGGGGCCTTGTTCCGACCTAGGTCTTTCAGGGCTCTATCAAATTCATCTCTCAGTATCGTATCTCCTATTTCATCTTGATATACTACCTCTTCCCTTCCTACAACATTGTCTCTAAGTTCATTTCCTTTGTAGAGCTCATCTTTGTACTGTTTCCACCTTTCTGCTTTCCCTTCTTTGCTGAGAACAGGTTTTCCATCTGAGTTCTTGATAATTGTTGAACTGTTTTCCTTGTCCCCGAATGTCTCTTTTATTTTCCTGTAGGCAGTATCTACTTTTCCCCTTCTTATACATTCTTCTATAGATAGGCATTTGGCTTCTAGCCACTGCTGCTTAGCCATTTTGCACATACTGTCAATCTCATTTCTTAGTCGTCTGTATTCCATTTTGCCTGTTTCATTTACGGGTTTTTTTATATTTTCTCCTTCCATCAATTAACTGTAGTATTTCCTGTGATAACCAATGATTTTTTGTAGGTCTTGCCTTTCTACCTATTTTGTCCTCTGCTGCCTTCACTATTTCATCTCTCAATGCAACCATTCCTCTACTGTTTTATTTCCCCCCGTTTCTGTCAATTGTTGCCTAAAGCACCCTATGAAATTCTCAAGAACTTCAAGTTCCTTCAGTTTATCCAGGTCCCATCTCCTTATTTTCCTACCTTTCTTCAGTTTTTTTCAATTTCAGCCTACAGTTCATGACCAATAAGTTATGGTCAGAGTCTATATCGGCTCCTGGGTATATCTTACTGTTTAAAACGTGGTTGCGGAATCTATGTTTTACCATTATAAAATCTATCTGATACCTTCGGGTCTCTCCTGGTCTCTTCCACGTATACAACCTTCTTTTTTGATTCTTAAACCAGGTGTTTGTTATGATTAAATCATGTTCCCTTTTTAAATTTTCTAATTTTCCTGTCCGTTTCTGTCAATTGTTGCCTAAAGCTCCCTCTGAAATTCTTAAGAATTTCATGGTCGCTCAATTTATCCAAGTCCCATCTCCGATCCGTAGAATGCCAGTATTGTCTTTCCTGATGATAACATTCTCCTGATTAGTCCCCGCCCGGAGATCCGAATGGGGGACTATTTTACCTCCGGAATATTTTACCCGAGAGGATGCCATCATCATATTTTCATACAGTAGAGCTGCATGTCCTCGGGAAAAGTAACGGCTGTAGTTTCACCTTGCTTTCAGCCGTTCGCAGTAGCTGTGTGGCAAAGCCACATTAGCTGATGTTACAAGGCCAGCTCAGTCAATCATCCAGACTGTTGCCCCTGTAACTACTGAAAAGGCTGCTGCTCCTCTTCAGGAACCACACGTTTGTCTGGCCTCTCAAGAAAATTTATTGTCTTAGAACTGAGAATATGTTCAAGACTTCTACAGCAAACTAACGTTTATGATATAGATATGTAATTATGTGAGTGCGTCCTTTTGCCTTTCTTATACACAGGAGTCAGATGCGCCTTTTTCCATTCGCTTGAAGTTTCTTGCTGAATCAAAGCTTCGCGATAAATGTAAGCTAAGTAAAGGGCCAAAGCTGCAGAGTATTCTTTGTAAAACGGAATTGGTAGCCCATCTGGACCTGCCACTTGTTTGTTTTCAATTGTCTCACAAGGGACACCTTTGACCTCGAACTCTCGGAACCGCACGAAACCATGCTTGGAATAACAGGCAATCGTAAACAGGACAGTGTTGTGTGTCATTTCCGTGCAGAACGTTGTATTCTACCTCCAGTAATATGGGAGGTTTGTGCGCCGTGTTGCTATAACCGTTTTTATCTGCAGTTACAAATACATTACATCGGATTTTTGTACTCGCATTGCTGCATATACGTCTGTTACATTGTTCACAAAAAAATTATAATGTATTACAAACGCTAAAGCGAAAGAGAATATTAGTATACAGGATAACAGTTTGTGGTTCATGGTGTGTGTTCCTGTAGTTATGTCCAAGTTCATGAACCATGGGCAACGTACGAGTGGCCAAGTAAGTGGTCCTGACAGTTGTGATACCAGTTACTTTGGAAAAAAATTTGGGCATCTCGGACATATTCTGAGTCGTGGCCACCTTTGTGCTCAGACGGCAAAGACTATCAAATCCACCGATTAGTCCCTCAACCGTTAGGGGTAAAACCCAGTGGGGCCCTGGGCAAGTAAGGCTAGCAACCTGCTTCCCAGGTACTTCAATATCATGCTGGCAACAATCAGAGTCAAATGCCTCGGACCTTTGGAGGTGGTGGAGTCCCACCTCTAATTGACAGACCAGGGACTCCTCAGATACGACTTGGCAAACGATCTGGAATGAGATGGGGAGCTATTAATATCAATGGGGATTACAATGGGAAGAAGGTAGAGCTGGCGGAGGCTTCAAGTAAGATGGGGTTCGATAGTTTAGCTGTTAGTGATGTTAGAGTAAGGGGAGAGAAAGAGGACGAAGTCGGAGAATACAAGGTATACCTGTCAGGAGTCAAAGTAGGAAGAGCACAGTGGGGTGTAGGATTTTACATCAGAAAAGCAATAGAACCCAGCATAATTGCAATAAGGTATGTAAATGAACGACTGATGTGGACAGATATGGCCATCTCCAGTAAGAAAATTAGGATTGTGGCAGTGTATTCACCCTGTGAAGAGACAGATCAAGATGAGATGGACAGATTTTACAATGCACTTGGTGATGTAGTTGTTAGAGTGAAGGATAAGGATACTATTTTACTCATGGGTGATTTCAATGCCAGGATAGAAATCGAACAGAAAGTTATGAAAAGGCTCTGGGTAAGTTTGGGGAGGATATGGAGGCCAACAGGAACGGAAAACAGCTCTTGAATTTCTGATCCCGCATGGTCTTAGTTATCACAAACTCCTTATTTAAGCATAAGGACATTCACTGCTGTACGTGGGAAGGAAGGGGAACCAGATCTATCATTGACTATATAATAACAGACCAGGAATTCAGGAAGACAGTCAAGGATACACGTGTTTTCAGAGGGTTCTTTGATGATACTGATCATTATTTAATCTGCAGTGAAATTGGTTTTGTGAGGCCAAAAGAGCAGAAAGTAAGGTCCATGTGTAGAAGGATAAGAGTGGAGAAGTTTCAAGACAAGGAAATTAGGCACAAATACATAACAATGATCTCGGAAAGGTACCAGTTAGTTGAATGTAATGATTTACAGTCACTGGAAGAGGAATGGTCAAGGTACAGGGACACACTACTGGAAGCAGCTAGAGAGTGTATTGGAACAGTAATGTGTAAAGGTAGGAAGAAGCAGACAGCCTGGTGGAATGTCACAGTCAAGGCAACCTGTAAAAAGAAAAAGAAGGCATATCAAAAATGGCTCCATACTAGAAATCAGGCAGACAGAGAAAGTTATGTTGAAGAAAGAAACAAAGCCAAACGGATAATTGCAGAATCCAAGCAGAAATCATGGGAAGACTTTGGAAATAAGCTAGCTACTACCGAATTCCAGTCTCCCGTCACAATTAAGTTTTCCTCTCCCTTAATTGTCTGAAAAATTTCCATTAACTACTCATACATTTCTTCAATCTCCTCATCATCGGCAGAGCTATTTGGCAAAGAAACCTGTACTAGTGTTGTCGGTGTTGGCTTCGTATCTATCTTGACAATGATAATGCGATCACTGTGCTGCTTATAGTAGTTTACTCGAATTCATATATTCTTATTCATTATCTGTCCTACTCCTGTGATAACCCCAACTGATTTTGTATTTATAATCCTGTACTCACCTGACCAGAAATCCTGTTCATCCTCCCACCGAACTTCACTAATCCCCACTATATCTAACTTCAACCTATCCATTTCTCTTTTTAAATTTTCTAATTTTCCTACCCGATTAAGGGATCTAACATACCACGCTCCGATCCGTAGAATGCCAGTATTGTCTTTCCTAATGACAACATCCTCCTGAGTAGTCCCCGCCCGGAGATCCGAATGGGGGACTATTTTACCTCCGGAATATTTTACCCGAGAGGATGCCATCATCATATTTTCATACAGTAGAGTTGCATGTCCTCGGGAAAAGTTACGGCTGTAGTTTCCCCTTGCTTTCAGCCGTTCGCAGTAGCTGTGTGGCAAAGCCACATTAGCTGATGTTACAAGGCCAGCTCAGTCAATAATCCAGACTGTTGCCCCTGTAACTACTGAAAAGGCTGCTGCCACTCTTCAGGAACCACATGTTTGTCTGGCCTCTCAAGAAAATTTATTGTCTTAGAACTGAGAATATGTTCAAGACTTCTACAGAAAACTAACGTTTAAGATATAGATATGTAATTATGTGAGTGCGTCCTTTTGCCTTTCTTATACACAGGATTCAGATGCGCCTTTTTCCATTCACTTGAAAATTCTGGTTGAATCAAAGCTTCGCGATAAATGTAAGCTAAGTAAGCGGCAAAAGCTGCAGAGAATTCTTTGCAAAACGGAATTGGTACCCCATCTGGACCGTGTCGCTTGTTTGTTTTCAATTGTCTCACAAGGGACACCTTTGACCTCGAACTCTCGGAACCGCACGAAACCATGCTTGGAATAACAGGCAGTCGTAAGCAGGACAGTGTTGTGTGTCATTTCCGTGCAGAACGTTGTATTCTACCTCCAGTAATATGGAAGGTTTGTGCGCCGTGTTGCTATAACTATTTTGGTCTGCAGTTACAAAAACATTACATCGGATTTTTGTACTCACATTGCTGCATATACTTCTGTTACAGTATTCACAAAACAAATTGCAATGTATTACAAATAGAGAATATTGGTATACAGGATAACAGTTTACTTACAGTCGTGCAGGCGTACAGTGCTGATGTTGGCAACAACCGTAGAATGCTATTTGAAAATCCAGTCATGCAGAATAAGGGAAATAATCCTTGGTGTTGGCACTGAAGTAAATAAATAATTCTGTTCTTTTCCTTAGGTTGAAAGAAGTTTTTATGTAACGGTACTCTTGCCTTGTCAGTAAATTAATCATCCTTGTGAAAGAAATATTTCGTTGCCAACATTAGCATACTACGTCGCTGCAACCGTAACTAAACTTTACGCAGTATTCTATCTGTCTTAGTTAAGTTGTAATCCCTTATAGATATGTGTCACTATAGACATTTACTTATAAAAATATAAAAGGGGGTGGGTTTTGTGATAAAACGCCAGGTTTCGTGCTTTCAAAATACATACTGCAATTTATAACGGCTGAACTTCGAAACGCAACAAAGAGCATTCAACAGTTATTGCTGCACAGTACACTGCCCTGTCTCCGTAAGTAATATTTTACGCAGTGTAATAATATTATTTTTCGTTTTTGTACCCTAGCTGCGGGAGTGGCCCACCGCTTAAAGGCGCCTTCCTGCGGAGATTCGAGTCCTCCCCCAGGCATGGGTGTGTGTATTGTCCTAAAGTTAGTTTAAAGTAGTTTGTAAGCCTAGGGACTAATAGCCACAAAAGTTAAGTCCGTTAGATTTTAACCATTTTACCATTTTGTACTCAAAATATATTTGTATGTTCTGGAATGCTCTGTTGTGTTATGATACTGTGCGGCTGCTATCTCCCTACTGGCAGAATCTGTGTTATTAGGTAGTGCTTTCAAAAGATATATACAAAAACGTACGTTCGAATATCACACACTTCAGATCATAATAAATATATTTACGTAAAACATACAGACCTCTCCGTCCGGGTTACCAGTTATCGCGACAATTTTTTTTTTTTAATGTTCGAATCTTTTTGGAAACGAAGCATTGTAAATCCACCTCTAGAACGATTAGAAGAGTTTACGGTAGCGTAACCATCCGCAATTTCATGTTAAATTGCCGTGACGCAAATACTATATCTGCCCAGCACGTTATACTTAAGAAATATGGGCAACGAAATTCAGGGTGCGACAGCTCGTACTTACAGGAGCCTTAAGACAGAGGACTCTTTTGAACGACGATTCGTCTGCACCACGATTCGATTCTTACAATTCTTTGTTTGTATTAGCTCAAATGAATGATACATTCACGAATCTCCACAACTCTACCACCTTCCTACTATCGATATAAAACCGTCCTGGCGATAACAGCGTCACATGACGAGGAATGACTGCTGGTCAGACACCCGCGCGGTGAATATAGTACCTAACTTGGGGTGAAATGGAACAGAACATGTAGTTTCTACTGAAAATTAACGTCTAAATATTGCACTACAACTCTGAAAATTTAAATAAAGCACCTCTAGTTATACTTACATCTATGTGTTGCAAGGATAAAAATCCTCTATCAAAACCTTTCCTTATATTTTAATCTAAATTGTGTTCTAAATCACCCCAGGTGTTGGGATGATTTGGAACACTGACTCTTTTGATAAATATTTGCATTTAAAATATGTGGAGGGGTTGATTGGAACACAGTAAACACATCTAACAGAACTTTGTTGGGGAGGATGCCTTTATATTACGTCTGTTTGATTTTAATTAATGCTATTTACTGGGTGGAACACTTCTCACTGTCTGCTCCAAATTTCTGAAATAGTTTTCTATCTTCTCTGTTAACTTGCACCCTAGCTCTCATTACATTTTCACTTAAACGTACTGTAAGATCCTTGTTATCTTTTGTTGTCTTTTCCACTCTTCCACTTCTGTCCAAATCGCACCTCAGAATATCCCGAACCTCACTTGTCGTAATTGGCTGAAACCATTCTGCACATTTAAATAAACCACTGATTGATGCCCTCTTCTTCTGCTGCCAAGACGGTTTGTCCACCTATTTTCAAAGGATTTTTATTATTTAACTTCCTTGAGAGTGTACTAACAGGTATTCCATATTTATTAGAAACATTTCTGAGAGATATTTTACGTGTCTTGACTTCATTCAGAGCTTTCTGGAGGCTTATCTCGCTATAGTTTTGATAGCCAGCTGGCCCAAACATAAGCCAACTTTTCACACATCATGACTGATAGTTGCCCTTAACATACCAATGTCAGAAAACTGTATTACTGTTACCAGAGTAGCTGTGCAATAGTTTGTTTTCAGACTTTCATATTATGGGAAATTTTACACTTATATATAAATATTTTTTTGGAGTTGTATACCTCTTTCACACACACAATTTTTGTATCACTGTAACAATTAGTATCTCTGGTGACTATGGGAGGTGGTTTTCATTAGTTACACCAGAGTATCTCTCCTCAGCAAAAATGATTTCTTGAAATGGAGAAATGTTCCATTTCACCCCAGTAGTTCCAAATCACCACAAGTTACGGTATCAGAGTGCGGAGGCTGGGCAAGATCAGGTGGGGAACTGCACGGCTTGTCGGCTGTTGGAGGACTGCTACGGGGAGTGTCTTCAATAAGTGGAGCCAAAAAAATAGCGGTAAGAGATCGTATTTTTATTGAAAGGTACGCGGGTTCGATTCCGCCCGGCGCATTGCGAAGGAGCAGAAAAACATTTGCCGCCGGCTGGAGTTCAACCTGCGACCTTCTCAATACGAATCCCATCGTTTAACGCTGAGCCAAACACCGCCTCTGGGCGTTGGTGCAGTGGTCCGATGAATCCCAATAATTTCCTCATCACGCCGATGGGGAGTGCGAATCCATCGTTTCCCGGAGGAACATCTCCTTGACACCTACAACTGTGTGACAAAGGCGAGCTGGCGGCTGAGAAATGTATTTTCCCACTCTCTCAAATTTTGCTTCCTCAATTACGGTATCAACTAGATATAAATGATAATAATAAAAAAGTGAAACAAATCCATCAATAATGAAAACTACAGCATTAGAAACAATCAGTCAGAGATACCCCGAAGATCAGTGGCTACACATCTACATAGATGGGTCATTAATGCAAAAAGAAAGAAATATTGGTGTATGAATATACAGCAAAATTTTCTGTTTTATCAAAGTTTTGGATTACACCACTCTAATTTTGAAGGTGAAGTTGAAGCCATCAGAACTGTAGTAAATCAGCTAAATTACTATTTGCACACATTTGATAAAGCAGTCATATTCTGTGACTAGAAAGCAGCAATATCAGCAATTGTCAACTTAAAACATCCAAAAATTGCTAAAGTAAAAGATATCCAAGAAATAATTAAGTCCCTACAGCAACACAACAAGAAAATTGCAATTCAGTGGATACCATCTCACTGTGGAGTAGATGGTAATGAGAAAGCTGATTTCCTAGCCAAAAAGGGCACAAAAATTATACAAATTGGAAAAACTACCCTGTCATATTTTGCAGTAAAATCGCATTATTAACAATATTTTTAAAGAATAATCGAGAAAAATCAATAAAATCTCATGTGAGGGGAAGAGCCGGGAAACCCTCTTGGATAACCAACTGATACCAGATGGAGCAAGAAGAGAGGGAGCAACAACATTCCGGCTGACTGCTGGACACGACGGTTTGGCCGCCACCTGCACAACATCTCCAGCCTGCCGTCTCCAGATGTGTTCTGTGTCACAACAGTGCTACCTAATGAACAGCGATCATTTAAAAGAGTGTTCACAATTGTGCATTTGTAATTTAGACTTAACAAAATTGTACTGGGAAGCAAGAAGGCGAATGACGTTAAGTCAACTGCTGGAACATTAAAATAATAATAATATTTGGTAGACGGTGAAGTTCCTCTAGTTTTGAAGGTTAATAGTGCTAGGTTTCATAGGTCGGTATAAAACGAAAGATTTTATCGAGTTTCATAGATAAAATACCGCCGCGGTGGAGTAGCCGAGCGGTCTAAAGCACCTCGCTGCAGAGCGCGCGGTTGCTCGCCGTGGAGGTTCGAGTCCTCCCTGAGGCATGGGTGTGTGCTTGTCCGTAGGTTAGTTTACGTAGGTTTAAGTAGTTTGTAAGCTACGGACTGATGACCACGCAGTTTGGTCCGATACATTTACAAACATTTTAACATTTTGATAAAATACCCTCTGCCATACACCATACGTAGAGAGAGAGTGCAAAGTTTCATCGCAATTGGTTGGTTGGTTGGTTGGATGGATGTTTAAGGGGGACAAAACTACAATGGTCATCAGTCCCACTTCATTGCAATTGGTTCAACGGCGCAGCAGCTTATAAAACACAAACAAACATGATACGGCAGTTCCCAATGCGTCTCATTGTTTATGAAGTCACATCTCCTACGCTTTTAGGAGTACAATGGCAAAACACGTTGCGAGTACACGTAACATCTAAAGCGATGTGGCAAAGATCAGAGCAGAAGTAGCGCCGAAGAGAGGCCTCGAGTGATTCCACAGATAATACTAACGAGACACATGACTCTACTAGCGGTACCAGATTATACGACAGCGCCACATGTGAAGGCGGCTAAATATAAAATATGAAGGAAATGAACAGTAACCGAAGCGTCACAAAGGCAAGTGCTCAGAAGGGATTAGCACTAGATATTAAGATAACTGAATAACTGATGACAACTCAGGCTGTGTGTAGAGAGATCTTGCATGCGAGGTTTGTCAGGAAAGTAATGAGACTGTTTCTCTATTTCTGGAACTACACACTGAAGGACTATGAAACTAGTGGGGCTGATAAAGGCAACATTTGTCTACAAGCAGTGAATATTTGAATTACCTACGGTGAACACACGTGAGTTTATAACATATTTTGTTAGGTGTGTTAGTGTTGCTTGTCCGTGAGATGGCGGGTACATCAAATTTTGTGTGAAACTCAATGACAATGCACTAGAATCATTTAGTAACATTTAGAAAACATTTAGAAAATCAACACAAGCTGCTGAGTGGCACACAAGCAGCCCAACACGAGTAAAGAAGGCCAGGAGAAGCAAATAAAATATCTGGATCATGTTGATTTGGTTCTTTGATTATCAAGGCGTGATCCATAAGGATTTTTTTCCTCGATGAAAAACAATGTATCAACTATTTTAGATCCAGGTCCTTGAAAGACTAAGGAATCGGGTCATTCGTGTCCGTCCTGACATGTCCTAATCATGGATCCTCCGTCACGACAATGCACCGTGCCACACTGCTCTCTATTGGTAATAAGGGCATTCATGTTTTGCCAAACTCCCCCCCCCCCCACCCCACATTTCCTAAGATCTCAGTCTCTGTGACGTCTTCCTGTTCCCAAAAATAAAAAATGCTGTTTGTGGCCATCATTTTTGGTCCGTAGGAAAAGTTGAAAGGGTCGTGACACAGGAGCTTTGGAGGGTTCTATCTGTGAGAGGGCAAGAGTGTCTTCGAAACTAATAACAGGATATTTTTCCGCATCTGATGTACTAATCCAACTAGTCATCCATGTCGTGGGACAAAATATTGTGTAAACAAGTTCTGAAAGATTGGATGTCATAGTTCTTCTCTCACAGTCGTATATCGGTAACTGGCAATTATAACCTTGGTCTCAGACAGTAAAGGAATATGAACACCGTGCAATGTTTTCTGATTATTTTTTCTGAAAGCGATTTCTCCGATTCACTACGTAAATGTTATTCGATTTCTGCTATTCGTTCACTGTTCTTTCTATTCTTCGATGGCAAGATTCAAGTGTGCAAAGTTTTACTGAAATCAGATGGACGATACGGCAGCGCATAAAATACATACAAACATGATGCGGCTGTCTGCCACGCGTCTCAGTGTTTATGAGAAGAGAGTTTACAAGAAGTACGATGAAATAATTTCTAAAGCACCTTCATTGGCGTAATTGGATAGTGTTTGTAAAATAAATAGCCAATTCAGTTAGTAGCAAACAGGTAATAAATTTAAACGCCGTTCAAAATGTAGTCGTATTAGAAGCAACTCCGTGTTCATGACGTCATATCTCCTAAACTATATGGCGTACAGTGATATAAGTCTGCCTATAACTTTCGCGAATGTGCAACGATGTATGAGCAGGTACAGTGGTGTGGTACAAAAGCCATGATTTGTTTTTCTATAATTCCGGACGATTTTTGAGTATTGCTTCTCGGAAATACCGCATAACTCAGTCATATTGCTTATTGACAACAAGACCTTAGAGCAAAAATTTATGTAGCAGTACGCCACAGTAAATAAAAAAAATTAATTCAGTCAAACTTCTACTTTCAGTCGAACATTGAGTGCTTTTTACGGTTTTTGCTCTTCGTGCTGCTGCCATTGGCATGGTCGGTCTTTGTTTTCGCCGTCATAACCGTAAACCCCTGTTTCGTCACGAGTTATGATACTTTTGAGCAAATCTGGATCATCATTGACGTCATTCTAGAGATCCTGAGCAATGCTCACGCGACGGTTCTTCTGATTAAATTTGGGAAGTCTTGGGACAAACTACGCCTACACACATCTCATGCACAAGACGGCCGAAACAATTGCGTGACACGAGCCGACCTGTATTCCATCATACTCAGCAACATTGCTTACGGGAAATGAACGATTTTCCAAAACAATTATCTTCAGAGCTTCGACGTTAACATCTGTTGCTGATGTGCTGTCTTCCAGATCGAGATTCTGGCACCTTCTCGGTCATAATTGGAGAGCTTGTACCACTTCTAAACATTTCCTTTATTTCGAAAAGATTCATTGTATGCCACTGTCAACATTTCAAGTGTATTAGAACACTACATTCCATTTTTCACAAAAAAGTGATGCAACGTTTTGCAACAATTGTTATACTGTTAGAAAATCTCCGAACACCCTAAAACACATCTAACCTATCTCTCTGTCAAAAACAGACCAAGTATGATGTATACTTGAAACTATGAACATATTTTCAGGACATGTGTACCAACATAATAAAAAGAAATTGATAATCGAATGGAGGTTGCCGGCGCAGTTTGATAAGTCACCTTACTTCTTGAACGGCGCCGGTTTGTTGGTCCCAGTTGCTGCGTGGATCATTTCTTAACCGTCCAAGGGCCATACTTTTGTGTCCCAACTTCGTCGCCGCTTTTGTGTCCCAGCCTCGTCGTAGGTGTCGGTGGCCGAGTGGAATGAGCCCGACACAGGAACAAAAATAGCTCGGTGGTGCAGGTACGGAGGGGAGCAGCCAGAAACTATAAACACTAGAGTAAATTAGAAAGAGATATATATTACACAGAATGTAACAATACTTAACTTTTACATAGTACTGCAGAATGTTGATACATAGTTGTTAGAGGCCTGCCAGTGCCTGTACGATAGCAAAGTCTTCAATGGTGCCTATCTGATTACGAAGGTCCTAACTCGTTGCTATCTCAGTCCGAAGTGGCCGATGTCCTTCAGTGGTGGCCACGAGCGGCGTTGTCGCAGAGGGCGCTCGTGGCTGTCGTCGTGAGAACGCCGCGCCGTGCGTGCATGACGGCGCGCGGCGAAAGTAGGTGGCGCGCACTTTGTACTTGTGCGACACCACACATACCCCACTCATGTGCTGCATGTAAATCTTGGTCATGTGGTTGTTTATGACCATGGAGAGACAGGGAGCCTGAGAAACATACTTTTATACTGTGACCGTTCGTCTTCGGAAAGATTGCTGGCACACTCACACGATGACGTAACACAATCAATTGCGATCTGATCTTGTGATTGGATGACTGAGCGGAAGTAAAACTAAAGCTCGGTTGCCGCGACGAGAGTATAAGTAGCAACGAACAGAGGCATCCAGTCATTACACAGAAAATACTAACGAGACTCTACTAGTGGTACCAGATAATACGACTGCTGTACATGTCAAGACGGATAAATATAAAATGTGAAAGAAATGAACAGTAACCGAAGTGTCACAGAGACAAGTGATCACAAGACATTAGCACCAGATATTAAGACAGCTGAGTAATTGAGGTGAGCGTAGGCTGCCTTGTATAAACCAGTGCTAGAGACTGGCTGACGTAGTTCTTCCTTCGCAGTCGTATTTCCGAAACACACAGTTATAATCTTGATCTCATACGCTTAAGGAATATGATTCCTGTGCAATTGTTTCTGATTTCTTTTATTCAGATCGATTTCTTCGATTCAGTACGTCATGGTGATTCGATTTCTAGTATTCGTTCACTGTTCTTTCTATTCTGCGATGGCTCGATTCAGGTGTGCAAAGTTTCACTGAAAGCGGATGGGCGGTACGGCAGAGCATAAAATACAAAAACATGATGCACCGGCAGAGCATTAAATACAAACAAACATGATGGCCCGGTTTCCCACGCATCAGTATTTATAACGTCACATCTCCTAAACTATAAGAGGAACAACCAGACAATTTCTTAGGTACATTCAATGGTGTGAATGGATAGTGTTAGCAAAATATGTTGCGAAGACATTTAGTAGCAAATAATAAATTTAAAAGTCATTCATAATGCAGTACGTTTAGTCGCAACTCCGTATTCATGACGTTACGGCTGCTGAACTGCGTGTATTATAGTGATACAATTATGCCTCTAACATTTGCGCAATTTTTTGCACATTGCTTGTAGGGACTATTTATGTGGGTATGTATGGGCCCAGTGCATCTCGTGCGAGGCACCATGATGACCACAAGTGTCGTACACAGGCTGCAGACCATGTTCACCCCATCATGACGATCGAGTTTCCTAACGGCAGTGTTATTTTCCAACATGAGAACGCACCAAGTCACAAGGTCACGAGTGGTTCGATGAAAACAGTGACGAGTTGCTATTATGTGCTTGTCCCTCAACATGTTGTATCTCAGCGCGATCGCAATAGAACGCGTCTGTGACGTGAGTGAACGTGTCGTTCGAGCTGATCCTTTCCTCACTGTAAATTACGGGAGTCAGGCGACTTTGAATGCAGTTGCGGTCTCTCCAGCCACATAGCACGGCCTCATCACTTCAGTGCCAAGACGAGTCCCCGCTGTCATCGTGCCATATGAGGATATATTGGCTGTCACGTGGGTCGAACTGTTGTGACTGCTCAGTATAAACTGTTATCTGGCCATGCTAACGATATATCATTCATTACGTGTAATGGAAATGTTCGAACAGTACAGTATGTGACGGAGAGTACTTTTCACTTTGTTATTTGTGAAGTTTTCTTTATGTTTAAGTGAACGATTGAGAGTAGCAAGAACATATGCTTAGGCTGCTTCGCCGTGAACTTGTCTGAGACATTTTCTCTTGGTGGCACTGCGTTAACTATATACAGGAGACTGCAGAATGACCATAGGTTCCAACTCGATTTAGAAAACAATACAGCGTGACTTTTTCAACGTAAAGAAGTGTTCAGACATGACCTTGATTTACAACATACCCCAACAGAGTGTTAGAGGCCCATTACTTTTCACAGAATATATGACCACTTAGCTGAAAATGTGGCGTCGCCCATGTACATATTTATTACAGTCATCTCACCTTCTCTTTCTCTCCCTGTCCACCTTCCCTTCCTTTCTCTCTCTGTTCATCCCCTCGTCTCCCCTCTCTGCCATCACCTCCTCCTCTATGTTGAACTCCTCCACCTCCTCATATCATCTCTGAAAAATTGGATCATCTTTTTAACATTATTCTGATCAGTACTTTTCATCTCATCGTAGCTGTGCACGAAATTTTAAACATTCTCAAAAAATAGTTGTGAATTTGAAAGAAGTAGACACATCTAATCAAGTAGGTTCAACACTCTTTCTACGACGAAGACATTATAAACGATATAACAGAGCATTTAATTTTCTTATGCTGAAGTTCCCTAGTTGGTTATACTTATTTTTCTCTTACTCTTCAAGAAACTTAACTGTCAGAATGCACAAATTAAACGCGTCTGACAAAAACCACAATTTTAAACATTTTATGTGCCTCTGCGGCTTTTTGTTTTCTCTCGTCTGTTGTCTCTAAAAGTTTCGACAGAAAATCAGTAAGGTATACTATGGACGGTATTTGTCGACAATAGTAAGTTAAAGAAAACCGGAGAAAAAGTCAGGAAGCAAAAGCCTACATTGGGTAATTACATATATTTTAATCTAGCCCGTAAGTACAAAGTATGATAGTATGAATTGCCGTTTTAGTATTTTCCCCTAGTTCCTGCTGCTTTATATGATTGGACGTGGCTAACTAAACGCAGATTATCAGAGAAACAACTACGCTTGACGGCCAGGTGAGTTGGTGTATTATCACGCTTCCCGTTCTTACTGACGTCCTGTGTAGTCAATCACGTAACTCTTAAAAAATGTTCAAATGTTTGTATAGTCTGTGAGACTTAACTACGGGGTTATCAGTCCCTAAACTAAAAAAACTAATTATGAACTACTTACAAACTAGGACGGCACAAATATCCATGCCCGAGGGGGGATTCGAACCCCCGACCGTAGTGGCCGTGCAGACCGTGACTGGAGCGCCTCAGTCTCCTCGGCCACCGCGGCCGGCCGTAACTCTTACCCTCGATGCTTGTATGTTCGACAAGAGCAGTGGCGGCTCGTACAAAATTTGACCAGTGTGCTACAATATTACAAAAATAAACAGGAAAGAAAATATACTAAACTAAAAAGTCAACCTCTGTATGTTACCTTTAATTAAATATCAATTAATATTGTATTGACAGTAAGACCTTCAGGGGAATCTATAACAGCGCTGCCAACTGCATGTATTCACTGCAGGTAGTAAATATAACGTTTAAAATATTAATTTTATTTACATAAATTAAAAATTAAGACTCAGAGTTATTTGAATACGAGCCTCACAGAGGTAGGTTTGAGAGACAATGCGCAAGACTCCTGAAACAGCGCGCTATTTGACTCTGTATGCCGCAATATTCGTCTTATACAATTCTTTCGTAGCCGTTACACGCAGCGCGAAGAGAAATATTGATCTGGTGCTGCAGTCGGTCTCAGCACACGAGTCGCCAGGCCTGACGTCACGTCTGCGCATGCGCACTAGCGAGGCTGAATCCCACTTCAGCACACGGAGTTGGTTTCCAGCTATCGCGGCGAGAACGCTCCAAAATGCGTTTTCATCCTTATTACTAGAATACTAATACGCATTGGAAGGGAATTGACATAATTTTATTGTGATATCTGGCTCGTATTCCAATAGAAAGGATGTAATTTTACAGCGATTTCTCGCTTGCATTCGAAGAGAAATGACAGAATTTTAGTAATATATTTTCAGTGTGCTGCAGCACATTAGCACATTATCACCAGCCGCCACTGGACAAGAGTGATAAATACTTCAGTCGCAGGATATGATTAACCATTTATCAACGACTGAGGTTAATGAAACACTAATAGGTGGATGCTTTACCGTGTGAGGCACGGGAATGGCCGTGGGGTCTGCGGAAACACGTTACGGGTTGCGCGGCCGGAGGGTCAGGTCCTCCTTCAGGCGCGCGCATGTGTGTGTGTGTGTGATACCGTTCGAACGTGGGAATGGTGGTTGATGCAGGACTTCGGCATCACACGTTCAACCGCCTCCATGGTGTGCCGTGAGTGGTTGGATGAGGTGTCACAGCCCACAACAAATAACTGTCAGTCTATCCTCCCACGGGCATGGTTGTTTGTGTGTTGTCCTTAGTGTAAGTAGGATGATTCTGCCAGCATTGTGGCAAAGCGTGATGACACTAAGCGGACTATGCCTTCATTTTTTTGCGATAGCTTTGTTGTATTAGGGCATGTTAATAAAAGTTAGTTCCGTTATACGAAAGCGCATTTTTACGCATTTACGAGAGTAATGCATTTCACTGTTCCATTTTTCATTGTTTTATGGTTTAGTTTAGACTGTCCACTAGTCGTATTTGGTTTTCTTATGTTTTGCTGTAGATTGCATATCACTGACTAAAACCGGTAGTTTGTGGACAAAAGTCTTTTGACCATGGACGTAAATAAAGAAATATATGGTTTACTTCTGAATCACTGTTCAACTGACGACTATGTTGCATCTCGTGAGACGTGACCCTAATTTCATGAAAGATTTTCAAAGCTCACCGAATTGACTCATTATCTCCATTTGTGTCTTCCAGTGACGACGAATATTTGTGACTAATCATTCATTTCTTTCAGTGCAAAGAATGACAACAGACAAAATGTTAGAGCCCCAACACACACACGCGTCCAACAATCCCGCCGTCCCGGTTCTTTGAAAGCGCTCACTGGACTCTTCGGGTAGCTGGAGATGGCGTGCAGTTGGTAACACATGGTTTCGTGAGTCATGGCAGTATAATGGAGAATGTCTGCCATTAGCATGTGTACACAGCTGCGCACCCAAATTGCAACACCTTCAAAGACAGCAGATACCACGATCGATTTTATTTGGGAGATATTAGGTGGTAAAAAAGGTCACATGATTGAAAAGAGAGCCGTACAAGAAATGAATGGAAGATAATGAAATCAGTATTCAGCGTTGCCGCAAATAATGGCTATAACCATTGCTCCACGACCCGGCATGGAATCTACATCTACATACATACTCTGCAATTCACCGAAAGGCGCGTGGCGGAGGGTACCCACTACCACTACTAGTTATTTGCTTTTCTGTTCCTCCCCCATATAGAATGAGGGGAAAACGAATGATTGTACGAGCTCTAATCTCTCTTTGTGGTCTTTAAGCAGAATTTCTTCAACAGTGTTGCTAAAAAAGGACGATGCCTTTCCTCCAGCGACTTCCATTTGAGTTTTCGAAGGATCTCAGTAACCCACGTGCATTGATCGAATCTACCAGTAACAAATCTAGCCGCCGTCTCTGAATAGCTTCTATGCCTTCCCTTAAACCGATATGGTGGAGATCCCATGTACTTAAGCCATATTCAAGACCGGGTCGTACAAGCGTTTTAAGCGTCTTATAGGCGGTCTCCTTTACAGAGAAATCACATCTTCCCAAAATGCTGCTCATTCTCTCCTAAACCACTGGATCAATTTCAACCAAATTTGGTACACGCGTTAATGTGAGGTAACAATTGCTGCAGGGTTAATAATCACATACAACACATGGTTCAGAAGATAAGACGTCGTAAACAGTAGGAATTGGACAAAGTGCCACATGATGGAGCGAGACTTTAAAAATACGCTTAATGAGAATGAGAGAACTTAGCGACTTGCAACAAACTTTACTTTCAGACCTTTATTAAACTTATTCTTGCTGGCAACCATAGCAAAATGATGAAAGGAAAAAAGTTTCTCGCTTACTACTTTTCCGCTGTTTAGTGAGTAAAACTACGGCATTCGCTATTACGTCACAATTTATAATTTGTACACTACAAATTGTAGCCGCAGGAAATTTTACAGAGAGTATACCCGCATATAGTTGAGCGTACTTTCTAAACTGTATCACTGTACGACACGTAGTTTGTGAGATATGAGCACATAAATAGTAACGTTCATGGAAAACCATGACTCACCAAGTTTTAATCTATTTCTTCTTTCATACTAATTGTAGTCCCAAGAGATTTTACTGACGTACTGCCCTTACACAAATGAGTATATACATAAAAATGGCAGCAATAAATAAATAAATACCCGGGCAAGGCCGGGTATACAGCTAGTTCTCCCAATAAATCAAAGTCAACCAACCGCCTTTCCCACGACTGTCCTTATATGCTCTTTACATTTCATATCGCTGTGCAGTGTTACGCCTGGATATTTGACGTGATTGTGTCAAACAGCTCACTACTACTGCTGTATTCGAACATTAGGGGATTGTTTCTCCTACTCATCTGCATCACCTTATTTCTTTCTACATTTGAGGCTAGCTGCCATTCCTCACATCACCTAGAAATTTGGTCCACGTCATCCTGCATCCATGATGACACCTTCCTGGGTACCTATTCCATTTTCTCTAACCTTCGTTAGCAGTCTGTAGTGCGGTACCGTGTCAAACGCATCTCGAAAATCGAGAAATATGCAGCCAGCCCTTCACACATGTTTCGCAAGTTTTTTTGAGAGTAAAGGCCAATCTCTTTCGCACGATCGACGCTTCCTAAATCCATGCTGATGCATAGACAGTCTCTGAACAAATACATACCGCTTATTACGATTTGGATGAATACTGCTTTTACGTCAAGTTACTGGAACCCGTTCAACTAGACAAAATCCTGATGAAACACGGAACATCTGCTCAATTTCGACATCGAGACTCAACGGTGAGTACAGTTTCCATATCTAATGCCGGTATTGAATATAAGAATGTTCGCGTTTTCAATTTGCCGCCAGAAGTAGAAAATTGTTATCTTAGAGAGGTGTTATCACGTTATGGCGATATTAAATTAGAAACGAGCGCTGGTCAAAGCAACATAAACTTCAGTGTGTCAGTGGTATAAGATCAGTAGAAATGCACGTTAAAACTAATATTCCCTCTCATATCACTGTCTGTGGGTACAGGGCTCATGTGACATATTCTGGTCAGGAAGAAACGTGTTACATCTGTAACGAAAGCGGACATATGCGCCAGGATTGCCCGAAAAAACCGGTTATATTAAGAAACAACTTGCAGCAACGCAAAAAACTGACGTTAGCTGAATTAGTAGCACCCACTCGGGAAGTTGATGACCCAACACCCAGTAGCAGTTTTTCTGAGCAACCATCTCTGGTCCCGGCTGAATTTCCACCACTGCCAGCAAAAGTAAACTTAGATCAGGTGCCCACTAAAGTCATTACCCCAGTTGTAGCTAATAAACGGAGACGAACCTCTGATGAAAGTAGTGCGGATGACAAATTCGAACGTTCGTCACAGGATAACAGCAAAAAACACCGTTAACACCGTGTTTGAAACTAAAGTTCGTACACCCGTTACGGATACAACAATTGAAAGAAATCCCATAGAGATTTCAAACAGTTCTAGTATAGAATCCGAACCGCAGCAACGGGAAGAAATTCTATCACCCGTGCTGCAAACAACAGTAGAGGAAGTACAACACGTAGACCTAGGGACACCAGGCAAACCCGACCCAGGTGTTAGTGGACATCATCAAACCGAACCTCTGATAGTAAACAACCCGGACTGTGATCCTGTTGTCAATACACAAACCGCGCCAAGTCAGAGCAGCGTCCAAAACAGAGCGGACGTAAACATAAACAGTGACGCGGAAATGGAAAGCGAAGCAGGAAGTGGCGAGCCGGCGAGGCCGCAGCCTGCCGCTGTGGTGCCGCGCCAACTGTCGCACTCTGATATGGAGCTGGACGTCTGCAGCGAGCCGCCCACCTCGCCTTCTGCTGTGGGTTTCACCTGCAATGGGAGGCGTAGGAGTAAAGTTCAGCCGAAAATGAACGCTGCGCGAAAGAAAAAGAAAAACTCTGACTCTCAATACAAGACTGATACTAAGAAAACAAGTGGCAAAACATCAAAGGATTGGGAAGCGGACGCAGGAGGGGGGAAAGTTAAAAAGTAGTGCTTTTCTGGACTAGATAGATGCAGGCATATAAAGTTGTAACCCTGAACATCAGTAGAATCACCTCTGACCTGAAACTCGCGGCCTTCAAACAGTTTGTTTACGAATCTGAAGCCGATATTTTGCTGTTACAGGAGGTGTTAACAACGAACCTCCGTATATCGGGCTTCAACACCATAGAAAACATAGCCCTGGAGAACAGTACCGGTACTGCAGTTTTAATTAAAGACGGTATTCCATTTCAAGAGACTGAAAAATTGGAATCCGGTCGAGATATAAGTTTTAATTTGTATAATGTCACCGTGGTAAATTTATACGCTCCATCGGGGATTCTAATAAAACTGAACGTTCCAGATATTTCAAGGAGGAGATTATCTACCTTCTAAGGAAAAACCCGCAATACATATTGTTAGGTGGAGACTTTAATTGCGTTTTACATGCGAAAGATCAGCATCCTCATTTCAATTACTGTAAAGAGCTGCACGAACTTGTAAAACATATAAAGCTGCAGGACGCGTGGGAAGTGAAGTATCCCACACTGGTGAGATTCACCTACTTCACCGCCCACTCATGCAGCCGCCTTGACCGACTCTATGTGACGGATAACATTAGTGGCAGGCTTCGCGCCGCGGAAGTAATCCCTGCAGTATTCTCTGACCATTGTGCGCTTGCTGTAACACTTGATCTCGATAAACAGCCCACCAAACTATATAGATCACAATGGATGCTTAATATCTCGCTGTTGCAAGACAGAGAATTAGAAGACGACGACAGGCACACATGGAAAGTTTGTCTCAGATCCCTAAGCCGCTATCAATCCAAAGTAGACTGGTTGAAAAATCACGCAAAACGAAAACTTCGTTAGTGTGTGATAAACTACGGCAGACAAAAAGCTAGGGAAATAAAAAACACCACAGAATTTTATTATTCTATATTAAGAGAACTCTATGATAAATCTGACAATGTAACTAGATTCCATTTTGTGTGCCAGCCCACCACAGAATTATAATGAAATAACAGGTTTTCGCTTGGTAGGCGATGTGAGATGTTTCTTTTATTTAGTTTCAAAACATATCGATTTCGTCCCTATGATGGGACATCATCAGTGCAGAATTGCAAGTCATGATGACCTATGTGCTCTGCTTAAAAACATTTAAAGGTCTTGCCGGTACAAGTCACAACAACGGCTACCTGATTTTATTGTTGTGACTTGTACCGGCAAGACCTTTAAATGTTTTTAAGCAGAGCACATAGGTCATCATGACTTGCAATTCTGCACTGATGATGTCCCATCATAGGGACGAAATCGATATGTTTTGAAACTAAATAAAAGAAACATCTCACATCGCCTACCAAGCGAAAACCTGTTATTTCATTATAAATCTGACAATAATGGATCGCACTTCCAACAAATCAAGAGCATCAAAGCAAAATTACTTAGTATCAAGCGCACACAGTTAGAGGGTCTGAAAATAAAGTCCAAATCACGCTCTCTGGTAGCTGAAGAGATGACGTCTCTGTACCATTTAATTAAACATAACACCAACCGAAGGCGGACGTTCATTGATGAGCTATTGACGTCAAATGGTAGACTGCTCGTAAATCAAAACGACATAGTACAGGAAATACATCAACATCATAGAGAATTGTATTCTCTAGAACATGTTGATGAGGGTGCAGTAGGTGAATTTTTTCAAGTACTTACTCCGGAAATTAATTCTGATGATAACAGTGACATATTAACTGCGTTTACAGAACGTGAAGTTTTAGATCTCATTTCAAGGTCGCCGCCCAACAAATCCCCTGGACCTGATGGGTTACCAAAAAAATTTTATTGTAAATTTTGGCCCCTTATAGGACCAATTTTTACGGATATTCTAAACGAAATATTAAAAGGTGTCGTAGTTCCTAAAGAGTTTAAGGAAGGGAAAATTGCTTTAGTTCCAAAAAACAAAGGACGAAAATGCATCGACAACTTCAGGCCTATTAGTTTGCCGAATTTCGATTATAAAACCATCGCCCGGGCATTTACCAGTAGAATGAGTCTTCCCATAAGTAAAATTATTGGAAAACACCAATCCTGTTTCCCTGCACGAACTGTCATGAACACAATTTCTGCCTACAGAGATGTCATATCCATAGCCTCCGTTACAAATATAAAGTGTGCACTATTTTTTATAGATTTTAATAAAGCGTTTGATCGAGTAAATCACCAATACCTGGAAAAAGTAATGAAGGAAGTAGGCCTGGAAGAAAGAGTTTTAAAAGTGGTAAGAAATTTGATTACAGGGATAACGACTAAAATAGCTGTCAATGGACAATTAACTGGGGCTATAAACATTGAAAGGGGGGTCCCACAGGGCAGTCCTCTATCTATGCTGCTATATGTGCTCTCCTTGGAGCCAATACTCAAAAGGGTTACCACGAAACTCTCTGGGTAACAGCTTTCGGGTGTTAAATTCACTACAGGGGCGTATGCTGATGACGTGGGAGTGCTACTAAGAACAGTAGATGAGGTCACAAGCCTAAAAGAGGACTTTGACACCTACTGTGCAGTTTCATGTGCAAAAATTAACACGGGAAAGTGTAAATTAGTAAATATCAGAGGGTTCGACGACGTAGCCGTGCCATGGGCACAAACCGTCGAATAACACAAAACTTTAGGGATCATCGTTGATAAATGTCCATTAAAATGGCGGCCCTGAACTGGAGAACGACAATTAACAAAATGCAAGGGACTACTTTAGAAGCAACCTGGCGATCACTAAACCTTATTGGAGCCGTGAGGATTGTCAACACCTATCTATTGTCCAAGGCATTGCAAAAGTACAGGCAAATAAAGTAATGCAGTTAGCAGCCAGGTACGTGTGGAGAGGAAACATTTTTAAGCTCACACCCGGAACATTAACAAAACCAAGATTGACTGGAGGACTCGCACTCACTGATATTCATAGGAAGGCAACTGCTTTATACTTTAGACGAACAGAAAGATTAATACATGGCAACCACAGTAATATTACAGAAAAACTCTTTAAAATACTGCAACCAAAGAGCATGAATCCGCCGATAGATATCAGAAATCATAACTTCCGTCTGAAACATATCAGTCTGTTTTACCTGGAGTATAGTTACTTAAAAGAAAGTCGTGTACCATCTACGATTTTAACTACAACCCAAATCTTACAGATATGGCAACAGAAAGATATTGCAAACAGTATTATGCTAAAGTTTCCACATAGAAACTGGTTGACAGTGTGGAAAAATATCAGCCTTAAAATCCACACGTCAGAGGTTGCGTCCACCTGGTACAAAGTCGTCAACCAGACGATAGCAACGAACGAAAAGCAACATCGCATCGGAAAAAGTGATACAGACAAATGCAGAAAATGTGGACTACTGGACACCATAATCCATAGATTCACTTGTAGCGGACATATCGAAAACTGGAATTGGGTGAGGAAACGAATAGCATTACTATCAAGAACCTCCGAAACTAGCTACACTTCAGAAATTATGATGTGGCCGGAAAGAAGTTATTACCCGAAAACAAAGAACAATACAATTATGTGGCTTCTCGGTAATTATGTAAACTATATATTCCGCGGACCTGCAGAAGACAATCCCATAAGTTTTCAATCGTACATGAACACAGCGAGATGGAGAATCATAAGCACTATTGATGACAAAAAACAGTTTAGCAACATGCTAAATATAGTTTTGAAAAGGCTGGAATAGGATAAAATTTTTTTTGTCTTCGGACTGTAATTACTGCTACTGTCGCCATTTAAAGACGCAACAGTTTCACTTACATTTTAAAGCAGAACCTTTTGTTTCTGTTTTGCAATGGATATTGCTGTTTATTCCTGGATTTTTTTAAACAGTTGCTTTTAACGGAAAAAAAGCAGTCTAGTGCATATGGTAACGGTGGGTTGTGTGGGCGGCCAGACGCCTGCCGCCGGCCTCCTGTAGCCGCGGCACGCGCAGCTCCCTCCTCTCCACAAGTTTGGTTTGGTTACGTAAATCTGTAGTAGTGTGTGTGCACTGCTTAAACGTGGTCAGGCGTTGGTTTCCTTTTAGAAAAGAATACTTTTGTTTCTGTTTTGCAATGGATATTGCTGTTTATTCCTAGATTTTTTTTTTTAAACAGTTGCTTTTAACGAAAAAAAGGGCAGTCTAGTGCATAAAAAAAAGAAAAAAAAAAAAAAAAGAGAGAGACTGAGGCGCTTCAGTCACAGTCTGCAAGGCAACTACGGACCTACGGTCGGGGGTTCGAATCCCCCCTCGGGCATGGATATTTGTGCCGTCCTAGTTCGTAAGTAGTTCATAAGTAGTTTGTAAGTTTAGGGACTGATGACCCCGTAGTTAAGTCCCATCCAAACATTTGAACATTTTTTTAGTAGCTTCTCTTTCTCAAAAAATTTATTATATTAGAACTTAGAATATGTCCAAGACTTATACAGGAAACTAACGTTAATGATATAGACCTGCAATTATATGAATGTGTTCTTTTGACATTATGATACAGGGGAGTTAAATGCTTCTTTTTCCAGTCGCTTGGAACTTCTTGCTGAATCAATTCTTCGCGATAAATTCACGCTAAGTGAGGGGCGAATGTCGCAGGGATCTCTTTGTAAAACCGAATTGGTACCCCTTCTGGACCTGCCACCTGTTTGTTTTCAATTGTCTCACAAGGGACACCTTTGACCTCAAACTCTCGGAACCGCACAAAACTATGCTTGGAATAACAGGCAGTCGTAAACATGACAGTGTTGTGCGTCATGTCCGTGCAGAACGTTGCATTGTACCTCCAGTAATATGGGAGTTTTTTTGCGCCGTCTTGCTATAACTATTTTGTCTCCAGTTACAAAAACATTACATAGGATTTTTGTACTCGCATTGCTGCATATACTTCTGTTACATTATTCACAAAAAATTTATAATGTATTACAAACGCAAAAGCGAAAGAGAATATTAGTATAAGGATACCAGTTTACATACAATCGTGGAGGCGTACAGTGCTGATGTTGACAACAACCGTAGAATGCTATTTGAAAATCCAATCATACAGAATAAGGGAAATAATCCTTGGTGTTGATATTGAAGTAAATAAATAATTCTGTTGTTTTTCTTAGGTTGACAGAATTTTTTATGTTGTTAGTAAATTAATCATCCTTGTGAAAGAAATATTTTGTTGCCAACATTAGCATACTACGTCGCTGCAACCGTAACTAAACTTTACGCAGTACTCTGTCTCAGTTAAGTTGTAATCCCTTATAGATATGTGTCAATATAGACATTTACTTATAAAAATATAACAGGGGGTGGGTTTTGTGATAAAACGCCAGGTTTCGTGGTTTCAAATTACATACTGCAATTTATAACTGCTGAACTTCGAAATACAACAAAGAGCATTCAACGGTTGTTGCAAACATCAGCACAGTACACTGCCCGGTCTCCGTAAGTAATATTTTACGCAGTGTAATAATATTATTTTTCGTGTTAGTACCCTAGCTGCGGGAGTGGCCCACCGCTTAAAGGCACCTCCCTGCGGATGTTCGAGTCCTCCCTCTAGCATGGGTGTGTGTATTGTTTAAGTTAGTTTAAGTACTTTGTAAGCCTAGGGACTAATAACCACACAAGATAAGTCCGTTAGATTTTAACCATTTGAACATTTTTTACTCAAAATATATTTTTATGTTTTGGAATGCTCTATTGCGTTATAATACTTTGGGGCTGCAAACTCCCTACTGACAGAATCTGTGTTATTAGGTAGTGCATTCAAAAGAGATATACAAAAAGGTGCGTTCGAATATCACACACGTCAGGTCTTAATAAATATATTTACGGAAACCATACTGACCTCTTCGTCCGGCTTACCAGTTCTCGCGACAATTTTTTCTTATGTTCGAATCTTTTTCGAAACGAGGTATTGTAAATCCATCTCTAGAACGATTAGAAGAGTTTAAGGTAGCATAATCACCCGCAATTTCATGTAAATTGCCTATAGCATCCCAGCATGTTTACACTTAAGAACTATGGGCAACGACATTCAGGATGCGACAGCTCGCACTTACAGGAGCGTTAAGGCAGAGGACTCTTTTGAACCACGATTCTTCTTCACCACGATTCGATTCTTACAATACTTTATTTGTATTCGCTCAAATGAATGATTCATTCACAAAACCCCACAACTCTACCACCTTCCTACTTTCGATATAAAACCGTCGTGGCGATAACAGGACAAGGAATGACTGCTGGTCAGACACCCGCGCGGTGAATGTAGTATCAGAGACCGTGCTGACCGTGTGCAGAAAGAGGAAGCTAACTGAGTTACCGACGGCTGGTTTGGTGACTCGGATGCTGGGCAAGATCACGTGGGGAACTGCACGGCTTGTCGGCTGTTGGAGGACTGCTGCGGGGAGTGTCTTCAATAAGTGGAGGAACTACGTTCAGTCGTAGGGGGCTGGGCGTCCACCACTCCTTACAGATTTATACATCGTAGTGTCGGCAGAGTGGTGAAACAGGTAACTGGAGTGGCATTAACATCAGTCTTCATCACTTGGCAGAGTAGAAGTGATTCTGAACACTCAGAGCACTGAAGAATCCGGACGATTGGCCTCCGAAATGACGACCCACGTACATGCCGGTGTGAACACCACTACGTCGGCAACCAAAGTGGAGAGGACACCTACGCGTCATCGCCGAATTCGTCCAGATTTGTAGTACATGTAGAGCGTGGTGAGATATGAAAGTGAAACAAGTGGGAACTCCCGATGGAAAAAAAGGAATTTTGATACGGATCTATCACCATATGCACCTTATCAACTGCCCCTGAGAGAGTTTGTTTAGGGAGCAGGGTTTGGCTTAAAAGCGGGCCACTGTACGAAATAAAAGCTTAATTCTGGTAGGAGGTACCCAGATAAGAGTTTACTGTAATAACAAAGCTTAATTTTAGCCGTAAAATTAGCAAAAGGTCCGTGTGAACTACCGGCTACTCCCTGCTGCAAAACCTTGTTCCCTGGCTCAAATTGAGAACTGACGTGGTTCAAATTGCTCAATAACAGGAAGTTAACAATACAGTGGCCAATATACGTAGTAGCTCACACGAAATTACACACAGACATTAATAAACAATTAAAGTTGTTTCATATAGGTGGCTAATGGATAACATTTATGGCGCAACTAAAACATAAAAAAATTGAATCCGAGCTTGGTCTCAAAACTGGTGAAAAACAGTATTAAATAAAAGGGGGGAGGTGCTCGAAAACTACAGTCTATAGGCAAGTCAAAATTATACTGAGCTTAACTTGTTTATTCAGCTCGAACGCAAACAGAATGGGGAACCAATTTTGTTAATACAATAAAAATGCTTCCCATTTACATGATCTAATACTGACGATGCCCAGCACTGAATTTAACATTTACACAGAACTTAACGGTACTGGGTGGAGGGTTTATAAACAACACTCACTCGCTCTTACACACGCAATGCAACAGCGAAACTCACCAAAATCAGCGAGAACTATCTAGGCACTGGTTTTATGAGAAGCGGCGTGAATTCAGGTGACTAGCTGCAAACCCCTGAAGTCGGAGTTCGGACCTACGTGGTTCCGAAAACCGGTAAAAATGTATAAATTCAATTTCCGAAAAATAAAGAAAATTAACTGCGGCATGAAACCCCCAGAATTGCGTAGAATTTTACAAGGAAGCTACTGAAAGGCATCAATATGCGATTGGGAGCGTTCACAGAGACGGAACTAGTCCAGTCTTAAAAAACCAGAAAAGTGAAATAATTATAAAGACGAAAAAGTGACAATAAAACTACGGCATGCAACCCTTAGAAATACATAGAATTTCATAAGCAAGCTATTGAAGGAGGTTGTACAAGGCTCGGAGAGAAGTAGTGACAAAGATTGACTGCATACTACAAGTTTGGAGAAGAAACAGCAAAATTAAAATAGGCGGGGAGAGAAGATCGCGAAATGTTAGTGGAAATCAGAAGGATGCACACATAGTTACTTGCCTGATGGGCATGGAACAAACTACAGTGGATGCTGAAGGCTTTGTTCTAAGAACCAACCACGTGGAACACATATCACCCATGGATGGAAACGATTACAAAGATTTTACATGCACTGTACAAAAATGAACATATCGGCTGTTAGAAATCGGGCCCCACAAATCTAGAAAGATTTCGTACACCGCCACATAATCACAAAAGGTTTGAATATACCAGGCCGTTATCTAACTGCAACTAGTAACACATAAACCACCACAATAGCAGAACCAACCTTACCTCACCACGATCCGAGCACAAAGTGAAGAGCGAGCGGCCAGGAGGTACGAAGTATACCGGAAAAATCGGCGGTGGTGGGGACGCGAGACTTGCCCTGAGAGGGCTCGCCGACTGCCTTGTAACCAAAGGGTGTAGAAACCTATTTGGTAGCATCAGTAGCAGAGGATGGTAACGACTAACTATCGACTCTAACCCAGAGAGAACCATGCAAAGGGAGCTAATACTACCCACATTTAGACAGCCATTAGATTCTCGCACATCCTCTTAGAAGTAAAACAAGTACACATTCTTACAGGGACAGTGGCGTAGCGGAGAAGCCGTACTTATTGCCACATTCATAAGCACAATAATAAATTATTAAAATAACAAAATCCTAGCAATATTATCTAACATTTCAGAAACTAATATTTTAAAACATGAAATAAATATGATACTCTTCATGCCTCGAAAAGTGTAGTGTTCTAGTTTGAACAAAATGTTAATCTAGCGACATCAAATAAATTACAATTTTAGAAAAAATATATGGAAGAAGACAGGCGGTCGTCTTTCATCACCCCTTCGTTAACTGAAAATTTTGATCTAGGGTGAGGTAATTATATTACATCAGAGACAGCAAACTTTTCTAAGCTAACATGTGCTTGCCTTATGGGCAACATAGACAGCTGGGCACGTCACGTGAACACAGCAAAAACAAATAACAACAAAAAGCACATTGTAAAATACTAATCCCTATAAAAACTAAATCAATGGAGATGCAAATGTAGCTGGCGAGACCACGGGATTGGGACAATATGTCTAACAATCCAAAATTTACAAAGAAACATAGATAGAAAAATCATAAATATAGAATATACATGACATTGAAAGACAAAAAAAAAATCACATTGTTGAAGGTGTCCCTTTGTGTTGTATCACATGATTAGTAAGAAGTCTTATGAAAACACAAAATAGTACATAAACAAGCAAAAACATATGGATGAAATGTTTCCATTAGCAATCAAAAATTAAGAAAAGTGCAATAGAAGCATCAGCCCTCGCTATTAGCAGCATGTTCATTAGTCATATTTTAAAATTGCTGAGGGTGCACAGGGTCGCTGTCCTTCACATTGTCGTACACTCAACACTGGCTTTTAAGTCACAAACACTGATCTCATCGGTTTGAACCGTAGACTAGGGCCTCTAGAAGATACTCGGAGGAAACTAAAACCCGCACACATAAGAATATACTTTTAACTTTTTGTGTCTCTTCCTCAGCTATTCAACTGCGTCCGACGAGAGTAGGTGGGTGTGCTTAGTGCACCTGTATGCAGGTCGGCGCCGGCCGCGGTGGCCGTGGAGACTGAGGCGCGTCAGTCACGGTCTGCACGGCCCCTACGGTCGGGGGTTCGAATCCCCCCTCGGGCATGGATGTTTGTGCCGTCTTTAGTATAAGGTAGTTCATAAGTAGTTTGTAAGTTAAGGGACTGATGACCCCGTAGTTAAGTCCCATAAGCTTAACAAACATTTTTTTGCAGGTCGACCGCTAGTCTTCCGGCTTTCCACCGAACCCCTGGTAACTCCGATGTCAGTTTCGGTCTGTTGCTGCACGCGAGCCTGGCTTGGAGTCCAACTGACGAATGCCACAGACAACTTCACATATCTGTCAACACTTTGGTATACACTGTTACCACAAGACATCCTAAACTTACAAGGAACTCCATCGTGTCAGAATAATGGAGAGCCCTCGCAATCTTAAAAAAAATACAATTGACATCAACAGATGTTTAGCCATAACACCACATTTAAGAAACCTCTATCTACTCCCTGTCCGCAGTGTTAATCGTCCATGTTTCACTCCCATATAAGGCAACACTCCACACAAATGCCTTCAGAAAGGACTTCCTTATGCTTAACTCCCATAAACCACAGACATTGTCGAGGTGGGGTGGCATGCGTGCCTCAACGATACAGATAGCAGTACCGTAGGTGCAACCACAGTGGAGGGGTATCTGTGGAGAGGCCAGACAAACGTGTGGTTCCTGAAGAGGGGCAACAGCCTTTTCAGTAGTTACAGGGGCAACAGTCTGGATGATTGACTGAGCTGGCCTTGTAACATCAGTTAATGTGGCTTTGCCACACAGCTACTGCGAACGGCTGAAATTAAGGGGAAACTACAACCGTTACTTTTCCTGAGGACATGCAGCTCTACTGTATGAACATATGATGATGGCATCCTCTCGCGTAAAATATTCCGGAGGTAAAATAGTCCCCCACTAGGATCTCCGGGCGGGGACTACTCAGGAGGATGTGATTATCAGGAAAGACAACACTGGCAATCTACGGATAGGAGTGTGGAATGTTAGATCCCTTAATTGGGTAGGGAAGTTAGAAAATTTAAAAAGGGAAATGGATAGGCTGAAGCTAGATACAGTGAGGATTAGTGAAGTTCGGTGAAAAGACGAACAGGATTTCTGGTCAGGCGAGTACAGGATTATAAATACAAAATCATTTGCATGTATTACAGTAGTAGGTCTGATAATGAATAAGAAAAAAAGGAATGCGGGTAAACTACTATGAGCAGCGCAGTGATAGCATTATCACAGTCAAGATAGATACGAAGCCAACACCGACCACAGTCGTACAAGTTTATATGCCCACTACTTCTGCCGATGACGAGGAGATCTAAGAAATGTATGAGGAGGTAAAGGAAATTTTGCAGACAATTAAGGGAGAATAAAATTTTGATGGGAGACTGGAATTCGGTAGTAGGAAAAGGAAGGGACGGAAATATAGCAGGTGAATATGAAATGGGCAAAAGCAATGAAGGAGGAGATCGCCTGGTAGAATTTTGCACGGACCATAATTAAATCATAACAAACACTTGGTTTAAGATTCATGAAAGAGTGTTGTATACTTGGAAAATACCAGGCGACCCAGGAAGGTACCAGATTGAATTTATAATGATAAGACATAGATTTCGGAACCAGGTTTTAAATTGTAAGACATACCCAGGGGCACATATAGACTCTGACCATAACTTGTTGGTCATGAAATGTAGGCTGAAGCTGAAAAAACTGCAGAAAGGTAGGAAAATAAGGAGATGGGACCTGGATAAATTCAAGAAACCTGACGTTCTTGAGTATTTCAGAGGGAGCTTTAGGCAACAATTGACAGAAACGGGCCACGGTGGAGTAGCCGAGCGGTCTAAGGCGCCTCGCTGCGGACTGCGCGGTTGCTCGCCGTCGTAGGTTCGAGTCCACCCAGGGGCATGGATGTGTGTGAGTGTTGTCCTTAGGTTAGTTTATCTTAGTTTAAGTAGTTTGTAAGCTACGGACTGATGTCCACGCAGTTTGGTCCGATAGAATAACAAAAATTTTTTGGACAAAAAGGGGGGGGGGGGAATAAATCAGCAGATGAAGAATGGGTAGCATTGAGAAATGAAATAGTGAAGGCAGCAGAGGAGAAAAGAGGTAGAAAGGCAAGACCTACATAAAATCCTTCGATATCACAGGAAATGCAAAGAAGGGAAAGCTAAAAGTTGGAAAGAGTATATAGAGGCGCTCTACAAAAGAAATGAACTTCGAGATAATATTGTAGCAAAGGAAGAGCAATTAGATGAAGATGGAATAGGAGATACTATACTGAGAGAAGAATTTGACAGAGCACTGAAAGAACTAAGTCGAAACAAGGCCTCCACAGTAGATGACAGTCCCTCAGAACTACTGAAGTCTCTGGGAGACAAAACAATATCACCTGGTGCGTAAAATGTATGAGACAGGGGAAATACACTCAGACTTTAAGAAAAATGTAATAATCACTATTCCAAAGAAAGTAGGTACATACAGGTGTGAAAATTACAGAACCATTTGTTTAATAAATCATGGTTGCAAAATTTTAACACGAATTATTTACAGAAGGATGAAAAAGCTGGTAGAAGCCGACCTTGGGAAAGAACACTCTGGATTCAGGAGAAATGCAGGGACACAGGAGGTAGATCTCACTTTTCGGCTTATCTTAGAAGATGGATTAAGGAAAGGCAAACCTACTTTTCTAGCTTTTGTAGATTTGGAGAAAGCTTTTAACAATGTTAATTGGAATACACTCATTCAAATTCTGAAATCAGCAGGAGTAAAATATAGGGAACGGAAGGTTATTTACAACTTGTACAAAAACCAGACAGCAGTTATCAGGTTGAAGGGCGCGAAAGGCATACAGAGGTGGGGAAGGGTGTAAGACAGGATTTGCCGAACGTTATTCAATTTGTACATTGCACAAGCTATAAAGGAAAGCAATGAGAAATTTGGAGAAGGAATTAAAGTTGAGGGTGAAGAAATAAAAACCTTGCATTTTCTTGATGACACTGTAATTCTGTCAGAGACAGCAAAGGACTGGAGGAGCCACTGAACGTAATGGACAGTGTGTTGAAAGGAACATACAAGATGAACATTAACAAGAGCAAAAGAAGAATAATCTAATCCAGTCTTAGAAAATCGTGCAATACTTAAGGAAATAGATTAGGTAACGAATCAATAAAGGTGGTAGATGAATTTTGTTACTTGGGCAGTAAAATAACGTATGATGGTTGCAGTACAGAGGATATAAAATACAGAATGGCAATGGGAAGATAAGCGTTTTTGAAAAAGAGAAATTTATTAACATCAAATATTAATTTGTTGTTGTTGTCGTGGTCTTCACTCCGGAGACTGGTTTGATGCAGCTCTCCACAATACCCTATCCTGAGCAAGCCTCTTCATCTCCACATCAGAACGGCAACCTACATCTGTCTGAATCTGCTTACTGTATCCATGTTTTGGTCTTCCTCTGCAGTTTTTACGCCACACACTTCCCTCCAATGCTAAATTCACGATTCCTTGATGTCTAAGAATGTGTCCCACCAATCTATCCCTTCTTTTAGTCAAGGTATGCCAGAAATTTCTTTTCTCCCCAATTCTGTTCAGTACCTCCTCATTTGTTACGCGATCCACCCACCTAATCTTCAGCATTCTTCTGTAGCACCATATTTCAAAAGCCTCAATCCTCTTCCTGTCCGCACTGTTTATCGTCCATGTTTCACTCCCATACAAGGCAACACTCCACACAAATGCCTTCAGAAAGGACATCCTTAGGCTTAAATCAATATTCGATATTAACAATTTTTTTTTCAAGAACGCTTTTTTACCCATTGCCATTCTGCATTTTATATCCTCTGTACTGTGACCATTTGTTATTTTACTGCCCAAGTAACAAAACTCATCTACCTCCTTTATTGTATCGTTACCTAATATAATTCCTTCAGCATCACCTGATTTTCTTACACTGCACTTCATTACCCTTGTTTTACTCTTGTTTATGTTCATCTTATATGCACCTTTCAGCAAACTGTCCATTCCGTTCAACTGCTCTTCCAGGTCCTTTGCTGTCTCTGACAGAATTACTATGTCGTCGGCAAAACGCAATGTTTTTAATTCTTCACCCTGAACTTTAATTCTTTCTCCAAATTTCTCCTTGCTTTCCTTTATGGCATGCTCAATGTACAAATTGAATAACATTGGAGAAAGGCTACAACCCTGCCTTACTCCCTTTCCAACCACTGCATCCCTTTCATGCCCTTCAACTCTGACAACCGCTGTCTGGATTTTGTACAAGTTGTAAATAACCTTACGCTCCCTATACAAGTTGTAAATAATCAATAGGAACATCAAAATGAATGACTAGCGTACCGAAACCTATAGACTAAAATCGAAGCTCGAAATGCCAACTTTAAAGGCGAGAAGAAGCAAATCCAGGAAATGGAGCACAAATCCCAGCTGAGGCTTTTTCCCACGATCGTTTTTCCCTCAGCCGTATAGTGAATGCCGGGATTTTGAAGAATAATGGAGTGTCAATAACAAGGTATTTCAGTATGTAACTAAAGGTTCTCCACATAAGCACCCCATTTTTAATGAAAAGTGTCAGAAGATCATAAACAAAACCCATTGGCTGAAAAAGGCATGAGGCTTCCTGCGGCCCGACATCTCCATCAGAGATGGAATGAAAGATTTAAGAAAAATAAAAATGAAATAATACTGGGTAATAGTGAATATTCTTTTTCTGGAAGCGATTTAGTATGTCATTGCTATTCATCGACAGTTCCTTGTATTCTTCGAAGGCATGATCTCCTAAACTATGAGAAATACAATGGAATATTTTACTAATTATAGGTCCCGCAGAATAAAATATATCATAGTAAGACATTTTAATAAATGATAATTACCTAAGTTGCTGCAATTACTTCTTTTCACGACGGCCGTTTCGGCTTATGCCGTTCTCAGGTGATGCCTGCAAATAAGCTATGTTCGTTCTTCTGTTCTGTGTACACTATAAGTTTGAAATTTATGTCCTTCAGGCATATCGTTTCGTTGTAATATTTAATATTTATCTTAGTGTTGATGCTATATGTGTTGATGCAAGTGTATTAGAACACTACATTCCATTTTTCACACAAATTGCAACAATTGTTATACTAGTAGAAAATCGCCGAACACCCTAAAACACATCTAACCTATCTATCTGGCTAAAACAGACCAAGTATGGTGTATACATGAAACTATGAACATATTTTAAGGGGAAGTGTACCAACGTAATAAAATGAAATTGATAATCGAATGGAGGTTGTCGGCGCAGTTTGATAAGTCACCTTACCTTTTGAACGGCGCCTGTTTGTTGGTCCCAGCTGGTGTGTGGCTCATTTTTTAACCGTCCAAGGGCCATACTCCACTCATGTGCGGCGTGTAAATCATGGTCATGTGGTTGTTTATGACCATGGAGAGACAGGGAGCCTGAGAAACATACTTCTATACTGTGAACGTTTGTTTTCGGAAAGATTGCTGGTACACTCATACGATGACGTAACACAATCAATTACGATCTGATCTTGTGATTGGGTGACTGAGCGGAAGTAAAACTAAAGCTCGGTTGCCGCGACGAGAGTATAAGTAGCAACGAACAGAGGCATTCAGTGATTCCACAGAAAATACTAACGAGACTCTACTAGTGGTAACAGATAATACGACTGCTGTACATGTCAAGACGGATAAATATAAATTGTGAAGGAAATGAATAGTAACCGAAGTGTCACAGACATTAGTGCTCACAAGACATTAGCACCAGATATTAAGACAGCTGAATAACTGAGGTGAGCGCAGGCTGCCTGTAGAGAGAGCCAGCACAGATCCCTGTGAGGGCAAGAGCGCTCCCCAGTTGTGACCTCCTCAGGTCTTACATTATATAAATCTCAAATTCTAATTTCCTGTCTTCTTAACACACAATACTTAATAACAGTGTACTTCTCCGCATCTGATGTACTAATCCAACTGGTCGTGGGATAAAACGAGTGCTGAGAGACTGGATGAAGTAGTTCTTCTCTCGCAGTTGGATTTCCAAAACAGGCATATATAATCTTCATCTCATACGCTTAAGGAATGTGAATACTGTCCAATTATTTCTGATTGATTATTCAGATCGATTTCTTCGAGCCAGTACGTCAAGGTGATTCGATTTCTACTATTCGTTCACTGTTCTTTCTATTATACGAGGGCAGGATTCAAGTGTGTAAAGTTTCATTGAAATCAGTGGCGTAGCTACCATAGGGCTAGGCGGGGCAGTGCCCAGGGGCCCCCAAGCTGTAGGGGTCCCTCGGCCTCCGAGAGCGACGTTCGAAAAAAGTTACAGAATACAGTAGAGCGCGAATTTTGTATTTTACTTTTTCACTCTTCCATCACCGCCTCCTTGCCTCAAACCGAGTCTCCCACAGTAGCCGCACTGGGCCACCGGCTGGCGGAACACTTGTAGAGCTTCTAGTGCGGCCTTCTCACGACGCCACTCGTGAAGGGCGGTGCGCCTCCCAATACTGTATACATAATTCATCTACAAGTGTACTGTTGCATTAACCCAATAATCCGTTTTCCGAACATCTGTGTCCTTCAGTTACTTTGGATAATCGACATCCTATTGTATATCATCCAGACTGTTGCCCCTGTAACTACTGAAAAGGCTGCTGCCCCTCTTCAGGAACCACACGTTTGTCTGGCCTCTCCAGAGATACCCCTCCGCTGTGGTTGCACCTACGGTACGGCTCTCTGCATCGTTGAGGCACGCAAGCCACCCCACCTCGGCAATGTCTGTGCTTCATGGGGGTGGCCAACTGGTGTAGTTTTTCATTATTTATAGCGTGGAGGTTAACTGGCGTATGTCTGCACAACTTCAAATAAATTAAGCAATACTGAAATATTGCTTGTCAATGTCATCACCAAATATCACAAGTATGTAACAGAAATTTCTCCTTTGTTTGGGAGTAGCAATAACTGAGGACAGTACACAATCCTCGCCACTTTCTTCTTTCCAGAGAAGTGTATCTCATTCGTATGAATTCGAAGTCTTTATTAATGACAAAAGCCGTATTGTAGCACTAATTTAGAAGCATAAAAATGTCTGTGTGACTGGAAAGCGAAGGGTCGCGGGTTCGGAACCCGGTTGGACCTTGAATTTTTTTCAGCCTGCGCTTTAACCCATCCTTCACCTGCCAACGATGTGAGGAGTCGCCAGATACGACACGCGATTCGGATTTGGCGTTAAGCTGTAGGTCCCCTTTCCTTCCCCGGTTGGATAACTGGGATTGGCTAGGGCCAAAAGTGGTGTCCAATTGAAAGACTTGCACCAGGCCAATGAGCGACACCAAATTATTATTATTATTATTATGTTTCCGTGGTTAAGTAATATTTCTTCATTGTTTTTTTTTTATATTTTTTTTATTTTTATTTTTTTTTTATTTAGTAGCTTCTGCTTGGGACTTCGTTCACCTAGTATGGAGCAGCTCAGGAATCTATGGGGTCGTTTTATCTGTATGTCCTACCCAGGTCCAACTCTATCCCTCTGCAAAATTGTATCCAAATCTACTCAGTAATTTTTTGCGTGATAGCATAATAAAGTTTCACAGTTATAATTATATTGGAGACTACGATTGAATATTATCTTCTGCATGACATAATAATGTCCTTAGTAGTATTTAGGTTTGCCTTTTTATGTCGAAAATTGGGCGGTAAGAACCTGTTGGTGAAGCAGTTTTGCACCTGTCTAGTTTTAAAGAGGGCTCCAATGTCATTTCTGCCCCGGGGCCCTTAGTGACATAGCTACGCCACTGATGAAATCGGATGGCAGGTACGGCAGCGCATAAAACACGAACATACATGATGCGCGGGTTTCCCCAGGCGAGTGTATTTAACGTCACATATCCCTAACTATAAGAAGTACAATGACACAATTTATAAGTCGCATTCACTAGAGTAAATGGACAGTGGTTGCAAAATATGTTGCGAAGACATTTAGTAGCTAATAATTAATAAATTTAAACGTCCATCATAAGGCACTAGCTTCAGGCGCAACTTCGTGTTCATGACGTCACGTCTGTTGAACTATGTATAGTATATTGATATAACTATGCCTGTAACTTTCGCGAAAGTTCAACGATTAGTGAACAGATGCAGTGCGAAAGCCATGAATTGTTTTACCACACTCCCGGACATTTTTTGCGCATTGCTTGTAAGGACCATTTATTTTGTGTCCCAGCCTCGTCGCCGCTTTTGTGTCTCGTTTCCGTCGTAGGTGTCGGTGGCCGAGTAGAAAGACCGACACAGAAATAAAGGATGCACGCTTGTGCAGGTAGGAGGTGACCAGCCAGTGGGACAGCAGAAACTAGAAACACTAGAGTAAATTAGAACGAGATGTATATTTCTTAGAGACTTAGTAATACTTAACTTTTACATAGCTCAGTACTGCAGAATGCTGATACATAGTTGAGCTACAGGCCTGCCTAGTGCCTGTCCGATAGCCAAGTCTTCACTGGTGCCTATCTGATTCCGAAGTGTTAGCTGGTTCCTATCTCAGCCCCAAGTGAACGATGTCGTTCAGTGGTGGCCACGAGCGGAGTTGTAGCAGAGGGTGCTCGTGGCTCACATCGTAAGAACGCTGCGCCGTGCGTGCATGGCGGCGCGCGGCGAAAGTAAGTGGCACGCAGTTCATACTTGTGCGACACCACAATTTATGTGAGCATGTATGGGCCCAGTGCAGCTCGTGCGAGGCACCATGATGACCAGAAGTATCGTGCACTGGCTTAAGACCATGTACACCCTGTCCTCATTATGGAGTTTCCCAACGGCACTGTCATTTTCCAATGATAACGCACCATGTCACAAGGTCGGGAGTGGTTCGATGAAAACAGTAACGAGTTGCTATTATGTGCTTGTCCCTCAACTTCTTGTACCTCACCGCGATCGCGATAGAACGCATATGTGACGTGAGTGAACATGACGTTGGAGCTGATTCCTGTAAATTACGGGAATCCGGCTACTTTGAATGCATATGCGGTCTCTCCAGCCACATAGCAGGGCCTCATTATTTCCATGCCTAGACGCGTGCCCGCTGTCATCGTGCTAAATGAGGATATATTGACTCAAATCCAAATGTTTGTATAGCTTATGGGACTTAACTACGGGGTCATCAGACCCTAAACTTACAAAGTACTTATGAACTAACTAATTATAAGGACGGCACAAATATCCATGCCCGAGGGGGGATTCGAATCCCCGACCGTAGTGGCCGTGCAGACCGTGACTGGAGCGCCTCAGTCCCCTCGGCCACCGCGGCCGGCATATATTGACTGTCACGTGGTTTATACTGTTGTGACTAATCAGTGTAAACAGTTACCTGGCCATGCTAAGGATCTGTCTTTCATTAGGTGTAATGGAATTGTTCTGACAGCCTTTTTTGATGCAGTGAATACAGTCTGCATCTATTTCTGTACAGTGTGTGACGGACAGTATTTTCCACTTTGTTATTTGTGAAGTTTTCTTTATGTTTAAGTGAACGATTGAGAGTAGCAAGAACATATGCTTAGGCTGCTTCGCCGTGAACTTGTCTGAGACATTTTCTCTTGGTGGCACTGCGTTAACTATATACAGGAGACTGCAGAATGACCATAGGTTCCAACTCGATTTAGAAAACAATACAGCGTGACTTTTTCAACGTAAAGAAGTGTTCAGACATGACCTTGATTTACAACATACCCCAACAGAGTGTTAGAGGCCCATTACTTTTCACAGAATATATGACCACTTAGCTGAAAATGTGGCGTCGCCCATGTACATATTTATTACAGTCATCTCACCTTCTCTTTCTCTCCCTGTCCACCTTCCCTTCCTTTCTCTCTCTGTTCATCCCCTCGTCTCCCCTCTCTGCCATCACCTCCTCCTCTATGTTGAACTCCTCCACCTCCTCATATCATCTCTGAAAAATTGGATCATCTTTTTAACATTATTCTGATCAGTACTTTTCATCTCATCGTAGCTGTGCACGAAATTTTAAACATTCTCAAAAAATAGTTGTGAATTTTAAAGAAGTAGACACATCTAATCAAGTAGGTTCAACACTCTTTCTACGACGAAGACATTATAAACGATATAACAGAGCATTTAATTTTCTTATGCTGAAGTTCCCTAGTTGGTTATACTTATTTTTCTCTTACTCTTCAAGAAACTTAACTGTCAGAATGCACAAATTAAACGCGTCTGACAAAAACCACAATTTTAAACATTTTATGTGCCTCTGCGGCTTTTTGTTTTCTCTCGTCTGTTGTCTCTAAAAGTTTCGACAGAAAATCAGTAAGGTATACTATGGACGGTATTTGTCGACAATAGTAAGTTAAAGAAAACCGGAGAAAAAGTCAGGAAGCAAAAGCCTACATTGGGTAATTACATATATTTTAATCTAGCCCGTAAGTACAAAGTATGATAGTATGAATTGCCGTTTTAGTATTTTCCCCTAGTTCCTGCTGCTTTATATGATTGGACGTGGCTAACTAAACGCAGATTATCAGAGAAACAACTACGCTTGACGGCCAGGTGAGTTGGTGTATTATCACGCTTCCCGTTCTTACTGACGTCCTGTGTAGTCAATCACGTAACTCTTAAAAAATGTTCAAATGTTTGTATAGTCTGTGAGACTTAACTACGGGGTTATCAGTCCCTAAACTAAAAAAACTAATTATGAACTACTTACAAACTAGGACGGCACAAATATCCATGCCCGAGGGGGGATTCGAACCCCCGACCGTAGTGGCCGTGCAGACCGTGACTGGAGCGCCTCAGTCTCCTCGGCCACCGCGGCCGGCCGTAACTCTTACCCTCGATGCTTGTATGTTCGACAAGAGCAGTGGCGGCTCGTACAAAATTTGACCAGTGTGCTACAATATTACAAAAATAAACAGGAAAGAAAATATACTAAACTAAAAAGTCAACCTCTGTATGTTACCTTTAATTAAATATCAATTAATATTGTATTGACAGTAAGACCTTCAGGGGAATCTATAACAGCGCTGCCAACTGCATGTATTCACTGCAGGTAGTAAATATAACGTTTAAAATATTAATTTTATTTACATAAATTAAAAATTAAGACTCAGAGTTATTTGAATACGAGCCTCACAGAGGTAGGTTTGAGAGACAATGCGCAAGACTCCTGAAACAGCGCGCTATTTGACTCTGTATGCCGCAATATTCGTCTTATACAATTCTTTCGTAGCCGTTACACGCAGCGCGAAGAGAAATATTGATCTGGTGCTGCAGTCGGTCTCAGCACACGAGTCGCCAGGCCTGACGTCACGTCTGCGCATGCGCACTAGCGAGGCTGAATCCCACTTCAGCACACGGAGTTGGTTTCCAGCTATCGCGGCGAGAACGCTCCAAAATACGTTTTCATCCTTATTACTAGAATACTAATACGCATTGGAAGGGAATTGACATAATTTTATTGTGATATCTGGCTCGTATTCCAATAGAAAGGATGTAATTTTACAGCGATTTCTCGCTTGCATTCGAAGAGAAATGACAGAATTTTAGTAATATATTTTCAGTGTGCTGCAGCACATTAGCACATTATCACCAGCCGCCACTGGACAAGAGTGATAAATACTTCAGTCGCAGGATATGATTAACCATTTATCAACGACTGAGGTTAATGAAACACTAATAGGTGGATGCTTTACCGTGTGAGGCACGGGAATGGCCGTGGGGTCTGCGGAAACACGTTACGGGTTGCGCGGCCGGAGGGTCAGGTCCTCCTTCAGGCGCGCGCATGTGTGTGTGTGTGTGATACCGTTCGAACGTGGGAATGGTGGTTGATGCAGGACTTCGGCATCACACGTTCAACCGCCTCCATGGTGTGCCGTGAGTGGTTGGATGAGGTGTCACAGCCCACAACAAATAACTGTCAGTCTATCCTCCCACGGGCATGGTTGTTTGTGTGTTGTCCTTAGTGTAAGTAGGATGATTCTGCCAGCATTGTGGCAAAGCGTGATGACACTAAGCGGACTATGCCTTCATTTTTTTGCGATAGCTTTGTTGTATTAGGGCATGTTAATAAAAGTTAGTTCCGTTATACGAAAGCGCATTTTTACGCATTTACGAGAGTAATGCATTTCACTGTTCCATTTTTCATTGTTTTATGGTTTAGTTTAGACTGTCCACTAGTCGTATTTGGTTTTCTTATGTTTTGCTGTAGATTGCATATCACTGACTAAAACCGGTAGTTTGTGGACAAAAGTCTTTTGACCATGGACGTAAATAAAGAAATATATGGTTTACTTCTGAATCACTGTTCAACTGACGACTATGTTGCATCTCGTGAGACGTGACCCTAATTTCATGAAAGATTTTCAAAGCTCACCGAATTGACTCATTATCTCCATTTGTGTCTTCCAGTGACGACGAATATTTGTGACTAATCATTCATTTCTTTCAGTGCAAAGAATGACAACAGACAAAATGTTAGAGCCCCAACACACACACGCGTCCAACAATCCCGCCGTCCCGGTTCTTTGAAAGCGCTCACTGGACTCTTCGGGTAGCTGGAGATGGCGTGCAGTTGGTAACACGTGGTTTCGTGAGTCATGGCAGTATAATGGTGAATGTCTGCCATTAGCAAGTGTACATAGCTGCGCAGCCAAATTGCAACACATTCAAAGATAGGAGATACCAAGATCGATTTTATTTGGGAGATATCAGGTGCTAAAAAGGTCACATGGTTGAAAAGAGAGCCTTGTAGGAGATTTATGGAAGGTGATGAAATCAGTATTGAGCGTTGCCGCATATAATGGCTATAACCATTTCTCCACGACCCGGCATGGAATCTACATCTACATACATACTCTGCAATCCACCAAAAGGTGCGTGGCGGAGGGTACCCACTACCACTACTAGTTATTTGCTTTCCTGTTCCTCCCACATATAGAATGAGACGAAAATGAATGATTGTACGAGCTCTAATCTCTCTTTGTGATCTTTATGCAAACTGTAAGTTGCAGTGCGCTTAAAATTCCGGCCGTCTAAATTTCTTCAACAGTGTTGCTAGAAAATGACTTTGCCTTTCCTCCAGCGTCTTCCATTTGAGTTTACGAAACATCCCAGTAACCCTCGTGCGTTGAACAAATCTACCAGTAACAAATCTAGCCACCGTCTCTGAACAGCTTCTATGCCTTCCTTTAAACCGATCTGGTGGAGATACCAAGTACTTAAGCCATACTCAAGACCGGGTTGTACAAGCGTTTTATAAGCGGTCTCCTTTACAGACGAATCACATCTTTCCAAAATCTAATGTAGAAAGCAGAGTGTCTGTATGTTAGTGTGTTTATGTGTACTTGTTTCATACAAATCTGCAGTTTTTTTGAGTGTTTTTCAAATTTTGTGCGCGGTAGCTTCAATCCATGAGGACGGTCGTCGTAAGTGTAATAATCATGTACGATACATAGCTTTCTAGATGTGATGTCATGCAGAATGAGATGCGCGAAAAACTGCTGCATTTAGGGACAATGCAGCTCATTTTCTTCTAAACCACTGGACCAATTTCAACCTAATTTGATACACACATTCCTTTCCGTGAGGTAACAATTGCTACAGGGTTAATAATCACATACAACACATGGTTCAGAAGATATGACGTCATAAACAATAGGAATTGGACAAAGTGCCACTTGATGCAGCAGGACTTTATAAATAGGCTATATGAGAATGACATTACTTAGCGACTTGCAACAAACTTTAATCATAATTTAAATCCTTTATTAAACTTTTTCTTGCTGACAATCATAGCAAAATGATGAAAGGAAAAAAAGTTTCTCGCTTACTACTTTTCCGCTGTTTATGGAGTAAAACTACGGCATTCGCTATGACATTACAATTTATAATTTGTACATTGCAAGTTATAGCCGCTAGAAATTTTTCCGACAGTATATACACACATACTTGAGTGTACCTTCGAAATTGTATCACAGTACGACACATAGCCCATGAGGGCACATAACCATTTCTCCACGACCCGGCATAGAATCTACAAATACATGTTAAAAGTACTTTATTTTTCACGACGGCCGTTTCGGCTTATGCCATTCTCAGGTGATGCCTGCAAATAAGCTGTGTTCGTTGTTTTGTTCTGTGTACACTATAAGTTTGAAATTTATGTCCTTCAGGCAACTCGTTTCGTTGTAAGATTTAATATTTATCTTAGTGTTGATGCTATATGTTTACAACATGTACAAAAATGTTATATCGGAAAATAATTATAATCGTTTGTTATGTGACGTGTCTGGTCATTCAGATGCTACGTGTGAGTACTATATGAATGTTGTTATCTATGGATCTAAAACAGTGCATCTTTGGATAAGCCGTTATCTAATCGTTACATTTCGATAACATTTTCTAAATAATGTTTGTGTTTAAATTCTCTGTGGTCATTGAGAATTTCGTCTGGGGTTGTGTTTATATGGATAAATATTTCCAGTTATTCCATAAAATTCATTAATATACCTTGGCGGTGGTTTTGTGCAATTTTGTGTTAAGGGTGTTTGTCGTTCGGATTAATTTGTGTGTTTTTTGAAAACTGCGTGGATTTTGTTTGAAATATTGTCTATGTAGGTTGCAGGAATATATTCTATTTTCGTTTTCTGTGATGGTTGACTACGTAGTGTTATGTGTGGGTGCAATGCAGCTTAACAAACGATTGTAATTATTTGTACATGTTGTATACATATAGCACTATACTATCTAAGATAAATATTAAATCTTACAACGAAACAAAACTGAAATACCAAAGGATATAAACATTTTCGTAACTAAGAGATGCTGTATGCAATATACATCGATGTAATGTAAATATTGTTGCCTGAAAGACAAATTTCAAACTCATAAAATTGTGTACACAGAACAAAATAACGAACATAGCTTCTTTGCAGGCATCTCCTGAGAATGGCATAAGCCGAAACGGCCGTTGTGAAAAATAAAGTATTTGCAGCAATTTAGGCAATTAATATTTATTACAATAAAATAATTTCTGAAGCACATTCATTGGCGTAAATGGATACTGCTTGTAAAATACATAGCGAATACCGTTAGTAGCACAGAGGTAATAAATTTAAACGTCATTCTTAATGCAGCCGTATCAGAAGCTACTCCGTGCTTGTGACGTCATATCTCCTGAACAGTATGTCGTGCAGTGATATAATTCTGCCTATAACTGCCACGAATGTGCAACGAAGGAATTGGACGTGCAGTGTCGTTATGCAAAAGCCATGAATTGTTTTTCAACAATACCGGGAGATTTTTGCGTATCACTTCTCGTATACGGCGCATAACGTCAAGGTTATAGTCCATATTGACAGCACGAACTCTAAGCAAAAATTTGTGAAGCACTGCATCACGGTATTTAAAAAAAATCGTTATAACCGTAAACCCATGTAGTCACGGTTTATGTCCATTTTGAGCAAATCAGGATCATCATTGACGTCAGTCAAGATCTGCTGAGCAATAGTAAAACGAGACCGTTTTTCTGATCAAATTTGGAAAGTTTTGGAACAAACTTCACCGACAAACATCTCATGCCCAAAACAGTCTAAAAAATTACATAACACAAGCCGACCTATATACCAACATCCTCAGTAAATTCGCTTACGGGAACTGGACGATTTTCAAAAATGTTCAAATGTTTGTAAAGCTTATTGGACTTAACTATGGGGTCATCAGTCCCTAAACTTACAAACTACTTATGAACTACTTACGATCTAGGACGGCACAAACATCCATGCCCGAGGGGGGATTCGAACCCCCGACCGTAGTGGACGATTTTCCAAAATAATTTTCTTCAGAGCTTCGACGTTGTCTGATGTGCTGTGTCGTCCATATCGAGGTTCTGGCATCTTCTCGGTCATCTTCAGAGAGCTTCTACCACTGGTAAAAAGTTTTTTCACTTCTAACAGATTTTTCGTATGCCACTGTAACATTTCAAGTGTTTTTGAATACTACGTTCAATTTTTCACAATAATTGTGTTGCAAATATTTGCAACAATTGTTATACTAACAGAAAATCGCCGAGCAAACTAAAACACATCTAACCTTTCTATCTGTCAGAAAGAAACCAAGTATGGCGTACTCTTCAAACTCTGAACATATGTTCGGAACACGTGTACCAACATAACAAAAAATAAGTTAATAATCGAACGGAGGTAGCGGCGCAGTTTGATAAGTCACCTTAGTTTCTGAACGGCGCCGGTTTGTTGGTCCCAGCTGCTGTGTGACTCATTTCTTAACCGTCCATGCGCCATGCGCCACTCATGTTCTGCGTGTAAATCATGGTCACCTTGGTAATTATGCCCGTGGAGGGACAGGGAGTCTGCGAGACTTACTTCTATCCTTTGAACGTTCGTCTTCGAAAAGATTACTATCGCACTCACACGATCAAGTAACACAATCAATTGCGATCTAACCTCGTGATTTGAATTTGAGCAGAAGTAAATCTAAAGCTCTGTTGCCTCTACGAGAGTATAAGTAGCAACGAATAGAGGCATCGAGTGATTCCACAGATAATACCACCGAGACAGATGACGCTAGTAGCGGTACCAGATCATGCGAAAGCGCCACATGTGTAGACGGATAAATGGAAATGCGAAGGAAATGAACAGTAAGCGAAGTGTCACAGAGACAAGTGGGCAAGATGGTCATTCTGCGCCCTACCCCCCTCTAACTGCTTCGTCGTCGCAATGATGAAGTATGAGATTTAATAAAATCAAAAAAACTGGGTTTATATTGAGTTCCTTTATTCACAAACAGGAGAAAATGTACTGTATGATGAAGTCATAAATGAATAAAGATAAATATTAAATACAAAGTAATTTAAAAATTTGAGGCCTAGGCCTAACTTAAGAAAAATTTTACCAAAAGATGTTCACAAACAATGCAAAATATTTAGTTTTAAATAAAACATAAACGCAGATTAAAAAGTCAATTTATCCAAATATAATAGGTGATAGAATAAAATCAACTGTGTAAATGTTTGCTCAGCCTCTCCACTGCGGCAATAAGAACTGTAAGCTGTAATGTTTATTCCACTTTATAATGGCTGGCTGGGGAGACCACATTGGGTAAGTAATTTAAATTGTGAGCAGTCTCAAGTTTGTAATTGATCATGATGTTCAATTACGCGTTTCGTCCTGTTAGGCTGTGTTCACAGTGGCACCGACAGATCGACGTCAGACGCCGTCATCCGAGTTCGACTGAAAACATCGAGCGACGGCGTGGTCGCACTGCATCCGATATAGTTTGTCACTTGGTCCGGTTAGAAGAAAAAGTTAGGTTAGGTTTGACTATATTCTGCGACTGAAGTAAATTAGATTTCAATTCATGGGTGTGCAATGGAGCCCACCGACATTTTTATGCTTCGAAATTATTGCTACAATGCAGCTTTTGTTATTAATAAAGACTTGGAATGCATACGAATGAGCCACAACTGTCTGGAAAAAGAAAGTGGCGAGGATTGTGTACTGTCCTCAGTACACAGACAATCTTTACGAATGTGTGAGGTACCGGTAAAAGGAGAATTTCTATTACATACTTTCGTGCTGTCATTGACAAGCAATAATACAGTTTTTGCTGAATTTATTTGAACTTGTGCAGACATACACCAGTTAACCTCCATGCTTTAAATAATGAAAACTACATCAATTAGGGAAATTTATTGCTTATCACAACGAATTTCGAGGATTTATTCGCATCTTCTATTGTTTACATAAAACGTTTCAGTGTGCGATTTCTTGACACACTTGCACTGCAGTTGTCTCTCTTAGGTTAGCTACCAAAGTTCGTAAAATCGGATAGAATAAATATTGAGGTGTGTGTTTTATCCTAATGTTAGAAATTATAACTTTTTCTGTCTGCTTAAAGGTATTGTGCCTCTTGCATTACTCAGAATATAAACATAATAATCGTGACTTAGGCCTACCTGCGTACAAAAACCAGTGTAAGTGACGATTTTTATGTTGTGATGTCCAGTTTAATGAAGCAGACACAATACTTGCAAGTATAGACAACGTACTATTTCGTGTGTAAAAACGTTGCCAATATTTTATTATGTATGCTACGATTTCCCTCATTACAGTAACCTCAAAAAGACTAGACCTGTGCAAGAGCTGCATAAAATCACACTTGGGAAATCCCAATGTATTTATGTAAACAAATGCACTAAACTCGAGAAAAATGCTCGAAATGCGTTATGCTAAGCATAAAAATACATAATGGATACAGTTTATCAGTATTTAAATCCATGAAGAACACAGTTATAGGCCACCCAGAAACATCCAATTATGATGAACGAAATGAAGTTAAGGGACATTGAACTTCAGTGACTGTCATTCAATAGATTTGTGAAAGACAAGTGTGAAATTAAGAATAATGTTGAAAACAGAAACCACTGAAAAGCGGAAGCACACGTAGGCCTGCACCACATAGAACAGACTCACACCTTTTTAAAGAACGCCAGAAGCAGTCAGAATAATTTGTGGACAGCCAATACCCGATTATCACAGTGCACAACACTGTAAGAGAGTCACTACAATAACATTAAGATAAGGCACAATTCCGGATTGAACACATTTTGAGATTATAATTTACGCCTAAAATTTCTGCTTAAGGATTTAACCAACTTGGGGTTTCCAATAAACTGTCATATCAGACCATATATTCCGAATTATATCCCGATTGTGATATTTCTAGACTTCTGGGTGCTACAATCTCTCTCTTTCTTTCACTAAGCATATCAGTTTCTCACCGTCCATATGTGGCATATGAGAACGTCGGTCGATTTGACCGAAGAAAGCAAACTGATTTGAATTTCAGCGATGTCTCTACGTTCGGGCGATGAGATCGGCTACACTGTGACCGTGCCCATAGTGGAGTACTGATTTGAAACGACCGGCCGTTTTCCGCCGACGTCTGTCGTCGGTACAACCCACAGATATCAGAGCCACTGTGGCCACAGCCTTAACGTAATCTGATTGTTAAATGTTGCAGGGCTTCGGATGCCAAGTCAAGCAGCGGTGGAAGCAGTTTTAGCAATTTTATAAAGGTTATCGTATAGGTTCCCATATCTGATAGAAAAGATGGTGCCACAGTAGGTCCAGCGTGAAGTTTGTAATAACTTCACTGACCATTCATGACTGATGTAAGTCGTGAACAAGTGTTCTTTTGAAGTTACATTTACGACGAAAATCAACAAAACGGAGATGTAGTGTGCCTCTAGCTTTATGAGAAACAGATTTTTGCAAAAATGTTTTAATGGTAATACATTCCAAATAGTAAGTACAACTGCTGCATTTCAGATATATTTGTGAAAAGTGTGACCACTTCACGACTATATATATATATATATATATATATATATATATATATATATAAACCATTTGGAATTGAAGCAACACGATTCTGGCTTAACTAAAATTTATGGCTAATAACTCACCTTTCACGTTTCCTGTCAACCAAGTTGACATTAACGAAAAAGATTTCTGAGCTTCCCCTTCCTTTCCTCCTGAATGCCGCTCCAGATACTTTTTTGGCATCTTCCCACACTTCACACCTAAGTAATAAGCTAATACTTGATACTTCAGAGTGACACCAGTCAGAACTCTCACAGTCTAAAAAAACTCAAATGCATCCGTCAAAAGTAGAATATAGAAGGATCAACAAAGAAAACATTGACACGATTACAACAAAGAAAGTCGCAGTTCGTCTTCCTGCCACTGCGGTGCGGATGACGGAAAACTACTGAATAAGCGTATTGAATGGTCAGCACATTCGGGATAACTTGGGTAATACTTCTCTAATCGAAATAGCACGGGTACAAGGGCAGCCGAGACATTATGCGTTTAATACTTGTAAAGGACCAAAAATGCAAATAAAAGTACTTATAATTACTTATTGCTAATGTAACGAAATTCATACTATAGCTTACAGTAAAATTGATTTAATTCGTGTAATTATAGTAAAGCTTTTGGCCATTTTGGCGCCCCCTGAACTCTGCGCCCGGGGCAGGTTGCCCCCTTTGCCCCCCACCCTTAGATCAGTCACTGAGCACCAGATATGAAGACAGCTGAATAACTGAGGTGAGCGCAGGCTGCCTGTAGAGAGAGCCAGCACAGATCCCTGTGAGGGCAAGAGCGCTCCCCAGGTGTGACCTCCTCAGGTCTTACATTATATAAATCTCAAATTCTAATTTCCTGTCTTCTTAACACACAATACTTAATAACAGTGTACTTCTCCGCATCTGATATACTAAGCCAACTGGTGATCCATGTCGTGGGATAAAATATTGTATAAAAGAGTGCTGAAAGATTGGATGACATAGTCTCTCAGTCAATTTCAGAAACAGGCGGGTATAATCTGTATCTCAGACGCTAAAGGAATATGAATACTGTGCAATTTTTTCTGATTTCTTTTTCTCAGGGCAATTATTCCGATTCAGTACGTCATTGTGATTCGATTTCTACTACGCGTTCACTGATCTTCCTATTCTAAGAAGGGCAGGATTCAAGTGTTTTCATTGAAATCGGATGGCAGGTACGGCAGCGCATAAAATGCGAACAAACCTGATGTGCGGGTTTCCACAAGCGAGTGTATTTAACGTCACATCTCCCTAACTATAAGAAGTACAATGATACAATTTCTAAGTCACATCCATTACCGTAAATGGATAGTGGTTGCAAAATATGTTGGGAAGACATTTATTATTTCAAATAATTAACAAATTTAAACGTCAATCATAAGGCTTTAGACGCAACTTCATGTTTATGACGTCACGTCTGTTGAACTATGTATAGTATATTGATATAATTATGCCGGTAACTTTAGCGAAAGTGCAACGATTGGTGTACAAGCGCAGTGCCAAAGCCATGAATTATTTTCCACACTCCCGGACATTTTTTGCGCATTGGTTGTAGGGACCATTTATGTGGGGGCCCAGTGCAGCTCGTGCGAGGCACCATGATGACCAGAAGTATCGTTCACTGGCTGCAGACCATGTACGCCCTATCATCATTATGGAGTTTCCCAACGGCACTGTCATTTTTCAACATGTTAAGGCACCATGCGATACGGTCAGGATTGGTCCGATGAAAACAGTGGCGAGTAGCTATTATGTGCTTGTCCCTCAACTTGTTTTATCTCACCGAGATTGCGATAGAACGCATATGTGACGTGAGTGATCCTGTCGTTTGAGCTGATCCCTTCCTCCTTGTAAATTACGGGAATCAGACGACTTTGAATGCAGAGGCGGTCTCTCCAGCCACATTGCACGGCCTCAACACTTCCATGCCAAGACGCGTCCCCGCTGTCATCGTGCCAAATGAGGATATATTGACTGTCACGTGGGTCATGCTGTTGTGACTAATCAGTATAAACTGTTATATGGCCATGCTAACAATCTATCATTCATTACGTGTAATGGAATTGTCCGGACAGCCTTTTTGAGGCACTGACTACACTCTGCATCTATTTCTGTACAGTGTATGACGGAGAGTATTATTCACTTTGTTATTTGTGAAGTTTTATTTATGTTTAAGTGAACGATTGAGAGTCGCAAGAACATATGCTTAGGTTGCTTCGCTCTGAACTGAGACATTTTCTCTTCGTGTCACTACGTTAACGATATACAGGAGCCTGAAAAATGACCATAGGTTCCGACTCGATTTAGAAAACAATACGGCATGACTTTTTCAACGGAAAGAAGTGTTCAGACATAAACGTGACTTCCAACATACCCAAAGAGAGTGTTAGAGGCCCATTACTTTTCACAGAATATATGACCAAATAGCTGAATATGTGGCGTCGCCCGTGTTCATATTTATTGCAGTCATCTCACCTCTTTCTCTCCTTGTCCACCTTTCCTTCCTTCTCTCTCTGTTCATCTGCTCCTCTCCCCTCTCTCTGCCGTCACCTCCTACTATCTGTTGAACTCCTCCACCTCCTCAGATCATCTCTGAAAAATTAGATCATTTTTTTAACATTATGCTGATCAGAACATTTCATCTCATCGAAGCCGTGCACGAAATTTTAAACAATCTCAAAAAATTGTTGCTAATTTAAAAAAAATATATAGTCATGTATTCAAGTAGGTTCAACACTCTACGACGAAGACATTGTAAACGATATAACAGAACATTTAATTTTCTTTTGCTTAAGTTCCCTAGTTGGTGATATTTCTTTGTCTCTTACTCTTCAAGAAACTTAACTGTCAGAATGCACAATTTAAACGCGATTGACACAAACCACAATTTTAAACAACTTTTTATGTGCCTCTGCGTCTTGTTGTATTCTCTCGTCTGTTGTCTCTAAACGTTTCGACAGAAAGTCAGTAAGGTTTACTATGGACGGTATTTGTTGAGAATAGTAAGTTAAAGAAAAGCAGAGAAAAAGTCAGGAAGCAAAAGTCTACATTGGGAAACTACTTATATTTTAATGTCCGAAGCGTTAATCTAAGCTTTAAGTACGAAGTATGATAGTATGAATTGCCGATTTAGCACTTTCCCCCAGTTCTTGCTGCCTTATATGATTTGACACAGCTAACGAAACGCAGATTATCAGAGAAACAACTACACTTGGTGGCCAGGTGAGTTGGTGTATTATCACGCTTCCCGTTCTTACTGACGTCCTGTGTAGTCGGTGACGCACCTCTTGACGTCGATGCTTGTATGTTCGACTTCAGTCGCGGGATATGATAAACTATTTATCAATGACTGGCGTTAATGAAACACTAATAGGTGGATGCTTTACCTTGTGAGGCGCGGGAATGGCCGTGGTGTCTGCGGAACTACGATGCGGGTTGCGCGGCTGGAGGTTCAAGTTCTCCTTCGGGCGTAGCGCATGTCTGTGTGTGTGTGTGTGACACCGTTCTAACGTGGGAATGGTGGTTGATGTCAGACAGATGTGAACTTGCGTCTCGGCAATCGTGCAGGACTTGGGCATCACACGTTCAACCGCCTCCAGGGTGTCGTGAGTGGTTGGATGAGGTGTCACAGTCCACAACAAAGAACTGCCAGTCCATCCTCTCAAGGGCATGTGTGTGTGTGTGTGTGTTGTCCTTAGTGTAAGTAGTTTGTAAGTCTAGGGGCTGATGATCATATTAGTTTACAAACATTTAAACATTTTTGATCCACAGTTTGTTATGAACGGTAGCGACGCTTATAGGATGATTCTGCCAGCATTGTGGGAAAGTGTGAGACACTAAGCGGAATATGCCTTCATTTTTTGCGATAGCTTTGTTGTATTAGGGCACGTTAATAAAAGTTAGTTCCGTTATACTTACAGCGCATTTTTACACATTTACGAAAGTAATGCATTTCATTGTCTCATTTTTCATTGATCTATGCTTTAGTTTAGGCTGTCCACTAGTCGTATTTGGTTTTCTTGTGTTTAGCTGTAGATCGCGTATCACTGACTAAACCGGTAGTCTATGGACAAAAGTCTTTCGACCATGGACGTAAATAAGGGAATATATGGTTTACTCCTGAATCACTGTTATACTGACGACTATGACCCATCTTGTAAGACATGACCCTAATTTCATGAAAGATTGACAAAGCTCACCGAACTTATTCATTTTCTCCATTTGTGTCTTCCAGTGACGACGAATATTTGTGACTACTCTTTCATTTCTTTCAGTGCAAAGAATGACAACAGACAAAATCTTAGATCCCCAACACACACTCCCGTCCAACAATCCCACCGTCCCAGATCTTTGAAAGCGCTCACTGGACTCTTCGGGTAGCTGGAGATGGCGTGCAGTTGGTAACACGTGGTTTCGTGAGTCATGGCAGTATAATGGAGAATGTCTGCTATAAGCATGTGTACACAGCTGCGCAACCAAATTGCAACACCTTCAAAGACAGGAGATACCACGATTGATTTTATTTGGGAGATATCAGGTCGTAAAAAAGGTCACATGATTGAAAACAGAGCCGTATAAGAGATGTATGGAAGATAATGAAATCAGTATTGAGTGTTGGCGCAAATAATGGCTATAACCATTGCTCCACGACCCGGCATGGAATCTACATCTACATACATACTCTGCAATCCACCAAAAGGTGCTTGGCGGAGGGTACCCACTACCACTACTAGCTATTTGCTTTACTGTTCCTCCCCCATATAGAATGAGAGGAAAACGAATGTTCAAATGTTTGTAAATCTATCGGACCAAACTGCGTGGTCATCAATCAGTAGCCTACAAACTACTTAAACCTAGGTAAACTAACCTAAGGACAACACACACACCCATGCTCCAGGGAGGACTCGAACCTCCACGGCGAGCAACTGCGCCCTCCGCAGTGAGTCGCTTTAGACCGCTCGGCTACTCCACCACGGCGAACACGAATGATTATATGCGACAAGGTGTCGGTGGCCGAGTGGAATGAGACCGACACAGGAATAAAGATAGCACGCTGGTGCAGGTACGGAGGGGAGCAGCCAGAAACTAGAAACACTAGAGTAAATTAGAATGAGATATATATTGAACAGAATTTATACAATACTTAAGTTTGACAGAGATCAGTACTGCAAAATGCTGATACATAGTTGTTAGAGGCCTACCTAGTGCCTGTACGATAGCCAAGTATTCACTGGTGCCTATCTAATTCCGAAGGTCATAACTGGTTGCTATCTCAGTCCCAAGTGACGATGTCGTTCAGTGGTGGCCACGAGCGGCGTTGTAGCAGAGGGCGCTCGTGGCTGTCGTCGTAAGAACGCCGCGCCGTGCGTGCATGGCGGCGCGCGGCGAAAGTAGGTGGCGCGCACTTTGTACTTGTGCGACACCCCATTTCCATTTGAGTTTACGAATCATCTCAGTAGCCCTCGTGCGTTGATCAAATCTACCAGCAACAAATCTAGCCACCATCTCTGAATAGCTTCTATGCCTTCCTTTAAACCGATCTGGTGGAGATAGCAAGTACTTAAGCCATACTCAAGACCGGGTTGTACAAGCGTTTTATAAGCGGTCTACTTTACAAACAAATCACATCTTCCCAAAATCTAATATATAAAGCAGAGTGTCCGTATGTTAGTGTGTTTGTGTGTACGTGTTGCATACAAAACCATAGTTTTGTTCCAATCTTTTTCAAATTTTGTGCACGGTTGCTTCAATTCAATCCACGAGGACGATCGCCGTAAGTGTAAGAATCACGTACGATACATAGTTCTCTAGATGTGACGTCATGAAGAATGTTATGCGCGAAAAACTGCTGCATTTAGCGACAATGCTGCTCATTTTCTCCTGAACCACTGGACCAATTTCAACCAAATTTGGTATAATCATTCCTTACCATGAGGTAACAATTTCTGCAGGGTTAATAATCACATACAACATATGATTTAGAAGATATGACGTCATAAACAGTAGGAATTGGACAAAGTGCCACATTATGCAGAGAAAGTTCAAAAATACGCTTTATGAGAATGAGAGTACTAAGCGACTTGCAACAAACTTTAAACATAATTTAAAACCCTTATTAAACTTTTTCTCGCTGACAATCATAGCAAAACAATGAAAGGGAAAAAGTTTCTCGCTTACTACTTTTCCGCTGTTTATGGAGTAAATCTACGGCATTCGGTATGACATTACAATTTATAATTTGTACAAGTTTTACCGACAGTATTGTAAGGAAAGAAAATATTTGTTGGGGATATTGGGTGAAAGGTGTTTATTTTATTGAAGAAAAGTGTGAGTGGAGTTTTTATTTACGTGTTATTAACTGTGGTGGCTGTTGTTCTAATGTTTGAGCTACATAACAAACCTGACCTTAATTTCGTGGTTGGTTACGTTAAACACGTGATTAATGCAAATGGTGTAGTTAAATTTTGAAAATATTAAGCAAGACAATTATTGTAATTAACAAATACTATGGCCCTATCTGACAAACTTTTCCTTTCCTTACAAAATCTCCTACAGAGACTGTGCACACACAGATAGCAGAAATTAACTTACTCCGTCTGTGCAATATGTATGACTCAATTAGTACGCTAATGGTACTGATAATTTAGAAAATTATGAATAGTAGGTTTTTTTAACATCAAGTGAGTGGCAAGTGGGTGCAGTCCAACCACTAAAGTCAGTATCTGATAAAATTAATTCACTCAAGCAAATAGGAAATTTAAGTAAATTAGTCTTAATTAATGCTATGCATACGACATTAGTACGAGTTTGGTTCTTTATATGATAGATTTGGCGGTGGCTATTATTGTTGAACTCAGTGCAAAACGAAATAGAAAAATTATTCATTAATTCAACTGTTTGTTATCTTCTACCATCAATTTTAGCAAAATTGTATCAACTGAAATTATTATCACAGTCTTTCATAATTAATGACACTCACTTGATTGTAAAATTGTGTAGTACTATTATTCATGCATTATTGAGGATTGTCATACTAATCATGTGTGGTTAATTAGTTGTTCAAATAAAATAGCAAAAGTAGTGTCTAATGTACTTGTATTTTAACGAAACTTAAACATGCATTCACAGTGAATTACAACCAATAGCATTTAACTTATCTTATTTATCAGTCCAGCGACGTGGTACTCTGCAGTCATATAAATGGTACATAAATTCATACAGAAATCATTTTGATGGTGGCTCCTCCTTTGGCAGCTTGCTAGGAGTTCGCCGTGATGCTTCGCGAATCGCGTAATTAACCGCTACCGTTAGCGTCCACGATGACGCTACCGCGTTTCGGACGTCTGGGACGGTAACCGAACACGTAACGAATTTCTGCCTCAGCAGAACGAACGAATAAATGTTTCATTAAAATCAATTCTTACTTCACTTATGTTCACTGATTTCACATCAACTTTCATATCGTTGCACTTATAACAAATTAGAACTTTCACTTTGTTTTAACTTTATTACTTATATTGTTTGAGCACTCCGCGGACCGCGTACGAACGTCTGATCTACGTCACGGGGCGGCAGATACTGCTGCTTGCCTGCTCTCCCACAGGGGAGCGCTGCTATACGATAGTGTCTGACCTGAGGAGCCATATCAATAACTGTTCACAGAGAAATATTTTACACTGACAAATTAAACATAACAAGTAATCACAGTCATATAGAAAACATACAAAGTACAAATAAAATAAAATAATATATACATAAACAATTACAATACAGATAATAAATAAATGACAGAAAATGTTCACAATTAAGTTACCTACATACATTATGCATCACGATAATTAAGTCACATAAGAAGTTAATTACTACATATTCACTATAAACAGGTTCAAACGAATAATATGTTTCAAAATGAAGCACATTCCTCGTTATCATGTAAGGCTTACCTTAAGGGTTACCTTACAGTATATACGCACATACTTGAGTGTACCTTCGAAATTGTATAGCAGTACGACACATAGTCCACGAGAGCACGTAAACAGTAACATTCACGGAAAACCGCCCCATCACCCATCAAGTTTTAATCTATTACGTCTTTACTACTAACTGTAATCCAAAGAGGTTTTACACACATATAGTCCTTATGCAAATGAGTATACCTGAAAAATGGCAGGAATAAATGAATAAATACCCGGGCAATGCCGGGTTTTCAGCTAGTCTAATATATAAAGCAGAGTGACCTTATGTTTATGTGTAATTGTTGCATACAAATCTTTTTGTTCCAATCTTTATGAAATTTTGTACATGTAAGCTTCCATCCATGCCACGTCGGGGGTTCGATTCCCCCTCGGGCATGGGTGTGTGTGTTGTCCTTAGGTTAGTTTAACTTAATTTAAGTAGTTTTTAAGGCTAGGGACTTATGACCAAAATAGTTTGGTCCCATAAGAATTACAAACATTTCACCATTTGATTTTCTATCCAAGAGGACGGTCGCAGTAAGTGTGAGAATCACTAATGATACATAGTTCACGAGAAAAACTGCTGCATTTTGCGACAATGCTGCTCAGTTTCTCCTAAATCACTGAATCGATTACAACCAAATTTTGTACACACATTCCTCACCGTGAGGTAGCAATTGCTGCAGCGTTAATAATCATATGCAACACATGGTTCAGAAGATATGACATCATAAACAATAAGAATCGCATAAAATCTGCCACATAATGCGGCGAGACTTTCAAATGTTCAAATGTTTGTAAAGTCTATGGGACTCAACTACGGGGTCATCAGTCCCTAAACTTATGAACTACTTACGAACTAGGACGACACAAATATCCATGCCCGACGGGGGATTCGAACCCCCGACCGTAGTGGCCGTGCAGACCGTGACTGAAGCGCCTCAGTCCCCGCGGCCACCGCGGCCAGCGGCGAGACTTTAAAATACGCTTTATGAGAATGAGAGTACTTAGCGACTTGCAACAAACCTTACTTTCAGACCTTTACTAAACTTATCCTCGCTGACAACCATAGCAAAATGATGAAAGGAAAAAAGTTTATCGCTTACTACTTTTCCGCTGTCTAGGGAGTAAAACTACGGCATTCGGTATGACGTCACAATTTATAATTTGTACACTACAAATTGTAGCCACAGGAAATTTTACAGACAGTATACACGCATATAGTTGAGCGTACTTCTAAATTGTATCACGACTGTCCTTATATGCTCTTTCCATTTCATATCGCTGTGCAGTGTTACGCCTAGATATTTGACGTGATTGTGTCAAACAGCAAACTACTGATGCTGTATTCGAACATTTGTAGTAATCGATGGTAAGGCATCGACTAAAACAGAGGTGATATCGGGCGTTCCACAGGGTAGTGTCATTGGTCCTCTGCTGTTCCTTATTTACATAAACGATTTGAGAGAAAATCTAAGTAGCTCTCTTAGGTTGTTAGCAGATGACGCCGTCGTTTACCGTCTATCAAAATCATCTGAAGATCAAAACCAACTGCAGAACGATCTAAATAAGATATCACTATGGTGTAAAAATTGGCAATAGACTCTGAATAATGCCAAGTGTGAAGTCGTTCACATGAGTACGAAAAGAAATCCGTTAAACTTTGTTTACAAGATAAATCAATCAAACTTGAAGGCCATAAACTCCACAAAATTACTATTACTTCAGACTTAAACAGGAAAAAAACACGTAGATACTGTCGTAGGAAAAGCGAGCCAGAGACTGCGTTTTATTGCGATAATCCTTAAAAGATGAAACAGAACTACTAAAGAGATTGCATACATTACGCTTGTCCGTCATTTTGTGGAGTATTGCTGCCCAGTGTGGGATCCATATCGGGTGAGTTTGACGGAGGAAATCGAAAGAGTTCAAAGAAGGGCGGCTCGTTATCTATTGTCACGATACAGAGCAGACAGCGTCACGGAAATGATACAGGTCCTGGGATGGGATTCATTACAACAAAGGCGCTTCTCGCTGCGTCGTGGTCTTCTTACGAAACTCCAATCACCAACATTCTCCTCCCAATGCGAAAATGTATTGTTGACACCCACCTAAATAGGTAGAAATGATTATCAAAATAAAATAAGAGAAATCAGAGCTCGAACGGAGAGATTCAGATGTTCCTTCTTCCCACGCGCTCTTCGAGAATGGAATGGGAGATGAATAGTATAAAGGTGGTTCGATGAACCCTCTGCCAGACACTTAAATGTGATTTGCAGAGTATCCCATGTAGATGTAGATGTACGGGATTGTTTCTCCTACTCACCTGCATCACCTTATATCTTTCTACATTTGAGGCTAGCTGCCATTCCTCATATCACCTAGAAATTTGGTCCAAGTCATCCTGCATCCAAAGATGACACCTTCCTGGGTACGTATTCCATATGCTCTTACATTCGTTAGCAGTCTGTAGTGCGGTACCGTGTCAAACGCCTTTCGAAAATCGAGAAATATGCAGCCTGCCCTTCACCCATGTTTCGCAAGTTGTTTTGAGAGTAAAGGGGAAGCTCTTTCGCACGATCGACGCTTCCTAAAGACATGCTGATGCATGGACAGCAGCAGCTCTTTCTCAAGAAAATTTATTGTCTTAGAACTGAAAATATGTTCAAGAATTCCACGGCAAACTAATGTTAATGATATAGATCTGTAATTATATGAGTGTGTTCTTTTGACATTATTATACAGGGGAGTTACATGCGCCTTTTCCAGTCGCTTGGAACTTCTTGCTGAATCAATTCTTCGCGATAAATGCACGCCAAGTGAGGGGCGAATGTCGCAGAGTTCTCTTTGTAAAACCGAATTGGTACCCCATCTGGACCTGCCACTTGTTTGTTTTCAATTGTCTCACAAGGGACACCTTTGACCTCGAACTCTCAGAACCGCACGAAACCATGCTTGGAATAACAGGCAGTCGTAAGCAGGACAGTGTTGTGTGTCATTTCCATGCAGAACGTTGTATTCTACCTCCAATAATATGGGAGGTTTGTGCGCCGTCTTGCTATAACTATTTTTGTCTGCAGTTACAAAAACATTACATCGGATTTTTGTACTCGCATTGCTGCATATACTTCTGTTACATTATACACAAAAAATTTATAATGTATTACAAACGCTAAAGCGAAAGAGAATATTAGTATACAGGATAACAGTTTACTTACAGTCGTGCAGGCGTACAGTGCTGATGTTGGCAACAACCGTAGAATGCTATTTGAAAATCCAATCATACAGAATAAGGGAAATAATCCTTGGTGTTGACAATGAAGTAAAGAAATAATTCTGTTATTTTCCTTGTGTTGTGTTGTTATGTGTTGTTATGGTCTTCAGTCCGGAGACTGGTGTGATGCAGCTCTCCACCCTACTCTATCCTGAGCAAGCCTTTTCATCTCCTCATAAGAACGACAACACACATCCACTTGAATCTGCTTACTATACGCGTCTCTTTGTCTCCCTCTGCGATTTTTGCCCCACACACTTCCCTCCAATGCTAAATTTACGATTCCCCGATGTCTAAGAATGTGTCCTACCAAGCGATCCCTTCTTTTAGCCAGGGTATTCCAAAAATTCCTTTTCTCACCAATTCTTTTCAGTACTTCTTCATTGGTTATGCGATCTACGCACCTAATCTTCAGCATTCTTCTGTAACACCACATTTCAAAAGCCTCTATTCTCTTCCTGTCCGCACTGATTACCGTCCATGTTTCACTCCCGTACAAGGCAACACTCCACACAAATGCCTTCAGAAAAGACTTCCTTACACTTAAATTAATATTCGATGTTAGCAAATTTATCTTTTTTAAAAATGCTGTTCTTCCCATTGCCATTCTGCACTTTATATCCTCTGTACTGCGACCATCGCAAGCTGTTTTACTACACAAGTAACAAAACTCATCTACCACCTTCATTGTTTCGTTACCTAATCTAATTCCTTCGGCATCACCTGATTTTCTAAGACCGCATTCCATTATTTTTGTTTTGCTCTTGTTAATGTTCATTTTATACGCTTTCTTCAACACACTGTCCATTCCACACAAATGCTCTTCCAGGTTCTTTGCTGTCTCGGACAGAATTACAATGCCATCAGCAAAACGCAATGTTTTTATTTCTTCCCCCTGAACTTTAATGCCTATTCCAAATTTTTCCTTGCTTTCCTTCGCCACCTGCTCGATGTATAAATTGAATAGCATCGGAGAAAGGCTACAACCCTGTCTTACTCCCTTCCACACTGATGCTTCCCTTTCATGCCCTTCGATTCTAATAACTGCGGTCTGGCCTTTTTCAAGTTGTAAATAACACTCCTTTCCCTGTATTTTACCCCTGCTGACTTCAGAATTTGAAAGAGTGTATTGCAGTCAACATAGTCAAAAGAGTTTTCTAAATCTACAAAAGCTAAAAATGTAGGTTTGCCTTTCCTTAATCTATCTTCTAAGATAAGACGTAAAGTGAGTATTGCCTCCCGGGTTCCTACGTTCCTCCTGAATCCAAACTGATCTTCCCCGAGGGCAGCTTCTACCAGCTTTTCCATTCTCCGGTAGATAATTCGTGTTAAAATTTTGCAGCCATGACTTATCAAACTGATGGTTCTGTAATTTTCACACCTGTCTGCGCCTGATTTCTTTGGAATGGGGATTATTACATTTTTCTTAAAGTCTGAGGGTATTTCGCCTGTCTCATACATCCTACACACCAGTTCAAATAGTTTTGTCATGGCTGGCTCTCCCAGAGACTTTAGTAGCTCTGAGGGTATGTCATCTACTCCTGGGGCCTTGTTCCGACCTAGGTCTTTCAGGGCTCTGTCAAATTCATCCCTCAGTATAGTACCTCCTATGTCATCTTGATCTACTTCCTCTTCCCTTCCTACATCATCGTCTCTAAGTTCATTTCCTTTGTAGAGCTGCTCTATGTACTCTTTCCACCTTTCAGCATTCCCTTCTTTGGTTAGAACTGGTTTTCCATCAGAGTCCTTTATATTCATAGAGCTGTTTTTCTTATCTCCAAATGTTTCTTTTATTTTCCTGTAGGCTGTATCTATTTTTCCCCTGTTTATACATTCTACAGATTTGCAATTGGCTTCTAGCCACTCCTGCTTAGCCATTTTGCACTTCCTGTTAATCTCATTTCTTAGTCGTCTGTACTCCATTTTGCCTGTTTCATTTACGGCATTTTTATATTTTCTCCTTTCATCAATTAAATTTAGTATTTCCTGTGATATCCAAGGATTTTTTGTAGGTCTTTCCTTTCTACCTATTTTGTCCTCTGCTGCCTTCACTATTACATCTCTCAATGTTACCCATTCCTCTTCTACTGTTTTATTTCCCCCTGTTTCTGTCAATTGATGCCTAAATCTCCCTCTGAATTTCTCCAGAACTTCACGTTCCTTCAATATATCTAAGTCCCATCTCCTTGTTTTCCTACCTTTTTGCAGTTTTTTTCAATTTCAGCCTACACTTCATGACTAACAAGTTATGGTCAGAGTCTATATCTGCCACTGGGTATGTTTTACAGTTTATCACCTGTTTCCGGAATCTATGTTTTACCATTATAAAATCTATCTGATACCTTCCGGTGTCTCCTGGTCTCTTCCATGTATATAACCTTTTGTGATTCTTAAACCACGTGTTTGTTACAATTAAATCATGTTCCGTGCAAAATTCTACCAGGCGACTTCCTCTTTCATTCCTTCTGCCAGTCCATATTCACCTACTATTTTTCCTTCTCTTCCTTTTCCTACTACCGAATTCCAGTCTCCCATCACAATTAGGTTTTCCTCTCCCTTAACTTTCTGAATAATTTCCTTTAGCTACTCGTATATTTCTTCGATCTCCTCATCATCGGCAGAGCTAGCTGGCATATAAACCTGTACTACTGTTGTCAGTGTTGGCTTCGTATCTATCTTGACAATGATAATGCGATCACTGTGTTGCTCATAGTAGTTTACCCGCATTCCTATTTTCTTATTCATTATCAATCCTACTCCTTTGATACCCCCAATTGATTTTGTATTTATAATCCTGTACTCACCTGACCAGAAATCCTGTTCATCCTGCCACCGAACTTCACTAATCCCCACTATATCTAACTAGCTTCAGCCTATCCATTTCCATTTTTAAATTTTCTAATTTTCCTACCCGATTAAGGGATCTAACATTCCACGCTCCGATCCGTAGAATGCCAGTATTGTCTTTCCTGATGATCACATCCTCCTGAGTAGACCCCGCCCGGAGATCCGAATGGGGGACTATTTTACCTCCGGAATATTTTACCCGAGAGGATGCCATCATCATATTTTCATACAGTAGAGCTGCATGTCCTCGGGAAAAGTAATGGCTGTAGTTTCCCCTTGCTTTCAGCTGTTCGCAGTAACTGCATGGCCACATTAGCTGATGTTACAAGGCCAGCTCAGTCAATCATCCAGACTGTTGCCCCTGTAACTACTGAAAAGGCTGCTGCCCCTCTTCAGGAACCACACGTTTGTCTGGCCTCTCCACAGATTCCCCACCGCTGTGGTTGCACCTACGGTACGGCTATCTGCATCATTGAGGCACGCAAGCCACCCCACCTCGGCAATATCTGTGGTTCGTGGGGGTGGCCTTTTTTTTCCTTTGGTTGACATAATTTTTTATGTACCTCTACTCTTGCCTTGTCAGTAAATTAATCATCCTTGTGAAAGTAATATTTCGTTGCCAACATCAGCATACTACACGTCGCTGCAACCGTAACGAAACTTTACGCAGTACTCTATCTGTGTCAGTTAAGTTGTAACACCTTATAGATATATGTCAATATTGACATTTATAAAAATATAACAGGGGGTGGGTTTTGTGATAAAACGCCCGGATTCGTGCTTTCAAATTACATACTACAATTTAAAACGGCTGAACTTAGAAATACAACAAAGAGCATTGAACAGTTGTTGCAAACATCAGCACAGCACACTGCCCGGTCTCCGTAATTAATATTTTACGCAGTGTAATAATATTTTTCGTGTTAGTACCCTAGCTGCGGGAGAGGCCCACCGCTTAAAGGCGCCTTCCTGCGGAGGTTCGAGTCCTCCCCCTGGCATTAGTGTGTGTATTGTCCTAAAGTTAGTTTAAGTAGTTTGTAAGTTTAGGGACTAATAACCACACAAGTTTATTCCGTTAGATTTTCAACCATTTGAACATTTTGTACTCTAAATATATTCTGTATGTTCTAGAATGCTCTGTTGTGTTATGATACTTAGGGACTGCTAACTCACTACTGGCAGAATCTGTGTTATTAGGTAGTGCATTCAAAAGAGATGTACAAAACGTACGTTCGAATATCACACACTTCAGGTCATAATAATTATATTTACGGATAACATACAGACCTCTCCGTCCGGGTTACCAGTTCTCGCGACAATTTTTCTAATGTTCGAATCTTTTTGGAAACGAAGCATTGTAAATCCACCTCTAGAACGATCAGAAGAGTTTAAGGTAGCGTAACCATCCGCAATTTCATGTTAAATTGCCGTGACGCAAATCCTACAACATCCCAGCATGTTTACACTTAAGAACTATGGGCAAAGACATTCAGGATGCGACAGATCGTACTTACAGGAACCTTAAGACAGAGGCTCCTTTGAACGACGATACGTCTGCAGCACGATTCGATTCTTACAATTCTTTGTTTGTATTCGCTCAAATGAAAGATTCATTCACGAATATCCACAACTCTACCACCTGCCTACTACCGATATAAAACCGTCCTGGCGATAACAGCGTCACATGACGAGGAATGACTGCTGGTCAGACACCCGCGCCGTGAATATAGTACCGTAACTTGGGGTGAAATGGAACAGAAAATGTAGTTTCTACTGAAAATTAACGTCTAAATATTGCACTACAACTCTGAAAATTTAAATATAGCATCTCTAGTTATGCTTAAATCTATGTGTTGAAAGGATAAAAATCCTCTATCAAAACCTTTCGTTATATTTTAATCTAAATTGTTTCAAATCATCCCAGGAGTTGGGGTGATTTGGAACACTGACTCTTTTGATAAATATTTGCATTTAAAACATATGGAGGTGTTGATTGGGACACAGTAAACACATGTGTCAGAACTTTGTTGTGGAGGATGCCTTTATATTACGTCTGTTTGATTTTAATTAATGCTGTTTACTGGGTGGAACACTTCTACTGTCTGCTCCAAATTGCTGAAATAGTTTTCTATCTCCTCTGTTAACTTGCACCCTAGCTCTCTTTACATTTTCACTTAAACGTACTGTAAGAGCCTTGTTATGTGAGATCAGATTTTTCACCCACTCATATCCAGGCCTGTTGCCATCAGACCTCTTTTCCACTCTTCCACTTCGGTCCAAATCGCACCTCAGAATATCCCGAACCTCTCTTGTCGTAATTGGCTGACACCATTCTGCACATTTAAATAAACCACTGATTGATGCCCTCTCTTCTTCTGCTGCCAAGACGGTTTGCCCACCTATTTTCAAAGGATTTGTATTATTTAACTTCCTTGAGAGTGTACTGACAGGTATTCCATATTTTTAGAAACATTTCTGAGAGATATTTTACGTGTCTTGATTTCATTCAGAGCTTTCTGGAGGCTTATCTCGCTATAGTTTTGATAGCCAGCTGGCCCAATCTTCTTTTTGTACACTCGCAGCATGTTCCAATTCACCCTGAAAAATACTATTTTGCATATTTACACCTCTACCTAATAAAAACATAAGTAAACATAAGCTAAGTTTTCACACACCGTGACTGATAGTTGCCCTTAACATACCAATGTCAGAAAATTGTATTACTGTTACCAGAGTAGCTGTGCAATATTTTGTTGTCAGACTTTCATATTATGGGAAATTTTACACTTATATATAAATATTTTTTGGAGTTGTATACCTCTTTCACACACACAATTTTTGTATCACTGTAACAATTAGTATCTCTGGTGACTATGGTAGGTGGTTTTCATTAGTTACACCAGAGTATCTCTCCTCAGCAAAGATGATTTCTTGAAATGGAGAAATGTCCCATTTCACCCCAGTAGTGCCAAATCACCCCAAGTTACGGTATCAGAGTGCGGAGGCTGGGCAAGATCACGTGGGGAGTGCACGGCTTGTCGGCTGTCGGAGGACTGCTGCGGGAAGTGTCTTCAATAAGTGGAGCAAAAAAATAGCGGTAAGAGATCGTATTTTTATTGAAAGGTACGCGGGTTCGATTCCGCCCGGCGGCAAAAAAAAATTTTTTTTTTTTTGCTCCTTGGCAATTCGTACACTACTGACTTCACAATTAGCCGCAAAGTAACATATGTGTTTTTGTATTTATATGTGCACATTATAAAAACTGCACTTACCTAATCGACAAAGAAGAAGAAATCACTTCCATTATACATCACCAGTTGTCCTCGCAACTATTCAGCGACATGCTGCTTTACGCGTCGTTCGCTGCTGGACTGTACGATGAAAGAATTTGTTTTCAGAATGTCAGTCAAGTTTGTTTTTCTATGCAGCGATTAAAAAAAAACACCATGTAACTGCAAAAGGGCGGCGTTCATAACGAGCGCAAGATGCGGTCAGAATTATTGCTTCCCCTGTTTCTTCGATTAATATCACCCCGGTACATCATTTATTTGATCAACTGCAAAAGAATGGAAGTATCGTTTTACATACACGACGTCCCTAAGTACACGTTAACTAGAGTCCCTTTTTAAATGTTTGTAGTCCCGAATATCATCAAATGCCCTTTATTTTTTGCTTATATAAATTATATAAAATAACCTATCATGTTGTAGTTAATTGTGACGTCAGTCTATATCTACATCAATACTCTGAGAACCAGTGTGAAGTGCATGGCAGAGGGTACGTTCCACAGTGCTAGTTATTACGGTTTTTCCCATTCCATTCACTTAGTGAGCGTGGGAAGAAAGATCGTTTAAATGCCTCCGTCCGTGCTGTAATTAATGTAATCTTGTCTTCACGATCCCTAGGAAAACAGTATGTACTTGTACGCATTGCGAAGGAGCAGATAAAAATTTGCCGCCGGCTGGAGTTCAACCTGCGACCTTCTCAATACGAATCCCATCGTTTATCGCTGAGCCAAACACCGCTTCCTAAACACGCGCTCACAGGGACAGTTGCTAAGATGCATATAGTTATAAATCCGTACCAAAATTCCTTTTACTTCCTAAACGCTCGGACATTTCGAGTTCCCACTTGGGGCACTTTCGTGTCTCACCACGCCCTACATGTACCATAAATTTGGACGAATTCGGCGATGACGAGTAGGCGTCTTCTCCTTGTAAGACTTTAATGGGTATGTGATCGACGTCTCTGGGCGTTGGTGCAGTGGCCCGATGAATCCCAACAATTTCCTCATCACACCCGTGGGGAGTGCGAATCCCTCGTTTCCCGGAGGAACATCTCCTTGACACCTACAGCTGTGAGACAGAGGTAAACTGGCGGCTGAGAAATTTATTCCCACTCTCTCAAAATGTTTTTCCTCATTACAGTATCAACTAGATATAAATGATAATAAAAAATGTGAAACAAATCCATCAATAATGAAAACTACAGCGTTAGAAACAATCAGTCAGAGATACCCCGAAGATCAGTGGCTACACATCTACATAGATGGGTCATTAATGCAAAAAGAAGGAAATATTGGTGTCTGAATGTACAGCAAAATTTCCTCTTTTGTCAAAGTTTTGGATTACACCACTCTAATTTTGAAGGTGAAGTTAAAGCCATCAGAACTGTAATAAATCAGCTAAATAACTATTTGCACATTTGATAAAGCAGTCATATTCTGTAACTCGAAAGCAGCAATATCAGCAATTGTTAACTTAAGAGATCCAAAAATTGTTAAAGTAAAAGATATCCAAGAAATAATTAAGTCCCTACAGCAACACAACAAGAAAATTGCAATTCAGTGGATACCATCTCACTGTGGCGTAGATGGTAATGAGAAAGCTGATTTCCTAGACAAAAAGGACACAAAAATTAAACAAATTGGAAAAACTACCCTGTCATATTTTGCAGTAAAATCGCATTATTAACAATATTTATAAAGACTAATCGAGAAGAATCAATAAATTCTCATGTGAGGGGAAGAGCCGGGAAACCCTGTTGGATAACCAACTGATAGCAGATGGAGCAAGAAGAGTGGCAGTGGCGACATCCCGCCTGACTGCTGGACACCACTGTTTGGCCGCCACCTGCACATATCCAGCCTGCCGTCTCCACATGTGTTCTGTGTCACGACAGTGCTACCTAATGAACAGCGATCATTTAAAGAGTGTTCAGAATTGTGCAATTGTAATTTAGACTTAACAAAATTGTACTGGGAAGCAAGAAGGGGAATGACGATTAGTCAACTGCCGGAACATTAAAATAATAATAATATTTGGTAGACGGTGAAGTTCCTCTAGTTTTGAAGGTTAATAGTGCTAGGTTTCATAGGTCGGTATAAAACGTAAGATTTTATCGAGTTTCATAGATGAAATACCGCCGCGGTGGAGTAGCCGAGCGGTCTAAAGCACCTCGCTGCAGAGCGCGCGGTTGCTCGCCGTGGAGGTTCGAGTCCTCCCTGGGGCATGGGTGTGTGTTTGTCGGTAGGTTAGTTTACGTAGGTTTAAGTAGCTTGTAAGCTACGGACTGATGACCACGCAGTTTGGTCCGATACATTTACAAACATTTGAACATTTTGATAAAATACGTAGGGAGAGAGTGCAAAGTTTCATCGCAATTGGTTGGTTGGATGTTTAAGGGGGACAAAACTGCAATGGTCATCAGTCCCCCTTCATGTCAATTGGTTCAACGGCGTAGCAGCGTATAAAACACGAACAAACATGATACGGCTGTTTCCAATGCGTCTCATTGTCTATGAAATCACATCTCCTAAGCTATAAGGAGTACAATGTAATAATGCCCAAGGCAAAACACGTTGCGAGTACACGTAACATGTAAAGCGATGTGGCAAAGATCAGAGCAGAAGTAGCGCCGAAGAGAGGCCTCGAGTGATTCCACAGATAATACTAACGAGACACATAACTCTACTAGCGGTACCAGATTATACGACAGCGCCTCATGTGAAGGCGGCTAAATATAAAATATGAAGGAAATGAACAGTAACCGAAGCGCCACAAAGACAAGTGCTCAGAAGGGATTAGCACTAGATATTAAGATAACTGAATAACTGAGGACAACTCAGGCTGTGTGTAGAGAGACCTTGCATACGAGGTTTGTCAGGAAAGTAATGAGACTGTTTATTTCAGAAACCACACACAGAAGGACAATGAAACTAGTGGAGCTGATAAAGGCAACATTTGTCTACAAGCAGTGAATATTTGAAGTACCTACGGTGAACACACGTGAGTTTATAACATATTTTGTTAGGTGTGTTAGTGTTGCTTGTCCGTGAGATAGCGGGTACATCAAATTTTGTGTGGAACTCAATGATAATTCAGTAACATTTAGAAAACGTTTAGAAAATTAACACAAACTGCTGAGTGGCACACAAGCAGCTCACCACGAGTAAAGAAGGCCAGGAGAAGCAAATAAAAAATCTGTGTCATGTTGATTTGGTTCTTTGATCATCAAGGCGTGATCCATAAGGATTTTTTTCCTCGAGGAAAAACAATGTATCAATTTTAGATCCAGGTCCTTGAAAGACTAAGGAATCGGGTCATTCGTGTCCGTCCTGACATGTCTCAATCATGGATCCTCCATCACGACAATGCACCGTGCCACACTGCTCTCTATTGGAAATAAGGGCATTCATGTTTTCCCAAACTCCCCCCCCCGCCCCACAATTCCTAAGATCTCAGCCTCTGTGACGTCTTCCTGTTCCCCAAAATGAAAAATGTTGTTTGTGTACACCATTTTTGTTCAAAAATGTTCAAATGTTTGTTAAGTTTATGGGACTTAACTACGGGGTCATCAGTCCCTAAACTTACAAACTACTTATGAACTACTTACGAACTAGGACGGCACAAATATCCATGCCCGAGGGGGGATTCGAACCCCCGACCGTAGTGGCCGTGCTGACCGTGACTGGAGCGCCTCAGTCACCTCGGCCACCGCGGCCGGCCATCATTTTTGGTCCGTAGGAAACGTTGATAGGGTCGTGACACAGGAGCTTTGGAGGGTTCTATCTATGAGAGGGCAAGAGTGTCTTCGAAACTAATAACAGGCTATTTTTCCGCATCTGATGTAGTAATCCAACTAGTCATCCATGTCGTGGGACAAACTATTGTGTAACCGAGTGCTGAAAGATTGGATGTCATAGTTCTTCTCTCACAGTCGTATATCGGAAACTGGCAATTATAACCTTGGTCTCAGCCAGTAAAGGAATATGAACACCATGCAATGTTTTCTGATTATTTTTTCTGAAAGCGATTGTTATTCGATTTCTGCTATTCGTTCACTGTTCTCTCTCTTCTTCGATGGCAAGATTCAAGTGCGCAAAGTTCTACTGAAATCAGATAGACGATACGGCAGCGCATAAAATACATACAAACATGATGCGGCTGTCTGCCACGCGTCTCAGTGTTTATGAGAAGAGAGTTTACAAGAAGTACGATGAAATAATTTCTAAAACACATTCATTAGCATAAATCGATGGTGCTGAAAAACAAGATGCGAACACATCTAGTAGCAAATAATTAATAAATTTAAACGTCATTCATAGTGCTGTAGTTTTAGAAGCAACTGCGTGTTCATGACGTCACATCTGTTTAACTATATATGTCTGCTGAGCTAGGTGAAGTATAGTGATGTAATTACGCCTGTAACTCTCGCGAAAGTTCAACGATTGATGATCAGGTGCAGTGCCAAAGCTATGTATTGTTTTTCCACAATTCCGGAGATTTCTTGTTTATTGCTTCTAGGGACCATTCATTTGGCACACATGTGTCCAGTGCAGCTCGTGCGAGCCCCCGTGATGACCAGGACGTATCGTACACTGGTTGCAGACCATTTACACCCCATCATGCCGATCGAGTTTCCCAACGTCGTTGTCATTTTTCAATTATATAACTCACGATGTCACAAGGACAGGAGTTGGAGTGGTTTGAGCAGAACAGTGGCGAGTTTTGTTTATGTGGTTGTCCATCAACTTGTTCTGTCACAACGCGATCGCGATAGAACGCATATGGGATGTGCCTGAACGTGTGGTCAGAGCTTATCCCTCCCTCCCTGGAGTCTGCGTGACTCAGGCGACTGGTGAATGCAGATGCGGCGCCAGATATCGCCAGCCATATACCACGGCCTCGTCGCAAACACGCCAAGATGCGTCACCACTGTCATCGTGCCAAATGAGGACCTCTTGTGACTAATCATGTTAATGTTATCTGGCCTTGCTAAGTATCTTCCATTCATTACATGTAATTGACTTGTTTGGACAGCGCTCTTGAGGAAGTGACTACAGTCTGCATGTATTTCTGTACAGTGTGTGACGGAGAGTAACTTTGACTTTGTTATTTGTGAAGTTTTCTTCCTGCTAAATTGAAGGATGGAGAGTAGCAAGAACATATGCTCGCCGCGAACTTCTCATAAACTCATTTTCTCTCTGTGTATCTACATGAACGATATACAGGAGTCTGCAAAATTACCCATATGTTTCGACTGCATTTAGAAAACAATAAAGCTTGACTTTCTCAACGGAAAGAAGTGTTCAGACATAAACGTGACTTCCAACATACCTCAAGAGAGTGATAGAGGCACATTACTTTTCACAGTATATATGACCAAATAGCTGAAAATGTGGCGTCGCCCGTGTATATATTTACTGCAGTCTTAAATTAGTCCACCTCACCTTGCGTTTTCTCTCTTCCCTTTCCTTCTCTGTCTGTTCATCTCTTCCACTCCCCTTTCTCTGCCATCACCTACTCCTCTCTCTTAAACTCCTGCTCCACCTTCTCAGTCAATTAGTCAATTGCGTCATACATCTCCGAAAAATTATATAAGTGCAGTGTTACCTGAAAGACATAAATTTCAAACTCATAAAATCGTGTACACAGAACAAAATTACGAACATAGCTTCTTTGGAGGCATCACATGAGAATGGCATAAGTCGAAATGGCCGACATGAAAAATAAAGTATTTGCAGCAACTTAGGTAATTAATATTTATTGGAATGAAATAATTTCTGAAGCACATTCATTGGCGTAAATGGATAGTGTTTGTAAAATAAATAGCGAATACAGTTAGCAAAGAGGTAATAAATTTAAACGTGATTTTTAATGCAGCCGTATACGGCGCATAACGTCAAGGTTATATTCCTTATTGAATGCACGACCTAGAAGCAAAAATTTGTGAAGCACTATGAGACGGTAAAAAAAAAAAAAAAAAAAAAAAAAAAAAAAGATAAAAAAACAATAAAAAAGTCAGCCAAACTTTCACATTTAGTCGAACTTTGACTGCTTTTTCCGGTCTCGGTTCACCGTGCCGTTATAACCGTAAACCCAAGTAGTCACGAGTTATGACCATTTTGAGCAAATCAGGATAATCATTGACGTCAGACAAGGTCTCCCGAGCAATAGTAACACCTGACGGTTCTTCTGATCAAATTTGGAAAGTTTTGGAACAAACTTCGCCGACAAACATCTCATGCCCAAAACAGTTGAAAAAATTACATAACACAAGCCGAGCTATATACCAACATCCTCAGTAAAGTCGCTTACGGGAACTGGACGATTTTCAAAAATGTTCAAATGTTTGTAAAGCTTATGGGACTTAACTACGGGGTCATCAGTCCCTAAACTTACAAACTACTTATGAACTACTTACGAACTAAGACGGCACAAACATCCATGCCCGAGGGGGGATTCGAACCCCCGACCGTAGTGGACGATTTTCCAAAACAATTTTCTTCAGAGCTTCGACGTTGTCTGATGTGCTTTGTCTTCCAGACCGAGGTTCTGGCATCTTCTCGGTCTTCTTAGGAGAGCTTGTACCACTGGTAAACAGGTTTTTCACTTCCAACAGATTTTTCGCGTGTCACTGTAACATTTCAAGTGTTTTAGAACACTACATTAAATTTTTCACAATAAATGAGTTACAAATATTTGCAACAATTGTAATACTAACAGAAAATCGCCGAGCACACTAAAACACATCTAACCTATCTATCTGTCAAAAACAAACCATGTATGGTGTACTCTTCAAACTCTGAACATATGTTCGGAACATGTGTACCAACATAACAAAAATAAGTTAATAATCGAATGGCGCAGTTTGATAAGTCACCTTACTTTCTGAACGGCGCCGGTTTGTTGGTCCCAGCTGCTGTGTGACTCATTTCTGAACCGTCCATGAGCCATGCGCCACTCACGTTCTGCGTGTAAGTTATGGTCACGTGGTTGTTTATGGCCATGGAGAGACAGTGGCTCTTGGAAACGTACATCTATCCTTTGAACGTTCGTCTTCGAAAAGATTACTATCGCACTCACACGATCAAGTAACACAATCAATTGCGATCTGACCTCGTGATCTGAATTTGAGCAGAAGTAAATCTAAAGCTCTGTTGCCTCTACGAGAGTATAAGTAGCAACGAATAGAGGCATCGAGTGATTCCACAGATAATACCAACGAGACAGATGACGCTAGTAGCGGTACCAGATCATGCGAAAGCGCCAAGTGTGAAGATGGATAAATATAAATGCGAAGGAAATGAACAGTAACCGAAGTGTCACAGAGACAAGTGCTCACAAGACATTAGCACCAGATATTAAGACAGCTGAATAACTCTGGACGCCAGAGGTAACCTATCCTAAGTAACATTTCGCTGACTTTACAGGAGAGCAAAAAGAAGCTGCTGCGACTCGGATTTGGCTACCTGTAGAATAATTCAAATACCCAATCATGAAGACCTCTAGTTTTTATATCTTTTCTAGTTAGTTTCTACATGTACTTCGTTTTTAGAAATATCTTATGAAATGTTACGATATTTTACCTCACATAAATATATTTGTGAAGCCGTCTTTATTTACACATACGATATTGTCAAGGTGCTTATTACATTAGGTTTGCTGTTCATTTGCATGCCATTTTATATTTATAAATGTTCCTTTTTATGTTTATAAATGTTTACCTTTATTATACAGGATTATTCTACGAAATACGAATAGGAATATGAGAATTATTGGTACTGAAATTAAGAAATAAAGCCATTCATACTTATTGAATACCAGTAGATTTATTAAGAGTTACAATTTTATCCTTTCACAAAGCCGGTCACAAATACTAGTCACTCAGCAAAGTTTAAGTATATTGAACAAAATAAATTCCAACCATAGTAGCTTACTCTAGAAAGTAACAAAGGTTAAACTTCTTTAAAACCTGAGACAATGACAAACATTTCTGTCCAAATTCAGCATATATTCATTAACAAATTGAGGACAAAATTCGAAATGTAGAAAAACAATTCCCTTGTACAATTAATTGATAACAACGTCATTATGTTCATATCCTTCTGAGTCCTTTTCAGTTTGTGTTGACATAATCTGTGGTATATTTTGGTAGAAATAGTGTAAAGATCCAGGCTCCCACCTAAGCAGCTTTTGTAAATCTTTATACTTCTCTGGAGCAATAGATCTGACAGTATTTCGTATAGCAGGAAGCTCTTCCGGCCATACTGCCCCTCTTTTTCGCCGTTGCACGTCAATCTCTTGAAATTCACCATCAAATGCTGTTTTATAGAACACAGAACCTGAATTCTGTGCTCGTACTTGTAGATGCACAACTTGGCTAACCAAAAAATTTTCCAGATACTAAACTTTTGATTGTCCGTTTAACTAAAGGTGATGATGATCCTTTGAAAAGACTTTCAAAGTCTTTAAAATCTGCCATTTGCATGTCATATACTTGAATGAGTTCTTTGAATCTGCACTGGCGAACAAAATGTTGCCAATCCCAAGGAGTTGCAATTATGTCATTTGGGCTCAGTTTGCTTTTGGCACGTTCACTAACAGCATGTACACCATCTACCTCCATATGAGTGTCCCTTCAATAAGAATTTATGGTTTATCACTTTAAGATTAGGAAGACACCTAATAATCCAAAAATATGACAGAATCATGGGTAAGTTACGATTCTGGCCTCCACAGTTGTCAGTCCATATCGCAAGTTCCTCAGTTTGGGTTTTGGCAGGTTAGCTAGGGCCCACTTTAGCAAACAAGATGACACTTCTATAGGTCCACGACCTGCTACTGTTTCATCCCACATGCAACAATAGGATTTCTGCTCTGAAGCATCAAGGATTGTCAGATTATACGTCCAGAGCTTTCTTAGATAAAACGCACTGGAATTAGTAAGGTGAGGTGTCGGCAAACATTTTTGAAGATCGAACATGACAATCTTTGCATTTGATCCAGGTTGTTTTGACCGATTTTTGTCGTAGGTCTTGTTTTTATATCTTACATCTGCTTCTGACAAGTGGCCATCGTAATCTGATTAAAATTTGGACTGTTTCTTCAGCTGTTATATCATTTTTGAGTTTCACCTGAAACTCATCACAGTCATCACACGTATCAGTCGCAGGTTTCTTGAATCCTAAATTAAACTCAATGTTAAATATGTCACGGTAAACCCACTGCTTTGCAATTAACTCTTGCTTCATTTCGTTTTCCTTGCAGTGCTCTACATACAAAGAATACATTTTTGATATATTGAGATGGCTGCTAAGATACAATCTACCTGTTTTTGCATAACGAGGCAACGAAATTAATACGCCACCATTAGTTCGATTTAACTATCTGGAACGCGCAGTATGAAAAGTACATACGAACGCGCAGTGTCATGACAAGTCTTTGTGGTAATAATGAGAAAACACGCGTTGATTAAACGCTGAACTTGGAAAGGAAAATCACTGCACAAGATACACAAGGCTTCGGCAATGGGGAACAGTCGAAAATTAAAACAAGAGAGACCTGACAGATCACACTTTCCCGTGGGTTAAATAGACGTAATTGCATTTCAGTCAAGTAAAGTTTGTTTAGTTACATTTACATAAACGTATATCATATGACCAACCAAAATGAAAATCGCATACCTGGGATTCTTCATTTCTTAGCAGCAAATCAATTCCATCAGTAACTTTGTCGTAAGGTAAGGTCTCAGCACCCAACAGATTCGCACTGTCATTTTCCGAAGTAAGCAAATTGCATTATTATACAAAACGCGATGAGTTTTGCTCGATTCAAATGATAAACCATGTATAATAGGACTGTACCTTTGACTGATCGTATGACAAGCATTGTAGTTGTGTCAGTTCCGTATATTATAGCCACTCATTTTCGTCAAAAGGAGGCGCTACATGTGTACTTGTATCTGTCACCAACGGAGTTTCGACGACATTACTACCGTCGACTGGTAGTAAAGCATCGAGATCATTTGTCTCTTAAATCGCGAAACGTACATTTAGATGTTTCTTATATCCCAGTATGATGAATAATATCTTAAAATGTATATTGTTGTGGTCTTCAGTCCGGAGACTGGTTTGATGCAGCTCTCCACAATACCCTATCCTGAGCAAGCCTCTTCATCTCCACATAAGAACGGCAACCTACATCTGTCTGAATCTGCTTACTGTATACATCTCTTGGTCTTCCTCTGCGATTTTTACCCCACACACTACCCTCTAATGCTAAATTCACAATTCCTTGATGTCTAAGAATGTGTCCCACCAATCTATCCCTTCTTTTAGTCAAGGTATGCCAGAAATTTCTTTTCTCCCCAGTTCTGTTCAGTACCTCCTCATTAGTTACGCGATCCACCCACCTAGTCTTCAGCATTCTTCTGTAGCACCATATTTCAAAAGCCTCTATCCTCTTCCTGTCTGCACTGTTTATCGTCCATGTCTCACTCCCATACAAGGAAACACTCCATACAAATGCCCTCAGAAAGGACTTCCTTAGTCTTAAATCAATATTCGATGTTAAATTTCTCTTTTTCAAAAACGCTTTTCCACCCATTGCCATTCTGCATTTTATATCCTCTGTACTGCGACCATCATTTGTTATTTTACTGCCCAAGTAACAAAACTCATCTACCTAGTTTATTGCTTCGTTTCCCAATCTAATTCCTTCAGCATCACCTGATTTTCTTACACTGCACTCCATTACCCTATCTTATATGCACCTTTCAGCACACTGTCCATTCCGTTCAATTGCTCTTCCAGGTCCTTTGCTGTATCTGACAGAATTACTATGTCGTCGGCAAAACGCAATGTTTTTAATTCTTCCCCCTGAACATTTATTCCTTCTCCAAATTTATCCTTGCTTTCCTTTATAGCTTGTTCAATGTACAAATTGAATAACATTGGAGAAAGGCTACAACCCTGTCTCAATCCCTTCCCAACCACTGCATCCCTTTCATGCCCTTCAACTCTGACAACCGCTGTCTGGTTTTTGTACAAGTTGTAAATAACCTTACGCTCCCTAAGTTTTATTCCTGCTTGCTTCAGAACTTTAAAGAGTTTATTCCAATCAACATTGTCAAAAGCCTTCTCCAAATCTACAAAAGCTAGAAATGTAGGTTTGCCTTTTCTTAATCTATCTTCTAGGATAAGCCGTAAAGTGAGTATTGCCTCCCGTGTTCCTACATTTCTCCTGAACCCGAACTGATCTTCCACGAGGTCGGCTTCTACCAGTTTTTCCATCCTTCTGTATATAATTCGTGTCAATATTTTGCAACCATGACTTATTAAACTGATGGTTCTGTAGTTTTCACACCTGTCTGCACCTGCTTTCTTTGGAATGGGGATTATAACATTTTTCTTAAAGTCTGAGGCTACTTCGCCTGTCTCATACATCTTACACACCAGGTGAAACAGGTTTGTCATGGCTGGTTCTCCCAGAGACTTCAGTAGCTCTGAGGGAATATCATCTACTCCAGGGGTCTTGTTTCGACTTAGGTCTTTCAGGGCTCTGTCAAATTCTTCTCTCAGTACAGTATCTCCTATTTCATCTTCATCTACATCCTCTTCCCTTCCTACAATATTGTCTCTAAGTTCATTTCCTTTGTAGAGCACCTCTATATAGTCTTTCCACCTTTCAGCTTTCCCTTCTTTGCTGGGAACTGGTTTTCCATCCGTGTCCTTGATATTCATAGAGCTGTTTTTCTTATCTCCAAATGTTTCTTTTATTTTCCTGTCGGCTGTATCTATTTTCCCCCTATTAATACATTCTTCTACATCCTTGCATTTGCCTTCTAGCCACTCCTGCTTAGCCATTTTGCACTTCCTGTCCATCTCATTTCTTAGTCGTCTGTACTCCATTTTGCCTGTTTCATTTACTGCATTTTTATATCTTCTCCTTTCATCGATTAAATTTAGTATCTCCTGTGATATCCAAAAAAGTATATTAGCTATGCATAATGATTTGATGTTGTAAGCTGATGATGTAATGAGACTGTAGAATAGAATATTAGTTCATGAAGTACTAGAAATACTTGTACTGCTTACCTGTACTAACTAATTCCACGATCCTTTTACTTCTTCCACTAATAGAATCCATTTTAATCTTCGATTACGTCATAAAATGCTCCTCCAAACATCACAAACTACAGCACACTGTTATTCGCACGTGATTAACAATTTGTATAACAATACGGAAGTAATGTAACACTTAGAGGTAAACCATCGTAACAGCCAATACGATAAAGAGCGAGGCGGTGTATATTCAGGTCAATTGTCGTACGGTCATTTACCCTTGTTTACCACTGGTTTCAGGTTGCAAATACGATAGTATCCCATTGCTGAATTTCTTTTATTTAAAATATGCGCATACAGTATTGTACCACTAAGAAGGTATGACTTAAACTAGCCACATACGATAAAAACCTCAAAATCGCAATTTTTGCACTTACGATAGGTTACCTCTGACGTGCAGAACTGAGGTGAGGGCAGGCTGCGTGTAGAGAGAGCCAGCACAGATCCCTGTGAGGGCAAGAGCGCACCCCAGTTGTGACGTCAGTAGATGCCCGAGAGCGAGCTGCTCAATCTCCTCAGCTCTTACATTATATAAATCTTAAATTCTAATTTCCTGTCTTCATAACACACAATACGTAATAACAGGGTACTTCTCCGCATCTGATGTACTAATCCAACTGGTGGGATAAAATATTGTATAAACGAGTGCTGCTCTCTCGTAGTCGTATTTCCGAAGCAGGTAGTTATAACCTTGATTTCAGACGGTAAAGGAATATGAATACTGTCCAATTATTTCTGATTTCGTTTGATTCTTTGATTCAGTACGTCATGGTGATTCGATTTCTAGTATACGTTCACTGTTCTTTCTATTCTGCGATGACGCGATTCAGGTGTGCAGAGTTTCATTGAAAGCGGATGGGCGGTACGGCAGAGTATGAAATACAAACAACCATGATGCACAGGTTTCCCACGCTTTTCAGTGTTTATAATGTCACTTCTCCTAAAATATAAGAAGTACAATCAAACAATTTCTTAGGTACATTCAATGGCGTAAATGGATAGTGTTAGCAAAATATGTTGCGAAGCCATTTAGTGGCAAATAATTAATAAATTTAAACGTCATTCATAATGCAGTAGGTTTAGTTGCAATTCCGTGTTCATGACGTTACGTCTGCTGAACTACGTGTATTATAGTGATACAATTATGCCTCTAAGCTTTTTTTTTTTTTTCTTCTTTTTTTGCGCATTGCTTCTAGGGACCATTCACGTGGGTAATCATGGGCCCATTGTAGCTCGTGCGAGGCACCATGATGACCAAAAGTGTCGCACACTAGCTGCAGACCATGACACCCCATTATGACGATCCAGTTTCCCTACGGCATTGTTAATTTCCCACATGATAACGCACCATCTCACAAGGCCAGAAGTGTGATGGAGTGGTTTGAACAAAACAGTTACGAGTTGCTATTAGTTGCTAGTCGGGCAACTTGTTCCACCTCAACGGGGTGGCAACAGAACGCATATGGGACGTGGCTGAACGTGTGGTCAGAGCTCCTCCCTCCCTCCCTGGAGTTTACGGGAATCAGGCGACTGCTGAATGCAGCCGCTACCACTGCCTCATCGCTTTCATGTGCAGACGCGTCACCGCTGTCATCGTGTCTTATGAGGACATACTGGCTGTCACGTGGGTCGTACTGTTGTGACTATTCACTATAAACTGTTATCTGGCCATGCTAACGATTCATCATTCATTACGTGTAATGGAATTGTTCTGAAAGCCTTTTTGAAGCACCGACTATAGTCGGCAAATATTTCTGTACAGTGTATGACAGAGTATGATTCACGTTGTTATTTAGGAAGTTTTCTTCCTGTTTAATTGAAGAATGGAGAGTAGGTAGAACTTATGCTTATGTTGCCTCGCTGTGAACTTTTACATGGGGAGTCCGACAATTGTGTAATTCAGATTCGATTCATACTGCCCATAATGAAAGCTCATGGCCAGAGGTGTAATTTGGCAATATATATATATATATATATATATATATATATATATATATATATATATATCGGACGGACCAGAGTGATAGTCATCATACAAATATGGAAAGCAGAAAACAGCACGACATCGAGCACATCTCATAAACGATGCGTTTTTATAAGTACAATTGTTTTTTAAATTATGTGTTGGGAAACACACCTTAACAAACTTTTGATTTTTATATTCTGAGAAAGTGTGCTATCATTCGTCATGTTTGACTTACACTGTACGTATTCGTTTCGGAACATCGTTTACACTTCTTCTGTTAACTATACGTGGTAAACATTATGAAGACAGTTAATAACATTTGTGAAATACAAATTTGTTTGCGGAAAACATAATGATGTTCGAAGTCGCCAGTTGCATATAATAAGTTGTTTGAAAGTCGTTTGTCGTGGAAAAACTGGCGACTTCGAACATCAAATGCTATTGCGTGTGCGTTTGTGTGTGTGTGTTTGTTTGTTTGTATACATTTGAATTATATATATATAAAGGTGCATGCCACGAGATTCGATCCGGCGACCTTCGGATTACGAACCCGAACGCTTACCGCTACGCCACGCCTCTGTACAATATTATTAATCATAGAGAGTATTTCATCGTAACGGTTTTTTTTAACTATCGATTTTCTCGATAACGGCTGAGAAGTGCATCTTGGTGCTTTACCAAATTACACCTATGGCCATGAGCTTTCATTATGCGCAGTATGAATCTAATCTGAATTTCACAATTGGCGGCCTCCCCTTGTTAGACTTATTTTTCTAATTCGAATAAATAATCCCTGAGACGGATTTACGTCTCAAATATGTCAAAGACATTATTGATAGATCTGAAGCATTGAATTAAAATTTGTGGTGCGGCCGGGAATCGAACCCGGACCTCCATGCTTACTAGGCAGACGTCTTAACCGCTGCATGGAGAGCCTTGGCAGTAGTGGCAATTATCTTTGGAACAAAGAAGCTAAATTAAAGTTTGTGTTGTGGAGGGAAATCGTACATAGATTATTCCAAGGGGCCTTAATCGTTAGTGGTGTGGTAGTCTAACGGTTAGGACATCTGCCTAGTAAGCATGGAGGTCCGGGTTCGATTCCCGGCCGCACCACAAATCTTAATTCAATGCTTCAGATCTATCAATAATGTCTTTGACTTATTTTTCTCTTCCTGTCCCTACGTGAAAAATATATAGGATACTTGTAAACTGACCATTTGTTCCGATTCGATTTAGAAAACAATAAAGCTTCACTTTCTCAAAGGAAAGAATTCTTCCGACATAAACGTGACTTCTAACAAATTCAAATATTCCTATTTGTGAACTAGCTGATACTAAGGACGGCACAAATATCCATGCCCGAGGGGGGATTCGAACCCCCGACGACAGTAATGACCGTGCAGAACGTGACTGGCGCGCCGCAGACCGCTCGGCCGGCTGACTTCAAACATACTCATAAAACGTGTTAGCGGCCCATTACTTTTCGTAGTGACCGAATTGCTAAAACCCGGCATTGCCCGTGTACATATTTATTCCAGTCTTAAGCTAGTCCACCTCACCATATCTTTCCTTGTCTCTCTCTTCGTCTCCACCTTCCTCTTTGTCTGCCAATCACCTCATCTCTGTTGAACTTCTCCTCCTACTCCACAGTCTATTGCCGCCTCCATTATGAAAAGTTATATAATTCATTTAACTTTCTTGCTGATCAGTGAAGTGCACCATAAGTATATTGCAAGCCACCTTCCGCCATTCAGTGTATGAAATAATTGGCAGAATGTGAAGTTCCTCTAGCTCTGAAGGTTAACGGTGCTAAATTTCATAGTTTAGTATAAAACGGTAGTTCTTGTCGAATTTCATAGATAAAATGCCCTCTGCCATACAACATACGAAGTTTTACGCAGGCAGTGATTTTCCTCTTATTTTGAAGATCAAGCGTGCAGTTTCTTCTCAATCGGATGGAAGGTACAGCAGCTCATAAAATAATAACTAACTTAATGCCTTGGTGTCTATGACGTCACATAAGCTAAACTATAATGAGAACAACGAAATGCTTTCTTTGGCACATGAAGTGGCGTTAATGAATAGTGTTTGCAAAGGTGACTCCGCAGATAAAATTAACAAGTCAGATGACTTTAGTAGCCGTACCAGTTTATACGGAAGCGCCAAGTGAAGACGAATAAATGTAAAACGCGAAGGAAGCGAATAGTAAGCCAAGTGTCACAAAGACAAGGGCTCTCAACAGATTATCGCTAGATGTTAAGGCAACGGAATAATTGACGAAAACACAGGCTCCATGTATAGAGAGAGCTGGCATAGGTCCATGTGAGGGCAGGAGCGCCCTCGTATGCGACTACTGGTGGATAGGACTATGGCTGCCAGGAGTAAGCCGCTCAACGTCCTTATCAGGTCCGACACTATATAAATGTAAACTTCCTAATTTCCTGTCTTCTTAATACACAATGCTCAATAATGGGGTATTTTTATCTGCATCTGATGCACTAATACAAGTAATCGTCCATGTTGAGGGATAAAATTTTTTATAAAGGAGCGCTGAAAGAGTGGATAACATAGTTGTCCCTTCGCCATCGTATTTCCACGGAGGTAATGATTCTGTTATAGTAGCTCCCATAATTTCGTACCTCCCATCGCATTTCCGAAACAGGCATTTGTAAGCAAGATGTCAGACGGTAACGAAATGTAAAGAATCTCAGGGAGGCGTTGCCATCTTGTGCACAAAGCACCTGGCAGCGGTAAGACTACTTACCACAAGAATTCAGTTCCCATCATCATGTTGTTGTCCCATCACAATTAAGTTTTCCTCTCCCTTAACTGTCTGAATAATTTCCATTAGCTCCTCATACATTTCTTCGATCTCCTCATCATCGGCAGAGCTAGTTGGCATATAAACCTGTACTAATTTTGTCGGTGTTGGCTTCGTATCTATCTTTACAATCATAATGCGATCACTGTGCTGCTCATAGTAGTTTACCCGCATTCCTATTTTCTTATTCATTATCAGTCCTGTGATACCCCCACATGATTTTGTATTTATAATCCTGTACTCACCTGACCAGGAATCCTGTTCATCCTGCCACCGAACTTCACTAATCCCCACTATATCTAACTTCAACCTATTCATTTCCCTTTTTAAATTTTCTAATTTTCCTACTCGATTAAGGGATCTAATATTCCACGCTCCGACCCGTAGAATGCCAGTATTGTCTTTCCTGATGACAACATCCTCCTGAGTAGTCCCCGCCCGGAGATCCGAATGGGGGACTATTTTACCTCCGGAATATTTTACCCGAGAGGATGCCATCATCATATGTTCATACAGTAGAGCTGCATGTCCTCGGGAAAAGTAACGGCTGTAGTTTCCCCTTGATTTCAGCCGTTCGCAGTAGCTGTGTGGCAAAGCCACTTTAGCTGATGTTACAAGGCCAGCTCAGTCAATCATCCAGACTGTTGCCCCTGTAACTACTGAAAAGGCTGCTGCCCCTCTTCAGGAACCACACGTTTGTCTGGCCTCTCCACAGATACCCCTCCGCTGTGGTTGCACCTACGGTACGGCTATCTGCATCGTTGAGGCACGCAAGCCACCCCACCTCGGCAATGTCTGTGGTTCATGGGGGTGGCCCATCGTCATATAATTTTAAAAATTTAGGAAAGTATGTATATATCTCCCTCTGAAGACGTACGACAGCGCAGAAAATACCAACATGATGTGCCGGATTTCCACGCGTCTCATGTTTATAATGTCACATCTCCTAAATTATAAGAAATACAATAAAATAATTTCTCAAGCACATTCATTAGCGTAAGTGGATAGTGTTTGTAAAATAAATAGCGAACACAGTAGCAAAGAGGTAATAAATTTAAACGTCGTTCAAAATGTAGTCGTATTAGAAGCAACTCCGTGTTCATGACGTCATATCTCCTGTACTATATGTTGCACAGTAATATAATTCTGCCAATAACTTTCGCGAATGTGCAACGATGGATAAGCAGTGGTGTGATGAAAAAGCCATGAATTTTTTTTCCATAATTCCAGACGATTTTTGAGTATTGCTTCTAGGAAATGGCGTATATTTTCAAAGTCGTATTGCTTATTGACTGCAAGACATTAAAGCAAAAATTTATGTAGCAGAACGCCACAGTAATTAAAAAATTAATTCAGTCAATCTTTTACTTTCAGTCGAACATTTATTGCTTTTTTCGGTTTTGGCTCACCGTGCTGCTTCCATTGGGATGGCTGGTCTTTGGTTTCGCCGTCATAACCGTAAACCCATCTTTCGTCAGGAGTTATGACCCTTTTGAGCAAATCTGGATCATCATTGACGTCATTCGAGAGATCCTGAGCAATGCTCACGCGACGGTTCTTCTGATTAAATTTGGGAGGTCTTGGTACAAACTACGCCAACACACATCTCATGCACAAGATGGTCGAAACAATTGCATGACACAAGCCGACCTGTATTCCAACATACTCAGCAACATTGCTTACGGGAATTGAACGATTTTCCAAAACAATTTTCTTCTTCAAATCTGTTGCTGATGTGCTGTGTCTTCCAGATCGAAATTCTGGCACCTTCTCGGTCATCTTGGAAGAGCTTGTATCACTTGTAAACATTTACTTTGCTTCTAACAGATTCATTGTCAACATGTCAAGTGTATTAGAACACTACATTCCATTTTTCACAAAAAAGTGATGCGACGTATTGCAACAATTGTTATACTGGTAGAAAATCGCCGAACACCCTAAAACACATCTAACCTATCTATCTGTCAAAAACAGACCAAGTATGGTGTATACTTGAAACTATGAACATATTTTCGGGACATGTGTTCCAATGTAATAAAATGAAATTGATAATCGAATGACCTTTGATAAGTCACCTTTCTTTTTGAACTGCGCCGGTTTGTTGGTCCCAGCTGGTGTGTGACTCATTTCTTAACCGTCCAAGTTCCATACCCCACTCATGTGCTGCGTGTAAATCATGGTCACGTGGTTGTTTATGACCATGGAGAGACAGGGAGCCTGAGAAACATACTTCTATACTGTGAACGTTTGTTTTCGGAAAGATTGCTGGCACACTCACACGATAACGTAAGACAATCACTTGCGATCTGTTCTTGTGATTTGACCGACTGAGCGGAAGTAAATCTGAAGGTCGGTTGCGGCGATGAGAGTATAAGTAGCAACGAACAGAGGCATCCAGTGATTCCACAGAAAATACTAACGAGTCTCTACTAGTGGTACCAGATAATACGACTGCGGTACATGTCAAGACGGATAAATATAAAATGTGAAGGGAATGAATAGTAACCGAAGTGTCACACAGACAAGTGCTCACAAGAGATTAGCACTAGATATTTAGACAGCTGAATAATTGTGGTGCCTGTAGAGAGACCCAGCACAGATTCCTGTGAGGGCAAGAGCGCTCTCAAGTTGTGACCGTCAGCGAGCTGCTCAATCTCCTCGGGTCTTAGATTATATAAATCTCAAATTCTAATTTCCTATCTTCTTAACACACAATACTTAATAACAGGGGACTTCTCCGCATCTGATGTACTAAGCCAACTGGGAGTGGGATAAAATATTGTATAAACGAGTGCTTACAGACTAGATGACGTAGTTCTTATCTTACAGTTATAATCTTGATTTCATACACTTAAGGAATATGTTTACTGTGCAATTGTTTCCGATTTCCTTTACTCAGATCGATTTCTTCGATTCAGTACATCATGGTGATTCAATTTCTACTATTCGTTCACTGTTCTTTCTATTCTACGATGGTGCGATTCAGGTGTGCTAAGTTTCATTGAAATCGGATGGCAGGTACGGCTGCGCATAAGATACGAACAAACTTGATTAGCGTAAATGGATAGTGGTTGCGAAATATGTTGCGAAGACATTTAGTAGCAAATAATTAAAAAATTTAAACGTCAGTCATATGGCAGTAGCTTTATACGCAACTTGGTGTTCATGACGTCATGTCTGTTGAACTATGGATAGTATATTGATATAATTATGCCTGTAACTTTCGCGAATGTGAAACGATTTGAGAACAGGCGAAGTGCCAAAGCCATGAATTGTTTTACCACACTCCCGGACACTTTTGGCGCACTGCTTGTAGGGACCTTTTACGTGAGCATGTATGGGGCCAGTGCAACTCGTGCGAGGCACCATGATGACCAGAAGTATCGTGCACTGGCTGCAGACCATGTACGCCCTATCATCATTATGGAGTTTCCCAAAGGCACTGTCATTTTACAATGATAACGCACCATGTCACAAGGTCAGGAGTGGTTCGATGATAACAGAGGCAAGTTGCTATTATGTGCTTGTCCCTTAACTTGTTGTATCTCACCCAGATCGCGATAGAACGCATATGTGACATGAGTTAACGTGTCGTTGGAGCTGATCCCTGAAAATTACGGGAATCGGGCTACTTTGAATGCAGATCCGGTTTCTCCAGCCACATAGCACCGCCTCTTGACATGCTGAGACGCGTCCCCGCTGCCATCGTGCCAAATGAGGATATATTGGCTGTCACGTGGCTTATACTGTTGTGACTATTCAGTATAAACTGTTATCTGGCCATGCTAAGGATTTGTCATTCATTAGGTGTAATGGAATTGTTCGGACAGCTTTTATGAGGCACTGACTACAGTCTGTATCTATTTCTGTACAGTATGTGACGGAGAGTACTTTTTCACTTTGTTATTTGTGAAGTTTTCTTTGTGTTTAAGTGAACGATGGAGAGTAGCAAGAACATATGCTTAGGTTGCTTCGCTCTGAACTGAGACATTTTCTCTTCGTGTCACTACGTTAACGATATACAGGAGGTTGCAAAATGACCATAGGTTCCGACTCGATTTAGAAAACAATACAGCGTGACTTTCTCAACGGAAAGAAGTGTTCAGACATAAACTTGATTTCCAACATACCTCAAGAGAGTGCTAGAGGCCCATTACTTTTCACAGTACATATGAACAATATGAAAATGTGGCGTCGCCCGTGTACATATTTACTGCAGTCATGTCACCTTCTGCTTTCTCTCACCTTTCCTTCCCTTGTCTCTCTGTTCATCCCCTCCTCTCCCCTCTCTCTGCCATCACCTCCTCCTCTCTGTTGAACTCCTCCACCTCTTCAGATCATCTCTGAAAAATAAGATTACTTTTTTTAACACTATGCTGATCAATACTTTTCATCTCATCGTAGCTGTGCACGTAATTTTAAACATTCTCAAAAAATAGTTGTCAATTTTAAAGAAGTAGACACATGTAATCAAGTAGGTTCAACACTCTTTCTACGGCGAAGACATTATAAACAATATAACAGAACATTTAATTTTGTTATGCTTAAGTTCCCTAGTTGGTGATACTTCTTTGTCTCTTACTCTTCAAGAAACTTAACTGTCAGAATGCACAATTTAAAGGCGACTGACACAAACCGTAATTTTAAACAACTTTTCATGTACCTCTGCGTTTTGTTGTTTTCTCTCGTCTGTTGTCTCTAAACGTTTCGACAGAAAATCAGTAAGGTTTACTATGGACGGTGTTTGTCGACAATAGTAAGTTAAAGAAAACCAGAGAAAAAGTCAGGAAGCAAAAGCCTACATTGAGAAACTACTTATATTTTAATATCCGAGGAGTTAATCTAAGCTGTAAGTACTAAGTACAATAGTATGCATTGCCGATTTAGCATTATCCCCCAGTTCTTGCTGCATTATATGATTTGACGCAGCTAACTAAACGCAGACTATCAGAGAAAGAACTGCACTTGGTGGCCAGGTGAGTTGGAGTATTATCACGCTTCCCGTTCTTACTGCCGTCCTGTCTATTCGGTCACGCACCTCTTAACCTCGATGTTCGACAAGACTGATAAATACTTCAGTTGCAGGATATGATTAACCACTTATCAATGACTGACGTTAATGAAACACTAATAGGTGGATGCTTTACAGTGTGCGGCGCGGAAATGGCCGTGGGGTCTGCGGAACTACGATTCGGGTTGCGCAGCCGGAGGTTCAGGTCCTCCTTCAGGCGCGCGCGCGTGTCTGTGTGTGTGTTACACCGTTCGAACGTGGGAATGGTGGTTGATGTCGGACAGATGGGAACTTCGATCTCGGCAGTCATGCAGGACTTCGGCACCACACGTTCAACCGCCTGCAGGGTGTGCCGTGAGTGGTTGGATGAGGTGTCAGTCCACAACAAATAACTGCCAGTCCATCCTCCCACGGGCATGTGTGTGTGTGTGTGTGTGTGTGTGTGTGTGTGTGTGTGTGTGTGTGTGTGTGTGTGTGTGTGTTGTCCTTAGTGTAAGTTAGTTTAAGTAGGATGATTCTGCCAGCATTTTGGAAAAGTATGGACACTAAGCGGACTATGTCTTTATTTTTTGCGATATCTTTGTTGTCTTAGGGCACGTTAATAAAAGTTAGTTCCGTTATACTTAAAGCGCATTTTTACAAATTTACGAAAGAAATGTATTTCATTGTCTCATTTTTCATTGTTTTATGGTTTAGTTTAGACTGTCCACTAGTCGTATTTGGTTTTCTTATGTTTTGCTGTAGATCGCGTATCACTGACTAAAACCGGTATTCAGTGGACAAAAGTCTTTCGACTATGGACGTAAATAAAGGAATATATGGTTTACTCATGAATCATTATTCAACTGATGACTATGTCGCATCTTGTGAGACATGACCCTAATTTCATGAAAGATTGTCAAAGCGCACTGAACTGACTCATGTTCTCCATTTGTGTCTTCCAGTGACGACGAATATTTGTGACTGATCATTCATTTCTTTCAATTTCATTTCAATCCCGCCGTCCCGGTTCTTTGAAAGCGCTCACTGGACTCGTCGGGTAGCTGGAGATGACGTGCATTTGGTCACACGTGGTTTTGTGAGTCATGGCAGTATAATGGAGAATGTCTGCCATTAGCAAGTGTACACAGCTGCGTATCAAACTGCAACACCTTCAAAGACAGGAGATACCACGATCGATTTTATTTGGGAGATATCCGGTGGTAAAACAGATCACATTGTTGAAAAGAGAGCCATATAGGAGATGTATGGAAGGTGATGAAATCAGTATTGAGCGTTGCCACAAATAATGGCTATAACCATTGCTCCATAATCCGGCATGGAATCTAAATCTACATACATACCCTGCAACCCACCAAAAGGTGCGTGGCGGAGGGTACCCACTACCACTACTAGTCATTTGCTTTCCTGTTCCTTCCCCATATAGAATGAGGGAAAACGAATGATTGTACGAGCTCTAATCTCTCTTTGTGGTCTTTATGCAAACTGTAAGCTGCAGTCCGCTTAAAATTCCGGCCGTCTAAATTTCTTCAACAGTGTTGCTGGAAAAGGACGTTGCCTTTCCTCCAGCGACTTACATTTGAGTTTCAGAAGCATCTCAGTAATCCTCGTGCATTGATCGAATCTACCAGTAACAAATCTAGCCGCCGTCTCTGAATAACTTCTGTGCTGCATTTAGCGAAAATGCTACTAATTTTCTGCTAAACCACTAGACCAATTTCAATCAAATTTAGTACACACATTCCTTACCGTGAGGTAACAATTGCTGCAGGGTTAATAATCACATACAACACATGGTACAGAAGATATGACGTCATAAACAATAGGAATTGGACGAAGTGGCGCATGATGCAGCGGGACTTTATAAATAGGCTATATGAGAAAGAGTACTTAGCGACTTGCAACAAACTTTAAACGTAATTTAAAACCTTTATTAAACTTTTTCTCGCTGACAATCACAGCAAAATGATGAAAGGAAAAAAGTTTCTCGGTTACTACTTTTCCCATGTTTATGGAGTAAAACTACGGTATTCGGTATAACATTACAATTTATAATTTGTACATTACAAGTTATAGCCGCTAGAAATTTTACCGACAGTATATACGCACATACTTGAGTGTACCTTCGAAATTGTGGTCACCCACAAGCCTGTCCTCAATATAGGCATTCCATCTGCTGATCTCCGTTGTACACTACGCCGTAAAAGTTCTCGGTTTGTGGAGTAGTGAATGGCGCACCCTACAGGTGCCCAACAAACTGAGGCGTATAAAGGAGACAACAAACGTGTGGAGGACCTCTCTGCGAGCCCCTCGCAGATACTCTGTCGTTCTCTGCCGGCTGTGTATCGGCCATACTTGGCTTACGCACGGCCACCTTCTCCGTCGCGAGGATCCTCGCGAATGTCGATGTGGTGCGCGTCTGACAGTCGCCCACATCGTCTTGGAACGCCCGGACTTAGCAGCACAGAGAAGGAATTTTAATCTCCCTGGCGATTTGAAACGTGTTTTAGCTGACAATGCCTCTATGGCTGACGCTGTTTTAAATTTTATTCGTGTGAGTGGCTTGTACCGATCCATTTGATTTTTAGTACTGTGTTCATTATGTGTTTGTTCTTCGTTGGCCTACCGTTTTAGGCAGGTGGTTTTAATGTGCAAAAGCGGCCAGATGCCCTACTACCTTGTCTGTGGTCACCTGCCCAGGACACGCTGGCATCGTCTTACCACCTTTCTCTTCTTTTACCCGTTTTTACTTTCATTCTTTTACTTATAGACTTGTTACACCCCTTTGCTTGGTGAGACTTAACACATCGTTTTATGTTACATTGTATTGCTTTTATTCTAATCTCTACGGTTGGAACAAGGGACGGATAACAGTAGTCGTTCAGTCCCTTTATAACCAAAAAATCGAAATTGTATCGCAGTACGACACATAGTCTACGAGAGCACATAAACAGTAACATTCACGGAAAACCGCCCCATCATCCACCAAGTTTTAATCTATTACTTCTTTACTACTAACTGTAATCGAAAGAGGTTTTACACACATACAGTCTTTATACAAATGACTATATACCTGAAAAATGGCAGTAATAAATGAATAAATACCCGGGCAACACCGGGTTTTCAGCTAGTCTAATATATAAAGCAGAGTGACCTTATGTTTGTGTGTTTGTGTGTACTTGTTGAATACAAATCTTTTTGTTCCAATCTTTATGAAATTTTGTACATGTAAGCTTCAATCCATGCCACGTCGGGGGTTCAAATCCCCCCTTGGGCTTGGATATGTGTTTTGTCCTTAGGTTAGTTTAACGTAAGTAGTTTGTAAGTCTAGGGACTTATGACCAAAGTATTTTGGTGCCATAAGAATTACAAACATTTGACCATTTGATTTTCAATCCATGAGGACGGTCGCCATAAGTGTAAGAATCACTAACAATACATAGTTCACGAGATATGACGTCATAAACAATGAGATGCGCGAAAAACTGCTGCATTTAGCGGCAATGTTGCTCATTTTCTCCTAAACCATTGGACCGATTTCAACCAAATTTTGTACAAACATTCCTTACCGTGAGGTAACAATTGCTGCAATGTTAATAATCATATGCGACACATGGTTCAGAAGATATGACGTCATAAAAAATAGTAATCGCAAAAATCTCTCACATAATGCGGCGAGACTTTAAAAATACGCTCTATGAGAATGAGAGTACTTAGCGACTTGCAACAAACTTTAATTTCAAACCTTTATGAAACCTATTCTCGCTGACAACCATAGCAAAATAAAGAAAGGAAAAAAGTTTCTCGCTTACTACTTTTCCGCTGTTAAGGGAGTAAAACTACGGCATTCGGTATAACGTCACAATTTATAATTTGTACACTACAAATTGTAGCCACAGGAAATTTTACAGACAGTATACACGCATATAGTTGAGCGTACCTTCTAAATTGTATCACTGTACGACACGTATTTTGTTAGATTTGATCACATAAACAGTAACGTTCATGGAAAACCGCCCCATGACTCATCAAGTTTTAATCTATTACTTCTTTCATTTAATTGTATTCCCAAGAGATTGTACAGACATACAACCCTTACACAAATGAGTATATACATGAAAAATGGCAGGAATAAATAAATAAATACCCGGGCAAGGCCGGGTATTCAGCTAGTTCTCCCAATACATCCAAGTCAACCATCCGCCTTTCCATTTCATATCGCTGTGCAGTTTTACGCCTAGATATTTGACGTGATTGTGTCAAACAGCCAACTACTAATTCTGTATTCGAACAAAAAAAAAAAAAAAAAAAAAAAAAAAAAAAAAAAAAAAAAAAAAAAAAAAAATGTTTCAAATGTTTGTTAAGCTTATGGGACTTAACTACGGGGTCATCAGTACCTAAACTTACAAACTACTTATGAACTACCTTATACTAAAGACGGCACAAACATCCATGCCCGAGGGAGGATTCGAACCCCCGACCGTAGTGGCCGTGCAGACCGTGACTGAAGCGCCATAGTCTCCTCGGCCACCGCGGCCGGCTGTATTCAAACATTACGGGATTGTTTCTCCTACTCATCTGCATCACCTTATATCTTTCTACATTTGAGGCTAGCTGCCATTCCTCACATCACCTAGAAATTTGGTCCAAGTCATCCTGCATCCAAAGATGACACCTTCCTGGCTACGTATTCCATATGCTCTTACGTTCGTTAGCAGTCTGTAGTGCGGTACCGTGTCAAACGCCTTTCGAAAATCGAGAAATATGCAGCCTGCCCTTCACCCATGTTTCGCAAGTTCTTTTGAGAGTAACGGGCAAGCTCTTTCGCACGATCGACGATTCTTAAAGCCATGCTGATGCATGGACAGTAGCATATCTTTCTCTGTTATTGTTATGGTCTTCAGTCCGGAGATTGGTTTGATGCAGCTCTCCACCCTACTCTATCCTGAGCAAGCCTCTTCATCTCCTCATAAGAACGGCAACCCACATCCACTTGAATCTGCTTACTATACGCGTCTCTTGGTCTCCCTCTGCGATTTTTACCCCACACACTTCCCTCCAATGCTAAATTTACGATTCCCCGATGTCTAAGAATGTGTCCTACCAAGCGATCCCTTCTTTCAGCCAGGGTATGCCAAAAATTCCTTTTCTCACCAATTCTGTTCAGTACTTCTACATTGGTTATGCGATCTACCCACCTAATCTTCAGCATTCTTCTGTAGCACCACATTTCGAAAGCCTCTATTCTCTTTCTGTCCACACTATTTATCGTCCATGTTTCACTCCCGTACAAGGCAACACTCCACACAAATGCCTTCAGAAAAGACTTCCTTACACTTAAATTAATATTCGATGTTAGCAAATTTCTCTTTTTCAGAAATGATTTTTTTCCCATTGCCATCCTGCATTTTATATCCTCTGTACTGCGACCATCACATGTTATTTTACTACCCAAGTAACAAAACTCATCTACCACCTTCATTGTTTCGTTACCTAATCTAATTCCTTCAGCATCGCCTGATTTTCTAAGACCGCATTCCATTATTTTTGTTTTGCTCTTGTTAATGTTCATTTTATACGCACTCTTCAACACACTGTCCATTCCATTCAACTGCTCTACCTGGTCCTTCGCTGTCTCTGACAGAATTACAATGTCATCAGCAAAACGCAATGTTTTTATTTCTTCCCCCTGAACTTTAATCCCTATTCCAAATTTTTCCTTGCTTTCCTTCACCGCCTGCTCGATGTACAAGTTGAATAACATCGGAGAAAGGCTACAACACTGTCTTACTCCCTTCCCAACTAATGCTTCCCTTTCATGCCCTTCGAGTCTAATAACTGCGGTCTGGCTTTTGTACAAGTTGTAAATAATTCTCCTTTCCCTGTATTTTACCCCTAATGACTTCAGAATTTGAAAGTGTATTCCAGTCAACATTGTCAAAAGCTTTCTCTAAATCAACAAAAGCTAAAAATCTATCTTCTAAGGTAAGTCGTAAAGTCAGTATTGCCTTCCGGGTTCCTACGTTCCTCCTGAATCCAAACTGATCGTCCCCGAGGTCAGTTTCTACCAGCTTTTCCATTCTCTTGTAGATAATTCGTGTTAAAATTTTGCAACAATGACTTATCAAACTGATGGTTCTGTAATTTTCACATCTATCTGCGCCTGATTTCTTTGGAATGGGGATTATTATATTTTTCTTAAAGTCTGAGGGTATTTCGCCTGTCTCATAAATCTTACACACCAGGTGAAATAGTTTTGTCATGGCTGGCTCTCCCACAGACTTTAGTAGCTCTGAGGGAATGTTATCTATTCCCGGGGCCTTGTTCCGACCTAGGTCAGGGCTCTATCAAATTCATCTCTCAGTATCGTATCTCCTATTTCATCTTGATATACTACCTCTTCCCTTCCTACAACATTGTCTCTAAGTTCATTTCCTTTGTAGAGCTCATCTTTGTACTCTTTCCACCTTTCTGCTTTCCCTTCTTTGCTGAGAACAGGTTTTCCATCTGAGTTCTTGAGGTATGTAGGTCTGTTTTTCTTGTCCCCGAATGTCTCTTATTTTCCTGTAGGCAGTATCTACTTTTCCCCTTCTTATACATTCTTCTATAGATAAGCATTTGGCTTCTAGCCACTGCTGCTTAGCCATTTTGCACTTCCCGTCAATCTCATTTCTTAGTCGTCTGTATTCAATTTTGCCTGTTTCATTTACGGGTTTTTTATACTTTCTCCTTTCATCTATTAACTGTAGTATTTCCTGTGATAACCAATGATTTTTTGTAGGTCTTGGCTTTCTACCTATTTTGTCCTCTGCTGCCTTCACTATATCATCTCTCAATGCAGCCCATTCCTCCTCTACTGTTTTATTTCCCCCCGTTTCTGTCAATTGTTACCTAAAGCACCCTATGAAATTCTCAAGAACTTCAAGTTCCTTCAGTTTATCCAGGTCCCATCTCCTTATTTTCCTATCTTTCTTCAGTTTTTTTTCAATTTCAGCCTACAGTTCATGACCAATAAGTTATGGTCAGAGTCTATATCGGCTCCTGGGTATGTCTTACTGTTTAAAACGTGGTTGCGGAATCTATGTTTTACCATTATAAAATCTATCTGATACCTTCCGGTGTCTCCTGGTCTCTTCCACGTATACAACCTTCTTTTGTGATTCTTAAACCAGGTGTTTGTTATGATTAAATCATGTTCCGTGCAAAATTCTACCAGGCGACTTCCTCTTTCATTTCTTCTGCCCAGTCCATATTCACCTACTATTTTTCCTTCTCTTCCTTTTCCTACTACCGAATTCCAGTCTCCCATCACAATTAAGTTTTCCTCTCCCTTAATTGTCTGAAAAATTTCCATTAACTACTCATACATTTCTTCAATCTCCTCATCATCGGCAGAGCTATTTGGCATAGAAACCTGTACTACTGTTGTCGGTGTTGGCTTCGTATCTATCTTGACAATGATAATGCGATCACTGTGCTGCTTATAGTAGTTTACTCGAATTCATATTTTCTTATTCATTATCTGTCCTACTCCTGTGATAACCCCAACTGATTTTGTAGTTATAATCATGTACTCACCTGACCAGAAATCCTGTTCATCCTCCCACCGAACTTCACTAATCCCCACTATATCTAACTTCAACCTATCCATTTCTCTTTTTAAATTTTCTAATTTTCCTACCCGATTAAGGGATCTAACATACCACGTTCCGATCCGTAGAATGCCAGTATTGTCTTTCCTGATGACAACATCCTCCTGAGTAGTCCCCGCCCGGAGATCCGAATGGGGGAGTATTTTACCTCCGGAATATTTTACCCGAGAGGATGCCATCATATTTTCATACAGTAGAGTTGCATGTCCTCGGGAAAAGTAACGGCTGTAGCTTCCCCTTGCTTTCAGCCGTTCGCAGTAGATGTGTGGCAAAGCCACATTAGCTGATGTTACAAGGCCAGCTCAGTCAATAATCCAGACTGTTGCCCCTGTAACTACTGAAAAGGCTGCTGCCACTCTTCAGGAACCACACGTTTGTCTGGCGTCTCAAGAAAATTTATTGTCTTAGAACTGAGAATATGTTCAAGACTTCTACAGCAAACTAACGTTAATGATATAGATATGTAATTATGTGAGTGCGTCCTTTTGCCTTTCTTATACACAGGATTCAGATGCGCCTTTTTCCATTCACTTGAAACTTCTTGTTGAATCAAAGCTTCGCGATAAATGTAAGCTAAGTAAGCGGCAAAAGCTGCAGAGAATTCTTTGTAAAACGGAATTGGTACCCCATCTGGACCGTGTCACTTGTTTGTTTTCAATTGTCTCACAAGGGACACCTTTGACCTCGAACTCTCGGAACCGCACGAAACCATGCTTGGAATAACAGGACAGTGTCTTGTGTGTCATTTCCATGCAGAACGTTGCATTGTACCTCCAGTAATATGGAGGTTTGTGCGCCGTCTTGCAATAACCGTTTTTATCTGTAGTTACAAATACATTACATCGGATATTTGTACTAGCATTGCTGCATATACTTCTGTTAAATTGTTCATAAAAAATTTATAATGTATTACAAACTCTAAAGCGAAAGAGAATATTAGAATCCAGGATAACAGTTTACTTACAGTCGTTGAGGCGTACAGTGCTGATGTTGGCAACAACCGTAGAATGCTATTTGAAAATCCAATCATACAGAATAAGGGAAATAATCCTTGGTGTTGGCACTGAAGTAAATAAATAATTCTGTTCTTTTCCTTAGGTTGACAGAAGTTTTTATGTAACAGTACTCTTGCCTTGTCAGTAAATTAACCATCCTTGTGAAAGAAATATTTCGTTGCCAACATTAGCATCCTACGTCGCTGCAACCGTAACTAAACTTTACGCAGTATTCTATCTGTCTTAGTTAAGTTGTAATCCCTTATAGATATGTGTCACTATAGACATTTAGTTATAAAATATAAAAGGGGGTGGGTTTTGTGATAAAACGCCAGGTTTCGTGCTTTCAAAATACATACTGCAATTTATAACGGCTGAACTTCGAAACGCAACAAAGAGCATTCAACAGTTGTTGCTGCACAGTACACTGCCCGGTCTCCGTAAGTAATATTTTACGCAGTGTAATAATATTATTTTTCGTTTTTGTACCCTAGCTGCGGAAGCGGCCGACCGCTTAAAGGCGCCTTCCTGCGGAGATTCGAGTCCTCCCCCAGGCATGGGTGTGTGTATTGTCCTAAAGTTAGTTTAAAGTAGTTTGTAAGCCTAGGGACTAATAGCCACACAAGTTAAGTCCGTTAGATTTTAACCATTTTAACATTTTGTACTCAAAATATATTTGTATGTTCTGGAAAGCTCTGTTGTGTTATGATACTGTGCGGCTGCTATCTCCCTACTGGCAGAATCTCTGTTATTAGGTAGTGCTTTCAAAAGAGATATACAAAAACGTACGTTCGAATATCACACACTTCAGATCATAATAAATATATTTACGGAAAACATACAGACCTCTCCGTCCGGGTTACCAGTTTTCGCGACAATTTTTTTTTTATGTTCGAATCTTTTTGGAAACGAAGCATTGTAAATCCACCTCTAGAACGATTAGAAGAGTTTACGGTAGCGTAACCATCCGCAATTTCATGTTAAATTGCCGTGACGCAAATACTATATCTGCCCAGCACGTTACACTTAAGAACTATGGGCAACGAAATTCAGGGTGCGACAGCTCGTACTTACAGGAGCCTTAAGGCAGAGGACTCTTTTGAACGACGATTCGTCTGCACCACGATTCGATTCTTACCATTCTTTGTTTGTATTTGCTCAAATGAATGATACGTTCACGAATCTCCACAACTCTACCACCTTCCTACTATCGATATAAAACCGTCCTGGCGATAACAGCGTCACATGACGAGGAATGACTGCTGGTCAGACACCCGCGCGGTGAATATAGTACCGTAACTTGGGGTGAAATGGAACAGAACATGTAGTTTCTACTGAAAATTAATGTCTAAATATTGCAATACAACAAATTAATATAAAGAACCTCTAGTTATGCTTACATCTATGTGTTGAAAGGTTAAAAATCCTCTATCAAAACCTTTCGTTATATTTTAAACTAAATTGTTTCAAATCATCCCAGGAGTTGGGGTGATTTGGAACACTGACTCTTTTGATAAATATTTGCATTTAAAACATATGGAGGATGCCTTTATATTACGTCTGTTTGATTTTAATTAATGCTGTTTACCGGGTGGAACACTTCTACTGTCTGCTCCAAATTGCTGAAATAGTTTTCTATCTCCTCTGTTAACTTGCACCCTAGCTCTCTTTACATTTTCACTTAAACGTACTGTAAGTGCCTTGTTATGTGAGATCAGATTTTTCACCCACTCATATCCAGGCCTGTTGCCATCAGACCTCTTTTCCACTCTTTCACTTCGGTCCAAATCGCACCTCAGAATATCCCGAACCTCACTTGTCGTAATTGGCTGACACCATTCTGCACATTTAAATAAACCACTGATTGATGCCCTCTCTTCTTCTGCTGCCAAGACGGTTTGTCCACCTATTTTCAAATGATTTTTATTATTTAACTTCCTTGAGAATGTACTAACAGGTATTCCATATTTTTAGAAACATTTCTGAGATATTTTACGTGTCTTGATTTCATTCAGAGCTTTCTGGAGGCTTATCTCGCTATAGTTTTGATATCCCGCTGGCCCAGTCTTCTTTTTGTACACTCGTAGCATGTTCCAATTCACCCTGAAAAAATATTATTTTTCATATTTACACCTCTACCTAATAAACAAGATAAGTAAACATAAGCTAACTTTTCACACACCATGACTGATAGTTGCCCTTAACATACCAATGTCAGAAAACTGTATTACTGTTACCAGAGTAGCTGTGCAACAGTTTGTTTTCAGACTTTCATATTATGGGAAATTTTACACTTTTATATAAATATTTTTTTGGAGTTGTATACCTCTTTCACACACACAATTTTTGTATCACTGTAACAATTAGTATCTCTGGTGACTATGGGAGGTGGTTTTCGTTAGTTACACCAAAGTATCTCTCCTCAGCAAAAATGATTTCTTGAAATGGAGAAATGTTCCATTTCACCCCAGTAGTTCCAAATCACCACAAGTTACGGTACCAGAGTGCGGAGGCTGGGCAAGATCACGTGGGGAACTGCACGGCTTGTCGGCTGTTGGAGGACTGCTGCGGGGTGTCTTCAATAAGTGGAGCCAAAAAAATAGCGGTAAGAGATCGTATTTTTATTGAAAGGTACGCGGGTTCGATTCCGGCCGGCGCATTGCGAAGGAGCAGAAAAACATTTGCCGCCGGCTGGAGTTCAACCTGCGACCTTCTCAATACGAATCCCATCGTTTATCGCTGAGCCAACCACCGCTTCCTAAACACGCGCTCACAGGGACAGTTGCTAAGATGCATATGGTGATAAATAAGTACCAAAATTCCTTTTACTTCCTAAACGCTCGGACATTTCGAGTTCCCACTTGGGGCACTTTCGTGTCTCACCACGCCCTACATGTACCATAAATTTGGACGAATTCGGCGATGAGTAGGCGTCCTCTCCTCGTAAGACTTTAATGGGTATGTGATCGACGTCTCTGGGCGTTGGTGCAGTGCTCCGATGAATCCCAACAATATCCTCACCACGCCGATGGGGAGTGCGAATCCTTCGTTTCCCGGAGGAACATCTCCTTGACACCTACAACTGTGGGACAAAGGCGAGCTGGCGGCTGAGAAATGTATTTTCCCACTCTCTCAAATTTTGCTTCCTCAATTACGGTATCAACTAGATATAAATGATAATAATAAAAAAGTGAAACAAATCCATCAATAATGAAAACTACAGCATTAGAAACAATCAGTCAGAGATACCCCGAAGATCAGTGGCTACACATCTACATAGATGGGTCATTAATGCAAAAAGAAAGAAATATTGGTGTATGAATACACAGCAAAATCTTCTGTTTTATCAAAGTTTTGGATTACACCACTCTAATTTGGAAGGTGAAGTTGAAGCCGTCAGAACTGTAGTAAATCAGCTAAATAACTATTTGCACACATTTGATTAAGCAGTCATATTCTGTGACTCGAAAGCAGCAATATCAGCAATTGTCAACTTAAAACATCCAAAAATGGCTAAAGTAAAAGATATCCAAGAAATAATTAAGTCCCTACAGCAACACAACAAGAAAATTGCAATTCAGTGGATACCATCTCACTGTGGCGTAATGGTAATGAGAAAGCTGATTTCCTAGACAAAAAGGGCACAAAAATTAAACAAATTGGAAAAACTACCCTGTCATATTTTGCAGTAAAATCGCATTATTATCAATATTTTTAAAGAATTATCGAGAAGAATTAATAAATTCTCATGTGAACGGAAGAGCCGGGAAACCCTGTTGGATAACCAACTGATACCAGATGGAGCAGAAGAGAGGCAGTGGCGACATCCCGCCTGACTGCTGGACACCACTGTTTGGCCGCCACCTGCACAACATCTCCAGAATGTGTTCTGTGTCACAAGAGTGCTGCCTAATGAACAGCGATCATTTAAAAGAGTGTTCACAATTGTGCAATTGTAATTTAGACTTAACAAAATTGTACTGGGAAGCTAGAAAGCGAATGACGTTAAGTCAACTGCCGGAACATTAAAATAATAATAATAATAATATTTGGTAGACGGTGAAGTTCCTCTAGTTTCTAAGGTTAATAGTGCTAGGTTTCATAGTTCGGTATAAAACGTAAGATTTTATCGAGTTTCATAGATAAAATACCGCCGCGGTGGAGTAGCCGGGCGGTCTAAAGCACCTCGCTGGAGAGCGCGCGGTTGCTCGCCGTGGAGGTTCGAGTCCTCCCTGAGGCATGGGTGTGTGCTTGTCCGTAGGTTAGTTTACGTAGATTCAAGTAGTTTGTAAGCTACGGACTGATGACCACGCATTTTACAAACATTTTAACATTTTGATAAAATACCCTCTCATACGTAGAGAGAGAGTGCAAAGTTTCATCGCAGTTGGTTGGTTGGTTGGTTGGTTGGATGGATGTTTAAGGGGGACAAAACTACAATGGTCATCAGTCCCACTTCATTGCAATTGGTTCAACGGCGCAGCAGCGTATAAAACACGAACAAACCTGATACGGCAGTTCCCAATGCGTCTCATTGTTTATGAAGTCACATCTCCTAAGCTATAAAGGAGTACAATGTAATAATTCCCAAGGCAAAAAGCGTTGCGAGTACACGTAACATCTAAAGCGATGTGGCAAAGATCAGAGCAGAAGTAGCGCCGAAGAGAGGCCTCGAGTCATTGCACAGATAATACTAACGAGACACATGACTACTAGCGGTACCAGATTATACGACAGCGCCACATGTGAAGGCGGCTAAATATAAAATATGAAGGAAATGAACAGTAACCGAAGCGTCACAAAGACAAGTGCTCAGAAGGGATTAGCACTAGATATTAAGATAACTGAATAACTGATGACAACTCAGGTTGTGTGTAGAGAGACCTTGCATACGAGGTTTGTCAGGAAAGTAATGAGACTGTTTCTCTATTTCAGGAACTACATACAGAAGCAATGAAACTAGTGGAGCTGATAAAGGCAACATTTGTCTACAAGCAGTGAATATTTGAAGTACCTACGGTGAACACACGTGAGTTTATAACATATTTTGTTAGGTGTGTTAGTGTTGCTTGTCCGTGAGATGGCGGGTACATCAAATTTTGTGTGAAACTCAATGACAATGCACTAGAATCATTTAGTAACATTTAGAAAACATTTAGAAAATTAACACAAACTGCTGAGTGGCACACAAGCAGCTCACCACGAGTAAAGAAGGCCAGGAGAAGCAAATAAAAAATCTGGGTCATGTTGATTTGGTTCTTTGATCATCAAGGCGTGATCCATAAGGATTTTTTCCTCGAGGAAAAACAATGTATCAATTTTAGATCCAGGTCCTTGAAAGACTAAGGAATCGGGTCATTCGTGTCCGTCCTGACATGTCTCAATCATGGATCCTCCATCTCGACAATGCACCGTGCCACACTGCTCTCTATTGGTAATAAGGGCATTCATGTTTTACCACACCCCCCTCCTCCCCACATTTCCTAAGATCTCAGTCTCTGTGACGTTTTCCTGTTCCCCAAAATGAAAAATGCTGTTTGTGGACATCATTTTGGGTCCGTAGGAAACGTTGAAAGGGTCGTTACACAGGAGATTTGGAGGGTTCTATCTATGAGAGGGCAAGAGTGTCTTCGAAACTAATAACAGGCTATTTTTCCGCATCTGATGTACTAATCCAACTAGTCATCCATGTCGTGGGACAAACTATTGTGTAACCGAGTGCTGAAAGATTGGATGTCCTAGTTCTTCTCTCACAGTCGTATATCGGCAACTGGCAATTATAACCTTGGTCTCAGACAGTAAAGGAATATGAACACCGTGCAATGTTTTCTGATTATTTTTTCTGAAAGCGATTGTTATTCGATTTCTGCCATTAGTTCACTGTTCTATCTCTTCTTCGATGGCAAGATTCAAGTGCGCAAACATCTACTGAAATCAGATGGACGATACGGCAGCGCATAAAATACATACAAACATGATGCGGCTGTCTGCCACGCGTCTCAGTGTTTATGAGAAGAGAGTTTATAAGAAGTACGATGAAATAATTTCTAAAACACATTCATTAGCGTAAATCGATGGTGCTGCAAAACAAGATGCGAACACATCTAGTAGCAAATAATTAATAAATTTAAACGTCATTCATAATGCTGTAGTTTTAGAAGCAACTGCGTGTTCATGACGTCACATCTGTTTAACTATATATGTCTGCTGAGCTAGGTGAAGTATAGTGATGTAATTACGCCTGTAACTCTCGCGAAAGTTCAACGATTGATGATCAGGTGCAGTGCCAAAGCTATGTATTGTTTTTCCACAATTCCGGAGATTTCTTGTTTATTGCTTCTAGGGACCATTCATTTGGCACACATGTGTCCAGTGCAGCTCGTGCGAGCCCCCGTGATGACCAGGACGTATCGTACACTGGTTGCAGACCATTTACACCCCATCATGACGATCGAGTTTCCCAACGTCGTTGTCATTTTTCAATATTATAACTTACGATGTCACAAGGCCAGGAGTTGGAGTGGTTTGAGCAGAACAGTGGCGAGTTTTGTTTATGTGGTTGTCCATCAACTTGTTCTGTCACAACGCGATTGCGATTGAACGCATATGGGATGTGCCTGAACGTGTGGTCAGAGCTTATCCCTCCCTCCCTGGAGTTTGCGAGACTCAGGCGATGCAGATGCGGCGCCAGATATCGCCAGCCATATACCACGGCCTCGTCGCAAACACGCCAAGATGCGTCACCACTGTCATCGTGCCAAATGAGGACATACTGCATCTCACTGTTGTGACCAATCATGTTAACTGTTACCTTGCCTTGCCAAGGATGTTCCATTCACTACATGTAATTGATTTGTTTGGACAGCGTTCTGGAGGAAGTGACTACAGTCTGCATGTATTTCTGTACAGTGTGTGACGGAGAGTAACTTTGACTTTCTTATTTGTGAAGTTTACTTCCTGTTCAATTGAAGAATGGAGAGTAGCAAAACATATGCTCGCCGCGAACTTCTCATAAACTCATTTTCTCTCTGTGTATCTACATGAACGATATACAGGAGTCTGCAAAATTACCCATATGTTTCGACTGCATTTAGAAAACAATAAAGCTTGACTTTCTCAACGGAAAGAAGTGTTCAGACATAAACGTGACTTCCAACATACCTCAAGAGAGTGATAGAGGCACATTACGTTTCACAGTATATATGACCAAATAGCTGACAATGTGGCGTCGCCCGTGTATATATTTACTGCAGTCTTAAATTAGTCCACCTCACCTTGCGTTTTCTCTCTTCCCTTTCCATCTCTGTCTGTTCATCCCTTCCACTCCCCTTTCTCTGCCATCACCTACTCCTCTCTCTTAAACTCCTGCTCCACCTTCTCAGTCAATTAGTCAATTGCGTCATACATCTCCGAAAAATTATATAAGTGCAGTGTTACCTGAAAGACATAAATTTCAAACTCATAAAATCGTGTACACAGAAAAAATAACGAACATAGCTTCTTTGGAGGCATCACATGAGAATGGCATAAGTCGAAATGGCCGACATGAAAAATAAAGTATTTGCAGCAACTTAGGTAATTAATATTTATTGGAATGAAATAATTTCTGAAGCACATTCATTGGCGTAAATGGATAGTGTTTGTAAAATAAATAGCGAATACAGTTAGCAAAGAGGTAATAAATTTAAACGTGATTTTTAATGCACGACATAGAAGCAAAAATTTGTGAAGCACTATGAGACGGTAAAAAAAAAAAAAAAAAAAAAAAAAAAAAAACCATAAAAAAAGTCAGCCAAACTTTCACATTTAGTCGAACTTTGACTGCTTTTTCCGGTCTCGGTTCACCGTGCCGTTATAACCGTAATCCCAAGTAGTCACGAGTTATGACCATTTTGAGCAAATCAGGATAATCATTGACGTCAGACAAGGTCTCCCGAGCAATAGTAACACCTGACGGTTCTTCTGATCAAATTTGGAAAGTTTTGGAACAAACTTCGCCGACAAACATCTCATGCCCAAAACAGTTGAAAAAATTACATAACACAAGCCGAGCTATATACCAACATCCTCAGTAAAGTCGCTTACGGGAACTGGACGATTTTCAAAAATGTTCAAATGTTTGTAAAGCTTATGGGACTTAACTACGGGGTCATCAGTCCCTAAACTTACAAACTACTTATGAACTACTTACGAACTAGGACGGCACAAACATCCATGCCCGAGGGGGGATTCGAACCCCCGACCGTAGTGGACGATTTTCCAAAACAATTTTCTTCAGAGCTTCGACGTTGTCTGATGTGCTTTGTCTTCCAGACCGAGGTTCTGGCATCTTCTCGGTCTTCGTAGGAGAGCTTGTACCACTGGTAAACAGGTTTTTCACTTCTAACAGATTTTTCGTGTGTCACTGTAACATTTCAAGTGTTTTAGAACACTACATTAAATTTTTCACAATAAATGAGTTACAAATATTTGCAACAATTGTAATACTAACAGAAAATCGCCGAGCACACTAAAACACATCTAACCTATCTATCTGTCGAAAACGAACCAAGTATGGTGTACTCTTCAAACTCTGAACATATGTTCGGAACATGTGTACCAACATAACAAAAAATAAGTTAATAATCGAATGGCGCAGTTTGATAAGTCACCTTACTTTCTGAACGGCGCCGGTTTGTTGGTCCCAGCTGCTGTGTGACTCATTTCTGAACCGTCCATGAGCCATGCGCCACTCACGTTCTGCGTGTAAATTATGGTCACGTGGTTCTTTATGACCATGGAGAGACAGTGGCTCTTGGAAACGTACATCTATCCTTTGAACGTTCGTCTTCGAAAAGATTACTATCGCACTCACACGATCAAGTAACACAATCAATTACGATCTGACCTCGTGATTTGAATTTGAGCAGAAATAAATCTAAAGCTCTGTTGCCTCTACGAGAGTATAAGTAGCAACGAATAGAGGCATCGAGTGATTCCACAGATAATACCAACGAGACAGATGACGCTAGTAGCGGTACCAGATCATGCGAAAGCGCCACATGTGAAGACGGATAAATATAAATGCGAAGGAAATGAACAGTAACCGAAGTGTCACAGAGACAAGTGCTCACAAGACATTAGCACCAGATATTAAGACAGCTGAATAACTCTGGACGCCAGAGGTAACCTATCGTAAGTAACATTTCGCTGACTTTACAGGAGAGCAAAAAGAAGCTGCTGCGACTCGGATTTGGCTACCTGTAGAATAATTCAAATACCCAATCATGAAGACCTCTAGTTTTTATATCTTTTCTAGTTAGTTTCTACATGTACTTCGTTTTTAGAAATATCTTATGAAATGTTACGATATTTTACCTCACATAAATATATTTGTGAAGCCGTCTTTATTTACACATACGATATTGTCAAGGTGCTTATTACATTAGGTTTGCTGTTCATTTGCATGCCATTTTATATTTATAAATGTTCCTTTTTATGTTTATAAATGTTTACCTTTATTATACAGGATTATTCTACGAAATACGAATAGGAATATGAGAATTATTGGTACTGAAATTAAGAAATAAAGCCATTCATACTTATTGAATACCAGTAGATTTATTAAGAGTTACAATTTTATCCTTTCACAAAGCCGGTCACAAATACTAGTCACTCAGCAAAGTTTAAGTAAATTGAACAAAATAAATTCCAACCATAGTAGCTTACTCTAGAAAGTAACAAAGGTTAAACTACTTTAAAACCTGAGACAATGACAAACATTTCTGTCCAAATTCAGCATATATTCATTAACAAATTGAGGACAAAATTCGAAATGTAGAAAAACAATTCCCTTGTACAATTAATTGATAACAACATTATGTTCATATCCTTCTGAGTCCTTTTCAGTTTGTGTTGACATAATCTGCGGTATATTTTGGTAGAAATAGTGTAAAGATCCAGGCTCCCACCTAAGCAGCTTTTGTAAATCTTTATACTTCTCTGTAGCAATAGATCTGAGAGTATTTCGTATAGCAGAAAGCTCTTCCGGCCATACTGCCCCTCTTTTTCGCCGTTGCACGTCAATCTCTTGAAATTCACCATCAAATGCTGTTTTATAGAACACAGAACCTGAATTCTGTGCTCGTACTTGTAGATGCACAACTTGGCTAACCAAAAAATTTTCCAGATACTAAACTTTTGATTGTCCGTTTAACTAAAGGTGATGATGATCCTTTGAAAGACTTTCAAAGTCTTTAAAATCTGCCATTTGCATGTCATATTTGAATGAGTTCTTTGCATCTGCACTGGCGAACAAAATGTTGCCAATCCCAAGGAGTTGCAATTATGTCATTTGGGCTCAGTTTGCTTTTGGCACGTTCACTAACAGCATGTACACCATCTACCTCCATATGAGTGTGTCTCTTCAATAAGAATTTATGGTTTATCACTTTAAGATTAGGAAGACACCTAATAATCCAAAAATATGACAGAATCATGGGTAAGTTACGATTCTGGCCTCCACAGTTGTCAGTCCATATCGCAAGTTCCTCAGTTTGGGTTTTGGCAAGTTAGCTAGGGCCCACTTTAGCAAACAAGATGACACTTCTATAGGTCCACGACCTGCTACTGTTTCATCCCACATGCAACAATAGGATTTCTGCTCTGAAGCATCAAGGATTGTCCGATAATACGTCCAGAGCTTTCTTAGATAAAACGCACTGGAATTAGTAAGGTGAGGTGTCGGCAAACATTTTTGAAGATCGAACATGACAATCTTTGCATTTGATCCAGATTGTTTTGGCCGATTTTTGTCGAAGGTCTTGTTTTTATATCTTACATCTGCTTCTGACAAGTGGCCATCGTAATCTGATTAAAATTTGGACTGTTTCTTCAGCTGTTATATCATTTTTGAGTTTCACCTGAAACTCATCACAGTCATCACACGTATCAGTCGCAGGTTTCTTGAATCCTAAATTAAACTCAATGTTAAATATGTCACGGTAAACTCACTGCTTTGCAATTAACTCTTGCTTCATTTCGTTTTCCTTGCAGTGCTCTACATACAAAGAATACATTTTTGATATATTGAGATGGCTGCTAAGATACAATCTACCTGTTTTTGCATAACGAGGCAACGAAATTAATACGCCACCATTAGTTCGATTTAACTAGCTGGAACGCGCAGTATGAAAATTACATACGAACGCGCAGTGTCATGACAAGTCTTTGTGGTAATAATGAGAAAACACGCGTTGATTAAACGCTGAACTTGGAAAGGAAAATCACTGCACAAGATACACAAGGCTTCGGCAATGGGGAACAGTCGAAAACTAAAACAAGAGAGACCTGACAGATCACGCTTTCCCGTGGGTTAAATAGACGTAATTGCATTTCAGTCAAGTAAAGTTTGTTTAGTTACATTTACATAAACGTATATCATATGACCAAGCAAAATGAAAATCGCATACCTGGGGTTCTTCATTTCTTAGCAGCAAATCAATTCCATCAGTAACGTTGTCGTATGGTAAGGTCTCAGCACCCAACAGATTCGCACTGTCATTTTCCTAAGTAAGCAAATTGCATTATTATACAAAACGCGATGAATTTTGCTCGATTCAAATGATAAACCATGTATAATAGGACTGTACCTTTGATTGATCGTATGACAAGCATTGTAGTTGTGTCAGTTCCGTATATTATAGCCACTCATTTTCGTCAAAAGGAGGCGCTACATGTGTACTTGTATCTGTCACCAACGGAGTTTCGACGACATTACTACCGTCGACTGGTAGTAAAGCATCGAGATCATTTGTCTCTTAAATCGCGGAACGTACATTTAGAAGTTTCTTATATCCCAGTATGATGAATAATATCTTAAAATGTATATTTTTGTGGTCTTCAGTCCGGAGACTGGTTTGATGCAGCTCTCCACAATACCCTATTCTGAGCAAGCCTCTTCATCTCCACATAAGAACGGCAACCTACATCTGTCTGAATCTGCTTACTGTATACATCTCTTGGTCTTCCTCTGCGATTTTTACCCCACACACTTCCCTCTAATGCTAAATTCACAATTCCTTGATGTCTAAGAATGTGTCCCACCAATCTTTCCCTTCTTTTAGTCAAGGTATGCCAGAAATTTCTTTTCTCCCCAGTTCTGTTCAGTACCTCCTCATTAGTTACGCGATCCACCCACCTAATCTTCAGCATTCTTCTGTAGCACCATATTTCAAAAGCCTCTATCCTCTTCCTGTCTGCACTGTTTATCGTCCATGTCTCACTCCCATACAAGGAAACACTCCATACAAATGCCCTCAGAAAGGACTTCCTTAGGCTTAAATCAATATTCGATGTTAACAAATTTCTCTTTTTCAAAAACGCTTTTCCACCCATTGCCATTCTGCATTTTATATCCTCTGTACTGCGACCATCATTTGTTATTTTACTGCCCAAGTAACAAAACTCACCTACCTCCTTTATTGCTTCGTTTCCCAATCTAATTCCTTCAGCATCACCTGATTTTCTTACACTGCACTCCATTACCCTAGTTTTGCTCTTGTTAATGTTCATCTTATATGCACCTTTCAGCACACTGTCCATTCCGTTCAATTGCTCTTCCAGGTCCTTTGCTGTATCTGACAGAATTACTATGTCGTCGGCAAAACGTAATGTTTTTAATTCTTCCCCCTGAACTTTTATTCCTTCTCCAAATTTCTACTTGCTTTCCTTTATAGCTTGTTCAATGTACAAATTGAATAACATTGGAGAAAGGCTACAACCCTGTCTCACTCCCTTCCCAACCACTGCATCCCTTTCATGCCCTTCAACTCTGACAACCGCTGTCTGGTTTTTGTACAAGTTGTAAATAATCTTACTCTCCCTATATTTTACTCCTGCTTGCTTCAGAACTTTAAAGAGTTTATTCCAATCAACATTGTCAAAAGCCTTCTCCAAATCTACAAAAGCTAGAAATGTAGGTTTGCCTTTTCTTAATCTATCTTCTAGGATAAGCCGTAAAGTGAGTATTGCCTCCCGTGTTCCTACATTTCTCCTGAACCCGAACTGATCTTCCCCGAGGTCGGCTTCTACCAGTTTTTCCATCCTTCTGTATATAATACCTGTTAATATTTTGCAACCATAACTTATTAAACTGATGGTTCTGTAGTTTTCACACCTGTCTGCACCTGATTTCTTTGGAATGGGGATTATAACATTTTTCTTAAAGTCTGAGGGTACTTCGCCTGTCTCATACATCTTACACACCAGGTGAAACAGGTTTGTCATGGCTGGTTCTCCCAGAGACTTCAGTAGCTCTGAGGGAATATCATCTACTCCAGGGGTCTTGTTTCGACTTAGGTCTTTCAGGGCTCTGTCAAATTCTTCTCTCAGTACAGTATCTCCTATTTCATCTTCATCTACATCCTCTTCCCTTCCTACAATATTGTCTCTAAGTTCATTTCCTTCGTAGAGCCTCTCTATATACTCTTTCCACCTTTCAGCTTTCCCTTCTTTGCTGGGAACTGGTTTTCCATCCGTGTCCTTGATATTCATAGAGCTGTTTTTCTTATCTCCAAATGTTTCTTATATTTTCCTGTCGGCTGTATCTATTTTCCCCCTATTAATACATTCTTCTACATCCTTGCATTTGCCTTCTAGCCACTCCTGCTTAGCCATTTTGCACTTCCTGTCCATCTCATTTCTTAGTCGTCTGTACTCCATTTTGCCTGTTTCATTTACTGCATTTTTATATCTTCTCCTTTCATCGATTAAATTTAGTATCTCCTGTGATATCCAAAAAAGTATATTAGCTATGCATAATGATTTGATGTTGTTAGCTGATGATGTAATGAGACTGTAGAATAGAATATTAGTTCATGAAGTACTAGAAATACTTGTACTGCTTACCTGTACTAACTTCAGCGCTAATTCCACGATCCTTTTACTTCTTCCACTAATAGAATCCATTTTAATCTTCGATTCCGTCATAAAATGTTCCTCCAAACATCACAAACTACAGCACACTGTTATTCGCACGTGATTAACAATTTGTATAACAATACGGAAGTAACGTAACACTTAGAGGTAAACCATCGTAACAGCCAATACGATAAAGAGCGAGGCGGTCTATATTCAGGTCAATTGTCGTATGGTCATTTACCATTGTTTACCACTGGTTTCAGGTTGCAAATACGATAGTATCGCATTGCTGAATTTCTTTTATTTAAAATATGCGCATACAGTATTGTACCCCTAAGAAGGTATGACTTAAACTAGCCACATACGATAAAAACCTCAAAATCGTAATTTTTGCACTTACGATAGGTTACCTCTGACGTGCAGAACTGAGGTGAGGGCAGGCTGCCTGTAGAGAGAGCCAGCACAGATCCCTGTGAGGGCAAGAGCGCTCCCCAGTTGTGACGTCAGTAGATGCCCGAGAGCGAGCTGCTCAATCTCCTCAGCTCTTACATTATATAAATCTCAAATTCTAATTTCCTGTCTTCTTAACACACAATACGTAATAACAGGGTACTTCTCCGCATCTGATGTACTAATCCAACTGGTGGGATAAAATATTGTATAAACGAGTGCTGCTCTCTCGTAGTCGTATTTCCGAAGCAGGTAGTTATAACCTTGATTTCAGACGGTAAAGGAATATGAATGCTGTACAATTATTTCTGATTTCGTTTGATTCGTTTGATTCTTTGATTCAGTACGTCATGGTGATTCGATTTCTAGTATACGTTCACTGTTCTTTCTATTCTGCGATGACGCGATTCAGGTGTGCAGAGTATCATTGAAAGCGGATGGGCGGTACGGCAGAGTATGAAATACAAACAGCCATGATGCACAGGTTTCCCACGCGTTTCAGTGTATATAATGTCACTTCTCCTAAAATATAAGAAGTACAATCAAACAATTTCTTAGGTACATTCAATGGCGTAAATGGATAGTGTTAGCAAAATATGTTGCGAAGCCATTTAGTGGCAAATAATTAATAAATTTAAACGTCATTCATAATGCAGTAGGCTTAGTTGCAATTCCGTGTTCATGACGTTACGTCTGCTGAACTACGTGTATTATAGTGATACAATTATGCCTCTAAGCTTTTTTTTTTTTTTTCTTTTTTTGCGCATTGCTTCTAGGCACCATTCACGTGGGTAATCATGGGCCCAGTGTAGCTCGTGCGAGGCACCATGATGACCAAAGTGTCGCACACCGGCTGCACACCATGTACACCCCATGACGACGATCCAGTTTCCCTACGGCATTGTTATTTTCCCACATGATAACGCACCATCTCACAAGGCCAGAAGTGTGATGGAGTGGTTTGAACAAAACAGTTACGAGTTGCAATCAGTTGCTAGTCGGGCAACTTGTTCCACCTCAACGGGATCGCAACAGAACGCATATGGGACGCGGAAGAACGTGTGGTCAGAGCTCCTCCCTCCCTCCCTGGAGTTTACGGGAATCAGGCGACTGCTGAATGCAGCCGCTACCACTGCCTCATCGCTTTCATGTGCAGACGCGTCACCGCTGTCATCGTGTCTTATGAGGACATACTGGCTGTCACGTGGCTCATATTGTTTCACTAATCAGTATAAACTGTTATCTGGCCATGCTAACGATCCATCATTCATTACGTGTAATGGAATTGTTATGAAAGCCTTTTTGAAGCACTGACTATAGTCGGCAAATATTTCTGTACAGTGTATGACAGAGTATGATTCACGTTGTTATTTAGGAAGTTTTCTTCCTGTTTAATTGAAGAATGGAGAGTAGGTAGAACTTATGCTTATGTTGCCTCGCTGTGAACTTTTACAAGGGGAGTCCGACAATTGTGTAGTTCAGATTCGATTCATACTGCCCATAATGAAAGCTCATGGCCAGAGGTGTAATTTGGCAATATATATATATATATATATATATATATATATATATATATATATATATATATATATATATATCGGACGGACCAGAGTGATAGTCATCATACAAATATGGAAAGCAGAAAACAGCACGACATCGAGCACATCTCATAAACGATGCGTTTTTATAAGTACAATTGTTTTTTAAATTATGTGTTGGGAAACACACCTGATTCATACTCTGAGCCGGCCGCGGTGGCCGAGGAGACTGAGGCGCTCCAGTCACGGTCTGCACGGCCACAACGGTCGGGGTTTCGAATCCTCCCTCGGGCATGGATATTTGTGCCGTCTTTAGTATAAGGTAGTCGATAAGTAGTTTCTAAGTTTATGGACTGATGACCCCGTAGTTAAGTCCCATAACCTTAACAAACATTTGATTTTGATATTCTGAAAAAGTGTGCTATCATTCGACAGGTTTGACTTACACTATACGTATTCGTTTCGGAACATCGTTTACACTTCTTCTGTTAACTATACGTGGTAAACATTATGAAGACAGTTAATAACATTTGTGAAATACAAATTTGTTTGCGGAAAACAGAATGATGTTCGAAGTCGCCAGTTGCATATAATAAGTTGTTTGAAAGTCGTTTGTCGTGGAAAAACTGGCGACTTCGAACATCAAATGCTATTATGTGTGTGTGTGTGTTTGTTTGTATACATTTGAATTATATATATATATATATATATATATATATATATATATATATATATATATATATATATAGGTGCATGCCACGAGATTCGATCCGGCGACCTTCGGATTACGAACCCGAACGCTTACCGCTACGCCACGCCTCTGTACAATATTATTAATTATAGAGAGTATTTCACCGTAACGGTTTTTTTTAACTATCGATTTTCTCGATAACGGCTGAGATGTGCATCTTGGTGCTTTACCAAATTACACCTCTGGCCATGAGCTTTCATTATGCGCAGTATGAATCGAATCTGAATTTCACAATTGGCGGCCTCCCCTTGTTAGACTTATTTTTCTAATTCGAATAAATAATCCCTGAGACGGATTTACGTCTCAAATATGTCAAAAAAATTATTGATAGATCTGAATCATAGCATTAAAATTTGTGGTGCGGCCGGGAATCGAACCCGGACCTCCATGCTTACTAGGCAGACGTCTTAACCGATGCATGGAGAGCCTTGGCAGTAGTGGAACAAAGAAGCTTAATTAAAGTTTGTGTTGTGGAGGGAAATCGTACATAGACTATTCCAAGGCGCCTTAATCGTTAGTGGTGTGGTAGTCTAACGGTTAAGACGTCTGCCTAGAAAGCATGGAGGTCCGGGTTCGATTCCCGGCCGCACGACAAATTTTAATTCAATGCTTCAGATCTATCAATAATGTCTTTGACTTATTTTTCTCTTCCTGTCCCTACGTGAAAAATATATAGGATACTTGCAAACTGACCATTTGTTCCGATTCTATTTAGAAAACAATAAAGCTTCACTTTCTCAAAGGAAAGAATTCTTCTGACATAAACGTGACTTCTAACAAATTCAAATGTTCAAATGTTTGTAGAGCTTATGGGACTTAACTACGGGGTCATCAGTCCATAAATTTACAAACTACTTATGAACTAGCTAATACTATGGACGGCAGAAATATCCATGCCCGAGGGGGGATTCGAACCCCCGACGACATTAATGACCGTGCAGAACGTGACTGGCGCTCCGCAGACCGCTCGGCCGGCTGACTTCAAACATACTCATAAAACGTGTTAGCGGCCCATTACTTTTCGTAGTGACCGAATTGCTAAAACCCGGCATTGCCCGTGTACATATTTATTCCAGTCTTAAGCTAGTCCACCTCACCATCTCTTTCCTTGTCTCTCTCTCTTCGTCTCCACCTTCCTCTTTGTCTGCCAATCACCTCATCTCTGTTGAACTTCTCCTCCTACTCCACAGTCTATTGCCGCCTCCATTATGAAAAGTTATATAATTCATTTAACTTTCTTGCTGATCAGTGAAGTGCACCATAAGTATATTGCAAGCCACCTTCCGCCATTCAGTGTATGAAATAATTGGCAGAAGGTGAAGTTCCTCTAGCTCTGAAGGTTAACGGTGCTAAATTTCATAGTTTAGTATAAAACGGTAAATGCCCTCTGCCATACAACATACGAAGTTTTACGTAGGCAGTGATTTTCCTCTTATTTTGAAGATCAAGCGTGCAGTTTCTTCTCAATCGGATGAAAGGTACAGCAGCGCATAAAATAATAACTAACTTAATGTCTCGATGTTTAGGGCGTCACATCTGCTAAACTATAACGAGAACAACGAAATGCTTTCGTTGGCACATGAAGTGGAGTTAATGCATAGTGTTCGCAAAGCTGACTCCGCAGATGATATTAACGAGTCAGATGACTTTAGTAGCGGTACCAGATTATACGGAAGCGCCACGTGAAGACGGATAAATGTAAAATGTGAAGGAAGCGAATAGTAACCCAAGTGTCACAAAGACAAGGGCTCACAAGAGATTATCGCTAGATGTTAAGGCAACGGAATAATTGACGACAACACAGGCTCCATGTATAGAGAGAGCTGGCATAGATCCATGTGAGGGCAGGAGCGCCCTCGTATGCGACTACTGGTGGATAGGACTATGGCTGCCAGGAGCAAGCCGCTCAACGTCCTTATCAGGTCCGACACTATATAAATGTAAACTTACTAATTTCCTGTCTTCTTAATACACAATGCCCAATAATGGGGTATTTTTATCTGCATCTGATGCACTAATACAAGTAATCGTCCATGTTGAGGGATAAAATTTTTTATAAAGGAGCGCTGAAAGAGTGGATAACTTAGTTATCCCTTCGCCATCGTATTTCCACGGAGGTAATGATTCTGTTATAGTAGCTCCCATAATTTCGTACCTCCCATCGCATTTCCGAAACAGGCATTTGTAAGCAAGATGTCAGACGGTAACGAAATGTAAAGAATCTCAGGGAGGCGTTGCCATCTTGCGCACAAAGCACCTGGCAGCGGTAAGACTACTTACCACAAGAATTCAGTTCCCATCATCATGTTGTTGTCCCATCACAATTAAGTTTTCCTCTCCCTTAACTGTCTGAATAATTTCCTTTAGCTCCTCATACATTTCTTCGATCTCCTCATCATCGGCAGAGCTAGTTGGCATATAAACCTGTACTAATTTTGTCGGTGTTGGCTTCGTATCTATCTTTACAATCATAATGCGATCACTGTGCTGCTCATAGTAGTTTACCCGCATTCCTATTTTTTTATTCATTATCAGTCCTACTCCTGTGATACACCCAACTGATTTTGTATTTATAATCCTGTACTCACCTGACCAGAAATCCTGTTCATCCTGCCACCGAATTTCACTAATCCCCACTATATCTAACCTCAACCTATCCATTTCCCTTTTTACATTTTCTAATTTTCCTACCCTTATTCCACGCTCCGATCCGTAGAATGCCAGTATTGTCTTTCCTGATGACAACATCCTCCTGCGATAGAACGCATATGTGACATGAGTTAACGTGTCGTTGGAGCTGATCCCTGAAAATTACGGGAATCGGGCTACTTTGAATGCAGATCCGGTTTCTCCAGCCACATAGCACCGCCTCTTTCCATGCTGAGACGCGTCCCCGCTGCCATCGTGCCAAATGAGGATATATTGGCTGTCACGTGGCTTGTACTGTTGTGACTATTCAGTATAAACTGTTATCTGGCCATGCTAAGGATTTGTCATTCATTAGGTGTAATGGAATTGTTCGGACAGCTTTTATGAGGCACTGACTACAGTCTGTATCTATTTCTGTACAGTATGTGACGGAGAGTACTTTTTCACTTTGTTATTTGTGAAGTCTTCTTTGTGTTTAAGTGAACGATGGAGAGTAGCAAGAACATATGCTTAGGTTGCTTCGCTCTGAACTGAGACATTTTCTCTTCGTGTCACTACGTTAACGATATACAGGAGGCTGCAAAATGACCATAGGTTCCGACTCGATTTAGAAAACAATACAGCGTGACTTTCTCAACGGAAAGAAGTGTTCATACATAAACTTGATTTCCAACATATCCCAACAGAGTGTTAGAGGACCGTTACTTTTCACAGTACATATGACCAATATGAAAATGTGGCGTCGCCCGTGTACATATTTACTGCAGTCATGTCACCTTCTGCTTTCTCTCACCTTTCCTTCCCTTGTCTCTCTGTTCATCCCCTCCTCTCCCCTCTCTCTGCCATCACCTCCTCCTCTCTGTTGAACTCCTCCACCTCTTCAGATCATCTCTGAAAAATAAGATTACTTTTTTTAACACTATGCTGATCAATACTTTTCATCTCATCGTAGCTGTGCACGTAATTTTAAACATTCTCAAAAAATAGTTGTCAATTTTAAAGAAGTAGACACATGTAATCAAGTAGATTCAACACTCTTTCTACGGCGAAGACATTATAAACAATATAACAGAACATTTAATTTTGTTATGCTTAAGTTCCCTAGTTGGTGATACTTCTTTGTCTCTTACTCTTCAAGAAACTTAACTGTCAGAATGCACAATTTAAAGGCGACTGACACAAACCGCAATTTTAAACAACTTTTTATGTGCCTTTGCGTCTTGTTGTTTTCTCTCGTTTGTTGTCCCTAAAAGTTTCGACATAATATCAGTAAGGTATGCTATGGACGGTATTTGTCGACAATAGTAAGTTAAAGAAAACCAGAGAAAAAGTCAGGAAGCAAAAGCCTATATTAAGAAACTACTTATATTTTAATTTCCGAGGAGTTAATCTAGGCTGTAAGTACGAAGTATGATAGTATGAATTGCCGATTTAGCATTATCCCCCAGTTCTTGCTGCATTATATGATTTGACGCAGCTAACTAAACGCAGACTATCAGAGAAAGAACTGCACTTGGTGGCCAGGTGAGTTGGAGTATTATCACGCTTCCCGTTCTTACTGCCGTCCTGTCTATTCGGTCACGTACCTCTCAACCTCGATGTTCGACAAGACTGATAAATACTTCAGTTGCAGGATATGATTAACCACTTATCAATGACTGACGTTAATGAAACACTAATAGGTGGATGCTTTACCGTGTGCGGCGCTGAAATGGCCGTGGGGTCTGTGGAACTACGATGCGGGTTGCGCGGCCGGAGGTTCAGGTCCTCCTTCAGGCGCGCGCGCGTGTCTGTGTGTGTGTTACACCGTTCGAACGTGGGAATGGTGGTTGATGTCGGACAGATGGGAACTTCGATCTCGGCAGTCATGCAGGACTTCGGCACCACACGTTCAACCGCCTGCAGGGTGTGCCGTGAGTGGTTGGATGAGGTGTCAGTCCACAACAAATAACTGCCAGTCCATCCTCCCACGGGCATGTGTGTGTGTGTGTGTGTGTGTGTGTGTGTGTGTGTGTGTGTGTGTGTGTGTGTGTTGTCCTTAGTGTAAGTTAGTTTAAGTAGGATGATTCTGCCAGCATTTTGGAAAAGTATGGACACTAAGCGGACTATGTCTTTATTTTTTGCGATATCTTTGTTGTCTTAGGGCACGTTAATAAAAGTTAGTTCCGTTATACTTAAGCGCATTTTTACAAACTTACGAAAGCAATGTATTTCATTGTCTCATTTTTCATTGTTTTATGGTTTAGTTTAGACTGTCCACTAGTCGTATTTGGTTTTCTTATGTTTTGCTGTAGATCGCGTATCACTGAATAAAACCGGTATTGAATGGACAAAAGTCTTTCGACTATGGACGTAAATAAAGGAACATATGGTTTACTCATGAATCATTATTCAACTGATTACTATGTCGCATCTTGTGAGACGTGACCCTAATTTCATGAAAGATTGTCAAAGCGCACTGAACTGACTCATGTTCTCCATTTGTGTCTTCCAGTGACGACGAATATTTGAGACTAATCATTCATTTCTTTCAGTGCAAAGAATGACAACAGACAAAATGTTAGATCCCCAACACACACGCGTCCAACAATCCCGCCGTCCCAGTTCTTTGAAAGCGCTCACTGGACTCTTCGGGTAGCTGGAGATGACGTGCATTTGGTAACACGTGGTTTTGTGAGTCATGGCAGTATAATGGAGAATGTCTGCCATTAGCAAGTGTACACAGCTGCGTATCAAATTGCAACACCTTCAAAGACAGGAGATACCACGATCGATTTTATTTGGGAGATATCCGGTGGTAAAACAGATCACATTGTTGAAAAGAGAGCCTTATAGGAGATGTATGGAAGGTGATGAAATCAGTATTGAGCGTTGCCACAAATAATGTCTATAACCATTGCTCCACAATCCGGCATGGAATCTAAATCTACATACATACCCTGCAACCCACCAAAAGGCGCGTGGCGGAGGGTACCCACTACCACTACTAGTTATTTGCTTTCCTGTTCCTTCCCCATATAGAATGAGGGAAAAACGAATGATTGTGTGCATCTGTACGAGCTCAAATCTCTCTTTGTGGTCTTTATGCAAACTGTAAGCTGCAGTCCGCTTAAAATTCCGGCTGTCTAAATTTCTTCAACAGTGTTGCTGGAAAAGGACGTTGCCTTTCCTCCAGCGACTTCCATTTGAGTTTCAGAAGCATCTCAGTAATCCTCGTGCATTGATCGAATCTACCAGTAACAAATCTAGCCGCCGTCTCTGAATAACTTCTGTGCTGCATTTAGCGAAAATGCTACTAATTTTCTGCTAAACCACTAGACCAATTTCAATCAAATTTAGTACACACATTCCTTACCGTGAGGTAACAATTGCTGCAGGGTTAATAATCACAACACATGGTTCAGATAATATGACGTCATAAACAATAGGAATTGGACGAAGTGGCGCATGATGCAGCGGGACCTTATAAATAGGCTATATGAGAAAGAGTACTTAGCGACTTGCAACAAACTTTAAACGTAATTTAAAACCTTTATTAAACTTTTCTCGCTGACAATCATAGCAAAATGATGAAAGGAAAAAAGTTTCTCGGTTACTACTTTTCCCATGTTTATGGAGTAAAACTACGGTATTCGGTATAACATTACAATTTATAATTTGTACATTACAAGTTATAGCCGCTAGAAATTTTACCGACAGTATATACGCACATACTTGAGTGTACCTTCGAAATTGTGGTCACCCACAAGCCTGTCCTCAATATAGGCATTCCATCTGCTGATCTCCGTTGTACACTACGCCGTAAAAGTTCTCGGTTTGTGGAGTAGTGAAAGGCGCACCCTACAGGTGTCCAACAAACTGAGGCGTATAAAGGAAGCAACAAACGTGTGGAGGACCTCTATGCGAGCCCCTCGCAGATACTCTGTTGTTCTCTGCCGGCTGCGTATTGGCCATACTTGGCTCACGCACGGCCACCTTCTCCGTCGCGAGGATCCTCCCGAGTGTCGATGTGGTGCGCGTCTCACAGTCGCCCACATCGTCTTGGAATGCCCGGACCTAGCAGCGCAGAGAAGGAATTTTAATCTCCCTGGCGATTTGAAACTTGTTTTAGCTGATAATGCCTCTGTGGCTGACGCTGTTTTAAATTTTATTCGTGTGAGTGGGTTGTACCGATCCATTTGATTTTTAGTACTGTGTTCATTATGTGTTTGTTCTTCGTTGGCCTACCGTTTTAGGCAGGTGGTTTTAATTTGCAAAAGCGGACAGATGCCCTCCTACCTTGTCTGTGGTCACCTGCCCAGGACACGCTGGCATCGTCTTACCACCTTTCTCTTCTTTTACCCGTTTTTACTTTCATTCTTTTACTTATTGACTTGTTACACCCCTTTGCTTGGTGAGACTTAACACATCGTTTTATGTTACATTGTATTGCTTTTATTCTAATCTCTACGGTTGGAACAAGGGACGGATAACAGTAATCGTTTAGTCCCTTTATAACCAAACCATCGAAATTGTATCGCAGTACGACACATAGTCTACGAGAGCACATAAACAGTAACATTCACGGAAAACCGCCCCATCACCCACCAAGTTTTAATCTATTACTTCTTTACTACTAACTGTAATCGAAAGAGGTTTTACACACATACAGTCCTTATACAAATGACTATATACCTGAAAAATGGCAGTAATAAATGAATAAATACCCGGGCAACACCGGGTTTTCAGCTAGTCTAATATATAAAGCAGAAGTTTGTGTGTTTGTGTGTACTTGTTGAATACAAATCTTTTTGTTCCAATCTTTATGAAATTTTGTACATGTAAGCTTCAATCCATGCCACGTCGGGGGTTCAAATCCCCCCTTGGGCTTGGATATGTGTGTGTTGTCCTTAAGTTAGTTTAACTTAAGTAGTTTGTAAATCTAGGGACTTATGACCAAAGTATTTTGGTGCCATAAGAATTACAAACATTTGACCATTTGATTTTCAATCCATGAGGACGGTCGCCATAAGTGTAAGAATCACTAACAATACATAGTTCACGAGATATGACGTCATAAACAATGAGATGCGCGAAAAACTACTGCATTTAGCGGCAATGCTGCTCATTTTCTCCTAAACCATTGGACCGATTTCAACCAAATTTTGTACAAACATTCCTTACCGTGAGGTAACAATTGCTGCAGTGTTAATAATCATATGCGACACATGGTTCAGAAGATATGACGTCATAAAGAATAGTAATCGCAAAAATCTCTCACATAATGCGGCGAGACTTTAAAAATACGCTTTATGAGAATGAAAGTACTTAGCGACTTTCAACAAACTTTAATTTCAAACCTTTATGAAACCTATTCTCGCTGACAACCATAGCAAAATAAAGAAAGGAAAAAAGTTTCTCGCTTACTACTTTTCCGCTGTTTAGGGAGTAAAACTACGGCATTCGGTATAACGTCACAATTTATAATTTGTACACTACAAATTGTAGCCACAGGAAATTTTACAGACAGTATACACGCATATAGTGGAGCGTACCTTCTAAATTGTATCACTGTACGACACGTAGTTTATGAGATTCGATCACATAAACAGTAACGTTCATGGAAAACCGCCCTATGACTTACTTCTTTCATTTAATTGTATTCCCAAGAGATTGTACAGACATACAACCCTTACACAAATGAGTATATACATGAAAAATGGCAGGAATAAATAAATAAATACCCGGGCAAGGCCGGGTATTCAGCTAGTTCTCCCAATACATCCAAGTCAACCATCCGCCTTCCCATTTCATATCGCTGTGCAGTTTTACGCCTAGATATTTGACGCTATTGTGTCAAACAGCGCACTACTAATTCTGTATTCGAACAAAAAAAATATTTCAAATGTTTGTTAAGCTAATGGGACTTAACTTCGGGGTCATCAGTACCTAAACTTACAAACTACTTATGAACTACCTTATACTAAAGACGGCACAAACATCCATGCCCGAGGGGGGATTCGAACCCCCGACCGTAGTGGCCGTGCAGATCGTGACTGAAGCGCCTCAGTCTCCTCGGCCACCGCGGCCGGCTGTATTCGAACATTACGGGATTGTTTCTCCTACTCATCTGCATCACCTTATATCTTTCTACATTTGAGGCTAGCTGCCATTCCTCACATCACCTAGAAATTTGGTCCAAGTCATACTGCATCCAAAGATGACACCTTCCTGGCTACGTATTCCATATGCTCTTACGTTCGTTAGCAGTCTGTAGTGCGGTACCGTGTCAAACGCCTTTCGAAAATCGAGAAATATGCAGCCTGCCCTTCACCCATGTTTCGCAAGTTCTTTTGAGAGTAACGGGCAAGCTCTTTCGCACGATCGACGATTCCTAAAACCATGCTAATGCATGGACAGTAGCATCTCTTTCTCTGTTGTTGTTATGGTCTTCAGTCCGGAGATTGGTTTGATGCAGCTCTCCACCCTACTCTATCCTGAGCAAGCATCTTCATCTCCTCATAAGAACGGCAACCCACATCCACTTGAATCTGCTTAGTATACGCGTCTCTTTGTCTCTCTCTGCGATTTTTACCCCACACACTTCCCTCCAGTGATAAATTTACGATTCCCCGATGTCTAAGAATGTGTCCTACCAAGCGATCCCTTCTTTCAGCCAGGGTATGCCAAAAATTCCTTTTATCACCAATTCTGTTCAGTACTTCTTCATTGGTTATGCGATCTACCCACCTAATCTTCAGCATTCTTCTGTAGCACCACATTTCGAAAGCCTCTATTCTCCTTCTGTCCACACTGTTTATCGTCCATGCTTCACTCCCGTACAAGGCAACACTCCACACAAATGCCTTCAGAAAAGATCTCCTTACACTTACATTAATATTCGATGTTAGCAAATTTCTCTTTTTCAAAAATGCTTTTTTTCCCATTGCCATTCTGCATTTTATATCCTCTGTACTGCGACCATCACATGTTATTTAACTACCCAAGTAACAAAACTCATCTACCACCTTCATTGTTTCGTTACCTAATCAAATTACTTCAGCATCGCCAAAATTTTCTAAGACCGTATTCCATTATTTTTGTTTTGCTCTTGTTAAAGTTCATTTTATACTCACTCTTCAACACACTGTGCATTCCATTCAACTGCTCTACCTGGTCCTTCGCTGTCTCTGACAGAATTACAATGTCATCAGCAAAACGCAATGTTTTTATTTCTTCCCCTTGAACTTTAATCCCTATTCCAAATTTTTCCTTGCTTTCGTTCACCGCCTGCTCGATGTACAAGTTGAATAACATCGGAGAAAGGCTACAACACTGTCTTACTCCCTTCCCAACTAATGCTTCCCTTTCATGCCCTTCGAGTCTAATAACTGCGGTCTGGCTTTTGTACAAGTTGTAAATAATTCTCCTTTCCCTGTATTTTACCCCTAATGACTTCAGAATTTGAAAGTGTGTATTCCAATCAACATTGTCAAAAGCTTTCTCTAAATCAACAAAAGCTAAAAATCTATCTTCTAAGATAAATCGTAAAGTCAGTATTGGCTTCCGGGTTCCTACGTTCCCCCTGAATCCAAACTGATCGTCCCCGAGGTCAGTTTCTACCAGCTTTTCCATTCTCTTGTAGATAATTCGTGTTAAAATTTTGCAACAATGACTTATCAAACTGATGGTTCTGTAATTTTCACATCTATCTGCGCCTGATTTCTTTGGAATGGGGATTATTATATTTTTCTTAAAGTCTGAGGGTATTTCGCCTGTCTCATAAATCTTACACACCAGGTGAAATAGTTTTGTCGTGGCTGGCTCTCCCAGAGACTTTAGTAGCTCTGAGGGAATGTTATCTATTCCCGGGGCCTTGTTCCGACCTAGGTCTTTCAGGGCTCTATCAAATTCATCTCTCAGTATCGTATCTCCTATTTCATCTTGATATACTACCTCTTCCCTTCCTACAACATTGTCTCTAAATTCATTTCCTTTGTAGAGCTCATCTTTGTACTCTTTCCACCTTTCTGCTTTCCCTTCTTTGCTGAGAACAGGTTTTCCATCTGAGTTCTTGATAATTGTTGAACTGTTTTCCTTGTCCCCGAATGTCTCTTTTATTTTCCTGTAGGAAGTATCTACTTTTCCCCTTCTTATACATTCTTCTATAGATAGACATTTGGCTTCTAGCGACTGCTGCTTAGCCATTTTGCACTTCCTGTCAATCTCATTTCTTAGTCGTCTGTATTCCTTTTGCCTGTTTCATTTACGGTTTTTTTTATATTTTCTCCTTTCATCAATTAACTGTAGTATTTCCTGTGATAACCAATGATTTTTTGTAGGTCTTGCCTTTCTACCTATTTTGTCCTCTGCTGCCTTCTACTGTTTTATTTCCCCCCCCGTTTCTGTCAATTGTTGCCTAAAGCACCCTATGAAATTCTCAAGAACTTCAAGTTCCTTCAGTTTATCCAGGTCCCATCTCCTAATTTTCCTACCTTTCTTCAGTTTTTTTCAATTTCAGCCTACAGTTCATGACCAATAAGTTATGGTCAGAGTCTATATCGGCTCCTGGGTATGTCTTACTGTTTAAAACGTGGTTGCGGAATCTATGTTTTACCATTATAAAATCTATCTGATACCTTCCGGTGTCTCCTGGTCTCTTCCACGTATACAACCTTCTTTTGTGATTCTTAAACCAGGTGTTTGTTATGATTAAATCATGTTCAGTGCAAAATTCTACCAGGCGACTTCCTCTTTCATTTCTTCTGCCCAGTCCATATTCACCTACTATTTTTCATTCTCTTCCTTTTCCTACTACCGAATTCCAGTCTCCCATCACAATTAAGTTTTCCTCTCCCTTAATTGTCTGAAAAATTTCCATTAACTCCTCATACATTTCTTCAATCTCCTCATCATCGGCAGAGCTATTTGGCATAGAAACCTGTACTACTGTTGTCGGTGTTGGCTTCGTATCTAACCACACAAGTTAAGTCCGTTACATTTCAACCATTTGAACATTTTGTACTCAAAATATATTTGTATGTTCTGGAATGCTCTGTTGTGTTGTGATACTTTGGAGATGCTATCTCCCTACTGGCAGAATCTGTGTTATTAGGTAGTGCTTTCAAAAGAGATATACAAAAACGTACGTTCGAATATCACACACTTCAGATCATAATAAATATATTTACGGATAACATACAGACCTCTCCGTCCGGTTTACCAGTTATCGCGACAATTTTTTTTTATGTTCGAATCTTTTTGGAAACGAAGCATTGTAAATCCACCTCTAGAACGATTAGAAGAGTTTACGGTAGCGTAACCATCCGCAATTTCATGTTAAATTGCCGTGACGCAAATACTATATCTGCCCAGCACGTTACACTCAAGAACTATGGGCAACGAAATTCAGGGTGCGACAGCTCGTACTTACAGGAGTCTTAAGACAGAGGACTCTTTTGAACGACGATTCGTCTGCACCACGATTCGATTCTTACAATTCTTTGTTTGTATTAGCTCAAATGAATGATACATTCACGAATCTCCACAACTCTACCACCTTCCTACTATCGATATAAAACCGTCCTGGCGATAACAGCGTCACATGACGAGGAATGACTGCTGGTCAGACACCCGCGCGGTGAATATAGTACCGTAACTTGGGGTGAAATGGAACAGAACATGTAGTTTTTACTGAAAATTAACGTGTAAATATTGCACTACAACTCTGAAAATTAAAATAAAGAACCTCTAGTTATGCTTACATCTATGTGTTGCAAGGATAAAATTCCTCTATCAAAACCTTTCCTTATATTTTAATCTAAATTGTGTTCTAAATCATCCCAGGAGTTGGGGTGATTTGGAACACTGACTCTTTTGATAAATATTTGCATTTAAAACATGTGGAGGGGTTGATTGGAACACAGTAAACACATCTAACAGAACTTTGTTGTGGAGGATGCCTTTATATTACGTCTGTTTGATTTTAATTAATGCTGTTTACTGGGTGGAACACTTCTACTGTCTGCTCCAAATTGCTGAAATAGTTTTCTATCTCCTCTGTTAACTTGCACCCTAGCTCTCATTACATTTTCACTTAAACATACTGTAAGATCCTTGTTATCTTTTGTTGTCTTTTCCACTCTTCCTCTTCTGTCCAAATCGCACCTCACAATATCCCGAACCTTACTTGTCGTAATTGGCTGACACCATTCTGCACATTTAAATAAACCACTGATTGATGCCCTCTTCTTCTGCTGCCAAGACGGTTTGTCCACCTATTTTCAAAGGATTTTTATTATTTAACTTCCTTGAGAGTGTACTAACAGGTATTCCATATTTTTAGAAACATTTCTGAGAGATATTTTACGTGTCTTGACATCATTCAGAGCTTTCTGGAGGCTTATCTCGCTATAGTTTTGATAGCCAGCTGGCCCAATCTTCTTTTTGTACACTCGCAGCATGTTCCAATTCACCCTGAAAAATACTATTTTGCATATTTACACCTCTACCTAATAAACAACATAAGTAAACATAAGCTAACTTTTCACACACCATGACTGATAGTTGCCCTTAACATACCAATGTCAGAAAACTGTATTACTGTTACCAGAGTAGCTGTGCAACAGTTTGTTTTCAGACTTTCATATTATGGGAAAATTTACACTTTTATATAAATATTTTTTTGGAGTTGTATACCTCTTTCACACACACAATTTTTGTATCACTGTAACAATTAGTATCTCTGGTGACTATGGGAGGTGGTTTTCATTAGTTACACCAGAGTATCTCTCCTCAGCAAAAATGATTTCTTTAAATGGAGAAATGTTCCATTTCACCCCAGTAGTTCCAAATCACCACAAGTTACGGTATCAGAGTGCGGAGGCTGGGCAAGATCACGTGGGGACCTGCACGGCTTGTCGGCTGTTGGAGGACTGCTGCGGGGAGTGTCTTCAATAAGTGGAGCCAAAAAAATAGCGGTAAGAGATCGTATTTTTATTGAAAGGTACGCGGTTTCGATTCCGGCCGGCGCATTGCGAAGGAGCAGAAAAACATTTGCCGCCGGCTGGAGTTCAACCTGCGACCTTCTCAATACGAATCCCATCGTTTAACGCTGAGCCAAACACCGCTTCCTAAACACGCGCTCACAGGGACAGTTGCTAAGATGCATATGGTGATAAATAAGTACCAAAATTCCTTTTACTTCCTAAACGCTCGGACATTTCGAGTTCCCACTTGGGGCACTTTCGTGTCTCACCACGCCCTACATGTAGCATAAATTTGGACGAATTCGGCGATGACGAGTAGGCGTCCTCTCCTCGTAAGATTTTAATGGGTATGTGATCGACGCCTCTGGGCGTTGGTGCAGTGGTCCGATGAATCCCAATAATTTCCTCATCACGCCGATGGGGAGTGCGAATCCATCGTTTCCCGGAGGAACATCTCCTTGACACCTAAAACTGTGGCGGCTGGCGGCTGAGAAATGTATTTTCCCACTCTCTCAAATTTTGCTTCCTCAATTACAGTATCAACTAGATATAAACGATAATAATAAAAAAGTGAAACAAATCCATCAATAATGAAAACTACAGCATTAGAAACAATCAGTCAGAGATACCCCGAAGATCAGTGGCTACACATCTACATAGATGGGTCATTAATGCAAAAAGAAAGAAATATTGGTGTATGAATATACAGCAAAAATTTCTGTTTTTATCAAAGTTTTGGATTACACCACTCTAATTTTGAAGGTGAAGTTGAAGCCATCAGAACTGTAGTAAATCAGCTAAATTACTATTTGCACACATTTGATAAAGCAGTCATTTTCTGTGACTCGAAAGTAGCAATATCAGCAATTGTCAACTTAAGAGATCCAAAAATTGCTAAAGTAAAAGATATCCAAGAAATAATTAAGTCCCTACAGCAACAGAACAAGAAAATTGCAATTCAGTGGATACCATCTCACTGTGGCGTAATGGTAATGAGAAAGCTGATTTCCTAGACAAAAAGGACACAAAAATTAAACAAATTGGAAAAACTACCCTGTCATATTTTGCAGTAAAATCGCATTATTATCAATATTTTTAAAGAATAATCGAGAAAAATTAATAAATTCTCATGTGAGCGGAAGAGCCGGGAAACCCTGTTGGATAACCAACTGATACCAGATGGAGCAGAAGAGAGGCAGTGGCGACATCCCGCCTGACTGCTGGACACCACTGTTTGGCCGCCACCTGCACAACATCTCCAGAATGTGTTCTGTGTCGCAAGAGTGCTGCCTAATGAACAGCGATCATTTAAAAGAGTGTTCACAATTGTGCATTTGTAATTTAGACTTAACAAAATTGTACTGGGAAGCAAGAAGGCGAATGACGTTAAGCCAACTGCCGGAACATTAAAATAATAATAATATTTGGTAGACGGTGAAGTTCCTCTAGTTTCTAAGGTTAATAGTGCTAGGTTTCATAGTTCGGTATAAAACGTAAGATTTTATCTAGTTTCATAGATAAAATACCGCCGCGGTGGAGTAGCCGGGCGGTCTAAAGCACCTCGCTGGAGAGCGCGCGGTTGCTCGCCGTGGAGGTTCGAGTCCTCCCTGAGGCATGGGTGTGTGCTTGTCCGTAGGTTAGTTTACGTAGGTTTAAGTAGTTTGTAAGCTACGGACTGATGACCACGCAGTTTGGTCCGATACATTTACAAACATTTTAACATTTTGATAAAATACCCTCTGCCATACACCATACGTAGGGAGAGGGTGCAAAGTTTCATCGCAATTGGTTGGCTGGTTGGTTGGATGTTTAAGGGGGACAAAACTACAATGGTCATCAGTCCCCCTTCATTGCAATTGGTTCAACGGCGCAGCAGCGTATAAAACACGAACAAACATGATACGGCAGTTCCCAATGCGTCTCATTGTTTTTGAAGTCACATCTAAGCTATAAGGAGTACAATGTAATAATTCCTAAGGCAAAACACGTTGCGAGTACACGTAACATCTAAAGCGATGTCGCAAAGATCAGAGCAGAAGTAGCGCCGAAGAGAGGCCTCGAGTGATTCCACAGATAATACTAACGAGACACATGACTCTACTAGCGGTACCAGATTATACGACAGCGCCACATGTGAAGGCGGCTAAATATAAAATATGAAGGAAGTGAACAGTAACCGAAGCGTCACAAAGACAAGTGCTCAGAAGGGATTAGCACTAGATATTAAGACAACTGAATAACTGATGACAACTCGGGTTGTGTGTAGAGAGACCTTGCATACGAGGTTTGTCAGGAAAGTAATGAGACTGTTTCTCTATTTCAGGAACTACACACAGAAGGACAATGAAACTAGTGGAGCTGATAAAGGCAACATTTGTCTACAAGCAGTGAATATTTGAGGTACCTACGGTGAACACACGTGAGTTTATAACATATTTTGTTAGTTGTGTTAGTGATAAAAAATCTGGATCATGTTGATTTGGTTCTTTGATCATCAAGGTGTGATCCATAAGGATTTTTTTCCTCGAGGAAAAACAATGTATCAACAATTTTAGATCCAGGTCCTTGAAAGACTAAGGAATCGGGTCATTCGTGTCCGTCCTGACATGTCTCAATCATGGATCCTCCATCACGACAATGCACCGTGCCACACTGCTCTCTATTGGTAATAAGGGCATTCATGGTTTGCCAAACTCCCCCCCCCCATCCCACAATTCCTAAGATCTCAGTCTCTGTGACGTCTTCCTGTTCCCCAAAATGAAAAATGCTGTTTGTGGACATCATTTTGGGTCCGTAGGAAACGTTGAAAGGGTCGTGACACAGGAGCTTTGGAGGGTTCTATCTATGAGAGGGCAAGAGTGTCTTCGAAACTAATAACAGGCTATTTTTCCGCATCTGATGTACTAATCCAACTAGTCATCCATGTCGTGGGACAAAATATTGTGTAACCGAGTGCTGAAAGATTGGATGTCATAGTTCTTCTCTCACAGTCGTATATCGGAAACTGGCAATTATAACCTTGGTCTCAGACAGTAAAGGAATATGAACACCGTGCAATGTTTTCTGATTATTTTTTCTGAAAGCGATTGTTATTCGATTTCTGCTATTCGTTCACTGTTCTCTCTATTCTTCGATGGCAAGATTCAAGTGTGCAAAGTTTTACTGAAATCAGATGGACGATACGGCAGCGCATAAAATACATACAAACATGACGCGGCTGTCTGCCACGCGTATCAGTGTTTATGAGAAGAGAGTTTATAAGAAGTACGATGAAATAATTTCTAAAGCACATTCATTAGCGTAAATCGATAGTGCTGCAAAACATGATGCGAACACATCTAGTAGCAAATAATTAATAAATTTAAACGTCATTCATAATGCGATGGTTTTAGAAGCAACTGCGTGTTCATGACGTCACATCTGTTTAACTATATATGTCTGCTGAGCTACGTGAAGTATAGTGATGTAATTACGCCTGTAACTCTCGCGAAAGTGCAACGATTGCAGCTCAAGTGCAGTGCCAAAGCTATGAATTGTTTTCCACGATTCCGGAGATTTCTTGCATATTGCTTCTAGGGACCATTCATTTGGCACACATGTATCCAGTGCAGCTCGTGCGAGGCCCCATGATGACCAGGACGTATCGTACACTGGTTGCAGACCATTTACACCCCATCATGCCGATCGAGTTTCCCAACGTCATTGTCATTTTTCAATTATATAACTCACGATGTCACAAGGCCGGGAGTTGCTGGAGTGGTTTGAGCAAAACAGTGGCGAGTTCTGTTTATGTGGTTGTCCATCAACTTGTTCCGTCACAACGCGATCGCGATAGAACGCATATGGGATGTGCCTGAACGTGTGGTCAGAGCTTATCCCTCCCTCCCTGGAGTTTGCGAGACTCAGGCGATGCAGATGCGGCGCCAGATATCGCCAGCCATATAGCACGGCCTCGTCGCAAACACGCCAAGATGCGTCACCACTGTCATCGTGCCAAATGAGGACATACTGCATCTCACTGTTGTGACTACTCATGTTAACTGTTATCTGGCCTTGCTAAGTATCTTCCATTCATTACATGTAATTGATTTTTTTTGGACAGCGCTCTTGATTAAGTGACTACAGTCTGCATGTATTTCTGTACAGTGTGTGACGGAGAGTAACTTTGACTTTGTTATTTGTGAAGTTTTCTTCCTGATAAATTGAAGGATGGAGAGTAGCAAGAACATATGCTCGCCGCGAACTTCTCATAAACTCATTTTCTCTCTACATGAACGATATACAGGAGTCTGCAAAATTACCAATATGTTTAGGCTCCATTTAGAAAACAATAACGCTTGACTTTCTCAACGGAAAGAAGTGTTCAGACATATACGTGACTTCCAACATACCTCAAGAGAGTGATAGAGGCACATTACTTTTCACAGTATATATGACCAAATAGCTGAAAATGTGGCGTCGCCCGTGTATATATTTACTGCAGTCTTAAATTAGTCCACCTCACCTTGCGTTTTCTCTCTTCCCTTTCCTTCTCTGTCTGTTCATCTCTTCCACTCCCCTTTCTCTGCCATCACCAACTCCTCTCTCTTAAACTCCTCCTCTACCTTCTCAGTCAATTAGTCAATTGCGTCATACATCTCCGAAAAATTATATAAGTGCAGTGTTACCTGAAAGACATAAATTTCAAACTCATAAAATCGTGTACACAAAACAAAATAGCGAACATAGCTTCTTGGGAGGCATCACATGGGAATGGCATAAGTCGAAATGGCCGACATGAAAAATAAAGTATTTGCAGCAACTTAGGTAATTAATATTTATTGGAATGAAATAATTTCTGAAGCACATTCATTGGCGTAAATGGATAGTGTTTGTAAAATAAATAGCGAATACAGTTAGCAAAGAGGTAATAAATTTAAACGTGATTCTTAATGCAGCCGTATACGGCGCATAGCGTCAAGGTTATATTCCTTATTGAATGCACGACCTAGAAGCAAAAATTTGTGAAGCACTATGAGACGGTAAAAAAAAAATAAGATAAAAAAACAATAAGAAAGTCAGCCAATCTTTCACATTTAGTCGAACTTTGACTGCTTTTTCCGGTCTCGGTTCACCGTGCCGTTATAACCGTAATCCCAAGTAGTCACGAGTTATGACCATTTTGAGCAAATCAGGATAATCATTGACGTCAGACAAGGTCTCCCGAGCAATAGTAACACCTGACGGTTCTTCTGATCAAATTTGGAAAGTTTTGGAACAAACTTCGCCGACAAACATCTCATGCCCAAAACAGTTGAAAAAATTACATAACACAAGCCGAGCTATATACCAACATCCTCAGTAAAGTCGCTTACGGGAACTGGACGATTTTCAAAAATGTTCAAATGTTTGTAAAGCTTATGAGACTTAACTACTGGGTCATCAGTCCCTAAACTTACAAACTACTTATGAACTACTTACGAACTAGGACGGCACAAACATCCATGCCCGAGGGTGGATTCGAGCCTCCGACCGTAGTGGACGATTTTCCAAAACAATTTTCTTCAGAGCTTCGACGTTGTCTGATGTGCTTTGTCTTCCAGACCGAGGTTCTGGCATCTTCTCGGTCTTCTTAGGAGAGCTTGTACCACTGGTAAACAGGTTTTTCACTTCTAACAGATTTTTCGTGTGTCACTGTAACATTTCAAGTGTTTTAGAACACTACATTAAATTTTTCACAATAAATGAGTTGCAAATATTTGCAACAATTGTAATACTAACAGAAAATCGCCGAGCACACTAAAACACTTCTAACCTATCTATCTGTCAAAAACAAACCATGTATGGTGTACTCTTCAAACTCTGAACATAATTCGGAACATGTGTACCAACATAACAAAAACTAAGTTAATAATCGAATGGCGCAGTTTGATAAGTCACCTTACTTTCTGAACGGCGCCGGTTTGTTGGTCCCAGCTGCTGCGTGAATCATTTCTTAACCGACCATGAGCCATGCGCCACTCACGTTCTGCGTGTAAATTATGGTCACGTGGTTGTTTATGACCATGGAGAGACAGTGGCTCTTGGAAACGTACATCTATCCTTTGAACGTTCGTCTTCGAAAAGATTACTATCGCACTCACACGATCAAGTAACACAATCAATTGCGATCTGACCTCGTGATTTGAATTTGAGCAGAAGTAAATCTAAAGCTCTGTTGCCTCTACGAGAGTATAAGTAGCAACGAATAGAGGCATCGAGTGATTCCACAGATAATACCAACGAGACAGATGACGCTAGTAGCGGTACCAGATCATGCGAAAGCGCCAAGTGTGAAGACGGATAAATATATATGCGAAGGAAATGAACAGTAACTGAAGTGTCACAGAGACAAGTGCTCACAAGACATTAGCACCAGATATGAAGACAGCTGAATAACTGAGGTGAGCGCAGGCTGCCTGTAGAGAGAGCCAGCACAGATCCCTGTGAGGGCAAGAGCGCTCCCCAGTTGTGACGTCAGTAGTTGCCCGACAGCGAGCTGCTCAATCTCCTCAGCTCTTAAATTGTAATTTCCTGTCTTCATAACACACAATACGTAATAACAGGGTACTTCTCCGCATCTGATGTACTAATCCAACTGGTGGGATAAAATATTGTATAAACGAGTGCTGCTCTCTCGTAGTCGTATTTCCGAAGCAGGTAGTTATAACCTTGATTTCAGACGGTAAAGGAATATGAATACTGTCCAATTATTTCTGATTTCGTTTGATTCGTTTGATTCTTTGATTCAGTACGTCATGGTGGTTCGATTTCTAGTATACGTTCACTGTTCTTTCTATTCTGCGATGACGCGATTCAGTTGTGCAGAGTTTCATTGAAAACGGATGGGCGGTACGGCAGAGTATGAAATACAAACAACCATGATGCACAGGTTTCCCACGCGTTTAAGTGTTTGTAATGTCACTTCTCCTAAAATATAAGAAATACAATCAAACAATTTCTTAGGTACATTCAATGACGTAAATGGATAGTGTTAGCAAAATATATTGCGAAGCCATTTAGTGGCAAATAATTAATAAATTTAAACGTCATTCATAATGCAGTAGGTTTTGTTGCAATTCCGTGTTCATGTCGTTACGTCTGCTGAACTACGTGTATTGTAGTGATACAATTATGTCTTTAAGCTTTTTTTTTTCTTTTTTTGCGCATTGCTTCTAGGGACCATTCACGTGGGTAATCATGGGCCCAATGTAGCTCGTGCGAGGCACCATGATGACCAAAGTGTCGCACACCGGCTGCACACCATGTACACCCCATTATGACGATCCAGTTTCCCTACGGCATTGTTAATTTCCCACATGATAACGCACCATCTCACAAGGCCAGAAGTGTGATGGAGTGGTTTGAACAAAACAGTTACGAGTTGCTATTAGTTGCTAGTCGGGCAACTTGCTCCACCTCAACGGGATCGCAACAGAACGCATATGCGATGCGGCTGAACGTGTGGTCAGAGCTCCTCCCCCCCTCCCTGGAGTTTACGGGGATCAGGCGACTGCTGAATGCAGCCGCTACCACTGCCTCTTCGCTTTCATGTGCAGACGCGTCACCGCTGTCATCGTGTCTTATGAGGACATACTGGCTGTCACGTGGGTCGTATTGTTTCACTAATCAGCATAAACTGTTATCTGGCCATGCTATCGATCCATCATTTATTACGTGTAATGGAATTGTTCTGAAAGCCTTTTTCAAGCACCGACTATAGTCGGCAAATATTTCTGTACAGTGTATGACAGAGTATGATTCACGTTGTTATTTAGGAAGTTTTCTTCCTGTTTAATTGAAGAATGGAGAGTAGGTAGAACTTATGCTTATGTTGCCTCGCTGTGAACTTCTTTTACAAGGGGAGTCCGACAATTGTGTAATTCAGATTCGATTCATACTGCCCATAATGAAAGCTCATGGCTAGAGGTGTAATTTGGCCGGACCAGAGTGATAGTTGTCATACAAATATGGAAAGCAGAAAACAGCACGACATCGAGCACATCTCATAAACGATGCGTTTTTATAAGTACAATTGTTTTTTAAATTATGTGTTGGGAAACACACCTGATTCATACTCTGAGCCGGCCGCGGTGGCCGAGGAGACTGAGGCGCTCCAGTCACGGTCTGCACGGCCACAACGGTCGGGGGTTCGAATCCCCCCTCGGGTATGGATATTTGTGCCGTCTTTAGTATAAGGTAGTCGATAAGTAGTTTGTAAGTTTATGGACTGATGACCCCGTAGTTAAGTCCCATAACCTTAACAAACATTTGATTTTGATATTCTGAAAAAGTGTGCTATCATTCGACAGGTTTGACTTACACTATACGTATTCGTTTCGGAACATCGTTTACACTTCTTCTGTTAACTATACGTGGTAAACATTATGAAGACAGTTAATAACATTTGTGAAATACAAATTTGTTTGCGGAAAACAGAATGATGTTCGAAGTCGCCAGTTGCATATAATAAGTTGTTTGAAAGTCGTTTGTCGTGGAAAAACTGGCGATTTCGAACATCAAATGCTATTGCGTGTGCGTTTGTGTGTGTGTGTTTGTTTGTTTGTATACATTTGAATTATATATATATAAAGGTGCATGCCACGAGATTCGATCCGGTGACCTTCGGATTACGAACCCGAACGCTTACCGCCACGCCACGCCTCTGTACAATATTATTAATCATAGAGAGTATTTCACCGTAACGGTTTTTTTTAACTATCGATTTTCTCGATAACGGCTGAGAAGTGCATCTTGGTGCTTTACCAAATTACACCTATGGCCATGAGCTTTCATTATGCGCAGTATGAATCTAATCTGAATTTTACAATTGGCGGCCTCCCCTTGTTAGACTTATTTTTCTAATTCGAATAAATAATCCCTGAGACGGATTTACGTCTCAAATATGTCAAAGACATTATTGATAGATCTGAAGCATTGAATTAAAATTTGTGGTGCGGCCGGGAATCGAACCCGGACCTCCATGCTTACTAGGCAGACGTCTTAACCGCTGCATGGAGAGCCTTGGCAGTAGTGGCAATTATCTTTGGAACAAAGAAGCTAAATTAAAGTTTGTGTTGTGGAGGGAAATCATACATAGACTATTCCAAGGCGCCTTAATCGTTAGTGGTGTGGTAGTCTAACGGTGAAGACGTCTGCCTAGTAAGCATAGAGGTCCGGGTTCGATTCCCGGCCGCACCACAAATTTTAATTCAATGCTTCAGATCTATAAATAATGTCTTTGACTTATTTTTCTCTTCCTGTCCCTAAGTGAAAAATATATAGGATACTTGCAAACTGACAAATTGTTCCGATTCGATTTAGAAAACAAAGCTTCACTTTCTCAAAGGAAAGAATTTGTGGTGTCGCACAAGTACAAAGTGCGCGCCACCTACTTTCGCCGCGCGCCGCCATGCACGCACGGCGCGGCGTTCTCACGACAGCCACGAGCGCCCTCTGCGACAACTCCGCTCGTGGCCACCTCTGAAGGACTGGCCACTTGGGACTGAGATAGCAACCAGTTAGGACCTTCGTAATCAGATAGGCACCAGTGAAGACTTTGCTATTGTACAGGCACTAGGCAGGCCTCTAACAACTATGTATCAACATTCTGCAGTACTATGTAAAAGTTAAGTATTGTTACATTCTGTGCAATATATCTCTTTCTAATTTACTCGAGTGTTTATAGTTTCTGGCTGCTCCCCTCCGTACCTGCACCAGCATGTCGGTCTCATTCCACTCGGCCACCGACACCTACGACGAGGCTGGGAGACAAAAGCGGCGACGAAGTTGGGACACAAAAGCGGCGACGAAGTTGGGATACAAAAGAATTCTTCCGACATAAACGTGACTTCTAACAAATTCAAATGTTCAAATGTTTGTAGAGCTTATGGGACTTAACTACGGGGTCATCAGTCCATAAACTTACAAACTACTTATGAACTAGCTAATACTAAGGACGACAGAAATATCCATGCCCGAGGGGGGATTCGAACCCCCGACGACAGTAATGACCGTGCAGAACGTGACTGGCGCGCCGCAGACCGCTCGGCCGGCTGACTTCAAACATACTCATAAAACGTGTTAGCGGCCCATTACTTTTCGTAGTGACCGAATTGCTAAAACCCGGCATTGCCCGTGTACATATTTATTCCAGTCTTAAGCTAGTCCACCTCACCATCTCTTTCCTTGTCTCTCTCTTCGTCTCCACCTTCCTCTTTGTCTGCCAATCACCTCATCTCTGTTGAACTTCTCCTCCTACTCCACAGTCTATTGCCGCCTCCATTATGAAAAGTTATATAATTCATTTAACTTTCTTGCTGATCAGTGAAGTGCACCATAAGTATATTGCAAGCCACCTTCCGCCATTCAGTGTATGAAATAATTGGCAGAAGGTGAAGTTCCTCTAGCTCTGAAGGTTAACGGTGCTAAATTTCATAGTTTAGTATAAAACGGTAGTTCTTGTCGAATTTCATAGATAAAATGCCCTCTGCCATACAACATACGAAGTTTTACGTAGGCAGTGATTTTTCTCTTATTTTGAAGATCAAGCGTGCAGTTTCTTCTCAATCGGATGAAAGGTACAGCAGCGCATAAAATAATAACTAACTTAATGTCTCGGTGTTTAGGGCGTCACATCTGCTAAACTATAACGAGAACAACGAAATGCTTTCGTTGGCACATGATGTGGCGTTAATGAATAGTGTTTGCAAAGGTGACTCCGCAGATAAAATTAACAAGTCAGATGGCTTTAGTAGCCGTACCAGTTTATACAGAAGCGCCACGTGAAGACGAATAAATGTAAAACGTGAAGGAAGCGAATAGTAAGCCAAGTGTCACAAAGACAAGGGCTCTCAACAGATTATCGCTAGATGTTAAGGCAACGGAATAATTGACGACAACACAGGCTCCATGTATAGAGAGAGCTGGCATAGATCCATGTGAGGGCAGGAGCGCCCTCGTATGCGACTACTGGTGGATAGGACTATGGCTGCCAGGAGTAAGCCGCTCATCGTCCTTATCAGGTCCTACACTATATAAATGTAAACTTCCTAATTTCCTGTCTTCTTAATACACAATACTCAATAATGGGGTATTTTTATCTGCATCTGATGCACTAATACAAGTAATCGTCCATGTTGAGGGATAAAATTTTTTATAAAGGAGCGCTGAAAGAGTGGATAACATAGTTATCCCTTCGCCATCGTATTTCCACGGAGGTAATGATTCTGTTATAGTAGCTCCCATAATTTCGTACCTCCCATCGCATTTCCGAAACAGGCATTTGTAAGCAAGATGTCAGACGGTAACGAAATGTAAAGAATCTCAGGGAGGCGTTGCCATCTTGCGCACAAAGCACCTGGCAGCGGTAAGACTACTTACCACAAGAATTCAGTTCCCATCATCATGTTGTTGTCCCATCACAATTAAGTTTTCCTCTCCCTTAACTGTCTGAATAATTTCCTTTAGCTCCTCATACATTTCTTCGATCTCCTCATCATCGGCAGAGCTAGTTGGCATAGAAACCTGTACTAATTTTGTCGGTGTTGGCTTCGTATCTATCTTTACAATCATAATGCGATCACTGTGCTGCTCATAGTAGTTTACCCGCATTCCTATTTTCTTATTCATTATCAGTCCTACTCCTGTGATACCCCCAACTGATTTTGTATTTATAATCCTGTACTCACCTGACCAGAAATCCTGTTCATCCTGCCACCGAATTTCACTAATCCCCACTATATCTAACCTCAACCTATCCATTTCCCTTTTTACATTTTCTAATTTTCCTACCCTTATTCCACGCTCCGATCCGTAGAATGCCATTATTGTCTTTCCTGATGACAACATCCTCCTGCGATAGAACGCATATGTGACATGAGTTAACGTGTCGTTGGAGCTGATCCCTGAAAATTACGGGAATCGGGCTACTTTGAATGCAGATCCGGTTTCTCCAGCCACATAGCACCGCCTCTTTACATGCTGAGACGCGTCCCCGCTGCCATCGTGCCAAATGAGGATATATTGGCTGTCACGTGCCTTATACTGTTGTGACTATTTAGTATAAACTGTTATCTGGCCATGCTAAGGATTTGTCATTCATTAGGTGTAATGGAATTGTTCGGACAGCTTTTATGAGGCACTGACTACAGTCTGTATCTATTTCTGTACAGTATGTGACGGAGAGTACTTTTTCACTTTGTTATTTGTGAAGTTTTCTTTGTGTTTAAGTGAACGATGGAGAGTAGCAAGAACATATGCTTAGGTTGCTTCGCTCTGAACTGAGACATTTTCTCTTCGTGTCACTACGTTAACGATATACAGGAGGCTGCAAAATGACCATAGGTTCCGACTCGATTTAGAAAACAATACAGCGTGACTTTCTCAACGGAAAAAAGTGTTCAGACATAAACTTGATTTCCAACATACCCCAACAGAGTGTTAGAGGCCCATTACTTTTCACAGTACATATGAACAGTATGAAAATGTGGCGTCGCCCGTGTACATATTTACTGCAGTCATGTCACCTTCTGCTTTCTCTCACCTTTCCTTCCCTTGTCTCTCTGTTCATCCCCTCCTCTCCCCTCTCTCTGCCATCACCTCCTCCTCTCTGTTGAACTCCTCCACCTCTTCAGATCATCTCTGAAAAATAAGATTACTTTTTTTAACACTATGCTGATCAATACTTTTCATCTCATCGTAGCTGTGCACGTAATTTTAAACATTCTCAAAAAATAGTTGTCAATTTTAAAGAAGTTGATACATGTAGTCAAGTAGATTCAACACTCTTTCTACGGCGAAGACATTATAAACAATATAACAGAACATTTAATTTTGTTATGCTTAAGTTCCCTAGTTGGTGATACTTCTTTGTCTCTTACTCTTCAAGAAACTTAACTGTCAGAATGCACAATTTAAAGGCGAGTGACACAAACCGCAATTTTAAACAACTTTTTATGTGCCTTTGCGTCTTGTTGTTTTCTCTCGTTTGTTGTCCCTAAAAGTTTCGACATAATATCAGTAAGGTATACTATGGACGGTATTTGTCGACAATAGTAAGTTAAAGAAAACCAGAGAAAAAGTCAGGAAGCAAAAGCCTATATTAAGAAACTACTTATATTTTAATTTCCGAGGAGTTAATCTAGGCTGTAAGTACGAAGTATGATAGTATGAATTGCCGATTTAGCATTATCCCCCAGTTCTTGCTGCATTATATGATTTGACGCAGCTAACTAAACGCAGACTATCAGAGAAAGAACTGCACTTGGTGGCCAGGTGAGTTGGAGTATTATCACGCTTCCCGTTCTTACTGCCGTCCTGTCTATTCGGTCACGCACCTCTTAACCTCGATGTTCGACAAGACTGATAAATACTTCAGTTGCAGGATATGATTAACCACTTATCAATGACTGACGTTAATGAAACACTAATAGGTGGATGCTTTACCGTGTGCGGCGCGGAAATGGCCGTGGGGTCTGTGGAACTACGATGCGGGTTGCGCGGCCGGAGGTTCAGGTCCTCCTTCAGGCGCGCGCACGTGTCTGTGTGTGTGTTACACCGTTCGAACGTGGGAATGGTGGTTGATGTCGGACAGATGGGAACTTCGATCTCGGCAGTCATGCAGGACTTCGGCACCACACGTTCAACCGCCTGCAGGGTGTGCCGTGAGTGGTTGGATGAGGTGTCAGCCCACAACAAATACTGCCAGTCCATCCTCCCACGGGCATGTGTGTGTGTGTGTGTGTGTGGTGTTGTTAGTATAAGTTAGTTTAAGTAGGATGATTCTGCCAGCATTTTGGAAAAGTATGGACACTAAGCGGTCTATGTCTTTTTTTTTTTTTGCGATAGCTTTGTTGTCTTAGGGCACGTTAATAAAAGTTAGTTCCGTTATACTTAAAGCGCATTTTTACAAATTTACGAAAGAAATTTTCATTCTTTTATGGTTTAGTTTAGACTGTCCACTAGTCGTATTTGGTTTTCTTATGTTTTGCTGTAGATCGCGTATCATTGACTAAAACCGGTATTCAGTGGACAAAAGTCTTTCGACTATGGACGTAAATAAAGGAATATATGGTTTACTCATGAATCATTATTCAACTGATGACTATGTCGCATCTTGTGAGACATGACCCTAATTTCATGAAAGATTGTCAAAGCGCACTAAACTGACTCATGTTCTCCATTTGTGTCTTCCAGTGACGACGAATATTTGAGACTAATCATTCATTTCTTTCAGTGCAAAGAATGACAACAGACAAAATGTTAGATCCCCAACACACACGCGTCCAACAATCCCGCCGTCCCAGTTCTTTGAAAGCGCTCACTGGACTCTTCGGGTAGCTGGAGATGACGTGCATTTGGTAACACGTGGTTTTCTGAAGCATGGCAGTATAATGGAGAATGTCTGCCATTAGCAAGTGTACACAGCTGCGTATCAAATTGCAACACCTTCAGAGACAGGAGATACCACGATCGATTTTATTTGGGAGATATCCGGTGGTAAAACAGATCACATTGTTGAAAAGAGAGCCTTATAGGAGATGTATGGAAGGTGATGAAATCAGTATTGAGCGTTGCCACAAATAATGGCTATAACCATTGCTCCATAATCCGGCATGGAATCTAAATCTACATACATACCCTGCAACCCACCAAAAGGTGCGTGGCGGAGGGTACCCACTACCACTACTAGTTATTTGCTTTCCTGTTCCTTCCCCATATAGAATGAGGGAAAAACGAATGATTGTGTGCATCTGTACGAGCTCAAATCTCTCTTTGTGGTCTTTATGCAAACTGTAAGCTGCAGTCCGCTTAAAATTCCGGCCGTCTAAATTTCTTCAACAGTGTTGCTGGAAAAGGACGTTGCCTTTCCTCCAGCGACTTCCATTTGAGTTTCAGAAGCATCTCAGTAATCCTCGTGCATTGATCGAATCTACCAGTAACAAATCTAGCCGCCGTCTCTGAATAACTTCTGTGCTGCATTTAGCGAAAATGCTACTAATTTTCTGCTAAACCACTAGACCAATTTCAATCAAATTTAGTACACACATTCCTTACCGTGAGGTAACAATTGCTGCAGGGTTAATAATCACAACACATGCTTCAGATAATATGACGTCATAAACAATAGGAATTGGACTAAGTGGCGCATGATGCAGCGGGACTTTATAAATAGGCTATATGAGAAAGAGTACTTAGCGACTTGCAACAAACTTTAAACGTAATTTAAAACCTTTATTAAACTTTTTTCTCGCTGACAATCATAGCAAAATGATGAAAGGAAAAAAGTTTCTCGGTTACTACTTTTCCCATGTTTATGGAGTAAAACTACGGTATTCGGTATAACATTACAATTTATAATTTGTACATTACAAGTTATAGCCGCTAGAAATTTTACCGACAGTATATACGCACATACTTGAGTGTACCTTCGAAATTGTGGTCACCCACAAGCCTGTCCTCAATATAGGCATTCCATCTGCTGATCTCCGTTGTACACTACGCCGTAAAAGTTCTCGGTTTGTGGAGTAGTGAATGGCGCACCCTACAGGTGCCCAACAAACTGAGGAGTATAAAGGAGACAACAAACGTGTGGAGGACCTCTCTGCGGGCCCCTCGCAGAGACTCTGTTGTTCTCTGCCGGCTGCGTATCGGCCATACCTGGCTTACGCACGGCCACCTTCTCCGTCGCGAGGATCCTCGCGAATGTCGATGTGGTGCGCGTCTGACAGTCGCCCACATCGTCTTGGAACGCCCGGACTTAGCAGCACAGAGAAGGAATTTTAATCTCCCTGGCGATTTGAAACTTGTTTTAGCTGACAATGCCTCTATGGCTGACGCTGTTTTAAATTTTATTCGTGTGAGTGGCTTGTACCGATCCATTTGATTTTTAGTACTGTGTTCATTATGTGTTTGTTCTTCGTTGGCCTACCGTTTTAGGCAGGTGGTTTTAATGTGCAAAAGCGGCCAGATGCCCTACTACCTTGTCTGTGGTCACCTGCCCAGGACACGCTGGCATCGTCTTACCACCTTTCTCTTCTTTTACCCGTTTTTACTTTCATTCTTTTACTTATTGACTTGTTACACCCCTTTGCTTGGTGAGACTTAACACATCGTTTTATGTTACATTGTATTGCTTTTATTCTAATCTCTAAGGTTGGAACAAGGGACGGATAACAGTAATCGTTTAGTCCATTTATAACCAAACCATCGAAATTGTATCGCAGTACGACACATAGTCTACGAGAGCACATAAACAGTAACATTCACGGAAAACCGCCCCATCACCCACCAAGTTTTAATCTATTACTTCTTTACTACTAACTGTAATCGAAAGAGGTTTTACACACATACAGTCCTTATACAAATGACTATATACCTGAAAAATGGCAGTAATAAATGAATAAATACCCGGGCAACACCGGGTTTTCAGCTAGTCTAATATATAAAGCAGAGTGACCTTATGTTTGTGTGTTTGTGTGTACTTGTTGAATACAAATCTTTTTGTTCCAATCTTTATGAAATTTTGTACATGTAAGCTTCAATCCATACCACGTCGGGGGTTCAAATCCCCCCTTGGGCTTGGATATGTGTTTTGTCCTTAGGTTAGTTTAACTTAAGTAGTTTTTAAGTCTAGGGACTTATGACCAAAGTATTTTGGTGCCATAAGAATTACAAACATTTGACCATTTGATTTTCAATCCATGAGGACGGTCGCCATAAGTGTAAGAATCACTAACAATACATAGTTCACGAGATATGACGTCATAAACAATGAGATGCGCGAAAAACTGCTGCATTTAGCGGCAATGCTGCTCATTTTCTCCTAAACCATTGGACCGATTTCAACCAAATTTTGTACAAACATTCCTTACCGTGAGGTAACAATTGCTGCAGTGTTAATAATCATATGCGACACATGGTTCAGAAGATATGACGTCATAAAAAATAGTAATCACAAAAATCTCTCACATAATGCGGCGAGACTTTAAAAATACGCTTTATGAGAATGAGAGTACTTAGCGACTTGCAACAAACTTTAATTTCAAACCTTTATGAAACCTATTCTCGCTGACAACCATAGCAAAATAAATAAAAGAAAAAAAGTTTCTCGCTTACTACTTTTCCGCTGTTTAGGGAGTAAAACTACGGCATTCGGTATAACGTCACAATTTATAATTTGTACACTACAAATTGTAGCCACAGGAAATTTTACAGACAGTATACACGCATATAGTTGAGCGTACCTTCTAAATTGTATCACTGTACGACACGTAGTTTATGAGATTAGATCACATAAACAGTAAAGTTCATGGAAAACCGCCGCATGACTCACCAAGTTTTAATCTATTACTTCTTTCATTTAATTGTATTCGCAAGAGATTGTACAGACATACAACCCTTACACAAATGAGTATATACATGAAAAATGGCAGGAATAAATAAATAAATACCCGGGCAAGGCCGGGCATTCAGCTAGTTCTCCCAATACATCCAAGTCAACCATCCGCCTTCCCATTTCATATCGCTGTGCAGTTTTACGCCTAGATATTTGACGCGAATGTGTCAAATGTTCAAATGTTCAAATGTTTGTTAAGCTTAAGGGAATTAACTACGGGGTTATCAGTCCCTAAACTTAAAAACTACTTATGTACTACCTACAACTAAGGACGGCACAAATATCCATGCCCGAGGGGGGATTCGAACCCCCGACCGTAGTGGCCGTGCAGACCGTGACTGGAGCGCCTCAGTCCCCTCGGCCACCGCGGCCGGCGCGATTGTGTCAAACAGCCCACTACTAATTCTGTATTCGAACAAAAAAAAAATATTTCAAATGTTTGTTAAGCTTATGGGACTTAACTACGGGTTCATCAGTACCTAAACTTACAAACTACTTATGAACTACCTGATACTAAAGACGGCACAAACATCCATGCCCGAGGGGGGATTCGAACCCCCGACCGTAGTGGCCGTGCAGACCGTGACTGAAGCGCCTCAGTCTCCTCGGCCACCGCGGCCGGCTGTATTCGAACATTACGGGATTGTTTCTCCTACTCCTCTGCATCAGCTCATATCTTTCTACATTTGAGGCTAGCTGCCATTCCTCACATCACCTAGAAATTTGGTCCAAGTCATCCTGCATCCAAAGTTGACACCTTCCTGGCTACGTATTCCATATGCGCTTACGTTCGTTAGCAGTCTGTAGTGCGGTACCGTGTCAAACGCCTTTCGAAAATCGAGAAATATGCAGCCTGCCCTTCACCCATGTTTCGCAAGTTCTTTTGAGAGTAACGGGCAAGCTCTTTCGCACGATCGACGATTCCTAAAGCCATGCTGATGCATGGACAGTAGCATATCTTTCTCTGTTGTTGTTATGGTCTTCAGTCCGGAGATTGGTTTGATGCAGCTCTCCACCCTACTCTATCCTGAGCAAGCATCTTCATCTCCTCATAAGAACGGTAACCCACATCCACTTCAATCTGCTTAGTATACGCGTCTCTTGGTCTCCCTCTGCGATTTTTACCCCACACACTTCCCTCCAATGCTAAATTTACGATTCCCCGATGTCTAAGAATGTGTCCTACCAAGCGATCCCTTCTTTCAGCCAGGGTATGCCAAAAATTCCTTTTCTCACCAATTCTGTTCAGTACTTCTTCATTGGTTATGCGATCTACCCACCTAATCTTCAGCATTCTTCTGTAGCACCACATTTCGAAAGCCTCTATTCTCTTTCTGTCCACACTGTTTATCGTCCATGTTTCACTCCCGTACAAGGCAACACACCACACAAATGCCTTCAGAAAGAACATCCTTAGGCTTAAATCAATATTCGAGGTTAACAAATTTCTCTTTTTCAAGAACGCTTTTCTACCCATTGCCATTCTGCATTTTATATCCTCTGTACTGCGACCATCGCATGTTATTTTACTACCCAAGTAACAAAACTCATCTACCACCTTCATTGTTTCGTTACCTAATCTAATTCCTTCAGCATCGCCTGATTTTCTAAGTCCGCATTCCATTATTTTTGTTTTGCTCTTGTTAATGTTCATTTTATACGCACTCTTCAACACACTGTTTATTCCATTCAACTGCTCTCCCTGGTCCTTCGCTGTCTCTGACAGAATTACAATGTCATCAGCAAAACGCAATGTTTTTATTTCTTCCCCCTGAACTTTAATCCCTATTCCAAATTTTTCCTTGCTTTCCTTCACCGCCTGCTCGATGTACAAGTTGAATAACATCGGAGAAAGGCTACAACACTGTCTTACTCCCTTCCCAACTAATGCTTCCCTTTCATGCCCTTCGAGTTTAATTACTGCGGTCTGGCTTTTGTACAAGTTGTAAATAATTCTCCTTTCCCTGTATTTTACCCCTAATGACTTCAGAATTTGAAAGTGTGTATTCCAGTCAACATTGTCAAAAGCTTTCTCTAAATCAACAAAAGCTAAAAATCTATCTTCTAAGATAAGTCGTAAAGTCAGTATTGCCTTCCGGGTTCCTACGTTCCTCCTGAATCCAAACTGATCGTCCCCGAGGTCAGCTTCTACCAGCTTTTCCATTCTCTTGTAGATAATTCGTGTTAAAATTTTGCAACAATGACTTATCAAACCGATGGTTCTGTAATTTTCACATCTATCTGCGCCTGATTTCTTTGGAATGGGGATAATTATATTTTTCTTAAAGTCTGAGGGTATTTCGCCTGTCTCATAAATCTTACACACCAGGTGAAATAGTTTTGTCGGGGCTGGCTCTCCCATAGACTTTAGTAGTTCTGAGGGCATGTTATCTATTCCCGGGGTCTTGTTCCGACCTAGGTCTTTCAGGGCTCTATCAAATTCATCTCTCAGTATCGTATCTCCTATTTCATCTTGATATACTACCTCTTCCCTTCCTACAACATTGTCTCTAAGTTCATTTCCTTTGTAGAGCTCATCTTTGTACTCTTTCCACCTTTCTGCTTTCCCTTCTTTGCTGAGAACAGGTTTTCCATCTGAGTTCTTGATAATTGTTGAACTGTTTTCCTTGTCCCCGAATGTCTCTTTTATTTTCCTGTAGGCAGTATCTACTTTTCCCCTTCTTATACATTCTTCTATAGATAGGCATTTGGCTTCTAGCGACTGCTGCTTAGCCATTTTGCACTTCCTGTCAATCTCATTTCTTAGTCGTCTGTATTCCATTTTGCCTGTTTCATTTACGGCATTTTTATATTTTCTCCTTTCATCAATTAACTGTAGTATTTCCTGTGATAACCAATGATATTTCGTAGGTCTTGCCTTTCTATCTATTTCGTCCTCTGCTCCCTTTCACTATTTCATCTCTCAATACAACCATTCCTCTACTGTTTTATTTCCCCCCGTTTCTGTCAATTGTTGCCTAAAGCACCCTCTGAAATTCTTAAGAACCTCAGGTTCCTTCAGTTTATCCAGGTCCCATCTCCTTATTTTCCTACCTTTCTTCAGTTTTTTTCAATTTCAGCCTACAGTTCATGACCAATAAGTTATGGTCAGAGTCTATATCGGCTCCTGGGTATGTCTTACTGTTTAAAACGTGGTTGCGGAATCTATGTTTTACCATTATAAAATCTATCTGATACCTTCCGGTGTCTCCTGGTCTCTTCCACGTATACAACCTTCTTTTGTGATTCTTAAACCAGGTGTTTGTTATGATTAAATCATGTTCCGTGCAAAATTCTACCAGGCGACTTCCTCTTTCATTTCTTCTGCCCAGTCCATATTCACCTACTATCTATCTTGACAATGATAATGCGATCACTGTGCTGCTTATAGTAGTTTACTCGAATTCATATTTTCTTATTCATTATCTGTCCTACTCCTGTGATAACCCCAACTGATTTTGTAGTTATAATCATGTACTCACCTGACCAGAAATCCTGTTCATCCTCCCACCGAACTTCTCTAATCCCCACTGTATCTAACTTCAACCTATCCATTGCTCTTTTTAAATTTTCTAATTTTCCTACCCGATTAAGGGATCTAACATACCACGCTCCGATCCGTAGAATGCCAGTATTGTCTTTCCTGATGACAACATCCTCCTGAGTAGTCCCCGCCCGGAGATCCGAATGGGGGAGTATTTTACCTCCGGAATATTTTACCCGAGAGGATGCCATCATATTTTCATACAGTAGAGTTGCATGTCCTCGGGAAAAGTAACGGCTGTAGTTTCCCCTTGCTTTCAGCCGTTCGCAGTAGCTGTGTGGCAAAGCCACATTAGCTGATGTTACAAGGCCAGCTCAGTCAATAATCCAGACTGTTGCCCCTGTAACTACTGAAAAGGCTGCTGCCACTCTTCAGGAACCACACGTTTGTCTGGCGTCTCAAGAAAATTTATTGTCTTAGAACTGAGAATATGTTCAAGACTTCTACAGCAAACTAACGTTAATGATATAGATATGTAATTATGTGAGTGCGTCCTTTTGCCTTTCTAATACACAGGATTCAGATGCGCCTTTTTCCATTCACTTGAAACTTCTTGTTGAATCAAAGCTTCGCGATAAATGTAAGCTAAGTAAGCGGCAAAAGCTGCAGAGAATTCTTTGTAAAACGGAATTGGTACCCCATCTGGACCGTGTCACTTGTTTGTTTTCAATTGTCTCACAAGGGACACCTTTGACCTCGAACTCTCGGAACCGCACGAAACCATGCTTGGAATAACAGGACAGTGTCTTGTGTGTCATTTCCATGCAGAACGTTGCATTGTACCTCCAGTAATATGGAGGTTTGTGCGCCGTCTTGCAATAACCGTTTTTATCTGTAGTTACAAATACATTACATCGGATTTTTGTACTAGCATTGCTGCATGTACTTCTGTTAAATTGTTCATAAAAAATTTATAATGTATTACAAACTCTAAAGCGAAAGAGAATATTAGAATCCAGGATAACAGTTTACTTACAGTCGTTGAGGCGTACAGTGCTGATGTTGGCAACAACCGTAGAATGCTATTTGAAAATCCAATCATACAGAATAAGGGAAATAATCCTTGATGTTGGCACTGAAGTAAATAAATAATTCTGCTCTTTTCCTTAGGTTGACAGAAGTTTTTATGTAACGGTACCCTTGCCTTTTCAGTAAATTAACCATCCTTGTGAAAGAAATATTTCGTTGCCAACATTAGCATACTACGTCGCAGCAACCGTAACTAAACTTTACGCAGTATTCTATCTGTCTTAGTTAAGTTGTAATCCCTTATAGATATGTGTCACTATAGACATTTAGTTATAAAAATATAAAAGGGGGTGGGTTTTGTGATAAAACGCCAGGTTTCGTGCTTTCAAAATACATACTGCAATTTATAACGGCTGAACTTCGAAACGCAACAAAGAGCATTCAACAGTTGTTGCTGCACAGTACACTGCCCGGTCTCCGTAAGTAATATTTTACGCAGTGTAATAATATTATTTTTCGTTTTTGTACCCTAGCTGCGGGAGTGGCCGACCGCTTAAAGGCGCCCTCCTGCGGAGATTCGAGTCCTCCCCCAGGCAGGGGTGTGTGTATTGTCCTAAAGTTAGTTTAAAGTAGTTTGTAAGCCTAGGGACTAATAGCCACACAAGTTAAGTCCGTTAGATTTTAACCATTTTAACATTTTGTACTCAAAATATATTTGTATGTTCTGGAAAGCTCTGTTGTGTTATGATACTGTGCGGCTGCTATCTCCCTACTGGCAGAATCTCTGTTATTAGGTAGTGCTTTCAAAAGAGATATACAAAAACGTACGTTCGAATATCACACACTTCAGATCATAATAAATATATTTACGGAAAACATACAGAACTTTCCGTCCGGGTTACCAGTTATCGCGACAATTTTTTTTTATGTTCGAATCTTTTTGGAAACGAAGCATTGTAAATCCACCTCTAGAACGATTAGAAGAGTTTACGGTAGCGTAACCATCCGCAATTTCATGTTAAATTGCCGTGACGCAAATACTATATCTGCCCAGCACGTTACACTTAAGAACTATGGGCAACGAAATTCAGGGTGCGACAGCTCGTACTTACAGGAGCCTTAAGACAGAGAACTGTTTTGAACGACGATTCGTCTGCACCACGATTCGATTCTTACAATTCTTTGTTTGTATTAGCTCAAATGAATGATACATTCACGAATCTCCACAACTCTACCACCTTCCTACTATCGATATAAAACCGTCCTGGCGATAACAGCGTCACATGACGAGGAATGACTGCTGGTCAGACACCCGCGCGGTGAATATAGTACCGTAACGTGGGGTGAAATGGAACAGAACATGTAGTTTCTACTGAAAATTAATGTCTAAATATTGCACTACAACTCTGAAAATTAATATAAAGAACCTCTAGTTATGCTTACATCTACGTGTTGCAAGGTTAAAAATCCTCTATCAAAACCTTTCGTTATATTTTAATCTAAATTGTTTCAAATCATCCCAGGAGTTGGGGTGATTTGGAACACTGACTCTTTTGATAAATATTTGCATTTAAAACATATGGAGGATGCCTTTATATGACGTCTGTTTGATTTTAATTAATGCTGTTTACTGGGTGGAACACTTCTACTGTCTGCTCCAAATTGCTGAAATAGTTTTCTATCTCCTCTGTTAACTTGCACCCTACCTCTCTTTACATTTTCACTTAAACGTACTGTAAGAGCCTTGTTATGTGAGATCAGATTTTTCACCCACTCATATCCAGGCCTGTTGCCATCAGACCTCTTTTCCACTCTTCCACTTCGGTCCAAATCGCACCTCAGAATATCCCGAACCTCACTTGTCGTAATTGGCTGACACCACTCTGCACATTTAAATAAACCACTGATTGATGCCCTCTCTTCTTCTGCTGCCAAGACGGTTTGTCCACCTATTTTCAAAGGATTTTTATTATTTAACTTCCTTTAGAGTGTACTAACAGGTATTCCATATTTTTAGAAACATTTCTGAGATATTTTACGTGTCTTGATTTCATTTAGAGCTTTCTGGAGGCTTATCTCGCTATAGTTTTGATATCCAGCTGGCCCAGTCTTCTTTTTGTACACTCGCAGCATGTTCCAATTCACCCTAAAAAATACTATTTTGCATATTTACACCTCTACCTAATAAACAACATAAGCAAACATAAGCCAACTTTTCACACATCATGACTGATAGTTGCCCTTAACATACCAATGTCAGAAAACTGTATTACTGTTACCAGAGTAGCTGTGCAACAGTTTGTTTTCAGACTTCCATATTATGGGAAATTTTACACTTTTATTTAAATATTTTTTTGGAGTTGTATACCTCTTTCACACACACAATTTTTTTATCACTGTAACAATTAGTATCTCTGGTGACTATGGGAGGTGGTTTTCATTAGTTACACCAAAGTATCTCTCCTCAGCAAAAATGATTTCTTGAAATGGAGAAATGTTCCATTTCACCCCAGTAGTTCCAAATCACCACAAGTTACGGTATCAGAGTGCGGAGGCTGGGCAAGATCACGTGGGGACCTGCACGGCTTGTCGGCTGTTGGAGGACTGCTGCGGGGTGTCTTCAATAAGTGGAGGAACTACGTCCAGTCGTAGAGCGTCTGGGAGTACAGATGTATACGTTGTAGTGTCAGCAGAGTGGTGAAACAGGAGTGGCATTAACATCAGTCTTCAGCGCTTGGCAGAGTAGAAATGTGTCTGAAGACTCAGAGCACTGAAGACACGGAACGATGGGCCTCTGCAACGACGACCCACGTACTTGCAGGTGTGAATACCACAGCTAAGAGGAAGAGGACACCTACGCGTCATCGCCGAATTCCTGCAGATTTGTAGTACATCTAGGGCGTTGTGAAATATGAAAATACACCATGTGGGAACTCCAGATGGGAAATAAAAGGAATTTTGATACGGATCTATCACCATATGCACCTCATCAACAGCCCTTGAGGAGCGGTGTTTGGCTTAGCGAAGCGCGCCCGGTCAGAAGGCTGAACGCTCTCTGTAGTAAAAAAACTGAGCCAAGAACACATCGAACAATAACGAAAAGACACGATCAAGGACCGCAAGGAACAAAACTACCTAGAGAGCGAAAGAAAGAAAAGAATAGCTGTAAGATATCGTAATTTTATTGATAGGTACGCGCGTTCGATTACGCCTAGCGGCATTTTTTTTTCTTGGCAATGCGTACACTACTGACTTCACAATTAGCCGCAACGTCATATGTTATTTTGTATTTATATGTGCACAACATAAAAACAGCACTTACCTAATCGACAAAGAAGAAGAAATCACTTCCATTCTACATCACCAGCTGTCCTCGCAAGTATTCAGCGACATGCTGCGTTACGCGTGGATCGCTGCTGGACTGTACGATGAAAGAACCTGTTTTCAGAATGTCAGTCAAGTTTGTTTTTCTATGCAGCGATTAAAAAAAACACCATGTAACTACAAAAGGGCGATGTTCATAACGAGCGCAAGATGCGGTCAGAATTATTGCTTCCCCTGTTTCTTCGATTAATATCACCCCGGTACATCATGTAATTGATCAATCGCAAAAGAATGGAAATATCGTTTTACATACACGACGTCCCTATTACGCGTTAACTAGAGTCCCTTTTTAAATGTTTGTAGTCCCGAATATCATCCAATGCCCTTTATTTTTTGCTTATATAAATTATATAAAATAACCTATCATGTTGTAGTTAATTGTGACGTCAGTCTATATCTACATCAATACTCTGAAAACCAGTGTGAAGTGCATGGCAGAGGGTACGTCCCACAGTACCAGTTATTACGGTTTTCCCCATTCCATTCACTTAGTGAGCGTGGGAAGAAAGATCGTTTAAATGCCTCCGTGCGTGCTGTAATTAATGTAATCTTGTCTTCACGATCCCTACGAAAACAGTATGTACTTGTACGCATTGCGAAGGACCAGAAAAAAATTGCCGCCGGCTGGAGTTCAACCTGCGACCTTCTCAATACGAATCCCACCGTTTAACGCTGAGCCAAACACCGCTTCCTAAACACGCGCTCACAGGGACAGTTGCTAAGATGCATATGGTGATAAATACGTACCAAAATTCCTTTTACTTCCTAAACGCTCGGACATTTCGAGTTCCCACTTGGGGCACTTTCGTGTCTCACCACGCCCTACATGTACCATAAATTTGGACTAATTCGGCGATGACGAGTAGGCGTCCTCTCCTCGTAAGACTTTAATGGGTATGTGATCGACGTCTCTGGGCGTTTGTGCAGTGCTCCGATGAATCCCAACAATTTCCTCACCACGCCGATCACGCCGATGGGGAGTGCGAATCCTTCGTTTCCCGGAGGAACATCTCCTTGACACCTACAACTGTGTGACAAAGGCGAGCTGGCGGCTGAGAAATGTATTTTCCCACTCTCTCAAATTTTGCTTCCTCAATTACGGTATCAACTAGATATAAATGATAATAATAAAAAAAGTGAAACAAATCCATCAATAATGAAAACTACAGCATTAGAAACAATCAGTCAGAGATACCCCGAAGATCAGTGGCTACACATCTACATAGATGGGTCATTAATGCAAAAAGAAAGAAATATTGGTGTATGAATATACAGCAAAATTTTCTGTTTTATCAAAGTTTTGGATTACACCACTCTAATTTTGAAGGTGAAGTTGAAGCCATCAGAACTGTAGTAAATCAGCTAAATTACTATTTGCACACATTTGATAAAGCAGTCATATTCTGTGACTCGAAAGCAGCAATATCAGCAATTGTCAACTTAAAACATCAAAAAATGGCTAAAGTAAAAGATATCCAAGAAATAATTAAGTCCCTACAGCAACACAACAAGAAAATTGCAATTCAGTGGATACCATCTCACTGTGGCGTAATGGTAATGAGAAAGCTGATTTCCTAGCCAAAAAGGGCACAAAAATTGAACAAATTGGGAAAACTAGCCTGTCATATTTTGTAGTAAAATCGCATTATTAACAATATTTTTAAAGAATAATCGAGAAAAATAAATTCTCATGTGAGGGTAAGAGCCGGGAAACCCTCTTGGATAACCAGCCGCCCACCTGCACAAGATGTCCAGCCTGCCGTCTCCAGAATGTGTTCTGTGTCACAAGAGTGCTACCTAATGAACTGTGATCATTTAAAAGAGTGTTCAGAACTGTACAATTGTAATTTAGACTTAACAAAATTGTACTGGGAAGCAAGAAGACGAATGACGTTAAGTCAACTGCCGGAACATTAAAATAATAATAATAATAATAATAATAATGATATTTGATAGACGGTGAAGTTCCTCTAGTTATGAAGGTTAATAGTGCTACGTTTCATAGTTCGGTATAAAACGTAAGATTTTATCGAGTTTCACAGATAAAATACCCTCTGCCATACACCATACGTAGGGAGAGAGTGCAAAGTTTCATCGCAATTGGTTGGTTGGTTGGTTGGATGATTAAAGGGGACAAAACTACAATGGTCATCAGTCCCCCTTCATTGCAATTGGTTCAACGGCGCAGCAGCGTATAAAACATGATACGGCAGTTCCCAATGCGTCTCATTGTTTATGAAGTCACATCTCCTAAGCTATAAAGGAGTACAATGTAATAATTCCCAAGGCAAAACGCGTTGCGAGTACACGTAACATCTAAAGCGATGTGGCAAAGATCAGAGCAGAAGTAGTGCCGAAGAGAGGCCTCGAGTGATTCCACAGATAATACTAACGAGACACATGACTCTACTAGCGGTACCAGATTATACGACAGCGCCACATGTGAAGGCGGCTAAATATAAAATATGAAGGAAATGAACAGTAACCGAAGCGTCACAAAGGCAAGTGCTCAGAAGGGATTAGCACTAGATATTAAGATAACTGAATAACTGAGGACAACTCAGGTTGTGTGTAGAGAGACCTTGCATGCGAAGTTTTTCAGGAAAGTAATGAGACTGTTTCTCTATTTCAGGAACTACATACAGAAGGACAATGAAACTAGTGGAGCTGATAAAGGCAACATTTGTCTACAAGCAGTGAATATTTGAAGTACCTACGGTGAACACACGTGAGTTTATAACATATTTTGTTAGGTGTGTTAGTGTTGCTTGTCCGTGAGATGGCGGGTACATCAAATTTTGTGTGAAACTCAATGACAATGCACTAGAATCATTTAGTAACATTTAGAAAACATTTAAAAAATTAACACAAACTGCTGAGTGGCACACAAGCAGCTCACCACGAGTAAAGAAGGCCAGGAGAAGCAAATAAAATATCTGGGTCATGTTGATTTGGTTCTTTGATCATCAAGGCGTGATCCATAAGGATTTTTTTCCTCGAGGAAAAACAATGTATCAATTTTAGATCCAGGTCCTTGAAATACTAAGGAATCGGGTCATTCGTGTCCGTCCTGACATGTCTCAATCATGGATCCTCCATCACGACAATGCACCGTGCCACACTGCTCTCTATTGGAAATAAGGGCATTCATGTTTTCCCAAACTCCTCCCCCCCCCCCCCGCCCCACAATTCCTAAGATCTCAGCCTCTGTGACATCTTCCTGTTCCCCAAAGTGAAAAATGTTGTTTGTGTACATCATTTTTGGTCCGTAGGAAACCTTGAAAGGGTCGTGACACAGGAGCTTTGGAGGGTTCTATCTATGAGAGGGCAAGAGTGTCTTCGAAACTAATAACAGGCTATTTTTCCGCATCTGATGTACTAATCCAACTAGTCATCCATGCCGTGGGACAAACTATTGTGTAACCGAGTGCTGAAAGATTGGATGTCATAGTTCTTCTCTCACAGTCGTATATCGGAAACTGGCAATTATAACCTTGGTTTCAGACAGTAAAGGAATATGAACACCGTGCAATGTTTTCTGATTATTTTTTCTGAAAGCGATTGTTATTCGATTTCTGCTATTCGTTCACTGTTCTATCTCTTCTTCGATGGCAAGATTCAAGTGCGCAAACTTCTACTGAAATCAGATGGACGATACGGCAGGGCATAAAATACATACAAACATGATGCGGCTGTCTGCCACGCGTCTCAGTGTTTATGAGAAGAGAGTTTATAAGAAGTACGATGAAATAATTATTAAAACACATTCATTAGCGTAAATCGATGGTGCTGCAAAACAAGATGCGAACACATCTAGTAGCAAATAATTAATAAATTTAAACGTCATTCGTAATGCGATAGTTTTAGAAGCAACTGCGTGTTCATGACGTCACATCTGTTTAACTATATATGTCTGCTGAGCTAGGTGAAGTATAGTGATGTAATTACGCCTGTAACTCTCGTGAAAGATCAACGATTGATGATCAGGTGCGGTGCCAAAGCTATGTATTGTTTTTCCACAATTCCGGAGATTTCTTGTTTATTGCTTCTAGGGACCATTCATTTGGCACACATGTGTCCAGTGCAGCTCGTGCGAGGCCCCATGATGACCAGGACGTATCGTACACTGGTTGCAGACCATTTACACCCCATCATGACGATCGAGTTTCCCAACGTCGTTGTCATTTTTCAATATTATAACTCACGATGTCACAAGGCCAGGAGTTGGAGTGGTTTGAGCAGAACAGTGGCGAGTTTTGTTTATGTGGTTGTCCATCAACTTGTTCTGTCACAACGCGATCGCGATAGAACGCATATGGGATGTGCCTGAACGTGTGGTCAGAGCTTATCCCTCCCTCCCTGGAGTCTGCGTGACTCAGGCGACTGGTGAATGCAGATGCGGCGCCAGATATCGCCAGCCATATACCACGGCCTCGTCGCAAACACGCCAAGCTGCGTCACCACTGTCATCGTGCCAAATGAGGACATACTGCATCTCACTGTTGTGACTACTCATGTTAACTGTCATCTGGCCTTGCTAAGTATCTTCCATTCATTACATGTAATTGATTTGTATGGACAGCGCTCTGGAGGAAGTGACTACAGTCTGCATGTATTTCTGTACAGTGTGTGACGGAGAGTAACTTTGACTTTGTTATTTGTGAAGTTTTCTTCCTGATAAATTGAAGGATGGAGAGTAGCAAGAACATATGCTCGCCGCGAACTTCTCATAAACTCATTTTCTCTCTGTGTATCTACATGAACGATATACAGGAGTCTGCAAAATTACCCATATGTTTCGACTGCATTTAGAAAACAATAAAGCTTGACTTTCTCAACGGAAAGAAGTGTTCAGACATAAACGTGACTTCCAACATACCTCAAGAGAGTGATAGAGGCACATTATTTTTCACAGTATATATGACCAAATAGCTGAAAATGTGGCGTCGCCCGTGTATATATTTACTGCAGTCTTAAATTAGTCCACCTCACCTTGCGTTTTCTCTCTTCCCTTTCCTTCTCTGTCTGTTCATCTCTTCCACTTCCCTTTCTCTGCCATCACCTACTCCTCTCTCTTAAACTCCTGCTCCACCTTCTCAGTCAATTAGTCAATTGCGTCATACATCTCCGAAAAATTATATAAGTGCAGTGTTACCTGAAAGACATAAATTTCAAACTCATAAAATCGTGTACACAGAACAAAATAACGAACATAGCTTCTTTGGAGGCATCACATGAGAATGGCATAAGTCGAAATGGCCGACATGAAAAATAAAGTATTTGCAGCAACTTAGGTAATTAATATTTATTGGAATGAAATAATTTCTGAAGCACATTCATTGGCGTAAATGGATAGTGTTTGTAAAATAAATAGCGAATACAGTTAGCAAAGAGGTAATAAATTTAAACGTGATTCTTAATGCAGCCGTATACGGCGCATAACGTCAAGGTTATATTCCTTATTGAATGCACGACCTAGAAGCAAAAATTTGTGAAGCACTATGAGACGGTTAAAAAAAATAAGATAAAAAAACAATAAGAAAGTCAGCCAATCTTTCACATTTAGTCGAACTTTGACTGCTTTTTCCGGTCTCGGTTCACCGTGCCGTTATAACCGTAAACCCAAGTAGTCACGAGTTATGACCATTTTGAGCAAATCAGGATAATCATTGACGTCAGACAAGGTCTCCCGAGCAATAGTAACACCTGACGGTTCTTCTGATCAAATTTGGAAAGTTTTGGAACAAACTTCGCCGACAAACATCTCATGCCCAAAACAGTTGAAAAAATTACATAACACAAGCCGAGCTATATACCAACATCCTCAGTAAAGTCGCTTACGGGAACTGGACGATTTTCAAAAATGTTCAAATGTTTGTAAAGCTTATGGGACTTAACTACGGGGTCATCAGTCCCTAAACTTACAAACTACTTATGAACTACTTACGAACTAAGACGGCACAAACATCCATGCCCGAGGGGGGATTCGAACCCCCGACCGTAGTGGACGATTTTCCAAAACAATTTTCTTCAGAGCTTCGACGTTGTCTGATGTGCTTTGTCTTCCAGACCGAGGTTCTGGCATCTTTTCGGTCTTCTTAGGAGACCTTGTACCACTGGTAAACAGGTTTTTCACTTCTAACAGATTTTTCGTGTGTCACTGTAACATTTCAAGTGTTTTAGAACACTACATTAAATTTTTCACAATAAATGAGTTGCAAATATTTGCAACAATTGTAATACTAACAGAAAATCGCCGAGCACACTAAAACACATCTAACCTATCTATCTGTCAAAAACAAACCATGTATGGTGTACTCTTCAAACTCTGAACATATGTTCGGAACATGTGTACCAACATAACAAAAAATAAGTTAATAATCGAATGGCGCAGTTTGATAAGTCACCTTACTTTCTGAACGGCGCCGGTTTGTTGGTCCCAGCTGCTGTGTGACTCATTTCTGAACCGTCCATGAGCCATGCGCCACTCACGTTCTGCGTGTAAATTATGGTCACGTGGTTCTTTATGACCATGGAGAGACAGTGGCTCTTGGAAACGTACATCTATCCTTTGAACGTTCGTCTTCGAAAAGATTACTATCGCACTCACACGATCAAGTAACACAATCAATTGCGATCTGACCTCGTGATCTGAATTTGAGCAGAAGTAAATCTTTAGCTCTGTTGCCTCTACGAGACTATAAGTAGCACGAATAGAGGCATCGAGTGATTCCACAGATAATACCAACGAGACAGATGACGCTAGTACCAGATCATGCGAAAGCGCCAAGTGTGAAGACGGATAAATATAAATGCGAAGGAAATGAACAGTAACCGAAGTGTCACAGAGACAAGTGCTCACAAGACATTAGCACCAGATATTAAGACAGCTGAATAACTCTGGACGCCAGAGGTAACCTATCCAAAGTAACATTTCGCTGACTTTACATGAGAGCAAAAAGAAGCTGCTGCGACTCGAATTTGGCTACCTGTATAATAATTCAAATACCCAATCATGAAGACCTCTAGTTTTTATATCTTTTCTAGTTAGTTTCTACATGTACTTCGTTCTTAGAAATATCTTCTGAAATGTTACGATATTTTACCTCACATAAATATATTTGTGAAGCCGTCTTTATTTACACACACGATATTGTCAAGGTGCTTATTACATTAGGTTTGCTGTTCATTTGCATGCCATTTTATATTTATAAATGTTCCTTTTTATGTTTATAAATGTTTACCTTTATTATACAGGATTATTCTACGAAATACGAATAGGAATATGAGAATTATTGGTACTGAAATTAAGAAATAAAGCCATTCATACTTATTGAATACCAGTAGATTTATTAAGAGTTACAATTTTATCCTTTCACAAAGCCGGTCACAAATACTAGTCAATCAGCAAAGTTTAAGTAAATTGAACAAAATAAATTCCAACCATAGTAGCTTACTCTAGCATGTAACAAAGGTTAAACTACTTTAAAACCTGAGTCAATGACAAACATTTCTGTCCATATTCAGCATATATTCATTAACAAATTGAGGACAAAATTCGAAATGTTGAAAAGCAATTCCCTTGTACAAGTAATTGATAACAACGTCATTATCTTCATATCCTTCTGAGTCCTTTTCAGTTTCTGTTGACATAATCTGTGGTATATTTTGGTAGAAATAGTGTAAAGATCCAGGCTCCCACCTAAGCAGCTTTTGTAAATCTTTATACTTCTCTGTAGCAATAGATCTGAGAGTATTTTGTATAGCAGGAAGCTCTTCCGGCCATACTGCCCCTCTTTTTCGCCGTTGCACGTCAATCTCTTGAAATTCACCATCAAATGCTGTTTTATAGAACACAGAACCTGAATTCTGTGCTCGTACTTGTAGATGCACAACTTGGCTAACCAAAAATTTTCCAGATACTAAACTTTTGATTGTCCGTTTAACTAAAGGTGATGATGAGCCTTTGAAAAGACTTTCAAAGTCTTTAAAATCTGCCATTTGCATGTCATATACTTGAATGAGTTCTTTGAATCTGCACTGGCGAACAAAATGTTGCCAATCCCAAGGAGTTGCAATTATGTCATTTGCGCTCAGTTTGCTTTTGGCACGTTCACTAACAGCATGTACACCATCTACCTCCATATGAGTGTGTCCCTTCAATAAGAATTTATGGTTTATCACTTTAAGATTAGGAAGACACCTAAGAATCCAAAAATATGACAGAATCATGGGTAAGTTACGATTCTGGCCTCCACAGTTGTCAGTCCATATCGCAAGTTCCTCAGTTTGGGTTTTGGCAGGTTAGCTAGGGCCCACTTTAGCAAACAAGATGACACTTCTATAAGTCCACGACCTGCTACTGTTTCATCCCACATGCAACAATAGGATTTCTGCTCTGAAGCATCAAGGATTGTCAGATTATACGTCCAGAGCTTTCTTAGATAAAACGCACTGGAATTAGTAAGGTGAGGTGTCGGCAAACATTTTTGAAGATCGAACATGACAATCTTTGCATTTGATCCAGGTTGTTTTGACCGATTTTTGTCGAAGGTCTTGTTTTTATATCTTACATCTGCTTCTGACAAGTGGCCATCGTAATCTGATTAAAATTTGGACTGCTTCTTCAGCTGTTATATCATTTTTGAGTTTCACCTGAAACTCATCACAGTCATCACACGTATCAGTCGCAGGTTTCTTGAATCCTAAATTAAACTCAATGTTAAATATGTCACGGTAAACCCACTGCTTTTCAATTAACTCTTGCATCATTTCGTTTTCCTTGCAGTGCTCTACATACAAAGAATACATTTTTGATATATTGAGATGGCTGCTAAGATACAATCTACCTGTTTTTGCATAACGAGGCAACGAAATTAATACGCCACCATTAGTTCGATTTAACTATCTGGAACGCGCAGTATGAAAAGTACATACGAACGCGCAGTGTCATGACAAGTCTTTGTGGTAATAATGAGAAAACACGCGTTGATTAAACGCTGAACTTGGAAAGGAAAATCACTGCATAAGATACACAAGGCTTCGGCAATGGGGAACAGTCGAAAATTAAAACAAGAGAGACCTGACAGATCACGCTTTCCCGTGGGTTAAATAGACGTAATTGCATTTCAGTCAAGTAAAGTTTGTTTAGTTACATTTACATAAACGTATATCATATGACCAACCAAAATGAAAATCGCATACCTGGGATTCTTCATTTCTTAGCAGCAAATCAATTCCATCAGTAACTTTGTCGTAAGGTAAGGTCTCAGCACCCAACAGATTCGCACTGTCATTTTCCTAAGTAAGCAAATTGCATTATTATACAAAACGCGATGAATTTTGCTCGATTCAAATGATAAACCATGTATAATAGGACTGTACCTTTGATTGATCGTATGACAAGCATTGTAGTTGTGTCAGTTCCGTATATTATAGCCACTCATTTTCGTCAAAAGGAGGCGCTACATGTGTACTTGTATCTGTCACCAACGGAGTTTCGACGACATTACTACCGTCGACTGGTAGTAAAGCATCGAGATCATTTGTCTCTTAAATCGCGGAACGTACATTTAGAAGTTTCTTATATCCCAGTATGATGAATAATATCTTAAAATGTATATTGTTGTGGTCTTCAGTCCGGAGACTGGTTTGATGCAGCTCTCCGCAATACCCTATCCTGAGCAAGCCTCTTCATCTCCACATAAGAACGGCAACCTACATCTGTCTGAATCTGCTTACTGTATACATCTCTTGGTCTTCCTCTGCGATTTTTACCCCACACACTTCCCTCTAATGCTAAATTCACAATTCCTTGATGTCTAAGAATGTTTCCCACCAATCTATCCCTTCTTTTAGTCAAGGTATGCCAGAAATTTCTTTTCTCCCCAATTCTGTTCAGTACCTCCTCATTAGTTACGCGATCCACCCACCTAATATTCAGCATTCTTCTGTAGCACCATATTTCAAAAGCCTCTATCCTCTTCCTGTCTGCACTGTTTATCGTCCATGTCTCACTCCCATACAAGGAAACACTCCATACAAATGCACTCAGAAAGGACTTCCTTAGGCTTAAATCAATATTCGATGTTAAATTTCTCTTTTTCAAAAACGCTTTTCCACCCATTGCCATTCTGCATTTTATATCCTCTGTACTGCGACCATCATTTGTTATTTTACTGCCCAAGTAACAAAACTCATCTACCTCCTTTATTGCTTCGTTTCCCAATCTAATTCCTTCAGCATCACCTGATTTTCTTACACTGCACTCCATTGCCCTATCTTATATGCACCTTTCAGCACACTGTCCATTCCGTTCAATTGCTCTTCCAGGTCCTTTGCTGTATCTGACAGAATTACTATGTCGTCGGCAAAACACAATGTTTTTAATTCTTCCCCCTGAACTTTTATTCCTTCTCCAAATTTCTCCTTGCTTTCCTTTATAGCTTGTTCAATGTACAAATTGAATAACATTGGAGAAAGGCTACAACCCTGTCTCACTCCCTTCCCAACCACTGCATCCCTTTCATGCCCTTCAACTCTGACAACCGCTGTCTGGTTTTTGTACAAGTTGTAAATAACCTTACGCTCCCTAAGTTTTATTCCTGCTTGCTTCATAACTTGAAAGAGTTTATTCCAATCAACATTGTCAAAAGCCTTCTCCAAATCTACAAAAGCTAGAAATGTAGGTTTGCCTTTTCTTAATCTATCTTCTAGGATAAGCCGTAAAGTGAATATTGCCTCCCGTGTTCCTACATTTCTCCTGAACCCGAACTGATCTTCCCCGAGGTCGGCTTCTACCAGTTTTTCCATCCTTCTGTATATAATTCCTGTTAATATTTTGCAACCATGACTTATTAAACTGATGGTTCTGTAGTTTTCACACCTGTCTGCACCTGCTTTCTTTGGAATGGGGATTATAACATTTTTCTTAAAGTCTGAGGCTACTTCGCCTGTCTCATACATCTTACACACCAGGTGAAACAGGTTTGTCATGGCTGGTTCTCCCAGAGACTTTAGTAGCTCTGAGGGAATATCATCTACTCCAGGGATCTTGTTTCGACTTAGGTCTTTCCGGGCTCTGTCAAATTCTTCTCTCAGTACAGTATCTCCTATTTCATCTTCCTCTACATCCTCTTCCCTTCCTACAATATTGTCTCGATGTTCATTTCCTTTGTAGAGCACCTCTATATACTCTTTCCACCTTTCAGCTATCCCTTCTTTGCTGAGAACTGGTTTTCCATCCGTGTCTTTGATATTCATAGAGCTGTTTTTCTTATCTCCAAATGTTTCTTTTATTTTCCTGTCGGCTGTATCTATTTTTCCCCTATTAATACATTCTTCTACATCCTTGCATTTGCCTTCTAGCCACTCCTGCTTAGCCATTTTGCACTTCCTGTCAATCTCATTTCTTAGTCGTCTGTACTCCATTTTGCCTGTTTCATTTACTGCATTTTTATATTTTCTCCTTTCATCGATTAAATTTAGTATCTCCTGTGATATCCAAAAAAGTAAATTAGCTATGCATAATGATTTGATGTTGTAAGCTGATGATGTAATGAGACTGTAGAATAGAATATTAGTTCTTGAAGTACTAGAAATACTTGTACTGCTTACCTGTACTAACTTCAGCGTTAATTCCACGATCCTTTTACTTCTTCCACTAATAGAATCCATTTTAATCTTCGATTCCGTCATAAAATGCTCCTCCAAACATCACAAACTACAGCACACTGTTATTCGCACGTGATTAACAATTTGTATAACAATACGGAAGTAACGTAACACTTAGAGGTAAACCATCGTAACAGCCAATACGATAAAGAGCGAGGCGGTCTATATTCAGGTCAATTGTCGTACGGTCATTTACCCTTGTTTACCACTGGTTTCAGGTTGCAAATACGATAGTATCCCATTGCTCAATTTCTTTTATTTAAAATATGCGCATACAGTATTGTACCCCTAAGAAGGTATGACTTAAACTAGCCACATACGATAAAAACCTCAAAATCGCAATTTTTGCACTTACGATAGGTTACCTCTGACGTGCAGAACTGAGGTGAGGGCAGGCTGCCTGTAGAGAGAGCCAGCACAGATCCCTGTGAGGGCAAGAGCGCTCCCCAGTTGTGACGTCAGTAGATGCCCGAGAGCGAGCTGCTCAATCTCCTCAGCTCTTACATTATATAAATCTTAAATTCTAATTTCCTGTCTTCATAACACACAATACGTAATAACAGGGTACTTCTCCGCATCTGATGTACTAATCCAACTGGTGGGATAAAATATTGTATAAACGAGTGCTGTTCTCTCGTAGTCGCATTTCCGAAGCAGGTAGTTATAACCTTGATTTCAGACGGTAAAGGAATATGAATACTGTACAATTATTTCTGATTTCGTTTGATTGTTTGATTCAGTACGTCATGGTGATTCGATTTCTAGTATACGTTCACTGTTCTTTCTATTCTGCGATGACGCGATTCTGGTGTGCAGAGTTTCATTGAAAGCGGATGGGCGGTACGGCAGAGTATGAAATACAAACAACCATGATGCACAGGTTTCCCACGCTTTTCAGTGTTTATAATGTCACTTCTCCTAAAATATAAGAAGTACAATCAAACAATTTCTTAGGTACATTCAATGGCGTAAATGGATAGTGTTAGCAAAATATGTTGCGAAGCCATTTAGTGGCAAATAATTAATAAATTTAAACGTCATTCATAATGCAGTAGGTTTAGTTGCAATTCCGTGTTCATGACGTTACGTCTGCTGAACTACGTGTATTATAGTGATATAATTATGCCTCTAACTTTTTTTGCGCATTGCTTCTAGGGACCATTCACGTGGGCAATCATGGGCCCAGTGTAGCTCGTGCGAGGCACCATGATGACCAAAAGTGTCGCACTTTGGCTACAGTTTCCCAACGGCAGTGTTATTTTCCAACATGATAACGCACCATCTCACAAGGCCAGAAGTGCGATGGAGTGGTTTGAACAAGACAGTTACGAGTTGCTATTAGTTGCTAGTCCGGCAACTTGTTCCACCTCAACGGGGTGGCAACAGAACGCATATGGGATGCGGCTGAACGTGTGGTCAGAGCTCCTCCCTCCCTCCCTGGAGTTTACGGGAATCAGGCGACTGCTGAATGCAGCCGCTACCACTGCCTCACCGCTTTCATATGCAGACGCGTCACCGCTGTCATCGTGTCTTATGAGGACATACTGGCTGCCACGTGGGTCGTATTGTTTCACTAATCAGCATAAACTGTTATCTGGCCATGCTAACGATCCATCATTTATTACGTGTAATGGAATTGTTCTGAAAGCCTTTTTGAATCACCGACTATAGTCGGCAAATATTTCTGTACAGTGTATGACAGAGTATGATTCACGTTGTTATTTAGGAAGTTTTCTTCCTGTTTAATTGAAGAATGGAGAGTAGGTAGAACTTATGCTTATGTTGCCTCGCTGTGAACTTTTACATGGGGAGTCCGACAATTGTGTAATTCAGATTCGATTCATACTGCCCATAATGAAAGCTCATGGCCAGAGGTGTAATTTGGCAATATATATATCGGACGGACCAGAGTGATAGTTATCATACAAATATGGAAAGCAGAAAACAGCACGACATCGAGCACATCTCATAAACGATGCGTTTTTATAAGTAGAATTGTTTTTTAAATTATGTGTTGGGAAACACACCTGATTCATACTCTGAGCCGGCCGCGGTGGCCGAGGAGACTGAGGCGCTCCAGTCACGGTCTGCACGGCCACAACGGTCGGGGGTTCGAATCCCCCCTCGGGTATGGATATTTGTGCCGTCTTTAGTATAAGGTAGTCGATAAGTAGTTTGTAAGTTAATGGACTGATGACCCCGTAGTTAAGTCCCATAACCTTAACAAACATTTGATTTTGATATTCTGAAAAAGTGTGCTATCATTCGACAGGTTTGACTTACACTATACGTATTCGTTTCGGAACATCGTTTACACTTCTTCTGTTAACTATACGTGGTAAACATTATGAAGACAGTTAATAACATTTGTGAAATACAAATATGTTTGCGGAAAACATAATGATGTTCGAAGTCGCCATTTGCATATAATAAGTTGTTTGAAAGTCGTTTGTCGTGGAAAAACTGGCGACTTCGAACATCAAATGCTATTGCGTGTGCGTATGTGTGTGCGTGTTTGTTTGTTTATATACATTTGAATTATATATATATATATATATATATATATATATATATATATATATATATATATATATATATATAAGTTGCATGCCACGAGATTCGATCCGGCGACCTTCGGATTACGAACCCGAACGCTTACCGCTACGCCACGCCTCTGTACAATATTATTAATCATAGAGAGTATTTCACCGTAACGATTTTTTTTAACTATCGATTTTCTCGATAACGGCTGAGAAGTGCATCTTGGTGCTTTACCAAATTACACCTCTGGCCATGAGTTTTCATTATGCGCAGTATGAATCTAATCTGAATTTCACAATTGGCGGCCTCCCCTTGTTAGACTTATTTTTCTAATTCGAATAAATAATCCCTGAGACGGATTTACGTCTCAAATATGTCAAAGACATTATTGATAGATCTGAAGCATTGAATTAAAATTTGTGGTGCGGCCGGGAATCGAACCCGGACCTCCATGCTTACTAGGCAGACGTCTTAACCGCTGCATGGAGAGCCTTGGCAGTAGTGGCAATTATCTTTGGAACAAAGAAGCTAAATTAAAGTTTGTGTTGTGGAGGGAAATCGTACATAGATTATTCCAAGGCGCCTTAATCGTTAGTGGTGTGGTAGTCTAACGGTTAGGACATCTGCCTAGTAAGCATGGAGGTCCGGGTTCGATTCCCGGGCGCACCACAAATCTTAATTCAATGCTTCAGATCTATCAATAATGTCTTTGACTTATTTTTCTCTTCCTGTCCCTACGTGAATAATATATAGGATATTTGTAAACTGACCATTTGTTCCGATTCGATTTAGAAAACAATAATGCTTCACTTTCTCAAAGGAAAGAATTCTTCCGACATAAACGTGACTTCTAACAAATTCAAATGTTCCTACTTGTGAACTAGCTGATACTAAGGACGGCACAAATATCCATGCCCGAGGGGGGATTCGAACCCCCGGCGACAGTAATGACCGTGCAGAACGTGACTGGCGCGCCGCAGACCGCTCGGCCGGCTGACTTCAAACATACTCATAAAACGTGTTAGCGGCCCATTACTTTTCGTAGTGACCGAATTGCTAAAACCCGGCATTGCCCGTGTACATATTTATTCCAGTCTTAAGCTAGTCCACCTCACCATCTCTTTCCTTGTCTCTCTCTTCGTCTCCACCTTCCTCTTTGTCTGCCAATCACCTCATCTCTGTTGAACTTCTCCTCCTACTCCACAGTCTATTGCCGCCTCCATTATGAAAAGTTATATAATTCATTTAACTTTCTTGCTAATCAGTGAAGTGCACCATAAGTATATTGCAAGCCACCTTCCGCCATTCAGTGTATGAAATAATTGGCAGAAGGTGACGTTCCTCTAGCTCTGAAGGTTAACGGTGCTAAATTTCATAGTTTAGTATAAAACGGTAAATGCCCTCTGTCATACAACATACGAAGTTTTACGTAGGCAGTGATTTTTCTCTTATTTTGAAGATCAAGCGTGCAGTTTCTTCTCAATCGGATGAAAGGTACAGCAGCGCATAAAATAATAACTATCTTAATGCCTTGGTGTCTTTGACGTCACATCAGCTAAACTATAATGAGAACAACGAAATGATTTCGTTGGCACATGAAGTGGCGTTAATGAATAGTATTTGCTAAGGTGACTCCGCAGATAAAATTAACAAGTCAGATGACTTTAGTAGCCGTTCCAGTTTATACGGAAGCGCCACGTGAAGACGAATAAATGTAAAACGTGAAGGAAGTGAATAGTAAGCCAAGTGTCACAAAGACAGCTGCTCACAACAGATTAGTGCTAGATGTTAAGGCAACGGAATAATTGACGACAACACAGGCTCCATGTAGAGAGAGACCTGGCATAGATCCATGTGAGGGCAGGAGCGCCCTCGTATGCGACTACTGGTGGATAGGACTATGGCTGCCAGGAGCAAGCCGCTCAACGTCCTTATCAGGTCCGACACTATATAAATGTAAACTTCCTAATTTCCTGTCTTCTTAATACACAATAGTCAATAATGGGGTATTTTTATCTGCATCTGATGCACTAATACAAGTAATCGTCCATGTTGAGGGATAAAATTTTTTTAAAGGAGCGCTGAAAGAGTGGATAACATAGTTATCCCTTCGCCATCGTATTTCCACGGAGGTAATGATTCTGTTATAGTAGCTCCCATAATTTCGTACCTGCCATCGCATTTCCGAAACAGGCATTTGTAAGCAAGATGTCAGACGGTAACGAAATGTAAAGAATCTCAGGGAGGCGTTGCCATCTTGCGCACAAAGCACCTGGCAGCGGTAAGACTACTTACCACAAGAATTCAGTTCCCATCATCATGTTGTTGTCCCATCACAATTAAGTTTTCCTCTCCCTTAACTGTCTGAATAATTTCCTTTAGCTCCTCATACATTTCTTCGATCTCCTCATCATCGGCAGAGCTAGTTGGCATATAAACCTGTACTAATTTTGTCGGTGTTGGCTTCGTATCATCTGAAGATCAAAACCAACTGCAGAACGATCTGAATAAGATATCAGTATGGTGTAAAAATTGGCAATTGACTCTAAATAATGAGAAGTGTGAAGTCGTCCACATGAGTACGAAAAGAAATCCGTTAAACTTTGTTTACAACATAAATCAATCAAATGTGAAGGCCGTAAACTCCACAAAATACCTAGGAATTACTATTACTTCAGACTTAAACTGGAAAGAACACGTAGATAATATCGTGGGAAAGGCGAACCAGAGACTGCGTTTTATTGGCAGAATCCTTAAAAGATGCAACAGAACTACTAAAGAAACTGCATACACTGCGCTTGTCCGTCCATTTTTGGAGTATTGCAGCCCAGTGTGGGATCCTTATCAGGTGGGCATGACGGAGAACATCGAGAGAGTCCAAAGAAGGGCAGCTCGTTTTGTATTGTCACGATACAGGGGAGACAGCGTTACGGAAATGATACAGGATCTGGGATGGGAATCATTAGAACAACGGCGCTTATCGCTGAGGCGTGGGTTACTTGCGAAACTCCAATCGCCAACATTCTCCTCCGAATGCGAAAATATATTGTTGACTCCCACTTACATAGGTAGAAATGATCATCAGAATAAAATAAGAGAAATCAGAGCTCGAACAGAGAGATTCAGATGTTCTTTCTTCCCGCGCGCTATTCGAGAATGGAATGGGAGATAAATAGTATAATTGTGGTTCGATGAACCCTCTGCCAGGCACTTAAATGTGATTTGCAGAGTATCCCATGTAGATGTAGATGTAGATGTATCTATCTTTACAATCATAATGCGATCACTGTGCTGCTCATAGTAGTTTACCCGCATTCCTATTTTCTTATTCATTATCAGTCCTACTCCTGTGATACACCCAACTGATTTTGTATTTATAATCCTGTACTCACCTGACCAGAAATCCTGTTCATCCTGCCACCGAATTTCACTAATCCCCACTATATCTAACCTCAACCTATCCATTTCCCTTTTTACATTTTCTAATTTTCCTACCCTTATTCCACGCTCCGATCCGTAGAATTCCAGTATTGTCTTTCCTGATGACAACATTCTCCTGCGATAGAACGCATATGTGACATGAGTTAACGTGTCGTTGGAGCTGATCCCTGAAAATTACGGGAATCGGGCTACTTTGAATGCAGATCCGGTTTCTCCAGCCACATAGCACCGCCTCTTGACATGCTGAGACGCGTCCCCGCTGCCATCGTGCCAAATGAGGATATATTGGCTGTCACGTGGCTTATACTGTTGTGACTATTCAGTATAAACTGTTATCTGGCCATGCTAAGGATTTGTCATTCATTAGGTGTAATGGAATTGTTCGGACAGCTTTTATGAGGCACTGACTACAGTCTGTATCTATTTCTGTACAGTATGTGACGGAGAGTACTTTTTCACTTTGTTATTTGTGAAGTTTTCTTTGTGTTTAAGTGAACGATGGAGAGTAGCAAGAACATATGCTTAGGTTGCTTCGCTCTGAACTGAGACATTTTCTCTTCGTGTCACTACGTTAACGATATACAGGAGGCTGCAAAATGACCATAGGTTCCGACTCGATTTAGAAAACAATACAGCGTGACTTTCTCAACGGAAAAAAGTGTTCAGACATAAACTTGATTTCCAACATACCCCAACAGAGTGTTAGAGGCCCATTACTTTTCACAGTACATATGACCAATATGAAAATGTGGCGTCGCCCGTGTACATATTTACTGCAGTCATGTCACCTTCTGCTTTCTCTCACCTTTCCTTCCCTTGTCTCTCTGTTCATCCCCTCCTCTCCCCTCTCTCTGCCATCACCTCCTCCTCTCTGTTGAACTCCTCCACCTCTTCAGATCATCTCTGAAAAATAAGATTACTTTTTTTAACACTATGCTGATCAATACTTTTCATCTCATCGTAGCTGTGCACGTAATTTTAAACATTCTCAAAAAATAGTTGTCAATTTTAAAGAAGTAGACACATGTAATCAAGTAGATTCAACACTCTTTCTACGGCGAAGACATTATAAACAATATAACAGAACATTTAATTTTGTTATGCTTAAGTTCCCTAGTTGGTGATACTTCTTTGTCTCTTACTCTTCAAGAAACTTAACTGTCAGAATGGACAATTTAAAGGCGACTGACACAAACCGCAGTTTTAAACAACTTTTTATGTGCCTTTGCGTCTTGTTGTTTTCTCTCGTTTGTTGTCCCTAAAAGTTTCGATATAATATCAGTAAGGTATACTATGGACGCTATTTGTCGACAATAGTAAGTTAAAGAAAACCAGAGAGAAAGTCAGGAAGCAAAAGCCTATATTAAGAAACTACTTATATTTTAATTTCCGAGGAGTAAATCTAGGCTGTAAGTACGAAGTATGATAGTATGAATTGCCGATTTATCATTATCCCCCAGTTCTTGCTGCATTATATGATTTGACGCAGCTAACTAAACGCAGACTATCAGAGAAAGAACTGCACTTGGTGGCCAGGTGAGTTGGAGTATTATCACGCTTCCCGTTCTTACTGCCGTCCTGTCTATTCGGTCACGTACCTCTTAACCTCGATGTTCGACAAGACTGATAAATACTTCAGTTGCAGGATATGATTAACCACTTATCAATGACTGACGTTAATGAAACACTAATAGGTGGATGCTTTACCGTGTGCGGCGCGGAAATGGCCGTGGGGTCTGCGGAACTACGATGCGGGTTGCGCGGCCGGAGGTTCAGGTCCTCCTTCAGGCGCGCGCACGTGTCTGTGTGTGTGTTACACCGTTCGAACGTGGGAATGGTGGTTGATGTCGGACAGATGGGAACTTCGATCTCGGCAGTCATGCAGGACTTCGGCACCACACGTTCAACCGCCTGCAGGGTGTGCCGTGAGTGGTTGGATGAGGTGTCAGTCCACAACAAATAACTGCCAGTCCATCCTCCCACGGGCATGTGTGTGTGTGTGTGTGTGTGTGTGTGTGTGTGTGTGTGTGTGTGTTGTCCTTAGTGTAAGGTAGTTTAAGTAGGATGATTCTGCCAGCATTTTGGAAAAGTATGGACACTAAGCGGTCTATGTCTTTATTTTTTGCGATAGCTTTGTTGTCTTAGGGCACGTTAATAAAAGTTAGTTCCGTTATACTTAAAGCGCATTTTTACAAATTTACGAAAGAAATGTATTTCATTGTCTCATTTTTCATTGTTTTATGGTTTAGTTTAGACTGTCCACTAGTCGTATTTGGTTTTCTTATGTTTTGCTGTAGATCGCGGATCACTGACTAAAACCGGTATTCAGTGGACAAAAGTCTTTCGACTATGGACGTAAATAAAGGAATATATGGTTTACTCATGAATCATTATTCAACTGATGACTATGTCGCATCTTGTGAGACATGACCCTAATTTCATGAAATATTGTCAAAGCGCACTAAACTGACTCATGTTCTCCATTTGTGTCTTCCAGTGAAGACGAATATTTGAGACTAATCATTCATTTCTTTCAGTGCAAAGAATGACAACAGACAAAATGTTATATCCCCAACACACACGCGTCCAACAATCCCGCCGTCCCAGTTCTTTGAAAGCGCTCACTGGACTCTTCGGGTAGCTGGAGATGACGTGCATTTGGTAACACGTGGTTTTGTGAATCATGGCAGTATAATGGAGAATGTCTGCCATTAGCAAGTGTACACAGCTGCGTATCAAATTGCAACACCTTCAAAGACAGGAGATACCACGATCGATTTTATTTGGGAGATATCCGGTGGTAAAACAGATCACATTGTTGAAAAGAGAGCCATATAGGAGATGTATGGAAGGTGATGAAATCAGTATTGAGCGTTGCCACAAATAATGGCTATAACCATTGCTCCACAATCCGGCATGGAATCTAAATCTACATACATACTACTACCGAATTCCAGTCTCCCATCACAATTAAGTTTTCCTCTCCCTTAATAGTCCGAAAAATTTCCATTAACTACTCATACATTTCTTCAATCTCCTCATCATCGGCAGAGCTATTTGGCATAGAAACCTGTACTACTGTTGTCGGTGTTGGCTTCGTATCTATCTTGACAATGATAATGCGATCACTGTGCTGCTTATAGTAGTTTACTCGAATTCATATTTTCTTATTCATTATCTGTCCTACTCCTGTGATAACCCCAACTGATTTTGTAGTTATAATCATGTACTCACCTGACCAGAAATCCTGTTCATCCTCCCACCGAACTTCACTAATCCCCACTATATCTAACTTCAACCTATCCATTTCTCTTTTTAAATTTTCTAATTTTCCTACCCGATCAAGGGATCTAACATACCACGTTCCGATCCGTAGAATGCCAGTATTGTCTTTCCTGATGACAACATCCTCCTGAGTAGTCCCCGCCCGGAGATCCGAATGGGGGAGTATTTTACCTCCGGAATATTTTACCCGAGAGGATGCCATCATATTTTCATACAGTAGAGTTGCATGTCCTCGGGAAAAGTAACGGCTGTAGTTTCCCCTTGCTTTCAGCCGTTCGCAGTAGCTGTGTGGCAAAGCCACATTAGCTGATGTTACAAGGCCAGCTCAGTCAATAATCCAGACTGTTGCCCCTGTAACTACTGAAAAGGCTGCTGCCACTCTTCAGGAACCACACGTTTGTCTGGCGTCTCAAGAAAATTTGTCTTAGAACTGAGAATATGTTCAAGACTTCTACAGCAAACTAAAGTTAATGATATAGATATGTAATTATGTGAGTGCGTCCTTTTGCCTTTCTTATACAGAGGATTCAGATGCGCCTTTTTCCATTCACTTGAAACTTCTTGTTGAATCAAAGCTTCGCGATAAATGTAAGCTAAGTAAGCGGCAAAAGCTGCAGAGAATTCTTTGTAAAACGGAATTGGTACCCCATCTGGACCGTGTCACTTGTTTGTTTTCAATTGTCTCACAAGGGACACCTTTGACCTCGAACTCTCGGAACCGCACGAAACCATGCTTGGAATAACAGGACAGTGTCTTGTGTGTCATTTCCATGCAGAACGTTGCATTGTACCTCCAGTAATATGGAGGTTTGTGCGCCGTCTTGCAATAACCGTTTTTATCTGTAGTTACAAATACATTACATCGGATATTTGTACTAGCATTGCTGCATATACTTCTGTTAAATTGTTCATAAAAAATTTATAATGTATTACAAACTCTAAAGCGAAAGAGAATATTAGAATCCAGGATAACAGTTTACTTACAGTCGTTGAGGCGTACAGTGCTGATGTTGACAACAACCGTAGAATGCTATTTGAAAATCCAATCATGCAGAATAAGGGAAATAATCCTTGGTGTTGGCACTGAAGTAAATAAATAATTCTGTTCTTTTCCTTAGGTTGACAGAAGTTTTTATGTAACAGTACTCTTGCCTTGTCAGTAAATTAACCATCCTTGCGAAAGAAATATTTCGTTGCCAACATTAGCATACTACGTCGCTGCAACCGTGACTAAACTTTACGCAGTATTCTATCTGTCTTAGTTAAGTTGTAATCCCTTATAGATATGTGTCACTATAGACATTTAGTTATAAAAATATAAAATGGGGTGGGTTTTGTGATAAAACGCCAGGTTTCGTGCTTTCAAAATACATACTGCAATTTATAACAGCTGAACTTCGAAACGCAACAAAGAGCATTCAACAGTTGTTGCTGCACAGTACACTGCCCGGTCTCCGTAAGTAATATTTTACGCAGTGTAATAATATTATTTTTCGTTTTTGTACCCTAGCTGCGGGAGCGGCTGACCGCTTAAAGGCGCCTTCCTGCGGAGATTCGAGTCCTCCCCCAGGCATGGGTGTGTGTATTGTCCTAAAGTTAGTTTAAAGTAGTTTGTAAGCCTAGGGACTAATAGCCACACAAGTTAAGTCCGTTAGATTTTAACCATTTTAACATTTTGTACTCAAAATATATTTGTATGTTCTGGAAAGCTCTGTTGTGTTATGATACTGTGCGGCTGCTATCTCCCTACTGGCAGAATCTGTGTTATTAGGTAGTGCTTTCAAAAGAGATATACAAAAACGTACGTTCGAATATCACACACTTCAGATCATAATAAATATATTTACAGAAAACATACAGACCTGTCCGTCCGGGTTACCAGTTATCGCGACAATGTTTTTTTATGTTCGAATCTTTTTGGAAACGAAGCATTGTAAATCCACCTCTAGAACGATTAGAAGAGTTTACGGTAGCGTAACCATCCGCAATTTCATGTTAAATTGCCGTGACGCAAATACTATAGCAGCCCAGCACGTTACACTTAAGAACTATGGGCAACGAAATTCAGGGTGCGACAGCTCGTACTTAAAGGAGCCTTAACACAGAGGACTCTTTTGAACGACGATTCGTCTGCACCACGATTCGATTCTTACAATTCTTTGTTTGTATTAGCTCAAATGAATGATACATTCACGAATCTCCACAACAATACCACCTTCCTACTATCGATATAAAACCGTCCTGGCGATAACAGCGTCACTTGACGAGGAATGACTGCTGGTCAGACACCCGCGCGGTGAATATAGTACCGTAACGTGGGGTGAAATGGAACAGAACATGTAGTTTCTACTGAAAATTAATGTCTAAATATTGCACCACAACTCTGAAAATTAATATAAAGAACCTCTAGTTATGCTTACATCTATGTGTTGCAAGGATAAAAATCCTCTATCAAAACCTTTCGTTATATTTTAATCTAAATTGTGTTCTAAATCATCCCAGGAGTTGGGGTGATTTGGAACACTGACTCTTTTGATAAATATTTGCATTTAAAACATATGGAGGTGTTGATTGGGACACAGTAAACACATCTAACAGAACTTTGTTGTGGAGGATGCCTTTATATTACGTCTGTTTGATTTTAATTAATGCTGTTTACCGGGTGGAACACTTCTACTGTCTGCTCCAAATTGCTGAAATAGTTTTCTATCTCCTCTGTTAACTTGCACCCTAGCTCTCTTTACATTTTCACTTAAACGTACTGTAAGAGCCTTGTTATGTGAGATCAGATTTTTCACCCACTCATATCCAGGCCTGTTGCCATCAGACCTCTTTTCCACTCTTCCACTTCGGTCCAAATCGCACCTCAGAATATCCCGAACCTCACTTGTCGTAATTGGCTGACACCATTCTGCACATTTAAATAAACCACTGACTGATGCCCTCTCTTCTTCTGCTGCCAAGACGGTTTGTCCACCTATTTTCAAAGGATTTTTATAATTTTACTTCCTTTAGAGTGTACTAACAGGTATTCCATATTTTTAGAAACATTTCTGAGATATTTTACGTGTCTTGATTTCATTCAGAGCTTTCTGGAGGCTTATCTCGCTATAGTTTTGATATCCCGCTGGCCCAGTCTTCTTTTTGTACACTCGCAGCATGTTCCAATTCACCCTGAAAAAATATTATTTTTCATATTTACACCTCTACCTAATAAACAACATAAGTAAACATAAGCCAACTTTTCACACATCATGACTGATAGTTGCCCTTAACATACCAATGTCAGAAAACTGTATTACTGTTACCAGAGTAGCTGTGCAACAGTTTGTTTTCAGACTTTCATATTATGGGAAATTTTACACTTTTATATAAATATTTTTTTGGAGTTGTATACCTCTTTCACGCACACAATTTTTATATCACTGTAACAATTAGTATCTCTGGTGACTATGGGAGGTGGTTTTCATTAGTTACACCAAAGTATCTCTCCTCAGCAAAAATGATTTCTTGAAATGGAGAAATGTTCCATTTCACCCCAGTAGTTCCAAATCACCACAAGTTACGGTACCAGAGTGCGGAGGCTGGGCAAGATCACGTGGGGAACTGCACGGCTTGTCGGCTGTTGGAGGACTGCTGCGGGGTGTCTTCAATAAGTCGAGCCAAAAAAATAGCGGTAAGAGATCGTATTTTTATTGAAAGGTACGCTGGTTCGATTCCGCCCGGCGCATTGCGAAGGAGCAGAAAAACATTTGCCGCCGGCTGGAGTTCAACCTGCGACCTTCTCAATACGAATCCCATCGTTTATCGCTGAGCCAAACACCGCTTCCTAAACACGCGCTCACAGGGACAGTTGCTAAGATGCATATGGTGATAAATAAGTACCAAAATTCCTTTTACTTCCTAAACGCTCGGACATTTCGAGTTCCCACTTGGGGCACTTTCGTGTCTCACCACGCCCTACATGTACCATAAATTTGGACGAATTCGGCGATGAGTAGGCGTCCTCTCCTCGTAAGACTTTAATGGGTATGTGATCGACGTCTCTGGGCGTTTGTGCAGTGCTCCGATGAATCCCAACAATTTCCTCACCACGCCGAACACGCCGATGGGGAGTGCGAATCCTTCGTTTCCCGGAGGAACATCTCCTTGACACCTACAACTGTGTGACAAAGGCGAGCTGGCGGCTGAGAAATGTATTTTCCCACTCTCTCAAATTTTGCTACCTCAATTACGGTATCAACTAGATATAAATGATAATAATAAAAAAGTGAAACAAATCCATCAATAATGAAAACTACAGCATTAGAAACAATCAGTCAGAGATACCCCGAAGATCAGTGGCTACACATCTACATAGATGGGTCATTAATGCAAAAAGAAGGAAATATTGGTGTATGAATACACAGCAAAATCTTCTCTTTTATCAAAGTTTTGGATTACACCACTCTAATTTTGAAGGTGAATTTGAAGCCGTCAGAACTGTAGTAAATCAGCTAAATAACTATTTGCACACATTTGATTAAGCAGTCATATTCTGTGACTCGAAAGCAGCAATATCAGCAGTTGTTAACTTAAGAGATCCAAAAATTGTTAAAGTAAAAGATATCCAAGAAATAATTAAGTCCCTACAGCAACACAACAAGAAAATTGCAATTCAGTGGATACCATCTCACTGTGGCGTAGATGGTAATGAGAAAGCTGATTTCCTAGACAAAAAGGACACAAAAATTAAACAAATTGGAAAAACTACCCTGTCATATTTTGCAGTAAAATCGCATTATTATCAATATTTTTATAGAATAATCGAGAAGAATTAATAAATTCTCATGTGAGCGGAAGAGCCGGGAAACCCTGTTGGATAACCAACTGATACCAGATGGAGCAGAAGAGAGGCAGTGGCGACATCCCGCCTGACTGCTGGACACCACTGTTTGGCCGCCACCTGCACAACATCTCCAGAATGTGTTCTGTGTCACAAGAGTGCTGCCTAATGAACAGCGATCATTTAAAAGAGTGTTCACAATTGTGCAATTGTAATTTAGACTTAACAAAATTGTACTGGGAAGCTAGAAAGCGAATGACGTTAAGTCAACTGCCGGAACATTAAAATAATAATAATAATAATATTTGGTAGACGGTGAAGTTCCTCTAGTTTCTAAGGTTAATAGTGCTAGGTTTCATAGTTCGGTATAAAACGTAAGATTTTATCGAGTTTCATAGATAAAATACGGCTCGGTGGAGTAGCCGGGCGGTCTAAAGCACCTCGCTGGAGAGCGCGCGGTTGCTCGCCGTGGAGGTTCGAGTCCTCCCTGAGGCATGGGTGTGTGCTTGTCCGTAGGTTAGTTTACGTAGGTTTAAGTAGTTTGTAATCTACGGACTGATGGCCACGCAGTTTGGTCCGATACATTTACAAACATTTTAACATTTTGATAAAATACCCTCTGCCATACACCATACGTAGGGAGAGAGTGGAAAGTTTCATCGCAATTGGTTGGTTGGATGATTAAAGGGGACAAAACTACAATGGTCATCAGTCCCCCTTCATTGCAATTGGTTCAACGGCGCAGCAGCGTATAAAACACGAACAAACATGATACGGCAGTTCCCAATGCGTCTCATTGTTTATGAAGTCACATCTCCTAAGCTATAAAGGAGTACAATGTAATAATTCCCAAGGCAAAACGCGTTGCGAGTACACGTAACATCTAAAGCGATTTGGCAAAGATCAGAGCAGAAGTAGCGCCAAAGAGAGGCCTCGAGTGATTCCACAGATAATACTAACGAGACACATGACTCTACTAGCGGTACCAGATTATACGACAGCGCCACATGTGAAGGCGGCTAAATATAAAATATGAAGGAAATGAACAGTAACCGAAGCGTCACAAAGACAAGTGCTCAGAAGGGATTAGCACTAGATATTAAGATAACTGAATAACTGATGACAACTCAGGCTGTGTGTAGAGAGACCTCGCATACGAGGTTTGTCAGGAAAGTAATGACACTGTTTCTCTATTTCAGGAACTACACACAGAAGGACAATGAAACTAGTGGAGCTGATAAAGGCAACATTTGTCTACAAGCAGTGAATATTTGAAGTACCTACGGTGAACACACGTGAGTTTATAACATATTTTGTTAGGTGTGTTAGTGTTGCTTGTCCGTGAGATGGCGGGTACATCAAATTTTGTGTGGAACTCAATGACAATGCACTAGAATCATTTAGTAACATTTAGAAAACATTTAGAAAATTAACACAAGCTGCTGAGTGGCACACAAGCAGCTAACCACGAGTAAAGAAGGCCAGGAGAAGCAAATAAAAAATCTGGGTCATGTTGATTTGGTTCTTTGATCATCAAGGTGTGATCCATAAGGAATTTTTTCCTCGAGGAAAAACAATGTATCAACAATTTTAGATCCAGGTCCTTGAAACACAAGGAATCGGGTCATTCGTGTCCGTCCTGACATGCCTCAATCATGGATCCTCCATCACGACAATGCACCGTGCCACACTGCTCCCTATTGGTAATAAGGGCATTCATGTTTTGCCAAACCCTCCCCCCTCACCACAATTCCTAAGATCTCAGTCTCTGTGACGTCTTCCTGTTCCCCAAAATGAAAAATGCTGTTTGTGGCTATCATTTTCGGTCCGTAGGAAACGTTGAAACGGTCGTGACACAGGAGCTTTGGAGGGTTCTATCTATGAGAAGGCAAGAGTGTCTTCGAAACTAATAACAGGCTGTTTTTCCGCATCTGATGTACTAATCCAACTAGTCATCCATGTCGTGGGACAAAATATTGTGTAAACGAGTGCTGAAAGATTGGATGTCATAGTTCTTCTCTCACAGTCGTATATCGGCAACTGGCAATTATAACCTTGGTCTCAGACAGTAAAGGAATATGAACACCGTGCAATGTTTTCTGATTATTTTTTCTGAAATCGATTTCTCCGATTCAGTACGTAATTGTTATTCGATTTCTGCTATTCGTTCGCTGTTCTTTCTATTTTTCGATGGCAAGATTCAAGTGTGCAAAGTTTTACTGAAATCAGATGGACGATACGGCAGCGCATAAAATACAACACAAACATGATGCGGCTGTCTGCCACGCGTCTCAGTGTTTATGAGAAGAGAATTTATAAGAAGTACGATGAAATAATTCCTAAAGCGCATTCATTAGCGAAAATCGATAGTGCTGCAAAACAAGATGCGAACACATCTAATAGCAAATAATTAATACATTTAAACGTCATTCATAATGCTGTAGTTTTAGAAGCAACTGCGTATTCATGACGTCACATCTGTTTAACTATATATGTCTGATGAGCTACGTGAAGTATAGTGATGTAATTACGCCTGTAACTTTCGCGAAAGTGCAACGATTGCAGATCAAGTGCAGTGTCAAAGCTATGAATTGTTTTCCACGATTCCGGAGATTTCTTGCATATTGCTTCTAGGGACCATTCATTTGGCACACATGTGTCCAGTGCAGCTCGTGCGAGCCCCCGTGATGACCGGGACGTATCGTACACTGGTTGCAGACCATTTACACCCCATCATGCCGATCGAGTTTCCCAACGTCATTGTCATTTTTCAATATTATAACTCACGATGTCACAAGGCCGGGAGTTGATGGAGTGGTTTGAGCAAAACAGTGGCGAGTTCTGTTTATGTGGTTGTCCATCAACTTGTTCTGTCACAACGCGATCGCGATAGAACGCATATGGGATGTGCCTGAACGTGTGGTCAGAGCTTATCCCTCCCTCCCTGGAGTCTGCGTGACTCAGGCGACTGGTGAATGCAGATGCGGCGCCAGATCTCTGGAGCCTTATACCACGGCCTCGTCGCAAACACGCCAAGATGCGTCACCACTGCCATCGTGCCAAATGAGGACATACTGCATCTCACTGTTGTCACTACTCATGTTAACTGTTGTCTGGCCTTGCTAAGGATCTTCCATTCATTACATGTAACTGATTTGTTTGAACAGCGCTCTTGAGGAAGTGACTACAGTCTGCTTGTATTTCTGTACACTGTGTGACGGAGAGTAACTTTGACTTTGTTATTTGTGAAGTTTTCTTCCTGTTCAATTGAAGGATGGAGAGTAGCAAGAACATATGCTCGCCGCGAACTTCTCTTAAACTCATTTTCTCTTTGTGTATCTACATGAACGATATACAGGAGTCTGCAAAATTACCCATATGTTTCGACTCTATTTAGAAAACAATAACGCTTGACTTTCTCAACGGAAAGAAGTGTTCAGACATAAACGTGACTTTCAACATACCCCAAGAGAGTGTTAGAGGCCCATTACTTTCCACAGTATATATGACCAAATAGCTGAAAATGTGGTGTCGCCCGTGTACATATTTACTGCAGTCACTTGACCTCGCGTTTTCTCTCTCTGTCCACCTTCCCTTTCCTTCTCTCTCTGTTCATCTCTTCCACTCCCCTTTCTCTGCCATCACCTCATCCTCTCTGTTAAACTCCTCCTACACCTCCTTAGTCCAATGCGTCCTACATCTGTGAAAAATTATACATTATAATTATTTTAACATTGATGCTAATCAGTGAAGTGCAAGCTACCTTCCGCCATGCGCTGTATGAAATCTTACGTAGACAGTGATGATGTTCAAGTTTTGAAGGTTCGGAATAAAACGGTAGATATTGTCGAATGTCATAGGTAAAATACCCTCAGCCATACACCACACGAAGTTTTACGTAGTCAGTGATGTTCCCAGAGCGACATAGCATAGATCCATGTGAGAGCAAGAGCGCTCGAATTACGACTAGTGGTGGATAGGACGCTGGAGCCGGCCGCGGTGGCCGAGGGGACTGCGGCGCGCAAGTTACGGTCTGCACGGCCACTACGGTCGGGGGTTCGAATCCCTCCTCGGGCATGGATATTTGTGCCGTCCTCAGTATTAGCTAGTTTGTAAGTAGTTTATAAGTTTAGGGACTGATGACCCCGTAGTAAGTCCTATAAGCTGTACAAACATTTGAACATTTGAGGTCGATGGCTGGCAGGAGTGAGTCGCTCAATGTGCTTCTCTGGCCCTGCACCACATATAACTCAGCTTCCTTAATTTCCTCTCTTTTTAATACACAATACTAAATAATACGTTATTTTTATCTCCATCTGCTATACTAATCCACCTAATCATCCATGCCGTGGTATAAAATTTTATATAAACGAAGGCTGAAAGATTGGTTAACGTAGTTAGACTACAGTATTAAGGGGAACAGTTGCCAGTCATTACAAGAACATCATCTCTTAACCACGACAGAAATAACAGTACAACTAAGATGATTTACTTTTATATATTTTTGACGACATTACAGCGTTCATTATAATGAAATAAATCGCAATTTGCGATCACTTATGGCATCAATGTACTAGGTTTAGATGGAATACCAACGTGCAGCGAATGAAAATTTATTGCCCGGCCGGGATTCGCACCCGGGATCTCCTGCTTACTAGGCAGACGTGTTGACCACTCCGCCACCGAGGACACTGTGACCAGCCCCACTGCAGAGGACTCTTCCCTGCACGTCTCCCGCCATACCAAAATCTCCATTCGTCACGCTGTCTCTTTCCTATTACCACAGCCGATTTGTTCTGTAATGTTCGCAGCTACAATACTGTATTACCGCATCAGGGAGAACAGACCATGACACAGTTAATTGTCGTCAGGAGCCCAGCCTCGGCTTGTATACAATTATATATTTTTGACGTTACAGCGTTCATTTTACTGAAATAAATCGCAATTTCCGATCACTTATGGCATCACTGTACTAGGTTTAGATGGAATACCAAAGTGCGGCGAATGAAAATTTGTGTCCGGAAAGAGACAGCGTGGCGAATAGAGATTGGGTGTGGCGGGAGACGTGCAGGGAAGAGTCCTCTGCAGTCGGGCTTGTCACTGTGTCTTCGGTGGCGGGGTGGTCAACGCGTCTGCCTAGTGAGCAGGAGATCTCAGATTCGAATCCCAGCCGGGCACAAAATATCGTTCGCCGCACTTTGGTATTCCATCTAAGCCTAGTACAGTGATGCAATAAGTGATCGCAAATTGAGATTTATTTCATTGAGGTCTACGTTGACACGAAAAACTTAAACATAGAACATTTCAGAAAGGAATTCGAATCAGCAAGCCTACTATAACAGAAATCGTTAATGTCAACGATCTTGAGAACTATAACCAACTTCTTGTTCAAACTATACAACAGGGGTGGTCCAACGCGGCTATTGCTTTAATGCAGTGCGACTCTTGTTTTAAAAAGTGAAAAGTGACTCACACGCAGATAACACAAATGGAACTTGCTTGCTCAGACCAACAACTGTGGAACTTTCTTATCTACTTGGCAGGGCAGCACTACTCCAGTCTAGTAAGCCGTGGCGGAGCGACCGAGCGCATTGAGGCGCTCAGCTAAGATCCACGAGGCCGTTCCCCGTCGAGAGTTAGAATCTCCTTCTGGCATGGATGTTTGTGCCGTCTTTAGTCTAAGCTAGTTCACAAGTAGTTAGTAAGTTTATGCCGTCCTCTCACGGGACGTGGAAACGTACGTGGAGGAGGACGTGGTGCCGTTGCAGCGTGGAATTCCACGTTCCACTGCCCTGCGAAGCGTGGAATGAAGGATCCAGCATGTTAGATTTTTGCTTCGTGGAGTGGAACGTGGCCAATGAGAAGCGACCTGGTTTTCAAGTGACAAGCAGAACTTTTGATCCGCCATATTGCAAACGGAACTCCGTATTTCGTGCCTTCTTTCGTTTTAGCTTACAATGTATAAATATAATCTTTTTAAAGCGCCAGAAAATTGAAGAACTTTTGAAAACGCATCGTTTTAGGTATGATTTGTTACAATAATGTACCGGAAACTATATTTTCATAGCTTTAAAGGATATCGTATTTAACGTTAGTCAGTGTTATAATTTGTATACCGTGAAAGAATATCGTTCCTATGCTACGGTTCAACGCCATTCTATCAAAGGAACGTCTTTGTGATACTTTGTCATAGATAAATAAGATATTACAACATGTTGTACGTGCATAGCATATGACAAATACAGCACTGTGTCTAGGGAGCAGAGGTAGCGTAGTTGGTAGCGTGTTGAGCTGCAAAAATTTTAATTTTGCAAAATTTTAATTTTTTCCTTTTTTGTTTCCTCAATGTTTCTGGTTCTTTCTTATTAATTTACGTGTAATATCCGATATTTGTTGTCATTTCTTTTTAAGACGACGGATTAGCGTGGTGGTTAGCCTTACAACCTATGGAGAAAAAGAGATGTAAATAACAGATTTGCATCTACACTCTCACAGATATTTTTCAAATGTTCAAATGTTTGTAAATTTTTGGACCAAACTGCGTGGTCATCAGTCCGTAGCTTTCAAACTACTTAAACCTAGGTAAACTAACATAAGGACAACACACACACCCATGCCCCAGGGAGGACTCGAACTTCCACGGCGAGCAACCGCGCGCTCCGCAGCTAGACGCTTTAGACCGCTCGGCTGCTCCACCGCGGCAGATATTTTTAATCATTTCTTTTAATTATGGTTAATCAACTAATTTGTTAATTTAATACAATTGTAATATTCGGTATTCGACGTTATTTATTAGAAACAAGAACGAACTTTGTTCAGTTTCACATTGCAAAGTGAACATGGCTAGCGCGTGGTTACAGAAGCAGATGCAGTGTAGGAGGAACAGTGTCTACCTACAAAACCGAAAGCAAAAATTATCACAACGAGCATTGTCGAGCTGGGGCATTGTTCCGCGTTTATAACAAGTAAAATATATGGTCAGAAACTATTATCTCCGAATATACAGTATATGTAAAAAGTGGAAAATGGGAATATAAGAGCAAGACAACTGGAGCTGGTGCAAATGATGTAGTTCACCATCGACAATTTTTTAAAGCATTTTTGCCAAAATTTATTTTGTCGTAAATTTCGGTATTATCTCAACCGCTTTCAAGATACATGTACCGTCTTTGAGCTTCTTGAAGGAAAAAAATACAATTTATGTAAGAGTATTGCATGACACATGCAAGCATAAGAAAGCATTTCGCTTTTTTCCGACGATGGCTGACAGAGATACCGTGTAATTTTACTCACACCCATCTTTGTAAACACAATGATCAATGCGCTAACCCGCAATGGGTGCTGGAGAGCGCTGCGGTCGCAAATTACGATGAGCAGCACGTTATGTGGATATAGCAGGGCGTTTCAGAGCGTGCCGTAGCTAGGTTAATATTGCAAAACAAAAAATAAATAAACAGTCTAGGACTGAGGGAAGAGTTTGTAAAGAACAATATTTTAGACCCCAAAAATAAGAAACTACAAAAACTGAATGCGCAAATTCCCCCTTCTAGACATACAATAGGGAGGAGAGCAACTACTATAAGAGGTGACATTGTACGTAACTTGCAAAAACATACAAGTTACTGTACAGCAATGAGACGAGCTTTGGACGAGTCTACTGATATCCAAGACAAACCGCAACGTGCCATATGTGTGAGATATGTATCAAATGACTTGGAGGTGGTGCAAGAGCTCTTAGACCTTGTTATCTTGTTATCTCTTGTCACAACAACGAAGCCCTGGATGGTTTTTTAGTGAAATATTCAGTGCCTGCTGGGAAGACTGTCAATATTGCTACAGATGGTGTACTGTCTATGACAGGTAAAAACCTACGGCTTGTGGGACTTTAAAGGCTGACACTTCATACGCTAAATTCCTACCTGTTCACAATAACAGTTCAAATCCTTCACAGAAATCAGCAATAACAATCTCCGTGGTAATGTGTCTTGGTATTGCTTAGTGAGATGGGTATCGGAAGGTAATGTTGGTTGGTAACACTGCGTTTCGAGTATTTGCTCCAGTAAATAAGTACAAAAATTGTTGTTTTTAAGCTATATTTAATCGATTCCAGTTGGTATAAATATAAGTGTCGTTACATTACTGGAAGTGTTAGTTTAGTGTTAAATAGGGAAAAACGACGTAAAAAAAGTTTGTTTTTCTTCTCGCGCCTATAGCACGTATTTGTAGGCCTAATTTAACGCGCTCGAATCGGTGTGAACAGTCACTAAAACTTACATCTGATTACCCATTCTTCTATTTTTCACTCGCTGCATGTAGTAGTTAGGATTTATAAAGTCTATCAGACACAACTAAAAGGAAAACAGCGTAAATTTCGTGATTTAGCAAAAGTGTGTATAGAAATCCGTGTTTATAGGCCTAAATTTTGTTTTCGTGAGCGTGTTTTTAGGCCTAATTTTTGATTTCGTGAGTGAGTTTGTTTATATCTAGTGCCCTTTCATTTAATTATATTTGCGTTAACAGATTGTAGTGTCTCTTGGTGTAACTTTCACGTTTTTGTCAGTACTTAACCAAGTTTTTACGATTTCTATTTTTACCATGGGTGAGAAGTGTGTGACATGCTGTAGGATCGTTTGTTCCGGGATGTGGTGTGATGGTTGTAGTGGTTTCTTTCATTGGGGCGAATGTAGTGGCGTTGGAAATGGGGACATAAATGAGGTTCACCAGTGGTTTTGTAGGATCTGCAGTAGAGATAGGAAAATAATGGAACAGGAGGGGCAAAATTGCAGCTCTTCAAGCTGAATTAGATAAGGTAAGGGAGACTCTGAGCAGGTTAAGGAGGGAGAAGGGTGAACAGCGGTGGGAAGTGGCAACAGGTAACAGGGGGAACAGGCATTAGACAGTTTCAGACAGCTTTGTCATTGATCTGAAAAATAGATTTGACCTGCTGCCTCAGTCAGAACCGGATGAGCCTCATGTAGCTGAAGCTGTAGAAAGGACACAACAAACTTTCGAGAAGGATTTGAAAAAGGTAAGGAAAACTGTGAAAAGAAAGAAAGTCTTGTTAGGTAGCTCCCACGGTAGAGGTGTTGGCCAACTACTGCAGGAAGAGCTAGTATCAGAGTACCAGGTCACAAACTTTTTCAAACCAAATGCGGGTCTGGGTCAGGTAACAGAGGATATAGGTTCTTTATGTAAAGATTTCACAATGGAGGATAGCGTGGTTATAGTGGGTGGTCCGGGAAACAGCTTTGACAGTAACTGTAAATATTCTATAGAGAGTGACCTGGTGAAGATATCATCGGCAACGAAGCATACTAGTGTGGGGTTTGTATCTGTCTTGAGTCGCCATGATCGGCCTCATTTGAACTCTTCTGTCAGGAGAGTAAACTTGGAGTTTTAACGGCTACTAATGTCAGATATGGGGTCCTGTGGATGATATCTGTAGTTGGGACTACACTAGGCATGGCCTTCATCTCAACAGGAAAGGAAAGGGAAAACTGTTTGGGTTGATTGCAATTAACTTACGGGGGGGGGGCTGTCACAAATGGTCATATACCAGTGGTTACAGGTGTTAGAGGGATACCTTTTTTTAGGATAGGGAAGGGGGAAAGAAAACCAGTTTTGAGAGAGCTTGGAAGACACCCTTAGTTTGAAAAACAGGAGATACAGTTTTGAAAACAATGTTTAACAGAAAGTACTCAGAAACTGCCAGAAAATCTTAGTTATACCGTTAGTATGCAATATCAGTTATCTTTATTACATCAAAATATTCCAGGACTCAGAAATAAACTTGACGAACTACTTATTTATATTGATGAAATGGATTCCTCTAATCCAATTGACATAATTTGCCTCTCTGAACATCATGTGGCCACTGGTATAGATATGTTAAACTTTCCAGGATTTAATTTAGCTTCACACTTCTGTAGAGTAGATATGGAGGGAGGAGGAGTTGGCACATTAATTAAAAACTGTTATAAATTCAAGAATATTGATATAAATAAATTCTGTCTAGAGCAGAATTTAGAAACTTGTGCAACAGAAGTAGAGTTCCATAACAGATGCTATATAATAGTAACTATTTACCGAACACATGCAGGAAATTATAATTTATGCCTAAATCATCTAGAAGCTCTATTGGGTTATTTAACAGGAAGAAATAAATAAATCCTTGTTGCTGGTTTCATTAATACAGATTTTCATATGCAGTCCTCCAGTAAAAATTTATTGCAGTCAGTAACTTTGTCTTTTAACCCAACACATACCGTAAAGTTTCCAACTAGGATAACTAAAACCTCTAGGAGAGCAATTGATAATATTTTTATAGACAAATCAAAGGAACTAAATCATATCATAAAACCAATAATAAACTGTCTATCAGATAATGATAAGCAGCTCCTTGTTTTAGGTATAGATTTTAAACAGATTATGAAGATTGCAAAATCTACATTCAGGAGATTAGTCAACCCACCAAAAATTGAAAATTTTTTCATGTAAGACATAAAGGAAAATATATCTATCAATCAAGATTAGTTGCAATGATGAGGATTTAGCTAAATTAAGGAATTCTGTAAAATATTTAAAAAAATATTCAGGCATCTAAACAAATGCACTATGAGAAGAAGATAGCAACATCAGGAAACCAAGTAAAAACAATATGGGATATAGTGAAAGAGGAGACTGGTAGAACCAGAAAGGAACAAGAGCAGGTAGCATTAAGAGTAGATGAGACATTAGTAAATGATGGGTATAGTGTGGCAAATCTATTTAACAAGTACTTTATATCTGTTACTGATAGTATGGGATTGTCTGGGTCACTAAATATTGCCTTTGAATATTTGAAATTAACATTTACAAATAACTTCAGGTACATGAATGTGTCACTCACTTCACCAGAAGCAATAACTTCCATAATAAAATCTTTAAAAACAAAGCATTCTAGTGGTTATGATGAAATATCAACAAAGTTAATTAAAGCATGTTCTCGTGAAGTTAGCAGAATTTTAATTTATTTGTGTAACCAGTCTATTATAACTGGAACATTTCCTGATTGACTAAAATGTGCGGATATTAAACCTCTATTCAAGAAAGGGGATAAAGAGATACCATCAAACTACAGACCGATTTCATTTTTGCCAGCATTCTGAAAAATTCTAGAAAAGGTAATTTACAAGCAGCTTCTCAACCACCTGACCACAAATGACATATTGTTCAAAACACAGTTTGGATTTATGAAAGGTTCTTACAGTGAGAATTTACTTAAATCATTAGATAATAAATTGCAAGCAGCAGGTATTTTCTGTGATTTGTCAAAGGCATTTGATTCTGTGAACCGTAACATCCTTTTAAGTAAATTAAAATTCTATGGTGTCACGGGAAATGCTGCAAAATGGTTCAAGTCGTACCTCACTAACAGGAAACAAAGGGTGTCAGTGCAAGTGACTAGTGAATTAAGCCAACAGTCATCATCGGATTGGGAAGAAATTACATGTGGTGTCCTACTAGGATCCACCTTAGGGCCATTGCTTTTTCTTTTGTACATTAATGACCTCTCATCAGTTACACCAGCAGAAGCAGATTTCGTTTAGTTTGTAGATGATACAAGTATTGCAATAAAAAGTACGTCAAGCATATTTATAGAAAGGTCTGCTAATGACATTTTCATGAACATTAATAAATGGTTTAAAGCCAACTCATTGTCATTAAACTTTGAAAAGACTCACTACATGCAGTTCAGAATATGTAAGAGATTTCCCGCCAGCATATGCATAAAGTATGAAGAAGAGAAGATAGAAGAGGTTGACAGTATTAAATTCCTGGGATTACAGCTTGATAATAAATTTAGTTGGGAGGAGCACACCACAGAACTGCAAAAGCGACTCAACAAATCTGTATTTTCAATACGAATGTTATCAGGCGTAGGAGACATAAAAATAACAAAGCTTGCATACTTTGCTTACTTTCATTCCATAATGTCGTTTGGTATAATATTTTGGGGTAACTCTTCAAGTCAGTCAAAAGTCTTCAGAGTCCAAAAGCGTGTAATACGTATTATTTGTGGAGAAAATTCACGGACGTCCTGTAGAAGCCTCTTTTAAAAACCGGGTATTTTAACTACTGCCTCTCAGTATGTTTATTCCTTAATGAAATTTGCCATAAATAACATATCTCTTTTCCCAACGAACAGCTCATTTCATACATACAATACTAGGAATAAAAATGATCTCCACAAGGACTTAAAAGCACTTACTTTAGTTAAAAAGGGGTCAACTACTCAGGAATACACATTTTCAATAATTTACCATCAAGTATACAAAATTTAGCTACAAATAAATATCAGTTTAAGAGGATCCTAAAAGACTTTCTAGTGGCCAACTCCTTCTACTTCATTAGTGAATTTCTAAATTGTACCAAATGATGCATGTATCAGTTTTCATACTATATTAGTATTATTATATTATCAGCTAAAAACACTTACAATGTATGTATCTGTATTTATATTATTAGTATTCAGCTTGTAAATTTTATTTATTGACATGTTCCACGTCCACGAGGATCTCCTCAACATGGATCTACGGAACTAAATCTAACCTAATCTAATGTTCTATTCAGATTTTTCCAATCACTGGACCCAATGAAGGAATTTCTGCAAGAAAGAAGGAAAATCTCTCTGTCAGCTTGATGAGCCACAGAGATTATTAGATATGGCTGTATTTATTGATGTTCAGCATTTACAAACACTAAACAAATCATTACTAGGAAGAAATAAACTTATTTCTGTTTTATCGCAGTCTGTGTTCAGATTTCGTAATAAATTAAAACTCTCTTAGAATGACTTTGACAATAAAATATTTACTCATCCTGAACAAAATTTCTAAAAGCCTTCCATTAGTTCAGGTGCAAATACAAGATTATTTAAGTAGACTGTTTGCCCGTGCACCTAATCTTGCATTTTCATTTCTCGAAAATACTTTCCTTGTTGATGTTGTGGAGGATGGCTGTCCTGTTTTACCGCCGATTATTAAAGATTCAGCAGTTGTAGAGTTGGAGCTCTGGAAATTCAATAGTACGAAGGACAAAATATCTGAAACATAGCGGTTGTTCAACTACTGAGTTTCTGAAGAAGGTTCCAAAAGAAAAATATCCTGCAACAAGATAGTTTGCCTAGAGACTTCTCTCAGTTTTCGAGACCACTTAATGTGTGTGAATCAGTGTACTCATCTCTCAAGTTTATAAAATATAAATATCGATCTATACTATCAGATGAACATTTATATGAACTTTTCAGCACTGCTCTCGCCAATTAACAGACATATTTCAAACAGTTTACAGCAAAAGTGAACACTCCGACAACCTCATCACAAATGTAGTTTCCAATTTCTATTGTGCAATAAAGCAGTTCATTTTTAAAGTAGTGTTTCTTCATTGATAGTAGTTTTAGTTTACTTACGGCTGCGGCGGCGTAGTGTGATAATGCTGACAACTGCATGCTCGATTTGCAAGAATAATGAATTTACTAAGCGGACAAAGGTAGACACAAGAACGTGTCAACCATAGAACAGGAACAACATTAATTATTTACTAAATCGTAATTATATTCTATGTGGTTGTGTTTTCAAACAGCACTCAAAGGTCGTTGCCAACATCAGCACAATATCCCGCCGAACCGTAAGTAAACAATTACTTTGATATTACTTCAAGTGTAAAGCCCCGGCCGATGTCGGTCACGTGGTTGACGATAATATTGGAAAAAAAGAGAGACAGAGGGTAGCGCGACTTAGTCACATTATTTCCAGTGCAATACAACACATATAATAGCACTGTAACTCCGTTGTGAAAAAGGGGTTTAAGAAATGATTGAAATTACGCTTAACTTTTGTTAGAAGTCTTTACATCCTCTAATTATGAAACACTGAACGGGTATATAATGGGTAATTTGCGCTTCATTTTAAGGAAAAGCATTTCAGTATTTATGACGACATTTGTCCTGAACTATGTGCCGTACAGTGATATAATTTTGATGGTGCATTAAGTGACATTTGTAGATAATGTCTGCAGAGTGTGGTTTGAATCGAGAGAGTAGTTAATAAGTTATGAATGAAAACGTTATTGTTTTGTGGGAGAGGGGAGGGGTTGCCTGCGAGATTAGCTTTCTTAAAGGTTTCAAAGTGTACGTGAAGTATTTTGGAAGCCGCAAAGTGTTATCGTTTTCGAGTCATGTATGCGCAAACTTGGAATATTTGAACACTGACAGCACACAGTTTCGAATTGTAGTACTTATTATGTTCCACTTAACATAAGATTTTATCTCTTAAAAAGCACATTGCAATTGCATTATGAATTTTTAAATTCAGTCAATAATTACGCGAAACATTGAAAATGAATTTTTTTGCAACTAAATATTCAGGACACCGAAAATAGGATTCTGTATTGTAGGGTTATAATCTTACGAAACGAATGACTTGCATCGAAACAGTTCCGTAAATTTGCGGCTCCCAAGGTAAGGTGAGTGGTCACCCCTGCTATACAATCCCCCATGGAGCCAGTGCACGCACAAAACTACCATAGCACGGAAAGAAAGGCTCCCCACCCCTATACTCAATATTATCAAGGAGAAGCGTAAACTCTATACACAATTAAACGACATCCAACTGAAGGAGCCAGGACTGAATGGAATCGGCTTAATCTCCAATGCAGAACCAAAATTCGATATTTCCGAGCCAACGGAAGGCAAAGGGAATCACCCAAAGAACCTTTCTCTCTTCTGGAGAAAATTCAGGACAGTCATGGAACAAACTGTCACTGCAGAACCCGCCTTACAGGTAGACGAACATATCGCAACCGATGAAAAGGAGAAAGCTGAATTTCTTTGTGACGTACTAAAAAAAAAAAAAAGAAAACGTGATAAATCTCAGGACACTAATTTCAACGAAAGCTACGAGGAAATGATAGAGCGGGAACTTCCTACAGTGTAACATCAGGACACTACAACAACCGACCATCCTCTGTTGAAAAAAATCACTGCGGACGGAAAACCGCTGCCATTCTGACCGGCAAAGTTACCGGAATCGGACGTATTCACTTAAAACTTCTTCTACCTCATGGTGTAGCGAGCACGCTTAAACCTCTTTCTAACACAGCATTAAATCTATAAACGGTGCTGTCGCAATGGAAACATGCATATCGCAGAATTATCCTTAACCCAGACTAACCGAAAAAATAACCCGAACTCGTACAGGCCCATAACCGTGTTTCGAACAATAGGGAAAACTTCCAAGCCCTTATCAGTAATAGGATACAGCACTTCGCAGAAGCCAATAATATCATACCACCTGAGTAGACCGGCTTCAGAAGCAACAGCCGATCCTATACTTAGGCTCACCAGTAACGTTGTACGTTGTCGAAGCCTGCAACCTTGCAGGTACAACTATCACGCTTCTCTTAGACACTGAACGTGGTTTGGCCCGTTGGATTGTTGTTTAAAATGCTCCACTATAACTTTACACCAGATGTTGTGCAACATGTAGCTAGCTTTATCGGAAACAGAAAGGTTCAAGTCCGCCCGGAAACCAGCTGTCCACATCCCATAGGAGCAGTTATCTCGCCACTACTGTTCTCGGTATCTGCTGCGGACATTCCCAGGCCAAGAGGTTGGAATGAGGGTATGGGTTTGTATGCAGACGATATCGTTTACTGGTGTCACGCCTAAACCTGTGCCATTATAAAAGAACAAACAAACAATTACATAAACAAATTGCAATCCTGGCTCTGCAAATGGGGGATAAAAACGAATCACAAAAAGAGTTAACTAATCCGATTTCGACACAGAAGACTTTTTCAGCTCAAAGCTCAAGATCCAGATAATCTCAATATCAGACTCTGGAGACGAAACATAACTCCACAATCTAGTGTCAAATACCTCGGAATCTATGTGGATGATCAACTAAACTGGCAGAAAAGACTACAGCAAAAATAAAAAGAGTCAAGAAGAATTTCAATCTTGTAAGGCTCCTGAAATACAAAACAAAAGGTGTAGAACATCCAACTGCTACTTGGAGAAACAAAATCTTCGTACGCCCAATACTAGAATACGGATCAGAAACTTGGCTTATGTGAAAAACAATAACCAGAATAATCTTTTCTACAGATAGAAGAATGCTACGCATCGCTGAAAATCTACGATACGACTTTCCAACATCTCTACTACAAGACACCCTCAGTACCAAGAACTTACTAGGGAGACTGAAGGAAAATGTGTTAACTTTCGACTAACATCTAATAGAACATTACCCCACTATTTTTAACTACCTGAGATTCAAATACGTCTTTCCTACATACATCATACTGGAAGCTACCTCTGAATTACTCCTACAAATACCGCTAGAAGATGAAGAAATTACCGAAAGCGTTCACAGACCAATACCGATCACAGGCATTTGGGGTGATCTAGCAATACAACAGTAATAATACAAAGAATCCTCAAAATTTAATTAAAAGAAACATGCAAATGAATGACAACAGAAGAAGAGGGTAGCAAAACCTATCGACTAAAATCAGAGCTCGAAATGCCAACTTTAAAGACGAAAAGAAGCAGATCTAGGAAATGTGAGCAGAAATCGCAGCTGAGGTTTTCTTCCCACGATCGTTTTTCCGTCAGCTGTAAGCAGAATGTCGGGATTTAGAAGAAAGATGATGTGTCAAAAACAAGCTACTTCAATATATAACTAAAGGTTACCCACATAAGCACTCCATTTTTAAAATGAAAAGTGTCAAAACAGCATAAACATAACACATTGGCTGAAAAGGGCATGAGCCTTCCTGCAGCCCAACATCTCCATCAGAGATGGAATGAAAGATTTAATAATAATAATAATAATAAAATTCTGGCCAATTTGAATACTCTTTCTGGAAGTGACTTCTGCTATTCAGGACGTCATTACGATACGATTTCTACTAATCGTTCACTGTTCTTTCTATTCTGCGATGGCACGCTTGAAAGACCACCGTTAATTGTAAAATTAACTCTAGCTGAAAGGAGCTAGTTAAAAGCTTACTTTAAACATGTTATTCTGGCCATAAGAAACCAGCAAAAGGATTCGCGTGAACTAACTACTTCCTGCAACAGAATCTTGTTCCCTGGCCCAGAATTTAGAAATGATTCAAAAATTTACTTTAGCACCAGGAAGACAAAGAGACGGTGGTCAACACACATCGTAGATCACAAGAATTACACACAATCATTAATATACAAGCCACCCCGAACTAAACCATTCCATGAAGATGGCTGTGAGAACATTTATGGCGCAACGGAATTAAAATATGATAATATGCATCTGAATTTGTTCTCAGCACTAGTGAAAAACAACTTTAAATAAGAGGGGAAGATATTCATTAACAAATATTCATAAGTAGGATATTTCACTGATAACTTATTTATTCCGTCCACACATAAGCAAATGGGGGAACCAATTTTGTTAAACAATAAAAATGTATCCCACATTGGAAATTAAGCTAAAGTAATCTTAACTGAACATCGTCGGAGGAGGGATTTACAATCAACAAGCATGCAGCCACTCACACGCGCGAAGCAAAGCGAAACTCACCCAATTCAGCGTGCTGATACGAAGCAGAAGCAGGCGCCGCTATCGTAGGCGAAATTCAGCGAACCAGGATGAACCACTCAACTCAAGGAAAATAAACTTCGTAGGTGGCTCTGGTCAGTCTTTCTTCCTTGAGATGGTACGCGATAATAGAGAGATTAATTTCTACTTAAATCAAACCGTAAGCATGCAGACTTACTAAGACACAGGGCACTCATCTGATACATTACATATTCGCACCCCACTGAAGGCGAAGTGCTTAAAGGTCGTATTCATTTAAAAAAAAAAAAAAATCCACGGAATCATAGATTACGATGCAAGAATATACAACAGTAAGGCACTGGTATGTGAGCAGTGGAGAGAACTCAAATGATTAGCAATAAACCCTTGAAGTCGGAGTTCGGATGCACGTGCTTGCGAAAACCAGTAAAATATAAAAATAAATTCAATTTCCGAGAAATAAGGAAAAATAGCTACAGCATGCAACCCTTAGAAATGCTTAGGATATCATAAGGAAGCTAAAAAATACAGTTAAACGCGATTGGGAAGGTTTTACACGGATGGACAAAGTCCAGTCTTCAAAAATCAGAAAAGTGGAATAAATTCGAAGTCGGAGTAAATCAATTAAGAAATACGGCATGCAGCCCCGTGAAATACGTAGTATTCCATAATTTCTTGCCTGAAGGGCATAGAAACAGACACAGGGGTAGCTGAAGGCACCACATGGAGTACATATCACTCGCAGAAGGAGAAAATGTAAAAGAATATTTCACATGCACTATACAGAATAAAAATATTCCCGCACATTAATTGCATCTCACAAAGCTGTAAAGAAATTAAACCGAATTCGTATACCGCTGGCTAGTCTCACAAAGGTTAGTGATTCTCAGCCGTTATCAAACCGAATTAGTTACATGTTCAACATGTTTACCTACGCAAAATCACCTAAATGAAATTGAATACACTTCCGTACATGACCAGACAAACTTATTCCAAAAAATGAACCTAAGTTCTGAAATCTAACTTGAACAGTCAGCCAGTCCTCGCCACCGCCGGAAATCGGTAAAACCCAAGTAAAACGAGGTAGTGGGGAGAGCTTAGACTCGTGCGTCCAACCGAGACTCGCTACTGGGCATTGCCAAAGGGTGGAGGAACCTCTTTGGTAGCGTCAAAAGCAGAAGTTGGTAACGACTACTTATCGACACGAAGCCAGAGAGACATGCAAACCGAGCAGCCAGCAGCTGACGACGAAAATTCTCCTACATACACTCAGACTGCCATGCTAGAAGATGCTCATTCATGCACATAATAAAGAGAGTACACATTCTCACACGGACAGTGGCGTCACGGAGAAACAGTTCATATTGCCACATTCATAGACACAACGATAAATTATTAGCATAATAAAATCCCAGCAATATTAAGACAGTATTACAGAAAATAACATTTAAAAACATGAAATGAAATGCTATTCCTCATGGCTCCGAACGAAAAGAGGTCTTGTTTAGCAAAAAAGCCCGCCTAGTGAACTTAGATAAATTACAAAGTTAAGAACCTAGGGGAGACGGCAGACAGCCGTCTTTCACGATTCAAGAGTCCAAAGTTTCAATGAAGTAGGGTAAACGGTACAGCACCGCATAAAATACTAACAAACATGATGCGCCTGTTTCCCACGCGTCTCAGTGTTCGTGACGTCACATCTCTTAAACTATAGGAAGTACAATGAAGTAATTTCTAAGGCACATTTGTTAGCGTAAATGGTTAGTGTTTGCAAAATATGTTAGGAACACATTTAGTAGCAAAGATGTAATAAATTTAAACGTCATTCATTATTCAGTCGTATTAGACAGTGTTCATTACCTCATATCTCATGAACTATGTGTCGTACAGTGATATAATTCTCCCTATAACTTTCGCGAAAGTAACGATGAATGAGCAGGTGCAGTGTCGTTATGCAAAAGCCATGTATTGTTTTTCCATAATTCCGGACGATTTTTCAGTATTGCTTCTCGGAAATGGCGCATGACATCAAAGTCATATTGCTTATTGACCGCAAGACGTAAAAACAAAAATTTATGAAGCAGTACGCCACAGTAATTTAAAAAATTAAGTCATTCAAACGTTTTACTTTCAGTCGAACATTGAGTGCTTTTTTCGGTTTTGGTTCACCGCGCTGCTTCCATTGGGGTGGCTGGTCTTTGGTTTCGCCGTCATAACCGTAAACCCCTGTTTCGTCACGAGTTACGACCGTTTTGATCAAATCTGGATCATCATTGACGTCATTCGAGAGATCCTGATCAATGCTCACGCGACGGTTCGTTGGATCAAATTCGGGAAGTTTTGGAACAAACTTCGCCGACACACTTCTCATGCACAAGACGGTCGAAACAATTGCATGACACGAGCCAACCTGTATGCCAACATCCTCAGCTACGTCGCTTACAGGAATTCGACGATTATCCAAAACAATTTGCTTCAGAGCTTCGACGTTATCATCTGTTGCTGATATGCTGTGTCTTCCAGATCAAGGTTCTGGCATCTTCTCGTGATCTTGGAAGAGCTTGTATCACTTATAAACATTTCTTTTACTCCGAACAGATTCATTGTACGACACTCAATAGTTCAAGTGCATTAGAATACTACATTCCATTTTTCACTAGAAAGTGATGCAAAGTTTTGCAACAATAGTCATACTAATAGAAAATCACCGAGCACCCTAAAACACATCTAACATAACTGCCAAAAACAAAAGTGTGGTGTATACTTGAAACTTCAAATGTTCAAATGTTTGTAAAGCTTATGGGACTTAACTACGGGGTCATCAGTCCCCAAACTTACAAATTACTTATGAACTACTTACGAACTAGGACGGCACAAATATCCATGCCCGAGGGGGTATTCGAACCCCCGACCGTAGTGGCCGTACAGACCGTGACTGAAGCGCCTCAGTCCTCTCGGCCACCGCGGCCGGCGTATACTTGAAACTTTGATCATATTTTCAGGGCATTTGTACTAACATAATAAAAAATAAATTCCTAATGGGATGGATTTTGCCGGCGCAGTTTGATAAGTTACCTTACTTTTTGAACGGCGCCGGTTTGTTGGTCCCAGCTGCTGTGTGACTCATTTCTTAACTCTCCACGGGCCATACCCCACTCATGTGCTGTGTGTAAATCATGGTCACGTGGTTGTTTATGCCCATGGAGAGACAGGGAGCCCGAGAAACATACTTCTATACTGTGAACATTCGTCTTCGGATAGATTGCTATCACACTTACATGATGACGTAACACAATCACTTGCGATCCGAACTTGTGATTTGAATGACTGAGCGGAAGTAAATCTGAAGATCAGTTGCCGCGATGAGTAGCGTACCAACGAAGAGAGACATCGAGAGATTGCACAATAATACTAACGACACAGATGACTCTAGTAGCGGTACCAGATTATACGAATGCGCCACACGAGAAGACGTTAAATTAAAATGAAGGATATGACTAGTAAGCGAAGTGTGATAGAGACATGTGCTCACACAAGAGTAGCACTAGATATGAAGACAGCTGAATAATCGAGGTCAGTGCAGGCTCCAGGTAGAGACCCCTGCGCTCTCCAGTTGTGACTGTAAAAGTAGTCAGGTCTTACATCAGGCATGGCCAACATTTCCGGCCAGTGGAGTACACTGTAGCTGACTGCCCCGGCCGCGACCGTGTGTCGCTAGTGCCCCACACACAAGCGCCTGGGGACAGTAGTGCGTCGGACGTCAGTTACCGTACCAACCGATAGATGCCTCTACGGTCGCAAGCTATGTCCTGCAGAGACGCCATTTTCCATTTCGTATTTTCATGCTTTTCTCCTTATAATTCGTGTGTTGCTATCTCAAAGTTACGGCATACTTAAGAGGTACCAAAACCATGTCGTTCTTAGTACAATTAGTTGTAAATTACAGCCAATAAATGCCATATTTGCGAGTAACCTTTAATACTGTCGCTTTCATTTCTGTGCTACTTGTATAGGGTTGCCAGATTGAACTCGAGGCAGGCCCGGAGAACAGACGTGCCCCCCTCCCCCTTGGCCAATGACTCAACCCCCCCCCCCCCAACCAGGATTACACGTGAATTGTACAAAAATTCTCCTCCCTCCCAGCAAGTATCCCACGGGTGGAACATTGCTAGGGGCCAGGCCGCCAGTTGCTGTGGATCAACAATCGGCACATTTCAGTCGGCGTGCCAGCAGAAGTGGCGGCATCATCAAAGCTGCTCACAACAGCTGCGCCTTCCAAGAGTTGCCGCTTGCGGTTCCGCGCACTGTGAAGGATCGCGCGCCACCAAAAAGAGCTTCTCACTGGCTCCATGTGAAAGGGCACAGTTACCGTAAAGAAACAAACACAAATAATAGACGTCGTCAGTTGACACGTTGTCGCAACAGTGTTTGCTTAATAATACGCTAGCCGATTACTACCGACGCAACAACGAAAAGTTTTCAGAGGAAGAATAGAAAAGTAGCGTTTTGTTGCAGTAAGAAATTGACATTTATATAAAGTTATTAATAATTACTAGAGAGGAGTCGGCCGGGAATGGCCGAGCGCACTGAAGCGTCTTGCCACGGTGCGCGAGGCTGCTCCCGCCATAGGTTCGAATCCCCCCCACCCCCCTAGGGCATGGATGTTGTGTTCGTCCTCAGTTTAAGTTACGTTAAGTTCGATGTAGATAATCGCTACATGAGCATAGAACTTAAAAAGCATAGTAAAATAAAAAGTTAAGATGAAGGTTACATTCAAGCCCGGAGATGAGAGTCATTGGCCCGTAGACCCGGAGATTTCATACCAAACCCGGGCACTCCGGGCGGCGCCCGGAGATCTGGCAACCCTATACTTGTAGTGTAGCGGATAAACTAATCTCTTTGAGGAGCTGATAAGCGTGGCCGGTGGTTCGCTTTCTGGTCAGGGCATTTTTTTTTCTTTTTTTACTTTGACTCCTAAAAGTTTTCTTACACTGTTGTTAATTAAAAGGAATTTACATTTTGCGATATATCGACATATTAACGTATACAAGCTCTTTCTCTAAAAAGTGCGATTATTCTCTTTAGTGAAATTACCGTAAAATATAGGACAACGGATTGTAAATATTGTCTCGTGAACTACCTATACATAAACTGAAAACACACTACAATAATTAATGTTCTAAATGTCATGCTGATTCAAATAATTTTACATATAGATTACGTACTAGAGTTGTGTGGCAACTGTCGTTTCTTAATGAGACTGAACTGCCTTTTTTCTTTTTTTGCAACAGCTGTTATACACGTTCTTGCGTCCTGTATGCATTGTTTGTGAGTAACTGCGCTAATACTGTAGCCATTTAACTGATATCAAGAGCGTTGTATTTTCTAGTAAATGTATGAAACTATTTGTATCAGCATGTCATTTGCAACATTCACTATAACAATGTTTCCGCACTTTATGTGCAGGTACTGTGGTTCAGAAGACAGTGTTTACAATTTGTTGGACCATATTTCACGGCATCTTCACTAAATAGAAGAAACGCTCTTTTAAGAAACAGCTGTTGTACTTGCAAATATGTCGGAATATCGCAACTCGTAAGTTCTATTTAATAAATGTGTCAGAAAACTTTTGGGAGTCAAGATGAAAAATAAAAATATTGTCGGAAGCGAGAAACGAACCACGGCCCACACACACACACATCCGTTTTTCTTTTTAATATGTATATATTAAGCTTTGCCATTTCAGGCGTTGGCTCCTGTCAACTATATTACTACCAAAAATTTACTAAATGAACCTACAAAACAAAATATCTAGTGCCACCGCCAGTTTCGCCGTAAGCTAAATTGACATAATATCGTCAATTCTTCAGGCGCTACCGTCAACGAAACAGGAATACATTCAGTTTCGTCTAAAAGCCGATCTTTTCTGTCACTATCTGTGAAATAATAACAATACGAGGCGCGTCCAGAAAGTAAGTTCCGTTTGGTAATAAAATGAAATTGTACTTACTCTGATACAGAAGAAATTTTTATTGCACAAAATTCTACAACTCTTAAACTACTTTTCCACATAACTGCCGAAATTTTGTAGGCACCTTCACAGAAGGTTGCCGCCTGTGTATTCAACCATTTGGTAAATAGCTCTTTATCATCGTTGAAGTGTTGACCACCAAGAACAGATTTTAGGTGTAAGAAGTCGCTAGGAGTGAGGTCCGAGCTGTATGGAGGATGATCAAACAGATCCCACTGAAATTTCCGTAAGAATTGTTTGGTCACATTCGGTGTGTGAGGTCAGGCATTATCGCGAAAAAAAAAAAAAAAAAACCTTTTGACAGTAATCCTCTTCTTACACCTAAAAATCTGTCCTTGGTGGAAAACACTTCAACGATGATGACGAGCTGAAAGAACATGTTACCACATGGTTGAATACACAGGCGGCAACATTCTATGAAAAAGGCACACAAAACGTTGTGCCATGCTATGACAATTGCCTACAAAATTTCGGAAGCTATGTAGAAAAGTGGTTTAACAGTTGTAGATTTTTGTACAATCAATATTTTTTTTCTGTATCTGTACCTGTTAGTTTTATATAACCAAACGGAACTTACTTTCTGGACGCGCCTCGTATTTAATATACCAGTGCCATTCATTCTCATGCAAATGACACTCGAAAACCAACACGTGAATGTTCTCAATAACAAAACAGAGATTAATGTAGAACGTAGCTCTGGTTTCCGCTTTATTTATCAGGAAAGTAACCTCAGCTTTGTGTTGCGTCTTTTTACAGTTTAAGTTTCGATCTTCCAGTTTTAGACTGCTGAAAAGTCTTACTTTTCATTTTAATAGTGCAAGTGTTACAGAAATATCATGGAATATCACAGACACACTTCTATTACAGTAATACTGAAGTCTTAGAATGATTCATATTTCAAATGTCAAAATACGATGGTAGAAATATTTACGTAAATTAAACAGCAGTAATGATAAATAGAAGCCCTGGAGTCGCATATAATCATGGTAGCATAACCGGAGAGACATCTATCGGTTGTCCGGGGTCCGACGCACTACTGTCCCTAGACGCCAGTGCCCCACTACACACGGCGCTGCGCACAGTGCGCGGGGCAGAGGCGGCGTTTGACACTGCCTGTCTTACATTATGTAAATCTCAACTTCGTAATTTCCTGTCTTCTTAATACACACGATCTTAATAATAGGGTATTTCTCCGCGTCTGATATACTGATCCAACTTATCACTCAGGTTGTGAGATAAAATATTGTGTGTGTTGTTGTTGTTGTGGTCTTCAGTCCGGAGACTGGTTTGATGCAGCTCTCCACCCTCCTCTATCCTGAGCAAGCCTTTTCATCTCCTCATAAGAACGACAACCCACATCCACTTGAATCTGCTTACTATACGCGTCTCTTGGTCTCCCTCTGCGATTTTTACCCCACACACTTCCCTCCAATGCTAAATTTACGATTCCCTGATGTCTAAGAATGTGTCCTACTAAGCGATCCCTTCTTTTAGTCAGGGTATGCCAAAAATTCCTTTTCTCACCAATTCTGTCCAGTACCTCTTCATTAGTTATGCGATCTACCCACCAAATCTTCAGCATTCTTCTGTAGCACCACATTTCAAAAGCCTCTATTCTCTTCCTGTCCGCACTGCTTATCGTCCATGTTTCACTCCCGTACAAGGCAACACTCCACACAAATGCCTTCAGAAAAGACTTCCTCACCCTTAAATTAATATTCGATGTTAGCAAATTTCTCTTTTTCAAAAATGCTTTTCTTCCCATTGCCATTCTGCATTTTATATCCTCTGTACTGCGACCATCACATGTTATTTTACTACCCAAGTAACAAAACTCATCTACCACCTTCATTGTTTCGTTACCTAATCTAACTCCTTCAGCATCGCCTGACTTTCTAAGACCGCATTCCATTATTTTTGTTTTGCTCTTGTTAATGTTCATTTTATATGCTCTCTTCAACACGCTGTCCATTCCATTCAACTGCTCTTCCAGGTCCTTTGCTGTCTCTGACAGAATTACAATGTCATCAGCAAAACGCAATGTTTTTATTTCTTCCCCCTGAACTTTAATCCCTATTCCAAATTTTTCCTTGCTTTCCTTCACCGCCTGCTCGATGTACAAGTTGAATAACATCGGAGAAAGGCTACAACACTGTCTTACTCCCTTCCCAACTAATGCTTCCCTTTCATGCCCTTCGAGTCTAATAACTGCGGTCTGGCTTTTGTACAAGTTGTAAATAACTCTCCTTTCCCTGTATTTTACCCCTGCCGACTTAAGAATTTGAAAGAGTGTATTCCAGTCGACATTATCAAATGCTTTCTCCAAATCTACAAAAGCTATTTAAATTTATCATGTACCGCACGACCAAATTGAGAACCAAGTTTCATGGAACGGTCATGGTACGCGTCAGTACATCAAATTGTAACAAAAGCATAGTAATAGATAGAGTGAAACCAATAACTATGCTAGGCAAAAGTAAAAGGAACCTACGACGTAACATAGAAATTAGCTTCGGTTTTCACTTTTCCAAGAATTCCTCAAAAGCATAGAAAGAATGAGCCACGAGGATACTTTTTGGTTTGACCTTGTAATAACGACTACTAAGATTTTAATTGTTGTGGCAGTTTATTAAAAATGGATGCTGCAGGTTACTGCAACCTATCTGCACAATGGTCAAGGAGGTGCTATCCGAATGCAGAATCGATTACGGTCTAGTACTAGCTGAGGAAAGCTGCTAACTCTTGGGAATAGCCAAAAATTATTAACAACAAACGATATGTATAGAGAGGCCAATCTTAGAATTATCAACATACTAAACGGAGGTCGACAAAAATATATGAGTTTATCCCACATATTGCCTGAACCGCCTGTGTCTGCCCAATAAATAAACTTTTTGAACCAGAGGAGCTACCCCCAAAAATAACAGCAGATATCATAAGCGAATGAAAAGAATCAGACAGCTTTTGGTGTTGAACTATAACTTATTTCAGAAACTATTAGAATTTTTTACAGTGCATCATTAAGTTTTTACAAAACTCCTGAACATGGGCTTACCGCGACAATTTACTATCCATATGAAAGCCTAGAAATTTTATCTGGTCGCTCTCACTTATTATGTGTCCATTCTGTGTAAAGAAAACGTCAGCTTTTTATGAATTATGTTTTAGAAACTGAAAAAACCGAGTCTTACTCTGAGTTTTAATCAATTTATTTTCTACAAACCATGAAACAGCTGTTGCAGAACAGAACTCTTGGGCACCCCATCCCCCGCCCACTTACCTGTGTGCCGGCCGCGGTGGCCGAGGTGACTGAGGCGCTCCAGTCACGGTCAGCACGGCCACTGCGGTCGGGGGTTCGAATCCCCCCTCGGGCATGGATATTTGTGCCGTCCTAGTTCGTAAGTAGTTCATAAGTAGTTTGTAAGTTTAGGGACTGATGACCCCGTAGTTAAGTCCCATAAGCTTAACAAACATTTGAACATTTGAACTTACCTGTGACCTGTTGAGAGTGCATATCCCATCTATTTTCAACACTGCCTAGAATCACCTTTTGCTGTCTGGTATTAAAGTAAAAGGTGAACAAATTGTGAACCACTTGCCTCACTCTATTATGTTCCTACTCCTGCAACAATGTCTCGTGATCAACACGATCAAATGCTTTTGTTAAATCAGAGAAGATGAATAGCGTCCGCATTTTTTATTTAACCCATCACGTGCCTCAGAGTGGAAAGAGAATGTAACATTTTCGGTTGTTAAACCACTTCTGAAACCAAACAGCCTGCCGCGGTGGCCGCGGGGACTGAGGCGCTTCAGTCACGGTCTGCACGGCCACTACGATCGGGGGTTCGAATCCCCCCTCGGGCATGGATATTTGTGCCGTCCTAGTTCGTAAGTAGTTCATAAGTAGTTTGTAAGTTTAGGGACTGATGGCCCCGTAGTTAAGTCTCATAGACTATACAAACATTTGAACATTTTTTTGAAACCAAACTGTGCATTTGGTCGCAAATTATGGTAAGTGAAATGATTCATTAATCTTGAATAAACGTTATTTTCAGTAACTTTAATCAAATCTGATGGCACAGAAATAGGTCTACAGTTGACAACATTATTCCTTGGTCCCTTTTTATACGGTGGTTTTACTAATGAGTATTTCAGTTTGTCAGGGAACTGACCATTCCAAAGGAAAAAGTACAAAGTACTGGGCTACCAGAGGTGGAACAATACTCAAGTAATCTGCTAGATATCCCACGATATCCATAAGACTCCCTAGTGTTCAGTGATTTAATTATTGACACAATCTCTCCCCTGGCTACATCTACATGGGATACTGTGCAAATCACATTTAAGTGCCTGGCAGAGGGTTCATCGAACCACCGTTATACTGTTTATCTCCCATTCCATTCTCGAATAGCGCGCGGAAAGAAAGAACACCTGAATCTCTCCGTTTTAGCTCTGATTTCTCGTATTTTTTTCTGATGATTATTTCTACCTATGTAAGTGGGAGTCAACAATATATTTTCGCATTCGGAGGAGAATGTTGCCGATTTCCCACGATATAATCTACGTGTTCTTTCTAGTTTAAGTCTGAAGTAATAGTAATTCCTAGGTATTTTGTGGAGTTTACGGCCTTCACTTTTGATTGATTTATCTTGTAAACAATATCACGGGGGACTACTTCAGGGAACAGTCTCTGGTGCTGTTTTATAAGATAGTTGTATGATGTCCTAATGAAACTAGTCATCCAAATCGTGGGTTACAATATTCTTTAAACGAGGGCTGAAAGAGTGGATAATGTAGTCCTCGTATTTGCGAGGCAGGCACTCATAGGCTTGAAGTTATACGGTAAAGAAATATAAATATCAAGCAATCAAGAATATTTAAGGCACTGTTAATGAAGGGCAACTTGATAACAACTGCTGTCAACACTAGAACTTAGTGAAATATTTATAGAGAGTACAGAACTGAGTGTAGACGGCCGCACTTTAATTCGTGTATGAAGAACGCTGGCTTCCCATTGCCGTCATGCGTTTACTGTGTATGCCACCTATAGGCAGAAAGAGGTGTGCAGACAGTGCCCCGTCGAAAAGTTTGCACTTGTACTAGGTGCAATGGAAATTTGGTGCTGATACATTATAAACACTGTATACATCCGGAACAGTATGACCACCTACTACAGTTGTGCAACACGATTCTTCTTCAGGAATCGATTCCCGCGATGCATATCGTTTGCCAAAAAGGAGACCACATGGGTTTCGGATTTCGATTTTATATTTATGGTAGGCCTACGTGAAGTTCTGACTTCAAATAGTAATCAGCCAAAGCAATTCATGAAAATTGTGTGATAAGCAGACTTTGGAGTTTTGGAACCGCAGTGCTAAATAATGCAATTGTCGCCGTAACTGATTTGGTGGCGTTGTAGATTGTCGAACTAGTTTATATACGTCTGTTAGCATATAAGTACCTGTTATGCTGTCCTTTAATGGAATTGCCGCTGTAGCTGATTGGCCGCCCGCATTGTAACTCAGCGTGCTCGGTCAGACGGCTCAACGACCTCTATATATAGAAGAAGAAAACGATTCAATGACGAAACGATGAACATAGAAGAAAACGAACCAACGTCTGAAAACACCGATCAAACAACTAACTAGTTTGAATAGTTCGGATCCTGCCATAATCCTATTCTTTCTTTTTCCTTCTTTTCCTTTTCGTTCTATTCAAAGACTGCAACGATATCAATGTATATTTCATTACATAAATGGTAATTATCATATATCTAATCGTTATAAAATACATAATATGTGAAATTGCGTATTGTCTTGAAACCCGTGTGTAGAGAAAGACACGTTGTTGTTGTTATGGTCTTCAGTCCGGAGACTGGTTTGATGCAGCTCTCCACCCTACTCTATCCTGAGCAAGCCTTTTCATCTCCTCATAAGAACGGCAACCCACATCCACTTGAATCCGCTTACTATACGCGTCTCTTGGTCTCCCTCTGCGATTTTTACCCCACACACTTCCCTCCAATGCTAAATTTACGATTCCCCGATGTCTAAGAATGTGTCCTACCAAGCGATCCCTTCTTTTAGTCAGGGTATGCCAAAAATTCCTTTTCTCACCAATTCTGTTCAGTACCTCTTCATTAGTTATGCGATCTACCCACCTAATCTTCAGCATTCTTCTGTAGCACCACATTTCAAAAGCCTCTATTCTCTTCCTGTCCGCACTGCTTATCGTCCATGTTTCACTCCCGTACAAGGCAACACTCCACACAAATGCCTTCAGAAAAGACTTCCTTACCCTTAAATTAATATTCGATGTTAGCAAATTTCTCTTTTTCAAAAATGCTTTTCTTCCCATTGCCATTCTGCATTTTATATCCTCTGTACTGCGACCGTCATATGTTATTTTACTACCCAAGTAACAAAACTCATCTACCACATTCATTGTTTCGTTACCTAACCTAATTCCTTCAGCATCGCCTGATTTTCTAAGACCACATTCCATTATTTTTGTTTTGCTCTTGTTAATGTTCATTTTATAGGCTCTCTTCAACACGCTGTCCATTCCATTCAACTGGTCTTCCAGGTCCTTTGCTGTCTCTGACAGAATTACAATGTCATCAGCAAAACGCAATGTTTTTATTTCTTCCCCCTGAACTTTAATCCCTATTCCAAATTTTTCCTTGCTTTCCTTCACCGCCTGCTCGATGTACAAATTGAATAACATTGGAGAAAGGCTACAACCCTGTCTTACTCCCTTCCCAACTGATGCTTCCCTTTCATGTCCTTAGAGTCTAATAACTGCGGTCTGGCTTTTGTACAAGTTGTAAATAACTCTCCTTTCCTTGTATTTTATCCCTGCTGACTTCAGAATTTGAAAGAGTGTATTCCAGTCAACATTGTCAAATGCTTTCTCCAAATCTACAAAAGCTAAAAATGTAGGTTTGCCTTTTCTTAGTCTATCTTCTAAGATAAGACGTAAAGTGAGTATTGCCTCCCGGGTTCCTATGTTCCTCCTGAATCCAAACTGATCTTCCCCGAGATCAGCTTCTACCAGCTTTTCCATTCTCCTGTAGATAATTCGTGTTAAAATTTTGCAACCATGACTTATCAAACTGATGGTTCTGTAATTTTCACACCTGTCTGCGCCTGATTTCTTTGGAATGGGGATTATTACATTTTTCTTAAAGTCTGAGGGCATTTCGCCTGTCTCATACATCCTACCCACCAGTTCAAATAGTCTTGTCATGGCTGGCTCTCCCAGATACTTTAGTAGCTCTGAGGGTATGTCATCTACTCCTGGGGCCTTGTTCCGACCTAGGTCTTTCAAGGCTCTGTCAAATTCATCTCTCAGTATAGTATCTCCTATTTCATCTTGATCGACTTCCTCTTCCGTTCCTACAACATCGTCTCTAAGTCCATTTCCTTTGTAGAGCTGCTCTATGTACTCTTTCCACCTTTCAGCTTTCCCTTCTTTGCTGAGAACTGGTTTCCCATCTGAGTTCTTGATATTCGTTGAGCTGTTTTTCTTATCTCCAAATGTTTCTTTTATTTTCCTGTAGGCGGTATCTACTTTTCCCCTTGCTATAAATTCTTCTACAGATTTACATTTGGCTTCTAGCCACTCCTGCTTAGCCGTTTTGCACTTCCTGTCAATCTCATTTTTTAGTCGTCTGTACTCCATTTTGCCTGTTTCATTTACTGCATTTTTATATTTTCTCCTTTCATCAATTAACTGTAGTATTTCCTGTGATATCCATGGATTTTTTGTAGGTCTTGCCTTTCTACCTATTTTGTCCTCCGCTGCCTTCATTATTTCATCTCTCAATGCTACCCATTCCTCTTCTACTGTTTTATTTCCCCCTGTTTCTGTCAATTGTTGCCTAAATCTCCCTCTGAAATTCTCCAGAACTTCACTTTCCTTCAATTTATCTAAATCCCATCTCCTTATTTTCCTACCTTTCTGCAGTTTTTTCAGCTTCAGCCTACAGTTCATGACTAACAAGTTATGGTCAGAGTCTATATCTGCCCCTGGGTATGTCCTGCAGTTTATAACCTGGTTCCGGTACCTATGTCGTACCATTATAAAATCTATCTGATACCTTCCGGTGTCTCCTTGGCTCTTCCACGTATACAACCTTCTTTTGTGATTCTTAAACCACGTGTTTGTTACGATTAAATCATGTTCTGTGCAAAATTCTACCAGGCGACTTCCTCTTTCATTCCTCCTGCCCAGTCCATATTCACCTATTATTTTTCCTTCTCTTCCTTTTCCTACTACCGAATTCCAGTCTCCCATCACAATTAAGTTTTCCTCTCCTTTAACTGTCTGAATAATTTCCTTTAGCTCCTCATATATTTCTTCGATCTCCTCATCATCGGCAGAGCTAGTTGGCATATAAACCTGTATTACTGTTTTCGGTGTTGGCTTCGTATCTATCTTGACAATGATAATGCGATCACTGTGCTGCTCATAGTAGTTTACCCGCATTCCTATTTTCTTATTCATTATCAGTCCTACTCCTGTAATACCCCCAACTGATTTTGTATTTATAATCCTGTACTCACCTGACCAGAAATCCTGTTCATCCTGTCACCGAACTTCACTAATCCCCACTATATTTAACTTCAACCTATCCATTTCCCTTTTTAAATTTTCTAATTTTCCTACTCGATTAAGGGATCTAACATTCCACGCTCCGACCCGTAGAATGCCAGTATTATCTTTCCTGATGATCACATCCTCCTGGGTAGTCCCCGCCCGGAGATCCGAATGGGGGACTATTTTACCTCCGGAATATTTTACCCGAGAGGATGCCATCATCATATGTTCATACAGTAGAGCTGCATGTCCTCGGGAAAAAGTAACGGCTGTAGTTTCCCCTTGCTTTCAGCCGTTCGCAGTAGCTGTGTGGCAAAGCCACATTAGCTGATGTTACAAGGCCAGCTCAGTCAATCATCCAGACTGTTGCCCCTGTAACTACTGAAAAGGCTGCTGCCCCTCTTCAGGAACCACACGTTTGTCTGGCCTTTCCACAGATACCCCTCCGCTGTGGTTGCACCTACGGTACGGCTATCTGCATCGTTGAGGCACGCAAGCCACCCCACCTCGGCAATGTCTGTGGTTCATGGGGGTGGAGAGAAAGACACAATACATCAAATTCCGTCTGTAATTATTAAATTTTATCCAAATCGTTATAGGGGTCCGAGATACAGGAAATCGGTGTTTATATATAAAATTATTTTTTGTTTACAATCGTGTTATTCCAGGAAAGACACCTATATACAAATAAATATGAAAAACCAAGACTGCAAAAACTATTTACGAGATGGCGTTACAAAAAATGTAAACTGCGTTTTCATATGAAAAAAATGTATTTATAAGGTGTCGTTTTTACGGAAAATACAACTATGTACGTGCACTCAACAAGGAGGAAAATGCCTGTCTAAATGCAAAATATTAATTCAGAGAGTTACTGCCGTCTCCGAGATACGCGAATTATATATAAACTAGTATTATTCATATATGTAAAGTGAATAAAGGCCATTGTGTTGTACTGCAACTAGAACAAAGATGAGGCACATGTTTTTCCATCATAATTTCATTTCTCGATTTTAATCGTGTGTATCGTCTGCTGTGTACTCGCTGAGATTCGTTTCTGTCATCAATAGTTCCTGTATAATAGTCAACGGACCACGATTTATGTTGCTGCTTCCTTTGTACACATGGTTTCCCTCTTGAGTGCACTATAGTGGTCGTAACCATTCGGCACGATTCGGCATGATTCGGCAGTTGCCTTTGGAGCATGAATCATTGTAAGGCGGAAATTAGAACTCGTAACTACACAGACTAGACCTCCTAAAATACGCCTGGAGCATAAGCCAGTTTCTTTCCCAACAAATGCCAAACACAGCACGTAGCTTATGCTACTTTCACTTTGTTATATCTGAAAGTTTCTCCTATTTAAAGGAAGAACATATGCTTAAGTTTGCCTTGCTACGGACTTCTCTTAAAACATTTGTATCTTCAAGTTTCTACGTGAACGATATAGAGATGATTGTGGAATGCCCTTAGGTTCCGACTAGTTTTAGGAAACAATACAGTATGACATTATTAATGGAAAGAAGCCTCCCGACGTAAAAGCAACTCCCAACATAATCCAAGAATTTAGAGACTTATTACTTTTCAGAGTTTATACAACCGAATAGCTGGAAACCCGGCGTCGCTCGCGTACTTATTGATTCCAGCCTTAAGTTAGTCCACCTCACCTTGCGATTTCTCTCTCTGTCCACCCTCCCTTGCCTTTTCTCTCTGTTCATCTCCTCCTCTCCCCTCTCTCTGCCATCACCTCCTCCTCTCTGCTGAACACCTTATCAACCTCCACAGTCTATTGCCTCCTCCATCTGCGAAAATTTTTATATTATTCTTATAACTTTCTTACTGTTCAGTGAAGTGGTGCCTAACTTTATTACAAGCTATCTTCCGCCATTTACTGTATGAAATATTAGTTGAAGCTTAATGGTGCCATATTTTATAGTTCGGTATAAAACGATAGATGTTGTCTAACTTTATAGATAAAATACCCTCTGCCATACACCATACGAAGTTTTACGTAGGGGGTGATTTTCCTCTTGTTTTGAACATCAAGTTTGCAAAGTGTCGCCGCGGTGGAGTAGCCGAGCGGTCTAAAGCACCTCGCTGCGGAGCGCGCGGTTGCTGGCCGTGGAGGTTCGAGTCCTCACTGGGGCATGGGTGTGTGTGTTTGTCCGTAGGTAAGTTTATCTGGGTTTAAGTAGTTTGTAAGCTACGGACTGATGACCACGCAGTTTGGTCCGATAGATTTACGGACATTTGAACATTTGCAAAGTGTCATCGCAGTTAGATTAACGGTACAACAGCGTATAAAATACAAGCAAACTTGACGCGGTAGTCCCCCACGTGGCTGAGTGTTCATGACATCATATATCCTAAAAAAAGGTTTCACTGGCAGAGGCCACGAGAGTTTCCACAGATAATTACCAACGAGACAGATGACTCTACTAGCATCACCAGATGCGAAGACGGATAAATATAATATACTACCTGGTACCCGGCGCGTTGCTGCCACAGAAGATTATAATTATGAAAGTATCGTTCCAGTTTGAAAGTGCTAGCTTGTTTAATTACGAATGACAGAAATAAATATTCCTGAGGTTTTCAATCTTTCATTAGTCCACCACCTCCATCCCCTTCTCTCTGTTTACCTGCTCCCCCCCCTCTCCTCCTGGCCCCTTCTTTGACCATTTCCTCCACCCCTCCCTCTGTTCGGTTCGTTTGCAATCACCTGTCTGTCGCCATCTCCCCTCCCTCATTCTCCTCCTTTCCATCCATCTCTGTCCGTCTCTTCCTCTACCCTCTCTTCGTCCGTTTCCATCTCTACCCTCTCTGTCCGGCCGGCCGCGGTGGCCGAGGGGACTGAGGCGCTCCAGTCACGGTCTGCACGGCCACTACGGTCGGGGGTTCGAATCCCCTCTCGGGCATGGATATTTGTGCCGTCCTAGTTCGTAAGTAGTTCATAAGTAGTTTGTAAGTTTAGGAACTGATGACCCCGTAGTTAAGTCCCATAGACTATACAAACATTTGAACATTTGAACATTTAGTCGCTCGGCCACCGCGGCCGGCTGGGGCATGTTGGCCGCAAGCAAACGGCAGTTACGCCTGAAAATATCGCTGCAGTTTCTGGAATTATTCAGCGAAATCCAATGTCATCCTTCCGTAGAATTGTATCTGAGACTGGTTTGAAGCGTTCCAACACGCAGAAAATACTGAGAAAGAGCCTACATATGTGTCCATTCACAATTCAACACCGTACGAGCTGTGCAACAATGGGTTGCCTTTGCTAATCAGATGTTCACAATGATTGATAGTGAAGGATTTGATGTTTGCTGCATCTGGTTTACAGATGAAGCACACTTCCACGTGAATGGATACGTGAATAAGCTGAACTGGCGTATTTGGGGTTCCGAAAAGCCATATTGGTGTGAAGCTAAACCCCTGTATTCTCCTCAGGTTACTGTGTGGGCTGCAGTATACAGCAGAGGCATTATTGGCCCTTTTTCATTCGAGAAACGGTCACTGGGGCACATTACGTTACAGTTTTGGAACAATTTGTCGCCAAAAGAGTTAGAGGATCGACCAGGTACTGAATGGTTTATGTAAGATGGATCCCGACCACATCGGACCGAACAAGTATTTCGCTTTCTTGAGGAATACTTCGGGGATCGTGTCATTGCTTTGGAATATCCCAAATTTACTGGTGCAGGCATGGATTGGCCTCCACGGTCTGCACGGCCACTACGGTCGGGGGTTCGAATCCCCCTTCGGGGATGGATATTTGTGCCGTCCTTAGTTGTAGCTTGTTCATAACTGGTTTGTAACTTTAGGGACTGATAACCCCGTAGTTAAGTCCCTTAAGCTTAACAAACATTTGAACATGGATTGGCCTCCATATTCGCCGGATTTGACTCTCTGTGACTTTTTTTGTGGGGCACAGTGAAAGACATGGTCTACCCGAAGCATCCCGCCACGCTGGACGAGCTTGAATCGACGATCTCTGTGGCATGTGAATCCATTTCGGTTGTGACACTACGAAATGTGATGGCGAATTTCATTCTTCGTTTGCGCCACCTCTTTAGTGCCAATGGTGAACATTTTGAAAACATTGTGATGTGATTGTTTGCAAAGAGTGTTTTCATACGATTATTTCACTTATGTATGCTGACATGAACTGTATAGCGTACAGCGCCACCTGTTAGCAGCTTTTGTAACTATTATTTCAAAACGCTGTATAAACTTCGTACAGCTTTCACAATAAACATACCGTTTACTGCATTCCTCTATCGATCTTTGGTTTCGAGATATTTAATTTTGGTATCAGGCAGCTCTTTTCTGGACACCCTGTATATGCGCCAAGTCGCAAGGTACCCTCAACCATGCTAAATTAACTGGTTTGTAGATTATAAAAAATCCTTCACGAAAACATACGTTTATGTGCTGATTTTCATGGTGACCATTCAAACAGTTTGCATGTTTGTTGTAATGTAACTTCAGCCATGCTCCTACGGAGGCCTACGAAAGGTAGCCCATGTATTATTTCGGGCTATCAGTTCTCTTCATTCCACATTTCATTCAATTCCGTCCAACCGTTTCAACGTGAAGAATAACAAAAGTGCTAACTCACTGTAAGGTACCCTCCGCCTTGCACTGACGGTGGCTTCCTAAAAGTAGCTCGTACGTTATTTCAGGGTATAAACTATCTGCATTCCAAATTTCATTCAAATTGGTGGAGCTGTTTCAGCGTGAAGAGAAACAAACGTATTAATCCGTTGAAAGGTCCCCTCCGTCACGCAACCTGCGGTAGATTACCAAATGTGGTCCATGTATTAATGCAGTGTATAAACTCTCTCCATTCGAAATTTCATGCAAATCTGTCCATCCCTTTCATCATCAAGGAGTAGCAAACATTAAGCCATTGTAAAGTACCCCCCCCCCTCCCCCCCCCCACGCACCACACGGTGGCTTACGAAACATAGCCCATGTATTAATAAGGGTATAAGATACCTCTGTTCCAAATTTCATTCATATCCGTTCAGCCACTTCAGCTTGAAGGTGTAAGAAACGAATTAATTAATTGTAAAGCAATCTCCGCATGCACCATACGAAGTTAATTTTAGTGAGTGCAAGATAAAATAGAACAAAAAGACAAACAAACAAACATTAATTTTTATATATTTAGATTTATGGATTTATTTTCAAATTCGCATACGGTGGTAACAATAAATCCCATCTGCTGGTGGTTTTCACCCCAATGATTCAGTACTCTTGGTATGTATCAAAGCTGACAGCCAAAAAACCGTCATTTAAAAATCTGAATGAAGTATGCTTTCCACTGAAGCATATTTTTTTTATTTCTTACTTTAAACTCCTTACATATAATTCGAATGGTGTGAACAATATTTATGTTTTAATGTTTCTTTGATGATTATCATCCTGAAAATGTAACTTCCATAGAGGGTTGCTAGAATATTCAGAAATTTTATTTCAGTAGAAACTTCGCCGAAATCTGAAAATTAACTATTTAGTCACGTTAATTAATTGAAATGATTGTAGGTAATCTGATAATATTAATACTACAGTGATAACCTGAATCTGAATCTGACGAAGAACATATCATGCACCATCCAAAATTTTATGTGAAACACTATTCCATTTGTCTTGAAGATCAAGTGTCTAAAATGTCATGAAGATTTTAGGATGAATAAAGTGTCCTTATTCGCATGTTGCATGATGCCACAAGTGTTCAATTACAGAACTGTTTATGGCGCCATGTCTCTTGAACTATATGTCGTAAGCCGTTCTTACCCCTACGTCACTTGTTACCTCATGGAAGAAATATGTGTACCAAATTTTGTTGAAATCGGTACAGTGGTTTAGAAGCAGACGTCGCACGATGCAGCACTTTTCGGCGCATTTCATTGTTTATTACGTAATATCTTCTGAACTATTTGTCGTATAGTCATTTAATTGTGCCTATGACCATCGCGAAAGTGCAATAAATATGTTGACAAAGTTCCATCACAATCGGTTGACCGGTAATGGCACGCATAAAATACGATCACACAAACATTCATTTTTTATATTAGGTGAAGGAAATGAACAGCAACCGAAGCGTCACAAAGACTAGTGCTCATAAGAGATTAGCACTAGATATTAAGATCTGAATAATAGAGGAGAACTCAGGCTGCGTGTAGAGAGACCTTGCATACGAGGTTTGTCATGAAGGTAATGAGACTGTTTATCTATTTCAGGAACTACAAACAGTCGTACAATGAAACCAGTGGGGCTGATAGAGGCATCCTATGGCTACAAGCAGTGCAAATTGTAAGTACATATGGTGAAGAGAACTGAGTTCATTAAATATTTTGTAAGGGTATGTTAGTGTTGCTCTTCGGGGAGGTGGCGAGTAAAAAACTGGAACAACGTCACTCCATCAAATTTTGTGTGAAAATCAAGGACAATGGAGCAGAAACATTTAGAAAACATCGTAGAAGATATGTAGCAAATTAAGATAAGGTGCTGAGTGCCACACAAGCAGATCACCACCACCAAAGAAGGCCATGAACCGCAAATAAAAATCAAGGTCATGTTGTTTTGCTTCTTTGATCCCCAAGGCGTGATCCAGAAGGAATTTGTTCCTCGAGGAAAAACAGTAATTAAAGCGATTTCTTCGTTCCGTACGTCATTGTCATTCGATTTCTAGTATTCGTTCACTGTTCTTTCTATTCTGCGAGAGCACGATTCAAGTGTACAAAGTTTCATTGAAAGCGGATGGGCGGTACAGCAGCGCATGAAATACAAACAAACATGATGCCTGGTTTCCCACGCGTCTCAGTGTTCATGTCACATATCCTAAAATATAAGATGTACAATCAAACAATTTCTAAGGCACATTCATTGGCGTAAATGGATAGTGTCTGCGAACACATTTAGTAGCAAATCTAATATTTAAAAATGAACGTTTGTGTGTTCTTACGTGCGCCATGCCGCTCAACCGATTGTGATGAAACTTTGTCAACATATTGCTTGCACTTTTGTGATGGTCATAGGCACTGTTAAATGACTGTGCGACAAATAGTTAAGGAAATATGACGTAATAAACAATGGAATGCGCGGAAAAGTGCTACATCGTGCGACGTCTGCTTCTAAACCGCTGTACCGATTTCAACCAAATTCGGTACACATATTCCTTCCATGAGGTAACAAGTGACGTAGACGTAGAACTGATTACGACATATAGTTCAGGAGATATGACGTCGTAAACAATGATACGGTTGAAAACCTGTGGCATCACGAGACATGCGAACAAGGACACTTTATTCATCTTAAAATCTTCATGACATTCTGGGCACTAGACCGTGAAAACAAGAGGAATGTCACCGTCACATAAAATTTTGAATAGTTCATTACATAGTTGCGTTCAAAACTACTGCATTTTGAATAACGTTTAAATTTATTAATTGCTAGCTGGTAGCCGGCCGCAGTGGCCGAGCGGTCTGCGGCGCGCCAGTCACTGTCTGCACAGACGCTACGGTCGGGGTTCGAATGCCCCCTCGAGCATGGATGTTTGTGTTAGTATAAGCTAGTTCATAAGTAGTTTGTAAGTTTAGTGACTGATGACCCCGCAGTTAAGTCCCTTATCGTCTGTTTAGACGCCATTACACAACTGTTTCACAATTATTACTGTACTTCACGCACCAGTTGTCAATAATAAAATATATATGTCAACACGACATTATCCCATTATCAAGTCTGATGGCAGCAGACAAACACGTGGTACTGCGCAAAGTTTTATTTTTGACATACACAGCTATGGTTTGACGATGCTTCCTAGCAGCAGGTACGTTTTATGGAAGACTTGATAATGGGATAATGTCGTCCCGAAACATGTCATGTTGACATATATATTTTTATTATTGACAAGTAGTGCGTGAAGTACAGTAATAAGTCCCTTGAGCTTAACAAACATTTTACTAGCTTGTACCCAGCGCGGTGATGCCGCAGAAGAAATAATTGTGCAAATAACATTTGAAATTTGAAATTGTTGGCTTCTCTCTGTTCACCTGCTCCTTCCCCCGTTTCCTCCTGTCCCTTTTTCTGTCCATTTCCTCCTCCCCCTCCCTCTCAATGTTCAAATGTTTGTCAAGCCTAAGGGACTTAACTGCGGGGTCATCAGTCCCTAAACTTACAAACTACTTATGAACTAGCTTATACTAAAGACGGCACAAACATTCATGTCCGACGGGGGAATTCGACCCCCGACCGCAGCGGCCGTGCAGACCTGACTGGCACGCCGCAGACCGCTCGGCCTCTACGGCCGGCTTCATTCTTCTCCTCGCCCCTCTCTCTGTCCGTCTCCTCCCTTCCCTTTCTGCCCGTCTGCTCCTCCCCCTACTCCTCTTCCTCCTATAAGTTACGTGAACCAAATAAGGCCCACCTAACGTTTAGGAATTTTGTATACGGTATGTGTAAGTGGTAATATTCCGAGATCGTACGTGCAATATCCTTATCAAATGATCAAATCTCTGTAAATTTATCAGACCAAACTGCGTGGTCATCAGTCCGTAGCTTACAAACTACTTAAACCTAGGTAAACTAACCTAAGAACAACGCATACACCAATGCCCCAGGGAGGACTCGAAGCTCCGAAGGCGAGCAACCGCGCGCTCCGTAGCGAGGCGCCTTAGACCGCTCGGCTACTCCACCGCGGCTGCAACATCCTACAACTATATTCAGTTCTTAAAATGGAAAATTTATGCAATTAATATCATCACTTCAAAGAAAATGTTTAACCCCTGCAAGTGGGCCCTGTTAGGAGACCCTGTTCCTAATATGGCCTGTAGCCACATCTATTTCATATTAACATTCTGAGGCACGTAAATAGCAAGAAAACTGTTGGAATACACTGCAGAAGTTATAATGTAATTTTCTTTTCGACATAAGTGGAACGAGATGGTACATATAATTTTACATTTACATTTTTTTACAAACGCTTCATACAGTACTGTTGGTAACTTACTGGTTATTAACTCTTAAGATTATTAAATTTAATCAGCAACCAACACTGTTCTGACATCAGTAAGTTTCCTTATCGTAAGTTAATAGGAACATCAGTCTAATCATTACATTTTCTATGATGGGCCTTATTGGGAACAACCCGTTTAAAACGAGTTTGTGTTTATTGTTTAAAAAGAAACGATTTTTTTTGGAAGATTATGCCACTATCATAATACAGCACAATTTTCTGTACACATATACATATTTATCAGTAGAAACGCTTCATGACCGAAGCGACTGCATTAGATGAAACGTACCGTGAAAGTAAGAAGCAGCCCTCCTTCGTTAAACGCCGTAGCACAAATGAAAGTAAAATGGCCAGCACGAGAGCGGGTACGGAAGTAGTTGTTGCTTTGTCCACTATTTGTCACAAGCTATCATTACCAACGACATTTAGCGCTGTTTTCAAACTTTGTATGCTAGAAAATGAGAGTGGGCCTTATTAGGAACCGGGCCTTATTTGGGTTCACGTACCTTATATGAAAACATATGCGCCACATTTCATGGTGACTGGTCAAACGGCGTCAAAGTAGCAAGATTCCCTCCGCAATACTAAATTTACTGTCTTGCAGATTATAAAAAATCTCCTTCATGAAAACATACATTTATGTGCTGACTTTCATGGTGACCAGTGAAACAGTTTGCCGGCCGCGGTGGCCGAGGAGACTAAGGCGCTCCAGTCACGGTCTGCACGGCCACTACGGTCGGGGGTTCGAATCCCCCCTCGGGCATGGATATTTGTGCCGTCCTAGTTCGTAAGTAGTTCATAAGTAGTTTGTAAGTTTAGGGACTGATGACCCCGTAGTCAAGTCCCATAGACTATACAAACATTTGAGTGAAACAGTTTGGATGTTTATTGTAATGTACCCCCCGCCATGCACCTAAGGAGGTTTACGAAAGGTAGCCCACATATTAATTCGGAATATAAGCTATCTTCATTCTACATTTCATTCATTCCCGTCCAGCCGTTTCAGTGTGAAGAGTAACAAACGTGTTAATCCACTGTTACTAAGTATTCTCCGCCATGCACCGTACGGTGGCTTCCTGCAGGTAGCCCATATGTTAATTCAGGGTATAAGCTATGCGCATTACAAATTTCATTCAAATGCGTTCAGCTGTTTCAGCATGAAGAGAAACAACCGTATTAACCCATTGGAAGGTACCATCCGCCACGTACCACACGGTGGCTTACTAAAGGTATCCCATTTATTAATCGTGGTATATACTACCTCTCTTCCAGATTTAATTCATATCCGTTCAGCCATTTTAGCGTGAAGACGTAAGAAACGAATTAACTAATTGTAAAACACCCTCCGCCATACACTAAACGAAGTTATTTTTAGTATGCCTATAACCGTCGCACGAGTGTAAGCAATGAGTTGACAAAGTTTTATCACAATCGGATGTACGGTATGGTCGCGCATAAAATACGAACAGATTTATTTTCAAATTCGCGTTAAAAGCATACGTTGGTAACAATAAATTCCTTCTGCTGGTGGTTTTCACCCCAATGATTCTGTACGCCTGGTATGCATCAAAGCTGACAGCCACAAAACCATTTAAAAATCTGAATGAAGTATGCTTTCCACTGGAGAATATTCATCATCATCATTAGAAACTGATTATGCCTTTTAGCGTTCAGTCTGGAGCATAGTACCTCTAATAAAATTCCTCCATGATCCCCTATTCAATGCTAACATTGATGCCTCGTCTGATGTTATGCCTTTTATTTCAATAGCCTTCTGCACCGAATCTAAGTACTTTCTTCTTGGTCTACCTCGACTCCTCTTACCCTCCGCTGCCGAGCTCATGAATCTCTTAGGTAACCTTTCTTCTCCCATGCGTGTAACATGATTCCACCATCTCAGTCTATTCGCTCTGATTTATCTATGGTGTTCATTCCCAGTTTTTCTTTGATTTCCTCATTATGAACACCCTCCTGCCATTGTTCCCATCTATTAGTACGTACGATCATTCTTGCTGCTTTCATATCTGTAACCTCTACATTATGAATAAGGTAACCTGTATCCACCCAACTTTCACTCCCATACAATAAGGTTGGTCGGAAGATATAGTGGTGCACTGCTAACTTAGTCTTGGTACTTACTTCCTTCTTGCAGAAGAGAGTAGATCTTAGCTGAGCACTCACTGCATTAGCTTTGCTGAACCTCGATTCCAGTTTTTCACTGGAGAATATTAAATATATATATATATATCTTACCTTAAATTGCTTACATAAAATTCACTTGGTGTAAACAATATTTATGTTTTAAATTTTTCTTTGATGATTATCACGCTGATAAATGTAACTTCCAGAAAGAGCTGCTAGAATGTTCAGTAATTTAATCCAAACCTCCCCAAAATCTGAAAATTAACTGTTTAGTCACGTTAGTTAACTGAAATGATTGAAGGTAATCTGAATATATTAATACTGTACTGATAAACTGAATTGTTCAAACATATTTTAAAATTTCATCAGGATCGGAATACAACTGTAGAATCTGACAAAGTCCAAATGTATTGTATCCTTCGTCATGCGCCATCCAAAATTTTATGTGACAGTGACATTCCTCTTGTCTTGAAGGTCAAGTGTCCAAACGTCATGAAGATTTTAGGATGAATAAAGTGGCATTCGCATGTGTCATAATGCCACAGGTTTTCAACCATATAATTGTTTATGAAGTCATATTTCCTGAACTATATATCTTAAGCAGTTCTTACACCTACGTCAATTGTTACCTCATGGAAGGAATATGTGCACCTAATTTTATTGAAATCGGTTCAGTGGTTTAGAAGCAGACATCGCATGATGTAGCACTTCCCGCGTATTTCATTGTTTATTACGTCATATCTCCTGAACTATTTGTCGTACAGGAATTTATTGGTGCCTATGACCATCGCGAAAGTTCAAGCAATTTGTTGAATAAGTTTCATCACAATCGGTTGAACGGTACGGCCGCAAACAAACATTCATTTTTGTATATTAGGTTTGCTACTAGATGTTTTCGCAACGTATTTTGCAAACTCTATCCATTTACGCCAATGAATGTGCCTTAGAAATTGTTTCATTGTACGTCTTAAGCGATGTGACGCAAAAAACAATGAGACGCGTGGGAAAGCGGTGCATCATGTTTGTATTTTATGCGCTGTCGTGCCGTCCTTATGAGTTCACTGAATCTTTGCACACCTGAATCGCGCGATCGCAGAATTGAAAGAACAGTGAACTAGAGTTGGCTACTGAGTTGATGTTTCGACTCAGTGAATCGAGTCAGCAAACTGTTCGACTGAGTCGAAACTTGAATCGGCACTGTTTCGAAACAACGAATCTTGTGATTCATGTATCGGACGCCAGGTACCGTTCACATGCGTTTTGCTGTCCGTGTGCCAGGGTGAGTTCGACACAGCGCCCAGGCGTGCAATGCGTTTGAAGCTGTTCCGCTAACGCGCCACGCGAGAGTTTGAATTATGCTGAGTTTGAGGTTTGAACTGAGTACTGAGGTTTGAAACCTGGGATACCACCGAGAAAAGTTGTGAACTCCTTCGGTATTTTGAGGTAGTTTCGCGCGAACTGAACATTGTTATGCACTGTTGCTACATCTGTGCCAGGTGAACGCATCTTTTCGAAGCAAGGGCAAATTTCAGTGAGATGAAACGGCACTCTCAGTACGATGTCAAAAATAACGTTTTTTAATTTCAATTTGAAGAAACTGTAACTGATTCTCTTTTATTTGATTGACTGAAGATGAATCTGATTATTAGAATAACTATCTGGACTTTGAAAAATTTTAGTTCAGTTTTGTGGTTTCGTCACGTAAATAGTGAAATGTGTTTCCTTGTGTAGTAGTAATATCTGTTCATTGCATTAAATATGTCTTAGGAACAAATCTTAAATATTTTGTTTACATTGATTGGTTAAAATGTTATTCATTTCTGGATGCACATAGACATTTGAACCATGATCTTTCTTGTTTTATTTAAACTTAATTATGGAAATTTGAAGGTTGGAAAAAGTTTTATGACTTTGGTATTACTATTTTGTGGTTCCTTTGTTACAATATTTGTTTGTATGAAAATACGAGTAACTTAGGAAACGTTTACGCCTTAACACGATTGTAAAATCGTAGCAGCAAACAAATCCTGTGCCGTTCAATTAAGTCTTGTGAATAACGTAATGAAACCATGTTATATTCCATAGATGTTTCGTAGTTGCTGTATCGCCCTCCTGCAGCTTTCTCGGCTCGCGTGAATCAGCGGAGGTAGCAGGCAGCAGGGCTGCAGCACGTCAAGTGTTTCCGAGTGCCGAAGCAGTGAGTCGACCCACTAGACTGAGATGATCCGTATGTTTCGAAACAGTGAAATGATCCGATCTGCCCATCACTACAGTGAACGAATACTAGAAAATGAATCACCATGACGTACTGATTCGAAGAAATCGATCTGAGTAGTAATCAGAAGTAATTGGATAGTATTCATATTCCTTTATCGGCTGAAATCAAGGTTATAACTACCTGCTTCGGAAATACGACTGTGAGAGAAGAACTATGTCATCCAGTCTTGCAGCACTCGTTTATACAATATTTTATCCCACGATCAGTTGGCTTAGTATATCAGATGCGGAGAAGTACCCTGTTATTAAGTATTGTGTGTTAAGAAGACAGGAAATTAGAATTTGAGATTTATATAATGTAAGACCTGAGGAGGTCACAACTGGGGAGCGCTCTTGCCCTCACAGGGATCTGTGCTGGCTCTCTCTACAGGCAGCCTGCGCTCACCTCAGTTATTCAGCTGTCTTCATATCTAGTGCTAGTGTCTTGTGAGCACTTGCCTCTGTGACACTTCGCTTACTGTTCATTTCCTTCGCATTTATATTTATCCGTCTACACATGTGGCGCTTTCGCATGATCTGGTACAGATACTAGCGTCATCTGTCTCGTTGGTATTATCTGTGGAATCACTCGATGCCTCTATTCGTTGCTACTTATACTCTCGTCGCACCAACAGAGCTTCAGATTTACTTCTGCTCAAATTCAAATCACGAGGTCAGATTGCAATTGTGTTACGTCATCGTGTGAGTGCGGTTTCTCAGACTCCCTATCCCTCCACGGGCATAATTGCCAACGTGACCATGATTTACACGCAGAACATGAGTGGGGTATGGCCCTTGGACGGTTAAGAAATGAGCCACATACCAGCTGGGACCAAGAAACCGGCGCCGTTCAGAAAGTAAGGTGACTTATCAAACTGCGCCGCAACCTCCATTCGATTATCAATTTAATTTTTGTTATGTTGGTACACATGTCCCGAACATATGTTCAGAGTTTCGAATGTACACCACACTTGGTTTGGTTTTGACAGGTTAGATGTGTTTTAGTGTGCTCGACGATTTTCTATTAGTATAACTTTTGTTGCAAAAATTTGCATCACATTTTTTGTGAAATATTGAATGTAGTGTTCTAAAACACTTGGAATGTTGACAGTGGCTTACGAAATATCTGTTCAAAGTGAAAAAAAATTTTGACTAGTGGTACAAGATCTTCCAAGGTTACCGAAAAGATACCAGCACCTCTATCTGGAAGACACAGCACATCAGCAACAAATTATAACGTCGAAGCTCCGAAGAACATTGTTTTGAAAAATCGTCCAATTCCCGTATGCGACGTTACTGAAGATGTTGGCATGCAATGTTTTCGGCTGGTTTGGGCATGAGATGTTTGTCGGCCAAGTTTGTTCCAAAACTTCCCAAATTTGATCAGAAGAAACGTCTCGTGTTAGTATCGCTCGGGAGACCTTGACTGACGTCAATGATGATCCTGATTTGCTCAAAATGGTCATAAATCGTGACTACTTGGGTTTTCGGTTATAACGGCCCAATGGAAGCAGCCCGAAGAACCGAGACCGGAAAAAGCACCCAAAGGTCGACTAAATATGAAAGGTTGGCTGACACTTTTTTTTTCTTTTTAATTGCTGTGACGTAGTGCTTCACAGGTTTTTGCTTCAAGGTCGTGTGGTCAATAAGGAATATTACCTTGACCTTATGCGACGTATTTATTTATTTATTTAATGCTCAGACATTTGATACATAGTTATTACTCTTCTAACTTCCCAATACAACTGACCATCTGACATCCCGTCACAATATTGCAGTCTTTCACAGTTTCTTAGATGCTCTCAATCCATAATGTATTTTCTATTTCAGGCACTTCACTGCCAGGCACTTAAATGTGATTTGCAGAGTATCCCATGTACATGTAGATGTACGGGATTGTTTCTAACACTCATCTGCATCACCTTATATCTTTCTACATTTGAGGTTAGCTCCAACTCCTCATATCACCTAGAAATTTGGTTCAAGACATCCTCCATCCAAAGATGACACCTTCCTGGCTGCCTATTCCATATGCTCTTACCTTCGTTAGGAGTCTCTAGTGCGGTACCGTGTCAAACGCCTTTCGAAGATCGATGAATATGCAGCCTGCCCTTCACCCATGTTTCGCAAGTTGTTTTGAGAGTAAAGTGTAAGATCTTTCGCACGATCGACGCTTCCTAAAGCCATGCTGATGCATGGACAATAGCATCTCTTTGTCATGAAAATTTATTGTATTACAACTTGGAATATGTCCAAGACTTCTACAGCAAAGTAACATAATGATATAGACCTGCAATTATATGAATGTGTTCTTTTGACATTATTATACGCAGGACTTACATGCGCCTTTTTCCAGTCGCTTGGAAATTCTTACTGAATCAATACATCGCGATAAATGCACGTTAAGTGAGGGGCGAATGTCGCAGAGTTCTCTTTGTAAAACTGAATTGGTACCCCATTTGGACCTGCCACTTGTTAGTTTTGAACTCTCTCACAAGGGACACCTTTGACCTCGAACTCTCTCGAACCGCACGAAACCATGCTTGGAATAACAGGCAATCGTAAACATGACAGTGTTGTGTGTCATTTCCATGCAGAACGTTGTATTCTACCTCCAGTAATATGGGAGGTTTGTGCGCCGTCTTGCAATAACTATTTTTGTCTGCAGTTACAAAAACATTACATCGGATTTTTGTACTCGCATTGCTGCATATACTTCTGTTACATTATTCTAAAAAAAATTATAATGTATTAAAAACGCTAAAGCGAAAGAGAATACTAGTATACAGGATAACAGTTTACTTACAGTCGTGCAGTCGTACATTGCTGATGTTGGCAACGACCGTAGAATGCTATTTGAAAATCCAGTCATACAGAATAAGCTAAATAATCCTTGGTGTTGACAATGAAGTAAATCAATAATTCTCTTATTTTCCTTAGGTTGACAGAATTTCTTATGTACCGGTACTCTTGCCTTGTCAGTAAATTAATCATCCTTGTGAAAGAAATATTTCGTTGCCAACATTAGAATACTAAGTCGCTGCAACCGTAACTAAACTTTACGTAGTACTCTATCTGTCAGATAAGTTGTAATCCCTTATAGATATGTGTCAATATAGATATTTACTTATGAAAAATATAACAGGGGTTGGGTTTTGTGATAAAATGCCAGGTTTCGTGCTTTCAAATTACATACTGCAATTTATTACGGCTGAACTTCGAAATACAACAAAGAGCATTCAACGGTTGTTGCAAACGTCAGCACAGTACACTGCCCGGTCTCCGTAAGTAATATTGTACGCAGTGTAATAATATTATTTTTCGTTTTTGTACCCTAGCTACGGGAGCGGCCCACCGCTTAAAGGCGCCTTCCTGCGGAGATTGGAGTCCTCCCCCAGGCATGGGTGTGTGTATTGTCCTAAAGTTAGCTTAAGTAGTTTTTAAGGCGAGGGACTAATAACCACACAAGTTAAGTCCGTTAGATTTTCAACCATTTGAACATTTTGTACCCTAAATATATTCTGTATGTTCTGGAATGCTCTGTTGTGTTATGATACTTTGCGGCTGCTAACTCCATACTCACAGAATCTCTGTTATTAGGTTCAAATGTTCAAATGTTTGTAGAACGTATGGGACTTAACTACGGAGTCATCAGTCCCTAAGCTTACAAACTACTTATGAACTAGCTAAGACTAAGGACGGCACAAATATCCATGCCCGAGGGGGGATTTGAACTCCCGACCGTAGTAGCCGTGCCGACCGTGACTGGAGCGCCTCAGTCCCCTCGGCCACTGCTGCCGGCTCTCTTATTAGGTAGTGCTTTCAAAAGAGATATAAAAAAACGTACGTTCGAATATCACACACTTTAGGTCATAATAAATATATATATAAATAAATATATATAAATAAACATACAGACCTCTCCGTCCGGGTTACCAGTTCTCGCGAAAAATTGTCTTATGTTCGAATCTTTTTGGAAACGAAGCATTGTAAATCCACCTCTAGAACGATTAGAAGAGTTTACGGTAGCGTAACCATCCGCAATTTCATGTTAAATTGCCGTGACGCAAATACTATATCTGCCCAGCACGTTACACTTAAGAACTATGGGCAACGAAATTCAGGGTGCGACAGCTCGTACTTACAGGAGCCTTAAGACAGAGGACTCTTTTGAACGACGATTCGTCTGCACCACGATTCGATTCTTACAATTCTTTGTTGGTATTCGCTTAAATCAATGATACATTCACGAATCTCCACAACTCTACAACCTTCCTACTATCGATATAAAACCGTCCTGGCGATAACAGCGTCACATGACGAGGAATGACTGCTGGTCAGAAACCCGCGCGGTGAATATAGTACTGTAACTTGGGGTGAAATGGAACAGAACAAGTAGTTTCTACTGAAATATTGCACTACAACCCTGAAAATTTAAATATAGCATCTCTAGTTGCCTAAATCTCTGTGTTGAAAGGATAAATCTCCTCTATAAAAACCTTTCCTAAAATTTTAATCTAAATTGTGTTCCAAATCACCCCAGGAGTTAGGGTGATTTGGAACACTGACTCTTTTGATAAATATTTGCATTTAAAACATGTGGAGCGGTTATTGGGACACAGTAAACACATCTGTCAGAACTTTGTTGTGGAGGATGCCTTTATAATACGTCTGTTTAATTTTAATTAATGCTGTTTACTGGATGGAACACTTCACACTGTCTGCTCCTAATTTCTGAAATCGTTTTCTATCTTCTCTGTTAACTTGCACCCTAGTTCTCTTTACATTTTCACTTAAACGTACTGTAAGATCCTTGTTATGTGACAGCAGATTTCTCACCCACTCATATCCAGACCTGTTTTCATCAGACCTCTTTTCCAACTCTTCCACTTCGGTCCAAATCGCACCTCAGAATATCCCGAACCTCACTTGTCATAATTGGCTGACACCATTCTGCACATTTAAATAAACCACTGATTGATGCCCTCTCTTCTTCTACTGCCAAGACGGTTTGTCCACCTATTTTCAAAGGATTTTTATTATTTAACTTCCTTGAGAGTGTACTAACAGGTATTCCATATTTTTAGAAACATTTCTGAGATATTTTACGTGTCTTGATTTCATTCAGAGCTTTCTGGAGGCTTATCTCGCTATAGTTTTGATATCCAGCTGGCCCAGTCTTCTTTTTGTACACTCGCAGCATGTTCCAATTCACCCTGAAAAAATATTATTTTGCATATTTACACCTCTACCTAATAAACAACATAAGTAAACATAAGCTAACTTTTCACACACCATGACTGATAGTTGCCCTTAACATACCAATGTCAGAAAACTGTATTACTGTTACCAGAGTAGCTGTGCAACAGTTTGTTTTCAGACTTTCATATTATGGGAAATTTTACACTTTTATATAAATATTTTTTTGGAGTTGTATACCTCTTTCACACACACAATTTTTGTATCACCGTAACAATTAGTATCTCTGGTGACTATGGGAGGTGGTTTTCATTAGTTACACCAAAGTATCTCTCCTCAGCAAAGATGATTTCTTGAAATGGAGAAATGTTCCATTTCACCCCAGTAGTTCCAAATCACCCCAAGTTACGGTATCAGAGTGCGGAGGCTGGGCAAGATCACGTGGGGACCTGCACGGCTTGTCGGCTGTTGGAGGACTGCTGCGGGGAGTGTCTTCAATAAGTGGAGGAACTACGTCCAGTTGTAGAGCGGCTGGGAGTCCACCCTCCTTACAGATGTATACGTCGTAGTGTCGGCAGAGTGGTGAAACAGGAAACTGGAGTGGTATTAACATCAGTCTTCACCGCCTGGCAGAGTAGAAGTGTGTCTGAAGACTCAGAGCACTGAAGACACGGAACGATGGGCCTCTGCAACGACGACCCACGCTCTTGCAGGTGTGAATACCACAGCTAAGAGGGAGAGGACACCTACGCGTCATCGCCGAATTCGTGCAGATTTGTAGTACATGTAGGGCTTTGTGAAATATGGGAGTACACCATGTGGGAACTCCAGATGGGAAATAAAAGGAATTTTGATACGGATCTATCACCATATGCACCTCATCAACAGCCCTTGAGAGAGATTGTTTAGAAAGCGGTGTTTGGCTTAGCGAAGCGCGCCCGGTCAGAAGGCTGAACGCTCTCTGTAGTAAAAAAACTGAGCCAAGAACACATCAAACAATAACGAAAAGACACGATCAAGGACCGCAAGGAACAAAACTACCTAGAGAGCGAAAGAAAGAAAAGAATAGCGGTAAGATATCGTAATTTTATTGAAAGGTACGCGGGTTCGATTACGCCTAGCGGCATTTTTTTTCTTCTTGGCAATGCGTACACTACTGACTTCACAATTAGCCGCAACGTCATATATGTTATTTTGTATTTATATGTGCACAACATAAAAACAGCACTTACCTAATCGACAAAGAAGAAGAAATCACTTCCATTATACATCACCAGCTGTCCTCGCAAGTATTCAGCGACATGCTGCGTTACGCGTGGTTCGCTGCTGGACTGTGCGATGAAAGAACCTGTTTTCAGAATGTCAGTCAAGTTTGCTTTTCTATGCAGAGATTAAAAAAAAAAAACATGTAACTGCAAAAGGGCGATGTTCATAACGAGCGCAAGATGCGGTCAGAATTATTGCTTCCCCTGTTTCTTCGATTAATATCACCCCGGTACATCATTTATTTGATCAACTGCAAAAGAATGGAAATATCGTTTTACATACACGAAAGTTTTACATACCGAAAGTACGCGTTAACTACAGTCCCATTTAAAATGTTTGTAGTCCAGAATATCATCGAATGACCTTCATTTTTTTGCTTATATAAATTATATAAAATAACATATATGATGTTGCGGTTAATTGTGACTCAGTCTATATCTACATCAATACTCTGAAAACCACTGTGAAGTGCATGGCAGAGGGTACGTCCCACAGTACCAGTTATTACGGTTTTCCCAGTCCATTCACTTATTGAGCGTGGGAAGAAAGATCGCTTAAATGCCTCCGTGCGTGCTGTAATTAATGTAATCTTGTCCCTACGAAAACAGTATGTACTTGTACGCATTGCGAAGGAGCAGAAAAAAATTGCCGCCGGCTGGAGTTCAACCTGCGACCTTCTCAATACGAATCCCATCGTTTAACGCTGAGCCAAACACCGCTTCCTATACACGCGCTCACAGGGACAGTTGCTAAGATGCATATGGTTATAAATCCGTACCAAAATTCCTTTTACTTCCTAAACGCTCGGACATTTCGAGTTCCCACTTGGGGCACTTTCGTGTCTCACCACGCCCTACATGTACCATAAATTTGGACGAATTCGGCGATGACGAGTAGGCGTCCTCTCCTCGTAAGACTTTAATGGGTATGTGATCGACGTCTCTGGGCGTTTGTGCAGTGCTCCGATGAATCCCAACAATTTCCTCACCACGCTGATCACGTCGATGGGGAGTGCGAATCCTTCGTTTCCCGGAGGAACATCTCCTTGACTCCTACAACTGTGTGACAAAGGCGAGCTGGCGGCTGAGAAATGTATTTTCCCACTCTCTCAAATTTTGCTTCCTCAATTACGGTATCAACTAGATATAAATGATAATAATAAAAAAAGTGAAACAAATCCATCAATAATGAAAACTACAGCATTAGAAACAATCAGTCAGAGATACCCCGAAGATCAGTGGCTACACATCTACATAGATGGGTCATTAATGCAAAAAGAAAGAAATATTGGTGTATGAATATACAGCAAAATTTTCTGTTTTATCAAAGTTTTGGATTACACCACTCTAATTTTGAAGGTGAATTTGAAGCCATCAGAACTGCAGTAAATCAGATAAATTACTATTTGCACACATTTGATTATGCAGTCATATTCTGTGACTCGAAAGCAGCAATATCAGCAATTGTCAACTTAAAAGATCCAAAAATGGCTAAAGTAAAAGATATCCAAGAAATAATTAAGTCCCTATAGCAACACAACAAGAAAATTGCAATTCAGTCGATACCATCTCACTGTGGCGTAATGGTAATGAGAAAGCTGATTTCCTAGCCAAAAAGGGCACAAAAATTAAACAAATTGGAAAAACTACCCTGTCATATTATGCAGTAAAATCGCATTATTAACAATATTTTTAAAGAATAATCGAGAAAAATAAATTCTCATGTGAGGGTAAGAGCCGGGAAACCTTCTTTGATAACCAGCCGCCCACCTGCACAAGATGTCTAGCCTGCCGGCTCCAGAATGTGTTCTGTGTCACAAGAGTGCTACCTAATGAACTGTGATCATTTAAAAGAGTGTTCAGAACTGTACAATTGTAAATTAGACTTAACAAAATTGTACTGGGAAGCAAGAAGGCGAATGACGTTAAGTCAACTGCCGGAACATTAAAATAATAATAATAATAATAATGATATTTGATAGACGGTGAAGTTCCTCTAGTTATGAAGGTTAATAGTGCTACGTTTCATAGTTCGGTATAAAACGTAAGATTTTATCGAGTTTCACAGATAAAATACCCTCTGCCATACACCATACGTAGGGAGAGAGTGCAAAGTTTCATCGCAATTGGTTGGTTGGTTGGTTGGATGTTTAAGGGGGACAAAACTACAATGGTCATACGTCCCCCTTCATCGCAATTGGTTCAACGGCACAGCAGCGTATAAAACACGAACAAACTTGATACGGCAGTTCCCAATGCGTCTCATTGTCTATGAAGTCACATCTCCTAAGCTATAAGGAGTACAATGTAATAATGCCCAAGGCAAAACACGTTGCGAGTACACGTAACATCTAAAGCGATGTGGCAAAGATCAGAGCAGAAGTAGCGCCGAAGAGAGGCCTCGAGTCATTGCACAGATAATACTAACGAGACACATGACTCTACTAGCGGTACTAGATTATACGACAGCGCCACATGTGAAGGCGGTTAAATATAAAATATGAAGGAAATGAACAGTAACGGAAGCGTCACAAAGACAAGTGCTCAGAAGGGATTAGCACTAGATATTAAGATAACTGAATAACTGATGACAACTCGGGCTGTGTGTAGAGAGACCTTGCATACGAGGTTTGTCAGGAAAGTAATGAGACTGTTTTTTTCAGGAACCACACACAGAAGGACAATGAAACTAGTGGAGCTGATAAAGGCAACATTTGTCTACAAGCAGTGAATATTTGAAGTGCCTACGGTGAACACACGTGAGTATATAACATATTTTGTTAGGTGTGTTAGTGTTGCTTGTCCGTGAGATGGCGGGTACATCAAATTTTGTGTGGAACTCAATGATAATGCACTAGAATCGTTTAGTAACATTTAGAAAACATTTAGAAAATTCACACAAACTGCTGAGTGGCACACAAGCAGCTCACCACGAGTAAAGAAGGCCAGGAGAAGCAAATAAAAAATCTGGGTCATGTTGATTTGGTTCTTTGATCATCAAGGCGTGATCCATAAGGATTTTTTTCCTCGAGGAAAAACAATGTATCAATTTTAGATCCAGGTCCTTGAAAGACTAAGGAATCGGGTCATTCGTGTCCGTCCTGACATGTCTCAATCATGGATCCTCCATCACGACAATGCACCGTGCCATACTGCTCTCTATTGGAAATAACGGCATTCATGTTTTCCCAAACTCCCCCCCCCCCCGCCCCACAATTCCTAAGATCTCAGCCTCTGTGACGTCTTCATGTTCCCCAAAATGAAAAATGTTGTTTGTGTACATCATTTTTGGTCCGTAGGAAACGTTGAAAGGGTCGTGACACAGGAGCTTTGGAGGGTTCTATCTATGAGAGGGCAAGAGTGTCTTCGAAACTAATAACAGGCTATTTTTCCGCATCTGATGTACTAATCCAACTAGTCATCCATGTCGTGGGACAAACTATTGTGTAACCGAGTGCTGAAAGATTGGATGTCATAGTTCTTCTCTCACAGTCGTATATCGGAAACTGGCAATTATAACCTTGGTCTCAGACAGTAAAGGAATATGAACACCGTGCAATGTTTTCTGATTATTTTTTCTGAAAGCGATTGTTATTCCATTTCTGCTATTCGTTCACTGTTCTATCTCTTCTTCGATGGCAAGATTTAAGTGCGCAAAGTTCTACTGAAATCAGATGGACGATACGGCAGCGCATAAAATACATACAAACATGATGCGGCTGTCTGCCACGCGTCTCAGTGTTTATGAGAAGAGAGTTTATAAGAAGTACGATGAAATAATTTCTAAAACACATTCATTAGCGTAAATCGATGGTGCTGCAAAACAAGATGCGAACACATCTAGTAGTAAATAATTAATAAATTTAAACGTCATTCATAATGCTGTAGTTTTAGAAGCAACTGCGTGTTCACGACGTCACATCTGTTTAACTATATATGTCTGATGAGCTAGGTGAAGTATAGTGATGTAATTACGCCTGTAACTCTCGCGAAAGTTCAACGATTGATGATTAGGTGCGGTGCCAAAGCTATGTATTGTTTTTCCACAATTCCGGAGATTTCTTGTTTATTGCTTCTAGGGACCATTCATTTGGCACACATGTGTCCAGTGCAGCTCGTGCGAGCCCCCGTGATGACCAGGACGTATCGTACACTGGTTGCAGACCATTTACACCCCATCATGACGATCGAGTTTCCCAACGTCGTTGTCATTTTTCAATATTATAACTTACGATGTCACAAGGCCAGGAGTTGGAGTGGTTTGAGCAGAACAGTTGCGAGTTTTGTTTATGTGGTTGTCCATCAACTTGTTCTCTCACAACGCGATCGCGATAGAACGCATATGGGATGTGCCTGAACGTGTGGTCAGAGCTTATCCCTCCCTCCCTGGAGTTTGCGAGACTCAGGCGATGCAGATGCGGCGCCAGATATCGTCAGCCATATACCACGGCCTCGTCGCAAACACGCCAAGCTGCGTCACCACTGTCATCGTGCCAAATGAGGACATACTGCATCTCACTGTTGTGACTACTCATGTTAACTGTTATCTGGCCTTGCTAAGTATCTTCCATTCATTACATGTAATTGATTTGTTTGGACAGCGCTCTTGAGGAAGTGACTACAGTCTGCATGTATTTCTGTACAGTGTGTGACGGAGAGTAACTTTGACTTTGTTATTTGTGAAGTTTTCTTCCTGATAAATTGAAGGATGGAGAGTAGCAAGAACATATGCTCGCCGCGAACTTCTCATAAACTCATTTTCTCTCTGTGTATCTACATGAACGATATACAGGAGTCTGCAAAATTACCCATATGTTTCGACTGCATTTAGTAAACAATAAAGCTTGACTTTCTCAACGGAAAGAAGTGTTCAGACATAAACGTGACTTCCAACATACCTCAAGAGAGTGATAGAGGCACATTACTTTTCACAGTATATATGAGCAAATAGCTGAAAATGTGGCGTCGCCCGTGTATATATTTACTGCAGTCTTAAATTAGTCCACCTCACTTTGCGTTTTCTCTCTTCCCTTTCCTTCTCTGTCTGTTCATCTCTTCCACTCCCCTTTCTCTGCCATCACCTACTCCTCTCTCTTAAACTCCTGCTCCACCTTCTCAGTCAATTAGTCAATTGCGTCATACATCTCCGAAAAATTATATAAGTGCAGTGTTACCTGAAAGACATAAATTTCAAACTCATAAAATCGTGTACACAGAACAAAATTACGAACATAGCTTCTTTGGAGGCATCACATGAGAATGGCATAAGTCGAAATGGCCGACATGAAAAATAAAGTATTTGCAGCAACTTAGGTAATTAATATTTATTGGAATGAAATAATTTCTGAAGCACATTCATTGGCGTAAATGGATAGTGTTTGTAAAATAAATAGCGAATACAGTTAGCTAAGAGGTAATAAATTTAAACGTGATTTTTAATGCAGCCGTATACGACGCATAACGTCAAGATTATATTCCTTATTGAATGCGCGACCTAGAAGCAAAAATTTGTGAAGCACTATGAGACGGTAAAAAAAAAATAAGATAAAAAAACAATAAAAAAGTCAGCCAAACTTTCACATTTAGTCGAACTTTGACTGCTTTTTCCGGTCTCGGTTCACCGTGCCGTTATAACCGTAAACCCAAGTAGTCACGAGTTATGACCATTTTGAGCAAATCAGGATAATCATTGACGTCAGACAAGGTCTCCCGAGCAATAGTAACACCTGACGGTTCTTCTGATCAAATTTGGAAAGTTTTGGAACAAACTTCGCCGACAAACCTCTCATGCCCAAAACAGTTGAAAAAATTACATAACACAAGCCGAGCTATATACCAACATCCTCAGTAAAGTCGCTTACGGGAACTGGACGATTTTCAAAAATGTTCAAATGTTTGTAAAGCTTATGGGACTTAACTACGGGGTCATCAGTCCCTAAACTTACAAACTACTTATGAACTACTTACGAACTAGGACGGCACAAACATCTATGCCCGAGGGGGGATTAGAACCCACGACCGTAGTGGACGATTTTCCAAAACAATTTTCTTCAGAGCTTCGACGTTGTCTGATGTGCTTTGTCTTCCAGACCGAGGTTCTGGCATCTTCTCGGTCTTCTTAGGAGAGCTTGTACCACTGGTAAACAGGTTTTTCACTTCTAACAGATTTTTCGTGTGTCACTGTAACATTTCAAGTGTTTTAGAACACTACATTAAATTTTTCACAATAAATGAGTTGCAAATATTTGCAACAATTGTAATACTAACAGAAAATCGCCGAGCACACTAAAACACATCTAACCTATCTATCTGTCAAAAACAAACCATGTATGGTGTACTCTTCAAACTCTGAACATATGTTCGGAACATGTGTACCAACATAACAAAAAATAAGTTAATAATCGAATGGCGCAGTTTGATAAGTCACCTTACTTTCTGAACGGCGCCGGTTTGTTGGTCCCAGCTGCTGCGTGACTCACTTCTTAACCGTCCATGCGCCATGCGCCACTCATGTTCTGCGTGTGAATTATGGTCGCGTGGTTGTTTATGACCATGGAGAGACAGTGGCTCTTGGAAACGTACATCTATCCTTTGAACGTTCGTCTTCGAAAAGATTACTATCGCACTCACACGATCAAGTAACACAATCAATTGCGATCTGACCTCGTGATTTGAATTTGAGCAGAAATAATTCTAAAGCTCTGTTGCCTCTACGAGAGTATAAGTAGCAACGAATAGAGGCATCGAGTGATTCCACAGATAATACCAACGAGACAGATGACGCTAGTAGCGGTACCAGATCATGCGAAAGCGCCAAGTGTGAAGACGGATAAATATAAATGCGAAGGAAATGAACAGTAACCGAAGTCTCACAGAGACAAGTGCTCACAAGACATTAGCACCAGATATTAAGACAGCTGAATAACTCTGGACGCCAGAGGTAAACCTATCCAAAGTAACATTTCGCTGACTTTACAGGAGAGCAAAACGAAGCTGCTGCGACTCGGATTTGGCTACCTGTAGAATAATTCAAATACCCAATCATGAAGACCTCTAGTTTTTATATCTTTTCTAGTGAGTTTCTACATGTACTTCGTTTTTAGAAATATCTTCTGAAATGTTACGATATTTTACCTCACATAAATATATTTGTGAAGCCGTCTTTATTTACACATACGATATTGTCAAGGTGCTTATTACATTAGGTTTGCTGTTCATTTGCATGCCATTTTATATTTATAAATGTTCCTTTTTATGTTTATAAATGTTTACCTTTATTATACAGGATTATTCTACGAAATACGAATAGGAATATGAGAATTATTGGTACTGAAATTAAGAAATAAAGCCATTCATACTTATTGAATACCAGTAGATTTATTAAGAGTTACAATTTTATCCTTTCACAAAGCCGGTCACAAATACTAGTCACTCAGCAAAGTTTAAGTAAATTGAACAAAATAAATTCCAACCATAGTAGCTTACTCTAGAAAGTAACAAAGGTTAAACTACTTTAAAACCTGAGACAATGACAAACATTTCTGTCCAAATTCAGCATATATTCATTAACAAATTGAGGACAAAATTCGAAATGTAGAAAAACAATTCCCTTGTACAATTAATTGATAACAACATTATGTTCATATCCTTCTGAGTCCTTTTCAGTTTGTGTTGACATAATCTGTGGTATATTTTGGTAGAAATAGTGTAAAGATCCAGGCTCCCACCTAAGCAGCTTTTGTAAATCTTTATACTTCTCTGTAGCAATAGATCTGAGAGTATTTCGTATAGCAGGAAGCTCTTCCGGCCATACTGCCCCTCTTTTTCGCCGTTGCACGACAATCTCTTGAAATTCACCATCAAATGCTGTTTTATAGAACACAGAACCTGAATTCTGTGCTCGTACTTGTAGATGCACAACTTGGCTAACCAAAAAATTTTCCAGATACTAAACTTTTGATTGTCCGTTTAACTAAAGGTGATGATGATCCTTTGAAAAGACTTTCAAAGTCTTTAAAATCTGCCATTTGCATGTCATATACTTGAATGAGTTCTTTGAATCTGCACTGGCGAACAAAATGTTGCCAATCCCAAGGAGTTGCAATTATGTCATTTGGGCTCAGTTTGCTTTTGGCACGTTCACTAACAGCATGTACACCATCTACCTCCATATGAGTGTCCCTTCAATAAGAATTTATGGTTTATCACTTTAAGATTAGGAAGACACCTAATAATCCAAAAATATGACAGAATCATGGGTAAGTTACGATTCTGGCCTCCACAGTTGTCAGTCCATATCGCAAGTTCCTCAGTTTGGGTTTTGGCAGGTTAGCTAGGGCCCACTTTAGCAAACAAGATGACACTTCTATAGTTCCACGACCTGCTACTGTTTCATCCCACATGCAACAATAGGATTTCTGCTCTGAAGCATCAAGGATTGTCAGATTATACGTCCAGAGCTTTCTTAGATAAAACGCACTGGAATTAGTAAGGTGAGGTGTCGGCAAACATTTTTGAAGATCGAACATGACAATCTTTGCATTTGATCCAGGTTGTTTTGGCCGATTTTTGTCGAAGGTCTTGTTTTTATATCTTACATCTGCTTCTGACAAGTGGCCATCGTAATCTGATTAAAATTTTGACTGTTTCTTCAGCTGTTATATCATTTTTGAGTTTCACCTGAAACTCATCACAGTCATCACACGTATCAGTCGCAGGTTTCTTGAATCCTAAATTAAACTCAATGTTAAATATGTCACGGTAAACCCACTGCTTTGCAATTAACTCTTGCTTCATTTCGTTTTCCTTGCAGTGCTCTACATACAAAGAATACATTTTTGATATATTGAGATGGCTGCTAAGATAAATCTACCTGTTTTTGCATAACGAGGCAACGAAATTAATACGCCACCATTAGTTCGATTTAACTATCTGGAACGCGCAGTATGAAAAGTACATACGAACGCGCAGTGTCATGACAAGTCTTTGTGGTAATAATGAGAAAACACGCGTTGATTAAACGCTGAACTTGGAAAGGAAAATCACTACACAAGATACACAAGGCTTCGGCAATGGGGAACAGTCGAAAATTAAAACAAGCGAGACCTGACAGATCACGCTTTCCCGTGGGTTAAATAGACGTAATTGCATTTCAGTCAAGTAAAGTTTGTTTAGTTACATTTACATAAACGTATATCATATGACCAACCAAAATGAAAATCGCATACCTGGGATTCTTCATTTCTTAGCAGCAAATCAATTCCATCAGTAACTTTGTCGTAAGGTAAGGTCTCAGCACCCAACAGATTCGCACTGTCATTTTCCTAAGTAAGCAAATTGCATTACTATACAAAACGCGATGAATTTTGCTCGATTCAAATGATAAACCATGTATAATAGGACTGTACCTTTGATTGATCGTATGACAAGCATTGTAGTTGTGTCAGTTCCGTATATTATAGCCACTCATTTTCGTCAAAAGGAGGCGCTACATGTGTACTTGTATCTGTTACCAACGGAGTTTCGACGACATTACTACCGTCGACTGGTAGTAAAGCATCGAGATCATTTGTCTCTTAAATCGCGGAACGTACATTTAGATGTTTCTTATATCCCAGTATGATGAATAATATCTTAAAATGTATATTGTTGTGGTCTTCAGTCCGGAGACTGGTTTGATGCAGCTCTCCACAACACCCTATCCTGAGCAAGCCTCTTCATCTCCACATAAGAACGGCAACCTACATCTGTCTGAATCTGCTTACTGTATACATCTCTTGGTCTTCCTCTGCGATTTTTACCCCACACACTTCCCTCTAATGCTAAATTCACAATTCCTTGATGTCTAAGAATGTGTCCCACCAATCTATCCCTTCTTTTAGTCAAGGTATGCCAGAAATTTCTTTTCTCCCCAATTCTGTTCAGTACCTCCTCATTTGTTACGCGATCCACCCACCTAATCTTCAGCATTCTTCTGTAGCACCATATTTCAAAAGCCTCTATCCTCTTCCTGTCTGCACTGTTTATCGTCCATGTCTCACTCCCATACAAGGAAACACTCCATACAAATGCCCTCAGAAAGGACTTCCTTAGGCTTAAATCAATATTCGATGTTAACAAATTTCTCTTTTTCAAAAACGCTTTTCCACCTATTGCCATTCTGCATTTTATATCCTCTGTACTGTGACCATTTGTTATTTTACTGCCCAAGTAACACAACTCATCTACGTCCTTCGTTTCCCAATCTAATTCCTTCAGCATCACCTGATTTTCTTACACTGCACTCCATTACCCTAGTTTTGCTCTTGTTAATGTTCATCTTATATGCACCTTTCAGCACACTGTCCATTCCGTTCAATTGCTCTTCCAGGTCCTTTGCTGTATCTGAGAGAATTACTATGTCGTCGGCAAAACGCAATGTTTTTAATTCTTCCCCCTGAACTTTTATTCCTTCTCCAAATTTCTCCTTGCTTTCCTTTATAGCTTGTTCAATGTACAAATTGAATAACATTGGAGAAAGGCTACAACCCTGTCTCACTCCCTTCCCAACCACTGCATCTCTTTCATGCCCTTCAACTCTGACAACCGCTGTCTGGTTTTTGTACAAGTTGTAAATAACCTTACGCTCCCTATATTTTACTCCTGCTTGCTTCAGAACTTTAAAGAGTTTATTCCAATCAACATTGTCAAAAGCCTTCTCCAAATCTACAAAAGCTAGAAATGTAGGTTTGCCTTTTCTTAATCTATCTTCTAGGATAAGCCGTAAAGTGAATATTGCCTCCCGTGTTCCTACATTTCTCCTGAACCCGAACTGATCTTCCCCGAGGTCGGCTTCTACCAGTTTTTCCATCCTTCTGTATATAATTCCTGTTAATATTTTGCAACCATGACTTATTAAACTGATGGTTCTGTAGTTTTCACACCTGTCTGCATCTGCTTTCTTTGGAATGGGGATTATAACATTTTTCTTAAAGTCTGAGGCTACTTCGCCTGTCTCATACATCTTAAACACCAGGTGAAACAGGTTTGTCATGGCTGGTTCTCCCAGAGACTTTAGTAGCTCTGAGGGAATATCATCTACTCCAGGGATCTTGTTTCGACTTAGGTCTTTCCGGTCTCTGTCAAATTCTTCTCTCAGTACAGTATCTCCTATTTCATCTTCCTCTACATCCTCTTCCCTTCCTACAATATTGTCTCGATGTTCATTTCCTTTGTCTTTGTCGTCTGTACTCCATTTTGCCTGTTTCATTTACTGCATTTTTATATTTTCTCCTTTCATCGATTAAATTTAGTATCTCCTGTGATATCCAAAAAAGTAAATTAGCTATGCATAATGATTTGATGTTGTAAGCTGATGATGTAATGAGACTGTAGAATAGAATATTAGTTCTTGAAGTACTAGAAATACTTGTACTGCTTACCTGTACTAACTTCAGCGCTAATTCCACGATCCTTTTACTTCTTCCACTAATAGAATCCATTTTAATCTTCGATTCCGTCATAAAATGCTCCTCCAAACATCACAAACTACAGCACACTGTTATTCGCACGTGATTAACAATTTGTATAACAATACTGAAGTAACGTAACACTTAGAGATAAACCATCGTAACAGCCAATACGATAAAGAGCGAGGCGGTGTATATTCAGGTCAATTGTCGTACGGTCATTTACCCTTGTTTACCACTGGTTTCAGGTTGCAAATACGATAGTATCCCATTGCTGAATTTCTTTTATTTAAAATATGCGCATACAGTATTGTACCACTAAGAAGGTATGACTTAAACTAGCCACATACGATAAAAACCTCAAAATCGCAATTTTTGCACTTACGATAGGTTACCTCTGACGTGCAGAACTGAGGTGAGGGCAGGCTGCCTGTAGAGAGAGCCAGCACAGATCCCTGTGAGGGCAAGAGCGCACCCCAGTTGTGACGTCAGTAGATGCCCGAGAGCGAGCTGCTCAATCTCCTCAGCTCTTACATTATATAAATCTCTAATTCTAATTTCCTGTCTTCTTAACACACAATACGTAATAACAGGGTACTTCTCCGCATCTGATGTACTAATCCAACTGGTGGGATAAAATATTGTATAAACGAGTGCTGCTCTCTCGTAGTCGTATTTCCGAAGCAGGTAGTTATAACCTTGATTTCAGACGGTAAAGGAATATGAATACTGTACAATTATTTCTGATTTCGTTTGATTCGTTTGATTCTTTGATTCAGTACGTCATGGTGATTCGATTTCTAGTATACGTTCACTGTTCTTTCTATTCTGCGATGACGCGATTCAGGTATGCAGAGTTTCATTGAAAGCGGATGGGCGGTACGGCAGAGTATGAAATACAAACAACCATGATGCACAGGTTTCCCACGCGTTTCAGTGTTTATAATGTCACTTCTCCTAAAATATAAGAAGTACAATCAAACAATTTCTTAGGTACATTGAATGGCGTTAATGGATAGTGTTAGCAAAATGTGTTGCGAAGCCATTTAGTGGCAAATAATTAATAAATTTAAACGTCATTCATAATGCAGTAGGTTTAGTTGCAATTCCGTGTTCATGACGTTACGTCTGCTGAACTACGTGTATTATAGTGATACAATTATGCCTCTAAGCTTTTTTTTTTTCTTTTTTTGCGCATTGCTTCTAGGGACCATTCACGTGGGTAATCATGGGCCCATTGTAGCTCGTGCGAGGCACCATGATGACCAAAGGGTCGCACACTAGCTGCAGACCATGTACACCCCATTATGACGATCCAGTTTCCCCACGGCATTGTTATTTTCCCACATGATAACGCACCATCTCACAAGGCCAGAAGTGTGATGGAGTGGTTTGAACAAAACAGTTAGGAGTTGCTATTAGTTGCTAGTCGGGCAACTTGTTCTACCTCAACGGGATCGCAACAGAACGCATATGGGATGCGGCTGAACGTGTGGTCAGAGCTCCTCCCTCCCTCCCTGGAGTTTACGGGAATCAGGCGACTGCTGAATGCAGCCGCTACCACTGCCTCATCGCTTTCATGTGCAGACGCGTCACCGCTGTCATCGTGTCTTATGAGGACATACTGGCTGTCACGTGGGTCGTATTGTTTCACTAATCAGCATAAACTGTTATCTGGCCATGCTAACGATCCATCATTTATTACGTGTAATGGAATTGTTCTGAAAGCCTTTTTGAAGCACCGACTACAGTCGGCAAATATTTCTGTACAGTGTATGACAGAGTATGATTCACGTTGTTATTTAGGAAGTTTTCTTCCTGTTTAATTGAAGAATGGAGAGTAGGTAGAACTTATGCTTATGTTGCCTCGCTGTGAACTTCTTTTACAAGGGGAGTCCGACAGTTGTGTAATTCAGATTCGATTCATACTGCCCATAATGAAAGCTCATGGCTAGAGGTGTAATTTGGCCGGACCAGAGTGATAGTTGTCATACAAATATGGAAAGCAGAAAACAGCACGACATCGAGCACATCTCATAAACGATGCGTTTTTATAAGTACAATTGTTTTTTAAATTATGTGTTGGGAAACACACCTGATTCATACTCTGAGCCGGCCGCGGTGGCCGAGGAGACTGAGGCGCTCCAGTCACGGTCTGCACGGCCACAACGGTCGGGGGTTCGAATCCCCCCTCGGGCATGGATATTTGTGCCGTCTTTAGTATAAGGTAGTCGATAAGTAGTTTGTAAGTTTATGGACTGATGACCCCGTAGTTAAGTCCCATAACCTTAACAAACATTTGATTTTGATATTCTGAAAAAGTGTGTTATCATTCGACAGGTTTGACTTACACTATACGTATTCGTTTCGGAACATCGTTTACACTTCTTCTGTTAACTATACGTGGTAAACATTATGAAGACAGTTAATAACATTTGTGAAATACTAATTTGTTTGCGGAAAACAGAATGATGTTCGAAGTCGCCAGTTGCATATAATAAGTTGTTTGAAAGTCGTTTGTCGTGGAAAAACTGGCGATTTCGAACATCAAATGCTATTGCGTGTGCGTTTGTGTGTGTGTGTGTGTTTGTTTGTATACATTTGAATTATATATATATAAAGGTGCATGCCACGAGATTCGATCCGGTGACCTTCGGATTACGAACCCGAACGCTTACCGCTACGCCACGCCTCTGTACAATATTATTAATCATAGAGAGTATTTCACCGTAACGGTTTTTTTTTAACTATCGATTTTCTCGATAACGGCTGAGAAGTGCATCTTGGTGCTTTACCAAATTACACCTATGGCCATGAGCTTTCATTATGCGCAGTATGAATCTAATCTGAATTTCACAATTGGCGGCCTCCCCTTGTTAGACTTATTTTTCTAATTCGAATAAATAATCCCTGAGACGGATTTACGTCTCAAATATGTCAAAGACATTATTGATAGATCTGAAGCATTGAATTAAAATTTGTGGTGCGGCCGGGAATCGAACCCGGACCTCCATGCTTACTAGGCAGACGTCTTAACCGCTGCATGGAGAGCCTTGGCAGTAGTGGCAATTATCTTTGGAACAAAGAAGCTAAATTAAAGTTTGTCTTGTGGAGGGAAATCGTACATAGATTATTCCAAGGCGCCTTAATCGTTAGTGGTGTGGTAGTCTAACGGTTAAGACATCTGCCTAGTAAGCATGGAGGTCCGGGTTCGATTCCCGGCCGCACCACAAATTTTAATTCAATGCTTCAGATCTATCAATAATGTCTTTGACTTATTTTTCTCTTCCTGTCCCTAAGTGAAAAATATATAGGATACTTGCAAACTGACCATTTGTTCCGATTCGATTTAGAAAACAATAAAGCTTCACTTTCTCAAAGGAAAGAATTCTTCCGACATAAACGTGATTTCTAACAAATTCAAATGTTCAAATGTTTGTAGAGCTTATGGGACTTAACTACGGGGTCATCAGTCCATAAACTTACAAACTACTTATGAACTAGCTAATACTAAGGACGACAGAAATATCCATGCCCGAGGGGGGATTCGAACCCCCGACGACAGTAATGACCGTGCAGAACGTGACTGGCGCGCCGCAGACCGCTCGGCCGGCTGACTTCAAACATACTCATAAAACGTGTTAGCGGCCCATTACTTTTCGTAGTGACCGAATTGCTAAAACCCGGCATTGCCCGTGTACATATTTATTCCAGTCTTAAGCTAGTCCACCTCACCATCTCTTTCCTTGTCTCTCTCTTCGTCTCCACCTTCCTCTTTGTCTGCCAATCACCTCATCTCTGTTGAACTTCTCCTCCTACTTCACAGTCTATTGCCGCCTCCATTATGAAAAGTTATATAATTCATTTAACTTTCTTGCTGATCAGTGAAGTGCACCATAAGTATATTGCAAGCCACCTTCCGCCATTCAGTGTATGAAATAATTGGCAGAAGGTGAAGTTCCTCTAGCTCTGAAGGTTAACGGTGCTAAATTTCATAGTTTAGTATAAAACGGTAGTTCTTGTCGAATTTCATAGATAAAATGCCCTCTGCCATACAACATACGAAGTTTTACGTAGGCAGTGATTTTTCTCTTATTTTGAAGATCAAGCGTGCAGTTTCTTCTCAATCGGATGAAAGGTACAGCAGCGCATAAAATAATAACTAACTTAATGCCTTGGTGTCTATGACGTCACATCAGCTAAACTATAATGAGAACAACGAAATGATTTCGTTGGCACATGAAGTGGCGTTAATGAATAGTGTTTGCAAAGGTGACTCCGCAGATAAAATTAACAAGTCAGATGGCTTTAGTAGCCGTACCAGTTTATACAGAAGCGCCACGTGAAGACGAATAAATGTAAAACGTGAAGGAAGCGAATAGTAAGCCAAGTGTCGCAAAGACAAGGGCTCTCAACAGATTATCGCTAGATGTTAAGGCAACGGAATAATTGACGACAACACAGGCTCCATGTAGAGAGAGACCTGGCATAGATCCATGTGAGGGCAGGAGCGCCCTCGTATGCGACTACTGGTGGATAGGACTATGGCTGCCAGGAGCAAGCCGCTCAACGTCCTTATCAGGTCCGACACTATATAAATGTAAACTTACTAATTTCCTGTCTTCTTAATACACAATGCTCAATAATGGGGTATTTTTATCTGCATCTGATGCACTAATACAAGTAATCGTCCATGTTGAGGGATAAAATTTTTTATAAAGGAGCGCTGAAAGAGTGGATAACATAGTTGTCCCTTCGCCATCGTATTTCCACGGAGGTAATGATTCTGTTATGGTAGCTCCCATAATTTCGTACCTCCCATCGCATTTCCGAAACAGGCATTTGTAAGCAAGATGTCAGACGGTAACGAAATGTAAAGAATCTCAGGGAGGCGTTGCCATCTTGTGCACAAAGCACCTGGCAGCGGTAAGACTACTTACCACAAGAATTCAGTTCCCATCATCATGTTGTTGTCCCATCTCAATTAAGTTTTCCTCTCCCTTAACTGTCTGAATAATTTCCATTAGCTCCTCATACATTTCTTCGATCTCCTCATCATCGGCAGAGCTAGTTGGCATATAAACCTGTACTAATTTTGTCGGTGTTGGCTTCGTATCTATCTTTACAATCATAATGCGATCACTGTGCTGCTCATAGTAGTTTACCCGCATTCCTATTTTCTTATTCATTATCAGTACTGTGATACCCCCACATGATTTTGTATTTATAATCCTGTACTCACCTGACCAGAAATCCTGTTCATCCTGCCACCGAACTTCACTAATCCCCACAATATCTAACTTCAACCTATTCATTTCCCTTTTTAAATTTTCTAATTTTCCTACTCGATTAAGGGATCTAATATTCCACGCTCCGACCTGTAGAATGCCAGTATTGTCTTTCCTGATGACAACATCGTCCTGAGTAGTCCCCGCCCGGAGATCCGAATGGGGGACTATTTTATCTCCGGAATATTTTACCCGAGAGGATGCCATCATCATATGTTCATACAGTAGAGCTGCATGTCCTCGGGAAAAGTAACGGCTGTAGTTTCCCCTTGATTTCAGCCGTTCGCAGTAGCTGTGTGGCAAAGCCACTTTAGCTGATGTTACAAGGCCAGCTCAGTCAATCATCCAGACTGTTGCCCCTGTAACTACTGAAAAGGCTGCTGCCCCTCTTCAGGAACCACACGTTTGTCTGGCCTCTCCACAGATACCCCTCCGCTGTGGTTGCACCTACGGTACGGCTATCTGCATCGTTGAGGCACGCAAGCCACCCCACCTCGGCAATGTCTGTGGTTCATGGGGGTGGCCCATCATCATATAATTTTAAAAATTTAGGAAAGTATGTATATATCTCCCTCTGAAGACGTACGACAGCGCAGAAAATACCAACATGATGTGCCGGATTTCCACGCGTCTCATGTTTATAATGTCACATCTCCTAAATTATAAGAAATACAATAAAATAATTTCTCAAGCACATTCATTAGCGTAAGTGGATAGTGTTTGTAAAATAAATAGCGAACACAGTAGCAAAGAGGTAATAAATTTAAACGTCGTTCAAAATGTAGTCGTATTAGAAGCAACTCCGTGTTCATGACGTCATATCTCCTGTACTATATGTTGCACAGTAATATAATTCTGCCAATAACTTTCGCGAATGTGCAACGATGGATAAACAGTGGTGTGATGAAAAAGCCATGAATTTTTTTTTCCATAATTCCAGACGATTTTTGAGTATTGCTTCTCGGATTGGCGTATATTTTCAAAGTCTTATTGCTTATTGACTGCAAGACCTTAAAGCAAAAATTTATGTAGCAGAACGCCACAGTAATTAAAAAATTAATTCAGTCAATCTTTTACTTTCAGTCGAACATTTATTGCTTTTTTCGGTTTTGGCTCACCGTGCTGCTTCCATTGGGATGGCTGGTCTTTGGTTTCGCCGTCATAACCGTAAACCCATCTTTCGTCAAGAGTTATGACCCTTTTGAGCAAATCTGGATCATCATTGACGTCATTCGAGAGATCCTGAGCAATGCTCACGCGACGGTTCTTCTGATTAAATTTGGGAGGTCTTGGTACAAACTACGCCAACACACATCTCATGCACAAGATGGTCGAAACAATTGCATGACACAAGCCGACCTGTATTCCAACATACTAAGCAACATTGCTTACGGGAATTGAACGATTTTCCAAAACAATTTTCTTCTTCAAATCTGTTGCTGATGCGCTGTGTCTTCCAGATCGAAATTCTGGCACCTTCTCGGTCATCTTGGAAGAGCTTGTATCACTTGTAAACATTTATTTTACTTCGAACAGATTCATTGTCAACATTTCAAGTGTATTAGAACACTACATTCCATTTTTCACAAAAAAGTGATGCGACGTTTTGCAACAGTTGTTATACTGGTAGAAAATCGCCGAACACCCTAAAACACATCTAACCTATCTATCTGTCAAAAACAGACCAAGTATGGTGTATACTTGAAACTATGAACATATTTTCGGGACATGTGTTCCAATGTAATAAAATGAAATTGATAATCGAATGACCTTTGATAAGTCACCTTACTTTTTGAACGGCGCCGGTTTGTTGGTCCCAGCTGGTGTGTGACTCATTTCTTAACCGTCCAAGGGACATACCCCAGACATGTGCTGCGTGTAAATTATGGTCACGTGGTTGTTTATGACCATGGAGAGACAGGGAGCCTGAGAAACATACTTCTCTACTGTGAACGTTTGTTTTCGGAAAGATTGCTGGCACACTCACACGATAACGTAAGACAATCACTTGCGATCTGTTCTTGTGATTTGACCGACTGAGCGGAAGTAAATCTGAAGGTCGGTTGCGGCGATGAGAGTATAAGTAGCAACGAACAGAGGCATCCAGTGATTCCACAGAAAATACTAACGAGTCTCTACTAGTGGTACCAGATAATACGACTGCGGTACATGTCAAGACGGATAAATATAAAATGTGAAGGAAATGAATAGTAACCGAAGTGTCACACAGACAAGTGCTCACAAGAGATTAGCACTAGATATTTAGACAGCTGAATAATTGTGGTGCCTGTAGAGAGACCCAGCACAGATTCCTGTGAGGGCAAGAGCGCTCTCAAGTTGTGACCGTCAGCGAGCTGCTCAATCTCCTCGGGTCTTAGATTATATAAATCTCAAATTCTAATTTCCTATCTTCTTAACACACAATACTTAATAACAGGGGACTTCTCCGCATCTGATGTACTAAGCCAACTGGGAGTGGGATAAAATATTGTATAAACGAGTGCTTACAGACTAGATGACGTAGTTCTTATCTTACAGTTATAATCTTGATTTCATACACTTAAGGAATATGTTTACTGTGCAATTGTTTCCGATTTCCTTTACTCAGATCGATTTCTTCGATTCAGTACATCATGGTGATTCAATATCTACTATTCGTTCACTGTTCTTTCTATTCTACGATGGTGCGATTCAGGTGTGCTAAGTTTCATTGAAATCGGATGGCAGGTACGGCTGCGCATAAGATACGAACAAACTTGATTAGCGTAAATGGATAGTGGTTGCGAAATATGTTGCGAAGACATTTAGTAGCAAATAATTAAAAAATTTAAACGTCAATCATATGGCAGTAGCTTTATACGCAACTTGGTGTTCATGACGACATGTCTGTTGAACTATGGATAGTATATTGATATAATTATGCCTGTAACTTTCGCGAATGTGAAACGATTTGAGAACAGGCGAAGTGCCAAAGCCATGAATTGTTTTACCACACTCCCGGACACTTTTGGCGCACTGCTTGTAGGGACCATTTATGTGAGCATGTATGGGGCCTGTGCAACTCGTGCGAGGCACCATGATGACCAGAAGTATCGTGCACTGGCTGCAGACCATGTACGCCCTATCATCATTATGGAGTTTCCCAACGGCACTGTCATTTTACAATGATAACGCACCATGTCACAAGGTCAGGAGTGGTTCGATGATAACAGAGGCAAGTTGCTATTATGTGCTTGTCCCTCAACTTGTTGTATCTCACCCAGATCGCGATAGAACGCATATGTGACATGAGTTAACGTGTCGTTAGAGCTGATCCCTGAAAATTACGGGAATCGGGCTACTTTGAATGCAGATCCGGTTTCTCCAGCCACATAGCACCGCTGAGACGCGTCCCCGCTGCCATCGTGCCAAATGAGGATATATTGGCTGTCACGTGGCTTATACTGTTGTGACTATTCAGTATAAACTGTTATCTGGCCATGCTAAGGATTTGTTATTCATTAGGTGTAATGGAATTGTTCGGACAGCTTTTATGAGGCACTGACTACAGTCTGTATCTATTTCTGTACAGTATGTGACGGAGAGTACTTTTTCACTTTGTTATTTGTGAAGTCTTCTTTGTGTTTAAGTGAACGATGGAGAGTAGCAAGAACATATGCTTAGGTTGCTTCGCTCTGAACTGAGACATTTTCTCTTCGTGTCACTACGTTAACGATATACAGGAGGCTGCAAAATGACCATAGGTTCCGACTCGATTTAGAAAACAATACAGCATGACTTTTTCAACGGAACGAAGTGTTCAGAAATAAACGTGACTTCCGACATACCTCAAGAGAGTGCTAGAGGCCTATTACTTTTCACAGTACATATGACCAATATGAAAATGTGGCGTCGCCCGTGTACATATTTACTGCAGTCATGTCACCTTCTGCTTTCTCTCACCTTTCCTTCCCTTGTCTCTCTGTTCATCCCCTCCTCTCCCCTCTCTCTGCCATCACCTCCTCCTCTCTGTTGAACTCCTCCACCTCTTCAGATCATCTCTGAAAAATAAGATTACTTTTTTTAACACTATGCTGATCAATACTTTTCATCTCATCGTAGCTGTGCACGTAATTTTAAACATTCTCAAAAAATAGTTGTCAATTTTAAAGAAGTAGACACATGTAATCAAGTAGATTCAACACTCTTTCTACGGCGAAGACATTATAAACAATATAACAGAACATTTAATTTTGTTATGCTTAAGTTCCCTAGTTGGTGATACTTCTTTGTCTCTTACTCTTCAAGAAACTTAACTGTCAGAATGCACAATTTAAAGGCGACTGACACAAACCGCAATTTTAAACAACTTTTTATGTGCCTTTGCGTCTTGTTGTTTTCTCTCGTTTGTTGTCCCTATACCCTATACCATGGACGGTATTTGTCGACAATAATAAGTTAAGGAAAACCAGAGAGAAAGTCAGGAAGCAAAAGCCTATATTAAGAAACTACTTATATTTTAATTTCCGAGGAGTTAATCTAGGCTGTAAGTACGAAGTATGATAGTATGAATTGCCGATTTAGCATTATCCCCCAGTTCTTGCTGCATTATATGATTTGACGCAGCTAACTAAACGCAGACTATCTGAGAAAGAACTGCACTTGGTGGCCAGGTGAGTTGGAGTATTATCACGCTTCCCGTTCTTACTGCCGTCCTGTCTATTCGGTCACGCACCTCTTAACCTCGATGTTCGACAAGACTGATAAATACTTCAGTTGCAGGATATGATTAACCACTTATCAATGACTGACGTTAATGAAACACTAATAGGTGGATGCTTTACCGTGTGCGGCGCGGAAATGGCCGTGGGGTCTGCGGAACTACGATGCGGGTTGCGCGGCCGGAGGTTCAGGTCCTCCTTCAGGCGCGCGCACGTGTCTGTGTGTGTGTTACACCGTTCGAACGTGGGAATGGTGGTTGATGTCGGACAGATGGGAACTTCGATCTCGGCAGTCATGCAGGACTTCGGCACCACACGTTCAACCGCCTGCAGGGTGTGCCGTGAGTGGTTGGATGAGGTGTCAGTCCACAACAAATACTGCCAGTCCATCCTCCCACAGGCATGTGTGTGTGTGTGTGTGTGTGTGTGTGTGTGTTGTCCTTAGTGTAAGTTAGTTTAAGTAGGATGATTCTGCCAGCATTTTGGAAAAGTATGGACACTAAGCGGACTATGTCTTTGCGATAGCTTTGCGATAGCTTTGTTGTCTTAGGGCACGTTAATAAAAGTTAGTTCCGTTATACTTAAAGCGCATTTTTACAAATTTACGAAAGAAATGTATTTCATTGTCTCATTTTTCATTGTTTTATGGTTTAGTTTAGACTGTCCACTAGTCGTATTTGGTTTTCTTATGTTTTGCTGTAGATCGCGTATCACTGACTAAAACCGGTATTCAGTGGACAAAAGTCTTTCGACTATGGACGTAAATAAAGGAATATATGGTTTACTCATGAATCATTATTCAACTGATGACTATGTCGCATCTTGTGAGACATGACCCTAATTTCATGAAAGATTGTCAAAGCGCACTGAACTGACTCCATTTGTGTCTTCCAGTGACGACGAATATTTGTGACTAATCATTCATTTCTTTCAGTGCAAAGAATGACAACAGACAAAATGTTAGATCCCCAACACACACGCGCCCAACAATCCCGCCGTCCCGGTTCTTTGAAAGCGCTCACTGGACTCTTCGGGTAGCTGGAGATGACGTGCATTTGGTAACACGTGGTTTTGTGAGTCATGGCAGTATAATGGAGAATGTCTGCCATTAGCAAGTGTACACAGCTGCGTATCAAATTGCAACACCTTCAAAGACAGGAGATACCACGATCGATTTTATTTGGGAGATATCCGGTGGTAAAACAGATCACATTGTTGAAAAGAGAGCCATATAGGAGATGTATGGAAGGTGATGAAATCAGTATTGAGCGTTGCCGCAAATAATGGCTATAAGCATTGCTCCACAATCCGGCATGGAATCTGAATCTACATACATACCCTGCAACCCACCAAAAGGTGCGTGGCGGAGGGTACCCACTACCACTACTAGTTATTTGCTTTCCTGTTCCTTCCCCATATAGAATGAGGGAAAAACGAATGATTGTACGAGCTCTAATCTCTCTTTGTGGTCTTTATGCAAACTGTAAGCTGCAGTCCGCTTAAAATTCCGGCCGTCTAAATTTCTTCAACAGTGTTGCTGGAAAAGGACGTTGCCTTTCCTCCAGCGACTTCCATTTGAGTTTCAGAAGCATCTCAGTAATCCTCGTGCATTGATCGAATCTACCAGTAACAAATCTAGCCGCCGTCTCTGAATAACTTCTGTGCTGCATTTAGCGAAAATGCTACTAATTTTCTGCTAAACCACTAGACCAATTTCAATCAAATTTAGTACACACATTCCTTACCGTGAGGTAACAATTGCTGCAGGGTTAATAATCACATACAACACATGGTTCAGATAATATGACGTCATAAACAATAGGAATTGGACGAAGTGGCGCATGATGCAGCGGGACTTTATAAATAGGCTATATGAGAAAGAGTACTTAGCGACTTGCAACAAACTTTAAACGTAATTTAAAACCTTTATTAAACTTTTTCTCGCTGACAATCATAGCAAAATGATGAAAGGAAAAAAGTTTCTCGGTTACTACTTTTCCCATGTTTATGGAGTAAAACTACGGTATTCGGTATAACATTACAATTTATAATTTGTACATTACAAGTTATAGCCGCTAGAAATTTTACCGACAGTATATACGCACATACTTGAGTGTACCTTCGAAATTGTGGTCACCCACAAGCCTGTCCTCAATATAGGCATTCCATCTGCTGATCTCCGTTGTACACTACGCCGTAAAAGTTCTCGGTTTGTGGAGTAGTGAATGGCGCACCCTACAGGTGCCCAACAAACTGAGGCGTATAAAGGAAGCAACAAACGTGTGGAGGACCTCTCTGCGAGCCCCTCGCAGATACTCTGTTGTTCTCTGCCGGCTGCGTATTGGCCATACTTGGCTCACGCACGGCCACCTTCTCCGTCGCGAGGATCCTCCCGAGTGTCGATGTGGTGCGCGTCTCACAGTCGCCCACATCGTCTTGGAATGCCCGGACCTAGCAGCGCAGAGAAGGAATTTTAATCTCCCTGGCGATTTGAAACTTGTTTTAGCTGACAATGCCTCTGTGGCTGACGCTGTTTTAAATTTTATTCGTGTGAGTGGGTTGTACCGATCCATTTGATTTTTAGTACTGTGTTCATTATGTGTTTGTTCTTCGTTGGCCTACCGCTTTTAGGCAGGTGGTTTTAATGTGCAAAAGCGGCCAGATGCCCTACTGCCTTGTCTGTGGTCACCTGGCCAGGACACGCTGGCATCGTCTTACCACCTTTCTCTTCTTTTACCCGTTTTTACTTTCATTCTTTTACTTATAGACTTGTTACACCCCTTTGCTTGGTGAGACTTAACACATCGTTTTATGTTACATTGTATTGCTTTTATTCTAATCTCTACGGTTGGAACAAGGGACGGATAACAGTAGTCGTTTAGTCCATTTATAACCAAACCATCGAAATTGTATCGCAGTACGACACATAGTCTACGAGAGCACATAAACAGTAACATTCACGGAAAACCGCCCCATCACCCACCAAGTTTTAATCTATTACTTCTTTACTACTAACTGTAATCGAAAGAGGTTTTACACACATACAGTCCTTATACAAATATACCTGAAAAATGGCAGTAATAAATGAATAAATACCCGGGCAACACCGGGTTTTCAGCTAGTCTAATATATAAAGCAGAGTGACCTTATGTTTGTGTGTTTGTGTGTACTTGTTGAAGACAAATCTTTTTGTTCCAATCTTTATGAAATTTTGTACATGTAAGCTTCAATCCATGCCACGTCGGGGGTTCAAATCCCCCCTTGGGCTTGGATATGTGTTTGTTGTCCTTAGGTTAGTTTAACGTAAGTAGTTTGTAAGTCTAGGGACTTATGACCAAAGTATTTTGGTGCCATAAGAATTACAAACATTTGACCATTTGATTTTCAATCCATGAGGACGGTCGCCATAAGTGTAAGAATCACTAACAATACATAGTTCACGAGATATGACGTCATAAACAATGAGATGCGCGAAAAACTGCTGCATTTAGCGGAAATGCTGCTCATTTTCTCCTAAACCATTGGACCGATTTCAACCAAATTTTGTACAAACATTCCTTACCGTGAGGTAACAATTGCTGCAGTGTTAATAATCATATGCGACACATGGTTCAGAAGATATGACGTCATAAAAAATAGTAATCGCAAAAATCTCTCACATAATGCGGCGAGACTTTAAAAATACGCTCTATGAGAATGAGAGTACTTAGCGACTTGCAACAAACTTTAATTTCAAACATTTATGAAACCTATTCTCGCTGACAACCATAGCAAAATAAAGAAAGGAAAAAAGTTTCTCGCTTACTACTTTTCCGCTGTTTGGGGAGTAAAACTACGGCATTCGGTATAACGTCACAATTTATAATTTGTACACTACAAATTGTAGCCACAGGAAATTTTACAGACAGTATACACGCATATAGTTGAGCGTACCTTTTGAATTGTATCACTGTACGACACGTAGTTTATGAGATTTGATCACATAAACAGTAACGTTCATGGAAAACCGCCCCATGACTCACCAAGTTTTAATCTATTACTTCTTTCATTTAATTGTATTCCCAAGAGATTGTACAGACATACAACCCTTACACAAATGAGTATATACATGAAAAATGGCAGGAATAAATAAATAAATACCCGGGCAAGGCCGGGTATTCAGCTAGTTCTCCCAATACACCCAAGTCAACCATCCGCCTTCCCATTTCATATCGCTGTGCAGTTTTACGCCTAGATATTTGACGCGATTGTGTCAAATGTTCAAATGTTCAAATGTTTGTTAAGCTTAAGGGACTTAACTACGGGGTTATCAGTCCCTAAACTTACAAACTACTTATGAACTACCTACAACTAAGGACGGCACAAATATCCATGCCCGTGGGGGGATTCGAACCCCCGACCGTAGTGGCCGTGCAGACCGTGACTGGAGCGCCTCAGTCCCCTCGGCCACCGCGGCCGGCGCGATTGTGTCAAACAGCCCACTACTAATTATGTATTCGAACAAAAAAAATATTTCAAATGTTTGTTAAGCTTATGGGACTTAACTTCGGGGTCATCAGTACCTAAACTTACAAACTACTTATGGACTACCTTATACTAAAGACGGCACAAACATCCATTCCCTTAGGGGGGATTCGAACCCCCGACCGTAGTGGCCGTGCAGACCGTGACTGAAGCGCCTCAGTCTCCTCGGCCACCGCGGCCGGCTGTATTCGAACATTACGGGATTGTTTCTCCTACTCATCTGCATCACCTTATATCTTTCTACATTTGAGGCTAGCTGCCATTCCTCACATCACCTAGAAATTTGGTCCAAGTCATCCTGCATCCAAAGTTGACACCTTCCTGGCTACGTATTCCATATGCTCTTACGTTCGTTAGCAGTCTGTAGTGCGGTACCGTGTCAAACGCCTTTCGAAAATCGAGAAATATGCAGCCTGCCTAATCTAATTCCTTCAGCATCGCCTGATTTTCTAAGTCCGCATTCCATTATCTTTGTTTTGCTCTTGTTAATGTTCTTTTTATACGCACTCTTCAACACACTGTCCATTCCATTCAACTGCTCTACCTGGTCCTTCGCTGTCTCTGACAGAATTACAATGTCATCAGCAAAACGCAATGTTTTTATTTCTTCCCCCTGAACTTTAATCCCTATTCCAAATTTTTCCTTGCTTTCCTTCACCGCCTGCTCGATGTACAAGTTGAATAACATCGGAGAAAGGCTACAACACTGTCTTACTCCCTTCCCAACTAATGCTTCCCTTTCATGCCCTTCGAGCCTAATAACTGCGGTCTGGCTTTTGTACAAGTTGTAAATAATTCTCCTTTCCCTGTATTTTACCCCTAATGACTTCAGAATTTGAAAGTGTGTATTCCAGTCAACATTGTCAAAAGCTTTCTCTAAATCAACAAAAGCTAAAAATCTATCTTCTAAGATAAGTCGTAAAGTCAGTATTGCCTTCCGGGTTCCTACGTTCCTCCTGAATCCAAACTGATCGTCCCCGAGGTCAGTTTCTACCAGCTTTTCCATTCTCTTGTAGATAATTCGTGTTAAAATTTTGCAACAATGACTTATCAAACTGATGGTTCTGTAATTTTCACATCTATCTGCGCCTGATTTCTTTGGAATGGGGATTATTATATTTTTCTTAAAGTCTGAGGGTATTTCGCCTGTCTCATAAATCTTACACACCAGGTGAAATAGTTTTGTCATGGCTGGCTCTCCCAGAGACTTTAGTAGCTCTGAGGGCATGTTATCTATTCCCGGGGCCTTGTTCCGACCTAGGTCTTTCAGGGCTCTATCAAATTTATCTCTCAGTATCGTATCTCCTATTTCATCTTGATATACTACCTCTTCCCTTCCTACAACATTGTCTCTAAGTTCATTTCCTTTGTAGAGCTCATCTTTGTACTCTTTCCACCTTTCTGCTTTCCCTTCTTTGCTGAGAACAGGTTTTCCATCTGAGTTCTTGATAATTGTTGAACTGTTTTCCTTGTCCCCGAATGTCTCTTTTATTTTCCTGTAGGCAGTATCTACTTTTCCCCTTCTTATACATTCTTCTATAGATAGGCATTTGGCTTCTAGCCACTGCTGCTTAGCCATTTTGCACTTCCCGTCAATCTCATTTCTTAGTCGTCTGTATTCCATTTTGCCTGTTTCATTTACGGGTTTTTTATATTTTCTCCTTTCATCAATTAACTGTAGTATTTCCTGTGATAACCAATGATTTTTTGTAGGTCTTGCCTTTCTACCTATTTTGTCCTCTGCTGCCTTCACTATTTCATCTCTCAATGCAACCATTCCTCTACTGTTTTATTTCCCCCCGTTTCTGTCAATTGTTGCCTAAAGCACCCTCTGAAATTCTCAAGAACCTCAGGTTCCTTCAGTTTATCCAGGTCCCATCTCCTTATTTTCCTACCTTTCTTCAGTTTTTTTCAATTTCAGCCTACAGTTCATGACCAATAAGTTATGGTCAGAGTCTATATCGGCTCCTGGGTATGTCTTACTGTTTAAAACGTGGTTGCGGAATCTATGTTTTACCATTATAAAATCTATCTGATACCTTCCGGTGTCTCCTGGCCTCTTCAACGTATACAACCTTCTGTTGTGATTCTTAAACCAGGTGTTTGTTATGATTAAATCATGTTCCGTGCAAAATTCTACCAGGCGACTACCTCTTTCATTTCTTCTGCCCAGTCCATATTCACCTACTATTTTTCCTTCTCTTCCTTTTCCTACTACCGAATTCCAGTCTCCCATCACAATTAAGTTTTCCTCTCCCTTAATTGTCTGAAAAATTTCCATTAACTACTCATACATTTCTTCAATCTCCTCATCATCGGCAGAGCTATTTGGCATAGAAACCTGTACTACTGTTGTCGGTGTTGGCTTCGTATCTATCTTGACAATGATAATGCGATCACTGTGCTGCTTATAGTAGTTTACTCGAATTCATATTTTCTTATTCATTATCTGTCCTACTCCTGTGATAACCCCAACTGATTTTGTAGTTATAATCATGTACTCACCTGACCAGAAATCCTGTTCATCCTCCCACCGAACTTCACTAATCCCCACTATATCTAACTTCAACCTATCCATTTCTCTTTTTAAATTTTCTAATTTTCCTACCCGATTAAGGGATCTAACATACCACGTTCCGATCCGTAGAATGCCAGTATTGTCTTTCCTGATGACAACATCCTCCTGAGTAGTCCCCGCCCGGAGATCCGAATGGGGGAGTATTTTACCTCCGGAATATTTTACCCGAGAGGATGCCATCATATTTTCATACAGTAGAGTTGCATGTCCTCGGGAAAAGTAACGGCTGTAGTTTCCCCTTGCTTTCAGCCGTTCGCAGTAGCTGTGTGGCAAAGCCACATTAGCTGATGTTACAAGGCCAGCTCAGTCAATAATCCAGACTGTTGCCCCTGTAACTACTGAAAAGGCTGCTGCCACTCTTCAGGAACCACACGTTTGTCTGGCGTCTCAAGAAAATTTATTGTCTTAGAACTGAGAATATGTTCAAGACTTCTACAGCAAACTAACGTTAATGATATAGATATGTAATTATGTGAGTGCGTCCTTTTGCCTTTCTTATACACAGGATTCAGATGCGCCTTTTTCCATTCACTTGAAACTTCTTGTTGAATCAAAGCTTCGCGATAAATGTAAGCTAAGTAAGCGGCAAAAGCTGCAGAGAATTCTTTGTAAAACGGAATTGGTACCCCATCTGGACCGTGTCACTTGTTTGTTTTCAATTGTCTCACAAGGGACACCTTTGACCTCGAACTCTCGGAACCGCACGAAACCATGCTTGGAATAACAGGACAGTGTCTTGTGTGTCATTTCCATGCAGAACGTTGCATTGTACCTCCAGTAATATGGAGGTTTGTGCGCCGTCTTGCAATAACCGTTTTTATCTGTAGTTACAAATACATTACATCGGATATTTGTACTAGCATTGCTGCATATACTTCTGTTAAATTGTTCATAAAAAATTTATAATGTATTACAAACTCTAAAGCGAAAGAGAATATTAGAATCCAGGATAACAGTTTACTTACAGTCGTTGAGGCGTACAGTGCTGATGTTGGCAACAACCGTAGAATGCTATTTGAAAATCCAATCATACAGAATAAGGGAAATAATCCTTGGTGTTGGCACTGAAGTAAATAAATAATTCTGTTCTTTTCCTTAGGTTGACAGAAGTTTTTATGTAACAGTACTCTTGCCTTGTCAGTAAATTAACCATCCTTGTGAAAGAAATATTTCGTTGCCAACATTAGCATACTACGTCGCTGCAACCGTAACTAAACTTTACGCAGTATTCTATCTGTCTTAGTTAAGTTGTAATCCCTTATAGATATGTGTCACTATAGACATTTAGTTATAAAAATATAAAAGGGGGTGGGTTTTGTGATAAAACGCCAGGTTTCGTGCTTTCAAAATACATACTGCAATTTATAACGGCTGAACTTCGAAACGCAACAAAGAGCATTCAACAGTTGTTGCTGCACAGTACACTGCCCGGTCTCCGTAAGTAATATTTTACGCAGTGTAATAATATTATTTTTCGTTTTTGTACCCTAGCTGCGGGAGCGGCCGACCGCTTAAAGGCGCCTTCCTGCGGAGATTCGAGTTCTCCCCCAGGCATGGGTGTGTGTATTGTCCTAAAGTTAGTTTAAAGTAGTTTGTAAGCCTAGGGACTAATAGCCACACAAGTGAAGTCCGTTAGATTTTAACCATTTTAACATTTTGTACTCAAAATATATTTGTATGTTCTGGAAAGCTCTGTTGTGTTATGATACTGTGCGGCTGCTATCTCCCCACTGGCAGAATCTCTGTTATTAGGTAGTGCTTTCAAAAGAGATATACAAAAACGTACGTTCGAATATCACACACTTCAGATCATAATAAATATATTTACGGAAAACATACAGACCTCTCCGTCCGGGTTACCAGTTATCGCGACAATTTTTTTTTATGTTCGAATCTTTTTGGAAACGAAGCATTGTAAATCCACCTCTAGAACGATTAGAAGAGTTTACGGTAGCGTAACCATCCGCAATTTCATGTTAAATTGCCGTGACGCAAATACTATATCTGCCCAGCACGTTACACTTAAGAACTATGGGCAACGAAATTCAGGGTGCGACAGCTCGTACTTACAGGAGCCTTAAGACAGAGGACTCTTTTGAACGACGATTCGTCTGCACCACGATTCGATTCTTACAATTCTTTGTTTGTATTCGCTCAAATGAATGATACATTCACGAATCTCCACAACTCTACCACCTTCCTACTATCGATATAAAACCGTCCTGGCGATAACAGCGTCACTTGACGAGGAATGACTGCTGGTCAGACACCCGCGCGGTGAATATAGTACCGTAACGTGGGGTGAAATGGAACAGAAAATGTAGTTTCTACTGAAAATTAATGTCTAAATATTGCACTACAACTCTGAAAATTAATATAAAGAACCTCTAGTTATGCTTACATCTATGTGTTGCAAGGTTAAAAATCCTCTATCAAAACCTTTCGTTATATTTTAATCTAAATTGTTTCAAATCATCCCAGGAGTTGGGGTGATTTGGAACACTGACTCTTTTGATAAATATTTGCATTTAAAACATATGGAGGTGTTGATTGGGACACAGTAAACACATGTGTCAGAACTTTGTTGTGGAGGATGCCTTTATATTACGTCTGTTTGATTTTAATTAATGCTGTTTACTGGGTGGAACACTTCTACTGTCTGCTCCAAATTGCTGAAATAGTTTTCTATCTCCTCTGTTAACTTGCACCCTAGCTCTCTTTACATTTTCACTTAAACGTACTGTAGGAGCTTTGTTATGTGAGAGCAGATTTTTCACCCACTCATATCCAGGCCTGTTGCCATCAGACCTCTTTTCCACTCTTCCACTTCGGTCCAAATCGCACCTCAGAATATCCCGAACCTCACTTGTCGTAATTGGCTGACACCATTCTGCACATTTAAATAAACCACTGATTGATGCCCTCTCTTCTTCTGCTGCCAAGACGGTTTGTCCACCTATTTTCAAAGGATTTTTATTATTTAACTTCCTTGAGAGTGTACTAACAGGTATTCCATATTTTTAGAAACATTTCTGAGATATTTTACGTGTCTTGATTTCATTCAGAGCTTTCTGGAGGCTTATCTCGCTATAGTTTTGATATCCCGCTGGCCCAGTCTTCTTTTTGTACACTCGCAGCATGTTCCAATTCACCCTGAAAAAATATTATTTTTCATATTTACACCTCTACCTAATAAACAACATAAGTAAACATAAGCTAACTTTTCACACATCATGACTGATAGTTGCCCTTAACATACCAATGTCAGAAAACTGTATTACTGTTACCAGAGTAGCTGTGCAACAGTTTGTTTTCAGACTTTCATATTATGGGAAATTTTACACTTTTATATAAATATTTTTTTGGAGTTGTATACCTCTTTCACACACACAATTTTTGTATCACTGTAACAATTAGTATCTCTGGTGACTATGGGAGGTGGTTTTCATTAGTTACACCAAAGTATCTCTCCTCAGCAAAAATGATTTCTTGAAATGGAGAAATGTTCCATTTCACCCCAGTAGTTCCAAATCACCACAAGTTACGGTACCAGAGTGCGGAGGCTGGGCAAGATCACGTGGGGAACTGCACGGCTTGTCGGCTGTTGGAGGACTGCTGCGGGGTGTCTTCAATAAGTGGAGCCAAAAAAATAGCGGTAAGAGATCGTATTTTTATTGAAAGGTACGCGGGTTCGATTCCGCCCGGCGCATTGCGAAGGAGCAGAAAAACATTTGCCGCCGGCTGGAGTTCAACCTGCGACCTTCTCAATACGAATCCCATCGTTTATCGCTGAGCCAAACACCGCTTCCTAAACACGCGCTCACAGGGACAGTTGCTAAGATGCATATGGTGATAAATACGTACCAAAATTCCTTTTACTTCCTAAACGCTCGGACATTTCGAGTTCCCACTTGGGGCACTATCGTGTCTCACCACGCCCTACATGTACCATAAATTTGGACGAATTCGGCGATGAGTAGGCGTCCTCTCCTCGTAAGACTTTAATGGGTATGTGATCGACGTCTCTGGGCGTTTGTGCAGTGCTCCGATGAATCCCAACAATTTCCTCACCACGCCGAACACGCCGATGGGGAGTGCGAATCCTTCGTTTCCCGGAGGAACATCTCCTTGACACCTACAACTGTGTGACAAAGGCGAGCTGGCGTCTGAGAAATGTATTTTCCCACTCTCTCAAATTTTGCTTCCTCAATTACGGTATCAACTAGATATAAATGATAATAATAAAAAAAGTGAAACAAATCCATCAATAATGAAAACTACAGCATTAGAAACAATCAGTCAGAGATACCCCGAAGATCAGTGGCTACACATCTACATAGATGGGTCATTAATGCAAAAAGAAAGAAATATTGGTGTATGGATACACAGCAAAATCTTCTGTTTTATCAAAGTTTTGGATTACACCACTCTAATTTTGAAGGTGAAGTTGAAGCCGTCAGAACTGTAGTAAATCAGCTAAATAACTATTTGCACACATTTGATTAAGCAGTCATATTCTGTGACTCGAAAGCAGCAATATCAGCAGTTGTTAACTTAAGAGATCCAAAAATTGTTAAAGTAAAAGATATCCAAGAAATAATTAAGTCCCTACAGCAACACAACAAGAAAATTGCAATTCAGTGGATACCATCTCACTGTGGCGTAGATGGTAATGAGAAAGCTGATTTCCTAGACAAAAAGGACACAAAAATTAAACAAATTGGAAAAACTACCCTGTCATATTTTGCAGTAAAATCGCATTATTATCAACATTTTTAAAGAATAATCGAGAAGAATTAATAAATTCTCATGTGAGCGGAAGAGCCGGGAAACCCTGTTGGATAACCAACTGATACCAGATGGAGCAGAAGAGAGGCAGTGGCGACATCCCGCCTGACTGCTGGACACCACTGTTTGGCCGCCACCTGCACAACATCTCCAGAATGTGTTCTGTGTCACAAGAGTGCTGCCTAATGAACAGCGATCATTTAAAAGAGTGTTCACAATTGTGCAATTGTAATTTAGACTTAACAAAATTGTACTGGGAAGCTAGAAAGCGAATGACGTTAAGTCAACTGCCGGAACATTAAAATAATAATAATAATAATATTTGGTAGACGGTGAAGTTCCTCTAGTTTCTAAGGTTAATAGTGCTAGGTTTCATAGTTCGGTATAAAACGTAAGATTTTATCGAGTTTCATAGATAAAATACCGCCGCGGTGGAGTAGCCGGGCGGTCTAAAGCACCTCGCTGGAGAGCGCGCGGTTGCTCGCCGTGGAGGTTCGAGTCCTCCCTGAGGCATGGGTGTGTGCTTGTCCGTAGGTTAGTTTACGTAGGTTTAAGTAGTTTGTAAGCTACGGACTGATGACCACGCAGTTTGGTCCGATACATTTACAAACATTTTAACATTTTGATAAAATACCCTCTGCCATACACCATACGTGGGGAGAGAGTGGAAAGTTTCATCGCAATTGGTTGGTTGGATGATTAAAGGGGACAAAACTACAATGGTCATCAGTCCCCCTTCATTGCAATTGGTTCAACGGCGCAGCAGCGTATAAAACACGAACAAACATGATACGGCAGTTCCCAATGCGTCTCATTGTTTATGAAGTCACATCTCCTAAGCTATAAAGGAGTACAATGTAATAATTCCCAAGGCAAAATACGTTGCGAGTACACGTAACATCTAAAGCGATGTGGCAAAGATCAGAACAGAAGTAGCGCCGAAGAGAGGCCTCGAGTGATTCCACAGATAATACTAACGAGACACATGACTCTACTAGCGGTACCAGATTATACGACAGCGCCACATGTGAAGGCGGCTAAATATAAAATATGAAGGAAATGAACAGTAACCGAAGCGTCACAAAGACAAGTGCTCAGAAGGGATTAGCACTAGATATTAAGATAACTGAATAACTGATGACAGCTCAGGTTGTGTGTAGAGAGACCTTGCGTACGAGGTTTGTCAGGAAAGTAATGAGACTGTTTCTCTATTTCAGGAACTACATACAGAAGGACAATGAAACTAGTGGAGCTGATAAAGGCAACATTTGTCTACAAGCGGTGAATATTTGAAGTACCTACGGTGAACACACGTGAGTTTATAACATATTTTGTTAGGTGTGTTAGTGTTGCTTGTCCGTGAGATGGCGGGTACATCAAATTTTGTGTGAAACTCAATGACAATGCACTAGAATCATTTAGTAACATTTAGAAAACATTTAGAAAATTAACACAAGCTGCTGAGTGGCACACAAGCAGCTAACCACGAGTAAAGAAGGCCAGGAGAAGCAAATAAAAAATCTGGGTCATGTTGATTTGGTTCTTTGATCATCAAGGCTAGATCCATAAGGAATTTTTTCCTCGAGGAAAAACAATGTATCAACAATTTTAGATCCAGGTCCTTGAAACACAAGGAATCGGGTCATTCGTGTCCGTCCTGACAAGTCTCAATCATGGATCCTCCGTCACGACAATGCACCGTGCCACACTGCTCTCTATTGGTAATAAGGGCATTCATGTTTTGCCAACCCCCCCCCCCCCCACCATCACCACAATTCCTAAGATCTCAGTCTCTGTGACGTCTTCCTGTTCCCAAAAATAAAAAATGCTGTTTGTGGCCATCATTTTGGGTCCGTAGGAAACGTTGAAAGGGTCGTGACACAGGAGCTTTGGAGGGTTCTATCTGTGAGAGGGCAAGAGTGTCTTCGAAACTAATAACAGGATATTTTTCCGCATCTGATGTACTAATCCAACTAGTCATCCATGTCGTGGGACAAAATATTGTGTAAACGAGTGCTGAAAGATTGGATGTCCTAGTTCTTCTCTCACAGTCGTATATCGGAAACTGGCAATTATAACCTTGGTCTCAGACAGTAAAGGAATATGAACACCGTGCAATGTTTTCTGATTATTTTTTCTGAAATCGATTTCTCCGATTCAGTACGTAATTGTTATTCGATTTCTGCTATTCGTTCGCTGTTCTTTCTATTCTTCGATGGCAAGATTCAAGTGTGCAAAGTTTTACTGAAATCAGATGGACGATACGGCAGCGCATAAAATACAACACAAACATGATGCGGCTGTCTGCCACGCGTCTCAGTGTTTATGAGAAGAGAGTTTATAAGAAGTACGATGAAATAATTCCTAAAGCACATTCATTAGCGAAAATCGATAGTGCTGCAAAACAAGATGCGAACACATCTAATAGCAAATAATTAATACATTTAAACGTCATTCATAATGCTGTAGTTTTAGAAGCAACTGCGTATTCATGAGGTCACATCTGTTTAACTATATATGTTTGATGAGCTACGTGAAGTATAGTGATGTAATTACGCCTGTAACTTTCGCGAAAGTGCAACGATTGCAGATCAAGTGCAGTGCCAAAGCTATGAATTGTTTTCCACGATTCCGGAGATTTCTTGCATATTGCTTCTAGGGACCATTCATTTGGCACACATGTGTCCAGTGCAGCTCGTGCGAGGCCCCATGATGACCAGGACGTATCGTACACTGGTTGCAGACCATTTACACCCCATCATGCCGATCGAGTTTCCCAACGTTATTGTCATTTTTCAATTATATAACTCACGATGTCACAAGGCCGGGAGTTGCTGGAGTGGTTTGAGCAAAACAGTGGCGAGTTCTGTTTATGTGGTTGTCCATCAACTTGTTCTGTCACAACGCGATCGCGATAGAACGCATATGGGATGTGCCTGAACGAGTGGTCAGAGCTTATCCCTCCCTCCCTGGAGTTTGCGAGACTCAGGCGATGCAGATGCGGCGCCAGATATCGCCAGCCATATACCACGGCCTCGTCGCAAACACGCCAAGATGCGTCACCACTGTCATCGTGCCAAATGAGGACATACTGCATCTCACTGTTGTGACTACTCATGTTAACTGTCATCTGGCCTTGCTAAGGATCTTCCATTCATTACATGTAATTGATTTGTATGGACAGCGCTCTGGAGGAAGTGACTACAGTCTGCATGTATTTCTGTACAGTGTGTGACGGAGAGTAACTTTGACTTTGTTATTTGTGAAGTTTTCTTCCTGATAAATTGAAGGATGGAGAGTAGCAAGAACATATGCTCGCCGCGAACTTCTCTTAAACTAATTTTGTCTTTGTGTATCTACATGAACGATATACAGGAGTCTGCAAAATTACCCATATGTTTCGACTGCATTTAGGAAACAATAACGCTTGACTTTCTCAACGGAAAGAAGTGTTCAGACATAAACGTGACTTCCAACATACCTCAAGAGAGTGATAGAGGCACATTATTTTTCACAGTATATATGACCAAATAGCTGAAAATGTGGCGTCGCCCGTGTATATATTCACTGCAGTCTTAAATTAGTCCACCTCACCTTGCGTTTTCTCTCTTCCCTTTCCTTCTCTGTCTGTTCATCTCTTCCACTCCCCTTTCTCTGCCATCACCTACTCCTCTCTCTTAAACTCCTGCTCCACCTTCTCAGTCAATTAGTCAATTGCGTCATACATCTCCGAAAAATTATATAAGTGCAGTGTTACCTGAAAGACATAAATTTCAAACTCATAAAATCGTGTACACAGAACAAAATTACGAACATAGCTTCTTTGGAGGCATCACATGAGAATGGCATAAGTCGAAATGGCCGACATGAAAAATAAAGTATTTGCAGCAACTTAGGTAATTAATATTTATTGGAATGAAATAATTTCTGAAGCACATTCATTGGCGTAAATGGATAGTGTTTGTAAAATAAATAGCGAATACAGTTAGCAAAGAGGTAATAAATTTAAACGTGATTCTTAATGCAGCCGTATACGGCGCATAACGTCAAGGTTATATTCCTTATTGAATGCACGACCTAGAAGCAAAAATTTGTGAAGCACTATGAGACGGTAAAAAAAAAAAAGATAAAAAAAAAAATAAAAAAGTCAGCCAAACTTTCACATTTAGTCGAACTTTGACTGCTTTTTCCGGTCTCGGTTCACCGTGCCGTTATAACCGTAAACCCAAGTAGTCACGAGTTATGACCATTTTGAGCAAATCAGGATAATCATTGACGTCAGACAAGGTCTCCCGAGCAATAGTAACACCTGACGGTTCTTCTGATCAAATTTGGAAAGTTTTGGAACAAACTTCGCCGACAAACCTCACATGCCCAAAACAGTTGAAAAAATTACATAACACAAGCCGAGCTATATACCAACATCCTCAGTAAAGTCGCTTACGGGAACTGGACGATTTTCAAAAATGTTCAAATGTTTGTAAAGCTTATGGGACTTAACTACGGGGTCATCAGTCCCTAAACTTACAAACTACTTATGAACTACTTACGAACTAGGACGGCACAAACATCCATGCCCGAGGGGGGATTCGAACCCCCGACCGTAGTGGACGATTTTCCAAAACAATTTTCTTCAGAGCTTCGACGTTGTCTGATGTGCTTTGTCTTCCAGACCGAGGTTCTGGCACCTCCTCGGTCTTCTTAGGAGAGCTTGTACCACTGGTAAACAGGTTTTTCACTTCTAACAGATTTTTCGTGTGTCACTGTAACATTCCAAGTGTTTTAGAACACTAACATTAAATGTTTCACCATAAATGAGTTGCAAATATTTGCAACAAATGTAATACTAACAGAAAATCGCCGAGTACACTAAAACACATCTAACCTATCTATCTGTCAAAAACAAACCATGTATGGTGTACTCTTCAAACTCTGAACATACGTTCGGGACACGTGTACCAACATAACAAAAAATAAGTTAATAATCGAATGGCGCAGTTTGATAAGTCACCTTACTTTCTGAACGGCGCCGGTTTGTTGGTCCCAGCTGCTGCGTGACTCATTTCTTAACCGTCCATGCGCCATGCGCCACTCATGTTCTGCGTGTGAATTATGGTCGCGTGGTTGTTTATGACCATGGAGAGACAGTGGCTCTTGGAAACGTACATCTATCCTTTGAACGTTCGTCTTCGAAAAGATTACTATCGCACTCACACGATCAAGTAACACAATTAATTGCGATCTGACCTTGTGATTTGAATTTGAGCAGAAATAATTCTAAAGCTCTGTTGCCTCTACGAGAGTATAAGTAGCAACGAATAGAGGCATCGAGTGATTCCACAGATAATACCAACGAGACAGATGACGCTAGTAGCGGTACCAGATCATGCGAAAGCGCCAAGTGTGAAGACGGATAAATATAAATGCGAAGGAAATGAACAGTAACCGAAGTCTCACAGAGACAAGTGCTCACAAGACATTAGCACCAGATATTAAGACAGCTGAATAACTCTGGACGCCAGAGGTAAACCTATCCAAAGTAACATTTCGCTGACTTTACAGGAGAGCAAAACGAAGCTGCTGCGACTCGGATTTGGCTACCTGTAGAATAATTCAAATACCCAATCATGAAGACCTCTAGTTTTTATATCTTTTCTAGTGAGTTTCTACATGTACTTCGTTTTTAGAAATATCTTCTGAAATGTTACGATATTTTACCTCACATAAATATATTTGTGAAGCCGTCTTTATTTACACATACGATATTGTCAAGGTGCTTATTACATTAGGTTTGCTGTTCATTTGCATGCCATTTTATATTTATAAATGTTCCTTTTTATGTTTATAAATGTCTACCTTTATTATACAGGATTATTCTACGAAATACGAATAGGAATATGAGAATTATTGGTACTGAAATTAAGAAATAAAGCCATTCATACTTATTGAATACCAGTAGATTTATTAAGAGTTACAATTTTATCCTTTCACAAAGCCGGTCACAAATACTAGTCACTCAGCAAAGTTTAAGTAAATTGAACAAAATAAATTCCAACCATAGTAGCTTACTCTATAAAGTAACAAAGGTTAAACTACTTTAAAACCTGAGACAATGACAAACATTTCTGTCCAAATTCAGCATATATTCATTAACAAATTGAGGACAAAATTCGAAATGTAGAAAAACAATTCCCTTGTACAATTAATTGATAACAACATTATGTTCATATCCTTCTGAGTCCTTTTCAGTTTGTGTTGACATAATCTGTGGTATATTTTGGTAGAAATAGTGTAAAGATCCAGGCTCCCACCTAAGCAGCTTTTGTAAATCTTTATACTTCTCTGTAGCAATAGATCTGAGAGTATTTCGTATAGCAGGAAGCTCTTCCGGCCATACTGCCCCTCTTTTTCGCCGTTGCACGACAATCTCTTGAAATTCACCATCAAATGCTGTTTTATAGAACACAGAACCTGAATTCTGTGCTCGTACTTGTAGATGCACAACTTGGCTAACCAAAAAATTTTCCAGATACTAAACTTTTGATTGTCCGTTTAACTAAAGGTGATGATGATCCTTTGAAAAGACTTTCAAAGTCTTTAAAATCTGCCATTTGCATGTCATATACTTGAATGAGTTCTTTGAATCTGCACTGGCGAACAAAATGTTGCCAATCCCAAGGAGTTGCAATTATGTCATTTGGGCTCAGTTTGCTTTTGGCACGTTCACTAACAGCATGTACACCATCTACCTCCATATGAGTGTCCCTTCAATAAGAATTTATGGTTTATCACTTTAAGATTAGGAAGACACCTAATAATCCAAAAATATGACAGAATCATGGGTAAGTTACGATTCTGGCCTCCACAGTTGTCAGTCCATATCGCAAGTTCCTCAGTTTGGGTTTTGGCAGGTTAGCTAGGGCCCACTTTAGCAAACAAGATGACACTTCTATAGGTCCACGACCTGCTACTGTTTCATCCCACATGCAACAATAGGATTTCTGCTCTGAAGCATCAAGGATTGTCAGATTATACGTCCAGAGCTTTCTTAGATAAAACGCACTGGAATTAGTAAGGTGAGGTGTCGGCAAACATTTTTGAAGATCGAACATGACAATCTTTGCATTTGATCCAGGTTGTTTTGGCCGATTTTTGTCGAAGGTCTTGTTTTTATATCTTACATCTGCTTCTGACAAGTGGCCATCGTAATCTGATTAAAATTTTGACTGTTTCTTCAGCTGTTATATCATTTTTGAGTTTCACCTGAAACTCATCACAGTCATCACACGTATCAGTCGCAGGTTTCTTGAATCCTAAATTAAACTCAATGTTAAATATGTCACGGTAAACCCACTGCTTTGCAATTAACTCTTGCTTCATTTCGTTTTCCTTGCAGTGCTCTACATACAAAGAATACATTTTTGATATATTGAGATGGCTGCTAAGATACAATATACCTGTTTTTGCATAACGAGGCAACGAAATTAATACGCCACCATTAGTTCGATTTAACTATCTGGAACGCGCAGTATGAAAAGTACATACGAACGCGCAGTGTCATGACAAGTCTTTGTGGTAATAATGAGAAAACACGCGTTGATTAAACGCTGAACTTGGAAAGGAAAATCACTACACAAGATACACAAGGCTTCGGCAATGGGGAACAGTCGAAAATTAAAACAAGCGAGACCTGACAGATCACGCTTTCCCGTGGGTTAAATAGACGTAATTGCATTTCAGTCAAGTAAAGTTTGTTTAGTTACATTTACATAAACGTATATCATATGACCAACCAAAATGAAAATCGCATACCTGGGATTCTTCATTTCTTAGCAGCAAATCAATTCCATCAGTAACTTTGTCGTAAGGTAAGGTCTCAGCACCCAACAGATTCGCACTGTCATTTTCCTAAGTAAGCAAATTGCATTATTATACAAAACGCGATGAATTTTGCTCGATTCAAATGATAAACCATGTATAATAGGACTGTACCTTTGATTGATCGTATGACAAGCATTGTAGTTGTGTCAGTTCCGTATATTATAGCCACTCATTTTCGTCAAAAGGAGGCGCTACATGTGTACTTGTATCTGTTACCAACGGAGTTTCGACGACATTACTACCGTCGACTGGTAGTAAAGCATCGAGATCATTTGTCTCTTAAATCGCGGAACGTACATTTAGATGTTTCTTATATCCCAGTATGATGAATAATATCTTAAAATGTATATTGTTGTGGTCTTCAGTCCGGAGACTGGTTTGATGCAGCTCTCCACAACACCCTATCCTGAGCAAGCCTCTTCATCTCCACATAAGAACGGCAACCTACATCTGTCTGAATCTGCTTACTGTATACATCTCTTGGTCTTCCTCTGCGATTTTTACCCCACACACTTCCCTCTAATGCTAAATTCACAATTCCTTGATGTCTAAGAATGTGTCCCACCAATCTATCCCTTCTTTTAGTCAAGGTATGCCAGAAATTTCTTTTCTCCCCAATTCTGTTCAGTACCTCCTCATTAGTTACGCGATCCACCCACCTAATCTTCAGCATTCTTCTGTAGCACCATATTTCAAAAGCCTCTATCCTCTTCCTGTCTGCACTGTTTATCGTCCATGTCTCACTCCCATACAAGGAAACACTCCATACAAATGCCCTCAGAAAGGACTTCCTTAGGCTTAAATCAATATTCGATGTTAAATTTCTCTTTTTCAAAAACGCTTTTCCACCCATTGCCATTCTGCATTTTATATTCTCTGTACTGCGACCATCATTTGTTATTTTACTGCCCAAGTAACAAAACTCATCTACCTCCTTTATTGCTTCGTTTCCCAATCTAATTCCTTCAGCATCACCTGATTTTCTTACACTGCACTCCATTACCCTATCTTATATGCACCTTTCAGCACACTGTCCATTCCGTTCAATTGCTCTTCCAGGTCCTTTGCTGTATCTGACAGAATTACTATGTCGTCGGCAAAACGCAATGTTTTTAATTCTTCCCCCTGAACTTTTATTCCTTCTCCAAATTTCTCCTTGCTTTCCTTTATAGCTTGTTCAATGTACAAATTGAATAACATTGGAGAAAGGCTACAACCCTGTCTCACTCCCTTCCCAACCACTGCATCTCTTTCATGCCCTTCAACTCTGACAACCGCTGTCTGGTTTTTGTACAAGTTGTAAATAATCTTACGCTCCCTATATTTTACTCCTGCTTGCTTCAGAACTTTAAAGAGTTTATTCCAATCAACATTGTCAAAAGCCTTCTCCAAATCTACAAAAGCTAGAAATGTATTTTTCCCTTTCCTTAATCTATCTTCTAGGATAAGCCGTAAAGTGAATATTGCCTCCCGTGTTCCTACATTTCTCCTGAACCCGAACTGATCTTCCCCGAGGTCGGCTTCTACCAGTTTTTCCATCCTTCTGTATATAATTCCTGTTAATATTTTGCAACCATGACTTATTAAACTGATGGTTCTGTAGTTTTCACACCTGTCTGCACCTGCTTTCTTTGGAATGGGGATTATAACATTTTTCTTAAAGTCTGAGGCTACTTCGCCTGTCTCATACATCTTAAACACCAGGTGAAACAGGTTTGTCATGGCTGGTTCTCCCAGAGACTTTAGTAGCTCTGAGGGAATATCATCTACTCCAGGGATCTTGTTTCGACTTAGGTCTTTCCGGTCTCTGTCAAATTCTTCTCTCAGTACAGTATCTCCTATTTCATCTTCCTCTACATCCTCTTCCCTTCCTACAATATTGTCTCGATGTTCATTTCCTTTGTAGAGCACCTCTATATACTCTTTCCACCTTTCAGCTTTCCCTTCTTTGCTGAGAACTGGTTTTCCATCCGTGTCCTTGATATTCATAGAGCTGTTTTTCTTATCTCCAAATGTTTCTTTTATTTTCCTGTCGGCTGTATCTATTTTTCCCCTATTAATACATTCTTCTACATCCTTGCATTTGCCTTCTAGCCACTCCTGCTTAGCCATTTTGCACTTCCTGTCCATCTCATTTCTTAGTCGTCTGTACTCCATTTTGCCTGTTTCATTTACTGCATTTTTATATTTTCTCCTTTCATCGATTAAATTTAGTATCTCCTGTGATATCCAAAAAAGTATATTAGCTATGCATAATGATTTGATGTTGTAAGCTGATGATGTAATGAGACTGTAGAATAGAATATTAGTTCTTGAAGTACTAGAAATACTTGTACTGCTTACCTGTACTAACTTCAGCGCTAATTCCACGATCCTTTTACTTCTTCCACTAATAGAATCCATTTTAATCTTCGATTCCGTCATAAAATGCTCCTCCAAACATCACAAACTACAGCACACTGTTATTCGCACGTGATTAACAATTTGTATAACAATACTGAAGTAACGTAACACTTAGAGATAAACCATCGTAACAGCCAATACGATAAAGAGCGAGGCGGTGTATATTCAGGTCAATTGTCGTACGGTCATTTACCCTTGTTTACCACTGGTTTCAGGTTGCAAATACGATAGTATCCCATTGCTGAATTTCTTTTATTTAAAATATGCGCATACAGTATTGTACCCCTAAGAAGGTATGACTTGAACTAGCCACATACGATAAAAACCTCAAAATCGCAATTTTTGCACTTACGATAGGTTACCTCTGACGTGCAGAACTGAGGTGAGGGCAAGCTGCCTGTAGAGAGAGCCAGCACAGATCCCTGTGAAGGCAAGAGCGCACCCCAGTTGTGACGTCAGTAGATGCCCGAGAGCGAGCTGCTCAATCTCCTCAGCTCTTACATTATGTAAATCTTAAATTCTAATTTCCTATCTTCTTAACACACAATACGTAATAACAGGGTACTTCTCCGCATCTGATGTACTAATCCAACTGGTGGGATAAAATATTGTATAAACGAGTGCTTACAGACTAGATGACGTAGTTCTTATCTTACAGTTATAATCTTGATTTCATACACTTAAGGAATATGTTTATTGTGCAATTGTTTCCGATTTCCTTTACTCAGATCGATTTCTTCGATTCAGTACATCATGGTGATTCAATTTCTACTATTCGTTCACTGTTCTTTCTATTCTACGATGGTGCGATTCAGGTGTGCTAAGTTTCATTGAAATCGGATGGCAGGTACGGCTGCGCATAAGATACGAACAAACTTGATTAGCGTAAATGGATAGTGGTTGCGAAATATGTTGCGAAGACATTTAGTAGCAAATAATTAAAAAATTTAAACGTCAATCATATGGCAGTAGCTTTATACGCAACTTGGTGTTCATGACGTCATGTCTGTTGAACTATGGATAGTATATTGATATAATTATGCCTGTAACTTTCGCGAATGTGAAACGATTTGAGAACAGGCGAAGTGCCAAAGCCATGAATTGTTTTACCACACTCCCGGACACTTTTGGCGCACTGCTTGTAGGGACCATTTATGTGAGCATGTATGGGGCCTGTGCAACTCGTGCGAGGCACCATGATGACCAGAAGTATCGTGCACTGGCTGCAGACCATGTACGCCCTATCATCATTATGGAGTTTCCCAACGGCACTGTCATTTTACAATGATAACGCACCATGTCACAAGGTCAGGAGTGGTTCGATGATAACAGAGGCAAGTTGCTATTATGTGCTTGTCCCTCAACTTGTTGTATCTCACCCAGATCGCGATAGAACGCATATGTGACATGAGTTAACGTGTCGTTAGAGCTGATCCCTGAAAATTACGGGAATCGGGCTACTTTGAATGCAGATCCGGTTTCTCCAGCCACATAGCACCGCCTCTTTCCATGCTGAGACGCGTCCCCGCTGCCATCGTGCCAAATGAGGATATATTGGCTGTCACGTGGCTTATACTGTTGTGACTATTCAGTATAAACTGTTATCTGGCCATGCTAAGGATTTGTCATTCATTAGGTGTAATGGAATTGTTCGGACAGATTTTATGAGGCACTGACTACAGTCTGTATCTATTTCTGTACAGTATGTGACGGAGAGTACTTTTTCACTTTGTTATTTGTGAAGTCTTCTTTGTGTTTAAGTGAACGATGGAGAGTAGCAAGAACATATGCTTAGGTTGCTTCGCTCTGAACTGAGACATTTTCTCTTCGTGTCACTACGTTAACGATATACAGGAGGCTGCAAAATGACCATAGGTTCCGACTCGATTTAGAAAACAATACAGCATGACTTTTTCAACGGAACGAAGTGTTCAGAAATAAACGTGACTTCCGACATACCTCAAGAGAGTGCTAGAGGCCTATTACTTTTCACAGTACACATGACCAATATGAAAATGTGGCGTCGCCCGTGTACATATTTACTGCAGTCATGTCACCTTCTGCTTTCTCTCACCTTTCCTTCCCTTGTCTCTCTGTTCATCCCCTCCTCTCCCCTCTCTCTGCCATCACCTCCTCCTCTCTGTTGAACTCCTCCACCTCTTCAGATCATCTCTGAAAAATAAGATTACTTTTTTAACACTATGCTGATCAATACTTTTCATCTCATCGTAGCTGTGCACGTAATTTTAAACATTCTCAAAAAATAGTTGTCAATTTTAAAGAAGTAGACACATGTAATCAAGTAGATTCAACACTCTTTCTACGGCGAAGACATTATAAACAATATAACAGAACATTTAATTTTGTTATGCTTAAGTTCCCTAGTTGGTGGTACTTCTTTGTCTCTTACTCTTCAAGAAACTTAACTGTCAGAATGCACAATTTAAAGGCGACTGACACAAACCGCAATTTTAAACAACTTTTTATGTGCCTTTGCGTCTTGTTGTTTTCTCTCGTTTGTTGTCCCTAAAAGTTTCGACATAATATCAGTAAGGTATACCATGGACGGTATTTGTCGACAATAGTAAGTTAAAGAAAACCAGAGAGAAAGTCAGGAAGCAAAAGCCTATATTAAGAAACTACTTATATTTTAATTTCCGAGGAGTTAATCTAGGCTGTAAGTACGAAGTATGATAGTATGAATTGCCGATTTAGCATTATCCCCCAGTTCTTGCTGCATTATATGATTTGACGCAGCTAACTAAACGCAGACTATCAGAGAAAGAACTGCACTTGGTGGCCAGGTGAGTTGGAGTATTATCACGCTTCCCGTTCTTACTGCCGTCCTGTCTATTCGGTCACGCACCTCTTAACCTCGATGTTCGACAAGACTGATAAATACTTCAGTTGCAGGATATGATTAACCACTTATCAATGACTGACGTTAATGAAACACTAATAGGTGGATGCTTTACCGTGTGCGGCGCGGAAATGGCCGTGGGGTCTGCGGAACTACGATGCGGGTTGCGCGGCCGGAGGTTCAGGTCCTCCTTCAGGCGCGCGCACGTGTCTGTGTGTGTGTTACACCTTTCGACCGTGGGAATGGTGGTTGATGTCGGACAGATGGGAACTTCGATCTCGGCAGTCATGCAGGACTTCGGCACCACACGTTCAACCGCCTGCAGGGTGTGCCGTGAGTGGTTGGATGAGGTGTCAGCCCACAACAAATAACTGCCAGTCCATCCTCCCACGGGCATGTGTGTGTGTGTGTGTGTGTGTGTGTGTGTGTGTTGTTCTTAGTATAAGTTAGTTTAAGTAGGATGATTCTGCCAGCATTTTGTAAAAGTATGGACACTAAGCGGTCTATGTCTTATTTTTTGCGATAGCTTTGTTGTCTTAGGGCACATTATTAAAAGTTAGTTCCGTTATACTTAAAGCGCATTTTTACAAATTTACGAAAGAAATGTATTTCATTGTCTCATTTTTCATTGTTTTATGGTTTAGTTTAGACTGTCCACTAATCGTATTTGGTTTTCTTATGTTTTGCTGTAGATCGCGTATCACTGACTAAAACCGGTATTCAGTGGACAAAAGTCTTTCGACTATGGACGTAAATAAAGGAATATATGGTTTACTCATGAATCATTATTCAACTGATGACTATGTCGCATCTTGTGGGACATGACCCTAATTTCATGAAAGATTGTCAAAGCGCACTGAACTGACTCATGTTCTCCATTTGTGTCTTCCAGTGACGACGAATATTTGAGACTAATCATTCATTTCTTTCAGTACAAAGAATGACAACAGACAAAATGTTAGATCCCCAACACACACGCGTCCAACAATCCCGCCGTCCCAGTTCTTTGAAAGCGCTCACTGGACTCTTCGGGTAGCTGGAGATGGCGTGCAGTTGGTAACACGTGGTTTTGTGAGTCATGGCAGTATAATGGAGAATGTCTGCCATTAGCAAGTGTACACAGCTGCGTATCAAATTGCAACACCTTCAAAGACAGGAGATACCACGATCGATTTTATTTGGGAGATATCCGGTGGTAAAACAGATCACATTGTTGAAAAGAGAGCCATATAGGAGATGTATGGAAGGTGATGAAATCAGTATTGAGCGTTGCCACAAATAATGGCTATAACCATTGCTCCACAATCCGGCATGGAATCTAAATCTACATACATACCCTGCAACCCACCAAAAGGTGCGTGGCGGAGGGTACCCACTACCACTACTAGTTATTTGCTTTCCTGTTCCTTCCCCATATAGAATGAGGGAAAAACGAATGATTGTGTGCATCTGTACGAGCTCAAATCTCTCTTTGTGGTCTTTATGCAAACTGTAAGCTGCAGTCCGCTTAAAATTCCGGCCGTCTAAATTTCCTCAACAGTGTTGCTGGAAAAGGACGTTGCCTTTCCTCCAGCGACTTCCATTTGAGTTTCAGAAGCATCTCAGTAATCCTCGTGCATTGATCGAATCTACCAGTAACAAATCTAGCCGCCGTCTCTGAATAACTTCTGTGCTGCATTTAGCGAAAATGCTACTAATTTTCTGCTAAACCACTAGACCAATTTCAATCAAATTTAGTACACACATTCCTTACCGTGAGGTAACAATTGCTGCAGGGTTAATAATCACATACAACACATGGTTCAGATAATATGACGTCATAAACAATAGGAATTGGACGAAGTGGCGCATGATGCAGCGGGACTTTATAAATAGGCTATATGAGAAAGAGTACTTAGCGACTTGCAACAAACTTTAAACGTAATTTAAAACCTTTATTAAACTTTTTCTCGCTGACAATCATAGCAAAATGATGAAAGGAAAAAAGTTTCTCGGTTACTACTTTTCCCATGTTTATGGAGTAAAACTACGGTATTCGGTATAACATTACAATTTATAATTTGTACATTACAAGTTATAGCCGCTAGAAATTTTACCGACAGTATATACGCACATACTTGAGTGTACCTTCGAAATTGTGGTCACCCACAAGCCTGTCCTCAATATAGGCATTCCATCTGCTGATCTCCGTTGTACACTACGCCGTAAAAGTTCTCGGTTTGTGGAGTAGTGAATGGCGCACCCTACAGGTGCCCAACAAACTGAGGAGTATAAAGGAGACAACAAACGTGTGGAGGACCTCTCTGCGAGCCCCTAGCAGAGACTCTGTTGTTCTCTGCCGGCTGCGTATCGGCCATACTTGGCTTACGCACGGCCACCACCTCCGTCGCGAGGATCCTCCCGAGTGTCGATGTGGTGCGCGTCTGACAGTCGCCCACATCGTCTTGGAACGCCCGGACTTAGCAGCACAGAGAAGGAATTTTAATCTCCTGGCGATTTGAAACTTGTTTTAGCTGACAATGCCTCTATGGCTGACGCTGTTTTAAATTTTATTCGTGTGAGTGGGTTGTACCGATCCATTTTATTTTTAGTACTGTGTTCATTATGTGTTTGTTCTTCGTTGGCCTACCGTTTTAGGCAGGTGGTTTTAATGTGCAAAAGCGGCCAGATGCCCTACTGCCTTGTCTGTGGTCACCTGCCCAGGACACGCTGGCATCGTCTTACCACCTTTCTCTTCTTTTACCCGTTTTTACTTTCATTCTTTTACTTATTGACTTGTTACACCCCTTTGCTTGGTGAGACTTAACACATCGTTTTATGTTACATTGTATTGCTTTTATTCTAATCTCTACGGTTAGAACAAGGGACGGATAACAGTAGTCGTTTAGTCCCTTTATAACCAAACCATCGAAATTGTATCGCAGTACGACACATAGTCTACGAGAGCACATAAACAGTAACATTCACGGAAAACCGCCCCATCACCCACCAAGTTTTAATCTATTACTTCTTTACTACTAACTGTAATCGAAAGAGGTTTAACACACATACAGTCCTTATACAAATATACCTGAAAAATGGCAGTAATAAATGAATAAATACCCGGGCAACACCGGGTTTTCAGCTAGTCTAATATATAAAGCAGAGTGACCTTATGTTTGTGTGTTTGTGTGTACTTGTTGAAGACAAATCTTTTTGTTCCAATCTTTATGAAATTTTGTACATGTAAGCTTCAATCCATGCCACGTCGGGGGTTCAAATCCCCCCTTGGGCTTGGATATGTGTATTGTCCTTAGGTTAGTTTAACTTAAGTAGTTTTGTAAGTTTAGGGACTTATGACCAAAGTATTTTGGTGCCATAAGAATTACAAACATTTGACCATTTGATTTTCAATCCATGAGGACGGTCGCCATAAGTGTAAGAATCACTAACAATACATAGTTCACGAGATATGACGTCATAAACAATGAGATGCGCGAAAAACTGCTGCATTTAGCGGCAATGCTGCTCATTTTCTCCTAAACCATTGGACCGCTTCCATCCAAATTTTGTACAAACATTCCTTACCGTGAGGTAACAATTGCTGCAATGTTAATAATCATATGCGACACATGGTTCAGAAGATATGACGTCATAAAAAATAGTAATCGCAAAAATCTCTCACATAATGCGGCGAGACTTTAAAAATACGCTTTATGAGAATGAGAGTACTTAGCGACTTGCAACATACTTTAATTTCAAACCTTTATGAAACCTATTCTCGCTGACAACCATAGCAAAATAAAGAAAGGAAAAAAGTTTCTCGCTTACTACTTTTCCGCTGTTTAGGGAGTAAAACTACGGCATTCGGTATAACGTAACAATTTATAATTTGTACACTACAAATTGTAGCCACAGGAAATTTTACAGACAGTATACACGCATATAGTTGAGCGTACCTTCTAAATTGTATCACTGTACGACACGTATTTTGTGAGATTTGATCACATAAACAGTAACGTTCATGGAAAACCGCCCCATGACTCACCAAGTTTTAATCTATTACTTCTGTCATTTAATTGTATTCCCAAGAGATTGTACAGACATACAACCCTTACACAAATGAGTATATACATGAAAAATGGCAGGAATAAATAAATAAATACCCGGGCAAGGCCGGGTATTCAGCTAGTTCTCCCAATACATCCAAGTCAACCATCCGCCTTCCCATTTCATATCGCTGTGCAGTTTTACGCCTAGATATTTGACGTGATTGTGTCAAACAGCCCACTACTAATTCTGTATTCGAACAAAAAAAAAAATGTTTCAAATGTTTGTTAAGCTTATGGGACTTAACTACGGGGTCATCAGTACCTAAACTTACAAACTACTTATGAACTACCTTATACTAAAGACGGCACAAACATCCATGCCCGAGGGGGGATTCGAACCCCCGACCGTAGTGGCCGTGCAGACCGTGACTGAAGCGCCATAGTCTCCTCGGCCACCGCGGCCGGCTGTATTCAAACATTACGGGATTGTTTCTCCTACTCATCTGCATCACCTTATATCTTTCTACATTTGAGGCTAGCTGCCATTCCTCACATCACCTAGAAATTTGGTCCAAGTCATCCTGCATCCAAAGTTGACACCTTCCTGGGTACGTATTCCATATGCTCTTACGTTCGTTAGCAGTCTGTAGTGCGGTACCGTGTCAAACGCCTTTCGAAAATCTAGAAAAATGCAGCCTGCCCTTCACCCATGTTTCGCGAGTTCTTTTGAGAGTAACGGGCAAGCTCTTTCGCACGATCGACGATTCTTAAAGCCATGCTGATGCATGGACAGTAGCATATCTTTCTCTGTTGTTGTTATGGTCTTCAGTCCGGAGATTTGTTTGATGCAGCTCTCCACCCTACTCTATCCTGAGCAAGCCTCTTCATCTCCTCATAAGAACGGCAACCCACATCCACTTGAATCTGCTTAGTATACGCGTCTCTTGGTCTCCCTCTGCGATTTTTACCCCACACACTTCCCTCCAATGCTAAATTTACGATTCCCCGATGTCTAAGAATGTGTCCTACCAAGCGATCCCTTCTTTCAGCCAGGGTATGCCAAAAATTCCTTTTCTCACCAATTCTGTTCAGTACTTCTTCATTGGTTATGCGATCTACCCAACTAATCTTCTGCATTCTTCTGTAGCACCACATTTCGAAAGCTTCTATTCTCTTTCTGTCCACACTGTTTATCGTCCATGTTTCACTCCCGTACAAGGCAACACACCACACAAATGCCTTCAGAAAGAACATCCTTAGGCTTAAATCAATATTCGAGGTTAACAAATTTCTCTTTTTCAAGACCGCTTTTCTACCCATTGCCATTCTGCATTTTATATCCTCTGTACTGCGACCATCGCATGTTATTTTACTACCCAAGTAACAAAACTCATCTACCACCTTCATTGTTTCGTTACCTAATCTAATTCCTTCAGCATCGCCTGATTTTCTAAGTCCGCATTCCATTATCTTTGTTTTGCTCTTGTTAATGTTCATTTTATACGCACTCTTCAACACACTGTCCATTCCATTCAACTGCTCTACCTGGTCCTTCGCTGTCTCTGACAGAATTACAATGTCATCAGCAAAACACAATGTTTTTATTTCTTCCCCCTGAACTTTAATCCCTATTCCAAATTTTTCCTTGCTTTCCTTCACCGCCTGCTCGATGTACAAGTTGAATAACATCGGAGAAAGGCTACAACACTGTCTTACTCCCTCCCCAACTAATGCTTCCCTTTCATGCCCTTCGAGTCTAATAACTGCGGTCTGGCTTTTGTACAAGTTGTAAATAATTCTCCTTTCCCTGTATTTTACCCCTAATGACTTCAGAATTTGAAAGTGTGTATTCCAGTCAACATTGTCAAAAGCTTTCTCTAAATCAACAAAAGCTAAAAATCTATCTTCTAAGATAAGTCGTAAAGTCAGTATTGCCTTCCGGGTTCCTACGTTCCTCCTGAATCCAAACTGATCGTCCCCGAGGTCAGCTTCTACCAGCTTTTCCATTCTCTTGTAGATAATTCGTGTTAAAATTTTGCAACAATGACATATCAAACTGATGGTTCTGTAATTTTCACAACTATCTGCGCCTGATTTCTTTGGAATGAGGATTATTATATTTTTCTTAAAGTCTGAGGGTATTCCGCCTGTCTCATAAATCTTACACACCAGGTGAAATAGTTTTGTCGGGGCTGGCTCTCCCAGAGACTTTAGTAGCTCTGAGGGCATGTTATCTATTCCCGGGGCCTTGTTCCGACCTAGGTCTTTCAGGGCTCTATCAAATTTATCTCTCAGTATCGTATCTCCTATTTCATCTTGATATACTACCTCTTCCCTTCCTACAACATTGTCTCTAAGTTCATTTCCTTTGTAGAGCTCATCTTTGTACTCTTTCCACCTTTCTGCTTTCCCTTCTTTGCTGAGAACAGGTTTTCCATCTGAGTTCTTGATAATTGTTGAACTGTTTTCCTTGTCCCCGAATGTCTCTTTTGTTTTCCTGTAGGCAGTATCTACTTTTCCCCTTCTTATACATTCTTCTATAGATAGGCATTCGGCTTCTAGCCACTGCTGCTTAGCCATTTTGCACTTCCTGTCAATCTCATTTCTTAGTCGTCTGTACTCCATTTTGCCTGTTTCATTTACGGTTTTTTATATTTTCTCCTTTCATCAATTAACTGTAGTATTTCCTGTGATAACCAATGATTTTTTGTAGGTCTTGCCTTTCTACCTATTTTGTCCTATGCTGCCTTCACTATTTCATCTCTCAATGCAACCATTCCTCTACTGTTTTATTTCCCCCCGTTTCTGTCAATTGTTGCCTAAAGCACCCTCTGAAATTCTTAAGAACCTCAGGTTCCTTCAGTTTATCCAGGTCCCATCTCCTTATTTTCCTACCTTTCTTCAGTTTTTTTCAATTTCAGCCTACAGTTCATGACCAATAAGTTATGGTCAGAGTCTATATCGGCTCCTGGGTATGTCTTACTGTTTAAAACGTGGTTGCGGAATCTATGTTTTACCATTATAAAATCTATCTGATACCTTCCGGTGTCTCCTGGTCTCTTCCACGTATACAACCTTCTTTTGTGATTCTTAAACCAGGTGTTTGTTATGATTAAATCATGTTCCGTGCAAAATTCTACCAGGCGTCTTCCTCTTTCATTTCTTCTGCCCAGTCCATATTCACCTACTTTTTTTCCTTCTCTTCCTTTTCCTACTACCGAATTCCAGTCTCCCATCACAATTAAGTTTTCCTCTCCCTTAATTGTCTGAAAAATTTCCATTAACTACTCATACATTTCTTCAATCTCCTCATCATCGGCAGAGCTATTTGGCATAGAAACCTGTACTACTGTTGTCGGTGTTGGCTTCGTATCTATCTTGACAATGATAATGCGATCACTGTGCTGCTTGTAGTAGTTTACTCGAATTCATATTTTCTTATTCATTATCTGTCCTACTCCTGTGATAACCCTAACTGATTTTGTATTTATAATCATGTACTCACCTGACCAGAAATCCTGTTCATCCTCCCACCGAACTTCACTAATCCCCACTATATCTAACTTCAACCTATCCATTTCTCTTTTTAAATTTTCTAATTTTCCTACCCGATTAAGGGATCTAGCATACCACGCTCCGATCCGTAGAATGCCAGTATTGTCTTTCCTGATGACAACATCCTCCTGAGTAGTCCCCGCCCGGAGATCCGAATGGGGGACTATTTTACCTCCGGAATATTTTACCCGAGAGGATGCCATCATCATATTTTCATACAGTAGAGTTGCATGTCCTCGTAAAAAGTAACGGCTCTAGTTTCCCCTTGCTTTCAGCCGTTCGCAGTAGCTGTGTGGCATAGCCACATTAGCTGATGTTACAAGGCCAGCTCAGTCAATAATCCAGACTGTTGCCCCTGTAACTACTGACAAGGCTGCTGCCCCTCTTCAGGAACCACACGTTTGTCTGGCGTCTCAAGAAAATTTATTGTCTTAGAACTGAGAATATGTTCAAGACTTCTACAGCAAACTAACGTTAATGATAAAGATATGTAATTATGTGAGTGCGTCCTTTTGCCTCTCTTATACACAGGATTCAGATGCGCCTTTTTCCATTCACTTGAAACTTCTTGTTGAATCAAAGCTTTGCGATAAATGTAAGCTAAGTAAGCGGCAAAAGCTGCAGAGAATTCTTTGTAAAACGGAATTGGTACCCCATCTGGACCGTGTCACTTGTTTGTTTTCAATTGTCTCACAAGGGACACCTTTGACCTCGAACTCTCGGAACCGCACGAAACCATGCTTGGAATAACAGGACAGTGTCTTGTGTGTCATTTCCATGCAGAACGTTGCATTGTACCTCCAGTAATATGGAGGTTTGTGCGCCGTCTTGCAATAACCGTTTTTATCTGCAGTTACAAATACATTACATCGGATATTTGTACTAGCATTGCTGCATATACTTCTGTTAAATTGTTCATAAAAAATTTATAATGTATTACAAACTCTAAAGCGAAAGAGAATATTAGAATCCAGGATAACAGTTTACTTACAGTCGTTGAGGCGTACAGTGCTGATGTTGGCAACAACCGTAGAATGCTATTTGAAAATCCAATCGTACAGAATAAGGGAAATAATCCTTGCTGTTGGCACTGAAGTAAATAAATAATTCTGCTCTTTTCCTTAGGTTGACAGAAGTTTTTATGTAACGGTACCCTTGCCTTGTCAGTAAATTAACCATCCTTGTGAAAGAAATATTTCGTTGCCAACATTAGCATACTACGTCCCTGCAACCGTAACTAAACTTTACGCAGTATTCTATCTGTCTTAGTTAAGTTGTAATCCCTTATAGATATGTGTCACTATAGACATTTACTTATAACAAGATAAAAGGGGGTGGGTTTTGTGATAAAACGCCAGGTTTCGTGCTTTCAAAATACATACTGCAATTTATAACGGCTGAACTTCGAAACGCAACAAAGAGCATTCAACAGTTGTTGCTGCACAGTACACTGCCCGGTCTCCGTAAGTAATATTGTACGCAGTGTAATAATATTATTTTTCGTTTTTGTACCCTAGCTGCGGGAGTGGCCCACCGCTTAAAGGCGCCTTCCTGCGGAGGTTCGAGTCATCCCCCTGGCATGGGTGTGTGTATTGTCCTAAAGTTAGTTTAAAGTAGTTTGTAAGCCTAGGGACTAATAGCCACACAAGTGAAGTCCGTTAGATTTTAACCATTTTAACATTTTGTACTCAAAATATATTTGTATGTTCTGGAAAGCTCTGTTGTGTTATGATACTATGCGGCTGCTATCTCCCCACTGGCAGAATCTCTGTTATTAGGTAGTGCTTTCAAAGAGATATACAAAAACGTACGTTCGAATATCACACACTTCAGATCATAATAAATATATTTACGGAAAACATACAGACCTCTCCGTCCGGGTTACCAGTTATCGCGACAATTTTTTTTTTATGTTCGAATCTTTTTGGAAACGAAGCATTGTAAATCCACCTCTAGAACGATTAGAAGAGTTTACGGTAGCGTAACCATCCGCAATTTCATGTTAAATTGCCGTGACGCAAATACTATATCTGCCCAGCACGTTACACTTAAGAACTATGGGCAACGAAATTCAGGGTGCGACAGCTCGTACTTACAGGAGCCTTAAGACAGAGGACTCTTTTGAACGACGATTCGTCTGCACCACGATTCGATTCTTACAATTCTTTGTTTGTATTCGCTCAAATGAATGATACATTCACGAATCTCCACAACTCTACCACCTTCCTACTATCGATATAAAACCGTCCTGGCGATAACAGCGTCACATGACGAGGAATGACTGCTGGTCAGACACCCGGGCGGTGAATATAGTACCGTAACTTGGGGTGAAATGGAACAGAACATGTAGTTTTTACTGAAAATTAACGTCTAAATATTGCACTACAACTCTGAAAATTTAAATAAAGCACCTCTAGTTATACTTACATCTATGTGTTGCAAGGATAAAAATCCACTATCAAAACCTTTCCTTATATTTTAATCTAAATTGTGCTCTAAATCACCCCAGGTGTTGGGATGATTTGGAACACTGACTCTTTTGATAAATATTTGCATTTAAAACATATGGAGGTGTTGATTGGGACACAGTAAACACATGTGTCAGAACTTTGTTGTGGAGGATGCCTTTATATTACGTCTGTTTGATTTTAATTAATGCTGTTTACTGGGTGGAACACTTCTCACTGTCTGCTCCAAATTTCTGAAATAGTTTTCTATCTTCTCTGTTAACTTGCACCCTAGCTCTCATTACATTTTCACTTAAACGTACTGTAAGAGCCTTTTTATCTAATGTTGTCTTTTCCACTCTTCCACTTCGGTCCAAATCGCACCTCACTTGTCGTAGTTGGCTGACACCATTCTGCACATTTAAATAAACCACTGATTGATGCCCTCTTCTTCTTCTGCCAAGACGGTTTGTCCACCTATTTTCAAAGGATTTTTATTATTTAACTTCCTTGAGAGTGTACTAACAGGTATTCCATATTTTTAGAAACATTTCTGAGAGATATTTTACGTGTCTTGACTTCATTCAGAGATTTCTGGAGGCTTATCTCGCTATAGTTTTGATAGCCAGCTGGCCCAATCTTCTTTTTGTACACTCGCAGCATGTTCCAATTCACCCTGAAAAAATACTATTTTGCATATTTACACATCTACCTAATAAACAACATAAGTAAACATAAGCTAACTTTTCACACACCATGACTGATAGTTGCCCTTAACATACCAATGTCAGAAAACTGTATTACTGTTACCAGAGTAGCTGTGCAATAGTTTGTTTTCAGAATTTCATATTATGGGAAATTTTACACTTATATATAAATATTTTTTTGGAGTTGTATACCTCTTTCACGCACACAATTTTTGTATCATTGTAACAATTAGTATCTCTGGTGACTATGGGAGGTGGTTTTCATTAGTTACACCAGAGTATCTCTCCTCAGCAAAACTGATTTCTTGAAATGGAGAAATGTTCCATTTCACCCCAGTAGTTCCAAATCACCACAAGTTACGGTACCAGAGTGCGGAGGCTGGGCAAGATCACGTGGGGAACTGCACGGCTTGTCGGCTGTTGGAGGACTGCTGCGGGGAGTGTCTTCAATAAGTGGAGCCAAAAAAATAGCGGTAAGAGATCGTATTTTTATTGAAAGGTACGCGGGTTCGATTCCGGCCGGCGCATTGCGAAGGAGCAGAAAAACATTTGCCGCCGGCTGGAGTTCAACCTGCGACCTTCTCAATACGAATCCCATCGTTTAACGCTGAGCCAAACACCGCTTCCTAAACACGCGCTCACAGGGACAGTTGCTAAGATGCATATAGTTATAAATCCGTACCAAAATTCCTTTTACTTCCTAAACGCTCGGACATTTCGAGTTCCCACTTGGGGCACTTTGGTGTCTCACCACGCCCTACATGTACCATAAATTTGGACGAATTCGGCGATGACGAGTAGGCGTCCTCTCCTCGTAAGACTTTAATGGGTATGTGATCGACGCCTCTGGGCGTTGGTGCAGTGGTCCGATGAATCCCAATAATTTCCTCATCACGCCGATGGGGAGTGCGAATCCATCGTTTCCCGGAGGAACATCTCCTTGACACCTACAACTGTGGGACAGAGGCAAGCTGGCGGCTGAGAAATTTATTTTCCCACTCCCTCAAATTTTGCTTCCTCAATTACAGTATCAACTAGATATAAATGATAATAATAAAAAAAGTGAAACGAATCCATCAATAATGAAAACTACAGCATTAGAAACAATCAGTCAGAGATACCCCGAAGATCAGTGGCTACACATCTACATAGATGGGTCATTAATGCAAAAAGAAAGAAATATTGGTGTATGAATATACAGCAAAATTTTCTGTTTTATCAAAGTTTTGGATTACACCACTCTAATTTTGAAGGTGAAGTTGAAGCCGTCAGAGCTGTAGTAAATCAGCTAAATTACTATTTGCACACATTTGATAAAGCAGTCATATTCTGTGACTCGAAAGCAGCAATATCAGCAATTGTCAACTTAAAACATCCAAAAATTGCTAAAGTAAAAGATATCCAAGAAATAATTAAGTCCCTACAGCAACACAACAAGAAAATTGCAATTCAGTGGATACCATCTCACTGTGGCGTAATGGTAATGAGAAAGCTGATTTCCTAGCCAAAATGGGCACAAAAGTTGAACATATTGTAAAAACTACCCTGTCATATTTTGCAGTAAAATCGCATCAATAACAATATTTATAAAGAATAATCGAGATAAATCAATAAATTATCATGTGAGGGGAAGAGCCGGGAAACCCTGTTGGATAACCAACTGATAGCAGATGGAGCAAGAAGAGAGGCAGTGGCGACATTCCTGACTGCTGGACACCACTGTTTGGCCGCCACCTGCACAACATCTCCAGCCTGCCGTCTCCACATGTGTTCTGTGGCACAACAGTGCTACCTAATGAACAGCGATCATTTAAAAGAGTGTTCACAATTGTGCATTTGTAATTTAGACTTAACAAAATTGTACTGGGAAGCAAGAAGGCGAATGACGTTAAGTCAACTGCCGGAACATTAAAATAGTAATAATATTTGGGAGACGGTGAAGTTCCTCTAGTTTTGAAGGTTAATAGTGCTAGGTTTCATAGTTCGGTATAAAACGTAAGATTTTATCGAGTTTCATAGATAAAATACCGCCGACGTTGGAGTAGCCGAGCCGTCTAAAAATGTTCAAATGTTTGTATAGTCTATGGGACTTAACTACGGGGTCATCACTCCCTAAACTTACAAACTACTTATGACCTACTTACGAACTAGGACGGCACAAATATCCATGCCCGAGGGGGGATTCGAACCCCCGACCGTAGTGGCCGTGGAGACCGTGACTGGAGCGCATTAGTCCCCTCGGCCACCGCGGCCTGCCCGAGCGGTCTAAAGCACCTCGCTGCAGAGCGCGCGGTTGCTCGCCGTGGAGGTTCGAGTCCATCCTGGGGCATGGGTGTTTGATTGTCCGTAGTTTATTTTACGTCGGTTTAAGTAGTTTGTAAGCTACGGACTGATGACCACGCAGTTTGGTCCGATACATTTACAAACATTTGAACATTTTGATAAAATACCCTCTGCCATACACCATACGTAGAGAGAGAGTGCAAAGTTTCATCGCAATTGGTTGGTTGGATGTTTAAGGGGGACAAAACTACAATGGTCATACGTCCCCCTTCATTGCAATTGGTTCAACGGCGCAGCAGCGTATAAAACACGAACAAACATGATACGGCAGTTCTCAATGCGTCTCATTGTCTATGAAGGCACATCTCCTAAGCTATAAGGAGTGCAATGTAATAATTCCCAAGGCAAAACACGTTGCGAGCACACGTAACATCTAAAGCGATGTGGCAAAGATCAGAGCAGAAGTAGCGCCGAAGAGAGGCCTCGAGTGATTCCACAGATAATACTAACGAGACACATGACTCTACTAGCGGTACCAGATTATACGACAGCGCCACATGTGAAGACGGCTAAATATAAAATATGAAGGAAATGAACAGTAACCGAAGCGTCACAAAGACAAGTGCTTAGAAGGGATTAGCACTAGATATTAAGATAACTGAATAACTGAGGACAACTCAGGCTGTGTGTAGAGAGTCTTGCATACGAGGTTTGTCAGAAAAGTAATGAATTTGTTTCTCTATTTCAGGAACTACACACAGAAGGACAATGAAACTAGTGGAGCTGATAAAGGCAACATTTGTCTACAAGCAGTAAATATTTGAAGTACCTACGGTGAACACACGTGAGTTTATAACATATTTTGTTAGGTGTGTTAGTGTTGCTTGTCCGTGAGATAGCGGGTACATCAAATTTTGTGTGAAACTCAATGACAATGCACTAGAATCATTTAGTAACATTTAGAAAACATTTAGAAAATTAACACAAGCTGATGAGTGGCACACAAGCAGCTCAACATGAGTAAAGAAGGGCAGGGGAAGTAAATAAAAAATCTGGGTCATTTTGATTTTGTTCTTTGATCATCAAGGCGTGATCCATAATGATTTTTTTCCTCGAGGAAAAACAATGTGTCAACAATTTTAGATCCAGGTCCTTGAAAGACTAAGGAATCGGGTCATTCGAGTCCGTCCTGACATGTCTCAATCATGGATCCTCCATCACGACAATGCACCGTGCCACACTGCTCTCTATTGGTAATAAGGGCATTCATGTTTTGCCAAACTCCCCCCCCCCCCTCCCCACAATTCCTACGATCTCAGTGTCTGTGACGTCTTCCTGTTCCCCAAAATAAAAAATGCTGTTTGTGGCCATCATTTTGGGTCCGTAGGATCCGTTGAAAGGGTCGTGACACAGGAGCTTTGTAGGGTTCTATCTATGAGAGGGCAAGAGTGTCTTCGAAACTAATAACAGGCTATTTTTCCGCATCTGATGTACTAATCCAACTAGTCATCCATGTCGTGGGACAAACTATTGTGTAACCGAGTGCTGAAAGATTGGATGTCATAGTTCTTCTCTCACAGTCGTATATCGGAAACTGGCAGTTATAACCTTGGTCTCAGACAGTAAAGGAATATGAACACCGTGCAATGTTTTCTGATAATTTTTTCTGAAAGCGATTTCTCCGATTCAGTACGTAATTGTTATTCGATTTCTGCTATTCGTTCACTGTTCTCTCTATTCTTCGATGGCAAGATTCAAGTGTGCAAAGTTTTACTGAAATCAGATGGACGATACGGCAGCGCATAAAATACATACAAACATGACGCGGCTGTCTGCCACGCGTATCAGTGTTTATGAGAAGAGAGTTTATAAGAAGTACGATGAAATAATTTCTAAAGCACATTCATTAGCGTAAATCGATAGTGCTGCAAAACATGATGCGAACACATCTAGTAACAACTAATTAATAAATTTAAGCGTCATTCATAATGCGATGGTTTTAGAAGCAACTGCGTGTTCATAACGTCACATCTGTTTAACTATATATGTCTGATGAGCTAGGTGAAGTATAGTGATGTAATTACGCTTGTAACTTTCGCGAAAGTTCAACGATTGATGATCAGGTGCGGTGCCAAAGCTATGTATTGTTTTTCCACAATTCCGGAGATTTCTTGTTTATTGCTTCTAGGGACCATTCATTTGGCACACATGTATCCAGTGCAGCTCGTGCGAGCCCCCATGATGACCAGGACGTATCGTACACTGGTTGCAGACCATTTACACCCCATCATGCCGATCGAGTTTCCCAACGTCATTGTCATTTTTCAATATTATAACTCACGATGTCACAAGGCCGGGAGTTGCTGGAGTGGTTTGAGCAAAACAGTGGCGAGTTCTGTTTATGTGGTTGTCCATCAACTTGTTCTGTCACAACGCGATCGCGATAGAACGCATATGGGATGTGCCTGAACGTGTGGTCAGAGCTTATCCCTCCCTCCCTGGAGTTTGCGAGACTCGGGCGACTGGTGAATGCAGATGCGGCGCCAGATATCGTCAGCCATATACCACGGCCTCGTCGCAAACAGGCCAAGATGCGTCGCCACTGTCATCGTGCCAAATGAGGACATACTGCATCTCACTGTTGTGACTACTCATGTTAACTGTTATCTGGCCTTGCTAAGGATCTTCCAATCATTACATGTAATTGATTTGTTTGGACAGCGCTCTGGAGGAAGTGACTACAGTCTGCATGTATTTCTGTACAGTGTGTGACGGAGAGTAACTTTGACTTTCTTATTTGTGAAGTTTACTTCCTGTTCAATTGAAGAATGGAGAGTAGCAAGAACATATGCTCGCCGCGAACTTCTCTTAAACTCATTTTGTCTTTGTGTATCTACATGAACGATATACAGGAGTCTGCAAAATTACCCACATGTTTCGACTCCATTTAGAAAACAATAACGCTTGACTTTCTCAACGGAAAGAAGTGTTCAGACATAAACGTGACTTCCAACATACCCCAAGAGAGTGTTAGTTGCCCATTACTTTCCACAGTATATATGACCAAATAGCTGAAAATGTGGCGTCGCCCGTGTACATATTTACTGCAGTCACCTCACCTCGCGTTTTCTCTCTCTGGCCACCTTCCCTTTGCTTCTCTCTCTGTTCATCTCTTCGTCACCCCTTTCTCTGCCATCAGCTCCTCCTCTGTGTTAAACTCCTCCTCCACCTTCTCAGTCCATTGCGTCCTACATCTGTGAAAAATTATATAATTATCTTAGCTTTGATGCTAATCAGTGAACTGCAAGCTACCTTCCGCCATGCGCAGTATGAAATCTTACTTAGACAGTGATGATGTTCAATTTTTGAAGGTTCGGAATAAAACGGTAGATTTTGTCAAATTTCGTAGGTAAAATACCCTCAGCCATACTCCATACGAAGTTTTACGTAGGCAGTGATGTTCCTAGAGCGACATAGCGTAGATCCATGTGAGAGCACGAGCGCTCGACCTGCGACTACTGATGGATAGGACTATGGCTGCCAGGAGTAAGCCGCTCAACGTCCTTATCAGGTCCTACACTATGTAAATGAAAACTTCCTAATTTCCTGTCTTCTTAATACACAATACTTAATAAAGCGTTATTTTTATCTCAATTTGATATACTAATCCACCTAATCATCCATGCCGTGGTATAAAATTTCATATAACTGGCGGCTGAAATATTGGTTAACGTAGTTAGACTACAGTATTAAGGGGAACAGATGCCAGTCATGACAAGAACATCAGCTCTTAATCACGACAGAAATAACAGTACAACTAAGAAGATCTACGTTGACACGAAAGAGCGCTCCAATTGCGACTAGTGGTGGATAGGGCGATGGCTATCAGGAGTAAGCCGCTTAACGTTTGAAACGTTTGAGTTCAGCAACCTATGCTATTAGGGTAATTGCAAATTTTGATGATATATGTCTCAGTAAATTAGCTTACTATGACTCTTTTCATTCTCTGCTTTCGTATGGCATCATTTTCTGGGGTAATTCATCATTGAGTAAAAAAGTATTCATTGCATAAAAGCGTGTGATCAGAATAATTGCCGGAGCCCATCCAAGATCATCCTGCAGACACTTATTTAAAGAGCTAGGGATCTTCACAGTAGCTTCTCAGTATATATATTCACTTAAGAAATTTGTTATTACCAATCCCACCGAATTCAAAAGCAGTAGCAGTGTACATAACTACAACACTAGGAAAAAGAATGATCTTCACTATACAAGGTTAAATCTAGCTTTGGCGCAGAAAGGGGTAAATTAAGCTGCCACAAAAATCTTTGGTCACTTACCAAAACATCAAAAGCCCGACAGATAGCCAACAAGCATTTAAAAATAAATTAAAAGAAGTTTTGCATGGAAACTCCTTCTGCACTGTAGACGAATTTTTAGATATAAATTAGTAAATTTGAAAAAAAAAGATAAAAAAAATAAAAAAATTATGTCATGTAATATTTGGTACAAAGTAATAATTTGTAAAGACACCTTTCATTAACCTGACACATTCCACATCATTACGAGGTGTCATAGTCATGATGTATGGAACAAGTACCAATCTAATCTAATCTAGCCCTACACAACATATAACTCAGGTTCCTAATTTCCTTTCTTTTTAATACACAATACTTAATAATGCGTTATTTTTACCTCCATCTGTATACTAATCCACCCAATCATCCATACCGTGGTATAAAATTTTATATAAACGAGGGCTGAAAGATTGGTTTACGTAGTTAAGATTGGTTAACGTAGTTAGACTACAGTATTAAGGGGAACAGTTGCCAGTCATAACAAGAACATCATCTCTTAACCACGACAGAAATAACAGTACAACTAAGAAGATCTACGTTGACACGAAAAACTTAAACGTAGAACATTTCAGAAAGGAATTCGAATCAGCAAGCCTACTATAACAGAAATCGTTAATGTCAACGATCTTGAGAACTATAACCAACTTCTTGTTCAAACTATACAATAGGGGTGGTCCAACGCGGCTATTGCTTTAATGCAGTGCGGCTCTTATTTTAAAAAGTGAAAAGTCACTCACACGCAGATAACACAAATGGAACTTGCTTGCTCAGGCCAACAACTGTGGAACTTTCTTATCGATTTGGCAGGGCAGCACTACTCCAGTCTAGTAAGCCGCGGCGGAGCGGCCGAGCGCATTGAGGCGCTCAGCTACGATGCGCGAGGCCGTTCCCAGTCGAGGGTTCGAATCTCCTTCGCGCATGGATGTTTGTGCCGTCTTTAGTCTAAGCTAGTTCATAAGTAGTTTGTAAGCTTAGGGACTGATGACCACGCAGTTAAGTCCCAAAAGCTTCACAAACAAGTCAACATTTTGAACCAGTCTAGTAACAGCACTGAGCGAGATGCGGCAGTCAGTAGCGTGATAACTGTTGAGCTGGTTGATTACTGAAGGTGAAAGCGGGCAGCGGAGGAAGCAAGCGCCATCGCCACGTGGTGAGGCGAACGGCCAGCAGGTGACGGACACCGCGCTTCATGCTTCTGCAGAAGCACAAGTCGCGTGCCCAAGCAACATATGCCTAAACGAAAAAGCGCCTGACTTGTTCAATGAAGGTCCTGACTGCCGTTGTCCGTACACTTATCGCAACAAAAGGAACTGTGCGAAATGCAGCGAAGTACAACAAAGTACGGCACCAGACAACAATCACTACGTTTTCCTGTGGCATATCTTCTGCAAAATACCTGCTGGTAGCTGTCTGCACTTAAAGCAGCCAGTCGCATTCGTAACTAACTGTCTGATTAATTTCACTGTGCTGTAACAGTGTTCAAGTAAACTTGGATTTTTGCTGGTGTCATAACATTTACAATGTTACCTGAGAAGCGTAAATATGAAGAAGAGAACAGACTTTAATAAAGAGAGTGTGGTGTCGCACAAGTATAAAGTGCGCGCCACCTACTTTCGCCGCGCGCCGCCATGCACACACGGCGCGGCGTTCTTACGACGACAGCCACGAGCGCCCTCTGCTGCAACTCCGCTCGTGGCCACCACTGGACTGCATCGGTCACTTGGGACTGAGATAGGAACCAGTTAACACTTCGGAATCAGATAGGCACCAGTGAAGACTTGGCTATCGGATAGGCACTAGGCAGGCCTCTAGCTCAACTATGTATCAGCATTCTGCAGTACTGAGCTATGTAAAAGTTAAGTATTACTAAGTCTCTGTGAAATATATATCTCGTTCTAATTTACTCTAGTGTTTCTAGTTTCTGCTGTCCCACTGGCTGCTCACCTTCGTACCTCCACAAGCGTGCATCCTTTATTCCTGTGTCGGTCTCATTCTACTCGGCCACCGACACCTACGACGGAAACGAGACACAAAAGCGGCGACGAGGCTGGGACACAAAAGAGAGAAAGGGCAATTCGTTATTGTAGAGAGAAACAGTAAAGCAATGTGTTCAGTGTCAAATCACATTGTCACAGCACAAAGCTAGTAACCTCGAACGCCAACATGAAGCTAAACATAGTGGTTAAAAAATCTGTGGGTTCGCAGTTGACAAAAACTAAATTGTCGACATTAAAGGAATATGAAGTTATTCCTTTAATGTCGACAATTTAGTTTAGCACAGAGTAGTGTTATGACTATCTGTACCACGGATGCCTATTTAACAACCGAAGCTGGCTTTGTCTTGGCTTTTAATATTGCAAAATAAAAAATAAATAAACAGTCTAGGACAGAGGGAAGAGTTTGTAAAGAATAATATTTTAGACCCCGAAAATAAGAAACTACAAAAACTGAATGCCCAAATTCCCGCTTCTAGACATATAATAGGGAGGTGACATTGTACGTAACTTGCAAAAACATACAAGTTACTGTTCAGCAATGAGACGAGCTTTGGACGAGTCTACTGATATCCAAGACAAACCGCAACGTGCCATATGTGTGAGATATGTATCAAATGACTTGAAGGTGGTGCAAGAGCTCTTAGACCTTGTTATCTTGTTATCTCTTGTCACAACAACGAAGCCCTGGATGGTTTTTTAGTGAAATATTCAGTGCCTGCTGGGAAGACTGTCAATATTGCGACAGATGGTGTACTGTCTATGACAGGTAAAAACCTACGGCTTGTGGGACTTTTAAAGGCTGACACTTCATACGCTAATTTCCTACCTGTTCACAGAGCACCTTTAGCATCTAATTATTTCCATATCCAAATGTTATGCATGTGGTACTAAAACTTGCGAGAGGCATTCGATCAAATGCCAAAACACAATGACAGTTCAAATCCTTCACAGAAATCAGCAATGACGACCTCCGTGATAATGTGTCTTGGTATTGCTTAGTGAGATGGGTATCAGAAGGTAATGTTCTACTCAGATTCTTCCAATCACTGGACCCAATCAAGGAATTTCTGCAAGAAAAAAGGAAAATCTTTCTGTCACCTTGATGAGCCACAGAGGTTATTAGATATGGCTTTCTTTATTGATGTTCAGCATTTACAAACACTAAACAAATCATTACTAGGAAGAGATGAACTTATTTTTGTTTTAGCGTAGTCTGTGTAACAGATTTCGTAACAAATTAAGACTCTCTTAGAATGACTTTGACAATAAAATATTTACTCATCCTGAACAAAATTTCTAAAAGCCTTCCATTAGTTCAGGTGCAAATACAAGATTATTTAAGTAGACTGTTTGCCAGTGCACCTAATCTTGCATTTTCATTTGTCGAAAATACTTTCCTTGTTGATGTTGTGGAGGATGGCTGTCCTGTTTTACCGCCGATTATTAAAGATTCAGCATTTTTAGAGTTGGAGCTACTGGAAATTCAAGAGGACGAAGGTCTAAAGTGTCTGAAACATAGCGGTTGTTCAACTACTGAGTTTCTGAAGAAGATTCCAGAAGAAAAATATCCTGCAACAAGATAGTGTGCCAATAGACGGCTCTCAGTTTTCGAGACCACTTAATGTGTGTGAATCAGTGTACTCATCTCTCAAGTTTATAAAATATAAATATCGATCTATACTATCAAATGAACATCTATATGAACTTTTCCGCACTGCTCTCGCCAATTAATAGACAGATTTCAAACAGTTTACAGCAAAAGTGAACACTCCGACGAGCTCATCACAAATGTAGTATCCAATTCTTATTGTGCAATAAAATAGTTCAATAGTGTTATTTTTAAAGAAGTGTTTCGTCATTGATAGTAGTTATAGTTTACTTACGGCTGCGGCGGCGTAGTGTGATAATGTTGACAACTGCATGCTCGGTTTGCAAGAATAATTAATTTACTAAGCGGACAAACGTAGACACAAGAACGTGTCAACTGTAGAACAGGAACAACATTAATTATTTACTAAATCGTAATTACATTCTATGTGGTTGTGTTTTCAAACAGCACTCAAAGGTCGTTGCCAACATCAGCACAATATCCCGCCGAACCGTAAGTAAACAATTACTTTGATATTACTACAAGTACAAAGCCCCGGCCGATGCCGGTCACGTGGTTGACAATAATATTGGAAAAAAAGAGAGACAGAGGGTAGCGCGACTTTGTCACATTATTTCCCAGTGCAATACAACACACATAACAGCACTGTAACTCCGTTATTCTCGACGATAAGCGTATAAGTGAAAAAGGGGTTTAAGAAACGATTGAAATTATGCTTAACTTTTGTTGGACGTCGGCACATTATCTCATTATGAAACACTGAACGGGTTTAGAATGGGTAATTTGCGCTTCATTTTAAGTAAGAGCATGTCTTTTTCGCATCTCAGTATTTATGACGGCATTTGTCCTGAACTATGTGCCGTACAGTGATATAATTTTGTTGGTGCATTAAGTGACATTTGTAGATAATGTCTGCAGAGTGTGGTATGAACCGAGGTAGTAGTTAATAAGTTATGAATGAAAACATTGTTTTATGGGAAGGGGGGTTCCTGCGAGAATAGCTTTCTTAAAGGTTTCAAAGTGTACGTGAAGTATATTGGAAGTCACAAAGTGTTATCGTTTTCGAGCCATGTATGCGCAAACTTGGAATATTTGAACGCTGACAGCACACAATTTCGAATTGTAGTACTTATTGTGTTCCACTTAACATAATATTTTATCTCTTAAAAAGCATATTGCAATTGCATTATGAATTTTTAAATTCAGTCAATAATTACGCGAAACATTGAAAATGAATTTCTTTTGCAACTAAATATTCAGGTCACCGAAAATAGGATTCTATATTTTAGTGTTATAATCTGATGAAACGAATGACTTGCATCGAAACAGTTCCGTAAATTTGCGGCTCCCAAGGTAAGGTGAGTGGTCACCCCTGCTATACAATCCGCCATAGAGCCAGTGCACGCACAAAACTACCATAGCACGGAAAGAAAGGCTCCCCACCCCTATACTCAATATTATCAAGGAGAAGCGTAAACTCTATACACAAATTAAACGACATCCAACTGAAGCAGCCAGGACTGAATGGAATCGGCTTAATCTCCTATGCAGAACCGAAATTTGAAATTTTCGTGCTTTCAAAACGGGAGGCAAAGGGAATCACCCAAAGAACCCTTTTCTCTTCTGGACAAAATTCAGGACAATCATGGAACAAACTGTCACTGCAGAACACGCTTTACAGGTAGACGAACATATCGCAACCGATGAAAAAGAGAAAGCTGAATTTTTTTGTGACGTATTGAAAAAAGAAAACGTGATCATTGTCAGGACACTAATTTCAACAAAAGCTACGAGGAAATGATAGAGCGGGAACTTCCTACATTGTAACATCAGGACACTACAACAACCGACCATCCTCTGTTGAAAAAAATCACTGCGGACGGAAAACCGCTGCCATTCTGACCGGCAAAGCTACCGGAAACGGACGTATTCACTTAAAACGTCTTCTACCTCAGGGTGTAGCGAGCACCTCTTAATAATACAGCATTAAATCTCAAAACAATGCCGTCGCAATGGAAACATGCATATGGCAGAATTATCCTTAAACCAGAGTAACTGAAAAATCACCCGAACTCGTACAGGCCCATAACCGTGTTTCCAACAATAGGGAAAACTTCCAAGCCCTTATCAGTAATAGGATACAGAACTTCGCAGAACCAATATCATACCACCTGAGTAGACCGGCTTCAGAAGCAACAGACGGTCCTATACTTAGGCTCACCAGTAACGTTGTCGAAGCTTCCAACCTTGCAGATGCAACTATCACGCTTCTCTTAGACATTGAACGCAGTTTAAACAAGATTGGCACGTTGGATTCCTGTTTAAAATGCTCCACTATAACTTTACATCAGACGTTGTACAGCTTATAGCTAGCTTTATCGGATACAGAAAGGTTCAAGTGCGCCTGGAAACCAGCTATCCACATGCTTCATCCCCATAGGAGCAGTTATCTCGCCACTACTGGACTCGGTATCTGCTGCGGACATCGCCAGGCCAAGAGGTTGGAATGAGGGTATGGCTTTGTATGCAGACGATACCGTTTACTGTGTCACGCCTCAACCTGTGCCATTATAAGCGAACAAACAAACAATTACATATACAAATTGCAATCCTGCCTCTGCAAATGGGGGATAAAAACGAATCACAAAAAGAGTTAACTAATCCGATTTCAACTCAGAAATCTTTTTCAGATCAAAGCTCAAGATCCAGATAAACTCAATATCAGACTCTGGAGACGAAACATAACTCCGCAATCTAGTGTCAAATACCTCGGAATCTATGTGGATGACCACCTAAACTGGCAGAAAAGACTACAGCAAAAATAAAAAGAGTCGAGAAGAATTTCAATCTCGTAAGGCTCATGAAATACAAAACTAAAGGTGTTGAACATCCAACTGCTCCTTAGACAAACATAATCTTCGTACGCCCAATACTAGAATACGGATCAGAAGCTTGGCTTATGTGAAAAACAATAACCAGAATAATCTTTTCTACAGATAGAAGAATGCTACGCATCGCTGAAAATCTACGATACGACTTTCCAACATCTCTACTACAAGACACCCTCAGTACCAAGAACTTACTAGGGAGACTGAAGGAAAAATGTGTTAACTTTCGGCTAACATCTAATAGAACATTACCCCACTATTTTTAACTACCTGAGATTCAAATACGTCTTTCCTACATACATCATACTGGAAGCTACCTCTGAATTACTCCTACAAATACCGCTAGAAGATGAAGAAATTACCGAAAGCGTTCACAGACCAATACCGATCACAGGCATTTGGGGTGATCTAGCAATACAACAGTAATAATACGAAGAATCCTCAAAATTTAATTAAAAGAAACATGCAAATGAATGACAACAGAAGAAGAGGGTAGCAAAACCTATCGACTAAAATCAAAGCTCGAAATGACAACTTTAAAGACGAAAAGAAGCAGATCTAGGAAATGTGAGCAGAAATCGCAGCTGAGGTTTTTTTCCTACGATCGTTTTCCCGTCAGCTGTAAGCAGAATGTCGGGATTTAGAAGAAAGATGATGTGTCAAAAACAAGCTACTTCAATATATAACTAAAGGTTCCCCACATAAGCACCCCATTTTTAAAATGAAAAGTGTCAAAACAGCATAAATATAACACATTGGCTGAAAAGGGCATAAGCCTTCCTGCAGCCCAACATCTCCATCAGAGATGGAATGAAAGATTTAATAATAATAATAATAAAAAAAAATTCTGGCCAATTTGAATACTCTTTCTGGAAGTGACTTCTGCTATTCAGGACGTCATTACGATACGATTTCTACTAATCGTTCACTGTTCTTTCTATTCTGCGATGGCACGCTTGAAAGACCACCGTTAATTGTAAAATTAACTCTAGCTGAAAGGAGCTAGTTAAAAGCTTACTTTAAACATGTTATTCTGGCCGTAAGAAACCAGCAAAAGGATTCGCGTGAACTAACTAGTTCCTGCAACAGAATCTTGTTCCCTGGCCCAGAATTTAGAAATGATTCAAAAATTTACTTTAGCACCAGGAAGACAAAGAGACGGTGGCCAACACACATCGTAGATCACAAGAATTACACACAATCATTAATATACAAGCCACCCCGAACTAAACCATTCCATGAAGATGGCTGTGAGAACATTTATGGCGCAACGGAATTAAAATATGATAATATGCATCTGAATTTGTTCTCAGCACTAGTGAAAAACAACTTTAAATAAAAGGGGAAGATATTCATTAACAAATATTCATAAGTAGGATATTTCACTGATAATAACTTATTTATTCCGTCCACACATAAGCAAATGGGGGAACCAATTTTGTTAAACAATAAAAATGCATCCCACATTGGAAATTAAGCTAAAGTAATCTTAACTGAACATCGTCGGAGGAGGGATTTACAATCAACAAGCATGCAGCCACTCACACGCGCGAAGCAAAGCGAAACTCACCCAATTCAGCGTGCTGATACGAAGCAGAAGCAGGCGCCGCTATCGTAGGCGAAATTCAGCGAACCAGGATGAACCACTCAACTCAAGGAAAATAAACTTCGTAGGTGGCTCTGGTCAATCTTTCTTCCTTGAGATGGTACGCGATAATAGAGAGATTAATTTCTACTTAAATCAAACCGTAAGCATGCAGACTTACTAAGACACAGGGCACTCATCTGATACATTACATATTCGCACCCCACTGAAGGCGAAGTGCTTAAAGGTCGTATTCATTTAAAAAAAAAAAAAAAAAAAAAAAAAAAAAATCCACGGAATCATAGATTACGATGCAAGAATATACAACAGTAAGGCACTGGTACGTGAGCAGTGGAGAGAACTCAAATGATTAGCTATAAACCCTTGAAGTCGGAGTTCGGATCCACGTGCTTCCGAAAACCAGTAAAATATAAAAATAAATTCAATTTCCGTAAAATAAAGAAAAATAGCTACAGCATGCAACCCTTAGAAATGCTTAGGATATCATAAGGAAGCTAAAGAAATACAGTTAAACGCGATTGGGAAGGTTTTACACGGATGGACAAAGTCCAGTCTTCAAAAATCAGAAAAGTGGAATAAATTCAAAGTCGGAGTAAATCAATTAAGAAATACGGCATGCAGCCCCGAGAAATACGTAGTATTCCATAATTTCTTGCCTGAAGGGCATAGAAACAGACACAGGGGTAGCTGAAGGCACCACATGGAGTACATATCACTCGCAGAAGGAGAAAATGTAAAAGAATATTTCACATGCACTATACAGAATAAAAATATTCCCACACATTAATTGCATCCCACAAAGCTGTAAAGAAATTAAACCGAATTCGTATACCGCTGGCTAGTCTCACAAAGGTTAGCGATTCTCAGCCGTTATCAAACCGAATTAGTTACATGTTCAACATGTTTACCTACGCAAAATCACCTAAATGAAATTGAATACACTTCCGTACATGACCAGACAAACTTATTCCAAAAAATGAACCTAAGTTCTGAAATCTAACTTGAACACCAGACAAAGAATCGCCTCCATCTCAAGGGAGGGAAGAAAATTAGAACGTCTTACCAGGTGGAAGCGCAGCCACAGAGTGTCCGAGGTCGGTCAGCCAGTCCTCGCCACCGCCGGAAATCGGTAAAACCCAAGTAACACGAGGTAGTGGGGAGAGCTTAGACTCGTGCGTCCAACCGAGACTCGCTACTGGGCATTGCCAAAGGGTGGAGGAACCTCTTTGGTAGCGTCAAAAGCAGAAGTTGGTAACGACTACTTATCGACACGAAGCCAGAGAGACATGCAAACCGAGCAGCCAGCAGCTGACGACGAAAATTCTCCTACATACACTCAGACTGCAATGCTAGAAGATGCTCATTCATGCACATAATAAAGAGAGTACACATTATCACACGGACAGTGGCGTCACGGAGAAACAGTTCATATTGCCACATTCATAGACACAACGATAAATTATTAGCATAATAAAATCCCAGCAATATTAAGACAGTATTACAGAAAATAACATTTAAAAACATGAAATGAAATGCTATTCCTCATGGCTCCGAACGAAAAGAGTTCTTGTTTAGCAAAAAAGCCCGCCTAGTGAACTTAGATAAATTACAAAGTTAAGAACCTAGGGGAGACGGCAGACAGCCGTCTTTCACGATTCAAGAGTCCAAAGTTTCAATGAAGTAGGGTAAATGGTACAGCACCGCATAAAATACTAACAAACATGATGCGCCTGTTTTCCACGCGTCTCAGTGTTCGTGACGTCACATCTCTTAAACTATAGGAAGTACAATGAAGTAATTTCTAAGGCACATTTGTTAGCGTAAATGGTTAGTGTTTGCAAAATATGTTAGGAACACATTTAGTAGCAAAGATGTAATAAATTTAAACGTCATTCATTATTCAGTCGTATTAGACAGTGTTCATGACGTCGTATCTCATGAACTATGTGTCGTACAGTGATATAATTCTCCCTATAACTTTCGCGAAAGTAACGATGAATAAGCAGGTGCAGTGTCGTTATGCAAAAGCCATGTATTGTTTTTCCATAATTCCGTTCGATTTTTCAGTATTGCTTCTCGGAAATGGCGCATGACATCAAAGTCATATTGCTTATTGACCGCAAGACGTAAAAGCAAAAATTTATGAAGCAGTACGCCACAGTAATTTAAAAAATTAAGTCATTCAAACGTTTTACTTTCAGTCGAACATTGAGTGCTTTTTTCGGTTTTGGTTCACCGCGCTGCTTCCATTGGGGTGGCTGGTCTTTGGTTTCGCCGTCATAACCGTAAACCCCTGTTTCGTCACGAGTTACGACCGTTTTGATCAAATCTGGATCATCATTGACGTCATTCGAGAGATCCTGATCAATGCTCACGCGACGGTTCGTTGGATCAAATTCGGGAAGTTTTGGAACAAACTTCGCCGACACACTTCTCATGCACAAGACGGTCGAAACAATTGCATGACACGAGCCAACCTGTATGCCAACATCCTCAGCTACTTCGCTTACGGGAATTCGACGATTATCCAAAACAATTTGCTTCAGAGCTTCGACGTTATCATCTGCTGGTGATATGCTGTGTCTTCCAGATCAAGGTTCTGGCATCTTCTCGTGATCTTGGAAGAGCTTGTATCACTTATAAACATTTCTTTTACTCCGAACATATTCATTGTACGACACTCAATATTTCAAGTGCATTAGAATGCTACATTCCATTTTTTCACTAGAAAGTGATGCAAAGTTTTGCAACAATCGTTATCCTAACAGAAAATCGCCGAGCACCCTAAAACACATCTAACATAACTGCCAAAAACAAAAGGGTGGTGTATACTTGAAACTTCAAATGTTCAAATGTTTGTAAACCTTATGGGACTTAACTACGGGATCATCAGTCCCTAAACTTACAAACTACTTATGAACTACTTACGAACTAGGACGGCACAAATATCCATACCCGAGGGGGGATTCGAACCCCCGACCTAGTGGCCGTGCAGACCGTGACTGAAGCGCCTCAGTGCCCTCGGCCACCGCGGCCGGCGTATACTTGAAACTATGATCATATTTTCAGGACATGTGTACTAACATAATAAAAAATAAATTCGTAATGGAATGGATTTTGCCGGCGCAGTTTGATAAGTCACCTTACTTTTTGAACGGCGCCGGTTTGTTGGTCCCAGCTGCTGTGTGACTCATTTCGTAACTCTCCACGGGCCATACCCCACTCGTGCTTTGTGTAGATCATGGCCGGACGCGGTGGCCGAGGAGACTGAGGCGCTCCAGTCACGGTCTGCACGGCCACTATGGTCGGGGGTTCGAATCCCCCCTCGGGCATGGATATTTGTGCCGTCCTAGTTCGTAAGTAGTTCATAAGTAGTTTGTAAGTTTAGGGACTGATGACCCCATAGTTAAGTCCCATAAACTATACAAACATTTGAACATTTTTTTTTTTTTTTTTTTTTTTTTTTTTTTTTTTTTTTTTTGTAAATCGTGGTCACGTGGTTGTTTATGCCCATGGAGAGACAGGGAGCCCGAGAAACATACTTCTATACTGTGAACATTCGTCTTCGGATAGATTGCTATCACACTTACATGATGACGTAACACAATCACTTGCGATCCGAACTTGTGATTTGAATGACTGAGCGGAAGTAAATCTGAAGCTCAGTTGCCGCGATGAGTAGCGTACCAACGAAGAGAGACATCGAGAGATTGCACAGATAATACTAACGACACAGATGACTCTAGTAGCGGTACCAGATTATACGAAAGCGCCACACGAGAAGACGTTAAATTAAAATGAAGGATATGAGTAGTAAGCAAAGTGTGATAGAGACATGTGCTCACACGAGAGTAGCACTAGATATGAAGACAGCTGAATAATCGAGGTCAGTGCAGGCTCCAGGTAGAGATCCCTGCGCTCTCCAGTTGTGACTGTAAAAGTAGTCAGGTCTTACATCAGGCATGGCCAACATTTCCGCCCAGTGGAGTACACTGTAGCTGACTGCCCCGGCCGCGACCGTGTGTCGCTAGCGCCTGGGGACAGTAGTGCGTCGGACGTCAGTTACCGTACCAACCGATAGATGCCTCTACGGTCGCAAGCTATGTCCTGCAGAGACGCCATTTTCCATTTCGTATTTTCATGCTTTTCTCCTTATAATTCGTGTGTTGCTATCTCAAAGTTACGGCATACTTAAGAGGTACCAAAACCATGTCGTTCTTAGTACAATTAGTTGTAAATTACAGCCAATAAATGCCATATTTGCGAGTAACCTTTAATACTGTCGCTTTCATTTCTGTGCTACTTGTAGTGTAGCGGATAAACGCATCTCTTTGAGGAGCTGATAAGCTCGTGCTATGTACGTGCACTCAACAAGGAAAAAATGTCTCTCTAAATACAAAATATTAATTCAACTAGTTACAGCCGTCTCCGAGATACGCGAATTATATATAAACTAGTATTGTTCATATATGTAAACTGAATAAAGGACATTCTGTTGCACTGCAACTAGAACAAAGATGAGGCACATGATTTTCCATCATAATTTCGGTTTTCGATTTTAATCGTGTGTATCGTCTCCTGTATACTCGCTGAGATTCGTTTCTGTCATCAGTAGTTCCTGTATAGTAGTCAACGGACCACGATTTTCGTTCCTGCTTCCTTTTTTCGCATGCTTTCCCTCTTGATTGCACTATGATGTTCGTAATCATCCGGCATGATCCGGCAGTTGCGTTTGGAGCATGAATCGTTGTAAGGCGGAAATTCGGAATCGTAACTAGACAGACTACATCTCCTAAAAATACGGCTGCAGCATAAGCCATTTTCTTTCCCAACAAATGCCAAACACAGCACGTAGCTTATGCTAACTCTGTGGTTTTCTTCAAGTTATGTGAAATATTTTAGACGGTCCTACATAGAGCCCTACATCGTACTATTTTGAGCTTGTATTCCACTCCTGTTTACATCGATAAGTGGAATAGACACAAAAATGTCACGCTCTCTTTACTTATTACTGTTTTTCTTTTCTGTCCGAGTAAGAATAAAAGTGCAAGGAACATATATTTCTGGGATCAAATCGCGTACTACGTTTATATTTTATTTTACATGTATTTCTACTGTAAAAGGCGGTAGTGGAACTGGCGAGCTTTCTCAACTTTTAAAATGCAAGATAGCTGTGAAGTGTTATGATTACTATTGTGATACAAATCAGTTGACGGCAGAAGTTCTTCAGAAACTGGTCATCTGAATAATTTGAATAATGACTGTCAATGTGGGAGGTTTGTGCACTGTCTTGCAATAACTATTTTTGTCTGCTTTTACAAATACACCACATCGGAATTTTGTACTCACATTGTTGATTATACTTCTATTACGTTACTGTGAAACATTGAGAATGTATTACAGTCACTAAAACGAAAGAGAATATTGGTATACGAGATAACAGATTACTTACAGTCGTGACGACGTACAGGGGTGATGTTGGCAACAGCTGTGGAATGCTATTTGAAAATCCAATCACACACAATGAGGGGAATAATCCTTTGTGTTGACAATGAAATAAATAAATAATGCTGTCCCATGTCTAAGGTTGACAGGTATTTTTATGTTCCCGTACCCGTGCCTTCTCAGTAGATTGTCGTTGTGAATGAAACATTTCGTTGCCGACATCAACACACTACGCCACTGCATTTGTAATTACACTTTACCCAGTACTCTATCTCTAAAGGTTATGTTGTAGTCCCTTATACATGGTGTCTCACGAAAGACGCCTGCCAGGCGTCCGCCAATCGCGCGGTACGGCTCCTGGCCACCGCTACCGCATCCGCCGGCCACGGCAGCGCCCGATTCTCGGACTCTATTGTGCCGCAGGCGCATACACTGTGTTAAAATCTAAAAAAATATTGCCATCTGAGTAACCTAAGCTTACCTTTATTTACAGTAGATGTTCAAAATGATGTCCATCCGACATCTGTTGAATACATTTGCGAACACTCGACGAATTTCGGCTGCCAAAATCTGGGACATGTCTAGTCGAATCTTTTTTCACGAAACAATAAATTCTGACAGGTATTTCCATTTTTTCAGGAACTTTCACCCAACGAAAAGCTGTACGGTTATTTCATGCAGGACAATGCAAGACCACACATTGCCAATGCTTCTATGGCAGCAATACAAAGTGTTTTTGATGATAGGATAGTTGACTGGTCTCCTCATTCTCTTGATCTAAATCCCTGTGGCTTTTATCTTTGGGGAATGTTAAAAGACAAGGTGTATGCAAGCAATCCCCATACACTCGAAAAGTTGGAAGACAGGATAAGACGAGTCCTTTCCCAGATTTCGGCACTGTAATTCGTCGAATGTTCGCAAATGTGTTCAACAGATGTCAGGCCGCTCTTTCCATAGAAAGACATAATTTTGAACACCTACTGTAAATAAAGGTAAGCTTAGGTTACTCAGATGGCAATGGTTTTTTTTTTACTCAGTGTATGCGCCTGCGGCACAATAGAGTCTGAGAATCAGGCGCTGCCGTGGCCGGTGGATGCAGTGACGGCGACCAGGAGCTGTACTGCGCGATCTGCGGACGCCTGGAAGGCATCTTTCGTGAGACACCCTTTGCATACGCGTCAATATTGACGTATACTTATAAAAATTGAAGAGAGGGTGTGGTTTGTGGTAAAACAATAGGTTTGCATTCTGAAATTAATGACGCCTGAACTTCGAAATACAACAAATAGCATTCAACGGTTGTTGCAAACATCAGCACAGTACACTGCCCGGTCACCGTAAATAAAATTTTACACAGTATACGAATATTATTTTTCGTTTTAGTGTTTGAAATACATTCTGGGACATTCTCGTAGGCGTAAGAGAAATATGTTCAGCAATTTGTGCAATGTTAGTACAAAACTCATTGTATTTGTCAATGTAGTACAAGACGCACATATTGTACTCTAGCTGCGGAAGTCGTCGCCCGCTCTAAGGCGCCTAGCTGCGGAGATTCGAGTCCTCCCTCTTTCATGGGTGTGTGTATTGTCCTAAAGTTAGTTTAAGTAGTTTGTAAGCCTAGGGACTAATAATCACGGAAGTTAAGTCCCTTAGATGTTCAACCATTTGAACATTTTGTACTCTAAATGTATTCTGTATGACCTGGAATTCTTTGCTGTGTTATGTTACTTAGGGGCTGCTAATTCCATACTGGCAGAATCTATGTTATTAGGTAGTGCTTTGAAAACAGATATACTAAAACGTACGGTTAAATATCACACACCATTTTTACTATTAAATATTGCTTCAGGTCATACAAAATATATTTACAAACCATACCTAACTGACCCCTCCATCCGGGTAACCAGTTTTCACGACGGTTAACAGTCCATTTTTTCTTCTATTCGAATCTTTTGGGTAACGAAGCATTCCGAATCCACTTCTAGAATAATTAGAACAGTTTATGGTTGCGCAACCTGCTAAAGTGCCGTGATGGAAATCGTATAGCGCCCCAGGATGTTTACAATTAAGAACTACGGGCAACGAGATAGCGGATGCTCCAACTCGTACCTATAGGAGCCTTAAGACAGACGACATTTTTGAATGACAATTCGTCTGCACCACGATTCGATTCTTTGTTTGTAGTCCCTCAAATGAATGACTGCTGGTCAGATACGAGCGCGGTGAGTGAAGTACCAGAGAGCGTGCTGTCCGTGTATAGGTAGGGGAAGCTGTCTCAGTTTGGCCGACGGCAGGTGTGATGGCCCGGAGACTCGTCAAGATAAAGTGGGAACCTGTCGGGTGAGTGTCTTCTACAAGTGGCGAAAAGTCCAAACTTACAGGTTCTGGGTGACCATCCCTCCTTACAGATGTCTAACGTTGTAGTATTGGCAGACTGGTGAAACAGGACAGGCAGGGGCTGGAGTGGAACTACCATCAGTCTTCAACGCTTGGCAGAGTAGAAGTGAGTCTGAACACTCAGAGAACCGAAGACTCCGAAGGGTGGGCCTCTCCAACGACGACCCATGTATGTGCCTGTGTGAACACCACATCGGCAACTAAGACTGTAATGGGTATATGATCGACGCAATTGGTCGTTGGTGTAGTGGTCTGATGAATCCCAATAACTCCCTCTTCACGCCCACGCGAGAGAATGAATCCATCATTTCCCAAGGGAACATCTCCTTGACTACTGTACCATTTGACAGAGGTAGCTGGAACCGCGGCGGCTCAGTCGTGATCTAGGGACCAACACGAGGGCAGTAAGAGGCCAGTGGAGGTCGTGTGAGGCACCATGTTGACCAAAAGTTTCGTCAACTGGTTGCAGACCATGAACACCCCATCACGACGATTGAATTTCCTCGGGATAATGCAGTCTTCCTTCCTTCTTTGCTTCCCAGACTGCATTTCCTTTCCTCCTCCCCTCCTTCTCTATCCTTCCCCCTTCCTCGGGGGACTGATAACCTTAGCAGTTCAGTCCCCCTATCCCAACCAAACAACCCAACCCAACCCATGATATCGCGCTATGCCTCAAGGCCAGGAGTCTGTTGGAGTGGTTTGATGAAAACAGTGAGTAATTGGAGTTTATGTGCTTGCCCTCCAACTTGGTGGATCTCATCGCGAGCGAAACCATATGGGATGAGACTGACCGCGTCGTCAGAGCTGATGGCTCCCTCCCTGTAGTCAGGCGGCTTGTGAATGCGACAGCTCTCTCCAGCCACCAGCACGGCCTCATCGCGTCCATGCCAAGACGCCAAATGAAGACATACTGGTTGTCAGGTGGGTCATACTGTTATGACTAATCAGTGTAAACTATTCTCTGGCCATGCTAAGGGTCGCCCAGGACAGCTTTTTTGAGGCAATGAGTTCAGTCTGCATTATTTCCATGTGCAGTGAGTAACGAACGGTATTTTTCACTTTGTTATATCTGAAAGTTTCTCCTATTTAAAGGAAGAACATATGCTTAAGTTGCCTTGCTACGGACTTCTCTTAAAACATTTTTATCTTCAAGTTTCTACGTGAACGATATAGAGATGATTGTGGAATGCCCTTAGGTTCCGACTAGTTTTAGAAACAATACAGTATGACATTCTTAATGGAAAGAAGCCTCCCGACGTAAAAGCAACTCCCAACATAATCAAAGAATTTAGAGACCTATTACTTTTCAGAGTTTAAACAACCGAATAGCTGGAAACTCGACGTCGCTCGCGTACTGCTGAACACCTTCTCAACCTCCACAGTCTATTGCCTCCTCCATCTGCGAAAAATTTTATATTATTCTTATAACTTTCTTACTGTTCAGTGAAGTGGTGCCTAACTTTATTACAAGCTATCTTCCGCCATTTACTGTATGAAATATTAGTTGAAGCTTAATGGTGCCATATTTTATAGTTCGGTATAAAACGATAGACGTTGTCTAACTTTATAGATAAAATCCCATCTGCCATACACCATACGAAGTTTTACGTAGGGGGTGATTTTCCTCTTGTTTTGAACATCAAGTTTGCAAAGTGTCGCCGCGGTGGAGTAGCCGAGCGGTCTAAAGCACCTCGCTGCGGAGCGCGCGGTTGCTCGCCGTGGATGTTCGAGTCCTCCCTGGGGCATGGGTGTGTGTGTTTGTACGTAGGTTAGTTTATCTAGGTTTAAGTAGTTTGTAAGCTACGGACTGATGACCACGCAGTTTGGTCCGATAGATTTACGGACATTTGAACATTTGCAAAGTGTCATCGCAATTAGATTAACGGCACAACATCGTATAAAATACAAGCAAACTTGACGCGGTAGTGCCCCACATGGCTGAGTGTTGATGGCATCATATATCCTAAAAAAGGTTTCATTGGCAGGGGCCACGAGAGATTCCACAGATAATTACCAACGAGACAGATGACTCTACTAGCATCACCAGATGCGAAGACGGATAAATATAATATACTACCTGGTACCCGGCGCGTTGCTGCCACAGAAGATTATAATTATGAAAGTAGCGTTCCAGTTTGAAAGTGCTAGCTTGTTTAATTACGAATGACAGAAATAAATATTCCTGAGGTTTCCAATCTTTCATTGGTCCATCACCTCCATCCCCTTCTCTCTGTTTCCCTGCTCCTCCTCCCGTCTCCTCCTGTCCCCTTCTTCGAACATTTCCTTAACCCCTCCCTCTGTTCGGTTCGTTTGCAATCGCCTGCCTGTCGCCATCTCCCCTCCCTCATTCTCCTCCTCTCCATCCATCCCTGTCCGTCTCTTCCTCTACCCTCTCTTTGTCCGTTTCCTCCTCTACCCTCTCTGTCCGTCTTCTCCTCCACCTTCTCCTCTCCCTTATATATGAAAACATACATACAGAGTGTCCAGAAAAGGACTCCCTGATTTCAAAATTAAATATCTCGAATACAAAGATAGATAGAGGAATGCAGTAAACGGTATGTTTATTGTGAAAGCTGTAAGAAGTGTATACAGCAGTTTGAAATAATAGATACAAAGCTGCTAAGAGATGGCGCTGTAACCGATATACGTAATGCCTAGTATAAATAGTGATCCGATGCCCAGAGCGATCAGTTCCACTATTGAACCGTGAAATGAGGTTAGCATACCGAAGGAAGAGATTAAAACCATGTACTCCATTGAACAACGGGTTTTTCTTGTGCTAGAGAAACACAGGTTAGAAGAGAGTCCTACGGCAACAAGGTGAAGTTTTCAAGCACGATTTAATCTTCCAAAAGGACCCGATGCGTAAACCATTCGTACGCTCTTCGCAAAATTTCAACGAACAGGCAGCGTAACTGATGACCTAGTGGAGCATGTTGGCCGCAAGCAAACTGCAGTTACGCCTCAAAATATCGCTACAGTTTCTGGAATTATTCAGCGAAATCCAATGTCATCCTTCCGTAGAATTGTATCTGAGACTGGTTTGAAGCGTTCCAATACGCAGAGATACTGAGAAACAGCCTACACATGCGTCCATTCAAAATTCAACCCCGTACGACCTGTGAAACAATGGGTTGCCATTTCTAATCAGATGCTCACAATGATTGATAGTGAAGGATTTGATGTTGGCTGCATCTGGTTTACAGATGAAGCACACTTCCACCTGAATGGATACGTGAATAAGTTGAACTGGCGATTTTGGGGTTCCGAAAAGCCATATTGGTGTGAAGCTAAACCCCTGTATTCTCCTCAGGTTACTGTGTGGGCTGCAGTATGCAGCAGAAGCATTATTGGCCCTTTTTTCATTCGAGAAACGGTCACTGGGGCACGTTACGTTACAGTTTTGGAACAATTTGTCGCAACACAGCAAGCGTTAGAGGATCGACCAGGTACTGAATGGTTTATGCAAGATGGAGCCCGACCACATCGGACCGAACAAGTGTTTCGTTTTCTTGAGGAATACTTCGGGAATCGAGTCATTGCTTTGGAATATCCCAAATTTACTGGTGCAGACATATATTGGCCTCCATATTCGCCGGATTTGACTCTCTGTGACTTTTTTTGTGGGGCACAGTGAAACACATGGTGTACCCGAAGCATCCCGCCACGCTGGACGAGCTTGAATCGACGATCTCTGTGGCATGTGAATCCATTTCGGTTGTGACACTACGAAATGTGATGGCGAATTTCATTCTTCGTTTGCGCCACCTCTGTAGTGCCAATGGTTAAATTTTGAAAACATTGTGATGTGATTGTTTGCAAAGAGTGTTTTCATGCGATTATTTCACTTATGTATGCTGACATGAACTGTACAGCGTACAGCGCCACCTGTTAGCAGCTTTTGTAACTATTATTTCAAAACGCTGTATGTAAACGTCTTACAGCTTTCACAATAAACATACATTTTACTGCATTCCTCTATCGATATTTGGTTTCGAGATATTTAATTTTGATATCAGGGAGCTGTTTTCTGGACACCCTGTATATGCGCCAAGTCGCAAGGTACCCTCCACCATGCTAAATTCAGTGGTTTGCAGATTATAAAAATATCCTTCACGAAAACATACGTTTATGTGCTGATTTTCATGGTGACCATTCAAACAATTTGCATGTTTGTTGTAATGTAACCTCAGCCATGCTTCCTACGGAGGCTTACGAAAGGTAGCCCATGTATTATTTCGGGCTATCAGTTCTCTTCATTCCACATTTCATTCAATTCCGTCCAACCGTTTCAACGTGAAGAATAACAAACGTGATAACTCACTGTGAGGTACCCTCCGCCTTGCACCGACGGTGGCTTCCTAAAAGTAGCTCGTACGTTATTTCAGGGTATAAGCTATCTGCATTCCAAATTTCATTCAAATTCGTGGAGCTGTTTCAGCGTGAAGAGAAACAAACGTATTAATTCGTTGAAAGGTCCCCTCCGTCACGCAACCTACGGTAGACTACCAAATGTGGTCCATGTATTAATGCAGTGTATAAACTGCCTCCATTCGAAATTTCATTCAAATCTGTCCATCCCTTTCATCATCAAGGAGTAGCTAACATATTAAGCCATTGTAAAGTACCCCCCCCCCCCCCCACGCACCACACGGTGACTTACGAAACATAGCCCATGTATTAATAAGGGTATAAGATACCTCTGTTCCAAATTTCATTCATATCCGTTCAGCCACTTCAGCTTGAAGGTGTAAGAAACGAATTAATTAATTGTAAAGCAATCTCCGCATGCACCATACGAAGTTAATTTTAGTGAGTGCAAGCAATGAGATGACAAAGTTTTATCGCAATCGAACGTATGATATAGCCATGCATAAAATAGAACAAAAAGACAAACAAACAAACATTAATTTTTATATATTTAGATTTATGGATTTATTTTCAAATTCGCATACGGTGGTAGCAATAAATCCCATCTGCTGGTGATTCTCACCCCAATGATTCAGTACTCTTGGTATGCATCAAAGCTGACAGCCAAAAAACCGTCATTTAAAAATCTGAATGAAGTATGCTTTCCACTGAAGCATATGTTTTTTTTTAATTCTTACTTTAAACTGCTTACATAAAATTCGAATGGTGTGAACAATATTTATGTTTTAATGTTTCTTTGATGATTATCATTCTGAAAAATGTAACTTCCATAGAGTGTTGCTAGAATTTTCAGATATTTTGTTTCAGTCGAAACTTCGCCGAAATCTGAAAATTAACTATTTAGTCACGTTAATTAATTGAAATTATTGTAGGTAATCTGAAAATATTAATACTACAGTGATAACCTGAATAACCTGAATCTGAATCTGACGAAGACCATATCATGCACCATCCAAAATTTTATGTGAAACACCATTCCATTTGTCTTGAAGGTCAAGTGTCTAAAATGTCATGAAGATTTTAGGATGAATAAAGTGTCCTTATTCGCATGTTGCATGATGCCACAAGTGTTCAATCACAGAATTGTTTATGGCGTCATGTCTCTTGAACTATATGTGGTAAGCCGTTCTTACCCCTACCTCACTTGTTACCTCATGGAAGAAATATGTGTACCAAATTTTGTTGAAATCGGTACAGTGGTTTAGAAGCAGCATAAAATAGGATCACACAAACATTCATTTTTATATATTAGGTGGAGGAAATGAACAGAAACCGAAGCGTCACAAAGACTAGGGCTCATAAGGGATTAGCACTAGATATTAAGATCTGAATAATTGAGGAGAACTCAGGCTGCGTGTAGAGAGACCTTGCATACGAGGTTTGTCATGAAGGTAATGAGACTGTTTCTCTATTTCAGGAACTAGAAACAGTCGGACAATGAAACCAGTGGGGTTGATAGAGGCATCCTATGGCTACAAGCAGTGCAAATTGTAAGTACATATGGTGAAGAGAACTGAGTTCATTAAATATTTTGTAATGGTGTGTTAGTGTTGCTCTTCGGGGAGATGGCGAGTACAAAACTGGAACAACGCCACTCCATCAAATTTTGTGTGAAAATCAAGGACAATGGAGCAGAAACATTTAGAAAACAACGTAGAAGATATGTAGCAAATTAAGATAAGGTGCTGAGTGCCACACAAGCAGATCACCACCACCAAAGAAGGCCATGAAACGCAAATAAAAGTCAAGGTCATGTTGATTTGCTTCTTTGATCCCCAAGGCGTGATCCAGAAGGAATTTGTTCCTCGAGGAAAAACAGTAATTAAAAAATTGTACACCCGGGTCGTTGAAAGACTAAGGAATCGTACCACACTGCTCTCCCTTGCGAATAATAGCATTCCTGTTTTGCCACGACCTCCCTATATCACAGATCTTACTACTGTGACTTCTTCCTATTCCCCAAAATCAAAAATGTTGTTTGTGGCCATCCTTTTGGATCCGTACAACACACTGAAAGGGTCGTGACACAGGAAGTTCGAAGTTGTCACCTGAGGACTTCCAGAAATGCGCAGGTGTGTAACTTCCCAAGGGAACTACTTCGAAGATGAGCATGTTGTTTTGTAATGCATTGTAAATTAACATGTTTTACAAACAGTCTCATTACTTTCCTGACAAACCCCTCGAATTTAATAACAGGCTATTTCTCAGCATCTGATGTACTAATCGCTTTAGTCATTCATGTAGTGCTGAAAGATTGGATGACATAAGTTCTGTTCTTCTCTCGCAGTCGTATTTCCGAAACAGGCATTTTTAACCTTGATCCCAAACGGTAAATGAACATGAATACTGTGCAAATTTTTCAGATGTCTTTTCGTTTTCTCAAAGCGATTTCTTCGTTCAGTACGTCATTGTCATTCGATTTCTAGTATTCGTTCACTGTTCTTTCTATTCTGCGAGAGCACGATTCAAGTGTGCAAAGTTTCTTTGAAATCGGATGGGCGGTACGGCAGAGCATGAAATACAAACAAACATGATGCGTCTGTTTCCCACGCGTCTCAGTGTTCATGTCACATATCCTAAACTATAATACGTACAATCAAACAATTTCTAAGGCACATTCATTGGCGTAAATGGATAGTGTCTGCGAACACATTTAGTAGCAAATCTAATATATAAAAATGAACGTTTGTGTGTTCTTATCTTATGTGCGCCATGCCGTTCAACCGATTGTGATGATACTTTGTCAACATATTGCTTGCACTTTCGTGATGGTCATAGGCACCGTTAAATGACTGTGCGGCAAATAGTTAAGGAAATATGACGTAATAAACAATGGAATGCGCGGAAAAGTGCTACATCGTGCGACGTCTGCTTCTAAACCACTGTACCGATTTCAACCAAATTCGGTACACATATTCCTTCCATAAGGTAACAAGTGACGTAGACGTAGAACTGATTACGACATATAGTTCAGGAGATATGACGTCGTAAACAATGATACGGTTGAAAACCTGTGGCATCACGAGACATGTGAACAAGGACACTTCATTCATCTTAAAATCTTTATGACATTCTGGACACTAGACCGTGAAAACAAGAGGAATGTCACCGTCACATAAAATTTTGAATAGTTCATTACAGAGTTGCGTTCAAAACTACTGCATTATGAATGCCGTTTAAATTTATTAATTGCTAGCTGGTAGCCTGCCGCAGTGGCCGAGCGGTCTGCGAGCGCCAGTCACTGTCTGCACAGCCGCTACGGTCGGGGTTCGAATCCCCCCTCGAGCATGGATGTTTGTGTTAGTATAAGCTAGTTCATAAGTAGTTTGTAAGTTTAGTGACTGATGACCCCGCAGTTAAGTCCCTTATCGTCTGTTTAGACGCCATCACACAACTGTTGCACAATTATTACTGTACTTCACGCACCAGTTGTCAATAATAAAATATATATGTCAACACGATATGTTTCGGGACGACATTATCCCATTATCAAGTCTGATGGCAGCAGACAAACATGTGGTATTACGCAAAGTTTTATTTTTGACATACACAGCTATTGTTTGACGATGCTTCCTAGCAGCAGGTACGTTTTATGGAAGACTTGATAATGGGACAATGTCGTCCCGAAACATGTCATGTTGACATATATATTTTTATTATTGACAAGTGGTGCGTTAAGTACAGTAATAAGTTCAAAAAAATGTTCAAATGTTTGTATAGTCTATGGGGCTTAACTACGGGGTCACCAGTCCCTAAACTGACAAACTACTTATGAACTAGCTACAACTAAGGACGGTACAAATATCCATGCCCGAGGGGGGATTCGAACCCCCGACCGTAGTGGCCGTGCAGACCGTGACTGAAGCGCCTCAGTCCCCTCGGCCACCGCGGCCGGCAGTAATAAGTCCCTTAAGCTTAAACATTTTACTAGCTAGTACCTAGCGCGGTGATGCCGCAGAAGAAATAATTGTGCAAATAACATTTGAAATTTGAAAGTGATGGCTTCTCTCTGTTCACCTGCTCCTCCCCCCGTTTCCTCCTGTCCCTTTTTCTGTCCATTTCCTCCTCCCCTCCCTCTCAATGTTCAAATGTTTGTCAAGCTTAAGGGACTTAACTGCGGGGTTATCAGTCCCTAAACTTACAAACTACTTATGAACTAGCTTATACTAAAGACGCCACAAACATCCATGCCTGAGAGGGGATTCGACCCTCCGACCGCAGCGGCCGTGCAGATCGTGATTGGCACGCCGCAGACCGCTCGGCCACTGCGACGGGCTTCATTCTCCTCCTCTCCCCTCTCCCTCTGTCCGACTCCTCCTCACCCCCTCTATAAGGTATGTGTACCAAATGAGGCCCACCTAACGTTTAGGAATTTCGTATGCGGTATGTGTAAGTGGTAATATTCCGAGATCGTACTTGCAACATCCTACAACTATATTCAGTTCAAAAATAAATTACAATAGAAAATTGATGCAATTAATATCATCACTTTAAAGAAAATATTCGCGAATATCAAAACTTGAGAAACACATGAAGATAATTGTTGACAATCGGTAACTGGAAAATGTGAATCAGTTCAAGTACCTGGGATCTTTTATCACAAATGATGCCCACTGCACCAACGAAATCCGAGCAAGAATCGCCATGGCCAAAGCTGCTTTCAACAAGAAGAGGACTCTACTGACCAGCAAGTTGAGCTTGGCATTAAGGAAGAAACTGGTAAAGTGCTACATTTGGAGCATTGCACTGTATGGAGCAGAGACGTAGACCATGAGAGAGAAGGAGAAAAAATACTTAGAAAGTAGGAGAGAAGAGATGTATTCTGCATACAATTGTACAGAGAAAGGCCAACTGGATTGGACACGTACTTAGACACCAGGGACTCCTACGCTATGTCATCGAAGGAAAAATAAGAGGAAACACAGGACGAGGAAGAAGGAGGATTCCGCATCTGGACGACATGAAAGATGGAAGGCTATGCAACAGACTGAAGGAAGAAGCTGAAGACAGGGAACAATGGAATCAGAAATTCTCCGTACGAAGACATGGACATGCCACTAGGCAGAATACTACATAATAATAATAATAATAATTGGGAACAACCCGTTTAAAATGCGTGTGTGTTTATTGTTTAAAAATAAACGTGTTTTTTTTTTTTTTTTTTTTGGGATGATTATGCCACTATCATAAAACAGCACAATTTTCTGTACACATATACATATTTACCAGTACAAACGCTTCATGACCGAAGCGACTGCATTAGATGAAACGTACCGTGAAAATAAGAAGCAGCCCTCCTTCGTTAAACGCCGTAGCACAAATGAAAGTAAAATGGCCAGCACGAGAGCGGGTACGGAAGTAGTTGTTGCTTAGTCCACTATTTATCACAAGCTATCATTACCAACGACATTTAGCGCTGTTTTCAAACTTTGTATGCTAGAAAATGAGAGTGGGCCTTATCAGGAACCGGGCCTTATTTGGTCCATGTACCTTACTTATATGGAAACATATGCGACAAGTTTCATGGTGACTGGTCAAACGGCGGCCAAAGTAGCAAGATTCCCCCCGCAATGCTAAATTTACTGTCTTGCGGATTATAAAAATCTCCTTCATGATAAAATACATTTATGTGCTGACCTTCATGGTTACCAGTGAAACAGTTTGGATGTTTGTTGTAACGTACCCTCCGCCATGCACCTATGGAGGTTTACGAAAGGTAGCCCTTGTATTAATTTGGAATATAAGCTATCTTCATATCACATTTCATTCATTCCCGTCCAGCCGTTTCAGCGTGAAAAGTAACAAACGTGTTAATCCACTGTTACTAAGTATTCTCCGCCATGCACCGTACGGTGGCTTCCTGCAGGTAGCCCATATGTTAATTCAGGGTATAAGCTATGCGCATTACAAATTTCATTCATATGCGTTCAGCTGTTTCAGCGTGAAGAGAAACAAACGTATTAACCCATTGGAAGGTACCATCCGCCACGTACCACACGGTGGCTTACTAAAGGTATCCCGTTTATTAATCGTGGTATATGCTACCTCTCTTCCAGATTTAATGCATATCCGACCAGCCATTTTAGCGTGAAGGCGTAAGAAACGAATTAACCAATTATAAAGCACCCTCCGCCATAAACTAAACGAAGCTATTTTTAGTATGCCTATAACCTTCGCACGAGTGTAAGCAATGAGTTGACAAAGTTTTATCGCCATCGGATGTATCGTATGGCCGCGCATAAAATACGAACAGATTTATTTTCAAATTCGCGTTAAAAGCATACGTTGGTAACAACAAATTCCTTCTGCTGGTGGTTTTCACCCCAATGATTCTGTACGCCTGGTATGCATCAAAGCTGACAGCCACAAAACCATTTAAAAATCTGAATGAAGTATGCTTTCCACTGGAGAATATTCATCATCTTCATTAGAAACTGATTATGCCTTTCAGCGTTCAGTCTGGAGCATAGACCTCTAATAAAATTTCTCCATGATCCCCTATTCAATGCTAATATTGAAGCCTCGTCTGATGTTATGCCTTCTACTTCAAAATCATGCTTCACCGAATCTAAGTACTTTCTTCTTGGTCTACCTCGACTCCTCTTACCCTCCGCTGCCGAGCTCATGAGTCTCTTAGGTAACCTTGCTTCTCCCAAGAGTAGATCTTAGCTGAGCACTCACTGCATTAGCTTTGCTGCACCTCGATTCCATTTCTTTAACCGAAGAATATTTAAAAAAAAATTCTTACTTCAAATTGCTTCCATAAAATTCACTTAGTGTGAACAATATTTATGTTTCAAATGTTGCTTTGATGATTATCACCCTGAAAAATGTAACTTTCAGAGAGAGCTGCTAGAATGTTCAGTAATTTTATTTTATTCCAAACTTCCCCGAAATCTGAAAATTAACTGTTTAGTCACGTTAGTTAACTGAAATGATTGAAGGTAATCTGAATATATTAATACTGTACTGATAAACTGAATTGTTAAAACATATTTTAAAATTTCATCAGGATCGGAATACAACTGTAGAATCTGACAAAGTACAAATGTAAAGTATCCTTCGTCATGCACAATCCAAAATTTTATGTGACAGTGACATTCCTTTTGTCTTGAAGGTCAAGTGACAAAACGTCAAGGAGATTTTAGGATGAATAAAGTGTCCTTATTCGCATGTGTCATGATGCCACAGGTTTTCAACCATATAATTGTTTATGACGTCACTTGTTACCTCATGGAAGGAATATGTGTACCAAATTTTGTTGAAATCGGTTCAGTGGTTCAGAAGCAGACGTCGCATGATGTAGCACTTTTCCGCGCATTTCATTGTTTATTACGTCATATCTCCTCAACTATTTGTCGTACAGTCATTTAATGGTGCCTAAGACCATCGCGAAAGTTCAAGCAGCCGGCTGCGGTGGCCGAGGAGACTGAGGCGCTCCAGTCACGGTCTGCACGGCCACTACGGTCGGGGGTTCGAATCCCCCCTCGGACATGGATATTTGTGCCGTCCTAGTTCGTAAGTAGTTCATAAGTAGTTTGTAAGTATGGGGACTGATGACCCCGTAGTTAAGTCCCATAGACTATACAAACATTTGAACATTTGAAAGTTCAAGCAATTTGTTGGAAAAGTTTCATCACAATCGGTTGAACGGTACGGCTTCACATAAAATACGAACACACAAACATTCATTTTTGTATATTAGGTTTGCTACTAGATGTTTTCGCAAGATATTGTGCAAACACTATCCATTTACACCAATGAATGTGCCTTAGAAATTGTTTCATTGTACGTCTTACAGCTTAGGAGATGTGAAGTAATAAACAATGAGACGCGTGGGAAAACGGTGCATCATGTTTGTATTTTATGCGCTGCCGTACCGTCCTTAAGAGTTCAATGAAACTTTGCACTCTTAAATCCAGGGTTGCCAGGTTTTTCTATTGCTCTGTCACCTAATTTTAAACAAAAAATAGCCAAAATATAGCCATCTTCTTCTCAATAAAATCCCAGAAAATTGCCGTCTTTTTATCAATAAAATGTTAATATATTGTTATCTTTTCAGTAAAACAGTCAAAATTCGCCTTTTGTAATCAGTTAACCTTCTCGTGCTATGGTAATTGTAATGTGTCACGTGACTCAACATTTCAAAATGTTCAAATGTTTGTAGAGTCTATGGGACTTAACTACGGGGTCATCAGTCCCTAAACTTACAAACTACTTATGAACTACTTACAACTAAGGACGGCACAAATATCCACTCCCGAGGGGGGATTCGAACCCCCGACCGTAGTGGCCGTGCAGACCGTGACTGGAGCGCCTCAGTCCCCTCGGCCACCGCGGCCGGCTCAACATTTCGATAATAGTGATCTTGAAATAAGTTCAGTGAGATAGCTGGTTATTATGTATCATGTAACAAAAACTCTGGCATGCTCACATTCACCGACACCAGCTTGGACATTACGAGGAACCTCGTTCTTCAGGGAAAAATCTGATTCCATCCAGGAAATGAACCCAGACACACCACCAACTGATCAATGAGTCTAGTCAAAATAGTCATATTGTAAATGTAATAGTGAGACTGGAAGATACAATGGATACCACATTTAAAAAATGTTCAAATGTTTGTTAAGCTTATGGGACTTACCTACGGGGTCATCAGTCCCTAAACTTACAAACTACTTATCAACTACTTACGAACTAGGACGGCACAAATATCCATGCCCGAGGGGGGATTCGAACCCCCGACCGTAGTGGCAGTGCTGACCGTGACTGGAGCGCCTCAGTCACCTCGGCCACCGCGGCCGGCCCACATTTAAACACAGTTACATTTAACTATATATTTATTAATTTCAGACCTTATAACAAGTAATAACATAAAATGTTCAAGAATCATTCTACCAAACTTACACAAGGGGTGTTGTCATGCATAGCTTCGGTTACCAAACAGTCACTTTCCGTCTCTTCAATATTGCTGTTTACAGCTGTTAAATAAATTGAGTTATTGAATCTTTCAAACATTTCTTGGGTACACATAAAATCATTACAACACTTAGAGCTGGAGGTGAGATGGACTTTAATTCGCAATAATGCACTAAGCATTTCTGTTTTCATTCTATTTCTGACTTTTGTTTTCGTTGCCTTCATAATGCTGAGCACTCTCTCCACTACAGCATTAGCCCTCGCACCGCACACTTGTTTTCAATTACCTTCCACTGCACACTGGGGTCTACTGGATCATATAACAAGTGTTCCAAGCTCATTAATATATACATTGGAATGTCTTATGTATCTGGAACATTGTAAATAACTATTTAGTTACCTGTAGTGATTTTTTTTATTATTAAAACTATGAGTCACGAATGATATTAATAAAATGTGCATAGTATTATTAACAAAAAATGTTTTGTATTTCTATATGTTTAGCCTTCTCATATTTGAAACTATATAATGCAACAGAATATCTTAATGACTTTATTTAGTTATTACAATCAGTAACATATGGTATTTACAAATTTGATACATGTTACACTTCAACATAATGTATAAATTCAACCTGAGTCTGAACATCAATGTACAAAGTAATATATTGTAATATAATATAATGGCTTATTTGATATTTACAGTATATTTTGGCATAGGATGTTTACAAAATTACTATTGCAGCATATTTGTGCAAAAAACATATAAGAAAGATGAAAATAATGTATATTAGAATGAAGTCAAAAACATAACTAATATATGTCACCACTGACATTGTCAGTGAGCACACTCGGTACAAATTATGGCTCTGTGATCACACAGAACGCCCTTTTACAATCCTGGCAACACATTTTGGTTTTTGTGTTTCTTTTTGTCGAATATAGTGAACTATAAATGAGCTACACGGAATGCACGCTGTGGTAATCAAGACCCCACAGGCGTTCAGGAATCTTCACAGCTTGACAGTAGTGCAACAACAATGCGGATGTTTGAGTTAACATCACGTACGTGTAGGCAGTGTTACCAACGTAATATACACCAAGTTTCACAAACTTTTAGCCAACGTACTCTCTGTAATACACAACACAAATTACGCTGGGGTCCCTAGGACCCCAGTGTGCGGTGCGAGGGTTAGAAATAGGTAATGACATCAGCAGTAATACAAATGCACCCAACTCTTTAAAAATTAGAACGCCTACAGCATTTTTATGCTGTAAAACTGTTGTCCAAAATTTGTACGACCTTGTCAAGACGTCACGTCCGTAAAACTCAACCCAGTTAACTTGATCAATGGAGTTATACTGATTCTCAATTATATCCGCATCGTTTGTTATATAAATATCTATGAATGGTAAATCTTTGAAATTTACTTTTGATGCTTGTGACAGACATATCTTAGGACTGAAATACTGCAGTTTCTTAAAATGATTCAGTTTGGTAGGCAACCTTTTTAGGAGTTGGTAAATTAACATCCTAATATATTGCTTTATTCTGATTTGAAGTTGATGCAACTTACTCTCTTCGATCTTAAGTTTTGACAATAAACGATAACATTCTGAACCTAGGTCAATGTCTTTATTGTCTACGTATGCCAGATCGTTATCAACGGAATCAATAATTTCTTGCAATCCATTTTGCACAAAAACAGATTTGAAAACCATTCTAGCTAGTACCATGATCAACATTTTAACTTCATCATAGGCATGTCCAATTTCGACATTTGTGTGCTGAAAAATCAGATTGACTTTATTTATCTCAAAAAGAATGGGTTTCAAAACTACTAAATATACATAGTTGACGTCATCTTGCAACATCTCATTCAGCGTCCTTGCGACAAAACATTTTTCTTTCTGTACCACAGTATGAAAATGCACTTTTAGTTCTTCATAGTGTTCTAATATTATCTTTATTGCATTAAACCTACATACCCACCTTGTTGTGCTTAGCTGCACAAAACTGTGAAATGTTTTCTCATCATTATTGAGAATCTTAAATAACCTTTCGTATTCTATTCTCCGTAATGGGCTGGAATGAAACCAGTTGTAAATTTCCCTGCATATGAAATCTAAGTTTGCAGGAAGTACTTCAGAAGCCTGTGAGGCAGCATTGTGAATTGAATGACAAATGCACCGAATTAACTGGATTTTATCATTATCTTTTTTGAACAGAGCAAAAACTGAATTCCGTACCCCACATAAATTCCTACCACAATCCGTTCCCATTCCTACCAGTTTTTTTACATCCATTGATAACTTTTGCAGATACAATTTAAGTGCTTCATACAAAATCACTGCCGATGCTTTCTCAACCTCTAGTAACCCAAGAAAGTCTACAGTTATTGTCCCTTTTATCTTACTGTAATATCTTACACAAATACATAGATATTTTGTGTCCCCTACATCGGTGCTCTCGTCAATAATTAACGAGTAGGGTTCATCACCAATATCACGCAACAAAGCATCAAGTAAACACGGTGCAATAACATGTTTGATGAGAGCACAGCATTTGGTTCTGTGAATTCTGACGGTGTTCTCTTTAGTCACCTTATTTATTAAGGTTCCTAGATGATCAACGTTTCTTATCGATGAGTGCATTGCTACATGAACAGCTACTAATATAATAACTCTTTCTCCTTCCCGGCATCGTTAGCGACTTGTACAAAATTATTTAATCTCTGCTGCTCCTTTTCGGGGTACCGAGTTTTCATTTTTGAGACATGTTATTTCCTGCTTGAGTGCTTCTGCAGTTCCGTCTCGTGGGCGCGTAGATATCTCCTACATACTTTGCAGTAGGCTTCTTCGAAGCTATTGACATCTTTTGAACTGTCAGTGAGCCAGCCTACGATACAACAACGTTTATTATAGTCGACATTAATGATTATTAGTATAATCGTTTCGTATATCTATAATAATGTGAGCAAGCACGAGCACCTCAGTTGTACAATTAATAAAGTACACAAGGACTACGTACCTTTCGCCCAGTCCTCTACTTCCCATTCTCGGCGATATTTTCTAATGCTCATTGTTCCATTAATTCCAAGGTGCACTATTCACAAGCCACGCTGCACAAATCCTTCTCTACATGAGTACATACAACTGTTATACTGTTCGGTCATCTCAGTAAGAATTTGGCAACGAAAGCAAGAACTGGTGTTGATTGTTGCCGCACAACGACAGAATGCAAGGCCAGAGCAGATAATGAGGGAGTACCATTGTTTTGCTAATAGTCATGATTTGTTGCGCCATGAAAGCACGCAACATTAACCTTGAGAACGACAGGAAAATTGTCTTGTGTTCTACATCTAATCTGCAAACCACGTAAAGAGAGGGGCAGAGGGTTTATCGCGCTGTAGCTGTTATTAGGATTTTCTGTCGTTTTGTTCACGTATGGAGCGCGGGAAATATGAACATTCAAATGCCTCTGTGTATGCTGTAATTTCTCTATACAAAAATTAATCCCTATTCCCCTTGGTCACGCCATAACATGAAAACGAATCGATCGATTTGGCAGATCTTTTTTTAGTTCTGTTTGTAATTCTCAGGACAAGGTTTGTATTAAATAAATTTTTGGGGAAATCTACCGTAAAAACAGAAAATTTGAGAAAAACTGAAAGTACGTTTTCCAATATGTCCGTGTATTTCTATTGCATACAAATCTATAGTTTTAGTCCAATCTGTATGAACTTTCGCACACTTGACCTTCAAATCAAGAGGAAGGTGACTGTCTACGTAAAATTTCGTTCGGTGCACGGCGGCGGGCAGTTTACTCACGGACTTGACAAAATCCATAGTTTTGCTCCTACCAATACGTTGTTATCGGATCTATGAACTCAGTTTGCCCGTACTGTAAGGCATTCAGACACAAAAATAAAGCTGCTGGACTGTGTTGCGAAAGTGGAGAAGTGAAATTAGTGTCATTGGTTCCTCCACCAGAGCCAATGCGATCATTGGTTTCAGGAACAGGAACGGATTCCGTACATTGTCTTACAAATATCCAATAATACAACAACTGCTTCCAAATTACTTCACTTGGGGCAACAAATGTCTACATAATGTTTCATGTGGTGCATGGCAGAGGGTACGTTACAACAGGCTTTTTGACTCTGTTTCGCCAATTGCCATGAAAGCTCATTATCGTATATTTTCTTGGAGAGGGTTCTTATAATCCGCAAGCCACCGTATGGTTCATGGCAAAGGGTACCTTGCAATGAACTTTGTTTCAATAAAAGGAGGAGGTGGAAATGAAGTACACAGATGGGCGAGGAAGAGATGGGTGGAAAGAATAAATAAATACCGGGTACATGCCGTATTTTAGCTAGTTACTTATTGTAATTCTATTCTCCCGAGTTCACCGGGAGCCATACATAGTGGATATCTTTCTAGAGCCATCGTCTAAAGCCTGTTCTTGAACCTTTGTAAGTAAGTCTCTCCCTGACGTAGTTTACGTCTCTCTTAAAGAGTCTGCCAGTTCAGGTTCTTCCTCACCTCTGTGTCACTGCCCCATATATCAAAGTTACCTGCGGACATTTGTGCTACTTTCTGTAGGCTGATTACATTTCTCCAGCATTCTATCGATGTTTAATCAGTATCATTGACACCATGTCTCAAGAGGGATTGCTTTACATTCGTTTTATTTGAAGTAAAGGAAAATAGCCAATAAGTCGCCAACTAATTCTTTTACTCGCCACATTCAATCGCCAGTCGCCAGAAAGCTAAAATGGCTACTATTCTAAAAAAAAAAAAAAAAAAAAAAAAAAAAAAAAAAAAAAAAAAAAAGATAGCCAAGAATGCGAAAAATCGCCACACCTGGCAACCCTGCGTTGAATCGTGCCCTCGCAGAGTAGATAGAACAGTGAACGAATACTAGAAATCGAATCACAATGACGTACTGAATCGAAGAAATCGCTCTGAGTAAAAGAAATCAGAAACAATTGCACAGTAATCATATTCCTTAAGCGTATGAGATCAAGATTATAACTGCCTGTTTCGGAAATACGACTGCGAGAGAAAAAGTACGTCATCCAGTCTCTCAGCACTCGTTTATACAATATTTTATCCCACGACCAGTTGGATTAGTACATCAGATGCGGAGACTACCCTGTTATTAAGTATTGTGTGTTAAGAAGACAGGAAACTAGAATTTGAGATTTATGTAATGTAAGACGTGAGGAGATTGAGCAGCTCGCTCACGGGCATATTTCTGTTATAGTAGGCTTGCTGATTCGAATTCCTTTCTGAAATGTTCTATGTTTAAGTTTTTCGTGTCAACATAGACCTCAATGAAATAAATCTCAATTTGCGATCACTTATTGCATCACTGTACTAGGCTTAGATGGAATACCAAAGTGCGGCGAACGATATTTTGTGCCCGGCTGGGATTCGAATCTGAGATCTCCTGCTCACTACGCAGACGCGTTGACCACCCCGCCACCGAAGACACAGTGACAAGCCCGACTGCAGAGGACTCTTCCCTGCACGTCTCCCGCCACACCCAATCTCCATTCGCCACGCTGTCTCTTTCCGGGCACAAATTTTCATTCGCCGCACTTTGGTATTCCATCTAAACCTAGTACAGTGATGCCATAAGTGATCGCAAATTGCGATTTATTTCAGTAAAATGAACGCTGTAACGTCAAAAATATATAATTGTATACAAGCCGAGGCTGGGCTCCTGACGACAATTAATTGTGTCTTGAAACCTCATGGTCTGTTCTCCCTGATGCGGGAATACAGTATTGTAGCTGCGAACATTACAGAACAAATAGGCTGTGGTAATAGGAAAGAGACAGCGTGGCGAATGGAGATCTTGGTGTGGCGGGAGACGTGAGCGAAAGAGTCCTCTGCTGTGGGGCTGGTCACAGTGTCCTCGGTGCAAGTTGGTATTCCATCTAAACCTAGTACAGTGAGCCATAAGTGATCGCAAATTGCGATTTATTTCATTATAATGAACGCTGTAATGTCGTCAAAAATATATAAAAGTAGATCTTCTTAGTTGTACTGTTATTTCTGTCGTGGTTAAGAGATGATGTTCTTGTAATGACTGGCAACTGTTCCCCTTAATACTGTAGTCTAACTACGTTAACCAATCTTTCAGCCCTCGTTTATATAAAATTTTATACCACGGCATGGATGATTAGGTGGATTAGTATATCAGATGGAGATAAAAATAACGTATTATTTAGTATTGTGTATTAAAAAGAGAGGAAATTAGGAAGCTGAGTTATATGTGGTGTAGGGCCAGAGAAGCACATTGAGCGGCTCACTCCTGCCAGCTAGTGATGGGACAACCGACTGTTTTTAACAACCGATTGGTCAATCGGTTGTTTTTTCGTTCAGTCGGTTTTTTCAGTCGAATGAAACAACCGAATGAAAATAGTCTCTGTGGCTGTATGAATGTTTTCACTCACTGGTGGGGTTTGAGTGGTTTCAGTCGATGCGAAACAATCGAATGAAACCAGTCTCTGTCGGTTGCAGCCGCTATATGAATGTTTTCACTCATTCAGTGGGTTTGAGTGGTTTCAGTCGATGCGGGAGCACCGAATGAAACAAGTCTCTGTCCTTTATATGAATGTTCTCGGCATTGAGTGGTTTCACTTGATGCGATACAACCGACTGGAAAAAGTCTTTGTCGGTTTCTGCAGTTATATGGATGTTTTTATTAATTCGTCGACTTTGTGTGACTTTATTTGCATACTCCTTCAGCCTTTTCGGGTATCAATGAACCGTGATTCAGCATGAAACATTCTTAAAGACAAATTTTAAGAATATAGCAGTGTGTCCGTATGTCTGTTACTATTGCATGCAAATCTGCAGTTTTGTTCCAATCTTGATGAAATTTTGCACACTTGACCTTCAAAGCAAGAGAAACGTCACTCCCTGCATCAAATTTAATTCGGTGCATGGCGGAGGGTGCTTTACATACTAACTTCGACAAAACCACAATTTGGCTGCGATCTTGATGAAATTTTGCACACTAGACCTTTAAAACAAGGCGAAGGTAACTGTGTACAATAAATTTCGTAGGTGCATGGCGGAGGGTACTTTACCTACTAACTTCAACAAATTCCGTTTGTATTCGAATTTTAATGATATATTTCACTCTTCACCTTCAAAGAAAGACAATGGTCACCGTCTACATCTACTTTGGTTCGATGCATGAGAGTAGGTATTCCAGAATTCGACGCCAATATAGAGTTTATTCCGAGCCTGATGAAATTTAGCACACTTAACTTTCAAAACAAGTGGCATCTAAGATTTTGTATGGTACATGGCGCAGGGATGGAATAAACCTCCACACCATTTCACCGATAACCACAGAAATATCTGTGACAAGAGTGAATAATTATGAAACTTGAGATGAATGTTTTCATACACCATTGACGAATACAGACGCGCTGAAGGAAATTTACAGCACTGATAAATGTTGTATGTCTTCTCGTACTCCTTCAAATTAGATGGAATTAACAAAAATATTTTTATAAGAAACATTTTTATACAAAATACTTTAATAAACCTTTTTTTTACAATATCTAATGTTTTAGTGATCTTCGAATTTGGATCTAGCAAATATGCTCAAAGTTAAAATACTTAACTCTGTCCTACTAGTACCTTAGATATGTATGAACAATAAGCCGCAAACCGCACGTTTCTACCTGTTCCCACTTCGGAGATACAGTATACGAGATTAAACTTGTAGCGATCATTTTGGAACACCCTGTAGTTTCGACGCTTCTTTATTGAGACAGTAAGTAACCGACAACAATCGGCGATGGCACGCCCTGCGACGCCGCCAGACACTGTTGTGTGGAGTTTGGCGCGCGCCTGCTGGCGCTGTCAGCAGTGAAAACGCAAGCGAGGCAGCACCCCCTCTCGAGTCCCCGCTCCCCGCGAAAAACGTACTGCCTCTTTTCACTTTAAAAGAAAGAATAATAATTCAGTCAATGTACAAAACTGCAAAAGTGTCGCATGTTTTCATTCGGTTGTTCCCACAGACTGGTTTCACTCAAAAGAACTAATGAAAATGCCAACGTACTGTGTCAATTTTTTCATTCGGTTGGCCCCATCGACTGATTTAACTCAAAAGAAAAGGAATGAGTGGTCCAACCGACTGCGTCAATTTTTTCATTCGGTTGATACCACCGACTGGTTTAACTCAAAAGAACGAATGAATAGTCCAACCGACTGAATCGGTTGTTTCATTCGGTTGGTCCCACCGACTGGTTTCACTCAGAAGAACGAATGAATAGTCCAACCGACTGAATCGGTTGTTTCATTCGGTTGGTCCCACCGACTGGTTTCACTCAGAAGAACGAATGAATAATTCAACCGATACGAGAAACTACAACCGAATGATCGATTTTTTTCCAACAACCGAATGAATCGATTGTTTTCATTCGATTGTTCCCATCACTACTGCCAGCCATCGATCTCAAATGTTCAAATGTTTGTACAGCTTATAGGACTTACTACGGGGTCATCAGTCCCTAAACTTACAAACTACTTACAAACTAGCTAATACTGAGGACGGCACAAATATCCATGCCCGAGGAGGGATTCGAACCCCCGACCGTAGTGGCCGTGCAGACCGTAACTTGCGCACCGCAGTCCCCTCGGCCACCGCGGCCGGCTCCAGCGTCCTATCCACCACTAGTCGCAATTCGAGCGCTCTTGCTCTCACATGGATCTATGCTATGTCGCTCTGGGAACATCACTGACTACGTAAAACTTCGTGTGGTGTATGGCTGAGGGTATTTTACCTATGACATCCGACAATATCTACCGTTTTATTCCGAACCTTCAAAACGTGAACATCATCACTGTTTACGTAAGATTTCATACAGTGCATGGCGGAAGGTAGCTTGCACTTCACTGATTAGCATCAATGTTAAAATAATTATACTGTATAATTTTTCACAGATGTAGGACGCAATGGACTGAGGAGGTGGAGGAGGAGTTTAACAGAGAGGAGGAGGTGATGGCAGAGAAAGGGGAGCGGAAGAGAAGAACAGAGAGAGAAGGAAAGGGAAGGTGGCCAGAGAGAGAAAACGCGAGGTGAGGTGACTGCAGTAAATATGTACACGGGCGACGCCACATTTTCAGCTATTTGGTCATATATACTGTGGAAAGTAATGGGCCTCTAACACTCTCTTGGGGTATGTTGGAAGTCACGTTTATGTTTGAACACTCCTTTCCGTTGAGAAAGTCAAGCGTTATTGTTTTCTAAATGGAGTCGAAACATATGGGTAATTTTGCAGATTCCTGTATATCGTTCATGTAGATACACAAAGACAAAATGAGTTTAAGAGAAGTTCGCGGCGAGCATATGTTCTTGCTTTGCTACTCTCCATCCTTCAATTGATCAGGAAGAAAACTTCACAAATAACAAAGTCAAAGTTACTCTCCGTCACACAGGAAGGAAGGAAGCTTGGAGTTTAACGTCCCGTCGACAGCGTGGTCATTAGAGACGGAGCTTACGCTCGGAGTATTTAGGTAAGGATGGGGAAGGAAATCGGCCGTGCCCTTTGAAAGGAACCATCCCGGCATATGCCTGGAGCGATTTAGGGAAATCACGGAAAACCTAAATCTGGATGGCCGGAGGTGGATTTGAACCACCATCCATCCGAATGCGAGTCCAGTGCGTTACCACTGCGCCACCTCGCTCGGTTCCGTCACACACTGTACAGAAATACATTCAGACTGTAGTCACTTCCTCAAGAGCGCTGGCCAAACAAATCAATCACATGTAATGAATGGAACATCCTTAGCAAGGCAAGGTAACAGTTCAAATGTTTGTACAGCTTATGGGACTTAACTACGCGGTCATCAGTCCCTAAACTTACAAACTACTTATGAACTACTTACGAACTAGGACGGCACAAATATCCATCCCCGAGGGGGGATTCGAACCCCCGACCGTAGTGGCCGTGAAGACCGTGACTGCAGCGCCTCAGTCACCTCGGCCACCGCGGCCGGCAAGGTAACAGTTAACATGATAAGTCACAACAGTGAGATGCAGTATGTCCTCATTTGGCACGATGACAGTGGTGACGCATCTTGGCGTGTTTGCGACGAGGCCGTGCTATATGGCTGGCGATATCTGGCGCCGCATCTGCATTCACCAGTCGCCTGAGTCTCGCAAACTCCAGGGAGGGAGGGATAAGCTCTGACCACGCGTTCAGGCACATTCCATATGCGTTCTATCACGATCGCGTTGTGACAGAACAAGTTGAAGGACAACCACATAAACAAAACTCGCCACTGTTCTGCTCAAACCACTCCATCAACTCCTGGCCTTGTGACATCGTAAGTTATAATATTGAAAAATGACAACGACGTTGGGAAACTCGATCGTCATGATGGGGTGTAAATGGTCTGCAACCAGTGTACGATACGTCCTGGTCATCATGGGGCCTCGCACGAGCTGCACTGGACAATGTGTGCCAAATGAATGGTCCCTAGAAGCAATATGCAAGAAATCTCCGGAATTGTGGAAAAACAATACATAGCTTTGGCACCGCACCTGATCATCAATCGTTGAACTTTCGCGAGAGTTACAGGCGTAATTACATCACTATACTTCACCTAGCTCATCAGACATATATAGTTAAACAGATGTGACGTCATGAACACGCAGTTGCTTCTAAAACTACAGCATTATGAATGACGTTTAAATTTATTAATTATTTGCTACTAGATGTGTTCGCATCTTGTTTTGCAGCACCATCGATTTACGCTAATGAATGTGCTTTAGAAATTATTTCATCGTACTTCTTGTAAACTCTCTTCTCATAAACACTGAGACGCGTGGCAGACAGCCGCATCATGTTTGTATGTATCGTCCATCTGATTTCAGTAAAACTTTACACACTTGAATCTTGCCATCGAAGAATAGAGAGAACAGTGAACGAATAGCAGAAATCGAATAACAATTACGTACTGAATCGGAGATATCGCTTTCAGAAAAAAAAATCAGAAAACATTGCACGGTGTTCATATTCCTTTACTGTCTGAGACCAAGGTTATAATTGCCAGTTACCGATATACGACTGTGAGAGAACTACTATGACATCCAATCTTTCAGAACTCGTTTACACAATATTTTGTCCCACGACATGGATGACTAGTTGGATTAGTACATCAGATGCGGAAAAATAGCCTGTTATTAGTTTCGAAGACACTCTTGCCCTCTCATAGATAGACCCCTCAAAGCTCCTGTGTCACGACCCTTTCAACGTTTCATACGGACCCAAAATGATGGCCACAAACAGCATTTTTCATTTTGGGGAACAGGAAGACGTCACAGAGACTGAGATCTTAGGAATTTTGGGTAGGGGGCGTGGAGTTTGGCAAAACATGAATGCCCTTATTACCAATAGAGAGCAGTGTGGCACGGTGCATTGTCGTGATGGAGGATCCATGATTGAGACATGTCAGGACGGACACGAATGACCCGATTCCTTAGTCTTTCAAGGACCTGGATCTAAAATTGTTGATACATTGTTTTTCCTCGGGGAAAAAATCCTTATGGATCACGCCTTGATGATCAAAGAACCAAATTAACATGACCCAGATTTTTTATTTGCTTCTCCTGGCCTTCTTTACTCGTGTTGAGCTGCTTGTGTGCCACTCAGCAGCTTGTGTTAATTTTCTAGATGTTTTCTAAATGTTACTAAACGATTCTAGTGCATTGTCATTGAGTGTCACACAAAATTTGATGTGCCCGCCATCTCACGGACAAGCAACACTAACACACCTAACAAAATATGTTATAAACTCACGTGTGTTCACCGTAGGTACTTCAAATATTCACTGCTCGTAGATAAATGTTGCCTTTATCAGCTTCACTAGTTTCATTGTCCTACTGTGTGTAGTTCGTGAAATAGAGAAACAGTGTCATTACTTTCCTGACAAACCTCGAATGCAAGGTCTCTCTACACACAGCCTGAGTTGTCCTCAGTTATTCAGTTATCTTAATATCTAGTGCTAATCCCTTCTGCCTTTATCAGCTTCACTAGTTTCATTGTCCTACTGTGTGTAGTTCGTGAAATAGAGAAACAGTGTCATTACTTTCCTGACAAACCTCGTATGCAAGGTCTCTCTACACACAGCCTGAGTTGTCCTCAGTTATTCAGTTATCTTAATATCTAGTGCTAATCCCTTCTGAGCACTTGTCTTTGTGACGCTTCCGTTACTGTTCATTTCCTTCATATTTTATATTTAACCGCCTTCACATGTGGCGCTGTCGTATAATCTGGTACCGCCAGTAGAGTCATGTGTCTCGTTAGTATTATCTGTGGAATCACTCGAGGCCTCTCTTCGGCGCTACTTCTGCTCTGATCTTTGCCACATCGCTTTAGATGTTACGTGTACTCGCAACGTGTTTTGCCTTGGGAATTATTACATTGTACTCCTTATAGCTTAGGAGATGTGACTTCATAAACAATGAGACGCATTGGGAACTGCCGTATCATGTTTGTTCGTGTTTTATACGCTGCTGTGCCGTTGAACCAATTGCGATGAAGGGGAACTGATGACCATTGCAGTTTTGTCCCCCTTAAACATCCAACCAACCAATTGCAATGAAACTTTGCACTCTCTCCCTACATATGGTGTTGTTGTTGTTGTGGTCTTCAGTCCGGAGACTGGTTTGATGCAGCTCTCCACAATACCCTATCCTGAGCAAGCCTCTTCATCTCCACATAAGAGCGACAACCTACATATGTCTGAATCTGCTTACTGTATCTATCTCTTGGTCTTCCCCTGCGATTTTTTCCCCATACACTTCCCTCCAACGCTAAATTCACAATTCCTTGATGTCTAAGAATGTGTCCTACCAATCTATCCCTTCTTTTAGTCAAGGTATGCCAGAAATTCCTTTTCTCCCCAATTCTGTTCAGTACCTCCTCATTAGTTACGCGATCCACCCACCTAATATTCAGCATTCTTCTGTAGCACCATATTTCAAAAGCCTCTATCCTCTTCCTGTCCGCACTGTTTATTGTCCATGTCTCACTCCCATACAAGGCAACACTCCATACAAATGCCTTCAGAAAGGACTTCCTTAGGCTTAAATCAATATTCGATGTTAACAAATTTCTCTTTTTCAAGAACGCTTTTCTACCCATTGCCATTCTGCATTTTATATCCTCTGTACTGCGACCATCATTTGTTATTTTACTGACCAAGTAACAAAACTCATCTACCTCCTTTATTGCTTCGTTTCCCAATCTAATTCCTTCAGCATCACCCGATTTTCTTACACTGCACTCCATTACCCTAGTTTTGCTCTTGTTAATCTTCATCTTATATGCACCTTTCAGCACACTGTCCATTCCGTTCAATTGCTCTTCCAGGTCCTTTGCTGTATCTGACAGAATTACTATGTCGTCGGCAAAACGCAATGTTTTTAATTCTTCCCACTGAACTTTAATTCCTTCACCAAATTTCTCCTTGCTTTCCTTTATAGCTTGCTCAATGTACAAATTGAACAACAATGGAGAAAGACTACAACCCTGTCTTACTCCCTTTCCAACCACTGCATCCCTTTCATGCCCTTCAACTCTGACAACCGCTGTCTGGTTTTTGTACAAGTTGTAAATAACCTTGCGTTCCCTATATTTTACTCCTGCTTGCGTCAGAACTTGAAAGAGTTTTTTTCCAATCAACATTGTCAAAAGCCTTCTCCAAATCTACAAAAGCTAGAAATGTAGGTTTGCCTTTTCTTAATCTATCTTCTAGGATAAGCCGTAAAATGAGTATTGCCTCCCGTGTTCCTACATTTCTCCTGAACCCAAACTGATCTTTCCCGAGGTCGGCTTCTACCAGCTTTTCCATCCTTCTGTATATAATTCGCGTTAATATTTTGCAACCATGACTTATTAAACTGATGGTTCTGTAGTTTTCACACCTGTCTGCACCTGCTTTCTTAGGGATGGGGATTATAACATTTTTCTTAAAGTCTGGGGGTATTTCACCTGTCTCATACATCTTACACACCAGGTGAAACAATTTTGTCATGGCTGGTTCCCCCAGAGACTTCAGTAGCTCTGAGGGAATATCATCAACTCCAGGGGCCTTGTTTCGACTTAGGTCTTTCAGTGCTCTGTCAAATTCATCTCTCAGTATAGTATCTCCTATTTCATCTTCATCTACATCCTCTTCCCTTCCTACAATATTGTCTCGAAGTTCATTTCCTTTGTAGAGCCCCTCTATATACTCTTTCCACCTTTCAGCTTTCCCTTCTTTGCTGAGAACTGGTTTTCCATCAGTGTCCTTGATATTCATAGAGCTGTTTTTCTTATCTCCAAATGTTTCTTTTATTTTCCTGTAGGCTAAATCTATTTTTCCCCTATTTATACATTCTTCTACATCCTTACATTTGCCTTCTAGCCACTCCTGCTTAGCCATTTTGCACTTCCTGTCAATCTCATTTCTTAGTCGTCCGTACTCCATTTTGCCTGTTTCATTTACTGCATTTTTATATTTTCTCCTTTCATCGATTAAATTTAGTATCTCCTGTGATATCCAAGGATTTTTTGTAGGTCTTTCCTTCCTACCTATTTTGTCCTCTGCTGCCTTCACTATTTCATCTCTCAATTTTACCCATTCCTCTTCAACTGTTCTATTTTCCCCTGTTTCTGTCAATTGTTGCCTAAAGCTCCCTCTGAAACCTCAGGTTCCTTCAATTTACCCAGGTCCCATCTCCTTATTTTCCTACCTTCTTGTAGTTTCTTTAGTTTCAGCCTACAGTTCATAACCAACAAGTTATGGTCAGAGTCTATATCTGCCCCTGGCTATGTCTTACACTGTAGAACCTGGTTCCGAAATCTATGTCTTACCATTATAAAATCTATCTGGTATCTTCCGGTGTCTCCTGATTTCTTCCACGTATACAACCTTCTTTTGTGATTCTTGAACCAGGTGTTTGTTATAACTAAATTATGTTCTGTGCAAAATTCTACCAGGCGGCTTCCTCTTTCATTCCTTTTGCCCAGACCATATTCACCTACTATCCTCCCTTCCCTTCCTTGTCCTACTACCGAATTCCAGTCTCCCATAACAATAAAGTTTTCCTCTCCCTTAATTGTCTGAATAATTTCCTTTAGCTCCTCATATCACTGTGCTGGTCATAGTAGTTTACCCGCATTCCTATTTTCTTATTCATTATCAATCCTACTCCTGTGATACCCCCAATTGATTTTGTATTTATAATCCTGTACTCACCTGACCAGAAATCCTGTTCATCCTGCCACCGAACTTCACTAATCCCCACTATATCTAACTTCAACCTATCCATTTCCCTTTTTAAATTTTCTAATTTTCCTGTCCGTTTCTGTCAATTGTTGCCTAAAGCTCCCTCTGAAATTCTTAAGAATTTCATGGTCGCTCAATTTATCCAAGTCCCATCTCCGATCCGTAGAATGCCAGTATTGTCTTTCCTGATGACAACATTCTCCTGAGTAGTCCCCGCCCGGAGATCCGAATGGGGGACTATTTTACCTCCGTAATATTTTACCCGAGAGGATGCCATCATCATATTTTCATACAGTAGAGCTGCATGTCCTCGGGAAAAGTAACGGCTGTAGTTTCCCCTTGCTTTCAGCCGTTCGCAGTAGCTGTGTGGCAAAGCTACATTAGCTGATGTTACAAGGCCAGCTCAGTCAATCATCCAGACTGTTGCCCCTGTAACTACTGAAAAGGCTGCTGCCCCTCTTCAGGAACCACACGTTTGTCTCGCCTCTCCACAGATACCCCTCCGCTGTGGTTGCGCCGGCCGCGGTGGCCGAGGTGACTGAGGCGCTCCAGTCACGGTCAGCACGGCCACTACGGTCGGGGGTTCGAATCCCCCCTCGGGCATGGATATTTGTGCTGTCCTAGTTCGTAAGTAGTTCATAAGTAGTTTGTAAGTTTAGGGACTGATAACCTCGTAGTTAAGTCCCATAAGCTTAACAAACATTTGATTTTTTTTAGCTGTGGTTGCACCTACGGTACGGGTATCTGTATCGTTGAGGCACGCAAGCCACCCCACCTCGGCAATGTCTGTGGTTCATGGGAGTGGACATATGGTGTATTTTTTCAAAATGTTCAAATGTTTGTAAATGTATCGGACCAAACTGCGTGGTCATCAGTCCGTAGCTTACAAACTACTTAAACCTACGTAAACTAACCTACGGACAAACACACACCCATGCCCAGGGAGGACTCGAACCTCCACAGCGAGCAACCGCACGCTCTGCAGCGAGACGCTTCAGACCGCTCGGCTACTCCACCGCGGCGGTATTTTATCTATCAAACTCGATAAAATCTTACGTTTTATACCGAACTATGAAACCTAGCACTATTAACCTTCAAAACTAGAGGAACTTCACCGTCTACCAAATATTATTATTATTCCTGCAGTTGACTAATCGTCATTCCCCTTCTTGCTTCCCAGTACAATTTTGTTAAGTCTAAATTACAATTGCACAATTGTGAACACTCTTTTAAATGATCGCTGTTCATTAGGCAGCACTCTTGTGACACAGAACACATTCTGGAGATGTTGTGCAGGTGGCGGCCAAACAGTGGTGTCCAGCAGTCAGGCGGGATGTCGCCACTGCCTCTCTTCTGCTCCATCTGGTATCAGTTGGTTATCCAACAGGGTTTCCCGGCTCTTCCCCTCGCATGAGAATTTATTGATTTTTCTCGGATATTCTTTAAAAATATTGTAATAATGCGATTTTACTGCAAAATATGGCAGGGTAGTTTTTCCGATTTTTTAATTTTTGTGCTCTTTTTGGCTAGGAAATCAGCTTTCTCATTACCATTACGCCACAATGAGATGGTATCCACTGAATTGCAATTTTCTTGTTGTGTTGCTGTAGGGACTTAATTATTTCTTGGATATCTTTTACTTTAACAATTTTTGGATCTCTTATGTTGACAATTGCTGATATTGCTGCTTACGAGACACAGAATATGACTGCTTCATCAAATGTGTGCAAATAGTTATTTATCTGATTTACTACAGTTCTGATGGCTTCAACTTCATCTTCAAAATTAGAATGGTGTAATCCAAAACTTTGATAAAACTGAAAATTTTGCTGTATATTCATACACCAATATTTCTTTCTTTTTGCATTAATGACCCATCTATGTAGATGTGTAGCCACTGATCTTTGGGGGTATCTCTGACTGATTGTTTCTAATGCTGTAGTTTTCATTATTGATGGATTTGTTTAACTTTTTTATTATTATCATTTATATCTAGTTGATACTGTAATTGAGGAAGAAAAATTTGAGAGAGTGGGAAAATAAATTTCTAGCCGCCAGCTTGCCTCTGTCCCACAGTTGTAGGTGTCAAGGAGATGTTCCTCCGGGAAACGATGGATTCGCACTCTCCATCGGCGTGATGAGGAAATTGTTGGGATTCATCGGACCACTGCACCAACGCCCAGAGACGTCGATCACATACCCATTAAAGTCTTACCAGGAGAGGACGCCTACTCGTCATCGCCGAATTCGTCCAAATTTATGGTACATGTAGGGCGTGGTGAGACACGAAAATGCCCCAAGTGGGAACTCGAAATATCCGAGCGTTTAGGAAGTAAAAGGAATTTTGGTACGGATTTATCACCATATGCATCTTAGCAACTGTCCCTGTGAGCGCGTGTTTAGGAAGCGGTGTTTGGCTCAGCGTTAAACGATGGGATTCGTATTGAGAAGGTCGCAGGTTGAACTCCAGCCGGCGGCAAATGTTTTTCTGCTCCTTCGCAATGCGTACAAGTACATACTGTTTTCGTAGGGACAAGATTACATTAATTACAGCACGCACGGAGGCATTTAAGCTATCTTTCTTCCCACGCTCAATAAGTGAATGGACTAGGGAAAACCGTAATAACTGGTACTGTGGGACGTACCCTCTGCCATGCACTTCACACTGGTTCTCAGAGTATTGATGTAGATATAGACTGACGTCACAATTAACTACAACATGATAGGTTATTTTATATAATTTATATAAGCAAAAGATAAAGGGCATTTGATGATATTCGGGACTACAAACATTTAAAAAGGGACTCTAGTTAACGCGTACTTAGGGACGTCGTGTATGTAAAACGATACTTCTGTTCTTTTGCAATTGATCAATTACATGATATACCGGGTGATATTAATCGAAGAAACAGGGGAAGCAATAATTCTGACCGCATCTTGTGCTCGTTAGGAACATCGCCCTTTTGCAGTTACATGGTGTTTTTTTTTAATCTCCGCATAGAAAAACAAACTTGACTGACATTCTGAAAACAGCTTATTTCATCGCACAGTCCAGCAGCGAACCACGCGTAACGCAGTATGTCGCTGAATACTTGCGAGGACAGCTGGTGATGTATAATGGAAGTGATTTCTTCTTTGTCGATTAGGTAAGTGCAGTTTTTATGTTGTGCACATATAAATGCAAAATAACATATATGACGTTGCGGGCTAATTGTGAAGTCAGTAGTGTACGCATTGCCAAGAAGCAAAAAAAATGCCGCTAGGCGTAATCGAACCCGCGTACCTTTCAATAAAATTACGATATCTTACCGCTATTCTTTTCTTTCTTTCGCTCTCTAGGTAGTTTTGTTCCTTGCGGTCCTTGATCGTGTCTTTTCGTTATTGTTCGATGTGTTCTTGGCTCAGTTTTTCTACTACAGAGAGCGTTCAGCCTTCTGACCGGGCGCGCTTCGCTAAGCCAAACACCGCTTCCTAAACAAACTCTCTCAAGGGCTGTTGATGAGGTGCATATGGTGATAGATCCGTATCAAAATTCCTTTTATTTTCCATAGGGAGTTCCCACTTGGTGAACTTTCATATCTCACCACGCCCCTCATGTACCATAAATCTGGACGAATTCGGCGATGACGCGTAGGTGTCCTCTCCCTGTTAGTTGAGTTCACACCGGCAAGTACGTGGCTCGTCGTTGCGGAGGCCCATCGTTCCGTGTCTTCGGTGCTCTCATTGTTCAGACACACTTCTACTCTGCCAAGCGGTGAAGACAGATATCAGGCCACTCCAGTTTCCTGCTTCACCACTCTGCCGATACTACAACGTATACATCTGTAAGGAGGGGTGGACGCCCAGCCCCCCTACGATTGGACGTAGGGACCCCGTAACTTGGGGTGATTTGGAAGTACTGGGGTGAAATGGAACATTTCTCCATTTCAAGAAATCATCTTTGCTGAGGAGAGATACTTTGGTGTAACTAATGAAAACCACCTCCCATTGTCATCAGAGATACTAATTGTTACAGTGATACAAAAATTGTGTCTGTGAAAGAGGTATACAACTCCAAAAAAATATTTATATGTAAGTGTAAAATTTCCCACAATATAAAAGTCTGAAAACAAACTATTGCACAGCTACTCTGGTAACAGTAATAGTTTTCTGACATTGGTATGTTAAGGGCAACTATCAGTCATGATGTGTGAAAAGTTAGCTTATGTTTGCTTAAAATGTTCAAATGTTTGTAGTCTATGGGACTTAACTACGGGGTCATCAGTCCCTAAACTTACAAACTACTTATGTACTAGCTAATACTAAGGACGGCACAAATATCCATGCCCGAGGGGGGATTCGAACCCCCGACCGTAGAGGCCTTGCAGACCGTGACTGGAGCGCCTCAGTCTCCTCGGCCACCGCGGCCGGCTATGTTTGCTTAGTTGTTTATTAGGTAGAGGTGTAAATATGCAAAATAGTATTTTTTCAGGGTGAATTGGAACATGCTGCGAGTGTACAAAAAGAAGACTGGGCCAGCTGGCTATCAAAACTATAGCGAGATAAGCCTCCAGAAAGCTCTGAATGAAATCAAGACACGTAAAATATCTCTCACAAATGTTTCTAAAAATATGGAATACCTGTTAGTATACTCTCAAGGAAGTTAAATAATAAAAATCCTTTGACAATAGGTGGACAAATCGTCTTGGCAGTAGAAAAAGAGAGGGCATCAATCAGTGGTTTATTTAAATGTGCAGATTTGTGTCAGCCAATTACGACAAGTGAGGTTCGGGATATTCTGAGGTGCGATTTGGACCGAAGTGGAAGAGTGGAAAAGAGGTCTGATGGCAACAGGCCTGGATATGAGTGGGTGAAAAATCTGCTCTCACATAACAAGGCTCTTACAGTACGTTTAAGTGAAAATGTAATAAGAGCTAGGGTGTAAGTTAACAGAGGAGATAGAAAACTATTTCAGCAATTTGGAGCAGACAGTAGCAGTGTTCCACCCAGTAAACAGCATTAATTAAAATCAAACAGACGTAATATAAAGGCATCCTCCACAACAAAGTTCTGTTAGATGTGTTTACTGTGTCCAAATCAACACCTCCACATGTTTTAAATGCAAATATTTATCAAAAGAGTCAGTGTTCCAAATCACCCTAACTCCTGGGATGATGTAGAACACAATTTAGATTAAAATATAAGGAAAGGTTTTGATAGAGGATTTTTATCCTTGCAACACATAGATGTAAGCATAACTAGAGGTTCTTTATTTTAATTTTCAGAGTTGTAGTGCAATATTTAGACATTAATTTTCAGTAAAAACTAAATTTTCTGTTGAATTTCACCCCAAGTTACGGTACTATATTCACCGCGCTGGTGTCTGACCAGCAGTCATTCCTCGTCATGTGACGCTGTTATCGCCAGGACGGTTTTATATCGATAGTAGGAAGGTGGTAGAGTTGTGGAGATTCGTGAATGTATAATTCATTTGAGCGAATACAAACAAAGAATTGTAAGAATCGAATCGTGGTGCAGACGAATCGTCGTTCAAAAGAGTCCTCTGTCTTAAGGCTCTTGTAAGTACGAGCTGACGTATACTGAATGTCGTTGCCCATAGTTCTTAAGTGTAAACATGCTGAGATGCTATAGGATTTGCGTCACGGCAATTTAACATGAAATTGCGGGTGGTTACGCTACCTTAAACTCTTCTAATCGTTCTAAGGGTGGATTTACAATGCTTCGTTTCCAAAAAGATTCGAACAAAAGAAAAAATTGTCGCCAGAACTGGTAACCCGGACGGAGAGGTCTGTGTGTTTTCGGTAAATATATTTATTACGACCTGAAGTGTGTGAGATTCGAACGTACGTATTTGTATACTTCTTCTGAAAGCACAACCTAATAACAGAGTTTCTGCCAGTAGGGAGATAGCATCCCAAAAGTATTACAACACAACAGAGCATTCCAGAACATACAGAATATATTTTGAGTACAAAATGTTTAAATGGTTGAAATGTAACGGACTTAACTTGTGTGGTTAGTAGTCCCTTGGCTTACAAACTACTTTAACTTTAGGACAATACACACACCCATGCCAGGGGGAGGACTCGAACCTCAGCAGGAAGGCGCCTTTAAGCGGTGGGCCACTCCCGCAGCTAGGGTACTAAAACGAAAAATAATATTATTACACTGCGTAAAATATTACTTACGGAGACCGGGCAGTGTACTGTGCTGATGTTTGCAACAACCGTTGTATGCTCTTTGTTGCATTTCGAAGTTCAGCCGTAATAAATTGCAGTATGTAATTTGAAAGCACGAAACCTGGCATTTTATCACAAAACCCAACCCCTGTTATATTTTTCATGAGTAAATATCTATACTGACACATATCTATAAGGGATTACAACTTAACTGACACAGAGTACTGCGTAAAGTTTAGTTACGGTTGCAGCGACGTAGTATCCTAATGTTGGCAACGAAATATTTCTTTCGCAATGATGACTAATTTACTGACAAGGCAAGAGTACCGGTACATAAAAAATTCTGTCAACCTAAGGAAAAGAACAGAATTATTGATTTACTTCATTGTCAACACCAAGGATTATTTAGCTTATTCTGTATGACTGGATTTTCAAATAGCATTCTACGGTTGTTGCCAACATCAGCACTGTACGCCTCCACGACTGTAAGTAAACTGCTATCCTTATACTAATATTCTCTTTAGCTTTTGCGTTTGTAATACATTATAAATTTTTGGTGAATAATGTAACAGAAGTATATGCAGCAATGCGAGTACAAAAATCCGATGTGATGTATTTTTAACTGCAGACAAAAACAATTATTGCAAGACGGCGCACGAACCTCCCATATTACTCGAGGTACAAAGCAACGTTCTGCATGGAAATGACACACAACACTGTCCTGCTTACGATTGCCTGTTATTCCAAGCATGGTTTCGTGCGGTTCGGAGAGTTTGAGGTCAGAGGTGTCCCTTGTGAGACAATTGAAAACAAACAAGTGGCCAGGTACAGATGGGGTGCCAATTCGGTTTTACAAAGAGAACTCTGCGACATTCGCCCCTCACTTGGCGTGCATTTATCGCGAAGAATTGATTCAGCAAGAAGTTCCAAGCGACTGGAAAAGGCGCATGTAACTCCCCTGTATAATAATGTCAAAAGAACACACTCATATAATTACAGATCTATATCATTAACATTAGTTTGCCGTGGAATTCTTGAACATATTTTCAGTTCTAAGACAATAAATTTTCTTGAGAAAGAGCTGCTGCTGTCCATGCATCAGCATGTCTTTAGGAAGCGTCGATCGTGCGAAAGAGCTTCCCCTTTACTCTCAAAACAACTTGCGAAACATGGGTGAAGGGCAGACTGCATATTTCTCGATTTTCGAAAGGCGTTTGACACGGTACCGCACTACACACGGCTAACGAAGGTAAGAGCATATGGAATAGGTACCCAGGAAGGTGTCGTCTTTGGATGAAGGATGACTTGGACCAAATTTCTAGGAATACCAGCTAGCCTCAAATGTAGAAAGATATAAGGTGATGCAGATGAGTAGGAGAAACAATCCCTTATTGATGGAATACAGCATTAGTAGTGTGATGTCTGACACAATCACGTCATGTTCGGACTCCCTTGGATGCTTGGATGCTTGACTTGGATTTACTGGGAGAACTAGTTCAAAACCCGCCTTTATTTATTTATTTATTCCTGCCATTTTTCATGTATATACTCATTTGTGTAAGGGCTGTATGTCTGTAAAATCTCTTGGGAATACAATTAGTATGAAAGAAGTAATAGATTAAAATTGGTGAGTCATGGGGCGGTTTCCATGAACGTTACTCTTTATGTGCTCATATCTCATAAACTACGTGTCGCACAGTGATACAATTTAGAAGTACGCTCAACTATATGCGTGTATACTGTCTGTAAAATTTCCTGTGGCTACAATTTCTAGTGTACAAATTATAAATTGTGACGTCATACCGAATGCCGTAGTTTTACTCCCTAGACATCGGAAAAGTAGTAAGCGATAAACTTTTTTCCTTTCATCATTTTGCTATGGTTGTCAGCGAGAATAAGTTTAGTAAAGGTCTGAAAGGAAGGTTTGTTGCAAGTCGCTAAGTACTCTCATTCTCATAAAGCGTATTTTTAAAGTGTCGCCGCATTATGTGGCATATTTTATGCGATTCCTATTGTTTATGACGTCATATCTTCTGAACCATGTGTCGTATATGATTATGAACGCTGCAGCAATTGTTACCTCACGGTGAGGAATGTGTGTACAAAATTTGGTTGTAATCGATGCAGTGGTTTAGGAGAAAATGAGCAGCATTGTCGCAAAATGCAGCAGTTTTTCGCGCAGCTCATTGTTTATGACGTCATATCTCGTGAACTATGTATCATTAGTGATTCTCACACTTACTACTTTGGTCATAAGTCCCTAGCCTTACAAACTACTTAAATTAAGTTAAACTAACCTAAGGACAACACACACATCCGTGCCCGAGGGGGATTCGAACGCCCGACGTGGCATGGATGGAAGCTTACATGTTTCATAAAGATTGGAACAAAAAGATTTGTACGCAACATGTACACATAAACATAAGGTCACTCTGCTTTATATATTAGACTAGCTGAAAACCCGGCGTTGCCCGGGTATTTATTCATTTATTCCTGCCATTTTTCAGGTATAGTCATTTGTATAAGGACTATATGTGTGTAAAACCTCTTTGGATTACAGTTAGTAGTAAAGACGTAATAGATTAAAACTTGGTGGGTGATGGGGCGGTTTTCCATGAATGTTACTGATTATGTGCTCTCATGGACTACGTGTCGTACTGTGATACAATTTCGAAGGTACACTCAAGTATGTGCGTATATACTGTAAGGTAACCCTTAAGGTAAGCCTTACATGAAAACGAGGAATGTGCTTCATTTTGAAACATATTTATTATCTGTATTGTAATTGTTTATGTATATATTATTTTATTTTATTTGTACTTTGTTTGTTTTATATATGACTGTGATTACTTTTATGTTTAATTTGTCAGTGTAAAATATTTATCTGTGAACAGTTATCGATATGGCTCCTCAGGTCAGAGAGACTATCGTATAGCAGCGGTCCCCTGTGGGAGAGCAGGCAAGCAGCAGTATCTGCCGCCCCGTGACTTAGATCAGACGTTCGTACGCGGTCCGCGGAGTGCTCAAACAATATAAGTAATAAAGTTAAAACAAAGTGAAAGTTCTAATTTGTTACAAGTGCAACTATATGAAAGTTTATGTGAAATCAGTGAACATAAGTGAAGTAAGAATTGATTTTAATGAAACATCTATTCGTTCGTTCTGCTGAGGCAGAAATTCGTTACGTGTTCGGTAACCGTCCCAGACGTCCGAAACGCGGTAGCGTCATCGCGGACGCTAACGGTCGCGGTTAATTACGCGATTCGCGAAGCATCACGGCGAACTCCTAGCAAGCTGCCTGAGGAGGAGCCACCATCAAAATAATTTCTATATGAATTTATGTACCATTTATATGACTGCAGAGTACCACGTCGCTGGACTGATAAATAAAATAAGTTAAATGCTATTGGTTGTAATTCACTGTGAATGCATGTTTAAGTTTCGTTAAAATACAAGAACATTAGACAGTACTTTTGCTATTTTATTTGAACAACTAATTAACCACACATGATTAGTATGACAAACCGCAATTATGCATGAATAATATTACTAAACAATTTTACAATCAAGTGAGTGTCATTAATTATCAAAGACTGTGATAATAATTTCAGTTGAGACAATTTTGCTAAAATTGATGGTAGAAGATAACAGACAGTTGAATTAATGAATATTTTTTCTATTTCGTTTTGCACTGAGTTCAAGAATAATAGCCACCGCCACATCTATCATATAAAGAACCAAACTCGTACTAATGTCATATGCATAGCATTAATTAAGACTAATTTACTTAAATTTCCTATTTGCTTGAGTGAATTAATTTTATCAGATACTGACTTTAGTGGTTGGATTGCACCCATTTGCCAATCACTTGATGTTAAAAAAATCCTACTATTCATAATTTTCTAAATTATCAGTACCATTAGCGTACTAACTGAGTCATACATATTGCACAGACGGAGTAAGTTAATTTCTGCTATCTGTGTGTGCACAGTCTCTATAGGAGATTTTGTAAGGAAAGGAAAAGTTTGTCAGATAGGGCCATAGAATTTGTTAATTACACTAATTGTCTTGCTTAATATTTTCAAAATTTAACTACACCATTTGCATTAATCACGAGATTAACGTAACCAACGAAATTAAGGTCAGGTTTGTTATGTTGCTCAAACATTAGAACAACAGCCACCACAGTTAATAACACGTAAATAAAAATTTATATATATATATATATATATATATATATATATATATATATATATATATATATATATTTACCTTCACTCACACTTTTCTTCAATAAAATAAACACCTTTCACCCAATATCCCCAACAAATATTTTCTTTCCTTACAATACTGTCGGTAAAACTTGTAATGTACAAATTATAAGTTGTAATGTCATACGGAATGCCGTAGATTTACTCCATAAACAGCGGAAAAGTAGTAAGCGAAAAACTTTTTTTCCTTTCATTGTTTTGCTATGATTGTCAGCGAGAAAAAGTTTAATAAGGGTTTTAAATTACGTTTAACGTTTGTTGCAAGTCGCTAAGTACTCTCGTTCTCATAAAGCGTATTTTTGAACTTTCTCTGCATCATGTGGCACTTTCTCCAATTCCTACTGTTTATAACGTCATATCTTCTAAATCATATGTTGTATGTGATTATTAACCCTGCCGAAATTGTTACCTCATGGTAAGGACACTCTGCTTTATATTTAGATTTTGGGTAGATGTGATTCGTCTGTAAAGGAGACCGATTATAAAACGCTTGTACAACCCGATCTTGAGTATGGCTTAAGTACTTGGTATCTCCACCAGATCGGTTTAAAGGAAGGCATAGAAGCTATTCAGAGACGGTGGCTAGATTTGTTAGTGGTAGATTTGATCATCGCACGAGGGTTACTGAGATGTTTCGTAAACTCAAATGGAAGACGCTGGAGGAAAGGCAAAGTCATTTTCTAGCAACACTGTTGAAGAAATTTAGACGGCCGGAATTTTAAGCGGACTGCAACTTACATTTTGCATAAAGACCACAAAGAGAGATTAGAGCTCGCACAGATGCATATAATCATTCGTTTTCGCCGCGGTGGAGTAGCCGAGCGGTCTAAAGCGACTCGCTGCGGAGCGCGCGGTTGCTCGCCGTGGAGGTTCGAGTCCTCCCTGGGGCATGGGTGTGTGTGTTGTCCTTAGGTTAGTTTACCTAGGTTTAAGTAGTTTGTAAGCTACGGATTGATGACCACGCAGTTTGGTCCGATAGATTTACGAACATTTGAACATTCGTAATCCTCTTATTCTATATGGGGGAGGAACAGGAAAGCAAATAACTAGTAGTGGTAGTGGGTACCCTCCGCCAAGCACCTTTTGATGGATTTCAGAGTATGTATGTAGATGTAGATTCCATGCCTGGGTCGTGGAGCAATGCGTAAAGTCATTATTTGCGGCTACGCTCAGTACTGATTTCATCACCTTCCATACATCTCTTATATGGCTCTCTTTTCAATAATGTGACCCTTCAATCGATCGTGGTATCTGCTGTCTTTGAAGGTGTTGCAATTTGGTTGCGCAGTTGTGTACACTTGCTAACGGCAGACATTCTCCATTATACTGCCATGACTCACAAAACCACGTGTTACCAACTGCTCGCCATCTCCAGCTACCCGAAGAGTCCAGTGAGCGCTTTCAAAGAACCGGGACGGCGGGATTGTTGGACGGGTGTGTGTGTTGGGGATCTAACATATTGTCTGTTGTCATTCTTTGCACTGAAAGAAATGAATGATTAGTCACAAATATTCGTCGTCACTGGAAGAGACAAATGGAGAAAAAGAGTCAGTTCGGTGAGCTTTGACAATCTTTCATGAAATTAGGGCCATGTCTCACAAGATGCAACATAGTCGTCAGTTGAACAGTGATTCAAGAGTAAACCATACATTTCTTTGTTCAAGTCCATGGTCGAAAGACTTTTGTCCATAGACTACCGGTTTTAGTCAGTGATACGCGATCTACAGTAAAAAATAAGAAAACCAAATACGACTAGTGGACAGTCTAAACTAAACCATAAAACAATGAAAAAACAAGACAATGGAATGTATTACTTTCGTAAATGTGCAAAAATGCGCTTTACGTATAGCAGAACTAACTTTTCTTAACGTACCCAAATACAACAAAGCTAACACAAAAAAATAAAGGCATAGCCCACTTAGTGTCATCACACTTTGCCACAATGCTGGCAGAATCATCCTAACTAACTAACACTAAGGACAACACACACACACACACACACACACGCACACACACACACACATGCCCGTTGGAGGATGGACTGACAGTTATTTGTTGTGGACTGTGACACCTCATCCAACCACTCACGGCACACCCTGGAGGCGGTTCAGCGTGTGATGCCCAAGTCCTGCATGACTGCCGAGACCCAAGTTCCCATCTGTCGGACATCAACCACCATTCCCACGTGCGAACGGTGACACACACACACAGACAGACACGCGCGCGCCTGAAGGAGGACCTGAACCTCCGGCCGCGCAACCCGTAACCTGTTTCCGCAGACCCCACGGCCATTCCCGTGCCTCACACGGTACAGCATCCACCTATTAGTGTTTCATTAACATCAGTCGTTGATAAATGGTTAATCATAAGCTGCGACTGAAGTATTTATCACTCTTGTCCAGTGGCGGCTGGTGATAATGTGCTGCAGCACACTGTACATATATTACTAAAATTATGCCATTTCTCTTCGAATGCAAGCGAGAAATCGCTGTAAAATTACATCCTTTCTATTGGAATACGAGCCAGATATCACAATAAAATTATGTCGATTCCCTTCCAATGCGTATTAGAATTCTAGTAATGAGGATGAAAACGCATTTTGGAGTGTTCTCGCCGCGATAGCTGGAAACCAACTCTGTGCGCTGAAGTGGGATTCAGCCGCACTGGTACGTGCGCAGAGAGGCGGCGCAGTCGTCTGTTCGCTAGTGCGCATGCGCAGACGTGACTTCAGGCCTGGCGGCTCATGTGTGCTGAGACCGACTTCAGAACCAGATCAATATTTCTCATCGCGCTGCGTGTAACGGCTGCGGAAGAATAGTGTATGACGAATATTGCGGCATACAGAGTCAAATAGCGCGCTGGCTCCGGCGTCTTGCACGTTGTCTCTCAAACCTACCTGTGAGAGGCTCGTATTCAAATACCTCTGAGTCTAAATTTTTAATTTATGTAAATAAAATTAATATTTTAAACGTTATATTTACGACCTGCAGTGAATACATGCAGTTGGCAGCGCTGTTATAGATTCCCCTGAAGGTCTTACTGTCAATACAATATTAATTGATATTTAATTAAAGGCAATCATACAGAGGTTGACTATTTATTTTAGTATATTTTGTTTCCTGTTGATTTTTGTAATATTGTAGTACACTGGTCAAATTTTGTACGAGCCGCCACTGCTCTTGTCGAACATACAAGCATCGAGGTTAAGAGTTACGTGATTGACTACACAGTAAGAACGGGAAGCGTGATAATACACCAACTCACCTGGCCGTCAAGCGTAGTTGTTTCTCTGATAATCTGCGTTTAGTTAGCCGCGTCCAATCATATAATGCAGCAGGAACTAGGGGAAAATACTAAAACGGCAATTCATACTATCATACTTTGTACTTACGGGCTAGATTAAAATATTAAAATATATGTAAGTACCCAATGTAGGCTTTTGCTTCCTGACTTTTTCTCCGGTTTTCTTTAACTTACTATTGTCGACAAATACCGTCCATAGTATACCTTACTGATTTTCTGTCGAAACTTTTAGAGACAACAGACGAGAGAAAAAAAAGCCGCAGAGGCACATAAAATGTTTAAAATTGTGGTTTTTGTCAGACGCGTTTAATTTGTGCATTCTGACAGTTAAGTTTCTTGAAGAGTAAGAGAAAAATAAGTATAACCAATTAGGGAACTTCAGCATAAGAAAATTAAATGCTCTGTTATATCGTTTATAATGTCTTCGTCGTAGAAAGAGTGTTGAACCTACATGATTAGATGTGTCTACTTCTTTAAAATTCACAACTATTTTTTGAGAATGTTTAAAATTTCGTGCACAGCTACGATGAGATGAAAAGTACTGATCAGCATAATGTTAAAAAGATGATTCAATTTTTCAGAGATGATCTGAGGAGGTGGAGGAGTTCAACATAGAGGAGGAGGTGATGGCAGAGAGGGGAGACGAGGGGATGAACAGAGAGAGAAAGGAAGGGAAGGTGGACAGGGAGAGAAAGCACAAGGTGAGGTGACTCTAATAAATATGTACACGGGCGACGCCATATTTTCAGCTATTCGGTCATATAAACTGTGAAAAGTAATGGGCCACTAACACACTGTTGGGGTATGTTGGAAATCAAGTTTATGTCTGAACACTTCTTTCCGTTGAAAAAGTCACGCTGTATTGTTTTCTAAATCGAGTTGGAACCTATGGTCATTCTGCAGTCTCCTGTATATAGTTAACGCAGTGCCACGAAGAGAAAATGTCTCAGACAAGTTCACAGCGAAGCAACCTAAGCATATGTTCTTGCTACTCTCCATCGTTCACTTAAACGCAAAGAAAACTTCACAAATAACAAAGTGAAAAGTACTCTCCGTCACACACTGTACAGAAATAGATGCAGTCTGTAGTCACTGCATCAAAAAAGGTTGTCAGAACAATTCAATTACACCTAATGAATGACAGATCCGTAGCATGGCCAGATAACTGTTTATACTGATTAGTCACAACAGTATAAACCACGTGACAGTCAATATATGCCGGCCGCGGTGACCGAGGGGACTGAGGCACTCCAGTCACGGTCTGCACGGCCACTACGGTCGGGGGTTCGAATCCCCCCTCGGGCATGGATATTTGGCCGTCCTTAGTCTTAGTTAGTTCATAAGTAGTTTGTAAGTTTAGGGACTGATGACCCCATAGTTAAGTCCCATAAGCTGTACAAACATTTGAATTTGAGTCAATATATCCTCATTTGGCACGATGACAGCGGGTACGCGTCTAGGCATGGAAATAATGAGGCCGTGCTATGTGGCTGGAGAGACCGCATCTGCATTCAAAGTAGCCGGATTCCCGTAATTTTCAGGGATCAGTTCCAACGTCATGTTCACTCACGTCACATATGCGTTCTATCGCGATCGCGGTGAGATACAAGAAGTTGAGGGACAAGGACATAATAGCAACTCGTCACCGTTTTCATCCAACCACTCCCGACCTTGTAACATGGTGCGTTATCATTGGAAAATGACAGTGCCGTTGGGAAACTCCATAATGATGACAGGGTGTACATGGTCTGAAGCCAGTGCACGATACTTCTGGTCATCATGGTGCCTCGCACGAGCTGAACTAGGCCCATACATGCCCACATAAATTGTGGTGTCGCACAAGTATGAAGTGCGCGCCACTTACTTTCGCCGCGCGCCGCCATGCACGCAAGGCGCGGCGTTCTTACGACGTCAGCCACGTGCGCCCTCTGCTACAACTCCGCTCGCGGCCACCACTGAACGACATCGTTCACTTGGGACTGAGATAGGAACCAGCTAACACTTCGGAATCAGATAGGCACCAGTGAAGACTTCGCTATCGGACAGGCACTAGGCAGGCCTCTAGCTCAACTATGTATCAGCATTCTGCAGTACTGATCTATGTAAAAGTTAAGTATTACTAAGTCTCTAAGAAATATATGTGTTGTTAAAAAAAATGTTCAAATGTTTGTTAAGCTTACGGGACTTAACTACGGGGTCATCAGTCCCTAAACTTACAAACTACTTATGAACTACTTACGAACTAGGACGGCACAAATATCCATGCCCGAGGGGGGATTCGAACCCCCGACCGTAGTGGCCGTGCTGACCGTGACTGGAGCGCCTCAGTCACCTCGGCCACCGCGGCCGGCTGTGTTGTTATGGTCTTCAGTCCAGAGACTGGTTTGATGCAGCTCTCCACCCTACTCTATCCTGAGCAAGCCTTTTCATCTCCTCATAAGAACGGCAACCCACATCCACTTGAATCTGCTTACTACTTCTTGGTATCCCTCTGCGACTTTTACCCACACACTTCCCTCCAATGCTAAATTTACGATTCCCCGATGTCTACGAATGTGTCCTACCAAGCGATCCCTTCTTTTAGCCAGGGTATGCCAAAAATTCCTTTTCTCACCAATTCTGTTCAGTACTTCTTCATTGGTTATGCGCTCTACCCACCTAATCTTCAGCATTCTTCTGTAACACCACATTTCAAAAGCCTCTATCCTCTTCCTGTCTACACTGCTTATCGTCCATGTTTCACTCCCATACAAGGCAACACTCCACACAATTGCCTTCAGAAAAGACTTCCTTACACTTAAATTAATATTCGATGTTAGCAAATTTCTCTTTTTCAAAAATGCTTTTCTTTCCATTGCCATTCTGCATTTTATATCCTCTGTACTGCGACCATCACATGTTATTTTACTACCCAAGTAACAAAACTCATCTACCACCTTCATTGTTTCGTTACCTAATCTAATTCCTTCAGCATCGCCTGATTTTCTAAGACCACATTTCATTATTTTTGTTTTGCTCTTGTTAATGTTCATTTTATACGCTTTCTTCAACACACTGTCCATTCCATTCAACTGCTCTTCCAGGTCCTTTGCTGTCTCTGACGGAATTACAATGTCATCAGCAAAACGCAATGTTTTTATTTCTTCCCCCTGTACTTTAATCCCTATTCCAAATTTTTCCTTGCTTTCCTTCACCGCCTGCTCGATGTACAAATTGAATAACATCGGAGAAAGGCTACAACCCTGTCTTACTCCCTTCCCAACTGATGCTTCCCTTTCATGCCCTTAGAGTCTAATAACTGCGGTCTGGCTTTTGTACAAGTTATAAATAACTCTCCTTTCCTTATATTTTACCCCTGAAATATATATCTCGTTCTAATTTACTCTAGTGTTTCTAGTTTCTGCTGTCCCACTGGCTGGTTACCTCCTACCTGCACAAGCGTGCATCCTTTATTCCTGTGTCGGTCTTTCTACTCGGCCATGACACCTACGACGGAAACGAGACACAAAAGCGGCGACGAGGCTGGGACACAAAATAAATGTCCCTACAAGCAATGCGCAAAAAATGTCCGGGAGTGTGGTAAAACAATTCATGGCTTTCACACTGCCCCTGTTCACTAATCGTTGAACTTTCGCGAAAGTTACAGGCATAGTTATATCAATATACTATACATAGTTCAACAGACGTGACGTCATGAACACGAAGTTGCGCCTGAAGCTACTGCCTTATGATTGACGTTTAAATTTATTAATTATTAGCTACTAAATGTCTTCGCAACGTATTTTGCAACCACTATCCATTTACTCTAGTGAATGCGACTTATAAATGGTGTCATTGTACTTCTTATAGTTAGGGAGATGTGACGTTAAATACACTCGCGTGGGGAAACCCGCGCATCATGGTTGTTCGTATTTTATGCGCAGCTGTACCTGCCATCCGATTTCAATCAGTGACGTAGCTATGTCACTAAGGGCCCCGGGTCAGAAATGACATTTGGGGCCCTCTTTAAAACTAGACAGGTGCAAAACTGCTTCACCAACAGGTTCTTACCGCCCACTGTTCGACATAAAAAGGCAAACATAAATACTACTAAGGAAATTATTATGTGTCATACAGAAGATAATATTCAATCCTAGTCTCCAGTATAATTATAACTGTGAAACTTTATTATTCTATCACGCAAAAATTACTGAGTAGATCTGGATACAATTTTGCAGAAGGATAGAGTTGGACCTGGGTAGATCATACAGATAAAACGACCCCATAGTTTCCTGAGCTGCTCCATACTAGGTGAACGAAGTCTCAAGCAGAAGCTACTAAAAAACAAACAATGAAGAAATATTTCTTAACCACGGAAACATAATAATAATAATTTGGTGTCGCTCATTGGCCTGGTGCCCAGTTATCCAACCGGGGAAAGGGGACCTACAGCTTAACGCGAAATCCGAACCGCGTGTCGTATCTGGCGACTCCTCACATCGTTGGGAGGTGAAGGATGGGTTAAAGCGCAGGCTGAAAAAAATTCAAGGTCCAACCGGGTTCCGAACCCGCGACCCTTCGCTTTCCAGTCACACAGACATTTTTATGCTTCTAAATTAGTGCTACAATACGGCTTTTGTCATTAATAAAGACTTCGAATGCATACGAATGAGATACACTTCTCTGGAAAGAAGAAAGTGCCGAGGATTGTGTACTGTCCTCAGTTATTGCTACTCCCAAACAAAGGAGAAATTTCTGTTACATACTTGTGATATTTGGTGATGTCATTGACAAGCAATATTTCAGTTTTGCTTAATTTATTTGTAGTTGTGCAGACATACGCCAGTTAACCTCCATGCTTTAAATAATGAAAAACTACACCAGTTGGCCACCCCCGTGAAGCACAGACATTGCCGAGGTGGGGTGACTTGCGTGCCTCAACGATGCAGAGAGCCGTACCGTAGGTGCAACCACAGCGGAGGGGTATCTGTGGAGAGGCCAGACAAACGTGTGGTTCCTGAAGAGGGGCAGCAGCCTTTTCAGTAGTTACAGGGGCAACAGTCTGGATGATATACAATAGGATGTCGATTATCCAAAGTAACTGAAGGACATAGATGTTCGGAAAACCGATTATTGGCATAATGCAACTGTACACTTGTAAATGTATTATGTATACAGTATTGGGAGGCGCGCCGCCCTTCTCGAGTGGCGTCGTGAGAAGGCCGCACTAGAAGCTCTACAAGTGTTCCGCCAGCCGGTGGCCCAGTGCGGCTACTGTGGGAGACTTGGTTTGAGGGGAGGAGGAGGTGATGGGAGAGTGAAAAAGTAAAATACAAAATTCGCGCTCTACTGTATTCTGTAACTTTTTTCGAACGTCGCTCTCGGAGGCCGAGGGGCCCCTACAGCTTGGGGACCCCGTGGCACTGCCCCGCCTAGCCCTATGGTAGCTACGCCACTGATTTCAATGAAACTTTACACACTTGAATCCTGCCCTCTTAGAATAGAAAGAACAGTGAACGAATAGTAGAAATCGAATCACCTTGACGTACTGGCTCGAAGAAATCGATCTGAATAAACAATCAGAAATAATTGGACAATATTCACATTCCTTAAGGGTATGAGATCAAGATTATACATGCCTGTTTAGGAAATCCAACTGCGAGAGAAGAACTACTTCATCCAGTCTCTCAGCACTCGTTTTAACCCACGACCAGTTGGATTAGTACATTAGATGCGGAGAAGTACACTGTTATTAAGTATTGTGTGTTAAGAAGACAGGAAATTAGAATTTGAGATTTACATAATGTAGGACCTGAGCAGCTCGCTCTACTGACGGCCACAACTGGGGAGCGCTCTTGCCCTCACAGGGATCTGTGCTGAGTATCTCTACAGGCAGCCTGCGATCTCCTCACTTATTCAGCTCTCTTAATGTGCTAGTGTCTTGTGAGCACTTGTCTCTGTGACACTTCGCTTACTGTTCATTTCCTTCGCATTTATATTTATCCGTCTTCACATGTGGCGCTTTCGCATGATCTGGTACAGCTACTAGCGTCATCTGTCTCGTTAGTATTGTCTGTGGAATCACTCGATGCCTCTCTTCGTTGCTACTTATTCTCGTCGTGGCAACAGAGCTTCAGATTTACTTCTGCTCAAATTCAAATCACGAGGTCAGATCGCAATTGATTGTCAAGGGGTAGAAGTAGGTTTTTGTCGACTCCCTGTCCCTCCACGGGCATAATTACCAACGTGACCATGATTTATACGCAGAACATGCGTGGGGTATGGCCCGTGGACGGTTAAGAAATGAGTCACACAGCAGCTGGGACCAACAAACCGGCGCCGTTCAGAAAGTAAGGTGACTTATCAAACTGCGCCGCAACCTCCATTCGCTTATCAATTTATTTTTTGTTATTTTGGTACACATGTCCCGAACATATGTTCAGAGTTTCGAGTGTACACCACACTTGGATTGTTTCAACAGTTAGATAGGTTAGATGTTACTGAAGATATTGGCTCGTGTTATGCAATTTTTTCGACTGTTTTGGGCATGAGATGTTTGTCGGCCAAGTTTGTTCCAAAATTTCCCAAATTTGATCAGAAGAACCGTCTCGTGTTAGTATCGCTCCGGAGACAATGATGATCCTGATTTGCTCAAAATGGTCATAAATCGTGACTACTTGGGTTTACGGTTATAACGGCCTAATGGAAGCAGCCCAGTCAACCGAGACAGGAAAAAGCACTCAAAGGTCCACTAAATGTGAAAGTTTGGCTGACTTTTTTTATTATTTATTTTTAATTTCTGTGACGTAGTGCTTTACAAATTTTTGCCTCACGATCGTGTGGTCAATAAGGAATATTACCTTGACATTATGCGACGTTTCCGAGAAGTATTTATTTAATGCTCAGACATTTGATACATAGTCGTTAGTCTTCTAACTTCCCAATACAACTGACTATATGACATCCCTTCACAATATTGCAGTCTTTCACAGTTTCTTAGATGCTCTCAATTCATAATGGTATTTCCCCTTTCACATATAACACACTTCGGTGAGGGGAAGATTCCAGTTCTCTGCAGGTGTTCCGCAAGGCAGTCGTGGCCTGCAGTAATTCTTCGAAATGCTGCCACCGTTTCCCTTTTTGGGTGTTTAGGAAGTTCGTTCTTCTCTTCTAACAGCAGAAGCCATGTTTTTCCCTGCCCTTTTGTTGTCAAGTGGTCATAAGACTTCTTCTTGAAACTGTTGTTAATAAGTCTTTTAATGGAGATGTATGATAATTTTGGGCTATTTGTTTGAGTGTTCTTGGTTCGTTTTTGGCTAAAAACTCTGACACTTCATTCCCATGTATACCTATATGTGCTGGTATCCACTGAGAAACTCAGTTCCAGTATTGGTGATTGAGGAAATAAAGGATTTTATATCATTTATGCAAGCACTTAGAGGTGCTTGGAAGAATGCAATAGCCTGTACTGCAGAAGTTGAATTAAACTTAACTTTTAAAGTATCTGCGGACAGTGCTTCATAAATTTTTCCTTCAAGGTCGTGCGGTCAGTAGGGAATATAACCTTGACGTTCTGCGCCGTTTCCGAGAAGCAATACGCAAAAATCGTCTGAAATTATGGAAAAACAATTCATAGCTTTTGCATAACGACACTGCACCTGCTCATCCATCGTTGCACTTTCGCGAAAGTTATAAGCAGAATTACATGACTGTACGCCATATCGTTTAGGAGGTATGACGTCATGAACACGGAATTCAGTCTAATACGACTACATTTTGAATTACGTTTAAATTTATTACATCTTTGCTACTAAATGAATTCACTATATATTTTGAAACCACTATCCATTTACGCCAATGAATGTGCCTCGGAAATTGTTTCTTTGTACTTGTTACAATTTAGGAGACGTGACGTTATGAACACTGAGACACGTGGGAAACCGTCAGTACCCTCCGCCTTTCACCGTATGAAGTATTTGGTAAAAGGTGAAGTTCCCCTAGTGATGAAGGTTAATGGTGCTAAATAGCACGGTTCGGTATAAAACGGCAGATTTTGTCGAATTTCATAGATAAAATACCCTCTGCCAAACACCATACAAAGTTGTACGTAGGCAGGGATTTCTTTTCCTTGGATATTTGTGTCGTCCTAGTTCGTAAGTAGTTCCTAGGTAGTTTGTAAGTTTACGGACTGATGACCCCGTAGTTGAGTCCCATAAGCTGTACAAACATTTGAACATTTAAAGATCAAGCGTGCGGTTTCATTGCAGTCGGATGAAAGGTACAGCAGCGCATAAAATAATAACGGCGATGATGTCTCAGTGTTTGTGACGTCACATCTGCAGAATTATAAGGAGTACAACGAAATGCTTTTGTAGGCACATGCAATGGCGTTAATGGATAGTGTTTGAAAAAATATTGGAATGCATTTAACATCTAAAACGATGAGAGTGTAAGTAGCAGCTAGCAACTAACAGAGGCATGGAGTGACTCAGCAAATAATACTAACGAGTCAGACGACTCTAGTAGCGGTACCAGATTATACGAAAGCGCCACATGTGAAGACGCATAAATATAAAATGTGAAGGAAATGAATAGTAACCGAAGTGTCACAAAGAGAAGTGCTGAAAGAATGGATAATATAGTTATATTCACGGAATATATGACATTTACTGCGAATGGGTAATGTGGTGTCGCACAAGTCTAAAGTGCGCGCCACCTACTTTCGCCGCGCGCCGCCATGCACGCACGGCGCGGCGTTCTTACGACGTCAGCCACGAGCGCCCTCTGCTACGATCCCGCTCGTGGCCACCACTGAACGACATCGTTCACTTGGGACTGAGATAGGAACCAGTTAACACTTAGGAAGACTTAGTGAAGACTTTGCTATCGAATAGGCACTAGGCAGGCCTCTAGCTCAACTATGTATCAGCTTTCTGCAGTACTGAGCTATGTAAAAGTTAAGTATTACTAAGTCTCTAAGAAATATATATCTCGTTCTAATTTACTCTAGTGTTTTTAGTTTCTGCTGTCCCACTGGCTGGTCACCTCCTACCTGCACAAGCGTGCATCCTTTATTCCTGTCTCGGTCTTTCTACTCGGCCACCAACACCTACGACGGAAACGAGACACAAAAGGTAAAGCCGGGATCCGAACTCGGGTCTCCTGCTTTCTAGGCAGTTACGCCGACCCCTGCACTACCGGGTACACATAATCGCCTCTCCTGCATGGAATTACTCAAGTACGCCTCCCGTCGGATACAAATTCTCAACTTTGCCCTGTCCACTAGAACTGAAATCCGTAGTTATTGTAATCTAATTACCGTAAGACAAAGGGACTAGTAGTGCCTCCGCACTGAAGGAAGGATCATTGCCCGTCATCGGCATTCTGTATCTATATCTATAAATGTGAATGTCTGTTCGGTGTACGTTTATCACGTCTGAACCACAAGACATAAAGAGCTAAAAATCTGTAAAGTTACTAATGTCTACCCGGGGAAGGCTTTAGGCACGGTTTTATGGCGATCGGATAGCAATTTATCTATATATATGTATATATTAATGTGAATGTCTGTTCGGTGTACGCTTATCACGTCAGAACGACAAGACGGAGAGACTTAAATATTTGTACATTTACTAATTTATAGCTGAGGAAGGTTTTAGGCACGGTTTTATATCGATCTGATAGATATTTAGTAATTTTTAAGAATATAACGCAAAACGCGGAACAATAATTACTCTTTGAAAATTATATTTACTCTTTGAAAATGATTTTATTGGTTGCATTGTTGCTTGACGGTTGATAATGATAAAAGAGTGGAGTATATTGGGATGGAAAGTTATCGGTGTATATAAAATTCTATGTGTGTTTGTGTTAATATTTCGCACTACAGCGAAAACTACAGAACGCAAACGAATGGTCTGTGTGTGATTGTTGTCCTAAGTCTCCTGTTGTACACCATAGCAGTTCCATGCCGATAGCTATAAGGGCGTGGAAGATACGGGTGTTTAAAGTCGTCAAATTATAAAAAAATTCGGAGTGAAGGCCAGCGATGACGTTTGCGACTCTGTAGCAAGGAGGTTACATACAGCGAAACGTGATGCCACAGACCAAATCTTTGGTCTATGCTTGCTACGATGTCTTCAGCTCTTTCTCTATAAGGATAAGCATAGAATAACGAAATATAAGAATAAATAAATAAAGCAATGAAAAAGAAATTTCTTTTAATACATCTCTTTGAAAAAAAACGATTTGACGTTTCGCGCATTATCTATCATAATCAACCAACACGCGGCGGAGCCGCGGGCTTAAGCTAGTAAGTTATAACTTATAGATAATATAGTTCTTCTCTAGCAGTCGTGCTTGACAAACAGGCACTTATAAGCTTGAAATCAGACGGTAAAGGAACATAAATACCGGGCAATTAATGCCAACTTGTCCAATAAAGTAACTGTTGTGAAAATTAGAGCTTATTGAAATATTTACAGAGATTACAGTACTGAGTGGGAGACTCTCGCACTTTAATCAAATGTTCAAATGTTTGTGCAACTTATGGGACTTAACTACAGGGTCATCAGTCCCTAAGCTTACAAACTACTTATGAACTAGCTAAGACTACAGACGGCACAAATAACCATGCCGAGGGGGGATTCGAACCCCCGACCGTAGTGGCCGTGCTGACCGTGACTGAAGCGCCTCAGTCACCTCGGCCACCGCGGCCGGCGCACTTTAATCGGGCATATGCAATGCTGGCTTGCCATTGCTTTCGTGTGTTTACCGTGGATTTGATCTTTTCAGCCCGTACGAATGTCGAGGGCTGAGTACAGGGCGGAGTTTGTCGCGGTCGCGCGACAACATTCTGCCACACAAACAAACAACAGAGGTTCAAAACACAACCGTTCAAGTTTGATCAGGCGGTAACGATATGCCGCTTTCCCTCCCAGCTTCTGGATCGCATTACTGATCTGTTGTCCTTGGAACGCTTATTCTTGGCAAATGCAGGCTGTGTATGTCTGTACACTTGAAGATCCGATGAATAAATTTGTTTTGAGAAAGAAAAGGGAAAAGTCCTAGTCGCAGTGAAACTGAAACTCGACGTAAATAAATAAATAAAATAAAAAAATAGCAATAAGCAAATCACATAAATATATGTACCAATTAATTTTGCCAGATGTATGAATTTAAATAATTTTTTACTAGAATGAGCATCGTTTAGAAGGTGTTGACCAATAGATGCAATTGAATGGTTTTCAAAGAGCTGGTAGACTTTATTTATGTTAATAAGATGAGTGAACAATTCACTGTTACGGATTTAATTATAGAAGACGCCTCCAATATTCACTGCACACATGTGACTGTGAGCGATGATTTAGTTGCATGAACAAAATAAAAAACTTCTAATGATTAATACTGAAGGCTTCACCTCGCAATCACTTTCATTTTGAAAACGCACTAAGTGTTTGGATTATGCATAAAACTGAAGTATTCTAACCGATGTAATAAAATGCAACCTATATGACTACTCGCAGTTCAGAGTAGTCTAGACAAGATATGGAAGGTGTGGATCTATAAATGTAAAAGTTAATTTTAAAAAGTTAATAATAATAAAACTTAATTTAGCAGATTACTGTTAACGTCAATTCAATAGAAACGGATTTCACCTTTTACCCTCATTAATAGCATAATTTATAAAATTTTCTCCTAGCAATAATTTGCACGAATTTTTCATATTTTGCACAAATATAAATTTAGAGAAAATTACTGGGTATGAGGTCCGCCTGATATGCAAACACTGTTTTTATTTGACACCCAAACTAGTTTCAGAACCTCTGTGCCATCGTCAGTGGGCTTTATATTTATTTCATGCTGTGAACAACAAATTACATTTATTTTTTTTTACTATTGTGCTAGTTGAGAATTTAGGCCTAAAAAAGTCGTCAGTCTTATTTTTGTTTTTTACCTTAATTTACATTTTGTGGTCATATGGGACCCTTTTTATATACTTATTAAGTGGTAGCGTTGTCATCTCAACCAAAATTCTCTCTTTTAACAAATTGTTAGGTTTCTTAATCGCTACTTATGGTGTAAAAACGTGATTTTGGCATCTGGGGATATTTTTATCGTCTGTTTATTCTCTATTACTTACTGTGTGTGCTATGCGAAACAGGGCGGAAGAAGAAGTATATAACAAAAGAAACAGTAAGTAACAGAGAATAAACAGAAGATAAAAATATCCCCAGATGCCAAAATCACGTTTTTGCACCATAAGTAGCGATTAAGAAACCTAACAATTTGTTAAAAGAGAGAATTTTGGTTGCAGATGACAACGCTACCACTTAATAAGTATATAAAAAGGGTCCCATATGACCACAAAATGTAAATTAAGGTAAAAAACAAAAATAAGACTGACGACTTTTTTAGGCCTAAATTCTCAACTAGCACAATAGTAAAATAAAATAAATGTAATTTGTTTTTCACGGCATGAAATAAATATAAACCCCACTGACGATGGCACAGAGGTGCTGAAACTAGTTTGGGTGTCAAATGAAAACAGTTTTTGCATATCAGGCGGACCTCATACCCAGTAATTTTTTACTGCAAACACGGAAAAAGAGCTGCAAATCAAGAAAATGATAAATAAATTTAGAGTTGTGCATTTTCGCGACGTTGTTCTATTTTCTAGCTTAAACACTGGTACAGCCCCCCGTGACTTGCACCTCATTGCTCCCTCTGAGATGCTGTGTCCCATGAATAGTACGCCGATATAACAGCACGTTCAACCGTACTTTTATGGTTGTAACCTGCCGTTGTAGCAGCAGTAACCGACAGAAGGCCTGCGCCAGACACCTCGCAGCACCGTCCTCTGAGTGTCTACATATCTGTGTTTGCACACGCATGCGGTGACCAGTTCTTTGGTTCTTCAGTATATATTAATGCCAGCCATCACTACCTTATCAATACTTCTGTGAAATCCTGGGAGTTGCAATTTGTCATACTGTAAAATAGAGAATTATTAGTTATGATAGTATTGCTCTGGACCGTCAATATTATAAAGTTGCATGTTGTTACTCCTTCATATTGGTAAGAGTTGGCCAACGGCAGTACACAACATCTGATGTCTCTACAGTAAGAGGCAGCTGGAAGTCCTCACATTTCGCTGCTATTTTCTAGATATTACCAAAACTGTTTGCTGATAATGCCTCCTTATAGGAAACTACGTCAGTTTTTCTCGTTATTAGAGGTCATCATATATTCTCCCTCTAAGAATGACGAAAATTTGCCTCTTAGTTTTCCCATTTATATTCCGTCTTTGTTCAGAATTATTGTTCGTGCCTTTCAGCCCAATTCTGTGTCGTCATGAAACAGCATATCGCAACATGAAAGCGAAGATAGAGGTTTGTGCCTTAGATAAGCCCCACCGCGGACCGAAGAGAAAATGCGTGAAAAATACTAATGTCGGACACGTTCATGATTCGTCGTTTGAGCTACGGTGTTAATTTAATTAGTATTAAGTTCGCAAATCAAGCGTTAAGTTTATGTATCTGTTATGTGATGATTCTGTTCAGTATCTTCTAATTCAAATGCTTGTTAAGCTTAAGGGGTCCATCAGTCCCTTAACTTACAAACTACTTATGAACTACCTTATACTAAAGACGACACAAACATCCATGTCCGAGGGGGGATTCGAACCCCCGACCATAGTGGCCGTGCAGACTGTGACTGGCGCTCCCCAGACCACTTGGCCACCGCAGCCGGCATATTCTAATTAATTGTTTATTACTGTTTTCAATGCATCCTATGGTAACGTATTTCAGAGAGAAAAACATAGCTGGAAAGTTAATGGCTGGCATTTTATTTCATCTTGCGTCTGTAAGTTATAATGATTGCATGCTTGGTACATTTCACTTGACACCTTTGAGCGGTGGAGCTTAGTTATGGTACTTAATGTTTCTTAACTGAATAACATTTGAAACTTGACCTAAAAACTTTATGAAGAAATAAGTTTTGTTTATTTTACCCATGTACGTTGTGGTTGATCTTATAGTGACGAAATGGACACGTAATAAATGTGTCTTTCGATACACTCTCTGTCTTCTAAGAGTGTGAAAAATGATTACTAAAATGCCATATATACATTTGGATACAAAAGCAGCATCATGCTTATTACTTACCTCCACACTGTTTCACATTCTGGTTCAGTGTGGTATGGAAAAGACCGAACTTGAAACAGATGTCATGATGAACTTGTAATATTGGCGTGTCATCTTTAAATTTGGATTACCGTATTAAAACACTACTTCTAACATGCTGAATCTGTAGCAATTGTTCTGTAGAACTTTCAAAACCACGTTGTAAAAATATAAAGCTCGTCAGTTTATTTAAAAAATGTTCAAATGTTTGTAATTATATCGGACCAAACTGCGTGGTCATCAGTCCGTAGCTTACAAACTACTTAAACTAAGGTAAAATATCCTAAGTACAAACACACAAACACCCATGCCGGACTCGAACCTCCGCAGCGAGACCGCAGCTTTAGACCGCAGCTTTAGACCGCTCGGCTACTCCACTGCGGCTCAGTTTATTTCACCTACAGCAAAGTACTTAAGTGGCATGTCATGTGAGAGAGATAAGGTTTGGGAAAGATAAAATATTATCTGCAGAGCAATTATGTCCAGTTAACAAACGAATAGTTACACGCGACGTTCCCCAACACACAGTTAATCTGGCAAAACCTTGAAATACTCCAGTGCAATAACTCGCAGTTCCAACCTCGAAGCTTTTGATTTCTCTGCAATATTTCATTCAATACAAAATGTCAAGTGTTGTAAATAAATAGCTTAACTTTTAATGCAAAAATTGTGACTATTTGTGTGCACATATGAGTCCATATGAAGCCACGACAGAAATTTCTTGTCCAAGGCCATGGGCAATAGGATGAAAACTACAATATAAAAACTAACTTGTCTGCCACATAGAATTAATCTTATTACAGTAAAAGTTTAACAATAACGATAAAAATAAGTATTTATTCTTCCTATGCAAAGGCTGAAACATGTAGGTCCTGAACGATATCTACTCTTCAGGAAAACGAGTTTTCATTAGGAGCCTCCTATCATAAAATATTGGTTGCCAATAAGGTACAGTTTAAGAAGATTTATCTGTTTCCATTTTCCTTCACACCACCCATAAATGTATTTGTAGAACTTCTGTGTGTATTGTTATTAATACCACATAGCGTGCGCTATATGTAATTTTCTACATCTTAAGTCCAGTTATTTGTTCAGTATAAGAGAACTTTGAAATATATTTTCTACTGACGTACATTTTGGAATATTGTATTTAAATTACTATTTGAAGTATGGTTTCAGTTCATAACTGACAATGTGTTCTTATTTGATTCACAGTCTACCTATCTTTGACTACCAAGTACATGTGAAAAGAATACAGAACTTAAGCGTATGAGTTATGTAAATATGTTCAAATGTTCGTTAAGCTTATGGGACTTAACTACGGGGTCATCAGTCCCTAAACTTACAAACTACTTATGAACTACTTACGAAGTAGGATGGCACAGCCGGCCGCGGTGGCCGAGGGGACTGAGACGCTCCAGTCACGTTCTGCACGGCCACTACGGCCGGGGGTTCGAATCCCTCTCGGGCATGGATATTTGTGCCGTTCTAGTTTGTAAGTAGTTCATAAGTAGTTTGTAAGTTTAGGGACTGATGACCCCGTAGTTAAGTCCCATAAGCTCTACGAACATTTGAACATTTTTTTAGGACGGCACAAATATCCATGCCCGAGGGGGATTCGAACCCCCGACCGTAGTGGCCGTGCAGACCGTGACTGGATCGGCTCAGTCCCCGCGGCCACCGCGGCCGGCTTGTAAATATGTGTTTCATATTTTTGTCATCTAGAAACACGCAATAATTTCCTCGATTTGTGTCCGTGGAGCGTGCAATATATCTAATTTTACCTACTTTATACTTTGGCACACAGTTAATTGCAAAGAAAATGCGTCAAACAGTTCAAGAAAGATTATTTAAACGGAATTCATCTACTTTTGCAATATACTGATAAGGGACTATAGCTGTTTTCGTGCCATTATCACGTCAATTATAGATATACACGGAACCTAAGAGAGATACAATATGTAACAAAGAGTAAGCGAGCACTACCGTCTTTACCATAGGGGCACAGGCCCAGGGCCCCCAGCCTGATGGGGCCCCCGAGAAACTAGTTCCTTTCTTCTAGGCAGTCACTTTTTGTAAGTGAATTTTTATAAAGACCCAGAAATTGTCTCGAAACGTGTCATATATGGTGTGGCAAGTGACTTGGTTTACACAAGCATAGTACCGTTTTTTTGTTTCTTTGAACACATTTGGTAAATAACTGAATTGTTAATTATACTACGATTTCAACGTGTATAGATGGACATTAAAAATAATCTGACATACTTGAAATCTAACTAGTGGAGAAGGTACTTCACCTAAAACACGTATTTTCTCTTATTCCGAGAGAAGTGACTTCATTGTGGGACGCTGCTTGTCATGTGGAAGTTGCGTGTCAGTCTCTCCACAAACGTAAAAAAGTCTTCTTTTTATTCGTACTTTTTCTCTTACTTTCTTTACTCTTCTTATAGTCCCAAGTGAAACGCCAGTAGCAGTTTGAACTTTATCGAGGGAACTGTTTTATGCGATTTTATCCTGTCTTTTACGTCTTCCGTCATAAACTTAATTGCGTTATACACAATATCTCGTCTCTGGTTATGCAGAACCCTTCCTGCACCAACTGGTGGAGACAGCAATGACGCACTTAGTATGACAGTTTCTTTTTATTTGTCTTCAGGCAGAGCCCATTTAATCAGATCCATATCTTTAATATAAGGAAGCAGCGACACATGAACTTTGATAACTAGAAGGGTCTAGAGCAGACTGATGCGGCCTCCCCTTAGAACAAAGTAATGGACTCGCCCGGCGCTTAGGACGACAATGCGCAACGGCCTCGCCTGCGAAGAAACCAATGGACTCGCCCGGTGCTTAGGACGGCACTGCGCATCGGCCAGTGCATCCAGTCCCGGTGAATTCGACATTGTTGGAGTTTCTACCTTCCGAAGCCACAGTTCGTTATCAGGGTGCTTCGAAGCGCCATTTGACTGTACGTGATTTACGCGATTCACTCTGTTTACTTGGCAGTGACTACTTGATATTTTTGTAGTGTCTTTCAACAATGTCAAAAAGAATATACTTAATTGGTTCAAAAAAAGGAAAAAAAAACTTGCAATTGAAAAAGAATCTGTCAGCAGACTTCCTAAACTTACTTCATTTTTCACTGTTGAAGAAACTAACAGGCAGATTGATGCATCTGCCTCATCATCTCAAGATATCTCTAAATCTCAACTTAGAAACGGTGTCCATGTTTAACATAGAAGATGACATGTGTGTTCCGAGGTCATCAGGTCCACTTATGACGACAGCTGCACACACCACAACATGCTTTCTCCATCTCAGGCCACTTGGATTCACCGGACAGAAGTATGTTAGAAAACATAGCTCACGACCCTGATAAGTACTATGATGAAATTGTAAACGGAAGAAGTCCGTGATATTTGGATTTACAAGGGCGCAGAGTTTTACCAAAACAAAAATATCCAATGTTCCAATCTTTGTAAATCTATCGGACCAAACTGCGTGGTCATCAGTCCGTAGCTTACAAACCACTTACATTAAGGTAAAGTAACCTAAGGACAAGACACATCCCCACGCCCCAGGGAGGACTCGAACCCCCGACGGCGAGCAACCGCGCGCTCCGCAGCGAGGTGCCTCTGCTACTCCAACGTGGCACAAAAATAGCGATTTCTCAGAAACCACTACACATTTTGCTGATATAAGTGGTAAAACAAAAACCAGAAAATTAACTAGGACAGTTTTCACTCGCAAACTGATGAATGGTGAGTGTGTAGAAAGAAAGTGGCTTCTGTATTCACCGTCCATGAAATCTGTGTACTGTTATTGTTGCCGTCTATTCAATAACACTGTCGGCAATAATTTGAGTTCTTCCAGGGGATCCAAAGTTTGGAAGCATATAAACAACTTATTAAAGGAGCATGAGAACAGTTTACGCCACAGGGAATCACTGATGAATTATGTTGCAAGAAGCAAAATTGTTGGTAGACTTGATACTGGGTTGCTTTCCCAGTTTAATGTTGAGATCAACTATAGGAGGAACATATTGAAAAGAATTGTTGCAGTTGTGAAATTTTTGGCGTCAAGGGGACTAGAATTTCGCGGAAAAAATTATATTTTGGGATCTGAAAACAATGGAAATTATTTGGGATGCTTAGAATTTCTTTTCTTGCTGATCATATACGAAAGTATGGCAATCGTGGCAAAGGAAATACATGGTATTTGTCTGCAAATATTTGCAATGAATTTATTGATGTAATGGGACAGAAGGTGTTAACGACGAGTGTCAACGAATTAAAAGCAGTCAGATACTATTCAATAAGCGTGGATTCCTCGCCAGATCTCTGTCATGTTGACCAGCTAACTTTCATCGTTGGGTATGTAAAAGATGGCCAGCCTGTTGAGAGATTTTTTGCAGTTTTTGCCTATGAAGAAGCATAGGGCTCAAAGTATAGAAGATACTATTATGAAGTTTTAGGATAGCTGTGACATTTCAATAAAAGATTGCCGCGGACAGAGCTATGATAATGCAGCAAATATGGCTGGAAAGTATTCCGGTCTTCAGGCAAGAATAAAAGAAAAATGTAAATTTCCTATTTTTGTACCATGTGCCACACATTCACTGAATTAGTAGGTGTTCAGGCGGCTGCAGGGTGTTTCTGAAGCAGTAGCATACGTCCATTTTTTCCAAACATTGACCACCTTTTCTTCTGCTTCGAACAATCGTTGAAAGTTTGAAAGAATGTTTAGTTGCAAATAAAGTTCTGAAATCCCTCTCTGAAACCAGATAGTCTGCTCGCGCTGACGCGCTTAACGCATTGAATAATGGCTACAATGATATTTTTTAAGCTTTAAAGTCAATTAGTAGCAACGCTGATCAGCCAGTGGAAACAAAAAATGAAGCTCAAAGCCCTTGCAAGAAAATGAATAAACTCGAGATCATTCTCCTAACGGAGATACGGGATGACCTTTCGAGAATGATCAACAACACAAATGTAACTTTACAAAGTAGTACCGTCACAATAGACTTGCAACAAAACGTTTTGCATCTATTTCCGATTTCATCAGTTCTGCGCGCAGTAGTTCGATCAGTATGAGTCTTCAGCCAAAGAGAAAATTCCAGGTGCTGACTATAAGGGCAATTCTCAAGGGACTACAATTTGCAGGAATCATATCACTTTTTCCGAAGATTCGTCAGAAACTGTCCAGCTGAGTGCCAAAGAAACATTTCGTGTAGAAGATTTTCTGCCTATAATCGATACATTGGATTCTTGTTTGAAGCGACGTTCAGAAGCATACGAGAAAATTCTCATTTAAAACAAATCTATTCTGAACAGTTGAGAAACAGGTGCAAAAGATTTACAGAATTTCATCAGACGTTAATGCTAATGACCTCATATCAGAATGTTTTCATTTAAAACAATATTTGAAAAAAATCCAAATGAATCAGCAGAGCTAAGTACATCATCCTTACATTCTTTAATAAAAGCAGATAAAATAAAAGAAACCTTTCCGAATGTAAAAAATGTTGCTAGCCGGATATTCCTTTGTCTAATGTTAACCAACTGCAGTGGAGAGCGTTCCTTTTCCCACTTAAAGAGAATCAAACATGAATTACGAACGACTATGCTACAGGAACGACTTACTAATTTCTTAATCACGTGCATAGAAAGTGACACACTTCAACAGTTGGACTTTGAAGACTTAATAGAAGATTTTGCATTTCATAAATCCCGAAAAAACCTGTAACAGCAACGTAAGTCCAATTTGCAAAACAGTAATCACTAGTCTTTTATTTGTGCATTTCTAACCATAATAACCAATAAATCCACTAAACAAATGTACATCATACTGATAAGTTGATTCCAAGGAAAATTCTGTTGTGTTGTAGGGTCCCCTAATCTGTGTGACAGATTAGAAAGAGACACTCCAAAAAAATGTATATTTTGTATTCTTGAAATCTTTAAAGTAATCATTAATTCGAATGAAAGATTAATTTGTGGAACTAATCATTAGTATTTGGTTTGTAATATTTTAACCAATTAAGCCACAAGATAAATGTACACCATTCTGATGCATTCATTTAGTTTTTTTAAGGTCCCCAAAACACTGAGTGCCCAGGGGCCCCTGTATGGCTTAAGACGGCCCTGTAAGCGAGCGACAATGTGGAAATGAGAGTAGAAGGGTTACTTTCATATGAGCACACATTTTCATTGACTGCTCAAGACCACTCCTCGACCAGCCCCATAGACGCATCTCCGTGAGAGGGACAGATTACTATTGCCCACAAAAGTATTTGTCAGGCATCTTGACTTAGCACGTTTGTTTGATCTTCGTCGATGGACTGCAGTCGAGGGATCCACTGGCAGAACACTTGAAAGATGCAACACTTCTACTAAAGAAACTACACTTGTCGTTCAAATATTCAAATGTTTGTAGAGCTTATGGGACTTAACTACAGGGTCATTAGTCCCTAAACTTACAAACTACTTATGAACTACTTAATACTAAGGACGGCACAAATATCCATGCCCAAGGGGGGATTCGAACCCCCGACCGTAGTGGCCGTGCAGACCGTGACTGGCGCGCCTCAGTCAGCTCGGCCACCGCGGCCGGCTACACGTGTCGTCCTAGTTTGGAATATTGCTGTGCATTGTGGGATCCACACCAGGTGGGAATGACTGACGATTTACAGAACATTCACAGACGGAGAACTCGTTTTGTATTATCGCGATATAGGGGAGAGAGTGTCACGGAAATGATGCACGAGTTGGGGTGGAAATCATTAAAAGAAAGGCGTTATTTGTTGCGGCGAGATCTATTTGCGAAATTTCAGTAGTATAACACTGGCGGTACTGGCACAGTGATAATCGTCCGTCGACGATAGTGTCATCGACGCCAGACGCTCGGCCAATTACCCGACCGCAGATCAAAGGATGCCGTCACACACTAACAATAGCGCACTTAAGGATGATTGACAGGTTACACGAAAGTGCACTTAACACTTGCAAGTAAACAACACCCCCCTCCACCCCCTGGCGCCGCTACCAGACAGGCGGCACCTCCAACAGGTCCAGACCTGTCCACCCCCGCCAGACTGGCGCCACATCCCCCCACCCTCAGCCACACACCTGGCCGACACACTGCCACCGCCCTCGCCCCCGCCGCCGACATCAGCCGCCACCACCGCCACCCCTTCGCCCCCAGCAGACGCCCAATTGCCCGACCTCCGCCTCCAATTAAATTTGCATATCAATTTATTTGTAACAACCTATGTTTTTATCAGTAACAAGGGCAACTGCCTCCACAAGGAAGCACTTGCATGAGCACAGACCCTGCCACGCATCCCCCACTACCTCACCCCACCGACATCCCTAAAGATTGCCGCCCCCACATGACGAGGTCCGGGACTCGAACCCGCACCCCTACGATTTTTTTTACAAAATTTTGTACTTATAGACATACAACAACATTGGAAAATAAGAGCCTATTATTGTGTACAGTACAATTGCCTGGAATAATAACATCGCACATGTCCGCCTCCACAAGTTGACACTTGTGCGAGTGCCGCCCCCCAACCCCGCCCCACAGGCCATCCACCACCGCTCCCTATTATTTTATCCATTAGAACATTACATAAATCTTCCTGTAATCCAACACTTTTATGGTCTTATACGCCTTCCGACAATACCGAGAATTCGGGTAGTTTGTCTGTCTGTAAATCTATCGGACCAAACTGCGTGGTCATCAGTCCGTAGCTTACAAACTACTTAAACCTAGGTAAACTAACCTAAGGACAAACACACACACACCCATGCCCCAGTGAGGACTCGAACCTCCATGGCGAGCAATCGCGCGCTCCGTAGCGAGACGCTTTAGACCGCTCGGCTACTCCACCGCGGCTCGAGTAGTTTAATTCTACCTCCGACGTACACCCATCTAAGGAATCTCTCCGTCCTGTTACAATGCAAACGATTCTTTACAACAGGTCAAATACCGATAATCGAGAGCTCCAAAAGACTTTCAGACACTATTATACAACGGAGAGTTAACAACAAAAATGCACGAAATAATCTACCGATTTCCGACCGTCTATACTATAACGTTTTTCCTCTCGAAAGCATTGACCTAACAACACCCTTAGTCGACAATACAGCAACCACGGAACTGAGGTAGTACTTTAACTGCCCAATGTAACACTGATTTTCAGCTCGACCAGCCCTTTAACCACAAAAATTCCTACTCCAAGGTCGGATTTATGTTTTAATTACAAGTAGCTGTCTACCACATACGAAGATGCTAACTTACACAGCGCAACACCTGTTCCTCAGAAGAACATGGTGTGTCTACACTTTTTTACTACAGTGCAACTAAGTAGGTGCAACTTAATGTTCGCAAACATTTATATCGCACCCCAACGCCCGCATCCACCGATCATAACCTGCTCTCTAAGGAATGTGACACACAGTACAGGGCCGCACTTTGTAAATAATGGCTATCCTCGTTTTCGATCTAGTCCGTAAGTGTATACTGTAACCTCTAGTCCGAAACGCCTGTTATAAAATAGATAAGGTGATTCGACAAATAAATGTAGTCGTCGGCAATCGATTCCAAACGAAAGTCACGGGTGGGTACCAAGTACGTGCACATACCCAGTTGGTTAAAAAATAATTCCAGCGAAATCGTATGGGATGCCAAACAACACGAAGCTGGAGACGATATGAGTACGTAAAATACGATGCAGTATGTATTCTACAAGGTTAAACTACTTGGTGTGGATAGTTAATAATACAGTAGAGTGTTGCTATAATAGACAATTTCTGTATGGAGGGAGTGGTGTAAGCATTACCTGTAATAAGAGTTGAATAACCAAGACAGTGTTCTGTCTCTCCATTGAGTGTTTTTACCGGGTTCTTAGAGGTATGTTGTGTGGTCGTTAACGTATACATCGCCTTATATCTGGAAAACCCTGTAAATGCTTGGCTAGTATAGTCCCGACCCTAACTAGAGGCGTTTATGTTCAATTTTATCAGCTCTGTTTCTTAGTCTATACCCTGATCTAAGATTAATAGGATCGTTTGGTAAAATACATGTTGTACTTATCTGTGTGGGGTCTAAATGTCTGATTTATCAACCTCTATAATCGAAGGAAGCGTTGTACCTCTCGCCCATATGGGGTTTATTTGGACTTTTGCTTAGAAATATCTCTCAAAAGCATAAATCTGGAGAACGAGTCGTACTAGGACATGATCCGTTGGTTGTGGTGTGAATGTTTGTGCTCAATAGCTTGCTTTACCCCAAAAAGAGATAGAGTTCGGTCTGTTGCATGTTAAATTTTTCGTGTCTCTGCATGATTTATTGTGTTATTGGATTCGAATATAAGCAATCTAGGAATATTCTTCTGTTGGCAGATCCTTTTACCCTTCGGTGGTGTGTGTAGATGACACTTGCGAATTGTCTGTTGGTGTCGTAAGATGTCTTATATTGCTTCTACTGTGGTATCAAGGTGCGCTGATGCGAGAATATGATTATCTAAAATACGATACAGTATGTATTCTACAACGTTAGATGGTTAGTAAAACTGTAGCCTCTTGTTATTATGGCTATATTCTGTATGGAAGGAGTGGTGTGTACGCTATATGTAATAAGAGTTGAATAACGAATACAGTGGTCTGTCTCTCTCTTTTGGGTTTTTACCGGGTTCTCGGAGGTATCTTGTGTGGTCGTTAACGTCTGCATCGCCTTCTATCTGGAAAACCTGGTCGACTGTTGGTTTGATTCTGTGGTTAGTATAACGCGTTACCCTAACTTGACCTAGAGGCGTTTATATTCTATCAGCTCTGTTTAGTTCTCCAGCTACAATATTGCACAAAAGCATAATTCGACGGTTTTTGAACATAATTCGATGAACATTCCGCTGTCTTAATAGAAAAGCGATCGAAGATTGTGATGTGTAGTTCTTTGATCTATGGGTCTATATACCATAAAAATGGACAGAATTGGGTCTGCTTTTTTTTTTTTGGAGCTCTGATTTAAATTTTACCTTCCATGCATATAAATTAATTAAATATACAAACGTTAGTTGTTGTTTGGAGGAGGACATACGGTGAATGGCCCTGGTTCTGTTGTGTAAGAAGACCGGTGTAACACGCGGTTCTCCATATAGAATGATCATGCAAAAAGCACATTTCGAGAAACATTTGTGTGCCTTAGTAAGTGTGCCTGGATTTAGACGCATTCTACGTTTCTTCCTTCTGTGGAAGGAGCCTTTTACTCTTCCAACCTTTAGAGATGTTTGCTATAGGTCCTAAGATCTGTAGGGGGATCAAGTGTGTTGAAGAGCAGTCCAACGTCGAAGAAGTCTTACAACTTCGCGATATGTTTGGATTTAAATAGGTCTCCAGCTACAATATTACAATATTACGGGTCTATTTACCTTAAAAAAAGGGAGGTAGTGGGAAGATAGTGGAAAGATTGGTAATATTGCATGGTGATTGATAGAATGATCACGCAAAAAGCATATTTCGTGTAATATTTATGTATCTTACTATGTGTGGATCGTTTTGTCCTAAAAAAAAAAAAAAAAAAAAAAAAAAAAAAAAAAAAAAGCTTGGCTGTGTTGTAAACCTATGGTTTTGATGTGTAAATCATAGATCTGTGGGTCGCTATGTCCTAAAAAGCGTTAGAGTTGGATCTAATGGGTTGTAACATGTTGTATCGTTTTCGCGATGTTCTTATCAGGTTAGACTAATTCTAAGTTTCTTCCTTCTGTGGAAGGAGCCTTTTACTTTTTCGCGGTGTGTATAGACCAACCTTAAGAGGTGTTTGCTGTAGGTTCTAAGATCTGTAGGGGCATCAAGTGTGTTGAGGAGCAGTCCAAAGTCGGAGAAGTCGTACAACTTGGCGATGTGTTTGGATTTAAATAGGTCTCCAGTTACAATATTACGGGTCTATTTATCTTAAAAAAGGGAGGTAGTGGGAAGCTAGTGGAAAGGTAGTGGAAAGTAATATTGATAGTGCAAGCAGCATGGTTTATCTTCCGTGTATTTAATTTAGTATGTCTATCTAATGTGTGGCATGAACGGTCAAGCTCATGAAAACTGGTTTGTCTATTTATTTATTTCAGACTTTATGTAATACTAATTTGCTGACCTTTTTTGTATTTAAATAATGTTATATTAGTAAGGAAGTGTTTTGAGATGGTTAGTTTTTCCTTAAAGAAATATTTCCTGTTAAGAAACATACGATTTTGGAAGAGATGGCTGTCGGCCAGTAAGGAAGCGGGAAGCGGCCTAAGGACAGAACTGGTGGGGAGACTGTGTTTGGGAGAGGCGGTGAGCAAACGATGTGCGCAGACTCCAGTGTTAAGATTCACGATCGCTTCTCAGGACTCTAAATTTGGCAAGAACAAGGGCACGCCAGTGCAGCTGATATGTGTTTATGTTTTTACACAAAAACTTACCAGTGTTGATATTGTGTTCGGGAAACGTAAACCATTTTGAATTGTTGACAATTTCATCTTGAGTTCTCGCGGAACATATAGAGTTTCTGTGTTTCTTAAAGTTATGATTACTTAGTTGGGAGAAAATGTTCAAATGTTTGTAAATCTATCGGACCAAACTGCATGGTCATCAGTCCGTAGCTTACAAACTACTTAAGCCTAAGTAAACTAACCTAAGGACAAACACAAACGCCCATGCCCCAGGGAGGACTCGAACCTCCACGGCGAGCAACCGCGCGCTCCGCAGCGAGACGCTTTAGATCGCTCGGCTACTCCACCGCGGCTTAGTTGGGAGAAAGTGCTACCAATTTCTTATGGCAGAAAATGTAACTGCTTAACCGTTTTATTCTATTTATGAGTAATAATTCATCTGACCACTTCCAATAAGGAACCATTTTGACTGAATGAACCTTATTCAACTAAATCTCTGACTTTGCGTACATCATTCGTAAACGTTAGAATAAAACACTTCTTATCAATGAACCAGTTATTTTATGTAATATTTCTTATTTGTTTCGCAAACTACAGCCTATGCATAGAGTGTTTTTAACTACAGGCTCACAGATAAAAGATTATATCCGCAACTAAGGTAGTTGCTGGGGCATGAAAGCAGACGTGTACGCTGCGACCCTAAGATAACATCGAGCCAAGCTTCTAAATCAGTACCGTACATAATCAAATACGCAGGTTCTTACAGCGTATAGTCACACATACTGTAATATTAGCTGTGATAAATGCGGTAAAGGATAAATTGTAAAGTAACAGTTCTGTAGCTGCCGGCCGCAGTGGCCGGGGAGACTGAGGCGCTCCAGTCATGGTCTGCACGGCCACTACGGTCGGGGTTCGAATCCCCCCTAGGGCATGGATATTTGTGCCGTCTTTAGTATAAGGTAGTTGATAAGTAGTTTGTAAGTTTAGGGATGATAACCCCGTAGTTAAGTCCCATATGCTTAACGAACATTTTGAACAGTTCTGCCCAGAAGCAGGTTTCCACATGGTAACTCTCCATGTCTTGTCATCCGCAATCTTCTTCAGGTCAAAGTAGTTTCCACTTTCCTTTATGTCGTCTATCACCTGGTATCTCCTCCTTTCTCTCAATCTTCTCCCCTCAAATTAGTCCTTGTAAAGCATCTGTTACTAAACAGTCTCGTCCCATCCAGTTCTTCTTCCTTTCTCTTATAACCTGCATCAGTCTTCTCCTCTCTGCAGCTCTTTCCAACACTTCTTCGTTGATCAATCTTTCCACCCAGCATATCCTCTCCATTATCCTCCACATCCACATGTCAAGTGCTTTTAGGCGTGTTTCATCCTCTCGTCTCAGTATCTGTGTTTCTTCCCCATAGAATACAACACTCCAAACAAAACACCTGCAAAGCCTTTTCCTCGGGTCTTTATCCAGTTTGCCACACAACAATCTTCTCATTCTGTTGAATGCCTCCTTCGCAATGCGGGTTTTAACTTCCTGATGACACCTCAGATCTTCAGCGATCGTACTCTTAAGATATTTAAATGCCTTGATATTGGTTTATGGCTATGGTGACTCACGAAGATATGTAAATATTTTAATATATTTATCTACAGGTAAAACTAAAGAAAAAGTTCATATAAACATACATCCGCAAATGTTTATTTACGGAGTTACGGGTAATAAAATAATTTGCCTGAAATTTAGCAACCTCGCTAAAATGAATCCCTCGCCAAACTATACGAGGTTTAAGTACAGTACGATTTCCATTCATTTTGTTGTTATTTATCTGGTGAATCTAGTAAAACATGTTCCAGACATGCATCTGCAGTAGTTTTCCAGAAATTTCAGGGATAACACTAGTAAATTCCAGAGATTATACAGGTAAATTTGTTTACTTTGGATTAAGAATGCTGGCAACCGTTACTGAGTGGTTCCAGTCGTTTCGTATCCTTGAAACCAGTTACTTTTGTGTGTTGTTCGCGTGTGCAATGGTATTAATAAAAGCATATTATCTGACCGCCTCCGTAGCTCAGCGATAGCGTCGCTGACTACCACCCAGGAGGCCCGGGTTCGCTTCCTGGCGGGGGACTGGGTGTTGTGTATTGTCCTAACCATCGTCATCTCATCATCATTGTCACGTAAGTGGCCCACGCTGCGTCAAATAAAAAGACTTTCGCTAAGGCGGCCGAACAAACCCGCAAGGGATCTCCCGGCCAAGAAAGCCATACGCTAATTTCTCATTTCCATCTGACACATTCATACAGTTTTAGTCAACTTTATTATCATCATTTTCGGAAATTAAATTCTCCTCGACTTCTACTGAAAACATTGTGCAATTGTGTATATATATATTCTCGTCGCATTGAAAATATCAGTCAAGGAAAACAAAATAATAGGAGTGGTATTAAAAAACATGTATCTCACATGAAACAAAACTTTATTCTTATAAAACAAAAGTAGTAGAAGAATGATTCTCACAAGACACATAGGACTAGTATTAAAATACGAATCTTACACGAAACAAGAACTTCACTGTTACGAAAAACAAATACGCGTTCCGCATGTATGTATACTTACTTGAGAGGAAAATGCTACAATATGTTACACCCAAAAAATCCTTACATAAATTTACTAATTGTAGAAAAAATTCAGCAAAGCTTTCAGTATTAGCCAGCGTTACGTACTTAACCTTCCGTCCTTACTTCAGGTTAAATCTATGGTACTTTCTCAGCAGAGCCACAACAAAAGAGAGAGAGAAAAAAAATGCTCAAATGTTTGTAGAGCTTATGGGACTTAACTACGGGGTCAACAGTCCCTAAACTTACAAACTACTTATGAACTAGCTAATACTAAGGGCGGTACAAATATCCATGCCCGTGGGCGTATTCGAACCCCCGACCGTAGTGGCCGTGCAGACCGTGACTGGCGCGCCGCAGACGCCTCGGCCACCGCGGTCGGCCCACAATTTACAACTACAGTACTGACTGATAGAGTGAAGGCTTTCACGATCGGTTGACATTGTAGGTATTATATCTTCTGGGTTGTAAGGCCGTGTTCTTGGAATGTTGCTGCTTCTTAACGTTTCGTGAAATGAAATGTTTGTAAAGTCTATGGGACTTAACTACGGGGTCATCAGTCCCTAAACTTACAAACTACTTATGAACTACTTACGAACTAGGACGGCACAAATATCCATGCCCGAGGGGGGATTCGAACCCCCGACCGTAGTGGCCTTGCAGACCGTGACTGAAGCGCCTCAGTCCCCTCGGCCACCGCGGCCGGCTAACGTTTCGTCCGATGCTGCGTCGGACGTCTTCGGATGTTGTCCGTCTGTTGAGTCTTGCCGACTCTTGCCGGCAAGACTCAAAGACTCAACAGACGGATAACCTCCGAAGAAGTCCGACGCAGCATCGGACGAAACGTTAGGAAGCAGCAACATTCCAAGAACACGGCCTTACAACGCAGAAGATATAATACCTACAATACAATACTGACTGTTCTTTGGTATGTCCTCATTCTGTTCAGAAGCTTGGATAGTGTTAATTTTGCTGTATTTTGCGTGTTACTGGAGCGAAATTAAAAATTACAGTCTTCTGATACTGGCGACTGTTTCATACCTATCCAACCTTTCTACCGAATTTCGTTTTAATGTAGCGTAGTTTTAATGGATAACATACATAATATCTGGATATTTTGTCTGACTTGTATTAACATAATAATGCATTTATGTATCCGTGAACGTATCTGTTTGTTTGCTAGGTAAATTGTGTAATTTTATATGTCTTATCATGCCCGTTGTATTTTTTGCTACCCTACGGAGCTTCGCAACAGACATTTACATCCTCCATAGAGTACTGCTAAATATGTGACTTTGGTTTTCGTATATCCAATGCCCATATTTAAATGATAATCACAGTGAGCTGGGAGCGCTGCAGACAATCGCAGCGCATGGTGTGGCATGTCCCAGTCAACCAGCAAGCATCAGCATGCGCCACAGCGCCGCTTCTCGTGAGCTTCTCGAGAACTGCTCGAGCAGCGGTAGCTCGAGAAATTCTCGGCGCCGCGGTACAGCGGCCGAGCGCATTGAGGCGCTATGCTACGATGCGCGAGGCCGTTCCTCGTCGGGGATTCGAATCCCCTCTGGGGCATGGATATTTGTGCCGTCTTCAGTATGAGCACAGACAAATATATACACACGGGAAACCTCCGTAAGGGCCCTGTCCTATGCTCAATTGTGCGGGGATGGAGGGTTTCCAGCAGTTCCGTAAGATGTCCCATGTGGCGCTGCGGTCAGAAGCAGCTCTTTAAACTGGCCAGAGCAGGCGGCAGGTAGCGGCTGCCCCCACCACCTCCCCTCAAACGCCGGCACACCGGACACAGCCGTGGCCTCATGGCAGGCGACACAAGCTCTCCCCTCAGTCTCCCCTCCACGCTACCCTCTGACGTGCGAGAGGCACCCTAAGCCAGCGATCCGCCTGACACCTGCTAGCATCTTACGGAACTACGAGGGGAGCGTAGGACAGTGGTTTAGAGGGGGCTGCTCCTCTGTATATGTTACTCTGTGGTATGAGGTAGTTCATAAGTAGTTTGTAAGTTTAGGGACTGATGACCCTGCAGTTAAATCCCTTAAGCTTTACAAACATTTGAGCATTTGAAATTCTCAGTGTGCTCGAATCAGGGCGCCACACAGTCCCATCCCTACTCGGTACCTGTTTGACTGCTTCGCAAACTGGCCAATAGGAGAAGTTGGCTCGCCTACATCGCCAGGTGCACCACAGCAACGACACAGAGTACGAGGACAGCTGCAGTCAGTACGAAACAAATCCTTTGCCTAGTCCCTGCCCCACGCACTGTGCACAGCAGCGTGTTAGTGTTAAATGACACATTACATATTTTTTTGGTTTGGCTAAACTGTTGTTTTAATTAACATGTTAATTTGCCATTTGCAAGTCATTTGCAGTACATACGTTTTGTACATAGTTATATAATTATTTGTGAAGTTTTAAGTTATTTTAATAAGTCTTTATATTTACGTTTTTGACATTTTCGCAGTTTTATGCTTTTTAATACTTTTAAATGTTTGTGCACTTTATTATTTGCACTTATTACATTTTGGCAGCACAATTCACACCATTGATATATCTGTTTAAAATAATTTGCATTTCTTTTTTGTATGTGTTATCTACATCTACATAGATACTCTGCAAATCACATTCAAGTGCCTGGCAGAGGGTTCATTAACCACTTTCATAACTTTTCTCTACCGTTCCATTCTCTAATAGCGCGCGGGAAGAAAGAACACCTAAATCGTTCCGTTTTCGATCTGATTTCTCTTATTTTATTGGGATGGTCATGTCTCCCTAAGTAGGTGGGTGCTAGCAAAATATTTTCACATTCAGAACTAAAAGTCGGTGATTGAAACTTCGCAAACAGATCACGCCGCAATGAGTAACGTCTTTCTTTTAATGATTTCCACCCCAATTCGTGCAACATTTCCGTGACGCTCCCCCCCCCCCCCCCCCCCCGTAACGTGATAAAACAAAACGAGCTGCCCTTCTCTGAACCTTCTCAATGTCTTTCGTCAGTGCCACCTGGTGAGGGTCCCACAAGGGGCAACAGTACTCCAGGAGAGGACGCACAAGTGTGATGTACCCAGTCTCTTTGGTGGAGCTGGTGCATCTTTGAAGCGTTCTGCCGATGAAACGTAACCTTTGGTTCGCCTTCCCCACAATATTTTCTTTGTGTTCTCTCCAGTCAAAGTTGTTCTTAATTGTAACTCCTAGGTATTTGGTAGAATTTACGACCTTAGGGTTTGACTGATTTATCGCGTAATTGAAGTTCAGCGGATTTCTTTTAGTGGTCATGTGTATTACTTCACACTTTTCTTTATTTAGTGTCAATTGCCAATTTTCGCACCATGCAGAAATTTTGTCTAAATCGATTTGCAGTTGCTTTTGATGCTCTGTTGACATCACTAACCGATAAACGACAGCATCATCCGCGAACAATCTAAGGGAGCTATTCAGATTGTATCCTAAATCGTTTATAAACACGAGGAAGAGTAGGGGACCTATAACGCTTCCCTGTGGAACGCCAGATGTCACTTCTGTTTTACTCGATGACTTACCGTCAATTACAACGAACTGTGTTCTTTCTGATAGGAAATCGTGAATCCAACCGCACAATTGGGGAGATATTCCATAAGCACGCAATTTCATGAGAAGCCGCTTGTGGGGTTCAGTGTCAAATGCCTTCCTGAAATCCAGAAATATGGAATCGATGTGAGATCCCTTGTCGATGGCACTTAACACTTCATGTGAATAAAGGGCAAGCTGTGTTTCGCAAGACTGATACTTTCGGAATCCGTGTTGACTACTGGTTAATAGGTCGTTCTCTTCGAGGTAGTTCATAATATTCGAACAAAGTATACGTTCCAAAATCCTACTGCAAATCGACGTCAATGAGATAGGCCTGTAATTTTGGGGATCACTCCTATTTCCTTTCTTGAATATTGTAGTAACTTGGGCAACTTTCCAGTCTTTGGGTACGGATCTTTCGCTGAGTGATCGGTTGTAAATGATAGCTAAGTACGGAGCTATTGCATCAGCATACTCTGAGAGGAATCTAGTTGGTATACAATCTGGCCCGGAAGATTTATTTTTGTTTAGTGACTTAAGTTGTTTTACTACTCCAGGAACATCTACTTCTGAGTTTCGCATGCTTTCAGCTGTTCTTGGATTGAATACTGGAATGTTCACTTCGTCTTCTTTGGTGAACGAATTTCGGAAAGCTGTGTTTAGTAATTCTGCCTTAGCAGTACTGTCATCGGTAGTATTACCATTGCTATCGCGTAGTGAAGGAATTGTTTGTGTTTTGCCGCTAGTGTACTTTACATATGACCAGAATTTTTTTGGATTTTCTGCAAGATTACTAGACAATCAAATCAAATGTTTGTAAAGCTTATGGGACATAACTACGGGGTCATCAGTCCCTAAACTTACAAACTACTTATGAACTAGCTAATACTAAGGATAGCACAAATATCCATGCCCGAGGAGGGATTCGAACCCCCGACCGCAGTGGCCGTGCAGACCGTGACTGAACCGCCTCAGTCCCCTCGGCCACCGCGGCCGGCACAAATGCTTTCAGAAAGGACTTACTAACATTTAAATTAATATTAGTCATACAAACACTAATTGTTACATAAGCAGTAACTGGGTTGATTCTTTTACCGTTCTTCGGCCACATTACAGAGCTGCGCTTCCTCTGTCACTTCATTTACGTTGGATCTGACCGCGGGACAGTCCAGCGCAGGGCAGTGTTGTGCGGTCGGTCTCACTCTCTCCGCAGCCATCTCTCTCGCTCCGTTGCCGACACTAGCGACACACGGTCGCGGCCGGTCCGGTGAACTACAGTATACTCCGTCCCCGGGGCGCGGGCGCACCCGCCGGGCGGAAATGTTGGCCATGCCTGTTCAAATGTTTGTTAAGCTTAAGGGACTTAACTACGGGGTCATCAGTCCCTAAACTTACAAACTACTTATGAACTACCTACAACTAAGGACGGCACAAATATCCGTGCCCGAGGGGGGATTCGAACCCCCGACCGTAGTGACCGTGCAGACCGTGACTGAAGCGCCTCAGTCCCCTCAGCCACCGCGGCCGGGGCCATGCCTGTACTACGAGAATTAGCAGTTACTTAGGACATACTTAGGACTTTGCCTTGCAGAACTGTATTGTAGCTAGGAAGAAATTGCTTTTAGTTGCAGACCCATGTCCACATCCTTGCTTGTCACGGTTACCTGCTTCTATTGCTGCATCCCGGAGATATAAAAATGTAGGTATACAGGGTGAATCACCTAACACTTGCACCAAAAATATTGCGGAAACCGAAAGTGGATTGATGTGGGGTTTTCACAGAATGGATTGGTAGTCAGGGGCTCGTATTTTTAGCTTAAAAAAAAAAATAAATAAATAAAAAATAAAAAAAAATGATTGTACAGCTTATGGGACTTAAGTACGGGGTCATCAGTCCCTAAACTTACAAACTACTTATGAACTACCTACGAACTAGGACGGCACAAATATCCATGCCCGAGGGGGGAGTCGAACCCCCGACCGTAGTGGCCGTGCTGACTGTGACTGGAGCGCCTCAGTCACCTCGGCCACCGCGGCCGGCGTATTTTTAGCCAACAAACAGAATGGTATATTACTTAGAATGTGTATTTTTTATGCAAACATACAGTTTTTTAAATGGAACAATGGTTGTTTCTATCATGCACTGGAATTTTTGACACTAGCTGCCTGCAAAGAATTTTGAATGACATTTTTATCACGTTTAGTTTGGCAGCTTCAACCGTTCAAAGTTTCTGGGCCGGAGGCTGCGATAGCTTACCTGACTGGCCGAGTGGGACCCTTGGGGCACGGCCCACCGTCTCATGACCACCAGCCAGTCAGCTACGCTGCCGCAGCCGCCGCCCCCAAAACTCTGAATGGTTGTAGCTGCCAAACTAAACGTGATAAAAATGTCATTCAAAATTCTTTGTACAAAGCTGGTGTAAAAAAATTCCAGTGCATGATAGAAACAACCATTGTTCCATTTGAAAAATTGTATGTTTGCATAAAAAATAAACTTTATAGGTTTTTTTTACTATCTGTTTATTAGCTTACAATACGAGTCCTTGACTACCAATCCATTCTGTGAAAACTGCACATCAATTGCACTTTTCATTTCCGCAATATTTGCGGTGCGAGTGTTAGCTGATTCACCCTGTATAAAAATAACATGGCAACAAATTAATTCAGTGTTGTAAAACCTTTTTTGACTTTTATTATATACTAGCTGAAAACCCGGCATTGCCCGGGTATTTATTTATTTATTTATTCCTGCCATTTTTCACGTATATATTAATATGTATAAGGGCTGTATGTCTGTAAAATCCCTTGGGAATACAATTAGTAGTAAAGAAGTAATAGATTAAAACTTTGTGCGTGATGGGGCGGTTTTCCATGAATGTTACTGTTTATGTGCTCATATCTCATGAACTACGTATCGTATTGTGATACAACTTAGAATGTAAACACAACTATATGCGTGTATACCGTCTGTAAAATTTCCTGCGGCTACAATTTGTAGTGTAAAAATTATAAATTGTAACATCATACCGAATGCCGTAGTTTTATTCCATAAACAGCGGAAAAGTAATAAGCGAGAAACTTTTTTCCTTTCATCATTTTACTATGGTTGCCAGCAAGAAAAAGTTTAATAAAGGTATGAAATTATGTTTAAAGTTTGTTGCAAGTCGCTAAGTACTGTCATTCTCATACAGTGTATTTCGAAAGTCTCGCTGCATTATATGGCATTTTTTGCGATTTCTATTGTTTATGATGTAATATCTTTTGAACCATGTGCCGTATGTGATTCTTAACCATGCAGCAATTGTTACCTCACGGTAAGGAATGTGTGTACCAAATTTGGTTGAAATCGGTCCAATGGTTTAAGTGAAAATGAGCAGATTGTCGCAAAATTCAGCAGTTTTTCGCGCATCTCATTGTTTATGAAGTCATATCTCATGAACTATATATCGTATTTGATTCTTACACTTACGGCGACCGTCCTCATGGATTGAAGCTTACGTGTAAAAAATTTCATAAAGATTGGAACAAAACTGTAGATTTGTATGCAACACGTACGAACATACGGACACTCTGCTTTATATATTAGATAAATGCAGTTGTCATAAGGATTAAACTTACATAGGCTTCAAGTTCTTTTCATTAAACGTTGATATCCGTTTTAAGTATTACGGAGTCCTTTATCTGCAGCGTGGGAAAAATAATTAATACGTAAACTCGCGCTGCACTTACAAGTTGGAGATGGGCTATGACCGCGCTCGAGATACGCGCGTCGCTAAGGCAAACTCTCGAGAAATTCTCGAGTACTCTCGAGTAGTTGTCGACAGCGCTGCGCTCTCTGTAGGCTGAGTGAATATACGATGCCAAGGAAGCATGAGACAGGGCAGTTGCGATCGTTGTCTTGCGTACGTGCAAGTTAGAAAATGTACTTTATACACACTGGTGTCAACTACACGGCTTTCTTTTATTTGTATTGAGTTAAGTAATAGTAGTTGTTGTAGAATGTTTCTCAGAAGACAAAAATCATAGGACTATTAATAAAACACGTATTTCACACGAAACAAAAACTTTATTCTTCCTTAAAAATAAGTATGCATTCCGCATGAATTTATGCTTAAGTGAGAGAGAACTGCTAAAACATATTAAATCCAAAATCTCCTTGCATACATTTACGTATAGTAGGAAAAAATCGACAGAATATAAAAGTATCGTCGGTTTTTGCTTCCGTCCTTATTTCGGATTAAGGCTCTGGTACTTAGTGTTCACAGCTGCCACAATTTACGACTGCAGTAGTGGGTTCTATCCTCCTATTGTCCAAAAGTTTGGACAGTGTTAATTTTAGTGCTTGTTGTATGCTGTCGGAGCTAAATTAAACATTAAAGAGTTCCAGTACTGGCGAATTGTTTCCAGAACTATCAATCATTTTTACGGAATTTTCTGTTAATATTTTATGAATGGATAACATATTTAAAGCCTTGGGTACTTTGTCTGACTTCCATTAATAAAGAATGCACTTCTTTATTCGCGGAAATATGAATTTGATTGCTGGGTATATTGTGTAGTTCTAAATGTCTTATCATGCCTGTTGCATTTTTGCTGTATTACGTTTTGTGACCTCGTCGCCTTTTGTTGTTTCATTCTTTGTGACATTAGTTGAGTACTCGTCCCGGTCTAGTTGTCAGGAAAGGTACTGGTGCAGGATTCGATGTCAACTATAACTTTTCATATTAATAATACAAGTTTTATTGACTGACAATTATAATACTCAAGTTTAGAACATATGTCGGTTTCTTCTCTCTTCTCGTTTCTCGCGGCGTCGTCCGTATGGTGCTAACTGCGCTAGTGACTGCTTGGTTTGTAGCCGAGTTCTGACTGGTAACAGACAGGCTGTCCAGGCGTATGTCGGCCTAGATATAGCCGCTTGTAGAGGGCGCGTATCTTCGGTTACTCCCTCCAGGATGCGCGGCGCCTGCTTGCGATTGGCTTTCGGTCGATCGCTGCCTTCACCACGATCGTTCTCTTACATCTGGCGTGTGGCGTTGACTTTACGGCACAACATTACGAAGCTTAAAAAAGACGTATGTAGCAATGGACGTTATCTACATTCTCCGTAAAGTACTGCCGGATCCACGACTTTCGTTTTCGCATATCCGTATTCGACTCACAAAGACAGCGCGCGTCGTCTGCCACGTCAGCAGTCAACAGAGCAAGTGCCGCCCCAGCAATAATCTTGTGTAGTTCGCGAACGAACTAGTTCGGAAGAGCGCTCCCACAGGCGAACTAGTTCGCAGCTCCCTCGCCTCCTAGTTCGTCCGCTCCTTTTCCGAAGACTGACGGGGAACAGCGAGAGTACGCGAGAGCTCGCAGAATCTCGTGATTCCCTTCTGCCAGTTACCGTCATTTCGAGCTGAGATGCAGCTCAGCTGTAGTTTCATAGTTAACTGCCACAAATTTTCTTTTCTAAGGTATTCAGCAGTGTCTAAATATAACCCCCATTCCATAGTGTAAAATACTACGAGTACTCTGTATGCAAAGTAGTTGAATACCATTGTATCACCGATTCGTGTAAATAACTGTTTTATTTGCTTAAGTAGGCCTATTTGATGTCTAATTGTCCAAAAATACTGGTAATAGCACACCCTTGGGCAACACTGATCATTATATAAGCTGTCATAAAAGAAAGAGCTCTTTTAGTAGCCGTAGCAAAAGCCAAAAAAGAGCGGACGAACTAAAAAGAACGACCTACTTCGCGGCCGAGCTGCGAACTAAAAGGAGAGCTACCGGTCGCGAACTAAAATATTCGCGATCGATCGCGAACTAAAATATGCGCGATCGGTCGCGAACTAAAAAATGCGAGATCGGTCGCGAACTAAAATATGCGCGATTGGTCGCGAAGTGAAACATGCGAACTACTATTCAAAACGTATCTCGCTTCTTAGTTCGTTGGATTCTTTTCCGTAGATCAACTGGCAATAGCGAGAGGCCCCCAGTAGAATTAAAATCACGTGTTTGCCTTCTGCTAATGAGAGCCATTTCGAGGTGAGCGTCTGCCTGCTAGATTACATAGTTCAGTACTATAAAATTTCTGTTTTGATGTCCGCCTCCGAAGTTCAGCGGTAGCGTCGCTGACTACCACGCAGGAGGCCCGCGTTCGATTCTCGGCAGGGGACCGGTTGTTGTGTGTTGTCCTAATCATCATCATCTCATCATAATTGGCACGTAAGTCGTCCACGTGGCGTCAAATAAAAAGACTTACACTAAGGCGGCCGAAGAATCCCGCAAGGGATCTCCCGGCCAAGAAAGCCATACGCTCATTTCCGTTTCTGTTTTGAAGTATTCTACACTCTGCAATATCTGACTAATAAATTCCATAATGACAAGATATAGAGATAACTCTAAACTTAAACCTCGAGAAATTTTCCACAAACTGTTTCTTTTGGTTTGCGTGATATCGTTAGCGGCTCAAGCAGCAAGTGCATGAAGCAGCTAGGTGGGGGAACTTCTCCCTCCACCTGCATGCGCAGACCACGCCGCTCAGCCGTCACTGGGAGCGGACGAACTAAAAGAACGAACTATTTCGCGGCAGAGCCGCGAACTAAAATAAGCGCTCCCGATCGCGAACTATTATGCGCAAGTCTCGCTTGAGCGGCGGGAGCTCGACAAATTCTCGATGTGCTCGATTCGCCGCGCCGCCACTCCCTTCCCTATTATAAGTTGTCCTGCGGCGGTGTGCCGTCCCCCACTCAACACGGGAACACGTCATGCCACGCAGCTGGACACGGCCTAAAGCCGTCAGCACACGGAGCGTGTGTCTGAACGTGTGTGGTCAACGTGCCGAGTCCACCGTGCGGCTGAACGCTCGGAGACGGAGCGACTTGTGCATACGAGGCGTGTGCCCAACGAGCTACACGCGACCGCAGCGCGCTCCAGCGACAGTTGGCGGCATCAGGTTCTGGAATTACACTGTTTACGAAATCAAAAGAGTGGAATTCCTGCGTTTCCTCAATTAAATCGCTTATTTACGCGCTTGTACATATGTTCGTTATGTTCTGTGATATAGGTGTACTGTACATAAGTAACAACAAAATATCTAAGACTCTTATAAAAGTTGCATGTTACGTCAATAAGTGCAGCGAATAATAAAAGTTTCATGACACTGTGCGATACTGCGATATGAAATTAGAAAATGCCTTCACATGAGGCAAACATTATTGAAATAGTCTCGCATTTTAGTAAAACTTAAACGTCATTCTTCCATGGTCAGTGTTCCTGTTCAGTAGCAGAATGTTTAAGAACGTGTAAAATACAACACGTGAAACAATAAAGTGCGTATTTTATTCTACGTAAGGTGCAAACTGATCTGTTCATAAAACGAATCCAACAAACTCAAAACGATGCGCGCTTCGTTTACTTAGCATCGAATATTACGCAGTATACTTCTACGAAATTTGTAGGAAAGTGTTTGATTTTATCAGAAACCAGAATAAAAAAATTTTGCTTCTGAGATGCTTTGAACCAGCAACACGAGACTATTTCCGCTCCATCGTCCACGACTTTGCTTACTACGCCACAGTCACTAACATGCATGACTCTCCATAACAAAGATATTAATTAGGCATGTTGTATACACTACTGGTAGATATATTGGTTGCTGACATGTAATTACAAAAAATGATGTAAAGAACAATTCATGTTGACAGATCTTCAGTAGCCTAGCGCTTGCCTTTAAACGGCAGATTACTGTAACATGGACATTTTTAACCACATATAAGACGGTTCCAGTCATTTATTCAACAAATAGTACGTCTAATGACCGGTTTTCGAGAGATTCTAAATTTACTCAGTTACTTTTATTTGCTTTGAAATGTCACACATTCATGAGACCTAATTTATATACATAAAACCCATGAAATACGACGGGATACATTTTATTTATTTCCGCAGCTCTCTATTCAAGATAGCAGAAAACTGTTTACTATTACAGTTTTCAAAATCAAATTCTGAACAACATGACATAAATTTCATTCCTTGTAAACGTACATTTTATAGACAGAGGGAACGTGAAATTCTTGAGAGTTTCAGATATGAAGTTCTTGAGAGTTTCAGAGGGAGCCTTAGGCAACAGTTGAGAGAAATTGGGGGGGGGGGGGGGGCAATAACACAACAGAAGCTTAGAGAGTTGAAATAGTGAAGGGAGCAGAGGACCAAATATGTAGAAAGTCAAGATCTACAAAAAAAATGCTAGGATATAACAGGAAAACTGAATTTGTGACTTCGTAGGCTTTCCTGGCTATATAAATCTTCAAAGTCTCTTCGAGTTTTCTGCCTGATATTGAAATCTAACTGATTCAATATTTCGACGGTACAACTGTCCGTCATCTTCAGGAACCGTCACTGCTGCCACGTCCCGCTGAATACTGATGCATAAGCGCGGATCTGCGTCCTATATATGCGTCAGAACTTAAACACACAGAAATTTTCATAATATTTTGCAGATGTAAAAACAAATTAATTCACTGGTTAAAAGGACGTAGCAAGGCATTTGACGGACTTAAAAATTCTATAAATCTGAGATAAAAATTTTTGATTTTTCCAAATTGTTAGTTGTCTTCGAGAACCTCCAATTTTGAAAAAACATAGAAGGAAGGGGATGTGTAATATTTCCGGCTTGAAGCCATCATATTAAGATTGGAGTATTGCTTCAGTACAGCCGGTTAGGACTAGTAAGCGACAGATGGTAAAATCTGGTGAGAACCACGACAGGTGGTACAATAGGTCGGGTTCTCATGGGAAAGAGCACTGGCAAATTTCCCCAAATTCTAGGGAAGTCCCCGTGCGGCAGGCACTGGACGCTGATTGGCTGTACCACAGGCGGTCACGCGGCAAAACGCATTCATATTTTTGTTAATATATACTAAACTGATTATTTGTTCAATGTCATACTCAATTTAGAACAACCCTTCAAAGCTAAGCTATGCCCAGAGTATGTAAAACATATTAACAATTGCTAATTCTATAAACAAAAGAATTAATTTAAGACGGACGATGCACGGCGGCCATGTTTGCGCGCCAAATTGCGGAGCGAAGGCAGCCTTGCCGGCCGCGGTGGCCGAGGGGACTAAGGCGCGTCAGTCACGGTCTGCACGGCCACTACGGTCGGGGGTTCGAATCCCCCCTCGGGCATGGATATTTGTGCCGTCCGTAGTCTTAGCTAGTTCATAAGTAGTTTGTAAGTTTAGGGACTGATGACCCCGTAGTTAAGTACCATAGACTATACAAACATTTGAACATTTTTGAAGGCAGCTTTGCATCGAGCCGCAACGCTTCAGTTCAGAACAGGCACTCGGAAGAGTAACATGTGACTTCAGTACGCGCACTCGCTGAAGTAACATGCATACGTAGGCGGTCATAATACATTGTTTAATCTTAGAGCTAGGGAAATGACTTTATATTTAATTTCATTTAAAATAATCTGTGTCAAGTGGATGTTATTATGCAGTTTACTCGTTTTCTGCTGACTTTAAATAAATCAGTTGGCATCCAGATTCCTGAGGATTTCAGTTTTATTCAGTAACTAGATCAGTTCCTACCAATAGTTTAGCAATTTCAGCCTCATTCAAGAACTCCGACCTGCGTGCTATCATCTGCGTGAGGACATCTGTAGAAGACGTCAGGCTGGTGAACTTTTAGAGTTTCTACTCTTCACAGAGTGCAGTGGGGAGTAACTACAACCCTCGCGTACACCGTCATTGCGATACAAACGCAAACTGTTGTGCGTCATCCATGGCAACATGGAGGAGGAAAGGAAATTATATAGGACCGGTAACATAATCCCTGTAGACGTTATTCCCATTGAACAGGGCAATGGGAAGAAAAGAGTATCTGAAAAAGAGAAATTTGTTAATATCGATTATTTAAGTGGAAGGAAGTCTTTTCTGAAGGCATTCGTGTGGAGTGTTGCTTTGTACGGTAGTGAGACATGGAAGATAAATAGTTCAGACAGGAAGACGATAGAAGCTTTTGAAATGCGGTGCTACTGATGAAAGCTGAAAATTAGGCGGGTAGGTCGCGTAATTAATGAGTGAGAAAAGGAATTTCTGGCATACCTGACCAAAAGCGGGGGTCGATCGATAGGACGCATTCGTAGATATCAAGGAATCTTGAATTTAAATTGGGAGGGAAGTGTGTGGAGTAAAAATCGCAGAGGGAGACCAAGAGACGAATATAGTAAGGAGGTTGAAATAGATGTGGGTTGCCATTATTATGACGAGATGAAAAGGATTGCTCGGGACAACAACAGACAAAAAATCAAAAGTACATTAAATTTAAAATTTAAAAAATACTTCATGAATACCACATCAATTTACATAATAGTCCCTTCATTTTGTAATTTATTTGAAAATTTTACTTTGTGTAGTTTCCGAGCTATGAGCGTTATAATCGCTTGACTTCATGAAATTATGTTACTTTCACTCCTAAAAAACAATTGGATGCACTTACGTTTTAGCGCACACAAACACACGTAACACAGCCGGCCACGTTGGCCGAGGGGACTGAGGCGCTCCAATCACGGTCTGCACGGCCACTACGGTCGGGGGTTCGAATCCCCCCTCTGGCATGGATATTTGTGCCGTCCTTAGTCTTAGTTAGTTCATATGTAGTTTGTAAGTTTAGGGACTGATGACCCCGTAGTTAAGTCCCATAAGCTATACAATCATTTGAACACGTAACACAGAGGCACAGAGAGAAAATAAACACAATTCAAATCAACCACCATTCCACTAGAAAACAAGAGAAAGGCGACTAATAGGTACGCATGCTTACAACGTGTACACAAGCGAATTTTCTAAAGTGGAAAGTCCACAAAATATGTGTATTACATGTATGCTATCTACAGAAACGCGGAAGGGGAAATGTACGCCAAAGGAAACCGTAAGTAATAGACAGTAGGCGGACGATCGAAGGCGATTAACCTATAGTCGACACGGATTCAAAAATTTTCTTTCATATGAAACACAGCTAGCTCTTTACTCACATGAAATGATGAATCCAAGCGATCTCACATCGATTCCATATTTCTGGATTTCCGGAAACCTATTGACACTGTACCTCACAAGCGTCTTCTAATCAAATGGCGTACTTATGGAATATCGCCACATTTGTTGTATTGGATTCCCCATTTCCTGACAGAAAGGACACAGTACGAAGTAATTTACAGGAAGTCATCGAGTAAGGTAGAAGTAATATCTGTCGTTCCCCAGGGAAGTGTTATAGGGCCCCTACTGTTCCTTATCTTTGTAAACGATTTAGTAGACAATGTGACCAGCTCTCTCACAATGTTAGCGGATGATGCTGTCGTTTATCGGTTAGTAAAGTCACCAGAAGATCAAAAGCAGTTGCATACTGATTTATATAAGATATGTGTGTGGCGCAAAAATTGGCAATTGAACATTAACAATGAAACGTGAGAAGTCATCTATATGGCCACTAAAAGAACACCGGTAACTTCATTTACACGATAAATCAGTCAAATTTAAAGGCCGTAAATTTAGCTAAATACCTAGGAATTACAATTACGAACAACGTATATTGCAAAGAACAGAAGTATTGTAGGGAAGGCGAAACAAAGGCTACGTTTCATCGGAAGAACACTTAGAGGATGCAACACTACTACTAAAGAAACTGCCAGCACTATACTTGTGGATCTTATTTTGGTGTGTTGCTGCGAATTGTGGATACCCGTCAAGTAGGACTGACAGATGATGTAGCGAAAGTTCAGAGAAATTCAGCTAATTTTGTATTACCGTGATATAGGAAAGAGAGTGGCACAGAAATAACGCACGAGTTGGGGTGAAAATCGTTAACATAAAGGCGTCATTCGTTGCGAAATTTCTATCACCAACTTTCTCTTCCGAATGCGAACATATTTTATTAGCACCCATCTGTATACGGAGACATGATCATCACAGTAAAATAAAAAGAAATCAGATAGAAAACAAAAATATTCAGGTGTTCATTTTTCTCGAGTGCTGTTAGACAACGGAACGGTAGAGAAATATAATAAAATTCGGTTCGATGAATCCTCCCGCATGCACTTAGATATGTTTAGCGCAGTATTTAAGTAGATGCAGATGTACACTCCTGGCCATTATAATTGCTACACCATGAATATGACGTGCCACAGATGCAAAATTTAACCGACAGGAAGAAGATGCTCTGATATGCAAATGATTAGCTATTCAGAGCATTCGCACAAGGTTGGCGCCGGTGACGACACCTACAACGTGCTGACATGAGGAACGTTTCTAGCCGATTTCTCATACACAAACAGCAGTTGACCGGCGTTGCCTGGTGAAACGTTGTTGTTATGCCTCTTGTAAGGAGGAGAAATGCGTACCATCGCGTTTCCGACTTTGATAAAGGTCGAATTGTAGTCTATCGCGATTGTGGTTTATCGTATCGCGACATTGCTGCTCGCGTTGGACGCAGTTCAATGACTGTTAGAAGAATATGGAATCGGTGAGTGCAGGAGGGCAATACGGAACGCCGTTCTGGATCCGAACGGCCTCGTATCACTAGCAGTCGAGATGACAGGCATCTTATCCGCATGGCTGTAACGGATCGTGCAGCCACGTCAGATGGGGACGTTTCCAAGACAACAACCCTCTGCACGAACAGTTCAAATGTTCAAATGTTTCTATAGCTTATGGGACTTAACTACGGGGTCATCAGTCCCTAAACTTACAAACTACTTATGACTATCTTAATACTAAGGACGGCACAAATATCCATGCCCGCGGGGGATTCGAACCCCCGACCGTAGTGGCCGTGCAGACCGTGACTGAAGCGCCTCAGTCCCCTCGGCCACAGCGGCCGGCCACGAACAGTTCGACGATGACGTTTACAGCAGTATGGACTATCAGCTCGGAGACCATGGCTGCGGTTACCCTTGACGCTGCATCACAGACAGGAGCGCCGTCGTCGGTGTACGCAACGAAGAACCTGGGTGCACGAATGGCAAAACGTCATTTTTTCGGATGAATCCAGGTTCTGTTTACAGCATTATGATGGTCGCATCCGTGTTTGGCGACATCGCGGTGAACGCACATTGGAAGCGTGTATTCGTCATCGCCATACTGGCGTATTACCCAGCTGATGTTATGGGGTGCCACTGGTTACACGTCTCGGTCACCTCTTGTTCGCATTGACGGCACTTTAATACTGGCCGTTACATTTCAAATGTTTTACGACCCATGGCTCTGCCCTTCATTGGATACATGCGAAACTCTACATTTGCGGGAGATAATGTACGACCGCATGTTGCAGGTCTTGTACGGGCCTTTCTGGATACGGAAAATGTTCGACTGTTGCCCTGGCCAGATCTCTCACCAACTGAAAACGTCTGGTCAATGGTGGCTGAGCAACTGGCACGTCACAAGACGCGAGTGACTACTCTTGATGAACTGTGGTATCGTGTTGAAGGTGCATGGGCATCTGTACCTGTACTCGCCATCCAAGTTCTGTTTGACTCAATGCCCAGGCGTATCAAGGCCGTTATTAAGGACAGAGGTAGTTGTTCTGGGTACTGATTTATCAAGATCTAGATGTTACAGTTTTAATGCCCAGTAGAGTAGTTCTACCGTTCGTGCGTCATTCTAAGCAACCAATAACAGAATACGTCAGCAGCTCGCAGCGCCCTCACTTAAAAAAATAATAATAAAATAAAATAAAAAGTGAAAGGGTAATAACGCCCAAGACTTGGTACATCAATAGTGCCCTGCGGTCAAATCCAGTGGTATCAATTTGGAACAAGATGATCATCTTGTGATGGTGCAGCTTCTGTACCTTTCGTGCTTGCTGTATTAGATATGTGGTTAAATCCGCCTTATGCAAGACACCTTGTTTTGTTTTATTACCCAAACATGTTTCAGCACTTATTGTGCCATCTTCCTTCGGTTTTTGGCGATATAAACAGTGCCATTTCACAACCAAAAGCGCACAAAAAATGTTCAAATGTTTGTAGAGCTTATGGGACTTAACTAAGGGGTCATCAGGCCCTAAACTTACTAACTACTCATGAACTAGCTTATACTAAAGACGGCACAATCATCCATGCCCGCGGGGGATTTGAACCCCCGACGGGGAACGGCCTCGCGTATCGTAGCATAGCTCCTCAACGCGCTCGGCCGCTCCGCCGCGGCAGCGCCCGAAATATCACATAACATTAGGAACACGCCAAACAGAAAGACCACAGCTCGAACATGACAAGCTGTGAAACCTTGTCATTCGTCAACTAAAGCAGAAAAAATACTGCAAATGACACAATAAAATAAGAACCGCATAGAACACGGAAGATTGCACAATAATCGCCGAAACATTTTTGGGTATAAAAACAAAACAAAGTGTCTTGCATAAGGCGGATTTAAACAGAAATCTTGCAGCAAGATGTAGTACACAGCGTGGTATTGCTATTACTTTCTGCGTCTGCTGTAACTTTCTATGTGTTGAGCGTCTGCAGTTGACGCTCCATTCCGTGTCGCATCCGTGTGTCCTGCCCCTGACGTCCTTGGTGGAGTAGCGCTAGGAGCAGTGCGGCGGCTTACGTAAGGCGCAGCTGACGGCCAAATGCCACCTGCCATGTTGACACACGCACCTCACGCAGCGCAGCATTCAACAAGAAACACAGGGACTACACCTGCTTCTGTTAGCTGGTTCACTTTACAACTGCCGACGGCACAACTTCGAACTATGTTTACGGTCAGATGGGGCAGAAGGCGTCCCACAGTTACGATCGACGCACGTGGCTCGACATCGTACAGTCACGTTCCGGTCATAGTGCGGCCCCACACACGAGCGACAAATCGTAGCAATTCCTCGCTTGCTATATCGCTGCAATCCGTCGCTCACCTCCACCTCGCCGAACACGAACGATTTGTCAAGCAATTTCTACGAGAATTATGAACGCATATATGTCGGTAAATTCTGGAATGGAAAAGGCTCTTATATTTAATAGATGTCACAGTTGATTTATGCATCCTTATGAGTAATACTTTTAAAACAAAAATTTTAAAAATAGTAATTTTAATTTATAAAACTTGTTTTGAATCGGTTTTCCTGGGAAGTTTTGGTTAGGTTACACTTTTAGTGGAGCCAAGTAGATTTCATAAATCTTTCTAGTGTAATAATACGTTTTGTTTTTCGTTTATTACACTACTGGCCAAAAACAAAATTGCTACACCAAGAAGAAATGTAGATAATAAACGGGAGTTCATTGGACAAATATATTATCCCAGAACAATCACCTCCAGCCGTAACAACGGCCTTGATACGTCTGGGGCCGGCCGCGGTGGCCGAGGTGACTGAGGCGCTCCAGTCACGGTCAGCACGGCCACTACGGTCGGGGGTTCGAATCCCCCCTCGGGCATGGATATTTGTGCCGTCCTAGTTCGTAAGTAGTTCATAAGTAGTTTGTAAGTTTAGGGACTGATGACCCCATAGTTAAGTCCCATAAGCTTAACAAACATTTTTTTGATACGTCTGGGCATTGAGTCAAACAGAGCTTGGATGGCATGTACAGGTACAGATGCCCATGCAGCTTCAACACGATACCACACTTCATCAAAAGTAATGACTGGCGTATTGTGACGAGCCAGTTGCTCGGCCACCATTGACCAGACGTTTTTAGTTGGTGAGAGATCTGGAGAATGTGTTGGCCAGGGCAGCAGTCGAACATTTTTCGTATCCAGAAAGGCCCGTACAGGACTTGCAACATGCGGTCGTGCATTATCCTACAGAAATGTAAGTTTTCGCAGGGATCGAATGAAGGGCACAGCCACGGGACGTAACACATCTGAAATCGAACGGCCATTGTTCAAAGTGCCGTCAATGCGAACAAGAGGTGACCGAGACGTGTAACCAATGGCACCCCATACCATCACGCCGGGTGATACGCCAGTATGGCGATGACGAATACACGCTTCCAATGTGCGTTCACCACGATATCGCCAAACACGGATGAGTGCATCGTGATACTGTAAACAGACCCCGGATTCATCCGAAAAAATGACGTTTTGCCATTCGTGCTCCCAGGGTCGTCGTTGCGTACATCATCGCAGGCGCTCCTGTCTGTGATACAGCGTCAAGGGTAACCGCAACCATGGTATCCGAGCTGATAGTCCATGCTGCTGCAAACGTCATCGAACTCTTCGTGCAAATGGTTGTTGTCTTGCAAACGTCCCCATCTGTTGTCTCAGAAATCGAGACGTGGCTACACGATCCGTCACAGCCAAGCGAATAAGATGCCTGTCATCTCGTCTGCTAGTGATACGAGGCCGTTGGGATACAGCACGGCGTTCCTTATTGCCCTTCTGAACCCACCGATTCCATATTCTGCTGACAGTCATTGAATCGCGACCAATGCGAGCAGCAATGTCGCGATACGATAAACCGCAATCGCGATAGGCTACAATCCGAACTTTATCAAAGTCGGAAACGTGATGGTACGCATTTCTCCTCCTTACACGAGACATCACAACAACGTTTCACCAGGCAACGCCGGTCAATTTCTGTTTGTGTATGAGAATTCAAGTGGAAACTTTTCTTATGCCAGCACGTTGTAGGTGTCGCCACCGGCGCCAACCTAGTGTGAATGCTCTGAAGAACTAATGATTTGCATATCACAGCATCTTCTTCCTGTCAGTTAAATTTCGCATCTGTAGCACGTCATCTTCGTGGTGTTGCAATTTGAAGGACCAGGAGTGTAGTCTTCAATTCCTTATTGGTTCGTCCGTAGTTTAACTTGAAAGACCACCGTTAATTGTAAAATTAACTCTGGCTGAAAGGGACCAGTTAAAAGATTACTTTAAACATATAATTCTTTCCGTAAGAAATCAGCTAGAGGATTCGTGTGAACTACTATTTCCTGCAACAGAATCTTGTTCTCTTGCCCAGAATTTAGAACTGACTCAAACGTTACTTTAGCAGCATGAAGACAAAGAGACGGTGGCCAACATACGTCGTAGATCACGAGAATTACACACAATCATTAATATACAAGCCACCCCGAAATAAACAATTTCATTAAGGTGGCTGTGATAACATTTATGTCGCAACGCAATTAAAACACGATAATTTGCATCTGAGTTTGTTCTCAACACTGGTGAAAAACAACATTAAATAAAAAAGGCAGGATATTCATAAACTAATATACATAAGAAGGATAAAATTCACTTACAAAACTTATTTATTCAGTTCAAACATGAGCAAATAGGGGAACCAATTTTGTTAAACTATAAAAATGCATCTCATTGAACTGCTAACTTAAAGAAATCTGAACTGAACATCGTCGGGGGAGGATTTACAATCAACAATCATTCAGCTACTCACACGCGCGAAACAAAGCGAAACTCACCCAATTCAGCGTGCTGATACGAAGCAGAATCAGGAGCCGCTTTCGTAGTCGAAATTCAGCGAACCAGGATGTACCATACAACACAAGAAAAATAAACTTCGTGGGTTGATCTGGTCTGTCTTTCTTTACTTGAAATGGTACACGATAGTAGTGAGATTATTCTCCATTTAAATCTAACCGTGAGCATGCTGAATTACTGAGACACCCGTCGCGTGTCTACTACATTACATATTCACACCCCACTGAAGGCGAAGTGCTTAAAGATCGTATTCATTTCAACAAGAATGCACAAAAGTGAGCCACTGGTATGTGTACAGCGGCGAGAACTCATCTGACTAACTATAAACCCTTGAAGTCGGAGTTCGCAACCACGTGGTTCCGAAAACCAGTAAAAAATACAAAATTCGATTTCCGAAAAGTAAAGAAAATTAGCTGTGCCATGCAACCATTAGAAATGCGTATGATATCATAAGGAAGGTAAAGAAATACAGTTAGATGCGATTGGGAAAGTTTTACACGGATGGCCGAAGTCCAGTCTTCAAAAATCAGAAAAGTGGAAAAAATTCAAAGTCGGAGTAAATCAACTAAGAAATACAGCATGCATCCCCTAGAAATACGTAGTATTTCATAAGCAAGCTAATAAAGGGGGTCGTACAAGGCTAGAAGAAAATTTACTGACGGAGTCTGAATGCAAAGTACAAGTTTGGAAACGAAACAGCACTTTAAAATAGGCGGAGAGGAGATCGCGATGTAATAAGGAAAATGAGAAAGATACATACATAATTTAGTGCCTGAAGGGCCTAGAAAAGGACACAGGGGTCGCTGAAGGCTTTGTTCTAAGAACACACCATGTAGAGTACATGTCACTCGCGGAAGGAGGAAATGGAAAGGAATATTTCACATGCACCACATATAATAAAAATATTCCGCATATTAGTCGTGTTCCACAAGGCTAGGAAGAAATTAAACAGTGTTCATACACCACCAGCTAGTCTCACACAGGTTACCGATTCCCAGCCATTATCAAACCGAATTAGTTACATATTAACCGCGTTTACCTATGCAAAATCACTGAAATGAAATTGAATACATTGCCATATACGATTGGAGAAACTTATCCCAAAGAATGAACCTAAGATCTGAAGTCTAACAAACGAGACAACGAATCGCTACCACCTCAAGGGAGGAAAGAAAATCAGAACGACTTACCAGCTCAAAGCGCAGCCACAGAAGGTCCAGATGGCCCACGAGCACGCCACCAGCGGCCGGAAATCGGAAAAACCCCGGAAAAACGTGGTGGTGGGGGAGAGCTTAAACTCACGCGTCTTGCCGAGGCTCGCTAACTGGGCATTGCCAACCCAACTTGAAACCAAAGTCCGAGTAACCTCTTTGGTAGCATCAATAGCAGAGGTTGGTAATGACTACCTATCGATACGAAGCCAGAGATGCAAAGCGCACAACCAGCAGCCGACGACGAAAATTCTCATACATACACTCAGACTCCCATGCTAGAAGATTCTCATACATGCTCATACAGAATAAAGCAAGTACACATTCTCACTGGGACAGTGGCGTCACAGAGAAACCGTTCATATTGCCACATTCATAGACACAATGATAAATTATTAGCATAATAAAATCCCAGCAATATTACAGAAACTACATTTAAAAACATGAAATGAAATGCTGTTCCTCATTCCTCCGAACGAAAGGGGTTTTCGTTTAGCAAAAAAGCCCGTCTAGTGAACTTAGAAAAATTACAAAGTTAAAAAAGGCCATCTAGTGAACTTAGATAATTTACAATGTTAAAAAACTAGGGAAGACGGCAGACAGCCGTCTTTCAAATTTCAAGTAACTACAGTACATAATTCGGTTTTCATCCTCAATGTGTCTATAAAAATCTTGTAAATAGCTGTACTGCTGATAACCATGACCATAAATTGTGAAAAGTGGAGTTAGTTTGTATTAAAAGACTAGGGATTTGATTTTCCCTGGACAATTAAATTAGAATATCTTCTTAATATCATGGTACCTGTTAATCATTGTGTTTCGAAGTTAAAAATTTTAATAAATAAATCAAAATCATCAGATGGAACTTTGTCTTTCTTGCTTATTACTATGAACGTCCTACCAAATCCAGCGCTTTGACCACAAGCTTCAAAACGCTGATCTCTGCAGAAATTCTAAGGTGCTTTTTGTATTACTTCTTAATATAAGTAAAACCGCTGGCCACCATTGCTCACAGTAGTTCGTGATCCCCGAATAACTATTCATTCTAACGTTGAACGTGGGAAACGGGAAACGAAAGAAAAATGCACAAACACGGTTAACTACTAGAGAAACGAGTCACAAGAAAATTGGCACAAATCGCTGCTAAGCATCCAGATCGTCTTATTCCACGATCCGCCAGATTGTTTGGGATTTCCATGCGATCAGTGATCGCTGTGATTTGTCCACACACGTGCTATCTACGAAGCGATCGATCGTCCATGCAACGGATTTCTGCGATTCGTTGTTCGTGTGTGGGGCCCTAGCGTGTGCTGAAGTAGACAGGCATCACGCAATCAAAGAGTACGTTCAAACTGAAAAGTTCTAATAAGGAAAACAGAATACCATTAGAAAGAGCTATAGAGAGAGCAGCAGCAGCAAAGAATGTAAGGACAGGCATAGTTTCGTTGATGATGTTAGGAAGATTAGTTGGTATAAATGTTTTCAGTCAAAATCCTTTTCCAAATTATTGTTAACACTGTATAAGCTTTTTGTCATTAGTCACATTTTTGTTCCTGTCATTCTTCATTTATCTGAATCGTTTATTCTAGAAACAGAACTTCTTCAATTTATGACACTATCCGCATCATTCATATTTACGTGGTTACTAACAATTTTATGTCAAAGAAACAAGTCTACCATATATTACATACATGGTAGATTTGTTCGACCTAAAACAGTAGGTATTTCCACTGTAACCACATAGAGAATTCATGTAGTGTCAAAGGTAAAGTGCTGTTTCTGTAATACACGATTCATTTGGAATCCTAGTATGTGTAATTTTCATTACGTTGATGTATTAACTTTGATTTAATTTCTTACATTTTATCATTATGAATAAAACGGCGTTTAAACCAATTAACTGAATAAAAACAGTGATCAAAGAAAAAAGATTTGGAAATGAAAAATGTTATAGTACATGATGAGATTCAAACCTTTGCACGTTGACACAGGAAGCATACACACAATCCACTTACGCTATAAATGGCGTGATTGTTTATCGAAGGTCTAGCGTATCAAGTGGAATTCCGAAGTTATATTTCGGCGATTACTCTTAACAAGCTCTTTAGAAGCTATCTGTTTTAAGACTCTACAGATTTATTCCGAATGTTCTTACCCATAAAGGAGGGATAAATACGGTGATTGAACAACCTACGCAGCGGCGGAGCGGCCGAGCGGATTGAGGCGCTATTCTGCGATGCGCGAGTCCGTTTCCCGTCGGTGGTTCGAATCCCCCTCGGGCATGGATGTTTGTGCCGTCTTTAGTATAAGGTAGTTAATAAGTAGTTTGTAACTTTAGGGACTGATGACCCCGCAGTTAAGTCCCCTAAGCTTAACAAACATTTGAACAATCTACACCAGCGTATAATATGATTTCAAAACGCTCCTTCCAGTGGGAACCTCTTCTTATTAGTTATTACATCGTACAGCGAAATTTCTATTTTATTTTACTTTCTTACGTTTCACTGTAGAATAATGTATTAACAGCAAATGTATTTTCGTCAGCTACATGCCAAAGTTATTAGTTCAGAAAAAACAGTTTTATTTTAATTTCGTATGATTTCCTGTAGAAGAATGCATTAATAGTAAATGCATTTATGCGTTCGATTCAGTAATTCGATAGTAACATTACAGTTTTTCTCTTTTCTTCCTTCATTTCATACGTTTTCCTACAGAACAATATATTAAAAGCGACCGTACTGATGATTTTTAAACCTGCTGCCGCGTTGTTCGACTGTGAAACAACAGTTGCATATTGTTATTGTTCATTTCAATTGTTTTTCTGTATAAGAATGATGTAACAGAATGTGCATTTGATTTATCTACAACTCGTATGCCAAGTTCATTTCAGCAACCGTGTTACATTTTAATTGCTCGTAGTTATACCGCTGCTGCCGTGGTGTGTCATTCGAAACCACCAACACCAGGAAACGTCAGCATATCGCAGCGCTATCAGCTAAAGCGGCAACTAAAGTGAACGGGTAATACATTTCACAAGCCGCCGTGCCATGTTGTGACCAAAGGTACTGTGTCTTCCATCCAGGGGCGCCAACTTTTGAAAATCAGGGTGAGTGCTTGCGCATTAATATTGAATTACCTCTTGTATGAGAATGGTCAGTGAACGAACGCAATAGTCAAAGCATTCCGTCACGGAGTAATATTAAATTTCTAAGAATTATTACCTGAAAAAAATAAAAAAATGAGCGTATTCTAAATTAAATTTTAAATAGAGAGATGGCGAAATTTGCCAAAATAATTCGCCAAGCTGGAAACACTGTTTTTCTTAAATAAATAAAAAACTATAACTCCGATGGAAAAATGTTAAATTAGAAAGTTATAGGCTTTAACAAGAGTAAAACGAAGGTAATGGAATGTAATTTCAGACAATCAGGCGATGCTGAAGGAATTAGATTTAGATTAGGTAATGAAACAATAAAAGTAGTTGTGGTGTCGCACAAGTACAAAGTGCGCGCCACCTGCTTTCGCCGCGCGCCGCCAGGCACGCGCGGCGCGGCGTTCTTCCGACGACAGCCACGAGCGCCCTCTGGTACAACGCCGCTCGTGGCCACCACTGAAGGACATCGGCCACTTCGCACTTCGCACTTCGGACTGAGATAGCAACGAGTTAGGACCTTCGTCATCAGATAGGCACCAGTGAAGACTTTGCTATTGTACAGGCACTAGGCAGGCCTCTAACAACTATGTATCAACATTCTGCAGTACTATGTAAAAGTTAAGTATTGTTACATTCTGTGCAATATATCTCTTTCTAATTTACTCGAGTGTTTATAGTTTCTGGCTGCTCCCCTCCGTACCTGCACCAGCGTGTCGGTCTCATTCCACTCGGCCACCGACACCTACAACGAGGCTGGGACACAAAAGCGGCGACGAAGTCGGGACACAAAAGTGGCGACGAGGATGGGATAGAACCTTGGACCAGCCCTCTTGCAGCAGCCAGACAGCAGCAGTCGGAGCACGCAGAAATTGCTCCCGCCCACCCACCCTTATTATAAGATTTTTGGGGGAATATATTCAGTTACGTATTTTGTGGACTTTTTTGTTGCAGAGCGTCCTCTTTCATATTGCATTTGTGTTTTGCTATAATTTACTTGTATGCGCGGCGCCTAATCGGTCAGCATGGCCACTACCCCGAACCCAAACTTAATGGAAATTATTCAGTTACAGACGGCGCAAATTACACAACTTCTCCAGGCCGTGGCGCAGTTGACGTCAACTCAACAACAGCCGCCGCTTCAGCAGCCCACACCTGCCGCCGTAACGCTTCCTACGTTCCGCCAGTACAACGAACGTGAGGAAGAATGGAGCGACTACTTCGCACAGTTTCAAGAACTCGTCGCGGCTCATCAAATTACAGGTCAGAGAGTGAAGAACCTTTTCTTATCGATTGTGGGCCCCCAGACTTTCGTACTATTGCAAAAACTTTTCCCTCTCGCATCTCCTCGTGATGTAGACTTTGAACAAATTGTAGATGCACTGAATGCTCATTATGAGAGAAAAGTTCTTGTAGCCGCTGCACGATACCGGTTTTTCAGACTTAAAAAATTACCGCAGCAGTCACACCAAGAGTGGATTACGGAATTGAAGGGCTTAACCCGCCAATGTAGATTTACTTGCTCTTGTGGACTTTCTTATAGTGACGTTATGTTAAGAGATGCGATTACGCAGAACATTCAGGACCCCAGAATTAGAGCAGCAATTCTGAAACAGTCTGACCCCTCATTAGACAGTGTACTGCAGCTTATAGAAGCGCATGATACGTTTGACTTAGCAGATGTAGAAATGCAAAGCCACAGTGTTAATTCAGTGCGCCGCAACGGACGCTTTCCTAGCCGTAGTTCTCAGTATAGCACTAGTGATTCTTATTTTTCTACCGGCCGTGCTGAACAGACAGTGAACAGTAGCCAGTGTAAAAGTGCGACGCAAAGGTCGCCCCGTCGTGTTAGAAACAGTAATTTGAATAACGGGCGCCAACGCTCATTTCAGAAAAATGTACGTAAATCTTGCCCCCAGTGTGTGTCTCGCCACAAGCGTGCTCATTGCCCTAGTCGCAACGCAACCTGTTATCAATGTGGCAAATTGGGACATGTGCAGTCTGTGTGTATGCAAATTCAAAACTCAAAGAACAGTAACGTTAGAAACGGTGCTTCGCACAGTGCGAGAGCAGTGCATGCAGTCAATGTTATACACGCTGAGGAATTGAACAGTGCTTTCCTTGGATCTCAATTGCAAGAAAGTAGTTCTGCGCCTATGGCAAAACTATATAGTGCACCACGTAGCAAGCGCCGACGAGCGCGTAAAACAGTGCAACGGAAAAGGGTTCGGGACAAGCAAAATGACTATGAACAGTGCATTCCTGTAGTGAAAATAGTGCCTTCTGCAACTGCTCCTTGTAATAGTGCCCAGTACTGTGTAGCTAGTGACAGTAGAATTGGTGTAGCTACTCAAAGTAATTTTAGTGCAGTAGCCTCGCATTGCGCGGACGCCGATCCGGCGGTAGTGTCATCTAGTGACAGTGTGGTTAATCCGCTGTGTGCCGAGTATGCGCCGCTTCCTACCGCACGCAACCCGCGCAAGCGCAGAAAACAATATGTATTAGACGTGGCCCACATTCGCGCACCGGTCGTGCGCCAGAAGCACAAGCTGTTTGTTACTCTCTCTATAGAAAATAAGACTGTGCAATTTCAGCTCGACACTGGTTCCGCTGTTACCTTAATTAATAAAGATACTTATGAACTTCTGGGTTCGCCAAAATTATCGCTGTGTCAACAAGTGTTGACAGCTTATACAGGTCAAAATATTCCCGTGCTAGGAACGTGTAGCCTGCCCGCCTCTTTTCAAGGTGTAACCAAAACAGTTGCTTTTGTAGTTCTTCAGGCCAAATCGACACAGAACATTTTTGGACTAGATGCTTTTGACTTGTTTGGTTTATCAATTCAAAGAGATGTGCTTCAAATTTCGTCAATAGTGCCTCAGGATAAAATCAATGCATTGTGTGACAAATATAGTGACTTGTTTTCGCCGGAACTAGGTTGTGCAAAAGACTTCGTGGCACATGTAACTTTAAAAGAATCTGCAGTTCCAAAATTTCGTAAAGCTAGACCAGTGCCTATCGCAATGCGTGATACAGTTGCCGAAGAACTTAAACGTTGGCAAGATAGTGGGGTGATTTCTCCTGTTTCTGCGAGCCAGTGGGCCTCGCCTTTAGTAATTATACCCAAGCCGTCAGGAAAACTTCGTCTCTGTGCGGACTTCAAATCAACAGTGAACAGTCAAACAATTGTAGACACTTACCCCCTGCCCAGACCTGAGGAACTGATGGACAAATTAGGACAGTCTCGCTTCTTTTCCAAGATTGATTTAGCAGAGGCATACTTACAGATTCCACTTGATGACGAGTCAAAAAAGTTTTTCGTCATTAATACTCACATGGGCCTTTTTCAATTTCAACGCCTACCCTTTGGCAGTTCTTCCGCTCCCGCTATTTTTCAGCGTTTTTTGGAACAGTTGACAGTTTCTGTACCGTGTTGCTCGAACTATTTAGATGACATTGTGGTATCCGGACGTACAGTTGAAGAACATTTAGCAAACCTGGAGTGCCTTTTCAAAGTGTTGACTGCAGCAGGTCTACGTTGTAATAAAGCAAAGTGTTCGTTTTTTCAAACTGAAATAGAGTACCTAGGCCATGTGATTAATGCCCAAGGAATTCATCCCTTACAGTCACATCTTAGAGCAATCAAAGACTTGCCTCCTCCTAAGAATGTGCATGAATTGCAAGCAGTAATGGGGAAGCTGAACTATTATTCTAGATTTATTCCCAATGCCTCTCAGATTGCAGCTCCACTGCATCACTTACGTAGGAAGAATGTTCCTTTTGTATGGTCTAAAGATTGTCAGGTTGCCTTTGACAAATTAAAGTCTGCACTACTCAGTGATGCATGTTTGATTCCCTTTGACCCACAGAAGCCTGTAGTGTTAGCAGTTGACGCCTCATCGTACGGTGTCGGCGCAGTTCTGTCACATCGTATTGGATGTCATGATCGTCCTATTGCCTTTGCATCCAAGCTACTGACGCCGACGCAACAGAATTACAGTCAGATAGAAAAGGAGGCCTTAGCAATCATTTACGGCGTCACAAAGTTTCATCATTATCTCTATGGCAGAAAATTCTATTTGTTGACAGACCACAAGCCTCTCACGTCGTTGTTCTCACCCACAAAGCCAATTCCGCCACGTACGGCACAAAAGCTTCAGAGATGGTCCTTGATATTGTCAAATTATCAGTATGAGATTTTGTACCGACCTACCACTAAACATGCCAACGCGGACACACTTTCCCGACTTCCGGTTGGCCAGGATGTATCATTTGATTCTTCAGAAATGGCATGTTGTCAGATAGACTCCACAGATGCTTCCGCTGTCGCAGACTTTCCTTTGAACTCTCGTCGGGTTGCACAGGAAACAGCTGCGGATGCAGACCTAAGTGTGGTAGCACGTTTTGTTCGCTTTGGTTGGCCTGCCAGAGCCAAAGACATTGATCGGCCTCTGGTTCGACGTTATTTTGCACAACGTCATGCATTATCTTTAAGTCAGGGTGTACTGTTGTTGCATACCGACAACGACCAAGCAAGAGTAATTGTTCCTCGTTCCCTGCAACGAGAAGTGTTACGCCTCCTGCATCAAGGACATTGGGGCATTGTTAGGACAAAGCAACTGGCCAGATGTCATTGTACCTGGGTTGGTATGGACGCTCAGATAGAGAGCATGACATCACAGTGTACAGTTTGTGCGGAGCATCAGGCGGCTCCTCCGCAACGTTTCTCAGACTGGCCACGCCCCAAGGGACCATGGCAACGTTTACATATTGACTTTGCCGGACCTTTCTGGAATACGCGCTGGTTAATTGTTGTAGACGCTCTCAGCAAGTTTCCTTTCGTGATTGCCATGAACTCAACGACGGCTTCTAGTACAATCAGTGCCTTAACATCAGTGTTTTGCATCGAAGGTTTGCCTGAAACTATCGTCAGTGACAATGGACCTCAGTTTGTTAGTGCGGAATTTCAACAGTTTTGTCGTGTGAATGGTATTCAGCATATTACCACTGCACCTTTTCACCCTCAGTCCAATGGTGAAGCAGAACGTTTCGTTCGAACATTCAAGTCTCACATGGAGAAGATGAAAGGTCAGCACTCCAGGCAGCAAGCTCTTCAAATTTTCCTGTCTACGTATCGGTGCATGCCACGTGACGGCCCGTCTCCTGCCGAGCTGCTACACGGCCGCCGTCACCGCACTCTCCTTCACCTGCTGCAGCCTCCCACGCACCGAGTCGGTTCGTATGGCGCTACGCGTTTTCAGGTTTCCACGCCGGTGCTGTACAGGGTGTTTGCTGGAAACAAGAAGACATGGTTGCCGGGCACCATTCAACGCGTGCTTGGCCGCAATATGTTTGTTGTACGTTCTTCCACAGGGTCGGAGCTGCGGCGCCACGCAAACCAATTGCGCCTGCACAGAACGCGCGATCCTGTCTCCGGTTTCTTGATTCCAGACCCAGTTCACCGCCAGGGAGCACAACCACATCGTTCGTCAACGGGTCCAGCGTCCCCGGACTACGAGATCGTCCCAATGGAGATCGACGCGACGCCGCCGCTGTCGCCGCCGCAGATGACAGCGTCACCGAGAGGGACTCCGGGACCGTGCGGGCCCCCCCAGCTTGGGCCACGCACCTCAGAAGAAGATGACCTGCTCCCTCTGGGCGGGGGCGGGCGCCCTTCCCCAGGTTTCGGCGGGTTCCCTGGAGGATCGCAAGGCGGATGCCGGGGCGCGGACGGCGTCTCGATCCCGGCCTCAGCTACGACGCCCGTCCCACCAGTAACGCCCCCGTCCAGGCCCTCCTCCCAGTGCCGTCGCCGTGGCCCTCAGCCCTACGCCACGACGGCGCGGCGGTTTGGGGGGGAGGGGTGTGGTGTCGCACAAGTACAAAGTGCGCGCCACCTGCTTTCGCCGCGCGCCGCCAGGCACGCGCGGCGCGGCGTTCTTCCGACGACAGCCACGAGCGCCCTCTGGTACAACGCCGCTCGTGGCCACCACTGAAGGACATCGGCCACTTCGCACTTCGCACTTCGGACTGAGATAGCAACGAGTTAGGACCTTCGTCATCAGATAGGCACCAGTGAAGACTTTGCTATTGTACAGGCACTAGGCAGGCCTCTAACAACTATGTATCAACATTCTGCAGTACTATGTAAAAGTTAAGTATTGTTACATTCTGTGCAATATATCTCTTTCTAATTTACTCGAGTGTTTATAGTTTCTGGCTGCTCCCCTCCGTACCTGCACCAGCGTGTCGGTCTCATTCCACTCGGCCACCGACACCTACAACGAGGCTGGGACACAAAAGCGGCGACGAAGTCGGGACACAAAAGTAGTAGATGAATTTTGTTATTTGGGTAGCAAAATAAATTCTGATGGCCGAAGTAAAGAAGATATAAAATGCAGAATGGCTATGGGAAGAAAAGCGTTTCTAAAGAAGCGAAACTTGTTAACATCCAATATTAATTTAAATGTCAGGAAGTCCTTTCTGAAAGCATTTGTCTGGAGTGTTCATTGTATGGCAGTGAAACGTGGACGATAAGGAGTTCAGATAAAAAGATGATAGAAGCTGGTGTTAGATGTGGTGCTACAGACGAATGATGAAAATTAGATGGGTAGATCACATGACTAATGAGGAGGTGCTTAACCGAATTGGGGAGAAAAGGAGTTTCTGGCATATCCTGACTAAGAGAAGGGATAGATTGGTTGGACACATTCTGAGACATCAAGAAATTGTCAACTTAGCATTAGAAGGAAGCGTGTGGGGTAAACATCGTAGAGGGAGACCGAGGGAGGAATACAGTAAGCAAATTCAAAAGGATTTAGGTTGCCGAACGCATTCTCAGATGAAGAGACTTGCACAGGGCAGGGTAGCGTGGAGAGCAGCATCAAACCAGTCTGCGGACTGAAGACCACAACAACAGGCTTTAAGATTTTCTATAGATTGCTTTTTTGTACGTATCGACTGCTTTTTTAGGTTTCGATATGAAAACCATTAAAAACCATTAAAACCATTAAAAACTAGATTCCAACTCATCAACATTCACGTTTCCAAACTTATTATTTGCCGTAGGTATGGCACGAAATAACTAAAAGAAGGTACTTTTTCGAAAAATGTAAAAATATTCTGTAGTTTTCGAGACATATCGATTTTTCTAAGATAACAGGCTTTCTCGAAAATAGACTTCAGTTGGTCATGGCATCGATCTAGTATAACGGTTTTTGGTCTGTTTTCTTCGTAAAGATTTGTAATATCACGTTACTGAATTATTCTTTAGATTTTGTTAATTATAGTGATCAAAGAATGACTTTAAAAAGCTTGCACTTTTTGGGCCTATTTTCTTCAACTGAATATTTCTATTTTTGTTATGAAAGGAAATGTTAAAGAAATACATTGACGATATTGTTTCAAAGACCTTCTGGAGCCGAGATATTTTTCATAGGAAAAATCAAGTGAACGTAATTAACATTTTTCAGCGATGTGCTTCATGCATACTTATACTAGTAAGAAAAAATACTTGGATATGTTGCATTGTTTACTAATTTTCTAAATCTACCGGTAAAGTGAAGCGTGTGAGTGCGTAGTGCCTTGTGCTAGAGCGGGCGAGCGGGTTAGCAAATCAATTGTTCAAATGTTTGTGCAGCTTATGGGACTTAACTACGGGGTCATCAGTCCCTAAACTTACAAACTACTTATCAACTACGTACGAACTACGACGGCACAAATATCCATGCCCATGGGGGGATTCGAACCCCGACCGTAGTGGCCGTGCAGACCGTGACTGAAGCGCCTCAGTCACCTCGGCCACCGCGGCCGGCGAGCGGTTTAGCGGGCGGGTGACCGTTAGGGAAGAGGACTGGAGAGCCGAGCGAGTACTCTCTGACAACATTCTAGCCGGCTCGCACTTACAAGTCCTTTGATTTATTTTTAGAAACATTTTTGTTTGCTTTGGGAATGAGTGCCGTTCAAATGAATTGTTTATTTAATTTAAATATAAAAAATCTATAGGGAACTGCATAGTTTCAGTAACGGGGACACAAAAAAGGCCTTTTGCTTGCAAATACTGAGATAGAAGATTTTTTGTATTGTTTTTGGTTGACAGTGTGTAGAATCCAAGTTTTCGTCCTTCAAAACCCTCAGGACTACTTTTGTGGCCATAAAACTGCGAAATTTTAGCACTTTCTACAAATTTTCGCCTATTACTCGGAAACTATGCATGCTACTGAAGATCTTATCCGTACCAAAATAAAAGATGAAAATGTCAAGTTATGAAATAGTAAACCATGAAATTTCATGTTAGAAAAGTACTTATTTTGCTGAGTTTAGGGAGTATTAAGCTTTCTCACACTTGAAAACCAAAGTAGATCCATTTTCATTTCTACAAATTTTTATATCTCTCAAAGGTAAATACATATTGGCCATTACTATGTACTTGGTGTTCCTTTTAGCACTCGAATATTACCATTTAAGGGATGGATAAAAATACACATGACTGAAAAGAATTTAAAACATATACATAAAAACATACTCGTCATTAGAGCGCCGTCTTCCCACAAGACATTTCATTTAACTGAAAATGACTAAAATGAAAAAAAAAAAAAATCTAAAAAAAGGGGACATGGAATTACCTTGGTTTTCATGTGTATGAAACTTATGCCGAAACTAATAAACTAAGTACGTTTCTAACATGAAATTTCATGCTTTACATTTTTCATCTAGAGTAGCCGTTTTTTAATTGCAGACGTTGGAGAAAACATTTTAGCCAAAGGTGGTAAAAATGGCAGAACTTTGAAAGCTGATTGCGGCTGTACCGCTTTTGAAATTTGAATTGGTTATTAATTATTTTTGAACAAGTACTTATTGACTTATTTTGTGTCATACATACGGCAAATAATAAGTTTGGAAACGTGAATGTTGACGAGTTATAAAATATATGGCTTTTAAACGTTTTTTTAGAATTTTTTCGATAGATATCAAAATGTAACAAAGCAATCGATACTTACAAAAAAGCTATATATATATATTTGAAGGCCTATAACTTTCTAATTTAACATTTTGCCATCGGAATTATAGTTTTCTATTTATTAAAGAAAAACGTTTTTCGAAACTTTGCGAACTTTTTGGCAAATTTTGCCTTCTTGGCTCGAGTTTCATTAAATAGAAAGTCTACTTCATATTTAATTTTCTATGCGCTATTTTTTTCAGGTAATAGTTTTTGCACCCACTTCTCCCTAATGCTCGGACTACAACGCTTGGCTCAATTTCTCTGATGTTTGCATGCAACCTAAAAAATGCTCCAGTTGTAATTGTCATTCCGTCCTTAGCAATAACCTTGCAGGACTTGATATCTAGAGAAAAGCGAGACAAAATATCCATTGCAATTGTTAACAGTCATCGAATAAAACAGAAGTGATATCTCGCGTTCCCCAGGGAAATTCTTTAGGGCCCCTACTGATCCTTATATTTAGAAACGATTTACAAGACGGTGTGAGCATCTCTCTTAGTTTGTTTGCGAATGATGCTGTTATTTATCGGTTGCTAAAGTCACCAGATGATCAAAAGCAACTACAAAATGATTTAAATAAGATACCAGCATGGTGCAAAAAATGGCAGTTGACCCTTAATAATGAGAAGTGTGAAGTCATCCATGTGACCAGTAAAATAAATCCGTTAAACTTCATTTACACGATTTAGTCTATGGGACCAAACTACTGTGGTCATCAGTCCCTATGTTTACAAACTACTTAAACTAAACTAAGGACCACACACACACACACACACATATGCCAGAGGGAGGAATCGAACCTCCGACGGGGAGCTGGCGCGCGTTCCGTAACAAGACGCCTTAGAGCGCACGGCCATTCCACTGCGGCCTTTCACACGAAAAAGCAGTCATATCCAGGGCCCGGATTTTAATGAAAAGTCATATTTTTTCTGAACTTCAGGGTGAATTTTAGAACAATTTATACACAAATCTAGGCATTTTAGCGTAGAAAAAATGTATTTTAATTGTGCATATAAAGACATATTTCAACATATTTTAGTAATAGGTCATATTGCGGCCAACTTTTATTATAACGGGTCATATTTCCTCCAAATTTTGCCAAAATGCATATACTGTTTCTCTTTTATCTTTCGGGATAGAGGAATAAGAAAATGAATATGTTGCTCATGAGACAATATTTAACGTCATATTATGAAACATAAACAGATAAATTAGGTACAGAGCTTTATTTCTCAGGACTGTAGTAGAAAAGCAGTGTAGCACAACAGTCGTTTCACGAACATATAACACTGTTGTGGAGAATCGACAGTATGCTCTCAGAGCCAACAAAGGCGGCTTCTGTCGTAATAATAATCGCAGTCGTGCAGGTGTTCACAGTAACCAGTTTGAATACAGCCTGTGCCTTGTTCATCATGCCTAAAGCAAAGTGCTCAGACAACATGAAGTTGCGAGGATTTGTTCGAGAATTTGGAGAGAAGTTCTTCAGTAATGATGGGAAAATATTATTTTGTAAACTGTGTGAAGTTAAAGTTAGTGCAGAAAAGTGCTTAACTGTGCAACAACACTGTAATACCGCCAAACACAGCAACTGTGTGAAACGAAGTGATGAAAATAACAGCAGATAAATGTTGTTATTTGAACAGACAGGTCAATCTTCAACCGTGCAATCATTCTGCAAGGATTTGTGTGAGACGATGGTGTCCTGCAACATCCCATTGGAAAAGCTGAAGAATCCAAGCTTCAGACGGTTCTTGGAGAAGTACACAACACATCCAATTCCAGATGAATCTACACCGAGAAAGAACTATTTATCGGTATGCTACAATGATGTGCTCAACAAAATATGAATTACTGTTGCTGAGCAAAACATCTGGCTGTCGATAGATGAAACTACGGATGTTAGTGGGCGGTGTATTGCAAATGTTGTTGTTTGTGTTCTAAAGTTGATGGACCTGAAGATATTTTCCTACTAACGAGTGAAGCTCTCGATAGAGTAAACAATTCGACGATTGCTATTTTGTTGACAACTCTCTGAAGCTACTGTGGCCGGATAGTGTGAGAAGAGACAACGTTCTGCTGCTTGTAACAGATGCCGCTTCATATATGGCTAAAGCAGCCAAAGGACTTCAGATTCTCTACCCCAGTATGGTGTATGTCACTTGCCTTGCACAGAGTTGCTGAAGAGGTACGATCAAATTACCCTGACGTGGACAAATTAATTTCCAGTTGAAAGAAAATCTATATCAAAGCTCCGCTACGTGTGCAGAAATTCAAGGAACAGGCACCTTCAATACCCCTCCCACCTAAACCTGTTCTTACACGATGGGGTTCTTGGCTTAATGCTGCTGAGTATTACTGCACCAACTACACCCAAATAAAGACAATTTTCTGTGAGGTTGATAGCGATGAATCAAGACGTGAAAGACGTATTTACAGATACATTGTTTGGAAACTTGACATACATCAACGCCAATTTTTCAGTGATATCAAAAGACATCAAACGACTGGAAGCTGTTGGCACTCAACTATGCGAGGCTCTGAGTATTGTGCAACATGTGCAGAGTGAGTTGCATCGAGCCCGTGGTCATGTGGCTGACAAAGTGAAAAACAAACTGCAAAGTGTTCTACAACGAAATTCTGGATATTCTACAATGTGTAAAATTAGAGACAGTCTTTCTGGGAATGCCGCAACATTTCAAGATAGTGAAGCAAAGCTGACCTGTAGTTACCTGGCTGCCTTCAAATACGCTCCAGTGACGTCTTGTGGAGAGGAGAGGAGCTTTTCCAGGTACAAAATAATCCTCAGCGACAACCGTAGATCTTTGACAATGGAAAGCCTGAAAATGCACCTTGTGATCCAGTGCAACTTTGCAGATACTGAAGATTAACAGACAGTATTAAATAATGTAAAGTGCTTTAAATAACTTGTGTGCAGAAATAAAAAATATTGTTTTACTGTTTCGATAGATGATCTCCTGTTCACTGTACTTTGTGTTTAGAAAATAAAAGATTCAGACGTTTAAAAAATAGGTGCTAATTAGCCTCAAACCCTACAGAAAGAAAGAATTATACTTACAATATTTTGAGAGGGGAATTTTGTAGCCTATAATTTTATGGTGAATAAAAAATAAAATAAAGAAACAAGAATGCTTGAAATAAACTTCTATTAAATCATATTTTACTTTTTTACGGTCATGTTTATATAAGTTTTAGGTCATAAATGCTTGCATATTTCACTGCTTTTAGGTAATTAAAATCCGGGCCTTGGTCATATCTACAGGCCGTAATTTCAATTAAATACCTAGGAATAACAATTGCGAACAACTTAAATTGGAAACAACACATAGAAAACATTTTAGGGAAGGCGAACCAAAGACAACGTTTCATTGGGAGAACGATGAGAAAATACAACGGTTCTACTAAAGAAATTGCCTACACTACTCTTGTGCGTCCAATTTTGGATTATTGCTGCGCACTGTGGGATCTACACCAAGTGCGACTGACGGAGGAAATAGAGAAAGTTCAGAGAAGGGCAGCTCGTGTTGTATTGCCGCGATACAGGGGAGAGCGTGTCACGGATATGATGCACGAGTTGGGGTGGAAATCATTAAAATAAAGGAGTTACTCGTTGCGGCGAGGTTTATTTGCGAAATTTCTTTCACCAGCTTTCTCTTCCCAATGCGAACACATTTTGTTACCCATATACGTATAATGAAATAATACAAATCAGATCGAAAACGGAAAGCTTTAAGTTATTGTGACAATATTTTCTCAAGCTGAAAACGGGACACTTCTCAAATGACAACCCCCCCATCTTCCCTCCTTTTTTTTTTTTTTTAGGAAAAAGGTATTGTTAACCTTACCCTTTTAAGTTAATGCAATTAGATGACCTCAAACCTTATTTATGTATTTATTATTAATAAACAAAATTAATGTAATTATCAGAGAACTCATTATATTCTTTACGAAGAAATCAATTTCATTACAATATACAAAATAATAATGTGTATAGCATTGCTATTACTATAAATATAAACACCAAAACAATTATCATGTTATATAATTCATAAAAATGTTTATTAATTGACATATTTTTCTGAAGAGAGAATGTACTTCAGAAGTCTCTCGTTCTGCTTCAAGTAATTGAGAAACTTAAGGCAGCTGTATTTGAAATTTATTTTGGTAAGCAACAATGCTTTCAACGTTTCAACTGCGTTTTTTCTTATGTCCATTTTTGTTCATGCTTGCAAAAAATCTCTCTACGGGTGCGTTAGTACTTGGCAGTGATAATCCAAATTCTACTACTTTGGAAGAGTTACTGAATGATAACTTTTGAGAGAATAAATACTGAAAATTTCTACCCATCTCAAATGAACTTGTTTCCCCTCATCATTCCACTGAGCAATTTTGTCTGCAGTAGCAAATTGCTTAACATATACAAATTCGCTGAAAATGGCATTATCATCGGCATTTGTTGATTCACAAGATGCGTTTCTAATTACTAACATACACTTTTCTGCATCGCTCCATTTTAAGACATTGTTAAGTAAAATCCAAGCAAATTTCTCATAAACTTTAAATCTGTCAGTCCAGACTGTTAGGTAGTCAATACATGAACCATAGAAAGCATTAGCTACTGTTTGGAAATCCTCTACTTTCGCCTCACTTTCCTCTTCTAATTCATGCAAAGCACATTTTACAGCATGCCGGCGGCGGTGGCCGAGGGGACTAAGGCGCTCCAGTCACGGTCTGCACGGCCACTACGGTCGGGGGTTCGAATCCCCCTTCGGGCATGGATATTTGTGCCGTCCTAGTTTGTAACTGGTTCATAAGTAGTTTGTAAGTTTAGGGACTGATGACCCTGTAGTTAAATCCCACAGACTATACAAACATTTGAACATTTTTTTTACAGCATGTGGGATAAAGTTGTTCTCCTTTATCTGTATCATATTTTCTTTCAAATTGGAAAGAGCCATAGCTACTTCAATACCTGTTGTAAGCTCACCTTCTATCTGGAGAACTGCTTGGTGGAAAGTAGTGGCTTGGTTGTGGAGAAAAAGAACAACTTTTGCCAACGGGTTTAAAAAAAAGGATTTTATTATCACTGGACATTTTTCCTGACTAAGTAAATAGGACCTCAGTCCTTCAAAAAGTGCAAGAATTCTTTCAACTGCTGGAATTAGTGCTAACCATCTAGTGTTACTATAACCTAATTATTTCCTGTACTCAATCTCAGCAAAACTGTAGAATCTTTCAGTGATTCTACTCGTACCGTGTATGAGTGAAAATGATAGTAAATTTTGTGAACAACCATTTCTACGTCAATAGGTAAACAATATGCAGCAGTCTTAATTGTGTTGTGCACTATATGTGCTGCACATCCAACCCCAAGGATATCGCGACCCAATACCATTTTAAGTTTGTGAAAAACATTTCTTGTTCCTTTACGTGCAACTCCACCAAAGTTACTATTGGTATTATCACCACAGAACGCAATTATTTTGCTATGTAGGTAGTATTTTGCAAGCACGTCAGTCAGGTAATTGGTAACAATATCAGCTGTTTTTCCGGGACGTTGATCAATTTTCAAAATTCGGACACAGACACCTTTAGCGGTAAAAAGTACCTAATCATAACACAAAAAATCTTTTTCTCCCCGTGATTGGAAGCATCTGTAAACACTGTAACATAACTGACTTCCTGCAACTCTTTTCGTAACATTTCACAAGAATGAGGGGCAATTACATTCACAACAATGGTTTCAGTCTCCGTGCAACCGCAAGAGAATTTCGGGTCACACCCGTTTTTTAGTAGTTTCGAAACACAGTCGTTTGAGCGAAAACTATGATTTTCTTCAACCACATGATAAGCCCAGGCTCCTTCAACTGCAGCCAATTGCAATTCACGCTCTGTTTCTGAATTTGGCCGGAAAAATGAAGTTATACTTCTGGATGACTCAGCAGCAATTTCTGCTTTTTCATGTTTACTGGAAGTAAGATATTGTTCAATGTCACTCTTCCCTCCATGAGAGACGCAAAACTCGGTGTTAAAAGTGGTGCAACGAACATCAGAATCGGACCGCGTTTTCTTTATGAATGTATAATATAGTACTTGCCAATTTATGCATGAGTTAATTTAAATTGCTCCATAAATACTAAGTCCTCTGCCATAAAATAAGGTACTTACTTTTCTTGCAACGCAGCAGTGAACACACACTTTCGTTTAGGCATCTTGAATCTCTCACAGAACTGCTTAAACAATGCACATCAGTCATTAAAGGTCTGCTATTTAGCGGTCATGCTTGCTCGAGCACGTAGTTCCGTGGAATACCGGTAGATGTCAGTGTAACCGCTTTACCCGCTGCTTGCAACTGAATTTGATTTTCCTCATGCTTGCAACCATTCGATGCTTGCATTGCCCGCTACTCTGTTTCGCGATTGCCGTTCATTCACCTGCTGAAGGATCATGGCGCATGAACGCGAGACTAAGGACAGTATGAAAGCGAAAATTGATTCGAAAGAGTATATCTTCAGTACGAAAATTAGTGGTCGTAGTAGTATCTCGGAAACTTTTACATTAGTAAATGATAAGGAGGGAAATTATGTTGGCTACGTTTATTGTGGCAAGTGTACTGCTCTCCTATCCTATCGATACACAACACACCTGAAGACACATGTCTGCAGAACACAACAAGAACAAGAACAAGGACGTTCTGAAACATTACCGGCTTCAGTTAAAGGAAGGAAGCTTGGAGTTTAACGTCCCGTCGACAGCGTGGTCATTAGAGACAGAGCTTTCGCTCGGATTATTTGGGTAAGGATGGGGAAGGAAATCGGCCGTGCCCTTTGAAAGGAACCATCCCGGCATATGCCTGGAGCGATTTTAGGGAAATCACGGAAAACCTAAATCAGGATGGCCGGAGGTGGATTTGAACCACCATCCTTCCGAATGCGAGTCCAGTGCGTTACCTTCAGTTAAAGACTGTGTCATTAAAAATGTATCGAAATGTGTGCCAGGGATCATCGGCCATTTACAGTGATTTCAGGAACTGGATCTCGTTCTTTTTGCCAGGAGCTCGTAAATGTTGGATCGGAATTTGGATAGGTGGGCGTCTCCAACATTCTGCCTCATCCTACGACAGTGGTACGAAAGATAGAAAGGCAAACCGATGAAATACGAGCAAATTTTATGCCCAGCATTGTCCAGGCTGTAGACGCTATTGTATGTGCGTGCACAGCCGATTTGTGTACCGAACGGCATCGAAAAAGATGTTACGCGCCGCGGTGGAGTAGCCGAGCGGTCTAAAGCGCCTCGCTGCGGAGCGCGCGGTTGCTCGCCGTGGGGGTTCGAGTCCTCCCTGGGGCATGGGTGTGTGTGTTGTCCTTAGGTTAGTTTACCTAGGTTTAAGTAGTTTGTAAGCTACGGACTGATGACCACGCAGTTTGGTCCGATAGAATTACAAACATTTGAACAGTTTTTGATGTTACGTGTCTGTTACTGCGCAATTTGTTGATGAACAGTGGACATTAAGGAACATTGTTTTAGCAACAACTTATTTTTCTGAGAAGAAGAAATCTGGGGAATATATTAAGAACCATATTGAGGAAGCATTTTTTAAATTTAGAAGTAAATCCACAGCACCTTGATAAGATTTCTTTTGTCACGGACCGAGGTGCTAATTTATGCAAGGCACTGGAATGCTTTCCGCATTACGCGTGAGTTTCACATCTTTTGAACACTGTCCTGTCGATGAGGACTATTTAAAAAAAAGGTGGGAGTGGTTTACGCCACAATTTATGCTGCCAAAAATACTGCCCGTGGCATGAAGAAAACGGGTGATGTGATTGCACTACCAACAAATGTTTGTTAAGCCTAAGGGACTTAACTACGGGGTCATCAGTCCCTAAACTTACAAACTACTTATGAACTAGCTAATCCTAAGGACGGCACAAATATCCATGCCCGAGGGGGAATTCGAACCCCCGACCGTAGTGGCCGTGCAGACCGTGACTGGAAGCGCCTCAGTCCCCTCGGCCACCACGGCCGGCGCACTACCAAGAACCTTGAAGCAAGAAATGGATACGAGATGGAACAGCTTGGTCAGAATGTTAAGCTCTGTAGTTAGGTAGTATGATAAGATCTGTGAAGTACTTGAGAGGAAAAAAAAAAAAAAAAAAAAAAACTGCAGCCATTCAAAAATGCCACAGAAGTGCTAAACGGAGAGAAGTATCCGACGATTCAGTTTGTTTTTGTTGTGGGTCCATAAACTGAAGAGCCACTGCAATAGACAGTCTTGTGATACAGAGGTAAGTTTCTTTAAATTACTGTACTGCAATTTCCTTGCTAAGTGCTGCATGTGCAGAAAATGCTTATTGTATTTGACGATAAAAGCCACTTTGAGTGTTATTGGTATTTGTCAGTGTATACACCTCGTGTGTTACGTTAACTGTAGGTATTCCGAATGCTAAAAGAGCATTGTCTCCGTCTCATGGAGGAAAAGGTTGAGATTCAGAAGTTGCACAAAATAGCAACATTTCTTTGGCCACCATTCCGACAGTTAAAAATGATATCTGAAGTTGAGGAGGAAGAGACGTTCAATTCTGTGCGAAAAATTTGCGGTGAAATATCGCCACCAGGTAAGCTAGAAGACAGTTGCAAAATGGCAGTAATATCTTATTTTGATTTTGTGATATCTACCTATTACATATTTATGTAGGGCCATCTAGAGATTGTCACCCATGCTCGCCAGCGAAAAAGGTGAAGTCTTTGTTTTCGGAGAGGCTAGACTGTGTGCCGGCTGATAACCAGTCCACAGATGAGGTGGTGTTGTACTTAAATAGAATGGATGTTGGAGACGACGATGACCCGCTTGTGTGGTGGAAACGTAACAGCAATCTCTTTCCAAAGCTAGCTGTTTTAGCGCGAAGAGTATTTTGCGTTCCGGCCTCAAACGCGGGTAGTGAAAGATGTTTCAGTGCTGCAGGGAATTTTATCTTCGACAAAAGAAGCAGACTCGATCGAAAACGGGTCGATGACAACCTGACCATTCATTGTAATTGTAATGAAAATAATGAATAATATGAAGAGCCGCGGTGGAGTAGCCGAGCGGTCTAAAGCGTCCCGCTGCGGAGCGCGCGGTTGCTCGCCGTGGAGGTTCGAGTCCTCCCTGGGGCATGGGAGTGTGTGTTTGTCCTTAGGTTAGTTTACCTAGGTTTAAGTAGTTTGTAAGCTACGGACTGATGACCACGAAGTTTGGTCCGATAGATTTACAAACATTTTTTGAATAATATGAAGACAGTTTTATTTGTTGTGTTTGTAATTTATTAGGTGGAAATACTGACTTTTCTAAACATGAATCAATAAAATATATAATAGTAGGAAAGAAATCGCCCGCCGTTTTGAACAGTGATATAACTCAAAACTGTAATAGGTATTTGAGATTAGCAACATTTTTCTTGCCATGACGAATGTTATGGACTATCCTACAATATAAATTATACTATTCTCCTCAAGCGTACAAACTGCTATAAAAATGTGACTTTTTGGTCCAGGTTGGAGCTCGTCAAACATATTTTTCAATGATAAACTAAAAACTGCCTGTTTTAAAATTGTGTCACTCTTCTTGCCGAGGTGCGAAATGTAATTTTTCATTCCCATAAAGTCCACATTACAAAAGTTTATAGCCTTGCTTTTAGACTTTCGTGTTTCGTATTATTTATTGTAACACTGCTAGAATGTAAAGTATTGGATAAATAAAATGATGCGGGTGTAGTAGTGCCGTCATCTGGCAGGACCAGTGGCGGGATGAGGGGGATAGAACCCCCCCCCCCCCCAGAGCCCGAAAAGAAAGAAAAAGGAGGGAAAAAAAAGAAGAAAGAAATCGTATAACAGCAATCTGGTAAAGGTAAAGATTTGAAATTTGGGGTGTTTTACCATAAGCTTTCATTGGATGGGAGTGAATTAGTTTCTTCAACGGGAGTCTTAGATGGTAGTCTGTCTGGAAAGTGACTAAAATTTTGCTCGTCAAGCAGATCTATCCCCCCCCCCCCAAAGCCAAGTCCTAGTTACGCCACTGGACAGGAATATAACAGCCGGCCGCGGTGGCCGAGGGGACTGAGGCGCTCCAATTACCACGGTCTGCACGCCACTACGGTCGGGGGTTCGAATCCCCCCTCGGGCATGGATATTTGTGCCGTCCTTAGTATTAGCTGGTTCATAAGTAGTTTGTAAGTTTAGGGACTGATGACCCCGTAGTTAAGTCCCATAAGCTTAACAAACATTAGAACATTGGGAATATAACAGAAGCGGCAGCAGCGTGCGGACACACAGAGCTGCAGTTTGGGCCAGAGCCAGAGCAACAGCTCGTCGGTAGAGGTCGGCCGCTGCCCCGTCCACCAGCCCCACGGCGCTGTGAACAAGCACAGCTGGCCGCGCAAGCATTCCTAATCGGTCAAGCAAAAACCGAGCGCTGCGCGATTGAGCCAGTACAAGCAAGCAAATTCGCCAATATGCAGACCTCTACTGCACATCTCAATCCGACTGTCGCTGAGAGATTGGAATCGAATAGTCCGAGTGAAGGTCGGCATACAAGCATTGTCGGCAGTGTCGTCATTTGGATTAGTTGTGTTTCGTAACGAATTTTGTCCATCGATAACATAACTTTCATTCTCAGCAATTATGGACGTAAAGATTTAAATATTACGTAGCGCAACACAGAATAAAAAAATAATTCCTATTTTCTAACAAAACGGGACAAAACCTGTCGGGACACCGGGACAGCCGGCCGCGGTGGCCGAGGAGACTGAGGCGCTTCAGTCACGGTCTGCACGGCCACTACAGTCGGGGGTTCGAATCCCCCCTCGGGCATGGATATTTGTGCCGTCATTAGTATAAGGTAGTTCATAAGTAGTTTGTAAGTTTAGGGACTGATAACACCGTAGTTAAGTCCCATAAGCTTAACAAACATTTGAATTTGACACCGGGACAACAGGCTATATAACGGCACTGTCCCGTTCAAAACGGGACGTCTGGTCATTTTATTTAAGTGTTCTTCTTTCCCGCGTGGTGTGACCTCGTCGCCTTTTGTTGTTACATTCTTTCTGCCACTAGTTGAGTACTCGTCCGGTCAAGTTGTCAGGAAAGGTACTGGTGCAGGAATCGATGGTCTCCTAAAACATTTCTATAGAGATTAGTACTACAAGATTGATTGCCTGATGATACAAAGATACTCAACTTTTGGCCCACTTTAGGTTACGATAGTAATACTAAATGTGGGCCTTTGCCATCGTCTTTTGTCAGGTCGAACTTTAAATGAAAATAACGGCTTAACTATTCTTCTGACACGAAAATTGAATAACCGAATTTGTAGGGGAGAAACTTCTCTATAACTTTGCTCTTTTATGATTTTTTCATATCTCGTAGCGTTTCAAAGATATTTGCAAAAATAACGGCAATTTTGGGATGTCTGTCTGTCTGTCCGTAACGTGTTCCCTGTTTTTAATACGAACCGTTCAACCGATCAGCACCAAATTTTACAGACATGATTGAAGGCCGCCAGATACCAGAACCTCCCTTTTTTCAAATTTTTCGGACAAAAATACGGTAGTAAAACCAAAAACTGCCGTTTGTAATATAATTGTAATTGAAAACTAACCGTTTATCTGACACGAAAATTGAATAACCTAATTGGCAGAGGAGAAAATTCTCTACAATTAGCTCCCGTGTGTTTTTTTTTTTTTTTCATATCTCGTATCGTTTGAGACATATTTGCAAAAATAACGTATATTTGACACCCTCCATTGAATTAACGAAAACCAGCCGTTCGGAGATGTCACGCGACACTCCTGGCGTATTTCATGATTTTCTTATTGTAACAAAAACACATCGTTCTTCGTACGATAAATGATAATCTAATGTCTAAAAATGCCATATTAACATCAGTTAACAACGGCCATCAATAGTATGAGATTAAAGGACTCCTGTTTTTATTTATAGCCGTAGCGTAGTGGGCAAGGTGCTAGACTGTGGTTCGAAACCCACCACTAAATCCTAAAAGGATTTCAGACACTCTTATTAATTACTTAATTATTATTTAAATTATTATTTTGGTCCAAAATGTTTGCAAAAACTTATAAAACTACACATCTAAAGTGGGCCGTAAAACACGTCAGTGCAACTTTTCTCTCTTCTCGCGACGTCGTCCGTATGATGCTAGCTGCGCTGAGACCTAGTGACGGTTAAGTTCGTAGCCTATTTCTGACTTCGTAGCTGACTGGTAACTGACGGGCTGTCCAGATGTATGTCGGCCTAGATATAGCCGCTTGTAGAGGGCGCGGATCTTCGGTTACTCGCTCCAGTATGTGCGGCGCCTGCTTGCGATTGGCTTTCGGTCGATCGCTGCCTTCTCAACGATCGTTCTCTTAAGGCCACCACACACCAGCAACGAATCGCTGCAATTCGGCGCAAACGACATCGCTGCAATCCGTAGCTCGCTTCCGCGATTTGGCAAGCAATTTGTACGAGAACTACGAACGCGTATGTCTAGGCAAATTCTTGAATGGAAATGTTGATGTTGTTGTGATCTTCAGTCCGGAGACTGGTTTGATGCAGCTCTCCACAATACCCTATGCTGAGCAAGCCTCTTCAACTTCACATAAGAACGGCAACCTACATCTGTCTGAATCTGCTTACTGTATCTTTTTCTTGGTCTTCCTCTGCGGTTTTTACCCCAAACACTTCCTTCCAATGCTAAATTCACGATTCCTTGATGTTTAAGAATGTGTCCTACCAAGCGATCCCTTCTTTTAGTCAAGATATGCCAGATATTCCTTTACTCCCCAATTCTGTTCAGTACCTCCTCATTAGTTACACGATCCACCCACCAAATCTTCAGTATTCTTCTGTAGCACCACATTTCAAAAGCCTCTACCCTATTCCTGTCCGCACCGTATATCGTCCATGTTTCACTCCCATACAAGGCAACACTCCAGACAAATGCCTACAGAAAGAATTCCTTAGGCTTAAATCAATATTCGATGTTAACAAATTTCTCTTTTTCAAGAACGCTTTTCTACCCATTGCCATTCTGCATTTTATATCGTCTGTACTGCGACCATCACTTGTTATTTTACTGCCCAAGTAACAAAACTCATTTACCTCCTTTATTGTTTCGTTACCTAATCTAATTCCTTCATCATCACCTGATTTTCTTAGACTGCACTCCATCAACCTTGCTTTGCGCTTGTTAATGTTCATCTTATATGCACCTTTCAGCACAGTGTCCATTCCGTTCAGCTGCTCTTCCAGGTCCTTTGCTGTCTCTGACAGAATTACTATGTCGTCGGCAAAAAGCAATGTTTTTAATTCTTCACCCTGAACTTTAATTTCTTCTCCAAATTTATCATTGCTTTCCTTTATAGCTCTTTCAATGTACAAATTGAATAACATTGGAGAAAGACTACAACCCTGTCTTACTCCCTTCCCAACCACTGCATCCGTTTCATCCTCATCAACTCTGACAACTGCTGTCTGGTTTTTATACAAGTTGTCAATAACCTTTCGCTCCTTATATTTTACTCCTGCTTGCTTCCGTACTTGAAAGAGTTTATTCCAATCAACATTGTAAGAAGCCTTCTCCAAATCTACAAAAGCTAGATATGTAGGTTTGCCTTTTCTTAATCTATCTTCTAGGATAAGCCGTAAAGTGAGTATTGCTTCCCGTGTTCCTACATTTCTCCTGAACCCAAACTGATCTTCCCCAAAGTCGCCTTATACCAGATTTTCCATCCTTCTGTAAATAATTCGTGTTAATATTTAGCAACCTTGACTTATTAAACTGATGGTTCTATAGCTTTCACACCTGTCTGCGCCTGCTTTCTTTGGAATGGGGATTATAACGTTTTTCCTTAAAGTCCGAGGGTACTTCGCGAGTCTCATACATCTTACACACGAGGTGAAACAGTTTTGTCATGGATGGATCTCCCAGAGACTTCAGTAGATCTGAGGGAATGTCATCTACTCCAGGGGCCTAGTTTCGACTTAGGTCTTTCAGTGCTCTGTCAAATTCATCTTTCAGTATAGTATCTCCGATTTCATCCACATCTACATCTTCTCCCCTGGAATGGAAAAGGCTGTTTTATTTTTAACACCATTCACTGTTGATTTGTGTATACTGACGAGTAATACTTTAAATAAAAAAAAATTCGAAATGGGAACTGTCATTTATTAAACTTATTTTGAATCCGTTTTTATAGGAAGTTTTGGTTACCTTACACTTTTAGTGGGCCAAGTGGGTTGTATACATCTTTCTAGTGTGAAAATACGTTTTTTTTTCGGTTATTAGTCCTCAATTCCTTTTTATTGGTTAGTCTTATAGTTTAACTTCTAGTAACTACGCTACAGAATTCGTTTTTGTCTCTATGTGTCTACAGAAATGGTGTAAATAGCCGCACTGCTGACTACAATGACTATAAATTGTGAAATAGAGAGCTAGTTCGTATGAAACGATTAGGGTCTTCACTACAGTTTTGTTGATTTGCTCTGAACAATTAAATACCCTTTTAATATTATGGTACATATTAATCATTGTGTGTCGAAGATAAAAATTTTAATAAAACCTGCAATTGTTTAATAAATAAATCAAAATCATCAGACGGAACTCAAGTGTTTATTGGCTATTACTATGAACGTCCTACCAATTCCAGTGCTATGAGCATAGGCTTTAAAACACGGATCACTGCAGAAATTCTAGGGTGCACTTTGTATTTCTTCTTAAATGAGGTTGCTCAGAGTAGTTCGTTATCCCCAAATAATTATTCATTGTAACGTAAATTTATTATTGAACGTGGAAAAGCGAAACTAATCACAAACACGGTTGATGTCTAAAGAAACAAGTCAAGGCATATTGGCAGACATCACTGCTAAGTATCCAGTCAGCCATATTGCATTGACGAATCACATGCGATCTGCCAGATTGCCTGGGATTTTCGTGCGATCAGCGATAGGCGACCGATCGATGCGATTTGTCCACACAGGTGCTCGTGTGTGGGGCCCTTTACGTCTGGAGTGTGGCACTGACTTTACGCCACAACATCGCGCACCATTAGAGAATGGAACGGTAGAAATATATCATAAAAGCGATTCGATGTACCCTCTTCCATGCACATCAGTGGTATTTGAACAGTATTAATGCAGATTACCTTCTAGTAAAATTATCTGTAGATCAAAACCAACTGCAGAACGATCTAAATAAGATATGACTTTGGTGCAAAAAATGGCAATTGACTCTAAATAATTAGAAGTGTGAGGTAGTCCACATGAGTACGAAAAGAAACCCGATAAACTTTGTTTACAAGATAAATTAATCAAAAGTAAAAGCCGTAAACTCCACAAAATATCAAGGAATTACTGCTACTTCAGACTTAAACTGGAAAGAACACGTAGATAATGTCGTGGGAAAGGCAAACCAGAGACTGCGTTTTATTAGCAGAACCCTTAAAAGATGCAACAGAACTACTAAAGAAACAGCATACACTACGCTTGTCCGTCCTTTTATGGAATATTGCTGCCCAGTGTGGGATCCTTATCAGGTGGGTTTGACGGAGGACATCGAAAGAGTCCAAAGAAGGGCAGCTCGTTTCGTATTGTCACGATACAGGGGAGACAGCGTTACGGAAATGATACAGGATCTGGAATGGAAATCATTACAACAACGGCGCTTATCTCTGCGGCGTGGGCTACTTACGAAACTACAATCGCCAACATTCTCCTCCGAATGCGAAAATATATCGTTGACTCCCACTTACACAGGTAGAAATGATCATCAGAATAAAATACGAGAAATCAGAGCCCGAACGGAGAGATTCATGTGTTCTTTCTACCCGCGCGCTATTCGAGAATGGAATGGGAGATAAAATAGTATAATGGTGGTTCGATGAACCCTCTACCAGGCACTTAAATGTGATTTGCAGAGTGTCCCATGTACATGTAGATGTAGATTAATGGTCCAGGTTTCCGCTCCGTACAGAATTACACTTTCGAATATAGATTTATATATATTTTTTTCTGTTCATTACATTTCTGCTCCATAGGGCTGAGCTGTGCACCCAATTGACCTTTCGTCCACTGATAATTCTTTTATTAATTTATCAGTCTGATTTTCCCTCACTTTCTAAAAAGGATACCAAATAACAGAAAGTGTTATTTTTTTAATTTTCTTTCCCTCTATGTACAGTTCATCTGGATAATTTGTCAAGTATTCTGTTTTTTGATTATTAATCTTTAGACAATTTCTGTATGCTATTGCTAGTTGATTACAAATGTAGTTTGCATCCTCCCCGTCCTGTGCTTTGACAACTTGATCATCAGCAAATAATAAAGGATGTAGATAAACTCCATCTCTAATTTCTAACTCCATACTATTACATTTCTGGGACCACGTTCTAAGGCAAATAACTATATAGATTTTAAATAATTTTGCTTACATGGGACAGCCTTGCAGCAGGCTTTTGCTTGTTCTAAATTTCTGTGAAAGTGTATTACCAATTTTCAGCTGCCAAATGTTATCTTTATACATCTGTTGTATTATTTTAATTAAGGAAGTATTTATCTTTGCCACATGTAGTGCTCTCATGAGTAGTTTTCTTGGAACAGTATCATACGCTTTTTCTAGATCTATAAAAATAAATCCTACAGTTTTTGATTTTTCCCTATGTTTCTCCAAAATCTGTCGTAATGTGAAAATATGGCCAACACAGGATCTACCAGCTCTGTAGGACCGAATTTTGTTCTTCTTGGGTTCTAAAATTTTTTCCAATTTGTTTTTAATTATTTTCCCAAAAATTCTCATTAATGTGTTTGTAAAACAAATTACTGGATAGTTCGAACAGATTTTGCGATCCCCTTTCCTAAATTCATCTCCTTGGGTATAGAATTTCCATGTAACATTTTATTCAATAGCCGTGTAATCAGTTTCACAATTTTGTTCAAATGTTTGTTAAGCTTAAGGGACTTAACTGTTGGGTCATCAGTCCCTAAACTTACAAACTACTTATGAACTACCTTATACTAAAGACGACACAAACATCCATGCCCGAGGGGGGATTCGAAACCCCGACCGTAGCGGCCGTGCAGACTGTGACTGGCGCGCCGCAGACCGCTCGGCCACTGCGGCCGACCCAGAATTTTGTCACCACCATACTTCCGAAACTCCATATTGATACTGCCTGGACCAAGTGATTTACCATTCTTCCCTGTACTTAATACCTGAAGTACTTCACTTTCTGAAATTTAGATCTCATCATTATGAGTCCATTTTCTTCCGCTGTTCCTTCCTCTAGATATTCTTCTCTGTCCTGATTCAATAATTTTTGGAAATATTCTTCCCACTCGATTTATTACCAGATGGAGATTGTATTTGCCTGTTGTATCTTGTCGAAGCGCTTTTAATATTGACCACGCTTCTTTCTCTCTCCCATATCCTAGTTTGCTATTAACATTGGCACATGTTCTTTCCCATGCTTCATTCTTTCCTAACCTTATTTTCTTTTCCCCTTCATTCTTTTTTGCCTTATATTTTGATCTTGTTCCTTCTGATTTATCGTTCGACCACTGAAAGAATGCATTTCGTTTTTCTTTAACTGATATTTCTATTTCCTCTGACCACCACTCTGCTGCACTTTTTTTGTTTTCTTTATGCCCACCACCTCTGATGCTACGTTTTTCACCTTAGCTTTTATGTATTCATATATGTTTTCTGTGCTTCCTTCAAATGTTTCGTCCAGTGTCCTTGCCATCCTGGCCGTAAAGAATGTTCTTATACTTTCGTCTTGTAAACTGTCAATATTAAAAGGTAAATTTTGATCTTTCTCGCTACAGTTCGTTTTATTTATGTTACTTGTGTCATTCCTCCATGACCAGAAAGATTTCATTTTTACAGATTATGGTCTGATACACACTGGGCTCCTGTGTAAGATCTTACATCTGCTACCTTGTAACTACGTTTTTGTCTGATGATAATATAATCTATTATAGACCGAAGTTCTTTCGTATTTTGTTGCCTAGTATATTTATTAAAGTCGTAATGCTTGAAAATTTTTTTTGGTAATTTTTAGATCAAATTATTCTCAAATATCAATCGGTCGTTCTCCATTGTCATTATATTCTGCCTCTCCGTGTTTTCCTACTATTCTACACGATTCTCTAATTGCTCCTCTTCCGTCTCCCATGATAATCAGTTATTTTCTTCTTGGGATTTTGTCGATAGTCTCTCGGACGGTGTCCAGAATGTATCTTTCTCCTTATCTTTTGTATCGTTCGTCGGTGCATATACGCCAATAATCAACACTTCCCTGGCAAATAATGTCATAATACGTTCTACATCTACATGAGATACTCTGCAAATCACATTTAAGTGCCTGGCAGAGGGTTCATCGAACCACTATTTGTTTGGCTCAACATATTGTTGTAAAAAGTGTTTTCTATAGTGAAGGGCCACGCGGTCTGAGAAACTATATCACTGCCGCTTCCACCAGAGGTTCGAGTCCTCCCTCGGGCATTGGGGTGTGTGTGTTATAAGTTAGCGTAAGTTAGTTTAAGTAGTGTGTAAGTAAAGGGACCGATAAACTAAGCAATTTGGTCGCTCAGTTCAAATCAAATGTTCAAATGTTTGTAGAGCTTATGGTACTTAACTACGGGGTCATCAGTCCCTAAACTTACAAACTACTTATGAACTAGCTAATACTAAGGACGGCACAAACATCCATGCCTGAGGGGGGATTCGAACCCCCGACCGTAGTGGCCGTGCAGACCGTGACTGACGCGCCGCATACTGTTCGGCCACCTCGGCCGGCGTCGCTCAGTTACATAAAATTTAAACTTTGAACTATATTGAAGAAAGTAAAAACTAAAGCCTCCTTAACTCAGCAGTAGCGTCGCTGACTACCACTCAGGAGGCCCGGCTTCGATTCCCGGCAGGGAACTGGGTATTGTGTGTTGTCCTAATCATCATCATCTCATCGTCATTGGCACGTAAGTCACCCACGCGGCGTCAAATAAAAAAACTTACACTAAGCTGGCCGAACAAACCTGCAAGGGTTCTTCCGGCCAAGAAAGCCATACGCTAATTTCCATTTTAAAAACTAAAAAGAGATTTCTGCTCACCGACCGACACTGACGAGTCTTCTACATCACGTAGGAAGGCGGCTCAGTTTTCAGCCGTTCTGCACATCCCCCTCCATTACCGCACAGGCAGCCAACAATCTTCATTTTCTAGGTGTGTGGCTGGCCACCAGTTACGCAATGTTTCTCCCGTAGGCTCCACTGTTGGCGCTCGGCCGTAGCTCCTCCCCTTCACACTTCCCCTATCGCTCCCCGTCTATGCGCCAAAGCGCCTTCTTACATGACGCCGATTATAGTGGCAGCTCGGTGACTGACACCCACCCAATCATCAGTCGTGTATAAACATATATATTTCTCAAGCTAAATAAAACGTCAGCAAGTCTGGCTTATATTGAATCTATTTTGTTAATTTGAATCGGTCACACTTTATTTCGTTGTAAATGATATCCTGACTGGCAGTGTTTTGTGCACTGTCCTGCATGTCAGCTGCTTGTCCACCCCTGTCCAGCTGTCTGTTGACTGTGTTCCAAGCTGGAAGAGTGGTGCTGGAGATATTCTGAGCAGCTGACAATTGACATCTATCATGATGTCATTTAAGGGCGCAATACCAACATCACCGAAAGCAGAAAGAGAAGGCCGCGGCGCGCTCGTGCCACGTCATGTTGAGCTGGTCGCTATCGCATAGCTGAGTGGCTGGCCGGCGGGGCACACCTACTAGGCCACAGCGGCCAGCCATTCAGCTAGGAGATAGCGCCCTGCTCGGCGTGACGTGGCCCCCGGAAGATCAGCTGTAACTACCGTGGGCATCACCAGCACTACATTATTGAGGAAGACGCTGCAACAGGGTCCTTGATCGGGTAGGAGGGAGGAGGCACTATAAAGTACCTGTCCCGGTACTCTTTCAATAACATATAAAATTCCTAAAGCGCATCAATTTAACCCTGCATTAGAACGTATTCTGCGGTTACCGAGTATAAAAAAGTTACATAACATTTATATTCAAAGTTATTGACAGTGTGGATAAAACTGTTTCCTATTATTCATAAAACAACCGCGAGCTATTTCAAACTGAATAGGCTTCCAAACTATATTCTGCTTAATTTTGATTGGAAATGTAAGTAAATTGTCTATCACCTACACATTTGATAAACTTTAAAAGAACTAATGATCATCTTGTGTTGATGCAGCTCTTGTTTCTTCCATCCTTGCTATAATAGATTATGATGAAATCCGCCTTATGCATGACACCTTGTTGTATTTTTATCATCTAGACATGTTTTGGGACTTATTGTGCAATCTTCCGTGGGTTTTGCCTTTTATTTCCTGAAATAAGATGTTTCAGTCAACTGCGAATATGAATGAGGCACATATGTTCGAAAGAACGGACACCATATCAGTAATTGTATATATATATATATATATATATATATATATATATATATGCCCCATAAGACAATTGACTATTTCTGTGCGGTTGCACAACTATGCTCGATCCATTGCAGGCGTCCAGGACAGGCTGCGAACATTGGCTACTACAGTGCAGGAATATTCGTGTCTGTCACAACTAAAGAGATGTGAGTCTAGTTCCACCGGCTGGTGGCAGCAGGGTGTATCATACGCAGCGTCGCCTGCAGACCCACAACTGCTGTGTTAGGCGAGGCCGCGTGTGCCCTACCAACACCAACACTCAGATGCAGATGCAGATGCACAAGGCCAAACGTGCGGTGTCAGTGCGATCGGAAAAGATAAGTAATTTAAGTAGAAATAAAGCGTAGTTTAACACTATAAGTAGCTAAAAACATTTATTACAGTGCTCCTAAAGCTTACCATTAAAGGTTTTTCTTTTACTCACGTATTTATCCAGTAATCACTAAAAGTACGGCTTGTTTACATACGTCCTTGTTAGGCCTAAATTCCGAGTGTGCATATTTAGCGTTTCTCCTTAATTTTAAGTGCATTTAACACAGTTAACTAACTAAATACGTTTATTAGTGTCGTCTTCAAGCTCACCATTAAAGGTTCTTTTCTTTTTTCGCGCATTGTCTCATTAATCGCGAAAAGTTGTTTTGTGTACATTCATAGGCCAAATTCGCGAGTGTGAAAATTTAGTGTTATACCGCAATTTTAAGTGCATTTACTAACAGCTTACACGTATTTTAGTGTCCTAAGCAAATCTAGTAACCCTTGTATCTTTAGTTAATATATATTGTCAATATCACGTAGTAACAATCATGAATGCAATGTGTTTGAGCTGCAGTAGGTTTGTTCGTTTTGGGTTTCAATGCAGCTGTTGTAACAAGTGGTTTCATTGGGGGGGGGGGGGATGTAGCGGTGTGGGAAAGAGGGAAGCAAACGAGTCTCTTCCTTTGTTTTGCAAAGTGTGTTCAAGGGACAGAAAAATAGCTGAACAGGAAGGGAAGATTAGGGCCCTTCAGGCTGAACTGGATACTGCTAGGGAGGAACTTACGAGGTTAAGGGGGGAGAAGGGTGAGCATGGGTGGGAAGTGGTAGCAGGGAACAGGGGCCACAGAGAGAGTATAGTTCCTGACAGCTTCACAATTGGCACAACCAATAGATTTGCCTTGCTACCACAGTCAAGTGAGGAAGAGGCTCCTTTAGAAGTAGGTGCAGTTAGGAAGCAACAGACTTTCACAAGGAAACCAACGGTTTCAAAAAAAGTAGATGGTAGGAGGAAAGTTCTGTTGTTAGGAAGTAGTCATGGAAGAGGTGTGGGCCAGATTTTACAGGAAAAACTAGGTGACAGGTACCAGGTCACAAACATTTTCAAGCCCAGTGCAGGTCAAAGCCAGGTGGTAGAGGATATAGGTTCCTTGTGTAAGGGTTTCACAAAACAGGATCATGTTGTTATAGTGGGTGGGGTGGGAAACAGCATTGATAGGGATCAGGGCTACAATATTGAGTGTGACCTGGTTAAAATAGCTTCTGCAACGACCCAGACAAATGTTGGACTGTTGCCTGCTTTCATGCGGTACGATCAACCCCAATTGAACCGCTCCGTCAGGAGAGTCAATATGGAGATTGATCAACTGCTTAGGGCGGACACTCTGTCGGACATCGGTTTGGTTCCTGTGGATGCTATTGATAGGTGGGATTTCACTAGACATGGCCTACATCTCAATAGGAAAGGGAAGGGGAAACTAGCTGGGTTGATAGCCAAGTCCTTAAGGGGGGACACTGCAATTCATGAAGGTACTTCTTTTTTAGGCTAAGATCAGTGTCCAGTGAGAAGCTCAGGCAGGCAGGTGCTAAAAATGTTGAAAAATCAAATATTTCTCAGAGAAGTAAAGTAAAAAATAATGTTAGCATTTTTCACCAGAATATTGGGGGACTAAAGAATAAAATAGATGAGCTTTTAGTTTGTTTAGATGCTATAGAAACTGATAATGTAATAGATATACTATGCCTGTCTGAGCATCACATTGTCACCGGTATGGAAAATGTGAATGTCAGTGGATATAAATTAGTCTCAAATGTAAGTAGAGATAATAAGATAAGAGGAGGAGTTGCCATATATGCCAAAAACTATCACAGTGTAAAAAATTTAGAAACAAAAAAGTTTTGTGTAGAGCAGCATATTGAAGCATGTGCCTGCCAGCTTAAACTTAATGGTGATTATCTTATAATTGTAACAGTATATAGGTCCCCTTCAGGGAACTTTCAGTTATTTCTGGAAAACTTGGATGCCTTGTTGTGCTATCTGTCAGATAGGGGGAAGCAAATTATTATTTGTGGTGATTTCAATGTAGATTCACTGAAAGAGTGTAATAGGAAGAAAGACCTGGAAGTCTTACTTGGCTCATTCAATCTGACATCCGTTATTGATTTTCCTACTCGGGTACTAAAGGACAGCAGTACATTGATAGATAACTTTTTTATAGACCAAGATAAGTTTAACAACATAAATGCTTGTCCCATTGAGAATGGTCTTTCGGATCATGGCGCACAGCTAGTAACAGTATATGAAATAGCTCCGTTCAGTAATTCGAAACAGTCCACCAGAATTGTGCGCTCGATTAATGACTTAACAACTAAAAATTTCAAAGAAAGTCTACAGCAGTTAGACTGGGATGAGGTTTACAAGGAACCTGATGTTAATTTAAAATATAATTTATTTCACGATACATTTGTAAGGGTATTTGATAACTGTTTCCCCAAGAAATTAGTAAAATTTAATTCTAAGAAACCATGCAAAAAACCATGGCTTACTAAAGGTATAAAAATATCGTGTAACCGAAAAAGGGAACTATATCTGTCCGCAAGAAAGAGTAATAACCCAGAAACAATAAAATATTATAAAAGCTACTGTGCTACATTAAGAAAAGTTATTAAAAAATCTAGAAGCATGTGCATTATGTCTGAGATTAGCTCCTCTGATAATAAAATTAAAACAATTTGGAATATTATTAAAAGGGAGACAGGGCAACCAAGAGCAGAGGAAGAGGGTATTACCATCAAAACAAGTGAAAACTTTATCAACAAAAAGTCAGAAGTTGAAAACATTTTTAATGATTACTTTTTAAATGTTGTGGAGAAATTAGGATCTAAATGTTCATTAGAAGGAGCAAGGCAATTAATGGAAGAAGCCATACCCACACAATTTAATACAATTGAAATTCCACCCACCTCACCTTCAGAAATTAGGAAAATAATAAACTCTCTCAAGAGTAAACGGTCATATGGAATTGATGGCATTTCCAGCAGGGTATTAAAAACTTGTTCCCAGGAGATAAGTAGGATTCTCAGTCATATTTGTAATAGCTCATTAAAGCAGGGTATTTTCCCAGATAGACTGAAATATGCTATCGTTAAACCTTTGCATAAAAAAGGGGATACATACGATGTCAACAACTATCGGCCCATCTCACTTCTGACAGCTTTATCAAAGATTTTTGAAAAAGTTATGTATTCTCGAGTTGCTTCACATATTAGTATAAATAAAGTTCTAACAAACTGTCAGTTTGGTTTTCAAAAAAGCTTTTCAACTGAAAATGCTATATACACCTTCACTGATGAAATATTAAATGCTTTGAATAACCGGACATCACCAGTAGGGATTTTTTGTGATCTTTCAAAGGCTTTTGATTGTGTAAATCATGGGATTCTTCTAGATAAGCTTAAGTATTGTGGTATGAGTGGGACAGTGCACAAATGGTTTAAATCATACTTAACTGGAAGAGTGCAGAAAGTTGAAATAAGCAGTTCACATGATGTAGATGATACAATTAATTCTTCTAACTGGGGAGTTATTAAAAATGGGGTCCCACAAGGTTCGGTCTTGGGTCCTTTGCTGTTCTTAATATATATTAATGACTTGCCATTCTACATACATGAAGATGCTAAGCTAGTACTTTTTGCTGATGATACAAGTATAGCTATCACACCTGACAAACAGGAATTAACTGATGAAATTGTAAATGATATCTTCCAGAAAGTCATTAAGTGGTTCTCTACAAATCGACTCTCATTAAACTTTGATAAAACCCAGTATATACAGTTTCATACAGTAAATGGCATGACACCATTAATAAATTTAGATTTTGAACATAAATCTGTAGCTAAGGTAGAATATTCAAAATTCTTAGGTGTTTGCATTGACGAGGGACTGAATTGGAAGAAACATATTGAATATCTCCTGAAACGTCTGAGTTCAGCTACTTATGCTATCAGAGTCATTGCAAAATTTGGTGATATAAATCTCAGTAAATTAGTTTACTACGCCTATTTTCATTCACTGCTTTCATATGGGATCATATTCTGGGGCAATTCAACATGGAGTAAAAAAGTATTCATTGCACAAAAGCGTGTAATCAGAATAATTGCTGGAGCCCACCCAAGAGCATCCTGCAGACATTTATTTAGGGATCTAGGGATACTCACTGTAGCTTCACAATATATATATTCACTCATGAAATTTGTTATTAACAATCCGACTCAATTCAAAAATAATAGCAGTGTGCATAGCTACGACACTAGGAGAAAGGATGATATTCACTATTCAAGGTTAAATCTAACTTTGGCTCAAAAAGGGGTGAATTATGCTGCCACAAAAGTCTTTGGTCACTTACCAAGTAGCATCAAAAGTCTGACAGATAGCCAACTAGTATTTTAAAAAGAAATTAAAGGAATTTCTGAATGGCAACTCCTTCTACAATGTAGATGAATTTTTAGATAAAACATAAAAAAAATATATAAAAAAAAATAATAAAAAAAAAAATTATACAAAAAAAATTCTTAAAATATAGATTGTCAAGTATAGACAAAATTTACTAAACTGACACGTTCCACATCATTACGAAATGTCGTATACATGATCTAAGGAACAAGTATTAATCTAATCTAATCTAATCTAATCAGCTAGAAGACAAGGCCTCACAACTGGCTGTGCTACGTCATACTGACCAGGTCGCAGCCGCCAGTTTACTGGCTGCACAGAGTAACATATATTTATCTGTGTTGGCTGGCCGCTATGAGGCAGGGGGCGTGCCCCAGCGGACAGCCATTCCGCTGGCGGCCGCGGCCTGTTCTCTATGACGTAGCACAGCCAGTTGTGAGGCCTTGTCTTCTAAGTGGTGTTGTCCCTACTCGACTCGACGGAGCTCAGATGAAGCGGCAGCCCGTTGCTAGCATTCATACTCCTAACCGCTGCATCCGAGCGCGTACGAGCAAGGAAAATCCCCAATATGCAAACCATTAGTTCTGATGTCAGTGTCCCCAACTCCGCATGTCGGTCGCGGCACAGTTCTCTTAGGTATCGACATTCATCCTGGAATATAGTCATATATATGATCTCGAATATCCGTACAACGCGTGCCCCAAAGGCTAAAGACTTTTATCACAACCTTTTGCGGGCTGTTGCGCGTAACCTGATACAAACTAAGTATTCAACAGTAGATTTGGACACGGGTGTGGAAAAACGCGATTTGGTATCAAGTAATCAACAAAAATATGCGACGAGACACCGGCTACGCCGGCCGCGTTGGCCGAGGGGACGCGGCGCGCCAGTCACGGTCTGCACGGCCACTACGGTCGGGGGTTCGAATCCCCCCTCGGGCATGGGTATTTGTACGGTCCTTAGTATTAGCTAGTTCATAAGTAGTTTGTAAGTTTAGGGACTGATGACCCCTAGTTAAGTCCCATAAGCTCTACAAACATTTGAATTTGAATTTTTGAACACCGGCTACACAATATCGGACTAACAAACCCCCACTCTGCCCTGATAGTCAGATCCTGGACACCGATGAATATCGCATCACGTGTGTGCCAACGTCCTGCGTTCGGAGTCAGACCCAAAAGATTGTAGTTTGTTATCTTCGCGTCAAACCGGAAATGATTGAACCGCGAAGCCTGCTTAGTCCGGACGACAATTACTTTCAAATGTTTGTATAGCTTATGGGACTTAACTACGGGGTCATCAGTCCCTAAACTTACAAACTACTTATGAACTAACTAATACTAAGGACGGCACAAATATCCATGCCCGAGGGGGGATTCGAACCCCCGACCGTAGTGACCGCGCAGACCGTGACTGGAGCGCCTCAGTCCCCTCGGCCACCGCGGCCGGCACAATTACTTTCCTCGTGCAAAATACCATGCGATCGTATGGATCAAGGCAACGACAATCGACTACGTCTTCGACAGCGGATAGAAGGTATGCCTTGACTACTGGTGTTATCTACAAAACGCACACAGAGTCCTCGAACGCACACCAAAGTACCGAAAACTCTTCGCAAATGATTTACGAAGTGTTTTCATCAATCCACCACAAAGTTGGGGAATGCCAAACTACGTTTGACGTTCTACAATGGAGAAAAGAAGAGACTGGTTGACGGGAAGTGCCAATCCATGAAACCACAAACGGAACGAAATTGCAGACACATTACATTGCGTTGCAGGAGAAACGAGGCATGCAACGAACGAGGGAAATTCTATACCACCCTTATCTCAAGAAGATGGTTCATTTTCAAGATTTTTCTCCCTTTTACTCCCAGTGAAGTTACACATATAATATCCAAAAGTTATTTTGTTATCATCCCGCAAATATCATTACTATTGTTTCTTTTATTTGTCATGGTATCTCGTTTCTACATCAATAAATCAAAAAAAAAAAAAAAAAAAAAAAAAAAAAAAAAAAATTGAATAATGCGACCGATGGCCCGAGGTTCGAATCGGGTTCGAATCCCGATCGCCGGCCGCGGTGGCCGAGGGGACTGAGGCGCTTCAGTCACGGTCTGCACGGCCACTACGGTCGGGGGTTCGAATCCCCCCTCGGGCATTGATATTTGTGCCGTCCTAGGTTGTAAGTAGTTCATAAGTAGTTTGTAAGTTTAGGGACTGATGACCCCGTAGGTAAGTCCCATAGACTATACAAACATTTGAACATTTGATTTGAACTTCAGTTTCATATTACGCATAATATTTGGATTAGTATTAATTGCTGTGTAGTCGCTATATACAGGGCTCGTAAAATTTGTTTCCAGAAATATTGTGGGTCCCATTCCAGAAACGATAGGAAATGACTGTACTAGCAAATATTTGAATTGATAGTCAAATGTTTGTAAAACTAACGGACTAAACTGCAGTGGTCATCAAAACAACTACTTAAACTAACTTATGCGAAAAACAACACCACACACACACACACACACACACACACACACACACACAGGCCCGAGGGAGGACTCGAACCTCCGTCGGGAGCGGCCGCGCAACCACTGCATGGCATCTTAGAGACGCGGCCATTCCTGTGCGATAAAACTTTCCGGAGAACAAACTCTTCTTTCTTGAGTGCTCTGCAGAATATTATTGGCGTGCTTACCACTGAAAAGATGAAGTCTTATGTAGGATGTTGGGACCACGAGGCTCATCACTCAACTAATATTTTATCAAAATACTAGCTTAAACTCGCGGCTCCGCTCGCGTGTTGGTTGATTATGGTAGATAAGCTATCTTTCAGTAGTGTGCTATGAGACTGGTTTTGAAGGATGAAATGAAATACAATACCTTCCTTAGAATCAAACTTTTTTAATCAACATTCAAATAACAAAAATAAATTGTTTGAAGTAATACAAACATTATTCCTTATAACCTGTATTGCAATATATCAACACGTATGGTTAGAGTAATGTCCAAATTCATTTTATTTTTATTTTAGGGCATTCTGGTAAACTACGTTACTTGCATTAAAAGAAATTTCCTTTTTTCTGCTTTATTTATTTATTCTTATATTTCCTTATTCGTAAGCTTATCCTTACAGAGAAAGAGCTGAAGACATTATAGCACGCATAGACCAAACATATGGTCTCTGAAATCACGTTTCGCTGTATGTAACCTCCTTGCTATAGAGTCGCGAACGTCATCGCTGCCCTTCAGTCCCAAGATGTTTTATAATTTCACGCGTTTCAACCATCATATCTTCCACCCCCTTATAGCTATCGGCATGGAACTGCTATGGTGTACAACGTGAGATTTCGGACAACAATTAGACACAGACCATTCGTTTGCGTTCTGTAGTTTTCGCTGCAGAGCGAAATATTAACACACAGACACGTAGAATTTTATATACACCGATAACTTTTCATCCCAATATACTCCACCCTTTTATCATTATCAACCCTCAAGCAACAATGCAACCAATAAAACCATTTTCAAAGAATAAATATAATTTTCAAAGAGTAATTATTGTTCCGCATTTCGCGTTATATTCTTCAAATTACAACGAACAAGACATTCACTCACACACACACGCACACACACACACACACACACACGTTCAAATGTTTGTATATCTTATGGGACTTAACTACGGGATCATCAGTCCCTAAACTTACCAACTACTTATGAACTAGCTAACACTAAGGATTCGACCGTAGTGGCCGTGCAGACCGTGACTGGCAAATAGCTATCTGATCGCCGTAAAACCGTGCTTAAAGCCTTCCCCGAGTAGACATTAGTAACTACAAATGTTTAGCTCTTTATCTCTTGTGGTTCAGACGTGATAAACGTACACCGAACAGACATTCACATTTGTAGATATAGATTATTGCACACATCGTTTTCGAAAAACAAGTGCTGGTGTGTAATGCCTGTAACACACGGTACTCCTTCCAGCGTCGTTGTCGGACAAGACTCCCGAGTGTCTCCTTCGTTGTAAGTAGGCGCGTGACCTTGAGTAGGCGTCGTGTTATGCAACAGACGGCCTAATGATGAGGAAGCGGACACGCGCTCCGCTTGTTAGGCAGTGCACTTCCATTTTCTAGGCAAACGTGGACACGCTTCGCCGAGGCTCATTCTGGTGTGACACGAATGAGAAAGGAAAGCATTCTTGCAAACGTAGAAAAAAAAATACATGAAAAATTTTCAAATACACCCCTGGAAAATGAAAGATAAATAAATATACAAATAGTGCCATGAATTCGTCGACCCAGCAGAGGGAAATTTTATTGACACATTCTTCATGGTGTATAAAATACAGCCGCGCGGAATGGCCGCGTGGCCTAATGCGCCCGTTCCTGCCGGAGTTTTGAGTCCTCCCTCGGGTATGGGTGTGTGTGTTGTCCTTACACCCAAACCTAAAGATGCCCGACACGCAGATCGGGGTACAATTTTACGACGCTTCTCGCCGGGCTCCAGTGCTTATGTTGGCAACAGATGAACAATGAAGTATAGAATTGCGTTAATATTTTTGGTAAAAGTCTCGACCGGCGGCATGGCCTAATGTACTTACGTGACGTAGTGCGCTAGTGTTGGCAACAGTCGTTGTGGATATTGGGATGAATGGCGGAACACAATGTTTACAAGATGTGACAATGAATGTGTTAATATCGCGTTTCTCTGATTTTATTTTCGAATCACAGGATTGGAATGTTGAACATTGCACACTATAATACTACGCTTCTCCACATGCAATGTCTTTCTGTTCACATGTAACACTTAGGCATACGCATTTCAATTTACGTAACAACTATCTCTAAAATGATTTTTTAAATGTCATAATTTGGTAGAACGAAAGCAACAATTTAATTTGTGCTCTTCGATTCCTGCCTAATCACATCCGTTACAATCACGACATGTTCGTACAAATCATAAAATTCGCTCACAACAATTGAAGCTGTACTCTTCGGTTCCTGCCTAACCACATCCTTTAATATCATGAACTATTCGTAAAAATCATAACACTCGCAACAATTTAAACTGTACTCTTAGGTTCCTGCCTAACCACAACCTTGAAAATCGTGACATATTCGTAAAAATAATAATATTCGTAGATGTACCCTTGTCCATTCGTTCGTTCACTCGCATCAATTTAAAGCTGTACTCCTAGGTTCCTGCCTAACCACAACCTTGAAAATCACATTTTCGTAAAAATAATATTTCTCGATGTACTCCTGTCCAGTCAGTAAAAGTAATTCGCCTCGTAAAAGGAAGGTTAAAACTCACTTCAGTGCCGTTTCATACAGATCATACATTGCCAACCTAACGCTGCTACGGACGCACCGAGATGCTTCTCATGCCGCTGAGCGAGACTTTAACCATATTTTTCACCAGCTACAGAGTAAATGTTATTGCTGCTCGATTCACTTGCATCAAAATTAATACTGTACCTGCTCTATGGTTGACAGGTTCTTGTATGTACCTTGTCCGTTCAGAAAAAAATAATTTTCGTTTTAATTGAAGTTGTCACGAAAAAAAAAAAAAAAACATTTTTTGTTCATCTGAGTTGCTGTCATTACCATTGGTGACAACATAACCACTGTAGCCCGGCGAGAAGCGTCGTAAAATTTAACCCAGATCGGTACCAAACGTTGTATATCCATAGAGTATCAACCGAAATTTTTGTATAATTCGTGCTATGTGCTGCCGTCCAGGAGAACATGCGTAAACGGGAAATAATGTGTAACACATGTCCTGAGGAGCACAGGAAAAGCGTTTCTGTAGGGGTCTGCCGCGGTGAGCTCCGTTAGGGTAATTGATAGAGCGATTGTTTATCGCTACGACGGTCGTCGGTACAAACCATGGTGTTGCGAATTTTTTTAAAGTAATAATAATAATAGTAATAATAATAGAGAACTGCTAGATAGGCAGCACCGCCGTTCATCGGATGTGCGTCTTATGGCTGGAGTGCCGTGTGTTTGCCCACACCATCAAGTGGGGGTGACGTTGCTGTCCAGACCGCACGATACTGCTACTGCTGCAGTTGACAGTGGTGTTTTGGGAAATGAATTCTTTTTTAACGATTTTCAACGTACTGCCGTTAAAAAAAATAAAAGCTCTAGGCGGGCCTTGAATCCCGCCCCTCTGTTCGATGAACTAAGGCTCTACCAAGTAGCCCACAATAGCGCAACGTGATAAGCTCTCACAGTTGTGCTTTTCCTGTACTCCGTAGGCTAGGTGTTACTTATTATTATAGTTTTCGCACGTTCTCCTGGACGGCAGCACATAGCACGAATTACATAGAAGTTTCGGCTGATACTCTATCGATATACAGCGTTTGGTACCGATCTGAGTGTCTGACATATGAAGGTTTGGGTGTTAGTGTAAGTTATTTTAAATAATGCGAAAGGATAGTTCAATACACGGTAGTTAATTATTTATTTATATATAACAAAGATATCTCGGTATTAAATGCCATCGTCAGGTGTTTCTGCAAAAACATTTTCTTATATCAGTATATCAATAAATTTACGTAAATAAAATTTTGCAAATTTCACATAGAAAGTGTGCGATACGTACGGTATTTAGAGGTTGTAAGTGCTTCAACTGACTATTTATTAGGTGATGTTTTACATTTGATTTACGAAGTGTAGCCAGATACAGCATCTGTCAATACCTCAGAATACTATACGTTTACAAATATTTACAAATTTTCTTTCTGAGAGAAAATAAGGAAGTTAACAGATATGGCATAATTTTCTTTATTATTATTGTTTATGTTGTTATTAGCGAATATGGTTAAAAAATTTACTAGAAAATTTGGAGGATGTTATACATTATACATTTATGTTTGACATGGTTGTCTTTATTTCATCTTTGGTTGATTTTAACGTTAAAACCTAAAACCCTTGCATTGGATATAAACAGGATAAATATTCCCACTAATGGAAAACTTGTATCTTTTGACATCACAAATCTTTATACCAATATCCCTATCCAAGAGACTGTTAACATTATTGAAGATAACTTACTTAGCTACAACAAAATTCCAATCAATAACACATACGAAATTATAAAATTACTTCACTTAGAACAAACCTATTTCCAATTTGAAGAAAAATTTTATACACAGTTAGATGGTGTTGCTATGGGTTGCAACCTAGCTAGTACTATAGCAGATATATTTTTAAATAGCCTCGAAGAAAGATTCTTCCTACACCAAGAAACTAATAAAATTATTTATTATTATCGATATGTTGCTGACACTCTGATGCACATAGATGGAAATGAAGGAGACATAAATAATATTCATAACCTCCTCAACAACCTACATCATAAAATCAAGTTTACTATAGAACTAGAATCGAATAACAAAATTAACTTTCTGGACCTATCCATACAAAAAGTACAAAATAGACACAGGTTTGAAATTTACAGGAAACCAACAACATCAAGTAACATTATCCATGCCCATTCATGTCATCCCCGATCACACAAACTAGCATTTTTCCATTCAATGGTATACTTCAATACATTGCCTAACAAAATGAATACGACCCAGCCGCGGTGGAGTAGCCGAGCGGTCTAAAGCGTCTCGCTGCGGAGCGTGCGGTTGCTCGCCGTGGAGGTTCGAGTCCTCCCTGGGGCATGGGTGTGTGTGTTTGTCCGTAGGTTAGTTTACCTAGGTTTAAGTAGTTTGTAGGCTACGGACTGATGACCACGCAGTTTGGTCCGATAGATTTACAAACATTTGAACATTTTGAATACGACCCCACATCGTAATAAAGCTATACAATAAAAAAACGAGTCATGATCCACTAACAACATGTACAGGAATCACATTACAAAGAGAAACACCTCAAAGAAAAAAAAAAACGTATATCAGTACCACATATCTAGGAAAAATCACAATGAAATGAAAAAAATTTTTAGAAATACTAACATCATTTTTTCGTAGAAAAACAGACACACCATAAGAAGCAAAATCGTCACACACACGACGAAACCTTCTAAATTTCTAAATACTGTTATATACAAAATCTCTTGTAACTCCTGTAATAAATATTATATAGGCCAAACTGGACGTAATGTCACCGTTCGTTATAAAGAACACGCTAGGGAGAGAGAGAAAAACGCATCTACTTTTTACCAGCACTTGCAATCGGAAAATCACTCAGTAGGCACTGTAGAAAACGCACACAGAATTTTACATGTAATACAGAAGGGATATGAAATTAATATTCTAGAATAAATTGAAATATGTATCGACGCAACTAGCGACGCAAACAATTTATTAAACGATCAAACCGATTTTAAACATAAAAATTACATCCATAATTTTATTGACAATTTAACGCTGGACAAAGGATAATGGAGCTTACATAAATCAGAGATCGTACTATAATGTTAAAATCAACCAAAGACGAAATAAAGACAACCATGTCAAACATAAATGTATAATCTATAATATCCTCCAAAATTTCTAGTAAATTTTAACCATATTCGCTAATAACAACATAAACAGAAATAATAAAGAAAATTATGCCATATCTGTTGATTTCTATATTTTCTCTCCGACAGAAAATTTGTAAATATTTGTAAACGTATAGTATTCTGAGGTATTGACAGATGCTGTAACTGGCTACACTTCGTAAATCAAATGCAAAACATCACCTAATAAATAGTCAGTTGAAGCACTTACAACCTCTAAATACCGTACGTACTGCACACTTTCTAAGTGAAATTTCTAAAATATTATTTACGTAAATTTATTTATGTAGCACTTGGATACATAGTGATATAAGAAAATGTTTTTGCAGAAACACCTGACGATGGCATTTAATGCCGAAAGATATCTTGTGTTATATATAAATAAATAATGAAATACAATCTTTTGGACTATCCTTACGCATTATGTCAATATACGACATTTCTAACACTGTAGGCCTGAGATATAACAAGTTATTTTAAGTAGTTCGTAAGTCCAGTGACTGATGACCATACCAGTTTGGTCCTACAGATTTACAAACATATGAACATTTTATAAAACACGATGACACAGACGGAACCATAAGCACGTGAATACAGCCACCAGAGCGTGCGCATTGCTTCGTCAGTACCGTGTGCACCCTCCTTTTGCAGAATTACAAGCTGCCATTGGGACGATCGTTGTGGTGCCGAGTGGCCTGTCATGCAATTTCCACTCGGTTTCCCAATTGGGCCAAATTTCGTGACGGTCGTACAGACCGCGCAAGATGTCGGTTCATCCGATCCGAATCATGCTCAATGAGGAACAGGTTAGCGATTCATTCTGGCCAGGATAGTTGACGTACACCTTTAACAGCGCGTTGGGTGGTACGGGATACACGTGGACATGGATTGTCCTGTTGGAAGAGCATATGCCTTGTTGGTGCACGAACACACGTGCCTTTAGGCGTCTTTCGGTCACGTCCCGTTGTCTTTCAGCCTACCTCCAGTGGTGTCGCGATATGCACTTTTGGAAGGATGAATGGAAACATCTCGTCTTCAGTGTTGAGAGTGGACTTGCGCATAATAGTTCGCGATCGGGAGCGCTCACTTTATTTCGCGGCTCTGCCACGAACTAGTTCGTTGTTTTAGTTCGTTCGCTCCCAGTGACGGCTGAGCGGCGTGGTCTGCGCATGCAGGTGGAGGGAGAAGTTACCCCACCTAGCTGCTTAATTCGCTTGCTGCCTGAGCCGCTAACGATATCACGCAAACAAAAGAAACAGTTTGTGGATAATTTCTCGCGTTTAAGTTTAGAGTTATCTCTATATCTTGGCATTATGGAATTTATTATTGAGATATTGTAGAGTGCAGAATACTTCAAAACAGAAATTTTGTAGCACTGAACTATGTAATCTAGCATGCAGACGCTCACCTCGAAATGCCTCTCATCAGCAGAAGGAAAACGCGTGATTTTTAATTCTGCTGCGCGCCCTCTCGCTATTGCCTGTCGGTCTCGGAAAAGAATCCAACGAACTAAGAAGCGAGATACGTTTGGTATAATAGTTCGCGATCGATCGCGCTTTTAGTTCGCGACCGATCGTGCATATTTTAGTTCGCGACCGGTAGCTCTCCTTTTAGTTCGCAGCTCGGCCGCGAAGTTGGTCGCTCTTTTTAGTTCTTCCGCTCTTTTTGGCTTTTGCTATCGCTACTAAAAGAAATTCAAATGTTCAAATGTTTCTTAAGCTTATGGGACTTAACTACGGGGTCATCAGTCCCTAAACTTACAAACTACTTATCAACTAGCTTATTCTAAGGACGGCACAAATATCCATGCCCGAGGGGGGATTCGAACCCCCGACCGTAGTGGCCGTGCAGACCGTGACTGAAGCGCCTCAGTCCCCTCTGCCACCGCGGCCGGCAACGTTGCTTCTCCCATGCATGTAACGTACCCCACCATCGCAGCCTGTTCGCTCTAACTGCTTCACCTGTAGTATTATTTCCCAGTTTTTCTTCGATTTCGTCATTATGGATACCCTCCTGCCATTGTTCCCATATGTTAGTGCCTGAAATCACCCTTGCTACTTTCATATCTGTAATCCCAACCTTATTAATAAGGTAACCTGTATCCACCCAGCTTTTACTCCCATAAAACAAAGTTAGTCAGCAAACAGAGCGGTGCACTGCTACGTCAGTATTGGTACTGACTTTCTTCTTGCAGAAGCAAGCACTCATTGCATTAGCTTTGCTACACCTTGATTGCAGTTATTTCACTATGTTGCAGTTCTGTGGGAAAATACATCCTAAGTACATGAAACTGTCCACCTCTCCTGACTTTGTTCCTGATATTTGGCACTCAACCTGTTTAAATCTCTTTCCCACAGACATTACTTTCATTTTGGAGATGCTGATCTTCATGCCATAGCCCTTATACCTCTGATCTAGCTGTGAAAAATTAGATTGCAACCTTTCAGTCGAATCTGGCATCACAACTGCTATCTTATTTTCACCTATTTTAATACCTTGCTAGTCTACTGTTTTCAATATATGATACAATAATAGTATGAACACTGATGACAGGTTACAACCTTGTCTTACTCCTGAAACTACCGTGAACCATGAACTCAGTTTACCGTTAACTCTAACTGCTGCCTGACAATTGCCTCCTATTCCATAATCTTGTAGAACTGACAATATCTTCCTTCTAGGACACGGTCATAAGCCTTTTCTAGATCTGTAAAACATTGTTCCACTCATAGTACTTCTGCATTATCTGCCTTAAGCTAAAGATCTATTCCTAACAGCCTCTAAGAGGCTTAAACCCACTCTGATTTTCATCAAATTAGTCTTCAACTAATAGTCGCACTCTCCTTTCAACGATATCTGATAATATTTTGCTTACAACGCTAAATAGAGAGATATCTCTGTAGTATCTATACATGAAGCATGAAATCAATATTCAAGCACATCCTATTCAAGAAAATTGAGTACTCGTCCTAACTAGATAACTTGCGAATTTTAAACCAAATCTTGAGGTTATTGCATTTTTCAACTACTTAAGTATCCTGCGCTCCACATTGAGATTCCAGTTACTTCTGAAGCGACATCCTTCATTGGTAAGCTACACGTATTAGAATTCTTCATAAAGCTGCAATCTACCTTTTGTCTCGTGTACTATTCACTTTGAATATTCATACATCTTTCATTCTTACACAAAGCCGAACCTAGGTAACAAAGTGAGATGGGGGCAGTGTTTAGCAAACCTGACTACCGTTCGGGAGGATGTCCATTCAGATCCGGACCTGGTCACTCAGACTAATATTTTCTGTGATTTAGGTAAATCGCTCCAGGAAAAAATAGGGGAATGGTTTCCTCGAATGAGTGTAGTCGATTTCCTTCCCCCTCCTTGAAACAGGTCGTGCTTGTGCTCCATTTCTAACGACCTAGTCGCTGATTGCTTTTTAAACACTAGTCTTCCTTTCCTTCCTGAATTTCTATCAGGGAAGGCCTGTTTGATTTTTCTGACTGTGTAGGAATAATTGATGGAGGTCCACAGAGTGATTAAGCTCAGTTGTTAACACTATGACAGACGTCTCGCCCAACGATTTGCTCTGCTATAGTCCATTACCAGGTACTTGTAGGCACCTAGGAATATCTGTAATGTTATGTTTGTCTGGGACGCAGCTCCATTGCAGATGCCATTTTGAAGGCTAGTTAGCCGGCCGCGGTGGCCGCGGGGACTGAGGCGCTTCAGTCACGGTCTGCACGGCCACTACGGTCGGGGATTCGAATCCCCCCTCGGGCATGGATATTTGTGCCGTCCTAGTTCGTAAGTAGTTCATAAGTAGTTTGTAAGTTTAGGGACTGATGACCCCGTAGCTAAGTCCCATAAGCTTTACAAACATTTGAACATTTTTGAAGGCTAGTTAAGGCGATTTCACCTATCGTGTCTGGCATGAGTGCCAGTTTTCACATGGGAGAAATAACGAACACACTAAATCTTACGACGTACAAAAGTTGAATAATACTTCACTGTTTATCCTACGTTTAGACGTACATACAGAAAAAGATGCTGAATCGATCAGACATGAAAGGGATCAAAGTCCAAATGTGCATATTTTACGAGGCGCGTCCAGAAAGTAAGTTCCGTTTGGTAATAAAATGACATTGTCAACAGATACAGAAGAAATTTTTATTGCACAAAATTCTACAACTCTTAAACTACTTTTCCACATAACTGCCGAAATTTTGTAGGCACTTGTCATAGTGTGCCACAAGTTTTTGCATGCATCCTTCACAGAAGGTTGCCGCCTGTGTATTCAACCATGTGGTACCAGATCATTATCATCGTTGAAGTGTTGACCACCAAGGACAGATTTTAGGTGTAAGAAGAGATGAAAGTCGCTAGGAGAGAGGTCCGAACTGTTTGGAGGATAATCAAACAGGTCCTATTGAAATTACCGTAAGAATTGTTTGGTCACATTCGGTGTGTGAGGTCAGGCATTATAGTGAAAAAACTCTTTTGACAGTAATCCTCTTCTTACACCTAAAATCTGTCCTTGGTGGACAACACTTCAACTATGATGACGAGCTGAAAGAACATGTTACCACATGGCTGAATACACAGGCGGCAACATTCTATGAAAAAGGCAGACAAAACCTTCTGCCATGCTATGACAATTGCCTACAAAATTTCGGAAGCTATGTAGAAAAGTAGTTTAACAGTTGCAGATTTTTGTACAATCAATATTTTTTCTGTATCTGTACCCGTTCGTTTTATATAACCAAACGGAACTTACTTTCTGGACGCGCCTCGTATCTTGTTGAATATCGAACATGGCTTAGACAATATGTAAACGACACTAAAATTAATTAAGTCAATCTTCCGCTTCTACGTTAAACTGGTGCTGCATGTAATGTGCGCGGAACAGAAGCACATTAAGTCACTAGCTTAATAATAGCAGAGTATGATTAATTCATTAATTGTGACAACTGGTTGACCGCTTACTTTGAGAAGACTGTTATATCCAGAGAAGCTGAAGGGCTCCCAAGAGACAGGCCCCAGCCTTAGAAACTACTTAAACTAACTTATGCTACGGACAACAAATACACCCATGCCCGAGGGAGGACTCGAACCTCCGACTTCGAGCAGCGGCGCGCTCCGCTGCTAGGCGGCTTGCAACGCTCGGCCTGTAATATAACACCCACTTAATTTGGTCTCCGGCTGTAAAAACGAAATCCGATATGCGTCCCCGAAGTTCTGCTTGTGACGTAGAATGCGATACCGCATCTCATTCACAGAGTACTACTCCACTTAGCAAAAATCTGTCTTGTATTACTCACGGGTTACGTTACAGAATAGGAGCTTCGTTCTGGCGATACGAAAAACTCGACGACTTCTTCGTCCATGAAAGCTTACGCGTCTCTTGTAAGGATGTCTTAAGTTGGTTTGCGGGAGTAGATACAGATAGAAGTAATACCATTTGCAATGGAAATTATAGAAAAGAGAATATTTTTTAAATCTTTAAAGATACCTGATGATTTCAAACGACGTGTTATAAACGATACTAAGTATAATAATACATAACAAAAATATAGCAATAAGAATTAAGAAAAACATCTTGTACTGGATTTTTCCGGTGTGTTTTGTCCCAACAGTCTACAAGTTCTAGCCGTAGTCTGCCATCCCCCTGGCCTTGATACATTTCCTCCATAATCTTGATGTCCTGTTGGAACCGTTCCCCTTGTTCTTCGCTGTGATCGCCCAAGTTGTCAGAAAATTTATCTAAAACGCAAAAAAAAAAAAAAGAAAAAGACCCTGCAAAAATGCAAAAAACCGCAAAAATGCAAAAAAAACTGCAATGTGACATTCATATTAGCTCCTAGTCTCTGGAAATTCTGGAGCATTTTGTCTACTATTTCGAAATGATTGCCGGCCGCGGTGGCCGAGGTGACTGAGGCGGTCCAGTCACGGTCAGCACGGCCACTACGGTCGGGGGTTCGAATCCCCCCTCGGGCATGGATATTTGTGCCGTCCTAGTTCGTAAGTAGTTCTTAAGTAGTTTGTAAGTTTAGGGACTGATGACCCATAGTTAAGTCCCATAAGCTTCACAAACCTTTTTTTTTTTTTTTTTTTTTTTTTTTTTTTTTTTTTTTTTTTCGAAATGATTTTTAGCTTTGTGACATTCTAAAAAAAAATCCTGATAACTGATACAAATCTTGTCCATACTTCCAATTCAGTGTGAGTGGTAAGGTCTGTGAAATCATCGTTATTTATGAAAGTACGGATTTGTAGTCCATCAAAAATTGTTGCTTTTAACTTTCCCATACTTAGACTAGGAAATGACTAGTAAATATATTTGAAGCAATCGCTATTGCTATCTAAAACTTTAACAAAGTGTTTTATAAGCCAAATTGTAATATGTAGTGGTGGAAGATTGATTTATTTCCTGCCTGAGCTCGGCTGATGAACACTGTTATCTTTTCCTTTAGTTATCTTTTAGTCTATCCTGCCACAATGTTCATTTTTCGTACGACTGTCCCAGAGTCAAAGGTAACAGGAATATTTGGGGTATTCAGTCTGCTGAACCAATAAAAATTTCATTTTCGAAGCCACATACACTGACCAACGATGCTCATGAAATGTAATTTTTTCTGAAACAGGTTTATCATTTTGCTATTCTTCCTTAAGACTAGTTGAATGAGCTATCATGATCGAAGCTAATTTATTTCCGTTATGTAGTCATCATCAGTCACCATCAGTTACCATTTTCCATCTCCAGTTTCCCAAGTGTGCCTAACAAGCACCCCCCATCTGTTCTGATCTTGATACAACTTTTGGTCTTGTTCGTCATCCCAATTGAAACCGTCCTTGTCTACTTCTGCACGTACTGTCTGTTCATCATATCCTTGACCTTCCTCTTGCTTTTCTTCCTCCCACGTCCTGTTTGAAGTATTTGTTAGCTATGCTTGTGCTACCCATTCTAATTACATGGCAGTATGACTGTAGTTTCGTTTCCATAGGATATTGGCAACAGAAATCTAGATACCAGCTGTTTCTCCGTGTAACTTGTTTCATTTCTTGTCTGTTCTGGTATTCTGATTCATAGTCCTGATAAATCTCACTCCTGTTGCTTGTTTTCTACTGAAGTCGAGCAAGACGAGCCCATCTCCCCAAAACTGCACTGGAAATGGCTATGTCAAAGTTGAGCTAGAAAGGTAAGGGTATTAGAATTAATGGAAAAAGGCTTACCAACTTGAGATTTTCTTATGATATTGCCTTCCTGACCAACGACTTTGCAGAGCTCCAAAACTTAGTTAAGGATATTGCATTGGAATGTCAGTTGGTTGGTTTGAACTTGAACCTTTCCAAAACAAAATTAATGTCCAACAAATGAGTTCCAGCTGGGGATGTGAAAGTCAACGACAGTCCGTTAGAAGAGGTCAGTGAATATATCTGCCTTGGTCAGATTATAAACATGAAGGGAGATGTAAGTCCTGAAATCTATCGGCGCATAAAACTTGCCTGGCAAGCATTTGGGAGGAATTAAACAGTATTCAAATAAAAAATGCCAGTAAATCTGAAGAAAGCGGTATTTGATCAATGCAATCTTCCTGTGATGACGCATTTTGTGAGACATGGACACTGAACTCATTTACGAAAGCGAAACTGAGGACAGCATAGGGATCCATGGAAAGATCAATGCTGGGCTATACACGAAAGGATAGGAAAAGGGCAGATCATATCCGATCTGTGACGAAGGTTAAGGCACAGAGTAACATTGTCTGTGGTTAAGGACATCTTAGAGACAGTTGGCTTCTTGAAATGGCAGTGGGCGAGTCACGTCGCGAGAAGAAATGACAGCAGATGGACGAAGCTAGAACTGGAGTCCGAGAGAGCGTCGGAGGCCTAGAAGAAGATCACCCGACAGATAGGACGAAGATTTCAAGAAGGTCGCTGGTAGCACCTGGCAGAGAACTGCTCAAGACCGTTCCACTTGGAGAGGACTGCTGAAAGCCTTATGAATCCACGACTCGAAGAGGCCACATCATTTAATGATTGGGATGGCTGATGATGATGATGACATGTTTCCATGGCGCACTTAAGGATTGGGGGAAGGTAAGTAGAGGGTGGTTATAAGTAAACTGACGGTGTTCCGAGTGCTAAAGTGCGAGCTGTGTACGTCGCAGGACACAGAAACTTAGTGGATATGTTCAGTAAACAGTGCGCTCGCATAATATGATGAAAAAAATTATAGTTCCACTTCTGTCACCAGGCGAACATATGGCGTTGTAATGTGGTGAGCGTGCAGGAATAGGGAGGAAACGGTCAAACACATAACTGTGATTCTAGGACATTTATTAGGTTATAGTCCCAAGATAAAACATGTGTTCAATATGAAACTTCCTGGCAGATTAAAATTGTGTGCCGGAACCGGGACTCGAACCTGGGACCTTTGCCTTTCGCGGACAGGCGCTCTACCACTGACCTATCCCGACACGACTCACAGTGCCGCCCCACAACTTCAATTCTGCCAGTACCTCGCCTCCTACTTTCCAAAATTCACAGAAGTTCTCCTGCGAACCTTATACTAGCACTCCTGAAAGAAAGGATATGGTGGAGACATGGCTTAGCCATGAGTCGTGTCGGGATAGCTCTGTGGTAGAGCGCTTGCCCGCGAAAGACAAAGGTCCTACGTTCGAGTCCCGGTTCCGGCCCACAATTTTAATCTGCCAGGAAGTTTCATATCAGCGCACACTCCGCTGCAGAGTGAAAGTTTCATTCTGGAAACAACCCTTAGGCTGTGGCTAAGCCTTGTCTCCACCATATCCTTTCTCCCAGGAGTGCTAGTCTTGTAAGTTTCACAGAACTTCTGTGAAGTTTGGAAAGTAGGAGACGAGATACTGGCAGAATTGAAGTTGTGAGGCGGCACCGTGAGTCGTGTCGGGATGCTCAGTGGTAGAGCGCTTGTCCGCGAAAGGCAAAGGTCCCAGGTTCGAGTCCCGGTTACGGCACACAATTTTAATCTGCCAGGAAGTTTCATATCAGCGCACACTCCGCAGCAGAATGAAAGTTTCATGTGTTCAATATGTTCTCTTGACTCAGCAATATGCTGCATCAGTAACATGGCATGGTTCAAATGTTCAAATGTTTGTAGAGCTTATGGGACTGGACTACGGGGTCATCAGTCCCTAAACTTACAAACTACTTATGGACTAGCTAAGGCTACAGACGGCACAAATATCCATGCCCGAGGAGGGATTCGAACCACCGACCGTAGTGGCCGTGCAGACCGTGACTGAAGCGCCTCAGTCCCCTCGGCCACCGCGGCCGGCCATGGCATGGTAGACAGTTGCCCGCAGCATATCCGATGTAATGTGGTCGATATGTCGTCGTATACCATCTTTCAGATCAGGAAAAATACGGATACATCCCTGATAGACACGATCTCCAAATATTCACACAACCAGAAGTCGCATGGAGTTAGGTCGGGGAACTGAAAGGCCATACAATATACATCCTGAAAGTGCTTACAGATGATGCGATCGCCACCGAAGATGTCTAGAAGCACACCTTTCGCCTGCCGAGCGACATGCTGGGTAACCTCTTGTTGCATGAAACTAGTGGCGTGGACATCAATTCTTGCAAAGCTGGAACCACGTGTTGCACGAGGTCTTTACAACGTGCAGCTGTTAGTGTACACCTAACAGGCCCATGACATACCATCTCCTCGAAGAAAAACTGGCCGAGAACGAAGGAGTTTGTGAAACCACAGCACACACTCGCATAATATGAGTGCAGTAGATGGTCCTGTTCAACGTCTGGGGAGCAGAACCCCATATGCAATAGTTCGTGTCGGGTTCCTTTGGTTTGGAGCAGAGTGGAGGTTCTCAACCAAAGGCATCGTCGACTCTCTGACAGTCATGGCGGCAGATTTCTGGACCTGCGTTATCGAGTGGAGAATTGTAAGGATCCCCTTGATAAATGAGGGGCGCAGTACAGAAAGGAAGCAGCTACTCGGGAAGCTGAGTGTTTGTGAAGTGCACCTGGTCTTTTGTTTCAGCCTACACGATAGTTCTGATGAACACTCATCAGTCTGCATGCAGAGAGTGAAATCAGGCCGCATTCAGAAGGACTATTCGATTGTCAAAATATTACCAGTAAATATTCAGAGTATTAGAATCAAAGTTCCAGAATTTACTGCATTGGAGGAAATTTGTTGCGCTCAAATATTGGCTGAGTCCCGACGTAGGATGCTCTGAAATATTTAGAGAAGAGTGGAATGTATAGCCCAAAGATAGATCAGGTACAATTTGAGGCGGTGTGTTTATTGCAGTCCACAAAAATATTCCTTCTACTGAGCTCGAAGTCCAGAGTGACTATGACGTTATCTGGACGCTTATAACTGGTAAAGGAGAAATCAAGTTAATGGTTAAATGTTTTTACCGGTCCCCGGTTCCACCGTCAGTGCGAGGAGCCATCCAAATAAAGATTACGATCAGTAGCGCGAGGTACCCGGAACATGCATAATTAGAGGGGGGCGACTTATACCTGCTGACTATAGACTAGGACGTCTATGGTTTCACTACATGGGGTGCTGACAAGCAGTCTTGTGAACTGCTTTTGAACACATTTTCCGAACACTGCTTTGAGCAGCTAAATCGTCATCCCACACGCAATGAAAATATTTTAGACACTATAACTACAAACAGGCCAGACCTTGTAATTTTGTTACTGTAGAGACATGGGTTAGTGATCATGATGTCGTCATAGCGACAGTGTTCACCAAAGTTAATAAATCGGCCAAGAACGCTAGGGGAGTGTTTGTGCTAGAAAGAGCAGATAAGCAGTGCACTTAAGGAATTAATGGAAATCGTTTAGTTGTGCTACGATGGACATAGGGAACTTATGGGAAAAATTTAAATGCGTTGGAAAAAATGGGGAATTATGTGCCGAAAAAGTGGATTGAGGATGGGAAAGACCCACAGTGGTTCAATAATAATAGTCGAGAAACGTTGAGAAAGCAGAGGCAGTAGTACTCTCGGTTCAAAAAAGGTGAAGCAAATCAAATCAGGCCAAAGTTAGTAGAGATTCGAGCATCTATAAAAAGATCGATGCGCCAAGCATACAATAACTACCTTTGTCATATCTTTGCAAAAGATTTTGTCGAGAAACTGAAAAACTTCTGGTCCTGTGTAAAAGCGGTAAGCGGATAAAAGGCCACTATCCAGTCAGTCGTTGATCATTCTGGCGTGGTGATAGAAGACAGAAAAATGACGGCCGAAGTTCTATATTTAACGTTTAGGAAATCATTCACGCAGGAGCATCAAGCAAACAGACTCATTTGATGATCGCGCAAGCTGCCAAATGGGAGACATAGTAATAGTCGTATCCAGGATAGAGAAACAGCTGAGTGAGTTGGAAACATATGGGGTACGAGTCCTGTTCTACTGTTCTACAAAGAGTACTCTGTGGCATTGCCTCCTTACTTAGCTTGCATTTATCGCAAATCTTTGATCCAGAGCACAGTTCCAAGACGCAGGTGACTCCCGTGTATAAGCGAGGCAAAAGAACGGACCGACATAATTACAGGTCATTGTCATTAACATCAGTATGCTGTAGAATTCTTGAACATTTTCTCAGTTCTAATATAGTAAATTTCCTCGAGACCGAAAAGTTTCTGTCCGTGCATCATCACGGCTTTAGGAAACATCGACATTGGGAAACTCAGCTTGAGCTTTTCTCTCATGATGCCTTGCGAGCTATGGATGAAGGGCAACAGGCAGACAGCATATATCTCGATTTTCGAAAGGCGTTCGACACGGTGCCGCACCGCAGACTGCTAACGAAGGTACGAGCACATGGAACAGGTACACAAAAATGTGAGTGATTCGAAGACTATTTAAGTAATAGAATCCACTACGTTGGGCTCGATGGCGAGTATTCATCAGAGACTAGGGTATCGTCAGGAGTGCCCCAGGAAAGGGTGATAGGACCGTTATTATATTCTATCTATATAAATGATCTGACGGACAGATTGAGTTGCAATCTGTGGCTGTTTGCTGATGATGCTGTAGTGTCGTCATTGAATGGCTGTATTAGAATGCAGGATGACTTGGACCAAATTTCTAGGTGGTGCGAGGAATGGCAACTAGCTCTAAATGTTGAAAAATCTAAGGTGATGCAGATGAGTAGGAGAATCAATCCCGTTATGTTCGAATACAGCATTAGTATGCTGCTCGACAGAGCTCTGTCAGTTAAATGCACAGCGATATGAAATGGAACGAGAATTTAAGGACAGTCGTGGGGAAGGCAAATGATCGACTTTGGTTTATTGAGAGAATGTTGGGAAGATGTAATGCGTCTGTAAAGGAGACTGCATATAAAACGCTTGTGCGACCCCGTCTTGAGTACTGCTCAAGTTTTATATATAAAAACAGTCCAGACCGCAAGACTGGTTAATTATTACCAACTAGTCTCAGCTCTTTGTCGGGCCATCTTCAGGGTGTTTCTCCAAGATGGTATGAAGCGGCGAGGAGCTGCCAGTTCCTCAGGTGGGCTGAGACTAGTTGCTAATAAATAACCAGTCTTGCGCTCAACACTGTTTTTATATATAAAATTATCATAAGGGCGCTGTAATTCCAAGAAACAAAATGTTTCCAAAAATATATTGCAAAAATGTTTGGAATCCCCACCAGATCGGTTTAAAGAAAGATATGGAAGCAATTCAGAAGTGGGCGGTTAATTTTTTTACTGATCGGTTCCATCAAATGCGCGAGGGATACTGAGATGCTTTGGGACTCAAACGGGAGTCGATGGAGGGAAGGCGACGTTCTTTCCGATAACACTGTTGAAGAAGTCTAGAGCGTCGGAATTTGAAGCCTAGTGCAGATCTATTCTACTGCCGGAAATCTATATTTCGCGTAAAGACCACTAAGATAAGACCAGAGAGATTAGAGCTCGTGCAGATGCAAGCATTCGTTTTTCCCTCGTTCTATAAGGGAGTGGAACAGCAGTGGTGGCACTAGACGAAAATTGGGCGTCGGCGAACAATCATTATACTAAAATTTTAGTGTCATATACAAGTATTATTGAAATGACAAAAATTAGAATAAACAAACACAAATTAAAATAGAGAAACTTATCGGCTTTACGTCTCACTGAATTTTTTAAGATCACATCTTAATTAATTCTAGCCGCTATTACGGCATCAATTAATAGTACCGAAAACGCAGATAGTGCTTCTTGGCTCAGTGTGCCTCTCAAGTTAGACTTAATGAATTTTAACTTTGTGAAGCTTCATTCAGCCGAAGCTGTACTGACCGGAACTGTGAGCATGATTCTGATTGTTATATAAACATTTGGATATACTTCTTACAAATTGTTTTCTGAATTGTAATGGAGAAGTTGTTTCGCAAGTATTTAACTAAAAATTGCATCACTACTGCACTCATACGGGCATCTAAATAGCTGCCGACCGGGAATGGCCGAGCGCACTAAGGCGTCATACCACAGTGAGCGAGATCGCTCTCGTCGGGGGCGAATCGCACCCTTGGGTACGGATGTTGTGTTCGTCCTTTGGTTAAGACAGTGTAAGTTTGTGTAGGTCGTCGCTCCATAAACTAGCAGTTGAAAAGCGCCGTTAAACATCAAATGTAAAAAAAGCTAAAATTTTAACCACGATTTTGGAGGCCCCAGCAGGCGCGAGCCCGTCGGCGGATGCCGACGTCGCCGACGCCTAGCGCCGCCACTGTGGAACAGGAAAGCCAGTAACTAGTAGTGGTATTGGATACCCTCCGTCAAGCACCTTTGGGTGGATTTTTTCAAATGTTCGTATAGTGTATGGGACTTAACTACGGGTCCATCAGTCCCTAAACTTACAAACTACATATGAACTACTTACGAACTAGGACGGCACAAATATCCATGCCCGAGGGGGGATTCGAACCCCCGACCGTAGTAGCCGGGCAGACCGTGACTGGAGCGCCTCAGTCTCCTCTGCCACCGCGGCCGGCTTGGGTGGATTGCGGAGTATGTATGTAGGTGATGTTGTTCTGTCTTTTGTGCATTCACGGCATCGTAACGAGTAAAATGTTCCTCGTTAGTTTAAAGAATATTCGCTGGCCACATGCCATCCACTGGCATGCGTGCCAAGAAACAAAACGCAAAGTCACGGCGCTTTAGCCTATCCTGGGCAATAGTTGGCGCCGCAAAATCTTTTGAAGTGTTGACCGGGGAGAGACAATTCCCTTGCCACAACTCCAAGATTGACTGCGCAACTTGCGGCATGTGCTGCATGGTCGGCTACAGATGCAGGAAACTCAACAACAGCCATGCAATGGAATGCCTCCCTCTCCCTGCTTCAGCTCCTAATTCCCCTGTTTCTTCAAATTCCTTGATAATCTCCATTAGCCCGTTTATTGACATGGGGCCTCTTCGCAGACGCTTATGTCAGCGTCATTCCCGCAATGGAGCGCTGCTGTTGCTGTCGCTCTGATAAAACAACTTCACCAGCAGTGTACAGGCTTTCTTAGCGATAGCAGTTGCAGTTCGGATGGGAAAATTCAAACTTCTTATTTTACACCAATAGTCTCGGTTGCACAGTGGTAGAGTGCCAGACTACAAATCCAAAGGTCGCGGGTTCGATCCCTGCCACGTCCTAGGATTTTTATCTGTCACTTTCCACTTCTTTCACCTCTGGCAGTATTGCTCATGTGAAAAATACCGAGTAGCACCGTGGTTCGGAACCCACGTTAAACTGTAGGTCCCCCTATAAATGGCTGGGTAAGTCAGTTCAAAGGTCGAAGGAAGGCAACGGCATACCACCTCCAAACAGGGCCATGCCTAGTAAAGCACTGTGGTGTTCGAACCAATCTTCGGATTGTTGACTGCTTTACCTTTTTAGTCTCTTTACAAATAACATCAACAAGCGTCGCTCAACAACAATTCAGCATACTGTTGTCAAACCAGGAAATTCACATTCGGACTACTTACAGTGCAATATTTTCCCGTGGAACTTTAAATTTTTTATCATACTCCACGAGGGCACCGATTACTGAACATACGGAGTCTTAGCGTTCTGTGATGTACGAGGTGCGACAATAAAGTTATGAAACTGATTTTTTTTGCAAGATGTGGCAACCCTGCAGGCTTGCGAAGGCACAATATCTTTGACTTGATGCAACTGGTCAGTCGTGAGTTGTGCTGTAATGAGTTAATACGTGTTTGTGTGTCTCGTCACGGAAGTGGAATCGCATAATATTGCACATCGGTATGCCATTTCCTTTTGCGTTAAATTTGGTGATGAAAGATTTTCTTTTAGTACGATCCAGAGACAAAACACCAAATTTCGCAATGGTACTCAAAGGGATCACCCAGACCAAAAAAAGCTCGCACGTCAAAGTCAAAAGTGAAATGCATGCTTGATGCTTGTGTGCTTCTTTGATTCCAAGGGAATTATTCATAAAGAGTGAGGGCCTAATGCCCAAAGAGTTAACCAATAACACTACAAAGAAATTTCAAAATTAAATATCTCGAAAACAAAGATCGATAGAGGAATGCAGTGAACGGTATGTTTATTGTGGAAGCTGTAAGAAGTTTATACAACAGTTTGAAATAATAGTTACAAAAGCTGCTAACAGATGGCGCTGCAATCTCCATGCGCAATGCCTAGTATAAATAGTGATCCGAAGCCCAGAGCGATCAGTTCCACTATTGAAACGTGAAAGGAGGTTAGCGTAACGAAGGAAGAGATTAAAACCATGTACTCCATTGAATGACGCGTTTTTCTGGTGCTAGAGTACCACAGGTTAGAAGAGAGTCCTATGGCAACAAGGCGAAGTTTTCAAGCACGATTTAATATTCCAAAACGACCTCATGTGAAAACCATTCGTACGCTCTTCGCAAAATTTCAACGAACAGGCAGCGTAACTGATGATCTAGTGGGGCATTTGGCCGCAAGCAAACCACAGTTACGCCGGCCGCGGTGGCCGAGGGGACTGATGCGCTTCAGTCACGGTCTGCACGGCCACTTCTGTCAGGGGTTCGAATCCCCCCTCGGGCATGGATATTTGTGCCGTCTTAAGTTGTAGCTAGTTCTTAAGTAGTTTGTAAGTTTAGGGACAGATGACCCCGTAGTTAAGTCTCATACAGAAAAAAAAAGAAACCAAACCACAGTTACGCCTGAAAATATCAGGTTTCAGTGAAATCCAATGTCATCCGTCCGTAGAATTGCATCTGAGACTGGTTTGAAACGTTCCAGCACGCAGAAAATACTGAGAAAGAGCCTACACATGTTCCCATACCCATACGAACTGTGTAACAAAGGGTTGCCTTTGCTAATCAGATGCTCACAATGACTGATAGTGAAGGATTTGATGTTGGCTGCAAATGTTTCAAATGTTTGTATAGTCTATGGGACTTAACTACGGGGTCATCAGTCCCTAAACTTAAAAACTACTTATGAAGTACTTACGAACTAGGACGGCACAAATATGCATGCCCGAGGGGGGATTCGAACCCCCGACCGTAGTGGCCGTGCAGACCGTGACTGGAGCGCCTCAGTCTCCTCGGCCACCGCGGCCGGCGATGTTGGCTGCATCTGGTTTACAGATGAAGCACACTTCCACCTGAATGGATACGTGAATAAGCAGAACTGGCGATTTTGGGGTTCCGAAAAGCCATATTGGTGTGAAGCTAAACCCGTGTATTCTCCTAAAGTTACTGTGTGGGCTGCAGTATGCAGCAGAGGCATTATTGGCCCTTTTTTCATTCGAGAAACAGTCACTGGTTCACGTGACGTTGCAATTTTTGAACAATTTGTCGCCACACAGCAAGCGTTAGAGGATCGACCAGGTACTGAATGGTTTATGCAAGATGGATCCCGACCACATCGGAGCGAACAAGTGTTTCGCTTTCTTGAGGAATACTTCGGTAATCGAGTCATTGCTTTGGAATATCTCAAATTTACTGGTGCAGGCATAGATTTGACTCCCTGTGACTTTTTTTGTGGTGCACAGTGAAAGACATGGACTACCCGAAGCATCCCGCCACGCTGGAAGAGCTTCAATCGGCGATCTTTGTGGCATGTGAATCCATTTCGGTTGAGACACTACGAAAAGTGATTGCGAATTTCATTCTTCGTTTGCTCCACCTCTGTAGTGCCAATGGTGAACATTTTGAAAACATTGTGATGTGATTGTTTGCAAAGAGAGTTTTCATACGATTCTATGTATGCTGATATGAGCTATACAGCGTACAGCGCCATCTGTTAGCAGCTTTTGTAACTATTATTTCAGACTGCTGTATAAACTTCTTACATATTTCACAACAAACATACCGTTTACTGCATTCCTCTATCGATCTTTGTTTTCGAGTTATTTAATTTTGAAACCGGGGAACCCTTTTCTGGACACCCTGTTCTTTATAAAAGAGTTCTTCTTGTCCGTGCCAACATTGCTGATAATTGGATTCTGCATCACGATAATGCCCCTTTCCATACTGGTCTGTCAGTACAGTAATTTTTAACCTCAAAACAGTTTTCAATACTATCACAGCCACATTATTCACCACATATTGCTCCATGAGACTTTTTCTATTTCCAAGAGTCAAAACGGCGGTGTTTCAAAAAACACAAGATGTCCAAAAAGCTGTGACGAGGGGCGTGAAGGATATTACAGAAGATCCGTTCCAGAAATGTTACCATCAAAGACAGAAGCGCTGGAAAAAGTGTGTACAATCAGAAGGGAACTACTTTGAAGGAAACAACACTAAACTGGACTAAAACTGCAAACAATGATTTTTTTCACATCAGTCTCATTATTTTACTGTCGCACCTCGTATACAGCGCGCACTCTGAACACCGTCAGTTTAATTATAAACACAAGCTATGATATAATGTTACCTTTTTACATGGTTATTCTTGTCCCAAAGTAGGTTGTGAAATTCCTTTTCTGATGTTGTTATCCTTGGAGGATATATTTCTGAGATAATCAAAGTGAGAAATTGATTCAATTTTTGTTCCTTCCAAATAGATGTTTGAAATTTTATTTTAATGTAAAGGTTTATCAAGAGAAACGGAGTCTGTTCAAAGAAAATAATTTATAGAGTTCATGGTTCAAAGTAGTGTGAGATGTAACAGACGACTTAGAGAAACACCTGAAGACTGTACATTTGCATGTAGGCAACACCAATATAATTTGTAACTCTTGTAAGAAAATCCTTGTGTATTAGCCCCATGCTGATCTACAGATATCACATAACTTTGGTTTAAGAATGTTACCAGATTGTAAACACACCACAGAAACTAATAACTACTCAGTTAATGTTCATCCATTGGTAGGAAGCAGAGTTATTACATATTAAAGCCGTATTCCGGAATGTAAAGTAAGCACATGTAGAATTAACAGATAGTAACAGAAAACATATTAAATGATATTAGATTCTCATCAAACTCAGTACAAGGATTTAAAATGCCGTCTGATGCATTAATGTAATACTGGCAATAATTTATTATGTGAATTCTGAAACCAACATGACCACATGGTCAGCTTTTAAGCATTACTTGGAAACTATGATATATAGAACTAAAAGTAACTGTCAATAGTTAAGCTTGCAAAAACGTAAATGTGTACATGTTAGGAATTATATTCATCGTATTTAAAAGAATAAACATTTAATGCTCTACTTACCAATATTAAGTATATCTTGTAACAAATCCGTTGTTAATGATAAATGTATAACTTCCTGGTTCTAACAATAATAGGTATTGTTGTCACATGTCAAAATAGTATATAAGGATCCGAGCAGAGAGACTCGAGGCGTCATTATTAAGGCTTTCTTTGGGCAGTCACTATGTTTTATCAGTATGCAGATCGATTCCAATAATGTAATGTATTATTGAATAGTTTTATGAAAAGTGCGACTTGTGTTTTGAGTTCACATTAAGTGATGTAGGTCTGTAAGATATCACAATGCAGTGCTGTAGCCGGCCGCAGTGGCCGAGTGGTCTGCGACGTGCCAGTCACGGTCTGCACGGCCACTACGGTCGGGGGTTCGAATCCCCCCTCGGGCATGGATATTTGTGCTGTCCTTGGTATAAGGTAGGTCATAAGTAGTTTGTAAGTTTAGGGACTGATGACCCCGTAGTTAAGTCCCATAAGCTTGATAAAAAAAATTCAGGCACGTGGAGAACTTTATAAGCGAAGCAGATTCCGAGATACAACCAACCTATGACAATCTGGTAATGAGTTGAACTTAATAATTTTGTAATTGTAACCTTGCTACATAGAAGTGACATTTATTTAGCATCCGCTTATGGAAGTTCTCAGTTTGTAGCAGGTACGTTACAAGTGTCACGATAAGTTGTTCGTATTATTTATGGATGATATATTGTAAACAACAGACTGGCAGCGTGAGATTAACCACAGATATTAAGTCCAATAAGATTTACGAACATTTGAACATTTTGTCCTTTTGTAACCGGAGCTAGTGCTCTGTCTGTAATGACCTCGCTTTCGACGGTACCTTCTGTGGTGTCGCACAAGTCTAAAGTGCGCGCCACCTACTTTCGCCGCGCGCCGCCATGCACGCATGGCGCGGCGTTCTTACGACGTCATCCACGAGCGCCCTCTGCTACAACTCCGCTCGTGGCCACCACTGAACGACATCGTTCACTTGGGACTGAGATAGGAACCAGCTAACACTTTGGAATCAGATAGGCACCAGTGAAGACTTGGCTATCGGATAGGCACTAGGCAGGCCTCTAGCTCAACTATGTATCAGCATTCTGCAGTACTGAGCTATGTAAAAGTTAAGTATTACTAAGTCTCTAAGAAATATATATCTCGTTCTAATTTACTCTAGTGTTTCTAGTTTCTGCTGTCCCACTGGCTGGTCACCTCCTACCTGCACAAGCGTGCATCCTTTATTCCTGTGTTGGTCTTTCTACTCGGCCACCGACACCTACGACGGAAACGAGACACAAAAGCGGCGACGAGGCTGGGACACAAAAGTGGCGACGAGGATGGGATACAAAACCTTCGACACTAATCTTCCTTCTTCTGGCAGGTTTTGCTTACTGCCTTCCTCTTCTTTTGGAAACATGACGTGCGCAGCACAGCACTAATGACAGCTCCGCGCTCGGCAGTTGCTAGTGGCTGGCAACGCAAAAATAGTGGCAGTTGTGTTTACCGAACGGCACGGAGAGCTTTTGCCGTCAGCAGAGAGCAGCGTAATCTCCCATCTGGCTTTTGCTGAAGGAGAGCTTTAGAAAAGTCGGTGACCGCGCACAGGCTGGGCCTCCATTGTCCTGACTCACCCCAGCCGCCTTCCCTTGTGTTCATTACAGGCCAGCCCTCCACTTCAACAACAATGCGCTCGGAATTCCAGCATGTAGAAGAAGAACTGTACCACACACACCACCTTTCAGTTGATAACACAGGAAACCCAAAAATATATTCTGCGAAAATTTTAGATACATATGATAAAGCACTTATCATCATCCATCCATGCATAATCCATGATTCATAATCCATCATCCATCCATCCATCATTTAAGACTGATTATGCATTTCAGCGTTCAGTCTGGAGCATAGTCTCCCTTATAAAATTCCTCTGTTGTCCCCTATTCAATGCTAACATTAATGCTTTGTCTCAGTGTTAAGCTCGTTACTTCCATATCCAAGTACTTTGTCGTTGGCCTACCTCAACTCCTATCCTCCACTGCCGAACCCGTGAGTCTCATTACTCATAGGTAACCTTGCTTCTCCCATGCGTGTAACATGACCTCACCATCTCAGACTGTTCACTCTAACTACTTCATCTATAGTGTTCATTCTCAGTATGCGTAAGTGAAATTTATTTAATTTAAAATTACTGAACTCCTTGTACAACATTAATTATTAATTTAATATGTCATATATTGTTTTATAATACAGTGTGTCAATGATGAATAAGTACAAAGCCTCAAAACTGTTTCAAGAAACCTATCGGTAGGTAGAAGAACATGATAAATAAGTTATTCTGAAAATTTTGAAAATAAAGATCTAATTCCTTACAAATTCACTATATAGTGGGACCTATCTTAATGAGCATAGCCGGCCGCGGTGGCCGAGGGGACTGAGGCGCTCCAGTCACGGTCTGCACGGCCACTACGGTCGGGGGTTCGAATCCCCCCTCGGGCATGAATATTTGTGCGGTCCTTAGTATTAGCTAGTTCATAAGTAGTTTGTAAGTTTAGGGACTGATGACCCCGTAGTTAAGTCCCATAAACTCTACAAACATATCTACAATGAGCATAATTCGCTTGTGAGTCTTGCCTGAAATACGAAACACTCGTTAAGCAAAATATATTTTTCTGTTGGAAGTCATGTAAACATAGAATAATGTGCTCTATTCCGAAAAATACATCATCATCATTAGAGACTGATTATGCCGTTCAGCGTTCAGGACGTTCGCATGTTTGTATAGCTTATGGGACTTAACTACGGGGCCATCAGTCCCTAAACTTACAAACTACTTACGAACTAGCTAACACTAAGGACGGCACAAATATCCATGCCCGAGGGGGGATTCGAACCCCCGACCGTAGTGGCCGTGCAGACCATGACTGGAGCGCGTCAGTCCCCTCGGTCACCGCGGCCGGCGTTCAGCGTTTAGTCTGGAGCATAGTACCTCTAATAAGATTCCTCCATGATCCCCTATGATGCCTCGTCAGATGTTATGCCTTTTACTTCAAAATCGTTCTTCGCCGTATCTAAGTACTTTCTTCTTGGTCTACCTCGACTCCTCGTACCCTCCGCTGCCGAGCTCATGAGTCTCTTAGGTAACCTTGCTTCCACCATACGTGTAACATGACCCCACCATCTCAGACTGTTCGCTCTTACTACTTCATCTATAATGTTCATTCTGTTTTTCTTTGATTTCCTCATTATGGACACCCTTCTGGCATTGTTCCCAAGTATTTGTATCTTCAATCATCCTTGCTGCTTTCAAATTTGTTTGTTTGAGATATCGGGGCCAAACTGCCTAGCTCATCAGTCCTCCTGTGGGGAGGGGAAGGCGTCAGGGAGGATAGGAAATGAGAGGAAGGGAAAGGAAATGCAGTCCAGGGAGGAAAGAAAGAATTTACTTATTTTTCGTGTTCAGAACACCATCCATTATAAGCTAGTGTGAGTCCATGAAATAAATTTTCAAATGTAGATATTTCTTGGCCAATAATCAGTTACACAGATGTCCTTGTCATTAGCTAGCTGTAAATCCAGGGGGGTACGACATGTGCTGAGTTTTGGGCACGTCAGTAAGTGGTCGTCCGTCTGGACATTCCCACAGTCACTCAGAGTCGCACAGAGGTTCCCCATCGAAGTTGCCTCAACTGGAAAGGTTGAAATTGCAATTTGAGACCACAGTCCTCAGCCTGTTGAGAGCTTTCCAGGTCGTAAAGGATTTGTTACTCCAGCTGCAAGTTGTTCTTGCAGGGCCTCCTTCCATAGCTGAAACCTCCTCTCTTCGACAGTGATGTCAATTGCCTCTGATGTCCAAAGGAAGCTCCTTCTTGAGCGAATCCGCCTAGGCTGTTGTTGGTACCCATGTAGGGGGTAACGATTATCTGTGATTTGTTTCTTCCTCTGCGCCTTGGCAGCTCCTTGCCGCCGTATGCTAGGGGAAGCTATCTCTATGAGAGGATAGATCTTATCTGTCGCCGTGGTTCTCAAACACCCCGATATGATGCGGGAGGACTCATTTACGGCCAGGTTGATATGTTTCACGTGGGCCGAATTCTTTCACACAGGCGCGGCATATTCAGCTTGCCGACAGATTGGGTGCCATGGCTTTTATTCAAAGCACTTTGGGTCAGCACCCCAGTTTGTGTTCGTCAGTTTACGAATGATGCTGTTCCTAGTGCTGTCCTTTTTCTTAGTGACTAAACAGTGTTGTTGGAATGACAGAGATCTATCCAACTTCACCTATAGGTATTTGGGAGCGTAGCAGTGCTCCAGCTCTTGGACTCTTCATTTTACATGGAGTTTTCTCTTAGCTTCCTTATTTCTCTGATGGACACTGCAGACTTGCTTCTTAGCTGGTTTGGGTTTCAAATGGTTCTGATGATAGTAATTACCAAGTAATTCCAGAGCTCTCGTTAACGTCTCCTCCACTTCCTCAAAGGTGCTTCCATGGGCGGCCACAACTGTGTCATTTGTGCTCAGGGCAATGTATTAGCTCCGGCTAATACACTGCCCTGAGCAAGACTGTTTTTTTTTAATTCTCCATCTGCTTCTTTTTCCTTGCAACGTGACATCAAAGTGCCTGTTCTTTAGTATGCACTGCACAAATCATGAAAGTCCAAAGTCCTTAGTCACCTGATAAACCTTACGTACGTGTCTACTGTGATTAATGGTACGTAGGCTGCGCTAAGATCAACGAAAGCCACGTCAGTCACCTGCTTTCTTTCGTATCCATCTTCAATATTTTCTCAGTACATGAACGTCCTGGCCTAAATCAAGCTTTTTCAGGCCTTAGAACTTCGTCTACATGATTGGCACAGCAAGGATACTGGACGAAAGTTTTCGACATCTGTTGGCTCCTTTCCTGGTCTCAACAGGGCTACCACTCTTGCTCTTCTCCACACTCATGGGAATCTGCATGGAGTTTACAAAGTTGTTCATCAGGTGTGTTAGCCATCTAACAAGGAAAGTACTTGGGCTCGAACAAACACATATACACCAAAATCGTATGAGAGATAATGTAAAGATCCCTTACTGTACTAGTGATACTCCCGCATCTGCAAAACTTTGCAGTCGTCCGTTAGAGGCCTCTGCGAGTGCCATGCCGCATTGCTCTTTGACCTGTCGGTTCGCCAGTAGGGACGGTGCAGTGTGCCTCCGAAGTTGCATTTTGTGACGTTATTTGTGTGGTGAAGCGTCAGATGGGGCGGCGATTGCTTATCAATCCTGCTAATGTATTGCGATTAGTTGAGATGAAGTTACGAAGAATCCTTCTTCGTGAAGATGGTATTAGTGTAGAAGATGAATCATTTGCATGCTTTCTCGTATCTGTTATGGTACAGAAATATGAGCATACGTTAGATACTGTTGTTACAAACTCATAATAATGATAATAGGGATGATAATGACGAACAACTCATTGCAAGCGGTAGTGCTACGGTAAGTGCGGGAAGAGGCGATGTAAGGAGTGGCAGTGAATACCAACAGTCTTTCGGGAAGAAGGTTAAAGTTACAACTATCATCACGGCTTTTGACGACAATTCGCTAGAGAACATGTACGATGATTATTACATAAGTTATAGTTAAGATATCTGCATTACGTATGGCGTCTACAATTACATCTACAGTGCTATCTAGAGCATGGTTGCAGAGCTTTGCAGAAAAACGACACCCACCAGCACATTGAGGTGTACGTAGAGATCCTGTCCATACAGATGTTTGTTCCTTGTAAGAGCCTCGAGGCCAAAGTGTGTAATTTGTTTGACCCCAAAATCATCTTCGCGGGCTGCGTCGGTGTTTTTAATTTTGTCTATAGCCGCCTGCAGTTCCTGAAGCGTGAAGGGTGCCTCTAGTGAGTGGTGTTCATTTTCCATGTCTCTTACTATAGAAGGTCGGGTGATCTGTGTGTCGTTTCCCCATTGAGTAAGAGCCGATGGGCAATTTGGTTTGGTGTAACACTCGTTTGAACTGTCTTAGAGCTAGTTGGGTCGTTGCTGAGGTTCCTGAGAAGACTCCAGGCTTGTCTGCTGTTCTGTTTGAAATCATGTGACGTGACTAAGTGACACCACTTCTCTCTTCTAGTATTCGTTAATGCTCGGAGCAGGTCCTCCCCTATGTCTAAGGTGTCTTCAGAGAATGGGTCGCCGAAGTGGAGTAGCCGAGCGGTCTAAAGCGTCTCGCTGCGGAGCGCGCGGTTGCTCGCCGTGAAGGTTCGAGTCCTCCCTGGGGCATGGGTGTATGTGTTTGTCCGTAGGTTAGTTTACCTAGGTTTAAGTTGTTTGTAAGCTACGGACTGATGACCACGCAGTTTGGTCCGATAGATTTACAGACATTTGAACATTTGAGAATGGGTCGGTATTGTACAGCTCCTCATACTTTTTAGCAGTATTTCTACGTTATCACCATGGCCAGCTAGATATTTATTCCAGCACTCCCTAGGAATGTATTTCTGTAATACACGTCTAATAAGCTGTATAAATGAGTCGTAGGAGACAGCGGCTGCCATTATCAATCTTGATATCCAGTTCTTCTGTGAATAATCTCCAGCGTGCCTTCTTGAAACTGAACCGCCTTTTAAATGGGACGGTCACTGAGCATACTACAGCTTTAACAGTCAGTGAGATGGGTGTATGCTGAGTCCTTGGTAGCGCGTCTTCTACCGAGTTGAACTATTGCTGCGCTATCTGTTCTGTTACAAATATGTTGTCTGTGTTGTATCCGCGTCTCTATCGTCCACTGTTGAAAGAGGCTGGTAATTTCAGACCGTGTACAAGCTTAAGTCCAGAACTCTCCGCCTTTCGACTTTTTCAAATGTTGTCCAAATGTTTGTTAAGCTTAAGGGACTTAACTACGGGGTCATCAGTCCCTAAACTTACAAACTACTTATGAACTACCTACAACTAAGGACGGCACAAATATCCATGCCCGAGGGGGGATTCGAACTCCCGACCGTAGTGGCCGTGCAGACCGTGACTGAAGCGCCTCAGTCCCCTCGGCCACCGCGGCCGGCTCGACTTTTTCCCCATTGGAATCTGTCTCTTGGTAACTATTGGTGACTATGGAAATCTCCAATTGTAAACTTCATTGGTTGGGTTTGGAAATTACTTGGTTTCCTTAACATGAAATCTGATCCAGCTGGCTTGTACAGGGAGGTCACTGTGCATGCCTTTAATTCAGTTCTTAAAATTTATATGTTATCCATATTCGTCATAACTGCTGATCGGACCATGAGACCCAGCTTTGTGAATATTGCACTTCCGTATTGTTCATGGGGTCTTTCTAATGTCAATGTCATACCTTTTATATTTGCCCTGTGGCTGGTGGTTCTTCTGTTGGTTTCTTGTTAGATTAAAACGTCACATTTTGCGTTTGCTGCATATGTCAGATAGTGAAAGTTCTTTATTTGCAGATGAACCTTCAGTGTTAACTAAAGTTATTTTCAAGGCTGGTTCTGAAAAGGACCTTTTATTCACACTCATACTCATCTAGTGTTAGAAGTATTAGTCAGCTGTGCGCCGTTTCCAGGGACGCCCGAGCTTTCCATCTTCTAGGAGGCTCCTTCTAGAATGGCTGCATTAGCTCGGGGCCCTGTGGTCACCACGCACTTACTCACGAAAGAACCATGAGCATCCTGGGGGTGGAAAGATCAAATCTATAACCTCAACCTTATTAATAAGCTTTCAGTCCCATTTAACAAAGTTGGTCGAAATATTGAATGGAGCACTAAAATGTTAATCTTGGTACTTTCTTCTTGAAGAAAAGTGTAGATCGTAGCTCACACTTAATTGCATTAGCTTTGCTCCACCTTGATTCCAGTTATTTCACTATGTTACCATCCGATGAAAAAATACTTCGTACGTGATTGAAACTGTGCTATATCGCGCCTGAGGAAATAACTGCAAAAACAACAAACATCAACTAAAAGTTTTCTTCTTCACCAATTAGGTACAAGCCAGGGAGATAACGACAGCCATTTTACACCTATTAACCCTTTAGTGACCAAATTATTTCCAGAAGTTGTAGACCTTTTATAAATACTTTATTGTACTAAGAAGCCATTTGCGCGTAGTAGTTTGAAACACACAATAGCAGTAGGGTTTGTTGACAAAAGAGAAAGTCAAACATTAAATTTAGTGTTGAAGCATTAATTATAATTGAGTTGCCTTATATGACGAGAAAAGAGAGCAGAAATTCGCGCAAGGCAATCAAAACGAATAGGGGTTTAAGAAAATGATTTGAAGATAATGTATGAAGGCGAATTTCACATACTGTATAGAGACTACATAGGGACTGATGACCCCGTAGTTAAGTCCCATATGCCCTACAAACATCTGAACATTTCTTAGAGACTACATTCGACAAAAAACCTTTGAATGGCGAAACAATTTCCCAATTAGCAGTCTCTGATAAGCGGGAGGATCAAGCAATGTTTGTTTCACCTTTATCAAGTCGTTTACAGTTTTTCTCTTCCTATTTCGTATTTTACAGAACAAAATTTATTTTTAATATTACACAACGTAAAAAACTAAACACTATCAAAAATTGGTCTCTAAACAATGGAGATTGGTCAGTTGTAAGTTTAAGGCCATACCTGGGTCGGTTTTATAAACATCTGTTTAAAAAATGTTCAAATGTTTGTAAATGTTATGGAACTTAACTACGGGGTCATCAGTCCCTAAACTTACAAACTACTTATGAAGTACTTACGAACTAGGACGGCACAAATATCAATGCCCGAGGGGGGATTCGAACCCCCGACCGTAGTGGCCGTGCAGACCGTGACTGGAGCGCCTCAGTCTGCTCGGCCACCGCGGCCGGCAAACATCTGATTATAATGTATAGTATACCGTAAATAGTGATAATATGTAGGCTTGTATCTGCTACAGTTTGTCTTGCATAAACTCGTTTCTCCTATAGTACAGCAGTCTGAAAAATTTTTGCTGCTCCTACCGTAGAGCACCAAATAATAATAAACAAGCTCAATTAATATTTCGTCGTTTATTTTCTAATACAAGTACATCCAAAGATCAGTAACGAAAAATATTTTAATTGCGAAGAACACAGCGTCAATAAAAAGCAGCAATGTTTGCACCCACGAACCAAACATATCCGTAGCAGCTAAAAATTAGGCTGGTTGCACACACACCGATTTTGGACGGCCGGTAAAATACCGGCTGGTATTGATCTGTGGAGCGCTGGTTACACACACGCCGGAATTTTACCTGGCAAACAAGCAGTCGAAATGGAGAGCAAAGATAAATGTATTTCGTAACTGATATACTATAATCTATCATACGGTACTTCATTAGTTCTTTGTATCATGTTAGCAATATTTGTCATCATATTAGGAAAATATTTTGAATTCATTAATTTATGTTTGTAAGTTTAAGGACTGATGACCCCGCAGTTAAGTCCCTTAAGCTTAAAAAACATTTGAACATTTTAATTAAGGCGATAGTGCACAAAACAAAAATGTTAATGTGGTGTCGCACAAGTCTAAAGTGCGCGCCACGTAGTTTCGCCGCGCGCCGCCATGCACGCACGGCGCGGCGTTCTTGCGACAGACGACCTATATAAACAACATAGACTGGCTAAGGTGCTGCCATACTTGAAGCATTTGCGGCCATGTTTTAGAACGTCACGTAGGCGTAACCAGTCATGTGCTACAGCACTGAATCGTTCACTTTCACTTTGTGCAATGACTTAACAAACCATTCTCTACCTGCTTATCGTTATTTTTATAGCCAAGCTAATATGGATAAAGGATAAATGATAGAAAGCAAGTGTGTGGCAGGCAAATCGGAAAGTTTAATTACAAATGGCACATACACTGAATCGGCTAAACATCGTTTCATTCATACAAAAAACATGCCTTTTCACTGTCCTTTAAACAATATTAATTTCGTGTACATTTGCCTAATCTGCTTACCTCTTTCCTCCGCAGATTTGACTTTACCATAAATGATGTAATCTACAACTGAAGAAATGTTTTAATAACAGCTTTATTAGGCAGGAGTAATGAGATTCCTCCAACAATTCCGAGGATACTATGTAGTGGTCGTAGTTGGTAAATAACGTTGGTTTGTTTCCCAAAATTCTAAATACATGTACATACATCCCAAAAGAAAAAATTTTCTACAATATCTTTATTAGGGATTGAAAAGACTTTTTTATTCATTATAATCCGATTAATCCTGCTTTATTCTCATTTTTAGGAGCACGGAGAACTTCCAAGCAATCTAAACACTTATGTTTTTTACACACTTGCCTAATGATGCTTCAAGATATAGGCTATATTCACCTACTTTTTCGGAATATAATGCCAGCATTTCGTATTCTGCTACATAGTCATGGTCACAATGAATAGCCCTACTGCTCTCAGAATGACTTAAATCATGATTTGCAATAGGTAATAAAGGAGATTCCACTCTCCTGTTTGGCTACATGACATATCTTCAAAGAAAGCTGATTCAGCCATCTGACCTTTTTTTTAAGGTCTCCTTGCTGGCGTTTTTGCTGTTTGAAGATGTTCAGGGAACGAAAATATCGTCGGAATCGCATTAACCAATAGTCGCTTTGTATCACTTGTTGCATACATGTATTTCTCCTGAAAATGCGATGAACAAATGGAACTATATGCAGTAGGTTTCCACTTATCTGGCCTCGTATTGGCTAACCATCGTTTGGTATGTTCATTTTTCAAAGGAAAACTTGAAAATATAATTACAGCTTACTTTAGTTACAGTAGAACTATTGTATGCAGAAAGTATTAGGGCAAAGACGAGTACACGAAATATTAGAAACGAAAACATACAAATACTAACTGAAAATTTGATATTCCAACAGTATTATTATCGCGATTCGTACATTTATATGCTGCGCATACACTGGTCGCGATTTCACCTTAATAAATAACCTTTCAAGCTTACTACGATACCAAAAATGTGGAGCCAAAACACGTAAATAGCGTTGGCGTAACTTTCGTATTCGGCGCACTAGACGTTGGAAAAAATGGCTGCCACAGTTCCTGGTTGCTGCCACAAGGAACGCTGTTAACCCAGAGATAGCCACTCTATGTAGTTTATATAGCTCGTTGCTTGCGACGTGAGCCACGAGCGCCCTCTGCTGCAACTCCGCTCGTGGCCACCACCGAACTGCATCGTTCTCTTGGGAATCAGATAGGCACCGGTTAAGACTTGGGATTAACACAGGCACTAGGAAAGGACTCTTCTGTAGGCAGGCCTCTATCTAGTTTAACTGTACCAGCATTCCACTTGTCTGCTGCCCTCCAAGTTAAGTAATGTATTATTTCTACGAAATATATCTCTTCTACTAATCTAGCTTAGTGTTTGTAGTTTGTGCTGTCCCACTGGCTGGTCACCTCCGTACCTGCACACGCTTGTATCCTATTTCCCTGTGTCGGTCTCTCTCTACTCGGCCACCGACACTTAGGACAACCGGTGACAACGAGACACAAAAGTTAACTTTGGGACTTAACTGCGAGGTCATCAGTCCCTAAACTTACAAATTATTTATGAACTACCTTATACTAAAGACGACACAAACATCCGTGCCCGAGGGGGGATTCGCACCCCCGACCGTAGCGGCAGTGCAGACTGTGACTGGCGCGCCACAGACCGCTCTGACACTGCGGCCGGACGTCTTAATTACACCAACCTATTTTCCATAATTAGTTTAACCGTGAACTAGGGAATCAAAGAGTCACTTCCTAGATTATTTTTACCAACCAACAGTTTGGTGTGAATTGCACAAGAAATAGCTTTTGTTTCTATCTCTGAGCTAGGAAACATTATACTAATAATATGAGGGGTAAGGTATGCGTTAATACTTCTTACGCAATAGCTTAATGTACATGTGTTAAACGTAATTAAATAACTTTCATTACACTTACTTTACAAATTTTGGGTCTATATTTACCGCCCCTAAAATCTGCCACCTTAGGCTCCACCCTATTCAGCTTACTGGTAAATCCGCCACTGCCCCGAAAAAAGAAATATATATATTCCCACAAACGGTTTTGAGTCCCAGTCTGAAACAAATTTCAAGAAACTTCCTAGCAGATTAAAATTGTGTGCCGGAACCGGGACTCGAACCTCGGACCTGGCGAGGTACTGGCGGAAGTAAAGTTGTGAGGCGGCCTCGTGAGTCGTGTCGGGATAGCTCAGACGGTGAGCGCTTGCCCGCGTATGGCGAAGGTCCCAGGTTCGAGTCCCGGTTCCGGCACATAATCAGCCAGGAAGTTTCATATCAGCGTACACTCCGCTGCAGAGTGAAAAGTTTCATTCTGGAAACATTCCTAGGCTGTGGCTAAGCCATGTCTCCACCATATCCTTTCTTCCAGGAGTGTTAGTCTTGCATGTTTTGCAGGAGAGCTTCTGTGAAGTTTGGAAAGTAGGAGGCGAGGTACTGGCGGAAGCAAAGTTGTGAGGCGGCATCGTGAGTCGTGTCGGGATAGCTCAGTCGGTAGAGGGTTTGACCGCGAAAGGCAAAGGTCCCAGATTTGAGTCCCGGTTCCGCCAGGAAGTTTCATATCAGCGCACACTCAGCTGCAGAGTGAAAAGTTTCATTCTACAAAATGTCATTTTCGCCATTGAATTGAATGGAATAATTGAATGCCCTGAAACAGACGGGAATCTTAAATATCTGTAATTTATTGTTTACAGAATTTACTGCTATACTTTGTATTTTTGTCCTACATGCGCTACGATGCCCGCCAGTGGTTCACTGCCGGAATGTGGACGGCCGATTTTTGCTCGCCGTCCAAAATCGGAGTGGTGCAACCAGCCTGAGCAGTTGATCGGCCAAGTGTCCTTCACCGTCAACGTCAGACTATTGTTTACAAGTCTGCAGGCAAAGTGACGCTGGCGTGACGTTGGCTACCGTGGGAATCGTGTCCAGCCGGCCGCGGTGGCCGAGGGGACTGAGGCGCTTCAGTCACGGTCTTCACGGCCACTACGGTCGGGGGTTCGAATCCCCCCTCGGGCATGGATATTTGTCCCGTCCTTACTATTAGGTAGTTCATACGTAGTTTGTAGGTTTAGGGACTGATAACCCCGTAGTTAAGTCCCATAAGCTATAAAAATAATAAAAAATAAACAAAAATCGTGTCCAGCTGCGAGGCAAGGCACCTTCCCCTGACCGCAGCCCGCCACAGTCTTATTCTAGTGCAGCGCGAGCTAACGCAGTGACGTAGCCAGGATATTGTCAAAGGGAGGGGGGGGGGGTCCGAATGGTTAAAGAGAAATTTACAAAGGCTCATAATTTCCATTTATTCTAAAGACAAACTTAGGCTAACATATTTTTTTTATATTTTATGCACATAGTTTGCGTTTGTAAGACCTTCTTATAGAGACTGCAATATTTTATATACAAAATTGAGGAAAACATTTCTTAAAAATTGTGTCAATATATGCCAGCAAAACCTTCAGTTGTTATTTTTGTGTCCCAGCCTCGTCGCCACTTTTGTGTCTCGTTTCGTCGTAGGTGTCGGTGGCCAGAAAGACCGACACAGGAATAAAGGATGCACGCTTGTGCAGGTACGGAGGTGACCAGCCAGTGGGACAGCAGAAACTAGAAACACTAGAGTAAATTAGAACGACATATGTATTTCTTAGAGACTTAGTAATACTTAACTTTTACATAGTTCTTGACTGCAGAATGCTGATACATAGATTATATGGAGGCCTGCCTACTGATGATACGTAGTGTCTACCCGATCGCCAAGTCTTTACTGGTGCCTATCTGATTCCGAATTGTTAACTGGTTCCTATCTGAGTCCCAAGTGAACGATGTCGTTCAGTGGTGGCCACGAGCGTAGTTGTAGCAGAGGGCGCTCGTGGCTGACGTCGTAAGAACGCCGCGCCGTGCTTGCAAGGCGGCGCGCGGCGAAAGTAGGTGGCGTGCACTTTAGACTTGGGCGACACCACAGTTATTTCAGACGAAGTCACATTATCAGAATGGAAGTGTTTCTTTGTATTTGAACACTGGCAACGACACGGTTTCATGTCACCAAGCTCGCTGCCTGTCAGCCACGACTGTAGCTTGGTGTTACGCAAATCTGCATTAATTTTTGCATCAGTATAAATAACTTGCATATTGTTTTAGAATACATATCTGGAGAAACAGCGATCGTTAATGAAATTACATTTTCTTTAAAACACAGTCTCCATCGCAAGAGAATTTTTATTGTTCTCTGGCAACCGGTTTCATTCTGCTTGTGAGACCTTACAAATATTACAAATATTAAGAAGGATGTACAGAATAATTGCTGTTTATTGCCATAAAATCGTATTCTGTACATCATTCTTAATATCTGTAATATTACTGCATTGCAGTCTGCCTGAAGAGGGTCTTACAAGCAGACTGAAACAGGTTGCCTAAGAACAATAAAAATTATCTTGCGATCGAGACTGTGTTTTTTAAAAATATACTTGCATATTGATTTAGGAAGCGTAAGTCTATAATTTTATTTCACAGATTATTGGTTCTTTTACTCTTGTTGGCATTGCAACGTATTCATCTTCTAGATAAAATATTACTCTTAAACCTAACTTTAAAAAGTATTACACATACTGAGTGAGGTGCCTTATGATATACTGAAATATTGCCAAGCCAAATAACGACTCCACTGCTGTAAATAGATAAATAAGCTATTATAGTAGTACGTATTTTAACTTGCCATAACGCTAGTGGACAAATGAAAGTCGGTTTTTCTCTTTTTTTCTTGTTATGAACTTATTCATAATTGGAAACTTATCTTAACAACACAAAAGAAATAAACGGCAGCGGCAACATTCCACTGTAGTGCTTGACATAGCAATAATGGAGTAAGGCCAACAATGGACAACGGCTAAAGAAGGAATGGGGAATAGCCGATGCAGTTATCGATGTATCGATAAATAAACACTATAGATGGCTTTGTTGACTGTCGCTAGCGCGTATCCCTCTTTCGGCGTATGACTGATAATATCATTCAGTTTCACTACACGGTAGCTGTGTCGTGTCTTATTTCATTTAGTACCTTTGGAGGTTCGAGTCCACCATCGAGCATAGGTGTGCGTGTTGTCCTTAGCATAAGTTTGAGTAGTATTTTATCGTTTAGGTGATAGGGGGGTCCGGACCCACAAGACCCCCCTTTGGCTACCTCCTTGGCTAACGTATTTATTACCTAATTGTTTTTCACGTTAATGATAATGGGCTCCATAATACTTACAACGAAAAGCAACGTGTAATAAAAAGAAGTTCAAGCCTATCTCCTATGAAAAATGCACAGATTTTAATAAATGAAGAAAAGTTTTACAACAATGATTAATTATTGTCGAGTTATTGTAATATAACTACATCAATTCCAGATATTCAGCTTCAAAATGAACCGTCGGTTACTGAAATCCGGTATGAGGTTTTTAAGTTACACAGCACATAAAGTGTCGTGTTCGGAAAATAACGCAAACTTCACAGAATTTTAACTTGAAAAATACTAATCATTTAAGGGATAAATTCATTACAGTTGTTTTCTTTTACATTAATTGGAACATGTAGAAATTATTTTAAAAAATAAGACGTCAGTTTCTCATTTTTGTCCGATTTCAAATGGAATAGCCCGTATACGCTTAGATTATCTTGCGTATCTGGTGTATTTTTTTCATGTTGAGAGCGCACCTGAAGATCCAGCTTAAAGTGCTGTGAAACCGATCATGCCAAATCAACAAAGGAATTTTACAGCTCCAGTGGTTTTTTCTGTTAAACAATATGATTTAGAGCTGTGGTTGCCCGGACTAAAAACTCTTTTGTTTCCATTTCTAATGACTCCAACTGAAAAAGGTTTCTGTTACATACTTTACGGTTCCATATTACATTCTTTGGTCACCTGGAGAGTATATAACCAATAAACCATTTGACGCCACTCATTCTGAAGCGTACGTGGAATCACCGATACGAGCAGATCAGAAATGTTCATTTTGCGTTGTGGAATTGTTGATAACAAAAAAAGGCTCGTATTGTTGAGGTGGCGTCGAACCCTAATCATCTTTCCTTTCATCCAAGGAAAACAATCGCATCCTCAGACTCAACATTTACCGTACACATGGTACGGACAGCCAGTCGTTGAGATGCCCTTGGCTTCGTGAAGCGCTACCAAATAAAAGCAAGACTTTGACAGCGCCTAGAGGTCGGCGCCTGCAATTACTGCAGTACGTTGCGTGCTGTCCACTCCCGCTGCGGAACTTGTTCACAAATGTGTCCGACCCTGACGCTCAACAACATCGCGATTTATGTAAAAGCGTTTGCTCTACATTGAAAAATCTATTGATTTTATTATTGATCTCCTATGATGACGTTTGGGGGAGCAAAGGCACGGCCGCGGTGGAGAGGACGAGCGCTCTAAGACGTGTTGCTGCGGAGCGCCGTCGGAGGTTCGAATCCTCCATCTGGCGGGGGTGTATGTGTTGTCCTTAGCGCAAGTTAGTTTAGGCAGTTTGTAAGCTTAGGGACTGATAACCGCAGCAGTTAAATCCCTTCGATTTCCAAACATTTGAACATTTGCAAAGGCCCTTGTGACTGTATACGCTGGCCACTCCTAAACCAGGGCTGTCCAACATACGGCCCGCGGCTCCATAAAATCCGGCACGCCATATCTGACGAAGTTGTGAGTTTTCTTCTTTTTTTTTTCAGCCATAGTGTTACGTGAGGACAATGATTTGAAATTAACCTGCATCGTCACTGGACTCGAGCGTAAATTAACATGTGGGGCGAGAAGGTGGTCGCCTACCAGCTAAGCCACTAGCTGTCCTCGGAGCCTAACAGAACGCGGCCGCCTTGGAACAGGCTGGCACTGCCACAACACGGGACGGCTGCCCCGCCGTTCTCCCGGTGACCCGCGGCGTTATGGGGGATTCGCAAACACGCGTCACGCGCAGTACGTTATTTGCCTCAATAAATTCAGTCAGTCAACGTAATAGTTCCGAAGGCGAGTCGCGCGCGTGGATGGCTGTATGTGTGGGCAAATGGATATTAGGATGGGTCCAATTTATTTATTTTATTTGTACGGAACATTTTAGTGCGGACATTTGTCTGTTGTCATTATAAGAATGACATTGTGGTGTCGCACAAGTCTAAAGTGCGCGCCACCTACTTTCGCCGCGCGCCGCCATGCACGCACGGCGCGGCGTTCTTACGACGTCAGCCACGAGCGCCCTCTGCTACAACTCCGCTCGTGGCCACCACTGAACGACATCGTTCACTTGGGACTGAGATAGGAACCAGTTAACACTTCGGAATCAGATAGGCATCAGTAAAGACTTGGCTATCGGATAGGCACTAGGCAGGCCTCTAGCTCAACTATGTATCAGCATTCTGCAGTACTGAGCTAAGTAAAAGTTAAGTATTACTAAGTCTCTAAGAAATATATATCTCGTTCTAATTTACTCTAGTGTTTCTAGTTTCTGCTGTCCCACTGGCTGGTCACCTCCTACCTACACAAGCGAGTATCCTTATTCCTGTGTCGGTCTTTCTACTCGGCCACCGACACCTACGACGGAAGGAGACACAAAGGCGGCGACGAGGCTGGGACACAAAAGACATAGGACAAAGACGCACTTAACCAGAGCGGGCGGCGTCGAAACGGACACTCCTAACATTTTTGTTTCCAATACAAGAATTTAACAATTACATGTACAAGCTCAATAAAATACATGTCATATGAGTCATATATTACATGAGTCATATACTCTACTAACAGTGGGGTCGTACACGAGCTGAATTGCTAGGCTTATGTTACCAATATTTTCGGGATTGCTCGGAAGTTGATAAAACACTGTAATCTTGTTAACTGATGTCAAATTATACTTAAATCTGTTCCCCTCTGACGCTCGTAGGGTTAGGAAAGAGGTCAATTTTATTATAATTCAAGTTTCTTAGTTACCGAATACGCCTCCCCACCCTAATTTATCAATATTTGTGGTTTTGAAAGACCAACAAGACTTACGAGAATATAAATGAAAAATATAAAATCTAAAACGAGATCTTCGATAACAGATGGCCATCTGAGCGGAATGCTACGAATTTCTACAACAGACATATCAAGAAATATCGAGGAAGTCCCAAGATAAAAAAAACCAGTCTCATTAGTTTTCCTTTTTCATTTTTTTCATTAATATTATGTTCAAATGTTTGTATAGCTTATGGGACTTAACCACGGGGTCATCAGTCCCTAAAATTACAAACTGCTTATGAACTAGCTAATACTAAGGACGGCACAAATATCCATGCCCCAGGGGAATTCGAACCCCCGACCGTAGCGGCCGTGCGGACCGTTACTGACGCGCAGCAGTCCCCTCGGCCACAGCGGCCGGTTTGCTATTATGTTTCTTTGAAGTTTATAATGTTCTGTTATAAAGACATCCTACCCGCCTACCTAGAAAAACAGTGTTTTTTTCCACTGGTTTAGTAACTGATTCCTTTGCAATTTTCTTTTGTCTGACCCACACAGTGATAAAAGTTGGTAATGTGGCCCGCGTCGAAATTTAGTTGGACACCCCTGTCCTAAACTATTTCCAAGTATATTCCAGGTACAACAATAACTTTTCAGAAAAGACGTGAGTATTTTGTCCTGTGGAGAAGTCTCGAAACTTGTATAATGTTCCTGGATATGTACGCAATTCGTACTGTGTCCAGAGGTCAGCAGTCTGGTTTGCTGCAGGTGTTTGCGCTCTTCCATTTTGTGCAAGTCTCTTTCTCTGTGGACAACTATTGCCGCTGACACGCTTTAACATGCATACAGTGTGCGTGCCTTGAATTCGGTCTACAGCTTCGTCCCTTATATGTCTCTCCATTAACAACTTATCCCTCCCCTTGCGGGCTCGGAGATCTAGAGTTGATGGCCTTTTTCCCTTCATCGTCAACATCATTTTTCTTCTCCAGTTTCCCGGGTGTGGCTAACAAGCGCTTTCCATCTAGTCCAATCTCAATACAACATTTGGTCATGTACATCTTTGATCATACTGTCTCTATCCATTGTCTCCTAGCCTTCCTCTTGGTCTTTTCCCTTCTACGTCCAGTCTGAAGTATTTCTTATCCGTTCTCATTTCATTGCCGCACTAGACTTGAATGAAATTTTTCATTCTCTCCCAAGTTAAAACATGTATTCAATATGAAACTTCCTAGCAGATTAAAATTGTGTGCCGGAACCGGGACTCGAACCTGGGACCTTCGTCTTTCGCGGGCAAGCGCTACCGACTTAGCTATCCAACACGACTCGCGATGCCGCCTTACAACTTTACTTCCGCCAGTACCTCGCCGCCTACTTTCCAAACTTCACAGAAGCTCTCCTGCGAAACATGCAAGACTAGCACTCCTGGAAGAAAGGATATGGTGGAGACATGGCTTAGCCACAGCCTAGGGAGCAGAGTGAAAAGTTTCATTATGGAAACGTCCCTAGACAAAGGTCCCAGGTTCGAGTCCCGGTTCCGGCACGCAATTTTAATCTGCCAGAAAGTTTCACCGTAGACTTCTCTCCCCAGGATGTTGGCAATATGAACCCTGACACCAGCTGTTTCTCTATGTACCTTATTTCTGACCTTATTTCTCTCGGTACATTGAGTCATAGTTCGGATAAATCGCAGCTCTGTCGCTTCTATTCTATTGTAGTCCTTTTTCTTATTACTGTACATCTTTCTACGTCCTACATAAGGATAGGGGCGAAGTAAGTATGATAAAATGTTAACTTTGTTGCCTGGGGTATTTTCGTGTCCTAGTGTAGGTTCGAACTTGTTCTGTGTCGTGTTTAGGATTTTTTGTTCGACGGTGTTATCCTCGAAGAACATACTTGCGAGGTTCTGTTCCCTCCAAATAGATGTTTTAACTTGTTCCCTCTCTATTTAGGGCCCTCTCAACAGCTTTAGTCTTCTTGATCTTCAGATTAAATTTTTTTAATTTAGTGTTCCAAGTAGACAGTCTCTCCCGTTTCATTTTCCCCATGTTACATCATCTCCAAACATCAATGCTCCTGACCAGTGGTTCCCAAACTGTGGATCGCCAGACGACTTTTAAAATATCAAAGTAAATTATCTTAAAAGTGAAAGTGTGTTTCAAGAGTCTTATGACTTTCATGATATTGTTTTTCACGTCAAAAAGAAAAGTAACAATTAACTTCTACTGCTTCTTTATTTAAAATGATAATGGTTCTCAAATAATGTTTAGGCTGGAATATTCTCACGTTAGGGCCGATGAATCTAGTTTCTTTTTTCAGGAGTATTTCTTATAACTGTTTCTTACTTTAGTAGTTACTTTCTAAGAATTCATTATGAACTGTTGTGGGAAAGAAATCATTTATGGAGTAAAACCTTAAAAAGATAGAACTAACAGTAATCGAGAAAAACTCCTTGATGAAACGATCAGTTGCTCTTCTTTGAACTTTTGTTAAACAATTTGTATAACATAAAGGAATAATGAACCATTCTTGCCTAAAACCAACAAGCCTAGATGTCTTTTTATTGGTTTTATTGGAAATTGTCTTTAAGTGGAGACATAGGACTGTCTACTGTGAATTATGTTTAATTAAGTCTGATACGTTATGTTGCTCTAAAAGATTTACAGACTTTGAAAACTGTCTGATATTAGCATTGTACAGAATATTTTGGTTTACAACAACTAATCAACAAAATTAGCTATTCTTTGGTGCATAATGATTCATCCTTATCAACTAATTCCTTATTAAAGCAACAATTTTAACACTAAACTTTATTTTCAGCGACAACCAATTGCTTTTGAAAAGATAGTGTAGCTTTAGTTTGTGTGAAAGTTTCCACAAATGGAGATGGCAAATGTGCTGAGTGTGAACTTAGAGACTATAAAAAATATAACTTTATATATATATATATATATATATATATATATATATATATATATATATTTGACGCCACTTTTGATGCTGCAGTTACTATCTATTCATATTCACGGAATGTATGACATTAACTGCTAATGGGTAAAGTTGAAAATGTGTACCCAGCCGGGATTCGAACCCAGGTCTCCTGCTTTCTAGGCAGTTGCGGTGACCCCTACACCACTGGAGACAGAGAGGTCAGCATACCTGCACGGAATTACTCAAGCACGACTCCCGCCAGATACAAATTTGCATATATATATATATATGTGTGTGTGTGTGTGTGTGTGTGTGTGTGTGTGTGTTGCGTCTGTTCTTTCGGACATGTCATCAGTCCCTAAACTTACAAACTACTTATGAACTAGCTAACACTAAGGACGGCACAAATATCCATGCCCGAGGGGGGATTCGAACCCCCGACCGTAGTGGCCGTGCAGACCGTGACTGGCGCGCCACAGTCCCCTCGGCCACCGCGGCCGGGTCGTCTTTCTCCAGCATTAGTATGTCGTCGTTCTTTATTGCAGTTGCTTTGGCCATATATTCTAGCTCCCTTCTCTTGGCGTCGATATCAGCAATTTCTAGTTTCCTTTTTCGCGCACATAAGACATTAACAGCACGGAGCGATGTAATTTCTTTGATGGGGAATGGCTTAAGTCTGTGTGATACATTTACTCTTTTTCGCTGGACTTATGGAATGACATTGTTCGTAGGTGCCAGATCCAATTCGGCGATATCTATATCTGGAGGAGTGTGGAGAACAATGTTCTGGATTGGGAGAAGTATGTTTCCCCTGCTTTAATGTAGCTTTTAAGTGTACTACTCACATCGTCTTTGCTGGTGTCAGTATTACGAATTCCCCCGTAATTTACAGGTAGACAATTGAAACTAAAAGTTGATAGAAGATAATGTATAAGCTTTTCTCGATCTTTAGTGTCTGGAAGGTTTACCTGTACACCTGTCAATTTTCGGGTATTTTCATCACCCCAGTACACAAATTGCAGGACACTATTAAACACTACACAGCAGCCATTGTCTGAGGTGTTTGTTATTCGCCTCCGCATGGTGTAAATGGGCACACTATACACTGAAGCACTTTGCAGATACCTTTTATTCTCGTTTAAAAAAACTTAAACAGTTGTGAGACGGGGGCTGTAATTAGTCTATTTTTCATACTAACCTTGTGTTACTGTACCTTTCTCTTGACGCTAATTATTGAAATATGTAACATTTTTCTTTGTAGGTCTTTATTTATTTTGATTTCTGTGCCTTTGGGGACACATCAGCGGTGATGGGCTCCTGGGATTGTAGTACATTCTATGTTTATATGAAAATTTCGGGATTTTAATGTTTATTGGCGCAGCTTGGCTGCTAAAAAGTGGTTTTCCGTGTTGGGTACGGTCAGGCCGCACAGAGCAGAGAAGCTCTTGGAGGTGTCCCCCTCCCACCAACTTTCGCTCGCCTTCGGGGAAGGACGAGAGGGGCTGGCTTGACCTGTTTGGCGCCACGCTACGTCGGGATGGCGGAGTATACCTGGCAGAATTTTTTAGAGTGTGTGGGACGCTTTACACAACGCTGGACCGCGGTTTACGGTGGGCGGCACAAATATCCATGCCCGAAGGGGGATTCGAACCCCCATCGTAGTGGCCGTGCAGACCGTGACTGGATCGCCTCAGTCCCCTCGGCCACCGCGGCCGGCAATATCTTAGTTCATATGAATTTTGTGGTGTACCATTTATATACAACTGTCTCATGTATGGTATGGATGACATCTTCGATGTTTTAAATTCGTATTGCTTGCCATATTCCCTACAAGATGATTTAAGACGCGAACCGGTCGGAATGAAATAAATTAAATCAATACAGCAAACATTCTTATAACTGTTGTTGATACATTTACCGAGCTACTGAAAAATATTTTTTTGGAAACTGCTATATTTTGATCTATATTGGAAAAAATTATCGACGGTACGTTTTCGAACACTGGGACTTATTTCAAAGGCCATGCAGAAAGTGTGTCCATATTTGCTAAAATAAAAAAAAATAAAAAACAAATCTGAGACGAGAGAGATGCAAGCTGCATCAAGAGTTACAGATTCCTGTTCTAATAAACAGCGCCACAACCATGCATAAGAAAATAAAACAACAATTACCTTAGCGTCATTGCGAGTTTTTCAGCCGTTCTGATGGATTTGTTGAACCGCTTGAAGGATTTTCTCTTTATGTCCCTTCACTCTTATTTATCATACTGTACATAGCCTGTTTCTAAATTTTAAAAGTTACTTTCGAGAACTTCACTTCGTTGCGGAGGACACATCACCATACCGGCCACTCCGAGACTTGTAAGTGTAACCGGCTTCTTACTAGAAACGACATATTTTGAGTGTTCTTTGAGGTTCTTGCTTCAGTTTATTAAATTTATCTTGTGCTTGCGGGTATATTAGATTCAGTTTTGCGTTAAGTATCTGGTTAAAGTACTATTTCGCCTTGTGAATCCCGACAGTCGCCTGTTTTGTACTCGTTGAATTTTTACCAGCTCTAATCGTCTTCGTTTACCATAGTTAAAACATCAAGTCATCATAGCGTCTTTCTAGTCGTTAGATATTCTGGATTTTGAAATCATGAATAGGGACTGTGACTGCTGTCTGTGGATGCAGACTGAGCTGATGACACTTCGCTCCCAGCTTCAAGCTGTGTTGACCTCAGTTGCACATTTTCAGGCTGCGGTTGAGGGACGCCGATGTTTGTAAAGTTATGGGACCTAACTGCAATGGTAATCGGTTCATAAACTTACAAACTACTTAAAGTTAAGTTATCCTTAGAACAACACAAACGCCCATGCCCGAGGGAGGGCTATTCCGCCGCGGTCGCAGAATCGTCTAAGCCTCTGATTCAGACCCTTCACTCGGCTCTGTACCAAAGGTCCGCAGTCAGTTCTGTCAACTATGCCGCAGATGGCCGGTCGTGGGAACCGATCGGCCTGCAGCAGCAGGCCCTGTTACTGCTAGCAATGAGGCAGACACCCGTCATCCGTGGTTCCTTGGGAGGTCGCTCCAGTGCGTGGTAGGCGGCGCAAGACATTCCAGGGGACCGATCGTGACGCCTCCCCGGCTCGTCTTGCGAACAGATTCGAGGCGTTATCTGTTCAGGACAATATTCTACGAGGCGCGTCCAGAAAGCAAGTTCCGTTTGGTAATAAAATGAAATTGTACACAGATACAGAAGAAATTTTTATTCCACAAAATTCTACATCTCTTAAACTACTTTTCCACATAACTGCCGAAATTTTGCAGGCATTTGTCATAGCGCGGCACCAGGTTTTGTATACCTTCTTCATAGAAATATGCCGCCTGTGTCTTCAACCAGTTGGAAACAGTTTCTTTCGGCTCGTCGCCATTGGTGAAGTGATGACCGCCAAGGAAAGACTTGAGATGTAAGAACAGATGAAAGTCGCTAGGAGCGAGGTCAGGGCTGTACGGAGGATGGTCAAACACGCCCCAGCCAAATCCCTGTAGGAGGTTTTTCGTCACATTTGCAGTGTGTGGTCGTGCATTGTCGTGAAGCAAAATAACACCTTTTGACAGCAGTCCTCGGCGCTTATTCTGAATTGCACGGCGCAATTTCCGAAGCGTCTCGCAATAAGCATCTGCTTTGATTGCTGACCAAGCGGTAAGAAGTCAATGAGTAGGATGCCTTTTCAGTCCCAGAACACTGTGCACATCATTTTCCGAGGTGTCATGATTTGCTTCGGCTTTACCTTTGGTGGAGATGAAGTGTGCCTCCATTCCATTGATTGCCGCTTACTCTCAGGGGTGTCGTAAGAAACCCACGTTTCATCTCCTGTGACTATCCGTCTCAGAAACTCTTCGCCGCTTTCAGCATAACGGGTCAGAAACTCAAGTGCACTACCCATCCGTTGTGTATTGTGTTGCTCAGTGAGAATCTTTGGTACCCAACGTGAACAAAGTTTACGGAATTTCAGTTGTTTGGTAACAATTTCATGCATCAGTGATCGTGAAATTTGGGGGAAGTCCATAGCGAGAGCACTAATTGTAAACCTACGGTTTTCCTGGATCTTGTCATAAATCGCGTGAACCAGTTCTTCTGTAGCCAAAGGTGGACGCCCACTTCGTTCTTCATCGTGCACATCACTACGACCTCCATTGAACTGTCGGTCCCATCTTCTCACCATCGCATTTGGTCCGCAAACATCGCAAATTTGCCGATAACTTTCACTTGTTTTCACTTTCCTCGCATTCAGAAACCGAATCACCGACCTGATTTCACAGGCGGCGGGATTTTCAGTCAACGCCGACATTTCAAACAAGTACAACAAAGCGTACGTAACTGACAGTGATCTCCAAATGGCGCACGTTCTTCTCCTTGATACACATCGTCTACAGCGCACGTGCGGAACTGCAGCGGATATAAATTGAAACGGAACTTACTTTCTGGACGTGCCTCGTACATCTACATCTACATTGTAGGACCACCATTATTTGTAAAATTAATTCTAGCTGAAAGGAGCCAGTCAAAAAGCTTACTTTAAACATATAATGCTGGCCGCAAACACCGGTTAAAGGATTCGCGTGAACTACGGACTACTTCCTGCAACAGAATCTTGCTCCCTTGCCCAAAAATTAGAACTGACTCAAAATTTACTTTAGCAGCAGGAAGACAAAGAGACGGTGGCCGACACGTTGTAGATCACGAGAATTACACACAATCATTAATATACAAGCCACCGCGAACTAAACCATTTCATAAAGGCGGCTGACAGAACATTTATAGCACAACGGAATTGAAATATGATAATTTGCATCTGAATTTGTTCCCAGCACTGGTGAAAAACAACATTAAATAAAAAAGGGAGGGTATTCATAAACTAATATTCAAAAGTAGGATAAAATTTGACTGACAATAAATTATTTATTCAGTTCAAAAATGCGCAAATGGGGGAACCAATTTTTAAGCAATAAAATGCATCCAATTGAAAATTATTCTAAAGTAATCTGAACTGAAAATAGTCGGGGGTAGTATTTACAATCAACAAGCATTCAGCCACTCACACGCGCGAAGCAAAGAGAAACTCACCCAATTCAACGTGTTGATAAGAAGGAGATGCAGGCGCCGCTATCGTAGGCGAAATTCAGCGAACCAGGATGTACCACACAACACAAGGAAAATAAACTTCGTAAGTGGCTCTGGTCCGTCTTTCTTTACTTGAGACGGTACGCGATAATTGCGAGATTAATTTTCATTTAAATCAAACCGTGAGCATGCAGACTTACTGAGACACACGGCACGTGTCTGCTACATTACATATTCGCACCCCACTGAAGGCGAAGTGCTTAAAGATCGCAATCATTTCAACAAAAATCAACGGAATCATAGATTATGAAGCAAGAATACACAATAGTAAGTCAATGGTATGTGAGTAGTGGTGAGAACTCAAGTGACTAGCTATAAACCCTTGAAGTCGGAGTTCGGAACCACGTGGTTCCGAAAACCAGTGAAAATACAAAAATTCTTATTCCGAAAAATAAAGAAAAATAGCTACGGAATGCAACCCTTAGAAGTGCGTAGGATATCATAAGGAAGCTAAAGAAATACAGCCAGATCCAATCTACATCTACATGGGATACTCTGCAAATCACATTTAAGTGCCTGGCAGATGGTTCATCGAACCACAATTATACTATTTATCTCCCATTCCATTCTCGAATAGCGCGCGGGAAGAAAGAACACCTGACTCTCTCTGTTCGAGCTCTGATTTCTCGTATTTTATTCTGATGATCATTTCTACCTATGTAAGTGGGAGTCAACAATATATTTTCGCATTCGGAGGAGAATGTTGGCGATTGGAGTTTCGCAAGTAGCCCACGCCGCAGCGATAAGCGCCGTTGTTATAATGATTCTCATCCCTGATCCTGTATCATTTCCGTAACGCTGTCTCCCCTGTATCGTGACAATACGAAACGAGCTGCCCTTCTTCGGACTCCTTCGATGTCGTCCGTCAAAGCCACCTGATAAGGATCCCACACTGGGCTGCAATACTCCAAAATGGACGGACAAGAGTAGTGTATGCAGTTTCTTTAGTAGTTCTGTTGCATCTTTTAAGGGTTCTGCCAATAAAACGCAGTCTCTGGTTCGCCTTTCCCACGATATTATCTACGTGTTCTTTCCAGTTTAGGTCTGAAGTAATAGTAATTCCTAGGTATTTTGTGGAGTTTACGGCCTTCACATTTGATTGATTTATGTTGTAAACAAAGTTTAACGGATTTCTTTTCGTATTTATATGGACGAATTCACACTTCTCATTATTTAGAGTCAATTGCCAATTTTTACATCATACTGATATCTTATTCAGATCGTCCTGCAGTTGGTTTTGATCTTCAGATGATTTTACTAGACGGTAAATGACGGCGTCATCTGCAAACAACCTAAGAGAGCTACTTAGATTTGCCCCTAAATCGTTTATGTAAATAAGAAATAGCAGAGGACCAATAACACTACCTTGTGGAACGCCCGATATCACCTCTGTTTTAGTCGATGCCTTACCATCGTTTACTACGAACTGTGTCCTCTCTGACAAGAAATCCCCTATCCAATCGCAAATTTGTGGCGATATACCATAACCACGCAATTTGATTAAAAGCCATTTGTGAGGTACGGTGTCAAAAGCTTTCTGGAAATCAAGAAATACGGAATCGATTTGCGAACCTTTGTCGATAGCACCCATCACTTCGTGTGAATAAAGAGCTAGTTGTGTTTCGCATGAACGATATTTTCTAAATCTGTGTTGACCTTGGGTCAATAGATCGTTCTGTTCGAGATAATTCATAATATTTGAATACAGGATATGTTCCAAAACCCTACTGCAAATTGACGTCAATGAAATAGGCCTGTAGTTTAGTGGGTTACTCCTACTGCCTTTCTTGAATATAGGTGTGACCTGGGCAACTTTCCAATCTTTTGGTACAGATCCTTCTTTGAGAGAGCTATTGTATATGGCTGTTAAGTAAGGAACTATAGCTTCAGCATAATCAGATAGAAATCTAATCGGTATGCAGTCCGGACCAGAAGACTTGTTAAGTGATTTTAGTTGCTGCACTACTCCGATGACATCTGCTTCTACGTTACTCATTACGGCATCTGTTCGTAATTCGAAATCTGGAGCCGGCCGCGGTGGCCGAGGGGACTGAGGCGCTCCAGTCACGGTCTGCACGGCCACTACGGTCGGGGGTTCGAATCCCCCCTCGGGCATGGATATTTGTGCCGTCCTAGTTCGTAAGTAGTTCATAAGTAGTTTGTAAGTTTAGGGACTGATGACCCTGTAGTTAAGTCCCATAAGCTATACAAACATTTGAACATTTGAAATCTGGAATATTGGTTTCGTCTTCTTTGATGAATGAGTTTCTAAAAGCTAAGTTTAGTAACTCTGCTTTAGTAGCGCTGTCATCGGCGATCCGCCATTACTATCACGTAGTGAAGGTATTGTTTGTGATTTGCCCCGAGTATATTTAACATATGACCAAAATCTCTTTGGGGTTTCAGTCAAATTACGAGAAAGAGTTTCGTTGTGATAAATATTGTAGGCATCTCGCATTGAAATCCTCGCTAAATTTCGAGCTTCTGAGTACGATCGCAAATCCTGGGGATTTTGTGTTCGTTTAAATTTAGTATGTCTTTTCCTTTGCTTTTGCAACAGTGTCCTGACCTGTTTTGTGTACCAAGGGGGATCGCCTCCTTCTTTTATTAATTTATTTGGTATAAAACTGTCAATTGCTCTCGATACCACTTCTTTGAATTTGAGCCACATCTGGTCTACACCTACGTTTAGTGTTAGAAACGAGTGGGAGCTGTCTTTCAAGAAGCAATGTATTTTGTTTCCATCTGCTTTCCTGAACAAATATACTTTGCGTTTATTTTTGGTAACTTTGGGACTTTCGATATTCAGTTTCGCTACGACAGCTCTGTGTTCACTAATACCTGTATCCGTTTTGATGCTCGTTATGAGCTCAGGATTATTTGTTGCTAAGAGATCAAGTGTGTTTTCACATCCATTTACAATTCTAGTTGGCTCATGAATTAATTGCTCGAAGTAATTTTCAGAGAATGCGTTGAGTACAATTTCGGACGATGTTTTATGCCTACCTGCTGATTTGAAAATATAATTTCGCCAACAGATCGAGGGTAAATTAAAATCACCACCTGCTATTGTGAGTCGGGTACGTTTTTGTAATTAGACTCAGGTTTTCTTTGAACCTTTCTGCTATTGTATCGTCAGAGTCGGGAGGCCGGTAAAAGGAACCGATTATTAACTTCTTACGATTTTCGGGTACAACCTCTACCCATAATAGCTCGCAGGAACTATCAACTTCAACTTCGCTACATGAAATACTACTTTTGACGGCGACAAACACGCCCCCACCTATTTTGTTTAATCTACCCGTTCTGAACACCGATAGATCTTTTGCAAATACTTCTTCTGAACTTATTTCCGGCTTGAGCCAACTTTCGCTGCCTATAATGATGTGTGTTTCGGTGCTTTCTATTACCGCAATTGGAAGCGATTACACCATTGAACGATGTCCAGTCTTAAAGAATCAGGAAAATGGAATAAATTCGAAGTCGGACTAAATCAACTAAGAAATACGGCATGCAGCCCATAGAAATACGTAGTATTTCATAAGTAATCTAATAAACGGGGCAGTACACGGATAGAAGAGAATTTATTGACGGAATCCAAATGCAAAGTACAAGTTTGGAAACGAAACAGCAATTTAAAATAGACGGAGAGGAGATCGCTATGTACTAATGGAAATCAGAAAGATACATGCATTATTTCCTTTCTGAAGTGCATAGAAACAGACACAGGGATAGCTGAATGCTTTGTTCTAAGAACACACCACGTGGAGTCCATATCACTCGCGAAAGGAGAAAACGGAAAGTAATATTTCAAGTGCACTACACAGAATAAAAATATTCCCGCACATTAGTCACGTCCCATGAAGCCAGAAAGAAATTAAACACACTGCCAGCTAGTCTCACAAAGGTTACCGATACCCAGCCGTTATCAAACCGAATTAGTTACATTTACACCGCATTTACTTATGCAAAATCACCGAAATGAAATTGAATACACTTCCGTACATCATGATCGGAGAAATTTATTCCGAAAAATGAAACTAAGTTCTGAAGTCTAAATTGAACAAACCAGACAACGAATCGCTACAATCTCAAGGGAGGAAAGAATATCAGAACATGTTACCAGGTCGAAGCGCAGCCACAGAGTGAGTAGACGCCAGGGAGTCGCCTGCCAACCCGAAATCGGTAAAAACCCCAGAAAACCGAGGTGGTGGGGAGAGCCTAGAGTCGCACATCCTGCCGAGGCTCGCTACTGGGCATTGCCAACCCAATTTGTAACCAAAGGGTGGAGGAACCTCTTTGGTAGCATCAAAAGCAGAAGTTGGTAACGACTACCTATCGACACAAAGCCAGAGAAACATGCAAAGCCAGCAGCCAGCAGCCGACGTCGAAAATTCTCATACATACACTCAGACTGCCATGCAAGAAGTTGCTTATACATGCAAATACATAATAAAGCAAGTACACATTCTCACAGGAACAGTGGCGTCACGGAGAAACCGTTCATCTTACCACATTCATAGACACAATGATAAATGATTAGCATAATAAAATCCCAGCAATATTAACACAGTATTACACAAAATAACATTTAAAAACATGACATGAAATGCTATTCCTCATGCCTCCGAACGAAAGGGGTTGTCGCGTAGCAAAAAGGCCCGTCTAGTGTAGATCAGATGTGGCTTACGTTCAAAGAAATTCCACAACCATTGACAGATGTATACCAAACAAATTAACGAAAGAAGGGTCTGACCCGCCGTGGTACACAAAACAGGTTAGATCTCTCATGCAAAAGCAAAGAAAATAACCATGCTAAATTTAAACGGAACCATAATCCACAAGACTGGTAGTCTTTTACAGAAACTCGACATTTAGCTTGAACTTCAATGCGAGAAGCTTAGAATAGTTACCACAACGAAACCCTGTCACGTAATTTGGTAGAGAATCCTTAAAATTCTGGTCGTATGTATAGTACACTAGCAGTAAAATACAATCAATACCTTCACTACGCGATAGTAATGATGATGCTACTGATGACAGCCTGCCAAAGCAGAATTGCTTAACACAGATTTCCAAAATTCCTTCAGGAAAGAAGGCGAAGCAAATACTCCAGAATTCGTATCAAGAACGCCTTCCAGCAAACGTAATTTAGAAGTAGATACCGTGGTATAGTAAAGCAACTTAAATTACTTAACAAAAGTAAGTCTCCCGGTTTCGACTGTATACCAATTAGGTTCCTTTCAGAGTATGCTGATGGAATAGCCCCTACCTAGTTAACATATACAACAGTTCGCATAGCGAACACTTCGTACATAAAGACTGGAAAGTTGCATAGGTCACTCCAGTATTCAAGAAAGGCAATAGGAGTGAACCGCAGGATTACAGGCCTATATCATTGACGTCGATTTGCAGCAGAATTTTAGAACATATACTTTCCTCAATTATTATGAACTACCTCGAAGAGATCGACCTATTGAACCATAGTCAACACGGATTCAAAAAGTTTTCTTGTGAAATACAGATAGTTCTTTACTCACGTGATGTGATGAGTACTATCGATAAGGGATGCCAAACAGATTCCTTAGTTCTTAGATTTCCGGAAGGCTTTTGACACTGTACCTCACACTCATCTTCTAATCAAATTGCGTGCTTACAGAATATTGCCACTGCTGGACGACTGAGTCCGTGATTTGCTGTCAGAAACGACAGAGTTCGTTGTAATTGACGGAAAGTCATCGAGCAGAACAGAAGTCCTACTTTCCCAGGGAAGTGTTATAGGGCCCCTACTGTTCCTTATTTTTGTATAAACGATTTATGAGACAATCTGAGTAGCTGTCTTTGTTCGCGGATGATGCTGTGATTTATGGGTTACTAAAGTCAGATCAAAACCACTACAAAAGGATTTAGATAAGACATCAGCAAGGCGCAAGGAAAAAAAATTGCAATTGACCCTTAATAGCGAGAAGTGTGAAGTCATCCATATGACCACTAAAAGAAATCCATTAAACTTCGTTCACACGATAAATCAAATCTACAGGCCGATAATTCAACTAAATACCTAGGAGTAACAATTACGAACAACTTAAATTGGAAATAACAAATGCAAATGTTTGTAGAGCTTATGGGACTTCACTACGGGGTCATCAGTCCCTAAACTTACAAACTACTTATAACTAGCTAATACTAAGGATGACACAAATATCCATGTCCGAGGGGGGATTCGAACCCCTGACCGTAGTGGCCGTGCAGACCGTGACTGGCGCGCCGCAGACCGCTTGGCCACCGCGGCCGGCTGGAAATAACACATAGAAGATATTGGAGTGAAAGTGAACCAAAAACTACTTTTAGTTGCCAGTAGACTTAGAAGATGCAACAGTTCTACTAAAGAAACTATGAAATACACCTCTACATCTACATCTACATACATACTCCGCAATTCACCGTAAGGTGCGTGGCGGAGGGTACACTGTACCACTACTAGGCATTTCCTTTCCTATTCCACTCCCAAATTGAAAGAGGAAAAAAAGAATGCCTATATGCCTCCGTTCGAGCCCTAATTTCTCTTATCTTGTCTTTGTGATCTTTACGCGAAATGTAAGTAGGCGGCAGCAAGATCGTACTACACTCAGCTTCAAATTCCGGCCCTCTAAATTTACTTAACAGAAATTTACTTAACGAAAAGAACGTCGTCTTTCTTCCAGCGATCCCCAATTGAGTTGTCGGAGCATTTCCGTGACACTCGCGCATTGGTCGAACCTACCGGTAACAAATCTAGCTGCTCGTCTCTGAACCGCCTCTATGCCTTCCTTCAAACCGATCTGCTGCGGATCCCAAATACTTGAGCAATACTCAAGACGTGGTCGTACAAGCGTTTTATACGTGGTTTCCTTTACAGGTGAAGTACATCTTCCCAAAATTCTCCCAATAAACCGAAGTCGCCTGTCTGCCTTACTCACAACTGTCCTTACATGCTCGTTCCATTTCATATCGCACTGCAATGTTACGCCTATATATTTGAACGACGCGACAGCATCAAGAAGCTCACTACTAATACTGTATTCGAACATTATAGGATTGTTTTTTCTACTCATGCGCATCACCTTACCATTGAGAGCTAGCTGCCATTCTTCGCACCAACTAGAAATTTTGTCGAAGTCAACCTGTATGCTATTACAGTCAGTTACATACGACACCCTCCCGTACACCACAGCATCATCAGCAAACAGCCGCAAATTACAACTTACTCTGTCCATCAGATCATTTATATAGATAGAAAATAATAGCGGTCCTATCACACTCCCCTGGGGCACGCCTGACGATACACTCGTCTCTGATGAACACTCGCCGTCGAGAACAACGTACTGCATTCCATTACTTAGGAAGTCTTCCAGCCAGTCACAAATCTGTGAACCTATTCCATAAGCTCGTATCTTTGTTAGCAGTCTGCAGTGTGGCACCGCGTCGAGAAAAACACAATCCGCCTGTTGCCCTTCGTCCATGGCTCACAAGATGTCATGTGAGAAAAGGGCAAGCTGAGTTTTACATGAACGATGTTTCCTAAACCCGTGCTGATTCATGGAAAAAAGCTTTTCCGTTTCAAGGAAATTTACTATATTCGAACTGGGAATATGCTCCAAAATTCTACATGAAACTGATGTCAACGATATTGGCCTGTAATTGTATGGGTCAGTTCTCTTTCCTTTCTTATACACGGGAGTCACCTGCGCTTTTTTCCAATCACTAGGAACTTTGCGCTGAATTAAAGATTCGCTATAAATGCAAGCTAAGTAGGGGGCCAACGCCGCGGAATAGTCTTTGTAAAACCGAACTGGTATTCCATCCGGACCAGCAGACTTTTTCGTATTTAGCTCTCTCAGCTGCTTCTCTATACCGGAAATACCTATTGCTATGTCCCCCATTTCGGAATTAGTACGTTGATCAAATGATGGTATATTTGTGCGGTCCTCCTGCGTGAAAGATTTCTTAAAGGTTAAATTTAGAACTTCATCTTTCCGTTTGCTTTCCTCTATTACTGCCCCGGAATGATCAACTAGTGACTGGACAGTGGGCTTTGACCCGCTTATCGATTTTACATAGGACCAGAATTTTTTCGGGTTCTCGGAAAGATCTTTTGCTAAGGTATGGCTGTGATAATTATTGTATGCTTCACGCATCGATCTTTTTATAGATGCACGAATCTCTACTAACTTTTGCCTGTCATCATTTGCGTGTTCTTTTTTGAATCGAGAGTGCAACAGCCTTTGCTTTCTCAGCAGCTTTCTAACATTATTATTATACCATGGTGGATCCTTTCCATCCTTAATCGTCTTTACTGGCACATATTTCTCTAACCCTTTATTAACAATGCACTTAAATTTAGTCCACAATTCCTCTACATCCATAGTCCCGGAATTAAACGATGCCCATTCATTTTCTAAGTGCGATCGTAACATTTGCTTGTCGGCTCTTCTCAACAAAAACACGCTCCTAGCCTTCTTGATTGGTTTATGAACTTTGGTACCTCGCTCATAAACAAATGTTTCGGAGACCTGTATAATAATGAGAGGACAATAAAATTATGATCCCTGAGTCGTAGCTTTGTATCACAGGAGATGTATTCCCTATAAAAAAAAATAGTGAGCGTCTTTAAGGTGGCAGATGGCCAAAAGCTTCTTTTTCAAAAATGAAGATGTATAAAAACAATTAAAAAATATATATAAATAAAAAAATAAAACCAGATAAATTTTAAATGAGACGGGGAATGATAAAGATAATCAGAGGCTCAAGTAAAATTCATTTACTAGATTAAACAATTGGCACATTATACAAAGAGATTCAAAATTTATAATAATCGTATCATTGTACGTGCTGTCAGACCAGTCTTTAGCTGAAAGATAATAATGTACTAGGGAAAGCATATACTGATTAAAAAAATGATTCTACTGCGATGCAATTGGCGAAACTTCGGTAGTGATGGGGTCCGCAATTACTAGTCTCACTCTGAACTGGAGGGCGTATAAATTGGATAATCACTGGTGGACCGTGAATAGTTAAATCGGTCCATCTAGATGCATGGGAAACAGCCAACAAAATGATTGCAATGCCGGTGCGCAAATATACGCTACCATACGCCGTGTTGAGTGCCGCAGACGGCCGTTGCGGTGGACTGCCGTAGATGACTGGAGAGCGTGAGAAATAAATTGTGGAGTATCACGTACACCACTATCGGTATTTATCTTTACTCGTACGAGTTCCTGATGTCACATGCCAAGAGATCAGCATGTGTCCGTGCTCTTCTAGAGAGAGAGAGACATACAGGTCAGTGAATAGGCGGCTGAGCAACAAGGAAGCTGCGTACTGCTTGCTCACTGCGATTGTGAACAAGTGAATTTGAGCCTCGACGGTCGGTACATACAATTCTCCAAATATTCCTCCACGCAATATGCAAATATACGAAAGCGTAATTACGTCTATATTCAAGTGAACGAGGCACAAAAGCTTACTGTACTGGCTGAGCACCCACGCAGCGAAAACTGCTCTAAAAAAAGCAACTAGCCACGAAACGGTAAGAGGTATTTGGCTTGGCCTGCACGTCGTCAGATCTCGATATAAATCAGAAGTGAACAGAGAGTTTCCGGACATTACCTCAATTTACTATCAGGATCTAAACGCACAAACAAAACGAAACACTGCTCAAGCAAAATCTCCAGATTAGTCACCTAAGCGACTACCCAGGAAAGAGATTCGTCAAACGACTGCCTTCGCCAGCGGCTCTCCGGCGCTAGCTGGCTCGATAACTATGAAAAATTCCCTCCATAACTGTCTGCACCAATCACCTACAGTCATTTCAAAGGTTACCCTATGGGTGTCCGAGATCTCTCCCTCCACGTCTTACGCGGAGTGGTACATAGAGAAGGCGCGCCGCGGTGGAGTAGCCGAGCGGTCTAAAGCGTCTCGCTGCGGAGCGCGCGGTTGCTCGCCGTGGAGGTTCGAGTCCTCCCTGGGGCATGGGTGTGTGTGTTGTCCCTAGGTTAGTTTACCTAGGTTTAAGTAGTTTGTAAGCTACGGACTGATGACCACGCAGTTCGGTCCGATAGATTTACAAACATTTGAACATTTTTGTAAATAACTGGTTTAGTTGCTTAAGTATTTTATGTCTAATTGCCAAAAAATACGGGTAATAGCACACGCTTGGGCAACATTGATCATTATATAAAAAAGTTGTCATAACAAAAGTAAGAGCTCTTTTAGTAGCGATAGCAAAAGCCAAAAAGAGCGGAAGAACTAAAAAGAGCGACCTACTTCACGGCCGAGCTGCGAACTAAAAGGAAAGCTACCGGTCGCGAACTAAAATATGCGCGATCGGTCGCGAACTATTATACCAAACGTATCTCGCTTCTTAGTTCGTTGGATTCTTTTCCGAGACCGACAGGCAATAGCGAGAGGGCTCGCAGCAGAATTAAAAATCACGCGTTTTCCTTCTGCTGATGAGAGCCATTTCGAGGTGAGCGTCTGCCTGCTAGATTACATAGTTCAGTGCTACAAAACGCAGTTTGGTCCGATAGATTTACAGACATTTGAAAAAAAAAAGGGCGCTATTCGGCCTATCACCGCCTGCAAATAGATTTTCTCAGGGTCATGCTCTGTGTCAGGTCGTTCACCTGTCTCGCTGACGGTTGGGCTGCGGCGTGTGTTTGCGTAAGCAATCCCCTCGCCAGCGGCAGTTGACATGCTGCGACCATTGTGTGAATGCTGGCCGGTCTCCCCCCTAGTTCTACGAACAGCGGCTGCGGCTGAGAGCCGTGGGCACAGAGTCTGTGCCCTGGGCTACCCGCGGTCACCCTCGCTCGCCACCGCCAAGTCCTGCGAATATTTCCTTAACTGATATTACCGCGAAGTTGCCGTCCAGCAATGACTATTTGCAATCAATTACACGAGGTACATATAGGGGTTTAGTTGGGAAGGGGTGAGTGCTCACTCAAAGTAGGCAGGCACCTTACAACTACAAAAATGTTCAAATGTTTGTTAAGCTTATGGGACTTAACTACGGGGTCATCAGTCCATAAGCTTACAAACTACTTATGAACTACCTAAGACTAAGGACGACACAAATATCCATGCCCGAGGGGGGATTCGAACCCCCGACCGTAGTGGCCGTGCAGACCGTGACTGGAGCGTCTCAGTCCCCACGGCCACCGCGGCCGGCCTTATAACTACCTACACCACACTTGTGCGTCCTGTTTTGGAGTATTGCTGCACATTGTGGGATCCCCACCAAGTGGGACTGACAGACGATTTATAGAAAGTTCAGAGAAGGGCAGCTCGCTTTTTATTATCGCAATATAAGGCGGAGAGTGTCTCGAAAATGGTGCACGAATTGGGGTGGAAGTCATTAAGAGAAAGAGGTTATTCGTTGCAACGAGATCTATTTGCGAAACTTCTTTCAGTAACTTTCTCTTCCGAACGCGAACATATTTTGTTAGCACCCACCTACATAGGAAGACATGATCATCAAAATGAAACAAGAGAAATTAGATCAAAAACGGAAAGATTTAGGTGTTCCTCTTCCCTGCGAGCTGTTAGAGAATGGAACTGTAGAGAATACCATAAAAGCGGTTGGATGAATCCTCAGCCATGGACTTCATTGTGACTAGCAGAAAATCAAATGTTTGTATAGTATATGGGACTTAACTACGGGGTCATCAGTCCCTAAACGTACAAACTACTTATGAACTAACTAAGACTAAGGACGGCACAAATATCCATGCCCGAGGGGGGATTCGAACCCCCGACCGTAGTGGCCGTGCATGCCGTGACTGGAGCGCCTTAGTCCACTTTTTTTTTTTTTTTTTTTTTTTTTTTTTTTTTTTTTTTTTGAGTCTGGCGCCTTAGACCGCTTTTTTTTCTATTTTCGGTTTTCGATTTGTTTGTTGTAGCGAGAAATTAAGTAAATTAAAATGTTCTTCATCAAAATGTAAGGAAACTCAATTTTTTTTAATGTATTTATTTATTTAACATTTTTATGCGTTTACCATGCAACTAACAAGCCTCAAAGTTTGTCTTCTCGATTTTTGTACTGCTTTTGGCAGTTACCACAATCCTGGTCGATTGTTATCATTTAATGTACTGTTTTATCCATGTTACCTTCTCTGAACTTCGAGAGCGTCTGTCGCCGTTAAACTACACTTTTATATGTATATATGATGCACTTCCTTGCAGAAATTTAATTAACTAAATAATGAAATAGCTTTAAACGTAATTGCCTCTTCTTGGCATATTATTGTACAATGTTACTTTCGTAACAAAAAAAAAAGTTTACTTTCTTTAAGAAAAGGAAAGAAAAAGGCGTTCATCATATATTAATAACCAAGTATTTCCAAACATTATTCGTATATTGCTAGTTTTCTTAAATAATCTTAATTCATTCAGTCCTTTCTTTCTTTCTTCTTCTCATGTGCATGAATATTTTTATCGGGCGTGTCATGACCGTTTCAATGTACACCTAAACATAGCTTGCAACGCCGTTTCAGGGTTCTGCTGAGGCCTTCACGGCTACCGTAGCGGCCACGGGGCCCTTGAAGTCCCCACCGTACTTCACCCTCAACAGCACTCCCCTACTTTGGAATGCAAACCACAATCAGGTTAGCCGACTGAAGTTAGGCTGTCATGTCATGACATGTTATGCTCAAGGATCAAAATGTTTAACATGTTTCCATATTTCTTTATATGGTCCTTCCACCTGAGCAGTTTATAGAATTCCCCTTTTAGAAATTGTTCGTATTCCGGTATACGGGCACTTCCTTTCTTTGTGATGACATAGTCTATGTAATTTCCTAGTAGCCATAGTATTGCGTTGTTTTTCTGTTCGGGAAAGTATACTTCGTCTGGATAAAAGATGTTTGCAAGGGTAAATTCTCGTCCGTCACTTCGCTTGAGAAATGCCATCTGCTTCTTCACCGCAATCCATATGTCCTTATAGCCTTGACAAATGAATCGTCCCCTCGCCCACCGCGGCCGGCGTGACTTGCAGAGTATTTATGTAGATGCAGATAGTGATGAAGCGGGCTAAGCACGGTGTTACGCAGGGAATATTCAAAGATAAGTGCTGGTGTCACAGATTAGCAGCGGTCACCTTCAAAAGCGCTACATCTGCTCTGAGTTTCGATCCTCTTTTATTACCCTGGCTTCTAGAAGGACAGGGTTGTTCAACTTTCGTTGCCTATCTGCGATCAGATTTTCGAGCTGTTTACAAGTCCTATACCACCTCGTCTCGTTTTCATAAAAGACGTCCAAATCAAATGTTTGTAGAGCTTATGGAACTTAAATGCGGGGTCATCAGTCCCTAAACTTACAAACTACTTATGAACTAGCTAATACTAAAGACGGCACAAATATCCATGCCCGAGGGAGGATTCGTACCCCCGATTGAAGTGGCCGTGAGAACGTGACTGGCGCGCCGCAGACCGCTCGGCCACTGCGGCCGGCCATAATAAAACGTGTTTTCTTTTTCAATAAACTCCCCATTCAGTTCAGAGCTTAAAATGTTGATTATCATTTTGGATAGTTTGCTTCTCCCTCCCCATAAAATATTTTTAATAAGTTGTTTTCAGCAAAGGACCAATCGCAATAATGAATGATTTGAACGCCATTGTATTTAGGTCGTATACATTGTGTAGCAATCTGCCTGTTGTAACGATAATGCTGACCCCCTCATCTCAATGTTATCGTACGATACCGTCTGCCTGGTCCTCTCATCTCAATGTCATCCTACGATACCGTCTGCGTTGGATCCGGAATCGTGTGGTTCAGTTGTGATATATGTTGCGTGTGAAGTTAAAAACGTAATAGCCAGCCTAGGAATCAGTGTAGGACAGTGTCTAGTGATACTGTGATTAAAACAAGTGATAGATTTCATTAATTAAGAGATTCATATAGTTTCTTTCCAGACAGTTCTGTAAACAATACTTTTGTCATTGTACATTATTTCAATAAATAGACAGACGAAGGGTAAAAACTTTTGTAAAACATAAAGAAATGAAAGTAAATAGCATTGAATATATGTTAGGCTAATAAACAAGTTGTGTAGACCAGCTAATTGTGTAATTAATGATGTACTCGAAATTTGAATATTGTATTTCTTTGTATATATTGACTCACTTGAGATTTAGAATCTAGTTTGAGAATTGCCAAGATAATTGATAGTTCAATATATGTTAGGAACATGTGTGATGTACTCGTTAACAAATTAATTGATATTTAAGATCGCACTTTGTTGTCAACAGAAAAAACGGAAATTTCGTCTTAAAAAGATAGGTGCGATCTAAAATTATTGTGTGTATAGTTTTCATTTTTTATTGTGATTATTTTTGTGAACATGAAATGTTTTTCTGTTATGTTTGTTAATTGTAAATCAGTATATTCTATTGTTATGAACAATGCTTAATGTAACATCATTATTACCGATGTTATATATTTGCCTCACCGCCTTGCGTGGGGTAGTTCGAGTTTGAGTCATTTGTCAAGTGCTCTGGAATCCATGTCACTCGGTGTTTTGAGAATGGAAGTACTACCAACTAAGTTCTGATGTATTGAATTTGTATTGTTTTGGTGGAGAAGTTTGAGTCAAATTAAAGAAGAAGTGATAAATTGTACATATCGACTATTTATTTCTACCACGACGCCCCAGGAGAAAAATGTTGCAGCGAGCAGAACCCCCATACGTCGTAATCTTAAAAAGCTGAGTATCGGTAGAATAAACTGTAATATACTTAAATTATATTAAATTATTACACTGTACATTGAAATTCCATTCACAATTTGCCACATTTTTTCTGCTGCAGAACCTGGATTCTCATTTAAATGTTTCGTGAACTCCGATTTTCAGTGTTTTCAAAATTTTGATTACCGTCATTGTAACTTCAATACTATTTTTCACACGTTTAGCTACTCGCGTTCAAATTACTAACTATACGCCCAAAGCATTCACTACGGCGAATGGTTACTACAACTTTCACCAATTTTATGCAGCCAGCAGGAATCCACAGCGAAAAAAAATGTTCAAATGTTTGTAAATATATCGGACCAAACTACGTGGTCATCAGTCCGTAGCTTACAAACTACTTAAACTAAGGTAAACTAACCTACGGACAACACACACACACACACACACACACACACACACACACACACACACACACACACACACACCCATGCCCCAGGGAGGACTCGAACTTCCGACGGCGAGCAACAACCGCGCGCTCCGCAGCGAGGAGCCTTAAACCGCTCGGCTACTCCACCGCGGCAATCCACAACGATGCAACAAGAAAGTCAGGGTAATAACTCTCTATTTTTTTTTTAATATGCTCTCTGTTGAAATACTCCCCACCTTTATTCTAGTAAATTCATTCTTTCATGTCAGTTTGCTTTAATTCCGATCTCTTTCCGTCTATCGAGTTTCAAAATTATTCCCCTTCTGCATTTTTCGTAGTTTTTCGACTTTAACAATAATAAACAAGCATCAATATAAAAAAACTAGCGACACGTAACTAGGACTTCTTAGTTGAGTACCCATGGAAATCAGATTGCAATAGCTAAAAGAGTTGTGAAACATATTGTGTTATTCCCTTTCATGTGCACTTACACAATATTTCATTTTCATGTTCTACCGCAACCATTGTTGCCGAGACTGTTTAAAAAGGAAAAAAATTGGAAACATCTGGACTGGAAAAATTCAAAATATTTCGAGGAAAAAATTTCACAAAAAATTCCTGAAATTCATAACAATAGAACAGCGTGGAGAACTTCGTAGCGCGGCTCAGGTAAGAACAGACCGAAATTTTACTCTTGTTAGACGCTTCTGTGGTTTCTTTTTCCTATCGCCAGTATACAGCTTCAAATTCAGCCACTTTCCAACCTTTTTGATAATTTTCAAATTTTTCTATCAGTATTTCAGTAATACAATAGCAAGGTCGAAAAATGGCCAATATGGCTTCCGCGAGCGTTTTAGCATATTGATCTCACTTGCTTACCGCGGCGGTCTTGCTTGCATGTGCCGTTCTGTGATAGTAACATCTCTGCGTTGATATCAACAAACGCCATTACATTTTTCATTTGTGACTTACAGTATAGTAAGGACTCGCAGACATTTGACAAACACGGACAGTGTAATTACGATAGTCAGGCGCAATGCACAGAATCGATAGCACACTCATAAATGACTGACGACCGAATAGAAAATATTTCACCCGTCACGGACGCAAATGAAGCGACGATATCAGACGGATGTTCATACACACCAATATATACTGTAGCAGACACGCAGGAAACTTTGCTTAGCAGTTCGGTTCAAATGTTCGTTAAGCTTATGGGACTTAACTGCGGGGTTGTCAGTCCCAAAACTTACACAGTACTTATAAACTAACTTATACTAAAGACAGCACAAACATTCATGCCTGAGAGGGGATTGAAACCCTCGACAGGGAACGGCCTCGCGTATCGGAGCATTGCGCCTCAATGACTTGCCACTCCGCCGCGGCAGCAGTTCTGTTTATCACGATAAGTCAGCAAGTAGCTGCCATGTCCGAACAGATAGATAACAAATTTGAGACGCAACGGAAAAACACTAAACACAAACTCAAAAATGTATCTTCATCATTTTATTAGCAGAACACTTAAAAGATGCGACAGAACTACTAAAGAGACTGCATACACCACGCTTGTCCGTCCTTATTTGGAGTACTGCTGCCCACTGTGGGATCCTTACCAAGTGGGTTTGACGGAAGCTATCGAAAGAGTCCAAAGAAGTGCCGTCCGTTTTGTATTGTCACGATACAGGGGAGACAGCGTCACAGAAATGATACAGGATCTGGGATGGGAGTCATTACAACAACGGCGCTTATCGCTGCGGCGTGGGCTACTTAGGAAACTCCAGTCGCCAAATTTCTCCTCCGAATGCGAGAATATGTTGTTGACTGCCACCTACATAGGTAGAAATGATCATCAGGATAAAATACGAGAAATCAGAACTAGAACGCAGAGATTCAGATGTTCTTTCTTCCCGCGCGCTATTCGAGAATGGAATGGGAGATGAATAGTATAAAGGGGGTTCGATGAACCCTCTGCCAGGTACTTAAATGAGTTTGCAGAGTACCCCATATATATATATATATATATATATATATATATATATATATATATATATATATATATATAGCATATCAACAGCGAATGTGAGGATGGGTCCTTCTAATCATCTCCTTTTTCAAAGAACAGCCTGATATAACATCTTCGATAGTATAATATTGATTGGGAACTACAGGAGCGGTGGCCGAGGTGACTGAGGCGCTCCAGTCACGGTCAGCACGGCCACTACGGTCGGGGGTTCGAATCCCCCCTCGGGCATGGATATTTGTGCCGTCCTAGTTCGTAAGTAGTTCATAAGTAGTTTGTAAGTTTAGGGACTGATGACCCGTAGTTAAGTCCCATAAGCTTAACAAACATTGTAACATTGAACTACAGGACATAACAATGAAACTTTTGATTGCTGAACTCAATTTAACTGTAACTGGTAGAGGTGTTACACCTAAACAGACATATAAAAATTGTCCTAGTCGGTCACAATTTTTCAACTTTAAGTAGACCAAATTACTTTTTAGTTGTATTCATCAATAAAAAGAACTTTTTTGCACCTGGAAATTTCAGAGTACGAACATACTCGTCGTTTCGTAAATCGGGCTGCGCCAGTAAGAGAAACTGTTCCTCACTCAAAGTCACGACCAAGTGTCTCAGCTGATTCTTGGCAATGAAATACGAGGGTAAGCATCGCTGCAAGAACTGCCGACGTGAATGACAGCAGAGACAGTGCAGGCGTTTCTCCTGAAAGAGGCTTTAAAGCGGGCGCTCGCTGAATGGCGCGCTGGAATCGATCCGTGTGGCATGACACCTCGCTGCCGCGTCATCCCGCCACTGAGACCACATCTCATTTCTTTCTGCAGTTTTGTGCAGTCCCTTCCTCAATATTTAAGGCTCGCTTTATACAGCAAAATATCTTGGAAAATATATTGGTTTGTCAAATCTAACATATAAAAATTAATGTTTGTTTGTCTTTTCCTCCGTATTTTATTCACGGCCATACCGTACATCCAACTGCGATAAAAGTTTGTCAACTCATTGCTTGCACTCGCGCGAAGGTTCTAGGCATACTAAAACTAACTTTGAATGGTGCATGACGGAGTATGCTGTACAGTTAGTTAATTCGTTTCTTACGCCTTCACGCTGAAATGGCTGGACGAATATGAATGACATTTGGAACAGACGCAGCTTAAACCTTGATTAATACATGGGCTACCATTCATAAGCCACCGTACGGTGCGTGACGGAGGATACATCACACTGCGTTAATATGTTTGTTTCTCTTCACGCTGAAACAGACGGAATTGAATGAAATGTGGAATGAAGATACCTTATACGCCGAATTAATTCATGGGCTACCTTTCGTTAGCCTCCGTACATGCATGGCTTAGTTTGTTGTTGTTGTGGTCTTCAGTCCGGAGACTGGTTTGATGCAGCTCTCCACAATACCCTATCCTGAGCAAGCCTCTTCATCTCCACATAAGAACGGCAACCTACATCTGTCTGAATCTGCTTACTGTATCCATCTCTTGGTCTTCCTCTGCGATTTTTACCCCACACACTTCCCTCCAACACTAAATTCACCATTCCTTGATGTCTAAGAATGTGTCCTACCAATCTATCCCTTCTTTTAGTCACGGTATGCCAGAAATTTCTTTTCTCCCGAATTCTGTTCAGTACCTCCTCATTAGTTACGTGATCCACCCACATAACCTACAGCATTCTTCTGTAGCACCATATTTCAAAAGCCTCAATCCTCTTCCTGTCCGCACTGTTTGTCGTCCATGTCTCACTCCCATACAACGCAACACTCCATACAAATGCCTTCAGAAGGGACTTCCTTAGGCTTTAAATCAATATTCGATGTTAACAAATTTCTCTTTTTCAAGAACGCTTTTCTACCCATTGCTATTCTGCATTTTATATCCTCTGTACTGCGAGCATCATTTGTTATTTTACTGCCCAAGTAACAAAACTCATCTACCTCTTTTATTTCTTCGTTTCTCAATCTAATTCCTTCAGCATCACCTGATTTTCTTACACTGCACTCCATTAGGTTCCATTTCAATAAACATCCAAATTGTTAGATTGGTCCCCCTGAAAGACAGCGTATATGTTTTCAGAAAGGATATTTTTATAATCTGCGCGCCACGGAATTTAGCATGGCGAAGGGTACCTTGCTATTTTGACACCGTTTGACCAGTCACCATCAAACTTGGCGGATATATGTAAACTAGACTTGCGCATAATAGTTCGCGATCGGAAGCGCTCGCTTTAGTTCGCGGCTCTGCCACTAAATAGTTCCTACTTTTAGTTCGTTCGCTCCCAGCGATGGCTGAGCGGCGTGGTCTGCGCATGCAGGTGGAGGGAGAAGTTCCCCCACCTAGCTGCGTCATGCGCTTGCTGCTTGAGCCGCTAACGATATCACGCAAACCAAAAGAAACAGTTTGTGGAAAATTTCTCGCGTTTAAGTTTAGAGTTATCTCTGTATCTTGGCATTATATGGAATTTATTAATCAGATATTGCAGAGTTCAGAATACTTCAGAGCAGAAATTTTGTAGCAATGAACTATGTAATCTAGCAGGCAGACGCTCACCTCGGAATGGCTCTCATCAGCAGAAGGCAAACACGTGATTTTTAATTCTGCTGCGCGCCCTCTCGCTATCGCTCGTCGGTCTTCGGAAAAGAATCCAACGAATTAAGAAGCGTGCTACGTTTGCATTATAGTTAACGATCGGTAACGCATGTTTCAGTTCGCGACCGGTAGCTCTCCTTTTAGTTCGCAGTTCGGCCGCGAAGTAGGTCGCTCTTTTTAGTTCGTCCGCTCTTTTTGACTTGTGCTACCGCTACTAACAGAGCTCTTTCTTTCGTTATGACAGCTTTTTTTATATAATTATCAGTGTTGCCCAAGCATGTCCTATTACCCGTATTTTTGGGCAATTAGGCATCAAATACTTAAGCAAATTACACGAATGGTTGATACATTGGTATTTAACTGCTTTGCATGAATTTATTTGTTTATTTAATAGGTCATTGAAGGAATATTGACTACAAAATATGCTAAATGCGTGTATTTTCGTGAATAAAAATGCAGTTTTGAGTTCTCTTTACTTCTTTACACTATGGAATGAGGGTTCTGGGTCATGTTTAGACACTGCTGAATACCTTAGAAAAGAAAATTTGTGGCAGTGAACTATGAAACTGCAGCTGAGCTGCATCTCAGCTCGAAATGACGGTAACTGGCAGAAGAAAATCACGCGATTCTGCACGCTCTCGCGTCCTTTCGCTGTTCCCCGTCAGTCTTCGGAAAAGGAGCGGACGAACTAAGAGGCGAGGGATAGGCGAACTAGTTCGCTTGCTTTGCCTGTGGGAGCGCTCTTCCGAACTAGTTCGATCGCGAACCACACAAGACTAATGTAAACTGGCCATTAAAACTGCTACACCACGAAGAATACGTACTACAGACGCGAAATTTAAGCGACAGGAAGAAGATGCTGTGATATACAAATGATTAGCTTTTCGTAGCATTCACACAAGGTTGGCGCCGGTTGCGACACCTACAACGTGCTGACAAGGAAAGGTTCCAACCGATTTCTCATACACAAACAGCAGCTGACCGGCGTTGCCTGGCGAAACGTTGTTATGATGCCTCGTGTAAGGAGGAGAAATGTGTACCATCACGTTTCCGACTTTGATAAAGGTCGGATTGTAGCCTATTGTGATTGCGGTTTATCGTATCGCGACATTGCTGCTCGCGTTGGTCGTGACCCAATGACTGTTAGCAGAATATGGAATCTGTGGGGTCAGGAGGGCAATACGGAACGCTGTGCTGGATCCCAACGGCCTCGTAACACTAGCAGTCGAGATAACAGGCATCTTATCCGCATGGCTGTAAAGGACTGTGCAGCGACGTCTCGATCCCTGAGTCAAGAGATGGGGACGTTTGCAAGACAACAACCATCTGTACGAACAGTTCGACGACGTTTGCAGCAGAATGGACTGTCAGTTTGGAGACCATGGCTGCGGTTACCCTTGACGCTGCATCACAGACAGGAGCGCTTGCTATGATGTACGCAATGACGAATGTGGGTGCACGAATGGCAAAACGTCATTTTTTTTCGGATGAATCCAGGTTCTGTTTACAGCATCATGATGGTCGCATCTGTGTTTGGTGATATCGCGGTGAATGCACATTGGAAGCATGTATTCGTCATCGCCATACTGGCGTCTCACCCGGCTTGATGGTATGGTGTGCGATTTGTTACATGTCTCGGTCACTTGTTGCTCACATCGACTTCACTTTGAACAGTGGCCGTTACATTTCAGATGTGTTACGACCCGTGGCTCTACCATTCATTCGATCTCTGTGAAACCGTAAATTTCAACAGGATAATGCACGACCGCATGTGCTGCTCCTTTACGGGCCTTTCTGGATACGGAAAATGTTCGACTGACGCCCTGGCCGGCACGTTCTCCAGATCTCTCTCAACTGAAAACGTCTGGTCAATGGTGGGTGAGCAACTGGCTCGTCACAATACGCCAGTCACTACTCATTATGTTTGAGACGGGGGCTGTAATTAGTCTATTTTTCATACTAACCTTGTGTTACTGTATCTTTCTCTTTACGCTCGTTACATCGATAACACGGAAGTAGCACAAGTTGTACGCTAGGCCAGAAAAATCTATGTCAATTTCCGTGTGAATGACATTTCTGTAAAGTTTCAACAAGACACAGGCGCATCAGTCACATTGCTCAATGGCAGAACATATGAACAGTTAGGATCGCCACGCCTTTCTCGCGCTAAAACAAGGTTAAAAGCGTACAATGGCAATGTCATTCCTGAACGAGGACAATGTTCACTACCTGCAGAATAATACCGTTCGCAAATGCGCACAGTGATATTTCTAGTGCTTCAGTCTTACGAAGGAGAGAATATTTTTGGTTTAGATTCTTTTGATCTTTCTGGTTTTACTGTGCAAGACAATGTCTTAGTTGTGAACACTTTTGATGCTAAAGACAGTGTAGACAAATTGTAGTATCTAGTACCTGTGATAAACAGTCAAGGTGTGTACCCCATACAGTCACATTTGCTTACAATTCGCAACCTGCCAGCACCAAAAGATGTGAAAGAATTACAGTCCGTCCTGGGAAAGTTAACTTACTATATTAGGTTTATTCCCAACGCAGCACAAATTGCAGCCCCTTTGCAATGGCTATGCCGTAAAAATGTTCCTTTTGTTTGGACAGAAGAATGCCAACGCGCATTTCAACAGTTAAAATAGGCATTGTTCAGTGATCGATATTTGGTGGACTTCGATCCAGTTCTTTTGCAAGTTTACTCGTCATCGTAAGGTATAGGTGCAGTGCTGTCACATAGACATGAGGATACGGACCGCCCGATAGCGTTTGTATCTAAACTTTTGATGGATACACAGTGCCGTTATTCTCAAATTGAGAAGGAAGCTTTAGCAATTATGTGTGGTGACACGAAATTCCTTCGTATGGGAGAAAATTTTATTTAGTAACTGACCACATGTCTTTGCAGTCATTGTTTGATCAAGCCAAGCCGATTTCTTCTCGCACAGCACACAAATTGCAACGCTGGGTTTTGCTCTTATCACAGTATCAGTACGAGATTGTGTACAGACCCACAACTCGCCATGGAAATGTCGACGCACTTTCCCGTCTTCCGATTGGCCCTCATAAAGACTTTGATGCTTCTGAGACGTATTGTTGTCAGATAGCTGCACAGGAAGATACTTTGTTGCAATCCTTCCTGTTGGACTATAGGAAAATTGCTCTGGCCACAGAAACAGATCCCAGTTTACGAATTTTGCTGCGCTATATTTGCACGGAATGGCCTCGTTCACAACGTGACATTCCAAATCCACTGGTGCGTCGCTATTTTGCTAGAAGAAATGAACTTTCAGTGCATATAGGTGTCATTCTAGTTTCAAATGACAGTGGACAATGACGTGTGTTGATCCCGCAACGTTTGCAGAAAGTATTGAACTTACTTCAGCAAGAACATTGGGGACTGGTTCGCACTAAGCAATTGGCACGGCGACACTGTACTTGGCAGGGTATGGACGCCCATATAGAACAGATGACGTCACAGTGTTCAGTCTATGCTACCAACCTGTCAGCCACACCTCAGAAATTTTATGCCTGGCCCAAAGCAGATTCACCATTGCAACGAGTGCATATTGACTACGCTGGTCCCTTCTGGCACACTAAGTGGCTTATTGTGGTTGATGCTATTGGTGGTTACCCATTTGCAGTGCCAATGTCTTCTACGACTCTTAGAAATTAGGGCGTTGTCTTCAATTTTTTGTCTCCCTGAACTGATAGTCTCTGACAACGGCCCTCAGTTCACATCGCAAGAATTTCCCTCCTATTGTGCACGTAACGGAATTAAACACCTCACCAGTGCACCGTTTCACCCGCAGTCAAACGGCGCTGCGGAACGCTTCGTCCGAACATTTATGCAACAGATGTCCAAACTCCGTTCGGAGCACTCAAGGCAGGCAGCTTTGCTACTGTTCCTCGCCTCCTACCGCTCGCATCCACAAGATGGATCATCGCCGGCCGAGCTCCTACACGGCCGCCGCCACTGCACCCTGCTCCATCTGCTCCACCCACCGCGCCGCTTGGAGCAGCAGCCGACGACACGCAAGTATCGCCTCGCTCCGCTTAACCCAGTCTTTTATACAGAGTTTTCAGCGGTCGCAGACGATGGGAGCGGGGCGAGATCATCAAATGTTTCGGTGCTCACATGTTTGAAATTTCAGGACCTGATGGTATAGTTCGCAGGCACCGCAATTAAATTCGCACTTGTGTGCCCTGTGATGCTTCTGCGTTTCTCTCCGCATATTCGCGCAACATGCAGACCGCGCAGACCTCGGCAGCCGCCCCCGCAGCAGATCTCCACGGCACCGCGGTCCGTCTTCATGGAGACAGAGCCCTTGCCGCCTCCTCCTCCACTGGACACATCTATGGACCTCGACCAGCACGCCACGCAGCACCGTTGTCACCGTCTACGTCATCATCTGGGCCCCAGGTCGTGAGCGTAGGCCCTTTAGAGGTTTCCACGGAAGACGTTCCCTCGCGAGCTCAGGCAGGATGGCAAGGCCTGGCCGACAGTCTAGCGTCCTCCGCAGTTACAGACTCCGGTCCATCACTACGTTCATGAGCCTGCCTCCTACCCCGTTGTAGAGCTACCCACACGATAACGGTTCGGCGCTTTGGGAGGAGGGGGTGGGGGGGATGTGGCACAAAGTCAGAGCCACACGCCAAACGCTCGAGAATGATCGTGCAGAAGGCAGCGGACGACCGGCAGCCAATCACACCCCGGCGCCGCTCATCCTGGAGGGAGTAAACTAGAACCGCGCCCTCTACAAGTGGCTATATCTGGACCGACATATGTCTGGACGAGCCCGTCTGAACTCGGCACCCAAATACGAAGTCACAAGGACTCAGCGCAGCCAGCATCGTACAGAAGACGATGCCGCGAGAAGAGAGAAGAGCCGGCCGCTGTGGCCGAGCGGACTGCGGCGCGCCAGTCACGGCCACTACGGTCGGGGGTTCGAATCCCCCCTCGGGCATGGATATTTGTGCCGCCCTTAGTATAAGCTAGTTCATAAGTAGTTTGTAAGTTTAGGGACTGATGAGCCCGTAGTTAAGTCCCATAGACTCTACAAACATTTGAACATTTTGAATTTAGAAGAGAAGAGAAGAGAAGAGAAGAGAAGAGAAGAGAAGAGAAGAGAAGAGAAGAGAAGAGAAGAGAAGAGAGATGAGACATACTTTACAAAAGTTAAGTAACTGTAAAAATTTCAGTTAATAAAACTTGTATTACTAATCTGAATAGCTGTTATAAATGTCAACGCATCCTGCACAGAAACTTTCCTGAAAGCTAGGCTGGGAACGACGGAACAGAGGCTAAACAGGACGATAAAACAGAAGGCATCTGGGATGTGATAGGACATCGACTGTCACCTGCCACCACCGCAGTCTAACGTACACAGTCACCACTGGGACTGATTACCTCCCTAGTTTTGTCCCCCTAAAACATCCAAACAACAACAACAACAGTCACGACACTCCCGTAGATTTTTGTTACACACTGTGACAGCGGCGCTCCAAGCGGCCGGCAAGCTACCTTTCTGAATACGATACGGATGTGTGCCAATAGTATCCTTTATATTGATTTTAATGTACATTTTGCATTAGGGAACCTATGCAGTGCCATGAAATACGAAGGGGAGTTGTAAAATATGTTTCCCCTGTCGACTGTGGGTAAAGTTGTGTACGAAAGGGGAAAAAATAGAATGAGACATTAAAGAGAAGACATATCTTTAATTTGCTAAATAATTTCCAAGTACATTGAGACATTTGTCATAACGCTTTATAAGATTCAAAAAGCCTTCCAGGGAAAAATCAGAGTGTTGCATACGGAAGAAGCGTTGAAGGGCTTGTTTGCCGTCAGCATTGCTTCCAAAGCGCCTTCCGCTGAGTCCTCTTCAAAGCTGCAAACAGGTGTAAGCCACTTAGTGCGAGATCAGCACTGTATGGCGGATGATGTACGTGCTCCTAACCAAGAGCTGCAATATGGTTTTGCTCTGCCGTCGCCAATTGTGGTCTCGCACTGACATCCAACAGCAGAACGCCAGATCTGAGAATCCGAGGCCGCTTTTTCCAAATAACCTCTTTATACTTCGACAGAGTGGCACAGTACCGCTCAGCATTGATGGTTGCATCCTCCAAAAAGACTAGCAACAAAACTCCTTGGCCGCTCAAGAAAATGGTGAGTAGCACTTTACCTGCAGGCGGAATGCTTTTGAACTTCATTCGGACAGGTGATGACGGATGTTTCCACTCCTTAGCCGTTGAAGGCTTCTTCCGTACGCAACGCCCTGATTGTTTCCTGGACGGCTTTTTGAATCTTATAAAGCGGTTTAACAAAAGTCTTAATGTACTTGGAAATTATGTAGAAAAATAAACATGAGTCGTATTCTTAATGTCTCATTCTATTTTTCCCCTTTCATACACAACTCTGCCCATAGTCGATAGGGCAAACTTATTTTCCAACACCCCCTCATAAGAAATAATTTAAAAATAGCTCCACATTTGTCGTTTTTTAGATTTCCTAAAATCCCTGACAAGGTACGAAACGGTGCAATACAGGACAGTTTATTTACAATTTTCTTGTAACGTACAGGCTTCTAACGAATGACTTCATTTTCTATTACAATAAAAATGTCTAGGAAACGCCGGAAGACCTGCCCTTTGCCAGAAAGACGTCACTTTTCTACTCAGGAACGTTAAAGTATCTTCACTACAATTCCAGTAAAATCGGTGAGACTGGAACGTAGGAAACGAATAATAATACAATAACTACAGTATTTAACATACCAAATCAGCCACCACAGCTGTCGCTGAAGGAAAATCGTCAAGGACTTGGCAAGAAAATGGAGAAAGCAATCAAACTGTTTTCAACAAAGAAGAACCCAATTCCACAATTGTTGCTACATCTGAACCACAAACGGTAAGAATCTTCAAACATTCGCTTTTCGAGCTAAACTAATTACAGTCAAAAGATTATTTTCGTATAAAAAAGACGAGTGCGGTGTAAAAATGTGCGAATCACTAGACTCCAAACCGATTTAATATATGATCAAAAAGTTCCTGTCATACTAAAAACATATTGTATTAGAAATTTATGATTTTCTTATGTTTATATTCTACTTACTTTCAGCAGAATAAGCTGCATATTTACACATATATAAGTAAGTTTTGGTTAATGACGAAGTTCTTCGTTATACCAATGAATCACTAACCTCGGCTGTTTTTCCATTTATTTCTGTATTATATATCTCTCTTGATATTTTACTAATGGTTGTAACGCAAAATTCGACTACACAGATAATCATAAACAAACATAACTCCTTCGGCGGCTTGACCACCACTAGAAGCGCTAGTGTCGTTGCAATTGTCAGTTAATACAAGAAATGTATTCGCAATTGCGAATATTAATCAGCATCAGCTGTATGGTGTAATGGTGACATGAAAATTTGTGCCGGGGCGGGACTCGAACCCGGATTTCCCGCTTATCGCGAGCGGTCGCGTTACCATTACGCTACTCTCGCACGCTTCCCGGAACGACCCAAACCTTCATATGCCACACATTGTCTACTGCCCATGAGTGCTCGTACATTTTATGATGTAATTCATGCACAGGGTGCATGCATGTCTGAAGGACATTTGCTTAGTTCTATCAATAAACACGGACACTGCACATCGTATTTAAAATCAGTCATAACAAAGCTTGCGACAAATGTACTAAAAAGTCTCACCCTGTGAGGGAATTTCATCATAGAATGTACGAGCACTCATGGGCAGTAGACAATGTGTGGCATATGACGGTTTGGGTCGTTCCGGGAAGCGTGCACGGGTAGTGTAATGGTAACGCGACCGCTCGCGATAAGCGGGAAATCCGGGTTCGAGTCCCTGCCCGGCACAAATTTTCATATGTCACCATTACACCATACAGCTGATGCCGATTAATATTCGCAATTGCGAATACATTTCTTGTATTTACATTAGCAGCTGTAGTCGCCGCAGTGTCCGTTCCTTCAGACATGCTGCAGACATTTGCTTAGTTCTATCAATAAACACGGACACTGCACATCGTAATTGTTAGTTAGTAACAACTTTCACAGCAGTGAGTGTATATGTTAGACTGTGCCACCACTCTTGCAGAATTGCGTGAACAGGTCGAGCCCGCCGGCCGCGGTGGCCGAGGGGACTGAGGCGCTTCAGTCACGGTCTGCACGGCCACTACGGTCGGGGGTTCGAATCCCCCCTCGGGCATGGATATTTGTGCCGTCCTAGTTCGTAAGTAGTTCATAAGTAGTTCATAAGTTAGGGACTGATGACCCCGTAGTTAAGTCCCATAAGCTATACAAACATTTGAACATTTGAGGTCGAGCCGGGATGGAGTAATGTATCGCAAGACAGAATGCGCCATCCATGGGCGTCACCGACAGGGGGGACAGGGGGGACGTGTCCCCCCCCCCCCCCCCAATATTTTTAGAAAACGGTTTTAATTTTTTTGTCTTAGATGACAAATAATGACATTTTTGAACGAACACCTCCAAGCTTAACTAATAGTACGTGCTGAAAGTTTTATGCACTATAACTTAATTATTTACATGATTTACTAACGTGCTAGTAAAGTAAGAGTGAATATTATGAAGCACAAATACGACTATTGTCAGCAGACAGCGGTACAGAATGTCTGATGGGGCAAGCGGCCGCTTGTCAGCCTCACTTCACGTCACCACAGCCACCAGACCGTCTCACTAAATCACACCTTGTGTATGCTGCTTGGTAACGATGCTGTAGTCAGGTCATTCGTCGGGTTGGTGCAAAGTTAGAGTCAGGAATAGCTATGAAGAGAGTGAAAGGCCGTTCATCAATATTGTCTTTCTTTAAAAAGAAAAGGATTGATGGTAAGTAAATAGTTATTACAAAACTAGTTCCAGCAACCGACGCTGCTTGTGTATGTATTTTTTCCATTGTTTTGTTATACATTTCCTTCTTCCCATTCTGTTCATTGCCTTCTGTCCGGTTCCGTTTCACCTGTATCTGTGGTGGGTATTGCTCTCTAGTTTCGTTTCCACATCTGAATCCTTGTAAGATGATCTCCAGAACAACATACCCTACAATAATAAGATTTTCTAGGTTCCTTCATTAGAATATTAGGAAAGTAAACCCAAATGTGTTGCGAATATACTTAGTAGTAACGAATTAAAAACCTTAAGCTTGATGGAGCGTTATTTAATGCATCTTATTGTTGATGATCTCATATCTCATGAGCTATGCGTCGTAATATCAAACAATGTAGAAGATAAATTTAGTGTAGGCCTATATTTGCATAATGTATGTGAAAAATGTCGAGAATATGGTTTGTAGTATTCAAATAACAAACTATGACGTCGTGCCGAATGCCATAATTTTATTTCATGAATATTTATTTATTTATTTTGCTGTCTTTTACAATGACCTGTTGTCTAGATGCTAAAACAGGTCGTATTTTGGACAGTTAATTGGTTTTTTACACTGAATAATTTCTTCTTATATCTAGTTAAGTTTAACAATATACAGCTTAACTAACTTACGAAATAAAACTATAAATAATTATTAGAAAAATTAATTAAATAATACATATCAATTTAAGAAGAAGAAGTAAAGAATAAGGGCAAGTACAGACGTTGATGTTGAATTTATATTTAATAGAAGAAGATGATGGGACATTATGAGAAGATGGAGTCGACAGTTTGTGATGCTTAAGGGTAGAGGACTTAGCATTCCCGTCGTCAAACCTCAACCATCAGTAGTATTGAAACTTTCTGGCAGATTAAAATTGTGTGCCGGAACCGGGACTCGAACCTTGGACCTTTGCCTTTCGTGGACAAGCGCTCTAACGACTGAGCTACCATTAGTATTATCTGTTATTTCATGAACAGCGGAAAGTTCCTTTGCGATAAGCTTTTTCCTTTCATTACTTTTCATGCGCTGTCAACTACAGTTTTTTTTTAAACGTTTATCATCGCGTCTAAAGTTTGTCACAATAATGTAACCGCACTCTTTCTTAAAGTGTGAATGAATAGAAAATGGTTACTCACGCATCGCGGGTTACTCTATCTCCCCCCCCCTCTCTCTCTCTCTTTTCTTCAACAACCCGTTGAAAGGTAGTTCGTTCTTACCCCCACATCTTCTGTTATTTGAAAGGAAACGACAGTATAAAAGTATGTATGTACGCAGTCTGGAAGTAAAGTACGTCTGTATAGAATCAAAGCTTTATAACTCCTTTTGGTCTGACCGAGCAAGCCTACCCACAGAGGACCAGTTTAAGTCATGCACTTTTTAGGGACAGAATTAATACTGGTCGATTTCATCTTGAGCTCCGAACCGTCACGAACGCAGTCTGCTAACTTGTAAATGCTTCAGCATCAGCCGGTATTTCTGGACTACTGATTGATAAGATGCTGGCGGCGTAAGTGTTGTTAGTGACAAGGTTTACAATTTCACAGACCTGCATGATTTAATGCCCTGGATCTGCATCGTTGACACTCAGTCTTCCACGCCTTCTTCATCAAATTCAAGGTAACTGCGTTCCCTAAATCGCTCCAGGCGAATGCCAGGATGGTTCCTTTGCAAGGGCACTCCGACTTCCTTCCACGTCCTTAACCAAGCGCGAGCTTCGTCTAAGCTGTCGACGTGCCAAACTCCTCATCTTCCTTCTTCCATTTGGTAACTGACTGATTTTAGAATGTTGAGCTTTTCAACACACGATTCTGTTCATTTCAGTTGGACTTTGAGAACTTTACGCCATGCGCAAATTATTATTCCATGATTTTTTTATTGTCTTCCATTACACTATTCCACGCTAAGCAGTCATGCAGGACGCACCTTTCGAATCAGTATTTTCGTTGATTCTTAGCAGATTTTACGACCTTCCTAACTTTCATAATAATTCTTATATGTAGTACCGTATGGAAGTTTCAAAGTGATTTGATCGATGGGCGGCAGTAAGGTGGTTGCGGTAGATGGAAGAAACATCACTTTTATGAATCAATCCTTTTCGTTTGAGATAACACATGGCTGACGAGTTACTGTCTTTTGAAGAAGCAGTAATGTTCAGTGCCAGGTCCGCAAGAAGTGTTTTGGTCGGCAAAGCTTTCCAAGTGATAGTAATATCGTCATAGAGCGCAAGACGTTATTGTTCTTGATAGTCCAGACAAAAGTGATTTAATGAGATAGTAGTGCGGCATATAATTAATATAAATAGGTTACTACATAAGTGACTCTTCAGAATGTTACCTCACTGTATATGAGTATTTCTTCATATAAATTACCAATTTAGTTTTCTTTAAGCAGAATATTTCCTATTATTTTAGAACCTTTTGTGACATTGTTTCAGGTATTCTTCACTCTGTACTATAGAGTTAATTCATTCTGTCAACTCACACAAAAGTTTTATGAATTAAATCAAAATCATACCACTTTTCTCATATATTAGTCATGTGCTTTATACACATGGCTTCGAAACACCCTGCGCAATTAGATTTTGCCTTGATAATCGAAGCGTCTGTTCCAAGGGAACGGCGACTGGCGACGGTACGCAGCTATATAATTTAATAATGCATTGATAATTCACAGTTTGCGAAGTCTTCCGACTCTAGCTAGAGTCGGAAGATTTCGCAAATTTCTAATCATCAATGCATTATTTTGCTTATATGTCTTTACACCGAAGACAAAGTGCACAGCTTACTTTGATTATATTCTGTTCTTACCTGCAGTTATAGATCGTCTCCATCATCTGTTTCCGTGTTGCTGTGACGAGAGAAAACGTCATAACTGTACATCCTTCTGCTTCAGAAGATTCATCTAGTATCTTTTGTAGAAGATTTCGCACACTTTCTTGTTCTGTTTTGTAAGGGTCAATTGCTGAATTAATGCCACCGAATGGACGAAGACTATCACTGCTATGGAATATAACTGTAAGCTTTCTCAGGGAACTGTAATGTAGAGTCGCGCGGGGAACTTCGGTTGCCATTGTAGACTGTATTGGTATTCAACGGCCGCGCAATACTTCCTAAATAGGAAACACATATTATGATAGTGCACTCATATCAATTATGTAATAATAAATCATTGAGATGGGTGTAGTCAACACCCTGAGGTTTTAAGTAGTCGCTCATTTGACCGACGTTAGAATACTCGTCGCTCTGCTGTGTTTGAAAAAATATGCTTTGGTTATCAAGACATTCAATGAACCAAATGAACAGGGATACGAAGGAGCCATTGGAGTTCTTAATGTTTTTGAGTCCTGCAAAGCGTACCTCGGTTTCCTAACAGGGAAAGAAGTAATTGAGCTTTTAGAAATGTTGAACAGAAGTTTCCAAGAAGAAGAAAGAACAGTCTCGGGACTTTATTCTGCAGTTGAAATTATAAATAAAGGCCTTAAAAATCCCAGGAAAAATGAAAAGTTTTCTTCTATGTACAACTAATATAATATTAAGATCGAGCTTGGCTGCCGGCCGCGGTGGCCGAGGGGACTGAGGCGCTCCAGTCACGCTCCGCACGGCCACTACGGTCGGGGGTTCGAATCCCCCTCCGGCATGGATATTTGTGTCGTCCTTAGTATTAGTTAGTTCATAAGTAGTTAGTAAGTTTAGGGAATTATGACCCCGTAGTTAAGCCCCATAAGCTATACAAATATTTGAACATTTTTTTCGAGCTTGGCTTAGAACAGCTGCAACTCCCAAGCGATTGTCTAAGGGCATAGATCCATATCAATCTCTGTCGCTTGAAGAACTATACAGGCAGGAAAATTTTGAAATCATTGAATCGGCTGTCCAAGGGCTTAGACGTAGGATACTTGATCAACCTGGCATTAAGAAACGGGTTTCCTTGGAAAAAGTGTGGTTGGAGAAAAACCGGTACGATGATTAGTCTTTGAAAACAGAACTTGAACTCTTTTATCTACAATACAATGTAAAACGCCTGAAAGAGGCAAAAGATGTTTTGGTTTCTATGAAAAAAGAAGTTAGTGCGTTATTTTATAATGTGAAGTGTTGGTCAGACTTTTGCTCGTGTGTTCAGCGTCAACCTGTGAAGCAGTACGCAGTTTTTAAGCTCTACGACGACTGAAGAACTATCTGTGCTCGACAATGACGCAGCAGAGGCTCAATCACGTAGCAGTCTGCAATGTGCACAAGTTTTCTGCTGGCTGAAACAGACTTCAGAAATGTTGTAAGAATATTTATATCTAATTGCGACAACAGAAGAATTGTGTTTGGGTCAGTGTAGGACGAACATTGTATGAGTATTTCACCTAATACTTCTGACATTGTAGTTCACTATCGTTTCTGACTGTTTTGACTTGTTTATTCCTGTGTATATATTTGCTGATTTTATAATGGGTTTTTAATGAATGAAAAATAAAATGTGTTGCTAATTGGTTTTTTGATTAAATTTCCAATCAAAATCAAGCAGAATATCAAATGTTTGTAGAACTTACGGGACTTAACTACGGGGTCATCAGTCCCTAAGCTTACAAACTACTTATGAACTAGCTAAGACTAAGGACGGCACAAATATCCATGCTCCAGGGGGGATTCGAACCCCCGACCGTAGTGGCTGTGCAGACCGTGACTGGAGCGCCTCAGTCCTCTCGGTCACCACGGCCGGCAAGCAGAATATCGTTTTAAAAGCTATTCCGTTTGCAATACTTCACAGTTGTTTTGAATAATCATTCACACAGTATAAAAATTTAAATGTAAGCGTTATGTACCATTTTAATAAAGGTAGCTGCAGAATACGTTTATGTCCAGGATTAAATTCCCCCCTCCCCCAGAGGGCTCACGGTTCTTTCGTGAGTACGTGCGTGACGAGCACAGGGCCCCGAGCTAATGCAGTCTCCCTTCCTTCTTTACTTCGCGTACTGCATTTCCTTCCCCTCCCCTCATTTCACTCTTCACACTTTCCCCTCCCCACCGGGGGACTGATATCCTCAGTAGTTTAGTACCCCTATACCAACCAAGCAACCCAACCCAACCCAATTAAATTGACACGCTTTAGGAACTTTAAGAGCAACTGAAACAATACCGGGGCAGGTACTTGATATTGCCAACGACCCCTCTCTCCCACTCCTAATGGCCTCTGAGGCATCAGAATGTCCCAGCTGAGTCGTCCCCTCCAATAATTTAGTGCTGGTGACGCCTATGGCGCCATCTGCATGATGTGACGGCTGCCAGAATGACCGCCTTCACCACCACGTACTAATACGGATGTTTCAGCAGGGATCCACGCCTGCTACCTCATGTACTACACATGTACTGTTTCAACAATGAATAAACTGGAAAACTCTATGAGCATGTACTATTGGCCCACTTTAGGTTACGGTAGTAATACTAAAAATAGGCCTTTGCGATCGCCTCTAGACAGGTCGAAATTTGAATGAAAATAACGCCTTACCGTTCATCTGAAAGGACAACTGCACAAACGAATTTATAAAGGTGAAAATTCTCTACAAGTTTGCTCTCTTACGATTGTTTCATATCTCGCATAGTTTCAGAGATAATTGCGAAACTAACGGAGATTTGACACCGTCACTTGATTGTACGTCAACCAGGCGTTGGAAATGTCAAGTGACATTCCTTTCCCAGTGTTGAATCATCCTAGTTGCCATTTTTTGAATCATCCTCGTTGCCATTTGTTGAGTTCTCGTCCCGGTCTAGCTTTCAGGAAAGGTTCGGTGCAGGATGCGTAGAAATCTAGAACATCTTTACAGATTACTAACACAAGTTTTATTTACTGAACTGTACAAGGCTACTCAACTTTTATCTGTTCTTTTCTTCTCTCTTCTCGCGGCGTCGTCTTCCTTGTTGCTAGCTGCGCTGAGTCCTCGTGACTGCCTATTTCAGAGCCAAGTTCAGAAGGGCCCGTCCAGATGCATGTCGGCCTAGATGTAGCAGCATGTAGAGGGCGCTCATCTCTGTTACTCCCTCCAAGAGGCGAGGCGCCGACATGTGATTGGCTGCCTGTCGTCCGCTGCCTTCTCCACGATTGTTCTCTTGCGTCTGGCGTGTGGTGCTGACTTTACGCCTCAACACCAAGAACTCTCTCTGGAATACGCCATCTTGCTTCCTGTATTTTATGATTTTCTTATTATAACATACGCGTTGTCATTTCAAAGCAATGGTGCACTGAAGAATTAACAAAAACATACGATAAATGATAATCTAGTGTCTAAAAATGTCATACTAGCATCGGTTAACAACTGCCACCAATAGTAAGAGATTTCGGAATTATTAGCCGTAGTGTAGTGGCCAGTACATTAGACTGTAAGTGTAATGGACGTAATCGATGGTTAGAAACCCGCCACAACTTTTGTGTCCCAGCCTCGTCGCCGCTTTTCTGTCTCGTTTCCGTCGTAGGTGTCGGTGGCCGAGTAGAAATAGACCGACACAAGAATAAAGGATGCACGCTTGTGCAGGTATGGAGGTGAGCAGCCAGTGGGACAGCAGAAACTAGAAACACTAGGGTAAATTAGAACGAGATATATATTGCACAGAATTTATACAATACTTAACTTTTACATAGCTCAGTACTGCAGAATGCTGATACATAGTTGAGCTAGAGGCCTGCCTAGTGCCTATCCGATAGCCAAGTCTTCACTGGTGCCTATCTGATTCCGAAGTGTTAGCTGGTTCCTATCTCAGTTCCAAGTGAACGATGTCGTTCAGTGGTGGCCACGAGCGGAGTTGTAGCAGAGGGCGCTCGTGGCTGACATCGTAAGAACGCCGCGCCGTGCGTGCTGGCGGCGCGCGGCGAAAGTAGGTGGCGCGCATTTTAGACTTGTGCGACACCACAACAACAACAACAAAGATTTTTCGCTTTTTTTCCAAAAAGGGTTTTGGGCACTCTTATTAATGAAATAGAGCTATGTTCTGCAATATTAGGAGTTGTGCATAAGTAAGAATGCTTCCTCTAAAATGCGCGTCTCTTCTATTTCGTGAACATGGAGTGAAATACGTAACGGCGAATTGAACAATGGTCTTCTGAATCATATGCACGTAAGCTGGAAAGATACTGTAATAACGAATATTCTGAACAACGTGCAGCTACTGATATACAAAGGAAGTCCTAGATTTCTGTGGCAAATGTCGTTCCTTAATTAAATGGAAGGGAAGTGTATACATTGCAACAAATTACCTTGTTTATATTTTTTCTAAGCAATTATTCACTATTAATGGAATATATTGAAAGTCATTAATTATAATCAATGTACCTATCAAAATATTTGTCTTTGACATGGTTAAATGATACTTCTGTTCTAAAGGAACAGAATTGCCGATGGTCCGCAGCTATAAATGTTAATTATACAAATATTAATTAGCAATTTGCGAGAATTTCCGACTTTAGCTGTTATTCTTTAGTTGGTCTATGCTTTTGCAACACATGAAAATTTGTGCCGGACTGGGATCGAACCCGGGTCTGCCGCTTTCCATGTCTTTCAAAAGCATAGACCAACTAACTAAAGAATAACAGCTAAAGTCGGAAATTCTCGCAAATTGCGAATTAATATTTGTATAATTTGACATGGTTGCAATGGACGCTTTTAACATAGATTTTATTACGTTTTATATAGTTCAGATATGACTTTGTTCATGTTACTTTGCTCAGCACTGATATAAAGAGTAAATATTCTGCTTCAAACCGTGATTACGTTTTATTTTACAGCTAACATAACAAACGGAATAAGGATGATAATACTGAATTCCACATAAATCTAGTACTTAATCTGTATACAAGGTTACTACTATCATTACATTTACAACTGTCATTGTAACAGTATCGCCCTATTTTAAGTACAGGGTGTCCAGAAAAGGACTCCCTGATTTCAAAATTAAATATCCCGAAAAAAAAGAACGATAGAGGAATTAAATAAATGGTATGTTTATTGTGAAAGCTGTAACAAGTTTATACAGCAGTTTGAAATAATAGTTACAAAAGCTGATAACAGATGGCGCTGTATTCGCCATACGTAATGCCTAGTATAAATAGTGATCCCAAGCCCAGAGCGATCAGTTCCACTATTGAAACGTGAAAGGAGGTTAGCGTACCGAAGGAAGAGATTGCTTTGGAATATCCCAAATTTACTGATGCAGGCATGGATTGGCCTCCATATTCGCCGGATTTGACTCCCTGTGACTTTTTTTGTGGGGCGCAGTGAAAGACATGTTCTACCCGAAGCATCCCGCCATGCTGCACGAGATTGAATCGGCGATCTGTGGCATTTGAATCCATTTCGGTTGAGACACTACGGAATGTGATGGCGAATTTTATTCTTCGTTCGCGCCACCTCTGTAGTGCCAATGGTGAACATTTTGAAAACATTGTGATGTGATTGTTTGCAAAGAATGTTTTCATACGATTATTTCACTCATGTATGCCGATATGAGCTGTACAGCGTACAGCGCCATCTGTTAGCAGCTTTTGTAACTATTAATTCAAACTGCTGTATAAACTTCTTACAGCTTTCACAATAAACATACCGTTTACTGCATTCCTCCATCGATCTTTGTTTTCGAGATATTTAATTTTGAAATCAGGGAGCCCTTTTCAGGACACCCTATATGAATATTAGTTTCTGAATACCGTCCCTTTTTTATTTAATGTTTTTTTTCACCAGTGCTGAGAACAAATTCAGATGCAAATTATCATATTTTAATTCCGTTGCGCCATAAATGTTGTCTCAGCCACCTTCATGAAATTGTTTAGTTCGCGGTGTCTTGTATATTAATGATTGTGTGTAATTCTCGTGATCTACGACGTGTGTCGGCCACCGTCTCTTTGTCTTCGTGCTGCTAAAGAGAGTTGGTGAAAGAAATTTCGCAAATAGATCTCTCCCCAACGAATAACGCATTTCTTTTAACGATTTCCAGACCAACTCGTGCATGATTTCCGTGACACCCTCTCCCCTATATCGCGATAATACAAAAGGAGCTGCCCTTCTCTGATCTTTGTCGTCCGTCAGTCCCACTTTATAGGCATCCCACAATGCGCAGCAATACTCCAAAATATGACGCACAAGTGTGGGGTAGGGAGTTTTTTTAGTAGAACTATGACATCTTCTAGTGTTCTGGCAATGAGACGTTGCCTTTTTTCGCCTTCCCTACAGTACTTTCTATATGTTCTCTCTAATTTAAGTTGTTCGTAATTGTTATTTCTAGGTATTTAGTTGAATTTACGGGCTGTAGATTTGACAGATTTATAGTGTAAATAAAGGTTAGGGGATTTCTTTTAGTGCTCATGTGGGTGACTTTAGTATGCAGATATATTATCTAAATCATTTTGCAGTTGCTTTTGTTCTCCTGGTGACTTTACTAACCGATAAACGACAGAATTATCCGCGAACACCCTAAGAGGGCTGTTCATATTGTCCCCTAAATAGTTTATAAAGGTAAGGGTCAGTGGGGCCCCTATAATACTTGCTTGGGGGACGCCAGATATCACTTCTGTTTTACTCCCTGACAGTCTGTCAATTATGGTAGCTTTACTCCCACTTTCTACGCATATTTTTAGTGTGCTGAAAAAGGAATTAACTCAAATTAAGCGATATGGACCAGTCCATTTAGCTTTCGCCTCAAAGCTTTAAATGAACTAGTGGAATTCATCGTACAATCAAGAGCGCTGGCTTTCGTTTTAATTGGCCTTTTGTTCGGCTGAAATGAGTTCCCTCCGCCTGCTGATATTTCGATTTCCTGTGATTTCGTTCGAAAGGTCACGCGCCATTTATTAGGCTGGCTGCTACAGCTCAATTAATGCTCCGCCTTTAGTGACCTTGAACGCGAGACGAGTAACTTTCCCTCTCCGACCTTTGCTTGGCAGGACGCATGACACAGAAACGAACTTTGGTCAACTTGAATGGCGACTGTTGGTTTGGGAGAGGATAGACGCTGTAACGGTGACTTGCGGCTCGCATTAGATAATAAAACACGCGATGAGCTCAGCACGCAGAATGCAAGTCACTCTGACGAGGCTGGGACGAAGTTCAAGTGGTCACGGCGCTTTCTGCCTTCCGCTTTGCACCTCAGCGTGTATAAACCAAGCCACTGGCTCAGCCTTTCTGGTCGAACAAGAAAGCTCAATTTGTTCTCATTAAACGGTTACCAGAGACTTTTCAAGACAAAGCTGCAAACGAGAGTTGTTCGTTTGAGCCGGAAAAAATTTAAGAAAACCTAAATTTCAAAGATTACTTGTTGTTATAATGTGAATGGTTTCTCCATAAAAGCGATGAATGATATTCTCGATGATTTTTATGCCTCTTACTGCACGATACATTCGACTAACATCCCTCACTTGACAGTGGTTGGATAAATGGAAATTTAATCTGCAGGTCAGAGGGCAGTAGATAGCTGTTCTGCGAAACATTGAAGACAGACTTTGTGTGAGAGTCTCACCTCCGCCCAGAAAATATGCCAACTCATTCACACAGATCCAAGGGTATTTGTGCGTCACCGTTTCTGCTGTTACGCCACCATCAGGCAAACACTACAGAGATATAGTAATGCAGCTTGGATGTTCGACATTCAAAGATCTTAAGTTGCTGTGTAGATGATACATGTACATTAATTTTCAAAGAGGACTAATGTGACAATTATTGAACTTTGATAAAATACGACACAAAATATTTGTCCTAAGAAAATAAATTGAACAAGAGAAATTGGGTGAATAAATTCTGTTATGTTTAATAGGTCAAACATTTGGAACACCGAAGGGTGAGAATAAACTGAGTGAAACATCTGTAGGTTAAAATTTTAAATGGTTAAATTAAACTATAGTTATGGATTAAATGTCTAGTATTTCTAACAAAATAATAAATTACAACTGATAACAGGTAAGCTGCTAAACTTCTTTGATCATACAAAGTAATTTCGCCGTGCATCTTTAGTAGGAACATGATGCATTGAGTAGAAGTGGGTAGTTTACGTGGCCTGGCTGGATTCTGCAAGCAGTAGTGGCGAGAACGGAAACTGTTTCTGGTTATTTAATACAAGGTTAGGGGAAGTTCATATATGTATTTATTTCCAGTACCTCAAAGAAGTTCATTTTCCTCCCTTCCTGGGTGTGGTGTAAAGCTTCATGTGTTACCTTGTAGCCGTGGCCTTCTTTTTGCAGATGGTCTTAAAATGTTTAATTTTCTTTCCTAAGTTCCAAGTTATATGGTGTTCTTTCAATCTGTAACATATTGACCTGCCTGACTGACCAATGTAAGATTTGCCATAGTTGCATATTGTTTAGTATATTCCACTTTTTTCCAAGGCTGGAATGTTGTCTTTACCATTGGAAAGAAAGTGACCAATGGTATTGTGTGCATAAAGGATGTTGTGAAATTTTTGGATTTACGATTACATGCAGAGATACGTTTCCTAAATATGGGATTGCGCACCAGTAAGGAGGGTGTCCGGGAGCTGAGGTGTTAAGAACAAGGTAAAAAAGAAAAGTGACATTTTTCTGTTTCTTCTGGATTATGGACTCTATCAAGGTAGGAGGGTAGCCACTGTTTTTTCCTATTTGTTTGATAGTATTCAATTCAATTTGGAAGTTTTCTTTAGCCATGGGGCCTGGTAATAAACGATGGTCCATAGAGTGAAATGCTGTATGTTTGTGATTAACTAGATGTTATGAACTGACACAATTACAGTGTCTGTGGTGGAAGGTTTCTTATAAATCTTGAAGTTGTGGGAATGATTGCTGATATGGATTACAGAAATGATAAATTTGAGTGATAAGCAATTCGTTCTGCTAGTGGCAGGCACGTGACGCCGCTACGGAACGGCGCATCTACATATCATAAAATATGCTGTTTGCCCTCGATAAATTCAAAAACTACTGAATGGATGGTTATCGCCGGCCGCGGTGGCCGAGGGGACTGCGGCACGTCAGCCACGGTCTGCACGGCCACTACGGTCGGGGGTTCGAATCACCCCAGGGCATGGATAGTTGTGCCGTCCTTAGTGTTAGCTAGTTCGTAAGTAGTTTGTAACTTTAGGGACTGATGACCCCGTAGTTAAGTCCTATAAGCTATACAAACATTTGAACATATGAATTTTGGATGGTTATCGGCAATGGATGGTGTGATTCATGAGGTGTGTAATTTATTAAGGTGCGTGGCAGTGGGTGACAGTGGCGAGCAAAAATACGCGAAATGCAGCAATAAATACTCTAGGAAAAGCTAAATATTCTGTAAGTTACGAACATTAACGTGCATGTTAAAATAAGTATGTTGTTTCATAATACGATGCCTACGCGGTTTCCACAGTCACGGTTCAATAAAGATCAAAACATTACGTCGTGTAACATTATCACAAATCTATCTGCCTATACATATTACAAAACAATATCCTTCTGCCGCATTTGTTTCTCTGTATGTCCTCGATAAACTCAAAAACTACTGAACTGATTTTCATTCGGTTGTCACTAATGGACGATGTGATTGGCGAGGGAAGTTAAAAGAGTATAATTTATGAAGTTGCATGGCGGCTGGTATGTGTGACGAGCAAAATTCAGCGATAGGGAGCAGTAAATAGCCGACCGCAGTGGCCGAGCGGTCTGCGGCGAGCCAGGCACAGTCTGTACGGCGGCTAAGGTCGGAGGTTCGAATCCCGCCTCGGGCATGAATGTTTGTGTCGTCTTTAGTATAAGGTAGTTCATAATTAGTTTGTAAGTTTAGAGACAGATGACCCCGCAGTTAAGTCCCTTAAGCTTAACAAACATTTGAACATATAAATTCAGATACCCTGAGACGGTTTTTCGTCTGGAAAATGTCCAAGACATTAAAGATAAAAGTGACGCAATGAAGTAAAATTTGTGATGCGGCCGTTACTTTTTAGATGTGTTACGACCAGTGCCTCAACCCCTCATTCGATTCCTGTGAAACCCTACATTTCATCAGGATAATGCACGACCGTAGGTTGCAGGTCCTGTACTCGCCTTTCTGGATACGGAAAATGTTCGACTGCTGCCCTGGCCAGCACATTCTCCAGATCTCTCACCAATTGAAAACGTCTGGTCAATGTTGGCCGATCAACTGGCTCGTCACAATACACCAGTCACTACTCTTCATGAACTGTGGTATCGTGTTGAAGCTGCATGGGCATCTGTACTTGTACACGCCATACAAGCTCTGTTTCACTCAGAGGCCAGGCGTATCAAGGCTGTTATTACGGCCAGAGGTGGTTGTTCTGGGTACTGATTTCTCAGGATGTATGCACCCAAATTGCGTGAAAATGTAATCACATGTCAGTTCTTGTATAATATATTTGTCCAATGAATACCCGTTTATCATCTGCATTTCTTCTTGGTGTAGCAATTTTAATGGCCAGTAGCGTATCATTTATGACAAATTCCATTAATGAATAAATATACTGAGAGGCAGAGCTCGCTGCACTTCTTTTATAATATGTATAGCTTGTCAAAAGACAATGCTGCAAAGACATGAGCATTACAAGCATGACATAACCACGGACTGTATGTTTAACATTAGTGTAATTACGGTATTTCCGATGGACAATATTTCGAGATACGGATCCATACATGCTGTTACAGGAGATTCACTCGTGAATGACAGTTCTATCACACATTGAAGTGCTCTAAATAACTTTAATTTTCCCAAATTTTTCCTCAATTGTTCATTATTACGAGGATAAATGCAACGCTCTTGGTTTTCGAGGTTAGCTGCGTACAGTTGTCTAAAAAAGAAAAAAAAATGTTCGGAGATTGTAAACCTATTGGATCAGACACAAATGTTCAAATGTTTGTAAATCTATCGGACCAAACTGCGTGGTCATCAGTCCGTAGCTTACAAATTACTTAAACTAAGGTAAACTAAACTAGACCGCTCGGCTACTCCACCGCGGCTTGGAACAGACTGCTGTGGTCATCAGTCCCTACACTTAATACTTTATCTAACACTAAGGACTACACACACACACACACACACACACACACACACACACACCCATGTCCGAGGGAGGACTGGATCCTCCGCTGGAACGGCCGCCCAGTTCGTATCATGGTGCCTTAGATCACTATTTTCAACCTGTGTGTCGCGATCCCCATGGGGTTCGCGAATATTTGCTGGAGGAGGGTGGGAGGAAATACGTGCACCATAAAATAACCAGACCAGTCCATGTCTGCATACTAGAGGTTCCATATTACAAAAATATAGGCTAGATGAAAGTGAAATATATTTGTTAAAAATTATACAATTACTTATTTAACACTAATTATGATTGAATAGAATGTAGATATTTTATATTATAGTGTGTTAACAATGAATAACCACAAAGCCTGAAAACTGTTTTCAGGAACACTCAATAGGTTAATGAACATAATGCAATAATTAATTATACGAATTTTTTAAAAAAAAAGCTACTTATTTAAAAATTGTTTATACAGTGGGACATTTGTTAATCAGCATAATTCGGTTTACATTTGTTAATCAGCATAATACGGTTCTGGATATACTACTGTTGTAAACAAAGCAAAAAATAGATTACTGTTATCCATTCCGAAAATTACATATTAAAAGCAATGTCCAACAGTTTTCAAGAAATATTTATAAAAAGAAAGAACATTACATTCGTTGCCTTTAAGATAACAAACACGTTCCAAATAACTCACTGGTATGCTGCCGGGTGACGTCGTTGACAACCGCCGATATTTCGACAGGAGGACACCCTGACATTCTCAAAACAACTGCACTCAAGGAAGCAATGTGCAAGCGTAATTAAAACCTTGGTTTGCAAAGGGTAAACGAGGAAGATAACTCACACAGTACAAGTCACTGCAGAGTCAACACAATCAAAGATGACACAACATTAAAAATATCGATAGTGACTGTTAATCAACAGGTGAGGCAGCATTAATTCTCTCCCTCTGTTTTTTGACGAGAGACAGTGTCGGATTCCAAGCGGAATTTAAACAAAAACTACCATCTCTGTTTATAAGGTCGCTTGCTAGTTTAATTTCAACTGCTTCCTTAATAACACTATTCAAATTAAATGTTTGTATAGCTTATGGGACTTAACTACGGGGTCATCAGTCCCCAAACTTACAAACTACTTATGAACTAGCTAACACTAAGGACGGCACAAATATGCATGCCCGAGGGGGAATTGGAACCCCCGACCGTAGTGGCCGTGCAGACCGTGACTGATGCGCCGCAGTCCCCTCGGACATCGCGGCCGGCAATAACACTATTCCAATACCAGAATCTCCGTGTTGTATTCCATAGGGTGACCGGTCACAAGATAGTCTTATGCAACAACGGATTTGTCTGGCTGTTGCAAGAGCGTGTAACGTTTGGGTCCAATACACCGGTCCTCCACAGTCCTGATAGTCTGACCAATATATGACATGCCACAACTGCAAGGAATACGATGGACACCAGTCTTACAGAAACCAAGATCACCCTTTACGGACCCCAACAGGGCCTTTAGCTTAGAAGGTGGTCGAAAAATACATTTCACATCATATTTCCGCAAAATATGACCAATATTGTTGGAAATACTTGCTGCGTAAGACAAAAAGGCCACAGATTTAGGTGCCACTTCATTACTATCGTCACTCACCCGTTGCACAGCAGGCTGATAGCGCAACGCACGTTTTATCTGCCTCTCACAATAACCATTCTGACGAAAGCTGACCTCGAGATGGGACAACTCAGCTGAAAAACTTCCAGGGTCTGGTTCACAGGGCCCAAGTAATTTCAGAACCTGAAAGTTTGTATACTTGTAGCACCACTTGACAACATACAACACATCCTGGCTCATTTTTCTTGGCTTGCGTAGGCGTCGAAATTTATCGTGTTTTGATTAAACTGTTCCCATTATCGAATCCGCGTGCACTACATTTTGGAGTCACCCTATCTAAACCAGACAAAAATTTAGAAAGTCAAATTTATATTCCGGGAGACAGGTTCAAATTCTTCCGTAAGCAGCGTCGCTCTGATCAGTGACATAAAGCATAGATTGATGAACTTCAGGGTGTGACGAGAGATTTGAAATTGTGTCTGTTGTGCGATATTTCAAGACGAAATGCTTCGCGGCGCACACATTCAAAGTTTTAAACAAAACAACCTTAAGCTTGGCGATATCACACTTACAACTCTAATTCCCAGTGATTTTCTGCAACTTCACAACTACAGCGCTGCCAAGCGACTGGATCGTAAAAACGATTGTGTATTGAATGTGTATTTGGAGTGCAGGGGCACATTCAAAATACCATTGCATTTAGGAGCATTTGTGGTGATAAAAATTGTAGCAGCTATCAAAAATATATTCCAGAAATCTCTCATTTGCTGGGAAGTAAGGCAATAATGTTACAAAAATAAGTGATCATTTACAGTGGTTATTTACACTTTTAGGCATGGAAGAAAAACTTTAACAATTCATTCCCTGCGAAACTTCGGCTCTTAATGAGAATCGAAAATCCTTAACCACTACTTCAAAATATTACTGCTACATAAAAATGTCTGAACGCTTCTGATTTCAGATACTCAACTATTTCAGTGGGGCCTGGTTAATTTCGATCTTCAGTTCCTCAAAAATGACAGGCTTACATACCGACATATTTTGGCGGTTACCTACTGGTTTGTAAAAGTGAACGCGTAGCTACAAACAACTAATATGCTGTGTATAAACCATTAACCCTACGTTACTAACATCTGGTTTTAATGCTCGCTACTAATACCCGTCTTTCACGGGGTTTTGTACGTTTGTTAGTAAAACCCCTCAATTCGGCGAGTGTGATTCCAAACCAATACTCTACCCGTATATACTTGTTGATAAATTGTTCCTCAAAACGTCACAGCTCACTGACAATTTGAACGTAGCCGTCATTTTGACGGATGTTACTAAGCTAGGTTTAATATTAGCTCGTCACATTGTTGAAGATATTCAATTTGATATCTGACTTATTTCCTGTATCTCCTAAGTGGAGCATAAGGCATCAACGAACTTCCGCCACCGGACTCTGTTCTGCGCCAGTGTCTTGATTTCAGACCAGGCCTTCCCTCCTTTCTCGGACCCTTCTGCTACTACACTCCTTCTCCATGTATTCCTTGGTCTGCCTCTTCTCCTGCTGGCCTTTTGGATTCCATTCTAGGGCTTGTCTTGCTACGTTGTCTTTGCCACGCCTTAATATATGCCCAATCCACTTCCATTTCCTACGGCGTATCTCAATATCAATGGGTGTTTGATGAGGTCTTCTCCATAGTTCTTCGTTGGAGATTACTTGTGTCCACCCAAGATATTCCTCAAGCTTCTATTCACAATATTTGAAGTCTGCTAATCAGCTGTTCGTTGGTTTTCCATGATTCACACCCATAGAGCAGTAGCGAATTGACATTTGTATTGAATATGCGTGGTTTTGTATAGCTGTTAAGTTACCTTGATTACCAGATTGGTCTCAGCATTGCGAAACAGAATAAATAAGGCTAAAGGGGCATTTGCAGTTTGATACCTGCAGAGTAGCTAAAACAATGATGATAGGTACACGCAGTGCACAGAAGCAAGGACAAAGTGAAAATAACGTTTATAAGGAGATGTAGAACGGAGTCTCCAAGAAGTCTGGTTTTGAAAAACATTACAATGTGCGATATCCGCTAAAACAACGTGAAAGTGCGAACCTACGACGTGAATATAATCGTAAGCAGTTCCTTTTTTACTTGAGCACATCAGGTTGCAAATCATTTTGCTCTTAAAATGTCTACATCTACATACATACTCCGCAATTCACCGTAAGGTGCGTGGCGGAGGGTACAATGTACCACTACTAGGCATTTCCTTTCCTATTCCACTCCCAAATTGAAAGAGGAAAAAAAGAATGACCATATGCCTTCGTACGAGCCCTAATTTCTCTTATCTTGTCTTAGTGATCACTACGCGAAATGTAAGTAGGCGGTAGCAAGATCGTACTACACTTAGCTTCAAATTCCGGCCCTCTAAATTTACTTAACAGAAATTCACGAAAAGAACGTCGTCTTTCTTCCAACGATCCACAATTGAGTTGCCGGAGCATTTCCGTGACACTCGCGCATTGGTCGAACCTACCGGTAACAAATCTAGTTGCTCGTCTCTGAACCGCCTCTATGTCTTCCTTTAAACTGATCTGCTGCGGGTCCCAAACACTTGAGCAATACTCAAGACGTGGTCGTACAAGCGTTTTATACGCGGTCTCCTTTACAGGTGAAGTAAATCTTCCCAAAATTCTCCCAATAAACCGAAGTCGGCTGTCCGCCTTACTCACTACTGTCCTTACATGCTCGTTCCATTTCATATCGCTCTGCAATGTTACGCCTAGATATTTGAACGACGCAATTTTTTTGGATGATACGATTACCACTCTGCTATTGTGAATTACACTGCAATAACATTTAGTTAGACTAATTAACGGAAGCAAAGATATTACTTTAATGATTTTTTATTTATATTTGTATTAGAAAATTCATAACAACCTTTAGTGATCAGGATATATGAAAGGATCAGCACAGAAACAGCAGCTACTCATTTTGCGTCACGCCATTATTCTACTACTCCCTACTGGCCGGTTGTAGCGCTAGCATCGCTTCAGCTGCACTTTTTTTTACCCCACTCAGCTTCGCCATATTGGGCGATATGTCGCCATTTGGGCTACCTAGGTTAGAATTTTGCGACATTTAAAGAATCTAATGCGACTATCGCTATTTGGGCGATATTTCTCCCGAAAACCCGTGATTTTGGGCGATGTAACTTTTTTTTGTGTGTGTGTGCTTCACGTCGCTTTGCAACTCCTCTCATTATGTAGCAACGATCAACATATAACTAATGTAACTTACACAGGCTTATCCCCCAAAGGAGGATTCCAACCCCCGGCGGGAGCGGCTCGCGTACCGTGGCATGACGCCTTAGTACGCTCGGCCACTCCCGGCTGGCGTAAATATTTTGTGTTCTGTGCTTTGCATCTATATCACTTCAAATTTCAGTTAAACACGCATGAAGCTGCCCGTTTAGGCACAACAAATATTACTATTTCTCGTTTATTAATACAGTATAGTGTACTCAACCAAATCCTTCATACCAGTGATCAGAATATAACGCTTTAAGGGACTGCAGCATTTTATAATAGCTGAAGTCGGTAATGTAAACTAAAGGCGATTACCTTTAATTATACATAGAAAGGGAGGCCGTTCCGGAGCAATGGAAACATATTTCCATTTTATATACCGAGCGAGGTGGCGCAGTGGTAACGCACTGGACTCGCATTCGGGAGGACGGTGGTTCAAGTCCACCTCCGGCTATCCAGATTTAGGTTTTCCGTGATTTCCCTAAATCACTCCAGGCAAATGCCGGGATGGTTCCTTTCAAAGGGCACGGCCGGTTTCCTTCCCCATTCCTCCCCAAAACTCCGAGCGTAAGCTCCGTCTCTAATGACCAAGCTGTCGACGGGACGTTAAACCCTAAGCTTCCTTCCTTCCATTTTATAAAGAATTCAAACAGTTCTATATAAATTTAAATGTTAGCTAGCCGAAACTTGAGTTAAACAGTTGACAAAATTTGCTTTTACGTACAGTTTATCATTTTTTATATCAAATCTACTGCAGCCCATTTCACTGTTTGTTATTGCGAGTTTCACCAACAGTTAACATACGAGTAGTGTTCAAAATGTTCAAATGTTTGTAAAGTTATCGGACCATACTGCGCGGTCATCAGTCAGTAGCTTACAAACTAGTTAAACTAAGGTAAACTAACCTAAGACAACACACACACACACACACATGCTCAGGGAGGACTCGTACCTCCGACGGCGAGCAACCGCGCGCTCCGCAGTGAGGCGCCTTAGACCGTTCGACTACACCGTGGCGCGAGTAGTGTAATTCAGCTTTAAGAAAGAACGCCGCTAGTGACATTTACCGACAAAATCTCTCAACATCTCGTCGATTGCACATCCCAGTGTTGCAAACATGCTGAAACTATTCACTCAAAAATAAAAACAAGTTTAGAAATGGACACCTCTGCAAGTATAAGCACCTCCCAGGCAGAAATGCCAGAGATATCAGAAGAGTACGTATGTGGAAGTTGCAATATAATTTCATTCGAAGATGAGGAGTACCAACAAGAGAGTGAAAATTAGTATTGTAATCTCGTCTTAATTTTTATTACGTTGATTTGTATTTGTGATCTTACATAAGATTAATAAATTCAAATTATACGTGTCCAACAAAATTCATTCTTACATGTATTTCAAATTGCACGATAGAGGTGGGAGGGTTTATATATAGCCGGCCGCGGTGGCCGAGGGGACTGAGGCGCTCCAGTCACGGTCTGCACGGCCACTACGGTCGGGGGTTCGAATCCCCCTCGGGCATGGATATTTGTGCCGTCCTAGTTCGTAAGTAGTTCATAAGTAGTTTGTAAGTTTAGGGACTGATGACCCCGTAGTTAAGTCCCATAGACTATACAAACATTTGAACATTTTTTTTTTTTTTTTTTTAGTGGCGACTTCAGCCAACAATAATCTGGCAACCCTGACCCCACTAGAGAGTTTGGCGGCTGTCTGTGTTAGAGTGCGGTGAAGTGCACAAAGCCATAGCGGCACGTGAGGTTCAAGATACGGTTGAGCAGGCGTTTTGTTTGCCAGTAATAGCTGCCCTTGACACAAACAAGCCGGCTCAATTCCAGTCACAGGCAACGCCCACTGCTCGTAAGCGACGCTACACACAGCGCTAGCGAGTTAACTCAACAATTTCTCCGCTTTAGCTAAAACCAAAGCTAAGTCTTGCTACCCACTATATACAGAACTGATATTTTCGACAAACTGGACGTCACTTTTGTCACAAAGTAGGACATATACATCCCGACGACATGCAAAAGAGTAGTAAGACACCCACTGCTTTTCACAAAACTAATTCCTAAAGGGTATATTACACGAAGCGTATTTGGTTAAGTGATACCAAACAGTTCTGTTTCCCGCCAAACAAAATATGAAGTGGAATTGTAATCAAATTTCTGGAAATTTATCGAAGATTTCCAGTCTTATAGGGCATTAAAATGATTATTTAAATACTAAACTTAAAGACACTCAATTTAACTAACTGTTTCGCGAATGACGAATTGAACACAAAGTCTCTTGGGGGATATGGATACCAAAACCTGAAAACAAAAATCAAAACAGTAAAATATCTTTATTATATTTCTGTAAGCAGAAGGATCTCCACACAATAATTTTCTCAAAAGATTTGCAGAAGAATTATATTTATCTCTCCTCCCAATCCATCTTCTTATCCATTTTCTTTTATTTTTCCCTACTTTTCCTTTTTGATTTTGGTAGATAGTTCTTTTAAGACTTTTGCGAGAAACAGAATGCCACCATTTATTACTTCATTCGACTTTGTGACTCGACTGGTGGCTACTTTATACGTTCCTGTATATGACACGGGGCGACCAACATTTGCGAGCGACCAAAAACGCCAGCGACCAGCGTCTAAAGTAGCCCACGCGTCAACTTTAGACGCTCGCGTTTCGGAGCAGCGGCTTTGTTCGCTGTCGTTGTTTACACGGAGCGAATTTAGCAGCTGCGTCCAAATTCGCCGGCGACTAGCGACTAAATATGTTCCGTGTAATATACCCTTAAACGAGATATACCTTCAAGCCTGTGAAATAGTAAACAATAAAATAGTGAGTTATAAAATTAAGAAGGAAACACTCGAATTATGGCGAAGCTGTGTGAATTCAGCCTGTGAGCAGGTGGGGAAAACACCACGAAAATCGTGAGACTACAAAACTCATAGAACTTACTGATTGTGCCCTAAAGCACAGGGCGAAACGTGTTTGGTGGATGTAAAAGGACTGCAGTAATAAAACGGCTGTTTCATTTGCGAAAAGAAAAAAACTTATACTGTTTGTCAGTGAAAACTTGCATGCAGTGGCACAGCCAGGAGTTGGTTCTGGGAGACGCTCATTTAAAAAAAAATAGCCTATTGAATTTATTAAACTATGACTTATATTTACACTTTTTATAATTTAACCAATTATATCACGAAAACAATTGCACAAGAAATGAAATGAGTAGGTTCGCATTATTTTGAAAGTGGAAGAGGAGCAACGTGGTGGAAATGGAGTGTACATAATCAACTCGTAAAATAATTAAGCAGCTTCTATGTTACTAGCCATAGAGAAAGGTATTTACAGTTTAATTAACATGAGCCTATGTGTAGAAATTGAACTACAATAACAATTGTTGTCCATAAGATTCCACTCGGTGGCACAGCTGACTGCTAAGCAGCGGGTCGCCGCATATGAACAATCGGCTCCTAACTCAGCACAGCAGTAAGAATAGCGGCAGCATCAAAGCTGGTCGCGCCGGCATTAAAACCGCTCACAGTAACACCAACACACGTCCTCAGTGACGGCATACGTTGGCGACCCATTGTCACGATCACTTGTGCTTGGCAAATTATAGTTACGCTGTGATTTTTTACATGTGGACTTCTTCAAATTTCGGGTACTGACCTGTTTAAAGAAATTAACCACTTAATGCCGGCTGTCGCAAATTCGCCTCATACCATTGTGACCCATATATATGGAAGAGTAAGTGTTTTCAGAGCCCAGCTCCGGTTGTATCAGATTCTACAGGGACCGGCGCATTGCGTGTGACGTGTGCTACCATCTACCGAGCATTGACTGTCTTTCTATGACAACATTTGTGTATTGTGTGCGTGTTGCTAACCAAGACCTGAGATTGTGTTCCGTGAAATACAACTAAATACAGAGGTCAGTTTCATTTTGAAAATTATATTTTGTTTTTCTAATATCTTTTAACTATTTTATATCATATTTAGATGTGATAAAGCAGATAAAACTTTCAGTGAACACGTAAATACGGTTTATGTAAAATATGCATCATCAGGCACTTGGGCACTTCTGTGGGCAAATGCAAGCGATAAAATAAAACGAAGAAAGGACGATGGTTTGACAACAGAGGTGTAATTGTTTCCAGTGCGTTTGCATCTGCTCATCCGGTGATCACAATAAAAAGATGGGACCGAAAGAAAAAGCACGCACTCAAATACCATGCCCTAGGATTGTTACAGTTTACAATACATTCATGGGAGGGTTGGATTTACTTGACGCTCTAATTTCCTGTTATAGGATTTTCGTAAAGTCAAGGAAATATTACCATAGATTGTTTTTCCACCTAGTTGATCTTGTAATAGTGAATTCGTGGTTGCTGTATCGAAGGGATTGTGATGCTTTGGAAATTCCCCGTCGCAAACAAAACGATCTTCTGGAATTCAAATCCAGAATAGCAGATGCTCTCTGTAAGCAAGGAAAAGATATGGCACGAAAAAAGAGAGGTAGGCCCTTACTAAGTATGGAAACGGAAATCCAACGTAAGAAGCGTCGGGGTCCAATGAAACCATTCCCTGATAAATCTACCCGTACCGATGAAGTAGTTCATTGGCCTTGTGTAACAGGAAGGCAAAGATGCAAAAGACCCAGCTGTAAAGGACAGACAGTCATTATGTGTGCGAAATGCAAACTTAGCCTTTGCCTAAACAAAAATTCCAATTGTTTTAGGCAATTTCATGAGTAAAGAAATGTTGATCCTCTGCATTAGATTTATAAGTAACCATAATTGTAATTCAAAGGCATGTTCATTCTTTTCATTAAATCTTATGAGAACAATAAAAAATTTCCCTCAATGAAGAGTTGTAAGCGCTTTATTTCTCAAATGCCTATTGTCGCAAATTTGACACATACCTAATTATAACAACTATGTATAACATTTCTTATATTTGATGTTATAAATGGTCTGAGACCCCAATATTGAGCGCAATATATGATTTTTGATTTTTTTCTTGCAGTAGAAATTAATTCAGGCATTAAGTGGTTAAAAATTTAAAACAATAAAAAATAATAAAATTAAAAATCTTTAGGAGGTGCTGGGGGGGGGGGCTTCAGCCCCATTAGCCCCCCTCCCTGGCTGTGCCATTCCTTGCATGTGACCAAATCAAATATTCAAATGTTTGTATAGTTTATGGGACTTAACTAAGGGGGTCATCAGTCCCTAAACTTACAAACTACTTATGAATTAGCTAACACTAAGGACGCCACAAATATCCATGCCCGAGGGGGGATTCGAACCCCCGACCGTAGTGGCCGTGCAGACCGTGACTGACGCGCCGCAGTCCCCTCGGCCACCACGACCGGGTGCATGTGACCGTTCTTGTTCCAGGGACAATGGGAAATAGATTTATGAGTGGATTCTCGTGACAGACAAACTTTTTGCTGGACGCATGATACCGGCATACGCGTTAGGTTCAGTATTACATCCAAAGTGTCTCCTGGGACCACCTCTAACAGTTTCCTGAACAAACGGGTAATGTAACACTTCGCGATTCGTCTCGCCCATTTACTACCTTATCGACGTATTCCTATCCTCAAATTCGGTAACTAAGATGCATCTGGAGGTATAAATGACACCAGATTGTACAACAAGAAAATTAAGGTTAAAGAAATCGCTTTACTTCGAATGAACAGCAAAGAGGAAATTAGACATGTGGCTCTCCCCTACTATGCTGGTGTATCAACACTCTTTACAAAAAGTAATTTTATGGTTTCTTTCCAGACAAGGAAGAAGATTGGCATGAAATTACCACAGAATATAGAGATGGAATCTATATCTGACCAATCTGGAGTATATCACCACCACCTAGAGAGAAGGCAGCGGCGCTCTCATGTGACGTCAGGCAGAGTAGGTTGCGCGCGCATAGCTGACTGGCTCGCTGCTTCGGCATAGTGGGCCGTGCCCCAGCGGCTGCCCAGTCAGCTTTGCGCGCGCAACCTACTCTGCCTGACGTCACATGAGAGCGCCGCTGCCTTCTCTCTAGGTGGTGTTGAGTATATAAATTCAAACGTCTGCAGTGCAACAAAATTTACATAATTTTCTTCCTTTGGGACATCCACAATTATCAATCTTCATTCTAAATAATGGGATCCGCTACAGTTGTTAATTTTAAACTTTTTATTTTATCCACCACCCGAATTTGGAGACCTATATCTCATCATCAGATGGATTTGCAAATTACAATCAAATAAAATAGTGACGTCCATCACGTAATAAAATGGCTACTCTACACCTTTACTAAAATGATTCAGTACAAAGGGAGTATACGTACTTAATGAGTCCGTAAAACTTACATTTAGCAACAGATTAAAATAGTGAGTATCTGCTACATGCAACAAATCGGGAGGCACTATAGACAACTTGGGCGCGACATAGCCACTCACAAGGCAGGGTCTGCATATAAAACAATAAGTCTCATAATTAAGAAGCGAAACATAGAAAATTGGCACTGTTAAGAACGAAGAGTGTTTGTATATTCCGCGCGCCTAACCATACCGAACCAAAATGTGATCCCCATGCAACTTACCCACCCGAGACCAAAATTCTGGCTTCAATACTCGTTTAAGGTACCCTCCACCATGAACCTTACAAAATTTAACCATGTAGCTCCTCTTGTTGTGTAGATCAAGTGTGTAAACTTTGATCACGATTCAAGCAAAACAGTAGACTGGTGTTGTAATCTGTTGTAAAGTACTATTCACCATGCACTGTACAAAATTTTATGTAGACATGTTTTGAAGATTTGAAGGAAATTGAAAACAAGAAGAACATGGCACGGGATAACGGATGTGTACAGATGAACTCAATGATAGTGAGATCTCAGTACAGAGGAACCTGGAAGACGATAAGCGACTTCAGGAAGAACTGCAATAAAACAAAGAAAAAAATGCAATAAAATTGAAGTATGGAAAGATTACTACCGCGATTTATTGATGGAAAATAGAGTAGAATATGTGGGTACTAAATTAAGTTGTGCAGAATTAGGAGATGATAACAATAGAATATATTAATGTGAAGGAGGTTACAGAAAGATCTACAAAAATGAAAAATAATAAAGCATAAGGACCAAGAGATCTGCCATTCGAGTTACTACATATGATACGATGAGAACTTTAGAAATAATTTGTGCAAATTTTAATAAATGTTTAATGGGAGATGATCTACCAGAGGACTAGGCAGTGTAGTATATTTCCTCAGTCTAAAAGAAGGGAGATAGAAAAGATTGCAGTAACTATAGAGGTATAAGCATAACGCCTGCTATGGGGAGATTGAATGGAAAAGTTTTTAAAACTAGAATGGAGTAAGAGATTAATGAAATAGAATAGCAAAGTGGTTTTAGAGCAGGAATATCTTGCCCAGTTACTATATTCACTTTAAAAATCATAGCAGAAAAATATTTTTCAAAGGGCGGCTCCGTAGCACAGTGGTACAGTGCCAGATTCCAACGGTCGCGGGTTCGATTCCTGCCAGGTCCTAGGATTTTTATCTGTCACTTTTCACTTCATTCACCTCTGGCAGTGTTGCTGATGTGAAAAATACCGAGTAGCACCGTGGTTCGGAACCCACGTTAAACTGTAGGTCCCCTATAACTGGTTGGGTAAGTCAGTTCGATGGTCGGAGGAAGGCAACGGCATACCACCTCCAAACAGGACCATGCCTAGCAAAGCACTGTGGTGTTCAAACCAATCTTCGGATGGTTGACTGCTTTACCTTTTTGCTACAGTGGCAGGTTATCACGATTTGACTGTGTTTGAACATGGTGCACGAGACATGGGACACAGCATCTCCGAGATAGCGATGAGGTGGGACATTTTTCAAGTGCACCGTGAATGTCGGAAATCAGGTGAAACATCACATACACGACATCGCTGTGACCAGATAAAGAACGGGACCAATGACGACTAATAGGGAGTAATTCAACGTAACAGAAGTGCAACCCTTCCGCAAATTCCTGAGGATTTCAATGCTGAGCCATCAACGAGTGTCAGCATGCCATCCATTCAACGAAACGTCATCAATATGGGCCACTCGTTACCCTTGCTGACCGCACGACGCAAATTCTTATGCCTCGCCTGATCCGGGCGACACCGACATTGGACTGTTGGTGACTGGAAAGATATTGCCTGGTCTGATGAATCCCGTTTCCAATTCTATCGAGCGGATGGACGTGTACGGGTATAAAGACATTGTCACGAATCCATGGACCCTGCGTATCAACAGGAGACTTTTCAGCCTGATGGACGCTGTAATGGTGCGGGGTGTATACTGTTGGAGTGATGTGAGACCCCTGATACGTGTAGATACGACTCTGAAACATGACACGTACGTACGCATCCTGGCTGAACACCTGCATCCATTCATGTCCTTTGTACATTTCGATGGACTTAGGCAAATTCAGCAGGACAGGCGACACCTCGCATGCCAAAAATTGCTACAGAGTGGGTCCATGAACAGTCTTCTGAGGTTAAACACCTCAGCTGGGCACCAAACTCCCCAGCCACGAACTTTATTGAGGATGTCTGGGATGCCTTGCAACGTGCTGTTCAGAAGAGATCGCCACATCCTCGCAATCTCACGGGTTTACGGACAGCCCTGCAGGTGTCACTTTCCTCCAGACATTCGTCGAGTCCATGCCACGTCGTGCTGCGGCTCCTCTGCGTGCTCGTGGGGGCTGTACACGATATTACACCGGTGCACCGGTTTCTTCGCCTCTTGAGCGTATTATAAATAACCAATACAGATATAAGTCTTGAAGTAATGTTCCGAGCAGCGATGCACTTTGTCCTAAATTGTAGACTTCTATTTGCTTCGTCGTGGCAGTGCAATCTCGAGGCACACCCTTGATGAACACGTTGCAGTCCGTGAACACCGTGTAAAGTCTGTATTAAGGAGATGTGCTGACTATTTACACTATTGGCCATTAAAATTGCTACACCAAGAAGAAATGCAGATGATGAACGGGTATTCATTAGACAAATGTATTATACTAGAACTGAGATGTGATTACATTTTCACGCAATTTGGGTGCATAGATCCGGAGAAATCAGTACCCAGAACAACCACCTCTGGCCGTAATTACGGCCTAGATACGCCTAGGCATTGAGTCAAACAGAGCTTGGATGGCGTGTACAGGTACAAATGACCATGCAGATCAACACGATACCACAGTTCATCAAGAGTAGTGACTGGCGCATTGTGACGAGCCAGTTGCTCGGCCCCATTGACCAGAAGTTTTCAGTTGATGAGATATCTGCAGAATGTGCTGGCTGGGGCAGCAGTCGAAATATTCCGTATCCAGAAAGGCCCGTATAGGACCTGCAACATGCGGTCGTACATCATCCTGCTCAAATGTAGGGTTTCGCAAGGATCGATTGAAGGGTAGAGCCACGGGTCGTATCACATCTGAAATGTAACGGCCACTGTACATAGTGCCGTCTATGCGAACAAGAGGTGACCGAGACGTGTAACTAATCGCACCTCGTACCATCACGCCAGGTGATACGCCAGTATGGCGATGACGAATACACGCTTCCAATGTGCGTTCACCGCGATGTCGCCAAACACGGATGCGACCATCATGATGCTGTAAACAGATCCTGGATTCATCCGAAAAAATGACGTTTTGCCATTCGTGCACCCAGGTTCGTCGTTGCGTACATAATCGCAAGCGCTCCTGTATGTGATGCAGCGTCAACGGTAACAGCAGCCATGGTCTCCGAGCTGGTAGACCATGCTGCTGCAAACGTCGTCGAACTGTTGGTGTAGATGGTTGTTGTCTTGCAAATATCTCCATCTGTTGACTCAGGATCGAGAATTGGCTGCACAGCCATGCGGATAAGATGCGTGTCATCTCGACTGCTAGTGATTCGAGGCACCGATTCCATATTCTGCTAACAGTCAATGGATCGCGACCAACGCGAGGAGCAATGTCGTGATACAATAAACCGCAATCGCGATAGGCTACAATCCGACCTATATCGAAGTCGGAAACGTGATAGTACGCATTTCTTTTCCTTACACGAGGCATCACAACAATGTTTCACCATGCAACGCCGGTCAACTGCTGTTTGTGTATGAGTAATCGGTTGGAAACTTTCCTTGTGTCAGCACGTTGTAGGTGTCGCCACCGCTCCGAAAAGCTAATCATTTGCATATCCCAGCATCTTCGTCCTGTAGGTTAAATTTCACGTCTGTAGCACGTCATCTTCGTGGTGTAGCAATTTTAATGGCCAGGAGTGTAACTATCCTTCGCCGGCCGCGGTGGCCGAGGGGACTGAGGCGCTCCAGTCACGGCCTGCACGACCGCTACGGTAGGGGGTTCGAATCCCCTCTCGGGCATGGATATTTGTGCCGTCCTTAGAATTAGCTAGTTCATAAGTAGTTTGTAAGTTTATGGACTGATGACCCCGTAGTTAAGTCCCATAAGCTCTACAAACATTTGAACAAACATTTCTAACTATCCTTCGGCCCATCAAGTTTCACACGCTTTAGTATGTTCGTACTGCGCGCAACTTGCGGGATTGTAGAAACTCGTGTTGCCAACTGTCCGCTTTTCCGTAACCGTATAGATTTGAGGTAATAGCCTTTGGTTGCATCAAAAAAAATGTTCAAATGTTTGTATCGCTTATGGGACTTAACTACGGGGTCATCAGTCCCTAAACTTACAAACTACTTATGAACTAACTAATCCTAAGTACGGCACAAATATCCATGCCCGAGGGGGGATTCGAACCCCCGACCGTAGTAGCCGTGCAGACCGTGACTGGAGCGCCTCAGTCCCCTCGGCCACCGCGGCCGGCTTGGTTGCATCACAATACGCGATACTATATCAACATTTCAACTAAATTTTCATGTTCATTATGGATTATGGACATCGAGTGGCAACCCTTTTACTAAACACATGTGCTCAAATATGTTGCTTGCATGTTACTCCAGACTCTCCAGTCATCTGTGTTGTGCTGCAGTAGAGGCAAGCACCGACGAGTGTGGCAAACTTTTTTCCGGCACAGTTCACGTTCCACCGGGCCACAACGTTTTTGTAAGCACGCGCGTAGTGAACATGTGCACACGAGCCATTTCAGTACTTCTTCTTTTCTGCAAGTGCAATGTTACTCTCTGACTATATCTTTTCTCAGGCTTGGTCTCTTGGACAGACTCCCTGCTGGCGAACTAAGTTCTTTATGACGCAGTTTTTCGACTCTTCCCGGTGTATTTATTTCACATCACTTACTTTGGTTATCTCAACCTTGCTTCTCACATCTGACTTCGACCTCCAAGTCCTCTGTTTCTCTCTCTCTCTTTCTACTCACACATAATCCCACCCCTACCCACCCACCCGTCCTAAGCGCCCAAATACAGGGTGTCCAGAAAAGGACTACCTGATTTCAAAATTAAATATCTCGAAGACAAAGATCGGTAGAGGAAAGCAGGGCCCGCCGCGGTGGCCGAGGGGACTAAGGCGCTCCAGTCACGGTCTGCACGGCCGCTACGGTCGGGGGTTCGAATCCCCCCTCGGGCATGGATATTTGTGCCGTCCTAGTTCGTAAGTAGTTTGTAAGTTTAGGGACTGATGACCCCGTAGTTAAGTCCCATAAGCTGTACAAACATATGAACAGTTCAAACAGTTGAAACATGAATGCAGTAAACGATATGTTTATTGTGAAAGCTGTAAGAAGGTTATACAACAGTTTGAAATAATAGTTACAAAAGCTGTTAACATATGATGCTGTAATCGCCATACATAATGCCTAGTATAAATAGTGATCTCAAGCCCAGAGCGATCAGTTCCACTACTGAAACGTGAAAGGAGGTTAGCGTACCGAAGGAAGAGATTAAAACCGTGTACTCCATTGAACAACGCGTTTTTCTGGTGCTAGAGTACCACAGGTTAGAAGAGAGTCCTACGGCAAAAGGCAAAGTTTTCAAGCACGATTGAATGTTACGAAAGGACCCGATGCGAAAACCATTCGTACGCTCTTCGCAACGAACAGGCAGCGAAACTGATGATCTAGTGGGGCACCTTGGCCGCAAGCAAACCGCAGTTATGCCTGAAAATATCACTACAGTTTCTGGAATTATGCAGCGAAATCCAATGTCATCCGTCCGTAGAATTGCATATGAGACTGGTTTGAAGCGTTCCAGCACGCATAAAATACTGAGAAAGAGCTTATACATGTTTCCATTCAAAATTCAAACGCACCAGCTATGCAACAAAGAGTTGCCTTTGCTAATCAGATGCTCACAATGATTGATAGTGGAGGATTTGATGTTGGCTGCATCTGGTTTACAGATGAAGCACACTTCCACCTGAATGAATACGTGAATAAGCAGAACTGGCGATTTTGGGGTTCCGAAAAGCCATATTGGTGTGAAGCAAAACCCCTGTATTCTCCTAAAGTTACTGTGTGGGCTGCAGTATGCAACAGAGGCGTTATTGGCCCTTTTTTCATTCGAGAAACGGTCACTGGTGCACGTTACTTTGCAATTTTGGAACAATTTGTCGCCACAAAGCAAGCGTTAGAGGATCGACCAGGTACTGAATGGTTTATGCAAGATGAAGCCCGACCACATCGGACCGAACAAGTGTTTCGCTTTCTTGAGGAATACTTCGGGAATCGAGTCATTGCTTTGCAATATCCCAAATTTACTGGTGCAGGCATGGATTGGCCTCCATATTCGCCAGATCTCACTCCCTGTGACTTTTTTTTGTGGGGCACAGTGAAACACATGGTCTACCCGAAGCATCCCGCCACACTGGACGAGCTTGAATCGGCGATCTCCGTGGCATGTGAATCCATTTCGGTTGAGACACTACAAAATGTGATGGCGAATTTCATTCTTCGTTTGCGCCACCTCTGTAGTGCCAATGGTGAACATTTGAAAACATTGTGATGTGATTGTTTGCAAAGAGTGTTTTCATACGCTTATTTCACTTATGTATGCTGATATGAGCTGTACAGCGTACAGCACCATCAGTTAGCAACTTTTGTAACTATTATTTCAAACTGCTGTATAAACTTCTTACAGCTTTCACAATAAACATATCGTTTACTGCATTCCTCTACCGATCTTTGTTTTCGAGATATTTAATTTTGAAATCAGGGAGCCCTTTTCTGGACACCCTGTAATATAACATTATCTCTGATTGAAGCCAACAACATCCAGAGCTCTGATGTACATGTCAGTACCAAAAACTATAAACGTATTCTCACCTTGAACTGTAGTTTTCCAGAGTTTGTAAACAGCACATTATAAACAAAATTTTCTCGGTTTACTTGCGTCGTCAGTTATTGTTAATTTCTCGTGCTTTCGACGATAGCCTCTGTGGTGTCGCACAAGTCCAAAGTGCGCGCCACCTACTTTCGCCGCGCGCCGCCATGCACGCACGGCGCGGCGTTCTTACGACGTCAGCCACGAGCGCCCTCTGCTACAACTCCGCTCGTGGCCACAACTGAACGACATCGTTTACTTGGGACTGAGATAGGAACCAGTTAACACTTCGGAATCAGATAGGCACCAGTGAAGACTTGGCTATCGGCTAGGCACTAGGCAGGCCTCTAGCTCAACTATATATCAGCATTCTGCAGTACTGAGCTATGTAAAAGTTAAGTATTACTAAGTCCCTAAGAAATATAGATTTCGTTATAATTTACTCTAGTGTTTCTTGTTTCTGCTGTCCCACTGGCTGGTCACCTCCTACCTGCACAAGCGTGCATCCTTTATTCCTGAGTCGGTCTTTCTACTCGGCCACCGACACCTACGACGGAAACGAGACACAAAAGCGGCAACGAGGCTGGGACACAAAAGCCTCTATCGCCCTGGTTAGGTGCAAATGAGTGTGTGGTGGTCTTTTATAGCCCACGGAGAGCTCCTGTTTGGTCGGCATTCTGACTGGTCGGCTACTGCGTACTGCTATAGCGATGTCGACGTCCGCGCTGGTGGCGTGCTCAGCTCCAAATTGAACTCTGAAAGGCGTAATCACTCTCTAATTATGATGGTGATGATGAAGTTTCGCCATCGATGTGGCGATCGGGCCCATCCGCCCGCCCCATCATTGTCTGTTAATGACCTCATTTGATGCGGTATTGGGGGGAATATTGTCGCCGGCCGCGATGGCCGAGCGACTGCGGCGCGCCAGTCACGGTCTGCACGGCCACTACCACAGATAAACGCGGGGTTGAATCCCCCTCGGGCAGGGATATTTGCGCCGTCCTTAGTATTAGCTAGTTCATAAGTAGTTTGTAAGTTAAGGGACTGATGCTCCCGTAGTTAAGTCCCATAAGCTCTACAAACATTTGAACATTTTGGAATATTGTCAGTGCTCATCTCCACTGTTCCTTGTCGTGCTTCTTGACGTGGAACAGCTAATAATGGTTCACGCAGCTCCTCAGTTGGCCACACGAAGCAGTGTGTACCGCGTTGTACTCCTTCCATGAAGCATAAATCCTTGGCGATACTGAGATTGACAACCGGGTCGTTCGCATAGCAATAAGCCGCACTGTCCACTTAAACTACACATTACACTCGTATCAAAATGGCCCCCTCAGTAGTTACGTGGTATACATAGGGTGGTTATAATTAATCTTTCACTATTTAACATATTAACGGCCGCGGTGGCCGAGGGGACTAAGGCGCTTAAGTCACGGTCTGCACGGCCACTATGGTCGGGGGTTCGAATCCCCCCTCGGGCATGGATATTTGTGCCGTCCTTAGTCTTAGTTAGTTCATAAGTAGTTTGTAAGTTTAGGGACTGATGACCCCGTAGTTAAGTCCCATAGACTATAAAAACATTTGAAAATTTTGAAACTAATTACCGTAAGAGTAACATACGTGGTAGCATTAATGTTCAAATGTTCAAATGTTTGTATAGCTTATTGAACTTGACTACGGGGTCATCAGTCCCTAAACTTATAGACTACTTATCAACTAGCTTATACTAAGGACGGCACAAATATCCATGCCCGAGGAGGGATTCGAACCCCTGACCGTAGTGGCCGCGCAGACCATGACTGGCGCGCCTCAGTCCCCTCGGCCACCGCGGCCGGCTAGCATTAACGTATAGAGTAAGGGGTGTATGATTTCAATGCGTCACAGCGCCAACGTCCATTTACAACTAGAGATGGCGGTTGTGGCTGAAACAACTCAGTTTTCGGTTATACCTTTTTTTTTCCATCTCCAGTTTAACCTTTCAGTAAAAACCTCTGAATATAACCGTTTTTAAACAAGAGGTTTTCGGTTTTTATTGCTATTATTTCCAGAAATCAAAAGTTGAAATATTTATGATTCCTCAGACTTTTGCATTATACTTTTCTTCAAGATATGTAGCATCTACATATCTGGTAAAATAGGGAACTGAAACAGTCCGTCAATGTTCGTTGTTTTTATCGAAAAGTAACGTGAGGTTGAATACTACAAAAAGAATCACCTGTTTTCTCCTATCGAAGCTGAATCTCGGATGAAAAATTATACTGTAATGAAGGATCACATCACTATTTGGGCACTGCAAACAGTCAGTACTAAAGGGTGAAAACTGATGATGTGTCTTCCGTGCGACGTTGGCCATTTCCAAGGGCTACAGACTGATGCAGGCATGTAACGTAGACACACGCAACAGATCAGTAAATGCTCCGAAACTGGTAATCTTAATAAATGAGGTTATTGCGATCTTGTTTGTTTTTACTACTTTATTTTTCCTCTTTACATTATAAACTATGAATGAATTCCTATGTTTCTAATTTATTACTGTTGACATAATATCCTTCATGTGATATTATCTCATGGAAATGGCCGACAAATAGAAAGTACTGTCGAGACTCGGGATCCATCATTAAAAGAAAGGCGTTATTCGTTGCGGCGAGATATATTTGCGAAATTTCTTTCACCAACTCTCTCTGCCGAATGCGAACATATTTTCATAGCACCCACCTACATAGGGAGACATGATCATCATAATAAAATAAGAGAAATCAGTTCGAAAACAGACTGATTTAGGTGTTCCTTTTTTCCCGCGAGCTATTAGAGAATGGGACTATAGAGAAATATCATTAAAGCGGATGATGAACCTTCTGACATGCACTTCAGTGTGACTTGCGGAGTATCTATGCAGCTCATCTGTAACATCCTCAGGCTGCAGTAAGTGAATGCAACGCGAATAAAAATATAAGGATTGTGATGTAAGGAACCCATATGGACAGTAGCAGACTTTAGAAAACACCTGCTCCTCTCCAATTACTTGGCCTAAAATATTATCTTCTCTCTTGGAAGACTCAGTCATCAAGAACGCCGAAAAGCGTTATTTGAAGGACACACTGCCCATCGCCTGGGTTATCAGCTAAGTGTATAGTTATCTCTTGGCGTTTTACGGTTCACTGCATACTGCTGTGTCTTCATAAGCTACGTGCACACTGAGAGATTTGTCGCGGAGATTTGTGCCTGGCCCATGTAGCCGATGAGATCGGGCACATCTGTTTTTCCACATGTGCCTATATCCGTTCGCTGAGCGAAAACACGGCACAAATTCCAGGTACATTTTCTACTGCGCATGCGCAATACACAGGCAGACTCGTGCTGTTACATCTTGTATGCACATGACTAGTTGTTTACATCCGTGAAATCTGTGAAATCGTAAGCTTGTTTTGTATTCGTAGGCGGAATGGAGTGGACACATTTTAATACAATGAAACTAATCGATGAATTCCGTGACCGGCTCATGTTGTGGGATCTCACATGTGCGAAAAATAAAAACCGAAACGCCAAACGCGATGCAGTTCATGGAACTGCATTGCTGTTCAACACTGCCGATGAAGAAATGAACAGCAAATTGCACAACCTGCGGTCGCAATTCTTTCGCGAACATAATAATGGACGAATCAAATGTTATTGGAGAAAACAACATCGACGGAAATGAGGGGCAGAGGGAGAATGTATATATTTTAACTGAATAAATGTTTTGCTATAAATTAACGTGGTTTTAAATGCTGTTAATAGTACTTGATTAGATATTTAAAAAAAAAAGCAAAAGACATAAAGTTCTTCCCTCAATAACTTTATTATGGCTTCACACACTTTTGGTATTATTTCACTGATTTTCGGTTTCCGAATCCTGTACCTGTACATTAAGGAGCTGTATTAATCTGCTGTAGCTACAAATCGTAACGTAACGACACGTTGTTCAGCATCTAAATGTTCAAATGTTTGTAAAGTCTATGGGACTTAACTACGGGGTCATCAGTCCCTAAACTTACAAACTACTTATGAACTACTTACAACTAAGGACGGCACAAATATCCATGCCCGAGGGGGGATTCGAACCCCCGACCGTAGTGGCCGTGCAGACCGTGACTGGAGCGCCTCAGTCCCCTCGGCCACCGCGGCCGGCATACAGCATCTCTAAAATGTGTATCCTTGTGTAGTATGAGCTGTCATATTCAGCAATGTTTCAAAGTTCGTCGTCGACATACGAATAAAATTTTTGAAACCTGTGTAGGCTATCTTGAATTTTCAGGTCACTCATCACTGAACTGTAGCCTCCATGATTACTCCGCTTCCGCGTCGGGGGTTCGAATCCCCCCTCGGGCACGGATGTTGGTGTCGTCTTTAGTATAAGGTATTCCATAAGTAGTTTGTAAGTTTAGAGACTGATGGCCCGTAGTTAAGTCCCTTAAGCTTAACTAACATATGAGTAACAACTCCGCTTATTGAGAAAGTTACGCTCCGACCACCTGCTTTACTTTCTCACATAGTCAGGACTAGCGCTTAGAAATTGAAGTTCTGCATCGGAAGCCGTGATCCGTGACTGGCTACATGTCGCCAGCGAGAACACTGCTTGTGCCAAGCACATGTCTCTGATCAAAGTCGCGATATACATCTGTCGAGATACTTATCTCCGCGACTTGTGCCGGGAACAAATTTCCGCGACAAATCCCTCAGTGTGAACGTAGCTTTACGTACACTACATCGCGATAAGAACTTGCTAGAAATTATCACACATTGCAGTCAGAAACATTCAAATACGGCCATGACGCATCTTACAGTCTGATACTTCCGAGTCTGGATGGCTTGGACAAAACTTCTAGTGCGATGCGTAATAGTTTGCTTTAAATATACTTGTAAGCTGTTGTGGATGAGTAGGGAAAACACCCCTGTAATGTTCGAAATCAGTATTAATCGTATGCAGCTTGACTAACAACTAACTCTACCCAAGCGCCTCGCGGTGTTTCCGATGCACTTCGTGTATTTTGTAGTGTAGGTCAAAATATGAGGCACGTATTCCTTTCTAGGTGGGCCATTTCCATTCGGACAACAGGAAAACTTTCATTTGATGTGGGGTTTCATTTTTCTGTCATAGAAACTAGACGTTAAGTTAATGTATTTGACAGACTCGCAGCTGTGATAATGCTAACACTTCCGGTTGTTTTTTAACAGCGAAAGTAACGTAATTTCATGAAATCACGCGATTAGGACACTCATACCTCGGAAACTATTCAAAATAAACTTTTCAAATAAATTACGAAATGAAGGCACAATTGCATAGATTGAAGTGGTATTCATGCGGTATTTTTAGACTTTAAATGTCATGTACTTTTTATCATTTATCATATTTTGTCTCTAAAATGAATTTTTAAATGGAATAAAATGTGTGCATATTGTGCAGCATTTGCTTTGAAATCAGAATCAATAAACAGTTTTATGATGTGTTGAACAGAGAACTGTAGGGAAAAAATGTATCTAGAAACTATCCCAAATTTGCCGACTGCACTACGCCGTTGCCACGGCGGATTAGCCGTGCGCACTGGGGCGCTGTGCTGCGGTGCGCGCGGCCGTTCTCCGTCGGGGGTTCGAGTTCCCCTTCGAGCATGGTAGTTTGTGTTGTTCTTACGTTAATTTACCTTAGATTAAGTAGTTTGTAAGCTACGGACTAATGACCAAGCAGTTGAGTCTGATAAATTTACAAACATTTGAACTACGCTATGTTGTATGTAACCAGTCAGTTGTTACGGCCAACGAACTATATAAACTACATAGAGAGGCTGGCGGACAACCTGTTAAATCGTGACGACGGATTTCATCTTGGCAATGCATGGAAGCCACTTATATGACGCCTTCGTTCTGAAAGAATGTCCGCGTCTTCACTTCCGCTTGATGTTACCACTTTTAATGATTAATTAGTCATTTGTAAGCACTGTGGATACGTAACAGCTCTGTTTATGTTTGCACTCAGCGCTCACATGTTTATCTCTGAAGTATATATTCATCTATGACTAGCGCAGCAGTTACGAATGTGATATCTTCGAGCATGCGCAGTCTAATCCTCAGTAGATTTGCATCACGTGATTTACCGTATAAATAGGCACGCGCAGAAGCTGAGAACTCAGTCTTGGATTCGCCTTGAAGATGGTTGTAAGGTTTGCAGCCGAAATATCGGACGAAGAATTGTCGCTGTCCCGGGTGCACTCCCGAAATATGATGGAATACACACACTACATTTACATGCAACACATCCTCAGGAAGACGAAAACCGATTGTCGTAAACCGTTTTTCGCCGTCGTGTTTACATGGCATACCCTAAATCGGATTTCCTAATCCGCTTAACATGACGGCTGAAAAACAGCTGATTCAGTTCCTGATTTAGTCTGCACAATCGGTATTTTTCTTTATTTAAATACACAGATTTATGTTCACTCTAATATTTATACTTTTATTTCACATTATAAAATATCACTCTTTCTATATGTGCCGAAAATTCTTAGCAAGAAAACACAATCTGACAAGCCAAGAACGCTTCAAAAACGGTTGCGTTTACATGAGCACAAAAATCGATTGTGGAACTGGAAAACCGCTTTAAGGGAAGCGGATTTCCAGAATCGATTTTGGAGTGTTTACATGACCAACCAAACGCGGAATTGGGAAATCGGTTTACGAAATCCGATTTTGGGAGCCCAAGTAAACGGGGTGATAGACTATCTTTGGGTTAACAGCGCTCCCTGTGGCAGCAACCAGGAACTGTGTCAGCCACTTTTTCAACGCCTAGTGCGCCGAATACGAAAGTTAGACCGACGCTATTTACGTGTTTTGGTTTCACATTTTATGTATCATAAGTAAGCTTGAAATGTTATTTATTAAGCTGAAATCGTGCCCAGTGTATGTGCAGCATATAAATGTACTAAACGCGGTAATAAGACTGATGGAATATCGTATTTTCAGTAAATATTTGTATGTCTTCGTTTCTAATATTTCGTGTACTCGTCTTTTGTCCTACCACATTTCTGCATACAATAGTCCTACTGTAACTAAAGTTTTCCTTTGAAAAATGAAGAACTTACAAAACGATGGTTAGCCAATATGAGGCGAGATAAGTGGAAACCTACTGCATACAGTTACATTTTTTCATCGCATTTTGAGAAGAAATCATGTATGCAACAAATGATACAAAGCAGCTTCTGGCTAATACGATTCCGACAATTTTTTCGTTCCCTGTACATCTTCAAACAGCAAAAACGCCAGCAAGGAGATCCACAAAAAAAGTCAGATAGGTGAATCAGCTTCATTTGAAGATTATTTCATGTAGCCAGGTAGAAGACATGGAACCTCTTTTATTACCTATTACTAATGATGATTTAAGTCATTCAGACAGCAGTAAGCCTATTCATTGTGACCATGGCTATGTGCCAGAATACGAAATTTGGACATTACATTCCGAAAAAGTAGTTGAATATATATGTGGAAGCATCATTAGGCAAGTGCGTAAAAAAACATAAGTATTTAGATTGCTTGGAAGTTGTCCGTGCTCCTAAAAATGAGAATAAAATAGGATTAATCGGATTATAAGGGATAAAAAAGTCTGTTCAATCCCTAATAAATATCTTGTAGAAAAAAATTTCTTTTGCGGATGTATGTAGATGTATTTAGAATTTTGGGAAACAAGCCTACGTTATTTACCAACTACGACCACTACATAGTATCCTCGGAATTTTGGGAGGAATCTCATTACTCCAGCCTAATAAAGCTGTTATTAAAACATTTCTTCAGTTGTAGATTACATCATTTATGGTAAAGTCAAATCTGCGGAGGAAAGAGGTAAGCAGATTAGGCAAATGTACACGAAATTAATATTGTTTAAAGGACAGTGAAAAGGCATGTTTTTTGTATGAATGAAACGATGTTTAGCCGATGTAGTGTATGTGCCATTTGTAATTAAACTTTCCGATTTGCCTGCCACACACTTGTTTTCTATCGTTTATCCTTTATCCATATTAGCTTGGCTATGAAAATAACAATAAGCAGGTAGAGAATAGTTTGTTATGTCATTGCACAAAGTGAGGCGTCTTCTCCTGTTGGTTGGGGGACGGCGGCCCGCCGCAGTCTAACTTGTTAAGCGCAGTTCGTATTTATTACTTAATTATTTTTACCGCGTTGAACATAAGCGACTCCATTATACTTAAAACGTGTAATAAAAAGAAGTTCAAGCATATGCAAGAGTAATCTGTATCTATAAATGTGAATGTCACAAGACATAAAGAGCTAAAAATTTGTACAGAAACTAAAGTCTACCCGGGGAAGGCTTTAGGCACGGTTTTATGGCGATCGGATAGCTATTTATCTATATATATTAATGTGAATGTCTGTTCGGTGTACGCTTATCACGTCCGAACGACAAGACGCAGAGACCTGAATATTTGTACAGTTTATTTTATTTTATTTATTTGGCCATCTGAGTGTTAACGCAATGTGGCCATCTACAACACACAGTGAAAATGTACATATATTTAAATAAACAGACAAAACAGAAGTACATTTCTCAAAATGGGAAAGTGGAAACATAGCGAAAACTGCATTACATTACAATTTCAATAATGTTGGAACATTTTCACATATTCATAAGCAAAACCTTATATTACCAACACACTTGATGCTTTTAGATTGTTTACAGTGATCTTAATAAACTTAATTATGATTTATATACACGAATGTCTTTTGTAAGCAAAAGGGAAGAAGCTGACTGGGGAAGGGGATATCCCATCTTCACCAATGTCTGCAGGAATTTCAAACGTTCTCGGTCAAATTTGCGGCACCTGAACAGGATGTGGCTGACGTCAGCTTCCGTTTCAGGATCACACTCACATGCCGCCGAATCGTAGACGTTGATCCGATGTAGATGTTTTGGATAAGAGGCGTGATTGAAGCGAAGACGAATAATGGTAGAAATCGCGGATCGGTCCAGATGAGTCCTCATAAACCACGGCTGCGTAGAAATCCGAGGTTGCAGCACTATTTGTACAGTTACTAATTTATTCCTGAGGAAGGGTTTCAGGCACGGTTTTATAGCGATCTGATAGATATTCAGTAATTTTAAGAATATAACGCGAAATGCGGAACAATAATTACTATTTGAAAATTATATTTACTCTTTGAAAATGATATTATTGGTTGCATTGTTGCTTCAGGGTTGATAATGATAAAAGGGTGGAGTATATTGGGATGGAAAGTTATCGGTGTATATAAAATTCTACATGTTCAACGTATGTTTGTGGACAATTGTTCTCAGCAATGAAATGAAAAGATCGTATGCCATTTCTGGCCTGGATGTCCCGCGTGGGATTGTTCGGCCACCTAGTGCAAGTCTTCTTACTTGACAAATTTCGGCGACTTGCATGTGAATGATGATAAGGACAACACACAACATCCAGTCTCCTGATAGGAATCGAACCTGGGCCTCCTGCGTGGAAGTCAGCGACGCGGCCGTCTGAGCTACGGGGGCAGACGTTCTCAACAATGAAAAGTAAGAAAACGCGCCTGAGGAATTTTCTGTCAGATTGAAATATAATTTGCACGCTGCGTCTTCAGTGCACAAGAACAATTACACCTATTGGCAAAGGGAAAAAATACAAGAGAACAGAGAATCCCAAGCTGTTATGACAAGTTTTGTAAAAAAGCTCAAAAGGTAAATTAAGATAACTGTAAAAAACTGTTAATAAACGTAAGTTGTATGAGTATATTTTTGTTTGTTTTATATATAGCAATAGTACACTCCTGGTCATTAAAATCGCTACACCATGAAGATGACGTGCTACAGACGCGAAATTTAACGGACAGGAAGAAGATGCTGTGATATGCAAATGATTGGCTTTTCGGAGCATTCACACAAGGTTGGTACCGGTAGCGACACCTATAAAGTACTGACATGACGGAAGTTTCCCAACGATTTCTCATAAACAAGCAGCAGTTGGCCGGCATTCCCTGGTGAAATGTTGTTGTGATGCCTCGTGCAAGGAGTAGAAATGCGTACCACCATGTTTACGACTTCAATAAAGGTGTGATTGTAGCCTATCACGGTTGCGGTTTATCGTATCGCGACACTGCTGCTCACGATCCAATGACTGTCAGCAGAACATGGAATCGTTGGGTTCAGGAGGGCAATACGGAACGCCGTGCTGGATCCCACCGGCCTCGTTATCACTAGCAGTCGAGATGACATGAATGTTATCCTCATGACTGTTACGGATCGTGCAGCCACGTCTCGATCCCTGAGTCAACAGATGGGGACGTTTGCAAGACAACAACCATCTGCACGAACAATTCGACGACGTCTGCAGCAGCATGGACTATCAGCTCGGAGACCATGGCTGCGGTTACCCTTGACGCTGCATCACAGACAGGAGTGCCTGCGATGGTGTACGCAACGACGAACCTGGGTGCACGAATGGCAAAACGTAATTTTTTCGGATGAATCCAGGTTCTGTTCACAGCATCATGATGGTCGCATCCGTGTGTAGCGACATCGCGGTGAAAGCACATTGGAAGCGTCTATTCGTCATCGCCATACTGGCGTATCACCTGGCTTGATGGTATGGGGTGCTATTGGTTACACGTCTCGGTCACCTCTTGCTCGCATAGACGGCACATTGAACAGTGGCCATTACATTTCAGATGTGTTTCAACCCGTGGTTCTAACCTTCATTCGATCCCTGCGAAACCCTACATTTCAGCAGGATAATTCACGACCGCATGTTGCAGGTCCTGTACGGGCCTTTCTGGATACGGAAAATTTCGACTGCTGTCCTGGCCAGCACATTCTCCAGATCTCTCACCAATTGAAAACGTCTGGTCAATGGCGGCCGAGCAACTGGCTCGTCACAATACGCCAGTCACTGCTCTTGATGAAGTGTGGTATCGTGTTGAAGCTGCATGGGCATCTGTACATGTACACGCCATCCAAGCTATGTTTGACTCAATGCTCAGGCGTATCAAGGTTGTTATTACGGCCAGAGGTGATCGTTCTGGATACTGATTTCTCAGGATCTACGCACCCAAATTGCGTGAAAATGTAATCACATGTCAGTTCTAGTATTATATATTTGTCCAATGAATACCCGTTTATCATCCTCATTTCTTCTTGGTGTAGCAATTTTAATGGCCAGTAGTGTAATTCATTTAGTGTTCTGCATACAGCTGGCATCGGGTTTAAATTGTCTGATGAACGTAAGACGGCAGTTAGTAGGCTTGGGATGAATATCCTAAGCAACTTTAAAATGTCGAAATGAGCAGTAATTTAACGGAAAATGACGAAAGTGTTCAATGTAGTGCAATACTATACATTTTGCTTCCTTTTGATTGTAATTGAACGAAAATGAATGAAAACAATGTAGAAAACAATGTAAAAAACAATAGTGTTCCAATTATAAGAACTTGCCGTGACTCAACTGAGTTGCTAAATAAGTAGACTTTCTTTTTTAAAGAAATATGTCATGGTGTTTGCATGCCCACTGTAATATCTTTGTGAATATCTAGATTTTATTTATAGTTTTGGCGAAAATCAGATGAACTACGACACTTGCTTCCGATTGTTGTAGGTTAGGCGGCATTCGCATTGAAATGAAAAATCCGGCAACGCAGGTGGTTTTTACACCAAACCTATCACAGTTTCGCATCTCATCGAGCACTAAACCGACCGTATGACGCTGACATCGTGAATATACAACCTTGTATGTGCCAGTGCGTGTGCGTGCGTAAGTGTGTGTGTTTTATTTTTCATAAGGACGGTTGTTTAGTATTTAGAAAGATAAGACAGCGCTAGCTTCCAGGATTCTAATGCGCTTACCAACGGGTTGTAAAATGAGCATCTCCCTTACTCGTCTTTAAGAATGGCTGTTAAATGTCCCCATCGATCGCAAACCTCAACATGTTTCGGCTTAACGGTAGTTACCGTCCGTTGGCTATGTAGTATTTTGGCGGCGTTCGTTGGCATTCGCAACTCAGGCTCTAGTTGCCGGTCTCCCTGCAATGTGAGCGCAGCTGTTTTACCCCCACTCCATACACCAATTGCCACCCTTTTGTGGATGAGAGGGGAGGGGGGCTATTCTTTGCACACACGCAGCTGCAAACAGCTTTCCCCGTGCGTACGTCCTTGAGAAGCTGTGCACTTCGATGGTAAGGCATCGACTAAAACAGAAGTGATATCGGGCGTTCCACAGGGTAGTGTTATTGGTCCCCTGCTGTTTCTTATTTACATTAACGATTTAGGGGAAAATCTAAGTAGCCCTCTTAGGTTGTTTGCAGATGACGCCGTCATTTACCGTGTAGTAAAATCACCTCAAGATCAAAACCAACTGCAGAACTATCTGAATAAGATCACTATGATTTAAAAATTGGCAATTGACTCTAAATAATGAGAAGTGTGAAGTCGTCCACATGAATACGAAAAGAAATCCGTTAAACTTTGTTTACAAGATAAATCAATCAAACGTGAAAGCCGTAAACTCCACAAAATACCTAGGAACTACTATTACTTCAGACTTTAACTGGAATGATCACGTAGATAATGTCGTGGGAAACACGAACCAGAGACTGCGTTTTATTGGCAGGACCCTTAAAAGGTGCAACAGAACTACAAAAGAAATTTCATACACTAGGCTTGTCCGTCCATTTTGGAGTATTGCAGCCCAGTGTGGGATCCTTATCAGGTGGCTTTGACGGAGGACATCGAAAGAGTCCAGAGAAGGGCAGCTCGTTTCGTATTGTTACGATACCGGGGAGACAGCGTTACGGAAATGATACAGGATCTGGGATGGGAATCAATACAACAACGGCGCTTATCGCTGCGGCGTGGGCTACTTACGAAACTCCAATCGCCAACATTCTCCTCCGAATGCAAAAATATATTGTTGATTCGCACTTACATAAGTAGAAATTATCATCAGAATAAAAAACGAGACATCAGAGCTCGAATGGAGAGATTCAGGTGTTTTTTTTCCCGCGCGCTATTCGAGAATGGAATGGGAGATAAATAGTATAATGGTGTTCCGTTGAACCCTCTGCCAGGCACTTAAATGTGATTTGAAGAGTATCCCATGTAGATGTAGATTTGGGGAAATATCTTTGTGATATACTTTACACGGGTAGCAATAGTTACTGTAGTTACATGACTTCTGGTGGATGGAAGGAGAAGATCGTGTAACGGAATTTAAACGACTATATCTATGGATATTGCGTTGCTAAGTAAATAAATAAATAAAAATTAAAAACTAAAACTACTTGAACGCTTGTAATACAGACAAATAGGAAATTATATTTGTTCTATCAATTCATATCAAGGCCAGGAATTAGTCAAGGTTGTTTTTCTGTTTGGAGAAAAGACGCACAAATTTTGTGGTGCACCAACTCGGGAGCAAGCCTCATACAATTGGTCGTGTGAAAAGCAGTGAATGTTCCAAATTTAAGCCAGCAATAGTCAACGATCGGCCTCGTGATATATATTGATGGTAATAGCAAAGGCAAGACGCAGAGGGAAATGGAGCCACTTGAAGTGGATTTGTAAATTGTTTCAAACCGTCGGTATGCGGGGAATGAGGACGTCTTCGCCTTTGAATCTGGCACAGATGATTATTGCTTCGATTAAATTTGGGCTCAATATTTTGATGGTTAATCTGATTCCGTTCCATTGCTATATTTATGATTAACATGGCTGAAACTGAGATGCGCTTCAGCGTTATTTCCTGAAACACTTTTATTTATCGAGTGACTAGCTGAAAACCCGGCGCTGCCCGGGTAATTAATTATTTATTCCTGCCATTTTTGAGGTATATATTCATTTGTATAAGGGCTGTAAAATTTCTTTGGAATACAATTAGTAGTAAAGAAGTAACAGATTAAAACTTGGTGCGTGATGGGCGGTTTTCCATGAACGTTACTGTTTATTTTCTCATATCTCATGAACTACGTATCGTATTATGATACAATTTAGATGTTACCCTCAACTATATGCGTATATACTGTCCGTAAAATTTCCTACGGCTACAATTTGTAGTGTACAAATTATAAATTGTAACGTCATACCGAATGCCGTAGCTTTACTCCATAAACAGCGGAAAAGTAGTAAGCGAGAAACTTTTTTCCTTTCATTATTTTGCTATGGTTGTCAGCGAGAAAAGTTTAATAAAGGTTTGAAATTAAGTTTAAAGTTTGTTGCAAGTCGCTAAGTACTGTCATTCTCATACAGTGTATTTCGAAAGTCTCGCCGCATTATATGGCATTTTTGGCGATATCTATTGGTTATGACGTAATATATTTTGAACCATGAGCGATTCTTAGCCATGCAGCAATTGTTACCTCACGGTAAGGAGTGTGTTGAAATCGGTCCAATGGTTTAGGAGAAAATGAACAACATTGTCGCAAAATGCAGCAGTTTTTCGCGCATCTCATTGTTTATGACGTCATATCTCGTGAACTATATATTGTATGTGATTCTTACACTTATGGCGACCGTCCTCGTGGATTGAAGCTTACGTGTACAAAATTTCATAAGGATTGGAACAAAACTGTAGAATTGTATGCAACACGTACAAACATACGGACACTCTGCTTTATATATTAGACTAGCTAAAAACCCGACTTTGCTCGGGTATTTATTTATTTATTCCTGCTATTTTTGAATCATATATTCATTTGTTTAAAGGCTGTGCAAAATGAACAACATTGTCGCAAAATGCAGCAGTTTTTCGCGCATCTCATTGTTTATGACGTCTTATCTCGTGACTATATATTGTATGTGATTCTTACACTTATGGCGACCGTCCTCGTGGATTGAAGCTTACGTGTACAAAATTTCATAAGGATTGGAACAAAACTGTAGAATTGTATGCAACACGTACAAACATACGGACACTCTGCTTTATATATTAGACTAGCTAAAAACCCGGCTTTGCTCGGGTATTTATTTATTTATTCCTGCTATTTTTCAATCATATATTCATTTGTTTAAAGGCTGTGCATCTGTATTAGTAGTAAAGAAGTAATTGATTAACACTTGGTGCGTGATGGGGCGGTTTTCTATGAACGGTACTGTTTGTGTGCTCATATCTCATAAACTATGTGTCGTACTATGATACAATTTAGAAGGTACACTCAAAAATATGCGTGTATACAGTCTATAAAATTTCCTGCGGCTACAATTTGTAGTGTAGAAATGATAAATTGTAACGTCGTATCGAATGCCGTAGTTTCACTCCATAAACAGCGGAAAAGTAGTAAGCGAGAAACTTTTTGCATTCATCATTTCACTATGGTTGCTAGCGAGAAGAAGTTTAATAAAGGTTTGAAATTATATTTAGAGTTTGTTGCAAGTCGCTAAGTATTCTCATTCTCATGCAGTGTAGTTTTAAAGTCTCGCCGCATTATGTGGCATTTTTTGCGATTCCTTTTGTTTATGACGCTGTATCTCCTGCAGCATGCATCGTATGTGATTCTTAACCCTGCGGTAATTGTTAATTGACGGTAAGGAATGTGTGTACCTAATTTGGTTGAAATCGGTCCAGTTTTTTAGGAGAAAATGAGCAGCATTGAGGCTACATGCAGTGGTTTTTCGCACATCTCCTTGTTTATGACGTCATATCTCGTGAACTATTTATCGTACGTGATTCTTACACTTGCGGCGACCGTCCTTATGGATTGAAGCTTACGTGTACAAAATTTCATAAAGATTGGAACAAAACTGTAGATTTGTATGCAACACGTAGAAACATACGGACACACTGCTTTATATATTAGATGTTTCACGGAGATGTCTGCACTAGTACACAGCAGTTTAGAATATCTGTCTGTCTTTTCCGTGTCTCAAATTTACAAGTTATTAAATCACGGTCACGTCATGTGAAGTCTACGCATAAAATTTGTTGATACAAAATCTTAACCAACAAAGATTTTACTGTGCACGCTTCAAATACTGACCTCAATCCGGCTGAGGTGAAACAGAATACTGCTTCGTCACCGTGAGCGTGGCTATACAGTGTGCCGGAGGTAATTGGCTGAAGCGACTGCTGGGCTTGATTACCTTAACAGGGAGAGATTGCGTTTTCAGCGGCGCGCCAGCCAGCGCGCGCATGCGGCAACGCAAACACTGCACATGTCGGGTTCCACACAAACACTCAGAAGAACTGCACCAACACACACAAGGAAATCATATCTACTCTCTCTGCAACCGTTAACATCGTGGAACAATTGCGTAGATATGTGTCTTTTTTTCCTTTATTGTTGTTTCATTCCCATACAGAGTACAGGCGGGTTGGCAGAGAGATGTGTACAGTTTGAACGATTGAATTACAATGAACAATCTGACCATAGATGGAGACATGATCAGTGTTCGCAGTCTGTGTTTAACCCGCGAGAAGTCGCGCCTTTAAAAGTAACGGGATCGATCGCGTATATAGGACTTTTCTGACAGTTAAAAAACAGTTTGTAATGTACTTAATATGTCTAAATAAGTATTTATAGTTGCGTTTATAAGAAAACACACATATTCGACTATGTAAAATTGGTAAAATGCCAACTGTTTTAAAATTACTGACAAGGAAAGTACTTGGGTTCGAACAAACACATATACACCAAAATCGTATGAGAGATAATGTAAAGATCCCTTATTGCACTAGTGATACTCCCGCATCTGCAAAACTCTGCAGTCGTCCGTTAGAGGCCTCTGCGTGTGCCATGCCGCATTACACTTTGATCTGTCGGTTCGCCAGTAGGGACGGTGCAGTGTGCCTCCGAAAATGCGTTTTGTGACGTTATTTGTGTGGTGAAGCGTCAGATGGGGCGGCGATTTCTAATCAATACTGCTAATGTATTGTGATTAGTTGAGATGAAGTTACAAAGAAATCCTTCTTCGTGAAGATAGTATTAGTGTAGAAGATGAATCATTTGCATGCTTTCTCGTATCTGTCATGGTACAGAAATATGAGCATAAGTTAGATACTGTTGTTACAAACTCATAATAATGATAATAGTAATGATAATGACGAACAACTCATTGCAAGCGGTAGTGCTACGGTAAGTGCGGGAAGTGGCGATGGAAGCAGTGGCACTGAATACCAACAGTCTTTCGGGAAGAAGATTAGAGGTGCAACTGTCATCACGGCTTTTGATGACAATTCGCTAGAGAACATGTACGATGATTATTACATAAGTTATAGTTAAGATATCTGCATTACGTATGGCGTCTACAATTACATCTACAGTGCTATCTAGAACATGATCGCAAAGTTTTAAAAAAAACGACACCCAGCAGCACATTGAGGTGTACGTAGAGATCCTGCAAACAAACGTTCATACAGATAAGTCTGTTCGAGCCCATGTACTTTCCTTGTCAGTCCGATACTGCGTGTAGTACTCGGTACCTCAGTATTGTTACGTGAACAAACAATACAGTCTAGTGCAGTGAAAATGCCACGGATCTTCACAGAGTATGGTGACACGATGCTTGTCTATGGTTTGTCCAGTGGTGGCCGAGCCCTGCTCGCCGTCCTTCGGGCACGGGTGTGTGTGTATTCTCCTTGGCCAAAGTTAGTTTAATTAGCTTGGAAGCCTTACGGACTTATAACCGCAGTAGTTAAATGCTCTAGATTTACTAACATTTAAACATCTGATTTGTCCATTGCGAATTCCAGGGCTGCTTTGCGAGAATACCATATTATAACTTTATCAAAAATTTCAAAAACCGTATTTTGATTTTCCTAATCTTTTGTGTATTTGTGTGAGATATAACCGTTTTTCAACAATTTTCAACTCTTTTTCAATTTTACCGACTTCAACGACATCTATCATGAAACGAGAAAAATGTTTCATACATAAGTTACAAATTGTCTCCCGGAGAATCGAAATCTATAATAAAAATAGGGGTTCCTATTTAAGATTTCAAAGTCACCTACCTCCCGCCCCCGGCGTTGGAGCAAAAGGGATGGGGGGGGGGTTGAGGTTTATCTACATCTACATCCATACTCCGCAAGCCACCCGACGGTGTGTGGCGGAGGGTACCTTGAGTACCACTATCGGTTCTCCCTCCTATTCCAGTCACGTATTGTTCGCAGAAAGAAAGATTGTCTGTATACCTCTGTGTGGGCTCTAATCTCTCTGATTTTATCTTCATGATCTCTTCGCGAGATATACGTAGGAGCAAGCAATATACTGCTAGACTCCTCGGTAAAGGTATGTTCTCGAAACTTCAACAAAAGCCCGTACCGAGCGACAGAGCGTCTCTCCTGCAGAGTCTTCCACTGGAGTTTATCGATCATCTCCATAACGCTTTCTCGGTTACCGAATGATCCTGTAACGAAGCGCGCTGCTTTCCGTTGGATCTTTTCTACTTCCTCTATCACCCCACCTGGTACGGATCCCACACCGGTGAGCAGTATTCAAGCTGTGGGCGAACAAGTGTACTGTAACTACTTCCTTTGTTTTCGGACTGCATTTCCTTAGGATTCGTCTAATGAATCTAAGGCTGGCATCTGCTCTACCGACGATTGATTTTATATGGTCGTTCCGATTTAAATCACTCCTAATGCCTACTCCCAGATAATTTATGGAATTAACTGTTCCAGTTGCTGACCTGCTATAGTGTAGCTAAATGATACAGGATCTTTCTTTCTATGTATTCGCAGCACATTACACTTGTCTACATTGAGATTCAATTGCCATTCCCTGCACCATGTGTCAATTCGATGCACATCCTCCTGCATTTCAACTATCATTAAAATCGCTTCACTAATCTCGAAGTTATCGAAATGTTAATAGTGGGCTCTCTTCGAGGCAAACAACTTTAATTACAACTTTTTAATCCGATTTTTTTTCTTTAACATTCCGAAAAACAGTTACATGCCTCATCCTGTATAATCTGTTGCGGACCTGCTAACACCTGTTTCATTCGCCCACAAGGTTTGAGATAACCGCTATACGAACTCTCTGTACAGCAGCTTACTCGGTGCCAATGTGGAGCTGTGTGCGTGCTTAGGGAAGCCACAGAAGCAGCTCACTGCGAACACGTCTCTCCTACCACTCAGGAATGGCCGTGTAGTATAGGGGGCCTTGCTACGGATTACTCTATGTCTACCCGTCGGAGGTTCGAGTCCTCCCTCTGGCACGTGTGTGTGTAACGTTCCTAGGATACATCTACATACATACTCCGCAATCCACCGTAAGGTGCGTGGCGGAGGGTACACTGTGCCACTATTAGGTATTTCCTTTCCTATTCTACTCCCAAATCGAACGAGGAAAAAAAGAATGCAAAAAAAAAAAAAATAAATAAATAAATTTCAAATGTCTGTAAATCTATCGGACGAAACTGCGTGTCCATCAGTCCGTAGCTTACAAACTACTTAAACCTAGGTAAACTAACCTAAGGACAAACACACACATCCATGCCCCAGGGAGGACTCGAACCTCCACGGTGAGCAACCGCGCACTCCGCAGCGAGACGCTTTAGACCGCTCGGCTACTCCACCGCGGCAAAAAGAATGCCTGTAAGCCTCCGTACGAGCCCTAATTTCTCTTATCTTGTCTTTGTGATCACTACGCGAAATGTAAGTAGGCGAGAGCAAGATCGTACTACACTCAAAATGTTCAAATGTTTGTTAAGCTTATGGGACTTAACTACGGGGTCATCAGTCCCTAAACTTACAAACTACTTATGAACTACTTACGAACTAGGACGGCACAAATATCCATGCCCGAGGGGGGATTCGAACCCCCGACCGTAGTGGCCGTGCTGACCGTGAGTGGAGCGCCTCAGTCACCTCGGCGTACTACACTCAGCTTCAAATTCCGGCCCTCTAAATTTCCTCAACAGAAATTCTCGAAAATAACGTCGTCATTCCTCCAGCGACCCCCAATTGAGTTGCCGGAGCATTTCCGTGACACTCGCGCATTGGTCGAACCTACCAGTAACGAACCTAGCTGCTCGCCTCTGAACTGCTTCTATGTCTTCCTTTAAATTGATCTGCTGCGAGTCCCAAACACTTGAGCAATACTCAAGACGTGGTCGTGCAAGCGCTTTATACGCTGTCTCCTTTACAGATGAATTACATGTTCCCAAAATTCTCCCAATAAACCGAAGTCGGCTGTCCGCCTTACTCACAACTGTCCTTACATGTTCGTTCCATTTCATATCGCTCTGCAATGTTACGCCTAGATATTTGAACGACGCGACAGCATCAAGAAGCTCACTACTAATACTGTTATAATTTGGTTTAAGTAGGTAGGAATGAAGGAAGCCTAGGGTTTAACGTGCCGTCGACAGCGCAGAGTCGGTCACGCTCGGATGTTTGAGTAAGGGTGGGGGCGGAAATCGGCCGTGCCCTTTGAAAGGAACCTTCCCGGCATTGCCTGGAGTGATTTAGGGAAATCACGGTAAACGTACATCCGGATGGCCGGAGGTGGATTTGAACCACCATCCTCCCGAATGCGAGTCCAGTTTGTTACCACTGCGCCACCACGCTCGATACTTCGTTCAAGTAGTTTGTAAGATAACCTCAAAACTGTGGTCTCTTATATTTACAAACATTTTTGAACTTACGTCGTTCTGTGTTTATATGTTAGCTATGGAATTCTCCGTAACAGTGTATCAACGATCACTGCCAAGAGAAAATCGGTACTAGTCTGTGAACGGATTGTCTATTGTCTGCACGTGACATGAAGGGAAAAAAATACTTAGTCCCACTATGAAAACTAATTTTTGTAGCAAACAAATTGGTCTGTTTCGGGGTAGTTGACCCTAATTTTCACTTTCCCTCCAATATACCCTGATTTTCGTCTTTTATCTAAAGATACTTTCGTAACATAAAACATTATATCGCTTCACTAATCTCTAAGTTATCGAAATTTTTCCATTTTAGCCACCATTTTGGAGGGAAAGTTTCATCCTTCAAATAAGCTTTACCGCCGCTAATAAAATATATACGTCCCTTAGAATTTCTTGTATTATAACATATCTAAATTTCAAAAAACTCAAATGCTGACACTTATGTAGGTTTACTTGTCAGTGAAGCGACGACATTAAAGAGTTCTTTAGGGAATGAAAGACTTTCACATTACGGAATATGTGTAGAGCGAGTAAATTATTTTATCGCCTAGTACGATGCTTTCCCCATTAGCACGTAGGCTTGACGAAACTATCTTCGAGCCGTACATGCGGATTCAAGTCGGTGAATGAAAAGCCACAATGTCTGCAGGTAACTGAGTTGGTGCGGTATTTCTGCGACTTCGAGGTCTCACGAGAAGGTATTGATCATAAGTCGCCGGCGCTTCGGGGTGTTCCCTCCCTGTAAGCGCACAAGTTAGTGTGGACTGCAACTTCACTTTCGTCTCACAGATCACAGGAGACAAACTGAACCTTCTTGTAATGTCATCCTACTTGCATAGCGCAACACTCGACCGCCAGGGGTTGTTTACTGAGTCCAATGATGTAACGTCATTGTAAATGCCGCGGTGGAGTGGACAAGTGTTCTAAAGCGCGTTGCTGCGGGGCATGTGGTTGCTCGCCGTCGGAGGTTCGAGTCCCCTCTCGACCGTGGGTGTATGTGTGTTGTACTTATCATAAGTTAGTTTAAGTAGTTTGTAAGACTAGGGACTGAGAACCGCACCTGTTAAGTTCCTTAGATTTACAAACATTTAAACATTGTAGATGATACACTGGTAACAGATATGTGCAGTGTTCCTGAAATTTTCAACAATTATTACATAACTATTTCTGAAACGATGGGGTTATTAGGGTCAGTAATGTTGCAGTGGAATATCTCACACCTGTTACCACAAACAACTACAGTAATATGACACTACAACAACACTAGAGGTAATGTCCACATGACGCAAACATTGCAATAAATAATAAATCAATTATAGCCTTAGAAAGGTCAGGTAATGAAATTTTCATGGACAATAATAAATGGTTCATAGCCAATTATCTGGCGCTAAAGCTTGAAAAAAAAAAACCACTATATGCAGTTTAGGATTTGTAAAACGTTCCTTGTCACTATACGCCTAAAGTAAGACGACAACGAGAGAGAAGAAGTAGACAGTGTCAAGTTGCTAGGATTACGGCTTGAAGAATGGCAATGAAAAGACAAGCGCTCTTAAAAAAGAGAAATATGCTAACATCGAATATTAATTGACGTTGAAGGAAGTCTTTTTTCATGGCATTTGTGTGGATTTTTGCCTTGTACGGAACTGTCACTTGGACGATAAATAGTTGGGACAGGAAGATGATAGAAGCTCTTGAAATGTGGTGCTAGAGAAGAATTCTGAAGATTAGGTTGGGTATATCGCGTAACTAATGATGAGGTACCTTAGAAGATAGGCTAAGGAAGGGCAAACCTACGTTTTGGCGTTTGTAGATTTGGAGAAAGCTTTTGACAATATCGACCGGAATACACTCTTTCAGATTCTGAAAGTATCAAGCGTAAAATATAGGAAGCGAAGAGTTATATTCAACCTATACAAAAACCAGACAGCAGTTATTAGAGTAAGGGTAAGAAAGGGACGCAGAGATTGGGAAGGGAGTAAGACAGGGTTGTAGCTTTTCCCCAATGTTGTTCAATCTGTACATTGAGAAAGCAGTGAAGGAATGGAAGAAGAAATTTAGAGGGAATTAAAGTTCAGGGAGAAGAAATAAAAAGTTTGCGGTTTGCCGATGACATAGTAATATTGTCAGAGACTGCAAAGGATCTGGAAGAGCAATTACATTGAATGGACAGTGTCTTGAAATGAAGATATAAGATGAACATTAACAAGAGTAAAACGAAGATAATGGAATGTAATGTCATAAAATCAGACGATGTTGAAGGAATTAGATTAGGTAATGAGACAATAAAATTAGTAGATGAATCTTGTTATTTGGGTAGCAAGATAACTTCTGATGGCCGAAGTAAGCAAGATATAATATGAAGAATGGCTATGGGGAGAAAAGCGTTTCTAAAGAAGCGAAACTTGTTAACATTCATTATTAATTTAAATGTTAGGAAGTCCTTTCTGAAAGCATTTGTCAAGTTTCAAGTGTTTCAATAGCTTATGGGACTTAACTACGGGGTCATCAGTCCCTAAATATACAAACTACTTATGAATTAGCTAATCCTAAGGACGGCACAAATATCCATGCCCGAGGGGGGATTCGAACCCCCGATCGTAGTGGCCGTGCAGACCGTGACTGGAGCGCCTCAGTCCCCTCGGCCACCGCGGCCGGCAAGCATTTGTCTGGAGTGTAGCATTGTATGGCAATGAAAGTAGACGATAAGGAGTTCACACAAAAAGATTATAGAATCTTTTGAAAAATGTGGTGCTACAGACGAATGATGATTAGATGGGTAGATGACGTAACTAATAAAAATGTTCAAATGTTTGTAAATCTATCGGACCAAACTGCGTGGTCATCAGTCCGTAGCTTACAAACTACTTAAACCTAGGTAAACCAACCTAAGGACAAACACACACACCCATGCCCCAGGGAGGACTCGAACCTCCACGGCGAGCAACCGCGCGCTCCTCAGCGAGACGCTTTAGACCGCTCGGCTACTCCCCCGCGGCACGTGACTAATGAGTAGGTGCTTGACCGAATTGGGGAGAAAAGGAGTTTCTGGCATATCCTGACTAAGAGAAGGGATAGATTAGTAGGACACGTTTTGAGAATCAAGGAATTATCAACTTAGCATTAGAAGGAAGTGTGTGGGGTAAAAATCGTAGAGGGAGACCGAGGGACGAATACAGTAAGCAGATTCAAACATGTGTATGTTGCTGTTCTTATGAGGAGATTAAAAGGGTTTTTCAGGATAGAGTAGAGTGGAGACCTTCATGAAACCAGTCTCAGGACTAAACATCGCAACAACAGCAGGTAATTTTACTGGGAGGAGCGTATCACAGAACTGCTGAAGCGCATAAACAAGTCTCTATTTTGTATACGAATGACGTCAGACAAAGGAGATATAAAAATAAAAATTCTGGCGTATTATGCGTAATGTCACTGCATAATGTCATACGGGATTATTTTCTGAGGTAACTGATCAGGCCAAGCTAAAGTTTTCAGAGCCAAAAAACGTGCGATTCAAGATGATCATGTAGACGGCTATTTAAGAAACTGGGGATGCTAACTACTGCTTCCCAATACATTATTTATTCTCTAACGAAATTTCTCATTAAAATATATTTTTTTCTTTTTCAAACCAATATCTCAGTTCATGTGATAAATACTAGAAACAATAAGAATTTCCACAAACATTTCCACTTTGGCTCAGAAAGATGTCCACTATTCATCAATACACAATTTGAATAACATGCCAGCAGAAATTAAAAAAATTCATAATAAAGTTCAGTTTGAAAAGAACCTAAAAGATTTTCTGGTAGTCAACTCATACTCCATTAATGAATTTCTTACCAGAATTGATTTATGTATGTCATTGAATGTAATATTCACAAATGTGAATATTATGTTCAGTCTGACGTCAGTAATAGTCCTTTGCAGTAATGAGATCATTGTAAAAAAAATAAAAACATAGCCTCAGAATCATCATAAGCCGCGCGGGAGTAGCCGAGCGGTCTGAAGCGGCACGTTACGGATCGCGCGGCCTCCCGCGTTGGAGGTTCAAATCCTCCTTCGGGCATGGATGTGTGTCTTGTCCTTGGTTAGTTTAACTTCGTTTAAGTAGTTTGTAAGACTAGGGACTGATTACCATCGCACTTTGGTCTCATTCGATTACAAAAATTTGAAGATTTGAATTCGAATTATCATAAGCACCTAGTATATTCAATATTTAGTATGTATTAATACGTTTTATGGCCTTTAAATTGTAAATATTCTTAAAATTTTGGTTTCTCTGTCCGATTTAACATTCACAAGGGCAATTGCATTTGTGGATCTGTGGAACACATCTGATCTCACTTTGTAAGTTAAAAGTAGGTCACTGTACGAAATAAAAGCTTAATTCTGCTAGGAGGTACCCAGATAAGAGATTACTGTTATAACAAAGCTTAATTTTAGCAGTAAAATTAACGAAAGGACCGTGTGAACTACCGACTACTCCCTGCTGCAAAACCTTGTTCCCTGGCCCAAATTGAGAACTGACTTGGTTCAAATTACTCTAATAACAGGAAGTTAACGATACAGTGGCCGATATACGTAGCAGCTCACACGAAATTACACAAACGCACTAATAAACAAGCCACCACAATTAAAGTTATTTCATAAAGGTGGCTAAGAAAAACATTTATGGCGCAACTGAACTTAAACATAAAAAATTGCATCTGAGCTTGTTCTCAGCACTGCTGAAAAACAATATTAAATAAAAGGGGGAAGATGCTCGAAAACTACAATTTATAGGCAAGTTAAAATTATACTGAACGTAACTTGTTTATTTTAGGTCGAACGCAAGCAAAATGGGGAAACCAATATTGTTAATACAATAAAAATGCATCTCATTTACATGGTCTAAAAATGTTCAAATGTTTGTAAAGCTTATGGGACTTAACTACGGTGTCATCAGTCCCTAAACTTACAAACTACTTATCAACTACCTTATACTAAGGACGGCACAAATATCCATGCCCGAGGGGGGATTCGAACCCCCGACCGTAGTGGCCGTGCAGACCGTGACTGACGCGCCTCAGTCCTCTCGGCCTTACATGGTTTAATACTGACGATGCTCAGCATCGAATTTACCATGAATTACACACACCTTAAAGCTACTGAGCGGAGGATTTACAAACAACACTCACTCACTCACACACACGCAATGCAACAGCGAAACTAACCAAAATCAGCGTGCTGAAACGAGGCAGAAGCAGGCGCCGCTATCGTAGGCGAAATTCAGCAAGCCCGTAGGTACCACACAACACAATATACAAGAACACTGCGAAGATGGCTCTGGTCTGTCGTGCCTGATTTGAGATGGCGCGTGAGTGTAGCAAGGTTAAGTTGTATTTAGATTAGACCGCGAGCAAACACGCTAACGGCGACACACGGCTACGTTCCATGATCGCACTCCACTGAAGGTGAAGTGGTTAAAAATCGGATTATTTATACAAAATCACGGCGGGCTCTTAAGTTGCAATCTGAGAGTTAACTATCTAGGCACTGGGTTTATGAGAAGTGGCGTGAATTCAGGTGACTAGCTGCAATCCCCTGAAGCCAAAGTTCCGACCCACGTGGTTCCGAAAACCGGTAAAAATGTATAAATTCAATTTTCGAAAAATAAAGAAAATTAACTACAGCATGCAACCCCTAGAACAGGAATATTCCAAAAAATGAATATTTACTAGCTGCAACCACGATCCCAGCACAAAGTGTCCACCGAGCGGCCAGGACGCGTGAAAGGTACCGGAAACTGAGCAAAACCCACGAGAACAGAGGTGGTGGGGAGAGAAGATCTCGAGACTCGTGCTGGGGAGGGCTCGTCGACTGGCTTATAACCAAAGGGTGTAGAAACCTCTTTGGTCACATCACTAGCAGGGGTTGGTAACGACTAACTATCGACTCTGAGCCAGAGAGAACCATGCGAAGCGAGTTATTACTACCCTCGTTCAGACAGCCATTAGATTCTCGCACATCCACTTAAAAGTAAAACAAGTACACATTCTCACAGGGACGGTGGCATAGCGGAAAAGCCGTACTTATTGCCACATTCATAACCACAATAATAAATTACTAAAATAACAAAATCCTAGCAATATTAACTAACATTTCAGAAACTAATATTCTAAAACATGAAATAAAAATGCTATTCCTCATGCCTCGAAAAGAGTGGGGTTCTAGTTTTAACAAAATGCTAATCCAGCGACATCAAATAAATTACAATTTCATAAAAAATATATGGAATACGACAGACGGTCGTCTTTCAAAGTATTTATTGTGGCTCTTGTTTTCTGACATCTTCTACGTGCAAGAGAATCTCCACAATCTGAAACTTTCTGGCAGATTAAATTTGTATACCGGAACCGGAATTCGAGCCATGGACCTTCGCCTTTCGCGGTCAAACGCTCTACCGTTTGAGCTATCCCGGCACGCTTCACGATTCCTCCTCATAACTTCACTTGTGCCAGTACCTCGCCTCCTACTTTACAAACTTCACAGAAGTGAAAATTTCATTCTGTAAAAATGCCTTAGGCTGTAGCTAAGCCCTAATGTCTCGTGCAGCACTGTAGCAACTGCTATTTACTAGCTTCAACTTATGATTTCAGTTAACGTGTATACTAATTCTGTCCCCACATATTTCCTGTTTTGTGCAATACGTTTGCTACCTTTATTAATCTATCAAATGAAGAAAATATTCGTAAGTAGATTAGAACATTTGAAACAGCACGATTGACTCTGCAGAGAGCACTTCAAGTGAAAGTTACTTTGTTGTATAACGTTAGTTCAGATTTTTTTTTTTTTTTCGATTGTGACCCATAATGTAAACTTCTCACTACATCACCCGCCTATAATTTTCGTTAAAACTGTAAATTCAGAGGATCGTTACGATAGTCATGAGATCAAATCCGATTGTCTCTTTTTTTATATAACTGCGCGATAGCAGGACAAACACTGGATGCAGTTACTTCCATAAATTATCTGGGAGGAGACATACGGAGCGATATGAAATATATCGAACATATAAAAGCAATTGTGGGTAAGGCAGATGCCAGACAGATTTAGTGGAAGCATCCTTGGGATTTAGTAAGCATAAAAGCGTCACAGAGATGATTGGAAACTCCGGTGGTAGACGCTAAGGCAGAGACGTTCTGTATGGGCTTTTGTCAAAGTTCTGAGAAGGTACGTTTCATGAAGAGACAACAAAAAATTCATTTCCTATATCTCACGAAACGACCAGGATGATAGGATCAGAGTGATTAGGGCCCACACGGAGGGATACAGGCAATTATTTTTTCCCGAGAACCATTTGCGTCTGGAATAAGAGGAAGTGAAAATAGTACGCCATATACCCTCCACCACACACCGTGAGGTGGCTTGCGGAGTATGTGTAGATGTAGATGTAGATGTTACTATTCTTAGTCTGCGCAAGTGAGAACCCATTGCAGAATTGCAGTACTTACAATTTGATTGATAAATTTGAGATAACTCGAAATATCATCCGTAGAGTCATGGATATAGAAAACGATTACTGTTTTAAATAATCCATATTCTCACTTGATTGCAACATAAATGAACTGTAGTTTGGTTTCGCGGTTCTACACTCATGTTCAGAAGAAAAAAAGCACAAAAACTTGCAAGACTAGAGATCATATTCACAGAACAAGTTCCTTAATACAGACAAATTTGTAATGAGGATAAACACAGCTCGCAAAGTACATTTTCTTTTAAGAATATTTCAACATGATTATAAAATGTTTTAGAAACCGTAATGTCCCATCTACATCTACATAAATACTCCGCAAATCACATTTAAGTGCATAACAGAAAGTTCATCGAACAGTTTTTTTTTTTTTTTATATTTGTCTACCGTTCCATTCTGTAATAGCACTCGGAAAAAAAGGAACATCTGAATCCTTACATTTTTCGTCTGATTTCTTTTGTTTTATCATGGTGATAATGACTGCCAATGTAGGTGGGTGCTAACAAAATATGTTCGCAGTTGTCGGTCAGCATTGGAAGTGCGTCTGCAGTGATCGAGACTCTCGGATATTCAAAGAGCTGATCGCGGTGGGTTCCACGAATTCTCTCAGCGGACCACAAGATTCAAAGAAAGGCTATTTCATCTGAAGTGTTGCAGCGTTTTGAGACAGACAGAGAGGTCTTTCTGTCAGGGATCGTTACGGGCAAAGGAAAGCTAGCTGCGCCACTTTGCGCCGGAAACAAAACAGGCAGTGCATGGAATGACATCCTCCTCCTTCAGAAGGAGGAATTGAAAACAATCTCTTCTGTCGGAAAACTCGGGGTGACAATCTTCTGGGATTGCTCTCCCACGACGTTGGCGTACGGCCATAGAACCTGATTGGGACTAAAACTCGTCCCAATGCAATAGTCCGTTCAGTTTAACCGAGTATCCATTTGTTTTAACGATCAGTGCTACCGCAGCTCCATGGATTTCATTATTATTGTCTCTGTATCATATGCTACGGCAGCAATTTGCGTTTTAATCAAAACACCGTCTCTCATTGAGTAGATAGAACAATACTGCCATAGATATTACAATCTTTAGTACCGATCTCAGCATTGGTTTAGAACTTCAATTTTTTAATTTTTGAAATTTGAAATTGTTAATATTGTCTCGTATCTACTAGTTCTCCTCTTTCTTTTTCGTTAGATTTCTGAAGACGCCCAAACCGGGCGAAACGTGACGTATCTGAAGAAAAACAGATTTTTGCAACCAAGGCAGTCCTCTATTCAAGAAAATGATGGAACTACGTACAAAAATACGACATGGACAAGACTTGTTGATGTACCGGGTGATCAGAAAGTCAGTATAAAATTGAAAACTTAATAAATCACGGAATAATGTAGATAGAGAGGTAAAAATTGACACACATGCTTGGAATGACATGGGATTTTATTAGAACCAAAAAAGGAAGAAAAAGAAAAAAAGAAAAACAAAGTTCAAAAAAGTCCGACAGATGGCGCGTGATTTTGGTTTTGTAACTGCTACCGTGACGGGTGAGAGATACGCCAATGTTACAGAATCGCATCATCCACAGCCTGGCTGATAAACACCTGCTGGAACGTACGATTTTTAGGCAGGATGGCGCTCCACCCTATATTGCTAGACGCGTGAAAGATCTCTTGCGTGCGTCGTTTGGTGATGATCGTGTGCTTAGCCACCACTTTCGTCGTGCTTGGCTTCCCAGGTTCCCAGTCAGTCCGTCCGATTATTGGCTTTGGGGTTACCTGAAGTCGCAAGTGTATCGTGATCGACCGACAGCTCTAGGGATGCTGAAAGACAACGCCCGACGCCAATGCCTCACCATAACTCCGGACATACTTTACAGTGCTGTTCACAACATTATAGCTCGACTACAGCTGTTGTTGAGGAATGATGGTGAACATATTGAACATTTCCTGTGAAGAACATCATCTTTGCTTTTTCATAATTTGTTATGCTAATTATTGCTTTTCTGATCAGATGAAGCGCCATCTGTTGAACATTTTTGAACATTTTTTTATCTAGACAATTACCTTCAACTACCCCCATAACCACAAATCTTGGGGACTGAGGCCCAGGGATCTAGACTATTGCCTCCAAGTACCCCATAATCACAAATCTAGGGGACTGTGGACTGTGGCCCAGGGATTTAGACTATTGCCTTCAAGTGTCCCATAACCACAAATCTACGGGAGTGAGGCCCGAGGATCTAGACTATTGACTCAAAGTTCCCCATAATCACAAATCTAGGGGACTGAGGGGTGGGGATCTAGACTATTGCTTTCAAGTAGTCCATAACAACAAATCTAAAGGACTGAGCCCCAGGGATCTAGACTATTGCCTTCAAATGACCCATAGCTATAAATCTAGGGGCTGAGGCTTGGGGATGTTGACTGTTGCCTTCAAGTGGCCCCATGACCACAAATCTATGGGACTGAGGCCCGGAGATCTGGGCCATTGCCTTCAAGTGCCCCCATAACCACAAATCTAGGGGAATGAGGCCTGGGGATCTAGGCTATTGCCTTCAAGTGCCCCATAACCACAGATATAGGGGACTGAGGCCGAGGGATCTAGACTATTGCCTTCAAATGCCCCATAACCAGAAATCTAGGAACGTGTGGCCTGGGGATCTAGACGATTGCCTTCAAGTGCCCACATAACTACAAATCTAGGGGATTGAGGACTGGGGATCTAGACTATTGTCTTTAAGTGCCCCCTCAACCACAACTCTAGGGGATTGAGGCCTGAGGATCTAAACTATTGCTTTCAAATGCCCCCATAACCACAAATCTTGGGGACTGAGGCCCAAGGATCTAGACTATTGACTTCAATTGCCCCCACAACCACAAATATAGTAGACTGAGGTTCGTGGATCTAGACTATTGTCTTCATGTGCCCCCATAACGACAAATCTAGGAGGCTGAGGCCCCGGAGATCAGGAGGGACAAGGAGTGGGACCTCCTGAACCAATTCAGCGCTCCTAAAATGTCAGCGTCAGATGATGATGCACATTGCGAAGGAAATATGCTGCTGCGCCATCATGCATAAACCACATCTGAAGTCTTTGCTGACACGTCACACCATACAACAAGGCACGTACAGTAAGATATTACCAAGATACTGCTTATTGTGAGCACCATTTAATCTGTTCGGTAAGATGTTTGACCTTATTTACCTGTCACCATGAATGCTTGCCCATACTTTGATGGAGAATCGACGCTGATGCCCTCTTTCTGAAACTTCATGAGGATTTTCATCTGTCCAGACATGCGGATTATGAATGTTCGTAACACCATCTTGTGTGAAATCCGCCTCGTCAGCAAATAAAATCTTCGGCAAAAACAGCGGATCTACGCACACTTCTGCAAGAGCCACTGACAGAACAATAATCTGCTAAGGTGGCCTTTGGGGCGTAGAGCCTGGACCCTCTGAACATGTTGCGGATCGTTCATGTAGTATCCCCAGGACAAGAGAATTACTTACGCCTTCTGCTGCAGCTAATCGCCACACTATGGATGTTGGTCTTTCCCCCAGTACATTTAGCACACTGGGCGAGGTGGCGCAGTGGTAACACACTCACATTCGGGAGGATGGTGGTTCAAATCCTCCTCTGGCCATCCAGATTTAGGTTACTCGTGATTTCCCTAAATCACTCCAGGCAAATTCCGGGACGGTTCCTTTCAAAGAGCACGGCCGATTTCCTTCCCCATCCTTACCCAAACAACCCGAGCGTGAGCTCCACCTCTAATGACCACCCTGTCGACGGGACGTTAAACACTAATCTTGCTTTCTTCCATTTAGCACATGTTCCTCCATCTACCGTGTGCGGACGGACCGAAGCTTTACACTGTTCGCATAGTTGGGTTCTAGAGTACCTTTATCCCGATGACGCTGGAAAATCGGGATAAACAGCTTATTGGAAGGCACTCTGCTATTTGGAAATCTTTCCGCGTAGAGAACGCGGGCTCCAGGCTACAACCGTTTGCCAACCTATAACAGAAACTCATATCCGTATTTCAGGTGTGGAGTAGTACGTTTCTATTGCGAAAATGTGGACGAGAAAAGAAAAGGTCCTGTACGTACAGGGTAGTACAAACAATAACAGTAAATACAGCAATTAAGCCACACATACCCAGTGTTACAATGAACTTACTGTACAATAACACACACTAAGAAGACTGAAAATACAGTACAGTAAGTCACTACACAACCGCGAGTTTGTAACCCGATGCTCCGACTGATGTTTACAGTAGAGTACTTCCATGCAGTGAGACATGTAGTCGGCAGTAGCTAAGCCTGTTGACGGATCACAGAGGCAACGATATCTGTAATTTGTACACTATGATGAAGCCACAGCACTGGAATAAACATGTTGTCGATGTGGAATGTACGAAATACGCCAATATTTCTGAGACTTTTTTCGAATGCCTTCAGTCTTCTAGGAGAGATAAACGTAATGTATGTGATAATGTTAGTTGTTAATGTTAGAGCTTCATGACGATATTGACATGACGTCTCAACAAGAAACGCGTCAAACTTAGGGATGGTAATTACATATCATTATAAAAATAGTTGGCGTAATGTAATTTAGTTGTCTAATGTGATTCTTTAAATAAATATCTTTCAACTTCTTTTTATAAAACATAAACAAGTGCAATTTTTCTTACATACAATACAGCCTACTATAAAACTTTCTTATTTTCTTTGTTTCAGATACAAACTTGTGATAACAGTGTAAATATAAAAGAAGTTGATAAACTATATGTGATACTTCATTTTAAAGTACAGTGGTAAAGTAGAAAAAACTGAACCTGTAACCATTCCTACGTTATGATATTTTGAAAAACGACAAAAAGTACTAAGACGTTAAAGTGTTAAACATTTCGACCGTTTAGGCAAAGTTGAAAATTTCTACTGGATCGGGATTCGAACCCGGATTTACTACTTCAGGACAGCGGTCGCCTTAACCACTTAGGCTAGAGTGGCACGCTTCCCTTCCACCGCAAAATTCTCAACTTACAGTACACTGCGATGATTAGTGCCCACTGCTCCTTATTTCCTCTTGCTACAGCCTATACTGGATTCCCGCAAGGAAACGAGCGTATTAATGCGTCTGCATTGAAGCTGCCGTTGCTTGCTGGGACCATATATACAATTTAGGATATGTTCTCTTTCCTGAAGTATCTAGAGATGTCCGAAAAGAACAGACACAATATCCATAATCGTATCCAGCACAAATTTTCAACTTTGTCGTTCGATTTACTTCAATGCTCTGAAACGGTCGAAATGTTAAAATATTTCGAATTCGTAAAATTACGGCCAATAAGCCATAATTGTACATTAAAAATACTTTCCGCCGTGGGTTCCATTTCACCCTTCCAACGAATTAAATTTCTGTAAATCTATCGGACTCAACTGCTTGGTCATCAGTCCGTAGCTTACAAACTGCTTAAACTAAGGTAAATTAACCTAAGGACAACATATACACCCTTGCCCGAGGGAGGACTCGAACCGCCGACGGCGAATGGCCGCTCGCACCGCAGCACGGCGCCTCAGTGCGCACGGCTAATCCGCCGCAGCAAAAAACTGCAGTAACTGGAAAGCCTGAATATTCCAGTAAGGTATTCGTGAGGTGGTCTATATTTTACGATATGAACCGAACAGGGACGCCATCTTGAAATTGAATTTAAGTCAGTTTGTTTTTTTTTTTTTTTTTTTTAGATGGAAAGGGGGTCGTGTGATGTACTAGGTAACGTCAGAATTTTCTGAGAAGTTCATTCTTGTAAACAGATTCGACGTAGCAGTTCTGGTTCAAAAGTTACTGCACATTTTTTGAGGTACAAACTGGATCGTTCTCCATAGAGAACAGTCATTTACCGTGTTCAGTATGCTGTCCCACTTACAAGGAAAGTACTTAGGCTCGAACAAACAGAAATGCACAAAAATCGTATGATAGCTAATGTAGAGTTCCCTTATTGCACTAGTGATACTCCCACATCTGCAAAACTCTGCAGTCGCCTATTAGAGGCCTCTGCGTGTGCCATGCCGCATTGTACTTTGACCTGCCGGTACGCCAGTAGTGACGGTGCAGTGTGCCTCTGAAGTTGTGCTTTGTGACGTTATTTGTGTAGTGAAGCATCAGATGGGTCGGCGATTGGTAATCAATTCTGCTAATGTATTGCAATTGGTTGAGATGAAATCCCGAAGATCCCTTCTTCGTGAATATGGTCTTGGTGTAGAAGAAGACTCATTCACATGTTTTCTGGTATCTATTATAGTGCAGAAATATGAGCATAGATTAGAAACACTATAATAGATAATAGGTAACATGCGAATGATTCATCTTCTACACCAATACCGTCTACACGAAGAAGGTTTCTTCGTAACTTCACCTCAACCAGTCACACTATATTAGCAGGATTGATTACCAATCGGCGACCCATCCGACACTTCACCACACCAATAACGTCACAAAACGCAACTTCAGAGGCACACTGCACCGTCACTACTGGCGTACCGGCAGGTCAAAGTGCATTGCGGCATGGCACACGCAGAGGCCTCTAATGGGCGACTGGAGAGTTTTGCAGATGCAGGAGTATCACTAGTGCAATAAGAGAGCTTTACATTATCTATCATACGATTTTGGTGTATTTCTGTTTGTTCGAGCCTAAGTACTTTCCTTGTTAGTCAACGTGCATTTAAAAGTGCTGAATCCAATCCTCCTGCACTCGCAGAAGGATTTCCGCAGAAATGCTGGCACATGCTTCTTTAAAACGTCGCTCGAGACGGTGTCTGTTTCTTATTTTCTCTGAGTATACGATTTGCTTTAAATGGCCCCACAGATAAAAGCCAAGTGGTGTGATATCTGGTGATCTGGGTGGCCATTCTACAAAACCAAGTCAGCCAGTCCACTGGACAGGAATCTGGCCCTCTGTGATGGAGCCCAATCCTTAACAAGGTAAGATATAAAGCTGTCAACGCCATTCAGAACTAAGGGAAGCACCATTTCTTGCAGACTTTCCAGGACGTTTTGAGTATTTAGGTTCTGCTCCCTGAAAATGGGTCCAATTACACGGATCGTGACATCACCAGCTACCTGTGAAGATTCCAGCCACTGTAGAATCTAATCGCCCCAGTATCTGCGACTGTGACAGCTGACTTCACCACTGACACGAAAGTTTGCCGCACCACTGAAGAAGATACCGTGTACAAAAGAGTGACTTGTTTTAACTTTTTGCGCCGTAATCGTCGAACCTGTTTACAGGAATTAACTTGTCAGAAAATGCTGATGTTCATCGACCTCCCTTTCCATTAAAAAATCACTTACCTTCAACTTGACCGATGGCGCATATGTTCACTACAACCATGAAAAATGAAAAAAAAAAAAAAAATTGTAAAGCAATGGGACCAAACTGCAGTGATCATCAGTCCCTAGACTTGCAAACTTCTTAAACTAACTTATGCTAAGAACAACACATACACTCATGCACGAGGGAGGACTCCAACCTCCAACGGATAGCGTCTACATCTACATCTACATAGATACTCTGCAAATCACATTTAAGTGCCTGGCAGAGGGTTCATTAACCACTTTCATAACTTTTCTCTACCGTTCCATTCTCTAATAGCGCGCGGGAAGAAAGAACACCTAAATCGTCCCGTTTTCGATCTGATTTCTCTTATTTTATTGGGATGGTCATGTCTCCCTAAGTAGGTGGGTGCTAGCAAAATATTTTCATATTCAGAAGTAAAAGTCGGTGATTGAAACTTCGCAAACAGATCACGCCGCAGTGAATAACGTCTTTCTTTTAATGATTTCCACCCCAATTCGTGCAACATTTCCGTGACGCTTCACCCCCCCTCCCCCCGTAACGTGTTAAAACAAAACGAGCTGCCCTTCTCTGAACCTTCTCAATATCATCCGTCAGTCCCACCTTGATGAGGGTCCCACAATGGGCAACAGTACTCCAGGAGAGGACGCACAAGTGTGATGTAGCCAGTCTCTTTGATGGAGCTGGTGCATCTTCGAAGCGTTCTGCCAATGAAACGTAACCTTTGATTCGCCTTCCCCACAATATTTTCTATTGTGTTCTCTCCAGTCAAAGTTGTTCGTAATTGTAACTCCTAGGTATTTGGTAGAATTTACGACCTTAAGGTTTGACTGATTTATCGCGTAATTGAAGATCAGCGGATTTCTTTTAGTGGTCATGTGTATTACTTCACACTTTTCTTTATTTAGTGTCAATTGCCAATTTTCGCACCAAGTAGAAATTTTGTCTAAATCGCTTTGCAGTTGCTTTTGATCCTCTGTTGACTTCACTAACCGATAAACGACAGCATCATCCGCGAACAGTCTAAGAGAGCTATTCAGATTGTCTCATAAATCATTTACAAACACGAGGAAGAGTAGGGGACCTATAACGCTTCCCTGTGGAACGCCAGATATCACTTCTGTTTTACTCTATGACTTACCGTCAATTACAACGAACTGTGTTCTTTCTGATAGGAAATCGTGAATCCAATCGCACAATTGGGAAGATATTCCATAAGCACGCAATTTCATTAGAAGCCGCTTGTGGGGTACAGTATCAAAAGCCTTCCGGAAATCCAGAAATATGGAATCGATTTGAGATCCCTTGTCGATGGCACTGCAGACTTGCACTGCGCAGCAAGACACATTAGAAGGCGCGGCCATAAAATACAGACCACGTCTCCTATACCTTATGACATCCTCTCACAGGACGTGTAAACGCACGTGAACGAGGCGAGGAATTCCACGTTCCAGTATACAACAAAGCGTGAAACGAAAGATCTGGTGTGTTAGACTTTTGCTTCGTAGAGTGTAACGTGGCCAATGAGATGGGACTTGTTTTTTACTTTGAGAACTTTTGAGCCGCCACATTGCAAACTGAACTCCGTATTTCTTTCCTTCTTTCACTGTAGCGTCATGAAATCGAGGAACTTTTGACAAAGCGTCATTTTAGATATGATTTGTTACAGTAAAATTAGCGGCAACTACATATTGATAGCTGTAAGGTGTAGGGGCGTCGCTATTCGCCACAACGCCGGCGGTCCATGTAAGGCGCCACGCCACTACAAGAGCGATAGGTCGCTACCGGTACTTCGGCCGCCGGGGGCGCCCGCAGTCTCTGTACCTTAGACTAGTCTTGTGTAGTTCGCGAACGAACTAGTACGGAAGAGCGCTTCCACCGGCGAATTACGCGAACTAGATCGCAGATCCCTCGCCTCTTAGTTGGTCCGCTCCTTTTCCAAAGACTGACGGGGAACAGCGAGATGACGCAAGACCCCGCAGAATTGCGTGATTCCCTTCTGCCAGTTACCGTCGTTTCGAGCTGAGATGTAGCTCAGCTGTAGTTTCATAGTTCACTGCCACTGATCATTATATGAAAAAGCTGTCATAACAAAAGAAAGAGCTCTTTTAGTAGCGGTAGGAAAGCCAAAAAGAGCGACCTACTTCGCGGCCGAGCTGCGAACTAAAAAGAGAGCTACCGGTCGCGAACTAAAATATGCGCGATCGGTCGCGAACCAAAATATGCGCGATCGATCGCGAACTATAATATATGCAATCTGTCGCAAACTAAAATATGTGCAATCGGTCGCGAACTAAAACGCGTTACCAGTCGCGAACTATTATGCCAAGCGTATCTCGCTTCTTAGTTCGTTGGATTCTTTTCCGAAGACCGACGGGCAATAGCGAGAGGGCGCGCAGCAGAATTAAAAATCACTTTTTTGCCTTCTGCTGATGAGAGCCATTTCGAGGTGGGGGTCTGCCTGCTATATTACATAGTTCAGTGCTACAAAATTTCTGTTTTGAAGTATTCTGCACTCTGCAATATCTGACTAATAAATTCCATAATGCCAAGATACAGAGAACTCAAAACATAAACGCGAGAAATTATTCACAAACTGTTTCTTTTGGTTTGCGTGATATCGTTAGCGGCTCAAGCAGCAAGCGCATGAAGCAGCTAGGTGAGGAACTTCTCCCTCCACCTGCATGCGCATACCACGCCGCTCAGCCGTGACTGGGAGCGGACGAACTAAAAGAACGAACTAGTTCGCGGCTCTGCCGCGAACTAAAGTGAGCGCTCCCGATCGCGAACTATTATGCGCAAGTCTACCTTAGACAGCCTACATAGGGAGAGAGTGGGTAACCGGCCTGTGGCCGCCATGTTTTTACCAGACTGCGCGCGGGCGGAGCACTTACATAGCGAGCCAGGCAGAAAGGCAGCCCTTCAACGACTGCAACAAGCCATCACTTCCACCCAAGACACCAAAGCACATCTTCTGGCTTACTAATCAGTACGTTGTTAAAGAAATACCATTCTTCATCATTTTCTTGATTTGCAGCTCTTATTTTTCCTTGTTTGCAGTAAAAATTACTGAGTATGAGGTCCGCCTGATATGCAAAACACTGTTTTTATTTGGCACCCAAACTAGTTTCAGCACCTCTGTGCTATCATCAGTGGGCTTTATATTTATTTCATGCTGTGAAAAACAAATTACATTTATTTTACTATTGTGCTAGTTGTAAATTTGGGCCTAAAAAGTCGTCAGTCTTTTTTTGGTTTTTTACCTTTATTTTCATTTCGTGGTCATGTGGGACCCTTTTTATATACTTATGAAGTGGTAGCGTTGTCATCTGCAACCAAAATTATCTCTTTTAACAACTTCTGAGGTTTTTAAATCGCTACTTATGGTGCGAAAACGTAATTTTGGCATCTGGGGATATTTTTATCGTCTGTTTATTATCTATTACTTACGGTTTCTTTTGTTATATACTTCTGGCGGAAGAAGAAAATTACGTTTTCGCACCATAAGTAGCGATTTAAAAACCTCACAAGTTGTTAAAAGAGATAATTTTGGTTGCAGATGACAACGCTACCACTTCATAAGTATATAAAAAGGGTCCCACATGACCACAAAATGAAAATAAAGGTAAAAAACCAAAAACAGACTGACGACTTTTTAGGCCCAAATTTACAACTAGCACAATAGTAAAATAAATGTAATTTGTTTTCACAGCATGAAATAAATATAAAGCCCACTGATGATGGCACAGAGGTGCTGAAACTAGTTTGGGTGCCAAATAAAAACAGTGTTTTGTATATCAGGCGGACCTCATACCCAGAAATACCATTCGTCTATGTTCATACAGGTCTAATAAATTTGAAAGCAAATAAGTCTCGTGAAACAGTTTCTATGACTGTATAATGTTAATACTGTATTTTACGATGTTCTGGTAATTTCGACAGTTGGCAGCTGATTAATAAGAAAGAGAGATACTCCGTGTTATGTATCTCAAATAAAATAATTCTATTTCAGAATTTTCTGTCTGAATATCCATCGCCGAAATTAGTACAATATTATCGCTTTCGGTACCGATATAATGTATTTTAAGTGTGCTGTCGATCTTATAGCATTTTCGTACTCTGGGAAATACCAGAAACGTCATTCTGTTGATACTTTTAAGGACAGAGTATCACAGAAAACCGGAAAAATACCGATACTATCTCTAGTGAAGCAGCAGACGCAGACTCAAAATAGGTAACTGAGTATCTACAATAGTCCCACCCCCTCTCTTTCTCACGTCACATCCCGTAACCAATCATAGGATTGTGAATAGCCAATAATATGCAGCCAAGGGGGAGGTGCCGTAGCAATGTTAAAACATACCTTTAAGCACGACGTATCAAAAACCAGAACCATGAACTAAAAAAAAGATAGCAAAAATTCACCACTTATCCGACTCGAACTCCTATCCTTCACATAATGAATTCAGTACGCAACCACTTCATCACGCGGGAATTTAACAGACAGTAGTACTACTATTGAATTTCATCAATGCCTTGCTTGCTTTGTAAGTCGCCTTTACGGTTTCAGTTTTCCCGGTAAATTTTAACTGCCCACCTTTTCCGTATTTTCTAATTCCTCGCGAACACAAGCATAATATAACAATCTTTAATTCGATTTTTACTGTCAACAGAGGAAGAGGAACAACGAGCCATCTCTCTTGGTTGCGCTTAGTGATTATGTAAAACGCATTATTAATTTTAGACTGACTATAAAATCCGTACTAAGTGCCAAAATAAACGTTTTGAGTAAAACGCAAAAAACTTTCTAAAATTAACAGCGTGGCTTTATGTGCAATTTTTATCGCCTTAATTTGTGACTCCCGTTAATCTTTAAAGACTTATTACAGTTGAATTGACTATTCAATTTTTATCTTTATGAAAATAATATTTTCCTGATAAAAAATAAAATAGGGCTATGTGCCATACCCTCTACTGTAAAAAACTGGCTATGTGCCTTACCCTCTACTGTAAAAACCGGGACATGTCCAAAATTCGAGTAAATGGAAAGCTAAGTGCATTTATTTTGGTATAATAATCAGCAATACATTTTGGTATGTTGTTCATTGAAAGTGCAGTCGGAAAAATATAGGTTGAGGTTTTGTTTGAAAGAAAAAAAAAGTATGAATATGTTTACTTAAATTTGTTACAAATAAAAAAATCAAAGTGATTCTCTTTAATATGGTGCAATATTAAGTAACAGAAAAATTACAATCAAAATATCCACTGGTGTACTGCCGGTCTACGTTGGTCATCAGTCCCTAGTCTTACAAACTACTTAAACTAAGTTAAACTAACCTAAGGACAACACACACATCCATGCCCGAGGGAGAAGTCCAACCTCCGACGCGGGAGGAAGCGCGATCCCTAACGTGGCGCACCAGACCGCTCGGCTACTCCAGCGCGGCCCAATATTTTTAACGATTCGATTGAATTACAGGTTATGAATTTTTTTGTTAATTTCATATAATTATTATATCCAATATTTTACGTTATTTATTACAAACAATAACGAACTCTGTCTACGAGAGAATTTGTTGAGTATCTCGTGCAAAAGGACCGTTAAATGTCAAGACAGTACCATACGTCACTCGGTTCTCCCTACGGCGTGTGAATTCTGTCATAGTTCAGTGTTGGAATAGTTCAGTTTCATAATGCAAAGAAAACATGGCTATCTTAGATCACGGAAGCAGATACAGTAACGGAGGAACAGTGTTTTCGTACAATATTAAAAGCAAAAATTATCAAACAAACATTATCGAGCTGAGGCGTTGTCCCGCGTGTATGTACAAATTAGATGTATTAGACAGAACCTATCATCACGAAGGAGTAAAAACTAAAATTTTGAATATGTAGAGCACGTACAACGTGGAAAGTAGGAGTATAAGGGAGAGCAAGTGCAGCTGATGCAGACGGCATACTTCATCGTTGATAGACCTGTTTATTATTTTTTGCTAAAAGTGATTTGCAGTACATTAGAACATTATCAAGTGCTTTCAGAAATATGTGCCGTCTTTGTGCTTCTTAAAAAAAATATAATTTCTGGAAGAGTATTGCATGCCACGTGCAACCAAACGTGCAGGTCTACCTGTGACATAAGAAAGCTACAGTATTCAGGTTTCTTTTTCGACGATCGCTAACAGGTGTACAGTGCAATTCATTGCTGCAAAACTGTACGCAGTCTGGAGTGATTTATGAAAACTTGTGCCCAAACTGGGTTTCGTACAGGTCTACTGTTGTCTATGTGCATGTGGTAACCACTACAGCACTGTGGCACAGTGGTTTTGCATATTAACCTCTGTGCAAATGCATTTTAGTGAAAAAAGGAAGATGAAATAGGACGGATAGGAATGACCTTGCATGCACTAGGGCACTCAAATGACTGAATGTCGATAATGATAACTCGTGCCATCTGGGACTCGAACCCGGATTTCCCGCTTCGGACCAGCGGTCGTTGTAGCCATTAGACTGGCAATCTTTTGCTGAAACTCGAAATTTAGCAGGAACACCAATGCGAGAAGCTTATAATAGTGTCCACAACGAAACCCTGTCACGTAACTTGGTAGAAAATCCAAGGAAATTCTGGTCGTGTGTAAAGTAAACTAGCGGTAAAACATAATCAATATCATCACTACGTGATAGCAATGGTGATGCTACGGATGACAGCTAAACACAGCTTTCCGAAATTACTTCACCAAAGAAGACGAAGCAAAAATTCCAGAATTCGAATCAAGAACAACCTCTAGCATCCGTAATTATAAGTTGATATCGCTGGAGTATTAAAGTAACTTATAGTCACATGTATAACAACGTAAAAAATACGTAATAAAAATCCGAAAATTACATCGGAATATTACAGCTAGCAACAAAATAACTGTTGTTACCCCACTCGGGCCCGGTGGTCTTGGGGTAAAGTGCGCGACTGGAAACTAAAGGGTCGCGGGTTCGAAACCCGGTCGGACCTCGGATTTTTTCAGTCTGCGCTTTAACCCATCCTTCACCTCTCAACGATGTGAGTAGTCATCAGAAACGACACGTGGTTCGGATTCCACGTTAAGCTGTAGGTCCCCTTTCCCCGGTTGGATAGGCTAGGGACACGCAAGTCGCCGAAGTGGCGTCCAATTGAAAGACTTGCACCAGGCCAATGAGCCACAGGAAATTATTATTATGGGGTTCATTTAATAATAATAAAAAGAAAAAAAAAAGAAAAAAAAACCAGACCGGCGATAAGATACCTGATGATGGAAGTATTTCCGAAATAGGCCTATAGTATAAAGAAAGACGAAAATAAATAGCAGTGTTTGGGATTTATTTTACATAAAGCAACTTAAATCACTTAATGAAAGTAAGTCTCCCGGTCCCGATTGTATACTAATTAGGTTCCTTTCAGTGTATGCTAATGTCATAGCCCCATACCTAGTTATTATACACAACCGTTTGCTCAGCGAAAGTTCCATACCCAAAGACTGGAAACTTGCACAATTCAAGAAAGGCAGTATGAATGATACACATAATTGCAGGTCTATATAATTGACGTCGGTTTCAGCAGGATTTTAGAACATATTCTTTCTTCAAAGATTACGAACGAACTCGAAGAGAACGACATAGACGCGGCGGAGCGGCCGAGCGCAATGAGGCGCTAAGATACGATGCGCAAGGCCGTTCCCCGTCGGGGGTTCGAATCCCCCCTCGGGCATGGATGTTTGTGCCGTCTTTAGTATGAGCTAGTTCGTAAGTAGTTTGTAAGTTTAGAGACTGATGACCCGTAGTTAAGTCCCATAAGCTCTACAAACATTTTACATTTTTTAGAACGACGTATTGACACAATAGTAAACACGAGGCAGAAAGTATCGTTCATGTGAAACGCAGCTAGCTCTTTACTCACGTGAAGTGATGAGTGCTATGGACAAGCGATCTCAAATCGCGTCCATGTTTCTAAATTTCCGGAAGGCTTTTGACACTCTACTCATAAGCCTATTCCAATCAAATTGCATGCTTATGGAATATTCCCACTGTCGTGCATTTGGATTCGTGATTTTCTATCAGAAAGAACACAGTAGGGTGTAATTGACGGACCGTCATCGCGTAAACCGGAAGTAATATCTGGCGTTCCCCAGGGAAGTGTTATATGACCACTACTGTTCCTCTTCTTAATAAACCAAATATTCAAATGTTTGTAGAGCTTATGGGACTTAACTGCGGGGTCATCAGTCCCTAAATTTACAAACTACTAATGAACTAACTTATACTAAAGACAACACAAACATCCACGTCCGAGGAGGATGCGAACCTCCGACGCGGGAGGTGACGCGATGCGCAACGTGGCGCTCCAGACCGCTCGGCTACTCCCGAGCGGCCTTCATAAACCATTTAGGTGACAATGTAAGCAGCTCTCTTAGACTGTTCGCGGATGATGCTGTCGCTTATCCGTTACTAAAGTCACCATAAGATTAAAAGCAGGTGAAAACATTTGCAATTGACCCTAAACAATGAAAAGTGTGAAGTCATCTATATGAGCATTAAAATAGATCGCTTAAACTTCATTTACACGATAAATCAGTCGGATCTAGAGGCCGTAATTTCAACTAAATACCTAGGACTCGTAATTATGAACAAGTTAAATTGGAAAGAAAACACACAAAATATTGTAAAGAAGGCGAAAAAGGCTAAGTTTCATTTGTAGAACACTTAGAAGACGCAACAGAGCTACTAAGAAAACTGCCTTCACCACACTTGTGCGTCCTAATTTGGAGTTTCGTTGTGCATTGCGGGATCCCAACCAAGTGGGACTGACGGACGATTTAGATAAACTTCAGAGAAGGGCAGATTAGCCTTTGATTCGCCTTCTTTACAATATTTTCTGTGTCATCTTTCCAATTTAACTTGTTCTAATTATAATACCTAGGTATTTAGTTGAAGTTACGGCCTATAGATCCGAATGATCTATCGTGTAAATGTAGTCATGGTGGTTTAGTGGTATAGTGCTTGCCAAGTAAGCAGGATATCCCGGCCATGGCACAAATTTTAATTTAATGCCTCTCTCTCAGTTTCATATCTCTGATATACCGGTATATTGAGACAAATTAGGTCTCTGGACAATGATTTAGCGTCATAGGTAGCGTCATGTCTATTCTTATGGACATTTTCTTTCTTGCCACTTTAACTGCGTGTGACTATACGTGATCACGTGAGCAAGTTAGTTCCCGCTGCGTCTGTGTTACCACTTGGCCTTGTCCAGTAATCACTTCCCTGCGTTGCCTGTACATAGAAGCACGTGGAAAACGCGCACCGGCCATTGAGTGAACCACCATTAGTGAGTTAAATGTATTCCGCGCGGTCTGGGGCGTCTTGTTGGGGATTTTCCGGCCAGTTCCATAGGAGTCTCGAGAGCTCCCTCGGAAATATGTGTGTCTGTGTGTGTTTATTGTGAGTGGTGCCTTAGGATGATGATGATGATGATCGTGTGGCATTTTATGACCGTTAGCCGTGTTCAGCCTGCCTGGTGCAAGTCTCTTTATCTGACGCCACTTCGGCGATTTGCATGTCGATGATGATGGAATGATGATGAGGACGACACAACACCCAGTCCCCGAGCGGAGAAAATCTCCTACCCGACCGAGAATCGAACCCAGGCTCCCTGCGTGGCAACCAACCACGCTGTCCACTGGACTACGGAGGCGGACAATGCTACAGATAACTGTAAGTCTTTAGAGGAATTTCTGGCAAAATTCGAAGAGGAGTACTGGTCTGTTGAAAAACAGGACGAAGTACTTCAAGAATTTATGCACGCTCCTCCGTACCGACCGGGTAAAGATACAGACATGAAAACGTACTGCGAGAATCTGTGCAGGAAAATTGAGCATGTAAAAGGTCAAATGTCCGAGCGAAGCACGATGACCGTGCTGCGCGAAACGTTACCGTGGAGTGTTCGCGGTTACTTTATGGACGAGAAAGATAAAAGCTTCTTTCTTAAGGAAAGTGGGCGACATGGATGTGTGGTATCGGAGTAATGACAACCCCGGTACCACAGTAACAATAACTCCAATCAAAATAAAAATAATTACGGTAACCCGAAGTATGACAACAACCAGGTTAACGAGTTTTAAGTACGGTGTGCACAAGTGGATAGAGGAAGAGGAAGGGGCAGAGGTAGAGGTAGGATTACAACCATTTATTTATTTATAATAAAGTGTATACCAATTAAGAGAAAGTAGGTACTTATCTACGGGGAATGTAAATTAGTAGAGGTTTTTCTTTTTTTTTTTTTTTTTTTTTTTTTTTTTTTTTTTTGTAATACGACAAGAAAAGCAGCTGCATGAATATCCTGACAATCACCAAGGCAATGATCAAATTGGAGCTACGTAACTGGCTCAGAAGACAACACGTAGAATATTGCCAAGGCCTATAAACAAAAACATGGCAAGGTATTGATGCCAAAGCCATGTTTTGAAAGAAGCTCTGTGATTCTGGGCTTGAACAGGAGAGATTAGACTCATGGTTGGATTGCTGACAGGGCATGGGAATTTCAAAAAACACCTACATACAAATGTAGGGTCTGTGATGATGGTGATGAAACTGCATCACATCTAATCTTCGAATACATTGCATTGGAGAGCAAAAGGCACAGAACATTTGGGACAACCAGACCCGAAGAAATTGTGTCTAATAAAGAACTGGTAAAGGGACTCCTTGCACTGTTCAAGGGCAGTGGTTGGCTTTACTAGATATACAGGAAGTGATACCGCACAATAAACTTAGTTTCGGTGCGGGCAGTAGCGGGTTGGACCAAAACTGTTTTGGCTTCCCTGAGAAAATCAATCGATCAATCAATATCAAGAGCTCAGATGGAAACCAGTATTAAGCAAAGACGGGAAAGGTGAAAGGTGGAAGGGATATACAGATGGCCTGTACAAGGGAAATGAACGTGAATGCAGTATTGATAAAGGGAAGAGGAAGTAGATGAAGAGGAGATAGGAGGTACGATTCTCCGAGCAGAATTTGACAGAGCATTGAAAGATTTGAGTCGAAACAAGGTCCCTGGAGTGGATGACATTCCCTCTCAACTGCTGACATCATTGGAAGACCCAGTGATGAATAAACTGTTCCACCTCGTGTGCAAGATGGATGAAACTGGGGAAATACCCTCAACAGTCAAGAGGAATATAATAGTTCCAATATCAAAGAAAGAAAGTGCAGACAAGTGTGAAAATTATAGAACTTGTGGTGTCGCACAAGTCCAAAGTGCGCGCCACCTACTTTCGCCGCGCGCCGCCATGCACGCACGGCGCGGCGTTCTTACGACGACAGCCACGAGCGCCCTCTGCTGCAACTCCGCTCGTGGCCTCCACTGAACGACATCGTTCACTTGGGACTGAGATAGCAACCAGTTAGGACCTTCGTAATCAGATAGGCACCAGTGAAGACTTGGCTATCGTACAGGCACTAGGCAGACCTCTAGCTCAACTATGTATCAGCTTTCTGCAGTACTGATCTATGTAAAAGTTAAGTATTGTATAAAATCTGTGCAATATATATCTCGTTCTAATTTACTCTAGTGTTTCTAGTTTCTGGCTGCTCCCCTCCGTACCTGCACCAGCGTGCTATCTTTATTCCTGTGTCGGTCTCATTCCACTCGGCCACCGACACCTACAACGGAAACGAGACACAAAAGCGGCGACGAGGCTGGGACACAAAAGAACTGTCACTTTAATAAGTCATAGTTGCAAAATACTAACTCGAGTTATTTACAGATGCGTGGAGAAACTGACAGAATCCGACCTCGGGGAAGATGAGTACGGATTTAGGAGAAATGTGAGAACTCGCAAGGCAATACATTACGACTTATCTTAGAAGATAGGTTAAGGAAAGGCAAACCTACATTTCAGTTTTTGTAGATTCAGAGAAACCAATTGATAATGTTGACTGGAATACACTTTCAAATTCTGTAAGTAGTAGGGGACAAATATAGCGACAGGAAAGTTATACACGACTTGTACAGAAACCAGACAGATAAGTGTCGAAGGGCATGAAAGGGATACAGAGATTGGTAACGGAATAAGACAGCTTTGTAGTATTTCCCCAGTGTTAATCAGTCAAAACAATGAGCAAGCTACGAATGAAGTCAAAGAGGATTTAGGAGAAGAAATTAAAGTTCATTGAGGAGCGATAAAACTCTGCAGTTTGCCGATGATATTGTGATGCTGTAACAGACAGCAAAGGACACTGAAGAGCAACTGAACGGAATGGACAGTGTCTTGAAAGGAGGCTATAAGATGAACATTAACAAGAGCAAAACAAGGCTAATGGTATATAGTGTAAGAAAATCAGGCGATACTGAAGAAATTAGATTAGGTAATGAGGCAATAAAAGTAGTAGATGAGTTTTGTTTTTTTGGGTAGCAAAATAACTTCTGCTGGACGAAGTAAATAAGATATAAAATGCAGGAAAAGCATTTCTGAAGGCGCAAAATCTGATGACATTAATTAATCAATTAATTTAATTTTTTTGGAAATCCTTTCTGAAGGCAATTTTCTGGAGAGTAGCAACGTACGGCAGTGAACCTTGGACGAGAAGGAGTTTAGACAAAAAGATGACAGAAGCTTTTGGAACGTGGTGGTACAAACGAATGCTGAAAATTTGGTGAGTAACTAATGAGATGCTGAACAGAATTTGTGAGAAAAGTAGTTTACCGCGTGGAAGTGGCTAGGTGTCTGGAGCGCCACGTTACCGATCACTCAGTCTGATGCGTCGGAGGTGCGAGTCCTTCATTGAGCATGGGTGTATGTTGTGCTTACGTTAGTTTAACTAAATTTAAGTAGTTTGTAAGTCTAGGAACTGTTGACCACACTAGTTTGTTCCCATAGAATTATAAACGATTGAACATTTGAAAAGAAGTTTCTGGCATATCTCAGATAACAGATCGATTGGTGGGACACATTCTGAGACATCAGGGAAACGCGAAGTTAGCACTTAAGGGAAGTGTGCGGGATAAAACTCGTAGAGGAAGAATGACAGACGAACACAAGTTCGAATAGATGTGGGTTGCCATTATTACGAGGAGATGAAGAGGCTTGCTCAGGATAGAGTAGGTTGGAGAGCTGCATCAAACCAGTCTCCGGGCTGAAGTAGGTTGGAGAGCTGCATCAAACCAGTCTCCGGGCTGAAGACCACAACAACAACAATACGAGCATAGCAGTTGTGAATGGTAAGTTGTGCACAGTGAAGACAGTGCGCTTTTTTCTCGTCTTGTTGCAAAGCTTCATGAAATGGGTAGTTTCACCTCCAAGTACCTCATAGTGCATCCCTTAGAGACGTAGCCGCAGCCGGCACTGTTCTCGCAGTGAATGCACGCGTCAGCACACGACATTTCATACAGAAAATTGGCACTCCCAGAACTAATATACATCGCACGCTAACACCTCACCATTTTCGATCTTATCCTGTGCGCTTACTCCAACAGCAACGTTCACCGTTCTGTCAGTGCCAACAGTAGCAAATTCTCGCCTCCATAATTACTTCTCCAGTGTCCTTTTTACTGACAAAAGTTCCCTCTGAAACAAAGGATAAGTAAATATGAAGAACATGAATTATTGGTCCACACCGAGCGAGGTGGCGCAGTGGTAACACACTGGACTCGCATTCGGAAGGTGGTTCAACTCCACCTCCTGCCATCCAGATTTAGGTCACTCCAGGCAAATGCCGGAATGGTTCCTTTGAAAGGGCACGACCGATTTTCTTCCACATCCTTACCCAAACACTCCGAGCGTAAGTTCCGTCTCTAATAGGGCGACCAACTCTCCCGTATTGTACGGGATCTCCCGTATTTTAGCACCTTTTTTTAATTGTCCCGTCTCCCTTATTGTCAGCCTATTTCTCCCGTATATTTCGTCAGTGACCGCTGTTATAATCCATGAGGTGCTATCGATAGTTGGAATTCTCTTAATGACTATTGGGAACTTACTGGAAATTTGGCTTTCTGACTCATGGACCCCTTTTTGACTAAGGTAAGAGATTTCAAGTCTTCTCTAAATTATTTTTATACCTTGTATTGCTGCGTTTACTGAGATCTTGGCTGGGAATAGAGAGTTCTTTAAGGGATAAATATGCTGTGAAACAACAGTTAGTATAACCAGTTCTTTGAATAGGATTTGGCATACTGTTCTTGAAAATACTCCACAAATGAGTCTCGTTAATTTCATTGCACTCTTAAAAACCTGTTCTCAGCTTGAAGAGGTACCCCAAAATATGATATATGAGTAAAAATAAGCAAAGTATGTCTGTTTTTTTTTTATGTTTTCATCCCAATTGTCACCCAGTCCAAGGAAATGCGTATAGCTGTGTACCTGAAATTCACTATGTCTAAATCTCCCTTATAATCATGGTCAGATTCTGGTCATCTCCCTTAAATCCGTGATCAAAAGTTGGTCGCCCTAGTCTCTAATGACCACGCTGTCGTCGACGGAACGCTAAACTCCAAACTTCCTTCCTTCCATTGGTACACAGAGAACCCACAATGGCTTACTGTTAGACAGATGAAGCGTAAGAGTCAATGGAGAGTTAATACACAGCAAAATAAATAAATAAATAAATTTAAAAAATCGTTTACCTAGAAGACCACGTCGGTTTTGATCCAATGACGGTAGATGCCACCAGTAGGATAGTAGATGTACTGATACTGGTTTAAACGTTGTCCTTCAAAGTGGTTATCGCTGGACCTTTTGATCTGTCAATGTAATCATTTCATGTACGACATATGCACTGTTCCTAGGGTGCGTGCGGTCGTTCCACCGTGGAGGTTCGAGTCCTCCCTCGGGCAAGGGTGTTTGTGTTGTTCTTACGATAAGTTATATTTACAAATGAACTCAGTCTCTTTAATGTCTGAAGAACACTACCTCTCTAGAAAGGCCGCGTGCCAGAAGACATCATATCACGGATTGTGCGGCCGCTCCTGTTTGGGTTCCCGCTCGGACATGCTTGTGTGTGTTGTACTTAGAATGAGTTAGTCTAAGTAGTTTGTAAGTCTATGGACCGATGACCTAAGTAGTTCGGTCCCTTAGGATTACAAACATCTGATCGTTTCTTCCTAGAAAGTTGAATTTTGTTTCGATTATTGACTGTTTAATTTAACGTTCCTTATCTCATTTGGCCGCGCGGGCAGGGCCGCTTGCAGCGTCCTAATCATCTCTTTGACCCTGCACGCATACCAAATGAGTCGTAACAAAGCGCTCTGCTATCCGTTCGACCTTCTCCATCACCTGCATCAGCCCCACTTACTAGTTGGTACGGATCCCGCAATGATGAGCAAGAAAGCTCATTCAGAATATAAAACCACCAGATAAAAAATTTGATACATCTGGAATTTACAAAATTACCTGAAGCCAATGTGACAAGAATTATATAGGCCAAACAGGCAGAAGTTTCATAACCAGGTTTAATAACATATGTACTGCTACAGACTTAATAAATGTAATAAATCAGCACTAGCAACATATATAAAAGAAACAGGATATCCCATGAAAACAGAAGACAACCTTAAAATTTTACATATAATCAGTAACAGTAAAAAAAATGAATATCACGGAATAAATGGAAATCTTTACCATAATACAAAATCTGATGACAATATTCTTAATGAAGTAACACAATTCTTCACTAGTCTAAAACCAGTTCTGTTGCAATAGTTTTAAAATGCGCCTGTGGCAAACCAAAAATTACCAGACAACCAACATCGAAAATATCACTACAAATGCAAATACAGAAAATGTTCAAAACTCTTCTGCCACCTTACGTTAATTCTGATGTAATAGATTTAAGATTTGTGAGTCTCAAAAAGTAAGCTACCTATTAGTTAACATCGAAATATCGCTGCAGATGCGATAATCGATACTTCTGCATAAGCAAGTCCGCCATCTTGTTTTTTTAAATACAGTGTTTACATGTCTGTGAACGCTTTGTGTGTGCTACGACATAAGCAGTGAATGTCAAACAGTGCACAAGTGAAACAGCATGAAGCAGGTTCACCAATGTACCAGGGATGCAGATAAAATTGTGGAAACCAAAATATTAAGTGTGCAACTGACATTTAATGAATGTCACCACTACATCTGATGCAATACTGTCTGCATTCCACACAGGTGACACCAGACACAGCAGAAGAAATCTTTGCACTTTAGTTTATGGTCATTCGCTGCCCTACCCTCCCTCCTGCCCCGAACTACCATCAACAACCAACAATAACAAACGGACTTTAGAATGAAACTTCCTGGCAGATTAAAATTGTGTGCCGGAACCGGAACCTGGGACCTTTGCCTTTCGCGGGCAAGCTCTCTACCACTGAGCTATCACGACACTACTCACGGTCCATCCTCACAACTTTAATTCTGCCAGTACCTCGCCTCCTACTTTGTTGTGAGGTCCCAGGTTCGATTCCCGGTTCCGGCAGATAATTTTAATCTGCCAAGAAGTTTCATATCAACGCACGCTCCGCTGCAGAGTGATAGTTTCATTCTGGAAACATCCCTTAGGCTGAGGCTAAGCCATGTCTCCACCGTATCGTTTTTTCCAGGAGTGTTAGTCCTGCAAGGTTCGCAGGAGAACTTCTGTGAAGTTTGGAAAGTAGGAGGCGAGATACTGGCAGAATTGAAGTTGTGAAGACGGACCGGGAGTCGTGTCGGGATAGCTCAGTGGTGGGTATTCCTGCTTGGGCCGTCGTGGAGAGCGGTTGTGTTTACACTGTGCTCTGTCGCTGCTCACGTCAAGACAAGTTTCCTGTTTATTCTGACAGCGAAATTTTGTGTCTTCGTGTTACTGGGTGATAATTTATCTAACGTTTTCGTCTTTTAGTTGTGGCTGGGATTTTGTCGTTTTGTTTATAATATGAAATGGTTTTGAATATGGCTACGATTCTGATGAGGCATACTTTGTAGTTTACTTTTGATCATGGAATTGTGAAACCTGCTGCATATGAAGTTCATAGATTCCATTAGACGAACTTTACGGAATACATCTGACTCAGTGTGCACCTGTATTCTTTGTAAAACTTTTGAATCTTGATCTGTGTCTGCGTATCGTAGAAGGAAAGTGGAGGGACAATGAAATTTTTGCGTTCTGGTGGTAGTGTGACTGATGTAGAAGTATCTTTTGGTGGTACGGGTTTGTGTACTGTCTGCGTATTTGAATTGTCGTTTGAAATTCCTTGCGAGTACGTACGTGCCGGCCGCGGTGGCCGAGGTGACTGAGGCGCTCCAGTCACGGTCAGCACGGCCACTACGGTCGGGGGTTCGAATCCCCCCTCGGGCATGGATATTTGTGCCGTCCTAATTCGTAAGAGGTTGATAAGTAGTTTGTAAGTTTAGGGACTGATGACCCCGTAGTTAAGTTCCACAAGCTTTACAAACATTTGAACATTTGAGTACGTACGTGATGTTTTGAGTGCCTACGGTCGTGTTCTGTCTGGTCACGAGGAAAAGTGGGGAAACAACTTTCCGTGCCCCGTACTGAATGACGTACGTCAAGTAAAAATTGATTTGATGAAGCACGTACCGTCGTTTGTCAGTGTGTCAGTCTGTCGTGCACTGGTGATATACGACTGACAGCCCAGGACGTTTGACATTTGTAACTCCACGGGTGGAATGCTCGCGCAGTCGGGTCGCTCAGCTGCCAGTGAGGCGCGCTTGGCGTTGTAAACATACCCCTGTCGTATGCGCCAGCTGCGGCTGCGGTGCCGGCGCCGTCTTCCGTGACAAGTGTGGTGCAGGACTCGGCCACCTAGGCTGCTGCACACACCGTGCTTCAAGTTGACTCCACCGACTCTACACGGAGCGCGGCTGAATTACCACAGGTGCAACAGGAAGGACACGTCACTCCCGCGGATGCGACTGTTACCACCACCACCTAGAGAGAAGGCCGCGGCTCTCTCGTGTGACGTCAGGCAGAGGAGGTTGCACGCGCATAGCTGACTGGCTCGCTGCTTCGGCACAGTGGGCCGTGCCCCAGCGGCTACCCAGTCAGCTATGCGCGCGCAGCCTACTAAAGTTCAAATGCTTGTCAAGCTTATGAGACTTAACTACGGGGTCATCAGTCCCTAAACTTACAAACTACTTATCAACTACTTACGAACTAGGACGGCACAAATATCCATGCCCGAGGGGGGATTCGAACCCCCGACCGTAGTGGCCGTGCAGACCGTGACTGAAGCGCCTCAGTCCCCTCGGCCACCGCGGCCGGCGCGCAACCTACTCTGCCTGACGTCACACGAGAGCGCAGCGGCCTTCTCTCTATACTCCATTCACCGAGAGACGTACTCACCCCGTTTACATGGGCTCCCAAAACCGGATTTCGTAAACCGATTTCCCAATTCAGCTTTTGGTTGGTCATGTAAACACTCCAAAATCGATTCTGGAAACCCGTTTCTCTAAAGCGGTTTTCCAGTTCCACAATCGATTTTCGTGCCCATGTAAACGCAACCGTTTTTGAAGTGTTCTTAGCTTGTCAGATTGTGTATTATTGTTAAGAATTTTCGGCACATATTGAAAGATTGATATTTTCTAATGTGAAATAAAAGTATAAATATTAGAGTGAACATGAATTTGTGTGTCTAAATAAAGGAAAATAGTGATTTTGCTGACTAAATCAGGAACTGAATCAGCTGTTTTTCAGCCGCCATATTTAAGTGGGCTAGGAAATCGGATTCAGGCTATGCCATGGAAACACGACAGCGAAAAACGGTTTAGGAAAATCGGTTTTCGTCTTCCGGAAGATGTGTTCCATGTAAACGTAGTGACTGTAAACACAGCAAGGCGCGTGACCACAGCGCTGCCGTCGAGGAGTGTACAAGGCAGGGGCGCGCAGTCAGCGTGTCCAACTCAATAGCAGGTGTGAGCTCGTTACTGCGTGTTCTACAACGGAAATTTCAGGATCTCTTAAGTTCATACTTAAAGACGCTTGAAAGACTAGTTGAACCTTCGAGACTTGGTTCTAAGGTGTTCTTCCTCGGCTTGCAGTTATTGTTGTTGATAAAGAGCCGTACAATTATCGTAGAAAAGAAAAAGTTCCTAGTGCGAATTCCAATAAGGACGAAATATCAGAGTGTCTAAAATCTAAAAACCTGGATTTTGAAGACGGTATGTTGAAAAAATAATTTTTAGATATATTTCAAAATTACAGAACAGCGCACAACGAATACGCGATAGATGAAATGGAAAGAATACAGGGAAAACTGTTCTTAGAATTCCTCCGTACCGATGTGAATTAAACGCCATTGAGTATGTGTGGGCCAGAATCAAAGGCTATGTTGCAGCGAAAGACAAAACATACAAAATGCTGGCAGTTAAATAACTGCATGAAGAAGCAGTAAAAACAGTGACTGCAGAAGTTTGGAACAAGTGCGTCCTCCATGTCGTATTTTTAGTTGAAAGTCAAATGTGGAAATTGTAGAGGAGAGAGAAAGGAGCGGTTTGGTACAAACCTCAATGAAAACAGTTCAACTTTGACAGAATGAACCTTGCCTCGCCGTCCTTTACCATTATTATTAGTGGGAATGTTATTAAAAATTGTGTATGAATGGAGCGTTTGGTAAGCAACCTGTATGAAAACAAATCTGTTTTGACAGAATGAACTCAGTTTCATCGTACTTTTAACATTATTGTAACTGGCATTGAATCTTCCATGTCGTGCTTTATTTCGTTACATTGTTGACCAGGTTTCTCAGGGTCCGCTATGACGTCAGCTCGGCAGCCAGCCGACGCCACCAGCTGCAAAGCGTGCGCCAAGGATTTTGTACACCCCTTCGTATCACGTGAACACCGAATGCTTTCTCTGGAAACGATCGTAGTCGCTCACGTGACACTGTTTACGTTTCCTCCCAGCTCTCGGTGAATGGACTATAGGTGGTGGTGCTGTTTCTCACCAGGCTGTGGTTGACCAACAACCGTCACAGCAAGTGAACGAAGTCGCTACGGAAAGGGGTTCCAGTCCTTTGACGACCCCTGACGTTGTACAATACACGGAAGCTGAACACATTGTATATGTACCCTGTAGTTCTCCTCCGAAGAAAAACGAAAAGAGAAGGATTGCATACCCAGAAGCGAAAACCGAAGAACCCAAAACCCGGGAAAATTTTCAGGAAATCAAGAAGAAACGCAAGAAGAGAAAGAATGACGGAACGGATGAAAATAAGGAACTGTCCGATAGTTCCACGTTAAGTCAGGACAGGGAAGATAACAGTAAAGCCGGTTGTCACAGAACGCGTGCTCGACGAAAAAGTGCAGACGTCGCAACAGACGACGATTTTGGTCAACGAATACGGATATCTGACAACTTTCACAAAGGTGAATCGACGGCTAGAATGTACTGGGTGACTGAAGTGGAACAATAGAATGAACGTCAATCACTAGTGATTATCTTCCTGTGGTCTCTGCGACCTCAAATGCTGAAGGTCTTCAAGAACTACACCTAGAATCATTGCGATAAGTCGCAATCGATGTCGGCTCTGTGTTCATTGTTACCTGATGAATCTGACTCTTGACATCGTACTCGTGTTTATAAATAGCCTTTGTGGTCTTTTAATATGGCACATCGATTGCAAACAACGACACAAACGTATAACAAATTGACTCCCAATATCACCAGGCTCTCGACTCCATTAAAATTATCGGCCTTAAAAGACTATTTATACCAATCTGACACTGACATTGCACTGTTGCAAGTAGTACTCGTCCATGAATTTCAGTTTCCGGGCTATATCGAAATTTTAAATGTGGCGTTAGAGAATATGCGAGGAACGGCAATTTTAGTGAAAAATAGGATACCCGTAGAAACCCTGTGTCTCTTAGAATCCTGTAGGGGAATCTCCTGTAAAATTTTTGACACAACTGTAGTAAATATCTACGCACCTTCGGGCAAAAATGTCAGAACAGCTAGAGCTAGCTTCTTCGTGACAGAAATCGTCCACCTAATAAAAGATAATGCAGAAAATCTAAATATTGCAGGAGATTGGAACTGTGCCTTGAACACCAAGGATCAAACCCCAAACTATAATTTCTCGAAGGAACTGAATGATTGTGTCCGTGCCTTACGTCTAAACGATCCTTGGGAGGTACTGTACCCTACAATGGTAAAATTTACGTACGTTACAAATGTTTCTGCTAGTAGAATTGACAAACAGTATGCTTCTGATAGCCTAAGGCAATTTATAACTTCTATCGACGCGATACCTGCTACTTTTTCTGATCACAGTGGGGTACGTTGCAGCATCAATCTCGTCCATCAAAGAACGTTCTGGGGGTGAGGTGTATGGAAACTGAATGTGTGTGTCCTTAACGACACAAAACTAGATGAGTGTATACATATGACTTGGGTAGCGTGCCTCAAGGCGCGACCAATATATGGTTCGGCAATTGAATGGTGGACCAAACATGCTAAAAAGAAACTACGAATGACGTTGCTTCAGTATGCGAAAGTAAAGGTCTCATATTTCAAGAACACTATAGAATTTTATTATACCTGTCTGAGAGAACTTTACGATCGTTCTGTTTTATCTGATGAGCACTTCATGCAAATATAGAAAATCAAGGCAATTTTAACTCAACTGAAAAGGACACACTCGATGGTTTGAAGGTCAGGGCTAGGTCGCAATCAACAGTAGAAGAGGAAACTGCTTCCTTAGACAAACAAAAACATAAGGAAGACTTTTTTGGAGAAGCTGCGAGCTGCAAACGAGAAAATCCTAGTTGAACAGCGAGTAATAATGGATGAAATTCACCGCTTTCTTCAGAACCTATACATTGCAACTGATTTCAAAGAGCATCTGCAGCGACATTGCTGCCAAGTACAGACGTTATTGTCACAACTGATGAAAATAGAGGCTTACGAACACCCTTTTCTAGCGACAAACTGCTGGACATCATAAAAACTTCTCTACTGAATAAGACTCCTTGTCCTGACGGAATACCAATGGAATTTTATAAAACGTATTGGAATATCATTGGCTACGCGTTTACTGACGTTGTAAACGACGTTCTTACTGGTATCGTCTTACCACCTGACTTTAAAGGAGGCGTTATGGTAATGGTTCCCAAAGGGCAGGGGATGAAACTGTGACCACTATGTCTACTGAACAGAGACTATAAACTCGCTGCTTGGGTATTGAAAGCCCGCTTGACAGTTGTTCTGAAAAGAGTGATTGGAAATGATCAAACGGCTTTACCTAATAGGAATGCAGTGAAAACCGTCAGTGAGTATCGTGACATTATTTCCATCTTCGCGGCGACTAAAAGTACCTTTGTTTTTTATTAACTTTGCCAACGCGTTTGGTCGGATTGACCAACGTTACCTCTTTAAAACGATGACAACTATGGGATTTGGCAACACATTCTTACAATCATTAAAACATATGGTCACGGGAATGACAGCGAAACTTCTTGTAAATGGACAACGTACGAAAACCAATGATGTTTTCAGGGGATTTCCGCAAGGCAGTTCACTTTCAATGCTGCTGTACATCATATCGATAGAACCACTTGTCCGAAAATTACATAATGACCTTGAACGAATAAATATAACGTCTATCAAAAAAGTAACCAATGTGTATGCTGATGATTGTTGTTGTTTGCCGGCCGCAGTGGCCGAGCGGTCTGTGGCGCGCCAGTCACAGTCTGCACGGCCGCTACGGTCGGGGATTTGAATCCCCCTCGGGCATGGATGTTTGTGTCGTCTTTAGTATAAGGTAGTTCATACGTTGTTTGTAAGTTTAGGGACTGATGACCCCGCTGTTAAGTCCTTTAAGCTTAACAAACATTTAAACTTTTTTGTTGTTGTTTGTTGTAGGGGACTAAACAGCTCGGCCATCAGTCCCTATGTTCATGATTTAGGAGTCATTGTCCGGAGTAATGAAGACGTTCAACATCTAAGTCACCCGATTTAGCTGTATTCCAGTGCAACTGGCGCTGTAGTCAATAAAACGAAAAGTGTGCTGCTCAGTTTAAATGGCTCTGAAGAACTGTTTTAGACTTGATTAGTCCCATAATTCCCTTGGCGTCATACTTTATAACTGTCCACTCCGGATGACTTCTGCCAACTGGAACGAAATGCTAGCAAAAAACAGAGGTTTAACAAGGGAACATAGAAACAGGGATCTTAATTTGATTCACAGAGTTCAATTAATCAACTGCATTATCCTGACCAAAGCCATATTTTAGGTCAAATATTGCCTGCCCCGTTAGGCATTGCAAAAAACGTTACAACAGCCGTGTGTCACGTGATATGGCAGGGATGCATATTCAGAGTTGCAGCTAATACAATGTCTTTACCATATGGTAATGGTGGCCTCGGTCTTACAGACATTCGGCAGAAGGCAATGAATTAAGTTATCAAGAAGACACAAGAAATTTACCGTAGCAAAACAGAGCGTATTACGGCTCTACTCTTCAAAATGAGTGAGCCAGAGAGTTTAGCTGCCCTCGTAAATGTGGCCCCTATTACTTACAAGCAGAACCATGTCAGGGAGTACTTCATTGAGGTCAGTTACAAGAACAATAGCCAGATAACAGGAGAACATGGTGTAAGATACCTGCTATGGGAAGGTATACATTTCATATTCAAATGTACCTCGAATTTGAGACCAGTGTCAAGCTAGTCAGGCATGGGTCATTTATCTTTGGTTGCAGGGTTATTTTTCGATGGCAGTACTATCGATATTGGAGACGGTGATAGTATTGTTGCCAGGAAGTAGGGTTGTGATTATTGAGAGTGCAGACTTTGGTAGGCGAGGGGATGAGATTGCAGAAGCGTGGGGACCGTGGTTGTATGCAGTTGTTCCGGTGGGATAGCCGAGGAGATGAGATTTTGAGACTTGAATGCTGAGCCAAGCTGTTTGTTTAAGATATGGAGACGAAAGGTATAGATGACGTTGGAGAAACGATTTTTTGAAGTTTTTATAAGGTAACGTTTTTCTTATATATACTTGGCATGATTCTATGGCACAACTTGGCATTGTTAGGCTGAACTGATGGTAACAGTAACGGTCGGGAAAGATATTGCTGTTAGCTTGTGGTCTCACGATTCATGCTAGGGAATCCTTTCTGTGTTAGGAAAAGTATTTATTGCACTAGTTTAGTTTTGAGATTGCGTTTTTTATGAAATAGGAATTTCGTGGGTAGTGTTTTTGAAATATGGTATTGTTGTAGCATTGTTTGTGTAAATCAAGTTAAATTTATTAACAGTAAAGAAATGTTTATCTTTGTTTAAAAATAATTTTGTAGGCAGATTAAATATCTGAGTTATATTTTTCTCTGAAAGATTTTAAAATCATGAACATGACATTGTTAGTAATTTTCATGAAGTTACATCAGTTAGAAAATAAACCAGATATTTCATTTTTAATAACTAGTTCGAGTTTCTTAAACAGATTACCAGTTTATCCCTCCTCACATTTTTATTAAAAGTGGCATAGATGTTTTCTGTAGTTAGTTTTCCAGTTGTTAGTACAGCAGGAAGCAGTTTGGTGTTGCGCAGATTTATACAGTAAGTGAAGGTGAGAAAGAATCAGTTTTTGTCAAGCTTACAGTTCAGCATGATTTACAGATTTCAGGGTAGGACAATTCATACAGTGTTCAGGTTAACAAGTATTTGCACTGAGTCAGATTGCATTGATAAATATTGTGTTCGTTACATTCCGTTAAAAATTGTTAGTTCAGTCAGAAACAAGTTTGTAGGGCCAGAATTATTAACACAGTGATTTTTAGTATCAGTAATTTTCAGACAGTTAACTTTGTTACGATATTTTCATACAGAAACAATTAGTAGTTTGTGTCTCATTATAATAAACATTACGCAGGCAGATAGGTTTTGCAATACATTTACATTCACATAGAATACAGTGGAAATGAAATGAGCGTATGGCTTTCTTGGCCTGGAGATCCCTTGCGGGATTGTTCGGCCGCCTTAGTGTAAGTCTTTTTATTTGACGCCGCGTGGGCGACTTACGTGCCAATGACGATGAGATGATGATGATTAGGACAACACACAACACCCAGTCCCCTGCCGGGAATCGAACCCGGGCCTCCTGCGTGGTAGTCAGTGACGCTACCGCTGAGCGACAGAGGCGGACATAGAATACAGTTAAAAATACGCAGTCAGATTAACATAACGTTGTACAAGGGCATTAGCTAGAACAAGTTCAAACACACAGCAGACGGAAATTTTGTAAGAGAGAAGGAGAAGCGAGAAACTTTCAATGGTAACAGTTCATATCATCGTGACAAACAGCAGACCAATGCTATTTGCAACAGAATGGAGAAAAAATATCCTACAAAAGATTGGTGCTCAGTCTGGAAGAATATCAGCAGCAAACTTTTAACATCGTATGTTCGTTCAACGTGGTATCAGGATGTCAATGCTATTATAGCAACGAACAAGTGGCTGGCAGTGAGTATTATAGGCAAGGCTAATTCCAACCTGTACCACCTGTGGACAGGTAGATACGTTACTTCACAGCTTTACCTGCTCGGGCTACAGTGACCTATGGACAAGAGTGAAGCAGCAGATGCCGTTCCTCCAAAGAAATTACGGTAGATTCGCCACCACAGAAGAATTACTTATACCGGATAAGACGTATTTCCCACGGCAAAAACAATACAGTAATATGGATATACGGATATTTTGTGCACTTTGTAATTAAACAGAGATTGCAGAACAACACTGAGGATTATAATAGCTATATTACAACGGAATATTACAAACAGTTAAAGAATAAAAATCCCATGAAGGATTTCGGTAACATGTTGCAAATAGTGTTCAAAAAGGAAGGCATAGGATAAAATATTGTTAAGCTAGAAAAATACAGCAAATTGAATTCAAAGAGATAAATAATGGATAAACACTTACTTAATGGAATAGAAAAATCAAAACTCCAATCTTTTTTTTTCTTTTTCTTTTTTTAATTTTAGTCATACTTAACAAATCTTTAGTTTAATTAAAGTGAAGAATAATCACTAGCTTCTAGAAGATACACTCATGAAGACGTACGAAGAAGTCTTGCTTTCTGTTTTGAGGAAGTATTGTTTTCCAGTTCTCACAGCAGTTCATTTTATTATAGCGTAGAAGTTAACCGAAAATCAGCTAACGAAGATGAAAGAAAAAGTAATATATTCTGTTTTGAAGAAGCATTGTTTTTAAATTCCAATCAGCAGAGATGCAATTTATTTTTGTTATAGCGTTAGAAAGCTCGCCTATAAAGGCATTCATGGTGAGAATAAGTCGAGGGGGAGTAACCGAGCGTTCTGGAGCGCCACGTTGCGGATCGCGAGGCCTCCCACGTTCGAATCCTCCCTCGGGCATGGATGTGTGTGTTGTCCTTAGGTTACTTTACCTTAGTTTAAGTAGTTTGGACTAATAACGAAGCAGTTGAGTCCGATAGAGTTACAAAAATTTGAACATTTGATTGGAAGTTTCATATCAGCCCACACTCCGCTGCAGAGTGAAAGTTAATATAAAGTAATCTAATGACTGCTGTATGTAAACAACGCCTGATGATGAGCAGAACATGCTCGAAGCGCGTAGATTTGTCAGATTAAACGTAAAGAAATAGACTGGTAGCAGATATTACAAATATTTATTACTGATGAGCAATACTCAAGCGCTGTTCCAACAAGAGTTTCGTAACCAACTTCCTTTGTGAGGTGGCGATAATATGTAACCAATTTTTTTTATTCCTTTATTTTTTTCAAAAATTAGTTCAAATGTTTGTATAGTCTATGGGACTTAACTACGGGGTCATCAGTCCCTAAACTTACAAACTACTTATGAACTAGCTAATCCTAAGGACGGCCCGAGGGGGGATTCGAACCCCCTACCGTAGTGACCGTGCAGACCGTGACTGGAGAGCCTTAGTCCCCTCGGCCACCGCGGCCGGCTTTATTTTTTTTATTATTATTTTATTTTTTTATTTTTATTTTATTTCTTTATATATATATATATTTGTCTTTGGGCAGATGGGGATGTTCAGTGTCGTTTTGATACACTATCTTTGTTTAGCTTTGATACCACTTCTGTTTCTATTGGGGCATTTCGTATAAGGAAAAGCCCTTGAATTATAGCTGTTTCTTAATGAATGTTTCTATTATTCTTTCCGATATCTGCTGTCCAGAGAACAAGTTGGCGACGGCAAGTGGACGGCTGGCGTCTTTCCTCTCACGTAGTCTCGACAGTTGGCATCTGGGGTCCATAAATTAGTGTGTTTGGGCATTTGCCTTCATAGAATTTCTCTGTTGCGAGACTGCCGACTCGGCTGTGGAAGGGAGGTCGTGCTGTCATGGCCTGGTACCTGTGAGTTCCCGATCGGTGCGCAGTGGATGGAGAGAGCGGTTGACGAAGGCCGATCGCTACTACCTGCGAGGTATTGTTTGAAATTACTGCTAGACCGGGGCAATGCTCTGCACACGCACTGCAGGTTGCCCGCCAAATTGTCGCCACTGCAACAAAATCGAACGTCCCGCCTCAGGGCGAAGTTCACAGATATGTGAATAGCATCCTCGCCAGATCGGCGTTTCGTTTTCACGGTTATGAATGCTTAGACGGTTTCTCAGAAATTATCGAGGTGGATGATTGTGTGAACATTATTCTGCGTGACGAATGTTAAGCAGTTTGTTGGGCGCATAGTCGGTCGTCTGGGCCAGCGGGAGCTTGGCGCCTATGGTCATAAAATTTATGTATTTTGAGGGCTGGGAACGAAAGAGAGCGTTCGAAAATTCCGGAGAGGTCGTGGACCTGTGTACGGTAACGTCTCTGTGCAAACTTTGCTCGTGTGGGAGGAGCTTGCAGGGGCGTCTGCAGAATGTTCTGGGATTCGCCAAAGCTTAGGATTCTGACAGTGTTGTAACTTGTCAGCAACTTCTCGCGATATCATTGGGCAGGCTATTAGCTGTATGTGGTAATTGGAGCGCTCTGGCCGCGTAGACGGGATTGCGGGACGCGACCTGGAACTCTGGCGCGGAGATTTTTGGGAATTCGCTTGTACGTCTCCGCAGTGTGCGGATGGACTTAGGTCTCGCGGTTTACTTGTGCTGTTGTCTTTGATTTTTGTCCTGTAGGTTCGCTTCCGGAGGCCACAGTTAACGTACAAGGAAAATACATGGGCTCGAACAAACATATCTGTATGAACGTTTGGTTACAGGATCTCTACGTACACCTCAATGTGCTGGTGGGTGTCGTTTTTCTGCAAAGCTCTGCAACCATGCTCTAGACAGCACTGTAGATGTAATTGTAGACGCCATACGTAATGCAGATATCTTAACTATAACTTATGTAATAATCATCGTACCTATTCTCCAGCGAATTGTCATCAAAAGCCGTGATGATAGTTGCAACTTTAACCTTCTTCCCGAAAGACTGTTGGTCTTCACTGCCACTGCTTCCATCGCCTCTTCCCGCACTTATCGTAGCACTACCGCTTGCAATGAGTTGTTCATCATTATCATCCTTATTATCATTATTATGTCTTTGTAACAACAGTATCTAACTTATGCTCATATTTCTGTACTATAGCAGATACGAGAAAACACGCAAATGATTCATCTTCTACACTAATACCATCTTCACGAAGAAGGGTTCTTCGTAACTTCATCTCAACTAATCGCAATACATTAGCAGTATTGATTAGCAATCGCCACCCCATCTGACGCTTCACCACACAAATAACATCACAAAACGCAACTTCGGAGGCACACTGCACCGTCCGTACTGGCGAACTGACAGGTCAAAGTGCAATGCGGCACGGCACACGCAGAGGCCTCTAATGGGCGACTGCAGAGTTTTGCAGATGCGGGAGTATCACTAGTGCAATAAGGGATCTTTACATTAACTCTCATGCGATTTTGGTGTATATGTGTTTGTTCGAGCCCAAGTACTTTCCTTGTTAGATATTTTGGAAGTCACGCTTTGAGCATTCGCATTTTGCGGATCGCGCAGATATTAAGTTTTTGTGTCGCAAGTTTGACTTGGTGATTTGCACTTGTGAACACTGTTTCATAAGTACACCACGTTCGACTTGTCTGCTCGCGACATAAAATTGTGCAGCCATTGTCTGTCTAACAGGGCCAACGCTAGAGTGACTGTTAATTTAAATATCGTTTCTGCTTCACAGAACGAAGTAAGAAAACGGTCGCGTATTATTTCAGCTCTGGTCTGCAGTCATCGCCTGCCGCTGCCGACTCCTGTGCGTGCCCACCTTCTGCTCTAAATATTTGGTAGTTTGTCGCCTGCATCGTTGCTAGCGCCAGTATATTGCTGTTTTTGAAGGATTTTCTCTTTATTTTTATAGCCTGGGTTATTTGTTCATATTGGGAAACTTCACCTGCCCTTTGAGTTTGTGTATCTGGGCTATTAGTTTGAATAATTATTCTTCCTAAATAGGTTTCCTTCTTCCTTGACTCGACCAGTCATTTGTTGATGTAAATATTTATATAGCGAACGTAACTTCATGTTGTTAATTGTCAATTTTCTTGAACTGTTGCGTATAGGATCTCATTTTATTTCAAAGTTTGTGTAATGTTCCATTAGCTTTGGCATGTGACAGGATGTTAATTACCGTGAGGGTGTACCAAGTAACTTATGTCTTCATTAATGGTACCTCTCATTGTGATTTTGGTTAGAAATTTATAAAATAAACGTGTTTGACCATATCATACGCCACCGAGCAAGTGAGGTCAAGAAACTAATAATTTTCCATGTTTTATAAACATGGAGGCGGTCCATAATTAATTACAATTTTTTTAAATATCTGCAATTAAAGAACTAATTCAGAATATCGTATCAAATGGGGAATTTGCATACTGAGTACTGTCGTAGTCGACAAAACTCGCAAACTTAGTAAACAAGTTTTCACACACAGTAGCAAACAGTTTACACGTTTGTTGACGTACTACTCTTAGTGAGTATACTAGCAATGAATATCAGTCTGGCATCTGCATTGTCCACGACTGATTTTATATGGTCGTTACACTTCACATCGCCTCTTCTGTCTACTCCCAGATATTTTGTGGAAGTAACTGCCGGCATTATATGTGCTGTTACTGCGTACTTATACAATAAATTACTGAACTTGAAACTTGTGCAAATTTCTGATGTAGTCTGTCAGTAGTGAAGCACGTATTTTGCCGAACTGCCTCGTCCACTTCAAACCTTCACTCATAAGAGTCGGCCGCCTAAATCGAAACAGACGCTTTACGATTGACGAACTACATCAGCTACATCATAAATTTCCAGGAAGTTTCAGAATCAGTAGCATATCACATTGTTAACTTTTTTTTTAAATTTTAAGTTAGATTTTCTGAGCAACATGGAAATATTATATGAGAGCATGGAAATATTATATGAGAGCAAAGAAAATCGTAAGATTTTTCTGTTCGGAAAAAGTGACAAAAAGGGAATTTCAGAGTACTTGACGGCTCAGCTCAGAAGTTTTATCTTAAGTACAGATGGTGTTGAGGAACAGTGGTCTAAGTTCAAAGCCATCGTACAATATGCATTAGATGAGTATGTACCTAGCAAGGTCGTAAGAGATGGAAAGGAGCCACCGTGGTACAACAACCGAATTAGAAAGCTGCTACGGAAGCAAAGGGAACTTCACTGCAAACATAAACGTAGCCAAAACCTTGTAGACAAACAAAAATTACACAAAGCGAAATGTAGCGTGAGGAGGGCTATCCGAGAGGCGTTCAACGAATTCGAAAGTAGAGTTCTTTGTATTGACTTAGCTGAAAATCCTAAGAAATTTTGGTCTTATGTCAAAGCGGTAGGTGGATCAAAACAAAGTGTCCAGACACTCTGTGACGTAAATGGCATTGAAACAGAGGATGGCACTCTAAAGGCAGAATTACCAAATTATTTTTCCAAATCTGTTTCACAGAGGAAGATTGCACTGTAGTTCCTTCCCTAGATTGCCGCACAGATTACAAAATGGCAGATATCGAAATAACTGACAGAGGGATAGAAAAACAATTAAAATCGCTCAAAAGAGGAAAGGCCGGAGGACCTGATGGGATACCAGTTCGTTTTTACACAGAGTACGCGAAGGAACTGGCCCCCGTTCTCGCAGTGGTGTATCGTAGGTCTCTAGAAAAGCATATCGTTCCGAAAGATTGGAAAATGGCTCAGGTCATCTCCGTTTTCAAGAAGGGTCCTCGAACAGATGTGCAGAACTATAGGCCTATATCTCTAACGTCGGTCAGTTGTAGAATTTTGGAACATGTATTATGTTCGAATATAATGACATTTCTCGAGACTAGGAATCTGCCCTGTAGGAATCAGCATGAGTTTCGAAGAAGGCATTCGTGTGAAACCCAGCTCGCGCTATTCGTCCACGAGACTCAGAGGGCCATAGACACGCATTCTCAGGTAGATGCTGTGTTTCTCGACTTCCGCAAGGCGTTTGATACAGTTCCCCCACAAACGTTTAATGATCAGAGTAAGAGCATGTGGTCTATCAGACCAATTGTGTGATTGGATTGAGGAATTCCTAGATAACAGAAAGCAGCAGGTCATTCTCATTGGAGAGAAGTCTTCTGAAGTAGGAGTTATGTCAGGTGTGCCACAGGGGAGTGCCGTGGGTCCGTTGCTGTTCACGATATATATAAATGACCTTGCGGATAACATCGGAAGTTCACTGAGGCTTTTTTCGGATGATGCTGTAGTATATAGAGAGGTTGTAACAATGGAAAATTTTATTGAGATGCAGGAGGATCTGCATCGAATTGACGCATGGTGCAGGGAATGGCAATTGAATCTCAATGTAGACAAGTGTAATGTGCTGCGAATACACAGAAAGAAAGATCCTTTATCATTTAGCTACACTATAGCAGGGCAGCAACTGGAAGCAGTTAATTCCATAAAGTATCTGGGAGTAGTCATTAGGAGGGATTTAAAATGGAACGACCATATAAAATCAATCATCGGTAAAGCAGATGCCAGACTTAGATTCATTGGAAGAATACTATGGAAATGCAGTCCGAAAACAAAGGAAGTAGGTTACAGTACACTTGTTCGCCCACAGCTTGAATACTGCTCACCGGTGTGGAATCCGTACCAGGTGCGGTTGATAGAGGAAGTAGAGAAGATCCAACGGATAGCAGCGCGCTTCGTTACAGGATCATTTGGTAATCGTGAAAGCGTTACGGAGATGATCTTTAAACTCCAATGTAAGACTCTGCAGGAGAGACGCTCTGTCGCTCGGTACGGGCTTTTGTCGAAGTTTCGAGAATATACCTTTACCGAGGAGTCTAGCAGTATATTGCTCCCTCCTACGTATATCTCGCGAAGAGATCGTGAGGATAAAATCAGAGAGATTACAGCCCACACAGAGGCATACCGACAATCCTTCTTTGCGCGAACAATACGTGACTGGAATGGGAGGGAAAATCGATAGTGGTACTCGAGGTACCCTCCGCCACACACCGTCTGGTGGCTTGCTGAATTTGGACTTAGATATAGAAATAAAGTTTCAGGAGACAGCAAAGAGCACGTCACTCACAGCTTAAGTACTTACTGTGGTTATAGACACAGCAGAAGTAATAGAAGAATAGGTTTGTTGAAGAGCAAGAGCAGACTCTACGCGGAAGATTATTGCAAGACTTTGTTGCTGCAACAATTATTTGGGAGTGACCGTGCGCTGTAAGGCGCCTGGCTGCAGAGTGCGCGTCTACTCCCCGTCGGAAGTTCGTGTAATCCCTCGGGCATAGGTGGTGTGTGTTGTCCTTAATATAAGTTAGTTAAAGTAGTTTGTAAGTTTACGGAATGATGACCATGCAGTTTGGTCCCACAGCTTCATATTCTAGCAGCTAACACATGGGGACAAAGGACATCATATGATAAGTAGCGAATGTAAATATGAAATAGGTTTGTATTGAGACACAAGTAAAGTTACAAATGTACAGATATTCCCTCGCAGTAAGAGGTAAATGAATTTTATTCTATGAATGAGAGAGGTAATATTTTCCTTCATTGACTTGCTTTGTCTTAATTATGAGTATAATAATGACAAATGTGCGTAGATATAATATTTTAATGACGTCTGACTCTTTCAAATCAAATGTTTGTATAGTTTATGGGACTTAACTACGTGGTCAAAAGTCCCTAAACTTACAAACTACTTATGAACTAGCTAATCCTAAGGACGGCACAAATATCTCTGCCCGAGGGGGGATTCGAACCCCCGACCGTAGTGGCTGTGCAGACCGTGACTGGAGCGCCTCAGTCCCCTCGGCCACCGCGGCCGGCTCTGGCTCTTTCAACGACTGAGATTTAACAAGTGGTAACTCCATCATTTGTTAGTACTACTTCAAAAAATATATTGTATATGGTAGCCAGGATGTGATTTCTGGAGGAGTTTCGATGAAACGATATTGCAATAACGTGTATGCTTAATCGAACTGCAAACGGCACTAACACAGTATATATTATATTTCATTCCAAAGGACTGTATAATAGAGAGTGACCATGGTATGGAAACAAAACTGCCGCGGCGGAATAGACGTGCGCACTAAGGCACCTTGCTGCGTTACGCGCGGCTGTTTGCTGTCGTAGGTTCTAGACCACCTTCGGGCACTGATGTGCGTGTGTTTTGAGTAGGATAAGTTAGTTTAAGTATTTAGTAAGTTTAGGGATCTATTAGCACTGAAGTTAGTTCCCCTAACTTCACAAAAGTTGAAAGACCACCATTAATTGTAAAATTAATTCTAGCTGAAAGGAGTCAGTTAAAAAGCTCTCTTTAGACATATAACTCTGGCCGTAAAGCCAGCTAAAGGATTCGCGTGAACTACTGACTACTTCCTGCGACAGAATCTTGTTCCCTGGCCCAGAATTTAGAACTGACTCAAACTTTACTTTAGCAGTAGGAAGACAAAGAGACGGTGGCCAACATACGTCGTAGATCACGAGAATTACACACAATCATTAATATACAAGCCACCCCGAACTAAACCATTTCATGAAGGTGGCTGTGAGAACATTGATGGCGCAACGGAATTAAAACATGATGATTTGCATCTGAGTTTATACTCAGCACTGGTGAAAAACAACATTAAATAAAAAAGGGAGGGTATTCATAAGCTAATATTTGTAAGTAGGATAACATTTCACTGACAATAAATTATTTATTCAGTTCAAAAATGAGCAAATTGGGGAACCAATTTTGTTAAACAATAAAAATTCATCCCCATTTAAAATAACTTAAAGTAATCTGAACTGAACATCATCGGAGGAGGGATTTACAATCAACAAACATTCAGCTACTCACACGTGCGAAGAAAAGCGAAACTCAGCCAACTCAGCATGCTGATATGAAGCAGAAGCAGGCGCCGCTATCGTAGGCGAAATTCAGCGAACCAGGATGTACCACACAACACAAGGAAAATAAACTTCGTAGGTGGCTCTTTTTTTGAGATGGTACGCTATAACAGCGAGATTAATTTCCATTTAAATCAAACCGTGAGCATGCAGATTTAATGAGTCACACGGCACGTGTCTGCTACATTACTCATTCGCACCCCACTGAGGGGGGAACTGCTTAAGGATCGTATTCATTTCACCAAATTCAACTGAATCATAGATTACGAAGCAAGAATACTCACTAGTAAGGCACTAGTATGTAAGCAGTGGCGAGAATTCAAGTGACTAGCTATTAACCCTCGAAGTCGGAGTTCGAAACCACGTGGTTCCGAAAACCAGTAAAAAATACAAAATTCAGTTTCCGAAAAATAAAGAAAAATAGGTACGGCATGCAACCCTTAGAAATGCGTAGGATATCATAACAAAGCTAAGGAAATACAGTTAGACCCGATTGGGAAGGTTTTACTCGGATGAACGAAGTCCAGTCTTCAAAAATCAGAAAAGTGGAATAAATTCGAAGTAGGAGTAACTCAGCTAAGATATACGGCATGAAGCCCCTAGAAATACGTAGTATTTTATAAACAAGCTAATAAAGGGGGTAGTACAAGGGTAGAAGAGAATTTACTCACGGAGTCTGAATGCAAGGTACGAGCTGGAAATGAAACAGCAGTTTAAAATTGACGGAGAGGAGATCGCGATGTAATAAGGAAAATCAGAAAGATACGTACATGATTTCTTGCCTGAAGGGCCTAGAAACAGACAGGGGTAGCTGAAGGCCTTGTTCTAAGAACACACCACGTGGAGTACATATCACTCGCAGAAGGCGAAAGGAAGAAGGAATATTTCACATGCACTACACAGAATAAAATATTCCCGCACATTAGTCGCATCCCACAAAGCTAGAAAGAAATTAAACAGAGTTCGTACACCACCATCTAGTCTCACAAAGGTTACCGATTCCCAGCCTTTATCAAACCGAATTAGTTACATATTCACTGTGTTTACCTATGCAAAATCACCGAAATGAAATTAAATACACTTCTGTACATGATCGGAGAAACTTATTCCGAAAAATGAACCTAAGTTCTGAAGTCTAACTTGAACAAAGCAGACAACGAATCGCTACCATCTCGAGGGAGGAAAGAAAATCAGAACATCTTACCAGGTCGAAGCGCAGCCACAGAGTGAAGTATCAGCCAGCGAGTCGTCAGCCAGGGCCGGAAATCGGTAAAATCCAAGAAAAACGAGATTGTAGGGAGAGCTTAGACTCGCGTGTCCAACTGAGGTTCGCTACTGGGCATTGCCATTCCATCTTGTAACCAAAGGGTAGAGGAACCTCTTTGGTAGCATCAAAAGCAGAGGTTGGTAACGACTACCTATCGACACAAAGCCAGAGATGTAAAGTGCGCAGCCAGCAGCCGACGACGAAAATTCTCATACATACACTCAGACTGCCATGCTAGAAGATACTCATACATGCACATACAGAATAAAGCAAGTACACATTCTAACAGGGCAGTGGCATCACGGAGAAACCGTTCATATTGCCACATTCATAGACAGAATGATAAATTATTAGCAAAATAAAATCCCAGAAATATTAACAGAGTATTACAGAAAGTAACATTTAAAAAAATGAAATGAAATGCTATTCCTCATGCCTCCGAACGAAAGGGGTTTCGTTTAGCAAAAAAGCCCGTCTAGTGAACTTAGATAAATTACAAAGTTAAAAACCTAGGGAAGACGGCAGACAGCCGTCTTTCAAGGTTTGAGCATTTGAAACAAAATTAAAAACTTCTTAAGAATCTACATATTCTATAAATTAGGAACAAGGCAAATCATATTATGAAGATGGGCAAATGCAAATAGAAGAACTAATGACAGTCAGAAAGGCATTGCATGAAGCTTTCGGTAACTTCTGAAGCATTGTCAGAAAGCACTCCCCAACGCCGCGCTGGAGTAGCCGCGTGGTCTAAGGCATCATGCTACGGACTGGGCTTCCACTCCCGCCGGAGATTCGAGTCCTCGCTCAGGAATGTGTGTGCGTGTTGTCTTTAGTGTCAGTTCAAGTAGTTTGTATGTCTAATAGGTCCAATAGGTTTAGAAACATCTAAGAATTAGCAGTCTCTAACTCAAATTTTTGCGGTACGTGAAAGCTGTCAGTGACAGTAGCAAAAATTTCGTGCACAGATACTCTTTAAGCAACCTTGATTCGTTTATATAGGAACATAGAGAAATATTGCTGATTGACATTGTAATATGTGACTGATATAGTCATTATTAATCATTTTGTTGAAAGACAGTTCAAATCTCTAAAGCACAATGAAGCTCCAGGCCCTGAGAGGGACATTGACAGTCTGTACACAGAATCTTCGCCGGATTTAGTCCCCCTGTTTCCCGTAATTTACCTTGGGTACCTTGAGCTAGGAATTGTTTCTGGTGATTGGAAAACTGAGACGTCTCATTCATCTAGAAAGAGCAGACAAATTAAAAGAAAACATCTGGTGAAAAACTAAATAAACTGCTCATTGATTCAGTGATCATGATTCCGTGTGGTATTTTTCGCCGTTAGACTCCAGCTGGAATAGTGTTAGGCTCGCCTGGTGCAAGTCTGTGCGTGACGCCACTTGGGCGTCTTTCCTGTCGATGATAATGAAATGATGATGAGGACAACACCACCCAGTTCCCGAGTGGAGAAAATCCAGGGAATTGAACCCGGGCGTCCTGCGTGGCAACCCACCTCGCTGATCATTGGACTACGGAGGCGGACATTATTTTAGTAATAATCACCATAAAGGTACATTTAACCCACTGTGAGGCAAAATGGTCAATTTCTGCTTGCAGTTGGCTAGACGACTGTGATTTTTATCCAGGTGTCCACCTCTTCGTCTGAAACATATCGATGGCCACGAATATCTTTCTTCAGTGCTGCCAAAAAAAAAAAAATTTGAATAATACAAAAAATAAAAGGGAATCGTATCGGGAGAAATGGGGACTCTATGGAACATGGATAACGGCTCCCACCTCGGCAAAATGTAGGCGGGCTCTATCCTCATACAGAATGATCTTGTTTGGTAACCCCAGAAAACGCCCTCTGGCTAAGCCCATGGTGCATACTCCCCTGTATTCTTTTCTTTTTCTTTCTTTTTTTCCTTCCTTTTTTTTTTTACTATAAATACCATCAGCAATTTACCGATAGTTCAGTTCTTTAATCAGTTTCGGACGGTAACGGATGTGCAGAATCTTTTATAAGCACTGCTGTAATATTCTCGTCCTCTTGGTAAACTGGCTGCCGGAGAGCACGCCTGGAGGTGACAGCTACGCTGATGCCGCAGCATCCGAGTTGATATACCGGGCGTGAAGGCAGAGCGGTTACTTGCCGCTATTGATCCAGGCTGCGAGCTCCAAATGTCGAGTTCACAAGGCGGAGGCATGGCCCAAGCGCCAACTCGCAGAACACCAGGTGGTCCTTCTTACGTCTCACAGCCGACAAGTTCCACACACGCGACATCTCTGAAAATATGACCAACATAAAGCACGTCATCATACAGTATTTTACACTCTGTAACTGTACAAATTATTTTCACAATTTTTTTATTTAATACATTAAAACTGAAATTTCATATCGTGAATTGCAACCAATTTTACGTACCCTTATGACAAAACTATACAGGGTGAGGCATTTAAAACTGATTTTATGAATATTTGGAAAAATACAAAGCGGATTAAAAAAGTTGTAATAAAAGTTTTAACCTGAAGAGGGTCATCCATTAACATAAAGCTAGATCCCCCTGTGCCTCCCTCGGAGGTGGGAGTGGGGGTTACTTTGAAATCTAAAATAGGAAACCTTATCTTTTGTTACAGATTTAAATTCTCCGTGAAAAAATGTGTAAGTTTTGTTTGAAATTCTTTTTCGCTTCATGATAGATGGCGCTGTAATAGAGAAAATAAAAATTGGTTGAAAACTGTGCAAGAGCGGTAACGTCTCGATCAAGTAGACAGCGGATTTTTTTCTGTTGGTTTAACATTTCCAGTTTCAGTAAATAAATGGACAATACTGCGAAAAGTCGATGAAGAAGGAACATTCCTATCAGGGAACAGATTATCACGCCTTTAACGAGCTTCTTAAATATTTCTATGATCCTCAAAGTACGAGGAAATTACATCTACTCTCTCTGCAAACATTAACAACCGGCCGCGGTGGCCGAGGTGATTGAGGCGCTCCAGTCACGGTCAGCACGGCCACTACGGTCGGGGGTTGGAATCCCCCCTCGGGCATGGATATTTGTGCCGTCCTAGTTCGTAAGTAGTTTATAAGTAGTTTGTAAGTTTAGGGACTGATGACCCCGTAGTTAAGTCCCATAAGCTTTACAAACATTTGAAAACATTAACATCATGGAAATATTCCGTAGAGATGTGAGCAGCCCGGATGATTGAAGAACAGTGAACAGTCTGACCATAGATTGAGAGCATGATCACAGTCGTTGCTTCATTCTATTGTGGGAGTTGGCACATAATTGCATTATCAGAAAGCCGGCCGCGGTGGCCGAGGGGACTAAGGCGCTCCAGTTACGGTCTGCACGGCCACTACGGTTGGGGGTTCGAATCCCCCCCTCGGGCATGGATATTTGTGCCGTCCTAGTTCATAAGTAGTTTGTAAGTTTGGGGACTGATGACCCCGTAGTTAAGTCCCATAGACTATACAAACATTTGAACATTTTGAACATTATCAGAAATATCAAAAACTGTACTTTGATTTTCCTGATCTGATGTGTACTGTTTGAGATATTATCGTTTTTCAACAGTTTTCAACTCTATTTTATTTTTGGCGATTACAGCCTCATCTATAATGAAACAAAAAAAATGTTTCATACAAAAATTGCATATTTTTCCTAGGTGAATCCAAATCTACAATAAAAAATAGGGGTTCCTATTTAAGATTTCAACTCAGCCCCCTCCTGCCACCCGGGGGGGGGGGGGGGTTTGCGCGGTGGCCGAGGGGCCTGAGAAGCTCCAGTCACGGTCTGCACGGCCACTACGGTCGGGGGTTGGAATCCCCCCTCGGGCATGGATATTTGTGCCGTCCTAGTTCGTAAGTAGTTCATAAGTAGTTTGTAAGTTTAGGGACTGATGAGCCCGTAGTTAAGTCCCATAGACTATACAAACGTTTGAAACATTTGATTTTTTGGGGGCCTCGAGCTTTATGTTAATGGATCGCCGTCTTGGAGGTGAACAACTTTTATTCCAACTTTCTTTTGATCCGTTATGTATTTCTCCAAATATTCCGAAAAATAATTTCAAGTTCCCCATCCAGTACAAATTTTATGCTATGCAACGTGGCGAGAATGTAGGATAATTAACATCAGGACAAGAATCAAAAACATAATCCGAAGGCTGTAAGGAACTCATTGTTTGAGCCACTTGTTTGGACAATTTACTTTGTCCTGTATCTCTCCACTGAGGTGACAATGTCATAGGAAAGTTCCTAGTATCGCGTCGGACGTTTTGGCTGGCGAAGTGTTGCAGCTATGAGCGGTATGGACTCAAAACCCTGTGGAAATATCTCAGCCCGGCTTCCTCTAAGGCCGTCCGTAATTGGGACGTGTTGAAGGTGCAGGGTTTTCTGCGCGAAATAAACTCCCTATTGTTGTTGTGGTCTTCAGTCCGGAGACTGGTTTGATGCAGCTCTCCACAATACCCTATCCTGAGCAAGCCTCTTCATCTCTACATAAGAACGGCAACCTACATCTGTCTGAATCTGCTTACTGTATCCATCTCTTGGTCTTCCTCTGCGATTTTTACCCCACACACTTCCCTCTAATGCTAAATTCACAATTCCTTGATGTCTAAGAATGTGTCCCACCAATCTATCCCTTCTTTTAGTCAAGGTATGCCAGAAATTTCTTTTCTCCCCAATTCTGTTCAGTACCTCCTCATTAGTTACGCGATCCACCCACCTAATCTTCAGCATTCTTCTATAGCACCATATTTCAAAAGCCTCAATTCTCTTCCTGTCCGCACTGTTTATCGTCTATGTCTCACTCCCATACAAGGCAACACTCCATACAAATGCCCTCAGAAAGGACTTCCTTAGGCTTAAATCAATATTCGATATTAACAAATTTCTCTTTTTCAAAAACGCTTTTCTACCCATTGCCATTCTGCATTTTATATCCTCTGTACTGCGACCATCATTTGTTATTTTACTGCCCAAGTAACAAAACTCATCTACCTCCTTTATTGCTTCGTTTCCCAATCTAATACCTTCAGCATCACCTGATTTTCTTACACTGCACTCCATTACCCTAGTTTTGCTCTTGTTAATGTTCATCTTATATGCACCTTTCAGCACACTGTCCATTCCGTTCAATTGCTCTTCCAGGTCCTTTGCTGTATCTGACAGAATTACTATGTCGTCGGCAAAACGCAATGTTTTTAATTCTTCCCCCTGAACTTTTATTCCTTCACCAAATTTCTCCTTGCTTTCCTTTATAGCTTGTTCAATGTACAAATTGAATAACATTGGAGAAAGGGTACAACCCTGTCTCACTCCCTTCCCAACCACTGCATCCCTTTCATGCCCTTCAACTCTGACAACCGCTCTCTGGTTTTTGTACAAGTTGTAAATAACCTTACGCTTCCTATATTTTACTCCTGCTTGCTTCAGAACTTGAAAGAGTTTATTCCAATCAACATTGTCAAAAGCCTTCTCCAAATCTACAAAAGCTAGAAATGTAGGTTTGCCTTTTCTTAATCTATCTTCTAGGATAAGCCGTAAAGTAAGTATTGCCTCCCGAGTTCCTACATTTCTCCTGAACCCAAACTGATCTTCCCCGAGGTCGGCTTCTACCAGCTTTTCCATCCGTCTGTATATAATTCGTGTTAATATTTTGCAACCATGACTTATTAAACTGATGGTTCTGTAGTTTTCACACTTGTCTGCACCTGCTTTCTTTGGAATGGGGATTATAACATTTTTCTTGAAGTCTGAGGGTACTTATCTTACACACCAGGTGAAACAGGTTTGTCATGGCTGGTTCTCCCAGAGACTTCAGTAGCTCTGAGGGAATATCATCTACTCCAGGGGCCTTGTTTCGACTTAGGTCTTTCAGGGCTCTGTCAAATTCTTCTCTCAGTACAGTATCTCCTATTTCATCTTCATCTACATCCTCCTCCCTTCCTACAATATTGTCTCTGAGTTCATTTCCTTTGTAGAGCCCCTCTATATACTCTTTCCACCTTTCAGCTTTCCCTTCTTTGCTGAGAACTGGTTTCCCATCTGAGTTCTTGATATTAGTAGTGTTGCTTTTCTTGTCCCCAAATGTTTCTTTTATTTTCCTGTAAGCAGTATCTATTTTTCCCCGATTTATACATTCTTCTACATCCTTGCATTTGCCTTCTAGCCACTCCTGCTTAGCCATTTTGCACTTCCTGTCAATCTCATTTCTTAGTCGTCTGTACTCCATTTTGCCTGTTTCATTTACTGCATTTTTTATATTTTCTCCTTTCATCGATTAAATTTAGTATCTCCTGTGATATCCAAGGATTTTTTGTAGGTCTTGCCTTCCTACCTATTTTGTCCTCTGCTACTTTCACTATTTCATCTCTCAATTTTACCCATTCCTCCTCTACTGTTTTATTTTCCCTTGTTTCTGTCAATTGTTGCCTAAAGCTCCCTCTGAAATTCTTAAGAACCTCAGGTTCCTTCAATTTATCCAGGTCCCATCTCCTTATTTTCCTACCTTTTTGTAGTTTCTTTAGTTTCAGCCGACAGTTCATAACCAACAAGTTATGGTCAGAGTCTATATCTGCCCCTGGGTATGTCTTACACTGTAGAACCTGGTTCCGAAATCTATGTCTTACCATTATAAAATCTATCTGGTATCTCCCGGTGTCTCCTGGTCTCTTCCACGTATACAACCTTCTTTTGTGATTCTTGAACCAGGTGTTTGTTATAACTAAATTATGTTCCGTGCAAAATTCTACCAGGCGGCTCCCTCTTTCATCCCTATTATGGCCCATAAATGCTGGGTTGGAGACATGTCGGGCGGTCTGGCTGGCCAAATCATTCTCTTGAATAGTCCGGAATGTTCTTGAAATGAACCACGAACATCTGTAGTCCGGTTATGTATAAGAACAGAAGTCTATGAATGGCTGCAGTGGTCTTCAGGTATCCGAACACGTCCATCATGAAAGCTTTCACGGCCGACGTTATCTTCACTTAAAATTTCCAAGCTTTTTGGCCGTGGTCGATTGGTAAAACTTTCCCATAACGTTTCATCTTCGGTTGTGGAAGACATCCTGAGAAGTTAAGGAACTAACTGCGATGAGAACCTGAGAAAGCGCCGTATATATAGGCGATGTAGAGGACGCAACAAGCCATCACGAAACGTCGGCTTCGAGATCGTCTCTAGTATTGCCAACATTATTGACGGATAAGAATCGATTGTCATTCCGCTGGTGTATCATTGAAGTCCAAATTGCCGCGGCGGAATAGCCGTGCGCACTGAAGCGCCGTGCTGCGGTGCGCGCATCATTCGCCATCGAGGGTTCGAGTCTCCCCTTGGGCATAGGTGTATGTGTTGTCCGTAGGTTAGTTTAACTTATTTTAAGTAGTTTGTAAGTTAGGGACTAATAACCAAGAAGTTAAGTCCCATAGATTTACAAACATTTGAACATGTTATGTGAAGTCCAAATTCTGTCTAATTTAACAGATTCCTCTTTCCTTTAAAATAATTGCTGTGTTTGTAGATCTCGATTGATTCTCTACACGTGTGTGCATAGTATGTTCAAATATGTGTGAGGTCTACTGCGACCAAACTTCGTGGTCATAAGTCGCTTGACTTACACACTAATTACTTAGCTAACTTAAACCAACTCACGCTAAGGGCAACAAAAACACCCATGCCCGAGGAAGGATTCGAACCCCCCGACCGCAGCGGCCGAGCAGACCGTGACTGGCGCGCCGCAGGCCGCTCGGCCACTATGGCCGCCTACGCATAGTATTGTGAAGTTTTTGACATGACAATAGTCTCATTAAATTTAATTTCGTGATTGCCCTCTTAGTAAACATGTTCCGTTACGGCCGATTTCTCCGTATGTACCAGGCGGCAATTCCTCTTAGGTTCGCTCAGGTGAGGATAGACAATTCATTTTGTACATTCCTGGCCATTAAAACTGCTACACCACGAACATAACGTGGTAGAGAGGTGCAATTTAACCGACAGAAAGATGATGCTGTGATATGCAAATGATTATCTTTTCAAAGCATTCACACAAGGTTAGCGCCGATGGCGTCACCTACAACGTGCTGACATGAGGAAAGTTTCCAACCGATTTCTCATACACAAACAGCAGTTGACCGGCGGTGCCTGGTGAAACGTTGTTGTGATGCCTCGTGTAAGGAGGAGAAATGCGTACCATCTCGTTTCCGACTTTGATAAAGGTCGGATTGTAGCCTATTGCGATTGTGGTGTATCGTATCGCGACATTGCTGCTCGCGTTGGTCGCGATCCAATGAGTGTAAGCAGAACATGGAATCGGTGCCTTCAGGAGGGCAATACGGAACGCCGTGCTGGATCCAAAAGGCCTCGTATCACTAGCAGTCGAGATGACAGGCATCTTATCCGTATGGCTGTAGCGGATCGTGCAGCCACGTCTCGATCCATGAGTCAACAGATTGCAAGACAACAACCATCTGCACGAGCAGTTCGACGGCGTTTGCAGCAGCATGGACTACCACCTCGGAGAGCATGGCTGCGTTTACCCTTGACGCTGAATCACAGACAGGAGCGGGTGCGATGGTATACGCAACGACGAACCTGGGTGCACGAATGGCAAAACGTAATTTTTTCGGATGAATCCAGGTTCTGTTTACAGCATCATGTTGGTCGCATCCGTGTTTGGCGACATCGCGGTGATCGCACATTGGAAGCGTGTATTCGTCATCGCCATACTGGCGTATCATCTGGCGTGATGGCATGGGGTGCCATTGGTTACGCGTCTCAGTCAGCTCTTGTTCGCATCGACGGCACTTTGAACAATGGCCGTTACATTTCAGATGTGATACTGCCCGTGGCTCTACCCTTCATTCGATCCCTGCGAAACCCTACAGTTCACCAGGATAATGCACGACCGCATATTGCAGGTCCTGTACGATTCTTTCTGGATACGGAAAATGTTCGACTGCTGCCCTGCCCAGCACATTGTCCAAATCTCTCACCAATTGAAAACGTCTGGTCAATGTTGGCCGAGCAACTGGCTCGTCACAATACGCCAGTCACTACTCTTGATGAACTATGGTATCGTGTTGAAGCTGCATGGGCATCTGTACCTGTACACGCTATTCAAGCTCTGTTTGACTCAATGCCCAGGCGTATTACGCCCAGAGGTGTTTGTTCTGGGAATCGTAAATTTAGCATTGGAAGGAAGTATGTGGGGTAAAATCACGGAGGGAGACCAAGAGACGAGTACAGTAAGAAGATTCAAATGGATGTTGGTTGCCGTTCTTATGAGGAGACGCGGATGTTTGCTCAGGATAGAGTAGGGTGGAGAGCTGCATCAAACCAATCTCCAACTTGAAGAACAAAACAACAATAACAGTGTAATTTTAAAATTGTAACAGGAAAGAGGAAGCTGCTAAATTAGACAGAATTTTGACTTCCACGTTACACCAGCGAAATGTCAATCGATTCTTCTTTGTCAATCGTGTTGGAATGCCAGAGAGTCTCGGAGGCGACGACACGTGATGGCTTGTGGCGCCCTGTACATCACCATATACACGCACCGACTTCAAGTTCTGATCGCAGCTCGCTTCTTTACCTCTGAGGTTGTCTTCTGCAGCATAAGATGAAAGAAAATCAAATGTTTGTTAAGCTTATGGGACTTAACTACGGGGTTATCAGTCCCTAAACTTACAAACTACTTATGAACTACTTACGAACTAGGACGGCACAAATATCCATGCCCGAGGGGGGATTCGAACCCCCGACCGTAGTGGCCGTGCTGACCGTGACTGGAGCGCCTCAGTCACCTCGGCCACCGCGGCCGGCTAGATGTAAGATAATGAGTAAGTTTTACAAATCGACGACGTACTATGAACCCGGAAATTGTAAATGAAATATTCATTTCCAGTCAATGACCCGTTTAGTTGCACCAGAGGTTCCAGTCGAACCCACATCATTATGGGCCCGTAAATAGCTTGCACACCGCCTTCTTGAGAATTTGCGAACAATGGCTTCCTGGATTCTGCGCGATAATCTAACGCTACTGTCAGGTTTTACCAATGGAAATCAGGTGTAATAAATCCACAGTTTCCCACACGACTAGCATCCAAACAATATCGTAACTAGCGCACGGGATGTGTTGTGCTGTGAGCAAATCCACTCATGCTGCCACAGTGCATTAACCGGTATTACACGATCATATTCTTGAGCATATCTTTGACAAAGAAATATCATCAAATAGTCACGAAATTTCCTTGACATAAATCTCCGCGTGTCGCTAAAGAGGGATATTACACTATCATATTTTACGTCATATTTCAAGATGGCGGACGATAAAAATTTGTTATGTGCCGCAGTTCCTACCACCATAATTACATTTTGTGTGCGTTTTGAGGAAGGCGAGAGGAGGAAAAATGGTAATTGCGTGAAAGTGTGGGTTTCACGTCCTGACAAACATTCAGAATAATTTGTTTCGAGGCTGCAAGTGGAGGACGTAAAGCGATGTACCAAAAACTTGATAATGGATGCCGCAACATATCAGTATTTACTCAGTAAACTGGCTCCTTATATCACAAAGCAGAATATCCACAAGAGAAATGCTATATCTGCAGAAGAAAGGGTTACAGCGACGCTGCAAGTTCTAGCTGCTGGAGAGATGTATTCTATCCTCCAGTACACTAGAGAAGACGGGGGTAATACCGTTCCGGTTTTCAAATATTTGCTATTTTTCGAACTCAACTGAAAAGGTGAACATCTAATTTTGTCAAGAAACCAATTTCTTACACGGTTATCGTTCCATATTTGGTATATTAAATCTACTGATATGTTTACAGTTGTTTTGCAAAAAAGTTAAGTTGCACGTTGTTACCCCAAGCGGTGGGGTAATACCGTGCAGTATACAGGGTGAATCACCTAACACTTGTACCGCAAATACTGCGGAGACGGAAAGTGCGATTGATGTGCGGTTTTCACAGAATGGATTAGAAGTCAGGAGCTCGTACTTTTAGCCAACAAACAGATTGTAATATTACTTAGAAAGTGTATTTTTTATGCAAACATACAACGGAACAATGGTTGAAATTTTTGACATCAGCTGTGTACAAAGAATTTTGAATGACATATTTATCATGTTTAGTTTGGCAGCTACAACCGTTCAAAGTTTCGGGGGCGGAGGCTGCGATAGCGTAGCTGACTGGCCGAGTGGCTAGCCCCTTGGGCACGGCCCACTGTCTCATGACCACCAGCCAGCCAGCTACCCTGTCGTAGCCTCCGCCCCCAAAACTTTGAATGATTGTAGCTGCCAAACTAAACGTGATAAAAATGTCATTCAAAATTATTTGTACCCAGCTGGTGTCAAAAATCCCAGTGCATGATAGAAACAACCATTGTTCCATCTGAAAAAAATGTATGTTTGCATAAAAAATACAGTTTCTAGGTATTTCCGTTTCAAAATGTTTGTAAATTAATCGGACCAAACTGCGTGGTCATCAGTCCGTAGCTTACAAACTACTTAAACCTAGGTAAACTAACCTAAGGACAACACACCCACCCATGCCCCAGGGAGGACTCGAACCTGCACGGCGAGCAACCGCGCGATCCGCAGCGAGACGCTTTAGACCGCTCGACTACTCCACCGCGGCATTTCCGTTTCCGCAATATTTGCGGTGCAAGTATTAGGTGATTCAGCCTGTATAAAAATGTTAAAAATGTTTGTAATGCTACGGGACCAAACTGCAGTGGTCTTCAGTCTCTATTCTTACAAACTACTTAAACTAACTTATGGTAGGACAACACACACACACACACACACACACACACACACACACACACCCTTGCCCGAGAAGAACTCGAACCTCCGATGGGGAGCAGCCGCGAACTCCGCACCAAAGCGCCTTAGAGCGTACGGCCATTCCCGCGCGAAACCGTGCATTGTGAGGCATCATACAATATAACACACTACGTGGAAAAAACGCTGTAAAAATAAAACAAATGAAGTAATCCGAACTTTAGAATTTATTTACATTTCAAAAAATGTAAATTTCACGACTGACTAACGTTCTGAGCCAAATGCCTTGCCGCAGGGGTCAGACCGGTTTCCGCTACATCACCGACGTTAACACTGTCGGGCTTGGCTGGCATTTGGATGGGAAACCGTGTAATATTTCTGACTTAAAGCCATCATATTAAGATCGAAGTATTGCTTCAGTGCAGCCGGTTAGGACCAGTAGGCAACAGATGGTAAAAGCTGGTGAGAACCACGACAGGTGGTACAATAGGTCGAGTTATCGTAGGAAAGAGCACTGGCAAGTTTCCCCGAATTCTAGGGAAGTCCCCGAGCGGCAGGCACTGGACGCCGATTGGCTGTAGCACTGGCGGTCACGCGTCAAAACGCATTCATCTTTTTATTAATATTTAATAAACTAATTATTTATTCCATGTCAAACACAAGTTTCAAAACCCCTCAAAGCTACGGTATGCCCTGAGTAGGTAAAACATATTAACAATTGCTAATTCAATAAACAAAATAATTAATTTAAGACGGACGATGCACGGCAGCCATGTTTGCGCGCCAAATCGCGGAACGAAGGCAGCCTCGCATCGAGCCACCACACTTCAGTTCAGAACAGGCGCTCGGCATAGTAACATGTGAGTTCAGTACGCGCACTTGGTGGAGTAACATGCATACGTAAGCGGTCATAAAACATTGTTTAATCATCGTAGATCAAGGTTAAATGACTTTATATTTACTTTCAGTTAAGAAAATGTGTGTCAAGTAGATATTATCATGCAGTTTACTGGTTTTCTGCTTTCTTTAAATAAATCAGTTGGCAAAAAAAATGTTCAAATGTTTGTAGAACTTATGGAACTTAACTACGGGGTCATCAGTCCCTAAGCTTACAAACTACTTATGAACTAGCTAAGACTAAGGACGGCACAAATATCCATGCCCGAGGGGGGATTCGAACCCCCGACCGCAGTGGCCGTGCAGACCGTGACTGGAGCGCCTCAGTCCCCTCGGCCACCGCGGCCGGCAAATCAGTTGGCATCCCGATTCCCGAGGACATCAGTTTTATTCAGTAATTAGATCAGTTCCTGCAATACTATAATAATTTCAGCCTCAATCAAGAACTCCGACCCGCGTGCTATCATCTATAGACGTCATATTGATGAACTTTTAGAGTTTCTACTCTAAGCAGTGCGGACAGGAAGAGAATAGAGGCTTTTGAAATGTGGTGCTACAGAAGAATGCTGAAGATTAGGTGGGTAGATCGCATAACTAATGAAGAGGTACTGAACAGAATTGGTGAGAAAAGGAATTTCTGGCATACCCTGACTAAAAGAAGGGATCGCTTGGTAGGACACATTCTTAGACATCGGGGAATCGTAAATTTAGCATTGGAGGGAAGTGTGTGGGGTAAAAATCGCAGAGGGAGACCAAGAGACGCGTATAGTAAGCAGATTCAAATGGATGTGGGTTGTCGTTCTTATGAGGAGATGAAAAGGCTTGCTCAGGATGGAGTAGGGTGGAGAGCTGCATCAAACCAGTCTCCGGACTGAAGACCATAACAACAACAACTCTTCACACAGTGCAGTGGGGAGTTACTACAACCCTCGCGTGCACTGTCATTGCGGTACAAACGCAAACTGTTGTACGTCATCCATGGCAACTTGGAGGAGGAAAGGAAATGATATAGGACTGGTTCAAGCACAACCCCCTGTAGTCGTTTCCCGTTGTAACCGTCCGGGTCAGCCGAGCGGTGTTGGCAAGCGCGGCGCACTCAGCGCTTTGTGAGGGCAACTGAGGAGCTACTTGATGGAGAAGTAGCGGCTTCGATCGCGAAGACTGACATAGCGGGGCGCTGACCACGTCCCCCTCCATACCGTATTCAGTGACGCCTTCGGGCAGAGGATGACACGACGGCCCGTCAGTATCCAGTGGTCCTGTCGAGCGGAGTTTACTTAGTTTTAGTTTATTAACGTTCTGACAGGGAGCAAAAAAAATTACCTTTATTAGTAAAATAACTCTGTAACATGGGCTCAAATCGTCTCAAATCTTGCATCTAGGGCGGTACTGCCCTGTGACAACATGATCCAGCATTTGTAATTCCAACATAACGATCACGATGTTTTACTGCTAACATTTGATGTTTAAAATAGAGTCAAGAATTACACAATTCAATCAAGCTACTTTCAATATTGTTACTATTACGATATTTTCCTTACCTCTACATACGTGATTTGCTTATTTTGAAACAAAACAGTCCAAATCAGATGAAACCAATTGCCGAAAACGCTGACAACCTACCTGAATATTGTTGCATTTCATTCCGCTATGCGGCAGCACTCTGCAGCACTATTTACCCCTTACATGAAGTGTGCATTAAGCGAAATCTAGGGCGGGGGTGGGGCACGTGCCCCCCTCCAAGACAGTTCGAAAAAAATGAGAGAGATAGAGAGAAGAAGGGAGGTAAGAGGGGAGAGAGAAAGAGCAGCATAAGAATAATTAACTTTCATTTACAGGCAGCATGTAATTGTGAGTTTAAAAATGCAAAATCCTTGTAATTAACGTAACGTAAATTGACTGTTGTGTTATGCTTCCATTTAATAGCTTCTTGCTCCATTTTTGTCAGCAATTTTCAATAACACTAAATAAAACATAGAGTCGTTTATTGTTACGTGATTGATTGGGAAATGAATGAGCTGTTGTGTACGTTTTAGTCATACGTAAATAAAGTTAAAAAAGATAACTATGTAAAAAAAAATGAATTTCTAGGGCTGCGCTCAGGGTGGCACATTCAGGTGTTTTCGATAAACAGTCTAGCTCTCTGGATTTTTTACCTAAACACTAATAAATAGTACTGTCACCCATTATAAACAGTTTTATTTGAAGCTACAGGTTTCGATTTTCCAGTTATTCGAGCAAATTATAAATTTAGACGCCATTTTTTCCGCCCATCAGACGTAAAGGATTTTCATGGTAGTAGAAATGGTTCTAGAAACACAGTCAAGTATAATTTTGTTGATCGGTAAAGCTTTCTTGAAAACTTAGCACGTTTTGCGAAGCAACTTTACAAAGCATGAACTTGGCCATTTTCGTACAGCTCTCTACTGTTCTTAATCTATTTTTATTATCAGAATGTCTGACATTATTCAACGCCTCGTCTGCTTCATGCATTTCTATTACTTTTGTGGCTCATTGAACACACCAACTAAACTTTGCAGCCATGTTTACAAACACAAAGCAGTCAAACAACTTGAGCACTGCAGTTATACTTCGCATTGCAGTAAACAGAAGATAAACGACTTTTATGATCAAATCCACGGCGGGACCATAAATTTGATACTTCTTTGATTGAAAGACGAAATATATCAAAGTTCCCTATTACACTATGAAGTTTCTTTGACGTAAATATTTGACATTTCCACTTTGACTAAGAAATCTGATCATATAATACGGGCCTTAAGGCTGCGTTTACAGTGGCTCCGGTATCGGTAGGTTTTACCGACCGCTGGCATCAGCGGAAGACGGCAGTAGTGTAACCGACTGCAGCCTACGCCACACCGTGATAATGATGACGTCATCCAAGATGGCTGCCATCAGGACCACGCTCCCATGCTCCCCCACCCCTATGACGTCATCAAAGATAGCGTCTGTTGGTGCAGACTGCGCCATCCCGTTATACGGACGTCATTAAAGATGGCAACTCCAAGGAAATTTGAATTTTACTTGAATGCAAATGTCAATTGCACAAAATGTTTGGCGGGAGATACTACATCTCACAGTGACACTAGGACGACGTCCCCGTGCTCTCCTACGACTATGACGTCATACTAGATGGCTCCTGTAGGGCCGGTCGCGGTGGCCGCGGGGACTGAGGAGCTGCAGTCACGGTCTGCACGGCCACTACGGTCGGGGATTCGAATCTCCCCTCGGGCATGGATATTTGTGCCGTCCTTAGTATAAGGTAGTTCGTAAGTAGTTTGTAAGTTTAGGGACTGATGAGCCCGTAGTTAAGTCCCATAAGCTTAACAAACATTTGAACATTTGAACAATTGCTCCTGTAGGTGCAGCCTGCGCCATCCAGTTATACTGACTTCATTAAAGATGGCATCTCCCAGGAAATTTGAATTTTACTTGTACGCAAATGGCAATAGCCCAAATTTTTTTCGCGGGAAAATCTCACCACCATCCCCCTCTCCATATTACGTAATCAAAGATGGCGCCTGTTGGTGGGACCTGTACCATCCCATTACACTGACGTCATTAAAGATGGCATCAACCGGGAATTTCGAAATTTCAGAGTATTGTATTGACTACAGTAGGCATCACATGATTCTCCCACCCCACGTTGCGATCAGCCAACGAGAGGAGAGCAAAGAGACACCTTGCACTGTCTGAGGTTTGTAGTCTGTCATAACCAACGAATGGAAGGGTCCACATGAAGTGCCAGCAGCAGCAACAAAAGAGAGGAAGCACTCAAAACAGGCAGTATTCCATACTGCTGCAATTCATTGTATACATCTTTCTCCTCCTGCGTCATCTTAGTGTTTGCTATAACGAATATTCTTCTTCACCAGTGGATCCAACCAAGCCAGGGCCTTTATGGACAGAAGTCTCCCAGAACGTGACAATGTCTACTGCTTCTGTAGAGGTTGGACCCAGCGGATCAGAAGCGGTGACATTCTGATGGGACCCAGTAGCACAACTAGTCAGCATTCCAGCTTACTGAACATTGCATAACTTTATCTGGAACAAGTAATCTAGATCATTGTAACATATCGCTTGGAGCAAGTATTCTAGCTCTATGTACCATTATTATAATTGTTATCTTGGAGTAAGCACTCCAGTTTTTTGCATAACTGTTGTGTGTGGACTGGTTGGAATTTCCCATTAGTTGTAGTATATCGAATGATAAATGTAGTACCTCTGCTTTACAAACACGTAATTTTAAGAAAAATTGAATTGTTCACAATCATCTGCAATGTACCTCTGCTTTAGAAATCCATGTGTGTTAAGTGCACAATCCTATATAGTGTTAAGTGAATGTAGTTTTAAGAAATCTCCAGGTGACTGTGAATGTTTAAAGCTAATACTGCTCAAAGAGAAGAGAAAATATGTATTCAGTGTATAGTGCACCGAAAACAAGAAAAAAGAAGAAGATTGTTGAACTAAATGTTGTTTTTATTGAACAAACTGGAAAATGGTTAATATATTCGTTCTTCTATTAGGAGAGATAATTTTTTCAAGTTCTTAAAATACAATAGGCTTAAAGATCTGCATTTGAAGCGCTTTTCTATAAGTTGGACTGCCTTTGCACGGTTTATCTTTCATGTTATGTACAATGTGCACTTACATCTGCATTGCATGCACTCGACTATAAGCTACATTTACACTTATTTAAATAAAAACAATAGTTTTATTAGGTAAAATTTAATTTATTATTTTCATTCAACCAACATAAACACATCTTTACATTATCTTTAGCACACACAACACTCTTTTTCATGCTTTTCAGTCAATGGATTGCAGGGCACCTGAACTACAGGTCTCGAATAGATGCATTCTTGAATATTCGACGCAGCCAGGTAATCTTCTCTTTCCTTTTACGTATATTACTGTGTCACTGTTTTAGAATGGTCGAAATGACGCTAACATGTATGTTAGGGTATACGGTACTAAGATCATCCCAGCAAATTCTATGGTAGTTAAGAGTCATCCACGATGCACATTTTCTGGTTATAATACAGGTCTTATCGTTGTAAGGTCTTTGTGATGAAATTCTCGCAGAGAACGTACCAGGCACTACTTTTATGAAGGTGGCCAGTACACACTGGGGTCTTGCTGTGCTTGAACGCGGGCGTCAAACGTTTTTAAGTGAGTCGGGACCTGGCTGAGTGTCTTCAGGAACCGGCATCGACATCAATAAGTGTCCTGATCCAGCTTGCCGACTAGTTGCGCTGCTGGGTCCCAAGCGAATGTCACCGTTTTAGATCCATCCTTCACAGAAGCAGCAGACATTGTCACGTTCTGTGAGAGTCATGTGATGACTACTGGAGTCAAGAGAATACTCTGAAAATTAGAACTTCCCAGTCGACGCCATCTTTACTGACATCAGTATTATGGGATGGTGCAGGCCCCACCAACAGGCGCCATCTTTGATTACGTCATATGGCGAGGGGGATGAGGTGTAAGTTTCCCATCAAAACATTTTGGGCTATTGCCATTTGCATTCAAGAAAAATTCAAAATTCCTGGCGCCATATTTAATGACATCGATATAACGGGATGGCGAAGGCCCCACCAACAGGCGCCATCTTGGATGGTGTAGGGGGCGGGGTAGCAGGGAGGCGTGGTCCTGACGACAGCCATCTTGGTTGGCGTCATCATTATAACGGTCTGGCGTAGTCTCCAACCGCCACCTTCTCGTGGCCAACGAATGACGTCATCATTATAACGGCCAAGGGCAGGCCGCAGTCCGTTACACTACCGACGGACGATCGTTTCAAATCAGAACACTACGGGCACGGTCACAGTGTAGCCGGTCTCATAGCCCTAACTTACAGACTTCGGAGGACAATCGGTGAAATTACTATCAGTTTGTTTTCGTCGGTCAAATCGACCGACGTTCTCACACACTAAATATGGATTGTAAGAAATTGATAAGTGTACTGAAAGAAAGAAATGGGTTGTGCCACCCAGAAGACGATAAATATCACAATCAGGATTAAGTTGAAATTGCAGATTTATAGTAAACCGGAAGGTGGTTAAATCTTTATCAGAAATTTAGGCGCAAATTATAACCTCAAAAATATATTCATTTCAGAATGGTGGGGTATCTTAGACTTAAAATTATTGTAGAAGCTCTCTTACATTGTTTTGCTTTGTGACGAGCAGGTGTAGCTGTCCACAATTATTGTTACTGCTTCTGGCGTTCTTTAACTGGCTGGTGATTGTGTTCTACGAAGTGAGCCACAAACGTGGTGCACGTGTACTTCCGCTTTTAAGTTGTTACCGTGTTCAAAATTATCTTATTGTAAACTTCACACTTGGATTTCACACAAATACTGAATGACAGTCATTGAAGATCAATGTAATTTCATTTCGTTCAGCATAGTCGGATGTTTTTGCACAGCCTATATACGTATTATTTGTGGATTTAAATAATGAAAAACTGCACCCATTACGTCGTTTTTTATGCTTAGCACAACGCATTTCCAGAATTATTCTCGCTTTTAGTGCATTTGTTTAAATAAATAGATTGTGCCGGCCTCGGTGGCCGAGGGGACTGAGGCGCTACGGTCACGATCTGCACGGCCACTACGGTCGGGGCTTCGAATCCTCCCTTGGGCATGGATATTTGTGCCGTCCTTCGCATTAGCTAGTTCATAAGTAGTTTGTAAGTTTAGGGTCTGATGACCCCGTAGTTAGGTCCCATAAGCTATACAAACATTTGAACATTTTTTGAAATAGATTGTGCCATTTCCATGCGTGAATTTATGCTTCTGTTGCACAGATTTAGTCTTTTTGAGGTCAATCGTATGAGGGAAATCGTATATATTTCGATATGTTTTTATGTAGTAAATAAACTGTACTTACAAGCATTGTGTCTGCTCTATTACACTGGGTATCACAACACAAAAATATTCACTTACACTCGTTGCTTTTGTATACAGGTAGGCCTAAGACATGATTATTGTGACTGATTTTCTTTGTAATGGAGGATCCACAATTCCTTTAAGCGAACAGTGAAAAATACTGTTTCTAACATTAGTATAAAATACACACCTCAAGATTTATACTGTCCGACATTCCAAACTTCAGTAACCTAAAAAAGACAACTGCAGTGCAAGAGTGGTAGAGAATCACACACTGAAACGTCAAAAAAAGTATCGTTCTTATGTAAACAAATGCACCAGAAGATGCAAATAAATTCTCTAAACTCGTTGTGATAAGTAATATACTTACCTAACTGGTGTAGTTTTTCACCATTTAAAGCATGGAGGTTAACTGGTGTATACCTGCAAAAATTCAAATAAATTCAGCAAAACTGTAATATTGCTTGTAGTGAGCACGAGTATGTAACAGAAATTTCTCCTATTACCAGTACCTCACATATTTGGAAAACTTGTCTGGTAGTATCAGTAACTGAGGACAGTACACAATCCTCGCTACTTTCTTCTTTCGAGACAGATGTAGCTCATTGGTAAGCATTCGATGTCTTTATTAATAACAAAAGCCGCATTGTAACATTTGTTTCCAAGCATAAAAATGTCGGTGGAATCCATTGCATCACAGGAAATTGAAATCCAATATACTTCAGACATAGAATAGATTCTAAACTAACCTAACTTCCTCCTTAACTCGACTAAGTGACAGACTAAGTATATCGGATGATTAGATTAGATTAGTACTTGTTCCATAGATCATGAATACGACACTTCGTAATGATGTGGAACGTATCAGGTTAATGAAAGGTGTCTTTACAAATTATTACTTTGTACTAAATATTACATGACACAATTTATTATTATTATTATTATTATTATTATTATTATTATTATATATATATATATATTCAAATTCACTAATTTATATCTAAAAATTCATCTATATTGTAGAAGGAGTTGCAGAAATTCTTTTAATTTATTTTTAAATGCTTGTTGGCTATCTGTCAGGCTTTTGATGCTGTTTGGTAAGCGACCAAAGACTTTTGTGGCAGCATAATTCACCCCTTTCTGTGCCAAAGCTAGATTTAACCTTGAATAGTGAAGATCATTCTTTCTCCTGGTGTTGTAGTTATGTACACTGCTATTGCTTTTGAATTCGGTGGGATTGGTAATAACAAATTTCATAAGTGAATATACGTACTGAGAAGCTACTGTGAAGATCCTTAGCTCTTTAAATAAGTGTCTGCAGGATGATCTTGAATGGGCTCCGACAATTATTCTGATCACACGCTTTTGTGCAATGAATACATTTTTACTCAGTGATGAATTACCCCAGAAAAAGATGCCATACGAGAGCAGAGAATGAAAATAGGCATAGTAATAACAAAAGCCGCATTGTAACATTTGTCGGGTGGCTTGCGGAGTATGGTTGTAGAAGTAGATGTAAGCTAATTTACTGAGACGTATATCAGCAAAATTTGCAATTACCCTAATAGCATAAGTTCCTGAACTCAAACGTTTCAACAGATCTTCAATGTGTTTTTTCCAGTTCAACCCCTCATCAATGCTTACACCTAAAAATTTTGAATATTCTACCTTTGATACAGATTTCTGGCCAAAGTCTATACTTATTGATGGTGTCATTCCATTTACTGTATGGAAATGTATGTGTTGTGTTTTATCAAAATTTAATGATAGTTCATTTGCTGAGAACCACTTAATGATTTTCTGAAAGACGTCGTTTACAATTTCATCAGTTAGTTCTTGTCTGTCAGGTGTGACAACTATACTTGTATCATCAGCAAAAAGAACCGGCTTTGTATCTTCATGGCAAGTCATTAGTATATATTAAGAACAGCAAAGGGACCAAGACCGAACCTTGTGGCACCCCATTTTTGATTGCTCCCCAGTTTGAGGAATCAGCTGTGTTTTGCGTATTATGAGAACTACTAATGTCAACTTTCTAAAATTCTTCCTGTTAGGTATGATTTAAACCATTTGTACACTGTCCCATTCATACCAGTGTGACCACGCCGTCGGCCGATGCTTTCAGTCAAGCTCGGGCGACGGCGTGTGACGGCGTTTTGTCGGTGCCACTGTGAACACAGCCTTGGCTTTGCAACCGAGCGAGGTGGGGCAGTGGTAACCAATTCGAGATGGCCGGTGGCTAGAATCCACTCCCGGCCTTCCAGTTTTACGTTTACCGTGATTTTCCTAAATAATTCAAGACAAATGTCAGTATGGATCGTTTGAAAGGTCACGAACGATTTCCTTCCCCATCCTTAGCCTCTAATGACCACGACGTCGACGGGGCGTTAAACCTTAATCTTCGTTCCTTCTGCATGCAATGGATTAGCTGTGGTACTCATACTTCACACTTTTTCATTATGGTACTGTCACCATATCTTTATCTTTGGGATGTGGCCGTGAGATTACGGGGGGATGTGTGCTGAACTGACAATTTTTTTTTTTAATTTTAGATGCATTTAATAGTGAAATCTATTGACAACTATATCCCAAAGTTTCACTTTCTAAATCGCATTGGATACGAGGGAAAAAAATTACGTTGCTGGATGTATTCCGTCTTCCCTGCCAGTCGCAACTTTTTCTGTTGCCTTAGTCGGATCTTCAGAATTATTATGTGCCTTTGGCAAGCAAATCTTCAAACAAAACGACAATAAAGCTTTGACGTATTACTCTGGTCTTTTTGGCGATTACTTATCAGCTTATTATCGGTTGCTCTGCGATGTTGAATTATTTGTTTTGATTTGTCCTCTAAAATCATAAATGCTTCAATGAATCAATTTTGTGACTGTCATATAGTCTAAGCTATATTGGTGTGGGAAGGGAAGGAAGAAATTTGCTGTGTGGGATACTCAATATGTCACCGCCGTGCCATGGCTTCACGGAGATGAATAATGAATTACTGATGGAAGGCTCAGAGGGATAACAATGCCTCCATCCACAAGAAATGCATTCCTGAATGTACGGTATAATGAATGCTGTCAAGCCCACGTCTAGGCAACTCTTGACCTACTAAGGAAGTATTTCCATGGCCAAACAAGCAATCCGAACGCTGTCATATATTCATTTTACTGTTGGAAATGTTGAGAGGCTGTGTGAGCCACAGGGCTGAGAAATAGAGACCATTGCAGATAACAGGCTGAAACAGACATGTATATCTTACGGGATGTGGGCAGTAAAGAAATCTCCTAGCGAACTGCTGATGCCGTCAGCCACTGTCCCAGGGTGGAGGTTACCTTTCGGAGAAGATGGGCGTAACTTCATATAGCGTCTAGACACTGTTGTAAGACGTTACATTAGTACTTGGTGACCAACACGCACGTTTTAATGTACGTAGCAAAGTTGATACCAGTCACTTGGGAACAGCAATGTCAGTGGTTTCACGAGACTAGAGTGAGAGGGTAAAAAAGAAAAACTGCAAGTTAGCAGCTCCTGTAAGGCGTGGCCTAAGGCGGAGTCTAAGGCGTGGCCAACTGACGTAAAATATTGTTGTTGTTGCCCATACTGGATAGCGCCGTGACGTTTTCCTTTCAGCTGAACAATGTTGCTACCAAGTATGGATTTTGTTAGTGCACAAACAAGCCACCTCCCCACCCGGGGAATGGCAGAAGGGACAGGGCTGAAACGTGGTTCGCTAGAGGACTCAGAGAGAGGGCAAGCCACAATTTAGATTGGTTGATCCAAGCAGCGGCCAATAGGAAATTGTTAACTGTCGGAAATAGGGGAAAAGAAGTGCGCCCGTGATTTTTATTATTATTTTTATTATTATTATTATTATTATTATTATTATTATTATTATTATTTTTTTTTTTTTTTTTTTTTTTTTTTTTTTTTTTTTTTTTTTTTATCAAGACGAGAGTTCTCAGTCAGACGAGACTATCGCCGTCGGCCTCGGGGTGCTCCACGACAGTCTGTTTCTCGCGGGGAGTGCGGCTGTCTAGGGAATGGTGCTAGAAAAAGTAATTACTGGCTTTTGTTGTGGCAACCGATTTATTCTTCGCTCGGGATATGCACACTGACCTTGCTACCTCTTCCCTCTTTCCTATGTAGGACACGACAATGCGTCTCTGAAGGCGATGGCCCAACACAACATTGTCATCGTCTACAGTTGTCAAGCTTGCTACATATGATACTGGGATTGTTTCTAATGATGGAAACATATTGGCAAGTGAAATTGTTACTGCTTTAGACCTTTAGAGATGGTGCATTCACTCTACCAATTTTTAAGGAAATGGCTGTCATCGTGTGGCAAGAGGTGAAATGTCTATGGACGACCTTGTAAAAGAAACAAGGCAAAAGCGAAGTAGTTACAGGACAAGTGCTGAGAACAGAGAAGTTCCTGAGTACTGTCTTGTAACATTCTGAGAAGTTATAATTTCAGAAATATCACTTTAAGCTTTAAATCTATTTTCCCGGAAACTACATATTCTGACACTTACGTATCTTTTCTTCAGTACATCTGTGACACAATGCCTTCATATTTGGTTCATACATTTCTCATAGTGCAACAAACACACAGAGATAAACATTAAAATGTTTCGTTTAAGCTGAGGTATATAGATAATTTATTGAAAAAAATTACACCCATTTCCACCATAAACATGTAAAATTTTGTAAATAAATATCTAGCAAAGGTATTCAAAATTTCCTATGCATAATTGTTTGTATGGATGTAAAGATACGCAGTGAAATTTTGGCAGTGATTGGTTGAATACGTTACGAGGAACAGGAACATAAATAATTGTAGATGTATTAAAATTTATAATTTTGTAATAATTTCAAGATTAGAGTAAAATTTTTGAAAAGGGAAGTTAAGGAAGCTTGCACTACTGGCAATCACCAGGTAAAATTCTACGTGTTTACCTTCAGTATCTTAGGCATACCATCTGATAACAGGGGAGTACCGTTTCTCACACGCATCCCCTCCCCCCCCCCCCCCACTTGAGGTTCCGAAATAGTTTTCTTAATGATCACTGGGATAGTTCCTATGATTAGGCCACGGTAAATTTAAGCCCATACTTACATCCATGTCTAAGGAGTACCACGTGGACGCGGCTTTACAGTCTTAAATTTCACTTTTTTGTATTGAAAGGAATTGTTCAAATGTTTGTAGAGGTTATGGGACTTAACTACGGGGTCATCAGTCCCTAAACTTACAATTTCGAAGATGATTCTTTTCTTTTAGCATGCCTGTTGAAGTAAATTATTAAGATCATATTTCTCGGAAGCGTTGTTGGTAAGAAAGACTACAAACCTTATTCACATAGATAAGTGATAGAGCAATTAGTCTGGAGAACCTTATAGTGGTATCGGTTTTAAAACGTGATGCACGTTGTTAACCAATGTGGCTGGGGAGAGGGAGGGGGGAGCGGAAATTGGGGCACAGCAAGCGCGATTGGCTCAGATGACTGTGGGAAACAGCCTGAAAACTCACGCGCAAACCCTGTGTGCTCATATACGAACAACGCACAACGGAACATCTTTAGTGTAGATAGCTAATTGCACATATTGAGCTTAGAGTAAATTAGAAGTTTAGTTTGAAGGCGTGATAGAATGTAGAGATAGCACTTAGGTGTGAGAAAGTTTGCATGGAAAAATGAGCTGCTATGCATACGCGTTTTTCCCTTAATCCGTCTTCGGAAAATAGTTCATAGCGTATGACTAATAGTCTTCAGCGTTACCTTGTCCCAAAATATCTTTTATAACGTATTTTACTACATTATTTTGCAAAAAAGTAAGATTAATTTTCAGTTGTACTATGATCCTTTACATCGTTAATTCATGGCATTTTATATTTTGTTCTTTAAAAAAGTCTCGTTTCAATTCGATGCCTTTACTTCTGTCTTTCAAGTAGGATGTCACTGAGTCTATAATACACCAAATTGTGTTTGTTTTAAGAGAATTTTAATTGTAATTTCTTATCAGTGTTGAAGTTCTTATAAATCATGTCATTTTTGCTTTGTCATTAAGAAAAAGACACCCTTAACGGAAAATAGACTGACCTTATAGCTACTCAAACATGTCTAGTCTAAAGACGATACAGTGCTTTTTTCAGATATGGTTTACCGCGTTTTTCTGTTTAACCGGATGAAGAACCTTAATGTGGTCTTCTTGAAAGTAGTCTGGCCCTAACTACACCTCAAGTTATCTCTATACATGATCATACAAAAATAACATAACTGTCTACAAAGTTCACTCTCGTGAGATCGATACTAGACAAGATGCTAACTTCGTTCTAAAGATCTGTCAAAGCAAACACGTATGAATGGCAAGTAAACTGGAAGAATTACTGACGGACAAATCGTGTGGGAGCGGTTGGAAGAGTCACGTTTTACTCCAAGCAGAATCGCCTTCATGAATAAAGAAGCAGTTGAAGAGGTTTTCTCGAGCCACGACCATTGAATGAGTTGCTGGAATGTTACACGGGTGCTTCGGCGCAACAGGTCAAGTTATACGCTGCAGAAAAACGGGCGCGTGTCTCTATTACGAAGCAATCTCAGTTCTCATACCACTGTATTGGTCTGTATTGGGTTGTGGTCAGTAAATGAAATATGAATCGATGTACTCTAAGGGTCGAGCCGCGTATGTCTGCTTTCATGGCTTGTTTCTGTGATCCTGCAGCCAAACACTCCATGCATAGGCCATCATTTGCGAAATAATAATGACATATAAAGTATAAATAATCATTACCTAATGAAAGACGTTTTATTCTAACGTTTGCAAATGATGTAGGCAACACCAGATCACCCAGCTGAATAATGTTTATTCAAACACATTATTTACTGGAAGTGGTCCTAGACAAATAAAGTAATACATTAGAAATAAACCTTTAAAATTATCTAAACAGATGCTATAGCTGCGCTATAGCAATGGTAGTAAACTCCACAACTAAGTAATCATTGACGATTGGTTTGAACACCACAGGACTTCACTAGGCAGGGTCCTGTTTGGAGGTGGTATGCCGTTGCATTCCTCCGACCTTCGAACTGACTTACCCAGCCAGTCATAGGGGGGACCTACTGTTTAACGTGGGTTCCAAACCACGGTGCTACTCGATATTTATCACATCAGCAACACTGCCAGAGGTAAAAGAAGTGAAAAGTGACAGATAAAAATCCTACAACCTGGCGGGAATTGTTAAAGTTCTTAAATCGGCACACATTAGCCCACGGAAAGGGTGTAGTCCTGACACGCTGTGGTTTGCCGTGCAGATTCTATCACTTGTCGCAAACAAATCACTTCAGTCAACCAGCCAGGTCCTCCTTCTTCAAATACGAGACCCAAAGTGTCTTTCCATCTCCCCCCCCCCCCCTCCCCACAAGACTCTTCCAAGTATTTTACTTGACAACTGCAGTCTTGTGCTATACCCACTCTTTCTTTGGAAATCGCCATCCACTCCAAAAGTAGTTCTCAACAACAACAAATTATCTTGACCTAACTTTGACAGCCGCGGTGGAGTAGCCGAGCGGTGTAAAGCGCCTCGCTGCGTAGCGCGCGGTTGCTCGCCGTGGAGGTTCGAGTTCTCCCTGGGGCATGGGTGTGTGTGTTGTCTTTAGGTTAGTTTACCTTGGTTTAAGTAGTTTTTAAGCTACGGACTGATGACCACGCAATTTGGTCCGGTATATTTACAAACATTTGAACCTAACTTAGACCACTTCAATATTAACTTAACATTTTACTATATTAAATAGAAAAGTTATAAACACCTTGTGACTATTTATTTACAGTACAAATAACGTATGAAATAAATAAATAACGCAGCTTTCATAAGCTTGACCACTCACACTACACAATATTTATGTAAATTTACTGGCAAAATAGACAATTGTTCATTAAACAGATGTATGAAAATGAGGATAAGAGGTGCATATCATGCTGTTTGCAAATGCTTAGTTACTGGGAGGATACAGTGACCTGACTGTATTTCATAATAAATTATTTTAACAAGTGTAATATATCCTTAAATGAATCCAAAGAGTGTGTTACTTTCAAGATGATAGCTTGAGGTAATAAGCTATCATATATGATGGATCTAGAACATAATTTGCTGAAACTGCATTACAAATTCAAAAGTTGGTAATTTCAACTTCATTATATTCAGATACTGTGAAAATTACCTTTTGTAGTTCTCAACATATTTAAAATATTGTTCGTTCAAGAGATGTGCCTAATTTTTGCACGTCAGTTAGTGCGAGGGTCATTCAATAATTAAATAGACAAATTCGTCTGGGGGAAGAAACTGTAGGTAGGACAAGTTTGATACTTTCATGGCTTTAAGTTGGCATCACTGGGATGTGCCCTGATGAGCTGATGTGTCAACATTGTTTTGTTTATTACCTCAAAAATATATTTCAGGATGGCGAGTCCGCTTGAAAGCTCCACATTAGTATTTTACTTGCTGAATGCGAGACCCCAGTGAGTATATACTTTGGAATGTTTGAAGTTTATGGTGATGGTTATGTGAGTCGTGCAAATCTCTACAAACTAAAATGGTCGCGACTCAGTGACTGACCAACACCGTTCTGGCCGGCCAGTTGCAGTTTCAACTCCCTCACTCGAAAGTCGAACTGATGACATTATTCATGCCGACCGCCATGTGACTGTGGAAATAACAGCTGTTAAGATTTACGTTAGTACTGGTAAAATTCATAACATTCTGTAACAAGCTGAAGTAACGCAAAACATGTTCGAGATGTGTGCCAAAGGAGTTGACATGGTTACACAAGGAAACAAGGATGAGAGTGTGCACGGAGCTGAAGGAACATTATGGATGAGAAGGTACGCACTTCCTCAACAAAATTTTAACTTGTGATGAACCTTGGGTTCACTATTATTGGAGTGTAGTATGGGGGAAATTGGTTCAAACATCAACATAAAAGAGTTCTTTGCAGCCGGAATAAAAAAGGTTGTAGACGGTTGGAACAAATACATAAATGTTCAAGTGGATTATGTTGAAAAGTGGAAAAAGGATTCTGTCTAGTTCACGTGTGACGAGTGCTGGGTAGTGCGGAAAAAATGAGTCGAATATCTAATTCATTTTGATTTATACAAGACATTTTTTCCACACTAGCCAGAACTCGTCACGTGTGAAATAGAATACAAACTCCTCATCCTCTCTGGCGCTTTTAACCTCTTTAGTCCTGGCGTAGTACATATGCTACATTCGTCCCTGATTTTTGTCCTCGTGAAATAACAGCTGCAGTAGCGAACACCGATTCTATATTGTTCTCCGAGGTCAGCACAACACGATGCTTGTTTGTCAAGTTTTTCTGTCACGCCAACAGGTGGCAGGTGCAGTCAAAAGTTGTGATTTTCGACATTGGTGTCATGAGTTACAAAAGACGGCGTATATATTGTGTTCATTTTGGGCTTGGAATATAGTTTGCGCATTTACAAAACACTGAATGATTATAGATTACGTAAACCTTCAAACTGTAGCTTTATTATTAGTTATTTATGATTTTATTCATTTGTTTTACATGTAGAGTATGTGCTGCATTCGGCAGTTAGCATTACAAAGTGCCCTACAGTAAAATTACTGAAAGTGTAAATGTGGAAATGTTTTTTCGTGCAATGTACTGCATTTAAACAAAGATTACACTTAAAATACGTTGCTAATTACAATTAAACCATTGATTGTTTAATAATGAAATTTAAATATGCAGGATGGCCATTGCCAAAAATTTAGAATTGTGTGTCTTTTTTTGTGTCTGTCGGTGGCTCAACGTTCGTCTTTACAGTGAGTTGTTCCCTATCTACATATTATTATTAACATTCCTTACTGGACCTTCCATTGTTGTTAAATATACAGAAACTGAATATTTCAGTTTGAAGCTTAGACTTCTTTATTTGCATGTTTGTCAGCGGAAGAAATTTTGGAACTTCTGGAGGCATTTGACCCATGTAACTCTGTTTTGGAAATGGAAGAGGATGAATAAAATGATGAAACTCTTCCAGCAAGTTTAGTCGACGATATTTGACAGAGGAAGGGGATGAAGAGGTAGAAAAAAATGAATGTAATGAAACTGAAAATCTAGGAAGGGAATCATTATGCCCCCACAGGATCAGGGATGAAACACAAACGCGGAGGCACAAATCAGAAACATTACAGACTGATAGGAAAATAGTGGCTACTGGTACAATCATGGGGAACCAAATACCTAAACAATGCCAGTTCAAGAAGGACAATGACATGAAACGAGAAGGTAGGGGAAGCAATGACCAAATAGTCAGAGGAGATGAAAAAGTGGCATTAATAAAATTGTTTGATAACAGAGAAATATACTTATTAAAGACAAACCAAGGAATTTTACCAGCTGAGAACTGTCGGAGGTGGTCGAAGGAGGACAATACCTACATTCACATTCCACGACCAAGTGTTGTGAAGTTATATAAAAGTAACATGTGAGGTTAGAGTAATAGGCAAATATCCAATGATAAATAGAACAAAAAAGTGGACAGTTAGGACCAGTCACCACTTTTTTGATTTTTGAATAGCCAGTGCATGGTTCAGTGCAGAGAAACTGCTCAAACATTAGGATGGCCTAAAGGACATTTTGTCACACTTTTTTTTAACTTGCAATAGTAGAACATGTGATCTATTTCCAAAGAGATGATTAACTTATTACTGAAACTGATGAAGTTTCAGATATGGTTTACCGCGTTTTTCTGTTTAACCGGATGAAGAACCTTAATGTGGTCTTCTTGAAAGTAGTCTGGCCCTAACTACACCTCAAGTTATCTCTATACATGATCATACAAAAATAACATAACTGTCTACAAAGTTCACTCTCGTGAGATCGATACTAGCCAAGATGCTAACTTCCTTCTAAAGATCTGTCAAAGCAAACACGTATGAATGGCAAGTAAACTGGAAGAATTACTGACGGACAAATCGTGTGAGAGCGGTTGGAAGAGTCACGTTTTACTCCAAGCAGAATCGCCTTCATGAATAAAGAAGCAGTTGAAGAGGTTTTCTCGGGCCACGACCATTGAATGAGTTGCTGGAATGTTACACGGGTGCTTCGGCGCAACAGGTCAAGTTATACGCTGCAGAAAAACGGGCGCGTGTCTCTATTACGAAGCAGTCTCAGTTCTCATACCACTGTATTGGTCTGTATTGGGTTGTGGTCAGTAAATGAAATAGGAATCGATGTACTCTAAGGGCCGAGCCACGTATGTCTGCTTTCATGGCTTGTTTCTGTGTTCCTGCAGCCAAACACTCCATGCATAGGCCATCATTTGCGAAATAATAATGACATATAAAATATAAATAATCATTACCTAATGAAAGACGTTTTATTCTAACGTTTGCAAATGATGTAGGCAACACCAGATCACCCAGCTGAATAATGTTTATTCAAACACATTATTTACTGGAAGTGGTCCTAGACAAATAAAGTAATACATTAGAAATAAACCTTTAAAATTATCTAAACAGATGCTATAGCTGCGCTATAGCAATGGTAGTAAACTCCCCAACTAAGTAATCATTGACGATTGGTTTGAACACCACAGGACTTTACTAGGCATGGTCCTGTTTGGAGGTGGTATGCCGTTGCCTTCCTCCGACCTTCGAACTGACTTACCCAGCCAGTTATAGGGGGGACCTACTGTTTAACGTGGGTTCCAAACCACGGTGCTACTCGATATTTTTCACATCAGCAACACTGCCAGAGGTAAAAGAAGTGAAAAGTGACAGATAAAAATCCTACAACCTGGCGGGAATTGTTAAAGTTCTTAAATCGGCACACATTAGCCCACGGAAAGGGTGTAGTCCTGACACGCTGTGGTTTGCCGTGCAGATTCTATCACTGGTCGCAAACAAATCACTTCAGTCAACCAGCCAGGTCCTCCTTCTTCAAATACGAGACCCAAAGTGTCTTTCCATCTCCCCCCCCCCCCTCCCCACAAGACTCTTCCAAGTATTTTACTTGACAACTGCAGTCTTGTGCTATACCCACTCTTTCTTTGGAAATCGCCATCCACTCCAAAAGTAGTTCTCAACAACAACAAATTATCTTGACCTAACTTTGACAGCCGCGGTGGAGTAGCCGAGCGGTGTAAAGCGCCTCGCTGCGTAGCGCGCGGTTGCTCGCCGTGGAGGTTCGAGTTCTCCCTGGGGCATGGGTGTGTGTGTTGTCTTTAGGTTAGTTTACCTTGGTTTAAGTAGTTTTTAAGCTACGGACTGATGACCACGCAATTTGGTCCGGTATATTTACAAACATTTGAACCTAACTTAGACCACTTCAATATTAACTTAACATTTTACTATATTAAATAGAAAAGTTATAAACACCTTGTGACTATTTATTTACAGTACAAATAACGTATGAAATAAATAAATAACGCAGCTTTCATAAGCTTGACCACTCACACTACACAATATTTATGTAAATTTACTGGCAAAATAGACAATTGTTCATTAAACAGATGTATGAAAATGAGGATAAGAGGTGCATATCATGCTGTTTGCAAATGCTTAGTTACTGGGAGGATACAGTGACCTGACTGTATTTCATAATAAATTATTTTAACAAGTGTAATATATCCTTAAATGAATCCAAAGAGTGTGTTACTTTCAAGATGATAGCTTGAGGTAATAAGCTATCATATATGATGGATCTAGAACATAATTTGCTGAAACTGCATTACAAATTCAAAAGTTGGTAATTTCAACTTCATTATATTCAGATACTGTGAAAATTACCTTTTGTAGTTCTCAACATATTTAAAATATTGTTCGTTCAAGAGATGTGCCTAATTTTTGCACGTCAGTTAGTGCGAGGGTCATTCAATAATTAAATAGACAAATTCGTCTGGGGGAAGAAACTGTAGGTAGGACAAGTTTGATACTTTCATGGCTTTAAGTTGGCATCACTGGGATGTGCCCTGATGAGCTGATGTGTCAACATTGTTTTGTTTATTACCTCAAAAATATATTTCAGGATGGCGAGTCCGCTTGAAAGCTCCACATTAGTATTTTACTTGCTGAAGGCGAGACCCCAGTGAGTATATACTTTGGAATGTTTGAAGTTTATGGTGAAGGTTATGTGAGTCGTGCAAATCTCTACAAACTAAAAATGGTCGCGACTCAGTGACTGACCAACACCGTTCTGGTCGGCCAGTTGCAGTTTCAACTCCCTCACTCGAAAGTCGAACTGATGACATTATTCATGCCGACCGCCATGTGACTGTGGAAATAACAGCTGTTAAGATTTACGTTAGTACTGGTAAAATTCATAACATTCTGTAACAAGCTGAAGTAACGCAAAACATGTTCGAGATGTGTGCCAAAGGAGTTGACATGGTTACACAAGGAAACAAGGATGAGAGTGTGCACGGAGCTGAAGGAACATTATGGATGAGAAGGTACGCACTTCCTCAACAAAATTTTAACTTGTGATGAACCTTGGGTTCACTATTATTGGAGTGTAGTATGGGGGAAATTGGTTCAAACATCAACATAAAAGAGTTCTTTGCAGCCGGAATAAAAAAGGTTGTAGACGGTTGGAACAAATACATAAATGTTCAAGTGGATTATGTTGAAAAGTGGAAAAAGGATTCTGTCTAGTTCACGTGTGACGAGTGCTGGGTAGTGCGGAAAAAATGAGTCGAATATCTAATTCATTTTGATTTATACAAGACATTTTTTCCACACTAGCCAGAACTCGTCACGTGTGAAATAGAATACAAACTCCTCATCCTCTCTGGCGCTTTTAACCTCTTTAGTCCTGGCGTAGTACATATGCTACATTCGTCCCTGATTTTTGTCCTCGTGAAATAACAGCTGCAGTAGCGAACACCGATTCTATACTGTTTTCCGAGGTCAGCACAACACGATGCTTGTTTGTCAAGTTTTTCTGTCACGCCAACAGGTGGCAGGTGCAGTCAAAAGTTGTGATTTTCGACATTGGTGTCATGAGTTACAAAAGACGGCGTATATATTGTGTTCATTTTGGGCTTGGAATATAGTTTGCGCATTTACAAAACACTGAATGATTATAGATTACGTAAACCTTCAAACTGTAGCTTTATTATTAGTTTTTTATGATTTTATTCATTTGTTTTACATGTAGAGTATGTGCTGCATTCGGCAGTTAGCATTACAAAGTGCCCTACAGTAAAATTACTGAAAGTGTAAATGTGGAAATGTTTTTTCGTGCAATGTACTGCATTTAAACAAAGATTACACTTAAAATACGTTGCTAATTACAATTAAACCGTTGATTGTTTAATAATGAAATTTAAATATGCAGGATGGCCATTGCCAAAAATTTAGAATTGTGTGTCTTTTTTTGTGTCTGTCGGTGGCTCAACGTTCGTCTTTACAGTGAGTTGTTCCCTATCTACATATTATTATTAACATTCCTTACTGGACCTTCCATTGTTGTTAAATATACAGAAACTGAATATTTCAGTTTGAAGCTTAGACTTCTTTATTTGCATGTTTGTCAGCGGAAGAAATTTTGGAACTTCTGGAGGCATTTGACCCATGTAACTCTGTTTTGGAAATGGAAGAGGATGAATAAAATGATGAAACTCTTCCAGCAAGTTTAGTCGACGATATTTGACAGAGGAAGGGGATGAAGAGGTAGAAAAAAATGAATGTAATGAAACTGAAAATCTAGGAAGGGAATCATTATGCCCCCACAGGATCAGGGATGAAACACAAACGCGGAGGCACAAATCAGAAACATTACAGACTGATAGGAAAATAGTGGCTACTGGTACAATCATGGGGAACCAAATACCTAAACAATGCCAGTTCAAGAAGGACAATGACATGAAACGAGAAGGTAGGGGAAGCAATGACCAAATAGTCAGAGGAGATGAAAAAGTGGCATTAATAAAATTGTTTGATAACAGAGAAATATACTTATTAAAGACAAACCAAGGAATTTTACCAGCTGAGAACTGTCGGAGGTGGTCGAAGGAGGACAATACCTACATTCACATTCCACGACCAAGTGTTGTGAAGTTATATAAAAGTAACATGTGAGGTTAGAGTAATAGGCAAATATCCAATGATAAATAGAACAAAAAAGTGGACAGTTAGGACCAGTCACCACTTTTTTGATTTTTGAATAGCCAGTGCATGGTTCAGTGCAGAGAAACTGCTCAAACATTAGGATGGCCTAAAGGACATTTTGTCACACTTTTTTTTAACTTGCAATAGTAGAACATGTGATCTATTTCCAAAGAGATGATTAACTTATTACTGAAACTGATGAAGTTTCAGATATGGTTTACCGCGTTTTTCTGTTTAACCGGATGAAGAACCTTAATGTGGTCTTCTTGAAAGTAGTCTGGCCCTAACTACACCTCAAGTTATCTCTATACATGATCATACAAAAATAACATAACTGTCTACAAAGTTCACTCTCGTGAGATCGATACTAGCCAAGATGCTAACTTCCTTCTAAAGATCTGTCAAAGCAAACACGTATGAATGGCAAGTAAACTGGAAGAATTACTGACGGACAAATCGTGTGAGAGCGGTTGGAAGAGTCACGTTTTACTCCAAGCAGAATCGCCTTCATGAATAAAGAAGCAGTTGAAGAGGTTTTCTCGGGCCACGACCATTGAATGAGTTGCTGGAATGTTACACGGGTGCTTCGGCGCAACAGGTCAAGTTATACGCTGCAGAAAAACGGGCGCGTGTCTCTATTACGAAGCAGTCTCAGTTCTCATACCACTGTATTGGTCTGTATTGGGTTGTGGTCAGTAAATGAAATAGGAATCGATGTACTCTAAGGGCCGAGCCACGTATGTCTGCTTTCATGGCTTGTTTCTGTGATCCTGCAGCCAAACACTCCATGCATAGGCCATCATTTGCGAAATAATAATGACATATAAAATATAAATAATCATTACCTAATGAAAGACGTTTTATTCTAACGTTTGCAAATGATGTAGGCAACACCAGATCACCCAACTGAATAATGTTTATTCAAACACATTATTTACTGGAAGTGGTCCTAGACAAATAAAGTAATACATTAGAAATAAACCTTTAAAATTATCTAAACAGATGCTATAGCTGCGCTATAGCAATGGTAGTAAACTCCCCAACTAAGTAATCATTGACGATTGGTTTGAACACCACAGGACTTTACTAGGCATGGTCCTGTTTGGAGGTGGTATGCCGTTGCCTTCCTCCGACCTTCGAACTGACTTACCCAGCCAGTTATAGGGGGGACCTACTGTTTAACGTGGGTTCCAAACCACGGTGCTACTCGATATTTTTCACATCTGCAACACTGCCAGAGGTAAAAGAAGTGAAAAGTGACAGATAAAAATCCTACAACCTGGCGGGAATTGTTAAAGTTCTTAAATCGGCACACATTAGCCCACGGAAAGGGTGTAGTCCTGACACGCTGTGGTTTGCCGTGCAGATTCTATCACTTGTCGCAAACAAATCACTTCAGTCAACCAGCCAGGTCCTCCTTCTTCAAATACGAGACCCAAAGTGTCTTTCCATCTCCCCCCCCCCCCTCCCCACAAGACTCTTCCAAGTATTTTACTTGACAACTGCAGTCTTGTGCTATACCCACTCTTTCTTTGGAAATCGCCATCCACTCCAAAAGTAGTTCTCAACAACAACAAATTATCTTGACCTAACTTTGACAGCCGCGGTGGAGTAGCCGAGCGGTGTAAAGCGCCTCGCTGCGTAGCGCGCGGTTGCTCGCCGTGGAGGTTCGAGTTCTCTCTGGGGCATGGGTGTGTGTGTTGTCTTTAGGTTAGTTTACCTTGGTTTAAGTAGTTTTTAAGCTACGGACTGATGACCACGCAATTTGGTCCGGTATATTTACAAACATTTGAACCTAACTTAGACCACTTCAATATTAACTTAACATTTTACTATATTAAATAGAAAAGTTATAAACACCTTGTGACTATTTATTTACAGTACAAATAACGTATGAAATAAATAAATAACGCAGCTTTCATAAGCTTGACCACTCACACTACACAATATTTATGTAAATTTACTGGCAAAATAGACAATTGTTCATTAAACAGATGTATGAAAATGAGGATAAGAGGTGCATATCATGCTGTTTGCAAATGCTTAGTTACTGGGAGGATACAGTGACCTGACTGTATTTCATAATAAATTATTTTAACAAGTGTAATATATCCTTAAATGAATCCAAAGAGTGTGTTACTTTCAAGATGATAGCTTGAGGTAATAAGCTATCATATATGATGGATCTAGAACATAATTTGCTGAAACTGCATTACAAATTCAAAAGTTGGTAATTTCAACTTCATTATATTCAGATACTGTGAAAATTACCTTTTGTAGTTCTCAACATATTTAAAATATTGTTCGTTCAAGAGATGTGCCTAATTTTTGCACGTCAGTTAGTGCGAGGGTCATTCAATAATTAAATAGACAAATTCGTCTGGGGGAAGAAACTGTAGGTAGGACAAGTTTGATACTTTCATGGCTTTAAGTTGGCATCACTGGGATGTGCCCTGATGAGCTGATGTGTCAACATTGTTTTGTTTATTACCTCAAAAATATATTTCAGGATGGCGAGTCCGCTTGAAAGCTCCACATTAGTATTTTACTTGCTGAAGGCGAGACCCCAGTGAGTATATACTTTGGAATGTTTGAAGTTTATGGTGAAGGTTATGTGAGTCGTGCAAATCTCTACAAACTAAAAATGGTCGCGACTCAGTGACTGACCAACACCGTTCTGGTCGGCCAGTTGCAGTTTCAACTCCCTCACTCGAAAGTCGAACTGATGACATTATTCATGCCGACCGCCATGTGACTGTGGAAATAACAGCTGTTAAGATTTACGTTAGTACTGGTAAAATTCATAACATTCTGTAACAAGCTGAAGTAACGCAAAACATGTTCGAGATGTGTGCCAAAGGAGTTGACATGGTTACACAAGGAAACAAGGATGAGAGTGTGCACGGAGCTGAAGGAACATTATGGATGAGAAGGTACGCACTTCCTCAACAAAATTTTAACTTGTGATGAACCTTGGGTTCACTATTATTGGAGTGTAGTATGGGGGAAATTGGTTCAAACATCAACATAAAAGAGTTCTTTGCAGCCGGAATAAAAAAGGTTGTAGACGGTTGGAACAAATACATAAATGTTCAAGTGGATTATGTTGAAAAGTGGAAAAAGGATTCTGTCTAGTTCACGTGTGACGAGTGCTGGGTAGTGCGGAAAAAATGAGTCGAATATCTAATTCATTTTGATTTATACAAGACATTTTTTCCACACTAGCCAGAACTCGTCACGTGTGAAATAGAATACAAACTCCTCATCCTCTCTGGCGCTTTTAACCTCTTTAGTCCTGGCGTAGTACATATGCTACATTCGTCCCTGATTTTTGTCCTCGTGAAATAACAGCTGCAGTAGCGAACACCGATTCTATACTGTTCTCCGAGGTCAGCACAACACGATGCTTGTTTGTCAAGTTTTTCTGTCACGCCAACAGGTGGCAGGTGCAGTCAAAAGTTGTGATTTTCGACATTGGTGTCATGAGTTACAAAAGACGGCGTATATATTGTGTTCATTTTGGGCTTGGAATATAGTTTGCGCATTTACAAAACACTGAATGATTATAGATTACGTAAACCTTCAAACTGTAGCTTTATTATTAGTTTTTTATGATTTTATTCATTTGTTTTACATGTAGAGTATGTGCTGCATTCGGCAGTTAGCATTACAAAGTGCCCTACAGTAAAATTACTGAAAGTGTAAATGTGGAAATGTTTTTTCGTGCAATGTACTGCATTTAAACAAAGATTACACTTAAAATACGTTGCTAATTACAATTAAACCGTTGATTGTTTAATAATGAAATTTAAATATGCAGGATGGCCATTGCCAAAAATTTAGAATTGTGTGTCTTTTTTTGTGTCTGTCGGTGGCTCAACGTTCGTCTTTACAGTGAGTTGTTCCCTATCTACATATTATTATTAACATTCCTTACTGGACCTTCCATTGTTGTTAAATATACAGAAACTGAATATTTCAGTTTGAAGCTTAGACTTCTTTATTTGCATGTTTGTCAGCGGAAGAAATTTTGGAACTTCTGGAGGCATTTGACCCATGTAACTCTGTTTTGGAAATGGAAGAGGATGAATAAAATGATGAAACTCTTCCAGCAAGTTTAGTCGACGATATTTGACAGAGGAAGGGGATGAAGAGGTAGAAAAAAATGAATGTAATGAAACTGAAAATCTAGGAAGGGAATCATTATGCCCCCACAGGATCAGGGATGAAACACAAACGCGGAGGCACAAATCAGAAACATTACAGACTGATAGGAAAATAGTGGCTACTGGTACAATCATGGGGAACCAAATACCTAAACAATGCCAGTTCAAGAAGGACAATGACATGAAACGAGAAGGTAGGGGAAGCAATGACCAAATAGTCAGAGGAGATGAAAAAGTGGCATTAATAAAATTGTTTGATAACAGAGAAATATACTTATTAAAGACAAACCAAGGAATTTTACCAGCTGAGAACTGTCGGAGGTGGTCGAAGGAGGACAATACCTACATTCACATTCCACGACCAAGTGTTGTGAAGTTATATAAAAGTAACATGTGAGGTTAGAGTAATAGGCAAATATCCAATGATAAATAGAACAAAAAAGTGGACAGTTAGGACCAGTCACCACTTTTTTGATTTTTGAATAGCCAGTGCATGGTTCAGTGCAGAGAAACTGCTCAAACATTAGGATGGCCTAAAGGACATTTTGTCACACTTTTTTTTAACTTGCAATAGTAGAACATGTGATCTATTTCCAAAGAGATGATTAACTTATTACTGAAACTGATGAAGTTTCAGATATGGTTTACCGCGTTTTTCTGTTTAACCGGATGAAGAACCTTAATGTGGTCTTCTTGAAAGTAGTCTGGCCCTAACTACACCTCAAGTTATCTCTATACATGATCATACAAAAATAACATAACTGTCTACAAAGTTCACTCTCGTGAGATCGATACTAGCCAAGATGCTAACTTCCTTCTAAAGATCTGTCAAAGCAAACACGTATGAATGGCAAGTAAACTGGAAGAATTACTGACGGACAAATCGTGTGAGAGCGGTTGGAAGAGTCACGTTTTACTCCAAGCAGAATCGCCTTCATGAATAAAGAAGCAGTTGAAGAGGTTTTCTCGGGCCACGACCATTGAATGAGTTGCTGGAATGTTACACGGGTGCTTCGGCGCAACAGGTCAAGTTATACGCTGCAGAAAAACGGGCGCGTGTCTCTATTACGAAGCAGTCTCAGTTCTCATACCACTGTATTGGTCTGTATTGGGTTGTGGTCAGTAAATGAAATAGGAATCGATGTACTCTAAGGGCCGAGCCACGTATGTCTGCTTTCATGGCTTGTTTCTGTGTTCCTGCAGCCAAACACTCCATGCATAGGCCATCATTTGCGAAATAATAATGACATATAAAATATAAATAATCATTACCTAATGAAAGACGTTTTATTCTAACGTTTGCAAATGATGTAGGCAACACCAGATCACCCAACTGAATAATGTTTATTCAAACACATTATTTACTGGAAGTGGTCCTAGACAAATAAAGTAATACATTAGAAATAAACCTTTAAAATTATCTAAACAGATGCTATAGCTGCGCTATAGCAATGGTAGTAAACTCCCCAACTAAGTAATCATTGACGATTGGTTTGAACACCACAGGACTTTACTAGGCATGGTCCTGTTTGGAGGTGGTATGCCGTTGCCTTCCTCCGACCTTCGAACTGACTTACCCAGCCAGTTATAGGGGGGACCTACTGTTTAACGTGGGTTCCAAACCACGGTGCTACTCGATATTTTTCACATCTGCAACACTGCCAGAGGTAAAAGAAGTGAAAAGTGACAGATAAAAATCCTACAACCTGGCGGGAATTGTTAAAGTTCTTAAATCGGCACACATTAGCCCACGGAAAGGGTGTAGTCCTGACACGCTGTGGTTTGCCGTGCAGATTCTATCACTTGTCGCAAACAAATCACTTCAGTCAACCAGCCAGGTCCTCCTTCTTCAAATACGAGACCCAAAGTGTCTTTCCATCTCCCCCCCCCCTCCCCACAAGACTCTTCCAAGTATTTTACTTGACAACTGCAGTCTTGTGCTATACCCACTCTTTCTTTGGAAATCGCCATCCACTCCAAAAGTAGTTCTCAACAACAACAAATTATCTTGACCTAACTTTGACAGCCGCGGTGGAGTAGCCGAGCGGTGTAAAGCGCCTCGCTGCGTAGCGCGCGGTTGCTCGCCGTGGAGGTTCGAGTTCTCTCTGGGGCATGGGTGTGTGTGTTGTCTTTAGGTTAGTTTACCTTGGTTTAAGTAGTTTTTAAGCTACGGACTGATGACCACGCAATTTGGTCCGGTATATTTACAAACATTTGAACCTAACTTAGACCACTTCAATATTAACTTAACATTTTACTATATTAAATAGAAAAGTTATAAACACCTTGTGACTATTTATTTACAGTACAAATAACGTATGAAATAAATAAATAACGCAGCTTTCATAAGCTTGACCACTCACACTACACAATATTTATGTAAATTTACTGGCAAAATAGACAATTGTTCATTAAACAGATGTATGAAAATGAGGATAAGAGGTGCATATCATGCTGTTTGCAAATGCTTAGTTACTGGGAGGATACAGTGACCTGACTGTATTTCATAATAAATTATTTTAACAAGTGTAATATATCCTTAAATGAATCCAAAGAGTGTGTTACTTTCAAGATGATAGCTTGAGGTAATAAGCTATCATATATGATGGATCTAGAACATAATTTGCTGAAACTGCATTACAAATTCAAAAGTTGGTAATTTCAACTTCATTATATTCAGATACTGTGAAAATTACCTTTTGTAGTTCTCAACATATTTAAAATATTGTTCGTTCAAGAGATGTGCCTAATTTTTGCACGTCAGTTAGTGCGAGGGTCATTCAATAATTAAATAGACAAATTCGTCTGGGGGAAGAAACTGTAGGTAGGACAAGTTTGATACTTTCATGGCTTTAAGTTGGCATCACTGGGATGTGCCCTGATGAGCTGATGTGTCAACATTGTTTTGTTTATTACCTCAAAAATATATTTCAGGATGGCGAGTCCGCTTGAAAGCTCCACATTAGTATTTTACTTGCTGAAGGCGAGACCCCAGTGAGTATATACTTTGGAATGTTTGAAGTTTATGGTGAAGGTTATGTGAGTCGTGCAAATCTCTACAAACTAAAAATGGTCGCGACTCAGTGACTGACCAACACCGTTCTGGTCGGCCAGTTGCAGTTTCAACTCCCTCACTCGAAAGTCGAACTGATGACATTATTCATGCCGACCGCCATGTGACTGTGGAAATAACAGCTGTTAAGATTTACGTTAGTACTGGTAAAATTCATAACATTCTGTAACAAGCTGAAGTAACGCAAAACATGTTCGAGATGTGTGCCAAAGGAGTTGACATGGTTACACAAGGAAACAAGGATGAGAGTGTGCACGGAGCTGAAGGAACATTATGGATGAGAAGGTACGCACTTCCTCAACAAAATTTTAACTTGTGATGAACCTTGGGTTCACTATTATTGGAGTGTAGTATGGGGGAAATTGGTTCAAACATCAACATAAAAGAGTTCTTTGCAGCCGGAATAAAAAAGGTTGTAGACGGTTGGAACAAATACATAAATGTTCAAGTGGATTATGTTGAAAAGTGGAAAAAGGATTCTGTCTAGTTCACGTGTGACGAGTGCTGGGTAGTGCGGAAAAAATGAGTCGAATATCTAATTCATTTTGATTTATACAAGACATTTTTTCCACACTAGCCAGAACTCGTCACGTGTGAAATAGAATACAAACTCCTCATCCTCTCTGGCGCTTTTAACCTCTTTAGTCCTGGCGTAGTACATATGCTACATTCGTCCCTGATTTTTGTCCTCGTGAAATAACAGCTGCAGTAGCGAACACCGATTCTATACTGTTCTCCGAGGTCAGCACAACACGATGCTTGTTTGTCAAGTTTTTCTGTCACGCCAACAGGTGGCAGGTGCAGTCAAAAGTTGTGATTTTCGACATTGGTGTCATGAGTTACAAAAGACGGCGTATATATTGTGTTCATTTTGGGCTTGGAATATAGTTTGCGCATTTACAAAACACTGAATGATTATAGATTACGTAAACCTTCAAACTGTAGCTTTATTATTAGTTTTTTATGATTTTATTCATTTGTTTTACATGTAGAGTATGTGCTGCATTCGGCAGTTAGCATTACAAAGTGCCCTACAGTAAAATTACTGAAAGTGTAAATGTGGAAATGTTTTTTCGTGCAATGTACTGCATTTAAACAAAGATTACACTTAAAATACGTTGCTAATTACAATTAAACCGTTGATTGTTTAATAATGAAATTTAAATATGCAGGATGGCCATTGCCAAAAATTTAGAATTGTGTGTCTTTTTTTGTGTCTGTCGGTGGCTCAACGTTCGTCTTTACAGTGAGTTGTTCCCTATCTACATATTATTATTAACATTCCTTACTGGACCTTCCATTGTTGTTAAATATACAGAAACTGAATATTTCAGTTTGAAGCTTAGACTTCTTTATTTGCATGTTTGTCAGCGGAAGAAATTTTGGAACTTCTGGAGGCATTTGACCCATGTAACTCTGTTTTGGAAATGGAAGAGGATGAATAAAATGATGAAACTCTTCCAGCAAGTTTAGTCGACGATATTTGACAGAGGAAGGGGATGAAGAGGTAGAAAAAAATGAATGTAATGAAACTGAAAATCTAGGAAGGGAATCATTATGCCCCCACAGGATCAGGGATGAAACACAAACGCGGAGGCACAAATCAGAAACATTACAGACTGATAGGAAAATAGTGGCTACTGGTACAATCATGGGGAACCAAATACCTAAACAATGCCAGTTCAAGAAGGACAATGACATGAAACGAGAAGGTAGGGGAAGCAATGACCAAATAGTCAGAGGAGATGAAAAAGTGGCATTAATAAAATTGTTTGATAACAGAGAAATATACTTATTAAAGACAAACCAAGGAATTTTACCAGCTGAGAACTGTCGGAGGTGGTCGAAGGAGGACAATACCTACATTCACATTCCACGACCAAGTGTTGTGAAGTTATATAAAAGTAACATGTGAGGTTAGAGTAATAGGCAAATATCCAATGATAAATAGAACAAAAAAGTGGACAGTTAGGACCAGTCACCACTTTTTTGATTTTTGAATAGCCAGTGCATGGTTCAGTGCAGAGAAACTGCTCAAACATTAGGATGGCCTAAAGGACATTTTGTCACACTTTTTTTTAACTTGCAATAGTAGAACATGTGATCTATTTCCAAAGAGATGATTAACTTATTACTGAAACTGATGAAGTGGTAGATGAAACTTGTAAAGTGTGCAATCGTACTCAACCTTTGCCACACACAAGCGCTAGCACCAAAAATGACATGTGTATGCCAGCAATGAAGACTGATGAAAAAAGAAGATCAAGATGTAGATTACAGGCCTGCAAAGGATTTACTTTGGTAATGTGTGCTCCATTTAAAGTCAATATTTGTTTCACTTTGGTCCCTAACTGTTTTTATGACTTTCATAGAAAATAACTGAGTAATGCATTTCAATTTTGTATGAAAATCAGTTTGATACATAATAAAAAATTCAATAAATCTTTCATGTAAATAAATATGTTTTGCTGTTTATTTTCTATTGTACCAACTATCCTACAACTTTTCAATCTATGCAGTATGTACGAGTAGTGACCCAATGTAGCATATATGCTACATACTATAAAAACTTACTATAATTTGCAAAAAAAATGGTGCCTATTTCTGTTATATGGTACCTATTGGAATTATTAAAACTGAATCAAGTGATATTTCTTCATCAAATGTGATCTCGGGTCTGAAGAGGATACACCGGCATTGCGGTGGTGCAACAGTTTCCTCCTTATCCGACGTGACTCATTTTATTATTTTGCTGTAACATCAAGGACTTCCACATAAGACAGTAGGATCTAATTGGTTTTATTTTCAAAACAGATAAATCCTGGACTCTAAATATTACAATGTCTCCGAAACTACTTATCGCATTTGGATGTGTGCAACGTCGTTATATTCGTCTCTTTCAGACCTACGATACTAGCGGCAGAAATTACTATAGTTACATTTGAAAACACCAAGTTGATATCGATATCTATGTAATTAATATAGCTATGACGAGAGACTATAATTAATTTACTGAGAACTTTCTTACAGTTCATGTGGGTGGAAACAGATTTACAATATCTTAAACCGTAACGGAAATATGAGGTGAACAGCTTAGATGAATCAACCTGTATATGCCAACTTTCATGTTTAGGGGAGGGAGGGGCTAAACAGGAGATTGGTACAGAGTAGGGATAGGTAAAGACAGAGACAGGGGGCTGGGGGGGGGGATACAGGGCGAGTAGGAGGAGGAGGTGACGAAGGAGGCACAGGAGGAAGAGGAGCAGGCAGAGGGTGATAGGAGGGAGAAGGGGAGGGTAAGGACAGGGAGGGGAAGGAGGGAGGAGACCGTGGCCAAACAGAAGGCTGGAGTAAATGAATACTTCAGCAACGCGGGTCTTGCTGCTAGCTAATACAGAGAGAGGCGTAAGAAGAAGGTGAGAAATAGGCGGGCGATAGGAGACCTGATGGACAGAGAGGGTAGGGGATGCAGCGTACGGTGTATATACAACCCCAATTCATTTCAGCAAGCATGATGGGTTCGCGTCGTTATGCAGAGTGATTCCCGAAGATATGGAAATATTTTAATATGTTATTCTACAAGTAAAACTGAAGAAAACGTTCATATAAATATGCGTTGTTGTTTTTGTTGTTGTTGTTGTTGTGTCTTCAGTCCGGAGACCCTACTCTATCCTGAGCAAGCCTCTTCATATCCTCGTAAGAACGGCAATCAGCATCCATTTCACTCTGTTTACTATATTCGTCTCTTGGTCTGTCTCTACGATTTTTATCCCATACATTTCCCTGTAACGCTAAATGCGCGGTTTCTTTATGTCTAAGAATGTGTCCTACCAAACGATTCCTTTTTTTAGTCAAGGTATGCCAAAATTCCTTTTCTGCCCAATTCTATTTATACCTCCTGATTATTTACGCGCCTCACCCACCTAATCTTCAGCATTTTTCTGTAGCACCACATTTCAAAAGCTTCAATCGTCTTCTTGTCTGAACTGTTCATCTTCCATGTTTCACTCCCATACAAGGCAATACTACAGACAAATACCTTCAGAAAAGACTTCCTAACGCTTAAATTAATATTCCATATTAACAAATTTCTCCTTTTCAAAAGCGCTTTTCTTCCCATTATCATTCTGCATTTTATGTTCTCTGTACAGCGACCATCGTATGTTTTATTACTAACCAAGCAGCAAAACTCATCTACCACCTTTATTGTTTCGTTGCGTAATCTAATTCCAACAGAAACTTTCTGGTAGATTAAAATTTTTAAAATTGTGTGCCGGAACCGGCACTCGAACCTGGCACGCCTTTCTTTCGTGGGCAAGCGCTCTACCGACCCCCGTTTTTTTTTTTTTTTTTTTTTTTTTTTTTTTTTTTTTTTTTTTTTTTTTCTCTATGGGTAGATCTTATCCTTGCGGACGTTCCTCGTGATTGTTCGGTTTGGTTCTACGTGTTCTTTGGCTCAGCTTTTTTATTACAGAGGGTGTTCAGACCTCTGACCGGGCGCGCTGAGCCACGGCGCCCGGCAGCCAACTGAGCTATCCCTACACGACTCAAGATGCTGCCTCACAACTTTACTTCCGCCAGTACGTCGCCTCCTACTTTCCAAACTTCACAGAAGCTCTCCTGCGAACCTTGCAAGACTAGCACTCCTGGAAGAAAGGGTATGGTGGAGACATAGCTTAGCCACAGCCTAAGGGTTGTTTCCAGAATGAAACTTTCACTCTGCAGCGGAGTGTGCGCTGATATGAAACTTCCTGGCAGATTAAAATTGTGTGCCGGTTAGCTACAGCTGAAAGGATGTTTCCAGAATGAAACTTTCACTCCGATGCAGAGTGAAAGTTTCATTCGGGAAACATCCCTTCGGCTGTAGCTAAGCCATGTCTCCACCATATCCTTTCTTCCAGGAGTAGTCTTGCAATGTTCGCAGGAGAGCTTCTGTGAAGTATGGAAAGTGCTTATGTCCAGGCTGCGCACGCTCGCGGTAGAGGTGGTATTTAATGCAGGCGTTGTCGCGTGTGTTAACTGTTACAGACGAACATAATGGCATACTCTTTCAGAAAAACGACACTCAAATTCACGTTCTCCAGCGACTACCCGACACCTAAGGCCCTAGAAATCGAATGTTTTTAAGGGAAGAAGTAATCATTGACTACAACGAACTTATTGGTATCCATTTATCGATAGTGAGCAGTGTCGAATACGTCAAACTAGTAAACGATGCAGCATACGAAAAAAAATGAATGGCGTAAAACAAGGACTTAAATTTCGACATTCAGACGGACACATAGGTGACGTATTAGTCGATCATGCAGGTTTAAGTATCCGCAACATACGGATCTTTGAACTGCCATTTGAGGTACCAGAACAGATGGTAACAGATGCATTACGACCATACGGCACAGTGATCAGCCATATTGCAGAAAAATGGACGAGCTTCGCAACCTATCCAGTAAATGGCGTGCGACATGTGCGAATGGAACTAACAAAGCATGTGCCGTCGTATTTGTCCATCGGAGGCTACAAGAGCTATCGTGATGTACTACGGACAGCCCAGAACTTGCTCAGGATGCGGTAGTGAGGGCCATGTTTGATAGGAATCTCTCCAAAGAAGAATAACACAGTTGCCCAGAGGCGAACCACAAGCGACAGATTGGACAAGTTTACCGCTTACATACTCAGCGGTACACCGATCCCGAACCAATCGGCTGAAGTTACACGTAATGAGGTAGTTCCACTGCCGGAACACATTATGCGGGAAAAATCAACAGAAAACGTGCCGCAAACACCACCGCCAATTCCAGTGGCGGCGGCGGGAAGATCCGAAGAAAAGTCGATGTAGAAATGAAGGAGACGACGCGAGTCGCAATAGAGGACTCGCAGCAAGAGTGTTCCACCCCCTCGAGCGCTGAAGCACGCACGCGTAAGCAGCGTTCGGCGAAGCGTCATAAGAAACGACGACTCAACCGAGAGGAAGAACACTCCCTGCCGTCTGATAACGTGGATGATTCCGACGACTTGGGACACGTCTCACGCGAGCAGCAACAACACGATGACAGCAGCTGAATGGACACAGAAGGTGACAGGACACAACAAGCTTCTGATCAATCATCACAAATTAATCAGAAACCCTCACTTAGAGCACAAGAAGACGCGACACAGGAGACCAAACACGGCACTCCAGCTCGGGATAAGACTATCAAACATAACACTGGCGTCTGGTCTGAAGATCAAGAAGACACTGAAGGAGGTACCATAGAAAACGTGGAGGATGTGGTAATGGCGTCCGCCCACTCGGACTGATGATAAAGGACTACTACAGCGAGGTGCATGCGCCGAGGAGGTCGAGGGAGCCGACGACGCGAATATACCCTATATTTCACCCCAAGAGCATACGATGAACAACACGAAGCAAGCATAAAAATTCGGGACCGTCAATATTAATACCATTAGATCGCAGGTGAAATTACAACTATTTCGAGATATGATATACGCATCTGATGTCGATGTCCTGTTGGTGCAAGGAGCTTGGTGCGATGCGCCCCTCGAGATCTACTGATATATAACACAAAAATCACCTTACTCGAAAAACAACAGAGGCACGACAGTTGTAATAAACGAAGGGATTCCGACATCAGAACCATATTTCTTACCATCTGGACAAGGCATGACGATCACAATACAAGGGACTCGCGTCATAAACATCTATGCTCCTTCGAGTACAGATAAGCGACAAGAAAGATCGAATTTCTTCTGTGAAGAAATAGTGCCCCTATTTGCCGACAGCTACGACCAGTTTATCCTCGGCGGGGACTTCAACTGTGTCTTGGCTCCGAAGGACCAAACTCCAAACTTCACTACCTACAAAGAACTACACGTGATATATACAGTGGTGAAATTATGTGATACATGGGAATGGATCCACGGAAATAAGGAAGGGTTTCCATTCTTCACTGGCCACTCAGCAAGCCGTATTGACAGTATTTATGTATCAGAAGGTCTACAGAATGCGACAATTGCGGCTGAAATATGGCCGACGGCTTTCACCTACCACGGGGCATATCTGTGCACAATCAACCTACCACGGCAGAGCGCATGGCGCAGTCGACGGTCTTGGAAATTAGATGGTTCATTGCTTTCGGACAGTGAATGTCAAGAACGGATAAAGGAGACTTGGACAATATGGGAGCGGCGAATATCCAGCTTACACATCGATGTTACAGTGGTGGTTGGAATGTGCAAAACCGACTCTGCGACGCGCGCTTATGACATAAATGAAATGTTTGTAGAGCTTATGGGACTTAACTACGGAGTCATCAGTCCCTAAACTTACAAACTACTTATGAACTAGCTAATACTGAGGACGGCACAAATATCCATGCCCGAGGGGGGACCCTCCATGCCCCTGACCGTAGTGGCCGTGCAGACCGTGACTGGCGTGCCGCAGTCCCCTCGGCTACCGCGGCCGGCGCTTATGACATACGGCCGAGAGAGAATGCAGTGGCACAGGGACACGATGGAATATTACTATAGAATGCTCCGTGAGATGTCCCAGCAAGTCCCGACTCCCCAGCGTCGGATTGAAGTCAACCGCATCGGAGCGCGAATAATACAACTGACTCGCCAAGCCGTAGTGGAGTAGCTGCGGAGCGCGCGGTTGCTCGCCGTCGGAGTTCGAGTACTCCCTAGGGCATGGGTGTGTGTGTTGTCCTTAGGTTATTTTACATAGGTTTAAGTAGTTTGTAAGCTACGGACTGATGACCACGCAGTTTGGTCAGATAGATTTACAGACATTTGAACATTTTATTTTCACTCGCCAAAAGTTGGAAGGAATATCCATACGGGCTAGTTGCTCGTGTGGTGTCGCACAAGTACAAAGTGCGCGCCACCTACTTTCGCCGCGCGCCGCCATGCACGCACGGCGCGGCGTTCTTACGACGACAGCCACGAGCGCCCTCTGCTGCAACGCCGCTCGTGGCCACCACTGAACGAACGTGGACTTGGGTCTGAGATAGCAACCAGTTAGGACCTTCGTAATCAGATAGGCACCAGTGAAGACTTTGCTATTGTACAGGCACTAGGCAGGCCTCTAACAACTATGTATCAACATTCTGCAGTACTATGTAAAAGTTAAGTATTGTTACATTCTGTGCAATATATATCTCTTTCTAATTTACTCTAGTGTTTGTAGTTTCTGGCTGCTCCCCTCCGTACCTGCACCAGCGTGCTATTTTTGTTCCTGTGTCGGTCTCATTCCACTCGGCCACCGACACCTACGACGAGGCTGGGACCACAAAAGCGGCGACGAAGTTGGGACACAAAAGCTCGGATGTTATTAACGGGGAACTACCATCAATGCACCACGTGATACGTTAAAAACGACGATACCGCCGAAAGTTGATTGATTTCCTTTATAATGAGGATGGTCAGTAGCTGACATCACTAAAGGACATAGCTTTAGCATTTCTAGACAGATTCCGATGATTATTTCATGATACTGAAGGAGATCTCTGCCTAGAGGAAGAGATCCTGCAACTGACGCACGCACAACTGACCCGGACGGAAGAGGAAATGCTTTTGGAAGAGATAATACAGACGAAGTATCCGAAGAGCTCAAAAAAGGAGTGATCCTTTTTCCGGATGTGACTTACTTCCCCAACAAAAATCCAATGCAATCAACTGGATCGCAGGGACGACAGAAAGTTACATATTTGACATTACCGTTATGGAAGTGATGCTCTACTGGATACACTTAAACGAATAACACGAGAAAATATAACGACTCAAAAAATATCAAAAACATTACGCGAATTTTTTAAGAATAGTATTCACGGATCCTCCAAACTGCTGGAGTGTATCAGCTCTGAGAAGAAATAATGCATAATTATAATAAAACGGAACTTAGAATGAACCATCAGACAAGGTATTAAAGAATTCGAGAAGCCGCCTGAACCCCCAATGTAAGAGAGTTGATGCTGTGAATTCATTTTGTATTCAATTCAACGCGGGAGTGCGTCCTTGTTTAATGGGATGACCAAGAAAATATCGGCGAAACGAACTGGTACAAACCTACACGTCTACATTCAACGCGAAGAAGCGAGCAGCAATACTCCCACATGGAAATACCGTGGATGAAACTGACGAAGAAGCTGTTGAAGTTGTTTTCTTTCACTTCTTTTTCTTTATGATTTGTAATTACGTTATACTCTAAATAAACATCTCACCCAAATAAAATATTAAAAAATGTAAATAAAGAAAAATAATAAAAAAAACAAGCAAATAAAAAAAAGTCGGCAGAGTGCCTGCCCGCGAAAGACAAAGTCCAAAGTTCGAGTCCCGGTGCCGACACACAATTTTAATCTGCCAAGAAGTTTCATATCAGCGCACACTCCGCTGCAGAGTGAAAGTTTCATTCTAATTCCTACAGCTTTCCCTGATTTTCTTACACTGCATTCCGTTACCCTTGTTAATGTCCATCTTATACGCTCCTTTCAACACACTGTCCATTCCGTTCAATTACTCTTCCAGGTCCTTTACTGTCTCTGACAGAATTACAATGTCATCGGCAAAACGCAATGTTTTTATTTCATCACCCTTAACTTTAACTCGTTCTCCAAATTTCTCGTAGCTCTCCTTTATAGCTTGTTCAATGTGCAAATTTAACAACATTTGAGAAAGGCTACAACCCTGTCTTACTTCCTTCCCAATCACTGCATCCCTTTCATGCCCTCCAACTCTGATAACTTATGTCTGGTTTTTGTACAAGTTGTAAATAACTTCTCATCCCCCATATCTACTCCTGTTCGCTTCAGACTTTGAAAGAGTGTATTCCAATCAACATTGTCAAAAGCTTCCTCCAAATCTGCAAAAGCCAGAAATGTAGGTTTGCCTTTCGTTAATCTATCTTGTAAGATAAGTCATAAAGTGAGTATTGCCTTGCGTGTTCCTATATTTCCCCTGAATTCAAACTGATCTTTCCCGAGGTCGGTTTCTACCAGCTTTTCCATCCTTCTGTAAATGATTCGAGTCAAAATTTCGCAACCATGACTTATTAACCTAATGGTTCTGTAATTTTCACACCTGTCTATGCCTACTTTCTTTGGAATGGGGATTATTATATTTTTCTTGAAATTTGAGGTTATTTCACAAGTTTCATACATCTTACCCAATAGGTGAAATAGTTTTGTCATGACGGGCTCTCCCAGACACTTTAGTAGTTCTGCGGGCATGTCGTCCAAACCAGGGGCCTTGATCTGACTTAGGTCATTGAGTGCTCTGTCAAATTCTTCTCTCAGTCTAATATCACCTGTTTCATCTTCAACCATTGTAAGGTGGAGGTAGTCATTTTTTCCCCTATATTTTTGTCTTTGGGCAGAGGGGGAAGTTCAGTATCGTTTTGATTTACTATCCTCATTTAGATTTGATACCACTTCTGTTTCTATTGGGGCATTTCGTCTGAGGAAAAGTTCTTCAATTATAGCAGTTTCTTAATGAATTTTTCTACGATTCTTTCCGATACCTGCTGTCCAGTGGACACGGTGGCGACGGCAATGAGACGGCTGGCGTGCTTTCTCTCACGTAGCCTCGACAGTTGGGGTATTGCGGTCCATAAATTAGCGTGTTTGGGCATTTGCCTACATAGAATTTCTCTGTTGCGAGACTGCCGACTCGGCTGTGGAAGGGAGAGCGTCCCGTCATGGCCTGGTACCTGTGAGGTTCCGTTCAGTGGGCAGTGGATGGAGAGAGCGCTCGACGAAGGCCGACCGCGGCTACCTGCGAGGTATTGTTTGACATTACTGGTAGAGCAGGACAATGCTCTGCACACGCACTGCAGGTTGCCCGCCAAACTGTCGCCACTGCAACACAATCCAACGTCCCGCCTCAGGGCGAAGTTCACAGAAATGTGAAAAGCATCCTCGCCAGATCGGCGTTTCGTTTTCACGGTTATGAATGCCTAGACGGTTTATCAGAAATTGTCGAGGTGGGTGGTTGTGCAAACGTTCTTCTACGTGATGAATGTTAAGCAGATTGTTGGGCGCATAGTCGGTCGTCTGGACCAGCGGGGTCTTCTACATCTACATCTACATGGGATACTCTGCAAATCACATTTAAGTGCCTGGCAGAGGGTTCATCGAACCACCGTTATACTATTTATCTCCCATTCCATCCTCGAATAGCGCGCGGGAAGAAAGAACACCCGAATCTCTCCGTTCGAGCTCTGATTTCAGGTATTTTATTTTGATAATCATTTCTAACTATGTAAGTGGGAGCCAACAATATATTTTCGCATTCGGAGGAGAATGTTGGCGATTTGAGTTTCGTTAGTAGCCCACGCCGCAGCGATAAGCGCCGTTGTTGTAATGATTTCCATCCCAGATCCTGTATCATTTCCGTAACGTTGTCTCCCCTGTATCGTGATAATACGTAACGAGCTGCCCTTCTTTGGACTCTTTCGATGTCCTCCGTCAAACCCACCTGATAAGGATCCCACATTGGGCAGCAATAATCCAAAAATGGACGGACAAGAGTAGTGTATGCAGTTTCTTTTGTAGTTCTGTTGCATCTTTTAAGGGTTCTGCCAATAAAACGCAGTCTCTAATTCGACCTTCTTTCGAATCCTTCGATGTCCTCCATTAAACCCACCTGATAAGGATCCCACATTGGGCAGCAATAATCCAAAAATGGACGGACAAGAGTAGTGTATGCAGTTTCTTTTGTAGTTCTGTTGCATCTTTTAAGGGTTCTGCCAATAAAACGCAGTCTCTAATTCGACCTTCTTTCGACTCTTTCGATGTCCTCCATTAAACCCACCTGATAAGGATTCCACATTGGGCAGCAATAATCCAAAAATGGACGGACAAGAGTAGTGTATGCAGTTTCTTTTGTAGTTCTGTTGCATCTTTTAAGGGTTCTGCCAATAAAACGCAGTCTCTAATTCGACCTTCTTTCGACTCTTTCGATGTCCTCCATTAAACCCACCTGATAAGGATCCCACATTGAGCAGCAATAATCCAAAAATGGACGGACAAGAGTAGTGTATGCAGTTTCTTTTGTAGTTCTGTTGCATCTTTTAAGGGTTCTGCCAATAAAACGCAGCTCTAATTCGACCTTCTTTCGACTCTTTCGATGTCCTCCATTAAACCCACCTGATAAGGATCCCACATTGGGCAGCAATAATCCAAAAATGGACGGACAAGAGTAATGTATGTAGTTTCTTTTGTAGTTCTGTTGCATCTTTTAAGGGTTCTGCCAATAAAACGCAGTCTCTAATTCGACCTTCTTTCGACTCTTTCGATGTCCTCCATTAAACCCACCTGATAAGGATCCCACATTGGGCAGCAATAATCCAAAAATGGACGGACAAGAGTAATGTATGTAGTTTCTTTTGTAGTTCTGTTGCATCTTTTAAGGGTTCTGCCAATAAAACGCAGTCTCTAATTCGACCTTCTTTCGACTCTTTCGATGTCCTCCATTAAACCCACCTGATAAGGATCCCACATTGGGCAGCAATAATCCAAAAATGGACGGACAAGAGTAGTGTATGCAGTTTCTTTTGTAGTTCTGTTGCATCTTTTAAGGGTTCTGCCAATAAAACGCTGTCTCTGATTCGCCTTTCCCAAGATATTATTTACATGTTCTTTCCAGTTTAAGTCTGAAGTAATAATCTTGGCGCCCATGGTGATGAAATTTATGTATTTTGAGGCCTAATAATGAAAGAGAGCGTCCGAAAATTCCGGAGAGGTCGTGGACCTGTGTACGGTAACGTCTCTGTGCAAACTTTGCTCGTGTGGGAGCCGCTTGTAGAGGCGTCTGCAGAATGCTTTGTGATTCCCCAAAACTTAGGATTGTGGCAGTTTTATAATTGGAGGGCTCTGGCCGCGTAGGCGGGATTGCGGAACGCGACCTGGAACTCTGGCGCGAAGAGAGATTTTTGGGAATTCGCTTGTACGTCTCCGCAGCGTGCGGATGTCTTAGGCCTCGCGTCGAGGACGCCGAAGTGTTCGGACCTCTTGATTTCACGGTTTATTTGTGCTGCTGTCTGAATCTGATTTTTGCCCTGTGGGTTCGCTTCCGGCGGATACAGTTGTCTTAGATATTTTGGAAGAGGCACTGTTTTTTTTTAAGTATACTACGATCGACTTGTCTGCTCGTGATATAAAATTGTGCAGCCATTGTCTGTCTAACAGGGCCAACGCTAGAGTGACTGTTAATTTAAATATCGTTTCTGCTTCACAGAACGAAGTAAGAAAACGGTCGCGTTTTATTTCAGCTCTGGTCTGCAGTCATCACCTGCCGCTGCCGACTCCTGTGCGTGCCCACCTTCTGCTCCAAATATTTGGTAGTTTGTCGCCTGCATCGTTGCTAGCGCCAGTATATTGCTGTTTTTGAATGATTTTCTCTTTATTTTTATAACCGGGGTATTTGTTCAAATTGGGAAACTTCATCTGCCCTTTGAGCTTGTGTATGTGCGGCAGTAGTTTGAATAATTATTCTTCCTGAATAGGTTTCCTTCTTCCTTTACTTAGCCAGTCATTTGTTGATGATAACAGCCATCGTAACTTCATGTTGTTAATTTTTTTTTAATTGTTGCGTACAGCAACTCTTTTTTAAAAAGTTTGTGTAATGTTTCGTTAGCTTTGTCATGTCACAAGATGAATTGTTTATGGTAAATAAATTACATCTGAAGTATGTATATTCTTTCAATTGAAAATTAACCAGTCATTCTTACTTTTGGAGGAGCGACCAGATGTTAGTTAATGTGAGGATGTTCCGAGTAAATTAATTCTTCATTGATGGTACCTCTCAGTGTGATACTGGATAGGAATTTATAAAACAAATGTGTTTGACCATATCATACGCCACCGAGCAAGCGAGGTCAATAAACAAATAATTTTCCATGTTTTTATAAACATGGTGGTGCTCCATAATTAATTATGACAAGATGTATACATTTTTAATATCTGCGATTAAAGAATTAATTCAGAATATCGTATTCAGTGGGGAATTTACCTGCTGAGTACTGTCGCAGTCGACCAAAAGTTAACTCACTAGTAAAGAAGTGTCCGCTCACAGTAGCAAACAGTTTACACCATTTCCTCTTCCCTTCCTATAACATTGTGTCGAAGTTAATTTTCTTTGTAGACACCCTCTATGTACCCTTTACGCTTTTCAGCTTTTCCTTCTTTGCTGAGAACTGGTTTTCCACCTGACATAGGTCCGTAAATGTTTAGTTACGGCTAATAAAAGAATTTGCCTTGAAATTGAGCAACCTCACTAATATGAAGCCATCGGAAAACTGTACGAGCTGAAAGTAAAGCACGATTTTCATTTATTTAGATGTTATTGATCTGGCTAATCTAATAAAAGATGTCGCAGACGTGTATCTGCAGTAGTTTTCCAGAAATCCCAGGGATTATACAAGTAAATTCCAGAGATTATATAAGTAAATTTGTCTATTTCCATTAACAACGTTGGCAACCGTTAGTGAGTGGTTTCAGTCGTTTCCTAACCCTGAAAGGAGTTACTTTTCTGTATTGTTCATTGAAAGAACATAATAACCACAGTATATTATGTGAAACCACCTACTAACTGTTGTAGTTTGTAGATTAATTATGAAATAGCTTATTATCCGACACATTCATAGAGTTTTAGTTAACTTTATTACGATCATTTCCAAAATTAAATTATCTACAACCTTTGTTCAAAACCTTGTGCAGTTGTCTGGAATTTTTAAAAAAAATGAGGTAAAGGGTAAAGAAATTCAAATTTTCCCAAATTATTACTTTGTTTCTCTGGTTTCTCTGGAAAAATACTGCAACTACACGTCTGGAATATGTTTTATCAGATTCGCCAGATCAGTAACAACAAAATAAATGGAAATCGTGCTTTACATTGACCTTGAACAGTTATGCGATGGCTTCCTTCATATTAGCGAGGTTGCTAAATTTCAGACAGAATTTTTTATTAGCCATAACTCCGAAACTAAACATTTTGCGGACCTATGTTTATATGAACTTTTCTCTTTACTTTTACTTGTGGAATAACATATTAAAATATTTGCATATCTTCCTGAACTACCCGGTATATAAACAAGAATTATTTGTAGTACCCATTGTAAAAGCTGTCTGTTGACAAGTGTTTATGTAATTAGGTATATTAACAACGCTTCACAACACTTTTCCCCCTTACGAAATTCGCCTTCAACATAGCTGATACAACAATTGAAGACGATATCTCGCAATTATTTCACCGGGTACTCAGAAGGGAGACAATGATGTAAAGATACATTTTCCTGTCTGTCTGTTATCAATTAAAGAATGGAAACGACGTACATTCATTCGTCACGATGAACAGCGGAGGTACATATTGGAGCAATACAACAATGCAACACAGAGCTGGCCGCGCGGGAATGGTTCTAGGCTCATGCCAGCGATTGCGCGGCCACTCCCGTCGAAAGTTCGAGTCCTCCTGCGGGAATGAGCGTGTGTGTGTGTGTGTGTGTGTGTGTGTGTGTATTACCCTTAGGATAGGTTTAAGTTAGTTCAAGTAGTTTGTCAGGCTAGGGGCCTATGACTGCAGCAGTTTGGTCCCTTAGGGTTAGCAACATTAGAGGATTTCTGAACAACTCAGAGCTTACACAGGGCACATTAGGGAGAGGCACTCAAGTAAGGCGCGACACAGCAGAGCTAGCTATACAAAATGTCCCACACCTACAGCCCGCAAACAGCCAACCAGGAAGCTATTAACTCGTGTCACGCAGCGGCATGACTTTCCGGGAAGTGTGTGCGGTCCGACGTATACTGCCGTAATCGATGGATTTGCTTTCAAGCCGGCCGCGGTGGCCGAGCGTTCTGCGCCGCGCCAGTCACAGTCCGCACGGCCACTACGGTCGGGGGCTCGAATCCCCTCTCGGGCATGGATATTTGTGCCGTCCTTAGTATTAGCTAGTTCGAGCAATATGTGGTGTAAGTGTGGTGTCGCAAGTTTGAACGCGCGCGCGCCACAGACATCGCCGACGGAGTCGTCATATAGAGGCCCCACATGATAGACAAGTGGAGCAGGTGCGCCCTCTAGAGTAATTGGAGAAACGTTGGACAGTGCCGCGGAGTAGTTCACTTCTGGCAGGAGACTCCGACTAGTGAATTGTGTTAGTGCGCCTAGTGCTAGAATTGTAATCACGTTGCATACTGCTTCGTCCGTGGATAAGTGATGCGATTACTTGGGAGAACTCTGAAGTTATGTTAAAGTGGCACCTGCCGCCAATGACAGTGTTAATACCAAGTTCAGTGTTTATCCAATAAATTATCATCTATTATAAATGCTCTTGAGGTTGCAGAGTTCCCATCGGCCCTACTCCCACGTCCTCGGTCCCAGTCAGTTGCTCCGTCACGAGAGCGAGTCCGTAACTGCAGATGGCAACGCGGAGGACCACAACAGTAAGTTCATGGTGGAGGGTGCTTTGCAAGTAGTTAATTCGTTTCTTACGCCTTCACGCTGAAATGGCTAGGGGGATATGAATGAAATCGGGAAACGAGGTAGCTTATATATTGTATTAACGCGTGAGCTACGTTTAGGAAGCCACAGTACGGTGCGTGGCGGAGGGTAACTTACAGTTGGTTAACACACTGAAACGGCTGGACGGAATTGAATGAAATGTGAAATGAATAAAACCCCTAATTAATACATGGGCTACCTTTCGTAAGCCTCCGTAGGTGCATGGCGGAGGGTACCTTACGACAAACATTCAAACTGTCTGACTGGTCACCATGAAAGTCAGCACTAAATGTATGTTTTTATGGAGGAGATTTTTATTACCTGGAAGCCAGTAAATTTAGCTCATAAAATGCACTTTTTTAAAAAACCATCAGCTGTTTAATAAAACCTTATACATCTACCAGTTTCGGTCATAGACCATCTTCATGGATAAAAACGTGTTAAAACAGAATGGTAAAATGCATCAAATAAAATACATCTAACTGAGATAAACAGGAGTCAGTATAACTAAAAGTGTAAAAAATTACTGTGGTCATCTTAGATAAAATCTATCAGTCAAACATGTTTAACTGTTTATCTCAGTTAGATGTATTTTATTTGATGCATTTTACCATTCTGTTTTAACACCTTTTTATCCATGAAGATGGTCTATGACCGAAACTGGTAGATGTATAAGATTTTATTAAATAGCTGATGGTTTTAAGAAAAATGCATTTTATGAAATATATTACGGCTGTTGACACTCGCCTCACCAAAGCATTCAATAGTAAATTTAGCATTGCTGAGGGTACGTTGCGACTTCAACACCGTTTGACCAGTCACCATGAAACTTGGCGCATATATGTATGAATTCATACACAGGAGGGAGAGGAGTAGGTGGAGGAGGAGACGGACAGAAAGGGAAGGGAGGAGACGGACAGAGAGGGGGCAGAGGAGGAAAATGAGAGAGGGGAGATGGTGACAGACAGGCTAAAGGAGATGAACAGAGGGAGGGGGAGAAGGAAATGGTCAGAGAAAGAGACAGGAGGAGACGGGGTGATGAGCAGGTGAACAGAGAGAAGGAAAAGGAGGAGATGACTAATGGAAGTTTGGAAACCTCACACATATTTGTTCATTGGTTCGTAAGTTATGTGCTGCCATAACGTTGAGCTGATTGCAATGAAACTTCGTCAACTTACTACTTGCTCTTTCGCGAAGATGTCACACGGTGCGTGAGGAAACGTTGCAATAAACTTGGACACCACTTCACCGACCACTATGGAAGTCTCTTAATTTTTCATACATGGAGAAGGCATTGGATTGAGGAGGTGGAGAAGGAGTTCGAGAAAGGTGTGATTGGCAGAGAAACGGGAATGTGGATATGGGCAGAGAGAGGTGGATGAACAGAAGGGAGGTGGAGGGGAGAAGAGGAGAGAGACAGAAAGAAGGAGAACTGAGACAGAGAGAAAAAGGGGAAAGAGAGATTAACATAATACTGGAATAAATAAATGCCCGGGAAATTCCGGGTGCTATTACTAACAAATATACTCACTGATTTTAATGCTAATGATACAGTTGATATTATGGTAAGAGGGGCGTACAAATGAAAAGGTATGAAACGTCTTAACAACCAAACCGATTAAAATTTGAATGTACTGTTTTTGGATAACGCAGTGTGACATCTAGGGACGCAAATGAATCGTCTCGCCTGGTTGTGCACATGCGTGGGCGTCCGCACATGACGCAGGAGAGAAGCAGACTGCTGTTCTACATCTATATCTACATGGGATATTCTGCAAATCACATTTAAGTGCCTGGCAGAGGGTTCATCGAACCACCAGTATACTATTTATCTAGCATTCCATTCTCGAATAGCGCACGGGAAGAAAGAACACCTGAAGCTCTCCATTCGAGCTCTGATTTCTCGTTTTTTTTCTGATGATAATTTCTACTTACGTAAGTGCGAATCAACAATATATTTTTGCATTCGGAGGAGAATGTTGGCGATTGGAGTTTCGTAAGTAGCCCACGCCGCAGCGATAAGCGCCGCCGTTGTTATACTGATTCCCATCCCAGATCCTGTATCATTTCCTTAACGCTGTCTCCCCTTCATCGTGACAATACGAAACGAGCTGCCCTTCTTTGGACTCTTTCGATGTCCTCCGTCAAACCCACCTGATAAGGATCCCACACCGGGCAGCAATACTCCAAAAATGGACGGACAAACGTAGTGTATTCAGTTTCTTTTGTAGTTCTGTTGCATCTTGTAAGAGTTCTGCCAATAAAACGCAGTCTCTGGTTCGCTTTTCCCACGACATTATCTACGTGTTCTTTCCAGTTTAAGTCTGAAGTAATAGTAATTCCTAGGTATTTTGTGGAGTTTACAGCCTTCACTTTTGTTTGATTTATCTTGTAAACAAAGTTTAACGGATTTCTTTTCGTACTCATGTGGACCGCTTCACACTTCTCATTATTTAGAGTCAATTGCCAATTTCTACACCATACTGATATCTTATTCAGATCTTTCTGCAGTTGCTTTTGATCTTCAGATGATTTCACTAGACGGTAAATGACGGCGTCATCTGCAAACAACCTAAGGGAGCTACTTAGATTTTCCCCTAAATCGTTTATGTAAATAAGGAGCAGCAGAGGATCAATAACACTGCCCTGTGGAACGCCCGATATCACCTCTGTTTTAGTCGATGCCTTACCATCGATTACTACGAACTGTGTCCTCTCTGACAGGAAATCCCCTATCCAATCACATATTTGGGGCGATATACCATAACCACGCAATTTGGTTAAAAGCCGTTTGTGAGGTATGGTGTCAAAAGCCATCTGGAAATCAAGAAATACGGAATCGATTTGCGAACGCTTGTCGATAGCACCCATCACTTCGTGTGAATAAAGAGCTAGTTGTGTTTTGCATGAACGCTATTTCCTAAATCCGTGTTGACCTTGGGTCAATAGATCATTCTGGTCGAGATAATTCATAATATTTAAATATAGGATATGTTCCAAAACCCTGCTGCAAATTGACGTCAATGAAATAGGCCTGTAGTTTATTGGGTTACTCCTATTGCCTTTCTTGAATATAGGTGTGACCTGTGCAACTTTCCAATCTTTTGGTACAGATCCTTCTTTGAGAGAGCTGTTGTATATGGCTGTTAAGAAAGGAACTATAGCTTCAGCATAATCAGATAGAAATCTAATGGGTATGCAGTCTGGACCAGAAGACCTATTCTTGTTATGTGATTTTAGTTGCTGCACTACTTCGATGATATCTACTTCTACGTTACTCATTATGGGCTCTGTTCGTAATTCGAAATCTGAAATATTGGTTTCCTCTTCTTTGTTGAATGAGTTTCTAAAAGCTATGTTTAGTAACTCTACTTTAGTAGCGCTGTCATCGGCAGGATCGCCATTACTATCACCTAGTGAGGGTATTGTTTGTGTTTTTCCCCTAGTATATTTAACATATGACCAAAATCTCTTTGGGTTTTCAGTCAAATTTCGAGAAGGAGTTTCGTTGTGATAAGTCCAGTTGACGTGGCAGTGAGTGTGAGGACATTGTGGCGTTCACACTGTAAAATTCAACGGTGGAGAAGTAGCGAAGTATTATCAGATTTATGACTGCGGACGGTGTTAAACCGGCCGATATTCATCGCCGGATGGTGGCTATATACGGGGAGACTGCGTATCACACAAGTCAGCGAGAGAGTGGGGGGCCCGTTTTCGTGATGGCCGGCATTGTTTGAACGATGACCGGAGGCACAGAGAAACATATACAGAGAAGCAGCCACCCCTAAACAACTGTCCTATGCGCCCCTCGTAGTTTCGTAAGATGCTAGCAGGTGTCAGGCGGTTCCCTGGCTTAGTACCGGTAGACCACACTAGAGGCGCTTCTGAGGGTAGTGTGGAGGGGAGGCTGAGGGGAGAGCTCGTGCCGCCTGCCACGAGGCCACGGCTATGTCCGGCGTGCCGACGTTTGAGGGGAGGTGGTAGTGGGGACAGCCGCTACCTGCCGCCTGCTCTGGCCAGTTTAAAGTGCTGCTTCTGACCGCAGCGCCATCATGGGACATCTTACAGAACTGCAGAAAACCCCCGCCCCGCACCCCTGAGCGTGGGACCTGGCCTTTACGGAGGTTTCCGGTCTGTATATATTTGTCTGTGCCGGAGGCCAGGCCAGAAAAACACGGTAATCACGGCCGAGCCGCGCGAGAGTAGCCGAGCGGTGTGGAGCGCCACGTTGCGGATTGCGTGGCCTCCCTTGACGGAGATTCGAATCCTACCTCGGGCATGGATGTGTGTGTTGTCCTTAGGTTAGTTTAACTTAGTTTAAGTAGTTTGCAGGTACGGACTAATAACCACATAGTCCGACAGATTTACAAACATTTGAACATTTTGAATCACGGCCGAACTCATCGAACGGGTGAACGACCTGCTGCGAAGCGAGTGGCGTGTCACAATGTGAATGTCGGCAGTGAGTGTGGACAATTGTGCACGACAGTTTAAGTTACCGGAAGGTGTGTGTGCAATGGTTCCGAAGAAGCTCATCGAACTGCAAAAGGAACAGCACTGCAACGCCTGTTCCACTATCATGAATACTCTGCTATCCTGGATTGAATTCTCACTGGTGACGAGAGCTGGTGATATCACTTCGAGCCAAAGCGGGACAGCCTGCAATGGAAGCATTCAAGGCTGCCCTCAACAGACAAGGTGATGCTCACCGTCTTTTCCGAGGTTAGAGGTCCGATACTCATCGAATTCCTCGAGCACGGAGAAACCATTAACAGTGACGTGTACTGTGAGACACTCCGTAGCCTATGCAACTCTGTCAAGAGCAAACGGCCTGGGCTGCTCACGGAGGGATGATTCTGCTCCATGATAACGCGCGTCCACACGTCTCCAGGGTCCACAAAGTGTACTGACAAGTTCAAGTGGGAGCAGCTTGAGTATCCACCCTACTGCCCGGAATGTCTCCTTGTGACTTCCATCTGCTTGGTCCTCTAAAAAACAACATCTGGAAGGGAAGCGCTTCAAATCGGACGACGAACTGAAGGACACAGTAGAGGACTGTCTCTAGTACAGCCACAGGTATTCTGGGAACAGGGAATCTTTCGGCTCGTTGAACAGTGGGACAGTTTTATGACTTAATGTCAACAACAAAAATGCTGGATCCCAGTAAAGTAAAAGGGGCGTCAGTGAAAATTATCCCCTGAATATGAACAGCATATAGGGTGTTACAAAAAGGTACGGCCAAACTTTCAGGAAACATTCCTCACACACAAAGAAAGAAAATATGTTATGTGTACCTGTGTCCGGAAACACTTAATTTCCATGTTAGAGCACATTTTATTACTTCTCTTCAAATCACATTAATCATGGAATGGAAACACACAGCAACAGAACGTACAAGCGTGACTTCAAACACTTTGTTACAGGAAATGTTCAAAATGTCCTCCGTTAGCGAGGATACATGGATCCACCCTCCATCGCATGGAATCCCTGATGCGGTGATGCACCCTGGAGAATGGCGTATTGTATCACAGCCGTCCACAATACGAGCACGAAGAGTCTCTACATTTGGTACCGGGGTTGCGTACACAAGAGCTTTCAAATGCCCCCACAAATTAAAGTCAAGAGGGTTGAGGTAAGGAGAGCGTGGAGGCCATGGAATTGGTCCGCCTCTTCCAATCAATCGGTCACCGGATGTGTTGATGAGAAGCGTACGTTCACGTCGACTGAAATTTGCAGGAGCTCCATCGTGCATGAACTACATGTTGTGTCGTACTTGTAAAGGCACATGTCCTAGCAGCACAGGTAGAGTATCCCGTATGAAATCATGATAACGTGCTCCAGTGAGCGAAAGTGGAAGAACATGAGGCCCAATCAAGACATCACCAACAATTCCTGCCCAAACGTTCACAGAAAATCTGTGTTGCTGACGTGATTACACAATTGCGTGCGGATTCTCGTCAACCCACACATGTTGATTGTGAACATTTACAATTTGATCACGTTGGAATGATGTGCTTGATGCTAGTACTGTAGAGCAATGAGTCGCATATCAACACAAGCACTGAAGTCAACATTACCTTCCTTCAATTGGGCTAATTGGCGGCGAATCGAAGAAGTAAAGTACATACTAACGAAACAATTGGGTATTTTGACAATTGTCTGCACGAATTACTGCAATTTACATTCAAAGAGAAATACTAAAATGAGCTCTAACATGGAAATTAAGCGTATCCGGGGAGAACAGTATTTCTTAGTTATTTGGCGCCAGATGTAGAATCCTGGCACTGTATGCGCCAGTGCTGAAGCAGGCGCTGGCGATGGGCCTGTGAGGCAGATGGCACTTGGTTGGTTTTCATGAAAGACGAGGTTAGCACGAGAAGACAAAGTGGAGTTGATATCATCTAGCGATTGTTTAGAGTGTTCACAGTGTTGCTTTCAAACTAAGGAAAAGAAAACTGGAGAAATGTTTGTTCACTGGTTGGATGTTTGCGACACCAGGAGGCGATTTCCAAGCACGCAGGCGCCAGACACGAATGAAAGGAATTGGCGGAAAAATTCTCTTCTTGTAGGTGGAGCCTATCTGAGTATCCTAAATAAATGTGGTTGGTGACAAAAATTACAGCCAAGTTCAAACTGTCAGGAGAAACATTAATGTGGAATCCATATGGAGTGCTCGCAAAGTGAGTGAGGAGAACACTTGTCAGAGTCAACGAGAAAGGCAGAATTGTCATGGATACACAGATGAGGGCATCCTTGTTATGGAAGTTCACCGCAAAAGGTAAAATTTTCATGCGTGCTCCAAAGATGGCAAACTTTTCACAGACAGATCAACGAGGCCCGACTAGTCGCAGAGGCACCAAGGAGTGTAGATTTGTCGGAGAAGCACTAAAGAGGGCATACTTTCGCAGAGGTACCGATGAGGGTAGACATGTCATGGGATCACTGAAGCGGTCAGACTTGTGCAGACGTCACTCAGGAGAGCAGACTTCTCATGAAGGCAGTGAGCAAGGTAGACTTGCTGCAGAAGGACTGAGGAGGGCAGACTTGAGCTAGGGATACTGAGAACGGCAGAGTTGTCATGGGAGCTCTGAGAAGGGCTGACAGTAAAGGGGTAATGCCGGTCCCAGAGCAGTACTTTGTTACCAGATCTTCTCTCCCTTCTTTGGCGACCTGCACATCGATGTGGAACGTCACGCTGACGACATCAGAGATGGCGCTTTTCCCGGTTCCGAAACAAAATAGCCGCCAGGACCACGCGCCCTATTCCATCTTTCCGTATGATGTAATTCAAGATGTCACTTAATGAGAAATTTGAATTTTGAATTTCACATGATGCAATTTGGCATCACCCAAAAATTTTATCAGGAAAGTAGAGGTTTCCGTGACACCAGGACCTCATCCCCTGCTCCTCCTTGCTCTATGATGCAATCCAAGATAGTGTCTACTGGGAAATTTGAATTTTTTCTAATGCTATTGGGAAGAGCCCAAAATTTTCTTCGCGAGAAAGACTTAATTTTCACCATTAAATGGCAGCACTACAAATCCCTCCCTACTATGAAATTGGCGGGAAACCTAGTTAGTCTGCTCCATGAGCCACTTGAGTGAGAATGTAGTCATAAGATCCATATGGGATGTAAATATTGTATATGAACATTGAATGACAATTGTTTAAACATTTATCAGCAATTTTAATGAATTTGAAGGGAACTATTTCAGAAAACACATTTCGTTTATCAGAAATCGTCTGTGATCCACTTACTTCTTTTGAATTGTTATTTTTAATCCCTTTGGGGCAGGCTGGCAGCAGCAGCATATGCTGCTCTTCGGCTGACAAACTGTAAAAAATTGAAAATGGTGACCAAATTAAATAAATGGAGTTAAGAAGCAATATTTTTAAAACGTGACGAGCAGACAATTAAAGAACACAAACAACAAACAGAAAAAACACCTATGTAGTTTTTTTTAATTGGATATAGTGGCTATAAAACACACACGGATTAACGCAGGTATGAGACATGACGAAAAAGATGGAGACACTGTTAAAATGGCACAGACAACTCTTGTTCTGCTGGTGGTTGCAACAAGTTAAAAGACTATTTTGTCGATACACTACACAGGCACTCACAAAGAACGGAATTAAAGTCTTGGCACTTAAAGGGCCCCACAGGGATGGGGAGGGTGGGAGAGGTGTTGAAGGTGTGGAGTATGGAGGAGGGAGCACAAGGACTGGGGGAGGAGGGAAAGATGAAGCCAAGTGTGGGGGATGAAAGGGAGGCGCTGACTTCACAGGGAAAGGAGGGGTAATGGATTAGTGCTGGTAGGACAGATAAATGTCGGGACAGAGGGCATCATCCTGTAGAGGCAGGTGGCGGAAGTTGCCCTGGGAAAGGATGTGCAGCATATGAAGGTGAAGGGAGGGAGGGATACAGTGGTGCAGGCGATGCAGAGGCCCAAAGTCAGTGAGGATAGGATACACCAATGGGTGGCAGGAATCTATCTTGTTGGAAACATAAAGCATGTGAATGTGCTCTAGGAATTTGCAGTAGGTGAGGGAAGGAGATGAGCTCATAAAGGATCTGTGTTGGGGAAGGGAGGCAGAGGGTATCATGTTTAACGATCTGAAAGGTTTTGCAATAGGTTGGAGAGGCGGAGACCCAGACAGAATAGAAAGGTCAGAGGATGTAGCCCGAGGGCACCAATGCAGAGGGGTGATAAAAAAGGAAGAGGCATGCTTGGCGTTTATGAGGAATGGAGAGGGATGCTTGCGACTGAGGTGTCTATGGATCACCAGTAGGCATCCCAATCAGAGCAGGAGTGATCATGGACAAGTTTGGAAAGGGGATCAGGACAGAGAGTGCGGGCCAGGTGGTGGGTGGAGTCTATGCTGAGTAGGGCTGAAGTGTGGTCACTGCCTATGAGGTCTTGGACATCTGCCTTGGGGTGCCCAAGGAGGTTGGGAGAGGCCAACACAACATTGGGCTGGTGTTACCTTCAGGACAGGTGAGTTGTGGGAGGGGGACGAGGTCGCCCCGAAGGTAGGTAGTGTGGAACTGACACCACAGCCAGTGTTCAGCGATAGAACAGAAAGAAACGTTAAGGTTGGTGTCAACTAAATAGTATGTGAAGGAGGGGTACTATGCTGGAGACAAGATGCTGGCGAGGGTGACATTGAGGAAGGAGATGAGTTTGGTAGGATCATTGTGGACAGGTTGTAGCCAGACTGGGTGGTGATGGAGGTGGCCCAGCACCACTATGACTCATGCAAGTGGAGGAGTCTGTTTGTGAAATGGAGGAGATAAGGAGAGATACTGATTGGATTATGAGGTAGTAGGAACATCTCATTTGGAAGAAAGGCATCCAAGGGTGGTGGGAGAGTGTTTGCTTGAAGATGTGCTTATTGGCAGGAAGGGAGCGAATGTTGTGGTAGAGGAGAAGTAGGATGGGCATGGCATGGGGGACTAAACGGGGGATAGATAGGGTCTAGACAGCAGAAGGTTAAGGATGTATTTTATATGATGTTATCCAGCAGGGAGAAGGTGAAACAGGAGTGGTTGCAGAAAAATACGGCATATGACTCGAGCAGGAAATTGGTATGGTCAGCAAGGGCAATCTGCTGAAGGGTGTCAGGACACTGGAAAGATGGATGTTCTGGAGGATGGTACTTCCAAACTAGATGATGTCCTCAACAGTAAAAAGGGGTGGAAGGACTTGTCAGGGAGCTTGGGGGTCGATGTGGTTGATGGTGACAGTCAGTTCGGGAGAGAGAGGAGTGAGGCAGACTTTACATTTGTGGGAGAATGTAGGGTGGAATTCATCACAGGTGTTACAAGTGGGCGAGAGATGTAGTTAGGCAACTGTTTAAGGAAGTGAGAGGTTTGCAGGGGTGATAGGTGGAGGGGTGGTGGCAGTTGTTGGTGAGGTAGTCGTTGTACACAAGGCACTGTGCACAATGATAGTACTGAGAAGGGCAGCGGGAGGAATCCACCTTGTATCAGCGACTGTAAATGAGCACCCTGTAAGTGAATAGGTGGCCAATGGAGAATGTGGCTTGAGTAGAATCCTGCATCAAGTAGCTAGGACCAGAGGCACTATGGATACACTTCATAGAGCAGACGGAATGATCGAGGTGGGAGTTGAGTTGGTCCAACACCTCTTTCTCTGGTAATCACGGCAATGATGGTGAGCTTTCAACAGGGCGACTGGGGTTTTCTGGAGGAGGAAATGGTACAGTAGGGGGTGAGGGTGACATGAGATCCAAGATAGATGTGGGACAAGCATTGTGGCAGGTCAGTGTGGAAGGTGGGACTAGTGGACTTAATTAGGATTGAGTTTTTCTGGGTGATGGGCTGGGAGATGAGGGTAGTGGGGAAATATTGTTGGATTACTTATTGTCTAGGAAGCAGGGGTCTCGGCAAATAGGAGTGGAGTTCTAGAGTTTAGGAGTGGGAGGGAAGGGGCTGGTGTCCATAAGGACTGTAATGGGGCAGAGTTTTTTTTTTCATTCATTTTAGGTCATTGGCATGGGATCCGTGCTGGTTGGGCTGCTGTCAGCGGTGGCAGCAGCTGCTCCTGGGATCAGGTGATGGCGTGGACACTTGTGTTGCTGCTACCACTGTCAGTGTGGGGTTGCAGGCGGCGGCGGCTCGCAGGCCACGGTAGGCGATGGTGGCAGCTGGATGACCCCAGGCGGCAACTGCACTCTCATCGTCAGCAGCTGCTGTACGATCCTGGGCAAGTGCTGGACGATCTTCATCGGTGATGGCTGGACGGTGATCCAGGAGGTTTACATGTCAGTGTAGCAACGTCTCGGAGAGACCTATAATCAACTGCGAAATGGTTAGACATCAGTTCCTGGTGGCCTGTACGCATTTCGCCTACAAGCAAGTGGTTACTCACTCACTATGGCCAGTAAAATATACACTAAAAGTCTGTACACACCTATTTTAGGTAACGTAATACACTGAACCTTAACTACAAGTCATACTGCATACAAAATTACATGTACATATATCTAAAGCATAAGAAATTCATCTGTAATGCAACAGGTATGAACTGTAATTGCACTATTAACTTTACTGTTACTTACGATTCACAAACATGAAGGGAACCTGGAGCAATCTGGTAGTAATCCTATGACTGAGAAAGATCACCGTTAATTGTAAAATTAACTCTACCTGAATAGAGCGAGTTAAAAAGCTTACTTTAAACAGATAACTCTGGCCGTAAAATCAGCTAAAGGATTCGCGTGAACTACTGACTACTTCCTGCAACAGAATCATGTTACCTGGCCCAGAATTTAGAACTGACACAAACTTTACTTTAGCAGCAGGAAGACAAAAAGACGGTAGCCGGCATACGTCGTAGATCACGAGAATTACACACAATCATTAATATACAAGCCACCGCGAACTTAAACAATTTCATGAAGGTGTCTGAGAGAACCTTTATGGCACAACGAAATTACAAATATGATAATATGCATTATAAATTGTTCTCAGCACTGGTGAAAAACAACATTAAATAAAAAGCGAGGGTATTCATAAATTAATATTTATAAGAAGGATAAAATTTCACTGACAATAAATTATTTATTCAGTTCAAACATGACCAAATGGGGGCACCAATTTTGTCAAACATTAAAAATGTATCTCATTGAACTACTAAATTAAATTAAAGTAATCTGAACTGAACATCGTCGGAGGAGGGATTTACAATCACCAAGCATTCAGCCACTCACTCGCGCGAAGCAAAGCGAAACTCACTAAAGTCAGCGTGCTGATACGAGGAAGAAGCAGGCGCCACTATCGTAAGAAAATTTCAGCTAACCAGGATGTACCACACAACACAAGAAAAAAATAAACTTCGTAGGTCGCTCTGGTCTGTCCTTCTGTATTTGAGTTGGTATGCGACAATAGCGGGATTAATTTCATTCAAATCAAACCGTGAGCATGCAGAATTATTGAGACGCACAGCACGTGTCTGCTACATTACATATTTGCACCCCACAGAAGGCGAAGTGCTTAAAGATCGCATTTATTTCAATTAAACCAACGGAATCATAGATTACGAAGCAAGGATACACAAAAGTAAGGCACTGGCATGTGAGCAGTGGCGAGAACTCAAGTGACTAGCAATAAACCCTTGAATTCGGAGTTCGGAACAACGTGGTTCCGAAAACCAGTAAATAATACAAAATTCAATTTCCGAAAAATAAAGAAAATTAGCTATGGCGTGCAACCCTTAGAAATGCGTAGGATATTGTAAGGAATCTAAAGAAACACAGTTAGACGCGATTGGGAAGTTTTTACATGGAGGAACGAAGTCCAGTCTTCAAAAGTCAGAAAGGTGGAATAAATTCAAGTCGGAGTAAATCAACTAAGAAATAAGGCATGCAGCCCCTATAAATACGTAGTATTTCTTAAGCAAGCTAATAAAGGGGGTCGTACAAGGCTAGAAGAGATTTTATTGGAGGAGTCTGAATGCAAAGTACAAGTTTGGAAGCGAAACAACAATTTAAAAATAGACAGAGAGGAGATTGTGAGGTACTAATGGAAATCAGAAAGATACATGCATAATTTCTTGCCTGAAGGGCATAGAAACAGACACAGGGGTAGCTGAAGGCTTTGTTCTAAGAACACACCACGTAAAGTACATACCACTTGCGGAAGGAGAAAACAGAAAAGAATATTTCACATGCACTACACAGAATAAAAATATTCCCTCATTTTAGTTGCATTCCACAAAGCTAGAAGAAAATTAAACAGAGTTCATAAACTGCCAGCTAGTCTCATACAGGTTAGCGATACACAGTCGTTATCAAGCCGAATTAGTTGCATATTCACCATTTTACCTCTGCAAAATCGCCAAAATGAAATTGAATACATTTCCGTACATAATCGGAGAAACTTATCCCGAAAAATGAACCTAAGATCTGAAATCTAACAAACCAGACAATGAATCGCTACCATCTCAAGGGAGGAAAGAAAGTCCGAACATCTTACCGGGTCGAAGCGCAGCCGCAGAATGTCCAGATTGGCCACCCAGTCCCCTCCACCAGCGGCCGGAAATTGCACCGGAAATCGGCAAAACCCAGGAAAACATGGTAGTGGGGAAGAGCTTAAACTCGCGCGTCTTGCCGAGGCTCGCTAACTTGTAACCAAAGGGTGGAGGAACCTCTTTGGTAGCATCAAAAACAGAGGTTGGTAACGACTACCTATCGATACGAATCCAGAGACACACTAGTACCGAGCAGCCAGCAGCTAACGACAAAAATTCTGATACATACACACAGACTCCCATGCTAGAAGATTCTCATACATGCACATACAGAATAAAGCAAGTACACATTCTCACAGGGTCAGTGACGTCACAGAGAAGCCGTTCATATTGCCACATTCATTGACACAATGATGAATTATTAGCATCATTAAATCCCAGCAATATTACAGAAACTAACATTTAAAAACATGAAATAAAATGCTATTCCTCATCCCTCTGAACGAAAGGGGTTCTCGTTTAGAAAAAAAGCCGTCTAATGAACTTAGATAATTTACAAAGTTAAATACCTAGGGAAGAGGGCAGGCAGCCGTCTTTCACTGAAAGCAGTTCAAGCTCACAGCAATACAGTTCGCTGTTAATTATTTTCTCCCTCTTTTCATTCTTCTTGAACCACAAAGCCTCAAGAGGCCATTAGTGAAAGATGTTGTTGCCAGCACCATGATACTAACTCACTCTGCCCTCATCTCCACGTTCTATCATCAGCAAGTTGCATAATCATTCTTACAGTTTCGATAAACAGTGCTAAAGGGTTCAGCATTCTCCCTCAAAAAACATCTGTGTTAAACATTACAGCATTTAACTTCTGTATCTCTTAGCGATCTCACGTACATCAGCGAATTCTCTCGATAGTTACCCACATAGGAATGCAGTGCAATTGTGGTGATAATGTTCTCGCGGCAAGCGGTTCGTGTAATTTCCTCCGTGCCACAGGTCCAGACAGATGTGGCCAGCCGCAAGCTTCCCTCAGGGCATGAGTAAGAGGTTTTCAAGTCCACCCTTTGTTGTCTACGGCAGATGACTAGTGCCATAGGAATATGGAACCGCTCACTTACCAGCCAAGACTGATCTGCAGTGCGGCTCTTACACACAGCAAAAGGCATTTTAAGAACTCAAGGACCAATAAAATTATCCACTGAATATCATTGCACAAAACAGTGATAGCGACGAAACATGTTTCTGTTCAACATTATTATTATTTTATGAAGTCTTATTTTGTATTATTTGTTTTTCATAATCCACTAACCTAGTAGTAAAATTGTTACAGAATTAGTTATTGCTGTTTCAATAGCCTTTGCACAGATTTATCTACACTGGAATGTATCCTTAACACTTGTCCCCCAAAATCTTTTTCTAAATACTGAATTAGTTAGTCACTAAGGCAATCTCCTTTGAATTTTGTTCATCTGACCTGATGCCTTCTAATTTTGTATCCACTGTTTGCTGTATTTCAGATCTAATCTTTCCTCAATGATATTGCACTCTCAATCATTGCGTTTAATTTAAACCTCATATTACCCATATCTGCTTGAACAATATCGACATTTAGATTTAAATTACCCATATCTGCTCGTATAGTGTCGATCTTTAAATTTCCATTATGTATATCTGATTTAACACAACCAATTTTTGAATCAACATTGCCCACATCTTTCTTGATAGCAGCCATATCTGTTCTCATTTCCCCGATCATTCACATTAACCGCCTCATTGCGTCCTTCATTTCAGTATTATCACTCATTGATCATGGACTACTAGTCCAAGTTACAGATAACCTATTTCCGCCAACTCTTGCCTATTCAGGGCTAACAGTCCCACTACCATTCTGAGACCTGTATACACTATAGTCTTGTGTAGTTCGTGAACGAACTAGTTCGGAAGAGCGCTCCCACAGGCCAACTACGCGAACTAGTTCGGAGATCCCTCGCCTCTTAGTGCGTCCGCTCCTTTTCCGAAGACTGACGGTGAACAGGGAGAGCGCGCAGAATCGCGTGATTCCCTTCTGTCAGTTACCGTCATTTCGAGCTGAGATGCAGCTCAGCTGTAGTTTCATAGTTCACTGCCACAAATTTTCTTTTCTAAGGTATTCAGCAGTGTCTAAATATAACCCTCACTCCATAGTGTAAAGAAGTAAAGAGAACTCAAAACTTAACATTGTTTGCATTTATATGCGAGAAATTATGCATCAACCATTTTCTCTCGCCTGCATGATACTGTTGACGATTCGCGGGGTAGAATGTTGAGGATAACGTCGTATAAGCGACACTAACACTGTAACGAAACCGTATAGAATTAATTAGCTACAAAAGTGTAGTTTACTGCCTGTCGTCAGAATGTAAAGGTCGAAACCCATTGTCATCAATGTCACTAGCGTGAAGATAAAAAATTTCTTCTATTTCATTTGTTAATACAAAATCAATTTCTGTATTAAGTGTGAGGTTGGCCGGACTTGCTTAACTTTCGATGCAGCTGATGCGGCCGCCCCTCCGAAACAAAAGATTGGACTCGCCCAGCACCGAAGACCAAAATTTTAAAATAAAATACTACGAGAACTCTGTATGCAAAGTTTTGTGTCCCAGCCTCGTCGCCGCTTTTGTGTCTAGTTTCCGTCGTAGGTGTCGGTGGCCGAGTAAAAAGAGACCGACACAAGAATAAAGGAGGCACGCTTGTGCAGGTACGGAGGTGAGCAGCCAGTGGGACAGCAGAAACTAGAAACACTAGAGTAAATTAGAACGAGATATATATTGCACAGAATTTATACAATACTTAACTTTTACATAGTTCTGTACGGCAGAATGCTGATACATAGTTGAGGCCTGCCTAGTGCCTATCCGATAGCCAAGTCTTCACTGGTACCTATCTGATTCCGAAGTGTTAACTGGTTCCTATCTGAGTCCCAAGTATTAACTGGTTCCTATCTCAGTCCCAAGTGAACGATGTCGTTCAGTGGTGGCCACGAGCGGAGTTGCAGCAGAGGGCGCTCGTGGCTGTCGTCGTAAGAACGCCGCGCCGTGCGTGCATGGCGGCGCGCGGCGAAAGTAGGTGGCGCGCAGTTTATACTTGTGCGACACCACACAAAGTAGTTGAATACCATTGTATCACCAATTCGTGTAAATAACTGATTTATTTGCTTGAGTATTTGATGTCCTATTGCTCAAAAATACGGGTAATTCCACACGCCTGGGCAACACTGATCATTGTATAAACAAGCTGTGATAACAAAAGAAAGAGCTCTTTTAGTAGCGGAAGCAGAAGCCAGAAAGAGCGAACGAACTAAAAAGAGAGCTACCGGTCGCGAACTAAAATATGCGCGATCTGCCGCGAACTGAAACGCGTTACCGGTCGTGAACTATTATGCCAAACGTATCTCGCTTCTTAGTTCGTTGGATTCTTTTCCGAAGACCGACGGGCAATAGCAAGAGGGCGTGCAGCAGAGTTAAAAATCACGTGTTTGCCTTCTGATGATGAAAGCCATTTCGAGATGAGCGTCTGCCTGCTAGATAACATAGTTCAGTTGCAAACGTAGTCCTCTTTCTTGGCGTTACGTATTGTAGTCCAGTAGAATTAGCATTCAAATCGGAAATAATTGCTACAAATGTTTTATTGTTTTAATGGCTTCGTTTGTGTCCTAGTATGACTATCCTAGGTTTTCCCCCTCGAAGGATTTGGGCATAGGTGGTGGGAGAGGGGGCAAAATGTACCCGAAAAAGCGGTATTTTCTCGGTTTTGTGATTATATCTCGTAAATGACGCACAATATCGAATACACAGTACAATTTAAAGTAACTACCAACAGAATTTCATTTTAGGTTGAGAATGTCACGAGGAAAAAAAGTGACCATTTATTTCCACGTTTCCCTTGCTTAACTTTATTAATGAACCACGTAAAACTACTACAAACTAAAACAGTAACCCTGTGTGGTTTTGGGAAACGAAATATTATGAACCTTGACAGTTTATTCCTCATTACTACTCTCAATTGTCTCATTCTTGTCTTATTCACTTTTGAACCAACTATATTTGGTGGACGACGAAATCTCTATCAAGAGCTTTTTTTTTAACAAGGCATTTCAAATGTTTGAAATTATACTGTGCACATACAGTATAATTACAGTATATTTTAAATCTATTCCTGTCTTTTGTACACTGTGTGTTCACAAGAGAAAACCTAGGTTCTGTGTCGGCATTACGACTAGTTGTAGAAAAGAAGTCTACAATTTTCAGCAGTTCAGAATCATTAACAACACTAGAAGACTGATTTAAATATGCACACCACACTTCATCTGCTGGTATGTTCTGTTTCCTTTGATAATCTTTTTAAAAAATTATAAAATTACAAAGCTGATCGGAGCACAATGTATCATTAATTCTTTTGATTCGTTTGATCATTCTCTTGAATGATTTGTATTTCTCCAGGAACACATATTTAACACTGACTTTCTCTTCTGTATTATGTTATATTTAAGTTCGTAATTTATTTTGAAGCAAAAGGCTACCTACGATCTCGAACACACAATACAGCTTTAACCTAAACCACAAAGTATACGCCCTAGAACGTAATGCAGAAGACAGAATGCACTGCGGCTTTCTGGAATGAAATTAGATCATAGAGAGATGTCAGCGGCTTAAATTTTTTTCAAGAACTTTCAGATTTGGCTCTTATGCTTTTGGTTCTACCACGGTCCAATGCAGAGGTGGAAAGAGCCTTTAGCCAACTAAATATGTTAAAAACGTCCCGCCGGCCGCGGTGGCCGAGGGGACTGAGGCGCTCCAGTCACGGTCTACAGGGCCACTGCGGTCGGGGGTTCGAATCCCCCCTCGGGCATGGATATTTGTGCCGTCCTTAGTATTAGGTAGTTCATAAGTAGTATTACAGTAAGAGGTGGTCTTAATGATCTTGGCAAGTGCTGTCACGATTACGAGCTGCCGAAGAATGTTCTCTAAGAAATCGGCACCATCAAAGCATACACCACTGATATTTCTACATACGGCCCCAGTACTTCAGGATCTTCAGCAGAGGGCACGCAAGGGGCAAGGGGGCACGCAAGCCACCATGAAATATTGTGGCTTGAACTATATTAATATGGTGAGTTGAATCGAAACTTAGTAAAGTTCTCTTTAGAAATATAGTAGTATTAGTAATAATAGAAGTAGTAGCAGTAGTAGTATACATTGGCGAAGAAAAAATTTCTTTGGAAGTTATCAGTGCATTGAAATTTCAGTTTTAGAATGGTAAATAACAGACAACTGGGTTCCTTCGCAGAGAAGTTTCGAATCGTTTGCAACTGTCGAACCCATGCTTAGTGCGAAATTGTGAACGGCAATTTCACTCTGTGTATGCGCGTAATAGTTGCGAACAGTTTGACTCTGCAGTGCGAATGAACAAGTTGTCGCCAATGACACAAAAATAAATTTTCTTTCTCGGAACCCACAAAGGGAGGACATTTTGTACAATTTTATAAATTCCGTCCGGAGACGTTTTCTTGCCTCAAAAAGAGGACATGTCCGGGAAAAAGAGGACGTATAGTAACCCTCGTGTCGCACTACGTTGTAGAAAGTATATCAGGCAAGAGTTTTGATACGTTGCATGGTATCGCCAGGATCGGGTTATTTTGATTAAGGGGCCGTTTGTGGCCGGGCCCGGCGTGTGCATCGAACTTGTTCTGGGTGGAGCTCTCTCTCTGTCCGTGGTCAGCCGTGCATGCCATGAGCTGAAGAGGTTTGTTCGGAGAGGCCTTTACATCTACATCTACATATCTACGTCTACATACATACTCCGCAATTCACCGTAAGGTGCGTGGCGGAGGGTACACTGTACCACTACTAGGTATTTTCTTTCCTATTCCACTCCCAAATCGAACGAGGAAAAAAAGAATGCCTATATGCCTCCGTACGAGCCCTAATTTCTCTTATCTTGGATTTGTGATCTTTACGCGAAATGTAAGTAGGCGGCAGCAAGATAGTACTACACTCAGCTTCAAATTCCGGCCCTCTACATTTACTTAACAGAAATTCACGAAAAGAACGTCGTCTTTCTTCCAGCGATGCCCAATTGAGTTGCCGGAGCATTTCCGTGATACTCGCGCATTGGTCGAACCTACCGGTAACAAATCTAGCTGCTCGCCTCTGAACCGCCTCTATGTCTTCCTTTAAACCGATCTGCTGTGGGTCCCAAACACTTGAGCAGTACTCAAGACGTGGTCGTACAAGCGTTTTATACGCGGTCTCCTTTACAGGTGAAGTACATCTTCCCAAAATTCTCCCAATAAACCGAAGTCGGCTGTCCGTCCTACTCACAACTGTCCTTACATGCTCGTTCCATTTCATATCGCCCTGCAATGTTACGCCTAGATATTTGACCGACGCAACAGCATCAAGAAGCTCACTACTAATGCTGTATTCGAACATTATGGGATTGCTTTTTCTACTCATGCGCATCACCTTACATTTTTCTACATTGAGCCTTTGTGTCAAGTCATAACAGCATCTCGGCGCGGGCTGTTTACCTCGTCTCCCGGCTGTGTGGTCACGTTCCTAGCGGCCGTGCGACACCGCGTCCGTCCCTCGCCAAGCGTCGGAGCTGTCAACAACTGCTACAGTACTCCGCACTCAGCCCCGGGCCGGCCGTGTGGCCGAGGGGACTGAGGCTCTCCATCACGGTCTGCACGGCCACTACGGTCGGGGGTTCGAATCTCCCCTCGGGCATGGATATTTGTGCCGTCCTTAGTGTTAGCTAGTTCATAAGTAGTTTGTAAGTTTAGGGACTGATGACCCCGTAGTTAAGTCCCATAAGCTATACAAACATTTGAACATTTGAACTCAGCCCCGGCTGCGCCTCACGTCGTTCCAGCCGCTTTTCATCTGGGATCTGTTGTTGTTTGTTAAGCTTATGGGACTTAACTACGGGGTTATCAGTCCCTAACCTTACAAACTACTTATCAACTACCTTATACTAAAGACGGCACAAATATCCATGCCCGAGGGGGGATTCGAACCCCCGACCGTAGTGGCCGTGCAGACCGTGACTGGAGCGCCTCAGTCTCCTCGGCCACCGCGGCCGGCCTGGGATCTGTGAAATGTTTCCGAGCGTCGGTTGACACCCTCTCCTACACCATCGCGAGGGTGACTGCACTTGTAGAGGAGTAAGGAATAAGTTAAATCACTGATAAAGTCCTGCTCCTCAAATTTGTGTGTGTGAATTTGTGAGGATCGATGGTCGTACCCCAGGGGCCGTCGTTGCCTGTGTCTACGTCGTTAGTTTATTCGTGTTATACCGCACTTTTAGTTCGGTTCAATTGAATTATATTTTTCTCTTTGCACTGAGTAGACAGTACTCTATATACATTAACTTGGTTAACGTAACTGGAGAATTTATCTGGTTTCTGCCCCTCTGCTAGCTCGCATCTGCACGGGCGGTAGTTGTATAGCTTTTTCCTTTTCTTTCTTTTTTTTATCTTCTCCTTGCAGAATTTTTTCCTCCGTGAGGCATCGCCAATCCGCGGTTGTAATTTGGCGTTCTATTCGTTTGTGTAAGCCCCTTCGTGTCAAAGCTATAGTTCTCGTTGACCGTTGGGCACCTTATTCCTCTCCTTCCTGTTTTACCTGTGTGGGTGTATTAAATTAACGAGTAGCCAGCTCCCCCACCTCAGTGTGATTTTCCTGTAACTAAGCTGAACTGCTATCATTTAAATTGCAGGGCTCATTGTAAATTTTACTGTGTGTTGTTTAATTGGCCTTCTGCCTATTTAAATCATTGAGTACAGTTTCCTGCTAACAGCTAAACTCAGACTTTACTTAAATTTTTGTGCTCATGTTTAGTGTGTTTTGGTAATTGCAGTTTTAAACGACAGTGTTCACTTAAGTTTTGGAGTCCCGCTTTAGTGTGATTTTGATAAGTAAGCTGAGCTGTTTTCATTTAAATCGCAGGGGTCAGTTGTAAATTCTATTGTATTTACAGGAGTTTCTTTTATCTAAAACTTTCCAGTTTCGCTTAAATTACTGGGCTCCTTGTGTCCTATTGTATTTTAAAGAGTTGCTTTTACTAAATTTCTAGCCTTATTAACTTATCAAAAAATTGGTTTTCTCAACTTGGCCTTCTGCCTCACATCACTTATCTGAACTGCCTTGATGGGCCATCAGCCTCTGATTCTAATTTCAAATATATATATATATCTTAATTAAAACAAATGGAACCTTAAAAGTTGACCACTGTACGAAACAAGAGCCTTGTTTTATCACTAAAATTGGTAAATGAGGTCCGTGTGAACTACTGGTTACTCCCTGCTATAAAGCCTTGTTCCCTGGCCCAAACTTAGAACTGACTCGTTTCAAATTACTTCAATAATAGGACGTTAATACTACAGTGGTCAATATACATAGCAGCTCACACGTTATTACACACATACATTAATAAGCAAGCCACCACAATTAAAGTATTCTTAGAAAGGTGGCTAAGAAAACATTTATGGCGGAACGGAATTTAGACATAAAACTGCATCTGGGCTAGTTCTCAGCACTTGTGAAGAACAATATTAAATAAAAGAGGGAAAAGGTGCTCTAAAACTGCAATTTATAGGCAACTTACGGATTATGCTGAACTTAGACTTGTTTATTCAGATAGAAAACAAGCATAATGGGGAACCAATTTTGTTAATACAATAAAAATGCATCTCTTACATGGATTAATGCGGACGGTGCCCAGCCTAAATGATACATGATTTAACGTTACTGGGGAGGAAGGATTCACAAACAACACTCATTATCTCTCACACACGCAGTGCCACAGCGAAACTCACCAAAATCAACGTGCTGAGACGAGGCGGAAGCAGGCGCCTCTATCGTAGGTGAAATTCAGCAAGTCGGAGGTAGCACAAAACACAATATACACAAACACTTTGAAGCTGGCTCTGGCCTGTCGTGCCTGTTTTGACATTGCGCGTGTGTATAGCCAAGTTAAATTCAGTTTCCGAAAAATAAAGAAAATTAACTACAGCATGCAACCCATAGAAATTCTTATAATTATATAAGGAAGTGAATGAAATACAGCAACACACGATAGGGGGCGATCACAGAGACGGATGAAGTCCTGTCTCAGAGAAACCACAAAAATGAAATAATTACAAAGTCGGAAAAATAAAATTCAGAATTACAGCATGCAACCCATAGAAATGTTTAGAATTACGTAAGGAAGCTGTTGAATGAGGTTGTACAAGGCTCAGAGAGAATTACTGATAAGACAGAGAGCGTACTTCAAGTTAGAGAAGAACAGCAAAATTAAAATAGGCGGGGAGAGAAGATCGCGAAATATTAGTGGAAATCAGAAGAATACCCGCATGCCTGATGGGCATGGAACAAACAAGAGTAGAAGCTGAAAGCTTTGCTCTATGAACCAACCACGTGGAACACATATCACTCACGGGAGGAAACGATGAGAAGATTTTTACGTGCACTGTACAAAAAATGGACATATCACCTATTAGAAATCGGGCCCCACAAAGTTAGAAAGCATTTCCACAGAGTTCACATGTTCACATGTTTGTAGAGCTTATGGGACTTAACTACGGGTTCCTCAGTCCCTAAACTTACAAACTACTTATGAACTAGCGACTACTAAGGACGGCACAAATATTCATGCCCGAGGGGGGCTTCGAACCCCCGACCGTAGTGGTCGTGCAGACTGTGACTGACGCGCCGCAGACCGCTTGGCCACCGCGGCCGGCACACAGAGTTAATACACCGCCACATGATCACAAAAGGTTTTAACATACCAAGCCATTATCAAACTGCAACTAGAATCACACACACTGCGTTTATCTATTGGAAATCACTGAATTTAAAAACGTGAACACATTTCCGCACACGATCAGAGAAAATATTCCAAAAACTGATTCTAAGTTCACAAGTCCAAGTTAAATGTGCTAGTCAATGAAACGCTACCATCTCCAGACGTAAGAGCAGAACCAACCGTACCTCACCAGACGCCCAGAACAGAATGAAGATCCAGCGGTCATGAGGCGGGAAACTGCTACTGGACGCGGGAAGCCACCGGAAGCCGGAAAATCCAAGAAGGCAGCGGTGGTGGGGACAGACAACGAGATTCGAGCTGGAGGGAAGGCTCGCTAACTAGACTGTAACCAAAGGGTGTAGAAACCTCTTTAGTAGCACGAGCAGCTATTGACTCTGAGCCAGAGAGAACGATGCAAAGCGAGCTATCACTCCCCACATTCAAACAGCCATAGATCCTTGCACACACTTAAAAGTACAACAACTGCACAATCTCACAGAGACAGTGGCGTAGCGGAGAAGTCGTACTTATGCCACATTAATTAATATAATAAAAATTATTAACATAACAAAATAAGAAAAACCTAGCAATATTAACTACTATTTTAACATATGAAATAAAAATGCTATTCCTCCATCCTTGAAAAGAGTGGGGTTCGAGTTTTAACAAAATGATAATCTAGCGACATTAAATAAATTATAACTTTACAGAAATACACAAAAAATATGGAAGACGACAGACGGTCGTCTTTCAACCTGAACTGACTATCATTGCTTAACTTCACCAACCAACTACCCACCGCTCACACAAACCTACCCTCTCAAAAACATGAATTTTCACCGCTTTTTTCTGTGTTATTTATTGCTTCACACAATTAATCGATAGTTATGTATTTACCTGTACACAACCACAAATCTGTGTACCAAAAGCTGCTGTGTGGATGACTGGATAATCCACTACTACTTGTTATGGTAGTAGATATGTCTTCTGTAAACATGTTTTATTACTTGATGCATTCGGTAGCTGCCGGCTCAGGTCGTTAACATTTCAGGCGATGGGTGTACGTGATGATTTTGTGTGTCAAAAAGTTTAAAATTAGCAAACTGGGATACGAAACTTACGTTCTTACGTTAATTGGGTGAAACATGGTAAATCTTTGCTACATTGCATTTGCTCCTTTGTCCGTTTGTGGATGTATTTAGGAGACCTAATATCAACGTAAACCAACTTTCGTTTATTCGCTATCTGTAGTATTAAATGTCTCCTGACGTGTTAGGGTAAACAACCCAGTGCTGCGTGTGCATCTAGTGAATGTAAGTCAAAGACTCTGAAGTTTTCAGAAGTGGATGTAACACTTACGTCGTAAAATGTAAAACTTTCACGGCCGGAATGGTCAAAATTACTAAAAAATTCCGGGCTATTATGCCGTGGTCTTAGGGATTTATTATGGAATGCCCAGCACCCAATAATTTCAATAGGATGGAAGAGGGCGTGAAACTAAATGAAATCTGGATTCCGGTTTTGAAGAAGAAATGTAACAGTCTACCACCATGAGACGATATTAACGGACGACAGCAATCGGCAACGACGAATTGCGCGTTTATCAAAACATCTGACGTCACACCTCTGCGCGAGCGTAAACGGAGCTTGACTTCAGTCAGTAGCGAGCCAGGGTGTGCATCGGACATTCAAAAGTGCCACTATCCCCCTTGAAAATGTCCTCCGCTGTCGGGGACGAAATGTTGGGTTTCCATAATAAATCCATAAGACCACGGCATAATACTCGGAAAATTTTTTAGTAATTTTTAACACTTACGTTCTTATGTATGTTATTTCATTTCTCACAGTTGCAACCTGCATTTCTTCTTCATCATCGTCTTCTTTGTGAACTTAAATTTTCTGAAAGTACTGTGTTCTGTGTTTCGAGTGCTGGATTTGCGAGGGCTAGGATTCATAAATCTTACATCAAACGAGAACTGTTAAAAATGTGGGAGGTTAGTGGTTATCGATGGCTATGATAGGTTTGGCGTAAATACATTATCGGTTTGGTGTAGTATTGAATAGGTTGTCAAATGTTCAATTCTTCTGGTATTTTGCTTTGGAGTAGGCTAAGTCAGAGTTTCCGCACTACGAATGGCAAAGGCGGTGAATCATACGAGGTATCACACAGTTGTATATACGCATAGAGATACAAATTATAATGGTTGTGCTAGGGTGTTGGTGTATACAGTTCACCTTTTATTGGTGTCTACGATAAGGATGGAAGCATCTCTGTAGCGTACCAGAGATGATTGCGGCGGTAAATTATTGTTCTTAGGCCGAGAAGCATAGGGTTCAGTAAATGTCCGATAGTTTGGCGATTTATGCAGTGTAGTTTCCGTCAAAGGGTTGTGTGTGGAATAGGTGTACGTTGTTTAATCTATGCAGAGCTCAATGGACCAATATAAACTAAGGTAAACGATGCCTGCAGTCGTTAGCTTGCTTCAGGTGTGCGTCTAACAGTGCGGGCGACAGTCGCTGTCTTCAAGAATAAGCTCAATGGCTTCTCTACATCTCATCTGCATACATACAGCTCATTCCACCAAAAGGTGCGTGGCGGAGGGTACTCCGTACCACCAGTAGTTACTTGCTTTACGCCACAGCGGAATGGCCGTGAACACTAAAATAGGTCCCATAACTTTACAAACATTTTGAATTTGCTTTCCTGTTCCACTCCCATATAGAGCGAGGGAAAACTAATTCTTGTATGTAAACTTTCTGATCTTATCTTTGTGGTATTTAAGCGAAATGTAGGTAGGAGGCAGTAGAATCGTTCTGCAATCTCTCTCATCTTTAAATGTAAGATTTCTCCAGTTCACGACTTTTCGTAGAAAATCTCACAAAGTTAATTTTATACTACTGGCCATTAAAACTGGTACACCAAGAAGAAATTCAGATGATAAACGGGTATTCATTGGACAAAATACTAGAACTGACATGTGATTACATTTTCACGCAATTTGGGTCTATAGATCCTGAGATATCAGTACTCAGAACAACCACGTCTGGCCGTAATAATGGCCTTGATACGCCTGGGCATTGAGTCAAACAGAGCATGAATGGCGTGTACAGGTACAGATGCCCATGAAGCTTCAACACGATACCACAGTTCATCAAGAGTAGTGACTGGCCTATTGTGACGAGCCAGTTACTCGGCCACCATTGACCAGACGTTTTCAATTGGTGAGAGATCTGGAGAATTTGCTGGCCAGGGCAGCAGTCGAACATTTTCCGTATCCAGAAAGGCCCGTGCATTACCTGCAACATGCGGATGCGACCATCATGTTGCTGTAAACAGAACCTGCATTCATCCGAAAAATGACTTTTTACCATTCGTTCACCCAGGTTCGACGTTGCGTACACCATCCCAGGCGCTCCTGTCCTTGATGCAGCGTCAAGGATAACCGCAGCTGATAGTCCATGCTGCTGCAAATGTCGTCGAACTGTTAGTTCAGATGGTTGTTGTCTTGTAAATGTCCCCATCTGTTGACTCAGGGATCGAGGCGTGGCTCACGATCCGTTACAGCCATGCGAATAAAATGCCTGTCATCTCGACTGCTAGTGATACGAGGTCGTTGGGATCCAGCACGGCGTTCCGTATTGCCGTCCTGAACCCACCGATTCCATATTCTGCTAACAGTCATTGAATCGCGACCACCGCGAGCAGCAATGTTGCGATACGATAAACCGCAATCGCGATAGGCTTCAATCCGACCTCTATCAAAGTCGGAAACCTGATGGTACACATTTCTTCTTCTTACACGAGGTATCACAACAACGTGTCACTAGGCAATGCCGGTCAACTGCTGTTTGTGTATGAGAAATCGGTTGGAAACTTTCCTCATGTCAGGACGTTGTAGGTGTCGCCACCGCCGCCAACCTTATGTGAATGCTCTGGAAAGCTAATCATTTGCATATCAAAGCATCTTCTTCCTGTCAGTTAATTTTCGCTTCTGTAGTACGTCATCTTTGTGATGTAGCAATTTTAATGGCCAGGTGTGTACATGTCCAAATAAGAATTTTTTTTTCCTAAGTTCTCGAGTACTAGCATCGCTTTGGTCAGCAGCCAAGAATGGCGTAGTTCAGGATGTTTGCACACAAATCCCCGTAATTTTACTCTTTCCTTTCTCTTATCGTTTATCAGATTTCTTCACGGTTTTCGTCGTCGACGTGCTGTAGGGGCTTTTCACATTCCGTGTACCTCAAAACTGGCTCCACAGTAGGGTTGCCAGATGGTCAGGATTCGTCTGAATTTTCCCGACTTTTCATACAATCGCCAGACTCCTGTCAAAATACTTAATCTCCTGCAAACAACTTGTCGTAATTTTCCTTACAAAGTAATAATTGGAATTTGAATGTTCTCCGAAAATTAAAACAGTCAATCACTCCATTAAAGCAAATTGAAACTACTGTGTAATCGACAGTTGAGTTAAATACACTCTTAAAGCTTTGTCAGTAGATATAGACAGTATCGTTAAAAGATATTCAACGAGTTCAGTTCATCATCTACAAACTCCGAGAAACTGAAAGTATGTTTTTATTTGCAAATATCGAGTGAAAAAACTTTCATGTCCCAACAAGATGGCTCTTTTACCCACGTCATATCGTTCACTGCATTGTTGGCCTACTGTAAAGCAGTAGTATTTATTGAAAGAGGAAGGTGAATGCTGAAAGGAGGTATGGGAATTTGTATCCAGAAGCCTAACCCATTTTCATAAAACTGAAGGAGTCGACGAAGTAGGGAGGAAGGAATTTCAGAAACTTGTTTGTACCTTGTACACAATGTAATGTTAAAGATTCAGACAAAATTTTTATCATTGGAAAGTGATGCATGCTGTATCATACAAATAGAGAGTATAACAAGAAAACTGCAAATCATCTTTGAACAGGTTGCATGATAAATTTCCCCGGAAGCAAAAATAGAACAATTTTTCGGAAAACTCTTTGTACAGAAAGCTTTCCGTATTGTCTCTAGAAGTATCAGATTTGTTTACGTGGGAAGAACGAATCCTCCATATTTCCTGACGTGCTTAATATTATAAATAATATTGACAGTGATACTAATTACTGTTGTCTTGGATACTTATTTGAACTATTTCCAAAGATGTGTCAAAGGAAAAAATCAGGGCACATTTCTTTAAAAATTGTGAATACAACCACCTCAAAAACTTAAAGATTATATTATATCACTTGTATTCTACACCTACATGGGATACTCTGCAAATCACATTTAACTGCCTGGCAGAGGGTTCCTCGAACCACCTTTATACTATTTATCTCTCATTCCATTCTCGAATAGCGCGCTGAAAGAAAGAACGTCTGAATCTCTCCGTTCGAGCTCTGATTTCTCATATTTTATTCTGATAATTATTTCTACCTATGTAGGTCGGAGTCAACAATATATTTTCGCATTCGGAGGAGAATGTTGGTGATTGGAGTTTCGCAAGTAGACCACGGCGCAGCGATAACCGCCGTTGTTGTAATGATTCCCATCCCAGATCCTGTATAATTTCCGTGACGTTGTCTCCCCTGTATCAAACAAAATAAGCTACTCTTCTTTGGACTCTTTCGATGTCCTCCGTCAAGCCAAACTGATAAGGACCCCACACTGGGCAGCAATACACCAAATGCAATACAAACGTAGTGCATGCAATCTCTTTAGTAGTTCTGTTGCATCTTTTAAGCATCTGCCAATAAAACGCGGTCTCTTGTTCGCCTTTCCTACGTTTTCGCCTTATCTACGTTTTCCTTCCAGTTTAAGTCTGATGTAATAGTAATTCCTGGATATTTAGTGGAGTTTACGGTCTTCACATTCGATTGATTTATCTTGTAAACAAAGTTTAACGGATTTCTTTCCGTACTCATGTGGACGACTTCACACTTCTCATTATTTAGAGTCAATTGCCAATTTTTACACCATACTGATATCTTATTTAAATCGTTTTGCAGTTGTTTTTTATCTTGAGATGACTTTACTAGACGATAAATGACGGCGTCATCTGCAAACAACCTATGAGAGCTGCTCAGATATTCTCCCAAATCATTTATGTAAATAAGGAACAGCAGAGTACCAATAACACTACTCTGTGGAACGCTCGATATCACCGGTTTTAGTCGATGCTTTACCATCGATTACTACAAACTGTGTCCTCTTTGACAGGAAATCACCTATCCAGTCGCAAATTTGGGGCGATATACCATAACCATGCAATATCATTAAAAGCATTTGTGAGGTACGGTGTCAAAAGCCTTCTGGAAATGTAGAAATACGGAATCAATTTGAGAACTGCTGTCGATAGCACCCATCACTTCGTGTGAGTAAAGAGCTAGTTGTGTTTCATATGAACGATATTTTCTAAATCCGTGTAGACCTTAGGTCAATAGACCATTCTGTTCGAGATCATTTATAATATTTGAATACAAGATTGTTGCAAAACCGTGTTGCAAATTGACGTTAATGAAATAGTTTCTAGTTTAGGGGGTTACCCCTACTGCCTTTCTTGAATATTGGTGTGACCTGTGCAACTTTCCAGTCTTTTGGTACAGATCCTTCTTTGAGCGAACTGTTGTATATGGCTGTTAAGTAAGGAGCTATCGCATCAGCATAATCACATGGAAATCTAGTGGGTATACAGTCAGGACCAGAAGACTTGTTAAGTTATTTAAGGTGCTTCACTACTCCAGTTGTATCTACTTCTACGTGACACATTCTGGCCTCTGTTCGTAATTCGAAATCTGGAATATTGGTTTCGTCTTCTATGATGAATAAATTTCGAAAAGTTGGGTTTAGTAACTCTGCTTTAGTAGCGCTATCATCGGCGGGATCGCCATTTATATCACATAGTGAGTGCTATTGTTTGTTTGTTCCTGAGAGCAATGCTTATTGTGAAAACGTATTTGGCCTTTTAAGCAATTTACATACGAAAGGCAGAAATTTATTTATTGAATTTATTTGAGAAGGCTAAATTTATAAATAGGCTGAACTTTGATGAAACCTGTGTAAAATTTAAATCATTTTTCAATACTACCAAAGGATCCAAATTGGTAGAGTTGGTAAGATACATGTACGAAAGTGAAAAATTACGTTTAAGTTAAATATTTTACATTAAAAAATAACATTTTCAATTGTAATATATACTCCTGACAAGTCCAAAATTCCAAAATGTTCAAATGTTTGTATAGCTTATGGGACTTAACTACGGGGTCATCAGTCCCTAAACTTACAAACTACTTATGAACTAGCTAACATTAAGGACGGCACAAATATCCATGCCCGAGGGGGGGATTCGAACCCCCGACCGTAGTAGCCGTGCAGACCGTGACTGGCGCGCCTCAGTCCCCTCGGCCACCGCGGTCAGCTCCAAAATACCACATTTTTAAATTTTCTCCCGATATTTTGGGTTTCTTGTGTGATGACCCTAGTCTCCAGCCGCCTGTGTAAGGAATTATGAAGGCGCCAATCGGTGGCAAAAAATGCTGTCTTCTTGAAACTGCACGAGAATATGTTAAAGCGTGGCCATGGGGAACTCAGCTTCGTGTCAGCTGGTGGCCTTCCTGGAACTCCAGCGTGATCTGGACACATCTGGAAATGCTAATGCAGAAGCGTGTTGTTTCCCTATCCGTTACAGCGCTACAGGCAGTCATGTGACGTGGGCCGCAAGTATTATCTCAAAAGGCCTTCTGTGGTCCCAAACGTACCTGCCACGTGTTTGTGAGTTACACGTTCCGGCAATTATAACGCCTTCGACTGAACTGTCTACGTGCGGCCGACTTTATTAGCAGTCGTGGATTTTATTACGCTAATTACCTTCCGTAACTTAATAGGAGAAAGGACATGTTTCCTTCTTCTAACTTACTGCAGAAAAAAACATATCATAAAATCCATCAATGTTGTGAAATTTAAAATTTTCCCGGCGAATCAAATGTTCAAAAAGATTTTGATTTTGCAGTCGGTCGTCGTAAACTTCATCCCACTATATTTCAACTGGGCACCTGCCAGTCATCTTCAGATGAGCCAACAAGAAATGACGAAGACGCTTTTTTTTTTCTTTATTGTGTTTTATACCAGTACACTGGCAGGCTGGCAGCAGCATTATAGGCTGCTCTTCAGTCGAGAGTAATTAAAAGACATATATGAGTTGAGAATCAAAATACGTACCAGGAGATAAAACAACGGAGATACAATGAATAGACAAGGCGAAAGTTTGGAGTACATTACAATCATTACAATAGACAGATGATTAAAACCAAATTTAGTTAGTTACAAATGACGAGCCACGGTGAACTTAAAAACATGTAGGTCGACCATAACACAGGACGGCGAGTACACGGAGACACTAGTTAAAACACACGGTGCGACACTTGTCTGATTGCGGTGGACGCAGTTAAAAAACACACACTTCACTGGAGCACAGCACACAACACTTGACGTAGCACTGATAAAACTGTCGTTCCAGGACCCTGAGAGGGGGGGGGGGGGGGTGGAGGGAAGCACGGGGGAGAGGAAAAACGGCGGGGAAGGAGGCGGTAGGGAGGAGCCGTAGGTACTCCAGGGTGGGGAGGGGGTAGCCAAGCAGGGGTGGGGAGGGGGGAGAGGGGGGGATCAGAGCTGGTAGGACGGGTATATGTCAGGACGGAGGACGTCATCAGGGAGGGTGAGGCGGTGGAAGTTACCCTGGGAGAGGACATGGAGGGTGTGGAATGAAGGGAAGGGGGTATAACGCGGTAGAGGCGTGGCAGAGGCCCAGGGTTGGTAAGGATGGGGTGGACCAGGGGGAGTCTATTTCACGGGTGGTATAGAGGATACGGATATGCTGGAGGTATTCATGGAGGTGGGGAAACGGGATCAGGTCATACAGGATCTGCGTGGGGGAAAGGAGCCGGATGTGATAGGCGAGGTGGAGGGCGTGGCGCTCGAGGACTTGAAGGGTTTTGTAATAGGATGTGGGAGCGGGATGGAAGCTGCAAAAGACAGGATGCATGAGGGAGCAGTAGGTGTAGATGATGGTGGAGGGGCTGAGACCTCACGTCCGGCCGGTGAGGAGTTTTAGGAGGTTAAGGCGGGAGAGGGCTTTCTGTCGGACAGTGTGGAGGTGGGGGGTCCAGGAAAGGTTATGGTCGTGGGTTAGGCCAAGGTACTTCAGGGTGGGGGTGTTGCGGATAGGGCAGTTGTGGAGGGTGAGGTAGAAATCATGGAGACGGAAGGAGGGGGTGGTACGACCTATGATAATTACCTGGGATTTGTCAGGATTGACGGAGAGGAGCCACCGGTTACACCATGAGGCGAACTCAGTGAGGTGGGACTGGAGCAAAAACTGGGAATGGGCAAGGGAGGGGGCGAGAGCTAGGAAGGCGGTGTCGTCAGCATATTGTAGGAGATAGACGGGAGGCTCAGGTTGGGGCATGTCGACGGAGTAGACGAGACAAAGGAGAGGAGAGAGGACGGAGCCTTGGGGCACCCCGGCGGAGGGGTAGAACAAACGGGAGTCAGAATTGCAGACAGTGACATAGGAGGGGCGGTGGGTGAGAAAGGAAGCAATGAGGCGGACGTAATTAATAGGAAGGGCGTAGAACTGGAGCTTGAAAAGGAGACCGGAATGCCATACACGGTCGTAGGCTTTTTGGATATCTAGGGAGACGACGAAGACGCTCTCAGCTCCTCCTTATATAGCAAGCTGGTGGTATCACCGCGCATGCGTATAAGACACGATGACGGTGACAGAAGAACCACACCGCTCGGCGGCAGCGCCCTCGCTGGTGGAACTGCAAGGATCAGCTGTCTTCAATAGTGCCACTGGATCGAAATCTTCTGGCGTCTTCGTCAAGAACAAATCTCGGAGATGACGGGATTCCATGCGTTATTTAGCTGGTAGCCGCTGTCACGGTTCATCAGATTTACCACAATGTGTATTTCAACGGATTCTTTTATAATGGAGTCCCATAAGGATGTTGTTGTGGCCAAAATTGATGTTTTATCATATTTCATTGTATGTCCGTTAGAAATACAATGCTCTGCAACTGCAGACTTGCTGGGTTGCAGAAGGCGAGTGCAGCGTTGATGTTCTGTACAACGTTCTTCTACGGTTCGTGTTGTCTGTCCTATACAGGCCATACCTCACTCACAAGGTATGTTATAGATTCCCACCTCCCGAAGTAATAAATCAGTGCTTATGTTTAATACCTTTGGTATTAAACATAAGGAGAGGCATTGAATTAAAATTTATAACGAGACAATGTCGTCTTAAGGAATTGTATTATTTGCTGATATTTATATCACCTTGGCCTGAGGAACAAGGCGGGATGGTTCCCATTCGCGTTCTTTGCTGGGGTGCTATCCCAATGCAGGAGAGCCCTGGCATTTTTTTTTTTTTTTTTAAATAGCTTATGGGAGTTATCTACGGGGTCATCAGTCCCTAAACTTACAAACTACTTACTAACTAGCTTATACTAAGGACGGCACATATATCCATGCCCGAGGGGGGATTCGAACCCCCGACCGTAGTGGCCGTGCAGATCGTGACTGGAGCGCCTCAGTCTTCTCGGTCACCGCGGCCGGCCCCTGGCAATTTGATACGCATTTCACAGGGAACATGAGGCAGAGTTAAAGTATGTGGTGTGGAGGGAGACGTGCTTTAAGATAGTTCGTGTAGTTGCTTTGGCTATTTGGCTACAACGCTGTGTTAGCTGAGTGGTCTAAAGCACCTACCTAGTAAGTAGGAGGTCCCGGGTTTGAATCTCGGCCACAGCATAACTTTTAATTCAATGCCTCTCCTTATTTTTAATACCTTTGGTATAACGAGACAATGTTGTCTCAAAGAATTGTATTATTTGTTGAACTGTGCAACTTCTGATCTGTAGTCTTCCCTTGTGTTTCTATAATTTTTTTCCATTAAATAACGAACAGAATCACCTGCTAGAAGAGAGGAGGTTGGATGCTGGCAACAGTCATAGCAGCAGAAGATCCCCAGGTAAGGCTATCCGTTAATTGGGGAGCATAAGTCAGCCAAGTTTATTAATTCTAACATCTTCGTCCTTGACGAGTAACAAAAGTGGCAACAGCTACAAACGTGGTTTCATTGTTCTTTGGCGGTCAAGTTTCGACTTCACTTAGAGAAGGTAAAAAAATTAAGTAATAAAACTTTGATCAATCATAAATTGACATCAATGTAGCAAATGTTGCCGAGACACCAAGATGTATTGGGATGGAGTGGTTCAGTGACCTCAGAAGAATGGCAGTGGTAAGTGTTGGCTTGACAACCAGACTTGTGAGGGAAGCGGCGCATGGCGCAGCACGTCTCCTCTGTAGAACTCACTGACGGTGCTGTTAATCCTGTCACTCCAAACGCCTGGGGAGGGTACTGCAGAAAAGCACGTGACCAGGAGCACGACTATAGATGACGCGACGGTGTCATGGAAATTTCAACTTACGGAATTGCAGTACGTGCCTATGACTCCAGTGACGAATGTCCGCACAGAGATTCATTGGGACACGAGAGCTCATCTTGCTCGGACAAACCTCAGAGTAAATCTTCACGGCCAAGGATGACCGTGAAACTTACTCCGGGTAAAACTCCGACCCACGCCGTTAATCCGACGGGACGGAAAGCAGCTCACGTAGTTAAAAACTGTTTCATGTTTTACAATTCAAGAAGTGCACGGAATTACATTTGTGTTTTATTAACTCAATCCAGCCTAATGTTGCCACACGGTACCGTCACCTTTATCTGTTCCTCTATGCAAAAACCACTTGTCCAAAGGTTAAAAAAAAATGTTCAAATGTTTGTATAGTCTATGGGACTTAACTACGGGGTCATCAGTCCCTAAACTTACAAACTACTTATGAACTACTTACGAACTAGGACGGCACAAATATCCATGCCCGAGGGGGGATTCGAACCCCCGACCGTAGTGGCCGTGCAGACCGTGACTGGAGCGCCTCAGTCTCCTCGGCCACCGCGGCCGGCTCCAAAGGTTCTTCGAGGAAAGAAACAGCATTAGTCCACAAAGCATTGGCAAAATATGTATTGTTGGTTCATGTCCACGTCAGAGTACATGCGGGAAGACTTGCAAAATATTATGGCAAGGTAAAGGAAACAAGGCAATTTGAAATCTTAATTAATATTGTCACATGTCTAAATTAATAGGAAACAATTTCAAAATGATGTTAGTTACGGTAAAGGAAACATATTCTGCCCAAAGATGACACGTTATGCAGTCATCCTAAATTTCCTTCCAAGAACTAAGAAGAAATAAAAACTTCTAACAAATATGCATTAGTCCAATCATTATATATAAATATGCAAAGAAATATTTCGTTCACAAATTAATAAAATTTTGCCTGATAAGGATTAACTCGCCGCTTGTCTTTGTAATATATATTTAGAAGGGCAATTATTGTATATACATTCCGTGTATCTCTGAAACGCCTCTAACGATTTGCATCACATTTTTATGTATATGAGGTTTATCTCTATAGACTTCATCATGATAAAACGCGCTTCCCCTACCTAATAATAATAATTTCGTGTGGCTCATTGGCCTGGTGCAAGTGTTTCAATTGGACGCCACTTCGGCGACTTGCGTGTCCCTAGCCTACCCCAGTTATCCAAACGGGGAAGGGGGACCTACAGTTTAACATGGAATCCGAACCACGTGTCGTTTCTGGCGACTCCTCACATTGTTGAGAGGTGAAGGATGGGTTAAAGTGCAGACTGAAAAAATCCGAGGTCCGACCGAGTTTCGAACCCGCGACCCTTCGGTTTCCAGTGGAGCACTTTACTCCAAGACCACCAGGTACGATTACCGCGTCCTTCTATATAAGAATTGCTCGTTTAAATACACAAGACGCACGAAAAAAGTGAAAACATAATTTATTTTATTTATTTATTTTTGTAGGGGGAAGCGTGGGTTTTCAGGATGGGGACTGTGGACAAAAATATCATCTACAAACAGAATTTTAGAATAAGGCATTTAGAAGAGTTTTTTGGGATATTTGGAAGAATACTAATCGGATTTAAAAAATTGTAATAAAAGTTGGCCACCTCGAAATGTTACATTTAGTAACATAAAACTCCACATCCTGCGCCACCCACAGGGGCGGGAGTGAGCTGACTTTGAAATATTAAATAGGAATCTATTTTTGTTGCAAATTTCGAGTCCCTATGAAAAATATGTAACTTTTGTATGAAATATTTTTTTTCTTTTAATGATAGATGGCACTGTGATCGTTAAAAATAAAAATGAGTTGAAAATTGTTGGAAAACGGTAATATCTCAAACAAATAGACAACATATTAGGAAAACAATCATGATAATGCTATCATGTGGCACCTCCCACAATCGAATGAACCGCAGATTGTAATCACACTCTCAGTACGTGGTAAGAATAATCACTGTACTTCAATGATTCGGACAGTACACATCTCCACACAGTTGTTCCACGATGTTAACGGTTGCAGAGAGAGTAGATATCATTTCCTCGTACTTCGAGGTCCATAGAAATGTTGAAGATGCTCGTCAAATCTGTTCCCTCTTAGGAATGTCCCTTACGAACACTAGTTTGGTTTCTGATGGGGTATATTTTCGTCTACATACTAGTTACTCGAGGTGTTTTCGTTCCAGGTAGATCGTTCACATCGATATCAGGATATTATACATGATTCTGCTACAAATATGAGGACCTGTTAAAACAGAATGAAAAGTAATAAAAATGTACTGGCAAGGTAATTTACAGCACGACTGCGAACGTTTACAATGGTCCAAAAGCAACAACAATCCTTTAATTGTTGTATTTCACAGGAAAGGAGACCAGTGAGATACATCAGTTGTAGAGAGATCAGCATCCATACTGTCATAATTGCTGATGATACAAGTATAGCAATCACATCCGAATAAACAAGAACTACGTGATGTAATCGTAAATAATGTTTTTCACAAAATTATTAAGTGTTTTTCAGCATACGGACTCTCATTAAATTTTGATAAAACACAGTATATACAGTTCCGTGCAGTAAATGGCACAGCTCCAGTAAAAAGTATAGACTTGAACAGAAGTCTGTAGCTAAGGTAGAATTTTTTAAATTTTTAGGTATGTGCACTGACGAGAGATTAAACTAGAAGGAACACATTGATGGTCTGCTGAAACGTTTGATCTCAGCTACGTATGCTATTAAGGTTATTGCAAAATCTGGCGATAAGAATCTCAGTAAATTAGTTTATTATGACTATTTTCATTCACTGCATCATATCCTGAGGTAATTCATCATTGAGTAAAAAAAACTATTCATCGCACAAGAGCGTGTGATCAGAATAATTGCTGGAGTCCACCCACGATCATCCTGCACACATCTGTTTAAGTATGTAAGTATCCTCACAGTACCTACACAATATATATATATATATATATATATATATATATATATATATATATATATATATATATATATTCACTTATGAAATCTGTTGTTAAGAATCCAACCCAGTTCAAAAATAATAGCCGTGTGCACAGCTATAACACCAGGAGAAAAGATTATCTTCACTATGTAGGGCTAAATCTGAGTTTGGCACATAAAGGGATGAATTATGCTGCCACAAAAGTCTTCGGCCACCTGCCAAACAACATCAAAAGCCTGACAGATAGCCAATCAGCATTTAAAAATAAATTAAATGAATTTCTGAATGACAACTCCTTCTACTTATTGGAAGAATTTTAAGATATAAATTAGTAAATAAAAAATAAAAACAAAGAAAGAAAGAAATACTTATTTGTGTCATGTAATATTTTGTGTAACGTAATATCTTGTACAGACACCTTTTATTAACCTGACATGTTCCACATCATTAAGAAGTGTCGTTCGTATTCATGATCTGTGGAACACGAATTAATCTAATCTAATCGAATCTAATATATATGTACAAGGTACAGACCAAATTTACCAGTAACAGCTTAGGAAAGAAACGCTGCATTTCAAATTTAAAAGAAAAGTAATAAACCAGCATTAGATGTGAATATGCCAAAATGGAACTATGAAACAATGAAGTAAGTACGATTTACCTCACTGCAATGTTGCGTTTGCAGGATGAAGTGACATCTCCTTCTCTTACCCTCAGTAACAGATCTACCCGACAGCAACAATGTATCTGCTTTCCAACGTTTTTACGTTTCTTTTTGGATCGGTATTCAATAATTCAACACCCGTGCTGCACAGAGCAATCTGACAGTTAAATCTTCGTGTAAAATGTGTCGTACTCTTTTTTCCCCTGATATTCCTAGGGCGTCAAGTATTTCATACATTTTAAGCACCGATTTCCTACGGCCACGAATTCCATTTAGTAACTTTGTTCACGTAGAATTTCGTCAAGAAAAGTATAACCTTGTTGAATGCAGCCACCCTTTTCATAATTACTTATGATGTAGTCTGTAGTTCATCACTTTAATACGAATTTCTATTTCTCATAAACCAAAGGAACAAAGAATTTTGTGGCGTCACGATATTGTAGTTTCACCATTTAAAAGAAACATACACGACACGGCTGCTTTAAAACCCAGTACGGGTAAAAATACTCCGTAAATGAACATCTCTTTTGATTTACAAAACACTCATCCAAATAATAAAAACAAATTTTCATTGATCTTTATGCCGTATGCTACATTCTGCGCTTTCCTACAATACAAAAATCAAAGTGTCAAATGTCTGTAAACGTAAGACACCAAACTGCTGTCATCGGTCCCTGGACTTACAAACTACTTAATCGAACTTATGCTAAGGACAGCAAAGACCCACCCGTGATCGAGAAAGGACTTGAACCTCCGTCGGGGAGCGGACGCGCAAACGGTGACAAGCACCTAAGCTCGCCGACCATTCCCGCATGGCTACGAAAATTCAGCGTTATTCAGCTTTGAGCGACCACGTTCTTGGTGGGGAAGTGCCCAGAGTCGCTTGTCTAGTTGCAGGGTATCTAACACAATACGACCACATACAGTTCACAGAAATAATTTGTCTACTAAGCTCGACAGCGAAAGAAACATCATTATTACTTATACACACCGGTGACTGAAAATGTCACAATAAAAAATGGTACTGTCGAAAATAAATAATGAAACATGAACTGAATAAAGGAAACATTCGAGGTACAGTTCCTCTTTCAAATTGCCTTTACAACTGCTGTTTCTAAATCTCTACGTATATAAACGCGAAAGGACACTCATTCACTCACTCACTCACTGACTAAACACGAAATCTGGAAAACGTCTTCACCTATGAAGCTAAATTTTGGCAGGAATGTAGTTTATAGGAAGACGACGTCAGCTAAGAAAGGATTTTGCGATTGGGCCGATAGTTCAGGAGATATGACGTCATAAACAATGAAAACCTCCCCGTTTTGCGGCACGTGGTAGTGTGACTTTATCAGTCCACTATTTGAGAAGGAGAGCACTTAGCGACTTGCAACGAACTTTCAACACGATTTCAAACCATTATTGAACTTTTTCTCTCTGAAAACCACATCAAAATAATGAAAAGAACAAAGTTTCTTGCTTACTACTTTTCTGCTGTTCATGGACTAAAACTATGGCATTCGGCATGACGTTACTATTTATAATTTCTACATTACAAATTGGAAAGTTTACTGACAGTATACACACATATAGGTGAATACACCCCCGAAATTGTATCACAGTACGACACGTATTTCGTGAGATATGAGCACATAAACAGCACTTGTATAGCACTTATATAAAAAAAATATATACCTGAAAAATTATTCAATTATACAACATGTAATTCAAGAAATATGAGATCGTACGAATTTTATACGTCATTTGTATTTTGATTGCTATCTTTCTTTGTTTGGATACTGTACTAATAATTTTGTGCATTATGAAAGACAGCCTTATTTCTTAAAATATTCTCCCATAAATATAACATGATTTTAGAAGAGAAAAAAGATTGACTGGGGGAGAGAGAGAAGGGATTGGAGAAGTCGTAACTTAAGGCTGGAATAAATAAAGAAATACCCGGGCAACGCGGGGGTTCTCATCTAGTCTTCTACAAATCAGGTGAACGCAATGGTCCAAACAAGTAGGCAACCAGTTGAGTTATCTAGTTTCTCAAGTATCGCCATCGGCGGAATGAACTAAAATGGTTCGACGTCTTTCTGTCGGTTCTACGGAGTGAAGACAACAACATTACTGCAACCAAGATAGCGGTAAAAACAGAAATTTGCTGCAGATTGGTTTGACGTTAACTTTCATTTACTCTACCAAACGAATTACACAAGCAGTTTGGTTCAGATAGTGTAGTGAGCAGGTAGTGCAATGCAACAACAACGTGACTTACCCGAAGCTGTGGCATGGAAAGCTATCGGAAGGCTGGAAGCGGGACAGACACAAAGGCAGGTGGGTGCAGCTATAAGTGTGTCCCAAAGTGTAATTTCCAGGACCTAGACGCGATTTCAGATAATAGGAAACGTTAAAAGAAGGCGAGTGCAAGGTCGTCCACGTACCATCAGCAGGAGACGACCGTTATCTCCGGTTAACAGACCGTCGAGGCAGCAGGTTGAATGCAATTCAGCTGCAACGCACCCTCCCGACAGCAACAGGACAAATATCAATATTACAGTCCAAAATCATCTTCGGGATAGTGGCTTCTACGCACGGAGGCCTATGGTGTGTGTCTCATTGAAACTACAACACCGTTTACCCCCCCGGTAGCTGGGCGGAGGAACTTCAGTGTCGGAGTCGTAACGAATGGCGCCGGGTTATGTTCACAGACGAGGCACGATTTTCTGTTCAGCTGAACAACCGTCGTTCCCTCATCTCCAGAGAGAACGTGGAAGTCGGAACAATCTTCATCTACATTCATACTCCGCAAACCACCCGACGGTGTGTGGCGGATGGTACCTTGAGTACCACTATCGGTTCTCAAAAATGTCAAATGTCTGTAAATCTATCGGACCAAACTGCGTGGTCATCAGTCCGTAGCTTACAAACTACTTAAACCTAGGTAAACTAACCTACGGACAAACACACACACCCATGCCCCAGGGAGGACTCGAACCTCCACGGCAAGCAACCGCGCGCTCCGCAGCGAGGTGCTTTAGACCGCTTTTTTTTTTTTTTTTTTTTTTTTTTCCTCTCTATGGGTGGTTCTGTTTATTGCGGACGCTGATCGTTATTTTTTTGTTCGTTGATGTTCGAAGTGTTGTTGGCTCAGCTTTTTTATTACAGAGGGCGTTGAGCCCCCTGACCGGGCGCGCTGAGTCACGGCGCCCGGCGACCGCTCGGCTACTCCACCGCGGCCTATCGGTTCTCCCTCATATTCCAGTCGTATTGTTCGCGGACAGAAAATTGTCGGTATGCCTCTGTGTGGGCTCTAATCTCTCTGATTTTATCCTCATGATCTCTTCGCGAGATATAACTTGGAGGGAGCAATATACTGCTAGACTCCTCGGTAAATGTATGTTCTCGGAACTTCGACAAAACCCCGTACCGAGCGACAGAGCGTCTCTCCTGCAGAGTCTTACATTGGAGTTTAAAGATCATCTCCGTAACGCTTTCACGATTACCAAATGATCCTGTAACGAAGCGCGCTGCTATCCGTTGGACCTACTCTACTTCCTCTATCAACCGCAACTGGTACGGATTCCACACCGATGAGCAGTATTCAAGCTGTGGGCGAACAAGTGTACTGTAACCTACTTCCTTTGTTTTCGGACTGCATTACCTTAGGATTCTTCCAATGAATCTCAGTCTGGCATCTGCTTTTCCAACGACTGATTTTTTACGATCGTTCCATTTTAAATCACTCCTAATGCCTACTCCCAAATAATTTATGGAATTAGAGCAGCTAAATGATAAAGGATCTTTCTTTCTATGCATTCGCAGCACATTACACTTGTCTACATTGAGATTCAATTGCCATTCCCTGCACCATGCGTCAATTCGATGCAGATCCTCCTGCATTTCAATGCAATTTTCCATTGTTACAACTTCTCTATATACTACCGCGTCATCCGCAAAAAGCCTCAGTGAACTTCCGATGTTATCCACAAGGTCATTTATATATATTATGAACAGCAACTGACCCACGACACTCCCATGTGGCACACCTGACATCACTCTTACTTCGGAAGACTTCTTTCCATTGAGAATGACATGCTGCATTCTGTTATCTAGGATATACCATATGCTCTTATTTGTTCATTAAACGACTGTGGGGCATCTACCTGAGAACCGGTGTCTATGGCCCTCTGAGTCTCGTAGAGCAATAGCGCGAGCTGGGTCTCACACGATCGCCTTTTTCGAAACCCATGCTGATTCCTACAGAGCAGATTTCTAGTCTCCAGAAAAGTCATTATACTCGAACATAATATATGTTCCAAAATTCTACAACTGACCGACGTTAGAGATAAATGCCTATAGTTCTGCACATCTGTCCGACGTCCCTTCTTGAAAAGGGGGATGACCTGCGCCATTTTCCAATCTTTTGGAACGCTGCACTCTTCTAAGACCTACGGTACACCACTGCAAGAAGGGGGGCAAGTTCCTTCGCGTACTATATGTAAAATCGAACTGGTATCCCATCGGGTCCTGCGGCCTTTCCTCTTTTGAGCGATTTTAATTGTTTTTCTATCCATCTGTCAATTATTTCGACATCTGCCATTTTGTCATCTATGCGACAATCTAGAGAAGGAACTACAGTGCAATCTTCCTCTGTGAAACAGCTTTCGAAAAAGACATTTAGTAATTTAGCCTTTAGAGTGTCATCCTCTGTTTCAGTACCATTTTCGTCACAGAGTGTCTGGACATTTTGTTTTGATCCACGAACCGCTTTGACATAAGACCAAAATTTCTTAGGATTTACAGCCTAGTCAGTACAGAGAACTTTACTTTCGAATTCGTTGAACGCCTCTCGCATAGCCCTCCTCACGCTACAGTTCGCTTCGTGTAATTTTTGTTTATCTACAAGGCTTTGGCTATGTTTATGTTTGCAGTGAAGTTCCCTTTGCTTCCGTAGCAGTTTTCTAATTCGGTTGTTGTAACACGTTGCCTCCTTTCCATCTCTTACGATCTTGCTTCGTACATGCTCGTCTAATGCAGATTGTACGATGGCTTTGAACTTTGACCACTGTTCGTCCAACACTATCTGTACTTGAGATAAAAATTCTGTGTTGAGCCGCCAAGTACTCTAAAATCCGCTTTTTGTCACTTTTTCCGAACAGAAAAATCTTCCTACATTTTTTTAATATTTCTATTTACGGCTGAAATTATCGACGCTTTAACCGTTTTACGATCGGTAATTTCCTATTCTGCGATAATAGTTCGGGTCTGTTTGTCACTAGAAGGTGTAATATTTTGTCGCCACGAGTCGGTTCTCTGTTTAACTGCTAAAGGTAGCTTTCAGATAATGCACTTAAAACAATTTCACTGGATTTTTTGTCCCTGCCAGACGTCATAAACGTTTGAGTCTCACGGTCTATATCCGGTAAATTAAAATCTCCTCCCAAAATCTACTCAAAATAGTTTACAAATCTTCCTTCAGGTGTTTTGCGACAACAGCTGCTGCGCGAGGAGGCCTATAGAAACAGCCAATTACCATGTTCGAGCCTTCTTTCACAGTGACCTTCATCCAAATTATTTCACATTTCGTATCTCCGTCAATTTCCTTCAATACTAGTACACTTTCATCGCTATAAACACGCCTCCCCCTTCACTGTCTAGCCTATCACTGCGGTATACATTGCAATCTGAATTTAGAATCTCGTTACTGTTTACATCTGGTTTCAGCGAACTTTCCGTCCCTAGTACTATGTGGGCATTGTGACCGTTTATGAATGAGAGCAGTTCTGGGACCTTTCTATAGACTCTCCTGCAGTTAACTGATACTTCAATGATATTTTCATTCCCTGTTGTGTTCTGCCTACGGTTACGTTGTCGCGGCTCAGGAGGCATCTTGTCGGGCCTAGGGAGGGAATTTTCTAACATAAAAAAAACCCATGTGCACTCAACACGTACGTACTCCGCTACCCTTGTAGCCGCTTCCTGCTTGTAGTGCACGCCTGACCTATTTAGGGAAGCCCTACATTTCTCCACCCGATATCGCAGGTCGAGAAATTTGCACCCCAGATCTGCCTTTAGAGTGTCATCCTCTGTTTTAATGCCATTTTCGTCACAGAGTGTCTGGAGATTTTGTTTTGATCCACGTACCGCTTTGACATCAGACCAATATTTCTTACGATTGTCAGTCAAGGCAGTACAGAGAACTTTACTTTCGGATTCGTTGAACGCCTCTCGCATAGCCCTCCTACACACAGACACAGACACAAATTTTCGTTACAAATCGCCATATAAACAAAACCATGGCAATACATTAAAGTTCATTTATCTGTTTTGTCACAGAGCCAGCACCCAGCATGCTGCTATCCACATGAAAATGTAATTCTGTTTGTGCTCCACCATCTGATGATGAACCTTAACAGGCTAGAAAACTAGTTCATGGAATAAAATAATTTCAAAACAGTGACTGGTTGTGGCGGGATTTGTCATGTCTATTAGGTAATATATGTACAAAAACCACTCCCACGAACCACAGACATTGCCGAGGTGGGGTGGCTTGCGTGCCTCAATGATACAGATAGCCGTGCCGTAGGTGCAACCACAGCGGAGGGGTATCTTTAGGAGGCCAGACAAACGTGTGGTTCCTGAAGAGGGGCAGCAGCCTTTTCAGTAGTTACAGGGGCAACAGTCTGGATGATTGACTGAGCTGGCCTTGTAACATCAGCTAATGTGGCCTTGCCACACAGTTACTGCGAACGGCTGAAAGCAAGGGGAAACTACAGCCGTTACTTTTCCCGAGGACATGCAGCTCTACTGTATGACGATATGATGATGGCATCCTCTCCGGTAAAATATTCCGGAGGTAAAATAGTCCCCCATTCGGATCTCCGGATGGGGACTACTCTGGAGGATGTGATAATCAGGAAAAATAACACTGGCATTCTGCGGATCGGAGAGTGGAATGTTAGATCCCTTAATCGGATAGGGAAGTTAGAAAATTTAAAAAGAGAAATGGATAGGTTGAAGTTAGATATAATGGGGATTAGTGCAGTTAGGTGGAAAGAGGAACAGGATTTCTGGTCAGGCGAGTACAGGATTATAAATACAAAATCATTTGCAGGTATTACAGTAGTAGGTGTGATAATGAATAAGAAAATAGGAATGCGGGTAAACTACTATGAGCAAGACAGTGATCGCATTATCGTAGTCAAGATAGATACGAAGCCAACACCGATCACAGTAGTACAGGTTTATATGCCAACTAGCACTGCCGATGATGAGGAGATCGAAGAAATATATGAGGAGCTAAAGGAAATTATTTAGACAGTTAAGGGAGAGGAAAACTTGATAGTTATAGGAGACTGGAATTCGGTAGTAGGACAAGGAAGGGAAGCGAAGATAGTAGGTGAATATGGTCTGGGCAAAAGGAATGAAAGACAAAGCCGCCTGGTAGAATTTTGCACGGAAAATAATTTAGTTATAACAAAGACCTGGTTTAAGAATCACGAAAGAAGGTTGTATGCGTGGAAGAGACCAGGAGACACCGGGAGATACCAGATAGATTTTATAATGGTAAGACATAGATTTCGGAAGCAGGTTTTAAACTGTAAGACATACCCAGGGGCAGATATAAACTCTGATCATAACGTACTGGTTATGAATTATTGTAGGCTGAAACTAAAAATACTGCAGAAAGGTAGGAAAATAAGGAGGTGGGACCTGGATAAACTGAAGGAACCTGAAGTGCTTAAGAATTTCAGAGGGAGCTTTAGGCAAAAATTGACAGAAACGGCGGAAAATAAAACAGTAGAGGAGGAATGGGTAAAATTGAGGGATGAAATAGTGAAGGCAGCAGAAGACAAAATAGGTAGGAAGGCAAGACCTACAAAAAATCCTTGGATATCACAGGACATACTAAATTTAATCGCTGCAAGGAGAAAATATAAAAATGCAGTAACTGAAACAGGCAAAATGGAGTACAGACGACTAAGAAATGAGATTGACAGGAAGTGCAAAACGGCTAAGCAGGAGTGGCTAGAAGGCAAATGCAAGGATATAGGAGAATGTATAAGTAGGGGGAAAATAGATACAGCCTACAGAAAAATAAAAGAGATATTTGGAGATAAGAAAAACAGCTCTATGAATATCAAGAACACAGATGAAAAACCAGTTCTCAGCAAAGAAGGAAAAGCTGAAAGGTGGAAAGAGTATATAGAGAGGCTCTATGAAGGAAATGAACTTAGCAGCAATATTGTAGAAAGGGGAGAAGAAGTAGATGAACCTGGAGTAGATGATATTCCCTCAGAGCTACTGAAGTCTTTGGGAGAACCAGCCATGACAAAATTGTTTCACCTGTTGTGTAAGATATATAAGACAGGTGAAGTACCCTCAGACTTTAAGAAAAATGTTATAATCCCCATTCCAAATAAAGGTGTGAAAACTACAGAACCATCAGTTTAATAAGTCATGGTTGCAAAATATTATCACGAATTATTTACAGAAGGATGGAAAAGCTGGTAGAAGCCGACCTCGGGGAAGATCAGTTTGGGTTCAGGAGAAATGTAGGAACACGGGAGGCAATACTCACTTTACGGCTTATCCTAGAAGATAGAGTAAGGAAAGGGAAACCTACATTTCTAGCTTTTGTAGATTTGGAGAAGGCTTTTGACAATGTTGATTGGAATAAACTCTTTCAAGTTCTGAAGCAAGCAGGAGTTAAATATAGGGAGTATAGGATTATTTACAACTTGTACAAAAACCAGACAGCAGTTGTCAGTGTTGAAGGGCATAAAAGGGATGCAGTGGTTGGGAAGGGAGTAAGACAGGGTTGTAGCCTTTCTCCAATGTTATTCAATTTGTACATTAAGCAAGCTATAGAGGAAAGCAAGGAGAAATTTGGAGAAGGAATTAAAGTTCAGGGTGAAGAATTAAAAACATTGCGTTTTGCCGACGACATAGTAATTCTGGCAGAGACAGCAAAGGATCTGGAAGAGCAGTTGAACGGAATGGACAGTGTGCTGAAAGGTGCATATAAGATGAAGATTAAGAAGAGGAAAACTAGGGTAATGGAGTGCAGTCTAAGAAAATCAGGTGATGCTGAATGGGTTAGATTGGGTAAAGAAACAATAAAGGAGGTAGATGAGTTTTGTTACTTGGGCAGTAAAATAACAAATGATGGTCTCAGTACAGAGGATATAAAATACAGAATGGCAATGGGTAGAAAAGCATTCTTGAAAAAGCGAAATTTGTTAACATCGAATATAGATTTAAGGCTAAGGAAGTTCTTTCTGAAGGCATTTGTATGGAGTGTTGCCTTGACGGGAGTGAAACGTAGACGATAAACAGCGCGGACAGGAAGAGGATAGAGGCTTTTGAAATGTGGTGCTACAGAAGAATGCTGAAGTTCAGGTGGGTGGATCGCGTAACTAATGAGGAGGTACTGAACACAACTGGGGAGAAAAGGAATTTCTGGCATACCTTGAGTAAAAGAAGGGATCGCTTGGTGGGACACATTCTTAGACATCAAGGAATCGTGAACTTAGCATTGGGGGGAAGTGTGTGGGGCAAAAACCACAGAGGAAGACCAAGAGATGGATATAGTACGCAGATTCAGACAGATGTAGGTTGCCGTTCTTATGTAGAGATGAAGCGGTACTGTGGAGAGCTGCATCAAACCAGTCTCCGGACTAAAGACCACAACAACATGTACAAAAAAGCTTCGAATAAAAGTTCTATGTTGTGCAAAGTATGTTACAACTGTGCATCCAGGTTTGTTGCAAATATTTCTCTAATAGTAAGATGTGTGGCATCGTTAACATCAAATTCAGTCACATATGATGTGGTTTTCCAAGAACGTATTTTCAAAAACAAGCTACAAACGTCTCTATAACGCAAGCGTTGCACGATTTGTGCCCGCTTCATTGTCGCGTACCAACCGCGAATACATCTAAATGGCCATAATTTCTGGATTGTTTCTGATAAATACGACTTTGCAATACAAGGCGTGTTTTTTTAAGTAAGTACCGTTTTTAAATTTAAAAAAGACATGCTAAGATATCTCAATAAATTTATTTATAAATGAAAGGCTGTATCTTAATCTACTTTCCTTCATAATTTCCGTCAGTATTGAGGCACTTGTCATAACGTTGTACCAGTTTCTGAATACCCTCCTCATAGAAGTTGGCCGCCTGACTTGTTAACCACTGCATCACAATTGTTTTGCCTTCGTCATCGTCTTTCTCAGTCACAATGCCATACGAAACACTACGAGAAACATTAGGAAAGTCATCCCGCAAGGAGGAAATCGTAAAGCGTCTGTTTTCTCTCACCTTATTATTCACTTCCTGCGCCAAACTTTCATTAACGACCGAAGGACGCCCACTCCGTTGGTCATCATGCACATTTGTGCGGCCATCTTTAAATGCTCTCGGTCATAATGTTTTCTCCGTAAACTGCACAGATCTCACGATGAATATCGATCGCTTTTAGGCCTTTAAGACTAAGAAATCTTATAACAGCTCGTACTTCACAATCGGCGGGACTTACGATTATCAGAGGCAGCTTAAACAGTCAGTACACAACGTAAACAATGAAGAATCAGACTGTAATAGCGTCAGTGCGTAGACAACAGATGTAGGTATCCAGTGCGCATAATATTATTGAGATGTCTTAGCACGTTTTTTTTTTTTTTTTTTTTTTTTTTCAAAACGGTACTTACTTAAAAATCACGAATGGTACCAGTACATGATATACCATTAAATTTGGTATTACCATTAAATTTGGTATTAGCGATGCCATACGTTGTGCTATAAGTCAAATGTCGAAATAAATAACACAATATTTTGTGGCAGGGATGCAAAAAAAATGATTTTTTGGAAAATCTCGATGCAAATTTTTAACTTCACACACACACACACACACACACACACACACACACACAATCGTTTCAACGGTATTCATTCAGAACTATTAAACTCAGTTAATGGCCATATGGACACGTAAATAATATCCCATATATTGCTCAACACTACTAGATATTTAGAGTTGATTAAAAAGGAGGTGTCACCACTTGGGCAGGTCAGCCGATGACATCTTTGGGAAAGACAGCTGTAGCAAAACTATTCCATTTAGCACTCGGGTGTTTCAGCATGGAGCGACCCCTGGTGCCTCAGTAGCACTTCAGCTATGTGATCATTTCATGTAATCCTTGTGAACTTTTTCAACAATAAATCTTTGGCCAATTGGAACACTCTTACAACGCTGTATTAATTTCTATATTCTTGACTCCCACCTAGACAGAGAAAAATTATCAAAGTAATAAAGTAGAAGACACCAGAACTTTGTAGGAGAGGTTTAGGTAGTTTCTTCTCCTGCGCGCTAATCGAAAATAGAATGGTGTATATACAGTATGAAGGTGGTTCGATGAACCCCCTGCTAGGCACTCACAAGGGCAAGGCCTCAGACACAGCCAACCGATTCGGCTTAAATTTGTGTATAACCTAAACCGAATACGATACACTACGTGATCAAATGTATCCGGATACCACCAGAACCATCAATTTTTCATATTAGGTGCATTGTGCTCTCACCTACTGCCAGGTACACCACATCAACGACCTCAGTAGTCAAACATGTGAGAGAGCAGAATGGGGCGCTCAGCGAAACTCACGGCTTTTTATTTTTATGTATGTAGAGCCACAGATTAACATATACAGAGGAGCAGCCCCCTCTAAACCACTGTCCTACGCTCCCCTCATAGTTCCGTAAGATGCTAGCAGGTGTCAGGTGGATCGCTGGCTTAGGGTGCCTCTCGTACGTCAGAGGGTAGCGTGGAGAGGAGACTGAGGGGAGAGCTTGTGCCGCCTGCCACGAGGCCACGGCTGTGTCCAGCTTGCTGGCGTCTGAGGGGAGGTGGTGGTGGGGGCAGCCGTTACTTGCCGCCTGCTCTGGCCAGTTTAAAGGGCTGCTTCTGACCGCAGCGCCACCATGGGACATCTTACAGAACTGCTGGAAACCCTCCCTCCCCGCACCCCTGAGCGTAGGACCGGGCCCTTACGGAGGTTTCCCGTCTGTATCTATTTGTCTGTGGTAGAGCTTATGGGACTTAACTACGGGGTAATCAGTCCCTACACTTACAAACTACTTATGAACTAGCTGACACTAAGGGCGGCACAAATATCCATGCCCGAGGGGGGGATTGGAACCCCCGACCGTAGTGGCCGTGCACACCGTGACTGGCGCGCCGCAGACCGCTCGGCCACCGCGGTCACGGCTTTCGAACGTGGTCAGGTGACTAGGTGTCCGTTGTGTCTGTAAGTGAGATTTCCACACTCCTAAACATCCCTAGGTCCACTATTTCTGACGTGGTAGTGAAATGGAAATGATTTGGAACGCCGACTTCGTGCTAGGCCTGACCGACCTGCATCGATACCTCTCCTCAGAGCAGCACTTCGTGAAGGATAGACTCCCATTCCTCAAGAAACCTGCCAGTACCTGACTGGACGTATGCCTGCGAGTGTGGAAGCTGTCATCAAGGCTAAGGGTGGGCCAACACCACACTGAATTCCAGCATTATTGATGGACGGCGCCACCAACTTATACTTCATTTTCTGCCAGGTGTCAGGATACTTTTGACGCATGATGTATTTTGGCTTAACACCACCACCCCCAAAATTTTTGAAAAATAAATCACCCCTAATCGTTATGACGAGCAATCAATTCCAAATTGACGGGATTGTTAGATAATTGTAAATTGAGGGTTATTAATCCTGAGGTATGGCGTCCACAAACGCATAATTTTCCAGAAAACGAGGAAACATTTAACAACTGCCACTATGTAAACATGCCACATAGAAACATATTTGGTGGAAACGGCAAAAAAGAAAAAAAAATGTAACAGCCTGGGATGTGGAGTACCAGGGTTCGAATATCAAGGAAACCAAGCGGATGTTTCTTCTCGTTTGTATTTATTCATATCTCAATTGATACGGATAAGAGGATTAAAAATTAAGTAAATCAACAAGGACTGTTAATAAGGTAGGCAAATCAGTTTCTCTAACTACTTGGGATAGTGTTCTCTTGCGGTCTTCAGTCCGAGACTGGTTTGATACAGCTCTCCACCCTATTCTATCCTGAGCAAGCCTCTTCATCATTTCATGAGAACGGCCACCCACATGCATTTGAATTTGCTTACTGTATTCGTCTCTTGGTCTCCCTCTGCGATTTTTACCGTACACACATTCCTCCAATGCTAAATTCACATTGTCAGACAATTTGTCCTACCAATCGATCACTTCTTTTAGTCAAGCTATACCAGAAATTCTTTCTCTTCTCATTTCTGCTCAGTACTTCCTCATTAGTTACGACTGGTACGACTGGCAGTATTGTATCCAAATCCTTCTGCTCAATATCGACGTACAGTACATCGACAGCATATATGCTAACGTCTTGTTAAAACGTTCTGTAATACTATTTGTCTCAAGATGGGACAATGTCGCAACGTGATACTACCTCTGATACCAATTTCGACATGAATACTTTTCCTCTATCAGATATCATCACATTTCGTGCACACTGCTTCGAAATGATGTCTTCTACTAGGAATTTTTCGATGTCTGGGCCTTCTGCCGTCGGCACAGGTTTCGCGACAGCTTAGCGGCTGAGGTAGACAGTGCAGACTATTATCTATCGGTTACCGGCTGTCGACTTCATGAACCTACCTAAAAGTTCGATTCCCATCCGGTGGAATGGAGCTGCTGCAGGTGGAATTGGTACCAGATTACCTGGAGGTAATTGCAGCACATGCATCTGTCGCTGGCACTCCTTACAGTGACTCACATTGAGCTCGACACATCGGTAGAGACCTTGCCAGTAATACCTGCGTCTGATTCTGTCTAGGGTCTTCAAGAATCCCAGATGATCGGATATTGGAGAATCATGGAAATACTTGAGAAAAGCTGGCCAAAGATGAGCTGGAAGAACCAGTAGCACTTTGGGGCCTAGTGGATCGTAGTTGATCTTATAAAATGTCCCGTTTATCAGTTGAAACTCTCCTTTGGTCGGTTCTCCTTTCTCCAAGGCCTCTCTGGTTTGTAATAATGCTGGATCTTCCATCTGTTCAGCTGTAAGTCACCTAACTCAGTGAAGGCTGAAACTTCATCCATGCGCCCGTTTTTTAATTTTTGAGTACCACTGTGACATAGTACTCTTGGAGTCTTAGTGCCCATCTTGCTGGTCGACCTGATGGATCCTTCAAACTGGTCAGCCAACATAAAGAATGATGGTCTGTAACGACGATGAATGCTTTACCGAATAGATACGGCCGAAACTTGTTGATAGTCCAGATAACGGTGAGACACTCCTTCTCGGTTGTAGAGTAGTTCATCTCGAACTTCGAGAGAACTCTTGATGCATAAGCTAAATGTTCAAATGTTTGTAATTCTTATGGGACCAAACTACGTTGGTCATCAGTCTCTAGACTTACAGACTACTTAAACTAATTTAAACTAACCTAAGGACAACATACACATCAATGCCCGAGGGAGGATTCAAACCTCCGACGCGGAAAGCCGCGCGATCCGTAACGTGGCGCTCCAGACCGCTCGGCTACTCCCGCGCGTCGAAGCATAAGTTGTCACCTTTTTAGCACCATCTTGAATTTTTACAAGCACTGCACTAATTCCATAACGACTAGCGTCTGTGTGAAGTTCAGTTTCCGCATTCTCGTCATATAAGGTTAGAACTGGTGCGGAAGTTTGAGCCTTCTTAAGTGCCCAGAAAGCTCTTGTGTCATCCCAGTAAAAGTTGGCGAGTCCCTGCAGAAGCTCTTGCAATGGAAGTGCCTTGTTACAAAATCCTTTTATGAAACGTCGATAGTACGAGCACAATTCGAGAAAACTTCTCACATCACGAATGTGCTGAGGAGTTGCAAATTCTTTGACTGCCCTTACTTTACCTGGATCAGGACGGACACCATCACCGTTGATTAGGTGGCCCAGGATTTTTATCTCTTTGGCGACGAAGTGGCACTTCTTTGGACTGAGGCGGAGTCTTGCAGTCTGAACACACTACAACACAGTTGACAGGCGATTCAGGTGTTCTTCAAATGTTGTCGAGAAAACGACAATGTCATCTAAATAGCAAAGACACGTCATCCACTTAAGGTGTCGAAGCTAGTTGTCCATCATGCTTTCGAATTTGGCCGGAGCATTATATAATCCAAATGGCATTACTTTGAATTCATAGAGACCGTCAGGTGTAATAAAAGCCGTCTTTTCCCTGTCAGCTTCGTCAACCTCGATTTGCCAGTAACCTGTCCATAGTTGAGCTCCTTTCAAGCAGTCTAAGATGTCGTCAATGTGCGGCAATGGTTATACGTCTTTCTTGGTGATTTTGTTCAGCCGCCGATAGTCGACACAGAATCTCCACGTGACATCCTTCTTCTTTACGAGGACCACCGGAGATGACCAAGAACTCTCCATAGGTTGAATAATGTCATCGTCCAACATCTTCTCCACTTCCTCCCGAATTATCCGTCTTTCAACAGGCGACACTCTATACGAACGCTGGTTAATTGGTGTATGATCCCTAGCATTGATATGGTGCCTTATCGTGTGTCGTTTCGTCTTTTTTCCTGCTGGGATGTGAATGCACCCTAAAACTGGCGTAGTATAGCTAACACCCGCTGACGTTGTTCCTTGGTCAGTCCGGGCCTATTGCCAGTTCCACGGTTGTTTTCTCCAGCATGTTGTCTGTACTAACAGCAGAGCATGGGTCTTCGTTGATGACGTTGAGCTCACCGTCCTGGATCGATTCAGCTGTCTCAGTACACATTCCTTTGGGGATACGTTGTGACTGCTCTCCTCGACCACCGGTAATGCTTATGATAGCCTCTGGCATGTAAATTTCCTTTGTGAGCCTAATAAACTTTTTACTACCGACAAGCACTTCACATTGTAATCGGTCATCTATGTTTGTGACTGGAACTCTTCTCATTGTCAACGGCGGGATCGTCACATTGTCAACGGCAAATAATTCTGTATTACGTGTACCCGTCGGAACGACTTCTTCAATTTGCAGTTCAGATCTTCCGTCAGTGATAGCTTGGGATGCCTGAAGGAAGTCCCATCCAAGGATGACATGACTACATTCTGTTAAAACGACAAATTGAAACGGCTGGGTCCTGTTGTTGATGGTTATTCTTGCGGCACAAGTTCCTGCTTGCTGGTCGTACTTAACATTTGCGACCTTCAGCACAGTTGCCCCCGTATCACAGAACATTGTCTTCTTTAGCGTACGGCGGTAATTATCCGCGGTGGCCGAGCGGTTTGCGGCGCGCAAGTCACGTTCTGCACGGCCGCTACGGTCGGGGGTTCGAATCCTCCCTCTGACATGGATATTTGTGCCGAGGTTAGAATTAGCTAGTACATAAGTAGTTTCTAAGTTTAGGGACAGATGACGCCGTAGTTAAGTCCCATAATCCCTACAAACATTTGAACATTTGATTTTTGGTAATTATCCGACAATACAGAGTAAGAAGCTCCTGAATCAACCAGTGCCCGGACAGGTTGGCCGTTGATTATGACGTCGATAAGATTTCCCGACATCTTAGCGACTGTCGTCCACGGAGGATTTTCATCTGCGACGGTCTCACCTCCGTAGATGGTCGCCTCACTTAGTTTTCCTGGGCGCGGCGGCTAGGGATGAACTACCTAGTACTAAGGACGGCACAAATATCCGTGCCCGAGGGAGGATTCGAACCCCCGACCGTAGTGGCCGTGCAGACCGTTACTGGAGCGCCTCAGTCCCATCGGCCACCGCGGCCGGCGGCAAAATAATCGTCAAATACTCGCCTCCTCTCTCTGCAGTAGCGTACTACTTGTCCAGGACGCCCACAGTGGAAACACACTGGCGTGTTGTCTTCTGTCCTCCAAAGAACTGTTCTTCTGCGGGGCGTCATAGTTGCCGGGGAGTTGGTTGTGGCCGCGTCGCCGCAGTTTAGTAGCCGAGCGGTCTAAGGCGCCTCGCTGCGGAGCGTGCGGTTGCTCGCTGTCGGAGGTGCGAGTCCGTCCTGGGGCATGGGTTCCTGTGTTGTCCTTAGGTTAGTTTACTTTAGTTTCTAAGCTACGGACTGATGACCACGCAGTTTGGTCCGATAGATTTACAAACATTTGGAAATTTGTGGCCGCGTCGGTCGGTTCATGGGCTGTCGTTTGACGGCTGCAACGTAAGTCATTGTAGGGCGAGGCCATTCCTCACGTCGGTGCAGGTGCTAATGTCTGAAATACATCTACCTCAGCGGCGTCGGGTTACTCATGATTTACAGGATTGATATCCATGGCCATAATCTGGTGCTCGCATGGTCCAACAGTCCCGGCTGCCATAAACTGTTGTAATTCTTCTCTCACAATTTGTCGTGTGAGAGAAGCAAAGTCATGCTGGTCTTCCACAACGGCCTTAGGGACAACATTCCGAAGTCTGTCGTATTTCTTTCGTCCGAGCCTCGTCTGTTGCATCTCTTCAATTTTCTAGCACCATTGGATAAATTCTTGTGTCGTCGAAACGTCTTTCAACAGAAGAGTTTGATACATGTCTTCTGCAATGTCCTTCATCAGGTGTGAAACTTTATCGGCCTCCATCATATCCGGATTAGCTAAGTGATATAGGGCCAAAACACTCTGTATATACGATTGTGTTGACTCACCATGTTTCTGGGACCTGTTTTTCAATTGCTCTTCCGATAACCGGACTTGCCGCTGGTGGTCTCCATACGTCTTCTTAAGTTCTTCCTGCAATTTTTCCCAGCTATCGAGTTTGTCCTTGTTGTTTTCAAACCACTGCTGGGTTGTCTCGTTCAGGTAGAAATAAACGTTTGCCCAGCACATAATGTGGTCCCACCTATTATACTTGGCGACTCGGTCGAAACCTTTCACTCATTTATTAGGGTCCTGTCCAGCGTCTCCTGAGAACACCGATCGGTGTCTGATTTGCAGCTGGCTTAGCGCTGTTTTGGCATCCATGGTTCTTATGACACGGACCTTCGGATGGAGGTAATCAGTATACCCTTTGTATTCCGGTCCCTGTCCGTGTAGGTGACGGCTCTTATGCTGCCTAATCGGAGCCACGATGATGCAGATGTTGCACAGGATACACGGCGCCTCCACCAAACAATGTCGCGGTGAAATGGAAGCAGGCTTGACTTCGAAGGCAGGGTTGTCAACTGAACACAGCACTTATACTAAAAGCAGGTTTATTGCGAACCGAAACATACACGCAGCACTGACTGCCTCTCGGGCAGAGTGCTCTGCTATTTATACACAGACAGAATGCTCCAGAATTTAGAAGAATAGTAAATAAGAAACATGTAGAAACTACAAGTGAACATAAGAAACATGTAGAACATTCTGGAAATGATAAATACAAAGAAATAAATTTTTTCAAGTGGACGGGATTGAACCGGCGACCTTCAGCACTGCAATCGGTGACGCTATCCATTGCGGCAATATATTAGATATTGTACTCACCTATAATAATAATACAGTTTTCTGTATCGCAGGACCTAATTGAGGAGCAAGACTCCAAGAGTGGTAATAAAGAAACTTGAATTACTCTTATGCACATGACAATCTTAATCTTAAGGAAAAAGAATCAGTGAGAAACAAAGGAATTAGTATATTTTTTTAATTTATCCAGGAGTTCCTCAATTGAATAAAAGGAGTGAGTCATGAGGTAACTCTTCAATTTAGACTTAAAAGTGCATGGTTTAGTACTAATATGCGAGCGCAGAAACGATTCTAAGCAAAAACGTACCAGCAAATTGAGAGCACTTAACGCGCTCGGTTAGCCATGTTGTCTAACGCACCGCTTTCCGAGATGGGGAGGCGTACCGGCCCCGGTTCGAATCCTCCCGGCGAATTAGCGAAATGGGTCGGAGTGCCGGACAGCCTGGATGTGGTTTTTAGGCGGTTTTCCACAACCCCCTAGGTGAATACCAGGATGGTCCCCAAGTCCCGCCTCAGTTACACTGTTCGTAACACTTTCCAATTTCACACACATACAACACTATACGCAGACATTTGGGGTACACATTTCCTCCTGGGGGCATGGAGTGGCGGCAGGAAGGGCATCCGGCCACCCTGTAAATATTAACACATGCCAAGTCCACGTTTAACACAGTGCCGACCATGCATGTGCGAGAAAAGGGCCGAAGAGAAGCACTTAACTCAGGAGCTACCACTAACTTACCGCTGTTTATTGCATAGCCAGTGAAATATACATTTCTGTGGACATTACAACTACAGCAAAAAGTGAAAAGTCCGAAAAAATTTCTTGAGGCCATGTTATTAAGCTAAGCACTACCAATTTTCATAAGTAGTTAAGTATAACAAACTAAAAAATTAATCTACGGTTCAGAACATATTAAATTGGCACATAAATAATATTTAAGGTTGGTCCTCTACCATCACGGTGTTGCGTAAATTTAGGTAAACCATCGTAAGGGGCACAGCATCGTTTACTTGCTTAAAGAATTTCTCACATGTGCCTGATTTTGAAAGGTATTTGCATTCAGCAACAAATACAGGACTTTTATCTGAGTTGTAGTGACCCACATCACCCTCGGGTCAGTTTAAATAGTCCCTAAAAAGCTTTTTATTTCCACAGATACCACATACGTCGCTGCTAAAAGCTGTGTCATTGGCAATTACAACTCCTTGCATACTCAAAGCCTGACAAAGTTATCATTCATAAGAATCTTAAATTAGAGACACAGCAGCTATTTCTGATTGTAATGTTCAAATGTTTGTTAAGCTTATGGAGCTTAACTGCGGGGTCATCAATCCCTAAACATACAAACTACTTATGAACTACCTTATACTAAAGACAACACAAACATCCATGCCCGAGGGCGATTCGAATCCAGGACGGGGAACGGCCTCGCGCATCGGAACATAGCGCCTCAATGCGCTCGGCCACTCCGCGGCGGTGCCATTTCTGGATTTATAGTGGAACTGTCATCTAATATGATTGAAGTATGCCACGTACCACGTTTTACATGCAATAACTCTTTTGCTTATAAGCTGTTCCTTATTAAAAAAAAAAACGGGGTACGAAGAAGGAGCCTCCTAGTAGACTGTGAACCGATAAGCTGAAGAACACAGTCGGGCGTACCCTGGAAACGGTGAAAAATTCACCGGCTAATCCTTCTAACACCAGATCAAGTTAGAGCCAGAAGGAACATCAAAGATGCAACGGCCTTTATCAAGACCAACCCTCGTGATAATCTTTATAAATATTGAGGGATTTTCTAGTCATAAGAGTATTTTATTAGCAGACATATGCAATAAGCATAAATGTGATGTATTATTGGTGCAGGAAACACATCGGGGAACCACCAGCCACAGACCTAAAATTGCAGGAATGGAGTTAGTCATCGAAAGACCTCATGACAAGTACGGGAGTGCGATTTTCGTTAGACCTGGGCTCAATGTAACATCAGCTGCATTGACAGAAATAAATAACATTGAAGTACTTACCATCCGGGCCCAGAAGTTCTCTGTGACGACTGTGTACAAACCACCAGATATGGACTTTGTTTTCAATGAACCTAACAATTTTACATATGACCATATTAATTTTGTGATGGGCGACTTCAACTGCCATAGTGAAGCGTGGGGGTACAATGAGACTGGTGAAAACGGGATACAGCTTGAATCCTGGGCTGACAGTAATGACCTGCAACTTATTCATGACCCAAAACTCCCAGCATCGTTCAATAGCGGAAGATGGAGGAGAGGATATAATCCTGACAACATCTTTGTGAGTAGGAAGTTGGCAATGCAATGTGTGAAGCTTGTTGATCATCCCATCCCAAGTACCCAACACAGACCCATTATTTGTGTTGTGAATGCCATCGTAAAGCCAGATGAGGTGCCCTTTCGAAGGCGGTTTAATTTCAAAAAAGCAAACTGGCAACAATTTCAAGAGCAATTGGATGAAGAGATTGAGAAAATTCCTCCTCGACCAGATGAGTATGGTAGATTTATCGATCTTGTGAAAGAGGTTTCAAGGAAAAATATCCCAAGAGGTTGCCGCACCCAGTACATCCAAGGACTGAGCCTTGCTTGACAGGTACCAGAAGTTGTCCAATCGGGACCCTTTCAGCGAAGATACGTTGGAGGCTGCGGAAGATCTAATGCAGGCTATTGCTGAGGATATCACGGTGGTGCAATCTTGTCGAGAACCTAGACATGAAGCAAAAAGCAGACGTGCATGGAAATTATTAAAAAACTTGAGTGGGGACCCAACTGACCATAAACAGAAGAACAATGGAGTAACAGCAAATCAGATCGCTAGGCAACTTCTGAAGAATGGGAAAACAGGAGGGAGAAAAGAAAGGAAAAGAGCTATACCCCAAGAACAAAAAGATGATGGCCTCCTCAATACATTATTCACAGCAACCGAACTGGAAGACGCCATTCAGAGTATGAAACTGAATAAGGCCTGTGGAACTGATGACCTTAGAATGGAGCAGATAAAACATTTTGGGCCCAAAGTTCAAAATTGGTTATTGCAAGGAGCTTAAGGAGCTTAAGATCCCAAAATTATGGCAGCAGGCGAAGGTGGTGGCCTTACTGAAACCTGGCAAGGAGATATCGGATCCTAAAAGTTACAGACCAGTGTCACTTCTATGCCATCTCTACAAGATGCTGGAGCGGATGATTCTTAACCGTGCAGCACAAATAATTGATGGAAAGATCATAAAGGAACAAGCCGGTTTTAGACGAGGAAGATCTTGTTGTGGGCAAATACTCAATTTAACGCAGCACATAGAAGATGGCTTTGAAAGAAAATTAATAACTGGAGCAGCTTTCATAGATCTTACTGCTGCGTATGACACGGTAAACCACAGAAAGTTATTGTGCAAATTGTATCATCTCACAGGGGACTGTAGGCTGACAATGTTTATTGGTAGCCTTCTGCAGAATCGAAGATTTTATGTATCTCTAAATGGCAAGAACAGCAGATGGCGGCTGCTGAAGAATGGCTTACCACAAGGAAGTGTACTTTCTCCGATCTTGTATAATGTGTACACTAATGACCAACCTATCCCTCAAGATACACGATTGTTCGTATATGCTGATGACACAGCTGTGGCTGTCCAGGGATCCAGTTTTGATGAAGTATCCCAAAAACTATCCAGTGGTCTTGAAGAACTTGCTCAATACTACGATGCCAATCACCTAAAGCCAAACCCTTGTAAAACACAAGTATGTGCTTTCCATCTACGCAATAGAGATGCTGGTGTTGATCTTAACGTTACGTGGCAGGGTAAGAAGCTAGAGCATTGTCCAACACCTAAATACCTTGGGGTTACACTTGACAGAACGCTCTCCTTCAAACAACATTGCCGAAATACGAAGGTCAAAGTTTGCTCCAGAAATAACATCATCCGCAGGCTGACAAACTATGAATGGGGAGCTCAACCATCAGTACTGAGAACATCAGCACTTGCTCTATGTGTCTCAGCAGCAGAATATGCAGCACCAGTATGGGATGCATCCGCCCACACTAAACAGATTGATGTGTCAACGAGACTATGCGCGTTATTACAGGCTGTCTCAGAACCACACCAACAGGTAATATGTACCTCCTTGCTGGAATTGCTCCACCCAGGATAAGAAGGCAGGTGGCAGCAGACGCTGAGAGAACAAAGAAAGAGAGCGATTACCGACATCCATTGAATGGGCACATCGGTAAGGCTCGGAGGCTCAAATCTAGAAACAGCTTCATCGCAAGAACTAAGATCCTTGACGGTTCGCAGGAAGATAACAGAGTCTGTAAATGGAAGAATGAACAAACCGGACTGCCAATAACGCCAAAAGAGGAAATGGCACCTGGAAACAAGCTTCCCTATATAGTTTGGAGAACACTAAACAGGGTGAGGGCTGGTGTACCCAGATGTAAAACTAATCTGCGCAGGTGGGGTCTGCTGACTAACGATGACGATGCTCTTTGTGATTGTGGAGAGGTTCAGGATGAGGCACATCTGCTTACGTGCCGACTATTGCCGGAGCCCTGCAGTTTCAGTGACCTGCTGCAAGCCAATGACAAAGCCGTGGCGGTGGCTAACTATTGGAAAAACAAAACTTGATCTGGACACGGAAATGAAATGAATGAATCAAAAAAACGTTCAAATGTTGGTAGAGCTTATGGGACCTAACTATGGGGTCATCAGTCCCTAAACTTACAAACTACTTATGAACTAGCTAAGACTAAAGACGGCACAAATATCCATGCCGGAGAAGGGATTCGAACCCCCGACCGTAACTGCCGTGCAGACCGTGACTGACGCGCCGCAGACCGCTTGGCCACTGCGGCCGACTGTTCCTTATCATTGTTCTTTATCATTGTTTCATCGAAGATATTCAAAAATAAATTATGCAAGATGTTTAAAAGTCGGTTTTCTCCCAGAAAAATGACCATTTGTGCTTTACACCAGGACAAGATAAACAGTTCTCAGTATAACACAGAGCACTGATATCAATGTAATTATGTTTTCGTTGTATTGATAAAAGTTGCGCAATAGCTTCATCTCATCGTATTTAATTCAGTACACAGGATTGCCATGCCGCCGTGTTTAGAACGTTCAGCTGCCAACGGAAGGTCATTCACAATCGTTGAAGGTGAAAGACGGCTGTCTGCCGTCTTCCCTAGATTTTTAAATTTGTAATTTTTCTAAGTTCACTAGACGGGCTTTTTTTGCTAAACGAGAACCCCTTTCGTTCGGAAGTATGAGCAATAGCATTTCATTTCATGTTTTTAAATGTTATTTTCTGTAATACTGTGTTAATATTGCTGGGATTTTATTATGCTAATAATTTATCATTGTGTCTATGAATATGGACGTCTCCGTGACGCCACTGTCCCTGGAAGAATGTGTACTTGCTTTATTCTGTATGTTCATGTATGAGCATCTTCTAGCATGGGAGTCTGAGTGTATGTATGAGAATTTTTGTCGTCGGCTGCTGGTTGCTCGCTACTAGTGTTTCTCTGGCTTCATGTCGATAGGTAGTCGTTACCAACCTCTGCTTTTGATGCTACCAGAGAGGTTCCTCCGCCCTTTGGTTACAAGTTGGGCTGGAAATGCCCAGTAGCGAGCCTCGGTAGGACGCACGAGTTCAAGCTCTCCCCACCACCTCGTTTTTCTTAGGTTTTTACGGATTTCCGGTGGTGGCGGGGACCCTGCTGGCCGACTTCGGCACTCTGTGGCTGCGCCTCGAGCTGGTAAGACGTTCTTATTTTCTTTCGTCCCTTGAGATGCTAGCGATTCTTTGTCTGGTATTAAAGTTAGACCTCAGAACTCAGGTTCATTTTTTGGAATAAGTTTCTTCGATCATGTACGGAAGTGTATTCAATTTCATTTCAATGATTTTGCATAGGCAAGCGCAGTGAATATGTATCTAATTCGGTTTGTTGTTGTTATTGTTTAGAAGGGACTAGCTAATTCGGTTTGATAACGGCTGAGAATCGGTAACCTTTTTGAGACTAGGTGGCGGTTTACGAACTCTGTTTAATTTCTATCTAGTTTTGTGGGTTGCAATTAATGTGCAGGAATATTTTTATTCTGTATAGTGCATGTGAAATATTCTTTTTCGTTTTCTCCTTCTGCGAGTTATATGTACTCCACGTGGTGTGTTCTTAGAACAAAGCCTTCAGCTACCCCTGTGTGTTTCTAGGCCCTTTAAGCAAGAAATCATGTATATATCTTTCTGATTTCCCTCATTACATCGCGATCTCCTCTCCGTCTATTTTAAATTGTTGTTTCGTTTCCAACTTGTACTTTGCATTCAGACTCCCCCAGTAAATTCTCTTCTACCCTTGTACAGCGCCCTTTATTAGATTGCTTATGAAATATTACGTATTTTTAGGGGCTGCATGCCGTATTTGATTTACTCCGACTTTGAATTTATTCCACTATTCTGATTTTTGAAGACTGGACTTCGTCCATCTGTGTAAAACCTTCCCAATCGCGTCTAACTGTATGTCTTTATTTTCCTTATGATATGTAATTGTTCAAATGTTTGTAAATCTTATGGGACTTAACTATGGGGTCATCTGTCCCTAGACTTACAAACTACTTACGAACTAGGACGGCACAAATATCCATGCCCGAGGGGGGATTCGAACCCCCGACCGTAGTGGCCGTGCGGATCGTGACAAGCGCCTCAGTCCCCTCGGCCACCGCGGCCGGCCCTTATGATATCCTAATCATTTCTAAGGGTTGCATGCCGTAGCTATTTTTCGGAAATTGAATTTTGTAGTTTTTACTGGTTTTCGGAACCACATGGTTCCGAACTCCGACTTCAAGGGTTTGTAGCTAGTCACTTGAGTTCTCGCCACTGCTCACATACCAGTGCCTTGCCACTATGTATTCTTGCTTCGCAATCTATGATTCCCTTTATTTTTGTTGAAATGAATACGATCTTTAAGCACTTCGCCTTCAGTGGGGGTGCGAATATGTAATGTAGCAGACACGTGACGTGTATCTCAGTAAATATGCATGCTCACGGTTTGATTTAAATGCTAATTAATCTCGCTATTATTGCGTACCATCTCAAATAAAGAAAGACCAGAGCCACCTACGAAGTTTACTTTCCTTGTGTGGTGTGGTACGGTACATCTTGGTTCGCTGAATTTCGCCTACGATAGCGGCGCCTGCTTCTGCTTCGTGGGGTGGATTTCGATTTGCTCCGCGCGTGTGAGTGGATGAATGTTTGTTTATTGTAAATCCTCCCGCTGACGATCTTCAGTTCAGATTACTTTAAGTTACTGTAAATGGGGATGCATTTTTATTGTTTAACAAAATTTGTGCCCCCATTTGCTCATGTTTGAAGTGAATAAATAATTTATTGTCTGTGAATTTGATTCTTCTTATGAATATTAATTTATGAATACCCTCCCTTTTTTATTTAATGTTGTTTTTCACCAGTGCTGAGAACAAACTCAGATGCAAATTATCATGTTTTAATTCTGTTGCGCCATAAATGTTCTCACAGCCATCTTCATGAAATGGTTTAGTTCGGGGTGGCTCGTATATTAATGAAGTGTGTAATTCTCGTGATCTACGACGTATGTTGGCCACCGTCTCTTTGTCTTCCTGCTGCTAAAGTAAAGTTCGTGTCAGTTCTAAATTCTGGGCAAGGGAACAGGATTCTGTTGCAGGAAGTATTCAGTAGCTCACGCGAATCCTTTAGCTGGTTTTACGGCCAGAGTAAGCTTTTTAACTGGCTCCTTTCAGCTAGAATTAATTTTTCAATTAACGTTGGTCTTTCAAAGGTTTGTATTGATTCTGCTGCTTCGTTTTTAGTGATTAAGATTTGGGGATATTATTTCATTATTGACTTACTTCTCTTAAAGTTTATTCATGGGAAGCTTATTTCGCAACTGTAACGGTAGATGAAACACTGAGAAAATGCGCAAGTACTTATAACATTGTAAGTTAAGTGATAACAGGAGTAAGAAGCAGTTGACGCCTCAAGTAGATCACTAGGAAGCTTTCGCTGTAATTTACACGAAGGGCTAAAATAGGAAGGTATTACATGACAGTTGGGACACAAAAGCAGATTTGAAAACGAATGTCTGCACCGTCTTCAAAAATATCTCACTAATTTTGTGCAGTGGTTTGACACTGTAAATCAAACATAGGTCTGGTACTTCACGCCAAAAATGAAACCGGGTTTATAGGCGGGGAGAAACCGGAATATGAAGCCGGTTTCCTCTGCCGAAAAGAATCCGGCCAATGTTTTCTTGAATGAAACCAGGAATTTCCTATTACTTATTACGTTGCACAGAGTAGAATTATAACTGCCGAATAATACATGTTATTCGCGCGAAATGGATGACAAAAATTACACGACCAGAGACAAAAACAGAAATCATCTTTATCAGGAAATTTTAATTATCCTACCATGATACTTTGAAACGCAGAGCCAGTGGGGCTTTTAATTTGAATTTTTGGCATCTAGTAACCACAGCTGGCACTCTCTTCCTTCCTCTATCTCACATCTTTTTCTTGTTCATCTTCTTCATCGTCTTTATACAGTGTGAAGCGAAATTAGCGCACTTGGACTTCGCAGTGCCATTCCTCACATGCTAGCAATACAAAATTTCGTCCTGCGCAATTTCCGTCAGTAAATGGACGTCGAAGGCTTCCATGGGTGTGTGTTCCATACGTTTGTTTTTTAAACACACAATTACACCAATAACGTTCTAGGGGATGTAGAAGACGCCTTGAGGAACAAAATGAGAATAGAAACTAGTCTTGTGTAGTTCGCGAACGAACTAGTTCGGAAGAGCGCTCCCTCAGGCGAACTACGCGAACTAGTTCGCATATCTCTCACCTCTTACTTCGTCCGCTCCCTTTTCCGAAGACTGACGGGTAACAGCGAGAGGACGCGAGAGCGCGCAGAATCGCGTGATTCCCTTCTGCCAGTTGCCGTCATTTCGAGCTGAGATGCAGCTTAGGTGTAGTTTTATTAGCGATATCAAAAGCCAAAACGAGCGGACGAACTAAAAAGAGCGACCTACTTCGCGGCCGAGCTGCGAACTAAAATGAGAGCTACCGGTAGCGTACTAAAATATGCGCGATAGGTCGCGAACTAAAATATGCGTGATAGGTCGCGATCTAAAATATGCACGATGGGTCGCGAACAGAATTAAAAATTACTTGTTTACCTTCTGCTGATGAGAGCCATTTCGAGGTTAGCGTCTGCCTGCTAGATTACATAGTTCAGTGCTACAAAATTTCTACATCCCCTAGAAGTTTGTTGCTGTAATAGTGTAATTCTGAAACACACTAGTGTATTGAACACACACCTATCTCAGGCTTCGACGTATATTCATTGCACAGGGCGAAATTTCGTGAAAGACATTTTTTATTGCTGGCATGTGAGGATTGCGCTGCGTTGCCCGAGTGCGCGATATTCGCTTTACTCTGTATATAGTGTGTCCGTTTGTTTGTGAGTTGGTGTGTTTGTACTGCATAGAAATCTACAGCCTGCCGCAGTGGCCAAGGGGACGGAGGCGCTTCAGTCACGGTCTGCACGGCCACTACGGTCGGGGGTTCGAATCCCCCCTCGGGCATGGATATTTGTGCCGTCCTTAGTCTTAGTTCATAAGTAGTTTGTAAGTTTAGCGACTGATGACCCCGTAGTTAAGTCCCATAGACTATACAAACTTTTGAACATTTTGAGAAATCTACAGTTTTGTTTCGGTCTTAATGAAATTTTGCACACTTGAATTTCAAAATAAGTGGAAGGCTACTCTGGGTATAAGGATCACGCACAAAACACAGCTCGGGTGATATGAACGTCATAAACAATGAAATGCGTCAAACTGTCGCATCACGCAACAATGTTGCACATTTCCTCCTAAATCACTTGACCGATTTCAACCAAATTTGGTGGACATATTCCTTATCGGTGGAGAACAATAGCTGTAGAGCTGAAAACCACCTAAGACACATAGTTCACGATATATGACACATATGGCGCTTGCTGGAATGTACTTTACTTACGGACCTATACTAAATCTACCGCTTTATTTCCATCTTGGAATTTTTAACACTTGACCTTCGAAACAAGAGGAAAGTGACTGTCTACATAAAATTTTGATGGTGCATGACGGAGGGTACTTTACCTTCGGACATCGACAAAATCTAAACTTTTAATCTGATCTTGACGAAATTTTGCACACTTAGCGACAGTTTGTCAATGTCTCGTTAAGTTCCAGTTAATATTTTAACTTGTCGTTAGCGGAGAATTGCGTTTGTCAATGTTTCGTTATCAGTTAACCTGACGTCAAAAGACGTCAAACTGGCTGTTAAGTTAACGAGTAAAATGCTGCTCGTTAAGCGGCTAACGACCAGTTAAGTGAGAATCTGTAAGAAAACGGCAGGATGCCAAAGCGCTACAATACCGTAATATATCACGCGATAAAGACCGATTTATCGTACAAAATATCAGAAGCACTACACATATAAAAACTAGTGTAGAAAGCAGCTTTATTCGAAAATTTTATCGTCGTATTTCTTGCCCCATTGTGATATATTGCAGATACGTAACATAACCGTAAAATTATTATTGAGATAGCAAAATACAAACTGACGGGTGAAATGGCTGGTATAAGAGATTTTGACAATGAAGAGGACGTCAGTATTTTGGACGAGCTAGTCGTCATTGCCCCAATTAGGTATCCTTGACATATTTATGTTCGTCCAAATAATTTTGAATGCTCGGCTGATGGAGAATTTGTTACGCGATTTCGTCTTCGAAAGACCACTGTGGAAATGCTGTATGAAAGACTCCACGACCATCTGAAGAGTCCAACAGATAGGTAGGTATTTTGTAAGTTATCTGTCATAACAGAAAACAGAATACATTATTTATGTCTGAGAAGCTTATTAATTCAGTATTTACTTATGCTTCTTGCGCCTAGTGTTAAGCCTAAAATGTGATTTCTTCCTCTGATCTACAGGAAAAGTGCACTTTCGCCTATGTGCAAGTTATTTCTTGCAGTTGGCAGTATGTTCATTACCATAGGGGACTTTGCTGGTGTCTGCAAAACGTCTGTTTGGAAAGCTGTTTGGGAGGTGACACTGGCACTGTCCTCTCTCAGTGTGGAAGTAATAAAGTTCCCCACGACAGCTGAAGGAATACAGAGAGCTCAGACTGAGTTTTAACAGATTGCTTGATTTGCAAAGGTTGTGGGTGCTTTGGATTGTACACATGTAGAAATTCAATCATCTGGTAAGTATAAAATGTGCAAATAATTTTCCAGTATAGACACATGCAGATTGTTCTATTACTATCATTATCTATTATTTGTAAATAATCTCTCTGAAGGCAGTTCTGTTTGCAGGTGGCGAACGTGCTGAAATTTATAGAAATAGGAAGGGTTGGTTTTCCCTAAATATCCAGACCATTTCTTCAGAAAAACTGAAAATAATTTATATTGTTGCTCAATGGTCTGATTCAACACATGACTTAACAATATTTGGTCAGTCTTACATTAGGAATCTGTTTGAAACAGGTAGAATTAGAAATGCTATACTTCTGGGTGACCGTGGAATGACCCCATATCTTCTGACTCCATTAACTGCACCTGTTTCACCAGAAGAGATGCTATATAATTAAGCACACATCCGGACTAGGAATACCGTTGAGAGAAGCTATAGTGTTTAGAAGCGAAGGTTCGCTATTCTCTCACAGTGCATGCAACTACGTCCAGAAAAATTTCAGGACGTAGTAGTCGCTACAACAGTGCTACAGGATATCGCCACTGATGTTAACGAGCCAGAGCCCCCAGAAATCTGTGGCATATTTGCAAGGGATGCAGTAAATGGAAATGTGGAGGCCAACCCTGGAAGAAGAAATGATGGCACAAGGCGAGCTATTATTGATAGCCACTTTTCAAGGCAACTGAAAAAAACATTTGAGTATTTTAACAGCTTTCATTTACTTTACATCGTAGAAAAATAGTTTACATCCCAAATTTCGTTATTAAATTTGTCATTACAATACAAAGAGAACCTTCTTTTAAATTTTTTCCAGATTGTTGGCCGAACATCAGTGATTCTTTGGTGATGTACGAAACAAGAAGAAGATATTTAAGACATTTTGGCTATTTGCAAATCTAAAAGAAGCATTCTTTTGTAAAGGCCTCTGCTTTCATTCTGTCCTGGGCCTCTTCCTGTTCCCCGTCTGTCGCTGTTCTGGAACAAGGAGAAATGTGATGCAAATCAGTATCTTCACTTTTTTAATTTGTTGTGTTGTATTTGTAATATCCAACTTGAGGATAGGTGAGATGTCAGGGTGGAGAAGGGAGCCAACCTTTTTTATTTAATAGTTTTTATATTATCACTATGCTCGCGGAATATTATATATTACATTACCAATATATATGTCACTATTTTGTATATTACCCATATACAGGGTGAGTCACCTAACATTACCGCTGGATATATTTCGTAAACTACATCAAATACTGACGAACCGATACCACAGACCGAACGTGAGGAGAGGGGCTAGTGTAATTGGTTAATACAAACCATAAAAAATGTACGGAAGTATGTTTTTTAACACAAACCTACGATTTTTAAATGGAACCCCGTTAGTTTTGTAAGGACATCTGAACATATAAACAAATACGTGATCAGTGCCGTTTGTTGCATTGTAAAATGTTGATTACATCCGGAGATATTGTAACCTAAAGTTGACGTTTGAGTACCACTCCTCCGCTGTTCGATCGTATGTATCGGAGAGCACCGAATTAAGTAGGGATCCAAAGGGAACGGTGATGTACCTTAGGTACAGAAGAGACTAGAACAGCACATTACGTTCACATGCTAACACCTTTATTGGTCTTTTTCACTGACGCACATGTACATTACCATGAGGGGTGAGGTTCACGTACAAACGTGGTTTCCGTTTTCAATTACGGAATGGAATAGTGTGTGTCCCGACATGTCAGTCCAATAGATGTTAAAAGTGGTGGCCATCATTAGCTGCACACAATTGCAATCTATGGCGTAATGAATGTCGTTCACGCCGCAGTACATCTGATGTAATGTCGCCGCAGACTGCCTCAATACGTTGTTTCATATCCTCTGGGGTTGTAGGCACATCACGGTACACATTCTCCTTTAACGCACCCCACAGAAAGAAGTCCAGAGGTGTAAGATCAGGAGAACGGGCTGGCCAATTTATGCGTCCTCTACGTCCTATGAAACGCCCGTCGAACATCCTGTCAAGGGTCAGCCTAGTGTTAATTGCGGAATGTGCAGGTGCACCATCATGCTGATACCACATACGTCGACGCGTTTCCAGTGGGACATTTTCGAGCAACGTTGGCAGATCATTCTGTAGTAACGTGACGTATGTTGCAGTTGTTTGGTCCCCTGCAATGAAGTGAGGACCAATGAGGTGGTCGCCAATGATTCCGCACCACACGTTTACAGTCCACAGTCGCTGTCGCTCTCCCTGTCGGAGCCAGCGAAGATTGTCCATGGACCAGTATTGCATGTTCCGTAGATTCACTGCTCCGTAGTTTGTGAAACCCGCTTCATCGATAAACAGGTAGAACTGCAACGCATTCTCTGTTAATGCCCATTGACAGAATTGCACTCGATGATTAAAGCCATCACCATGTAATTGCTGATGTAGCGACACATGAAACGGGTGAAAGCGGTGACGATGCAGTATGCGCATGACACTACTTTGACTCAGTCCACCGGCTCTCGCAATGTCCCGTGTACTCCTGTGTGGGTTCACGGCAACAGCAGCTAACACACCAACTGCACCCGCTTCTCCTGTGACGGGCCTGTTACGGACCCATTTGTGTGCAACGACCATACCTGTTGCATACATTTGGCGGTAGATATTTTGGAATTTGCGGCACGTTGGATGCTCTCTGTCCGGGTAACGTGCTGCATACACCCTGCAGGCTTCAGCTGCATTTTGTCGACACTCGCCGTAGATGAGTATCATCTCCGCCTTTACAGAGTTCGAATACATCATGGTCACAGTTCCTACAACACTATCACAGACGTCTGGTAACACAGTGTACTACAGTTAGTCTGCGTTCAAAGACAACTGCAGAATAACAATAGCAGCAAGCGCTTCATGCGGACACTGCGACAGCTAGACCAAACCACAACAGAGCACTACAGCCACACTCGTAAACACGGTCGTCATCGTAAACATGTCCCTGCAGATGCTGCTCGCCGACCGTGGCTCGTGTTTGTTACAACACCCAACTGAACGTCAGAGGTTTCAAGCGTCAACTTTAGGTTACAATATCTCCGGATGTAATTAACATTTTACAATGCAACAAACGGCACTGATTACGTATTTGTTTATATGTTCAAATGTGCTAACAAAACTAACGGGGTTCCATTAAAAAATGTAGATTTGTGTTAAAAAGCATACTACCGTGCATTTTTTGTGGTTTGTATTAACCAATTACACTAGCTCCTCTCCTCACGCTCTGTCTGTGGAATCGGGTCGTCAATATTTGATGTGGTTTACGAAATATATCCAGCGGTAATGTTAGGTGACTCACCCTGTATATTCCTTGTAAATTTATATTACCACATTGTATGTTACCAGTATGTAGGCATGAAAATGGCCTCATAACCCGAAACGTAAGTCGTAAAATAAAGTTTTGGGAAACAAGGCAATAACAAGTGTTCAGTTATTTAATGTTGTATTTTAAATTATGTATGTATTGTATTTTAATGTGGAGAATCAACAAAAGAGTACTTATATAAACTTATTAAAGAGTACTATGAAGATGGAAAAGCAGCACCGACAGATTTGCTTAACAGCAAAACTAATAATCCCAAAAAAAGGAAATGCTCTGGACTGTGAGAACAATAGAACTATCTCCTTACTATCCCACACTTCCAAAATAATGTTAAACATAATAAAAAATCGAATAAAAAAGAAAATTGAGGCAAACCTAGGAGAAGACCAATTTGGTTTCAAACCTGAAAAGGGAACTAGAGAGGCAATACTAGCTTTGAGGATGGTATTAGAAAGACAATTGGAGTTAATAGAAAAACATACTTGACCTTTATAGATTTACAAAAACCATATGACATGGTTAATTGGAAATTATTATTCCGAACAATGAAGGAAATAAATCTTGATTAGAGGGACAGAAGAGTAATTTGGAACCTGTAAAATAAAGGAAGCAGATATAGAAGTGAATGGTGTGAAGAAGAAAGCAAAAATAAGGAGGGGGCTAAGGCAAGGATGTCCATTATCACCATATTTGTTTAACCTATTTATCGAAAGAGCCATTGAAAAGTGGAAAAGAATAACCATAGGAATAAAAATAAATGGCGAACGAATACACTATTTTTCAGATGATGTAGTAGCACTTGCTGACTCAGTAAAGGAAATAGAGTTTATGTTGCTAAAATTTGCCAAAATCCTAAGAGAATTTAATCTAAAAATTAATAAGAAGAAAACAAAATGTATGGTAGTAGGGAAGACAAAAGAAAATGGTAAAGTAAATATTAAACTAGAAGATGATGTTCTATAGCAGGTTGAAAACTTCTGTTATTTGGGAGCACAATCACTGACGACAATAAATGTATCACAGAAATAAAGAGAAGAATAGCCTTGGCAAAGCTAGCTTTCCACAATAAAAGGAATTTACTGACAGACAATCATATAAGCCTAGAAAGTAGGAAAAAGTTTGCCAAAACTTTTGTTTGGAGTGTCTTAACATACGGATGTGAAGCGTGGACTTTGGGAAAGGCAGAGAAAAAGAGACTGGAAGCAAAGGAAATGTGGATATGGAGAAGAATGACAAAAACAAGCTGAGTAGATGGGAAAAGTGATGAACAAGTCTTAAGAGAAGTGAATGAGAACAGAACGCTGCTAAATTACATAGGAAGAAGAAAATCAAAAATGATAGGGCGTATAATGAGACAACCAGTTCCTAAAGAATGTATTTGAAGGAAAACCAAGAGGCAGGCAAAGAGCAACGTATTTTAATAACATCAAAGAAGATATGGGGATAAAATCGTATCAAGAATTGAAGAGGATGACAATGGAGAGAGGGACGTGGTTAAATCGACAAAGCATAGTCTTTAGTTTATGATGATGGTATTTTAATGGAAATAAAGTAAATGAACCATGCACTTTCAAAGTGTTCTTTGTCTGTTGTAGGAAATGTTGGATAAAGGTACAGGGCGGAAGGAACTGAAAGCTGACATATCCCTTTTCAATATTAAAAAAAAGTTTAAGATGTGACAAAGAGAATCGTGCCGCAAACAAACATACAAACTGACCTACAAATTCTCAAAACCAGCAACAGCTTATTCCAAAAATCAGCAGAGGAAAACTACCACATCCAGAAAGCAATAGCCCAAGGTAAGAAAGTGCTTACCGAATATACATCACTTCGTAACAAACCCTCTTTGAAACCATAAAGGAGTACATAAATAAATACCGACATCACATTATACTTTTTCAGTTGTAGGGAACTAAGTATAAACCATTTTAACACAAATATTGCATAAGAAACTGCAAAGGTACTGTATAAAATACCTACTTCGGTAAGTCTTCTATATTAAACATGTAAGGAAAGGAAACGTTTGGACATTTTGCTTATGGTGTCAGCTACTGGAACCGTCACCTTATGTATGGTAAGATAACATGGATACAATGCATCTTGCACTAGAGAGAATCAAAACAAACTGTTAACACGGTTCTGGAATAGTTCCCGAGTCCAGTGTTGTTTCTTCCTCCACTGTCTCACCTCCATCATAAAGAGCATCAGGTACACACAGTGCTGGAAGTACTGGATTTTTCAGAATGGATTGATTCCATCCATCTCACATTGTAGTATTGCTGCTGGTGTTATCGAACTCTAACAATATATGCACAACTACTGCCCCTAGTATACCTCCATAGTATTGATATAGCACTATTCTGAAGATATTAATATGAATACATTGAGTGATCTCATCTATCTTCTGGTATTCATTCAAATACAGTGACTGGTCTAACATAATCCATGTTACCCTGTACTTAACTACACACCTGGCCATTAAAATTGCTACACCACGAAGATGACGTGCTACAACCGCGAAATTTAACCGACAGGAAGAAGATGCTGTGATATGCAAATGATTGGCTTTTCAGAGCATTCACACAAGGTTGGCCCAGTGGCGACACCTACAACGAGCTGCCATGTGGAAAGTTTCCAACCGATTTCTCATACACAAACAGCAGTTGTCCGGCGTTGCCTGGTGAAACATTGTTGTGATGAGTCACGTAAGGAGGAGAAATGCGTACCATCACATTTCTGACTTTGATAAAGGTCGGATTGTAGCGTATCGCGATTGTGGTTTATCGTATCGCGACATTGCTGCTCGCGTTGGTCGCGATCCAATTACTGTTAGCAGAATATGGACTCGGTGCGTTCAAGAGGGCAATACGGAACGCCGTGCTGGATCCCAGCGGCCTCGTATCACTAGCAGTCGAGATGACAGGAATCTTATCCGCATGGCTGTAACGGATCGTGCAGCCACGTCTCGATCCCTGAATCGATAGGTGGGGACGTTCGCAAGCCAACAACCATCAGCACGAACAGTTCGACAACGTTTGCAGCAGAATGGACTATCACCTCGGAGACCATGGCTGCAGTTACCCTTTACGCTGCATCAAAGACAGGAGTGCCTGCGATGGTGTACGCAACGACGAACTTGGGTGCACGAATGGCAAAACATCATTTTTTCGGATGAATACAAGTACAGTTTGCAGCATCATGATGGTCGCATCCGTGTTTGGCGACATCGCGGTGACCGCACATTGGAAGTGTGTATTCGTCATCGCCATACTGGTGTATCACTCGGCGTGATGGTATCGGGTGCAAATGGTTACACGTCTCGGTCACCTCTTGTTCACATCGACGACGCTTGGAACAGTGGCCGTTACATTTCACATGTGTTACGACCCGTGGCTATACCCTTCATTTGATCCCTGCGAAACACTACATTTCAGCAGGATAATGCACGACCGCATGTTGCAGGTCATGTAGGAGCCTTTCTGGATACGGAAAATTTCGACTGCTGCCCTGGCCACCACATTCTGCAGATCTCTCACCAATTGAAGACGTCTGATGGCCGAGCAACTGGCTCCTCACAATACGCCAGTCACTACTCTTGATGAACTGTGGTATCATGTTGAAGCTGCATGGGCATCTGTACCTGTACACGCCATCCCAGCTCTTTTTGACTCAATACCCAGGCGTATCAAGGCCGCTATTACGGCCAGAGGTGGTTGTTCTGGGTGCTGATTTCTCAGGATCTACGCACCCAAACTGCGTGAAAATGTAATCACATGTGAGTTCTAGTATAATATGTTTGTCCAGTGACTAACATTTTATCATTGCATTTCTTCTTGTTTTAGCAATTTTAATGGCCAGTAGTGTAGAATAGCTGTCCTGGTGGGAATATAGAATAATAACTGGAGTAAATATAGTGTCTAATCAGTCCTGTAGTTTTGGAAAGGTAAGGTGTGTTATATAGTGTTTGCAAATTACAGTCATCTGCTAGCCAATCAAAGTTACAACCAAACAAATTGCTTTTACTTTCATCAGTGTTAACAGTATCCTGAGATACAGGAACATCGCATTCCACTTCAGCTAATTTCTCCACATGGCACTCATATATCCCGTAAAAGATGATAAAGCACTTAAGTCTATAAAAAGTGTTTTAGCTTATAAAGAATTAAAGTTCAGAATTGCATTGCTAAAATGTTTCATTGATTTCAGCAACTCCGCTGTAACAGAAATATATGAAAGAAATACTTACGTCTATCGCTGTCGTATCTTGGAGGCAGTATGAGGTGGACAAACACACGAGGGCCTTGACCCTTTCAAGTAGTTCGTGTGTATTCTTATAAACAGGAGGGCCTGTTCCAGTTCTCATTGCTTCCGTTTTCGCTTGCACGTCGTTCTTTTTTGCCATTTTTTTAATTATCATATTTGGCACGAAGCACTTTTGCTGCCCTGCATGTTTCATGGACAGCATTAAATTCACTTGCCACACGCGACCATGTCATTTCCTTGTCTTTCCACGTAGTTGCGTCCGTTTTTTGCACCCCAGTGTGTCCTTATACTTCTCTATTAACGGCACTAGACTCTCACACTCATTTCTTGAAAAATTAGAGCTTCTTTCTCGTTCCGTCTCCATAACACCAAATACCACCTGTCTGCTAAACTCTTCCCTGTTAGTCAAATATGGCGAACAGCTGTTTATTCAGACGGTACTTTCATTTTTTCTATTGCCAGCCTAGTAGAAATATATCGTAACTTCTCGTATTATCTATCATTCAACTTGTAAATTTTGTTTCTTCACATGTTCCACATCCACGAGTATCTCCTCAACATGGATCTACGGAACGAAAAACTAATCTAATCTAACCTAATCTCACGAGAGGTGTATCTGGCAATGACAAACGCAATGCACTTAACGAACACATTTAACTGGACGTTAAAATCATCTTCTCGTTTACTAACAAGAAGATTAACTGTCAAAACAAGAAAATCACTGCTTACATTAAATTTCGTACGATACATGGAGGATACGTTACAAGACTTCAACGCCATGTGACAATCACAATAAAAGTAGATATATTTCCACCGTTTCACAGCTCACTATCATAGTTTATAGATATATCCAAGTTTTCATAGACAGAGGTCTCATTATTTATCTGTATATCCTTAGTTTTCACAGTAAAAAAATGAGAAGAAGGCGGAAACATCTGAAGCTCACCCTTAGTATCGATACAAGCCAGCTACTCCAAGACTCAAATCTAGGAAAAGTGTCCTCAGAACAACAGAGGCTCTTAACGGGACACCTCAGCAATCCCGAATCGACATGTGGCGTGCAAGCTGCACTCGCTCCGAAGAATGGCTGACACCTGGCGAAGAAATGCAGAAATGGAGTACTTGGAGATCACTGAACAGATTACGGGCAGTCGTGATAAGATGTAAAAGCAACCCACAGAAGTGCGGTTTAACATCGAGCTCCCATTCTACATCTACATCTACATGGATACTCTGCACATCACATTGAAGTACATTGCAGAGGGTTCATGGAACCACTTTTATGATATTTCTCTATAGTTCAACTCTCTAACAGCTCGCGGAAAACAGGAACACCAAAATCTTTCTGTTTTCGATCTGATTTCTCTTATTTTATTATGATGGTCATGTCTCCCTATGTAGGTGGATGCTAACAATATATGTTCGCATTCTGAAGAGAAAGGTAATAAAAGAAATTTCGCAAATAGATCTCGTCGCAAAAAATAACGCCTCTCTTTTAATGATTTCTACCCCAGCTCAGGCGTCATTTCCGTGAGACTCTCTCCCCTGTATCTCTATAATACAAAACGAGCCGCCCTTCTCTGAACTTTCTCTAAATCGTCCATCAGTCCCACCTGGTGTGCATCTCACAATGCGCAGCAATGCTCCAAAATAGGACGCACAAGTGTGGTGTAGGCAGTTTCTTTAGAAGAACCGTTGCATCTTCTAAGTGTCCAGCAAATGAAACGTAATCTTTGGTTCGCCTTCCCTACAACATTTTCTGTGTGTTCTCTCCAATTTAAGTTGTTCGTAATTCTTACTCCTAGGTATTTAGTTGAATTTATGGCCTCAAGGTTTGACTGATTTATCGTGTAAATGAAGTTTAACAAAAATGTTCAAATGTTTGTTAAGCTTATGGGACTTAACTACGGGGTCATCAGTCCCTAAACTTACAAACTACTTATGAACTACTTACGAACTAGGACGGCACAAATATCCATGCCCGAGGGGGGATTCGAACCCCCGACCGTAGTGGCCGTGCTGACCATGACTGGAGCGCCTCAGTCACCTCGGCCACCGCGGCCGGCTGAAGTTTAACGGATTTCTTTTAGTGGTCATGTGGATGACGTCACACTTATTATTAACGGTCAATTGCCAATTTTTGCACCATGGACATATCTTATCTAAATCATTTTGCAGTTGCTTTTGATCTTCTGGTGACTTTACTAACCGATAAATGACAGCATCATCCGCGAATAGTCTAAGATAGCTACTCAGATTGTCTCCTAAATCGTTTATAAAAATAAGGAACAGTAGGGGCCCTCTAACATTCCCTGGGGAACACCAGATATCAGTTCTGCTCTACTTGATGACTTACCGTCAATTACAAGTTGTAATTTACAACGTACTATGTCCTCTAACAGGAAATCACGAATCCAATCCCACAACTGTGGCGATATTCCATAAGCACGCAATTTGATTAGAAGACGCTTGTGAGGTACAGTGTCAATAGGTTTCCGGAAATCCAGATATACTTCCTAAATCCTCGTTGACTATGGGACAATAGGTCGTTCTCTTCGAGGTTGTTCATGATATTTGAGGAAAGTATATGTTCCAACAGCCTGCTGCAAACCGACGTCAATGATATCGGCCTGTAATTTTGCGGGTCACTCATATTGCCGTTTTTGAATATTGGAGTGACCTGTGAAACTTTCCACTCTTTGGTTACGCAACGAGCGGTTGTATATGATAGATAGGTATGGGGCTATTGCGTCAGCATACTCTGAAAGGAACCTAATTGGTACACAGTCAAGACCGGGAGTCTTACTTTTGTTAAGTAATTTAAGTTGTTTTAATATTCCATGGATATTTACTTCTAAATTACGCATAGTGGAAGCCGTTCTTGATAGGAATTCTGGAGTATTTGCTTCATCTTCTCTAGTGAAGGAATTTCGGAAAGCTGCGTTAAGCAATTCTGCTTTAGCAGAACTGTCATCAGTAGCATCACCATTTCTATCGTGTACTGAAGGTATTGTTTGTGTTTTACCGCTAGTATACTTTACGTTCAACCAGAATTTCTTAGGATTCTCTACCAAATTTCGTGACAGGGTTTCGTTGTGAGTATGGTGCAATCCAGGCAACGTTTCATTTGTTGCAGTGTAACACATGCACAATACAAGATCTGCTCCAGGCTCGCCAACTTCTAGGTGAAAGTAGTATAGACACTTTTGTAAAGTGTGACTTTGTATATAATGTATATAATACTGTAAGAGTTTATTTCTTTGTAAATGTATACCTAGTATTAATGCTTCTAATACGAATCTAATATATAAAGCAGAGTGTCTGTATGTTTGTACGTGTTGCATACAAATCTACAGTTTTGTTCCAATCTTTGTGAAATTTTGTACACGTAAGCTTCAATCCTTGAGGACGGTCGCCGTAAGTGCAAGAATCACATACGATATATAGTTCAGGAGGTATGACGTCATAAACAATGAGATGCGCGAAAAACTGCTGCATTTTGCGACAATGCTGCTCATTTTCTCCTAAACCATTGGACCGATTTCAATCAAATTTGGTACACACATTCCTTACCGTCAGGTAACAATTGCTGCATGGTTAAGAATCACATACGGCACATGGTTCAAAAGATATTACGTCATAACCAATAGAAATCGCAAAAAATGCCATATAATGCGGCGAGACTTTCGAAATACACTGTATGAGAATGACAGTACTTAGCGACTTGCAACAAACTTTAAACATAATTTCAAACCTTTATTGAACTTTTTCTCGCTGACAACCATAGCAAAATGATGAAAGGAAAAAAGTTTCTCGCTTACTACTTTTCCGCTGTTTATGGAGTAAAACTACGACTTTTGGTATGACGTTACAATTTATAATTTGAACACTACAAATTGTAGCGACAGGAAATTTTGCAGACAGTATACACACATATGGTTGAGTGTACCATCTAAGTTGTATCACAGTACAGCACATAGTTTATGAGATATGAGCACATAAACCGTAACGTTCATGGAAAACCGCCCCATCACGTACCAAGTTTTAATCTATTACTTCTTTACTACTGATTGTATTCCCAAGACATTTTACAGATGCACAGCCCTTATACAAATGAATATGTATCTGAAAATGACAGGAATAAATAAATAAATCCCGGGCAACGCCGGGTTTTCAGCTAGTAAATAAATAAATAGACAGAGGGATTAGGAGATGGACAGATAGAGTGGGAAATGAATAGATAGAGGAGACGAGACGGACCGAGAACTGGGAGGGAGAGAGACAGGAAGAGGGGAGAGGAGGACAGGAGGAGGAGAGGGACAGAATAAATAAATACCCGACCAACGCAGGGATTACAGTGAGTCCAAAACACATTGTAGTTGAGAAACTTTTAGAATTTGGCGAATAGGCGTGGCATTTCTAAGTGAACGCTTTATTTTCAAAATCGGATCTGATTACCAAACGTGCCGCGGGGATGGATTACCTGGAATGTCGGTTAATAGGTTTTGTGTCCCAGCCTCGTCGCCGCTTTTGGTGTCTCTTTTCCGTCGTAGGTGTCGGTGGCCGAGTGGAATGAGACCGACACAGAAATAAAGATAGCACGCTGGTGCAGGTACGGAGGGGAGCAGCCAGAACAAGAAACACTAGAGTAAATTAGAATGAGATATATATTGCACAGAATTTATACAATACTTAACTTTTACATAGTACTGCAGAATGTTGATACATAGTTGAGCTAGAGTCCTGCCTAGTGCCTAACTGATAGCCAAGTCTTCACTGGTGCCTATCGGATTCCGAAGTCTTTACTGGTTCCTAACTCAGTCCCAAGTCAACGATGTCTTTCCGTGGTGGCCACGAGCGGGGTTTCAGCAGAGGGCGCTCGTGGCTGTCGTCGTAAGAACGCCGCGCCGTGCATGCATGGCGGCGCGCGGCGAAAGTAGGTGGCGCGCACTTTGTACTTGTGCGACACCACAATAGGGAAATAAGAAACGACAATATCGTAAATGGTTGCTGGGTCTTGTTTTTCATAAAGCTTATACAGTAATTACATTCACTGTCCAATACAATTAAAGAGCATAAAACGAGTTTATATGTATTTGTAATAGACATTCGCCCCCCCCCCCCCCCACTCCGAGTGCCTCTTTGTCTCCGCCATGTCACGCATCTGAACACATCCGTGCTGGAGGTTTCATCTTATTGTTCCATGCATTTTAATGCTGTTCCAAGGGCTTTGAATCTTTCATTGTGTGTTATTTCGTCACCATTTCTATAAACTATGTTTCCCTCCTCTTCTTTTTCCTCCCTAACGTTGTTAACAATGCCGACAATGTCTACATCAGTGACTTCATACAGGTCATCAAGGGCAAGACACTTATTAAGGACTTCATCAGTTGCATCCATACATCCAGGATTAGTTTCAACAAAGGCTACATACTGTTCATGTTTTCCTTGTTAATTTCTTCATTTCCACAATCTGACACCTCAGTTAACAGATTTTACACGATTTTGGAACTGTACCTGTCCCGACATTTTAACAACCCCGTGCCAAAGTGTAAGCCACGTCTCATATTTAAGTGACGCAATTTCACAGTTATATCTTTTCAGTTTTCCTTGTTCTATAGTGTCAATTGGAGTTGGGAAACACGATTCTTTTTTTATAAATCGATTCTTGCTATTCTATCCCACACTGTGTATGGATTCCTACGATTAGTTCACGATTCTTTCGCGATTCTTTAGCTGCATTGATACGATTCTTACTTCTACATCCTGCTCATAGGTGGCAATACATGTCTGTGTCATGGATGTCGGAATCTAACCTTGTGAATCTGTTCCTACGAGTCTTTCACGATTCTTTCTGGTCTGCGACGGCACGAATCTTACAGAATGCCAAAAAGGAGACAATATGGGTATCGGATTTCTTAAATATTTATGGTGCATAAAGTTCAGACTTAAAATAATAACGAGGCGAAGCCATTCGATTCAGCTCTCAAACATTCCCGAGAAAATAGTCTTTGAAGTTTTGCAAGCGGATATAAATACATAGTACACCACCAAATATTTCTGCTGTCATCATAGCTCATTTAGAAGCATAGTAGGTTTAGTGAACGTAGGTCACTTATTTCGAATCCTGCTGTAAACTTTTTTTTTGTTCTGTTTGAATACTTCGGCCATGTAAATACAAATTTCATTAAATCTATGGTAATTAACACATATCTAATCGTTATGAAATACTTATTATGCAAAATCAATTAATTTAAGGAAACGTCTATATAAATAAACATTAAAAATAAAAATCCGTCTCTAAATAGTTCTTTCAGATACAAGAAATTCGCGTTTATTAAAATGTTTCTTTTTTGTAAAATCGGTTTCTTTCACGAAAGCTGAACATAAAAACCAAAATAGTAAAAACGATTTTTGAGATGGCTTTAAAAACATTTAAAAAGGTGTTTTATATAAAATGAATATTTTTGTAAAATTGAGTTTTTACAAAAACTACAACTATATAGATGAACTCAATAAGCTTAAACCCCTCTAAACATAAAATATAATCCAAATCGTTACAGCCATTTCTGGGATACGCGAAATATAAATGTGTAAGATTTGCTCGTTTATATACATAATATGTAAACTGTATAAAAGACGTATAGTCGCATGTATTGGCAGCTGTGTATTTCGCTGCGTTTTGTTTCTGTTATCTGCAATTCGTGAATAGGCTAATAATTAACGTCTCACGATCTTCGCTCTGTGCTTCATTTGTTCACACGCTTTCTGACTTTCATAATCATTCGGCACGATTCGCCACTTGCTTTCGAAACCTGAATCGTTGGATCTTGGAATCATCACGAGACAATTCTTTTGAACGACAATTGATCCCCCCCTCTTGACTTCTCTCCGACATTCGTAATCATTCGGCATGATTCGGCAGTCGCCTTCGAATCATGAATCGTTGGAACTTGGAATCGTGGCGAGACAGACGATTCTTTTGAACGACGATTCGTCCGGATCACGATTCGATTCTTACGATTCTCTATTTGTATTCGTTCAAATGAACGACTCATTCACGAATCGCCACAACTCTAGTGTCAATCAAAGATTACAAAACCTGTATACGGTAATTTCTTTTAAACGCCTCCAATTCACGTTCATAGGCCGACAGATAGCTGTAACATTTGATGGCCGAAACAATGTTCTTACTACTCCATCTAGCAGTTCCTCTTCACTTGGATGAATGGGAGCTTTATCTGACAGTAAAATTCCTTTTCTCGACAAGTGCTTTTCCTTTAAAAACTGTTCAGCTTTTGGTACAAATTCGATAAGAAACTATTCATATATATCTACAGCTATATAAATCCTCTACAGATTACATTGAAGTGAATGGTAGAGAGTTAACCGAACCACTTTCATGATCTTTCTCAGCAGTTCCATTATCTAACAACGCGCGAGAAAAAGGAACAGCTAAATCTTTTAGTTTTCGACCTGATTTATTTTATTACGATGATCATGTATTCCTATGTAGGTGGCTGCTAAAAGCATTTGTTCGCATTCGGATGAGAAAGTTGGTGAAAGATGTTTCTTAAATAGATCTCGCCGCAACGAATAACGCCTTTCTTTTAATGATTTCCACCCCAACTCGTGCATCATTTCCGTGACACTCTCTCCCCTATAATGCGATAATACAAAACGAGCTGCTCTTATCTGAATTTTCTCTAAATCGTCCGTCAGTCGCACAATGCGCAGCAATACTCCAAAATAGGTCGCACAAGTATAGTGTAGTTTCTTTGGTACAACAGTTGCATCTTCCTGGTGTTCTGCCAATGAAACGTAGCCTTTGGTTCGCGTTCCCTATAAAATTTTATGTGTGTTCTTTCCAATTTATGTTGATCGTAATTGTTATTCCTAAGTCCATCGCTGACTTTACGGCCTGTAGGTCTGGCTGATTTATCGTGTAAATGGAGTATAACGGATTCCTTTTAGTGGTCGTATGGATTACTTCACACTTATTATTTAGAGTCAATTACCAATTTTTGCACCATACAGATACCTTATATGAATCATTTTGGAGTTGCCTTTGATTTCCTGGTGGCTTAACTAACCGATAGAAAAACAATTAAAATCGCTCAAAAGAGGAAAGGCCGCAGGACCTGATGGGATACCAGTTCGTTTTTACACAGAGTACGCGAAGGAACTGGCCCCCCTTCTCGCAGTGGTGTATCGTAGATCTCTAGAAGAGCATAGCGTTCCGAAAGATTGGAAAATGGCGCAGGTCATCCCCGTTTTCAAGAAGGGTCCTCGAACAGATGTGCAGAACTATATCTCTAACGTCGGTCAGTTGTAGAATTTTGGAACATGTATTATGTTAGAATATAATGACATTTCTCGAGACTAGGAATCTGCTCTGTAGGAATCAGCATGGGTTTCGAAAAAGGCGTTCGCGTGAAACCCTGGTCGCGCTATTCGTCCACGAAACTCAGAGGGCCATAGACACGGGTTCTCAGGTAGACGCTGTGTTTCTTGACTTCCGCAAGGCGTTTGATACAGTTCCCCACAAACGTTTAATGAACAAAGTAAGACCATATGGTCTATCAGACCAATTGTGTGATTGGATTGAGGAATTCCTAGATAACAGAAAGCAGCAGGTCATTCTCAATGGAGAGAAGTCTTCCGAAGTAGGAGTTATGTCGGGTGTGCCACAGGGGGTCGTGGGTCCGTTGCTGTTCACGATATATATAAATGACCTTGCGGATAACATCGGAAGTTCACTGAGGCTTTTTGCGGATGACGCGGTAGTATATAGAGAAGTTGTAACAATGGAAAATTGTATTGAGATGCAGGAGGATCTGCATCGAATTGACGGATGGTGCAGGGAATGGCAAATCTCAATGTAGACAAGTGTAATGTGCTGCGAATACACAGAAAGAAAGATCCTTTATCATTTTGCTACACTATAGCAGGTCAGCAACTGGAAGCAGTTAATTCCATAAATTATCTGGGAGTAGTCATTAGGAGGGATTTAAAATGGAACGACCATATAAAATCAATCGTCGGTAAAGCAGATGCCAGACTTAGATTCATTGGGAGAATTCTAAGGAAATGCAGTCCGAAAACAAAGGAAGTAGGTTACAGTACCTTGTTCGCCCACAGCTTGAATACTGCTCACCGGTGCGGGATCCGTATCAGGTGGGATTGATAGAGGAAGTGGAGAAGAGCCAACGGAGAGCAGCGCGCTTCGTTACAGAATCATTTGGTAATTGTAAAAGCGTTACGGAGATGATCGGTAAACTCCAGTGGAAGACTCCGCAGGAGAGACGCTCTGTTGCTCGGTACGGGCTTTTGTCGAAGTTTGGAGAAAATACCTTTACTGAGGAGTCTAGCAGTATATTGCTCCCTCCTACGTATATCTCTCGAAGAGATCATGAGGATAAAATCAGAGAGATTAGAGCCCAGACAGAGGCATACCGACAATCCTTCTTTCCGCGAACAATACGTGACTGGAATAGGAGGGAAAATCGATAGTGGTACTCAAGGTACCCTCCGCCACACACCGTCGGGTGGCTTGCGGAGTATTGTTGTAGATGTAGATAAATGACAGCATCATCCATGAACAGTCTAAAAGAGCTACTCAGATTGCCTTCTAAATCTTTTATAAAGATAAGGAACAGTAGGGGACTTATAGCACTTCCAGTGGAACGCCAGATGTCACTTCTGTTTTTCTTGATGAGTTTCCGTCAATTGCAAAGGAACAATGTCCTTTCCAACAGGAAATCACGAATTCAGTGGCGCAACTGTGACGATAATCCACAATGACGCAATTTGATTAGAATGCGCTTGTGAGGTATCGTGTCCAAGGCTTTCCGGAAGTCTAGAAATACGGAATCGATTTGAGATCGCTTGTTGATAGCACTCATCACTTCACGTGAGTAAAGAGCTAGCTGTGTTTCACAAGAACGATACTTTCTGAATCTGTGTTAACTATGAGTCAATAGGTCGTCGCCGGCCGCGGTGGCCGAGGGGACTGATGCGCTCCAGTCACGGTCTGCACGGCCACTACGGTCGGGGGTTCGAATTCCCCCTCGGGCATGGATATTTGTGCCGTCCTTAGTATAAGGTAGTTGATAAGTAGTTCGTAAGTTTAGGGACTGGTGACCCCGTAGTTAAGTCCCATAAGCTTAACAAATATTTGAACATTTGAATAGGTCGTCCTCTACGAGATAGTTCATAATGTTTGTGGAAAGTATATGTCCTAAAAGATGCTGCAAACCGAAACGATATAGGCCTGTAATTCTGTGGATCACTCCCATTGCCTTTCTTGAATAATGGAGTGGTCTGTGCAACTTTCCAGTCTTTTGGTACCAACTTCCGCTGAGCGAGCGGTTGTATATAATAGTTAGGTAGGGGGCCTTTGCACCAGCATACTCTGAAAGGAACCTAAATGGTATACAATGGGGACGCGAAGGCTTGCTTTTGTTATGTGATTTAAGTTGCTTTAATACTCCAGCGATATCAAGTTATAAATGACGCAAGCTGGTCGCTGTTCTTGATTCGAATTCTTGAGTATTTCGTTCGTCTTCTTTGGTGCAGCAATTTCGGAAATATATGTTTAGCATTGCTGCTAAAGTTGTATTCAAAGCGCATGATTCATCGTTATTTTACCCGCTAGAGAAAAGTCTGGTGTAAAGATAAATTGTCTTACGTGTCAGATAACACGGAATGTCGGATAAGCAAAGGTCGGTTAAGCAGAATTCTACTGTACTTCTAAACTGAAGTAAGCTGACCTAAAGGAGTAAAGCAATTGCAGTTTACACATAAAGAGCTATATCTTTCAATTTGTCTTCGAATGTTTTCCTAACACTCAAACATTCAAGTGCACGACTCTCGGCAAAAAAGAAGAATGAAATTGCGAACTCGGGCTGCAGGGTAATTTATTAAGTACTTCCGGAAGTGTACTACGCAGGCTGAACATGCCACTGCATTGGTGGTATGATGAACGGACACCCGTGCAGTGTGGACGGCTTTCCAAATAGCAGCGCGCGGCTGCTTCCAGAATGAAGAGTTGTGGCCCCGACATTGATCGAATCCGACTTAAAGGATGCCGGGTGGGCAGCAGGGGATCTATACCTGGCTCCACAGTCCTCCACCTTAAAGCCTCCGCTACTTAGGGCTTTTCTTTCACGTATTTCTAAACATGACTGATAGTACGAAGTATTTCCAGAATCTAAAATAAGAGTCACAAATCTTCCAGGTAATTTCTGCGACTTCGCAACTGCAATGATGTTGAAACTCGCCCGTTGTTCTTTTGGCTGTTAACTAGCCGTGTTTGTGAAGTTAACAATTGACTGCTTGCTCACAAAATCTAATTACGGCTATATTCACACAGCGGCGGAAGTATACAGTTCCCTTAAGCAAAACTCTGATTCTATAAGTTAAGCAAACAGTTCTACCTTTACTGTAATCTTTAGAGGAAACTGCACACAATTAAATAATGATCCGCAGTCGTGGATCTAAATAAAAAATCATGAATGTTGGCAACAGAAACGCAAATATTCTCTCCTCCAGAGGGGAGCAGAGACACAAGATACATGAACAAATTACCCCACATTATTCCAAAATAAATGATGAGGGGAGAATTTAAATTAGCGCAAAAGGATTATAGTTTAACAAATTAATTTATTGTTCAAAACAAGAACAACAAGGGGGAAGACCTTTTTTTTAAAATTACAATAAAAACACACCTAACTACAAAAGGTTAAAGTTGTTAGATCAATACAGCACTCTACTAAGTCGGAACACAAAATATGCATAAAGTTAATAACATCAATTTCGACGAGAATAAGATCGCGAAATATATCGTGTAACCATTCTTTCTGATCAGAGGAATGATATCTATTAGATAAGCAAGGTTACAGATTGCTACAGCACAATACAGAATTCGGTCACAAAAATTCAGAGAAGTGAAATAATTCTATTTCATGAAAATTAAAAACACGATATACGTTGTGCAACGGTTCTTTCTACACAGAGGAAAAAGATCTATTTAATGGTAATAACCACGACAGGGAAAACGCTAATCGGCGCACACGTGGGCCGACAAGTACACAGATTGCAAGTTAGAATGGATAATTCAAATGTTCAAATGTTTGTAGAGTCTATAGGACTTAACTACAGGGTCATCAGTCCCTAAACTTACAAACTACTTGTGAACTAGCTAATACTAAGGACGGCACAAATATCCATGCCCGAGGGGGGATTCGAACCCCCGACCGTAGTGGCCGTGCAGACCGTGACTGGAGCGGCTCAGTCCCCTCGGCCACCGCAGCCGGCAATGGATAATTTTCGGGGAAAATTATCACGCTACACTCACTAGAAAACACATTAGCAAATTAGCTATACAATTATTAATCACTCATGTGCACTGAATGATGGAAAAGCTTAAGGCTTGGTCTGATATTGTCCACGTGTTCTGTCGACAAAGTACGAACAGTATAGGCACCGCGAGTCTCCGAAAATATTAGAACACAAAAGACACTGAACATATTTAAACAGGTGAAGAAATGATTTAAAAGATTTTAAAGTGCAAGAACTATGCTAACGAAACACCATCAGAGCCTCGGAATCAGATTCCAGCAAAATCGACATAAAATGAGCAATCCTGTACGCAATTAAGCAAAATTTCAATACTACACATAGTGTAGCTGCTACTCCTGGAATTAAAGTCGCGAAAAGGCATAAGTACGACTATCAAGCCCGAACTAAGTCGAGCCATGAGGCCACAGCAGAACCAAACCCAGAGGTACTTACCCTACCAGGAACCAAGAAGCGAATGAATAGCTCTCTTGACCACCCCCTAACCGTCACCAGAGGAGGGGTAGTGAAGGGGAGCCCAGAGGGCATCACCGTTCGTCAGGCAGGTAACCTGACCAACTCGCAGCCAAAGAGGTTAAGAGCAAGCTACATTAGGAATCTTTGCTAAGACTGGGTTCTGATCAGCAGTTCAGCAGTTGTCAAACCTACTTATCACCCAGAAACATTCAACGCCCAGCATTTGAAAGAAACGATGACACAAAACAGACGTGGAGCGCCTAGCACTTGCCAAACTTTCTTAATACAAAGTTTCATTCATTCTGTGGAAGCCAGGGCCAGTGGGAGCACATCACAGTACACACTAATACATATTTGGGGCCTCATGTACAACATAGACACTTAGAATTTTACATACAGATAAAACTAAACCAATATATAATGCCTGGTATCTCGCATATTGCGAGTGGAGTGCCTTGCTACACTAAAAAAAAAAAAAAAAAAATAAATAAATAAATAAATTCTGAAACTCCTCAACATTTGTTCATGGGGAGTCAATTAAATGGAACACATGTTTCAATGTCAAGCAGCTGGGTCGTATAAAAAGATGGGGTAATAAATGAGTGTTTTGAGTGAAGCAGCACATTCAAAAGGCTATTCTTATTAGGAGCTTTTGTGCCATTATAAATTATAGAAGCTATAAAAATATATTCCCGAAATCTGAGATGTTGGAAAGTAAGAGAGTAATGTTACGAATAAAAAACGGTCATTTACAGCGTTTAGTTATACTTTTGTGCATGGAAGAAACTATTTAGCAGCTCATTCACTTTGATACTTCGGCTTTTAATCACAATCTTAAAAGCTGAACTACTACTTCATTACTGCTATACAAAAGTAATGTTTGAACGTTCCGATTGCAGTTAATTGACTGTCTCAGTAGAGCCTGTTTAGTTTCATACGGTACTTCATATCCACAAAAATTATAGGCCTACACAGAAACACGCTGGTCAAACCAATTATGGGATGAGTAGAGATATCTAGGTTCAAAGTATTGTCATTGAACTATTGTCTATGAACTAAAATGCTTCACGTCTATCTCTCGGTTCTACGGAGTGTGCTGCGCGGGAGTAGCCGAGCCATCTGGAGCGCCACGTTGCGGATCGCGCAGCGTCCCGCGTCGGAGGTTCGAATCCTCCCTCGGGCATGGATGTTTGTGTTGTCTTTAGTATAAGTTAGTTTATAGGTAGTTTGTAAGTTTAGGTACTGATGATCCCGCAGTTGAGTCCCTTAAGCTAAAGAAACATTCGATCATTGAAACTTCCTGGCAGATTAAAATTGTGTGCCGGAACCGGGACTCGAACCTGGACCTTTGCCTTTCGCGGAAAGCGCTCTACCGAGTGTCGGGGTAACTCGGTCGGTAGAGTGCTCGCCCGCGAAAGGCAAAGGTCTCAGGTTCGCGTCCTGGTTCCGGCACACAGTTTTAATCATCCAGGAAGTTTCATATCAGCGCACACTCCGCTGCAGAGTGAAAGTTTCATTCGAACATTTTCTACGTAGTGGAGACAATAACATTACGGCAGCCGAGTTAGTGGTAATAGAAGAAAATTACTGCAGAGGGAGATGGTGTTGACTTGTGTTTACTCTACCAAATGAATTTCACAAGCTGTTGGGTTCAGATAGTGTAGTGAACAACAATGTGTAGCGCAATCCAACAACAACGTGACTTACCCGAAGCTATGGCATGAGAACCATAGAAGGGTTGGGACCGCGACAGACAATGATGGAGGTGGCTGCAGCTATTGGACTGTGTAATTTCCAGTCCGTATCGCCTTCGAAATGTGGCCTCTACGCACGGAGGCCTATGGTGTGTGTCTCACTAAAACCACGACACTGTTTAGCCCACAGAAACTGGACGGAGAGACATCAGGATCGGAGCTATGATTGAGCTGACGAAGTAGAATACCCCATGAGTGTGGTCAGAAGACTGGAGAAAAGAATTTCAGAATATCAAAGATGAACTATTCAAAAACATTGTTCTATCTGATCACGATTTAAACGTTCCCTTTTGCATTTATAACGATAGCTCTGAGTATCGGTTGGGTGCACATCTGTGCCAACTTATTGAAAATGGTAAGTCGATAGAAAGGCAAACTATTGCCTTTGAAAGTAGAATTTTGAATAAGTGGAAACTTCGATATTCAGTAATGGAAAAAGAGGCCTTGAGCGTGATCTGAGCATTCAAGAAATTCAGATACTACGTAATGGGACGAAAGGTTAAGGTGTTTACGAACCATAAAGCATTATCCTTCTTAATGGACTGCCGGTTGAGCCATAACAGACTTACTAGGTGGGCAGTTGCCTTACAAGAATATGACTTTACAATTCAATACCTACCAGGGGAGGAAAGCGTAGTAGCAGACTCGTTATTGAGATTACCCATTGGTATGGACAAAGATGACTTTAATAGCACAGGGCAGAAGGTAATATCCATACTGTATCTAACGCAGGAGAAAAACGCAGGCAAAATTAGGAGCATAATTCAAAATTTACGAAGGGACCAGAATAAGGACAAGATAATAAAAATGTTGAAGGCAGAATTGGGTTTTAAACCAACGACAAGGTCAGGAAATGCTATACTATGCACAAAGGTATTTTATACCGTAGGGATGATCCTGAAAAACAAAACTGGATCTATCGGTCCAAGCAAAGTATAAAAAGCTGTTTAGTTTTTCCACTACATGTACGGACACTTTGGAGCCAAAAAGTGTTCTGACAAAATTAAAGAAAGCTACTACTTTGACAATATTGAGAAAACATGCGATTAATGTCAGAAAACAAAAACATCTAACTTTAACAGTAAAGTGGAAATGCACAACCTAATACCCACCAGAATCTTAGATAAGGTGTGTGTTGACTTTAACGGCCCCCTTCCAGCAGCCAGAGGCGGCTACAAATACATATTTGTGGCACTTGATATGTTGTCCAAACATGTAAAAACTTTATGCTCTTAGACGAGCTACAGGTAAGTTAGTTGCCAACAAAAGAAGAAAAGATTACGTCAACAAGGTAGGCAAACCTGACAGGATAGTAAGTGACAATGGATCTCAATTTATATCAGAGATGTGGAAACAAATGTTACATGATCTTAACATTAAACCAATGTACATATCTAAGTACCACCAGCAATCTAATATGAGCGATGAGACAGCTTAATAGATTGTTCGGGACCTACTGCTCCAAAAAGCACGCAGCTTGGCTGGATTACGTGGAGAAATTTTAAAGGGTATTGAATGAACTGCCACAGACCACTATACAGATTCCCCCGCAAGAACTTCTAACAGGCGAGAAAGTCTCTAGCATAATAGAACAAATAGTTGATTTCCCACCTAGGGACGACCTTACATTAGACGAAAAAAGAGAGTTGGCACTTAACAGAACCAAACAAAAAGCCGAAAAGAGAGAAAACATAAGAGTCATGTTAGAAAAATTAAATTTAATTTAAACGAACGAGACACAAATCACCTAAATTTCATGCAGAAATAAAGAAATTTCATGAAATATAGAGGGAACCGTATAAAATGAAGGGGCGGTACCTCTTTATCGCTAGGGGGATAACGACTACCAGTACCTGAGCTGACGGACAGTTTACTTCCTTTTCCTTTACGGATGTTAGTCCTAACCCTTCTTCATTCAGAACTATACACTATCTTCTTTCATATTCTTCACTATCCAAGAGCAAACTCAGGGAGATGAATTTCTGTACATTGCACGACTAGACAAAAAATAAAAAGAGGTGACATAACATTAACATTAAACATTCTGAATCTTTCGAAGGCCTTTGATTGTGTAAATCATGGAATTCTTCTAGATAAGCGTAATCATTATGGTTTGACTGCAGCAGTGCACAAATGTTTTATTTCATACTTAACTGGAAGAAACTAGAAAGTTGAAATAACTGGTTAATGTAATGTCAAAAACTCAGCCGATTCCTCAAACTGGGGGACTATCAAGGATGGGGTGCCCCAGGGTTCGGTCTTAGGTCCTTTACTGTTCTTGATGTTCATAAATGACTTGCCATTCTACATTGATGATGATGCAAAGTTATTTCTTTTTGCAGATGATATAAATATGGTAATCACATCCAAAAACAGGAACTAAGAGATGTAATCGTAAATAATGTTTTTCACAAAATTATTAAGTGGTTCTCTGCAAACGGACACTCATTAAATTTCGATAAACACGGTATATACAGTTCTGGACAGTAAATGGTACAACTCCAGTAATAAATACAGACATTGAACAGGAGTCTGTAACTAAGGTAGAAATTTCAAAAATTTTAGGTGTGTGCATTGATGAGAGATTAAACTGGAAGCAACATATAGATGGTCTGCTGAAACGTTTGAGTTCAGCTATCGCATATTTTGGCTATAAGAATCTCAGTAAATTAACTTACTTTGCCTATTTTCATTCACTGCTTTCGCATGGCATCATATTCTGAGGTAATTCATCATTGAATAAAAAAGTATTCATTGTACAAAAACGTGTATCAGAATAACTGCTGGAGCCCATCCACGATCATCCTGCAGACATCTGTTTAAGAATTTAGGTATTCTCACAGTAACTTCACAGTATATATATATTCACTTATGAAATTTGTTGTTAATAATCCAAGCCAGTTCAAAAGTAATAGTAATGGGCACAGCTGTAACACCAGGAGAATGGATGATCTTGACTATGTAGGGATAAATCTTAATTTGGCACAGAAAGGTGTAAATTACGCTGCCACAAAAGTCTTTGGTCACCTACCAAGCAGTATCAAAAGGCTGATAGATAGCCAACCAGTATTTAAAAAAAAAAAATTAATAGAATTTTTGAAAGACAACTTCTACTCATTGGATGACTTTTAAGATATAAATTAGTAAATAAAAATAAAGAAAAAATAAATAAAGAAAAAATACATATTTGTGCCATGTAATATTTTGTGTGATGTAATATCTTGTACAGATACCTTTTACTAACATGACATGTTTCACATAACTACGAAATATATTCATAATCTGTGGTACAAGAATTAATCTAATATAATATCTATGTAAAAGATACAGACCAAAATTACCAGTAACCGCTTAGGAAAGAAGCGCTGTATTTCAAATTTAAAAGAAAAGTAATAAACTAGCATTAGATGTGAATATGCCAAAATCAAGCACATGAAAGCTATAAATGGAACTATGAAATGATGCAGTAAGTTCGATTTACCTCACTGCAATGTTGAGTTTGAAGGATGAAGTGATATGTCCTTATCTCATCCACAGTAACAGATCTACCGTTATCTGGGCTGTCAACAAGTTCCGGCCGTATTTATTCGATAAACCATTCACCATCGTGACAGACCACAATTCTTTATGTTGGCTGACCAGTTTGAAGGATCCATTATTTCCGCGGCGGTGCGCGCGGCCGTTCGCCGTCGGGGGTTCGAGTCCCCCTTCGGGCATGGGTGTTTGTTGTCCTTAGGTTAGTTTACCTTAGTTTAAGTAGTTTGTAAGCTACGGACTAATGACCAAGTACCTGAGTCCAACAGATTTACAAACATTTGAACGTATTTTGTTATCACTGACGTACATAGGAAGACACGATCATGAAAATAAAATAAGTGAAATTAGATCGAAAACCGAAAGATTGAGGTGTTCCTTTTTCCCGCGATTTATTAGAGAATGGATCCGTAGAGCAACACCATAAAAGCGGTTGGATGAACCCTCTGCCATGCACTTCAATGTGGCTTGCATAGTGTTTATGTAGATGTAGACAAGAGAAATAAAAAATCACAAACTCGCCCCACCTTTCACCTGCCATGATTTTGATGAAGATGACGTTCTACTGTTTATGGGTGTTGACGATGCAGTTTCAGGGCACCAAAATATGCACAATACTGAAATTGTAAAGCTCGCTACTGATAAAGCGGCTACCGGCACCAAATCATTAGCATGTCGTCCAGAAAATGATGTTGAAAGTATACCGCCTGCTTCTTAAGTATGTAGACACTGCTTTATAATGATTTACAGCTCAAGTTGAAAGCGACCAGTAACAGATAACTATTATTAAAAAATGCATAACTTCTGTGTTTGTAAGCGTGAAGGCTTCTTCAGATGGACCCTAATTAATGATTCTTTAAAGAATTAATTCTGTTCATACTGTATGGACTGTACATGCGAAATAAATATGTATTACATTTTTTGTTTACTAGGCTGTACAACATACATGCCTACTATACTCACCTTTGCATTAATAAAACAGATTCACACTATTATAAATACAGTATATGTAATATTTATTGGTAAATAACAGGATGCATATGCTCTAATTACTTCGGATAATCGACGCTCTACTGTAGTTTTTTGCTGTCCATCATGATTGTTCAGTTTTTAAGACATTTCTATATTATAACACAACGTTACTTCCTGTAAAACAGTGTAGAGAAAACATTTAATATTTGCAAAGTATTATAGAATTTAAAGTGTCCACACACTACAGATCCTCACAGTACATACAAAGGCTCGATAAAAAGTAAAAATAACTATTCTTTTTTCTCTGAAATCATTTTACTGACGGAGATACTTCTACCTGACGAGGTACTTCTCCAGAATATCTGAAAAATAGAAATCGGATTTTAAAATGTTGCAAGTTCAAGCCCCCAGCATCACCCCCAGGGACGATAGGTGGGGTGACTGAAATCTTAAATAGGAACCTCTATTTCTTATTGATGATTTCGATTCTCCAGGAAAAAATGTAGATGTTTTGCATGAAACCTTTTTTTTCCGCTTCATGATCTATATACCGGTAAAAAGTAAGATGAGTTGAATATTGTTGAAAAATAGTAACATCTCGGAGCAATACAAATATTCATCAGATCAGGAAAATCTGAGTTTTACAGTATATATGTTTGATAATCCTATATTGGAACACCCCCCCCCCCCCCCAAGAGCATGAGGAAGACCTCCCAATATGAGGCCAAGGTCCGGGATTCACTACTGACATGCTCTCATTTCAAGGTCAGACTGCTCAAACGCAATTTTTCTACAGTGTTAACGGTTGTGAAGAGAGTAAGTATCATTTCCTCGTACTGTGAGACTCACTGAAGTGTTGAAGAAACTTGTCATAGGTATACCAAGTCTTAAAGAAGATACAATGAAGCCAAAACTCCCATATCAACAAAGGTAATTAGTTCGTGACATAACTCTAACAACAGATACATAAGTAAATATTATGAATAATGTTACCAAAAGTTTTGACTCAAGAACTATATCCCTCAGGGGTCAGCATTAATTTGCTGAGTACAGGCTTGGCGAACCCGGGGTCCTTAGCTGTGGGCTGTGTCGCGCCAACAGTCCGCTACACCGTAAGCTCTGTGTGTGCTTCAACAACCATCGTTCGGCGCGACGGTGGAACGTTGTACGTTTCAGAGCCCGGGGATCTTGGCTTAATCGCCCGGGTCGCGAGGACGGTACAAACCTCTATAAAAAAAACCTCAATCTCAAGGTGTGCTACGTGCCGAGGAGATGCATGGCTATTGAGGTTGAACAGCCGCTAGCGAGCAACCTCTGAGGAACCTGCCGCATCTCAGTTGTATAAGGCTTACCCAGGCAAGTGGGGCTCTGCCTGGGTGGACCTTTAGTTCTCTAGCTGCTCGTGGGACCAGAATGAAACGAGCAATTAAAAGCTTGGGCGGTAGCGAAAACGGCGTCTCTAAGCGTGGTAGAGGAGATTACAATGCTGCTGGATATAACCCCCGTTCGTTACCTTCCCTGGCCACACCGTGGGAGGAACGTCGGGCTAGATCTGCCAATGAGTCATATTCTCCCAAATTCCTAGTGTGTAGCCGCACGGATGGTGAGTCTTTTACGTCTACGAAGCCTCTTTTCTTTGTGGAACACCTCGAGGACAAGTACGGCGAAGTTTCCGGAATGTCCAAGATGTGAAGCGGCGCAGTGCTCATAGAAGCAGCATCCCCGGCCCAGTCGCTGGCGTTACTTGCCTGCGACAAGCTGGGTGATGTCCCTGTAAGCATTACACCACATAAGTTACTCAATATGGTCCAAGGTATCATTTTCCATAAAGACCTGTTGTTACAATCCGACGACGAGTTACGTGCCAACTTAGAGCGCAGAGGAGTTCACTTCATCCGGCGTGTCCATAGGGGACCAAAGGATCACAAGGTTGCCACCGGTGCTTTCATCCTGACCTTCAAAGACGATAACCTGCCTGAGAAAGTCACGGTAATGATTTACCGGTGCAACGTGAAACCTTATATTCCTCCCCCTATGAGGTGTTTTAAATGCAGGAAATTCGGCCACATGTCCTCTAGATGTACTTTCACCGCTACATGCAGGGACTATGGACGTCCAGCACACCAGGAGATTCCATGTACACCGCCTCCCGTCTGCGTTAACTGTGGCCTAAATCATCCTCCTTGTTCTTCGGATTGCACCGTTCTTCGTAAGGAACGTAAAATTATGGAATTTAAGACCTTGGACCGGCTTTCTTATTCTGAGACTAGAAAGAAGTACGAGCGACTTCACCCTGTCACCGTGACCGCTTCTTTCGCAGCAGTGACATCATCACCATCCTCTCTTGTGACTGCAGCAGACACAAGTGTCTCTCTCTCCGCCAGCCCTCAGGGTCGTCAACTCAAGCCTGCCCCCACGGTGGTTGGGGGCTCCATTCCTCCTCCTGCTCCCAAGACAATTGCTTTGGGAGCAGCCCCTAACCCTCCGTCGGAGAAGCATCAACCTACTCCGGCTGCCCTCCTTCAGAAGGGGTCCCTAGGGACGCTCCCTTCTGTGGCTTCCACCAGTGCCGATGCTGGCACTAACCAGCAGCAGACAACGCCGCCGGCTGCTGGCTGTAGGGCGTCGGGCTCTCCCTCTGTCACTGAGACGGAGGCTGAGTCTGCAAAGCCCCTCCTTCCAGTGAAGCCCCCGAGGGATAAGAGGGTTCGAACGAAAAAGAATAAAAAAGATAAGGCTAAAGAAACCCCGGTGGCCACTGTACCACCCGCCCCCTCCACCTCTGCCTCTGAGGATGAGGTGGACATACCCCGAGGATCTTTCTCTCTTGGACGCATCAGACTCGATGGACTTCGAAGCTGATGCATCGCTACCGGTGGATGCAAAATGATGAGGTGTAATACATCACATCCTTTCACTCATGCCTTCCCAGCTGTCGGACACTGTTATCCTCCAATGGAACTGCGGCGGTTTTTTCACCCACCTGGTTGAGCTACGACAAGTTTTGAGCGTTACACCTGCTCTCTGCATTGCCCTCCAGGAAACCTGGTTTCCGGCAATGAGGACCCCTGCCATTCGGGGCTATAGGGGATATTTTTGTAATCGTAGCATGTATAGCAGGGTGTTTGGTGGGGTGTGTGTGTGCATGTCCTTACCTGTGTATATAGTGAACCTGTGCCCCTTCAGACACCGTTAGAAGCAGTGGCTGTCAGAGTAAGAACAACCCAAGAGATCACTATCTGCAGCCTCTACCTCCCTCCAGATGGCGATGTCGCCATGGCTGTCTTGGCTGCACTTATTTCGCAACTCCCGCCACCTTTTCTGCTATTGGGGGACTTTTATGCCCACAATCCCCTGTGGGGTGGTTCTACAATCTCTGGCCGTGGCAGGGTTGTCGAGGACCTGGTTTATCAACTCGACCTCTGCCTCTTGAATACAGATGCCCCCATACATTTCAGAGTGGCACACGGCAAATTTTCGGCCGTTGATCTGTCGATATGCAGCCACAGCCTTCCTCCATCAATCCATTGAAGTGTCCATGATGACTTGTGTAGCAGTGTTCATTTTCCGATCCTTTTGTCATTCCCGCAACGTCAGTCCCCAGCTAGCCCTCCTCGGTGGGTTCTTCACAGGGCTCACTGGGAAGGCTACACCTCTGCTGCCATCGTTGGCCCTCCCCTACGCGATACCATCGATGTGGTGGTTGAGAGCGCCACACGATCCATATTGTCTGCTGCGGAAGCTATTATTCCACGTTCCTCAGGGCGCCCACGGCGTAAGACGGTGCCGTGGTGGTCACTAGAGGTCGCTGACGCCATTAAAGACCGTAGGCGGGCCCTACAGCGGTACAGGCGGCACCCTTCTCTTGAGAACCTCATTACATTTAAAAGGCTCCGTGCTCCTGCTCGCCGTTTAATTAGAAGACGGAAAAGGGATTGTTGCGAGACGCCTTCGGCATTGCACCTGTTGGACCCTATCCACCACTGTGGGGTTCGCATCGCAACGGGTGCTTTCTGCACCAGCCCAGTGAACAGCTTACTTGTGGAGGCTGGGGTCCCACCCTTGGGAATACGCCACCAACACCTGCTAGTGGCTTATGCAGCCAATGTATATTGCTCCCCAGGCCACCCAAACCGTCGTCTCCTCTTTTCTGATGAGGTTATACGTCCCCATCAGCGACGCCCTAGATCAGGTCATACGATTGCCTTTCGAGTTCGGTTCCTCCTGCTGGAGCTTGAGTCTTTTCCCCATCCATCTCCCTATTGGGTCCATGCACGTACACCCCCATGGTGCTTGCCAAGGCCGTGTACCCGGCTGGACTTGGCCCATGGGCCCAAAGACTTGGTTCTCCTGGAGGCGCTCCACCGCCATTTTTCGGCTGTCGTAGCGGAGTTCCCTGGTTATGACCTGATCTACACCGATGGTTCCCTGGTTGATGGCTGTGTGGGATTTGCCTATACTCATGGTGACCATGTGTAACAGCACTCTCTGCAGAATAGCTGCAGTGTTTACACTGCAGAGCTGGTGGCCATTCACAGAGCTCTCGTACATATTTTGTTATTTGCAGCGACTCCCTGAGCAGCCTTAGAGCTCTGGACCAGTGTTACCCGCGGTCTCCTCTGGTGTTGGCCATACAGGAGATGCTTTGTGCCATTGAACAGTCCGGGCGATCGGTGGTGTTCATCTGGTCTCCGGGTCATGTGGGTATCCCAGGCAATGAACATGTTGACAGACTTGCCAATCAGGCTGTAAGTGCGTCCATTTTGGACATCGGCCTCCTGGCTTCTGATCTCCGTTTATTGTTGCGCCACTGGGTACATCAGCGTTGGGATGCCGAGTGGCATAGCCTGGGCACACGCAGCAAGCTTTGGGTTGTCAAGGAGACCACGACCGCGTGGCGTTCGTCCATGCTGGCCTCTCGCCGGGACTCCGTAGTGCTGTGTAGACTCTGTACTGGGCATACGTGGCTCACCCACGGACATCTCCTTCGTGGTGAGGCCCCGCCCCAGAGTCAGTGTGGCTGCCATTTGACAATAGTCCACATCCTAGTGGACTGCCCTGTTTTAGCCGCCTTGCGGCGTCGTTTTAACATCCCTGACGTTTTATCAGATGTTTTACGTGACGATGCTTCAGCAGCAAATTCAGTTTTAAGTTTTATTCGAGCAGGGGTTTTTTATCAGTCTCTCTAACTGGACTTTTCCTTATGCTGCCGTATGGTTGACTTTTCCTTTTTTACTCCTATGGTCGACCAAACACTGCCATCGGCTTCTTTGTTGTAAGGTGTCTTTGTGTGATCGTTTCTTTTCGTTTCTTTTCTTGTTGTTCTTGATGTTTTATGGACATAGTGGGAGTCCCCTCCCTCGTTGCAAGCGTAATGTCTGGGCGGATTTCTTTCACGTTGACAGTTTTACTTTTGACGCTTAGTGGTGGAATGGGGGACTGATGACCATTGCAGTTTTGTCCCCCTTAAACATCCAAACAACAACAACAACAACAACATCAAGAACTATATGTGAGCAATTATTAACGCTACCGTGAACTGTTATTGCGTAATAATTTCATTTAGAAAATCAATACAACCATTGCAAGTTTCATTGAAATGGAACTAAATTTAACTACAAATATGACGTTGGTTGGATATTTGGAAAAAATACAAATGGATTTTTAAAAAATGGAATGAAATATAGCCGCGGTGGAACGGCCGAGCGCATTTAAGGCGCTATGCTCCGATGCGTGAGGCCGTTACCCGTCGGAGGTTCGAATCTCCCCTCGGGCATGGATGTTTGTGCTGTCTTTAGTAAACGTTAGTTCATAAGTAGTTTGTAAGTTCAGGGACTGCTGTTAAGTCCCATAAGCCTTACAAGCATTTGAATAAAATTTATTCACATCCATTAACATAAGGCTCGACCGGCTGCACCACTTGGAGGGTGGTGGGGGGGGGGGGGGGACGACTTTGAAATCTTAAATAGGAACTCACATTTTTTATTGTTGATTTCGATCGTCCACGAAAATTTAACATTTTTTATGAAACGTAACTTTTTCCGATTACAGCGCCATCTACCATGAAAAGAGAAAAATATTTCATACAAAAGTTACATATTTTTCACGGAGAATTCAAATCTGCAGTAACAAAACGGGTTTTATTACAACATTCTTTTAAATCCGATTTATATTTTTCGAATATTCCGAGGAAGAGATTTAAGTGCCTCACTCTATATACAGTCCTGGCCATTAAAACTGATACATCACGAAGATAACGTGCTAGAGACGCAAAATTTAACCGGCAGGAAGAAGATGCTGTGATATGCAAATGATTATCTTTTCAGAGCAGTCACACAAGGTTGGCGCCTATGGCGACACCTGCAACGTGCTGACATCAGGAAAGTTTCCAACCGATTTCTCATATAAAAACAGCAGTTGACCGGCGTTTCCTGGTGAAACGTTATTGTGATGCCTCGAGTAAGGAGGAGAAATGCATACCATCACGATTGCGGTTTATCGTATCGCGACACTGCTGCTCGCGTTGGTCGCGATCCAATGACTGTTAGAATATGGAATCGGTGGGTTCAGTAGAGCAATATGGAACGCCGTGCTGGATCCCAACGGCCTCGTATCGCTAGCGGTCGAGAGGACAGGCATCTTATCCTCATGGCTGTAACTGATCGTGCAGCCACATCTCCATCCCTGAGTCAACAGTTGGGGACGCTAGCAAGACAACTATCTGCACGAACAGTTCGACGACGCTTGCAGCAGCATTGACTATCAGTTCGGAGACCATAGCTGCGGTTACCCTTGACGCTGCATCACAGACAGGAGCACCTCGCTGTTGTACGGAACGACGAACCTGGGTGCACAAATTGCAAAACGTCATTTTTTCGGATGAATCCAGTTTCTGTTTACAGCATCATGACGGTCGCATCCGTTTTTGGCAACATCGCGTTGAACGCACATTGGGAGCGTGTATTCGTCGTCGCCATACTGGCGTATCACCCGGCGTGATGGTATGGGGTGCCATTGGTTACACGTTTATGTCACCTCTTGTTCGCATCGACGGCACTTTGAACAGTGGCCTTTACATTTCAGATGTGTTATGACCCGTGTCTCTACCCTTCATTCGATCCCTGCGAAACCCTACATTTCAGCAGGATAATGCACGACCGCATGTTTCAGGTCCTGTACGAGTCTTTCTGGATACGGTAAATGTTCGACTGTTGCCCTGGCCACCAATTGAAAACGTCTGGTGTATTGTGACTGAGCAACTGGTTCATCACAATATGCCAGTCATTACTCTTGATGAACGGTGGTAACGTGTTGAAGCTGCATGGGCATCTGTACCTGTACACGACATTAAAGCTCTGTTTGACTGAATGCCGAGGCGTATCAAGGCAGACGCGGTGGAGTAGCCGAGCGGTCTAAGGCGCGTCGCTGCGGAGCGCGCGGTTCTTCGCCGTCGGAGGTTCGAGTCCTCCCTAGGGCATGTGTGTGTGTGTGTGTGTGTGTGTGTGTGTGTTTTCCTTAGGTTAGTTTACCCTAGTTTAAGTAATTTGTAAGCTACGGACTGATGATCACGCAGTTTGGTCCGATAGATTTACAAACATTTGAATTCGTATCAAGGCCGTTATTACGGCCTGAGGTGGTTGTTTTTGGTACTGATTTCTCAGGATCTATGCACCCAAATTGCGTGAAAATCTAATCACATGTCACTTCTAGTATAATATATTTGTCCAATGAATACCCGTTTATCATCTGCATTTCTTCTTGGTGTAGCAATTTTAATGGCCAGTAGTGTGTATATTTCTGGGTCGCTTCCTATATGAGTCACTTGGTTTGAATTTTTAATCATGCACTCCTGCAATGATGAACTACCTGTCACGTTGCAAGTCAAAAAAATGACCTTGTCCTTGAGGGAGTTGCATTTTTTCCGGCAGTGTACCAAGAGCGAGATTACACTTTGCGATGCAGTAATTGGTAAGAAAGGGAGAGAAAACATTACAGAATCATATTTGCTTACAGAGAAGTCTACGCAGAATTATTCGTGCATTTTCGACACATAAAATAGTGTTTTGCTAGCGGTATCATAACTCGAGCTTACTCCGGTACGTTGCGTTGATGCTCTGATGGCAGCTGGATAGAAGACCTCGTTATACGTGTCTCGGGTCCGCAGCGGTCGGTCTGTTCTGGTAGTGGTAGGTAGTGACGCGAGAGGCAGGCGGCGCCACGTGTTTTCGCGTGACGGGCGCTTCCTGCGATACGTAGTCAAATGCGCCAGCCACACTGCCAAGCGTGACGAGGCAGCTTCACCGAGTGCAGTCCACGCCGACCGACTGGCTTTCTCCGAACCTTCCAGAGGGCACACAGCCAACGGCTTACCGTAATACCAGTCTAACATAAAAGAATCACGAAATTCCCATTTATTTTCTGCAACTTCACAACTGCAGCGGTGCCAAGTGAATAGATTGTATAAACATACTGCGAAAGGATTGTGTATTGAATGTGTCATTGGAGTGTAGCAGCACTTTCAAAATACCATCGTATTTACAGTAGATGCTTTTGTGGCACTATAAATTGTAGCAGCTATCAAATATATATGCAAAGGATGCTGTGAAGGCAGAGAATAAGGATACCATAACAAGCGTTCATTTACGGTGGTTAGTCTTACTTTAAGGCAATGAAGGAAATCTATGACAATTCATTCACTTCGAAACTTCGGCTCTTAATGAGAATGTTGCTTGTAAATCTATCGGAATAAACTGCTAGGTTATTAGTCCGTAACTTACAAACTACTTAATCTAAGGACAACACAAAAACCCATGCCCGAGGGGGGACTCGAACCCCCGACGGCGAACGGCCGCGCGCACCGCAGCACGGCATCCCAATGCACACGGCTTTAATGAGAATAGCAAATGCTTCAACCCTACTTCATAATATTTCTGTGAATAACAGTTTGTCTGAACGTTTCCGATTGCATCTAATCAACTATTTCAGTAGGCCTTGCTTATTTTCGTGCGTCAGTTTCACAGAGCCGGCCGCGGTGACCGAGGGAACTGAGGCGCGTCAGTCACGGTCTGCACGGCCACTACGGTCTGGGGTTCGAATCCTCCATCGGGCATAGATATTTGTGCCGTCCTTAGTGTTAGCTAGTTCATAAGTAGTTTGTACGTTTAGGGACTGATGACCCCGTCGTTAAGCCCCATAAGCTATACAAACATTTGAACATTTAGTTTCACAGTAAGTATATGACTATACAGTGTGAGTCCGTAACACGTAACACCTCCTTTACTTCGTGACTCACGTCGTGAAGTGGGTTCCATTAAGTTGTATCGCTGATTACTGCCACTTTCCGACGTGAGTAAATGAATAAAAAGAAAAATTCTATCATAAAAGTTTGTTTCCAACACTTGTCAGTATCGTGTGTAATATTTACGCTCTAGTAACCAATTCCAATCATGTTTTGTATTGTAGGGTGTGATATTCCTGGCCTGTGGCCACTTCATATTTCTGGCCGCTGGCCGTTTCTTTGCTAACATCGTGTCTTAATCGCGGAAGAAAGACAGCAGTGCAGCATATGTTGAAATGTGGGGTGGGGAGCAGTAGCATATGGCACTGTAGGTGCTGGTTCCCGTGGGAAAGCCCGCCTATGTTACTGGTGCTCTCCTCGCATTGGCTGCTGCATTTCACATCACGTGATTTCTTTTGAAATTACTTTTGTTTATTATAAACTAAATATTAATTATTCAGAGCTGAGAATTTGTAATAAATATCTCTCAAGGACAGGCTACATTTTGACAGTTTAAAAAGCTTAAGATGCCTTCTCTTATTGTAACAAGAGAAGAGCAATTTTGCAGAAGGCGCGCGACGGCCCTGTTTTGGCGCGAAATAGAGTGTCAGGTGCCCTCTCGCAACGCGCCGCAGTTTCAGTCTCGAGCTGACCACTATACGTGCCGGACCGCGCCGGTCATGAGTAAAGATTTGCGTAAATGTGATAACAGTCGAGGTCTCAACATGAACTATGGGCAGCATAGGCCGTATCATATTAACAATAGTTGCTCATTTTTTTATTATTTATTTAATAAATGGCATCCCTGACAATCAAAAATCTCGCGAGTCGCTTATTATGCTTCCATCATACAGAACTTATTTTAGCCTCACTTGTATGCTGTAGAAGAACCTACGACCTGTGTGCTGTCTTCTGCGCTGGGGACACAACTATAGAAGACAACAGGTTAGTCAGAACTCTATGCTGTCCTTAAAGTCTTGGACAGCAACTACGGCACCTCGTGCGTACTGTAGGGCGGTACAAACACACACTGCTACGCAACAGCATCCGCTAGGATGTGGAGGTTTTAGGGGACTTGTGGGAGGAAGCAGTACTAACTTCTCCGTCCGCAAATAAAACCCTAGGAAGCTTGTACATGGCATCCCTGGTGGGGAACAACATTTCGGAATGAAATAGACAGATACAGTGAGGCGATAAACGGTCGAAGTGATTCGCGAACTGTTAGACTCAAGAATTTTACAAATAAAGTGACTGTTAGCCAGTTAATGTACGCGAGTGAAGCAAGTGCAAGTGTTGAGTTCGCGGTCCATTGGATTACGTAACTTCAAGAATCGACGAGCTACAGAACGGCGGCGTCGCAACACCTCACCGGGCACGTCGACGGAACAGCCACGCTCAGCGCCATAGCAGACAGAAGAGGGGTGCGGCGCCTAAAAGGAACAGCCGTAAACATCGCCAGCAGCAGCAGACGACGACTCCATCTATTAGCGGAGCTACAACCACCAGCCTTCACGTTGCAACAACTGCACATCGCGACGCAAGGAAAAACGGGAGTAAGTGCCAACTCCTGTAAATTATAATTAATTGTGTATATTTGTTAGTAAAATTTTGAAACTAAACACTAGAGTAAAAAAAATGTTAACTAGAGATGGAAAAACAGGGAGATAACGGGTATTATCTCAGAAGTAGGGACGGAGAATGTGTTCAAAATAGAGGCAATGATCATTCAGGTCAACAACCTCAGATGCAGGGTGACAGTATCAGTCCATATTTTGTAGCGAATATGAGTGAATTACAATCTAATATTATCCAGGATACAGAGGTTAATCAGATCAATAGCACACATAATGCAGAACAAAGTGCTGTTGAAAATGTTGTAAGTGATGTGCAGAGTGATACACAAGTTTGTCAATCTGTCGCTCCTAACCATACTGACGTGGTAAATCTGGATGCAGCTGTCAGAAAAAATGTGTCTGGCGCCTGCATAACAGCGTATCATGTGACAGAAGCCATAGCACAGCTTCAGCTGATACGTTGCCAGTAGAAAGTAGTGGAGAGAAGGAAACTGGTATTGACAATAATAGTATATCAATGCTTAGCGATATGTTAGCTAAATTAAATCATAACATGCTTGCTAAGTTAGAACAACAAAATCAGAACATGAATAAGTTGGCAAACGATATTAATGCAAAATTTGATCAAAACAAAGAAGAACAAAATCAGAACATGAATAAGTTGGCAAACGATATTAATGCAAAATTTGATCAAAACAAAGAGGAACAAAATCAGAGCATGAATAAGTTGGTGAATGAAATTAAAGAACAAAAACAAGGCATGAATAAGTTAGCAAAAAAACTTGACCAAAACAATGAAAGATTAGACCGTGCGGTAGAGGAAATGCGTACACAAATGGCTAGTGTAAATAATAAATTCCAGGGCTTAGAAAACAGGGTAATTGTTAATGAAGAAAAAACAGAAAAGTGTGTTAAACAGTTAGATTTGAAAATAAAGGAATGGGATATTTGCAAAAATGACATTGTGCACAGGGTGGACTCTGAAGTAAGCAAAATTAACGAAAGATTACAGGTTAATAGTGACACACTGTATACTGTTACAAATAATGTAGAGTGTTTGAGAAGAGAACAGGCTAGCGTAAGTAAAACATGTAAAGACAGATATCTGTCACAGCAATCAGACATCGAAAAAATGAACAGAAATGTAGCATTAATTGACAATAAAGTGTCACAGGTAGGCACATCATGTAGAAGTAATGCAAATGCACTTCACAGTAAATTAACAGAAATCGAGCAGAAACTGAATAAGCTGCCAGATTCATGTAATTTAGTGGAAAATATTAGCACCATTGAAAATGAACGTAGGAGAAAACTTGAAGCGTGGGTGGAACAAGAATGTAAGAAAGGTATAAGTAACATCGTTGATGTTGCAAATAATCCTTATTCATACAAATTTCAAAATTTTTCAAAGACAGGTAGTGTACATCCTGTTGCTTTCATCAGGCAGTTCGATGGTGTTATTCCTAATAACATGACAGAACAACAAAAGATGAAATTTGTAGCAAGTAGGTTTGAAGGTGATGCCATATCATGGGGAACAGGAGCTATAAACATTTGTAAAACATATCAAGAATTTGTTACCGCATTTCTCAATCAGTATTGGTCTGAAAGTACACAAAATAGTATACGCACTGAAATTTTGCAAGGTACTAATTACACAAACAGTGGTTGTGGTAGTTATACAGAATTTTTCCAGCACTATTGGGAAAAGAATCAGTACCTAATGAATCCCATTAAAGAGTCTGACCTAATAGAAATTATATTACTTAAGTTTCCCAAACATGTACAAAAGGAATTAATGTACGCTAGTAAAACTGATATTAAGCAGTTGTTACCAGTCTTGGAACATTTAGATATACTGGATGACAATAAACAGGTAGGAGAGAATTGGAGAAAGCATAAGTGGAGTACAAATCGTCGTAATAACCGAGAGTCTGGTCGAGATGATGCTCACCAGAATAATGAAAACAATAATTGGGGTGACAACAGAAGGTCAAATCACAGTTGTAGTCCAGGTAGGAGAGGAAGAGGTGATTTCTACCGAGGCAGGGCTAGAGGTGGACACCAAAGGGATAATAGAGAATACTATAATAGCAATCAAGATAGGGACCACGGTAATGACAGAAATCGAAACTTAAGAGATGCGGAAAACTAATAGGCGGTTCGGACCTGGTCCAATCGCGAACAGCCGAAGGTACTGGACCTCTTTTAAGATTTTTGGGGTATGATGAAAGGGATGGTATCAAAGCTGCTCTATTAGAGGAAGATAGGCAAGATATTAAAGAGATTTACCAACCAGCTTTGGAAGTAGAAATTAAGGACATAGAAGCCATAGCAATCTTAGACTCTGGTAGTGAGATTAGCGCGGTTTCAAATGACTTATATGAAAAGATTAAAAGTAAAACAAAAGTTCCAGAGTTATCTGTACAAGGAGTTAAGGTGGTTACTGCTTGTGGGGCAAGGAGTAAAATAATTAAGAAACAGGTGTTGCTCGAATTTAAAATACAGGGCCGTGAATTCACTGTAAATGTCATGGTAGTCACAGGTCTGTGTGTCAGTTTGATTTTGGGCGCAGACTGGCTTATAAATAATAAGGTTATGTTGGATTTCAATGCAGGTCTCGTGAGAGTAATAAAAGGTGAGGAAGAGCAAATGTTTCATTTTCAAGGAAACCATAACCCACTAAATATTTGTAATGAACCTCGGGTGCAGGTAATAAGGGAACAAATGTTTTGGAATATTGAAACAGAGGAAAGAAAATGTTTCTTTATAGAGGTGAAACCTCAGGTTGAGGAAAGTATAGAAATAAAGATTAAGGAAAAGATTGTAAATATTCATGGCTTAAACGAACAGGAAGCTGGGGAATTACAGGCCATTCTTTTACGTCATAAAAGTGCTTTCTCAAAGAAACCAGGTTGCATGAGAGACTACAAGTATGAATTTAAAGTCAAGCCCCATGAACCTTTTAGATTTAAACCTTATTCCATCCCTTTAGCCAAACGAGAAGCAGTGGAGCAGGAGATAAAGAAAATGATAGAATGGAACATTATTGAAAGGTCTGATAGTGAATATTCTAATCCTCTTGTTATAGTCCCAAAGAAAGATAATTCAGTTAGGATCACACTAGATGCAAGAGCTTTAAATAAAATTATATTACCACAAATGGATCGGCCCGAAATACTGGAGGAACTTTTTCAGAAGTTTCATGGAGTCAAGATATTAACAAGCATAGACTTGACTTCTAGCTTCTGGCAAACACCTCTAACGGAAAACTGTCGCAAATACACTGCCTTTATATATGGAGGAAGGTGTTATCAGTTCAGGGTATTACCTTTTGGTCTGAAAATATCAACATCTGCCTTCATATGCATGCTTGATAAAGTATTGGGGGAAGATCTGCTTAACAGAATTACTGTTTACATTGATGATATTTTAATTGCAGCTAAAGATTGGAAGGAACACAACGAAATATTAAAACAGGTCCTTGACAAATTTGAAAAGAACAACATTAGTGCAAATTTGGAAAAGTCTGAGTTTGGGAAAGGTGAGATTAAATTTTTGGGGCATGTCATTTCAGCTGAGGGCATAAAACCTGATCCAGATAAGCTGGAAGCTATTAGAAATTTTCCAGAACCTAAGAATAGGAAGCAAATTAAAAGTTTTATGGGAACAGTAAGCTTCTATCGCAAATTTGTGAATAATCAAGCACTTAATGCGAAGAACCTGTTAGAATTAACTAAAAAGAATGCCACCTGGATTTGGACGGATGAGTGCAGGAAAGAATTTCAGGACATTAAAGATGTATTGTGTAATAGCATTCCTTTATCACACCCAAATTTGAACTTCCCATTTTGCATATACACAGATAGCTCAGAAGATGGATTGGAGGCACATTTGTGTCAATTTATAGAAAATGGGGAAACTGTAGAAAGAAAAAGTATTGCTTTTGCCAGTAGAGTACTTAACAAATGGGAAAGGAAGTACTCAGTCACTGAAAAAGAAGCCTTGAGTGTTGTGTGGGCTTTCAAAAAGTTTAGGTATTATGTAATGGGTCGTAAAGTAAAAGTATTCACTGATCATAAGGCCTTGTCATTTCTTATGGATTGCAGACTCACACATAACAGATTAACAAGATGGGCAATTGCCTTACAAGAGTATGATTTTACCATAGGATATTTGCCAGGGAAAGACAATATTGTGGCAGATACGTTATCAAGGTTAGCCCAATTCATGGATAAAGCAGGGTTCAATGATACAGGACAGAAAGAGGTTTCCATTTTTATACTTGACAAAAGTCGATAAAGAGGATAAAATTAGAAGCATTGTGCAAAATTTGAGGAGGGAACAAAACAAGGATGAGGTTATCAAGATGATTAAAGCTGAATGGAGTAAGAAAACGAGTGTCAAAGTGAGGAAGTACTACACCATATACAAGGGAATTCTGTATAGAAGGGCTGACCCTGAGAAACAACATTGGAAAATATATTGGCCAAAACAGTATATTAAAACTCTGGTATGGTTTGTTCGTTAGACATATGCACATTTTGGGGCAAAGAAATGTACTGATAAAATTAAAGAAAGTTGTCATTTTAACAATATGGAAAAAACTGTTCAAAAGATTTTGAAAACATGTAGCAAATGCCAGAAAAGCAAAATCTCCAGTGTAAGTAGCAAGGCAGTAATGCATAGTATGATACCATCAGGCATTCTAGAGAAAGTTTGTGTAGATTTATATGGGCCTCTACCAACATCTCGAGGAGGATATAAATATTTATTTGTAGTACTTGACATGTTGTCAAAACACGTGAAGTTGTATGCTCTGAGGGGAGCCACAGGTAAGTCTGTAGCAGACAGAATTCGTAATGATTATGTAAACAAAATCGGAAAGCCAGAAAAGATCATTAGCGATAATGGGGCACAATTTATTTCTGAGACTTGGAAAAGGATTTTAAAAGATCTTGACATAAAGCCAATTTTTATATCTAAATATCATCCCCAATCAAATATGAGTGAAAGGGTGATGAGAGAGCTTAACAGGTTATTTCGTACATATTGTGCGAGAAAGCATCAGACCTGGATTGATTATGTTGACGAATTTGAAAGAGTAATTAATGAGTTACCGCATTCCACAACAGAAATTCCGCCTCTGGAGTTATTAACTGGGGAGAGGGTTCCTAGTATGATAGAGCAATTAGTCGACTTTCCACCTAGAGATGATTTGTCTATTGATGAGAAAAGGGAGTTGGCTATTAAAAGAATTAAGGAGAAAGCTGAAAAACGTAAAACCCTAGGAAGCTTGTAAGGGCACCACACGACCAAAGACGTTTCGCCACAAACAAAATTACACGCATAAGAAAAATGTAATTGACCTGTATGTGGACGTGAACAGCCGTCTGATGATGAACAGAAAGGTTAGAAACAGGTAATAGCGCTATTTAGTAAATAAATAGCATAATCAAATGAGGTTGGTTGCTGTTTTCTTTATTGTAAAGAATCAGCCTGTAATTTTAGTAGGCGTATAACCGTCGCGCGAGTACAAGTAATGATTTGACAATATTTTCTGGCAATCGAATGTACGGTATGGCCGTGCATAAAATACGAACACAAAGACAAACCAACATACATTAATTTTTATATATTAGATTTAGAGGTAGCCGCGATTCCTCGCCAGACATCTAAATTTTGTCATCCTGCATCCTACTGCAGCACGCTGTTCCAACAGATCCTACAAGTGACTGTCTTTAGATCTCTACACGCTAATACTCGGCGGCCATAATTAAAAATAAATGTTCGCTTGGTTCTCGTCAATGTGTAGTTCTGACAACAGCAGAGATAGCTTGTCGCGAAAGCTCAGTGCCTGCTTCTGTAGAATAACTGCATCTCTTCACTGACAAAGACCGTCCTAAACAATGTCTAGTGTATCACAAAACTCTTGTTTGCGTAAAACAATTTACAGCGTCATTACGACCGTCTCTGAAATTTTTAGAAAAGGAATGGCAATTGTTCACTACTCCTTTTTCAATTGCATCTGACGATGTGTCATCTGCAATGCAATTAGAAATAACTGATATGCAAAATTCAACGTTATTTAAATTTCTCAGTGGTATCAGAAGGTGAAGCGAGACACGTTCCCCTAGCTTCATAGGAATGCAGCTGGGATTATGTGCACGGATCGACATACCATTGCGAGCAGCTATTCTCTACAATGGAGAGAATAAAAAAACTTAGAAACGTCATTGCTTCATAACCCTACAATGAAGAGTATGTTGCGCGTAAATGCAGCAAACAAGGTAACACCTGATATCTGTTCACTTGTGTCACAAAAAATTGTAAAAGACAAAAAGTTTTTATTACTTGCACGGAAGTTTGTTCTGATTGCAACTTCCGCATAGTCAACTCATGGACGTTACATTTTTATGTCATTAAATTAGTAATTCATGCAGAATAAAAATAGACGACAGGCCCTTTTCTTTGCTAGTGTGTCCCACATTACTACAGTTTTTATGAGGTAGCAAATTGGATCCTTACTTTCTCGCATTCTCTTGCTAAATTGAAAACTTTAGTGTTTGTACCACTTCTTCTGATAAATGCTGTCGGCCGTTTTGCAACTTTTCTGTGAACATTAAGACAGCCGATATATGGTTAGTTATTGGCAATTAAGGTGGTGTGCTACTCATTTGCCTGAAAAAAGCTGCTATGCCAAAATGCAAATGTACAGTTTCTTTGAACTTAAATGAAAAACATGCTTTTCTGGAAGATAGAAATATTAGTTACGAAGTTTACTGTAAAATTCGTTTGCCATATTTACGATTAATATGGTGGAAACTAGGAGTTTCGGTTAAGCGTGATAAATCAGCAACTCATGATCGGGCTTCTTTTGAGACGCTAGCAACAAACTTGAAAAATCAGTGACTTCTTCATTAAAGAATATTGGGAAAATTTGTCGCACACTTCATAATAAATACTCCTTACATTGGTTCCGTGAAACGGGCATTTAAAAATGTAAAATAATGCCACCATGAACATGATTTATTAAATTACAGTCATAAAATCAAATCGCTGATATTCAGGATCACAGGGCTTTTATATTAATTGTAATAACGAAAGACATAATATAGTCGCTAAGGGTTTACCTGGTGTCACGTGTCATGCATTTTCATGGAGAAAAACTGTATTCTCAATTGTAGCTACAGTTTTTCAGAAACAATTGTGCACGTGGCGGGAATTGGAGTGCGGCTGCAGTTTCTCGTGACGGCACAGCCCGTCAGGTTACCTCACTTGCACACACGCTAGCCGCAGCCGTGTGCCCCATTCGACAACCACTCAAGGCCGAGAAGCGGTGCCCCATGAGCGAGCGCTCTGTAGTTCACGGTCGAGAGCGTGCGCGAGCTGGAACAATCGGTACTGCAGACATGAGATGACGACACTTTGCCGTAGACAGCATCATCATCAAACAGCCGCAGTTTGCTACTCACTCTGTCCGTCAGATAACTTACTTTAAATAATCATCCTTGACTCGGATGAGTAATCGCCGCCGAGAGCTACGTACTGGTTTTATTGGTCAAGACGAATTCGAGCCACTCACATCACGGATCCTAATCAATATGCTCGTACCGTCGTTATCAGCCTGCAGTGCGGCACCGCGTCAAATGCCTTTCGGAAATCGAGAAATATTCAGCCAAATGTTCAAATTTTTGTAATTCTGAGGGACCAAACTAATCTAGGCATCGGTCGCTAGACCTACAAATTACATAACGTAACTTAAACCAAGTTATGCTAAGGACAGAGGACTCGAACCTCCGACGTGAGCGGAAATTGCAGTGGGTCTGTTGTCCTTCATCCAAGGCTTGCAAAATATGTGAGAAAAGGGCAAGCTGAATATCACACGAGCGATGTTTCTACAGTTGGCCTTCACCCATGGCTCGGAAGATATTATGTGAGAAAAGGAAAAGTTTAGTTTCACGGAAGCGATGCTTCCTAAAACCGTGCTGATGCATAAAGGCATTTCTGTCTCAATGAAATTTACTACACTCAGGAGCCAAAGAAAATGGTATCTAGCCTAATATCTTGTAGGGCCCATCCGAGCACGCAGAAGTGCCGCAACAAGACGTGGCATGGACTCGACTAATGTCTGAAAAAGTTCTGAAGGAAATTGACGTCGTGCATCCTGCATGGCTGTCAATAAATCCGTAGGGGGTGGAGATCTCTTCAGATATTCGCGATGCACTCGTCAATTGGTCGTGCGGAAAAAGCCCCACTTCATCGCTGCCTCGGAGATGCTGTGTCTTATATCTGGTGCGCTGAATACAACATCACGTTCAAGCTCACTTAAATCGTGATAGCCTGCCAGTAACTCTTCCCCCTAGTCCGCGGCAGAGCGACGCGCGGGGGCGAAATCGTCAAACTGAAAACTGTTTGTAAATCTGTGGGACGTAACTACTAAAGTTATCAGTCCCCTATCTTACAAACTACTGAAACTAACCTAAGGACAACACACACACACACACACACATACACACACATGCCCGATGGAGGACTCGAACCTCCGACGAGGAGCAACTGGGCGCCTTTGAGAGCTCGGCCATTCCAATGCGGCAACAACGAGACTGAGGAGCAGATGGGGACCCAGTGAAACGCATTTAACAACTCTCGGACACGGGTTTTTATGTCAATATATAAATTCCTACATTTATGTTAGTGACTGTTGCAAGTCCTCCAGTATATGTGATTAACGATTCCATGAAGATATACAAAAGAATGACGGAGTTGTGTGAAGACATACATTCTTTCACATATTTCATTACTACTGTTTTCTTCTTGTTAGACAAGAAATTAGGGCCGGCCGCGGTGGCCGAGGGGACTAAGGCGCTCCAGTCACGGTCTGCACGGCCACTACGGTCGAGGGTTCGAATCCCACCTCGGGCATGGATATTTGTGTCGTCCTAGTTCGTAAGTAGTTCATAACTAGTTTGTAAGTTTAGGGACTGATGACCCCGTAGTTAAGTCCCATAGACTATACAAACATTTGAACATTTGAATTTTCGAGAAATTAGGTGACTCGAAGTTATTTATGTGGAGTGTAACCTTCAACGTAAGTGAATCGTGAACGACAAACAGGTCAGAAAGAGGTTGGAAGCTTCCAAAATATGGTCCCAATCTTGATAATTACATTGGTACATGAACAAATTTTTATGTAGACAGCGACCTTCCTCTTGTTTTGAAGGTCAAGTATGCAAAATTTTATCAAGACTGGAACAAAACTGTAGATTTATATGCAATAGGAACCCACTTTCAGTTAACAGGAGCATTGCATGGAGCACCTGCGTGAAAAAGCAAGCAGCTTGAGACGTGTAATCTCTTATCTCTTACACACACAAACACAGCCAGAAACACAGCGTCGCCTGGGTGAAGAGCTACTGTAGCAAGGTACTCTCACCCATGCACGGTATGAACTTTTGCTAGAATGTACTCTTATTTTGATGGTCAAGCGCGCAAAATTTCATAAAGATCGGAATGAAACTGCAGATTTCGTCACTCTGCAGGAATAGTATCCACCGTTATGTACGTTAATTCGGCCCTATCACAAAATACTTTATTGTCTGACGTCTTCTCCCTATAAACTTCATCCCTGCAAAATTGCAGCTTTATAGGTGCAGTAGTTTTCGAAATTTCGTGTTTAGTCAGTGAGTGAGGGTGGTTTTTTTTCTATTTTTTTTTTAATTGGTATTTTGAAGCCACCGGAGGTTGCAGGCTGGCAGCAGCTTCATTGCTGCTCTTCAGCCGAGCGTATTTACAGAGTTGACAAGTCAATAAAAAAAAAACAACAGAGGTAGGTGATAAAATTTGATGAATTTAGACACTAGAATGGAGAGTAAAATCAGGAGAACAGTCATAGAGCAAAGAATTGAGGTAAAACATTCAGAATTAAAACTGCCACGGTGGTTAAAATCACAGAGATAGAAGTTAAAAATCCAGGGTGGTTAAAATCACATTGGTGGAGCACACTACACAATGACGAAGACACTGCTTAAAACACATGGCAACACTAATATTCTGCCTGATCGGCAGCTGCTTGGACACGAAGCACAAGCACTGGCACAACACTAAACGGCACACTGTTATAATGTCAAAACGGTGGCAAAGGGGGAAAAGGGGAGGAAGGGGAAGCGCGGTGGAAGAAGGACGGGTGGGGAGGGGGAGAGGGAGGAGAGGGGGAGGCGCAAGGAGTCATCATAGGAAGGAGCTGGGAAAGGAGGGCCAAGCAAGGGAGTGGACACGGATAGGAGGGGGAGGAAGGGAAACGTACAAATACGGGGATGGACTAAGGTTGAAAGGAGGGGTAGATGTCGGGACGCATGGCATCATTTGGGAGAGCGAGTTGACGGAAGTTACCCTCAGAGATGACGTGGACAGTGTGGGAAGTGAAGGGAGGAAGAGATAATAAGGTATCGGCGTGGCAGAGGCCCAGGATGCAGCAAGAGGTGGGAGACGGCCGGGTGGCGAGATTTTATTTTACGAGACACATAGTGGAGGCGGACGTGTTCGAGGAACTTCAGAAGGTGAGGAAAGGGAATCAAGTCATAGAGGATCTGCAGAAGGGAAAAGCAAGTAGGAGTTGGAACTGTTGACAGTGACATAGGACGGGCGATGGGCGAGAAAGAAAACGATGAAGTGGACATAAATTAATTGGAAGGGCATAGAGCTGGACTTTGAAAAGGAGACCGGAATGCCATACACGGTCGTAGGCCTTCTCAATGTCGAGGGAAACGAGGATATCGGTTCGATGGGAGTTCACCTGGACAGAAAGGAGGTGGGTAAGGCGCAGGAGTTGGTCGTCAGCAGAGAAGGAAGGTCTGAAGCCACATTGGGAGAGTGGAAGGACCTGGTATTGACAGATGCTGGTGGATGCGGAAGGACAAGATAGTTTCCAAGACCTTGCTGAACACTGAGGTGAGGCTGATAGGATGAAGCATCAGAGGGTGGCTCGCTGGGTTTAAGAAACATGAGGATACGGGAGGTCTTCCACAGGTTGGGGAAGAAGCCGGTGTAGAAGATGACGGTATAGAGGGAAGCAAAGGCCGCGTGGAAAGACCGGGGGCAGGCCCGAAGGTGCCTGTAGGTCAGACGGTCGCGGCCGGGATCTGTGTTGCATTTTGTGCGGAGTGTTGTCGAGGGCAGTGATTGGAGTATTAAGTTCTGTGGGGGAGATGCTGTCCAAGTACTGAAATTCAGGAGCGAGCGGCGGGGAGGAGGTGTTGGTACGCTCGTGGATGTCCTATAAGAGGGAATAATCGAACCTGGGATTGTCGGCAATGGAGAAGTTATCTTCGAGGTGGGTGGCAAAGTCATTTGCCTTACTGGAGTTGTCAGGAAGGGGAAGGTCATTGACGAGAAGCGGATAGTGAGGGGCGGAATGACTGCCAGTAAGGCGGTGGAAGGCTTTCCAGTACTTCGAGGAATTGATGGGGAGTGAAACGTTAAGACGGGTGCATGTTTGTCGCCAGTCTCAGTATCTTTTCGCAGTCAAGATGTTTCGGATGTGGCGTTGTATTTGCCGGTGACGTAAGAGTCACGGGTCTGCAGATAGGAACCATAAAGTTGACGGGATTCATGGAGAAAGAGCACAGTCTGTGGAGCGTGGGGCTGGATGGCCTTGGTGGAAATATGGGAGTGGACGGCATCAGCAACGGTCTGGTGTAGGAAGGAAGCGGTGTGGTCAATGTCGGCGGGAGTGTGGAAGAGCAGGGCGACCTGGGTGTCTATGGAAAGACGTTAGGCATCCCAGTCAGCGCGGGCTTAATCATGGACTATCTTAGGGGGAGCTCGGGTCGGGAAGTGCGAGCCTGACGGCCGCGGGGGTCTAGGGTGAGGAGTACGGGGGCATGGTAACTGCCAATGAGCTCGAGAGTGAGTGAGTCACCTTTCGCTTTTATATACAGGGTTGTCTAACGTCTTCTCCCTATAAACTACATACTTGCAAAATTGCAGTTTCATAGGTGCAGTAGTTTTCGAAATTTCGTGTTAGTCAGTGAATGAGTTACCTTTCGCTTTTATATACAGGATGATTATAATTAAATTTTCAAGACACTAAAAAAACACCATTGGTTAGAATGAACTCAAACTGCAACGGTATATTATCAGGGAAGGGGGAAAACATAGGGCAGAAGAAAAATAAATAGTGTGAAAATTGAACAATAGATGGCGCTGTAAGCATAATTTAATCGTGGTCGACTACAAATGACAAATGAATCATACAATAAAGCCTAGGGTGTAAGTTAAACGAAAAAAAACTACGTACTACTCAGTGTACATGGGTGTACAGGTGTGATATTGTTATGTAAACCCATCCACCACTGCATGTTCGTATCACTTCGGATGGGAAAAATCGGTTTTTAAGTGTCCTGTGGCCGAAAACCGCATAAAAAGCATCAATCAAATCGGATTTTTAATTTCCTTGTTGCATGTTAAATATGCCTTCCACCATGTTCTGCAAGAAGTTGAAAGCGAAAAACAGCATGTTCCACAACTGATTGAAGTGTTTCCGGTGTAACTTTCAGAATGTGTTGTGCATTGCGATCCTTAAGCTAAGTTCGCAATCGGAACAGTGAAACATCTTTCAGATAGCCCGCAGCCAGAAGTCAGACGGATTAAGAACAGGAAATCGGGTCGGCCAGGCTGTAGCGAAATGGCGGCTGATAATCCTAGCATTTCCGAATTGGCGCTTCAGCGGCTGATTAACTGAATGTGTTATGTGCAGAGGTGCTCCATCTTCATAAAAATGATCCCATCCACGCTGTTGGAGAGCTGGAATGACACGCAAAAGACGTTCATAGCGCTTACCAATTACGGTACATTTAACAGGACTGGAAGCACCTGTTTATTCGAAAAAATATCTCCTTATGACAAACGATGCCGTGAACCCGCACCACAGACTAATGAAGCGGTACTAGTTGATTAGCGTGTGGATTTTCTGTTGCCCATATTCGATAATTCTGTGTATTGACATATCCTGTCAGATAGAAGTGTGTTTCGACTGTCCGCAAAATTTTCCACGGTCTGTCATCGTTCACTTCCATGAGAGAAAGAAATTCTGAAGCAAAAATCTCTCTTGCTGGCAGGTCAACAGGAAGCAACTTCTGCACATGGGTAATTTTCAATGGATAGCAAAGAAAGATGTTTCGTATGATTCTACGCATCGTGCTCACAAGTTTGTCCAATGTTCGGGCGATTCTCCGTGTGATACACATTTGCTCACCATCACTCGACGCCAATCTACCGCCTGAAAACAGGCAAAGCCCTACTAGCTGAATGCTAATTCTGGCTGTCTCCTTGCAGGCTGTTCTCATAGTTGTGCTGTCCTGTTGCTGACGAGACGTGCTGCTGCTCGACATCTGCTGTTCTCACCGTGTTGCTGCCCTGCTGCTGACATCACTCTGCCCGAACGCAGCCACCGCGACTTGCCTCTGCCCGGCATTGGTAAGCCCCGCCGCTGCCTTCGGTGCTGGTAGAAGTGTTGCCGGGCCGGTCTGGTTCTGCCAGGCCCATGGCCTTCTCCCAGTCGACCCGACCGGCCCCTGGCCGCTGCTGCAGTCCATCGGCCAACCGGCTCCTGTCGGCCCCTCCGCTGACGCTGCCACAGACAAATATATACAGACGGGAAACCTCTGTAAGGGCCCGGTCCTACGCTCAGGGCTGCAGGGAGGGAGGGTTTTCAGCAGTTCCGTAAGATATCCCATGATGGCGCTGAGGTCAGAAGCAGCCGCCAGAGCAGGCAGCAGGTAGCGGTTGCCCCCACCACCACCTCCCCTCAAACGCCGGCACGCCGGACACAGCCGTGGCCTCGTGGCAGGTGGCACGAGCTCTCCCCTCAGCCTCCCCTCCACGCTACCCTCTGATGTGTGAGAGGCACCCTAAGCCAGCAATCCGCCTGATACGTGCTAGCATCTTACGGAACTACGAGGGGAGCGTAGGACAGTGGTTTAGATGGGGCTGCGTCTCTGTATATGTTACTCTGTGACGCTGCTTCATGTCACCCCGCTCGGACCGGCTGCTCCCACCCCCATCTCTGCAACCCGCGCCACCGCCGCCCCGGCCGTCGGTTGGGGCCGCCGCCTCCTGCGGTCGGACCCGCCGCCTGCTCCGCCCTGTCGGCCTCCGCTCTACACCGCTGCCGCCGATGCTTTCAGCAGGACCGTCACCGTCAGCGCGCCCGCTCGCGCCACTAGTGGACGCCGTTTTCCGTCTGTTCTTCGTTTTGTGTGAGTGTAGTCCCTCTGTCCAGCTATGTCCCTTCCGTCTACCTGTTTCCTCGGCCATCACCTTCAACGCTGCCTCCACAGCCCCCACCACCCTCTCTTAGAGCATCAACTCCCCCTCCTCCCCACTACCATCCCTTCCCTCCTTACCCTCACCACCCCAGCACCTGCTGCCCCTGCCTCTGTTACCCCTGTCACCCTTGCCCTAGAAACTTTTCCTCCCCTTCCCACCTTCCAGGGTGCGGCTGCTGCAGTCAACGCCCGGTGAGCCACTGTCGACTCCCTATTCACCTCCCAACCGCAGGATGTTGTGGCTGGAGGGCCACTGCGTCACCTCCCCATTGACTTCGTTCCCACTCCAACCTCCCAGGCCCAGAAAGTGAAAAAATTCCAACGTACTGCCTCTGATTCCGCCTCCTCCATCTACACAAAGAAAGCCTACGACCTCCTCGCCACTGGCCGACCTGTCCCATTGAAGCTGCTCCGCTCTCCTCATCTCAGCCCCTTCCCCCACCTCCTTCATCCACTCTTCACTCCTTCATCCTCTCCAACCCTGGTCCCAAATTTCTCGACCCCCACACCCTCACCCTCCTCTTCCACTAATACGCTCCCTCTGCACCCATTTCCCAAATCGTCCCCCAGAGGGATTTGGTCATCCTGAAAGCCACCGACCTTGACCTCCACTCTCTCCTCCTCCACAAGATCCCCCATATTCAGTTTGGTCCCCGTGCCTCCCTCACCCTTCTTTGCCTATCCACCTCCCACTGCCAAATCCCACTCCCTGTCATCCCCCCCCCCACCCTCACCACTGTGATCACCAGATTAAACCTGTAGATCACGGAGGTTGTGTTTGAGAAATTTCTGTAGGATCCCCACCTCAACATCAGCTCCACCCATCGAATTAACAATGCAATGGCCCTACCTATCTTATGTGCATCTTATGTCTGTCCCCATTGCCAAGGCCCCCACTTTCAGACCTCATGTCCCAACCTTGCCGCCGGCTCCCTCTGGCGAGGCTCACCCCACCTACTCCTACAAATGTAAATCCTGTCCCTCTCCTGTGAAAGCAGAATTCACTGTCCCCATCCATCCCACCGATCCGGGTATCCCTGACAACAACTCCCTCTGCCCACCCCCTCCCCCCCACTGTGGAAAACATCATCAGGTTCCTCACCATTCTCCTGCAAAATATCCACCCTTTTCAATGCCCTCACACCCTTCACCAAGTCTCCCTCACCACCTGTTTACTATTCAACCTCGATTTTAGAGCCACAACCGCCCAGAACCATATCCACTTCTTTTCCCACACCAACAGCCGCCAGACCCTCGTTTAGTCCCTCTCCTTCCTCTTCCTTCCCCTTGATCCCTTATCCCTATGATGGTGCCGCAACAAGTTACCCTTCTTTACAACAACATCTGTTCCCTTCCCACCAACAAACTCTCCCATCACCACGTGGATGCCTTTCTCCGGAACGAAACCTTTCTCTTTCCCCACCACTATGTTACCACCAATCCCTACCTCCTGCACCACCACGACTCCCCCCACACCCCTGCTCGAGGTGGACTGGCTTTCGGCCACCACCACCACCCAGTTCGGCCGCATCCCCTCCTTAATATCCTTTATGAACACCTAATCCATACCTTGTTCCTTCCTTCCCTTACCATCACCTGTGCCACCAAATATGTCCACTCCCACACCCATCTCCCCTATGACTTCCTGACCCATATTGACTCCTCCTTTTCGACCTATGTCATCACCACTGACCTCAATATCCATTCCCAAACTCCTGTCGAACTCTGCCGGTGGCATCAGTCTTTCCCAGCATCCTCACTAGGGTACCAACTAATCCAGGAGGAACATTGAGGAAGGAGGATGGGGAGTATACAAAGACAGCACATGAAACGCTGAAACTGCTCCTCAAGACTCACTTTCCTCAATATACTCTGGGGGATAACTCAGACCAGAATGCGATTGCTGAAAGACAACGGTTCTCAGGTATTCGCAAAGAGGACTGGGATCTGGCCAAGGAGTGTGTCGATTTCAGTAAGGTCCGATGGGCGGTGGGAACATTTCAACCGTTCAAGTCACCTGGCCCTGATGGAATCTATCCAGCTCTCCTGCAACAAGCGGGAGAATATCTTATTAGATTCCTATGCAGGTTATTCAGGGTTAGCCTAGCAGCAGGAATCATTCCCAATGCCTGGAGGGCAGTGAAGGTTGTCTTCATTCCAAAGCCAGGGACAATTGATCATACCAAGGCCAAGGATATGAGACCAATCAGCCTGTCCTCCTTCATTCTTAAGACATTGGAAAAGCTGGTTAATGTGCATGTTGGAGAAAGGAGGTTAAATAGGGCTCCTCTACATTCAAACCAACATGCATATCAACCAGGTAAATCATGTGAGACAGCTCTCCACCAACTTGTTGGGAAGGTACCTTCGATTCCATGGTTAGGGCAGCAGAGGTGCATGACCTAGGGACCACTATATGTAGGTGGACTAGGGCCATACTCAGTGGAAGAAAGGTAGAAGCTACCATGATGAATGAAAAAATGGTAATCAACACCACTAGGGGTTGCCCACAAGGAGTAGTTCTTTCCCCTTTATTGTGGAATCTAGTGGTGAATGATCTCATAGGACAATTAAACTCTAGGCAGTACTTTTGCCAAGGATATGCAGATGATCTTGTCATAGTAATACTTGGCAAATTTGCTGACACAGTGAAGAATATGGCACAAGGTGCTTTGGACATTGTGCAAGACTGGTGCAGAAAACAGGATCTGGGGGTTAGTCCTAAGAAGACTGTTGTTGTACCATTCACAAGGAAACATATCCAACACTCAAGTTGGAATCTAAAGCTTTTCAATGAAGCACTACCTGTGAAGGGGACAGTGAAATATCTAGGAGTTACCCTAGATGAGAAACTGACATGGACCCCTCACATTAGGAATATTTGCTCCAAGGCAAAAGGTACTTTAGTAAGTACCAGGAGAGCTTGTGGCAAAAATTGGGGCCTGAGCCCAAAGGGTATGCACTGGATATACACCACAGTGATTAGACCCAGGATCACCTATGGGGCAGTCGTGTGGTGGAAGAAGGTAGAACAGCAAGTTGCTGCTAAGCAGCTTGGTAAGGTGCAGAGACTAGCCTGCTTAGCCATAACAGGCGAAATTAGCAGCACACCAACTGCTGGGATGGAAACCATGCTGGATATGCCCCCATTACACCTTTGGGTCAAGATGGACGCAGCAGCTGGTGCATACAGGCTCAAAACTGGTAACAACTGGAACTCTTTGGGATATCCAGAATCACACAATAAAATAGTGAGTGAGGTAAATATAGGAAAGGTTGGGGAAATGCCAGCCGACTATATTATAACCCCATACTGCTTCAACAAGCCTTTCAGTATAACAATTGGAAGTAGGGAACAGTGGGAGAAAATAGTTAGACACCGTACGGGGGATATTATCTGGTTCACTGATGGGTCAAAATCAGACCAAGGTGATGGGGCCGGGGTATATGGGGTGCAGCCAAGACTGTAGGGCGTCATCTCTCTAGGGAAATTGGCCTCAGTATTCCAGGCCGAAATCACTGCCATCAGGGCCTGTGTGGAGGAGAATTTGCGTAGGTGCTACAAAGATCGTAGCATCTACATCTATTCAGACATCCAGGCAGCCCTGAGATCATTGGCAGCTCCTGCAACAAGGTCTAAAATTGTTGCAGAATGTCACAGGGTTCTGGTGGAGCTAGGGGAAAGCAATAGAGTAAACCTATTGTGGGTCCCTGGCTACTCGGGGATCAGTGGCAACGAACATGCCGACAGATTAGCCAGGATGGGGGCAGAGTCTCCATTTATTGGACCGGAACCTGTCCTGACAATCACCAAGGCAATGATCAAATTGGAGCTACGTAACTGGCTCAGAAGACAGCATGTAGAATACTGGACCAAAGTCCATCAACAAAAACATGGCAAGGGAATGATGCCAAAGCCATGTTTTAAAAGAAGCTCTGCAATCCTGGGTCTGAACAGGAGAGAGATTAGACTCATGGTTGGATTGCTGACAGGCCATGGGAATTTCAAAAAACACCTACGTACAATGGGAATAACAGAAGAGGACCCTAAATGTAGGATCTGTGATGACGGTGATGAAACTGCATCGCATCTAATCTTCGAATGCATTGCATTGGAGAGTAAAAGGCACAGAACATTTGGGACAACCGGACCCGAAGAAATTGTGTCTAATAAAGAACTGGTAAAGGGACTCCTTGCACTGTTCAAGGGCAGTGCTTGGTTTTACTAGATATACAGGGAGCGATACCGCACAATAAACTTAGTTTCGGTGCGGGCAGTGGCGGGTTCGACCAAGACTGTTTTGGCTTCCCTGGAAAAATCAAATCAATCAAATCATACTCCCGTTGAACTCTGCCGGTGGCATCAGTCTTTCCCAGCATCAGCAGTGATGTCATCCCCCTCCCCCACCATACCCACCCTTGCAGCAACACCACCCTGACAACATCGTTTCTCCTAACCTCCTGGGGCGCATCACTGCTGACGTCTTTGACCTTATTGGCAGTGACCACGACCCTGTTCTCCTCACTGTTAGCCCAAATGTCCATCGCCCCCATAATCCACGCCCGCCCCCGCCTCTTCACATCGTACATGATTATTCCCAAGCAGAATGGGATGCCTTCCATCTTTCCCTCACCCATCACATCGAAAGCTACCCCCTTATCCTCCACTCTCCTGCCGACATAGACCATGTAGCACTCTTCCTCCAAAAGACCTTGTCTGATGCCGTCCAAACCCATGTTCCAACCAAAGCCTTACATCGTCACCATCCCACCCTTCCCCTATAGGCAGCCCACTCCTCTGGGAACCTGCCACCTATACCGTTCCTTTCTCCATACCTGTGACCCGGATACACTTCTATGCCACCAGCAACTACAGTGAAATGTGTGCAGTCTTTTGACTGAGAAAAAATGCCAGGACTGGCAGCAGACAGTTACACGGCTCAATGCCCACATCATCATTGACTCCTCCCGGTATTGGAAAGCATTCCACCACCTTACTGTCTCCAGAACCACACCACCTAACCCCTCCTGCACTGTGACCAACTCCTACCTGATGACCATTTTGCCTCCTTCCTCTCCAACATATTGACCATCCCTGACAATCCCAACTTCGACTATTCCCTTTTAACGACATTCGTGAGAAAACACATGTCTCGCTCCCACCCCTAGCTCCCGGCTTTCAATACCTGGGCCACATCCCCATCCCCCTCAGACATAAACACACCTATCACTGCACACGATCTACTGCTGACACACCGCACAAAACGCAACACGGCTCCCGGCCATGACTGTATCACCTATTGCCACCTCTGTGAATGCCCCCTTCCCTTCCTCGCCGCCCTGGCAACCCTTTACACCATCATTCTTTACACTGGTTACTACCCTTGCTTGTGGAAAATTTTCCGTGTCCTCATGTTCCTTAAACCTAATAAACCCCTCTCTGATGTTTCCTCATACCATCCAATTTGCCTCACCCCTGTGTTCAGCAACGTCTTCAGGATTCTATCCCGCCACAGCCATCAGCACCTCCGCCTTCGCCACCTCCCCCTGACATGCAATGTGGCTTTCGTTCTTCCTTCTCCACTGATGACAACTCCTTTACCTTACCCAACTCCTCTCCCTTCAGCTCAATTCCCACCATGCTGCCATTTTTGTTTCCCTAGACCTCGAATGGGCCCATGAGCAGGTCTGGCATTCTGGCCTTCTCTTCAAACTCCAAACCTTGTTCGGGTCATTGCCTCCTTCCTCTCTGACCTCCCTACCTATGTTACCATCCACAACGCCAATTCCCGTCTTTTGGCGTGCCCCAAGGTTCTGTGCTCTCTCCCCTCCATCTCCTGTATACCACCGATATGCCTAAACCTGCCCCTCCTGTGCACCTTTTCCAATGTGCCAATAGCACTGCCTTCCTTGCCTTAGCTCCAACCCTCACTTGCTCCAACCGCTTTCTCCAAGAAAACCTTGACCTTTTCACCACTTGGTGTAACCAGTGGCTCTTTTCTAAAAATCCTACCAAAACCCAGGCGATCATTTTAGGTCACACCACTCCTTCCTTCCACCCCCATGATTTATACATCACCCTCCATAACCGTCACATCTGCCTTACTCCCACCCTTAAGTACCTGGGCCTCACCATAGATTGCACCCTCTCCTTGACCCCCCATCTCCGCACCATCCAAGAAAAAGCCCTCTCCCGCCTCCGCCTCCTCAAACTCCTTGTTGGCTAAACCTGCGGCCTGAACCCTTCCACCATCGTCTATACCTACAAATCCCTCATCCGCCCCATCCTCTGCATCTCCCATCCTGCCTGGATCTCTGCCCCTCCATCCTTCTACAAGTCCCTAGAGATCTTTGAACGGCATGCCCTCTGCCTCGCCTTCCGTATCCCCTCATACCCCCCAATCCCCCTATGCGGCTCCTCTATGACCTCATTCCCTCCCCCCCCCCCTTGTCCGCTTCATCTACCGAAAACTGGATCCCCCTCATCCTATAGTCCATCCTCTCCTCACTAATCATGGTCTATTGCCACGCCATTACCACTGTATACCCCCTGCTCTCCACTTGTCCAGCCTCCTTACCCTTTCCTGTGGCAATTTCCGCACCCTCCCCTCCTGACGATACCCTGCACCCAGACATTTATCCCCCATACCAGCTCTGATCCTCTCCCTTCTCCTCCTCCTCCTCCTCCCTCCTTGATCCCCCTAGAGGGTCCCACGTCCTCAATTCCTTCCTCCCTCCCTTGCCCTTCCACGTACTGGCCCCTCTGGTATCCCCCCACTCCTTACAACTTCCTGGGACATCCCGCCCCACTCCTTTCCCTCATGGCCCTGTGGCCCCTCCTCCTCTACCCCCTCTCCTCCGCTACCTTTCGCCCCTCCACCCCTCTCTCGCTCTTCTCCTTGCTCCTTCCACATCCGCGTTCGTCATCATTTAACATGCGCGTGTGACCTGTCCGTATTCTGTCGGAGTGATACTAATCAGTGAGTTTTTAACCAAACTGCGAACGGTCAACCCACATCCGACACCTGTGATTTTTAACTGCCCACGTCCCAAAGTGCTTCAGTGTTGTGTTTCGCCGTTTTTCGTCGCCTTTATGTACATAAGAACTTCACTTTTTTTCACTCTGTATACACATAACGTTTTTCTTCAATTTTCGTCATGTGTATGTTTTTACATTCTCCTGTTTTGACCTCGTTTCTATGTTTATTTGTTCATACCATGTGAAATTTCTGTAGGCTGCCAGACCGCCGCCATCAGGGGCATGAAATGACAAAGAAGAAACTCGCACTGACGTGTTTTACGGCCCACTTTAGGTTTGCAGTTTTATAAGTTTTTGCAAACATTTTGGACCAAAATAATAAACTAAATAATAAAAAATTATGGTGATAAGTTTACGACTCTACTATTGTGGTAATATCTATGCACCAAGACGTAATATTCTTTCTGACCGTATTTTAACAAACAGCCAAAATTACATGATGTTTGAGTTTAGCTTTGACAAACACTGTTTTGAACTTTTACCTCTTTGAACTATCATTTTAATATCTCTCCCACATTTTCATTATATTATTTCGTTACAATATTATCACCTGTCTTGCCTTGGTAGTTCAAAGTTTATTTTCTTTGCGTGTACTGGCTACGAATGACTATCGCCTGGAACGAACCCAGCGTACATTTTGCGTTCGGACGAGTGACTATATCCTGGATGGAACACAGCGTACATTTGGCGTTCGTAAATCAGTCACGTGACATCCCTCGCCCCAAAATCTCTTTTGCCTACGCCATCTTGCTTTCTCTACTTGATGATTTTGTTATTATAACTCAAGTGTTGTCATTTCAAAGCAATGGCTCACTGAAAATTATCAAAAACACGTCGTTCTGAGGACATTGAATTATAATCTAATGTTGCTTAGTTAGTTAACACCTGCCATCGATAGTTCGAGAATCACGGATTACTCTCGCAGCTTTTCGAAATAGCGTATAGGCGAGGAATTAGTTTGTGGTGTACGAACATGTTACACGGTAGTTCGGAACTTGCTAGGGCGCGGTTGCTCAGCGCGCTCGGTCAGAGGGTTGCTGACATGATAGCTCGACGCCCTCTGTAACGAGAGAACTGAGTTATCCGAAACGATCAAAATAGGACAAAACAAACCAACGTCCACAAAGTACCCGTTGAAACCGACGAACCAATTGAATGAGAGTAAACGAAAGACGGTTCAACTAACGCCATATGAAGAGAAGGCCTGTGCACTGCTGTGCCACGTCACATCACACAGAGTAGAACGCGACCGTGTAGCTCACTGGCTGGCCGCAGTGAGGCGGTGGGCTGTGCCCCATCAGCCAGCCAGTGAGCTACGCGATCGCGAGCAACTCTGCGTGCCGTGGCACGGAAGTTGGTTCAACGCAATAAAAAACTGAGTAAAATTCTCAACGAACAGCCCAGAACAAATACGAACAAACAACCGCAAAGCATCGATTTCACTGAAGAAAAAAAAAAAACATATAACCACCACTCAACTTTTTGTTCCACTTTCTTTTTCGTCTTGCTTCCTAAAAGGTTTTCGCATACTCTTGTTAACTGAACGCAACTGTATTCAGCAAGATTCTGAGTTGTTCAAAGGTAACAGCACTTTCTCTGAAAAGCGCATTTATTCTCTTTCGAGAACATGCCATGAAATACATAGCAACGAATTGTAAACATAGACTTCTTTAACACACACAATATATATATATATATATATATATATATATATATATATATATATATATATATATATATTGAGTACTAAAGTTATGTGGAATTCAGTATTACCACACTTATTCCATTTGTGATTTTAGCTGTAAAAGAAAACGTGATCACAGTTTGAAATAGAATATTTGCTCTTTATTTTAGCGCAGAACAGTGTAACATGAACGAAGTCATATCTGAACTACGTTAAAAGCGTCCACAGCAAACATGTCAAAGACAAACATTTTAGTTGATACATTGCTTCTAATAAATGACTTTCAATATATTCCACAAATAGTGAATAAACGCTTAGGAAAAAAAAATAAACGAGGTAATTTGTTGCAATGTATACACTTCCCTTCTGTTTCATTAAGGAACTACACGTTCCACAGAAATCTGTGACTTGCTTTATCTACGAAACTACCTGTATCAGCCCTTTGTGCAGAATGTTCATTATAACAATATCCTCCCAGTTTAGGTGCATATGCTTCAGAAGACCATTGTTCAATTCGTTGTTACGTATTTCACGGCATGTTCACGAAACAGAACAAACACGCACTTTAGAGGGAGCATTCTTACATATGCACAACCCTAAACATTGAAGAACATAGCTCTAATTAATAAGAGTGTCAAACTCATTTAGGAAAAAAAATTGTAGGTAGTGGCGGGTTCCGAACCACTGACTTTCAGCGTCACCGACAACTAGATTACCCACTACGCTACGGCTAAAAAGTAGAAGTTACGTTCTTTAATCTCGTACTATTGATGGCCGTTGTTAACTGATGCTAATATGGCATTTTTAGACACTAGATTATTATTTATCGTACGAAGAACGACGTTTTTTTTTAATTCTTCAGTGCGCCATTGCTTTGAAATGAGAACGTGTAAGTTACAATAAGAAACTCATCAAATACGCAACGCAAGATGGCGAATGCCAGAAAGAGTTCTGGGCGAGGAATGTCACGTGAAATCTCCGAACGGCTGCTTTTCGTTAATTCAATGCAGGGTGTCAAATCTCAGTTATTTTTGCAAATATCTCTGCAACGGTGCAAGATATGAAAAAGAAACATAAAAAAGCGAAGTTGTAGAGAATTTTCCCCTCTAACAATTAGGTTATTCAATTTTCGTGTTAGATGAATGGTTCGTTTGCAATTACAATTATATTACAAACGGTTTTTTTTGTATTACTATGGTATTTTTTGCCCGAAAAATTTGAAAAATGGGGGTTCTGGTCTCTGGCAGCCTACAATTATGTCTGTAAAATTTGGTGCTGATCGGTTGAACGGTTTGTCTTAAAAAGTGGGAACACTTTACGGACAGACAGACGGCGATTTTGGGATGTCTGTCTGTGTTGTCCTACCATGCCCCACATGCGATCGTCTGGAGCTAGTGCTGGCCACAAACAGGAATTAACTGATGAAATTGTAAATTATGTCTTTCAGAAAATTATTAAGTGGTTCTCTACAAATGGACTCATTACACTTTGATAAAACCCAGTATATACAGTTTCATACAATAAATGGCATGGCACCATTAATAAAATTAGACTTGGGACATAAATTTTTAGCTAAGGTAGAATATTCAAAACTTTTAGGTGTTTGCATTGACGAGGGATTCTATTAGAAGAAACACATTGAAGATCAGCTGAAACGTACGTATGCCATCAGGGTCATTGCAAAATTTCTTTCAGTGCTTTCATAGGGGATCATATTCTGGGGCAATTCAATATTAAGTAAAAAAGTATTCATTGCACAAAAGCGTGTCATCAGATTAATTGCTGGAGCCCACCCAAGATCATCCTGCAGACATTTATTTAAGGATTTAGGTATCTTCACTTTAGCTTCATAATATATATATATTCACTCATGAAAGTTGTTAACAATCCGAACCAATTCAAAAGTAATAGTAGTGTGCATAGCTACACGAGGAAAAAGGTGACATTCACTATTCAAGGTTAAATCTAACTTTGGCACAGAAAGGGGTGAATAATGCTGCCACCAAACTCTTCGGTCACTTACCAAATAGCATCAAAAATCTGACAGATGGCCAACTAGTATTTAAAAATAAATTAAAGGACTTTCTGAATGGCAACTCCTACACTTTACATGAATTTTTAGATAAAACTTTAAAAAATTAAAAAACAAAAAATGAAAATATTAAAATTCTTAAAATATTGTTACGTATAGACACCATTTACTATACTGACAGGTTGCACATTATTACGAAATGTCATATATATGATCTATGGAAGAAGTATTAATCTAACCTAACCTACAGAGCATATTGTGCTCACGCTCAGAGTGTGGCCGAGCATTATCCTGTTGGAACAACACATCACCTTCTTGGTACAAGAATGGTAAAAGGGCTCTTACAACATTTGGCACATACCAAGCGTTGGTTAGCGTTCCTTCATCAAACACCAAAAGTGAACGAGTGTTGTAGCTCATTACTCCCAGGTCCATAAGGCCTTGAACGAATGGACTCAACTAGACATTGATCTCCAGGCTTGCATCGTGCATGGAAACTACCACCACTTGGGCGCTTGGGCGCAGGCAGAATCTCGTTGCATCGCTAAAGACCACAGCATGACATTTTATCTTCCACTTGATGCTCTGTCAACACCAGGCAAGGCGTATACATATATGCTGTGGAGTGAGTGGAAGATAGGCTAGAGATATGCATAGGGCGACCAACTTTTGATCACGGGTTTAAGGAAGATGGCAAACATCTGATCATGATTATACGGGAGAATAAGGGAAATTTAGTCACAGTAAATTTCAACAGTATAACTATACATATATCTTCGGAAGGACAGCACTGGAGATGTAAACATTAAAAAATCGAACATACTTTGTTTACTTTTACTCATTTATCGTATTTTGGGGTAGCTCTATAACCTGAGAGTGCGTTTTCAAGAGAGCAATAGCATTAATAACACTCATTTGTGCAGCAAATTCAAAAACAGTGTACCAAAGCCTATTGAACTTGCATTTAACATATCAATTTTTTTTTGTTATCTAACTATTTAAACAACGTTAGAAGTTAATAAAATCAGCTTCAACGCACTTTTCTACGGATGTATTGAAGCTGTTCAATAATTTTTCATTGGTACAAAAGACTTGTCTTTAATCTTCATTTTCACTGTAAGAGCACAATATAAAAAACCGATTCATTTTAAACCAAATGAAAATACACACGAACACTTCACAGAAGGTATTACGCGAAAACAAAGAAAATAGGCCAAATCGAAATATTTGGTGCTAACTTTCCTCTGATTTCGATAGCTGTCAAGCGAACCATTAGTACTGGTTCTTTTGAAGTGTAGAGAAATGTGTGAGTCAACTGAGAAATAACTAAAGACACGATTCTGTTTAATTTCTGTCATCCGCTTTCGTAAGTCATTTCTTCCGCGTGTTATGGTATATAAACGTTAACTGCTGGTAGGTACGACGCGATCGCATCCTTGAGTTGCCAGTAATGACCAAGAAAACAACGAGCGTTTCCTCAGACCCATGCATTCCAAACGCCATAGGAGCACCAACAGTAATCGGGAATAGTATCGTGTTATAAGAAAAGTTACTTGGGATATCTCCCTGAGAGAATTTCAAGTATCGATAGTACTTCACGGGTTTCAGGTATACGGGAGAGGGGGGGGGGGGGGACTGAGGCGCTTCAGTCACGGTCTGCACGGCCACTACGGTCGGGGGTTCGAATCCCCCCTCGGGCATGGATATTTGTGCCGTCCTTAGTTGTAGGTAGTTCATAAGTAGTTTGTAAGTTTAGGGACTGATGACCCCGTAGTTCAGTCCCTTAAGCTTAACAAACATTTGAACATTTTTATATGGGAGAAACAGGAAGAGAATAAGGGAGACGGTAGAATTAAAAAGTAAGTGCTAAAATACGGGAGAACCCGTATAATACGGGAGAGTTGATCGCCGTAGATACGCATGACCTTAGCCCTACTGCTAGTAACCAGTTGGCAACAGTTGATGAAGACACTTGTGTGGGCACAAACCCTTGTGACGTACCCGTATTTTATGTTTTGCCACTGGGCCACCTACCCAAGCGCTGGTTATATTCCAGCTGGCTCCCATTAGTTTTACAAGAACAAGTATTGTGGAATGTTTTGTGTCCCAGCCTCGTCGCCGCTTTTGTGTCTCGTTTCCGTCGTAGGTGTCGGTGGCCGAGTAGAAAGACCGACACAGGAATAAAGGATGCACGCTTGTGCAGGTAGGAGGTGACCAGCCAGTGGGACAGCAGAAACTAGAAACACTAGAGTAAATTAGAACGAGATGTATATTTCTTAGAGACTTAGTAATACTTAACTTTTACATAGCTCAGTACTGCAGAATGCTGATACATAGTTGAGCTAGAGGCCTGCCTAGTGCCTGTCCTATAGCCAAGTCTTCACTGGTGCCTATCTGATTCCCAAGTGTTAGCTGGTTCCTATCTCAGTCCCAAGTGAACGATGTCGTTCAGTGGTGGCCACGAGCAGAATTGTAGCAGAGGGCGCTCGTGGCTGACGTCGTAAGAACGCCGCGCCGTGTGTGCATGGCGGCGCGCGGCGAAAGTAGGTGGCGCGCATTGGCGTAGCTATCATAGGGCTAGGCGGGGCAGTGCCCCGGGGCCCCCGAGCTCCAGGGGCCCCTAGGCCTTCGTGAGCAACGATCGAAAAACGTTACAGTAGAGCGTCGAATTTTTTATTTAATTTTTTTTTTTTTTTACGTTCCCACCCTATCGTTCATCATATCCCCTTCCCCTCAAACCAAGTTTCCCATAGTAACAGCACTATGTGGCGCTGCCGACAGGCGAAGCTGTCATTCAATGTGTCCAACAATCGGCACACTTCAGTCGGCAGAAGTAGCGAAAGCATCAAAGCTGCTCACAGCAACTGCAGCGTCTTCCAAGTGTTGCTGCGTGCAATGTGAAGGATCGCGCTCCTCCAAATACGGTATAAATACATTTACTGTACAGTACTTCTTATTGGTAAATAGAAGTGTAAAGTTCGAATATCCGAATAAACCGGTTTTCCGAATATCCATTTCCCCAAATTAATTCGGATAATAGACGTTACATTGTATATAATATTTTAGTTGAATGAAGGAAATTCGACTTTTAATTTCTCCTGCCGAAATTGACCCCAACATGGACAGTTCGCCAATTCAAAAAATGTTCAAATGTTCGTATAGCTTATGGGACTTAACTACGGGGTCATCAGTCCCTAAACTTACAAACTACTTATGAACTAGCTAATCCTAAGGACGGCACAAATATCCATGCCCGAGGGGGGATTCGAACCCCCGACCGTAGTGGCCGTGCAGACCGTGACTGGAGCGCCTCAGTCCCCTCGGCCACCGTGGCCGGCAGTTCGCCAATTATGTGAGGGAATTATAACAAAATATGCATTATTAGAACTTGAGGTTACGGCAGTATTTACCGCAGTTTTATTCTCCTGCAGCAGCCAAAAGGTCGTTCAGCAAATTAAAAATTATCAAAACGCATCTGAGGTACAGTATGACTCAAGCTTGACTCGGACATTTGGCACTCATAGCAATCGAAAACAAGGCTGCATCAAGTCTAGATTTAACAGACCATATTGACGATTTTGCAAAAACCAAAGGCAGGAAAAGATTGTAAAATAATTGTTAAAATAAATAAAGGTATTCTTTCATTCTGACTTTGGTGCGTGAGGAAATAACAACGAAATCCCCGCGACATGAAAAACGCCTCTCATTAAGTTCGTGATACACAGTGAGGCGCGAAAAATAAGTATGAATTTTTTTCAAAGACTTAATAGTATTCGTGTTACAAGAAATAGAAAAATTCCCAACTTTTAGAAAACAATGTTTTAACACATTCACTGCCACGTGAGTCACAGGAAGTCTTCTTTTCGGGCCACATGAAGTAATACAACTTACGGACATTTTTCCATTTAAAGATTCGTGTTGCAGTTGTAACTCACAGTAACGTGCTGTGACTGGGTGTTACAATACGTTATGGCCCCAGTAACAAATCATGTTCCTGGCCTCCAGTTTTCAAGAGCACAAGAGTAGTTACTGACACTTGAAATCATTAATTATATATAACTCACATGGCCCAATCATATTGGAGTTTCCTTGTTTTTATAATTTATAATTGGGTGTTGCATATTACTTATACAGTAGATTGTATATCACATACAGTTTTAATTATATTCTCCAACTCTAATTGGAACAACAATGAAACAGACTGAAAAAAATTGGGTAATTCCACTTTATATCTCTAACACCTGCATGCACTGTGCTTTATAAAGAAACACTCTTCGCAAAAATATGAGTCACAATTTCTTACATTTCCATGTAGTTTGTTTACATTTCTTGACAGCTTGCTCTCGTCCAAATTTATTCTTCATTTTTTCGTAGCATCCGTACACCTATGACTTGCTGCTTTCATGTTCACAAGAGCACAATCTGCAGGCAGCTCGGTGGCTACGGCGAGAGATTTCTCAGGGGCCTCGGCATCTTCTGTATGGAGTAGTCCCAAAGTACTTCCTCTTTGAATTCTGTGGTTGAGATGATCTTGTTGTTAATGTATCGGTAAACCACAAGAGCATTTACCAGTGCTGACCCTGTCAACAGTTCAATTGCAAGCTTCCTGTACCATTTCACACCCCGCCTTAGACAATATAGGACTTCATTTGGTGAGAGAAATGATTGATTATAGTCAGTTATCATTGCTGGTTTTTTCTTTGTGCCCCTCTTGGTTTGAAATTCAGCTTCTTCCTGTCCATGAACAGTACTCAGCATCAATACATTCCCCTTATTTTTTCATTTCAGTAGTATCATCATCTTCTTCACTGATAAATTCATCTTAAAGCTTCTGTTCATGCCTTTGTTCATCTACATAACTTCCACGAGACACTTTCTCCTGCTACAATATCACTGTGTTACGGAACAAACAACACTGAATAAAGACTGTAGTAACAATGCAGAAAAACAATAATGGAACTGTACGCAAATAATTTTGTGGAGTGAAAGACTTACAGGAGTACCAACCCAAAATTATTAAGGACATAGCAAATGACACACCTGGCACTTTACTCTGGCGCCATGCGAGTCATATGTAACTCGCACAAAAAACATAAACTAAGGTACTAAACTGCAATATTTTCAACTTATTTATACTTACATAGCTTACTTCAAACAAACTAAAGCAGAATATGGGAAAAAGTAAATGTTCCCTGGGGGACGGTAACCCAAGTATACCTTTGGCAGCCAAAATGTTAATATAGTTATTATTAAACAGAATGGACTAAGACAAAATATTAAATGTATACAGCATATTTTAGTACAGTAGAACAGTATTGGGCATATGATTTGTTGTGGGGATGTGACAGGTGACAGCAGGAAGGGTTGGAGGACAGAAGGTGCGGGAAAGGGCAGACCGCTGGAATGGTCAGGCATTGCCGTTCTTTGTGCGCCTGCAAAACGAATAGCGAGAAAGCGAGTCCCCACTCTGTCTACCCCATTACGTGGCAAAAGGAAATTACAAAGTGTTTTACAAAGTTATACCGACCCTTCCGCGGTGAACCTCATAAATCACAGATGAGGTACTGCGCAGACGTACCTGGAGAGTGCGCATTTTCCACAAAATGCATTGCGCCAGGAAACAGGCATGTTTATTTTCCACAAATGCGTTAATACTGAAAGGAATACCGAACAGAATGTACATATCTTTCTACACACTACCTTGCAATGGAAGGCGGGAAAAGAATGCGGCATTCTGTGGCTTTTTTCTGGGAACGGCGCCTTCCCAAACCATAAGAACTATCCGCTCTTCAGTTTACGTTCATACTAACACTATACTCTCCGCCGCATTCTGCTCAGCTCTTCTATGTAAAAAACAAACCACTTCACTGTGTTTTAAAGTAATGGTGAGAATTCAACACTTCACGCAATCTTTTAAGGTACGTTTCTACCCGCACACTATTTGTTTATTCTGCCATTTAAAGGTTTAATTACATTCACGGATCAGAAGTTTCATTTAATAATTACTTTGTCTCAATAGTGAATTGTGCATCAAGACGCTGTCCTCTACCCCACTGTCACGATAATAATCGAAGATATCGACTTAGTTATTTTACTTATCACTTTTTCCTGGCCAGACACTAACATATACTTCAAGAAGCCTGCTAGGGGCACGACTCAATCCAAAGTGTTTCATTTAACAAAATCTGGCAACTTACTTTTGATGAAACCATCCTACACGAATATTTCCCCTATTTTCCTTCTTTGACTGGGCTATCAATGAAATGAGCTAACAGCGCAGTAGTTTAGCAGAGTAAGTTGTCGGCACTGACAACAGTCTGCCTGCTGTCACCACTGAAGAAAAATGTCCCGTGGGGCATTTTCATCTGAATGTCCTATCCAGGTCCAACTCTATCTCTAGCCTTCTGCAAAATTTCATCCAAATCACCTAGTAATTTATGCGTGAAAGCATGGCAAACAAACAAACTTTCACAATTATATTAGAGAGTACGATTAAATTTTATCTGCTGCGTGACACATAATAATTTACTTAGTAGTATTTAGGTTTGCCTTATTACGTCTTCCAGTGGGCGATAAGGAGCTGATGATGAAGTAGTTTTGCATCTGTACATTAAAGGGGGCCCCAACGTCATTTTTGCCCCGGGGCCCTTGGTGACATAGCTACGCCACTGGTGGCGCGCACTTTAGACTTGTGCGACACCACAGAATGGACTTGTTATTTTGGTAGGCTTTATATTGCAGAAACATTTATAGTGGTTCCATAACAAATTGACAAGGTTGAAAATAAATTGAATATGTCAGACACAATCTAATAATGGCTGAGAACGGATAACGCATCTGAAGGGTAATGTGAAACCAGTATACATGCTTTGCAAGAAAGGATACGTCCAGTTTTATAATCCAGGACAAGTTATACTAATTCTATTCCACATTATAATCCCATCCAAAAAAGAGGAAGCAAGAGGGGTTGAATTACTGTTTAGGCACAAGTACACGATTTTGATTTAAATATGGGATTTATTCTTTTTCACTAGCAATGTCATTCAACAACAAACATCTTTATTTAGCACATCATTTATAATTGTAACGTACTGTTGTACGATGGAACCTTAGGACATAGTGTGTACAGAAAACCTTCGCACACAGACCGATATCTACATGCAACGAGTTGCCACCCACCGAACCAACGCACAGGCGTCCTGAAAACTTTAGTTCGAAGAGCTTATGCCATATCGGATGCAGATACCTTAACACAGGAACTAGAACATCTGAGCCGGCCGCGGTGGCCGAGGTGACTGAGGCGCTCCAGTCACGGTCAGCACGGCCACTACGGTCGGGGGTTCGAATCCCCCCTCGGGCATGGATATTTGTGCCGTCCTAGTTCGTAAGTAGTTCATAAGTAGTTTGTAAGTTTAGGGACTGATGACCCCGTAGTTAAGTCCCATAAGCTTAACAAACATTTGAACATCTAGAACATCTGAAGTTGGTGTTTAAGGAGAATGGGTTCACAGAGAGACAGATCCGTCATGCCATGCAAAATAACAAGTCCATTCTGTGGTGTCGCACAAGTCTAAAGTGCGCGCCAGTCACCAACAGTCATCATCGGGTTGGGAAGAAATTACATGTGGTGTCCCACAAGGATCCATCTTAGGGCCATTGCTTTTTCTTGTATACATTAATGATCTCTCATCAGTTACACTACCAGAAGCAGAGTTCGTTTTGTTTGCAGATGATACAAGTATTGCAATAAAGAGTACGTCAAGTATAGTGATAGAAAAGTCTGCTAATGATATTTTCATGAACATTAATAAATGGTTTAAAGCCAACTCATTGTCATTAAACTTTGAAAAGACGCACTACATGCAGTTCAGAACATGTAAGAGATTTCCTGACAGCATATGCATTAAATATGAAGAAGAGCAGATAGAAGAGGTTGACAGAATTAAATTCCTGGGATTACAGCTTGATAATAAATTTAGTTGGGAGGAGCACACCACAGAACTGCAGAAACGACTCAACAAATCTGTATTTTCAATACGAGTGTTATCAGTCATAGGAGACATAAAAATAACAAAGCTTATATACTTTGCTTACTTTCATTCCTTAATGTCATATGGTATAATATTTTGGGGTAACTCTTCAAGTCAGTCAAAAGTCTTCAGAGTCCAAAAACGTGTAATACGTATTATTTGTGGAGTAAATTCACGGACGTCTTGTAGAAGCCTCTTCAAAGAACTGGGTATATTAACTACTGCCTCTCAGTATATTTATTCCTTAATGAAATTTGTCATAAATAATATATCCCTTTTCCCAACAAACAGGTCAGTTCATACATACAATACTAGAAATAAAAATGATCTACACAAGGATTTAAAAGCACTTACTTTAGTTCAAAAAGGGGTCCACTACTCAGGAACACACATTTTCAATAATTTACCATCAAGTATAAAAAATTTAGCTACAAATAAAGATCAGTTTAAGAGGAACCTAAAAGACTTTCTAGTGGCCAACTCCTTCTACTCCATTAGTGAATTTCTAAATTGTACCAAATGATGCATGCACTCATACTATATTAGTATTATTATATTATCACAAAAAAACCTTAAAAATTATGTATCTGTATTTATATTATAAGTGTATGTATTTATATTATTAGTATTATTTGTTATTCAACTTGTAAATTTTGTTTCTTGGCATGTTCCACATCCACGAGGATCCCCTCAATTTGGATCTACGGAACAAATAAATAATCTAATCTAATCTAATCTAAATGCAGATTGGGCCGTCGCCAGAACCAGAAGAGGACCAATACACATCAGTTGCCTTCCTTCCGTACGCTGGAAATGTGTCATCAAAAATTGGAAGGATTTTAAAAAGGTTTAATATAAAAAGTGTGTTTCGACCACCTGCCAAGGCTAGGGCTCTTCTTGGCTCAGTTAAAGACGATTTGGGGCTGAGAAAACCTGGTGTTTATAAGATTCCTTGCCACTGTGGGAAAGCATATATAGGACAAACGATTCGCACCGTCAATGATCGATGCACCGAGCACCACAGGCATACACGTTTGTTACAGCCTGACAGGTCTGCAGTAGCGGAGCATTGTTTAACCGAAGGACACAGAATGAAGTATGACGAAACACGTGTACTTGCTTCTGCGTCTCGCTACTGGGAATGCGTTTTAAAGGAATCTATGGAGATTAGGTTGGCGGACAATTTAATAAATAGAGATAAGGGGTTCCCTCTTAGCAACATGTGGAATCCAGTTTTGTCTAATTTTAAAAAACAGCGTGCTTTTTTTTCTCCACCTGTGACAACTAGCGCATGTAAGCGATACATCGTTCCTGCCAGTTTTCTCCACTGAGGCGCTGCACCGGCTGCTTGCGGCAGAGGACGCAGCCACGACTCTCTGGCGCACGGGCCGTTAGTACTTCGCGGCGTATATAAGGCCGCCGGGCTCGGCAAGACTTCAGTTTCCTACGAGACTCAGCACCTGAAGATGGCGGCCAGGTGGTCCGTTGAAATATTGTGTCAAGATGACTCGATGATCCGGCTGGAAACCCGACATGAATACCAACAATTTATACGCCGGGAAACTCTACGTAATCAGATAAAGCGTCAGTTATGACTGGGATAAGCAATGGTGTTTATGCCAAGTTGAAGAGTGAAATTCCGCACTTGCAGTTAGTTAGTTGCCTATGCCACTCCCTGCAGTTGGCAATTTCTCACTCTACTAACGATTTTTTCCCCAGGAATTTAGAATTTTTGATCAATGAGTCATATAACTGGTTTTCCCACTCATCCATTCGTCAAACTGCCTATAGGGAATTATACTCCTTAATCAATGACGGCGATCTCCCTTTAAAAATTTTTCAGATGTCTCAGACGCGGTGGTTGTCGGTGGTTGAAGGAGCTGTTAGTAGAATTCTTGACCAGTGGACAGAATTGAAAACACATTTTGAAATAGCTCGTTTGAAAGAGCGCTGCTTCACTTTCAAAATCCTATATTCAATGTACAGAGAGAAAAAGAATCGTCTCTTCCTTGTATTCCTAAAACCTATCTTACAGGAAGTCCAAAGTGTAAACAAAATGTTCGAAAGCAGTAGTCAAGACCCAACTAAACTATTAGGAGGCTTAATGCTACTAATAAAGTCACTCTGCACGATTCCTGGTTATCGGATAGACGTGTCAGAATCCTAGGCCGTATCTCGGTTTTCAGTTTGAAACTGAAATTTCAATTAGAGACTGATATGTGCAGTTCATTCTGGAGCTTATCAAACAACTTCGCCAGCGGCTTCCAGAAAATTTAAGAATCCTTAAGAATATGCCTATGTTTAAACCTTTGGAATGCCTAAAGCTAATCAAACCATCTATTGTTGAAATAACACAGCTGTTTGTGCAGGACCCAGGTGTTATTACAGGGGTAGACAATGAATGGAAAAATTTGCATCTCATTAAATGGGTTGAAGTACAAGACACACTAAAATTTTGGACAGAAGTGGCATCATATAGAGATGCAGGTGGAGAAAGCCCCTTTGCAAACATTGTAAACATAGCTATTTGTGTACTTTCGCTCCCACACTCTAATGCAGACTTAGAGAGAGTGTTCAGCCAAGTTCAGTTATTAAAAACGAAGCACAGAAATCGAATGAGTATTCAAACATTACATTCCATTTTATTTGTGGGATTTGGACTAAAAACAGAGGGGAAATGCTGTCACAACTACGAACTTCCGAAGGATATAGCGGCCAAAATTGGAGGTATGCAGAGCTACAGCCATACTTCACCTTCCTGCTCTAAAAATGTAATAGCGGCAGCTGGCTCCTCAAGTGAAGAAGATTTTTAACGAAAGAAATGTTAGTAAGAAAAAAAAGTTCAAATGTTTGTAAAGCTTATGGGACTTAACTACGTGGTCATCAGTTTTGTGTCCCAGCCTCGTCGCCGCTTTTGTGTCTCGTTTCCGTCGTAGGTGTCGGTGGCCGAGTGGAATGAGACCGACACAGGAATAAAGATAGCACGCTGGTGCAGGTACGGAGGGGAGCAGCCAGAAACTAGAAACACTAGAGTAAATTAGAACGAGATATATATTGCACAGGATTTATACAATACTTAACTTTTACATAGTTCAGTACTGCAGAATGCTGATACATAGTTGAGCTAGAGGTCTGCCTAGTGCCTGTACGATAGCCAAGTCTTCACTGGTGCCTATCAGATTCCGAAGTGTTAAATGGTTCCTCAGTCCCAAGTGAACGAAGTCGTTCAGTGGTGGCCACGGGCGGAGTTGTAGCGAGGTCGCTCGTGGCTGACGTCGTAAGAACGCCGCGCCGTGCGTGCATGGCGGCACGCGGCGAAAGTAGGTGGCGCGCACTTTGGACTTGTGCGACACCAATATCAGTCCCTAAACTTACAAACTACTTATCAACTAGCTTATCCTAAGGACGGCACAAATATCCATGCCCGAGGGGGGATTCGAACCCCCGACCGTAGTGGCCGTGCAGACCGTGGCTGGAGCGCCTCAATCCCCTCGGCCACCGCGGCCGGCAAGTAAGAAAAATCCGTTTGTATATATATATATATATATATATATATATATATATATATATATATATATATATATATATATTGGTGTTTTTCTAATGGTATGGATCATAGAGTTCAGCTGGTGCTTTTCTGGTGTTTTAAAGTGTAGGGTTTAGTTCTTTTTCATTTCAAGATTTGCCAACACTGGGACTCACCCAGCGCCCAACACGAGAATGCCTTTGTGAGCACTGGCCACGTCCCCACGACTTTTCCCACCATCTCTGCCGTCGCCCTGGGTACAGGTTGTTGTTTATTACTGCAGGTGTTTAAAAAATGTTCAAATGTTTGTATAGCTTATGGGACTTAACTACGGGGTCATCAGTCACCAAACTTACGAACTACTTATCAACTAGCTTATCCTAAGGACGGCACAAATATCAATGCTCGATGGGGGATTCAAACCCCCGACCGTAGTGGCCGTGCAGACCGTGACTGGAGCGCCTCAGTCCCCTCGGCCACCGCGGCCGGCCAGGTGTTTAAAAAGGCACATCTTTTAGGTACGGTTGGAGCTGTTGTCGTTGAGCATTGGCTGTCTCCTGACCTACAGCGGCAGTGGCACCCCTCATTTACATCTGCCATTGTTATCTAAATCTCTGTACACACCTGAACCGATGTGGCCACGCTGATTCATTTCTAATGCGACGAGACAATGGCCTGAGCGCTCGGGGGCACGTACAACGACGTCAACCTCAGTGATTCTTACTGCATCCGTTCTCTCTTACCATTGCCTCCGGGAATTCTCTTTGACACAGAGGTCAGTGCTTTTTCTATATGTTTTCGTGTGAGCAGTTATTTACATTTGTGAAGCGTCGCTTTCGTAATGCGTGTTATATGAGCTTGAGGTCATACCATGTTTAACTACGATAACTGTACCGAGAGAGTACCGCAACCAAACTGAACTCATGTTCTGCAGGAATAGAGCCTATCCCGTAGGCTAAGACAGAGCGTATATCCCTATCCAGCCATCCATTTTTATGGTTTAGGTCGTTTACTGAGTCGATTAAGGCGAATGTAAGACATGTTCCTTTATATCCGATACGTGATGCAGCCATCACCATCATTGAACTATTCGAGTTTCTGGTTCAATTTATATATGGTGAGGCACTTAAAACTGTTTATCGGAATATTCGGAAAAATACATATCGGATTAAAAAAGAAGTTACAATATAAGTTGTTCACATGAAGTTCGAGCCCCCTGACTTTGAAATCTTAAGTAGGAACCTTTATTGGCCCACTTTAGGTTGCGGTAGTAACACTAAAAGTGGGCCTTTGCAATCGTCTTTGGACAGCTCGAAAGTTAAATGAAAATAACGGCTTAACCATAAATCTGACACGAAAATTAAATAACTGAATTTGTAGAGGAGAAAATTCTCTACACCTTTGCTCTTTTATGTTTTTTTTCATATCTCGTATCGTTTCAGAGATATTTGCAAAAATAACGGCGATTTTGGGATGTCTGTCTGTCTGTCCGTAATGTGTTCCCACTTTTTAAGACGAACCGTTCAACCGATCAGCACCAAATTTTACAGACATAATTGTAGGCTGCCACAGACCAGAACCTCGCTTTTTCAAATATTTCGGACAAGAAATACGTTAGTAATCCCAAAAAAGCCGTTTGTAATGTAATTTTAATTGCAAATAAACCGTTGATCTGACGCGAAAATTGAATAACCGTATTTTTAGAGGTAAAAATTCTCTACAACTTTGTTCCATTATGTTTTTTTTTCATATCTCGTATCGTTTGAGAGATATTTGCAAAAATAACTGAGATTTGACACCCTCCATTGAATTAACGAAAACCAGCCGTTCGGAGATGTCACGTGACATTCCTGGCCCAGAACTCTCTTTGGCATACGCCATCTTGCGTTGCGTATTTGATGTTTTGTAACTTACACGTTGTCATTTCATAGCAATGGCGCAGTGAAGAATTAACAAAAACACATCGTTCGTACGATAAAAGATAATGCACGAATTATTTCAATTTACATTTAAAGAGAAATACTAAAATGAGCTCTAACATGGAAATTAAGCGTTTCCGGACACATTTCCACGTAACATATTTTCTTTCTTTGTGTGTGAGGAATGTTTCCTGAAAGTTTGGCCGTACCTTTTTGTAACACCATGTATAAAGGAAGTCGTAGATTTCTGTGGAAAGTGTAGTTCCTTAATGAAACTAAAGGGAAGTGTATACATTGCAACAAATTACCTTGTTTATTTTTTTTTTCTAAGCAATTATTCACTATTTATGGAATATATAGAAAGTCATTAATTAGAAGCAATGCATCTACTAAAACGTCAGTCTTTGACATGGTTGCTATGGACGCATTTAACGTAGATGGTATCACCTTTCCTTTAGTTCCGATATGACTTCGTTCATGTTGCTTTGTTCTGCGCTAAAATAAAGAGCAAACATTTTATTTCAAACCGTGATTACGTTTTCTTTTACAGCTAAAATCACAAACGTAATAAGTGTGGTAATAATGAATTCCACATAAATCTAGTACTAAAATATATATTCAAAGTTCGTACTATCATTACGTCATTTACAACAGTCATTGTAACAGTGTCTCCCCAGTTTATGTACTACATGTTTACAATTCGTTATTCAAAAAAATGTTTGTTACGCTTATGGGACTTATCTGCGGGGTCATCAGTCCCTAAACTTACAAACTACTTATAAACTAGCTTATACTAAAGACAGTACAAACATCAATGCCCGAGGGGAGATCCGAACCCCGGACGTGGAACAGCCTCGCTCATCGGAGCATAGCATCGCCATGTGCTCGGCCACTCCGCCGCGGCGCAAGTCGTTCGTACGTATTTCATGGCATGCTCTCGAAACAGAATAAATGCACTTTTCAGAGAAAGCGCTGATACCTTTGAACAACCCGGAATATCGCAGAATATTTGTGTTCAGTTAACAAGAGTGTGCGAAAACCTTTTAGGAAGCAAGAGGGAAAAAATTGTCATTGGTTATATATATATATAACCACTGGAGAGTGATGATCTGCGGTCGTTTGTTCATGTACGTTCTGGGTTGTTCGTTGAAAATTTTATTTAGTTTTTTATTAGAGATGGCATTGAACCAACACCGTCTAAAGAGAAGGCCTGTGCGCTGCCGTGCCACGGCACGTCATGCAGAGTAGATCGGGATCACGTAGCTCACTGGCTGGCTGATTTTTTTTTTTTTTTTTTTTTTTTTTTTTTTTTTTTTTTTTTTTTAATCTTTCCAAAAACGCTTTTATTGAAAACTTACTGAAAAACAGTTGAACACAGCATATATATGATATAACACATAATAATCTAACATTTGCAAAATTAAGTTAACAACAAAGTTCGTCGAGTTTCAGAGCTGTCAGACTTCACATGCGTACATCGCACAAACACTTCCTGTAGTCCAACACTCACGCCCACACAAATTCACTGCTCAGATCGCACAGTTCTAAGATTCACTACATTTGTAAACCTGATTCTTATTTCACAAACTCAGTTACGTCAAGCGTCTAGTTTCGCTAGAATGTCAGACTCCTTGAAGAGATGGTACTCTTTATTTTCATCCAAAACTACTTTCGTTCCTCCATATTCCGGTAACAAGACCTGGTCGCCAACTTTTATTGTTGGGGGGATGTATTCTCCTTTATTATTTCTTGCTCCAGGTCCTACAGCTACTACAGTGGCCTTCTGCACTTTCTCCTGCGCTTTTTCATGGATCACAATTCCTCCTTTCGTTTTCGTTATAGCTTCTGCTCTTACAACCAATACTCTGTCAAACAGAGGAAGCAATTTCTTTGCAGCAGCTGCGACAGCCATTTTTTTGTAACGTGCACGTCTAAACTAAGTTGTACACCGGCGTTTCCAGTAGCTTCACCTCCACCACGCGATAACCAAAGTTCAAGACCGCTGCAAATTCCTGCTGTTTCGTCTTGCAATAGACGGGCAACTTCAAATGACGCACCTAGTGGCAATGTTTTTGCGACATCTCTTGACTCAATTCCTGAACCAAATTGATTTTCTGTATGATTCTACGGAAGATGTTCTTTAACTACAAAATGTCTGCGATGGGGCACAGCCCACTGCCTCACATTGGTCAGCCAGTGAGCTACGCGATCGCGACCTACTCTGCGTGACGTGGCACGGGAGTGTACAGGCCTTTTCTTCAGAGTGTTGGTTGAGCCCTCTTTCCTTTTCTCTCTTTTTATTTGTTGTTCGGTTTGATCGGTACTTTGTAGATGTTGGATGATTTTGTTCTATTTTCATCGCTTCGTCGATCATTGTTTTCTCGTTACAGAGGACGTCGAGCTACCATGCCAGCAACCCTCTGACCGAGCGTGCTGAGCCACCGCGCCCTAGCAAGTTTCCAACCACCGTCTAACATGTTCGTACATCGCAACTAATTCCTCGTCCATTACGCTATGGCGAACAGCTGCGAGAGTAATCCGTGATTCTCGTACCGTCGATGGCAGGTGTTAACTAACTACCTAACATTAGATTATAATTCATTGTCCTAAGAACGACGTGTTTTTGATAATTTTCAGTGCGCCATTGCTTCGAAACGGCAACGCTTGAGTTATAATCAGAAAATCGTCAAGTAGAGAAAGCGAAATTGTGTACGCAAAAGAGATTTTCGGGCGTGGGATGGCACGAACGCCAAATGTAGTATGCTGTGTACCATCCAGGCTATAGTTACTCGTCCGATATACACTACGTTCGTTCCAGGCTATAGTCATTCGTAATTAGTACAGGCAAAGAAAATAAACTTTGAACAAACTACCAAGGCAAGACAGGTGATAAAATTTTAACGGAATAACATAATTAAAATGTGGGCGAGATATTAAAATGATAGTTTAAAGAGGTAAAAGTTCAAAAAAGAGTATGTTTGTCAAAGCTAAACTCAAATATAATATAAATTTGGCTGTTCGTTAAAATACGGCCAGAAAGAATATTACATGTTGGGTGTCTAGATATTATCACAATAGTGGAGTCGAAATCGTATCGCTATAATTTTTTATCATTTACATTATTATTTTTGTTCGAAATGTTTGCAAAAAATTATAAAACTACAAATCTAAAGTGGGCCGTAAAACACGTCAGCTGAATTCTCCTTGAAAAATATGTTACTTTCCTAGGAATTTTTTTTTTGTTTCATATAAATGGCTCTGTAATCAGCAAAAATAAAAATGAGTTGAAAATTATTGAAAACCGGTAATACATTGAAGTGATAGACAATGGACTCTTTCTGTTGCTGTAACAGTTCCAGTTTCAACGAACAATTGCGCAATACTGTGAAAAGTCGTTGCAGAAGGTACATTCCTATCGGGCAAGAGATTAGCGTATCTTTGACGAGCTCCTTCGACATTTCTATGAGCGTAATAGTACAAGGAATTTATCGGGCAAGAGATTAGCGTATCTTTGACTAGCTCCTTCGACATTTCTATGAGCGTAATAGTACAAGGAAACGATATCTGATGCCTCTGCAATCGTTAACATCGTGGAACAATTGCGTAGAGATGTTTACAGTCCGAATTACTAAAGTACAATGAACAGTCTGATCACGAAATGAGAGCATGATCAAGGTATGACCTTCATTCGATTGTGGGAGTTGTCACATGACAGAATTATCAAAAATATAAGAAACAGTATTTTGATTTTCCTAATCCGATGTGAATTTGTTTGAGATATTACCGTTTTTAAACAAATTTCAAGGTCACCCTCTCTCCCGCCCCTGGGGGAGAAACAGTTTTTGTTGTGGCCTGGGAGTCAGGAGGTAATTTGGACAGAGGTGGCCAAATCATTTGCAACAGGTAACACTTATTAGATAGCAAAAGTATAAATCATTTATTTACAGAATACTTAACTGCAGATAGTTGAACAGTAGAAAGGAATCAAACATCTACACTATACGCAGGACGACTGTGACACGTGACTGAATAATACTTTCTGCCATGCCTCAGACTATCAAGCTATAATGGTAAGTATTAAGTGCATGGAGCCTGCTTGTCGTAGCTAATGTCTCAACATAGTGCAGCACAGAAATGAGACTAATTCTGGCAGAGGTTTGTCTTATGAAACCTGTTGATACGGTGGCGCATAGAACCATGCAGAGGCTTGTGTTGCAGTGATCTCTATAGTAACTGGATGTTCAACTTCAGTTGTCTGAGCGTGCTAGCAATATATGTTCATACTTCTTTTATTGCCAAATTCAAATATGGCTGCTATGAAGTATTAAAAGAAAACGAGAGGAAAATAGTTTTGATTACGTGTCCATATTAGGCTAGTACATTATGTATTGACGTAAATTTCAAATCAAGAGGTAAGCAAGTTATTCTTTGTCACGTAATAACTGTTGGAAATTCGTATGCCACATTTAAACATGGCGGACAATGTGAAAACGTGTGGGAAACATTTGAATGTGCAGGCACTTTCTGTGGTTCCATGCTCAGACACCAGAGTTATACAACCAGTTTATGTAGAGCAACCTCCTTGATATAGAGATCACTGGTTTTGTGTCCCAGCCTCGTCGCCACTTTTGTGTCTCGTTTTCGCCGGTTGTCTTTGGTGTCGGTGGCCGAGTAGAAAGAGACCGACACAGGAATAAAGGATGCACGCTTGTGCGGTATGGAGGTGACCAGCCAGTGGGACAGCAGAAACTAGAAACACTAGAGTAAATCAGAACGAGATATATATTTCATAGAGACTTAGTAATACTTAACTTTTACATAGTTCTTGACTGCAGAATGCTGATACATAGATTATGTAGAGGCTTGCCTATTGATGATTCCTAGTGCCTATCCGATAGCCAAGTCTTAACCGGTGCCTATCTGATTATCAAGTGTTAACTGGCTCCTATCTCAGTCCCAAGTGGCCGATGCAGCAGTGGTGGCCACGAGCGGAGTTGCAGCAGACGGCGCTCGCGGCTGACGTCGTAAGAACGCCGCGCCGTGCGTGCATGGCGGCGCGCGGCGAAAGTACGTGGCGCGCACTTCATACTTGTGCGACACCACACTTGGTGTGTTGTAATCAGTGATCTCTATATAACTTGGATGTATAACTCTGATCTCTGGGCATAGAACCTCAGCGTACCTGCACATTCTTATGTTTTACCTGTGATTTTGCGTTGTCCGCCACGTTGAAATTTAGCAAACATTTCTAATGGTTTATACGTGACAAGTAATTGCTTGATTGGTTCTTGTTTTGAATTTTATCTCAATACGTGATTTAATAGGATCGTATAGGAACAGAACAAAAACTTATTTTCTTTTCGTTTTCTAATAACATTTCGTAGCCACCATATTTGAGTTTGGCAAGAAACGAAATATTAGCACGCTGACACGCTCACACAACTGTAGTTCAACATTCATTGTAATCATTGGTAGATACACTTACAGTGAATGCGTCGATACTCTTTCTCGATCGTGTTGCCAACTGTTGTAATGTCAGACGCTAGCACTGTATATATCAGTTTTTAGTACCTCACCTTGTATAACATAGCACATCTCTTGTTAGAGAGCGGACTGCTTAAGGGAACTAACACTTCACTGTGATATACTGAAGCCGTAAGCCGTAAGCTTAGCTAACACTAAGGACGGCACAAATATCCATGCTCGAGGGGGATTCGAACCTCCGACCGTAGTGGCCGTGTAGACCGTGACTGACGCGCCGCAGTCCTCTCGGCCATCGCGGCCGGCTTTTTTGTATATATATATATATATATATATATATATATATATATATATATATATATATATATATATATATATATTCTTAAAGTAGCGTGTGTTCTTCATCTGGATTCCGGCTATCTCCATATTAAGTTTTATTGAAAGCGTTTCACCTGTTTACTTGAGAAAACATAACAGATAAATATAAGTATGTGGCGTCTCTTCCGAAAGAACAGACGTCACTTCTGATCCTGCAGTTCTACATCTACACAGATACTCTGCAAATCACATTTAAGTGCCTGGCAGAGGGTTCATTAACCACTTTCATCCCCTCTGAGGGTTCGGGGGTAAGAATAGACCCGCAGTATTCCTGCCTGTCGTAAGAGGCGACTAAAAGGAGTCTTCACAAGTTTTGGCCATGTATCTACGGTTCCCTTATGTGGGTTTGACTCTCTATCATCCAAATTGTTCCGAAGAGCGAACCACTTGGGGAAGGACACCTTATGTGGTGAATCATATATTTATCGTGCAATTATATCCTTGGCACCCATTATGGATGGACGTATGACTGCAGCGTTTATTCAGCCGTTGGGCAGGTTATCTCCTTCCCGCGCACGTCATGTCCATTGTGCACTAACATCCATGCACCCCTCATCATAATGGTCTACATAGCACCAGAAAGCCAGCTCGGTAGTCAGTCCGTTGTGGTGGGGTCGTCATGTACCCTCTTGGCTGTAGCCCCCTGACTACACAGGGATCGCTCTACCGATGCCAGAGCTGAATACTCCTCATGCAAGCCAAGGAGTAGATGCTTGCCTCTGTGTGACATCAGGACTCCCTGCAACGGTCATTCCGCCAGGTGACGTTGCTGCAGCTGGGTGACGCCCGTGAGGAGAGCCCCTGATCGGAGTGGGTGGCATCGGGGCAAATGACCCGCAATGAAGAGACCAAAGTCGGGTGACGTTGGCGGACGTACAACCTCCGTCTCGGAGCGAGGAAAGTTTAATGCCTCAGCGTACAACCCCACTGGCCACGCCATGGAAGGAACGTAGGGCCACACGACAGGGTGAACAATACGCTCCACGATATCTGGTTTGCAGCAGAACTGATGGGGACTCTTTCTCGGTGACCAAGCCTCAGTTTTTCGTTGAGAACCTAGAGGATAGGTTTGGGGAAGTGGAGTCACTGTCGAAGATGCGCAACGGTTCTGTTTTGATCCGCACAGCGTCCCCCGCCCAGTCGCGAACGCTCCTCGCCTGTGAAAAACTGGGTGACGTTTCAGTGACCATCACTCCCCATAACTTTCTCAACATGGTCCAGGGTGCTGTTTTCCACAGGGATTTGCTGCTCCAGACCGACGATGAGTTACGTGCCACTCTTGAACGCAGAGGGGTTCATTTCATACGGCGTGTACATAGGGGGCCAAAGGATAATCGGTTGCCACCAGGGCCTTGATCTTGGCCTTTGAGGTGATGGTGTACCGCTGTGACGTGAAACCCTATGTTCCTCCCCCTATGAGGTGCTTCAAGTGCTGGAAGTTCGGCCACATGTCATCTCGCTGTACTTGAAGCGCTACATGTAGGGACTGTGGGCGTCCAGTACACCCAGGCGCTCCACGTACACCCCTCCCATCTGCATGCACCATCATTCATCTGGAGCGGAAAATAATAGAATACAAGACCCTGGACTGGATGACATATACTGAGGTGAGGTTGCAACATGTAACGATGGCTAACTCGTTTGCAGCAGTCACATCGTCGCCACCCTCTTTGGCGACGACAGTATTCACTAAGACATCCTTTTCTGTGGACCCCCAGGGCCAACAACCTACGCCTGCCCCCACGGCGTTTGGGGGCTCTCGTCCTTCTGCTGCTCCCAAAGCTACTACTTTGGGGGCACCCTCTACCCCTCTGCCGGGGAAACACCAGCCTTCTCCGGCTTCCCTCACTCAGAAGAGGTCCCTCGGGACACTCCCTTCCCAGGGTTCTGCCGGTGCTGACAACAACACTGACCAGCAGCCAGCAACACCGCAGGCTGCTGGACGGAGGACTTCTCGTTCTGCCGGCCGCAGTGGCCGAGGGGACTGAGGCGCTCCAGTCGCGGTCTGCACGGCCACTACGGTCGGGGGTTCGAATCCCCCCTCGGGCATGGATATTTGTGCCGTCCTTAGTATAAAGTAGTTGATAAGTAGTTTGTAAGTTTAGGGACTGATGACATTGTAGTTAAGTCCCATAAGCTTAACAAACATTTGAACATTTGAACTTCTCGTTCTTCCTCAGTCCCTGCGACTGAGGCTGAGAAGCCCTCCCTACCAGCAGAGCCCCCGAGGGAGAGGAGGACGAGGAAGAAAATAGGAACAGAAACCACAACAACAGATACCACGGTGGCTTCCGCGCCACCACCTCCCTCCACCTCCAACTCTACTTCTGAGGACGAGGTGGAATTTCTTGCGTGTCCCGAGGACCTTGCTCTAGGGGACGCCTCTGAAAAAATAGATATCGATATCGACAAAGTTCCATCGCTGTATGCAAGCGATGATGAGGTATGATCCACCTCCTCGTTTCGTTCATGTCTTCCCGGCACTCGAACAACGTCATCCTCCAGTGGAAATGTGGCAGTTTCTTTTTCCACCTGACTGAGCTATGATAACTTTTGAGTATGACACCTGCTTTCTGCATTGCTCTCCAGGAAACCTCCTTTCCGGCAATGCGGACCCCCGCCCTCCGGGGCTACAGGGGATACTACTGTAATCGTAGCACAAATAAAAGGGTCTCGGGTGGAGTGTGTGTGTATGTCCTCACCTCTTTATATAGTGAACCTGTGCCTCTTAGAACACCATTAGAAGTAGTGGCTGTCAGGGTGAGGACGACACAGGAGATAACTGTCTGCACCACCAGATGGTGATGTATCCCTGAACGTTTTGGCTGCACTCATAGCTCAAGTCCCCTCACCATTCATACTGTTTGGCGACTTTAATGCCCACAGTCCCTTGTGGGGTGTTTTTACGATCTCTGGCCGTGGCAGGTTTGTCGAGTATTTACTAACTCAACTCGACCTCTGCCTCTTAAATACAGGTACACCCACACATTTTAGTGTGGTGCATGGCACATTTTCGGCCATAGATCTATCCATCTGCAGCCACAGCCTTCCACCATCTGTTCACTGGAGAGCCCATGATGACTTGTGCGGCAGTGATCATTTCCCCATTTTCTTGTCACTCCCACAACTCGAATCCCCAGCACGCCCACCCAGGTGGGCTCTGCACAATGCTAATTGGGAAGACTATACTTCTGCTGTCATAGTTGGCCCTCCCCCACTCGAGAACATCGATGTGGCGGTCGAGAGCGCCACACGCTCTATTATTTCTGCTGCGGAAGTTAGTATTCTGCGTTCATCAAGGTGCCCACGGCGTAAGACAATGCCGTGGTGGTCGCCAGAGGTCGCTGAGGCCATTACAGACCGCAGGCGGGCCTTACAGCGATACAAACGGTACCCTTCTCAGGAGCACCTCATCCAGTTTAAACGGCTTCGCGCTCGTACTCGCCAGCTAATCAGAAGACGGAAACAGGAGTGCTGGGAGTGGTAAGTCCACTATTTCGATGGGTACCTCAGCCTCACAGGTCTGGAGTAAAATCAGGGAGCTAAAGGGATTACAGACACCAGCAGGAATCCCCGGTACATGTAACTCCACAAATGGAGTTATATGTACGGACCTGACCACACTTGCAAAGATGTTTGCTGAGCATTATGCTCATGCCTTTTCCTCTGCAAATTATCCACCAACCTTCTGTACATTGAAGGAGCGGATAGAACACCAGCCCCTTTCCTTTACTACCCGCCGGTCTGAATGTTACAACACTCCTTTTACTGAGTGGGAGCTCCTTAGTGCTCTTACACAATGTCCTGACACGGCGCCTGGGCCCGATATCATCCATAGCCAAATGCTGAAGTACCTCTCAGCAGACACTCGGCGTACTCTTCTTGCGGTCTATAACCGCATTTGGTGTGATGGTGTCTTTCCGTCACAATGGCGAGAGAGTATCATCATCCCGGTGCTTAAACCCGACAAACATCCTCTCTCCCTGGATAGCTATCTGCCCATTAACCTGACTAACGTTCCATGCAAACTCTTGGAGTGGATGGTTAGTCGGCGGTTGTGTAGGAATCTTGAAACTCGAGGCTTACTAGCTCCATGCCAGGGTCGATCTACCACCGACAATCTGGTGTACTTCGAGTCTGCAATCCGCACAGCCTTTTCCAGGCGCCACCAAATTGTTGCCGTCTTCTTTGATGCACAAAGCATTTGACACAACCTGGCGATGACACATCCTCAACACTTTACATGACTGGGGCTTCCGGGGCCGCCCTACCGAATTTTACCCAGAATTTTTTAGCTGCCCATACCTTTCGTGTCCAAATTGGTGCTTCCCTGAGCACCTCTCATATCCAGGAAAATGTGGTTCCTCAGAGCTCTGTTTTAAGCGTTCCATTATTTTTAGTTGCCATCAACGGTTTACCGACAGCGGTTGGATCGTCAGTATCCCCTTTTCTTTACGCTGATGACTTTTGTATCTCTTTTAGTTCCTGCAGCACCCAAGTTGCAGGGCGCTATTTGAAAGGCGCAGATCTGGGCACTTACCCATGGCTTTTAGTTTTCTGCCCCCAAGACCAGAGTGATGCACTTTTGTCGGCGTCGGACTGTTAACCCTCACCCTGAACTTTATCTTAACGACGAACTACTTACCATAGTCGACACCCATCGGTTTTTAGGACGGGTCTTTGACGCCCGGCTGACTTGGCTCTCCCACATTCGTCACTGACACCTGGGTCATACGACCTGGGTTGCTGACCGCTCGACGCTGTTGTGGCTTTACACGGCACTGGTGCAGTCCTGTCTCAATTTTGGGTGCATTGCCTATGGGTCTGCGTCACCTTCGGCACTGCACCTACTGGACGCCATTCGCAACTGTGGGGTTCGCATCGCGATGGGTGCCTTCTGCACCAGTCCAGTGAACAGCTTACTAGTGGAAGCTAGGGTCCCACCTTTGGGGATCTGCCGCCAACACCTGCTTGCGGCTTATGCAGCCAATGTGTACTGCCCCTGGTACACCCAAACCGTCGTCTCCTCTTTTCTGATGTGGTAGTCCGGCCCCATCAGTGACGCCCCAGGTCAGGTTATACACCTGCTGGAGCTTGAGTTCTTTCCCCTTCCATCTCCATATCGGGTTCATGCACGTACACCTCTGTAGTGCTTGCCAAGGCCGTCTACTCGGCTGAACTTGGCCCATGGGCCCAAAGACTCAGTCCCCCTGGGGGCGCTCCACCATCAGTTCTCGGCTGTCTTAGCGGAGTTCCCTGGTTATGACCTGATCTACACATATGGTTCTCTGGTTGATGGCCGCGTGGGATTTGCCTATATTCATTGTGACCGTGTGGAATAGCACTCACTGCTGAATGGCTGCAGTGCTTACACTGCAGAGCTGGTGGCCATTCACCGATCTCTCGTGCATATCCGGTCCTGCTCAGGTGAGTCTTTTCTTATTTACAGCGACTCCCCGAGCAGCCTTAGAGCTCTGGACCAGTGTTACCCATGGTTTCACCTGGAGTTGGCCATACAGGAGACGCTTTGTACCGTTGAACTGTCCAGGCCATCAGTGGTGTTCATCTGGTCTCTGGGTCATGTGGGTGTCCCGGGCAATGAACGTGTTGACAGGCTTGCCAAGCAGGCTGTCGGTGCGTCCATTCTGGAGATCGGCCTCCTGGCCTCTGATCTCCATTCATTGTAGCGCCACCGGGTACATCGGCTTTGGGATGCTGAGTGGCGTAGCCTGAGCACACCCACCAAAGTCCGGGTTGTCAAGAAGACCACGGCCACATGGCGTTCGTCCATGCGAGCCTCTCGCCGGGTCTCTGTGGTGCTGTGTAGACTCCGCATTGGCCATACGTGGCTCACCCACGGACACCTCCTTCGTGGTGAGGACCCACCCCAGAGTAAGTGTGACTCCCGTTTGACAATAGTCCAAATCTTGGTGGACTGCCCTCTTTTAACTGCCTTGCGGAGGAGTTTTAACCTCCTTGAGGTGTTTTACGTGACGATGCTTAAGCAGAAAATTCAGTTTTATGTTTTATTCGAGAAGAGGGTTTTTAACATTCTCTCTAACTGCCGAGTGGTTGACTTTTCCTTTTTTACTTTTATGGTCGGCCAACCACAGACATAGGCTTCTTTGTTGTAAGGTGTCTTTGTGTGATCGTCTCTTTTCGTTTTGTTTCTTGTCTGTAAGAATTCGTGTACAGTCTGATATTTTATTTTTTTGAATCGTCTGCTCCCACTGCAGATCAATTTCAGATTATATTGTCGATTGCAAATTGGTTGGATGCAGTTGCAAAGTTGAGGTTCATACGGAGGATACTGAAGGCTTTCTTTCATTTCTGACACATTTATAAGTATATATTTCATCCTACATGTTGTTTTAATAATAATGATTCATCCAATTAAAATTATAAAACATTCATTTTAACGTCATTCCAGAAAGAAGGGCAATATTGCAAAACTAATGGCGTGATTGTGAAAAAAATCACTTATAACGATCTTGTGCAGTCATATGAAGGTAATTAATAGCGTCTGAGAAAAAAATTAAACCAAAAATAATACGCGCATTCTGGGTTAATATCCAGAGAGATGGCAGTGTTTTCACCGTACACGCCAGGGCAAGTGATTCGAGTAAGAAGGCAAGAGTGTGTTTACAAACGCATTCGACTGTCCAGACGGTACGATGCCACTCTAAGCTAAAACCAGATTTGAGATACGACAACTTGCGATTTTTCACAACGCGAAAGGTAAATCATGTAGGCAAATTGCTGCCACGCTCAACATGAGTGAGAGTACTGTGACAGACCTCGTCAGACGGTTTATAAACTAGAACCGTATAGACTCTACATGGCGAAAGATCCAGCTACAGAAGTTGGATGCATGTAACAAGAGAAAGGTAATACAGTAAATCAAGAATCATCCAACACTCAGTACACCCAGATTACCAACTGAGCTTCTACACGAGACTGGCAAGAAGGTACATCCTCAAACGATTTACAGAGCATTGAAAAAAGTTGCTAGAATAGAAGAGTGGCTAGGAAGAATCGAAAGAAAAGATTGAACATCGTAGTGGAGTTTATTACAAAGGGCGAAATATGGAGGAAAGACTTCATTTTTGCCAACGAATGTAAATTTAACGTTCTTTGGTCGGATGGACGAAGCATAGAGTGCCGAAGATAAATTAAGAATTTACAGGAACCGTAAACCGCGGAGGTACCAGTGTCATTGCCTGGGCTGTATGTCGACTTTTGAAATGGTCGAAATGGTGTTCATCGACAGTATTATGGACAAATATGTCTATTTAAACATATTACAGAATAATTTACGGAAAAGTACTGAAGCCACGGGGATATGAAACACGTTCCAAGCTTTACCACGACAATGGCCCCCAACATAAGACTCGCATTGTGCAGGAATATTTGTTGTAAAATTGTACCCAAGTCTTGCAACCACAATCTCAGTCACCAAACGTGTGAATAGAAGTGGAGCGACGTATTAGAAAATACCAGTATCTTACAAAGAAACTCTGATGAGTCGACTAAAAGAATGGGACGGTCAACATCCGGACTATTAAAAAGAATCATTTGCAGTATGCCGCAGAGTTTGAAAATCAAATGTTCAAATGTTTGTTAATCTTATGGGACTTAACTGCGGGGTCATCGGTCCCTAAACTTACAAACTACTTATGAACTAGCTTATACTAAAGACAACACAAACGTCTATGCCCGAGGGGGGATTCGAACCCTCGACGCGGGAGGCCGCGCGATCCGCAACGTGGCGCTCCAGACCGCTCGGCTACTCCCGCGCGGCCCTCAGAGTTTGAAAGAGATGATAAAGCAGAATGGTTACCCAACAACATATTTAACCCTGTGATGCACCAATTATAAAAAATGAGGGGAAAATTTGAAATAGGGTTTTTGTAGTAAAGAACAATGTCTATTATCATAAAAAACAAAAATTAATTCAAATTTACCATTACAGAGAAACATAGTCATGTTACTGGAGTGGCCACAGTGAGCATTGGGACCTCCACAGTCCCACCTGTTAGATTTTCCTTCTTGTGTAGAAACTTTAGAAACAATTTGGACATAAAGGCTCCTTGCATTAGTGAAAATGTGCTTTTTTGTGAAATTGCTGAAATACGCCTGCTACGCTTCATGCTCGCCATTTTGACACGCTAATGCGTTCGCGTGAAAAATTGGCGATGCCAGTTCAGCCGTCGACACTACAAAAGTAGCATCTATCGCAAAGATCCCCTAGAGTGCACTCTATGTGTTTACGAGCTGAAAGACGAAAGCAGAGGCACAGAAATGCGAACAGTAACAGCCGTTCTCTACACTGGGCGCCGCTCGACACAGAGTTAAACATTTGTTTTCTACAAAATTTTGTCTTGAAATAATTAGTTCTGCAAATTTCCTGAATGTTAAGGTAACGTGAATAAAAGATAGCGGTGTATTTCACTCGTATTACTAAAGAACTTACATAATTATTTTAAACAAGATGGCACCCGGCGCGTTACTACCCAGAAGAAATAATTACGCAAAGAACATTTGAAAGTGTTAGCTTAAATGAATTTAATGAATTGTGCATATTCATACATATAACGTGGGCTGTCATTGTACGTTGCTGGAAGTATCACCATTTTGCTAATGTCCGAATTATTTTCATCGTTTGCATCTAGTCTTGTCTAGTTCGCGAACGAACTAGTTCGGAAAGCGCTCCCACAGGCGAACTACGCAAACTAGTTCGCAGATCCCTTGCCTCTTAGTTCGTCCGCTCCTTTTTCGATGACTGACGGGTAACAGCGAGAGGACGCGAGAGCGCGCAGAATCGCGTGGTTCAACTTCTGCCAGTTCTTGTCATTTCGAGCTGCGATGCAGCTCAGATGTAGTTTTAGTAGCGGTAGCAAAAGCCAAAACGAGCGGACGAACTAAAAAGAGCGACCTACTTCGCGGCCGAGCTGCGAACTAAAAGGAGAGCTACCGGTCGCGAACTAAAATATGCGCGATAGGTCGCGAACTAAAATATGCGCGATAGGTCGCGAACAGAATTAAAAATCACGTGTTTGCCTTCTGCTGATGAGAGCCATTTCTAGGTTAGCGTCTGCCTGCTAGATTACATAGTTCAGTGCTACAAAATTTCTGCTCTGGAGTATTCTGCACTCTGCAATATCTGACTAATAAATTCCATAATGCCAAGATATAGAGATAACTCTAAACTTAAACGCGAGAAATTATCCACAAACTGTTTCTTTTGGTTTGCGTGATTCTTTAGAGGCTCAAACAGCAAGCGCATGAAATAGCTAGGTGGGGGAACTTCTCCCTCCATCTGCATTCGCAGACTACACCGCTCAGCCGTCATTGGGAGCGACGAACTAAAAGAACGCACTAGTTTGCGGCAGAGCTGCAAGCTAAAGTGAGCGCTCCCGATCGCGAACTATTATGCGCAAGTCTACTCGCATCTCTCTGTTCAACTGCCTCCCCCCTCGTCTCCCATCCCTTTATTTGTCCATTTCTTCGTCCCCCACACTCTGTTCATCGCCTTTCACCCGTCTGTCACCATCTCCCCCTCTCTTTCTCCTCCTCTCCCCTCTCTCTGTCCGTCTCCTCCTCCACCTACTCCTCTCCCTCCTGTGTTTGAATTCATACATATATGCGCCAAGTTTCATGGTGACTGGTCAGACGGTGTCAAAGTCGCAATGTACCCTCCCCTATGCTAAATTCACTGGTTTGCAGATTATAAAAAAAAAAAAAAAAAAAAAAAAAAAAAAAAAAAAAAAAAAAAAAAATTCCTTCATGAGAACAGATTTATATGCTGACTTTCATGGTGACCAGTCAATTTGGATGTTTCTTGTAACGTACCCTCCGCCATGCACCTACGGAGGCTTACGAAAGGTAGCCCATGTATTACTCTTGGTATAAGATGTGTTCATTCCACATTTCGTTCAATTCCGTCCAGCCCTTTCAGCATTAACGAGTAGCAAACATACAGGGCGTCCAGTAAAGCGTCCCTTATTTCAAAATCAAATATCTCGAAAACAAAGATCGATAGAGGAATGCAGTAAACTGTATGTTTATTGTGAAAGCTGTAAGAAGTTTATACAGCAGTTTGAAATAATAGTTACAAAAGCTGCTAACAGATGGCGCTGTACGCTGTACACCTCATATCAGTATACATACGTGAAATAATCGCATGAAAACAATGTTTGCAGACAATCACATCACAATGTTTTCAAAATGTTCACCATTGGCACTACAGAGGTGGCGCAAACGAAGAATGAAATTCGCCATCACATTTCGTAGTGTCTCAACCGAAATGGATTCACGTGCTACAGAGATCGCCGATTCAAGCTCGTCCAGCGTGGCGGGATGCTTCGGGTAGACCATGTCTTTCACTGTGCCCCACAAAAAAAAGTCACAGGGAGTCAAATTCGGCGAATATGGAGGCCAATCCATGCCTGCACCAGTAAATTTGGGATATTCCAAAGCAATGACTCGATTCCCGAAGTGTTCCTCAAGAAAGCGAAACACTTTTCGGAACCACAAAATCGCCAGTTCTTCTTATTCACGTATCAATTCAGGTGGAAGTGTGCTTCATCTGTTCATCTGTAAACCAGATGCAGCCAACATCAAATCCTTCACTATCAGTCAATGTGAGCATCCGATTAGCAAAGGCAACCCTTTGTTGCACAGCTCGTACGGGTATGGCCTGGTGCGTTTGAATTTTGAATGGAAACATGTGTAGGCTCTTTCTCAGTATTTTCTGCGTGCTGGAACGCTTCAAACCAGTCTCAGATGCAATTCTACGGACGGGTGACATTGGATTTCGCTGAATAATTCCAGAAACTGTGGCGATATTTTCAGGCGTAACTGCGGTTTGCTTGCGGCCAACATGCCCCACTAGATCATCAGTTACGCTGCCTGTTCGTTGAAAATTTGTGAAGAGCGTACGAATCGTTTTCGCATCGGGTCCTTTTGGAACATTAAATCGTGCTTGAAAACTTCGCCTTGTTGCCGTAGGACTCTCTTCTAACCTGTGGTACTCTAGCACCAGAAAAACGCGTTGTTCAATGGATTACATGGTTTTAATCTCTTCCTTCAGTGCGCTAACCTCCTTTCACGTTTCAATAGTGGAACTGATCGCTTTGGGCTTCGAATCACTATTTATACCAGGCATTACGTATGTCGATTACAGCGCTATCTGTTAGCAGCTTTTGTAACTATCATTTCAAACTGTTGTATAAACTTCTTACAGCTTTCAGAATAAACATACCGTTTACTGCGTTCCTCTCTCGATCCTTTTTTTTTTTTTTTTTTTTTTTTTTTTTTCCGAGATGTTTAATTTTGAAATCATGGAGTCCTTTTCTGGACACTCTGTATTAACCCATTGTAAGGTACCCTTCGCGACGCACTGTATTAGCTTACGAAAGGTATCCCATGTATTAATCAGTTTATAAGGTACCTCTGTTCCACATTTCATTCATATCCATACAGCCATTTCAGCGTGAGGGTGTAAGAAACGAATTAACTAATTCTACAGCACCATACGAAGTTAATTTTAGTACGCTTATAACCTTCGCGCGAGTGCAAGCAATGAATTGACAAAGTTTTATCACAATCGGATGTACGGTATGGGCGTTAAGATACAAATAAAAAGACAAACAAACAATAATTTTTATATTTTAGATAAATTATTTGTTGTTATTTACAAGACACATCACGTAAAATAATACTCGGCTATGTGATTTGTTTATTTTGTTACGAATGAAGTTATGATTCTACAAGGTTAAAATATCATTGTGTGAAATATTAAAGTTATTCATTGTGCAGGCAGTGGCGTAGCTATCATAGGGCTAGGCGGGGCAGTGCCCCGGGGCCCCCAAGCTCTAGGGGCCCCTCGGCCTCCGTGAGCGACGTTCGAAAAAGTTACAGTAGAGCGAGAATTTTTTATTTTACCTTTTTACTCTCCCATCCTACCGTCCATCACCTCCTCCTCCCCTCAAACCAAGTCTCCCACAGCAGCCGCACTGGGCCACCGGCTGGCGGAACACTTGTAGAGCTTCTAGTGCGGCCTTCACACGTGCCACTCCTGAAGGATAAGTAACATATTTAGAAATGTACAGTTCGATTATCCGAATAATCGGTTTTCCGAACATCTATGTCCCCCAGTTACTTTGGATAATCGACATCCTGTTGTATATAATATTTTAGTTGAATGAAGGATTTTCCACTTTTAACTTTTTTGAACCCTGACCATCAAACCTCAAACGCACGAATAGAAATCAAAACATTATTCCCATTCAGAATATAAACATAACAAGGTCGATTGCTTGTCCGCTAAGACATGGACCCTGCCACCGTTAGTGTCATAGAGGTAAAAAGAGCTCCATGGTTAGTGTGCTGTCGGTTGAAGTCAGAGTTGCTATGGCTGCCAATCTTTGCGAAATAACTGTCAACATGCAGTGTGTTTGACATTACACAACATAACCACATTTAAATATGAAGTCTCTACAATTTATTACTACAGAATGGTGTTATTATGGTAACACAACTGCCCAAGGGTGTGCTCCTTAATCATAGATCCCAATGAAGTGCTGTAAGCAACTGCACTCTGAAATTCATGCAAGAAGAAGAGAAAATATGGTTACTTTGTCACAATAGTGAATTGAGCATTCATGACGCTGCCCTCTACGCCAATGTCACGATAATAACCGAAGATGTCGACTTAGTTTACTTAGGCCTATTAGTATTTCCTGGCCAGACACTAACGTTTGCTTTATGAAGCTTGGTAGGGGCACGGCAACTTTCTGCTGAAACCACCCTAACGAGTATCTCCCCTATTTTCCTTCCTTGTCTGGGCCAGCAACGAAATTACGTTGATCGATACGGAGCAATGAGCTAAGGCTGCGGTCATAGTGGCTCCGATATCCGTGGGTTTTACCGACGGCAGACATAAGTGGAAAACGGCCGATCGTCTCAAATCAGTACTCCACTATGGACACGGTCAGTGTTCCCAATCTCATCGCCCGAACATCGACTTTGGACGACAGTCGGTGGAATTCAAATCAGTTCGTTTTCTTCGATCAAATCGACCGACGTTCTCACATGCTACATATGGACAGTAAGAAACTGATATGCTTAGTGAAAGAAAGAAAGAGACTGTGGCACCCAGAAGACGATAAATATCACAATCTGGATATAATTCGGACACTATGGTCTGATATTACAGTTTATTGGAAACTCCAGGTTAGTTAAATCCTTTATCAGAAATTTTAGGCGTAAATTATAATCTAAAAACTGTGTTCATTCCGGGATTGTGGCGTATCTTAATGTTTTTGTAGTGGCTCTGTTATGTTGTTTTGCACTGTGATAATCGGGAATTAGCTGTCCACAAATTATTCTTACTGGTTCTTGCGTTCTTTAACAAGGTGATGAGTCTGTTGTATAGAGTGGCCTGCAAATGTGTGCCTACGTGTGCTTCCGCTTTTCATTGGTTTTTGTGTTCAAAATTGTTCTTAATTTCTCACTTGTCTCTCACATATATATTGAAAGACTTCATTTCGTTCATCATAATCGGATATTTCTGGATAGCTTATAACTGTGTTCATCATGAATTTAAATACTGGAAAAACTGCATCCATTGTGTATTTTTATGCTCAGCACAACGCATTTCGAGAATTTTTCTCGCTGTTAGTGCATTTGTTTACATAAATACGTCGATACGTTTCCTTGTGTGATTTTATGCAGCTCTTGCACAGATGTAATCTTTTTGAGATTTCTGGGATAAAGTCGGGTGTCCGATACCAGTCGTCGGCTTTGAACAGTGACGTCATACTTTGTCCAGAGACGTTAGTCACGATACTTTTGATACAAGGATAGCATTATAATAAACAACTGAATGTATTACTGTTTTTCGTTAAGTCACAGACATAAAGTATGTTTGTGGTTGGAGTATAAAACTGTGTATATGACTCGAATTAAATATTCAGCGCAATTACAGAACTGTGACAAGAGAATAACTATCTGAGCGGTATAAAAAGTATCTACGTAACATAATGAGACTAACGCGAGAAAATTGGAGGTTTTGGCCGGAAACATGCTAAATTGGAACATATAAAAATGTTCAAAAAATACAGTCCCATAATTACAACACGTTGTAATTAATATTAATATTCATAAATCTTAACGGTACTACCGCGGGAAATTGGGGATTTAGAGTGGGAACATTTTAAATTGGAACAAAATAAAACGCAAAACCACATTTCAGATAAAATTACTTGGTATCGCTATCTAGACTTGACCTGTATAGGTCAAGTCCAGTTACCGATACTAGTCCTTTATACTTTGTGAACCAGAAATATGTAGTGGTATCAGTAACTAGACTTGACGTATATAGGTCAAGTCTAGATAGCGATACCAAGTCTTCATATTTTTGTCATGTACAAATAGTATACAAACGGATATATCGTAATTGGAATTAAAAAGAAAAGTTCAATTTTTCTAACGGAAATGAAATTATTATACAAGGACTAAACGAAAAAAGGTATAAATCGATATTTTAGCAATTTGTTGTTATGGTCTTCAGTCCGGAGACTGGTTTGATGCAGCTCTCCACCCTACTCTATCCTGAGCAAGCCTTTTCATCTCCTCATAAGAACGGCAACCCACATCCACTTGAATCTGCTTACTATACGCGTCTCTTGGTCTCCCTCTGCGATTTTTCCCCCACACACTTCCCTCCAATGCTAAATTTACGATTCCCCGATGTCTAAGAATGTGTCCTACCAAGCGATCCCTTCTTTTAGCCAGGGTATGCCAAAAATTCCTTTTCTCACCAATTCTGTTCAGTACTTCTTCATTGGTTATGCGATCTACCCACCTAATCTTCAGCATTCTTCTGTAACACCACATTTCAAAAGCCTCTATTCTCTTCCTGTCCGCACTGCTTATCGTCCATGTTTCACTCCCGTACAAGGAAACACTCCACACAAATGCCTTCAGAAAAGACTTCCTTACACTTAAATTAATATTCGATGTTAGCAAATTTCTCTTTTTCAAAAATGCTTTTCTTCCCATTGCCATTCTGCATTTTATATCCTCTGTACTGCGACCATCACATGTTATTTTACTACCCAAGTAACAAAACTCATCTACCACCTTCATTGTTTCATTACCTAATCTAATTCCTTCAGCATCGCCCGATTTTCTAAGACCGCATTCCATTATTTTTGTTTTGCTCTTATTAATGTTCATTTTATATGCTCTCTTCAACACACTGTCCATTCCATTCAACTGCTCTTCCAGGTCCTTTGCTGTCTCTGACAGAATTACAATGTCATCAGCAAAACGCAATGTTTTTATTTCTTGCCCCTGAACTTTAATCCCTATTCCAAATTTTTCCTTGCTTTCCTTCACCGCCTGCTCGATGTACAAATTGAATAACATCGGAGAAAGGCTACAACCCTGTCTTACTCCCTTCCCAACTGATGCTTTCCTTTCATGCCCTTCGAGTCTAATAACTGCGGTCTGGCTTTTGTACAAGTTATAAATAACTCTCCTTTCCCTATATTTTAGCCCTGCTGACTTCAGAATTTGAAAGAGTGTATTCCAGTCAACATTGTCAAATGCTTTCTCCAAATCTACAAAAGCTAAAAATGTAGGTTTGCCTTTCCTTAATCTATCTTCTAAGATAAGACGTAAAGTGAGTATTGCCTCCCGGGTTCCTATGTTCCTCCTGAATCCAAACTGATCTTCCCCAAGGTGAGCTTCTACCAGCTTTTCCATTCTCCTGTAGATAATTCGTGTTAAAATTTTGCAACCATGACTTATCAAACTGATGGTTCTGTAATTTTCACACCTGTCTGCGCCTGATTTCTTTGGAATGGGGATTATTACATTTTTCTTAAAGTCTGAGGGTATTTCGCCTGTCTCATACATCCTACACACCAGGTCAAATAGTCTTGTCATGGCTGGCTCGCCCAGAGACTTTAGTAGTTCTGAGGGTAAGTCATCTACTCCTGGGGCCTTGTTCCGACCTAGGTCTTTCAAGGCTCTGTCAAATTCATCTCTCAGTATAGCATCTCCTATTTCATCTTGATCTACGTCCTCTTCCCTTCCTACCACATTTTCTGTAAGTTCATTTCCTTTGTAGAGCTGCTCTATGTACTCTTTCCACCTTTCAGCTTTCCCTTCTTTGCTGAGAACCGGCTTCCCATCTGAGTTCTTGATATTCGTAGATTTGCTTTTCTTGTCCCCAAATGTCTCTTTTATTTTCCTGTAGGCGGTATCTACTTTTCCCCTTCTTATACATTCTTCTACAGATTTGCATTTGGCTTCTAACCACTCCTGCTTAGCCATTTTGCACTTCCTGTCAATCTCATTTTTTAATCGTCTGTACTCAATTTTGCCTGTTTCATTTACTGCATTTTTATATTTTCTCCTTTCATCAATTAAATCTAGTATTTCCTGTGATATCCAAGGATTTTTTGTAGGTCTTGCCTTTCTACCTATTGTGTCCTCTGCTGCCTTCACTATTTCATCTCTCAATGCTACCCATTCCTCTTCCACTGTTTTATTTCCCCCTGTTTCTGTCAATTGTTGCCTAAATCTCCCTCGGAAATTCTCCACAACTTCACTTTCCTTCAATTTATCTAAGTCCCATCTCCTTATTTTCCTACCTTTCTGCAATTTTTTCAGTTTCAGCCTACAGTTCATGACTAACAAGTTATGGTCAGAGTCTATATCAGCCCCTGGGTACGTCTGGCAGTTTATAACCTGGTTCCGGAACCTATGTCTTACCATTATAAAATCTATCTGATACCTTCCGGTGTCTCCTGGTCTCTTCCATGTATACAACCTTCTTTTGTGATTCTTAAACCAGGTGTTTGTTACGATTAAATCATGTTCCGTGCAAAATTCTACCAGGCGACTTCCTCTTTCATTTCTCCTGCCCAGTCCATATTCACCTACTATTTTTCCTTCTCTTCGTTTTCCTACTACCGAATTCCAGTCTCCCATCACAATTAAGTTTTCCTCTCCCTTAACTGTCTGAATAATTTCCTTTAGCTCCTCATATATTTCTTCGATCTCCTCATCATCGGCAGAGCTAGTTGGCATATAAACCTGTACTACTGTGGTCGGTGTTGGCTTCGTATCTATCTTGACAATGATAATGCGATCACTGTGCTGCTCATAGTAGTTTACCCGCATTCCTATCTTCTTATTCATTATCAGTCCTACTCCTGTGATACCCCCAACTGATTTTGTATTTATAATCCTGTACTCACCTGACCAGAAATCCTGTTCATCCTGCCACCGGACTTCACTAATCCCCACTATATCTAACTTCAACCTATCCATTTCCCTTTTTAAATTTTCTAATTTTCCTACCCGATTAAGGGATCTAACATTCCACGCTCCGATCCGTAGACTGCCAGTATTGTCTTTCCTGATGACAACATCCTCCTGAGTAGTCCCCGCCCGGAGATCCGAATGGGGGACTATTTTACCTCCGGAATATTTTACCCGAGAGGATGCCATCATCATATGTTCATACAGTAGAGCTGCATGTCCTCGGGAAAAGTAACGGCTGTAGTTTCCCCTTGCTTTCAGCCGTTCGCAGTAGCTGTGTGGCAAGGCCACATTAGCTGATGTTACAAGGCCAGCTCAGTCAATCATCCAGACTGTTGCCCCTGTAACTACTGAAAAGGCTGCTGCCCCTCTTCAGGAACCACACGTTTGTCTGGCCTCTCCACAGATACCCCTCCGCTGTGGTTGCACCTACGGCACGGCTATCTGCATCGTTGAGGCACGCAAGCCACCTCACCTCGGCAATGTCTGTGGTTCATGGGGGTGGATTTAGCAATTATGAACATTAAAAATCAGTAACACTACATATAAAAAATATCAAAATACATGTAACATAGCCATAAAACAATTTACGCTCAATTAACAAAGGAAAAAATTTAATACATTCCATGCGTTTAATAATCATTATATTACATATTTTAAACCTGTAAGAAATCATATATTAAAAAGGGGCTTTTATTATAAAAAATTCACGAAATAGTGACATACACGTACATTCTCATGTAAGTATTATCTTTGGAACAGTTTTATAGGCGAAAATAGACACGTTGATGGAAATTGTGGTGTCGTACAAGTATGAAGTGCGCGCCACTTACTTCCGCCGGGCGCCGCCATGCACGCACGGCGCGGCGTTCTTACGACGTCAGCCACGAGCGCCCTCTGCTACAACTCCGCTCGTGGCCACCACTGAACGACATCCTTCACTTGGGACTGAGATAGGAACCAGTTAACACTTCGGAATCAGATAGGCACCAGTTAAGACTCGGCTATCGGATAGGCACTAGAAATCATTAGTAGGCAGGCCTCTATCTAATCTATGTATCAGCATTCTGCAGTCAAGAACTATGTAAAAGTTAAGTATTACTAAGTCTTTATGAAATATATATGTCGTTCTAATTTACTCTAGTGTTTCTAGTTGCTGCTGTTCCACTGGCTGGTCACCTCCATACCGCAAAAGCGTGCATCCTTTATTCCTGTGTCGGTCTCTCTCCACTTGGCTACCGACACCTCCCAACCGGCAGAAGCGAGACACAAAAGCGGCGACGAGGCTGGGATACAAAAGAAATAATGACGTAATAAGTGACGTCCTTGGTCAAAGTCGACGGGTGGTATCGGAGACTAGACTTGACCCGATTTCTGTAATGAGGGAAATCGTAGCATAGGCCTACATAATAAAATCTTGGCAACTTTTTTACATACTAACTACTACGTCTGTCTATACTTGCAGGTATTATGTCTGCTCCATTAATCTGGGTGTCACAACACAAAAATAGTCACTTACACTGGTTTTTGTACACAGGTAGGCTACAGTAGGCCTAAGTCACGATTATTATGTTGCATTTTCTGAGTAACGGAAGAGGCACAATATCTTTATGCGGACAGAAAAGTTATAGTTTGTAACATTAGGATAAAACACACACCTCAATATTTATTCTGTCCGAACTTCAGTAGCTAACCTAAAAGAGACAACTGTAGAACAAGTGTGTCAGGAAATCACACAGTGAAACGTTGAAAAAGTACTTATGTAAACAAATGCACTAGAATATGCGAATAATCCTCGAAAATCGTTGTGATAAGCAGTAAACTTTCCGAACTGGTGTAGTTTTTCATTATTTAAAGCATGGAGGTTAACTGGTGTATGACTGCACAACTTCAAATAAATTAAGCAAAACTGAAATATTGTTTGTCAATGACACCACGAAATATGTCAAGTATGTAACAGAAATTTCTCCTTTGTTTGGGAGTAGCAATAACTGAGGACAGTAACAATCCTCGTCACTTTCTTCTTTCCAGACAGGTGTATCTCATTCGTATGCATTCGAAGCCGTCATTTATAACAAAAGCCGTATTGTAGCACTAATTTAGAAGCATAAAAATGTCTGTGTGACTGGAAAGCGAAGGGTCGCGGGTTCGGAACCCGGTTGGACCTTGAATTTTTTCAGTTTGCACTTTAACCCATCCTTCACCGCCCAACGATGTGGAGTCGCCAGAAACGACACGTGGTTCGGCTTTCACGTTAGCCGGCCGCGGTGGCCGAGGGGATTGAGGCGCTCCAGTCACGGTCTGCACGGCCACTACGGTCGGGGGTTCGAATCCCCCCTCGGGCATGGATATTTCAAATGTTCAAATGTTTGTAAAGTCTATGAGACTGAACTACGGGGTCATCAGTTCCTAAACTTACAAACTACTTATGAACTACTTACGAACTAGGACGGCACAAATATCCATGCCCGAGGGGGGATTCGAACCCCCGACCGTAGTGGCCGTGCAGACCGTGACTGAAGCGCCTCAGTCCCCTCGGCCACCACGGCCGGCCATGGATATTTGTGCCGTCCTTAGTGTAAGGTAGTTCATAAGTAGTTTGTAAGTTTAGGGACTGATAACCCCGCAGTTAAGTCCCTTAAGCTTAACAAACATTTGAACATTTGAATTTGCTTTCACGTTAAACTGTAGGTCCCCTTTCCTTTCCCCGGTTGGATAACTGGGATTGGCTAGGGCCAAAAGTGGCGTTCAATTGAAAGACTTGCATCAGGCCAATGAGCCGTGGTTAAGTAATATTTCTTCATTGTTTATTTTTTTACTACCTTCTGCTTGGGACTTCATTCACCTAGTATGGAGCAGCTTGGGAAACTATGGGGTCGTTTTAGCTAAGTGTCCTACCCAGGTCCAACTCTATCCCTCTGCAAAATTTTATCCAAAGTCCTCAGTAATTTTTGCGTGAAAGCATAATAAAATTTCACTGTTATAATTTTATTATACTCTATGATTAAATATTATCTGCTGCATGACACATAATAATTTAGGTTTGCCTTATAATGTCGAACAGTGGGCGGTAAGGACCTGCTGATGAAGTAGTTTTGCACCTGTCTAGTTTTAAAGAGGGTCCCAATGTCATTTCTGCCTCGGGGTCCATAGTGACATAGCTACGCCACTGTGTGCAGGACAAGAATACACAGTTGCTTTGCTCTTTAGTGCGCATTACGATGTCTAGATATGGTGGCTTTCCGTTACAGAGTTAGGCGTATGACACTGAATGCACGGACAGAGAGGCCCGCAGATAGGCTGTTATCTCGCCGCGGGCGTCACGCAACTCAGCTGACCTCAATTTCAAGGCCGCATCGAAAACACTCTCCTAGGCCGCTCTCCGCTCGGCGGTTGTGGAAAACAACTTAAAGACCAGCCCGGTCCGGCAACGAACAACCACATTATGCCTCCTCGTTTCAGAAGCCCATTCCGTCCGCAATATTCTACAGTTTATTGCTGGAGACTTTTGCAGTATATGAAGCCGACAAATGGCTAACGATAAGATGCCGTTGTGTAACGAGTCTGTAAGTTAGGCAGTTTCCAACAGTGCAGCCGCACAGGGCTCCGCGCAAAACATTAGGACGTACTTTGGAAACTATCATCTGTATTTTTGTTTCTGAAACTACTTTCACTATAGTGTAAGTCAATTACATACCCACTGTGATACGACTATGGCCACTGGGGTACGTGTTAGATTTAGAAAATTATGCCTGCTCCGCAGCCGAAGGAACCAAGGGTTACGATACTGATGTGCTATTGTAATATCCAGTGTCAACAATTAGGTCCGGCGGAAACATTATTTGTGACCGAATCCGTAACCGAATATTCGGCTCCTCTTCTAGTTTCGGCAGAAACCGAAACCGAAACTTAGTTAATTGAATCAAATTAAAAATTCGATAAATTTACGTTATTCTACAATCACATTAGGTGACAATGCCTCCTTGGCTACTACTGTTTTAAATTTTATTCGCGCATCTGGTTTCTACCCTTCCATTTAATGGAAAACGCTTCTGCCTGATTCAAAGACCCTCATTTTTACACTGTTTTTAAGTTACTTGATAGCCTCTACCTTTTCGGTTGAGGTGGTTTTTTAGTGTGTACAGCATAGCTCGCTCATCCGTTTTTATCCTAGTGATCAGGCAGCCATTGCATTCTGCTGTGAAATTGTACTTTTATCCCTTTTGTGCACTCCTCTGTGTATAAGTGAAGTGTTTCTCTTCGTTTTACACTCAAGGAAATCTCTAATCCTTTTTCTCTGTGTTTTAGTTCTGTCACATGTTACATCACTGCTTGGAACAGGGGACTGATGACCTTGTAGTTTGGTCCCCTATAAACAACAACAGCAACAACACAAATCACACATTTTACAAGATGCTCTCCTTGTACTAAGCCTTCTTGACTGTTTGTGAGCCTACCCAGGAGTCCGTAGATTATCACTTAGGAGGCGTACAGGTTTCAAAAATGTACAAATGTTTTTTAAGCTTATGGGACTTACCTGCGGGGTCATCAGTCCCTAAGCTTACAAACTACTTATGAACTAGCTTATACTAAAGACGGCACAAACATACATGCCCGAGGGGGCATACGTAGAGGTAATGTAAGAGTTTTGATGAGTCGATTTTATTATTAATGTATTTGTCGTTATAATTTTATTTTTGCGTGTGTTTATTTCGTTGATTTTATCTATTATTACATTAATTCATAACTTGCTGATTTCACGATGAAATTATTATTATTATTTACATTTATTCGTACATGTTATTCGGTAAAAATACGAGGCGCGTCCAGAAAGTAATTTCCGTTTGGTAATAAAATGAAATTGTACACAGATACAGAAGAAATTCTTATTGCACAAAATTCTACAACTCTTAAACTACTTTTCCACATAACTGCCGAAATTTTGAAGGCACTTGTCATAGCGTGCCACAAGTTTTTGCATGCATCATTCGCAGAAGGTTGCCGCCTGTGTATTCAACCATATGGTAACAGCTCTTTATCATCGTTGAAGTGTTGACCACCAAGGACAGATTTTAGGTGTAAGAAGAGATGAAAGTCCCTAGGAGAGAGGTCCGAGCTGTATGGAGTATGATCAAACATGTCCCATTGAAATTTCCGTAAGAATTGTTTGGTCACATTCAGTGTGTGAGGTCAGGCATTATCGTGAAAAAAAAAAATCTTTTGACAGTAATCCTCTTCTTACACCTAAAATCTGTCCTTGGTGGACAACACTTCAACGATGATGACGAGGTGAAAGAACATGTTTCCACATGGTTGAATAAACAGGCGGCAACATTCTATGAAAAAGGCACACAAAACCTTGTGCCATACTATGACAATTGCCTACAAAAATTCGGAAGCTACGTAGAAAAGCAGTTTAACAGTTGTAGATTTTTGTACAATCAATATTTTTTCTGTATCTGTACCCGTTCGTTTTATATAACCAAACTGAAATTACTTTCTGGACGCGTCTCGTATATTACGTAAAAAGATTGTTTGCGCCAGTCACAGTAAACGCACAATCATGCTGCAGTTGCTCAAATGCTGCTTGCTAAAGTCGAATTACATGTGTAGGATTCACTGCGGACGGCGATACCGATCGGCGAAGAATGTTCATTTCCATCTAGCGTGGAGACTACCCGAACCAACACAAGGTATTCGTGCGATGCAGAGGTCGCACCTTCCACGGTCGTCAGCTGCGCGCCGTACAGTGGGGCAAAGGGAAAAAATCAAATGTTCAAATGTTTGTTAAGCTTATGGGACTTAACTACGGGGTCATCAGTCCCTAAACTTACAAACTACTTATGAACTAGCTAAGACTAAGGACGGCACAAATATCCATGCCCGAGGGAGGATTCGAATCCCCGACCGTAGTGGCCGTGGAGACCGTGACTGGAGCGCCTCAGTCCCCTCGGCCACCGCGAAGGGAAAAGAGGGAGGCGGAGGTTACGTAAATGTGCATTGCTTGCCCACCTCTGTGTCAGTAGGGTAACCGCGTGGTGCTTGTGTAGCCTCAGCACCGTAATTGATGGAACAGGACATACTCCATAGACCGGTATCACCGTTCGCAGTGAATCCTAAAATCATTATTAGACTTTTGCAAGAAGCGTTTGATCTACCGCGGTATGATTTTGAATCTCCTATAAATGACGATGAGAGGACTTTTAAGTGTTCAATTAGAAACTTTGATAATAGATGCAATGAATGCTGCCTATTTCGTAGGCACACATGAAACCTTAATGTTTGAGGATGGAAATGATACTGAAGGTCCTATTTCAATCAACGATGACGACATTTCTGATATTGTGGATGAAACATCTTCTGACTTACAATTAGACACTTCAGGAGTTGATGCCGTCGATGCTGGGTATAAAGGAAAAGTCATTGAATATTGGAAGTCAGGAAGGAAAAGAAAACAGAAATTTGAATGCAGTCAAAATAAATTTCAGCGATTAAAAGCAAAGCTTCAGTTATATCGTTGGGAAGCTCAACTAGAAAAAGGTAGACATAGGAATGACACATTGAGGAAAATATCGGAATATGTTATATCCCGATTTCAAGAATCAGTGGAAAAGTCTATAACAATTCACGATACTGACATTCGCAGATGGGCTTTAAAGGCTCGAGATGAATATTCACTTTCCCCTGATTCATTCACGGCATCATCAAAGTGGATTCAGAAGTTTAACACGAAGTACAAGATTGTGTCAAGAAAAGATAATAAGTTCGTAACGCAAAACTCTGTACGTGATCAAGCTGAACTTCAAGTACGAGCTATTGAATTCGTCGATGATATAAGCAGACTTATAGCAGAAGTAGGGGAATATAATTTATTTAATACTGATCAGTTTGGTTTCAATCTAGTGATGCATGTGGGCGCACTCTGTCATTGAAAGGAGAACGACAGATCTAAGTACTGATGCAATCTTTACATTCAATGACTCACACGATTCAAGCTATTATTTCCGCTAATGGTACTTTATTATCTCCGTCGTTAATTGTACTCCATGAAAAGGATGGTATATTCGGCCCGAGAATAAAAAACAATTTATTTATGCCTGAAAATATCCAGGTATTCGCCTCTAAATCAGGTAAATTAACGACAAAGCTAGTCCAAAAATGGTTTAAAGAGGTGTTCTCGCCATCAACTAAAGGCCATTCCAAGCTGCACATGGCGTGCGTGTCCGGACGTACGCTAACTACTTTCAGAAACATCGCTTCCCTTTTTATCAAATGAGACTGTTCACACTGCAGGCCACGGCCACGTGCTACGCCAGCTACGCTGGACACGCATTGCTTCCGTTCGCTGCCTGAGCGATCTTTCTTATCGTGGCGGACACGTTTTCAGTCCGCGCATGCGCAGAGAGAAGGTTACACCTCGTGCAAGCCCAGCCCCGTGCACTACACGCTACACAACGCGTCATCTTTGTTGTCTGAGCTGTTGTGTTTATTGTGGATCATTTGCAAGCAGTTGGTGTAACATTCGTGGGTTCAAAATTGTACAATTAATTGAAGGCGTACGTACTCGTCCAGTGATTTGGGAGTGTATATTAGAAGTCTTCAGAGATGTTACGGCTGGCCGCGGTGGCCGAGCGGTCTGCGGCGAGCCACTCACAATCTGCACGGCCATTACGGTCGGGGGTTCGAATCCCCCCTCGGGTATGGATATTTGTATTGTCTTTAGTAGTAGCTAGTTCATAAGTAGTTTGTAAGTTTAGGGACTGATGACCCCATAGTTAAGTCCCATAAGCTCTACAAACATTTGAAGAGATGTTGCGTTGAAGGAAAAAGCATGGGATGAAATTGCCGAAGCGTTATCAAAAGACACTAACTATATACAAACTCTGTGGGAATATTATTACATATCTTAGAAATAAATCTGTATAATCTTTTATTAAAATATGCAATATTGAAAAATGTAGTGTCCAGTCACCATAATATTGTTCACTGTATTTACTTACTTACTTACAATAATTGGCCAACTAAGGACCTCGTTACAAATTCTATTTCATATTCACTTTCCTCTTTCTCTTCTCTAGGGCTGCTATTCTGCCTGCTGCCATTTTTGCCAGATGTTCAGCTGTCAGTTTCCTGTTGGTCTCCTTTCTTGGGGCCTCCTGAAAAACCTCGAATTCAGTTACTGCCTTTCTGTAACTGTCCCTATTCATCGCATCCATTTCTGTGAGTCCAAATTCCATGAGGTCTTTTTTTATTCCTTGCAACCAACAGTTGAGTGTTTTCCTCTGATGAATTAAATTGAAGATTTTCTTCGTTAATCTGCTGTCATCACCAGATGACCGAAGAACATAAGCCTTCTTTCTCATTTCTGTTGTAACTCGTTTAATAAATTGATAGACCTTCTCATTGCTCATCTTTACCCATGTTTCGCCAATTTTTTTGTGTCCACCAAGAAGTTTCCTCAGAATTACCCTTTCCTTTCTCTCGAGCTCATCTACTAGTCCTTTGTTCTTGAGGGAGAGTGTTTCTGCTGCATATTGTACTTCTATTCTTGTCACTGTCTTGTAGTGTAATAACTTCACATTTCGAGATAAGCATTTTTGTTGTACAGCTTCATTGTATTTATTAATTATACTTTTATTTTTTATTATTACGTTTTGAAGAAAAGAACTAATATTTCAAACTGAATTAGAAGTAAATTTTAAAATTAGCTATTGTTATATCCTGATCAAATAATAGCGGAGAAAATGTAGTAATTATAAATAAAATGCAGTATTAACATTGAGTGCTCATTGTGTTTACGGACAGTGAATACCCATAACACGGAATGGGAATACCCAGTGGTTTCATAAAATAATGGTGCGTTTTTTTAAATAAAATAATAAACAAACCAAAAAAGATACAACCAAAATATTTATTTTATTGAAACCCCACGGAAAACAGTTTATCTTTTAAATGAACCAGATTGCAAATTCGCCAAGCTTCTTCCTTTTCCTATTGATTGGATGCACCCACTCGTTTCTTGAAGCCAATGTATTGTTGTTGTGGTCTTCAGTCCGGAGACTGGTTTGATGCAGCTCTCCACCCTACTCTATCCTGAGCAAGCCTCTTCATCTCCTCATAAGACCTGTAAGACATCTATTTGAATCTACTTACTGTATTCATCTCTTGGTCTCCCTCTACGATTTTTATCCCACACACTTCCCTCCAACGCTAAATTCACGATTCCTTCATGTCTAAGAATGTGTCCTATCAGCCGATCCCTTCTTTTAGTCAAGGTATTCCAAAAATTCCTTTTCTCCCCAATTCTGTTCAGTACCTCTTCATTAGTTACGCGATCCACCCACCTAATCTTCAATAATACCAGCTCATCGTCACTCATGCCGCTGCTGCTGGTGTCATCAAACGAAAGTAAGCCACACGAAAATCCAGACTGACACCACATCTTTCTGCATACCCGGCATAAAACGTGGCTGCTATAGCATCGCAACTGTCGCCGCTGTGTGAATGGTACGCGGCTAGCATGGTCGGCGTGTCGTACATACAGATACGCACGCCACGTGCAGTGTGGAATGGCCGTAACGATAAAAGTATTTTATTGTTAGATTCTTCGAGTTGGCAGAATTCAGATATGCTTAACACTTTACCAACGTCTGGAAAATCCGTTCTAATAAAAAAACATTCCTGTTGGTACAACGGAGATCATCCAACCCCTAGATGTCCTTTTCTTTCGACCTTGGAAGAATTTTATTAGGTTTTTTTTTCAGATAATGTCATTGTACACAACTATGACATAATTTGCACCATCGAAATAATATTATTAAACTGCAGTCACTAATACACGATCAGTTTGCTTCTCCTCGATTTCAAAATCTCATTAAATACGCATGGTATAAAAGCGGATATATCAAAGAAAGACCGCCGACATTTGATAACCCAGTTCATTTCTGCTGTAGAAATTGTGACACATATTGCGTGTTCTGCAATGCATGCGAATAATACGATGTTCCTGGTGCAAAAAATTCATTGTGCGTAATACATTTTTTAACGAATTTCATATATGCAAAAGTTTCAATGAATAATTTATTCGTCACAGCAGCAATGTACAAAATAATGTAATATTGCAAACTAAATGCAATGGACACATACAATACAAATGTGAACGACAACAAAATACAAAACACAAAAAAATTACACCAAAAGAATCGTTTTCAAAGTCGCATGTCGAGTTACTGTCTATTCAAGCAGTTGTTCGAGTTTTCGTCCGCTATACTGGATCAACCATATTAAAATTTAAGAGTCTGATTTCAGATTAAGATTCAGCGACTTTAAATACCGATATATGGAAGAAATGAAACAGTTCAAAAATATAGATTCACGAGATGTTTCATGGGCAGTATTAGCGAGCGCGGCAATATAAGGGTTGTTTACCCCCCCCCCCCATATATATATATATATATATATATATATATATATATCTTCTGACCACTTTTTTCCCGTTCTGTTCTCCGTGTGTTCTTGTTTAAGTTTATGTTTCTTTATAATGTTCCTGAACTGTTCTCTATTGTTTATGTTGTCTTGTGTGATTCCCAGTTCTTTAATATCCTCTTCTGTTTCAGTGATCCACTTCGTCTTGTTTTTGCTCTTGTTTGCTATTTCAAATATTTGCCTTGTGAGCCTGGTTTCATTCATCCTGTTGATATGTCCATAAAATTTCATCCTTCTCTTTCTGATGGTGTCCGTTATTGTTTCCATGTCTTTGTAAATCTCTCTAGTTGGCCGCTTTATCCAAATTCCTTCCCGAAACACTTAACCATATATTTTCCTCAAAATTTTTCTTTCCTGTTTTTCAATCTCGCTGATCTTTGTATGACCATGAATCACTGTAGTTTCTGCAGCATAGAGTGCCTCTGGTAGGACTATTGTGTTGTAATGCCTTAGTTTTGCATTGACGGAAATAGATTTCTTATTGTAATGGTTCCAAGTTAGCGTATATGCTCTTTGTAATCTTGAGACCCTTTCTTGATTGGCTATTGAGTTCAGTCCTGATGGTTGGATCATCTCTCCTAGATATCTGAAGTGAGAAACTTGTGCCACTTTTCCATACTCAGTTGTGATGGGGAGACTATCTGCAGGCTTGTTTTCCATGTATTGAGTCTTTTCATAAGAGATTTGTAGCCCAGTTTTCTGTGAGATTTCATGAAGCTTCTCCAGTGCGAGTCTCGCTTCTTCCCTGTTGTTTGTTAGAATAGTAAGATCGTCCGCGAACGCCAGACACTTCACCCTGATTCTCTGCTCCTTTTTAATTCCAAGTTGAATTCCCTTAATTTCTTTTTACCATGTCCTCACAATTTTCTCCAGTACCAAGTTAAACAAAAGGGGGGAGAGTCCATCTCCTTGGCGGAAACCAGTAAGGATGTGAAATGCTTCTGATGTTTCTCCCATGAATTTGACTTTAGAGGTTGTTCCTGTTAATGCTTGTTGGATAATTGACCTTGCTTTCCTGTCAATCCGAAATTCCTCTAATGTGTGGAATATATAATATATATATAAAAACTTATTCCTTAATTCACGTTCCTTTTGAAGTTTTCATAGATTCAGCTTCGATTAGATCAAAACAATCTCTTTAAGCACAAAAAATTGGTTGCTTTAGGGGTAGTTGCCCCCCTAATTGTCACTCCCCTGCAATACACCTAGGCCGTTGTTCGTCTTTTATGAAAAGATACTTTCATACCAAAAATCATAAAAGCACTTCACTAATCTCTACGTCATCGCGATTTTTCCATTTTAGCCCCAATTTTGGAGAGACTGTTTCATCCCTTAAATATGTTTTTCCGCCGCTAAAAATAGTGTCCAATAGTTTTTCATTTATTATAACATATCCAAATTTCATAAAAATCGGAGAGTGACGCTTTGGTAGGTTTCCTTGTAAGAAAATTAACACAATACAATTTCGATAACGTTTTATGAAGGTTGTTTACATTTGCAAAATCGAAGAGTAAAATGAACGATAGCGACTTAGTTTTTTAAGTGCCATTACAAGAACAACTGTTGCTTGTTTTCATTTTCATGGTGTCGGCGCGTTCAGGTTAATCAAATGCTACAGAAAACAAAAATAGAAGGCTGGTTCTGCAAAAAAAAAAAAAAAAAAAAAAAAAAAAAAAAAAAAAAAAAAAAAAAAAAATGGCCTTTTTGGAAACATTTTTCGATAAGATGGAAACCTATGGAGGACAATAACAAAACTTACACTGTCTGTTTTCGCCATGGGCCAAGTTGATGACAACAGTAATAAGTGTGCACATCACGTGTTTAATTTGTGTGTGCCTGACGAAAACGCGGAAGAATTATTTGGCCGCGGTGAGGTGGCCGAGCATTCTAAGGCACCGTGCTGCGGAGCGCGCGGCGGCTCGCCATCGGACTTTCGAGTCTTCCCTCGGCCATGGATGTGTGTGTTTGCCGTTAGGTTAGCTGAACTTAGTTTAAGTAGTTTGAAAACGTAGGGACTGATAACCAGAGAATTAAAGTCCCATAGATTTACAAACATTTGAACATTTGAAGTATTATTTACCAAAACCAACTATTACAGAGCTACCTGATATTGGATGGTATGGAAATGCTTCTACACGACCTCACAAAGTAATGTAAACTAATAGAAAAACCACTGAAGATGGCACAGAGGTTCCGAAACATGTTCGGATAACCAGAAAAATATTCTTCAGCATACCAAGCCGGCCTGATGCCCAAGGTGAAACAGCATGCATAATGAAACAAGCAGCAGACAAGAATATCAGTTTTCCTCTATTTGGGTCTTCATCTGAAACAAATAACTTCAGCTAATGTAATTAGTATCTAGGCTCTTTAACAGAGTTACAGGTACATTTTTCTGGCAACTCTGCGAAAAATTTTTTTCTTTTTGTATTGCATTAGAAGTGTAATCAATTTATTATATTTTATTTTTGACGCTTTTATTTTTGTGATTTATGTCTACAAACTATGGCTGTACATATAATACCAAAGCGCCTTTGTGAACTTTCCATTTTGGTGGTAAATGGATTTCCAATTTCCCTTTTGTGAGCTGTAATGTGTTGCCATTACATGTAAAAATAAAAATAAAAATAAAAATATACGAAATTTCTTTTTTGTTTAATATGTATATTTGATTTTTAATGTTCGCAACTAATATTTCATTCTCAACCAAATGTTCAAATAATCGTCGCAATCTCTCCCGACAACAGTAGTGATCCTGCGAGAGGCAGAAACTGAGTTTTGTAACACTTTTCCTACGGTGTACTACCACAAGATGTCAGAGACATACAGACATGGTAAGACATATTCCCATAAACTTTTAGGTATCCCTGAGTTGGTGGTGAATATGCTTCGTTCAGGACCACCAGAGACATTGTGGTATGTGTATTTCCCAAGCTCCTTTCAATATCGACTTCGGTGGTAAGCATACTCCACAAGAACCCCGAAAACACCGTTATTTGGAGATAAATATACACCCCACAGCACTAAACTCTATGTTCCAGGAGCGTACAGAAGCGGTAATGCAGTAAATGTTCAAATGTTTGTTAAGTTTACGGGACTTAATTGCAGGGTCAGTTACAAACTACTTATGGACTAACTTGTACTAAAGACAGAACAAACATCAATTCCCGAGGGGGATTCGAACCCCCGACGCGGAACGGCATCGCACATCGGAGCATAGCGCCTCAATGCGCTCGGCCACTCCGCCGCAGCTAATGCAGTAAAGGAACACCGTTAAAGGGTAGTGTGTCCCCCACGGCCCGCGAAAGGCTTAACGTAAGACGTAGAGACCTATGAACTGGAGTCAGTTTATTTCGAATACATAACACTTCCGCATGTTCGTCGGGGACTATTCGAATGTTTAAATATGTAAAAGTAAGGGACTTCACTGCTGCGGGTATCAGTCCCTAGGCTTACAAAGTACTTTAAGTTATGCTAAGGACAACACACACACCCATCCCGGGCTTCGCAACAAGGCGCCTTGGAGCGCTCGACCATTCCACTTGGGCTCGGTGACTGTCGTTTCATGGGCGTAGCGTCATAAGCGTGCGTGTTGCACCGATGATTATATGGATACGTTTGCTACACTCCACTTCACTTACCTCGCTCTGATCTTTCTACAGTACTGGCCATTAAAGTTGCAACACCAAGAAGAAATGCAATGATAAAAGGGTATTCACTGGACAAATGTATTGTACTAGAACTCACATGTGATTAAATTTTCACGCAGTTTGGGTGCATAGATCCTGAGAAATCAGCACCCAGAACAACCACCTCTGGCCGTAATAACGGCTTTGATACGCCTGGGCATTGAGTCAAAAAGAGCTTGGATGGCGTGTACAGGTACAGCTGCCCATGCAGCTTCAACACGATACCATAGTACATCAAGAATAGTGACTGGCGAATTGTGACGAGTCAGTTGCTCGGCCACCATTGACCAGACTTTTTCAGTTGCTGAGAGATCTGAACAATGTGCTGGCCAGGGCAGCAGTCGAACATTTTCCGTATCCAGAAAGGCCCGTACAGGACCTGCAACATGCTCTCGTGCATTATCCTGCTGAAATGTAGGGTTTCGCAGGGATCGAATGAAGGGTAAGACCACGGATCGTAACAGATCTGAAATGTAACGACCACTGTTCCAAGTGTCGTCGATGTGAACAAGAGGTGACCGAGACGTGTAACCAATGGCACCCCATACCATCACACTCGATGATACGCCAGTATGGCGATGACGAATACACGCTTCCAATGTGCGTTCACTGCGATGTCGCCAAACACGGGTGCAACCATCATGAAGCTGTAAACAGAACTTGGATCCATCCGAAAAAAATGACTTTTTGCCATTCGTGCACCCAAGTTCGTCGTTGCGTACACAATCGCAGGCGCTCCTGTCTGTGATGTAGCGTCAAGGGTAACCGCAGCCAAGGTCTCCGAGCTGATAGCCCATGCTGCTGCAAACGTCGTCGAACTGATCGTGCAGATGGTTGTTGTCTTGCAAACGTCCCCATCTGTTGACTCAGGGATCGAGACATGGCTGCACGATGCGTTACAGCCATGCGGATAATATGCATGTCATCTCGACTGCTAGTGATACGAGGCCGTTGGGATTCAGCACGGCGTTCCGTATTGCCCTCCTGAACCCTCCGATTCCATTTTCTGCTAACAGTCATTGGATCGCGACCAACGCGAACAGCAATGTCGCGATACGATAAACCGCAATCGCGATAGGCTACAATCCGTCCTTTATGAAAATCGTAAACGTGATGGTACGCATTTTTGCTCCTTACACAAGGCATCACAACAACGTTTTACCAGGCAACGCCGGTGACTGCTGTTTGTGTTTGAGAAATCGGTTGGAAACTTTCCTCATGTCAGCACGTTGTAGGTGTCGCCACCGGCGCCAACCTTGTGTGAATGCTCTGAAAAGCTAATCATTTGTATATCACAGGATCTCCTTCCTGTCGGTTAAATTTCGCGTCTGTAGCACGTCATCTTCGTGGTGTAGCAATTTTAATGGCCAGGTGTGGACAAAGTTGTTTTTGTCCACTCTGCACGCCATACCGTAGCAGTGGTTCTCTACATTTGGTACAGATGTTCTAAATCTCTACCCACTGCTGGAAGGAGTTGAGTTTTTGATGTGGTACAGAAAGCGAAATCTGGACAAGGTAAGGCGTTGACTAACCGCCAGCCGAACTGCGCACATGTCGGCACGGGCGACCTTCCCCCTTGGCTAGACTGTGGCCTGCTGCAGCATGGAGCTGACGTGTCTGTGCTACGGATGCGAGCCGCGTTTCACAACCTGGTCACGCTTCACTGCTGACCACGACTGCGCCAGCCCAGGCAACTACGCACGCTTCTTTGTCTCCACTACTCTCTACAAGACCTGTATCACCTTTGTACATAACTCATTTAGCTATTCGCTCTCATCGAATCTACCGATTTTCAAGACGCACTTACACTGTACGCTCTGAGCGTGAAAAACCGTGCTCACAGTGGAAACTCCCCATCGTAGTCCATTCATATATAGTTGGAAGGTGACGTACCTGATAGCCAATCAAACTAAATACATATCAAGCACGAAAACAGGAAGGAATTGTATGAAACTGTCTCAAAAAGAAATAGAAACATGGCGTCGTGGTTATGTGGTGTTAGTGACTCACTACGATGCAGAAGGTCCATATTCAGTTCCCCTTCGGTCTACGTACTTTTTGTTCTTTACTAAATTATGAACTGTCTGTCCGATCTTTGGCTTCTCTATTCTCCTTTTATAGCCTTGGCAGCTGTCATACTACTCATTCATCAACATCTATATAGATATTCTGCAAATCACATTTAAGTGCCTGACAGAGGGTTCATTAACCACTTTCATAACTTTTCTCTACCGTTCCATTCCCTATTAGCGCGGGAAGAAAGAGCACCTAAATCGTTCAGTTTTATTTATTTTATTGGGATGGTCATGTCTCCCTAAGTAAAAGTCGGTGATTGAAACTCCGCAAACAGATCACGCCGCAATGAATAACGTCTTTCTTTTAATGATTTCCACCCCAATTCGTGCAACATTTCCGTGAAGCTTTCCCGCCCGTAACGTGATAAAACAAAACGAGCTGCCCTTCTCTGCACCTTCTCAATATCTTCCGTCAGTCCCACCTGGTGAGGGTCCCACAATGGGCAACATTACTCCAGGAGAGGACGCACAAGTGTGTTGTAGGCAGTCTCTCTGGTGGAGCTGGTGCATCTTTGAAGCGTTCTGCCTATGAAACGTAATCTTTGGTTAGTTATAATGTATGAGTCACGTGGTAAGAATATGTACACATCAAACAAGTGCTGCATCCCCACGATTCTGGGGTATGAAGAAAACAGAAATTTACAAGTTCTGCGACAATAAAGTAGACATTCTGAATTTGAGCTCCAGATTGCCGGGTACACGAGTAACCCTAATGCTTGGTAACACGTCCTCGTGGCTGTCGTAGCATACTGTCCACTACATCATCAAGAGACTGTGGTCCAAACTGTCCTATTCCTCAAGGGCGATTCGTCGTAGATATCTGAGATCGGTTGGTGGGTCGACTCGTCCAGAAACAGGCCTTTTCAAAGTGTCCCAGGCATGTTCGATAGGATTCATGCTGGGCATTCTAATCTTGCGATGCTGTTATGATGAAGGAACGCATTCATAAGATGAGCGCGAGAACTGTCCTCCGTTAAGACGGATCCCTCGTCGAAATGCTGCCAATATCGTTGCACTATAAGGCGGAGGACGTCATTCGTGTACCGTATAGCCAATTGATGGCCTTCTAAGACCATCAGTGACGTACTGTGGTCCCACGTAATGACTCTCCAAAGCATCAGGGAACCACCACCTCGCTGCACTCTCTCTACGTTGTGTGTAACACCAGGCTGCCTGCGACGATTGTCTGATTGAAGGCAAATACCAGCCTCATCTGTGAACGGCACTCGATGTCAATTCTGTGGATTGCCCGCCGAGTGGGTGTATAACACACTGTCGTTTATAGCACTTTCTAAGAGGAGAGTCTGCGGCCTTACCACATTCAACGCGTACAAGCATTGGAAGAACAAGATTTCCCTCCACAACGTGAATTCTCAGATTGGTTTTTGTTACACAGTGCGTTCTCGTCACAGATGAAGCGTGTTTCACTCACGACAGAATAACTAATTTCCATAACATGCACACATGGAGTGTACACTATCCTCACTACGTAGTGGCAACACATTTTCAGCGACAATTTTCCGTAAATGCGTGGGCAGGTATGCTCGATCATTACATTATTGGGCCTTACGTTTTACCTGCATGTCCATCCGGATGGAATACCAGTTCGGTTTTACAAAGTCTATTCTGCGGCGTTGGCCCCCTACTTAGCTTGCATTTATAGCGAATCTTTAATTCAGCGCAAAGTTCCTAGTGATTGGAAAAAAGCGCAGGTGACTCCCGTGTATAAGAAAGGAAAGAGAACTGACCCATACAATTACAGGCCAATATCGTTGACATCGGTTTCATGTAGAATTTTGGAGCATATTCTCAGTTCGAATATAGTAAATTTCCTTGAAACGGAAAAGCTTCTTTCCATGAATCAGCACGGGTTTAGGAAACATCGTTCATGTGAAACTCAGCTTGCCCTTTTCTCACATGACATCTTGCGAGCCATGGACGAAGGGCAACAGGCGGATTGTGTTTTTCTCGACTTCAAAAAGGCGTTCGACGCGGTTCCACACTGCAGACTGCGAACGAAAATACGAGCTTATGGAATAGGTTCACAGATTTGTGACTGGCTGGAAGACTTGCTAAGTAATAGAACACAGTACGTTGTTCTCGACAGCGAGTGTTCATCAGAGACGAGTGTATCGTCAGGCGTGCCCCAGGGGAGTGTGATAGGACCGCTATTATTTTCTATCTATATAAATGATCTGATGGACAGAGTAAGTTGTAATTTGCGGCTGTTTGCTGATGATGCTGTGGTGTATGGGAGGGTGTCGTCTGTAACTGACTGTAATAGCATACAGGTTGACAAAATTTCTAGTTGGTGCGAAGAATGGCAGCTAGCTCTCAATGTAGAAAAATGTAATGTGATGCGCATGAGTAGGAAAAACAATCGCATAATGTTCGAATTCAGCATTAGTAGTGAGCCTCTTGATGTTGTCCCGTCGTTCAAATATCTAGGCGTAACATTGCAGAGCGATATGAAATGGAACGAGCATGTAAGGACAGTTGTGAGTAAGGCAGACAGCCGACTTCGGTTTATTGGGAGAATTTTGGGAAGATGTACTTCACCTGTAAAGGAGACCGCGTATAAAACGCTTGTACGACCACGTCTTGAGTATTGCTCAAGTATTTGGGACCCGCAGCAGATCGGTTTGAAGGAAGACATAGAGGCGGTTCAGAGGCGAGCAGCTAGATTGTTTACCGGTAGGTTCGACCAATACGCGAGTGTCACGGAAATCCTCCGGCAACTCAATTGGGGATCGCTGGAAGAAAGACGACGTTCTTTTCGTGAATTTCTGTGAAGTAAATTTAGAGGGCCGGAATTTGAAGCTGAGTGTAGTACGATCTTGCTGCCGCCTACTTACATTTCGCGTAAAGATCAGAAAACAAGATAAGAGAAATTAGGGCTCTTACGGAGGCATATAGGCATTCTTTTTTTCCTCGTTCAATTTGGGAGTGGAATAGGAAAAGAAATGCCTAGTAGTGGTACAGTGTACCCTCCGCCACGCACCTTACGGTGAATTGCGGAGTATGTATGTAGATGTAGATGTAGACTGGTAACTATTACCGAAAGTTTCTAGAGGAAACATTGCTACCAACGTTGTTAGAAGACATTTCCTTGGGCATACGTCATAACATGTGGTGCTCCACTCCACATTGGTCACAGAGTATGCAGATTTTTCTATAGACGATTTCCAGGACGATGCATCGGGCGTTGGCCAGCACACAGCCCTGATTTAAATCCGCTGGATTTTTACTTTTGGGTCCATATGAAGGAACTTGTTTATTCTCAGCCAGTAAATAATGTGGACGAATTGACGCAGAGGATTTTAGATGCTGCCCATAGCATAAAGGCCAATGTGCATGTGCGAAACTGGGTTCGCCATCATGAAGCATGTGTAGAAGGGAATGGTGAGCATTTTGAACACGTACTATAGTTTCGGTTAAGAGGACACAATGTAATTTGGAATTCATTTTCAGTACAGTACAGGATGAAGAAAAGGAAAACAACCTCACTTTTATTTTCATTGTGGTAGTGTTGTGAGAAGAGGAAACAGCTGATTTTAAGTAATGCACAACGAATTACTTGGTAATTGGTTGATTTTGTTTAGGTTTGGTTTAGTAGTTTGAAGAGGCCAAACTACTAAGGTCACCGGCCTCTTGGGATAAGGATGGGGAAGGAAATCGGCCGTGCCTCTTCAAAGGAAACCATCCCGGCATCTAGGAAAATCACGGAAAACCTAAATCTGGATGGCCGCAGGTAGATTGGAACTACCGTCCTCCAGCATACGAGTCCAGTGTGCTGACCACTGCGCCACCTCGTTCGGTGGTTGATTTTGTACTACTCAGGAGGGATCACGGGATGGGTCTCATCGACTGCCCTCAAAGTGTGTGAGAAGATGTAGCTAGACACACATTTCATATTACTAAAAGCTTTCGTATGAGTGAACTATAGGAAAAGAGAAAAAAAGGAAAACGCAATCGAAAGTTTTTCCGCCGTGTTATAAACCATATTCCATATTCTTCGTAATGCTCCATTTTTAATGTTTGAATATAATTAAGCAATTCAGAATATGAACGCAGTATTAATATGTTCACATTAACTACATTTATTTCAATTAATTAAGTTATTCTAGCAATTCTCTCTGGAAGTTATAATAAATTTTTCAGGGTGATAAACAACGAAGAAACATTTACAACGTAAGTATTTTTCACACCATGCGTATTTTATAAAACCATTCGAGAAATGTTCAAATGTTTGTAAATCTATGGGACCTAACTACTGCCGGCCGCGGTGGCCGAGGGGATTGAGGCGCTCCAGTCACGGTCCGCACGGCCACTACGGTCGGGGGTTCGAATCCCCCCTCGGGCATGGATATTTGTGCCGTCCTTAGTTGTAAGTAGTTCATACATAGTTTGTAAGTTTAGGGACTGATGACCCCGTAGTTAAGTCCCATAAACTCTACAAACATTTTTTATAACCTAACTACTCTGGTCATCATGCTAAGGACAACAAATACACCCAAGCCCGAGGGAGGACTCGAACCTCCAACGGCGATCAGCGGCGCGCTCCGCAGCTAGGTGCTTTGGAACGCTCGGCCACTCCACCCCGGCATATAATATATATATATATATATATATATATATATATATATATATATATATTTTTAGCATGAACATTTATTAGAATATGCTTCAGTAGAAAGCATAGTGCATTCAGATTGCCGCGCGGTAGTAGCTGAGTGGTCTGGGGCGCCACGTTACGGTTCACGCGGCCTCCCGCGTCGGAGGTTCTAATCCTCCCTCGGACGTGGATGTGTGTGTTGTCCTTAGGGACTTATGACCAAAGTAATTTGGTCATATAGAATTACAAACATTCGAACTTTTGAGCATTCAGATTAATTAATTATTTAATTAGACCAGTTTTCATCATAATATACAGGATATTCGGAAATTCCCATTACAAACTAATAGGACTTGTAGAGGGTAGTGAGTACTAACATTTTGAATGGGAACCCATGCCCGGAAACATATCGTTCCCGTTCCACGACGGTTTTAATTCTGATGATTATCTCATCCACTCCTACTTGGGGAATGTAATTAGGCGTGACCCAGTACAATTGTTGCAATAAATTTGAAAAGAATTCTGAATCTTTCAGTTATTACTTACGCATTTTCATTACAATTTACACCTTATGGTTTACATTAGTCGACAACAACATGAACCCAGCATCTACGGCACCAACCGCAACGTACTGATGCATTTCGACAGCGGCTCGATGTGGCGACCACCAACGTCGTTATATACATTGTACCTCCGAAGCATCTACCATCTTGCGATTAATGCTTCACACTTGAGGGCCACTGCTGCCCTGTTTTTAAGAGACTTGTTTGTATTTTTTTAATTATTTGGATTACAGTTGTTTTGGATTTAAATTGCTGTTACTTGTTTACTAAATCATTGTAAATTAATGATTTTGGCCCATATGGCAACTTTTTTGTAAAATACCTTAACCTTCATGCGCTCGCGCGGGCGGTGAGGTGAGCGCCTTCTTACACTTTCTCGCCCCACTAACTCCATAAAGGTAAGCAGTCGGTGGGATGACCATATATGCTCTAGTTGTACCAACTACAGAATATATGAACATCCCACCACCTTATCCGTTTGTGAACTTAGTGCGGCGAGAAACTGTAAGAAGGCAGTCACCTCACCGCCCCCGAGAGCGCATGAAGGTTAATCAGACTGAATTATAATTATGTTTGTGTCAATAAATATGTATGATAACAAGACTTGCACACTCATTACAAATGAGCTACACCTTCCGTAGCTGCTCCCTCCCTACCAGTAGCATAACTCAAATTTATATGGATGAACGTTAAAATACTGTAAAGAATCAGTAAAATTCCATTGAAATTTAAAACGAGCCACGATGTAAAACCATACAGATACTGGGAGGGACGAAGTAAGCACGACGCCACTCTGGAGAAACACGACGATAAAGCAACACAGCCGCCTCCATTGTTCTGCCGTAATCGGCGGGCACGACACGTTAAACCATATTAAAAGGGCACTGGCGAAGCACAATATCACAAGACACCCTATTGTTAAAAGGCACCAACTACTGTCGTGACGCAGATGGGAAGAAGGTTTGGGGGAGGAGAGGAAGGTTGGGAGGAGGAGCGCAATGACTCCGAGGTGGGTGGGGCAGGAGCGGGAAGGCGGGGCTGATTTACGAAGGGAAGGAAGGGGGCCCAGAGTTGTGGGAAGGATAGACTTCAGGGCGGAAGGCATCACCCTGGAGAGGGAGGTGAAGGCAGTTGCCTTGGGATAGGAGACGGAGGGCGTGAAGATAGGTCGCGGTGGAGTGGCCGAGCGCTCTAAGGCGCCTTGCTGTGGAGCGCGCGGTTGCCCACCGTCGGAAGTTCGAGTCCTCCCTTTGGCATGCGTGTTTGTGTTTGTCCTTACGTTAGTTTAAGTACTTTGTAAGTCTAGGGTCTGATAACCAGAGTAGTTAAGTCCCATAGATTTACAAACATTTGAACATTTGGTGTGAAGATGCACGGCAGGAGAGATAGAGTGGTGGAGACACGGTAGAGGTACAGGATTGTTTTGGATGGGGTACACCAAGGGGTTTGCCGGCCGCGGTGGCCGAGGGGACTGCGGCGCGCCAGTCACGGTCTGCACGGCCACTACGGTCGGGGGTTCGAATGCCCCCTCGGGCATGGATATTTGTGCCGTCCTTAGTGTTAGCTAGTTCATAAGTAGTTTGTAAGTTTAGGGACTGATGACCCCGTAGTTAAGTCCCTTAAGCTATACAAACATTTGAACATTTTTTTGAACCAAGGGGTTGTGGGAGTATATTTTTCGGTTGATGTCTCAGATGCGAATGTGTTCAAGGAAATGGAGAAGGTGGGGTAATGGTATGAGGTCGTACAGGATCCACGTGGGTGACGGGAGGCGAATGCAGTATGCGAGGTGGAGTGAGTGGTGTTAGAGTATCTGGACGGCTTAATGAAGGCAGGGGGAGCGGAGATCCAGGACGGGATGCACGAGGAAATGATAGATGTAGAGGACAGAGGATGGTTGGAGGCAAAGAGTTTAAGGAGACGGGGTCGAGTATGAGCTTTTTGTTGGTTTGTCTTTTGGTACGGAGTCCAGGAGAGGGAGCGATGTTGGGTGAGGCCGAGATATTTCAGGGTGGGGTGAGGCCGATGGGGCGTTCATATAAGGTCAGATGAAAGTCGTGGAGGCAGAAGGAAGGGACGATGAGACCAACGTGGATAGCCTGGGTTTTATCAGGGTTGACGATGAGGAACCAATGGTTATGGCAGGAAGAAAATTTGGAAAGGTGCTTTTTGAGGAGGTGTTGTGAGTGTTGAAAGGCGGGGGCGAGGGCACGGAAGGCGGTTCCATCAGCGTGCTGCAGGAGATGGACTACAGGTGCGTTTTGGAGCATGTCTGCCGTACACGGGAGGAAGAGGAGAGGGGACAGGACGGAACCTTGGAGCACCTGAAGGGGTAGAGCAAACGGGAGTCCGAGTTGTAGGCAGTGACATAGGAGGAGCGGTTGGAGAAAAAGGATGTAGTGAGGCGGACGTCATTAATAGGAAGGGCGTAGCTCTCGACTTTGAAAAGGAGACCGGGATGCCATACACGGTCGTAGGCTTTCTCGATGTCGAGGGAGACAAAAAGGGCGGAACGATGGAAATTTAACTGTGGGAGAGGAGGTGGGTGAGGCGAAGAAGGTGGTCGTCACCAGAGAAGGGCGGTCGAAAGAGGGGAAGGACCTAAAACTGCCGGCCGCGGTGGCCGAGGTGACTGAGGCGCTCCAGTCACGGTCAGCACGGCCACTACGGTCGGGGGTTCGAATCCCCCCTGGGGCATGGATATTTGTGCCGTCTTTAGTCTTAGCTAGTTCATAAGTAGTTTGTAAGATTAGGGACTGATGACCCCGTAGTTTAGTCCCATAAGTTGTACAAACATTTGAACATTTTTGACCTGAAACTGATGGAGATGCGGTGAATGCGGCGAGATAGAATGGTTTCCAGGACCTTGCTGAATACCGAGGTGAGGCTGATGGGACCTTAAGAGGAAGTGACAGAGGGGGATTTGTTAGATTTCAGAAACATTAGGATACAGGTTTTCCACAGGCGGAGATAAAAACCAATATGAAGGATTCGTTTACGAATATGAAAAAGGACCTTGAATTTTATGACCTAAAATACGTGGTAATTCATCAAAGAAGGATGTGTAGTATATCGCCGAAATCACGCAAGAATTACATGGAACAAGCAACAATGTATTCCAAATTTCTAAATCACAACTACGGGCCGGCCGCGGTGGCCGAGGTGACTGAGGCGCTCCAGTCACGGTCAGCACGGCCACTACGGTCGGGGGTTCGAATCCCCCCTCGGGCATGGATATTTGTGCCGTCCTAGTTCGTAAGTAGTTCATAAGTAGTTTGTAAGTTTAGGGACTGATGACCCCGTAGTTAAGTCCCATAAGCTTAACAAACATTTGAACATTTTGAACACAACTACGGGAGAAATGTTTTTCCCCTACTGACATCAAAATTTGCAGGCGTTCCTGTTTCGAGTGTAATACATTACCTGATAGTTTGTATTCAGCACGCCACATGTGTAATGGTTAACAGTCTGCTTCCTCGCGACGTGGCAAAGAGGCCTAACAGATAATATATGTGTCGATACAAATTATCTGATATAGTAAACAACTGCAGCCACTAGCTGTTTCCACGTGTCCGTGACCCAACTGCTGTATCGCTGTGTAGCTTCATCATGACAGATTTCTGTAGCATTGCCGCTATCTCCTACACCTCAGCGCGATAACCTTAGTGTCTCCCGAGAGAAGTGGCGAACGTTAAGAGGCAATTAACAGAATGGCAGTCGGCGCAACATTCAACTATATCTTACTCATACATTTCAGGAAGAACTATCGAAACTTCCATCTTACCACAGGATACTTAAGAAGGCCGCACGATGACTTACGCAGAATTTCTATTGGTTGTGGTGAATGGCAATTTGCTTTAAATATATAAAAATGTATGTTCATGTACATGAGTAACACGAGTAGAGGAAACAGCCCTGTAATGTTCGAAAGCAGTAATAGTAGTTTACTACTTGACACAGTCATGCCGATTGAATAGAATATCTAGGCTTAATATTGTAAAGCAATATGGAATGGAAAAAGAACGTAAGGAGAGGAAAGTGTACCCGAAGGAGACCGTGTATTGAACACAAGCACGAGCCATTCTTAAGTATTGCTCGAGTGGTTGCGATCACCACCAGGTCGGATTAACGGAAGATATTGAAGCAACTCAGAGGCTTGATGCTGGATTTGTTACTAATAGATTCTGTCAACACCCGAGTATTACACAGATCTTTCGAGCATTCAGATCAAAATCCCTGTAGGGAAGAAGACGACGTTCCTTTCGCGACACACTATAGAGAAAATTTAGGGCGAAACAGATTTGCAGCTGACTGGAGAATCATTCTATTGCCGCCAACGTACATTTCGTGTAGGTGTTAGTAAGAGAAAATAAATTAAGACTCGTACGAAGTTCCTTCCACTTAAATTAATAATCGATGTCAGCAAAAACCTCTGACAATAGAGTTCGGCAAAGAGTCCTGTAATATTAACGTAGATGAACTATGAACTACACTTACCTTGCTGTTCTTAGAAATAGTCATCTCTCATACGTTTGCACCGCTGAGTTCTGTGATACATGTCCTGGAAACTTTGAACGAAGTCTTCTTTTGGGATGGTGTTCAAAAGCCTCGTCACAATTCGTTGCATGTCAGAATTATCGTCAAATCTCTTTCCTTTCAAAGCGAGTTTGAGTCGTGGGAATAGGAAACAGTCTGGAGAATCGAGACTAGGGTATTATGGTGAATTTCAAGTTGCACCACCCTCAATTTTTTGCCAGAAACTGTTCGATATTGGCGATTGTTGTCGTGCAACTTGAATATCCACCATACTCGCCGGATCTTAATCCTCCAGACTTCTTCCTATTCCCATGACTCAAACTCGCTTTGAATGGAAGGAAATTTGACGATATTCCTGACATCCCTTGAAACGTTACGAGACCTTTGAACACCATCTCAAAGGAAGACTTCAAAGTTTTCTGGGCATGTATTGCAGAGCTCATTAGTACTTAGTTATGGGAGATGACCATTTCAAAGTACAGACAGTAGTTATAAGAATCGAAGGGCATGAAAGGCAAGCATTGGTTGGGAAGGGAGTAAGACAGGGTTGTAGCCTTTCTCCCATATTATTCAGTTTGTATATTTAGCAAGCTGTGAAGGAAAGGGAAAAAATGGAGAAGGAATTAAAGTTCAGAGTGAAGAAATAAAAACTTTTCGGTTTGCCGATGACTTTGTAGTTCTGTCAGAGACAGCGAAAGACTTGGAAGTGCAATTGAACGGAATGATCAGTCTGATGAAAGAAGCGTATAAGATGACATTAAGATGAGCAAAATAAGGGTAATGGAATACTGTCAAAGAAAATTAGGCGACGCTCAAGGAATTAGATTAGGCAACGAAACAATAAAGAGAGTAGACGAGTTTCGTTACTTCGGCAGTAAAATAACTTATAATGGTCGCAATACAGAGGATATAAAATGCAGACTGGATTGAGAAGGAAAGTGTTTCTGAAAAAGAGAAATTTGCTGACATGGAATATTAATTTAAGTGTAAGGAAGTTTTATATGAAGGCATTTGTGATGAGTGTTGCCTTGTACGGGAGTAAAACATAGACGATCAGTAGTTCAGACAGGAAGAGGATAGAGGGTTTTGAAAAGTGATGTTACAGAAGAATGCTGGAGATTAGGTGTGTAGATCGCGTAATTAATGAGGAGGTTTTGAACAGAATTGGGGAGAGAAAAAATTCTGGCACATTTTGACTAAAATAATTAGTTGGGCACATTCTTAGACGTCAAGGAATCGTGATTTTATCATTGGGGGGGGGGGGAGGGGGACGGGGGTACGAGTGTACGGGGGGAAAATCGCTGAGGGAGACTACGAGACGAAACAAGTAAGCAGATTCAAGTGGATGTGGGTTGCTGTTATTGTAAGGAAATGAAGCGGCTTGCTCAGGATAGACTGGGGTTTATATTTATCTCTTGTGTCCACATTAGGTTACCCGGGTAACCTTTCCAACAGTAACGGCCCATTTTTAGGTGTATTAAAACTAGTGAACACATGTCTCAAGTTATTCCTCATTTGCATCTTTATAAACGTGATAATAACAGGAAAAATGTAAATACTTTCATAGAAGAGCATTTAATTGGGAAGCAACCGAACACACCCTCTAACATATATTTGGGCTACCCAAGTAACCATACATCTCCATTATAACAGGTGTGAAGTTCGTAAATGTAATCTTGTCTTTTCTGTAACATATTAATTGTTCTATTATTTGTTAGACAACCATGTAATAGTACAACAGATATAGAAATACATAAGTGAAAAATATATCAGTTTTACGTCATGTAACAAATTACATAAAATTATTAGCTACTAAATTTTTCTGCTCATAACAGTGGAAACATAGACTTGGAATTATTATTTACTCACAAAGTCCACACACCGTTATTATAATTCAATGCTCATGACATATTGTTTTTTTACATGTCTTGGAACGTTTTCTTGTTTTCTTCTTCCTTTTGTTTGTTGTATACAAAACAGTCACCAATGATTTTCAGCCATCCAGAAGCATCTCGTTTAGGCTGAGACTCCACTTGTTCAGAAACCAGAATTAGAGGTCCTCTATCATGCACTGAACATCAGATTTCACCGAAACTGTTCTCAAGCAATTATGATTTGATGATCTACAGATAATGGAAGACATTGTCAGTTCTTTCCCCACATCCAATAGAAACAGTCTGCGTCTATGATTCAAATTTTTTGCTTGGTGATTCTTTTCTTTGTAAATAATATAATCCGATAAGCAAGAAATATCCAGAATGTTGTAAAAAATTGCTAATGGACACCTCTGTGTCCTCCTTTTCACGCTGTAATGAGAACACAACTTGTCCATATTATCAATGCCCCCTTCCGTGCTGTAATAATAATATTTAACATCTGGTTTTGAAAGAGGACCAGAGGTGGATGCATCGTAATGCATTGTTGATAACATTAGAACTGCTTTCTTCTTCTTTGGAACGTACGAACAAAGAGAAATGTTATCTTCACTGAATCCAAATATAGACGACAGTAGTTCTTGACATGAAGAGGAAGACTGCATTTCTGACGGTAATATAGGACTTTTTTTCCCCACGGTACCAACTATAGACAAATCCCAAGTTATCAACTGCCTTGCTAATGGTAGAGATCTAAAAAATTGCCAGTTACTATATTTCTGGCAGTACCCTTGAAGTGGCAACATAAATCTTTCATTATCCTCTCTCCTTTATTACTTTCTCTTCCAGAAGCAGATTTACCTGTATAAATTTGGCCAGTTACTGGATTTCATGTTCATCACTACTAGTATCACTTGTCTCTATTCCAACTTCAATATCATTTCAAGCACCAAAATCATCTTCAATGTCTGAAGCAGCAATATCCTCCTTACTCGGAATCCATTCCTCTGTAGAATCTTCGTCGCTGAAACCTGAAGCAAGATCCTCTTCTGTATCAATAGTCAAAAACTTTCTAATATACTCTTCTTTCGGTTCATAGCTTAATCTGCTGTATTCAGATTTGGAGAGTTCCAGTTTATTATCCATGAGGAGCTAGAGTTGATGTTCACAATAACAAAGCTTACACAATAATGAACAGTTCACAACGCTTTGAAACAGTACCTACTGTAGCTAGTAACAATTAGAATGCCTTGCTGCAACAATTACGTATATACTCAGGGATAAGTGTAGCCAACCGCGACTGTATGGCAATAAATTCATTGGGCTAACCAGGTAATCTGGTTATAGAACAAAATATAATTTCGGCCCACTTTAGGTTACGGCAGTAACACTAAAAGTGGGCCTTTGCGATCGTCTTTTGACAGCTCGAAATTTAAATGAAAATAACGGCTTAACTATTCATCTGACACGAAAATTGAATAACCGAATTTGTAGAGGAGAAAATTCTCTACAACTTTGCCGGGGTATGTTTTTTTCATATCTCGTAGCGTTTCAAAGATATTTGCAAACATAACGGCGATTTTGGGATGTATGTCTGTCTGTCTGTCCGTAACGTGTTTCCTGTTTTTAAGACGAACCGTTCAACCGATCAACACTAAATTTTACAGATATGATTGTAGGCCGCCAGAGACCAGAACCTTCCTTTTTCAAATTTTTCGGACAAAAAATACGGTAGTAAAACAAAAAAAAAAAGCCGTTTGTAATATAATTGTAATTGCAAAAGAACCGTTCATCTGACACGAAAATTGAATAACCTAATTGGTAGAGGAGAAAATTCTCTACAACTTATCTCTCTTATGTTTTTTCATGTCTCGTATCGTTTGAGACATATTTGCAAAAATAACTGAGATTTGACACTCTCCATTGAATTAACGAAAACCAGCCGTTCGGAGATGTCACGTGACATTTCTCGCGTATTTGATGATTTTCTTATTGTAACTTACACGTTGTCATTTCAAAGCAACGGCACACTGAGAAATTAACAAAAACACATCGTTATTCGGACGATAAATGATAATCTAATGTCTACAAGTGCCATATTAACATCAGTTAACAACGGCCATCAATAGTATGAGATTAAAGAACTTTTCTTTGATTTATAGCCGTAGCGTAGTGGGCAAGCTGGTGGACTGTGAGGCGAAAGTTCGTCGGTTCGAATCTCGTCACTACCTAATTTTTTTCCTAAAAGGGTCTCAGACACTCTTATTAATTAATTTATTATTATTTTGGTCCAAAATGTTTGCAAAAATACAAATCTAAAGTGGGCCGTAAAACACGTGAGTGCGATTTTTTTTATTGTGGACACATGGGCTATAGTAGGTGGGTGGGCGTAATGTTCTCGCTGATCGATGCAGTGACTGGTAGACGTTAGAGGGCGTCCATAAATTACGTCAGCTGTTAAGGGCGGAGGGAGGGGGTCGACCCGAATATCACTTGGGGGCAGTGGAAGACCTCTACAAGTCTCACGTAACTTTTTTTCCGCAAGAAGTAGTATAAAACTATGAGATAACTTGGTTAAAATAAGTAAAACATGTTTCACGTCTAAAATATGGCTGTATCGTACACAATATCGCGGCTATGCAAACATCACATAGTAACACAATAGCCCCTAGACTGTTTCGTTAAGGATACACGAGCTCTCTTTACAGGCGTGTTTTTGTTGGGCTTGTTGCAAGACGCTTGTAGCAAGACGCACGGCAGCAACAGCGCTGGCCACCCGGGCGCCTCTCATGCGTAGCTGCGTGAATGGAAGACAGGCCAGGCCGCTCGGCTACGGCCATACCAGCGTTCATTTCACGCGCGTTTGTAAGGCATGTCCTTTAGTGTAGCACTACTTCAGGGCAAGACTCCTCCTTCTGAAAGACGCGCAGTTTTTGACATATTTGAAATAAATGTTTCTTACTCTTCCACATCTGTGCTTTTATCTCTAAAAGACCATTAATATAAGTATTATAGACTTGGTGCTTAAAATGATATAATTTTATGGTTTTTGTTATGAAATAATTCTTCTACAACCATTCAATATTTTGTATTATTAATATAATACTCGAATATAATATACCGGGTGATCAAAAAGTGAGTATAAATTTGAAAACTTGATAAATCACGGAATAATGTAGATAGAAAGGTAAAAATTGACACACATGCTTGGAATGGCATGGGGTTTTATTAGAACAAAAAAAAAGGTTCAAAAATGTCCGACAGATGGCGCTTCATCTGAGCAGAAAAGCAATAAGTAGCATAACAAATTAAGACAAAGCAAAGATGATGTTATTTACAGGAAATGCTCAATATGTTCACCATCATTCCTCAACAATAGCTGTAGTCGAGGAATAATGTTGTGAACAGCACTGTATAGCATGTCCGGAGTTATGGTGAGGCTTTGGCGTCGGATGTTGTCTTTCAGCATCCCTAGAGATGTCGGTCGATCACGATACACTTGCTACTTCAGGTAAACCCAAAGCCAATAATCGCACGGACTGAGGTCTGGGGACCTGGGAGGCCAAGCATGACGAAAGTGGCGGCAGAGCACACGATCATCACCAAACGATGGCCGCAAGAGATCTTTCACGCGTCTAGCAATACTTCGTTTTTTTTTTTTGTTTTTTTTCTAATAAAACCCCATGTCATTCCAAGTATGTGTGTTAATTTTTACCTCTCTATCTACATTATTCCATGGTTTATTAAGTTTTCAAATTTATACTGACTTTTTCATCACCCGGTATATAAAATAATATTACCAAATTTTCTTTTAAAAGAGTGAATAATTCCATGTGCACTTTACAATTAATGTAGGTAGATTAAAGCGTTAAATACAATTGTCTTACAATTTTATTACAAAATCAGGCGATATTGTAAGCTGTGGAAAGATCCGAGGAACGGTTTCTTCATGAGAAAGCAGAATATATCTGTTGCCCTACTGTATGTATACAAACAGGCAGACGGTCACGAATTTATAAAACAGACAAAAGCGCCCAGCTGCGGTGCGCGCAGTTGTTCGTCGTCAGGGGTTCGAGTCCTCCCTAGGGCATGGGTGTTTGTGTTGTCCTTAGCATAAGTTAGTAAAGTAGTTTGTCAGCGTAAGGACTAATATCTAATGTAGTTAAGTACCTTAGAATTACAAACATTTTTTATGTTTTTAAACAGATTATAAAAGAGAAATATTGCCCACAGGTAGGATCGGACCCTAATCACCAGCGTAAGAATCATCCCCGTTGCTGCCTTTGCTACTTGGGCCCACAGACGTAGCACTCTTGAGTAGTGTATAAGATATATATATAAGTGCTGCGCTTTAAATTTTACAGTCCCTTTTCTCGGAATTTCCTGGGTAGTGCGCTTAAAAACTTTCATGAGTGGACACCCCTGACGCATACTACTAACATGCCAAGTCTTATCACAAACTGAACTTCCGAAACCGGAAGGTCTCCCTGTAAAATACGCATTTTGAATAATCTCACATGGGATTAGGGGGGAGGGGTACAGGAAATTCTCAGCACGAGGGAAAAGGGGCTCGAAAAAACGCCCCAATCACCTCACGTAATTAATGGACACCCTCTTACTGATGCAATTGCGAGAATCCTTTGTCTGACCTCATAACATCAGTACCTTTAGGTTACTTCTTTTTTTTTTTTTTTGTATTGACCTGGCGTGAATGGCTTCAGTGATTTCCCGCTAATATTATATTTCACTTAACTACCCACATTATGCCGTTGTCATCGGCACCAGAATCATCAGGTTTTCGCGGTGTAGGAGTCTCACTACTGAATTGCTAAGCTTGCAGCTGGTATGCAGCAGATGGAGCCTCTATTACCATATTTTCCCGTGAGAGCTTCCGGGGCGTCGCTTATCTTATGCAACTGTTCATTGCGAAAGCTCCGACATGCATTACTTTAGCGTCAAATTGTGTTTAGCGACAAGGACTGACTTCTGAAACGTGCAATTAGGATGATGCTGTAGTATATAGAGAGGTTGTAATAATGGAAAATTGTATTGAAATGCAGGAGGATCTGCATCGAATTGACGCATGGTGCAGGGAATGGCAAATGAATCTCAATGTAGACACGTGTAATGTGCTGCGAATACACAGAAAGAAAGATCCTGTATCATTTAGCTACACTGTAGCAGGTCAGCAACTGGAAGCAGTTAATTCCATAAATTATCTGGGGATAGGCATTAGGAGTGATTTAAAATGGAACGACCATATAAAATCAATCGGCGGTAAAGCAGATGCCAGACTTAGATTCATTGGAAGAATCCTAAGGAAATGCAGTCCGAAATCAAAGGAAGTAGGTTACAGTACACTTGTTCGCCCACAGTTTGAATATTGCTCACCGGTGTGGGATCCGTACCAGGTGGGGTTGATAGAGGAAGTAGAAAAGATCCAACGGGGAGCAGCGCGCTTCGTTACAGGATCATTTGGTAATCGAGAAAGCGTTACGAAGATGATCGATAAACTCCAGTGGAAGACTGCAGGAGAGAAGCTCTGTCGCTCGGTACGGGCTTTTGTCGAAGTTTCGAAAACATACCTATACCGAGGAGTCTAGCAGTATATTGCTCCCTGCTACGTATATCTCGCGAAGAGATCATGAAAATAAAATCAGAGAGATTAGAGGCCACACAGATGCATACCGACAATCTTTTTCTCCGCGAATAATACGGGACTGGAATAGGAGGGAGAACCGATAATGGTACTCAAGGTACCCGCCGCCACACACGTATCAGGTGGCTTGCGGAGTATGAATGTAGATGTAGATGTAGACGAGGAAGAAGATCGGCCATGCCTCTTGAAAATATTTATCCCGGCATTTTCCAGGCGTGGTTTAGGGAAATCAAGGGAGCCGAGCCCTAAATCAGGATGGCCGGACGCTGCTTCGAACCGCCGTCCTCCCGAATGAGAGTCCAGTGTGTTACCTCTGTGCCACCTCGCTCGGTCGGAAAGTTAAGTCTACAGTATGTAAAAATATTCTCTTCAGCGTTTCCGTGGAATCCAGTTTTGCTTCGTGTGACTGTAACGAAAATATAGATTGAATAATACAAGCTTTGGAACCTAAATACTGGCAAAATTCAAATGTTCAAATGTTTGTTAAGCTTATGGGACTTAACAGCGGGGTCATCAGTCCCTAAACTTACAAAATACTTATGAACTTCAAAAATTCAAATGTTTGTATAGTCTATGGGACTTAACTACGGGGTCATCAGTCCCTAAACTTACAAACTACTTATGAACTACTTACGAACTAGGACGGCACAAATATCCATGCCCGAGGGGGGATTCGAACCCCCGACCGTAGTGGCCGTGCAGACCGTGACTGGAGCGCCTCAGTCTCCTCGGCCACCGCGGCCGGCACTTATGAACTAACTTCTATTATAGACAGCGCAAACATTCATGCCCGAGGGAGGATTCGAACGCCCGACGGCGAACGGCCTCGCGCATGGGAGCATAGCGCCTCATTGTACTCGGCCACTCCGCCGCGGCTAAATAGTAGCAACTATTTATTCACAACCGATACAATAGCGTTACATGTTTCCAACTGTTACTGTCCTTCAAAGTAATCACCAGCTTTGTGTAGAACCTGTGGCCATCGATGAGGAAGGCGTAGTATACCGTAGGCAGAGCCTGTTCTGTTGATGGTGCGAATGGAGCGGTCAGCTGCCTGTCGAACTTCTGGAACAGTTCTGAAGCGAATCCCAGAAGTGCTTCCTTCATCTCCCGAATCAAATCAAAGACACAAGGGCTTAAGCGCGCGCTCATTGTCGTGCAAAATGATGGGTGGGTTTCGCAGAAAGTGTTGCCGCTTCTATCGAAAAACTGGTCGCAGGTGAAGCTCCAAACACGAACAGTAATACTGTGCATTGACGGTGGCGGGACGTAAAGCGTCAGGATGACACTGTTACGTCAGACAGCACGCTCACAAGTGACTGTTTTCCTCGATTGTGCGCACACCGGTGACGTGGGACGGGCGAGTACATTTGTTCGGAGGTGAGGTAGGTATGTCAACAACGTGTGCTATCAGCGACGCATAGTGTCTCCACAGCAGTGTTGCCACTATTTAAGTTCCAACTCTCGTTCCAACTCACCTTCAATCATATATTTCGAGATATATTTTTTATAAATTATTGATGTCAAAATAATGTAGTAGATATTTATTAAAATTGTAACCCGTCGACAGCTTTTAGTGTCCGTTACGTGTTATTTGATCCTGTGGTATAAAAGTTTCGTGTCCTATTAATAAAGCTTCCGACAGGAGGCGTCTGAAATGACCACGATGTCGACGGAACATTAAACCCCAATCTTCCGCCGACCGAGGGGACTGAGGCGCTCCAGTCACAGTCTGCATGGCCACTACGGTCTGGGGTTCGAATCTCCTCTCAGGCATGGACATTTGTGGCGTCCTTAGTCTTAGCTAGTTCATAAGTAGTTTGTAAGTTTTGGGACTGATGAAAAAATGTTCAAATGTTTGTATAGTCTATGGGACTTAACTACGGGGTCATCAGTCCCTAAACTTACAGACTACGTATGAACTACTTACGAACTAGGACGGCACAAATATCCATGCCCGAAGGGGGATTCGAACCCCCAACCGTAGTGGCCGTGCAGACCGTGACTGGAGCGCCTCAGTCTCCTCGGCCACCGCAGCCGGCGGGACTGATGACCCCGTAGTTAAGTGCCATAAGCTATATAAACATTTGAACCCCAATCTTCCTGCCTTCCTTTTCTCAGACAAGACTGCGATGGGGGTTTCATTCAAGTAAGGAAAAAAAATGACTGTTTTAAGCAAACTAAGCGAAAAATCATAAAAGAAGTATTGAAAAGTTAACTTTCATATTGATATAATAGAGAAATGGTTAATGCAAAATAATTCGCATTCAGTTTTTCTCCAAACCAATTTAAGACAACAGAAATGCAATGGAATCGCGTAGCAGTCAATATGAATGATAAGACCAATAGGACTGTGCCGAAGTAATCTCCTGTGACGTAAGTCATGAATATGGATCAATGGAGACTGTGCCAGTGGGATTATAAGCGCACAATGGATCCTCTAACAATGCAAGGTACCATTGCCTGCGGAATATAAAGTGAAAATAGCAACAGATGACGATCTCTGCTGTGTCTTGCTACCAAGCCCTACAAATTAAGTCCACGAAAATCTGAACAGTTCCCCTACCTTACGTTTGTATAAGAGTGAAAATTAATAGGAAACGTATCATACAGATTATAACGTCTATTGACGAAGAAGTATGATTGCAAGGTAACTTTTTCTACTAACAACAATTTAAAGAAAAACCTAGTCCATACACTGAAGACCTTTGTAGATCCTTTTTCTAATTCCGGTACTTACAAGATAACATGTTAACAACTGTCCTCGTTATTACATAGGACAGACAGGAAGAGCGATCAAGGTGCGGTATAAAGAAAATCTACTAGGGAGATTAGGACGCAATGTGTATAATTCGACCTTTGCCGAGCATTTGCTCGTAGTCGATCATGTTCCTAAATCGTTGGAAGACACTGTATTTTTGCATAGGGAGGACAAGGGAAGGAAACTAGATTTATGGGAAGAATATGAAATTTTCAAACACCTCACATCAACGATGGCAATATGCTTAATGACCAACTGCAACTTGCAAGTAGACAATACCTAGAAGGCTTCAAACCTATACTATTTGGAGACATTTGTTAATCCAATACTTGTTCCTGTATAATGTTTATTGTCCTCAGAATTCTGGTGGTGCACTTGTTTATAGTTTTCTAATGTGTGATGCATAATGTTTATCCCCTCCCCTCTCACCGGCTGCGTGCTGTTTATTCTTAGTTTGTGTTTCATGCACTATATGTCTGGCCGCTGTATATTTCCTAACTTTTCTATCTTCAATTTATGCACGTATATATATTCTGCCATGCACATGACTCGGCTCCAGATTTCTTTGCACGCTATTTCTCATCTGATTTCCCATCTTTCTTTACCTTATCTGTTTTGTCAGCATCATTTTCTTCTCTTCAAATTCATTCGCGTCCGCGACTGCGCGCACGCCCATCAGCCCTCTTGGCGCCACCTAGTGCGGACGCACGCCACTAGTGTTCCTACACACCTACCAGTACGCCGTGCTCATTCGACCTGTGTGTGGTCGTGCTCCACAATTTTATGTTGTAGACATGTTTTAAATTTTACTTTTTTATTCTATGACATGGAGTCAGTCACATTTTATTTAACAACTATTTTAATGTGAGCTAAATGTAAGTACATTCTTATCTAATGCTGTAATTTTAATTTCTTGCTTATTTTAGAAACACTTATGTATTTTACTATTATTCATATGATTTGTGTATTATATTTTATTAGGTAATAGTTCTGAAGAAGGCAAAATTACTTTTGCCGAAATCTAGGTCAAGGTTTATGCATGTAAACCATTTTTATGCAACTGGCCGGCTGAAACTTTGTTGACTTTTGGATCGTGTTCCACCGTTGATGAACTGCAGCCATGTTTAAAATTTTGAAAATTATTAGCTTTATGAGCACTGCCTTGGATGTCTACTGATCAGTTTTCTTTCAACAGTATTCATTCTTCTGACTAAGCGGACTCCAATAATCATGGAGGTTTTGCTTTAGGCGACAAAATCATAACAAGACTCGACAGCCTTCACAGAACCGTGAAATATTTCTGGTTTGAACAGCCAGCATATTCGAAGGGCAAGAGCTCTCTTTACAGCAGCTGACAAGGCTCACCTTTGGCCTCGAATGTTCGGAACCGCACGAAACTATGCTTGGAAAGCAGGCTTTATAAACAGGGCAGTGATCTGCGTCATTTCCGTGCAAAACGTTGCATTTTACCTCAAGTAACATTGAAACGTGTGTGTTGCGTGAGTTATCGTGATGTAACGGTTTAGGTGTGACTATTCATTGCTCATTAAACGTGACATCTGATAAATTAAAGCAAAACACCTAACCCTGCACCGTAATTTGCATGCCTGCAGATTTATTTTAATATCTAATAAGTTATTTTTTATGCAAATTTATCTTTATCACTGGTCTCCACTGTATTTTATATAAAAACACAAAAAAATTAACTGAGCCTATCCTAACCGTCGAATGGTGACAAGTCAAGATCTCACAATGATTTATTAATACACATGAAAACATAACCCACCAAAATATATGAGGGGTTTTAATGAGGTAAAACAATTCCAAGATAAATGATTATATTTGACAATAAAGATAATACAGCCTTAACAAAAATCAAAGTCTGTGACCAGTTGTCACTGTCAAAATATGCAAAGTTCGAACATGAATTAATAGAATACTTAATACAATTACTTAAAGAAGACTGAAAATGACTGACTATATCTATAGATAGCGATCATGAATGCAACTAGTTTGAGCCGAAACAAGTCACGGATTATAAAACAAGACAGTTACTGACGAGTGCCCTATCAGGGGTCGGGGTAGCGCACGCAATATACTGTACACAAATAGGAGTCATGCAGAACTGGCAGCAGCAGCATCGTTGGCAGTCACCAGGCTCAGCGGCGGGCAGCGCTACACGTCAAGTACAAACTGCGCCAAAGACGTCGAGTGGCGATATTACCTCTTTATCACTTGGTTCATAAAACCTTCCATTCTTGTGGACACGCGACCTTACGTTGGCATGTATGAAAAATTGTTGAAATGTCTTGGTCGCAGTTAGCTTTATTTCATTACGCGTTTCGAGAACATCATCATCAGACTGTGGTACAAAAGAGAAAAATTACATTTTTAGATGTATATAGGACGTAATAATGATATCTATAAGGAGTATAAACCATATTAATACATGTATACTTACAAAAGATTTTAAAAAACGATGGGAATTACACCATCTTGGTATAGATTCCTGATTACAAATTTAAAATACCATCATGGATGTCTGGTGAAGGTGTTCAACCAGACTTACATGCTCAACTGTGGTGAGAGGGGGGAAACACCGTGACAGGTAACCTAGGCCCCATTCGCCACCAGATGGCGCAGGGTTGGCATTGAAAGTTACGTGAATAAAGCTATACATAAAACATCTTGGGCATACTATACTGTGTGCAGTCATAGAAACTGTGAAAGTTGCGTGAATAAAACTACACATAAAACATCTTGGGAACAATATACTGTGAGCCGTCATAAAAAACTGTGAAAGACATTTCTACGAAAATGTGTTAAGTCATATAAAAATATATATAACTGTGAAAGACATTTCTACAAAATGTGTTAAGTCATATAAAATTATACAAAACACCAATTCAAGCACATCAAAACCATTAACGGGACAGGGCGCACGACAAGGGAGGCGTGGGAGGGCCAAAGGATAGGATTTGGCGTTGCCAAATACAGCACAAAACACATGACAAATGTTAAAAAATACGCATCCCGGTCACTGCGACGTTACAGTGACACAGCCGCTCATCACAGGCTACAAGCTAACATTGCAGAATAATCTTTCACAAGTATCAGGTAGAAAATTATATGAAGGGGCAATATGTCATATAACATTTATGTGCCATGATGTCGAGACAACTAACAAAGTCCGACAATATGAGTACAATCAAGGTTTAAAACCTAAACTAATGACAAAATAGGCAGTATACAAGTGCCATTTAATCACAACAATTTTTTACAAAAAAATATTACATGTTACATAAAACATAATATATGTTGTAAGATACAATGAACAATAGGACACATGAGACATGTCCAGTGGACAGCTGTGTTGAGGCATACATTTGAATATAGTACAATTCTAAAGAATATAGTAGTCTCACATATTAGATGAAACATATGTTGTAAGATACAATGATCAATAGGAAATGTGACATATCTAGTGGACAGTTGTGTTGAGGCATACATTTGAATAAGGTACAATTCTAAAGACTAAAATAGATCAACCATATGTCATAGATAAATGGACCTGTGTCAAAAAGGGGGGTAAGGAAAACTGATTAGCAGTTGGGTGGTTATAATAAAATGTAAAAATATTTTCAGGATACAAAATTATACCTATGGTACAGTCATCTGTTAGATTAAATATTGTCATATGTGGAACTAAGCAAATTTGATCACATGTAGTCAAAATGGGGGTAAGGAAAATTGACTAGCAGTTGGGTAGTTATAATAAAATATAAACTATTTTCATGTTACATAATTATACCTGTGGACAGTCATCTTTTAAAAACTATTGTCATATGTGAAATTAACCTTATCTGATCACACATAGTCAAAATGGGGGTAAGATTGTATCCAATATCCAGGCTGACCTCGCCCCCCAGTAACGGTCACATGGAGAGCTTCCACTCGCAGCCAAGTTTCCCCAGCAAGCCAGGCAGCACAATAAATGAAATGTAGTTTCTATAAGAACTGAATTTAATGAAATAAAGCTAAAACACCCATACCCCCTATCAGAGGTAAAAGTACAGGCAATAAGAAGATACAACAGCAATAAAATTAAATACTGATGTAAATAATAATATGCAATTAAGTATAAAACATGATAGTAGAGAGAGAAAAGACACAGGAAGTCGGAAAAATAACCAACACCTATCAACATTTTACCAGAGAGAAACAAAGTAACAAGATATCAGTACCATGGGAAGGAATTTATATGTATTTTAATGGCGTCAGTATATCAATACATATTCAATCAGCTGCGAAAAAAGTCCCTGCTTAAAGTAGTTATAATAGCGCAAAACACACATATACAGCAGTACCGCACACCTGAAACTGCTTATATTAGTCCTCAAAGTGCAGACGTGGGATTTCGATGAAGTGGTTAAAACAAAGTGGGAGAGAGCAATGTGCACACCTCACTAAAGCCCCGTTATCACATTCCAAATCAATTTCGAATTCATGGAGTCCAATATCAAAAGCCACACTAATTACACTTTCAAATGATCATGTTGGTATGTCAATGCTATACCCTGGCTTTCGGCAAGCATATTGCAACATAGAATTATACGTAGGTGAAGCAAATTGACTGTCAATCACAGAGTGAAGTTTCACGATGAATGGATTAGTTTATAAATAACAATACTGCTACCAGACACTATTTTTTTATTTATTTAGCACGACGCGTTTCGAGAAATAATTCCCATCTTCAGGTGCGTTTTTTGTGCTGTTTCATATTATTTATGATGTTTTGAGTGTGTGAGTGCCTGCTTCATTCAGCTGTAGTTGCTGTAATATATAAATACGCCCGATTTTAATTTATGGTTATCTTTATATGGAGTTAATGTTGGAATTATTTGAAAAGCTTTTTACTTACAGTTTTCGTCTGGTCCATCTGTGGCAGCTTTCACACATGTCAAACATCACACACAATATTTTTGCACACAAGTACATCAGTTGTCACAAACATACATATAAATAAACAGTTGGAGATGTTCTAAGCTTAACAGTTTCCAAATGATAAGCCAAGATCGCAAACTACGAATTTATTAAGTGACGACCGATTTCGGTGCACTGTCACCATCATCTGGTCATATATATATTATAATCTGGTCATCTTGTTAAAAAATTGGATATAAAATAAGAAGTGCAACATTGCACTTAGTCACTAAAAAAAAAAAAAAAAAAAAAAAAAAAAAAGTTACAAACATGACAGCATACAAAATATTGACAGCTCTGAAAATTATAGTTTACATATTGGCCAAAATGTAAACTATAATTTTCAGATCCTTCAGTATTTTGTAAGCTGTCATGTTTGTAACTTAAGTATTTCTTTTTTATTATTATATATAGTGACTAAGTGCAATGTTGCACTTCTTATTTTATATCCAATTTTTTAACAAGATGACCAGATATATGACCAGATGATGGTGACATAGTGCACCGAAACCGGTCATCACTTAATAAATTGGTAGTTTGCGATCTTGGCTTATCATTTGGAAACTATAAAACGAATTGATCGCCTCCACACCAGACGATGTCGGGTAATCTTCTAAGCTTAAGTTTAAAAATGTATCTTTGGTAAACTTCAGCTTAGAACATCTCTGTAACTGTTTATTTATATGTATGTTTGTTTTTGTGACAACTGATGTACTTGTGTGCAAAAATATTGTGTGTGATGTTTGACATGTGTGAGAGCTGCCACAGATGGACCAGACGAAAACTGTAAGTAAAAAGCTTTTCAAAAAATTTCGTCATTAGCTCCATATAAAGATAACCATAAAGTAAAATCGGGCGTATTTATATATTACAGCAACTACAGCAGAATGAAGCTGGCACTCACACACTCAAAACATCATAAATAATATGAAACAGTGCAAAAAAACGCACCTGAAGATGGGAATTATTTCTCGAAACGCGTCGTGCTAAATAAATAAAAATAATCGTGACTGGTAGCAGTACTGTTATTCATAAACGAATCCATTTATCACATAGTCGCAGGCTTTCAAAAAACCCATTTTCAAATGTATCAAATCGAATTTCACGATGAAATGACGGTCATGTACCTTCACTTGTAGTTTGGCCCCTTGTAGTCTTACAAAATCTGTAATCCTTCTGATATAGAGTTTATATTGACGAAAGACGTAAACATCAAGGGTTTGGCAATATTTTGTTGTTTTCGGTGGCAAGATCTTCAGCGTAACATCTTCGTTTGGAAAACTTGCATCTAGACTGTATGACCCGTCCAGGAATCACACAATATGCTCTTTTCATTAGTTACATGTTCGTCAAGGACCGAAGTTAGAAAACGTTTCATGTGTTCTTTAGTCATTTTTCCTCTTTTACTTGCCTCCACATGAATGTTTGTGGATAGGTTGTTCATTAGTTTGCTATAGAAAATAAATCTACGATTGTAATAGTCCTCTTAAACGTTCTCTATTACGCTGTCATCAATATCTTTTAATACACTGGACCTCATATTTTTGAGTGGCGACGGTTCGTACTCACTGTGACATGACTGTTCTCGTTGCTCTTGTGATGAATGTCGTGTACCGCTTGAAGATCCACATTAAGGTTCAGGTTCCTCCTGTCCTTCAAATTCCGTATATCTATTCAGCGTAACGTTGTGTATTTCTTTGTCGTCGCCATTATATTTCTGAATTATTATATTATATAATACATCCACGAACTCCATATCCTTGGGCCCGATATCATTTCCATGTTCAGCATGTCGCATCTTGGTCCCTAATGTTTGGACCATAAGATAACACTGCACTGTAAACAGTTTACACAGTAACTCGCTTGCGGACAGTCCAAAAGGCAAATACGTACTGTAGCTATACAACTCATGCAACTGGAGCTCTGGTTAGTGCAGCTACACTATGCCACATTCTAGTGGTGCTAGCAGACAAATTCAAATGTTCAAATGTCTGTAAATCTATCGGACCAAACTGCGTGGTCATCAGTCCGTAGCTTACAAACTCCTTAAACCTAGGTAAACTGACCTACGGACAAACACACACACCCATGCCCCTGGGAGGACTTTAACCTTTAAGAGATCTTTCAAGGCGAGCAACCGCGCTCTGCAGCGAGGTGCTTTAGACCGCTCGGCTACTCCACCGCGGCGCTAGCAGACAAGTGTGGCGTTTTGTATGGAAATGACGAACACCACCGTTCTTTTTGATTGCCTGTTATTCCAAGCATGCTTTCGTGCGGATCAGTGCGTTAGAGATCAAAGGTGTCCAGTGTGAGAAGGCAGTAGTGCGATACTCGGTAATGGTCCCGTGGGAAGCAACGCCTTAATTATGCCTATTTGCTTCCACTGGCTGTTGCGTTTGGAAGAAGGGTGACAAAACGGCAAACTTCTGATATTCATATTAATTAAACTAATCAAAGATAAAAAAATGTTCCATCACCTTAGTTCGAAAGTCTCTTGAACACTGATGTTGAATGTGTATATTGCATCAAGCGCACAGTTCCTAAGATTACCCAAGATGTCACTCAACCCGCATGAGCAGTGCCAATGCTACACAGTGGGTACGACGGCCCATCAACCGCCTGTGTTCAGTGTATTCAGTGTACTTCTGCAGTTCCGAAGTTTGATCACAGTCTAACACGGGGAGTGGCAAAACTCCCAGTGACTTTTCGCAATTTCGCAACTGCAGCCAAGCGGCTAGGTTGTAAGATCCTACCGCGAAACGATTGTGTATTGAATGTGTGTTTATAGTGAAACAGAAAGTTCAAAATGCCTTCGTATTTAGGAGCTTTGTGGCGCAAAAAATTGTAGCAGCTATCAAAATTATAATCCGGAAATCTGTCATTTGCAAAGGATGTTGAGAATTAAGTAAATAATAATGTTACGAATAACAAGTGTTCATTTACGGTGTTTAGTTATGCTTTCAAGCAGGGAAGAAAATCTTTGACAATTCATTCACTTCGAAACTTCAGCTCGGTACAAGAATCGCAAATGGTTAACGATTGCTTCATAGTAGTACTGATGTATAAAAGTAACGTCTGAACGCTTCTGATTACAGTTAATCAACTATTTCAGTAGATCCTGCTTAGTTTCGTGCCTCAAATTCACAAAAATTATAGGCCTATATTCCTACATATTTTAGCGGTTAGCTGCTAGTTTGAAAAAGTGAATGCATAGTTACAAATAACATTTTCGCTTATAAACTGTAAATATTAACACACCACAGTCTTGAAGATAATCAGTTTGATACCTACCAAGTAGCTAAAAGAGTCATGGTAGGTATATGCTAGATGCATATCAATAATGGTGAATTTGCCCCTAACAGGCAACTGACAATTTCAATGTGGACACCGTGGCGGAGCGGCCGAGCGCATTGAGGCGCTATGAACGATGCATTAGGCCGTTCACCGTCGGGGGTTCGAATGGATGTTTGTGTAGTCTTTAGTATGTTCAAAAATGTTCAAATGTTTGTAAAGGTTATGGGACTTAACTACGGGGTCATCAGTCCCTAAACTTACAAACTACTTATGAACTACTTACGAACTAGGACGGCACAAATATCCATGCCCGAGGGGGGATTCAAACCCCCGACCGTAGTGGCCGTGCAGACCGTGACTGAAGCGCCTCAGTCCCCTCGGCCACCGCGGCCGGCAGTCTTTAGTATAAGGTAGTTTGTAAGTTTAGGGACTGATGACCGGGCAGTGAAGTCCCTTAAGCTTACCAAACATTTGAACTTTTTTTTTCATTTTGGACACATTAATACACTTGATCCCTTGAGGGAATCCAGTATAGGCTGCTAGCAAGAGGAAGTAATGGGTAGGGGCACTGCAATCATAGGTGCTACAAGCTGAGAATGAACAGTACACGGAATCAGACTGGTGGATATCTGCGCGGCGTCCGGCACAGTAAAACGATCAGTTTTTCTCTGAAGCAATGACACCGCTTTTTCTGGGACGTTAGGAGAACATCATTGTTGACGGAGATTTCAACTGTGTTTTAGCGAATAAGCACCAATATCCAAATTTAACCACCTGTCCCGAAGTCCGACATTGGTGCAAAGACTGAATCTTGCAGATGCCTGTCTTGAGCAGTTAAACCGGCAACCCACGCGCAATGGAAATATTTTAGACCTTATAGCCACGAACAGGCCTGACCTTATTAACTATATCTGTGTAGAGACAGTAATTAGTGATCATGATATCGTCATAGCGTCGATGGTGACCAAAGTTCATAAACCAGTCGAGAAGGCTAGGAGCGTGTTTTTGTGGGGAAGAGCCGCTAAGCAAATGTTAGGATCGCACTAAGAAAATGAATGGGCATCATTTAATTCCGGGACTATAGATGTAGAGGAATTGTGGACTAAATTTAAGTGCATTGTAAATAAAGGGTTAGAGAAATATGTGCCAGTAAAGACGATTAAGGGTGGAAAAGATCCACCGCGGTATAATAATAATGTTAGAAAGCTGCTGAGAAACCAAAGACTGTTGCACTCTCGATTCAAAAAAGATCACGCAAATGATGACAGGCAAAAGTTAGTAGAGATTCGTGCGTCTATGAAAAGATCGATGCGCGAATCATACAATAATTACCACAGCCATACCTTAGCAAAAGATATTTCCGAGAACCCGAAGAAATTCTGGTCCTATGTAAAATCGATAAGCGGGTCAAAGCCCACTGTCCAGTCACTCGTTGATCATTCCGGGGCAGTAATAGAAGAAAGCAAACCGAAAGCTGAAGTTCTAAATTTAACCTTTAAGAAATCTTTCACGCAGGAGGACCGCACAAATGTACCACCATTTAATCAACGTACTAATTCCGAAATGGAGGACATAGTAATAGGTATTTCCGGAGTAGAGAAGCAGCTGAGAGAGCTAAATACGAAAAAGTCTGCTGGTCCGGATGGAATACCAGTTCGGTTTTACAAAGAGTATTCTGCGTCATTGGTTCCCGACTTAGCTTGCATTTATCGCGAATCTTTAATTCGGCGCAAAAGTTCCTAGTGATTGGAAAAAGCGCAGCTGACTCCCGTTTATAAGAAAGAGAACTGACCCACACAATTACAAGCCAATAATGTTGACATCAGTTTCATGTAGAATTTTGGAGCATATTCTCAGTTCGAATATAGTAAATTTCCTTGAAACGGGAAAGCTTCTTTCTGTGAATCAGCACGGGTTTAGGAAACATCGCTCATGTGAAACTCAGCTTGCCCTTTTCTCACATGACATCTTGCGAGGCATGGATGAAGGGCAAGAGGCGGATTGTGTTTTTCTCGACTTCAAAAAGGCGTTCGACGCGGTGCCACACTGCAGACTGCTAACGAAGATACGAGCTTATGGAATAGGTTCAGATTTGTGACTGGCTGGAAGACTTTCTAAGTAATAGAACGCAGTACGTTGTTCTCGATGGTAAGTGTTCATTAGAGACGAGTGTATCGTCAGGCGTGCCCCAGGGGAGTGTGATAGGACCGCTATTATTTTCTATGTATATAAATGATCTGATGGACAGAGTAACTTGTAATTTGTGGCTGTTTGCTGATGATGCTGTGGTTTATGGGAGGGTATCGTCTTTAACTGACTGTAATAGCATACAAGATGACTTAGACAAAATATCTAGTTGGTGCGAAGAATGGCAGCTAGCTCTCAATGTAGAAAAATGTAATGTGATGCGCATGAGTAGGAAAAACAATCGCATAATGTTCGAATTCAGCATTAGTAGTGAGCCTCTTGATGTTGTCGCGTCGTTCAAATATCTAGGCGTAACATTGCAGAGCGATAAGAAATGGAACGAACATGTAAGTACAGTTGTGAGTAAGGTGGACATTCGACTTCGGTTTATTGGGAGAATTTTGGGAAGATGTACTTCATCTGTAAAGAAGACCGCTTATAAAACGCTTGTACGACCGCGTCTTGAGTATTGCTCAAGTGTTTGGGACCCGCAGCAGATCAGTTTAAAGTAAGACATAGAAGCAGTTCAGAGGCGAGCAGCTAGGTTTGTTACTAGTAGGTTCGACCAATGGGCGAGTTTCATGGAAATGCTCCGGCAACTGAATTGGGGATCGTTGGAGGAAAGACGACGTTCTTTTCGTGAAATTGTGTTGAGGAAATTTAGAGGGCCGTAATTTGAAGCTGAGAGTAGTACGATCTTGCTGCCGTCTACTTACATTTCGCGTAGTGATCACAAAGACAAGAGAAATTAGGGCTCGTAAGGAGGCATATAGGCATTCTTTTTTTCCTCGTTCTATTTGGGAGGCCGGCCGCGGTGGCCGAGGGGACTGAGGCGCTCCAGTCACGGTCTGCACGGCTACTACGGTCGGGGGTTCGAATCCCCCCTCGGGCATGGATATTTGTGCCGTCCTTAGTCTGAGGTAGTTCATAAGTAGTTTGTAAGCTTAGGGACTGATGACCCCGTAGTTAAGTCCCATAAGTTCTACAAACATTTGAACATTTTCAGTTCAACAATTCTATTTGGGAGTGGAATAGGAAAGGAAATGCCTAGTAGTTGTACAGTGTACCCTCCGCCACGCACCTTACGGTGGATTGCGGAGTATGTATGTAGATGTAGATGTGATGAAAGTTGGGACCGAAGTATGTGTATGTCTATTTTCTGATGCCTCAAGAGGACATCACTCTTCTGTTTGTCCTTACAGGAGTGTATATTCAGTACAGTTTATTATGTTTCGTATTAATTATATATATATATATATAATCTTTTTTTTCCCTTTATTCCATTTCCTACAAATTCTGTACAGACGCGATCCGTTTTTGGATTGTATTGTAAATTTATACTGTACACACTGAGTGGGCCATGGGAATCCAATGGCCTGAAGGAAAACTAAAGAATAAAATGAAAAATAAATTATAAAAATGTTTTAGGCGACAAAAAATAGTTAAGGCGGCTGCTGGCCTGAAGCGGGAAATCCGGGTTCGAATCCCGGTCCAACACGAATTTTTCTACTTTGCATTGAATATATTTCTGTGACCTGAAAAGGTCTAAATGTTTAAATACTTCGAATTCGTGGTTGTGTGCGGTTCTGTGTAGCCTCATGTCTGACGTGCTGGTCTGTTATCGGGGCTGACGTGGGTGAGCGGGTATCTGGTGACATGTAACATTTGCAGCAGTAAGCCCTCAGCCGTGTATTTTGTTTTGATTGTAATGCATGTTTTGTGTCTCGTTTCCGCCGGTTGGCCGGCCGCGGTGGCCGAGGGGACTGAGGCGCGCCAGTCACGGTCTGCACGGCCGCTACGGTCGGGGGTTTGAATCCCCCCTCGGGCATGGATATTTCTGCCGTCCTTAGTGTTAGCTAGTTCATAAGTAGTTTGTAAGTTTAGGGACTGACGACCTCGTAGTTAAGTCCCATAAGCTATACAAACATTAGAACATTTTTCCGCCTGTTGTCCTAGGTGTCGGTGGCCGAGTAGAGAGAGACCGACGCAGGAAAGTAGGACGCACACGTGTGCGGATACAGAGTCTGAGTTGACCAGCCAGTGCGACAGCAGAAACTAGAAACACTAAGCTAGATTAGAACAAGATACATATTTCGTAGAGAAAGTACAATACTTAACCTTGTTAACTGAAGACTAGTGGAATGCAGGTACATAGTTTAACTAGGTAGAGGCCAGCCTACTGATGAGAGACTGTTGTAGTGCCTGTCTGATTGCCAAGTGAACGATCCAGTTCATTGGTGGCCACGAGCGGAGTTGCAGCAGAGGGCGCTCGTGGCTGACGTCGTAAGAACGCCGACCGTGCTTGCAAGGCGGCGCGCGGCGAAAGTACGTGGCGCGCACTTCTGACTTGGACGATACCACAGCATGTCTACATTATTGCCCTCCTATGCAAGGGTAGTAGTTTAATGTGTACCTTTAGCAATGTAGTATGTGTCCGTATGTGAGTATGTGTGTTCTTCCGTTATTTAAGTCTACTATGACTGCTTAGTGTCATACTCGTGTAAGACGGACTCTTATTGTGGTGTCGCACAAGTCTAAAGTGCGCGCCACCTACTTTCGCCGCGCGCCGCCATGCACGCACGGCGCGGCGTTCTTACGACGTCAGCCACGAGCGCCCTCTGCTACAACTCCGCTCGTGGTCACCACTGAACGACTTTGTTCACTTGGGACTGAGATAGGAACCAGCTAACACTTGGGACTGAGATAGGAACCAGTTAACACTTGGGAATCAGATAGGCACCAGTGAAGACTTGGCTATTGGATAGGCACTAGGAATGATCACTAGGCAGGCCTCTATCTAAATTATGTATCAGCATTCTGCAGTCAAGAACTATGTAAAAGTTAAGTATTACTAAGTATCTATGAAATATATATCGCGTTCTAATTTACTCTAGTGTTTCTAGTTTCTGCTGTCCCACTGGCTGCTCACCTTCGTACCTGCAAAAGCGTGCATCCTTTATTCCTGTGTCGGTCTCTTTCTACTCGGCCACCGACACCTACGACGGAAACGAGACATTTGTTCACATTCACGGCCTGAATTTTACGAATTCAAATATTTAAACATTTCTACCGTTCCAGGGAACTGAAGTACATTGGGGTTGGAAGGGACGCGCATCTGGATGGCCTAATCGATTAAGGCGACCACTGGCTCGAAGCGGGAAAGCCGGGTTCGAGCCCCAGTCCAGCACAAATTTTCAGCTACGCCGTTGAATTTATATCACTGCCCCGAAAAGATCGAAATGTTTCAATATTTTGAATTCGTAAGACAGACTTACTAAGGAGACATTTTTAACCCAGTTGTTGTTTGCTAAGTTGACGATTCCTTGATATCTCAGAATGTATCCCAACAAGCTATCCCTTCTCTTAGGCAGGATATGCCAGAAACTACTTTTCTCCCCAATTCTGCTGAGCACCTCCTCATTAGTTACGTGATCTACCCATCTTCATCTTCATCATTCGTCTGTAGCAACACATTTCAAAAGTTTCTATCTTCTTTTTTTCTGAACTACTTATCATCAACGTGTGAGATTACCGCCCAATAGAAATACTGGTAATTAATAGCATTTGATAATTAAACAGTATGAAGTTCACTGCAAACATTGACCATGCCAATGCACTAAATGTTACACAATTTTAATCTTATTAATTATGGTAGCAATGTATGTACACAGTTGGGTGACAACATTTATAGTTAGGCCATAGGTAGAAATTCTCCACGTTGAGATTTGCTGTGTGCTTGTAGCTGACGGGAGGCCAGCGAGCAGGCCGACGTTGGTGGCTTGTTCCAACTTAGGATTTTACAGTTCGTTTCCGGTGAGGGGAGAGAGGGACAATGGCGAGTGCCAGGCACAGTGCAGTGCACAGATATTGTAATACTACTGGCATTTGAAGTAATACGATGCAGTTAGGAACCTTTAAGGCCCTCATTACAAAATAGCCTGTTGATAAATAAACAATACATTAGCTGATATAGTCACATCTAACGTAATATGTTTAATTGACAATGAAAAGTAATAAATTACCAACGAAGACAAGACAGTTACACAACTAGCATGGCAATGTTTGTTTATAAAAATAATATATTAACTATTTCTCATTTTATTTTCAATTAATCTTTTGTATTTTATCTTGAAGTATTCAGTTAAATCACTTATCTGTGGTATAAGAAATTGCACGATTATGATAAACAGTACAAAGGATGTTTATACTAATATAAAAACGTAAGAAAATATTTGTTTAATGTGTAGTGTAATTATTTGGTTTTAAGTAAAGTTTTAGAAATGTATTGGCTGAGCGCTGTACGTTGGCAAATCGGTTAGAACAGTTCACTTGGGGAAGTTGATGACGTAGGGGAAAAAACCCCGGCAGTTGAGCTTTTGGCGCGCGCGCCTGGGCAGGAAGTGAGGACTCGGGACCACGTGGTGTGGCTGGCCGGGCGGCGTCGCTCTGCATCAGTCGGCATGTGGATCTCGAGGCGGTGACTTGAGTTTTGTGTGTGGCAATCGCCACGTGTGGTTGCTCGTCGTAGACTGCACCAAGTTAAATCGAGTGCTACTGTGTGTTTGTGAATATTTAGCCGGTGCAACAACGTGTGCATCGTATTGAATTAAAGTGACTGTGATTTGTTAATGTAACACGTGTCGTCGCATAGGCAGGAACATAAACGGTGTTTGAGACAGCCACGTGGTGTGAAATCAATTCGCGACAAATATTCATTTTGTCTGGGGGCTCACGAGCTATAACTTTATTTGGTACATTTACCGACGTACAGACGCGACAGCCACAGGGTTCAAATATTGTAAAATAAACAACATAAAGTGAACTTTCACGTGTTTTCAAAAATAGTAGTTAGTACACCCTTTTCTCCCATGAACTTGATTTTATTATGAATTTGTTTTGTTAATCATATGCAGGGAAGGAAAGCTGCGAACGTGTGATATCATCCCCTAGAAAACAAGTCAATCGCAATCACAGTTCCAGTGTTTTTGCATGTTTAGGAAATTGGTTCGCAGCTGGTGGTTGTGAGTTTAAAAAAAAAATTAAACTTTCTCAATTTTAAACTCTCACCCCAACCTTCACCCTCGCAAACGTTTCACTCCCATACAAAGCTACACTCCAGCCATTTCAGCGTGAAACCGTAAGAAATGAATCAAGTAATTGCAAAGCACCCTCCGACATGCACCATACGAAGTTAATGCCTAGAACCTTCGCGCGACTGCAAACAACGAGTTGACAAAGTATTACCTCAGAATGATAAAGTGTTTGTTAAGCTTATGGGACTGAACTGCGAGTTCATCAATCTCTAAACTTACAAATTAATTATAAACTATCTTATATTGAAGACAATACAAACGTTCATGCCCGATGGAGAATTCGAACCCCCGGCGGGGAATGGCCTCGCGCATCGGAGCGTAGCACCTCAACGCGCTCGGCCACTCCGCCGCGGCCGTTTTATTGCAATCGAATGTACGTTGTCGTGTCTACAGAATAACAGCCAAGTCAAAGCACGAAATTTGCAATTAAATAGCTGAAAAAGAGAGAAAAGCCAGTATTAGGAATCTGAGTTAGTCTCAGGGCGCGGTAAGAGACGCCACGGGGTAGATAGGCGGCGGGGCCAGCAGTCAGGCGCTGCTGACAAGGGCTCGTAGAGAACCAATGGGCCTTATACGGGCATCCAGTCGAGCAGTGTAGCTCAAGCATAAAATAAAAGCAAGGCTTCATAGAGGACAAATGGGCCTTCGTTGGGCGTCCAGTCGAACAGTACGGGCGTCAAGTCGAGCAGCACACGTGTCACTTAAATAACCACACGTGCATTCTTGGTGCAACAGAGTGCGTGGGACGAGAGGGAGAAAGAGAGAGGTCGCTCGCTGGGAGAAGACGCCACATCCCTGGGAGCCAATCACCCCGTTTACATGGGCTCCCAAAACCGTATTTCGTAAACAGATTTCCCAATTCCGCTTTTGGTTGGTTATGTAAAAACTCCAAAACCGATTCTGGAAATCCACTTCTCTAAAGCGGTTTTCCAGTTCCACAATCGATTTTCGTGCGCATGTAAACGCAACCATTTTTGAAGCGTTCTTGGCTTGTCAGATTGTGTTTTTTTGGTAAGAATTTTCGGCACATATGGACAGAGTGATGTTTTCTAATGTGAAATAAAAGTATTAATATTAGAGTGAGCACGAATCTGTGCATTTAAGTAAAGAAAAATAGCGATTATGCTGACTAAATCGGGGACTGAATCAGCTGTTTTCCAGCCGCCAACTTAAGTGGATTAGGAAATCCGATTCAGGCTGCTCCATGTAAACACGAAAGCGAAAAACGGTTTACGAAAATCGGTTTTCGTCTTCCGGAAGATGTGTTACATGTAAACGTAGTGAATGAAGGGCCAAGGGCGCGATTCAGGACCATATAAGGCGAGGTAAAACGGGGCACCTACCCCTCCACCAGCCTCTGGAGCAGTACCGAATGCTAACGCCTAAGACGATCCAATGAAAGGGCAAGAAACCTTCGACGCCTCTCCTGCGAGGCGCGAGAGGGGTCGAAGGGGAAATGTTGAACAAAACGGGGCAGCACGACCCTCCGGGAAGCAGTGTTTTGAGTAGGCAGCAAATGTAGTTGGCCGACAGGGTGCTTCGGAGGAAGTCGGGCTAGGGCGCAGCAGCTAGTATCCACTTAAGCCGTTCTCACACGGGACGTGTTGTCCCAACGTGGCGCAGGCCAGACGTGCTGTCTACCTAGCTACAGCACGCTCTGAAATGACCCGCTTCATCCCACGGAACACAACGTGCTGCTAATCGTGATTTGCTTTGCGACCGCAGCGCTCTCCATCGCCCGTTGCTTGGGATGGCGCATTCATCATTGTGTTTACAAAGATAGATGTGCGTAAAATAACACAGTATCTCTCTTAGCCATCGTCGGAAAAAAACTAAATGCTCTCTTATGCTTGCATGTGGCATGCAATACTCTTAAAGAAATTGCATTTTTTTCTCTTTTTCTTCAATAAGCACAAAGACGGTACATGTATTTGAAAGTGGTTAGATAATAACAAAATTTACGAAAAAATCAATTTTGGCAAAAATTCTTAAAAAAATTGTCAATGGTGAAATACATCAGTTGCACCATCTCCAGTTGTCTTGCTCTTATATTCCCATTTCCCACGTTGTACATATTCTGTATATTCAGAGATAATAGTTTCTGACCATATATTTTACTTATTATACACGCGGAACAACGCCCCAGATCGACAATCGTTGTGATAATTTTTGCTTTTGGTTTTGTACGTAAACACTGTTCCTCCTACACTGCATCTGCTTCCGTAACCACGCGCTAGCCATGTTCACTTTGCACTGTTAAACTGAATTATGTCAACAGTGGACTGAACTACAACTTAATTCAAACACCGTGGGGAAAACCGAGTGACGTAGGGTACTGTCTTGAATTTTATTTGTTCCTGTGGCCTAGAACGAAAAACACAACAAATTCTGTCGTGGACAAAGTTCGTTCTTGTTGCTAATAAATAACGTCGAATACCGAATATTATAATTGTATTATATTAACAGACAAGTTGATTAACCATAATTAATCGAAATGGTTAAAAATATCTGGGAGAGTGTAGATGCAAACCTGTTATTTACATGTCTTTTTGTCCACACCTCGTAACGCTAACCACCATGCTAATCCGTCGTCTTAAAAAGAAATAACTAATATCTGATATTACACTTAAATTAATGAGAAAGAACCAGAAACATTAAGGAAACAAAAAGGGAAAGAATACAAATATATGAGAAGTACGGGGTCGCGAACTCGAGCTACTCTCAAACTTCTGCTCCGCAGCTCAACGCGCTTCCGACTGCGCTATTTCTCCTCTCTATTGCGCTCTATTTTTGGTATACTATACACCTACAACATGTTGTAATGTCTTATTTGTCTATGACAAAGTATCATAAAGACGCTCCTTTGATAAAATGGCGTTGAACCGTAGTATAGGGACGATATTCTTTCATGGTATACAAATTATAACACTGACTAACGTTAAATACGGTAGCCTTTAAAGCTATGGATATATAGTTTCCGGTCATTTATTGTAACAAATCATACCTAAAATGATGCGTTTTCTAAAGTTCTTCAATTTACTGGCGCTTTAAAAAGATTATATTTATACATCGTACGCTAAAGGCTAGTTTACACGACGACGCTAGGTTTCATGAGACTGCGGTAATGGCCAGTGCGCATGCGCGGCAGGCGTTCGCGCAACTCTTTGGCGAAACTAAACAGTTTCGGCACCTTCCAACTTTGGCGAAACTGATTGCGCGTGTTTTTAGGTTAGGTTATAATCAATACAGAAATAATTCGGTTTTTGAGCATATATAGACTGCATTGGTGTTTGTGCGATTTCATCGGTGAATATCTTAGGAATAAGCAGCGGCGTGTTGGTGCTCTTCAAGAAATTATTCGTGAATTAAATATTGATGGGGTGACGGTTAGTGAACTGCAGACTAAAATACATTCAATTCCAATTGCCTATACAAACTAACTATGGCAATTGTGGATTTGGGAACACGGTACAGGTACTGTAGAGACGAATATCTACACGACAAGAAACGTAATGCAATGAAATTAATTTCAGTTCTGGTAACAATGCTTCACGCTTAACAGTATCTTGTTTCTTTATTGCATTACTGATTCTGTTCCAAAGGAATGTGAACCGCTCTGGTGACAATCTAAGTTGATTAAAATAACTTCTGGGGTCTTCAACCACAATTTCTTGCAGAAAGGTCGCGGAACAAGCGAGCTGACGTCTTATTTTAATCCCACACGAACCTTAAACACGTATCTTATTCTCTTTATGTTTAGTCTTATGCAGAGAGTTCTCACAGAGAAGCAATAGCTCCGCCACAGCTGTTACAGCTACCAAAACTTTCATTCTACGGCACTTACAAAACAACGAAACTGAAGTGTATGGTATTGGCGCCGTGTCTACAGACATACACGAAACCAGTTGCACGCAATTGATTTCATGCAACGAGTGTCGCAACCTAGTGTCATCGTGTAGACTAGCCTTAAAACGAAAGAAGGCACGAAATACGGAGTTCCGTTTGCAATATGGCGGATAAAAGGTTCTGCTTGTCACGTGAAAACCAGGTCGCTTTTCATTGGCCATGTTCCACTCCACGGAGCAAAAATCCAACATGCTGGATCAACGCCACCTACAGGTGGCGTTGGCTGGATCCTTCATTCCACGCTTCGCAGGTCAGTGGAACGTGGAATTCCGCGCTGCAACGGCACCACGTCCTCCTCGACGTGCGTTTCCACGTCCCGTGAGAGGACGGCATTAGTCTTCAGCAGCAGGCAGGTCAGCCGTTGCCGGCCGCGGTGGCCGAGGGGACTGAGGCGCTCCAGTCACGGTCAGCACGGCCACTACGGTCGGGGGTTCGAATCCCCCCTCGGGCATGGATATTTGTGCCGTCCTTAGTCTTAGCTAGTTCATAAGTAGTTTGTAAGCTTAGGGACTGATGACCCCGTAATTAAGTCCCATAAGTACTACAAACATTTGAACATTTTGTCAGCCGTTGGGGAGTTGTCGATAGACAGCAGAGTAAAGTTGCGGGGCACTTTAGTGGCTAGGACTAGTGGGCTAGTTTGCGAGACGCTGTGTGTCGTAGAGCTAGAGAGATATTTACAGAACGGACGTTTTTCCGTCTCTGTGTAGGACTTGTCTGAGGTAGCGATACCTCCTCTCGAGCAGTAGGGAATTAATGTAACTATTTCAGAATAAACTATTCTTAAAGACAAGTCTTGTTGAGATTTACCAGTACTCTCCTCTCACAACCTTCAGAAAGATTGACTTACAGCCTAAAAGTTTGCGTGTCAAAGACTCCCTCTCACTTGGGCCAACACGCAAATTCTCCCCATACGAACTCTGTCGCCTAATCCCGAGCAAAACTCACGCTAGGGACGTGACAGCTTGCATAAAGTACGAACAAAAAGCCAAGAAAAGAAATTATGAATAGTAGTGTTTTTCCGTCTTTGCAACTACAATAAAAATGCGATTTTTTTCTCACCAGACGCGTTTCGTTTTACTGAATGTAAAACATCTTCAGTGCTCTGTAATAATAGAAATCTAAAGTTTGTTTTGTGTTTAGATCGAAAACAGTTCTTACATGGACCCTGAAAAGTAGGCCTAATGTTTGGTACTTACGGAAATTTTGTCTTCTTTTCGCTTCACATCATGGAATGCCGGTCTGTTTAATGCAATACCGCCGGTTCTTTATGCTGTGTCGTTTTCTCACTACTTTCACTGTCACTTTTTCACTGTTCATAGTTGTTTTCCACAGATCAGAAGTGTTTGTTTTTGTTTTTACTGATTCTGCTCAGTGTGTTATTGGAGTGTTGCCAACCTCACAAATGTAGTCCTTTCTATATGTTTTATAATAAATTATGTTTCGGTGTATTTAGTTTTGATGTAAGCGGATTGGAATAGTGGCAGAATAATACATGTATATATTTAATGGGAACATTATTATTATTTTATTTAATATTTTTATTACTATTATATTATTATAATTGTTGTTATTATTGGTGGGGGGTTGAGTAGTAGGGTAAGATGACTGAATGGTGGTTGGATGTGGTGAGGTGTGATGTGAAGTGAGATGGAAGACAAAAGTGATGGATATGAGGTGTGGTGCAGTAATATTAAACTCCTGGGTGGTGGTAATGCAAGTAGTGTGCATGTGCATGTGCATGTGTGTGTGTGTGTGTGTGTGTGTGTGTGTGTGTGTTTGGGGGGGATGTGTTTTTTGTTGAATCTGGTATGTGATGTAGGGTAACAGTGAGGGGAACGAGGTTGAGTGTTTGTTAGCAGGGAGCGAGAACGTTTTGGAGTTTTATATCAATATGTGTGACACGTTCGGAGAGTCACGTTTATATATTAGATAATGCAGTATTACAATTGATAAACATTGTAGATATCCCTCACTACGATCTTCGCCAGGCGAGGTCGTCAAGGTCGTTTGTGCTTCGGCGCTATGGCCATCGCCTGAAAGTTGCGGTGTGACAGGTTGCTTCAGGGTCACGGTGGCATTCCGGTGTTTGCTAGTTGCGCGCGGGATCTCGTACTCTACACTACTGTTCAGCCGCCTCAATCATGGGATTTTTCAATATTTTTGCATTTTGTATTATGTTACGATTAATAATATTCCAAAAGGGCCCCAAGACAATTCCTGCCTCTTTATATAATACAAAAATCTCATGTCCTCTATAGGGCACATCAGGACACCACAAGTCAGTATGGGGTGTGACATTCAACTATGCAATCTGTTAATATGCTTTTATTTCAAATGACCAAATGCTTGTTAAGCTTATGAGACTTAACTGCGGGGTCGCCAGTCTCGAAACTAACAAACTACTTATACTAAAGACAACACAAACATTCATGCCCAAGGGAGGATTCTAACGCCGCTCGCGCATCGGAACGTAGCGCCTCAATGCTTTCGGTCACTCCGCCACGGGTATGCTTTTATTTATTTGTTTGTGTTAGTCATAGTATAGGCTGGTTTGGCATTAAATAAAGAATTCCACGGAAATTTGAGTGCTCACATAGCCAACAAACCGCCTTTCCCTTGTGTCAGCCATTTTAGCACTGCAGCACAGTGAACAAGTGGCACATTAGTGTTACTTTTTCAGTTCCAACATGTACTGCCACCTTCCGTTTATGTGTTGAGATGCCTAGCACTGTCACGAACATTTTAATATTGACACTAGATTTATATTGTTTTATGTCCCGTACAGGGGACGCAGGGACTGAGGAGGTTAGGGCTGTGTTTGAACACGACTCGAACTGTTCGAACAATTTACGTCACAGCCCGCCAAATCTTGGGATTTGTTCGATCTTTCGATGGGCTTGCGATCTAGTAAACTTTGCTCTTGCTATGCAACGATCTGTCTTAGGATTTCCAAGGCATTGAAGATGTTAATAATAAAAAGAACTATGAAACATGAACTTAAATATCTTCTAGGTTGAGTGTCACGTGTAAAAACGGAACCTACAAACTAAACAAGAAACATGTTACTCTCCAACTTTCGATCATTCCGCTCGTCTAGGGTTACCTGGGGTGTTAGAAACAATCTTTATGCAAAACACTATTTTCACAAAGTAAGCTGTTCTAAGTAAGGAATACGATCGGATAAGGTTTGAAGTTACAGCGAAGTTCCACATACAAAGAAGTTTTAGAAAGATAATCCCAAACTCGGTTAAACTGTTTTTCGCTTAACTACTTTCGACGAATTACCAGTATGCCACCATTATCAAAATATATGATGAAACTTTTCACATGATTTTGCAAAATTTTCGTTTTACAGATCATTGACCAATCTTTAGGAGGACGTGATGATTTTACTTGTGACCGTGACGTCATACTGTTTCCCAGGGGCGTAGATAAATTTTTTCACTGGGGGAAGGGGGGGGGGGTTCAGAACCAGAACCATATTGAGATGCTCTTGCACAGTTGACAGGTGCCAAAGTGGTGATGCCCCCCCCCCCCCCGTAAAACAAACTTGCATTTTCTTCTATTAATTTGCAAAATATTGCGAATAGTTGATAATAGAATGAAGCGTTATTGAAAAAGATTATAGACATGAAGAGCAGTCATTTCTGGTATAGTGGTATACCTGGAAAATGACGGGCGTTCACCTGCCGAAATACTGGCTGTCGTCGAAGACGTTGCCCAACTATATTCCCATAAATTACTTTAACATTACATACAGAATAAGCCCAATTTCCACAGCAAAAGTCGCTGTAGGGATTAGTAAATTAGAAATACCTTCCGCACTACCACATCTGGCTCAAGTCGTCAGTTGCCAGCAATCGTAAAAAATCGAAAACCTTCAGGCAAATGGCATATAGGGGGAATGGCGCAACCTTAAGGGAAACCAGTTGTTTTTTACCGTATTAAAGTTGTCTTTTTCGTAAACAATAATACTACAGCTTCGCTAGCTAATACTACGTTATTATAATTTGTTTTAGACGTGTATTTTGTTAAGTTTTATTGTAAAAAAATATATTGCGAAAGTATATGCAGTGGCACCATTACCCTGGGTTCCGGGGTAATGACGCCATACATTTGAAAATCAAGGATTAACCTATACGATGAGTGAGTAGTAGTAAGTAAGCGTTACAACCGTTGTAATTTATACTTATTACTCTTCTGTATTAGACGTTTAGAAGGCTTCAAGTACTTGTCGATGTAAAATTCGAATAAAAATACGTTTTATAATTTAAGCTTGATGAAGACACCGCAAAAGTCAGAAATACCGCTATAGTTTTTGGCACTTCAAACCTACTACATTCTGCAAGTGCCCATTTCACAAAATGTATGCATCTGTATTACACTTCATTTAGCCTAAATTCTCCACCATGGCGTCATTGCCCCAGTTGAGAAATATGGTTAAGAACGTCAAATTAAAGCCAAAGATTTTGCGAAACAATTAGGTTAGAGGCACAAAATCGAAGCTACATACCTACAGATTACGTTAATACGAGTATTAAAAAGCACTGACAGGCACGACGTGGAATGACAGCCATTGAAGGCATGAGTGAATGGGTTCAGGTGGCTCTCTGCAAATGTTGAGGTGGTTGAATAGAAGACGTGATAGGAATCTTGTTGTGTGTGCCTTTCTTTAGACGTCTTTTCAAGCTTAAAACAAAATTTTAAATCGCTCGTTTGCTAGTTGATTGTCCTGTTCTCGGTTCAGAACCAACGCACTAAAGAAGCACTTCATCCGACAGGCCTAACACGAAATATACAAGGTGTTCAACTGAACTACGGTGGGGTCAGGTTGTCAACACGGGTCACTACACAGGGGGCAGCGTTGTGATTCGCCTGTGTTGCCCGATCGACCGTTCTAACTTCATTCACCGAACTTTACTGTCACAGGTGTTAATTATTGTAATTGCTTTATTACTAAGTATAATCAAAATTGTTTTCATTGAATTGTTTTATATTTCATACTCTTCCATATCAATTTCATAATCGCATTGACTTTCTATTTTTCCTTGTTTTTCATCCTGTTTTTTTTTTCTTATCGACTGGAATTTTCGTTTCGTCTACAACATGTAACTGAGACGATCCATCAGCAACTATGTAACTGAGTACCAAGCAGCACTGCTCCTCAGGATATTTTCAGGTAAGCGATGACAACGAAAAATTGCAGTTCGCTTTTAGCGCCGAACCTTGAAAGACCACCGTTAATTGTAAAATTAATTCTAGTTGAAAAGACCCAGTTAAAACGCTTACTTTAAACATATAACTCTGGCCGTAAAGCCAGCTAAAGGATTCGCGTGAACTACTGGCTACTTCTTGCAACAGAATCTTGTTCCCTGGCCGAGTATTTAGAACTGACTCAAACTTCAGTTTAGCAGCAGGAAGACAAAGAGACCGTGGCCAAAATACGTCGTAGATCAGGAGAATTACACACAATCATTAATATACAAGCCACCCCGAACTAAACCATTTCATGAAGGTGGCTGTGAGAACATTTATGGCGCAACGGAATTTGCATCTGAGTTGGTTCTCAGCACTGGTGAAAAACAACATTAAATAAAAAAGGGAGGGTATTCATAAACTAATGTTTATAAGAAGGATAACGTTTCACAGACAATAAATTATTTATTCAGTTCAAACATGAGCAAATAGGGGAACAAATTTTGTTAAACAATAAAAATGCATCCCCATTTAGAATAACTTAAAGTAATCTGAATTGAACATCGTCGGAGGAGCGATTTACAGTCAACAAGCATTCAGCAAAGCAAAGCGAAACTCAGCCAATTTAGCGTGCTGATACGAAGCAGAATCAGGCGCCGCTATCGTAGGCGAAATTCAGCGAACCAGGATGCGCCACACAACACACGGAAAATAAACTTCGTAGGTGGCTCTGCTCTGCCTTTCCTTACTTGAGATGGTACGCGATAATAGCAAGATTAATTTCCATTCAAATCAAACCGGAAGCCTGCAGACTTACTGAGACACACAGCACGTGTCTGCTACATTACATATACGCACCCCACTGAAGGCGAAGTGCTTAAGGGTCGCATTCATTTCAACAAAAATCAACGGAATCATAGATTACGAAGCAAGAATACACAATAGTAAGGCACTGACATGTGAGCAGTGACGAGCACTCAAGTGACTAGCTATAAACCCTTGGAGTCGGAGTTCGGAACCATGTGGTTCCGAAAACCAGTAAAAAATACAAAATTCAATTTCGGAAAAATAAAGAAAAATAGGTAAGGCATGCAACCCTTAGAAATGCATAAGATATCATAAGGAAACTAAAGAAATACAGTTAGACACGATTGGAAGGATTTACACGGATGGACGAAGTCCCGTCTACAAAAATCTGAAAAATGGAATACATTCAATGTCGGAGAAAATCAACTAAGAAATAAGGAAAGCAGCCCCTAGATATACATAGTATTTCATAAGCAAGCTAACAAAGGGCGTTGTACAAGGCTAGAAGGGAATTTACTGGGGGATTCTGAATGTAAAGTACAAGTTGGAAACGCAACAATTTAAAATAGACGGAGAGAAGTTCGCGCCGGCCGCGGTGGCCGAGGGGACTGCGGCGCGCCAGTCACAGTCTGCATGGCCACTACGGTTGGGGGTTCGAATCCCCCCTCGGACATGGATATTTGTGCCATCCTTAGTGTTAGGTAGTTCATAAGTAGTTTGTAAGTTTAGGGGCTGATGACCCCATAGTTAAGTCCCATAAGCTATACAAACATTTGATTTAGAAGATCGCGATGTAATAAGGAAAATCAGAAAGATACATACATGATTTCTTGCCTGAATGGCCTAGAAACAGACACAGGGGTAGATGAGGGGTTTGTTCTAAGAACACACCACGTGGAGTACATATCACTCACGGAAGGAGGAAACAGAAAGGAATATTTCACATGTACTACACAGAATAAAACATTCCCGCACATTAGTCGCATCCCACAAAGCTAGAAGAAATTAAACAAAGTTCGTACACCACCAGCTAGTCTCACAAAGGTTACCGATTCGCCGTTATCAAACCGAATTAGTTAAATATTCACCGCGTTTACCTATGCAAAATCACTGAAATGAAATTGAGTACACTTCCATACATGATCAGAGAAACTTATTCCGAAAAATGAACCTAAGTTCTGAGGTCTAACTTGAACAAAGGAGACAACGAATTGCTACCATTTCAAGGGAGGAGAGAAAATCAGAACGTCTTACTACGTCGAAGTGCAGCCACAGAGTGCCCAGACGGCCAGCGAGCCTGCTACCAGCGGCCGGAAATCGGTAAAAACCCAACGAAAAACCGCGCTGGTGGGGAGAGCCTAAACTCGCGCGTCCTGTCGATGCTTGCTACTGGGCATTGCCAAACTTGTAACCAAAGGGTGGAGGAACCTCTTTGGCAGCATCAGAAGCAGAGGTTGGTAACGACTACCTATCGACATGAAGCCAGAGAGGAAAAGCGCGCAGCCAGGAGCAGACAACGAAAATTCTCATACATACGCTCAGACTCCCATGCTAGACGATTCTCATACAGAATAAAGCAAGTACACAGTCTCACAGGGACAGTGGCGTCACAGAGAAACTGTTCATCTTGCCACATTCATAGACACAATGATAAATTATTAGCATAATAAAATCCCAGCAATATTAACACAGTATTACAGAAACTAACATTTAAAAACATGAAATGAAATGCTATTCCTCATGCCTCCGAACGAAAGGGGTTTTCGTTTAGCAAAAAGCCTGTATAGCGAACTTTGATAAATTACAAAGTTAAAAATCTAGGGAAACGGCAGACAGCCGTCTTTCAACCTGATGTTTTTCTGTCTTGAGTTTGCGATCGTTATATTAGTTGTGCAGCAAACTGTTCACCGCTGTTTTCTCTTACACATCACTCATCGCGAGGTTGTGGTTAAGTCAAGAAGTGAGTTCAAATTCAGGACTGCGAAACGCGTCCTCTGCCACAGTAGAATCATTGTTCACTTAATATAAATTGCCACATTTCCAATATACGAGGGTTGGAGCTTATATAGTGGCAACACTGTTGTGGAAACACTGTGGAATGGAATCTGCCTTTGTTACTGATAGCACACGTTGGTAACATACCAGCCTTACCTCCAAGCAAATTGACTCGCTCGTCCCATGTCACCGGCGTGCGCACACCTGAGGAAAACAGTCACTTATGAGCGAGCGGTCTAACGTAACGGTGTCACTATGTTTTCGAAACAGGAACAACGGAGTTGTATCAAGATTGAATATGCCAGAGATCGTACAGCACGACAGTGTCATCAAGGTCTTCAGAGTGAAAGTTATGGTGGTTCTCGTGTACGACTGTCACGGTGTTATCCTAACGCATTGCGTCCCTCCACGGCAGATAGTCAAATGTTCAAATGTTTGTTAAGCTTATGGGACTTAACTACGGGGTCATCAGTCCCTAAACTTACAAACTACTTACGAACTACTTACGAACTAGGACGGCACAAATATCCATGCCCGAGGGGGGATTCGAACCCCCGACCGTAGTGGCCGTGCTGACCGTGACTGGAGCGCCTCAGTCACCTCGGCCACCGCGGCCGGCGGCAGATAGTCAATGCACAGTATTACTGTTCCGTTTTGGTGCATCACCTGCGACCAGCTTTGCGAAAGAAGCGGCAATACTTTCTGCGCAACCCACCCATCATTTTGCACGACAATACGCAAACGCATACACCGCAAGCTGTGGCTGCTCTGTTCGGTGGATGGGACTGAGAAGTACTGTACCATCCACAATCTCCTCGGACTTAAATCCATGTTCAAATGTTTGTAGAGCTTATGGGACTTAACTACAGGGTCATCAGTCCCTAAACTTACAAATTACTTATGAACTAGCTGATACTAAGGACGGCACAAATATCCATGCCCGAGGGGGGATTCGAACCCCCGCCCCTAGTGGCCATGTAGACCGTGACTGGCGCGCCGCAGACCGCTCGGCCACCACGGCCGGCACTTAAGTCCTTTAAACTTTGACTTAGAAGATGAAGGAACGCTTCACTACAGTTCCAGAGATTCGACAGACAGTATACCTCTCCATTCGCACCATCAACAGAACAGGGACGCGGCGGATTAGCCGGGCGCATTGGGGCGCCGTGATGCGGTGCGCGCGGCTGTTCGCGGTCGGAGGTTCGAGTCCACCCTTGGGCTACGTTAGTTTATCTTAGTTTAAGTAGTTTGTAAGATACTGACTAATAACCCAGCAGTTGAGCCCGCAAGATTTATAAATATTTGAAGTTTTTTTTAAAGGCGCTGCTAACGATATACTACGCCTTTCACATCTCTGGCAATGGGACCTACGCAACGCTGGTTACTACTTTGAAGGACAGTAACTGGTGGAAAGATATTGTAAACTATTGATACCAAATACGATGCTTTTTGTCGAATTATTTAATACAACAGGCCTGTTTCTGGTGAATGCCATCGTCAGGTGTAGCTTGTAAGATCGCTGCTTTTCTTATATGTATAGGTTCTTATGTACATATGTAAAAGAACTTTTGTTGTTATAGCTCTTATATAGCTATATACATACCTTCTTTAAAATTATATATGGTGTAAAGATGTAACGCTTTTATATCGGTTGTGAAAAAGTAGTTGCCACTATTTAAGTTCCGACCCTCATAACTTCAAGCGATCGCTTCAACACTACTCCGCACTATACAGTATGTTAAAAGCGTTTGTGAAGTGACCACCGAGTTTCTGTGTCACCTACAGCTGGGCTGTAGCCGCTGCTTATGTGGCAACACTATAGTGCCACTCGGGAACGTCAACTAACAAGTAATTTGAATAGAACTATAGCAACCAGGAGAATCGTGTTCGAAGCCCGGTCCGGCACTCATATTCAAAATCCTCCACATACGTAATTCAGTGCCCACTCGGACCAAAGTCACCAAAGTCGAATAGCACGACATTTTGTTAGTTTCGTAGGCAGTGTATGTGAAACGTTACATTCGCGCGCACTTGAGGACTTCTGTGGCAGTGTACTCGTGGCCTTGGCCAGAACGCACACCACGCGAAACAATAATGTGATGACCTCGGCAAATCCAGCCAGCGAGCTGATCGGCAGTTCCGCACGTGCCGATCTAAAAAAAAAAGTTCAAATGTTCGTAGAGTCTATGGGACTTAATTACGTGGTCATCAGTCCCTAAACTTACAAACTACTTATGAACTAGCTACAACTAAGGACGGCACAAATATCCATGCCCGAGGGGGATTCGAACCCCCGACACGTAGTGGCCGTGCAGACCGTGACTGAAGCGCCTCAGTCCCCTCGGCCACCGCGGCCATGCCGATCTCCCTACGGGAAGGTAGCCTTGCTGTCACAGACGACTCACGATGAAACCTGTCAATGTGGCAGATTCAGGAACTGACAGCCCTGTAAATACCTGAGATATCACCTCTGGACTAGACTGTGTACAATACCTACAGTCCATACAGAGACAAGATATTACATTCAGTATAACGTTCGCATTTAAGTATTGCAGTATCAGAAACACACCTACAACGTAATAAAACGGTATTGGTACATCAGTGTCACAACCTGCCTTGCGTCAAGCATACTACAACACAGGCTTATTGTACGGTGCAGGAAACTGTAAACCACAGAGTGAGGTTGAATGCTGGAATAACGATCATGCCACTCTTCCACCTTGTTCTAACAACATCGAAATGTCGCATCTGCACTTTGAGGACTACGTAAGCAAAATCAAATGTCTGTTAAACTTATGGGACTTAACTACGGGGTCATCAGTCCCTAAACTTACAAACTACTTATCAACTACCTTATACTAAAGAAGGCACAAATATCCATGTCCGAGGGGGGATTCGAACCCCCGACCGTAATTGCCGTGCAGACCGTGACTGGAGCGCCTCAGTCTCCTCGGCCACCGCGGCCGGCACTACGGAAGCAGTATCGGGTCAGCAGGATATGTCTTTTGCGCTATTATAATAGTTATTACTCTAAGCAGAGTAAAGAAAGAACGCCAGAATCAGTAAGAAAAAATTATGGACACCTAATCCCCGCGTATCACAAAACAAAACAACGTAAGAGAGCCACTTCAGTAGCGTTAAGATACGCTACAGTTCTGAAAAGAAAACTGTTTTTGAGGCCTGAGGTTTCTGATAAAAGATTTAACCAACTTACGGTTTCCAATAAACTGCAGTTTTAGCCCATAGATTCCGAACTATATCCCGATTGTGATCTTTATCGTCTTCTGGGAGCCACAATCGTTTTCTTTCTTTCACTAAACTTATCAGTTTCTTATGGTCTATATTTAGTGAGTGAAAACGTCGGTCGATATGACCGAAGAACACAAACTGATTAGAATTTCCCCGAGTGTCGTCCACAGCCTGTACAATGTGTAGTACTGGTTTGAAACGACCGGCCGTTTTCTAGCGATGCCGGTCGTCGGTAAAACCCACTGCGAAAGCAGCCTTAGGCTGTGGCACCGACAAACTGTCGTCAGACGCCGTCGCCCGAGTTTGACTGAGAACATCTGCCGACAGTATGGTCAAAAAAAGTTCAAATGTTTGTTAAGCTTATGGGACTTAACTACGGGGTCATCAGTCCCTAAACTTACAAACTACCTTATACTAAAGACGGCACAAATATCCATGCCCGAGGGGGGATTCGAACCCCCGACCGTAGTGGCCGTGCAGACCGTGACTGGAGCACCTCAGTCTCCTCGGCCACCGCGGCCGGCTGACAGTCTGGACACCCTGCATCAGATATAGTTTGTCACTTGGTCGGGTTAAGAAGATTAGATTAGGTTTTTAGGTTAGAATCTACTCTGTGTGTGAAGTATATTAGATTTCAATTTCCTGAGGTGCAATGGATTCCACCGACTTTTTATGGTTGCAAATGAGTGCTACAATGTGGCTTTCGATATTAATAAAGACATCGAATACATACGAATCAGCTACATCTGTCTCGTAAGAAGAAAGTGGGAATTGTGTACTGTTCTCAGTTATTGCTACAGCCAGACAAGCTTTACGAATATATGAGGTACTGTACCGGTAAAAGGAAAATTTCTATTACATACTCGTGGTATTTCGTACTGTCACTGACAAGTAGTTTACAGTTTTGCTGAATTTATTTGAAGTTATGCAAAAAATACACCACTTAACCTCCATGCATTAAATCATGAAAAACTACACCAGTTAGGTAAGTTTATAGCTGATCACAACGAGTTTCAAGAATTTATTCGCATCTTCTAGTGCATTTGTTTATCCAAGTATGGCACTTTTCCGATGTTTCAATGTGTGATTTTCTGCCACTCTTCCACTGCAGTTGCCTTTTTTTTTAGGTTACTGAAGTTCGGAAAATCGGACAGAACAAATCTTGGGGTGTGTATTTTAGCCTGCTGTTAGAAACCATAATTTTCTTTGTCTGTTTAAAGGTATTGTGCCTCTACCATTACTCAGAATATCAAACATAACAATCATGACTTAGGCCTACCTTTATACAAAAACCAGTGTAAGTGACGATTTTTGTGTTGTGATATCCATTGTAATGGAGCAGACAGCACTTGGAAATACAGACAGAAGTATTATTTAGTATGTAAAAAACTTGCCAATATTTGTTATGTATGACTGCCCTCATTGTAATAACCTCAAAAAGACTACATCTGTGCAAGAACTGCATAAAATAACACATGGAGACATCACGATGTATTCATCTAAAACAAATGCACTAAAAGCGATAATATTCTCGAAATGCGTTGTGCTAATCATACAAATACGTAATGGGTGTAGTTTTTCAATATTTAAATCCATGAATAACACAGTTGTAGGCTATCCATAAACATCCGATTATGATGAACGAAATGAAGTTACATTGATCTTCAATGACTGTCATTCAGTACATTTGTCACAGCCAAGTGTGAAGTTAAGAATAAGATAATTTTGAACACGGAACCACTGAAAAGCGAAAGCACACGTACACATTTCCACAGAACAGAATCACCGTCTTTTGAAAGAACACCAGAACCAGTAAGAATAGTTTGTGAATAGTTAATACCCGATTATGATAAAGTAAAACAACTTAAGAGAGCCACTACAATATCATTCAGATACGCCGCAATTGCAAATTGAACACATTTTTTGAGGTTATAATTTACGCCTAAAATTTCTGATACAGGATTTAACCAACTTGGATCCGCTCGGTTAGCCGTGTGGTGTAACGCACCACTTTCCGAGACGGGGAGGCGTACCGGCCTCGGTTCGATTCCGCCCAGCGGATTAACGAAAGGCGTCGGAGTGCCGGGCAGCCTGGATGTGGTTTTTAGGCGGTTTTCCACATCCCCCTAGGTGAATACCGGGCTGGTTCCCAAGTCTCGCCTCAGTTACACGATTCGCAAACATTTCGTAACATTTTACACTTTCACCCACATATAACACTATACGCAGACATTTGGGGCTACACATTTTCTGCCGGCCGCGGTGGCCGAGGGGACTGAGGCGCTCCAGTCACGGTCTGCACGGCCACTACGGTCGGGGGTTCGAATCCCCCCTCGGGCATGGATATTTGTGCCGTCCTAAGTAGTTTGTAAGTTTAGGGACTGATGACCCCGTAGTTACGTTCCATAAGCTGTACAAACATTTGAACATTTGAACACATTTCCTCCTGGGGGGCATGGGGTGGCGGCAGGAAGGGCATCCGGCCACCCTGTAAATATTAACACATGCCAAATCCGCGTTTAAGACAGTGCCGACCCCGCATGTGCGGGAAAAGGGCCTAAGAGAAAGAAGAAGAAGATTTAACCAACTTGGGGTTTCCAATAAACTCTAATATCAGACCATAGATTCCGAAGTATAATCCGTGATATTTACCGTCTTCTGGGTGCCACAATCTCTTTTTTCTCTAACGGCATCAGTTTCTCGCTGTTCATATCTATCGTGTGAGAATTTCACCGTCCGAAGTCTCTACGTTCGGGCTATGAGATCGGCTACACTGTGACCGTGCCCATCGGCCGTCTTCCGCCGATGCCGGTCATCGGTGAAACCCACCGATATCGGAGCCACTGTGACCACAGCCTTGGGAACCCGCAGATGACGTCATGTCGCTAACACAGCAGCTCGATGTTTGTGGCGCGGCTAGGTCATTGCTTGGCTGACGGTGCTGGAAATGCAGACAGCTGACACCAGCACTAGCCGAGGGCAACGCCACATCACAGCAGCCGTGCACTCCGCGGAAAGGCACCCTAGGCCTTTTAAGTCTCTTTTTTTTTATTGAGGAATGAAATTATTTTTATGTTATAATCCTCCAATCTTACATTTTTAATTATTTTAGAAGCAATATTTACGCAATTCCACGCACCCATTTTCATAATACAAAATCGCGAGTAATGAAAAGCATGCATTGTTTCTATGGACTAAATTAATTTTGTAGTACTAACTGTTGTACTAAATAAACTTATCATTCAGTAATTGTCACGAAAAATAACTACTACCTTCAGTTAAGCCATGGAATACAAATGACCCACAAGTCCGCCTTGTGTGAAGTTCACCAAATCAAATTTACAGATGTTTGTAAGGCTATGGGACCAAACTGTAGTCTCCAGACTTACAAACTACTTAAACTTATACTAAGGACAGCAAACCCATCCATGACCGAGGATAGCTAATAACTCACCATAAATACGTCACTCAGCCTTTAAGTAGCTCAGAGACCGTCTTTATACGCTGAGATCTAGTAATAAGTTGCAAACAAATTTTACCACGTTGGCTGACATTCGGCACTGAATTAAATCAATGAGGAATGTTGAAAAGTTGTGTCCAGCCAGGATTCGAACCTGCTTACAAGGAGTTACCATTACCACTGCGCTACTGGGGATACAGCAATCATAATGGCCACTTAGGCTACCATTCCTCACCTCCTGTCAGGCACAAATTCTCAACTTATCCAGACACGACTAACCTACTGCTCCTGCCCATTACCACTCATTTCTCGCAGCATTTTATTTGTTGCCATAAGAGTTCTGACCTGGTGTCCGCCTGCAGACAAGAAAGGATAATTGGCCATCTTTGCCTTCATTTGTTCTTTTGGACATGTCCGAATATAGTATATAGTAGTAATAAGTACCAAATAGACCTGGGAAGACTTGAACCTCCGACGGGGAACAGACGCATACTCCGTAGCGATGCCCACTTTTCTTCCTCTTTTATTTTATTTATTTGTTTTTCTTCGGGTAGCTTGGTCCGTTGCGCACGTGTTCGTTTTTGTTCGTTGTTCATCGTTCGGTTCTTGGCTGACTTTTTTGTTAGAGGGAGCGTTCAGCGCTCTCACCGAACGAAATGCTCATATTAAAACAAGAAATTTCCAGCTTGATGGTGCGATATGAAATATTTACTAAAAAATACATATCGATTTCGTTCCCATGATGGAACATCGTCCGTGCACATTTCGAATCGTGATGTCTCATGTGCTCCGCATAAAACATTTAATAGTCAGATCCATAAAATGGCTGCAAAAGTCTTCCTAGAACATGTTACAAGTTTTTAAAGAATTTAGCTTGCAACATGTACTAGGAAGACCTTTTTTGCTATTTTATTAATCAGACTATTAAATGTTTTGTGCGGAGTACATGAGTCATCATGATTCGAAATGTGCACTGATAATGTTCCCTCATAGGAACGAAATCAATATGTAATTTTTTTTAATAAATATTTCATACCGCACCACAAAGCTGCGAATTCCTTGTTTTTATTGCAATATTGTGGTGAGCTGGCACAATTTCCATCGTGGAGTCAGCCTACAAGAAATGTTCAAATGTTTGTAAAGCTGTGGAACCAAACTGCAGTGTTCATCAGTCCCTAGAGTTACAAATACTTAAACTAAGAACAACACACACTCCCATGCTCGAGGGAGGACTCGAACCTCCGACGGGTAGCAGACGCGCACTCCGCAGCAATGCGCCTTAGATCGCACGGCCACTCCCGTGCAGCGAAGTTCACCAGTTACTGCCCAGTGCAACACTCACTACAGCTGATATTTTATAGTGATCTTCCGCAGTTGCCAATAAGTGTCTGATGCAAAGATCGAATACTCACCGCTCATGTTGTTTCCATTGACAAAAATGTTGCTGATCCATGTTAGACATCGTAAAGGTTCTGTACACACTTGTAGCCAATGGGTCTGAAAGGGTTCTGGCGCACCACCATTCCCGTGCGGCACCCATCCTTTGTGAAAGTAATTCAGGATCCAGATGCACAACTCAAATGCTTCACAAGCACGCGACCTCATCAGAAGTCGCTTTTAGGAATGATGTCTAAAGCCTTCTGAAACCAAGAGATATGGAATCAATTTTAAACCATTTGTCAGTAATACATTATTCCGTGCGAATTAAGAGCTAATGGTGTTTCACAAGAAGGACATAGGAAGGAGGAAGGAAGCTTAGGGTTTAACGTCCCGTCGACAACTTGGTCATTGGAGACGGAGCTAACGCTCGGAGTTTTGGGTAAGGATGGGATAGGAAATCGATCGTGGCCTTTTAAAAGGAACCATCCCGGCATTTACCTGGAGTGATTTAGGGAAATCACGGGAAACCTAAATCTGGATGACCGGAGGTGGATTTGAACCACCATCCTCACGAATGCGAGTCCAGTGCGTTACCACTGCGCCACCTCGCTCGGTGAAGGACATAGTATATGTTCCAAAATGGTACTGCAAATTGACATCGTTGATTTGGATCTGTAATTCATCCGATTACTCCTGTTTTCTTACTGGAGTATTGGTGTGAAGTGTGCAACTTTCCAGACTTCAGGTACGGATGTTTCGTCGAGCGAGCGGTAGTACATGATTGCTAAGTATGGAGGTCTCGTATCAGCAAACTATGAAAGGAAATTTTCGTTCTTTGGGGCCCGCAGGGTACAGTATGTCTTTGATGGACATGTTCAATACCACAATCATCATAAATTATTTTTACATCAGGTGTTCTGTAAATACGATAAAATCAAAAATGTTTGTAAATCTATCGGACCAAACTGCATGGTCATCAGCCGTACCTTACAAACTACTTAAACCTAGGTAAACTAACCTAACGACAACACACACACACCCATGCCCTAGGGAGGACTCTAACCTCCACGGCGAGCAACCGCGCGCTAAATACGAGTAATATAGAAGAGTTGTGACATATATTCTTATAACATAATTACATAAAAATTTTACATAGTTTTACTTACATTACTTATAATATTGCTGTCGTTTATTTGCTGCCCAATTGATTTTAAAAGCTGATGTAATGCTTATCTGTATATGTGCAGCAGCACTGGTAATATTATTAGATTTTTATCAGTTTTTGATAGTGGCAGTCTGTAGTGGCAGCATCCAACGATATTATAAGTTTACATGGTTACCAGTAATTTATACATTAATATCTTTAGTTTATTTGTTTTGTATTGGAGTTTTACTATGGATTTAGAATCTTTGGTGTTAATCCATTCTCTTCTTTGTTTATAATGTGAATAAAATTTTCGATGTATTTTTTATGTTTGAGATCGGTTTGTTCATTTAGTACATCATTCTGGTTGTTGTGTATATGGGAATATAGTTCCATTTCCTCGAGAATATTAATCCTTGGCCCTTTTTGTATAATGTGTAAAATTTTTAAGGCTTCCTCTATAGGTTTTACATCGTGTTTTTCCGTGATTAAATGTTGATAGAATTTAGATGGATTCTTTTCACTGTCTCTTGTGTGTTCTTTATATCTAGCCTTAAAATTTCTGCCAGTTTGGCTTATATATGATTTCTGACAGGTGTTACACGTAATTTTGTAGATACCCGGATTATTGTATTTTAGTGTGTGTCTGTCTCCTTTAAAAATTTTGTGGTTCAAACAGTGCTTTTTCTATAGGCAAATTTGACGTTTGTGTGTTTGAAAGTTTTATTAATTTTTTCTGATATGTTTCCCATGTATGGTGTAGGTATGTATGTCGGTTTTTTCTTTGTTGGAGTGTCTTTCGCTAATGTTATTTCTCTGTGCAGCTTATAGTGAGACAATAAAGTTATAAAGCAGTGTAAAAATAATTTATAATTATTGTGGTATGAAAGGAAAGTAACTCAAAAATCTTCAAATGTTTGTAAATCGAACAGACTGAACTGTAGCGTTTATCAGTCCCTAGGCTTTCTAACTGCTTAAACTAACTTGTGCAAAAGGACAGCACACACACCCATGCCCGAGGGAGGCTTCGAACCTCCGACAGCGAGCGACCCAGCAATGCGCCTTAAGCGGTCGACCACTGGACCACAGCAGGAACGTAACTGGTATACAATCTGGACAGGAATACTTCTCTTCATCGAGTGATTTGAGCTGCTTTGCTACGTCATGGATATATAGATCTAACAAGGAAATTACATGGGCTCGAACAAACGTACATGTATGAACGTTTGGTTACAGGATCTCTACGTACACCTCAATGTGCTGGTGGGTGTCGTTTTTCTGCAAAGCTCTGCAACCATGCTCTAGACAGCACTGAAGATGTAATTGTAGACGCCATACGTAATGCAGATATCTTAACTATAACTTATGTAATAATCATCGTACATATTCTCTAGCGAATTGTCATCAAAAGCCGTGATGATAGTTTCATTTTAACCTTCTTCCCGAAAGACTGTTGGTATTCACTGCCACTGCTTCCATCCCCTCTTCCCGCACTAACCGTAGCACTACCGCTTGCAATGAGTTGTTCGTCATTATCATCCCTATTATCATTATTATGAGTTTGTAACAACAGTATCTAACTTATGCTCGTATTTCTGTACCGTAACAGATACGAGAAAGCATGCAAATGATTCATCTTCTACATTAATACCATCTTCACGAAGAAGGGTTCTTCGTAACTTCATCTCAACTAATCGCAATACATTAGCAGGATTGATTACCAATCGCCGCCCCATCTGACGCTTCACCACACAAATAACGTCACAAAACGCAACTTCGGAGGCACACTGCACCGTCCCTACTGGCAAACCGACAGGTCAAAGTGCAATGCGGCATGGCACACGCAGAGGCCTCTAACGGACGACTGCAGAGTTTTGCAGAAGTGGGATTATCACTAGTGCAATAAGGGATCTTTACATTATCTCTCATACGATTTTGGTGTATATGTATTTGTTCGAGCCCAAGTACTTTCCTTGTAAGTTACCCATGTTGTCAGTTGTCCTTGATCCTAAATATGGAGTGTGTTCTCTGCCTTCTTTGGTGAAGATTTTTTGGGAAATCATGTTTCTGCTTTATTGGCATAACCACCGGTAACATTATCATTGGTACCGCGCAGTCTACTTTCCATATGACCAGAATCTCTTTGGATTCTGTGACAGATTTCTATGCACAGTTTCATTTGTTAAAAGCATCTCACATTGATACTCCCTCTAAGTTTCGAGTCGCAGTAAAACATAGCCAACCTTTGAGATTTTGCCTTGTTTTGGATTCAGCATGCTTTTTTCTTCATTTCCACATCATTCATCTGACCAGTTTTGTTTACCATGAAGGGGTCAGTATTGTCTCTTATTAAATTCGTAGTTATAAAACTCTCAAATGTTGTTAATACTACTTTTCTCAATATAATCCACGTCTGCTTAACAATTATGTAGTGTGGAAGGAGATGAGACAGTCTCTTAGGAAGCTGTCAGGGTAATTTTTACCAGCTTTTCAAATAGAATTATTTTTGGTGGATTTAGTAGCTACAGTTCTCAGTTTCGCTACAACAACCTTGTGGTCACTAGTCCTTGTATTCGCCATGATGCTCCCTACTTGCTATGAATTATTTGATGTTTAGAGGCCAGGTATGTTTTCGCAAACGTTTACACTGTAAACTGGCTTATGAACTAACCGTTCAAAGCAAAAGTCCGTGAAAGGACTTTGTACGATATCGGACGATGCCTTACGCCTACCACCGATCTTGAACATATAGTTTCGCCAAGACATCGAGGATAATTTGAATAACCACCACTTATAATTACATGAGTGATGTACCCTTTTTGATAAAGGAGCCGAATTTTCTGTGAAATGTCCAGGAAATGAATTATCTGAGCCGGCTGTTGATAAAATGAACCAATTTTTAATTTACTCCGGTTGTCAGGTATAACGTATTCCAGTAGTGAATATTTTCACTCTGCAATGTGTACGCTGATATGAAACTTCCTGGCAGATTAAAACCGTGTGCCGTAACTGGAATTCGAATCTGGGACCGTTGCCTTTCGCGGGCACGCCCTCTATCGACTGAGCTATCCCAGCACGCTTCACGGTTCATCACCACAGCTGTACTTCCGCCAGTACCTCCTACTTTCTAAACTTTACAGAAGTTCTCCTGCGAACCTTGGGGACTAGTATTCCTCGAAAAAAGGATATGTTGAAGACATGGCTTAGCCACAACCCAGGGAATGTTTCCAGAATGATATTTTCACTCTTCAGCGGAGTGTGCGCTGTTATGAAACATCCTCCAAGATTAAAACTGTGTCCCGGAACCGGGGTTCGAATCACGGACCTTTACCTTTCGCGGACAAGCGCTCTAGAAACCTTTTTTATTACTTTCTTCTTAAATTGTTCTTCGAGTAGACCGTTTCTTTGTAGTCGTTTCTTCGTGTCTGAACTAGGTTGTTCTTTGCGTTTTTGGATAACAATTTTTTTTAAGAGGCTGAGTTACCACGCCGACTGACTACCAGCTGAGCTATCCTAAATCACAGCAACTGACTACATGAATATCACTACAAAAAAGACTGCGTCCAACAGCTCCAAAAAACTCCCACATTATCGGTATTTAATCTGTCATTTTTCAACTTTGGTTGAGATTTTCTCTGCTTAAGCAAGTTTCCGGTACAGAGAACGATTTGAACTTCAGTGCATTCTGTTAGCACTTGTAGTTCTGGTTATTTCCTAATACTGCTACGACAGTTTACGACTCTGGTTATAGCTACTGTGTCAGCCGTCGTTCTGCGTGTGTCCTTCCCCCTTTGAGAATAAAGTCCTTTCTGCACTTTCCCGAACTGTCTAACCTAAGAAAAACCCAGTCCAATCCACTCACCCGTCGCTAACCGTGTAGCAGCCTGCGGTTTCTAATGGACAGCTGACCTACTAAGCGGAACCAGAAACCTCGCCTTCCTATGGCGCAAGTCGAAGTATCTGCAGCTACATGGCCAAAGAATGGTCCGAGCCTCTACATCTACAAAATTACTCTGCAAATAACGTTCAAGTGCATGGAAGAGGGTTCGCCGGCCGCGGTGGCCGAGGGGACTGAGGCGCTCCAGTCACGGTCTGCACGACCACTACGGTCGGGGGTTCGAATCCCCCTTCGGGCATGGATATTTGTGCCGTCCTTAGTATTAGCTAGTTCATAAGCAGTTTGTAAGTTTAGGGACTGATGACCCCGTAGTTAAGTCCCATAAGCTTAACAAACATTTGAACATTTTAATTTGAAGAGGGTTCATCGCACCGCTATTATGATATTTCTCTACCGTTCCATTCTCTAATAGTGCGCGCTGAAAAGGAACACATAAATCTTTATTGCCATGATCACGTCTCCCTATGTCTCTTCGCATTCGGAAGAGAAAGTTGCCACAAAAAATTTCGCCGTTAACCGTGTTTTCATCAAAGAATGGGCCGTAAACAGATGATCGGGATATCGAACTGAATACATTGTCTGCCGGTCGCGGTGGCCGAGGGGACTGCGGCGCGCCAGTCACGGTCTGCACGGCCACTACGTGTTAGCTAGTTTGTAAGTAGTTTGTGAGTTTAGGGACTGATGACCCCGTAGTTAAGTCCCATAAACTATACATACAAAAAACAAGAAATTTCGCAAATGAATCTCACCGCAGAGAATAATGCCTTCCTGTTAATAGTTTCCATTTCAACTCGTGCATCATTTCCGTGACACAATCTCCCCCATACTGCAATAATACAAAGTAAGCTGCCTTTCTCTGAACTTTCTCTACATCCTCCGTCAGTCCCACTTGTTAGTAATTCTACAATGTGCAGCAATACTCCAAAATAGGACGAACAAGTGTAATGTAGGCAGTTTCTTTAGTAGAACTGTTGCGTCTTCCGAGTGTTCTGCCAATGAAACATAGCCTTTAGTTCGCCTACCATAAATTATTTTCTACGTGTTCTTTCCAATCTCAGTTGTTCGTAATTGTTACTCCCAGGTTGTTGTTATGTTGTTATGGTCTTCAGTCCGGAGACTGGTTTGATGCAGCTCTCCACCCTACTCTATCCTGAGCAAGCCTTTTCATCTCCTCATAAGAACGGCAACCCACATCCACTTGAATCTGCTTACTATACGCGTCTCTTGGCCTCCCTCTGCGATTTTTACCCCACATACTTCCCTCCAATGCTAAATTTACGATTCCTCGATGTCTAAGAATGTGTCCTACCAATCGATCCCTTCTTTTAGTCAGGGTATGCCAAAAATTCCTTTTCTCACCAATTCTGTTCAGTTCCTCTTCATTAGTTATGCGATCTACCCACCTAATCTTCAGCATTCTTCTGTAGCACCACATTTCAAAAGCCTATATTCTCTTCCTGTCCGCACTGCTTATCGTCCATGTTTCACTCCCGTCCAAGGCAACACTCCACACAAATGCCTTCAGAAAAGACTTCCTTACACTTAAATTAATATTCGATGTTAGCAAATTTCTCTTTTTCAAAAATGCTTTTCTTCCCATTGCCATTCTGCATTTTATATCCTCTGTACTGCGACCGTCATATGTATTTAGTTGAATTTACGGCCTGTAGATTTGACTGATTTGCCCCTTGTAAATACATTGGTTGATTGATTTTTTTCAAATGTTTGTAAATCTATCGGACCAAACTGCGTGGTCATCAGTCCGTAGCTTATAAACTACTTAAACCTAGGTAAACTAACCTAAGGACAACACACACACACACACACACACACACACCCATTCCCATGGGAGGACTCGAGCCCCCGACGGCGAGCAACCGCGCGCTCCGCAGCGAGGAGCCTTAGACCGCTCGGCTACTCCACCGCGGCCATAATGTCTAAATCATTTTGCAGTTGCTTTTAATCTTTTATTGACTGTACTAACCGATAAATGACAGCATCATCCGCGAACAGTATAAGAGAGCTTCTCACATTGTGTCATAAATAGTTTAGAAGGATAAGGAACAGTTTCAAGCGGTGACGTTCCGTCAATTTAAAAGTACTGTATTTTTTCTGACAGGAAATCGCGAATTCAGCTACTTAACTGTGGCGATATTCAATAAGCACGCAATTTGAGTAGCAGACGCTTGTGAGGTACAGTGTCAAAAGCATTCCGAAAATCCAGAAATATGGAATCGATTGGAGATCCCTTGTCAATAGCAATCTTTACTTCATGAGAGTAAAGAGCTTAGTTGTGCTTCATAAGCACGGTAATTTCTGAATCCATGTTGACTTTGGGTCGCCGCAGTGTAGTGGCCTAACGTTCTGAGGCGCCTTGCTGCGGTTGCTCGTCAAATAGTTGCGCAAAACTACAGGCTTACATCTCTGATATCGGTATGTTGTAAAATTTTGGAACGTGTTATATGTTCCAGTATTATGAAACGTCTGTAGGGGCCAACATGGGTTCCAAAAGCAATCCACATGCCCACGAGACACATACGGCAGTAGATACAGGCTCCCCGATAAATGAAATGTTTCTTGACTTACGTATGCCGGCCGAATTACTGAGTGGTCTAAGGCGCCTTGTTACTGACTGGGAGGTCGTTCCCCGTCGGAGGCTCGTGTGCTGCCTCGGGCATGGGTGTGTGTGTTGTCCTTAGCATAAGTTATTTTAAGTAGTTTGTAAGTCTAGAGAGTGATAACCGAAGCAGTATATTCACTTAGATTTACAAACATTTGATTTGACTTTGGGTCAATAGGTCGTTCTCTTCGAGGTAATTAATAATGTTTGGGGAAAGTTTATGTTCTAAAATCCTACTGCAAACCGACGTCAGTGATATAGGCTGCAATTTTGCCGATCACTCCAATTGCCTTTCTTGAATATTGGAGAGACATTTATCAGCCATTGAATCTGATTCTCCAGAGGTCAACATTCGATCCTGTTAACTTTGAAAGGTTATCTCTCTCTAGGTTGTTTAAAAAACAAACATAATCCTATCAAATCCCTGATAGGGAGAAAGAGGATGATGTAAGATACCTGCTATGGAAAGGTATACATTTCATATTCAAATGTACTGCGAATTTGAGACCAGTGTCAAGCGAGTCAGGAATGGGTTATTCATCTTTGGTTGCAAGCTTATTTTTCGATGGCAGTACTATCGATATTGGAGACGGTGATAGTATTGTTGCCGGGAAGTACGGTTGTGATTACTGAGAGGGCAGACTTTGCTAGGCGCGCGGATGAGATTGCAGAAGCGTGCTTGTGTGCAGATGTTCCGGCGGGATTGCCGAGGAGATGAGATTTTGAGACTTGAATGCTGAGCCAAGCTGTTTGTTTAAGATATGGAGACGAAAGGAATAGATGACGTTGGAGAAACGATCTTTTGAAGTTTTTATAAGGTAAAGTTTTTCGTGAAATACTTGGCATGTTTCTATGGCACGACTTCGCATTGTTAGGTTGAACTGATGGTAACAGTGCCTGTCGGGTAAGAACTTGCTGTTAGCTTGTGGTCTTACGATTCATGCTAGGGACCCCTTTCTGTGTTAGGAAAAGTATTTATTGTAATAGTTTAATTCTGAGAGTGTGGTTTTTTTTATGAAATAGGAATTTTATGGGTAGTGTTCTTGAAATATGGTATTTTTGTAACATCGTTTGTGTGAATCGAGTTAAATTTATTAACAGTAAAGAAATGTTTATCTTTGTTTAAAAATAATTTTGTAGACAGATTAAATATCTGCGTGATATTTTTCTCTGAAAGATTTTAAAATCCGAAACATGACATTGTTAGTAATTTTCATGAAGTTACATCAGTTAGAAAATAAACCAGATATTTCATTTTTTTTTTTTTTTTTTTTTTTTTTTTTTATTATGAGTTCGAGTTTGTTAAACAGATTACCAGTTTATTCCTCTTCACATTTTTATTAAAAGTGCCATTGATGTTTTCTGTAGTTAGCTTTTCAGTAGTTAGTACAGCAGGAAGCAGTTTGGGTTTGCGCAAATTTATGCAGTAAGTGAAAGTGAGAAAGAATCAGTTTTTGTTGTCATGCTTACAGTGCAGTATGATTTACAGATTTTGGGGTAGGACAATTCATACAGTATTCAGTACAGGTTAACAAGTGTTTGCACTGAATCAGATTGCATTGACAAATGTTGTGTTCGTTACATTCAGTTATAGATTGTTAGTTCAGTCAGAAACAAGTTTGTAGGGCCAGAATTATTAACACAGTGATTTTTAGTATCAGTAATTATCAGACAATTAACTTTGTTTCGACATTTCCATACAGAAACAATTAGCAGTTTGTGTTTCAGTATAATAAACAATATGCAGTCAGGTAGGTTTTGCAATACCTTGACATTCACATAGAATACAGTTAAAAAAATACGCAGTCAGATTAACATAACGTTGTGCAAAGGCATTTAGATAGAACGAGTTCAAACACATTCAGTTACATTTCATTCAAGTAGCGTCAGTCGGTTACACTTCTTAGATCATATGGTGAAACACATAACTTTCGCAGCAGACGTAAATTTTGTAAGAGAGAAGTACAAGCAAGAAACTTTCAACTTTTCTACAGATTTTGAGCTCTACCTTCATGTCACAAGCAAGACTGGAACATTACTAACTCAGACATCCAACCGAGGTCAGAGACAATCTCTTCGGATTCAAAGCAACACGCATAATTAATTACGGCATGAGCCAGACTTTCAGACGTCCGCGCCGTTCCAGATGGCATCTGGAAGCACCTGCCGGCCGCGGTGGCTGAGCGGTCTGCGGCGCGTCTGTCACGGTATGCACGGCCACTACGGTCGGGGGTTCGAATCCCCCCTCGGGCATGGATATTTGTGCCGTCCTTAGTATTAGCTAGTTCATAAGTAGTTTGTAAGTTTAGGGACTGATGACACCGTAGTTAAGTCCCATAAGCTCTACAAACATTTGAACATTTTTTGGAAGCACCTGTTCCACTTCTGGAGTGACTCCTCTTGCTATGAATGCATATTGCAGATTGGATTTCTTCCCCTTCTTTGCAGTCATATCACCGCAGTATGCGTGCAACATTGGAGCTACAAGTACCAGTCATCCGACGCTTATATGAGTGCCCAGATCTCGGAGGCCGAGTAGATTCTTCTGATATAGGGCAAGCGACTTTATCTGGTTCATTATCTTTATCAGACACAGATAGCGAGTGAAACCATTCGACAGTCGAAACAGGCAGGCCTTTCTACCGTTCCGCCGGAAAGGCTTTGGTTGCCTTCCAATGGACCACCGGCGAGGTGCGAACCTCATTGCATGGAGGTCGCAGTAGTGAAGCGGTCGGGCGATACAAGAGAATTGTCGGAGATTCCATAATTCGCACGACCGGGCCCACACAATGATGCTCACTGACACCAGCTTCAAGCTACGTAACCAAAGCGTAGGAACTTTCTCCTCTTCTAGCAGCAGTGCACCGAAAGTCTGTAGAGGAGCGAAGCGTTCCTATGGTCATTGCTGTTTACAAGAAGTCAGTTGCAGAATTTTGGAGTATATATTATGTTCCCTCTGGAGACAGGAACATAACTCGCACTATTCATTAACGAGATCCAGAGGGCAGTAGGCACAGTATCCCAGGTAGATATCGTGTTTCTTCACTTCTTCAAGGCGTTCGATACAATTACGCACCGTCGCCCGATGATCAAAGTACGACCATATGGAATATCAGACCAGCTGTTTGACTCGATTGAGGAGTTTCTAGATAACAGGAAGCAGCATGTCATTCTGAACAGAGATAAGACTTCAGACGTTAAAGTGGTCTCAGGCGTGCCACAGAGGACTGTTATAGGACCGTTGCTTTTCACTATTCAGGGTGAGTCACCTAAGATTACCGCTGGATATATTTCGTAAACCACATCAAATTCTGACGAACCGATTCCACAGACCGAACGTGAGGAGAGGGGCTAGTGTAATTGGTTAATACAAATCATAAAAAAATTCACGGAAGTATGTTTTGTAACACAAACCTACGTTTTTTTAAATGGAACCCCGTTAGTTTTGTTAGCACATCTGAACATATAAACAAATACGTAATCAATGTCGTCTGTTGCATTGTAAAATGTTAATTACATCCGGAGATATTGTAACCTAAAGTTGACGCTTGAGTACCACTCCTCCGCTGTTCGATCGTGTTCATGGGAGAGCACCGAATTAAGTAGGGATCCAAAGGAAACGGTGATGTACCTTAGCTACAGAAGAGACTAGAACAGTACATTACGTCCACATGCTAACTCCTTATTTGGTCTTTTTCACTGACGCACTTGTACATTACCGTGAGGGGTGAGGTACACATACACGCGTGGTTTCCGTTTTCAATTACGGAGTGGAATAGAGTGTGTCCCGACATGTCAGGCCGATAGATGTTCAAAGTGGTGGCCATCATTTGCTGCACACAATTGCAATCTATGGCGTAATGAATGTAGTACACGCAGCAGTACATATGGTGTAATGTCGCCGCAGGCTGCCACAATACGTTGTTTCATATCCTCTGGGGGTTGTAGGCACATCACGGTACACATTCTCCTTTAACGTACCCCACAGAAAGAAGTCCAGAGGTGTAACATCAGGAGAACGGGCTGGCCAATTTATGCGTCCTCCACGTCCTATGAAACGCCAGTCGAACATCCTGTCAAGGGTCAGCCTAGTGTTAATTGCGGAATGTGCAGGTGCACTATCATGCTGATACCACATACGTCGACGCGTTTCCAGTGGGACATTTTCGAGCAACGTTGGCAGATCATTCTGTAGAAACGCTGTGTATGTTGCAGCTGTTTGGGCCTCTGCAATGAAGTGAGGACCAATGAGGTGGTCGCCAATGATTCCGCACCATGCATTTACAGTCCACGGTCACTGTCGCTCTACCTGTCGAAGCCAGCGAGGATTGTCCACGGACCAGTAATGCATGTTCCGTAGGTTCACTGCCCCGTGGTTTGTGAAACCCGCTTCCTCGGTAAACAAGTAGAACTGAACCGCATTCTCTGTTAATTCCCATTGACAGAATTGCACTCGATTATTAAAGTCATGTAATTGCTGATGTAGCGACACATGAAACGGGTGAACGATGCAGTATGCGCATGACACTACTTTGACTCAGTCCACTGGCTGTCGGAATGTCCCGTGTACTCCTGTGTGGGTTCACGGCAACAGCAGCTAACACACCAACTGCACCCGGTTCTCCTGTGACGGGCCTGTTACGGACCCGTTAGCGTGATACAACCATACCTGTTGCATACAGTTGGCGGTAGATGTTTTGAAATGTGCGGCACGTTGGATGCTCTCTGTCCGGGTACCGTTCTGCATACACCCTGCAGGCTTCAGCTGCATTTTGTCGACACTCGCCATAGATGAATATCATCTCCGCCTTTTCAGAGTTCGAATACACCATGGTCACAGTTCCTACAACACTACACTATCACAGACGTCTTGTAACACAGTGTACTACAGTTAGTCTGCGTGCAAAGACGAATGCAGAATAACAATAGCAGCAAGCGCTACACGCGGACACTACGACAGCTAGACCAAACCACAACAGTGCACTACAGCCACACTCGTAAACACAGTCGTCATCGTAAACATGTCCCTGCAGATGCTGCTCGCCGACCGTGACCCGTGTTTGTTACAACACGCAACTGAACGTCGGAGGTTTCAAGCGTCAACTTTAGGTTACAATATCTCCGGATGTAATTAACACTTTACAATGCAACAAAAGGCACTGATAACGTATTTGTTTGTATGTTCAGATGTGCTAACAAAACTAACGGGGTTCCATTAAAAAAAACATAGGTTTGTGTTAAAAAAACATACTTCCGTGCATTTTTTATGGTTTGTATTAACCAATTACATAAGGTCCTCTCCTCACGTTCGGTCTGTGGAATCGGTTCGTCAGTATTTGATGTGGTTTACGAAATATATCCAGCGGTAATCTTAGGTGACTCACCCTGTATATATAAATGACCTCGCAGATAACGCCGGAAGTTCAAAGAGGCTTTTTGCGGATGATACTGTAGTTTATCGAGAAGTCGCAACAGTCGAAAGAGTGTAGCGAAATGCAGGAGGTTCTGCAGCGTACTGGCGCACTGTGCAGAAATGGCAGCTCAGCTTGAACATCAACAAGTGTCAAGTTCTGCGTTTACATAGAAAGAAAGATCCTTTTCTTTATAACTACGCGACGGCAGGACAAACACAGGAAGCAGTTACTTCCATAAAATATTTAGGAGTAGGCATAAGAAGCGATTTGAAATGGAACGACCTTATAAAAGCAGTTGTGGGTAAGGCAGACGCCAGACTGGGATTTACTGGAAGAATCGTCAGAAAGTGTAGTCCGCGAACAAAGGAAGTGGGTTACAAAACTCTCGTTCGACTAGCGTTTGAATATTGCTCGTCATTGTGGGACCCGTACCAGGTAGGGATAATAGAAGACAGAGAGGAGATGCAACACAGAGCAGCCGTTTCGTTACGAGATCATTTAGTAAGCACGAAAGCGTCACAGAGATGACTGGGACACTCCAGTGGCAGACGCTAGAAGAGAAGCCTTTTGTATCGCTATATGGGATTATGTTCTAAGAGGGTACGTTTCGTGAAGAGTCAACCAATATATTCCTTCCTCCTACGTAGACCTATATCTCGTAAAGCGACCACAAGATCAGAGAGAGTATGGTTCATACGGAGGCATAAAGGTAATAATTTTTCCTGCGAACCATCTCTCTCTATTCGTTTAGTCGATTCCGACTCTTCGTGACCCCATCAACGAAAGCACGCCAGTTTACTCTGTCCGGTACTTTCTCCCGTAGACCTTTCAGGTTGGAACACGTTGCTTGGTAATAAATTCAGATGGGAGTAACACACCACAGAACTGCAGAAACGCCGCGGTGGAGTAGCCGAGCGGTCTAAAGCGTCTCGCTGCGGAGCGCGCGGTTGCTCACCGTAGAGGTTCGAGTCCTCCCTGGGGCATGGGTGTGTGTGTTGTCCTTAGGTTAGTTTATCTAGGTTTAAGTAATTTGTAAGCATAGATTTACAAACATTTGATTTGAACTGCAGAATCGACTCAACAAATTTGTATTTTCAATACGAGTGTTATCAGACGTAGGAGACATAAAAAAATAAAAGAGCTTGCATACTTTGCTTACTTTCATTCCATAATATTATATGGTATAATATTTTGGGGTAACTCTTCAAGTCAGTCAAAAGTCTTCAGAGTCCAAAAGTGTGTAATACGTATTAGTTGTAGAGAAAATTCACGGACGTCCCGTAGAAGCCTCTTCAAAAAAACTGGGTATATTAACTACTGCCTCTCAGTATATTTATTCCTTAATGAAATTTGTCATAAATAATATATCTCTTTTCCCAACAAACAGCTCAGTTCATACATACAATACTAAGAACAAAAATGATCTACACAAGGACTTAAAAGCTCTTACTTTAGTTAAAAAAGGGGTCCACTACTCAGGAACACACATTTTCAATCATTTACCATGGAGTATAAAAAATTTATCTAGAAATAAAGATCATTTTAAGAGGAGCCTAAAAGACGTTCTAGTGGCTAACTCCTTCTACTCCATTAGTAAATTTCTAAATTGTACCAAATAATGCATGTACTATATTAGTATTATTATATTATCTGTTCAAAAAAGTATGTATCTGTATTTATATTATTAGTATTATCTATTATTCAGCTTGTAAATTTTGTTTCTTGACATGTTCTATTTCCACGAGGATCTCCTCAACATGGATCTGCGGAACGAAAAACTAATCTAATCTAATCTGCTTCTGTGATGCCGTCCATCCACTACATCCTCTGATGGCCACGTCTTCTGGTGCCTTCGATCTTCCCCAGCATTAACGTTTTTTTTATTTTTTATTTTTTTTTTTTCAGTGAAAAACGTCTTCGCATTGTATGCCCAAAATAGGTCAGTTTTTGTTTTAATATTAGACCTTCCAGGGAGCAATCTGGTTTTATTTGCTCTAACACAGATCTGTTGGTTCTCTTTGCCGTCCATGGAATTCTAAGAATTTTTCTCCAGCACCATAATTCAAACAAGTCAATTCTTCGCCGTTCAGCCTTTCTAATGGTCCAGGTCTCACATCATACATCACAACTGGGAAGATCATAGCCTTCACAGTACGTATGTTTGTTGCTATATTTATGTCTCTGGACCTTATAATCTTTTCAAGGTTTGACATCGCCTTTCTACCGAGCAACAATCGTCGCCTGATTTCGTGGCTGCAGTCGCCATCATCGGAGATTTGGGAACCGAGATAACTGAACATGAACACTACCTCCCCGGATTCTCCTCCTATATCCCATGAAGTAATAGGTGTAGTTGCCATAATTTTGTTTTTCTTCACATTTAGCCTGAGACCGGCCTTTTCACTTCCGTTTTATATCTTCAGCAAGACAGTCTTTAACTCTTCTTCACTTTCTGCCTGCAGTATGGTATCATCTGCATATCTGAAACTGTTTACATTTATTCCAACTATTTTGATTCCTGTCTGTTCTTCATCTATCCCGGCATTCCTCATAACGTGCTCCGCAAACGGATTGAATAAGAACGGAGACAATATGCAGTTCTGGCGTACATAAGATGTGAGCCTGTGATGTCAATGCATTACATGGAAATATTCAACCTTCTGTTCCACATTTTTCGTGTGTATTTTCAAGCATTAATTTCATAGTTTGAGTCGCAATAGCATAACTCAGTCAACCCATAATATTTCATATTCACACTTTATACTTTGCATAATTACGATATTTTCATACCTGTTCTTACTTTTGCAACTCCTAAAAATTTCTTATTAGTTGAAATGATTAACTTATATATTAAACATTTACATTTAAATTTATTTTTTAGTCGATTCACCTACGAGGTAACCAAAGACTTATGTTAAAATACATCAGTCTCTTCTCGCGACAAAAGCGTTAACAATCTTGCTGAGTTGGTGTATGGTTGATGAGACTTGCTACAGTAGTTTTGAAGAAGTTGTATCTCGGAACTGCATAAATTATATTATATCTTTGAAATGTTAAGCTGAACTGTCAATACAAATGCGAAACGTGTATTTTTCACAGGTGCATTGATCATCAAGAGTGCAAGCATAAATGTTACAAGTCACGAAGATATTAGCCGGAAAATACAGGTAGAGGGCAAAAATTTTATTGTGTGTCGCCATGCTGAAATAGTGAATTAAAAATCAGATTTTCTCAGAATTTTGTGTTGAGTATTTAGTGTAAAACCTATAAAACAGGACCTCCAGAAAACCAAGAAAATAAAGACGAGCATCTGAGCCGCGATAAAGAAGATTTCGACCATAAAAGATACGTAATAGTTACTGAGACCAACGTTTCTGGAACTGGAAGTCGTTGCAATCGTTCCGGCGTTCCGAACCAGAACCGACGAATGGGGCCTACTAGGAGAACTGGACGGCGAACTGCCGTTCTTCGTATGTAGTTCTTCGGTCCTTCAGTTCACTTTAAGAGCCGGTCCCTCGGAACCGTTGGTTCGCGAACGTCCAATCTCTAGTAGTAACCGAACGCGCTGACCTACCGCGCCGGCATGCACTCAAGTTGCGCCGTTCTACGCGAAGGCGAAAATAATAAAAGTTTATTTTCTCTATTTCTGGTAAAGTACGGACGTAATGATACAAAAATGCTCATTTTACAATTATCTGCAGATAAAGTCAATTGTGAGTCAGTTTAGTGTCATGATCTGCTGACCAGCAGACACTAAGTGAAGGTGATTTTTCGTCGTCCACCCAAGACAGCTGCACTCGTGGGCTCCGCCAAAGGTGATTTGCTGCTCCGAAAATCTGGAGTTTACAAAATTCCGTGAGAATGTGGCCTTTCTTACATCGGACAAACAACTCGTACTGTCCATGAAAGATGTACAGAACACCGAAGGGACACACGACGTTTACCAGCTAACAAGTCGACAAGTCGAAATTTTGGCAACTACATCATCTTTCTGGGACTCAGAAGTGAAGGAGGCAATTGAAATTCGCTTGACGACGAATTTAATTAATAGAGGTAGTGGTTTCAATGTAGATAAATCATGGAATCCGGCACTCTCTGTAATAAACTCACAATGTCGTCGTCACAGTGCCGCTCACAGTCATATGTCGACATGCCAACACAGATCCACTGTGGAGTGATAGATTTAACTCGTGAATTACGCATTAGCCGACGACTAACATCTGTGGCACATATGTATATCTGGCCGCATGCGCAGTTCCGCGGTATAATGGGCCGAAGCGAGCACTGGAGCGGCAGTCAAATGTTTGTTAAGCTTAAGGGACTTAACTACGGGGTCATCAGTCCCTAAACTTACAAACTACTTATGAACTACCTACAACTAAGGACGGCACAAATATCCATGCCCGAGGGGGGATTCGAACCCCCGACCGTAGTGGCCGTGCAGACCGTGACTGAAGCGCCTCAGTCCCCTCGGCCACCGCGGCCGGCAGGAGCGGCAGTCTTACGGCTCACTCTGAAGATGGCTGAACGTTATATAGCCGAAATAATACAAGGAGAAGGAGAATTCTTGCGGCTGCACACCGCAAATTTAACGGAACAGCTAAAATATCGTACAGTCCTTGATCGTTGTTCACACATAAGCGACCTGTCAAAAGTAATCCGAATTGGTTTGCCGTGTCTGAGGTCCTTCCCATGAGAGAAACAACGTCTTCCGACACGAAAACTGCCAACGGCTGAGACAGGGCTGTATTGACAACGGGTTCCAGAATAACTAGTAAGAGTTTCTATACAACACACTCGATCAATGGCAGCGGAATGGGGACAGTGCAAATACACGACTCCGAGTATACCGCCTCCTTCCTGACACCAGAGGGAGATTAGAAATGAATCATATAGTCCCTAGTTGAGGTATGGTCCACGGACATGGTGAAAAGTGTTAATTAAAAATAGTATTATTATTGTCTGCTGAAAGCTATACTTCTGCTTAGTGAAAGTTGCTAATACATAATAAAAATTGAACTTGAGACCTAAGTGGGAGTTGCTACGAAAGTAATTGAATCTTGTTTGTGTCACTCAGGTTGCCAGACTATAGGTACTTTACCTGAATCAAAATTATCTGTGTAAAGAAAAATAAAGTTGCCCTGTGCGATATTTAGCCTCACAGTAAAACTTGAATGACTGTTGAATCAAAGTTGCTAGGCCTCAAGCTAAGTCATTGTAATGATTAAGTAACAATGGTTAATAAAAGATCTAAAAACTTTGCTGTAATTATACGAGCTGATTTAGCACTAGTAAAAGAAACTGTTTACGGATCTGACTCGTCTTTTTAATAACATTTCTAAACAAATTCCAACGCAACATATAACGTGATTGTTTCATATGTGTATATAGATTGAAACTAAATTTTTTACTCCTGTTTCCACAGCACAACTCTGTCTGGTTAAACCCTTTGTGATATGATTACCAAAAAAATTCACACACGACCGTTGAACCAAAATATGTAAATGTTTTGATGACTCCTGAAGTCATTTCCTTGACAATTAACACAAACCTTTGTTATACCACAGCTGCACATCTGCTCTCAAAATCACTTCAAAAGAATACTAGCTACATGATTCGCTATGTACAATGCGAATCCTCAGCTAACTGCTGATAGTACAATCCACTGAAATTGAATATATTACTGCGGCTGTTTTCTGGGAAAATGATCAAGTTGACAATCTAGGTAAGTTTCAAGTATTTATCTAATTGAGATGTTGTGTCACAAGACATGAAGTACTATGAAATTTACAACCCACTCTTCATCATATTACAAACCTGTCCATTAACATGTTGCAATTAAAAATAACAAAAAAATTACAAGAAAGTCAATCCGCATTTCGCTTCTCCTTTCAAAACAACAAAAACACAAGAGAACAACATTATTTCTTTGGGAGTGTTTCGTAGTTCGTTAACAATATTTTTTTTATTGTTTGATGGTCAAACATGGATTATACTGATTGGATTACAACAGCATGAAATTGTAGTTAGCTTACCTCTAGTCTTATAATACAGTTCAATCTCTTCCATCATAAAACTAGTAAAAATTATTTCCTCTCCAAAATGCTCGTTTAACTACCACGACAGCTTCCTAGAGCCTTTCCTCTGTCCGAAGCACTTCAAGTCTGCCGCAACACACCACTGCTCAAACGCGAGCCCCTCCGAGCCAAATATAGCCCTTGTGGAGCCAGAGATATTGCGTCAGAGATATACAAAACGATACAGTCACTCTTCAATGGCTCTTACTCCCAGCACATACAGAAAGACGGAAAGAAATCGTCAGTACTGTGTGACTGTACTGATGTAGAATCGCCAGAGAGCCGCGCGGTCTGAGGCGCCATTTCAAGAATTGCACGGCCGCTCCCGTCGGAGGTACGAGTCCTCCGTCGGGCATGTGTGTGTTTGTGTGTGTTGTCCTTAGTGTACGTTAGTTTGAGTTAGTTCAAGTAATTTGTAAGTCTAGGGACGACTTCAGAAATTTGGTCCCTAAAGTTTACAACCATTTGATCCCGAAGAGCATGTGGATTTCATATGTACTCTTCAAGAGGAAGGTAGGAGACATGAACCTCCACAGGGTGAAATGATATACCTGATTGGAAACGCTGACACATTTCACACACTGGAGTGTCAATTACTGTGTGATGAAACAGCAGATGACACACAAATAAATACGAGGACGCGAGAGCATTACTAAAACAGGCATACTGATTAATATAACAATTTTATGTACAGAACGAAAGCCAATACCTTGCTTCTCCTGACTTCGAGAGGGACAGTTACGATGTTACACAAAGAAACGTTGCTCCTTCTGGCTGATGGTGGGAATGGAGGCCGCCTGTATGGGTCCACCAGCACGATGCTGCTAAGAATACTGGGTAGCTCTGAGACACATAGGAAGCAGTGAATCATACAGGCAGAAGGATAAGGCCTAATAGAAATCCCTGCATACCACAGGAGATGCTGAACTTAACTGACGAAAGGAGAAAATATAAAAATGAAAACTGAGGCAGACAAAAGGGAGTACAGACGTTGAAAATTAAGTTGACAGGAAGTGCACAAGGCTAAGTAGGAGTGGTTGCAGCACAAATGCAACACCTTAGAATAATGTATAACTAGGGGAAAGATAAATACGCCTACAGGAAAATAAAAGAGACATTTGGAGACAAGAAAACCGGCTACATGGATATCAAGCTGGAAAACCGGTAAGCCGGCCGCGGTGGACGAGCGGTCTGCGGCGTGCCAGTCATGTTCTGCACGGCCACTACGGTCGGGGGTTCGAATCCCCCCTCGGGCATAGATATTTGTGCCGTCCTTAGTATTAACTAGTTCATAAGTAGTTTGTAAGTTTAGGGACTGATGACCCCGTAGTTAAGTCCCATAAGCTTTACAAACATTTGAACATCGGTACCAAGCAAAGAACGAAAAGCTGAAAGGTGGAAGGAATATATAGAAGACCTATACAAAGGGAATAAGCTTGAAGGCAGTATTCTAGGAATGGAAGACGAAGTAGAGAAAGATGAGATAGGAGATACTATACTGCAAGAAGAATTTGACTGAGCACTGAAAGATTTGAGTCATAACAAGGCCCCTGGAGTAGATGATATTCCGTATCAACCGCAGATATCGTTAGGATAGCCAGTCATGAAGAAATTATTCCACCTAGTATGTAAGATATGTGAGACAGGGGATATACCCTCAGACTTCAAGAAGAATCTAGTAATTCCAGTTCCAAACAATTCAAGCGCAGACAAATGTGAAAATTACAAAAGTATCAGTTTTACAAGTCATGGTTGCAAAATACTAACACGAATTATTTACAGACGAATGGAAAAACTGGTGGAATCCGTCCTTGTGGAAGATCAGTTTGGATTTAGGAGAAATGTAGGAACACGGGAGGCAATACTCACATTACGACTTATATTAGAAGATAGGTTAAGGAAACGCTAACCTGAAGTTTTGGCATTTGTAGATCTGGAGAAAGCTTTTGACAATGTTCACTGGAAAACACTCTTTCAAATTCTGAAGCTAGTAGGGGTAAAGTATAAAGAGCGAAGACTTATATTCAACTTATACAAAAACCAGACAGCAGTTATTAGAGTTGAAGGGCAGGAAAGTGCTCAGTGATTGGGACGGGAGTAAGACAAGGTTGTAGCCTTTCCCCAATGTTGTTCCATATGTGCACTGAACAAGCTGTGAAGGAATTCAAGGCGAAATTTGGAGAAGGAATTAAAGTTCAGGGAGAAGAAATAAAAACTTTGCACTTTGTCGATGACATATTAATTGTATCAGAGACAGCAAAGGACCTGGAACAGCAACTGAACGGAATGGACAGTGTCTTGCAAGGAGTGTATAAGATGATCATTAACAAGAGTAAAACAAGGGTAATGGAATGTAGTGTCAGAAAATCAGGCGATGGGGAAAGAATGAAATTAGGCAATGATAGAATAAAAGTAGTACATGAGTTTTGTTATTTGTGTAGCAAAATAACTTCTAATGGTCGAACTAAGAAGATATAAAATGCACAATGGCTATGGGAAGAAAAGTATTTCTGAAGAATTGAAATTGGTTGACATCCAACGTTAATTTTTATCATAGGTAATCCTTTCTGAAGATATTTGTCTGGAGTGTAACGTATATGGGAGTGCAACGTGGACGATAAAGAATTCAGACAAAAAGATGATACAAGCTTTAGAAATGTGATGCTACAGATGATGAAGATTATATGGATAGATCACGTAGTTAATGAGGATTGGGGAGACAAGGAGTTTCTACCATATCCTGACTAAGAGAAGGAACAGGTTGGTGGGACAAATTCTGAGACACCAAGGAATCGTCAACTTAGCATTAGAAGGAAGTGTGTGGTGTAAAAATCGTAAAGGGAGACCGAGGGACAAATGCAGTAAGCAGATTCTTATTTTCATATGAAGAGGCTTTCACAGGACAGGGTAGCGTGGAGAGCTGCATCAAACCAGTCTGCGGGCTGAAGACCACAACAACAGTGCTGATGGCGTGGAAGAGAAAACCCCTGTTTGATCATTTAAGTCAAATGTGGTAACGTTAATTAGATAGTAGTTATTTGTAATTTAGTTCACTGTAGTTTTAATGGAGTCATGAGTAAATTTATAACAAGTACAATGGTGGTTCAATATTCTTATCGAGTCGCAAAAGAACTGGTTAAAGTGTAGATACCGATATCGAGGATCCGTAAGACGATGCGCTAACACAACTCATCTGATTGTCTCTAACAAACCTGCCTCGCGGAAATGGCCTTGCGCTCTAAGGAAAAGATATGCTAAATTTAAACAAACACAAATTCCCCAGGATTAAAAATGTTCAAATGTTTGTTAAGCTTATGGGACTTAACTACGGGGTCATCAGTCCCTAAACTTACAAACTACTTATGAACTACTTACGAACTAGAACGGCACAAATATCCATGCCCGAGGGGGGATTCGAACCCCCGACCGTAGTGGCCGTGCTGACCGTGACTGGAGCGCCTCAGTCACCTCGCCCACCGCGGCCGGCCCCCAGGATTAGCGATCCTACACAGAAGCTCAAAATTTAGCGAGGATCTCAATGCGAGATGCCTACAATACTTACCACAACGAAACTCTTTCTCGAAATTTGACTGAAAACCCAGAGAGTTTGGTCATATGTTAAATATACTAGGGGAAAAACACAAACAATACCTTCACTACGTGATAGTAATGGCGATCCCGCCGATGACAGCGCTACTAAAGCAGAGTTACTAAACACAGCTTTTAGAAACTCATTCACCAAAGAAGACGAAACCAACATTCCAGATTTCGAATTACAAACAGAGGCCGTAATGAGTAACGTAGAAGTAGATATCATCGGAGTAGTGCAGCAACTAAAGTCACTTAACAAGAACAAGTCTTCTGGTCCGGACTGTATACCCATTACATTTCTATCTCATTATGCTGAAGCGATAACGCCTTACTTAACAGCCATATACAACAGTTCTCTCAAAGAAGGATCTGTACCAAAAGACTGGAAAGTTGCACAGATCACACCTATATACAAGAAAGGCAGTAGGAGAAACCCACTAAACTACAGGCCTATTTCATTGACGTCAATTTGCAGCAGGTTTTTGGAACATATCCTGTATTCAAATATTATGAATTATCTCGAACAAAATGATCTATTGACCCAAGGTCAACACGGATTTAGAAACGTTCATGCGAAACTCAACTAGTTCTTTATTCACACGAAGTGATGGGTGCTATCGACAAGCGTTCACAAATCGATTCCGTATTTCTTGATTTCCAGAATGCTTTTGACACCGTACCTCACAAACTGCTTTTAATCAAATTGCATGATTATGGTATATCGCCCCAAATTTGCGATTGGATACGGGATTTCCTGTCAGAGAGGACACAGTTCGAAATAATCGATGGTAGGACATCGACTACAGCAGAGGTGATATCGGGCGTTCCGCAGGGTAGTGTTATTATTCCTCTGCTGTTCCTTATTTACATAAACGATTTAGGCGAAAATCTAAGTAGCTCAAAAATGTTCAAATGTTTGTAGAGCTTATGGGACTTAACTACGGGGTCATCAGTCTCTAAACTTACAAACTACTTATGAACTGGCTACAACTAAGGACGGCACAAATATCCATGCCCGAGGGGGGATTCGAACCCCCGAACGTAGTGGCTGTGCAGACCGTGACTGAAGCGCCGCAGTCCCCTCGGCCACCGCGGCCGGCCCTAAGTAGCTCCCTTAGGTTGTTTGCAGATGACGTCGTCATTTACCGTCCAGTGAAATCATCTTAAGATCAAAACCAACTGCAGAACGATCTGAATAAGATATCACTAAGGTGTATAAATTGGCAATTGACTCTAAATAATGAGAAGTTTGAAGTCGTCCACATGAGTAGGAAAAGAAATCCGTTAAACTTTGTTTACAAGATAAATCAATCAAAAGTGAAGGCCCTAAACTCCACAAAATACCTGGCATTTACAATTACTTCAGACTTAAACTGGAAAGAACACATAGATAATGTCGTGGGAAAGACGAACCAGAGACTGCGTTTTATTGGCAGAAACCTTAAAAGATGCAACAGAACTACTAGAGACTGCATACATTACGTTTTTCCGCCCTCATTTGGAGTGTTGCTGCCCAGTGTGGGATCCTTATTAGGTGGGTTTGACGGAGGACATCGAAAGAGTCCAGAGAAGGGCAGCTCGTTTCGTATTGTCACGATACAAGAGAGACAGCGTTACGGAAATGCTGCAGGATCTGGGATGGGAATCATTACAACAACGGCGCTTATCGGTGCGGCGTGGGCTACTTACGATACACCAATCACCAACATTCTCCTCCGAATGCGAAAATATATTGTTGACTCCCACTTACATAGGTGGAAAAGATCATCAGAGCTCGAACGGAGAGATTCAGGTGTTCTTTCTTCCCCTGCGCTATTCTAGAATGGAATGGAAGATAAATAGTATAATGATGGTTCGATGAACCCTCTGCCAGGCACTTAAATGTGATTTGCAGAGTATCCCATGTAGATGTAGATGTAAGGCGCCTTGCTGCGGAGTGCGCGTCTGCTCCCCGTCGGAGGTTCGTATCCTCCCTCGGGGATGTGTATGTGTGTGTGTGTGTGTGTGTGTGTGTGTGTGTGTGTGTGTGTTTTCCTTAGCATAAGTTCGTTTAAGTAGTTTGTAAGTCTTGTAACCGTATATATTAAAAGACACTTGTGAACCTTTTTCGATTTTGAATTTCATTAAATTGGAAGGATTCCGATAGGTAAGTTATTTTTTGATTATTAACATTTTAAAAATTGTCATACTTATTAAGATTGGTTCACAGGCTATTTTCCTTTCATAAGAGTAGTTCTGTTGTAGCAAGTCTTATAATATATTGGTAGCGTGTGAATGACGAAACTTGGAATCATTTTGAACGCGACGACGGTGTATTACCTCTTAGAGGTTCGAGTCCTCCTTGGGTCATGTCTGTTTGTGTTGTCCTTAGGTTAGTTTAAGTAGTTTGTAAGCCTAGGGAATAATAAATGTTCAAGTGTTTGTTAAGCTCATGGGACTTAACTGCGGGATCACCAGTCCTTAAACTTGCAAACTACTTATATACTACCTTATACTAAAGACAGGACAAGCATCCATGCCCGAGGGAGGACTCCAACTCCGGCCTCAGTGAACGGCCTCACGCATCGGAGCATAGCGCCTCAGTGCGCTCGACCATTCCACCACGGCTAGGGACTAATAACCAATGAAGTCCCATAGATTTACAAACATTTGAACATTTTTTGAGCGAAGGGGAGGGCATGGGAGAATGCAGGAGAGCCCTGCGCACACTAGGGCCGTCTCGGATAGCACCATATTGACATACTCATCGTGTGTAAATACGTGCGGCATGTTTACACGCTACATTACACTACACTTGGCCAACAAATCGCAATGGAAACTTCACTGTCAATTAAAGCACTACTTCACAACTTGAACATTCATACTCTACTGCTGATATTTAATAATAAGCCCTTGAAAACCCATAGCAACAGGTGTACCAACACACGAAACGGACAAGCATTGAACTCAGTTATATCTCTGTACTCGACAAAAATTTGTGTTGCATTCCTTTAAATCAAATGTTCAAATGTTTGTAATTCTTATGGGACCAAACTACGTTGGTCATCAGTCCCTAGACTTACAAACTACTTAAACTAAGTTAAACTAACGTAAGGACAATACACACATCCATGCCCTAGAGGGTATTCGAATCCCCGACGCAGAAGCATTCGTTTATATTATCATCTCTTAAGATATTTACTGTTCCTCCTGAGACAACCTGCATAGTCTTTATAAACTAGTTGCTGATAACAATTACGTGAGTATACGCTTTTAATTTTACAACCATGCAAGGCAATTAAACAATTATACAAGAGAATAAGGAAGAGATATCGATTGCGACAAGTATCACTAAGGCTCTAGATCCGCTTCGTTCATAAGAACGGCGTACAGGCGAGCATTTTCCAGAGATTGGGCTACCCAGGTCAATATTTATTCAAGCGGACAAGGGAGCTCTTCATAGAAGACGAACGCTTCTGCTCATCCTAAACGGTACGGCGGCAGAGAACATTTCCAAGAGACATTGCAGGGACTGGCGGTAGAATTGTACAAAAGCATTCGGAGAAACTCAGGAGATACAACGCGGGGAAAGGGAAGTTCCCGGGAATAGTCGGTGTTAACTAGACAGCTCATCCCTCTGGGGTAGCAGGCGGCAGCAGTGAATTTCAAACACAGCTGGATCACAACACAGACAAGCAGTACTGGGGCCTTGGTTGTCCGTACACGTTCACACAAGAGCCGTTTGCAGTCCACATCTATAGGGTGACAATTATTTAACGGTGTGAAATAAAACCGTCATAACGTCTGAACGATTTGCGTTAGGATTTCCAACTATACGGGTGGTCGTGGAGCATGGTGGGAACTGGAATGAATATGGTTTGGTTTAGTGTCGAAGCGCACGTATTTGTATGGGTTCGTCAATAAGCAAAATTGGCGCATTTGGGAGACGGAGAATCCGTATTTCGCGATCAGGAAGTCATTTCACCCTCAATGGATGACTGCTGTGCAATGTCCAGTCGCGGAATAATTGGTGCGATATTCCTTAATGGCACGGCAAGTATCAAACGGTACGTGAAGATGTTGGAAGATGTTTTAATCCCCATTATCCAAATTGACCCTGATTTCGACAAGATGTGGTTCATCGACCCTGTAGAAGCAGGACTATGTATGATGTTCAGGAGGAGAACCTTTAGGACCGCATTCTGGTTCTGGGGAACCCAGACGCCACTGGCATGGACCTCGATTCCCCGAATCTGAATACATGCGACTGCTTTTTGCGGGGCTATATTAAAGATAAGGTATACAGCAATAACTCCAAAGCCATTGCTGTGCTGAAAACAGACATTCAGGAGGACGAATTTGACATATTGAAACATTTCGACCATTTCGGGCCGTTGAAATAAAATCAAAGGCAAAGTTGAAAATTTGTGCTGGATCGGAATTCGAACCCGGATTTCCCACTTCGGGCCACTAGTCATCTTAACCAATCCAGGCACGCTTTCCTTCCAACACAGTTTCTTTACTTCTACCCGCTGCCCATTGGTTCCTCTTGCTTGCAGCTTATACTGGACTCCCGCAAGGGATCGAGCGTATTAATGCGTCCGCATTGAAATTGTCAATTGCCTGTTGGTGGTATATTTTACAGTTATTGATATGGTGTCTGTTTTTCAGCGGTTATGCAGAATTTCGCTGAATTTCTGCGCTACATCACCGCCAAGTAAGGCAGAAGAATCGAACATGTCATAACCTCAAATGTTTGTAAATCTAAGGGACTTAATTGCTGCGGTTATCAGTCCCTAGGCTTACCATCTACTTAAACTAACTTATGCTAAGAACAACACACTCACACTCATGCCCGAGGGAGGACTCGAACCTCCGACGGCGAGCAACCGCGCTCTCCGCAGCAAGGCTGTCATAACCCATATCCGATTATCTGTTGTGACGTTTATATGTTGAAAAAAGTGTGTGCACGCCGTAGTTTGTAACTAATTTACATTTTGTTTCGTATAGTTCAGTGGTAAAGAAGATATAAAATGCTGAATGACTTTGGGAAGAAAAGCGTTTCTAAAGAAGCGAAACTTGTTAGCATCCAATATTAATTTAAATGTTAGGAAGTCCTTCCTGAAAGCATTTGTCTGGAGTGTAGCATTGTATGGGAGTGAAACGTGGACGATAAGGAGTTCGGATAAAAAGGTGATAGAAGCTTTTGAAATGTGGTGCTACAGACGAATGATGAAAATTAGATGGGTAGATCACGTAACTAATGAGGAGGTGCTTAACCGAATTGGGGAGAAAAGAAGTTTCTGGCATATCCTGACTAAGAGAAGGGATAGATTGGTTGGACACATTCTGAGACATCAAGGAATTGTCAACTTAGCATTAGAAGGAAGTGTGTGGAGTAAAAATCGTAGAGGGAGGCCGAGGGACGAATATAGAAAAAATGTTTGTAAATTTATCGGACCAAACTGCGTGGTCATCAGTCGGTAGCTTACAAACTATTTAAACTAATGTAAACTAACCTAAGGACAACACACACACACACACACACACACACACACACACACATGCCCCAGGGAGGACTCGAGACGCTTTAGACCGCTTGGCTACTCCACTGCGGCTACGAATATAGTAAGCAGATTCAAAAGGGTGTAAGTTTCCGAACGTATTGTCAGATGAAGAGACTTGCACAGGACAGGGTAGCGTGGAGAGCTGCATCAAACCAGTCTACGGATAGAAGACCACAACAACAACAACAACATAGTTCAGTGATTGTCACCCTGTATATAACGATGTTCTTCGATGCCTCAGTTCTTTAGATGATTTACGGGGTCAGTGAGTGAGTGAATACTCTGGTCTTGGGGAGATTATTTAAGTTTAAAATAAATCATTTACAAACTACGTAATCAAAATATTCTTTTTAATTCGTCTGTATGAAACCCTCTTACAGTCTCCAACGACAGTAAAACATCTCCGTTATGGCCTCTCGTTGTTGAAGGTAGTTTCATTCATCCGTTTTTGTGATAATCGAAACAAAACACATTGGTTTTCACCGGGGGAAAATAAGAGCCCAATTCCTAAGCATCAATGCACCAAGAACAAACTGCCTTTTGCAGAAGGCAGGAAGCTAAAAGGGTCTTATTGAGGCCCACTCACATGCTCGGGATTCGTCTGGATTCTCTCGACATTTTATACGATGTCCCGACTCCGGGAAAAATACATAATTTCCCGAGAAACTGCGTCTTGTAAAGTTCTGTAGAATACAATAATTTGAATTTTCCACGCACTTACATTAGCTTCATTGTCGAACAGAACAAACATCCTCCAAAATACTCCGACATGTCAAATGAGAAATTTTGGCCCTTTTTTAATACGAGCAAACGAGTACAAATTAAAAAATACATGTCATTTGTGTTGTCCCCCTCATGAGAGTTGCGTTGATCGCTCGGCTTGATTTCATAAACGCCGAGTTAGTAATTACGCTGAACTTTGATGCAAATTGTTTGATTTATTAAAGACAACATCCAAGATCGCTTATAATTTTTATTTCGATTACCAGTTTCAGCAGTTTAACTGTCATCTTCGGATCTGTAAGTACACTTGAAAATCGTACTCAACATGTAATAAAAAAGTCAGAGAAATACATATCTCTAAATACATCCAATTTTCAAACCAGCCTTTCATTTCATTCATCACATCACAAATAAAATCTTTTAAAAACACACTTATTCACAAACATCATTATTGGTATGTCAGCATATAAATAAAATGTCAAAAGCCTCATGCTGTAATGTGGTGTGGTCACACAAAGTTAAAATAAATTGTTTGATTTTTAAAGAGTTTCTGGATACGACTATAGGATCTAAACTGGTGAACGCTGTGAAATTCAGTATCAATTAAAAGTCTCGCCTTAGAAATTAAATGTAAATCAGATGTTTGTGAATTCTGTTAGTCTTTTTATAGGCAGCTGATTTTAATAATAATAATATATTTTATTTATAATTTTTATTTTTCTAGGCAACAAGTCCAAAATACCGACATTTTGAATAAAATTACAGATATTTTAGTCTTTAAATCTGACACCCCTGGACCAGTGTTGTCCAATTTCGTAGGAACACATTCTTTACATCAGCTGCATGGCCTTAACTACTTCCTATCAAAACAACACTACCGCTACGAAAAAAGAGATACACACGGGTAAATTTAAATCCCTAAGCTGCAGCACACAGGACTTAAAGCCATAATACCAGAATGAGCGAGGTGGAGTAGTGGTAACACACTGAACACTCATTCAGGATGATGGTGCGGTGGTTCAAATCCGCTACCAACCTACCAGGTTTAAATTTTCCGTGTTTTCCCTCAATTAAAATGACTATGGTTCCTTTGAAAGGGCATTGACGATTTCCTTCCCATTCTTACCCAAAAATCCGAGCGGAAGCTCTGTCTCTAATAACCACGATGTCGACGGGACTTTAAAGCCTCAGTTTGCTTCCTTCCAGAACGCCAGAATAGTTTAGAATATACTTGCTACTAAAGCCCTATATTATTCGTACACGAAAGTATCGAAACATAGCAACTCTCGTGGTTTAAACTAGTTTGATTCATCCTTTTTGGCGATAATCGAAACAAAACACATTGGTTCACACCGAGGTTAAAATATTCGACCAAACCCTAACTGACAATGTACCAACGTGACAATATAATCGCAGTACTGAAGCAGAAAATTACGGGATAGTCTAGTACCCTACTTTACATGAGTTGGAGTGACGGTGTATCGTAATGCATAAGCTTCGATCATTATCCACCGCTGCTCTAAAGTCTCTGTAGATTATCACAGATCAAAACGAGCTTTATCAGCACCAATCAAATTCACTGCCTATACGACTGTTATTTCATGTTTTTTAATTCAATGTGAGCAAAAACAAAGCTTATTATGCCGTAGAAGTGGAGTTGACATTTGCCACATCACGGAGTTTTTGCAAAGGCGCTCTTCTGAACAAAGGGTCGTTATCCTTACTGCTAACCCTTCTGTGCTCCAGTGAATAATGACGCTTTTCATTTAATAGTGGCTTAAACCTGTGGCATCAGTGGAGACACTGTCAGAGTGAAAGGTGACATAGTTTCACCAACCTCCGGAATCTGACAATCCGTAGTTTTACGAGGGACTATTCTTCCTTCCTCGTTCTGCCTTCTCTTGAACTGTTCCACCAGGTCGTAGATGAGTGGTGTTCCGATTTCCAAATGTACAGGGTGAGGCATTTAAAACTGTTTTTCGGAATATTTGAAAAAATGCAAATCGGATTTTTAAAAAATATTTGTAATCAAATTTGTTCACCTCGAAGATGGCCATCTCATGTAAAGCTCGACCACCTTTCACCACCCTAGAGGGCCGGAGAGGGGGGACATTGAAATCTTAAGTAAGAATTCCTACTTTTTATTGCAAATTTGGATTCTGCGTGAAAAAATTTGTAGCTTTTGTATGACACATGTTTTTCCTTTCATGATAGGTGTTGCTGTAATCGGCAATGATAAAAGTGAGTTGAAAATATCTCAAATAAATACACATCCAAAGCACCCCCTCCCCTTACCACTTCTTGGAGGTAAAGAACCTTTATTCCAACTTCTTTTAAATCCCATGCATAGTTTTCGAAATATTCCGAGAAACAGTTTTAAGTGCCTCAGCCTGTATTGGTTTGCCGCTGTGAGACACGGTCCACATTGAGACAATTTAATATTTGTAATTTGCAATGAACGTTGCGCAAAGTGACTCTTACCTCAGCTACACCTTTGCTCTCACTTGTTCGATATGATAAAAGCTGCGGGTTGCAATACGACAAGCCACAGGATAGACTGAATCAAGTTTTTTTTCTGCTTCAGTTGCTACCATGAGCTCCTGTGAAGAGCACTTTATCGCGGCTGGTCATTATTTAAAGCTCAACAACAAAGCCGCGGCGGAGCGGCCGAGCGCATTGAGGCGCTATGCTACGATACGATGCGCGAGGCCGTACCCCGTCGGGAGTTCGAATCCCCTCTTGGGCATGGATGATTGTGCTGTCTTTAGTATAAGGTAGTTCATAAGTAGTTTGTAAGTTTAGGGACTGGTGACCCCGCAGTTAAGTCCCTTAAGCATTACAAACATTTGAACATTCAACAACAGAGAATTAAAGAAAGTTGTGTGTGCACCCGTAAGTTGCTACAGGCATCCTCTTTGTGTCCCATGGGATCTCTCAGTAACAACACAAATTCTACAGAATGAGTCCGTATAGTTTCAGTTTTTTGGAACAACTTGTAGCAGCTACTCTGGCAAAGCAAGAACAAATTTTCGGCTTATAATTGTCCCTGCTCATTATTACAGTATGATAAGTTCATAAAAGTTTGAAAAATGGCACCATGAAAAAGTTTTTCTGTCATACGACCTAGTAGCTGGTATTTTATTCAGTGTGATACATACATACATAATAGTTACAAATTAATACAACACGGTTAGTATTGTTTTCAAGTGGCGATTTGCAGCTGCAATGTATTTAGAAAAAACCATTCTTTGCCAACAGCTGTAAAAAATTTTATTTATTAAACTCTATCCGTTTCGGCACTACAGGAGATTGAAAAGCTGCATGAAAAGAAAAAAAAAAAACATCATAGTTATGTGGCACTATAAAAACTCACATCAAGGAGTCAGATATAAAACTGTTAAAAAATAATACTTACATATTGCACATCAATTACTACAAGAGTTCATTCCTGCCGAATATTCTAACATTAAAATTAGAATTTCTATTATTCACTGGAAAATGTCCTTCATCGTACATCTGCTGTTAAAAGTGGCAATGACGCTATTATTCATAATATGAAATTCCTGTAAAGTTAACAGCATTGGTATGTGTTCAGTTTCATAATTAACTGTTACTAGAGTGCCTACTATTATGTCATAGACCATAATAAGATAGAAATATTACATTAATGGAGTCACCAAAGACTATACAAGCAGTATATTTGTAATATAGTATTAGATTTTGGCAAATATTCATCCATGCCATTACTTTAATCATGTAATCTTTGAATCGTATTATGGTCTATGACGTAGCAGTAAGCTCACTAGCAAAAGTTCATAATAAAACTGAATATATATCCATGCTGCTAACTTTACACGAATTTCATATTTTTGAATAATAGCGTCATTGACAGTACTTTTAAACATCAGATGTACGATGAAGAACATTTTACGATGAATAATCACAATTCTAATTCAGTTTTGATGTTGCCATATTTGGCAGAAATGAACTCTTGCAATAATTGACTTGCAGTATGTATTATTGTTATTAATTATTATTATTATAAGTTTTATATTTGACTGCATGTTGTGAGTTTTTCATGTTGTTGTTGTGGTATTCAGTCCGCAGACTGGTTTGATACAGCTCTCCACGCTACCCTGTCCTGTGCAAGTCTCTTCATCTGAGAATACGTTCGGCAACCTACATCCTTTTGAATCTGCTTACTATATTCCTCCCTCGGTCTCCGTCTACGATTTTTACCCCACACGCTTCCTTCTAATGCTAAGTTGACAATTCCTTGATGTCTCAGAATGTGTCCAACTAATCTATCCTCTTAGTTAAGATGTTAACAAGTTTCGCTTCTTTAGAAACGCTTTTCTTCCCATAGCCATTCTGCATTTTATATCTTCTTTACTTCGGCCATCAAAAGTTATCTTGCTACCCAAATAACAAAATTCATCTACTACTTTTATTGTCTCATTACCTACTCTAATTCCTTCAGCATCGCCTGATTTTCTGACATTGCATTCCATTATTTTCGTTTTACTCTTGTCAATGATCATCTTATATCTTCCTTTCAAGACACTATCCATCCCATTCAATTGCTCTTCCAGATCTTTTGCGGTCTCTGACATGATTACTATGTCATCAGCAAACCGCAATGTTTTTATTTCTTCTCCCTGTACTTTAATGCCCTCTCCAAATTTCTCCTTCCATTCCTTCACTGCCTGCTCAATGTACAGACTGAATAACATTGGGGAAAGGCTACAACCCTGTCTGACTCCCTTCCCAACCTCTGCGTCCCTTTCTTGCCCTTCGACTCTAATAACCGCTGTCTGGTTTTTGTATAGGTTGAAAATAACTCTTCGCTCCTTTATATTTTACCCCTGATACCTTCAGAATTTGGAAGAGTGTATTCCAGTCGACATTGTCAAAAGCTTTCTCCAAATCGACAAACGCTAAAAACGTAGGTTTCCCTTTCCTTAGCCTATCTTCTAAGATAAGTCGTAATGTATTGCTTCCCGTGTTCCTACATTTCTCCTAAATCCAAACTGATCTTCCCCGAGGTTGGATTCCACAAGTTTTTCCATTCGTCTGTAAATAATTCGTGTTATTATTTTTCACCCATGACTTATTAAACTGATAGTACCACATAATTATGGTGTATTTTTCTTTTTAATGTATCTTTTCAATTTCCCATTGATGGCAGACAGTTCCGAAACCGGTAGAGTTTAATAAATAAAAATATTTTACAGCTGTTAGCGCAACAATGATTTTTTCTAAAATCTACTATAGTGTTTCTTCAACTGTTCAGTTTTCAAGAGTAGAATATGATTCAACTTCAGGAATATTCAGAAGCAATTTTCCTGGATTTGAAGTGACATGAATCGCCATCAATGATATAACAGAGGGTGCTAACTCTGCGTAGGAACAGACAATGAGTTTAAAGAGACGGAAGAAGCCCATGACGATAACCAAATTCCCAAAGTGCCCTCCTCGATTTCATCCAGATGCTCATTAAAAAGTAACAGTAATTTAGCTTTAGGATTTATTTGACGCATATCACGAAGTTTCCTCAGACCAGCGAGCATATATTGGAAAAAAAGTGCAGTCGGCATCATCAGGTGACGAGTCGCGGTGTTTTTCATTTCAGTAAGTTTTTCATCACCAGCATGGGCTTTTATCGGCAGCATAAAGAAAAGAGAGACAAGAGACAGCCCCGCACAACGGGCTATAGCTCCAGGCTCGCTCCTGGCACATTGCAGCCGCCCTCGACACGGACAACTTCCATATCTCCTTCTAGAAAATTTTTAACCTCCATTTAGTAACGGATTAACTTCGTCATTACTATTGCAAGCCTACAAAATCTGCGTTAACAGTTCCATCAGTGATGAATAATTCTTTTCTTCTGGAGCACATGACCTAAAAGCAGATTTGAAATTATACTTGTACAATGTTTTATCACTTATTTAATGAAAAACAAAGATGTTTCCAACCCGTTTACGTCATAGAAATGATTTCAAACCCTATAACATAATATTCAAATGCAGATACACAAGTTACCTTTGTGGTACATTGGGACAAATATGTCCCACAAAATAAAAATAATGATTTCCACAGATTAATTGCTGTTATTTTCTAAACAAATGGCCCCAAACTAAAAGAGAAACTTACGTGAATATAGTTTCAACCTTTGACAGTAAGGCAGAGAGCACAAACTACACACAATAAGTGACTAAATATGTATGCCTGCTTGAAGCAAAAATCACCAACAATGATGAACAACTGGTGGCAGTTATAGCAATTATAGCCAGCAAAAATAGATGAAACTGAAGAAAACTATTATCTCTGCTTCAAGTAGAGCGCCTGTAGCACATCTCATGTGTTTACAATCCAATTATTAAGGTGATTTATCAGTGGGCCAAATGTGTCCCATTTACGTGAAAGGGTTAAAGCCCTCTCTTACATTTGACCAGGAAACAACACAGACAAAAGATATAACAAAACAAACAAAATTACAGAAATAATAAATTACATATTTTATCCAGTACTAGCTGGTACCCGGCGCGATGCTGCCGCAGGAGAAATAATTGTGCAAATAAAGTTTGAAATTTCAAAGTGCCGCTTCCTGTCCAGTTCCTCCTCCCCCTCCCTCTGTTCATCTCCTTTCGCCTGTCACCATCTCCCTCTCTCATTGTCCTCCTCTCACCCCTCTCATTCTCCTCCTCTGCCCTCTCTCCGTCTGTCTCCTCCCTCTCCTTTCTGTCCGTCTCCTCCTCCACCTATTCCTCACCCTCGTATATATGAAAACATATATGCGTCAAGTTTCATGGTGACTGGTCAAACAGTGTCAGAGTAACAATGTACCACCCGCCAGGTTAAATTCACTGGCTTGCAGATTACAAAAGACTCCTTCACGAAAACACGCAGTTATGTGCTGACTTTCATGGTGACCAGTCAGTTTGGATGTTTTTTGTAACGTACCCTCCACCATGCACTTACGGTGCCTTACGAAAGTTATCCCATGTATTAATATGGGGTGTAAGCTATCTTCATTCCACATTTCATTCAATTCCATCCATCCGTTTCAGCGTGAAGAGTAACAAACGTGTTAAACCACTGTGAGGTACCCTCCGCCATGCACAGTACAATGGCTTCCTAAAGGTAGCTCATGCGTTAAATTCAGGGTATTAGCTATCTGCAGTCCAAATTTCATTCAAATCCTTCCAGCTGTTTCAGCGTGAAGAGAAACAAACATATTGACCCATTGTAAGATACCCTCCGCCTCGCACCGTACGGTAGATTACTAAAAGTAGTCCATGTATTCATCAGGGTATAAGCTACCACTGTTCCAAATTTCATTCATATGCGTCCAGACATTTCAGCGTGAAGGCGTAAGAAACGAATTAAGTAATTGTAAAGCACTCTCCGCCACGCACCATACGAAGTTAATTTTAGTATGTCTATGACCTTCGAGCGAGTGCAAGCAATGCGTTGACAAAGTTTTATCGCAATAAGTTGTACGGTATGGCCGTGCATAAAGTACGAACAAAAAAACGAGCACACATCAATTTTTATATATTAGACTGGCTGTAAACCCGGCGTTGCCCGGGTGTTTATTTATCCTACACTCTCGTAGTCCACATCCTCTTTCCCTCTCTCTCTGCATCCACCTCTGTCTCTCCCATGACTCTGTTCGTTTCCACCTATCCCTCTGTCGGCGAAGTTTTCTTCAAGGTATCCTCTGTCATATACCACACAAGCATTTATGTACCCAGTGATCTTCCTCTTGGTTTTGAGGTCACGTGTGCAAAAATTCATAAAGATTGGAGCAAAACTATGCATTTTGTAAAATTCCGTATGTACTCTCCACCATGCACCGAACGAAATTTTATACAGACGGCGACATCCCTTTTGTTTTCAAGGTACAGTGTGCAAAATTTCATCAATATCGGAACAAAACTGTAGATTTCTATGCAATAGAAACGCAGGGTCACATTGAAAAACGCAATTTGTTCTCAAATATTCCAGTTTTATTTCATACAACCATTGTTCTGCGAATAACACACCAAAAAAGTCTGTGAAACCGGCTGAGCCGTCCTCAAGTTATGGCGCGGCCAAGGTATTTATGGATTCATTTTTATGCTGCAAAGAACCCTCCCCCACGCACCGTATGAAACTTAAGGTACACGGTGACCTTCCTCTTGTTTCGAAGGTCAAGCGTGTGAAATGTCGCGAAGATCGAAATGAAACTGTAGATTTCGTGAGTCTGTAGGAAAAGTATGCTCCACCATGCACCTACCACAAAATACTTTATCTGATGTTTTATACCTATAAACTACTTTCCTGCCAAATTTCAGCTTCATAGGTGAAGTGGTTTTCCAGATTTCGTGTTTAGTTAGTTAGTGAGTGCCCTTTCGCTTTTATATAGATAGAGATTAAGAAAACAGATTGCTTAATTTTGGATGCAAGAGAATTAAGGGAGACTTGCAGACAAAAATCAATAGTAACATGCAAATCTGTAAGGATAACTTTATATGATACAAGGTCATGCCCGATGCGACAGTTTTATGACATCTACAGCGAAACTTGTGAGCGGTAGACTTCCTTTCGTTTCATCAAATGTTTGTATAGTTTATGGGACTTAACTACGGAGTCATCAGTCCCTAAACTTACAAACTACTTATGAACTACTTACGAACTAGGACGGCACAAATATCCATGCCCGAGTGGGGATTCGAACCCCCGACCGTAGTGGCCGTGCAGACTGTGACTGGAGCGCCTCAGTCCCCTCGGCCACCGCGGCCGGCTTTCGTTTCATCACTTTGTATGTGAGTGTGTTGGTGGGGGGTTACAAAATCCTTCATAAACGTCCGAAATTACATGCAAACTTTGTTGCAGGTCCCTAACTACACCCATTTTTCCAATAATTGACGCATAAATCTGGATTTTCGCACGCGGTGGCCACTCATTATTTATGAAGTCATATGTCATGAGCTATGTGGTGTGCTCTTTTTGTTTTAGTTCAGGAACCTTCGTGGGCGTACGGTGAACAGTTCACCAAAGTTTCATTGCAATCGAATGAATGGTTTATGAACACATAGAGGACGTACAAACATGCAGCTTACATCTGCTGTTATCCATTGATTGCCAAGTTTGCGAGATTTAATTTAACCTATCTCCTTATTTTATTTCTGTGTTATTTGCTCCTTCCTCCTTTCCTCTCAATCACACGCCTGTCATAAAACCTAATCAACCATCCTCCCCTCTCATTTCCATGCTTTATAGTCTCACCTAACACGCTGCGCCACCAACGGCACCACCCATACTAATTTCAATCGCCCTCACCTTTTCAACTGATCCTCATCAATTAATCTTCATTATCCCTATAACACCCCCTCTTCCCATCAACTACCCTCTACCTCTCACATTACTTATTACATGTTAGGTTATAACTTTAGTGTTCTACATCGAGTCCTGTAATTTGTTGGTTATCTGCCCCCTCCCCCACCATATAAAGGCTAAGTTATTGCACATCGTCGCTAATTGAACTATGTCATACTACGTCAGTGTCAGTGTTATAGTGGACTGATTATATCGTGTTGCAAATTACTTAATACCAATTGGCATTCTACACTATCAACTTACAGAGATCTGCTTTATTTGTATAAACATAGATTTGTCACACACACAGACTTTATTATTAATTGTTGCCAGCTACCTCTTTATAAATCATGTACCTACAAGTTGTGATGTGCACAGCCTTAGGCAGGTTTTCATAGCGCACTACACATTTTCTGTGCCACCAGATGCAATATAATATTCTGTTCGTACTATCCATTGCTTAAAAAGATGTCTTTTTTTTTTGGGGGTTAGCCATTAATTTCTTCTCAAATAGTTAACCTAAAGATATCTTGTCATCAGTAACAGTGCCGCATGTTTAATAAGCAAAAGTGTGTTAGTAGTCACACCTTTGACTTTGTTCTTTTGAACTAGAGCTTGCGGTGCTCTTGTGCGCCTTGTCTATTGAATGCAAATGCCGCGCGCTGTTGAATGGTCTCAGATCTCTACATACGTCAGTTATCGTGACTTCTAGAAGGCGGAAGACATTTATGCAACAACTATCTTCATTGAAACAACAGCACTTGATACACTTCTTCCGAACTTAAATGAAGAATATGATTCTTGAGCGAGCGAGGTGGCGCAGTGGTAAGACACTGGACTCGCATTCGGGAGGATGGTGGTTCAAATCCACCTCCGGCCATCCAGATTTAGGTTTTCCGTGATTTCCCTAAATCGCTCCAGGCAACATTTTTAGTTCCTTTTGTCCTGTTTTTCCCGCAGTTGCTATATTATAATATTATAGTGTAGGTATTTCACTTATCTGTCTATGCAACTGATTTAATAAAATATGTTATTGCCATATGCATTTCGCCTTTATTTGGAAGGCATCATCAGTGGCCTGTAATATATACATGATTATTTTTTACAATATTTTATATTTACATTTCTCAGTACTTTTAGGCTATGAACAGTTCTGATGCGTTATTTTGGTATAGTATTGATATCTGGATGTTGTACTTACAAGATTTCATGGATATAGCTTTACATCTGGTGCTCATTGGTTACTTCCAGCTGTTCTGCTTCAATTCTGTGCATTTTGCTGTTTTTGTTGTTGCAGCACTTCACAGTTAGCACCACTAGGCACATGCCATTTTTGTTTGTGTTGTGTTTTTGTTTTTGCTGGTGTTGCCAACCGTTGAGTATGTGTTTGTCCTATCTTTGCTTTGTGTCAGTGTGTGTGTGTGTGTGTGTGTGTGTGTGTGTGTGTGTTTTACGTGACTGCATAGAGAACAGCACCAGATACTGATATATTAAATATTGATTTTTTTTTATTTTATTTTTTTTTTTTTTTTTTATTTTTTTTTTTTTTTTTTTTTTTTTTGGATCCTGATTGTGAAGAGGTATAGAACAGAATTAGAGACAGAAAGGTGGAGAGGGACATGGAGATAGAGACAGTCAAAGACGGGGACTGTGGGAAAGGGAGAGAGTTGTGTTGTTCTTTTCTCATTATTATTATTAAATTTTTCGTTTGTGTGTGTGTGCCAATTCTTTTCTCTCTTTGATTACTGTCTCATGTCTTTGACTTGATTTAGCAGTGAGTTTTCATTAATGTTTGTCTGTTCATTTATTACTTGTTTGTTCTCGGCTATGGCTTTCTGGATATGGTAGTTTTCTTGTGTTTGGATGAGGTGCAAATTCCGGGATGGTTCCTTTCAAAGGGCACGGCCGATTTTCTCCCCCCATCCTTCCCCGAAAAACCGAGCGTAAGCTCCGTCTCTAATGACCACGCTGTCGACGGGTCGCTAAACTCTAAGCTTCCTTTCTTCCAATATGATTCTTGATAAATACACTCACAGCAAATTACGTATGTTGGGTTACTGCACGGTGTTCACTCAGCTTTTCGAAGTTACGTTGGATGGAATATCAAACCTTAGTAAGACACAAGTTTATGCCGAACAGTGCGAGATAAGAAGTATGCCGACGCTGGCTTCGTTACCCATCACTTGGTAGGGTGCTGTCTGGTGTCAGCGGTGTGTAGGGCAAGGAAACTCGAGCATATACTGTTCTCACCTTACGAACTACACATATCAAACTCTGGGGCCGCGGTGGAGTGGCCGAGCGCTTTGAGGCGCTATGCTCCGATTCGCGAGGTCGTTCCCCGTCGGGGGTTCGAATCTTCCCTCGGGCATGGATGTTTGTGTTGTCTTTAGTATAAGTTAGTTTATAAGTAGTTTGTAAGTTTAGGGACTGATGACCCTGCAGTTACGTACTGTGCCGTCATCGGCACATGTCCGAACATTATCGATACGCTAGCGGTTGGCAGTGCCAATTGTGGACCAGAGGTAACCTCACTGGTGGAGTGGGGAACAAGGTCTTTGGCGAGCGCACGGACAGGGGAGAGAGACGTGGAGTCGGACGGTGGACACCGGGGTAGCGGTGGTGTTGGTATCACGTGGCTACGACCAACGTGAGGCCGAGGTTGCGGCAGTTCCAGTGGTGCTGCATAGGAGGAGAGCCGACGAGTTTGGCCAAAGGGATCCTGTGGCGGTGGCCGAGGAAGACTGGACATACACAAAGGGAAGGAAGGTTCCTAACGAGGTTGCTACAGTCGAAGGTGTGGCGTATGATTACGCATTGTGACGGTGTAGCGGCGAACATGTGTATTCTTGCCCGATCGCCTTCCTAGATTATTTGGTGCTATTACATATAGATGTATACTGGACTCGGGTAACGAGCGTGCGCAGGGATTCTTACTGATATGTGGACATTATGCTGTTCCTGTGCAGATGTTGTTTTCGTATTTATACCCAGAGGCTGCTGGGCTATAATTGACATTGTCCAACGTGTCTTTGAAAAACTGTTGGTTAACTGTATGTGAGGAAGGATTGATAGTTGATACCAAGAACCTTGTTGGAGTTGTAATATTTGTTTCATAATTTAAGTTACGACCAGTCGGTACCTATCCCCTATTTTGTTATATCTATAGAGGAGCTGCTAGATTACCATGGGGAATGGTGATATTGATTTAAGTGGGTACAAATTCAAGGGTTACTTGTTATGTTAATTTTGTGCAATATTCCCGTATGGATCTATTTGTATATAATAAATTGTACTAAACTGAACTCAATCAATCGTTTTCACCCTTTCCCATTTAAAAGCTCCACAGTCCTATAAGCTTAACAAACATTTGAACAAACTCTGGGACTTCATGACCCTTTACATAAAAATGCAACAGAGATATACAAAAACAATATTTTAGTTCTCTTTATTGGTCATGAGAACAGACATTGACAAGTTGTGTGACAATGATCTAGACGGTCTGAATTTGTGTTCCCGATTGCACAACTGCCCCTAATACCTGGTAACACGTCCTGTTGCACTGATGCATGCCTGAATGGGTCGTGGCGTACTGTCCTCTGCATCTTCAAGGAGGTGTTGGCGCAGATTGTCCCACTCCTCACCAACGACTCGGCGTAGATCTCTCAGATTGGTTAGTGGGTCATCTGGTCCAGAACACCCCTTTTAAATGTATCCCAGGCATGTTAAATACGGTTCAGATCTGGAAAACATGCTGACCATTCTGGTCTTGTGATGTCGTTATCATGAAGGAACGCATTACAACATGTGCCACGATGAGCACGAAATTTGTCTTCCATTAAGACGAAAACCTCACTGAAACGCCGGCAGTACGGTTAAACTATACATTGGAGGCTCCCTGTACCATACAGCCGTTTGACTGCCTTGTACGAACACCAGAGGCGTACGATGGGCCCACATAGTGCAACCCCAAAACAACAGGGAACCACCACCTTGATGCACTCGCTGGACGGTATGTCTAAGACGTTCAGGCTAACCAAGCTGCTTCTAAAAACATTTCTGACGATTGTCTGGTTGAAGGCAGATGTGAGTCTCATCTGTGAACAGCACTTGATGCCGAGTCCATTCAGCACGCTGTTTGGCCCACGTGTACCGCGCTGCATGGTGTCATAGCTGCACCTCCACGTGGGCGTTGGGAGTGAAGTTGCATGTCATGCAGCCTATTACATACAGTTTGAGTCAAAACACGGTGTCCTGTGACTGCACGAAAATCATTATTCAGCATGGTGGTATTCCTCTCAGGGTTCCTCCTAGTTGAAATCCGTAAATAGCTACTGTGGTAGCCTTTGGGCGGCCAAAGCGAGGCAAGTCGTCATCAGTTCCTTCATCTCTGTACCTCCACCTCCGAATAACATCCCTTTGTTTCAGTTCGAGACGTCTCGAAACTCCCCATGATGCGAATCCCTCCTGACAGAAAGTAACAATGCGGGTAGGAGCAAACTTCGGAATTGACCTTCTAGGAATGGCAGAGGTACAGTCAACACAAGCAGTGTAGTTCGTTCCTGGTGTTATGACTGGACCTGATCGGCCGTCTTACCCACTCCATCACACTGGCACTGCTCGTACGTAGTTGTTCAAAAAATGTTCAAATGTTTGTAAAGCTTATGGGACTTAACTACGGGGTCATCAGTCCCTAAACTTACAAACTACTTATGAACTACTTACGAACTAGAACGGCACAAATATCCTGCCCGAGGGGGGATTCGAACCCCGACCGTAATGGCCGTGCAGACCGTGACTGAAGCGCCTCAGTCTCCTCGGCCACCGCGGCCGGCGTACGTAGTTGTTTACATATATAGACTGACTATAATATCCGTGCTAAGTGCCAAAATGAACGTTCTGAGTAAAACGCAAAAAACCTCCTAAAATGAACAGTTTGTCTTTATGTGCAAGTTTTTTCGGCTTAATTTGTGTCTACCGTTAATCTTTGAAGACTTATTGCAGTTGAATTGACCATTCGATTTTTATCTTTAGGAAAAAAATATTTTCCTGGTGAAAAGTAAGAATTGGGCTATGTGCCATACTCTCTACTGTTATAACCGCGCTATGTGCCATACCCTCTACTGTAAAAACCGGGCTTTTGTGTCCCAGCCTCGTCGCCACTTTTGTGTCTCGTTTCCGTCGTAGGTGTCGGTGGCCGAGTAGAATGAGACCGACACAGGAATAAAGGATGCACGCTTGTGCAGGTACGAAGGTGAGCAGCCAGTGGGACAGCAGAAACTAGAAACACTAGAGTGAATTAGAACGAGATATATATTGCACAGAATTTATACAATACTTAACTTTTACATAGCTCAGTACTGCAGAATGCTGATACATAGTTGAGCTAGAGACCTGCCTAGTGCCTATCCGATAGCCAAGTCTTCACTGGTGCCTATCTGATTCCGAAGTGTTCGCTGGTTCCTATCTCAGTTCCAAGTGAACGATGTCGTTCAGTGGTGGCCACGAGCGGAGTTGTAGCAGAGTGCGCTCGTGGCTGACGGCGTAAGAACGCCGCGCCGTGCGTGCATGGCGGCGCGCGGCAAAAGTAGGTGGCGCGCACTTTAGATTTGTGTGACACCACACGGGCTATGTCCAAAATTCGAGTAAATGGAGAGCTGTATTGGACTTTGTAGCCTGGATGAAGGTCAGCAAAGGCGTCATACATTCTCTGATAATTCAAATCTTGGCTTAAACTCATAGGCAAATTTTGGCCCTTGTGCAGTGACTTTCCTCTTGGGGGAAAATTGCTATGTGTTCAACTATACGCTGTGCATCATCACCTGTGTACTTCCTCTCTTACGTTTTATTTCCCCTACGTTCAACGTACGTAACGTCACCAGACTTTTTCGATTTAACCAATGTTTCAACCCTACGCTTTGAGATGCACACTTGTTTATGATCACCTTTGCCATCAGGAATCGTATAACATACACTTGTCTGCCTTCTACTTTCTGTCGAATCTGTGTACGATGCATGTCGCCTACGTTTAATACTTATGTTTCCCATTGGATACGAATTTTGCTTGACGTTATCTCCTAGTTCATAAAACTGATTGAAGATGTTTAGTTTTTGTTTGAAGGCAATGCCTCTGCATAGAGATGGATATTGGCATGAAACCTACATAAAAGGTCATTCGAAGTGTAAACTCTGCGTCTAATAACTTGTTTTTCACTGCACTCAGAACAAAAACGTATACACAAATAACTGTGACATTAAAAGCCGAAGGAATACAACTTTGAGCTATTAATAAACGACAACCTAGGCCTCTGATGTTATCTTTAAACCTACCGCAACAGGTAGATGTTGTTTCTCAGGCACTGTCACGTTCTGACTGTTCTTCTAGGAATTCCCTTCTGCTCTAAGCTTTTTCTTGCATTGAGAAACACTCCCTTAACAAATTTTACGGCGCTTATTTACCACTTCCATTGAAGAAAAAGCAAAAAATGAATAGTTACTGCTTGCTACACGACGGAACCTCAACTCAAACAGTAATAACAAAGCTCACGTGCACCTCTGGCCACTAGAACATAACCCAGATTTTACTTCACAACAGGTGGCACGTAGATCATCGGGCATCCTTGTGAGAAACATTACAACTATTTCCACATCTAATAACAGATAGCCCGCTTTTTACTGAGTAGTGTTAGGCATGTAGACCACATTTTCACAATAAAACCAAATTTTTCATTATTGGCGCTTACCACGGATTTTATATTCGGTCTACATATGTGGGCTGGTTGAGTATCAGTGGACAATCTAAGAAACTGTGCTTTTGATGCAATGTACACATTCAATGTCAGTGCTCAGGAGACCTTCCAACCAAGGAGATGTAACAATTTTCTTATGTGTGTTCTTGACGAGTCATCAGTCAGATGTCAGGCTCCTGTTGGCAAAGTCACAAGCTCTTCACAGATATGTTTCTGGAAGATGTTGGTATTATCGGTTGACTACAAAGTGAAGCAAATTATTTTTAAGATACCATCAGAGTTTTATCAGACAGCCAGAATTTAATTAAAAAAGTAAAGGATGGAATGGGTTCGTATCAATGACTTCGTGTTGTAATACTTCTGACTTACAGCCATCATATCAGATCCTGAGTTTTTTCCAGCACAGCAAGCTAAATCCCCGTTGAGGACACTTGGTGAAAGCTGGTATAAACGACGACAGTGGTACAATAGGTCGGGTTCCCGTGAGAAACAGTGCTGGCGAGTTTCCCAGAATTCTAGGGAAGTCCCATAGCGGCAGTCACTGAACGCCAATTGGCTGTAGTACTGGCAGTCACGCGCCAAAACGTGAGTATTCTATACTTAATATACAAATTATTAATTTCATTTCAAACTCAAGTTAGGAAACCTCTCAAAGCCAAGCTATGCCCTGACTAGATAACGTATATTAACTCTCGCAAAATTAATAAACAAAACAAGATAAAACGGATGATGCACGGCGGCCATGTTTGAGGGCCAAATTGAGGATCAAATGCACCCCTGCATCGCGCCGCCACACTTCAGAATATAACAGGCACTCGCATGGGTGACATGTAGCTCTCGAGTATATCGGCGGTCTTGAGGCTTAGATTAATCACTTTGGGACAATGCTAAATGACATAATATTGAAGTTCCAGTTAAGAGAATGTGTATCGCGTGTATATTTATATGCTGTTTGCTAGTTTTCTGCTTTAAATAAATTAGCTGGCATCCCAGAAACGTCAGTATTATTCCACTGTTAGACGAAGTCCTGCCAACAACTTCATAATTTCAGCCTCACTTCAAGAACTCCGACCTGTGCGCTACCATCTGCGTCTGGACGACAGCTTTAGAAGACGTCAGGTAGGTAAACTTTCGAATTTCTACGCAGTACGGTAGGGAGTAACTACAACTCTCCCGTACATTGTCATTGCGGTACAAACGCAAACTGTTGTGCATCATCCATGACAACATGGAGGAGCAAGAAAAATTATATAGGACCTGTTAGCACACCCCCTATAGAATTTTTGTTGTACATCTACATCTACATAGATACTCTGCAAATCACATTCAAGTGCCTGGCAGAGGGTTTATTAACCACTTTCATAACTTTCCTCTACCGTTCCATTCTCTAATAGCGCGCGGGAAGAAAGAACACCTAAATCGTTCCGTTTTCGATCTGATTTCTCTTATTTTATTGGGATGGTCATGTCTCCCTAAGTAGGTGGGTGCTAGCAAAATATTTTCACATTCAGAACTAAAAGTCCGTGATTGAAACTTCGCAAACAGATCACGCCGCAATGAATAACGTCTTTCTTTTAATGATTTCCACCCCAATCCGTGCAACATTTCCGTGACGCTTTCCCCCCCGTAACGTGATAGAACAAAACGAGCTGCCCTTCTCTGAACCTTCTCAATGTCTTCCGTCAATCCCACCTGGTGACGGTCCCACAAGGGGCAACAGTACTCCAGGAGAGGACGCACAAGTGTGATGTAGCCAGTCTCTTTGGTGGAGCTGGTGCATCTTCGAAGCGTTCTGCCGATGAAACGTAACCTTTGGTTCGCCTTCCCCACAATATTTTCTATGTGTTCTCTCCAGTGAAAGTTGTTCGTAATTGTAACTCCTAGGTATTTGGTAGAATCTACGACCTTAAGGTTTGACTGATTTATCGCGTAATGGAAGTTCAGTGGATTGTAGTGTCTGCAATACTTCTTCCAATCACTTCCATACAGTGCAGTGTTGTCTGTAGGCTACTGATGGCTGGACTTACTAGGGAATGGCCAGTTCCATTATGCCTAAATCGACCCTGGGATTTATTTACTTGGGAAGAATACATTGAAATAACAGCTCTATAAAATTTCAGCTGCTAAAAGGCACGGAATATATTAAAAATACGAATGGTGGAACTTAAATAGTGGCAAATATTTATTCACAACCGATAAAAAAGCGTTATATGTTTGCACCTGTTAATGTCCTTCAAGCCGCGGCGAAGTGGCAAAGCGCATTGAGGCGCTATGCTCCAATGTGCGAGGCCGTACCCCGTCGGGGGTTCGAATACCCCCTAGGGCATGGATGTTTGTGTCGTATTTAGTATAAGGAAGTTCATAAGTAGTTTGTAAGTTTAGGGACTGATGACCCCGCAGTTAAGTCCCTTAAGCTTAACAAACATTTAAAACTTAAAAAAAAAAAAAAAAATCAGAGTAGTCACCAGCGTTGTGTAGAACCCGTTAGCAGCGATGTGGAAGGCGTAGTTACCCGTTAGCAGAGCCTGTTCTGTTGATGGTGTGAATGGAGCGGTCTGCTGCCTGAATCTCTGGAACAGGTCTGAAGCAAATGCACGAAGTGGTTCCTTCATCTTCGGAATCAAATCAAGGTCACAAGGTCTTAAATCCGGAGAGTATGGTGTATGGTACAGTACTTCCCAGTCCCATCAACCGAACAGCTTGCGCTGTATGTGCTCGCGCGTTACCGTGCAAACTGATGGGTGTGCTGCGCAGAAAGAGCTGCCACTTCTTTCGCACAGCTCGTCACATGTAATGCTCCAAAAATGGACAGTAATACCGTGGAGGAACGTAATGCTTTAGAATAACACCACCACAGTCATACACTGGAATCACCACAATTTTCTCCATACTGAGGCTCTGACGAACTTTCGACTTTCGCAGCAACAGTACAACTTCTTCTTAAGAGATGCTAGGTCGACGTGACCGATGCATGTCTACCACAGTTTCCCGACCTTCGTTGAAGGCTTTTACCCAACATGGCACTGTTCTATACCGCAATCCCAGTTCCCAACACGCCTCTTGAAGTCCTTGATCACACTGTCGTGCTGTACAACCTCTGGCACATTCAATCTTGATCCAACTCTGTTGTTCCTGTTTCGAAAACATAGTGACACCATTACGTTAGATCGCTCGCTCACAAGTGGCTGTGTTTCCCTTGAATGTACCCATGTTTGAGATGAGGGACAGACGAGTCCATTTGCTCGGAGGTAAGGTAGGTATATCAATGCGTGCTATCAGCGACAATAGTAGATTTCATTGGATTGTGTCATCACATCAGTGTTGCCACAGTGAGTTCTAACCCTTATATGTTGAAGTTAATCTGTTTTTTGCATAAAGTGCCGCTTGTTACAGTGGTTTGCACTGCCTTGGCTCTGTACCACACGAATCAGACAGTGAGAAGAAGTAACTATGACTTTTAACATAGCGCTGTGTAGACAGTAAGGATGCTTGTGCAGTTCCAGTGTATTCCTCCACGTAATCAAAATTCAAATGTTTGTATAGTCTATAGGACTTAACTACGGGGTCATCAGTCCCTAAACTTACAAACTACTTGTGAACTACTTACGAACTAGGACGGCACAAATATCCATGCCCGAGGGGGGATTCGAACCCCCGACCGTAGTGGCCGTGCAGACCGTGACTGGAGCGCCTCAGTCTCCTCGGCCACCGCGGCCGGCTCCACGTAATCGACGTGATCTGCCGGTCTGCTGCGATAAGCGTCGAGTTGGTTTGATAGAACTGTGGAGTATTTTCTGGTGAGCTGCAGCCACGTTTTATGGTGTATGGTCTGGTTTCAGAATGGATTTTTCCTGTTCAAATCAGATCCATACTGACGCCATTTTCGGAATAAGCTTTGCTTGTCACTCTTTGCTGGCACTTTGATACCATTAAACTTCTCATCCAACAACTGACCACATCAGTCCCACGTCGAACATGCGCTGCTCTGCAGTGAGCAGAGGTCGTGCAAGAAGTTGTGGCCCCTGCTTTCTCAACTTGGGTAGTGGGCGAGCCCATTCTCCTTCTTCTCCTTTCTCTCTCTCTCTCTCTCTCTCTCTCTCTCTCTCTCTTTCTTTCTTTTTTTTTTTAGGCCGCCTGCCCCGTCTGTGCACAACTCGAGAATGCATTTCTGCGCACGGGTCATGACTTCTTGAACTGAGGTAGGTGTCAGCAGGACATGGCAGTAGGTTAGGACGTAAGTCGACGAAGTGACGAGATTGTTGAAAGACCTGCTCTAGGCCTTCTGCGTCCGGATACACCACACAGAAATCTCTTTCAATGACACTTATGCACTTGTATTCGAGGCACTGATTCAAAAAACTATATCTTAAATGTGTCATTTCACTACTTATTAAATTAATTTCTAATTATTATCGACAGTACTAACTGTTACAGACGTAATTCTCACAAAAGTGACTGGCAGAGGAAACGAAACTATTAGTTGTGTTTGCCTGTCACATAATAATTTGTTGAAATTCTTCTTGTATACATTTCATTTTATAACAGTTCCTGTAGTGCAATCCTTACAATTTTTTTTTTTTTTTTAGTTCTGTACATTTGACATTAAGTGAAACACTTCCTTGTTTACTGGTTGTAGTCGTCACAAAAAATGTTAATTGTATTGAATGAAAAATATTTTTCTCACACTACGCACACCAGACTAAGGAAAAATTAATGTAGTTAGGCACTTCACAGTAACTACAAGGGCTGGCTAAAAAGTAACCACAGTTATTATTTCCCTCTGAAAGGACTTATTGACAGACGTACTTACAATTACAAGCCTTCAGTACAATCTCCTTCTTTATTTATGACCCCGTTTTATGGCGTCGTGTACCATCTGGTGTCTTTTCCTATTGATGTTCCGTATTGACTGCCCTATAGCCTGGTGTTGTACGTCCTCCTTCACAGTGCTTCTTTTCCTTTGGTAGAGACATCATAATCTACATCTACATACATACTCCGCAGTCCATCCAAAGGTGCGTGGCGGAGGATACCTCTACCACTACAAGTTACTCTCTTTCCTGTTCCACTCCCGTATAGAACGAGGGAAAAATGAACACTTGTATGCATCTGTACGAGACCTAATCTCTCTGATCTTATCTTTGTTGTCTTATGCGAAATGTAGATTGGCGACAGTAGAATCTTTCTACAGTCCGCTTCAAATTCCGGCCGTCTAAATTTCTTCAACAGTGTTTCTCAGAAAGAACATCGCCTTCCCTCCAGCTACTCCCATGTGAGTTCCCGAAGCATCTGTAAACACTTAAGCAACACTCAAGATGGGCTCGCACAAGCGTTTTATATGCGGTCTCCTTCTCAGATGAATCACACTTTTCCAAACTTTTCACAATAAACCGCCCGTCTTCCCCACGACTGTTCTTATATGCTCGTTCCATTTCATATCGCCGTCCAGCGTTACGCCTAGACACGACTCTGTCAAGCAGCACACTACTAATGCTGTATTCGAACATTACGGGACTGTTTCTCCTACTCATCTGCATCACCTTACATTTTTCTACATTTAGAGCTAGCTGCCATTCCTCACGCCACCTAGAAATTTAATCCCAGTCATCCTGCATTCTACTACAGTCATCCAGTGATGACACCTTCTTGTTCACCACAGCATAATCAGTAAACAGCCGCAGATTGCAGCTTACGCTATTAATCAGCTCATTAAATAGATATAAAATAGTAACAGTCCTACTAAACTTCCCTAGGGCTCTCCTGATGATACCCTAATCTCTGATGAACACTCGCCATCGAGGACAGCGAACTGGTTTCTATTACTTAAGTAGTCTTCGAGCCACTCACATATTTGGGTACCTATTCCATATGCTCGTTCCTTTGTTAGCAGTCTGCGGTGCGGCACCGTGTCGAACGCCTTTCGAAAATCGAGAAATATGCAGTCTGTCTGTTTGCCTTCATCCGTAGTACGAAAGATATCATGCGAGAAAGGGGCAAGCTGATTTGCACGATCGATGCTTCCTAAAGCCCTGCTCATCCATGAACAGAAGCTTTTCTGTCTCAAGGAAATTTACTACATTAGAACTAAGAATATGTTCAAGAATTGTACAGCAAACTGATGTTAATGAGATTGGTCTGTAATTATGTGAATCCGTGATTTTGCCTTTCTAATACACAGAAGTCACCTGTGCCGTTTACCAGTCGATTGGAACTTTGCGCTTGATCAAAGATGCGCAATAAATGCGAACTAAGTAAGGACCAAAAGCCGCAGAGTACTCTTTGTAAAACCGGATTGGCACCCCATCTGGACCTGGTGACTCGTTTGTTTTCAACTCTCTCCATGTTGTGTAGTAGTCACACAAATTCAATTTCGTAAAACGTGTCAAAGCAATCCGATAATGTACAAATGACTGAAGCTTAAGGATACTGTTCCCTTGATAAAAAGTGACAGAGAGGTGTTTGTATCATCTGCATACAGAAGGAACTCTGCTTCTGGCAGAGTAACTCATGAGAGGACATTAATGTACAGAAGAAAAAGTAATGGCCATAAGATAAAACCTAGTGGTCACCACAAGTAATGTCTTCTCAATTCGATAGCTTAATTCACTAGTCCCTAGCAGTGACACCCTTTCTTTCCTGTTAGCGATGTATAACTGCTTGAACCATTTTGCAACATTGCCCATGACACCACACACTAATTTACTTGACAGGATGTTGTGGGACGGAAGGAAGCTTAGGAAGGAAGGCAGATTATGGTTTAACGGCCCGTCGACAGCTTGGTCATTAGAGACAGAGCAAACGCTCGGTGTTTTGGGTAAGGAAGGGGAAGGAAATCGGCTGTGTCCCGGCATTTACCTAGAGTGAATTAGGGAAATCACGGAAAACCTAAATCTGGATGGCCAGAGGTGGATTTGAACCACCATCCTTCCGAATGCGAGTCCAGTGCGTTACCACTGCGCCACCTCGCTCGGTAAGGAAGCTTAGGGTTTAACGTCCACTTGACAGCGTAGTCATTAGAGACGAAGTTTACACTCGGATTTTCGGTAAGGTTCAAATGTTTAAACGTTTCTAAAGCTTATGGGACTTAACTGCATGGTCATCAGTCCCTAAACTTACAAACTACTTATGAACTAGCTTATACTAAAGACGGCACAAACATCCATGCCCAAGGGGGGATTCGAACCCCCGATGGGGAACGGCCTCGTGCATCGTAGCATAATGTCCCAATGCGCTCCGCCGCGGCCTTTCGGTAAGGATGGAGAAGGAAATCGTCTGTGCTCTTTGAAAGGATCCATCCCATCATTTATTTGTCTGGAGTGATTTAGGGAAATGATGGAAAACCTAAATCTGGATGGTCGGAAGTGGATTTGAACCACAGTTCTCCCGAATATAAGTCCAATGTGTTACCACTGTGCCACCTCTCTCAGTGGGATGTTGTGGTTCACACAATCAAATACCTTTGACAATTCATAGAAAATAAATGCTGCTTGTAATTTTTTATCTGAAGAATTAAGTACATTTTCAGTGCAGGTTTAAATAACCTTCTCGATATCGGAACCGTCATAAACCCAAGCTGTGTTTTGGACAATACATTATTTGTGGTCAGGTTGTTGAGAAGCTGCCTGTACATTACCTTTTGTAGAATTTTCGAGAACGCTGGTGGCTCCCAGTGACTCAGAATTCACTCTGGACATGGCATCGGCTTCTCCGCCCATGCTGGCTGTGCGTGTTGTCCTATTCGCCACAACGCCGGCGATCTAAACACGTCGTCGCGCCACTTGATGAAGAGGCGCTAAGTCGCTGCACAATACTTCGGCCGACGGGGGCGCCAGCAGTCTCGAGACCTCTGCCTGCTCTGCACGCCAGCCAGTAGCAAGACAGGGGCTCGTCAACATATGCCGGCCCACCACTGTCATGACAGTCAGTACCAGGCAGTATAGCAGTCAGTACGAAGCAGAGTTAGGAGCGCTACATTTCCAGGAGATCCGTCTACATTATCATAAGACGGAACAGTATAGGAGTCTGATTGCTACATGCAGAACTGTGCACTATGTAATAAAGAGAAGTGTACAACAAGCACATCACATAGAATATGAGTATTAATTCATGTTACCAATAAAGTATACGTGGACTGATCACTTCTTTTAGCTGCAGACCTTTTCCACATCCTTACTAATCACAGATCACCTCCTACCGCCGCATCCCGGAGATATAAAAGTATTTAAATCATTTCTTCCTAACGCAGCGCAGCTAGCAGCACCGCTACATCGCCTACGGCAGAAGAATGTTAAGTTTGTTTGGTAAAATGATTGTGAAACTGCTTTCTAAAAATTAAAGGACGCTTAACTCAGTGAACGTTGTCTTGTACATTTTGATCCTGACAAACCTTTTGTGTTAGCCACGGATGTGTCATCGAACGGTACTGTAGCAGTTCTCTCACATCGCATTGGCAGACTTATCGCTCTTGCTTCGAAATTGTTGAACAAAGCCCAGGTCAATTATTCTCAAATTGAGATGGAGGTATTAGCAATCATCATTTCCGTTTTTTTTCTCCCCTCATGCTCCGAAAGGATCAGATGGGCCATCGATGAGCACTATTCCCCATCCAGACAAGCGAAGTCGTGAGGGTAGCTCTTCTGAGCGTACTCCTCAAAAATTTTGAATTAGTCGCAGTAATAGGTGCAAACGTGTCAAAACGTTTTTGTCATAGTTAAAAAGAGTGGAGGCTTCCTTTGCGAAGGTGTTCCCGTTCTACATTCAGAAGGCATTTGATGGGATTATGAGTTGTTTGAAGTCCATAAAGAGGCTTCGTAATGGTATACTGATTGAAACTGTGATCTCTGGTCAAGTATAGAAACTTCTCCAAGAGACAACTCTGGGTGAATACCCAATTATTGCAGATTGCATAATACCTTAAATTCTTGTCGTGGGAGGATATCATGTGAATACCTCATGAACAAAGAAGTCAGTGTTCTACAACAGGAATGGGCTAGTGAAGGTGTCACAGAAGTGCAAAACGTTATGAAAAGAGTGAATTGAAACCTTGAGAAGACTTTTACCTTCATATTAACGTTCAATTGGCAGGTTCTGCCCAGTCATATTAAGGCTGGATTCTTACATCTAAGATTGTCCCTTTTTTCCAAACCCCTTGCAGTGCTTCAAGTGTCACAGGTTTGGTCATACTACCATTGCGTGTAACGGTCGTGCTACGTGTGGGAACTTTGGTCAGTCAGCTCATGAGTCAGGTGTGGACTGCACCTCTCCACCAGTATGTGTTAATTGCGCCAACTCGCGTCCGGTTTGGAGTAGAAATTGCCCCATCTACAAGGACGAGAAGAAAAGTTCAGGAAATCAAGATGACACTGTGAAACAGCATACAATCAAAGTTAGTGTGTCAACTCAGACGAAAGTAGCAACTGGTGCTCCCAACACCTGATCCCGTTGTTGTATATGCCAAAAGGCAGACTCAACTGCCCCTGCGCCTGCCAGAGGCACAGCCACACAATCATCTCAGACTGATGTGGTGCTGCCGTTACCCCCACAGCAACTATTCCCTCAGCACAGACCAGTGCACCCATGAAGAACTTTCAGGTTTATCGACCAGTAAAGCCAAACGCGCCACAAAGTCCAAGTCCAAAGCTAGTGCAGTGGAACAGAACCAACCAGAGATGAAATCAGCGGTCACCGCTGCTGCGAAAGATTTAGAAATGAAACAGCCAGCAATGAAAGCAGCGGTCATTGCTGCCGCTGCTACAGTTACTGATGATTTGGTGACCAAACATCCAGCAGTTAAATCAGCGGACACAGCTGCTGATGATGATTTAGCGGTGGAGGTGATCCTTCTTGGGGATCCACCTAGTCCCACTCGCCCACCACCAGGGACCTTGGGCTCTCCACCAAGGAATAAAAGTCAGTCAAGTCAACAGGTAATGGACATACTGCAGTGGAATTTAAATGGCTTCAGAATCCATCTAAACGAATTAAAAATCCTCACACGGGCTGGTCATGTGTGTCTGTACCTCCTTGAAACACATTGTAAAGAATCTGATTGCCGTTTTCAGGGGCTATCACTTGTATCGTACCGATGACCTCAGTGGCGACAGCACTCGGGGGGGGGGGGGGGAGTAGCGGTGTTTGTCAAAGACATTTTCCTCTTCGCCCTATACCCCTCACTACCACCTACAAGCAGCTGCTGTCACTCCACATTTTGTGTCCTTTCAAGTAACGCTTTGATCCCTCTATCTCCCACCACAGGGACCGCTAGACGAAGACGCCTTTTCTGAGTTGGCAGGTCAACTTCCCCGGCTGTTCTTGCTCCTGTGAGATTTCAACGTGCGTAATAGTCTTTGGGGTAATGTGTCTACCTGTCCCAGGGGCCGAGTGGTCGAACGTGTACTACAATCAGATTCTTCCTATCTCTTGAATACTGGTGCAACGACACGTTTTTGTGCGGCAACACGGTCATTTTCCACCATTGATCTGACACTTTGTTCTCCTGTTCTTGCAGATTCTGTCCAATGGGAAGTGGCAGACGATCTCCACTCCAGTGACTATTTTCTTATCACTGTTCACCTTCTACAGCGATTGCAACGTGAGAGTTACCCACCCAAGTGGTTGTTCTGTAATACTTTACAGCGGATACTTTATAGCCAACTAGCTGTTCTTGAGCACTCAGATAAAATTTTCAAATGTTTGTAAAGCTTATGGGACATAACTGCTGGGTCATCAGTCCCTAAACTTACAAACTACACAAGTGGCCATTAAAATTGCTACACCAAGAAGAAATGCAGATTATAAACGGGTATTCATTGGACAAATATATTATACTAGAACTGACATGTGATTACATTTCACGCAATTTGGGGGCATAGCTCCTGAGAAATCAGTACCCAGTACAACCACCTCTGGCCGTAATACGCCTGGGCATTGAGTCAAACAGAGCTTGGATGGCGTGTACAGGTACAGAAGCCCATGCAGCTTCAACACGATACCACAGTTCATCAAGAGTAGTAACTGGCGTATTGTGACGACCCAGTTGCTCGGCCACCATTGACCAGACGTTTCCAATTGATGAGAGATCTGGACAATGAGCTGGCCAGGGCAGCAGTCGAGCATTTTCCGTATCCAGAAAGGCCCTTACAGGACCTGCAACATGCGTTCGTGCATTATCCTGCTGAAGTGTAGGGTTTTGCAGGGATCGAATGAAGGGTAGAGCCATGAGTGGTAATACATCTGTGTAACGGCCAATGTTCAAAGTGCCGTCAAAGAGGTGACCAAGACGTGTAACCAAAGGCATCCCGTACCATCACGCTGGGTGTTATGCCAGTATGGCGATGATGAAAACACGCTTCCAACGTGCGTTCACCACGAGGTCGCCAAACATGGATGCGACAATCATGAAGCTGTTAAACCGAACCTGGATGCATCCGAAAAAAGGCGTTTTGCCATTCGTGCTCCCAAGTTCGTCGTTGCGTACACCATCGCAGGCACTCCTGTCTTTGATGCAGCGTAAAGGGTAACTGCAGCCATGGTCTCCGAGGTGATAGTCCATACTGCTGCAAACGTTGTCGAACTGTTCGTGCTGATGGTTGTTGGCTTGCAAATGTCCCCACCTGTTGATTCAGGGATCGAGACATGGCTGCACGATCCGTTACAGCCATGCGGATAAGATGCCTGTCATCTCGACTGCTAGTGATACGAGGCTGTTGGGATGCAGCACGGCGTTCCGTATTGCCCTCCTGAACCCACCGATCCCATATTCTGCCAACAGTCATTGGATTGCGACCTACGCGAGCAGCAATGTCGCGATATGATAATCCGCAATCGCAATAGGCTACAATCGGACCTTTATCAAAGTCGGAAACGTGATGGTACGCACTTCTCCTCTTTACACGAGGCATCACAACAACTTTTCACCAGGCAAAGCCGGTCAACTGCTGTTTTTGAGAAATCGGTTGGAATCTTTCCTCGTGTCAGCACATTGTAGGTGTCGCCACCGGCGCCAACCTTGTGTGAATGTTCTGAAAAGCTAATCATTTGCATATCACAGCATCTTCTTCCTGTCGGTTAAATTTCGGGTCTGTAGCACGTCATCTTCGTGGTATAGCAATTTTAATGGCGAGGAGTGTACTTATGAACTAACTTATACTAAAGAAAGCACAAACATCCATACCCGAGGGGGGATTCGAACCTCCGATGGGGAACGGCCTTTCGCATCGGAGCATAGCGCCTCAATGTGCTCGTCCGCTCCGCCGCGGGGAGCACCGAGATACCATTCGCGACAGGGTGGATCACATAACTGCTGTGTTACACTCATCTGTGGATGCATCTATTCCCAAATCGTCAGGTCATTGCAGGTCACCTGTTCCCTGGTGGAACGATGAGGGTCGGCGCGCTATATGCGACCGGCCCTCAGCACTGCGTAGGTTCAAGCGCTCTCCAGCGACCGTGAATCAGTGAATCTTGCAGCCCTTTGGCAAGCACAAGCAAGAGCTCGAAGGCTGTTGCATTGGAGTAAAAAGCGATAATAGTACAAATTTCTGAAGTTCATTAATCATTCAACTTCCACCACTGCAGTGTGGGATGCCGTAAGGAAAATATCTGCAAACAGGAGTCCATGCCCATTGGCTGCAATAAATGACAAGTTGCGCCAGTCGAGATTGTTCAGACGATGGCACAGAACTTTGGCAGATATCATCCAGAGAGTCCAATTCCAGGTTTCCACGCCTAATGCGATTATCAGGAGAGAAGACGCCTGTATTTCGCCTCTTCTAATGAGGATTATAGCGCTTTGTTTTCTATGTGGAAACTGGACATGGCATTAGCTTCTGCTCGCGAGACAGCCGCTGTGCCCAACTCGATAATTATGGCATGCTACGGCATCTTAATTCAGAGTCTAAGACCGTTCTCCTTCATTTTTTCAAAAAAAATGTTCAAATGTTTGTATAGCTTATGGGACTTAACTACGGGGTCATCAGTCCCTAAACTTACAAACTACTTATCAACTAACTTATCCTAAGGACGGCACAAATATCCATGCCCGAGGGGGGATTCGAACCCCCGACCGTAGTGGCCGTGCGGACCGTGACTGAAGCGCCTCAGTCCCCTCGGCCACCGCGGCCGGCTTCATTTTTTTTTTCAGTCAGTTAGGGACAGAAGGGGTATATCCCATCCCCTGGAGAGAATCCATAATGATACCCATTCTTAAGCCGGGGAAGGACCGCACGTTCCCTGAAAGCTATCATAGTGGCGCTTTAGCCAGCTGTGTCGGTAAAACACTTGAACGAATGATCAACTCGAGACTTGTTTGGACTTTCGAATCTCAAAATAAAATGTTCAAATGTTTGTAGACCTTATGGGACTTAACTACGGGGTCATCAAGCTTACAAACTACTTATGAACTAGCTAATACTAAGGACGGCACAAATATCTATGCCCGAGGGGGGATTCGAACCCCCGATCGTAGTGGCCGTGCAGACCGTGACTGGAGCGCCTCAGTCCCCTCGGCCACCGCGGCCGGCGACTCTCGAATCTTGGAACCGTTTCACTCGCTTCGAGTGTGGTTTCGCAGGTATCGTTCCACTTTTGATAACCTCACTCTCCTGGAAGCGGCTGTACAGGTGGCACTCCTATGAAAGCAGCATCTAATATCAATCTTCCTCGACATTCACAAGGCGTATGACACTGCCTGACGACGCAATATAATAAGTCAGATGCATGAATAGGGTTTTCGGAGACACCTTCCCATTTTTCTGCGTTCCTTTCCTGCTGACCGTTGTTTTCAGTACAGAGTCAGGAATGCTCTTTCTGATAAATTTCCTCAGATTCACGGCATTCCGCAGGAAAGTGTTTTAAGCGTAACTTTTGTTTACAATTGCAATCAATGCTATAACATCTATTGTAAACAGTCCTGTGCAATTCTCCTTGTATATGGATGACTTTTCTGTTTTCTACTGTTCTTCTAGCTTCACACGTGCTTGAAGTCAGTTACAGCTGATTCTTAAAAGACTAGAAGACTGGTCTGCTAGATACTAAATACAATACAAACATCCATACCCAAGGGAGAATTCGAACCCCCGATAGGGAGTGGCCTCGTGCATCGGAGCATAGCACTTCAAAGCGCTTGACCACTCCGCCGCAGCTAGCCATCACGCATTTAAAGTCATATATAATGGTAAGTCCAAAAAGGAGGATTTTGTTGGGTGTACTGTCGTCTTCCCTACCCGAATCCTCAGATTTCGTCTGCCTAGCCAGTTCACAGTATTTGACGTCGAACTTTACGCCAGTTTGAAAGCAGTGGAGCAGATGGATCGCGATATTGGCTCTAACTTCCTGCTTTGCTGCGATTAGCTCAGTGCTCTGCAGACCATTCAGCATATGTACACAGTAGATAGGACGTCCAGAACATCCTAGACGTCATCCTGCAATTGAAACAGCAAGAAAAAGTTCTCTCTTTCTGCTGGGTACCTGGCCAAAGTGGCCTGTGAGCTTCCTCTCCGTGCGTCACTGTCATTGCTCCACAGCTCTGTCATGCGCCTCTGGGACCAAGAACGGTCGGCCGTGATAGATAAGTTGCAGTCAATAAAGGACATAGTAGGCTCTGGCGTACTTCCGTATAGGCTGTTAGATGTGATACAGTCTGCATAATAAGACATTGAAGAAGACACTGCCCCTGACGCATAGATTCCTTCTTAATGGCGACGATCCCCGTACTTGTGGTGTGCTGATTACCGTTCAGCACGTTTTAACTAATCGTGTTTCCTATAATACTGAGAGGAAACAAGCTGGATTCTTGGGGACCTCCGCTCCATTTTAGGTAACAATGAGATGGCAGTGGCATGTGTTTTACAATATTGTGTTTTGTCCAACCTCCTAACAAAAATCTTAGGTTGGAGGTACTGAACTGAAGATTAAGGACTATATGATAACTCCGTTCGTCCCTCTATGTTTAGCCCACTGTCTTTTTTTTAAACTTGTCGTCTATTTGTCTGTCTTGACTAGTTTTATTCTTGGTGGCATCGTGCTTTTCATTATTTTACATATAATGTAGGAGGAAGAGGGTATGTCCCTATGTATCTCTTCCCTTGTCTGTATGCTGTGCGATTTTGTAATATTGGTCTCCTCTATACCTTGTACGGGCGCTGATGACTGCGATGTTGAGAGCTCTAACATTCCTTAACAACAACAGTGATAATATGTTTTTATTGCATGGTGCAGATGGCGTGCAGCGTACTAGAGGATGCTGCCACTGAGTTTTTGTCAATGGATTCACTTTCCCCCTCATATGATGGCGCCCACGCCGCGTCCGAGGTCCCGGGTTCGGCCGACTTCCCTTCTCGGCCGCAAGCCCATAGAGCTGGACGCTTCACCTTGAGCATCACCACATCCGACGACCCATGCTCCATTGTATGTTGTGGGTCAATTGACGTCCACCATCACGGGTTCATCATCGCACGTCGCAGAACGCTCTTTGACAAAAAAACCTGGCCGCCGCTGAGCTTAAGTCCGAACCGATCGCGACATGGGACAATAAACGTGGCCGCGCCGATTCGCTTTAAGTCCAGCTATCTGCACAAACTGGCAACACTGTAGACTGCGGGAGTTCATACAGTACTTCTTGTGTGCAATTAGAAGACAACTAGGTCAGCTACATACGTGGTCTTGCGGTAAAGTGCCTGACTTACGTGCGAGTCTTGGCCATCCCGCAATATCCTCATTCCTACAAACAGCATGCTTCAACTGGCTTTTAGCCACGCTACGCTGCCAAAGCCCATTTTAAGTAACGCTTCAGCCAGAAAGCAGACAACAGCATTGAAAAATGGTGATGAATAGATGACTTACCCTCATCAACTTCTGGGGAGAGTTTCTAATAACAAAACGAAGAAGTGTGAAACGACTACTTTCTCCAAAGTTCCTACGGACTTTTGTTCCAAATTGGAAGTATATACGTTCAGTCTTGTCATACGCGGCTCACATTCCAGGAATATCACCAAAATGAGCATCTGGTGGGTACCGTCCTAGAGCAGCTATTACGCTAGTTTTTACCAATAATCATAAAATTGACCAGACGGCTTTTGCTGAAGAATATAGCGACTTCTATTACATCCACGTAACCTTTCCCGAAAAGAAACTGTTTTCTTCGTATAGTGATGTCCCTGTTTAGGTGAATTATAATGTTAGTGTTTAACGTTGCTTCAGAAGATCTTTTGGCCTGAAATATTTTTATCTTTGCAGGTGATTCAAAGTAATTGTAATAATTAGAAATGTTTCAAATGTTTGTATAGTCTATGGGACTTAACTATGGGGTCATCAGTTCCTAAACTTACAAAAGACTTATGAACTACTTACGAACTAGGACGGCACAAATATCCATGCCCGAGGGGGAATTAGAACCCTCGACCGTAGTGGCCGTGCAGACCGTGACTGGAGCTCCTTAGTCCCCTCGGCCACAGCGGCCCGCTGTAATAATTAGTTCCCCCTCAAATTACTCCATTCATTTGATCTATTATTTGTAAAGTAATTGCAACCGCCAAACGTGAAAGTGTCCTATAAAACAACCCGTTTGCTTATTTTAGGTCTATCGTCCATGGGCAAAACGCTTTCATCTGAAATCTGAAATATCTCCACGAAAGGCAGAGAAGCGGACGGTTCTCTGTCATAGTAGAGTAAGGCTCGTGTAGCCGGTCCTCTGTGGAGAAGAGATGGAATTATATGTTGAAGAACGAAGTCATATCTAAGAAACTTGCATATTAATTTTATTTTTCTCATGTATTTATATTTTTTCAGGCTTATATTCGCCTTTACTTCTCACAAAATAATGAGATATATATTTTTCTCTGTTAGTAGCTACCTTTGGTCGTTTCCGACCGCATTACATTTTCCGTTGTCGCTAGATGGATAATACTTTGTCTCTGCCGGTCCCAGATTTCACGTCGAAAGAAAACATGTGCTCCACATCATTCATTTCACAGGAGGCGGTCGTTTTTTTACCGTTGGTATACTTAGTTGTATGAATATTGTTCGTTTTGTGTCCCAAGTTCGTCGCCGCTTTTGTGTCCCAGCCTCGTCGTAGGTGTCGGTGGCCGAGTGGAATGAGACCGACACGCTGGTGCAGGTACGGAGGGGAGCAGCCAGAAACTATAAACACTCGAGTAAATTAGAAAGAGATATATATTGCACAGAATGTAACAATACTTAACTTTTACATAGTACTGCAGAATGTTGATACATAGTTGTTAGAGGCCTGCCTAGTGCCTGTACGATAGCAAAGTCTTCACTGGCGCCTATCTGATTACGAAGGTCCTTACTCGTTGCTATCTCCGTCCGAAGTGACCGATGTCGTTCACCGGTGGCCACGAGCGGCGTTGTAGCAGAGGGAGCTCGTGGCTGTCGTCGTCAGAACGCCGCGCCGTGCGTGCATGGCGGCGCGCGGCGGTGTGCGACACCACACCCCTCCCCCCCAAACCGCCGCGCCGTCGTGGCGTAGGGCTGAGGGCCACGGCGACGGCACTGGGAGGAGGGCCTGGGCGGGGGCGTTACTGGTGGGACGGGCGTCGTAGGTGAGGCTGGGGTCGAGACGCCGTCCGCGCCCCGGCATCCGCCCTGCGATCCTCCAGGGAACCCACCGAAACCTGGGGAAGGGCGCACCCCCCCGCCCAGAGGGAGCAGGTCATCTTCTTCTGAGGTGCGTGGCCCAGGCGGCGGCGGCACGCACGGTCCCGGAGTCCCTCTCAGTGACGCTGTCATCTGCGGCAGCGACAGCGGCGGCGTCGCGTCGATCTCCATCGGGACGATCTCGTAGTCCGGGGACGAACGATGTGGTTGTGCTCCCTGGCGGTGAACTGGGTCTGGAATCAAGAAACCGGAGACAGGATCGCGCGGCCTATGCAGACGCAATTGGTTTGCGTGGCGCCGCAGCTCCGACCCTGTGGAAGAACGTACAACATACATATTGCTACCGAGCACGAGCTGAATGGTGACCGGCAACCATGTCTTCTTGTTTCCAGCAAACACCCTGTACAGCACCGGCGTAGAAACCTGAAAACGCGTAGCGCCATACGAACCGACTCGGTGCGTGGGAGGCTGCAGCAGGTGAAGGAGAGTGCGGTGACGGCGGCCGTGTAGCAGCTCGGCAGGAGACGGGCCGTCACGTGGCATGCACCGATACGTAGACAGGAAAATTTGAAGAGCTTGCTGCCTGGAGTGCTGACCTTTCATCTTCTCCATGTGAGACTTGAATGTTCGAACGAAACGTTCTGCTTCACCATTGGACTGAGGGTGAAAAGGTGCGGTGGTGATATGCTGAATGCCATTCACACGACAAAACTGTTGAAATTCCGCACTAACAAACTGAGGTCCATTGTCACTGACGATAGTTTCAGGCAAACCTTCGATGCAAAACACTGATGTTAAGGCACTGATTGTACTAGAAGCTGTCGTTGAGTTCATGGCAATCACAAAAGGAAACTTGCTGAAAGCGTCTACAACAATTAACCAGCGCGTATTCCAGAAAGGTCCGGCAAAGTCAATATGTAAACGTTGCCATGGTCCCTTGGGGCGTGGCCAGTCTGAGAAACGCTGTGGAGGAGCCGCCTGATGCTCCGCACAAACTGTACACTGTGATGTCATGCTCTCTATCTGAGCGTCCATACCAACCCAGGTACAATGACGTCTGGCCAGTTGCTTTGTCCTAACAATGCCCCAATGTCCTTGATGCAGGAGGCGTAACACTTCTCGTTGCAGGGAATGAGGAACAATCACTCTTGCTTGGTCGTTGTCGGTATGCAACAACAGTACACCCTGACTTAAAGATAATGCATGACGTTGTGCAAAATAACGTCGAACCAGAGGCCGATCAATGTCTTTGGCTCTGGCAGGCCACCCTGAGCGAACAAAACGTGCTACCACACTTAGGTCTGCATCCACAGCTGTTTCCTGTGCAACCCGACGAGAGTTCAAAGGAAAGTCTGCGACAGCGGAAGCATCTCTGGAGTCTATCTGACAACATGCCATTTCTGAAGATCAAATGATACATCCTGGCCAACCGGAAGTCGGGAAAGTGTGTCCGCGTTGGCGTGTTTAGTGGTAGGTCGGTACAAAATCTCATACTGATAATTTGACAATATCAAGGACCATCTCTGAAGCTTTTGTGCCGTACGTGGCGGAATCGGCTTTGTGGGTGAGAACAACGACGTGAGAGGCTTGTGGTCTGTCAACAAATAGAATTTTCTGCCATAGAGATAATGATGAAACTTTGTGACGCTGTAAATGATTGCTAAGGCCTCCTTTTCTATCTGACTGTAATTCTGTTGCGTCGGCGTCAGTAGCTTGGATGCAAAGGCAATAGGACGATCGTGACATCCAATACGATGCGACAGAACAACACCCAGACCGTACGACGAGGCGTCAACTGCTAACACTACAGGCTTCTGTGGGTCAAAGGGAATCAAACATGCATCACTGAGTAGTGCAGACTTTAGTTTGTCAAAGGCAACCTGACAATCTTTATACCATACAAAAGGAACATTCTTCCTACGTAAGTGATGCAGTGGAGCTGCAATCTGAGAGGCATTGGGAATAAACCTGAAATAATAGTTAAGCTTTCCCATCACTGCTTGCAATTCATGCACATTCTTAGGAGGAGGCAAGTCTTTGATTGCTCGAAGATGTGACTGTAAGGGATGAATTCCTTGGGCATTAATCACATGGCCTAGGTATTCTATTTCAGTTTGAAAAAACGAACACTTTGCTTTATTGCAACGTAGACCTGCTGCAGTCAACACTTTGAAAAGGCACTCCAGGTTTGCTAAATGTTCTTCAACTGTACGTCCGGACACCACAATGTCATCTAAATAGTTCGAACAACACGGTACGGAAACTGTCAGCTGTTCCAAAAAACGCTGAAAAATAGCGGGAGCGGAAGAACTGCCAAAGGGTAGGCGTTGAAATTGAAAAAGGCCCATGTGAGTATTAATGACGAAAAACTTTTTTGACTCGTCATCAAGTGGAATCTGTAAGTATGCCTCTGCTAAATCAATCTTAGAAAAGAAACGAGACTGTCCTAATTTGTCCAACAGTTCCTCAGGTCTGGGCAGGGGATAAGTGTCGACAATTGTTTGACTGCTCACTGTTGATTTAAAGTCCGCACAGAGACGAAGTTTTCCTGACGGCTTGGGTATAATTACTATAGGCGAGGCCCACTGACTCGCAGAAACAGGAGAAATCACCCCACTATCTTGCCAACGTTTAAGTTCTTCGGCAACTGTATCACGCAATGCGATAGGCACTGGTCTAGCTTTACGAAATTTTGGAACTGCAGATTCTTTTAAAGTCACATGTGCCACGAAGTCTTTTGCACAACCTAGTTCCGGCGAAAACAAGTCACCGTATTTGTCACACAATGCCTTGATTTTATCCTGAGGCACTATTGACGAAATTTGAAGCACATCTCTTTGAATTGATAAACCAAACAAGTCAAAAGCATCTAGTCCAAAAATGTTCTGCGTAGATTTGGCCTGAAGAACAACAAAAGCAACTGTTTTCGTAACACCTTGAAAAGAGGCAGGCAGGCTACACGTTCCTAGCACGGGAATATTTTCACCTGTATAAGCTGTTAACACTTGCTGTGACGGCGACAATTTTGGCGAACCCAGAAGTTCATAAGTATCTTTATTTATTAATGTAACAGCGGAACCAGTATCAAGCTGAAATTGCACAGTCTTATTTTCTATGGAGAGATTTACAAAAAGTTTGTGCTTCTGGCGCACGACAGGTGCGCGAATGTGGGCAACGTCTGCTACGGTTTGTTTACTGCGCTTGCGCGGGCCGCGTAGTGAAGGAAGCGGCGCAGACTCGGCACGCAGCGGATTAACAACACAGTCACTAGATGACACTACCGCCGGATCGGCGTCCGCGCAAGCCTGCGAAGCTACTCCAGATTTATTAACTACTGCACTACACTTTTGAGTAGCTACTTGATGTCTACTGTCACTAGCTACACAGTACTGGGCACTATTACAAGGAGCAGTTGCAGAAGGCACTATTTTCACTACAGGAATGCACTGTTCATAGTCATTTTGCTTGTCCCGAACCCTTTTCCGTTGCACTGTTTTACGCGCTCGTCGGCGCTTGCTACGTGGTGCACTATATAGATTTGCCATAGGCGCAGAACTACTTTCTTGCAATGAGATCCAAGGAAAGCAGTGTTCAATTCCACAGCCCGTATAACATTTACAGAATGAACTGTTCTCGCACTCTGCGAAGCACTGTTTCTAACGTTACTGTTCTTTGAGTTTTTAATTTGCATACACACAGACTGCACATGTCCCAATTTGCCACATTGATAACAGGTTGCGTTGCGACTAGGGCAATGAGCACGCTTGTGGCGAGACACACACTGGGGGCAAGATTTACGTACATTTTTCTGAAATGAGCGTTGGCGCCCGTTATTCAAATTACTGTTTCTAACACGACGGGGCGACCTTTGCGTCGCACTTTTACACTGGCTACTGTTCACTGTCTGTTCAGCACGGCCGGTAGAAAAATAAGAATCACTAGTGCTATACTGAGAACTACGGCTAGGAAAGCGTCCGTTGCGGCGCACTGAATTTACACTATGGCTTTGCATTTCTACATCAGCTAAGTCAAAAGTATCATGCGCTTCTATAAGCTGCAGTACACTGTCTAAGGAGGGGTCAGACTGTTTCAGAATTGCTGCTCTAATTCTGGGGTCCTGAATATTCTGCGTAATCGCATCCCTCAACATCACGTCACTATACGAAAGTCCACAAGAGCAAGTAAATTTACATTGGCGGGTTAAGCCTTTCAATTCCGTGATCCATTCTTGGTGTGACTGCTGCGGTAATTTTTTAAGTCTGAAAAATCGGTATCGTGCAGCGGCTACAAGAACTTTTCTCTCATAATGAGCATTCAGTGCATCTACAATTTGTTCAAAGTCTACATCACGAGGAGATGCGTGAGGGAATAGTTTCTGCAATAGTACGAAGGTCTGGGGGCCCACAATCGATAAGAAAAGGTTCTTCACTCTCTGACCTGTAATTTGATGAGCCGCGACGAGTTCTTGAAACTGTGCGAAGTAGTCGCTCCATTCTTCCTCACGTTCGTTGTACTGGCGGAACGTAGGGAGCGGTACGGCGGCTGGTGTGGGCTGCTGAAGCGGCGGCTGTTGTTGTTGGTTAGCTGCTTGCGCTGTGAGCTGGGCCACAGCCTGGAGAAGTTGTGTTATTTGCGCCGTCTGTAACTGAATAATTTCCATTAAGTTTGGGTTCGGGGTAGTGGCCATGCTGACCGATTAGGCGCCGCGCATACAAGTAAATTATAACAAAACACAAATGCAATATGAAAGGAGGGCTCGCTCTGCAACAAAAAAGTCCACAAAACACGTAACAAAATATCTTTCCCCAAAATTCTTATATTAAGGGTGGGTGGGCGGGAACAATTTCTGCGTGCTCAGACTGCTGCTGTCTGGCTGCTGTAAGCGGGCTGGTCCAAGGTTCTATCACTCCTCGTCGCCACTTTTGTGTCCCAAGTTCGTCGCCGCTTTTGTGTCCCAGCCTCGTCGTAGGTGTCGGTGGCCGAATGGAATGAGACCGACACGCTGGTGCAGGTACGGAGGGGAGCAGCCAGAAACTATAAACACTCGAGTAAATTAGAAAGAGATATATATTGCACAGAATGTAACAATACTTAACTTTTACATAGTACTGCAGAATGTTGATACATAGTTGTTAGAGGCCTGCCTAGTGCCTGTACGATAGCAAAGTCTTCACTGGCGCCTATCTGATTACGAAGGTCCTTACTCGTTGCTATCTCCGTCCGAAGTGACCGATGTCGTTCACCGGTGGCCACGAGCGGCGTTGTAGCAGAGGGCGCTCGTGGCTGTCGTCGTCAGAACGCCGCGCCGTGCGTGCATGGCGGCGCGCGGCGAAAGTAGGTGGCGCGCACTTTGTACTTGTGCGACACCACAGTTCGTAACTGTAAACAGTTTGCTCTTGCTGTTCGTCTCCTTAATATTGTTAACACATATTTTCCCTATAATTGTCCGCGTGAAGTGGTTTAACTGCTGTGCTTTATTATTGTTAGTGCCATTAGTTTTTATTTCAAGTCGCTTTGAATTTGTATTTTTTATTACCGTTACATTTGTTTGTTCAATGTGTTTCACAATATTGAAGGTCAACAAGTTCTTATATCCATTAACATAAGCGAGTTAGAGCTAATGTATAACGTTCATTTTTGTCTTGTTTCATCCGTAAAAGTTCCTCTGAAAATGTGGAACACTTATTTTAACACCCTTCATTTGAAACCGATGTGTAGGCAGAGGACATTCACGGATTAATAATTTATTAACTTCATTCATAATTATAATTTGGATCAAATTTATTTTCAAATTTTGTACTCAGTCCATTTAATGTTTATAATAGTGGTAAAATTGCAGCCTTGCGCATTCTACGACATCTGTTCAAAATCAATGAATAAGAGATACGTCAATGCGTTTATTTACTATCTTTTAACAAGCAACAGTGCAATTGCTTTCCTTAATACTGTTTTAAACCATGGCACAATTCATCGATCAATTTTAATCGTTGTCACACGTGAAACTTCCTGGCAGATTAAAATTGTGTGCCGGAACCGGGGCTCGAACCTGGGACCTTTGCCTTTCGCGGCCAAGCGCACTACCGACTGTGCTATCCCGACACGACTCACGATGCCGCCCCGACAACAGTCGGTAGTGGTTTTAAAATAGACTAAGACGTATAAAGTAACTTTTGTCCACTCGAAAATTGCTACCGTGTTAAACATAGTTCCAAAAAAGTTTCTAATTTTTAATAGCTATGTCAGGCATCATAGTAACAATGGAACATAAAGTGTTCTTGCTTCATGAGTAATGCTAGCAGTAGCGTTTAGTTGCCACCGACTTTAAGGGTAATTTATTTCATTAACTTTCTGAAGTCGATAAGAGGAATGACGCGGTGGCGGCAGCCACGGTCGTTTTGGTAAATGCGGCACAACGAGCGAGCGAAGGCGCGCACGTTTGGAAACGGAGAAGGCAGAGCGCGCCTGCTGGAGGGATTGTTGTTCTGAATAGACGAAGCCATCAAAGGGAGTCTATCAGATGTTCGGTAAACCTCCCCGAACTTTCGCCTTTTTGACTGTAACATACGAAATAAATGAAATTCACGAATTCCATTGAACATTGCAATGGTTAGTAAATTAATGTCGTCCGCTATCTGCGACGATACCGATCGAATGATAATCTATCGACATGAGATACCTGGCACCTAAAAGTCGCCATTAAGTTTGTACTCTGAAACCTATCACCGCGCTGTAATGAGCATATTGCAATTAAAACTATATCGGCAACGCATCCGGCATGAGACTACGTAACTATTTATGAAATCAACGAGGAAGGCAACAAACACAAGTCCGGAATCTATTGAGGACGTCATCAAGGAGCGTGCACAAAATTAGTGTTGGATTCAAATGGAACGCTATTTAACGTCACAAGATGTTCTACCAATAACAGGTCGCTTGTAATTTCCATATTGACCTACGGACATATAATTTTATCAGGATGGAAACTGGCCAAAATTTGAGTATTTAGGAAGGCTTTTCTGCGACAAATTGTGAGTATTTTTGTTAGTTAATGGAATAAAGAAAACATAACGATAAGGCCTACCTAGGAATCAACCATAAACCGAGAAACAAAACCGGTAATACACTCAATGAGGTATTCATTGATTTTTGTTTTCTCTCTTTAAAGTTGCTGGCCACGTGGCAATTTGGAGGGCACAGTACCTCGAGCCTGAGTGGAATTATGGATCCTAACATGCAGGACGCCAGCTACAAAAACTCGTTCATCAGGCCACCAATGTAATCTAGATTTTCCAAGGTCGTAGTAGGGCCTGTTGTTTCGCAACTTAGGCATCATGTGCATCATGTAGATGTGAGTCTGATACGTAATTCTGCATTCAGTTGACTTTATCTTGTCACCTACATTAAATATTTCGAAAAATTAACATAATAATATGCAAATTGTAGTAGTTAACTGAATTTGTGTTCAAGAAGGTCGTTTCATACATTAACTACTCCAACTCTCTTTCACGTTGCGAGCAATCTGCCTCAGCGGTGAGTAAATCAATGAGATAGGGTTTACAGCAGTAATGTCTAGCTGTATAATAGTCACTTTCTAAAAACCTAGCCCATTTCGAAATCAGATCAGTTTTGTTGCAAAAGCTGGATCTCATCATTTCGTCTCGTTACGTCTTTAATTTTTCCGCATACTGTCAAACTAAACCATCCGTGCCAACTGTCTCCTGGCAAACTCATAGCAGATGCCATAGCCACCTACTTCAAGAATATCAAGTGACATCATAAACAAAACGAAAGAACATTTTCTTAAATGAAATTATCCATTGTTCTAAAATGATTGTAAAATTTTAAATATAGATAGCACAACTTATTTGTTAATTACTTGAAATGTTGTCATCCCATAATGTATATAATAAATTCTGAAGCCGCATCAGCTGTTTTTTTTTTTTTTTTTTTTTTTATTAAGATCGTTGCTTTACAGGCCCACGACCGTCTTCACATTTTTAAAGACCCATCTTCAGGTGTTAATTTTTTTCATATGAAAATTCATTATAGTGACCCAAGGTTCTAATTGCTTTCATCCGTCATGGTCATAAAATTTCATTAATTAGGCCTGGATATATGGAACCAGTCAAACAAATTATCACTGTCATTCAGAATAAAAACCAAGGACGTTAAAATGTGGGACAAATAGCCGCGTAATTTTGATTACTGTATTTTCCATGAAACCAGTAGATCGCCGACGAAGTGAAGGAGTAAAAACCAAAGAAGACTGTCCAAAGAATCGAAGAAACCGATAGATGATGGATTTGTATTTTGTTCATCTTTACATCAAATATTACAGCAAGGTAAAAAAACTTACGAATATGCACGACCACCCACATTCTCTGTTTTGTTTCATCTTCACGAGGACTAAATTCAAAACATGCTTGTGTAAACATGATTTGATTATAATACTCAACTGCATCGATGCTAGTCCGTCTTTGGACAACAGTGCCTATTCTCATTGCAGAATATGATCGTTCGCATTACTTTTTAGTTTTGTTACAAAAAAACCCTCACTGAAAGTTGGTGAGGGTAAGTTATCAATTCATCAGTATTTCTCAATGCTGTTGTCTGCTTGCTTTAGGACTGAAGCCTTTCATTATGATGTCATTTGCTAGTATGGCATGGCTAAAAGTCAGTTGAGGCAAGATGCTTGTAGGATTGAGGATATTGTGAGCTGTCGCTTTCAAGATGCGAAGTGTTTGATACCTTACTGTTTAGTGACGGATGGGGCAACGTTCATTTCCAGTAACTTTTCATGGGGGAAAAAAATTAAAAAATTGTCAACCTAAAAAAGTAATTTTTTAGTTTTCTTTTTTTTGGGGGGGGGGGGGGGTGAGACTGTAATCGTGATGGATGTTTACGTATCTCAGTCTTTCACCTGCCGTATGTTGCAAGCACAATATCAGTATTTTTAACTGCTCTCATCATTTGCTGAAAATATATCATAATGCTGTAAAGCTTCAAAAAATTTAATGGCTGGTTTCGGCCTCATTGGACGAATTAAATATCTGCATCCTAAATGTGACGATGGAATCTATCAAGATATAGCGCCGCATATTAACCGAAATGCGCGACTCCCCTCTAGAAGCCCATATGAGACAAGCGCGATTTCGCGTCGCTTATCGTTACACAGGTCTTCCTAGTACAGCTAAGAACTGGCAACATCGTTGCTGATATTTGGCAACACTGTGACAGTGCAGTTACTTCCGCAAGTGGTACTGAATTGTGTCGCTAAGTTCACTTGACATTCCCCATCTACTTTCATGACTCATGCTGTATAATGCCCACGAGATATGAGAGACAGAAATTTAACTTTTGCACTCAAGGAATGCAGTTATTTGTGTAGGTGACTTTCAGGTTATCTTTCGCGATGCGTTAGAGGCTTAGCATTGAATATGTGAGAGACTGAGGGCACGATGCCACAGCGGGTGGTTGGCTGTGTGGTTCTGCTTGTGTCTTGTGATGCAACCCTGGTGTGAGTCGTCAGTTTTAATCCTGGTTGGGGAAAGTGCGTTTGGAGATGGAATTTCATTTTACTTTATACGCTGCAGATTGCAAGAAGAAACTCTTTAACGAAATCAGAAGAAAAGCTTTATACAATAAGTCTTTCAGAAAGGTCGACTCCAAATTATGGAAATGGTATTAGATGTCTTCTTTGCTTCACCATACAAACGCCTTTGAAGAAATTCGAATTGACCTCCAGGGATGCGAAATATCTGCTGTAGAAATGAGACATGAAGACACGAACCTTGCAGTGTGCCTGTGTTGCTTTAGAAAGTGCACTGAAACGTATTCACATAATTTAGCTGATACATTTACCGTAAGGAATGAAACAACGACACTAAAACATTTTAGTGAGCTACGCATTTTGTCTTACGAAAACATATGAACTGACGACAATAACAAATCACATGAAGGGCTTTTCTGACAGGAAAAGGATCGAGATTTAAACCACAAATAAGTGTTAGCGGATTGAATCAACGACTATGACAATATTTTGCCTCTCTAATGTATTATGTATTAGTGTAATAATATGCTCATCATTCAAAATGTGTTGTCTGCTCCGTTCATATAGTGGGGCCGCGGAGAGCTCTGCCAAGTGCTGTGGCCAGAGGCAGCGATGTTATTGGGCCGAAATGTTATTACCAGTGTATCCAAAAATGAAATACGTTAAGCATATGCTCCTCTTATAAATGTGGCATCAGCATGCATGAGGGACGTGAATTAAAATTGTTTGTCAACAGTCGGTTACGATCGCAAAGACTCGCACGTAAGTCAGGAACTTTAACGCAAGACCACGGATGTTTTTTTTTTTTTTTTTTTTTTTTTTTTTTTTTGTGGTTTTAGGCGCACAACTGCTACGGTCATTAGCGCCCAGACAAGAACAGAGATTCGCTAGATCTCAAAAAATTTGATAACTGCCAGTTAGAATATCAAGAGAAGGCTAAAAACGAAAGATAAAAAACAATTAAAAGGTTAAATATCCTTTGATAAATTGGCCAGGTTGATAAAACGCAAAACTCGAGCAGCTGCTCGTGTGTCATCAGCTAAAATTTCCTCCAGAGTAGACGGAAAGCGAAGGGCTACACGGAGACGATTAAAATTAACACAAGACAGTAAAACATGTCGCACCGTCAGCAATTCACCGCAGGAGCACAGCGGTGCAGGATCGGCGGTTAGCAAAAGACGGTGGCTGAAACGGCAGTGACCGATCCGCAACCGGACCAGGATGACCTCCTCTCGCCGAGAGGGGCGTGAGGAGATCCTCCAAGCGGTCGGGATCGGTTTTACAGTTCTCAATTTATTGTCGTACAGTGAGAACCACGCACTGTGCCAGGACGACACGATAATCTGGCGAAGAGCCCGTTGAACATCGTCCGATGGGACGCAAAAGGTAGCCATGCGAGGCAAAAGAGCTGCTGCCTTGGCTGCTATGTCGGCGGTCTCATTCCTGGGCACACCCACGTGGCCAGGGACCCACAGAAAAGAAACGTGACAGCTGTAATCTGCTAGCAACTGGAGGGAGCGTTGGATCCGATACACGAGAGGATGGGTTGAGAAAGGGTTCTTAAGACTCTGCAGGGCACTAAGGGAGTCCGAACATATGGCATAGAAAGGTTGGCGATGGCGGCAGGTATACAAAACGGTCTGGTGGAGGGCAAAAAGCTCAGCCGTGAAATTCGGGCACCGGTCAGGAAGCTTGTATTGGAAACAGTTGTCCCCGACGACGAAGGCAGATCCGACACCATCGGTGCTCTTGGAACCATCAGTGTAAATAAATATGGCGTTATCGAACTGCGAACGGAGTTCGACAAGCCTCGTGTGGTATACCAAATCCGGGGTGCTCTCCTTGGGCAGCGAACTAAGTTCAAGGTGGGTGTGAACCTGGGCCTGATGCCACGGTGGCAATGGGCTTTCGCTCAACCGAAAGGTGGAAGGAAGGGTAAAATCGAGCCGCTGAAGCAGGCGGCGAAACCAAACTCCAGGTGCAAGCAAGGCTATCGCAGACAACTTATATTGGCGATTGAGTGAGTCGTCAAAGAATAACGGGTAAGATGGATGGTTGGGCATCGACCGCAGGCGGCATTCGTACCGACACAAGAGTATGTCACGCCGAGTGGTCAAGGGTAATACAACAGCCTCGGCATACAGACTTTCAACAGGGTTGGTATAAAATGCACCGGTCGCCAGACGTAATCCCCGATGGTGAATAGAGTTGAGACGGCGGGGAATCGACGGCCGTGCAGAAGAGTATACAAGGCTTCCGTAGTCTAGCTTCGACTGAACAATGGCCTGGTAAAGGTGAAGCAGGACGGTACGATCCGCTCCCCATGACGTGCCACTGAGGACACTAAGAACATAAGGGAACGGGCACAACAGGCAGCAAGGTAGGACACGTGTGTGGACCAGCAAAGTTTCCAATCCAACATTAGCCCCAAGAATTTTGTTGTCTCCACGAAAGGGAGAGCAACGGGGCCGAGACGTAGGGATGGTGGAAGAAATTCCTTGTATCTCCAGAAGTTTATAAACACCGTTCTCTCAGTGGAGAATCGGAAGCCGTTCGCGATGCTCCAGGAATATAGGGTAGATGTGCTACACCTCGTTGACCAGCTCCCTTCACCTTTCGTTTTGGTAGGCGACTTCAATGCCCACCACCCCCTATGGGGCTCTCCGGCACCTTGTCCGAGAGGCTCCCTTTTGGTGGACCTTCTCCAACACCTCAATCTTGTCTGCCTCAACACCGGTGCACCGACCTTCCTTTCAGACACAACACATACTTATTTATATACATGTGGCGTCTGTTCCGAAAGTACAGACGTCACTTCTGCAGGTGCGGTGATCACTGTGTCCCCAGTGGTGTAGGGGTCAGCGCAACTGCCTAGAAAGCAGGAGACCCGGGTTCGAATCCCGGCTGGGTACACATTTTCAGCTTTGCCCAATTGCAGTTGATGTCATATATTCTATGAATATTACATAGTTATTTCCTTATAGACTTCGTGATATGCACTCCTCAGCTTGCCGGTCGGTTTGAGTGGTATGCACTTTCTGACACGTATTCGAGTGACCATTTTCCTTGTGTCATCCACTTCCTGCATCATTCCCCATCTCCTAGTCCCACTAGTTGGAACATCTCTGAAGCCGACTGGGGGCTTTATTCTTCCATGGCAGTTTTTCAGAATTTTCCCAGCTGTGACAGTCAGGTCGAATACCTCACAGAGGTTATTCTCACAGCTGCCGAACATTCCATACCTCGTACATCCTCTTCTCCACATCATGACCCGGTCCCTTGGTGGACTGCAGCCTGCCGCGACGCTCTTAGAGCCCGGCGACGTGCTTTACGCACCTTCCACCGCCACCCAACGTTGGAGAATTGTATAAATTATAAACGACTGCGAGCGCAATGTCGTCGTGTTATAAACGACAGCAAAAAAGCTTGCTGGACTGCTGTTACTAGTTCTTTTAACCGTTTTACTCCCTCCACGGTTGTTTGGGGTGGCCTACGCCGTTTATCCGGCATTAAGGTCCATTCCACGATTTCTGGCCTGACTGTCGAGAACGCAGTCCTTGTGGACCCCGTTGACGTTTCCAACGCACTGGGCCGTTCCTTTGCGGAGGTTTCGAGCTCTGCCCATTACCACCCTGCCTTTCTCCCTCGCAAACAGGCAGAGGAGGCACGGCCGCCTTCTTCCCACTCTTTTAATCGTGAAAATTATAATGTCGCCTTCACCATGCAAGAGCTAGACCGTGCTCTCGCCCTGTCCTGATCTTCTGCTCCCGGGCTTTCTTCTTAGTACCTACAATCGCATATGGACTGAAGGTCATGTTCCCACGAGTTGGCGTGAAGCCATTGTTGTCCCCATCCCCAAACCAGGGAAGGACAAACACCTTCCTTCCAGTTATCGCCCCATTTCTCTGACGACCTGCGTCTGTAAGGCGATGGAACGCATGGTTGACGCTCGGTTGGTCTGGCTCCTCGAATCTCGCCGCATCCTGACTAATAACCAATGCGGTTTTCGCCGACACCGCTCTGCTGCTGATCACCTCATTACGTTGTCGACCTCCATTATGATTAACTTTCTAAAGAAGCGTCAGACAGTAGCAGTGTTCTTCGATTTGGAGAAGGCATACGATACCTGTTGGAGAGCGGGCATTCTCCGCACATTGCACACATGGGGCCTTCGGGGCCGCCTCCCTCTTTTTCTTCAAGCGTTTTTGGCGGATCGCAAGTTCCGGGTACGGGTGGCTCTGTTTTGTCAGACATCTTTCGCCAGGAGAATGGGGTACCGCAGGGCTCTGTTTTGAGTGTGGCTCTCTTTGCCATTGCAATCAATCCGATCGTAGATTGCCTTTCAGCCGACGTTTCCGGATCCCTTTTTCTAGGCGATTTCGCAATTTATTGCAGCGCCCAGCGGACGTGTCTCTTGGAGCGTTGTCTTCAACGCTGTCTTGGCGAATAGATATTACAGAGGGAAAAGGAGAAGGTGGAGAGAGTGATGCGGACGGCAACTGCCTGTAGGTGACTATGCAATGAAATGGGATGGTGATAGACGTCGTCCCGAATGAGCATCAGAACCCCTCCATGGGCTGGGCTACCTTCCACAGATGGCAGGTCGAAACACACAGAAGTGTAGTGGGGTAAGTCTGCACGATCACTTGGACGTAACTTAATTTCTTGGAGACAAACTAGAAGCGGGCAGTGCAATCGAAGGAGTAGTTTTAATTCCTCCCGATTGGAACGAAAGCCGCGAATATTCCATTGAAGGAGCGCCATGATAAAAATTAAGAGAAGAAAGGAAGATAAAAACGAACAAGCAGGTGGGGTCACCTCGACGGCCGCCGAGGACCCGACTTCGAGGGAGCACTAGTGTCGCCATCTAGAGGCAGAGTCATGTTCCATAGGTTCAAACGATACATCTGCCACCTTCCCGACTTTATCAGGAGGGGCAGCTTCAGCCGCCGGTAATATGCCAGTTGCCCGGCTAACAGTAGTGCGTCCCGGCGAGACAGAAGATGACGGATGGGTCACGCCTCGGCGGGGAAGGAGAGGAACTTTTTTTTTTTTTGTTGGCTCTTCTGGAAGAGCCATGCCACTTCATGAAAAGGCAATAACTTGTTACACAGCACTTCGGCCAACCCGCTCACTCCGGAAGCCAGTCAATAGCGAGACATGGGCTCGCCAACATACGCCAGCACACCACATCCACGACAGTCAGTACGAGCAGTATAACAGTCTGTACAAAGCAGAGCTAGGAGTGCTACAGTTCCTGGAAATCTGTCTACATTAGCACAAGCTGGAAAACGAAAGGAGTCTTATTGCTACATTACAGAACTGCGTACTATGTAATAGAAGTGAACCACAATAACATCACACCGCAGATGAGTATTAATTCATGTTATCGTAAGTGGAATAATCGCTTCTTTTGGTTGCAGGCCTTGTCCACATCCTTACTAGTCAAAGGCCACCACCTCCTACCGCCATATCCCGGAGATACAAAACTACGCCCACTGGTTTGGTTCCAGGCAGGTGCTACTGACCAGACTCAGGACATGTAAATGGGAATGCAGCATCTGCCACAGCTACCCCACCCATTCCCATATACTGCATCCTGACAGAACAGTTGCGCACCTGCGTGCGTCGACAGCACGAAGTTATCAGTCGGCTCTTAAGGGATATTTGGCCATTCTTCCACAAGTGCAATATCCAAGTTTGCTACTATTGCCAGAGGTGCTGGTCTGGGTTCAATGCATCTGCCAAGTGCATTCCAGACATGCTGGTGAACAAGCTGGCCACTTCATTCATTCAATTCTTTCACCTTCACGCATTATGTCCACCAATGCAACTCGTACGGACGAGTGTTATCGTTAACCGTAAGGAACCGATCTATGGTACACTAAAAGGTTAAAGGATATCTTCTCTATATCTATGAGCAGTCAAAGCACCACTCTAAATGACAAAGGGTCCATATGTACAATACTGATTCCTGCCCACCACCATGATAGCTACATAAACAACATTGTTCAGAGTTCTGAGTTCTCTCCAGATGAGAGAACAACCATTTCCTGGCTGAACACAAAATATTGACTCATCTGTGAACAGAACCCGGCACCATTTGTTTAGAGTCCAGTCCTCATGTTCCACCACTCAGTTTCTGTTGGCTAAACAGTGTCGTGTTATTAATGTGACTCACGCCATAGGCCTCCGTGCATAGAGGTCACATTTCCGAAAGCAATTTTGGACAGTTCGTGTTGTTGCCTGGCGTGCGCTTTGCAGCTGAATTGCTTTTAGCTTCCTGTCTTGACAGGCTGTTGACTGGCGTTAATGGTCATCTCTTACCTACATTACCTGTGGACTACCTTGGAATGCCTTCTTTTTAACGGTTCCTGTGGTCTGAAATCGCATCCAGGCCATGGAAATTACACTTCGGCACACTCCAAAACCTGCAGCCACCTCCATGTGTGTACGTCCCACTTCCAGCTTTCCTACAGCTCTCCATGCCATACTTTTGAGTAAATCACATTGCTGCAGTGCACAACCTAACTACACTATCTGAACCCAACTGCTTGGGTTTAGTAAACATGTCAACACCAACCCCCCCCCTTCCCCATAGCACCTTTCTTATTAACACTATCTCCGTTGCCGTAATGTTTTTGTCGTCTCCACTCTGCAGAACCGACAGAAATAAGCCATTTTAGTTCATCCTGCCAACGACAATACTTAAAAAACCTAGACATCGCAACCAATCCCCCTAATTGTTTTGCTCAGTGTACTTGAATCCCTTTTTGTATTGGTGTGTAGCAGCATCCATTTATGATTATGAAAGGAAACCAACAATCTGTCATGAGAAAATCAGATTGATTGTGAATGATTTTTGTCTTCAGGACAGGCATCATCAGTGCTGTATATGTATGTGAGCGTTACTTGCACACCTGAAGTGTGATTATACTTGCTAACATAAGCTCCAGCACTGACGAGTCTCATATAGCCAAAATCTATTTACAATAAATCTGAGTTTCGTGACTGATCACAATAACTAAGGTCATTAGACTGATGATTTTGTACTAGCTTTATTTCCGAACACATGAAGTACTAGATAACTTTCTTATTTGTTTGTATAACAACTAAAAGTTATCGAAAATCCTCCTATGTAAGTAATACATAATTTTTTTGGGTGAATACCCAATTATTGCAGATTGCATAATACCTTAAATTCTTGTCGTGGGAGGATATCATGTGAATACCTCATGAACAAAGAAGTCAGTGTTCTACAACAGGAATGGGCTAGTGAAGGTGTCACAGAAGTGCAAAACGTTATGAAAAGAGTGAATTGAAACCTTGAGAAGACTTTTACCTTCATATTAACGTTCAATTGGCAGGTTCTGCCCAGTCATATTAAGGCTGGATTCTTACATCTAAGATTGTCCCTTTTTTCCAAACCCCTTGCAGTGCTTCAAGTGTCACAGGTTTGGTCATACTACCATTGCGTGTAACGGTCGTGCTACGTGTGGGAACTTTGGTCAGTCAGCTCATGAGTCAGGTGTGGACTGCACCTCTCCACCAGTATGTGTTAATTGCGCCAACTCGCGTCCGGTTTGGAGTAGAAATTGCCCCATCTACAAGGACGAGAAGAAAAGTTCAGGAAATCAAGATGACACTGTGAAACAGCATACAATCAAAGTTAGTGTGTCAACTCAGACGAAAGTAGCAACTGGTGCTCCCAACACCTGATCCCGTTGTTGTATATGCCAAAAGGCAGACTCAACTGCCCCTGCGCCTGCCAGAGGCACAGCCACACAATCATCTCAGACTGATGTGGTGCTGCCGTTACCCCCACAGCAACTATTCCCTCAGCACAGACCAGTGCACCCATGAAGAACTTTCAGGTTTATCGACCAGTAAAGCCAAACGCGCCACAAAGTCCAAGTCCAAAGCTAGTGCAGTGGAACAGAACCAACCAGAGATGAAATCAGCGGTCACCGCTGCTGCGAAAGATTTAGAAATGAAACAGCCAGCAATGAAAGCAGCGGTCATTGCTGCCGCTGCTACAGTTACTGATGATTTGGTGACCAAACATCCAGCAGTTAAATCAGCGGACACAGCTGCTGATGATGATTTAGCGGTGGAGGTGATCCTTCTTGGGGATCCACCTAGTCCCACTCGCCCACCACCAGGGACCTTGGGCTCTCCACCAAGGAATAAAAGTCAGTCAAGTCAACAGGTAATGGACATACTGCAGTGGAATTTAAATGGCTTCAGAATCCATCTAAACGAATTAAAAATCCTCACACGGGCTGGTCATGTGTGTCTGTACCTCCTTGAAACACATTGTAAAGAATCTGATTGCCGTTTTCAGGGGCTATCACTTGTATCGTACCGATGACCTCAGTGGCGACAGCACTCGGGGGGGGGGGGGGAGTAGCGGTGTTTGTCAAAGACATTTTCCTCTTCGCCCTATACCCCTCACTACCACCTACAAGCAGCTGCTGTCACTCCACATTTTGTGTCCTTTCAAGTAACGCTTTGATCCCTCTATCTCCCACCACAGGGACCGCTAGACGAAGACGCCTTTTCTGAGTTGGCAGGTCAACTTCCCCGGCTGTTCTTGCTCCTGTGAGATTTCAACGTGCGTAATAGTCTTTGGGGTAATGTGTCTACCTGTCCCAGGGGCCGAGTGGTCGAACGTGTACTACAATCAGATTCTTCCTATCTCTTGAATACTGGTGCAACGACACGTTTTTGTGCGGCAACACGGTCATTTTCCACCATTGATCTGACACTTTGTTCTCCTGTTCTTGCAGATTCTGTCCAATGGGAAGTGGCAGACGATCTCCACTCCAGTGACTATTTTCTTATCACTGTTCACCTTCTACAGCGATTGCAACGTGAGAGTTACCCACCCAAGTGGTTGTTCTGTAATACTTTACAGCGGATACTTTATAGCCAACTAGCTGTTCTTGAGCACTCAGATAAAATTTTCAAATGTTTGTAAAGCTTATGGGACATAACTGCTGGGTCATCAGTCCCTAAACTTACAAACTACACAAGTGGCCATTAAAATTGCTACACCAAGAAGAAATGCAGATTATAAACGGGTATTCATTGGACAAATATATTATACTAGAACTGACATGTGATTACATTTCACGCAATTTGGGGGCATAGCTCCTGAGAAATCAGTACCCAGTACAACCACCTCTGGCCGTAATACGCCTGGGCATTGAGTCAAACAGAGCTTGGATGGCGTGTACAGGTACAGAAGCCCATGCAGCTTCAACACGATACCACAGTTCATCAAGAGTAGTAACTGGCGTATTGTGACGACCCAGTTGCTCGGCCACCATTGACCAGACGTTTCCAATTGATGAGAGATCTGGACAATGAGCTGGCCAGGGCAGCAGTCGAGCATTTTCCGTATCCAGAAAGGCCCTTACAGGACCTGCAACATGCGTTCGTGCATTATCCTGCTGAAGTGTAGGGTTTTGCAGGGATCGAATGAAGGGTAGAGCCATGAGTGGTAATACATCTGTGTAACGGCCAATGTTCAAAGTGCCGTCAAAGATGTGACCAAGACGTGTAACCAAAGGCATCCCGTACCATCACGCTGGGTGTTACGCCAGTATGGCGATGATGAAAACACGCTTCCAACGTGCGTTCACCACGAGGTCGCCAAACATGGATGCGACAATCATGAAGCTGTTAAACCGAACCTGGATGCATCCGAAAAAAGGCGTTTTGCCATTCGTGCTCCCAAGTTCGTCGTTGCGTACACCATCGCAGGCACTCCTGTCTTTGATGCAGCGTAAAGGGTAACTGCAGCCATGGTCTCCGAGGTGATAGTCCATACTGCTGCAAACGTTGTCGAACTGTTCGTGCTGATGGTTGTTGGCTTGCAAATGTCCCCACCTGTTGATTCAGGGATCGAGACATGGCTGCACGATCCGTTACAGCCATGCGGATAAGATGCCTGTCATCTCGACTGCTAGTGATACGAGGCTGTTGGGATGCAGCACGGCGTTCCGTATTGCCCTCCTGAACCCACCGATCCCATATTCTGCCAACAGTCATTGGATTGCGACCTACGCGAGCAGCAATGTCGCGATATGATAATCCGCAATCGCAATAGGCTACAATCGGACCTTTATCAAAGTCGGAAACGTGATGGTACGCACTTCTCCTCTTTACACGAGGCATCACAACAACTTTTCACCAGGCAAAGCCGGTCAACTGCTGTTTTTGAGAAATCGGTTGGAATCTTTCCTCGTGTCAGCACATTGTAGGTGTCGCCACCGGCGCCAACCTTGTGTGAATGTTCTGAAAAGCTAATCATTTGCATATCACAGCATCTTCTTCCTGTCGGTTAAATTTCGGGTCTGTAGCACGTCATCTTCGTGGTATAGCAATTTTAATGGCGAGGAGTGTACTTATGAACTAACTTATACTAAAGAAAGCACAAACATCCATACCCGAGGGGGGATTCGAACCTCCGATGGGGAACGGCCTTTCGCATCGGAGCATAGCGCCTCAATGTGCTCGTCCGCTCCGCCGCGGGGAGCACCGAGATACCATTCGCGACAGGGTGGATCACATAACTGCTGTGTTACACTCATCTGTGGATGCATCTATTCCCAAATCGTCAGGTCATTGCAGGTCACCTGTTCCCTGGTGGAACGATGAGGGTCGGCGCGCTATATGCGACCGGCCCTCAGCACTGCGTAGGTTCAAGCGCTCTCCAGCGACCGTGAATCAGTGAATCTTGCAGCCCTTTGGCAAGCACAAGCAAGAGCTCGAAGGCTGTTGCATTGGAGTAAAAAGCGATAATAGTACAAATTTCTGAAGTTCATTAATCATTCAACTTCCACCACTGCAGTGTGGGATGCCGTAAGGAAAATATCTGCAAACAGGAGTCCATGCCCATTGGCTGCAATAAATGACAAGTTGCGCCAGTCGAGATTGTTCAGACGATGGCACAGAACTTTGGCAGATATCATCCAGAGAGTCCAATTCCAGGTTTCCACGCCTAATGCGATTATCAGGAGAGAAGACGCCTGTATTTCGCCTCTTCTAATGAGGATTATAGCGCTTTGTTTTCTATGTGGAAACTGGACATGGCATTAGCTTCTGCTCGCGAGACAGCCGCTGTGCCCAACTCGATAATTATGGCATGCTACGGCATCTTAATTCAGAGTCTAAGACCGTTCTCCTTCATTTTTTCAAAAAAAATGTTCAAATGTTTGTATAGCTTATGGGACTTAACTACGGGGTCATCAGTCCCTAAACTTACAAACTACTTATCAACTAACTTATCCTAAGGACGGCACAAATATCCATGCCCGAGGGGGGATTCGAACCCCCGACCGTAGTGGCCGTGCGGACCGTGACTGAAGCGCCTCAGTCCCCTCGGCCACCGCGGCCGGCTTCATTTTTTTTTCAGTCAGTTAGGGACAGAAGGGGTATATCCCATCCCCTGGAGAGAATCCATAATGATACCCATTCTTAAGCCGGGGAAGGACCGCACGTTCCCTGAAAGCTATCATAGTGGCGCTTTAGCCAGCTGTGTCGGTAAAACACTTGAACGAATGATCAACTCGAGACTTGTTTGGACTTTCGAATCTCAAAATAAAATGTTCAAATGTTTGTAGACCTTATGGGACTTAACTACGGGGTCATCAAGCTTACAAACTACTTATGAACTAGCTAATACTAAGGACGGCACAAATATCTATGCCCGAGGGGGGATTCGAACCCCCGATCGTAGTGGCCGTGCAGACCGTGACTGGAGCGCCTCAGTCCCCTCGGCCACCGCGGCCGGCGACTCTCGAATCTTGGAACCGTTTCACTCGCTTCGAGTGTGGTTTCGCAGGTATCGTTCCACTTTTGATAACCTCACTCTCCTGGAAGCGGCTGTACAGGTGGCACTCCTATGAAAGCAGCATCTAATATCAATCTTCCTCGACATTCACAAGGCGTATGACACTGCCTGACGACGCAATATAATAAGTCAGATGCATGAATAGGGTTTTCGGAGACACCTTCCCATTTTTCTGCGTTCCTTTCCTGCTGACCGTTGTTTTCAGTACAGAGTCAGGAATGCTCTTTCTGATAAATTTCCTCAGATTCACGGCATTCCGCAGGAAAGTGTTTTAAGCGTAACTTTTGTTTACAATTGCAATCAATGCTATAACATCTATTGTAAACAGTCCTGTGCAATTCTCCTTGTATATGGATGACTTTTCTGTTTTCTACTGTTCTTCTAGCTTCACACGTGCTTGAAGTCAGTTACAGCTGATTCTTAAAAGACTAGAAGACTGGTCTGCTAGATACTAAATACAATACAAACATCCATACCCAAGGGAGAATTCGAACCCCCGATAGGGAGTGGCCTCGTGCATCGGAGCATAGCACTTCAAAGCGCTTGACCACTCCGCCGCAGCTAGCCATCACGCATTTAAAGTCATATATAATGGTAAGTCCAAAAAGGAGGATTTTGTTGGGTGTACTGTCGTCTTCCCTACCCGAATCCTCAGATTTCGTCTGCCTAGCCAGTTCACAGTATTTGACGTCGAACTTTACGCCAGTTTGAAAGCAGTGGAGCAGATGGATCGCGATATTGGCTCTAACTTCCTGCTTTGCTGCGATTAGCTCAGTGCTCTGCAGACCATTCAGCATATGTACACAGTAGATAGGACGTCCAGAACATCCTAGACGTCATCCTGCAATTGAAACAGCAAGAAAAAGTTCTCTCTTTCTGCTGGGTACCTGGCCAAAGTGGCCTGTGAGCTTCCTCTCCGTGCGTCACTGTCATTGCTCCACAGCTCTGTCATGCGCCTCTGGGACCAAGAACGGTCGGCCGTGATAGATAAGTTGCAGTCAATAAAGGACATAGTAGGCTCTGGCGTACTTCCGTATAGGCTGTTAGATGTGATACAGTCTGCATAATAAGACATTGAAGAAGACACTGCCCCTGACGCATAGATTCCTTCTTAATGGCGACGATCCCCGTACTTGTGGTGTGCTGATTACCGTTCAGCACGTTTTAACTAATCGTGTTTCCTATAATACTGAGAGGAAACAAGCTGGATTCTTGGGGACCTCCGCTCCATTTTAGGTAACAATGAGATGGCAGTGGCATGTGTTTTACAATATTGTGTTTTGTCCAACCTCCTAACAAAAATCTTAGGTTGGAGGTACTGAACTGAAGATTAAGGACTATATGATAACTCCGTTCGTCCCTCTATGTTTAGCCCACTGTCTTTTTTTTAAACTTGTCGTCTATTTGTCTGTCTTGACTAGTTTTATTCTTGGTGGCATCGTGCTTTTCATTATTTTACATATAATGTAGGAGGAAGAGGGTATGTCCCTATGTATCTCTTCCCTTGTCTGTATGCTGTGCGATTTTGTAATATTGGTCTCCTCTATACCTTGTACGGGCGCTGATGACTGCGATGTTGAGAGCTCTAACATTCCTTAACAACAACAGTGATAATATGTTTTTATTGCATGGTGCAGATGGCGTGCAGCGTACTAGAGGATGCTGCCACTGAGTTTTTGTCAATGGATTCACTTTCCCCCTCATATGATGGCGCCCACGCCGCGTCCGAGGTCCCGGGTTCGGCCGACTTCCCTTCTCGGCCGCAAGCCCATAGAGCTGGACGCTTCACCTTGAGCATCACCACATCCGACGACCCATGCTCCATTGTATGTTGTGGGTCAATTGACGTCCACCATCACGGGTTCATCATCGCACGTCGCAGAACGCTCTTTGACAAAAAAACCTGGCCGCCGCTGAGCTTAAGTCCGAACCGATCGCGACATGGGACAATAAACGTGGCCGCGCCGATTCGCTTTAAGTCCAGCTATCTGCACAAACTGGCAACACTGTAGACTGCGGGAGTTCATACAGTACTTCTTGTGTGCAATTAGAAGACAACTAGGTCAGCTACATACGTGGTCTTGCGGTAAAGTGCCTGACTTACGTGCGAGTCTTGGCCATCCCGCAATATCCTCATTCCTACAAACAGCATGCTTCAACTGGCTTTTAGCCACGCTACGCTGCCAAAGCCCATTTTAAGTAACGCTTCAGCCAGAAAGCAGACAACAGCATTGAAAAATGGTGATGAATAGATGACTTACCCTCATCAACTTCTGGGGAGAGTTTCTAATAACAAAACGAAGAAGTGTGAAACGACTACTTTCTCCAAAGTTCCTACGGACTTTTGTTCCAAATTGGAAGTATATACGTTCAGTCTTGTCATACGCGGCTCACATTCCAGGAATATCACCAAAATGAGCATCTGGTGGGTACCGTCCTAGAGCAGCTATTACGCTAGTTTTTACCAATAATCATAAAATTGACCAGACGGCTTTTGCTGAAGAATATAGCGACTTCTATTACATCCACGTAACCTTTCCCGAAAAGAAACTGTTTTCTTCGTATAGTGATGTCCCTGTTTAGGTGAATTATAATGTTAGTGTTTAACGTTGCTTCAGAAGATCTTTTGGCCTGAAATATTTTTATCTTTGCAGGTGATTCAAAGTAATTGTAATAATTAGAAATGTTTCAAATGTTTGTATAGTCTATGGGACTTAACTATGGGGTCATCAGTTCCTAAACTTACAAAAGACTTATGAACTACTTACGAACTAGGACGGCACAAATATCCATGCCCGAGGGGGAATTCGAACCCTCGACCGTAGTGGCCGTGCAGACCGTGACTGGAGCTCCTTAGTCCCCTCGGCCACAGCGGCCCGCTGTAATAATTAGTTCCCCCTCAAATTACTCCATTCATTTGATCTATTATTTGTAAAGTAATTGCAACCGCCAAACGTGAAAGTGTCCTATAAAACAACCCGTTTGCTTATTTTAGGTCTATCGTCCATGGGCAAAACGCTTTCATCTGAAATCTGAAATATCTCCACGAAAGGCAGAGAAGCGGACGGTTCTCTGTCATAGTAGAGTAAGGCTCGTGTAGCCGGTCCTCTGTGGAGAAGAGATGGAATTATATGTTGAAGAACGAAGTCATATCTAAGAAACTTGCATATTAATTTTATTTTTCTCATGTATTTATATTTTTTCAGGCTTATATTCGCCTTTACTTCTCACAAAATAATGAGATATATATTTTTCTCTGTTAGTAGCTACCTTTGGTCGTTTCCGACCGCATTACATTTTCCGTTGTCGCTAGATGGATAATACTTTGTCTCTGCCGGTCCCAGATTTCACGTCGAAAGAAAACATGTGCTCCACATCATTCATTTCACAGGAGGCGGTCGTTTTTTTACCGTTGGTATACTTAGTTGTATGAATATTGTTCGTTTTGTGTCCCAAGTTCGTCGCCGCTTTTGTGTCCCAGCCTCGTCGTAGGTGTCGGTGGCCGAGTGGAATGAGACCGACACGCTGGTGCAGGTATGGAGGGGAGCAGCCAGAAACTATAAACACTCGAGTAAATTAGAAAGAGATATATATTGCACAGAATGTAACAATACTTAACTTTTACATAGTACTGCAGAATGTTGATACATAGTTGTTAGAGGCCTGCCTAGTGCCTGTACGATAGCAAAGTCTTCACTGGCGCCTATCTGATTACGAAGGTCCTTACTCGTTGCTATCTCCGTCCGAAGTGACCGATGTCGTTCACCGGTGGCCACGAGCGGCGTTGTAGCAGAGGGAGCTCGTGGCTGTCGTCGTCAGAACGCCGCGCCGTGCGTGCATGGCGGCGCGCGGCGAAAGTAGGTGGCGCGCACTTTGTACTTGTGCGACACCACACCCCTCCCCCCCAAACCGCCGCGCCGTCGTGGCGTAGGGCTGAGGGCCACGGCGACGGCACTGGGAGGAGGGCCTGGGCGGGGGCGTTACTGGTGGGACGGGCGTCGTAGGTGAGGCTGGGGTCGAGACGCCGTCCGCGCCCCGGCATCCGCCCTGCGATCCTCCAGGGAACCCACCGAAACCTGGGGAAGGGCGCACCCCCCCGCCCAGAGGGAGCAGGTCATCTTCTTCTGAGGTGCGTGGCCCAGGCGGCGGCGGCACGCACGGTCCCGGAGTCCCTCTCAGTGACGCTGTCATCTGCGGCAGCGACAGCGGCGGCGTCGCGTCGATCTCCATCGGGACGATCTCGTAGTCCGGGGACGAACGATGTGGTTGTGCTCCCTGGCGGTGAACTGGGTCTGGAATCAAGAAACCGGAGACAGGATCGCGCGGCCTATGCAGACGCAATTGGTTTGCGTGGCGCCGCAGCTCCGACCCTGTGGAAGAACGTACAACATACATATTGCTACCGAGCACGCGCTGAATGGTGCCCGGCAACCATGTCTTCTTGTTTCCAGCAAACACCCTGTACAGCACCGGCGTAGAAACCTGAAAACGCGTATCGCCATACGAACCGACTCGGTGCGTGGGAGGCTGCAGCAGGTGAAGGAGAGTGCGGTGACGGCGGCCGTGTAGCAGCTCGGCAGGAGACGGGCCGTCACGTGGCATGCACCGATACGTAGACAGGAAAATTTGAAGAGCTTGCTGCCTGGAGTGCTGACCTTTCATCTTCTCCATGTGAGACTTGAATGTTCGAACGAAACGTTCTGCTTCACCATTGGACTGAGGGTGAAAAGGTGCGGTGGTGATATGCTGAATGCCATTCACACGACAAAACTGTTGAAATTCCGCACTAACAAACTGAGGTCCATTGTCACTGACAAATTGTCACAGGCAAACCTTCGATGCAAAACACTGATGTTAAGGCACTGATTGTACTAGAAGCTGTCGTTGAGTTCATGGCAATCACAAAAGGAAACTTGCTGAAAGCGTCTACAACAATTAACCAGCGCGTATTCCAGAAAGGTCCGGCAAAGTCAATATGTAAACGTTGCCATGGTCCCTTGGGGCGTGGCCAGTCTGAGAAACGCTGTGGAGGAGCCGCCTGATGCTCCGCACAAACTGTACACTGTGATGTCATGCTCTCTATCTGAGCGTCCATACCAACCCAGGTACAATGACGTCTGGCCAGTTGCTTTGTCCTAACAATGCCCCAATGTCCTTGATGCAGGAGGCGTAACACTTCTCGTTGCAGGGAATGAGGAACAATCACTCTTGCTTGGTCGTTGTCGGTATGCAACAACAGTACACCCTGACTTAAAGATAATGCATGACGTTGTGCAAAATAACGTCGAACCAGAGGCCGATCAATGTCTTTGGCTCTGGCAGGCCACCCTGAGCGAACAAAACGTGCTACCACACTTAGGTCTGCATCCACAGCTGTTTCCTGTGCAACCCGACGAGAGTTCAAAGGAAAGTCTGCGACAGCGGAAGCATCTCTGGAGTCTATCTGACAACATGCCATTTCTGAAGATCAAATGATACATCCTGGCCAACCGGAAGTCGGGAAAGTGTGTCCGCGTTGGCGTGTTTAGTGGTAGGTCGGTACAAAATCTCATACTGATAATTTGACAATATCAAGGACCATCTCTGAAGCTTTTGTGCCGTACGTGGCGGAATCGGCTTTGTGGGTGAGAACAACGACGTGAGAGGCTTGTGGTCTGTCAACAAATAGAATTTTCTGCCATAGAGATAATGATGAAACTTTGTGACGCCGTAAATGATTGCTAAGGCCTCCTTTTCTATCTGACTGTAATTCTGTTGCGTCGGCGTCAGTAGCTTGGATGCAAAGGCAATAGGACGATCGTGACATCCAATACGATGCGACAGAACAACACCCAGACCGTACGACGAGGCGTCAACTGCTAACACTACAGGCTTCTGTGGGTCAAAGGGAATCAAACATGCATCACTGAGTAGTGCAGACTTTAGTTTGTCAAAGGCAACCTGACAATCTTTATACCATACAAAAGGAACATTCTTCCTACGTAAGTGATGCAGTGGAGCTGCAATCTGAGAGGCATTGGGAATAAACCTGAAATAATAGTTAAGCTTTCCCATCACTGCTTGCAATTCATGCACATTCTTAGGAGGAGGCAAGTCTTTGATTGCTCGAAGATGTGACTGTAAGGGATGAATTCCTTGGGCATTAATCACATGGCCTAGGTATTCTATTTCAGTTTGAAAAAACGAACACTTTGCTTTATTGCAACGTAGACCTGCTGCAGTCAACACTTTGAAAAGGCACTCCAGGTTTGCTAAATGTTCTTCAACTGTACGTCCGGACACCACAATGTCATCTAAATAGTTCGAACAACACGGTACGGAAACTGTCAGCTGTTCCAAAAAACGCTGAAAAATAGCGGGAGCGGAAGAACTGCCAAAGGGTAGGCGTTGAAATTGAAAAAGGCCCATGTGAGTATTAATGACGAAAAACTTTTTTGACTCGTCATCAAGTGGAATCTGTAAGTATGCCTCTGCTAAATCAATCTTAGAAAAGAAACGAGACTGTCCTAATTTGTCCAACAGTTCCTCAGGTCTGGGCAGGGGATAAGTGTCGACAATTGTTTGACTGCTCACTGTTGATTTAAAGTCCGCACAGAGACGAAGTTTTCCTGACGGCTTGGGTATAATTACTATAGGCGAGGCCCACTGACTCGCAGAAACAGGAGAAATCACCCCACTATCTTGCCAACGTTTAAGTTCTTCGGCAACTGTATCACGCAATGCGATAGGCACTGGTCTAGCTTTACGAAATTTTGGAACTGCAGATTCTTTTAAAGTCACATGTGCCACGAAGTCTTTTGCACAACCTAGTTCCGGCGAAAACAAGTCACCGTATTTGTCACACAATGCCTTGATTTTATCCTGAGGCACTATTGACGAAATTTGAAGCACATCTCTTTGAATTGATAAACCAAACAAGTCAAAAGCATCTAGTCCAAAAATGTTCTGCGTAGATTTGGCCTGAAGAACAACAAAAGCAACTGTTTTCGTAACACCTTGAAAAGAGGCAGGCAGGCTACACGTTCCTAGCACGGGAATATTTTCACCTGTATAAGCTGTTAACACTTGCTGTGACGGCGACAATTTTGGCGAACCCAGAAGTTCATAAGTATCTTTATTTATTAATGTAACAGCGGAACCAGTATCAAGCTGAAATTGCACAGTCTTATTTTCTATGGAGAGATTTACAAAAAGTTTGTGCTTCTGGCGCACGACAGGTGCGCGAATGTGGGCAACGTCTGCTACGGTTTGTTTACTGCGCTTGCGCGGGCCGCGTAGTGAAGGAAGCGGCGCAGACTCGGCACGCAGCGGATTAACAACACAGTCACTAGATGACACTACCGCCGGATCGGCGTCCGCGCAAGCCTGCGAAGCTACTCCAGATTTATTAACTACTGCACTACACTTTTGAGTAGCTACTTGATGTCTACTGTCACTAGCTACACAGTACTGGGCACTATTACAAGGAGCAGTTGCAGAAGGCACTATTTTCACTACAGGAATGCACTGTTCATAGTCATTTTGCTTGTCCCGAACCCTTTTCCGTTGCACTGTTTTACGCGCTCGTCGGCGCTTGCTACGTGGTGCACTATATAGATTTGCCATAGGCGCAGAACTACTTTCTTGCAATGAGATCCAAGGAAAGCAGTGTTCAATTCCACAGCCCGTATAACATTTACAGAATGAACTGTTCTCGCACTCTGCGAAGCACTGTTTCTAACGTTACTGTTCTTTGAGTTTTTAATTTGCATACACACAGACTGCACATGTCCCAATTTGCCACATTGATAACAGGTTGCGTTGCGACTAGGGCAATGAGCACGCTTGTGGCGAGACACACACTGGGGGCAAGATTTACGTACATTTTTCTGAAATGAGCGTTGGCGCCCGTTATTCAAATTACTGTTTCTAACACGACGGGGCGACCTTTGCGTCGCACTTTTACACTGGCTACTGTTCACTGTCTGTTCAGCACGGCCGGTAGAAAAATAAGAATCACTAGTGCTATACTGAGAACTACGGCTAGGAAAGCGTCCGTTGCGGCGCACTGAATTTACACTATGGCTTTGCATTTCTACATCAGCTAAGTCAAAAGTATCATGCGCTTCTATAAGCTGCAGTACACTGTCTAAGGAGGGGTCAGACTGTTTCAGAATTGCTGCTCTAATTCTGGGGTCCTGAATATTCTGCGTAATCGCATCCCTCAACATCACGTCACTATACGAAAGTCCACAAGAGCAAGTAAATTTACATTGGCGGGTTAAGCCTTTCAATTCCGTGATCCATTCTTGGTGTGACTGCTGCGGTAATTTTTTAAGTCTGAAAAATCGGTATCGTGCAGCGGCTACAAGAACTTTTCTCTCATAATGAGCATTCAGTGCATCTACAATTTGTTCAAAGTCTACATCACGAGGAGATGCGTGAGGGAATAGTTTCTGCAATAGTACGAAGGTCTGGGGGCCCACAATCGATAAGAAAAGGTTCTTCACTCTCTGACCTGTAATTTGATGAGCCGCGACGAGTTCTTGAAACTGTGCGAAGTAGTCGCTCCATTCTTCCTCACGTTCGTTGTACTGGCGGAACGTAGGGAGCGGTACGGCGGCTGGTGTGGGCTGCTGAAGCGGCGGCTGTTGTTGTTGGTTAGCTGCTTGCGCTGTGAGCTGGGCCACAGCCTGGAGAAGTTGTGTTATTTGCGCCGTCTGTAACTGAATAATTTCCATTAAGTTTGGGTTCGGGGTAGTGGCCATGCTGACCGATTAGGCGCCGCGCATACAAGTAAATTATAACAAAACACAAATGCAATATGAAAGGAGGGCTCGCTCTGCAACAAAAAAGTCCACAAAACACGTAACAAAATATCTTTCCCCAAAATTCTTATATTAAGGGTGGGTGGGCGGGAACAATTTCTGCGTGCTCAGACTGCTGCTGTCTGGCTGCTGTAAGCGGGCTGGTCCAAGGTTCTATCACTCCTCGTCGCCACTTTTGTGTCCCAAGTTCGTCGCCGCTTTTGTGTCCCAGCCTCGTCGTAGGTGTCGGTGGCCGAATGGAATGAGACCGACACGCTGGTGCAGGTACGGAGGGGAGCAGCCAGAAACTATAAACACTCGAGTAAATTAGAAAGAGATATATATTGCACAGAATGTAACAATACTTAACTTTTACATAGTACTGCAGAATGTTGATACATAGTTGTTAGAGGCCTGCCTAGTGCCTGTACGATAGCAAAGTCTTCACTGGCGCCTATCTGATTACGAAGGTCCTTACTCGTTGCTATCTCCGTCCGAAGTGACCGATGTCGTTCACCGGTGGCCACGAGCGGCGTTGTAGCAGAGGGCGCTCGTGGCTGTCGTCGTCAGAACGCCGCGCCGTGCGTGCATGGCGGCGCGCGGCGAAAGTAGGTGGCGCGCACTTTGTACTTGTGCGACACCACAGTTCGTAACTGTAAACAGTTTGCTCTTGCTGTTCGTCTCCTTAATATTGTTAACACATATTTTCCCTATAATTGTCCGCGTGAAGTGGTTTAACTGCTGTGCTTTATTATTGTTAGTGCCATTAGTTTTTATTTCAAGTCGCTTTGAATTTGTATTTTTTATTACCGTTACATTTGTTTGTTCAATATGTTTCACAATATTGAAGGTCAACAAGTTCTTATATCCATTAACATAAGCGAGTTAGAGCTAATGTATAACGTTCATTTTTGTCTTGTTTCATCCGTAAAAGTTCCTCTGAAAATGTGGAACACTTATTTTAACACCCTTCATTTGAAACCGATGTGTAGGCAGAGGACATTCACGGATTAATAATTTATTAACTTCATTCATAATTATAATTTGGATCAAATTTATTTTCAAATTTTGTACTCAGTCCATTTAATGTTTATAATAGTGGTAAAATTGCAGCCTTGCGCATTCTACGACATCTGTTCAAAATCAATGAATAAGAGATACGTCAATGCGTTTATTTACTATCTTTTAACAAGCAACAGTGCAATTGCTTTCCTTAATACTGTTTTAAACCATGGCACAATTCATCGATCAATTTTAATCGTTGTCACACGTGAAACTTCCTGGCAGATTAAAATTGTGTGCCGGAACCGGGGCTCGAACCTGGGACCTTTGCCTTTCGCGGCCAAGCGCACTACCGACTGTGCTATCCCGACACGACTCACGATGCCGCCCCGACAACAGTCGGTAGTGGTTTTAAAATAGACTAAGACGTATAAAGTAACTTTTGTCCACTCGAAAATTGCTACCGTGTTAAACATAGTTCCAAAAAAGTTTCTAATTTTTAATAGCTATGTCAGGCATCATAGTAACAATGGAACATAAAGTGTTCTTGCTTCATGAGTAATGCTAGCAGTAGCGTTTAGTTGCCACCGACTTTAAGGGTAATTTATTTCATTAACTTTCTGAAGTCGATAAGAGGAATGACGCGGTGGCGGCAGCCACGGTCGTTTTGGTAAATGCGGCACAACGAGCGAGCGAAGGCGCGCACGTTTGGAAACGGAGAAGGCAGAGCGCGCCTGCTGGAGGGATTGTTGTTCTGAATAGACGAAGCCATCAAAGGGAGTCTATCAGATGTTCGGTAAACCTCCCCGAACTTTCGCCTTTTTGACTGTAACATACGAAATAAATGAAATTCACGAATTCCATTGAACATTGCAATGGTTAGTAAATTAATGTCGTCCGCTATCTGCGACGATACCGATCGAATGATAATCTATCGACATGAGATACCTGGCACCTAAAAGTCGCCATTAAGTTTGTACTCTGAAACCTATCACCGCGCTGTAATGAGCATATTGCAATTAAAACTATATCGGCAACGCATCCGGCATGAGACTACGTAACTATTTATGAAATCAACGAGGAAGGCAACAAACACAAGTCCGGAATCTATTGAGGACGTCATCAAGGAGCGTGCACAAAATTAGTGTTGGATTCAAATGGAACGCTATTTAACGTCACAAGATGTTCTACCAATAACAGGTCGCTTGTAATTTCCATATTGACCTACGGACATATAATTTTATCAGGATGGAAACTGGCCAAAATTTGAGTATTTAGGAAGGCTTTTCTGCGACAAATTGTGAGTATTTTTGTTAGTTAATGGAATAAAGAAAACATAACGATAAGGCCTACCTAGGAATCAACCATAAACCGAGAAACAAAACCGGTAATACACTCAATGAGGTATTCATTGATTTTTGTTTTCTCTCTTTAAAGTTGCTGGCCACGTGGCAATTTGGAGGGCACAGTACCTCGAGCCTGAGTGGAATTATGGATCCTAACATGCAGGACGCCAGCTACAAAAACTCGTTCATCAGGCCACCAATGTAATCTAGATTTTCCAAGGTCGTAGTAGGGCCTGTTGTTTCGCAACTTAGGCATCATGTGCATCATGTAGATGTGAGTCTGATACGTAATTCTGCATTCAGTTGACTTTATCTTGTCACCTACATTAAATATTTCGAAAAATTAACATAATAATATGCAAATTGTAGTAGTTAACTGAATTTGTGTTCAAGAAGGTCGTTTCATACATTAACTACTCCAACTCTCTTTCACGTTGCGAGCAATCTGCCTCAGCGGTGAGTAAATCAATGAGATAGGGTTTACAGCAGTAATGTCTAGCTGTATAATAGTCACTTTCTAAAAACCTAGCCCATTTCGAAATCAGATCAGTTTTGTTGCAAAAGCTGGATCTCATCATTTCGTCTCGTTACGTCTTTAATTTTTCCGCATACTGTCAAACTAAACCATCCGTGCCAACTGTCTCCTGGCAAACTCATAGCAGATGCCATAGCCACCTACTTCAAGAATATCAAGTGACATCATAAACAAAACGAAAGAACATTTTCTTAAATGAAATTATCCATTGTTCTAAAATGATTGTAAAATTTTAAATATAGATAGCACAACTTATTTGTTAATTACTTGAAATGTTGTCATCCCATAATGTATATAATAAATTCTGAAGCCGCATCAGCTGTTTTTTTTTTTTTTTTTTTATTAAGATCGTTGCTTTACAGGCCCACGACCGTCTTCACATTTTTAAAGACCCATCTTCAGGTGTTAATTTTTTTCATATGAAAATTCATTATAGTGACCCAAGGTTCTAATTGCTTTCATCCGTCATGGTCATAAAATTTCATTAATTAGGCCTGGATATATGGAACCAGTCAAACAAATTATCACTGTCATTCAGAATAAAAACCAAGGACGTTAAAATGTGGGACAAATAGCCGCGTAATTTTGATTACTGTATTTTCCATGAAACCAGTAGATCGCCGACGAAGTGAAGGAGTAAAAACCAAAGAAGACTGTCCAAAGAATCGAAGAAACCGATAGATGATGGATTTGTATTTTGTTCATCTTTACATCAAATATTACAGCAAGGTAAAAAAACTTACGAATATGCACGACCACCCACATTCTCTGTTTTGTTTCATCTTCACGAGGACTAAATTCAAAACATGCTTGTGTAAACATGATTTGATTATAATACTCAACTGCATCGATGCTAGTCCGTCTTTGGACAACAGTGCCTATTCTCATTGCAGAATATGATCGTTCGCATTACTTTTTAGTTTTGTTACAAAAAAACCCTCACTGAAAGTTGGTGAGGGTAAGTTATCAATTCATCAGTATTTCTCAATGCTGTTGTCTGCTTGCTTTAGGACTGAAGCCTTTCATTATGATGTCATTTGCTAGTATGGCATGGCTAAAAGTCAGTTGAGGCAAGATGCTTGTAGGATTGAGGATATTGTGAGCTGTCGCTTTCAAGATGCGAAGTGTTTGATACCTTACTGTTTAGTGACGGATGGGGCAACGTTCATTTCCAGTAACTTTTCATGGGGGAAAAAAATTAAAAAATTGTCAACCTAAAAAAGTAATTTTTTAGTTTTCTTTTTTTTTGGGGGGGGGGGGGGGTGAGACTGTAATCGTGATGGATGTTTACGTATCTCAGTCTTTCACCTGCCGTATGTTGCAAGCACAATATCAGTATTTTTAACTGCTCTCATCATTTGCTGAAAATATATCATAATGCTGTAAAGCTTCAAAAAATTTAATGGCTGGTTTCGGCCTCATTGGACGAATTAAATATCTGCATCCTAAATGTGACGATGGAATCTATCAAGATATAGCGCCGCATATTAACCGAAATGCGCGACTCCCCTCTAGAAGCCCATATGAGACAAGCGCGATTTCGCGTCGCTTATCGTTACACAGGTCTTCCTAGTACAGCTAAGAACTGGCAACATCGTTGCTGATATTTGGCAACACTGTGACAGTGCAGTTACTTCCGCAAGTGGTACTGAATTGTGTCGCTAAGTTCACTTGACATTCCCCATCTACTTTCATGACTCATGCTGTATAATGCCCACGAGATATGAGAGACAGAAATTTAACTTTTGCACTCAAGGAATGCAGTTATTTGTGTAGGTGACTTTCAGGTTATCTTTCGCGATGCGTTAGAGGCTTAGCATTGAATATGTGAGAGACTGAGGGCACGATGCCACAGCGGGTGGTTGGCTGTGTGGTTCTGCTTGTGTCTTGTGATGCAACCCTGGTGTGAGTCGTCAGTTTTAATCCTGGTTGGGGAAAGTGCGTTTGGAGATGGAATTTCATTTTACTTTATACGCTGCAGATTGCAAGAAGAAACTCTTTAACGAAATCAGAAGAAAAGCTTTATACAATAAGTCTTTCAGAAAGGTCGACTCCAAATTATGGAAATGGTATTAGATGTCTTCTTTGCTTCACCATACAAACGCCTTTGAAGAAATTCGAATTGACCTCCAGGGATGCGAAATATCTGCTGTAGAAATGAGACATGAAGACACGAACCTTGCAGTGTGCCTGTGTTGCTTTAGAAAGTGCACTGAAACGTATTCACATAATTTAGCTGATACATTTACCGTAAGGAATGAAACAACGACACTAAAACATTTTAGTGAGCTACGCATTTTGTCTTACGAAAACATATGAACTGACGACAATAACAAATCACATGAAGGGCTTTTCTGACAGGAAAAGGATCGAGATTTAAACCACAAATAAGTGTTAGCGGATTGAATCAACGACTATGACAATATTTTGCCTCTCTAATGTATTATGTATTAGTGTAATAATATGCTCATCATTCAAAATGTGTTGTCTGCTCCGTTCATATAGTGGGGCCGCGGAGAGCTCTGCCAAGTGCTGTGGCCAGAGGCAGCGATGTTATTGGGCCGAAATGTTATTACCAGTGTATCCAAAAATGAAATACGTTAAGCATATGCTCCTCTTATAAATGTGGCATCAGCATGCATGAGGGACGTGAATTAAAATTGTTTGTCAACAGTCGGTTACGATCGCAAAGACTCGCACGTAAGTCAGGAACTTTAACGCAAGACCACGGATGTTTTTTTTTTTTTTTTTTTTTTTTTTTTTTGTGGTTTTAGGCGCACAACTGCTACGGTCATTAGCGCCCAGACAAGAACAGAGATTCGCTAGATCTCAAAAAATTTGATAACTGCCAGTTAGAATATCAAGAGAAGGCTAAAAACGAAAGATAAAAAACAATTAAAAGGTTAAATATCCTTTGATAAATTGGCCAGGTTGATAAAACGCAAAACTCGAGCAGCTGCTCGTGTGTCATCAGCTAAAATTTCCTCCAGAGTAGACGGAAAGCGAAGGGCTACACGGAGACGATTAAAATTAACACAAGACAGTAAAACATGTCGCACCGTCAGCAATTCACCGCAGGAGCACAGCGGTGCAGGATCGGCGGTTAGCAAAAGACGGTGGCTGAAACGGCAGTGACCGATCCGCAACCGGACCAGGATGACCTCCTCTCGCCGAGAGGGGCGTGAGGAGATCCTCCAAGCGGTCGGGATCGGTTTTACAGTTCTCAATTTATTGTCGTACAGTGAGAACCACGCACTGTGCCAGGACGACACGATAATCTGGCGAAGAGCCCGTTGAACATCGTCCGATGGGACGCAAAAGGTAGCCATGCGAGGCAAAAGAGCTGCTGCCTTGGCTGCTATGTCGGCGGTCTCATTCCTGGGCACACCCACGTGGCCAGGGACCCACAGAAAAGAAACGTGACAGCTGTAATCTGCTAGCAACTGGAGGGAGCGTTGGATCCGATACACGAGAGGATGGGTTGAGAAAGGGTTCTTAAGACTCTGCAGGGCACTAAGGGAGTCCGAACATATGGCATAGAAAGGTTGGCGATGGCGGCAGGTATACAAAACGGTCTGGTGGAGGGCAAAAAGCTCAGCCGTGAAATTCGGGCACCGGTCAGGAAGCTTGTATTGGAAACAGTTGTCCCCGACGACGAAGGCAGATCCGACACCATCGGTGCTCTTGGAACCATCAGTGTAAATAAATATGGCGTTATCGAACTGCGAACGGAGTTCGACAAGCCTCGTGTGGTATACCAAATCCGGGGTGCTCTCCTTGGGCAGCGAACTAAGTTCAAGGTGGGTGTGAACCTGGGCCTGATGCCACGGTGGCAATGGGCTTTCGCTCAACCGAAAGGTGGAAGGAAGGGTAAAATCGAGCCGCTGAAGCAGGCGGCGAAACCAAACTCCAGGTGCAAGCAAGGCTATCGCAGACAACTTATATTGGCGATTGAGTGAGTCGTCAAAGAATAACGGGTAAGATGGATGGTTGGGCATCGACCGCAGGCGGCATTCGTACCGACACAAGAGTATGTCACGCCGAGTGGTCAAGGGTAATACAACAGCCTCGGCATACAGACTTTCAACAGGGTTGGTATAAAATGCACCGGTCGCCAGACGTAATCCCCGATGGTGAATAGAGTTGAGACGGCGGGGAATCGACGGCCGTGCAGAAGAGTATACAAGGCTTCCGTAGTCTAGCTTCGACTGAACAATGGCCTGGTAAAGGTGAAGCAGGACGGTACGATCCGCTCCCCATGACGTGCCACTGAGGACACTAAGAACATAAGGGAACGGGCACAACAGGCAGCAAGGTAGGACACGTGTGTGGACCAGCAAAGTTTCCAATCCAACATTAGCCCCAAGAATTTTGTTGTCTCCACGAAAGGGAGAGCAACGGGGCCGAGACGTAGGGATGGTGGAAGAAATTCCTTGTATCTCCAGAAGTTTATAAACACCGTTCTCTCAGTGGAGAATCGGAAGCCGTTCGCGATGCTCCAGGAATATAGGGTAGATGTGCTACACCTCGTTGACCAGCTCCCTTCACCTTTCGTGTTGGTAGGCGACTTCAATGCCCACCACCCCCTATGGGGCTCTCCGGCACCTTGTCCGAGAGGCTCCCTTTTGGTGGACCTTCTCCAACACCTCAATCTTGTCTGCCTCAACACCGGTGCACCGACCTTCCTTTCAGACACAACACATACTTATTTATATACATGTGGCGTCTGTTCCGAAAGTACAGACGTCACTTCTGCAGGTGCGGTGATCACTGTGTCCCCAGTGGTGTAGGGGTCAGCGCAACTGCCTAGAAAGCAGGAGACCCGGGTTCGAATCCCGGCTGGGTACACATTTTCAGCTTTGCCCAATTGCAGTTGATGTCATATATTCTATGAATATTACATAGTTATTTCCTTATAGACTTCGTGATATGCACTCCTCAGCTTGCCGGTCGGTTTGAGTGGTATGCACTTTCTGACACGTATTCGAGTGACCATTTTCCTTGTGTCATCCACTTCCTGCATCATTCCCCATCTCCTAGTCCCACTAGTTGGAACATCTCTGAAGCCGACTGGGGGCTTTATTCTTCCATGGCAGTTTTTCAGAATTTTCCCAGCTGTGACAGTCAGGTCGAATACCTCACAGAGGTTATTCTCACAGCTGCCGAACATTCCATACCTCGTACATCCTCTTCTCCACATCATGACCCGGTCCCTTGGTGGACTGCAGCCTGCCGCGACGCTCTTAGAGCCCGGCGACGTGCTTTACGCACCTTCCACCGCCACCCAACGTTGGAGAATTGTATAAATTATAAACGACTGCGAGCGCAATGTCGTCGTGTTATAAACGACAGCAAAAAAGCTTGCTGGACTGCTGTTACTAATTCTTTTAACCGTTTTACTCCCTCCACGGTTGTTTGGGGTGGCCTATGCCGTTTATCCGGCATTAAGGTCCATTCCACGATTTCTGGCCTGACTGTCGAGAACGCAGTCCTTGTGGACCCCGTTGACGTTTCCAACGCACTGGGCCGTTCCTTTGCGGAGGTTTCGAGCTCTGCCCATTACCACCCTGCCTTTCTCCCTCGCAAACAGGCAGAGGAGGCACGGCCGCCTTCTTCCCACTCTTTTAATCGTGAAAATTATAATGTCGCCTTCACCATGCAAGAGCTAGACCGTGCTCTCGCCCTGTCCTGATCTTCTGCTCCCGGGCTTTCTTCTTAGTACCTACAATCGCATATGGACTGAAGGTCATGTTCCCACGAGTTGGCGTGAAGCCATTGTTGTCCCCATCCCCAAACCAGGGAAGGACAAACACCTTCCTTCCAGTTATCGCCCCATTTCTCTGACGACCTGCGTCTGTAAGGCGATGGAACGCATGGTTGACGCTCGGTTGGTCTGGCTCCTCGAATCTCGCCGCATCCTGACTAATAACCAATGCGGTTTTCGCCGACACCGCTCTGCTGCTGATCACCTCATTACGTTGTCGACCTCCATTATGATTAACTTTCTAAAGAAGCGTCAGACAGTAGCAGTGTTCTTCGATTTGGAGAAGGCATACGATACCTGTTGGAGAGCGGGCATTCTCCGCACATTGCACACATGGGGCCTTCGGGGCCGCCTCCCTCTTTTTCTTCAAGCGTTTTTGGCGGATCGCAAGTTCCGGGTACGGGTGGCTCTGTTTTGTCAGACATCTTTCGCCAGGAGAATGGGGTACCGCAGGGCTCTGTTTTGAGTGTGGCTCTCTTTGCCATTGCAATCAATCCGATCGTAGATTGCCTTTCAGCCGACGTTTCCGGATCCCTTTTTCTAGGCGATTTCGCAATTTATTGCAGCGCCCAGCGGACGTGTCTCTTGGAGCGTTGTCTTCAACGCTGTCTTGGCGAATAGATATTACAGAGGGAAAAGGAGAAGGTGGAGAGAGTGATGCGGACGGCAACTGCCTGTAGGTGACTATGCAATGAAATGGGATGGTGATAGACGTCGTCCCGAATGAGCATCAGAACCCCTCCATGGGCTGGGCTACCTTCCACAGATGGCAGGTCGAAACACACAGAAGTGTAGTGGGGTAAGTCTGCACGATCACTTGGACGTAACTTAATTTCTTGGAGACAAACTAGAAGCGGGCAGTGCAATCGAAGGAGTAGTTTTAATTCCTCCCGATTGGAACGAAAGCCGCGAATATTCCATTGAAGGAGCGCCATGATAAAAATTAAGAGAAGAAAGGAAGATAAAAACGAACAAGCAGGTGGGGTCACCTCGACGGCCGCCGAGGACCCGACTTCGAGGGAGCACTAGTGTCGCCATCTAGAGGCAGAGTCATGTTCCATAGGTTCAAACGATACATCTGCCACCTTCCCGACTTTATCAGGAGGGGCAGCTTCAGCCGCCGGTAATATGCCAGTTGCCCGGCTAACAGTAGTGCGTCCCGGCGAGACAGAAGATGACGGATGGGTCACGCCTCGGCGGGGAAGGAGAGGAACTTTTTTTTTTTTGTTGGCTCTTCTGGAAGAGCCATGCCACTTCATGAAAAGGCAATAACTTGTTACACAGCACTTCGGCCAACCCGCTCACTCCGGAAGCCAGTCAATAGCGAGACATGGGCTCGCCAACATACGCCAGCACACCACATCCACGACAGTCAGTACGAGCAGTATAACAGTCTGTACAAAGCAGAGCTAGGAGTGCTACAGTTCCTGGAAATCTGTCTACATTAGCACAAGCTGGAAAACGAAAGGAGTCTTATTGCTACATTACAGAACTGCGTACTATGTAATAGAAGTGAACCACAATAACATCACACCGCAGATGAGTATTAATTCATGTTATCGTAAGTGGAATAATCGCTTCTTTTGGTTGCAGGCCTTGTCCACATCCTTACTAGTCAAAGGCCACCACCTCCTACCGCCATATCCCGGAGATACAAAACTACGCCCACTGGTTTGGTTCCAGGCAGGTGCTACTGACCAGACTCAGGACATGTAAATGGGAATGCAGCATCTGCCACAGCTACCCCACCCATTCCCATATACTGCATCCTGACAGAACAGTTGCGCACCTGCGTGCGTCGACAGCACGAAGTTATCAGTCGGCTCTTAAGGGATATTTGGCCATTCTTCCACAAGTGCAATATCCAAGTTTGCTACTATTGCCAGAGGTGCTGGTCTGGGTGCAATGCATCTGCCAAGTGCATTCCAGACATGCTGGTGAACAAGCTGGCCACTTCATTCATTCAATTCTTTCACCTTCACGCATTATGTCCACCAATGCAACTCGTACGGACGAGTGTTATCGTTAACCGTAAGGAACCGATCTATGGTACACTAAAAGGTTAAAGGATATCTTCTCTATATCTATGAGCAGTCAAAGCACCACTCTAAATGACAAAGGGTCCATATGTACAATACTGATTCCTGCCCACCACCATGATAGCTACATAAACAACATTGTTCAGAGTTCTGAGTTCTCTCCAGATGAGAGAACAACCATTTCCTGGCTGAACACAAAATATTGACTCATCTGTGAACAGAACCCGGCACCATTTGTTTAGAGTCCAGTCCTCATGTTCCACCACTCAGTTTCTGTTGGCTAAACAGTGTCGTGTTATTAATGTGACTCACGCCATAGGCCTCCGTGCATAGAGGTCACATTTCCGAAAGCAATTTTGGACAGTTCGTGTTGTTGCCTGGCGTGCGCTTTGCAGCTGAATTGCTTTTAGCTTCCTGTCTTGACAGGCTGTTGACTGGCGTTAATGGTCATCTCTTACCTACATTACCTGTGGACTACCTTGGAATGCCTTCTTTTTAACGGTTCCTGTGGTCTGAAATCGCATCCAGGCCATGGAAATTACACTTCGGCACACTCCAAAACCTGCAGCCACCTCCATGTGTGTACGTCCCACTTCCAGCTTTCCTACAGCTCTCCATGCCATACTTTTGAGTAAATCACATTGCTGCAGTGCACAACCTAACTACACTATCTGAACCCAACTGCTTGGGTTTAGTAAACATGTCAACACCAACCCCCCCCTTCCCCATAGCACCTTTCTTATTAACACTATCTCCGTTGCCGTAATGTTTTTGTCGTCTCCACTCTGCAGAACCGACAGAAATAAGCCATTTTAGTTCATCCTGCCAACGACAATACTTAAAAAACCTAGACATCGCAACCAATCCCCCTAATTGTTTTGCTCAGTGTACTTGAATCCCTTTTTGTATTGGTGTGTAGCAGCATCCATTTATGATTATGAAAGGAAACCAACAATCTGTCATGAGAAAATCAGATTGATTGTGAATGATTTTTGTCTTCAGGACAGGCATCATCAGTGCTGTATATGTATGTGAGCGTTACTTGCACACCTGAAGTGTGATTATACTTGCTAACATAAGCTCCAGCACTGACGAGTCTCATATAGCCAAAATCTATTTACAATAAATCTGAGTTTCGTGACTGATCACAATAACTAAGGTCATTAGACTGATGATTTTGTACTAGCTTTATTTCCGAACACATGAAGTACTAGATAACTTTCTTATTTGTTTGTATAACAACTAAAAGTTATCGAAAATCCTCCTATGTAAGTAATACATAATTTTTTTGCCTGTACCTTTATGGACAATATTGAATGAACTGATACCACCCATCTGCTTTAACCTATGACATGGAGAGGGACATACTAAACAGGAGAGGGAGGGAAACAAAGAAATCTAATTAGTATTGTCTTCTGTTTTAACTAAAACAAGGAGCTCGGGTAGGTGGATGGGTGAACAGTACACATCAGCATTAAAGCCAATTGGAGGTACCTCATACTTCAACTGACATCTTTATGTATGTGTATTACAATTTGTAGTGCATTAACATTTCATCAATACTTGACTCTTTATGACTTACATCTATGTTATTCATTTTTCGCAAAGACTGCACTACAATTACTCCAGTTTCAAGCCTTATTTTAATTTTGCCATCCCAGGCGAGAGACAGGTTTAGCCCACCATCAGAAGAGGGTTAAAGGCCTGGTCAGACCCAACATGCCCTGCTACAGCAGAGGGCCATGAAGTTCAGCTTCACTGCAAAGTGAGGCTACAAAGGCAAGCTGCCGACTGCAGCTACTGCTGTTATAGGAATAGCTGACCCTGCAGAAGTAGCTGAAATAATATTAACAACTTGGATGTGTGGTACAGTAGGAGAGATCTGCCTCCCGACAGGGCTACCCCAGCTATTCAAGTAAGGACACAGGAGTTACGCACCAGCAAGTACTCACTGCCACAGGTCAGGGGGCGAATCTGAGACAAATTGGCACTAGCTGGTGTGGTAAACAAGGTTCCGCCACTAAGGGTGACCTAAATGATGCAATAATGGAGAAATAACTGATGGCGTCCTGTGGCTACAACCCAGAGCCACAAACAGTACTGCTAGGATGAGCTATCTGGACATGCTATTAACATGTTAATTTTCACACCCTTCGTTATGGATGCTTCATCACCAGGCCTGACAGAGCCCACAGCCTAACGTTTGTATTTGTTGTGGCTGCCCACAAGTGAGAGGTTCAGACGCGGCTTCTGTCAGCAAAACTACAGTCAACACATTAAACAATATGGATTGAATGACACTGACTTCAAAAGTGTGTAATTTTGAATAAAACCTCAGCTGCATTGTCCAATACGTAAGTCTGACATTGTTTGCACTTAAAACTAGTCATTGCATTAAAAGCTGATCAGATTTGAGAACAATTAGTTCCTAAAATATTGAAACACCAATACAAAAGAATAAAATCAAGAAAACATTCACATCTAAACTGACAACCTTTTCTTTAATTTATTATTAAGAATTTAAGTTAGCATGGTAATTTTATAGAAAATTACTCGAGCTATTGCCTCTGCCATTTTCAAGAACCCTTAATGTAAACTTAACTGCAAAGATATGGAAACTTGACAACCAACCATGTTGACAGACATGCAAGGGTTCAACAGTTTTCCTTTAATCCCCCCCCCCCCCCCATTTCCTTGACGTACAGCTAGATGGCAATAGTTATACTATAACAGATTTTAATCTTTGTGCAATTTAAGAGTTAAATCCTGTATTTAAATATTCACCTGAAATCACTATGGCCAAAAACCTCTTCTCACATGTTTTAATTATTTCTAAATGGGCACTATTCCAATAACAAAATTCATTGTGCAAACCACAAAACTGCATTGTAAATACAAGCAATTTTTTGACTGCAGGAATATCTGAGCACATGAATGACAACACATTTTCACACACATACTGCTGCACTCTTATTGATGTATTTTTTCCACTGCCAAGACAGTTACAAGGTCCAGAATAAAACTTTCAATCTGCAGCAGAGAGTGCGCTGATATGAAAATTCTTGGCAGATTAAAATTGTGTGCCAGAACCAGGACTCAAACCTGGGTCCTTTGCCTTTCGTCGGCAAGCGCTCTACAATGGAGTTATCCCGACACGACTCGCAGTATGTCCTCACAACAAAGTCTGACAGTACCTCGCTGCGTCCTTTCCAAACTTCACAGATGTAGAGCACTTGCCCATGAAAGGCAAAGGTCCCAGGTCGGAATCCCGGTTCCAGCACACAATTTTAATCTGCCAGAAAGTTTCAGTTACAAGGTATTTCACATGAGGCTCAGCTGGCGGTTCATTAATGTGCAAACCAAATTAAAGAGTTTTGTTTTTAATATATTGCAAGGGACAGATGCTCTTCAACTGTACAGGAGTTCTACATTACATTACAAAACTACACTGTTACAGAAAGTACGCCACCTGTCCAAACTTTAGGCAGCACTCTGCCTCCTAAATATTGTCTAGTGTTGCCGAGCCTTTCTGACAATATTTACTTCCTAGAAGTTTGTTATACAAATTTAAGTCTCTTATGCTGACAACATCCTAGCATGTTGGTCTGCTGGTGTTAGAGCTATTTCAAGCAGTTCTCACTTTGGATACTTTTCAGGAAAAGAACAGCTGTAATTTAAAGTTTTTACTTACGCAACCAATGTGAGGGCCTCAGAAACAGCATCTTCACACTTCCACACATGAAGTGACAAAACTATCGTAAGTTACATTACTAATCGGAAGCTGAAGTGGGAACTGGTTTCAGTGGATTTCTTAGAGGTACATGTAGCCCATCCACATAACAACTCACTTTGGAAACATCAAACTTGCCTGCTTCAAAATTAGTGTGTGCACATGCTATTCTCAGCACATTTCAGATGGTGTGTAGTGAAAATTCCCCCTCCCCACCTCAGAATTCATCATGTGGGCAGCAGAATTAACATTCCCTCATCCTTCTCAAACATTTTGTATTGGATAGGACAAAGATATAGTGTAAAACGGTGCCAATAAATGATGTTTGTTTAGATGCTACTTAATACAAGCCATGGGAGGAATGGAAGATGACAAAATAAGTGATGTATATTCTAGGATATGGTTTGTGGCAATTTTGATTGCATAGTTTAAAGTGCCCACAATGATCTGCAATAGTTAAAAACCAATATTTAATCAGACTTAAGTTCTCAGTTTAAGTTCATTTCCCCTCCTAATTTCTAGGAAGGTACATCTACTTCAAGGGTTAAATTTTACGATGCTTCTCGCCGGGCTGCAGTGGTAATGTTGGCACCAATGGTAATGACAACTCAGATGACCAATAAATGTTTTTTCGCGACTATTTCAATTAAAACAAATTATTTTTTCTGAACGGACAAGGGTACATACAAGGACCTGTCAACCATAGAGAATATACAGTATTAATTTTACTGCGAATGAAACTAGCAGCAATAACATTCAACCTGTAGCTCGTGAAAAATATTAACGCAATTATGCACTTCATTGTTCATCTGTTGCCAACAGAAGCACTGGAGCCCGGTGAGACGCGTCCATAAAATTCTAACACTTCAAGCTATCTGAGGAGTAGCCTTAACACATTCACCACAACAGAGCCCGACACCTCCAATTATTAAAGTTTAATGTGTGAAACGTAAAGACTACTTACACTTTCTCAAATATTTTTGTTATTAACATTTCCTAGCCAGTTTTGCTTCATTGTGTATTTCTTATTCTACAGACACCACAAACAACCACAGATCTCTGTTTTAAGTCTTGTGTTTCCTGTAAACATTTGTTTTAAGTCTTAATACTATATACCCACCTTTCCAACATTTATTATTTACCCAAAGTATATTGTTGCAAGTAATTGTTCCAAATGAAATTCTTCAACCAATGGCCCCAAAGTGACAGAATGTGCTTGTCATCCAAATTAAAGGGCACATAAATTGTATGCATTTTTAACATCTTGAATGCCATATGTAATGATGAATGTTTCACCTCACAGCTAGACAATGTGTTGAACTTTTTGTGGCTGCCACATGGCAGTGTGTGCATCAAACAGAGCAAAGATTAAAGTACCTCATGACAGGAGGAAGCCATTTTTGCCCTTGACCGAGTTTACATAATGTTAAAGAAAATAAAAAACCTACCTCAAAAATACACGAAATGAAATTAAGAAATATTGGCATTATTTGTTCAAGTTTAAAACAAAGCATAATACCAAATAAAGAAGGCTGGATATGCACAACACTTTTATAGTCAGTATCTGAGCAATTAAACCAAACGAAACTCAAATCCTTTGCAGTAATGATGAAAGAAAGTTTGGTAACCATTTTCCATTGCGATTTGCTATCACATCCCAATTTTTGGCACATTGAATTCATTAATGTTGACAATGGATGCCGAAAGTCCAATTTCATGTGTATCAACACAGATACTAAAACATTACATAATACGAATATGGGTCTAATCTGTTGCTGACATTAACAATCAAGCCTCTTCACCCTTCAGATAATACACTAAGAATACGATGATGTTTTACACACTAAAGTCAGAATATGATCAGAGTGACTTGCAAATGTCTTATTTGCTTTATACAAAACTGTTAAAACTTGAGAAAATCACAACAAAAGACTGAAGGAAAGGTAAAGTCCTATCTAAAAGTGAAAAAATTAAGAATATTTCTTCTGTAGTGACTCAAAATGATTGAAGGTTTCTGAATAAAATAATCATTTATTTAACAATTCCCATAATCTCTACATACTTCCAAATGATTCTTGATAAATGCATTAAGAACTTAACATTAGACAGCTGCACCCAAAATAATCTCTCTCTCTCTCTCTCTCTCTCTCTCTCTCTCTCTCTCTCTCTCTCTCTCTCTCTCACACACACACACACACACACACACACACACACACACACACACACACACACACACGGGAAGCACAAAGAAAGTACATATGGTAACATCTCTTGTTGCCATAAAAACTGCTTAAATTTCAGTAAAAACACTCTACAGAAGTGTCTCCAAAAGTGCCTGACCATTCCATTACAAATCATTCAATAACAATCCTTGATCTATTAGAATCCCCAAATACTCTTGCATATTCACATTTGAATATCACAAAATAGTATAAGTATTTCAGCCAATGTATACAGTATTTTCTTGCTGCTTGACTGTCTTTTTATCAAGTACGAGGAATGGATTCCACACCAGGCATTCATATCATGTCAGTTTTATACAACATAAATATGGTTACATATATAAACACGCAAAACTTCCCATCTCAAAATGTATGGTCCTAATAACAATTGTCTTTCTTGTTGTGACATTTGCAGTACAGTGAATCATGTTAATACGCAAATTTCACAACTTTTAATTTATCTAAAAATACTAAATATATTATTAAGCAATCTGGAAATACTATTTGGATGCAGCCACTGACAACATAATGAAACATGTCAGGATTAATTGTAGGAAAAACTAATCATAACACAGCTTTAGAGAGGGAAATGTGACCAAAAGAAGTTCTAAAGACTTCTATGTTTAACCCCCATTTCTTGTATTTATGACTCAAACCTCTTTAAAAGTTTTTGAATAGCTGGCGATTCATTTTTCCTACAATTTCATATGTCTGCTTTCAGATGGGACACAATTTCGTTTTACTATCAGCATAATACAGTCACTGTGGTCACTGGAAGATAACTGATTGCCAACTCTTTGAATACATTGGAAAATATTACTTTTTCATAACTTCTCAACAGACCTGTTTAATACTACTGAATGAAAAACAATATGTTATAAATGTATTTATATTTTTAATCAGTCCTTTTGGTAATACAGTTCTTAGATGATGGTCCTTTCAGCAAAAACTGAACAAAAAAATCAGAAAAATACTAAAAGTATTACGATTTTAACCCGTAAGTGACAACATGTGCATATCAAATAATTATTTAAGTAAGAAAGGTAGGCCTATGGGTTTGTTGATTCCAGTATTGATTCATAAATCACATACTTTAAAATAAGTTTCTCAACTATCATCCTGCCAATATAAAAAACAAACGGCTGTACCAGAACTGTTATGCAGCCGTAAGAAAAAACAAATACTGTTACTGACCCAAAGTCATCTTAACAGAACTTCCACATAATCACAAGCATATAAAAACAACTCCCACAAACTAGGATATATTTACAAAGTTCACACTACGATAGCAACACACAACAGGGCATAAAAAGCAATTTATGAAAATGCACTGAAATATTGCAACCTGCTTGCCAGCCAAAAATTTTACAATAACCGTTATCTAAATACATTGCAACCAGAGGATCAAAATGTATATACTGCATTGGCTCATCTGTGCTTCATGGAATATTGTGTACATCTGTTTATGAACACACACGCTCTCATCACCAGTGGATATTCAACTAAATCTCCAATGAAGATCAATTAAACTCCCTTATATATTATTTTGAACGTACATTCATTCACTTCATAGCAAAAGGTATATACGGTTAGTGACCCTGTGCTATAAAATATGATCTGTACAAAATTGTCGCCACAACTCCCAGGGCCACAGGGATGATCCAGGATTTCCAAGAACTGCAACAAAAAGGTAGGTCTGTTTCCAATACCTGCAGTAATTTGCACAAGTAAAACAAACACACACACACACACACACACACACAGAATGCTAACTTATCTCAATAAAAAGAAACTCCATACCATATGAAGTCTGGAACCGTAACTGCTACCCAACATGGCAGAAATCAGGAAAGCATCGTGTCTCATTGCTGCAGAGCAGTATATATATTCAAGTACTACCACTACTGCCTTTATGATACTTTCAAAGAAATCTCAAATAATTACCTGCTACTCGTTTCCTTATCAGTATCCCAGTTCACTGGTGGTTTTACTTTGGTTTCAACACGATCTTCCTACAAAACAGAAAAGTGATTATATTGATATGCATTCTTCAGATAGTAAATCTAATTTTCATTTTAATTTAAAGCGTTATCTTACCTCGACTAATTCACCAATTTTGTATTTCTTCATCATGTCCCTAGCATCAGTTGAATGGCCAACATCTTCAAATGCTTCAGTACCGTCTTTCCCAGCTTGATCTAACAGCACTTCCTCACCACCAGGATGCTGTTAAAATAAAGCCATAGATTACATTTTAACTACAAATAAAAGAAATTTGCATACAGCTCAGGCACAACAGGGGAAATCACACACACACACACACACACACACACACACACACACACACACACACACACACACACACACACACACAAAATGGCTAACTGCAGAGTCTGTTGCCCACATGCTGCAAATGTTGACACCACCACAGCAGTCAAACATAGAGCAGGTAATGTTTTATTTATTTTGTGATCTGTACGAAACAGTGATCATTTTAAGTAAAAGGTGGGTTAGGGATAGGTTAAACAAGAAGTTGTTTTTTTAGTATGTGAGGGAGCGTAGCGCCCGAATCTCCGGTTCGGAAACGATATATTTACATTTGCCAACATACACACCATGCTAAAAACACGGGCAACAGACTCTGCAGTTTTACCCACACAAAAAGTAAATATAGAAGCTCTAATGATGACATTAACAACTTATGTACTATTCATTATACAACTTCTTTGATGGATATTGTAAACCATGGCTATTCACTGTAACTAACATGCACAACACTTTGATGCAACAATCTTAATATCTACCACACACAAGAATTTCACTGTTTGAAATTAATTTTTCCTTCCCAAACCTTTTATTTTTTTTCCCCCAACAGCAACTTCTGTGGATGAACTACTGTCAAATGACAAATTGCACACCATCACTCAATTGCATGGAAGCAGGCATGGGAGTACAAAACCATACATTCACTGCTTTACACTCTCTTCCTATATCGGCTGTTTAACATCAGTGATGAGGCAACAAGCCACTGTTTAACTAAGATATATTTACTGCCCATAAATTATGACACTGAGAAATACATTTGTAATTTAACCCATTAATATATATTGAGTAGGCCTAACAAATGCATGATTAATGAGGAAGGCAAGTAAGATTATGGTTTTGTGTTTAACATCTTATCTCTGCTAACACATACTCCCTTATAGATGTTTCCTCAACATCCAATTTTCTTCTTTTTCTATTTGTCCTCAAACTCAAATTATCTTCCGTTTACACCTCAACTAAATAACCATTCTCATTTGAAAGCAGACCCCTTAAGTAAGATTACCCCCCCCCCCCCCAGCTCATGGGAAAAGGAAACAATACAGCCTAGTGCCTTCAGATGGTCTTCTTTCAGTGTTTTATTAAACCAACAAAAGTTTAAGGCAGACTGAGCAGAAACTGCTTTAAAAATGCCCCAGAGCAACAGGTCTTGCACCCCTCCCCCCGTCACACACACACACACACACACACACACACACACACACACACCAAAAGCAAACTGGCCATGTTGCACAAAGCATTATAGAAAACAGAAGTATGGGATATACTCCTATTCATATTATAATTTTATTCTCTTGTTAAATTATTTGCTAAAATTTATTTCAACTTAGCTCCAAAATGTTAAACGAATGTTAAGTATTACCAATACTGTACGAAAGCCTATCACCTAAAAATATAAATGTTCCACGTCCATGTATTATTTATCCACCCCTTAGCAATGAACTACAAACAGATTGTCTGCTAATGCTTATTCACTGGGCTTGTGAACACAAACTGTAATAGTACTTTAAAAATACTTGAATGATTTATTGAAGGCGGTCACAGAATAAAAAATAGCAATCAACGTAATTTTCATCAACCATTAAAACATGAGCACAGAATTCTTTGTGTGTGTGTTCCTATTTTAGTAGCCAACGATTGTTTCGCGCCAAGCCCTGAGGGCGCCCAAGTTTGCGCATTGTTGTAACGAAAAAAATCTAAACCACTGATAACTGACCTCTAAACCATCACTAGAATCCAAACCTGATCTTGAAAGCATGAAGGTAGTGCAAAATACTTACGCGACAGATTACACTGACGATAGTAGTTTCATATAAAGATCAGTAACATTTAAACCGATACAAGCGTTACAGCGAAAGTTTGAGTGATAAGAGTAAATGAACAAGTCCGTCGATTTCGCCCACATCATTCCTATTTCAAACTATGTGTATTTGACCGCAAAATGAAGACAATCAACTAGAAGCCTGCCACATTTTCACCTAATTGAAACTAACACAGAAACATAGTTACCTCATTCAAAAAAGCAGTTACGTCGTACACAGCATTATGTATCACGATGTAAGTCTGTTTACTGTCGTTACACTTTGCAACTTCAGCCATACGAAAGAGTTTCACTGGTTGGTCCATGGCTGCTGAGTATCCTTCACCACCTTAACAAATAGCTTCAACCTGACTACAGCACCTACCAGCACCCACTTCTCTTAAGTAACACCCCACCAACCTCTATACTGATATAACGACGGAGATTAAATGAAAATCTTGGTGTCATTGCTGCAGTGCAGCCAACATATAAAGATCAAATTTACCGCCAAAGGAACATTTATAGCAGACAATCTATATATCAGTAAATGGTAGCCTAAATAAATACCAGAATTTATTTAACCATAAACAGAAGCTGCATTGTTGAAATTATTTATATTATTTTATCAAATTCTAGAAAGTATTCCTTAGCTTCCACGTATCACGACACACGGCTGGTGGCACGACAGTCGGTATATAGACATTTATTTATATTTAAAGTGCTAAACAACTGTTTAGATTACTACGTTTTCGCTGCTGTTCAAAACACGAAACATGCTTTATTTCTCAATTCGTGTAATCGGAGAAACACTTTAGAGACGATTTCCGTCGCATAATGTTCTAATGTTAAAACACTTAGGGGACTTAAAAAGTAAAACAGATTGCAGACTTTGCTTACTTTCATTCCATAATGTCATGTGGTATAATATTTTTGGGTAACTCATCAAGTCAAACAAAGGTTTTCAGAGTCCAAAAGCGTGTAATACGTACGGTATTACCATATTTATGGACAACCTGTAGTAACATCTTACAAAAGCGGGGTATACTAACTCCTGCCTCTCAGTAAGCTATATTTATTTCGTAATGAAATTTGTCGTATACAAAACAACCACTTTTTCATTAAATACTAGGAAAAATAACGATATACACAAGGACTTAAAAATCACTTATTTTGGTTCAAAAAGGGGTCCACTACTCAGGAACACACATTTTCAATAATTTGCCAGCAACCACAACAATTAGTTACAAGTAAATATCAGTTTAAGAGGAGCTTGTAGACTTGCTAGTGGCCTGCTCCTTCTACTCTACTGATGAATTTTTGGAATAGAACCAAATATTGGCTATAGGCCAATATTCATACTATTAGTATCATAATTTCAGTCCATGGAATGAATAGCTAATCTAATCTAGAGTTTTTCAGAATCAACCACAAGTTACTTGTCTTTGAAATAAATAATTGTAAATTGTGTTATTGCACTAATGTTCAACACTGATATATTCCTGTGAGAACTATGCTAACGTCTTCATCCAAGATTTGTATTTGTACATATTCATGTCTCTGATGGCTAACATCCATTAAAACTTATGATTTAGTAAATGGTTATGCTTTTACGATCATCATCTCCAACTGTTAATTGAGATACCATACTTACAACATAATCTATGGTTAATCTTGTGGCCGATCACCACAACCTCATGGGTCAATAAAAGGCAACAGGTCACAGATAATACAAAGTCCAAACAATCATCTACATTATAAACTACACCTTGTTCCTGTACATAATGTTTTCTGCTGCACCAACCATTAATATGTACCTAATTTTTGTTTGTGAACTATTTGAACACAGTCCTTTGATTTCCAGTTATTTGACCAAGCCCATGATGACAGAACTGTGTCACTAGCATGGATACAATGCAGCAACAGTTACTACAAAGGCCTGTATGGGTGTTTCTGTTTATTCTTCAATTCTGATACAAGTTTTTTCACCCCTATGCCGAGGTGAATCAAAGGGGAGGGGACAAAGGCGACTATTGGGATGCAGCCCCATCCATAACAACACCTGTTTCTCCTTAATCTCTTGAAACGAAATCAAGTTTGTAGTTGGGGGGGGGGGAGGGGTGCATTGTACTTCAATCCATATCTTCTTAATGAAGAATACATAAATAATTTTTTTTTTCAGATTTGGCAGTATTGAAAAATGTATTTAGTATTATGCCCCCATTCTCATACCAAATTCCTGTATTCATCATTGATGATCTATGGTAAGTTGATCAGATATTTCTCTCTACAAAACTTGGGTAGCTGATGAACCCTACTGTTTGTGCTACTTGAATTCTCTTCAGTGTGACACTGATTCTTAAAGGCCTCAGCGACAAGCCTTCAAATACATTTTAATAAGGAGATCTTGTAGATCCATATAAAAATGGTCTCATAAATCAAGCCAAGATGATACTAAGTCTCTATATACCTACAGGAGACCTGTTTGCACTTCTCCTCATAGATTATGGACAGTAAATTATAAAATATTTAGTGCTTTCAGGGAACGTATTTCAAGTCCGTGACATGTGACATGCATATATGCTCCAGAGACCTGCCCCTCTTTTTAAAAGAAAGAAGTGTCCCTTACCCTCAACTTGAGAAAGCAAATTAAAATACTGGCTAAACTGCAGAGTCTGTTGCCCTCGCTCTGCAAATATTGGCAACACCAGTCAACCATAGAGCAGGTATGTGTTTTATTTATTTTGTGATCTGTACAAAACAGTGATCATTTTAAGTGAAAGTTAGATTAGGTATAGGTTAAACAAGAAGTTTGTTTTTAGTATGTGAGGGTGGTTAGTGCCCGAATCTCCGGTCCAGAAATGATATATTTACAGTTGCCAACATACACACCATGCTAAAAACATGGGCAACAGACTCTGCAATTTTACCAAAATATCTTCTCTGCCCTATTTCTCTAACCTTATAATTGTTAGTTACAACTGAAACATTTCTGTTGCAAGGCTGGAGGAGGAACTTAAGATACCTAAGTCATTCACAAATAAAGTAGCCAGGCAAGACTTTTGACATTATATCACTAAAAGGCCAAAGACAGTCATACTTAAAACACCATGTTGAGGGATGCTATCCCTTTGTTAAAATTTGTCAGAGAGGATGACATTGTCTCAATATTTATAGTTGTGGGAAAAGTAAAAGAATGGTATAAGGATGAAGTAATGTTCATGCAGTACAGTGGCTGATTAAGCTTGTTGTGAAACCAACTAGAGTTTCATTCTGTGACATGGCAACATGTCTGCAATCATGGACAAGCAGTTGGACCATAAGAAGCCAGTCAGTGTGTAACTACTGTGGCAACAATAATGGGTGTTCATTGATATGGTATCTGATTTTTGGACATTTCCAAAGAGACAGACACCATATCAATAATTGTATATATGCTCCAACAGGCAATCGACAATTTCTATGTAGCTGCACAAATACACTCGATCCCATGTGGGAATCCAGTATAGGTTGTTAGCTAGAGAAACTAATGGGCAGGGGGTACTACAATCATAGTGTGCTATAAGTTGAGAATTTGTGTAAGGAGGGAAGCATGGCTGGATAGTCTAATTGGTTAAGATGACTGCTGGTCAGAAATGGGAAATACAGGTTCAAAACCCCATCCAGCAAAATTTTCAACTTTGCTGCTGAATAAATAAAACAGTCAAGATGTTTCAATACTTTGAATTCAGTACTGGGTGTGTCTGAAAGTATCATCTTGAAATTACAAATGGCCACTGGAGGTGAAAAAACTCTGTGAAAGCATGCTGTTGGTTTTAGATGGTCTACCACACTGCAAGAGGATAAATATGTAGCCCGAGTAGTACCAAGGAACAGATATCTCACTGCTGGACAGTTAGCCACAGACCTCTCAGTTGCTACCTCTACATGTGTGTCTGCCAGAACCATTCTGCAATGCTTCCATCAAGCTGGACTGTGTGCTCAGAAACCTATTAAATGCAACTCACTTTAACCGTACATACTTCAAGGAAGAGTTCATTCATGTAGGGAACATATTGGTTACGGTCAGCAATGGTAGTCCACTGTGATGTTCCTCGATGAACCCTACTTCAGTATGGTAAGTGATTCTGGCCACCAGTTAATGTAGAAAGAGGGGAACATGTTGCATTCAAAGAATTTTCATGCATGTCATTGGTACCGGTATGGCCTAGGTGTTAATGTGGCCAGGCAATGGGCATGATTGCCGAATACAAGGATATTATTCTGTTTAGGGGTGCAAATGGTCCTATCTTACTGTTTATGGACAACACTACTTGTCCAAACACGACCACCGAGATGTCAACCGCAATGGAAAGTCAAGATGTTCAATGTGTAGAATGGCCTTCATATTGTTTATTATCAAGCTCTTAGTATGTTTTCATATAATTGGTCTTGTCAATACATAATAATATATAATGAGAAGTTCAAAAACTAAACAAACAATATGTCAGATAACTATGTTGGCTAATATCTCCTTATTTATGTTTATGTGGCATTTTAACTCTAACTCTTAATTTATTTACAAACATATACACATATATTGGTGTTTGACACCTTATGACCCTAGTCACACCACTGATCAAGACTTGTTACTATGGCACTTATTGTTGTGGCGTAAAGTCAGCACCACATGCCAGACGTAAGAGAACGATCGTGGAGAAGGCAGCAATCGACCGAAACCCAATCACAAGCAGGTGCCGCGCATTCTGGAGGGAGTAACCGAAGATGCGTGCCCTCTACAAGCATATCTAGGCTGACAAACATCTGGACGCTCCGGCAGTTACTAGTCAGAACTCAGGCAATTACTAGATCAGAACTCGGCTATGAAATTAGCAATCACTAGGTCCCAGCGCAGCCATGAGAAGTGAGAAAAGAGAAGAAACAGACATATGTTCTAAAATTGAGTATTATAATTTTCAGTTAATAAAACTTGTATTATTAATCTGAATAGTTGTTACAGTTGACATCAAATCCTGCACCAGTACCTTTCCTGACAACTAGACCAGGATGAGGAAACAACAAAAGGTGACGAGGCCACAACAAATGGTGACGAGGAAAACAATGACCCACATTGCAAGGAGATACTAAAATTACCATGACATTATGCTGTGCTATTAATTTTGCTTTTTTACAGGTCTCGGCGGATCCAGTAAATTATCTTTTGATTCTACTGCAGGGTTACAAGTAAATTTCTATATTTTTGCACTATTTGTTTATATTATTTTTGCACAATGCCTAATGCTACTAACCCTACCACTGCCACTGCACCGCAGCTTCCTGCACTCGATGCACAGCAGCTAATGCAAATGTTTCAGTTTCAGAGCCAACAAATTGCATCTCTCCTGCAAACCGTGCAACAATTTCTGGCCGCATCTGTGTCTCAAAATACACAAGTTCCACTGCAGCAGCCACCGCCTCCAGTAATTCCACCATTCCGACAATATGATGAAAAAGAAGAAGACTGGTCGGACTGGCTCCAACAGTTTTAAGTCTACACCACAGTACACAGGATACAAGGTATTGTCAAGCTTCATTTTCCATTTTTGTGTATAGGCTCTCCAGTGTTCCATTTGTGAAATAACTGTTCCCCACCGTGGAATCTTCAGAACTTTCTTACGATTCAGTGATAGGAGCCCTCACGGAATATTATGAACAGCAAATCAATGTAGTGGCTGCAAGGTATCAGTTCTTCAGATGTAGGAAAAATATGAACCAAACATACAGGCAGTGGATAACAGATCTTCAAGGTCTCATGAGGAAGTGTAAATTTAAATGTTCATGTGGAGCTTTGTATTTAGATGTCATGTTGCATGACACAATTGTCTATAATATTCCTGACAGTAGACTTAGAGAACAGATTCTAAAAATGTCAGATCCATCTTTTCATCAAGTAGAAAATATTTTGGAACAGTACGATATAGGTGCCACAGCAGCGGAAAACTTTGATGCAATTCCACCATATAGTGTCATGTCATGAACCGGCGAGTGCCAGATCAAACACCATGTACTTCCTGCTGCCTGCTCTAAGCGTAAACACGTTGCTACACATGGAACCTTGCCAAATAAGGAAGTGAAGTCTTGCCCACAATGTTTCTCACAGCGCAAATGGCAGAACTGTCTGTCCCGGTCAGCAAAATGCTATGCATGCGGCAAGAATGGTCATATACAAACAGTCTGCTTACAGCAAAAAGAAAAGAAATTTGCCCACCCAGCCCAAACAGCGACAAGACAATAGTTATTCAATTAATACAGTATTTTCCAAACCAGTGGCTGCCCCTCGTAACATCAAGGACACAGAAGTAGCACAAGTTGTACGTCAGGCCAGAAAAATGTATGTCAATTTGCGTGTGAATGACATTTCTGTGAAGTTTCAACTATACCCAGGTGCATCAGTGACATTGCTCTATCGCAAAACTTGTGAACAGTTAGGATTGCCGCACCTTTCTTGCGCTAAAACAAAGTTGACAGCGTACAATGGCAATGAAATTCCTGTACTAGGACAGTGTTCTCTACCTGCAGTATACCGCTCGCAAATGTGCACAGTGACATTTCAAGTGCTTAAGTCTCACGAAGGGGAGAATATGTTTGGTTTAGATTCTTTTGATCTTTTTGGTTGTACTGTGCAAGAAACTGTTTTAGTTGTGAACAGTTTTGATGCTAAAGACAGTGTAGACAAGTTGCTGAAAGATTTTCCAGATTTATTTTCTGTGGGACTAGGAAAAGCTAAAGATTTTACTGCACACATTACTCTCAAGGAAAATGCAAAACCAAAATTTTGCAAAGCTCATGATGTACTGCTCACTTTACGCGACAAAGTAGCACATGAACTTTGCACAATTCAAGAAAATGGTGCAATAGAACTAATACAAGCTAGCCAGTGGGTGAGTCCGCTTGTTATTTGCCGAAGCCATTGAGTAGCTTTTGCATTTGTATTGATTTCAAGGCTACAGTGAATTCAGAAACAGATGTAGGTAGTTATTCTTTGCCAAGACCAGAAGATTTAATGGACAGATTAGGTGCAGAAAAATCACAAAAATAGATTTAAGCAATGTTTACCTTCAGCTGCCACTCGACAAAGAATCATTAGAAAATTTGTGTTGTCTATACTCATCTGGGCTTGTTTAAATATTTGTGTTTACCTTTTGGCAGTGCATCCATGCTTGCAATTTTTCTAAGATATTTGGAACAGCTTACAGCTCGGGTGCCTTGTTGTTCAAACTACTTGGATGACATAGTCATGTCAGGCCGTACCCCAGAAGAACACATTGCAAATTTGAGGAAATTGTTTCAAGTTTTCTCAGACGCAGGTCTCAAGTGTCGCTTAGATAAGTGTGACTTTTTGAAACCGGAATTTCAGTGTCTTGGACACGTGATAAACAGACAAGATGTGCACCCCATGCAATCACAATTGCTTACCATTCTTGACCTGCCAGCACCAAAAGATGTGAAAGAATTACAGTCAGTCTTGGGAAAGTTAATATAGTATATTAGGTTTATTCCAAACGCAGCACAAATTGCAGTCCCTTTGCATCGGCTACGCCTTAAAAATGTTTGTTTTGTTTGAACAGATGAATGTCAACGCACATTTCAGCAGTTAAAAGATTCATTGCTCAGTGATCGATGTTTGGTGCACTTCGATCCAGAAAACCCAGTTCTTTTGCAAGTGGATGTGTTATCGTTTGGTCTAGGAGCAGTACTGTCACATAGACATGGGAATACGGACCATCCAATAGTGTTTACGTCAAAACTTATGACAGACACACAGTGCTGTTATTCTCAGATTGAGAAGGAAGCTTTAGTAATATTGTATGGTGTCACAAAATTCCATAACTACTTGTATGGGAGAAAATTCTATTTAGTAACTGACTACAAGCCTTTGCAGTCATTGTTTCATCCAGCCAAGCCAATTCCTACGTTCACAGCACACAAATTGCATTGTTGGGCACCGCTCTTATCACAGTATCAGTACGAGATCGTGTACAGACCCACAACTCACCATGGTAATGCCGATGCACTTTCCCGTCTTCCGGTTGGCCATGGCAAAGACTTTGATGTTTCTGAGATGTCATGTTGTCAGATAGATGCACAGGAAGAGAGTTTGTTACAATCCTTTTCATTGGACTATAGGAAAATTGCTTGGGCCACAGAAACAGATCCTGATTTACAAATTTTGCTGTGCTACATTCGCACACAATGGCCTCGTTCACAACGTGACATTCAAAATTCACTGGCGTGTTGCTATTTTGTTAGACGGAATGAACTTTCAGTGCATAGAGGTGTGATTGAATTTTCAAATAACAGTAGACAACTGCGTGTGTTGATCCCACAATGTTTGCAGAAAGAAGTATTGCACTTACTTCACCCAGAACATTGGGGAATGGATAGGATAGGATAGGATAGGATAGGATGTTTTGGGCGCACAACAGCAAGGTTTTTAGCGCCCTGACAAAAGAATCAGACAACAGTATATAAAGTAGGTCTTGGCAACAACACGAACACATATTGCAAATCAGCGATGTAAGTTGGCAGACTGAAGTACCCAACCTTACAAGTCCTTAAAAGAAAATGTTGGAGTATAGAGGGACACTGGTCACTGATGTTAGAGGCATCTGCGAGCCCTCCTGTAACACACTAAAACCCCCGGCCTAAGAGCTTAGGCCAGAGTCGGGAACGTTCACAAAATTTTAAAACGTTTGTCACACTCGCCTCGTCGTCAGCTAAAACAGTGGGTAAGGCACGACCAAGATTAGCCGCTGCCCTCTCAGCATGATATAAAATACACTCAATTAAAATGTGGAATATAGTGATTTGCACGCCACATGCAGTGGATTCTCCTGACGGAATAAAAAGCTGTGGGTCAAAGGGCTGTGTCCAATGCGAAGGCGCGTTAGTGTCACTTGGCCTGAATGGCTGGCAGGAGGTTCGCCATGGTCGGACAGTTGGTTTAACCAACCGCAGTTTATTACCTGTCACTGCCAGCCACGTCTCCTCCCACAACTGAAGGGACCTCTGGTGCAGCACAGAGTAGACATCCCGCAAGGGAAAGGCACACACTGTGACATTTGGGTCACCGCAGGCCGCCGTGGCAGCCACATCAGCCGCTTCATTTCCCCATATCCCAACATGCCCAAGTACCCAAAGAAATGACACCTCTTCACCCCGCCGTTGGAGGAGGTACAGTTGGTCATGGATCAATTGTGTCATAGGTTTGGCCGGTTACATGACCAGCAGTGATTGTAGGGCACTAAGGGAATTGGAGCAGAGTAGAAATTTTGTACTTCGAGCACGCTGGATGTGTTCCAATGCCTGTAGGATAGCATGCAGCTCTGCCGAGAAAACGGAGTAGGCAGCGGGCAGGCGAATCCCTATGATGTGACCTAGAAACACTGCGGAACACCCCACCAAGTCCCCTTGTTTTGATCCGTCAGTGTAACCATTGTACAACATGATGCTTATTTAAAATGTTAAAAAATTCGGACTGAAACGTCATGTCTGGGGTGCAATCTTTTTTAAAACTGGTTAAATCTAAAATGAGTCTGGGCCTCTGTAATAACCAAGGGGGGATATCTACTCCATCCTTGATGCAAAACAGTAAAATCTGAAACACCCATATCTAAAAAAATAGTCCTTAGCACGAATCCCAAAAGGCCTCGTAGTTCGAAGCCGATTACGAAACAACCGTTCCATAGGTGGCCGAGCAACAGTATCATAAGCAGGTGTATATGGGATGGACAATGCGGCATACGCCTGACACACCATGAGGACCTGTCGCCGTATGGAAAGCAGTGGCTCAGCAGCCTCGGCGCAAAGGCTTGGTATAGGGCTGGTTCGAAATGCACCGGTAGCCAACCGAATCCCTTCATGGTGCACCACGTCCAACATTTTTAGGTAGGAAGGTCTTGCAGACCCATACACCGTGCAGCCGTAATCAAGTCGGGATTGTACAAAGGCTCTATAAAACTGGAGCAGACGAGTCCTGTCAGCTCCCCATGAAGTGTGACTAAGACACTTTAAAATACTGAGTGCTTTGAGACACCGTCTCTTCAAGACTTTAAGATGTGGCAACCAAGTAAGTTTACAGTCAAATGTGAGCCCCAGAAAACGCACAGTGTCTTTAAAATTCAGAATAGTGTCCCTCATCCACAGTTCGGGTAAGTTAAAAATATAATGTGAACGGTTAAAAAGAACACACACAGACTTCTCGCTTGAAAACTTAAAACCGGTCTTCTGTGCCCATTCGTCAAGCCATCTCAGAGTGAGCTGCAACTGACGCTTTGTGGTTGCAAGGCTAGAGGAAGAACAGAAGACAGAGAAGTCATCAACAAATAGTGAACACTGGACAGGACTTTTCACAACAGAAGTAATACTGTTAATAGCAATAGCAAACAATGTCACACTTAAAACGCTACCCTGAGGGACAGTGTTTTGCTGCTCAAAGCGGTCAGAGAGCACGCCACCAACTCAATACCTAAAAAAACGTAGAGAAAGGAAAGACCTAATAAAAATGGGAACACAACCTCCAAATCCCCATTTGTGAAGCTGCTGAAGTATAACATGCCTCCAAGTAGTATCATAGGCCTTCTCGATATCAAAAAATACACCCAAAAGGTGGTGATGGCGTGGGAAAGCCTGTTGTATAGCCGCCTCCAGACAGGCCAGGTTATCGAAGGTGGAATGATATCTCCTGAACCCACATTGGAAGCGACTAAGGAGCTGCGTGGATTCCAACATCCAGACAAGGCAGCATTTGACCATCTGCTCTAAGGTCTTTCCAATGCAACTAGTGAGGGCAACACTATGGAAGTTGCTTGGGCATGTGCGATCTTTCCTGGGTTTTAAAAGGGGGATTAAAATTGCTTCTCTCCACGAATCAGGAAAGTGACCTGACGACCAAATGGCATTAAAAAGATTCAGGAGGATTTCTTTATTTCGCTGTGTTAGGTGCCGCAGCATACTGTAGTGGATGCTATCATTGCCAGGGGATGTGTCATGTGCCACAGACAAAGCAGAATCCAGCTCCCACAGTGTGAAAGGGCAGTTGTAATCCTGATGACCAGTGGACCTGAAGTCCAAATTGCCCCTCTCAGTAACCACTCTGTGGCGCTGGAATACCGGATCCTGATTGGCAATAGCGGTAACATTGGAAAAATACATAGCCAAGTTCTGGGCAATATCCCGTGGGCTGGTGTGGAGAACGCCATTCCCCATGATAGCAGCCACTGAACACCTTGCCCCTTTCCCAGAAATCCTTCGTATGGTCTCCCATACAGTGGAACCTTTGGTGGAGCGGGTAACGGTACTCAGGAACTGTTGCCAAGATCTCTTTCGGCTTTCTCGTATTATCTGGAGACATTTTGCCCTCACCATCCGAAAGGCCGCGAGGTTATTTGCAGTTGGCCGACTCTTAAACCTATGCAGAGCTGCACACCTGGCCCTAATTGCTGAGTGGCACTCAGTCGTCCACCAAAGGACAGGCTGCCGTTTTGGTCGTCCTAACGACAGTGGCATAGATGCATCAGCAGCACTGTGTATCATTTGAGTGATACAATCCACCCATTCCTGGACATTGCTGCGAATTTCCAGCTCAGCGAGTTGGCTGAACAGTGTCCAGTCGGCTTTACTGATCACCCAATGAGGTGGTCTGCATTCGGGCTCCATTCTGTCTGGCAGGTGAAGCCAGATGGGGAAATGGTCACTACCATGCAGGTCATCAACCACTTCCCACTGTGTTGAGTGGGCGAGGGCTGGAGAACAAAGCTAGTGATCTATGGCTGAGAACGACCCCGTTGCAGTACAAAAATGTGTGGGCTGTCCCGTGTTTAATGAATGTGCACTCGATAACAAGAGAAGCCTCTCAGTTGCTCGACCCCTGGGGCAGGTTCTGGCAGAACCACAAAGCACATTATGTGCATTAAAATCCCCACAGAGGATGAAAGGATGGGGGAGGTGCATCAGAAGGTCTTCAAGGGCCGCTACATCAAATGTGTCATGAGGTGGCAGATAGAGGGAGCACACTGTCAGATGGTGGAGCACATAGATGGAAACTGCAATGGCTTGTAACTGTGTAGTGAGAGAGAGAGAGAGGGGGGGCTCAGAGTGATAAACCGTATTAGTAAAAATTGCCACTCCGCCTCTCGCTCTCTCTCTACTAAGATCGTCCTTCTTGTGGAGTACATAGTCACAGAACTCAGGGTTGTCAGTGGATTTAAAGTTTGTATCTTGGAGGCATATACAAAATGGTCTACCCTGAGTCAATATACGGAGTTCCTCCACATCTGTCCTGAAACCCTGCAAGTTCCACTACAGCACTGGCACCATTTATCAGGGAGGTTGGATGTTTACCCTCTCTTTCTTCCGAGACGGAGACACTGAACGTGGTGGAGGTCCAGAATTGGGGCGAGAGGGTTGCCCCTGAGGGAGATCCAGCTCCATGAGGTCTAGAGCTGGGTCAGACGAAGGCTCAGGTGGAATAACTTCAACAAAGTCTGAAAGGTTCATTACTGTTTTTGTCTGTGACTGCGTTTTGCTGGTAACATTCTTTGGTTTAGCTGGCTTGGTGGTGGAGACAGAGGTCGTGGTTGCAACTGTTGTGATGGTGGTGGTGTTGGTAGTGGTTGAGGTGGTGGCGGTGATGGCGGGTTCTGCAGGAAGAAGTACCACAGGCTATCCAAAGGCAGTATTCGTACCTTTGTCAGCTGTCGTCAGTGGGACTATGGAAGATGCAGGTTCCGTGGCCTGACACTTGCACTGGCAAGTGCATGTGTTGGTGCCTACACTGACAACCTCAGTTTGTGTGCAGGCATCAGCTCTGGCAACTGGCTTTTGCAGTACTGAAGCGAAGGAGGTGGTAAACATAGCAGGTTGCATGACCTTGGCGTCTGCATAGGAGAGACGCTGAGTGGTTTTGATTTTCTGTATCATCTTCTCCTGAAGGTAGACTGCACAATTCCTACTCCAGACTGGGTGGGTGCCTGAACACCATAGGTGGAGTACAATCAAACCCATTGTGTGCTATTGTACCACATTTGCCACAGGTAGCTTCTCCCTTGCATCCCAAGGTAGTGTGCCCAAAGCGCTGGTACTTAAAACAGCGCATGGGGTTAGGGACATAGGGTCATACATTTAAATGCAGAAAACCTGCCTTAATATGCTCAGTAAGTCGAGGGATATTGAAGGTGAGGATGAAGGACTCAGATGGTACGAGTTCTCCATTCATCCTTTTCTTCATATTCTGCACATCGAATATGCCTTCTGCAGCCCATTCTTCCTTCAGTTCATCCACTGGAATGTCAATCAGATCTCTACAGAAGACAACACCCTTGCTATAGTTAAGAGTGCTGTGTAGCTCCGTTTTGATTTGATATTCTCCAAGACTCTTAGCCGTTTGTAGTTTGGACGCCTGTTGGGAAGTTGATGTTTCCACCAACAGGGTGCCATTACGCAACCGCTTTTCTGACTTCAAGGTACCAGCAATTCCTTCAAGACCTTTGTTGATATAGAAGGGTGATACCTCCCTCAGACGAACCTTCCTTTCTCTTCACGACAAGATACACATTCTGGTTAACAGCCTGTATTCTGTTACTCTGAACAAAAATTTTTTTCGAACAACCTAAATCCGGAGGACTAAGTACCCGAGCCCTCTTTTTTGATTGGGTGTTGGTACCCCCCAGTGGTACACCCATCCCACTGGCAGGTTCATGGGTTAAATTAGAGTTTTGCATCTCGGTCCCACAAGTAGCTTGGGAAGTACGTGTCCGCCTAGAGAGAGCCCCGCGTGCCTAGGTAAGCCTTATACAACTGAAGTGCGGCAGTTTCCCCAGAGGTTGCTCGCTAGCGACTGTTCCTCTTCAACAGCCATGCATCCCATCAGCATGCAGCACACCTTGGGATTGAAGGTTTTTTTTATAGAGGTTTGTACCATCCTCACGACCCGGAGCAAGATCCCCATTCCCCGGTACACACAATGTTCCACTGTCGCGCCACACGGTGGTCGCTGAAGCATGCCCAGAGTTTACGGTGTCTAGAGAACTGGTGGCGCTTACCAGTCCTCAACTCAGGACCCCGGGTTCACTAAGCCCATACCCAGCAAATTAATCCTGAGCCCCTGAGGGGATTGGGGAATGGTTTCCACTAAGCAATTGGCATGGCGACAATGTACTTGGCAGGGTATGTATGCCCAAATAGAAAAGATGACGTCACAGTGTTCAATGTGCGCTACCAATCAGTCAGCCACACCTCAGAAATTTTTTGCATGGCCAAAAGGAAGATTTACCATGGCAATGAGTGCATATTGACTATGTTGGTCCGTTCTGGAACACTAAGTGGCTTATTGTGGTTGATTTCCCGTTTGCAGTGCCAATGTCTGCTACAACTTCTAGTAGCATGATTATGGCATTGTCTTCAATTTTTTGTCTGGAAGGTCTTCCTGAACTGATAGTTTCTGACAACGGCTCTCTGTTCCCATCGCAAGAATTTCGTTCCTTTTGTGGCCACAATTGAATTAAGCATCTAACCGGTGCACCATTTCACCAGCAGTCAAATAGCACTGCGGAATGCTTTGTACAGACATTTAAGCAACAGATGTCCAAACTTTGTTTGGAGCACTCAAGGAAGGCAGCTCTGCAACTGTTCCTCGCTTCCCACCACTCGCATCCATGAGAACTGAGCTTCTGCACGGCCGCCGCCATCATACCCTGTTCCATCTACTCCACCCCCGCACTATCTGGAGCATGCAAGTATCGCTTTGCTCCGCATAACCCAGTCTTTTTCAGTTTTTGGTGGTCGCAGACGGTGGGAGCGGGACGAGATAATCCAGTATTGCAGTGCTCACATGTTTGAAATTTCAGGTCTCGATGGCATAATTCGCAGGCACCACAATCAAATTCGTCCTTCTCATGTACTATGTGATCCTTCTGTATTTCTCTTAGCAGATTCACGCAACACGCAGATCACGCGGCCTTTCCCACACGTGCGACCTTGGTGGTCGTCCCTGCTGCAGATCTTCATGGCCTGACGTCATGGGATGGAGCCCTTGCAGCCTCTACCTCACCTGGACATCCCCATGGACATCGAGCAAGATGCCACGCAGCATCTGACGCCGACATCGCCTCCAACGTCACCGTCTACATCATCACCTGTGCCACAGGTCGTGGGCGTGGGCCCTTTGGACATTTTCTCAGAGGACGTTTCCTCGCGAGCTCAGGCCGGATGGTGGGGCCCAGTCGGTAGCATTTTAGGGGGGAGAGATGTTGTGGCATAAAGTCAATGCCACACGTCAGACGTAAGAGAATGATTGTGGAGAAGGCAGCGATTGACCGAAAGCCATTCGCAAGCAAACACTGCGCATCCTGGAGGGAATAACTTAAGATGCGTGCCCTCTACAAGTGGCTATATCTAGACCGACATACGTCTGGACGCTCCGGCAGTTACTAGTCAGAACTCGGCTACCAACGTAGCTGTCACTAGGTCTCAGTGCAGCTATTATCATACGGACGACGCCATGAAAAGCGAGAAGAGAAAAGAAACAGACATATGTTGTAAAGTTGAGTACTATAATTTTCAGTTAGTAAAACTTGTATAATCAATCTGAATAATTGTTATAGTTGACATTGAATCCTGCACCAGTACCTTCCCTGACAACTAGACCATGACGAGGAAACAACAAATGGCGATGAGGTCACAACACTTATTTACAGAGATTTGTGGTAACTTAATTCTAATTTTTGGATTGTTTTCTTCAACATATTCCCTCTTTTACATTGTAAAACATTTATTATCTCTATACTTATACAATGCATTTGTTGTCTGTCTGTCTGTTCTCTTATAACTCAAGATCCAGACAACCAAATAATGTGAAATTTGGTACACATACACAAAATTACATGGGGAAAGTTCTTAAACAGGTTTCATTCAACTTTTTGGAAAACCAACCCGAAAATTTGAGAAAAAGTAAAAGTGCGTTTTCAATGTGTCCATGTAAATCTATATCTTCGCACCGATCTTGATGAAATTTTGCACAATTGACCTTCAAAACAAGATGAAGGTTACTGTCTACATAAAATTATGTTTGGTGCACGGGGGAGAGTACTTTACTTACAGACTTCGATTGCAATCTCTATACATATAAGACACATTTTTGTACACTTCTACAGAAAACCTTATTTTAAACCCTGGCAAAGCTGGGTACTTGCAGCTATTTAGTACATAAATTGTTAATAACAGTGTTACAATTCTTGAATGCTATAAGTACAAAACTGTAGTTTAGCACTGTCATTACATACAGTTCAGATTTTGTGTATCACTTTCCATAAACTCGTCAATGGAGTAGAATTATTCTTTTTTTATCCAGATCTCTACAGCTGCCTTAAACTTAGGTAAGGGAGCAAGGTGAACTGTGTTTGGTAATTTATTGAATAGTTTCAGAATAATGTTTATGTGACTCTTTTGTGTATGTGAAAGTCTTGAGTGTGGCAGATCTATCATGTAGTTGTACCTTGTTTATGTGAGTGAACCTTATTTCTCAATTAAAGCTTTTGTAGATTTTTTTGGCATTGGTTAAGCAATGATAAATATGTAGGCTGGGGACTATCATGATGTTTAGTTCTCTGAAATGACTTCTGCAAGTTTCTTTGGGTGAAAGACCTGCTAAACATCTAATAGCTTTTTTCTGTCATGTGAAGATGCCTGCTGACTCTGATGCATTTCCCCATGATAGTATTCCATACTGCAATTGAGACTGAAAGAATACATATTAGGATTGCAGCAGCAAACTCTTGATGACATTTTCTTCTTAACTTGGGCAGGTTTGCTAGCTAGGTTATTAATATGTGCACCCCAAGATTTTATAAATGATGATTCAAAGCAATTTAACATTCCTATTTTCTACCTTTGTGTCCCTCAGGTTAAAAAACATTTCTTCAGTTTTTCATTCATCTATGTATTGGCCTTGCCCCAAACTTTTGTGGTGTCTATAATTTCTTTGTTGTAGAGTTGCATGGTTTGTACATCTTTGCCTGTTGTTACCAGTGTCATGGGGTCAAATGAAGCATGGAATACAACTGTTAACTTTGACAAATGACATATCTCGGTTATAGAAAAATTGATAGAATTTATTTGGAATACAAATTCCTACCAGACAGTGATTCTGGAAATTACATCAAGAACCAGTCACTACATGGGTGTAACAGTTCGTTTAACGCATTGTGAACTGACCACATTTATTCAGTAACAACATTTATTCCTATGGTGTCAGTGGTCAAAGCCAATGGGTTGTATCCCATGCATCAGTAATCCTGTGTCATGTCATCAACATATAGTAACTTCTCACATAGATGTGGCTTGCAGTGTCATTTATGTGGACAATGAAAAGGAATGGTCCAGGACTGACCCTTTAGGAGTCCTCTTTTAATTTTCAGCTGATGAGGTGACTGGTCATTCACCACTTACTTACCAATTGTTGCCTGTCTGTGAGGTAGATTCTGAATAGATTTATTCCATAGTGAGCAAATTTTTAGCATGGTCTTGTGTGAAATTGAGTTGAATTCTTTGAGTATAGCACATACAGTTAATTTCCCTTCAACAACATCACATACTTATTGCTTTTATTGTTGACAAGTTTGGTCTAAAAATTGGTTTTCATTTATCATCTTGTTTCTTTCAAAATGTCAGTTTATTTGTTTGTTCACAAAAGTTTCTAGTACTTTTGCAATTATTAGCATTATTGAGATTGGCCTGTAGTTACTAGGGAGGCATCTGTCTCCTTTCTTATGCACAGGGAGTTATGCAGTTGTACTAAGTGTTTCAGGAAAATTACACCCTCTCGTGATTCTGTTGGCCAGATATAGCAATGGAATTTTGATTTCTTCCACTATGTATTTCATGATAAAGTTACTTAATCCATAACAGTCCTCCATTTTTAGTCCTTAGTTTTACAATTGCTTTGCTGATATAATGTGCACTAATTTTAGACCATGTGAATGTGGGTTTTCTGGACCTAAGCCCTACAGACCGTGCCTAGTGTGCTCTCAGGAGATGTACTTCTTAACAAACACCCATACATGGACCGTGCATGGAAAGGAATCTGTCTTGAGAGACAAATGGGACAGTACCTCCCACAGAATCCTCAATAGTTTGGTAGCCAGTATGAAGAACAGGGTCAACTGTGCATTAGTGCCCAAGGAGGGCATATTTCTTCCTGAGTGTCCAGTCAAAACCAACATATTTTATGTATATCTCTTAGTTATGATTTCAATCTGGGGAAATCTGTACCATTTTTCATTATAAGTATACCATTCTACATCTATTACATGTGTACTGTGTTCAGGCCTGCACACAGTGGAAGTTGAGAAGCAGGGTTTGAGTATGAAGGAGTATCTTTGGAATATTTTGATGTGATATTGGAGAGTTGAGTAGGTCTGAGAAATTCATAACCATCTGTATTCATTATTCTTGGTTAGTCATTACAAGTCTTGCATCTTGTTTTTGAAAGCATGTGTTTTATGTGATGTTTCTATGGATACTTAATGCAACTGTCATGTAGAAATATCATTTGTGGTAACCTTTGATGTCCTTTACAGTGCAGTGCAGTGCAATTTCTTTCTTCATGTGTCTGCACCTTGTGTGCCTGTTTAATTTTTCAACTTGTTTTCTAATCTCAAAAATATGTTGATGAGTTTCCCATTATTTTTTTTTTTTTTCTATCTTCCTGTCAGTAATTCTTCACATGCAGCATTACATCATGGATGTTTTGTAATTTTCTTGCTAAAGTTGTGACACACAATGGTAGAGTATGTACTACATAACCATGAAACCCAAAGTGTGTAACCTACATATGTTCTGGAAAAAAGTAAAGCGACCCCAAAATCAGACATCAAAAAGAGGGCTGAAATTACTAAAACTGGTCCTATGTAGACCTATCAAAGAGAGAGTAATATTTAAGCCCATGTTCAATCATATTGAACTAAGCACCTCCAACCACACACAAGTGAAGACACAAGATCAGGGTCTGTTAATTAGGGATTTTTCCACAATTAGCTTATAAGACAGCTTTGTACCCAGTTAGCTACTGGGAGTAAATTTTCAATTTGTGTGTCTTATCAATGAAGAAGGCAGATTAATAAGACAGCACATTCAATATTTTGCATTTGTACTGTAGTTACACAGCATCTTCAATCGCTGGCATTATTTGGAATGGTACAAATCATTTAATCCCCTATTTCAGTTCTTCTTAAGTGAAATGGCATTAAGTATTTCATCTACACTATAAACATTTCTGAGCCAGAAACAGTCATTACTTACAATCTTTTCTGAGTATAAAATGTGAGTTTTTCAAGTAGAGTTAACTGGAAACTGGAAATCATAGCAGCCAGGGCTCACAATGTTGGACAGAATTCATATTCTTTCCATCATTATAATGAACACAATTAGCCCCCATTATCTCATTTCAGAGTCATGTTTCCACAATCATGGTAACTTACAAGTGGAAAGCAGGACTGAGTAATTCATTGGGGATAAGCCTAGGTAAATTATTAACAGAACAATTTAAGGATGTCCTCTCACTGAAATAATAGCTGAGTGTATTATTCAGCCATTTCTGAGGGGGGAGGGGGGGGGGATTATAAAATTCAAAGCACAGCTTTGTCTCTTCATGTAGAGTAGGCAACTTTGTAAAAGCAGAGTCCTTTCTTGAGCTCTATGACAGTAACCTAATAAACAAAGAACTGCATTACAGTGAAGCAGAAGGCCACTGCAGCGTGTCAAGATTACGCAGTGTGTCACCTTTCGCACTATTAATGACGAAATTATGTGAGATTTTTTAAAAATAAATTCATCCATCATAGTTTGATCAATGTGATGTTATTGGTGGCAAAGGGAAGTGTATTTTTTGGGGTCCTGATTTTAATTTAACAGCATTTGTAATGGTTTTTATTACTTCACTGTCTTGTGAATGACTAAAATAATGCAACCCAAACTCCAAATATAATTGATGAGCAAAAGTCAAAGTACAGTTCTTGAACATTATTGGTGAACTGTATTTATGTTATAAACTAGTTACCATCCCTGGCTTTGCATGGGTACAATTTAGTAATGGATAAAATGAGAGGTGTGTTTAGTGGAAAAAATATTAATTAAGTTTATTCTATAACATGTCTATATTTCCAGTGGCTTAGACTGTGCGTAATCTGTTAGTCAATTTATCAAGAAGGGATTCATACTACTGAATCATTCCTAGAGTTTCTTTGAATGGATACAAAAATAATTTCAATATGATCATGTACTTTCCATAAAAATAAATAAAATAAAAATAAATTTAAAAGAATCTGGGAGTACACATAAGGAGCAATTTGAAATGAAACTATATAAAATCAATTGAGTAAGGCAGATGCCACACAGAGATTCACTGGAAGAATCCTTAGGAAGTGTAGTCTGTCAACAAAGGAAGTAGGTTACAAAACTCTTGTTCAGCCAGTGCTTGCGAAGAGCTCATTGGCATGGTATCTGTACCGGGTAGGGTTAATAGAAGACAGAAAAGATGCAACAGAGAGCAGCATGTTTCATTACAGGCTCATTTAGTAAGTGCAAACACATCACAAAGAAGATTAGGAAACTCCAGTGGCAGATGCTGCAAGAGAGATGTTCTGTATTCTGTCAAAGTTCCAAGAGTGTACATTTCATGAAGAGTCAACCAATATATTGCTTCCTCCTATGTATATCTTGAGAAGAAAATAAAAGGATAAGATCAGAGAGATTAGGGCACACACAGAGGCAATAATGTTTCCTGTGAACCATACACAATTGGAATAGGAGGAAGGAACAATTGTATGCTTGGTAACCTCAGCCACACACAATGACGTGGCTTGTGGAGTATTTATGTAGATGTAAATGAAGAATATCAGAAATCATTGTTTTGTACATTATTAGTTGGTGTTTTTAATGTGTTCAGCTTAACACTTAATTATTAATGCTGTTTTTTTTTTTATTTTCTGTCCAGGTATTTATTTATTTCAGTCTTCTGTTAGTCCGTCTCCGCCTCCCCTCCTGACATAAATGATCATTCCATGCAATGTACATTAAAATTTCATAAATTATGCATTTAGTCCTTCCCCTTTCTGCTTGCTCCCTCTGTTCACATACTGTATCTGCACTCTCTTCCTCTCCCTCCCCCCTCCCTGTCTGCCCATCTTCCCATCTTCATATCCCCCTCTCTCTTTCCAGGTCTTCTTCTCACCTGACCATCACCTCCTCGCATCCCTCAGTCAATCTCCCCCCCCCCCCCCCAAGTCTTGACCTATCATCCCGTCACTTTCCTATCATGTCTATATCATTTTCCTGTTCCTGCCCCCCCCCCCCCCCTCCTTACCAGTCTATGAGAAACTATAAATATCTGTCAACTCACAAAGTAATTAGCGAAACAGTGTCAAAGCTTATTGCAAAATACCCACTGCTATGCATCATATGGTGGCTTGTGGAGTATAAAAACCTTCTCCATGAAAACATACATGCATGCACCAATTTCATAATGATAGCTCAAATGGTTTCGAAGTCTAGTATAAAGTATCCTTTGCCACACACCATATGCCTGAAAAAAAAAAAAATTATATATAGTGTGTGTGTGGGGGGGGGGGCACTTATCATGATTATCTGTCAAATATGATCAATAGTGCATTAAAGAAACATGATTGAAACAGTTTTTCTGAATTTTCTGACTTTCACTTGTAATTGTTCCAGGTTTTTATCTGAAAACTGTTCCAGGACAATGATATACAATAAATAAATAATCATATCCATTGTTTGATTTGTGGTGTTGAGTTCATACAAATATCCCATAGAAAGTGTCTTTCAGTTTTTACCAAATATTTTAAATTTTCTGGGCAACTTTTCCAAATTTTTTGCCCACACAAAGCTTGCACTGAAAATTATGAGCATAACAAAATAAACACATCCAGATCTGTGAAGCTGTCCTCAAGTAATGACCTTTCATACATGTGGCAATTGACTTTTATTTATATAATAATAATCACATATCTTAGCTTCTGGCCACAACATTTGTTGGTCATGAGTCTCAAGTCAGGACACAACATCCGGAAATGTCATGGGAGCACGAGTTGTTTCTGTGTGATCATACAAATGTGTCTGCACTCTGTTTATAACTAAGATTGTTAGTGAAAGCTGAGTTGTGTGAATGTAATATTGTCTTTTCTTTGTGCCTCTCTGTGGCTCAGTGAGCAATATACTTGATATATACAGGGAATAACATGTAAAAGCGCAAATATTTTTAGAGTTGGCTCAGGATACTGTATCAAAAATGTTATATAGAGGTTATGAATTCAAAATATTCTAACACATCAACCATTTCAAGGCCTTGAAATAAATTAAATGGCAAAGTTGAAAATTTGTGCTGGTCAGGGCTTCCGGGCTTCGAACCTGGATTTCCTGCTTCAGGCTAGTGGTCCCCTCAACCAATCAGGCTATCTAGGCATGCTTCCCTTCAAGCCCAAATTCTCAACTTATGTACTGCGTAAAGATCACAAAGAGAAATTAGGGCTTGTACAGAGGCATATAGACATTCATTTTTCCCTCATTCTGTTTGGGAGTTGAATAAGAAATGGAGTGCCTAGTGGTGGTGAAGTGTACCAAAGCAACTACCTAGAATGCAGGAGACTTGAATCCCAGCTGTGTACACATTTTCAACTTTACCCATTCGCAAGTAATGAATATGAAAAAATATAAATGCCACATAGTTGATCCTGTGGGTGTAAAAGTAGTTGTGTTTTGCAATATTCCATGTGAAATGCCTAAAAACAAGCCCTTTTTTGGTACAAAGCCCATATATATATACACTTTACTAAGTGGTGACCCTGCTCCTGCTTGTGGCCACTGTTTCCAACAATTGACTGTACTCCATCTTCTGGTTGAATGTCTATTTTTAATAGTCTACGCCACAGTCTGTTTTTCCCATCCGAGTTGCCTGATATTTTAGCAGATAACATGCTGTCTGTAGATTGTGTTTTACTTTTTATCCACCATAGTAATATGGGCAAGGAAATTTAACACTCCCCAGCCGGGGAATCCCGCCATGTTCCTACAGTAAATAAAAATCAACTTAGGGATTGCCTGGTTTTTTACCTATTTGTTTTAGAAAGTTGACTAACTGCAAAGAGCCTTCTCCTTTTATTTGTCTTTTAACTATGTTCTGACTTGAGCACTTATGACCACAATAGTTTTGCGCCCTAAAACCAAGACTTGAGCACTTATGACCACAATAGTTTTGCGCCATATATATATATATATATATAAATCATAACAATCATCTAAAACAAATAGGTAAAAAACCAGGCAATCCCTAAGTTGATTTTTATTTACTGTAGGAACATGGCAGGATTCCCCGGCTGGGGAGTGTTAAATTTCCTTGCCCATATTACTACGGTGGATAAAAAGTAAAACACAATCTACAGACAGCATGTTATCTGCTAAAATATCAGCCAACTCGGATGGGAAAAACAGACTGTGGCGTAGACTATTAAAAATGGACATTCAACCAGAAGATGGAGTACAGTCAATTGTTGGAAACAGTGGCCACAAGCAGGAGCAGGGTCACCACTTAGTAAATGGTGGGGGCTGAAATGACAGCGTCCTATATGTAACCAGATGAGAATGACCTCTTCGTGATGAAGGAGCCAAGAGGTGGTCAGCAAAACAGTTGGAAGAGGATTAATGACCTGAAGTTTGTTCCCTTCTAGAAAAGACCAATGGAAGTGCCAGAGCAATATCACTTGCCCAGAGACGCTGACGTGGAGATCATCTAAAGGAGATTGAATAGGTAGCAAACCGAGGGAGGAGGGCTGCATCCTTTGCAGCATAATCCGCCTTCTCATTCCCCAACACACTGATGTGGCCAGGAACCCACAGGAACTCTATATTGGTTCCACTGTCAATGAGGGAGTGAAATTCTTTGTACTAAGGGGTGTACCGCATACAGCAAACAAAGTCTCTGGAGAGTACTCGGAGAATCTGAGTAGATGACACTATTATGGAGCTTGTGTTCCCTGATGTACTGTATGGCTGATAGTGGGCAAAGAGTTTTGCAGTAAAGATTGAGCACTGGTCAGGAAGACGATATTGGAAAGAATTGTCACCGAATACAAAGTCACACCCAACACCATGGTCGGTCTAGGAACCGTTGGTGTAGAAAAAGAAATTTTCTCAAAGCTGTGTGCGAAGGGCAAGAAACTGGCTGTGATACACCAAACCTAGGGTAGTGTCTTTGGGGAGTGAATGGAGTGAAGGTTAACAGAGACGTCAGGAGGAAGCCAGGGAGGTCAAGGAACTACACCCATCGAGAACATGACAGGGAGTGTATAGTCAATCCACCAAAGCAGCAACTGAAAGGGAACTCCTGGAGGTAGTAGAGAAAACGGACTAGCTACATACTGCCAGTCCAGGTAATCATAAAAAAATACAGCGTAAGATGGATGACCACGCATAGATGATAACCGACATGCGTAGTGGCTAAGGAGGATTTCCTGTCAATAGGACAGCGGTAATTCAGCAGCTTCAGCATAGAGGCTCTCAACAGGACTGATATAGAAAGCCCCTGTGACTAGACAAATCCCATGGTGATGGATTGTGTTAAGAAAATTTAAAATGGACGAGCATGCAGATGAACAAACAATACACCCGTAGTCCAGTTTTGAGTGGACAAGGGATTGTTACAAGCGAAGAAGGGTGGTCCGGTCAGCTCCCAAGGAAGTACCATACAGTGCACGTAGTACAGTGAGAGAGTGGGTACAATGAGCTGCCAGGTAAGAAACAAGGGCCAACCAGCAGAGTTTCCTGTCTTTGCAGTCAGTTAGCTTTCTGAAAGGAAGAGGTGGAAAAAAAAGCAATTCCTAAGTGAATTTCTATTTACTGTAGAAACATGGCTGAACTCCCCGGCTGGGCAATGTTAAATTTCCTTCACCATATTGCTACAGCAGATAAAAAGTAACACGATCTGCAGACCATGTGTAATCTGCTAAGATATCAGCCAACTCCAATGAGAAAAACAGACTGTGGCATAAACTATTAGAAAATGGGCATCGCACCAGAAGATGGCGTACAGTCAATTGTTGGGAAAAGTGACCACAAGTAGGAACAGGGTCACCACTTAGTAAGTGGCGGTGACTGAAATTACAGTGTCCTATGCGCAGCTGGGCGAGAATTACCTCTTTGCGATGAAGAGGCCATGAGGAGATCAGGCAAACAGTTGGAAGAGGTTTAATTATTGTTGTTGTTGTTGGTTTTTGAAAGGGACTAAACTGCAATGGTTATCAGTCCCTTGTTCCAGTCATAGAGGTAAAACAATGTGTTAAGCTTCCACAAGTATATGCGTTAACATGTCAAAATTTAAAAATAACAAGTAAAAACGAAGAAAGGATACAAGTAAAAACGATGAAGGATAAAAGGACTGAAACAATACAAGAGTGTTTTTGATAGGTGATCACGAAAATATAAGTAAGACATCGAGCCACTCTGGAACACATTAAAAACACGTACCTGAAAAACTTAGGTGGGTGGAGAACAGATCAATGACAGACACACAAGAAACTTTAAATGGATTGATACAGTCCACACTCATGGATAAAATTTAAAACAGAATCAACCATGGAGGCATTGTCAGCTAAAACAAGCTTCAAGACATTAGGGATATTAAAATTCCATCACTCTGTGGCTAAATTGGGGCATTCCAGTTAGGTGTGGGCAACTGTCAAAGGTGCACCACATCAACATTGAGGAGGGTTTTCAGGTGACTGTGTGTCAGCCAAGTATGGCCAATAAGGAGCCGGCAAAGGTCAACAGACTCCCTGTGAGAAGCCCTCCGTGAGGTTTTTCATGCAGCGGTAGAGGGCTTGACAACACGGAGCTTATTAAGTTCGGTCGAGCCTGCCCATTCAGAACTCCAAACCCCAAGGACCTTGCGGTTCAACTGGGATCAGATGTCTGTTTCTGGGAGGCCAATATTCAGGGACTGAAGTGGTGGCCTGCTTTGCCAAGTGATCAACCCGTTCATTACCTGGTATGCCTATGTGGCCTGGCGTCCAGACAAAAGCGACAGAACGACCTGACTCACCAAGGGCAAAGACGGCATCTTGGATTGACTGCACCAAATGTTGCTTGGGAAGAAACAGGCCAAGGGCCTGTAAGCCACTCAGAGAGTCGCTACAGGTGACAAACGACCCCCTGGGGGGAGCTCTGAGGTGTTCAAGAGTGCTCAAAATAGTGGCCAGTTCGGAGGTGAAATGCTGCTTCCACAAGGCAATGAATGCTGTTCAATATGGTCATCACAGACAGAGGCATATCCAGCATGGCCATCGACCAAAGAACCGTCCGTGTAAATAATGTTTGCGCCGCAAAATGTGTCAAGCAGTGCTTGGAACCAGCGACGAAGAATCAATGGTGCAATGGAGGCTTTCAAATCCCAGGACAAGTCCAACTGAAGCTCCAAGCGAGGAATTGTCCAAGGGGGGAAGGGTACGGGGAGAGTAGTGGAAAGGAGGAGGGAGAGGAAGGGAATCAAGTGAGGAGAGAAGGGAACGGACACGGACAGCAATTGGAAGAGCCGATATGGGCCGCCATCGTGGTAAAGGGAGTGCAGAAGTTGGGAATAGAAGCCTGTGGTTCGGATGGTGAGGCAAAGCATGGATCTGGGCAATGTATGATGCCAACAACTATTGTCGGCGGAACTGCATAGGAGGAACGCCCTTCAAGAGAAGACCAATGGGAGCGCCAGAGCGATATCACTTGCCCAGAGACACTGATACTGAGATCATCTGAGGAGACTGAATAGGTAGCAAACTGAGGGAGGAGGGCTGCATCCTTTGCAGCAGAATCCGCCTTCTCATTCCCCAACACACCAACATGGCCATGGATTCTTTTTACCAAGGGGTGTACCGCGTACAGCACACAAAGGCTCTGGAGAGCATTCAGAAAATCTCAGCAGATGACACTATTAGAGAGCTCGTGCCGCCTGATGTACTGTATCGCCTGATAGAGGGCAAAAAGTTCCGCAGTAAAGCTGGAGCACTGGTCAGGAAGACAATACAGGAAAGAATCATCGCCAAGGACAAAGGCACACCCAACACCATGGTCGGTCTTGGAACCATCTGTGTACAAAAAGAAATGTTCCCGAAGCTGTGTGCGAAGGGCAAGTAACTGGCTGTGATACACTGAAACTGGGGTAGAGTCTTTGGCGAATGAATGGAATGCAAGGTTAACAGAGACGTTAGGACAGAGCCAGGGAGGTGAAGGACCCACGCCCACCTAGAATGAGACAGCAAGTGTTGTAATCAATACGCTGAAGCAGCAATTGAAAAACTCCTGGAGGTATTTTAGAAGACGGACTAGCTTCTTACTGATGGTCCTGGGAATCGTCGAAAAATGCAGCGTAAGATGGGTGGCCGCACATAGATGATAACCGGCATGCGTAGCGGCTAAGGAGGACGTCTCGGTGATAGGACAGTTGTAATTTGACAGCTTCAGCATAGAGGCTCTCAACTGGACTGGTATAAAAAGCTCCTATGGCTATTCGTATCCCATGGTGATGGATCATGTTGAGACGACATAAAATGGACAAGCGTGCAGATGAATAGGCAATAGTCTTTAGCGGACAAGGGACCGGTACAAGCGAAGAAGAATGGTCCGGTCAGCTCCCCAGCAAGTACCACATAGTGCACGTAGTACATTGAGACAGCAGGTACACCGAGCTGCCAGGTAAGATACGTGGGCCGACCAGCAGAGTTTGCTGCAAACTCTGCACCCAGGAATCGAGTTGTATTAACAAAGTGAAGGGCTAGTGGGCCAAGATGAAGGGATGGCTGTTGAAATTCAGTGCGCCACCAGAAATTCATACACACTGTCTTTTCAGCGGAAAAACGAAAGCCATTATTGATGCTCCACAAGGAGAGATGGTTGAGAGAATGCTGAAGGCGTCCCTCAAGTAGACAAGTTCGTTGAGAGCTGCAGTAAATTGCAAAGTCTACAAATAAAGAAGCTGAAACGCCTGGCACAAGACCGTCCACGATAGGGTTTATTGCGATAGCAAAAAGAACGACGCTTAATACTGATCCCTGAGGAACACCGTTCTCTTGAGAGAAAGTATTTGACATAATGAGCCCACACGTACTTTAAAAATGCGATCTTGTAAAAAGTGCTGAATAGAAACGGGTAGCTGACCCTGGAATCCTGAAATATGTAATGTCTGAAGATACCTGTTCTCCAACAGGTATCGCATGCCTTCTCAAAATCGAAAAACACAGCTACAGTTTGCTGTTTCCACAAAAAGTTGTTCATAAAATGGGTTGAACAGGAAACAAGGTGGTCTACGGAGGAGTGGTGTTTGCAAAAACCACATTGGGCATTAGTAAGGAGATTCCGAGATACAAGCAACCATACCAACCAACCATTAATCATTCTTTCCGCCACTTTGCAGATTCTACTGGCGAGGGAAATTGGATGGTAGCTGGAAGGAAGATGTTTGTTTTTCCCAGGCTTAGGTATGGGAATGACTATGGCTTTGCACCAGTGACTGGGGAATGTACCGTCCGTCCAGATGCAGTTATAGGTTCGAAGAAGAAAAAGCAGACCCTCGGAAGAAAGGTGACTTAACATTTGTACATGGATGCCATCTGGGCCTGGAGATGAAGTTTGAGATGATGAGAGTGCGTGATGAAGCTCCTTCATAGTAAACTCGGCATCGTAACATTCACTATACTGAGAGGAGAAAGCTATCGCCCTCACTTCCACTGCCTGTTTACGAGGGAGGAAAGCAGAAGGGTAGAGTGTGGAACTGGAAATCTGAGCAAAATGGTTAGAGGTGTCTACAAGGTCCACTATGACTTCATTCGCCACAGTAAGTCCGGGAATCGGTGAGTAAGCTGAAGCTCTGGAAAGTCCTGAGAGGTTGCCCCAAACAACCGAAAAGGGAGTAGAACTGCTGAAAGAGCTAGTAAATGCAATCCAACTAGTCCATTTAGACTCTTTAAAGAGATGGTGGCACTGAGCATGCAGCCTTTTGTACTGGATACAGTTCTCTAATATGGGATGGCGCTGACAGATGCAGAGGGCACACCTCTGAGTGCATCACGACAAACCTCAGTCCACCAGGGAAAGGGGTATGTCGCGGCATCACAGGGGTATGAGGGATAGAACTTTCTGCAGCAGTGAGGATTTTAGCAGTAAGGTAGTCGACCTGCTCATCTATACTTGAAAACTGCTGTTCTTGAAAAGTTGCTGATGGATGAGGTGTTAGCAGACTGATGACACATGAGAAGATATTTCTTATCTTTTTTTTTTTTTTTTTTTTTTTTTTTTTTTTTTTTTTTTTTTTTTTTTTTTTTTTTTTTTTTTGGTTTTAGGGCGCAAAACTGCTGAGGTCATTAGCGCACAAATCAAAACGGAGATATACCGATAAGTCTCTATGAAAACAGCTAAAAACATAGGGTAAAATACTACAAAAGGAAGAGCTAAATGTACTTTGACAAATTGGTCAAGTTGATAAAATCCAAGACTCGAGCAGTAGCTCTTGCGTCATCAGCTAAAATTTATTCCAGTGTATCCCGTAGATTCAGTGTAATCTGAACAGGAGTAAAATTTGGACAAGACAATAAGACATGGCGCACTGTCAGCAGGTGACCACAAGAACAAAGGTGCGGGGTCACCAGTTAGCAAGTGGCGGTGGCTGAACTGGCAATGTCCGATCCACAATCGGGCCAAGATGACCTCTTCTCATCGCGAGCGGCGTGAGGTGGTCCTCCAAGCTACAGGGAGCGGTTTAATGGTTCGGAACTTATTATTTGTAAGCGAGGACTACACATTATACCACGACGATACAAGGCGACGGGCAAGAGCCCCTCTACTATCATTCGATGGGACACAGTACGTAGCTGTCCGAGGTAGGAGAGTTGCAGCCCTGGCCGCGGCATCAGCAGCCTCGTTACCAGGCACGCCTGCGTGGCCAGGTACCCACAGGAGGCGAAAGAGAGGGCCGTTGGCGGCTAATAATTGAAGAGAGCAGTTGATTCGGTGCACTACAAGATGGACCAAACAAAGGTCTCTCAGACCCTGGATGGCGCTCAGGGAGTCAGAGCAGATGACAGAGGATGGAGAACGGTGTCGGCGGATATATAGTATAGCCTGATAGAGGGCAAAAAGCTCAGCTGTGAAATTCGAGCAGTGGTCATTAAGCCTGTACTAAAAACTGTCATCCCCGACAACAAACGCACATCCAACGCCTTCATTGGTCTTAGAGCCATCCGTATATATGAAGATGGAATTTTCGAGCCATGCACGAAGTTCAAGAAACCTCGAGCGGTAAACAGCATCCAAAGTACTCTCCTTCAGGGAGTGAGGCGAGTTTGAGGTAAACGCAAACTTTAACCTGAAGCAAAGGTAGCACTGGGCTCTCACCTAGTTGAAATGTGGAAGGGAGGGTAAAATCGAGCTGCCGAAGCAAGTGACGAAAGCGGACTCTGGGAGGGAGCAGGGCAATCACGGACAGCCCGTAATGGCTATCAAGGGAGTCATTAAAGAATGACCAATAGGATGGGTGGTGGGGCATCGAAAGCAGACGGCATGTGTACCGACACAGCAAAATGTTGCGCCGATAGGTTAAAGGTAATTCGGCAACTTTGACATAGAGGCTGTCAACAGGGCTCGTGTAAAAAGCTCCTATCGCCAGGCATAACCCACAATGGTAAATCGAGTTTAGGCGGCATAAAATGAACGGCCATGCAGAAGAGTACACGAATCTCCCATAATCCAGCTTGGATCTGACAGTAGACCGATAGAGATGAAGCAGGACAGTATGATCCGCCCCCACGATGTACCACTAAGAACACGGATAATGTTGAGGGAACGAGTACAGCGGGGAGCCAGAGAAGACACATGTGGAGACCAGCTAAGTTTCCTATCCAACGTTAGCCCTAAAAATGTCGTCGTCTCCACGAAGGGGAGAGTGACAGGGCCGCGATGGAGAGATGGTGGAAGAAACACTCTGTACCTCCAGAAGTTGATACAGACCGTTTTCTCATGGGAGAAATGGAAGCCGTTTGCGACACCCCAGGAATACAGGTGATCAATAGAAGAGCGATGCCTTCGATACCCACATTGGACAGTAGTGAGGAGTTTTCGAGATTTGAAAATCCAAACCAGCCGAGCATTGACCATGCGCTCCATTACCTTACAGACACAGCTGGTCAGGGAAATGGGACGATAACTGGAAGTTTATTCTATCGTATTTGATAAATACCGTTGTGTTTAGTCTTCGTCTTTGATTGCTGTATTTCAAAACAAGTCAGAGACCGTTACTAAAGCTCGTTATCAGTCAGTCCAGTGCCAGCTGCCACCAGTGCTGCATCGTTAACAGCGCTAAGCTGCCGGACTCAGTTTTGTTGATTTGAGAGTGTAGTTACCAGTGACCACAGTTCAGTCAGCAGCCAGCCGCCTTCATTAGAGTACTAGGCTTCTTTAAAGTTGTTAATTGCAGTTAATTGTATCGATAGGATGGATAGGATGTGTGCCTGCTGTGTGCGGACGCAGGAGGAGTTGGCCGCGGTTCGCGAACAGGTGAGCGTGCTGTTGTCAGCCGTCTTCAGGCTGCTGTCTCGGGGTGCAGCGATAGTGGCGAGTCTGGTGCGTCGAGTGGGACACCTCAGGTGTGTCACGCTTCGCTCTCTGTCCCTGCTAGCGAGGCACCTTCAGGTGTACCGGACGTCGTCGAGCCGCCTTCTCTGCAAGGGGAGTGGCGGGTTGTACGGCGTTTGCATCGCTTGAGGCGGAAGGCCAATGTGGAGGCTGGACGTCCGTCTGCGCCCGTTCGTCCTGTGAGTGAAAGTGTGGCCACTCCTTCAGCAGGGTCCGAGCAGGTTCACGGGGGGAGGGGATTATTAGTTATTGGGAGCTCCAATGTTAGGCGCGTGATGGAGCCCCTTAGGCAGATAGCGTCCAGATCTGGAAGGAATTCCAACGTGCACTCGGTGTGTCTGCCGGGGGGCCTCAGATGTGGAGGCGGCGTTGCCGGCGGCTATCGAGGGTGCGGGGTGCAGTCGACTGCAAGTCGTGGCTCACGTCGGCACCAATGACGCTTGTCGATTGGGTTCTGAGGACATCCTCAGGTCCTACGAGCGGCTGGCGGTATTGGTGAAGGCTGCTGCCTTCGCACGCGGGGTGCAAGCAGAGCTGTCGATTTGTAGCATTGTTCCCAGGGTTGATCGGGGTCCTTTGGTTTGGAGCCGAGTGGAGGGTCTGAACCAGAGGCTTCGCCGACTCTGTGACAGTCATGGCTGCAGATTTCTGGATCTGCGTTATCTGGTGGGGAATTGTAGGGTGCCCCTAGATAGATCAGGGGTGCACTACACTAAGGAAGCGGCTACTCGGGTAGCAGAGTACTTGTGGAATGCACATGGGTTTTTTTTAGGCTAGGCGCTAACTCTGATGAGCACTGGCCTGTCAGCATTCAAACAGCGAATTCAGGCCACGTTCGGAACAAAAATTCGAACATAAAAATATTAGCCGCGAACTTACAGAGTATTAGAAACAAAGTTCCCGAATTTGCAGCGCTGCATGGAAGTTATTGCGCTCAGATAGTTTTAGGCACCGAAAGTTGGCTAAATGATGATGTGGCAAGTTCAGAAATATTTAGCGAAGCGTGGAATGTATATCGGAAAGATTGATCTGATACAACTGGAGGAGGAGTGTTCATCGCTGTGGACAAAAATGTTGTTTCTACTGAGATCGAGATTGAAAGTAACTGTAAAGTTATCTGGGCACGTATAACAGGTCTAAAAGAAGTAAAGTTAATAGTTGGGTGTTTTTACCGGCCCCCCAGTGCTGCTGTAACAGTTTTAGAATCATTCAAGGAAAGTCTACACCAGGTAGTGCATAGGTATCCGGCCCATGTAATATTAGTCGGAGGTGACTTCAACCTTAAGAGTATAGATTGGGACCTCGCTAGTTACATTTCAGGCGGTACAGACAAGCAGTCTTGCGAGCTACTTTTGGACACATTCTCCGAAAACTGTCTTGAGCAGTTAAACCGGCAACCCAAGCGCAATGGAAATATTCTAGACCTTATAGCCACAAACAGGCCTGACCTTATTAACGATGTCTGTGTAGAGACAGGAATTAGTGATCATGATATCGTCATAGCGTCGATGGTGACAAAAGTTCATAAACCAGTCAAGAAGGCTAGGAGCGTGTTTTTGTTGGGAAGAGCCGACAAGCAAATGTTACGATCGCACTTAGAAAATGAATGGGCATCGTTTAATTATGGGACTATGGATGTAGAGGAATTGTGGACGAAATTTAAGTGCATTGTTAATAAAGGGTTAGAGAAATATGTGCCAGTAAAGACGATTAAGGATGGAAAAGATCCACCGTGATATAATAATAATGTTAGAAAGCTGCTGAGAAAGCAAACACTGTTGCACTCTCGATTCAAAAAAGAACACGCAAATGATGACAGGCAAAAGTTAGAAGAGATTCGTGCGTCTATAAAAAGATCGATGCGTGAAGCATACAATAATTATCACAGCCATACCTTAGCAAAAGATCTTTCCGAGAACCCGAAAAAATTCTGGTCCTATGTAAAATCGATAAGCGGGTCAAAGCCCACTGTCCAGTCACTAGTTGATCATTCCGGGGCAGTAATAGAAGAAAGCAAACGGAAAGCTGAAGTTCTAAATTTAACCTTTAAGAAATCTTTCACGCAGGAGGACCGCACAAATATACCATCATTTGATCAACGTACTAATTCCGAAATGGGGGACATAGCAATAGGTATTTCCGGTGTAGAGAAGCAGCTGAGAGAGCTAAGTACGAAAAAGTCTGCTGGTCCGGATGGAATACCAGTTCGGTTTTACAAAGACTATTCTGCGGCGTTGGCCCCCTACTTAGCTTGCATTTATAGCGAATCCTTAATTCAGCGCAAAATTCCTAGTGATTGGAAAAAAGCGCAGGTGACTCCCGTGTATAAGAAAGGAAAGAGAACTGACCCATACAATTACAGGCCAATATCGTTGACATCGGTTTCATGTAGAATTTTGGAGCATACTCTCAGTTCGAATATAGTAAATTTCCTTGAAACGGAAAAGCTTCTTTCCATGAATCAGCACGGGTTTAGGAAACATCGTTCATGTGAAACTCGGCTTGCCCTTTTCTCACATGACATCTTGCGAGCCATGGACGAAGGGCAACAGGCGGATTGTGTTTTTCTCGACTTCAAAAAGGCGTTCGACGCGGTTCCACACTGCAGACTGCTAACGAAGATACGAGCTTATGGAATAGGTTCACAGATTTGTGACTGGCTGGAAGACTTGCTAAGTAATAGAACACAGTACGTTGTTCTCGACAGCGAGTGTTCATCAGAGACGAGTGTATCGTCAGGCATGCCCCAGGGGAGTGTGATAGGACCGCTATTATTTTCTATCTATATAAATGATCTGATGGACAGAGTAAGTTGTAATTTGCGGCTGTTTGCTGATGATGCTGTGGTGTATGGGAGGGTGTCGTCTGTAACTGACTGTAATAGCATACAGGTTGACTTAGACAAAATTTCTAGTTGGTGCGAAGAATGGCAGCTAGCTCTCAATGTAGAAAAATGTAAGGTGATGCGCATGAGTAGAAAAAACAATCCTATAATGTTCGAATACAGCATTAGTAGTGAGCATCTTGATGCTGTCGCGTCGTTCAAATATCTAGGCGTAACATTGCAGAGCGATATGAAATGGAATGAGCATGTAAGGACAGTTGTTAGTAAGGCAGACAACCGACTTCGGTTTATTGGGAGAATTTTGGGAAGATGTACTTCACCGCAGGTGACCGCGTATAAAAAGCTTGTACGACCACGTCTTGAGTATTGCTCAAGTATTTGGGACCCGCAGCAGATCGGTTTGAAGGAAGACATAGAGGCGGTTCAGAGGCGAGCAGCTAGATTTGTTACCGGTAGGTTCGACCAATGCGCGAGTGTCACGGAAATGCTCCGGCAACTCAATTAGGGATCGCTGGAAGAAAGACGACGTTCTTTTCGTGAATTTCTGTTAAGTAAATTTAGAGGGCCGGAATTTGAAGCTGAGTGTAGTACGATCTTGCTGCCGCCTACTTACATTTCGCGTAAAGATCACAAAGTCAAGATAAGAGAAATTAGGGCTCGTACGGAGGCATATAGGCATTCTTTTTTTCCTCGTTCAATTTGGGAGTGGAATAGGAAAGGAAATGCCTAGTAGTGGTACAGTGTACCCTCCGCCACGCACCTTACGGTGAATTGCGGGGTGTGTATGTGGATGTGGATGTGGAAGATGTTTGTCCTTTCCAGGTTTGGGTATGGGGACAACAATTGCTTCACGCCAAAGAGTGGGAGAGGAACATCAGCATCTGAATATAAATGGCATCGGGCCCCGGGGCAGAGGACCAGGAGACGGCAAGGGCACGTCCTAGCTCCTGCATGGTGAACGTGGCATTGTAACTTTCAAAATTCGGAGATCTAAAAGAAGGTGTTCTTGCCTCCTTGGCCTGTTTTCGGGGGAGGAAGGCAGGGTCCTAATTAGCTTTCAGCGAAAGAGCGGCCCAAAACATTGCAGATATCAACAAGTTCCACGAGAACTTGGTCTGCTATGTTCAGGCCAGGGATTGGGGAATGATCCTTAGTGCCAGATAACCGACGTAGGTTACCCCAGACGTCCGACGAAGGAGTAAATCTTTTGAAAGAAATCCAGCAAGCTTTTTTGCTTTCTTTAATGACATGATGGCATTTCGCTCATAGTCTTTTGTACTTAATACAATTTTCCAAAGTAGGCCGGCGTTGAAACAGGCGTAGAGCACGTCACCAGGCCCGAATAGCATCGATATATGCTGCATTCCACCAGGGAACTGGGACCCTACGTGGAGATGAAATTCGCGGTACGGAATGTTCAGCAGCGGTGAGGATGACGTCCGTGAGGTAGTTCACCTGACTGTCACAGCTGGGGCAGTTCTGATCATGGAAAACCGCCATGGAAGAATAGAGGCCCCAGTCAGCTTTGGAGATGTTCCAGCTAGTAGCACATGGAGAAGTGGTATGATTAATAGAGAAATTATACAGGGGAAATGTACCTATCAAACAGAACATACCATTCGAAACGATGCGCAAGTGGAGTAGTGCACATTGTGAGGTCCAAATGGGAATAGGTATGCGTCGTGTCAGATAGGAAAGTTGGTTCGCTGATATTTAGGCAGACAAAGGTTAAGGTGGTTGAAAAGGTCAACCAAAAGAGAGCCCTTCTGGCAAGAAGCTGGAGAGCCCCATAGAGGGTGGTGGGCATTGAAGTCGCCAATTAACAAAAATAGTGTAGGAAGCTGAGCAACAAGGTACAGTAAGTCTGTCCTAAGAACGGCAGACGATGACGGGGTGTAGATATTACAAAGCGAGAAGGTGAATGTGGAGATGGTGACATGGATGGCAACCGCCTGTAGGGGAGTTTGTAATGGGATGGGATGATAATAGACATCTTCCCGAATGAGTAGCATAGCACCTCCATGGGCAGGAATATCTCCCACAGGAGGTAAATCAAAACTCACTGCAGTATATTGTGGGAAATTGATATGATCTGTAGGCCGGAGCTTCAATTCTTGCAGACCGACTATAAGTGGGCAGTGCAGTCGGAGGAGTAGTCTTAATTCATCGCGGTTGGAACGAATGCCTCTGATGTTCCACTGAAGGAGTGCCATGAAGAAAGCAAGAGAAGAATAAAAAAGGGAGAAGGCAAGAGGGGATCACCTCGATGGCCGCTGAGGGCATGGCTGCGAGGCGGCACAGCTACTGCAATCGACAGATAGACAGTCAAGCTCCATGGGTTCAGACATCTGTTCTGCCTCCCTCCTGGATTGATCGGAAGGGGCAGCTTCCTCCGCCAGTGAAATTCCGGTAGATCGGCAATCAGTAGAGCGTCCTGTCGAGACAGAGGATGGCCGGTGCAGTCTACTGCTGGATGGCGTGACCGAAGAGTCACGGCGTGGTGGGGAAGGAGAAGAACTTCTCTTTTTGTATGCCTTTTTGAAGCCGCGGTGGAATAGCCGAGCGGTCTAAAGCGTCTCGCTGCGGAGTGTGTAGTTGCTCGCCGTGGAGGTTCGAGTCCTCCCTGGGGCATGGGTGTGTGTGTGTGTGTGTGTGTGTGTTTGTGTGTGTGTGTGTGTGTGTGTGTGTGTGTGTGTGTGTGTTTGTCCTTTGATTAGTATACCTAGGTTTAAGTAGTTTGTAGTTTGTAAGCTATGGACTGATGACCACGCAGTTTGGTCCGATAGATTTACAAACATTTTGCCTTTTTGGAGGCATTTCAGTTTGAGAAATGAACGATTGATGGTTGGGAAGATGAAGTTTTCATAAAATCTTTGTGAACAGGATCTTTTTTTGAAGTATGGGCTTCCGACTTAGTGGCCCGAGATTTCTGTGAAACTGATGTGGACTGGGCTTTAGAGTGAGCAGAAGGCATTGGGGATGTCAAGCGGGCAATCTTTGGGCTGGCTGATCTGACAACTATGTCACTGAAGGTACAGTCACACGACAAGGAACTTTGGCAAGTTAGGCAAAATTTTCTTTGACTTTAATTCATCTAGTTTCCTTGTCTGGGTAAAAGGCAAGGTAGAAGAAAAAGAAGAAGTCATTGCGAAGTTGTCCCCTATGATTACCGGCGTCTCCGATGGCGCGCTCCTTCCTAATGGGGAACCCTCACTGGGGCTCACCCGCCTTAAGTGATTGTCCACACCTCCCGAGAAACGGACAGAGGGACCAGTCGGCATGGTCAGAAGTTATCAGCTCAGGTATTCACCCCTCCCTGGACCTGGCCTTTACCAGGGAGTACGTGCGGGCCCTACATGCCAACCCGGGGCTGGGACTTACGCATTACCCAGTCACCTGTTATGCACCGAGTGCATGGGCGGCCTTCAAGAACGCACAGGGAGGAAGAAAGGAAAGAAGAAGGTAGTCTCCGAGGTGGAGACTAAAGGAGAAGAGGAAGGCTAGGAAAGTATATTAAGGAGGGAAAGGCGGAAGCAAAGGTTAGGAGAAGAGAAACCGAGAATAGAAAAAAGCTGGTACATGAGACCACTTAAACTCACACGGGACACCCGTCTCCGGGTGAAGGCATAAACTGGGGGGTGAACTGAAGCAGAATGGGGTGGGAAGGAAGGCTGCTTCGGCTCGGGGCGCCGTGCGCGCCACACACATACCCACAAAAGAGCTGTGGGCCCCCTGGGGGGACATGAGAAGTGGTTGCTCGAGTGTGTATCACAGAGAACAGACCACTCTAAACGTCAGGCAAACTGTGGGGTATAGATTGCAAGATCCAGGTGGAAAAGAGTATGTGTGGAATCTGAAAGATATGTTGGTCCACCGATATTGAGACAAATGAGATTACAGTGGTTAAAGATATCCACCAAGAGGGTGCCTCTCTTACAGGGGTGTGGAGAGCCCCATTGGGGATGATGGGCATTGAAGTCGCCAACCAACAGAAACAGAGAAGGAAGCTGATTGATGAGGTTGCAAGAGATCTGCCCTGGTGACAGTGGATGATGGTGTATAGACGTAGGGACTGATGACCCCGTAGTTAAGTCCCATAATCTCTACAAACATTTGTGTATAGACGTTGCACAGAGAAAAGCTAAAACCAGGGAGAGAGAGAGGCTAACAGCAACAGCCTGGGGCTGTGTATCTATGGGAATAGTGCTACTCTGGATAGCATCTCGTATGAGTAGCATGATGCCCCCATGAGCCAGAATCCCTGCTGGGGGGAGGAGGGGGGCGAGACGTCAAAACGGATAGAATTGAAGTGTGGGAAGTTAAAACGATTGTGTGGGTTTAATTTTCTTTCCTGGAGGAAAGATAAGAAGGTTCAGATAAGAAGCTGCAGTTCAGTTCTTTTGGACTGGATGCTGCGAATGTTCCATTGGATGATTAACACCACTGAGATGGGTCAAAAGAAGAGCAGTCATCCAAGTGATTGCTGACTGTCTCTGTGTGTATACTCAGAGATACAACCGTCTATGTCCAGAGGATCTTGGTCCATGAGTACCATTGGTATGTCAGGATCCGCCTTGTGGCGGCCTCCAGACTGCCTATTGGTGGAATGTCCCTATGGCACAGAAGGTGTCTGGGGCTGGGTGTCAGTAGGTGACGCCGATGAGGGTTTTTTTTTTTTTTTTTTTTTTTTTTTTTTTTTTTTTTTTGTGGTTTTAGGGCGCATAACTGCTAAGGTCATTAGCGCCCAGACAAGAACAGAGATTCGCTAGCTCTCAAAAAATTTGGTAACTGCCAGTTAGAATATCAAGAGAACGCTAAAAACGAAAGATAAAAACAATTAAAAGGGTTAAATATCCTTTGATAAATTCGCCAAGTTAATAAAACGCAAAACTCGAGCAGCTGCTCGTGTGTCATCAGCTAAAATTTCCTCCAGAGTAGACTTAAAGCGAAGGGCTACACGGAGATGATTAAAATTAACACAAGACAGTAAAACATGTCGCACCGTCAGCAATTCACCGCAGGAGCACAGCGGTGCAGGATCGGCGGTTAGCAAAAGACGGTGGCTGAAACGGCAGTGACCGATCCGAAACCGGGCCAGGATGATCTCCTCTCGCCGAGAGGGGCGTGAGGAGGTCTTCCAAGCGGTCGGGATCGGTTTTACAGTTCTCAATTTATTGTCGTACAGTGAGAACCACGCACTGTGCCAGGACGACACGATATTCCGGCGAAGAGCCCGTTGAACATCGTCCGATGGGACGCAAAAGGTAGCCATGCGAGGAAAAAGAGCTGCTGCCTTGGCTGCTGTGTCGGCGGTCTCATTCCCGGGCACACCCACGTGGCCAGGGACCCACAGAAAAGTAACGTGACAGCTGTCATCTGCTAGCAACTGGAGGGAGCGTTGGATCCGATACACGAGAGGATGGTGCGACAAAGGGTCCTTAAGACTCTGCAGGGCACTAAGGGTGTCCGAACAGATGGCATAGAAAGGTTGGCGGTGGCGGCAGGTATACAAATCAGCCTGGTGGAGGGCAAAAAGCTCAGCCATGAAATTCGAGCACTGGTCAGGGAGCTTGTATTGGAAACGGTTGTCCCCGACGACGAAGGCAGATCCGACACCATCAGTGCTCTTGGAACCATCAGTGTAAATAAATATGGCGTTATCGAACCGCAAACGGAGTTCGACAAGCCTCGAGCGGTATACCAAATCTGGGGTGCTCTCCTTGGGCAGCGAACTAAGTTCAAGGTGAGTGTGAACCTGGGCCTGATGCCACGGTGGCAATGGGCTTTCGCTCAACCGAAAGGTGGAAGGAGGGGTAAAATCGAGCCGCTGAAGCAGGCGGCGAAACCGAATTCCAGATGGAAGCAAGGCTATCGCAGACAACTGATATTGGCGATCGAGCGTGTTGTCAAAGAAGAACGGGTAAGATGGATGGTTGGGCATCGACCGCAGGCGGCATGCGTACCGACACAAGAGTATGTCACACCGGGTAGTCAAGGGTAATACAGCAGCCTCGGCATACAGACTTTCAACAGGGCTGGTGTAAAATGCACCGGTCGCCAGACGTAATACCCGATAGAGTTGAGACGGCGGAGAATCGACGGCTGTGCAGAAGAGTATACAAGGCTTCCGTAGTCTACCTTCGACTGAACAATGGCCTGGTAAAGGTGAAGCAGGACGGTACGATCCGCTCCCCATGACGTGCCACTGAGGACACTAAGAACATTAAGGGATCGGGCACAACGGGCAGCCAGGTAGGACACGTGTGTGGACCAGCAAAGTTTCCGATCCAACATTAGCCCCAAGAATTTTGTTGTCTCCACGAATGGGAGAGCAACGGGGCTGAGACGGAGAGATGGTGGAAGAAATTCCTTGTATCTTCAAAAGTTTATACATACCGTTTTCTCAGTGAAGAATCGGAAGCCGTTCGCAATGCTGCAGGAATATAGGCGGTCAAGACAGCGTTGAAGACGACGCTCCAGGAGATACGTCCGCTGGGCGCTGCAATAAATTGCGAAATCGTCTACAAAAAGGGATCCGGAAATGTCGGCTGAAAGGCAAACTACGATCAGATTGATTGCGATGGCAAAGAGAGCCACACTCAAGACGGAGCCCTGTGGCACCCCATTCTCTTGAAGAAAAGGCGTCTGACAAAACAGAGCCCACCCGTACCCGGAACTTGTGATCCGCCAAAAACGCTTGAATAAAATGAGGGAGGCGGCCAAGAAGGCCCCATGTGTGCAATGTGCGGAGGATGCCCGCTCTCCAACAGGTATCGTATGTCTTCTCCAAGTCGAAGATCACTGCTACTGTTTGACGCTTCCTTAGAAAGTTATTCATAATGAAGGTCGACAAGGTAACGAGGTGATCAGCAGCAGAGCGGTGTCGACAAAAACCACATTGAACATTAGTCAGGAGGCGTCGAGATTCGAGGAGCCAGACCAACCGAACATTAACCATGCGTTCCATCACCTTACAGATGCAGCTCGTCAGGGAAATGGGGCGATAACTGGAAGGAAGGTGTTTGTCCTTCCCTGGTTTGGGGATGGGGACAACAATGGCTTCACGCCAACTTGTGGGAACCTGACCTTCAGTCCATATGCGATTGTAGGTACTAAGAAGGAAACACTTGCTCACAGGAGAGAGGTTCTTCAGCATCTCAATTTGGATGGAATCGGGCCCGGGAGCAGAAGATCGGAACAGGGTGAGAGCACGGTCTAACATGGTGAAAGCGACATTATAATTTTCACGATTAAAAGAGTGGAAAGAAGGCGGCCGTGCCTTCTCTACCTGTTTGCGAGGGAGAAAGGCAGGGTGGTAATGGGCAGAGCTCGAAACCTCTGCAAAGAAACGACCCAATGCGTTGGAAACATCAGCGGGGTCCACGAGGACTGCATTCTCGACTGTCAGGCCAGGAATCGGGGGGTGGACCTTGATGCCGGATAAACGGCGTAGGCCACCCCAAACAACCCTGGAGGGAGTAAAGCGGTTAAAAGAACTAATAAAAGCAGTCCAGCAAGCTTTTTTGCTGTCGTTTATAATACGACGACATTGCGCTCTCATTCGTTTATAATTTATACAATTCTCCAAAGTTGGGTGGCGGCGGAAGGTGCGTAAAGCACGTCGCCGGGCTCTAAGCGCGTCTCGACAGGCTGCAGTCCAGCAAGGGACTGAGACACGACGTGGAGAAGAGGATGTGCGAGGTATGGAATGTTCGGCAGCTGTGAGAATAACCTCTGTGAGGTATTCGACCTGACTGTCACAGCTGGAAAAGTCCTGATTGTGAAAAACTGCCATGGAAGAATAAAGCCCCCAGTCGGCTTTAGAAATGTTCCAACTAGTGGGACGAGGAGATGGGGAATGATGCAGGAAGTGGATGACACAAGGAAAATGGTCACTCGAGTACGTGTCAGAAAGTTTGTTTGTTAAGCTTATGGGACTTAACTACGGGGTCATCAGTCCCTAAACTTACAAACTACTTATGAACTACTTACAAACTAAGACGGCACAAATATCCATGCCCGAGGGGGGATTCGAACCCCCGACCGTAGTGGCCGTGCTGACCGTGACTGGAGCGCCTCAGTCACCTCGGCCACCGCGGCCGGCTGTCAGAAAGTGCATACCACTCAAACCGACCGGCAAGCTGAGGAGTGCATATCGCGAGGTCTATATGGGAATAGGTGTGTGTCGTGTCGGAAAGGAAGGTCGGTGCACCGGTGTTGAGGCAGACAAGATTGAGGTGTTGGAGAAGGTCCACCAAAAGGAAGCCTCTCGGACAAGGTGCCGGAGAGCCCCATAGGGGGTGATGGGCATTAAAGTCGCCTACCAACACGAAACGTGGAGGGCGCTGGTCAACGAGGTGTAGCACATCTGCCCTAGTAACAACGGATGACAATGGCGAATATACATTACAAAGGGAAAAGGTGGAGAGAGTGATGCGGACAGCAACTGCCTGTAGGTGAGTATGCAATGAAATGGGATGGTGATAGATGTCATCCCGAATGAGCATCAGAACCCGTCCATGGGCTGGGGTACCTTCCACAGGTGGCAGGTCGAAACGCACAGATGTGTAGTGGGGGAAGTCTGCACGATCACTTGGACATAACTTAGTTTCTTGGAGACAAACTAGAAGCGGGCAGTGCAAACGAAGGAGAAGTTTCAATTCCTCCCGATTGGAATGAAAGCCGTGAATATTGCATGGAAGGAGCGCCATGATAAAAAAAAAAAAAAAAGAAAGGAAGATAAAAAGAAACATGCAGGTGGGGTCACCTCGAGGGCTGCTGAGGAGCGGGCTTCGAGGGAGCACTACTGTCGCCATCTAGAGGCAGAGAGTCATGTTCCATAGGTTCAAAGGACACATCTGCCACCTTCCCGAGTTTATCAGGAGGGGCAGCTTCCGACGCCGGTAAAATGCCGGTTGCTCGGCTAACAGTAGTGCGTCCCGGCGAGACAGAAGATGATCGGGGCCGACTACTGTTGGGCGGCGTGACGGATGGGTCACGCCTCAGCGGGGAAGGAGAGGAACTCTTTTTTTTTTTGTTGGCTCTACTGGAAGAATGACGGTGAGAAGAGGCAGTTGACAGTTGAGAAGCCTGAGAATGCAGAAAATCTTCACGGACGGGTTCCTTTTTCAAAGTCCGAGCATCTTGTTTAGGTGCCCGCGGTTTACTAGAGGTTGACGAAGACTGAACTTTAGAAGCAGCAGGAGGATGCGGGGATGTGGAACGGGCAATCTTCGGTCTGGCCGATCGCACAACTGTGTCAGTGAAAGTGAAGTCACAGGTCTGCGTACCTGCATCCTTAGTGGGTCGAGTGGAGGTGAGGACCTTACTGTATGTGTCAGCTGGGAGGACAGTGGGTTTTCGACTCGCCAACAACTTTTGAGCGGCAGATGTTGATACCTTTTCCGTAACCCGATAACCCGAATTTGCTGGATGACTTTTTCATCCTTATATACAGAGCAGTCTCGAGAGGAAGCCGCATGGTCACCATTGCAATTAAGGCATTGAGGGGACGGAGGTGGGCAATCCCTCTCATGGGCGTCCCTGCCACAAGTGACACATTTTGCTGCGTTAGGGCAAGATTGATGGGTGTGGTTGTATCTGTGGCATTGAAAACAGCGCATTGGGTTAGGTACATAAGGGCGGACGGAGATGACTTCATACCCTGCTTTGACCTTCGACGGGAGTTCAACTCTGTCGAACGTCAAAAACACAGTACGAGTCTGTGTCAGCTGGTTATCTACCTTTTTCAACACCCTATGGACGGCTGTTACACCCTGATCGGACATATAGGTTTGTATGTCTTCGTCAGACAACCCGTCAAGGGATCTCGTAAAAACTACCCCCCATGATGAGTTGAGCGTGCGATGCGCTTCTACCTTGACAGGAAATGTGTGTAACAATGTAGTCCGTATCAGTTTTTGGGCCTGGAAGGCACTGTCCGCTTCCAGCAACAATGTGCCATTGCGCTGACGCAAACAGGTTTTAACAGGGCCAGCAATTGCATCAACACCTTTCTGAATGACGAAAGGATTTACAGAATTGAAATCTTTACCGTCGGTTCGAGAGACAACAAGAAATTTCGGTAGATTAGGCAATGTTTTCTTTTGCTGAGGCGAATCTATCTTTCGTTTCTGGGTCAATGTCACAGAAGAATAGAAGGAAGTCATTGCGGAAGTGTCCCCCGTGATTACCGGCGTCTCCGATGGCGTGCTCCTTCCTAGTGGGGGGGCCCTCTCCGAGGGCTTACCCGCCTTAGGTGATTGTTCACACCTCATGTCACACTTCCCAAGAACTGACGGAGGGACCAATCGGCATGTTCGGAAGGTACCAGCTCGGGTAATCACCCCTCCTTGGGCCTGGCCTTTACCAGGGGTACGTACATGCCCTACTTGTCTACTTGGGGCAGGGAATTACGCGTTACCCCGTCACCTGCTACGCAAGATAATGCGTGGGTCGGCCTTCACGCACAGGGAGGAAAGAAGAAGAATAGAGGAAATGAAGAGAAAGAAGTGTCTCAAACGCCGAAGCGGAGACTAATGAGAAGGAGAGGAAGGCTAGGAGAATACAGCAGGGAGAGAAAGACAGAAGCAAAGGTTAGGAAAGGAAGAAACCAAGGAATGAGAGAAACTACTACAAGAAACCACCTTAACTCCGAAAGGACGCCTGTCTCCGGGCGAAGGCATAAACCGGGAGGGAAAGTGAAGCAGCCTGGGGCGGAAGAAAGGCGCGCCACACACGTACCCACATAAGAGCTGTGGGTCCCCTGTGGGGGCTGATGAGTTGAATGACGAGAAGGTGAAAGGGGGGATCTCTCTTTTTTTTAATAGACTTTTTTCGAGCCCTGACAGGTTGCAGATGAAGACTCAGATAGCTGTTGGGTTGGAGTGAGTACTGTGAGGACTGTGTTTTTGGTGGTGCAATAAGTAGTTTGGTAGGGTGGTGATTGAAGATGACACTGTTGTAGCTCTGGGTGTTGACACGAGTCCAGCACTAAACTGTAAGATGCAAATCTGTGTTGCCATTTCTCTCGTTTGTCGAGTTGTGGCAACAATGGAGCTGTAAGAACCAGACGGCGGTGGACTAGATTTCTGACTGGTGTAGATTTTTCGACCTACAGGTGTTGGCACCTTTTCTTTCACTCTAATCTCCTGTATAGCATGTTCATAGACATATACAGGGCAGTCGCATGAGGAGGCTGTACAATTAGCCATACAGTTGACGCAGCGAGGGGATGGGGGTAGACTGTCACCCTAGTGAACATCCCTGCCACATGTGATGCACTTAGCAGCATTTCTGCAGGACTGTCGAGTATGGTTGAAATGTTGGCATTGCTAGCAACGTGTAGAATTAGGTATATATGGTCGCACAGTAATGACCTCGTAGCCAGCCTTGATCTTTGGTGGAAGGATTACTCGATCAAAGGTCAGAAATAGGTACGAGTTGGCACTAAGTTCTTATCAACTTTTTTCATGACTCTGTGGACAGCCATGACTTCCTGATCAGACAGATATTCTTGAATCTCCCCCTCACTTAGCACATCCAAGAGGTTGGTGGAAACAACCTCACAACAAGAGTTGAGAGTACAATGAGCCTCCACTTGTGCATGGTAGTGTGTTATCAGGGGGGCTTTCAGCAGACATTGTGCCTGAAAGGTACTGTTTGTCTCCAGCAGAAGAGTGGCATTCCGAATACAAGAACACGACTTCACCAGGCCTGCAATTGCATCGATTCCTTTTTGGATCACTAACGAATTCACAGAAAAACAATTCCCTTCCTCAGTCCGGGACACCACAAGTTAATAGGTGCTGCAGGAAGGCTCGTCAAGGCAGTGTTTTCTTTCGAATCTTTAAATTCCTTATATTGTCGTTTAGAAGAGGAACCCATAGCAATTGAATCCCCCACGATTGCCAGTGTCTCCGATGGCATGCTCCTTCCTACTGGGGGCCCCCTAAAAGGGGGCTCACCTGCATTAGGTGATTGTCCACGTATCCTGAACTTCAGTCAGAGGGACCAATTGGCATTCTGGGAAGGTGTCAGCTCAGGCAATCACCCCTCGCTGGGCCTGACCTTTACCAAGGGGTACATGCAAGCCCTAAATGCCAACCCGGGGCTGGGACTTACGCATTACCCAGTCACCTTTTACGGAGTGAGTGCATGGGCAGCCTTCAGGTATGCACAGGGAGGAGAAAAGAAGAAGAGAGACCTCAAACACCAAGGCAGAGGTAAAGAACTGAAAGAATATTTAAGTAACAGGAAATATACAGACAGAACACATGTTGTTTATAACTATCGGTTTCCCAAAGTAGGCACAAAACTGTCCCCAAGAAAGGGTAGTCTTGCAGCGCGAAAAGGAACTATCACTGCAAAGGCTGGGGCCCGTGTTTGCCATGCACGTACTCACCAAAGAGAGGTGAGCCCCCTGGGGGTATGCAGTGTCTGCTAAAGATTCAGACTATTGCAAGCTAAACTTCACAAACAACACTGGGAATCATTGTATATGAGAATTTAAATGTTGATTGCAAGCACCACTGCTCATCTGAGGATGAAACTTTAAACATGTTGCAGAAAACCATGTGCAGTTTTGATGTTGTTTGAAAGGAATATTGTCAAATACAAGGTTAAGTTGGCAAAAAAAGTATATCACAAAAAAAAAAAAAAAAAAAAACTTGAGATCCATGGGCTTTCAGTGGCATCCATTGATTTGGAACTATAATATATGAAGAAACATTCAGTATACAACTGTGGTGTCGCACAAGTATAAAGTGCCCGCCACCTACTTTCGCCGCGCGCCGCCATGCACGCACGGCACGGCGTTCTTATGATGTCAGCCACGAGCGCCCTCTGCTACAACTCCGCTTGTGGCCACCACTGAACGACATCGTTCACTTGGGACTGAGATAGGAACCAGTTAACACTTCAGAATCAGATAGGCACCAGTGAAGACTTGGCTATCGGATAGGCACTAAGCAGGCCTCTAGCTCAACTATGTATCAGCATTCTGCAGTACTGAGCTATGTAAAAGTTAAGTATTACTAAGTAAGAAATATATATCTCATTCTAATTTACTTGAGTGTTTCTAGTTTCTGCTGTCCCACTGGCTGGTCACCTCCTACCTACATAAGCGTGCATCCTTTATTCCTGTGTCGGTCTTTCTACTCGGCCACCGACAACTACAACGGAAAGGAGACACAAAAGCGGCGACGAGGCTGCGACACAAAAGTGGCGACGAGGAGCGATAGAAGAACCTTAGACCAGCCTGCTTGCAGCAGCCAGACAGCAACAGTCGGAGCACGCAGAAATTGCTCCCGCCCACCCACCCTTACTATAAGAATTTTGGGGGAAGATATTTTGTTACGTGTTTTGTCGACTTTTTTGTTGCAGAGCGTCCGCTTTCATATTGCATTTGTGTTTTGTTATAATTTACTTGTATGCGCGGCGTCTAATCGGTCAGCATGGCCACTACTTCGAACCCAAACTTAATGGAAATTATTCAGTTACAGACGGCGCAAATCACGCAACTACTTCAAGCAGTGGCGCAGTTGATGGCAACTCAACAACAGCCGTCGCATCAGCAGCCTACACCTGCAGCCGCACTGCTTCCTACGTTTCGCCAGTACAACAAACGTGACGAAGAATGGAGCTACTATTTGGCGCAATTTCAAAAACTTGTCGCGGCTCATCAAATTACAGGTCAGAGAGAGAAGCATCTGTTATTATCCGTTGTGGGCGCCAACACCTTCGTGTTACTGCAGAAACGTTTCCCCCACGCATCTCCTCGTGATCTAGAATTCGATCAAATTGTATGAGAAAAAAGTTCTTGTAGCCGCTGCACGGTACCGATTGTTCAGACTTAAAAAATTACCGTAGCAATCACACCAGGAATGGATCACTGAATTGAAGGGCTTAACCCGCAAATGTAAATTTACTTGCTCTTGTGGACTCTCTTATAGTGACGATATGTTGAGGGATGCAATTACGCAGAACATTGAGGACCCCAGAATTAGGGCAGCAATTCTAAAACAATCTGACCCCTCATTAGATGTACTGCAGCTTATTGAAGCGCATGATACCTTTGACTTAGCAGATGTAGAAATGTAAAGCCACAGTGTTAATTCAGTGCGCCGCAACGGTCGCTTTCCTTGCCGTAGTTCTCAGTATAGCACTAGTGATTCTTTAAATTCTACCGGCCGTGCTCAACAGGCAGTGAACAATAGCCAGTGTTATAGTGCGACACAAAGGTCACTCTGTTGTGTTAGACAAAGTAATTTGAATAACGGGCGCCAACATTCATTTCAGAAAAATGTTCGTAAATCTTGCCCTCAGTGTGTATCTCGCCACAAGCGTGCGCAATGCCCTAGCCACAACGCAACCTGTTATCAATGTGGCAAATCAGGACACGTACAGACAGTGTGTATGCAGATGAAATATCCTAAGAACGGTGCCATTAGAAACAGTACTTCGCACAGTGCACAAACAGTTCATACAGTAAATGTTATACACGCGGTGGACTTGGACAGTGCTTCTCTTGATTCTCAAATGCAAGAACGTTTTTCTGCACCTATTGCAAAACTATGTAGTGAGCCACGTAGCAAGTGTCATCGAGCGCATAAATCTGTGCAACGGAAAAGGGTTCGGGACAAGCAAAATGACTATGTACAGTGCAATCCTGTAGTGAACCTAGTACCTTCTACAACTTCTCCTTGTAAAAGTGCCCAGTACTGTGTAGCTAGTGACAGTAGACTTGATGTAGCTACTCAAAAGTTTAGTGCAGTAGTTAGTAAATCTGTAGTACCCTCGCATTGCGCGGACGCCGATCCGGCGGTAGTGCCATCTAGTGACAGTGTTGTTAATCCGCTGTGTGCCGATTCTGCGCCGCTTACTTCCGTACGCAGCCCGCGCATTCGCAAGCGCAGCAAACAAGCTGTATTAGACGTTGCCCACATTCGCGCACCTGTCGAGCGCCACAATCAAAAACTTTTTGTGACTCTTTGCATAGAAAATAAGACTGTGAAATTTCAGCTTGATACTGGTTCCGCTGTTACCTTAATTAATAAAGACAATTACAAACTTCTGGGTTCGCCAAAATTGTCGCCGTCTCAAGTGCTCACTGCGTACACAGGTCAAAATATTCCCGTGCTAGGAACGTGTAGCCTGCCTGCCTCTTTTCAAGGTGTAACAAAAACAGTTGCTTTTGTAGTTCTTCAGGCCAAATCTACACAGAACAGTTTTGGACTAGATGCACTCGACTTGTTTGGCTTATCAATTCAAAGAGATGTGCTTCAAATATCGTCAGTAGTGCCTCAGGACAAACTCAATGCATTGTGTGAAAAATATAGTGACTTGTTTTCGCCGGAATTAGGTTGTGCAAGAGACTTCGTGGCACATGTAACTTGAAAAGAATCTGCAGTACCAAAATTTCGTAAAGCTAGACCAGTGCTGGTCACCACCTACCTGCATAAGCGTGCATCCTTTATTCCTGTGTCGGTCTTTCTACTCTGCCACCGCCACCTACGACAGAAACGAGACACAAAAGCGGCGACGAGGCTGGGACACAAAAACAACAGTACTATTAATTTCTATTATGAAGCGAGCTGTACTTAATACTACATCCCACTGCATCCCTTGGGACCACGGGTAGGTGTAAACCACTAAAGTTTATGCCAACCCCAAAACCACTGCAGGGATAAGAAAATCCATGTCAGGAGGAAACACCAAACACACTACATGCTTAGCATAGTAAGTGGTGCCACCATATAGTGTCATATACCTTTTTCAGATCCAAAAATGAAACAATGTCTTTTGAATTGGGTCTCTAAACATATTAAATAAGGAGAAATCCATATTGACAATTTAATAATTATCCTTCACATATAAGCTACCAACATAATTCCCAGTTAATCAAGTAGCACACTGATTGTCCTATTGTTATCTGCAGACTTGCTTTCTCTCTTCTCTGGTTTTAAACTGTAGATGACAGTGCTTTCTCACCACTGAGGGAAATTTACCTTCATGTCATAATCAATAAAATGGCAAAATTTTTAACTTTTACTATTCTTATTCGTTGGCTATAGCATTTGGTTGTGGATTTTATCAAGTACTAACACAGTGTTACAACAAACAGCTAAAAGACTGTAGAACGACCATTCATGAACTTGCAAGGTATCTGCTGTAAATGCAATTTTCGTTGGAGCAATCACTGTAATTCATGACTTTGTGGAACAGCTTCCACCAGATCCACAGGTTCGCACTGCAGTCTTGTAACTAGATAAACCACTGTTGGAAGACATTTTACCCACAGCACATTCATTCAATATTGCAAAGGTGGCTAATGAATGACTAATGGTGAGGCCAGTGTCTTTGATGTGCACCACCCTCACACAGCATGTGTAGGACAGCCCCCAGGTTAAGGCATTGTGGTGATTCATCATTGTCAGATGTCTCTATGGCATCTGAGCCCCTGGTTGCAGACCAAGAGGGCTGCTCCCAACCAGACTGTCTAGATCACTAGTGATCTAGCACACACTCGAGCAAAGGCAGACATCTTTGACTGGTGTGTTGCAACTGCATCTGTTCTGCCCCACAAGGTCAACAAGATACTGCATAAGTGCTGCAGTCAGTCATCTCAATGGATGATCCTTTCATGCAGAAGTTATTTATCATGCCCATTGTCTACAATGAGGATGTTTGACTTTGGGTGGACACACAAGTCACTCTCTTTTTTGATCGACTTTGCAACTTAAGCATGACTGGACTCTCCTGGGTAGTCTCCACCTTCATGGCATTTAGTGGCCTCTGGTGACAGTTCTGTTTCCCCACATGGACAGTCCACAGCCAGAGCAACCTACAGTCATGTTACATGGCTAATTACATTATTTGTTGTCAACCACATCATGGCCATCAATATTTTTGGCTCAATGAATTCACATTGTTTGGGTTTTCTATCCCAGACAAAGACAAGGTCATATCCACTATAGTCCCCTTCCAGGAACTAGATGATCATTACTCTAATACACTTAGTTTTGGGTGTACCATACAATTTCAGGTGCACATCAGCTTTCAGTTTGCTGGTACATTGTGTTTCTACCATGCAACAACCATTCTAACAGCACTACACTATGTCTCATGCAGTACAGCAAGAGCTGGATTGTCTTCAGGATGGTTAAGTTATTGAACCAGCAAGATTTGGTGCAGGCGCAACACCTCTCACCATCATTAGAAAACCCAATGATTCTCAAGCACAAAATCATTGCTCAACCACAGGAAGATCTTATTACCATACTGGCTGGAGGGGAATACTTCTCAAATAAATGACCTTTTAGATGAAGAATCTCAGAACACTGTGGTCATTATTGTAACCTCCAAACTTTATCATATGAAGTCTAACAAATAACTCACGTCGGCCGTTAAGTACAGAACTGAACACATTAACTTAACAGTTTGGCATTCACTAAACAACTGCCTGCGCGACTGCCTGCTCCGTTCATAGAGGGCACGCTGCTTGTCTCTTAGTCTCGTGGGCCTCTGATGGCGGGAACTGCCGGTGTGCTCGATTAGAATTATGTGGCATGCAGTACATCTCTCTCTTCTGCAGAGAATAACTAAACTCTTACACATGAAACATTCATTTTGACCTCATGGCCAAAGCACCAAGCCGGAACCAAGGAGTACAGGTGAGCAGACAGAGCGCCGTGCAACACAGTGAGCCCTGCCCGTTGGTGGCCAGTGAGATATGACTGGAGAAGGTGGATCGTAGCCCATGACGCTGTCGTGACTCTCGCCTGGTGCTCAAATATTCAAATGTTCAGATGTCTGTAAATCTATCGGACCAAACTGCGTGGTCACCAGTCCGTAGCTTACAAACTACTTAAACCTAAGTAAACTAACCTAAGGACAACACACACACCCATGCCCCAGGGAGGATTCGAACCTCCACGGCGAGCAACTGCGCGCTCCGCAGCGAGACGCCTTAGACCGCTCGGCTACTCCGCCGTGGCTCGCCTGGTGCCGTAGGCGGCGTAACAGCTAGCAGCGATGACGGCAGAGGCAGCAGAGGTGGTGACGGCAGTGATGGATGCGGAGTAGGTACCACGGGAGGGGCTGATGCCGGCCAAATTCTAGGTGTTGCTGGACACTGAGCCCCAGATGCTGTGGAGTGTCGGCCGGGAGAAGGCTGGGTTTGGTGCTCGGCCTCATCAAGTGAAGGGCAAACCCACGAGTGTCGGGACGTCCTCCCCCTCCTAACCTGCCACCCTAGGACGCAATTGATCCACATGTCGAGATGTGAGGCCGTCCCCCGTGCAGACCTCACAGAGCTGGCGGCCAGAACAGTGCATGACAACTGCTGGGATCCATTTGGGTGGGCGGTGGCCAAACTCCGCAGTGCACAAACGGAAATGGGCCAGCGGCGCTGCACAGCAGGTGAAGCAGCATCTGAGGCTGTCAGCCTTGTAAGAGTTCTGATGGGCTCTTATCATCGATCGGTGTAAAACGGTAGGAAGCCAGGAATCTCTCTAATGCCAAGTCGGGTGAAGATTGAACTACGTACTTCTTCATTTGGGTCTTAAATGTTCTGACAAGATGTTCAACCTCTCCATTAGATTCGGGGTGAAAAGAGGACACCAACACGTGATGGATACCTCGCCTGGCACAGAATTCGTCAAATTCTTGAGAATAAAACTGGGGGACGTTATCAGTAACTAAAATGATAGGCAGACCTTTGAGAGCAAAGATCTTATATAATTCTGAAACCGTTACTGCTGTTGACATAGAAGTGTAATGTGCCATGTATGGAAACCTTGAAAACACGTCGACCACCAATAGCCAGAAGGAATTCAAGAAAGGACCTGCAAAGTGTACATGAACTCATTCCCAAGCCTGTTCCGGATCTGGCCACGGTGAAAGGGTTGTGTGCAGAGCAGCCTGGCGAGTCGCACATTTTGAGCAGGCCGACAAGTCTGACAATATCTCCGTCCAGGCCTGGCCATAACACATGGCGGCGGGATAGTGCTTTTGTACGGGACGTACCCAGTGGTCCATGTGCAGAAGACAGAGGACCTCGCGACATAGAGAGGAGGGAATTACCATCTGAGGTGGTGCGCCTGCCGTGGACGGTAAGAGGAATCCGTCCCTTACTGAAAACTGATACTGAAAGGAAAAGTAATTGCAAAGTGGATCCAAAACATGGCCCAGATGCCTCTCCAGCCAGCTGTGTTGTACAAAAGAGACCACCTGTCATATCACAGGATCGGCTGTGACCGCAGCTGCAATACGCGATGCAATAAGAGGAAAACCATCCACTACCTGTTGTTACACCACATCCAGATGAAAACAGAGTAATTCGTCAGTTTCAAAAACAGGGTCGGGACCCACTGGAAGACGAGACAGCGCATCGGCATTAGTATGATAGGCTGTGGGGAGAAAATGGATTGAAGGGTTGAACAGGGAAATCAAGGGTTTATGATCTGTGATCAAATTAAATTTTGTGCCATACAGAAAAACGTAGAATTTGCATAGATGATGGCAAGGGCCTGTTTTTCTATCTGTGAATATTTGAGTTGTGCAGAGTTCAATGTTTTCGGCACATAAGCAATGGGTCTCTCAGTACCGTCTTTGTACCTATGGGCCAAGACTGCTCCCACCCCATGTTGGGTCGCATCCATAGCCAAAACTACTTGTTGCCCGGGATGGAAGGGGAACAAACAGGGGTCAGACTTAACTTTTGTTTCAAAAGAGAAAACACATTTTTACACACCTGTGACCACTGAAAACACATGCCTTTATGCAAAAGGCCATGTAATGGTTGCGTTATGGAAGCCACATCGGCAAGAAATTTACTCATAATATGCAATCTCACCGAGAAAAACCTGTAACTCCTGCACCAACGTAGGGTGATGTAAAGCCAAAATGTCTGTGACATGCTGGTGTAAAGGGGTGACAACCTCAGAGACCTGGAGTGGAAAAAAAAAAGTAGGTTCCTCAAGTGGTCATTGGCAGATGTGCCCGACACCTTGATGTTGTCCAGATAATTTATACAGCCCAGAATTAGCACTGTGAGCTGTTCCAGGAACCGCTGGAATACGGCTGGGGCGCTGGCAACCCCAAACAGTAGGTGTAAATACTAGTATAGGCCAAATGGTGTATAAACCACCAACGAACACTGCAACTCCTCGTCCAAGGGAAGCTGAAGGCAAGACTCTGCCAAATCCACCTTCTAAAAAAAAAAAAAAAAAAAAAATGTCCTCCTGACACTTTGTGAGCAGTTCCTCCTGGCGAGGCAATGGATAAGTGTAAATGATTGACTTTGGGTTGATTGTGGTCTTATAATCGCCAAAGATGTGCAACTTACCAGTTGGCTTTATTACGATGACCAAGGGAGAAGACCACTCACTTGAGGAAATAGGATGAATGACCCCCAGGGATGCGAGGCAATCTAATTCTGCTTTGACAGAAACGTGGAGGGCCACTGGTATCTGGCGCAACAAAAAAAAGAAATGCAGGCACGCGGTTTCATAGATATGTGCACCTGAAATGATATGGTGCAACCCAAACCCGGTGTAAAAAGAGAAGACAATTCTGAGCAGAGCTCGTCCAGTTGCAGATAGGATACCTCGTTCGAGACTAATTTGACATAATCCGAAATAGAAAACCCAAACAACTGAAATGCATCCATACCAAAAAGATTCTCTGTGGTTGCATTGTCCACTACAAGAAAGGTTAAGGGGCAAATGACAGCAGTATGCCACCCAAGCAGTAAATTGGCCAAGCACTGGAATCCGTTGTTTGTTATAACTGAGCAACTTGCGAGTGACTGGCTGCAGGGGAGGGGAGCCTAACTCGACATACATTTGTGAGTTCACCAGAGTAACGGCTGCAACCATATAAACCTGCATACAGAGGACCTTGTTGTCGACTTTTAGGTTCAGTAAAAGTTTAGAAGGACCCGCGGACAGTGCCGCCATACTGACTTCCGTATCTACATCCATATCCTGATTTGACTTGCACACAGACAAAATGTGACCTTTTTTGCTGCACTGATGGCACGTGGCCCCGTGCTGAGGGCAAGCACACCAATTGCGACTGACAAAGAAAGAGGGGCAGGAGGGCACTAGAGTGGCCCTGAGTCATCTGTTGTTGCGGGCTGTGTGCCCTTGGCTTCTGCTGTTGCATAGGCCGTTTACCGCTTGACCATACAGAGCTTTGGGTAACGGCGGCATTGTCCTCAGGGGGCTCGTCTACCTGTGGGTGGCAAGAGGGGGAAGGCTGCACAGCCAATACGTCACACCAAGCCTCAATTTAATTTCCCGCCATCCTCAACACTTCGTGGGCTTGGGCAATTTTTAAGACCTCTGACAATGAAGGGTTTTTGTGTTGTAAGGTGTGCTCCCTCACTTCCCTGTCGGGCGCCAGGTGAATAGTCGCATCTCTGACCATCTGATCTGCATAAGACTCCTTGTGAACCTCCAAAACAAAATTGCAACGGTGACTAAGACCGTGTAATTCAGCCGCCCACACCCGATATGAGTAGTGCAGTTGTTAAGGCACCTATAAAACTCCGCTCTAGCAGCTATGACATGAGTACACTTGCAGTAGTAAGAAGACAGTAATTGATGCATCAGATCAAAAGTGAGAGACTTTAGGTCCTGCATGGGGGCCACTTGACACAACAAATGATAAATCTTAGGAGAAATCCATGAAAGAAAAGGGCGCGGCAAAGCCCGACATCCCAGACGTCAGAAGCCTGAAAATGTTGCCGCAGACGCTTTTGTAAGATTCCCACTCTTCTGCGGCCTAGTTAAGTGCAGAAAAAGGCAACAGGTATGAGACAGGGGTAGACGCGACCAGCACTGTGGGCCGAAGCTGAAGACTGAAATACCTGGGTAAGATTTTACAAAGCTGTTGTGAAGACATGTGCCTGGTTTTGCAACGCTGCACCAAGATCCGTCTGTTGATCAACGAGATGGCGTAGGAATTCTTTGAGTGTAGCTTCCGTCATTTTAAAAGGCGTCTATTGAACCTAGTCAGAAAACAGAATATGTGGAATCTAACACACTCATCGCCAATGAGTGTTGTAACCTCTGAACTATATCATATAAAGTCTAACATAAATGGTCCGCTTCTGCTGTTAAGTACAGAATTGAACATAACAACAGTTTGGCATTCACTACACAACTGCCTGCGCAACTCCGTGCTACATCCGCCTTTCTTCATAGAGGGCAAGCTGCTTGTCTCTAGAGAGCCTGTATAGGGAGAGAGTGGCCATGTGTGATACCACTCCCAATTGGCTAACAGTCCAAGATGCCATGTTTTTACCAGATGTGACGAGCTTTATATGTGTGTGAATAGCTGTAGTGTGCGTTTCTGTATTTTGGTGTATCTTAAAAGCTTCTGACAGCGATTTTATTGTGCTGTTACATACAGTTTGTATAACGGTAGGCACTGCCCCACTTTTTCACGTCTTTTGTCGTTTCTATTTGAGTAAATTAACGTATTGCTTGTTGGTCGTTGACGATAACCTTATAACTTCGTGGCCATTTTTACGATTATATGTTGGTTTTAAGTGATTTACTGAATGTAATTAATAATGTCTCTGTAAAGTTAATATTTTCTGCTTCGCCCCCCCCCCCCGCCCCCCAGCAAGAAAGCCATTGATGAAATTCAGTAAGCGAACTACTGCCTCTGAAATTCCCATGTGGTGTAGTGGTTGCATACTGAATTCATAATGTGAATGTCACGAGTTTGTATCCTGTAAGCGATACATTAAAAAAGTGTATTTTCTAGCTTTTTCTTAATTCATGGCTCTCATTTTTGACATCATGCTACAAGGATGCTACGGCATCTCTCCAACCTCCACAACCCTGTATTATTGGTTATGGGACGTGACATAAGAAAGGGAGGGGAAGGACTATTCAATTACCTACATTGAGTCTTTTTCTCCTGTTTCACTAGATATAATGTCAGTATTTTTCTGATTTTCTGTGATACAGTGTCCCTAAAAGTATCTACAGAATGACTTTTTTCATATTTCCCAGTAGGAATATGTTATAAGATCGACAGCACAGTACCTCAACAAACTGCCATTACGTTTCACATTTGTTGATGTTGGTTTATGATTATACTGCTTCATTTTCACCATGTTAGTCAGTATTACCACTGAATGTAAAGTGCACTAAGTTATTTGATGTTTAAATGCAAAACCAGTTAATCCTGCTCAAATTCACTGGCAGCTTGTTGAAGTTTATGGTGCACATATAATAAATAATGGAAATTTACATGAAGAGTGTAGGCTGTTTAATGAAGGAAGGACGCATATTCGTGATAAACGATCTGGACAACCTACTGTCCTTAATGAAGACTTTACACAATAAGTTGTTGAGGCAATTCATCAGGACAGGTGCTTTCCTATTGTCGAGCTGAGTCAGAGATTTCCACATCGGGAATTTCCTGGTGGAAAGCATTTGGAAAGTGATAACATATTGAAAGGAATTGTTACTAACTGGTTTAACATTCATATAATAGAGCTCTTTGATGATGGGATTCAAAAGCTTGTGACACAACTTGACAAAGGTTTAGATGTTCATGGTGACTATGTTGAAAAGTGAAAAGAAATTTTAGTTTGTAATTCAATCTACTTTCACAAATAAAGTTTCTATTACTCCATTAAAAATTGGTCCTTCCTTTAATTTCCTTGCAGCTATACACAGTCACTGCAGTGACTATCAAAAATTCTGAAATGTTTGTGGAAGTCATCCAGCAGATGCAGATAGACCCAAGTAAGATCATAGTCAACCTCAACATTGTGTGAATGGCATTTTTTTCCCTACTTTCTGATGAAGGCTGCAAACTTAAGTTGTGTGTGTATGACTGTCTTTATGTGCCCATTTCAGCTCTATGTATATCTATGTGGTGAGTTGTAACCTTAATATATTGACTCATTCAAAAGAAACTGTAACATTCATTTAGTGAACACTAGACAGAACAGCGATATACACACCTGAAGTGTTGCATAGAATGGTATACACATTTATATAACCACTGATGGAGCCCACATCATATATTAATGTTAAACAAAAATCTCAAACCAACTTAGGTTTCCTTGGAGCAGCTTTGAATTTTGGCAAGATTTTCAGAACACACATATTATACAAAAATAGAAACTTTTATTTGTAAATTGTACAAATGTTTCTTTGTACAGTCATATACATACAAAAATATACAGACGGACCTTAACATAATTCAAACTCACTATTACAATCTTAGAAATATTTCTTGGGTAAAAATTAGCATATTTATATCAAGGAATGAACTCGTATAAAATGGTGATCAATTATTGAAATTGTCTTGATCGACGTCTTGTGTCATCACAAAGCAGCATTTATGTTGCTCACAATAATGTTATATTTACTTCCTCAATGTCAAATTTTGTCATACTGTTCATATCTTATTTTTATTACTGCAAGTAAATCATAATAAAAAATAGTTTTTGTAGCCTATCTATTTTAGTCCAGTCATTTGAGAACAAAATTCTCAGTCGCCAATTTCAGTTGTTTCTCACAATTGTTGATCTTATGTTGAGATTTTAAACTGGTCCACAGGATATTCAGATTTATAACTCTTCAAATGGTTTTCCATCATTTTCATCTGTTTCCTGAAATAAATAATTGGCATTGGATAAGAACAGAACAGAACAGTGCACAAGATCTGAAAACTAAATTTTGATAACTATAAAAGGAGTACTATCTACATATTGGAAAACAACTCCAACAACAAAATATGCAACAACTTTAAATTTTGTGTAACAGTGGATGTCAATCTAAATTATGTCTTCATTACTACTGAGAACATTCAAGTTTCAGTTGTGCTATTAATCTCCACACAGCTCTGTCAGAAACCAAAGGCAATTACTGGTATTTTCTCATTTCAGTTCCTTTTAATTCAATAAAACATTTGTCATAGAACTTTCATTTCTGCAGGTATGTGACCCAAGTTTTCAGTCACACAGTATCATCTTGCAAGAAGATAAATCGAATAAAAAATTTAACACTGTTTCTTTTATAGTAAAAAGTGAATGCACAGTGTATTTCAGAGCTGTCCTTTTAAAAAACATAATTGCTAATATGTGTCACTATCCTACATGGCGGGGAAAGAAGAGAAATGCAAGATAAAACTGAACTTAGAGTATCTAAAGAATTTTCAACAGAAGGATAGCTACATATGCAGAATATGAGTATAGGGGTAGATGTGAGGCTAGGTGGGGTGTATCTGCATGAAGATACAGGTACATCATCTTTTGCCATGCTCCTTAGCCCTTTTTCACCAATGCGTAACATGTCAGAGGCACACCAGAGCCGCCTGCTGTGGCTTCTTCTTCTTCTTCTTCTTCTTCTTCTTCTTCTTCTTCTTTCCTTTAAGGGCACACAACTGCTGAGGTTATTAGTGCCCGACCTTAAACGTGAATGTACCATAAACAGAGTTAAGACAACTGCCAATGACGACGATACCAGGATATCGCTAAAAACATAGGGTAAAATACACCAAGAGGAGGAATTAAAGGTCCTTTGATAAATAAATCATCTGCATAAAATGCAAGACCCAAGCAGCTGCTTGTGCGTTGTAGGCTAAAATTTCCTCGAAAGTGTTCGGCAGATTAATGGCAAAATGGACATGATTAAAATTAACACAGGACATTAAAACATGGCACACTGTCAGTGGGTGACTGCAGGAACACAATGGTGCGGGGTTCAAATGTCAGCAAGTTGCAGTGACTGAACCGGCAGTGACCAATCTGAAACCGGGCCAGGATGACTTCCTCCCGGCGAGAGGGGCGTGAGGTGGTCTTCCAAGTTGTTGGGATTGGTTTAATGGTTCATAACTTATTGGCACGAAGTGAGGACCACAAACTATGCAAATGTAAATTCAAATGTTTGTAGAGCTTATGGGACTTAACTGCGGGGTCATCAGTCCCTAAATTTACAAACTACTTATGAACTAGCTTATACTAAAGATGGCACAAACATCCATGACCGAGAGGGGATTCAAACCCCCGACCACAGCGGCCGTGTAGACCCTGACTTGCACGCTGCAGACCGCTCGGCCACTACGGCCGGCCCACAAACTATGCCACAACGATAAAATGCGTCAGCAAATAGCACCTATAATGTCATTGGATGGGACACAGAAGGTAGTTGTCCGAGGTAGGAGGGATGCAGCCTTGGCCGCAGCATCGGCAGCCTCGTTCCCAGGCACACCTACGTGGCCAGGTACCCACAGAAAGCAAACGTGTGAACCGTCGTTCACTAACAATTGAAGGGAGTGTTGAATTCGGTGTACGACAGGGTGGATCGGATATGGGTCTCTAAGACTTTGCCATTTGCTCTGACTCCATCAGTGCCATTCATAGGAAGGACGGCGGTGGTGACAGATATACAGATCAGCTTGATAGAGAGTAAAAATCTCAGCTGTGAAAATCTAACACTGGACAGGAAGCCTGTATTGAAACCTGTCATCTCCAATGACAAGGACAGATCCGACACCATCAGTGGTCTTTGAGCCATCTGTATAGATAAAAATGGTAGTATCAAGCTGTGAACGAAGTTCAACAAACCTCAAGCGGTATACCAAATCTAGAGCACTCTCGTTCTGGAGAGAGCAGAGTTCAAAATGAATAACCGGAGCCTGGAGCCATGGTGGCATTGGGCTTTCACGCATTCAAAAGGTGGGAGGGAAAGTAAGATCGAGTTGCTGTAGAAGGCGACAAAATGAACTCTGGGAGGGAGCAAGGCAAGTGCAGACAGCTCATATTGGCGATCGAGGGCGTCATTGAAGAATGATGGGTAGGATGGATGGGTGGGCATTGACAGCAGGCAGCATGCGTAACGACATAGTAGTGTATCATGCCAATAGTTCAGTGGTAATTTGGTAGCTTTGGCATAAAGAATTTCAACAGAGCTGGTGTAAAATGCTCCAGTCGCCAGGGGTAACCCCCGATGGTGGACTGAGTTTACACGGCGTAAAATTGATGACCGTGCAGAAGAGTAAACGAAGCTTCCACAATCCAGTTTTGAGCGGACAGTGGACCAGTAGAGGTAAAGGACAGTTCGATCCGATCCGCATGATGGAGGACGTTAAGAGAACGAGTACATCTGCCAGCCAGATAGGATACACGCGGATACCAGCAGAGTTTCCTATCCAGTATTAGCCCTAAAAATGTTGTAGTCTCCACAAGTGGCAGAGTAACAGGGCAAGACGTAGAGATGGTGGAAGAAATTCTTTGTATCTCCAGACTGTTTTCTCACTGGAGAAAGGGAAGCCATTGGCGACACTAAGAATAAAGATGGTCAAGACCATGCTGAAGACAGCGTTCCAGGAGACACGCTCTCTGGGAGCTGCAGTAGATTGCAAAGTCGTCCACAAAAAGGGAGCCAGAGACGTCAGCTGGAAGACAATTCATAATTGGGTTGATTGCTATGGTGGAAAGTGCCACGCTACACACAGATCCTTGTGGCAACCCATTCTCCTGGCGAAAAGTGCCTGACAAAACAGAACCCACTTTTACCCTAAACCTTCGATCCATTAAAAATGCTTGAATAAAAAGGGAAAGTCGGCCGTGAAAGCCCCACATATGGAGCTATGGAGCGTGCGGAGAATGCCCGCCCTCCAACAGGTGTCTTAAGCCCTCTCCACATCCAAGAACACAGCCTACGAAATCCGCATTGGACGTTGGTAAGGAGACGGCGAGATTTTAGAAGCCAAATCAACCGAGCATTAACCATGCATTCCATCACCCTGCAAACGCAGCTGGTGAGAGAAATGTGGCGATAACTGGAAGGAAGATGTTTGTCCTTCCCTGGTTTTGGTAGGGGAACAACAATTGCTTCACACCAGCGTGTGGGAACCTGAACTTCAGTCCACATGCGATTTTAGGTGCAGAGGAGAAAACATTTACCCGCAAGAGAAAGGTTCTTTTTTTTTTTTTTTTTTGTGGTTTTAGGGCGCACAACTTCTATGGTCATTAGCGCCCAGCTAAGAACATTGATTCGCCATGATCTAAAAAAAATGGTGACTGTCAGAACATCAGCAAGAGGCTAAAAACGAAAGATAAAAGACAATTAAAAGAGTTAAATATCCTTGGATAAGTTGGCCAAGTTGATAAAACGCAAAACTCGAGCAGCTGCTCGTGTGTCATCAGCTAAAATTTCCTCCAGAGTAGACGGAAAGTGAAGGGCTACACGGAGATGATTAAAATTAACACAAGTCAGTAAAACATGTCGCACTGTCAGCAGTTCACCGCAGGAGCATAGCGGTGCAGGTTCGGCGGATAGCAAGTGACGGTGGCTGAAACGGCAATGACCGATCCGCAACCGAGCCAGGATGACCTCCTCCCGCCGAGAGGGGCGTGAGGATGTCCTCCAAGCGGTCGGGATCGGTTTGACAGTTCGCAATTTATTGTTGTACAGTGAAAGCCACACACTGTGCCATTGCGACACGATACTCCGGCGAAGAGCCCGTTGAACATCGTCCGATGGGACGCAAAAGGTAGCCATGCGAGGTAAAAGAGCTGCTGCCTTGGCTGCTGTGTCGGCGGCCTCATTCCCGGGCACACCCACATGGCCAGGGACCCACAGGAAAGATACGTGACAGCTGTCATCCGCCAGCAACTGGAGGGAGCGTTGGATCCGATACACGAGAGGATGGTTCGAGAAAGGGTCCTTAAGACTCTGCAGGGCACTAAGGGAGTCAAGATGTTGTAGCAGGCGGCGAAACCGAACTCCAGGTGGAAGCAAGGCAATCGCAGACAACTGATATTGGCGATCGAGTGAGTCGTCAAAAAATAATCTGTAAGATGGATGGTTGGGCATCGACCGTAGGCGGCATGCATACCGACACAAGAGTATGTCACGTCGAGTGGTCAAGGGTAATACAGCAGCCTCGGCATACAGACTTTCAATAGGGCTGGTATAAAATGCACCGGTCGCCAGACGTAATCCACGATGGTGGATAGAGTTGAGACGGCGGAGAATCGACGGCCGTGCTGAAGAGTACACAAGGCTTCCATAGTCGAGCTTCGACTGAACAATGGCCTGGTAAAGGTGAAGCAGGACGGTACGATCCGCTCCCCATGACGTGCCACTGAGGACACGAAGAACGTTAAGGGATCGGGCACAACGGGCAGCCAGGCAGGACACGTGTGTGGACCAGCAAAGTTTGCGATCCAACATGAGTCCCAAGAATTTCGTAGTCTCCACGAAAGGGAGAGCAACAGGGCCGAGACGTAGAGAAGGTGGAAGAAATTCCTTGTATCTCCAAAAATTGATACACACAGTTTTCTCAGTGGAGAATCGGAAGCCGTTTGCGATGCTCCAGGAATATAGACGGTCAAGACAGCGTTGGAGAGAACGCTCCAAGAGACACGTCCGCTGGGCGCTACAATAAATTGCGAAATCGTCAACAAAAAGAGACGTCGGCTGAAAGGCAGTCCACGATCGGATTGATTGCAATGGCAAAGAGCGCCACACTCAAGACGGAGCCCTGTGGTACCCCATTCTCCTGGCAAAAGGTATCTGACAAAACAGAGCCCACCCGTACCCGGAACTTGCGATCCGCCAAAAACGCTTGAATGAAAAGAGGAAGGCGGCCCCGAAGGCCCCATGTGTGTAATGTGCGGAGAATACCCGCTCTCCAACAGGTATCGTATGCCTTCTCCAAGTCGAAGAACACGGCTACTGTTTGACGCTTCTTTAGAAAGTTGTTCATAATGAAGGTCGACAACGTAACGAGGTGGTCAGCAGCAGAGCGGTGTCGACGAAAACCGCATTGTATATTAGTCAGGAGGCGGCGAGATTCGAGGAGCCAGACCAACCGAGCGTTAACCATGCGTTCCATCACCTTACAGACGCAGCTCGTCAGAGAAATGGGACGATAACTGGAAGGAAGGTGTTTGTCCTTCCCTGGTTTGGGGATGGGGACAACAATGGCTTCACGCCAACTTGTGGGAACATGACCTTCAGTCCATATGCGATTGTAGGTACTAAGAAGAAAGCACTTGCCCGCAGGAGAGAGGTTCTTCAGCATCTCAATATGAATGGAATCGAGCCCGGGAGCAGAGGACCGGGACAGGGCGAGAGCACGGTCTAGCTCCTGCATGGTGAAGGCGGCGTTATAGTTTTCACGATTAAAAGAGCGGAAAGAAGGCAAGGGCAGATGATGATGGCGAATATATATTACAGAGAGAGAAGGTAAATGTGGATAAGGTGATGCGGACGGCAACTGCCTGTAGGTGAGTGTGCAAGGAAATGGGATGGAAACAGACGTCGTCGAAGGAGCATCAGAACCCCTCCATGGGCTGGGACACCTTCCACGGGTGGCAGGTCGAACCGCACAGAGGTGTAGTGTGGAAAGTCTGCACGATCACGTGGACGCAACTTAGTTTCCTGGAGGCAGACTAGAAGCGGGCAGTGCAATCGAAGGAGTAGTTTTTACTCCTCCCGATTAGAACGAATGCCGCGAATGTTCCATTGAAGGAGCGCCATGATAAAAATGAGAGAAGAAATAAGGATAAAAACCAAGTAGCGAGCGGGGTCACCTCGACGGCCGCTGAGGACCGGATTTCGAGGGAGCACTGCTATTGCTGTCTGGGGGCAAAGGGTCATGTTCCATTGGTTCGACCGACGCGCCTGCCACCTCCCTGAGTTGATCAGGAGGGGCAGCTTCCACCGCCGGTAAAGGGCCGGGCGCCCGGCAAACCGAGCGTCCCGGTGAAACAGAAGACGGCCGAGGCCGGCAACTGTTGGACGGCGCGACAGATGGGTCACACCTCGGCGGCGAAGGAGAGGAACTCTTTTTCTTGTCAGCTCTTCTGGAAGAGTGACGGCGGGAAGAGGCAGTTGACGGTTGGGAAGCCTGAGAACGCAGAAAATCCTCACGGACGGGTTCCTTTTTCAAGGTCCAGGCATCTTGTTTAGGTGCCCGCGGTTTACTAGAGGTTGACGAAGACTGTACCTTAGAAGCAGCAGGAGGAAGCGGGGACGTGGAACGGGCAATCTTCGGGCTGGCGGATCGCACAACTGTGTCAGCGAAAGTGAAATCACAAGTCTGGGTACTGGAATCCTTAGTAGGTCGAGTTGAGGTGAGGACCTTACTGTATGTACCCGCTGGGAGGACAGTGGGCTTTCGACTCGCCAACAACTTTCGAGCGGTAGATGTTGATACCTTCTCCGTGACCCGAATTTGATGAATGATTTTTTCATCCTTATATACAGGGCAGTCGCGAGAGGAAGCCGCATGGTCGCCGTTGCAGTTAAGGCAGTGAGGGGACGGAGGTGGGCAATCCCCCTCATGGGCGTCCCTACCACAAGTGACACATTTTGCTGCATGTGGGCAATGTTCACGGGTATGGTTGTACCTGTGGCATTGGTAGCAGCGCGTTGGGTTTGGAATATAAGGGCGGACTGAGATAACTTCGTACCCTGCTTTGACCTTCGACGGGAGGTCAACTCTGTCGAATGTCAAAAAAACAGTACGAGTCGGTGTCAGCTGGTTATCTACCTTTTTCATCACCCTGTGGACGGCTGTCACACCCTGATCGGACATATAGGACCGGATGTCGTCATCAGACAACCCGTCCAGCAACAATGAGCCATTGCGCTGACGCGAACAGGTTTTAACAGGGCCAGCAATTGCATCAACACCTTTCTGTATAACGAAAGGATTGACAGAATTGAAATCTTTTCCGTCGGTGCGCGACACAACAAGAAATTTCGGCAAATTAGGCAGAGTCTTTGTTTGCTGAGGCGAATCTATCTTACGTTTCTGGGTCAATGTCAGTGAAGAAGAGAAGGAAGTCATTGCGGAAGTGTCCCCCGTGATTACCGGCGTCTCCGATGGCGCGCTCCTTCCTAGTGGGGGCCCTCTCCGAGGGCTTACCCGCCTTAGGTGATTGTTCACACCTCAGGTCACACCTCCCGAGAACTGACGGAGGGACCAATTGGCATGTTCGGAAGGTACCAGCTCGGGTAATCACCCCTCCCTGGGCCTGGCCTTTACCAGGGGGTACGTACGTGCCCTACTTGTCTACCCGGGGCGGGGAATTACGCGTCACCCCGTCACCTGCTAGGCATGATAATGCGTGGGTCGGCCTTCAGACACGCACAGGGAGGAAAGAAGAAGAATAGAGGAAGTGAAGAGAAAGAAGGAAAGAGGTGTCTCAAACGCCGAGGTGGAGACTAATGAGGAGAAGAAGGCGAGGAGAGTACAAGGAGAGAGAGACAGAAACAAAGGGTAAGAAAGGAAGGAACCAAGGAATAAGAGAAACGACAACAAGAAAACACCTGAACTCGTGAAATGCGCCCGTCTCCGGGCGAAGGCATAAACCGGGAGGGAAAGTGAAGCAGCCTGGGGCAGAAGAAAGGCTGCTCCGGCTCGGGGCCCCGTGCGCGCCACACACGTACCCACAAAAGAACTGTGGGCCCCCTGGGGGGAAGAGAAAGGTTCTTCAGCATCTAAATAGGAATAGCATCGGGCCCCAGAGCACGGCGAGAGCAAGTTCAAGCTCCTGCATTTTAACTTCCACGATTGAGAGAAGGAGGCTGTGCCTCTTCTGTCCGTTTTCAAGGGAGGAAGGTAGGGTGGTAATGTGCGGAGCTCGAGACAAAAGATTGGTCCACCGAGGGACTGGGACTTTTTGTGGAGAAGAGGAAGTATGTGGAATGGAATATTCAGCATCGTTGGGAATGACTTCCGTGAGGTATTTGACCTGACTGTCACAGCTGGGGAAGTTCCAATCGTGGAAAACTGCCATGGAGGAAAAAAGTCCCCAGTCAGCTTTCAAGATGTTACAACTGGTGGAACCTGGAGTATAGGGTATGATGAAGGAGATGAATTATAAAGGGGAAATGGTCGCTCAAGTACGTATCAGAGGGAGCATACCACTAAAACCGACGCGCAAGTTAAGCAGTACATATTGAGAGGTCCAAGTGAGAATACGTGTGCGTCGTGTCAGAAAGAAAGGTTGTTGCACCTGTGTTTAAGCAGACAAGATTAAAATGGTTGAGAAGGTCTACTAAAAGGGAGCCTCTCTGGCAAGAGACTGGAGAGCCCCATAGGAAGTGGTGGACATTGAAATCGCCAATCAGCAAAAAGGGGGAAGGAAGTTGAGCAACAAGTTGCAGCACATCTGCCCTAGTAGAGGCAGATGATGATGGGATATAGATGTTACAAAGTGAAAAGGTGGGGAGAGTGATGCGGACTGCAACTGCCTGTAGGTGAGTGTGCAATGAAATAGGATGGTAGCAGATGTCGTCTCTAATGAGCAACATAACCCCTCCACGGGCTGAAAAACCTTCCACAGGGGACAGGTCAAAGCGAACAGAGGTATATTGTGAAAAATTATGTCGTCGCGTGGGTGTAACTTCGTTTCTAGGAGTCAGACCACGAATGGATGGTGCAATCTAAGGAGTAGTTTTAATTCTACTCTGTTGGAACGAATTCTGTGAATATTCCATTGATGGAGATCCATGAAGTAAATGAAAATAGAAAGAGAAGGAAAAAGCTACAGAAGATCACCTCGATGGCCGCTGAGGGCCTGACTTCGAGGGAGCGGTGCTACTGGAATCGACAGGTGAAGAGTAATGTTCCATTGCTTCGTCTAGAGTTTCTGCTGCCTGCCTGCTGCTGCCTCCGCAGGGGCGCAGGAAGTTTTTAAGTGGCAGAAGAAGGCAGTCAGAGTTATAAAGGGATTACCCAACAATGAGTCATGTAGGCCGGTATTCAGAGAACTGAAAATAATGACTCTTGCTGCACTATTCATATACCATTGCCTCATTAGCACAAAAGAAAACCAGAGTAATTTCACAGTAAGGGGGGAGGTACACTTACACAATACAAGAAATAAAGATTATATTGACATACCCCGGGTAAGGCTAAAGAAAACCCAAGACTACCATAACTACACAGGGATTAAGTCATTTAATAAACTACCTAAAACACTGAAGGAAATCACAATACAGCAAATAGGGAAGAAGTTAAAAACTGGTTGATCCAGAATACAACCTACAGTGTTGCGGAATTCGAAGAAAACTTGAGATGCCTCCAGCAGGAATGCTGAGTATAGCAAGTAGATGCATAAATATTTCTGACAAACTTTAAAATCAATCAGATGTATAACAAAATATTTTTATTTCTTTTATTTGTGTATAAATTCAACTAATCTGTTTCTACAAATATATACCCATCAGAGGCACAGCTGTAAATATTTATGAAAATCTGGTAATTAGTCAGATGTATAACTGTAAACTGTAGAACTGTAAATATTTCCTTTTCATTTCTTTCATTTTTGTATAAATTCATCCAATGTCTATGTACAAACTATGTATATCTTTGACGTTGTCTATTACAACACAAAGTTGTTTAATGACAATAAAACTTTATTTGATTTGATTTGATATAGGCAGGGGCAGCTTCCTCCACCAGTATAGGGCCAGATGATCTGCTAGCAGTAGTACGCCCCGGCAAGCCGGAGGAATACCAGGTGGTGCTACTGCTAGGTGGCGTGACAGGTAAGATGCACCGTGGTAGGGAAGGAGAGGAACTTTTTTTTTTCTCTCTGTGTGCCTTCTTAGACGAATGTCGATGAGATGTCTGTGTGGGCGTCGGTTGTGTAGGCTCAGATTTTAAGAAGTCTTCACGGACAGGCTCTTTCTTGGAATTTCGGGCATCTGGTTTAGACGTCCACGATTTGTGAGATGCTGCTGATGACTGTCTTTTGGTGAGAGGAAGAGAGTGGGGAGGTTGAACAGGCAATCTTTGGGCTGGCCGATCTTACATCTGTGTCACTAAAAGTAAGGTCACACATCTGTTTGCCTACCTCCTTAGTAGGACGAGGAGAGGCAAGGACCTGTATTTACCTGCTGGGAGCTCAGCAGGCTTTTGACCGGCTAGTATCTTCTGTGCAGCAGAGGTTGACACTTTTTCGTGTACTCTGATTTCTTGGATTACCCTGTCATCCTTGTAATCAGGGCAGTCCCTGGAAGAAGCAGCATGGTCGCCGATGCAATTGATGCAGCAAGGGGATGGAGGACAGTCAACCTCATGCGCGTCTCTGCCACAGGCATTTGGCTGCATTGGAACAAGACTGACAGGTATGATTATACCTCTGGCATTGGTAACAATGTGTGGGATTTGGAAGATACGGGCGAACTGATATTATTTTTTATCCTGCTTTGATCTCTGAAGGAAGATCCACCCTGTCAAATGTCAAAAATACGGTTTGGGTTGGTATCAATCTTTATTAGCCTTTTTCATAACCCTATGGATGGCTGTGACGCCCTGATCAGTCAAGTAGTTCTCTATTTCTTCATCCAATAACCCGTTGAGGGATCAAGTGTAGACCACCCCACGCGACGAGTTAAGGGTACGATGGGTTTCCACTTTGACAGAAAAGGTGTGCAGTTTTTGAGCCTGGAAGGCATTATCTGTTTCTAACAACAAACTCCCATTACAATGTCGAGAACATACCTTTGACAGACCTGCAATGGCATTGACGCCCTTTGGAATAACTAAGGGATTTACCTTAGAGAAATCATGACCATCAGTCCGAGTAACACTCAAAAACTTACAAACGTTTGGTAACGTTTTCTTCGTTTGAGAGTCATCCTACTTTCATTTCTGGGACGAAGTCAAAATAGAAGAGAGAGAGGTCATTGCGGAAGTGTCCCCCATGATTACCGGCGTCTACGAAGGCACGTTTCTTCCTAATGGAGACCCTCACTGAGGGCTACCCAACTTAGGTGATTGTTCACATCTCAGGTCACATCTTCCAAGAAATGGACGTAGGGACCAATTGCATAGTTGGAAGGTACCAGCTCAGGTAATCACACCTCCCTGGGCCTGGCCTTTACCAGGGTGTACGTACTTACCCTACTTGTCTACCTGGGGCAGGGAATTACACGTTACCCCATCACGCGCTACACATGGGAATGCATCGGTCAGCCTTCAGACACTCACAGGGAGGAAAGAAGAAGAATAGAGGAGGGAAAGAGAAGGATAGAAGAGGGAGAATCTCAAATGCCGAAGCGGAGATGAAAATGATGGGTCCCAGGTAGGAAGAACAGAGCAAGAAGAATGAGTGGAAAGAACTAGTGAAAGAAGGGAAGGACCAGTAAAAAAGGAAAATGGGGGGGGGGGGGGTGTGAAGTAGCTTGGGGAAGAAGGAAGGCTACTTCAGCTCGGGGCCCCATGTGCGCCAAACACGTACCCACAAAAGAGCTGTGGGCCCCCGGGGGGAGCCTGCTGTGGCTGGCTGCGGCCACACGCAAGCCAATGTAGCATTCAAATCCCAATTCAGTAAGAGAATTATCTCTCACTGAAATATCTTCTCTCATTTGATTTTATTGTGGCAGTGAGTCCACAAAATGAACCAGGCAAGATAAACCCAATTTAGAAAAAATGTGTGTGTATTGTAAAGCATGCATAGCAGCCAATGATGAAAGAAGAATCTAAAAGGAAATGGGATTTGTAAGCTCCAAGGAACAATAGGGAGTAGCAGAGCACGTAGTTCAACTGAAGAGGAGTGGACATCTACTAAAACAGAAATAAATACTGCAAAGAAGCTGAGTAACATGAGAAATACCTCAAATGATCAAGTAAAAAAATGGAGAGAGATTCAGAGTGTGTCAGGTATAGAGCAATAAAAACCCCTTAGAAATGAAATGAATAATAAGTGCAAGTGAAATGGATGCAGGAAAAGTGGGAAGAAATAGAAAAAGAAATTGTCACCCGAAGGTCAGACATGGCATATGGGAAAGTTACAACAAGATTTACTGCAATTAAAAGCAAGGGTAGTAACGTTAAGAATGCAATGGGAATTCCAGTGTTAAATACAAAGGAGAGATTGAATAGGTGGAAGAATACAATGAAGACTTCTATGAGGTCTAAGACTTGTCCAATGATGTGACAGAAAAAAAAAAAAAAAAAAAAAACTATCATTCCATCAGGATATCTAAAATCCAGGGGCCATGGGATAACCAAACAACTATTTACATTGGTGTATACAATCTCTGAGACTGGAGATGTACCATTACACTTTCGGAAAATTATCTTCCACACATTTCCAAAAGTAGCAAGAGCAGGTAAGTGTGACAGCTGCCACACTTGTTTTTCTGAATTCTGAAAAGCACATGTGTTTTTTAAGATGATAATTTTAATTACTTCTTTTCCTACTTCAACTGCTATACCTATCTCAGATCCTTCCCACCCCTCCTAAAGTGGTGTTCTGTCGCCCTCCCAACCTTCACAACATCCTAGTTCATCCTTATGCCACCCCGAAACCCAGCTCACTGCCACAGGGATCATATCCTTGTGGAAGACCCCGCTGCAAGACCTGTCCAATCCACCCACCCAGCACTTCCTATTCCAGTCCTGTCACAGGCTTATCCTACCCTATCAGAGGCCGGGCCACTTGTGAAAGCAGCCACGTAATTTACCAACTGTGCTGCAAGCACTGTACAGCTTTCTATATTGGCATGACCACCAACCAGCTGTCCATTAGGATGAATGGCCACCGCCAAACTGTGGCCAAAAACAAGGTGGACCACCCTGTGGCACAGCATGCAGCGGAGCACATGCTTGATTTCAATGGCTGCTTCACAACCCGGGCCATCTGGATCCTCCCATCCACCACCAGCTTTTCTGAACTGCACAGATGGGAGTTATCCCTACAATACATTCTCCGATCCCGAAATCAACCAGGCCTCAACCTACGATAACTTCCCTATGTATTTATTTATTTATTTATTTATTTTTATTTTTTTTTCCGTACCTTACAGTTCCTACCTCTGTATCCCAAACCTCGCCTGATTTGAGTGGTGTGTGAATGTGTGATCGTGTGTGTGTGTGTGTGTGTGTGTGTGTGTGTGTGTGTGTGTGTCCGTGCGTGTGTATGTGTGTGTATGTGGTCTTGTGCACTTGCAGTGTACATGAATTATCTTACTTTATTTTATTTTACTTTATTTTATTTTATTTTATTTTCTCCCCTCACCCGCCTCCCCACTCCATTCCTAAGCTGCATCTCGTTATTCCCATCTAACACATCCCCACCACCGTGACGTAACCTTTCTATCCCCTCCCCCTCCCCTCCCCTCCCGTCCCCGATTTGCTGCAGAGCGTGATTCGAAGTGTGGCAGTCGGAGGTGATGGTTGTATGACTGTGTTGTGTGCCTGTGTGATTGCGTGAGTGCTCTATTTCTGAAGAAGGCCATGGCCGATAGCTGAATGTGTTGTATGTGTGTGTCTTTTGTATGTGCCTGTCGCAGCTCGTCGCCACGTCTTTGCGGTGAGTAGTAAACTGTCCTCACTATATTATTTATCTCAAATATATGTATTCCTCATCTTACAGTACGAGGTAATGCCAGTGATAGACAAAATTGTTTTGTAACTTATCAGTAACAAAAGCCTTTTTCTTTAAAAAATAAGGAAAACCACCACTTCCAAAGATGTATTGCCTGGTAAGATGATTTCATCGCTACAAGAACATTCATTTAGTATCTTCTGAGAGAGATGAGAACTTCATGTGATTTTTCTAGCCCAATGTTTATACAGAAACTGATGTGTCTATCTTCTTTAAGTCAAACAGTATTCAGTTATTCTTGATTTAACACTGTAAAAGTGTTACAGCAAACAAAACTCAAAATATAAAGTAAAATCAGGCACATCTGTGGAATGAAATAATTTCAGGTACATTTCAGGACTCAAATATAGATTCACAACTGTTAGTATAGTAAGCCTTGTAAAAAGAGGGTGACAATGCAACACAGAACCAGCTTTGTATATCATGTAGAAAGCTCCTTCCTGGAGTTTTAAAATGTTACATATATGTAAGGTCATATGAGATCTGTGACTGTCAGAAATATGTCACAAGGAGGAGATTATTACTGGCCATAGCACCTCACTTTCTACATGATTTAGGAAACTCTAGGTATCTTTTTACAGACTTGGCTGATATGCTCTTTCCAACCAAGTTTGGCATCAATACATATTCTTACGAGTTTGACACATTGGTTTTCTATACTTTTAAACAATACTTAGATTCGTTTTTACATCTTGGCTGGTTTACAAAAAGTTTATTGCCTGCAAATTATGTTGATACAGATCATGAGCTGCTTCTGTAATCTTATACAGAGTTGGGATGTCATAGTGGAGTACAGTACATAAAGTCATACCCACAGCATAGCAGTTTCCAGACTTTGATAAAAATTGTGCCAGTAATATACAGCTACAATGGAAAAGAAGCGGCAAGGTACAGATCCTTATGGAACACCAGTAGCAACATTATTTCTACTGAAGAGGATTGTCTAGTTACGATTGGGAGAAACTGTCTTTTGTTGACCAGGTAGGAAGAAATTACTGCTAATGTAGATTTGTATACACGCAGTACTCCAATTACTGAATGCAAATTTGTTATTTAGACCACATAATACAAGTGACACTATCACCTTATTTCAAAAGTAGGTAAAATTGGATTAACTATTTCCATTACAGCTGAAGTGATTTTTTACTTGGCCAAAATACATACTGATTGGTTGCATGAAATGGCATGCTTTTTAGATTTCTTAAATGAATATACATGATTGATACAAATGTTTTTGAAAATATGACAACAGGAACAGCTCATTAGTTCTGCAGGAGACTCATCATCCTTTTTTAATATGAAAAGTATTTTTGGATGAGTCCATAAAAATTCCATACTTTGAACAGTTATTAAAATAAAACTTGGTGAAATGAAGTGTTCCTTTAACAATGTAATTAGGCATCCAGAAGGAGTCTGAACATTTGGAATTGGACAATAAGAAACAGTTTTACAGAGCTAATCAGGTGTTAGATTTTTTTTTTTCAATGAAAGTAGATCCTGTAGGAAAGACTTTTATATATTGCACCAAAGCTACTTTTATTTTGAATGCTGACTAGTTTCTGAAGCCACCTATTACAGAGAATGAAGTATGTTTTACAGGAAGATACATGAATATGGCAATATTATATTGCATGTATTAGCTGTAATTACTTACATTTATATATAGTTATATTTGGATACTGCTTAGGTCACACTGTTTGTTGTAATTACTTTGGTGTAATTTATTAAGCTTTTGATCGAAATATGTTTTTGTTAAATATTCTTTGCTTAATTTTGTTTGTGACAATATCTATGGTTACATTTAAGAGTTGCAAAACATAATGTATCAAAAACTTTTGAAAGAAGATCTGTTACAAATTTTTAGTGCCCTTTATTTTGTCTCCAAGATCTCCGAGTGATGTGAGAAAGTAGTCATTCAGTTGTGTTGGAGCAGTGAGAGTTTGACATACCTGACTGGAGAAATTATCTAGTCTAATAACCTCCCATTGTGCCTTACACTTATTTGGAGCACTTTAAATGTACCAAACCAATCACATTGTGATTTGTTTGGATTATATGAACCTAGCTATGTAATTAATTTTACTCTGCTGAGTTCCGTGATTGTTCTTACTTTTCATATTCAGTACAGTACAAGCCTGTTTTCTCGAATTTCTGCAAATTCTTTCATGTGCGAGTTAATTGTGTTTACTTGGTGAACTAACTTCTATTAATGTGGAACATTAATACTATTGGTCTCTATAAATTCAAAAAATCATCAATCATTTTAATTCCAAATTATTCTATTTGATGCTCATATACAGAGTGACAATGCATGTTCTTTAACTTGTCAATAAATAATAATGTGCTCCTCTCACTGACCTCTTAACAATGCCACACTAAATTCATTGTAGTGAGTTGGTTACTTATGATAAAGTTCTATAAAACATGCAATCTTCATTTGCAAAAACTGCAAGGGCCAGGATAGTTACACATTCCTATTCATGTAAATTAACAACACTATTGTCTATAAATACATCATTATGAGTAGGACACTAGTTCGTGCAATGCAAGTTTGACAATTTCAAAATATAAAGAATATTTCTGGAGTCTTGTCATCTGAATCACCCTTTTCAGTATTAAGCTACACAAAAATTCCTTGCACAGCTTTGTCTTTCCCACTTCCTCATTCTACCAGAACCATTTATGTACATCATAATGATAGGGTACAGAAAAAATTATCACATTCCTTGCACTGTTATTGGTAAGTTGCTTCTCCTTGCGGGGGAGGGGGGGGGCACGATTTTCTTTTGTATCCGAGTACATCTGTTGCCTTTAAATTTAAACCTACTTTTACAATGCTGTTGAAATTTTATCTACCACTACATGTACTATGCAATTCAAAGGCTATTCCTTGCCCTTGGTTTTCAGCATGAGAGTTATTACAAGGTCTTTTGATGGAAGATCATATTTTTGGTCTATATTTGTTACCTGTGCCTGTGGCATCTTGACTCACATTTTTTATGTTGTTCATTTTGTGAATAAGAGATGATGATAGGATTTTGACACAAAAAGAGCAGTGACTCAGCAACTATCAATGTTCACAGTGATTTAAGAAAAGAGCAAGAAGTGTATTCAACATGAAATAGATGTCAATAAGCAAGAGGTGGTTTCAGCCCTCTTACATAGTGTTATGCAAAAGTGGAACAGACTGTATGATGCTTGAAGTATTTACTTCACATTTGGGCTGTTTCTACAAAAATGATGGACTGAGTGCAAACATCGATCTCTCTTACAACATTCTATCTCCCAGAAATTTACAACACAGTAAAACCCATTACCACAATTTGAGACAAGTCCCCTGAAAGTGAAATTAACAGCGTTCTTTGTGCCTTTCTGTTTTCCATTTATGTTGGAAACATTCTGGGACAACTGCAACTGATGAAAGAGAGATGACAAAATAGGGGAAAAAAAATCAAACAAAAGATGAAAAAATACTACTGAGAAAATTTTCCTCGATTCCAATGGATAATCCAAACAGCAGTATACTAAGCACACCTGAAACAATGGCAGCACGAGCATTCTACAATCAAAGCTAAAGAAAAGAGGAAACAAACCATCTGTAAACATATTTAAATGAATGAAGCAATATAAAATAAAACAATAATACAACAATGAAACTGTAAACACACCATGTAGCATATGAAAAAGTATTTAATGCACAAAGAAAAAAAATGCAAAACTATTGAAGCTTTTGTGTAAAACACACACACACACACACACACACACACACACAGAGAGAGAGAGAGAGAGAGAGAGAGAGAGAGAGAGAGAGAGAGAGAGAGAGAGAGAGAGAGAGAGAGAGAGAGAGAGAGAGGCAGAACCTAACTGCAACCCAGTTCTAACAGTATTTAAAACTGCTAAGAAATGTAGTAGTTCATAAATCCAAAAATTAAAAACTTACAATAGATGTTCAGGCATTTCACTGTAAACATCACTGAACATTTCTTTCCAGTCTGGTTTTGGTAATTTTTCTGCTCTTGCAAATGCTGACAAAACCTATAAATAAAATAAGCAAATGACATGAAAAATTTACTTTCCATTTTAGTACTACAGTTATTGGATTATTACTAAAGACTATTATTCTGACTACATATGAAGTTTATGGAGTATAATAAGTGGTTTGAGACTTCAGAGAAGTTAATCTTGTCTTGAGGCTGGAAATGCTAATGAGAACAGCTTACAAGTATAGAGGAACAAGAAGACCATTTTTATAAATTTCTTATGAAAAATATTCAACTTTCATGGTGCATAGAGTGTTGTAAAAAAATTTTCAACAAGCAGTTGAAAGTCAGTAATTTTCTGCTAATATTCAATTATTGATGGAAATTCTCCACAGACATGACAAAGTATTCTTCAAAAGAGAGAGATTGGCTGGCCAGTACTTACCTTAGTACTGTACTGCCAATAGTCACTCACACAAAACGAAAAAGGACAAAAATTAGGACCAGCTTTCATAACAGGGTTCCTTCATGAGGTAGGAGAGAAGTGAAGAAAAAGGGAACAGGGTCCTGAAGGGGAAGGTTATTCACGACCTATGCCATGATGTGGAGATGGGTGATGTTTCAGAATTGTGGAAGTCATCTTTGCATGTGCGCGCGATTATCGGTGGTACAGAATTAAGGTCAGCACTGGACAACCAATCTCTCACATTTGAACAATACTTTAACTTTCTGCTAAGTTATTTGACCAGAAAATGGATATTCATTTCTACAAATACAGAGTACACTACAAAACAAATCTAATAGCAAGGAAAAGGATGAGGATAAGGCCTTCAAGGCAACAGTCTACCTATCAAAGTGGAAATTTTCCCACAAAAATAGCCATAGTAGTAAGAAAACAAGAGGCTAATGTGATATTTCATCCTCCATCACAAATCTTGGCATTTGTGGGATCATTCAAACAACTTTGAGCTGCATATTGGAGAAGATTGCATGTGAATCTGGGAAATTATACACTGAGCAGTCAAAAGTCACAGGGTACATCCTAATATTGCAGCAAGACACCGAGTTAAACGACTGCCAGCGTGGCGCAATGGACAGTGTCACCAATCGCGGTGCTGAAGGTTGCCAGTTCAATCCTATCCACCAGAAAAAATTTATTTCTTTGTAATTATTTCCAGAATGTTCTACGTTCCTTATGTTCACTTGTAATTTCTACATATTTCTTGTGTTAACTAGTCTTCTCATTTCTGGTAAATTCTGTCTGTGTATAAATAGCAGAGCACTCTGCCCAAAGAGTCAGTAAGTGCCGAGTGTATGTTTCAGTTTGTAATAAACCTTAAGTACTGTGTTCAGTTGAGAACCCTGCCTTCGCATTCAAGCCTGCTTCCATTTCAACGAGACATTGTTTGGTGGAGATGCCAGGTAACCTGTGCAACAGCTGCATACTGGGGCTTCGATTAGGCAACGTAAAAGCCGTCACTTACATGGACTAGAGACGGAATACATGGGATATACAGAGTACATCCTTCAGAAAGTCCATATCATCACAAGACCCATGGACACGAAACCAGCGGTAAGCCAGCTGCACATCAGACACCTGTCCGTGTTCTGTGGAGACGCTGGACAGGACTGCAACAATTGGCTAAAAGGTTTCGACCTAGTCGCCAAGTATAACAGGTTATTGAAAAGGCTGTATATTCAAGATTGACTGATCATTTCAGTTCACATAATTTGTTGTCAAACATACAGTTTGGTTTTAGAAGTGGTTTAACGACTGAAAATGCTACATCTTTGTTTCTCTGTGAGGCACTTGATAGGTTTTGCTGTCTTTTATAACACGACGACATTGCGACTCGCCAACAACTTTCAAGCAGCAGATAATTCGGGAGGAACTGGAGATGATGTTGCACCATGATATTATTCAACCTTCGGAGAGTCCCTGGTTGTCTCTGATGGTCCTCGTAAAGAAGAAGGATAGCATGTGGCGATTCTGTGTCTACTATCGGCGGCTGAAGAAAAACAAAGAAAGATGTCTACCCACTGCTGCGTATTGACGACACCTTAGACTGCTTGAAAGGAGCTACATACTTCTCAGCTATGGACATGCAGACAGGTTACTGTCAAATTGAGGTTGACGAAGCTGACAGTGAAAGGACGGCTTTTATTACATCTTTATCAATTCAAGGTAATGCCATTTGGATTATGTAATGGTCTGGTCACATTCTAACGCACGATGGACAACTTGCTTCGACACCTGAAGTGGACAACATATCTTTGCTATTTAGATGACATTGTCGTTTTCTGAAAACATTTGAAGAACATTTGAGTCGACTGTCAATGGTGTTGAAGTGTGTTCAGACTGCAGGACTCCGACTCAATCCAAAGAGAGAAAAATCCTGGGGCACCTAGTCAACGGAGATGGTGTCCGGCCTGATCCAGATAAAGTAAGGGCAGTCACAGAATTTCCACCTCCTCAACACATATGTGATGTGAGAAGTTTTCTTGGGCTATGCTCATACTACCGACGTTTCACAAAAGGATTTTTTTAACAAGGCACATCCATTACAACAACTTCTGCAGGGAGATGCCAAGTTTTACTGGGATGAGACAAAAGAAAGAGCTTTCTGGGCACTTAAGGAGGTTCTAACTTTCGCACCAGTTCTATCTAGCCTTGTATGATGAAAATGCGGAAACTGAACTTCACACAGATGCCAGTGGTTATGGAATTGGTGCAGTGCTTGTACATGTTCAGGCAGATGCTGAAAAGGTGATAGCCTATGCGTCAAGAGTACTCTCAAAGTCCGAGATAAACTACTCTACAACTGAGAAAGAATGTCTCGCAGTTATCTGGGCTATCAACAAGTTCCGGCCGTATTTATTCGGCAAACCCTTCACCGCCGTGACAGACCACCATTCTTTGTGTTGGCTGACTAGCTTGAATGATCCATCAGGTTGACTAGCAAGATGATCACTAAGACGCCAAGAGTACGACGTCACAGTGGTATTGAACAGGCCCAAACACAAGGATGCCAACTGCCTTTCGAGGAATCCATTAAAGGAACACAACAGCACAAATGAAATTTCAGCCCTTACTGACATACCGCTGAACAGAGGAAAGATCCAGCACTATTAAAAACGATAGAGGCCTTGGAGGAAGGAGAATCGACCAATGGAGAGTTCCAACTTATAAATGGGACATGGTATAAGAGCAACTACGATCCACTGGGCCCCAAATGGCTACTCGTCGTTCCAGCTCATCTCCAAGTATTTCCTCGATGCTCCAATATCCCGTCATCTGGGATTCGTGAAGCCCCTAGATAAAATCAGACGCAGGTATTACTGGAAAGGTCTCTACCGATCTGTCAAGCACTATGTGAGTCACTGTAAAGAGGCCAGCGACGGAAGCATGTGCCGCAATTACCTCCAGGGCATCTCGTACCAATTCCACCGGCAGCAGCTCCATTCCATCTAGTGGGGATCGATCTTTTAGGGAGGTTCCTGAAGTCGACAACTGGTAACCGATGGATAATAATCTTCACTGACTACCTCACATGCTACACTGTCACCAAACCTGTGCCAACTGCAGAAGCTCCAGAGATTGCAAAATTCCTTGTAGAAGACATTATTTTGAAGCATATCTGACCGTGGAGAAGTATTCCAGTCAAAACTAGTATCAGAGGTAATGTCACGTTGCTACATTGTCCACAGAATGACAACTGCATACCATCCTCAGACAAATGGTCTTACAGATCGTTTTAACAAGATGTTAGCAGATATGCTGTCGATGTACTTCGATGTTGAGCAGAAGGACTGGGATACAATAGTGCCAGTCATGGCATTTGCTTATAATACCACCAAACAAGACACCACAGGCTTCACACTGTTTTTCCTGCTCCATGGCCGTGAAGCTGAGACGACAATGGCTATGCTGTTCCCGTTACAGCCGGACGACACACAGAATGACTATGTGAAAGAGCTCATCACCTGGGTCAAATAAGCAAGACACCTGGCTCGCATACGGACATTGGACGCCCAGGTGAAGGACCGTCAGTGGTATAATGACAAGCACCAACCTGTTGTTTAGAGCCCAGGAGAGTGATATGGATTTTTACCCCTGTAAGGAAAGTTGAACTATCAGAAAAGTTATTGAAGCGATACTTTGGTCCTTATGTCATACGCTGCCTGTCAGGCATCACATAGGAAGTTAAGGATTATGAGCCGCAGTCAAAATGACAAAAACGAAGGAACATCATTCACGTGCTCCGCATGACGACTTATTACAATCCTGAAGAGCAGATAGGGGAAAATGGCCTCTTGTTCAAGGACTCTAAGGACGGCAGTGATACTGATTAACCCATGACAGGAACGTCTGTCATCAGTAATCATGCAGAAGGGAATGATTCTCCAGAACTGCCATACAGAGGCCCCATGACAAGATGAAGATCCAGGACATTGCAGCTGGCTCCAAAGGGAACCAAACAGCGGGTCACTGTTTTTCAGGAGAGGGAGCAATGCTACAAGACACCGAATGAAGCGACTACCAGCATGGCGCAAAGGATAGTGTCACCGACTGTGGTGCTGAAGGTCGCCGGTTCAATCCCGTCCACGGCAAAAATTTATTTCCTTGTAATTACCACTTCACGAATTTGCTACATGTTAACTATTCCTCTAATTTCTGGTACATTCTGTCTGTGTATAAATAGCAGAGCACTCTGCCTGAGAGTCGGTGATGAGTGTATGTTTCAGTTTGTAATAAACCTGATTTCAGTATAAGTGCTGTGTTCAGTTGACAACCCTGCCTTCACAGTCAAGCCTGCTTCCATTTCAATGTGACAATATTGTATCGGATCACTTTTTCCAGGTGAAGTGCAGCCACCCAATGCAAAACGGACTCAAGTTGCTGGAGTGTCCTGTGAAGAAATACTGACCCGTGCTGTCACTACAGCACTCCATAATTGTGAAAGTGGTACTGGTGCAAGATTTTGTACACAAACTTCTTGACCTAGTCCTGTAACTGTTCAATGAGATTCCTGATAGATGACCTGGGTGGGCAGATATTCATGGGAATTGTCCAGAAATGTCTTTTTTGTCCCCCTTTTTATTTCTTCCAAGCAAATCATTAACAATTTTAGCAGGGTGAAATGCCACATTGTCATTCATACAAATTTCATTATTGTTTGGAAACATCAAGTCAATTAATGGCTGCAGATGTAGATGAACATGATCATTTTGAATCAACGATCAGTTCAGTTGGACCAGCATTAATTTGCTACAAATTGTGCAGTTATAGGCTTTTCTAGATTCCACATTCTTAAACATATTCCATTTTGTAATAGCCTAATCTTCAAGCAAAACAAATGATAGCCATAGTAAAAATGTTGAAAATGGAAACATGTATTTGTAATTGATTCAACTGCCACATGGTGAATCTATAGTGGTAAGCTAAGACAAATGTATCAGCATCATTTTCCAAGTCCTTATGTGCGGTATACACGAGTGAGTAACTGTGCCTTCCATTATCTTGTTTCCAGTTCATTATTCAACTCCGGTAGTAGTATTTGACCGTTACGCTATGAATAGTGCGTCTATCTTCCTGGTTAAGTGGTGTGCATTGGATTGGATGCCACCAACGCCTTTACTTTTTTATTTTATTTTATTTGATTTTTTATCACGGTGCAAATGTTTCCTGCCTTAGTTACTTTTTGTTATTATATTGGTTTTACTTTTTTCAGTATTCTCTTTAATAAATAACTAATTATAGTGTGTCAGTTTCATATCTAAAAATAATCTTTCTTGAAAGGTAATATTTTTTTGACCACCCATAACAAAAAATTAATTGACTCCAGTGGTATTCAAATGTGCACTCCTGCTGCATTCATAAACTGTCAGCCTATCCGCTCACTCAACGAAATGCGAGAGAAGCGGTTCGATGTAGTAAATGTAACCATGTGGAATTCTTATACCTCAACCATGTCTACATGTTCAAATAATGTTTTCTGAAATTAATTATACGTGAGTTAAAGTGAAATGAATCTCTACATATACTGTATTGAAACTATTGTATTGCTTCTATTTGATGATAGAAACAGCAAGCTGTAGCTACACAGGCCACTTGAGTTGGCAACACACACACACACACACACACACACACACACACACACACACTTATGAGCTTTGGCATGCACAATGCCCTGTTCTTGGACTATTTGGGCCGGGTAATCTTTTTGTCTGCCATTGTACATGATACTATAACCATCTGTATCTCTGCATATTGCTGTACCACAACTTTTGTCACTTCTGTGTATACATGGATAATGACACGTACTGTGCAGAAGTGCGTTATGGAACAGCTGTAACACAGTCGTCTTCTCAAAGTCATCAAATTTTTTGACTCCAAACTACATAAATTCTACAGACTACATGATGAATTACAATGAAACAAAAATTGTAGCCCCTACATCAAAATTTTGGAGGTCTGTTCTCAGCGAGTCAGTAGAATATCAATGACTGAGGCCTTTATTAAATGTGGCAGTTGTTTCCAATTAGGAAATGTATGGAATCATTTTACAGAGAAACTTAATACTCTATGTAACAAGTGTCATTACATGATTTTACCATGAGAAGACAACTGATCTAATATTGAGGGTATTCACAGAGAAATGTGCATGCCCTTTTGCAATGGCATTGCAGTGCCACTTAGCTGGACCATGCACGAGTTGGCATGCAGTGCTCACAAGGAACACCTTTGACCTCAAATGCTCAGAACCACACGAAACCATGCTTGGAACAACAGGCAATCAAACAGGGCAATGGTATGTGTCATTTCCATGCAAAGCATTGCATTGTACCCAAAGCAACATTTTAACAGAGAGAAAAAGTAACAAGATACCAACACTATGAGAACTGATATGTAATTTAATGACATTACATATTCAACAGCAGTGCCGAAAAGACTCGGCTTAAAGTAATAGTGGAAAAAACACATCCAGCAGTACAACAAGCCTGAAAGTGCTTTTATAGGGTGTACATTAAGTCTGGGAACACTTTCAATTACTTATTGTACAAGAAGTAAACCTTGTACAAACATTCAATATTTATTTCGACTCCTTATGAATGTCTCTCATATGTGCCACGCATATTGCAACATAGGTTTATACAGAAGTGCAGCAAATTGATTGTAAACCACAGAGTGAAGTTCCACAATGAAATAACAATCTTGTACCTTCACTTGTTATTTGGCAGCATGTAGTCTTGCAAAATCAGTAATCTTTCAGATATAGAGTATATATTGCCAAAGGAAATAAACATGATGGGGTTGGCAATATTTTGTCATTTTCAGTGGCAAGATCTTCAGTGTAAGGTCTGTGTTTGGATAACCTGCATCTAGAAAGGTACGATCTGTATGGCCCACACAGGAATCGCGCAACATTAGTTTACTATATGAATTGAAGTCACGATTGTAGTAGTCCTCATAAATGTTCTCTAATATGCTGTCAGCAATATCTTAATACACTGGACCTCATCATTTGGGTGGCAAGGGTTTGTACTCACTGCGAGTTGACTGTTCCTGTTGGTCTGGAGATCAATGTCGTGTACTGCTTGAAGAGACACCTTCAGGTTCCTTTTGTCCTTCAAACTCCATTTATCTAGCTAGCATAATATCTTTAATTTCTGTGTTGTTGCCATTAAATTTCTGAATTATTATGTTATACAATATATCCGCGAACTCCATATCATTGGCACCAATGCATTTTCCATATTCAGCATGTAGCAACTTGGTCCATAATATTTGGACCACATGCCTAGGATAAATTTTCTTCATGATATCACTGCACTGTGCACAGTTTACACAGCAACTCACTTGTGAACACTGTGGTGTCGCACAAGTCCAAAGTGCGTGCCACCTACTTTCGCCGCACGCCGCCATGCACGCACGGCGCGGCGTTCTTACGACGACAGCCACGAGCGCCCTCTGCGGCAACTCCGCTCGTGGCCACCAGTGAACGACATCGTTCACTTGGGACTGAGTTAGGAACCAGTAAAGACTTCGGAATCCGATAGGCACCAGTGAAGACTTGGCTATCAGTTAGGCACTAGGCAGGACTCTAGCTCAACTATGTATCAACATTCTGCAGTACTATGTAAAAGTTAAGTATTGTATAAATTCTGTGCAATATATATCTCGTTCTAATTTACTCTAGTGTTTCTAGTTTGTGGCTGCTCCTCTCCGTACCTGCACCAGCATGCTATCTTTATTCCTGTGTCGGTCTCATTCCACTCGGCCACCGACACCTACGACGGAAACGAGACACAAAAGCGGCGACGAGGCTGGGACACAAAAGTGGCGACGAGGAGTGATAGACGATCCGTGGACCAGCCGGCTTGCAGCAGCCAGACAGCAGTAGTAGTCGGAGCACACAGAAATTGCTCCCGCCCACCCACCCTTATAATAAGAATTTTGGGGGAAGATATTTTGTTACGTGTTTTGTGGACTTTTTTGTTGCAGCGCGTCCTCTTTCATATTGCATTTGTGTTTTGTTATAATTTACTTGTATGCGCGGCGCCTAATCGGTCAGCATGGCCACTACCCCGAACCCAAACTTAATGGAAATTATTCAGTTACAGACGGCGCAAATAACACAACTCCTGCAGGCTGTGGCCCAGCTCACAGCGCAAGCAGCTAACCAACAACAACAGCCGCCGCTTCAGCAGCACACACCTGCCGCCGCAACGCTTCCTACATTTCGCCAGTACAACGAATGCGAGGAAGAATGGAGCGACTATTTCGCACAGTTTCAAGAACTCGTCGCGGCTCATCAACTTACAGGTCAGACTGTTAAGCATCTTTTATTGTCTGTGGTGGGCCCCAAAACTTTCGTGTTACTGCAAAAACTATTCCCGCACGCATCTCCTCGTGATGTAGACTTTGAACAAATAGTAGAGGCACTAAATGCTCATTATGAGAGAAAAGTTCTCGTAGCTGCGGCACGGTACCGATTTTTCAGACTTAAAAAATTACCGCAGCAGTCACACCAAGAGTGGATTACGGAATTGAAGGGCTTAACCCGCAAATGTAAATTCACTTGCTCTTGTGGACTTTCGTATAGTGACGTGATGTTGAGGGATGCGATTACGCAGAATATTCAGGACCCCAGAATTAGAGCAGCAATTCTGAAACATTCAGACCCTTCATTAGACAGTGTACTGCAGCTTATAGAAGCACATGATACTTTTGACTTAGCAGATGTAGAAATGCAAAGCCACAGTGTTAATTCAGTGCGCCGCAACGGACGCTTTCCTAGTCGTAGTTCCCAGTCTAGCCCTAGTGATTCTTATTTTTCTACAGGCCGTGCTGAACAGACAGTGAACAGTAGCCAGTGTAAAAGTGCGACACAAAGGTCGCCCCGTCGTGTTAGAAACAGTAATTTGAATAACTGGCGCCAACGCTCATTTCAGAAAAATGTACATAAATCTTGCCCCCAGTGTGTGTCTCGTCACAAGCGTGCTCATTGCCCTAGTCGCAACGCAACCTGTTATCAATGTGGCAAATCAGGACATGTACAGTCTGTGTGTATGCAAATTAAAAACTCAAAGAACGGTACCGTTAGAAACAGTGCTTCGCAGAGTGCGAGAACAGTTCATTCTGTAAATGTTATACGGGCTGTGGAATTGAACAGTGCTTTCCTTGGATCTCAATTGCATGATTGTAGTTCTGCGCCTATGGCAAAACTATATAGTGCACCACGTAGCAAGCGCCGACGAGCGCGTAAAACAGTGCAACGGAAAAGGGTTCGGGACAAGCAAAATGACTATGAACAGTGCATTCCTGTAGTGAAAATAGTGCCTTCTGCAACTGCTCCTTGTAATAGTGCCCAGTACTGTGTAGCTAGTGACAGTAGACATCAAGTAGCTACTCAAAAGTGTAGTGCAGTAGTTAGTACATCTGGAGTAGCTTCGCATGCTTGCGCGGACGCCGATCCGGCGGTAGTGCCATCTAGTGACAGTGTTAATCCGCTGTGTGCTGATTCTGCGCCGCTTCCTACCGCATGCAGCTCGCGCATGCGCAACAGAAGCAAACATGCTGTATCAGACGTTGCCCACATTCGCACACCTGTCGAGCGCCACAAGCAAAAACTTTTTGTGACTCTTTATATAGACAATAAGACTGTGCAATTTCAGCTTGATACTGGTTCCGCTGTCACTTTAATGAATAAAGACACTTATGAACTTCTGGGTTCGCCAAAATTGTCGCCGTGTCAACAAGTGTTAACAGCTTATACTGGTCAAAATATTCCCATGCTAGGAACGTGTAGCCTGCATGCCTCTTTTCAAGGTGTAACAAAAACAGTTTCTTTTGTAGTTCTTCAGGCCAAATCTACACAGAACATTTTTGGACTAGACGCTTTTGACTTGTTTGGTTTATCAATTCAAAGAGATGTGATTCAAATTTCTTCAGTAGTGCCTCAGGACAAAATAAATGCATTGTGTGAGAAATATAGTGACTTGTTTTCGCCGGAACTAGGTTGTGCAAAAGACTTCGTGGCACATGTAACTTTAAAAGAATCTGCAGTTCCAAAATTTCATAAAGCTAGACCAGTGCCTATCGCAATGCGTGATGCAGTTGCCGAAGAACTTAAACGTTGGCAAGATAGTGGGGTGATTTCTCCTGTTTCTGCGAGTCAGTGGGCCTCGCCTATAGTAATTATACCCAAGCCGTCAGGAAAACTTCGTCTCTGTGCGGACTTCAAATCAACAGTGAACAGTCAAACAATTGTAGACACTTATCCCCTGCCCAGACCTGAGGAACTGTTGGACAAATTAGGACAGTCTCGTTTCTTTTCTAAGATTGATTTAGCAGAGGCATACTTACAGATTCCACTTGATGACGAGTCAAAAAAGTTTTTCGTCATTAATACTCACATGGGCCTTTTTCAATTTCAACGCCTACCCTTTGGCAGTTCTTCCGCTCCCGCTATTTTTCAGCGTTTTTTGGAACAGCTGACAGTTTCTGTACCGTGTTGTTCGAACTATTTAGATGATATTGTGGTATCCGGACGTACAGTTGAAGAACATTTAGCAAACCTGGAGTGCCTTTTCAAAGTTTTGACTGCAGCAGGTCTATGTTGCAATAAAGCAAAGTGTTCGTTTTTTCAAACTGAAATAGAGTACCTAGGCCATGTGATTAATGCCCAAGGAATACATCCCTTACAGTCACATCTTCGAGCAATCAAAGACTTGCCTCCTCCTAAGAATGTGCACGAATTGCAAGCAGTAATGGGAAAGCTTAACTATTATTTCAGGTTTATTCCCAATGCCTCTCAGATTGCAGCTCCACTGCATCACTTACATAGGAAGAATGTTCCTTTTGTATGGTCCAAAGATTGCCAGGTTGCCTTTGACAACTTAAAGTCTGCACTACTCAGTGATGCATGTTTGATTCCCTTTGACCCGCAGAAGCCTGTAGTGCTAGCAGTTGATGCCTCGTCGTACGGTCTGGGCGCAGTAATCTCACATCGTATTGGTTCTCACGATCGTCCTATTGCCTTTGCATCCAAGCTACTGACGCCCACGCAACAGAATTACAGTCAGATAGAAAAGGAGGCCTTAGCAATAATTTACGGCGTCACAAAGTTTCATCATTATCTCTATGGCAGAAAATTCTATTTGTTGACAGACCACAAGCCTCTCACGTCGTCGTTCTCACCCACAAAGCCAATTCCGCCACGAACGGCACAAAAGCTTCAGAGATGGTCCTTGATATTGTCTAATTATCAGTATGAGGTTTTGTATCGACCTACCACTAAACACGCCAACGCGGACACACTTTCCCAACTTCCGGTTGGCCAGGATGTGTCGTTTGATTCTTCAGAAATGGCATGTTGTCAGATAGACTCCAGAGATGCTACAGCTGTCGCAGATTTCCCTTTGAACTCTCGTCGGGTTGCACAGGAAACAGCTGCGGATGCAGACTTAAGTTTGGTAGCACGTTTTGTTCGCTCAGGGTGGCCGGCCAGAGCCAAAGACATTGATCGGCCTCTGGTTCGACGTTATTTTGCACAACGTCATGCATTATCTTTAAGTCAGGGTGTTCTGTTGTTACATACGGACAATGACCAAACAAGAGTGATTGTTCCTCGTTCCCTGCAACGTGAAGTGTTACGCCTCCTGCATCAAGGACATTGGGGTATTGTTAGGACAAAGCAATTGGCCAGACGTCATTGTACCTGGGTTGGAATGGACGCTCAGATAGAGAGCATGACATCACAGTGTACAGTTTGTGCGGAGCATCAGGTGGCTCCTCCGCAACATTTCTCAGACTGGCCACGCCCCAAGGGACCATGGCAACGTTTACATATTGACTTTGCCGGACCTTTCTGGAATACGCGCTGGTTAATCGTTGTAGACGCTTTCAGCAAGTTTCCTTTTGTGATTGCCATGAACTCAACGACAGCTTCTAGTACAATCAGTGCCTTAACATCTGTGTTTTGTATCGAAGGCTTGCCTGAAACTATCGTCAGTGACAATGGACCTCAGTTTGTTAGTGCGGAATTTCAACAGTTTTGTCGTGTGAATGGCATTCAGCATATCACCACTGCACCTTTTCACCCTCAGTCCAATGGTGAAGCGGAACATTTCGTTCGAACATTCAAGTCTCACATGGAAAAGATGAAAGGTCAGCACTCCAGGCAGCAAGCTCTTCAAATTTTCCTGTCTACGTATCGGTGCATGCCACGTGACGGCCCGTCTCCTGCCGAGCTGCTACACGGCCGCCGTCACCGCACTCACCTTCACCTGCTGCAGCCTCCCACGCACCGAGTCGGTTCGTATGGCGCTACGCGTTTTCAGGTTTCTACGCCGGTGCTGTACAGGGTGTTTGCTGGCAACAAGAAGACATGGTTGCCGGGCACCATTCAGCGCGTGCTCGGTCGCAATATGTATGTTATACGTTCTTCCACAGGGTCGGAGCTGCGGCGCCATGCAAACCAATTGCGCCTGCACAGACCGCGCGATCCTGTCGCGGGTTTCTTGATTCCAGACCCAGAACACCGCCAGGGAGCACATCCACATCGTTCGTCGACGGGTCCAGCGTCCCTGGACTACGAGATCGTCCCAATGGAGATGACGCGACTCCGCCGCTGTCACCGCCGCAGATAACAGCGTCACCGAGAGGAACTCCGGGACCGTGCGTGCCCCCGCCGCCTGGGCCACGCACCTCAGAAGATGACCTGCTCCCTCTGGGCGGGGGCGGGCGCCCTTCCGCTGGTTTTCACGGGTTTTCCGGCGGATCGCAAGGTGTATACTGGGGCGCGGACGGCGTCTCGATCCCAGCCTCAGCTACGACGCCCGTCCCACCAGTAACGCCCCCGCCCAGGCCCTCCTCCCAGTGCCGTCGCCGTGGCCCTCAGCCCTACGCCACGACGGCGCGGCGGTTTGGGGGGGGGGGGGGAGGGGTGTGGTGTCGCTCAAGTCCAAAGTGCGCGCCACCTACTTTCGCCGCGCGCCGCCATGCACGCACGGCGCGGCGTTCTTACGACGACAGCCACGAGCGCCTCTGCGGCAACTCCGCTCGTGACCACCAGTGAACGACATCGTTCACTTGGGACTGAGTTAGGAACCAGTAAAGACTTCGGAATCCGATAGGCACCAGTGAAGACTTGGCTATCCGTTAGGCACTAGGCAGGACTCTAGCTCAACTATGTATCAACATTCTGCAGTACTATGTAAAAGTTAAGTATTGTATAAATTCTGTGCAATATATATCTCGTTCTAATTTACTCTAGTGTTTCTAGTTTCTGGCTGCTCCTCTCCGTACCTGCACCAGCGTGCTATCTTTATTCCTGTGTCGGTCTCATTCCACTCGGCCACCGACACCTACGACGGAAACGAGACACAAAAGCGGCGACGAGGTTGGGACACAAAAAACACTCCAAAAGGTAAATATGTACTGCAGCTATACCACTTACCCAGTTGGAGAACTGGCTAGTGCAGCTACACTATGCCACATTCTAGTGGTGCTAGCAGACAATTGCAGCATTTTGCATGGAAATGTTGCACACCTCTGTTTTGTTTGCGATTGCTTGTTATTATAAGCATGATTTTGTGTGGTTCCCTGTGTTTCCGGTAAGAGGTGTCCCTTGTCAGTGTTCTCACTTAAATAAAGCCATCTGTCCAAAATGTCATGGAACAACTTTAGTAATATTTCCTTGACTGATAGCAAAAACAATTACAAATAATATTTCAAATGAAATATATACTTTTGTGCATGCACTATTTCCTCTGTTGTCCATTAGGAAGTGCTGGTAGCAAAAAATGCATTGTACTCAGGTCAAGGGCACCCATGCTGCACCCCCCCCCCACCACAATTCAGAGGGAAAAGGGAAAAAATGTAGGGTAGTCAGTGTGAAGACAATGTATCCAATACTGAGGAGAAAACTCACAGCAGTAAGAAAACCCCCCACACACGAGCTACATATCGATCCCAGCAACTGATATCACTTTAAAATATTCAAATACTATGTAGTAATTGCCTTCTAGAAGTGCAGCTTTTAACCATCTGCACACCCTGGTTGGTTGTCACTTGGTCCTCTTCACTGCGGCCACTTAATTCCCAAATGCAAAGTACTGTCAAATGAATTGGCAACAGTGACTCCTCCAAAATGTGAAATTAGTCAAACTAGGGAGTGGAGGAGGCAATAATATTTAATATTATGAAATCAAACTTAGTGTAGCTCTGAAAGTGTACTCCATTTAAATAGTGCCAGTTTTACACATCAAACAAGGTAACATGTATAAAAGATAATTTAATTTCTATTATGCTACACTAACTAATTGAAAAACTGTCTCATTATTTTAAACTGCAGTTACAAATAATAATGCTCCTCCTCCTCCTCCTCAGAGATTGATTATGCCTTTCATTGTTCAATCTGGAGCATAGTTCCCTTAATAAAATTCCTCCACGATCCCCTATTCGATTCTAACATTGATGTCTCATCTGATGTAACCTTGCTTCTCCTATGCATGTAACACGACCCCACCATCTCACCCTGTGCGCTCTAACTGCTTTCATCCAGTATGTACGTATCCGCGTCCCATTCCAGCTACTGCCGTGTCTGGGTGCCAACAAGTTCTCTCCATGTTGCCGACCTCCCACCACCTCTTGCCAGCTCACACCTTATTTCCACACATGTTCTCACTCCCATTTTCCACCTTGTCCATAATTTTGGGTAGTCTCTGCCAACAAATCCTCTTAACATGATTGTACAATCTTTTTTTTTTCTCCGAGTAAAACAAAGATTTAAATAAAGATTTTAAACCCTTATTTCAATAGTGGTACACCACCACTTCAGCTCATGTTGATATATTGAAGCTTAAACCTAACTGGGTGGTGATAATTCTGTGATTAGATATCTGAAATATTGCAATTAATTGCTTGTAATGTTATAGGTGTCTGAATCACAGAATTATCTTCGCCCAGTTATGTTTAAACCTCATTATGTCAACATTAGTTAAACCAACACTATTGAAATAAGGCATTCATACAAACATACCGCCACAGCGGGGTGCATTGAGGCGCTATGCTCCGATGCACGAGGCCGTTTCCTGTTGGGGGTTCAAATCCCCACCTTGGGCATGGATATTTGTGTCGTTTTCAGTATAAAGTTGTTTATAAGTAGTTTGTAAGTTTAGGGACTGATGACCCTGCAGTTAAGTCCCTTAAGCTCTACAAACATTTCAACATTTTTACAAATATACCAGAATCTCATATCAGAACTACATGTCAAAAGTAGTAGGAACAAAACGCTACAAGAAAATTGGAATGAGAATAGGTTGCAAATGAGGTGAAACAGTATTTAAAAAAATTTGATTAGGAAAAAATCAGTTGTTGAGAGCATACTCACTGACAAAGATACAATTACCTGCTTTAGTAAAAACTGCACTTTTTAGAAATAGAACTAATAACGAATTTAAATTTTAAATTGAACAAAAGACTTGTGGAAAGAACAGTAACAGACTATTTGGAACTGCTGCCAACGGTAGTGAAATCAATTACAACATTCTGTCAAGTTATTTAGTGCAAATAATCACCTTATAAAGAAAAACAAGGCAGTAACAATGCACTTCCTGCTTAGCTGTAATCTACATATAAATGTTATTCCATTTACATCTCCACTGGCCCTTAGATGACCAAACACAAATTTTTGGGTATTATATTATTATGAGTGAACATCTGTTATGGAAAGCATGCATGGAAAATATTTGTAAGAAATTCAGAATAAGCATGTATTTATTTAAACACGTCTCAATCTCCTCCGACTGTAAAACCTTTAAGCAAATATATTTCACACTGAAATGTCTGCATATGCAGTATGGTATAGTATTGAGAGTGGGTGTGGAACACGAGCAGTCTATACAGACAGACCATTTACACAACGAAAAGTAATGAGAGGGGTAACTCATGTGAACAGACCACCATTTGATTTCAATACGACTACTTTAAATACCTTACAAAATAAACTGATGTATTTATTGACAGAAAAATACTGCAATACAGAAGATGATTTCAAATTGTAAATCTCCTTGGAGAACCGTTATAGTATATAGTTGTAAGTTTGTGTGTGTTCTCTCTCTCTCTCTCTCTCTCTGTATCTCTCTCTCTCTTTGCTGTTACAAAAACAAGTAATTTTGAGAAAGTCCCAGCTGTCTGACCATAGCATTAGACTGAGGGAGGGAAGGTGGAGGGAATTCCAGGAACGGTGGGCTGTCGCACTTCAGAAAGAGCTAAGGGTGAACTATTACCTTTGTTCGAGTTTCGGTTGCAACGACGCTTAGACCCTATTCACACAGGGATATGCAAATTGCGTCTACAGCTACCTGTCGACTAGGAAGTAGTCAATCACATACAAACAGGCACGACTCTAGTCTTCCGTACTGTCAAGTCACTTGCGGTGTGAATTAAATCAGTTTCATTGCCTGAGCGCGACGTATGCGCACTTTTTGTTTACTCTGCTGCCTATAGTACAATATTTAGTAACTAGCAGTGACGGCGATATTATAATAGTTTTATTATTACCACCAGTATATGCAGACAGGCCTGAAATTTGTATCTGTCAATTTTTAATAGCTAGCTCAATATTTGTAATACTGGTATTTTAAATGAAAAATGTGAGGCACATGCATTATATAAATGAGATACGAATAGTTCACCAAACTCGCTTATGATTTTGTTGCACTACACATGCTATGAACTGTTGTATGATTTTTCTAACCAACCTCTACTTCCTACTATTGTATTATTTATTCCATGTACCCCACGTTTTTCGTTTTCAATTGTCCAAGTATTGTCATAGCTATTTAAAATTCACAAGCACAAATTTTTAGGTCTAGGGTATCTGCATGGGTCAGGAATTTGTATGCACTTGGGAGAATTTATAATATACTTTTGAATAAGTTTTAAAAAAAGGTTTGACTTTTTTTAATATTTAAAGAAGTATTTTTTGTTTTCTTTTGGTGTTGTGCACGTATTTTTTTTTTTTTTTTTTTAATTGATTTCAGATATATTTTGTTGAGATTACAGCAGACCTGTGACAACTTTCATGTTAATTTCAGTTTTCTTCTGTGAGTCAATCAATATTCAGCCTTCTGCTATGTACATCTTGAGGAAAGACCATGAAGGTAAAATCTAAAGAGATTCGAGCTCAGATGGAGTTTATCATCAATTGTTATTACCGCGAAACATTAGTGACAGGAAAACAGAAAGAAAGAATTAGGCCAGGCTGGGCCGAGACATTAAACACATTGTTTTCGACTGCAATGTTTACACTGTCTGCCAGTTCACACCGAGCCAATTACATTCGGAGTGTTTAATATTTCTGGCACGAGCCGGATGGACTACGGTTTTGCTTTTGCAGTACAAGTATCTCACGTCTCCAGCCTGTTTTCAATACATGTCTCTCTGCATGATAGCTCCTTTTTTTAAATAACACTTGTGAGAATATGTTCTGTTTATTTTTCTTATTTTACTATTAATTCTGTAAAATGAATATAAAATTTGATATGTTTTTGTAGCAGTTCTCATAAGAAAAAACTCTCCTAAATGTTAGTCGAAATTTATGGGATGAGTCCATTACCACTTATTTCTTATGTGCTTAAGATCTGATGAGTCACTACAGAGAGAGAATAGGAGTAAAATAACAAAATCAATGAACCGGTCGCTGGTCTAAGTAGACGGCAGTGAATAAGGTTTGGTCACCACAATGTTTCTTTCGATCTTCAGCTGACAGTGGGTGAAGGTACCTCGTTGCTGGGGACAAGTCCACCAAGAATCAAAATGCAACACAGAACAAGAAATGAATTGGCACAGGCTTATCTTTTACTGGCATTACCTGTAGTGCCTGAGGCTAAACTACATCATTTTCCAAGAGCTACAAAATTGAAAATAAAAAAATAACTATATATGACTTAGGCGTAAATATACTTGTAAATTTCGGGCTTCTTCCTCTTATCATTTCCCACTAGAAAGCCAATATGTATCATGTCAGAAAATTTTATTTCAGTCCAGCAACACCAAAGTCGCAGTTAACATTAATTTACTATTGTCTTTTAATTCCTAATACTATATTATAATGTAGACAAGAAATCAGTTGTATGCCTCTTACGAAGTATGACCTCATGTAAAATCAGAGATCATTGACAATTGTAATCGGTCGCCACCGAAGAAAAAATAATTTATACTTGTTTTTTGGTTATGGATCATTAACACATCATGAGGGAGTGACAAGTGGCCAGCAATTCAAATTTTTCAGCACTGCAATGCTTCATGCTATGCCCAAAATCCGCAGAGATCGAAAGCTTTCGGTCGCGGCATAATGCCGCTCAGATAACTCATAATTACTTGTGAAAGGCGATCAATTCGACCACCACTTCAAAAACTTTTCTGTTGTTTTAGCTCTATTTCACTCGCTGTAATATATTGTCTAAAATGCACAGAGCAGTAATCTGCCCGCTATGCAACTTTTTCAATACACGATTTGTATATCTAGCACACACACCTGACAAACAGCGACATTTGAAAATGACTTATGAATTTTGAAAAGTGAATGATTTATTTTAAACCTGAGATGTTTTACTAGCACGTGTCCAACAATCAGATTTCTTAACCGCAAACTTTCATAAAAATTGAGTGAAAAGCGTTAAGAAACTAAAAACCTGCGCGAAATGAAAATTAGACATTTTTTCACAGGCAAATCAAAGATAGAAAGGTAAAAAAGTTGATAAAACGATGTGGGGTGGTCTTATATACCGTCAAAATTTTTTACAATGTGAAAATAGGAAAAGTGTATTTTCCCCCTTTTTCGGCTTGGCCCTGCTAGTGCGTACTGTGAACATACAGGCTTGCGGCGTGCGCCAACGAGGCGCCAACCGGCTTCGTACATCTCAGCTCGGCTCGGTCCGGCCAGCAGTGTGAAGGCAGTGGTACAGAAAGAACTGAGCTACTTAATGTTTCAAGTCTGTAACTCGTCAGGAAGGTAGCAAACATTTTCTACCTAGAATTTCAAATTAAATATTTTTTTCGTACATTGCACAACCAAATGTTGCGGTTGCAACCAAGAGACTGCGACCTTCCATGTGGTCTGGAGCACCACATTGTGGATCGCAAGGCCTCCTGCGTTGGGGGTTTGAATGTCTCCTCGGGCATGGATGTTTGTGCTGTATTTAGTGTTCATAAGTAGTTTATAAGTTTAGGGACTGATGACCCCACAGTTAAGCCCCTTAAGTTCTACAAACATTTGAATTTGACAGACTGCGACCAGCATGTCGGGTCGCGTAGTATCCGAGTCGCGGCGACTCGGGATGCCGCTACTCCAGTATCCCCATGTGTAAGGTCCCATTTAAGTACACATGCAATGTCTCATGGTCGCACAGTATCTCAGCCGCTCGGAGACTTTAGTATCCCCATGTGAATAGGGCCTTAGGAGTTCGGGTTTCGGTCACCACCATTTGAATGATGATGTTGGTTTTTTTTAGACAATAGCACTAACATAGAACAGCAGAAGATTGTGGCTGGCTGATCACAAAGATAATAAAGGATGAGCCAGGCATTCTGCACACACTAGAAATGCCAGTCATAGATGGGACTGACTGGATGAAAGTAAAAACAGATTAAAACTGTTTGAATTGCGGGTGCCTGAAATATCAAGTTTAGGGAACCACTATTAAATCACATGAAAAAACCAGCAGCGCGAATAAAATCTAAAACATGTTCAACCATAGCAGCATCGTCTTCTAGCATAAAAGAAAGCGCATCTGGCAGATTAAAAGATTGTCACAAGGCAACTAAAAGTGGACAGTCCACCATAATGTGGACCACTGTCAAGGAGGCGCCACAGTCACAGTGTGGCGCGTCCTCCCGTCGAAGAAGGTGGCCATATGTCAGCCATGTGTGACCGATTCGTAGGCGAAAGAGAACAACCGATTCCCTGCTAGATGACAGCAGTGAGGACCTCCATGTGGCCGTAGATAGTTTCACGGCACGGAGCTTGTTTGATTGCACAGAGTTAGCCCACTCAGAATTCCAAAGGCCAAGGATCTTCTAATGGAACTCTAGTCTAGATCTCTCTCCAGAAGACCAGTAGCCAATGGACTGGAGGAAGCAGCCTGCTTAGCCAGCTGATCCACACGTTCGTTTCCAGGAATGCCGATGTGGCATGGGGTCCAAACAAAGACCACAGTGCGACCAGACCGAACAAGCCTGGAAACAGACTCCTGTATGGATTTCACCAAAGGGTGTTTTGGGATACATCTGGCGAGTGTTTGCAAGCCACTCAGGGAGTCAGAACATATAACTAGAGACTCCCCAGGGCACGCTTTGAGATGTTCAAGTGCCCGATAGATGCCAACCAATTTCGCAGTGAACACGCTACTCCCACAGGGCAGTGAATGCTGTTCAATATGCTCACCATGGACATATGCATATCCAGTACGGCCGTCGACCACGGAACCATACGTCTACACGACATCCACGCCACTCTAAAACTGCCTGAAACTCAAACTGGCGACGGAGACTCAGTGGTGCTACAGATGATTTCGAGGCATGCGACAAGTCCAGCCGAAGCTGCGGACATGGAAGAGACCAAGGAGCGGTACGGGAAGGGCAGTGAAAAGTAGGAGGGATGGGAAGGGACTCAAGGGATGACAAGTGGGAACGAACACGGACCGCAATCGGAAGACCTGATCTCTGTCGTCGTCGTGGAGATGGGAGTGTAGCACCTGGGAAAAGAAGCCTGCGATTTCAGTGGTGATGTGTTGCATGAACATGGACAGCATAAGAGAATAACAGCTGCTGCCAGCAAAATCGCAGGGGAAGGCTTGCCACTGGACTTATCCGAAAGGCCCTTGTCGCTAAGCGGACACCACTGTGGAGTACTGGGTCCAAGACCTGCAATGCAGATGGGGATGCCGAACCATACACAAAGCTCCTGTAGTCTAAGCGTGATTCAATCAGTGCTCTGTAGAGCTGCAAAAGACTCTTACTGTTGGCTCCCCAACTAGTGTGGCTGAGGCAGCGTAGAATATTGAGGTACCGCACACACTTCTGCTTGAGCTGAAGTGAGCCGGCTGTCTAAGAGCATGCCAAGAAATCGGTGAGTCTCTTCGACCCAAAGAAGTTCATCATTTAAATATAGCTCTGGGTCCAAAAGGACAGCTCGACGGTGGCAGAAGTGCATAACCCGGGTTTTAGATAGGGAAAACAGGAACCCATGGGTTGAGGCCCACGACTGCGCCTTTTGAATGGCTCCCTGTAGACGCCTTTCAGCTACCCCTATGCTAGCTGAGCTGAAGTATAAGCAGAAGTCATCGGCGAACAAGGAGGAAGAAACCGATGAACCCAATGCCTCAGCAAGTCAATTGATGGCAATTAGAAAGAGGGGTACACTAAGAACGGAGATCTGTGGGACACCGTTCTCCTGGACGTGAGAGTTGCTGAGAAAAGTACCAACCCGTACCCGAAAATAAAGTTTTGAATAAAAAATGAAAGCGGACCTCTCAAGCCCCCAACTGCGCAGTGTAGCCAGAATATGGTGGCACCAAGTGGTATCGTATGCCTTTCTGAGGTCAAAAAAGATGGCAACAAGGTGCTCACGCCTGCTAAATGCCGTACAAATGGCAGACTCCAGGGCCACTAAGTTATCAACAGAGTAGTAGCCGTGGCGGAAACCCCCCCTGATGTGGGGACAATAGACCTCGATGTTCAAGTATCCAAATAAGCCGCCAGCTCACCATACGTTCAAATAGCTTGCACAGAACATTGGTGAGGCTGATTTGGCGGTAATTATCAGCCACCTGTGGATCAGCACCAGGTTTGATCACCGGATTAATGATACTTTCTTGCCATTGTGACGGGAAAGTCCCCTCCGCCCATAAATGGTTAAACAGGGTGAGAAGCTAGTGTTGAAACTCCACAGGAAGGTGCTGGATGAACTGGCTGTGGATCCCGTCCGGTCCCGGAGAGGTATCGGGGCATGCGGCAAGGACAGTTTCAAATTCCCATTCACTGAAAGTGGAGTTGTACGATTCTGCTCGACACGTGTGAAAGGTCATCCATCACTGTTCAACCCACTATTTCAGTGCACGGAAGTCTACACTGTATTCTGATGTTGCAAGCATAATGCTCGGTCATGTGTTCTGCAATAGAAGTCGGGTCGGTGCATAGGGTACCCTGGATGCATAGGCTGGGAATCTGTGCCAGTGGACGGTATCGACGATGGCGCCCGACAACGATCCCGGATGGCCTCAGCGATTTCCGGCGTCCACCAGGGCACAGACTTACGCCATGGGGAGCCAGAAGTGGTGGAAATGGTTGCCTCAGCGGCTGAAACTATCGTACTGGTGACCTGGTGAACCACCATGTCCACGTCGGCTGGCAGTGGAACAGGAACCATAGCAGCTGAGGTGTAGTGTTGCCAATCAGCTTGACGGAGAGACCATCGAGATGGGCAGCCCGCAGGTTGAAAATCGAGGAGCGTCAAGAGAACAGGAAAATGGTCGCTGTTGCAAAGGGCATCATGGACCCTCCACTGGAAGTGCGGGAGCAGGCTTGGGGTACAAACAGAGAGATCAATCACTGAATACGTGCCTCGCGCCACACAAAAAAGTGCGTGTGCACCAGTGTTTAGCAGGCAGATGTCGTGCTGTGATAAAAGTCTCTATGTGCCTACCACGGCCTGTTGTCTGTGCTCCATCCCACAAGTTATGGTCGGCATTGAAGTCCCCCAGAAGCAGAAATGATGGGGGAAATTGTGCCACCAGGGCAGCAAGGTCAGTAAGCGAAACCATCTCATCTAGAGGAAGGTAAAGAGAACAGATCGTCAGTTCTTGCATAGCATGGAGTCTAACAGCCACCACCTCAAGAGTCCTGTGGAGAGGCACAGTGGCAAAGACAGAGGCATACACCTCCACAGACCCTGTTATATCACCATTTCAAACTAAATATGGCTGCCAGTGTGGCGTTACAGTTGCAGGGTGGAACGAGTTGCAACCATTTGTGACAGGATTTTCTGCAGGTACCTGTCGTTTACAGGGATAGGCGCACAAATCCATCAACTGTGGGTCACATATTTCACTCGTCCCTATAAGTGACGTGTGCACATTGACATCCCCTATTATAGAGCTAACTGCATGTCATATTGAAATCTACGAAATTAACACGGATACAGATTCACAACCACTATTGCAGTGAAGTCTTGGTATGCAAAAATACGTACCTGTCTTCTTTTAATGCCTACTTGCGAAGAAACAAACAGAAGTGCTAAATGTTTTGCTCAAAATTACAGTACTACTCATTGGGCAACTATGAAAAAGCTTGCCCTGTGCGAAGACCACATTTTGAAAGCAACAATGTCCCTCTGAAAAGCATTATGATGTATGGTAGTGACCATTGTTTGTTTTTAAATACAAATAGCTTTCATATTGAAAGCCCCTAGCTTGTGAACAACTTCGTCAATATACCTAATATCTCTAGCACCAGCCGTACGTTTGCACACTGGACACCTTGCAGCCTCTTCCTAGAACCTTTAAGAATTATAACTCGTTATCATTCTTGGAAAGAGAGAATTCACAGCACTGGTTACGTTTGGGCAAGAACAACATTTTAGTTTATCAACATTGACAATAAATAGGAGATAATTAGTACCAATCAATGGTGAAATTTCTGACAAAATAAATGCCATAATTTAATTAAATTTGTCCCATTCCTTTAATTAAAAAAAAATGTAAAGTACATCAGGACAATCATGGGGAAACTAGTATCTGGATTTATTTATTAAGAGCTTTAACAATTCGACATAATTTCATTAAATTCAATTGATATTTTATATAACTATTACTTGATTAATGAAACACTGAAAGAGTTGTGCATGTTATGCTTTACATGAAAACGTATTGAGAACTTTTCGAGATGAAGATCACACATTTACGTACATAATGTAGGCTATTTCTGGGATTTAATTACCTCTTCGCACTATAATCAGCTTAAGATTACAAAGTTCAGCATGTTCCATTAAACACACACACACACACACACACACACACACACACACCCCACCACCACCACCACCACCACCACCACCACCACCGTTTTCCATATGGAAGTTTGTGGTTTTGTACCTTATAACCTCTAAAACACGACACAGCATGGCTCAAAATACGCAGAATGCCACTTATGTGAACATCACATAAATATTTGTACTTAACCATCCAGTAAAATCTCAAAAGGCATAGTGCTAAGTATTGTTGCAGTGTTTATTTACGTCGTTAATCTTACGTCCCTGTATTTGTAGAACCATTTTTGATTGGTACCCCAGATCTCGCGTCAGGTGTATCGTACAGTAACGCCTAATATCAGATATTTGTAGAAAATGAAGTACTTTTGACAAGATAGACTGTACCTGTCATTGCTGCTTGTTCACTCACAATAATTTTACGCTGTCCCCTTAGGTTCCTGTCCAACGACATCTTTTATATTTGACAGAAGTACTATTTTTTTATGGTCAGAATAGACATCTATCTACAGTTCAGCTTGTCAAAAGTACTTTGCTGTTTTCTACGAATATGTGATATTAGGCCACATTACACGATACATCTGAGGCGAGAGCCTCAGTACCACTCTAAAACGGTTCTACAAATAAAGAACCATGTAAACCTTTCGTCAATGCAGGTTACAGAGTAAACAAGTTAACTAACGCTACAGGTGGCCAAAACACAAAGCGCGAGAAACAGGTGTTAGAGTTGGCATTTGCAGTTGTGTCTGGCGGAGGCCGCGCATGCACAGTAGCACGTTGGCTGCCGTGTGATAGCAGGCGGTTCTGGTGCGTTTCTGACGTCATCGCGGCAGCCAACGAAAATTTCTCGCAACTTTAACAAACCTATTTTTGAGTAAATGCATCCAGCCAAGCGGAAGGTAAACAAATGTTTCTACCAAAAGCATATCGAGTACTGCAACTTTTCCAGGGTTTTTGGGAAAAATACAAAAATTCCCCGAGATTTCCCGGTTTTCCAGGATGCTGGACACCCTGTATGAGTATAACAGTGAATTTCATCTATGCTTTATAGATCCAGAAAAGGCTTGTAACTGCTCTTAGGAGGAAGCTATTGTCAGTTCTAAAAGATTATGAATTGCAACATAAAAAATTCAAAACAGAAGAAATCTTTGACATAAGCTACAGGTTATAAATCACACATTTGGCCATAATGAACACAGCACTTCACCAGCTTCGAAACAGTATTTTACTGTACGTTCACAGACTCTGGCTGGTCACTGTGTAGCTGCTTTGATAACAAGCGTACCTAAAGACTGATCTAAACACTGGAGCACATAACTGTTCATTAAGAAGGAACTGCATTTGCAGCATGGTGTTACGCAGATTGATAAATGTCACGGTAGTGAAATGACAGCCTCATTATTGTCGTCGTTAACATGTTGTAAAAGTGCTCCAAACTTCAATTGGCTATCTTGTCATCTTACATATAGCAGTGAAAATTTCTATGAAACTTGTGTCAAAGTTGAAAGAGATAAGAAATAGCGTAATGTAAGTGCCATGTATAGATTTTAGTCTAGAAACTGCAAGATGCTTACTGGTCAAACTTCAAGAGTTCTAGTTATTTGACATTTCATCATTGCAGTTTAGGCATATGTCCATACCACTCCTGAAGACGTCACACAATAGCTTACGGGTTCACCAACATTTCTAACACAAAATTCTTACTAGACTCCGCTCCCAGTTCCTCACGTTCGGGCAGTAAGCGAGCAATGAAGTGGACAGAGTGACAACCAACCTGTGCGCACACAGGTTTAAAAGTTATACTTTCATAAGGCCATAACAGCGCAGTATCTGAATAATGGGCCACATTTTGAAGTGATATTGATTGCTGGGATTCATATCTAGCTGGTGTGTTCTTTCGCTGAGAAAATGTGAGGTTGAGTTGATGAAGTTCTCTTTTAAGTTTTTAACAAGGTCAGAACTAAAACTTCCTTATTAATATTCAAAAGTCGCTATTCATCATCTGAAAGGTTAAAAATGTCCCACACTCCCAAATATTGGACCCCCCCCCTCCTCCTCTGAACTGTCATTGGGAGTTCTTGATCAGACTGCTGAATTGGTCACAAGAGGCTGGATGACAGAGCTTGTTTTGCATGGGCTCCCGATAGCCGGACCTTTCGCCATGTGATTTTTACTTTGGGAATGCAAAGAAGATAAAGTGTTTTGTGTCCCCACTACTAGCTGATCTAATCTTATTCCCTTCTTCCTGGCCAAAATACCCAATTTAAGAAACTTTATTGATGCATTGTGATAAATATGCCACATGAGCATTTACTCATGGCACAATCTTGCCCACCCTCCACCATTAGTACATTTTATATGTAACTAATGTGGTAGCATTCACCTGTTTAAACATTTTAACGTGAACATTAAGTAACAATGTTCAACATTTTAATCATCTGACATTAACACTGGAGAGTGGCTAAAATGCACAGGCATGATGTTTTTAAAATTTATAAGCACCTGATGATATGAAAAGGGTAGTGCTTTTTTATTAAAATCTTATTGCAGTCAAAGCTGAATTCTTTTTCACAATGAGTACATTTGGCTGTTGATGCCTGCATTGCAAGGTAACATTCTTTATTGAAGCAGTTGTTGCAATTAATAAGAACATACTAATCACCATTTTAGAACTTTTCTATAGACTGTGTATGCCATGTGACAAAAGGTGACACTGAACACTTCAAAAGTGTTCCAGGTGTTCTTTCATGAAATAAATGATACAGTGTCTTAAAACCCGATAGTAATTTTGATCTGTGTGTGTGTGTGTGTGTGTGTGTGTGTGTGTGTGTGTGTGTGTGTGTGTGTGTGTGTTGCATCAAAGGAACTACCCCAGGATGTCCCTGGAGTGATTTAAGGAAATCTGGATGACTGCACATGTAAATGAACTGCCATCCTCTCAAATTAAAGTCCAGTGTGCTACCCACTGTGCACCTTGTTTGATAACTCTTTTGAAACTTAATGTAGAGAAGAGGAGAAGGAACATTGCCCAAATTTTGTGTTGCTGTTTCCAGTTTGTTTCTGATGCATCAAGACTCCAAAATAGCAAACATCAATATTTTTGCTGCAAAATAAGGCTATTGAACATACCTCCTTCTTAATATCATCTGTCAATTTCTTTTCTTCCTCAGCACTCCAGATTCCTTTTGATACCATATAGTTCTGAAGCCGAGAAATTGGATAATCTGTTTCATTCCACATTTGTACCTCTTCAACTGGGCGATAAGCACTGCTGTCATCAGACGTGCTATGGTGTCCAACTCTGTAATACAAAAGAAAACAAATTACAGCTAACTAGAAGAAAGAAACAATACATAGTAATACATAAAAGCTTGAACTATACCAGTTAAGTTTTCAATATTCTTACTGTAGCCAACGATTCTGGATCTAGCACAAAAAGGGTTATGGTCCTTGAAGTTGCAATATTGGGGAAGGTGAGGGAAGCTGGGAAATAAACACAGACATGAAACACTTCACTATGAAGAGGGAGATACAGATGCTCAAATTCCAAGCTATTATTACAAGAACAGCCACTGCCTTCACAGTTCAGTGTGTCTACAATATACATATGAAATTCACCCAATACACTGTTAACAAGTCAGCTCTGTTGTTAGAATCAGTACTCATGAAGGGGAGGGGGTTCACAATGCTGGAGGCCAAATTTCCTATTGAGCAATGCAGAAGGGGACATGCATAAATCTTAGTTCAGCCAGGTGGAAGAAAACAAAAATTCTTCTGGAAATCATGCTGTTACTGAGGACACAAAGTGACCAAGAAGGCAGGCCATACCCTGGGTTGCCTGGCACCCTGCTGTCAAGTTGTGGCATCAATACACACAGGTTCCAAATCGGGGTGTGTGTGTGCGCGCGCGCGCGCGCGCGCGCGTGCGTGTGTGTGCGCTCTTTCACTTACTGTGCCTGATAACTTTTTGCATTCTCATGGTGTTCAGTTACATTACTGTATCAGGAGACTCTTGTTTTTCTATGTTTTAGACAACAAGTTGAAGTTTTTGTTGTGTTATTTGCTGTGGATTAATACTGTTAATACTAGTAGTTACTTTATTTACAGAAAGTGATCACTATAATTTGTGCATAAAATTGTTCGTTTGTAGTATAAAAAATTAGAAACCATTTACAGCCAGTCTTGTTAATCAGCAACTGTAAAATTTTGCCATGAATGAGAAGTGTGGGCTCAGCTGTAGGTTTTTGTGTAGTGGGTTACGGTGTGTGATCTGTAGGAAATATTTTCATTGGGGGCAATGCAGTGGGGAAGCCAGTGGGCATTCTGGAGAATTCCTCTCCTGGAATTAAAGGTTATGTAGCAAGAATAAGTTGAAAGAGAAGCTGGAGCATATAATCTATGCCCTTTAGACACAGTTGCAAAAGGCAAAGAAGGGACTGTATAGGTTGAGTAAGGAGAAGGAGTCTGGGAATTGGAACTGGCAGTTGCCAAGAAGGCAGCTAGGAGGAGGAGATAGATAGTTGCACTTTCAGAGTTATGGGGAGAGGAACATCCTGTAGCTTTAGGTGTAGGTAGAAACCTAATATGGTATAGCAAAGGCATTGAAAGAAGGTTCTGCTGTTGAGTAGTTCACATGGCAGACATTTAGACTAGCAGTTGCAGGAAGAGTTGGGGACCGAGTACCATGTCACCAACTTTGTGAAGTCTAGTGCACGGTTGGTTCAGGTGACTTTTCATGGCAACTTGAAGTGGTGGTAAAAACATGCATTTCGTGTTACTGCTTCATCGTCATGATCGGCTTCATCTTGATACAGTTGTCAGATGTGGTAACATGAGGCACGAGGAGGCACTAGTGGCAGATGGAAACACTCACTTTGCAGTGGTGCCAGTTTAATCTACCAACAGGTCGGGTTTTTACTAGGCGTGGCTTGCACATCAATAAGGATGGGATGGGAAGGAAAGGTTGGTAATGCTTATAGCTGACAGTGTAGTGGTAATTCCTGTAGCAGTGCATGTTAAAACTGCACCCCCTTTTTTCACTGAAGTCAGTTGATAGGTACTCCTACTTAAAAGGAAGCCCCCCCCCCCCCTACAGGAACCACTTTTGCACTTTTAACAAAGTGCATGTATATTTCACCAAAATATACAAGGTATCACAGATAAAGTTAGTGAACTGCTTTTAGGTGTTGACTGACATTATTGCTATGTCAGAGCGAAGGTCCTGGAAGAGCAATTGAACAGAATGAACAATGTGTCGAAAGGAGGTTACAAGATGGACATCAGCAAGAGCAAAGTAAGGGTAATAGAATGTAGTAAGAAAATCAGGTGATGCTGAAGGAATAAGATTTGGTAATAAGAAAATAAAAGTAGTAGATAGGTTTTGTTATATGAGTAGCAAAATAACTTCTGATGCCTGAAGTAAAGAAGATATAAAATGCAGAAAAGTTTTGGGAAGAAAAGCATTTCTGAAAAAAAAAAAAAAAAAAAAACTAAATTTGTTGATATCCAAAATTAAATGTTAAGAAGACCTTTCTGAAAGCATTTGTATGGAATAATAGCATTGTACAAGAGTGAAACGTGGACAATAAAGAGTTCAGACAAAAAGATAGAAGCTTTTGAAATGTAGTGCTACAGATGAATGCTGAAGATTAGATGGGTAGATCACATAACTAATGAGGTGCTGCACAGAACTGGAGAGAGAAGAAATTTCTGGTAAATTTCGACTAAGAGAAGGGGTAGATCAGTGAGACACATTCTGAGACATCACGGAATCATCAGTTTAGCACTGGAGGAAGTGTATGTGGGGAAAATCACAGAGGGAGACCGAGAGAGACATACAGTAAGCAGATTCAAATTTATGTGGGTTGCAGTGCTTATGAGGAGATGATTAGGCTTGCACAGGATAGTGTACAGTGGAGAGTTACATCAAACCAGTCTACTAACTGGAAAGAACAACACAAATAATGGCACAGTTCAGTGGCTTCCTTTACCAGGATAAGAGTTAGCTGTATATTTTTCTAGTTCTCTGCAGTGCAGGGGAATGGCTATGTACGTGAAAAGTGGTATTCCAGTTGATTCCATTGACATGTCAAAACATTGTGCAGGTGTGGTTGAATTAAGTGAAACTAAACTTCAAATTATTGTTCTTTATAGGGTCTCTGACCATGATTTCAAGACATTTCTGCTCAAGCTAGAGAGGGTTCTATGTTTACTTTATAGTAAGTACAAAGTCATTAATAGCATGTGGTGATTGAAACATTTATTGTGTGATTGTGCAAAAAGGATGCCATTAGATCTCTCTATTCTTACCATCAGCTTTAAACACTAGCCTTTTCAAGGAGAGTGTGGTGAAACAGTAGCACAACCAATGACAACATATTTGTTCATTCTCTACTATCAGAGGGGCATTCTGTTGGCAGAATAATGAATGGCTTTTCAGACCATGATTCACAAATTTTAACTAAGAAACGTGTTAAATGTAACAATAAATTATTTAGAAAAGCTACTCCAGTTGCAATAGAGGTCTTTTTAAACCTCATTAAGGAACATGAGTGGCAGGATGATTATAATGCCAGTAATATAATTCTTTCTGCTACACATGTATCATGCTTTTTGAAAGTTGCTTTCCTTTAGAACACCCAAAATAGTGTACAACCACTAACAGGTAGCCTAAGTGGCTGACAAGAGGGATAAGAATATAATTGAGAACAAAGTGGGAGTTAAAATGTTAGAAGTAGTCAAAAATTAGCTGCAGCAGCCCACTACAGACAGTATTGTAAGGTTGTGAAAAATATCTTTAAGAATAGCCTGATCTGTCCCTCTGATTTGGACAGTCACTTGTTATTTACATGTGGCAACACTGCAATCCCCACACTACATGCAAAGACTGTGTTCATTTAAGAATTCAACTATAATAGTGAAAACTCAGGGCTTTGAGTAGGAAACGAGCTTACACTTTTCTCACAAAGTTGAAGTACGAAACAGATACATCAGATTTCTCTTTTGGATTTTCTTCTAAAAAGACAAAACTGAACTCTCACGATTTTGTTTAAGAAGAAAATGGCTTGGTTCCATATGATCTTGAACCCTCACTGTAAAGTTGCATTTTGGATGCCTTTAAATCCTAACACTTCAACATTCATTCAGAACATTTCTACATGCAGGTTTCCAACAAGAGGCTGTACATTAGGTCCTGTCTTATTGCTTAGCAGTGGTGTGTAAGAGAAAATCTGTAGGCAATTGCTCATCCGAAATCAGGTAGCTGAATGAGTCTGTTAAAACTTGTGTGGGAGTGAGAGAGTTCAAGGTCTTTTGATAATTTTTATGTTATAAGCTGTGCCTTTCAAATGGTGTAGGAGGGGGCTGGTGGGAGGGCGGATATACACCTGTATAGATTCACAACTGCAAACCATTTCTTAAGAGTAGTGTGAATTGAGCATGTCCTGCTCCTCTGGTGTAATACAGTCAGCAAACCTACGCTTTGGGCAGTGTGCAGACAAAAACACTACATATGAATAAACAGTAAAAGTGAGTAAAATAAGTATTACCAGCATTTATCAATAAAGCTAAGTTCCTCATTGCATTTAAGAAAATTTACCTGTATGTCATTGCTTCAAGCAATACGGGCTTATTGTTTTCAAGTGCATATTTTCTTGCAGCATTTGTGGCATTGTACACAGCAAATACATCATTCCCATCAACTCTTATGGTTGCTATACCATAACCTGGACCTCTACCTGCAATGCCATCACCTCTGTACTGTTCATTACTGGGAGTTGAAATTGCATACCCATTATTTCTGCTGCAACAAAAATATAAAAGAAAATACATTAAGATTCATGCCTAACCACAATAATACAAATATTTTCTACAGTTTGTGTGTTATTACTGCGATACCGCCACCACCAGACTGATTTCAACCTGGCAGTTCAACTGAAATAGTGCCGCGTCTCTTTACAAATCACGAGTCCCAATTATTACATTGTTAATGTTGTTGTCATCGTCGTCTTCTTCAGTCCATAGACTGGTTTGATGCAGCTCTCCACAGTACCCTGTCCTGTGCAAGTGTCTTCACCTGAGAATACGTTCGGCAACCTACATCCTTTTGAATCTGCTTACTATATTCGTCCCTCGGTCTCCCTCTACGATTTTTACCCCACATGCTTCCTTCTCGTGCTAAGTTGACAATTCCTTGATGTCTCAGAATGTGTCCAACCAATCTATCCCTTCTCTTAGTCAGGATATGCCAGAAACTCCTTTTCTCCCCAATTCGTTTAAGCACCACCTCATTAGTTACGTGATCTATCCATCTAATTTTCATCATTCGTCTGTAGCACCACATTTCAAGAGCTTTTATCATCTTTTTATCTGAACTCCTTATCGTCCATGTTTCACTCCCATATAATGCTACACTCCAGACAAATGTTTTCAGAAAGCACTTCCTAACATTTAAATTAATAATGGATGTCAGAAAATTTCGCTTCTACAGAAACGCTTTTCTTCCCAAAGCCATTCTGCATTTTGTATCTTCTTTACTTCGGCCAACAGAAGTTATTTTGCTACCCAAATAACAAAATTCATCTACTACTTTTATTGTCTCATTACCTAATCTAATTCCTTCAGCATCGCCTGATTTTCTGACATTGCATTTCATTACCTTCGTTTTACTCTTCTTAATGTTCATCTTATATCTTCCTTTCAAGTCACTTTCCATTCAATTGCTCTTCCAGATCTTTTGCGGTCTCTGTCAGAAGTACTATGTCACCAGCAAACTGCAATGTTTTTATTTCTTCTCCCTGCACTTTAATGCCCTCTCCAAATTTCTCCTTCCATTCCTTCACTGCCTGCTCAATGTACGAATTGAACAACATTGGGGAAAGGCTACAACCCTGTCTTACTCCCTTCCCAACCTCTGCATCCCTTTCTTGCCCTCCGAATAAATAACCTCTGTCTGGTTTTTGTATAAGTTGAATATAATTCTTTGCTCCCTATATACCCAATAAGTTATGGTCAGAGTCTGTAACTGCCCCTGGATATGTCTTACAGTTTAGAACCTGGTTTATAAATCTATTCCTTACCATTATAAAGTCAATCTGGTACCTTCCAGTGTCTCCTCGTCTCTTCCACGTATACAGCCTTCTTTCACAATGATTAAACTAAGTGTTGGTGATCATTAAATTGTGCTCTGCGCAAAATTCTACCAAGCGATCTCCTCTTTCTTTCCTTTATCCCAGTCCATATTCACCTACTACATTTCCTTCTCTTCCCTTTCCTACTACCCAGTTCCAGTCCACCCATCAGAAGTTTTCGTCTCCCTTAACTTTCTGAATAACTTCTTTTATCTCCTCATACATTTTTTCGAAATCCTCATCATCGGCCGGGCTAGTTGGTATATAAACTTGCACTACTGTGGTCGGTGTTGGCTTCGTGTCTATTTTTACTACAATAATGCATTCACTATGCTGTTCATAGTAACTTACCCACTTAGCTTAGGCTTTATTGTGACTTCCCGATATCAAATGAAACTAGTTTACTTTTACCAGTCACACTTTATTTACTTCTACAACCTGGTGAATTTGTGTATATTAATATGGCATGTCTTGTTTTATGACTTAAGTGTAATCATGGTACTGTCTAAGAGAGGAAAAACAGAACTTTTTTCTAATGTCGCCCCATAAATATAAATATTTAAATGCAAGAATATTTCTTTTACATCATCAATTTCTTAATTTTTACAGTAATTTGGCATAAAATTTCAGTAATTATACATAATAATGTCAGCACTAAAATGAGAAATTAGAAGGATAATATCAGTATTTCAACCATTTACACTTCATAAAAATAAAGCAGAACATGTTTCAGATCGTTACATACCAAAAAAATATAACAGGGCAATTTAGTGTGGCAGCAAAGTTGAAAGCTGCATGACAATCTCCTTCACTTGCAGCTCCTTCTCCAAAATATACAATAACACATTTGTCACCACTGCTTCTCTTTAAACCATAGGCAGCACCAACAGCTGGAAATAGGATACAAATAAGAAACTGTAAAACAATAAATGTACAGGGTAGAGACAGTGTTACACTACTGGACACCTAAAATGCAGCACCCTGAAAAAGGAATCCAAATTAGGTGAGATCGGCAGAATGCATTTGCAGCACTGGAGAGGCACTTTATTTGCATTTCATGTGCACACCGTGGGTGCCAGAAGTGCCACCAGGAAGTGCTATGTAAAAGAGTGAAAAGATGGTCCTTTGCACAAGCAACTTCAATATGTCTCATAGAAAAGACACAGTGTCTTGAGTATGCTCAATAGTTTGGTTGAGGAACAGTAGTTGCCTATAAATATTGTAGATTATCCTTCAGAGAAATCTGTGATTACGTTGGATGTAATAGAGCAATTGCGATATGGATCTGTTATCACTGGATACAGGAGGGGACAATGGACCCATGAGAGTAATGCAGCCAACTCCTAGCACGACTACAATTGGTGACACACATATTGTGTGTGTGGCTGTGATGGATCACTCTGCCACAACACAAACCAAAACAAAACAAATTTTGTCTGTTAAACAGCAAGCAGAGTCCACACAAACCATTTGCAGCAGAGTGGACTGTCCGAAGGGATTCCATTTTTTTTTTTTTTTTTTTAACCATAGAGTCAATGACATGGATATTTGCGCTGGCAATGGTGCGATGAGCAATGCATATGGACGACGAAATTAAATGAAATTGTTTTCGCCACCAGTACCCGATTTTGCCTGCACAACAACTAAATAGAATGATATTGCTTCTACTTATGAATGCCAAATCTACCTGCATCACAACTATGGTGGGATTAGAATGTGGACACTCCACAATGAGGAGAGAGTGGAATTGTTGCACCTTGCATTGACATACCGGTTCCCACACCCACCTAGTATGCATTGCCAGCTTTTCTTACACTTTTCAAGGGACAAATGGTGTAAAATGTGGGAAATAACGTTTTAACCGGCAATTTTTGCTTACATTAGCACCCTTGCATTTTTGTAGTTTATGTACGATGTATGCACATAATAGGCATAAAAATACTAACCAGGAAGTATTTATTACGTAATAAAGGTTATTTGAATTTTACTTTTTTTTGTGCAAAGCAGAACTGGAACTGGTAATTTTATATGAAGTAGAATTTTTGATACTTTCATTCATCATAATGTCAGTAAGTCATTAACTGGCATTCATTACTAAAATAATGAAAATACCCAAGTTCCGTATTTTTTGTATTTATTGATGTTTCACACGATGATATTCAAGAATTTGTTTGCTTTCTCAAGAACAAGTATATACAAGCAAACAATCATTCTCACCGTTTATGAAACATCACAAAAAATACTTACATAAATAGTTGTACTTCACTATAAGAATAAAGTTTTCTTAACATCATGCAAAGCACGAAAAACTACCAGTTGCGTAAACTAGGCTAAGCTGACACTTTGCGGGGTGACTGATAGTACAAGTCAACTTGGCGCATGCTACAAACAATGAAACATGAAATATAAAACACAAAGTATCAAGAAACATGTCTGCATAACATTTATAAACACTATGCTTGAAGGCGAAATTCATGCCAGAATGAATTACGTAAATTTTTCTCCATGGATGTGATTTTTAAAAAGCATAACTATGGGAAAAATGTAAATATCTTAAAGCAAAAATGGGATGAATTAACATAGTAAACATTGCAAATTAAATGGGGCCAATGAAAAATGGTGTAAATGGTGTGAAAATGTAAAATCTGTGACTGTAAAATAGGGTTATAATTTATCTGAAGTGGTGGAGCCTGCTGTCCTCCATTATCTTCAGAGCTGGCTGACAGCCACATTGTAAAATGATCATGTGTAACAAGTGGCATGCAGTATTCAAGACTACTTCACCTCCAATCAGACTGCACTATTGCCTTGGCCTCCCCATGTCTCACAGATCGAAAACATCTGGTCAAAAATTGTGTAACGACTGGCCCAGGTTGAACCACTAACTGCTATACTCTGATTTTGGAAATGTTTGGAATCAGCGTGGACTGCTATACCCCAATACACCCAGAGCCGAGGCATGTAGCAGTTATTGGAGCCGGCAATAGCCACAACTTTCAAAAATGATTTCATTATCTTCTTCACAAATGCTGTATTTTCAATCTGTATGTAAAACAAAAAAATATTGACTGGTATATTCAGTCCTCCTTGGTGTTGCATTTTGGATTGGTAGCAGTGTAAACTTTTTTTACTTTGTAATCATTATTATGAGGAAAACTAAATTATCAACTGAAGGGGTCATCAAAAGTGCTAACCCATGAGAGTACAGTTTGCAGGATTGCAGAATGTGTTTAGTTTATCCCTTAACTGGTACCATACGTCTGTGAGATGGCTGTGGAAGTTGCTGGTGGCCACCCCATCCCTTTTTGTCTTCCTTGCAGGTGTACCTTTCATCCCTCCAACTGAAAGGTACCTGCACAAAGAGAATACCCGCAAGGAAGCCGGAAAGGTAGGGGATGGCCACCAGCAACTTCCACAGACGTATGGTACCAGTTAAGTGTTAGTTGTAAGTTAAAAACATAAATGCATTTAATACAAAGCAATTTCTGTAGATTAGAGTATTATCAAGTGGTACATATCACCACCTAAGAACAACTAGATAACTTTATGTTTGCACTTTTGAGTTTCCTATGTGACTCAAATGCAACTGGATATCTCCCTGCATTTACTGTTGGGTCACAATACACATTTCAACTAATAGGAAAGAATTAAACCAGGGAATATTTCAGTGCTACAAATAGATATCTCAAGTTATCCAGTTGTACTGTAATATTGACAATGATAAGATAGGTGTAATATATCGGTGGATATCTTGAGATACCTAGTTGTAATGCTTAACCAGTTCACATCATTTTACAATTGAGAAAATTTATTATTTTTATTGTATTAAAAAAATTCAAAGTTTTTCAATTTTCAAAAATTAAGATGCAATTAGCAATAAATTAAATCTTTTACTTTACTTAATTATGTAAAACAGCCCAGCCAGTATCTCTAATTATTAAAATGAACGGTTTCTGGTGATTACACTGCCATCATTGGTCTTTCATTTCCTGCACCACATTACAAAGGAAACCTTTAAAAAATTTAATTTTTCACCAACATTATTGTTGGCATGTCACAGTTCAAATAAAACATCAAAAACATCATGCTTCCATGTGACATTGTCACAGTAAAGTTAACTTATGTGCGAGGTTTTATTTGTATTGTGATGTGCCAACAATAGTGATGGTTAACAATTACATTTTTAAAAGGTCTCCTTTGTGATGTGGCGCATGAAATGAAAGCTCCAACGATGGCAGTTTAATCTGTCAAATCCTGTCATCTTAATAAAGATAATTAGCGTTCTTGGCTGATTTACGTAAGAAATTAACTGAACCGACAGTCTCCATGTATGACAAACTTATATGAAATCTCTTAATTTGACAGTATATGAAACAAAATCAAAACAAGGAGGCCTGCTTCATGTGGTCAGAAATAGAAGGAAAAATGATGAAGCTGTAAGATAGCCAGTTGTTTGTACAAATATATCAGATTACTCCCTGCAACAGTAAACCGCAATTCCTGTTTCAGCAGTAGCTGAAGAGGACAGACTCTAAATAAATTTATTACTGCAATGTTGCTGACGGCTGTTCAGGAAGTGTCTAACCTAGAAATTATTAATTTAAATTTCATGGTTGTTGGCCATAGTGAAAGACTGTGACTCAATGCAATCAAAAAAAGAATTAGAAAATGGAATACCACTGCCAGCAGTGCAAGAAGAAAGGGTGACAAACTGTATATAGTTCACGAAATAACTCACAAATAGAGTATCAAATGGAAGTATCATCTCAGTCACTACATGACTATTAGGAAAGAAGATGGCTAAACTTCACAAAACAGTGTCAGTCAGTCATGTGTTCAAAGAAGACTTCAACAAAAAGTTTAGAGCTCTAGACTGCAAACAAGAAAACCCAAGACTATCTCGTCGTCAGACACCAAATCTTGGTATATGTCCATTTTGCCTATAACAAAAGAAAATTATTGTCCCTGTTCGAGTCAGTGCTTCCAGCACTAGGATCAGAATATCAGACATTTTACGAAAATCTACTTCATCGTGGAGACCAAGAAGAATATAAATCATTACCTGAAGAGACAGTGAATGATTTCAGTCATTGACAATTTTTTCTGAAATTTTGTAGTGTGTTTGAAGGTGTAAAGTGAAGAACAGTGTATTTCTAAATATTTGAAATTGCAATGCATGATCAAATCAATTATTGCAGATTTCAGAATTACAATGCATTTTTTTGCCAGTAAATATGTTAATAATAATTATCTGTTGGTTTATTTTTTATATCACAAGAAGGTAACTCATCATCTGGACCAGTGCTGTCAGTAGGTATCTTCATTTATAGTAAAAGCAAGCGTTTTGAAAGGAAAATCAGAGCAAGCCTGAAAGTACTGACCTAGTAGAGCTAAATAAGCACATGTGATCAGAATTATTTCAGATGCTTTGTGTACAGTGAAGCCCTTATAGTTCCAAGAAATAACAAGTTGGTTTGGGTGGCCATCTTCCACAGCAATCTAAGAAATTCTTCGTTTTCGAAGGTGAAAGAAATGCCTTTTGTTTGCTGCAATTTATTTTATTTCTCCAAGACGCGTTTCACCTTTTATTTTTCAGGCATCTTCAGTGGGATCTAAATGTACAATTTTTTGGTGATCTGTATTGCTTCGATATAATAAATGTGAACGTTTATAATCACGAAGCAATACATCTCACAAAAAAAAAAAATTGTACTTTTAGATTCCACTGAAGATGCCGGTAAAATACAAGGCGAAACACGTCTGGGAGAAATAAAATCAACTGCAGCAAACAAAAGGCATTTCTTTCACCTTCAAAAACGAAGAATTCCAAGAAATCTTCAAATGTATTCCTACAATAATAGCTATTTCAAGTTACCTAGTTGTTCGAAGGTGACAATATGGAAATAACCAAGCTCATCCTGGGATTAGCACTTTTTCTGCTGGCCCCTCCTGTTAACACAATTCTACCATACTACTAATTAGCTAAACCAAGAGAGAATTGAACAGAACATTGAACTATTCTGTTACTTCAATTTTGCTGGTGTTATTTGCTTTACAATCTCTTACCAGTATGACTGCGCATAAATATTTAATTTTACTTCTCAACACCTGCTTTAACATGAGCCTAAGTAGGTTCAATGGCCTTCCAATGTCATCTATTGCTTCAGGCAATCAACAAGTTCTTCGAATGAAAATCTGATAACAGTGAGCATAAAGCTGTTCCTAGAAACATAATGTATTGTCCGCCCAGAAGATAGATTGTGTATGATGTGCATTAACACAGATTTCATCTATCAATGTTATGTTCTCATGATTCATTGGTAGTACCTCCAGAAGGCCTTTCCCCAATGCTGTTCAATTTATACATTGACCAAGCTGTGAAGGAATGCAACGAGAAATTTGGAGAGGGAATTAAAATCCAGGGAGATGGATTCAAAACCTTGACGTTTGCTGATGACATAGTAATTCTGTCAGAGACAGCAAAAGACCTGGAAGAGCAATTAAAGAGAATGGACAGGGTCTTGAAAGGAAGGTATAAGATGAACTTTAACAGTAGTAAAACAAAGGTAATTGAATGTAGTGTCAGAAAATCAGACAATGCTGAAGGAATTAGGTTAGGCAATGAGACGATAAAAGTAGTTGAGTTTTGTTATTTGGGTAGCAAGATAACTTCTGATGGTCTAAGTATAAATTTGTTGACATCCAATATTAGTTTAAATGTTGGAAAGTTCTTTCTGAAAGCATTTGTCTGGAGTGTAGCATTGTATGGGAGTGAAATGTGGACAATAAGAAGTTCAGACAAAAAGATTATAGAAGCTTTCGAAATGTGGTGCTACGGATGAATGACAATGACCAGATGGGTAGATCACATAGCTAATGAGGTGGTACTCAACAGAATTGGGCAGAAAAGGAGTTTGGCATGTCCTGACCTAGAGAAGAGAGAGGTTGGTGGGGGACATTTTGAGACATTAAAGAATCATCAACTTAGTATTAGAAGGAAGAGTGTGGGATAAAAATCATGGAGACCGAGGGACGAATACAGTAATCAGATTCAAAAAGATGTAGGTTGTCGTACATGTACTCAGATGAAGAGGCTTGCACAGGACAGGGTAGCATGGAGAGCGACATCAAACCAGTTTGCGGACTGAAGATGATGATAACAACAACAACAACCTCATGAAGGAAATGACATCTGCACACCATACTATACCTATTCACGTAACAGTTCTCTCTCTCTCTCTCTCTCTCTCTCTCTCCCTCTCTCTCTCTCTGTCAGTTTTCCTTAAAATAGCTCAAACGATCAATATTTGTACAACCTGTAAACAATTTGCTTTCCAATAGTGAAACAAAACACTTTTCACACTTTTCAAGTATGTAATACTCCTAATTGGTGTAATGCCATAGTTGCATGAACATAAGCCTGTGCAAATACAGGCTGCACTTTAACTTCTTTGACACAAAATTATATTAGAAAATAAACAAAACTTATGAAAATGTTTGTTTAGACAATACTTCGAGTTGCATCTCTTTCCCACCTGTTCTTAAATTCCTACATACTTGGTCAAGCTGGCAGAATAGTTCGGCACCAATTTTTTCCTCGTGGATAAACCCCAGGCTAAATCCGTGGACTATAGATACAGATTATCTATGGCCTATGCTAAATTGTAGTTTCACTTTCTTTACAGTTATGTGGGGGCTGTGTCATCAGCTATACATGAATGTTAACATATCCCACAAAAATATTGGTTTTATTGGGAGTTAGAGAGAGAGAGAGAGAGAGAGAGAGAGAGAGAGAGAGAAATGTTTTTGTTTGTTACAACCTTTACACTTGTGAGTGGGTGGGAAAGGAATGTCAAGCTATGCCACTAAATGCGAACTTCAGGGCATCAGGAACGCAAAATAAAATGGAAAGCAGGAAGCTGGATAAAGATCTGAGGATAATAAAAAGGATAATGAAAAGAAAAATGAAAATAAACTAAAATAATAATAAAAAGAATCATTGCTGGTGTGGAAACGAAAATAAACTATTAAATAATTTGAAAAGTTGGGGTGCATTTTAAGGATAAAAGTTAATATTTCCAGATGTGGAAAGAGACTTACTTGAATTTGTAATTCAAAGCAGGAAGTGTGGATGTGCCAAGCGGAACTACAGTGAATAAAGTTGGGGAACATAGTGTGCAGATATGTTCATGTTGTGCTGGAAAACTACATCACATCACAATGTTAAACATTACAGCTGATGGAAGAAAATTCCATCATATGTGATTTTCAATCAGAAAATTCTCCCAAGGAAGAAAGCATCCCACCTGGTGAAATTTTAAGAACTCTTGAGGGTGGGTGGATGACAGAGGAACTGATCCTGAAATGGATTTCAGCCACTGGAATAATCAGCCAGGAGCTCTTATTGACTCAAAATCAGTTTTTGTGGTTATGTTGGTTATTTGTTTTACCCAACCTAAAATAAGGAAACTGTGACCTTGTGAAAATTCCTAGAGGCATGACAAGCTTGTTGCAGCCATTAGATGTATGTATTAATTGTCCATTAAAAGCAGGTATGAGACAGTTCTACAGACACCATTTAATGGACAAAGCTACTTCAATATCAAGAGGCAATTTGCAATGTGCTTCTGCGACTGAAGTATATCACTTTATTTTGACTGCATGATGGTCAATATCAGAAGAATTTATTGCTAACATTTCAAGAAATGTATTTCCAACAATCTTGATGGGAGTGAAGATAATCTACTTTATAATAGTGACTCAAACCAACATTCCAAATCATCTACCAAGGCTGAAGAAACAGTCACTAGTGACAAGACTGACTTGGTCAAAACACACTGGAGTAAATCTATCCCACTGTATAATGTTTTTGTGGGTCCTGGGTTATGATATGGTTAATTACGCATTTGGCAAACACAAAGGCAATCATTCTTTCAGTAACTACAATATCCTTATACAACTATTCTAACAATACAAGTGCTCTTATAGTACTATACTACATTACAAATACTCGCAAGCCGCTTTAAGGCCAAGCCACTGAGTCTTGTTTAAGTTTTTCAAATCACCAACAAAGTCACACACACACACACACACACACACACACACACACACACACACACACACACACACAAAGTAAATGGTCCATTGTTTGGGTTTCACTACACAGACATTCAGAGGTGTGACAGGGCCCCATTTCTTCATTAGTTGCTTACATCTGCCAATACCTGTTCTTGCGTAGTTCAAAGTTTTCCGCAGTTTCCTTGGGAGGTTGAATCCTTCGATCTTCTTGTTAATGTCATCCAACAAATTGCAGTTCTTGTGTGCACTTTTAGCCCTTAGCTCTTTCCAGGCTGTGTGACTGAGTCTTGAAGCTCTTTGCTGGTTTTCCAAAAAGCTGTCCTGGATTTAAGCCTGTTTGTAGCTATTAGATCTTCATGGATATGTAGATGTAAGTTGCCTAGGATTGTTTGGTATGTTCTTAAAGCTAGCTGTAATCTCCTAATTTCAGAGTGTTCTATGTTGGCAAGGATAGGGAGTCAAGAACAGGGGATGGCCCTGAGTGTACCCAAGATTATTCGCATACAAGTGGACATCCCTCAGCTAGATGTCCACTTTAGCTATATGTGCACTTCTCATCCAGACTGGTGAGCAATATTCAGCTACACTATAGACAAGAGCTAGTCCTGATGTCTGCAAAGTGCTTGCTCCACATCCCCATGTCGTTCCTGCTAGTTTTGACAGGATAGCACTGCTGGATTTTAGTTTTCGTTTTGTCTCTTCTAGATGTGAGTTGTGTGATAAGAGTGCACTCTTATTTCACACCCAAGTATTTAGGCTTGTTCTCGTGTCTAATCTGCTGACCATTCATAGAGAGCTGTAATTTTTTTTTCTTTGCTTTGCTGCTGTTAAGGTGCATTATGGTGCTGGTTGTTTCGTTGGCGTTTGGGTGTAGGTGCCACTGAGTAATATGTGTACCCCGGGCACTGTAACATGGGACAGAGGCGAAAAGTTTCAACAACTAGTTCAAGTTTCAACAGCAGCCGGATGCACTAATGCCTCCCGGTCCACTCAGTGGCAAATGGAGCAAGCAGGGAATTGTAACATGAAGAGAATACCTTAATGTAGTTATATATTTTTGGCAGAAGCAATAAAAATTTATTGTTAAGCTATTCAATATTATGTGAATTTTACATCCATCCGTCTGGTAAATACTTTAACAAATTTTGAAGGTATCTTAAGTCCATAGGCCTCTTCACAACTACTAAAAATGTGTAAGTAGATGACATTTCCAAATAGATAAAATGCTTAAGGTAATATATAGGACTATGCATCTTTAGCAATAATAATAGGGCTTTTAAATAACTTTAATAGTAAATTTTATTTATGTAGTAAATGCTACATGTTCTATATTGCAAGATTATCTTAATCGAACACCTCAAATTAAAAAGTATTTCTGTGCTTTGCAAGTCTCTGTGTTATGTACAACCGCATTTGTCAATAAGACTACAGGTATGTCAAAACAATTGTCTACTATTGTTGGCTGCAGTACAAAATGAGGCACTCATTTTATATTGAAATATCGACTCATCAGCCGTTACGTCATTCATGTTCAGAAAGTGATCTAGTTGTACCAAAATGTTGGTCCAATTTTGGACTTTTTTAAGAATAGCTACAGTAGAACCTCCCTTTTACACTTTTCAAGGGACTTCAGTAAAATAGTGTAAAATGCAGGAAAGCGTAAAATGCAGGAAGTAGTGTTTTAAACGGTAAAATGTGCTTACTGGATCAGCCTCGCATTTTCGTAGTTTATTTGTGATATATGTACATAATAGGCATCTAACCACTCCCATGAACCACAGACATTGCCGAGGTGGGGTGGCTTGCGTGCCTCAACGATACAGATAGCCGTACCGTAGGTGCAACCACAGCGGAGGGGTATCTGTGGAGAGGCCAGACAAACGTGTGGTTCCTGAAGAGGGGCAGCAGCCTTTTCAGTAGTTACAGGGGCAACAGTCTGGATGATTGACTGAGCTGGCCTTGTAACATCAGCTAATGTGGCTTTGCCACACAGCTACTGCGAACGGCTGAAAGCAAGGGGAAACTACAGCCGTTACTTTTCCTGAGGACATGCAGCTCTACTGTATGAACATAAGATGATGGCATCCTCTCGGGTAAAATATTCCGGAGGTAAAATACTCCCCCATTCGGATCTCCGGACGGGAACTACTCAGGAGGATGTGATCATCAGGAAAGACAATACTGGCATTCTACGGGTCGGAGCGTAGAATGTTAGATCCCTTAATCGAGTAGGAAAATTAGAAAATCTAAAAAGGGAAATGGATAGTTTTTTTTTTTTTTTTTTGTGGTTTTTGGGCGCACAACTTCTATGGTCATTAGCGCCCAGCCAAGAACATAGATTCGCTATGATCTCAAAAAAATGGTGACGTCAGAACATCAACAAGAGGCTAAAAACGAAAGATAAAAGACAATTAAAAGGGTTAAATATCCTTGGATAGGTTGGCCAAGTTCATAAAACGCAAAACCCGAGCAGCTGCTCGTGTGTCATCAGCTAAAATTTCCTCCAGAGTAGACGGAAAGTGAAGGGCTACACGGAGATGATTAAAATTAACACAAGTCAGTAAAACATGTCGCACTGTCAGCAGTTCACCGCAGGAGCATAGCGGTGCAGGTTCGGCGGATAGCAAGTGACGGTGGCTGAAACGGCAATGACCGATCCGCAACCGAGCCAGTATGACCTCCTCCCGCCGAGAGGGGCGTGAGGATGTCCTCCAAGCGGTCGGGATCGGCTTGACAGTTCGCAATTTATTGTTGTACAGTGAAAGCCACACACTGTGCCATTGCGACACGATACTCCGGCGAAGAGCCCGTTGAACATCGTCCGATGGGATGCAAAAGGTAGCCATGCGAGGCAAAAGAGCTGCTGCCTTGGCTGCTGTGTCGGCGGCCTCATTCCCGGGCACACCCACATGGCCAGGGACCCACAGGAAAGAAACGTGACAGCTGTCATCCGCCAGCAGCTGGAGGGAGCGTTGGATCCGATACACGAGAGGATGGTTCGAGAAAGGGTCCTTGAGACTCTGCAGGGCACTAAGGGAGTCAGAACATATGGCATAGAAAGGTTGGCGGTGGCGGCAGGTATACAAAACGGCCTGGTGGAGGGCGAAAAGCTCAGCCGTGAAGTTCGAGCACCGGTCAGGGAGCTTGTATTGGAAACGGTTGTCCCCGACGACGAAGGCAGATCCGACACCGGCAGTGCTCTTGGAACCATCAGTGTAAATAAATACGGCATTATCGAACCGCGAACGGAGTTCGACAAGCCTCGAGCGGTATACCAAATCCGGAGTGCTCTCCTTGGGGAGCGAACTAAGTTCGAGGTGTGTGTGTGAACCTGGGCCTGACGCCACGGTGGCAATGGGCTTTCGCTCAACCGAAGGGTGGAAGGAAGGGTAAAATTGAGCCGCTGTAGCAGGCGGCGAAACCGAACTCCAGGTGGAAGCAAGGCAATCGCAGACAGCTGATATTGGCGATCGAGTGAGTCGTCAAAAAATAATCTGTAAGATGGATGGTTGGGCATCGACCGTAGGCGGCATGCGTACCGACACAAGAGTATGTCACGTCGAGTGGTCAAGGGTAATACAGCAGCCTCGGCATACAGACTTTCAACAGGGCTGGTATAAAATGCACCGGTCGCCAGACGTAATCCACGATGGTGGATAGAGTTGAGACGGCGGAGAATCGACGGCCGTGCTGAAGAGTATACAAGGCTTCCGTAGTCGAGCTTCGACTGAACAATGGCCTGGTAAAGGTGAAGCAGGACGGTACGATCCGCTCCCCATGACGTGCCACTGAGGACACGAAGAACGTTCAGGGATCGGGCACAACGGGCAGCCAGGTAGGACACGTGCATGGACCAGCAAAGTTTCCGATCCAACATGAGTCCCAAGAATTTCGTAGTCTCTACGAAAGGGAGAGCAACAGGGCCGAGACGTAGAGAAGGTGGAAGAAATTCCTTGTATCTCCAGAAATTGATACACACAGTTTTCTCAGTGGAGAATCTGAAGCCGTTTGCGATGCTCCAGGAATATAGACGGTCAAGACAGCGTTGGAGAGAACGCTCCAAGAGACACGTCCGCTGGGCGCTACAATAAATTGCGAAATCGTCAACAAAAAGAGATCCGGAGACGTCGGCTGAAAGGCAATCTACGATCGGATTGATTGCAATGGCAAAGAGCGCCACACTCAAGACGGAGCCCTGTGGTACCCCATTCTCCTGGCAAAAGGTATCTGACAAAACAGAGCCCACCCGTACCCGGAACTTGCTATCCGCCAAAAACGCTTGAATGAAAAGAGGAAGGCGGCCCCGAAGGCCCAATGTGTGCAATGTGCGGAGAATGCCCGCTCTCCAACAGGTATCGTATGCCTTCTCCAAGTCGAAGAACACTGCTACTGTTTGACGCTTCTTTAGAAAGTTGTTCATAATGAAGGTCGACAACGTAACGGGAAATGGATAGATTGAAGTTAGATATAGTGGGGATTAGTGAAGTTCGGTGGCAGGATGAACAGGATTTCTGGTCAGGTGAGTACAGGATTATAAATACAAAATCAATTGGGGGTATCACAGGAGTAGGATTGATAATGAATAAGAAAATAGGAATGCGGGTAAACTACTATCAGCAGCACAGTGATCGCATTATCATTGTCAAGATAGATACGAAGCCAACACCGACAACAGTAGTACAGGTTTATATGCCAACTAGTTCTGCCGATGATGAGGAGATCGAAGAAATATATAAGGAGCTAAAGGAAATTATTCAGACAATTAAGGGAGAGGAAAACTTTATTGTTATGGAAGACTGGAATTCGGTAGTAGGACAAGGAAGGGAAGGGAAGGGAAGATAGTAGGTGAATATGGTCTGGGCAAAAGGAATGAAAGAGGAAGCCGCCTGGTAGAATTTTGCACGGAACATAATTTAGTTATAACAAACACCTGGTTCAAGAATCACAAAAGAAGGTTATATACGTGGAAGAGACCAGGAGACACCGGGAGATACCAGAGATTTTATAATGGTAAGACAGATTTCGGAACCAGGTTTTACAGTGTAAGACATACCCAGGGGCAGATATAGACTGACCATAACTTGTTGGTTATGAACTGTAGGCTGAAACTGAAGAAACTACAAAAAGGTAGGAAAACACGGAAATGGGACCTGGATAAATTGAAGGAACCTGAAGTTCTTAAGAATTTCAGAGGGAGCTTTAGGCAACAATTGAAAGAAACAAGGGAAAATAAAACAGTAGAGGAGGAATGGGTAAAACTGAGATGAAATAGTGAAAGTAGCAGAGGACAAAATAGGTAGGAAGGCAAGACCTACAAAAAATCCTTGGATATCACAGGAGATACTAAATTTAATCGATGAAAGGAGAAAATATAAAAATGCAGTAAATGAAACAGGCAAAATGAAGTACAGACGACTAAGAAATGAGATTGACAGGAAGTGCAAAGTGGCTAAGCAGGAGTGGCTAGAAGGCAAATGCAAGGATGTAGAAGAATGTATAAGAAGGGGAAAAGTAGATACTGCCTACAGGAAAATAAAAGAAACATTTGGAGATAAGAAAAACAGCTCTATGAATATCAAGAACTCATATGGGAAACCAGATCTCAGCAAAGAAGGGAAAGCTGAAAGGTGGAAAGAGTACATAGAGCAGCTCTACAAAGGAAATGAACTTAAAAACGATGTTGTAGGAAGGGAAGAGGAAGTAGATCAAGATGAAATAGGAGATATTATACTGAGAGATGAATTTGACAGAGCCCTGAAAGACCTAAGTCGAAACAAGGCCCCTGGAGTAGATGATATTCCCTCAGAGCTACTGAAGTCTCTGGGAGAACCAGCCATGACAAATCTGTTTCACCCGGTGTGTAAGATGTATGAGACAGGCGAAGTACCCTCAGACTTTAAGAAAAATGTTATAATCCCCATTCCAAAGAAATCAGACACAGACAGGTGTGAAAATTACAGAACCATCAGTTTAATAAGTCATGGTTGCAAAATATTAACGCGAATTATATACAGAAGGATGGAAAAACTGGTAGAAGCCGACCTCGGGGGAGATCAGTTTGGGTTCAGGAGAAATGTAGGAACACGGGAGGCAATACTCACTTTACGGCTTATCCTAGAAGATAGATTAAGAAAAGGCAAACCTACATTTCTAGCTTTTGTAGATTTGGAGAAGGCTTTTGACAATGTTGATTGGAATAAACTCTTTCAAGTTCTGAAGCAAGCAGGAGTAAAATAAAGGGAGCGTAAGGTTATTTACAACTTGTACGAAAACCAGACAGCGGTTGTCAGAGTTGAAGGGCATGAAAGGGATGCAGTGGTTGGGAAGGGAGTGAGACAGGGTTGTACCCTTTCTCCAATGTTATTCAATTTGTACATTGAACAAGCTATAAGGGAAAGCAATGAGAAATTTGGTGAAGGAATAAAAGTTCAGGGGGAAGAATTAAAAACATTGCGTTTTGCTGACGACATAGTAATTCTGTCAGATACAGCAAAGGACCTGGAAGAGCAATTGAACGGAATGGACAGTGTGCTGAAAGGTGCATATAAGATGAACATTAACAAGAGCAAAACTAGGGTAATGGAGTGCAGTGTAAGAAAATCAGGTGATGCTGAAGGAATTAGATTGGGAAACGAAGCAATAAAGGAGGTAGTTGAGTTTTGTTACTTGGGCAGTAAAATAACAAATGATGGTCGCAGTACAGAGGATATAAAATGCAGAATGGCAATGGGTAGAAAAGCGTTTTTGAAAAAAAGAAATTTGTTAACATCGAATATTGATTTAACCCTAAGGAAGTCTTTTCTGAGGGCATTTGTATGGAGTGTTGCCTTGTATGGGAGTGAGACATGGACGATAAACAGTGCGGACAGGAAGAGGATTGAGGCTTTTGAAATATGGTGCTACAGAAGAATGCTGAAGATTAGGTGGGTGGATCGCGCAACTAATGAGGAGGTACTGAACAGAATTGGGGAGAAAAGAAATTTCTGGCATACCTTGACTAAAAGAAGGGATAGATTGGTGGGACACATTCTTAGACATCAAGGAATTGTGAATTTAGCATTAGAGGGAAGTGTGTGGGGTAAAAATCGCAGAGGAAGACCAAGAGATGGATACAGTAAGCAGATTCAGACAGATGTAGGTTGCCATTCTTATGTGGAGATGAAGAGGCTTGCTCAGGATAGGGTATTGTGGAGAGCTGCATCAAACCAGTCTCCGGAGTGAAGACCACAACAACAACAACAACAACAACAACAACAACAACAACAACAACAACAGGCATCTAAATACTCGCCAGGAAGTTTATTATACAATAAAGGTTATCCAAATTTTTACTATTTTAAGCACAGGGCAGAACTGGTAATTTTTTGGGAAGTAGAAATTTGAGATGTAATTTCATTCATTATAATTGAGGACGCCACTGCTGGGCTATGTAAAACATCTTTAAAATTACTTGAACCAGTTCGATAGATATCGTTTGGACGCCGCTGCCAGGCTATGTAACACATCTTCCAAATTACTGCCTTTTACTGGCATTAATTATTTACGTAGTAAAACTCCTAAAGTTCCGTTCTTTTTGTATTTTTTGATTTTTCACTCGACAATATTAGAGAATTTATTCGTGTTCTCGAGTGCAAACATATACATAAGTATTTTTGTGATGTTTGCATAGGATTGGCATCTCACACTATTACCGCTTTTTTGAGGTTGTGGGTATTATGATACCAAACTTTTGACAGATAAAGTTCTTTATGAATCAGAAATATGTATCACAAAAACAATGCAACTCTTTATTCTCACATCAACAAAGCAACTGGTTCCGATCGTTCGAGTACACGCCAGCCACTGTGGCAAAGAAGCTGGTGGAAAGAGGAACTACATCGTCACAAATCGGCGCGTCTTAAGTCAAATAGATACGTACTGCCAACAATGATACGCGAAATATACGTTTGATTAAATGCAAAGTGTCACGAAACTTGACTGCGAATAATTTTTAAGTGCTATACTTTAAGTGGAAAGCCATGCTAGCATCAATTTATGTAGAATACGTCATTTTTTCTTCACGAACAGGCTTTCAAAAAGTGTAAAATGCAGGAAAAGTGTAAATATGATAATGCAAAAATGAGGGCGAATTAACACTGTGAACATAGGAAATTTGACGGGACCGACAAAAAATGGTGTAAATGGCAGGAAAATGTAAAAACCGGGAACGTAAAAATGAGCTTTTACTGTACTTACCCAAAATAAATGTGAATGTGTCATTGCAATTTGAAACTGATGATTTATGCGAGGGGGGAAATCCGTTATAGGCTGCATCATGAATTTGCAAGACAAAATGTAGGAAAAAGTGTGACCTATATTTGTACAAATCTGGTATGTAACTAGATTTTGAACAAATTTCACAGTATTGGTACCACAACATGATCTCTGCTGTTTAACACTGCAATGGCTGTGTCACTAGGCAGAACAAACTTCTGAATTACCATAAAGTACCAGATTCCTCAGATTACAACCACAACACTTAACTCAAATTGCGTAACTGCGAACTACAGAAGAAATTTAGAGGCAATAATAAGAACGATTATGAAAGCGACAACTCAAATCATCCGAGGAATGTGGCAGACCAAACATATTCCGATGAATTTGAAGTATAAACTAATTCATCCAGTACACAAAAAAGGGAGAGCGATCATTTGTAAACAACTACAGAGGAATCTCACTTTTGCCATCACCTACAAAATTTTATGCATGTGTCTTCTAAAGAGGGCACAGGAACAACTAGAACATACAATTTCAGATTACCAAACACTTTCGACCAAACGGATCTTTGAACTATATTAAAAATCAAAGCAATCAGGTAAAAAACAATAGCCTGCACATTTGTTGATTTGAAAAAAGGAAAAGCATACAATTCCATAGACAGTCTCTATGTAATATTCCAGAAGAATACAGACTTGACACCAAAACCCGAAAACTGATTAAACACTGACAGAAACTACATAAAAATTAAATACAGAGACGAAATTTTGGAGCCATTCTAAGTTAAAACAGTAATAAGCCAAGGAGATGGGATCTCACCACTATTATTCGATACAGTTTTAGACAAAGTAAAAGAAAGAAAGAAAGGGAAACTGGAGTAAGAAAAACTTTTGGAAGCCAATCTAACTTGGAGGTGGTCATGGAAAATTGAACAATCCTTATCTAGAATTTGCGATGATGGTGATTCTAATCGACAGCGAAGAAACAGCAATAAAACAAACTGAGTGTACAGAGAATGTTGGCCTGCAAATCTCCTCTGGGAAGACTTAATTCATCTGTTCTAAGTTAGATATTCTAAAAGTTAAAATGAATTAAAGTAAAACCAAAAGAGCCCGACATTAAGTAACTTGGTGAAATTATTGAGCCCACAGGACTTTTTTTTTTGGGGGGGGGGGGGGGGGGGGAATAAAATGCATTACAGATAACCAAGGAAATGTTTTGACTTGCTCAAAATTTGTATTAAAAAATGCCTGACAAAAGGCAATAAAATCAGACACTACAACATTTTAATCAAAGCAAGTCACATATGCAAGTGAAAAACTCATATTGAATCAAAAACTAGATTTGCAAGACATTAATAAGTAGAGAGAAAGATACCAACCAAAGTGGACCGAAGAAAGAATAGGAGGACTTCTGGAAGAAAATAAAGAAATATTTGGAAAATAGAAAGAATTTTGAAATTAGTATGAAAATAAATAACCTAGGATGACTGCAGGCACCAATAGATAGGAAAAATGGCAGGGGGTGTCCATAATGAGAGCATAAAAAAAGGGGGCGCAAACACCACAGATGAATCAAAGTGACAAGGCTGAGATGGTGCGGTTATGTTATACACATGGGAGAAGGAATGTTATCTAAGAGCTCATCGATTCAGTAGTAGAGTGTAGGAGGAGTCAAGGTAGACCAAGGAGAAAGTATTTCAATTTGATTAAGAATGATTTTGAAGTAACAGGCTTAACAGCAGATGTTAGCATTGAATAGGGGATTGTGGAGGAGTTTTATAAGGAGGACTCAACTCCAGACAGAACACGGAAAGACACAATGAGTCAAATGATGACGATAATACGGTATATTCTGTTAGCAGTTAGTGACCGGGTTTAAAAATTCTCCTTCAATAGCACTGAGATGCACATGAAAATTATCGAAGTGTATATCAACAGCTTCATATTTGTTTAACAAGTGACATGGAAAAAAATTGTTCACAGGCACAACCCAATTATACTGATAATCATTTTGGAAGTGTTTTTTCCATTGTGTTTGTTTCTATTCGAGTGTAAATGGTAGTTTATGCACAATTATGGGATTCAGCAAAAACATATCACATGGTAATGTGTGCATACTTACATGACCTACAGTAATACTGGAAAAATTTCTTACCTTGGGGAATCTGTGTAGCCAGAGGTGAGGAAATTGTAACAAAATTTAATTTTTTTGACCCATAATGAATTGGCATTTGTCGTCCTTTACCACCATCTTCACAATTCCCATAGCACTGGTTCATGAACTCGTCCAAGGAGAAGCCTCTCCAAACAAGAACACCTATAAATGAAAATTTCTAATAATACATTGTTTTAAACACTAACAAAAATAATTATCTCCTGGGAAAAGAAGAAAGAAAAGTAATATACGCATAGTAAGTATGCCTTGAGTCTACTGTGATATGTGGTGGAAGCTTTGTTGTCTACTCATCAGGACTTACGGTGTAATATAATGAAAATCTAGGCACTGATGTCCATCAAGTACTTTGGGTTGTCTTCAGCTATAACTGGCAGATGGAGTGATTTGTTGGTAGTGGGGGAGGGGGAGGAAGAATTCTAACCTTGGTTAGTCAACAGAAGTACACAGATCTATATTTTAGAGCCCAATAAGAACTGTCATCTGTATACGGGTTTTGTAGAATGTCCTAACACTTTTTGTAATAGAGTTAGAATGTTTATTTTGGATTGTACAGATAGTCACCAAAGTATTTTTAATAAAATGTTTAGTTCAATGAATGTATCTTAAGTTATACAATTTAGAACAGTGTAAGCTGATACACTTGTCAGGTAGCATGTATTTTACCTGTAAGAAATTGAGATATTTAATACAGTAGTACCTTTTTGCAGTGTGTAAAGACCTCTAGTTTTGAAGAATGAACAGTTGAGTTTCCGTTTCAGCTCAAATCTTGGAAGATACACACACGTGACAATTTTCCTAAGCCCTTTGTGATATGCTACATTCTAAGCTATGCTGTATATCCAACATTTACAGGTAAACCTGTATCTAGGTATTAAGATGGTTCAAGGTAAAACATAGCTTTAGTCTAACGGCACAGGTCTACCTCACGATACACGAGGGTTGGAAGTTTAATAGTGGCAACTTTTTATTCACAACCGATACAATAGCGTTACAAGTTTGCACCTGTTACTGTCCTTCAAAGGAGTCACCAGCGTTGTGTAGAACCCATTGCCACCAATGTGGAAGGTGTAGTCTGTTATGTTGATGGTGTAAATTAAGCACTCTTATTGCCTGTCTAATCTCTGGAACAGTACTGAAGCGAATGCCACAAAGTGGTTCCTTCATTTTTACAATCAAAGTCACTATGCGGCAACAGTATGCACTTCGTCTTCAGAGACACAAGGACAACCTGCCCGATTCATGTCTGCCAACCTTTGTTAACGGCTTTTACCCAACATGCTACTGTTCTGTATGGCAATGCCGAACCCTAAATGTATCTTGAAGACTTTGCTGACACTATGTGCTGTATGACCTCCAGCACAGTCAATCTTGATCCAACTCTGCTGTACCTGTTTTGAAAACATAGTGACACCGTTACGTTAGACTGCCCATTCACAAGTGACTATTTCCCTTGATTGTGTGCACGCCGGTGATGTGGAATAGGCGAGTCCATTTTCTTGGAGGTAAGGTAGGTATGTCAGCAACGTGTGCTATTGGTGACAACAGTAGGTTCCATGGCAAAGTGCCTCCACAGCAGTGTTGCCATTATTTATGTTCCAACCCTCGCACAAATGTGCAGACTAGTCCAAAATGTCTGCTTGGCAGTGTTTGCGCTGCAAATGAGTTTCTAACCACTGTGGTATCAAATTCTAGGACATTTCCTTTCTTCTTCCCCCCCCCCTCTCTCTTTCTCAAAATGTTCAAATGCCAACAATATCAAATGCTATATCACTGTGTCTTCAAGAGAGAGCAAATGCAGTAACAGAAATAGACCAGTCCATTAAAATTAACTACTTGCTTCAATATCTCAGTTGATAACAGCAGTAAAAAACAATTACATACAAAATGCCACTGTGTTCTAACATTTGCTGAAAACCACATTTTCATATGTGTAAACATTCAGAAAATAGAAGGGGTGTTACAACTTATGAAACACTAACACACAACACCCCTAACTTTGCTTTGTTACAGTTTCTGTCAAACAATCTTCATGTCAAATGATCAATGTCTTTTTTTTTTTTTTTTTTTTTTTTTTTTTTTTTTTTAATGAAATCATGAGGGTAGAAAGGTGAATGGGTGAACATAAGTGGATCAGTTTGTAAAGTACAAAGTAATAATACTTCATTTAATCAATTTAATGAAATAACCTGGCAGTAATACACGAAACTATGACACACAATTGCAGATATCTACTGATAAACACACGTAACCAAAATCGCTTCAATTTTGGTACTATGAATTCATTCAATTTTTCCCACATTTCATTGGTTAGATGAAAGTAAAAAAAAAAAAACAGTCAACAATCCGAAGATTGGTTTGAACACCACAGTGCTTTACTAGGCATGGTCTTGTTTGGAGGTGGTATGCCGTTGCCTTCCTCCGACCTTCGAACTGACTTACCCAGCCAGTTATAGGGGGACCTACAGTTTAACGTGGGTTCCGAACCACGGTGCTACTCGGTATTTTTCACATGAGCAATACTGCCAGAGGTGAAAGAAGTGGAAAGTGACAGATAAAAATCCTAGGACCTGGCGGGGATCGAACCCGGGACCTTTGAATTTGTAGTCTGACACTCTACCACTGTGCAACCGAGGCGCACCTAGATGAAAGTAACAACTAAAAATAAGTCAAAATGTGTTTTTTAGACATCTTTCCGAACTGTGGATGCTTGAAAATTAATGTCCAACTGGGCTCCAATAGTAAGTAGGCCTTTTTCTTTCACGATAGTGTTGTCTATGGCAATATTTGTGGTACAGCCTTGCTTGAACTAAGAAAGCCTTCACATGGTGACGACTATATTGATTTCCTCCTTTTGGAAGAAGAGAAAATTAACACTATAGTTCATGTCTGAAACAAGAATTACTCACAAAGGTACTTAACTGTATCTACAACAATGAACTTTCAATAATCCATATTCTCCTGTTCACTATCTGTAGATAATTTGGTTAGAGTAACCTTTTTTTTATCATTTTCGCATTTTTTAAAAATTTTGTCTACTGAGACAAAATAAATAATGTACTGTGCATTGTAGTTGGTTGGTAAAAATGTAAATAGAAGAGCACTGTACTACTATATCAGAGGTTAATCAACATTCCACCTCATTAATAGATACCATCCACCTCATCTTAACCCTGCGTTACTAACATCTGGTTTTAACGGTCGCTATGAACACCTGTCTTTCAGGGGGTTTTGAACTTTTGTTAGTAACACCCATCAATTCGGTGAGTGTGATTCCAAACCAACACTCAACCAGTGTACACTTGTTCCTCAATTGTTCCTCAAAGCGTCACAGTTCACTGACAATTTGAACGTAGCCGTCATTTTGATGGATGTTACTAAGCTAGGGTTAATAAAAAAAAATAGACATGTCAAAAATGCAACGTGTTATTGTGAACAATTCTGTCTACTGGTTTACAAACTGTACTTGTAAAATAAATTTAGCTTTAAGAGTGAGTGGTGGTTTTACATTTCTGCAGATCTTATTGAGACAAATTGTTTAGCCAATATTAAGTTCATAACGTGTCATTTTTCTGATTTTGTGAGCCAACTATTTCACCGACTAATTACTGCCAGTTTCTCCTTGGCACACTAAAATAAAGCAAAAGATGCAATCAAATCGAATGTGATGTTTAGAAATCTTACTGCAGTACCCTTTTGTGCACTTGCACGAGTTATCCCTGGGTACTGTCCATGCAGTTAAGCAAATGGGAGTTTGGTGTGATTAAACACAAAATAAAAGGGGCAGATCTATGATTCAGGATCCACACACATTGTTAAAAAAGCTGGCAAAGAAAACACACACACACACACACACACACACACACACACACACACACACACACAATGATAATAAAACAACCATTTCATATGCAACACCAATCTAACACTAATGGACGATTTTGCAGAAGCTGCTGCAATTTAACATCACATTAACAGTTTTACGATCTTAGAGATTTGCGTACATAACATAAAAGGACAAAACATACTGTAAAAGCACAGCACAGTGCACAGGATAACACTTTTGTTTAGAGTCGCAAGTTTGAATCTCATCAAGGTGAATGAATTCTTATTTTATGTTTAAATTTAATCAAAATGTCTCATTTTTACTACACTAACTGGTTTAGTTGCATTTTTTAATTCTGTTACTTCACTACATTATTTTCATAATAATATTGACTTTTTTGTATTTGCTCTTATCTTTCTGTCATTCATTTTTCAATGGGAAACTGCTTGTGTCACCTATAACCGGTAACCTAGTGCCACACATTTCAAGGAACTGGCTATATTAGACAACTGATTCTTAGTTTATTCATTCCTTATAAAAATTTTCAAATATTTTATATATTTGTCAAAACAACTTTTCTGTTCACAGAATAAAAATTGGGATGAAGTGGAACCTACATAAAGACTTAAAATAAAAAACTAACTGTTTCACAAATGAGTTAATTACTCAGTAACGTATATTTTTGCCTTGTCGGTAACAACAAAAAGTTGAGCTACACTGAAGAGCCAAAGAAACTGGTACACCTAGGGTGTCTGAAGTAGTGCTGGAGGGACATGACACCACACATTCTTCAGGGCTGTCCATAAATCCTTAAGAGCTGAAGATCTCTTCTGAGCAGCATGTTGCAAGGCACCCCAAATATGCTCAATAATGTTTTTGTATGGGGAGTTTGGTGGCCAGTGTAGGTCAGGGGTGATTGTGGTGCTTTATTAAAATCCCTGAAATTTTGACTATCATTTAAATGTACAAGATAGCGTAAAATTTCAACAGGGCCAACTATGTTTTCAAACTCAATTATTCAGTACAATTACAAGCAAGCTAAAAGGTGTTTAAATTTTATTTAGGAAATAAGTTTTTTTATAAAAAAAACTCCAGTAGGTTGATTCGTTGGGAATCTTTCAGAGTTGTTTTGACAATGAAACATGCTGAAAGCTGTAAGAACATTACTTTTTCTGAAAAAAAGTTTCCAATTTTCATTTGTTTTCTTTTATTTCTGAAAAATCTATATTTTTTCATTTTCCACGTTTGTATAAAGCTGTGGGTCAATGAAAAAAGCTCGCACAGAGAATGAAGAAGAAATAGTATATAGCACTAATTCACGTGTAGAGTTTAATTTAGTTTTGCTAGCAGAGCAATATATTTTAGAACTGGACGGTTTATCCTGCGACTCAGGAGTACAACTTTCTCCATTAGAACTAGGTCTCGATGAATCTTATGACTTGGCTTTGTGTAATGTCGACTGATAAAAGACCAACTTTTCATTAAGTTTTGTACAAACTGACTGTGCAGTGGTTCCTTTGATGGAACATCGCTCGTTGTCGCGTAGCTCTACAAATGTCGCCCACTCATAGCAGTACGTGCAGTTGTGATTTGTCAACTGTAGCTGTCGCTCTTTTGCCACCCACGTAGGTTAAGCCTAAAGGCGGATGAATACATTATGTGGTGTCGCCCAAGTCCAAAGTGCGCGCCACCTACTTTCGCCGCGCGGCGTTCTTACGACGACAGCCACGAGCGCCCTCTGCGGCAACTCCGCTCGTGGCCACCAGTGAACGACATCGTTCACTTGGAACTGAGATAGCAACCAGCGAACACTTCGGAATCTGATAGGCACCAGTGAAGACTTGGCTATCGGATAGGCACTAGGCAGGACTCTAACTCAACTATGTATCAACATTCTGCAGTACTATGTAAAAGTTAAGTATTGTATAAATTCTGTGCAATATATATCTTGTTATAATTTACTCTAGTGTTTCTAGTTTCTGGCTGCTCCCCTCCGTACCTGCACCAGCGTGCTATCTTTATTCCTGTGTCGGTCTCATTCCACTTGGCCACCGACACCTACGACGGAAACGAGACACAAAAGCGGCGACGAGGCTGGGACACAAAAGTGGCGACGAGGATGGGATACAAAACATTATAGATCGCACGCTGCGGCTATACATAGAGCAAAAGAAAAGAAAAAAACATTTGTTTCGTATATTGAAAATGGGACATTTTTACATGGCCTGTACGCAAACCCGGAACTATCCGGGTACATAATTAAAAAATCCCGGATTTCGGGGATAGACCCAGAAAACAATCACCCATGGTAGGTGTTTAAAATCAGAAGTGTGTTTCTGGAGCCATTCTGTAGCAATTCTGAAAGTGCTGCATGCCACGTTGTCCTGCTGGAATTAACGAAGTCAGTCAGAAAGTGTAAAGGACATGAATGGGTACATGTGATGTGTCACTTATCACAGGCATATCTACTTGTATTAGGGGTCCCATATCATTCCAAGAGTACACACCTCACACCATTACAGAGCCTCTACACCTTGAACAGTCCCCTGCTGACATGCAGGGTCCACGGATTCACGAGGTTGTCTCAATGCCCGTAGACATCCATCCGCTCAATTGGAAACAAGACTCATCAGACCAGGCAACTTGTTTCCAGTCAACAGTCCAATGCAGGTGTTTAAGGGCTTAGGAACGATGCAAAGCTGTGTGTTGTGTAGTCAACAAGTGGTTCACACACTGACACTTCTGATGGCCCAGCACTGAAATCTGAAGTAAGTTGCAGAATGGTTGTACTTCTGACGTGTTTAACTATTCTCTTCAGTCATCGTCGGTCCCATTCGTGCAAGATGTTATTCCACTGCAGCGACATCGGATTTGATGTTGCCGAGGTGGAGTGGCCAAGTGTTCCGAGGCGCCCAGCTGCGGACCACGCCAACGCTCGCCACCGGAGGTTCGAGTACTCCGTTGGGCATGGGCGTATTTATTGTCCTTAGCATCAGTTACTTTAAGTAGTTTGTAAGCCGAGGGACTGATAATCAGAGTATTTAAGTCATATAGATTTACGAACATTTGATTTGATGTTTTACTGGATTCCTGATATTCAAAGTACACTCATGGAATGGTCATATGGGAAAATCCCCACCTACTCGCTATTTCAGAGAGCTATGTCTCATCTCTCTCACACCAACTGTAACACCATGTTCAAATTCACTCAAATCGTGATAACCTGCCATTGCCTTAGCAGTAACCACTCTAATGTCTATGCCGCCAGACAACTTTCGTCTTATACGTGCAATGCGACTGCAGTGCCATCCTCGACTGTTTAAATGGATGGACAAGGAGTTGTGGGTGCTCAATGGCTAAGTCTTCAGTACCTGAACAAATTCAATAATTTAAGAAGCAAGGAGTGTGAACAAGACAGAAACCGACAAATAACGGAGAGCAATCCAACTGGTAACATATGTAACTGAAGTAAAATAGAAAACTTAAATGTTGGAGATGAAGATGAGAATAGCACCCTATGGCAAAGGTTGGAGGGAGAGGGAGAAACTAGACACATCAACATGGCTGGCTGACCACAGTGAAAAAGAAGGGTGAGCCAGCCACTCTACAACATATTAAAACCTCCAGCAGCCTAAAAGCTTAGGCAAGAGTTGAGACAAAATACAGAATTTTAAAACTTTGCTCACACTCGCTTCATCATTGCCTAAAATAGAGCGCAAATCTCCATCATGATTTGCCGCTACCCTCTCTGCATGACACAAATCACACTCAATTAAAATGTGGCAGACAGTAATCTGCACGCCACAAGCATCACAGATCAGGGGCTCTTCTCATAAGAGTAGGAAACTGTGGGTAAGTGGACAGTGCCCAATGCGGAGGTGTGTAATGGTGACTTCATCCCACCTAAGAGGTCGGTATAAGGAACACCATGGATCGACAGTGGGCTTCAGGAAACACAGCTTATTAAGAGTTACTGACAACCAGTCCTCCTCTCACAATTGCAGGGACTGCAGCTGCAACAAGGAAGTGATATTCTGCAAGGGACCAATTGTTTAAATATCTGTGTGTTTGCATACACATACCTATAAAGTTTCTATGGCTCTTTAGTGTATTAATAAAATAAGACTGTTCTAATAGCACCCCTTGCGGCCTGGGTGTCCATTGAAGTAAGTCAATTCACTCCTGGGCAGGCACAGGTAGTATTGCCTATCTGTCAAGGAGTCTTAGTGGATACAATCTGTGCAAACCTGAAATATTTGCCCACTTCTGTGTGGTCAGTCAGCCAGGAGAATATTGTCACAAAGGTTACTGTGGAAGAGTGACCGGCCAAGTATCTGCTCTTTTTCCATCTGGATATAGAGGTACCAAGTATTGTACTGTGTTTCCTCCTGATAATGAAAATAGACTTAAATTCGTCTTATTCACTTACGTATGTACAATGAAATTAGATTAATAGGTTATCTGTCAGAGGTAGAAAGATTGACTGGCCTGAATAATTTAGAGTCCAAAAACAGAGCATTGTGCATAGCCAAATTCAGAAGTACCATTGATCCCAATTCAAGTGGTCTTGGGAGGATCACCTTTGTGTTTACATTGGCAAATAGATGCAATATAATAATTTGGATATAGCACATTTCAAGATTCATTGCAATTTAACACATATCATATGGAAAAGATGGCGTCCAGAGCAGTTGTTTGTAGTGATAAAGTGAATAAAAGTTATAGTTGTGCAGTGAAAAATGGAAGAAATACAACTTATAACAGTGAAATAGTGAAGCTAAATGAATGTGTATCAAGTCTGCAATTAACTGTAGATGTCTTACGACGTGACACTGTGCGTTTAGGAAATGAAAATGCCAAACTGAGAAAGGCGCGTAGTAGACCTAATATCCCGATCGACAAAACAAGCAAAACGGCGAATTGGGAGCGCAGGATTGGTACAATCACAGTATAAAGTAGTGAAAAACAAATAAAAACAACAAATGCAATGGACTGCGTTAATAAAAGCAGTCGCAGTGTCCTACTAACAATAAACGAGTGCACTGAAACAGATATAACAGCTAAAACAACACTAGGCCAAAAAGGATTGTTCATGTAAAACCCAGTGACTACAAAAACCCCATGGTAATAAATATTCGTTTTCATGCACTTGATTCAGATATACATGTGGAATCCACAGAAAACTGACAACAACATGCCTAATGGACATAGCAAGAAGCACTCTACCAGAAAATTCATCAATAAACATGAAGACAATATCAAAGTAAAAATATGTTCCGATAGACATGGACATGAAATCACAAAAATATTACTTTACAGACATAGTATACAAGCAAATGGTATTGTCAAACCAGGTGCAACTATTCAAGAAGTCGTAAAAAACATAGAAACTGAAAATTATCGAAATGTTGTTGTCATAGCTGGAGCTAATAATGTCTACAAAAATGATCTCTGCAGTGCAACATGAAACCTTAAGGAAATATTAAATTCTACAGAAGACAAATCAGTCTTTGTAGCCATAATTCCACATAGGCATGACCTTTTGGAAAGGTCATGTGTAAACGTGGAAATAAAAAAAAGCAAACAGGCAATACTCAAAGATTTGCAAGGCCTACCAAAATGTACATTTTATAAGTATGGAATCCATGCAATGAGACTGTTACACGAAACATGGCATGCACCTAAATAACAGAGACAAGAAGTTTGTGTGTCAAAACATTAGCATGTTGCTGGAAGCATCTGCCAACCAAGGAGAAGAAATATCTGTTCTTCCAATTCCTTCCTTCTTGCAAGCAGAGACTGAAGAAATGGTTACCTCTAATGGAGCAGCAGAAGAAGAAGTAGCAGCAGCAGCAGCAGCAGCAGCAGCAAGTGCTGCCAAAAAGAAAGATAGTGTTACCATTTGTTCATTAGACAGAAGTAAGAGAGACAACACATCAGATGAAGCAGCAATAGAACTACCACTATCAACTGCAGTAGCGACACCGCCACCTGAAACCATGGCAAGAAGCACCAGAAACATGAAGCCCACACAAAAAGACCAAAATTTTTTGTACCTACACGTAGGAAAGAAAGCAGTATGAAAAATAGAGCAATAGATTCAAATATATTAAACTTAAGAACACTACATCAAAACATACAACATGCATCTAACAAATCAGAAGGATTAGAGGTGTTATTAGCTGCAGAATCGCCCAACATTCTTGTAATGACTGAGTATGTCTTAAAGGAGAATGAATTAGAAGTATTCAATCCAAATGGATACAAAAATGTAACATTATTGCAGGTCTGAACATAAAAGTGTGGGAGTGGCAATATATGCTGACAGCAAAGTAGGTGACTGCACTCCAGTCCAGATTTCAAACGGCTCAGAATTTTACTTTGAAGCAGCAGCAGTACAAAATGTTCATGGGAGAAAAATGCATCTTAATAGGAATGTATCCATCGCCAAGCTCTAGTTTTGAAAACTTTTTACTGGAAATAGATTTTCTACTGCACAAATTAGAGAAAAAATATACTTACATAATAATAGCAGGGGATTTAAATATAGATATGCTGAGAGAAAATGTCTACACGAGAAGTTTTCGTGACATAATGAGGACGTATAACCTCCAATACCAGGTAAAAGAACCAACAATATGTACAGACAAATCGGGCACATTAATAGACCACATTGTGACAAATATACCTGCAGGCAGACAAAAAGTTCAGGTTAAACATTGTTATTGCAGATCATTCTGGACAAATAACTGAACTGACTGATGATAGAAAAGGTGAAGCCAACTTAGTGACTGAATACAGACAAACAAAAACTAGAAATCTAAATAGGCTAGAAACTTGACTAAAAACAGAAAAGTGGGATGATGTATATACAGAAGAAAATTTAGGAAAAAGCTGGAAAATTTTCTGTGATACTTTAAGACACCACATAGATGTGGCTTTTCCCAATGCATGCAAAACTACTAGGGGTAAACCAAAAAAAAATGGATCACCATGGAAATTAGGAAAGAAGAGAGGAACTGATAAATCTCTACAAATTTTACCAGAAAAATAACGTTAGAAAGCTGCTGAGAAAGCAAAGACTGTTGCACTCTCGATTCAAAAAAGAACATGCAAATGATGACAGGCAAAAGTTAGTAGAGATTCGTGCATCTATAAAAAGATAGCTGCGCGAAGCATACAATAATTACCACAGCCATACCTTAGCAAAAGATCTTTTCGAGAACTCGAAAAAATTGTGGTCCTATGTAAAATCGATAAGCGGGTCAAAGCCCACTGTCCAGTCACTATCATTCCGGAGCAGTAATAGAAGAAAGCAAACGGAAAGCTGAAGTTCTAAATTTAACCTTTAAGAGATCTTTCATGCAGGAGGACCGCAAAAATGTACCATCATTTGATCAACGTACTAATTCCTAAATGGAGGACATAGCAATAGGTATTTCCGATGTAGAGAAGCAGCTGAGAGAGCTAAATACGAAAAAGTCGGCTGGTCCGGATGCAATACCAGTTCGGTTTTACAGAGAGTATCCTGCGGCATTGGCCCCCTACTTAGCTTGCATTTATTGCGAATCTTTAATTCAGTGCAAAGTTCCTAGTGATTGGAAAAGTGCAGGTGACTCCTGTTTATAAGAAAGGCAAGAACTGACCCACACAATTACAGGCCAATATTGTTGACATCAGTTTCATGTAGAATTTTGGAGCATATTCTCAGTTCGAGTATAGTAACTTTCCTTGAAACGGAAAAGCTTCTTTCTGTGAATCAGCGTGGGTTTAGGAAACATCGTTCATGTGAAACTAAGCTTGCCCTTTTCTCACATAACATCTTGCGAGCCATGGATCAAAGGCAACAGGCGGATTGTGTTTTTCTCAACTTCAAAAAGGCGTTTGACACGGTGCCACGCTGCAGACTGCTAACGAAGATACGAGATTATGGAATAGGTTCACACATTTGTGACTGTCTGGAAGACTTTCTAAGTAGTAGAACGCAGTATGTTGTTCTCGACGGCAGTGTATCGTTAGGCGTACCCCAGGGGAGTGTGATAGGACCGCTATTATTTTCTATCTATATAAATGATCTGATGGACAGAGTAACTTTTAATTTGTGGCTGTTTGCTGATGATGCTGTGGTGTATGGGAGGGTATCATCTTTAACTGACTGTAATAGCATACAAAATGACTAAGAAAAAATTTCTAGTTGGTGCGAAGAATGGCAGCTAGCTCTCAATGTAGAAAAATGTAAGGTGATACGCAAGAGTAGGATGAACAATCCCATAATGTTCGAATACAGCATTAGTAGTGAGCTTCTTGATGCTATGGCGTCATACAAATATATAGGCATAACATTGCAGAGCGATATGAAATGGAACGAACATGTAAGTACAGTTGTGAGTAAGGTGGACATTCGACTTCGGTTTATTGGGAGAATTTTGGAAACGTACTTCATCTGTAAAGGAGACCGCATATAAAACGCTTGTACGACCACGTCTTCAGTATTGCTCAAGTGTTTGGGACCCGCAGCAGATTAGTTTAAAGAAAGACATAGAAGAAGTTCAGAGGTGAGCAGCTAGGTTTGTTACTGGTAGGTTCAACTAATGCGCGAGTGTCACGAAAATGCTCCGGCAACTCAATTGGGGATCGTTGGAGGAAAGACAACGTTCTTTTCGTGAAATTCTGTTGAAGAAATTTAGAGGGCCGAAATTTGAAGCTGAGTGTAGCACGATCTTGCTGCCGCCTACTTACATTTCGCGTAGTGATCACAAAGACAAAATAAGAGAAATTAGGGCTCGTATGGAGGCATATAGACATTCTTTATTTCCTCGTTCTATTTGGGAGTGGAATAGGAAAGGAAATGCCTAGTAGTGGTGCAGTGTACCCTCTGCCACGCACCTTATGATGGATTGCGGAGTATGTATGTAGATGTAGATGAACAGGACAGTCATGAGGCCTACAAGTACAAGAAGAAAGTACAGTAGGATGATATGGGAAGCAAAGGCTAGTCACCAAAAATCTGCAATACAAACCTCTGCAAACATCTCTAAAACAGTCTGGAACTATATAAATGAAAACAGAAGAGTCACATGTCTTAAAAGATACAAATAATATATTGAAAAGGGAAAGGGGGAAGGAGACAGACCCCACAAAAAGTGTGTAACATTCTAAACCAGCACTATATAGGTTTAGTGGAGAATCTTCTAAAACAAAACAAAATAGTAGCAGAGAGAATGAAACGTCCCAAAATAGTGGCCGAGAGTTTATACCTACTCCATACAAGTGAACTTGGTACACTGAAAAATAAAAACACAGAAGACCTAGATGGCATATCAGCAAAAAAAAAAGTAAAACACTGTGCCAAACAACTAGTAACACCTGACATTCCTGATAAATTCAGTGATTAAGGAAGGTGTATTCCCAGCCTTTTTAAAAATGTACAAAGTAGTACCAGTTTTTAAAGCAGGAGATAATGAAGATCCTGGAAACTATAGACCCATAACAATCACACCTGTACTGCCTGAAATAGTAGAAACAATGATTAAATACAGAATAATAAATTTCATAGAGAAACAAAACCTCCTAAATGATGCACAACATGGATTCAGAAAGGGGAGATCCACCAAGACTGCAGTGGTAAATTTCGTAAGTCACATAATCGAAGCCCTGGATGACCAAAAGTAAGTTTCTAGTGTGTACTTAGACCTTTCCAAAGCTTTCGATTGTGTTTGTCACAAAATTGTTCTACACAAACTAGACTGCTATGGAATAAGAGGGAAAACTTCTGTTGTTATAAAAACATTTGTGGAAAACAGGAAACAATGTGTGTGGAAATGTAACACAAATCTGCTAATATCGAAAAAAAGTATAGTCTAAATTTCTGCAGGTAAAATATGGTGTAGCATAAGGTTTAGTATTAGGACCTCTCCTCTTCATATTGCATGTAAATGACATGCCCATTTCAGTAAATGAAAAAGTGATTAGGTATGCTGATGACACAACCTTACTAGTACGTAGTGATTCAGTGAAGGATTTAGAAAAGAAAGCCAGTGTTTTCATGCAAGCAGCAGAAAGATATTTTAGAGAAAATAATCTACTCATAAATACAAAGAAAAAAAGTATGAATTTTGAAACAACCAGAAAAAACAGCTCTAAATGTTGGGGGTAGTACAGCTTTAGACGAAGTGAACTCAAATAGGTTTCTGGGAATAGAGGTGGACAAAGATCTGACTTGGGAAAACCATATTAATAAAATCTGCTCAAAAATTAGCACTAATATATTTTTAATGAAAAAAATGTCTCTTACAGTGGACACAGATACTTTACTAATAATGTACTATGGACTTATCTACCCCACACATATTACATGGTATACCAGTATGGGGAGGAGTAGCTGATGTACATATTCAGAGAATTTTAAACTACAAAAGAAAGCAATCAGATGCATTGCGAAATTACCACCACATGATTCATGTGAAAATAAATTCAAAGAATTAAAAATACTGACAGTACCAAGTGTGTACATATATGAGACTATATGCCTACTTTTTCAAACAAAAAACTGCGAAAAGACATCCACGACCACAATACAAGAAATAGGGAAAATTATCTTATCACTAGAAAAAGGCTAAAACTGTAAATGCTGGATGCCTATTAGTATAAGGAACATAAAGAAACTAAGTACCTTCAAACAAAAACTGAAGGAACACCTTATCAATAGATGTTGTATAATATAAACGAGTTCTTAATAGAAAGTTGAATTCAAAACAAGTAACAAAGCACAACACTCAAATTATGAAAACGATGGATAAAGCAAAATAGATTGTCGTGTGATCTAGTGAAATTTTGTAAAATTATTACTGAAACTGCCTGAAATTTTATATAAATGTTAAACTTCTAAGAGTTCACTTGCTGTATGTAAAACTGAAAACACTGACATGTTTATGATATGCTAAATGTCTAATATCATTGTAAAATATGATCAACAAACAATAAATTATTATTATTATGTTTAGAAAATCATTATTTGAGGACAAACGGTTGAAATATGGTAGCTTCACATCAGTGGAATTACTGAAATGCCAAGCATTTCATATTTTCTTTGGTGGTAAAGTTAATAGGCTGATAGTTTATGAACGTAAAGGACAACCATTCACATCTTATTGAAGTCATCTGTCATTTTTATTTACATCTGTGCAGCTATAATTTTAAACCATAATTCACTACAAATTTTGCAATTTGGACTGTTCTAGGTTCCAAACTCTTTCAAAACATTTCATTTCATATCAATTTAATCTTCAAACAAAGAAATAATCATCGTAAAAACATCGAAAATGTTATGTGGACAAAATACTGATTCTATGTAGTTTACTTTTTCTTTAAAATGCCTACATAGTTATTAGGTCATATTTGTATCTTTATGGGAGGTCTGATGTATATCACCCTCATAAATGATGATTCCAGAAATCAAGGTGTCTGCATAACAAAAATCATAGTTTCGAGAAAAGTAAAGTCAAAATTTAACAGTTCCCATAATAGAAGAAAATGAGAATTTCAACATTTTAACTGTATCAGGCGAATACTCGGGGCCTTAGGTTTTTACACTACTGGCCATTAACCCATTGAATGTCAAGGTAACGATCTATTGTTACCCCCTACTGACACCAAAACTGTCAGGGTGCCGATTCATCGGTACTCTGCTTTGTCTTGTTTAACTTACAGAATTGGGCGCTAGATGGTGTTGGCATGCTGATTACAGATGCTCTTTGCCTCGAGCTATGTGTAGGTCGATAGCTATTCAACAATTGAGCATCATTTCGATGAAATATTATCTTTCAATTATTCCGAGTTTGCATCGTTTGTTTATTGACAACGTGTTTCACAGTACATGTTTACATTCTGTTATTGCATTCAACATTCTTGTTTTTGCGCAGTATTGTTATTTATCATTGTTTCTGTGATTTTTCTTCACGTTAAGAGTTTATAGTTTGTTTATTTTCTCCGATTTTTGTGAAAAATGCGACCTACACCAGGCAACAGCAGAGGACTTACCGACGAAGAAATTTGTGAAATTTTGGAATGTACTAGTGATACAGATTGTTTTAGCAAAAGTAGCAACAGTTCAGAAAGTGACAGTGATGTACTTCACAATATTGCAAACGAAAGTGAAGACGAAATGGAAGATGCACAATACACTGAAGTAATTGCACCTGAAACATTGTTTTATATATATATATATATATATATATATATATATATATATATATATATATATAATAGAAGGAGACCTTCCAGGTGGGAAAATGGTATAAAATAAAGATTTTTGACTTACCTAAAGTACAGGCTCGTCGATAGGAACACCAAACATACACAAAAACACACGAGCTTTCGCCACCAGTGGTGGCTTCTTCGGGAAAAAGAGGGAGGAAGGAGAGGAGAAAGGGAAGGATACGGGCTTTAAGGAAGTGGAAAAGGAGCCATTCCAATCCCAGGAGTGGAAGGACTTACCTTAGGGGACAAAAAGGAAGGTAAACAAATACACACACACTCACACATATCCACATCCAAACACACTTAGGCAGACATTTGTAGAATTTGTAGAATTTGTTTCTACAAATGTCTGCCTAAGTGTGTTTGGATGTGGATATGTGTGAGTGTGTGTGTGTATTTGTTTACCTTCCTTTTTGTCCCCTAAGGTAAGTCCTTCCACTCCTGGGATTGGAATGGCTCCTTTTCCACTTCCTTAAAGCCCGTATCCTTCCCTTTCTCCTCTCCTTCCTCCCTCTTTTTCCCGAAGAAGCCACCACTGGTGGCGAAAGCTCGAATGGTTGTGTGTTTTTGTGTATGTTTGGTGTTCCTATCGACGAGCCTGTACTTTAGGTAAGTCAAAAATCTTTATTTTATACCATTTTCCCACCTGGAAGGTCTCCTTTTATAATATATATTTTATTTGGACTGTGTGAAAAATTATGATAATCTGTGTACGTCAGAATATTCTACATACTTTTATGAATAAGTGGTAATTTTTTCACATTTTTAAAATGAATGCTATGTGATATATGGCAGTTTAAATAGAATGTAGTGTAACGGTATAAATATGTATGACATTTTTAGCACACACCACTCCAAATCGGCTGACTGCAAATGGGTTAAAATTTCTACACCACGAAAAAATGCAGGTGATAAACGGGTATTCAGTTGACAAATATATTATACTAAAACTAACATGTGATTACATTTTCACGCAATTTGGGTGCATAGATCCTAAGAAATCAGTACCCAGGACAACCACCTCTGGCCGTAATAACGGCCTTGATACACCTGGGAATTGAGTCAAACAGAGCTTGGATGGCGTGTACAGGTACAGATGCCCATGCAGCTTCAATAGGATACCATAGATCATCAAGAGTAGTGACTGGCGTATTGTGACGAGCGAGTTACTCGGCCACAATTGACCAGACGTTTTCAATTGGTGAGAGATCTGGAGAATGTGCTGGCCTGGACAGCAGTCCAACATTTTCCGTATCCAGAAAGGCCCGTACAGGACCTGCAACATGCAGTCATGCATTATCCTACTGAAATGTAGGGTTTCACAGGGATCGGATAGAGGGTAGTGCCGTTGATGCGAACAAGAGGTGACAGACGTGTAACCAATGGCACCCCATACAATCACGGCGGGTGATACGCCAGTATGGCAATGACGAATACACGCTTCCAATGTGTGTTCACCGCGATATCGCCAAACACGGATCTGACCATCGTAACGCTGTAAACAGAAACTGGATTCATCCGAAAAAATGACTTTTGCCATTCGTGCACCCATGTTCGTCATTGCGTACACCATCGCAGGCGCTCCTGTCTGCGATACAGCGTCAAGGGTAACTGCAGCCATGGTCTCCGAGGTGGTAGTCCATGCTGCTGCAAACGTCATCGCGTCGGGATAGCACAGTCGGTAGTGCACTTGCCCGCGAAAGGCAAAGGTCCCAGGTTCGAGTCCCGGTTCCGGCACACAATTTTAATCTGCCAGGAAGTTTTGTCGTCAAACTGTTCATGCAGATGTCTTGCAAACGTCACCATATGTTAACTCAGGGATCAAGACATGACTGCACAATCCATTACAGCAATGCAAATAAGATGCTTGTCATCTCGACTGCTAGTGATACAAGGCCGTTGGGATCCAGCACAGCATTCCATATTGCCCTCCTGAACCCACCAATTCCATATTCTGCTAACAGTCATTAGATTGCGACCAACGCGAGCAGCAATGTTGTGATACGATAAACTGCAATCTTGATACGCTATAATCTGCCCTTTATCAAATTCGGAAACGTGATGGTACACATTTCTCCTCATTACACGAGGCATCACAACAATGTTTAACCAGGCAACATGAGAAATCGGTTGGAAACTTTCCTCATGTCAGCACGCTGTGTCGCCACCAGTGCCAACCATGTGTGAATGCTCTGAAAAGCTAATCAATTGCGTATCACAGCATCTTCTTCTTGTCCGATAAATTTCGCGTCTGTAGCACTTCATCTTTGTGGTGTAAAAAAATTTTAATGGCCAGGGGTATTACCAATTACAACAAACAGGTAGGCCATCTGGATTATGGTTGATAGCTATATATAATGCACCCCTTTACATTTCACTAAAACTAAATTATAATTCACTGAGTATGTAACCAACATTACTGTTATAACAAGGTACAGGATTGCATCAATATATTGCTTACTGATTTACAAAACAACAAATTTGAGGTTAACGCTGTTCAACAATTATATCATCTTATATGTCATAGATGTTACCAAGTCAGTAGTGTCATGTGCACTAGTACCACGGCATAATGCAGAGGTAGAATGTGGCAAATAGTAATGCCATGTAGTACGTATAAGTGGGGAAAAGTGTGCATAGAATCAGCAGAATTGTGAAAACAGTTTCTGGAACATTGCAGATGAGATAGGGCCAGCAAATTACTACATCATTCTGATGTGTACAGTAGGAATGTGTGTGTGCGCGTGTCGGGTGGGGGGTGGAGGGGAGAAGCAAGCAAAACTTAATAACTAATTAGTTTCTTCCACAGTACCGAGATCTTACATTTTGTTATTTCCAGATAAATATAAAAGAATCTACTCATTAAAAGTTGCAAACAAACACAAGATAATACAAAATCATAACTTACAGTAAGACTGCAAGGTAAGATATATTGGTGAGTGTGCAGTTTAAGAAAGTTAAACTAAATGTTCAAAGTTTGACACCTGGACTCTCTTATTCCAGCGTATTACTACACCTAATGATATCCTATGCTTTATTATTTATTTATTTTTTTTATTTTTTTAACATTCATGAAAGTTCCAGTGCTGGGAGGGAGAGAACTTTAAGTGACAGTGGAACTCTTCAAACATGAACAACCTAATCACTTTTTTGGCATCGCTCAACTGCTTTACAGTAATTGTTAACTGATGAGCATTGTTTATTTTTGTCCACATACTTCACGATTTTTCCTGTAGGGATGCAGCTGCGAGTCAAGTGACATGCCACATTTTAATTGGCTGCTGCTAGATTCCACCATGGCGCACCTTTGTGAAGTCATCCCATATGCCGCATTACACAGTTTGAGTTCATAGAAGTTGCTGTCAGTACTGGCGATTTAAAAAAGAACATGCTAGAAGGTGTTGCTCAAAACCAATTTATTTTTGTCGATAACATCACACCAATGAACTGTAAAGGAACCGTGGTTTGAAAACAAAAATCAAATGACACCGATTTGTAACTTAAACCTGAAAATCTGAATTCAAACCACTCCAATCAAAGTCTTAATTTTAAAAAATTTTCACAACGAATACAATCAAATCTTAATGGTTGAAACCTCAGCATAATGGTTCAACAGTCTGTTTCATGGGGCAAGATACAATAAACAACTAGTGTGTTTGTGTGTGTGTGTGTGTGTGTGTGTGTGTGTGTGTGTGTGTGTGTGTGTGTCTAAATTTGGGTTTGCATTTTCACAATTAAGTATCTGCATTCATCTTATCTCTGGCACAGTTTTCTTAGCGCAATTGTTTAGATATTATAGATCAATTAAGTCGGCATCCATCATTTTTGTAAGAAAAAACTTTCGTTTTGCTGCGAAAGCCAGATTCACCCAGTTTTACAGTACATGTGTGTCATGTTGGTTACTGTTTTAAGTTCAATTATCTCAATATCTTGACCCTGTTTCTTGTATGAATGTCCAGAAACAAGGAAATTGTGATCAACTGCTCCAATCTGGGAGTTTTTAACAATATAACAAGAAAATAGAGAGTGAGAAAGCATCTTGTCTGTTGAAGTACATCCAGAGTCTATCTCCTGGCAACCCCTACTTGCCTGTCCATGCCACAAACAAGGATAGTACCACTGGTCAAGTTGTGAATATTGTGGTTGTACGTCCATAACTGTCACAAATAGCATGCTTTTGAAGATGCACGTCAATGTGACAAAGCTTTGTCCTAGTGTTATTCGAACTCTAGTGCTCCAAATCTGAACTACAACCAACTAAGTACTTAAGAGGCATCACACTAAATGACACAGACTAAAATGTACCACTTGGATCTCTCTACCACTGAGAAGATTCGTATCATCATATCCCACTTCCTTTTTATTCCACTGATTTTTATTCTCTTCAAGCTAGTTTGAAAAGAATAAAAAATCAGAAGGAATAAAAAAACAGTTTATTTGTTTTAACCCAAAATACGCACAATTTCCTCTCCAGTCCTTATATGTTGTCCACTGTGTACAGTAGAGATTTCTGGCTTGCTTCTTGAGTTTTAAACTGAGAATTTTTTCAAATGATGTGAGAATCAAATTATTTACCTGTGGCTATGTTTCTATTGTATTGCATTTTGAGTCCCTCAGCACAGTTTTCTTGGAACTATGGGGACAAAGGAGGAGGCCACAGAACCTGTGGTGGGAATGCTGCAGTTTGTAAAGTATAAGATACTGAGAAAAAGGTGGGATGAATGTGTCATTAATGGAGTCTTTTTGGAAAAATTTTAACTTATGGTTCCCACTTGCCATCTGTAATGTGATGTGTGGCACATTAATGCTAGAAACCTCTAACTTTAATGCAGCAAAATGAGCTCAATATTGCACACTAACTGAGAACATATGAATATACTCAGTACAGAATACCACAGCTGCTGCTATCACAGCCATACTGCACTTGCACATAACAGCAAACCAACTTTTCTCATGCTCAACTGTCACTATCAATGACTGTTATTCCAAACTAGGTATAGTCTGTCCTCGACAAATCTCCCCCACCCCCCAATTAATCCAAAGAAACAAGTGTTTAACATACATCAGAAGAGTCATCACAGAAGGTCAAGTTGCAGCATTATAGAACTACTTTCTCACTGAAAGAAATCTTTAACATAGCACACTGCTATTCTGATCACTATGGGTTCGTTAACATTGCATTGTGTCATGGTTAGAAAATGACATCTGATTATTTCATTTTAAACAGCTCGATTCAAATGGAAAACCGATTAAAAGGTCTCTTTTGGCTGAATAAAATTAGAGGAATGTTCATCCTTTTTCACAAATATGGGACCCAAAGATTGTTACCTTTTCATTACAGTGTTGTGTTCCTCTAGATGAATTTTCATGCAAATGCACATTAATTTCAGTTACATATTTAGTACAGAACTGTGAAAGATTAATATAAAAAAAAGTCAGTTAAAGCAGCTGTAAATTGCAGTGTTTGAAGGCCACCAAATGGAGTAACATTATAATAAAATGTGGGTTAAAGATGCAGTACATGTCTTCAAACTTTGGTGATATGCCATTACAAACATATAAAAAAAATTGACAGTACAGTGTTTTTAAGCATATTTAAGGAATGTATAACATGAAACTACTGGGATTGTGGCTAAGGCACTGTCAAAGTTATCGTTTCAGAATCACAAAATCAACTGCATTTAAAATTAAAATATTTCCAACATTTTGGATCCATTACAGGAACCTTCCTCAGAGAATACTGACCTGTTTCCTTGTCTTATAAAGCTATTTCTGTCCCTACGGGTTAGTTCTGATTGGTTGAACTTTGGTAGCAGGAAGGGAAAGAATAACTATATTGGTGCTTGCATTGGTGTTTCCGATAGGTGGAAATACGTGCGGAAGATGTACTTATTTGTGTTTAAATCAGTGATTCATATTTGTTTTGTTTTTGTTTTGTGGTTTTAGGGCGCACAACTTCTCAGGTCATTAGCGCCCAGATCGGCACAGAGATTCGCTAGATCTCGAAAAATTTATAACTGCCAGAAAGGAGAGTATCAAGAGAAAACTAAAACAGAAGGATAAAAAAACAAATAGAAGGGTTAAATATCCTTTGATAAATTAGCCATGGTAATAAAACTTAAAACTCTAGCAGCTGCTCTTGCGTCATCAGCTAAAAGTTCCTCCAGAGTAGATGGCAAATTAAGGGCTACACGGAGATGATTAAAATTAACGCAAGACAGTAAAACATTTTGCACCGTCAGCAATTCACCACAGGAGCACAGCAGTGCAGGGTCGGTGCTTAGCAAATGACCGTGGCTGAATTGGCAGTGACCAATCCGCAACCGGGCCACGATGACCACCTCTCGCCTAGAACGGCGTGAGGTGGTCCTGCAAGCGGTCGGGATTGGTTTCACAGTTCTCAGTTTGTAGTCGTGGGGTGAGAACTATGAACTGTGCCAGGATGACACAATACACCGGCGAAGAGCCCATTGAATATCATCTGAGGGGATGCAAAAGGTAGCCATGTGAGGCAAAAGAGCTGCTGCCTTGGCCGCAATGTTGGCAGTCTCATTCCCGGTCACTCCCATGTGGCCAGGGACCCCACAGAAAACAAACATGACAGCCATTATCTGCTAGCAACTGAAGGGAGTGTTGAATTCGGTACATGACAGGATGGGTCGAGAAAGGGTTGCTAAGACTCTGCAGGGCACTAAGGGAGTCAGAGCAGATGGAATAAAAGGGATGGCAGCGACGGCGGATGTATAAAACAACCTGGTGGAGGGCAAAAAGCTCAGCCGTGAAATTCGAGCACTGGTCAGGGAGCTTGTATTGGAACAGGTTATTGTATTGGTGTGGTGTCTGTTCTTTCAGACATCCGAAAGAACAGACACCACACCAATACAATAAGTATTTACACGCGATGACGGCATTAGCATCCGTTATTTCACCGCAGATGTGGTCATACGTCCAACCTCGCACGGGAATCCGTAATGACGAGTGTAAGAGAACATGGACAATAGGGGCGTTACAAACATAGCATGCAACTTGTGAGAATTTGAGATGGATGGGAAGCGAGCACGGGTGGCCAAGTGGTTAAGGTGACCGCTGGCCCAAAGCGGAAGACCCGGGTTCGATTCCCAGTCCGGCTCACATTTTCACTTGTTGCCATTCCTTAATATCAAAGCCCAAATGTGGCCACTGTCAATCCTTTCTTTACTATCCTCCTCCTTTCCCTTCCTTCATCATTTGCAGGAACAGGTTGTCCCCGACGACGAAGGCAGATCCGACACCGTTGGTGCTCTTGGAGCCATCAGTGTAGATAAATGTGGCATTAGCGAACCGCGAACGGAGTTCGACAAGCCTCGAGTGATATACCAAATCTGGAGTGCTCTCCTTGGGGAGCGAACTAAGTTCAAGGTGGGTGTGAACCTGGGCCTGATGCCACGATGGCAATGGGCTCTCGCTCAACCAAAAGGTGGAAGGAAGGGTGAAATCGAGTCACTGAAGCAGGCGGCAAAACCGAACTCCAGGTGGAGGCAAGGCTATTGGAGATAACTGATATTGAAGATCGAGGGAGTCATCAAAGAATAATGGGTAAGATGGATGGTTGGACATTGACAGCAGTCAGCATGCGTACCGACACAAGAGTATGTCTTGCCGAGAGGTCAGGGGTAATACAGCAGCTTCGGCATAAAGACTTTCAACAGGGCTGGTATAAAATGCACCAGTCGCCAGGCGTAATCCCTGATGGTGAATGGAGTTGAGACGGCAGAGAATGGATGGCCGTGCAGAAGAGTATACAAAGCTTCCGTAGTCCAGCTTCGACTGAACAATGGCCCGGTAGAGGTGAATCAGGATGGTACGATCCGCTCCCCATGATGAGCCATTAAGGACACTAAGAACATTAAGGGATCAGGCACAATGGGCAGCCAGGTAGGACACATTTGAGGACCAGCAAAGTTTCCGATCCAACATTAGGCCCAAGAATTATGTTGTCTCCAGAAATGGGAGAGCAACGGGGCCGAGATGTAGAGATTCCTTTTATCTCCAGAAGTTTATACACACCGTTTTCTCAGTGGAGAATCGGAGGCTTTCCGCAATTCTCCAGGAATATAGGCGGTCAAGACAGTGTTGAAGACAATGCTCCAAGAGACACGTCTGCTGGACGCTGCAATAAATTGCAAAATCGTCTACAAAAAGGGATCCGGAAATGTCGGCTGAAAGGCAATCCACGATCGGATGGATTACAATGGCAAAGGGAGCCACTCTCAGGACAGAGCCCTGTGGCACCCCATTCTTCTGGCGAAAGGTATCTGATGAAACAGAGCCCACCAGTACCCGGAACTTGTGATCCGCCAAAAATGCTTGAATAAAGAGAGGGAGGCGGCCACAAAGGCCCCACATGTGCAAAGTGAGGAGAATGCCTGCCCTCCAACAGGTATTGTAAGCCTTCTCCAAGTTGAAGTTATTCATAATGAATGTCGACAAGGGAACAAAGTGATCAGCAGCAAAGCAGTGTCGACGAAAACCACATTGGACATTTGTCAGGAGGAGTCGAGATTCGAGGAGCCAGACCAACGGAGCATTAACCATGCATTCCATCAGATTACAGACGCAGCTTTTGAGAGAAATGGGGGGCGATAACTAGAAGGAAGATTTTCATCCTTCCCTGGTTTGGGGATGGGGACAACAATGGCTTCATGCCAACATGTGGGAACCTGACCTTCAGTCCATATGCGATTGTAGGTGCTAAGAAGGAAACACCTGCCCGCAGGACAATGGATCTGTAGCATCTCAATATGGATGGAATCGGGCCCAGGAGCAGAAGATCGGGCAGGGCTAGAGCACGGTCTAGCTCCTGCATGGTGAAGGAGACATTGTAACTTTCACAATTAAAAGAGTGGAAAGAAGGCGGCTGTGACTCCTTTGCCTGTTTGCGAGGGAGGAAGGCAGGGTGGTAACTGGCAAAGCTTGAAGCTTCCACAAAACAGTTGCCCAAAGTGTTGGAAACATCAGCGGGATCCACAAGGACTGCGTTCTCGACAGTCAGGCCAGAAATCGGGGAGTGTACCTTTATGACGGATAAATGGCGTAGGCCACCCCAGACAGCCAAGGAGGGAGTAAATCGCTTAAAAGAACTGGTAAAAGAAGTCCAGCAAGTTTTTTTGCTGTCTTTTATAACATGACGACATTGTGCTCACAGTCGTTTATAATTTATACAATTCTCCAACGTTGGGTGGCGGTGGAAGGTGCGCAAACCTCTGTGAGGTATTCGACCTGACTGTCACAGCTGAGAAAATTCTGATCATGAGAAACAGCCATGGAAGAATAAAGCCCCCAGTCAGCTTTAGAGATGTTCCAACTGGTGGAAAGAGGAGATGGGGTATAATGCAGGAAGTGGATGACACAAGGGAAATGGTCACTTGAGTACTTGTCAGAAAGTGCGTACCACTCGAACCGACACGCAAGCTGAGGAGTGCGTATCACGAGGTCAATATGGGAATAAGTATGTGTTGTGTCGGAAAGGAAGGTTGGTGCACCAGTGTTGAGGCAGACAAGATTGAGTTGTTGGAAAAGGCCCAGCAAAAGGGAGCCTCTCGGACAAGGTGCTGGAGAGCACCATAAGGGGTGGTGTGCATTGAACCTACCATTTGCCTACCAACACAAAAGGTGAAGGGCAGACGACGATGGTGAATAGATATTACAGAGGGAAAAGAAAAGGTGGAGAGAGTGATGCGGACAGCAACTGCCTGTAGGTGAGTATGCAATGAAATGGGATTGTAATAGACGTCGTGCCGAATGAGCATCAGAACCCCTCCATGGGCTGGAGTACCTTTCACAGGGGGCTGGTCGAAACGCACGGAGGTGTAGTGGGGGAAGTCTGCACGATCACTTGGACGTAATGTAGTTTCTTGGAGACAAACTAGAAGCGGGCAGTGCAAACGAAGGAGAAGTTTTAATTCATCGTGATTGGAACGAATGCTATGAATATTCCATTGAAGGAGCACCATGATAAAAAATGAGAGAAGAAAAGAAGGAACAAGCAAGCGGGGTCACCTCAACGGCCGCTGAGGACCGGACTTCGAGGAAGCACTGCTATCGCTGTCTAGAGGCAGAGAATTGTGTTCCATGGGTTCGACTGACGGGCCTGCCACCTTCCCGAGTTGATCGGTAGGGGCAGCATCCTCCGCCAGTAAAATGCCGGTTGCCCGGCTAACAGTAGTGCGTCCCAGCGAGACACTAGATGACCGGGGCCGACCACTATTTGGCGACGTGAAGGACGAGTCACGCCTCGGTGGGGAAGGAGAGGATCTCTCTCTCTCTCTCTCTCTCTCTCTCTCTCTCTCTCTCTCTCTCTCTCTCTCTCTCTCTCTCTCTCTCTCCCCCCCCCCCCTTTTGTTGGCTCTTTTGGAAGAGCGACGATGAGAAAAGGCAGTTGATGGTTGAGAAGCCTGAGTGAGTATGAAGAAAATCTTCATGGACAGGTTCCTTTTTCGAAGTCCGAGCATCTTGTTTAGGTGCCCGCGGTTTATTAGATGTTGGTGAAGACTGAACTTTAGAAGCAGCAGGAGGAAGCGGGGTCGTGGAATGGGCAATCCTTGGGCTGGCCAATCGCACAACTGTGTCAGCGAAAGTGAAATCACAGGTCTGCGTACCTGCATCCTTAGTAGGTCGAGTGGAAGTGAGGACCTTACTGTATGTGCCCACTGGAATGACAGTGGACTTCTGTCTCACCAACAACTTTCGAGCGGCAGATGTTGAGACCTTTTCCTTGACCCGAATTTGCTGAATGACCTTTTCGTCTTTATACACAGGGCAGTCCCTAGAGGAAGCAGCATGGTCACCATTGCAATTAAGGCAGTGAGGGGACGGAGGTGGGCAATTGCCCTCCTGGGCGTTCCTACCACAAGTGACACATTATGCTGTATTGGGGCAAGATTGACAGCTGTGGTTGTATCTGTGGCAATGGAACCAGCACGTTGGGTTTGGTACATAAGGGCGGACAAAGATAACTTCATGCCCTGCTTTGACCTTGGACGGGAGTTCAACTCTGTCGAACATCAAAAACACAGTACGAGTTGGTGTCAGCTGGTTATCAACCTTTTTCAACAACATATGCACGGCTGTTACACCCTGATCAGACATGTAATTTTGTATTTCTTCGTCTGTCAACACGTCAAGGGATCTTGTGAAACCTACTCCCCGTGACGAGTTGAGCATGCGATGCGCTTCTACCTGGACAGGAAATGTGTGTAGCAGCGTAGTCCATATCAGTTTTTGCGCCTGGAAAGCACTGTCCACTTCCAGCAACAAGGTTCCATTGCGCTGCCGTGAACAGTTCTTATCAGGGCCAGCAATCGCATCAACACCTTTCTGAATTACGAAAGGATTTACAGAAGTGAAATCTTGACTGTCTGTTGAGAAACAACCAGAAATTTCTGAAGATTAGGCAAAGTTTTCTTATGCTGAGGTGAATCGATCTTTCTTTTTTTGGGTCAAAGTCACAGTAGAAGAGAAGGAAGTCATTGCGGAAGGGTCCCCCATGATTACCGGCGTCTCCAATGGCATGCTCCTTCCTAGTGGGGGGCCCTCTCTGAGGGCTTACCCGCCTTAGGTGATTGTTCACACTTCAGACCACACCTCCCGAGAGTGGACGAAGGGACCAATCAGCATGTTTGGAAGGTACCAGCTCGGGTAACCACCACTCCCTGGGCCTGGCCTTTACCAGGGGGTACATACGTCTACCTGTCTACCCGGGTCGGGGAATTACGCGTTACCCCCGTCACCTGCTACGCATAATTCGTGGGTCGGCCTTCAGACACGCATAGGGAGGAAAGAAGAACGGAGGAAGTGAAGAGAAGTAAGTGTCTCAAACGCCAAAGTGGAGACTAAATGAGGAGAAGAGGAAGGCTAGAAAAGTACAGCAAGGAGAGAAAGACAGAAGCAAAGGTTAGGAAAGGAAGAAACCAAGGAAAAAGAAAAACTAGGGCAGGAAACCACCTTGACTCGCAATGGACGTCCGTCTCCGGGGTAAGGCATGAAACGGGAGGGAAAATGAAGCAGCCTGGGGCGGGAAGAAAGGCTGCTTCAGCTTGGGGCCCCGTGCGCGCCACACACATACCCACAAAAGAGCTGTGGGCCCCCTAGGGGGTGATTCAGATTTGTGGACAACAGGAAGGTGTATGCTTGTTGGTTTTTGCATGTAATTGGTTAGCAATGGCGATAACCGAAGTTTCCTGGTCGGCCTAGTTGTTCTAAGTAGTAATGTTGCTGCCGTGCTGCAAGACGTGCCCATCTATGTCACATGGGCCCGTTTCACTGCTCGCCATGAAGTGTTGCCGCACTGCCAAAACTGAGAGCCAAGACGGTTAGAGTGTGCTTTCGCCTACTCTTTTCATATTGTAGGTGGGTTTACTAATCTCAATTGCTTCACAAATTGTCCTCTTCATTTCATACGGGTGTTTGGAGAGCACTTTTACGTCCTTTAAGTTTATATTGTGGTCAAACTCTTCCTCGTGTTCTGCAACCGCTTATTTGCTGTGCTGCTTTAAACGTACATACCTTTCATGTTCTGCTAACCATACATGAAGAGGCCTTCCTGTTTTTCCTATGTATACAGTCCCACATCCGCAGTTTATTTTATACACACCAGTAGTATTTACCTTTCCTAAGTTGATGTGAGGATATCTAATTTTATTATTGCTGGAAAAAGTAACTTTGAACTCAACTCGGCAACTTTACGACCAAAGTGCTGGCTCAGGTATGTCAATGACACCTACATTTTATCATCAAGTTGCAGGAAATAGCTCAGAAATTTTTTAATTTTAACAATAATGATCGCAAAAGCCTACATTCTTACACAACTGCATTGAAGTTGCAAAAATCTGTGGAAAGTAACTATTCACTGAAATTATCAAAGTGTCAAAGAATACTTTGTTTCACCAAGTATGAGCTTGGAAAGAGGTATAAGATGTACCACAATCACACATCAAAGAAACAGAAAGCTGTTGTGTGGTGTTAATTTGAATGCAAAATTTAAGTATACAATATAAACAAATGAGATGAGAAAGAAATTCAAGAAAATATGATCATAACCTGTATCATACTAATACTGTTTTTTCATATCTGAAACTTTTAAATGTAATAAATAGACAATAATATGCAATATACCAGTTCACAGAGAAATTGCAGTTCTCTCAAGAAGACCAATGGAATCATCATAAAATATGTTTAATCTTTTAAGGCTTTCATCAGGGCATCACTCTTTTACAGAATGATTCTCTCATTATCAGATTACAGTAAAATATTTAAAAAGGCATCAAACCGACTTTTCCTCAACGTACCTGAAAAAGATATAGGAAAATAGTAAGATGACAAAAAATTTACATTATAATACTAATTTTACAAAGCATGCAAACTTTGACACAGCTGTGCTCCTAATATGTACACAAAACCAAACCTTAAAAAAATTACAAACCAACCATCAGAAAGTTTCTTGAGAGACAACACAAATTTTAAGATTTAATTTTTTCTTTCAACCCTCCAGTCACTTTGTGGTTTGTTTCTAATGAGTGTATGTTGAAGTTATCTCTCATACTTAAAACATTTCAAGACTGCTGTATATGATACTCTAAAATCTTTATTTTATTAAAGATGTCCAATTATTCTAGAGTTCGCTCATGAGAAAGGATGCCTCGTTTTAATTTTGAACCTATGTTCTAACTCAGAGCTGAGAAAATTTAATAGTTAGGGTTGAATGTTCCAAATACTGAAACATGCAATATCTTTCCTGATAAATTTGTCATTATTTGAAGCTAGGGTTCAGAAATTCCATACACTACAGTAAGACCATGGATTTCTGAATGCATTAGAATATGCAGTACAGGAAATTGAGAAATTCGGAGAATTGGTGGAAGAAATAAATATCCTGTTTTAGCTCACATTCTAGAAGAATTATATTGTTAATAAAAAATGTTAAAAATTAAGTAAATATGCAAAGGCATGTTTTATAATTTCATTTTATTATTGTTATGTGTTGTGTGTATTAATGACCCAGGAAGAGAAACAGCTCAGCTGACGGAAAGAAAGTAATTTTTTTTTTTTTTTACAATGTGGAAGTAGCATTAACAGCTTTCCATTATCAAAAAGGTATGCTGGTGTTTGTTGATGGGAATGTGAACAGAATTATGAACAATGTTTTCCCTATTTTATAAGTCACATCCCTAGTGATTACATATACCATTAACACAATTTTTCCATAAAATTTCAAATATGCCAATGTAAACAGTTTTATAAGGAAGGTGACAGGAAAAATCTAAATAATAATCTATCTTTCCTTACTAACTTTTTCTCACACATTCTACACAAAGTATTTATCGATCACATCATCACATGAAAGTAAAAACAATTCACTTACTGTGTGATTTTTTGTTCTTTATCGACAGGAGGAAATATTTATAATTCATCACAATTTGAAAATAGTAATATCTATAGCTATCATATGAGAATGGTTGGTTCAATTTTGAAAGGGACCAAACTTCATACGTCATCAGTCCCATTTTCCAATGAAAGAGATTGCATTAAAAGCTGCTAAAAAGTTGTATAAAACAGTGGTAGACTACATCAAGCTTAGGATGTATCGTGCCAAAAATAAAAGCAAATACAACCAAAGACAAGGAAGAAAGCTTTAAAGAGAAAACCAGAGGGCCTTTGCTGGGTATTGCAGAACATCCAGCCACACTCTTACATGTTAGAACCACCAGCCTAAAAGTGTTAGGCAGATGGAGAACAGATAGATAATGGGCACTGACTATACTTCATATAGATTGATACAATCCACTTGCATGAATAAAATTTCAAACCAAATCAACCATAGAGGCATTGTCAGATAAAATTTGGCTCAGGACGTCAGGGATAGTAAAAGGTCCACGACTGGATGCCTTAGATTGAGGCAAACCAGCGCATGCAGCGGGCAGGCTGTGATTTTCAACAGAGAACTCGGCGGGCAAGCGAGAGCGGAAGAAATAGAAAGTGGTCGATTCGGGGCGTCCAAAGCCATTCCTGTATGACACACGTGATCCAGAGCACAGAAATGCATCTAAGAAGGCAGAAACAACGAAGGAGAATTTTTATCAATGAAACAAGGATATGAGTGGACACACAGTCATTTTCAATTGTAGAAAACCCTGAAAGAGACATTTTCAGTATGTATATGGACATAAAGTTCGGTTTTTTCTTTTTCTTTTTTTAATTTTATTTTATAAGAAGTGAAATACTATTAGTGCAGGATTGTATTTGTTTGTGTCTTTAGAAATTTAATGATATTAGGGTAGGTTCGGATTTTGGCGGGAATTTATTTACAGCTCAAACTACAATCGTGATATTAGTTGTAATATGCCTCATAAAAGTCAACTTATATAGTTACAATAAACAATAAATGAAACATTAAAATGAATGAAACGTGTAATAAATAACATGCTTACCCCAAACAAACAAATTGACAATCTTTCCAGAGATCCAATAGGCTTTCTCCAGTTTGACTGAATTTTTATAATACGTGACTCAATCAGATTGTGAATTGTTTCAAATTGTTCACGAGACATTCGGAAAAAAGAAACGGTATCCCCAGGCCACAGTTCTTTACAAAGCCGATGAAATTTACCATATTCTTCTCATTTCGTATTAATTTCATGTACCCATTTTCTTCGCTTCTTTGACGCAACCGTGATGAGAAGTAGAAATTCGTCTTCATCTGAACTTCTGCTCATGTTTATACGCTCCGGGGCTGACTCACGCACTGCAAGTGCCAGTCAACAGCTGGAACGCCGAGCGCTGCCCGCGCTCTGTATGACTGCTGAGGAACGCGGTGGACAACAGCGCGTTCTGCTCGTGCGGGCTGCCCACTCTATGTTTGACGGAGCCTTAAAAGGATGGTGATGGAAGCATTGATCAAGGGCTCTTAGTCCACTGAGGGAGTCACTGCAGATGACAGAACTCCCCAGCAGTGCAGGAATGGATTTGGTCAAGTGTGTGAAAAATGGCTACTAACTCTGCAGTGAATACACTGCAGCCATCTGGCAAGGAGTGCAATTCATTAAGTCCTCCATGCACGTAAGCAAAGCACACACGGCCATCTGCAATTGAGCCATTTGTGTAGATCACTTCCGACCCCTATGACACGTCAAGAATAGACAGGAACTGGTGGCAAAGGATCTCTGGGTGAACTGAGTTTTTGGTGCACTGGGACAATTCCAATTCAAGATGTGGTCGATGTAAACACCATGGCGGTGTACATGATGGAACCGTAAGAGAGAAGGCAGTGGAGAAAGTTTCAGGTCACTAAGAAGTGATTCTACACTGACACCAACTGTCATCCCCTATCTTGGCCGTTGTCGTGGAATAAGATGTGGCCTGGTTGGGCAATGGAGATGGTAGTTTTTCTGATTAGGCAAAGCATGGATGTTCGCTTTATAGTTGGCCAGCAGCTGTTTGTGCCTGATTCCCAGCCTCCACTAGGACGTGTTAAAAAATTTTGGATAAAAAATGGGAACGAGCCCTGGAGACCCCGCTCATGTAGTAAGGTCACGTCATAAGCCATAAAGAAAGTGTTGGCATCTTGAAAAGGCTGTCCAGATGGAAGACTGAAGGTGGACCAGGTTCTCCAGGGCTGAGTGCCTCTTGCGGAAACCCATCTGGCTTGGAGATATTAGAACCCCGAGACTCAAGATACTAGCACAACCACTGACCCACCATATGTTCTACCAATTTACAAAGAACATTGGTGAGACTGATGGGTCGGTAGCTACCCAATTCATGCTAGTTAGTCTTTGCCAGGTTTGAGTACTGGAATGATGATACTATCTCACCACAGTGATGGGAATACACCATTGTTCCAGATGCGATTAAACATGGCTAGGACTTGTTACTTTGACTCTTCCGACAAGCCTTTTTACATCCGATTGTGGATGCAGTCAGCCTAAGGGTTGTGTCAGGGCAGTAAATTAGGGCACTGAGGAATTCCCATTGACTAAATTTAGTATTGTACAGTTTCACTTGGCGAGCAGAGAAGGACAATATTTCATTCCTCCCGCTATTTCAGGGTGCGAAAGGCTTGTGGATAATGCACAGATGCAGAACTCTGAACATTGTGCTCAGCAAAGTGTTCAGCTACTGCATCTGGATCTGTGCAAACTCCTCCATTCATAAAAATCCCAGGCACACTGAAAGGACTCTTGTAGCTGTAGACGTGTCTGATCTTTGTCCATACCTGGGACGGAGATGTATGTTATCGAATGGTAAACACATACCACTCCCAACTCCTGCTTGCGTCTTCTCCACAAATGGGTCTCGCTTTTGACGCTGCAGAGCTCGTCTGGGGTCTCAAATTGCTTCAGTGATCTCCAGTGACCACCAGGGCATGGTCCTCTGTCAGGAGGGATCCAGAAGAAAGAGAGATTGCATACTCGGCTGCAGAAATAGTGGCCAAGGTAAGGCTTTCGATTACCACACTATGTTACCATGTGTTGGGGAACCAATCATGGAAGCAGAAGTAAAATTGTCCCAATTAGCCTTATTAAAAGCCCATCTTGGTAAACGTCCAGGGGGCTTGATGTTGTGGTAGTGACAGGAGGTCACTACCGCACAAGACATTGTGCTCTCTCCAGTTGACAGATGTTAAAAGGCCACGACTACATACTGATAGGCCGATGGCCAAGTGGGTGCCATGTGCCACACTAAAATGTATAGGGGCACCATTATTTAAAAGGCAGAGGGCGAGTTGAGATAGTAATGTCTCGACAATGGGTATGGCCGTTTAAATCACCCAATACCAGGAAAGGTGGGGGTAGTTGAGCAATCAGTGCAGCCAGTAGGGTGACAGGCATTGTAGATGGTAACTTCCACTGCAGCCTTTACCCTGACAGTTGCAGCTTCCAAAGGCGGTCTGGAGGGAACAGGTTCGCTGTAGACAGAGGTAAGGATGTAGATACATACACCACCTGACACACTATTATAGTCTGCACAATCCAGATATAACCCTGATAGTCACGTAAGGCGGGGGTGTACATCGTGGGAAACTAAGTTTTCTGGAGGGCAATGCAAAATGCAAGTTAAGTACGTAGAAGTTGTCGGAGCTCAGCTAAGTGGGGCGAAAAACCACTGGAGTATGTAATGTTCTTAAGGCCATGATGGAACAGATAAAACAGGTCATTCCATAGACTCAACTGTCGCCTCCAACAGAGCCTACAGAATCAATGACCATCAGTTCCACTGTGGGCAAGATCCTTGGGGGATGTGAGGATCTCCGCCTCATATTCAGCAGCAGAAGCTGTAGGTGGTTGTAGCATAGGAGCCACAGAAGGTTCTTTTTTCTTCTGTTTCTTCTTCCATTCCTCTCGCTGTTCCTTAGGTTGGGGCTGCTGGGAGGGCTTCTCTGAAGGAACTTCAGTGACCGATGACGATCAGGAAGCCCTTCGACCAGCAGGTTGTCGATCCTTTAGCTGCCAACTGGAATCCTCTTTTGAACTGATAGAAGGGAGTGTCCTGAGGGACCCTGTCCTAGCAAGAGGAGCCACAGAATACTGATGCTTCTTTGCCTGGGGGTTGTGGACTGGTGTCCTCGATGGTTGGGGGAAGGTGCTCCCACAAGAGGTGCTGGGGGAGCAACGGAACAAGCGGGTTCCTAGACATCAAGGGGACGGATTTAGAGAGATGGCCCTTAGGGCCCACAGATAGTGCTGTAATGTTAGTTACAGTCGTCCCCAGAGAGGACGGTGATGATGTAAGTGCTGTAGCACATGAAGTAGGCATAGTGACCGGATGGAACCAGTCACATTTTTTCTGCACCTCGGTCCAAGGTCTTCATTTCCATTATTTTCCATTCTTTGCAGCAGATGGTGCAGCCCGGCAGACAGGGTGGATGCTGCTGGCCTCAGTTGGCACAGATGAATGGGTTGGGCAGGTTTCGGGGGGGGGGGGGGGGGGGGGTACACTGAGCATCCAGATAAGATGTTTGCCCGTATTTCCTGCATGTGGAGCTTGAATTACATTGGGAGGACGTGAGCCTGAATTTCTAGCACTTTAAGCACCACATAGGGGGAGGAATATAAGGTTTTACATCACACCAGTAAATCATAACCTTGACCTTTTCAGGCAGTAAATCACTTACAAAGACCAGGATAAAAGCACTGGTAGCAACCTTTTGATCTTTTGGTCCCCTATGGACACGCCGGATGAAGTAGACACCTCATTGCTCTAAGTTGACATGTAGCTCGTCATCAGACTGTAACAGAACGTCTTTATAGAAAATATTCCTGGAACCGTGTTAACTGACTTATGTGATATGATGCTCACAGGGACATCACCCAGCTTGTCACAGGCTAGTAATGCCCACTACTGGACAGGTGATGCTGCTTCTACGCGTACTCTGCGACTTATCATCTTTGACATATCCGACACTTCCTCACACTTGTCTTCGAGATGTTCGACAAAGAAAAGAGGCTTAGTGGATGCAAATGATCGCCAAAAGTACGAGTGCACAACAGGAACTTGGAAGAGTATGGCTCATCCCTATTTTAAGCCCACTGTTCCTCCTATGGTGTAGACAGAGAAGGGAACAAACTGGGGTCATATCATGCAGCATTGTAATCAGGTCTTTCTTAATTAGAGGGGTCTTGTGAGGCAGTGTGAAATGTTATTTTCATTTTGGTGCCACGAGCAGCTAGGGAAATATGTGGTGAAGTGCAAAGCAGGACTGCTGATTGGTTCATAACACGGTATCTCGTGTAACCACTAACCAGTGTGAAGATATTTTCACATAACCAATGATCGCGAGGAATTACAGTTTAATTTTAGAGATATATCTGAAATTTTTCTGTCGGAGTTTGCTCATAGAGTTAACCTTTAATCACCATGAGTGAAACAATCATGATTTTAAAGATGGATGACTATTTTGTTGTATACATAGTACATCACATGTGGTTACGTTACAACAAGGGATTAAATTGAAGACTATGAAACATGATCTGCTGCACTTCAATCATTGATCGCATAAAATTAGCGGTCGACAGATTTTTGCATTATCACCATTAACTATTGGTGGCCTCTTCCAACACTGCCCCATGTTAGAAAAATATAACAGCATTTGTGGAGGGACCTGCAATGATTATTTGTCACCTATAGCTGAGCTGTAACCATAGCACCACGTGACAAATTTCAACTAACAAGTAATTTTAATCCAGCTATAGTTGCATGTGTAGCATAAACAACCAAGATGATTACTGAAGTTGTTGAATATGAGGGTATTGCAGACAAAGCCTCAGATTTTTAATGAATTTAGACCACTAATAAGGCTATTTAATAATCTGAAAATGCAAGTAATTGTGGTTTACTGACACAAGGAAGAATGCACCTGTTATGCATATATTTGGATGCTGAAGTTCCACACAACTTATGCTCTTATTTGAATTTTACTTACTTCTAATAGAAAATATTACAAACAGTCAATGCATCATACAGGCAAGTGCTATCCAACTAGAATGTCGTATGATGGCAAAGGTATCTATAACCCACAACTACAGCAAAACAATATCATCACTACACATGAAGCATCACTATGAGAATGAGGTTAATTAATTCTGGTTCCCTGGAAATAAATAATATACAAAACAAGTAGTAAGGAGAACATAAAAGTAAACAGTGGGCATTTGTGGCCAAGCAAAGCCTAGTGGTATCAAACACTAGCCTTTAAATTGAACAGTGGGAACAAGAGAACAGAAGAGACTTGAAGCATCAGAGGTGAGGTGCAACAGACTAGTGTTTAAAATTAGGTGCAATGACAAGATAACAAATGAGGTGGTTTTCTGTACAATCTGAGAAAGACAGTATGGAAAACACGTGATGAAGGTTCAGGATGAAAGGACATGTGTTAAGCCACCAGGGAATAACCTCCACTGTACTAGAAGGAACTGTAGAAGGTAAAAACTGTAGGGGGCAGGAGACTGGAAGACATCCAGCAAACAACTATAGGTGTAGCGTGTCAGTGCCGCTCTGAAATGCAGAGGTTGGTGGAGAAGAGGAATTTGTTATGGCCTAGCGGGGCATTCAAATCACGCGCGCCCGTATTGTTCTCAGTGGCTCGCGCTGGCCCGGCCGAGAGTTCCCGGCCTAGCCACGGGAGGGCACGGTCGTCTAGACACCTGACCTGAGCTGCGCGCTATCTGCTGGCGGCGCGCTGTCAAACGGCCGGAGTGACGGCCATTTCATTCGGCGAGTGTATGCGGAACGAGCATTGTGTTTACGACAAACAGTGTTTTCCTCAGTGGCAACGAGGTTTATGGTAGCGTGGTCTTCCTGCCGCAGTCATGGCAGAGCAACTTAGAGCGTTGCTGTTGAATCTTCAGTCGTTACCGGAAGTTTTGGCTCAACAGAATGCTTCCCTCACAGTGTCTATTGACAACAGGTCGGGTTGCCGTCTTCTGTGCCCGTTCCTCCGTTTCCTCCCTTGGAGGAATTGGTCCGACTACGAACAACGTGGGTTACTTGCGAAACTCCAATCGCCAACATTCTCCTCCGAATGCAAAAATATATTGTTGACTCCCACTTACATAGGTAGAAATGATCATCAGAATAAAATAAGAGAAATCAGAGCTCGAACAGAGAGATTCAGGTGTTCTTTCTTCCCGCGCGCTATTCGAGAATGGAATGGGAGATAAATAGTATAATTGTGGTTCAATGAACCCTCTGCCAGGCACTTAAATGTGATTTGCAGAGTATCCCATGTAGATGTAGACGCCAACACTTCGTAGCCTTCCAGGTGTGTGATAAAGGTAAGCAAAAAGCTTTTTTCCTTTCGTGGCTCTCGCCTCGTCTTTTTCGACTGCTGGGCAATTTAGCGCCGCTTCAGACGCAGGCATCCCTGTCCTTTTCGGATATCTGTTCTCTCTTTGAGGCATATTTTCGCCACCACTCTCACGTGGTGTCGGCCCGCATATCTTTCGACCGTTCGCGGAAACAGCTGGGTCAGTCATACCGCGCTTGGGCCATGGAACTTCAGGGGCTGGCCAGTCGTCGTCTGTTTCGGTCCGAGCCGCAGTGGTCCGCAAAGTTTTGATTTGTTTTGCTCCAGACCTGGAAGTTCGCAAGCAAGCTCTTCAATCTGACAATCCCTCATTAGCAGAGGTTTTGCGTATTGTGTGCACATTTGAAAGTTTCTGAGGCCGTGGGGAGTCAACTTTCCGCTTGGGGGGAGGTATTCTCAGTTGCCGATTCGGCCCAGTTATCTGCAGCGCCGGTTTCTTCAGTGGCTGTTGTTGCGTCGCCCTCCCCTCCCTCCCTCTCGATGCCACGGCACTCGCCTGTGTCGTATGGGCGGAAAGAGCGGCGACGCGCGTCGCCCACTTCAGAGAGCGAGCCGATTTTAATGTCTTTCATGCGGGGCGTCCCATTCTCGGGATTCGTGCCCACGCAGACGGGCCACGTGTAATCGTTCTGGAAAATTCGGACACATCGCCCGAGAGTGTCGCTCCTCTGTTCAGGGCTGTGAAAGAACCTCTCAACCTCGTGATTTCGGCACGTCGCCCACGGATATTAATAAGGTTGTTCTCGTCAGCCGCCGAAATTGCTAATAGACCTCCGCGTTCTGCGGAAAACTGTCGTGCTTCAAGTGGACACTGGTACGACGACATCGCTTCTAAGTTCGGCTCCTCATCAAGCATTAGGCTCCCACACTTTATGTCCGGTGCCTCGCGCGTTGATTAGCTACGGCAGCCACCCTATTCCACTATTGGGGTCATTTGTCGCCGAAGCTACATATCAGAATGTTAGCCGCGCGATACCATTTGTGGTAGTAAACAGTGCGACAGCTACAAATATCTTCAGCCTTGATGCTTTCCGTGCTTTTGGCTTTACTGTTACCGATTCTGTCTGCTTGGTTTCTGATCAAATTCCGTACAAGAGTCTCACACAGCTCCGCGCGGATTTCTCGTCCTTGTTTGCGCCGGGTCTTGGGTGTGCTAAGAATTTTTGGGCCACTATTACACTTAAAAATACGGCTCGCCCGTCTTCTATCAGGCTCAGCCTCTCCCGATCACATTCCGCGTCGCTGTTAAATCCGAATTAGATCGCCTGACGGTGGAGGGTATTTTGCGTCCTGTCACAGCAGGTGAGTGGGTCTCCCCTCTAATTGTCATACGCAAGCTCTCTGGGGCCCTGCGTTTATGTGGCGACTTAAAGAAATCTGTAAATTCTCACTCCATCATTGATTCTTTTCCCACCCTTGTCCAGCGGAATAGATAGATCGGTTGTCAGGGGGCCAGTATTTTTCGAAGATAGATCTGGCAGAGGCTTGTCTCCAGTTGCCTTTAGATGATGCCTCCAAGCAGGCGCTGGTAATTTCTACGCCTTTTGGCCTGTATCAATATCATATATTGCCATTTGGGGTGGCCAGTATCCCTGCAATCTTTCAGAGTTTTTTGGAGCAGTTGCTAGCACCGGTTCCCTGTTGTGTGAACTACATGGATGATATTGTGGTGACGGGGGTCCACAGCTGATAACCGTATTGCCAACCTCCGTTCCTTGTTTTCCATTCTGGAGGAGGCTGGCCTCCGCTCTAATTTCCAGAAATTTTCCTTCTTCCAACCAACTATCGAGTACTTGGGCTATGAGGTATCCAGGTCGGGGGTGCGTCCCGTGGCTGATCATGTGCGTGCGATCGCAGATCTTCCCCGTCCTCCTTCCATTCAAGAACTTCAAGTATTCCTGGGCAAGATCACCTATTATCACCACTTCCTCCCGCAGGCAGCCACAGTGCCTCACCACCTGCACCAATTGCTGCATAAGGGCATCCCGTTCCACTTGTCCCCAGCTTGCGAGTGGGCTTTTCAATCACTTAAAGCAGCCCTCCTTGAGGCTCCATGCCTCGCTGCATACACCCCGGGGGTCCTGCTTGGGACATCCTGCACGTCCTGCTGGCACATCGGTTCCCTGATGGGTCGGAGTGCCCGTTGGCGTTTGCATCTAAAATCTTATGGAGGCGCAGCGCCGGTATTCCCAGGTGGACAAGGAGGCCCTAGCCATCGTTTTTGCTCTAAAAAAGTTTCATGTTTATCTCTATGGGTCCAGGTTCACCCTATACACGGACCACCGCCCATTAGTGTCGTCGTTCCACCCATTGGCGGCTCTTCTGAACAATGCAGCTCATCGTCTTCAACGCCGGGCCTCGTACCTCTCTCGTTTTCATTACAAGATACAGTACCGCTCGACGGCTCATCACGCCAATGCCGACGCCCTTTCGCGCCTCTCAGTAGGCCCCGACCCAGTCTTTGATGCCAAAGAGCTTTTGTGGTTTGCAGTAGATGAGTCGGCAGTAGACGTAGTCACCTGTTTTTCTATCAATAGTTCATGGATAGCGAAGGCTACAGCTGCTGAGCCTGTCCTCCGGGTCATCCTTCAACAGGTGAGGCAAGGCTGGTCGGAGTGTCCTCTAGGTCAGGCATCAGACCCTCTCCACAATTATTATGCCATTCGTCACCGTCTTAGCACCTATGAGGTCATTTTACTTCTGTCCATGGAAGACGGCTCCCATCGAGTGGTGGTTGCAGCCTCATTGCGCCGCCGGATTCTCGATCCTCTACATCAGGACCACTGGGACATCTTTCGCACAAAGATGCTTGCCCGTCGACATGTATATTGGCCAGGCATAGACAGGGACATAACTTGCCTCATAGCAGGATGCTCTTCTTGTGTGTCTCAACAAGCAGCTCATCGCTCATCTCTCTCTCTATGGCCCACTCTGTCCGCACCTTGGGAACGACTCCATGTCGATTTTGCAGGGCCCTTCTTAGATAGCTATTGGCTTTGCATCATTGATGCATATTCCAACTTCCCGTTTGTTGTTCGCCTGGCCTGCACGTCTGCGGAAGTTACCATACATTCTCTGTTAAAGATATTTTCTATTGAAGGTCTCCCGGCCACATTGGTGACATAACGGGCCACAGTTTACTTCACAACACTTTCACAATTTTTGTTTTACCCATGGGATCCACCATGTCCTGGCCCCACCTTTCCACCCACAGTCAAATGGGGCGGCAAAGAGGTTTGTCCGCACTTTCAAGACGCAAATGCGCAAGTATGTGTCGCATCTTTCAGTGGAGGAAGCCCTCCTCCAATTCCTGTCCTCTTATTGGTCTGCTCCGGCCGGTCAGCAGAGCCCCTCTGAGCTCCTTCACGGCTGCCATCATAGGACTCTGTTGTCACTCTTGCATCCGGGCTCTTCTGCACCCCTTCCTCATCCTCTGTCACGTTTTGCCCTAGGTTCAGCTGTCTGGGCTCGAGGCTACTGCCGCCATCCTCGTTGGGTCCCATCCGTCGTCGATAGGGGGCGAGGCCGTCGTCTCTGTGAGGTCCGTTCTCCTACTGGTATCCTCACCCGCCACCACGATCAACTCCGGGTCCGCCATCCTCCTCCCACACCTATGGTCCCTTCACCCTTCTCCGAATCCAGCCCCCCCCCCTTTGTCGAGAGCGCCATCAGGGGACAGTTCTCTACCAACTTCATTTCCATGGACATTGGTTGGTGGGCAAGGGGATTTCCCACCACTGTCGGTGTCCGGGGCCACTTCCCTGTCGCAGCCCCAGCGGCCAGCTCCAAGGAGTGGACAGCTCCGGTCGCCGGCAGTAGCGGCGCCATGCAGCCAGCCGGAGGAGGCCCCGAGTTGCCGATGGATGTACCACAGGAGGGGGATATAGAGGACCCACCGCCATCGCCAGTGCTGGGAGCAGCAAGACATCGCTCGCGAGGGCGAACCCGTTGTCGCGCAAAGGGGTTTAGTCCATACGAGGTGGTTCCGGCTAACGAGTGGATGGAGCCACCAGATGATCGGATGGAGGTGGAAGAGAGAGACTACTTCATCGCTGTTCCGGATTTCGGCCTAGCGGGCCATTCAGATCGCGCGCACCCGTATTGTTCTCGGTGGCTCGCGCTGGCCCGGCCGAGAGTTCCCGGCCTAGCCACGGGAGGGCACAGTCGTCTAGACATCTGACATGAGCTGCGCGCCATCTGCTGGCGGCGTGCTGTCAAACGGCCGCTTCATTTGACGAGTGTATGCGGAACGAGCTACATTGTGTTTACGACAAACAGTGTTGTCTTCAGAATATATGGTGGGCCACATCAAACCATTCAGAAGGCTGATGACATAAGATAATAATAATAAATATCAAACACACATTATAAATTCAAAAGTTTATATGTTTGTTATTGCATCATACTAAAACTGCAGCATGGATTTGGATGAAATTTCACTTGGAGGTAGCTTATGTCCTGGATTAACATGTAAGTTACTTTTGAAAGTATACATTATTTGTTTATATATAAAGAGAAATACCTAACAGTCTTAAGAAGCATCTAATACATTAGTGGACTAAAACTCTTTCGAATGTTCAGCACAGCAGTGTGGTTAGATTCTTAAGTCATGAGATAGTGTTATGTCAGACCCTAGTTCAAGTCCTGTTACAGTTATATTTTCTTTCTTTTTATTTTTGTAACAGATGAAATATTCTAATGTGTGGACAGATACGAAATAAGAAGTGTTCTCTACATATACATCCATACTCCGCAAGCTACCTGACGGTGTGTGGCGCAGGGTACCTCGAGTACCACTATCGGTTCTCTCTCCTATTCCAGTCACGTATTGTTCACGGAAAGAAAGATTGTGTGTGGGCTCTAATCTCTTTGATTTTATCTTCGTGATCGCTTCGCGAAATATACGTAGCAGGGAGCAATATAATGCTAGACTCCTCGGGAAAGGTATGTTCTCGAAACTTCGACAAAAGCCCGTACCAAGCTACAGTGCATCTCTCTTGCAGAGTCTTTCAGGAGTTTATCGGTCATCTCTGTAATGCTTTCACTATTACTAAATTACCCTGTAATGAAGTGCTCTCTGTTGGATCATCTCTATCAACCCCACCTGGTACAGATCCCACACCAGTGAGCAGTATTCAAGCAGTTGGCAAACAAGTATACTGTAACCTACTTCCTTTGTTTTAAGTCTGCATTTCCTTAGGATTCTTCCGATTAATCTCAGTCTGGCATCTGCTTTACCGATGATTAATTTTATATGGTCATTCCATTTTAAATCACTCCTAATGCCTACTCCCAGATAATTTATGGAATTAGCTACTTCCAGTTGCTGACCTGCTATAGTGTAGATAAATGATAAAGGACCTTTCTTTCTATGTATTCGTAGCACATTACACTTGTCTACATTGAGATTCAATTGCCATTCCCTGCATCATGCGTCAATTCATTGCAGATCCTTCAGCATTTCAACACAATTTTCCATTGTTACAACCTCTCGATATACTGCAGCATCATCTGCAAAAAGCCTCAGTAACCTGATGTTATCCACAAGGTCATTTATACATATATATCATGAAACAGTAACGGTCTCACGACACTCCCCTGTGGCACACCTGTATCTCACTTACTTCAGATGACTTTTCTCCATTGAGAATGACATGCTGCATTCTGTTATCTAGGAACTCTTAAATCCAATCACACAATTAGTCTGACAGTCCATATGCTCTTACTTTATTCATTAAACAACTGTGGGGATCTCTATCAAACGCCGTAAGTGCCATAACAAAAAATACTGAAGTTCTCTGTGAAATGGTATCTAGATACCAAACCCCATTATGTGTAAAAGTGCAAACTGCCACATGTAAACACCACAAACTGTAATGAGTACAAATTGTTCTACCTAATACACTGAACAGATAGTGGTGTGACAGCCACTGCAGTTAACATTTGAAACTGCTCTGCCTTCCATACCTTTCTCCTCACTGTTGCCCTCAAGTAGCTCCAGTTTTTATTAAATTCAAGATATTGGTAGTTGCAGCCTTCGTATTTAAAGTCTTCAATTTGTAAATGCAGAAATATTACCGTAAGATAAAATCATCACTTAACACCGTAATAATGTAATGTATACTCATGAATATATTTCTCCAGACATATAATGTCTATTAGATTGTGAAATTATCTGAGTCCTTAAACACTGTGTTCTCCTTAGTTTTCTACAACATGTATTTGACTGTGACATTCAACTACACAGGACTGAACATTGGCTGCTTGCATGTATTGAGCCAGAAATCACTACATTTACTCTGAGAACAAGAAGTATAAGAAGTTGTTTACAGATAAATATTATTGCAATAGATTTTTGGCTCTCAATACATTCCAAGATAATTATCATATGTTCCATGCTACCAGTTTTGTAGATGTTGTGCAGTTATTTAACACCCTTTGCAACACTTTTGTGCTTTACTACTCTGTGAAGAACAAAATTACGAACAGTTTAATTGGGAACCACAGAAAACCCAACCCACAAACACCAATTAGGAATTCAAATCATCTGCTACTGTCTAACTTTCACAAAACACAAAAATAACTGCTAAGAAAAATAAACTTTTTTTAAGGACAAAGATGACAAATATTACATACATACATACATACATACATACATATGCTGGAAATACCTATGAGGAAGTTTTAATTAAAACTTGGGGATTACAAGGCTCTCTGAGAGACTTTAAAAAATTCAAGAAGCTTCAATTATTGAGGGCAGGAAATAACAAGGGACGCTTTACTGGAAACCAGTTTAATAATATACACATTTGGTAGCACATATTACTGGGAAGAGAGAGAGATTTTCGTTGATTAACTTTTCCGACAAACTTGAGATTATTGTATTTATTGTGTGATATAATTTCATTGCAGTGGAAGTAAAAAATGATGCTGACATCTAGCTTCACATCGTGATGGCATTTAATTCAAGAAGAAATTGTAATGGTTAATATTCCAATGAGAACCACTTTTCTTCTTCAAGCTATCCTTAATACAAATTAAAAAAAAATCAAAAACAGTGAAATTAATATACCTAAATGCTATACAGAATTTTTAATGTAGACAATTTCAGTGGTTTGTGGTGTTCAGCATACCGGGTGATCAAAAAGTAAGTATAAATTTGGAAACTTAATAAATAACAGAATAATGTAGACAGAGAGGTAAAAATTGACACACAATCTTGGAATGACATGGGGTTTTATTAAAACAAAATATTAATATTAATAATAATAATAATAATAATAATAATAATAATAAAGTTTAAAAAAAAGCTCGACAGATGGTGCTGGACAGCAAAACGTCAGTGACTGCGCATGAAAATCGTGTAAAAAAGGAGCTGTAATGAGAGAGAGAGAGAGAGAGAGAGAGAGAGAGAGAGAGAGAGAGAGAGAGAGAGAGAGAGAGAGAGAAAATCAGATGCACCAGCAGTCACAGCATGTTGACGTTACCTGAAAAGGCACTGTTAGTGAAGCTGTATGATCAGAATGGGGAATGTGCTAGTTTAGCGTTACAATCCTATCGCCATAGGAAGGGGATTCCAACGGGTAGAGGTCCGTTGACAAATGCAGCTATGTCAAGAATGATTTCGAAGTTCAAAGCCACAGGTTGTTTAGACGATACACCCCGTAGCAGCTCACCGAGCACAAGGTGTAATGCTGCTGAGATAGTTCAGAAAGAAATGGAGACTGTAGCGGGTTTGTCTGTGCACGGGGAAGTCAGCGCTCGTGCAGTCGCATGTCGCACCGGCATTCCCTCACTACTGTTAGGTTGGCACTTAGGCGTACCCTCCAATGATATCCTTACAAAATCCATTGCCATCATGAACTGTTACCTGGTGATTTACTGAAGCAGATGGAATTTGCGGTGTGAGCGTTTCAAAAGATGTTGGAAGATGACGATTGGTTGAGTAACGTATTGTGGACAGACAAAGCTCATTTCACGTTCCGAGGGTCTGTCAACACCCACAACTGCAAAATTTGGGCTACCGAAAATCTTAGAACTGTCGTGGAAACTCCATTGCATAACAAAGTCACGGTATGGGTTGGATTTACCACATCTACCATTATCGGGCATTTTTCTTAGAGGAACTGCACGAATCTGGTTTTGGAACTGCTACTGTGACGGGTGAGAGGTACACCGATACGTTACAGAATCGCATCATCCCCAGCCTGGCTGATAAACACTTGCTGGAACATACAATTTTTATGCAGGACGGTGCTCCACCCCGTATTGCTAGATGCGTGAAAGATCTCTTGCACATGTCATTTGGTGATGATCATGTGCTCAGCCACCACTTTAGTCATGCTTGGCCTCCCAGGTCCCCAGACCTCAGTCCGTGCGATTATTGGCTTTGAGGTTACCTGAAGTCGCAAGTGTATCATAATCGACCGACATCTCTAGGGATGCTGAAAGACAACATCCGATGCCAATGCCTCACCATAACACCGGACATGCTTTACAGTGCTGTTCACAACATTATTCCTCGACTACAGCTGTTGCTGAGGAATGATTATGAACATATTGAGCATTTCCTGTAAAGATCATCATCTTTGCTTTGTCTTAATTTGTAATGCTAATTATTGCTTTTCTGATCAGATGAAGCACCATCTGTCAGATATTTTGAACTTTTTTTTCTAATAAAACCCAATGTCATTCCAAGCATGTGTATCAGTTTTTACCTCTATCTACATTATTCCTTGATTTATTAAGTTTTCAAATTTGTACTGACGCTTTGATCACCCGGTGCATTTGCACAAAAATTAAGAGCTCACAAAGCTTGTAAATCAGTAATATATCAAACTTTTCAGTTTAACTGGTTTCAACATATATGAGGGTTGGAACTTAAATAATGGCAACTATTTATTCACAACCGATACAAAAGTGTTACATGTTTGCACATGTTATTGTACTTCAAAGTAGTCACCAGCGTTGTGTAGAACCCATTGCCAGCAATGTGAAAGGTGTGGTATACCGTTAGCAGAGCCTGTTCTGTTGATGGTATGAATGGAGCGGTTTGTTGCCTGTCTAATCTCCAGAACATTGCTGAAGCGAATGCCACAAAGTGGTTCCTTCATCTTTGAAATCGAATTAAATTCACAAGGACTTGAGTCCAGGGAGTATGGTGGATGGTACAGTACTTCTCAGTCCCATCGTCCGAACAGAGTAGCCACAGCTTGCGCCGTATGCACCCGCACATTGTCGTGCAAAACGATGGGTGGGTTGCACAGAAAGTGTTGCTGCTTCTTTCACAAAGCTGGTTGCAGGTGATACTCCAAAAACAAACAGCAATACTGTTCACTGACGGTCTCCGTTGTTCCTGTTTCGAAAACATAGTTACACTATTACGTAAGACCGCTTGCTCGCTCACTCACAAGTGACTGTTTCCCTCGATTCTGCACATGCCGGTGATGTGAGTCCATTTGCTCGGAAGTAAGGTAGTTATGTCAACAATGTGTTCTTTCACCGACAATAGCCGATACCATTGTATAGTGTCTCTACAGTAGTGTTGCCACTATTTAAGTTCCAACACTCATAATTGTTAAATAACTGGCAGTTATTTCACTATCTATAAACTTTTTAAGGTTAGCTTACCTGCTTCCCTGTACTGTCCATAAACCAAATCATCATCAGAAAGTGCTGCTGCACTACCTATGTGTGTAGCTTCCTCTCCATAGTTTGTCATGTAAAATGAAATCCGACCTTGGCGCTGTGATTCATACAGAATGTGATCCATAACATTGAGTAGCTTCATGCAGTAATACATCCTCTTCACAGTATCTGGTGTCAACTTTATTAATTTCAAATGAGTTTACAATTTAAGTAACAAATGAAATTACTACTACTACTACTACTACTACTACTACTACTACTACTACGTCACCAAAATAAAAATTAGAAACCCCTCTAATAATACTGTAACTTCACAAAAATGGTTTTCCAATGCATGCAGAACTCAATAAGCAAGATTTTGATTAAAGCAACAAAATGCAATCACTAGGGTAAAATTACTAAAAATATATACACACAAATTTTAAAATCAATACTATTATGCATAAACTGTGTAAGCTCCTGCAGTTGCACAACGACACAGCTATAAAAGTGCTCTTACAGTTATTTACAGTCTTAAGATTTAAGCCTGATGCCTATATGCGCACATACAAGCAACACACACAATAGTGTTCCAAGGAAGAATTAAGGCAGAATTTGTCTGAAAAATAACCTTTTTATTGTATGCTATATATAAATATGAAAAACAATCTCCAAAAGAAGATTAAGTTTGTGCAACACTCAATAAAGAGTTAAGATATAAAGACTCAAAGACACATGTAAATGAGTGGTGTGTCTTAAGGCAACAGTTGGGGGGGGGGGGGGCGGCACCAAAAACTGAGTATTCAATATTTGTTCAAAAAATGTAAATGGCACTAACGTTTCTCTTAAGTCCAGATACTAGTAGATTTCATGAATACAAGTAATAAAAGATGCATTAGTCTGCTTAATACTGCTGATACCTATGAACAAATTTGCTTTACAGAAGATATAGAAGGTAACTGCATGAAACAAAAGGTTCCAGCCAGACCAAAACTGCACTTTTAATTGGATGTGTAAACAAAAATATAGTCAAATATGAAGTTGCTGTTCATTGAATTTTGGAGCGAGTGAACATTTACCGAACTATCCTGCATACTGAACACTGTAATTCTGTCATATTGCTATACAATAACAAAAACTGAAACCGTAGCCAGTGCAATTAATGAGTACACACATTGGTGCAGGAAGTGCATAAGTTAGTTCCCACAAACTCATTAAAAATGCAATCCAATGTCTGCCTATAATATGTCTTACAATATCAGTTTAAGTGTTGCCTAGGAAAGTGACATAATACCCGATATTTTTCAGAATCATTACTGTTCCAGAGAACATAAGGATGCTAACATGACCCAAAAAAGAATTCTTAAGCATGAGAGGATGACGACGACTGACTGATAACAATGGCATTCTTACAACATGGATCACTTGTCTTGCAAACCAGAGCAACAAGGAAATCAAAAGTGCAGCACATTTTTGGACTGGTATAGAAACAAAATGTATAGTTCTTTATTCAAACAACAAGTTCCACTTGGTATTTTATGTCCAATGTATTCAGCACATTTATTGTCAATATATAAAAGTTTCCAAAAGTAAAGCAACTAACTGCTGTTTCCCCATTCTGTGTCGAATTCACGATATAACAACACAAACTGTCAACAGACAACTGTACAATCAGGTTCAGCATGGAGATGGCATTCTGGTCAGTGTGCAATCATGCCAATGATGACATAAGGACACTATCAAAAAGGGGGGGGGGGGGTAAGGGTAGAGTTTCTTGGGTACTTCGTGGTGCAGTGCCATAGGAAGAATGGAAGCAGAACAGTCCCAAACTAATGTGGCCCGATGGCTTAATGTGAATCAGACTGGTGGCAGTTTACAAAAACTGCAACAATATCCTAAAGACTAGGGCAAGGCCCACCACATGTTATCAGAAAAAAGAGGACAGTTACTTGGCTGTAAGGGCATGGCAACATGCATCTGACATCTCAGTATACAGTGGCAGAGTTGTACTGAGACAAACAGTTTCGGGATAATATCCTTTACTGTCAGACCTGGTGTATTCATTTCTCAAATGAATGAAACAGAAGGGAACATTTCTAGAGGTGTCATCAACATCCCACCTGGACAGTTGAAAAGTGGATTAAAGTTGTTTTCACAGACTGTCTGGAGAGTGATTCGACAGATTCACATCAGGAGGGGATATATGAGATTTCAGGAACCAAACATTGTGGAAAGAGACGAATGCAGAGGAGGATCCCAACGGTCTGAGTAGGAATTATGACGACAAACACCTTTATGATATTGCACAGGCGTACACATATGTGTAAGCCTGTGCAATATCATAACACGCGCACGCGCGCACACACACACACACACACACACACACACACACACACACACACACACACACTTGAGCGTACTATCTTCCCCAATTTGAATAGCAGACAGCATTGTTGTTTCTTCTTCTTCTTAACCTGTGGGTCACGACCCCCCGCGGGTTTGCCAAGTCTTGTTCAGGGAGGTCCCCCTACATTGTATTACTGCTGTCAGATGTTTCATAACAATAACTTTAAACTTTGATTGGTGCACAACACACATTTTTTAAGGCGATAGCAAACAAATTTCTATTTGTGTGATGATGTCTGGTGGAACTTAAAAGCTTACAAGACAAATCTAACAACTACTATTAACAAACTATGTATAGTTATGTACCTGTGGATCTTCCGTGGGAGCTACAACCACACCACGGCGATCCATAACTCTGTAAGTTGGTATGGCATCCTCCTTTATACTAAAAGCAAGTTTTTCTGTCCATTGTGACTGAGCACCAGGGAAAATGGGTAAATCACTTGTTTGGCTGAATGGCGCAGCTATGTTTTTTACATTTGCCTGCAGAAAATATGAACATATTACTACTTCACATGTTGTCAACAATTTCCTACAAATACACGAAAGTGTGATTAGTATAAAACTGTAGGAACAAATAATATATCTTTACATAAAATCAGGGAAAGTCTACCACTAACCTATAGTGGACTGGTTTGTAATCCAGCAACACAATAATTAACAGCATTCTTAATACCTTTCAGAAGTTAGCTCTTTTTCCAGCAGAAGTACTGCATGTGAATTTGTGTGCCTCTGCTAGAAGTAGTGCCAATGTTCAGAAGCTAGTGTGACTGCTGTTTTCTACATCATTTTTCAGTGTTGTTCACTTTAAAATTTTATCCATGTGTGGTTGTATATCTCATTTTACATATTTCTCCCCCCAGGAATTTGCATTATTTCTCCTTGAAATAAAACTGCAGATTCATGTACCTCATATAAAAAAAAAAAGATGTCTGTGATACAACAAGGAATTCCACACTTTCATGTTCAAAGTATGCATAACTCTATCCAATAGTTTACACAAGTAGAAATAGTAATCATTCTCTGAGACAGAGGATATTTCCATAAAATTATTTTTGTAAGTGCATGCACTCAACTGAAAGATTATTATTATTATTATTATTATTATTATTATTATTATTATTATTATTATTATTACTACTACTACTACTACTACTACTACTACTACTACTAAGAAGCTATTCAAAGTGTATTTGGCATTGGGAGTGGAGCAAGGGGAGGCAGGTCATAAGAGGTGAATGTTAAAGGACAAACACTTGAAAAAATGATCTGACACACAGGATGAGCAGTAGAGACGTAATCTGCTGATATTTGCTAATGACTCTATAGTCTCTGGAATTGTGTCCACATTGAGTGTTTTAAGGGGATACTGAATTTTTATTTGGTCCGAAGAATGGCAACTTATAGTACAAAAAATGTAAATTAATTTATGATTAATATAAACAATCCCATAATATTTAAATACAACACTGGTAGTATACAGCTTGCCACAGTCACATCAATTAAGTAAGTGTAATGCTGAAAAATTAGATGAAATTCATTGAGAGCATGGAAGGTTTATTGTATGAAAGAATTGTCGACTTCCACTTATTGGGAGAATTCTAGGAAAATAATAGCTCATCAAGAAAGGACATCGTCTACAGCAATGTTTTTCAACCTGTGGGCCGCGACCTCCGTGGGGGGTCTCAAAGTCGTGTAGGACGTAATTGCACCATAAAATAACCAACCCAGTGCATATCTGCACACTAGCGATTTACTAATATGAAACACAGGTCTAATAAAACTGAATGTATTTGACATTAGGATTATGAAATTCCTTGTTAACATTAATTCTACTTTGAACAGAACATAGTAGATGGTTATACAATAAATACAGTGTTAACAATGATTAAAGCCAAAGTATGAAAACCGGAATCAGTTGATAAGTAACTGGACAAGTTGCAGTTAGCAATTGTTGATAAATCACGTGGGGGCTCGGTGCAAAACTTCTTTTGGGCTATCACTCATCTTCCCCTTCCCGCCCCCTCCAGCACCCTCACAAAGGTGTGACGTCACACTCCAGTGTGTTATAGTCATTTCACAATGGGTATAAACTTTAATTAAAATACATTAAAAGTAGTTTCAGAAACATGACAGTTTATAAATTATGTTCTATTGTTTTCTGCGGGGCTCCTAGAAGTGTGTGGCCCTCAGCAACTGCACCACTTGCACATGCCTAACGCTAGCCCTGCAAATTGTGATATTTTTTAACGAGCATAATTCTGTTGTATCTTACCTAAAATGAGAAACACACATTATGCAAAATGTATTTCTCTGTTGGAAATCATGTAAAGTAGAATGGGTTCCATTCCAAAAAATACAATACAGATTCATTCCATAAGATATATTCTGTATATTCTATCTCCCCCCCCCCTTTATTTATTTACTTATATATTTTTACAACAAATAGTATCAACAGAAAGAAAATTACATTCATTGGTTTTCAGATCTCTCAAATAGTAGCGATTAAAAAAATGTGTGTTGGGGGGGGGGGGGGGGTCCTGTATTTAATAAGGTTGGGAAACACTTGTCTACAGGATATTTTACTGCACAACCATTTGCAGATTAGATTATATTACTTTTAATTCCAATTGATCCATAGTGGGGGGATCCTCTTGGATGTGGAACATGTTAGAAAACAAGAATAATACGATATATACTTACAAAAAATAAAAACACATGCTAGTGTACCTGTTGCAGATCCCAAATGAAATTGACATTATGGATGTGGAATTGGCGAGTAAAATTAATAAATGAAATTTAAAAAATTAAAAATGATTCAAATGTTTGTAAAGTCTATGGGACTTAACTACGGGGTTATCAGTCCCTAAACTTACAAACTTCTTATGAACTAACTAAGACTAAGTACGGCACAAATATCCATGCCCGAAGGGGGATTCGATCCCCGACCGCAGTGGCCGTGCAGACCGTGACTGAAGCGCCTCAGTCCCCTCGGCCACCACGGCCGGCAATTAAAAATGAAACTTATTAAGGATATTTACATTTAAATGGACATAAAACTGGTTAACATATTAATTGTTGAATAGATTTAGGTGACTATGCTACTTCCTAGGCTACTGTAGGAAGATCCCATCAAAATAAACCTTTTACATTTATTTACAATAATGCACTACCGCGCAAGATTTGTATAGAAGTTCAATTGCATGCAATACTGACAATATGTAACATCATTAATAACCTACATGCATCATTCGGTTCTACTAAGAAACTTGAACAGTTGTGGTTCGAGTTATCAATGTTAGCGATGCTTCTGTTGTCTTTGCCTGAAATCAATGCCTCTTGACGGGTGGAGGAAAGAAAATGTGGTTGTTGTTGGCTTGGAAAGAGTGTGTGTGGTTCTTGTGGCTGACGGCTTGCTTGCTGCCGGACTAGGCTGATTCGCCATGGTGGTATTTGGCTGGTCGCACGCGTGCGATGGTTGGCTGTACCGCCTGGATCTCTGGAACCTTGATTTGACTGCTACGAGTTGCAATAATGAGCCTGCATGAGAAAGACAGTAAGAGAGCCCAACCTGGTCTGTTTATGTGTCATCACACTTCCCTCGAGTGCTAGAAATTGAGACAGGGGCTGCAGAGTTCTCAGGGTGCTGAGTGGTTATGATTTCCACATGTCTGCGAGTGGAAACTGGTCTGTAATTATAGTGGTGATTATGAGCTCGAGTGCATGTGTAAGCAGTAACAACATTTAAACAGTGACAGCTTGTGTGCTCACATAGTCACTCACTAGTGCCTTCCGACTTGCGGTCCTTCTGTGTGTGTGTGTGTGGGGGGGGGGGGGGGGGGGGGGTATTACTGTTCCATGTATGGCTGGCCCGAAGTACCTATTAGGTATTTGGATTCTTAGGAAGGGACTTGGGCTCACCATCTTTCCCCAAGTTCTAGATGAGAAGTTCTTGTGTAACCAGGGGGTTGTTAGGTGGGAGTACAGGAGGATCTCTGTTGGATGGTGGTAAGAACTGGAAAAGGCAGGGTTCAATTTTGGGATTAAGTTGGCTATGATCAGAGGGATTGGTGGCAAAGTAGCCTTTCCATCATAAGATTCAGGAAAAGGAGAGTAGAGGTTGGTTTGAAGAGCTGCATGGATGCAGATCCTGCAGCAGCAATGCAGGCACGATGACGTTACGTGCCGTGCATGGTGCTGGGGCTATTCAAACACTAAACTGCAGTTTGCGTATCACGTGTGTGCTCAATTGTTCTGTGTAGTTAAAGGATGGCAGGAAACCAGCAGAAGAGTGTCATTTATTGTGCCAGCATCTAAAAGTATGTTACTTTCTTATGTTTAAGGAATTGAAATGTTCATGTAATATTTTGTGTATTTCTATGTAATCCAGTTTGAAAATTTCGATATTAAGCCTTCCTTTATTTGCAGGTGTGGAATTTTTAATGTTCAAGCTCCCACACCCGCACTTACTCTTGTACCTGTACAATTACCTGCTCAAGTACCCGTACAAGAACAGGTCCTTCTGTTAATAGCATTAATAGACTTTTACAAGAATAATCAAGAAATAGCCAAAAACATTCTACAAATTCATCTTCCGAATACTGTGGCACCACGTACTCAAAAAAAAAAAAATTTCACTCTGCTGCCTTTTATTTCGGTGCAACAACATTTCATCGAAATCGACGTTACTGGACAAAATCTGAATTGCTTGACATCTGGAATAAATTGAATTTGACAATGCTCTTCTAACGTTTACAGGTGATTTCATACAAACATATATAATATTTTTGAAATAAAATAGTAACACATCAATATACAGAAACCAATAATGAACTTTCTTTACAAAGAAGAGAAGAAACACAGAACGACAGAAGTAACGTGCAATACACTTTGACATCTACATATATACTCCACAATCCACTTCCTTATTCCACTCCAAAATAGAACGAGGAAAAAAAGGATGCCTATATGCCTCTGTACGAGCCCTAATTTCTTTTATCTTGTTTTTGTGATCATTACGCGAAATGTAAGTAGGCAGCAGGAAGATTGTTCTACACTCAGCTTCAAATTCCTGCCCTCTAGATTTCCTGACCAGAATGTCTCGAAAAGATCACTGTCTTTCCTCCAGCAATACTCCATTTGAGTTCCCAGAGCACTTCCCCGACACTTGTGCATTGGTCGAACCTACCAGTAACAAACCTAGCTGCTCACTTCTGAACTGCTTCTATGTCTTCCTTTAAATAGATCTGCTGCAGATCCCAAACACTTTAGCAGTACTTAAGACATGGTTGCACAAGCATTTTATATGCAGTATCCTTTACAGATGAAGTCATCTTTAATTCTCCCAATAAACCAAAGTCGGCTGTCTGCCTTAATCACAACTGTCCTTACATGTTCATTCCATTTCGTATCACTCTGCAATATTACACCTAGATATTTCAATGATGCGACTTCATCAAGCAGCTCATTACTAATGTCGTATTCGAACATTGTGGGATTAGTTTTCTTATTTGCGCACATCATGTTACATTTTTCTACATTAAGAGCTAGCTGCCATTCTTCGCACCAACTAGAAATTTTGTCCAAGTCACCCTGTATGCTGTTGCAATCAAAGACGACACTATCCCATACACCACAGCATCATCAGCAAACAGGCACAAAAAACAAGCTACTCTTCATTGGATCATTTATATAGATATAAAATACTTAGGACGTATTCCAGCCAGTCGCAAATCTGTAAACCTATTCCATACGCTCATATCTTCGTTAGCAGTCTGCAATGTGGCACCGCGTCTAACACCTTTTGGAAATCGAGAAAAACACAATCCGCCTGTTGCATTTCAACCATGGCTTGCAAGATGTCATGTGCGAAAAGGGGCAAGCTGAGTTTCACATGAACGATGTTTCCTAAAGCGATGCTGATTCATAGAAATAAGCTTTTCCGTCTCAAGGAAATGTACTATATTCGAACTGAGAATATGCTTCAAAATTCTACAAGTAACTGATGTCAATGATATTGGCCTGTAATTTTGGGGGTCAGTTCTCTTTCCTTTCTTATAAACGGGAGTCATCTGCACTTTTTTCCAATCACTAGGAACTTTGCAATGAATTAAAGATTCGCAATAAATGCAAGCTAAGTAAGGGGCCAATGTTGCAGGACACTCTTTGTAAAACCGAACTGGTATTCCATCCGAACCAGGAGACTTTTTTGTATTTAGCTCTCTCAGCTTCTTCTCTTCACTGGAAATACTTATTACTATGTCCTCAATTTCTGAGTTAGTATGTTGATCAAATGATGGTACCTTTGTGCATTCCTCCTGCGTAAAGATTTCTTAAAGGTTAAATTTAGAACTTCAGCTTTCCGTTTGCTTTCTTCTATCACTGCCACTGGATAGTGGCCTTTGACCTGCTTATCAATTTTACACAAGATCAGAATTTTTTCGGGTTCCCAGAAAGATCTTTTGCTAAGGTATGGCTGTGGTAATTATTGTATGCTGTGCGCATCGATCTTTTTATAGATGCACGAATCTCTACTAACTTTTGCCTGTTATCATTTGCGAGTTTTTTGAACCAAGGTTGCAACAGCCTTTATTTCTCAGTAGCTTTCTAACATCATCATCATCATCATCATTATACTATGGTTGATCTTTTCCATCCTTAATCGACTTCATGGGCACGTATTTCTCTAACCCTTTATGTACAATGCATTTAAATTTACTCCACAATTCCTCTGCATCCATTGTACCAGAACTAAATGATGTCCATTCATTTTCTAAGTGCGATCCTAACAACTGATTATCGGCTCTTCCTGATAACACATGCTCCAAGCCTTCTTGATTGGTTTGTTCACTTTGGTCACCACTGACACTATGACAATATCACGATCACTAACTCCTGTCTCTACACAGACATCGTTAATAAGGTCAGGCCTGTTTGTAGTTATAAGGTCTAAAATATTTCCATTGCATGTGGGTTGCCCGTGTAACTGCTCAAGATAGTTTTCGGAGAACGTGTAAAAAGTAGCTCACAAGACTGATTGTCTGTATCGCCTGAAAGGAAACTACAGAGGCCCCAATCTATACTCTTTAACTTGAAGTCTCCCTCGACTAATATTGCATGGTCTGTATACCTACGTACTACCTGGCGTAGACTTTTTTTTAAATGACTCAAACTGCTACAGCAGCACTGATTGGGGGGGGGGGGGGGGGGGCACTAGTAACAACACCCTACTATTACTTCAGTTACTCTCAACTTCGACCTCAGTAGAAACAATACCTTTGTCCACAGCGATGAACACTCTCCATCCAATTGTGTCCAATCTGTTTTTCTGATATACATTCCACACCTCGCTAAATATTTCAGAACTTGCCACATTACAATTTAGCCAGCTTTCAGTGACTAAAAATATTTGAACACAATAATTTCCATGTAGTGTGGCAAATTTGGTAACTTTGTTTTTTTGCTTAGAAAGTTCACAGCTAATGTTTTGATAGTCTGAATGTTGACAAGTGAGTGCTCATCAGAGCTAGGCTTGAACAAAAAAAAAAAAAAAAAAACCATGTGCACTCTACAAATACTCTGCTACCCGAATAGCAGCTAGCTTTCTTAGTGTAGTGCGCCCCTGATCTATTTAGGGGCGCGCTACAATTCCCCAACCAATAACGCAAATTTGGAAAACTGCAGCCATGACTGTCACAGAGTCGGCAAAATCTGTGGTTCAGACCCTCCACTCAGCTCCAAACCAAAAGACCTGATAAACCCTGGGAACAATGCTAAAAATCGACAGCTCTGCTTGCACCCCACAAGTGAGGGCAACAGCCTTCACCAATCCCTCCAGCCGCCCTTAGGAACTGAGAATGTCCTTAGAACCCAAGCGACAAGCATCATTGGTGCTGACGTCGACAGCACCCCATACACTCTATAGCCGCCGGCTCCACATCTTGGATGAAAAGCACATTCGACTTCTTTCCAGATCTCAACGCTATCTGCCTAAGGGGCTCTATCACGTTCCTAACATTGGAGCACCCAATACCTAATTAATCCCCCCCCCCCCCCCCGGGCACCTGCTTGGACCCCTGCTGAAGGAGTCGCCACATGCCAACTCACAGGACGAACAGGTGTAGCCTTCCATCTCGAGCAACAAGAACGCTGTTCAAGCCACCACTCCCCTTGCAGATAGAGCGGCTCGACCACGTACAGTACACCTGAAGGTGTACTCAACAACAAGGACAGAGTGAAGCATGAGACACCTGAGGTGTCCCACTCAACACACAAGACTTTGCACCGCTGCTGCACCCTCTAACAGGAGCCTGAAGACTACTAATCGTAGCCAACAGCACGCTCAGTTGTTCACGATCTGCGGCCAACTCCCCCTGTGTCCGCACACAGCAGGCACACATCCTATCCATCCTATCAATACAATTAACTGTAGAGAGTAGAACACTAATCAACTTTTAACTAGTCTGGTATTTGAGGCGGCTGGCAGCTGACTGAACTGTCGTCAGTGGTAACAATATTGTCAAAAACATTGAAACACTCTGGCTGTTTTCAAAACACTACAATGTGGTGGACTTCCGAAAACTTTGAACAAAGGCGCTGCTTATACCCTCACTACAAGCCTGAGAGTTATCCGCATGTGCAAGTCTGGCTGCACGAGCTGCAGCCCTGCAGCTCTTCAAACCGCCAGCAGACTGTAGGCAGGCTGCAGGAACAGGGCCTGCAGCTCTTCAAACACGACTTTTCGTACTGTGCATGCGCTGCAGCATGAATGCAGCTCTTCAAACGAACCTTAAGTCTTTCACGAGTCCCATATGATTAATTAGGGTGTAGGCCGGAAGGTAAGACCTTTGGATAAAACAAACTACTGTGGGGTTGAGGTTTTTTTTGTGGTCAGGTTAACCACAGTGTTCTGAGGTTGTTTTGGCATTGGATCCTGTGGAGTGTCGGTAGGAAGTTGGAAGGGATGAAGTAGGTTCAGCTAAGCAAGATCTGGGTGCTATGAAGGTTTCATAAGGAGGAACACTTGGTCGGATAAGGATTGGATATCTGTGATCCAAAGCAGCAATAAGATGTCAGCAGACTGGACAACTTGTGCATGTAGTTAGGAGCTCTAATGTTAAGCAGGTAATGGGGCCCCTCAGAGAGATAGCTGCCAAGGAGGGGAAGAAGGCCAACGTTACTTTGTGTGCATACTGGGTGGAGTCATTCCACTTTTGACCACTGGAAAATCATGAGGCAATAGCAGAACGGCAGGTGAATGTCCTGCCACAGAGAGTGTCTTTCATTGATGGAAAAAGCCAAAAGTCACTAGGAGCCAGGTCAGGTGAGTAGGGAACATGAGGAATCACTTCAAAGTTGTTATCATGAAGAAACTGTTGCGTAACGTTAGCTCGATGTGCGGGTGCGTTGTCTTGGTGAAACAGCACACGCGCAGCCCTTCCCGGACGTTTTTGTTGCAGTGCAGGAAGGAATTTGTTCTTCAAAACTTTTTTGTAGCATGCACCTCTTACCGTAGTGCCCTTTGGAATGCAATGAGTAAGGATTACGCCCTCGCTGTCCCAGAACATGGACACCATCATTTTTTCAGCACTGGCGGTTACCCGAAATTTTTTTGGTGGCGGTGAATCTGTGCGCTTCCAATGAGCTGACTGGCACTTTGTTTCTGGATTGAAAAATGGCATCCATGTCTCATCCATTGTCACAACCGACGAAAAGAAATTCCCATTCGTGCTGTCATTGCATGTCGTCATTGCTTGGCAACATGCCACATGGGCAGCCTTGTGGTCGTCCGTCAGCATTCGTGGCACGCACCTGGATGACACTTTTTGCATTTTCAGGTCGTCGTGCAGGATTATGTGCACAGAACCCACAGAAATGCCAACTCTGGAGGCGATCTGTTCAACAGTCATTCCGCTTTCTCTCCACTTTCTCGATCATGTCGTCAGACCGGCTTGTGCGAGCCCGAGGTTGTTTCGGTTTGTTGTCACACAATGTTCTGCCTTCATTAAACTGACACACCCACGAACGCACTTTCGACACATCCATAACTATCACCACATGTCATTCAAGTAAGGAAAACGTCGCCATTTTAAGTATCTGAAACAGTTATTCTCGCCGCTGGCGGTAAAATTCCATCTGCCGTATGGTGCTGCCATCTCTGGGACGTATTGACAATGAACGCGGCCTCATTTTAAAACAATGTGCATGTTTCTATCTCTTTCCAGTCCGGAGAAAAAAAAATTGGAGGCCTTAGAACTTGAATGCACCTCGTACCTCAAAGAGAATGGCCTATTAACCAATAGTCAACACAGATTCAGAAAGTATTGCTCTTGGGAAACGCAGCTTGCCCTTTATTTACATGAAGTGATAAGTGCCATCAACAAGGGATCTCAAATCGATACCATATTTCTGGATTTCTGGAAGGCTTTTGACACTGTATCCCACAAGTCACTTCTAATGAAATTGCGTGCTTATGGAATATCGCCCCAATTGTGCGATTGGATTCACGATTTCCTATCAGAAAGGACACAGTTTGTTGCAATTGGCGGCAAGTCATTGAGTAAAACAAAAGTGATATCTGGTGTTCTCCGGGGAAGCATTATAGGTCCCGTACTCTTCCTTGTGTTTATAAACGATTTAGGAGACAATCTGAATAGCTCTCGTAAACTGTTCGCAGATGATGCTGTCGTTTATCGGTTAGTGAAGTCAACAGAGGATCAAAAGCAACTGCAAAGCGATTTAGACAAAATTTCTACATGGTGCGAAAATTGGCAATTGACACTACATAAAGAAAAGTGTGCAGTAATACACATGACCACTAAAAAATCCGCTGAACTTCAATTACGCGATAAATCAGTCAAACCTTAAGGTCATAATTCTACCAAATACCTAGGAGTTACAATTACGAACAACTTAGACTGGAGAGAACACACAGAAAATATCGTGGGGAAGGCGAACCAAAGATTACGTTTCATTGGCAGAACACTTCGAAGATGCACCAGCTCCACCAAAGAGACCGCCTACATCACACTTGTGCGTCCTCTCCTGGAGTACTGTTGCCCATTGTGAGACCCTCACCAGGTGGGACTGACGGAAGATATTGAGAAGCTTCAGAGAAGGGTAGCTCGTTTTGTTTTATCACGTTACGGGGGGGGGGGGGGGGGGGGGGAAGTGTCACGGAAATGTTGCACGAATTGGAGTGGAAATCATTAAAAGAAAGACGTTATTCATTGCAGCATGATCTGTTTGCGAGGTTCCAATCACTGACTTACTTCTGAATGTGAAAATATTTTGCTAGCATCCCAATAAAATAAGAGAAATCAGATTGAAAACGGAACAGTTTAGGTGTTCTTTCTTTCCGCGCGCTATTAGAGAATTGAACGGTAGAGAAAAGTTATGCAAGTGGTTAATGAACCCTCTGCCAGGCACTTAAATGTGATTTGCAGATTATCTATGTAGATGTAAGAGCGGCTATATCTAGGCAGACATAAGTCTAGACACCCGTCAGTTACTCTTCAGAACTCCGTCAGTTACTAGTGAGAACTTTGTCAAAGGATCCTCCACCATTACCTGTATTGACAACTAAACCGGGACGAGTACTAAACAAGAGGCAATGAGGTCACAACAATTATTGGTACCGAAAGCTAGCTAAAGCCAGATTAGTTCAGCTGGAATGTTTACTAAGGGGCAAATGGTATTCAGAAAAGACAGATTGAGTAAAATGTGGTGGCATATATATTGCTGTCAGAAGCGGTTTATCTTGTAGCATAAGTGAAGTAGATAGTTCATGTCAATTGGTATGAGTAGAGGTTATACCTGACAAGAATAAATTAACAACTGGCTCTTTTTACTGACCCCAACTTAGACGATTCGATTGCAGAAATGCTCAAAGAAAAGTTTCACCAAATTTCAAAAACGTTCCCCTAGCACACAATTAATTGATGGCAAATTTAACTTACCCTCAATATGTTGGTAAAAATACATGTTTAAAACTGGTGGCAAGCATAAAAAATTGTCCAAAATGGTACTGAACACATTCTCAAGAAATTATCTTGAACAATTAGTTCATGAACCCACTAGAATAGTAAATGGCTGTGAAAATATACTTGACCTCTTACAAGGAGAGGGCACCTACTCGTCATCGGCGAATTCGTCCAAATTTATGGTATATGTAGGATGTGGGTTTTTTATTTTATTTTATTTTATTGTTTTCTTTTTAGGGTGCACAACTGCATTGGTCATTAGCACCCGATTCTGACCCTAGATTGACTTAAAAAAGGGTTAAAAAAGGTGCCGCCAAGGATAATTTCAGAATATCACTAATAAAAAATATCAAGAGAAGGAATTAAATGTCGTTGGACAAATTAGTCACATGTATAAAATGCAAAACTCTAGCAGCTGCCCTTGCATCATCAGCTAAAATTTCCGCCAAAGTGGACGGCAGATTTACTGCCACACGAACATGATGAAAATTGGGGCAGAACATTAAAACATGGCACACAGTCATTGGGTGACAACAGGAACACAATGGTGGGGGTGCGGGAGGGGGGGGGGGTTGTCTGTCAGTAAGTGTCGGTGGCTGAACTCGCACTGACCGATTCTCAGTCGGGCCAAGATGACCTCCTTCCAAGATGTCGGGATTGGTTTTATGGTTCTAAGCTTATTGTCATGAAGCAAGGACCACAGCCTATGCCATGATGCGAAAATGCGCCAGCAAATAGCCCCTTGAATGTTGTTTGCTGGGACACAAACGGTAGCTGTCCGAGGTAGGAGAGTTGCAGCCCTGGATGCAGCGTCAAACCTCATTCCCCGGCACACCTATGTCACTGATACCCACAGGAAGCGAATGCGAAAGCCGTCTTCAGCTGCCAATTGAAGGGAACGTTGGATTTTATGTGCGACAGGATTGACCGGATACGGGTCTCCAAGACGCTGAATGGCTCTGAGTGAATCTGAGCAGATGACATAAGGAGGATGATGGTGGTGGCGAACATATTGGACTACCTGATAGAGAGCAAAAAGCTCAGCTGTGAAATTTGAACATTGGTCGATGAGCTTGTATCGAAAGCTGTTGACCCCGACAACATAAGCGGATCTGACACCATCAGTGTTTTTAGATCCAACTGTATAGATGAAAATTTTATCATCAAGCAGGGAACAAAGTTCGACAAACCTTGAGTGATACACCGAATCCGGTGTATTCTCCTTCAGCAGTGAGCTGAGTTCAAGGTGGATGCGAACCTGGGCCTGAAGTCACGGTGGTGTTCGGCTCACATCCATTCGAAGGGTGTCAGGGAGGGTGAAATCGAGTTGCTGAAGCGGGCGACGAAAACTAACTCTAGGAGGCAACAATGCAGATGCAGACACCCCATATTGGCAATCGAGGGACTCATTTAAAAATTATGGGTAGTATGAGAGTTTGGGCATTGACAGCAGCCGGCATGCATACCGACAGAGTAATATATCACGCCGATAGTGCAATGGTAATTCGGCAGCTTCTGCAGGGCTGGTATAGAAGGCTTCAATCACTAGGCGTAACCACAGGTGGTTAATTAATATGGCGCTAGATGGGCGGCCGAGCAGATGAGTAAACAATGCTTCCGTAATCCAGCTTCGATCGGACTGTGGGCCGATAAAGGTGAAGAAGGACGGTTCTATCAGCTCGCCATGACGTACCGCTAAGAACACCGAGGACATTAAGGGAATGCGTAAAACAGCCAGCCAGAGAAGACACATATGGAGACCAACAAAGTTTCCTATCAAACGTTAGTCCTAAGAATTTTGTTGTCTCCACGAATGGGAGAGCGATGGGGCCTAGATGTAGATACGGTGGTAGGAACTCTTTGTATCACCAGAAGTTGATGCAGACTCATTGGAGAAACAGAAGCCATTTGCGATGCTACAAGAATAAAGATGGTCAAGACAACTATGGAGACAGCGCTCCAATAGACTGGCTGCGAAAGCCGAAGGTATGCATGGTACGGAGTTCCCCATCCTCCAACAGGTGTCATAGGCCTTCTCCAGATCAAAGAATACAGGCACCGTCTGGCGCTTTTTCAAAAACTTATTCATAATGAAAGTTGACAAGGTGACGAGGTGGTCAACTGCAGAGCGGTGCCGATGAAAACCACATTGGACATTGGTAAGGAGGCATCAGGATTCAAGGAGCAAAACCAAACAAGCGTTAACCATGCATTCCATCACCTTACAGACAAAGCTGGTAAGAGAAATGGGAAATGTGGTGATAACTGGAAAGAAGATGTTTGTCCTTCCCTGGTTTGGGGATGGGGACAAAAATGGCTTCACGCCAACTTGTGCGAACCTGACCTTCAGTCCATATGCGATTTTAGGTGTGAAGAAGGATACATTTACCCACAAGAGAAAGGTTTTTCAACATTTCAATATGAATGGCATCGGGCCCCAGAGCAGAGGAGCGGGACATGGCAAGAGCACAGTCTAGCTCCTGCATAGTGAAGGTGGCATAACTTTCACAATTTAAAGATTGGAAAGAAGGCGGGCATGCCTCCTCTGGCTGTTTACAAGGGAGGAAGGCAGGGAGGTAATGAGCAGAGCTCGAAACCTCCGCAAAAGAGCAGCGTAAGGCATTGGATATGTCAACGGGGTCCACGAGGACTGCATTCGCTACTGTCAGGCTGGAAATTGGGGAGTGGACCTTTGTGCCAGATTACTGGTGCAGGCTACCCCAGACAACCGAGGAGGGAGTGAATTTGTTAGAAAAACTAATGAAGGCAGTTCAACAGGCTTTTTTGATTTCTTTTATAACATGAAGGCATTGCACTCGCAGTCATTTATAATTGATGCAAATCTCCATTGTTGGATGACATTGAAAGATGCGTATAGCACGTCGCTGGACTCTAACAGCGTCGCTGCAGCTGAGGACTGGGACGTGACGTGGAGTAGAGGAAGTATGAGGTATGGAATATTCAGCAACAGTGAGAATAACCTCTGTGAGGTACTGCACCTGACTGTCACAGCTGGGGAAATTCTGATTGTGGAAAATCGCCATGGAAGACTAAAGCCCCCAGTCGGCTTTGGAGATGTTCCAGGTGGTGGAATGGGGTACGATGCAGTAGGTGGATTACCAAAGGGAAATGAATACCATCCACAGGAGTTAGGTCATAACGCACAGAGGTATATTGAGGGAAGGCTATACGATTGTGTGGGCGTAACTTGGTTTCTTGGAGGCTGACTGAATGGACAGTGCAATCTAAGGAGTAATTTTAATTCCTCTCGATTGGAACGAACGCCTCGAATGTTCCACTGAAGGAGCGCCATGTTGAGAATAAGTGGAGAAAAGAGAAGAATGAGGCAAAAGGGAGTCACCTCAATGGCCAATGAGGGCCGGACTTAGAGGGAGCACTGCTATCACAATCCATTGGTGGAAAATCTTGTTCCATCAGTGCGACTGGAATTTCTGTCGCCTTCCCGAGTTGACCGATAGGGGCAGCTTCCCCTGCCAGTAAATCACTGGTTATCCGGCTAACAGCAGTGCATCCCGGCGAGACAGATGATGACTGGGGCCGGCTACTGTTAGGCGGCATGACGGATGAGTCACGCCTCAGCGGGGAAAGAAGGAATTTTTTAAGTGTGTCGTTGAGAAGAAGAAGCAGTTGACGGTTGAGAAGGCCGAGTGCGTAGAAAATCTTCACGGACACATTCCTTTTTCGAAGTCTGGGCATCTTGTTTAAATGCCCACTATTTATTTTAGGTTGACGAAGACTGAACTTCAGAGGGAGCAGAAGGGACGAGGGACGTGGAATGGGCAATCTTCGGGCTGGCCGATCGCACAACTGTGTCGGTGAAAGTGACGTAACATGTCTGTGTACCTGCCTCCTTAGTAGGTCGGGGGTAAGTGAGGTCCTTACTGTATGTACCTGCTGGGAGGATAGTGGGCTTACGACTTGCTAATAACTTTAGAGCAGCAGAGGTTGAAACCTTTTCTGTGACCTGAATTTCCTGAATGACCCACTTGTCTTTATAGACAGGGCAGTCCCTAGAGGAAGCAACATGGTCGCCCATGCAATTAATGCAGCAAGGGGATGGTGGTGGGCAGTCACCCTCATGGGCGTCCCTACCACAGGTGACGCATCTGGCTGTATTGGGGCAAGACTGACGTGTGTGGTTGAATCTGTGGCACTGGAAACAGCACGTAGGGTTTGGTACATACGGGCAAATGGAAATGACTACATTTCCTGCTTTGACCTTGGATGGGAGTTCAACTCTGTCGAATGTCAAAAACACAGTACAAGTTGGTGTTAACTGGATTTCAACCTTTTTGATCACTCTATGCATGGGTGTTACACCCGATCAGACATGTGTTTTGAATCTCTTCATCTGATTACCCGTCAAGGGATCTTGTGATAACTACCCCCCCCCCCCCCTTGATGAGTTAAGGGTGTGATGCGATTCTACTTGGACAGGAAACGTGTGTAGGAGCATAATTCTTATCAGTTTCTGCACCCGGAATGCGCTGTATGCTTCCAGCAACAAAGTTCCATTGTGCTGCCGGGAACAGGTCTTCACAGGGCCAGCAATCGCGTCAACACCATTTTGAGTTATGAAAGGATTAACAGAAGAGAAATCTTGACCGTCAGTTCAAGAAACAACCAGAAATTCAGAAAGATTAGGCAATGTTTTCTTAGACTGAGGATAATCTATCTTTGAGGGCTTGCCCACCTTAGGCGATTGTTCACACCTACCGAAAACGGATGGAGGGAGCAATCGGCATGTTCGGAAGGTACCAGCTCAAGTAATCACCGCTCCCTCAGCCTGGCCTTTACCAGGGATACGTATGTGCCCCACTCGTTACCCATCACCTGCTATGCTTGATAATGCGCGGGTTGGCCTTCAGACATGCACAGGGAGGAAAGAGAAGAATGGAGGAAAGGAAGAGAAGGATAGAAGAGGGATTGTCTCAAACTCCGAAGCGGAGACTAAATTAGTAGGAGAGGAAGGCTATAACAGTACAGCAAGGAGTGAAACACAGAAGCAAAGGTTAGGAAAAGAAAGAACCAAGGAAAGAGAAAATCAATTACAGGAGACCACCTTGACTCGCAATGGACACCCATATCCAGGCAAAGGCATGAACTGGGTGGAGAATTGAAGCATCCTGGGACAGGAAGGAAGGATGCTTCTTCTCAGGGCCCCGTGTGCGCCACACATGTACCCACAAAAGAGCCGTGGGCCCCCTGGGGGGATGTAGGACGTGGTGAGACACGAAAGTGGCGTAAGTGGAAACTCCAGATGGCCAAGCGTCTATAAAATAAAAGTAAGTTTGATACGGATCTATCATCATATGCATGTTAACTGTCGCTGTGACAGTGTGTTTAGGAAGCGGTGTTTGGTTCAGAGGTAGAAGATCGGATTCGTCCTGAGATGGTCACGGTTTCCACTCCACCCGACGTCGATTTTTTTTTCTGCTCCTTAGCAATGCTTACACCTACACATTGTTCCAGTAGGGATTGTGAGGACAAGATTAGACTAATTACAGCATGCACAGAGGCATTTAAACACTCAGTCTTCCCACACTCAATACGTGAATGGCATGGGGAAAAAACCCTAATAACTGGTACAGTGGGACATACCTTCTGCCATGCACTTCACAGTGGTTTGCTGAGTATTTATATGGCTGTATATGTAGATGTAGACTGATGTCATGATTAACCGCACCATCATATATGTTATTTTATTAATTTATATAAGCAAAAAAAAAAAAAAGGGCATTGGATGAAATTTGGGACTATAAACATTTACAAAGGGACTGTAGTTAACATGCACTTTGGGACATCATGTATGTAAATCGATACTTTCATTCTTTTGCAACTGATCAATTTCATGTACCAGGGAATGTAGTTTGATGTAAGATTCTCGGTAAGTGACTTCTTTCTTGATTAGGTAAGTGCAGTTTTGAAATTTTTTAATTAAATTTTTACCAGAGAATTATATACATATATATATGTATAGCATGATTGCAAGATTATAGGCTCGTTTTAAATTATGAAGTCCCAGGCTGCTGAAGTGCACATATAAATACTAATCAACATATATGATGTTGCGGTTAATTGTGACGCTTTGCCAAGGAGCAAGCAAAAATTTGCCACTGGGCGGAATCTAACCCGCGAACCTTTCAATAAAAAACCGCTCTCTTACTGCTGAGCCAAACACTTATTAAACAGACACTCTCAGGGCAGTTGATAAGGTGCATATGGTTATAGATCCATATCAAAATTCCTTCTATTTTCTAAATGCTTAGCCATCTGGCGTTCCCACTTGGTGCACTTTCATATCTTTCAACGCCCTACATGTACCATAAATTTTGGACGAATTCAGTGATGATGAGTAGTTGTCCACTGCTTGTTAGCTACTAATAATCTCGAAATAATTAAGAGTATCAAAACAGACACAGGGATTAGTGAACACAGTAGTAGTAGTAGCAGCGAAAATGAATATCGGATTTCCGAAATCTACCAAAAATAAAAGAAAAATATATCTATTCAAAAAAGCAGAAAGAAATTCTATTAATGCTTTCTTGAGTGAGAATCTCCAGACCTTAGAAACTAACAATGTTAGTGTAGATCAGATGTGGTTATGTTAAAACACAGAATTAAATCGAGAACTTCAAAACGTGTCTTCTGTTGCAATTCAGTCATTGATCCCTTAACCCTTAACGTCCCAGGTGCGGTCTCTCAGACCGCAAGCGCTTATTGTTAGTCAATTGTTAATGGACAGGGGTGGGGAAGGATAATACAGCGTTGCGTAATCGTTGCTTCCAACACCTGGACTGTTTTCCACTGTCAGTAGCCATGTTAACGCGAGTCGGAGCAATATTATTACATCTTTTGCGCTAGCAGTCTCAGAGACTGCACCTGGGCCTTTGCGTTATGGATTCAGCATCGAGATCTTCCTCTAATGTGCGTGTCACAGACCCTCATTTTGAGGATAATGTTTTGAAATGGTTTGAAGACCCTTAAGGAAGTGATGTGGGGTCAGACAGTGACTATGAGATTCAAAGTGAACATAATTCAGACTCAGAACTGTGTGAAAGTGAAGATGAAATTTTATTGCCACTTGTGGATTCCTCGAGTGAAACAAGTAATCGAAATGATCAAGACAGACATATGGAGACAGTATCATCAGATAAGAATTCTGCATGAAATATTTTTGGTCGAAACAATTTTCGTTTATCTTTGAAGCCACTTTTGAGGAACTGTCGTGTGCGTCAGCGTAATATCATTTGTTTGCCAAGCTTACGACCACCTTCTCAAGTAGGTAACAATCCAGATCCACTCACTATTTGGAATTTGCTGATGATTGACGATATTTTGAATATTATAGTAACACCACAGATGGAAAAACGAGTGAAAATTCCTCACATTCCACATGAACTTCATGCTTCCATTTGCCGGTGTTGGGAGTCGCAGAAACAAGACTAGAAGTAATTGTAGAGCGATTGGGAAAACATAGAACATGCTCCACCTGTGACCCAATGCCAATGTTTGCCATTGTTGCAAGAAGCCCATCTGCCTTTAATGTTCTACCAAAATTTGCATCGAGTGCAGAGAAAACATTTGAAAATACAAAAAGGAACTAACAAAGCGGTAGTGAAATTTTTGTTTTTGTGAATTATTTTGGAGAGTTTATGTTTTTACCATTACATGCACAGTAAACAATAAAAATATGGCACAAAGTAAAATTTAAAGGCCACAGTATTTGACTTTTTACAGTGTTAATAAAATAATTTAATTTTAAATCAATTTTCTGCAGTTTTACGTTTGAATATATATATTTCATAAAATTAATTTTAAAATGTATTCCTTTTACAGAGTTTATGTAGACATAAGTAGCCTTTTCTGTAACAAATTGAATTACTTCACTTAAATAACAATCAGAACTATTTATGATTTAAAAATTGCGGTCTGTCAGACCGCACCTGGGACAGAGCATGACAAAAATGACCTGGGAAGCGAAGGGTTAAAATAAGCTATCAACAGAGATTTTTGCACTACTGCCATTACCTATTGGTGGGATTTTCTAACACTGCTCCTTGTTATGGGCAATATTAACAACATTCGTGAAGTAGCCCACCTATGTGGCAACACTGTGGCATCATTTGACAAATGTCAACTAGCAAGTAATTTTAACTGTAGTTCCCATATCAGAGACATTAACTCATTTTCTAGTAATAAATGAATCAACTACCATCAGCTGACTTCTTCCTGACATTTGATGGCTTCTGGGCTCCGTCCTCTTGTACCTGGCCTGGTACCTCTAAGGTGCTATGGTACTATGATGTTGCTACCAGGTAGCATATACTAAAATTGTCTGCTCAGTGATACAAGAGACATGAGCTGGGTGCATAAGCCAGCACCATAATGGTGACTGCATAAAGTGGACCAGATCCAGAGGTTGGATGTAACAGTGTCTATTGATATATTGACATGGCAAAATGAGCAACTGAAAGACCTAGATAGTAAATAATTCAAATGACTAAGAACACTACCTAGATAGGAAATTCAGGCCACATGATGTTGCCTCACAACAGCACAGCACTCAGGTCTATCTCACAAGGAGACCACATGGGTGTCCAATTTTAGAATTTTTTCATATATACGGTACATGAAGTGTAGAACTTAAATAACAATCAGTCATAGCCATTCGACGCAACTCTCAAAAATTCTCAAGAAAATCGACTTTGTAATTTTGCAGTTACACGTAAGTATCAATAATTAAAACAGTTGCAACATCTGTTGTTGTAGCTCAGGTGGTAGCATTCTGGGCTCACAACCATAGATACGGTGGTTTGTTTCCTTCAGAAACTGATTTATAATTTTATTTTTTTCGTTATGCTCGAATACCTACACAATTTTAATATCTAAAGGTAATGTTTATGAAAAATTAACGTATTTTTATTTGTAATCTTCCATATTTTATAAATTATGGACGATTTCAATAAAAAAAATACATTACATTTTTTACAGTATTGGCTTCACTATTAGTTGAAGATGGTAGTCTTTGATAGTTAAGTTTGTGAAGAGCTACGACAGTTTTTGAAAAGTCTTCCCCATAGGTACTAACAGCTTTCAAAGCTGCTACCCCACACAACCATTGTTTTAGGTCACAATAAGGTCTTCAGCTCATCTACACACACATAAAAACTAACAACATATTTAATTAGAGATCCCTAAATGCTTTAGATAACTGAATTCAAAAACAATGAAGAAATAGGTCACAAATTAAAAGACAACCATCATCAATTAATGGTGAAGCCGATACTGTAAAAAATATAAGTTATGTTTTTGATTGAAACCATCATTACTTTATAAAATATAGAAAATTAGGAATAAATAAAAATACATGCATTTTTCATAAAAATATGCGTTAGATATTAAAATTATGTAGGTATTCGAACACATCAAAAAATAAATAAATAAATAAATAAAAATATAAATCAGTTTCTGGAGGAATCAAACCACTGACTCTGTAGTTGTGAGCCGAAAACGCTACCACCTGAGCTACACCAACAGACGGTGCAACTGTTTTAATTATTGTTACTTACATGTACCTGCAAAACTTCAAAGTCGATTTTCTCAATACTTTTTGAGAGTTGGGCAGAATGTCTTTGACTGATTGTTATTTAAGTTCTATACTTCACGTACCGTATATATGAAAAAATTCTAAAATCTTACACCCATGTGGTCTTCTTGTCAGAAGAGGGTCTAGTCTGATCTTGTCTGGTCTTTGCAGCCATCCAGTCTGGAGGAGAGGCATATGTCCTAACTCTCTGGTCATCTAGTCATTTTCAAAGGATGGAAAGTCTTACCTAGAGGGTCATAGTTACTGTCACCTGCCTCCGTTCCTCCAGGTAGGCTTCAATGCTGACTGACTCCCTCCATTCGAGAGATCACAACGCTTTCTGCTGGACAAATTAACAAACTCCTAGCAGAGTTGATTTTTTTGTGGTTTTAGGGTGCACAACTGCTAAGGTCATTAGCGCCCAGATAAGAACAGAGATTTTCTAGATCTCGAAAAAATTTGTAACTACCAGATAGAGTATCAAAAGAAGGCTAAAAACAAAAGATAAAAACGATTAAAAGGGTTAAATATCTTTTGATAGATTGGCCATGTTGATAAAATGCAAAACTCTAGCAGCTGCTCATGTATCATCAGCTAAAAGTTCCTACAGAGTAGACGGAAAGTGAAGAGCTACACGGAGATGATTAAAATTGGGACAAGACAGTAAAACATGTCGCACTGTCAGCAATTCACCACAAGAGCACAGCGGTGCAGGGTCAGCGGTTAGCAAATCACGGTGGCTGAAACGGCAGTGACCGATCCGCAACCGGGCCAGAATGACCTCCTCTCGCCGAGAGGGGCGTGAGGAGGTCCTCCAAGCGGTTGGGATAGGTTTTACAGTTCGCAATTTATTGTCGTGGAGTGAGAACCACGCACTGTGCCAGGACGACAATACTCCAGCGATGGGACGCAAAAAGTAGCCATGCGAAGCAAAAGAGCTGCTGCCTTGGCTGCTATGTCAGCGGTCTCATCCCCGGGCACACCCACGTGGCCAGGGACCCACAGAAAAGAAACGTGGGGTGCTCTCCTTGGGCAGTGAACTAAGTTCAAGATGAGTGTGAACCTGGGCCTGATGCCACGGTGGCAATGGGCTCTCTCTCAACCTAAAGGTTGAAGGAAGGGTAAAATTGAGCCGCTGAAGCAGGCGGCGAAACCGAACTCCAGGTGGAAGCAAGGCTATCGCAGACAACTGATATTGACGATCGAGTGAGTCGTCAAAAAATAATCGGTAAGATGGATGGTTGGGCATCGACCGCAAGCGGCATGCACACTGACACAAGAGTATGTCACGTCGAGTGGTCAAGGGTAATACAGCAGCCTCAGCATACAGACTTTCAACAGGGCTGGTACAAAATGCACCGGTCGCCAGACGTAATCCCCGATGGTGAATAGAGTTGAGACGGTGGAGAATCGACGGCCGTGCAGAAGAGTATATAAGGCTTCCGTAGTCGAGCTTTGTCTGAACAATGGCCTGGTAAAGGTGAAGCAGGATGGTATGATCCGCTCCCAATGATTTGCCACTGAGGACACGGAGAACATTAAGGGATCAGGCACAACGGGCAGCCAGGTAAGACGTGTGGGGACCGGGAAGTTTACGATCCAGCATGAGTCCCAAGAATTTTGTTGTCTCCATGAAAGGAAGAGCTACGGGGCCGAGACGTAGAGATGGTGGAAGAAATTCCTTGTATCTCCAGAAGTTTATACACACTGTTTTCTCAGTGGAGAAGCGGAAGCCATTCGCAATGCTCCAGGAATATAGGCGGTCAAGACAGCATTGAAGACAACGCTCCAAGAGACATCTGCTGGGCGCTGCAATAAATTGCAAAATCATCTACAAGAAGGGATCCGGAAACGTCGGCTGAAAGGCAGTCTACGATCGGATTGATTCCAATGGCAAAAAGAGCCACGCTCAAGACAGAGCCCTGTGGCACCCCATTCTCTGACAAAACAGAGCCCACCCGTACCCGGAACTTGCAATCCGCCAAAAACGCTTGAATAAAGAGATGGAGGCGGCCACGAAGGCACCACGTGTGCAATGTGCGGAGAATGCCCGCCCTCCAACAGGTATCATAATCCTTCTGTAAGTCTAAGAACACTGTTACTGTTTGACGCTTCTTTAGAAAGTTATTCATAATAAAGGTCGACAAGGTGACGAGGTGATCAGCAGCAGAGCAGTGTCTACGAAAACCACATTGGATATTAGTCAGGAGGCGTCGAGATTCGAGAAGCCAGACCAACCGAGCGTTAACCATGCGTTCCAGCACCTTACAGACGCAGCTCGTCAGAGAAATGGGGCGGTAACTGGAAGGAAGGTGTTTGTCCTTCCCTGGTTTGGGGATGGGGACAACAATGGCTTCACGCCAACTTGTGGGAACATGACCTTCAGTCCATATGCAATTGTAGGTACTAAGAAGAAAGCACTTGCTCGCAGGAGAGAGGTTCTTCAGCATCTCAATATGAATGGAATCGGGCCCGGGAGCAGAAGATCGGGACAGGGCGAGAGCACGGTCTAGCTCCTGCATGGTGAAGGCGACGTTATAATTTTCACGATTAAAAGAGCGGAAAGAAGGCGGCCGTGCCTCCTCTACCTGTTTGCGAGGGAGAAAGGCAGGTTGATAATGGGCAGAGCTCGAAACCTCCGCAAAGAAACGGCCCAATGAGTTGGAAACATCAGCGGGGTCCACGAGGACTGCGTTCTCCACGGTCAGGCCAGGAATCGGGGAGTGGACCTTGATGCCGGATAAACGGCGTAGGCCACCCCAAACAACCGTGGAGGGAGTAAAACGGTTAAAAGAACTAGTAAAAGCAGTCCATCAAGCTTTCTTGCTGTCGTTTATGATACGACGACATTGCGCTCTCATACGTTTAGCTGCCTTGCACGTCTTGTGTCAAGCGCCTTCTAATCACATTCGACTGTTCACAGCGAGCGGAGCAGGGAGCGCTTGCCGCTAAGCTGAAATTGGAACAGTCTGTCTTGTGGGAAGCATCTGCTAATGAACAAATGCAATGCTTTATTTTTATATAAACACAATGAGTAGAAAGGGCGTGGAGTGGCTCTGATAAACAATGAATCACATACTACTTAATTTAATGTGAGCAATAGTTTTATCATGGCACTGAATATTACTATAGCACATCAGTATCACAACTCCCTCGTAGGTAGCAAGAGATCAGAGTTGTTTAAAAATTCAGATAAAATACATCTTTAAAACAAATGTGGCAGCTATTGCTTGAGAGTGGGAAATGGCAGTGTAGCCGCAGAAACCTGAACCTGACTATTAACCACATGAATTAACAATTATTTTATTCCTTAAGCCACAGTTTTCAGTGGTATTTTATAAGTTCAATTTTATATCCCACACCTCCCCCTCAATCATAAATGTAGTCAGTCATGTGACCTGTAGACTAATCAGCTTAAACCTTCCCAGTAACAAATGTTTTACAAATTACATTTTTATATGCTTTTAAGTCAAGTACTATGTATTTAAAAAACAAGTTTGTAATTTCCCCAGAATGCTGGATGATGATGCCTGGAACAGCCAATGTCCATCACATGTGATAAAGAAAATATTGTATTTGTGCAGCAAAGAATGCTTTTTGCCAAAATACTCATTATGGTGAATTATGTGATACCCGACAGATAATGCCTAACTATCAGTAGGCTTCCCTGCACAATTTCAGTGACCAAAATGACAGTACACTCAGGTGCCTAACAAAACGGTATCAATAATAAAAAGTGCCAGTGAGCCACAACCTAGATGTAAAGAACATTCTGTCTACAGATGTTGCCAGTGCTGTTTCCACTTCCCAGCAAGTTCCCGAATGTTCAGCCGTGCTATGTAAGCTCCGCACAGCCGACAGTTCTCGGCTCGGCACTAAGGTTATCATCTCGCCTGCCAGCTGCCTCCTGAACACCTCCACCTCGGACCCGGAACTGAAGCAGCACTTGTGGTTCACTGGATAAGAATAGTAAGCAGACTACACTACCTCTTCCAGTAGTTGACATATGAAGCTCAACAAGTATCACCGGAGGAATTTATGCACCGCTTGGAAAATGATGAACTCTTCGGGCCAGTTGCTCCTTGTGAAGTTACTATACCTAAGTGTTCTTGGTTTGTGAGTTTTTGTTGACGAACTAATTTTGTTTTGTGCTAAACAACATGGGTACACAACAGGTTTCTGTATCACTGCCATGGAAGTATGGAATGGAGTGATTTCAGTATGAAAAGGGATGTGAAGGCGCTGCTGTCTGCTTCTGCTCCTGCAGATAGAGTTTGACACTGTCTCACTCTCTCCTATCAGGTAGCAATAGCACTGTCTGCACGATTTAATTTACTCAAAGCTGCACTGCTGGTTGCCTTGGACATCACCACCTTAAAGCTGTGCACAACTTCATTCACTGTGTGCGGCCATGTGCTAGTACGGTAAGATCTCTGACCTGGTTTCATACATGTAACAGACAGCACCACTGCCCAGCCGCAAGTCACATGCTGACCAGTGCATACCTCTACAGAGGGCAGACGACGGTCCCACAAACTTCAATATATCATTCACTGTATTTTACCAAACTAAAAGTTTGACATTTTAATACTGTTTTAACAACTCTTTCGGGCATCAAAGACACTGTTACCCACACCCTTTGATGATGAGTCATCAATCTCATTATCTTGATCTGCTATTGATCTACAACCCACCATAACATCCACTTCTACGGACACTACATAACAGAGCTGAGTGCATGGATGCAGCACACTGAAAAATTTGTTTTCCATGCAGGCATGTTTACCTGCCTTCTTTTTTGACGATGAATTCTTATGTGCCACAGTGTGTAGCAGAATAAACCATCCTTACCCTCTCTCTCAGTAAGAGGAAAGAGTGTCACTCTGGGAAAGTTTTTCTGCTGGGTACTTGACTGTTTGCGTGAGGGACACTTTGTTAGCCAGTACAGAATACTATTTTGGTAGTTATTACAAATAGTGTGCTCCAGTGCCTTCAAGGTAGCATATAATTCAAAAATATATAGTATTCAAAGTACAGGGGCATAAAATTTCATAGGTAAAATATAATGCTTGCATTTTTGCAACTCTTAGTTCATTGTCTATATAACACACACACACACACACACACACACACACACACACACACACACACACACTTTAAACTTATTCAGATTAACACAGGACGATCTTCTTCTTCTTCACCACCACTTTAGACTGGTTTGCTGCAGGTCTCTTCATTAAAGTCTTGTTGTGTAAGCTGTTATACTTATGGATAACGACTTTTTTTTTTTTTTTTGTGGTTTTAGGGCGCACAACTGCTGTGGTCATTAGCGCCCAACACTGCCCATAGTAAAATAGAACCGGGGTTAGAACTTAAATGGCTTTCGCTATATTTGCACGATGTATAAAAAGTAAAACTCTGTTAACAGAATGCGGGTCATCAGCTACAATATCAGACATTTCAAATGGTAAACATAGATCATGACGGAGACGATTAAAAAACGGACATTGCATTAAAAGATGGTTCACAGTAAAAGGTTCATCACAGTGCTCACATAAGGGAGCAGGACCACCACGTAGTAAATACTGGTGGCTATAACGGCAGTGGCCAATACGAAGCCGGGCCAGAACAATCTCCTCTTGGCGGCAGGGTCGAGATGACGTTGACCAGAGATCAGGCACAGGTTTAATGGCTCACAATTTGTTCCCTGACAGGGATGACCAATGTAAATACCAACGGGAGATAGTACTCTGGGAGACACCAGCGCGAAGGTCATCAGAGCTAGTAGAAAAGGTAGATAGCCGAGGAAGGAGAACTGCCTCCTTGGCAGCCGTATCCGCAGACTCATTCCCCAACACTCCCACGTGGCCAGGGACCCACAGAAACGTCACAGTAGTTCCGCTCGTAGAAAGAGAAGTAAGGCAATTGCAGATGCTTTGTACCAGGGGATGGGCCGGATATAGCGTGTGAAGACTCGACAGAACACTTAGAGAGTCGGAGCAAATGACAGTCTTATTGAGCTAGTTTCGCCGGACATATTGGGTGGCTTGATATAATACATACAGCTCAGCTGTAAAAATGGAACTCCACTCAGTCAGACGATATTTAAAAGAGACGTCGCCAAGTACAAAGGCACACCCAACACCCTGGTCTGTCTTTGAGCCATCAGTGTAAATGAACAAATTGTCATCAAATTTGAACCGAAGTGCGAGAAATTCTCTCTGGTAAACGAAACTAGGTGTGGCGTCCTTTGGAAGAGAATGAAGGTCAAAGTTAACACTGACTTTAGGGCTTCGCCACGGTGGAGAGATGCTCCCTCCAGTCGAGAAGATAGCAGGCATTGTAACGCCGAGCTGGCCGAGTAACGAATGCAAACGTACTCCCAGTGGTAGCAGAGCAGATGGGCGCACGGCGAAGAGACTGTCAAGTGAGTCGTTAAAGAAAACTGCGTACATTGGGTGTCCTCGCATGGACGACAAACGGTTAGCGTAACGGCTAAGTAGGAGTTCCCGACGGTAAGAAAGGGGTAGTTCGGCAGCCTTGGCATAGAGGCTCTCAACGGGGCCAGTGTAAAACGCTCCCGTCGACAGACGGATACCTTGGTGGTGGATTGTGTTAAGGCGGCGCAGTATGGATGGTCAAGCCGAAGAATAAACGATGCTTCCACAGTCCAGTTTGGACCGAACTATGGTGCGATACAGATGGAGGAGAGTAGACCTATCAGCTCCCCACGAGGTGCCACTTAACACCCGCAGCACATTGAGAGAGCGGGTACAGCGAGGTGCCAAACGGGATACGTGGGAAGACCAACTTAACTTCCTGTTGAACATAAGTCCCAAGAACATCGTGGTATCCACAAATGGAAGTACTATGGGGCCCAGACGAAGGGACGGGGGGAGGAACTCCTTCCGCCGCCAGAAGTTCATGCAGACTGTCTTGTCAGCTGAGAATCTAAAGCCAGTGTCCATACTCCACGTGTGGAGAGTGTCTAGGCACCGTTGAAGGCGCCGCTCCAGGAGACCCGTTTGCTCAGAGCTGCTGTAGATCGCGAAGTCGTCGACAAAGTGGGACGCCGACACTCCCGGTGGAAGGTGATTGGCTATAGAATTGATTGCCACTGCAAATAAAACAACGCTCAGGACCGAGCCCTGGGGAACTCTGTTCTCCTGAATAAAAGTGCTCAATAAAACCGAACCAATACGCACATTAAAAACACGGTCTGTTAAAAATTTGCGGATAAAAATTGGCAGGCGACCCCGAAAACCCCACGTATGCAGAGTGCGGAGGATGCCCATCCTCCAGCAGGTGCCGTATGCCTTTTGCAGATCAAAGAACACCACTACTGTCTGGCGCTTCCGTAAAGAGTTATTCATTACTGAAGTAGATAGGGCGACAAGATGATCCACCGCAGAACGGTGCTTGCGAAACCCACATTGGACATTAGAAAGGAGATGTCGCGTTTCAAGCCACCATACCAGGCGCCCGTGAATCATGCGTTCCATCACCTTGCATACACTACTGGTGAGGGAAATGGGACGGTAACTGGAAGGGAGACACTTGTCCTTCCCAGGCTTTGGTATGGGAATGACTATGGCTTCACGCAATCGTCGCGGAAAGATGCCTTCTATCCATATGCGGTTGTAGGTGGCCAGTAGGAAGTGCAAGCTCGTTGGTGAAAGGTGTTGCAGCATCACCACATGAATGCCATCTGGTCCTGGAGCGGAAGACCGCGAAGACGAGAGTGCGTGGTGGAGCTCTCTTACAGTAAACTCGGTATTGTAGCATTCACGGTTCTGAGAGGTAAAGGGCAATGGAGTCACCTCCACCGTCCGTTTCCTAGCAAGGAAAGCGTCAGTGTAATGTGAAGAGCTACAGACCTCTACAAAATGTCGACCCAGTGTGGTGGTGGTGGTGGTGGTGGTGGTGGTGGTGGTGGTGGTGGTGGACATGAGGGACCAAACAACAAGGTCATCAGTCCCTTCAACCTCAAATTGTATACGCCACGGAACCCAACGAAAAATAGGTGAAAGCCAAAAGACCATTACACTAGGAATTAAATTCGTCTCACCAACAAGGCTAAGACCAACCCAGGGCAGCAAATGCTACAGTGTCCGCTCCCACAGCTCCAGGAGCGACCACTACCCTAAACCACAAGTTACTAACAACACAGTGGTCAACATATCACAGCTCTAGAGCAGGGAGAAATAAAACTACATTAAAAATGTAAAAGAGTGGGGGACTGGTGGGGAGAACGCTCTAAACCCCACAAACAGCCAAGAATCACAAACCCACTCACCCCGACCAAGCGAGTCCTAGAGCTGACAATAAAATCTACTTTCACGGAGAAAGGCAAGAACGCGATACACCGTCCGTGGGTCATCCGCCAAAACTAAAGGCAATGCAGACGGTAGGCCATAGTCGCCACGAAGTGTCGAATGGAGAGGACATTCAGTCAGAATATGAGAAACGGATTGTACGGCTCCACAATCACAATGTGGTGGATTGTCATTCGTAAAAGAAATCCATGGGTCAGCCTGCAGTGTCCAAGACGGAGGCGACAGATAACAATTGATTCTCTCCGGGAAGGGCGTAAAGATGAACTCCAAGCTGCAGTCGTATCTTTGATGGTGCGGAGTTTATTGGAAGGGGCAGTATCTTTCCAACTGCTATCCCATGAGGAGTGAAGCAAAGATCTGATCTGCACCCGCAGATCTGCACCCAGAATTCGAAAGGGAGATGGGCAGCGAGTAATTGCCGATCTAGCCAACCGGTCAGCCTCTTCATTCCCTGTAATACCAACATGGCTTGGCACCCAGAGAAAGGTAACGGAGCAGGCAGCACGATGAAGGTCAGCAAGGAGATCATGGATGGAAATAACTAAAGGATGGGAGGGGAAACATCGATCAATGGCCTGCAGACTGCTCATGGAGTCAGCACAGATTAAACCACGTTCCACGGCAGAATGTTTAATAAAACAGAGGGCTCTATAAATCGCCATCAGCTCTGCCGTAAACACACTGCATGCCTCTGGCAGAGAATGGCATTCTGCCCCAACAGGAGATGTAAAAGCATATCCGGAGTGGCCCGCTGTTTTCGAGCCATCAGTGTAGAAGATAGAGGCTCCCTGAAACTCTTCTAGTACTGGGCGCACCAAACGCCGAAAGACCATGGGGGAAATTAAAGCTTTTGGGCCCTGGAAGAGATCCGCCCGAATTAGTGGTCGCGGCACCATCCACGGAGGTGTGCGTGCAGTGAAATGGGGGGCGCAATCTAGGGAAGGGAAATGGAAATCCCGGCGAAGAGAGGCAAGCCGCAGTCCGACGGGAAAGCCCGCCCGCGGCCGGGTATCAGGGGGTCGAAGCCCTTCATATGCAAAAAGAACCTGGTAAGCGGGATGATCAGGATATTGCCGGATGGCGATGGCGTATGACGCCAGAAGCTGATGCCGCCTGACCTGAAGAGGGCAGATTCCCGCCTCAACAAGGAGACTGTCGACCGGGCTAGTCGGGAATGCACCTGTAGCCAAGCAGACACCATAATGGTGAACCGGGTCTAATAATTTCAGGGCAGAAGGAGCTGCCGAGCCATAAACTTGACACCCATAGTCCAACCGGGACAAGATTAGAGCCCGATAGATACGGAGGATAGTTGTTCGGTCTGCACCCCAAGATGAATGAGCAAGGAAACGTAGGGCATTACAATTTTTTGTCAAAGAGAAGACCCAGGAAACGATGCTGTGCTACAACTTCCAGGCACTGATTACCCAAGAACAGTTCTGGATCAGGGTGAACTGTAGTACGAGGACAAAAGTGCACCACCCTCGTTTTTGACGAGGAAAACTGGAAACCATGGGACGTAGCCCACACTGAAGCCCGCCAAATGGCGCTCTGGAGCTGACGTTCAGTAGAGGCTACTGAGTAGGAGCTGTACCATATGCAAAAGTCGTCGACATACAATGCCGGGGTTACCAGTGACCCAACAGAGCTCACCAACCCATTGATGGCGATTAGAAAAAGTGTAACACTCAACACTGAGCCCTGTGGGACGCCGTTCTCCTGTATTCGAGGGGAGCTAAATGAAGAGCCAACTCTGACATGGAACAGGCGGTGGGATAAAAACTGACGGATAAAAATTGGTAAGGAGCCTCTGAGGCCCCAGTCATGAAGAGAACGTAAAATATGACGACGCCAAGCAGTGTCGTACGCCTTATGAAGATCGAAGAAGACTGCTACCAGATGATGTCTTTTAGAGAAGGCCTGTCTGATGGCAGTCTCCAGTCTCCCGGAACCCACACTGGTAAGGTGAGAGAAGTCCCCAGGATTCAAGAACCCAGCATAATCTGTGGGCTACCATCCGTTCAAGTAGTTTACAGGGGACACTTGTCAGGCTTATTGGTCGATAACTGTCCAGCGCCGACGGGTCCTTGCCAGGCTTGAGGGCAGGGACCACAATACTCTCCCTCCACTGGGAGGGGAACACCCCTTGACGCCAAATACGGTTAAAAACTTTTAGGAGAAATTGTCGTTGTGAGGGGTTGAGGTGTTTCAGCAATTGATTACGGATATCGTCAGGGCCAGGTGCTGAATCACGAGAAGAGGAGAGGGCCAGCGATAGTTCCCAGTCAGTAAAAGGTTCGTTATATGGTTCCATCTGGTGAGAAGTAAAGCCTAATTTGAAGGTTTCGGCCTGGTGTTTCTTAAGGAGAAAGGTCGCCGGATATGAAGTTGTCGCTGATACATTGGCGAAGTGAGTTGCAAGATGTTCTGCAACAACAGATGGCTCTGTGCAGACCCCATCAGGCAGGGCAAGACCAGGGACGGAAGACGGCCGCCAGCTACCTTGGATAGATCGGAGCATAGCTCACACTCTTGTCAAAGGGACAGAAGAGCCCAACAAGGAGACAAAATGCTCCCAGCATGTCCGCTTACTTTGTTTGATTAAGTAACGAGCTCTGGAACGCAGACGTTTGAAATTTATGAGACCAGCGAGGGATGGGTGGCGCTTAAGATGTTGCAAGGCCCTACGGCGCTCGCGAATGGCTGTGGCAACAGTTGCATTCCACCAAGGGACCGGCCGGCGATTAGGAGGGCCTGTCGACCGGGGAACAGCGGCGTTGGCAGCTTGGGCAATCGTGTTGGTCATTTGGCTTATTATATCATCTATACAGCCTGAGGGGGAAGATGGGAAAACAACCTGGGATGTATATAGCGGCCAATTAGCACGACGGAAAACCCAGCGGGGTACCCTGGCTCATGGTAGGTGTGAGGGAAGTGAAAGGATCAACGGAAAGTGGTCGCTATCGCAGAGGTCGTCATACGCCGACCAGTGAAATAAAGGAAGGAGAGAAGGAGAAGTGAAAGAGATGTCTATGGCAGAAAAGGTGCCGTGAGCGGCACTAAAATGAGTTGGGGAACCATCGTTGAGAAGGCTCAGATTGTGGTCAGCAAGAAACTGGTCTATGAGGCGGCCCCGGCTAGACGTATAAGCACTGCCCCACAAAGGATGGTGGGCATTGAAGTCCCCAAGGATGAGGTAAGGAGGGGGGAGTTGCTGAAGGAGGGCCACTAGGGACGCGAGTGTAGGTGGCCTGTCAGGGGGAAGGTAGAGGTTGAAAATGGTTAATGGAGTGTCCAAGTGAACCCGGACAGCAACCACTTCCAATGGAGTTTGGAGAGGAATCCAGGTACTGACAATAATCTGTCCGGACCAAAGTACAAACCCCACCAGACGCTTGTAGGGGAACAACCCGGTTCCGACAAAAAACACGGAACCCACGGAGGGTCGGTGAATGTGCATCCATAAACCTCGATTCCTGCAGGACGACACAGGCCGCAGAAGAGAGAGAGATGAGCTGTTTAATCTCCAAGAGGTGACGGTAGTAGCCATTACAGTTCCATTGGATGATCACATCACGAGGATCTAGGCGGGAAGCGAATGGCATAATGTCTGTCACGCCGCTTTGTCAGCGTCCGTCACCAAAGAAGAAGGGACAACATACATAAATAGCTGATCAGCCTCAGGCTCAATGGGATGAGCGAGTTGCGAAAGCACAATCGGCACCTCCGGTGGTACCGGAGGGGCTTTATCTTGTAACTTTGGTTTCTTCTTCTTCTTCTTCTCCTTCTCCTTCTCCTTCTCTCGTGTGGGACGGGCAGGACCCGGCCCAGAGAGAGGACTTTTGTCAGTTAGGTCTGGTACTGACAAAGATCGGGCGACCTTTGAACTCACTGACTGGGAGTCCGATGGCCGACTGGAGGTTGAAGATCTCCGATCTGGGGAACGTCGGGACAGAAGGCCCTGAGATGGGGCACTTTCAATGGCAGGTGACAGAGAAGGGGTGCACTTCTCCGGCTGGGAAGGGGTGGGACACAAAGGGAGGGCTACAGGAGCTACAGGAGAGGGAGATGTGAGGGAGGGGTGGGGACGGGGTGTAGGGGGGGGGAGATGGGAGTGGGAAGAGGAGGGTGAAAGGCTAGAAGATAACGTCGTAGCGAAGGAAAGAAGAAGAATAGAGGAAGAGAAGAGAAAGAAGGAAAGAAGTGTCTCAAACGCCGAGGCGGAGACGAATGAGGAGGAGAAGAAGGATAGGAGATTCTCTTTTTTTTTTTTTTTTTTTTTTTGTGGTTTTAGGGCGCACAACTTCTATGGTCATTAGCGCCCAGCCAAGAACATAGATTCGCTATGATCTCAAAAAAATGGTGACTGTCAGAACATCAACAAGAGGCTAAAAACGAAAGATAAAAGACAATTAAAAGGGTTAAATATCCTTGGATAGTTTGGCCAAGTTGATAAAACGCAAAACTCGAGCAGCTGCTCGTACAGTGGTTGTACAGTGACACACACTGTGCCATTGCGACACGATACTCCGGCGAAGAGCGCGTTGAACATCGTCCGATGGGACGCAAAAGGTAGCCATGCGAGGCAAAATAGCTGCTGCCTTGGCTGCTATGTCGGCGGCCTCATTCCCGGGCACACCCACATGGCCAGGGACCCACAGGAAAGAAACGTGACAGCTGTCATCTGCCAGCAACTGGAGGGAGCGTTGGATCCGATACACGAGAGGATGGTTCGAGAAAGGGTCCTCTGCAGGGCACTAAGGGAGTCAGAACATATGGCATAGAAAGGTTCGCGGTGGCGGCAGGTATACAAAACGGCCTGGTGGAGGGCGAAAAGCTCAGCCGTGAAGTTCGAGCACCGGTCAGGGAGCTTGTATTGGAAACGGTTGTCCCCGACGACGAAGGCAGATCTGACACCGGCAGTGCTCTTGGAACCATCAGAGTAAATAAATACGGCGTTATCGAACCACAAACGGAGTTCGACAAGCCTCGAGCGGTATACGAAATCCGGAGTGCTCTCCTTGGGGAGCGAACTAAGTTCAAGGTGTGTGTGAACCTGGGCCTGATGCCACGGTGGCAATGGGCTTTCGCTCAACCGAAGGGTGGAAGGAAGGGTAAAATCGAGCCGCTGTAGCAGGCGGCGCAAAGCAATCGCAGACAACTGATATTGGCGATCGAGTGAGTCGTCAAAAAATAATCGGTACGATGGATGGTTGGGCATCGACCGTAGGCGGCATGCGTACCGACACAAGAGTATGTCACGTTGAGTGGTCAAGGGTAATACAGCAGCCTCGGCATACAGACTTTCAACAGGGCTGGTATGAAATGCACCGGTCGCCATACGTAATCCCCGATGGTGGATAGAGTTGAGACGGCGGAGAATCGACGGCCGTGCAGAATAGTATACAAGGCTTCCATAGTCGAGCTTCGACTGAACAACGTCCTGGTAAAGGTGAAGCAGGACGGTCCCCATGACGTGCCACTGAGGACACTAAGAACGTTAAGGGAGCGGGCACAACGGGCAGCCAGGTAGGAGACGTGTGTGGACCAGCAAAGTTTACGATCCAACATGAGTCCCAAGAATTTCGTAGCCTCCACGAAAGGGAGAGCAACAGGGCCGAGACGTAGAGAAGGTGGAAGAAATTCCTTGTATCTCCAAAAATTGATACACACAGTTTTCTCAGTGGAGAATCGGAAGCCGTTTGCGATGCTCCAGGAATATAGACGGTCAAGACAGCGTTGGAGAGAACGCTCCAAGAGACACGTCCGCTGGGCGCTACAATAAATTGCGAAATCGTCAACAAAAAGAGATCCGGAGACGTCGGCTGAAAGGCAATCTACGATCGGATTGATTGCAATGGCAAAGAGCGCCACACTCAAGACGGAGCCCTGTGGTACCCCATTCTCCTGGCAAAAGGTATCTGACAAAACAGAGCCCACCCGTACCCGGAACTTGCGATCCGCCAAAAACGCTTGAATGAAAAGAGGAAGGCGGCCCCGAAGGCCCCATGTGTGCAATGTGCGGAGAATGCCCGCTCTCCAACAGGTATCGTATGCCTTCTCCAAGTCGAAGAACACGGCTACTGTTTGACGCTTCTTTAGAAAGTTGTTCATAATGAAGGTCGACAACGTAACGAGGTGGTCAGCAGCAGAGCAGTGTCGACGAAAACCGCATTGGATATTAGTCAGGAGGCGGCGAGATTCGAGGAGCCAGACCAACCGAGCGTTAACCATGCGTTCCATCACCTTACAGACGCAGCTCGTCAGAGAAATGGGGCGGTAACTGGAAGGAAGGTGTTTGTCCTTCCCTGGTTTGGGGATGGGGACAACAATGGCTTCACGCCAACTTGTGGGAACATGACCTTCAGTCCATATGCGATTGTAGGTACTAAGAAGAAAGCACTTGCCCGCAGGAGAGAGGTTCTTCAGCATCTCAATATGAATGGAATCGGGCCCGGGAGCAGAAGACCGGGACAGGGCGAGAGCACGATCTAGCTCCTGCATGGTGAAGGCGACGTTATAATTTTCACGATTAAAAGAGCGGAAAGAAGGCGGCCGTGCCTCCTCTACCTGTTTGCGAGGGAGAAAGGCAGGGTGGTAATGGGCAGAGCTCGAAACCTCCGCAAAGAAACGACCCAATGCGTTTGAAACATCAGCTGGGTCCACGAGGACCGCGTTCTCCACGGTCAGGCCAGGAATCGGGTAGTGGACCTTGATGCCGAACAAACGGCGTAGGCCACCCCAGACAACCGTGGAGGGAGTAAAACGGTTAAAAGAACTAGTAAAAGCTGTCCAGCAAGCTTTCTTGCTGTCGTTTATGATACGACGGCACTGCGCTCTCATACGTTTGTAATTGATGCAATTCTCCGAAGTTGGGTGGCGGCGGAATGTGCGTAAGGCACGGCGTCGGGCTCGAAGCGCGTCGCGGCAGGCTGCAGTCCACCAAGGGACCTGGACACGACGTGGAGAAGAGGATGTACGAGGTATGGAACGTTCAGCAGCGGTGAGAATAACCTCTGTGAGGTATTCGACCTGACTGTCACAGTTGGGAAAATGCTGATTGTGAAAAACAGCCATGGAAGAATAAAGCCCCCAGTCGGCTTTAGAAATGTTCCAACTGGTGGGACGTGGAGATGGGGAATGATGTAGGAAGTGGATGATACAAGGGAAATGGTCACTCGAGTACGTGTCAGAAAGTGCATACCACTCAAACCGACCGGCAAGCTGAGGAGTGCATATTGCGAGGTCTATATGGGAATAAGTGTGTGTTGTGTCAGAAAGGAAGGTCGGTGCACCGGTGTTGAGGCAGACAAGATCGAGGTGGTGGAGAAGGTCCACCAAAAGGGAGCCTCTCGGACAAGGTGCCGGAGAGCCCCATAGGGGGTGGTGGGCATTAAAGTCGCCTACCAACACGAAAGGTGAAGGGAGCTGGTCAACAAGGTTTAGCACATCTGCCCTAGTAAGGGCAGATGACGATGGCGAATATATATTACAGAGGGAGAAGGTAAATGTGGATAAGGTGATGCGGACGGCAACTGCCCGTAGGTGAGTGTGCAAGGAAATGGGATGGAAATAGACGTCGTCTCGAAGGAGCATCAGAACCCCTCCATGGGCTGGGACACCTTCCACGGGTGGCAGGTCGAACCGCACAGAGGTGTAGTGTGGAAAGTCTGCACGATCACGTGGACGCAACTTAGTTTCCTGGAGGCAGACTAGAAGCGGGCAGTGCAATCGAAGGAGTAGTTTCAACTCCTCCCGATTAGAACGAATGCTGCGAATGTTCCATTGAAGGAGCGCCATGATAAAAATGAGAGAAGAAATAAGGATAAAAACCAAGTAGCGAGCGGGGTCACCTCGACGGCCGCTGAGGACCGGATTTCGAGGGAGCACTGCTATCGCTGTCTGGGGGCAAAGGGTCATGTTCCATTGGTTCGACCGACGCGCCTGCCACCTCCCTGAGTTGATCAGGAGGGGCAGTTCCCACCGCCGGTAAAGGGCCGGGCGCCCGGCAAACGGAGCGTCCCGGTGAAACAGAAGACGGCCGAGGCCGGCAACTGTTGGACGGCGCGACAGATGGGTCACACCTCGGCGGGGAAGGAGAGGAACTCTTTTTCTTGTTAGCTCTTCTGGAAGAGTGACGGCGGGAAGAGGCAGTTGACGGTTGGGAAGCCTGAGAACGCAGAAAATCCTCACGGACGGGTTCCTTTTTCAAGGTCCGGGCATCTTGTTTAGGTGCCCGCGGTTTACTAGAGGTTGACAAAGACTGTACCTTAGAAGCAGCAGGAGGAAGCGGGGACGTGGAACGGGCAATCTTCGGGCTGGCGGATCGCACAACTGTGTCAGCGAAAGTGAAATCACGAGTCTGGGTACTGGAATCCTTAGTAGGTCGAGTTGAGGTGAGGACCTTACTGTATGTACCCGCTGGGAGGACAGTGGGCTTTCGACTCGCCAACAACTTTCGAGCGGCAGATGTTGATACCTTCTCCGTGACCCGAATTTGCTGAATGATTTTTTCATCCTTATATACAGGGCAGTCGCGAGAGGAAGCCGCATGGTCGCCGTTGCAGTTAAGGCAGTGAGGGGACGGAGGTGGGCAATCCCCCTCATGGGCGTCCCTACCACAAGTGACACATTTTGCTGCATGTGGGCAATGTTCACGGGTATGGTTGTACCTGTGGCATTGGTAGCAGCGCGTTGGGTTTGGAATATAAGGGCGGACTGAGATAACTTCGTACCCTGCTTTGACCTTCGACGGGAGGTCAACTCTGTCGAATGTCAAAAACACAGTACGAGTCGGTGTCAGCTGGTTATCTACCTTTTTCATCACCCTGTGGACGGCTGTCACACCCTGAACGGACATATAGGACCGGATGTCGTCATCAGACAACCCGTCAAGGGATCTCGTAAAAACTACCCTCACGTGACGAGTTGAGTGTGCGGTGCGCTTCTACTTTGACTGGAAACGTGTGTAATAACGTAGTCCGGATAAGTTTCTGGGCTTGGAAAGCACTGTCCACTTCCAGCAACAATGAGCCATTGCGCTGACGCGAACAGGTTTTAACAGGGCCAGCAATTGCATCAACACCTTTCTGTATAACGAAAGGATTGACAGAAGTGAAATCTTTTCCGTCGGTGCGCGACACAACAAGAAATTTCGGCAAATTAGGCAGAGTCTTCTTTTGCTGAGGCGAATCTATCTTACGTTTCTGGGTCAATGTCAGTGAAGAAGAGAAGGAAGTCATTGCGGAAGTGTCCCCCGTGATTACCGGCGTCTCCGATGGCGCGCTCCTTCCTAGTGGGGGCCCTCTCCGAGGGCTTACCCGCCTTAGGTGATTGTTCACACCTCAGGTCACACCTCCCGAGAACTGACGGAGGGACCAATTGGCATGTTCGGAAGGTACCAGCTCGGGTAATCACCCCTCCCTGGGCCTGGCCTTTACCAGGGGGTACGTACGTGCCCTACTTGTCTACCCGGGGCGGGGAATTACGCGTTACCCCGTCACCTGCTACGCATGATAATGCGTGGGTCGGCCTTCAGACACACACAGGGAGGAAAGAAGAAGAATAGAGGAAGTGAAGAGAAAGAAGGAAAGGTGTCTCAAACGCCGAGGCGGAGACTAATGAGGAGAAGAAGGCGAGGAGAGGACAAGGAGAGAGAGACAGAAACAAAGGGTAAGAAAGGAAGGAACCAAGGAATAAGAGAAACGACAACAAGAAAACACCTGAACTCGTGAAATACGCCCGTCTCCGGGCGAAGGCATAAACCGGGAGGGAAAGTGAAGCAACCTGGGGCAGAAGAAAGGCTGCTCCGGCTCGGGGCCCCGTGCGCGCCACACACGTACCCACAAAAGAACTGTGGGCCCCCTGGGGGGGCAGGAACTTGCGATCCGCCTAAAATGCTTGAATGAAAAGAGGAAGGTGGCCCCGAAGGCCCCATGTGTGCAATGTGCGGAGAATGCCCGCTCTCCAACAGGTATCGTATGCCTTCTCCAAGTCGAAGAACACTGCTACTGTTTGACGCTTCTTTAGAAAGTTATTCATAACGAAGATCGACAACGTAATGAGGTGATCAGCAGCAGAGCGGTGTCGACGAAAACCGCATTGGATATTAGTCAGGAGGCGGCGAGATTCGAGGAGCCAGAGCAACCGAACATCAACCATGCGTTCCAGCACCTTACAGACACAGCTCGTCAGAGAAATGGGGCGGTAACTGGAAGGAAGGTGTTTGTCCTTCCCTGGTTTGGGGTTGGGGACAACAATGGCTTCACGCCAACTTGTGGGAACATGACCTTCAGTCCATATGCGATTGTAGGTACTAAGAAGAAAGCACTTGCCCACAGGAGAGAGGTTCTTCAGCATCTCAATATGAATGGAATCGGGCCCGGGAGCAGAAGATCGGGACAGGGCGAGAGCACGGTCTAGCTCCTGCATGGTGAAGGCGACGTTATAATTTTCACAATTAAAAGAGCGGAAAGAAGGCGGCCGTGCCTCCTCTACCTGTTTGCGAGGGAGAAAGGCAGGGTGATAATGGGCAGAGCTCGAAACCTCCGCAAAGAAACGGCCCAATGCGTTGGAAACAGCAGCGGGGTCCACGAGGACTGCGTTCTCCACGGCCAGGCCAGGAATCGGGGAGTGGACCTTGATGCCGGATAAACGGCGTAGGCCACCCCAAACAACCATGGAGGGAGTAAAACGGTTAAAAGAACTAGTAAAAGCAGTCCAGCAAGCTTTCTTGCTGTCGTTTATGATACGACGGCATTGCGCTCTCATACGTTTATAATTTTTGCAATTCTCCAAAGTTGGGTGGCGGCGGAAGGTGCGTAAAGCACGGCGCCAGGCTCTAAGCGCGTCGCGGCAGGCTGCAGTCCACCAAGGGACCTTGACACGACGTGGAGAAGAGGATGTACGAGGTATGGAACGTTCAGCAGCGGTGAGAATAACCTCTGTGAGGTATTCGACCTGACTGTCACAGTTGGGAAAATTCTGATCGTGAAAAACAGCCATGGAAGAATAAAGCCCCCAGTCGGCTTTAGAAATGTTCCAACTGGTGGGACGAGGAGATGGGTAATGATGCAGGAAGTGGATGATACAAGGGAAATGGTCACTTGAGTACGTGTCAGAAAGTGCATACCACTCAAACCGACCGGCAAGCTGAGGAGTGCATATTGCGAGGTCTATATGGGAATAGGTGTGTGCTGTGTCTGAAAGGAAGGTCGGTGCACCGGTGTTGAGGCAGACAAGATCGAGGTGGTGGAGAAGGTCCACCAAAAGGGAGCCTCTCGGACAAGGTGCCAGAGAGCCCCATAGGGGGTGGTGGGCATTGAAGTCGCCTACCAACATGAAAGGTGAAGGGAGCTGGTCAACAAGGTGTAGCACATCCGCCCTAGTAAGGGCAGATGACGATGGCGAATAGATATTACAGAGGGAAAAGGTAAATGTGGATAATGTGATGCGGACGGCAACTGCCTGTAGGTGAGTATGCAATGAAAGGGGATGGAAATAGACGTCTCGAAGGAGCATCAGAACCCCTCCATGGGCTGGGATACCTTCCACGGGTGGCAGGTCGAACCGCACAGAGGTGTAGTGTGGAAAGTCTGCACGATCACTTGGACGCAACTTCGTTTCTTGCAGACAGACTAGAAGCGGGCAGTGCAACCGAAGGAGTAGTTTTAACTCCTCCCGATTGGAACGAATGCCGCAAATATTCCATTGAAGGAGCGCCATGACAAAAAATGAAATAAGAAATAAGGATAAAAACCAACTAGCAAGCGGGGTCACCTCGACGGCCGCTGAGGACCGGATTTCGAGGGAGCACTGCTATCGCCATCTAGTGGCAAAGGGTCATGTTCCATTGGTTCGATCGACGCGTCTGCCCCCTCCCGGAGTTGATCAGGAGGGGCAGCTTCCACCGCCGGTAGACGGCCGGGTGCCCGGCAAACGGAGCGTCCCAGTGAAACAGAAGACGGCCGAGGCCGGCAACTGTTGGATGGCGTGACCGAAGAGTCACGCCGCGGCGGGTAAGGGGGGGGGGCTGTTCTTTTTTGGAAGCCTTCTTAGAAGCATGACGGGTTGAAGATGTGGTTGACGATTGAGAAGTCAGAGTCCTGAGAAAATCTTCACGGACAGATTCCCTTTTTGAACTCCGGGCAGCAGATTTGGGTGCCCGGGATGTGTGTGAACTGGTCGACGAATTCACCGTAGAACGGGTAGAAGGGATCGGAGAGGTGGAACGAGCAATTTTCGGGCTAGCCGACCTGACGACAGTGTCACTGTACGTTAAATCTCAAGTCTGAAGCCTACCTCCTTAGTTGGTCGAGGGGAGGCGAGGACCTGGCTGAAAGTACCTTATGGGAGTACTGCGGGCTTCCTACTAGCTAATAACTTCCGAGCGGCATAGATCGAGACCTTCTCCTTCACGCGAATCTCTTGGATGACCCGCTCTTCTTCATAAACGGGGCAGTCCCGTGAAGAAGCAGCATGGTCACCCATGCAATTAATGCAGCGAGGGGATGGAGGTAGACATTCACCCTCATGAGCGTCCTTGCCACAGGTGGCGCACTTGGCTGCATTTGGACAAGATTTACTGGTATGATTGTACCTTTGGTAATGGAAGCAGCGTGTAGGATTTGGTATGTACGGGCGGACGGAAATGACCTCGTAGCCCGCTTTCACTTTCGATGGTAGGTCAACCTTGTCAAAAGTCAAGAAGACAGTACGGGTTGGCACGAGGTCATTGTTAATCTTTTTCATCACGCGATGAACGTCCGTGACTCCCTGATCGGACATATAGTTCAATATCTCCTCGTCCGATAACCCATCCAGTGATCTAGAGAACACTACCCCCCCGCGAAGAGTTGAGGGTGCGGTGAGCCTCCACTTTCACAGGGAAAGTATGTACAAGGGTAGCTCGAAGTAACTTCTGCGCCTGGAATGCATTTTCTATTTCGAGCAACAAGGTCCCGTTGCGCTGCCTAGAGCACGTCTTCAAGGGACCAGCGATCGCATCGACACCCTTCTGAATAATGAACGGATTTACTGCAGAAAAATCCTTATCGTCGGTATGTGATACCACCAGGAACCTAGGAATGTTAGGCAATGCTTTCTGTGGCTGAGAATCATGTTTCCGCTTATGGGTCAGGGTTATAGATGATGTGGAAGGTTTCATAGCGGAGGTGTCCCCCATGATTACCAGCATCTCCGATGGCGCGCTCCTTCCTTGTGGGGGCCCTCACTGAGGGCGCACCCACCTTAGGTGATTGTTCACACCTCAGGTCACACCTCCCGAGAACAGACGGAGGGACCAATCGGCATGTTCGGAAGGTATCAGCTCGGGTAATCACCCCTCCCTGGGCCCGGCCTTTACCGGGTAGGTACGTACGTGCCCTACATGTCTACCCGGGGCGGGGAGTTACACCTTACCCCATCACCGGCTACGCAGACCGTGGGTCAACCTTCAGACACGCACAGGGAGGAAAGAAAGGAGGAAGGAGAGAAAGGGATGAAGGAGGAGGGAGAATCTCAAACGCCGAGGCGGAGATTAAAGGGTGAGTCGAGAACAAGGAGAAAGGAAAAAGAGGGGAAGGCTGAAGAACAGGAAAGGAAGAGGACCAAGAAGAGAAGACAGGAAGCGAAAAAGAAACCTTTGACTGATGAAAAACGCCCGTCTCCGGTCGAAGGCACAAACCGGGGGGGAAAGAGGGAAGCGGCCTGGGACGGAAGAAAGGTCGCTTCGGCTCGGGGCCCCGTGCGCGCCACACACGTACCCACAAAAGAGCTGTGGGCCCCCTGGACAAGACCAACGATTTTCAGCTGTATTGCACTGGAAGAGCGTGTTCCACATCTCAGATGAGACCCACACAACAAGCAAACAGAGTGTACATTGGCATTCTTACCTACCCCATCATGATTTCCCTCAGTGGCTCCATGACCCATCTAAACATTGGAGCGCCCAATGACTAGCAAAACCCACTCTCTGTCTCTGTCCGGATCTCAGGAGGAGTGGCAACAGACGAGGCAGCCCAAGAGGTCTCAGAGGTGTTATTAGCAGTGTACAACACCTCGAATCTATTGCTGAAGCATAAGGGGACAGCCTTACGGATGGTTCTCAGTTCACATTCTACCCACGATTTCGTGACCCCTGCTCACCTCGTCAATCATTGTCAGGCAACTCCCAATTGGCAGGAATATCAGAAACTAAGCACACTGACATCAGGAACTGGAGGCGCTGCAGTTGGTGCCAGAAGTACCGCAGCAATCACTTCAGGTGCCTGGGTAACACTGCAGCCCTGGGACAGCAACCTTAAGACTTAACTGTGGTAAACAACTTCCATCTGCTTACAGACAATGGCCAACTCCTCCTGAATCCGCACAATACATGTGCACTCCCTACAATCTCTGTCAAGCTACCTAAAATTGCCATATGTACTAAATCACATGAAAATAAAGCCCTTGAATACAAACGCAAACAAAATTTACCAACAATGCGAGAATAAAGTTCCTAAAAACACAAGCACTAAGTAACTTTATTAGTAGTAAGGCTACAGAAAAGTTAAATTATGTGCCTGTTCAAATGTTTGTTAAGCTTATGGGACTTAACTACGGGGTCATCAGTCCCTAAACTTACAAACTACTTATGAACTACTTACGAACTAGGACGGCACAAATATCCATGCCCAAGGGGGGATTCGAACCCCCGACCGTAGTGACCGTGCTGACCGTGACTGGAGCGCCTCAGTCACCTCGGCCACCGCGGCCGGCTATGTGCCTGTACTCTGGAGGTGTGACTCAGGAGGCAGCTGGCACAGGCCCTACTTGCTAAGTTGCTGAAGGAAACTGTATCCAACTTGTTTTGAATACACAAATCACAGACGAAAACTCTACACAAGTTCTACATAACAAAGCCTTCGAACACAAAATATAACAAGTACACAAGCTCTGAACATCTATCATGAGGAGACAATTTGGTTGGGTTGTTACATAATCAGCTTCTGTGACTGACTTGATTGAATATTGTATTTCCTGAAGAGTTTGGTCCAAAATTTAGTCAGTCAGAGAGCATGTTTCTCTTTTATGTGGTCAGTTCCACCACGCTGAATCTAGCTTGCAAATGTAACAGTAGTTTTTTTCTGGGAAGAAATATGAAGGAGGCCAAGACAGACTACAGTCAAAACTCATATTAGTAGTCACCAACTGACACCAAGTTTACAGTCTGAAAAGGAAGGGCAGGACAATGAGATGGAACTAGCACCTTCAATACCAATTCAGTGCAGGATGTGGATGGAAAGGGAGGGGGGGGGGCGGGCATAAAGCCACACCACTTTCACACCTGTACATACCCATGCTGGTGCAGAACATCTTTCAGCTGCTGCTGCTGCTTGCATCTCCAATACAGACCACCCCCAACCAATGCATAGGACAGTTTTATATAAATACTGACTTCTATAGTAAGGACACATGCTGTAAACCTGTGCACTATGCCAATTTCACAATTTGGCGGTGCTTTTATGAAGCAATCACTGTACAGATTCTACCTGAGTGGCTGCCAGAAGCTTACCCCTCAACTTTCTGGATCTGAAAAAAAATGTTCAAATGTTTGTTAAGCTTATGGGACTTAACTACGGGGTTATCAGTCCCTAAACTTACAAACTACTTATCAACTACCTTGTACTAAAGACGGCACAAATATCCATGCCCCAGGGGGGATTTGAACCCCTGACCGTAGTGGCTGTGTAGACCGTGACTGGAGCGCCTCAGTCCCCTCAGCCACCGCGGCCGGCTTCTGAATCTGAATCCACTTTAACACATCTAGGATGTGTTTAAATGTGTCATCAGAGCTCATCACCTCATCCCCAGAATTTATGGGTATTAGGCGATTGGTACATGTGGTGACCTACAAAGGCCTTATTGCTTCCTCACAAGGATACACTGCCGCTGTTATCTGTGCAAATGTGAACATGCCAGCCAGCTATTAGGTAGGTGGCCATGACATTCTGATTGATCAGTGTATTTGTTTCCGATTTTGGAATTGTTAGTTCATCGTGTTGTTAATTCTTTGACATTTTTCATTTGGGACTAGGTGATAAGTACAGTTGAAGTTCTCATTTAGTAGTGGGTGTTGAGAATTGTGTAATTTTGGTCCAACTTTGTTTCCATAATAGTTACATTAGGTGTGGTTTGCCTATATCGTGAACTTTGAGTATATAGGCCAAGAGAAACTTGGCATTTTTTAGTTCTTTTTGTTCAATGTTGCATCCTTATTTGTTTTGATATGCCATTATTAAAAATGTCATTTTTAATTTGTCTGTAATCAAAACACTAATATCGACACTGATTCTATCAGTTTCAGGTGTTTTCTGCAGTTAATATTTATCATGTTGTTTATGTCTGTTTAAATATGTCATGTGATATCATCTTTGCCATGTACAAGTTTTAAGTACAAATATCCATCTTGATGATGTCACAGGTTAAAACCAATGTTGGTACCACAATAATTCAGCAATGCTGGCCACAGAATGTTATCTTATGGTTCTAGCATCCATTTTTAATGGGCAATGCATTGTTGTGACAAGCTATTTATACCTACACTCAGTTCTTAACTTTTTGATTCCTTTTTAGGAACTGAAGGCACACAAGAGACTACTTTCAAACTTCAGAGAATGACCATAAGAATGATAAAGTAATAGGTGGGCTCGTTATAAAGAAGTATTACCAAAAAGGAAAAAGAAAACTGAATATCCTCATGCACCTAATGAGAAAGTCTATTAATTTACTATGGAAAAAAACTAAAAACTCCAACAGTTTTTACTATGAAGGAATAAAATTAAGCAATAAACTGCCTGAGGAGTTGGAAAAGATTTTAAAAACACAGTTTAATGCATACAGCACAATTGAAGGTTAATTAGGATTGAGTAGTTTTTAATAATGGGGGATAAAAACATGTCACGTTACAATTTTAGTGAAACCGCAATGCTTCTACAACAAAATCATGTTCCAAGATTTTACTACTGTCTTATTCTCCGGAACTCAACATCTTACATGTCATGGGAGGAAACTGTTTTACATATAGATTGAAGGAAGGCTATGAAGATTTACATGGAGCATAGTTATAGGTTTATGGGTATGGATTAAGTTTTGTGAACAGACTGCAGTTAGTACAAGGGGCACCGTACAATTATTTTCCTGGAGTCCTCAGTGGACATCATTGGTAGTTACAAACTGCAAATAAAAGTTACCTGGAACATTTTTTCAAGTAAATCAAAGATAGATAGATTGATTTTTCCAGGGAAGCCAAAACAGTCTTGGTCCAACCCGCCACGCCCGCACCGAAACTAAGTTTATTGTGCGGTATCGCTCCCTGTATATCTAGTAAAGCCAACCTAGGCCCTTGAACAGTGCAAGGAGTCCCTTTACCAGTTCTTTATTAGACACAATTTCTTCGGGTCTGGTTGTCCCAAATATTCTGTGCCTTTTATTCTCCAATGCAATGCATTCGAAGATAAGATGTGATGCAGTTTCATCACAGTCATCACAGATCCTACATTTAGGGTCCTCTTCTGTTATTCCCATTGTACGTAGGTGTTTTTTGAAATTCCCATGGCCTGTCAGCAATCCAACCACGAGTCTAATCTCTCTCCTGTTCAGACCCAGGATTGCAGAGCTTCTTTTAAAACATGGCTTTGGCATCATTACCTTGCCATGTTTTTGTTGATGGTCCAATATTCTACGTGCTGTCTTCTGAACCAGTTACGTAGCTCCAATTTGATCGTTGCCTTGGTGATTGTCAGGACAGGTTCCGGTCCAATAAATGGAGTCTCTGCCCCCATCCTGGCTAATCTGTCGGCATGTTTGTTGCCACTGATCCCCGAATGGCCAGGGACCCACAATAGGTTTACTCTATTGCTTTCCCCTAGCTCCACCAAAACCCTGTGACATTCTGCAACAATTGCAGGAGCTGCCAGTGATCTCAGGGCTGTCTGGCTGTCTGAATAGATATAGATGCTACGATCTTTGTAGCACCTACGCAAATTCTCCTCCACACACACCCTGATGGCAGTGATTTCGGCCTGGAATACTGAGGGCAGTTTTCCTAGAGAGATGACGCCCTCCAGTCTTGGCTGCACCCCACATACCCCGGGCCACAACACCTTGGTCCGATTTTGACCCGTCAGTGAACCAGACAATATCCACCGTACGGTGTCGAACTATTTTCTCCCACTGCTCCCTACTTCCAATTGTTATATTGAAAGGCTTGTTGAAGCAGTCTGGGGTTATAATATAGTCGGCTGGCATTTCCCCAACCTTTCCTATATTTACCTCACTCACTATTTTAGTGTGTGATTCTGGATATCCCAAAGAGTTCCAGTTGCCAGTTTTGAGTCTGTATGCAGCAGCTGCTGCCTCCATCTTGACCCAAAGGTGTAATGGGGGGCATATCCAGCATGGTTTCCATCCCAGCAGTTGGTGTGCTGCTAATTCTGCCTGTTATGGCTAAGCAGGCTAATCTCTGCACCTTACCAAGCTGCTTAGCAGCAACTTGCTGTTCTACCTTCTTCCACCACACGACCGCCCCATAGGTGATCCTGGGTCTAATCACTGTGGTGTATATCCAGTGCATACCCTAGGGGCTCAGGCCCCATAAATCAAAGAACATTGACTAACAAAAGTCAATTGAATGAGGCAGTGCAGCAGTTAAGACAATGATCCCTCTGTCTGGCCATCTTCATTTACATTTTCCCAAATGATTGCAGGTAAATATTGAGATGATTCTTTATTAAGGCATCGACTGGCTGTATGTCCTATTCTATTAAAACAAGAAGAGGCTAAAAACGAAAGATAAAAGACAATTAAAAGGGTTAAATATCCTTGGATAAGTTGGCCAAGTTGATAAAACGCAAAACTCTAGCAGCTGCTCGTGTGTCATCAGCTAAAATTTCCTCCAGAGTAGACGGAAAGTGAAGGGCTACACGGAGATGATTAAAATTAACACAAGACAGTAAAACATGTCGCACGGTCAGCAGTTCACCGCAGGAGCACAGCGGTGCAGGGTCGGCGGACAGCAAGTGACGGTGGCTGAAACGGCAGTGACCGATCCGCAACCGGGCCAGGATGACCTCCTCCCGCCGAGAGGGGCGTGAGGAGGTCCTCCAAGCGGTCGGGATCGGTTTTACAGTTCGCAATTTATTGTTGGACATTGAAAACCACGCACTGTGCCATTGCGACACGATACTCCGGCGGAGAGCCCGTTGAACATCGTCAGATCGGACGCAAAAGGTAGCCACACAAGGTAAAAGAGCTGCGGCCTTGGCCGCTATGTCGGCGGTCTCATTCCCGGGCACACCTACGTGGCCAGGGACCCACAGGAAAGAAACGTGACAGCTGTCATCTGCTAGCAACTGGAGGGAGCGTTGGATCCGATACACGAGAGGATGGTTCGAGAAAGGGTCCTCTGCAGGGCACTAAGGGAGTCCGAACAGATGGCATAGAAAGGTTGGCGGTGGCGGCAGGTGTACAAAACGGCCTGGTGGAGGGCAAAAAGCTCAGCCGTGAAGTTAGAGCACCGGTCAGGGAGCTTGTATTGGAACCGGTTGTCCTCGACGACAAAGGCATTATAAGAAACAAAAGGACGTGAAAGAATGTTCAGAAAGTCCCCCCTTTTCACACTTTACGATGAATTGCAATGCGGTAAAGTTTTACGTAGGGAGGTGGCTGTGTAGTGAGCTAATGTTGACAACAAAATGTTCCCTTTATGATGATAATTTACTGAGCAGACAAGAGTAAATATAAAGAACCTGTCAACCACAGAGCAGGAACAGCATTGATTAACCATTTGTGTTGTTACTGAAACAATAATAAGTGAAACAAGAAAATTGAGGACTCCCCACACAAAGTGAGCACTTCCTATTTTGCAAGATCTAGACAATCTGTGTACGCCCACTGATTGCTTCAAATATGGCAAAAGGAAACATTAGCAACATGTGCTATACACCATGCAGAAACAGTGTGCAGAAGAGCCTTGTAGTACTATCATTATGAAGCCCCTTAGGGAAATAAAATCCAGGACCAGAGAGAATCCACATGTGCACTCTCTGTGTGTGCCAAGAGGCCTCATTCAAGATGTAGAAGAGGACCTGCCTGCAGCTATTTATCACACGGATACATTCATTTGCCAATTGTGGCTCAGGTCCGCATCAATGATGTCCGGGTACTGTGGCCATCCTCAGTTCATATGAGCAACTGGTAAAATTGGTGACAACTGCTGACAAACACAGCACACTATTTGTAGCATTGTTCCCAGAGTTGATCAGGGTCCTTTGCTATGGAGACAAAGGGTCTCACAACCAGGGGCTTTGACAGCTGTGATAGCCTTGGGTGCTTACTTCTGGACCAGAGTTATCGGATTAAGAATTGTTTGACTCCCCGTGATAGTTGAGAGGTTCACATTACATGAAGGAGCAGCTACTAAGGTAACATAACTTTAGTGCATGTGAGTGTATTTTAGGCTAAAAAGTAGTTCGAGGTGTTCCAATGAACACTTGCCAGGTAACAAGCAGACAGCAAAACCAGGCAGCATTCAAAGAACTCACTTCGACTCACAATATCATCAATACAATGTCACACTATTTTTAACGAAGATCACGCATTTGCTGTGTTGCATTAAATTTCTTGTGCTCAAATTATTCTCTGGCCCAAAAGCTGGTTGAATCTTCAGGTAGGAAACTATGAAATATAGCCTCTACTGAGGTTAAATTATCTAGATACATATAACAGGGCCAGCCGCAGTGACCGAGTGTTCTGCAGCGTGCCGCCAGTCACTTTCTGCTCGGCCACTATGGCTGGGGGTTCAAATCCTCCCCTCGGTCATGGATATTTGTGCCATCCTTAGTATTAGCTAATTCATAAGTAGTTTGTAAGTTTAGGGACTGAAGACCCCGTAGCTAAGTCCCATAAGCTGTACAAACATTTGAAAATAGAACAGGCCGAGGAGAACTTGGGTGTTTCCAGGGGCCACCTGATTCTAACATGACTGTTCTAGGGTCATTCAAAGAAAGTCTACCCTAAGTACTGCAAAAATAACCAGATCATGTAATGTTAGTCGAACACTACTTTCACTATTGAATATAGATTGGAACGTCTATGGCTTCATTGCACGAGGCACATGCGGGGCCTGTGATCCACTTTTAACATGTTTTCTAAAAATAGGTCTGGAGCAGATTAATTGACAGCCCATACACATTGGAAATATATTGGACCCTGTAGCTACAAACAAGCCTGTCCTTATTAACAATGCCAGTTTAGAGAGAGGGATTAGTTATCAAAGTCATCGTGACGACGGCTAATGAAGTTGTTAAATCGAGAAGGCTAGAAGAAAGAACATATTTAGCAGTTGTTAACGTTCCAGTTAAACAATGAATGGGCATTGTTTAGTACCAGTATGATATAGAGGAAGTATTAATAAGGTTTAAAAGCACTGCAGACCATGCACTGGACACATGTGTCAAGTAAGTTGATTAAGGATGAAAAAAAAGAAAAGAAAAAAAAAATCACCGTGGTTTAGCGACAAATTGGAAAATACCAAGGAAACAAAGACGGTTGCATTCTTGGTTCCAAAAGAAAAAAAAAGAAAAAGAAAAAGAAAAAGAATGACAAGCAAAAGTTAGTAGAGTCTCTCAAGTCAATTATTCATAAAAACATACTTGTCATTTGCGCACTGCACAGGCTGTCGAATGGAAGACATACTAATTGGCATCCTGGTGTACTAAACACCTGAAAGAGTTGGAAAGAAAATCAATCATCAGGTCCAAATGGAATCGCAATTCAGTTTTACCAGTTTTACAAAGAATACTCTGCAGCATTGACCATTTTCTAGCTTGCATTTTCTGTGAATCTCTGGGCCAGTGCTTAGTCCAAAATAACTGGAAGAAAGTGCAGGTTACTCATGCATAAGTTGGCTAAAAGAATGTACCTGAAAAATTACAAACCAGAATCCTTAACATCAATTTGGCACAGAATTTTTGAACATATTCTCTGTGTGATTATAAGTGTCCTCAAGATAAAGCTTCTGCCTATACAACAGCGCAGCTTTAGAAAGTATCACTCGTGTGAAATTCAGCTGGCTCTTTTCTCAGTCAATATCCTGCAATCCACAGAGACTTCCTATTCATCGATTTCTATAAATCATTTGAAACAGTATACCACTGCAGAGTGATAATGTCGTACACGTATACAGACTAAGTTCCCAAATAAGTGAGTGGCTTTAAGACTTAATGTAACAGAAGTCATTACATTGTATTAGACAATGTCTGGTCATCACAGTTAAGGATATCATCCCTAGGGGAGTGTGATAGGAATGCCATTATTTTCTATTTACATAAATGATCTGCAGCTGCTTGCCAATGACGCTGCAATGTATGCAAAGGTGTCGCTGTGAAGTGATTGTAGCAGGATAGACAAACTTTCTAGTTGGTGTGATGAATGTCAGCTAGCATTAAATACAAATTAAAAAAAGGTTATATTAGAAGGATAATGATCATACAATGTTTCATTACAGCATTACTAGTGTGCTTCATGACAGTTGTGTCAAATATCTAGGGATAGGAAAAGCATGGGCAATGTAATGAAAGGTGTGGGCGAAAGAGAATGGTTGAATTCCATTTATTAGGAGAATTTGGGGTACATGTGGGCCATTTCAAAGCGACTTTGTAGAGAACAGAGTAACCCATTCATAGGTATTGCTCAATCATTTGGGATACCCACCATGTTGATTATGAGGGAGAGTAAAGCAATTCAGAGGCTAGTAATAGGATTTGTTGCTGAAAGTACATGGCAGAATAAAACTGTGTACCAGGCCGGGATCTTTGCATTTTGTGGGAAGGTGTCCTACTGACAGCTATTGTGGCATGCCTCACAGTCCCTCACACACCTTTACTTCTAACAGTACCTCACCTCCTACCTCCCAAACTTCTGTGAAGTTCTCCTGCGAAACTTCAAGACTAGCACACCTGGAAGAAAGGACACTGTCGAATGTGACTTACCACAGACTAGTGGATGTTCCCAGAATGCTATTTTCACTGTGCAGTGGAGCGTGCACTGATATGAAACTGTGTGACGAGTCTGTAGAGCATTTGCCCACAAAAGGCAAGGTCCCAGGTTTGAAGCCTCACATGCATCTAACTCAAATTCCTGAAGGGAAGGCAATGTGCTTTCCAAGATACGCAATTGGGGAAATTTTGAAGTTTATTCCAGATCAGTCCTTCCGACACTTAACATTTTGCCTCAAGTATCACAAATGTAAGAAGTTAAGGCTCACATGGAGGCATATAATAGTTTTTTTTATTTTTCCATTGCTCTATTTTGGAGTGGAACAAGAAAGCATATATGACTGGTAGAGGTACAAGGTATGGTCTTGTGTATATTTTGGAGTTGTGCAAGCTTTTGTTAGTGTGGACTTATTCTGATCAATTTAGGTAAAGTTAAGGATTACAGTAGCTAATCCTCCACCCCCCCCCCCTCCCCACTTTCTCCTCCTTTGTAGTATCATGGACTGCTTTTGATAGATTTTTTTAATTATTATTGTAATTTTATTAATTCTGAAACTTTTCGATTGGTTGGTTTTGCACTGGTAGGACTATGTTCGATTAATCTTCATTACCAATATGGTTTTATATTTAGTTCTAGTGAGACGTAAATCCTTCAAAATCTCATGCTTGATCTATTAGTTTCATGGGGTCAATTGAAGTCCACAATACAACCCACTGGCTATGACCAATGACATCATATCTGAGTTAAAAACCGACAGTTTGTTTATAAGCAGAACATAGATTACCATTTTGTGTTAAAAAAGTGATCTGTAGCTTCTCTCTGATAGGTATAGGATAATAGAGATTTGCGGTAATCTTATTTACGAGGATAATCACAGATTATTATCTACAATACATAAGTATTAAGATATCCAGTATGTTTATATTTGTTGATAGTGTTTGTTTTGTATATCTACATAGCATATCTTATGAGACTCAAATAGCACGACATTGATCAAAGCTGATGGGTTGTATTGTGGTCTTCAATTATGCCATTTCATGTTATTTCTGAAATTATTTTTGTGTGTATTACATTTATTTATTTGTGTCTTTGTATGTGTAATATTTGCTGTCAAAGGTTGTCATATTGCATAAACTATAAATAGGTGTCAAAACCCAAGTGTGTTACCACAGTCTTCAGTATTTCCATTTCCCAAAGCACACAAGGTTGTGAACTAGTTCTTGATGCTTCACTCTCATTTAAGTCATTCTGTATCTCAGCAAAATTCAAGAAGTCTTACAGTGTAATGATAGAACTAGATCCACAAATACAACAATCACCAACTACTAGCCAGAAAAAGCACCAAACAGAATTCCGCAACATTCCAAATGAAAATAGTTTTGTATTTCTTGAAACAAAGTAATGACAATCAAAGCTGCATGGATAATACACACAAGAGTGCAGGAGGGACACTGTACAATGTAAATCTTGTGGCTTTCTATAGACAAAACTTTCAACCTTTTGTATATTTCCACAATTTCAATGTTTATGAAATAAACAGAATACAATGTTGTTTTCTTTTTCCTTTACATTAAGTATTGAATTATTTACCTCTTAGCATGAGGGTTTAGTGTTAATATTCGAGTTCAACCCTACAGGGCATGTTCACTGCAGGAAAAGTTGTGCGATTGCCATCCCCCCTTTTCAGTTTTGATAGTTATCGTACAATAACACACACTAAAATACTCAGACTTGTCCACTATGTAATGGTGGTTTTCTGATTTACCGTGCCATTTTAGCTTTCATAGAGAAACACACACAAAATATGTGAACAGATATCAGGCTCTACTTCAGATCAGTGTATTATCAATGCTCGTTAAATTTTACTTACCATCCTGGCAGGCTCACTTGATAATGTTGGCAATCCTGACACTGGCATTAGTCAATTGCACGCCATTGCAAATGTTTTGTCATGGAATCTGTATTATATGGGGGCAATTACGTTTACTGAGTAGACAAGAGTACATAAAAGAATCTGTCAACCACAGAGCATTAAAACAGCATTATTTATTTACTTCATGGTATGTACAAAACTAAGTCATTCTGTGTTGTTTGGATGCTGTTGATGTTGCAAATATAATTATGTGAGACCACTGGGAGGAAAAGTAAAATTATACCTCAAAGCCTTTATTTCACATTCACCAGCTTGGACCCAAAGTATCATTTTCCAAGCTAGTCTAGATGTGACTAGATCATTATAACGACAGTCACTATTACCACCCACTACCTGTTAACTGATACTTGACAGACTAGATAAATTTCCGTTCAGAAAAACTGACTTAACAGTGACCGGCCATAATTATACAGATAGAGGAAATATATTTTAAAAATTTCTGAAGTTATACAAATCAATAAAAATATAGGGTCATCCCAAGACCTAACTAAGAAAATCTTTGCCAACTTATAAATATTCTTAGGAATGCAATCAGAAAGAGGTTATTTGGTTAAAGTTTCATACAGACCATGAAGTAAATAATGTTGTTCCTGCTCTATGGTTGACAGGTTCTTGTATGTGCCTTCGTCTGCTCAGTAACAGTACCTGCCCTTGTAAAATGAAAATTTCATGACAAAACATTTGCATTGTGAAGCGATTGGCAACATTACCACACAAGGCTGCCAGGACTAAATTAAAATTTTATCCAATCTTTAAGAAACAGGAAGAGATTACAACACTTACAATATTTTACTTGCAGCTACATTCATTTTGGGAATTTAAATTGTTGTGACACTGATCTGTAGAATAGTCCAAGGTACATGTTTAAAGGTGGTTGTTTAGCTGAAAGCTGGTAAAGTGGTGTCGAAGGGCTTTTGCTTAATATAAAAAAAATTGCAACTTTTCCACTGTATAACACACATTATTGTATTTCATCTCAATATGCAGTTGGGTTAAATTGTATGACACTTCTCACCAGGCTCCAGTGGTTATGTTGGCACCAGTGGTTAATGGCGGCAACTCAGATGACTAATAATTGTTTTTTCTTGACAACTTCAATGAAAACGAAAATTATTTTTCCTGAACAGAGAAGGGTACATACACGAACCTGTCAACCATAGAGCAGGTACAGTACTATTTTTGCTGTGAGTGCAATGAGCAGCAACAACACTTACTGGTACTCAAGCTCATGAAAAATATTAATGCAATTCTACATTTCACTGTTTATCTGTTGCCAACATAAGCATTGGAGCCTGGCGAGAAGTGTCAATTTTTACCTGTAGTTGTGGTCTTCAAAGACTGGTTTTATGCAGCTTTCTACACTAGTCTGCACATCTGTGAATAATGATAACCCACCTCCATTTTAATTTACTTTATTCATCTACTGGTCTCCCTCTGCAATTCTCCCCCTCTTCTCTAACACACTTCCCTCTAATATTACAATGACATCAGTTTGATGTCTCTGTGTGTTTTACCAATTGATCCATTCTTTTAGTCAAGAATATGCCCGTATTTTTTCCTTCTCTCCATGTCTGTTCATTGACACATAATTACTTGAGTGAACTACTCAACTAGGGTTATTTTTAGGATGCAATTCCACCTGTTGGCTATGACCCATGACACTGATATGCTGTGGAGCGGCCATGTGGTGACAAACTGTTCGTTTTACGAGATAAATTACTTTTACTGAGTGGAGTACATCAAGAACCTGTCAACCATAAAGCAGGAGCAGCGTTATTTATTTACTTTATGGTTCCTACACGAAACCTAACCAAGTAATTCTACGCTGTTAGGATTTCTAAGAACATTAACATTTTGGCAAATCAGGTGTGGCTGTTGGGAAAGGACATAGAATTTTAACAAGCCACATGATTTAATTATAAACAATCCATTGATCATTTGCAGTTGGGTATGACTGAACTACAGGTTTTCGCCACAATGACGTTGTGGGTCAAAGCAGATGGGTGGAATCTGTGTTGTCAAATTATGCCCTTGTCTAATATTCAACAGTCTTCTGTAGCACCAAATTTCAAAAGCTTCTAGCCTGAACTGCTTATCATCCACCTTTCAGTCAATGATTTTCTACCACTTAATATTCACTGTCAGCTTCATCTTTGGAAATGCTTTTCTTCCCACTGCCAGTCCTCATTTAACATCATCTTTATTTCAGCATCATAAGTTATTTTATTGCTTAAACAACTCTTCCACTACTTTTATTGTCTTATTTCCTACATAATTGCTCCAGCATCACCCAATTTTATTCTACTACATTCAATTAACCTTATTTTTCTGCTGTTAATGTCCATCTTATATGCATTGCATTCAATACCCTTCCAGGTCCTTAGCTGTCTGAAAATATCAATGTCGTGGAGAAACCAGAAAATTTATTCATTCTCCCTGAACTTTACTTTTGTCTCCAAATTTCTCCTTGCTATCTTGCAGAGCTTAGTGAGCACAACCACTACATCAATTTCATGTTGTTCTACTCCCACCTGATTTCAGTATGTTGTGAAACCACCTTTCTGCTTTGCAGGGACATACCAGACTAATAAAAGTGCAGAAAACATGGCTCACTTGAAGACGGGAAAACCACCCGTCAGCTTTGACCCATGATGTCATCTCAGTGCGGTAGTTTTGAGATGCGTAAGTGTTTGTAGAAGGCGTAAGTGATCATGTGGTGGTTGAGTTAAAGACCATAGTTCATATACAAACAAAACAGATTAATATTTTGTGTTTAAAAAGTGATCTGTAACTTCCCTCTGATGGTAAGGTATAGGTTAGGCTAGAGGGTTTTTTTTGTCATGTGAGCGCCGAAGGTGCGAAAATTTTGGGCTGAGACCTGTGTTCCATTGTACATTGTTACCAGTAGTTTACGGGGACGACTAAAGATTATTTATTATCTATAATACAGAAGTATTAAGACATCCCGCATACAGGTTCTCCCGACATGCTGACGTCATGGGTCAAAGCTGACGGGTGGTATCCCAGTATTCAGTTATGCCGAAAACATTCCAAAACAAAACTGAACTTATAAAACTTTCCATTATGCACAAAGTTACTTTCCTTCATCACAGTGTTCTGCAAAGTAATTGCCATTGTGAATGATCAAAGATGCAAATGATTAGTGTCTTAAATTAATCCATGACGCTAGGGTAGAATGGGTGAACTTAAATTGATCAGTTTATAATGTAAAAAGTAACATAACAAAAGGAAAATGATCAATTTTTCGAGTCTTACAACCCTCTCCCCCCCCCCCCCCCCCACACACACACACACACACACACACACACACACACACACACACACACACACACACGACGTCATGAGTCAAAGCTAGCTGGTGATATTGCTTACTTCAGTGGACCCAAATTTACTATAAGCCTACATTATTTAAAGTTCCATAAGTCACTTATGTAAATGTTTTCTCAGACACAATGATATGCATAAGATGTCTACTTTAAAAACAAATATTGTAGGTGTAACTAATCAGGTGCACATGAAAAATAATAGTGATGTCTTTCAGATCTATGGATCTCTTCAGTGTCACTGGCTCCTGCAATGAAGCATTGCAGCTTAATAAAAAAAGTGTTTGTAGTATTGTACAAATTTCTCCATAGGCAAAATCCATAAGTACCATTAATTTGGGACAAACAGGCATGCTGAGACGTTCAATTGTGTCAAAAGACACTACCGGCTGGGGGGGGGGGAGGCAGAAAGTGTTTGCCACTCTACATAAGGTTGCACTCTTACTGCTGTTATTCAAAGTTAACATACGTGACTTATGGTAGTCACCAATGAATTTGTTGCATTACTAATAGTGGACATATGTCTGGATTAACTTATTTAATTGTGCCATGATGCTATGGCATCACCTCCCGCTATTCAAGTTTCAGTCGCTTTTGCATATCAATTTTTTAATGGAATTTGGATGCAGTCCGTCTTGTCATGATTGGTGAACCACGTGTCTGTTCAACAAACATATGCAAAGCTCAACATACAAGTAGTTTAGCTGAACTCATGCAGTCGCTGTCTTTGCAAGCAGTAAAAATTTACTGATATTACTTCTTCGCCGATGATCAAACTGTTGCAATCTCAAACCTATAACCGTCAGTTCTACTTAAAAATAGGCTGAAATTTTGCTTGTGAAAGCGTTGCCGTTCCGTTTTTAATTTCGTAAACGTAACTTCATTTGGATAATAATTAGTAACAAGCGGCTATATAACAGTTTGTTTTGCATCAAATGCAAGACATTCGTACAAAAGTTGGAATTCACGTAAATAAACAGTACACACGCCAGCGACAACCGTCGTGTAGGGCATCGTCAAGCCTTATGTCTACGTAACTACAATTTACATTTGACAATCACGCTAAATATTGACAATACGCAAACATACTTACTCGGAAAGAAAGCGGCAACGACAACAAACGCTGAGAAACAGTCACGCCACGAGAAATAACTCTCGATGCCATTTCGCCCAGGAACCTTAACAACAGGAAACGACAGGAATTTCACCATTCATGACACATGTCGTCATCAAATAGTCATATCGATTACTTGGCCATTCAAGCCATATCGTTTTTACCGGCTATTCAACAGCAACACGTGCTCTCTACTAAATTATTTACATACTCCATAGATATTAAGCACCAAACTTTTGTTACTTGGTGTTGCCAAACGAATCAAATGTTATAATTACTATAACGGATTTGATATTGATCTACGCTGCAGATCTTAATATCACACAGAAATTCTTGCATTTACTGACAATTTTAGAGTTTGCCCTCTCTGTTAGTAAATCCCGCCTATGTATGGATACTCCACTTCTTTCTGTTGAAATGACCGATGGAATAAGCAAGGCATTTCATTCAAACTTGACGTTGCTGATTGCATTGTACTGCTATGACCGAAAGTACAGTACTACCAAGGAGTACTGCAGCTATATATGATAGCTGGTGCCGTAGGTGCTTGACAGAACATGATAATAATCATGAAAAAGGAAATATATGATATCGGTTTCCCCTGATAACAAAGATCTGTTCTGCGATCACGGGATCAAGTCAGATATAATAACTATCTGCAGAATAGGTTAACTATAGCATATTGTGAGGTGCACGCTGTACATAATTTTACACGCAGGTTTATTATTCATGGCGTAACGTCCCGTATTAGGTTGGCAACACAAATCGAACTTAAGGGGCAATACCTCATTACCTCTCCTCCCCTCCCCTCCGCTCCCCGCCACTACTTGCCGACAGTTGCGAATGCGATATTCAGGTCCAGGTACACCGATGGGTTGATTATAAAACAAACGGGAATCCCTTGATTACGGTTAAAGTGTAATCACGATTATTTTATCTCTCAGCGGCACCAACGGTAAAACGTCCATTAGCAAAACGCTTTCGTCTATACGGAAATTTGATACCGGGTGTATAACTCCGCCCTGACCTGTAATTAGACAAAAAGGAAAGTTACACGTAGAGTCATTAAGACTGTAAAAGATTATAAAAGTTATCAAAATCGAACAAACCTACATGGAATACTTACTATATTGTAATAAGACAGCTCTACAGTCTTTAAGAAACCAAGTAGTAGTTGAATATAAATGTCGAAACTGAGAGACATGAACTCGCTACAAATCATTCACGACCTCTCGCCCATTTTAAAAAAGAAATTTGCCCGTAATAACTAGGCTGTGGTGAGGTTCTGAAAACAATGGTTTTGTATGGTGTGTAACGCGGTTCTGGAGTCTATAGTCTCAGATTTGTTATTAATTGACCTTTAACTATAAGAACTCTACCAAAAAAGTAATTTTTTAAGAATCGTCGATCTGCCGTTGTCTTATAGTACTGTACTTCCATAACACGCGATTTATAAAGGGTAAATTAAAAAATACGAGAATTATTTAGCAATCAATATAAAGTTTCTAGTGACTTTATTACGACATCGATGTAGGCCTACATGGTGAAGATGTAAGACTTTTCAAACTTCTATGCGAATTAAATATCAAAACCAACTTCACAAATCCATGTTTACTTTTACTGCAGCGAAGCAAGATAAATGACCCTCTGGATTGGCCAAATTTAATAATGAGCAACTTCCGCATTTAATACAAGAAATGTTTTCGCAATTGCAAATATGAATCAGCACAGTCATATGATTTAACGCTGACATGTGAAAATTTGTGCCGGACGGAGTGGAACTCGAACCCCAAAATTCCGGTTCCATCACACACTGCACATGGTATTTAAATGAGCCACGGCATGGCTTGCGACAATTGTAGTAAATCTTCCCCTGTGCGGGTCTTACATGGCAAAATGTACGAGCACTTATTGACAGTAGGAAATGTGTGGCATATGGAAGTTTAAGTCGGGACTGATGACCTAGCTGTTTGTTCTTTTCCTCCCATCAACCAACCAACCGGGAGACGTGCGCAGATAGCACAATAATTAACACGAACACTCGAAAAGCGGCAAATCTTGGTTCGAGTGCCGGTCCAACGCAGATTTTCATACGCCAGTATTAAATCGTACAGATGATGCTGATTGCTATTCGCAATTGCGAATACATTTCTTGATTCTTTTGACTGCTATAGTCGCTGCAGTGTCAATTCATCGAGACATATATGCAAGTCTGCGGCAAGTTTCCATCGGTTCCATCAGTAAACACGGATAGTGCAAGGCACGGTTTCTGCCCCCTCCCCCCAGTTTTATTTATTTTATAGAAAACAGAAACCGGAACACCTCGGCTAAATGAAAGTTCCATGACCTCCCCCCCTCCCCCCCCCCCAGACCACAGTCCTGAAATAGCCAAGACGAAGTCAGTAAATAGGTTTTCTTGACGCCCCCCTCCTCCCGCAAAGAAATGCTTGATACGCCACTGTACAACATTTAAATTTTGCCGAAGTTGGTGCAATCAAATTTTAGGTTTACCAGGGTTAAATACTGATTAGACTGCTTGTTCAAATGTTTGTAGAACTTATGGGACTTAACTACAGGGTCATCAGTCCCTAAGCTTACAAACTACTTATGAACTAGCTACGACTAAGGACGGCACAAATATCCATGCCCGAGGGGGGATTCGAACCCCCGACCGTAGTGGCCGTGCAGACCGTGACTGGAGCGCCTCAGTCCCCTCGGCCACCGCGGCCGGCGATTTGACTGCTTGTCCGAGTCAAACAATCACCTTCCGATCACAATTATAAGTTATATTTACATTTGGTAAATAGAATTTTTGTTGTCATGAAGATGCTTGAAGACAGATACAAACTATCAAATGGAAAGCTACTTCGAACGTTTCTAGAACCAACTTCAAGTTATGAACGTAGAAATTGTAGACGTGCGTGAAAGTCGTGATGGAGGTGTGCAACCACTATTAATTATTAAAATGACTCAAAAAAGCTGAAAGGTCGCAAAATAGAATCACCAGGATGTTTCAGGATATATCTTCAGATGCTCTGCATATAAGTTATTAAATTTGTACGCAATGAGCCATGATACCAAAATTAATACCTTTAAAAGCACCATCAGTAAGTTTGCAGTTATCGCAAGTACTGTAGACCCTTATTTGGTGGGAAGCTAAGACTAAAAACGTTTCATCTGTGATCAACAAGGCCCTTATGGCAGAATCATACTTCATATGTGAATTAAATAAACTGTGCCGCAGTTATTGCCTTGTTTCATAAAACTTTATTTTATTTTGCACGACCCCTACGTTTCGGGTTATGAGCCCATTTCTAGTACCTTACTATTCCAAAATACACAAGTCACGACAAATCATTACATTACTACATTTATATGTTTTTGACTCCAACACTGGAAGGTATTACAGTTTAATAATTAAGAAACGATTAAATTTGCATTTTACATTCAGTGGAATACGTTTTATAAATTATTTTGTTCATACTAACTTATTGTAATACCCCTATTATGCAGGGTGAATCGAAATTCTCGCACTCGGGCTTCGCAGCGCGATTCCTCAACTGCCAACAATGAAAAATGTCTCCCACAAAATTTCATCCTGCGCATATTTCCGCCAGTAAATGGACGTTAGAGACTGAGATAGCCGTGTGTTCCATACGTCAGTGTGTTTCATAATTACACCAACACACTTGTAAGGAATGTACACTACTGGCCATAAAATTGCTACACCAAGAAGAAATGCAGATGATAAACGGGTATTCATTGGACAAATATATTATGCTAGAACTGACATGTGATTACATTTTCATGCAATTTGGGTGCATAGATCCCGAGAAAATTGCTACACCAAGAAGAAATGCAGATGATAAATGGGTATTCATTGGACAAATATATTATGCTAGAACTGACATGTGATTACATTTTCACGCAATTTGGGTGCATAGATCCTGAGAAATCAGTACCCAGAACAACCACATCTGGCCGTAAAAACGGCCTTGATACGCCTGGGCATTGAGTCAAACAGAGATTGGATGGCGTATACAGGTACAGATGCCCATGCAGCTTCAACACGATACCACCGTTCATCAAGAGTAGTGAGTCACTGGCATATTGTGACGAGCCAGTTACTCGGCCACAATTGACCAGACGTTTTCAATTGGTGAGAGATCTGGAGAATGTGCTGGCCTGGACATCAGTCGAACATTTTCCGTATCCAGAAAGGCCCGTACAGGATCTGCAACATGTGGTCGTGCATTATCCTGCTGAAATGTAGGGTTTCACAGGGATCGAATGAAGGGTAGAGCCACGGGTCGTAACACATCTGAAATGTAACGGCCTCTGTTCAAAGTGCCGTCGATTCGAACAAGATGTGACCGAGACGTGTAACCAATGGCACCCCACACCATCACGCCGGGTGGTACGCCAGTATGGCGATGACGAATACACGCTTCCATTGTGCGTTCACCGCGATATCCCCAAACACGGATGCGACCATCATGATGCTGTAAACAGAACCTGGATTCATCCGAAAAAATGACGTTTTGCCATTCGTGCACCCAGATTCGTCGTTGAATACACCATCGCAAGCGCTACTGTCTGTGATGCAGCGTCAAGGGTAACTGCAGCCATGGTCTCCGAGCTGATAGTCCATGCTGCTACAAACGTCGTCGAACTGTTCGTGAAGATGGTTGTTGTCTTGCAGACGGTCCCATCTGTTGACTCAGGGATCGAGACGTGGCTGCACGATCCGTTACAGCCATGCGGATAAGATGCCTGTCATCTCGACTGCTAGTGATACGAGGCCGTTGGGATCCATCACGGCGTTCCGTATTGCCCTTCTGAACCCACCGATTCCGTATTCCGCTAACATTCGTCGATTCGCGACAAACGCGAGCAGCATTGTCGCGATATGATCCTTATCAATGTCGGAAACGTAATGGTACGCATCACAACAACGTTTCACCAGGCAACGCCGATCAACTGCTGTTTTTGTATGAGAAATCGGTTGGAAACTTTTGTTCATGTCAGCACGTTGTAGATGTCGCCACCGGCGCCAACCTCGTGTGAATGCTCTGAAAAGCTAATCATTTGCATATCACAGCAGCTTCTTCCAGTCGGTTAAATTTCGCATCTGTAGCACGTCTTCTTCGTGGTGTAGCAATTTTAATTGCCAGGAGTGTATTAGGCGTCTTGAGGAAGAAAATGAGCATGGAAACCCATGCCCGGATACGCCATTCAACGACGCTACGGAGAGTCCGAGTTACAGGCACCAGCTCCTGCCGCTAATCCCCTCCAGCAATTTCGACGCTCTGTCGCGTCATTGGATGACGTTTCCTGGCATGGGTTTCTATGTTCACTTTGTTCCTCAAAACACCTCTCACATCCTCTAGACGCTTGTTGGTGTAGTAGTGTAATTTTGAAATACACTGACGCATGGGGCACACACCCATCTCAATCTTCGACGTCCATTTACTGCCGGAAATATGCGCAGGACGAAATTTTGTGAGAGACAGTTTTTCTTATTGCTAGCGTGTGAGTGCGCGAACTTAGATTCACCCTTTATAATTATCTTAATGCTGGTTGTTTGGTTGATTGTTGGAGTCAGGGGACCAAACTGGTAAGGACATCAGTCCCCTGGTGGGTAGGAGAAGGAGTGAGGATAGGAAACGATAGGAAGCAGTGGCGTAACTATAGGGGGGGGGGATGAGGGGGATGTAACCCCCCCAGAACCCTAAATTGTATAACAGCAATCTGGTAAACGTAAAGAATGGAAACTTGGGGTGTTTTACCATAAGCTTTCGTTGGATGGGAGTGAATTGGTTTTTTCAACAGGAGTGGTAGATGGTAGTCTGTCTGGAAACTGACTATAATTTTGCACGTCAAGCAGATCTATCCCCCCCCCCCAAAGCCAAGTCCTAGTTACGCCACTGACAGGAAGGGAAAGGAATTGCAGTCCAAGGAGCAAAGAAGGAAGAAATACTGCATTAGCTCGCCACGCACGTACTCAGGAAAGGACCGTGAGCCCCCTGTGGGAGCTTTAGTGCCGATTACTTACTGAAATTGTCTAGTGACAGCCAGTGGTGCAGCCAGGTTTGGTTCTGTGTGTGTGGGGGGGGGGGGGCTAATATTTTAAAATTAAAGTCTATTGAATTTATTACTCTATGACTTATTTTTACACTTTTTATAGTTTAACCAATTATATTACGAATATAATTGCACAAGAAATAAAATGAGTAGACTCGCATTAATTGGAAATTGGAAGAGGAGCAATGTGGTGGAAATGGAGTGTATATAATCAGCTCGTAAAATAATTAAGCAGTTTCTATGTTACTAGCCAAAGAGAAATGTCTTGGCGGCCGCGGTGGCCGAGGAGACTGAGGCGCTCCAGTCACGGTCTGCACGGCCACTACGGTCGGGGGTTCGAATCCCCCCTCGGGCATGGATATTTGTGAACATTTTCCAATTTTATCATCGTAAATTTCATTATTGATCACATGGGTCATTGTCGCTAATGTATGTGAATGTGTATTCTCAGATTACCGGAAAAATGTCGACCACATGAAAAATAGGGGCCTTTGGATGCCGTTGACGTAAGTTCACGATCACCAATGTCTCCACTATGATTGTCTGATTTTGTTGTGGGGCTATATAGCTGCTTGACTTGTCCCTAGTTTTCAGAAATAATTTGTGTCCTATTCTCTGGGAGGATTACATACAACACATTGCTACCGCCAGTTTAGGTAATGAAGTACAATGAACCTTATGTACATGTCACAACGTATACAAATATGCAAGGAAAAATAGATGAGATGTAAAGAAAGTCATATGTTATCCCGCAGAAATGTAAGTACCCTAATTGCACTATTACTTTATTTATTAATCATTTCAGACGTACTTACATTAAAATTTATATACAACAAGAGAAACAAGGCAGTAAAAATACAAAATGAAGTAAAAATCCAAATGCCGGTACTATAAAGATTATCATTTCTGGCGACAAGCAGGAACATAATTACGTCCTCCACAAATGTAATTAAATATGCAGCGACCAGTGTGTGGACACTTCACATGCCTTCCTGGTAGCGCCAATTACATTGGGGGGCGGGGAGGGGGGAGCATCTAGTGGAACACAATTTGCATTCAAGAAGAGGGCTCATTGTCTGTTCTTCGCCACACTCACGTAGCGTCGAGTCGAAGGGAAATCCCCATTTTCTCATTTTCGTCTTCGCTCATCCAACTCCTGAGAGCAGTCTGTTTAGCGTCTTCCATGTTGACTATCTTTCGTCGTGACATGGATGGAGGCTTTCTGAGGGCACCATCCATCATGCGAGGTGGCTAGATCTACAGAGCCATGAATTCACTCTGAAGTTTGATGATGGTTTATTAAGCCTTTCCTTTTTTTTTTTTTTTTTTTTTTTTTTTTTTTTTTTTTTTTTAAAGCCTGAGCCTATGGTTTGCTGGTTGGTTGTCCATATAAAGTATGGGTCACAAGATTTGGTGCTTTAGTTTTCTCCGGTTTGGATGCGCACTCACGGCGGATATCTGGAGGTGGGATATCTGCTAAACAATAAACTTTATCAAGTGGTGTACATCTCAGACATCCTGCAATGAGTCTGCAGGTCTCATTTAAGGCGATATCCACTTACTTGGCATGACTACATTTGTACCAGACTCTGCAGCTGAATACCAAATGCTATAGCTGATGTTCTTAAAGTATGGAAATGTGCTCCCTAGGCTGTACCTGATAATTTCCGGAGAATGTTGTTCCTTGCAGATACTTTCCTTTTGGTGTTCAAGTAGTGTATTCCACAGGTAAGTGCTCGTTCAAGAGTTACTCCTAAACACTTTGGGGTGAACAGTGCTATAATTGTTTACCTTCCCAGATCAAATGTTCAAATGTTGACTATGAGTCCATAGGCCGGCCGCGGTGGCCGAGGGGACTGAGGCGCTCCAGTCACGGTCTGCACGGCCACTACGGTCGGGGGTTCGAATCCCCCGTCGGGCATGGATATTTGTGCCATTCTTAGTCTTGGCTAGTTCATAAGTAGTCTGTAACTTAGGGACTGATGACCCCGTAGTTAAGTCCCATAAGTTCTACAAACATTTGAACATTTTATTAGTCCATAGGCTTACAAAATACTTAAACTAAATTAAACTAACCTAAGGTTAGTTTAAGTAGTTTGTAAGCCTGGGGGACTGATAACCACAGTAGTTTGGTCCCATAGAACATTTTTTTTTTTGTCTCAGTTGGTTCTCTTAATAATAACCACTTAGAATTTGGGGCATCTTGTCTTCAGCAGTGGCATCATCGGCATACAGTAGGGGAGAGTAGTACACAGTGAAACACGGTACACAGTGGAACATTCCATCTCAATTGTTTTTAGTAATTTTTTTCTACTTGTTGGTTTCCTTGTATGTTTATTATGATAAGACACATCTTTGACTGTAATGGTGGACAGTTTGGTTGATTATTCTTGTTTCTATGCGTCATTGTTGGTTTTCGGTGGTCAGAAGTTGCAATTAACGTCTCTTTGTAAGTTTAATGTTTTCGATATAACATACAGCTGAAAGAAATATTATGTTTTGTGATAAGATAAAAGTCTTTAGCTATATATTGACCAGTTTTAAATTTGGTAGATACGTAGATTAAGAGTTGTGACTAACTTATTAGTTTATGGTGACTTTGGTACACAGTGAAACACTTGTATGTGGTACACAGTGGAGCAGTACGATTGGCCTCAGATGCATATATGACTCCTCCTAACACCAGAGTGAGTAGCTATTGAAGAAAAGACTTTGAGAAAAAGTATAGAGCTGGAAGAAAAGGAGAAAAGAAGTATGAAGAGAGTCAACAAGCAAAATAAATAAATAAATAAATAAATGATGTGTAAGTAAAACAGTTTCAAGTGAAAGTGATGAAGAAAGTGACAAAGATTAAGGGCATACAGTGAAACAGAGATAAGTGTATCATTACATTTTAAGTGGAAGTGGAACGTTATGATTGGTAACTACATTTTGGTGAAATTCCAAAACAATGTATATTTTGTAGCTAAAGTCTTGAACTCAGTAGTTTGTGGTACTGAGTATGATGTCTCATACCTTCGGAAAAGAAAAAAAAAGTTACTGTTTTGTATTCCCAGTTGCAGAAGACATAGTATGTGATTCACATAAGAGACTCTCCAATCACCAGTATATTCGTTTTCCAATCAATTTTGGTGGAGTTAATATTCACTGAACAACAATTTCTGTATGTTAATGTTTGTACCTGTATTTAACAAAGATATTTATCTTTTATAAGTCAGTCAGCAAGTAATAAATATAAAAAATGGCAGCTGTTTCACTGTGTACTATACACAGTACACAGTGAAACATTTGCGGAGGTTGTTTAAAATTGTTATTTCACTTATGAATTAGTAGGAAAATAATTATATTTTGTTCCAAAATATTGACAAAGTATTGTTCTTTCAAGTAAACAAAGAAAATTTGTTTTGTAAGTAGTAGTTTATACGAAACAATCAAAAGGTTAATTTTTGTTTCACTACGTACTACTCTCCCCTACTTATAAAATTAAACACGAATTCCTTCACGCAAACGATTCCAGGCCCATATGTCGGTAGACTATCAGTGTTGAAATCACACAAATGGCCCTTCCATGCGTCAGCGAACTGCGTCTAACGGAACGCAATGCATCATACCTAGCTCGCAGCAGCCGCAGAGGAATGTTATGACGTCACGCCAAAGCCAACTGCCCGTGTGAGCCGCACCACTGACGCTGGTGTTCCTATTTCTCCTACTTCTGCAAAGTATCTTACTAATTTCTGCACTTTTCGCTATATATTCCCCATATGTACGATGGTAAAAATTTGTACTTACCGAGACATTAAATAAATAAGCCTTATTATGGTATATTCTTAAATTAGAAACAATGTGTGCCAAGGTGCTGCCATGGAATCACGTCTACAATAAAAGCTGAATACGTAGCTATGGAAAAACTTGTGGAATTCGACCTGGGAGAAAATCAGTTTGGATTTAGGAGAAATGTAGGAACACGGGAGGCAATACTCACATTACGACTTATCTTAGAAGATAGGCTAAGGAAAGGGAAACCTACGTTTTTAGCGTTTGTCGATTTGGAGAAAGCTTTTGACAATGTCGACTCGAATACACTCTTCCAAATTCTGAAGGTATCAGGGGTAAAATATAAAGGAGCGAAGAGTTATATTCAACCTATACAAAAACCAGACAGCGGTTATTAGAGTCGAAGGGCAAGAAAGGGACGCAGAGGTTGGGAAGGGAGTAAGACAGGTTTGTAGCCTTTCTCCAATGTTGTTCAGTCTGTACATTGAGCAGGCAGTGAAGGAATTGAGGAGAAAATTGGAGAAGGCATTAAAGTGCAGGGAGACCGCAAAAGATCTGGAAGAGCAATTGAATGGGATGGACAGTGTCTTGAAAGGAAGATATAAGATGAACATTAACAAGAGTAAAACGAAGGTAATGGAATGCAATGTCAGAAAATCAGGCAATGCTGAAGGAATTAGATTAGGTAATGAGACAATAAAAGTAGTAGATGAATTTTGTTATTTGGGTAGCAAGATAACTTCCGATGGCTGAAGTAAAGAAGATATAAAATGCAGAATGGCTATGGGAAGAAAAGCGTTTCTAAAGAAGCGAAATTTGTTAACATCCAATATTAATTAAAATGTTAGGAAGTCCTTTCTGAAAGCATTTGTCTGGATTGTAGCATTGTATGGGAGTGAAAAGTGGACGATAAGGGGTTCAGATAAAAAGATGATATAAGCTTTTGAAATGTGGTGCTACAGACGAATGATGAAAATTAGATGGGTAGATCACTTAACTAATGAGGAGGTGCTTAACCGAATCGGGGAGGAAAGGAGTTTCTGGCATATCCTGACAAAGAGAAGGGATAGATTGGTTGGACACATTCTGAGACATCAAGGAATCGTCAACTTAGAATTAGAAGGAAGCGTGTGGGGTAAAAATCGTAGAGGGAGACCGATTAACGAATATAGTAAACAGATTCAAAAGGATGTATGTTGCCGAACGTATTCTCAGATGAAGAGACTTGCACAGGACATGGTAGAGTGGAGAGCTGCATCAAACAAGTCTGCGGATGAAGACCACAACAACGATAATGGTTTACAAATAACCCATTACAATTACGTAGGCTTCCGCGCCAGAGTCAGATGACACAAAAGTTTTCTGGGTGTTGTGCCGCGTCATGATGTAAGAAGGCTATTACGTAAATAATCGACGTTTCAGTCAACATTACAGTGGCCTTCATCTTCAGATGACCACCTTAAGATGAAGGCCACTGTAACGTTGTCCGAAACGTCGGTTATTTAAGTAATAGCCTTCTTACATCATGACGCGGTACAACACCCAGAAAACTTTTATGTCAACCCATTACAAATTTAGCCATTGTATAATCAACTTTACAGACCCTGACTTCCTGTTCTCCTAGAATTTTCAACTTTCTATTACACTGAGTGCTAGAAAAAAACGGAAATTGTTCGATTACTTCCGACATGTGAGTACGTCTGCCCACATGGATCATTAGACCCCAACCGTGTGAGTACTGCTAGCGTCCACTCCCACCAAAACCTGCTCAGCATCCGCTTCCTTCCTTCCTTCTGACTTTCCTGTTTAAGACTCAAAACCACTGACCTTCAGATTCCACAGCCTAATGGGTGGAACATCAAATACAAATTCTTCCATTATATTTGTCATTACCACAAGTATTATTTGCAACACAAATGTTTCATACCCTACATTGCCACGAACACAACTACAGTCTTCTGCCGTAGGTTTCTAGCGTGTGACAGAGACAATTATCCAGGCATCTGTTTCTCCTTCGAGTCCACCGCCTGCACCTTAGCAAAAATTCACCACTATGTACACATAACTTAGCTGTCCCTCCTCGGTTAACGAAAACCGAACACCAACTATCAAACTATTACAGTGAAACTCGCTATTGTCAGAGTAAACGAAAAATCACCCTATATTTCCATATTCTAAGTATCCTTTCCCTCTGTGCCAGTGCTAGATATGAGTCCACTTTGAGTCACCTAATTATCCTAGGTTGGATTCCTCTATTTCACATGAAGACTCTGAATTTGCTATGTCAAGTAAATTACCAGAAGGATTGATTAACACTGCTTGTGCCGTTTTAGGTAATCTCTCCAACACAAACGCATTAGACACGATTTTCATTTATTGCTATAATCAACATAAAAGCTCAAATGCGGATGACTAAAGTGTACAGGCTTTCTCATCTACACTCCGCTATTAGCAACATCGTAAACACGTCCAGCATACTGCCATTTTTGCCGTAATTACCGCTAATTGGACTTTGTATACCGTACACCATTCTACTCTTTGAGTCTTCGTCCCGGGCTTAACCCTTTCAGTCCCACATTATGAAATCAGCTTTGGAAGAATTAAAATTAAGTGTTTTCTGTATTAATATAGTGCAGTAAACATATGAAAGTATGAAATAAATCGCAATTTGCGATCAGTTATGGCTTCACTGTACTAGGTTTAGATGAAATACCCAAGTGCTGAGAATGAAAATTTGTGCTCGACCGGCAGTGGGGTTAGTCACTGTGTGCTCGGTGGCAGAGTGGTCAACGCGTCTGCCTTGTAAGCAGGAGATCCCGGGTTCGAATCCCAGCCGGGCAAAAACTTTCATTCGCCGCACTTGTGTATTTCATCTAAACCTAGTACAGTGAAGCCATAACTGATCACAAATTGCGATTTATTTCATTAATTTGAACGCTGTAATGTCGTTAAAAATATATATAATTGTATAAAAAAATGTGTTTTAAAATTTTTGGTCGAACTATTGATTTTTATGTCATGTATTTCATGCTCAACACAGACGTTTGTATCGAGGTATTTTATTACTTGGACGTTATTTTGTCGATATTAACACTGTCACATCAATAATGCTAGCATAATATTCGCCACAGCATCAAAGACAACACAATTCACTGCTGGAATGAAATAAAAAGGAACCACACTCACGCTCACACTCACAGCCACGTACAGACGGCAACGCAACACAATCTCCAAGATGGACAGATTAATGCCTCAGAAGTGGCTACACGCCGTACCAAGCGGCAAGATGTCGTACTAGAAGCATGTTGTTCATCAACAAAAATGCAACTTTAAGGATTGATGCACAAAATACGGTATAAATCAACTTTTAAACCGTTGTTGTTCAGGAACAACACTGAGAATGAAAGGGGTAACCATCGTCCGAAACAGTGAACATGGTATATTAAAAAAATATTAAACTTGCGATACGTAAAAGACTGCAAAAATGCATCCTCCCACTCGTATTGTCCCGCGCGGTAGTATCCGAGCGCACTAAGGCGCCTTGCTGCGGAGTGCGCGTCTGCTCCCAGTCGGAGATTCGAGTCCTCCCTCGGGCATGGGTGTGTATGTTGTCCTTAGCGTAAGTTAGTTTAAGTAGTTTGTAAGTCTAGGGACTGATGACCACTGCAGTTTGGACCCATAGTTTTACAAACATTTGAACTCGTATTGTAGTCAACGTACCAATGTTTCTCGACTCCAACAGACACACACCTGTCAACTACCTACCAGTACATTACACACATTACTGACACATCTTAGATGCTGGCTGGCTTCCAATCGCAAAACTAACCACAGTCATCTCGAACTGCATTACAAGCACGAGACTTCTCCTCTAAGCCAGTGATTTTCAATCTTTTCGAATGTGCGACTCACTTCCAAGTACAAAAACTGGCACCCCCTTCCCCTTCGTCACAAAGCGTCAGAGTTATATTATCTCAAAGAAAATAAATTTAATACTCTTTGTTTTGCTTCAGCATTCTTTTAAATTGTTGGACAACGGCTTTTGTATATTTTTCGGAATGGAAAACATTAACCTATTTTTAGATGATTTCCGACAGGAAAATATATTTCGCTTAAGGACTGTTTCGCATTTCAGGCAAGACTCACAAGGGAATTATGCTCGTTAAGTAAGGTCCCACTCTGCAGACAATTTGATAAGAAGTAGATCTTTTTTATCGATTTTTTTTTTCAGAATTACTTATTGTATCAAGTTCTCTTACCTACCGATACTTTCCTGACAACAGTTTTCAGACTTTGCGCTTATTCATAATTGTTGTTGTTGTTATGGTCTTCAGTACGGAGACTGGTTTGATGCAGCTCTCCACCCCACTCTATCCTGAGCAAGCCTTTTCAACTTATCATAAAAACGGCAAACCACATCCATTTGCATCTACTTACTATATGCATCTCTTGGTCTCCCTCTGCGATTGTTACCCCACATACTTCCCTCCAATGCTAAATTTATGATTCCTCGATGTCTAAGAATGTGTCCTACCAAGCGATCCCTTCTTTTAGTCAACGTATGCCAAAAAATTCCTTTTCTCACTATTTCTGTTCAGTACCTCTTCCTTAGTTACGCGACCTACCCACTTAATCTTCAGCGTTCTTCTCTAGCACCACATTTCAAAAGCCTCTACTCGCGTTCTTCTCTAGCACCACATTTCAAAAGCCTCTACTCTTCCTGTTCGTACTATTTATCGTCCATGTTTCATCCTTTACAATGCAACACTCCACACAAATGCCTTCAGAAAAGACTTCCTTACACTTGAATTAATATTCGGTGTTAACAAATTTCTCTTTTTCAAAAATGCTTTTCTTCCCATTGCCATTCTGCATTTTACATCCTGTGTACTGCGACCGTCATATGTTATTTTACTACACAAGTAACAAAACTCATCTACCACCTTCATTGTTTCGTTACCTAATCTAATTGCTTCAGCATCGCCTGATTTTCTAAGACCGCATTCCATTACCCTTGTTTTTCTCTTGTTAAGGTTCATTTCATACGCTATCTTCAACACACTGTCCATTCCATTCAACTGCTCCTCCAGGTCCTTTGCTGTCTCTGACGGAATTACATTGTCATCATCAAACCGCTATGATTTTATTTCTTCACCATGAACTTTAATCCCTATTCAAAATTTTTCCTTGCTTTCCTTCACCGCCTGGTCGATGTACAAATTGAATAACATCGGAGGAAGGCTACAACCCTGTCTTACTCCCTTCCCAACTAATGCTTCCCTTTCATGCCCTTCGAGTCTAATAACTGCAGTCTGGCTTTTGTAAGTAACTCTCCTTCCCCTGCTGACTTCAGAATTCGTAAGTGTGAATTCCAATCAACACTGTCAAAAGCTTTCTCCAAATCTACAAAAGCTAAAAATGTAGGTTTGCCTTTCCTTTATCTTCTAAGATAAGTCGTAAAGTTAGTATTGCCTCCCGTGTTCCTACTTTCCTCCTGAATCCAAACTGATCTTCCTCGAGGTCAGCTTCTACCAGCTTTTCCATTCTCCTGTAGATAATTCGTGTTACAATTTTGCAACTATGACTTATCAAACTGATGGTTCTGTAATTTTCACACATGTCTGCGACTTATTTCTTTTAACACACTGTATTATAAAACAATTTATGGTCTATTAAGTTCATAATGAATGTTAGACGAAGAAGCCTGTAATTATAACATTATTTAGGCGTATGCTTTTATATGAGTGAACCGCTAGTTATTCTATGGCCTAGTACTTCCTCCTGTGACGGCGACCCCTGAGCAAGACTTGGCGTGTAAAACAAGCTGACACTATAACTCCCAAACTATTTTCAGCAGTCTTAGAAAAACCTATGTCTAAATTAAATTAGGAAAAAAGCGGCAATTAAATTCTTTGAAAAAGATTGAACAACTTGTGGTTTGCAGGTGATATTGTGCTATTTGCAAATGATGTAGAAGAACTTCAAATATTAGTTAGCGAACTTGCGATAATATGCTCTGAAATAGGTCTGAAAATGGATGTTGATTAAACCAAGATTAGGATCAATGATTGGACACCGGAAGGTATATTGGTATTTGATTTTGGAAGGGACTAAACTACAAAGGTTATCATTCCCCACCGGAGGGAAATGTATCTGTTGGAAGTACACAAGTGCAAAGTGTCACAGAATATATCTCCCTTTGTCAACTGTAAACATGAAAGGAGATCTAAAACCAAAAATATTTCGACATATTAAATAGGGCTGGCAAGGTTACCGAAGACAGTCTTCAGTTTGTAAGTCTGTATCTTGTAGCCAAAAGCCACCGCATGATATTGTACTGGTTTTCTTTTCGTTAATGTCCATAGTTATTGTAATAATAAATATAAAGTACAACGCCGCGCATATTTTGAAGAGTTTGCAATGAAAAATGTAGTTGCTGGCCAGTTTGCGTTTGGTGCATTTTACACCATACATTACTGCATAAGAAACGTAGCTAACATATCGAAATTGTTTTTAACGGTGGATGGAGAGCCATACCTCTTTCCATTCTAGAGAAAATACGTGAGATAAAACGTTTGATGCGACGCGGTCGGCAGCTACGCGGCTGTTGCCGCCTGCTGTGCCAGAGTGCGGAGATGCCTCGCGTCTCTCTTCTTCGTATGCTGCCGATACAGACCCAAACTGGAAATGAACAACTTACTGAAATAGAAAGACATTGAGGTTCATAATCCGAGGATGCTGATTGTGTATTTTTCTGGTCTATTGTCTCTGGTTTCAGTAAAGTTTGTGGCAGGCATGACAGCTCAATCTAGGCTAAAATTCCCATTACTACTGAATAATAAGTTCGGCGAAGCCAGAAGGGACGTACAACGATTCTTTTTACCATCAGGGGCCTTCTTCAATTTCTTGAAACACAATGTCCACCCCTTCGTGGAGCTTCAGCCCACTGCAAAAACATAGATGATGCTCGTCTCCCGGCAGTATTCCTCAAGCTGAACTCAACATTCAGAAATCCAACAATTGCAATTGCAGTTGCAGTTATCTTCACTAATTACTAACAAATATGATGGCTGCTGATGTGCCGTGGCAGAGCGGCCGAGCGCATTGAAGCGCTATGCTACTACGATGCGCGAGGCCATTCCCCGTCGGGGGTTCGAATCCCCTTTCGGGCATGGATGTTTACGCCGTCTTTAGTATATGGTATTTTGTACGTTTAGGGACTGATGACCCCGTAGTTAAGTCCCATGAGCTCTACAAACATTTGAACTTTTTTTTTTTTTTGAGCTGCTGAAGATAATCATCATTAGTAATGATGACAGAGACAAAATAGGAATGCAATGTAATAAAATATTGGACGTACAAGCATAGCTGCCGTCAAAAAAAAAAAAAAAAAAAAAAAAAAAAAAAAAAAAAAAAAAAAAAAAAAAAAAAAAAAGCAGACGTCAGTATCTTAGTACTCAGGACCATGGAAGAGCTACGAATGAAGACCTAAGTAAGGAAACACTTTGCATGCAAATGCAGTTAAACAAGGAAACTATGATTTCCAAAAATTTTTCATATCGATATGTCTTTCAATCTAAGACATATGAAAAGAATATTATGTGTCACCGAGAAGAAAACGTTTCTCATCGTATATACTGCACCACAATTATGATTAAATGTCAGTTGTATAAAGATTCTTTCAATTATTGAATTTCCAGTGACACTTGTTTCTTTGAATTATAAAAGAAATGAGAGAAAAATAAATCTGATTTTAATTACATTCCTAAAACATACCCCTATTTTTTGTTTAGTGGGCTTCTCTTTTAATTCTTCCTTACTCAGCGTGCGACTCTGAACTGACGTCTGTTTAGTCGGAATAGCTCAAGAGCTTATAATGAACTTCCATAGACCACAAAGTTCGCCACATAATCGTCACTTTTGCCTGTTGCTCAACATGCCTTTCACTGCTCTTATACTCACTTCATCGAAATACAGACACACACACACACACACACACACACACATTAACTTAACTGAGTTTTGCAGGAGATTCAGGAATTAAGGTACGTTGACACTGTTCAAAAATGTTTGTAAAGCTTATGGGACTTAACTACGGGGTCATCAGTCCCTAAACTTACAAACTACTTATGAACTATCAATTAATTCGAATAAATAATCCCTGAGACAGATTTACGTCTCAAATATGTCAAAGACATTATTGATAGTTCTGAAGCATTGAATTAAAATTTGTGGTGCGGCCGGGAATCGAACCCGGACCTCCATGCTTACTAGGCAGACGTCTTAACCGTTAGACTACCACACCACTAACGATTAAGGCGCCTTGGAATAGTCTATGTACGATTTCCCTCCACAACACAAACTTTAATTCAGCTTCTTTGTTTCAAAGATATTTGCCACTATTTATATCACCATAACAGGATTGTTCCACCATGTCCATTGCTGAGGTGCTATTCCGCTGCATTGAGAGCCTTGGCAGTAGTGGCAAATATCTTTGGAACAAAGAAGCTGAATTAAAGTTTGTGTTGTGGAGGGAAATCGTACATAGACTATTCCAAGGCGCCTTAATCGTTAGTGGTGTGGTAGTCTAACGGTTAAGACGTCTGCCTACTAAGCATGGAGGTCCGGGTTCGATTCCCGGCCGCACCACAAATTTTAATTCAATGCTTCAGAACTATCAATAATGTCTTTGACTTATGAACTAGTTACGAACTAGGACGGCACAAATATCCATGCCCGAGGGGGGATTCGAACCCCCGACCGTAGTGGCCGTGCAGACCGTGACTGGAACGCCTCAGTGCCTTCGGCCAACGCGGCCGGCCGTTGACACTGGTCACAAAAACGGCGCCATAGCATGTTGCATTACGGATTATATGGAAGTGGTGCTGTCACAGCCATTTCCACTCGCTCGTGTCAGAATCCTGGTTGCATGGCTGCCAACATGGCGTCAGCTGAGATTTTTCGAACAGACATTGGTGTTGTCATTTAGGTTATCGTTTTAGAATTGATATAAGACTACATTAAGAGGGAAATAAATTGTAAATATTGTTGTTTACAAATGTATTTTGCATATAAACAACACTCATATATTAATGGCAGGTATAAACCAAGTAGCACATGTAAACAAACCTCTATTACTGAACCAATTACGAATAAAAAAAAGTAAATTTCGATTGGGATGTGCTTATCAAGCTTTCTAAGAAAGTCTGATATCAACATTACAAACGCACTATTTGATCAAGTGATACAATAAGTGTCACTGTGATATTTGACACCTGACCATTACCTGTCATCTCTTCAAACTTGATATCTTGTCATCAAAACAAGTTCAATGTTCTGATGTCATGTTCTGGTTGCTATTTACAATGAAGTTAGCTAGAAAGTAAACATTCATTGCTAATATTGGGACGAATTCCACTAACATTATTTTATTTCAACTGTACCCTATTTGTTTCGTATAGATAAATTAACTTTTTATGTTGTATTTTCGCAAACCTAGTGCATATCTCCAAAGTGTAAAACATCTGTGCAGACAGATTATTTACAGTCATAATGACGTATCTCCTTCACACTATATTAAACCATTAAAAACTGTAAACCAGTGATGACAATTTTTATAGAAATACTAACATATGCTAGATTTTTATGTGTGTTCATGTGTAGTGCAGAAATTTTTCAATAAAGTTTGTTTTACTTCACTCAGAAACAAAATATACGTCTTAAAATTTTGTTTTTCTTTCTCCTGTAAAGTAGCTAAAATGGAGTTACGTTCCTCTGATCCTCACACGGTGACCGCTTCCTGCGCAGCCTGAAAGCCTTTTTGTGCCAGGATCAGTTCTCTCCAGTGAGAGTGCAGAAGATCTTTATACTGTTTGGCTTACATAATTAATTTATTTTCAGTTTATTACGTGAGTAGCCGGCCGCAGTGGCCGAGCGGTCTGCGGCGTACCAGTCGCGGTCTGCACGACCGCTGCGGTCGGGGGTTCGAATCCCCCCTCGGGCATGGATGTTTGTGCCGTCTTTTGTATAAGCTAGTTCATAAGTACAATGTTTGGTTGCGTGGCCATATTCCGCAGCAGCTGTTAAAATTGATTATGGGAGGTAATTTTATGCTGACTGTAATTAAGTGATTCATTTTACATCAGACGCGTTTCGCTTTTTTATTTTAAAAGCATCTTCTGTGGTCTGTAAATGATACAAAGGTTCGTACAGTTTGTTTTCCACTCATAACAGGTGATATGTAATCTGTATACATTTCAAAAAGTGAAGTGATATGATGTGCTGGGATGAAAAGGAAGAAACGAAACAAAAACACACGAAAAGTGCTGTACACAGCCGACGAACACACGCCAGGAACAAACGAACTCCAGCCAACAAGACGGAGAAACAGTAGTAACATGTAAAGAAGAGACATCAACACCGTGAGTAGACCGAATATTAAGTTGAAAACACTTAGGCCTAACGTGCAAAATGTTTTTTAAAAACTGTTTTTAATATATTTATCGACAACAAACTGTACAAACCTTTGTATCATTTAAGGAACACAGAAGATGCTTTTAAAATAAAAAAGCGAAATGCGTCTGGTGTAAAATAAATCTCTTAATTGCAGTCAGAATAAGACAGATTACCTCTTATAATCTATAGTTCATAAGTAGTTTGTAAGTTTAGGGACTGATGACCCCGTAAAGTCCCATAAGCTCTGCAAAAATTTGAACATTTATTACGTGAGTACTTGTTTCCGGTTACTAAAGAACTTTTTTTGCTTAAGGCCGCAGGGAAGTGACCGAGCGCAATGAGGCGCTATGCTCCGATACACGAGGCCGTTCCCCTTCGGAGGTTCGAATCCTCCTTCGGGCATAAATGTTTGTGTTGTCTTTATTATAAGTTAATTTATAAGTAGTTTGTAAGTTTAGGGACTGATGACCTCACATTAAGTCCCTTAAGCTTAACAAAGATTTGAATATTCTGATTCTTGTTTAAGGCACCTGTGAGACATTTGTAACATTCGGGTAAAAGTCATTAATAGATTGGTTCATGCAACTAATAAAAAAAATTAAAATAATAAAAAAATATTTTAAAAAATAAAAAAGGTAAAGCTCAAGGTTTTCTGAAGAAGAAATACGGTGTTGTCTATAGGTCTTGCAGGAAAGAGCATATTCAATTTAAAAACATCAGAGCAACAGCCTTCAAATTCACATGGTTTCCCACATTTGTATTTGGCTGAATTACAATTTGATATTAAATCTAACTGTTCTGCGCGAAAGTTTTAGACGAAGTGCCTTATAACAAACAAAAGAAAAAAAACATTGACATGCGTTGGAAAGTTTACAAAGTTCGACCCTCCACCTTGAACAACCTGTGCACAGGAGAGGAAAGGGGGGGGGGGGGCAGCATCCTGGATGTAAGCATTTAGTGATAGCTGTGCTTGCTGCAGATACTGTATATCGCGCGTACTGCTGTGAAGAGTCCCTGGTAACCTCTAGACACACGTCAATAAAATGAGGCGTTCTGCGCAGCCGTGCTGCCCCCCCTCCCCTCCCCCCCCCCCCCCTTACGCCACGTCACAAGCGTACAATGTATCCCCTGCGAATGCATCAGGCTCTTAGGTGTCGTACAGACATTTTTATTCGATTGCAAACTACTTCAATCGACCTTACATTTTAACTTTATAGTACAAAAAAATCTGTTTTTAAGAATTTTCTAAGTTTGCTTCTCCCGTATCTCGCGAAATATTGTCCCTAGAGAATTTATGAAGAAGAGGTTTTTTTGTAGTCAATTTTACGCAGTTTAATTTTGTGCTGTTGTACTTTTCGCTAGAGATCATGGTTTTTAGTTATTTGAAAAAAAAAAAGAAAAAAAAAAAACGTATAACGTGTACCTTTAAACACACACCCACACTCGACCTCACGCCCCAGACTTTTAGAATGTCGTTCATAACGGTCTTCCCTACCACTGTCCAAAAATTTGCAACTACGCGATTGTTCCCTCCTATTCGTCATTTTTCGGGTCATCGTTGACTGGAATAAGTCCAGCACAGTACGAATCAGTCTAATAAATAAATAAAACATATCTGTCTCATGTACAGTGCCATACTTTAGCAACCAACGAATCTAGCGGCAATTCAAAAGAGCAAATAAAAATTCGCTTCATGCTTTCCTGAGTGATAGTCTCCAGTCTTTCAAATCGAAAAATGCGAGTGTAAATAAGTTCTGGCTTACTTTCAGAGACAATCCAGAGATTTATATCAAATCAATTAGTAAAAGAGGGCCTGACCTGCCCCCCCCCCCCCCCCCCCGTGGTACACAAAACAGGTCAGATCACTGTTGCAGAAGCAAAGAAAAACGCATGCAAAATTAAAAAAAGACACAGAATCCCCAAGACTGGCAATCTTTTACAGAAACTCGCAACATAGCGCGGACTTCAATGCGAGAAGCTTATAATAGTTTCCACAACGAAATCCTGTCTCGTAATCTTGCAGAAAATCCAAAGAAATTCTAATAATATGTGCAGTACTGTAGCTGAAAAACGCGAACAATAACTTCTCTACGCTATTACAATGGTAATACTATCAATGACAGTACTGCTAAAGCAGAATTGAAAGGTTTGCTGCAAAAACCAGGCAAGTCACAAAATACTCATTCTGAGAAAACTGAAAAACAAAGTTTCACATCTACAGAAGGTGTGTATTTTTGAGAAATTATATAAGACAATGTTACTGATTTAGAGCCCTGTATTTTATGTGCAATATATAAAATTCTGAAATTAAAAATATACACATAAATAAATCAAAATTGCAATTATAAATATTTGGACTTACCTGGTTTTTGCACCAAAGACTTTAAAATCTGAAATACTGCATGCAAAATTGGACATAAACAATATGAGAACAAAATAACAACAAAATGAATCATGTTGTTGTTGTTGTGGTCTTCAGTCCGGAGACTGGTTTGATGCAGCTCTCCACAATACCCTATCCTGAGCAAGCCTCTTCATCTCCACATAAGAACGGCAAGCTACATCTGTCTGAATCTGCTTACTGTATCCATCTCTTGGTCTTCCTCTGCGATTTTTACCCCATACACTTCCCTCCAACGCTAAATTCACAATTCCTTGATGTCTAAGAATGTGTCCTACCAATATATCCCTTCTTTTAGTCAAGGTATGCCAAAAATTTCTTTTCTCCCCAATTCTGTTCAGTACCTCATCATTAGTTACGCGATCCACCCACCTAATCTTCAGCATTCTTCTGTAGCACCATATTTCAGAAGCCTGAATTCTCTTCCTGTCCGCGGTATTTATCGTCCATGTCTCACTCCCATACAAGGCAACACTCCATACAAATGCCTTCAGAAAGGACTTCCTTAGGCTTAAATCAATATTCGATGTTAACAAATTTCTCCTTTTCAAGAACGCTTTTCTACCCATTGCTATTCTGCATTTTATATCCTCTGTACTGTGACCATCATTTGTTATTTTACTGCCCAAGTAACAAAACCCATCTACCTCCTTTATTGCTTCGTTTCCCAATCTAATTCCTTCAGCATCACCTGATTTTCTTACATTAATTTACTTTTTATTAATTACCAGACATTTTATAATATCTTTTGTCAGAAAAATTATACTTAGTTTTGCATGCCTTATAACGTAAGCTATTTTGTCCGGAAGTAAATTTTTTAAAGATCTTATCATTAACTAAATATAAAATCTACAGAACACTTTGTTGACCCACTTGATTTACAGTTAAAGTACTTCATGGTCATTTTAAAATATTCATACTCTACTTCATTTGAGCTGTGTTCACCATATCATTTCCTGCATACGGTAACAGTTTTTCATAGAAATCCATATCTGCAGTAGGAATGTACTTTCTAACCAGTTTCATGATATCATCGTATTTGTGCCTTGTAAGAGGTAAAGGACCACCATATAGTGATTCCTCTGGGAAGGTAATGTCACCTTTTATTGCCTTCTTTAGTGGTGAAAACTCTGACATAACAGACATGTGTTGATTTTGGCTGGCTTTAAATACGTATTTGTCAACATGACTGTACAGGGATATTTTATACTGTGAAATTTTGAAAAGCTCATATATGGTGTCTATTGGCAACCATGCATATCTCATTCAAATAAGTCCGCAAACGTCTGGTTCTTGCACCAAAAGATGCACGTTCCGATGTTATATCTCATGCCGATAACATCTCATTTTTGACCAGAAATGGACTTATCTGGTTTTTGCAGCAAGCCCTTGCTAAACACAGCTTTCCGAAATTCGTCCACCAAAGAAGGCGAATTCAAACCAAGAACAGCTGCCAGCATGCGAAATTTAGAAGTAGATGTTCCTGGAGTAGTAAAACAACTTAAGTCACTAAACAAAAACAAATCTTCCGGGCCAGATTGTATACCAACTAGATTCCTCTCAGAGTATGCTGATGCAATAGCTCCATACTTAGCAATATATGCAACCGATCACTCAGCGAAAGATCCGTACCCAAAGACTGGAAAGTTGCCCAAGTCACTTCACGGATTCAGAAAGTGTCGCTCTTGCGAACCGCTGCTTTACCTTTATTCACATGAAGTGATAAGTGTTATCGACAAGGGATCTCAAATCGATTCCATATTTCTGGATTTCCGGAAGGCTTTTGACACGGTACCTCACAAGCGGCTTCTAATGAAATTGCGTGCTTATGGAATATCGCCACAATTGTGCGATTTGATTCACGATTTCTTGTCAGAAATGACACAGTTCGTAGTAATTGACGGTAAGTCATCGAGTAAAACAGTAGTGATATCTGGCGTTCCCCAGGGGAGCGTTATAGGTCCCCTACTCTTCATTGTGTTTATAAACGATTTAGGAGACAATATGAATAGCTCCCTTAGACTGTTCGCGGATGATGCTGTCGTTTATCGGTTAGTGAAGTCAACAGCAACTGCAAAGCGATTTAGACAAAATTTCTACATGGTGCGAAAATTGGCAATTAACACTAAATAATGAAAAGTGTGAATAATACACATGACCACTAAAAGAAATCCGCTGAACTTCAATTACACGATAAATTAGTCAAACCTTAAGGTCGTAAATTCTACCAAATACCTAAGAGCCACAATTACGAACAACTTAGACTGGAGAGAACACATAGAAAATAGGTTACGTTTCATTGGCAGAACGCTTCGAAGATGCAACAGCTTCACCAAATAAACTGCCTACATCACACTTGTGCTTTCTCTCCTGGAATACTGTTGCCCCGTGTGGGACCCTCACCAGGTGGGACTGACGGAAGACATTGAGAAGGTTCAGAGAAGGGCAGTTTTTTTTTTTTTTTTTTTTTTTTTTTTTTTTTTTTTTTTTTTCACGTTACAGCGGGGAAAGCGTCACGGAAATGTTGCACGATTAGCGGTGGAAATCATTAAAAGAACGACGTTATTCGTTGTGGCGAGTTCTGTTTGCGAAATTTCAAACACCGACTTTTACTGCTGAATGTGGAATTATTTTGCTAGCACTCACCTACATAGGGAGACAGGACCATCCCAATAAAATGAGAGAAATCAGATCGAAAACAAAACGATTTAGGTGTTCTTTCTTCCCGCACGCTATTAGAGAATGGAACGGTAGAGAAATTTTATGAAAGTGATTAATGAACCTTTTGCGAGGCACTTAAATGTGCTTTGCAGAGTATCTATGTAGATGCAGATGTAGACTTAAGTTTGTCCCTGAGATATTGTGTCTGTCATAGTGTCCTTCAATTCTGGGTGTGTTTTCGGGATATATTCACTGTACAAGTATGAGGCGCACAATTATTTACTATGGGTGCCTTCCCATGCTGGTGTCTGCTACAATGTGGAAATTGATGCCTTGGCTAAACAAGCTACAGCCTTAGGCACTGTCCTGGACCTGCAACTACCATACACAGACTTTTTACCTGCGATCAAGAATCACGCAAAACAACAATGGTAATAGATGTGGAACGTTTCCCAACAAATGAAAGGTACTTCTTACGCGGCGCTACAACTTCAGATTTATACACAGCAGTGGTTATGAGGACTCCTCTGGACCGATCCGCAGTTTCAGCCATCATTCGGTTTCGCTTCAATAACGCCTCTTATCCACAACACCTAACACGGATCAACGTCTACGATTCGGCGGCATGTGAGTGTGATCCTCCGACGGAAGCTGTTGTCAACCACATCCTTTGTGTGCCAAATTTGGCCGTGAACGGCTGAACTTCCGGCAGACATTGGTAAATATAGGATACTAGCTGAAAACACGGCGTTGCCCGGGTATTTATTTATTTATTCCTGCCATTTGTCAAGTATATATTCATTTGTATAATGGCTGTGTGCCTGTAAAATCTTTTGGGAATACAATTAGTAGTAAAGGAGTGCCGGCCGCGGTGGGCGAAGGGACTGAGGCGCGCCAGTCACGGTCTGCACGGCCACTACGGTCGGGGGTTCGAATCCCCTCTCGGGCATGGATATTTGTGCCGTCCTTAGTGTTAGGTAGTTCATAAGTAGTTTGTAAGTTTAGGGACTGATGACCCCGTAGTTAAGACCCATAGGCTATACAAACATTTAAACATTTTTGAGTAAAGGAGTAATAGATTAAAACTTGGCGCGTGATGGAGCAATTTCCCATGAACGTTACTGTTAACGCGCTCATATCTCATGAACTACGTGTCGGAATGTGATACAAATTAGAAGCTACATTCAACTATATATGTGTATACTGTCTGTAAAATTTCCTGTCGCTACAATTTGTAGTGTTCAAATTAAAAATTGTAACGTCATACCGAGAGCCGTAATTTTACTCCATAAACAGCGGAAAAGAAGTAAGCGAGAAACTTTTTTTCCTTTCATCATTTTACTATTGTTCCCAGCGAGAAAAAGTTTAATAAAGGTTTGAAATTATGTCTAAAGTTTTTTGCAAGTCGCTAAGCACTGTCATTCTCATACAGTGTATTTCGAAAGTCTCGCCGCATTATATGGCATTTTTGCGATTTCTATTGGTTATGACGTAATATCTTTTGTACCATGTGCCGTATGTGATTCTTAACCATGCAGCAATTGTTACCTCACGGTAAGGAATGTGTGTACCAACTTTGGTTGAAATCGGTCCAATGGTTTAGGAGAAAATGGGCAGCATTGTCGCAAAATGCAGCAGTTTTTCGCGCATCTAATTATTTATAACATCATATGTCGTGAATTATACATCGTATGTGATTCTTACACTTACGGCGACCATCCTCATGGATTGAAGCTTACGTGTACAAAATTTCATAAAGATTGGAACAAAACTGTAGATTTGTATGCAACACGTACAAACATAAGGACACTCTGCTTTGTATATTAGATCCCCTTTCGCAGTCAGCTTTATCTTATAATTTTTTTTATTTTATTTTATTTTTTAAGTTTTACTGCACTCAGCCTTTAAAACTGTGAGACTTTTGTTTGATTGAGCGTTCGGTAAAAAGAGGTGGCCAGTACTACAGTCTTTCTACTAAGCCAGAGTTTAGTTGACGAAGAAAAATACTTTCACTGCCCCCCCCCCCCCCCCCCACAGCACCAACCACCACCACCCCAGCAGGCCGTCCTGGATCCGCTCCTGCTTGTGACCAGTTTCCTTCGTTAAGTGTGGTAATATCATGCTATTATATAGATTTTGTTAATTATAAGTATTAGAGGATGACTTTGAAAACATGTACTTTTTGGGCATTTTTTAAATTATTTCAAGTTTTATGCTATGTAAGGAACTGTTAAAGAAGTACATTGCTGACAGTTTTTCATAGATTTAAAACAAATAATGTTGTTCTAAGACCTTCTGGAGCCAAGATTTTTTTATTATTTAGCTTATGGCATTTAAGTACATTTCAGTGTCTTTTACATTATAGTACATATCATTACATGTATTACATTACATGTATTCACAGACAAACATCTAGTAGTCCTTGTATATATTCAATAGCTTTTTGAGTTGCCATGAGGAATTCTTCAAAGTCCTCACTGAACGCTCTGGCACTGCATTCTTCCCTGATGTGTTGGATGGTCTGCTTAGGCGCGCCGCAGTCACATACTGGCGAAGACAACAGTCCCCATTTGGAGAGTGAGTCAGCACATCTCCCGTGGCCTGTTCTTAGCCGGTTCGGAGTTGACCAGATCTTGTGGGGCTGATCAAACCCAGGAACTGCCTCAGTGATACAAGGCATTAGGTTGCAAGTTGTTGGGGCGTTTTGGAGCCATTCTTTTCTCCAGGAGTTGATGTCAGCCCCAGTGCGGCTGTCGAGAGTAATAGGAGGATGTCTTAAACAGAGCCTCCTGATTCTCAGATCAGGTATATCTGAGTGTATCGGTAGTTCAGCGTTTGCTTCGATCTTGTTGTATTCCCAGAGAAAGGCTGTTTCTCGTCGCATTTTTGGTGGTAATATATGACTCAGGGCAGGCAGCCATATGTTAGGTGTAGATCTAATGGTTCCTGATATAATACGCATTGTATTGTCCAATTCAACATCGATTTTTTTCACATGGCTACTGGTTAACCATACTGGTGCAGACGTCCTCAGGGTTGTTGCTGTTGATCCCCAGGTGGTTCCACAAAGTTTATGGATTAGGTTATTTCTTGTTCTCACCTTGGCAGCTGTTTTTGTAACGTGTGTTTTAAATGACAATGAGCTGTCTAACGTGACGAGCCGTGATAAATATTTTTCTTAGAAAAGAACTAGTGGACGTAATTAACATTTTACAGCGATGTCCTTCAAGGAGTTTAATAACAAATACTTATATTTGCAAGAACAATGTACTAGGATATGTTGCATTGTTTTTTGTTATTACTAACTGCTTAGTAAAGTGCAAACGCGTTGCTAGAGCGCGCGAGCAGCCGTTGGGAAAGGATGCTGCGAAGGGATGAGGTGGGGGGGGGGGGGGGGGGGGGAAAGAGGACCGAAGGAGGGAGGGATCGGCACGTGTTGTCTGAGAACATTCTAAACGGCCCGCGCTTGCATGCCCTCCATTATCTGCAGCAACACATATCACCCAACTCTCTCTACAAGCTAACTATAGACCATGATTGAATTTGTCTTGTGAATAACTTACGAAATAGTGAACAGTGTATTACGAAACGTAGGCTATGTGAACTACAAGTGACAAGCCTATTAATCATGACCTTTGGTAAGTACTTGTTTCTTGAAATACAACGTTCTAACTTTATTACTAAACGCTTTTGTGAATGAAAATGTTCAAATGTTAGTAAACCTATTGGACCAAACTACTATGGCAATCAGTCCCTAGACTTACAAACTACTTAAACTAACCTACAATAAGGAGAAGCCGGCCGCGGTGGCCGAGGGGACTGCGGCGCTTCAGTCACGGTCTGCACGGCCACTACGGTCGGAGGGTCGAATCCCCCCTCGGGCATGGATATTTGTGCCGTCCTTAGTTGTAGCTAGTTCATAAGTAGTTTGTAAGTTTAGGGACTGATGGCCCCGTAGTTAAGTCCCATAAGCTATACAAACATTTGAACATTTTTGAATAAGGAGAACACACACGCAGTCATTCCCGAGGGAGGACTCGAACCTCCGGTGGGTACGGCTGCCTCTTCCGTAGCATGGTGCCTTGGACCACGCGGCCATTCCGCGCGGTTTTTGTGAATAAACTCAATTCCTTAAACATATCCCGAAATTTTTCATTTATTTAATATTATATGAAAAATAACTCAAATTCGGAAGTGAAGTAGGAGTCGAAGAAACCAGCAACAAGTTTAACATAAGTATCGCTAATTAAGCAAATAATTTAAATAGAATACTTTAACAATAAGGGATTATTAAAATGGCAATAAACTTAATAATCGGAAGTTAAATTCAAATATTTCGGGGGTTATTTTGCTCGTAAATCCGTATCTAACTTGTTAAGCCACGTCAGTATCTTCTGAACGAGTACCAGAAGCCGTGATGAAAGAATTTGCAAATGTGGGCCGTTTAGAATATTCTCAAAAGGAGAGGACGCTTATTTGTCATCGCCGAATTCGTCCTGGGCGTGGTGAGACATGAAAGTGCCCCAAATGGGAACTCCAAATGGCCAAGCGTTTAGGAAATGAAATGAATTTTGATACGGAGCTATCACCATATGCAGCTTTATTAATCGTTCTTGTGAATATGTGTATGAGAAGCGGTGTTTAGCTCAACGGTAAGAGAAAGGATTCATATCGGAAGGGTCACGTGTTCGACTCCACCAGCCGACAAATGCGTTTGTGCTCCTTAGTATTGCGTACACTACTGAAGTCACAATTAACCGAAACATCATATAGGTTTTTTATTAATTTATATGAGCACAGAAAATAGAGGCATATGATGAAATTCGGGACTGCAAACATTTAAAAAGAGATTGTATACGCGTATACGGGAACGTCATACATGTAAATCGATTCTTCCGTTATTTGCAATTGCTCAGTTGCATGTACTGGGGTGATATTCATCGTATGAACAAGAAAAGCAATAATTCTGACCGCATCTTGCGCAGGTTACAAACGCCGCGTTTTTGCAGTTTTTTTAAATGTTTGCAGGGAAAAACAAACTTGACAGACATTCTGAAAACAGCTTCTTTCATCGCTCAGTCCAGCAGCGAACTACCAAGTCAAATGAAACTCACTGTTTGTGATTACTCGTGTTTCCACTTTATGCACCGTTCGCTACTCCAAGTATGGAAGATAATGCGCTTGTTTTAAATAATGACTTCCCATGCGGATGTTGTGCACATATAAATACAAAATAAATTATACGATGCTGCTATTAATTGTGAGGTCAGTAGTGTACGCATTGCCAGGGAGCATAAAGAAAGGTTGCAGCGGAGTTCGCGACCCTTTAAATACGAATCCGCTATTTTACCGCTGAGCCAAACAACGCCTAATCACGCTCTCACAGGGGCAGTTGAGAGAGGTGCATATGGTGATAGATCCGTATCAAAATTCCTTTTATTTCCCAAACGCTTGGCCATCTGGAATTTGCACATGGGACACTTCCATGCTTCACCACGCCCTGCATGTAGCATAAATTTGGACAAATTCGGCGATGGCGAGTATCCACATCTACATGGGATACTCTGCAAATCACATTTAAGTGCCTGGCATCGAACCACCATTATACTGTTTATCTCATATTCCATTCTCTAATAGCGCGCGGGAAGAAATAACATCTGAATCTCTCCGTTCGAGCTCTGATTTCTCGTATTTTATTCTGATGATCATTTCTACCTATGTAAGTGGGAGTCAACAATATATTTTCGCATTCGGAGGAGAATGTTGGCGATTGGAGTAGCCCACGCCGCAGCGATAAGCGCCGTTGTTGTAATGATTCCCATCCCAGATCCTGTATCATTTCCGTAACGCTGTCTCCCCTGTATCGTGACAATACGAAACGAGCTGCCCTTCTTTGGACTCTTTCGATGTCCTCCGTTAAACCCTCCTGACAAGGATCCCACACTGGGCTGTAATACTCCAAAAATGGACGGACAAGCGTAGTGTATGCAGTTTCTTTTGTAGTTCTGTTGTATGTTTTAAGGGTCTGCCAATAAAACGCAGTCTCTGGTTCGCCTTTCCCACGATATTATCTACGTGTTCTTTCCAATTTAGGTCTGAAGTAATAGTAATTCCTAGGTATTTTGTGGAGTTTACGGCCTTCACTTTTGATTGATTTATCTTGTAAACAAAGTTTAACGGATTTTTTTTCGTACTCATGTGGACGACTTCACACTTCTCATTATTTAGAGTCAATTGCCAATTTTTACACCATACTGATATCTTATTCAGATCGTTCTGCAGTTGGCTTTGATCTTCAGATGATTTTACTAGACGGTAAATGACGGCGTCATCTGCAAACAACCTAAGAGAGCTACTTCGATTTTCCCATAAATCGTTTATGTAAATAAGGAACAGCAGAGGGCGCGGCTGCTCCAGTCGGAGGTTCGAGTCCTCCCTCGTCCCTCGGTCATGGATGTATATGTTGTCCTTAGCGTAAGTTAGTTTGTTAGATTAAGTAGTTTGTAAGTCTAGGGACCCCCGATGACCTAAGCATTTAGGTCTCAGAAGAACTCACACCCATTAGAACATTCTTTGATCGTGTGGTACAGAGCTTTTCTAGTTCAATTTGAGTAAATTTACACTGACAACAATCATACTGCTAGTCGGAACTGTGACTTTATTTTACGAAATATTTCTGCAGCACTGATTGAAGTTTATTTACTATATATGTTGTGTGCATAACGAGATATTCGTATGCGCTGGCTCACAATTCCAACTTACAGAGTAGTTGGCTCAATATTCGCAACTGCCAGATGGAAAAACTAGGCCAGTAAATCTGTATGCTTCGTATATCGTCTTCTACGGACTCCTGGCTAGGCTTACACACTCTCAAGAAGGCGTAGTACTGGAAGGGGATCTTGCAAAATATGGAAAGACTAGTAATTTGTCGTATAACGTAAATTTACCTAAATATTAACTAAATTTCGTAAGTTTCAGTTTCGGCCGAAACTAGAAGAACCGACGATTACGGTTTCTGTTTCGGCCGCAAAATATGTTTCGTTCGAACTCTACTGGAAATAATAGCAATAAAAACCGAAAACCGGTTATTTAAAAAAACCGGTTATCTTGAGCAACTTTTACGGTGCGGTTAAACTGGAGATGAAAAGAACCGATATAACCGAAAACCGGTTGTTTCAGCGATAACCGCCATCCCTACCGCGCACTCCGCAGCAAGGCGCCTTAGAGCGCACGGCCATTCCCACGCGGCGCTTAGAGAGAACACGTGCCAATTCCCCCCCCCCCCCCCCCTTCCAGCCCCACACACACACAGCCCCTTTCCCAACGGTCGCCGGCCCGCTCTAGCCGAGGCTTACGTGAAGGGAGGCCTGCGACAACCTTCAGTGACGTCATGGCCTGAGTTAAGGCTCCTATAAACCAGAGCTGAACTGTCCGTCATTTTTTCCCCAAGCTGTAGGAGTTGCCACGTTCCGGACGAAGCTCACGCGTTACCTCGCGTTTCATTCAACTCGCTCATACTCGCGAACTACTCATTGTATGAACGTGGAATTTTCATGAATATGTTCGTGAAGGACTACACTACATTTTCATTTTAGTTTCATTTGCGGTAATAGTTTATTAAGAGGATATACTGACCGTTTACGAACATGCACTTGCTGACGACGTTACGGAATTTTCGTCATTCGAGGAACTTTTTTTCTGTTGATGTTAGGTGAACACATCAAGCAAACGAAATATTCAAAATACATCAAATTTGCATCCTGTCCAAACAGAAACTATGTGAAAAAGGTATGACTTGAGATAATGTCAGTTATATATGACGCACTGGGATCCGCTCACTCGTCTAGTAAAACCTCGTCTTCAGTTTTAGAGCTACTAATGAGGCACAGGTTGTTACTGCGTAACATCCATACTTGAAGATACTGGTACTGATAGACTTCTTAACCCATTAAATTTAATAGTTGCAAAATACAAAGTGCTGTGTCTCTATGTAATATTCAATTTCAATTTTTCAGTTATATGAAAAGGACATTGTAAATTTCTCAATACAGAGTGCTTTATTATGTGAGGAAATAACAAGTCAGTTCATTAGGTAGTGTAGAGATTCTTGGTATCTGTCATTTTCTAGTATTCCACATAAAATCCACATTAGATTTAGTAACTTTCGTTCTATTACTGCTAGACGTTAAATTGAAGGAAATGTAACTCCTATTAGTTTTTGCAAACAGAGTAATAGGTCTGAAACACTTTGGCACAACAAGCAAAGAAATAAACATTTGTGACTGATGAAGGAATACCTGTACACTGATTAATAAATCCCTAACTTTACTCTTTTCCGTTCAAAAAAATTTACATTTCCTTGAATACCGCGACAGTTAATGAAGTTTTGCGTAGTAACCATATGGCAAAATACGCCCCTCTTTGCATGTGATCATTTGCCAAAATATCATTTTGATACCTCTAACGGTGTATGAGACGTACTATATTTCATGATGGCCTTATCAACATCGCAAATAAGTTCGCTACATAAAATAAATTTTAGCAATTTAAGTGAAAGGTAAAGATCTCCTGCTAAATTTAAAATAAATTTCAATATGTGAAAAAAATTTCATCCGCAGCAACATATGGTGTAACATGCACCAAACGGAATATCATAGCTGCCCTTATTTTTTGCTGCAATCGTTTCCTAACCTAGCGCTGTCTCTTATTTCAAAGCCAATATCTTACTAACTATGGCTATTCACGAAATTATGCTGATGTCGTCGCAATACTGACATATAAAGATTTTAGTAGCGAAAAAATTTAATTTTTCTACCAATTAGTTTTTGCGAAATTGTTTGTGAAAGATGGCAGGACGTGTGAGTCTTTGCTGTTGGTGCAGCGCAATTCCAACCATGTTGGGAAAAAAACATGGCGGACGATTCAGCCTGGGTATTTCTACTGGCGCAACTGTGGTGCAGACGTCTAAACTGCCATACATTGTACATTCCACAACAGCTATAGAAGTACTGATTAATATTATAACCACTTTTAGCAGTATCAAGACAACTTACATCAAAGGCGATTACTTAAAAAATTTGCTTCATTTTCGAACTTTTGTGAAATATGCAATTCTGGAACGCGACATAATAGTTAAAATACGATTTTTATATCAAGTGGCACAGGGAAACAAACGTCCAAAAGGAAGAAAAATGGAAAAGAAAACAGACACTACTACATATAAATCTGCATTTACTTAGAAAATTTAAGTAGCTTACGTCTATTGTTGGTTTCAAGTGTGGTGTCGCACAAGTCCAAAGTGCGCGCCACCTGCTTTCGCCGCGCACCGCCATGCACGCACGGCGCGGCGTTCTTACGACGTCAGCCACGAGCGCCCTCTGCTACAACTCCGCTCGTGGCCACCACTGAACGACATCGTTCACTTGGGACTGAGATAGGAACCAGTTAAGCCGGCCGCGGTGGCCGAGGGGACTGAGGCGCTTCAGTCACGGTCTGCACGGCCACTACGGTCGGGGGTTCGAATCCCCCCTCGGGCATGAATATTTGTGCCGTCCTTAGGATAAGCTAGTTGTTAAGTAGTTTGTAAGTTTAGGGAGTGATAACCCCGTAGTTAAGTCCCATAACCTTAACAAACACTTGAACATTTGAACCAGTTAACAGTTCGGAATCAGATAGGCACCAGTGAAGACTTGGCTATCGGATAGGCACTAGGCAGGCCTCTAGCTCAACTATGTATCAGCATTCTGCAGTACTGAGCTATGTAAAAGTTAAGTATTACTAAGTCTCTAAGAAATATATATCTCGTTCTAATTTACTCTAGTATTTCTAGTTGCTGCTGTCCCACTGGCTGGTCACCTCCATACCGCACAAGCGTGCTACATTTATTCCTGTGTCGGTCTTCCTACTCGGCCACCGACACCTACGACGGAAACGAGACACAAAAGCGGCGACGAGGCTGGGACACAAAACAAGGAGGTTGTTCCTTATTTTAGAATAATTACTTGTGAAAATATTTCCCAAAAGTTACATGCGTTTTGAAATGATTTCTTTCACATCTTTACCAGTACTCCATATCTCTGCAAAGCGAGAACTGTCAAGTGTTATCTCCAGAGGCTGCTTGAACACTTCCCTACGATTTGTGATGCTTAGAAACGAACATTCAAAGTCATCAGATATAAGAGAAACAATTTGTATCCTTCAACAATAGTTTGAAATATGAATTCAGATGGCTGCTTTAAGGCACCTCTGCACAGATTGAGTAAATTTTTTTAACAAGATTATAATATATATGTGACCAGATGTTGGTGACACAGTGCACCGAAACCGGTCGTCATTTAATAAATTGTTAGTGTGCGATCTTGGCTTGTCATTTTGAAAACTATAATACGATTAAATCGTCTCCAGACCAGACTATGTCAGGTAATGTTAAAATGTGACTTAATCTCACTGTTTACCCCGCTTGCAGTGAACTAAATGTTCAAATGTTTGTATAGCTTATGGGACTTAACTACGGGGTCATCAGTCCCTAAACTTACAAACTACTTATGAACTAGCTAACACTAAGGACGGCACAAATATCCATGCCCGTGGGGGGATTCGAACCCCCGACCGTAGTGGCCGTGCAGACCGTGACTGGAGCGCCTCAGTGCCTCAGCTGAACTAATCAGCACTGACAATAAGTGCCTCCATTGATCACATCCACTTACGAATTTTAATAAGCTGTGAGATACGTAACATCCAATATAGAAAAGCACACTTAAATCATTTTGAGATGTTCCTACTTTATTTGGACGTTCATGAACACGCTCTAAATTATAATAGACACTTGCTCTTCAGGTGTTGCTACAGAGCTCACAGTCAAGTCTTTTACACAGGAGTTCCCAGACAACTCAGATCTCATTTTTAATACACTCATTATTTTAAGTTTCTTTTCTGAGTCTAAGACCTGCGAAACTGATACACGGTAACACGCACCACACATTTGTCTTTTGGAAATACTGAAATATTTCTTTTCTTGTTTGTCTTGTGATTTACAGTGCGACCTGGTGCAGACCTACAAAAAGGAACAGGCCGATATATCACTTCCAGCAGCAAGAAAACCATACTACTCACGATTAAGCAAAGACTGTTTGTACTTATCTAGTATCTCTGTCAGCTTGTGGACTGATTCCGAATATGAAGACACGCAATCTTCACTCAAATACAACTAAAGAAAAGCTAAATGCAGGCGATGGTCCTCACTGTCGCTAAAAGCTTACTGAATCGTAGCTTTCAGCACGTAGAGCTCGAGTGAACCACAGAGTAACACATACAGAGGAGTAGCCCCCCCCCCCCTAAATCACTGTCCTACGCTCCCCTCATAGTTCCGTAAGATGCTAGCAGGTGTCAGGCCGTTCCCTGGCTTAGGGTGCCTCTCGCACGTCAGAGGGTAGTGTGGAGGGGAGGGTCAGTGGAGAGCCACGGCTATGTCCGGTGTGCCGGCGTTTGAGGGGAGGTGGTGGTGGTGGGGACAGCCGCTACCTGCCGCCTGCTCTGGCCAGTTTAAAGAGCTGCTTCTGACCGCAACGCCATCATGGAACATCTTACGGAACTGCTGGAAACCCTCCCTCCCCGCACCCCTGAGCGTAGGACCGGGCCCTTACGGAGGTTTCCCGTCTGTATATATTTGTCTGTGACTGAACCCATGAATCCCTCACCGCAAGCCGGGGTTTACCCCGCGGCTCGGCACTCAGTTCGTGACGTCACGCGGGCTACCTGCGAGGCCAATGGGAAATACAGGCCTCAGGCACGTCATGCCACGTAAGCAAGGTAGTTCCGAGCCGGCGCGATCGCTATCTCAGTGGCTGCCCGCTATGACGCAGTGGGCAGTGCCCCAGCGGTCGGCCAATCGGCTAGCGATCGCGCCGGCTCGGAACTACCCGAGGCCTACGTGAAATACAGGCCCCGGCGCGCACGTCATGCGACGTAAGCGTAGCAGTCCTGAGCCGGCCGGCCGGCTACCTGGTTGGCCGGCCGCTGGGGCACGGCCCACCGCCTCACAACTAGCTAGCCGGCCGGCCGGCGCAGGACTGCTATGTTTACGTCGCATGACGTGCGCACCGGGGCCTGTATTTCTCGTAGGCCTCGGGAACTACCTTGCTTACGTAGCATGTTGTGCGCGCTTAGGCCTGTATTTCTCGCCGGCTCCTTGTCGTAGGCTGTACATCGCGTAGGCTACGCTCTAGCTCAAAGCACTACGCGCCTGCACTTCAATACACAATTACATACTATTAACAGAAAACAATTCAACATATCCTACTATTTATTTCTTACAAATATAAGTATTCCATTTTAAACTCCGTGAAGCACATAGCTGTAAAATTTTAATTACGTCCACTAGATTTTTTTCTGAAAGAAATATTTATCTCCGCTCCAGAAGGTCGTAGAACAACATTATTTGTTTTAAAATCTGTGGAAAAATGTCAGCAATTTATTTCTTTATCGGTTCCTTTCGTAACATAAAAACTGAAATAGTTAAAAACAGGCCCAAAAAGGGCAAGTTTTTATGTTATAATTTGTTATTTAAGGTAAAATTAAAAAAAAAAAAAATCGCACTGACGTGTTTTACGGCCCACTTTAGATTTGTAGTTTTATAATTTTAATTTGGAGTAAAATAATAATCGAAATAATATAAATTAATTAACAAGACTGTCTGAAACCCTTTTAGGAAAAAAAAATTAGGTAGTGGCGGCCGGGTTCCGAACCACCGACCTTTAGCATCACAGTCTAACGCCTTGCCCACTCACAATGTGTAAGTTACAATAAGAATATCATCAAATACGCGCAAGATGGCGTAAGCCACAGAGAGTTCTGTGCGAGGAATGTCACGTGACATCTAACGGCTGGTTTTCGTTAATTCAATGGAGGGTGTCAAATCTCCGTTATTTTTGCAAATATGTCTCAGACGATACGAGAGATGAAGAAAAAAATTAAGGGAGCTAAGTTGTAGAGAATTTTCTCCTCTACCAATTAGGTTATTCAATTTTCGTGTCACATGAACGGTTCGTTTGCAATTACAATTATATTAAGACCGCCTTTTTTTAGGTATTACTACCGTATTTTTTGTCCGAAAAAATTGAAAAACGGAGATTCTGGTCTCTGGCGGCCTACAATCATGTCTGTAAAATTTGGTGCTGATCGGTTGAACGGTTCGTCTTAAAAACAGGGAACATGTTACGGACAGACAGACAGACATACATCCCAAAATCGCCGTTATTTTTGCAAATATCTTTGAAACGTTACAAGATATGAAAAAAAGAAACATAAGAGAGCAAAGTTGTAGAGAATTTTCTCCTCTACAAATTAGGTTATTCAATTTTCGTTTCCGATGAATAGTTAAGCCGTTATTTTCGTTTAAATTTCGAGCTGTCAAAAGACGATCGCGAAGGCTCACTTTTAGTGTTACTACCGTAACCTAAAGTGGGCCAATTATTTAACAGCATGTTATTACAACTCTATACAAAAAAAATGACGAAAACTATTAGTCTGGGCCGTCCCCTGAGCAGATCTAGCCAATTTTCGAGAAGGGCTTTTTTTCCCAAAGAAATCAGTATATCTCTAAAAATACTTGATATTTTATGCATCAGCGTGCTACACTCGATCAAGACGCGGGCTTCAGCGACAGTTGTAGCATCAGGTTCTGGAATCACAGTTTCCCAAATGAAAGCAGCGAACTTCCTGCCTTACCTGTATAAAACGCACGTTTCTGCTCTTGTGCATATGCTGCTTATGTCGTTCTGTGTGTGATACGGACCTACATAAGTAACAACTTCAATTCCTATGAACATAAGGCTGTTAGGAAATTTGCATGTTAAGTCAATAAGGACAGCGACTAATTACCATCTCATAACAAACTGCGCGACATAAATTGGAATATGCCTTCACATAAGACCAAAATTATTGCATTAGTATCGCTTTTTAGTAAAACTTAAAGGTCATTCTTCCTCGATCACTGTTACTATTCAATAGTAGACTCTTTAGAACGTGTAAAAATGAAGTGCATATTTTACTCCATATTTTACACTGAGCGATTTTCTCCTCTCAATAATAATCGCGGCTGAAATAGTCGTCTGTAAGTGCCACACTTCAAACGATGATAACTGTGGGGGATGTAGCTGCGTCGTACTAACTGGGAGACCCATAAGCGACAAAAATCGGTGGCTTGTGCAGCTGTGTTGCAACCAGTCATGACAGATACCAAGCATGATGAGCTGTCATTCAAAACTTAAATATTTATCTGTAGTAGCATTATATGTAGTTAATCATCGTAGGGTATGTTTATAACCTTGCGATTTTATGTTGTAGAGACAGAGATATTTCTCCACCTCAATTGTTGTCAGTTCACTGTCCAAATGATCCACTGGAACGACATTTGTAGAGTTTTCTTACAGTGTCACTCACTAAGGAAACAGAACTGACATGGGGACCACATGGGTATCGAATTTTAGAATTTTTGATATTTATGGAAGGTAAAGTCCACAACACAAATAACAATCAGCCAAAACCATTCGACGCACCTATCAAAAATTCTAGAGAAAATCGACTTTGAAGTTTCGCAAGTATACATAAGTTCAAATGTTCAAATGTTTGTATAGTCTATGGGACTTAGCTACGGGGTTATCAGTCCCTAAACTTACAAACTACTTATGAACTAACTAAGACTAAGGGCAGCACAAATATCCATGCCCGAGGGGGGATTCGAACCCCCGACCGTAGTGACCGTGCAGACCGTGACTGGAGCGCCTCAGTCCCCTCGGCCACCGCGGCCGGCTATACATAAGTGGCAATAATTAAAACAGTTGCAGCATCTATCGGTGTGGTTCAGGTGGTAGCGTCCTAGCCTTACAACCATAGGATCGGTGGACCGAATCCGACAGTCACAGTTTTTTTTATTTTTCTTTGTGTTCGAATGCTTACACAATTTTAATATATAATGGTAATTTTTACGAAAAATACACGCATTTTTGTTTATTCGTAATTTTCTGTATTTTATAAAAGTTTGTTAATAATGATGGTTTCAATCGAAGTTACATTTTTTTCAGTATTGGCTTCAATATTAGTTTACGACGGTAGTCTTTGATTGTTTGTGAAGAGATACAACTCTGTTTTTGGAAAGTCATCTCCATAGCTGCTAATGGCTTTCTAAGCAGCTAACCTACTCAAACATCGCTTTAGGTAAAGACAAGGTGTTCTGCTTGTCTTCATACACATAAACAAAACTGATACAACACGTGGAATTAGAAATCCCAAAATCTAATATATAAAGCAGAGTGTCCGTATGATTGTACGTGTTGCATACAAATCTAAAGTTTTGTTTGTAAGAATCACATACGATATATAGTTCACTAGATATGACGTCATAAACCATGAGATGCGCGGAAAACTCCTGCCATAAGTGACAATGCTGCTCATTTTCTCCTAAACCAATCGACCGATTTCAACCAAATTTGGTACAGACATTCCTTACCGTGAGTTAACAATTGCTGCATGGTTAAGAATCACATTCGGCACATGGTTCAAAAGATATTACGCCATAACCAATAGAAATCGCAAAAAATGCCATATAATGCGGCAAGATTTTCGAAATACACTGTATGAGAATGACAGTACTTAGCGACTTGCAACAAACTTTAAACATAACTTCAAACCTTTATTAAACTTTTTCTCGCTGGCAACCATAGTAAAATGATGAAAGGAAAAAAGTTTCTCGCTTACTACTTTTCCGCTGTTTATGAACTAAAACTACGGCATTCGGTATGACGTTACAATTTATAATTTCTACACTACAAATTGTAGCCGCAGGAAATTTTACAGAAAACCTTCTAAATTGTATCACAGTACGACACGTAGTTTATGAGATATGACCACATAAACAGTGACGTTCATAGAAAACCGCGCCATCACGCACCAAGTTTTAATCTATTATTTCTATACTACTAATTGTATTCCCAAGAGATTTTACAGGCATACACCCTTATACAAATGAACATATATCTGAAAAATGTCAGGAATAAATAAGTAAATACCCGGGCAACGCCGGGTTTTCAGCTAGTGTTTTATATAACTGGATTCGAAACAACGAAAATATATTTGTCAAAGTGGGATTAGAATCACCAACTGTATGGTTGAGAGGCCACAACGCTACCCCCTTAGATACACCGACAAATGCTGCAACTCTGTTAATGATTGGTACATACGTGTAGGTACTTGCAAAACTCCAGAGTCGATTTTCTCGAGAATTTTTGAGAATTGTGTCGAATGGTTTTGGCTTATTGTTCTGAACTTCACGCACCATAAAGAAATTCTAAAATCCGATATCCATGTGGCCTCCTGGAGAGTACAGTAGCTCGTGGCGACTGCCGACAAAAACAGCCCAGTGTGGCAGGATGCCGACAAGTACTGCCGCGTCAGAAATAGGCCCAGGCCATTCTACAGCGACAGTCGAGCGCCGAAACTTGACGGAACGACAAATTACAGTCCAGTGTTGCACCCTCCGTATGCTACAGTGTGTTCTATTTTCAGCGCGACAAAAACTGTTGACCTTCAGCGGAGAAAAATGCCTAGTGTGGCATTAGCCGAAGCAGCGAATCGTCCTGTTCATAAAACCAATTGCATAAACTCACTCCTCAGAGGATGCGCACTTATATTTGTATGGTGTCGAATATTATACACTGTACTTACATCAAATTAATAAGAAAGTCTTTGAACCCTTCATCAAACCCGAATACGAGAAAAAATTATTTGCCTGTATGGAGGCTTAAACTTGGGCCAGAGTTTGGTAATCAGCGACTTTACTACATGGGCTACTCCATTATTTTTTTAATAACAGGATATGTATTTGTCACATAACATCAATACAAATAATATTAGTCTTACAATTTAGAGAATTACACATCAAGAGCAAAACTAGGGTAATGGAGTGCAGTCTAAGAAGATCGGGTGATGCTGAAAGAATTAGATTAGGTAACGAAGCAATAAAGGAGGTAGATGAGTTTTGTTACTTGGGCAGTAAAATAACAAAGGATGGTCGCAGTAAAGAGGATATAAAATGCAGAATGGCAATGGGAAGAAAAGCATTTTTGAAATGAGAAATTTGCTAACATCGAATATTAATTTAAGTGTAAGGAAGTCTTTTCTGAAGGCATTTGTGTGGAGTGTTGCCTTGTATGGGAGTGAAACATGGACGATAAGCTGTGCGGACAGGAAGAGGATAGAGTCTTTTGAAATGTGGTGATACAGAAGAATGCTGAAGATTAGGTGGGTAGATCGCATAACTAATGAAGAGGCACTGAACAGAATTGGTGAGAAAAGGAATTTTTGGCATACCCAGACTAAAAGAAGGGATCGCTTGGTAGGACACATTCTTAGACATCGAGGAATCGTAAATTTAGCATTGGAGGGAAGTGTGTGGGGTAAAAATCGCAGAGGGAGACCAAGAGACGCGTATAGTAAACAGTTTCAAGTAGATGTGGGTTGTCGTTCTTATGAGGAGATGAAAAGGCTTGCTCAGGATAGGGTATTGTGGAGAGCTGCATCAAACCAGTCTGCGGACTGAAGACCATAACAACAAACAACAACAACATACTAATTTATCACCCAGAAGGCATTCTTTAACATGCATGGAGCATTTTACACTTAATAAAATGGGCGATTTGCAATTAATTGAATGAAGTCATCAATCTACAAGTCAACAAGTCACGAATGAGAGAAGATTCAATGAAACAGAATATAGCAAGGAGTGCGTAACTGAAGTGTGTTTGCACTGTCCCCGATCAAGTGGCCACTGCTCCATTTTGTCCCGTCCCTGCTGCTGCTGGAACTCACTTCTCCACACACGGCGTTCTGCCTGTGTGATGACGAGAACACCTGATGACAGCTGCCCACCCTCTGCGTCCTTCCGCAGCAAACAGTGATGCTTCACTTAACCGTACTCCTCTTGATACCCTTCACGTTTTGCCTGGAACACTACTTTTACCGCCAGCTCCTCCGGTTTGAACGTCTGCATAGCTGCCAACCTTGAGAAGAGACGGTCAGTAATAATTCGACAGACCAATGAGGAGGAGGAGGGTTTGGGGGTCATACGCGCATCCTTCCAAGAAAATTTTTAGAAACCCTATTTAGACCATTAAATGGTATATTTATGACACTCTCCGTTCATAAATATATTCCTCGAAAAGAAATAATTCTAAATGTACAAGATCAGGTTAGGAGGAATAACCCAAAAAATTATTTTTGTAATTACCGAGGGTGACATAGAAACATTCCTGCAATTTTCAAACACTTGTCTTCAAGGAAAGTTAACAGTTGCTGAAGAAAGAAATAAGTGTGCATTTCCTTGCGTTTATGAAATAATAATATAAAATCATTAGCAGGTAACACTATATACCAAATGGTTCGGTTTTTAAAACAACGAATAAACCAACCTACCCCAATTAATGTCACATTTTGCCGAAATATCATAACTCGTATATATTTCTAGCGGCACAACACTGCTATAAAAACGAAAACAGGCGAAAAAAGAAAGAAAGAAAAACAGTGGAAACTTTTCTCTTCGAAAACGAATTGGCTAACTTCTGATGCGTGATAAAACACGAGGACTGTTTAGCTGAGACGGATGACCAAGCGCCGGCCGCGGTGGCCGAGGAGACTGAGGCGCTCCAGTCACGGTATGCACGCCCACTACGGTCGGGGGTTCGAATCCCCCCTCGGGCATGGATATTTGTGCCGTCGTTAGTTGTAAGTAGTTCATAAGTAGTTTGTAAGTTTAGGGACTGATGACCCCGTAGTTAAGTCCCATAGACTCTACAAACATTTGAACATTTTTGATGACCAAGTACTAGTTATGAACGAAGGAATTTAAATAGCTCTTGCCGAGTAGGCGTTCATTTGGTAGCTATGGAGGAGAAGAACATGCGGGATTTTTTGCAGTGAAAATGCTATCGTTAACGTTTCCTACAGCTTTTCTACGTACTCAGGAAGAAAATCATTGCGACCAATAAAACTTTCCCTAGCATTATGATTAGCTAAATATAAACAATACCCATTCCGATTTTCTTAAAACATCATATTTAAAATGTCTTAATTCCGTAATTTTTTACGAACTTCCCGTAACTCCGTAAATAAGATGATAGATCCGTAACAATTACGGACAATCCGTAATAGTTGGCAGCTATGCGTCTGCTAATTTATTTTCCCCTTAGAAGAAGAATAAAACCACTCTCTTGTTGCCCCATTCGATTACACATGAAACATTGGTAAAGGTATTCGAAAATAAATGTAAACGTGTTGAACTATGCCTTCAAGAAAGAGGAAATCATTTCCAGCACCTACTGTGATAATCCACCCCCATGAACCACAGACATTGCCGAGGTGGGGTGGCTTGCGTGCCTCAACGATGCAGATAGCCGTACCATAGGTGCAACCACAGAAGAGGGGTATCTGTGGAGAGGCCAGGCAAACGTGTGGTTCCTGAAGAGGGGCAGCAGCCTTTTTAGTAGTTACTGGGGCAACAGTCTGGATGATCGACTGAGATCGCCTTGTAACATCAGCTAACATGGCTTTGCCATACAGTCACTGCGAATGGCTGAAAGCAAGGGGAAACTACAGTCGTTACTTCTGCCGAGGACATGCAGCTCTACTGTATGACTATATGATGATGGCGTCTTCTTGGGTAAAATATTCCGGAGGTGAAATAGTCCCCCATTCGGATCTCTGGGCGGAGACTACTCAGGAGGATGTTGTCATCAAGAAAAACAAAACAGGCATTCTACGGGTCGGAGCGTGGAATATTCTAACTCTTAATCGCGTAGGTAAGCTAGAAAATTTGAAAAGAGAAATAGTTAGATATTGTAGGGATTAGTGAAGTTCGGTGGCAGAATTAACAGGATTTCTGGTCAGGTGAGTACAGGATTATCAATACAAAATCAGTTGGTGGTAACGCAGGAGTAGGTCTGATAATGAATAAGAAAATAGGAATGCGGGTAAGTTACTATGAACAGCGTAGTGAACGCATTATCGTAGTAAAGATAGACACGAAGCCAACACGGACCACAGTAGTGCAAGTTTATATGCCAACTAGCACGGCCGATGATGAGGATATCGAAAAAATGTATGAGGAGATAAAATAAATCATTCAGAAAGTTACGGGAGACGAAAACTTGATTGTGATGGGGAACTGGAACTCGGTAGTAGGAAAGGGAAGAGAAGGAAATGTAGTAGGTGAATATGGACTGGGAAAAAGGAATGAAGGAGGAGATCGCTTGGTAGAATTTTGTGCAGAGCACAATGTAATGATCACCAACACTTGGTTTAATCATAATGAAAGAAGGCTGTATACGTGGAAGAGACCAGGAGACAGTGGAAGGTACCAAATTGACTTTATAATGGTAAGGAATAGGTTTAGAAACCAGATTCTAAACTGTAAGATATATCCAGTGGCAGATATAGACTCTGACCATAACTTATTGGTTATGAACTGCAGATTAAACCTTAGGAGACTGCAGAAAGGTTGAGAGATGGAACCTGACAAATTATAGAAACCAGAGGTGGTTAAGAGTTTCAGAGGGAGCATTAGGCAAGGATTGGCTGAAACTAGGAAAAGTAATACAGTAGAAGATGAATGGGTAGCTCTGAGAGATAGGGTAGTGAAGGCTGCAGAGGACCATATAGGCAGAAGGACAAAGCCTAATAGAAATCCCTGGATAACACAGGATATACTGAACGTAATTGATGAGAGGAGAAAATATAAAAATTCAGCAAGTTAATAGGAAAAAGGGAGTACAAACGTCTGAAAAATGAGATTGACAGGAAGTGCAGACTGGCTAAGCAGGAGTGGCTAGAGGACAAATGCAGAACCGTAGAAGAATGCATAACTAGGGGAAAGATAGATACCGCCTACAGGAAAATAAAAGAGATAGTTGGAGACAAGAAAAACAGCTGTATGAATATCAACAACTCAGACGGAAACCAGTACTAAGCAAAGAGGGGAAATCTGAACTGTGGAAGGAATATATAGAGGGCCTATACAAAGGAAATAAACTTGAAGGCAGTATTCGAGAAAGGGAAGACCAAGTGGAGGAAGATGAGATAGGAGATATGATACTGCGAGAAGAATCTGACAGAGCGCTGAAGGACTTGAGTCGAAACAAGGCCCCTGGAGTAGATGATATTCCATCTGAACTGCTGATGTCGTTAGGAGAGCCAGTCATGAAAAAATTGTATCACCTGGTATGCAAGATGTATGAGACAGGGGAAGTACCCTCCGACTTCAAGAAGAATATTGCAATTCCAATTCCAAAGAAAGCAGTTGCTGACAAGTGTGAAAATTACAGAACTATCAGTTTAATAAATCATGGGTGCAAAATATTAACACGAATTATTTACAGACGAATGGAAAAATTTGTGGAATCTCACCTCGGGGAAGATCAGTTTGGATTTAGGAGAAATGTAGGAACACGGGAGGCAATACTCACTTTACGACTTATCTTAGAAGATAGGCAAAGGAAAGGAAAACCTACGTTTTTAGCGTTTGTCGATTTGGAGAAAGCTTTTGACAATTTCGACTGGAACACACTCTTTCAAATTCTGAAGGTATCAGGGGTGAAATATAGGGGGCGAAGAGTTATATTCAACCTATACAAAAACCAGGCAGCGGTTATTAGAGTCGAAGGGCAAGAAAGGGACGCAGAGGTTGGGAAGGGAGTAAGACAGGGTTGTAGCCTTTCCCCAAAGTTGTTCAATCTGTACATTGAGCAGGCAGTGAAGGAATTGAGGAGAAATTTGGAGAGGGCATTAAAGTGCAGGGAGAAGAAATAAAAACATTGCGGTTTGCCGATGACATAGTAATTCTGTCAGAGACCGCAAAAGATGTGGATGAGCAATTGAATAGCATGGACAGTGTCTTGAAAGGAAGATATAAGATGAACATTAACAAGAATGAAACGAAGGTAATGGAATGCAATGTCAAAAAATCAGGCGATGCTGAAGGAGTTAGATTAGGTAATGAGACAATAAAAGTAGTAGATGAATTTTGTTATTTGGGTAGCAAGATAACTTGTGATGGCCGAAGTAAAGAAGATATAAAATGCAGAATGGTTATGGGAAGAAAAGCGTTTCTAAAGAAGCGAAATTTGTTAACATCCAATATTAATTTAAATGTTAGGAAGTCCTTTCTGAAAGCATTTGTCTGGAGTGTAGCATTATATGGGAGTGAAACGTGGACGATAAGGAGTTCAGATAAAAAGATGATAGCAGCTTTTGAAATGTGGTGCTACAGACGAATGATGAAAATTAGATGGGTAGATCAGGTAACTAATGAGGAGTTGCTTAAGCGAATCGGGGATAAAAGGAGTTTCTGGCATATCCTAACTAAGAAAAGGGATAGATTGGTTGGACACATTCTGAGACATCAAGGAATCCTCAACTTAGAATTAGAAGGAAACGTGTGGGGTAAAAATCGTAGAGGGAGACCGAGGGACGAATATAGCAAGCAGATTAAAAAAAAATGTTGGTTGCCGAACGTATTCTCAGATGAAGAGACTTGCAAAGGACAGGGTAGCGTGGAGAGCTGCATCAAACCAGTCTGCGGACTGAAGACCACAACAACAACAACTGTGATAATGGTGAGTACATCAGACATGCACCCCCCCCCCCCCCGAAACTACAACCACCTTCCCCCCTCACCCCACACCCGAGATATTACGTCTTGGATTCCTAGTTTATTACCTGATAAATATGGTATTGCCTTTTAATATTGAAATTAAATATCTTTTATTTCACATTTTGTGGAACCACCTGGGGATCAACAGCAACCCTGAGGACGTCTGCGCTGAGCCTGGTATACTGTGCACCAGTATGGTTAAACAGTAGACATCTGAAAAAAATCCAAGTTGAATTGAACAATACATGCGTATTATATCAGGAACCATTAGATCTACAACTAACATATGGCTGCCTGTCCTGAGTCATATACTACCACAAAAATGCGACGAGAAAAATCCTTGCTCAGGGAATACAACGAGATCGAAGCAAACCCTGAACTACCGATACACTCAGTTGTACCTGATCTGAGAATCGAGAGGCTCCGTTCAAGACATCCTCCTCTTCCTCTCGACAGCCTCACTGGGGCTGACATCAACTCCTGGAGATAAGAATGGCTCCAAAACGCCCCAACAACTTGCCACCTAATGCCTTGTATTACTGAGGCAGTTCCTGGGTTTTATCAGCCCCGCAAGATCTGGTCAAGTCTGAACCGGCTAAGAACAGGCCACGGGAGATGTGCTGACTCACTCTTCAAATGGGGACTGTTGTCTTCGCCAGCATGTGACTGCAACGCATCAGGGAAGATTGCAGTGTCAGAGCGTTCAGTGGGGACTATGAAGAATTCCTCATGGCAACCCAAACAGCTATTCAATATATACAAGGACTAGACGTTTGACTGAGAATACATGTAATGTAATATATGTAATGGTATGTACCATAATGTAATCAGACAGTGAAATGTACTTAGATGCCATACGCTAAATAAATAAATAAATTTCACATTTAGTGAATTGTTTTCTAAAGCTCTCCCCCCAGGCTGGCCAAAAGTACTAATTTTCCACCCTCCCCCTTTCTGAAATTTCAATGACGCAGTTTGCGCCATGGCCCATCCCGCTCCCCCGTGGGCACCACTGGAGCACAGTGTATTATCTTGTAATTAATATAACTAATTAATTTCATTGTGTTAATTGTAATAATGTTGAATCCCATCTCGCAACATAACTGCAGCCAGCAGCAGTGAAGCTCGGCCGCTAGCTCATACAACGAAATAAATGTGCTGCCCTTCGGAGATCGCCGCTGCGGACACACTGTATTTTCTTAATTGGAGTTGGGGAGAGTAGTACACAGTGAAAAACGGTACACAGTGAAACATTCCATCTCAATTGTTTTTAGTAATTTTTTCCTACTTGTTGCTATCCCTGTATGTTTATTATGATAAAATACATCTTTGACTGTAATGGTGGGCAGTTTGGTTGATTATTCTTGTTTCTATACGGTACTATTGGTTTCCGGTGGTCAGAAGTTACAGTTAACGTCTCTTTGCAAGTTTAATATTTTCGTTATAACATAAAGCTAAAAGAAATATTATGTTTTGTGATAAGATACACATCTTTAGCTACATATTGGCCAGTTGTAGATTTGGTAGATGCGTAGGTTAAGAGATGTGACTAACCTCTTAGTTTATGGTGACTTTGGTACACAGTGAAACACTTGTATGTGGTACACAGTGAAACAGGACCATTGGCCTCAGATGGATGTATGACTCCTCCTAACAATTTGGAAGATGTTGAGAAAGCCATTGCAGTAACAACAGCAAAGCACACATCTCGCCAAGAGAGTTTCGTGGTTTGCCCAAAGCACCTTCCAGATAAACAAGTGGACGTTCCAACGGTAGAAGCATAATATTAACATGAACACCAGAGCAAACAGCTTTGAGAAAAAGGACAGAGCTGGAAGAAAAGGAGACATTCTAAAACAATGTATATTTTGTAGCTAACGTCTTGAAGTCAGTAGTTTGTGGTACTGAGTATGAAGTCTCATACCTTCGGAAAAAAAAAACATTACTTGATTTTTATTCCCAGTTGCAGAAGACATAGTCTGTGTTTCGCATAAGGACATTGCAATGCTTTTGCCACCTGTGTTGCCTATGGCTACGATGAGACTCTCCAACCACCAGCATATTCGTTTTCCAATCAATTTTGGTGGACTTAATATTCACTGAACAACATTTAGTACCTGCTAATGTTTGTACTTGTATATAACAAACATATTTATGTTTTATAAGTCACTCAGAAATAATAAATACAAAAAATGGCTGCTGTTTCACTGTGTTTTATACACGGTACACAGTGAAACATTTGCGGAGATTGTTTAAAATCGTTATTTCACTTACTAATTAGTAGCAAAATTATTATTCTTAGTTCCAAAATATTGACAAAGTATTTTTCTTTCAAGTAAATAAAGAAAATTTGTTTTGTGAGTAGTATTTTATACGAAACAATCAGAAGGGTAATTTTTGTTTCACTGTGTACTACTCTCCCCTACTATTTATTTTGAAAAGTGACGGGAATCGTTAACGAGTAATGTAAACGTGTAAAATGGACGTTATTGTAGTACCCGCTTTTTTAGCGAGCGTGGGGAAATTTTAATCTGTATGTTGAACAACATCTTACACGAAACACTTGAACAACACTTCCCTAATATTTGTGTGCTATGTGAACTTGCTAGTAGTACCAATTATTTTAGGAACTTCCAACCATTCACGGTACGATAGTAAACGGTTATTATAATTTTTATTTTTCTTGTCCCACAATACGGAACGTTTTTCAACGGTACTGATCGAATTTTCAGACAGTGTAAGTTTAAATGGCAGGTGCAAACCGCGTCCGCTTCGCGCGTAAATTAGGTTCGTTCCAGCAGCTGCCGGACTGCTACTTTCGAGTGCTAAGAAACAGGTGTTACTGCGCATGCGCAGCTACTATGACGTAAAAACCCGTTTGATACTTGCACTGCTGGAACGCCTTTTGCACTGTTTCCGGCTGGTTTCCCGCTCAAAGTGGTAGATGCACAGCTGATATGTGTATGACCAATAATTTCGTACAGTGTGGAGAAGAGATGTCGGAAGGTAAGATATTTTAGTTAAATAATCTAAAAAAAAGAGTTCGTGTTGTTTTTTGTGAATTATATTTATGCTAGAGAATATGGAAATTATCAAGTAGTCGTGTTTTCAGTCTTCGAAATGATAGAAGAAAACTTAACTTTTCACCCTTGTTTTGTACAAGAACGAACTGTAGTAGAACCCTTGTAGGACAGGGTTTTAACATTAAAAATAATAGAGTTTTATCGACAACACAATAAACAGGCCCTGAAAATAAAACAATAGTTACGGGATGCCGTGGACCTTAATTTAAAAGAAACCAACGAATAAATCACGAATTCGTCGGTTGTCATCATACACTATTTGTAACTGCAAAGAAAAGTAGTTGTTTCTGTTCACATACGACTGGGCATCTTCTGTAAGTCTGTCTATTCTAATGAGAGTCCCATAGATTATCCCAATCACACCTGGCATCTTATTTCTCCTGAAATTGGCCTCTATTTGTGCCCTTTTTTCGTCAGATGGCCACTTTATAACACTGATCCCAAAATTGCTAACACTGTGCAAGGAACTAATACTGATATTGAACCTGTCTGACACGTCTCTAAAACTTGCCGCTTCATGGCTAGCAAACCACAAAAATATCAGATTTTGCTGCAGTGGAAGGAATTTCCCATTTCCTTCTGCCTGATAGCTGTAATAATTAGAATTCCTCAATTTTTCGGGCCGCTCCTTTGCCGCTTGACACCATAGATGAAAATGTCCCAGGAATTCTGTGTCGCTATATTGCAGCACAACATGATCGAAATAGTTATCTGTCTTTTAGCACGCTGCATCACTTCAAACTCCTCGTCACTTGCCAATTCATCAGATTCGGGTTCGATGAACACCTGGAATAAACGGCAATTGTAAGTTCCACGTTTCAACCAATTACATTTCTTTTGCGCTTCTGCAGGCGAAGGTGAGTTGTAAGGAATAATTCAAATACTTACATTCCTAATAACGAAGAAGTTCAAACTAGAAATATCTGATCTCTGGTGTGATTTACAGTGGCTTCGAAAAAGCCGCCACACACACACACACTTACACACACACACACAGACACATGTCACGTGATGGCTACCCCCACTCTAACGCAGATCTTTCTGCGCATGCGCGAATTTGGCAGCTTGACAGCGCCAGAAATATTTCTCTGAGTACCGTCTGGCTGCTTGCTAGAACACCAAGCAGCAGGGTTGCCAACTTGGGGGGTTTCCCCCCAGATTTAGGGGGAAAATTGTTTTCAGGGGGGAATTTAGGGGGAAAGAAATGTTAGGGGGATTTTTATGGGGGAAGAAGAGAGTTTTTTTTTTTTTCATTTTATTTTTATTTTTGCATCGAATGTATGTGTAGCAATCAGAAGACTTGTTGCCATACTGATTGCAGATGATGATTGCCAACCGTGCAGCGTACTGTCAGCCTGTGTTGTTTACATTGTCGCTCTTCCGTCACTACTGTCGCGCTGTTTTCATTGTTTCTTCAGTACATGTTGCCGGCACTGTTTACTTACGGCGCACAGAGGCGGCGCATATTTTACCTCTCTCCACCCCTATCCCGTCGCTCAACAATACTAGGTTTATTTTTTTCACGAGTAGTAATGGATTGTTATTTCCCGAGGACACTGCACTGAATTATCGCTACATCACATGCTATGATGGACAGTTTAGTGCGTCAGCGATCATTGTGTTGTATTGGTGATCCATCATTATTTTTACTTTAATGACCAGCCCAAGTTGTGAAATAAATGCATTGTTTTATTGGTCAATATGGCTACCAAAAATAAGAGAAAGTATGCACAACAGTGTGCGAAGATCTTTGCTGAAAGGTAAGATTGTAATTATTTCCTATTATGAGATATCTTTCGCTATCGCACCCCTACATTCCTGCCTGTGGGCATGGCTCTTAATTTTTAATATATGTGAAAGAGATGGCGGGAAAGAGAGAGGGGAAGGTATCAAAAACAAGGTTTCGTTTTTTTTTTTTTTTTTTTTTTTTTTTTTTTTTTTTTTTAAATAGAAAAGTAGTCAGGCCGAAGCTCCTAGCCGCCACTCCCCCCCCCCCCTCCCGGTTGCTTTTTTAGGGGTATTTCTTCCGATTTAGGGGGATTTTATAGTAAATTTAGAGGGAATCTTTGTGGTAGAGTTGGCATCTCTGCGAAGCAGCCACACTTCAAGTAGCCAGAAACGGGAGAAGGCGCTGCTAGAACACAATTTCAGCGTTGTGCATGCGCGTCGAGCAGTCTGACAGCTGCTGGAACGAACCTAATATTGCCGGCAGCGGTGGCCGAGGGGACTGAGGCGCTTCAGTCACGGTCTGCACGGCCACTACGGTCGGGGGTTCGAATCGCCCCTCGGGCATGGATATTTGTGCCGTCCTAGTTCGTAAGTAGTTTGTAAGTTAAGGGACTGATGACCCTGTAGTTAAGTCCCATAAGCTTTACAAACATTTGAACATTTGAACCTCATATCGAACCAAGTGATCTCGTCCTGTAGGCAGCATGGCGCGTCGCGGGCGCGTTCACCTGGGCCGGTCTTCACTGCTGGCCGGTACGCTGCGGCGGAGTGCGTGGCGGCTCCCCGTCGGACTTTCGAGTCCTCCGTCGGGCATGCGCGCTCGCGCTTGTGAGTCTGTTGCCCTCAGCATAAGCTGGTTTAAATAGCTTCTAAGTCTAGCGACTGATGACCATTGTAGTTTGGTCCCATTGCTTTCCAAATATTTGAACATTTGCTTTGATCTCTTGTCCCTCAAGTAAATATACATAATTCAGTGAAAGTAAAAATGAAAATAATAAAATATCCTTCTTGACAAGTAGTTGGTAACTCATTTATGTTTGGCATGACTTTTAAAGCTCTTCTTCAAGGGTAGTATGTGCGGTGTAATTAAATTTTTCTTTTTATTATTTTATCCTGCTCTTTCAAATATAATTTTTAACATTATTCCATGTTTTTCTTGTGATTCATATGCCGACGAATTTTGTGGAGCTCGCGCTGCAAGTATACTTTAAATTCTGTAATGTTGTCAGTCCCTAATTTGTTAAGAACATAACTTACGTAATATCCTATCAACCCGTGCACAACGTTGTGTTTTGACTCTGTGAAATCGCGTTCCTGGGGTCTGAGAAGCAGTGACGATGATATGTCAACTGGTGAAGTCTGTATAATGAAGGCTACATTCTCTTTGATCCACTTACAGTTATTTATATTTCCTCTGCATGTATATCTGTGTATTAATGAGTCAAATGTTTGACACTTTTGACATAGATAAGTTTCACAGAGGCCGATTTAATATAGTATTTCATTGGTACGAATTATTTTGTTAACTACTTTGTACCAAATCGTTACTATGTCGGACGTGAGGGCAATGAAATTGATGTTCTTCCAGATGGCGGTGCAGTCAAAATTAGGAAACTGACTTTCTATTTTATTTCTTCCCTCACGTTTCTTCCTTTCCCTTGAGGTTATCTGTCTTGAATGTATATTTATGTCGCTTAAATAACTGATTTCAATGTAGAAAGCCCGCACGTGCTATAGACGACTTTGACTTTTTTGCGCGTCTACAGGGAAAACAATGTGGTGTTACGATTTCAAAGAGTTGACTGGTAATACGTTTTGGACGCTTTCTCATTAAATCCATTTGCCTTTTAATAAAAAGTGCACTGGCTTTGTTCTTGAAATATGTTAATCCTAAACCTCCGTTTTGTGGGTCTAACGTGGCTACATTGTTGGATACACGAAACACTTTCCCTTTCCACAAAAACTTCATTATTTTAGACGTTTTCCATGCTATCAGTATCGAAAAAAGTTGACCAACATAAAAAGGCTTCAGCAAGGATACATCAATTTATATACTTTTTCCTCTGCACTTGTATCATGTATGCGAGATAAATTTTCCATCATAGCCCCTTGTACTTTATCTGCTGCATCTTTCCATTTTAATGCAGTCATTTTCATCTTGCGTGCGGTCAGTGTGGCCCCAAGTGTTTTATGGTAGATGAATAGTATAAAGATGGTTCGATGAACCCTCTGTCAGGCACTTAAATGTGATTTGCAGAGTATCCCATGTAGATGTAGATGTGTAGATGTTGCTGGATCAATGTTGTCTAAGGTATGACTGTATGGCCGAAACACCTGAGATTTAAAAACTTACTCTTCTTCTCATTTGATCTGCCCCAAACGATCCACAGTAACTTTGAATAGCTGCTTCTAGTGTGTCAACATCTTCACTATTTCTTATCAGAATTACCATATCATCAACGAAATCTCTTACTACTGTTTTATGACCTGCTAATGCTATAGTCGCTAATTTATCATCAACATGTCGATGAAAGGGGTCCAGTGAAATCGCTAATAAGTACATAGAGTGTGGACGCCCCTGAGGAACATTACTTCTTATTTGTACTGCCTTATTGTTGTGACAGTTAACTGCTATTCTTGCGATTATTCCTGTCACCATGTTTTGTATAAACTCTATACTCGGTCCTGGAATCCCATTTTCTGTAATGTCTGTGATAGATATTATGGTTTACCAGGTCAAATACTTAATAGAAGTCTATAAACATGAAGGCACACTTTATGTTTGTTACTGATGTTATTGCGATAACGTCCTATATTCGATTAAATTTTGAAAAATCTTTCTCCCTGTTGCACAGTTTTAGTGTTTGCAAACAATTTTGTCTGCAATGCTTGAAATCCTCTAGTTTACAATTCTAGCTATTATTTTACAATCTGAATTAAGCAGTGAAATTGGGCGGGAGTTATTTAGAGTTTTCTTTCTTTTAGATTTAGGAACAAGTACAAACTTGCTCGCTTTAAATTCAGATGGTATCGCTTTGCCCTGGATGAGTTAGTTTGCTACCTCTGTGATGTTTTCGCCCACTGCTGACCAGTAGTGAATATGAAATTCTACTGGCAGCCCATCTGGTCCTGGGGAGGCACACACTCTGATGGACGTCTTCTTCACTTAGTCCCGAGAGGAGGATATCATTGTCTTTTTCTGTCAGATGCGGCACTATGATGACGAGGAATTCTTCAGTAGATTCCTTACATCTTGGATTTTCAGAATGTAGTTCATCATAGAAGCGATATACCTCGTTCAAAATCTTCTTCTGCGTCCTGAGTATCGTACCATCTTTTACGTTCCTCAATTAGTGCTCCTCTTCCATTTTTAGCACGCTGAATCTTTCTTTTTAAACCTCTAGATTCTCTCATGTTCTGATAATCTAATAGCCTCATAACAGTTCCATTATCTGAAGCTGCATTTCGAACAGAACTACAAACATATAGGATCCAGTAATGCCTATAGCCCTGCCCTGATTGACAATATACTACATAAGGAAGAAAATGAGAAAAATTACACCACTTTTGTATTCTGGCCAACAAGCGCACGTCAATAGTCAGAAAAACTGGTGTGTCATTCCAAATTAGGCAATAATCCAGATCACCTAGTTAAAAAGACCTTCATTTTACAACATAAACAGCATTTCAAAATATTTATTAAAAAGTAAAGACAAAATTCAACCCGTAGCACAGAGTGATGTGTACAAGATCACATGCAGACATGGTGTAGCTATTAGAGTATCAGAACATGAGAGAAGCTGGAGGTTAAAAAAGAAAGATTCAGCCTTTGCCGAACATTTGCTCACAAAAAACCATACTTATGACGTAGACTGTGAAACCTTACAAGCAGAAAGATGACACTATTAGAAATACTGGAAATCAATAAACGGCAGAGGACTCCAGTATAGTATTAAATGATCAAACCCAATTCCCTATTTCCCCTCTACTAAAATACGTTTCAGTTATCAGTTTGTTAAATCTATCCAGTGCTACCATTTCAGTACTATTTTACAACGTAACAACCCGCACCCTTCTCCACCCCCCCCCCCGCCCCTGCTTTTAACGATAATATTCAAGCTTCAAAGATCTACATATAAAATCGCCTTTTTATACATTATTATATTTTTGTAAATCTAATTCAGTGCTATGAAAATGTAATACTTTCCTGTGAACATGTGAATTTGTATCTTAACATCTTCTTAAGTCGGACATCTGTGAAGAAATGTTTATGACAGTCAGTTGTTACCTGATGGCCTAAGAAGTCGAAAGCCGGTTAGTAACTCAATAAATAATTTTGCAGAACATCAGGAATTTTTCCGTTTTGATAATAATAACCGTTACGTCATATATGTTAACCCTATTCCTCTTCCAGATTCCATTAGTTCTACATCTGTTACCGAAATCCATCCTTTACCAAAATAACTAACCCGACATTTGTTTCAGGTGAAAGGTGAAACATTCAGATATGTTATATATCTAGGAATCGGCAAATCAGACATGAGGATTTCTTGCAGAAAAGCGATAGCTACCCTAGATTCGTATAAATATCCCTTTAGCGCGGCAGTTTTCAATTCTGATGATTTTTTTTTTATTTTTTTTTTATTTTTTTGCATGTATGTATGGTAGTGATAGAATAAGATTGTCACTTTACTATCACTGCATGGCTGTTCTGATATTGGATATTTAGTGACATGTGTATTTCGTTTTGTATTATACTTGAGATAGTTTACACAGTAGTAATGCACGGATGATAATATTCATTTGAAAGTACACAGAATACTGTAGAGTTTCTGTCGAATTTTAGTATTTTCCGCCCGTATCGTTAGCAGAATGTGTATGTCGAAATCATCGGGACCATCGTTAAATATTTTAAGCCTCACAGTCGTGTGATGCACGTTTTTCAGGGTTATATCACCTTTCCCGGGCTTTAACTTCCCTTAATTGCGAGAGTCATTAATATTCGCTTGCGACTTTGTCTTAGGTCGCGTCGCATTTGAATATCCCGTGACTGTTACGTGGTACCGGCTGCGTTGTCGTGATTATTTTTTGACCGCCACTTCCGGCATCTTTATTCTGTTCATTTACTTTCTGATCATAAGCAGCAGACGTTTCCGACAGCTTTTGACATAAGTCGTTATTCTGTATGCTATGAGGGTCGTCCACAAAGAAAATTCCGTTTCTATTTCTATCCGCGGCAGCGCCACGATCGCAGTTCCGAGCATGCGTGGCAGTTACTCTGACTCAAGGAGAACACATGTACGCCATTTTCAGATCATTATTGACGACATATGCTTTGTAGTGCTTTTTTATAATGTCAGCCGTAGTTGAAAATGCCGCCGGTGTGAAATCAGATCTGTGATTCGTTTTCTAAATGCAAAGAAAGTTAAAGCAAAGGAAATTCATCGACAAATCTGCAAGGTTTACGGACAAAATGCTATGAGTGATTCAATGGTTAGAAGATGGGTCATGCTGTTCATTGAAGGACGTGGTCAAGTGAACGATGAAGAACGAAGTGGACGCCCGTCTGTGGTTAATGATGAACTGGTTCACACAATTGAAGAGAAGATTAAGCACAACCGTAAGTTTACACTTAGTGCCATTGCTATGGAAGTTCTGCAAATCTCACGATCACTAATTCATGAAATTGTTACTGAAAAACTGAAATTTCGAAAACTTTGCTCACGTTGGGTACCGAAAATTCTTACTGAACAACACAAAAAACAACGGATGGGTAGTGCACTCCAGTTTTTGACACGCTACAATGAAAAATGCAATGGTTTTCTTTCTCGGATAGTCACGGGGGATGAAACTTGCGTATCGTACGACACACCTGAAACAAAACGGCAATTAATGGAATGGAGGCACACTTCATCCCAAACGAAGTAAATCTTGACACCTCGAAAAGGCATTTTGCTGATTAATTTCTTACCAAGAGGCCAAACAATAAATTCACATAGTTAGTGCGAAAGCATTAAGAAATTGCGCCTCGCAATACAGAACATGCACCGAGGATTACTGTCAAAAGGTGTTATTTTTTTCCACGATAATGCCCGACTTCACACGGCGAATACGACCAAACACCTCTTACGGGAAATTCACTGGGACGTGTTTGATCATCCTCCGTACAGCCCGGATCTCGCTCCTAGCGACTTTCATCTCTTCATATAGCTAAAATCTGTCTTGGTGGTCAGCACTTCAGCGAAGATGACGAGCTGAAAGAACATGTTACCACATGGTTGAATACACAGGCAGCAACCTTCTATGAAGAAGGCACACAAATACTTGTGCCACGCTATGACAAGTGCCTACAAAATTTCGGAAGCAATTTAGAAAAGTAGTTTAACAGTTGCAGATTTTTGTACAATAAACATTTTTTCTATGTCTGTACACATTTGTTTTATATAACCAATCGGAATTACTTGGTGGACTTACCGCGTATCATCAGGCTCCTAACCTACAGCCGCGCGGAAGTAGCCGAGCGGTCTGGAGCGCCACGTTACGGATCGCGTGGCCTCCTGCGTCGGAGGTTCGAATCCTCCCTCGGGCATGGATGTGTGTGTTGTCCTTAGGTTAGTTTAACGAAGTTTAAGTAGTCTGTAAGACTAGGAACTGATGACCAACGTAGTTTGGTGCCATGGAATTACAAACATTTGAACATTCCTGACCTACACACACCGTTGCTTCTGTTGTTACTGCAGGAATAGAGCATTGAACGGCCTCAGCAGCCCTACCTTATATAGGCTGTTGACTGTCTAGTAGTGGATTGTCCCTTTCCACCTGTATCACGACTTGTTGCGGCTCTACCTCCCCATCGCATTGTTTTTGTTTACGTACAGAGTGAGGTTGGCGAAACTGGTCGTCTTCTGAGCAGCTATGAGTTTGCGCGTGTCGGCGTTTTTTCGTTTGCTTTTAGACCACATGTACTGGGTATCAGGATTTTTCTTTGCTGCTAGAGGCCGAAACTTGCTGCCTTCCTAGTGGGGAACATCAGAGGGACCTACTCCATAAGTAGCCTCAACCGGTTGGACTGAATTATTACTCGGAAGAATATAAGTTAAGGAAGGCTTCTGGCGTTCCATCAAGTTACTTTTTAGCACAAAAACCCGACGCAGCAATCCTGTCTAAACTGGACGCATTCGTTACGTATGACCAGAACAAACAACTTGTGCCTTATAGTCACTCACAGTAATGTGCGATGGAATATTCGTCTGTATTTGCATCTTAACAGACCGAAACCCACCGAAACATTGCAGTTTGCAGTGGCGCAAACACCGTTCGTTGGTAACAGGTTTGACATCTCCATATTTAGAAAGCGCTTCCCGAATCAAATCATTCTCAATTCCTTTTCGCACATTCAATACACGAACAGTTGTATACACAACACCAGCTCACCATATTGTGACTTAACTTACAGTAGAATCTCGATCTATGAACTCAACTTCTCTGCCCTACTTTCGTAACAGTATATCAATAGTAATGATCCAAACTTAACAAAAATACCGTATCTACACTACTGGCCATTAAAATTGCTACACCAAGAAGAAATGTAGATAAACGGGTATTCATTGTACAAATATATTATACTAGAACTGACATGTGATTACATTTTCACGCAATTTGGGTGCATAGATCCCGAGAAATCAATACCCAGAACAACCGCCTCTGGCCGTAATAATGGCCTTGATACGCCTGGCCAATGAGTCAAACAGAGCTTGGATGGTGTGTACAGGTACAGATGCCCATGCAGCTTCAACACGATACCACAGTTCATCAAGAGTAGTGACTGGCGTATTGTGACGAGCCAGTTGCTCGGCCACCATAAACCAGACATTTTCAATCGGCGAGAGATCTGGATAATGTGCTGGCCAGGACAGCAGTGGAACATTTTCCGTATCCAGAAAGGCCCGTACAGGACCTGCAAACTGCGGTCGTGCATTATCCTGCTAAAATGTAGGGTTTCACAGGGATCGAATGAAGGGTAGAGCCATGGGTCGTAACACATTTTAAATGTAACGGCCACTGTTCAAAGTGCCGTCAATGCTAACAAGAGGTGACCGAGACGTGTAACCAATGGCACCTCATACCTTTCACGCCAGGTGATACGCAAGTATGGCGATGACGAATACACGTTTCCAATGTGCGTTCACCGCGATGTTGCCAAACACGGATGCGACCATTATGGTGTTGTAAACAGAACCTGGATTCATCCGAAAAAATGACGTTTTGCCATTCGTGCACCCAGGTTCGTCGTTGCGTACACCGTCGCAGGCGCTCCTGTATGTGATGCAGCGTCAACGGTAACCACAGCCATGTCTCCGAGCTGATAGTCCATGCTGCTACAAACGTCGTCGAACTGTTCGTGCAGATGGTTGTTGTCTTGCGAACGTCCCTATCTGTTGACTCAGGGATCGGAAAGTGGCTACACGATCCGTTACAGCCATGCGGATAAGATGCCTGCCATCGCGACTGCTAGTGATACGAGACCGTTGGAATCCAGCACGGCGTTCCGTATTGCCTTCCTGAACCAACCGATTCCATATTCTGCTAATAGTCATTGAATCACGACCAACGCGAGCAGCAATGTCGCGACACGTTTCACCAGGCAACGCCGGTTAACTGCTGTTTGTGTATGAGAAATCGATTGGAAACTTTCCTCGTGTCAGCACGCTGTAGGTGTCGCCACCGGCGCCAACCTTGAGTGAATGCTCTGAAAAACTAATCATTTGCATATCACAGCATCTTTTTCGTGTCGGTTAAATTTCCGCGTCTGTTGTAGCACGTCATCTTCGTGGTGTAGCAATTTTAATGGTCAGGAGTGTATCATTTTTTAACTGCATAGTATGAACAGAGTCATTGCCAATTACCTCCGTTATCCAGTCGTGTTTTTCCATCATTGTCGGTTGTGCATGTCGGGTTTCCTTGAATGCAAAGAAAAGTGTATTTTTCCTTACGTTAGTAGTAGACATATTTGCTTGCAGAGAAGAAATTTCGGTTTGAAGGACCGTCAGTGCGCCGTTGCCTTCAAACGGCAAATTTTCATAATAATGAATTCTTTAATCACATATAATACGTTTCCAACCATTTTATCACAACAAGTAGTACCTATAATGACCGGTTGTAGAGAGATTTTCAGTTTACTCAGTTACTTTTACTTGTTTTCATATGACATATATTCATAAGACCTAAGTTACATATACAAAACCGATCAACCCATCGACAGACGACCAATGTAGCGTCATCGTTTCTCTCCCGAAAACTGCTGCTCCCTCTTTAAGGCTGCGTTCCCAGTGGCACCAACAGACCGTCGTCAGACGCAGTCGCCAGAGTTTGACTGAAAACATCGGCCGACAAGTGGTCACACTTCATCCGATATATAGTTTGTCTCTTGGTCGGGTTGAGGAGAAGGTTAGACAACGTTAGAATCTACTCTGTGTGTGATGTCTATTAGATTTCAATTTCCTGGGGTGCAGTGGATTCCACCGACACTTTTATGTTTGGAAATGCGGCGTTTGCTATTAATAAAGACATCGAATGCATACGAATGAACTACATCTGTCTCGACAGAAGAAAGTAGCAATGATTGTGTACTGTTCTCAGTTATTGCTACTACCAGACAAACTTTACGGATATATGAGGTACTGCTAAAAGGAGAAATGTCTCTTACATACTCGTTATATTTCGTGGTGTCATTGAAAAGCAATATTACAGGTTTGCGGAATTTATTTGAAGTTGTGCTGATATATACCAGTTAACTTCCAACTTAGGTAAGTTGATTATCATAACAAGTTTCGAGAATGTATTGGCATCTACAGTGCATTTGTTTGCATAAGCACGATACTTTTTCGACGTTTCAATGTGTGATTTTCCGCCACTGTTGCACTGCAGTTGTCGTCTTTAGGCTACTGAAGTTCGGAAAATCGGTTAGAATGAATCTTGAGGTGTGTATTTTATCGTAATGTTGGAAACCATGTTTTTTTTCTTTCTGCTTAAAGGTATTGTTCCTCCTCCATTACACAGATTATCAGACACAAACAACCAGTGTAAGTGATGATTTTTGTGTTGTGAAACCCAGTGTAATGGAGCAGACACAATACTTGCAATTAGGAACAGAAATACTATTTAGTGTGTGAAACATGCCAAGATTTATTATTTACGATTCCCTCATTGGTGTAACCTCAAAAAGACTACAGCTGTGCGAGAGCTACATAAAACCACGCATGGTAATGCCACTATGTATTTGTGTAAATAAATGAACTAAAAGCGAGAAAAGGACTGGTTATGCGTTGTTGTGCTAAGCATAAAATTACATAATCGTGCAGTTTTCAGTACCGTATTTAAATACATGAATAACACGGTTGTAGGCTATCCGAAAACATCTGATAACGAGGAATGAAATGAAGTTACATTGATCTTCAATGACTGTTATTCAATATATTTGTGAATGACAAATGTGGAGTTAAGAATAAGATAATTTTGAACACGGAAACCACTGAAAAGCAGGTCACTTCATAGAACAGAATCGCCACCTTGTTTAAGAACGTCAGAACCAGTAAGAATAATTTGTGGACAGCTAATACACGGTTATCACGTAAGAGAGCCACAACAATAACATTAAGATGCACCAGAATTCCGAATTTAACACATTTTTTGAGGCTTTAATTTACGCCAAAAGTTTCTGATAGAGGATTTAACAAATTGCGGTTTCCAGTGAACTCCAATATCAGATCATGGATTCCGAACTATAGCCCTATTGTGATACTTATCATCTTCTGGGTGCCTCAATCTCTCTCTTTCTTTCACTAAACGTATCAGTTTCTTACAGTTCATATCTACTGTATGAGCACGTCGGTCGATTTGACCGAAGAAAACAAACTGATTTCAATTTCACCGTATGTCGTCCGAAGTGTATACGTTCGGACGATGAGATCGGCTACATTGTGACCGTGCCCATAGTGGAGTACTGATTTGAAACGATCGGCCTTCTTCCGCCGATGGCGGTCGTCGATAAAATCCACCGATATTGGAGCCACTGTGAATATAGCCTTATGACCTGGTGTGACGTAGATGGCGTTCTCCAGTCTTATTGGTGATTGTTCAGGCACCCTGTACACGCTCCGCGGGTCGACGGCTAGTATGCAGCGTATTCGGTGTCTCATGCTTCTGAACTTAGAAGTCGCCCTTTAGTTCACCTTTCTTAACTGTCGAAGTTGATTTTTGTTTTTGCCTGACAATGCCTTCTGGGAGCTTATATTTCGTTCCCCAGTCGTCCGTCTCGCGGATGAGCGTCCTCTTAATGTTTTGATTTTGCCGGTCGTCGTTTTGAGATTGGCTCTTGAGGATTTTACGAGATAGTCATCGTAATTTACACTCTATGTTCTTCTTTATTTCACCGGAATTGTGTTTCCTTTTACGCGTTTCATGTCCGTGTGTCAAAAAAGCCATAGGAGTGTTTGGTTTCAAACTCCAGAACTTCCTTTGGAAGATTTCTTTTTCGTTTTCTTACTGAAAGTGAGCATATTTCTTTGTTCTTTGCCCCTGATGAAATAAAATAAAACATGGGTAACTGAAAAAAAAAATGTCACTAACTCTGGGGAAAAATTTAACTAAAAAAATTAAAAAAAAAAGAAAAAAAAAGAAAAAAAAGAGAGACTTAGGCCCGGTGGCAGTGGCTGCGAACAGGGGTGTAGATGTTTTGCGTGTAATTCGACTCCATAATGGATAATGTGCCAGACCACCACAATATTACAATAAAAAATAACGAACTTCAGCTTGGTGGTGTGATATAAAATTAAAAAAAAAATCACATATCGATTTCTTTCACATGATGGAACATCATCAGTGCAGATATCGAGTCATGAGGACATTTAACAGTGAGATCCATTCGACATGCAAGTCGCCGAAGTGGCGTCAAGTAAGAAGACTTGCGCTAGGCGGCCGAACAATCCCACACGGGATTTCCCAGCCAAAAATATCGTACGATCGTTGTTGTTGTTGTTTTTTTTTTTAGTCAGATCCATAAAATATGTTTTATGGATCTGACTGTTAAATGTTCTATGCGGAGTACATCAGTCTTCTTGACTCGAAATCTGCACTGATGGTGTTCCATCATGTTAACGAAATCGATATGCGATTGTTTAAAAATAAATATTTCATGTCACACCGTAGAGTTGAAATTCGTATTATTTTATTTTGGTTTTGCGTGTGCCTTTATTTGTGTATTCGTGTGCTAGGGAATCACCATCTGCTTTGATTATTTCTTTAATACAAAGGACTTTGAAGTATGTGGATTTGTTGCGTTGTGGCGACAGTGAAAAATTCTGTAACTTTTTGAGTGCGAATGATGGATGTATCCGTCCGCCTCATTCTCTGGGTAATAGCTAATGGGAACGACGAGATTTCGCCCTGAGATCGCATTGGTGGTACTAGTTGAGCTTGGACCACTATATGGCAGCTCTCTTCAGGCAACATTGCGTACTCTGGGATAATGAAAACAGTTTGCTCTAGACCACGTGTCGACAGTTTGCGTCCAGTGAAGGAACCACGTTACTGAGTGATCTACTGCAATGGCCAAATAAGACGTTTATCACACTGAGAAATAGAACAACTTCTTTTAGAAAGTGACGATACTTTCAGTGACAGTTCCGAAAGTTTTCAAGACACGGATGTTGAGGCTAGTGAAAGTGACTTGGATTCAGAAACGATTGACGACAAGACACTAATTCAGTAGACGTCACATCGTGCTTTTGTGCGTGCTCGTGCAATTCGTAATCGACATTTGTTCAGTGGTAGTACTGGTACAGTTATGGCTCTGAAACAATACAACGTGATGACTTGTTTTCAGTGTCTTGTGGATGATGCCTTATGCAAAATAATAGCTGAACAGACTTACACGCACAACAGTCATAGCTTTTCATCCAAATTTGCCGGCCGCGGTGGCCGAGGAGACTGAGGCGCTCCAGTCACGGTCTGCACGGCCACTACGGTCGGGGGTTCGAATCCCCCCTCGGGCATGGATGTTTGTGCCGTCCTTAGTATTAGGTAGTTCATAAGTAGTTTGTAAGTTTAGGGACTGATGACCCCGTAGTTAAGTCCCATAAGCTTAACAAACATTTGAACATTTTCATCCAAATTTAGCACCACGCGCCAGGGTTCGCAGTTGGCAGGATACTGCAAGTGACGAGTTATCTAAAAACCCTTATTGGAATTCTCGTGCTCCGAGGAACTGTTCACAAACCAGAACATAAGATGTATTTTCCATAGAGATATTCGTAAAGGAAAACACGGAGGAAAACTTTTATGTGTGGGGAAGTAGGCAGCACCGCTACGGCAGGGGCGCCGGCACATATTGTTCGCTGGGGAAGGGTCGCGCGCGCTAACCTCCCACTTAAAGGGTTAAAGGGCTTGTGTAGGGCCCAGGGAGAGAGTTACAGGGGAGGGAAGAGCAAAGAAACGATAATGAGATACATGGGCTGGAGCCTAATGGCAGAGCATGCGCTAGCTGGTGTGGGGCCGTGTGCAAAGCTTCCACGCGGGGCTCTCTCCTCTCCACGCCCCCTCCGGCAAACGATATATAACTTCCTCGTGCTCCAAACAATTATACGTTTCGTCATTGACATACTACCAATATATCACAATACTTACTATAGGCCGCTGCGGAATAGCCGTGCGAACTATGCGCCTTGCTACGGTGCGCGAGACCGTTCGCCGTCGGAGGTTCGAGGCCTCCCTCGGCCATGGGTGCGTGTGTTGTTGTTAGGATAACTTATTTTAAGTAGTTTCTAAGTTCAAGGACCGATTGCAACGGCATTTAGGTCCCATAACTTTACAAACTTACTACAGCAGACCAACTGTTGAGATAGGAAAATAATTAACCTGAGAAAGAATGTTAATAAGTATAGCTATTACTACAATGTTAATAATCCCCCCCCCCCAACTGTGCGATTGGATTCACGATTTCCTATCAGAAAGGACACAGTTCGTTGTAATTGAAGGTAAGTCATCGAATAAAACAGAAGTGATATCTGGCCTTCCCCAGGGAAGCGTTATAGGACCCCTACTCTTCCCTGTGTTTATAAACGATTTAGGAGACAATCTGAATAGCTCCCTTAGACTGTTCGCGGATGATGCTGTCGTTTATCGGTTAGTGAAGTCAACAAAGGATCAAAAGCAACTGCAAAGCGATTGAGATAAAATTTATATATGGTGCGAAAATTGACAATAGACACTAAATAAAGAAAAGTGTGAAGTAATACACATGACCACTAAAAGAAATCCGCTGAACTTCAATTACGCGATAAATCAGTCAAACCTTAAGGTCGTAAATTCTACCAAATACCCAGGAGTTACAATTACGAACAACTTAGACTGGAGAGAACACATAGAAAATATTGTGGGGAAGGCGAACCAAAGATTACGTTTCATTGGCACAACGCTTCGAAGATGCACCAACTCCACCAAAGAGATTGCCTACATCACACTTGTGCGTCCTCTCTTGGAGTACTTTTGCCAATTGTGGGACCCTCACCATATGGGACTGACGAAAGATATTGAGAAGGTTCAGAGAAGGGCAGCTCGTTTTGTTTTATCAAGTTACCGGGGGGAAAGCGTCACGGAAATGTTGCACGAATTGAGGTGAAAATCATTAAAAGAAAGACGTTATTCATTGCGGCGTGATCTGTTTGCGAAGTTTCAATCACCGACTTTTACTTCTGAATGTGAAAATATTTTACTAGCACCCACCTACTTAGGGAGACACGACCATCCCAATAAAATAAGAGAAATCAGATCGAAAACTGAACGATTTACGTGTTCTCTCTTCCCGCTCGCTATTAGGGAATGGAACGGTAGAGAAAAGTTATGAAAGTGGTTAATGAACCCTCTGCCCGGCACTTAAATGTGATTTGTGGAGTATCTATGTAGATGTAGATGAATAATAAATAATAACTTAGCTATTGGAATCCTACCAATTTAATAAAATTAAAAATCGAAAAGGATTCACAAGCATTGTTCAGGATATATACATACGTGTTTTCAGCATTAAAACATGTTGAAATGTTTGTAAACCTATTGGACCATACTACTATAGTCATCAGTCCCTAGACTTACGAAATACCTGAACTAAGTAATGCTAAGGACAACACGCACAATCATGTCATAGGGAGCACTCGAACCTCCGAAAGGGAACAGACGCGCACTCCACAGCAAGCTGGCTTAGAGCGCTCGGCCACTCCCGCCGGCCCGACCAGGTGAGAGCGGCGCGGCGCTATGAATACAAGGTGCTTCTGAAAAGTTCGTTCAATGGCCCATACTTTACAAGCCGCGCTGGCGATACAGAGAACCCAAAATAACAAAGGGTTCATCAAGCGGAGCGTGCTCCTATCATTCTATACACAAATTGTACAGTATTAAATTTTGTTATCTGCAGGGCCCACAGTGTTAGTGACGTCGTACATCGACATTTTAATAATAAGAATATATATATATATATATATCATATTCTTATTATTAAAATGTCGATGTACGACGTCACTAACACTGTGGGCCCTGCAGATAACAAAATATATATATATATATATATATATATATATATATATATATATATATATATATATATATATATATATATATATAATTTCAACACTGTATTTTCTTAATTCGTATTACTTACACTATAAGCTTATTTCGACTTAAAAGTCATCTTCAGGTGTTATGCCACATTCTGTTATGCTGTACATTTCAATATTATTGTGACGTGATATATTTTATTATTATTTTCTTCTCTTGTAACTTATAATATTGTGCTGTCATGGAAGATCTTTATCAAGTTGCAGAGCTTTCAAATAAATGTCAAAATCTGTAACTTGATAAAGATCTTGCATGACAGCACAATATTATAAGTTACGTAATATAAAATAATAAAATATATCATGTCACAGTAATATTGTAATGTACAGCATAACAGAATGTGGCATAACACCTGAAGATGACTTTTAAGTCGAAATAAGCTTATAGTTTAACTAATACGAATTAAGAATATACAGTGTTGAAATTATGTAAATCTTAGTATTAAATTTTGTTTTCATATGTTTACACTATTTTGGCTTACGCAATTTTCATATGAGAATTGTCAGGTTGTAATGTAACGACACAGGTTATCAAATGGTTCTAAGATTTGCAAGGACTATCCATATGCTGCTGATGCATAACGCCGAATAATTTAGTACATCGGATTATAGCGCAAGTTAAATACTATTATTGAGTTTGACGAACCCATCCGAATTGTCCATTTTCAGTTCCACAACCAAAAACCTGTGTACTATGATAAAATGTTCATATGTTTGTAGAGCTTATGGGACTTATCTACGGGGTCATCAGTTCCTAAACTTACAAACTACTTATGAACTAACTAATACTAAGGACGGCACAAATATCGATGCCCGAGGGGGGATTCGAACCTTCCACCGGAGTGGCCATGCAGACTGTGACTGGCGCGCCACAGACGGCTCGGCCACCGCGGCCGGCGTACTATAATAATCGCTTTTTTAGACAATAAAGTTATTTTGGAGAATTTATCTTGCTAAGTGATCAAATGTTCTTAGTCGCATCCTTTCATTAGTCATATTTTGTGATGGCGCTAAACTACGTCAAATTAATGTGAATCAGGGTGCAGGGCTATTTATGACAGTTTATTGCCAGGGATAATTAGATTCGAAGGTTTAATTGCTGATTAATTAATCGATTTTTAGAATATTTGTCAGGCTGTACCTTGTTACATATCAAATTATCTGTTATTCTGCTTGAAGTTAGAATTCGTCATCAGAGAAGTGTTGTTTAAGACTCACTCTCTTTGTCATAAAGGTCAGACGATGAGGCACACTTGTATGCTTGTGGTAGGCTTGGAAAAGTCTCAAATCCACAAATTTATGTAACAAGCTGTATGCATAAACGCCTGATATTGCGCAAAATAGTTTTGAAACGTTTGGAAATATGTTAAAGTAAACATAAAATATATCTACATTCTGTATTAGCCTGTACTAAATCAATGTTGACATTCTAGACCATATGTGACAAGCAGTGAAATACTGCAGCTGTAACTATACATTCAGCTCCCACGACAAAAGTATGTTTATTGCTATAACTTAACTGAAGTTTGAATGTTGGAGACAGAAGAAGGGATGCATTAGATGTTCACCATAACAAAATACGAGGGTTGTAACTTAAATCGTGACAACACTGCTGTGGAGACACTATACTCTGAAATATACTATTGTCGCTGATAGCACACGTTTTTGACATACCTACCTTACCTCCGAGCAAATAGACGCCCCCGTCCCACGTCACCACCATGCTCACAATCGAGGGAAACACAGTCACTTGTGAGCGAGCGGTCTAACGTAACGGTGTCACTATGTTTTCGAAACAGGAAAAACAGAATTTGTTCAAGATTGAATATGTCAGAGGTCGAACAGCACGACAGTGTCATCAAGGTCTTCAAGAGGCGTGCGGGGAATCGGCATTGCCGTACAGAGCTGTGGCTCGTTGGGTAAAAGCCTTCCTAACGCATTAGGTTCCTCCACAGCACCCTGCTAATACACAGTATTAATGTTCGTGTTTGGATCATCACCTGCGACCAGCTTTGCGAAAGAAGCGGCAACACTTCCTGTGCAACCCACTCCATCATTTTGCACCCAGTGCGCGGGCGCAGACAGCGCAAGCTGTTGCTGCTCTGTTCGGTCGATGGGACTGGGAACTACTGTACCATCCACCATACTCCCCGGACTTAAGTCCTTTGGACTTTGATTTGATTCCGAAGACGGAGGAACCACTTCATGGTATTCGCTTCAGAACTGTTCCAGAGATTCGACAGGCAGTAGAACGCTCCATTCGCACCATCAACATAACAGGCTCTGCTAACGGTATACTACACCCTCTGCAGAGCTGGCAACGGGTTTTATACAACGCTGGTGTCTACTTTGAAGGACAGTAACAGGTGCAAACATGTAACGTTTTTGTATCGGTTGTGAATAAATAGTTGCCACTATTTAAATTCTAACCCTCGTATTATGGAGTATTTAAATAGTTACTTGAAGTATACTCCGTATTTGTATATATATGGAGGTGGACTAGGGCCATGCTCAGTGGAAGAAAGGTAGAAGCTACCATGATGAATGAAAAAATGGTAATCAACACCACTAGGGGTTGCCCGCAAGGAGGAGTTCTTTCCCCTTTATTGTGGAATCTAGTGGTGAATGATCTCATTGGAGAATTAAACTCTAGGCAGTACTTTTTCCAAGGATACGCAGATGATCTTGTCATAGTAATACTTGGCAAATTTGCTGATACAGTGAAGAATGTGGCACAAGGTGCATTGGACATTGTGCAAGACTGGTGCAGAAAACAGGATCTGGGGGTCAGTCCTAAGAAGACTGTTGTTGTACCATTCACAAGGAAACATATCCAACACTCAAGTTGCAATCTAAAGCTTTTCAATGAAGCGCTACCTGTGAAGGGGACAGTGAAATATCTAGGGATTACCCTAGATGAGAAACTGACATGGACCTCTCACATTAGGAATATTTGCTCCAAGGCAAAAGGTACTTTAGTAAGTACCAGGAGAGCTTGTGGCAAAAATTGGGGCCTGAGCCCCAAGGGCATGCACTGGATATACACCACGGTGATTAGACCCAGGATCACCTATGGGGCGGTCATGTGTTGGAAGAAGGTAGAACAGCAGGTTGCTGCTAAGGAGCTTTGTAAGGTGCAGAGACTAGCCTGCTTAGCCATAACAGGCGGAATTAGCAACACACGAACTGCTGGGATGAAAACCATGCTGGATATGCCCCCATTACACCTTTGGGTCAAGATGGAGGCAGCAGCTGGTGCATACAGACTCAAATCTGGCAACAACTGGAACTCTTTAGGATATCCAGAATCACACACTAGAATAGTGAGTGAGGTAAATATAGGAAAGGTTGGGGAAATGCCAGCCGACTATATTATAACCCCAGACTGCTTCAACAAGCCTTTCAGTATAACAATTGGAAGTAGGGAGCAGTGGGAGAAAATAGTTCGACACCGTACGGGGGATATTGTCTGGTTCACTGACGGTTCAAAATCGGACCAAGGTGTTGGGGCCGGGGTATATGGGGTGCAGCCAAGACTGGAGGGCGTCATCTCTCTAGGAAAACTGGCCTCAGTATTCCAGCCCGAAATCACTGCCATCAGGGCGTGTGTGTAGGAGAATTTGCATAGGTGCTACAAAGATCGTAGCATCTATATCTATTCAGACAGCCAGGCAGCCCTGAGATCACTGGCAGCTCCTGCAACAAGGTCTAAAATTGTTGCAGAATGTCACAGGGTTCTTGTGGAGCTAGGGGAAAGCAATAGAGTAAACCTACTGTGGGTCCCTGGCCACTCGGGGATCAGTGGCAACGAACATGCCGACAGATTAGCCAGGATGGGGGCAGAGACTCCATTTACTGGACCGGAACCTGTCCTGACAATCACCAAGGCAATGATCAAATTGGAGCTACGTAACTGGCTCAGAAGACAGCACGTAGAATATTGGACCAAAGTCCATCAACAAAAATATGGCAAGGTAATGATGCCAAAGCCATGTTTTAAAAGAAGCTCTGCAATCCTGGGTCTGAACAGGAGAGAGATTAGACTCATGGTTGGATTGCTGACAGGCCATGGGAATTTCAAAAAACACCTACATACAATGGGAATAACAGAAGAGGACCCTAAATGTAGGATCTGTGATGACTGTGATGAAACTGCATCACATCTAATCTTCGAATGCATTGCATTGGAGAGTAAAAGGCACAGAGAATTTGGGACAACCAGACCCGAAGAAATTGTGTCTAATAAAGAACTGGTAAAGGGACTCCTTTCACTGTTCAAGGGCATTGGTTGGCTTTACTAGATATACAGGGAGCGATACCGCACAATAAACTTAGTTTCGGTGCGGGCAGTGGCGGGTTGGACCAAGACTGTTTTTGCTTCCCTGGAAAAATCAAATCAAATCAAATACTCCGTATTTTCTGTTTAAATTACATACTAAACGCAGTATGAAATAACTATGAAATTGTAATGTTGCACGCGACTGTAAAATGAGGGTGGTGGACCAGTCTCTGATGCCGGGTCCAGGGCCCGTAATCGAATTTGGTGGCCTGGCATATTATGGCCTGTGTTATAGGTATAGTACCAGGGTGTGAATACTATTCATCCACTACTGAGCAACTCTTTCGCAAGCAGAAAATAATCCGACATAATGGTAATTGACCGTCATGAACCAGCAGCTTATGAATAGACTGTACATACGAGAACTGTCTGCCAATCTGTTCCGCCGTGTTACACCCTGATAATTTTTCTCTTGCGTAAGTTTAGCCTCGTTGTTGTTGTTGTGGTCTTCAGTCAGGAGACTGGTTTGATGTAGCTCTCCACAATACCCTATCCTGAACAAGCCTCTGTAACTCCACATCAGAACGGCAACCTACATCTGTCTGAATCTGCTTACTGTATCCATCACTTGGTCTTCCTCTGCGGTTTTTACCCCACACACTTCCCTCCAATGCTAAATTCAGGATTCCTTGATGTCTAAGAATGTGTCCTACCAATCGATCCCTTCTTTTAGTCAAGATATGCCAGAAATTCCTTTCCTCCCCAATTCTGTTCAGTACCTCCTCATTAGTTATGCGATCCACCCACCTAATCTTCAGCACTCTTCTTCTTCTGTAGCACCACATTTCAAAAGCCTCTATTCTCTTCCTGCCCGACTGTTTATCGTCCATGTTTCACTCCCATACAAGGCAACACTCCACACAAATGCCTTCAGAAAGGTCTTCCTTAGGCTTAAATCAATATTCGTTGTTAACAAATTTCTCTTTTTCAAGAACGCTTTTCTACCCATTGCCATTCTGCATTTTAAAATCAAAATGTTCAAATGTTTGTAAATCTATCGGACCAAACTGTATGGCCATCAGTCCGTAGCTTACAAACTACTTAAACTAAGGTGAACTAACCTAAGGACAACACACACACCCATGTCCCAGGGAGGACTCGAACCTCCGAAGGTGAGCAACTGCGCTCCGCAGCGAGGCGCCTTAGACTGTAATCGAATTTGAGGGCCTGGCATATTATGGCCTGTGATATAGGTGGGGCACCAGGGTGAGAATACTATTCATCCACTACTGAGCAACTCTTTCACAAGCAGAAAATAGTCTGACGTTATAGTAATTGACCGTCATGAATCAGTAGAGTATGAATAGACTCTGTACATACGAGAACTGTCTGCCAATATGACATAAAAGTTTTCTGGGTGTTGTACTGGGTATACCCAGATGAAGGCCACTGTAACGTTGGCCGAAACGTCGGTTATTTAAGTAATAGCCTTATATCATGACGCAGTACAACACCCAGAAAACTTTTATGTCATCTGACTCTGGCCGCGGAAGCCTACGTAATTATGTCTGCCAATATGTTCCGCCGTGTTACACCCTGATAATTTTTCTCTTGCGTAAGGTTAGAGGCATCGTTCATAAATGATACCATTAGGAAGTCAGTTAATGTGGTGTCGTCGATGTCCGCACCGTGGCGCTGAATACCTCAGGGCCGCGGAGCTCTCAGTGGCCAGTAGAAGTTTACTAGAGGACGGTTTGAGGATCGCCAGACCCAGAAGTGGACTGCTGCGACCGCGGTCCACTGGCAACGATAGGCAGCCTCTACCGCCGAATCAGTACCTGGCCACCCACACCAGGCCATGCCGCCGAGGACGCTGTATCAACCAATGCGTTGCTGCGCTCCCTACGCAGCATATTAATCGCCACGCTTCTCCGATATCGGCAGTCTGTTCCCGAGTGGAGTCACCGTCGAGCTCTCCATCTGCAAGCTGGGTAATCGACAGTAACTGTAGTGTGATTATTGGTAGAAGCTGTATTATGTACGAGGGTTGTCCATAAAGTAAAGTTCCCAATGCGCTACAGTCGCGAGGAATGCGGTTAAGTGCGATCTGGCAACACTGTCATGCAGCTCGGTTCCCCCTCTCTCCACTGCCACAAGATGGAGCTGTCTGCGACGTTCAGTGTAGGCTTGGCAGCCATTAGCGTTGGAGCTTCCGCTTGTTTCGCCCGCCAGGTGCGAGTTACGATCAGTAATTCGTTTTTTTTTTTTGCGCGAAAAACACTGCGGCCATGGATATTCGTGCACAACTGTGTGAATTTTATGGTGACAAGTGTATGAGTGTACAACACGTTCGTAAGTGGTGCAAAGAATTTAAAGAAGGACGTACAGATGTCCATGACGAACAGCGTTCTGGTAGGTCATCGGTTTCGGACAAAACGATCGCAAAAGTGGAAGAGACAATGCTGAATGATCGACGAATGACAGTTCGGGAAATTTGTAGGGCTTATCCCTGATATAAGCAAGTCCACAATAGACAACATTTTGACAGAAAATTTAGGTTATTCCAAGGTTTGTGCAAGGTGGGTCCCGAGAATGCTTACGGAAGACCACAAACGGCAATGCGTTAAAGCTGCCCGCGAATTTCTCCAGGGCTACGAAAACCGTGGAGAGGAATTCTTGGACTCCATTGTCACTGGAGATGAGACCTAGATCCACTATTCGACACCGGAAGCGAAGGAACAATCGCGTCAGTGGAAACATCCATCGTCACCGAAGTCGCACCGAAGTTGAAGCAACAACTGTCTGCCTGCAAAGTGATGGCGAGTGTGTTTTGGGACAGGAAGGGGTTATTGCTGTGCGAATTTATGCCTGCTGGGACAACAACAAATGCTGATCGTTATTGTGAAACATTAAGGAACCTTCGCCGAGCGATTCTTAACAAGAGGAGGGGCATGCTGATGAAGGGAGTGAGTTTTCATCAAGACAACGCTCGTCCGCATGTCGCCCGTTTGACAACTGAACTGATCGACAACTTTCAATGGGATATTGTCACACATCCGCCCTACAGTCCAGATTTTTCCCCAAGTGACTATCATCTCTTACCCGAATTGAAGAAACGCCTGAATGGGACGCATTATGCAACTGGAGAGGAAGTGAGAGAAGTTCTACGCTACCTTCGCAGCGCGGCGGGAGAATTCTACGACGCAGGCATCAAGAAAATGGTACACCGAATGCAAAAATGCATTAATCTTAATGGCTATTATGTGGAAAAATAGGAAATATTCTAAGGTTTTTTTCAATATATAATGTTATTTAAATAAATTTGTTTTTCATTTTGAAAAAAAATTGGGAACCTTACTTCATGGACAACCCTTGTAGTTTCGTTTTGATTAGAGAAAATTTTATGTAATCTAGTAAACATGTTCAGTACTCAAGCATTGTTTTTGATATGTGCTCCCCTTTCCGGATACAACAGTTAATCACAGTGTGCACTGACTGTGAGCAACTGCATAAAAAATTAGCACAACGCTCAGCTTAACGATGGTATTGTTATCTCTGTAGCTCTCTGTCTGAAGCATACAGTAAGTTGAGAAACCCAACATGGATGCTCTTCACTTTTAATGACAAAAAATCAGAATTTTTTATGCTGTAATCATTATGAGTAAATACTTATCCTTCTTTCAATATGTACCCCTTTGCTTAAGGACGACATATTTTAGACAGTACACTACTAGACTGGATTTTTCGTTCATTATTTCTCTTCCTGAGGAAAAATGCTTCATCACCAAAGTCGAAGGTACTCATTCGGGAGGGCGACCTTAGATGTGGGCCAGCCTTACTGAATGTAATGGCGCAAGAAACAGAGTGTAGCATCTTGCTTAGTGGCCATAGAAATTTGACAGTGATCAATTGGGAATGGCATTACTGCGGCGTTCTGGTTAATGTGACAACACGCACCATCAGAATCATCAAAATCTGCACCACTTCTGATGGGGAGATGGGACAAGGTATCCATATTTGCGTAGCGGGCAGTGGGGGGTTACAGGATTTGATAATCATAGTTTGCCAGGATCAGTGCCCAGCATTTAAGTTTCTGTGCTGTTCGGACGGTACAGGTTTTGTAGTATGGTAAAAAACTAGAGAGGGGCTTGTGATCCGTCGCAACGTAGAACTTCCGCCCATAGTGGTAACGGTGGAATTTGGAAACTCCATAGATTATCCCCAAGGCCTCCTTCTCTAGTTGGCTGAAAATGGCGTGGGTTTTATTGAGCAGCTTAGACGCAAAAGCAATCGGCCCGTCTGTTGCGCAGACCTTGTCAGACTGAACTGCCCCCGTGCCATAGGAGGAGGCATAGACTGTGAGGACCACTGGGTTAGTGGAATAGAAGGGAACCAGAACCCTGTCACCGACTACAGTCTGGAAGGTGTTTTCTTGTTCAGAAGACTAGATGAATGGAACATTCTCCCTACGGAGGGCAAGTAAGGGTGCTGTGATCTGGGCACCATTAGGGATGAAGTGGACGTCATAAGAGATCTTGCAAAGAACAGTTGAAATTCAGAGAGGTTCTTCAGGGTAAGGAGTTGCTGGATAGCCTCCAAGTGTTTGGCAGAAGGGCAAACCCCATGTCCATCAATGATGTTACTAAGGTTTACGATCTGAGTATGGAAAAACACGCATATTTCCCAGTTGCACCAGAGATCTGCATCAGCGAGTGTCTGGAAGAGCCTTTCCAGATTCTGTAGGTGCTCCTCTGGAAACCTAGAGAAATGAAAATGTCGTCGACATAATTGGAACAAGATGGGACTTTTCATGCCAATTTTTTCAAAAACATGGCCGGGGCAGAAACACTGTCATAGGGAAGAGGCTGCTATTGTAACAGCCCAATGTGAGTGTTGACGATGAGGAAGGATTTCGTTGCCTCATCGAACGGAAGTTGCACATAGGCGTCCCTGAGGTCAATATTTGAGAAAAACACGGCCTCTTGTAATTTTCCCAACTACTCTGGGCGAGGAAGCGGGTAGGAATCCACAAGACTGTACATTAACAGTAGATTTGAAATCAGCGCAAAGGCAGATTTTTTGACAATGACAAGGCGACTTGATCATTGACTAGCAGAGATAGGCTTGAGAACCCCCAGCTCCTGCATCTCTCGTAACTCTGTAACAACGGTGACCCGAATGGCGTGAGGGACCTCTCGAGCGCTGATGAACTGTAGTTGGGGAGTCTGTTTGAGGGTATCATGGGCGAGAAACCCTTTTGTAAAAAGCTAACCAAATTTGATACAAAGTGCCGTGATGCTATCACGAGGGACGAGAAAGTTAATTGTCGCCATATTGTGCGAATTCTGAAGACGAGTAGTACCAAATGCATTAAGGCCAAAAAAAGTTGGGACTATTATGAGCTTGAAGCACTGTAACAGGAACTGTTCTACAATAAAAGAAAGAAAGGAAACGTAACGTCCTGTCGACAGCGTGGTCATTAGAGACGGAGCTCATGCTCGGAGTTTTGAGTTAGGATAAGAAAAGAAACCGGCCGTGCCATTTGAAAGGAAGCACCCCGGCATTTGCTTGGAGTGATTTACGGAAAACACGGAAAACCTAAATCTGGATGGCCAGAGATGGATTTCAACCACTGCCCTCTCGAATGCGATTCCAGTACGTTACCACTGCACCATCGTTCTCGGTAACTTCCATTTTCAAGTAACAGGTGCCAAGGACAGCGAAGCGATACCCATTGTAGGTGTGAGAACCTGAGTCGGAGCATTGAGCTATGGAGAACCAAACATGTCGTGAGTGTCCCTGTTAACCATACAACAGTTAATAAGACCCTGCACCGACTGTGAAGAATTCGATATCTCTCTGTCTTAAACATCATGCAAGTTGAGAAGCACAGCATGGATGCTCTTCGCTATTGGTGACAAAACATCACAAATTTTTATACTGCAATCTTTATGAATAAATACTTATTATTTCAATAATTGACAGATTTAATGACAGTTTTGCTAAAGGATGACTTATTCTAGACACATCTGACTGCATTTTTCGTTCATTATTTCTCGTCCTGGTGACATCTGCTTCTTCTTTCACATTAGTTTCAGTTCGAATCGGGCTAACACTGCGCATATTCGTCGATATCCATTTTACATGGTATTTTGGCCTGCTTTTCACTTCTTTCTTGGCTTGGAACATAACATCATTCGTATCTTACGCCTTCTTACCTTGGAAGTTCATGTTTTTAATGAAAACAGTGCTGTCCTTTTATTTCTGTTCTTTTCTTTACCAAGACAACAATCTTAATAAAAACATTTTCGAAGTTTGTAATGATTGATGTACGTCTACTTTCTAATTATACGAGGCGCGTCCAGAAAGTAAGTTCCGTTTCAATTTATCTCCGCTGCAGCGCTGCGATTGCAGTTCCGCACATGCGCTGTAGACGATGTGTATCAAGGAGAAGAACGTGCGCCATTTGGAGATCGCTGTCAGTTACGTACGCTTTGTTGTGTTTGTTTGAAATGTCGGCGTTGATTGAAAATCCCGCCGCCTGTGTAATCAGGTCGGTGATTCGGTTTCTGAATGGGAGGAAAGTGAAACCAAGTGAAATTTATTGGCAAATTTGCGATGTTTACGGACCAAATGCGATGAGTGATTCGATGGTGAGTTCAATGGCGGGCTTAATGATGTGCACGATGAAGAACGAAGTGGGCGTCCACCTTTGGTTACAGAAGAACTGGTTCACGGGATTGATGACAAGATCCAGGAAAACCGTAGGTTTACAATTAGTGCTCTCGCTATGGACATCCTCCAAATTTCACGATCATTGATGTTTCCAACTGGTTGAAGACACAGGCGGCAGATTTCTATGAAGAAGGTCTACAAAACCTGGTGCCACGCTATGACAAATCCCTGCAAAATTTCGGCAGTTATGTGGAAAAGTAGTTTAAGAGTTGTAGAATTTTGTGCAATAAAAGTTTCTTCTGTATCTGTGTACAATTTCATTTTATTACCAAACGGAACTTACTTTCTGGACCCGCCTGGTATATACGTTATAACCAGATATGTGGACGTCGTTTGCCGAATAGTGCGCTAATGAAATTTTAACATCAATTTACTCGAAAGTAATGAAACGTTAGTTGGAACCTTGTCATTCCAAAGGATCTGCATCACTTTCTCCTTCTGAGACGTGAGAGGTCATACCACGTAGAAATTGCAACAATCTCGTCTTTTACGTTGTACTTTATCAGCTCTAACGACCACTGGGATGTAGTGGCCTTGACGTAAAGTGTGTAATAAAGAAAGCAACGGCTTGCTGGACCATAGCTACAGTCTTGCTGTAGGGCAGATTTTTATCGGTTTCGTGACGGAGCTACAGACAGTCAGATCCAAAGTCAGTAAATAACTTAGAAATATGAAATGCTAAATTCGCATACTGTTTCATTTTGACATAAGAGAGCAGAAAACACAGACGGTTCGAAGTCAAGAATGGGGAATACCTAATTACTTTGGTTTCATTGAAGTAGATTTCTGTCTTAAAGTTATTGAAGTGTTACATTTTATTATACAATATATTCTCTCATATTATCTCAAACAGTGTCGATTCTACACACCTCTAGAAACCTACCGTATCTGCGTTGACGACGACATTAAACTAGTTTGGAATGCAGATTCGTCCAGAAAGCACTCTTTGATTATTGTTCGTTAAGGAGTGAGACGAGTAAACCAACTGCGGGCGAGAGGTCAGAACAATAATTTTGCGAGTAATGATTTCCCAAACTAGGTCCCATACAGTTTATTTATTTATTTAGCAATACGTGATACAGTTTTTTCAGTCATTTTCGTTACACTGCGACAAATAGTATCTCAGTTACTGGGATGGACACACACTGATGAAGACTAGTGCACAACATCAGTTTCAAATAACCAATTGCAAAGCATTATGTTCCAAATGCCGTTGTATTTCGTGAGGACTCATTCATTAAAACATAATTTTAAGAAGCTAACATAAAGGCATCGCAATTCGTCACCATGACAACATTATACGCATGTTCAACGAGCGAACTGATGATGTTGAAGCAAAGATGCGAGTACTGCACCCTTTTAATTTGGCCGTTTTGAAACAACAGAGTACGCATTATTTCTCCTCCCAACTTTTGAATATCGTATAACCGAGCGAGGTGGCGCAGTGGTAAGACACTGGACTCGCATTGGGAAGGACGGTGGTTCAAATCCACCTATGGTCATCCTTATTTAAATTTTCCGTGATTTCCCTAAATAACTCCAGGCAAATGCCGGGACGGCTCCTTTCAAAAGGGCACGGCCGATTTCCTTCCCCATCCTTATCCAAAACTCCAAGCGTTAGCTCCGTCTCTAATGACCAAGCTGTCGATGGGACGTTAAACCCTAAGCTTCCTTCCTCCTCCTGAATATCGTCTAATGAATGTCACACGACGGTCAAATCATCGCCGTTCATGACCTGAGTCAGTTGTTGAAACTTCATAAATGCGCAAGATAAATGATACCAGAATTATATTTCTTGAATCGAGAAAATCCTTTTATGACCTGATTTACCCAAAAACATTCGCACAATATAAACGTTTCAAACTACCTCCACTGCTTTCAACCTCAATTAGACCCAAAGCGAAGGTTATGTTCTGAAATATTTGATACATATTGAATATTATTTGTATTCTGTACCCTGACTCACATGCATATGACACAGGATAGCGCTATCACAAAGCAAAGACTAACGAAAGCATGACATTAAGAATTTTTAATCAGAGAGAAAGAAAAATTGTCGCGAACCACTTTATTGTCTAAAAAAGCGTTTAAAATAGTATACTTTTTTTTATTGTGAAATTGAAAATGGACGCCTCGGATGTTCGTCCAACTCAATATTAGTATTTACCCTGCGCTATAATACGATGTAGAAATTATTTGGCGTTACCATCAGAGACATATGGATAGTCATTTGAAATCTCAGAACCATTTGACCTTTTGTGTCGTCATATTACAACGCGATAATTATGATATGGAAGTTGCGAAATCATACGAAAATGTCAGGGGTTAAAATTTAACCTTGCTGCATAGAATGTTAGCCCTACGCTCCGCTTGGAGAATCCATTGTTATTTTGGGTTCTCTCTGTATCGAGCGATCTGCATATTTAGAAGCTTTTCAATCTGTGCACTGATCGCGTTTATTGACAAAGTATCGTCAACAGATACATTGTAATTGTAACTAATAGGTAAAAACTTGACATTCTTTCATTATTTAAAGGGTGGATAACAGTTTTGTTTAAAGATGAATTATTCTACAGATTATTGTCAGCATAATGTGTCCCTTATTGTAAAATCTAACAACGTAAGCCCTTCTTGCTTCGAAACGTCGTTATTTGTAGCTTACGAAGTTTCCCTTGAATGTTCACGTTTCGTCAGCAATGCTATGTAGTTGTCACTTCATTTGTGTGCTTGATTTTGGGGGTTGTGCTATTCAGAACTATATGAAGACATATTTTATACGCCTAATGTTTACAGTATAACCACTGGAGATGCTCAAAAAATGTGGGTTGCGTCTGGTGAATGAGCTTTTGTTTTCAGTACACTTAAGGCAGAAAAAAGCAAATAATTGTGATTGATTTATGAAGCTAGCAGGATATGCATCTATGTATTACTATCGTGACTACGTTCTATTCCGGCTTAAAGATACGTAGTTATAGAAATACGAGTAAGACTCATTCCCATATACTTTAGGTGTTCCAGCCCTAAGCAGCCACACGAGCTGATGTCACATTCCAGTGCACTCGATGTTGACATTGCCTGGTATTCTTCCTGCTGACAGGATGACTGAATCTTGGCAACACCGCAGAATAAGTTTGGCAACACCGTTACTGAAGAGTTTCTCCATGGTGCGCACAGAATTAGCCCCATTAATTCACCAGCTTTTTCCTACAATTTCCATTGAATAATCTGATCAGTTTTTCACTCATGGGGTGACATAAGGTTATGAATAATCTGATTAGGTTTTCATTTATGGGGATGACATAAGGCAATTCATGCTTTTGGATCCAGTGAAGTTTTTCCGTGGGGTAATTGCAGCTATCTGTTCTCTTACATAACAATGTATCTGTTATAACGCCAAATAGGACAGTAACCAGGAGGTACATTCCAAACCTTCCCACTAGCTGCGTGGGAACTCGGTCGCCTTTGAAGTAAAGATGGCGTTGGTCCATTGTTCCGGTCTTACTGGAATTTTAGCTGCTTCTGTGACAGTAAATATAAGTCTCCATACGTATGGGATATGTAAGAATACTTCTCCATCAAAAGTCTTCTAATTTTTCCAGAATTACCGCGCATTATGTTTAACAGGCTGACAATGCGCAGGAAGTTTAAAAATTCCATTCGTGTAGAAAACTACTGGAACTGATTGAAACATGTGTTCAAACCATGTTTGAAATGGAGTTTCGTCTGGAAAGAAATTTTCTTGACGGTTTATAGATTAGTTGCTCAAAACCTAAATAACTGAGGACATGTTATCGACAGAGTAAGTGAGAGACTGATGCTTTTAAAAACAGACAATTAGATATTCTCTTGGTGTAATCAGTAGAAACTTTTATCGGGCAGTACTAATATGTGATAGTTTTATACGTCGTTTTTTCCTAATGTTCTGTATCTCAGTTGTTTTCACAAAAAAAAGCAATTTTAGTGATCTTAGCTCTTGCGTGGAGATCGTAGTACAGAACACTACTTCTGAACCGCCATATGCAAAATTTTATTTTCGCCTGTAATTTCAGCGAGTATTTAAATTTTTAAGTGCTTAGTCACTACTTATTTTTAAGAAATAAGCATAAAAGCATCATTTGTAAATAAATGCAAATATTTTAGGGAGATTATAACTTGCAATTCAAATGTTCAAATGAGAAAATGTCAGTAGAAAGTAGAACAATAAAGATGAAACAAGTACAGGATATCACCTGGCCAACCTACAAGAAGAAATGTCTCTCGATAAATGCAAAAATCACCATTCTGCTAATAAACCTGAAGCAACCTATGCTAGTGAAACACAGTTCATGATCAACACCAAATTAACAACAGACAAAAAAGACAAAAATAAGAATCCTTAGAACAATCATAATCAAAAAGTAGAAAGTAGAGGAACAATGGAGACTATAACCTAATGAATTTGCATACCAGGAAACTGAGTCAGTAATTGGCACAATACGGAAAAGGATTGCTTTCTTTTGCCACATATCAGAAACTGGGCTACGGAAACAACTATTCACCTACTTCTGGAAAATTAAAACCAAGAAAAACTGGTTAAAAAAAGCCCCGCATTATTTATATGAGATAGGCTTGACAATACAACAAAATGAAGGCCGAGAGTAAAACAAGATCCTGAGAAACAGAGAAATGATACAAACAAATAACATTTCCAGCCAAACAATACACTATAACTGATGAAGAAAGGACGGCAAGGTTGGAAAGAATGGAGAATTTTGGAAGCAGAAGAAGAAACATAAAACCAACTACATAACTAATATTCTTAAGACATAAATGTATATGGATTAATTAAAGTTCTCAAATGTAGGCGTTAAATACATAAATAAATATAGGCATCATATCTTGTCACTAGTAATAATAGTAAATAGGAATGCTGAAGGGTGAATTGAATGTTTGTAAATCTATGAAAATAACTATTGTGAACATCCATGGGCTTACAATCTACTTAGACTAACCTAAGGACAATACACACACTCATGGCCAAGGGAGGACTCGAACCTCCAACGCGGAGCAACTGAGTGGTCCACAACAAGCCGCCTTATAGCGCTTTAGTCCAGTCAAATAAGCCGAAAAAAGGCGTCAACCTCGGAATGAGAGGTAACAAGCTGAATACTTGCATAAACCTTTGTTTTGGCATTCTAAATGATGTGTCAAAAGTCTCATAAAATCTCGTGTCCGCGTCTTAAGATATTAAAGGTCAAAGGTCACGAAAATCAGTTTTTCGCAAATATCTCGCTTCCTATGCGTTAAATGGTATTTGCATCCTAGATAAAAGTTGTAGAGCATGAAATTCTCTACAATATTTGTTTTTAACATTTTTTTGTGCAATTCATCGTTTTTCAGATAGAGCGCGGAGAGCGCACAGGTCACAGCGCTCAGACATATAAGACGTAAGGCAAGTCAACAGCGAATCCTAGTCAATGGTAGATTGTTTAAAGTTAATAAATCATTGCTACAATTACAATAACAAACCTTAATTCTTTATGAATTATGTTCAATATTTCATAATATTATTCATAAATCAAAAAGATTTGTTTAATAATATTTACTTATTTCATGAAATTATAAAGTTATGAAATACTTCAAGTATATTTTAATTATATTCCAATATATCTTAATTATGTTTCATGTAGAAAAGAATAAAATTAACTATATTAAGACTTAATTTTATTTGAAACTAAAATATATTAAATTAAAAAAAAACGAGGAAATACGTTTTATGTAAATCTTTATTTAGTAGTCATGTATGATTCATTTATTACAATTAGAAACGTGAGGAGGATTTTTATTCACTTTAATTATTAATCATACATAGGTCTCAATTTTCATCTTCTTGATCAACATCGTCGTCTTCATCCGGTCACTCGAAAACGTCCATTTCATTATCATCATCCTCGTAATCGACGATCTTCATCTCTAAACCTTCCAAGATTTCGGGGTCATATGCACTTTCTTCACCGAGATCGTTCTGGTGTGATGACGCATTGAGGCAAGCTTGCCCATTACACTGGCCACAAGCTGGAGAACATTGCATCCCCGATTTCCTGCACCCGCAGCGCCAACCACAACCATTTTTGCAGTTGCAAAATATTGTATTCAGGATCTCGTCTGGTGCAGGTGGTAATATTGTTAGTATTGGCTCCAAATGTTCATTCTGCAGCACCCAACCCCATTCCTGGGGTTCTATATACTTTCCTAACCACGTTTGTACTTGGTAGTAAGCACGATTGATATGTTGATGAGCTGCTTCACTAGTTGGTGGCAGATTTGATAATGCACAGGTTTATTAAGTTTTGTCGATTTAACAAATTGCGTGTATCGAAGATGCTCTATATTGTCTTCAAATTTTGGAGCGTTATATATTGCCAACAAGATACGTACTCCATTTTCAATGTACACAGGGCAATTTACTTGAAATACTTGAGCTAGCTGATCCAAATCTGGTAGTTTCTCCAATATTTTAACAAAAGTTTTTTTGCCTTTTTTTAAACAACGCAGATGTGTCACAGCCACTCAATGCGTGCAAAAGTATTTTTTTTTTTTTTTTTTTTTTTTTTTTTTTTTTTTTTTTTTTTTTTTTTTTTTTTTTTTTTTTTACAACGAGGATAATGTTCAAAACTTTTGGAGGAGTATATTTGTGTTTTAACATTGCCTTTACCAACTTTTTTAAAGAAAATTTCTTGTTGATGCGATTGAGTACGTCCAATTAAAATGAAAAGCAAATCAATATCTTCTCCTACGATGACGGCAGTCCTTTGGTGCTCTGATTCTTCAATACCTGTTTCGATTATACAAACATCAGCATCATCTCTGGCTTGTTTTGTAGTGATATTAACAGTTTTTAATTTCTCAACAAGCAAGTCAATACCTTTTTTTTATTAGATCGATTTGATAAAAATTTCTTTTGGCTGATTGGCACAATCCTTGTTTCCTCAAAGCAAACTTCATACGATTCTGAAAGAACAGAAGTTCTTCTTAGTTGTTCCATTGCTTTCGTATATATACTGTAGTTCGAGTATCCGTCAAATATAACAACCATTCTTGAGCCATAATGTGTATGTAAATACTTTACATATTTATCTAAAACAACGGTGAAAGTATTGTGTTTGCTCCATATGAAGCGATGCAGAAGAAATCCACCAGCGATAATATATGTTACATTACTTTCATCAAGTTCGATATCGATGGGTCTCATTTTGTCATATAATGTCGCTTTCGTGTTTTCCTCATGCCATTATTATCAAATAAAGATGTTGGATACGGACTTAGTTCGTATTTAAGATATTCTTGAAGATTACTTTCAAACTTTTTGCCTGCAGCTATTCTCTGGAAGAGTAGTACAGGTCTACAGCAACTTTACAATTGTTAATCGTGACAGAAATTACTAGAAATATTTAAAAAATATATAAAGATAAAAAATACTAAAATTATTTTCTACATAAATATAGTTACGATACATTGGAACAGAATTAAAATATACTTAAAGTATGGAATTAATGACATTGTAATTACTTGAAATAAGTAAGTATTATTAAAATTGGGTATTAATTCGTAAATAATGAAACTTTATTTACAATTATAATTGTTTTATTCAACGTACCATTGACTGTGATTCGCAGCTGACCTCGTATTACGTCTTATATGTCTGAGCGCTATGGCATGTGCGCTCTCCGCGCTCTATCTAAAAAAACGATGCATTGCACAAAAAAAAATGTTTAAAACAAAAATTGTAGAGAATTTCATGCTCTACAACTTTTATCTGAGATGCAAATACCATTTAACGCATAGGAAGCGAGATATTTGCGAAAAACTGATTTTCGTGGCCTTTGACCTTTAATATCTTAAGACGCGGACACGAGATTTTATGAGACTTTTGAGACATCATTTAGAATGCCAAAACAAAGGCTCATGCAAATATTCAGCTTGTTACCTCTCATTCCGAGGTGAAACCCTAATTTGACTGGACTACTTGGCCATTCCACCATGGCAAAGAATGAATTGATGTTGTTCAAGAAAAATGCAATAATAGTCACCACTTTCAATTTCGGTGCTCTTAATTACAGCATAAAGTACACCTACATCGACGTTTGGACACTGAATACTGAATGCAAAGGTCAATTGACAGATAAATGGTCGCAGTTCATCACTTGTGTCTGTTATCAGCAGTCCTTGGTGGTAAATCTTTCATGCCAAATCGATCTTCCTTGAAACAGGAGAAACATTTTCGTACTTTTTTTGCCCATAATGAATCACCATTCACAGTACAATGGTTTCGAAATCGAAAATCCACACATAACTGGAATATAAGTAGTATAACTTCAATTAAGGAAATAACATTGGATAACTACACTCACAATGCCACGCCGCTGTCACCTGGTCGGTAGGCACCTTATGTGTGGCATCACAGAGTAACATATACAGAGGAGCAGCCACCCCTAAACCACTGTCCTACGCTCCCCTCGTAGTTTCATAAGATGCTAGCAGGTGTCAGGTGGATCGCTGGCTTAGGGTGCCTCTCGCATGTCAGAGGGTAGCGTGGAGGGGAGACTGAGGGGAGAGCTTGTGCCGCCTGCCACGAGGCCACGGCTATGTCCAGCTTGCTGGCGTTTGAGGGGAGGTGGTAGTGGGGAGAGCTGCTACCTGCCGTCTGCTCTGGCCAGTTTAATGGGCTGCTTCTGACCGCAGCGCCATCATGGGACATCTTACGGAACTGCTGGAAACCCTCCCTCCCCGCACCCCTGAGTGTAGGACCGGGCCCTTACGGAGGTTTCCTGTCTGTATATATTTGTCTGTCGTGGCATCCAGAGCTGTGAGTATGTGGTTAGTAGCCAGGGGGTGATGGGAGGGGGGGGGGGGCGGGGGGAGCTGTCGACGAGGGGGCCGCTGAGCATAAACATTTGTCATCTTGATCCGGCTCTTTTGAAGAATTAGTCCTGGATGGTTTTGCTATTAAGGTGGGTTAAGATGTGAAACGAATTATATTGGAAGTTACTTCAAACTGATAAAATTCCATTAAAAAAATCGCACTGACGTGTTTTACGGCCCACTTCAGATTTGTAGTTTTATAAGTTTTGGCAAACATTTTGGACCAAAAAATAATCTAAATAATAAAAAATTGATTAATAAGAGTGTCTGAAACCCTTGTAGGAAAAATAAAGGTACTGGCGGGTTCCGAACCACTGACCTTCAACGTCACAGCCCAACATGCCCATTACGCTACAGCTAACAGTTAATAATTGCGTTCTTTAATCTCATACTATTGATACCGCTTGTTAACTGATGCTAATATGGCATTTGTAGACACTTGATTATCATTTATCGTACGAAGAACGACGTCTTTATGTTAATTCTTCAGTGCGCCATTGCTTTGAAATGACAACGTGTAAGTTACAATAAGAAAATCAAATGCTCAACGCAAGATGGCGCTTGCCAGAGACAGTTTTGGGCGAGGAATGCCACATGACATTATGCGAACGGCTGGTTGTTGTTAATTTAATGGAGGGTGACAAAACTCTGTTATTTTTGCAAATATCTCTTAAACGATACGAGATATGAAAAAAAAAAAAAAAAAAAAAAAACATAAGGCAACAAAGTTGTAGAGAATTTTCTCCTCTACAAATTCGTTTATTCAATTTTCGCGTCAGATGAACGGTTTATTTGCAATTAAAATTACATTACGAACGTATTTCTTGTCCGAAATATTTCAAAAAGCGAGGTTCTGGTTTCTGGTAGCCAACAATTATGTCTGTAAAATTTGGTGCTTATCGGTTGAACGGTTCGACCTAAAAAGTGGGAACACGTTACAGCCAGACAGACATCGTCAAATCACCGTTATTTTTTGCAAATATCTCTACAACGATGCAAGATATGAAAAATAATAGAGCGAAGTTGTAGAAAATTTTCTCCTTTACAAATTAGGTTACTCAATTTTCGTGTCAGATGCATGGTTAAACCGATATTTCCATTTAAATTTCGAGCTGTCAAAAGACGATCGCAAGGGCCCACTTTTAGTGTTACTACCGTAACCTAAAGTGGGCCAATAGGGGGAAATGTATTGGAATGAGGAACCTTGTATTGAAATTAGATTACATTAGATTAGCTGTTTGTTCCATAGATCTGTATCGAGAAGATCATTGTTTTTTTTTTCAGACTGATGTAATAATACTAATAATATGGCCATGTGGTCGTCCCCCAAGTGAGTGCTTGTGAAGGCGGTGGGGGCAGGCGACTCTGCACCTGTAGGCGGTTGCAGCCGGATGACTATCAGGGGATGGCAAGTCTGGATCTGTTGGGGTTTTTCCTTGTTGCGCAAGCCCCCAAACTGTTGCCATCTTGGATTTTGCTATTGGCCCCCGGAAGGATGGGGGTGGTTTTCCCCCTGAACCGCCATCATCATGGATTTTGACGCTGGCCCCGCCTTCCCTTATTACTAGAGTCAACCAAAATAGTTGCTTCCTCCTACATATATCTTGTGAAGTGACCACAAGGATAACATCAGAGAGATTAGGGCCCACAAGGAGGCATACAGGAATCATTTTTCTCACGAACCATACATGACCGGAATAAGAGGAAGTGATAATGGTACACATAGTACCCTTCACCATACACCTTGAGGTGGCTTGTGGATTACGGATGTAGACGTAGCGATATTTGGGTTAAAAGTTTATCTAGGCTTGTCACAAGATGATTCTAAATTCTAATGTTTGTGTAGCTTATGGGACTTAACTACGGGGTTATCAGTCCCTAAACTTACAAACTATTTATGAACTAACTAACTAACTAATACTAAGGACGGCACAAATATCCATGCCCGAGGGGGGATTTGAACCCCCGACCGTAGTGGCCGTGCAGACCGTGACTGGAGCGCCTCAGTCCCCTCGACCACCGCGGCCGGTTCACAAGATGATTACTACAAAGGAGTACCAGTACCAGTTCTTAACACTCGTTTTTTTTATAACAGATGATGTTTATCAGCAGTAAATTATTAGGGATTTCTTGTAATAATAGATCTTTTTTCCATACAAATGACAAATAAAGCTGTAATGTTTGAATTAGTGGCACAAGACATGACGACACTAATATCGTCTTCTGTTGCTGTCGTGGCCTCGGAAAGACTGATAGTTGGCAGTAACAGCTCCTCGATTCCTGACAGAGGCCACGCATGTTATATATAGATGATCAGGTTTCTCTGCTCTGATTGGTCGACACGTATGCTCTGTGAGACAGTGTACTTTAATTCAGGATTTGGTAGAGAGTACATAACTTCGCTGAAGAGTGTCTTCACCATGTATCATGTTCCACAGTGCTACAAGCCTTCTAATTACAGACTCAGTGTTGACGTCACTTGTTTGCTTGCTGACACTTAGAAATATCGTTGTCAAAACAGAAGATAGAAATATCACTCGGTGTCTGGCACTTCTTTACGTCTGGAATTTTTCTTATTTCTCCAATGCCCATACATTGGTATTTGAAGAGTACACGGAAAGAAGCTGCTCATGGACAATTTTTCCAAAATGCTGATCTCTCTACCACATTTGCCGTCAATGTGTACTTCAATAAGGACTATCCTTATTATGAGAAAAGGAGTTCCTTGCGCGGAAAATGACAAAAAAAATCCCAAACAGGAAAGGAAGGGACCCACCGCCATTTACCAGATAAAAAATGGGCTCATTGCACTGTTCACCCCGACAATAAAATAATAAAATTTCCCAGACATGTTTCATAAAGAGACATGAGTAGTTTGTAAAACACAGGTTCTACATGGAATTAAATGTTTTCATTCTTTTCCTGAAGAATTTCTAAAATGTCGATGAACCCCTTCTTCCTGTGTACCCTTCAATTTTATTTCTGTTAAACTGTACGTACGTCACGTTACTAACATTCCAACAACAATGGCGCTGTTTTTTTTTTTTTTTTTTTTTTTTTTTTTTTTTGTGAAGACAGATAATTTTTTTCTTATTTTGAACAGACCTTATGGATTTTTCAAGTAGATCTGTATTTAATACTGGACCGTGTTCGTGATGTCTGATTTTCTACTTACACGACCTTTTTATTCAGTCTCAACAGATGATGCAGATTATTACAGCACTATCGGAACTGCTGCAAAATCGACAAATGATGGAAAATGCTCACTCGCTGCCACAAGCACCAGGGCCTCAATTTCGCATTTTTGAAGGACGAACGGAAGGCTGGAAGGACTATGTAAAACAACTGTAGCAGCATTTTATCATGTACAACATTCAAGGTGAGGCACGCTGTGCGTTTTTTTCTCTCCTGGTCAGCCGCTTCTGTATTTAAATCGCTTGTGAAGTTGTTCCCTCATACCCTGCCTGACAATCATTTTTTCCGTGTTGACAGTATACGTGGTATAGTCAAAAAATTCCGAGACTCGAAGCCTTGAGGATGGACACCCACATGACTCTAAACGTTGCACAAGCTGCCGTTTCTTGCATGTAGTGCGACAGTGTGTGCAACATACGCCTATCATCTTGCTGTCAAGTCTCAGAACTTACTAACTGAACCACGTATTATGATGTCGCTGCTGCTAGATTGAAGTTCTTTTGCTTTGCAAAGCAACTACAGCAATCACACAAAGACTAGTCGACGAAACTTCATGGTCTCTCTAGACAATGTAAATTTGATACTTAAACATAGATTTATCCATGTTATGTGGATTGTTCTGAGGTCTGCGACTGTATTATAAACTTTTTTTAATAATGTATACTGCAGCAGTCACTTTTTACTGATATTTTTATTAGCACGACGGGTTTCGGCAGCAAGCTGCCATCGTCAGGTGCATTTTACAGTTACTGGTTCATTATTGTTTTATTGTGTTTTGTGTTGTGGGTGCCAGTGAGGTTATGTTTGGACGTTTTAACCTGTTCAGGAAGAGATAGCTATTTTAGTATTATGTTTCATGATTATAGCTTAAGGATTATTTCAGTGTTGTATTTACTTACAGTTTTGTTGATAATCTTGTTGTCTGGCACACACAACGCAAGAACACAGTTACATATACAAGACATGAAGACATTTTGTATTAGATGTTTACACTGTACAAATATCCTTAAAAGCTAAGATAACCCACTTAAATCAGTATTTACAGTGAATATGCCATAAAAAGTTCATATGTAGATAGCATGTGTTGAAACAGATGTTGCTACATTTTAAAGAATTATTCAATCAGAGTTACATTATTAATTTTACATTTTAATGTAAAATACATTCAACACTGAATAAATTTTTAGAGAAATTTATATTGTTGCTTTCCAGTTTATCATTTAGCAGAAGCTCACCATGTGTTTTTTCATGGATGAAGATTTCTAGTTCTTAATAGAGGTCCATTATATGGACCTTGTCCATTTTATGCACTATATGAAGATCACTCTTAATATTCTGGAATGGATGTCCTGTGTTATTTATATGGGTAGCTACTGATGATTTAATAAAGCTATTGGTGTGGTAGGCTTTTATGTGTTCATTGTATCTTGTTTTGAATTCTCTTCCTGTTTGGCCTACATATAGGGCATTGCAGGTGTCTCATACTATTTTGTAGATGCCTGAGTTTGTGTGTTTATCTGTTAGTATGTTTACATTGTGTCTCAGTGAGTGTTGTAATTTATTGTGTGTTTTGAAGGCTATGTTAATGTTGTGTGGTCTGAAAATGTTTGCTATTTTGTAGGATAGTTTACCAATGAAGGGGATACATGTTGTGGGTTTAATTTTTGTTTTCTGTGTGGGGAATGGTTTCTTTCTGGTTTTGCTTTTTGTACAAGGTCGCCAACCAGTGTGTCATCATATCCAAACGCGTAAAAAGTGACTGCTACAGTATAAATTAAAAAAAAAATCGCTCTGACGTGTTTTACGGCCAACTTTAGATTTGTAGTTTTATAAGTTTTTGCAAACATTTTGGACCAAAATAATAATCTAAATAATAATAAATTAATTAATAAGAGTGTCTGAAACCCTTTCAGGAAAAAGAAATTTGAGGAGTGGTGGGTTTCGAACTACCGACCTCTCGCATCACAGTCCAGCACTTTGCCCACTACGCTACGGGTATAAACCAAAACAGCAGTTCTTATATCTCATACTATTGATGGCCGTTGTTAACTGATGTTAATGTGGCATTTGTAGACATTAGATTATCATGTATCCTACGAAGAACGATGTGTTTTTGTTAATTCCTCAGTGTGCCGTTGCTTTGAAATGACAACGTGTAAGTTACAATAAGAAAATCATCAAATACACGAGGAATGTCACGTGACATCTCCGAACGGCTGGTTTTCGTTAATTCAATGGAAGGTGTCAAATGTCCGTTATTTTTGCAAATATGTCTCAAACGATACGAGATATGAAAAAGAACATAAGGGAGCTAAGTTGTAGAGAATTTTCTCCTCTACCAATTAGGTTATTCAATTTTCGTGTCAGATGAACGATTCGTTTGCAATTACAATTATATTAAGAACGGCTTTTTTTAGGTATTACTACCGCATTTTTTGTCCGAAAAGTTTGAAAAAGAGAGGTTCTGGTATCTGACATTCTAAAATCATGTCTGTAAAATTTGGTGCTGATCGGTAGAACGGTTCGTCTTAAAAACAGGGAACACGTTACGGACAGACGGACAGACAGACATACATACATCCCAAAATCACCGTTATTTTTGCAAATATCTTTGAAACGCTACGAGATATGAAAAAAAACATAAAAGAGCAAAGTTGTAGAGAATTTTCTCCTCTACAAATACGGTTATTCCATTTTCGTGTCAGATGAATAGTTACGACGTTATTTTCATTTAAATTTCGAGCTGTCAAAAGACGATCGCTAAGGCCCACTTTTAGTGTTACTACCGTAACCTAAAGTGGGCCAAAAAATTTGTTACTGTTTGTGACAAGTCCTTTTCGGATGAGTTGCTCCATCGTGCTGTCACGCAGAACATTGCAGATCACTGCCCCAGTCTAATATTCTGCAGCACAGGAATACAACCCTATTAGATGTGCTACAAATCAGTGAGGAACAGGAAACCCTCGACGCTGCTATACTGGCGTGTGTTTTGACGGGCTGTGGCCGCTATAGACTACACACCATGCCGGCACACTGTTTCAGTATCCAAACAAGAGTACGGCCGCTTTCTGCCGTGGCGTCGCCCTTCGCCACACCGCCGCGGTCCACACACTTCACTTCATGAAGATAACTCGCTCTAATGGCACTTCCATTGTCTCTCGTCTCGCTGCCGCTCTGCCTTCTCCGCGCGCTGGCAAACCAGAAGAAGGACCCACACCAAGACATGCCGGCGCACCGTAGTTACAACCAGTGTTGCCAGATGGCAGAGAGAGAAAATACCTACAGTCTCACAAAAATGTACCTTCGTTTTCCCTACTTTCTCCCTACCACCTCATTAATGCACCTACATCAGGGTCGTACACAGGATTTGGGTCCGGGAGGGGCTGAATCTAGAAGTCCAGCCAGCAGAGGTAAACCAATTAATTAAATACAATTTGTATACAGAATGAAACTTTCACTCTGCAGCGGAGTGTGCGCTGATATGAAACTTCCTGGCAGATTAAAATTGTGTGCCGGAACCGGGACTCGAACCTGGGACGTTTGCCTTTCGCGGGCAAGCGCTCTACCACTGAGCTACCCCGACACGACTCACGATGCCGCCTCACAACTTTACTTCTGCCAGTACCTCGCCTCCTACTTTCCAAACTTCACAGAAGTTCTCCTGCGAAACTTGCAAGACTAGCACTCCTGGAAGAAAGGATATGGTGGAGACATGGCTTAGCCACAGCCTAGGGGATGTTTCCAGAATGAAACTTTCACTCTGCAGCGGAGTGTGCGCTGATATGAAACTTCCTGGCAGATTAAAATTGTGTGCCGGAACCGGGACTCGAACCTGGGACCTTTGCCTTTCGCGGGCAAGCGCTCTACCACTTTTTTTTTTTTTTTTTTTTTCGGGTCTCCTTCCCCCCCTTCAACCCGTCCTTCCGCTCGCCAATTATTGCCTTCTCGGCCCGGCTTCTGCGCCTTTAAATGAAATAATTCTTGAAAATGAAGTAAAAATTCCTTCTTCTGTATATTATCCGTTGCCTTGTTTGTTGTTCCGGTATTGTATACCGTTTTGTTCTAAAATCCATTAAAATTGTTGTAAAATGAATATAAAATGTTGTAAAATAAAACTCTATTATCTTTTCGTGTTTATCAAGAGCAAAATAAAGATTTCTTCCAGGCACGGAAATTGCCTTTAAGTAACTAAATAGGTCTTCTTTGAAAGGGACATAGTACCTGTACATACACACACATTATGTAATTGTAACATCATAACTGAATGCGAAATTAACATAAATGCCTTCGTCGGCCAACAGTATGCCCCTTAATTTTTTTATTTTGATCTTCTTATTGTAAAAAGGCAAATCTGAACGTTAACAAAATAAAAGAATATCTTCCATGTATATTCGTTATTGTTTAAACTTTCTCCGATTCAGTGTTCTGTATGTATTACATTATAGTTTTAATCAGGAAGTTGGCATAACGCTCCTTGTATTTCTTCTTCCTTCGTATCTGGTCGTGTTGCAATATCAGGTAGTGTATTAAGTCCTCCTTTCTCTTTGGTTCTGTACTAAAAATATAGTACACGGTATGACCCATTATCCAGTTTACCGCATTTCGTTCCGTCTTTGGATACGGTATTGTGTCGGGGTTCAGGCCATCGGCTGGTGTTATTGTATTTGGTGAAGTTCTTCTGACCTGCGCCAACTTTTGCCTTGTGTACTCCCATATTTCTTTATTGATACTGCAAACGAATCGGTGTTCGTCGCTATCGACTAAATTACATGTGGGGCACATGGGAGAGTCTTTTATAAGAATTTTATGTAGCCTGGACATCATCGGAGTTTTTCTGTTAACCGTCATATACCACGTTGCCTTTACTTGTGAAGGTAAGTCAGAACTGTGGATGTTTTCCCACGTTGCTTTCCAATCGTTATTCGGAAATTTCCATTCTATCACATTTCTTTGTTTGTGTAACAATAGTGCCTGGTATATTTCCTTAACTGTTGTCATTTTTCTTTCAGGAAGTCTCGTTCGTATGTAACTGTAGTCGATAAGAAAACACCTCAAGTGCTGCAAGGCATGTGATAAATGACTGACATTGATTGGCGGTCGTAGGTCTATTGGGGGCAATTTCTTCCAACAGGTGACTAGTCAAAAGTGTTTATTGACAGCTTCCATTGTTTATACGTTTGACACACGTAGAGTGCTTGCGCCTTCTTGTGTATATCAACGAGATTCAAGCCACCTAGTAGCAAAGGGAGAGTCAGGGTGTCGTACTTGATTTTGAAAATATGTGCTCGACAGACGAAGTGTCCAAGAGCTGCCAGCATTCTTTGCGCTATGTCGTGGGGTATCGGCAGGACTTGAGCCACGTAGTTCACCTTGGCCGTGATGTATGTATTCGCCAGCGCCACTTTTTGCAGCTCATCCAATTTTCTGACACTGTGCAGTTGTACACACGCCCGTATCTTAGCTAATAGCTGTTTGTAATTCGCGGCAACGGTTTGTCGAATTGTTTTACGAAAATCGACACCGAGACATTGCAACTTGGACACCCCTGTCAACTTGCGATGATTCGGCAAGCCTATTCCTTTGCCTATGTTCATGATGCCCGATTTTTGCCAATTTAATAGAGCACCGGATGCTTTTTCATATATCCGCACTATCTGAAGTGCGGTGTCTACCTCATTTGCGTCGTTGACCAGGAATCCAACGTCGTCGGCATAAGCTCGACACGCTAACTTCTGACCGTGTATCTGTATTCCTTTTAAACGCGCCGTCAGTGTAGATAGCAGTGGTTCTATGGCGATCGCAAAAAGTGTCGCCGACATGGGGCGCCCTTGTCTTACGGAGCTTTTTACCGGGATTATGTCACCTGGTCGTCCATTGACAATCACCCGTGATATGCTATTTTGTAATAGATTCTTAATTACACTGATGATATTCAGGGGAAAGCCTAGCGACCGCATGACGTTGAACAAATATCTGTGGTTCACTCTATCGAAAGCTTTATCAAAGTCCAAGCTTACTATTGCACACTTAATTTTGCATGCGTCTGCCACCGATATTAAATCGCGGTAGTCAACTAATGTTTGATAGATGGTTCTATCTCTCCCGACACTGGTTTGATAAGGTCCAGTAACTGTGTTCATTACATTTTTCATCCTTTTTGCAAGAATACGTGCAAAAAGTTTATAATCGCTATTCAATAGAGTAATAGGTCTAAGATTCGAGATAGCATTACTGTTTGCGCGCTTTGGGACTAAGACGACAAGTCCTTCACTGAACTCTTTAGGAACCTGTAGATCCGGTTTCATTAATTCTGTACATATCTCTAACAGTTGTGTCTTCATTTGCGACCAAAAGGCTTGATAAAACTCCACCGGGAGTCCGTCACTTCCAGGAGATTTATTCTTGGGACTGTGGAACACCACATCTTCCAACTCGTCTTCTGTTATTTGTGTTAAAAGTTCATCATATTCAGAAGGGGTAAGCCTGTTCGTTAAATTGTTAGTCAGTTCTTGCAAGGCGTTGTCATCAATCATTTTTTCAGACATCAACTCCGTGTAGACTGTCTGAATCTCATTCCTAATATCTTTCTGTTGAGTTAAGATTGTGCCGTCTCTAGTTTTAGTTGTGTGAGTATCTACTGTCGTCCTCGTTTACTCTCACGTGCCAGATGGTAGATTGACGTCACTTCATTGCGTATCGAGTCCTGGATTCGAGATCTGACTTTCAAACCTTCTAACTGTTTCCGTTTAAGAAGTAGTAGTTTAGCTTGCACTTTTTTAATTTTGGCGTAGTTCTCGATTACTGTCGCATCCAGTTTATATAGTTCCCTTAGACTTGAGTAGTGAAATTCCATGGTTCGCTTAAGCCACCAGTTCTTCTCCCTTGAGTAATGTAGCATGGCTTTCCTTAATTTTGGTTTAGCACATTGTAGCCACCATTTGATTGCCGAATCATATGTGCTATACTTGGCGAGACTTTCATTCCACGCATGTGTGAAGGCATCCTTACATCCTTGATCATTTAAATGTGAGACATTAAATTTCCATGTTCCTTTACTACGGTACGTTCCCTGTTTCTGCAAGTTTATAGTACAAATATATGCAGCATGATCCGTGAAAATAGTTGGCCAGACCTTGCACTGTATAATTTGGTGCTTTAAGTTGTCTGATACATATATCCTATCTAATCTACTTGCCGAATGACTTGTCACATACGTAAAACCAGGAGTTACTCCATACTTATGCTCCCAACTGTCTGTTAAAAGTAAATCCTTTACTATTCGTTCCAATTCCCCGGATTTGTTAAAATTAGGTGTCTGATCTTTAGGGTGCAGAACACAGTTAAAATCTCCCCCCACGATAAGCTGGTCAGACGTTGATGTAAGTAGCGGAAGAATCTCCTCCGTGTAAAACTCCGCTCTGCGTCGCCTGTTATTGGATCCGGAGGGGGCATAGATGTTTATAATTCGAACGTTATTGATGGTGACGGCGATCCCTCGATTGTTGACAAGCATTTCTATGTTTTGCGCCACAATTCCCTCTCTTAATAAGATAGCAGTCCCCAAATCTGCACCACGACCTGGGTTTGCTATGACGTTGTATCCGAATAGTTCTTCTAACTTAATGTCTGCAACCTCCTGTAGCAAAAGAATATCAATATCAGCAGAATACAAGAAATCTTGAATATGACGGAGCCTAATGGAGCTGCGACTCTTATTGATGTTTAACGTTGCAATTTTATAGGCTTGACGATCACACATGTGGGTTATGAAATGATAATTGCCTACAGTTAATAGAAATCAGAGTCCTCTTCTTTCTCCACTTCCGGTATTTCCATTGCTTCCGTGCTATTTTTATTCTTCACCGCAGCAGCAGTTGGCAGAACATGTTCTGCGTTTCCAGAATCCCTAGAAACGTCCTCCATGTCTACCTCCCCTGTCCAGTCGACGCCAGTGATAAATTTGGAAGGCAAAATATTTTGTTGTTCCTGGTTCTGCGTTGGGTATGCATGTTCCGAAGTAAGGTTGTCGAACGTCATATCTACGGTTTCCTTGCTGGTCTTGGCTGTCTGTTTCTGTTTAGCTGAACCATCTGGTGACTTCCCACATATTTTTTCCTTCACTTCTTTTGCCTTTGCTCGTAAAGGAGCAGCCTTCTCCTCTGCCCCTTCGCGAGCCAGTCGTCGTTTCTTGTGGGTTCGTGGTGACTTTGCTGGAGAGTTACTCTGCCCTTCTGCGAAGGTCTCAGGCTCACTTACTGGCGTCCGGTTGTCAGCTGTTTCCTCCTTCCCCGTATCCCCTTTACATACCGGAATCTCTTCCGCTGATTGTGGAGGCGACTGGTCAATTGCTTCTTTCTGTGGTGCTTGTTCCGACGTGCTCTCCAGAATGTCCATTTGAGTAACAATGTCTTGCACGATGTCATCAGGCGGGATATTGTCTAAAGGAACCTCACTAATTAACGGCTCTGTCCGCTGACCACGTGCGACAGCTACATACGTAGCTGGCAAGACAGTCATATTCGGGGGCTTAAGTGTTTCACTGGTTGGGAGCTGGGCAATTCGTCGTTTAACACAGTCAGCGCGAACGTGCCCTGGTAAATTACAAATGGCACAGGTTTTCGGTTGACCGTCATACATCACAATGCCTCTAAAACCGCAAACATTTATATATGACGGTATATGTCGGCAGAGTTCAACCTTCAGTTGCCTAACACCATTCAACACAGGCAATTTATGTGCGCTGGACCATCTCTCGGCAAAATTGCTAAGTACTCTACCATATGGAGCAATTACCGAGTTTATTGCTTCAGCTGGAACCTCGAATGGCAACTCAAAAATCCAAACAGTTCTAACTCCGAAACCAACAAGATCAACAGTGGCATTACCTATATTGCCGTCTCTATGATTGAATTTCAATGAACCACCTGTGTCCTGCACTACTTTTTCACATAATTCGGCAGATGCCAGTTTCACATACATGACACTATTGATAATCGACATATGCTATCCAATTATGTCTTCGAGTCGGATCTTCGCAGCTTCTATGAGCCAATCTTCAAATTCAAAGGACGTAGGTCGGGCAAATTTACGTTCGAATGTAAATTTCAAAGTATCTCGTCTACTAATGTTATCCATTACTGCGTTTTCATTTTCACACTACACACTACAGTAAACGCTGGTGTAAGCGAACAGACTTACCCCACGCGGAAGTAAACAAACCGCTGCCGCAGCGAGGCACCGTGCGACCTCCTTACACCGCCGCTGCCGCAAGCAGACTGTCGGGGTAGCTCAGTGGTAGAGCGCTTGCCCGCGAAAGGCAAAGGTCCCAGGTTCGAGTCCCGGTTCCGGCACACAATTTTAATCTGCCAGGAAGTTTCACAATTTGTATAGGTTATGGGACCGTCTTATGCAACTGTAAATTAGTCTACTGTAGACCAGACGCGTTTCGCTTTATTCTAAAGCATCTTCAGTGGTCAGCTGTAAAATAAATGGTTTGTATTACATTATTTGTTTGAGTTTTTACTAAATTCGATCTGTAACAGTTCTCATGCAATTTGATTGTTTTGATTCTGAATAAATTGGACTATTAATATTACTCACGATTTTTTTTTTTTGTTTTTTTTTTTTTGTTTTTTTGTTTTCGTCTTCATGTGTGGTTTGTAGCACATTGTAGCACATTGTCACAGCAAGTGACAATGTGCTATAAACCACACATGAAGACTTTAGAATAAACCGAAATGCGTGTGGTCTAAAGTAGACTAATTTACAGTTGCATAAGACGGTCCCATAACCTATACAAATTGTATAACTGCAACTGCGGAAAACGAGGCCAAAGACCGAAGAAATATGCAATTAATTAATGTGACATGTTACAATTTTGAAAAACTTTAAAATAAATATTTGACATCATGCTTCACTTGCTAGGTATGTTTTTTCAGTTTCTGATCGTTACTTATTGGTGGAGTCAAGTGTGGATTATGCCGCGAATTCCAAGTGCTCTATTACAAGAGGATTACTGATTTATTGACCGCATAAGGATACCTCGAGACACTATCAACAATATTGTAGGAACAGCAGTAATTATTTAGTTCACAGTCATCACAAAAACGGAAGTCCGTCACTCGACATGATTTGATTTTCAAAGAATAATGCTATGTTGACAGCGAATATCTAACGCTTTGCCGGCCGCGGTGACTGAGGCGCTCCAGTCACGGTCAGCACGGCCACTACGGTCGGGGGTTCGCATCCCCTCTCGGGCATGGATATTTGTGCCGTCCTAGTTCGTAAGTAGTTCATAAGTAGTTTGTAAGTTTAGAGACTGATGACCCCGTAGTTAAGTCCCATAAGCTTAACATACATTTGAACATTTGATCTAACGCTTTCTTCATTATAACGTTGGCTGTCGCAAATATTTTAGCGTTTTCTTGTCAGCACCTTCTCATTTAAGTACTAACTAGTATATCGTCGTGACGTAAATAAATAACAGTCTAGTCAAGGTAATAAAACGTCTTTCGTTCATGGAAACAATGAATTTTCCTTGTTCTGACATTTTATAATACTATTTCTAAACCGACTCTCCATTCCACTGATATACATTGAAATCATCATATTTCGCACCAATTTTAATGTGTCTGAAACTAAGTTTTTAAATTAATGTTGTTTACTATGAAATGAAAACAACTATGCCGTCAAAAATATCATTGGCTGCTTCAAACTTTGCCACAATTGGTCGGCTTCATTCCCGCGCTTTGACAACTGTTTTGTTGCCAACATTACCCGCTAGGCATGTGTCGGCGATTGTAAAATTTTACCAAAGTAACTACGCGTTGGGGACTTTTAGATGGAATTCCCTACATGATTTTAATGCTTAAAAGTACCTACGTGTAGGGAAAATTCCCTAGGTCTGGCAACACTGGCTACGACAGTCAGTAGGAGGCAGTATAGCAGAGTACGAAGCTGAGCTGGGACTGCTACAGTTCCAGGAGAACCGGCAACAGCGAGCCAGAAGACTATGTTATCACAAGCCGGAACAGTATGGGAGTCTTATTCCTACATTGCAGAACTGTGTACTATGTAATAGGCAGAAGTGCATCACAAGCACATCACATAAAAGTTGAGTATTCTTTTGATTTGTTTGCTTTCAGTTGCAGACCTTGTCCACATTCTTGCTAGCCACGGCCCATCTCTTTCTACCGCCGCATCCTGAAGATATAAATCTTTCACGTTGCCTATCAAAGCACAAGAAATCTTTCGGAGGCTCTTTTTACTAAATTAAAGTTTCCCGCGATGTTTTGTCCATCGTGATCAAAAATTCTGTCCATAGAAATGTCCAAAATGTTTCTTTTGCAGCAAGACTGGTCATGTTCGACAGATATGTCATCATAAATTACGTTCCAAAATTGCCGCACACGCATCGCTGAGTATGCAGGGGCATTGACATGGATCAGCAACCATTTTCCAGTCCTTTGCAACTCTTGCCGTACCTCTACATTTACATCTACATCCATACTCCGCAAAGCCACCCGATGGTGTGTGGTGGAGGGTACCTTGAGTACCACTATCGGTTCTCCCTCCTGTTCCAGTCACGCATTGTTCGCGGAAAGAAAGATCGTCTATATGTCTCTGTTTGGGCTCTAATCTCTCTGATTTTATCCACATGATCTCTTCGCGAGATATACGTAGGAGGGAGCAATATACTGCTAGACTCCTCGGTAAAGGTATGTCACCGAAACTTCAACAAAAGCCCGTACCGAGCGACAGAGCGTCTCTCCTGCAGAGTCCTCCACTGGAGTTTATCGATCATCTCCGTAACGTTTTCTCGATTACCAAATGATCCTGTAAAGAAGCTCCTGTGACGTTGCTCTCCGTTGGATCTTTTCTACTTCCTCTATCAACCCCACCTGGTACGAATCCCACACCGGTGAGCAGTATTCAAGCTGTGGGCGAACAAGTGTCCTGTAACCTACTTCCTTTGTTTTCGGACTGCATTTCCTTAGGATTCTTCCAATGAATCTAAATCTGGTATCTGCTTTACCGACGAACGTAGTGTTTTTTGTAGTGTTTATTGTGTGACATGCATGCCAGTATGCATAAGGAGGCATATAATGCACCTGTTTAATCAGTCTCTCTAGTTCGTAAGTACATACTATATGAAACTACTGGGTTATATTATGTATTTTACTTCAGCTTGTGTACAATTCTGTTTCTGTATTTTTATTTAATAGTCTTCCGTGAAGATGGTTTACAAACGAAACCTGTAGAAGTTTGAAAAAAAAAGTAATAATAAACAGCTGACGGTTTACAGTATGCATTTCCTCAAATAGTCGCAATTTGTTTACACTGCCAGTCTCCTACAGTGAAGGCTGTGTGTTGATTTTCCTCAGCATTCTGAAGACCCATGCACATGAACACAAACATGCGCCAAGTTACCATTCATATTTGCCATTCACCGAACTTTTAGACCCACCACATACAATATCAAGTAGACACAGGAATGCCACTGACTTCGTCGAATATAAATACTTACAAATTACTTGGCAGTCCACATTTGTGCTGTTCCAGCAGATCTGTTTTTACATGTGATGACTCCAAGTTAGATGTTCTGGAAACTTGGATTCTGGTTGCTACTTACAGTGATGTCCGTACCATGTCCTGTTAATTGTGCACGTACTAGATGTTTTGACATATTTGGATTAGAAATTCAAGACACGCTGTGCACATTGCTTCAAATACTCAAGCTGTCAATCTTAAGGCCTTATCAGAAGAATTTAAAGATTTGTTTGATGATTCTCTTGGGTGAGGAATATATTTTGCAGCGCATATCACTCTGCGCTCTGACGCATGGCCGAAATTTCAAAGAGCACACAAAGCTCAACATGCACTTCGTGACAAAGTGGCGGTGGAACTGTGATATTTACAAAGCGTTGGTGTACTACACTTTATTGTGACTACTTTGGAGGCGTCATCTCTTGTCATAGAGTCAAAGCCAAATAGTGACATCGTAATTTGTTGCCTTCAGATCCAATGTGAATACACATGCCATCAGTGATATGTTTCCATTGCCTTGCACCACAGATTTGTCTGACAGGCTTCAAGGTGGGAAATATTATACGAAAACTGATCAGAAGGTTTGAAATATTATTCAACTCTGATCTGAAGGATGCATTTATTCAAATGCCTTTGGATGAACAAACACAACAGTTTAAGGTTATTAATTCTCACATCGGCATACTCCATTTCCAGTGGTTACTATTTGGAAACTCATGGGCACTGCCTTTGTTTCGAGGGTACTTTGAACAGCTTTTATGCAAGATCCCCTGCTGTGCAATTTATTTCGATGACACTTTAGTTTCTGAGAAGTCACCCGAAGATTACTTGCACAACCTGATATTTTTTCCCGTTTTATTATCTCCTGATCAATGAAATCACTAGAAGTGTGTATTTTTTGTTATAAAATTAGAATACTTGGGCTATATGACTGACAAATCGGACATTCACGTGGCACAGAAGCATTTGGATACCATTCGTCAGTTACCAGTACTGAAAAATGGTATTGAACTACAGTTAGATCTGGGAATGTTATCTTATTACATGAAATTATTTCCCAACACAGTTCAAATCACCACACCGCTTCATCTACATCGCTGGAAGGATATACCGTTTAAGTGGACTTTATTGATGTCTATTGCGTAGATCACAGACCACAAACCATTGACATCCTTATGTTACCATTCCAAAGAAATTTCCAATCAGTAGGATCATAAACTACAAGCTATGACCACTGCTAGTATTTAATTACAGTTATGACACTTTTATAAAATGCATCTTAAGGGGGGCAGACGCGAATACTCTCCCATAAGAAAGTAATGTTAAAAGTGGCAAACATCAGGTACACTTTCTGAAGAAACTAGTGAAGGTAAAGACATGAAACTTTTACAGTATAGAGATGAAACATCATCTGCAGATCACATAAAGATTTGTTACTGCATTTTATGTATGTTGTGAGTAATGACTTTTTGTTATGAAAGAAGAAAAATACAAATTTTATAATTACCTTGGTGCTTGTGAATTTGTTCTTGTTGTGACTACAGGTTACATTTCTTATCTGATTAATCATAGTTTTATTAATAAGAGTTACTGAAAGTCTGGTGACTTTAACAGTCTTAGTTTTTGAGACAAGTGTACCAGTAGATCAAAAATGTAGTTTTGAGAAAAACTGTATTAATGTTTTATACACAAGGCAATAATACACATCACAATACAGAGACAGTATTAAAACATTCCAGCACTATTCTGTGGCTCAGCGTCTTACTCTGATTTCCTTCTTTTCTTTGATCTTCTGGCTATCCTGGCCTCCTCGGTAGCATTTGTTGCAGAAATTTCAGCACAACGGATACGATCCATGTCAGTGCTTTTCAGTTCCTTTGTGGTATTGATGCCAACTTACGTTCCCAAGAGTCTTAACACATCAGTTTGCTTTGACACACCAGCATTGAAGCACATCACTGCATCATGAACACCAAATTTTAATGTTTCTTTGCTAACATAAGCATTTTTTGGTAGCCTTGTCCAAATGGCAGAAATCACAATTTCATTTGGGTTGTCAGTTTTGTCATGGAGACAGTTTTTTTAAAAGATCTTCTTGACTAAGGTCTCTGAAAATGCGTTTAACGGCAAGTAGAATACTTTCTGGAACCCGTGGGCAAAGCAGATGTTGTGGTTCCTCGTCTGTTGAAAGTGTGTGAAAGAATATAGCTCTTATATCTCTTCTCATTTCTTTTACAATGTTGCAGTTATTCCTAATTGCCAAACCATAATAATTCTGGATCCTGTCTATTTCAACCTTTGTCAGGCCACCTTTACCTCCTAACTTTTGTTCCTTACAGATCTTCAGAAGTCGTGATCCCATTCTTTTTTGTGCATGCCCAGTACATTCTAGTTTATTAGTCTTGACTGTAGGCTCGTAAGGTTTATCTTCTAGCACTTTCTGATAAGCTTTACTGTCTTCGTCCCCAAGATAGTCTGTATCCAGGACACCTTTTGACTGTATATGCCTTTTGAAAATGTTAGTAACACCAGCCACTTCCATGCGTCCACTGGAACCATCATAGTTCTTTTTGCACACATGTGTTCTAGTGGAATTTTTGATACAGATATAGCAGAACCCAGTAATTATCTTAATGTCCACAACATTTCCAGTATCAAAAGCATTGGCTGATACAATGCCATTTAGGAATGTATGTCCACGTTTCTGCCAACTGCCATAAAAACCACCAGCGATTTGCCTTGGATCAGATTCTGTATCATTCAAGTGAACTACTTATTTCGCTGCTTTCAGCATTGTAGATTCACTCACCTCGGCTACAACTGCACCAACAGTCTTGTTGTAAATATCAAACTGAGAGGTGGGGGACTTTTCATCACCGCACAAAGAACTACACCTGAACTTCGCCCTTTCCCAGTATACTAGTCTTACATTGTTTTCCTACAGTGTGCTTCTGGGTACTTGAGATGACATTGTATTGGCTGTATACTTACATACCAAACATTTAAGAACTAAATTACTAACAAAGCCCTTGGTTTTCCCCACATCTTCGTGCAAAGTGACGTTTCCACCACAGTTTTTACAAGTGTGATTTTCCATAAGTTCAGGTAATAACCTCATTGAAATCAGCACATTTGTCAGTAGAAGCAGAAACACTGTTCATGCCATGTATTTCACTGCCACGCATTTGAGTGGCACCTGGAAACCCAGAAGCACATAGAAACTTTTTACTTGAAGCACTGACACTCGCACTGATTTCGCTTTCGATCTTATTTTCTTTATCTCTTCATAACTAGCAGTTTCATGGCTTATATTAACATATTTGTTTCCACGAAACATGGGCTTGTACCCAAACTTCCTTATTCTACACATTCTGCTATAACTCTCACAAAAGCACTACGAAAACGCTTGCAACAAAGATGTAAAACTGGCAAACAATGGTCGATAATGCAGAGATGTAAAGCTGACAAACAATGTTCGATAATGCAGACAGTATGTCAAATATCAAAGCAACAATTCTCTCTTGTAGCCGAAATAAGAATATCTCTGGATCGTTTACTGCACTATCATCAACGCTTAGCCAGACAGAGCGAAAAGTTACCGCACATTACGAAAAAAAATTAATAACTCCAAATCTAACCGTCAAATTTGCATGAAATAAACGGCAATTTGCAGATAAATAATTGGAGCACTGTGTAAAACAGAAAACAAAACAAAAAAAATCAATTTTTTGAATCTGTTCACGACTGTGTGCCCTTAAACTATCAGTCCTTTACTAATTCCTTAATAATCGACTAGTTTCGATCGTAGACCATCATCATGTATAAAAAGATATTAAAACAGATTAGGACAATGCATACATAAAATAGGAAAATGTGAATAATGATTCACATCCCACTCTTTTTTATGTATTCTTGACTGTTAGGATAGTCAAATATGACAATTTTGTTTTGTAATTGCCTGTTCTGTTATCAGCCAGATTTATTTTATCTAATGCATTACCCTAATCTGTGTTGATACCTCTTTAGCCACGATTATGGTCTGCGACTGAAGCTAGTCGATTTTTAAGGAATTAATAAACAGCTGATGTTTTAAGATGCATTTTATGAAGTATTAGACGACTGCCAACTCGCATTTCACCAAAACATTGAATTATGACATTGTTTATCGGTTCACTACAAAATGATGCAAACGCAGATACTGTTTCACGCCTACCAATCAGCAGAGATGCAGCTTTTGATTTATCATCCGTGTATTGTTTTCAACTGGATCTGTCCGAACTGGAAACATTCCAATTTTTTCCAGTTGATGCGCAGATAATTGTTTCTGCTACTAAATGCAATACGAAACGGAAAAACGTTTCGAATTTCATTCAGACTGGATGGCCAGCCAACAGATTACAGATCCTGAAGTCCAACATTAGTTTCCGCTGAGTCATGCTTTGTCAGTTTAGAAAGAAGTTATACTGGAACATTCGCTCGAATCCTGATCATTACCACACTTCTGTTTTACGCCAGCTACACAAAGATCATTGGGATCTGGTCACTGTATACAGCTCGTTCGACGGCATTTTACGTGGGCCAGACTTAAACTGATTTACTCATCGCAGAACATTGTCGCGAGTGCTATGAAAATTCTGTAACACCTCCACAACATCTATTGTTTTGACCACGTTCTTCTGGTCCTTGGAAATGATTCTACATTGACGTATGCAGACTTTTCTGGAATACTACATGGTTGATTGTAGTAGATGCCTGCGGTAGATTCTCATTCTGCATAACTATAAATGATCTTCACTATTCAAGGTTAAACTTAACTTTAGCCCAGAAAGGACTGAATTATGCTGCTACAAGTCTTTGGTTACCCGCTAAATAGCATAAAAAGTCTGACAGGTAGTTATGTACCATTAAAAAAAACGACTTTTTGAATGTCAACTCCTTTTCAGTAGCTGAATTTTTAGATATACATTAGTAAATTTACTTATATTTTTTAATTTCTCTTTCTTTAAAGAGAAATCTTCATTTTCCTCAGTAAGAATAAAAAAAACATGTAGATCACTAAAACTGTATTTATTTATAACGTCGTTTACGCATCTGTCATCATCTGATCTGCAAGAGGGAAGGAACAAGTGTTGGTTGTGCAATCAAATTACACAGAAAGTTTACAAAACTTGCAGCACAGATAGATAACTCGTCACAGATTAGGTACGTTTACTGCAATATTACTAACTGCACCGCATTGCTACTACAAGCTCCAGTCTACACAATTGCGCCCCTCTGAGAGGATTTAATTTTTGACCGTGTGTGTTCCTCATGGATGAAAGCATCAGAGGTAGCCTTCGCTTCACAAAGATATGTAGCACAAGAGAAATGATAGTGTGAAACCTTAAGGATTCACAGAAAGTTCCAGTTCAAGAGCGAAATAACACAATTTGTTATAACAATGGTCCCAATTTACAAGGATAAAAATTCTGTAAATCAGGTGTTTACAAAATAGTATGTGGGTCTAGCAATAAATTTTATATTGGACAAACGGGAGGATAGTTTTATACTATAAACCGGGAACACGGTTATGCTACTAACAATAGTGCTTTAGGAGATCACCTAAGGGAAAGAAACCATAAGCTACGAAATATAGAGGCAGATTTGTCTATTTTGCATATTGGTACGAAGGGTATTACCCTAGATATCCTTGATGAGTTAGAAATTTGGACTAGTTATGATAATAATAAAGAATGGTTAACAAATGACCAAATTTTTGGTTCAGGCAGTGGTATTTCGATCTGTTTCACAACCTAGGTTTTCTTGAATGGCCGATTTTTGTGCTCTCTTCCTGTGCGGAGGTTTCCCTAAGTTTAGTCTGTTATTTGTCCTTTGATTTGATATTGGTGGTGCGTTTACTTCTTCCCCCTCTTATGGAGAGATTTTATATCCGCCATATTCATGACGTTGTCGGTATAGGAGAATATCCTTAAAACAAGTATAGGTTGTAAATATGTTGTTTTATTGTTTGACAACTATTTTCCATTATTGAAAATGTTTTTAACTAACTCGCCGTTGAGTTCTTTTTATCCTTATAAATTATGGTAACTTCTGCGGCCATACAAAGATGGCGCCTATGCTACGCCTAAGTTGCTCAATAGTATACTTTCCATTCAGTGGTATTTGCATGTGATCCATCGAACTAGCAACTTATGTTACAAATACAGCTGATGTTGGCAGTTAATGTATTATGAGTTTTTGCATGCATCTTTTTCCGTTCTCCATTCAGGAGAGGTATGTATCTTATAATTGTAAATGTCAGAGATTGGTTTAAAAAATTTTTTGGTCTTTGTAACTATTTTTACCTATATATACTGTATCCTGTACTTTGTCACCAGACGCTCCGATGATGGGCTGAGGCCGAAACGCGTCAGCGTAAAGAGAAAAATAAAGGATTTTACAACATCTACAACTCCTTCATTACTGCAGCCAATCAGCTTTTTTAGAATCCTTTGTGTTGTCATATTACAATATGAGTCGTTTACACAAAGAGCTAAATGCGGCCATGTTCTACAAAGTTGGTAATAAATCATGTTATGCTAGCAGTCTGAACAACAAAAAATATAGACGGACAGCCACATGTTAGTTTTTATTTTTAAGACTACTAGTCATAACCAGTGTTGCCAGAGGTAGAGAATTTTCCCTACACGTAGTTACTTTTAAGCATTAAAACCATGTAGGGAATTTTCATCTAAAAGTCCCCAACGCGTAGTTACTTTGTTAAAATTTTACAATCGCCGACACATGCCTAGCGGGTAATGTTGGCAACAGAACAGTTGTCAGCGCGCGGGAATGAAGCCAACCAATTGTGGCAAAGTTTGAAGCAGCCAATGATATTTTAGACGGCATAGTTGTTTTCTGTTCATAGTAAACAATATTAATTTGAAAACTTAGTTTCAGACACATTAAAATTGATGCGAAATATGATGATTTCAATGTATATCAGTGGAATGGAGAGTCGGTTTGGACATAGTATTATAAGATGTCAGAACAAGGAAAATTCATTGTTTCCATGAACGAAAGACGTTTTATTACCTTGACTAGACTGTTATTTATTTACGTCACGACAATATACTAGTTAGTACTTGTAAATGAGAAGATGCTGACAAGAAAACGTTAAAACATTTGCGACAGCCAGCGTTATAATATAGAAAGCGTTAGATATTCGTTGTCAACATAGCATTATTCATTGAAAATCGAATCATATAGAGTGACGGACTTCCTTTTTTGTGCTGACTGTGAACTAAATAATTACTGCTGTTCCTACAATATGGTTGATGGTGTCTAGATGTATCCTTATGCGGTCAATAAATCAGTAATCCTTTTGTAACAGAGCACTTGGAATTCGCGGCATAATCCACACTTGACTTCATCAATTAGTAACAATCAGAAACTGGAAAAACATACCTAGCAAGTGAAGCATGATGTCAAATATTTATTTTAAAGTTTTTCAAAATAGTAACATGTGACATTAATCAATTGGTTTACCTCTGCTGGCTGGACTCCTGAATTCAGCCCCTCCCAGACCCAAATCCTGTGTACGATCCTGATGTAGGAGCATTAATGAGGTGGCAGGGAGAAAGTAGGGAAAACGTAGGTACATTTTTGTGAGACTGTAGGTATTTTCTCTCTCTGTCATCTGGCAACACTGGTCATAACTAGCAAATAATTTATTACTAACTGTGTACAACACGAGAGCATTTAGCTCTTTGTGTAAACGAGTCGTGTTTTAGTTCTATTTCTGACGAAGAAACCCTTAATAGCAGTCGAAATCTAGATAAAGTTCAGTTATTTTAAAGTAACTGGAGGGGCAGAATTCTCATATATACATTACGTAAAAACACTGTGCTGCAGACAGGTTTTTTTGAAAACCACAAAATACTTGAACTATAAGAAAATAAACGTTGACAAATCAAAGGTAGACACATAATAACAAGAAATACATAGGGCAAATTTTAAAAACTGACAATATACAATGAAAATGCACGGTCAGTGAAACAGCGCATTATTTCAAAGAAGACACCAAGCTTTATTGAGCGGACTCGGATTTTTTGGGGGGAACGTGGGCGTGCGTTCACTGCAGCGTGCGGGGCGTGGGTGTTGCACGTGGGAGGCGGTCAGGCGCGTGGGCGGCGTCGGCGGCGGCGGCGGCGTCGATCGCGGGCTACGGACAACGTATTCCAAGGCTGCCTTTAACGAGATGTCCAGATCATTTTGGTACTTCTTACGCCGTTTGGCCATGTTGTCTGCATAGCGCGGGTATGCCGCTATTTAGGCAAGCTTTTACAGTAGCCGGCCGCGGTGGCCGAGCGTACTGCGGCGCGTCAGTCACAGTCTGCACGGCCACTACGGTCGGGGGTTCGAATCCCACCACGGGCATGGATATTTGTGCCGTCCTTAGTCGTAGCTAGTTCATAAGTTGTTTGTAAGTTTAGGGACCGATGACCCCGTAGTTAAGCCCCATAAGCTCTACAAACATTTGAACATTTGATTTTACAGTAGCGAGCCTGCTAGCGGTCCCTGTAGCGCGGAGTCGGCTCTCTAGGTTACATTACGCGCTACAGTTCGGAGTTCGATTCTTTTTCAGAAATCGATTCCTGCGATTTAATCCCACATTCTCAATCGATTCCTACGATTCGTTCCACGTTGTTTTTCTAGTCTGCGATGGCACGATCCTTACAAAATGTCACAAACGAGACCACACGAGTACTGGATTCTTGTAATTTTTTATATTTATTGTAACTAGATTCCATTTTGCGGACCAGCCCACCACAGAATTATACTGAAATAAAAGGTTTCCGCTTGGTAGGCGATGTGAGATGTTTCTTTTTTAAACTTCAAAACATATCGATTTCGTCCCTATGATGGGACATCATCAGTGCAGAATTGCAAGTCATGATGACCTATGTGCTCTGCTTAAAATATTTTTATCAGTCATGTCATAAAAAAAATAAAAATAAACATTTAAAAGGTCTTGCCGGTACAAGTCACAACAATAAAATCAGGTAGCCGTGTACGTAAGCGGCTACCTGATTTTATTCTTGTCACTTGTACCGGCAAGACCTTTTAAATGTTTTTTTTAATGACATGACTGATAAAAATATTTTAAGCAGAGCACATAGGTCATCATGACTTGCAATGTTGCACTGACGATGTCCCATCATAGGGACGAAATCGATATGTTTTGAAGTTTAATAAAAGAAACATCTCACATCGCCTACCAAGCGGAAAACCTTTATTTCATTTTATATTTATGCTACACAAAATTCAGATCTCAAATCGTAAACAACCAAAGCCATTCGATTCAACTCTCAAAACGTCTTGAGAAAATAGACTTTGAAGTTTTGCAATCCCATATAAATAACTATTATGTTGTCAATTATTTCAATTGTCAGCGTGGCTCATTTGGTAGTATTCTCGAGTTTCAAACTAGCTGACGTTGTTCAGTTAATTCGAATCCTGCTGTAACCCTGTTATTAGTTTTTTCGTTCTGTTCGAATACTTCAACCATTTAAATGTACGGTAATTAACACATATCTAATCTTATAAAAATATTTATTATGTAAAATGACGTTTTTTTCAGGAAACACATATTTAGATAAACTATAAATCAAAATACTAAATTTTATTAGAGATACACGAAATCAGCCTTTTTATATTAAAATGTTTCTGTGTAAAATCGATTCTTTCAAGAGAGACACCTATATACAAATAAACATAAAAAGCTAAATAGTAAAAACGATTTACGAGATGCCGTTACAAAAATACAGTCCCTTGTTTCGTCCATGTGCAACTTCACGCTTAGTGGCCGTCAATTTCTGGAGAATTTCAGCTGTTATATCTCGAGAAGTATTTACTTGAAAGAGACTAAATTTGGCCATTTTGTACAACTCTATGCATTCTTTTAAGAATAATGATGATAAGAATTGTACGAGCCGTTTTTAGCTACAAAGTTGTCGAAAAAGTTGGCCGAAAGTACCATCACGCGAAAAAGTATATCTCCGGCATTAAAGTTTCTATAAACGTGAGACTTAGCATGTAACAGTGCACGGTTCCCGAATATAAAGTTTCATTCATGTATCACTTTCCAATAGCGAATAAATTAACTACAAAGTTGAATATTTTGTAAAAAGGCCTAAATGCGCCATTTTCAACCTCATTTTGCAAAAAAAAACTATGTTCCTTAAAACTTTCCAAACTGGCTTTATTAAAAAGACCGTGGCTTAAGCTGCCAAAAGAAGTATGTTTAATTATCCAACGCGGACTATTAAGGGTATTTAATTCGAAGTAAAAACAGGCATGAAAACTGAGTTACGAAAATACGTAAATTTAGGATATTTACATCTCGTAAAGTAATCACATGAGGGACATGCAACTAAATGAATAACAGCTTAGTAGCATAAGGATGTGTAATATAAAATATCATTCTCGTACTAATTTTTTTCCTTTTTTTTTACCGTTTTTCGGTAAAGCTTCAAAACCAGTTTCATTCCAAACAACGTTCGTTGCATCCTAACATGACCGTGGATTCAATTGTTGAAGTAGGCTAGCAATGTTATGTAAATATAAAGCATAGTGTCCGTATATTTGTACTTGTTGCATACAAATCTACAGTTTTGTTCCAATATTTATGAAATTTTGTACACGTAAGCTTCAATCCATGAGGACGGTCGCCGTAAGTGTAAGAATCACATACGATATATAGTTTACGAGATATGACGTCATAAACAATGAGATGCGCGGAAAACTCCTGCCATAAGTGACAATGCTGCTCATTTTCTCCTAAACCAATGGACCGATTTCAACCAAATTTGGTACAGACATTCCTTACCGTGAGGTAACAATTGCTGCATGGTTAAGAATCATATACGGCACATGGTTCAAAAGATATTACGTCATAACCAATAGAAATCGCAAAAAATGCCATATAATGCGACGAGACTTTCGAAATACACTGTATGAGAATGACAGTACCTAGCGACTTGCAATAAACTTTAAACATAATTTCAAACCTTTATTAAACTTTTTCTTGCTGGCAACCATAGTAAAATGATGAATGGAAAAAAGTTTCTCACGTACTACTTTTCCGCTGTTTATGGAGTAAAACTACTGCTCTCGGTATGACGCTACAATTTATAATTTGAACACGACAAATTGTAGCGATAGGAAATTTTACAGACAGTATACACATATATAGTTGAATGTAGCTTTTAAATTGTATCACATTACGACATGTAGTTCATCAGATATGAGCACATAAACGGTAACGTTCCGCTGTTTATGGAGTAAAACTACGGCTCTCGGTATGACGTTACAATTTATAATTTGAGCACTACAAATTGTAGGGACAGGAAATTTTACAGACAGTATACACGCATATAGTTCAGTGTACCTTCTAAATTGTATCACAGTAAGACATGTAGTTCATGAGATATGAGCACATAAACAGTAACGTTCATGGAAAACCGCCCCATCACGCACCAAGTTTTAATCTATTACTTCTTTACTACAAATTGTATTCCCAAGAGATTTTACTGACATACAGCACTTATACAAATGAATGTATATCTGAAAAATGGCAGGAATAAATGAATAAATACCCGGGAAACGCCGAGTTTTCAGCTAGTGTTATATAAATTGGACCAAAGTATCAGCAAAAATCACGCAACAAAAATGTTACGACTTTGGTTATTTATATTTTGTTGATTAGAGACAGTAAGCCACAATAAACGTAAAACTTTCGATAAAGCTGCTTACTAACGCTAGGTTTTGAATCTGAAATATCGTTCATGTACTGCTTTCCAAATTTTCTACAAGATCAGTTCAATTTTTCCTTTCCCAAAAATTTTAAAAGCTCATTACATTCGAGCTGATTTTACAGCTTGTGTTTTTTGTTAATGATTTCTGACTAATACCAGTCAGAAAGAGTACGTTTTGTAGCATCCAGAAAATAGGGTTTGACTTTCCAAAACCGTTAACAATACCAGTAAATGACGAACACATTTGAGGGATCGTAGTATAGCACAGTGCACGGTTCCCGAATATAAAGTTTCATTCATGTATCACTTTCCAATAGCGAATAAATTAAGTACAAAGTTGAATATTTTGTAAAAAGGCCTAAATGCGCTATTTTCAACCTCATTTTGCAAAAAGAAAATATGTTCCTTAAAACTTTCCAAACTGGCTTCATTAAAAAGACCATGACTTAAGCTGCCAAAAGAAGTATGTTTAATTATCCAACGCGGACTATTAAGGGTACATAATTCGAAGTAAAAACAGGCATGAAAATTGCGTCACGAAAATACGTAAATTTAGGATATTTATATCTCGTAAAGTAATCACATGAGGGTCATGAAACTAAATAAATAACAGCTAAGTAGCATAAGGATGTGTAATATAAAATATCATTCTCGTACTATTTTTTTTTTCATTTTTACTTTTTTATTTTTTATTTTTTACTATTAATAGAAGTACTGTTTTTCAGTAAAGCTCCAAAACCAGTTTCATTCGAAACAACGTTCGTTGTTTCCTAACATGGCAGTGCATTCAATTATTAAAGTAGGCTAGCAATGTTATATAAATTGGACCAAAGTATCAGCAAAAATCACGCAGCAAAAAAGTTTCGACTTTGGTTATTTATATTTTGTTGATTAGAGGCAGTAATCCGCAATAAACGTAAAACTTTCGATAAAGCTGCTTAGTAACGCTAGGTCTTGAATATGAAATATCGTTCATGTACTGTTTTCCAAATTTCTACAAAATCAGTTCAATTTTCCCTTTCGCAAACATTTTAAAAGCACATTACATTCGCTCTGATTTTACAACATGTGTTTTTTGTTACTGATTTCTAATACCAGTCAGAGAGAGTAGTTTTGAAGCATCCAGAAAATAGGATTTGACTTTCGAAAAACCGTTAACAATACCCTTAAATGACGAACACATTTGAGGGAACGTACTATACCATGAGGACGAGCTACATTTTAGCTACCTGTTGATTGTGTATCGTAGCGTACCTTTCATTTATATGTTTGGAAGTAAGATATCACTAGATTTCCTTCCTCCAAGGTGAGATTGTTTACAGTTTACTCCGAGTTAGTATTATATCTCGAACGCTGTCTGCGAAAAAAATGCTCAGATGTTTGTAAAGCTATCGGACTAAACTGCTGTGGTCATCAGTCCCTAGACTTACAAACGACTTAAAATCACTCACAGTAAGGACAACACACACACTCATGCGTGAGGGAGGGCAGCACCCCGCCCTCTGGCCGGACACGCCTTCAGATCACGCGGCCAATCCGCGTGCGCGCGCTGCCCGCCGTTCAATCAATATTACACTAGCAACCAAGGGGTCAGCTTTAGACTTGTTCTGCGCACCGGCCGCCTCTCACCCCGTCACAGCAAATTTTCAGCGGTTACCGGTGTTCTGCGTACTCTGCCGATTCTCAGTTACAAACCATATTACAGGCTTGGAAACCTGGATGAAACATCCTACCCAGGGTCGGCCTCAAGGATTTTCCGCCCTGTGCAAAAATTTCAAGCGCCCCCTCCCCTCCGCATTTTTCGACTTCGTCAGCTTTATTCATATATGACGTCTTATTTTTCACATATTACACTCATACGTCTCTTTGTTGTGAATATGACTTTTAACATCAAAACAGCGCTATTGGTTACATTAACACTTTAAGCCATAACTCCAAAATTAATATAAAATGATTTCCAATACATGGTATACAGCAATCCGTGAGAATAAATATTCCTTCAAACAGTCTTGATTACAAATTATTTTATTAATTAATGACGCGTTTCGCCCTTTAGCAGGGCATCTTCAGATTATCTGCGTGACAGAATTTACACAAAATTACAAGGCGGAATTACAAACGAGTATAATGGTAGATGGGCTTATTTTGTGTTAAGAAATACAGTATAAATGGTAAACCAAGCTTAAAATGCGCTCTTCGTGGTGTGACACCGTAAGTTGTTATTGCGGTGTTTCTATTTTTCTTGAATTTTTGGATTTCCTTGTCGCCCTACCCGATCATTTGTAGGGCGACAAGGAAATCCAAATATTCCAGAAAAATAGAAACACCGCAATAACAACTTACGGTGTCACACCGCGAAGAGCGCATTGTAAGCTTTGTTTACCGTTTATACTGTCTTCTTAACACAAAATAAGCCCATGTACCATTATACCCGTTTGTAATTCCGCCTTGTAATTTTGTGTAAATTCTGTCACGCAGATAATCCGAAGATAAGCTGCTAAAGGCCGAAACGCGTCATTTTTAATAAAATAATTTGCAATCAAGACCGTTCGAAGGAATATCCAAAATTAATATGTCCACCAAGATTAATTTAGGTCAGCGGCAGAGCGTAAAACTAAAATCTGTTGAGCATTTTACCGACTAATTGTTGTGTAAAGCACAAGATCCGCGAACGGGGCTTGGTACAGAGACGCTCATCTACACAGCCGTCGCAACTCATAATTAGACAAAGAAAGAAAAGGATGCCTGTTCACTTCTCATTGAACTAGGACCGGGAGATGAAAAGAAGAATATTGATAAGCGAAAAAATCTACCGTTATGAGTGCGAGCCAATAACCAGTGGTATTCTACGTGTGACGAATGGAACATCTTTATAAGCGAAACTAACAGAATACAGTACATGTCAAGGGAGCCGTAATATACAGTTTTAAAATTTTCATTACTAGTAATCAGTATACGTTTCCTGGCCGTAGTAAACAGTAGCATTCTCTTCATTTGTGTTTATGCTTATATCGCACCTGTTTTTCCCGGCCGCATTACAAATTTTAAGTCAATGCTTCAGATTTATCAATAATGTCTTTGACATAATCCGTCTCAGGGATTGTTTATTTGTATTAAATTGATATTATCGTAACAGGATTGTTCCACTATGTCCATTGCCGAGGTGCTATTCCGCTGCATGGAGAGCCTTGGCAGTAGTGGCAGTTATCTTTGGAACACAGAAGCTGAATTAAAATTTCTGACGTGGAGGGAAATCGTACTTAGACTATTCCAAGGCGCTTTAATCGTTAGTGATGTGGTGGTCTAACGGTTAGCCGGGCGCCGTGGCTCAGCGCGCCCGGTCAGGGGGCTCAACGCCCACTGTAATAAATAAGCTGAGCCAAGAACACTTCGAACATCAACGAACAAAGACGAACAGCGTCCGCATTGAACAGAACTACAAATAGAGCAAAAAAAAAAAAAAAAAAAAAAAAAAAACGGTTAAGACGTCTGCCTAGTAAGCATGGAGGTCCGGGTTCGATTCCCGGCCGCATCACAGATTTTAATTCAATGCTTCAGATTTATCAATAATGTTATTTAAACGGAACAGTGCCGCAAGAATAGGCCTAGTACTTCTACCGCTTCTCACGATCGACAGTGACGTCACATATGAGCGGTCCAACGCTGCCGAACACATTGGTGCAACCTTCTACGTAGTAACCTTGCATGTTTGTTTTGCTTGTAGGATGTCGCATTTCACTGTTGTCTGTATCAGTGTGTAATTTGTATTTGCAACTTATGTTCGCATTTCTACATTTATGCGCGACACTTCCACTTCTCATTGTCTTGTTTAATGTAACATAAGAATTGAGGAATCTGCGCCCCCAGATATCTGCGCCCCCCTCTGAAGCCGGCGCTGATCCTGCCCCAGCAGGTATTGACGTGACCTCTATGTCGCTTGTCGGACCGCTAGTGATAATGTCGCCATGCACCTACACAATATACTAATATATTATTTACCAATTTTAAAATTAAAAATAAAACATGTCATGATACATAATCAACAAGTACCAGAAATGTACCTTCTTGCTATGGCACATTAATAAAAATTTGTTCGTCATTTTCGAATACTGTCAGCGCAAGTTAAAAAATCAATGATTTTTTTTCGATGTTTGCTAACGAATTTTTTCAACAGAGATTAATTTGAAATCAAGTATTGGATTTTGTAAGAAACGATTGAATTAAACTACATTCGTAGTTTTTACGAAAATCAAGATTTAACTGAATTTGATATTTGGAAAGCAGTACGTGAACGATATTTTAAATTCAAAACCTTACTTTACTGTTTTATCCAAAGTTTTGTGTTTATTGTGGCTCATTGCCTTTAATCAGCGAGATGTAAACAAAGTGCAGCTTTTTTGTTGGTTGATTTTTGCGGCTACTTTGGTCCAATTTACATAGCATTCTTAGCCTACGTTAGAAATTAAATCCACTGTTATGAAACTGGTTTTGATTCGAATCGACGTGCTTTATATCCTATCATAACAGTGGATGTAATACTGCTATACTGAAAGATAGTATTTGTAAAAGAAATGTAGAATGTACCCTATATTCAGCTTTTTTTGAAGAAGTCATCTTTTCGAGCAATTTCTAAAATGTTGGTAAACAGTATGTGAATGCAATTTTACATTCCACATCCTTGTTCTACTGAGCTATTATTTACTTAGTTTCATGTCCATCGTGTGTTTACTTTACGCAGAGGTGCCCCTCCCCCCTTGGCCAATGACTCACCCTCCCCCCCCCCAAACTGCAACAAACCCCCTCCCCATCCCCCGACACCCGAGATACTAGGTCCTGGATTCCTAGTTCATTACGTAATAAAATAGTTTGGCCATTCAATATCAAAACTGAATTCACTTTTATTTCACGCTTCATAAAATGTTTTATAAAGTCTGCCCCCAGGTTGGGCAAAAGTACTTATTTTTCACCTTCCCCCTCCCTAGAAATTTCGATGACGCAGTTTGCGTCATGACCCCCAACCCCCACCCACGTTGGGCACCTTTGACTTTACGATATACAAATATCTAAAGTTAATGTCTTTTACGTGCCGCAGTTTTGATGAACCTTTTTACTTCGAATTATAAACCGTTTTAGTCAGCATTGGATAATTAAATTTGCTTCTTTTTTGCAGCCAAAGTCATGGTCTTTCTAATGAAAAAGTTTTAGAGAACATAGGTTTTTTTTTTTTTTTTTTTTTTTTTTTTTTTTTTTTTTTTTTTTTTTTTTTTTTTTTTTTTTCAAAATGAGGTTTATAACGGCGCGTCTCGGGCTTTTTACAAAATCTTCAACTTTGCACTTAATTTATTCGGTATTGGAAAGTAATACATGAACAAAACTTTATATTTGGGAACCTTGGATTGTTAGGTTACTACATGTTAAGTTCCACGATTTTAGTACCTTTAATGTCCGAGATACATGAAACCAAACTTTGAAATTTTTTTCGGCAGACTTTGTCTACAGTGTCCTTGCTGAAAAAGGTTCGTAAAACTCTTTTCATTGTTATTCTTACAAGAATGCATAGAATTGTACAAAATGGCCAAATTTAATTATATTTTTATTTATTTATTGTTTTTTTTCTGTTCCATAGGATCCAATTCAGCAGTTATACTCCATGGTCATGGAACAAGTCAATACATTAATTGTTACATAAGAATGGTAATAGAAAATTTTTAAGTAGTCCTTTGCACACGACAATCTTAAGACAAAGTTAAAAGAATCAATAAATAAAAAAAATGGATTAGCTTAATTGTTTAACTTTTCCAAGAGTTCCTCGACAGAATAAAAGGAGTGAGCCATGAGGTAACTCTTGAATTTAGATTTGAAAGCGTGTGGTTTAGTGCTAAGATTCTTTAGTTATTCTGGCAACTTATTGAAAATGGATGCCGCATAATACTGTACACCTTTCTGCACAAGTGTCAAGGTGGTGTGATGCAAATGTAGATTCGACTTCTGTCTAGTATTCACCGAGTGAAAGCTACTAATTTGTGGGAATGAGGTGATATTATTAATAACAAACGACATTAAAGAAAAAACGTATTGTGACGCCAGTGTCAAAATTCCCAGACTACTGAAAAGGGGTCGACATGACGTTCGTGAACTTACACCAGATATTGCTCGAACCGCCAGTTTTTGAGCCAGAAATATTCTTTTTGCATCAGGCGAGTTACCCCAAAAAACAATGCCGTACGTCATAAGTGAGTGAAAGTAAGCGTAATAGACTACTTTTCGTCTTGAAAAATCACTTATTTTAGATATTGTTCTAATGGCAAATATAGCAGAATTTAGTTTTGGAACAAGATCCTGCACATGGGCTTTCCATGACAGCTTACTGTATATATGAACACCTAGAAATTTGAACTGATCAGTCTCACTTATCATATGCCCATTATGTGTAATCAAAATGTCAGCTTTCGTCAAATTATGTGTTATAAATTGTAAAAACTGAGTATTACTGTGGTTTAACATCAACTTGTTTTCTACAAGCCATGAACTTATCTCTTGAACTGCATTATTTGATACTGTATCAATATTACATCCTTCACTACCAAGCTGGTATCATCAGCAAACAAAAATATTTTACAGACACCTGTTATACTCTAAGACATATCATTTATATAAATAAGGGACACCAATGGCCCCAAAACAGACCACTGGGGCACCCCACACTTAATTGTGGCCATTGGGATTGTATGTCATAGCCATTTTCTACACTGCGAAGAATTACCTTCTGTTGTCTATTATTAAAGTAAGAGGTGAACCAGTTGTGAGCTACTCCCCGTATTCCATAATGTTCCAACTTTTGCAACAATATTTTGTGATCAACACAATCAAACGCTTTTGTTAAATCAAAGAAGACGCCTAATGTCCGTAGCCTCTTATTTAACCCATCAAGTGCCTCAGAGAGAAACGAAAATATAGCGTTTTCAGTCGTTAAACCACTTCTGAAACCAAACTGTACGTTTGACAACAAATTATGTGAACTGAAATGATCAATTAATCTTGAATACACAGCCTTTTCAATAACTTTAGAAAAAAACCGATAACATAGAAATAGGTGTATAGTTGTCTACATTATCCCTTTCTCATCTTTTATAATATGTTTTCACTACTGAGTACTTTAATCTGTCAGGAAACTGACCATTCTGAAAGGAAAAATTACGGAGAACAGTTCTGCTAGATACCCCATCATATCCAGAAGAGTCCTTAGTCTTTAGTGATTTAATTATTGACTCAATCTCCCCTATGAAAGTATCATGAAGGACCAATTCAGGTAACAAAATACTTCCTGAGAGATTACAGCTGAAAGTCGCCAGAAATTCACGGCCGTTGCGCATTGGACGAAACGAGTGACTGTATATCCAGCAGTATGGCATCGACGAATTTTAAAGTTTACCAATATTCACATGAAATTTCAACGAAATCTGTGATGATCCAGCAGGGAGGCGTTGTTGAGTCGACATGGATCGAACGAACTGTGCCTGAAAGAGAAACGTGTGACGAATCTGGCTAGTTGCCCATCCCAAAAAAAAAAAAAAAAAAAAAAAAAAAAAAAAAAAAAAAAAAAAAAAAAAAAAAAAAATATCCGGACAAACTGTGTCTGTAATGCCAGACACACCTCTGCAGTTCTATTAACAGGATGTCGGGGAATGGTGGGGTATACGTCATAAAAACCACTCAGCTTGGATTCTGATGATCAATGAGTTGGCAGTTCTGCGTTGTGGTTGAAGTCCGTCGATCCAGGTTTACTTTGGAGCTACATTCACTTAAAAGAAATGGTGGTAGACGTTAAATGATGAAAATGACGAACTCACTTATTTAAACTTTTCTTAATAAATTTTTTATTATCATTAATGAATATTGCACAATTTCTAAAAATACAGTAGCACGCAATAAAGATGTTTACAGGTTTGCAGCTATGAACAGAGTGCCAGAGCATTGCTTCTACTCAAATAGTTTCCGCGTAACCACGTAACAATGACAATGTTTTTTAATTCACAATTAAATAATATCCTTTTACTTCAAATATGCCAAAATACATGTTTTAAAATATTACATTTAAGCTTTAACTATTTATCTCAATGTATGTACATGTTTCATGAAATTTGTATTTAATAGTATACGCAAATTAAAAGGCGTGTTTTGACTCATTTCAAACTAACTCAATTTATTTACATTATTTGTGTTTTTGAAGTGCACACTTATCTGTTTTGACAATATTGTGTAGGCGTACTATTATTGAGACAGGGAATTTTAATGTATTTCAATTTGCGGTCTAATTTTTTATAAATGCGGATTTGTATAAAGTCGTCATAATTTTGTCTATTTCGAAGATAGTTTCTTAGTACCAAACGGATTATTAATTTTAGTGTGTTAAAAGTGATCAGTATTTAATTTAGGATCCAGTGATATATAAAACATGGTCTGCCCTAATTTAGTTAAACAAAAGGTATACATGTAATAACATTGTGCAAAAGTTATAACAAGTAGTAGTGTTGTTGTTATACAAATACGTATCTTTTTAGGCTCAGCCTATTCCGTAACTAGGTGTAATGCATTTTTAGTGTTTGTAGTTATTATTTACGAAAGTATAAAATTTGAAAATTACATACAAAAGGACAGCCAAAGTTATGTTTAAATCAAAATACTATTTCTTAAAAGCATTTTACTAATAGTGTTAATAGTATATCAAACTGAACGCGAAAATCTGATATTTTACATGTCCGGTAACAAAGTTTTATTTAGGTGTCCGATATTTCGTGTTTCTGATGTTGGTAACGGATTTGTTAGGAGTGTGCAACATAGCAGAAACGTTACAAACCCCTAAATAGTGTACCTGAAATGTAAGTGTAGGGTTCACTATATACTAACTGTTTCTATACGTTGTATGGAAAATTATTTAAAAGTTTTAACATATAAATAACTATACAGGCTACAATGTATCTTGTGTGACGACAGATGTTGTTGGTGGGGAGATGATTTGTTGCTATTGACTCACTGAAGGTGTAGGGGACCAGCCGACGGAGTAGGTAATCAGTGAACAGTGTAGGGCACCAGCCGGCGGTGTAGCGGGCCAGCCGACGGAGTAGGGGATCTTCATTTGAAGACTCAGGAGCTGTGGGTTAACCCTACAACAAATGATTTCTTTCTCAGAATTCAGGACTATTTTGGATTATATTATGAATATGAGGAAAAATTAAATTATGTTTTTCTTTTTGAGTAATAAATTTAGTGAAAAACTGTTAGGCTTAAATCACCCATAATAATCTGTAAGTAAATATGAAAACCGTTAAATGAAAAGAAATATTCATGTAGCAGTAACAACTTTTAACATCAAATAGAGTATAGCTTTTTATATTAGAAACTGCATAACTGTAATTGACAGCAATCATAGTGATAACAGTTTTTCTCTCCAACCATCATTTAGTTTGGCTGTAATTTTTATATAGTTGTCATTATGTGAGACATAGTCTCCGATTTCTTCACTAAAATGTGTAAAACATGTGTACTTCTTGAATTAACTTTCAAAATGTGCAATCCACACAAATGGTGTAATTACTTACGTAGCTAATATCGAAATAAATAAATTGAAACATTTTTCTAACAAGTGCTTTAAATGTTGATCAAGTTTGTAACACAGTTAAGGTTTTTCTATTAAATTAAACAATGCAATTATGCTAGAAAGATCTAACATATGTACTTATTTTTCTTCAACGGGCAGTTTTAAGACTCATGCGCTAATTTGCAACAATAAACAAAGAAAAATAGAAGAAATGTGAAGCTATGCAATCTTCACTAATTGTTAAGTACAAGTGCGCCTTATGGGCTATGCACATAAATAAAAGATTAATAACCCCCTGCGAGTAGTTAGCAGTGGCAATGGTTAAGTAATATCATAGCTCAAGTTGACTATGAAAATGTAAGCAGTATGTGTCAGTTATCAACTGGTCCATCAAAGTGTGTCAAATTTTTCCCAAATATGGGTCGCGGTCACAGGAGGAAATACTTACACCATAAAACAACTTGACCATGCACTTCTGGGTACTTGGTCGTTCCGCAATCCCTAAATTTATACGAAATTTACGGAATCATCAATTCTGGTTTGAATAGAGCAGACTTTTTTTACAATAAATACACCAGTTAATGATGACTAAACGATATGCCTGAATAGTGTTTTCAGGAACCAATCGATAGCTAAATTAACAAGAGGTAATAAGTCATTTTTAGAATTTCTAAGAAGAAGATACCAACGTCTTTAGAAATTGCTTATACGGTGGAACTTAATGAGCATAATTCGCTTCCGAATGTTACCTGTAACACGAAACATTCGTCATGCAACATATATTTTTCTTTCGAAATTATTAAAAATAGGATAATGTGTTCCATTCTGGAAAACAGACTGAAAATTCCTCCTAAAATGTAGAATACTGTACAGTTTCTTTAAAAGAATGTTTTATCTACAGGAGAAAATACAAAATTTGCTGTCTTCGATCGCACACACATACAGTACGGCGAGAGCGGGGCGGGGGAGGGGGGTTGCGAACCCAAAAAGGTAGAAAAACACTGAGCTAACATGTTGACTTGGCTCTGTCCGATTAGTTGCGTGGGGGTGTTTTGAACCAGGCCCGCCGTGGGTACTGGTCAGTCACGCATCACACTTCTGTCGCGCGGTGGCATTCGGCCCACGCACTCGGCCAATTTCTACGGCCTGCCAGTTTTCAGCAGGTTCACGCCCATCACGTTTTAACTGCGGCGGCTGGTTTCTCTCCGGCTTTCTCCAATTTACTTAAAAGCCAGTCAAGATCGCAATTTATTTAAAGGTTGCCGGTTTCGGCGATTTAAATGGCTGTCCTCAGACCAGTAGAACCGCAGTGTTGGCCATCGACTGCGCTGGCAGGGGCTGCTGGAGTGCTGGATGCCTACTGCTCTGTCATTCTGGCAGCTCCTGCTCACCGCAACACTATGGCTGTAGCGGTCTCAAGATGGCCATTTAAATGGTCCGAAACGGTAACCATTAACCCCTTAATGCCCGAATTACTTTTTACGTGACACAGAAAATAAAAAATGATATAATGTTACTAGTAAACATATACTAGAAATTATATAATGACAAATATGTGATGTTGTTTACTGATCTGGTGTAATTAGGTATGTCGTTTTTTTGCGGGCATTTGAGAAAGTAAACACTTACAAGACTTCATTTAGTACAATACTTCATTTAACGTTTTTATATTGCAGTGTCTGACATTGGATTAGTTCAAATTTAACTTGTTGCTTCCAGTTTGACTATACATATTGCATATAGGCCTATACATGAAATTCGCGGAAACAGTTTTTTCTCTTGTTCAAACAGGGATTTACGTTACATTTGCTACACATAAACACTATCTGTCGTGCACCATTTGTCTTTTACATCTCTGCCTTGTTCCTGTAACTTGAGGCCAGTGACCTACTGCCTCAGTGCGGGTAGTTCTATCTGGAAAACATGTTGCTGGACTCGATGCTATTTAGGCTGCAGTTCATTCTGTGTACTGGTTGAAGATCTACCTTTTCTTTTCTTTGCTACATCTTTTCACTGTTTGCCTCTGCTACTCTAGACTTGAATTCCAGCAGGTCATTTTGTTCATTATGGAGAATTTTGAGAGGGTCTCACAGTCCCGCAGTATAATAACCAGCAATTAACAATTACAAGATCGCCGGCCGCGGTGGCCGAGGTGACTGTGGCGCTTCAGTCACGGTCAGCACGGTCACTACGGTCGGGGGTTCGAATCCCCCCTCGGGCATGGATATTTGTGCCGTCCTTAGTGTTAGCTAGTTCATAAGTAGTTTGTAAGCTTAGGGACTGATGACCCCGTAGTTAAGCCCCATAAGTTGTACAAACATTTGAACATTTGAATTACAAGATCCATAATTTGCAACTGAAGAAGTCAGGTAGTGTACATCGAAAGAACTATCCATTTACACTTTATTTGTTACACGGACACACAAAGGAACGCAAATGCCCAATGATGCATATTTTACACAAACCGTAATTTGCAATTGACTTATACTTTCAACACCTTTATTACATCAAAATGTGATTTACGTAACGTCACAGACACTATAGAATAGCTGCGGTGGAGTAGCCGAGCGGCCTAAAGCGTCTCGCTGCGGAGCGCGCGGTTGCTCGCCGTGGAGGTTCGAGTCCTCCCTGGGGCATGGGTGTGTGTGTTTGTTCTTAGGTTAGTTTTCCTAGGTTTAAGTAGTTTGTAAGCTACGGACTGATGACCACGCAGTTTGGTCCGATAGATTTACAAACATTTGAACATTTGAACTATAGAATACGTAAATCATTTTCAGAACCAAACTTACCTCTTTATTCTGCCGTAATTCTCCAAACAAAGACGATAACTTCACATGTGTGTCTCCCGAACAAATTCGCGAACATGTAACTGCTGTAGCAGTCCTTGCACCACCCAGAGGGGTGGCAGCAGGAGTTAGAAACATTATCAGTTTCGTGTAGATTCGGCATCTATCAGAACTAGCTCTCAAAAACTTTTATCCTTCCATTTATAAGCATCACAACGGTATGATGCAAATTCGCGACATTGGGCATTAAGGGGTTAAATAAATGTCGGGCCCGGTGGTCTTAGGGTAAAGTGCTCGAGTGGAAACTGAAGGGTCGCCGATTAGAAACCCGGTCGGAACTCGGATGTTTCCAGTCTGTGTTTTAACCCATTCTTCACCTCTCAACGATGAGAGGAGTCGCCAGTAACGACACGTGGTTCGGATTCCACGCCGGCCGCGGTGGCCGAGGGGACTGAGGCGCTTCAGTCACGGTCTACACGGCCACTACGGTAGGGGGTTCGAATCCCCCCTCGGGCATGGATATTTGTGCCGTCCTTAGTTGTAGGTAGTTCATAAGTAGTTTGTAAGTTTAGGGACTGATGACCCCTTAGTTAAGTCCCTTAAGCTTAACAAACATTTGAACGTTTGATTTTCGGATTCCACGTCAAGCTGTAGGTCCCCTTTCCCCGGTTGGATAATTGGGGTAGGCTAGGGACACGCAAGTCGCCGAAGTGGCGTCCAACTGAAAGACTTGCACCAGGCCAATGAGCCACACAAAATTATTATTATTAAATAAATTTCGATTTTGACTGACTTTTAAATAAATTAAATCTGTCTTATCGTTGACTCTCCACGATGTTTTCAAAAATAATCTCTGTAGTTTGTGAAATAGCGCTGTTGATTGTGGGTTCCCTGTCTGTTGCATTCCCATCGCCACCAGAACGTCCGTTTTTGTTTCGTTCCCACGGTCCTGACTCCTGTTTTGTGGGTCCCGCAAATTGTTATCGATTTTTTTCCTCTCTTATCTCACGCGTTTTGAGCTTCATAAGCGTAGTCAAGTTCTCTCAGAATTCTTTTAAATGCTTCTGCATCTTCTCCGTACCTGCCCTTTAGAATGTGCTGATAGTGAAACGGTACTTTCATTATAGCAAAACCTAATAATGTCACTAGGACCACAGGGTGCGTCGAGGAACTGGTTCTTCTTGACTAACGATTCTAGTAGCTTCATTGAGCTCTTGAATCCGATAATTCGAAATGCCTACATGACATTATTTCCAGTTTTTTTCTTTCTCGTGTTGCTTTGACATAGTAACTGTTAAGAAACGCTGTCCTGAACTCCTCATACGTTCTGCAATTTGCTCCATCACCTCGTATCCTTCCCGCTACGGAACTCCACATGTTCGCTAATGAACTCATGGTTGCACTCCACATTCCGTGAGCGTGGGAGTGACTTATGAAATTGTGCGATCCAAACCAGGGGGTGAATTCCTGTAATTCTGGAAGTTCTGTGCCAATAACACGTGTTTGTAATCGAATCCTGAGGTCTACTGCCTCTGCACTATCAGACTTGGCACTGATATACAGATTTCTTATGTATTCTGAAATATATATTCCAAAATCGCTTTATTCAAGATCACATGTTTCGATGAAACTTTGTCATCATCTTCGGATCTGTAATTTTACATTTCAAAATACAGCACATCCCTAGACATCATACAAGTGTGAACAAGTGAAAAATGTGTGGTGTAATAGATTTGAAAAGTGACAGTATGAGTCACATTATTTTAAATCATGAGACAACACGATTGTATGACGTTTAGATCTAATAAGTGACGAGCAGATAGAAAATTGTTGTAAATCAAGACACACCACGATTGTACTCTGGAATTGTTAATAATTTATGGAGAGGTGCTGTATTTTGAAACAACACTGGCGTTCTACGGATCGGAGCGTGGAATGTTAGATCCCTTAATCGGGTAGGGAGATTAGAAACTTGAAAAGGGGAAATGGACACATTGAACTTAGATATAGTGGGGATCAGTGAAGACACGGTGAAGTCATCGACAGGATTTCTGGTCGGGTGAGTACAGGGTTATAAATACAAAATGAGTTGCGATATTACATGAGTAGGTCTAATAATGACTAAGAAAACAGAAATGCGGGCAAGCTACTATGAGCAGCGCAGTCATCGCATTGTCGTGGTCAAGATACGAAACCAACACCGACCACAGTAGTATAAGTTCGACCACAGTAGTATAAGTTTATATCCCAACTGGCTCTGCTATAATGAGGAGATCGAAAAATGTGGGAGGAGGTAGCGTAAATTATTCAAACAGTTAAGGGAGAGGTAAACTTTATTTTGATGGGGAACTGGAATTCAGTAGTAGGAAAAGGAAGAGAAGAAAAAATATTGGGTGAATATGGTCTGAGGACAAGGTATTTAAGAGGAAGCCGCCTGGTAGAATTTTGCAAGGAACATAATTTAATCATAACAAACACTTCGTTTAAGAGTCATGAACAAGTGTTGTATACGTGGAAGAGACCAGAAGACACCGGAAGGTACCAGATAACGACCATATATTATTGGTTATCTACTGTAGAGTGAAACTGAAGAAACTGCCGAAAGGTAGGAAAATAAGGAGATGGGACTGTATAAATCGAAGGAACCTGAAGTTCTTGAGAGTTTCAGAGGGAGCTTTAGGCAACAATTGACAGAAACGGGGGGAAATAACACAGTAGAAGGTGAATGGGTAGCTTTGAGAGATTAAATAGTGAACGTAGCAGATGACCAAATAGGTAGAAAGGCAAGAGCTAACAGACCACTAGGAAATGAGTAGATAAAGATGAAATAGAAGATGCTGTACAGAGAGAAGAATTTGACAGAGCACTGAAAGAACTATACCGGAAAAAAGCCTCTGGAGTAGACAACATTTCATCAGAGCTACTGAAGTATCTATTTCACCTCGTATATCAGATCTATGAGACAGCAGAAATACCTTCATACTTTAAGAAAAATATGATAACCCCATTCCAAAGAATGCAGATGCAGACAGGTGGGAAAATCACGGAACCATCAGTTTAATAAGACATGGTTGCAAAATTTTAACAGGAATTATGTACAGAAGAAAGGAAACTCTGGTAGAAGGTGACCTTGGGAAATATCAGTTTGCATTTAGGAGAAATGTAGGATCAAGTGAGGCAATACTCACTTTACAACTTATCTTAGAAGAATGATTATGGAAAGGCAGACTTAAATTTCTGGCTTTTGTGGATTTGGAGAAAGCTTTTGACAATCTTGACTGGAATACACTCTTTCAAATTCTGACGTCAGCAGGAGTAAAATATCGGGAACGGGAGGTAATTTTCAACTTGTACAGACAGTAGTTGTAAGAGTCGAAGGGCGTGAAAGGGAAGCATTGGTTGGGAAGGTAGTAAGACAGGGATGTATCCTTTCTCCAGTGTTATCCAATTTGTACATTGACCAAGCTGTGAAGAAAGCAAAGAGAAATTTGGAAAAGGAATTAAAGTCCTGGACTAAGAAATAAAAACATTGAGTTTTGCCAATGACACTGTAATTCTGTCAGATACAGCAAAGGATCTGGAAGATCAATTGAACAGAATGGACAATGTGTTGAAAGGAGCATATAAGATTAACATTACCGAGCGTAAAAGAAGGTAATAGAATGCAGTCTAAGAAAATCAGATGGTGCTGAAGGAATTAGATTAGGTAATGAAACAATAAAGGTGGTAGGTGAGTTTTGTTACTTGGTCAGTAAAATAACATATGATGGTCGCAGTACAGAGGGTAGAAAATACAGAATGGCAAGGGGACGAAAAGCGTTTTTGAAAATGAGAAATATTTTAGCATTGAATATTAATGTAAGTTTAAGGAAGTCTTTTCTGAAGGCATTTGTCTGGAGCGTAGCCTTGTGCTGAAGTGAAACGTGGACGATAGAAGGAGGATAGAAGGTTTTGAAATTTGGTGCTACAGAAAAAAAACTGAAGATTATATGGGTAGATCGCATAACTAATGAGGAGGTACCAAAAGGAATTGGGGAGAAAAGAAATTTCTGGCATGCCTAGACTAAAAGAAAGGATCAATTGGTAGGACACATTCTTAGACATCAAGGAATCGTGAATTTAGCATTGGAGGGAAGTGTGTGTGGTAAAAATCGCAGAGAGAGACCAAGAAACGAATACAGTAACCACATTAAAATGGATGTGGGTTGTCATTCTTATGGGGAGATGAAGAGGTTTGCTCCAGACAGGATAGCGTGGAGAGCTGCATCAAACCAGTCTCCAGACTGAAGCCCACCGAGTTGTAGATCCGAAGATGTCAACAAAGTTGTTGTTGTTGAACGGCAGTCGCAGCGTCTTTTCGCGGTGAAGAGGTTTCAGATGTGGCGTTGTATTTGCCGGTGACATAAGAGTGTGTCCCAGTCACTGGTCCACAGGAAGGAACGATAAATTTGACGGGATTCCTTGAGAAGGAGTACAGCCTGTGGAGGAAGGGTTGGGTGGTGGAGCTGGATGGTCTTGGTGGGGATATGGCAGTAGACGGCATGAGCAGCAGTCTGGTGTAGGAAGGAAGCGGCGCGGTCAATATCGGTGGGGGGTGTGGAGGGGCAGGGGGTGGCTGGTGTCCTGGATGTCTATGGAGCGACAGTAGGCATCCCAGTCAGTGTGGGCATAATCATGGACTATCTTAGGAGGGGGCTCGGGACAGCGAGCGCGAGCCTGACAGCCATGGGGGTCTAGGGTGAGGAGTACGGGGGCATGGTCACTGCCAATGAGTTCAAGGACTTCCGCCTATAGGCGGCCCAGGAGGTTAGGAGAGGCGAGGACGACATCGGGGGTGGTGTTGCTATCCGGGCGAGTGGGTTGCGGGAGGGAAGCAGTGTCGCCATGGAGCTGGGCGAGGAAATGACACCACCATCAGTGTTCGGCAGAAGAACGGGAAGAAAGGTTGAGGTCGGCGGCAACCACATAGGTCGTAAAGGAATGATCACAAATGTAGATTGTGCCAAGGGTGACGATGAGGGAGGGGAGGAAGAGGCTGAGGATCAGGTGTTCAGTGTGGGTGTTAAGGAGAGGTTTGTGGCTGGACAGGGATGTGGCAGAGGTGGCCGAACGCCATTCTGCCTCGAGAGAGGGTAGGGGGCTGTTTGTGCAGTGGAGGAGGTAAGGAGTGGTACTGATGGAACGGAGAAAGGTTTTGTTCAGGAGAAAGGCATCCATGTGGTGATGGGAGAGGGTGTGCAGGAAAAGGTGTTTGTTGGCAGGGAGGGAGCGGATATTGTGATATTGGAGGGTACAGGGCAGGCATGCCATGGGAGCTGCAGGAGAGGGAAGAGAGGGATGGGGCGACGGTAAACTGGGTACAAGAGTGCTTTAGACTCCTGGCTCGGCTGCGGCTTTGGTGTCCTTGATGTCAGCGGCGGCTGGCAGGTACTGCGGCTGGCGTGGCTTTACTGGCCCTAAAAACCACTAAAATGACCGGTTAGTGCCTTTTCCTGGTTTGCCTAAGCAGGTTTACACCCCTTCTTTTCAATGGACGTTTAGTTTAGCATCATCCTTTTCGTCTGATATTAGAAAACGCTCTCGAGTGTAAAATAAAACAATCATATTGTAATTTATGTAGAAAAGGGTTGGAAAATAAAATGTTATCAGTACGATGTATATGTCGTTGAGAGGCGGTTCTCTTGTTCACAGCTTGGAGCGCTAGTGTCGTCCTATCTGTCAGGTGGTAACAGAGTTTACACCAGTGAGTGTCGCGACTACTCTGTTAGACTGTGCTTCCACAGGTTTTGTGGCCGGATGCATGGTACTTCTGGCTGAGGTTCGGGCGCTGTATATCTTTCTGTCTTCTATTCGCTCCACACAGCTCTTCTTAGTTTTAACACCTTCTGTTGGCAATCTTGTATCTCAAGCCTAACTCCTCCCTTTATTACTTCGGGTAGATTTTCACGTTTCTGCTCGATTCTCTTAATCCGTTTGGTGTTCTTCGCAATCTTCTCTTCAGCCTCATTGTCGATTTTCTTGCCCTAATCGCGTCGCTAAAGCTGAGTTTACACTAGCAAGTTATTGTAGTAAATTACTTTCTTGTAGAGACCTGACGAACTACTTTCGAATGTAAATACGTCACAAAGTGGACTTGCGGCCGTTGCAATATATTGCATAAGTGACTTGCTGCAAGTATCGTAATAATTAAAAGATCTACAGTACAAATGACCCATCTACTCGTCATTTTACTTGCTGTCACTAAAGTACATGTGAACGGTGCCTGCAAGTTATTTGTCAAAGTACTTGCAGAAGGGTCTTGCTTACTTCTTGCAAGTGTTGTGTAAAGTCATCTGCAAGTGAATCGCAACTTCTGCAAGCGACTTGCTAGTGTAAACCCAACTTAAGACCTATCACCTCTAATCTCTCCAAACGGGAGTCCTTTTTCGCGTCTGTAGCAAAGATTTTGTTTTCCCCAGTTATCTGTTAAATATTGCCGCGACTCTTCCGACACAACGCGTGGCGCAGTGGTTAGCATCGCAGATTGCTATGCTTGCAGTCTCCAATTCAAATACCGCCACGGGCACAAAAATTTATTTCTTTGTATTTAACTATTTCTAGTATGTTCTACATGTTTCTTATGTTTGATGTAAGTTCCAAAAAATTCTTTCTATGTACAAATAGTGGAGTACTCCAAGCAGGAGTCGGTCTGTACTGAGTGTACGCTTGTGTTAGCAATAAACGTATTCTAAGTGGAAAGAGTTGTGCTCTACTTACAACTAGCCTTCGAATTCCGGACTACCTGCAGTTTTCAACGTGACACTTTCTGGTGAAGGCGCCGGGCATCCTGCAATACATCTGCATCCTCGTGACTACGATTAGGCAGCGTAAGAACCGTCGCTTACACACACAAAAACCGGAAAACAAGGGGTATATTAACCACCTTCGTCCGAAGGTCCATGTCATCAAAAGACCCATGGATGCAAAAATGCCAGTAAGCCAACAGCACGTCAGACACCCACTGGTATTCTCGGGAGACGCCGGACAGGACCCAAATAAATGGCTGAAAGGATTCGACAGAGTCGCCAAGTATAATAGGTGGGATCACATTATGTGTTTGGCAAACCTAGACGGGACGGCCCAGCAGTGGTTTGAAAGTAACGAAGACAAGCTCGATAGCTGGGAAAAATTCCAGACAGAACTTAAGAAGGGTTTGGAGACCACCAGCGGCAAGTCTGTTTACCAGAAGAGCAATTGAAGAACAAGGCCCAATGGCATGGTGAGTCAACACAGTCGTATATACAGATTGTTTTGGCCCTATGTCACGCAGTTAACCAGGATATGACGGAGGCCGATAAAGTTTCCCATCTGATGAAGTTGATGAGGGGCATTGCGGAAGACATGGATCAAGCACTATTGTTAAAAGATATTACAATGACACAAGAGTTTATACAATGGTACCAGAAAATTGAAGAGATGCAACAGAGGAGTGTTGGACGAAAGAAGTATGACAGACTCCCGAATGTAGTCCTTATGGCCGTTGTGGTAGACCAGCATGACTTTGCTTCTCTCATACGATAAATTGTGAAAGAATTACAACAGTTTATGGCAGCCGGGACTGTTGGACCAAGCGAGCACCAGATTATGGCCATGGATGCCAGTCCCGTATGTTATTAGGGAGCCGACGCTGCTGAGGAATCAGCGCCTGTGAGCCCAGCCCAGTCGCACCGGACGTGAAGAATGACCTCGCCTTACTATGACTTACGCCGCAGCCGCCAAACGCCAGCTTAGGAACCGACCGACGCGACCACAATCAACTCCTCCAGCAACTGTGAAGTCTCACGGGAAGACAGATATCTGGAGGACAGAAGACAACACGCCATTGTGTTTTCACTGTGGCCTTCCCGTACATGTTGTACGATACTGTAGGGAGAGAAGACGAGTATTAGGCAATTTTTATGCCGCAAGACGCCAACCATCGGAGCAGTCCTTTCAACGGCAGTCTACTACAGATGATTACTGTCGACCTATGGGACGTAGCCAGTCGCCGCATCCTGGACGTGGTCGCCCTCCAACACGCCGCCACCGTTCGCCGTCGCCTTACAGATATACCAACAGCTCGCCTAACAGCCGTGTTCAGGAAAACTAGGCGAGGCGACCATCTACGGAAGTGACGCCGCCGCAGATGAAAATCCTCCATGGACGACTGACGCTAACATGTCGGGAAATCTCAGTCCGGCTGCCAGGAACATGTGTCACAAGAATAACTATAAACATCAGGGCGCAGCCTTTTGAATTTGTTATTTTAACAGAATGTAGCCATGATGCCATCCTCGAATAAGACTTCCTTCAGACATCGCAGGCTGTCATTGACTGTGGAAGAGTTTGTTACAAATTGAGGAAGCTATTACGACGAGTACACGTAACATGTACTTCCCTGGAAGCTTGTTTGCTGTCCAGAATGTTGAGATCCCGCCGTTAACAATGAGAGGAATTCCACTCAGCAGCCGAGACGGTGAAGACCTTGTCGATCTCAGAAAGCTAACCAGTATAACAAAAATCTACATACCAGCGACTATCATAAGCATTACAGGTGGCTGAGGAGAACTTTGGATCACTAATTTTCATGAGAAATCGCAATTCATTCCTAAAGGAATGTGAGTTGGAACAGCTGAACCATTCCAGGACGGTGAGCACAGTGTCATCGACGAAGTCTCATGCTCTGCTCTTACTGCCGACAACGCACTAGAGAAAACTACTATGGCATTGCATTTAGGGCCCGGTCTGGTGCAGGAACAATGTCAGCAGGTGTTAACCATACTGCACCAATTTTCAGGTGTATTCCAGGCCAGACAGGAGAAGGGCCAGGTGAAACAGTCCACAATTAAAAACACCGAATTAATACTGGGGATCATCTACCAATAAGCCAGCGTTCGTACAGAGTGTCTCCAGCTGAAAGACGAATAATTCGATAGGAAGTGGAGAAGATGTTGAACGATGACATTATTGACCTTCAGAGAGTCCTTGGTCGTCTCCGGTGGTCCTCGTGAAGAAGAAGTATGACACTTGGCGTTTCTGTGTCGACTATCGGCGGCTGAACAAAATCACAAAGAAAGACATCTACCCATTGCCACACATTGACGACACCTTAGACTGTTTGAAAGGAGTCACAAACTTCTCAACCATGGACATGCAGACAGGTTACTGCCAAATCAAGGTTGACAAAGCTGACAGGGAGAAGACTGCTTTCATTACACCTGACTGGTGGTCTTGGGTTAAAGTGCTCGAATGGAAAAAAAAGGATCGCGGGTTCAAAACCTGGTCGGACCTCGAATTTTTTCAGTCTGCGTTTTAACCCATCTTTCAACTCTCTACGATGTGAGGAGCCGTCAGAAACGACATGTGGTGCGGTTTCCACATTAAGCTGTAGGTCCCCTTTCCTCAGTTGGTAACTGGGGTAGGCTAGGGACACGCGTCCAATTGAAAGATTTGCACCAGGCCAATGTGTCATACGAAATTATTATTATTACACCTGACGGCCTCTATGAATTTAAAGTTATGCCGTTTGTACTATGTAATGCCCCGGCCACATTCGAACGCATGATGGACGACAAGTCTTAAATGGACGACATGTCTTTGTTATCTAGATGACTTTGTTGTTTTCTCAAGGACATTTGCGGTACATTTAAACCTCCTGTCAACCGTGTTGTAGTGTGGTCAGACAGCAGGACTCCACCTCAATCCAAAAAAGTGCCTCTTCGTCGCCAAAGAGATAAAAATCCTGGGGCACCTAGCGAACGGAGATGGTGTCCGTCCTGATCCAGATAAAGTAAGGGCAGTCACATAATTTCCAACTCCTCAGCACATTCATAATGTGAGAAGTTTCCTTGGGCTGTGCTTTTTCTACCGTCGTTTCATAAAATGTTTTTGTAACAAGGCACGTCCGTTGCAAGAACTTCTGCAGGGAGACGCCCAGTTTTACTGAGAAGAGACGAAAGAAAGAGCTTTACTAGCACTTAAGTAGGCTCTAACTTCTGCACCATTTCTAGCCTTATACGACGAAATTGCTGAGACCGAACTTCACACAGACGCTAGCGGTTATAGGATTGGCGCAGTGCTTGTACAATTTCAGGATGGTGCTGAAAAGGTGATAGCCTATGCATCAAGAGTTTTCTCGAAGTCCGAGATAAACTACTCTAGAAACGAGAGGGAATGTCTCGCCGTTGTCTGGGCTATCAACAAGTTCCGGCCGTATTTATTCGGTTAACCATTCACCATCCTGACAGACCATCATTCATTATGCTGACTGACCAGTTTGAAGGATCCATCAGTGCCGCGGCGGATTAGCCGTGCGTACTGGGGCGCCGTGCTGCAGTGCCCACGGCCGTTCTCCTTCGGGGGCCGAGTCAAGCATCGGGCATGGGTGTTTGTGTTGTTCTTAGTTTAGTTTACCTTAGCTTAAGTAGTTTGTAAGCTACATACTAATGACCAAGCAGTTGAGTCCGATAGATTTACAGACATTTGAACATTTTTTCATTCATCAGGTCGACTAGCAAGATGGGCACTACGACTCCAAGAGTACGATGTCACAGTGGTATGAAAAACGGGTGCAAACACAAGGACGCCGACTGCCTTTCGAGAAATCCATTAGCCGAACAGAAGAGCATGTATGAAATTTCAGCCCTCATTGAGTTATGTAACATTACAGCTGAACAAATGGAAGATCCAGCATTATTACAAACTGTAGAGGTCTTGTAGAAAGGAGAACCGATGAAAGCAGAGTTTCAACTTATAAACGGGACATTTTATAAGAGCAACTACGATCCACTGGGTCTCAAATGGCTACTGGTTGTTCCACCTCATCTCCGGACAGCTTTTCTCAAGAATTTCCACGATTCTCCAATATCCGGTCATCTGGGATTCGTGAAGACCATAGACAGAATCAGACGCAGGTGTTACTGATAAGATCTCTACCGATCTGTCGAGCACTATGTGAGTCGCTGTAAGGAGTGCCAGAGACGGAGTATATGCCACAGTTACCTCCAGGTCATCTGGCACCAATACCGTCTGCAGCAGCTCCATTCCACCGGATTGGAATCAACCTTTTAGGTAGGTTCCCGAAGTCGACAGCCGGTAACCAATGGATAATAGTCTGCACTGACTACCTCACACAAACCTGTGCCCACAGCAGAAGCTCCAGAGATCACAAAATTCCTAGTAGAAGACATTATTTTGAAGCATGGTGCACCACTTGTAATGCTATCTGATCGAGGAAAAGTATTCCAGTCAAAACTAGTATCAGAGGTAATGTCACGTTGCGAGATTGTCCACAGAATGACAACTGCCTACCATCCTGAGACAAATGGCCTTACAGAACGTTTTAAAAAGACGTCAGCAGATATGCTTTCGATGTACGTCGATGTTGAGCAGAAGGATTGGGATACAATACTGCTAGTCGTGACATCTGCTTATAATTCAGCAAGGCAAGACACCACAGGATTCGCGCAGTTTTTCCTGCTCCATGGTCGTGAATCTGAGACGACAATGGATGCGCTGTTTCCGTTCCAACCTGACGACACGAAGGACGAATACGTGAAACAGCTCACCACCAAGGTGGAAGAAGCAAGACAGCTAGCTCACATACGGACACTGGACGCCCAGGAGGAAGACCGTCAGCGGTATAACAACAAGCACCGACCTGTTGTCTACAGCCAAGGAGATCTGGTATGGATTTTTACTCCTGTATGGAAAGTTGGGCTATCAGAGAAGTTACTGAAGCGATACTTTGGTCCGTATTGTGTCATACGCCGCCTTTCAGATGTCACATACGAAGTCGAGGATTATGTGCCGTCCTCGAAACAATAAAAAGAAGGGACAATGTCCTCTGTATGAAGCCTTACCACGATCCCAATCAACAGAGGAGGACTTGGCACTTCAGCAAACCGTTCGTCAATTAATGTCATGTGAACCCCTAACTAAATTAATAGAAATGAAGGAAGTAAATGGCATTATATCCCTTTTACGTGCGCAATTACGCAGTATAACTGACGCTGTCCCGCCTACGCGAGTAAAACGTGCATGGTTTAATGCAGGCAGCACTCTTTTGAAAACTGTTTTCGGAAAACCGGACCACAGAGATACAAAACATTGGAATCATGCTATAAGTGAACTGTCAACACTTACTCAAGGACTACATACTACGCTCACTCACCAGCAGATTCGCTTAACGCACTTAGAGAATAATTTACTTGCAGCTACTAGAAGAATACAAGCAACTGCTAATGAGTTGTCACAGCATTATCAATCTTTAACAAATATTGTGCAACAGGAACTTTCCTCACGCCGTCACCAACTTGACGAACACCATCCAACTCTCTCGAAGTATACAAATTTTACTATTCAATGTCAACACTGCCCAGTCACACTTACAAATGCTACACAATGCCATTCAGTCAGGTCTACAAAGACGATTAAGCCCTCAGTTGCTACCCGCTGAATTGTTTCTTTATCTTCTACATAATATTTCCATTCAGTTATCAGCCCCCCAACAAATGCTTGTCCCAGTAACTGAACAGTCTGTCCCTATATTATGCCGCCGCGCCGCCACAGTAACGCTTACACGAACAGAAACGCAATTAAGAGCACACATCTCGGTTCCAGTGTCATGTACTAACTGCAATTATGAATTTTACAAACTGCATGTGTTCCCTACCATTTGGACTTCGTTTCGACAGTATATCACGTGGCAAACTAATGATAACCTCGTAGTCAGTGCAGATAGACAATTTCATACCACCCTCCGGAGTGATGAGTTCCATCAATGTCATTTTGTCGGTACATATTTATGTCCGAATGTAATCATGCATACACGTACAGATTACTGTGAAATTTCTCTATTTCTATCAGAAGACGTTTCATTGTCATGAACTCGCTTGGTTACTCCTGTTTTAACCTCCATGCTTAAACCCGTAGGAAATACTTTATTGTATGCCGTACCAAACGCCACGGCGTTTACCTTTTTGTGTTATGATCCACTACGAAGACCTCACACTTATAGAATTACGTTACAAGGAACTGGTTTAGTATACAATATTACCCGCTGTGATGTATCCACACCTGCTCGGCGTATTGTCACATCCCATCGCACTTATGCATCCTTGAAGCTACCCCCACCTGTTTTATATCTGCCAGAAATATCTTACCATGCCCCCTTGCACGAAGACTGGACAGAATTACCAAGATGGAATTCTACCGGGTTGGTACACTAATTACAGCAATTTGTCCGTAGGGAACAAAATACAATTTCCCTCGACCGAGCCTTAGCGCACATGGATGCGTGGAACCAAAAACAATTTCAAATAGAGGTTTTGGCGCCCTCTACTTCCGCTCCTGTTCTGATCTTTATAATAGTAATCATCGCGTTCTTCCTCATAAAGAAGAAGCCCTGGAAAAGTCGGGATCCTGCTCGCGAAATTCCAGACCCCTAATCTGCTGGAATTTGCCAGCTCTAACCTACTCATTCCCCCTATTCACATCTAAGCTTATATTAGTCATTACTGTCATTAGCAGTACTGACGTCACACTCACACCAATTGAATTTACTATGTAAACCACATCATTATACACCTCAATTAAGTACCAATGTTCACCTTTACTTAATGCCACTCAAATGTTACGACTTTTACACTTGTATTGGGTAGAATTATCATCAACCAAATATATTGTAATACACTCTCACTCTACACCAATGTATCTTTGTTTCACACGTCACTTATGAAACCTTTGTAACTCACTTCGTATATACTTAAGTGATATGTCACACATTGCTCATTTATTTGATTGGATGTTGTTATTGCCAACTCAGTTAATAATTCGTGACTCTAGTAAAATCTACTTTGCTACACCCAGTTTCATTATCATGATGCACATTTATAATTACAATTTTACTACATTGTTACACCTATATTCATTATACGTCATAAACAATACACAATCAGTAACGTTATAATAATAGTACCGAGACTAGCTAGTGCTACTCAATATTATGTATTGTATCGAATCAACCATTATGTGTTAATTGTTGTATCCTTTAGGAGCCTGACTCCTAAATGTTTAACGTGCCATGAGCACCCCATTGTAAGGGTTAGTGGACGTAAATGGGCCACCACCCTACCATAAGCCCTATTTGATGTCCGCGCGGGTGAGTTTCAGCCATGTACAACCACCGCTGCGGAGCCAGGCTCTTCCTACGGGTCGCATTCCGGGAAGTCGGCCACCTGCACCTTCCGGGACGCTCTGACGCACCCCTGGACCACACCCTTACCCCGCCGCGGCGACGCCGCCGTGTGTCGGGACAGGGACGGGTACCTACTAGTAATGTACACTGAACTCATGTATTTCGGCCGTACGGCCTGGTGCATCAAATCTAGTAACCGCACGTTATACAATCGATAACCAACTTCATCAACAACCTCCAACCAATACTCCGAACTTATTCACAAAAGAAATTGCACTGATTTTAGTGACAGGAACAATTAGCATAGAACTAATAGTGTGAAACTAAAAAGAACTAAAAACCATATACAGTAGTATATTAAGAAATCTTAAGCTGATATGTTGTTAATTGAATATATTTGTTATGTTATTTGCCTTCTGTTTTGATAGCAATCTCTGTTAAACACTTCTTGTTGGTTCAATTTTGTTTGTTATAATTTTCTGAAATTTGTGTTAATGGAATGTACTGGCCCTCTGAATTAGTATTTAACGAAACGAATAATCATCTCAACCCCTCCCAACCACCCTTCTTCGAAACGGGGAGGGATTGTACGGATCAGCGCTCCTCCCCTAGCAACATGGTATGGAAATTAATTTTTTTTTAAAGTTTTCCAAATTTTTAGCTTTTTCCCTCCGACTTTAACCATCGCCCGACTAAGTTGCAAACCGCTGACTTGATATTCGGCCCCCTGGTCGCCACAATGCACGGCTGTCGTGGGGAGGCCGACTCCTGCCACTCAGCAGTGCATCGTGGCCAATCAGGAGCGACCACGTGGGCCGGACATCAGGCCTCGCGGCGCCGGCGATCCAGGCTGCCGCTCTCTTCCGACAAGCCGCCACCGCGTTCACACGTCTTTTCCTGCCTTCTCCACTTCCCCCCTCTTCTTCTATACCACCATGTTGCTCCGTGACAAGCGCCAATCCTTCGTAGGCCCCATTTCCTGTAACTGTTATCTGTCGTAATAAACCTTCAAGTCTGCCAGTGAGCCCGGCATTTCTCATTTAGCCGCCCCATCTAGCCCACAACATCCGCTCAGCCACTCCTGACAATCGACACCTGGTACAAGACAGAAACAGCCACTTGTTAAAGGACTCTGCAGACCGTTACGGTAATGAAGAAGCCACGACAGGAGGATCTGGCGCCGGTCGACGTCACCATAAGGAGGTCATGCCTGCAGAATGGAAAGATTCCCCCAAACTGCCATACAGAGGACCCATGACAAGATCTAGGACACTGCATCTGGCTCCAAAGGGAACCGAACAGCGGGTCGCTGTTCTTTCAGAAACGGGATCAATGCCGCGTCTCTTCCGACAGAATGCGTGGCGCAATGGTTAGCATCCCAGATTGCTATGTTTACGGTCCCCAATCCAAATGCCGCCATGGGGAGAAAAATTTAATTCTTTGTATTTACTATTTCTAGAATGTTCTACATGTTTCTTATGTTTGATGTACTTGTAAGTTATAATAAATAGTGGAGTACTCCAAGCAGGAGTCAGTGTGTACTGAGTGTACTCATGTGTTAGCAACAAACGTATTCAAAGTGTATAGTGCTGTTCTCTATTTACGACCAGCCTTCGACTTATGGACTACTTGCAGTTTTCAACATGACGATATCACCCATTTGTTATCCAATCGCTCCTGTTTTCTCTATTACTGCCTCTTAGAATTTTTCCTCTTCTTTCTTCCGTCCTTTTTTTTCTTCTCTTTTTATCGAGTTATCTCTGTTCCTTTCCGAACTGTATCGTCTGCATAGTCATACACAGCTTTTAACTGTTTTCCTGTTATCCATTGCCCGTACGCATGAATTAGTCGGAAACTGTGTTACACGAGGCGGCATTGACCTGTTCCAGCTCACTTCTGTGATATTACGTATATTGACATTTGCGTTTAATGTGTCTCACATCTAATGTACGACTGTAACTGTCAGTAGTGGGGTAACAGGGGTATCACCCCACTGAGATACGCCCGTCAACATCAGACGCTCAGCCAATTGCTGGACGCAGAAACAAAAGATTCCACCACAGGATGATTGACAGGTCAATAGCGCACTTCCCGGAAGGAAGCGATGATTGACAGTTTACATTTAGGTCCTTTTGATTGTCATCAACGCTATTTCTCCGACCGCTAATCAAAGGACGCCGCCATAGCTCACTTAAGGATGATTGACAGGTTGCAAGTAAACAACACCTCCCTCGGCCACACACCTGGCCGACACGACTTCCCCCTCCACCCCCAGGCGCTGCCGCCAGACAGGCAGCACCTCCGACAAGTCCACACCTATTGACGCCTCGACATGTCTGTACTTGCATCCACTGCCACACACCTGGCCGACACCTTGACCCCTACTCGCTCGGCCGATTGCTGGACTGCCGATTGGACGATTGTTAATGGTGCCTGCAGATGTATATTTAAAGACGTTGTGCTAGATGTCATTGCCGATTTTCGTTATTTGGATTTTGTGTATAAACAATATGTCGTCTACTGCTGCTGCTGTTGTGTTATCGAAAGAGTTGTTGGCATACAAGTTACATTCCGTTCGATGGCTGTTGCTTGCATCGTCTAAACGAATAGATACATTTATTTTGCTTATAGATCTAAGGTTCCCCTCAGGGGCTCAGCATTAATTTGCTGGGTACGGGCTTGGCGAACCCGGGGTCCTGAGCTGTGGGCTGTGTCGCGCCAACAGTCCGCTACACCGTAAGCTCTGTGCGTGCTTCAACGACCATCGTTCGGTGCGACGGTGGAACGTTGTACGTTTCAGAGCCCGGGGATCTTGGCTTAATCGCCCGGGTCGCGAGGATGGTACAAACCTCTCTAAAAAAACCCTCAATCTCAAGGTGTGCTACGTGCCGAGGAGATGCATGGCTGTTGAGGTTGAACAGCCGCTAGCGAGCAACCTCTGAGGAACCTGCTGCACCTCAGTTGTATAAGGCTTACCCAGGCAAGCGGGGCTCTGTCTGGGTGGACCCTTATTTCCCTAGCTGCTCGTGGGAACACGATGAAAAGACCACGAAACGTTGGCGGACGTACAACCGCCGTCTCTAAGCGCGGTAGAAGCGATTACAACGCAGAACAGTATGACCCCCAAACGTTTCCTTCCCTGTCTTCACCGTGGGAGGAACGTAGGGCCAAAATTCAAGGCGAGGCTTATGCCCCAAAGTATTTAGTGTGCAGCCGTACAGATGGGGAATCTTTCATGTCCACAAAGCCAATGTTCTTTGTGGAACCTCTAGAAGACAAATATGGAGAGGTCGATGGATTGTCAAAAATGAGGTCTGGATCCGTTTTAATAACGACGTCATCCCCAGCCCAGTCACGGGCTTTGCTAGCCTGTGACAAGCTGGGTGATGTTTCCGTTTCCGTTACACCACATAAGACCTTAAACATGGTCCAGGGCATCATTTTCCACAGGTATCTGCTGCTGCAATCGGACGATGAATTGAGAGCTAACTTGGAGCGGCGAGGTGTGCACTTCATCCACCGTATCTATAGGGGTCCGAGGGACAAGAGGGTTGCCACCGGTGCCTTCATCGTGGCTTTCGAGGGCGATTCATTGCCTGAGAAAGTCAAGGTGATGGTTTACCGGGTCGACGTCAAGCCCTACGTTCCTCCCCCTATGCACTGCTTCAAGTGCTGGAGGTTTGGTCACATGTCCTCCCGATGTGACGCCAACCCAACATGTCGGGAGTGTGGGCATGCATCCCATCCAGACGCCCCCTGTACCCCACCTCCAGTGTGCGTCAATTGCAATCAGCAGCATCCTCCTTGTTCGCCCGACTGTTCTGTACTCCACAAAGAGCGCAAGATCATGGAGTATAAGACCCTGGACCGGCTGACATACGCAGAGGCCAGACGCAAATATTTGAAGCTCCATCCTGTCACCATGACAACGTCTTACGCCACAGTAGCTTCATCGTCAGTCACCAGACCATCTGTGCCACGAATGCCACCGGGCCCCCAGGCCCGAACTACTGCACCTGCCCCCTTGACAGTTGGGGGTACTACTCCTTCGGTTGCTTCCACACTTTTCTCGTTGGGAGCAACAGACAAACCATTGCGGGGGACGTCGGTCCCCACCCCAGCGCCGGAGAAACAACAGCCTTCTCCGGCTCCTCTCGCCTGGAAGGGGTCCCACGGGACACTCCCTTCTGAGGCTTCTCTTCATGGGATAGTGGATCCCAGCAAATGGCTGAAGGATCCCACGGCTGCTGATCGAGGGGCCTCCACCTCTTCGTCGGCAGCTGCAGCCCCTGTTGAGAAGCCCTCACGGCCCTTAACACCCAAGGGCCAGCGAGAGGCTAAAAGGAAAGAAAAGAAGAAAAAGGATTCTTTGGTGGCTTCCAAGCCACCCACACCCACATCCTCTGCTTCAGAGGATGAAGTCGAGATCCTCGCCTCCGCTGAGGATCTCGCACTTCTTGATTCGCCCGAACGTATGAACTCTGCATATCCAGAATCACCTATGGTCTTAGATTCTGTAGATCCTGACCATAAGGCGGCAGATGTTCCTATGGAATGATCTTCTTTCCTTTCTTTTATTTTATGGCTTTACAGCGAGTAGAAAGAGTTATTCTCCAGTGGAATTGCGGCGGCTTCTTTAATCGCCTGGCCGAGCTGCGCCAATTACTGTGGCACTACCCTGCACTTTGTATTGCCCTACAGGAGACATGGTTTCCAGCACAGCGCACCCCTGCCCTCCGTGGGTATCGGGGCTACTACCGCAACAGGACCCTTTATGACAGGGTGTCTGGCGGTGTCTGCCTGTATGTCCTGGACACTGTACCCAGTGCCCCAGTGCCACTCAACACCACTCTTGAGGCAGTAGCTGTCAGAATACGGGCAACGCAGGAATTCACTGTCTGCTGCTTGTACCTTCCTCCGGATGAGGCTGTGTCTCTCAACACCCTTACTGCTCTGGTCTCCCAACTTCCCCCACCATTCCTCCTTTTGGGGGACTTCAATGCCCACAACCCTCTGTGGGGTGGACTCCAGACCACAGGCCGCGGTAGGGATGTTGAGACATTAGTGGCGCAACAAGACCTTTGCCTCCTGAATACAGGTGCCCCCACGCATTTTAGCGTGGCACAAGGCACGTATTCAGCGATCGACCTCTCCGTCTGCAGCCCAGCCTTCGACCACACTTCGGTTGGTGTGTGTATGAGGACCTGTGTGGCAGCGACCACTTCCCAATCTTTGTGTCGCTCCCGCAGTACCAAGCTGCAGACAGCTTACCCCGTTGGTGTCTCCATAGGGCTGACTGGCCAGTCTATACTTCAACCGCTGTCATCGCTGCACCACTTCCAGATGACATTGACAATGCAGTCCAGCAGGTGACTGACAGTATTGTCATGGCCGCTGAGGTAGCAGTTCCACGAACCACCGGTTCCACTAGGCGTAGGTCTGTGCCTTGGTGGACACCGGAGATTGCTGAGGCTATCCGGGACTGTCGGCGAGCGCTTCAGCGCCATCGACGCCACCCATCCGTGGAGAATTTGGTGGCCGTTAAACGGCTCCGTGCGCGTGCTCGACGACTCGTGCAACAGAGCAAGCAGGATTCCTGGGAGCGGTATGTAGCCAGTATCGGCTCCCGCACCTCCCTGACTCAGGTATGGATGCAAGTCCGACGCGTCTTTGGATATCGCCCGCCGACAGGAATCCCATCCCTCACCATCCAGGGTGTGCTCAGCACGCTCCCGCCAGCGATCGCCGAGCACATGGCAGACCACTACGCACAATGCTCTGCGACTGCCACGTACAGTGCCGACTTCCGCTCCCTCAAAGAGCGGACCGAGCGGAAACAGTTATCTTTCCGCACTCGTCGTCGGGAAGTATACAACGACCCGTTTACCGAGTGGGAGTTCCGAACTGCCCTTGCTGCGTGTCCTGATACAACTCCAGGACCTGATAGGATTCACGGCCAATTTCTCCGACACCTTTCACCAGAGTTTCAATGCCGCATCCTCGCCCTGTTTAACCATCTTTGGGCAGAGGGCACTTTCCCATCGCAGTGGCGGGAAAGCATTATCATCCCGGTGCTGAAACCTGGTGCAGATCCCCAGGTGGCTGACAATTACCGTCCGATCAGCCTCACCAACGTTCTCTGCAAGCTCTTCGAACGTATGGTGAGTCGGCGGCTTATGTGGATCCTCGAAGAGCGTGGACTCCTTGCTCCACAACAAGGGGGCTTTCGCCAGGGCCGTTCTACCATTGACAACCTCGTGTCACTGGAGTCGGCCATTCGCACGGCGTTTTCTAGGAGTGAGCATTTGGTAGCTGTATTTTTCGATCTACGAAAGGCGTATGACACCACCTGGCGCCACCATATTTTAACTACTCTTCATGACTGGGGCTTACGGGGTGCCCTTCCTATTTTTATTTGCAATTTCCTCTCCCACCGCTCGTTTCGGGTGAGGGTTGGGGCATCTTTTAGCTCCCCCCGTATTCAAGAGAACGGTGTTCCACAGGGCTCTGTCCTCAGTGTCCCGTTGTTTTTAGTTGCAATTAACGGTCTTGCTGCGGCTGTGGGGTCATCGGTCAGTTGCTCCCTGTTCGCTGACGACTTCTGCCTGTATTTCAGCTCCGTTAGCATCGGCGTAGCTGAACGACGGCTGCAGGGTGCCATCCGAAAGGCCCACTCATGGGCCTCTACTCACGGATTTCAGTTCCCCGCGCAGAAAACCCGCGTGATGCACTTCTGTCGCCGTCAGGTAGTTCACCCTGACCCAGAGCTCTACTTGGGTGGTGAACTACTTTAGGTCGAGGAAATACATCACTTCCTGGGCATGGTCTTCGATGCCCGGCTGACGTGGGTGCCACACCTACGCCAGCTGCGACAACAGTGTTGGCGGCATTTAAATATTCTTAGATGCCTCAGCCATACTGGATGGGGAGCAGCACGTTCCACCCTTCTTCAGCTGTACAAGTCACTTATTCTGTCTCGGCTTGATTACGGGAGCTTGGTTTATGACTCGGCAGCCCCTTCTGCCTTGCGAGTCCTAGACCCCGTCCACCACACAGGTGTACGTCTCGCAACAGGGGCTTTTCGCACCAGTCCCGTAACGAGCCTCCTAGCTGTAGCTGGTATTCCCCCTCTGCGGTATCGCCAGCAACGGATGTTGGTGAGCTACATTGCCCGGGTTCATGCTTCACCCCGCCATCCAAACCACAGGCTTCTCTTCCCACTTTCTGCACTCCCTTCCCCACGGCGTCGGCCCAGGTCGGGTCTCCCGATTGCGGTCCGTGTCCGTTCCCTTCTCTCCTCACTTGATTCCTTACCGCTTCCTCCACCTTACCATTACTCCCTCCGTATCCCCCCCTGGAATATTCCTCGCCTGGAGCTTCGGCTGGACTTGTCCCGGGATTCGAAAGCCTCGATTTCACCACTGCTTCTCTGTCGCCGGTTCCATGCACTGCTTGATTCGTTTCACGGAGCAAACATCATCTACACGGACGGTTCTTTGGCCGATGGCCATGCTGGATATGCCTTTATCCATGGTGACCACATCGAACAGCGGTCATTGCCTTGTGGAAGCAGCATCTTCACCGCAGAACTGGTCGGTATTTTGAGAGCTCTTGAACACCTCAGAGCTCGCCCCAGGGGATCGTTCGTCATCTGTAGCGACTCCCTGAGTGGCTTACAGGCCCTCGACCAGTTTCTACCGAAAAACACAGTGGTGCGAGCCATTCAAGATGCTGTCTTCGCCCTTGGCGAATCAGGCCGTTCTGTCGTTTTTGTCTGGACGCCAGGGCGTATAGGTATATCGGGCAATGAACGTGTTGATCAGCTGGCCAAGCAGGCCACAACTATGCGGTCCCTGGATATTGGCCTCCCAGTTTCCAACCTCCAAACCCAGTTGACCCGCAAGGTCTTAGGGGTTTGGAATTCTGAATGGGCAGATTCGACTGAACCGAATAAGCTCCGTGCCGTCAAGCCGTCTACTGCTGCATGGAAGACGTCCCTGAGGGCTTCTCGCAGGGAGTCGGTCGTCCTTTGCCGACTCCGTATAGGCCATACTTGGCTTACGCATGGTCACCTCCTGCGTCGCGAGAACCCTCCTCAGTGTCAATGTGGTGCGCCTTTGACGGTCGCCCACATCTTAATTGAATGTCGCCATTTAGCCGCAGCAAGACACTATTTTAATCTTCCTGACACTTTGCAGCTAGCACTAGCTGACAATACCTCCACGGTTGACTCTGTTTTAAATTTTATGCGTGAGTGTGGACTTTACAAGTCACTTTAAAGTTTGTGTTTGTCTGTCATTTCTCTGTCCTCCGCCTGCTTAAGTCTGTTAGGTAGGTGGTTTTAACGTGTTCCAGAGTGGCTGGGTGTGTTCCTTATATCCTTGTGACCACCCAGCAAAAACACTATTGTGCTGTTTCAGCTGTTTTATCCCTTCTTCGTTTTTAATAGTATCCTTTCTTTCTATTAGTCTGTAAGGTTTAAACTTTGACTTGTTAATGCATTCACTTCGGAACGCTTAACAAAATGTTTTATCTCTTTGACTGGAAAAAGGGACTGATAACCGTCGTTGGTTAGTCCCTTCAAAAAACCCAACAACAACGATCTAAGGTTGCGGTCGAGTTCCGAAACGGACCATTTCTTTTAGTTAGTCCCAAATGTTAGACTCTGACTAGAATTGTTTTTGTATATCGAAAGAGTATATATTAAGATGGATACATAAGTTTGTGGCATTCGTTACCGTTTATTATCTAACCTGCGCTATTATTAAACACGCATGTCAGCTGTTGTATTTGTAGTCTATGCGAAGAGCATGGAGAGAGATGGGAGTGTTTGCGCATCAATAAATTCTTACTTGGAAATTTTGCATACGAGTTTTAATATTTTACTACAAGCTGTAGTGTACGAATATTTTTTGTGCAGAGACCAACTAAACATTTCTGTTCTAAATTGTTTTTTTTTAGCATTACACGGGAAATTCTTGTTAAAAATACATACAAAGAACAATATGGTAGCTTTATTTTTTCCGAGAATAATAAACGGCGGAAATTGTTACATAAATCATGATGTGGCGTACGGGCGGCGCGCTGTCCGCGCTGGCCGAGGGGACTGAGGCGCTTCAGTCACGGTCTGCACGCCCACTACGGTCGGGGGTTCGAATCCCCCCTCGGGCTTGGATGTTTGTGCCGTCCTTAGTTAGTTCATAAGTAGTTTGTAAGCTTAGGGACTGATGACCCCGTAGTTAAGTCCCATACGTTCTACAAACATTTGAACATATTTGAATGGGCGGCGCGCTTAATAAATATGCAATATAATTGGCTGCTGACCTGGTGGGGCGCAGTCGCCGTAAAAGGAGTGCAGTTCGCCCCTGTCCTGGGTGTAGGGTGGGCTGGTGGGGGCGGTGTTGTTTAGAGATGTCAATGCAGTCAAGACAATCCTCGCGGTATTGTTTGTTCTGTCGTCGCAGGTAGGGCGGGTGGCGGCGTCCTTTGAGAAGCGTTCGCGAGCGTGGAGGAGGGGGGGCATCTGACGGTGACGGCTGCGGTCCGGCAATCGGCCGAGCGAGTAGGGGTTGCGGTGTCGGCCAGGTGTGTGGCAGAGGATGGGAGTACAGACATGTCTAGGGGTCGATAGGTCTGGACCAGTCGGAGGTGCCGCCTGTCTGGCGGCGGCGCCTGGGGGTGGAGGGGGACATCGTGTCGGCTAGGTGTGTGGCCGAGGGAGGTGTTGTTTACTTGCAACCTGTCAATCATCCTTAAGTGCGCTATGGCGGCGTCCTTTGATTAGCGGTAGGACAAGTAGCGTTGATGACAATCAAAAGGACCTAAATGTAAACTGTCAATCATTGTGTCCTTCCGGGAAGTGCGCTATTGACCTGTCAATCATCCTGTGGCGGCATCCTTTGATCTGCGGTCCTGCAATTGGACGAGCGTCTAGCGCCGATGACACTATCGTCGATCCCACTATCTCAGTGGGGTGATACCCCTGTTACCCCACTACTACTCTTATCAATTTCCTTGCCTTCTCGCTAGTTACTGAGTCATTTTGGTTTATGTTACCAAACGGTGAGCTAGAATCCTCTGGTTCAATATAAATTTCGCTTTCTGACCTGTTCAGATCTCTATTCTGTATTCCTTCCATTTTGGTACTGATTGAACCCTGTCTATTTTTTGTTTTTTGTTTTTTTGTTGTTTCTTTTTGTTTTGTTTTTTATCCACCAAGCTTGACTTTGTGTCCGCACTTTCCTTAAAAACTTGTGAGTGCTGTACTAGTAAATCAACTATACTGAAGAGCTGAAGGAACAGGCACAGACACGTTTATGCGAACATTGCGATCAGTAAACACTGCATTGCCGTCAGCAATACCTGTATAAGACAACAGGTGTCTGGGGAAGGCATTAGATCGGTTACTGCTGTTATAATGACATATAATGACAGGTTATTGCAACTTACGTGTGTTTGAACTTGATGTTATAGTACTGCACAACAGACGGGGCATACCATCTCAAAAGTAACGGTGTTTTCCGGTACGACCATTTCACGAGTGCACCGTGAATTTCGGGAATCCGTTGAAACATCAAATCTCCGACATCGCTGCGGCCGGAAAAAGATTTTGCTGAACGGGACCACCGACGACTGAAGAGAATCGTTCAGCGTGGCAGAAGTGGGGTCTGTCTCACGGCAGTACGCACTTGGCTGTTCGGACTTTTAAGGGCCCTACACACGATGCGATTTATTGGACCAGTTCGTTGGTCACCCGATAAATTGGGCGGTTTAGGCGCTACCCGACCAACTTTCCTTGTCGGCCGTTTGGTTGTGCCTGACCACCCGATCTCCGAATCCCCCACCACTTCACCCGACAAATTGTACCGTGTGTAGTACTTCCCGACGACCTCAATGGCTGAGGTCGTCGGAACAGCGAACACGCGAAAACAAAAACAATTCGACAAACATACCAGAACAGGGTGGCGCTGCGTGCAGGTGGTCGGAACGTGTGTAGGCTGCTACCAATTGGTTGGTTCGTTGGACATCTTGTTGGTCGTGCGATAAATTGGAGCGTGTGTAGGGGCCTTTGAGCTGCCGGAAGTTTACGTCACGCGACTGTCCCATATCTAAACACAAGGTGGTTAGAATATTTGGCTGCAGTCCTGCTCCTAACGGAATTTGTTGTTGAAAATATTGAAGAATTCAGTTTAACGTGAGCTGCGTAATTCCACGTCATATTGTAGTCGTTCATCTACAATAAACAAAACGGGGTAAAAGTTAAGCAATAAGCCGCCATTGTACTTTTCTTAGTTCATATTACATATGCAGAGGATGCACCAAAATACTCAACGGAAACATGTTTATTTTCTTTTTCCCTGTGATTATCTGGAACTTTTAATTCTTATAAGGAAATGTGATTAACATTTCAAAATAAATGTGGCGAAAACGTTGACACTCTACTACACTGCAGATCAGCTTACCATCACGACTTATTAAGCATGCACATTTGTTGGCTTCGCCAACTCAAAATAGCTGTCACTGTTTAACATAACATGCACTATGGATGACTTTCAATACATTCACGATTTCAGGTGTAAAGCTGTGCACTGTCACATTTGGCCAAAACAGTCAATATCCTTAATTGACGTTCCACGGGGAAGCGTTATAGGTCCCCTACTCTTCCTCGTGTTTATAAACGATTTAGGAGACAATCTGGATAGCTCCCTTAGACTCTTAGCGGATGCTGCTGCCGTTTATCAGTTAGTGAAGTCAACAGCAAGTCAAAAGCAACTGCAAAACGATTTAGATAAAATTTCTACATGGCAATTGACACTAAATAAAGAAAAGTGTGAAGTAATACACATGATCACTAAAAGAAATCCGCTGAACTTCAATTATGCGATAAATCAGTCAAACCTTAAGGTTGTAAATTCTACCAAATACCTAGGAGTTACAATTACGAACAACTTGGACTGGAGAGAATACATAGAAAATATTGTGGGGAAGGCGAACCAAAGGTTACGTTTCATTGGCAGAACGCTTCGAAGACGCACCAGCTCCACCAAAGAGACTGCCTACATCACACTTGTGCGTCCTCTCCTGGAGTACTGTTGCCCCTTGTGGCACCCTCACCAAGTGGGACTGACGGAAGACATTGAGAAGGTTCAGAGAAGAACAGCTCGTTTTGTTTATCACGTTACGGGGGGGGGGGGGAGCGTCACGGAAATGTTGCACGAATTGGGATGGAAATCATTAAAAGAAAGACGTTATTCATTGCGGCGTGATCTGTTTGCGAAATTTCAGTCACCGACTTTTACTTCTGAATGTGATCATATTTTGCTAGCACCCACCTACTTAGGGAGACATGACCATCCCAATAAAATAAGAGAAATCAGATCGAAAACGGAACGATTTAGATGTTCTTTCTTCCAGCGCGCTATTAGAGAATGGAACGATACAGAAAAGTTATAAAAGTGGTTAATGAACCCTCTGCCACGCACTTAAATGTGATTTGCAGAGTATCTATGTAGATTTAGATGTAGATTAATAAGTACTAGATTAACTTTTTTCAGTTATGCTTGAAATGGGTAAATTCTTACATGTAGTTATTGAACGTAATGGAGTATATCAACTTATCTTCTGAATGCACAATCGAGCATAACTGAATACTAGGATACCATCCTTCAGCTTTGACCCATGATGTCGTCAACATGCCGGAAAACCAGTAATACTTCTGTATTGTAGGCTAGATAATAAATAATCTGTCGTAATCTTCTCGTAAATTACAGAAGTTTGTAAATAATTTTGCTGTGTGTGTGTGTGTGTGTGTGTGTGTGTGTGTGTGTGTGTGTGTGTGTGTGTGCGCGCGCGCGCGCGGTAAGTATTTTGACATAACAAACTTTACAGTTAAACACTGAAAATATCAGACTACTTCGTTTTTACACAGAAATTCCGTAGCATGACATAATCATCCAATTTTTCGTATTTGGTTCTCAATGCAATGCAGTAAAAACACGACAGAAATTCCATTACTTTGTTTATCACCTTTTATTCATTTAAATACTATACCAAAGCTATCTACAATAATGGCAGTATTTCGTTGTCCAGTACAGTTTCATGTCAAGTAAATAGATGTCACAGAATTACAGCGTAGGACGTTATTCGAATGGAGCATAGTGGGTTAACATTTTGTTTGTTGGCAGAACTGCATCTTAATAATGCAATTCCACATTATGGACACTTCCTTTTCCACTTTTCTACACACGAATGTTCTCAGATAAATGAACTTTATAGTGAGTGTAGAGGTTTCAACGCATATTGAACTCGGAACTACATTCCTCACACTTTCGGAACGCTTTGTGCGAATCACTCATGTTCACCCAAAGACGGGGACCAACAACGAAATAAATAAGCAGTAACGAAGTTAAAACGGAGCTCGCAATGTGACAGAAAATATCAGAATGAAATAGGAAGACATCTTGAAACAAAGTGACTGGTCACGTGACGTAAACTTCTGACAGCTAAACGTCCGAACAGCCAAGTGCGTACTGCCGCAAGACAGTCCCGACAGAAGTGTAAGCCTTCCTCAAATTGCCGCGGATTTCAATGGTGGGCTATCAAGAAGTGTCAGCGCGCGAACCGTTCAACGAAGCAGCTGAAGGTCCACTCGTCTACCCTTGCTGACTGGACGACACAGAGCTTTAAACCTCGCATGGGCCCATCAACACTGACATTGGACAGTTGATGACTGGAATCATGTTGCCTGGTCTGACGAGTCTCGTTTCCAGTTTTATCGAGCGGATGGACGTATAAGGGTATGGAGACAACCTCATGAATCCATGGACCCTGCATGTCAGCAGGGCACTGTTGACACTGTGGACGCCATGTAATGATGTGGGGCATGTGCAGTCGGAGTGATATGGGCCCCTTCATTCGGATAGATGTGACTCTGACAAGTGATATATACGTACACAGCCTAGTTGATCACCTGCATCCATTTATGTCCATCGTCCATTTCGACGGACTTGGGCAATTCCAGCAGGACAATAAGACACCCTCACGTCCAAAATTGCTATAGAGTTGATCCAGAAACACTCTTCTGAGTTTAAACGCCTCCGTTGCCCACCCAACTAATCAGATATGAGGATTATTGAGCATATCTGGGATGCCTTGCAACGTGTGCAAGAGATCTCCAACCTCGTACTCTTACCGATTAATGGTTGGTTGGTTGCTTGCTTTTTGGAAGGGACTAAACTGCAATGGTTATCAGTCCCTTGTTTCCAGTCTGAGAGATAAAACGTTGTGTTAAGCGTTCCTAAGTAAAGGCGTTAACATGTCACAGTTTAAAAGGAACAGGTAAATATGAAGAAGGGATACAAGTTAAAATGAAGAAAAGATAAAAGGGCGAAAACAGTACAAGAGTGTTGTTGCTGGGTGATCACAGAAATATAAGGAACACATTCAGCCACTCTGGGACACATTAAAAACACCTACCTAGAAGACATAGGCAGGTGGAGGACAGAGTAATGACAGACACACAAACTTTAAATGTATTTGTAAAATCCACACTCATGGATTGTCTGCTAAAGCAAGCTGCAAAGCGTCAGGGATATTAAAATTTCGTCCCTTTTCGGCTAAATTGCGGCATTCAAGTAAGATGTGGGCAACTGACAAAGGCGCACCACATCGACACTGAGGAGGGTTGTCGCGACGCAAAAGGTGACCATGCGTGAGCCAAGTATGGCCTATACGGAACCGGAAAGGACAACCGACTCCTTGCGAGAACCCCTCAGGGTGGTCTTCCACACAGCGGTAGAGGGCTTGACAACACGGAGCTTATTTGGTTCGGCCGAGTCTGCCCATTCAGAATTACAAACCCCAAGGACCTTGCGTGTCAACTGGGATCGGAGGTCTGAGACTGGGAGACCAATATCCAGGGACCGTGAAGTGGTGGCCTGTTTGGCCAGCTCATCGACGCATTCGTTGCCTGGTATACCTATGTGGCCCGGCATCCAGACAAAAGCGACAGAACGGCCTGACTCGCCAAGGGCGAAGAAAGCATCTTGAATTGCTCGCACCACAGGGTGTTTAGGGAGAAACTGGTCGAGGGCCTGTAAGCCACTCAGGAAGTCGCTGCAGATGACAAACGACCCCTTGGGGAGAGCTCTGAGGTGTTCAAGAGCTCTCAAAATACCGACCAGTTCCGCAGTGAAGATGCTGCTTCCACAAGGCAATGATCGCTGTTCGATGTGCTCACCACAGACAAAGGCATATGCGGCATGACCATCGACCAAAGAACCTTCCGTGTAAATAATGGTTGCTCCGTGAAATATGTCAAGCAGTGCTTGGAACCGGTGACGGAGAATCAGTGGTGAAAACCAATTAATGGACAGCCCTGCAAGATAAACGGTGTCAATTCCCTTCAGCACCATTACAGACATTAGTCAAGTACATGCCGCGTCGCATTGCGGCACTTCTGTTTTCTTGCAGGGCCGTACATGATATTAGGCAGGTGTACCAGTTGCTTTGGTGCTTCACTATATCTTCGTCTTACACGATTCATAACACATATGTAAAAACACTTTAACGCGTGTGTACATTTATGCAACACCCTAACAAGTTGGGGTTGGGTTGGGTTCTATTGGTGGGGTAGGGGGACTAAATTACTGAGGTTATCTGTCCCCCGGTTGGTAGCGGAAGGAGTGAGGACAGGAAAGGAGGGGAGGGGGAAAGGAAATGCAGTCCGGGAAGTAAAGAAGGAAGGAAGCTGCATTAGCTCGGGGCCCCGTGCTCGCCATACACGTATTCACGAAAGAACCGTGAGACCCCTGGGGGGGGGGGGGGTGGAGGGGACCTAACAAGTCCATGACACTTCCCTGCTACATAATTAAACCTCAAGAAATACCACTCAGAAATGACAAATTCCACTCAAAATAGACAACGCTGTTAGGAACATAGTGGAACGAATCATAAGTGACGCAGAAGACACAATTACCGAACTGAAGTCAATCATTCGCCTTCCTCACGACTGGATAGTCATCCCACTTACGCCTAGATATTTAAATGACGCGACTCTGGCAAGCAGCTCACTACTAATGCCGTATTCGAACATTGCTGGATTGTTTATCCTACTCATCTGCATTACCTTACATTTTTCAACATTTAGAGGTAGCTGCCATTTCTCACACCACCTAGAAATTTGGTCCAAGTCATCCTGCATCCTATCTCAGTCCTTCAATGGCGACACCTTCCTGTATACCACAGCATCATCAGAAAACAACCACAGATTGTAACTCACTTTGTCCGTCAGGTAATTTATGTAGGTAGAAAGCAATAACGGCCCTATCACATTTCCCTGGGGCACTCCTGACAATACCCTAGTCTCTGATGAACACTCACCATCGAGGACAACATATTGAGTTATATTACTTAAGTATTCTTCGAGCCACTCAGATATTTGGGTACCTATTCTATATGCTCGTACCTTCGTTAGCAGACTGTGGTGCGGCACCATGTTGAACGCCTTTCGAAAATCGAGAAATATGCATTCTGCATGTTGCCCTTGTAAGGTTCTACTGGGTATGGAACAAGGACATCCTGTTAGGGAACGCCAAATGAAAGGTTCTGTTGAAATTGTTACGAGAGAAGTGAAGGACAGCTGTGGCTGACTCTCAAAAATTATCTGAATAATTGATGTTGTGTGTTAAAAACGATAATACTGAATAAGAATATGCTAATAACAGAATATTTAATTTTATTGATTTCTAGTTTGGCCCTGTATTATGCAACTTCTCATAATCTCAAAAATGTTGTTCAAATGTTTTTTAAGCTTTTGGGAATTAACTGCGGGTCATCAGTCCCTATCTCATAATCTTCTGTCGCACAGGAGCATCAGGTAACAGTTACAGATACAAATTACTTTTCCCTTCCAAAAAGAATGAAATGGGGATCTAACATTCATAAATGAATTTGTTAAAAAAAAAAAAAAACACCTTTCTGAGTGATAAGTTTATTGCAAAGAGCACAGTGTCCGTATTAAAAACTTTAGAAGCAGCCACTATAAAATTACACTCAAATGAACATCAGTGTTCAGACACAAAATTGAAATCACTATCCTACTATAATACTTTACATTAAAAATGATTTCAGTCAACATTAATTTAATACTGACTGGCAAGTCAAATTAATCCCCACTAAAACACGATAAACTTCGAAACTGAAAGAGAATTTACGATCCAGGTCGTCAGGATGACATATTCAGAGCAGGGTTGTTTATGTAACTCCTGTTTCTCGCTGAAGGGGGAACGTAACGCAACTGCTATCTGATGGTGTCGAGTGCAAGCCATGCATTACACAATCATGGAACAGAAGTGTGTTCTCGCTGTGGAATGCCACCCGTCGGTTGGTAGCTGAAATGTACGCTGCCATGAAAGAAGTATCTCTACATTATTCGGAAGCTGTACTACCTAATATCACCCAGTCTGTAGCTCACAGTGCCACCGACCTCAAACAGGTCTGCCAAGTCTGGGCCACTTCAGTTTTCATAAACTAGTAAGCATAAATACTGAAGGCCAAGCCCACTCCAGAAAGTTGAGCACGTCAAAATTAAAGTTTCTGTGCTACTAATAAGGCTGGCTGACCTTATTTTCACCTCACGACAACTATCAGTGCAATTCAAACCTCAAGCTCGGATAAATAAGCGATATCTTCACGTTCGTACCTTACAAAGACACGAAGCGAAGTACCTCTCTGCACCCTTTCCAGGCGCGCAACCAAAACCTACCACGTGTCCAGAAAACCAATCAAAACCCAGCTTCCCAGAACCGGCCAGTGAAACTGCACTTTCGCCTGGCCGAATTCGAAAAACTCAAACTCTCCTCGGGAGCCAATCTGAGACAGCTATCCCTACCCCCAACTCTTCCTTCAAGCCTTCTTGGCGCGTTTCTCACGCTCTCGACGCAACTGTCCGCCAAACTCGCTCTCAGGGCAAGCCTTGTTGGAATTTCTGTCCATTAGCAAAACCATTGACCTCAATTCTCACGGTCTGCTTCCCGTCGCCAGGTGCCAGCGTCCCAGATTTGTCTTTTTTAGGAAACAAAACTTGGGACGATCTACCCTCGAGAAAGCAGAGAAGACGGCCCGTCGTGGTGTTATCTTTTTCGAAGACAAACCTTTCCGATCGTAAAAAGGTGGAGGCGGCCACCTACGCTATCTTTCTCAAAATCAGAGAGGACAGCTCTCGTAAGACAGCGACCAATACTCGACCGCCTCCTTCCACAATTTGGAAAGCTTGGCGGACATTTTTACAAGCGCTCCGCCCAAGGTTGCGGCAACGGTTGGCAAGACGCCACCCTCGCCGCCCTCTGTAGCTCTGGAAGGTAAAACGCAGAGACGGCCGCCCTAGAATTCCTCCCTCCGGGCCCTAAGATCCACATCGAGCAAGCCAAACAAAGTCCTTTTGGCCCACTTTAGGTTACGGTAGTAACACTAAAAGTAGGCCTTTGCGATCGTTTTTCGACAGCTCGAAATTTAAATGAAAATAACGGTTTAACCATGCATCTGAGACGAAAATTGAATAACCGAATTTTTAGAGGAGAATATTCTCTACAACTTTTCGCTCTTATGTTTTTTTTTTCATATCTCGTATCGTTTCAGAGATATTTGCAAAAATAACGGCGATTTTGGGATGTCTGTCTGTCTGTCTGTCTGTCTGTCTGTCCGTAACGTGTTGCCACTTTTTAAGACGAAACCGTTCAACCGATCAGCACGAAATTTTACAGACATACTTGTAGGCCGCCAGAGACCAGAACCTCCCTTTTTAAAAATTTTCGGACAAACAATAAGGCAGTAATACCAAAAAAAGCTGTTAGTAATATAATTGTAATTTCAAACGAACCGTTCATCTGACACGAAAATTGAATAACCTAATCGGTAGAGGGGAAAATTCTCTACAACATCGCTCTATTATGTTTTTCTTTCATATCTTGCATCGTTGCAGACATATTTGCAAAAATAACGGAGATTTGACACCCTCCATTGATTTTACGAAAACCAGCCGTTCGCAGATGTCACGTGACATTCCACGCCCAGAACTCTCTCTGGAATACGCCATCTTGCGTTGCGTATTTGATGATTTTCTTATTATACTGGGAGAACCAGCCATGACAAACCTGTTTCACCTGGTGTGTAAGATGTATGAGACAGGCGAAGTACCCTCAGACTTTAAGAAAAATGTAATAATCCCCATCCCTAAGAAAGAAGGTGCAGACAGGTGTGAAAACTACAGAACCATCAGTTTCATAAGTCATGGTTGCAGAATATTAACTCGAATTATATACAGAAGGATGGAAAAGCTGGTAGAAGCCGACCTCGGGGAAGATCAGTTTGGGTTCAGGAGAAATGTAGGAACACAGGAGGCAATACTCACTTTACGGCTTATCCTAGAAGATAGATTAAGAAAAGGCAAACCTACATTTCTAGCTTTTGTAGATTTGGAGAAGGCTTTTGACAATGTTGATTGGAATAAACTCTTTCAAGTTCTGAAGCAAGCAGGAGTAAAATATAGGGAGCGTAAGGTTATTTACAACTTGTACAAAAACCAGACAGCGGTTGTCAGAGTTGAAGGGCATGAAAGGGATGCAGTGGTTGGAAAGGGAGTAAGACAGGGTTGTAGTCTTTCTCCATTGTTATTCAATTTGTACATTGAGCAAGCCATAAAGAAAAGCAAGGAGAAATTTGGTGAAGGAATTAAAGTTCAGGGGGAAGAATTAAAAACATTGCGTTTTGCCGACGACATAGTAATTCTGTCAGATACAGCAAAGGACCTGGAAGAGCAATTGAACGGAATGGACAGTGTGCTGAAAGGAGCATATAAGATGAACATTAACAAGAGCAAAACTAGGGTAATGGAGTGCAGTGTAAGAAAATCAGGTGATGCTGAAGGAATTAGATTGGGAAACGAAGCAATAAAGGAGGTAGATGAGTTTTGTTACTTGGGCAGTAAAATAACAAATGATGGTCGCAGTACAGGGGATATAAAATGCAGAATGGCAATGGGTAGAAAAGCGTTCTTGAAAAAGAGAAATTTGTTACCATCGAATATTCATTTAAGCATAAGGAAGTCCTTTCTGAAGGCATTTGTATGGAGTGTTGCCTTGTATGGGAGTGAGACATGGACGATAAACAGTGCGGACAGGAAGAGGATTGAGGCTTTTGAAATATGGTGCTACAGAAGAATGCTGAAGATTAGGTGGGTGGATCGCCTAACTAATGAGGAGGTACTGAACACAACTGGGGAGAAAAGAAATTTCTGGCATACCTTGACTAAAAGAAGGGATAGATTGGTAGGACACATTCTTAGACATCAAGGAATTGTGAATTTAGCATTGGAGGGAAGTGTGTGGGGTAAAAATCGCAGAGGAAGACCAAGAGATGGTACAGTAAGCAGATTCAGACAGATGTAGGTTGCCGTTCTTATGTGGAGATGAAGAGGCTTGCTTAGGATAGGGTATTGTGGAGAGCTGCATCAAACCAGTCTTCGGACTGAAGACCACAACAACACAACAACAACTTACACGTTGTTATTTCAAAGCAACGGCGCACTGAAGAATTAACAAAAACATGTCGTTCTTCGTACGAAAAATAATAATCTAATGTCTAAAAAATGCCACATTAGTATCAATAGTATGAAAATTATGGACGGATTTCGTATTTGTTCGCTATAGTGTAGTGGGCAGCGTGTTGGATTGTAATGTACGTGTTTCATGTTTCGGGACCCGCCACTACCAAAAAAAATTTTTCTCCTTTTTTCAGAAAAGGGTTAAGTGTTGGGTGCATAGATATTATCACAATAGTAGAGTCGTAATAATATCACTATAATTTTTTATTATTTACATGATTATTTTTGTCCGAAATGTATGCAAAAAATTATAAAACTACAAATTTAAAGTGGTCCGTAAAAGACGTCAGTGCGATTTTTTTCACTCATAACCACCCTGCACCAATATTCCAACTTCAGCAATAACATAAGGCGCCTAATGAAGTAATTGCATGATTATTCTTACGTTAAATGAACTGATAAAGATGAGATATGGAGTGCCATCTCTCAACCTTCATCCATAGCTCGCACGGTTTCGTGAGAGAAAATTGCAAGCTGAGTTTCGCACGATAGATATTTCCTAAACCCATGCTTATGCCTATTGCCTACTACTATGTCTTTCATCTGAGAGTGCGATCATCAAATGAAGGTATGTTACCATGGTCCTCTTGCTTGAATGGTTTTTTTTCTTTTTTAATTAAACTTCGGCCTTCATTTTGCTGTCTTCTATCACCACTGCAGAATGTTCAGTGATTGTTTGCATGGAGGCCTTTGATCCTCTTACCGATTTTACAAAGGACCAGAATTGTTTCAGGTCCTCAGCAAGATCTGTAGCTAAGGTACGACGGTAATAGTTATTGCATTCTTGATGCACAGATCTTTTCGTAGATGCACAAATCTCTACACAAGTTTTGCTTGATTTGATCGACATTTTTTGAACTAAGAGAGCAACTGCCTTTGCTTTCTCGGCATTTTTCAAAATTTTTATTGAACAATGGTGGTTCTTTTCCATCCTTATTCCACTTTGCTGGCACATATTTCTCCAGCTCTTTATTTGCAATGCATTAAATTTTGCACATAATTCCTCTACATCCACTGTACTGGAACTAAATGATGTCCACTCATTCCTTGAATGGGATGCTAACAATTTCTTATCTGCTCTTTCTAGCACAACTACTCTCCTAGCCTAAATCGACCGATTTATTAACTTTAGTGGCCATTATCGCTATGACGACATCACGATCACTGTCCCCTGTCTCTACTGTAACATCATTGACAAGGTCTTAACGAGGTCTGGCCTGTTTGCAACTATAATGTTTAAAATATTTTCATTCCGCGTGGGCTGCCGACTTTGTTGTTCAAATAAGTGTCTGGAAAACGTGCTCAACACTAGTTCACAAGGCTGCTTAAGCTGCTTGTCTGTACTCCCTGTAGTGAAACGATAGACGTCCTAGTCTATACTCGGTAGGTTGAAGTCGACACCAACTAATAAAGCATGGTCTGGATACCTTCGCACTACTCAGCATAAACTTTCTTTGAGTGACTCTAGCACTGTGACGGTGGAACTGGGAGGGCCGGTAAAAACATCCAAACATTAACTTGATTTCGCCTTTACCTGTTATAAGCGTCCAGATAACCTCACAGTCAATCTCGACTTCGACCTCAGTAGAAACAATATTTTTGACGACAGCAAATGAACGCATCCCTCCAATTGAACCTGATCTATCTGTACCACATACATTCCAGTCTCTGCTAAATATTTCGGAGCTTCCTGCGTTGTGATTAAGCCAACATTTAGTCCTAAGGAATATTTGAGCTAGACAAAGTTCTGAAATGCAGTTAATTTGGGAACTTTCTTTCTAATACCAAGAAAATTGACACCAACCACGAAGGTAAAAGAATATTTAAGATCCGCCATAGTTGTACGACATCCTTTGGATACGCCGGATGTGTATAAAATTCCCTGCAGCTGTGGTTTAGTATATATCAGAACTACAAAAAGAAGTGTCAACACTCGTCTGGGCGAACGTAAGAGAAATTGCAGCGTGGGACATACGGAGAAATCGGCCGTAGCGGAACATGTTTAGGAAGAGGGCAACCAAGAAATAAAATTTAATCAGACAGGTTTCATCTCAAAAACTTCACACTATTATGCACTATCGGTTTTTGCTAAAATTATTGAGACGACTGTATATTCAAGGTTAATTGATCATTTCAATTGCTATAATTAGCTGTCAAATATAAAGTTTGGTTTCAGAAGTGGTTTAATAACCGAAAATGCTACATTCTCTTTTCTCTGTGAGGAATTTGATGTATTAACCGTTTGAGGCATAGTGGCTTCATTTGCGTCCACCTTAGCTTTTATTGTTTTCCAGCCGACTGACACAGTGGTTTCAACTGAAGCCACCTTCTGTCCATCCAGCATAGTGCTGTCATCTGTGAGAATTTTTTAAATTATGTCTGTTTTGTAGTCATACCTGTGTTTGCATCAGTTATAGTGGCTGATGTTCAATTTACTCCAGTAAGTACTTTTTGAGCATATATAAGGTTGGTTGGTTGGTTGGATGTTTAAGGGGGACCAAACTGCAACGGTCATCAGTCCCACATTTCACCACAAAGCGTCGAAAGAAATCTGTGGGCGTGAAGAATATAAGCCCAGAGTTAAAGTTTAAAGTGGGAGAGGAGTCCCACAGAGTCCATAAAACATCATCAAAAACGACAAGATACAAAACGAAAAGAGACGATCACACAAAGACACCTTACAACGAAAAAGCCGATTTCTGTCGTTGACCGACCATAAGAATAAAAAAAGGAAAAGTCAACCACTCGGCAACACAAAGAAATCTCCAGTTAGAGAGAATGATAAAAAAACCCTACTCGAATAAAACGTAAAACGGAATCTGCCATTGTAGCATCGTCACCTAATACTTCTGGTAAAACAGCAGGGAGGTTAAAATTTCTCCGCAAGGCGGCTAAAACGGGGCAGTCCAACAATATGTGGACGACTGTCAAATAGGAGCCACACCGACATTGGGGCGGGTCCTCACCCCGAAGGAGATGTCCATGGGTGAGCCACGTGTGCCCAATGCGGAAGCGACACAAAAACACCGAGTCCCGGCGAGAGCCACGTATTGAGGAGCGCCACGCGGCCGTAGTCTCCTTGACAACCTGGAGCTTGTTGGGCGTGCTCAGGTTACGCCACTCTGCATCCCAAAGCTGATGTACCCGGCGGCGCAACAAGGAACGGAGATCTGGAGCCGGGAGGCCGATCTCTAAGGTAGGGGCATTAACCGCCTGTTTGGCAATCCCATCGGCACGTTCGTTGCCTGGGATGCCGATGTGTCCAGGAGACCAAACAAACACCACAGTCCTACCAGACCGACCAAGGGCAAAAACAGTGTCTTGGATGGCCATCACCAATGGCGAACGTGTGTAGCATTGTTCCAGAGTGCGTAAGCTGCTCAGGGAGTCACTACAAAGAAGGAAAGACTCACCTAAGCAGGAACGCATATGCTCGAGAGCACAGAAGATGGCCATCAGTTTTGCAGTAGAAAAACTGCAGCCCTCTGGCAGAGACTGCTGCTTAACGTGGTTGCCGTGGATGTAGGCAAAGCCAGTGCTGCCGTTTACCATCGAGCCGTCCGTATAAACTATGTCGTAGCCAGGGAGCTCAGCCACGACAGCGGAAAACTGGTGATGGAGAGCCTCAGGGGGAAGCGAGTCCTTGCGCCCGTGGGCTAAGTCTAAACGAAGACATGGCCATGGCAGGCACCATGGAGGTGTGTGTGAATGGGCCCGAAATGGAGGTGGGAGAGGATAGGACTCAAGCTCCCCCAGGACGGACTGCACGCGGACAGCTATTGTGTGTCCTGACCTGGGTCACTCCTGCTGGTGACGAACGGCAGCAGAAGAAAAAAGTAGGCGGTAGTTCAGATGTCCTGTTGAACTATATACGCGGACTGCATACGCTGCCAACAGTTGTTGGCGGCGGACCCATAATGGGGGGACCCCGGCCTCTGCTAGAAGACTGGCCACAGGGCTGGTTCGGAAGGCTCCCGTCACAATGCAAACCCCACAGTGGTGAATAGGGTCCAACAAGCGCAACGCTGAAGGCGCTGCAGAGCCATAAGCGAGGCATCCAAAATCTAAGTGCGATTGCACCAAGGCCGTATAGAGCTACAGCAGGGTGAAGCGGTCAGCCCCCCATGTGGTATGGCCCAAACATCGAAGGGCGTTGAGATGTCGCTCGCACTCCCGTTTCAAATAACGAATATGAGGGAGCCAAGTCAGTCGGGCATCAAAGATCAGACCTAGGAATCGGTGAGTGTCCACGACAGGATGCAGTTGGCTGTCAAGGTAGAGTTCAGGGTGGGGGTGAACTGTCTGACGCCGACAGAAGTGCATCACACATGTTTTGCCGGCGGAAAACTGGAAGAAATGATGCTGGGCCCACATGTGAGCCTGGCGGATGGCGGCCTGTAGCCGGCGTTCATCAGCACTTGTTGTAGTGGAGCAGAAAGAAATGCAAAAGTCCTTGACGTACAGGGAAGGAGACACCGATGACCCCACAGCTGCAGCCAGGCCATTAATGGCCACCAAAAACAGCGAGACACTCAGCACAGACCCCTGTGGGACCCCATTTTCTTGGACGGGGGCGAACTATGGGCAACACCAACTCGGACCCGAAACGTGCGGAGTCGGAGGAAATTTGCAATAAAAATGGGAAGTGACCCCCGAAGGCCCCACTCATGCAGCGTAGCAAGAATGTGATGCCGCCATGTGGTATCGTAGGCCTTCTGAAGGTCGAAGAATAAGGTGTTGACGACGGGAAAAAGCTGTTCGAACCGCTGACTCCAGGCACACCAGATTATCTGTCGTAGAACGACCCTGGCGAAATCCACCCTGTGATGGCGCCAGAAGGCCCCGTGACTCGAGCACCAAAGTCAAGCGACGTGCGACGTGCGGCCGGAAGCCAGATTTCCTGAAGGGCAACGCACAGTACATGGGAAGAGTTTAAAAGTTGTTTTAACTCTGCCACATGGGAAAAATAACCTCCGCAATTCCATTGGAGGAAAGTGCTGCCTAAGGACTGGGGAGGCATGAAAGTGATTAAGAGACGCGGTGCGCCTCAGTGTCAGTTGCCGCCACCCGCTGAGGGTCTGTGGTGTCCATATCCATTGCGTCTAGGGTGTCTGTAAGAGCAAGGTCCTCTTTAGACGCAAGGATTTCGACCCCATTATCGGAGTCAGAACTGGTAGTGGACGGCATTGAGGAAGCCGCCTTTTCCGCCAGCTCTTTCTCCTGAGGGACATCCTTTTTTCTCGCCCGCTCCTGCTTGTCGGATGTCGACGCAGATGGGGACGCTCGGCTACCACCCGTTACCTGGACCTTTAGCCACTGGCTGACGTCTGGCTGCGACGAAACTGGCGTTGCGGAGACCTCAAGAGACCCTTTCCGTGCAGGAGTAGGTCGACTGACATCCAGGGTGTCAGAAACAGTGGGAACTGCAGGAGGTGGTGGAAGGGGCTCGTCAGGCCCTTTCCCTGAAGGAAGAGCCGGAGAAGGAGGACATTTCTCCGGCAGAGAGACGGGGTTCAAAGACCCCGTTAAAGGGGGAGGCAAAAGCCTCGCAGAAGAAGAGGTGCCCCCCCAGCGTCTGGGGAGCCGAGATTAACTGATGGCCCAAAGGGCCCACAGAAGGTGTGATAGGAGGTCGGGAAACCGCCCTCAATGGAGGCGATGCCACTGTGGCAGCAGCATATGTAGACATCATAGATACCAGATAGAGCTTTTCATACTTGTGACGGGCCTCAGAGTAAGTTACACGATCGAGGGTCTTATACTCTACAATCTTGCGCGCCCTTTGGAAAACGGGACAGTCCGGTGAGCAAGACGAGTGGTGGCCGCTACAGTTGACACAGGAAGGTGGTGGGATACAAGCTGCATCCAGATGTATGGGACGGCCACAGTCACGACGAATAGGGGCTGCGTTGCAACGGGAAGACATGGGTCCAAACCGCCAGCACTTGAAACAGCGCATGGGTGGAGGGATGTACGGTCGGACATCGCATCTGTATACCATCACCTTGACCTTCTCGGGCAGGGTATCGCCGTCGAAGGCCAAGATGAAGGCCCCGGTTGCCACCCTATTGTCTTTTGGACCCCGAAAGACACGGCGGACAAAATGGACACCACGTCGTTGCATATTTTCGCGCAACTCCTCATCTGACTGCAGCAAAAGGTCACGGTGAAAAATGACTCCCTGCACCAGATTCAATGTCTTATGTGCCATTACAGAGACAGGCACGTCGCCAAGCTTAGTGTACGTGAGCAGAACACGGGACTGTGCAGGGGACTCTGCCTGTATAAGAATAGATCCGTCTCGCATTTTCGAAATTCCCGCAACCTCACCGAACTTGTCCTCAATATGTTCGACAAAGAACATGGGCTTAGTTGCCTGGAAGGATCCCCCGTCTGTCCTAGAAGAGACCAGAAATTTCGGGACATATGACTCATTCTGTCGACCTCCACATTCCCGCCAAGAAGAAGTCAGGCGAGGAAACGACGAGGGGTCATAAGTAGCTGCATTGAACTTTCCACGCTTAGAGACACCTGTTGCGCCAGGATTTTGATTATTGGATTTGTTTCGCTTCATTGTGAATCATCTGCCCCGATGCCACCCACTCCGAACAGGGGCTCTCCTGATGGGCGCCACCCAGCCACAGCAACGTCACCTGGCAGGATGACCGTTGCCGGGAGTCCAGATGCTCCATGGTGACAAGCATCTACTCCTAGGCCTGCATCGGTAGAGCGATCCCTGCGTTGTCAGGGGCTACAGCCATGAGGGTACATGACGACCCCACCACAACGGACTGGCTACCGTGCTGGCTTTCTGGTGCTATGTGAACCATCATAAAGGAGGGTGCAGGGTTATCAGTGCACAATGGACGCGACTTGCATGGAAAAAGAAATGGCATGCCCGATGGCAGAATAGAAGCCGTAGTTGCAAGTCCATTCCATGATGGGTGCATAAGATGGCATGGCACGAGCAGTACATGTTGCACCTCGTAAGGTGTCCTTCCCCAAATGGTTCGCTCTTCTGAAAAATATTTGAATAATGGAGGGTCAAACCCACATAGGGGACCACGTGGAAAGCCGAGAAGTATGAAGACTCCTTTTAGTCGCCTCTTACGACAGGCAGGAATACCGCGGGCCTATTCTTACCCCCGAACCCGCAGGGGGGCATATATAAGGTATGTTCCTGGGTATTTATTTATGAAAATGTTGTAAATGTAATCTGAAGTATACAACTACACACAACAATATATATAGTTAGCACAAAATGCGCATTTCCATGGTGGTTTCATATGGGGCCACAGTGCTTGGCTATGCATCTTCAAACCTAACCTATAGTTTATTCTCTACAGAACGCAATGTCTAGGAACACTCTGTTGAGAAAGAAATATTAGCACTTTTGGTCGAAGTTACATCTGAACCCGAATTAGACATGAAAGCGAACTTGACAACAATCATGAACCTACTGTTGACATTATTGTTGAAGAAAGTGGAACTGATATGCCACCACACAAAATCGCAGGAGGCCTAATTATCTCTCAGACTGAAAGTGACTTGAAGATAGTTTTAGCAGTGATGATGATGTACCAATAAGTGGAGTGAAGTTTTTTATCATCATGGAAAATGTCCTGACTTCAATTGAACCCACCCCCAAATTTGTGAGCAAATGTAGAAAACAAAATTAATAAATCGTTATTTTCATTTCCGTATAGGGTACTTGAACTATTTCAATCAGTTTCCACATGAAATTAAGTGGTTTTATGTTGTGTGCCTCAAAGGGTTAAATACAATGCTGTGAACGCTAGGTGTAATCTTTCATTTAACAAAAGCTTTTGATTGAGCTGATCACAAGATATTGTTGCAGAAGTTGGCAAATTATGGAGAACAGATAGCAGCTCACAACTGGTTCACCTCTTCCTTTAATAACATACAGCAGAAAACATTCTCTGCACTCTTGAAAATAGCTGTGATGTGCACTCACTAGGGGGCACAGTTAAGTGGGGGTGCCTCAGGCTTCTGTTCTAGGGCCACACTTATATAAATGGTATGGCTTCTAGCGTAACAGGAAATTAAAAGATGTTTCTGTTTGCTGATGACACCAGTTTGGTAGCGAAGGATATTGTTCACGATATTGATGCAGTATCAATTAATAAAGTCAGAGAAACACGTTAATGGCTTGTAGAGAATAAATTAATGCTAAGCACAGTAAGACTAAGGTGTTACAATTTGTAACACACAACTCAACATTTCAAAAACTGACATTTCAATTACACAGAATCAGCACATGTTAATGAGACTGAACAGTTCAAATTTCTAGGTGTTCAGATAGGTAGTATCTAGTTCAGAAACTGAATGCTGCATTGTTTGCCATTTGAATAGTATCTGAAACAAGTGATAGTTCAACGAGAAAAGTAGTCTACCTTACTTAATTTTATTCTCTTGTGACATATGGTATTATGTTTAGTGGGTAACTGTCTGGTAAAAAAAGGATAGTTGCTACATAGAAAAGAGCAGTTCGATGAATAAGTAGGGTAAACTCATATACTTCTTGTCAATCCCAATTTAGTAGCCCAGGAATTCTGACATTGACCTCTCAGTACATATTTTCTTTAATTTCATTTGATATTAATAACATTATGTTATTCCCAAGAGTTAGCTGCTTTTACTCAGTTAATACTACACAGAGATCGAATCTGTATTTGGTTCATACCTCCTTGACCCTTGTGCAGAAAGGTCAGCAGTGTTCTCCCACATCTATTTTTAATAAGCTGCCACAAGAATTCAAAATGCTTAGTAGTAATCCTGAGACTTACATGGCTAAACTGAAAAATTTCCTCATGGCTCACTCTTTCTTTTCTGTGAAGGAATTCCTGGAAGAATTTAAAAATTAAACTAATTTCTGTTATGTTGTTCATTCTTATGCATAGAATTGCTATATGTTTCACTTTATTGATTATTACTCTTTGGTTACAATATCATGTACAGACTCATTCCATGACCATGGAGACTTGCTGCTCAATTTGGTACAGTGGAACATGATAAGTATAACAATAAAACAAATAAATAAATAAAAGTATGTTAACAATTTGTACAACACAGAAACCAGACTTTTGCTCCGAGAATAAAAGGCTATGAAATTAGTTGAGAAAAGTATAAGACAGATTTGAAGCCCATCCTCCATGAATACTCCGATCAAGTAGTTCAGAATTCAAAGATGAATTTGGCAATGGGATTATTGCAGAGAAAGAAGCAATAAAAACTTAAAGTTTTATTGATGGCAGGATGATTTTGTCAGAGACAGGAAAAGACTTGTCATATCAGTTAAAAGGAATGAACAGAGTCTTAAAACCAAGTTATAGGATTAAGATCAACAAAAGTAAAGCAAAAGTAATTTGATGTAAAACTAAATCAGGTAATACTAAACGAATGAGTTTACTACAAATACATATTTAGCTTTTTGGAGAGCAACAAACAGACAATAGCAGAAGAAAAAGTATGTAAATTATAGGCATACAATAAGACAAAACGGATTCTCTTAATGAGAGGTCATTTAAAACTAATATCAATTCATATACTTGGAAATATATAATGCAACGGTGAAATCTGCAGTTTAATGAAGATGCGCTTATAATCTTTTGGAGAAAAGCAGTTTTGGGTACATTTTGTGTACAAGAAGGAAGAGGTAAATAAGATGTATTCTGAGGCTTCAAGTTATAGTAAGTTTGGTAATGGTGAAAGGAAGGAAGGCTGAACAAATTATATGTAATGACAGTCATGTTTAAGACACCACAAACAACTATAACTACCACAGAAAAAAAAACTGATAATATATCCCAATATTATTTGACTTAACACAATGTGAGAGTATTTATGAACTTCTAAAGAGACCATTTCAACACAAATATGCTTCACTTATGCCAATGATGTATCTAGGGAATTTGTGGTTCTACCATACTGTACATTTTTTGGAAAAATTGTTTGTAATAATGTTTCAACAAAATCATGTTATCTCTCAGTACAAAATTCAATAGACAATTTATTGCAATACAGCATTTTAAATATTGAATGTAGCTGGAATTATATGGAACATAATATGTGGCTTGAGATAAAACAAAAATTTGCAGTAAAGAGTAGTTTTTTAATCTTAAGGTACAGACATGTATGTAAAATGTAGAATGCCTTGTATATTTTCTGGAGCATTGACATTTTTAAAATACTGCAAACTTGTAGGAATCTGATATTTGTAAAAGTAATTTTCTTGATACAATATATCAATTCAAAATAAATAAAGAAGCGAAATTCAGCCTAACTCATAATATTAATAATTTATAAAAACTTTTTGTCATAATAGTATTAGGTATCTCACTAATGAAATGACATTACTGAAGAGGATACTCAAAAGTGAAAAAAAGGCTTACAAAGCCATTTGCAACAACACAAAATATTATGAACCAAATATAATATATGAGTGTAAAGTGTGCAACCAGATATGTGAACATTTGTGTACTACACTAAAAGAATACGGTCAGTAAGAGCAAAGGATAATATATAAAATTGGTAGTATTTTGTGTCATTATAAATGTACAATGTACTTGTGAAGAAAATTTAAGAAGGAGGGTCAAAGATTACATTAGATGGTCTTTTCGTTCCAGTTGATTCAAATTGAGGAAATCATCTTGGATGTAGTAAATCTCAGAAAACATGATACACAATAAATACTTACAAAATGAGTTCAGATGTTTTAATGTACCTTCCACAAAACCACAAATGTCATTGTACTTTTGGATGTGGAATTGGTCTGAAGAAACAAAATATTAAGGATATTTACATTTTAAAAGACATAAAACTAATTACTACATACTAAATGTTGAATATACTAGGTGCATATGATAATTCTTATACTTTTTTCAATGATCATATACTCGTGTCAGAATGAACACAATATTCACATTTGTGAATATTATGTACAGAAACATACATCAATCACTTTTCCTAAGAAATTCATCACTGGAGTAGAAGGAGTTGGCCACAAAAATTTTGTAGAATCTTTTCAATTGGAATTTTATTGTGAGTTAAATTTTTATCTCTGCTGGCATGTTATTGACAATGTATATTGGTGAATAGTGGACACCTTTCTGAGCCTTAGTAAATAACTTTAAATATCTATGAAAGTTATTCTTGTTTCTAGTATTGATCCCATGAACTGAGCTATTGGTTTGAAAAAAAGATATATTTTAATGACAAATTTCATTAGAGAATAAATGTGTCTGGAAGCAATAGTTAGTTTCCCAATTCCTTAGATAGCCCTCTGCAGGATGTCTTGAGTTAACACCACAAATGATTCATATCACACGTTTTAGGCACTGAAAACTTATCCCAGAAAATAATCCCGCATGGCATTATGGAGTGAAAGTATGCATAATATGCTATTTTATTTTTATATCTCCTATGTCTGACAACATAGGCCCATCAGCAGTTCTGTGATATGCTCCTCCCAGTTAAATTTATGATGGCACTTTAAACCCAAGAATTTATTAATGTCCATGAAAAGTTCATTAGCTGACCTTTCTAAGGCTACGCCTGATTTAATATTTATTTCAATTTTTGTGTAATCTACAAATAAAATAAACCTGATATCTAGTACTGTTGCTGATGAAATGTCATTGATGTTTACAAGAAAAAGTAGGGACCCTAAGATGGTACCTTGGGGCCCCCACTTGTTACTAGTTCCCAATTGAATGACACCTGGTAGTTCAGTATACGTCTCTTTCATATTGATAACCTTTATTTCTTGTTAGAGATGTACAATTTGAACCATTTCCTTTTACAAGGTAATATTCTAATTTGCTCAAATGTATATTGTGATCTACACAGTCAAATGCCTTTGATAGATCACAAAATATACCAGAGACCTTTAATTTATTGTCTAATGAATTAACTACATTCTCTCTGTATGTGTAGCTAGCCTTCTCAATATCACAACCCTTTAGAAATCCTAAATGTGACATGGATAATATTTTATTATTGATTAGATGTTTAAGAAGGTGACTGTACATAATATTTTCTAAACTTTTTGAGAATACAGGCGAAAGTGAAACTGCCTGGAAATTTGATAGAATTTCTTTTTCTCCTTTATCTCCTTAACTTCAGCATATTTCAACCACTCAGGAAGTGTTCCAATGACAAAAGAATAGTTATACAAGTAATTTACAATATCACTAAACTCATAGGAACACTGTTCAATCAAATTTGTTGATATATTATCACAGCCACTGGGATTTTTTAACTGTAAGGATTTTATGGTGGACATTACTTCTAGTGGTGTTGTGTCAAATTATATTACTGTAGTTATTTGTAGTGACAGGTGTATGAAATTCCAGTGCAGCAGTTACTGACTCTGATAATCCTATCTTGTCAGTGATAGTTATAGTGTTTTCAGACCCAAGGTTGTAGGTGATCGGACATTAATATAAAGGCGGACGTTTAAAATACAAAATACATACAGTAATGCATTACATAAAAGAAAATAAATTTATTTTCAACAATTCTGAAACCTCACAAGTGTCTGTTTTGGGCCTTCAGTACAATTTTTAACATCTGCACCGTCTTACAGTAACATGCCTTTGATAGAAATGACAAAATATCACAAGATCATATAAAATCAACTGGATGGCAGATATGATAGCTTCACATGTCAAAACAAGTATATCAACATCTTGTCAACAAGTCTCTCTTGCCGCCATTGTGAGTGTACCAGACGTTTGCCTACTTTGCCGACTGCTGGTGTCACCCAGTGTAGAAACATGGAACTAAAACATGTTGCACACATAACCACAGTCCATCCATAATGGTGTGATGCAGACCCAAACTTCCTAGCTTGAATAACAAAGAAATAAAGTGAGTAAAACCAGAACTGCACAATTGAACGTTCAGGGCCTGAAAGAGATAATTTGCATATTGCAAATTTCAGCAACAAAGCAAACATCTGCTACCCATGTGTCATCTACTCTTAATGCTAAGTGCTCGTCTTAATCTTTGGTTCTACCAGTTTCCTCCTTCACTGTAACCCATATTGTTTTTATTTTGATATCTCATGTGACTATCCTAATCTCATTGTCATACCCTAACACAGGAGAGAGGAAAGGGGTTGTCAGTCAGTCTGCAAGCCCCAAGCGGAAAGGAATGACTACAGAAAGACAAGTAATAAGCATGTACAAGACGTACGGATTTTGGGACTCAAGGGGATACTTGTTCCGGACACTTTGGTAGCTCATAGGTAAATGGAAATATATTTATTGCATCCCATCTACTAATACTGCTACACGGAAGTTAATCATTTATAAAAGCGAAAAAATACATCCGTTGCCACAACAGAAGTCAGTGTTTACATTCCCTGGGGAAGAGCCTGATACAGCTAACCTTCCTAGCAGCATTCCATGAAAGACACATTCCTTGCAAGAAACAGACTGTCTTGGGGCTTACTGGAGGCTGGTGGCAAATGAAACAGAACCGGCGCCCAACTCGTCTGACTCAGAACTTCTTGCTCGATCGAAAATCCAGTGGTTTTAAAGGCCAGTGTGGGCGCACTAGCGAACCACGTTTCTGCCCTGTCCCCTCTGCCATTACTTGGGTGGGGATTTGACTTCTTTTTGCACTAACAAACACCATACTTGGTAGCAACATTGTTCAGCTGAAAAGCAAACGTCAAAGAGTTACCCAGTATGGTCAACAACAACAATGTTTTACGCCTTACGCCCTCTCCAGAGTGGGGAGCTGCTAACTAGCAGTTTTCCTCCTTTATCATCTCACTCTAGTCTCGTGAAACCACTGACGTTGTCATTCCCAGGGATTGGTATGAACTTCGCTATGTACATTGATACGTGCCTGTTGGAACCAAGTACTAATGTAACATCTTACAACAGCGTCTAGACGCTGTATGAACTTACCTTGCTATTCTCTGAAAGGAAACCCTCCACTTTGGTGGCTGAGTACATCTACAGTTAACAAGGAGATTTCTTTACCTCGTACATCCCATAAGTTGTATGGGTCCATTCTCGCCTATTATCTGCGATAGTCTCTATTTCTCAGCTTGGAGTGCGTCCCTTTGGCTTCACACAGCTTCTCAGCAATTTTGACAGTAATAATTAATAAATGACACGTCGCCCCATGGGAAAAATTTGTTGACACTCTTTGGCAACTAATTGTAAGCTGACTTTTGTCGTGGTAAAAACATCTCATTTCTAGAATTGACATTAAATTTCAATGTAGTTCACAAACACTTTTCATTGTCTTTTCTCTTTCTTTTTCGTTACACCTGTAAAGACTAACAAAAAACTGTTTTCACTGCACACATCATAAAATTGTCCATCTTCACCAATGCACTATACACAAAACATAAATAAAATATTTTAGTTTACTGACTTTTTGGTTTCACAGTACAGTACATTAGTATACAACACTGGTTCCACAATTTATCTTTCATTATGCGTACCCTACAAGTACCTATACATATTGAAATATTTCTTTTTTTATTTCTTTATTGAATTGACATTTTATTACAGGTTTTCATCACATATGTAGATACATATTATTACAGACAGTGAACATCATGATTACAATAAGAAAAAGTATATCTACATAGACTCTTACACAGGTTTGTGTACTTCTTTAACCTGAGTAACAAAAGTATTTTCTGATGTACTAAAGGGTTTGTTTTTGCTGTGCTATGTTTTATCTTTGATCTCTATGTGGAGCTAGCATAGGTAACGGAGGGCTGTCCTCACTGTGTGACGGAGTGTTGGAACGTGATTCACGCTCTTCATTATTTGGCCAGATTGGGTCCAATGGCCTCCTGCTATTGATCCTGTGTCATTTCTGACTTTTCGTATGTGTTCACTATGGTTGTTCTGACAAATGGTCTATGATAACAATCGTCATCCATGCCTTTCCACAGATATTTGAAACAATCACGACATTTGCAATATCGGCACAGACAAAGTACAACTATTAAAGTTACTATTACAGCTCCTAGGTAAGACCAGAACGAATAATGATACCAAGAATCATCTGAGAAATTATGTTCTTAGAAAGCTATCTCCTCCTCTATTTCTGCTATTTTATGACCCGCAACATTACAGTTATACAAATGTTGTCTCAAATGTTCCAACGGCATGTCTAACTTTAGCTCGTAAATGTTCCTCTTTTTGTCATTAACTATACAACAATCAATCTTCTTGTTTAAAGTGGGCTCTATATCCTCACTAGTCACATTAGTTCGAATTATTTGCTCAGACTGTATGAATACTTAGGTTCCATGTCCTTTAGATTTGCCTTAAAATGTCAGTTTTCCAGTGGCTGTAATCAGTACATCAGATGGCTAATGTTCATTACACAATATTGTTAAGCCCTCATCTTTCAGAGCAACGTATAACCATTCATCTTGACTCAATGGAGCCCAAATAATATCATTTCATTTTACAAATTTATGAATACAATTATTAGGAATTTCCTTTGTGGGCTGTAACATTCTTGCTTCACACATCTCATGATCATATGTGGACATTAAAACAAACTTCTGGTTGCAAATTTTACGCTCTCTATCGCTTTACACAACAGTTGTTCGTAGCTCAGTTTTACATAGTGCCACTTTGCTTCGTCATCGATCGTAAACGATCTTTTTCTGGCTGTATATACATGAATAACTTTTGACTTCCCTCAATATCTGATACATATTGTATAGTTCGTTCTCCAATAATGGCAAATTCAATACGAAACTTAATATGTGGTCTGAAAGTAACACACCAACATCAATTACACAATTATGCCCCGGTATCTGCTTTGTTCTGTATGGGCAATGGGGAATTTCTTGTCTTTTATATACTCCAAATTAAATGCAAATATTTCACTATTTGTACTGGATTAATTATGTAACGTTCCGTATTCACTTCTGTGCATTGACTATGGCAGAAAATAATAGCTCATTTTCCATTTCTAATTAATTAAAAATCGATAGCAGTTGTATTAGCTGTTCATTTACATTGGTAATGACATCTAAATGTTGTATCTTCCAGTCCGTGCTTTTAGCGTACTCATTCATATATCTATGGAGATTTTCAATATTACTAACAAGCATTTCCTTTTTACGTGCAAGGCTAGCCACCGTGTGGTTGAAACTAGTCAAAGTTGCTTTGACCACTGTCACTTGCTCCTTGGTCAGCTTAAGCAGTTGCCTCTGTTCATTTTCAATTAAATCAATTTTTCATTTGAAATAGGACGCATCCTGCTCATCCAGTATCCCAAACAGTATCTTACTAATTTCCCTCACAAAGTTTTACATGCCTCGTTTTCGCCGTTTTTTGTGACAGGTTGACTGTCCAATTAGACCTTGTGACGTCCTGATCTTTTTCAAGTGCCATTCTAAGGCTTCTTCTATCACTGCACCTACTTGATCGCTTATTCACAAACTCGTTAAATTTTGTTTACAATACCCTAGCGATAAATGTGCCAATCGTTCTGTCTCATCGGCTTTTCTCTTAAGTTCTCCTAAGTGAATATAGATAACAATTTTCCACATCACACTGTTCGTTTGTACCTTGCGAGCACTGTCATAATACAAACCTGGAAACTTTTCTACCCTGAAGTCTTGGTACTGACCAAGGGTTTACACAGCTGCGATACAGCTCACCAGATGCAACAATCCCACCAGTTTCCACATAAGATATTTAAACAAAAGTCCAACTTCAGTAGAACTCCTTTAACTTATTTGCCTGTACCGTTAAGAATTTGTTTCTCTTCAATAGAATGACCACATTTGGTTCTTTTATTCTTACTACAGTGTATGGACCAAGCAACTGAGAATCTAACTTACGGATTCGGCCCCTTCTGACACTTTCATCGTGTAATTGGACATGATCACCCAAGTAGTATAACAGTGACGGTATAGCCCCAGGGTACCATTTCGCTACCTGGGCACAGTTCCCCGACCGCCGATGTACCATTACTTCTCCTCACCCCTCCACCCTTGGCCACTTTCCTGATTGCCAAAGTACTGTTACTTCCCCCACACCTCCACCCCCAGCAGATGCCCAGTTGCCTGACCTCCACCCCAATTAATTAAATTAAATTTGCATATCAATTTAATTGTAACAACCTATGTTTTTATCAGTGACAAGGGCAGCTGCTTCCATAAGTAAGCACTTGCATGAGCACAACCCCTACCCTCGACCCTGCTACCGCACCCACCTCCACCCCACCGACAGCCCTAAGGATTGCCGCCCCATGCGATCTAGACCGGGACTCGAACCTGCACCCATAGAATTTTTTTTACAAAATTTATTACTTATAGACGTACGCCACATTGGAAAAAAGGAGCCAATTATTACATACTTCGGACAGTACAATTACCTGGAATAACATCGAATATGTCCACCTCCACAAGTGGACACATGTGCGAGTGACGCCCCCACCTCCGCCTCCAGGCCATCCTCCACCACTCCTTATTTTTTTGCATATCAATTTAATTTATGCATTAACAATTAAAACATTACGTATGCTGCGGTGGAATAGCCGAGCGGTCTAAAGCACCTCGCTGCGGAGCGCGCGGTTGCTCGCCGTGGAGGTTCGAGTCCTCCCTGGGGCATGGGTGTGTGTGTTTGTCCGTAGATTAGTTTATCTAGGTTAAAGTAGTTTGTAAGCTACAGACTGATGACTACGCAGTTTGGTCCGATAGATTTACAGACATTTGATTTGAAGAAGAAGAACATTATGTATTAAATTTGCATATCAATTTAACAGTGACTTAAGGGCAGCAACCAACACTCGCTCCCGTCCTTGCCCCCGCCCCCCCCCCCCCCCATCACAGACACCCCTATGGATTGCCGCACCAGGATGACCTGCTCTAGGACTCGAACCCGCGCCACTAGAATTTTTTTTTACTGAAGTTATTACTTAAAGACTTACACATACTTTTTTTTTTTGTAAAATCGGGATACTGTAGTATAGCTGGCTGAAGTAGCTTCTCCTTCAACACCTGGAATGTATTTTCTCGCTTATCACTACACTCATACTTGACCCCCTTTTTTAGTAACTCAAAAAGCGACCTCACCACTTTACTGAAATCACTAAAAGTCTCTGGTAGTATCCAATTACCCCCAAAAAGCTGTTTAACTCTTTTGTTGTTTATACCTGTCTCAGTTAAGACATGTCCCAGATGGGTAACCTCATTTCTTAAAAATGCACACTTATCAACTTCTAAAGTCAAATTATATTTTCTTTATCTTTCGAAAGCCTCACCGAGTTGGGAATTATCCTCTTCCAGAGATAAACCACCTTGTAGCCTCATTAGCGCTGACTTCATCAATCGTTGAAACGTGGGAGATACAGAACAGAGTCCCACTGGCATTCTTTTATACATGTAATGGCCGTAACGTGCACTAAATTCCGTAATTTCACGATCATTTTCATCTAACAATACTTGGTAGTACCTGTGGTGTCACACAAATCTGAAGTGCGCGCCACGTACTTTCGCCTCGCGCCGCCATGCACGCACGGCGCGGCGTTCTTAAGACGTCAGCCACGAGCGTCCTCTGCTGCTGCTCCGCTCGTGGCCACCACTGAACGACATCGTTCACTTGGGTATCAGACAGGCATTAGGACTCATCAGTAGGCAGGCCTCTATCTAGTTTAACTATGTACCAGCATTCCACTAGTCTGCTGCCCTTCAAGTTAAGAATTGTACCATCTCTATGAAATATATATCTTATTCTAATTTAGCCTAGTTTCTGCTGTGCCACTGACTGATCACCTCCGTACCTGCACACGCGTGCATCCTATTTTCCTGTGTCAGTCTCTCTCTACTCGGCCACCGACACACAGGACAACCGGCGGAAACGAGACACAAACGTGGCGACGAGGATGGGATACAAAAGTGGCGACGAGGAGCGTTAGAAGAACCTTGGACCAGCCTGCTTGCAGCAGCCAGACAGTAGCAGTCGGAGCACGCAGAAATTGCTCCCGCAAACCCAACCTTATTATACGATTTTTGGGGGAACATATTGGTTACGTGTTTTGAGGACTTTTTTTGTTGTTGCAGAGCGTCCTCTTTCGTATTGCATTTGTATTTTGTTCTAATTTTCGTGTTTGCGCGGTGCCTAATCGGTCAGCATGGCCACTACCCCGAAGCCAAACGTAATGGAAATTATTCAGTTACAGATGGCGCAAATCATGCAACTACTCCAAGCGGTGTCCCAGTTGACGGCAGCTCACCAACAACAACAGCCGTCGCATCAGCCGCCCACACCTGCCGCCGCACCGCTTCCTACGTCCGCCAGTACAACGAACGTGAGGAAGAATGGAGCTATTACTTTGCGCAATTTCAAAGTGAGACTGTCAAACATTTTTTCCTCTCCGTGATGGGCACCAAGACCTCCGTGTTACTGCAGAAACGTTTCCCTCACGCATCTCCTTGCGATCTAGAATTTGATACAATAGTAGATGCACTGAATGCTCATTATGAGAGAAAAGTTCTCTTAGCTGCTGCGCGGTACCGATTTTTCAGACTAAAAAAAATCACCGAACCAGTCACATCAAGAATGGATCATGGAATTGAAGGGCTTAACCCGCAAATGTAAATTTACTTGCTCTTGTGGACTCTCTTATAGTGGCGTTATGTTGAGGGATGCAATTACACAGAACATTCAGGACCCCAGAATTAGGGCAGCGATTCTGAAACAGTCAGACCCCTCATTAGATAGTGTTCTGCAGCTTATTGAAGCGCATGATACTTTTGACTTAGCAGATGTAGAAATGCAAAGCAACAGAGTTAATTCAGTGTGCCATAACGGATGCTTTCCTAGCCGTAGTTCTCAGTCTAGCCCTAGTGATTTTTATTTTTCTACCGGCAGTGCTGAACAGACAGTGAACAGTAGCCAGTGTAAAAGTGAGACACAAAGGTCACCCCGTCGTGTTAGAGAAAGTAATTTGACAAACGGGCGCTGACGTTCTTTTCAGAAAAATGTTCGTAAGTCTTGCCCCCAGCGTGTATCTCGCCACAAATGTGCCCAATGCCCTTGTCGCAATGCAACCTGTTATCAATGTGGCAAATCAGGACATGTACAAACAGTTTGTATGCAGAATAAAAATTGTAAGAACGGTGCCGTTAGAAACAGTGCTTCGCAGAGTGCAAGAACAATTAATTCTGTAAATGTCGTACACGCTGTGAACTTGGACAGTGTTTCTTTTGATTATCAAATGCAAGACAGTTCGTCTGCCTTTTTTTTCTTTATTGTGATTTCAATTCCCCTAAAAAGGAGTGGGCCGGCAGTGCTCACTGGCGCTCTTCAGCCTACAGAAATAAAATTTGACATAGGAGAAACATAAAAACACAAAGGAGATAAAATTTGGAGATAACACATACATAAAACGGAGATGTAAAATGCAGATAAAACAACGTACATAAAATGGAGGAAAACGGTGGTGACATAAAGGATCTGGAACGGCGAAAGTGCTGAATAAAAACAGCTGCTCGAAGTTCAGTGGCACACACACAATTAAAATGAGCATAGGGCGGCGGCTATGGTGAGATCGTCCGCTATTGTGGAGTTAAAACAAAAAACACAACACACACCCAGAGAAATACACAAGTTAAAACTGACAGTGTCGGCTGCGGGTTGGCCGTCCACTGTTGTAAAATAAAACAATGTAGCTAAAACGCACCACACTTGTCGAAGCACTCACATGGAAGCACAGAGAAGGTTCCATAGATGGTGGAGCACTGACAGCATTGAAGATGTGATGTGGGGGGGGGGAAGGAGATGAGAGGAGAGGGAGAGGGTGGGGAGGAGCAACAGAGCCGGTGGGAAAGGGACGGGGGGGGGGGGATGATGTCCCAGGAAGCCACGGGGAAGAAGGATAGGAGAGGGCGGTAAGAGGAGGATCTGGAAGGACAGTTGGGGGAATGAGGACGGGAGAAGGGACGGGAAGGGAAGGATAGTTGGGGCCCTCAGGGAGAGAAGGGGGTTAGGGAGCAAGGGGAAGGATCGCAGCTGGTATGAAGCGTAGATGTCGAGTCGGAGGGCATCATCTAGGAGGGGGAGGGTATGGAAGTTGCCACAGGAAAGGATCTGGAGGGTGGACAAGTGGAGAGTAGGGGGAATACAGTAGTGGTGGCGTGGCACTGGACCAGGTGCAGAGAGGAGGGGATGGACTAGAGGATTAGGTGGATCTGATTTGCGGGATATGTAACGGAGGCGGAGATCTTCAATAAAGAGAACGAGTCGGGGAAAGGAATGAGATCATAGAGGATCCGCGTGGGGGAGGGGGGATAAAGGGGGATACGGAAGGCGAGATGGAGGGCATGGCGCTCTAGTATCTCCAGAGATTTGTAAAAGGATGGGGGAGCAGAGATCCAGGCTGGTTGGGCGACACAGAGAATAGGACGGATGAGGGATTTGTAGGTATAGAGGACGGTAGAAGGGTTGAGGCCCCATGTTCGGCCTTGGATAGTGCACAGATGGAGAGTTCAGGAGAGGGTGCGATCAATAATGGGGCCCAGGTACTTTAGGGTAGGGGTGTGGCAGATGGGATGATAATGGAAAGTCAGATAAAAATCTCAGGGACGGAAGGAAGGGGTAGTACGACCTACGATGATCGCCTGGGTTTTGGTAGGACTTATAGACAGGAGCCAATGCACCAAGCAGCAAAGAGGTCAAGGTGTTCTTGGAGCAGGCGGTTGGAACAGACGAGGGTTGGAGCTAAGGCAAGGAAAGCGGTGTCATCAGCATATTGGAAGAGGTGTACGGGAGGGGCAGGTTTAGGCATATCAGAGGTATACAGGAGATACAGGTGGGGAGAAAGGACAGAGCCTTGGGGCACAACAGCAGAGGGATAGAAAAGACGGGAGTTGGTATTGTGGATGGTAACATAGGTGGGGCGGTTGGAGAGGAAGGAGGCAATGACCCGGACGAGGTTGATGGGAAGAGCATAGGTTTGGAGTTTGAAGAGCAGGCCAGAGTGCCAGACCCGATCGTAGGCCCGTTCAAGGGCTAAGGACACAAAGACTGCGGCACGACAAGAATTTAGCTGGAGGGAAAGGAGTTGCGTAAGGCGAAGGAGTTGGTCATCAGTGGAGAAGGAAGGACGAAAGCCACATTGGGTGTCTGGGAGAAGGTGATGGAGTTGGAGGTGGTGATGGAAGCGGCAGGACAGGACAGATTCGAAGACCTTGCTGAACACTGGGGTGAGGCAAATGGGGCGGTAGGAGGAGGCATCAGAGGCGGGGTTTGTTGGGTTTGAGGAACATGAGGACTCTGGAGATTTTCCACAGGCGGGGGTAGCAGCCAGTGTAGAGGATGGTGGTATAGAGGGAAGCAAGAGTGGTGAGGAAAGGGAGGGGAGATTCCTTGAGGTGGCGGTATGTGATACGATCATGTCCGGGAGCCATGTTGCGTTTGGTGCAGAGTATCAGTTGTATGTCGTGTGCAATGATGGGGGTGTTAATGTGAGATTGCGGGATGTGGTTCAGATAAGCTGGGAGCTAGGGGTGGGATGGAGACATCGGTTTTTTCATGGACATCTGGGAACAAGGAATAATCAAAGTTAGGATTGTCAGGGATGGAGAAGACATCACAGAGGAAAGAGGCAAAATGGTTAGCCTTACTGGCGTTATCAGGAAGGGGCTGGTCAAGGTGGAGGAGAAGATATGTGGGCATAGGTTTCGATCCAGTGAGGCGGTGGAAGGCATTCCAATACCAGGACGAGTTGACGGGGAGGCGGGCATTAAGACATGTTAATGTCTGATGCCAGTCCCGGCGTTTTTGGCAGTCTGCACGTGTTGCTGGAGTTGCCGGAGGCGGATGAGTGTATCCCGGTCACAGGTTTGGAGAAAGGAGCGGTACAGGTGGCGGGATTCCCGCAGGAGAAGGACGGCCTGTGGAGGGAGTGTGGGAAGGTGTGGCTGGACAGCTTTGGTAGAGATGTGGGAATGGATAGCATCAGACAAGGTCTGCTGAAGGAAGGAGGCAGCTTGGTCGATATCGTTGGGAGAGTGGATGGGGAGAGGGTGGCTTTCGACCCGATGGGTGATGGAGACGAGAAAGGCATCCCAGTCCGGTTGGGAGTAGTCATGGACAAGTTAGGGAGGTGGAGTCGGGTGAGGATTCCATGGGCGATGGACATTGGGGGTGAGGGTAAAGAGAACAGGGTCGTGATCACAGCCTATAGGGTCAAGGACGTCGGCAGTGATGCGCCCAAGGAGATTGGGAGAGATAATGACGACATCAGGGGTGGTATTGCTACAGGGGCGGGTGTGGCGTGGTAGTGGGACAATGTTGCCATTGATGGTAGAAATGAACTGATGCCACCGACGGAGTTCGGCAGGGCTGTGGGAGTGGATATTGAGGACAGCAGCGACCACGTAGGTCGTGAAGGTGCTATCTATGTGAGCAAGGAAGTCATAAGGGATGGGAGCATGAGAGTGGACATAAATAGTAGCACAGGTGACAGTGAGGGAAGGGAGGTAGAGGGTGTGGATGAGATGTTCGTAGGGGTTGTTGAGGAGGGGATGTGGCCGAACCGGTTGGTGTCAGAGATGGCAAAAGTTACTTCACCTCGTGCAGGGGGATGGGGAGAGTCGTCACGGTGTAGGATATAGGGTGTGGTACTGACATGTAGGTGAGGGAGGAGGAAGGTTTCGTTGAGGAGAAAGGCATCCACGCGGTGTTGGTTTAAGGTGTTCATGAGGAGGAGCTTATTGGTGGGAAGGGAGCGAATATTGGAGTACAATATGTTAAATCGTTGCTGCGCCATAATGAGGTTGAAAGGTGGGGAGAGGGAGAGGAAAACGGAGCGGGTGTGCGGTCTAAACTAGGGTGTGTGGGCGGTCAGTTCAGGAGAAGGTGAAGTGGATGTGATTTTGGGAGGTTGTAGCGTTAAAATCAAGGTTGAAGAGGGAGCGAGCGGCCAGGGAGACTTGGTGGAGGGTGTGACGGCACTGGAAAGGGTGGATATTTTGAAGGACGATAGTCAGGAACTGGATGATGTCCTCTGCTGTGGGGGGAGGGCATAAGGAGTTATTGACGGGAATTGGGAGATCAGTGGGATGGACAGAGACGGTAAATTCTTCTTTGGTGGGAGGGGGGCGGGACTTATATTTGTAAGAGTACGTGGGGTGTGCCCCACAGCAGGTGTTACAGGAGGGGGTGGCACCGAGGTTAGGGCAGGAGGTTTGAAAGTGTTGGCCTTTGCAGTGGGGGCACACAGGGGGGAGATGTCAATGTTCGACTAGGTGGTCGTTATAGGTGAAGCATCAGGAGCAGCGGTACAACTGGGGAGGTGCTTGAGAAGGTTCCACCTGGTGGAGGCGGTTGTAAATGAGGGCCCCATGGGGTAGGTGGGGCCCGTCGCATTATTAATGCGAGGAGTGGAGAGGATGGATAGACGGGGATCCCTCCGGAGTTCCTCCAGCACCTCTTCCTCTGTAATCACCGGGTTCAAATTGGTGATCACAGCAGTGAGGTTGGGAGGACGACAGGGAGGAGGGGATTGGCGATTGGAGGCTGGAGGGGGAAGGGGGACAAGGGTGGCATTGGGTCCAAAGTGGATGCGGGGGATCTTGTGGAGGATCTGAATGTGGAGGTCGGGGTCAGGTGATTAGAGGAGAACAGAGTCCCTTCATGGGACAATTTGGGAGATGGGAGCAGAAGGAGCATACTGCCAGAAGAGGAGAGTGACGGCACGGCAGTCTAGGAGTTGGGGGTCAGGGTTATTGAGGATGAAAGGGTGGAGAGCAGGGGGTTGGGAGGGGAGGAGGGGTGGCGGGGGGAGGTGGTGCAGCCTGGGTAGGAGAGAGAGGGGCGGCTTCCATGAGGGCCATTGGGCCAGTGGCGAAAGGATCGGCGGGCTTTTTTGTCACCGAGGAGGTGGCGTCTGTGGATGCTCGCTTTGTCTTCTTTGGTTTGAGGAGTGCCTGGGAAACAGGGGTGGGGATAGGGGTGACTGGAAGGTGGCGCGGAGCCAGCCCTGCGGCAGCGGCGGAGGCGTCGGGTGGGAGAGGAGAGGAGTCCACAGCGGTCTGCCAGGTGGGAACTGAGACACTGTCACCGTGGGAGTCAGGGAGGGGGGGAAGGAATCGAGTGGGGGAACGGAGGAAGAGGCAAGAGTGTGTGGGATGAGGACAGCAGCTTATGTAGGGGCAGAGGAACAGTTTGTCTGCGCCTACTGCAAAACTACGTAGTGAGCCACGTCACAAGCGCCGTCGAGCGCATCAAACTGTGCAATGGAAAAGGGTTCGGGACAAGCAAAATTACTATGTACAGTGCAATCCTGTAGTGAACCTAGTGCCTTCTGCATCTTCTCCTTGCAATAGTGCCCAGTACTATGTAGCTAGTGACAGTAGACTTGGTGTAGCTACTCAAAGTAATTTTAGTGCAGTAGTTGGTGCATCTGTAGTAGCTTCGCAAGCTTGTGCGGAAGCCGATCCGGCGGTAGTGCCATCTAGGGACAGTGTTATTAATCTATGTGCCGATTCTGCGCCGCTTCCTACCGCTCGCAGACCGCGCATGCGCAAGTGCAGCAAACAAACTGTATCAGCCGTTGCCCACATTCGCGCTCCCATCGTGCACCGCAAGCAAAAACCTTTTGTGACTCTTTCCATAGAAAATAAGACTGTTCAATTTCAGCTCGACGCTGGTTCCGCTGTCACATTAATTAATAAAGACACTTATGAACTTCTGGGTTCGCCAAAGTTGTCGCCGTCTCAGCAAGTGGTAACAGCATATACAGGTCAAAATATTCCCGTGCTAGGAACGTGTAGCCTGCCCGCCTCTTTTCAAGGTGTAACAAAAACAGTATCATTTGTAGTTCTTCAGGACAAATCTGCACAGAAAATTTTTGGACTAGATGCATTTGACTTGTTTGGCTTATCAATTCAAAGAGATGTGCTTCAAATTTCGTCAGTAGTGCCTCAGGACAAAATCAGTGCATTATGTGAAAAATATAGTGACTTGTTTTCGCCGGAACTAGGTTGTGCAAAAGACTTCGTGGCACACGTAACTTTAAAAGATTCTGCAGTACCAAAATTTCGTAAAGGTAGACCAGTGCCTATCGCAATTCGGGATAGAGTTACTGAAGAACTTAAACGTTGGCAGGATAGTGGGGTGATTTCTCCTGTTTCTGCGAGTCAGTGATTCTAACCAAGCCGTCAGGAAAACTTCGTCTCTGTGCGGACTTCAAATCAACAGTGAACAGTCAAACAATTGTAGACAATTACCCCCTGCCCCGACCAGAGGAACTAATGGACAAATTAGGACAGTCTCGCTTCTTTTCTAAGATTGATTTAGCAGAGACATACTTACAGATTCCGCTCGATGACGAGTCAAAAAAGTTTTTCGTCAGTCTCACATGGGCCTTTTTCAATTTCAAAGCCTATCCTTCGGCAGTTCTTCCGCCCCCGCTATTTTTCAGCGGTTTTTGGAACAGCTGACAGTGTCTGTACCGTGCTACTAGAACTATTTAGATGATATTGTGGTCTCGGGACGCACAGTTGAAGAACATTTATCAAACCTGGAGTGTCTTTTCAAAGTGTTGACTACAGCAGGTCTACATTGTAATAAAGCAAAGTGTTCGTTTTTACAGACTGAAATCGAGTACCTAGGCTATGTAATAAATGCCCAAGGCATCCATCCCTTACACTCACATCTTCGAGCAATCAAAGACTTGCCTCCTCCTAAAAATGTGCACGAATTGCAAGCAGTAATGGGAAAGCTTAACTATTATTTTAGGTTTATTCCCAATGCCTCTCAGATTGCAGCTCCACTGCATCGCTTATGTACGAAGAACGTTCCTTTTGTATGGTCTAAAGATTGCCAAATTGCCTTTGACAAATTAAAGTCTGCACTACTCAGTGATGCAGGTTTGATTCCCTTTGACCCAGAGAAGTTTGTAGTGCTGGCAGAGGATGTCTCGTCTTACGGTCTCGGCGCAGTAATGTCACATCGTATTGGATATCACGATCGGCCTATTGCCTTTGCATCCAAGCTCATGACGCCAACGGAACAGAATTACTGTCAGATAGAAAAGGAGGCCTTAGCAATAATTTACGGCGTCACAAAGTTTCATCATTATCTCTATGGTAGAAAATTCTATTTGTTGACAGACCACAAGCCTCTCACGTCGTTGTTCTCACCCACAAAGCCAATTCCGCCACGAACGGCACAAAAGCTTCAGAGATGGTCCTTGACACTGTCTAATTATCAGTATGAGATTTTGTACCGACCTACCACTAAACATGCCAACACGGACACACTTTCCCGACTTCCGGTTGGCCAGGATGTGTCGTTTGATTCTTCAGAAATGGCATATTGTCAGATAGACTCCAGAGATGCTTCCGCTGTCGCAGACTTCCCTTTGAACTCTCGTCGGATTGCACAGGAACAGCTGCGGATGCAGACCTAAGTGTGTTAGCACGTTTTGTTCACTCAGGGTGGCCTATCAGTGCCAAAGACATTGGTCGGCCTCTGGTTCGACGTTATTTTGCACAACGTCATGCATTGTCTTTAAGTCAGGGTGTTCTGTTGTTGCATACCGACAACGACCAAACAAGAGTGTTTGTTCCTGGTTCCCTGCAACGAGAAGTCTTACGCCTCCTTCATCAAGGACATTGGGGCATTGTTCGGACAAAGCAACTGGCCAGACGTCATTGTACCTGGGTTGGTATGGACGCCCAGATAGAGAGCATGACCTCACAGTGTACGGTTTGTACGGAGAATCAGGCAGCTCCTCCGCAAAGTTTCTCGGACTGGCCACGCCCCAAGGGACCATGGCAATGTTTACACATTGATTACGCCAGACCTTTCTGGAATATGCGCTGGTTAATCGTTGTAGACGCTTTCAGCAAGTTTCCTTTCGTGATTGCCATGAACTCAACGACAGGGTCTAGTACAATCAGTGCCTTAACATCTGTGTTTTGCATCGAAGGTTTGCCTGAAACTATCGTCAGTGACAATGGACCTCAGTTTGTCAGTGCGGAATTTCAACAGTTTTGTCGTGTGAATGGCATTCAGCACATCACCACCGCACCTTTTCACCCTCAGTCCAATGGTGAAGCAGAACCTTTCGTTCGAACATTCAAGTCTCACGTTGAAAAGATGAAAGGTCAGCAAGCTCTTCAAATTTTCCTGTCTACGTATCGATGCATGCCACATGACGGACCGTCTCCTGCCGAGCTGCTACACGGCCGCCTTCACCGCACTTTCCTTCACCTACTGCAGCCTCCCACGCACCAAGTCGGTTCGTATGGCGCTACGCGATTTCAGGTTTCTACGCCGGTGCTGTACAGGGTGTTTGCTGGCAACAAGAAGACATGGTTGCCAGGCATCATTCAGCGCGTGCTCGGTCGCAATATGTATGTTGTACGTTCTTCCACAGGGTTGGAGCTGCGGCGCCATGCAAACCAATTGCGCCTGCACAGGCCGCGCGATCCTGTCTCTGGTTTCTTGATTCCAGACCCAGTTAACCGCCAGGGAACACCGCCATATCGCTCGCCGACGGGCACAGCGTCCCCGAACTATGGGATCATCCCCATGGAGGTCAAAGCGCCTCCAACGCTGTCGTCACCGCAGCTGACAGCGACACCCAGTGGGACTTTGGGACTGTGCGTGCCGCCCCAGGCTGGGCCACGCACCTCAGAAGAAGATGACCTGCTCCCTCTGGCAGGAGGTGTGCGCCCTTCCCCTCGTTTTGGTGGGTTTTCCGGGGGATCGCAAGGTGGATACCGGGGCGTGGACGGCGTCTTGATCCCAGCCTCAGCTACGACGTCCGTCCCACCCGTAACGCCCCCGCCCAGGCCCTTCTCCCAGTGCCGCCGCCGTGGCCCTCAGCCCTACGCCACGACGGCGCGGCGTTTTGGGGGAGAGGGGTGTGGTGTCACACAAATCTGAAGTGCACGCCACGTACTTTCGCCGTGAGCCGCCATGCACGCACGGCTCGGCGTTCTTAAAACGTCGGCCACGAGCGCCTTCTGCTGCTACTCCGCTCGTGGCCACCACTGAACTGCATCGTTCACTTGGGTATCAGACAGGCACTAGGACTCGTCAGTAGGCAGGCCTCTGTCTAGTTTAACTATGTACCAGCATTCTACTAGTCTGCTGCCCTTCAAGTTAGTATTGTACCATCTCTATGAAATATATATCTTCTTCTAATTTAGCCTAGTGTTTCTAGATTCTGCTGTCCCACTGGCTGGTCACCTCCGTACCTGCACGCGTGCATCCTATTTTCCTGTGTCGGCCTCTCTCTACTCAGCCATCGACACCCAGGACAACCGGCAGAAACGAGACACAAAAGTGGCGACGAGGATGGGATACAAAAGTGGCGACGAGGAGCGTTAGAAGAACCTTGGACCAGCCTGCTTGCAGCCTTTAGCTAAATCGAGGGCTGAAAAATATTTGGCCTTGTCTAGTCAATCCATAATCTCATCGATACGTGGGAAGGGGAAAACTGTGTTAATCGTAATATCACTTAGTTTCCGGAAATCGGCCACCACCCTCCATTTCTTTTCCCTGACGCATCTATCTTTTTTGTTTGCATAATTAACGGAATATTCCAAGCAATCTGTGTTCCCGGAATTCGATATCGATACGGACGGGAGCAAATTACTCGCCCTTCTGCTTCAGGTATCAATTTTATTTGCTGCCGAATAGTATCTGTATATGTTAACTTATTCCCAGGTAAATGAAATATATCGTTATACGCAGAACATATCTCTATTCTGGACTGCTTCTCGATGGCTTTTAAATGATCAAACCGTAAGTTCTCTTTTAATAAGCTGATTCTTGATTACTTTTTGTTATTGAACGTGTCTATCTTCCGCACAGTCTGTTCCGGACCCGTACTGAAATTCGGAATTGCTTCCACTTTAATAAGAAGCATCTCAATCGAGACTGCCTCTTCCCGAGGGTTTAAGAGGCTAATTAAACGTGAGATTTTTTTGTACTTGCACCAGCACTCTGGTAGGTACACGCCTTCCTCTAACTCTTGTTTCTCTATGATGCCTTCTCTCAACGCTAGTATCTGCGATCTTTATCCTCAAAATCCTCTCCTCATAAGGATCTACCTCTACGGTAGCCATGTGGCCTGTTTTTGGCGCCGCAGCTTCTCTTTCCCGACTGTGGCACCGCTGCCTACCGGAAGATTGTGTAATTCGCTCTTGTGTAAGCTTTCTTTTGCGTCTCAGCGAGCTGTGCATTCTACTGCATTTACACTACTGTCCATTAAAATTGCTACACCAAGAAGAAATGTAGATGATAAACGGGTATTCATTGGACAGATATATTATACCAAAACTGACATGTGATTCCATTTGGGTGCATAGATCGTGAGAAATCAGTACCCAGAACAAACACCTCTGGCCGTAATAACGGCCTTGATACGCATAGGCACTGAGTCAAACAGAGCTCGGATGTGCGTACAGGTACAGATGCCCATGCAGATTCAACACGATACCACAGTTCATCAACAGTACTGATTGGCGTATTGTGACGATCCAGTTCCTCGGCCAGCATTGACCAGACATTTGGTGAGAGATCTGGAGAATGTGCTTGCCAGGGCAGCACTCAAACATTTTCTGTATCCAGAAAGGCCCGTACAGGACCTGCAACATGCGTTCGTGCATTATCCTGCTGCAATGTAGGGTTTCGCAGGGATCGAATGAAGGGTAGAGCCATGAGTCGTAATACATCTGAAATGTAATGGCCACTGTTCAAAGTGTTGTCGATGTGAACAAGAGGTGACCGAGACGTGTAACCAATGGCCCCCGTACCATGACACTAGGTGATATGCCAGTATGGCGATGATGAATACATGCTTCCAATGTGCGTTCACCGCGATGTTGCCAAACACGGAAGCGACCATCATGATGATGTAAACAGAACCTGGAGTCATCCGAAAAAATGACGTTTTGCCATTCGTGCACCCAGGTTCATCGTTGCGTACGACATCACAGGCGCTCCTGTCTGTGGATGCAGCGTCAAGGGTAACGGCAGCCATGGTCTCCGAGCTGATAGTCCATGCTGCTGCAAACGTTGTCGAACTGTTCGTGCAGATGGTTGTTGTCGTGCAAACGTCCCCATCTGTAGACTCAAGGATCGAGACGTGGCTGCACGATCCGTTACAGGCATACGGATAAGATGCCTGTCATTTCGACTGCTAGTGATACGACGCCGTTGGGATGCAGCACGGCGTTCTGTATTGCCCTCCTGAACTCACCGATTCCATATTCTGCTAACAGTCATTGGATTGCGACCAACGCGAGCAGCAATGTCGCGATACGATAAACCGCAATCGCGATAGGCTGCAATCCAACCTTCATCAAAGTCGGAAACGTGATGGTGCGTTTTTGTCCTCCTTACACGAGGCATCACAACAACGTTTCACCAGGCAACGCCGGTCAACTGCTGTTTGTGTATGAGAAATCGGTTGGAAACTGTCAACAAGCATGTTGTAGATGTCGCCACCGGCACCAACCTTGTGTGAATGTTCTGAAAAGTTAATTTGCATGTCACAGGATCTTCTTCCTGTCGGTTAAATTTCACGTCTGTACAACGTCATCTTCGTGGTGTAGCAATTTTAATGTCTAGGAGTGTATATTTTGCATGGTCAAAATTTGTCTTGGCGCTTTTCGCCTCTATCTCCGCACACAACTGTAATAACTTATCCCTGATTCTTAGGGTTCCTCGGACGAAATTAATCACTACACTGTGCTTAGTAAGGAAATTCTACCCATTAAACCAGTATAGGGAATATCTAACTTCCCTCCTACCAGATGAAACTCATATTTCACCCTTAACTCATTATTTAATTCAAAATCTAGAATTGCTGTCCCACATGTATGAATGATTTGACTTGTAATGCCCTTAATTTTTATACTTTTTTCAGTTCTATACCTGACCTGACTTCGCAGATACTTCACATTAAACAAGCTAATCTGAACGCCATTGCCTAAAAGCAAAATTATTGGCCTCTCTGTACTTTGTGCATATTTCAATTCCGCAAAATCATTTTTACTTTCACAGTCGACTTTCAATACCTTTACCAGCTCAGCATAAGGCGACTGCCCTTTTATGTTTTTCGGTATCTTTCCTGTTTGTATTTTTCAGAGATGAACCCGTGTTTTCGGTACACTCTCTTGCCACGTGCCCTGGCCTATGACGCACAAAACACACAACTGGCTTCGCCCTCTTGCAAGGACTTCTATGTCCCACTAAATTGCAACTTGCACATCTAACTGGTTTTTGACTCTCTGTCTGTCGAGACGCTTGGGCAGTTTCGACCTTGCGAATTCTTTTCTCAACTCAGCAGTCTCTCGTTAAACGCCGCGACTAACCACAGGTTTTGCACTTGACCTGACTTCTGCAACCTTTAGCCATATGTTCTACTCACCCACATACGAAACACTTAAGGGTAACCTTTTCCGATTTGCCCTGATGATTCAAGTCATTTAAACCTTTTTCTTTGGTAGACATAATCGCTGACTCTTCTGTCAAAGCCACCTCAACAGCCTCAGTTAGGGTAATGTTTTCTCCCCTTGCACGCACAATTGTCTGTATATGCTCATCATAGATTCCCTGAATGAACACTGCTCTACTTAACTTTCCTTGTAGTGACAACGACCCTGCTAATTCTGAATCAGGCATGGTACCATGTACTGCCTCACGAAATTGATGTTGAAGCCAAGCTACTTTGCTTGCCCAGTCTGCAATCAATTATCCCTTCGACTGCCTAGTGGAAACACCTTACAAGCGTAGAAATCCAAGGTCCGGTCACAAGCCTAATTTTCTAATAAAATATTTCTCACTTCTTCCTATGTGGAAGATAATTCACCCATGAGGAGTTTACTTCGTGCAGGACCCTGAATAAGTGTTTTTACAAACTTCAATAATGTTGGATCGTCTATCTCGTGCACTAATTCAACGTTATGTCTATATTATTAATGAACTCATTTAGCGCAGACTTGGTACCATCGAAAGCTTGGGGTATCAGTTTAAGTTCGTCACCGATAGTAATGTTAGAGGTGCAGGGGTCGAGCGACTGCTGGCGCATCCTTGGTGGGAATACACTCAGGTGGTGTTGGAGAGCGGGTTATTTGTCAATAGGCCAGACTCCTAACCGCCACGGTATGCCCTGCAGGAAGAGGTAGGGGCGGTTCTGGTGCCGCCGTTGGCGTAATGAAAGAATATTGTTCAGTAAAACATTTATTCTTAAATGGTGCACATGGCTACGTACTCCAGGCGACCAGGACGATGATGTAGGCGGCCTTCCGATGTACTGTGTGCTGACAGTGCGACTGCGTCCGCACTAGCTCAGTGGGAGGAGGCAGGCGCCCTGTTGCCGCGCCGTTTGTTGTGTACTGTACGGAAGTACAGCGGAACGTTTGAATGATAGATTCACACGTCCCATCTGATGGTTCTCGTTTCCCGCCCTAACTGCTGTCTCACCTCATCTGCATACTGGACCGCATTGTCGGTTCTCGTGTGGTGGTGATGTGTGCTGACTTCTGGCCTACCGGTAGGTAGGCGTCCCTCCTAGGAACGCTGAGGTTTCGATGTGCAGGCCATGGAAGTCCTCCCAGATTCTTCCCCTGCGTCCATAGTCGGTTGTAGCACAGGAATCGAAGTTATGCAGAAGTCGAGAAGTCGGCATCCCGCCGGTTGAAAGCTGATGTAGAAGAGTGCTGGAGTTCTATAACAGACTTTTACCGGCAGTGGCGGCGCTAGACGAAAATTGGGCGTCGGCGAACTCGTCTTTGCGAGGCCCTTTTCATTTTTTCAGTAATGAAAAAAATGTTAAATAAAACGAGCTGAATGGTACAACAATGATCATTATACTAAAATTTTATTAGTATAATATACAAGTATTATTGCAATGACAAAAATTACGATAAACAAACACAAATTAAAATAGAGAAACTCTCCAGCTTTTCGCCTCACTGAATTTTTTTAAAATCACATCTTATAATTAATACTAGCCGCTATTTCAGTTTCAATATTGATAGTACTGACAACGCAGATAGTCTTTCGTGGCTCACTGTGCTTCTCAGGTAAGTCTAAATCAATTTTAACTTTGAGAAGCTTCTCAGCCGAAGCTGTACTGACTGGAACTGTGAGCATGATTCTTGTTGTTATATAAACTTTTGGATGTACTTCTTATTGTGACCGAAGGTCGAACTGGGTCGGGAGCGACACGCGAACGAACGACCGGCTAAGCGTCGCCGCTAACGATAATCACTACACGAGACCACAGAGGCGACAAACAATGACAACTAAATGGAAAAGACAGACCAAACGTAAGCCAATCGAAACCTTGACGGAGCCAAGTACGATGCCAGATAACAACAGAATGCCGATCGTATACCGAGCGCAGTCAACACACGACTGAGGAGCGAGCTGCGGCTCCGGGCCCTAAATAGTGCGGCTCTCTGCGCAGATGACCGGCGCGGTAGGCGCGCCACAGCGTGCAGCGCTCTAGTGGCGATGGCAGCGCTAGTAGGTTGTGCGCGCCGCCTAACGGCCGCTGTCACAGTCCATGTGCTCTGGTGGACTCTCAAACTCATCGTGCCGGGATACCGGATCCCTTCCCTCTGAAATCGGCTCGAAGGGATGGAAGCGCCCAGGACAGTGCTTCGGAAGGTGGACCGACGGCACGAGTGGTGTCCCGGTTGCAGAGCCCGTTAAGTCAGGGTACAGATGTGGGGCCTCCGGAGAGGTACAAGGATGCGTCGGTGTGGAAGGCGATTGCCGAGAGGATGAATGTAGAGGTGAGCTCTCTATGTCCATGCCTGTGTCCCCTGGGGTCGCCGACGCTGCCCTGAGGCGCATATGGAGCCCCTGTGGTTGAGGTGTGTCGGAGGGTGATCTGCTCTGTGAGCACAGTCATGGCTGAGAGTGTGTCACCTCTGTACCTGCACTGACTGGAGCCGCGGACAACATCCCAGAGCACAGATTGTAGCCATGGGGTCAGGGGAGTGGCAATGGTGGGGGCTCCAAGTCTGGGTGTGCTACTGGTTGGGATGGTGCAGGGAAACGAGGACGAAGCTGGTTAGTATGTCGGTGCTCCAAACCCCTCTGAGTGTTGACAGAGAGGAGGTGTCGCCCATGAGTGGCCACTACTGTAGTCGGCACCCATGAGGGCTTTCTGCCATTGGAATGGGCCCACACAGTGCAACCTGGCGCATATCACCCAGTTCTCCAAGAGATGAAGAAGGATGTGTGGCTGTCGGCCATGGAGGAGTTCTGCCGGGCTATCATCCTGGATAGGGGTAGTTCTGTAGGTACTCAGGAATAATGTGAGGGCTGCTGTGGTGGTGGACATGCCCACAGATTTCAGCATTTGTTGTCTGAATGTTCGCACCAGCCGCTCAGCAGCGCCATTGGAGGCTGGGTGAAATGCGGGACTAAACAGGTGTTTGATGCCATTGGCATCACAAAACTGCTGAAAGGCTGTAAACTGGGGCCCATTGTCAGAGACGCTGGTACGGGGTAGACCCTCGATAGCAAGAATTTGTGTGAGGGCATTGAGTGTTGCAGCCGTGGTGGTGGATGACATGTTGACTACATATGTGTAGTGGGAATAGGCATTGATGACAATAAGCCACATAGATCCCAGAGAGAGGCTCGCAAAGTCAAGATGGACGCGGTCCCATGGGCCATGTGGAGCAGGCCAGGGAGAGAAAGATTGGGCTGGAGCAGCCTGGTGCTTAGCACAAGCGGAAAATTGGCGGACGACGGCCTCCACATCTTTGTTCAGACCTAGCCAATAAACGTGTCTCCTGGCCAGGGATTTCATACGTGACATACCCCAATGCCCCCGATGGAGAAGATCAAGAACCTTAGGGCGTAAAGCAGGTGGGATAACCACCCAGTGGGTATCGCCTCAGCATCGAGCAGGAGAACACCATCAATGACAGACAGTCAATGAGAGAGATGGGACCAGACCTGTAGCTGTGAAGCTATTGACTTCGGGAAGTAAGTGGGCCACCCATGAAGCACATGATGGATGACCTGTTGTAAGAGAGGGTTCTGGCATGTGTCTGCAGCAATGCACATGGCTGTGATAGGGAACCAATCTAAGGTATTTTGTCGTTCCAGATCAATGTGGAAACAGGAGACTTCATGTCGGTCAAATGCTGGGTCAGGAGCTGAAGGCAGACGAGAAAGAGCGTCTGAATTGGTGTGTTGTGTAGTAGGCTTATACTTAATGGTTTAGTTGTATGAACTAAGAAATAGAGCCCAATGCTGGAGTCTACCCCTGTTCTCAACAGTTTTTTTATATCCACATCATTATTTTCTCGTTCCTTTAACACAGCATTTGTTAAATACTCCCCCATTGTTTCTGCAATGGCAATGAACCCAACAAAGTATTCCTCAGTCTCTCCAGTTGAGGAATTGCAAAATCCTAATATTATTGACATTTGTTCCACACGGCTCACATCCCTGGTACAATTGAGCATGAAGGTATAATATTTTGCTTGTTTGACTCTTTTTAAAATTTCGTTAAGGACGGACTTTGATATTAATGAAATTAATTCGTTTTGGATCTTGTGGCTCAGATAATGCTGAAAAAGTTGTTTTTCATTAATACTTTGCAAGTGCTCTTTTAGTGTTAGATCATATTTGGATAACAGTTCAAATAGGTCTATAAAATTTCCACTGTTTCCAGTATCATTCAGGTTAAGGGATTCTCGATGACCTGTAAATGCCAGACTGTGTAAGGCTAAGTAGTTGATAATATCGAAAATCTTTCAAACACGTTATTCTAATACTTTTGTGATTCCCTAATCAATCTCTCGTTTTCCTTACCTATTGCTTTCTCATATTTGATTCCTTTATAGAATTCCATCCATTTAATCATACTCTCCATGTGTATTTGACTTTGTTCATGTCCGTGCAATATCCTACTCAGATCTTTCCAGTCAGCCTTCTTTTACCATCTGTGTCTGCAAATGTGAAAAAAATCTACATGGAAAGCAATAAACTTTATCTTGAGATGTGGAGTAAACCAATCACTTGCGATGTTGCTCTCTCAATTTTCTAGTAAACTTTCATTTACTTAAATATCTTTGCGTCTTTGGGATAACTCTTATCAGATTTTTCGAGGTTTTGTTGGGGATCAGTTTGAAATAAGCCATGACAATGTGAATCTGTTACTGGAAACACCCATTTCCCCGGATCTAACTCTGTAAATGACTCTGTTTTATGAACAATGTCCTCTCGATTTTCTGAATCAAAATTATTTTCACTTCTTAACTACTTATCTGCTCAGAATGTTGTATAACAGTAGTTTCACTCAATTCTGATGCTGTATCAGAAAGGGTAACAGATTAATTCGACCCTGATTCTTTTTCAGCGACTACCGAAACTTGGAGGACAGATTCATATGGAGCAGATTCACCTGAAGTAGGTTTCTTCAGAAATTTTATCATGCTCTTACTCATAAATTGGTTGGATATGGCTGTCTCAGCCTTTCTTCTTCTTTTTGATGCATCGGACTCCCATTTCCTCCCTATCTCTCTTTCTCTTGAGGCTCCTCCAGACATGTTGATCTAAAAATTATTTTTCGTTAAGTACATTGATAAGTGCAGTTCCATCAAATGGCGTTATTACGGTCTGTTTTGAGGTTGTTTTTACCATAACTTCCATAGGTTGTATTATATATAATTCTTTGTCAATGAAATCAGAGGGTGTATGTAGAATGAATGAAACATCCTAAAAACAGAAAAGTCAATGAGCGCCGATATTTGCCTGAGACACATAAATAAAGTGGCTAATGATATGGATGACAATTGCAGTTAGAATGCTTTTCCACTTGCATTGCATGAAATTTCAACACGGAGACTGTTAATCCGATATTTATCAAGATTTACATAACACTCAAAACAAAACTCGTGGAATGCAAAAATACAGTTTCTCACTTAAGATAATTAGTGAAAGCGGGTGGCAAGTTGCTGCTATGCAGCGCGAAAGAGCAAATTCACCATACTATTGTAAATTACCCCATTTGATGGTGCTTAAAAGTACTCAGTGTTTTAGTATAGAAAGAACTGGACATGGTATCGTCATACATGGCAGCATGGTTTTTATATTTTACCATGTATGATGCCAGAACAACAAGTAATAAAATATAAGAATTATCTAATAAATATTTACATACTATAACATGGATGTTTGTGTGTGTGTGTGTGTGTGTGTGTGTGTGTGTGTGATCCACATCTTGCTCCTACTATAGGATTTTTTATTATGAAGACTCGAGTTTAAGCTTCAGTTATTACAAGCAAACCAGTAGGTCTATCCCAAAATAAGTTACACCAGTCTCTATGGCGGCTTCATCGTAAGACATAAATAATACATCTGAACTAGAGAGAAAAAAATTATTTCCTCCTTAAAAGAGGAGCTATTTTATAAAAGTAACGAGGGAAGACAGTTTGAACCCTATTTTCATACAACTACATACCTCGTTAAGACACCAAATGGAGATAGTAGCCGATACGGCATTTAACTCTGGGAGGCCTCAGTTTGTTATCTGCGCTGCCCCAAAGCCTCCAACAAGCAAAGTCCACCACTTGTTCAACTATCAACTAATTTTGATCAGACCATAGCACTTACATAAAATTAATGACAGTAAAAAAAATATGCTTTACAGACAAATAAATATGCTCAGAAATGTATCTAAATACTGACTTACCTTACAAATATGAAATCAACCTCAACAGTGTGATAAATTTTTCGAAATATAGGTAATAACTTATATACAATAAACATACAACAAATGTTTCACTCAGTAATGACAAGGAACGTAGACGGAAGTGTTCTACATGCGAGTCTCTTGACACACTTAGTTTTGTACCGCGGCCAAAGGGAAAATCAGGCCCCAGCGCGGACGGCATGCCACGTAAGCAAGGTAGTTCCGAGCCAGAGCGATCACTAGCTCAGTGGCTGCCCGCTATGAGGCAGTGGGGCGTGCCCCAGCGGCCGGCCAGTCGGCTAGCGATCGCGCCGGCTCGGAACTACCTTGCTTACGTGGCATGCCGTCCGCGCTGGGGCCTGTCTTTCTCGCCGGGCACAGTTTTGTACGTAATTTCGTCACTACCGTTTAGTGCACATGCGCAGATTCACGACACGTGTTGTGTGGAAATTCCCTTAACTGATCGGTAACAGTCGGCAGCACTCGTGAGACTTTGTGGCGGGCTAGGGTGAAAATGTTCGTTGTCAATTGCACAGCGTGTGCTAACAGCCTGGTGTCACTGCATTGTTGTCTACCTTGTTGTCATATTTGTAACTGAGCTGGGCTGCTGTTATTGTGTTTTGTTGCAATATTTTCATTGTTTAATTTGTCCAACAGTAAACTCATTTTCGATAACACAAAGTATTTAACTGAAAATTTCATCACTGCTGCACTCATACGAAAATAAATACGGACAATAAATAGCTACCGTTCGGAAATGGCCGAGCGCACTATTGCATCATATCAAGGTGCGCGAGGTTGCTCCCGTCGGGGGTAGAATCCCAAACTCGGGTACGGATGTCGTGTTCACAAGCTCGTACTGTTCCATTTAACTTGCGCTGAAGTGTGCGTCCATTCCTGTTAGCTTGACTCAGTACGTATCACGCAACGTAGCAAATGTTTCCCTTCACCCGTGAAGTTTCCACAGCAATCAACCCGAGACTTAGAAAATTTTACCGCTATACCCCTACTACAGAACTGGCGTGCAACAGAGGCAACCTCGCTGTTAGCAAATGTATGGTTAGTAGTGGTCATGACTTACTTCCTTGTCGATGAGCTGAGCAGAGATTGTGAGCCGCTGTGCTGAATGCTGCACGCAGCTTCGCTGTCGACGGCGTCGAGTTTCTATCGGCTGGTGCAGTTTGCGTCGTCGGAGAAACGCCTGGGACGATTCAGCGCGACCTAAGGGACCCCACCCCCGCTTTGCCGTGAAGGCGGTTGCCCGATGACCCACTCTTTGCCGTAAAGTTGTGAAGTCGGTCGTCCGATGACCTCCTCGTTGGCGTGAAGCCGTGAAGACTAGTTTCCCGCTAGGCGTCTACCGTTATCTTCCCACTCCGTCTGTCCTCATGGCAGTGTGGATGCTGCTTCTAATAAAAGCCTCTAAGGTCTAAGTCGTCAGTACAGTCATGACATCGGGCTGAGTACAAACGAAGTATCCCTCTATCTCAAAATCAGGAATAGCAACCTCATACCTGGCACCAGAAATGGTTCCTATGTCGTACTCTAACGCAGGGGAGAGGAAAGGGGTTTTCGGTCAGTCTGCAAGTCCGGAATCGCCGGCCGCGGTGGCCGAGGAGACTGAGGCGCTCCAGTCACGGTCTGCACGGCCACTACGGTCGAGGGTTCGAATCCCCCCTCGGGCATGGATATTTGTGCCGTCTTAAGTATAAGGTATTTGATAAGTAGTTTGTAAGTTTAGGGACTGATGACCCCGAAGTTAAGTCCTATAAGCTTAACAAACATTTGTAAACAACAAGTCCGGAGTCCAAAGGAGTGACTACAGAAAGACAAGCAATCAGCATCTGCGAGAGATGTCGGGGCTCAGGGGGATTCTTGTTCCGAAGACTTTGGGAACTCATTGGCAAATGGAAGTATATTTATTGCATACTATCTACTAATACTACTACAATGAGGCTAATCATTTAGAAACACGAAATAATACATCCGTTTCCACAACAGAAGTCAGTTTTACGTTCCCTGGGGAAGAGCCTGATACAGCTAACCTTCCTAGCAGCATTCCATGAAAGATGCACTCCCTGCGAGAAACAGACTGTCGTGGAGCTTACTCGAGGCTGGTGGCGAACGACACGGATCCGGCGCCCAACTCGTCTGACGGAGAACTCCTTCCTCGATCGAAAAACCGGTGGTTTTAAAGGCTAGTGTGGGCGCACTATTTTCCCCCACTTTCTGGTACCTAACAAATTCCTAATGGCCACAGCTATGTTCAAACAATCTTATTTGTGGCTTGCCACCTCCCTGAGTCCTCTAGCGAACCACGTTTCTGTCCTGTTCCTGCTGCCATTCCCTGGGTGGAACTTGTTTTTGCACTAACAAACTCCATACTTGGTAACAACATTGTTCAGCTGAAAAGCAAACGTCACGGTGCTACCCAGTATGGTCAGCAACAACAATGTTTTACGTTAGTTGGCAACGCCTTATGCCCTCTCCAGAGTGGGGAGCTGCTAACTAGTAGTTATCCTCCTTCATCCTCTCCCTCTAGCCTCATGAAACCACTGATGTCGCTGTTCCCAGGGACTGGTATCAACTTTGCTCCGTACATTAATACGTGCCTGTTGGCAACCAAGTACTAATGTAATACCATACAACATCGTCTAGACGCCGTATGAAGTTACCTTGCTATTCTCTGAAAGGAAAACCTCCATATGGGACAATGGCTGAGGACATCTGCAGTTCACAAGATTTCTTTACTGCCTACACCCTGTAAGCTATATCGGTCCATTGTCGCCTATTATCTGCGATGGTCTCTATTTCTCAGCTTGAAGTGCGTCCCTTTGGCTTCACACAGCCTCTCAGCAATGTCAACAGTATTAGTCATATAATGCATTTGCTTTTATGTCTGTATTACATCATAAATAATATACAGTATGTTTTGTAATGATCTAAAGCATTTACATCTCATATGTTTCTGATTGATATATGTAGTTTCCTTTTATGTCTTTCGGAGATTTTTATTCCTCGTCAATATATGATTTCGTTATAGAGTTTGATCTAATCTGAGTTATACAATGATACTCCTAAAGGAACAGAATTGTCGATGGTCCGCAGCTATAAATGTTAATTATACAAATATTACTTATATGAGAGCCTAGACTGGCTAAAGATAGTGCAAGTATGTATGTCTCTCACCGTCGCGGGAACCACGCTAAATGCTTGCGAGCACCAGGGGAAGTAAGGGAAGTGCAACATATGGAAGTTTGGGTCTAGCCAGAGAGCGTGTTCGGGTGGCCAAGTGGTTAAGGCGACCGCTCGCGGTAAGTGGGAGACCCGGGTTCGAGTCCCAGTTTGGCACAAATTTTCATGTGTTGCAAAAGCATAGACCAACTAAAGAATAACAGCTAAATTCGGAAATCCCCGCAACCTGTGAATTAATATTTGTATAATTAATCTGAGTTAGTTAAGGGGTAACAATTTTGACATAAGTTAAGGGCATTATTTATGAAAGTGTTGTGTCTCATTCATCCTATGAAGCATTGTCTACATCGCTCCAATTCATGTATTTGAGCAGTTTTCTAAGAAGATCAACTTTTGGCTTACTGACTACCTTATTAGATTCAGATTTGATAGATTTTATATCCTGACCTGTATTAACAGCTATCAAAAGGGACTGCATGTCATTGTCTGGAAGGCTACTTATTATTGGTTTTATAATAATGCCGCAAGACCGCAAGTTATCCGACTGCCGTCATGGCGCAAGGGATAGCATCACTAATTGTGGTGCTGAAGGTCGCCGGTCCAAGTCCGTCCACCAGCAAAAATTTCTTTCTTTGTATTTATCATTTCCAGAATGTTCTACATGTTTCTCATGTTTATCTGTAATTTCTACATGTTTCTTATGTTAACTATTCTTCTAATTTCTGGTACATTCTGTCAGTCTATGAATAGCAGATCATTCTGCTCGAGGGGCAGTCAGTGCTGCATGTATGTTTCAGTTCACAATAAACTTGCTTTCAGTATAAGTGCCGGGTTCAGTTGACAACCCTACCTTCGAAGTGAAGCCCGCTTCCATTTCAATGCAACATTGTTTGGTGGAGGTGCCAGGTGTCTTTTGCAACAGCTGCATCAGTGTGGCCCCAATTAGGCAACGTAAAAGCCGTCGCTTACACGGACTAGAACCGGAATATAAGGGATATACCAAGTACATCCTTTCGAAAGTCTGTATCATCAGAAGACCCATGGACACGAAACCAGCGGTAAGCCAGCAGCACATCAGACACTCGTCGGTGTTCTCTGGAGACACTGGACAGGCCTCCAACAAATGGCTAAAAGAGTTCGACTGAGTCGGCAAGTATAACAAGTGGAATCATACAATGTGCTTGGACATCGTTTATTTCTACCTGGACGGAACAGCCCAGCAATGATTTGAAAACAGCAAAGAGAAGCTGAATGACTGGGAAACGTTCCACACGGAACTTACAAAGAAGTTTGGGTACCGCCAGCGACAAATCCGCTTGGCGGAAAAACAACTCAAGAACCAGGCCCAACGACATGGTGAGCTGACACAGTCGTACATACAGAATGTTTTGGCCCTGTGTGACATAGTTAACCCGGATATGACTGAGGACGACAAAATCACGCACCTGATGAAGGGTATTGCAGAAGACATGTACCAAGCTCTTCTGATAAAAGACGTCGCTACGACGGAAGATTTCATCAAGTGGTGCCAGCAGACTGAAGAGATGCACCAAAGGAAGGTTGGACGAAAGAAGACAGACTCCCCAACGTAATCCCTATGGCCATTGTGGAAGACCAGCATGACTTTGATTCTATCGTACGACAAATTGTGACAGAAGAATTACAACAGTTTATGGCAGCCGGGACTATTAGACCGAGCGAGCATGAGATTATGGCCTTGGATGTAAGCCCCGTAAGTCACGAGGGAGCCGCTGAGGAAGAGGTATTTCAGACATTAGCTCCTGTCTGTCCCGTCAATCGCACTCAACGTGAAGAATGGCCTTGCCCTGCTATGACTAACGCTGCAGCCGCCAAATGGCAGCCCATGAATCAGCCGACGCGGCCACAACCAACTCCCCCGGCAACCATGACGCCCCACAGAAGAACAGACACCTGGAGGACAGAAGACAACACGCCACTGTGTTTCCACTATGGGTGCCCTGGATATCTCGTACACTACTGCAGAGAGAGAAGGCGAATATTCGACGATTATTTTGTCGCAAGACGTCAGCTATCAGAGCAGTTCTATACCAGGCAATCACCTGCTGAGGAGTTCAGTCCACCTGTGGGAAGAAGCCCATCGCCGCACCCTGGACGAGGTCGCTCCCCGACGCGATGCTGCCGTTCACCGTCACGGTACAGGGTACCAGCCGCTTCCTTAGCCGCCGCGCCCAGGAAAACTAAGCGAGGCGACCATCTACGCATCTACGGAGGTGAGGCCGCCGCAGATGAAAATCCTCCATGGACGACAGTCGCTAATACGTCGCGAAATCTTATCGACGTCATAATCGACGACCAACCTGTCTGGAGACAGTTCATTCACTGTATTGTCGTATAATTACCGCCGCACACTAAAGAAGACAATGTTCTGTGATACGGGAGCTACTGTGCTGAATGTCGCAAACCGAAAGTACGTCCAGCCAGCAGGAACTTGTGTCGCAAGAAGAACCATCAACAACAGGACCCAGCCGTTTGAATTTGTCGTTTTACAAGAATGTAGTCATAATGTCATCCTCAGATGGGACTTCCTTCAGGCATCCCAAGCCATCATTCACTGTGGAAGATCCGAGCTGCAAATTGAGGAAGTCGTTCCGACTGGTACACGTAATACAGAATTTTCTGGAAAGTTATTTGCCATTGACAATGTGACGATCCCGCCATTGACAATGAGAAGAGTTCCAGTCACAAACACAGATGACTAGTTTAACTGTGAAGTGCTTGTCGATAGTAAAAAGTTTATTAGGCTCACAAAAGAAATTTACATACCAGCGCTATCATAAGCATTACCAAAGGTCGAGGAGAGATTTGGATGACTAATTGTCACGAGCAGTCACAACTTATTTCCAAAGGAATGTGTATCGCGACAGCCGAACCAATCCAGGACGGCGAGCTCAACGTCATCAATGAAGACCCATGCTCTGCTGTTAGTACAGACATTACTCTGGAGGAAACAACCGTGGAACTGCCAATAGGGCCTGGACTGACCAAGGAACAACGCCAGCGGGTGTTAGCTATACTACGCCAATTTGCAGGTCCATTCACACCCCAGCAGGAGAAAAGTCAGACGAAACGGCCCACGATTAGGCACCATATCAATACTGGAGATCATCCACCAATTAGCCAGCGTTCGTATAGAGTGTTGCCAGCTGAAAGACGGATAATTCGGAGAAGATGTTGCACGATGACATTATTCAACCTTCGGAGAGTCCTTGGTCGTCGTAAAGAAGAAGGATGGCATGTGCCGATTATGTGTCGACTATCAGCAGCTGAATAAAATCACAAAGGAAGATGTTTACCTATTGCCACGCATTGACGACACCTTAGACTGCTTGAAAAGAGCTACATACTTCTCAACTACAGACATGGAGATACGTTACTGGCAAATCGAGGTTGATGAAGCTGACAGGGAAAAGATGGATTTTATTACAACTGACGGCCTCTATGAATTCAAAGTAATGCCATTTGGATTATGTAATGCTCCGGCCACATTCGAACGCTTGATGGACAACTTGCTTTGACACCTTAAGTGGAAAGAAATTTCAGCCTTCACTGAATTAGGGGACATTACAGCTGAACAGAGGGAAGATCCAGCACTATTAAAAACCATGGAGGCATTGGAGAAAGGAGAAACGACCAATGGAGAGTTCCAACTTATAAATTGGACATTGTATAAAAGCAACTACGATCCACTGGGCCCTAAATGGCTACTGGTCGTTCGAGCTCATGTCCAGCCCGCTTTCTCAAGTATTTCCATGATGCTCCAATATCCGGTCATCTGGGATTCATGGGACCTTAGACAGAATCAGACGCAGGTGTTACTGGAAAGGTCTTACCGATCTGTCAAGCACTATGTTGGTCACTGTAAAGAGTGCCAGCGACAGTAGCATGTGCCGCTATTACCTCCAGGGCATCTCGTACCAATTCCACCTGCAGCAGCTCCATTACACCGGGTTGGAATCGACCTTTTAGGGAGGTTTCCGAAGTCGACAACCGGTAACCGATGGATAATAGTCTGCACTGACTACTTCACACGCTACGCTGTCACCAAACCTGTGCCAACTGCAGAAGTTCCAGAAATCGAAAAATATCTTGTATAAGACATTATTTTGAAGCATGGTGCACCACTTGTGATGCTATCTGATCGAGGAATAGTATTCCAGTCAAAACTAGTATCAGAGGTGATGTCACATTGCAACATTGTCCACAGAATGACAACTGCATACCATCCTCAGACAAATGTTCTTACAGAACGTTTTAACCAGACGTCAGCAGATCGCTGTCGATGTACGTCGATGTTGAGCATAAGGATTGGGATACAATACTGCCAGTCATGACATTTGCTTATAATACAGCAAGACAAGACAACACAGGCTTGACGCCGTTTTTCCTGCTCCATGGTCGTGAAGCTGAGATGACAATGGATACGCTGTTACCGTTCCAGGCGGACGACACCCAGAATGACTATATGAAACATCTCATCAGCTGGCTCACATACGGACACTGGAAGCCCAGGAGAAGGATCGTCAGCAGTATAACGACAAGCACGGACCTGTTGTGTACAGCCCAGGAGATTTGGTATGAATTTTTACTCCTGTATGGATAGTTGGGCTGTCAGAAAAGTTATTGAAATGATAGTTTGGTTCGTAACGTGTTATACGCCACCTGTCAGATGTCACATACGAAGTTGAGGATTATGATCCATCGTCGAAACGACTAAAACGAAGAGACATTATTCACATCCTCCGCATGAAGCCTTACTACAATCCTGAAGAGCAGATAGGGGAAAATGGCTTCTTGTCAAGGACTCTAGGGAAAGTATTGATACTAATGAACCCACGACAGAAACGTCTGTCATCAGTACTCGTGTAGAAGGGAAGGATTCTCCAGAACTGCCATACAGAGGACTCATGACAAGACCAAGATCCAGGACATTGCAGCTGGCTCCAAAGGGAACCTTACAGCGGGTGGCTAGTTTTTCAGGAGAGTGAGCAATGCCACAAGCCCCTAAGTCAGTGCCTCCCCCACCCCCCTCTTCAGTTTCCTGCTATTAACCCAGCCAGTTGACCATTCCCTTTCCTGTTGAGGTGATGCCTAATATAATCCTAGTTGCTGAGTGAATCAATAGGAACCACAACAATGTTTGACACTGCACCTGATCCAAGCAACCGTTCCAACTATAACTCTCATGACAGAAGCGTTCATATGAGGTTGGTTGTGGTGTTGCAGAACAGACATAAACTCAACATGGTATGCTTCAATGATGATGCAATCTATGCCAGGGCACACTCTATGTTGAACCCCAGTTCTCTGTCAATACTGTTCCCCAGACCACCCACAATGACCAAGATGTCTTCGTTGGTAAAGCCTTTACAAAGTGAACCTGAATCCTCTGTCACCTGACACAGACCAACACTAGGATTGAAAAAAACTTGTGACCTGGCATTCTCTTCCAAATTAATCCTGCAAGAGTTGTCCCAAACCTCTGGCTTTGATGATTTACCTATTATTATTCAGTCTTCTATTTACAGTTTAAAATTCTATTTAAAGCTTAGCTCCGTCTACATCAGCTTCTGTCTGAGCCTCGTCAGTTTCTAACTGGAGCACCAGGTCAAACATATTTTGCACATTCACCAGAAAGCTGTCTGAGTTCCGACCTATTTCTTCACACCTGTTGCCACTTCCCACCTGTCTTTAGTCTTCTCCCATGTTAACCTGTCCAGATCCCTCCTAGCCTTATGTAACTCAGCACGAAGGGCAGCAATTTTTCCCTTCTGGTCCACTATGTTCCCTTCTCTACTGCATATCAAACAAAATCACTGATGAGTCCCGCCCACTTGACCAATTCCTACCCCGCTATAGTCACACCAATAGAAAAAAGTATAGCACCCATCGCATTTTACCTTGCAACTAACAATTCTACTACAAGCCACTTATCGTAAAAGTATTACTTTAGTGAGAAGAAGTCAATTAAATTACAGTTAAAACAAAGAAAACGCGTTTGCGAAAATTAGGCCTACTCACGACAGTACGTAAACAAAAGTAATATGTGTGAAGTCTATAAAACAAACTAAAATTTATGAGCGAAACTTCATGTTTATACCCGGTTCATAGTTATGTCAGGTCTTTCTAGCCTTAAGATAATCTATAAATGATAGAATATCTCCAATAACCAATAGTATCGCCCATAATTGGATCTAATTCCACTGGGTTTATTAAATTTCTTATCAGACCATGAAGATAACATAATACTGTTACATACGATGATCGCTAATCGTTCATTGAATTACCCTAAAGTTAAATAATCGTTCGACAGACACGTCTTGCTCAAATATTGATTGATTATCCAGAGTATCTGTACGCCTTTAATTAAGTGTCAAAGGTAGTATTAGGTTCAGCTTATATTAGTTGAAATAAATAAATATTGAGGTACGTGTTGAATTATGAGAATTATGCACTGATAAGTAAAAACTATTTTCATTATTATTAACTCTAGTCACACAATGTTATCTGCTATCTCTGAAAACAAGTTTCGACCAGGATTCAAAAACGATGTACTTTGGTGTTTTGTCGACATTATTGTATACGTTACTCCGGAACGTCCGAGAAGTTATTTAGTGGAAGTTCCTCTTGTGCGGATACGTTCGACTTTAAATAGTGGGCTTTCCTTTTATTTTGATACACGCGTATCACTATTTTATTTCGCGGGAAACCTAAAATGACGTCATGGCAACATACAAGTAGCGTCTAACGACAGTCCGTTGTTGTAGCTAAGCCTCTCGGGAACTGTGAGACGCCATCTAAAGTTGTTGCCAGAGAGCAAAAATTGTGACATAATGGCGCAACTTTTAGCGATAGACGGCAGCATAGTGGAGTTCTTTATGATTTAAATCAATAAGTGTATTTGTGATTGTACTAAGTGTTTCATCGAACTTAATTTTCTGTGTGAAATATTCGGTGAAGTTTTTACGGAACGGAAAGCCAATATTGTAGCATCCCCAGAAGAGGGTAGCGGGACATTTCCCAACCGACTTGATTGCCGTAAACAAAACTTCAAACGTATGTTAATCGATTTATCTCATTTTGTACACTTATGTGGTGTATTTGCATATTTTCAATTTTATTTTAATGTTTTGACTTTCGTTTTGTGATTACGATTTTTTAATGCGTAGTATTAATTACCCTAGCCTTTTTTTTATAAGTTTCAGCATGATGTTTTAATAATGATGTTCCCTGTTTTATAACACTGAAGCCAATGTACTTATTTTCGCCTTAGATTTATTTCAGAGATTTCGTTTAAGTCAAATTTGTACATAATGATTTTGTATTCTCGAAGAGGATAAAAATATAAACAAACTTCGGTGTGGTTCGGGGTCTGAGTAATACCCAGTGATGTGTAGTCTTGTATGTGCTGTGTACTTAATTTCTTATGATGCATGCGACGTACGTAGACTGGATGCCGAGAAAATTTTATTATTTAAATAACTTATATTACATTGGAAAGTTACAGTATTATCAACCAGTTAGGTGCTTAATGTAGTAGCAACAAGACGTCCTTGATGTAATATAGTAGAGATTACTGTGACATTCATCAAATTCTCTGAGCGAGTGTCACATTTCTCTAGGACGAAATATTTATGCCAGCAATCTAAATGATCTTTACTTTGACTGTTTAATATCATTTAATAATTGCATGTTACTTGAAAAAGTAAAATAATGCTTGATTTGTCAAATGTGCGTTACTTATGTAGGTTTCTTATATGCTTGTAATGCTAGCATTTCATATTGTGATCTGATACTTCAGTTTTTAAACGTGGTTAAGTTTACAGTTTAAAATACATTAATGGTATTTCTGTTTTGACTTCGGTCAGGCGTTTCTTCATTTACTGTTTGTTGTTGCAATGATTCTAAAAGTCTAGGCCATAACAGGTACTTCATACTGTGTAAGAACAAAGTTGAGAAGAAATATGTATGTGGTGCTTATTCTCATAAGATGTGTTGTTCTCTGATGAAGCATCACCCAAAAGGTTATGCTATATTTTATTTCTTATGTTAAAAAATTGAATTTATAGGGTTGAGTTGATACTTGATAACATTTCTAATTTCAGAAAATTTCCAATTATGGGCAATTTGGTAGACATGCGTGGTCACGTAAGTTGTGATGTGATAGATCACACAACAATTTTATTAAGTGTATTATATTTCGGGAAAGTTTCTCGTAGTTCCATGTAATTTACAATATGTTGACATGCATTGTGGACTTTGTTTTTGTTTAGGTATGTTATACTGAATTAGTTAGTTGGTGTATTGTAGTTATGTTAAAGATATAAGACATTGTAGGAGGTGGGAGTGGGGTTTACTGTACATTGAAATGCTGAGGCTAGAGTTTTACTAAGATTTTACACACACACACACAGTTTTTCATAGATGTTATGGGTGAGTTTCTTATAACGGGTCAAAACAAGATTCCTAATTTATGAAATTTTTTCCAAGTTACTTTCCTTTCAATTTCTGTAGAAAATAATTGATTAGGATGTTCTTTTGTATTGAGAAAGCCACACAAGCTGGAAAGTTTTTCTAAATCACAAAATCACTAAGTATCTAATAATTTTTAATGCACCCATTAGAGCTCCAGCTTGAAGCATAACAGAAATGAAAATTGGCATGACAAATGAAACAGCATGAGAGGAATTAAATGGTGCATAAAGTGGCGGATGTAGTCAGTTTTTAAATAATTGGGCCTATATGATTTTATGGTTATGATGTAAGCCAAGCCAGAAAGAAGACAGTGTAACCCAGTCAAAGAAGGAAAATTGGGGGGGGGGGGGGGGAGAATCTGTGTAATCGATAATTTTTGTACTGTGGTAGTGGGGAGTGTCATGAACAACATACTAAAAATCCTGACCTGTAGGGTGTGAGCATTGGGGTAGGGGTGCATTTAAATGTCACTTTTCACATTTTCCTTAAATAACTCAAACCATGGCTCCTAGTGAAAATATTTCCCAGTACAAAATTAAAGTATGTTAAATTTCCTACATAAACGGTCCTATTCAATTTTTTTCTCTAGGACCAATAGTTTTCTCATTACGAGAGGTGACAAAATTGCAATTTATGAAAACAATCTTTAAAGTGTGTAAAATTAAAGTTTGTTGTTGAATGAAGTGGATTAAGACCATTTATTGAAAGCCTATACCTCATTCAATTACAGTAGAACAGTACTGAGGGATAAATTTTGTTCAGAGGATGTGGCAGTGTGAGAGGGGCGGGTTAGAAGATGAGGGAAAGCATGACTCAGGAATGACGTCAAACACTTCCTTATTTGTGCTTCTGCAAAACGAGGAGCGAGCTAGTGAGTCCCCACTAAATATATCCCATAAAGACGCAGAGGCAACTACAAGGCATTTTACGAAGTTATACCGACCCTTCCAGAACACACCTCGTAAATAACTGCTGTCGCAGTATGCTGACACACCTGTAGTGTGTTGATATTAAAATCTTGTACAAAGACAGTTATTGGAAGTGTTTATTTTCCACAAATACATTAACACTAAATGGAATACTGTATTAGTTACTAGTAGAACTACACAGTACATCTCTGAAAGGTGCCTTGCACCTGGACCTCTTCAGCTGAGGCTGGAGTGTTGCATTCCCCCCCCCTCCTCCCCCCATACTGTGGTAAGTATTCCAGTTGTCTATAGTGGAGACATTGTCGAATATATATACTGTCAAAATTTTTCACTTTGAACAGGCTTTACAGTGTGGCAGACAGCTGATCGCTCCAGCTGTTTTGCTTCATAATATACTGCACTGAATCCTAAACAAGGAAGTAGTATAATCGGAATTTTTGAGCCAACCTTCCTCTGAATGAAGTGCGACAGCATGTAGTATAAGTGATATGAATGATAGTGGGCTAATGGCAGCAATGAGGGCATGGGATATAGATGCCAGCTTCTTTTGAATTTTCTGTTTTGCCTTTTTTTTTTCCGCTGATATGCAGTCCATGAAGACTTGGCTTGAATGAGGTCCACTTCCTCAGCTTCACTACTGTATTTGTCACAGGATGGAAAACAGAACTATCATATACCACTGACTGAACATGTTCTAAAATTATAGTGGTAGCTGCCTTGTTCTGCTTGCTCATCATTGCACTTTGAAGCTACCCAGTGTCATTTAAAAATTTTTCACTTGAACTACGAAAGCACACAAGTTTCCCTGGTGTGGATTATACTAGAAACAATAGTGTCCCCATATTTCTCTCTCTCTCTGTCTCTGTCTGTCTGTCTGTCTGTGTGTGTGTGTGTGTGTGTGTGTGTGTGTGTGTGTGTGTGTGTGTTTTTTTTTTTTTTTTATGTGAGGCAATGTTTGAGAAACTCCAACAACTTGTCTAAGGTGAACTGACAGCTATCATTCCCCTCTATGTAATTGAATATTTCCTCCATTGATGAACTGATTTCATCATCAGGGTGTTCACTGCGTATAGATTTAGGCAATGAGCCTATAAAGAATCTTTTATACCAATCCTCGTGATAACTTGTATCTGCAGCTTGTAGATCACTAACAGGATGGATGCGTCTTTGGGTGGTGTCTCTCTATTCATCCTTCCTCTCCTGTGCATTACTACAATTGTATTATTGTAACTGAAGGATCAAACACTGTAAATCTTTCACCACCGTTTTTCTTCTGTTTATCGAGTAAATCATCAGTTGCTTCTGCACAAAATGGGCAGTTTTAAAATCAAATTTCGCTTCAGCTGAAGCAATCGTTTGACTCCAGCCGATGTTGAAGGCTGTTCCTCTGAAAGAGATTCTCTTAAAATTCTTTTGAGTCACCTCTAGTGTACTCTTTCCTGCAAGATGCAGAAACACCACCACTTGTTTTGTTCCTGAAACCTTCAGCTTTCCCAACTTTTGTGAAGTAACTGGTATTTGGCAATCAAAGTATTCCTTTCCCACCAACATTGTGTAGGTCACTGACAACATCACACTTGAAGATAAAACAACTTTTCCAGCAATGTTTATAGAGACATATTTCATGTACAGACACTCTTAATTACTGAAAATAAGTAATCACTTAATACAAAGAATTCCAAATATAAGGCAGACTCTGCTGCAATATTTATCTGTAACGCATTTCATGCTCTTAGCGCACCATGATGTAAAATGCAACAAGTTATGAATGAAAGGTTTGATTCGTTAACCTATCTAAGCCATTAATGGCAGTATAAATGAAAAGTACAAGGTACAGACATACCTTACAAAGTCAGTGGGAACCACTAAACTCGCTCCACAGTAAAAGTTCATTACTCATAAGAGAACTGGACAGAAAATGCTGCCTTTAAGCTGAAGAGCAAGCAGTTCTCAGGGTGGGGAAGAGGCCTTCCCCAGAAATAATCTGCAACAAACGTACACTATGCCCAACAATCAATTTCCTGCCTACAGGTGCAAGACAATGTCCAGAGATATACTGTGTAGGTCTATTAGTAACTAATTCCTGTCTTCCATTTAGTGTTAACATATTTGTGGCAAACTTTGTACAACACAATGTTTTGAATATCAACACTCTCCAGGTACTGTGTCACCAGTTATTTATGAGGTGTGCTGTGGCAGGGTCGGTATAACTTTGTGAAACACCCTGTAGTTGCCTCTGCAACCTAATGGCCTAGATGGAGTGGGGACTCACTAGCTCACTCCTCGTTTTGCAGAAGCACAAATAAGGGAAGTGCTTGACATCATTCAAGCGTCATGCTTTCCCTCATCTTCTACCCCCCTTCCCCCAAGCCCGCCCTTTCCCACTGCCACATATACTGTTATATTCTATTGGGAAATATTTTCACTAGGAGCCATGGTTTCACAGTTATTTTAGAAAAATCTGAAAAAGTGACCTTTAAATGTTCCCCCACCCCAATACTCACACCCTACAGGTCAGGATTTTTAGTATGTTGTTCAAGACATTCCCCGCTACCACTGGGGGGGGGGGGGGGGGAACAACACAGTTTTTTGGTCTTCATTGACTGGGCTAGTATAAAGTTTCACAAAATCTCGCTCTTTTTAATCCTCTAACATAAAAAAAATTTCTTTTGAAGGGGCTGTATTTATATTTTCCTATTGGCTGTTGTGGCAAGGAACTTGAATTCTCTATAGTTTTATTTACAGGGTTCAGTTTTACTTTAGATATATTTAGTGGTTTCCTATTCTCTTGTCCTGCTTTTACTTTTCATTCAGAGATAAAGACTTTCTGTAACATGTAAAAGTAAGTTTGATAAGCTGCTGCACACAATCTTACAGCTTGACAGAATAGAAGATACAGACTGATAATCTTTCATCAAACATTTTCCTGGTTGCTCTTTTTCCGGCGTGACCCACTTTTTTGCAAAGATATTTTTCACTTACACATATTATGTGCATTTATTCTACAAAAAGAATAAAATTTGTAGCCTGAGTCTGTTATCATTACTGTTACGTTTATCACTCCAGAAACGCACACCTCTGAAGGCATAACAGTAATGAGACATAATAAAAATGAGTTTTAGATGTTAGTTTTCTCTACACTCACATGCTAAATCAAAGAAACTGTTTTATGAGAGTATGTGATACATAAGCAAGTAAAGTTACATCCACTATTATTTAATTTAGAAAACACATTAGGCCTACAGAATGAGATACAAATAAATCACGCTAAGTATTAACGTCAAACTAAATGCAATATTTTTTTTGTATAGCCTATTCGATCCATTAACTCTACAGAATATAGTAAATCATTTAAAAGCCGCTATTGTATAGTAATTCTATTGGCAGTGGAATTTCTTTCAATATTGCCATAAGTGTAGGTTTTGTTGGCATTACAGGAAACAAGGTGTAAAGGCAACAGCAGGTACGGTAACACACTACCCTTTGCCGATTCAATCGCTATATTGATGTATGCTGTATTTGTATTCTATGATTTTAGTTAAAGGATACAATAAACACAATGAAGGTAAATATTAGTGTTTTATACTAATGCAAATACTGAGTAATGTATTTTGTGCGGGTTAGAGAAATTATAATTTAACACTTGAATTCTTAAGAAAAAAAAATTGCTTTGGAAAATTAAAGTATTTTTGTGTTCTACAGGTTGGAACAAACATATTTCTTTAACAGAAAGTGAAAATAAGAAAATATTTCTTCTTTCTCCTCCTACTGGGACATATTTTGACCTGTTATCTGAAAACCACCCTTAAATTTAATGATGCAGAAGTTTCATATTTATAACCAAATCTTGAGTGTAATTGCTGGTGTGGGTTTACATTTTGCAATATACGCTTTAAAAGTTTTCACTTCTAATAACATGTGTAAATTATAATTATCCATTGCGAATATTTCAGAGTTAAATAGAAATGCATGCCTGGAGTTAGACCTTTTACTCTGTTGCTCTTTTTCTGGAATTTGTTGTGTACAAAGATGGAATTGTGCATTGTTTTTTTTTTTTAGTACAAATATTTATTATTTAAACTTGTAACGATATTTTTAACCAAAATCTGTGCTTGGACAAGTAACATTAGATGGCTTTTGTCATGTCTTCTTGCAACTTCATTTGTTTCTCTGTAGAAATTGAAACGAATATACTGAATTCACTATGTGGGTATTTATAGGATGCGGTTCCACCCACAGACTTTGACCTGTGTTGTCATGTGTGACTTAATCGCTGTGCAGTAGTTTTGAGGTGTGTGCGTGTTTGTAGGTGGCGTAATTATGTGGTGGCTGAGTTAAGGACGATAGTTTGTTTACAAGCAGAACATAGATTACAGATTAAAGGCAGTGTGCCGAAGATGCGCATTTTTGGTCTGAGACCTGTGGACAAATTCTGTTGTAATGTGCAACTTAAGAGGATAACCACAGATTTATTATCTACAAAACATAAGTATTAAGATACGGTATTATCATGTATATGGAATTTCCAACGTGTTGACATCATGGGTCAAAGCAGACGAGTAGAATCTCATCTTACAGTAATGCCGATTATAAAACTGGTTGTAGACATGACTATTCGTTAGCAATTTTTCTGATTTTTAAGTCAGTCATTAGTCAAGTAAAAGGAAATCATTTTCATGTATTCAAATGGTTTGGGTCAGTGGTTGAGGTATAACAAATGGGAAAAAGTGTAAACTGACACCCCTTCTAATTTTAAGATTCCTGCAATGTGCTTATATGCAGTCACAGGTGAGGATCTCTACATTTCTCTTAAATTGTCTGTATTTGTAAATAGGTTATCAAGCGCATATCATTCTGCAGTGGAAACTACCAAATAGGGGGGGGGGGGGGTAGTGTTTTGATCCACACATAAAAATACGTAGTGATGGTAGCTGTGTAACAAGTCGTACGTACGTTTCATACTATCACTAAAAGAAACATGTTCATTTTGGGATTGCAACTGCACATCATTTTATAAAAACTAGTCCTGTAATTGTCATTCACACAAATCTTTAGCCTTCCATGTACCTTCTTATGATCTTGTTGCAGCAGAAATTTTCCAAAATTCCAAAGAATTTTTCTCACAATTTGGCATATTGCCATTTTTCTATCATCACTTACCTTTTCTGTGGTATTTGCTGTTAGTCCTCCCAGTTGATGACCTTATTGCTAAGTTACAATTTAGATCTACAGTGGTAAGTAGCAACTTAACTGTATGTCTTTATATTATTCCTATATTTTGGACCTTCTTTGTATTCAATTGCATTGAGATAAATATCCTTTTGTGTAGCTCTGTTCTTGTTCTCACTATTTTATTTTCAATAAACCTATTTTGTTAAATTTTCTTACAATCCCTGTGGCCTTGCGTGATGTTGGCATCAGCTAATTGCATGACAATTCAAATGTTTTGTCATGTAATCATTTCACAAGGGTGGTTACTTTTATTGAAAAGACAAGGATACATACAAGAATATTTTAACCACACAGCATGAACAGCATTATTTATTTAGTTATCTGTACAGAACATTAATAAAGTCATTCTATGCAGTTCAGATTTATAAGAATATTAACACCTTGCCACAGCTTTTCTTTCCTCTTGTTGATGTTACTAAAATAATCATGCGAGGAAGTAAGAATGGTAATTGAAATTTTATTGTGTATTTTTACTTTAATTTTTTTACGTTTAGTGCTGGATTCATTTGTGTAATTATAATGAACCATATGACTTATAATTAAATTTGTAACAGGTGTTATAAAAAAAATTACTTTCTCAGAAGTAAACATCAGAGTTTCTCATTATTAGGGCGCTGGAGGAAATATGCTTTCTGCCCACCGTTTGGAAAATTTTACATTTTAGTCAAGTACTAGATGTTGTAAATTTTTGAGAGAAAGAAACTCCTTTTTATTTGAGTCTTCTATCCAATGCTATAAATTTCAATTACAAACACTTAGTGATTTACATTTCAACAAGTTACGTAGTAGGGATCAGCCACTATCCAGTCGAATGCCGTATGCTCACTGTGTTACCTGTTTTGTTAGTACATGAAGTGCCTTGTGAAGTGATTGGTTGTACATTGGTGATGCTGCCTCTGCAATATTTTAATCACATATGAATATCATTTGGAGTGTAGTAGTAGATGGGATTTTCACAATGAATGAAGTCAGTATTTTAAATTTAAGTGCCATACTTGCACATCAGTCTCTCTCTTAAAATATGTTGTGAGTAAAATTCAACTGCTATTAATGATATAATACTATTAACATTCCTCAGTACAGTGCCAAGAGTTAAAAAAGAATATTTATAGGTTCTACTTGCATTTTACATCCTTTAAAAGCATATTCTAATAAGTGAACAACAGTGATTAGGCTCAATTTTAAATATATTTTTTTTAAAGTATACCTATCTTTGTAATAGGCATAATTGAAAATGCCTTGATATTGCAAGGTGTTAGACCATAGAAGTGCACAATACTCAATTAAGTACCGAAAGCTACATGGATAAATATCTGCCCAAGACTTGTAGCATACTATAACATAATGTTCGGAAACCACTATGGTCAACTGGAACTCAATAGTATTATTACTAAATAGGATATTTAGTGATTATGTCAGAGTAGTGTTAGTTGGTTGTCAGAGTAAATGCATTTAATTTAATTTTCTAATTCCCTTACCCATGCATCTGATTTGAACTGAAAATACCTGCACAGCAGTATTGATATTTAAGTTATATGCTGTGTCCTTGTTTGGGGGGGGGGGGGGAGGGGGAGAGAAATATTCCATTCATTCGTGATCCATGTTGTTGGCAGAGGTTCCAACCATTATGATTTAATCATACTTGTTACAAAAGTTTAAAATTGCAAGTATACAATTGGAGTAGTTAGGACTCAGATTTTCAGTTTTATATAACAAATCGGTGTCATTTGCTTTCCGTTGGTAAAACTAGGTTCGTTTTGAGCTCGTTTATGTGATATCACCGACAAAATAAGCTAGCTATGAGGAACATATTCTATCATGTTCTTGTGGAAATCAGCATTATTGACAGTAACTTCTACAAATTTGAAAACTGCGTGATACGGCATGTGGGATGAATCTACAAAGGAGTGTCTGAATCTAGCTGCAGCTAATGAAAATGAGACCTGTCACTTGACTCCTAGATTTCCTAATTCTCACCGAAATAGCTTAACCTGCACTGATACTAAAAGTTATGTTAAGTGCACTTTGGTGCAATTTCTAAGCAGTAGATGCATAATTATCAATTCTGAGGAAGAAAATAAGTTATTAAGTTTTGCTCCACGCTACTCATACACACTCCTACTGTACACATAATGATGTAGTAGTAATATGATGCCCGTATCTCATCTGCAACCTTCTACAATTTTGATGATTGCCTATTTACTTATTCCCATTGGACCACTTCAAATTCTCTCCATTCCCACTCATACATTTTAGGTCTCATTGCTATTTGCCATATTCAAAAGTTGGAATCTCTGTGTTGGCAGTAATAATGAACCTCCAACCCTCATTTAGTATTTCTTGCTTCTGTTTTGGATTTATTTTTTCTGGCAATATTGTACCATAACACTGTCACACAGTGGTATGGATACATTTATTAGAAAGAGTTGTTGATATCAGTCTTGTGTGTGTGTGTGTGTGTGTGTGTGTGTGTGTGTGTGTGTGTGTGTGTGTGTGTGTGTAAGTTATCTTAAACTGTACAGTGACAGGAAAGTAATCTAAAATGTATGTGCATGTAACAGAGTAACAATCCTCAGAAACACCTGTGTCCTGTATAACAAAATACTCTGGAAAAATCTCTGAAATTTTGTAGAAGTTAGGGTTCACTCTGAAATTGAAATTAATTTCACATTACACCTTGAAGACTTTGAGAAAAACCTCCAAGGAACCATTTTCTTAATGAACTTTGTATAATGACGCTGAATAGAATGTTATAAAACGTTTCTTACTTTCCACCTTTAAGAAAATGGAACTAGTTTATTACTCCCAATTTTTTATTTGTAAATTCTTTGCCTCCACATTTGTATTTAAGACACAATGTTTTCCAGTTTGTTCTATTATGAAAAATATTTTTAAAAAAATTGCTTCCATGCATTCTGTAAGCTTTTCTTATGTGTGATGGGTGAAGTTCTTTCAAACTGCTTAATTTTTGCATTGGATTTCTAGCTTTCTACCAGCCATGGTCTTACCGAGAACAGAAAGCACTTTTGTTCCTTTAACATGTATCTCGACTTGTGTGTTGTTAAAGTGACTCTGGGACCCACAGTCCAGTGAGGAGTCAACCTATGCTAGAAATAGGCATTTTCATATCTATAGGGGGGAAAATTCTGATGCATTCACTTTTATTTTGCAGGAATATACCAGTCACCTTTGTGGACATTAAAATGAGTGCCCCAGCTGTGAAACAGTCACTCCCAGCTTCTGGAACACCAACTAAAGTTGGGCCAGGTGCACCTGCTTCTGGTACTGCAAATAACTCACAGACAGCGGGTGTACCAAAATTGTCATCTGTGAGCCCAGCTAAGGCACCAACATCGGGAAATGCAAATCACAATGTATCAAATATGCCTCTTAGTTTAGTCCAGGAACACAAAAATGGAAGTGGGCAGAACCAGGCATTGTCTGGACCACCAAGGGGATCTGACAAAAACAGAGATGTTACACCTTCAGGTGCATCAAAACCTACATCAAATGGTGTGGAAGGATCCCCAACAAAGCCCCAGCATGGTTTAACAAATTCAGGAAATGATAAAAAGTCAGACGAGTCACAAGCAGTCTCAAATCATTCAGCTGATTCGGGTGCCACATTACCTACAGTCCAGACAACACAACCGTCAATGATGCAAACACAACAGGGATCTCAGTTACAATCCCAGTTGCAACAACTACAAATGCAACAACAGTCACTTATGCAACAGCAGATGATGTCGCAACAGATGGTACCCCAACAGCAACAAACATTGCTTCAACAGCAGATGTTGCCACAGCAACAGCAGCAGCAATCACAGTTCATGACACAGCAACACGGGATGTCGAGACCGTCCCAACAGATGCTACCACAGCAGCAAATGATGGCACAGCAGCATATGATGACACAGCAGAAGCAGCAGATGTTAGGACAACAAGCAGTGAATCAACTCCTAATGCCCCCACAACAGATACAGGCACAGCAACTGATACAAGCACAGCAACATATGCAAGCCCAACAGCTCCAAGCACAGCAACAACAGATGCAAGCACAGCAATTACAACAGCTACAGGCACAACAGCAAATTCAAGCTCAACATGTTCCAGGACAGCAGCCATTACAGACTCAGGCACACATGCAGGTGCAGCAACAGCAGCATCTTCAGCCTCAACACATTCAGACCCAACAGCAGATGCAACATATGCAAACACAGCAGCAGCAAGCACAAACTCAGTTACAAGTGACACCACAGTCTGTACAGCAACAGGTTCAGCCACCACAACAGCAAAATTCAACAGTATCACCTACAGTACAAACCCAAGCCCAGAATGTGAAAGGGCAACAGCAGTTGCCAGAACAGCAGCCACAGCAACAGCAGAACCAAGCAGAGAAACAGCCACCTACGACACAGGACAATCAAGAGAAGCAGACACAACCAAATTCTGCATCGGAGGACCAAGAAGTGTCGACTGGTATAAAGTTGAAGATAACTGTTCCGAGCAATGCGTCGGAAAATGAAACAGAAGAGCAGAAACAGGGAGAAAAAGAACAAAGTTCCCAAGCAGAAACAAGTGAAAAGGAGCAGGCCCCTAAAGATGAAAATGTGGCATCTGAGAACACGGCAGCACCTTCAAGTACACCAGGTATGTGGAAGTTGATATTTATCTGAAATTGTCAATTTAGAAGTAGTTGTATTGTTTTGTGTTTACGTCATACAGCCAAATTATGGTTATTTTATAGTGAATTGAGGTTACTAAATTTTACAGTGTCTAACAATTGTCAATGTTTACAGAAGAGTCATTGCTTCTTTAAGTTGGCACCATGTTAGAGTATGTAATTTTCTGGTGGTATTTGTTTCATTAAAAAATGAACCACTTTAGTTGCCTTGTTTCACAAAACTTTATTTTGTTGATCTAGATTTCTTTTGTACTATCTAGGTTTCAGGTTATTAGCCTATATCCCAGTACTTTACTGATTCTAAAGTACATCATTGAAGACAAACCTTTACTACAGTTCTGTTTTTGACATCACCACTGAAAGGTATTACTGTTCGATAATTAATTAATTAATTTAGAAACCGTTACAGTTTTGTTTGGAATACATTTTATAATGGTTGATGGTAGTAACTAACTTACTGTAATCTCCATATTATATTTTTTAGTGTAAAATTCTTGCTGAAATTGTCTTGTGGCCACTATTTTTTTACATCGATGCGGGATACTCTGCAAATTAAAATGTCTGGCAGAGGGTTCATCGAACCACCTTTATACTATTTATATCCCATTCCATTCTCGAATAGTGCGCGGGAAGAACAGACACTTGAATCTCTTTGTTCGAGCTCTGATTTCTCGTATTCTGATGATCTTTTCTACCTATGTAAGTAGGAGTCAACAATATATTTTTGCATTCGGAGGAGAATGTTGGCGATTGGAGTTATGTAAGTAGCCCATGCCACAACGATAAGTGCCATTGTTGTAATGATTCCCATCCCAGATCCTGTATCATTTCCATAACGCTCTCCCCCCTGTATCATGACAAGCTGCCCTCCTTTGGGCTCTTTCGATGTCCTCCATCAAACCCAGCTGATTAGGATCCCACATTGGACAGCAATACTCCAAAAATGGACGGACAAGTGTAGTGTATGCAGTCTCTTTAATAGTTCTGATGCATCTTTTAAGGGTTCTGCCAATAAAACGCAATCTCTGATTCACTTTTCTCACGACATTATCTACGTATTCTTTCCAGTTTGTCTGAAGAATTTGTCATTCCTTCTCCATGTTTCAGTTACTGTTATTATTTTCTTTGTAGATGTTGCTAGTAATCTAAAGTGGGAACAACTGAATTCTGTCTGCTTGTTCAGTTGCAAATTTGAGGCTATTCACATCTGCTTTTTCAAATTTACAATGTTTCTGATTGGGCCCGTTTTGCATGTAAGACTTCTACATATATAACATATTTGTGTTCCTGCTCTAAGCAATGTTCAGCAAATGCAGAATCTAAAACTCCTATGGCATTTTCAGAGCCTAGTCAGATGGACCGACCTCTTCTATATAGCAGGAATGACTCTCTTCAAATGATTGAATACACCCCAGCTGTCGTGCACAGTGGGTTGTCAAACGTCATTTAAGAGGTTCAGTCCTGCTATATAGAACAGACAAGTTGGTGAATCTGTACTAGGCTCAGAGAACACCACAGGAGTTGGAGATTAAGAGAGCCCAATTCTGTCTTTGCTGAAAATTGCTTAGACTAGGAGAACATTGGCAGTAGATGGTAGAAGTCTTACATGTAGATGGTAAAGGTGCAAGTCTGGCCCAGTCCGAAATATTGGAAATTCAAAAAGCAGATGCTAACACTACAAATTTACTATTGAATGGACAGACAGAATTAAACGTAGAAAATCACAACAGTAATTTGAACATGGGGCTCTTATAGGTAAAGAATGAATAACACAAATTCTCGAGGTACAATAATTAGTGGTCACTAGACAATTTCAGATAGTCAGCAGCACTAAAAATATATGTAGATCACAAAATGTTAGTTTCTACCATCAACAGTTATAAAGTGTATTCCAAAGTAAAGCACAAATGTAATGGTTTCTAAATGATGAAACAGTAATAGCTTTCAGTTGTGATGTCAAAAATTAGAATTGTAGGAATGGTTTCTTTACTTGTGTACCTCTGAATCAGTACAGTACTGGAAAATGGGCTCGTAACGCAAAACCTGGGCCGTTTAAAGTCAATAAATTTTTCTGAAACAAGGCAACAAGTTTGGTTCAGTTATTTAATTGAAAATGTTTCACAAAGAACCAACAGTGGAATAATGAATATGATTGAATTACATATCCATGACAACATTTAGTTTAAAGAAATGTTGTTTCTATGTCAGTCATTATTGATTTAAGTAGCAACATGGGATTGAAGAAGAGCCTGGTGTCTACCTCTTTGCTTGTGTAATGATATGACAAGTGTTATATAATTATTACTCATATTTGCCATTTATGCATGAAACCATACCCTCATAGTACTTTCATACACACATTGTGTGTATTGCAGAACAGCCAGATAAGTATGTGAAAAAGGAAAAATGTTCAGTGCTAATGCCAGTTTTTGAAAATAAGCTGCATTTACACATCATCTTCATTCACCTGCATACATTACAGTGCAAGCTTATTCAGTTTCAGTATTCAACTTTTGTGTCTGTTTCTTGGTGGTGTTTGTGTTATACATGCACACGTGCATGTGATTACATGATGTACAATAAAAACTAGTAGCTTCTCCATTAACTGAAAGCGTTTATCACTGTGGTGTTGTCACAAGTCGACGTAAATGTAATGCAGTGTTAGTGTACTACATTTCACTTGTTTTTCAGCTGAATATTTTACAGTATGAATTTGTAACTCTGATAAATTAACACAGAAAGATTTTGTATCATCTTAAATTATCCATAACAATAGCCTGTAGGTGGCAGCTCACGGACATTTGTTCAACCACAGGCTCGTCAAACAGCCCCCCTCCCAAAAAAAAAAAAACCTTTGTATTATTGCTTTTTATTCACTGTTATTTGACATATGATTTCTCCGTACGTTTATTTACTTATATAATTCTTGGCAATTTTTCTTGAAAACCAGGACACACAGTCAGTAATTAGGAAAATATTTCCAAAGGCTTGTCACAGTTTTCGTTTCTACTTCAGAGTCTTTGTGTGTCTGTCGGCAGTACAGAACTAAGGTAATTTATGTATTTATTAGAAATTGCTGACCATTAGTTCCTACATAATTTCTTATTATTTAAACTAGTTTCATAATGCTCCTTCCTATTCTACATAGTTTGAGGAACGTGTTCTGAGCATAAAAACTTAGTTCAGTCTTGCTGACGTGTCTACTGAGATCACACACGCATTTATAGGTAGATATATGTACCTATACAAATAATTTGATTGAAAATATTCTTGTGCTTGACTGTGACTTGTGACAACTGAAGGTAATAGCAATAATAAGTTTTCATAACAGTTCACTTTCAGTAACTTACTGTGGTCTCTGTAGTTCACTAATTATTGAAAATACTTGTAATTTTGTTGGAGGTCATATGATCGTCGCTGTTACTCTACAAAGCTTATTCATTCTGGAACATAGTTTCTGTTATTTTAGTAACTACTCATGACAACTGAAATTTGTGGGTGGGTTTAATGTTTTTTGTGCCTTTAGCCTGCTTCAACCAAACTTGATTGCTTTTATTACCCATGTTAATTAGTTTTAGAAGTTTATTGTGACATTCACAAGGACAAACTTCTGTACTCAACTGAATTAAAATTACAGCAGTTATTTAAAAGGCAAGTACAGTAAAACCCTTTTTCAATGAATCTCAGGGAACTGGAATATTTATTCCTGAAATAGGCATTTTCTTAAATAGGGGTTTTGCCTAGGTACACAGGTGGAGTGACTCAGTCTTGATTATTGCATACAGGCCTAGTCGTCATGCACTTAAACCCCGTATCCATCCATATTCGTAGAAAATGTTTTTGATGAATTACAATGTAACCTAATTTTGAAGTAGTTTATTGTATTGAAGGCATAGCTTGTTACAGACGTATTTATACATCGAACCAGGGGAAGCAACGACTTCAGAATGCCATTCATGATTGGTTGCTGTAAATGTCTTTCATGGCACCACTACCAACATCTACACATCAAGCATCGGCTGCTGACGTGTAAACTGCATTTTAAGTTACGGATGCAGCAGATAGAAAAAATAGTTCTAATGTTTGACCAGTGTCCTATACCTCTCAAACACCTTTTGTAAAGATTGTCAGAATTTTTTTTCTTCCTAATTATTGCATAAGTCATCTACAGCCTCTGGACCTGTGCATAATAAATGTTACAGCCAGATATAGGGTATCAGTTCATTGAAGATAAATTTCTGTCCTGAGCTGAAGTGACAAGACATAACATTCTGCAGGCTATGTACATGTTTGCTGCTGCTTGTGATCATCTATCAGAATAGAGAATTCAATTGCTTTGCAAAGGTTGGTTGTGGTGCATATGTTGGATGACGTTGCCCAACATAGAGTAGGATAATGAATATTCCTGAAAGTATTCCAGGACTTCACTTTTTGTGGCGGTGGCGATTGGCTGCCACATCCAAGGCGAATAAAAGTGTAATGAAGCACTGCTGCGACAGCATGGATGTTTATCAGCTTCTCTTGAGTCACACATTTTCTACGTTAATAGGCTATAATTCTACAAAATTAAAACAAACGGGGGAGTGGTGGGGTATCAACACTAACACAACACTTCAGTACTTGTGCTTCTGAATTTTCTACTGACATCAGACCACGTGACCATAACGCATGGAAGACAAGACAAAAACTGCTTGCTGATTCGTCAAACACTTTTTCTGGTATCACTGCATTTAGATACATTAATGCATTGACTGAAATAATCAATAAACGGAGCTTTTACTGGTATCGCTGCACAGATATTCAGTACGACACTATTGACTGAAAGAATCAATTAAGCCTACTGATGTTGCATATAACACCAAAAATTACTCTTATGGAAGAAGCAAAACAAAAATTAACTTGCACACAGTTACGAATTGGGTAAAAACAAAATTTCAATTTGAAGAATGTTTAATGTTTGTTCCTTAAAATGGGGTTTGTTAATAGTGGGGAGATATAACATTATTCTAATGAGGGTTTTGCCATCACCAAGGGGAATTTTCGTTAAAAGTGGGAATTCCTTAAAAAGTGGGTTCATTACTACAGTGTTCTACTGTAGTACCTAATATCATATGCTGTGAGTAATGGTAGTCAAATAAAAGGTGAACCTTAAATTAAAGAATTGGGGCAAACTTCTGTAACACTTGAAAACTCTGGTTTCTTGTACTGAAGATTTCATTACAAAGTAAAGTAAAACCCCTTTTTTAATGAATCTTGGGGGACCAAAATATTTATTCCTAAAATCGGGGTCTTCCTTAAGTAGGGGTTTTCCAGGTACACAGGAGTGACTCGGAGACATAATTCAAGGATATGTAGGTGTTACAGGAAAGCTATTTAATTACTAACATACCTGTAATCTGCTACAAATTCAAATACATAATCACATACATATCACACTTCCTGCATAAAAAAATCTTTTAATAAATCAAAAAGATTTGACCTCTTTGTTTTTGCAGCATACTGTAATGACACAAGTTATCACTCTGTCACTTAAGTTTGTTTTTGTAGACTCATTTACTTTAAGAGGAAAAGTAGCTGACTACAGATGCAGAAGTTGGTACATCATACTGATTCTTTTAATCACCTCCTCCCCGCCCTCCTTAGAGCTCCTTCATTACACTTTTACATGTAAGATTGGTGCAGCAGTCAAAATGTCATCACAAAAAGCAAACTTGTGGAATATTTTAAGGGACATCCGTGATTCTACTCTACTCGTGTGGGACAATGTCTTCATCAGAAACAGATACACCACAACCAGCCTTTGGCAAAATAATTAAATGCAGTCTTTTGTAATAACACAATGCCAAGCAGCAACAAACATGCTCATAGCCTGCAGAATGTTATGCCTCATCATGGTCTTCATCTCAAGGAAAGAAATTGATATTTAATCAACTTATACCCTATATCTGGCCCTAACAAACACTTATGTGCAGGTCCAGAGACTGTAGATACTTCTGCAATTAAGGGGAAAAACAATGTTTGCATTCCTCAGAAAAGGTGTTTGTTTGAGATGTGGAGGACACTGGTCAATCATTAGCGCTACATTTAACCCACAAGTTAAAATGCAATTTACGTGTCGGTGGCTTTTGTTTGATGTATAGATGTTGGTGAGGGCAAAGGCGTTCTGACAACCAATAAGAATGCTTCTTTAAATTTTTGCCTTTTAAACAATGCAGTGCTGTAGAAATAATTACTTTTTACGAATACTTTTTCAAAATTAATATCGGATTGTGAATTGAAAAAGTATATACAGAACTAATCACTACATGGGTCTAACAATTTTACATAATGGAAACTGTGCATTCATTCAGCAGTAACTGTTATTGTAACTCAGCTTTAGACTGTTTGTCATAGCTACATAATAAGGTAAACTTAAAAACACCCTACACCAGAGTACTGACTGGTTCTTTACATAACTTTTTATAAAGTTCTTCAGAACTCTTTCTGAAGAATATGCAATCTGTATTTTTACTAATGTATAAATTAAAAAATTTTCATCACTGGTTCAGTGTATTGATACATCTTTAACAAGCTATACCTTCGATACAAAATACTTCTTCCAAATTCCAATGTTATTCGTCAAAAATATTTTCTACAAATGTGGATGGACAACTAGGTGCATGACAACTAAGTCTTTTGCACTTCTACAAATGTGTAATGGTTTTAGACTGTTGTTACGCTGGTAACTACATAGTAGCACAGCTTTAATTTCTGCAAGTTAAAGGAGCAAAAATAACATTTATAGTGTACATTTGTCAAAACTTACACGTATCTTCTACAAGTGACTCATGATTTTACGATATTACTCATAAAATGTGAGCCACACCACCAACTTGTTTACAAAGAGAAAAATGTAAGGACGTTCTTCTTAGCTTTCTCATTGCGCTGTAACCAACATTTACACTTCAGTCAGCGGCCACTGACACTTAATCTGCATTTTAACCCATCTGTCATCGGGACGAAACACTTCAAAATTCTCGAAGCCAGGCATTTGTGTAGTATGAGGCAATGTTCTTACATTTTTGAAATGCCTTAGAGTTTATAATTTCCATATCATATGTAGGGGTAACTTAAAACATGGCATTTACATTTAAAATGTCTGGTCTTATAACCTTGTGTTAGTTTTAATTTGAATTACAAACAGAGGCCAGAAAGAGTAATGTTAAAGTAGATATCCTTGGCGAAGTGAAGCAACTTAAATCACTTAACAAGGACAAGTCTTCTGGTCTGGACTGTATACCCATTAGATTTCTATCTGATTATGCTGAAACGGTAGCACCTTACTTAACAGCCATATACAACCGTTCTCTCGAAGAAGGATCTGTACCAAAAGACTGAAAAGTTGCACAGGTCACACCTATTTTCAAGGAATGCAGTGGGAGTAACCCACTAAACTGCAGGAGTATTTCATTGATGTCAATTTGAATCAGGGTTTTGGAACATATCCTGTATCCAAATATTATGAATTATCTTAAACAGAATGATCTATTGACTCAAGGTCAACACGGATTTAGAAAGTATTATTCATATGAAACACAACTAGCTCTTTACTCGCACAAAGTGAAGAGTGCTATCGACAAGGGTTCTTGAATTGATCCCGTATTTCTTGATTTCCAGAAGGTTTTTGACGCTGTACCTCACAAACAGCTTTTAATCAAATTGCTAGATTATGGTATATTGCCCCATATTTGTGATTGGATGGGGAATTTCCTGTCAGAGAGGACACAGTTTGTAATAATAGACTAAAACAGAGGTGATATCGGGCATTCCACAGGGTAGTGTTATTGGTCCTCTGCTGTTCCTTATTTACATAAACGATTTAGTGGAAAATCTAAGTAGCTCTCTTAGATTGTTTGCAGATCATTCATTTACTGTCTAGTAAAATAGTCTGAAGATCAAAACCAACTGCAGGACAATCTAAATAAGATATCAGTTTGGTATAAAAATTATCAATTGACTCTAAATAATGAAAAGTGTGAAGTTGTCCACATAAGTAAGAAAAGAAATCCATTAAACTCCATTTACAAGATAAATGAACCAAACATTAAAGCCGTAAACTCCACAAAATACCTAGGAATTACTATTACTTTAGACTTAAACTGGAAAGAACACGTAGATGTCATGGGAAAGCCGAACCAGAGATTGTTTTATTGGTAAAACCCTTAAGATGCAACAGAAATACTTAAACTGCATGTACTACACTTGTCTGTCCTTTTTTGGAGTATTGCTTCCCAGTGTGGGATCCGTATCAGGTGGGTTTGACGGAGGACTGACTCCCACTTACATAGGTAGAAATGATCATCAGAATAAAAATATGCGAATTCAGTGCTCAAACGGAGAGATTCAGGTGTTCATTCTTCCTGCGCACTATTTGAGAATGGAAGGAGAGATGAATAGTATAAAGGTGGTTTGATGAACCCACTGCCAGCCATGTAAATGTGATTTGCAGAGTATCCCATGTAGATGTAGACTTGGATTCCTGTCACCTAGCACACATGCATTGATAGTATACCTTGTTTTCTTGTTCCCCATATGCACAGACATAAACACCACAAATTACAAAAATATGAAATAAATGCAAAGGTATTGAAACACCCAAGAAAAAAAATTCCCCGGTGACCTTTAGCTGCATTCTGAATGGAGCAGCTCGCTCCCTTTACTCCCTCTTTGTCCTTTCATTCTCTTTGTTTTGTTTTTGTGTTTTTGTTTCTTGGTTGTAGTTAGTTTTTGAAGGCTTTGCTGTCTGCATCCTTCCTCTCTGAGGACTATTCATAAGTCTACACATATAGTATGAAGGGACTGATCATCTCACAGTTCGGTCCCTTTAACTCCATCCATTCTTAAAAAGATAGACGTAATGCCCACAGTTCTGAAGTGAGAAAGAAGGTAGTGTTCATAACTCGATGGATATTAACTGCCCTTGACAAGTTCTGTCAACAGCTCACAATGGAAGTATTTCAAAATAAGAACCAAACCTTAATGAAGTAAGATTGAGGAACGGAAACATAAAAAAAGTACTGGAAAAATAAAACTCGAGGAAAAACTTATGATTAGACTCCAACATGATCAAATTGTCTGCTGGTCACGGTTAATGGAAGCAATGAGATATCAGTTTTTAATTGACTGAGGGCTAGAAAACCACAGGATAATGTGTAACAAAAAACTGACCACCTTTACCTAAAACTGAGACATACAGGAAAGCTGTAGGACAAGTCATCATACTTGCATGATGCTAATGTTTTCTAAAATACAGTGTACGAAAATTCAGTTCTTCAAATGCTTATATAGCAGATTCTATTTATCAAGGAGATAAGGTATGAAGTGTTTTGGATAGCCCTTGCCCAAGTGCTTTGTATAACAATCTAAAGGTTCAGCACACTATATGTATCCTACAGTATGGGATCAAGATTTATACATTACAAACTTCCTGCAGCCTAGTTAAATTGAGCAAGTTGATGGTTTTTTGTGCATTATGGTATGGCTTATAAAATGATCATTTTTCATCGGAGGTTAGAGATAAAACAAAGATTTTTGTATAGCTAAACAAGAAATTATTGGGATGGCACTTCTACGCACTATATTCATGGCAAATTGTTGAAATTGTTCTATATGTCCTTCAGATAATGGTCTTGAATTTCTATTTTCTCCCCAATATTTTTAGCCATTACCTTGATGAAGAATTTCAAAGGTACCATACTTACTTAAAAAAGAAGAAGAAGAAGAAGAAGAAGGCGGGGTTTTATACCTTCAGCTCAAGTTACCTGAATACTAACCATAGAAAATGGAACAAATTGTAACTCTGCTATTCTGTAGATGTATATCTAGAAACATAATTTCCCATTTTCGAAACCATCAATTTGTTACCAAGATAAACCTGAAAAACTGTTTGGTAACCAAAGTTCCAATTGGGCTGAGAGTCAGTGTTGTGAACACTATCAAACTTAACCATCCAATTTTAAGAAATTTTTCAAAACATTTGAATTTGGAAAACCTTGAAAGTTTAATATCTTTGCTTGATAGAGAGAGAATTTGCTATTTTTAATTCATAACATATTGTACAGCATCAAATCTAGTAACACTGCAAAAAGAGTTTGCAGGTATAAGAACATGTTGAGGAGACTTAGCGTATTGTTTAATTTGCCTCATATATGGCAGAATATGAAATTCATAAACTTCCTGGTGGATTAAAATTGAGTGCCGGAACCGGGATTCGAACCTGCGACTTCTACCTTTCGCAGACTGTCCTGGCACACTTGACAGTCCGTCCTCACAACTTTACTTCTGGCAATACCTTGCCCCCTTACTCTGGACTCGACAGCCAGCAACGCCTTATTGTTGGAGTTAAATCCTTTGGTAGCACGTCTTTCATGTTTGCACTGTGAAATTACAAACGAGATAATCGTGCACAACAAGTGTCATTTAGTGGACAGTGCAAATGTTTAACAGTGCATCGGTGTTACTTTGAACTTAAATAGAAGTTGATTTCTGCAATTTTGTGTTGTAACTTGATCATATATGGTTGAATTTGTTGTTAAATGTGGTATTTGGTTTACTGCACATCAATTTTTTTACAGTTGAAAAGATTGTGCGGTGAGGGCAGGTTTTTTAAATGTATCAGAATTCTTAAAGATACGGTTGCGTAGTTGTAAAGTACAGTGGAAACCATAGTAATTACATTTAAATATATTTGCTGCATCTCCTTTCGTTTCGAATATATGTGCTTTGAAGATCGTGTTTTCAGTGGCTGGCTGGGCGCACACACAAAAAAGCCTCATATTTTGACCTGGAATAAACATATTTGAAGTGTATTGGATTTTGTGGGTGATACTTGGGTAGAGTTACTCCTTAGAAGCATGCATCAAATAAAAGGCAAACCTACATTAATGGTGTTTGTACAATGAGAGGCAAAAAAGTTCACCTGACCCGAATAATTGGAGTCAAAGGACAGAGCGTTGTGCACGCCGATGTTCAGAAGTCCCAGTGTTCCCAACTATAGTAGTAAGCAGAGCTTCAGACAGGTATTTACCGCATATTATAGTTGGGATGCAGTGTATGCCAAGATTATTTACAATTTAACTCATCGAACCATTTCTTTTAAAAATCATTAGTGGAGCACATAGAAACTGAAATCTAGTAACTTGACACTGGTACAGTTGCTTTAACATGTTTAAATGGGGTTACAAATCTAAAAGGACGGGCATTCATAAGGAAATAATTGCTTTCTTTGGAAATGGTATTAGCGCATCTGATGCAAGACTTTGTTGATGCTTCCACAGCAGGGATTTGGATTTGACAATTTAGAGGAAACTTTGAGGTTGTGAGATATCACATACCTGAACACAACAAATCTCTACACAAATAAGTGATGAGGAATTGGTCAGGGCAATCCATAAAGCTCCTAACTGCCTTTAGAGCAGCGGAAGGCAACCACAAAGACTTCGTGATCTACTATTTTATAACGCCCTATGAAAGTGATCTTCGTTGTTCAAAAATACAGAAATTGCAACATTTTTTAATTTTTCGCCATCACTAATTTTTAAAACGCACAAATATAATTTAATAACAGTTTACAAATATTATCTTTCATTCAATGTAAAATTGAAGTAGATGTACTGTTAACAATGTCCTCGATATCTGGAATATAATTCATTACATGTAGTAAAATCATTTTATGGTAGGTTCATACAATCCAGCCACTTTGTAGTAATGCAGTTGCGAAGTTTTAGAAATTCCGTGGGAGTTTCAACCGCACCTGTAATCGAATTGTAATCTACAATACATTTGGGTTTCTCGTAGTTTTCCCACTATTAGTATTCTGTTTTGACCATTGTTATTGTACCGTGTGGTCAGCATACACACTTCTTTTGACGCCCAACTTGATAGCACGTATCTTGTCAGTTGATGCAAACTTATTTCCTTCTCAGTTAAATATCTTCTGCAGTTACGGCATGTTAATACCACTTGCCTGGAAACGGAATATGTCCCTGTTCTAAATATGGTCTCATTGTTACCACTTTTTCTTAGATTGTTGATACCAAATTCTGTTGTAGCACCTGGTTATGCAGTGAAGTCAAGTGTACCTAGTCTAATAGTCATGCGGCACGAATGAATTGATCCTGAATCTTCGTTTGGATGGAACATATTGCTTAAAAGATAATCGGCATTTGACCAACAAGAGAGTTTATCATGGCAGAGCTTCCGGTTTGGACTAGATCCCTGCTACAGAATGTTGTACCAATTTAATCTATAACATTCCTAGTCTTTAACGAATCACCTACTGTCCTAGCACAGTTACCACTAAAATTCAGCATTCTCGAAAAGTTCCTAAAATCCAGTAGCCTTTCATGTTAATAGGAGAGGCCCCACAGATTCCAATGTGTTTTTATTTGTGTAAACAGAAGATCAATTTGCTTTGTCTGCCATAAACTGCACCAGATCTTCTGATGAATAAAAAAATTATAGTATACATGACAGTGCTGGAATCCTTAATCAGTTGACATTTGTATCATACCCAAGCATGAAATTTATATTTTAATTGCTGGAAATCAATTTGTTTCCAATCGAAAGTGTATATTTTGGTATGACTTTGATTCTTTGGATTCTGAAAACCTATGGACTCTATTCTTGTAGAATCATTAAACTGGTGTGCTGTACCAGTTGAAGTAGAGGGCAGGACTACTACTTGATTCTGTCGAAGCCACATCACTGCTACAGAGATAAGAGAATTCACACATACTGTTGCTCCCGGTAAGTAGTTCCAGGACCCCTTTATCTGTGCAGCTGAAAGTCTGGTTAAAACTGCCAAACCACTCAAATGAAGGATCATAACTCCGAACATAAACACACATTCAAACTATGCATTCAAAACACAGAATAGTTACTAGTACAACAAAATACAGCTCTGTGTGTAAATGTTCACAGCATGCGTTTAGCAGTGATTCAGTGCACCTAATTCCAATGTCGGCAGCTTTTTTTTTTCCCCACACATGTCAAGGGCACTTCAGGAAAACTCTGACGTTGCATGCTTATGAATGTCTGTAGCAGCTGGGGAATGGTGAGGCAAGATTAGACTATACACACAAAGCTGTTAAAGGGCTAAATAATTTGTGAGGGCCATTTCAGTGAACTGAATGGAAGGGACCACCAGCCAATTGTAGTACTTTTCAGTGTGTCACATGCTCAGCATGTTGAATGTTCCACACATACACACTTTGATAAAAACTTTGCTGGCAGCCAGCGCCAGCTGCAGTAGCCGAGCGGTCTGCGGCGCGCCAGTCAGTCTGAACGGCCGCTACGGTCGGAGTTTCGAATCCCCCCATCTGGCATGGATGTTTGTGCAGTCTTTAGTATAAGGTAGTTCATAAGTAGTTTGTAAGTTTAGGTACTGATGACCCTGCAGTTAAGTCCCTTGAGCTTGACAAACATTTGAACTTTTTGGCAACCAGCTGCCATAGAATCCAGTCCCACATTGATTGTGTCATAGGACAAATAATCTGACCACCCTGATTATTCTTGAAGTCTGCCCAAATGCACAATCTGGAACACTGTAGGTTGCAACAATTCCTGGAGGAAGTCTTTTCTGAAGTTTGAGCTTTTCTATGCTGACGACATCCACGGTCTGGGGGTAAAATGCATAATTTTTCTATGAATAAATTAGTTAAGAGTAATGGAAGCACATCTACAGTATATTCCACTATAATTGTTCAATCTACTGAACATGTTTGAGATAAATTTTTCATCAGACCGCCTGCCTCTGAGCACCACATGCACCAGAGCTTTGTCCTTGCTGGGAACCAACAACAGTGATGGCAGTGTTTCCTTGCCTTTCTCTAAAGTGCCTGCTATATTTTACCACACTGGATAGTGCAAAATGTTCTTGTGGTACTGAGTGATGTAAATAAGAAATAAATAAAAATAAAGGCAGCCTGTGATCTGCGTTTTGTGCTTGATGGCAATGTAATCAGACAATTACTTACATTTTGGTGAGTAGCTCACTAAAATATCCCCATGAATGAAACACATTGCCGAGGTGGTGTTAGATTTGTGTGCGTCAATGATACAGGTAGCTGTACTGGGAAGGTGAGTTGGAAAATTTGAAAAAGGAAGTGGATAAGTTGGATATGGAGGGGATTTATGAAATTTGGTGGCAGGATGAACAGCATTTCTGGTCAGGTGAGTACAGGTAATAAGTACAAAATCACTTGGGTGTAAAGTAGGTTTAGGTCTAATAATGAATAAGAAAATAAGAATGTGGGTTAGCTACTGTGAAGAGCATAGTCAAAGCATTATCATAGCAAAGATAAAGAAAACACCAACTATTAGTGCAAGTTCATATGTTAACTAGCTCTGCTGAAGCTGAGGATATTGAAGGGAAAAAATAATCAGATACATAAAACTATTCACACAATTAAGGTAGAGGAAAACTTGATAGTTGGAAGAGATGAAATTCAGTTGTAGTAACAGAGACTGGAAGGTTTCACACTTAATTTATAATGGTAAGATGAAGATTTTGCAACCAGGTTTGAAACTGTAAGACATCCAGGACCAGATAGAGACTTGAATCATAGCTTTAGCTTTAATATGAACTGTAGATTAAAACTTAAGAAATTTGGAAAAGGCAGGAAACTAAGGGTAATGGGACCTGCATAAATTCAAGAAACCTGAAGTTGATGACAGTTTGAGGGAGCATTAGAAGATGAACAAGATAGCTTTGAGAGGTAATACCAAATAGAAAGACAAGGCCAAGTAGAAATATTTGGATTTACAGGAGATAAATTACTGAAAGGAAAAAATATAAAAATGCAGTAAATGAAGAGGATGAAATTGAATACATATTGGTAAAAAATTATTTTGACAGGAAACACAAAATTGCTAAGTAGGAACGTGCAGAGGAAAAATGTAAGTCCATAGAAGCATGGATAACTAGACGATAAGTAGCTACCTCCTAAAAGAAAGTGAGACTTAAACGACAAGGAAAAAAGCTGTTGAAATTCATGAGTCCAAATGGAATATCAGTTCTAAGGAAAGAAGGGAAAGCTATAAAGTTGGAACGATATCTCGAGGACCTACACAAGGTAAATGAACTTGAAGGCAATATTGTAGGAAAGGGAAGAGAAAGTGGATTTAGATAAGATAGATTTGTTACTGTGAGAATAATTTGACAAAGTCCCTGGAGGAGATGAACATATCTTTGGGAGAAGCTGCCACGAGTACTGTGCCACTTCTGGCACAAGGTGTAAGAGACAAGTGAAGTACATCAGGCTCAAAGAATGTAATAATTCCGATCCCAAAGAAAGCAAGTACAGATGGGTGTGAAAATTACAGTACTATTAGCCATGGTTGCAAAATAGTAACACAAATTGTTTACAGATGAATAGCGAGAATATGGTAGAAGTCGCCGTAGGTGGAGATCAGTTTGGATTTAGGTGAAATGCAAGAATATATGAAGCGATATGCACATTATGACTCTCTTACAAAAAAGAGGTAAAGGAAAGACAATGCTTTTTTATTTTTTAGATTTGGAGGAAGCTTTGCGTGTAAAGGCATACCTGCCAAATCTCCCGATTTAGGCAGGAGTCTCCTGATTTTTCGCTTTTTCTCCAGCCTCCTGATTTTGCCATTATTTCTCCTGATTTTTCGCTTTTGTCCTGAAACCCAAGATTATATTTTCCCACTATGGTCAAAAGTCCTTTGTTCATTTATCAGTTAAAAATAAATACGTATCGAAATTCATAGAAATTAGGAGTTGCGCTTGACTTATAAAATGGTTGTTTTATGCTCTTTGCTTGTATTTGGAAATACACATGTAGTGTTTCAATGTTGTGCTGTTTTTGAATGTGATGTTTTGTCAGTGTACGTAAGTGAAATCACTTCAGTTGTTTTTTAATTGCTGGTAAACTTGTGATTGGATAGTTAGGGGCATCAGCTTCTTACACAAATTGTACAAAAGTGACTTTCGTGTAAACAGCTATTTTACGTGATTATGGGATTTCAATATGGTGGTATGTGTTCCAGTATGGCAAGAAATATAATCAATTTTTAAGCAGTTTTTGGAATATTTTTTCTATTTTCTACTCTTTGTCGATGTGAAATTTTCACATCAAATGGTGGAAAAAGCAATGTACTGAAATACATGCAGAGAAAATGAAAAGTGTGTAACAATAAAAGACTGAAATTGGTGAAAAAAGTGAAAGTGATCATGTGATACATGCAGAGTGCTTATTTACATTGTTTATAAGTACAGTTTACCAATTAAATATGATGACTATGTGGGTCATTTGTTCCATAACATGTTCCCACGTAGCAGTATAGTACAAATATACAACTGTGAACTTTTTGTTTTGATAAAAAAAATCAATCACTTTACCTGGACTGGCTACAAAATATAAGGATGTAATCAACAATTGGGTTAACACAAGTTTGTGTGTGTGTGTGTGGGGCCATTATGTAGCGTTTTGAGATTATAGGAAAAGACTAAAATCAGTTATCTTAAGGTTTATAGTAAAGTGCGCCGCAGTTTTTGATAGAACGTATCTCCTGATTTTTTTGAAGAATCTCCCGATTTTTCTAAACTGGATCTCCTGCAGCCTTTACATACCCGCCAACCGTCAAAATGTAAAAAATCAGAACAATAAGTTATGTTAAACTTGTACAAAAATCAAACAGGAAGAGGGTAAGGCAGGGTTGTAGCCTTTCCTATATGTTGTTTACATTGTGTGAGCTGAGAAGGAAATCGAGGAGAAATTTGGAGAAGAAATTGAAGTTCACGGCGAAGAAATAAAAACCTCGCAGTTTGCTGATGACATTGGAATGCTGTCACACTTCAAAGGACATGTAAGAGTAATTGAATGGAATAGACACCTCCTTGAAAGTAGGATATTAGATGACCATTAACAAGGGTAATGGAAAATTGGGCATGCTGAAAGAATGTGCTAAGATGAGTTTTGTTGTTTGGGTAGCAAAAGAACTTCTGCTGGCTAAAGTGAAGAAGATAGCAAATGCGTGTTGGTAATGGCAAGAAAAATGTTTCTGAAGGAGAGAAATTTGTTAAATTTTATTATTAAATGTTGGGATTTCTTTTCTGAGTCCATTTTTCTCGAATATAGACTTGTAAGGGAGTCAAAGGTGGGCAATAAACAGTTCAGGCAAGAAGAAGATAGTGTTTGAAATGTGGTGTTAAAGAAGACAGCTGAAGATTAGGTGGATAGATTACGTAACTGATGAGGTGGTTAGGAGCAGAATTTTGGGGAAAGGGAATTTAAGGCATAACTTACTTGGAAGGTTTGATTGTTAGAACACATTGAGACATGAAGAATAGTCGATTTAATATTAGTGGGAAGTGCTAGGTTAAAAAAAAAAATAAAGTCTGTAAGTATGAAAAGCCACCCATACAGTTGCAGTAAGTTGATGAACAAATTTCACGTGAATTTCCAGATACAAAATATGACCTAAACAACGTGAAAGTTGATTTATTAAAGCATGTTTCCATCTTCCCACCACAACATGCTTAAAATGAACCTGTAACGCATGCACTCTCTGAAAATGCACGTGAAAAGGTTTGAAAACCAGTTAATGAAATAAAACAGTATCATTTCAAGTCTTAAGTTACTGTTTGCATTTTTTATTAAATTAAGTCAGTTTCTAAAAATACCAGTACGGATAATCTAAATAACTTGCATAATGTTTTGAGGATGACTACTTTCAAAGTAAATGTCCTCTTATGCAAGACAAATTTTGTTAATAGTGAAAACACACTACAAATTTCTCAAATCTTGGGCTGTAGAGCTCCCATTCAAAAGGTAACACTTTGTGGACGAGCCACATAGAAAACTTTTGGGCTCAGAAGAATATTTGTTTGATAGATCTTAAGGGAAACTCATACTCATAAGACTAACCTTCAATGTTAATCATATTTAATTCTTTCGTAGATAGATGAATTGTGCAGTAACGACTATCTTTTAATCATGGTAAGAGAAGACAATCAGCAGTTCGTAAATAATTCTGCATTGCGGTTGTACTGTGTGTTGTTGAGGTTGCGCCAGGTTACATACTCAAGAATCAAGATGCATTCGAAGAAAACATCGAAATATTTTTGGCAAGCAAGAGTGTAAATATGATAGCACAATTAAAGCTGTTCAATTATGTTGCAGCCAAACAATGAACTCAGTTGTAACACACTTGTAAAAAACAGCAAAGTATTTTACAAAACAAAGTAAATGGTGAATTATGTTGTCTGTGTTAAAAAAAATATGCAAGCTGTATTTATGAAAGTGAAAAAGTGAGAAATAGCACTCTCTCTGGCTGTTTGCACCTGACTTATGACATGCCATTTTTACTCGGAATAAATTGTCATGCCACTACTAACATCTATACGTCAGGAAATAAGAAGAGGGGAGAGGAAAAAATATCCCTGGTATTCCAGGAAAATCTGGGAATTTATTTTTAATACTGTGTATACACTCTGTTATTCATTGGTAATATTATACTGCTGCTTGAATTAGTACCAGTCTGTCTCCAGTTTACTGTAGTAATACTACAGCCAACTATTGAGCTTTTGGGAAACAGATACCTCTATCAGTGCACAGTGACTGAGGAACAAATTGTCTCAGATATTTTAAGAAATATTGATCCTTGGCCGAACTACAAACGTCCTTTTTTAAGAAAATTACCCCTAAAGATGTCGAGCAATCTACTTAAAATGATGTGACCGAAAAATAATTTAAAGACAATGTTTCTCACAATCATGTATGGGGTCTACAAACACCTACTTTCCCAGAATTGAATATAGAAACTTTTATAACTGCTGTTTCTATACACACATTATAAACATTTTCCTTGAGTGCCGAGAGTGCAACAGCTCCAGGTAACTGGCTGAGAAGCAGAGAACTTGGGAGCAAATCTCAAGGAAACTGTAAGATTTTTATTTCATTAAATTGTAGTTTTTGTATCAGTTCATAGTGATAGGTTAATAAAGTAAGTAAATCAATATGGAATGATACCAAGGTAGAAAATAAAGTTCTCAAACTACGTGGTATAGTAAACAAATTTTATTGCTGGTTGCTTTACAATGGCTCTGCTAGTCACTGTTACACGTTTTCAGTTTTCTTCAAACAGCCAGATGGATAGGTGGTGCAAGTCGTAGAAACATTCCCAACTAATATACTTGCGGTACCAAGAACATGTAATCAATGCAATCTTCTGACAGCTCAACCTGGGAATTTTTTCATCTGGGAATTTTTCATTGTTTCATTTACTAGCTACTTTTCTAGTTTTCACTGTTATGATCTTCCTTCAGCTCTCTACTGCAGTTCAGTACTGCAGCAATAAAACATAAAAATGAGAGAATAACGCCAAATCAATACTAAAGTTCGAAGGTAAATGAGCGATTTACGACAAAAGAATTCACACCAAGCTTTTGCTGCTGGCAGAATGTGTCAAAGGCTTTAGTATGTGATATCTGTTTACATTTCTAACAGATCACGGGAAAAATTTCAATAGTGATTTGAGAAGTTTCTTTCAAAGTAAATAGCCTTTTACGTGAGAAAAATTGCAGTAACAGTGACAAGGGGCCATGAATTTGTTACAAACCATTTGGCCCCGATTCAAAACGTAACACTTCGGGGGGGACCAGCAACAACTTTGGGCTCAGAAGACCAGACATAGATGTCATTATTAAAAAAAAATTGATGAAATGTTTAGGTTTATTATATCTTACAGGGTGGCACATGTTGAGAAAGACAAAGCTTAAAGGACGGCTTTCCATATTTATTTTTGATCATTCATAGAGAGATTACAAATTATCTAATAACAATGGCAAAAGTATAATTATTGTCGAAAGAATTACGGGGAGTGGAGATAACTAATCAAGAGTTTGTAAATAATTGTGTGTGTTGTGCTTTCACTGAGTTATTAGCGCCCCCCCCCCCCCCCTCGGGGCTACCATGGGGCCTCAGCCTTTGCAGTACTTCTTCCTTTCCGTGCTGCACGACTACTCTCCCACTATCTTTTTCCTCTCTTGGGGACGGACTCTTGTGCCTACTCTGGGAAACCAGAGATATGTAGTGTTGTTGAATTTACCTGGATTTTTCTTTAACTCTCTTTCCTCTCTTCTTCCTTATCTTGTCTATTTTACCCCCCACTTCAGTGTTTGAGGTTGCTCTTATCATCTTCTTCTTTCTTCCTCCATGTGTGTTCCTGAAGGCCGCCCACACATTTGACACGTAAAAGGTGATTGTAGTCAACATACAAGGTTCTTATGTACACCGTAGTGAAGGTCAGGCCCAGGGAGGGGTGATTTCCTGAACCGCAACCTCCCCGATCTACTGATTGGTCCCTACGTCCAGAGTTCAGGAGGTGTGACCTGAGGTGTGGTCAATCACGTAAGGTGGGTGTGCTCCCTTTGAAGGGGGACCGCTGTAGGAAGAAGCACACCATCAAACACTGGCTATCATGGGGAATTTCTTCGCAGTGGGATCCAAAAAAAGAAAGTATAAGGATGTGAAAGAGTCTCGGGATTCCTAAACTTTGACTACTCTCCCGGCTGCATATTGATACCTCATGGTAACATGTACCGAAGACCGTCATAATTTTTCCACAGTCAGTCTATTCGTCATCCAAAAAGGCGTTGATGCAATCGCAGGCCCAGTGAAGTCCTGAAAATATCTGCACAATGGTCCTTATTGGTTGAAACACAGTGCTCTTCAGGCTCGGAGGTTACTAAAGGCCACCCTTCTGCAGGGGTACCCGGTGCAAGTGGAGGCTCACCGTACTAACTACTCCTGTGGGGTTGTATACAGTAATCTGCTTGATGGTTTGACCGAGGTGAAAATAGAGTATTAGCTCTCTGACCAGGGCGTCACAGCGGTTCATAGGGTCATAAATAGGGTCAACAATGAATTAGTCCCAGCCCGCACTGTTTTCTTGACATTTGATCAAGTGACTCTGCCTCCCAAGATCAAAGCTGGTTATGAGGTCCTCAGCATCTGACCTTATATCCCCAATCCCACCCACTGCTATCAGTGTCAGTGTTAAGATACCAGGCATTCGTGTAAAAATCCATCTAAATGCATCACATGTGGCAGGGATGCCCATAAGGGTGATTGTTCACCTCCTTCCCCTTGCTGCCTAAACTGCATGAGTAACCATGCCGCCTCCTCCTGTGACTGTCCCATCTATCGTGACAAGCAAACTATTCAGGAAGTATGGGTGAAAGAAAACGTACCAACACAGGTTGCAAGGAAAATATATGGCAGTCGTAAACAGAGCTTAGTTGTTGCTACTCCACGACAACTGTGAGACATGTCTGCACAGACATCAGACCTATAGTTTAGTGCTGCTGTGGTAACACCACCCAGTCACATGATGGTATCATCATCATCATCTCCTGCCTAGAGCACACACACTGTCCTACCAAACCTCTCTTGTACCTGTGAAATCTCTTGCCTCACAGACAGGAGACACGGAAATCCAAGGAGGAGATTATACCCATGAAGACTTCTTCCGCCCATCTAGCTCACAACCATCCAGGTCTTCAACTAATACCTGCCACGGTTCAAAGAAATCAGGCAAGGTGGACGAATCGTCCCCTTCACCCTCCCAGTGTTTCTCTTCCACGAAGTCATCTAGTGACGCCCTCCTCCGGATGGCCTCTGTGTCTCCAGGGCGCACTGCCAGTGGTCGATCAGTTAGCTGACCTCAGGCTGGCTCTGAAGCCACTGTCGAATCAATGGACCAAGATCCTCCACTCTTAGATCCAACTAATTGTGAGCATTCACATAGTGGTTTTCTGCAGTCACAAGGGTGACTTCATTCCACCTCTTTCCAGTTCTCATCTCACTATGGTTATCCTTCAATGGAACATTCGTGGCATCCGGTTCAATAGAAGGGAACTATAGCTTCTCTTGCAAGCATACTCTCCACTAATTGTCTGCCTTCAGGAAACAAAACTACATCCTCACACTCGCTTTAATGTGCCTCACTTTTCCTCAGTGCGCTTCGACCTTCCTTCTGTTGCACATGGGCGGTGTCATGCTGCTTTTAAGAGACAATATCCATTCCAAAATCATCCCTTTGCAAAGTGAGCTTGAAGCAGTAGCAGTTACTGTCCTTTCCTGGTTTCAGCTTCTCCCAGTCATCACCGCTGTCACCTTGTAAACTTTATTGACTAACTTGCTCCTCATTTCTTGTTGGTCGGTGATATCAACGCCCACTATCCTCTTTGTGGCTCTCCACGCCCTTGTCAGAGGGGCTCTCCTGGTCGATCTCCTCAACCACCTTACCTTCATCTGCCTCGATACTGGCAAACCCACTTGTCTTTCGGACTCCACACATACTTTTCTCACTTGGACCTTTCCATATGCACTGTTCAGCTGGTCCGTCGCCTCGATTGGTCTTTTCTTTCAGACACACAATCGAGTGACATTTTCTGTGTTATTCGTTTACTGGTGTCCTTCACTCCAGCTTGTCTATCCAATTGGCAGCTTTCCAAAGCTGATTGGCAGCTTTATTTTTCACTAGCTACTTTCCATGAACGTCCTTTTCCCAGTATTGATCACCGGGTCGACTATCTTATTACTTTAATCCACACTGCCGTAGAACGTTCTGTCCCTCGTACCTCTTCCTTGCCATAATGTCCCCCAGCTCCCTGGTTGACTGAGGAATGTTGCGAAGCCGGCCGCAGTGGCCGAGGAGACTAAGGCGCTCCAGTCACGGTCTGCACGGCCACTACGGTCGGGGGTTTGAATCCCCCTTCGGGCATGGATATTTGTGCCGTCCTAGTTCGTAAGTAGTTCATAAGTAGTTTGTAAGTTTAGGGACTGATGACCCCGTAGTTAAGTCCCATAGACTGTACAAACATTTGAACATTTGAATGTTGCGAAGCACTCGGAGCTTGCAGACATGCTCTCAGTCTTTTAAAGGCTATCGCAGACAGGAAAACTGTGTTCATTACAAACGTTTGTGTGCACAATGCCACCGTCTTTTTCGGGAAAGCAGACAACCAATTTAACAGTGTTAACCCCTCCTCTGTTGTCTGAAGTAACCTACGCAGACTTTAAAGGATATTGTCTGATTCCCTGATCCCGGGTTTAAACATAGCGAATGATATATTAGTGAATCTCACTGACGTCTCCAACACTCTAGGCTGCTTTTTTTGCCGAGATTTCGAGCTCCTCACTCTACCATCCCTCTTTCCTCCTTTGGAAACAGACAGCGGAAGCGAGATTGCTCTCTGTCTCGTCTCAGAATCGAGAATGTTATAATACCTATTTCACTATGAGCGAGCTTAGAATTATCAGTGTCCTCCACTCCAGGACCGAACGGCGTTCATGTACAGATGTTAATACACCTTTCTTCTGAAGGCCTGCAGTTTCTTGTTCGAATGTACAACCGCATTTGGATGAAAGGCACATTTCCTCAGTGCTAGCATGAAGCCATCATGATTCCTCTACCTGAGCCTGGAAAGGAAAAACATCTATCTTGCAGCTACTGTCCAATCTTCTTCACCAGTAGTGTTTGCAAGGTGATGGAACGTACGTTTCATGGTAGATTGGTATGGTGGCTAGAATCTTGTAATTTCCTCACCAATGCACAATGTGGTTTTCGTAAGCACCATTCAGCAGTCGATCATCTAGTCACCCTATCACCTCATATGAATAATTTTTTGCAGAAGTGCCAAACAGTGACCATTTTTTTTCTTTAGATTTGGAGGATGGGTATCCTTTGCACTATGCACACATCGAGTCTCCAGGATTGCCTGTCAATCTTTATTCAGGAATTCTTAAAATACCATGTTTTTAGAGTGCATGTGGGTTCAGCCCTTTCGAACACTTTCCTGCAGGAGAACAGTGTACCTCAACGTTCAGTGTTGAGCATCATTCTATTTGCTATAGCAATTAATTCTATTATGGACTGTCACACACCGGGCGCCTCAGCTTCTCTCTTCTTTGATGATATTGCAATTTATTGCAGCTCTCAATGAACCTGTCTCCTTGAACGGCATCTTCAGCAGTGTTTCAACCATCTTTTCTTCTGGAGCATCAACATTGGCTTTTGCTATCAACAGACAAGACAGTCTGTGTAAACTTCTGGCGGCAAACAGAATTGCTCCCTCCTTCCCTCCATCTTGGACCAGTTGTTCTGCCTTTGTGTATCCAATATCGTCTCCCAGACTACTGCTCGTTCTTTACGGTGGAACTCTTTGCCATTTATCAGGCCATTTAGTACATCAGGTGATACCAGCAGTCTAAGTGTCACATGCTCGGACTCCTAGTGCACTTCAGAACCTGTGTGTGCTATATTTTGTCCACCCCACAGTGCAATGAATCCAACAGTGCTTTCACTCACTTACTGCCAATGGTGCCATTGTACTGTTTCTTTGGGTCCTGGGTCATGTTGGTGTGTCAGGGAATGAGGCTGCCGATGCTGCCGCAAAGAGTGCAGCTCTCCACCTTGTCCTGCTATGTATTCTGTCCCTTCAGCCGACCTTCGTGCCATCCTTTGTAGACGTGTGGTCTCACTCTGGCATGTGTATTGGTCTTCCCTTAAAGGAAATAAACTTAGGGAGGTTAAGCCTTTCCGCCTGGTTGACCACCTCTCACCCAGCTGCGGGTAGGCCACTGTCAGTTCAGCCACCGCCACTTATTAAGGGGTGACCCTGCTCCACTGTGCGGTTACTGTTCCGAACTTTTGACTGTACGCCACCTTCTGGTCCAGTGCCCGTTTTTTAAGTGAGAATGACAGAGTCTTTGTTTGTCAGAATTGTCTGACGTTTTAGCAGATGACACGCATTCTGTTCATGGTGTTTTACTTTTTAGACATCGTACCAATATGGCAAAAGAAGTTCTACTTATTAAAGGATTGATAAGTGTTGTTCTTTGAAAAGAAAATATATTGTGACTTATAATGAAAAAGTGTATTTCACTCAGAAAAAAGTGTTTTTTTAACACTGGGAATTTTTTGTTCTTGCCTGCATATACACCCTGATACCTCTGTTGGGAATTAATTTTGGTGCATACCTTGCGTAAAATATTGGGTTCTTTACTTCCCAACCAGTTACCTTGGCTGTTACGGAATCAGCACTCTCGTTGAAAAGCATTTGCCATGTGGTTATGTAAGCAGCAGTTGTGGAAGTGTCTTTCATTGATTTTAGGAAAAGTATGCATTTGTGGACCACATACATGATGGTAAAAACTGCTCTATTTAAATTATTTATTGATCCTGTCATTTTGATTGGATTACTTGTCATAATCTTTTAGGAGCGATTTTTTTTTTTTTTTTTTTTTTTTTTTTTTTTTTTATGTATCTAAAATGGAGGAGTGTTGAGCCAAAATATCTTAGGGTCCTTAGCTTTAGGTTATACACAAGCAACCTGCCATATTTGAGGTAAATCAATTGGCCGAGTCTGAGGCCTTCCCCTTGGAAGCCTTTCTGCCATCATCTTGCCATGGGAGGTGGAGCAGTGGTAACACTGGACTCTGATTGGGGAGGATAGTGGTTCAAATCCATCTGTAATTTCCTTAAATCACCCCAGGCAAATGTCGGGATTCCTCCATTTGAAATAGCATGACTAATTTCTTCCATCTTCCTTAGCAAAAATTGTGTGCAGCCCGTCTCTAATGACAAATCTGTCGACGTGATATGTAACCCTTCCTTTCTTCCTTCCTATTTTCTGCCATTGTTCCATTCATCAGAAGTGGTCCTCCTTTATTTTAAAAATGATGTGGAGAGCAAGTAGCCACTAAAACTATTTGATGCTCTACAACAGTGAACAGCTTTCTGCATTATGTTCCGAGACTCAGTTGATGTCACTCTTCATGATATCAGTAAGGCAGGCAACAGTGAGAGAAGCTAGGGTTCTATTCTGTATGTCAGGACAGGCTGAAATTAAAATTGTTAGCCACAAATGGAAATGTGGCCTAACATTGTGTTCCAACAATTACATGTTGATAGTAATTCCTGCATGAATCGCCATATCTGCCAAGTATTCCGGTTTTCCTGGAAGATTTCCAGATTTTGGGGCATTGTCCCAGTTATCTGGATGAACTTGGTTTTCTTATTTTTTCTGATTATCAACTCCCGGACTTGTTCCTGCCCTCTGTATTTGTATTGCAGTTCAGTTTTGACTTTCGATAATAGCTGCTATTCTAAGATGCAAATGTCTGAAATTCAACTGAAAGTAGATCGATAATAGTATCAATAATATCTTCTCGCAGAATATTGCTGTGTTTTTATCATTAACTATGTGTGTTTGAAACACGCTGGTGAAATTTGAGTGAACATTCTATCGGTAATCTCGCACACTCTTTGTGCTTTGACTGCATGTTAGTTGGAAAGCTTTGTTTATGCTTGCTTTAATGTGGTATTTGCTGTGGGTCTGGTATTCGTAAAATTGTGTAACAAAATTTTGTGCGATTTAGCGTGTTACTTAGTTAAACTAAGAAATGATATCAACAGTCTTTCAGGGATGCATATTCTGTTGAATTTCTGCATATTATGTGATCACGAAAAGGTGAAACATTCGCATTCCATTGCATATCTGTGTGCATGTGCGCGCAACATAAACATTTCTTGCCGAAGAACAACTGGCTTAATAAATCATTAAACCTGTTAAACAAGTCTTCAATTACCACTTCTGGAGCTGGCTTTGATGTAATAAGAGCAGATACTTGTTCGGTTCATTTTTAATTGAACATAATATTCTGTTAACTGCTGCTGATCTTGGTGCTGCCTTTTTTTAAATAAAATGTTCCCTGGTTAGGAAATCACGAAAATATACAGTTGTTGTTGTTGTACAAAGACATAAAATTTATTTATTTGTTTATTTTTTTTTTTAATTTTTTATTTGGGATCTTTTGGAGTTCTGTTTTTGAATATTGTCAGGTGTGCAATTGCTAATATTTTTGTGATAAGTTTACTTTGGGCTGTCAGTGAACACATTTGGAGGAAACTGTACAAACTTAAGGACACTGTGTCAATCCCACACTCAGAATGATAAACATGTTGCTCTTACTACTGTTTCATTTTCATAATTCATTTGACTTCCTTTTCGTCATTCTGATCAAATATCCTGAAGTATCCCGTTTAGTATCCCAGTATCACATTTAGTAAACTTAAGGTGTTGAATCATAAACAAAAACTGGAAACACTACTGAAATAAACATTTATATTATTTTGACAGATTTAAAATAAATATTTTCAACTAACATTTTAATGATGTGATGCTTTTTAATCCTGGTGGTGAATGTTAAGAACACTTATTTCTCCAGAAAGCTTTTGTGATAAAGAATAAGACATTACAGGTGCTATAATAACTTCAAGCCCTGCAAGTTTCCTTAATTTCCTATTTTTCATGGGTATCCAAACTTTGTCACTATTAAGTTTCTTGAATGATGTTCGTGGACCATCTGGGCAGTAAAATGCACAAAGACATCATTGTTTTCCAAACTTATTCTTTCAACCTCTGCAAGTCACCATTGTCCATTATATACACATGCCACTACGTCATTCAGTGCTAGACAGAGATCTAATTTAAGTGACATTGTAAACCTCGCAAATTTTGGTTCATAATGTTTCGTAGTATCAGCCTAAATTTTCTGCATTGTCAAGGAATTTGTGGACTTGCATGTTCTTTTATTGCTATACACTTTTCAAATCTGGTTTTAAATGTTGTTTTTATATGAAGAACTAGTTCTTCATTCTTGACAAGGAAATGTGCGACACCTTTAATATTATCCTTCCGAAAGGTATACATGTCCTGTATTGTAAGAATTTGGTCGATAGTTGTTCTTCATGTTTGAGAGAAACTCATACTCCATTGCATGAACTTTTACCATGGCAAGAGGCATAAAGTGTCATTCGGCCTCTAACCCAAAATCTACTTTGTTCCAGTGGAAATTAAAAAAAAAATATTTTTGTTGTTATATTACCACGTCCATCTGAAGAGTATATGATCTCAGTTTTGGACAACTTTTGTTTTATATAATTTATTACATACTTTCGAAACACATTGGCAGCTGAAGTGTTGTGTTCCAATTAGTCACTTAGATTGCAAACTGAAGAACCTAAAACTTCATGTATCTCATTTTTTGAAGTACCGAACAAAAACATACATTTTTGCTTTGTTATTGACCTCATCCTGAACTGAAAATATAAAGTTTTCTGCCAAATCAGCTAAGACTATGCATCCAGTTTCATGAAGTTGTCACTTTTTGTCCTTCAAAAACTTGCTTGGGATTTTGGAAACATAGTGGTGACTTGAGATTTTGCATTTCATAAATTAAACATTCAAAGTATTCTTCCTGAGATTTAACCACTGCTATCACTTTTGTCCTGACACTTATGCTCACTGTTTATGGTAACATTTCCTCCTCATATTCGATGAACAATTGAAGAATGGTATCCTTACCAGGACATTTACCACACAAATCAATCCCTCATTCAGCATAATTGTTTGCATCACAGACCATTAAATCTAATAATTCTTTGTAGTTAAGGTCAGTGAATTTTTCACCCGTAATCATCAGTTTGTCAATACAATGATATAAACGAACACATACAGAATGTGTTCCTGATAACATGGCCAAAATATCACTTACGACGAATGTCACAAAAGTTTGACCCTTCCAATTTGCTTTCAGTTTGAGGAGTTTTGAAAACTACATGAAGTTAATTTAAATTACATGGCAATAGTCATTTATCCATTTGTTACCATAATTCAATTCACAACAATGCAATTGCTATCATTGCAACCTGGACATATTTATTGTTTTTATCATCTTCAAAAAAACTGCTGAATCTTTTTGTTTCTTGACTTATAACCATTCGCATTGCATCTCGCGTGGACATTAATTGAAAATATCTATTTTAAATCTGTCAAAATAATATAAATATTGTTTCAGTAATTTCTCCAGTTTTTGTTTATAATTCAGTACCTTAACTTCAGTAATAATTGATTACATCCAGCCTATATTACACACGAATTAGGCAACAGCCATAAGATGAGTTTTTGTGTAATATGAATATTCCTCATTTTCAAAAATTTCTTTTTTCACAGTAAAATATCAGTGTTGAAATTTTTGCAGTACTTTATCATGTAGGTGTACAATCTGTGCAAAAATCAGATTTTTATATTCAGTCCCACGAGAGATAATTAACTTCAAACTTCATGAAAAATGAAAATTTTCAAATATTAATAAAAAAAAATAAGGAAACATTTGTAAATGTTTGCTCTACATAAGGCTACTAGTTTAATATCTAGCTAGAGGAAAAAATGGACTCTAATAAATAACTTGTTGGTTGTTGTTTTTGGGTCTAAATGTGGATTTTCAAAAATTCTGATATCAAACTTTGGAGGTCATTTTGACTGCTTAACGCAGTGCAGAGAGATTCAAATTAATGCTAACATTTCCAATCTGAAAAATGGTTGCACACTTTCCAATAAAAATGGCCACCATTAAATAATGGTGCAAGATAAAAAAGAAAAAGAAACTAAAAACTCTTTTTAATTTCTGAATTATAGGGTAATCACATATAAAAAAAATCAAAATATTTAAAAATGGTCAACCAACCAACTTAATTTTTATTGGACCACTTCATTGGTATTGACTTGCCCGTTGATCAAAAAGAATGAAATGTTAGGTCTTTTGTCATTGAGAATGTGTGGTCTCGGCAATAAGGAAAACCAAATAAGAAAATATAAAAATGGGCTGTGACAGTGGCAAAAATTAACAATGTCTGTCGATTTGACATTTTGTTGACAGATGGATTCACATTTCAGTTTATTGATCAACATATTACTAAACAATTGTACGTCTATAGACATAGTTCAGCTGTTAGTTACGATGTTTCTGTTGTGTGGAACTATTTATTACAATGTTAATGTTACAATAAATTATGCTAATGAATACCTTATAGTTTCTTCTAGTTACATAAATTGTGGAATTTTTTTGGTGATAGTGTGTGCTTCACTTGTGACATAAAATTTTGAATATGATTCATAAGTCTCCTGGAAAGCTCAGCATACTTAGTGGGAGCAGGCATAAAGTACCATGCAGTAACACAGAAATAGTCAATAGGAAGATTCAGAATTCATCAGAAGCATGGGTTTCAATCCTTTTTATCATTTGGTGGATAACGGAGAGTGGTGTATTTATTAAGAAAGCAATGATAAATTTGGGTAGTTTAAATGATATGTAAAAGGTAAAATCCAAAAAGCGAGTTACACTCTTAAGTTATGCCATGTTTAAAACCACATACACATAGACAACACTGCTATGACAACATACAATGTAAGTTCATTTCCTCCACTTGGCCCCCAAGACACTTTAAATATTTCCCAGAATGGGCAACCGATCTTTTTATTCTGGATGTGTAGAAATCCCATACATAATATAGCAAACTGGATGCAGCTCCTTCCATCTCATCATTTTGTGATTGACATCCACAGAGTCAGTGCAGCAGCTCTGATGTTTGGTGGTATGTGTGTGGTGTTGCGTTGTTGTGCAAAAAAATCAGACTGGTGCACAAATTTTCCCCACTGTGTTTAATTGCCTTACACAACATTGTAACATTTGACAATAAAATGAAGTGAAAGCAGCTATATCCAGGCGGTTACAAAGCACTGTAGGTGATTTGTATGCATCTGGAATCAAAAGTTGGTTGCCCATCCTCATAAATGTTTACAGTTTTTTGGGTACTCTGGGAACATAAAATGTAAATTTGTTATCATAGCTGTGTTCTATATGTGTATGTGGTTTCATAAATGACTTTGAACTGTTAATAACTTTTGGTTTTGCCCTCATAAATATCTGAAGATGAATAAGTGAAATAGCACAGCACCAACATTTAGAGTTCAGTTTTTGTGTTAAGTCTTAATTCCATCTCCTCAGGGTCGTCAAGTGAATAGTTTGTTTCTATGTATCTGCTTGCTTTCACTTACACCGACATATTTCTGCCTTCTCATGGAAGTCATGGAAATTCCACCTGTATGGCTACAGGACTGTGTATAGATAGTCATGCTGAGGTGCAAATTGTTAATTTCATGGTGGATGGGACAAGGTTAATTTGTAATAACTTTTTATTGCCCTAAAAGGGTGTAGATAAAGAGCATTCCTAAGTGTAGCAGACAACAAACTGATAAATCTGGCAAATTGTCAATAGCTAGTTTCATTTGCTGTATGATTGTTTTCAACCCTAAAAATGTTCAATCTGTTAATAAGATTAAACATTTACTCTTAGTGGGTTCCAGGTTTTCTCATTTATGATAAGTTTGGTACTTCGGGCTCTGTACCATGCACATCAATTTTCCAAATTCCAGTTACTTATTTTTAAGTATATTTTTTCGAGGACTTTCCTTCAATGAGGAGTCTTGCATGTATAACACAAAGTGTTTGTTGGCCGATTTGCATTAAATTATAGATACCCTCAAAGAAAAAAATGGCATCACACAAAAGTTTTGTTAGATTGATGATTTGGTATGATGGTTGTGCCTTATTTCATACATTATTCCAAAAGGTTCTTCAAAGCATATCACTGATTTAGGTGGCACACTGGTTAGCACACATGACTCTACATTTGTGAGGATTGTGGTTCAAACCTGCCTCCAGCTGCCCAGATTTCATTTTTCGTGATTTCCCTAAATCAATCCAATCAAATGCCAGGATGATTCTTTCTGAAGGGCATGGCATATTTTATTCCCCCATCTTTAGCAAAAACAAACTGAGTGTTTAGTGCAGCTTGTTGACAGAATGCTGAACTCTTATGTTGTTAACTTCCCAAGCATAATATAAGGAACGCTATTAAACATAGATTTGGGGGGGGGGGTTAAGATGCTGGACTTTTTCATGTGGATGGCTGTTCTAGTCATCTTCTTTTAAGTCTAGGTTTCTGTAAATTTCTTAATGCAAAAGTTACATGGTTCCTTGGAAATATATTGCTTATCTTCTATCTTACCATTTTCCAGTCTTTCACCACTTGATTGTTTTACTCAGTGTCTCAATGACCTTGTCTTCAACAGCATATTACAACTTGATCTTATTTCTTTCACTAAATTATAAGCAGTCTCTTTATTTGTGCAATACATCATGGTAGTCTCAGTAGATGGGCAGTTGAAAATTAAAGGGAGACTTGTTAAAATTTAACAACAGTTATCATCAGTAAACAAAACAATTAAGATATTCTGGAATGATTATGTCTATTACATTGTAAACAAGACAGTTGTCAAATGAACATGTTGCTATATTCTCTCACTAGAATCTCTGGAAAACCATAAAGGTTTTGATAGTCATATTTCATTTACTATTGTTCCCAACGTATGGATCTGGTGCTTTATTTTCAGTACTGAGCCTCAGGAGACAGAATAAATGTCTTCTATCTGAGAAATTGGATCACTGTTGTATGAAATAAATTTGACGTTATAAATATGAGTCATAAAAAAGATGGCGTTATATATGCCTGTGGGAGTAAGAGACGGGGACAGCAAGGAAATAAATATTTAAACATTTCTATGTTACAGGCTGCCAGAATGCGTAACAGGGTTAGCACCCAACTTTTGCATGTGGCTCTTACCATTCAGTCCATAGACATTGTGTTCATGTGAGATTTCCCACTTGGTTTTCTGCAACTGCAGCTTTCTCATTGCAGCATGCTGTGTGCATAGGAATAGTGGGTATAGTGTAACCATTTTCTTAAGACCAAATATTCTGCTCCACCAGAACTTTCCCACAGCAATATTTGACTTTTAGTCAATCCATACCAGTTGGCCAAACACGGGTTACTTTGTCTTGTCAGAAGAAAACTCACATTTTTCTGGGTGAATTGCCTCAAGTTTAGTGAACTCTATATATAATTGTTTTATCATTTAGAAATGGTTGCCATTTTTTTCCAGGCCAGATGTTTTTGCATTTGTAAGAGCTGAAGTTTTTTCATTACTCAGTAACCTAAATGTTTCAAATGAAAATTATTTAGTTACAGCACATTCATATCTAAAAATGAAAACCATTATAACATTGCTGAAAGTATTTCTTAATTATACTGTTTCAAATTAGTGATAATTTTTCATCCATAATATTTTTGTGCTGTGACACTATCAGTGGTTCCCAACCTGTGAGCAAAATTTGGGTTGTGGACAGCATGTCACTGGGCTACAAATGTAGGTCATGAATCAAATACAAAATAAAAATTATCTGGAGCTTCTTCAGGTTTTTAACTGTCAGCCATTAAGGTCAGTGGGTATTGCTATCTGATACTACTTCCAGGAAATGGTTCATACAGCAAAAGAAGTTGAGATGGACTGTCAGTTTTACGTTGAAAATTAGTAATGCTATGTGCCACCAGGTGTCTGGAAGTGTACAACCCCTGGAGATTTCAATACGTAGCTGCTAATGGTGTAAACATGCAACATGTCACAATATGATTGTAATTTGTCAAATTGGTAGTTTTGTGGTCACAATTTTTCACAATAAAGACACTTATGTATTTAGAGGCACACAGAAATTTGACATTAACTGGCAACGGGTATTAGATGAAATAATTGGGGAAAGTTTAAAATTTGTGCCTGGCCGGTATTTGAATCTGTGTCTGCTGCTCACTAGGCAGTTGTGTTGACCACTATGCCAGTAGGACATCTTGATCACCACGACTGCATGGACTACCCTACCGACTCTCTTGCCAGACGCAAATTTTTGGCTTATCCACATACACTACTACTGACGTAATTCCACTGCCCATTTCCACTCATTTCTCTTGTATGTAACGGCACTGAAGAAAGGACCGTATCTTCATTTCAGGTCACATTCCTCACACATAGATGAAAATCTAAGGCTATATGAATATGGGTCATAAACACTTTTACAATGTTCAGATGTTTAAGCTTAAAGGGACTTAACTGCATGGCCATTAGTCCCTAAACTTACAAACTACTTACGAACTCCTTGTACTAAAGACGACACAAACATCCATGCCCGAGGGGGGATTCAAAACCCCCCCCCCGACTGTAGTGTTTCCCATGTTTCATCTCATTGCCATAATCAGGTGCTCATAGATGAGGCATCATTTCAAAGCAATCAGGTTGTCAAATTTCACAATAAGCATGTATGGGCTGATGTCAGTGAATGTTCAACTGCTGGAGCAGGGAGTTAACAGTGAATTTTTGTCAGTGTTTGGGCCGACATTGTTGGTGAATAATTGGTAAGGCCTCATGTTCTTCCATCCAGACCCATTTGAATTGGTTACCTTAATTTAATAGAGAACAATGGCGTACATCCTCATTTTAGTGCTTATGTCCAATTGTGTCTCAACAGATTCAGTGACAAATTCAGTGAAAAAATTGCCTGGCCTCCACACTTTCTGGACCTAAACCCACTGGACTTTTATTTGCGGGGGCATTTGAAAACTCCTATTTATCAAATGCCAGACAAGATTTCAGAGTCTCCATGCCTATATTATGGGAGGCTGCAAAACATTACTAAATACTCCAGAGATGCTTCAGTGAAGCAAAGATTCAGTACGATGGTGGGAAGATGTTGTACTTCATTCCATCATACTTGTGTCCAATAAATTGCCGGTCTTATTACTAATATAACCAATTCATGTGTCTTGGGCTTAGATCATAGTTTTTACCACAGGCCCTTCTTCTGCATATGGGAACATTTTTTGTTTTAGATAATTTATTATGTAAGAGGTACATGACATTTATGCCGCAAGGGCTACCCTTAGACACTTCACCATCCCCTATTGTTATAAATTTGTCAAAGAGGTTAAGATTTCAGTAAATGTTCTAGTTAGGGCTTTGAAGTCTCTTGTGTTGGAGTCGTTTAATAAAACGTTTTCAGTTTATCATGAGAAGGTTGAGATTTTACCTGATTTTGAAATGGCAAGTAAACTGAATTTATTCTACATTACTGGGTGTGTTTCCTTATGAACAGTACAAACGTTTTCCTGTGAGTGAACCTTAGCTCCTGCTTCCCTCACCAGTTCTGCATAATTTTCGAAGAGCATTGCACAATCGTTTTAGTGGTGGTTGCAAGTTTACCAAGGGTTACTGTGACTAAATCATCTATGTATCCTTGAAAATAGTGACCTCTAGTATCAACTCATCAATAAGTTCATTCACCAATGGGTTCCATGCTCAGCATAGTCTTCATCCACCTGTATATAGTACAATTAGTGCCATGCTCTTGTGCAGCTCACGATTAGAGTTTGAATGTTGTATACCAGAAGTGCCCCGCCTCTCCAAATATCCAAAAGGATGCAGAGAGCAATGTTCTGGAAGTGTAGAGCTGTTTCAGCTTACCTTCAAGTTAGTGAAGTGTCATTTTATGTGATTCACTTTGTTGATATGCATGTTAGTTTTCTGTAGAGAAACCTCAGTTAACCTCCTACCCCTAACATGTACATTAACAAGTTTTTCTTATAAGTTAACTGGGTGTTGTACCACGTCATATAAGATGGCTATTATGTTGACAACCAGCATTTTGGCCAACATCACAGTGGCCTTCTTATGTCTTGATTCCCTCCTTGGGTCCAGAATGAAAACTTTCAATTTCATCTAAGCATCAGCAGTGACTCCTGCTGCTAAACTGATTGGGAGTCGATGTATCTCTTATGAGATCATTATTTGCCATAGATTGCTTGTATGCATTGATTTTACATAGATTACTAGATTCAACTCATTAGAGAGTCATTGTTAACTCTGTAACAATTAAAAGATAAAACTACAGTGAATACACAGTGCATAACTGTACAATAAATGTAGTACATTATTTAATCTAGATGTTATCCATGTCAGCTACACAATATATAAACAAGTCAGGTTCTACATCTACACGGGATACTCTGCAAATCACATTTAAGTGTCTGGCAGAGGGTTCATCAAACCACCTTTATACTATTCATCTCCCATTCCAGTCTCGAATAGCACGCGGGAAGAAAGAACACCCGAATCTCTCCGTTCGAGGTCTGGTTTCTCGTATTTTATTCTGATGGTCATTTCTACATATATAGGTGGGAGTCAACAATATATTTTCGCATTAGGAGGAGAATGTTGGTGATTGGAGTTTTGTAAGAAGACCACGGCCTGTTATGCGGGCAACGCAGCTGCCATCGTCAGCAAGTAGCACGCTGCAAAGGTGGTTGCGCCGAGGATTGATCACCCTGTATTACCACAATAATAGTCGTAATAGTATCGTCCATAATTTTTTATTAGTTTGGGATTTATACCAAAAAATAGTAAAGTGGGCCGTAAAACACTCCAGTGCGGTTCTATTAGTACCTTACCAGCTAAGTAGACTCACTCTGCAGGTAAGTGGAGACCCCATACGTGCATATTCCATGACATTTGCCAAGTCAGCAGTGGCGGCTGGTGCTTCAGATGACTGGGGGTTCACTTCTTCGAGTGCCGGATCTTGATACTGGTTGACACAGCAGGCGGTTCAGCCGCAGTGATCTTGAGCACCCTGTTCCCAGCTGGCGGCAAGACACACCCCTTTCACACCCAAGGTAGTAGGTGATGTGACATTAATTTAGAGTCTGAAGGAACTGAGGTACCAACAGCAGTAAGCATAATGAAATATTTATTCTATTACAACCAGTTTCGGCATTTCAATATGCCATCTTCAGGTCCCTATGTATTAAACAAACCTAATCAAGTGACTAAGGAAAATACTTAAAAACACACACAAAAGTATTGTATGGTAGCACACAGAAAATACAATATTACAATATAGGAATGAAACTCTTTAATCTAGAGAATGTGTTTAAGATTCAAAATACACACAGTAATTCATTACAAAAAAGAAAATAAATTTATTTTTTAAAATTTTGTACCCACACAATTGTCTGTTTTGGGCCTTCACTGCAATTTTTTAGATCTGCACCATCTTACAGTAACATGCCTTTGGAAGAAATGAGATGATAACATTACATGATCATCTAACATCAACTGGCTGTGAGATACAATAGCTTCACATGTCAAAACAAGGATATCAACTCCTTGTCAACAAGTCTTTCTTGTCACCATTGCAAGTGTACTGGAAGTTTGCCGACTGCTGGTGCCACACAGTGTAGTAACATGGAACTAAAACATGTTGCGCACAGTCCATGCACGATTGTGTGATGCAGGCCCGAACTTCCTAGCGTGAGCACAAAGAAATAAACATATCAAAAACAGAAACGCACAATTGTGCGTGCAGGGCCTGGAAGGGATATGGCTCACCGAGCAGCCCCATTAGCCGCCAGGTTGAAGACACCTAGAAGTTGATTGTAACAATCTATGGCAAATAAAGACCTCATAAGAGATTCTTAAGTATCATATTAAGATCGCATCCTGACTACGATGTTAGGTAATTATAAGATATAAGCCCGATTAATATTTTCCTGCTTGTTTTAATAGTCTGAAAGATTCCATTTAGGCCTGGGCAGTGCCTAATGGATTCTTTTTTTTCTCCAACCCAATCTCTGGCAGATTACCTGTTCTCCCATTGGTTTACTGTAAACCTAACACTTTCCAACTCGTGGTCTGTGTCAACTGCGTGTGTGTTGAGCACACAGTGGTCATTTACTATCCTTGTATATACCCCCCCCCCCCCTCCAGATCCTCTTAGTGCCTCCTGAAATTAAATTAATATTTTGTGAAGTCTGGTAGCAACAACTGCACCTTCCACCTCCTGACATAATACCTTAGAGCTATGGTTCTCAAACTTTTTTGAGCTTCAGGCACATTTAAAAGGCCACAGATAATTGTGGGTGCACTATATACACATTTGAGGAATATTTTACAACAGTCATTACAGGAAATAAACACTGTTATAAAAAAAATTAAGTCATTTTATTTTGAATTTCGTGTCCAAACTACAGAAAATATTACATAATAAAAATTTGATTAACATATTATGACCAAATAATGTTGGTATAAAAATTTTAAGAGATTCATGAAGCACGGTTGTCACCCAAATGCAATGGAAGGGCACTGTGCTGCCTCTAAACCTGTAAAGACGACGGACAAGAGAAACTATAGGGGCGCACTGTAAATGTTCTAAGGTGCACCAATGCGCCTTCACACACACTTAGATAACCACTGCCTTAGAGGATGATAGTATCACTTGCTTAGTGGCCAGCTTGTTTTTGGCTATGGTTTCCCAAATATTTTGCTGATGTGCTATGTGCAAGGTTGACCTCTTCTCATCTGCTTCCCTCCCCAGGGGGGCCACAGCTCTTTTGTGGGTATGTGTGTGGCGCGCACAGGGCCCCGAGCCGAAGTAGCCTTTCTTCTTCCCCAGGCTGCTTCACACTCTCCCCCGGTTCGTGCCTTTGCCCAGAGACAGGTGTCTGAGTAAATGCACGTCATCTCCTTTTCTATGCCTTCCTTTTCCTACTGGTCCTTCCCTCCTTTCAATCGCTTTTTCCGCTCATTCTTCTTACTCTGTTGTTCCTACCTTGGAGCCACCCATACCATCTACGCTTCGGCGTTTGAGATTCTCCCTTTTCTCCCTTTCGTATCTCCCTCTTTCCATCCTCTATTCGTCTTTCTTCCTCCCTGTGCGTGTCTGAAAGCCAACCCACACATTCCCATGCGTAGCAGGTGACGGGGTAACGTGTAATTTCCCGCCCCGGGTAGACAAGTAGGGCACGTACGTACCCCCTGGTAAAGGCCAGGCCCAGGGAGGGGTGATTACCCGAGCTGGTACCTTTCGACCATGCCGATTGGTCCCTCCGTCCGTTTCTCGGGAGGTGTGACCTGAGGTGTGAACAATTACCTAAGGCGGGGTAGCCCTCGGTGAGGGTCCCCATTAGGAAGGAGCGCGCCATCGGAGACGCCGGTAATCATGGGGGACACTTCCGCAATGACCTCTCTCTCTTCCCTTTTGACTTCGACCCAAAAATGAAAGTTGGATGCTCCTCAAAACAAAGAAAATACTACCAAACTTTCCTAAGTTTCTGGTTGTTACCTGTACTGATGGTCATGATTTCTCCAAGGTTAATCCCTTCATAATTCAGAAGGGTGTAGATGCCATTGCCGGTCCGTTGAAGAAATGTTCTCGACAACGTAATGGGAGTTTGCTGTTAGAAACAGATAATGCCTTTCAGGCTCAAAAACTGATCTGAGCCATGCTTTTGCATACCTTCCCGGTAAAAGTCAAAGCCCACCGTACCCTTAACTCGTCACGTGGGGTGGTCTACTCTCGATCCCTCGACTGGTTATCGGACGACGAAATAAAGGACTACTTGACTGATCAGGGCGTCATAGCTGTCCATAGGGTTATGAAAAAGGCTGATACAGGTTTGATACCAACCTAAACCGTATTTTTGACATTTGGCAAGGTGGATCTCCCTTCCAAAATCAAAGCTGGCTACAAAATCATATCAGTTCACCCCTATATCCTGAATACCACACGTTGTTACCAGTGCCACAGATATAATCATATTTGTGAGTCTTGCCCTCATGCGGGCAAATGCGTCACCTGCGGCAGGGACGCTCATGAGGGGGACTGTCCGCCTCCATCCCCTCACTGCATCAACTGCATGGGCGACCATGCTGCTTCATCCAGAGACTGCCCTGTTTACAAGGAGGGGTGGGTAAACCTAGAAATAAGAGTACGCGAAAAAGTTTAGACCTCTGCTGCGCGGAAGATACTAGCTGGTCGAAAGCCCGCTGAGCTCCCAGCGGGTAAATACTGCGCTGTCCTTGCCTCTCCTCGTCCTACTAAGGAGGTTGGCACACAAACATGTGACCTTACTTTTAGCGACACGGTTGTCAGATCGGCCAGTCCAAGGATTGCCCGATAAACCTCTCCACTCACTTCCTCTCACTGAAAAACACAGCCATCAGCCTCTCCTCCCAAATCACGGGCGTCTAAATCGGATGCCCGGACGCCCAAGAAAGAGCCTCTCCGTGAAGATTTCTTAAGATCTGAGCCTGCACAACCTACGTCTGCGCACACATCTCATTGTCACTCCTCTAAGAAGGCACACAGAAAAAAAAGAGTTCCTCTCCTTCCCCGCCACGGCACGACTCACCTGTCACGCCATCTAGCAGTGGCACCACCCGGTCTTCCTCTGTCTCTCCGGGGCGCGCTACTGCTAGCTGATAACTGATCATCCGGCCCTTTACTGGGAGAGGAAGCTGCCCCTGTTGATAAATCCAGGCAGGTGGCGGAAACTCCACATGAAGCGATGGAACATAATCCTTTACCTGTAGATTCCAGTGGCAGCGTTCCCTCGAAGTCAGACCTTCAGTGGCCAGCGAGGTGATCTCCTCTAGCTTTTCTTCTCTACCTTCTCACCTTATGGATCTCCTTCAATGGAATATTCACAGCATTCGTTCCAACAGAGATGAATTGAAACTCCTACTCAGACTGCACTGTCCATTTGTGGTCGGACTTCAAGAAACGACATAGTTTTTTCACAATATACCTCCATGCGCTTTGACCTGCCCCCTGTGGAGGGCATTGCAGCCCATGGAGGGGTTATGTTGCTCATTAGAGATGACATATACTACCATCCTATTCCACTGCACACTCAACTACAGGCAGTTGCCGTCCGCATTATTCTTCCCACCTTTTCCTTTTCCCTTTGTAACATCTATACCCCATCGTCTTCTGCCTTTACTAGGGCAGATGTGCTGCACCTTGTTGCCCAACTTCTTTCCCCCTTTTTGTTGATAGGCGATTTCAACGCCCACCACCCCCTATGGGGTTCTCCGGCCTCTTGCCAGATATGCTTCCTTTCAGCGGACATTCTCAACCATCTTAATCTTGTCTGCCTCAACACATGTGCACCAACCTTTCTTTCAGATACGACACATACATACTCTCACTTGGACCTCTCGATATGTACTGCTCAACTTGCGCGTTGGTTTGAGTGCTATGCTCTCTCTGATACATACTCGAGCGACCATTTCCCCTGCATAATTCATCTCCTTCATCATACCCTACCTCCGGGTTCCACTAGTTGGAACTTCTCGAAAGCTGACTGGGGACTGTTCTCCTCACTGGCAGTTTTCCATGATGGGAACTTCCCCACCTGTGACAGTCATTCTCAATGCTGCCAAATATTCCATTCCACATACTTAGTCTTCTCCATGTCGAGTCCCAGTCCCCTGGTGGACTGCGGCATGTCGCGATGCTGTTAGAGCCCGGAGACGTGCTCTATGCACCTTTCGCCGCCACCCAACATTGGCGAACTGTATCAATTACAAACGTCTACGAGCGCAATGCCGTTGAGTCATCAAGGAAAGCAAACGGGCCTGCTGAATTGCTTTTACTAGTTCATTTAACAGATTTACTCCTTCATTTGTCGGGGGGGGGGGGGGGGGGCCTGTGCCGGTTATCTGACACAAAGGTCCACTCCCCAATTCCTGGCTTGACTGACGCAAATGAAGTCTTCGTAGACCCAGCCGATATATCCAACGCTTTGGGTCAATCTTTTGCAGAAGTCTCGAGCTCCACACATTATCACCCTGCCTTTCTCCCTCGAAAACAGATAGAAGAGGCACGGCCACCTTCCTTCCAATTTCTCAATCAGGAAAGTTACAATGCCATCTTCACCATGCAGGAGCTTGAACGTGCTCTCTCTGTGACCTGATCTTCTGCTCCAGGGCCTGATGCAATTCATATACAGATGCTGATAAACCTTTCTGTTGCGGGTAAATGTTTTCTCCTCCGCACTTGTAATCGCATATTGATTGAAGGTTAGGACCCCACACGCTGGCGTGAAGCAATTGTTGTTCCCATACCAAAACCAGGGAAGGACAAACATCTTCCTTAGAGTTATCGCCCCATTTCTCTCACTAGCTGCGTTTGCAAGGTGATGGAACGCATGGTTAATGTTCGGCTTATTTGGCTACTCGAATCTCGCCGTCTCCTTACCAACGTCCAATGCGGATTTCGTAGGCGTCGATCAGCTATCAACCACCTCGTTACCTTGTCGACCTATATTATGGATAACTTTTTGCATAAGCGCCAGACGGTGGCTGTGTTTTTTTATTTGGAGAAGGCTTATGACACCTGTTGGGGGGGCGGGCATTCTCCGCACGCTCCATATATGGGGCTTTCGCGGCCGCCTCCCTATTTTTATCCAAGCATTTTTACTAGATCGAAGGTTCCATGTACGAGTGGGCTCTGTTCTATCAGACACCTTCTGCCAGGAGAATGGGGTGCCACAAGGATCTGTGTTGAGCGTGGCACTTTTCGCCACAGCAATCAACCCAATTATGGATTGTCTTCCGGCCGACGTCTCTGGCTCCCTTTTTGTGGACGACTTCGCGATTTACTGCAGTGCCCAGAGAACTTGTCTTCTGGAACGCTGTTCTTCAGCGGGCTGTTGCTCGAGTATTGGATTTTATCAACTTGACCAATTTGTCAAGGGACATTTAGCTCTTCCCTTTGTTTTTTATTCTATGTTTCTTAGCTGTTTTTATATAGTCTTATTATCCTTGGGTATATCCTAGTTTTGATTCGGGCGCTAATAACCCTAGCAGTTGTGTGCACCCTAAAACCACAAAAAAAAAAAAAAAAAAAAAAAAAAAATCCCCTGCTTCCTTAACAATTCTTAATTGTTATTCAACAAAGGTTCATTTTTTGTTTGTGCCCTTCGTGGTGGTGGTGGTGGTGGTGGTGGTGGTGCAATGTTTTCAGTAGAAGTCCATAATGGCAGATGTCAATCAGTATCCAGGTGTGCACCTCTTTGTCAGAAGTATGTCAACCACCAAGAATGTCACTCCTCGGGCCTCAAAACAATAGGGAGATTGCATGGGAGAAGTTCAGGACTGTAAGGAGGATGTTTGACTTCTGCAGCATAGTTGAAACAACCTTAGAGTATAATCTCACCCACATGCTACCAAGGGTGTTTCTATTAAGTTGGAGAAGATTCTTTGGGAAGCCCTTACACATACTCCACACCGTCCTTACGTGTCTGTTCTTCAGATGAAGAGGTACCTGGTTGGGTGGAAATATGTTTCCGTAAGCAATCACAAACATTTTCCCCTGAGGGCATTGATTGTTTTTCATTACAGGGCATGAAAACATGCAGTTCATTTACTGCCCCCCAACCCCTCTCATTTCATTTGCATGTGGTTGGAGAAAGATGGCTCCATTGTTACGTGCTGTCATTATGTGTATCTATCCTTTATGATAGACCTTAGAGTTAAGTCAGCTACTCATTCCCTTCTTATGTTCCTGAACGTAGTTTTCTTGCCTGTAAAGATTTTTAAATTAGCCTCAAATAGATATTCCAATAAGTACCAGCTTTTGCTGTTGGTGTCAGTTTTTTCATCAGTTTGTGGGCACAAGGCATCACAGCTAATAGCTATTCATCCAGTTCCCTCACCTCCTTAGGAGGAGAGGAGGAGGACAACTACTATTGCTCCAGTAAGGAAGGTTAGCCAAGGCTAATATCTTTCCTTGTGATGCCTTCCTTGTACTCTTTCAACCCAAGTCCCTGGAATTAAATTCCATTCTCGGTATAAATGTGTGAACTTTTTTAAAAGGTGTCTATCATAAACATCCTACCTCCACTTTCTCTGGCATCTGATAAGTCCCTCTTGGGATTTGTGTGGTGGAGGCAGCAGGGATCTACGAAGCTTCACAGAGAATGTGTCTTCACCATTGAGGTTTAATTCCCACTTGAGGCTGTGGTAAACCTGCATATGAGGGCAGATGTGAACCCACATGCCTCACAATACAAATTTACTCTTAACATGTGGACTGACATTGTTGAAGACTATTTAATTGAGCTGTACAGTCTTCCAGGCTGACTTTATGGTTATGTCCTAGTTCATGAACCATGGGCAGTGTATGAGTTGCCAAGTAAGTGGTCCTGACAGTAAGGATACCAGTTACTCTGAATATGTCAAAGATGCCCAACACTATTCCAGAGTCGTGGCCACTTTTGTGCTCAGAATAGAAAGACTACAAAATCCACTGGTTAGTCCCTCAACCATTAGGGGTAAGACGCCATGGGACCCTGGGCAGGTAAGGCTAGCAAGCTGCTTCCCAGGTACTTAGTTCTGATGCTGGCAGCAATTGGAGCAAAATGCCTCAGATCTTAGGAGATGGTGGAATCCTACCTCCAATTGACAGACTAGGGCCTTCTCAGATACAACTTGGCAAACAATCTGAAATGAGATGGGGAGCAATTAATATCAATAGGAGCTACACTGGGAAGAAGCTGGAGCTGGCAGAGGCTGCAAGTAAGATGGAGTTAGATGTTTTAGCTGTTAATGACATTCAGGTAAGGGGAGAGAAAGAAGACTAAGTAGGAGGATACGAGGTCTACCTGTCAAGAGTCGAAGCAGGAGCAGCAAAGTGGGGTGTAGGGTTTTACATCAGGAAAGAAATGGAACTGGTATGTAAACGAATGAACAATTGACGTCGATAGATTTGGCTGTCTCCAGCAAGGAAATTAGGATTGTTTCATTTTATTCGCCTTGTGAAGGGACACATCAAGATGAGATGGACAGATTTTACAATGCACTCAGTGACATAGTTGTTAGAGTAAAGGATAAGGTCAGTAGTTTGCTCATGGGTGATTTGAACACCAGGATAGGAAATGGAACTGAAGGGTATGAAAAGGTTAAGTTTGGTGAAGATATGGAGGCCAACACAAACAGAAAACAGCTCTTGGATTTCTGTACCAGTATGGGTTCTCCTTTTTTAAGCATAATGACACTCACTGGTATACTTTGGAAGGCAGGGGTACCAGATCTGTCATTGACTACATAATAACCAATCAAGAATTCAGAAAGGCAGTCAGGGACACACAAGTTTTTAGAGGGTTGTTTGATGACACTGATCATTGTTTTGGTTTTGAGAGGCCAAAAGTGCAGAAAGTCAGGTCAATATGTAGAAGGATAAGAGTGGAGAATCTTCTGGATAAGGAAAGCAGGCACAAATATAATACAATGATCTCGGAAAGCTACCAGTTAGTTGAATGGAGTCATTTGCAGTCATTGGAAGAGGAAAGGTCAAGGTACATGAACACACTACTGGAAGTGGCAAAAGAACATTTTGGAACAGTAGTGTGTAAAGGAAGGCAGAAACTGACAGTTTGGTTGAATGATACATTCAAAGCAGTCTGTGAAAGGAAAAATAAGGTGTTTCAAAAATGGCTGCATAAAAGATCCCAGGCAGGCAGAGGAAGGAATAAGACCAAACAGGTTATATCAGAATCCAAGCAGAAATTATGGGAATGCTTTGGAAATACGTTAGAAACATTGGGTCAAGCCGCAGGAAAAGCATTCTGGGATGTTACTAGAGCGCGCACCACATAACTTGGCGGGTGGACTGGCTCTGCTGCGCAGGTAGTTGTGTAGTGGTGGGGGAAGCTGCTGTCGCAGCGTAGCCGGACTGTGCGTTAGCTGCGGTCCGTTCCATTCCGCAGTCAGATGCTGACTGCCGCTTAGCTTTAAAGTTGCGGCCGCATACAAGTGCAAGGAAATGTCAAGCCGCGAGTCTTGAACACACACGACTGTAATGTGTAATGCAGAAAAACAATGCTCGTTTGATTGTTGGGAAAACTGTGGCGCATTTACGAGTATTTATGAGTCACTTTCTCTTGTACCTATCATGTTTACACGGCAGGGTATAATTTTCTAAGCGGCACAGAAATTCATTTCGTAACTCAGTCAATTAACACGAAATATCTGTAAATTATATACACAGTTCTTCTAGGGAGATCAATCTATCCATTATTACTGAAAAACCACATTAGACGTTCACGACAGATTAAGAATTCAAAGTAAATTTGTGAAGATAAAAAAGTCATAAATTAGAAATTGACAAATTTTAGATTTTTCCCTTAATTGTATCTCGAAATCTGGATTTTTCAAAGCAGTTATTAAAATAGTTTATCAATGACTTAAGTGATATATCGTATGAAATGATAGAATAATTGTATATGTTTGAAATTGTACAAGACAAGGAGACTAAAAACGTTAAAAGCGACACATGTTCAGTCTTCGTACTGATGCCCATCAGCAAGTGCTTACTGATCAAAGCAAGGTGTTTCACATTTCCTGATTTATTTTTTGTAAAATTGATTCTGTACAGGTAAATGAAAGATACTGAAATCCATTCAATAAAGATCAGATGATGGCATCCAAGAACTGTTGAAATCGGCCATGAATAAAAGCTTTTGTAAAACATTTTTGTCTAGCGATTTTCGTGCAATTTTTTCAAAAGTGAAAATAGATGTCCCACTAGCATAAATAAAAAAGAGATATTTTACAGTGGAAAGTTAAGGTTGTAATAACAATAAAATAATGAGGATTTCTTGCTACACACCGCAAAGACGATCGTCTAGGTACAGTCAGGAAACGGATAATACTCAACGTTAATAGAGTTCATAACAAAATCGTCAAAGCTGTTGAAGCCAGAAGACAAGCTTTAAACAAAATCCACAACGAAACAGCATAAGTAAGAACAAAAATCGTGTTAAAATTCCTTTGCCAGGGAAGCACACATAGTATAAAGTTACACAATACGAGCTTAACTGCCACAAAATAATTTTTAACGTGGTAATAAGTAGAGGCTTTGTGATCAGCCGCTTCAGACTCCCGTCTAAAGAATTGATATACGCGAAACACTATTTCTCTTGCCTGCTTGTGTAATACAGGTTGAGATTTCCTGTTGCTACTCATAGTCAACTGAATGCTCTGAAATAACTCGCAAAAAAACACAATGCAGAATGCCAAAACCAGTTGGCGCTCCGCACAGTACGATACGAACTCGAACGCGCGCAACGGCTGACTGACGGCTATTGGCCAGCAGGTGACGTGGCGTGACTTAGGCCTACCCGTGCTTCTGCGCATCCAGACCTCGCCCGCCAAGTTATGTGGCGCGCGCGCTCTAGCAGTATTCAAAAGAGAGGGAAGAAGGAATTGACAAGTGTTTTGGACAGGTCAGGAAAGCTGCTATTGTCTGGTAAAAACTAGTGGCACTTCATGACGATGTGAGGTTAATTGCTCAGGGAAGTTCATCTGGGATCCTTAAGGCTTCATTCACAACCAGTCTTTCCATGTGCCCACACACCCGTTGGCGTGGATCACATTAAACCTTGGGTTATGTAACAAGTAAAATGGGAAGGACTGAAAAATATGAATCAGGAAGGGATAGGACAATGTGACATACAAATAACTTCATCAGCTGCGACCTATCTGCCTTGGGAATCCTGCCTGTAGTTAAACTGCTGTCAACAAAACCCCAGCTTCACACAAACCTCTCCGATCTGTACAATCAGTGCTACAAAAGGCTGTATCCCCCAGAGAGTTTTTAGGTGATAATTTGTGAGAATGGATTGTCATATATTACACTTCAGCTTCAGAAGTAAAGCATGCATTGTATCTTTGTGCACTTGTCTGCAATCATTATTGTAATGGGACTCTTGCTTTTCTAGGTTCTGATGCTAAGAAAGAAGTGGAGGATTCTGCAAAATCAGAGGCATCAAATAGTGGCGCAGAGGTGGCTCAAACATCTGTGTCAGAAGGCAACAATGCTGGAGGTTCTGGAGCTGATTCAAATACTGATGCACCCAGTGCTGGTCCATCATCATCAACTGATAATCAGACAGCAGGGCCATCTTCTTCAAAATCTGATTCAGCAAAATCTCGGGCTGATGGTCCAAAATCCGAATCGAAAGTTGCAACACCTCCAAGAACCAGCAAAAGGAAACGCGAGACAAAGGTTAGTTAACTCCATTCTTATCCTTTATTTCTTAAGGGTTTGTTAGTATTTGCGTTAAAACCTTTCCAATACTTGTAATAAAAATATTTATTAAAATGGTTAAGATTTTCTTAAACTATTTTGAGTAAAATAATGTTCTTTAAGACAATAATGTAAGTATTTTAAACATGGCTCAGTAATGATTGCAGAATTGCAAGTTAATAAAATCTGCCAACCAGATTCAACAAATGGTGTCAATGGATTGAAACATGTCTTCACAAACTTGTAAACATAATGTCAATAAAATTCTTCTGGGTTTTTCGCCCCATTGACAATATGTAAAATACAGATGTTGCGGCCACTGTTGCAAGTGGCCTTTGTCAAGGTATTTGCCTGACAATGCGGCCATACACCCAGAAGAATTTTATCAACAGTGACAAGAGGTGCGGAAACCTTAATTTACATCATAGCGTTTGCTATTACACCATATGGATACTAATGCCTAAAATAACTGTGGGAATGTCACTAGTACTTACTAGACTGCGTATTAGGTAAAAATCCTTATGGTAAATGCTTTACCAAATAAAATGAATATCAGTAAATCCAAGCAGACACACAGTCCATACAAAGTGATTCACACCTACTGATAAGAAATGGAGTGAATTGATGCCAGGAAAACGCAGAAGGTAGTGGATCCACCATGTAACTTGATCAATTAGTGCTGTAAATAGTTGATATGGGCAATTGCACTGAACATCCACTGCCAAACTCATCTGATTAGTGGCGTTAATAGTTGATACAGGAATTTGAACTCGATTTGCTACGATATTAAATAAATGGAACATGAGAATAAAAAGGGGGTAGTTAAGGGAATGTGTGGAATGAAATATTAAAAGGGACTGTAGGAATAATGTATGCTAACTGACACTAAAATAATTATTATACAAAAATGCATAAACATATGAACAATAATAACCAGTTGCCTTTTGCTTGTAGACAATTATTTGAAGGGTTGAAACCTATACTGTAGAGAAAGTCATCTTATGCCAAGTTTATCATTTCCTCAAACATCTGTTTTACTGCATTTTTATAATGAGAGAGGCAGAAAGATTGCCTGGCCAAAATATTTTAGTCTAAAAATGGAGCATTGCCCATGCCCAAGTTCAGAAGGGCCAGTGATCAAAAATTTAGCAATCAGTGGGGCTTCAGCTTGATGCTTAAGTTGTCGAATAGAAGCAATATAATAGTTACGGCATAGTATATGTCGAGATTCATTGCAATTTAACATGTCCTATCATAATTTGAGCACATAGAAACAGTTGCAATGTGAGAGCTCCTTGTTGGTAGAATTAATACAAGTCTTCACACATGTTTAAATGGCTGTGTGGCTATACCGATGGTTTACAAACATAAAGTGTGTCAACTCTTAAGTGGAGTTAACTGGGTGTGTCTTGTTCGCCCTTGCATGCTTGTAGGCTAGTTTCCTGTGGAGAAAATGGGATTAGAATTGTTGTTATTCTGAATCATTATAATGTTTAAATAGCATTTTCGCTCATTATTCTTCAAAAACATGTTTTTGTTGAAGCTTGACAGTTACTACATTTTTAGGTCACATGCTTGGAAACACTACGTCATTAGTGATACTACCTGAAATGAAAGAGATGCTCTGTGTGTGATTTAGCAGTGCTAGTCAAAGTTCCTAATTTTCCATAAATTTTCTGTGTGTAATTTTTTTTCTGATGGAAAAAATATTAAATTTTATGTATGAATCACGAAGAATTTGAAGTCTGATAGTGAAACCCTTCTGAAAGTTGATGCCTTTATGTATCCTAGTTTTTTTCAAAAGTAATCTACATTTTTACATGCCAGAAGGAAGAAAAGTGAAAACTGCATTTAAAGTAAAATATACCTACAATTAAATCAGTGTTACTTGTTTGTAGATAAAGTTCACAGATACGAACTATTATACACTGTAAATGTGTGTATATAAGCATTGCATCCTAGATTCAATCTTTGTTTTTCTACCAGATAAATTTCTCTTTTAAATTAACACTGTTGTTAGTGTCGGTTTAAATAAATAATATGGTAATTATGCAACTATGTAGTTACAATTTGGAATGAGGTGAATACTTATCTATACGAAAATTAATCCTGCACACTGGTCACTTTCCACATATCAGTATGCATTTTACTCGTGCTGCTTGGATGCGAAGAACCTTGTGAGACTAAATTCGAGCTTCTGATGCTAAAGAAAGATGAAAATAAGAGGACAGATATTTTAGTGTGTTACCAACATCAAAAATATTTAAAGAAAAAAAATAACTTTGGGCATTTAGCATTGTGAGTATCTGTGATGAAGATGTTTGTATCTGGATTTTTTCCACAGGCACGTATTACGTGCATTTACTTATTCAACAAAAGTAGTAAGCATTCAGAAGTCCCGTCTATTATCATTAGTGTTACGTATTCTATCACTCCAGAAACTCTCAACTGATGACCACGCAGTTTGGTCCGATAGATTTACAAACATTTTAAACATTTGAAAACTCTCACCTTTAAAGGCATAACAGTAATAAGACATAACAAAAGTAAGAAATGGGCTTTAGAAGTACGTCTTTTCGCCTCCCCCCCCCCCCACACACACATTACATCAAAATAACTCTTTTTATGGGAGAGTATGTGATACATAAGTGATTCCAGTTATGGCCACTATTATTTAATTTATAAAAAACATTACTGAAAAGAGACGCGAATAAATCACACACGGTATTAACCCCAACTTCCCACGATAGTTTTTATATATTCGATCTGCGTATTTACAGAATAAAGTAAATCAGTTATCAGCCACTATTGTAAATAGTAATTTGATCGGTAATGGAATTTCTTGCAATATTGTCATTATAAATGTAGGTTTTGTTGGCATTACAGGAAATGAGGTGTAAAGTCACTGTGATCAATTAACACACAATACTTTGCTGATTAGATTGTTATATTGATACATGCTGTATTTGTATGAACATTTCCTGCTTTAGTGCAAGAATGTGATACAAAACATAACGTAAAAGGTAGACATCAATGTTTTCTATTTTTACAAATACTGAGTAATGTATTGTGTGACAGAGAAATGGTAACACTCAAAAAATCTTAAGTACATAAAAAAATCGCTTCATAAATATCAAGGGTGGTAGTGTTTCTCTCTCTCTCTCTCTCTCTCTCTCTCTCTCTCTCTCTCTCTCTCTCTCTCTCTCTCTCTTTTTACTGGGACCTATTTTCACCCATTATCTGAAAACCACTCCTAAAGTGAAATAATGAACTATTTAAGATGATTTCTAGAAATAACCTATAGTCTAATCTTTATTCATTCAGACAAACTGTGATGTTGAAAATGGATGTATTTATTTGTAATAACTTACACCGCTACTTGCTGTCTATTGTTTTGAGCTGAATGGAATATTTTTCTAAGTCCTTGTGCACAGTTTATACGAGTGAGTGGATGTATCTAGTTTATGATTGAATCTCACCGCAGACTATTCTTATAATTTTTTAATATTCAAAGAATATATGACATCAACTGCGATTGGGCAAAGCTGAAAATGTGTACCCAGCTGGGATTTGAACCCGGGTCTCCTGCAGGGCGAAGCTGGGAATTTGTATCTGACGGGAGGCGTACATGGGTAGTCCTTGCAGGTGCGGTGATCACTGTGTCCCCAGTGGTGTAGGGGTCAGCGCAACTGCCTAGAAAGCAGGAGACCCGGGTTCGAATCCCAGCTGGGTACACATTTTCAGCTTTGCCCAATCGCAGTTGATGTCATATATTCTTTGAATATTAAATAATAACAACTGTTGGATCAAAAGTGACGTCTGTTTCTTTCGGAACAGACGCCACATGTATATTTATAATTTTTTGTATCTTGTCCGAAACATTTTGTGATTAATTTACTTCTAGTTATTAAATTGTTTTTCTTCTTTTTTCCATTTTTCCTAGTATTATCTTCAGTAAATAACTAATTATGGTTTGTAAATTTGATTTCTAAAAGTCTTACTTGGACTCTAAAATTTATCCTTGTCTATCTATGTGGTTAAAAAAGAGCAGGACCTGTGCCAGTGTACTCCATTGTGCATATTGTGTACTTGTCAGAGAAAATGACATTCTTCCAGTCGACATTTTCCCAGGAGCTCATAATTGATAGTCAATCCTCGGCCTGTTCGGCAGACAATTGTTCTTTGATAAGAGTATGACAGAACACTTTTCGTTGTCCTTTCATCTTTAGAGACAAAACTGAGTAATATGAAGCTGTCTTCAGTTTCCAGATGTTTGATAATGGAACAATCTGGGCCTCCCTGACCAATCTTCAACTTGTTATTGTGTGGAGACTCGTGGGTCTTTAAGGTATTGAAAGTCTCGCTAAAATTAAATTTAAAAAATTGAGCCATTTTTTTTGCTCACAAACATTCACATTTCCCTTAATTGAAAACACACTGGGTGATGGTCGAAGCATTATAAATAAATAATTTTAATATTTTTTACTATGACCATTTATTTGTCTGTTTTAAAAATAGGTTGTTGTTGTTGTTGTTGTTGTTGTCGTCGTCTTCAGTCCGCAGGCTGGTTTGATGCAGCTCTGCACGCTACCCTGTCCTGTGCAAGTCTCTTCGTCAGAGAATACATTCGGCAACCTACATCCTTTTGAATCTGCTTACTATATTCGTCCCTTGGTCTCCCTCTACGATTTTTACCCCACACGCTTCCTTCTAATGCTAAGTTAACAATTCCTTGATGTCTCAGAATGTGTCCCACCAATCTATCCCTTCTCTTAGTCAGGATATGCCAGAAACTCCTATCTACCCATCTAATTTTCATCATTCCTCAAGCACCACATTTCAAATGCTGCTATCATTTTATCTGCACTCCTTATCGTCCACGTTTCACTCCCATATAACGCTACACTCAAGACAAATGCTTTCAGAAAGGACTTCCTAACATTTAAATTAATATTGGATGTTAACAAATTTCGCTTCTTTAGAAACGTTTTTCTTCCCATAGCCATTCTGCTTTTTATATCTTCTTTACTTCGGTCATCAGAAGTTATCTTGCTACCCAAATAACAAAATTTATCTACTACTTTTATTGTCTCATTACCAAATCTAATTCCTTCAGCATCGCCTGATTTTCTGACATTGCATTCCATTACCTTCGTTTTACTCTTGTTAATGTTCATGATAATACAGAAAAAGAGGCTCCTGAATCAAAAAGTGCCCAGACAGGTTGGCCGTCGATTATGACGTCGATGAGATTTCCCGACATCTTGGCGACTGTCGTCCATGGAGGCTTTTCATCTGCGGCTGCCTCACCTCCGTAGATGGTCGCCTCGCTTAGCTTTCCTGGGCGGGGCGGCTAGGGGAGCGGCTGGTACCTCTGTACGGCGACGGTGAACGGCTGCGGCGCGTCGGGAAGCGACCTTGTCTAGGGTATGGCGATGGGCTTCTTCCCATAGGTCGACTGAACTCATCTGCCTTGGATAGAATTTCTCCGACGGCTGACGTCTTGCGGCAAAATAATCATCGAATAGTCGCCTCCTCTCTCTGCAGTAGCGTACGACATATCCAGGGCGTCCACAGTGGAAACACACTGGTGTGTTGTCTTCTGTCCTCCAGACGTCTGTTCTTCTGCAGGGCGTCTTAGTTACCGGGGGAGTTGGCTATGGTCGCGTCGGCCGGTTCATGGGCTGCCGTTTGGTGCCTGCAGCGTAAGTCATAGCAGGGCGACGCCATTCTTCACGTCGGGTGCTATTGACGGGGCAGACAGGAGCTAATGTTTGAAATACCTCGTCCTCAGCGGCGTCGGCTACCTCGTGACTTACAGGGCTCACATCCATGGCCATAATCTGATGCTCGCTTGGTCTAATAGTCCCAGCTGTCATGCACTGTTGTAATTCTTCTCTCCCGATTTGTCGTATGAGAGAAGCGAAGTCATGCTGGTCTTCCACAACGGCCATAGGGACTACATTTGGTAGTCTGTCATACTTCTTGCATCCAACCCTCCTTTGTTGCATTTCTTCAGTACGCTGGCACCACTTGATGAACTCTTCTGTCGTAGCGACGTCTTTTATCAGAAGAGCTTGGTACATATCTTCTGCAATTCCCTTCATCAGATGCGTGATTTTGTCCGCTTCAGTCATGTTCGGATTGACTACGTTACACAGGGCCAAAACACTCTGTATGTACGATTGTGTCGGCTCACCATGTCGTTGGGCCCGGTTCTTCAGTTGTTCTTCTGCCGAGCGGATTTGTCGCTGGCGGTCTCCAAACGTCTTCTTAAGTTCCTCCTGGAACGTCTCCCAGTCATTCAACTTGTCTTCGTTGTTTTTGAACCATTGCTGGGCTGTTCCGTCCAGGTAGAAATAAACGTTGGCCAAGCACATCGTATGATCCCACCTGTTGTACTTGGCGTCTCGGTCGAACCCTTATAGCCATTTGTTGGGGTCCTGTCCAGCATCTCCAGAGAACACCGACGGGTGTCTGATGTGCAGCTGGCTTGTTGCTGGTTTCGTCTCCATCGTTCTTCTGATAATACGGACTTTTGGAAGGATGTACTCGGTGTATCCCTTGTATTCCGGTTCCAGTCCATGTAAGCAACGGCTTTTACGTTGCCTAATCGGAGCCACGGTGATGCAGCTGTTGCACAGTGTACCCGGCGCCTCCACCAAACAATGTCGCGTTGCAATGGAAGTAGGTTTGACTTCGAAGGCAACTAAACACAGCACTTATACTGAAAGCACGTTTATTACGAACTCAACATACACGCAGCACTGACTGCCTCTCAGGCAGAGTGCTCTGCTATTTATACACAGACAGAATTTACCAGAAATTAGAAGAACACTTAACATAAGAAACAAGTAGAATTTACAAGTGAACATAAGAAAGATGTAGAACCTTCTGGAATTGTAAATTACAAATAAATAAATTTTTGTCGGTGGGCGGGATCGAACCGGCGACCTTCTGCTCCGCAGTTCGTGACGCTATCCCCTGCGCCACGCCGGCAGTTGGTGTTCGTGGTCTCACGCGGCAATATTCTTCTCGAAGTCTGAGGGTATTTCCCCTGTCTCATACATCTTGCATACCAGGTGAAACAATTTTTTCACGACTGGCTCTCCTAATGATATCAGCAGTTCAGATGGAATGTCATCTACTCCAGGGGCCTTGTTTCGACTCAAGACCTTCAGCTCTGTCAAATTATTCTCGCAGTATCATATCTCCTATCTCATCTTCCTCCACTTGGTCTTCCCTTTCTCGAATACTGCCTTCAAGTTTATCTCCTTTGTATAGGCCCTCTATATATTACTTCCACAGTTCAGATTTCCCCTCTTTGCTTAGTACTGGTTTCCGTCTGAGTTGTTGATATTCATACAGCTGTTTTTCTTGTCTCCAAATATCTCTTTTATTTTCCTGTAGGCGGTATCTATCATTCCCCTAGTTATGCATTCTTCTACGGTTCTGCATTTGTCCTCTAGCCACTCTTGCTTAGCCAGTCTGCACTTCCTGCCAATCTCATATTTCAGGCGTTTGTACTCCCTTTTCCCTGTTTCACTTGCTGAATTTTAATATTTTCTCCTCTCATCAATTACATTCAGTATATCCTGTGTTATCCAGGGATTTCTATTAGGCCTTGTCCTTCTACCTATATGGCCCTCTGCTGCCTTCACTACTTTATCTCTCAGAGCTACCCATTCTTCTTCTACTGTATTACTTTTCCCCGTTTCAGCCAATCCTTGCCTGATGCTCCCTCTGAAATTCTCAACCACCTCTGGTTCCTTCAGTTTGTCCAGGTTCCATCTCCTAACCTTTCTACCTTTCTGCAGTCTCTTTAAGTTTTAATCTGCAGTTCATAACCTATAAGTTATGCTCAGAGTCTGTATCTGCCCCTGGATATGTCTTACAGTTTAGAACCTGGTTTCTAAATCTATTCCTTACCATTATAAAGTCAATCTGGTACCTTCCAGTGTCTTCTGGTCATTTCCATATATACAGCCTTCTTTTGTGATGATTAAACCAAGTGTTGGTGATCATTAAATTGTGCCCTGTGCAAAATTCTACCAAGCAATCTCCTCTTTCATTCCTTTTTCCCAGTCTCTTCCCTTTCCTACTACTGAGTTCCATTCCTCCATCACAATCAAGTTTTCGTCTCCCTTAACTTTCTGAATTATTTCATTTATCTCCTCGTACATTTTTTCGATATCCTCATCATTGGCCGTGCTAGTCGGCATATAAACTTGCGCTACTGGCAAATAGGACAGTTGGGAAATGGAATGCTACAAACTAAAAAAGCCTGCAACGTAACACTTTGTAGTAAATTAAGGTTTAAAATATCACTTTCACAGTTCATGATGATGATGATGATGATGATGATGATGATGATGATGATAATGATAACTAAAAAGACCGTTGGCTCCAGCTAGATTCATTCGAACATGTGTGCTTTATGCTGATAAACTGTTAAGTTTATCTTCGCTGCCATTTAAACATTTGTGATAAATCATAACGTGTAGGCTTTCATGGCCGGCGCCTTCGGTAATTAAAACTTCCAGGCTGAGAGGCCGTGGTCGAACAGTAGAAATTCTTTTCCCCGACGTTTCGTTTCCGGCTGCGGGCAACATCTTCAGAGGTCGTCTACTCACCTTAGATGATGTTGCCCGCAGCTGGCAACGAAACGTCAGGGGAAAGAATTTCTACTAATAAAATAAATCACAATTTGTGATCAGTTATGGCTTCACTGTACTAGGTTTAGATGGAACACCAAAGTGTGCCGAATGAAAATTTGTGCCCGTCCGGGACTAGAACCCGGGATATCCTGCTTACTAGGCAGACACGTTGACCACTCTGCCACCGAGGACACAGTGACCAGCCCGACTGCAGAGGACTCTTCCCTGCACGTCTCCCGCCACACCCAAATCTCCATTCACCACACTGTCTCTTTCCTATTACTTATTTATATAAAAAAAAAAAAAAAAAAAATATATATATATATATATATATATATATATATATATATATATATATAAAATAATAATTGTTAAAATTTCTACTGTTCGACCACGGCCTCTCAGCCTGGAAGTTTTAATTACTGATTTTTGATAAACTTTTAATAATTGCAGCGTGGTGTTCTTGGATTTCAACTGTTTCTGTGAATAATGATCATTTAGAAGAAATAATAATAGTTGAATTGCAATGTATCTCAACATATTCATTCAAAGTCTCTTCAGGTTTTCTGTCTGATACTAAAATCTGACTGACTCAATATTTGAATGGTACGACTGTTCATCATCTTTAGGAGCCATCGCTGCTGCTGAGTCACACTGAATACTGATGCTACCCAGAAGTTCTGGGTCCTATATAGGCATAAAGTCACATGCACGTCGCATATGCCAGATGTCACAGTTGCTGCCTCATAGACAGGGCTGGTGGCACCGCCACTAGTGCAACAGGGCACAATGATATATTGCACCTTACATTAATCAGTCTCAGGTGCTGAAATGGTAGTTGAACATTGTAATTTGATAATACTTAATAGCGGATCCCATGTCCTATTAAAAGGAAACCCCATGTCTCTATTTATTGAATTGTCTGTCAACCTGATTTCAATCGCTTCTCTGTAAACATTTTACCAAAAACCAGAGGTACTGGCAACTATGTGGGTCTCATCATGTCATCTTGTGTCCCTCCATTAAACAGTGTTCTGCTACTGCCGATTTGTCCGGCTGCAGTAGTCTCGTGTGGCGGCAATGTTCCACGCATGTATCTTGCACAGTTCAAATGGTACGGGCGATGTATGCCTTGCCACACAGACACTGTATGTTATAAACACAAAGTTTCCAGAGTCAGAGGTCATGTTTGACAGAGCCAAGCAGTCCCCTAATCTTGGAAGGTGGATGGAAGGCAGTCTTGATTTAAAACTTTTTTAAAGTCTTCCAATTAAAAAGAAAAAGCCCCCAGTGCAAGGAATGAAGGCTAGAGCCCTATACTTCTTGCACTTCTGGAGAAGATCCAAACTCCGTAGTACGGCGAATGTGTTTTTCAGAGTAGCCATTTTCCTTGAAAACAGCCGTCAAATGTTCCGGGTCCGATGTTAAACTGCACGCATTTGAAATGGCATATGCTTTGCGTACCAGAGTTATAAGGATGCCATTGTGTTGGTATTGTGGATGGCAACTACTAGCGTGCAGATGCCGATCAGTATGTTTTGGCTTTCGGTAAACACTATGTCCAAGGGTACCATCATGTGTGATTTAATAAACCATTACATCTAAAAATGGAAGTTTCCTGTCACTTTTGACCTCCATAGTAAATCTGATGTTTGGATGAAGGCAGATGGTCCAAAAATCTATTGAGCTTATCACAACCATGAGGCCAGATGATAAAGGTGTCGTCAACATATCTAAAAAAAAAAATGTTGGTTGCAAGGCTGAAGTTCTTAGTGCCCTGTCCTCAGAGTCCTCCAAAAATAAATTGGCAACTATGGGTGATAAAGAGCTGCCCGAAGGCATTCCGTCCTTTTGTTCAAAGAAGTTGCTACCAAAAGAAGAATATGTGGATATCAGTAGATGACGACAGAGCTTCACCACCTCTTCATCCAGTTTTTCACTAATTAGACTCGCGGACTCTTACAAAGGTACCCGTGTGAAGAGGGATACCACGCCAAAGCTTACTAGTAAATCCAAAGGACCCAGTTTCAAGGACTTCAACCGTCTAATAAAATCCATCGAATTGGGGATGTGGTGTTCACATTTACCAATGTATGGGCCAAGAATAGACCCCAAATGCTTTGCCAGATTGTATGTGGGTGCACCAAAATTAGAAACTACAGTATTACCCCTATTTTACACTTTTCAGGGGATTGGAGTATTGGTGGTGTAAACGGGGGTGGGGGAAGTGTAAATGGGGGAATCACTTTCAAAGAAAAAAATGCTCCAGGAAAGCCAGGCAAAGGTTTCACAATGCTTATTGATACATAAGTGTGTAGATAATACTTCTAGTACTTGCTTGATGTATTCAGTGAAAAGGAACTACTGATGTTGCTATGTCTTCTAATTCTGCTTATCTGGCAAGCAGAACATTACTGGTTTGAAATATTGTGAGATAGCTTTCTTGTGATCTTATTCTTGTGTTTTGTTTATATATAATGTGGAAATGGAGCTATCCATAATTAAATGTTGTGACTTAAGTATCATTCAGATTTTAATAACACATAAATATTTACATTTTTTTAAATCACAGTTGTAACAACAAAGTTATTGCTGCTTAGAAAAGAAGTCGGTAATTGATTTCTGCTTGGTTCTTTTGTTCGATATGACATCGATCTGCTTCTCCAATTCATATAGGGTCTCGAGTGTCTTTTCACTTCCTTCAACAGAGGAAAAGTACCTTTGTAGTAAGTCCACAACTGCAGTTGCCTCAGCACTGGTGGGAACTGGTACACTATCTTCTACTCCTCCTTCATCTTTCTCTTCTCCATCACTGATTGAGGAATTAGCACACAACTTTTCTGCAGCAAGTTCTTCCACGGTTATTTCCTCTGCAGTTATGATATTGGCATCTACTTGCAGAAATTCATTGAAGGTGCAGTTTGGTTGCAGTGTTTCCCATGCAGCAGTCTCCTTCTTCTGGTAACTGACACTGTGTATCCTTCAAGAATCCAGCTTTTTTTGAAACAGTTCTTTATGGTGTCCTCCTTCATCACCTTCCGTGACTTGGCAATAAAATGCAGTGCTTTCAGCACTGAAATCCTCATAGATGTGACATCCAACCCAGAATCTGCCATGGGCAAAAGTCTTTGGACAAGGTTCTTTCTATAAAAATTACTTGAAGAGATGTGTAACTCCATAATCCATGGGCTGCAGTTTAATTGTGCAGTTAGCAGGAAAAAATTCTATCTGCACATTTCTGAAGTTTGTGTCAACAGGGTGTGCAGGACAGTGGTCAACAAAAAGAAGTATTTTCCTGTTCTGAGCTCCCATTTTTTGCATCAAGGGCAGCCAACTGTTTCCTAAAAAGATGTGAGGTCATCCAAGCCTTTTGATTGGCATCATATGGAGTAGGAAGAGAACGAACATTAGTAAAACAAAGTGGCTTCTTTGATTTACCTATTACAAAGGGCTGAAGCTTCTCAGTGCCATCAGCATTAGCTCCCAACATCACAGTTAACCTAAGTTTACTGTGTTTGCCACCATTGCATTTATCACTTTTAAATGCCAGTTTTGTTTGGCAACACATTAAAAAACAGTCTAGTATCATCAATATTAAAAATGTTTCTGGGTTCATAATTTGCAATTAATCTCTGTAATTTTTCGTTTCCCACTGTTGCACTGTATCACTGTCAACATCTTTTGATTCTCCACAGACAGTTCTTTAAGTTATATTGTATCTTTTACTGAACCTGTCAATCCATCCATTGGTCGCGCTGAAATTCTCGATGCCAAGAATGTTGGCCACTTGAAGGGCCTTCTCCTTTAAAAGTACGCTGCCTACTGGGGTACCTGTTGCCCTTGATGTCTCAAACCATCGTTTAACTGTTTCTTGAAGATCGACATATTTGGATAAGGTCACATATTTCCAGCTTTTGGCATGTGTGCCACTGTCTGAAGCACAAGATCTGATACTGTCTTGGTTTTTCACTATTGTATTTAGCGTTGAAACCGAAATGTTCAATTCACACGCAAGTGCTACACGTGTTCCATGGAAGGAATCCACATTTTCTAAAATTCGTCCATGGAAATAGATCTTTCTCTTCTCTCAATTGCTCAGCCGACAGCAAAACAATAAAAACAGCGTAACACATGAACATTAATAAAAACAACACAAGTAACAAAGGAATTGCGCGATAAACAAATTGACCTCTCGACTCTGTAACAGTAACAACAACAACAACAACAACAACAACAACAAAAAGCAAAACGAAAATGTAACTAACTAAAAAACCACAAACAACTACTTTAACATGTCAACAGCAACAAGAACAATATTCGCGAAACGTAAACTTCACTGATAGAAACGCTACAGATTCGTTTGATTGTTAGCTCGCTCAATGACGTCGCGTAACAGCATCGCACGACTAGCGAGAAATATGTTGCTGATCCCGAGAACAGTCATATTTATGTTATGCCCGGAAATTTCCAAGAAACCTTACACTCGAAGTTGTTCACTTGCATTAATTTGAGCTGTACTATTAGGTTCCTAACCACATCCTTTAAAATTGTGCAGCTAATATATGGTATTATCTACACAATTTTAAAGGATATGGTTAGGCAATAGCGTAAGGATACAGCTTATATTGTTTAGAGCATAGAAGCAACGATTTTATATATATTGCGGCTGTATAACTTAGAGTGTAAGCTTTCTTGGAAATTACTAGAGCTGGGTTTGTACATGAATCAAACTGTTCGAACAATTTACGTCAGTTTGGGAAATCTCGCGATATGTTTGAACATTTGATCACGACACTTTCTAACAATGTTGGGAGGTACTATCTCTACTATATACAGCAATGTTATTCATAAATCTTTTCGGCGCTGTGCAGTAAATTATTTATATCCAAGATAGTGTCATTAATGAACTATGGGGATTAGAAAGTGTGAAATGCAAACTGTAGTAGCTTCTAGGGTGCAGATCATAAGTAAAAACTAATGAATATGGGCTATACGTAAATGATAGGAATCATTATTTAAAATTCTAGTGCTATGATCTAGAGGTGCTTGTTGGTACTACATACTTAGCAGTTCGTGCACTGTTTATTCCGTTGTCGCAATTGCAGTATTTTTGATCTAATCTAATTGAAAGATTCCTTTTACTCAATATTTTCAAGTTGATTTGTCAGGCGTGGTGTAAACAGCGGGAAATACAAAATTTCAGACATGTAAAAGCTGGGTTTTCAATACGTTGTGAACATACGAAATATGATGTGATCGGTGGGAGGGGGAATGTATAAATGGTGGGAAAACGTAAAATGCGGGGACGTAAAAGTGGGGTAATACTGTATAGGGCGTAAGGGCACCCCTTCCTTGTGCACTTTTGGAAGACCGTACAATCTAGGAGAAGCAGCACCAGGATGAAACTTTTTGCACGCTCCTTCTGACAACGTGCTTGTTTTCAAAAGTGAAAGACTCTTCTGCTTAATCTTTTCAGTGGGGTCACTCTGTAATCTTATGTATGCTGGTTCGTTGAATAGGGAATATATTTTAAAGATGTAATCATCCCTTGTCAGAACAGTAGTAGTGTTACTCTTATCAGCCGGTAAAACTAAAACTTCATCATTATTCCTAAGGGAGCAAATAGCTGCTCTTTAAACAGAAGAGAGATCCTGCAGTAGCAGAGCCCAAGGCAAAGTATGGGACACTTCCTATCTTATTTCTTCTGCCTTACCCTCAGGGAGGCTGTGCACTGCTTGTTCTATAGAGCAGATAATGTCTCTAACTGGAAGATTCCTTGGGGTGGAAGCAAAGTTTAGACCTTTCTCCAATACAGTCACAATTGGCCCATTCAAATCCTTATTTGAAAGATTGATCACAGTGTGCTTTTGACGGAATAGGGCAAGAAAGAAGCTGTTCAAATTTAGAGGACTGTCTCGTAATGGCACTCCTATGTTCCCAGTCTGATAGAGCCTAGGTATAATGGTCAACCCACTCCCCAACACCAGTATAAAGCTTCAGTGACAAGTCCAGATGCAAATAAAATAAATATATGAAGACATATTTTGACATATACTGTAACCTAACTATTACATTGCTTCTATTTGACAATATAAACATTGGGCTGAAGCTCCACTGCTTGCTAGAGTTAAGAACAATGGAACTTATGAACTTGGGCATTCTCTATTTATATTTTGACATGACATTTGTCTATCCACTTTTCTCATTGTCACCATACAATGAGTCATGTACTAATCCATTTTTTATTTATGTTCACCTTAGAGGTGTATAGTGATATTATTATTCCAGAATAAATTTCTCACCCTGCAGCAAAGTGTGCGCTGATACGAAACTTCCTGCTCGAGGCTTGTCGAACTACGTTCGCGGTTCGATAATGCCATATTTATTTACACTGATGGTTCCAAGAGCACTGCCGGTGTCGGATCTGCCTTCGTCGTCGGGGACAACCGGTTCCAATACAAGCTCCCTGACCGGTGTTAGAGTTTCATGGCTGAGCTTTTTGCCCTACACCAGGCCGTTTTGTACACCTGCTGTCACCGCGAACCTTTCTGTGCCATATGTTCGGACTCCCTTAGTGCCCTGCAGAGTCTTAAGGACCCTTTCTCGAACCATCCTCTCATGTATCGGATCCAACGCTCCCTCCAGTTGCTAGCAGATGACAGCTGTCACGTTTCTTTCCTGTGGGTCCCTGGCCACGTGGGAGTGCCCGGGAATGAGACGGCCGACATAGCAGCCAAGGCCGCAGCTATTTTGCCTCGCATGGCTACCTTTTGCGTCCCATCGGACGATGTTCAACGGGCTCTTCGCCGGAGTATCGTGTCGCAATGGCACAGTGCGTGGTTTTCAATGTACAACAATAAATTGAGAACTGTAAAACCGATCCCGAACGCTTGGAGGACCTCCTCACGCCCCTCTCGGCGAGAGGTCATCCTGGCCCGGTTGCGGATCGGTCACTGCCGTTTCAGCCACCGTCACTTGCTCTCTGCCGACCCTGCACCGCTGTGCTCCTGCGGTGAACTGCTGACAGTGCGACATGTTTTACTGACTTGTGTTAATTTTAATCATCTCCGTGTAGCCCTTCACTTGCCGTCTACTGTGGAGGGAATTTTAGCTGATGACACACGAGCAGCTGCTCGAGTTTTGCGTTTTATCAACTTGACCAACTTATCGAAGGATATTTAACCCTTTTAATTGTCTTTTATCTTTCGTTTTTAGCCTCTTGATGTTCTGACAGTCACCTTTTTTCTTTGAGATCATAGCGAATCTATGTTCTTGGCTGGGCGCTAATGACCATAGAAGTTGTGCGCCCTAAAACCACAAAGGAAAAAAAAAAAAGAAGAAAAAGAAAATGGAAAGATCCCAGGTGAAAAAAAAACTTCCTGCGAGATTGAAACTTTGTCCCAGACCTTTTGTCTTTTGTGAGCAAATGCTTTGTCTGAGCTATGTATACACCCTTCACTGCCGATCTTCGCGACTCTAGTTCTGCTAGTACCTCATCTCCTAATTTCTAAACTTCATAGAAATTTCAGGAGTGCTATTCCTGCAAGTTTGCAGGAGAATTACTGTGAACTTTGGAAGGCAGATCTAAAGCTGTGAGGACAAGCCATATGTCGTGCACAGGTAGCTCAGTCAGTAGAGCGCTTGTCTGCCAAGGGCAGCAGTCCTATGTTTGAATCCCGGTCTGTGCACACAGTTTTAATCAGTAAGGAAGTTAATATATTTATTATTGTTCATACAAAGTGCATCTGAAAAGTTCGATGAATGGTGTCTGTAAATACAGAGAAAACGAGGTACAAACTAGATACCTTCAATGGCCTTCAAAGTAATCGCCATTGGGTACAATACACTTCTCTCCATCCTGGACTTTGTTGTTACTTTAATGTGAAATTATACTGATACAACTGTATTGCATGTGAAACATATTTTAAAAAAATTCATTGACTCGAAGACTGTCTTGTGAATTGTAAGGTGTCTTTCAACTGTTTTTCATCAATAACTTTGTGTACTGAAGTTCATGCTCAACTACATTTCAAGTGGTGGTTGACAATATTTAGTGTGCTATAGAAACATTCTTCTCCATCTATGGCTCTTTTTTCTATTGTTTTTGTTTAATATTTAACTATCGAAAATATTTATTTATTTATTTATTTGTGTACCGCTGGTGTATATATTATTAAATTATAAATTGTATTTTTGTTTAGGCCCAAGAGGACGGTAAATCTGAAGGAAAAGAGACTGGCGAGGAACGCAAATCAAAACGTGTTCGTACCAGAACCCAGCCTTACCAGGCTCCATTACCAGAACTACAGTACATTTCCAAATTGAAAAATTTAATGAAGTCTCCAGATGACAAACTCATAGTATTTTACAAGTAAGTATAGTCATAGAGAAACGAATTTTTCAAAGTTACATGACAGCAAATTAAATAAAAAATTCTTTTCTTTTGCCTTTAGGAATGAATTTTTAGCTGTACGAAATACGGAAGGTGGTTTTTTTGTGTGCCAAGTCCTCCAGAATGTTTACAGAACCAGTCCTCGTATTCGTATACGTTGGCTGTCACAAGAGAAAAAGGAGAAAGGGTCAGAGTTTTATATTCCTGATTTCTATGATGCTACAGGTAAGGGCTTAGTTTTCTTTTATAATCTGAGATCTGTGGAAGGACTTTCTCCATATCAATGTTTCAAAAATTCTTGCAATGTATTTCAGATTTTGACTGTATACTTACTAATCTGGATTTGAAGAAAGTGGACAAAAATAAATATCAACTCCCAAGTGAAGAGAGAGACCGTACTGAAAGTATATTGACACGTGCACTACAGTGTGAAAAAGGAGTGGAGAAGCCTTCTGTGACAGAAGAACATCCTGATGGTCTTGATTTATCATTATACAAAGATGAAGCTCAGTTAAAGAAAAGGAGGAATTCGAAGAAACGAGTGGCAAAGAAAAGAACTTCTGGGACTGAAGGAGGAGCAAGCACATCAGCTGGTGATGGTGAAAGTGGAGAACCCCCAGCTAAAATATCTAAATCAAAATCCACCAAGAAAACTGAGAAATCGAAATCTCCTTCAAAGGAAAAATCTAAGGCAAAGGACAAAGAGGGATCAAAGAAATCGGAGCGTGAAAATGCACGTGAGAAGCGAAATAGTGCTAAAAAGAAAGCTGAGAAAAGTGAATCGAGCAGCAAATCTAAAAAGAGCTCATCTACAGCCACAAAATCGACACCAGAAAAAAAGAACAACAAAGTGACACCAACTAAAAAAACAGATACAGCTGAAAGCTCTATTCCAACAAGGTCTGCAAAAACCAGAAGTAAGTGTGGTATTGTGAATACCTGAATTTTTTCATGAAAATTGGCAGTTTTTCATTGCACTGACTATATGTTTTTAGGTGTTAAAGCTGGAGCTGCCCCTTCAAAGACTTCACCCATTACTAGGACAAAGGAGCGTGAACGCAGGGGGGTTAATGCTAAGGAGAAAAAGAAACCAGGCAAGAAGGCCTAAGACAGTGAGTGATGCATTGTTATCAAATTAACAACTCTTATGGGTGGAAATATGTGGCAGGGAGAAACATATCTTTCTGTCTTAAGTGTTTTTATCAGCCCACAACTATATGGACCTGTTGATAGTAACAAGTGAATATTTTATACCTGACATAAAGTGTTTTATTGCACCCAACAAATCTTTTACTTTTTAATGGAGTCTATTACTTTTGTTCTAAATCAGATATTATAATGATTTATGGCTGTTGTAATGGTTATTGGCAGAAAGAGAATTGGATGGACATGGAACAGGGTACGAGATGATTTGAAAGTCTTGTAGAACGCAAATTTGATTGTGGTATGTTGTGCCATTCAGTTGGGATAGAATGTGTATCACGTGATATGTTCTGCATCCCAGATTATTGTGATGTTTCTTATTGGATCTGAATAGTGAATTGCTACAGCTGGCAACTTGGAGATAAATATCTCTGAGGAGAGGATGGTATCATTATCACCTGCACAGTGTTTTACTTTATTGCTGTTTCATGGCATATTTGTAGAAAAGAAAAAGTTAATATGTGTGGACATTTGTTGAAAGACTTGCTTTAACTCTTCAGTAAAATAAGTGTTACTGGAGTATCCCTTTAGAAATGTGTGTCTTCATTTCTGCAAAATGTATTTCTAGTGTTCATAGCAGCTGTATCTATATATTTTTCCCCGAATGCTCCAAAATCACCGTAAATATTTCCCAAGATGTTTAAAATTAAGAATTTAGTGTGAGTGTACTTCAACTGCATATATTTATTCCACGGTGCAACAACATGTTGTGACATATTAGCTCTAACAATGTTGCTCTCTGTTTCCCCAGTCAATGCTGAGATTGAATTGTATGTTGTTGAGTTTTTAAATAAAGTGTGCACCCATACCTCCCTCCTGTGTGTGTGTGTGTGTGTGTGTGTGTGTGTGTGTGTGTGTGTACAGCTTAAAATTGGCAAAGGTGAGAGAGCAACAAAGCTATTTCACTGTCACCTTTGAAAATATTTGCATATATGTGTATTCAAAAATATATGTCTGTGGATGTTTGAGCTCATGTGTTCTTGCCGTGTGTAAATTTATGTGGAGCACATGTAAATGAAAATATAGATACATTTTAGTGAAGTGTAACATTGTAATCAAAACTTACTTTTAATAGAGCAGTTGCTTAGTAGTAAGCAGACTTTGTTGTTTATTTCTTTCATAATGAAATTTGTTAAGAACTGAAAGAAATGTAAAAATGAACGAGAGAAAATTATCCTGTTAAATCACCATAAGAGTATTGTATGTGTTTCTATGTGGTAGATTGTAGTTATTACTCTATTATTACTACATAATAATTTTATGTTGTGATTAGTAGTGCAGATTAATCTGAACGTATGGACTTTACAATTGAAAGCTGTTGAGGAAAAATTCCAGATACAGCATTTGTAACAAAAATATTTGTTCAGAGTTTTTGTGTGTTTGTTGACTATTGTGTTATCACATTACGTGTCTAGAAAACTAGCATTTTTATTAAGTGACTTCGGGGGTTTTAAGCACATACTTGTTGAGCACAAGTTTCACCTTAGAAACTGTGCTAACAACATAGTGATATAATTTTTAATCTTTTTGGCTACTTTTTTAGTCTTCCTCAGTTTTTAACATTTTACAGGGATTGAGCTGCCCCAGATTACCAGAGTGGTCATAGAAAATTTAAGTCAGACTCACTCGTTTTGTTATGTACGTGGGAGCCGTATATTTTCACCAATAAATAGTGTAGTTAATTTTTTAAGTTATTCATTGTTCATTTACATTGCACTCCACCTCCTCTTCATGTCATTGATGTACAGCTGTACACTCTTCAGATAATGTACATACATAAATCATGAAATCTCAAAGTAAAACACATTTAAACTATAGTAAAGATAGATAATATGGCATTAATTGTACCAAACATTAACAGTCTTAGCCCCAGGACAAAACATAATGCAAACAATGGAATACTGTCCAAACTATAAATGTTCCTGTAAATTTTACGTTTTGGAAATAAAGGTATGGAGAATCAATAACTTTTTCCAACAGTAGAGCCACATTAAACCTGCCTCTAGATAGTGGACAGAAACCTCAGCATTGTTCCCTTACACATTTCACTCACTTCTTGGGATTCTATTTTCTTTCCAGTTTTGGTGGACTTGATCATTCCTTTCTGGAAGTTTGATACCCCTGTTTGATATTGTATTGCTATATGCTTTGCCCTGGCATATATTTAAACAGTGATGACCAATTATCTGTCTTTAAAGTAGTTTAATTCAACATATTGTCATATATACATATAATTATTGTGATCCATATTATCAGAAGCAGATGAAGTTTGTAAACAGTGATTAATTAATGATTATGGTGTGTGTTAAGATCTGTTCATCTTCACAGAGAAATAATTGATGTATTAAAGTCTAACAATTTATGGTTATTTGTAGTTCTTGTCTTCTACAACCTATAGCACATTGTAATTCTGTAGTTCCATTAGGAAAAAAAAAAAAAAATGAATGGCTAACAGTGACCTGATGCCTGCAGCTCATTATGGTATGATACTGGCCTCTTTTGTTGTATTGTGTGACATTGTGGCTTTCTAACGTCGGGTTGGAAAGTGTAACTGTACTTGGATGTGCTTTCCTCTCTATTGTTCTTCCTGTGGTGGTTGTAGTCTGTCGTATGGGACAGTCAATTTATAGGCATATGTAGAACAGTGCCATGGTACACATTTTACTTTGCTGGGTGTTTGTTTTAATGAGATGCGCTTTCGGTGTGCTAATAGTAGCATACCTCAATTTACTAAATATATGTAATTTTAATGAGAGAGTAACTCTAATTGCCAACAAATTGTTATCCCTCCTTCCATCCCTCGGATAGATGGTTCTGTGTCAAATGTGGCAATCACAAAATTTGTTTCTTCATGTATACAGTTTTAAAGATATGCATTATATATTGGGAGTGAATAGCTTCTTGGCAGATATTCTGTTTATTTTTCTACTTTTAGTTTTGAAATGGCTTTTACACTATGACCCTTGGTCTGTGTGTGTGTGTGTGTGTGTGTGTGTGTGTGTGTGTGTGTGTGTGTGTTGAATTGCATATTTGCTTGCACATAACATTGTAATTGTACAGTAGGTGGACTGTTAGTTGATATATGTCACATATGCAGCCATTGATATATATCATATTTACAGCCATATTTGTTCTTATTTTTAATTTGTAAAGGCCACAAATGAGGAAATTAACGAGTATCAACAGTGCAACTTCTTATTGTATAGTCTTTGGAAACACGATCATTGTGAGAATGGATGTTATATGCTACAAAGTTCAGTAAACGTAGGCAGCACAAGCTGTAAATAAAGTAAATGCCCATTAATTTAGTTTAAAAAATAGTGCACTACACAATTACATAGAAGATAATTGGTCTGGGCAGCTGAGTGTGCCACAGCAAACATTCTGCTCTGAAGAAAACTGTGAGCTGATATGAAACAAATTAGTTAAACTGAATGTTTTCTCCTCTCAAGCACTGTAACTGATTAATGGGCATAATGGGAGCATGATATAAATGTCTTGATGATGTGTATCATGTAGTGAAAATCCTGTCTGCTGCATACATGGAATGGGGCACAGAAAAAGTGGAAAAATGTTAAGATGACATTTCCCATTAAATAAGACTAAAATGGAAAAAAGTCTTGAAGCTTCACTTAAACTACTTGCCTGCATATTGTTTTTGGTTTGGACATTGCATTCACCATCTGGATCTCAGCAGGTTATAGTGAGCTTTCCTAAAATATTGTGGCCATGTACATTGAACATTATATAAAATTAGTAGTTTCCTATAAATACAAAGCCCCTACTTGTATTGAACTCATCAAGACATATGACTGTGTGTGGAATTAATTTTTAAATTTAAAGCATTTGTAGAATTTTCTGCATAGGAAAGTTGTATCTTATCAGTTGACATTGTGCATGTGTTTAGTTGACAGTGTATGTTATTGATTTTTAAGAATTTGTGACTGAAATAAGCCAACAGCTTCTTCTTCTATAGTAGTGTATAACAGCCTTTGTGTGCAAAAATAAAAAAATTATATATATATATATAAATATATAAATATGAATATATGTATGTTAGCATTGTAGACAGCTGAAATCGCGTCACGCTGTTTTCGTCGTATATCGCTAATTATAATGGCTTCAATACCATGTGTAACTTCAAATGCTGGAATCTGTGGAGGAATAATAAAAAACTGTCAGTCTGAAACATGCAAAACAAGATGAATAAAAGTGAAGCACCATATAAATTTCTTCTTCTGCATCTGATGTATGTACAAATTGTACTGAGGTTTTGCGGAACAGTATTCAATCAATTGCCTTGTCATGGCAGCTTGCCATACGAGCTTGAAAGTTACCAGATTCACAGTGTAGTTTACATTTCAAAAATTAGATACTTTCTATTTTTATATTCTTACTTCATCATCTTATCTCATGTCAGTTACTTAATAGACACTCATTTTTACTGCTGCTCATGTACTGATGGCATGGTTCTGACATGTTAGGTCATATTTATTGCATGTGAGCAACATTATGCTGCCAACATCAGATGTATTGGTCATGTCATTTGTTAGTTGGTAGAGTTGGATTGACAGAAATCCATATATTTCATTTTTGTGAAAAGTGCACAGGCACTAATATCCATTTATAACAAATATGATAATTGTCAGTGGTCAAATGTGAAATTCAGTTAGAGATTTTTCTCTGTTTTCTAAAAAACAGCATTTCCCTTATCAATGATGGACTTGGCAGTGGAAACTATTTGCCTGTTCTTGTTTAAAATTATCCATATAGTATTTGATAGAAGGTATTTAATGCCAAGCAAAGAAAATGACCTCCCTAGTGGAAATCAGTTTCATACCATCAGTCATTGTAATAAATTGGTAACTGCAATGGGTAATATCTTCAGTTCGATTTAAATGTGTGGCTGAAAGTGGATGGAAGAACTGAATGTGATTTGTAAATAAGCTAGTCATGTGTGATCATTATGGAGTTATGAAATTAGAAATTGAAGAGAGATTTCCCGTGAATGTGGTGCATGGGATTATTTGATAAAGTATATGAGGGCAATGCCACATGAGCAAATGTTAACTTGACTGTTCGGCTGTATTTGCACTACTCACAGTGAAATTCCAAATGCACAGTCATACTTTTTATTTAATCTTTAAATGAGTGCTTATATCAATGAGTTGCTTCATTTTTATTCATCGAAGCTAGCTCTGTCCATAACATTTTTGTTTCATTGCAAGGAAGAATCTCAGAATATGCTCTAGTGTCAAGATTTACTAACACCTTAATGGTGGTGATCTTGTAGCTTCATTTTGGTGCAATCTGAAATGTTAAATGTTTATATGTATAGTTCTTAAACATTGAAATTCCTCCTCTGCTTTCTTTTGTTTACATTGTACAGGTTGTTGGCGTGTATTTAAAATTTAAATTGGCTGGATGAGCCAGATATAGAAATTTGTAGTGAATAGTATTTCTGACTGAAAAATACAGAGAATGCAAAGTTATTTTGGATATGAAATGTAAATTGCATGTATGGAAACTTATTGGCTTGACTAATGAATACAACCTATTATTTTTTTTTTCCTTTTCTTGGAAGCTGCAAAGGCAGAAATTGTTGTTTTGTATGTTCATTATGGTTGGAAAACACATGATACCAAAGTAAAAATGTCTGTTTATCTTCAATGTTAATACTTGTGGCCTTGTTGTGTCATTAGGTTTCATGTATAAGATGTTACCAATTGGTGTAAAGTATCTGCAGTTAGTGGAGAAACCTTTTATTGCATTTTCATGTTAGGATACTGAATCCTCTCATTATAAAATGGCATCTGTCAGACTTTCATTTTTTCCCATTTGGTGTCAGTTTTTTGTGAAATATATGTGTGAAACATATTAGCTGAGTGTAAGCATGCAAGGTAAAAATTCCAATATTTAAGCAAAATTATACATGTATGACTTTTGGAACAAATTACCTTTTTTTCAATAAAATTATAAAAGGAATTACTATCATCTTTTCACATCTGTAGTTTCCTGGTTTTGTGTGTGTGTGTGTGTGTGTGTGTGTGTGTGTGTGTGTGTGTGGTGTGTGTGGGGGGGGGCACTTGAGGGTTATTCAGTAGTAAATACATTGGCACATGTAGAAAAGTGCTAATACAGAAAGTAGTAGCTTAATATTATTTACTTTTTCTTTTTTCTTTTTACAAGGAGTATGAAAGACAAAAGTATTTATAGAATGCATGTTGGTTAGAGGGTGATAATTTCTTGTGTGGAAGTGTTGAGTCTCTGCATGTCGTGTGTTTCAAACATCACAGTGCTACTCTTTTTAAATTTTCTGCCGACTAAGAGATAAAGGCAAAACACTTTGTATTTTCTTGAAAGGTGTGCTCATATTAATGAATTATCAAATTGAATATACAAGTAACATGCTGTCTTCAAGTAAAAATACTGGAATTACTTCCTTGAATCACATTTACTGTAAAGTGCTTATGTAAAGTTCTGTAGCACAATTCTTGCCAACCCAGTAGACCAGTTTTCTTGTAGTAACAGCAGAGTCATGTATTTTGCACTTAGTGACTGCGACTTTGGCTGTACTGTTCAACATTTCTGTTGACACCTAAAAGGCATAATTAAACGAAAACTTAAGTTGTGTAAGTGAGCAGCCAACAGATAACCAATATTATTGCAACATACATTGATTTTAAACTAGCTAACATTAATTTCAAGTTTATGATGTTGAAATACAAAACATTTTACATCATTGTTTGCTTTGTTTGCATGGAGTGGGGAGGAAGAGTTAGTGTATCAACATTTTTGAGGTTTACACATTGTTTTTAGAGATCTCCCACTATATTCAAAGTTATAAGTGAAGAAGATCTCCATAGTAAACAATAGTAGTAACCAGCTACATAACCCTGTAATTGTTTCAGTTCCACACTTCTACATTTTAAGTAGTGAATACTGAACCATAACTAAAAAAAAAGCCATATACAGAACACGTTATACTTACTCATACCTGCGAACTTTTACGGTTTATCCGTAAAATTTACGGAAATTGCATCATTTTACGGTTTTACGATGGTCGGTGTTATTTTACGACTTGCACAAAAAATTGAAACGCTAACGTTCAATAATCATACCACGTATGTTCAATCGATTGTTTATGTGGGTCGAAGATACGTCTACGATAGACGAAAATTTATTAATTGACCTGATTGGTAGTTTTAAAACTCTGATGTTCGTGACGCCGTGTTCTGTGGTGACGCCACTGGAATTGAATTTAAAGGCGGGGCAACAGTTCTTCATGTTTTATGTGGATCTCAGGTGTCAACAGGCTCTGCTCTGCAAATTCAGAGAAGTCCTGATGAGTCAGTTGCTGGCATTCAGACCTAGAACATACTTATCGATTTCCAGGATACAGATAAATACTATTTCTCTCCATCAATGAGGAAGTACTTCTTTACGTACCTCCTGTGACTAAATAATTACGTTTGCACTCAAGGTGAGACAAAATTGAAGATGCACAGATTTATTCCATTCCTTTTTTCTTGGTAAAGTTTTTCTTTTATGCAAGAGAGAAAATTAGGCTATAGTCGAACTAGCATATTATTTGCAGTCTGTGTTATTATTTATTGCCTTTAAAGAAGTTTTATTGCGTAAAACCTTTTTCAGCTATATCACATCTGCTTCATTTATCAAGGAAGTCCGGTCTTGTATGCTCTAAACTAGAGTTGGCTACGGTTTCATGGTTTCGAAACCAGGTTTCGATACACACAAAGGTTTCATGGTTTCGAAACCATGCGGTTTCATTCCGTTCTGTTTCGGATCACATTCGCGGTCGATTGTCGATACACTGAAACCGTTTCTTCCTGTCGGTTTCACGGTTTCGTGTCGGTTTCACGGTTTCGTGTCGGTTTCACGATTTCATGTCGGTTTCACGATTTCTTGTCGGATTCACAACACCGGTGTTTCAAACCACTAATGCAGAAACGCGGAATAGACTAATGGTATCGAAATGTGGTGTTTCATTTTACTGAAGGTCCACACAGATACACATACAACTTACTGGTATATAAACCATTTAGAGAGTGTCAAATAGTAGTTGAGACTCGTGAGTCTGCAGCTTATGATTACTGATATCAAGATTCGTTTGCAACAGACTGCTGTATTCCGAAATGATAAATGTCTGCTTTATAAATGTAAAAGTTTTGCATTGAAAAACCAGTTAAATTCTAGGTTTATCTACCATATTAAAGACACACGAGTGAAACTACATTCTTTTAAATAAGATACAACATGAAGCCTGAAATAACATTTTTCATACTAACAAGGGTTGATCACTTATTTAATCTCGTTTTAAAGAGATAGTCTCTTACGAGTAAAAACGATGTTACCTACCGTCGTTATAATTTTTCGACTGTCATGTTAAAAGAATTGCGGCGGTGGTGTAATGGTTAAGACGTACAAGTGGTGAACTTGCCTCTTGTTTTATTATTTTTGTAATTCCATAGCATTACTTGTGATTATTTAGTGTGCCCTTTATCCCCTATAATTTATTTAGTATGTATAGAAAGTAGCATTTATGATCCATCACTGTAATATGCGTACCGTATTGCAGTTTGTGAGTTCCTAGCAGGGTAAACTTTTACCTACCATACCGGCGGCCTCGTGTGACTATGTTGGCAACATGAACAACACGGGAAAAAATATTTATCAACATGTTTCGTACAGACCAAGAAGTGAATATATACTCTGTGGTTGACAGGTTCTTGTATGTACCCTTGTCCACATAGTGAAAAATATTGCCCTCCTAGAACGAAGTTTTCTTGATAAAACATACATTGCTTCACGGTTTCATGGTTTCGAAACAGTGTTTCGAAACCACAGATGGTACTGTTTCATTGGTTTCGAAACCGTCAGATGTTTCAATTATCCCATCTCTACTCTAAACCAATATCCACCCTGCCTACTGCTATTTAAGGTGGATTTCTTCTTGATTGTTATGTCCGCTTTAACAATGGCCTATGACGTATGTAGATACGATTACATTGTTGTATTTTGTAACCCTGAAATATCATTATTTTCATGAAGCCGAACTATGTGGAAGTTATTTTCCAGATTTTTTGCGGCACGTGAGTTTTACTGAAAGCCCTTTTCAAAAGTTGGCAGGTATGCTTACTATTGGTTCAGTAAAAGACAGGATTTTATTCAATTTAAAAAAAAAAAAGTAAGTTGATATTTTTTATAATTGTTTTATTGGACCTAAACTCTTCATTTGTTTTGAGATGAGACTAAAAATAAAATAAATAAATACACTTTTTAAGTAATATTACAATCTGTTGGCTAAAAATTTGAGCCCCTCACTACCAATCCATTCTGTGAATACCACACACCAATTGTAATTTCCGTTTCCACAGCATTTGCAGTGCAAATATTGGGTGATTCACCCTGTATTGGGGGGGGGGGGGCTGCCCTCCTTCCCAAAATAATTATTTTAGTGAATCGTGCATTAAGGTATCACTGTGGTAGACAATCATACTTCCTTCTATTCGTGACGGGAGTGGAGTGTTAATGGTGTGAAAGTTGTGGCAGTTTTTTTTTTTAAATAGCTATATTTTTTTATTTAATGTCAACAATAAAAAGGCTTGGTCCCAGTAAAGTAAAAGGGGCTTCAGCACAAATTATCCTCTAAATATGATCAGCAAAACTGATAGAAAATAATAGGGGTGTCTACTTCAAATTACTTATCTTCACATTAATCTTGCCCCCTCCCCAAAATATATCCTATATTCCAGAATGAAACTTTCACTCTGCAGTGGAGTTCATGCTGATATGAAAGTAGGAGGCGCGAGGTGCTGCCAGAAGTAAAGTTGTGAGGGCGGGCCGTGAGTCGTGTCGGGATAGCTCAGTGGTAGAGCGCTTGCCCGCGAAAGGCAAAGGTCGCAGGTTCGAGTCCCGGTTCCAGCACATAATTTTAAACTACCAGGAAGTTTCATATCCTATATTTGCTATTGGTATTTATGCTGTTTTTGTAAACATCAGTTGCCGTTTTTGTTCATGGAAGGGTTAAGAGATTAAAAAATGTGTGCTGTTCATTGTGATAGTTTGAGGTATTCATTGTATGTAAAATTCTTCCTTGTCTTTATATGGAAAATAACACACATCTATAAAAAAATTGTATATACTCCACTGCTGTTGCACCTGCAAGAGATCATCATGTAAGCTTCCAATAGTTTAGGTGTGGAAATAGTTATGTTTTTCGAGAAAGTTTTAAGTATGAGAAACTTGTAGTTTGATCGCTGCTTGGGTCGTATTATTGATATTTTCTTAATAAGGCATGTCAATTAAATTACTCTGGCACAAACTTGCATAACTTAGTTCATCTACTAGTTAAATTTAACAAATATTTTTACAGATTCCATAGATGTCAAACAATAATGGCATGAGGATATATGGATGGTGCAAGTACTGGTATTTGGCCGTAGTAATTGGTAAGAAAGTATATTTTGTTTTAAGTTTAAGTGTATAATTTGTTTTAATGGTCCATTGAATGAGTCACATTGTTGGAATATGCTATTTTTCTGCATTTGAAATTTGGCTTGTTGTTCTAAATATCATCATTCAAATAATGAGGAACTGTTGTCTCTGGCTGCTGAGTTCTGACTGGCTACATGGCAGCTGGAGATGATTGTTTGTGTCTGTGAAGTGTGCCTGTGTGATATGAGTTTGTGGTCTTTTCTGAAGAAGACTGTGGCTGAAACCTTCAAAGTTGTGTGTGTGTGTTTTTTTTAGTGACTGTTGCAGCTTGACGAACATTATTGCGATGACTTGCCAACTATCCTCGTTATGAAACTTCCTGGCAGATTAAATCTATGTGCCAGGCCAGGATTCAAATGTGGGTCAGGCAAGCACTAAAACTTCTCAGCTATCCTGGCACACTTCAGCCCTACTTCTGCCAGTTCCTCACAAGATTGCTAGTACTACTAGGTTCTCAGGAGAACTTGAGTAAAGTTTGGAAAGTAGGAGGCAGGGGTCTCAGGTTTGAATCTGCTCCTGCACACAATTTTATTCTGCTTGGAAGTTTCACATCAGGGTACACTCCACAACAGAGGGAAAATATAATTTTGGAAATATCCTCTTCATATTCTTGAATTCCAACCAAGAATTTCCAATGTGACATTCAAATATTATTTTTGGTCATTATTCTTAGAAAGCATCTTCTGTTTTTATGTAATTAAAGTTTAAAAATTCTATAAATTTCAAAATTGAATAATGTAATCAAAAAGATCTGTTACTGGCTGAAGCTGTAGTGATTTCGCTCAACATGAAGACGAAGCTATATGCTTGTGCTATAGCAGTGTTAGCAAAAGTTAATAAATATTTCCTTTTACTGTGTACCGCATAGTTCTTTGCAATTTAAAATGCATTTACAACTTGATATAAGAATGGAAAATAATTCGGTGAAGGCTAGAAGTAGATACCTTCCTATAGTTGATACATCTATGGTGGGTTTGTTCAAAGAGCTGCAGGGCTGCAACCGCGCATGCGCAGTACGGAAATTCGTGTTCAAAGAGCAATCCTGCAGCTTGCTGCAGCCTACCGGCTGTTCAAGGAAGCTCCTGGCTGCAGCGTCCTGCAGCTTCCTGGCTGCACGAGCTGCAGGGAAAATTTCCTCCTGCAGCCTGACTGACGTCATCGGTACCGCACATGTGCGGTAGTGCCTGCTTTGCTGCTGCAGGAAGCTGCAGTCCTGCAGCTCTTTGAATGAACCTCGTATCTGTTTTTTCACAACCCAGATATCTACATGTCGGAAATAAGAAAAGTGATAGTGTTGTTTAAAGTAAAATATGACCTACATTTAAACTGTTGCTTGTGTCAACAGTCTCTTAGATACAAACTGTTACTACACCATAAAGATCTGTAAGGATTGGGTCTTGCATTCAGTCTTCATTTTTCTACCAAATGCTTTTACTTTTTGATGAACACTGTTGTTATGAAATGGTAAGTGGACACTTAATGTAGTTACCGTTTGGATTCAGATTAATTTGTGTGTATAAGTAAATTTTTTTCACTAATCACTTTCCACATATCATTATGCATTCTTTTTTATGCTGCTTAGCTACAAAGAAACTTGTCACGTTAATCTGTAACTTGGGAGGCTAGAGAAGGGTGAAAATAGAGGTCAATTATGTGTCATAGGTAACAACCCTAAACATTTTACAAAAAAAAAAAAAAGATCATGTTTTGAAGTAACTTCACCTGCACAATCAGCTTATATCAGCAACTGCTAGCATCTTAGAATAAAAATTTTGTATTCAGAGTTCAAATCAAACCATATGTTGTTGTTGTTGTTGTTCTTCTTCTTCTTCTTCTTCTTCCCCCCCCCCCCCCCCCCCGCCCCCCCTCTCTTCTTTCCACGCATTAGTATGAAATCTTATCACAAAATCATTTACTTTTTAATAATTCATAATAGTCCTCATGAAATGACACAATTTGTTCATCATACGTACTTGATTTTCATATCTTGCATTGACAAGTGTTAAAGTGTGGGCCTACAGCTTATTGATTATTTAACTCTTTTAACGCCGGAGGTAGCTGCACGGCGTGGCCTCTCGTACTGAGTTGTCCGCGTCCTTTCAGCAAAGGCGATCAGGAGTGCGGAACCACGAGAAGTAAACAGCACGGCAGGCGGAAGCAATGAGAAGAGCGTGGCCAGTGTCGACTACCAGTTCAGCCGTTAGTGCATTTATATGCACCTGGTGGAAGTAGTGGGCAGCTCCAACAAACAGCCACTACTTCAGGACCACCTTATTTCAATGCTGCTTGGGAGCAGCTATACCTTCTTATGGAGAGCAAGATACACATTGTTGTTCATACCCTGTTCCACTGTCTAATTATAAATTAGTACATATCTCGGTTTAGGTGAAATACAGAATTAATAATTTCTGAAGACAAACATCCAGCTATATTTCAATAAAAACACTTCTGATTTGACTAATAGCTTTATGGTTTTCTGTAGTATGTGATGGGTGGTTCAGATACTATTTTATTTTCTAGGCGGTTATTGTGTTTTATCATCTATATGGGATTACTCTATTGGTCGATCTAAAGTAGGACTACCTATGGTTTCATCTCCAGTTGAGCGTGCAGAAGCAGAAGAGAAAGTTAATGGAAGACAAGCTAAATAAACTATGCATTAAGAAAAAGTGTCTATGTATTATTTCACTCAAAACACATCTTCAGAATTCGATGAAATACAAGAATAAAGGAAATGAGGTACCATAGAGTGATGTTACTTCAACCCTGCAGTGTAACTTGGACACAAAACAAAACAAAAATGTTTTAAATCAGTCCAGGATCTGCTGTAATGCCTTTTGTGCCTTCTCATAGCTAACGTTATATTGTTGTGTAGTCAAACCAACGATTGTTGCCATCGGAAAACTTTCACTTAAGACACTTTAGTTGCATGGAAAATATGCTGAAATTTACATTTTATGTACATTCCCTAACACAATAAAAATAGTAGTAATTATATAGATAACGAATGGCTAGTACAATTTATATATTTCGTGAATAGTGTGCTGACAACCTAAAAATGGGGTTACTTGGACCCAGCCCAGAAATGGCATGTGCACACCTGCCAACTCTCCCGATTTAGGCGGGAGTCTCCTGATTTTTCGCTTTTTCTCCCGCTTCCTGATTTTGCCATTGCTCCCGATTTTTAGCTTTTGTCCTGAAACCCAAGATTCGATTTTCCGCCAATGCTCAAAAGTCCTTTGTTCATTTATCAGTTAGAAATAAATATGTATCGAAATTCATAGAAATTAGGAGTTGCACTTGACTTATATAATGATTGTTTCTGCTCTTTGCACGTATTTGCAAATACACATGTAGTGTTTCGATGTTGTGCTGTTTTGGAATGTGATGTTTCATCAGTGTACGTAAGTGAAATCACTACAGTGGTTTTTTTAATCGCTGGTAACCTTTTGATTGGATAGTTAGGGGGCATTAGTTTCATTCACAAATTGCAGAAAACAGGCAACTTTCGTGTAAACAGTTGCTTTACGTGATTATGGGATTTCAATTCGGTGGTAGGTGGTCCAGTATGGCAAGAAATATAACCGATTTTTAAGCAGTTTTCGGAACATTTCTTTCTATTTTGTACTCTTTGCCGGTGTGATATTTCCACATCACGTGGTGGAAAAAGCAATGTACCGAAATAGTGCAGAGTAACAATAAAAGACTGAAATTGCTGAAAAAACTGAAAGTGATCGTGTGTTACAAGAAGAGAGCTTATTTACATTGTTTATTATACAGTACTGCTTACCAATTAAATAAGACTGTGGGTCATTTGTTCCATAACATGTTCCCAGGTAGCAGTATAGCACAAATATACAGCTGTGAACTTTTTTGTTTTGATCTAAAAAATCAATCATTTTTACCTTGACTGGCTACAAAATATAAAGATGTAATCAACAATTGGGTTAACGCAAGGTGTTTTTTTTGTAGCCATTATGTAGCATTATGAGATCATAGGAAAAGACTAAAATCAGTTATCTTAAGGCGTATAGTAAAGTGCACCACAGTTTTTGATAGAACGTATCTCCTGATTTTTTTTGAAGAATCTCCCGATTTTCTAAACTGGATCTCCTGATTTTTACATTTTGAAGGTTGGCAGGTATGCATGTGGTAGCCACTAGCACTATATTTCAATTGCACACTTCCACATTTCACTACAAAGTAATGTATGACAGTAAGTTATTAAAATTTCAGTCATGAAATCATTTGTACACTGTTCATGTTAATTTATTTGCAGGTATGGAGCGAAAAAATGACCAGAAATTAGAAACGATCCCCTGGGAGAAAAATGTATACGAATTTTACAACAAATAAGTTTCAAAAATGCTTAAATGCTATAAGGTCTAGAGAAATGTCTTAAAGAGTAGCTTCAAAAATTATTAGGTCTACAATAAACGGGACTGAAAAATGTTGTACTAGTGACATGTTTTTTTTTTTTTTTTTTTTTTTTTAAATGACCCACCCACTTTAATTAAAAGGTCGATTTTCAGTGGTAATATAAAGTAACTTTATTGTGCTCTACAATTTATGATTACTACTATTTACAGCAATGTAAACAAATGCTAATATGTTTTTTTCAACCAAATATGGTTTATTATATATGTTTAGAATATATTCAATTTTAATGTCAAAGTAAATGAACATTCTTCAAACCAGAATATTTGTAAATGTCTTTATTTCCACAGCCCACGTCCTACTGGCATCCAATACAGTTTTATACTGCTTTTTACATGGAAAATAATGCTGGGGTCCAACTTGCACAAACCCAGGGGTTACATGAACCCAATTTGCAATAATTTATTACACACATATAGTACGGCCACTACGGTCGGGGTTTCGAATCCCCCCCTAGGGCATGGATATTTGTGCCGTCTTTAGTGTCAGCTAGTTCATAAGTAGTTTGTAAGTTTAGGGACTGATGACCCAGTAGTCAAATCCCATAAGCTCTGCAAACATTTGAACATTTTTTTTACACACACACATAATAATTAAAATTTGTTCTGAAATAGACCTAATGTATTAGATAAACATAAAAAATATAAAATAATTTAGTATATCAGGAAAATTACTGTTTTTAGACTATCATTTGGTACTAAATGCACAAAAATGTTCTCTTTTTGGACCGCAGTGACCTCAGCTTACGGTAAATTGGCAGGATTCATTGTACTGCTTACTTTAAAAATTTTGTTTCGTGTGGTATATTTTGAAGCAGGGCCCAATACACAATCCCACATCACATATTTTACATATGTAACTTGTATCCTTCCTAATATTTTTTTAATTCGTGCACACAACGCATCTGCGTTGTTGTTTTCGCCCCCTTTTAGGATCAAAGTTCGGACTAGGAAAATGATGTTGCGTTAACCGAAGGGTTGACACACTTACCAATGGTTTACTGATGGCTAGTTTACTCTTCTCTTTGCTATACTTTTCCAACATTTCTCTCACGAGGCAAAGATGGAATCGAGCCATTAAAAGATCTTTTGCAGTTTTAAGTTTGTATATGATGTACGCATTTAAGACAGAGATGTCCAAAATATGAAAAAATACCTTTTGTACCATTTAATAATTTTTTGAATAGAATCTATTGAACTCTGTATCATATCTGCCCTGTCCACGGCTTCCATTGACTCATTGTAGTCAAGAACACACTTCGGTTTCTGGACTTTCTTCCCGGTTGTGTTGTCTGTTTTCTTGCTGTCAACTAGCTCCGCTGTGTTGCAGGTTATTAGCAACCATACGTCTCTCTTATCACACCATTTCACTGCCAATAAAACATCAGATGACTTACACTGCACCTCTCCTTTAGCCACGTCTTCGTCCATTTTCGGAAAATCATGCATGTTTTTGCAGACAGTGCCACAAGCATTTGTACATCTGTCATGCAACCACCTAAATAGTGCAGGACTCGAGTACCAATTATCCACATACACCGTATGCCCTTTCTGAAGATATGGTTGTATAAGTATGGCCACAACATCCCCTGATTTCCCCAGACCGTATTCTTTAATGTCACTGGTGGCTCCTGTATAAACAATGATATCCAGAACATAGCTCGTCTTGCAATCACATAATACAAAAAACTTAATTCCAAATCTACTTTTGTTGGAAGGAATGTATTGCTTGAAAAATAATCGCCCTTTGAACAGCAGAAAACTTTCGTCTATACATAATTTTTCATGTGGGAAAAACACACTTCCAAAGGCCTGACGTATTTTATCAACAATGGGTCTTACTTTGAAAAGTAGATAGCCACCAGTATCGGTTGTGTTGTCTGAAAAATGAAGTACACTAAGAATCAAACAAAACGGGTCTCTCGACATCACTTCTCTGAAAATAGGCGTTGTTAGCAACGAATCTCGTGACCAATACTCGTCTAGTGACAAATTCTTTACGCGAGGCATAAGGAGGAACAAAGTGAGGAAACAATCAAATTCATCACATGTTATATCTTCCCACATAGTCATGCGAGAAAGAACGGGACGTTTTTCCATAGAATAGTAGAAAAACTTATTGGTTTCTTGTACAATACATTCCACGAACGACGGTGACATAAAGCACAGAAAACACTTCAAGATTGAACATTCTTTGTCATCACAAGTAACTCCTACATTCGAGCCATTGAAGGGATGCACTACTGGATGGAATTCGTTTCATGACCAATATGCTGCACGTGGACGCTTTGCCGTATTCCTTGGACGTTCGCATTCACTATCACTTTAATCGTTGTCTGAAGACGATTCTGAAATAACACGCCTTGGGGTTTTGTGTGTAATACCTGTCGAGGTTGACGGATGAGGTGGCATGGGTCTTCGTTCAGAGCACGTATCTTCATCTGACAGACAAAGATCTGACAAATACTTGGTATCATTTTTGGTAAGTATGCCCAGCAACTCCTGGTCGGACATGTGATGTCGTTTCGCCATTCTCAACAGTTGCATGTTGTTATCATGTGTAACACTCAAAGTATCACGCAGATCGCTAAATGCTCAGTTACTGTGTATACGTTATCCACAGGACAGGTAGCACGGAAAGCTGGAAGTGATGGGGACAACGCTACACCGTCTGGTTACGAACGACTGCTATCGGCGGCCTTCGTAGTGAGGGCATATTACCGTTGGTCCGTCATATGACTGGATCTGTAGAGGTGGCACATTATCATCGGTCCGTCATACAACGGGCCTCGTAGTGAGGGCACATTATAATCGGTTGGTCATATGATGGGCCCCATGCTTAAAGGGAGGAAAAATGGCTAAAACTACAAACTGTTTTTGAAGTGTTCATGACAATGATATTTGTAGTTTATCACAATTAAATACACATTTATTATTTTGGTGTGGTGTCTGTTCTTTTGGACATGTCCAAAAGAACAGACACCACACCAAAACAATAAGTATTTAGACGCGACGAAGGCGTCAGCTAAGATTACTTCACCGCAGATGCGGTCATACGTTCGACCTCGCACGGGAATCTGAAATGGTGAGTCTAAGAGGGCGTGAACGACAGGGATGCTACAGCCATAGTGTGCGACATGTGGGAATTTGAGACGGCCAGGAGGCGATTACAGGTGGCCAAGTGGTTAAGGTGACCGCTGGCTCAAAGCGGGAGACCCGGGTTCGATTTCTGGTCCGGCTCACATTTTCACTTGTCGCCATTGTTTCATGTGATTTTATTCGTCCAGAAAACTCTAAATCCACATGGTAAAAAAATTTTCTCTGTGTGACAACATTGCTTACATAGCATGTACCTAACATCTTAGAAACAAGTAATTCTTGGCCATTTCTTATGATATTGCAAAAGGAGATTCACTGAAGCTCTTCCAATTTTCTGTGACATTTTTAGTACTGGAGAAACTTCAGGCTTTGTAAATGCCACTAACATTGATCATGACATTAGTGCACTGTCAAACTGGGAGCTTTTCGACAGTTTTGAGATTATTTTAGCCACAAATGTTGTAGGTTTTGTCAGATTGCGTTGTTTGTTACTGAACTAGTGGGTTTTATATATATAACCAATAAGAATCCTGAAAAATGGAAAGTCTTGTGTGTACATGTCTTTCTCAGAGACAGACAAATAGTGTCCTATAGCATCCTGTGTAATGTCCAGTTTATTAAAAGGAATTCCCCAATGTGCAACTCTCAAGATACCTTCCTGCAAAAGTTCTTTGTTTAGCTCTGAATGTCCTCCCAACTTTTTAGGATATGATTTTTACACTTTATTTTTTAAGGTCGGCCTTGGAACAACATACAAATCACTCGCTATTCTGTGTATTAATTTACAACACTGAATATCGTGAACTATTACACTTAACTTGAGACCTTTCTTACTTTTTATAAGTTCTTGACATTGTCTGAAATAACTCTACACAGGACATAATTTTGTAAGAACCTTCATTAGTTTGTAACTTTACACAGAACTCTTGACAAAATTGTAAAGAACTTTTCACAGTGGCACAGCTTACTGATATAGTCAGCAACTGACACTATAATACTTTCCTGCAAGTTGCAACAATAGAAGTTTTTGCTCCATAACACGGTGTGAACTTTCGACAGTGATACTGTTAGTCTGATTATTACATTGGTAAACAATTGACACTAAATGCAAGCCACTGATTGTAGGAAGTACAGTCTCTTGCAACAAATAAGCTGAGGTGGAAATTACTGGTAATTTGGCACTCTGCAATGGACAAGATAAACCATACTGTCCAAAATTACCCCCTTGGCCAAAATCACCCCAGTTGTTGGTGCTTCAGACTATTAGATTTGTACCCGACTTGTCTGATCACCCTGGTCATCTTTGTTTCATTTCATTTTTTTTCGTTTAGAAAAGTTGGTCACCCTAGCTAGGGCAAAGAGGCAAAGTAGCTGTGACGAAATATCCTTGTATACAGAATTAGAGTGAACCTTCAAGTATTTATAGAGCCACCAATGAAAATTGAATGAATGATTACTTTACCGATTGTGATGTAGCGAAGATTACTTTACATAATGAAGTAGAGAGCATCTCACTTCACATGGAGAACGGGTACGAGGACAATGGACAGTCTCACGGATGTGGCGAAAATGTGGGAAGGAGCTTCACAAGTTCACTACATCCTAATCCTCGATGTTGGCGAATTACAGTGGTTGAAATAATTTAAATCGAAATTTTACTCACAATATCAAATTTACAGCTCCTGTATTACGTATGTATGTGCTACCTGGTAGAGACATAAAATTTAGAAAGCAATTTTAACTATTATTCCGAACATCTCTGTGCGACCAAATTCTGGCATGAAGTGCTATGATTAGGAGCGGTTACATTAATTTCCGTATGTTCAGTAATACATGCAAAATATGACAAGAAATTTAATTGTTTTGGAATGCTTTCATTCCGAACTAGGCTACCTTACAAAAATATTACATTTAAAATTTACATCAAATGTGTTGTGAGCATCTTTCCAATCTGTATTTGCGAAATAAAATTCTGGAAACCTCTTACATGTTCTTTAACCAAACTAAGTAAATAACTGAGATTATCTTGGTGAAGACTCCCTGAAAATACATCCCTTTTTACAGATTATTTTGGCACAGGAATGAATATTAAAGCAGACTGATTTCAACTGGATTGTCTTATTTAGAAGTAATAAGTATTTTTCATAGCACAATTACAAATGTTAGGAGAGTTTAAAATGTTTGAATGCAACATTGTAAACACACGTTGTAATTTCCTGACAAATCTGTAAGTGTCTTCGAATTCTCATTTATAGAAAGTATGCCTGATATCACCGAGTAAGACCCAGCCCTGCCGCCCCCAAATATGTGCCGCCCGGGGCCATGGCCCCCTCCAGCCCATGTGCCCCCCCCCCCCCCCCCCCCACACACACACAAAATGAAGAGTTCTCTGGCAGCCAGCAGTGTCACACCCCATGTCTCAATATCCACACTTCACCTTTAACTACAAATGGCCTGGTCTCTCTTATCCCACATTGTAATCAGTTCAGTAGTCACATGGCCTTTTGTCATTCATAGTTTCATTCACTTCCAACAACTCGTGGATGCAGCACTTTTTTCCTCCTCCCCCTTTCTTACTTTAACTACCCATATTGTATTGGGAAATGTATTATGCTTAAGATGTTTATCATAAGCTGTAAGGTATGTTCTTATTAGCTCTATGAAGTGTACTAGATATGCTAGGGCATGATTAGCATGTTGAAAATGTGTTCAGCTATTATTTCCAATAGATGATTCTTGATGACATCACTCCATTTTTATTCAAGTAGCTCTTCATATGACCTCCTAAGAACTGACTTGACCTCGTCCCAGATGTTGCCACCTCAGAAAGTATCCAAGAAAGTACCAGAAATGGAACCCAGGTTCTGCACTGCTGCACTGAAAGCCACAGTCAAAAATACCCAAATGCTGTTTTGAAGAAGGGGGATATGAAGGTATTTATCCATAAAAACATTAAAAATGAAACTTATAAGTAATTGTAAGAGTTACATTTCCTCCTATTCTAAAAGCAGCTCACCACACACACGTCTTGATGAGCTGCAGAAAGGCACACACAAAAGATTACAACTTCTAATCTACGTGTGCCTTTCTGCAGCTCATCAAGGTGGAGAGTAGCAACCTAACCTTCTCAAAAATATTCTTGAATCCTTTGTGGAATTTCCATTACTATAAAAACTCTTAGTCATGTTATTAAAATAGTGACACTTTATTTTCTTGAAAGAAAATTCACTTTTCTAAACGACTTCTTTTTAATTTTCCACAGTGTCAGTGTCATCTACTGTTGCCGGCCACTGTGTGAAACCTGAAGTGAACCAAATTACATAATTAAACTTTTTTTGTATATATTCTTCGTAGTCAATTCTTAACCCCTCAACTGTTCTCGAAAAAGAGTTTGGGTCTGCAACTGCCAACAATCAGGTGGTCATACAGGAAGTTTTTAGAGTTTATATCAGCCACTATGGTACTCTCATTATTTTAATATACCATTTTGACGATAGCTTGTTAACATCGATAATTAATGAAATGAAGAATTATGTTGAACGCCTTGAAAGTCCACTTGTGAATACCAACCAACAATTCAGAATTGAATAGTTTGTTAACAGTGTCATTCCTGCAAGGCATATTTCTGGAAAATGACTTTATAATATATTACTAAAGGAAAGATATACTTGAAACACTGGTTTACTAGAAGTAATGTGTATGTGGTTGCTCGTTCAATGAAAGTAATTCATAAGACCTTTAAAATAAAACAGGTGTGCTTATTTTCACAGTGAACATTGGTATTATCTAAATCGTAGATCTGTAGGCAGATGACACGATGTAGAAAGAAATGCAGCAAGCCATGGGAAACCAACCTGGCCAAGGGGTTAAATTTTGGTTGTGGTTTTTGTCTTAAAAAGCTTTATTCTCTTGTAGTCTTTCATTTTGTTCTGTATTTGTTAGTCTGTTTATTTGAACAGTGGAGGACCGTTTATCATAGCTTGGTCAGCTACCAGCTGCCATTAATGAAGTAAAAGTGTAGCAGTGAATTGAATTATTTAGCTACTTTGTCCACCCCCATGAACCACAGACATTGCCGAGGTGGGGTGGCTTGCGTGCCTCAACGATGCAGGTAGCCGTAGGTGCAACCACAGCGGAGGGGTATCTGTGGAGAGGCCAGACAATCGTGTGGTTCCTGAAGAGGGGCAGCAGCCTTTTCAGTAGTTACTGGGGCAACAGTCTGGATGATTGGCTGAGCTGGCCTTGTAACATCAGCTAATGTGGCTTTGCCACACAGCTACTGCGAACGGCTGAAAGCAAGGGGAAACTACAGCCGTTACTTTTCCTGAGGACATGCAGCTCTACTGTATGAACATATGATGATGGCATCCTCTCGGGTAAAATATTCCGGATCTCCGGGCGGGGACTACTCAGGAGGATGTGATCATCAGGAAAGACAATACTGGCATTCTACGGGTCGGAGCGTGGAATGTTAGATCCCTTAATTGGGTAGGAAAATTAGAAAATTTAAAAAAGAGAAATGGATAGGTTGAAGTTAGATATAGTGGGGATTAGTGAAGTTCGGTGGCAGTATGAACAGGATTTCTGGTCAGGTGAGTACAGGATTATAAATACAAAATCAGTTGGGGGTATCACAGGAGTAGGACTGATAATGAATAAGAAATAGTAATGAGGGTAAACTACTATGAGCAGCACAGTGATCGCATTATCATTGTCAAGATAGATACGAAGCCAACACTGACCACAGTAGTACAGGTTTATACGCCAACTAGCTCTGCCGATGATGAGAAGATCGAAGAATTATATGAGGAACTAAAGGAAATTATTCAGACAATTAAGGGAGAGGAAAACTAAATTGTTATGGAAGACTGGAATTCGGTAGTAGGAAAAGGAAGAGACGGAAAAATAGTAGGTGAATATGGACTGGGCAGAAGGAATGAAAGAGGAAGTCGCCTGGTAGAATTTTGCACGGAACATGATTTAATTGTAACAAACACGTGGTTTAAGAATCACAAAAGAAGGTTGTATACTTGGGAGAGACCAGGAGACACCGGAAGGTATCAGATAGATTTTATAATGGTAAAAACATAGATTCCGGAACCAGGTTATAAACTGCAAGACATACCCAGGGGCAGATATAGACTCTGACCATAACTTGTTAGTCATGAACTGTAGGCTGAAACTGAAAAAAACTGAAGAAAGGTAGGAAAATAAGGAGATGGGACCTAGATAAATTGAAGGAACGTGAAGTTCTGGTGAATTTCAGAGGGAGATTTAGGCAACAATTGGCAGAAACAGGGGGAAATAAAACAGTAGAAGAGGAATGGGTAGCATTGAGAGATGAAATAGTGAAGGCAGCAGAGGACAAAATAAGTAGAAAGGCAATACTTACAAAAAATCCTTGGATAACACATGAAATACTAAATTTAATTGATGAAAGGAGAAAATATAAAAATGCAGTAAATGAAACAGGCAAAATGGAGTACAGACAACTAAGAAATGAGATTGATAGGAAGTGCAAAATGGCTAAGCAAGAGTGGCTAGAAGACAAATGCAAATCTGTAGAAGAATGTATAAGAAGGGGAAAAGTAGATACCGCGTACAGGAAAATCAAAGAGACATTTGGGGACAAGAAAAGCAATTCTACGAATATCAAGAACTCAGATGGGAAACCAGTTCTCAGCAAAGAAGGGAAAGCTGAAAGGTGGAAAGAGTACATAGAGCATCTCTACAAAGGAAATGAACTTAGAGACAATGTTGTAGGAAGGGAAGAGGAAGTAGATAAAGATGAAATAGGAGATACTATTCTGAGAAATGAATTTGACAGGGTCGTGAAAGACCTAGGTCGGAACAAGGCCCCAGGAGTAGATGACATACCCTCAGAGCTACTAAAGTCTCTGGGAGAGGCAGCCTTGACAAAATTATTTGAACTGGTGTGTAGGATGTATGAGACAGGCGGAATACCCTCAGATTTTAAGAAAAATGTAATAATCCCCATTCCAAAGAAATCAGACGCAGACAGGTGTGAAAATTACAGAAGCATCAGTTTGATAAGTCATGGTTGCAAAATTTTAACACGAATTATCTACAGGAAAATGGAAAATCTGGTATAAGCTGACCTCGGGGAAGATCAGTTTGGGTTCAGGAGGAATGTAGGAACCCGGGAGGCAATACTCACTTTACGTCTTATCTTAGAAGATAGATTAAGGAAAGGCAAACCTACATTTTTAGCTTTTGTAGATTTGGAGAAAGCTTTTGACAATGTTGACTGGACTACACTCTTTCAAATTCTGAAGTCAGCAGGGGTAAAATACAGGGAAAGGAGAGTTATCTACAGCTTGTACAAAAGCCAGACCGCAGTTATTAGACTCGAAGGGCATGAAAGGGAAGCATCAGTGTGGAAGGGAGTAAGACAGGGTTTCAGCCTTTCTCTGATGCTATTCAATTTGTACATCGAGCAGGCGGTGAAGGAAAGCAAGGAAACATTTGGAATAGGGATTAAAGTTCAAGGAGAAGAAATAAAAACATTGTGTTTTGCTGATGACATTGTAATTCTGTCAGAGACAGCAAAGGACCTGGAAGAGCAGTTAAATGGAATGGACAGTGTGTGGAAGAGAGCGTATAAAATGAACATTAACAAGAGCAAAACAAAAATAATGGAATGCCATCTTAGAAAATCAGTTGATGCTGAAGGAATTAGATTAAGTAACGAAACAATGAAGGTGGTAGATGAGTTTTGTTACTTGGGCAGTAAAATAACATGCGATGGTCGCAGTACAGAGGATATAAAATGCAGAATGGCAATGGGAAGAAAAGCATTTTTGAAAAAGAGAAATTTGCTAACATCAAATATTAATTTAAGTGTAAGGAAGTCTTTTCTGAAGGCATTTGTGTGGAGTGTTGCCTTGTACGGGAGTGAAACATGGACGATAAGCAGTGCGGACTAGAAGAGGATAGAGGCTTTTGAAATGTGGTGTTACAGAAGAATGCTGAAGATTAGGTGGGTAGATCACATAACTAATGAAGAGTTACTTAACAGAATTGGTGAGAAAAGGAATTTATGGCATAACCTGACTAAAAGAAGGGATCGCTCGTTGGGACACATTCTTAGATATCGAGGAATCGTAAATTTAGCATTGGAGGGAAGTGTGTGGGGTAAAAATCACAGAGGGAGACCAAGAGACGCGTATAGTAAGCAGATTCAAGTGGATGTGGGTTGTCGTTCTTATGAGGAGATGAAAAGGCTTGCTCAGGACAGAGTAGGGTGGAGAGCTGCATTAAACCAGTCTCTGGACTGAAGACCATAACAACAACAACAGCTACTTTGTTTTCACTGTTTTGGTATTTCAGTGGCAGTGGTAGAGGATGGATAGAGTGTGTGTGTGTGTGTGTGTGTGTGTGTGTGTGTGTGTGTGTGTGTGTGTGTGTGTGTGTGTGCAGGAGGAGTTGGCCACTTGTCGCGAACAGCTGTATGTGCTTTTGGCCACAGTCATCCATCGCAAAGCTGCTGCCTCGGAATGTGGCGATGGCAGAGAGACTGGTGTGTCACATGGGGCATCTCAGGTGTCGCGTGTGTCGACCACGGTCTCTTCAGCTGTGGCACCATTATGTATACTGGATGCAGTTGAACTGCCCTTGCTGCAGGGTGATGCGAGCTTACTCATGGATAATTATGTATTTGGTGATGGGATAAAAAATGTCAGTGGTTTATATAAATGTCTATAACTACACAGCTTGTGCCCCCATAAGCTAATGCACAACACAAACAAATTCAATCACCCACAAAAAATGATATATATTTCCTTCAGGGTTCCATGAGATATGGTTGGGCTTATGATGAATTGGCTACGTTCAAATCTGATGGGGCGCTGACTGAATGTTGTGGACCTCTCCAGTGCCAGCGCATTTTCAGTAGTGAGTGTAACCGGCTTCTCTCTAGAAGCTACATATTTTGATTTTTCAGTGCGCTTTCCCTTCAGTTCATAAAATTTATTGTGTGCTTGCATTTTTATTTGATTCATATTCATGTTAAATATCTGGTTAGTGTATTATTCCGACATGTGAATTGCGTTGTGACAGTCATCCGTCTTTGTTTTCTGATTTTGATTTTTGTCTGCGCGTTCTCGTTTCAGTTTGTAAATTTATACTGTGCTATCATGCATATTAGATTCAAATCCACATTCTAACAAACAGTGTAATCTTCCTTTGAGTGCATCGCGACTGCAGTTTTTGTTTTCTCGGCACTGTAATCATGAATAGGGACTGTGACTGTTGTGTGTGGATGCAGTCTGAGCTGGTGACGCTTCGCTCCCAGCTTTAAGCTGTGTTAACCTCGGTTGCGCAGCTGGAGGAACATAGTCTCTAAGTTCATTTCCTTTGTAGAGATGCTCTATGTACTCTTTCCACCTTTCAGCTTTCCCTTCTTTGCTGAGAACTGGTTTCCCATCTGAGTTCTTGATATTCGTAGAATTGCTTTTCTTGTCCCCAAATGTCTCTTTGATTTTCCTGTACGCGGTATCTACTTTTCCCCTTCTTATACATTCTTCTACAGATTTGCATTTGTCTTCTAGCCACTCTTGCTTAGCCATTTTGCACTTCCTATCAATCTCATTTCTTAGTCGTCTGTACTCCATCTTGCCTGTTTCATTTACTGCATTTTTATATTTTCTCCTTTCATCAATTAAATTTAGTATTTCATGTGTTATCCAAGGATTTTTTGTAAGTATTGCCTTTCTACTTATTTTGTCCTCTGCTGCCTTCACTATTTCATCTCTCAATGCTACCCATTCCTCTTCTACTGTTTTATTTCCCCCTGTTTCTGCCAATTGTTGCCTAAATCTCCCTCTGAAATTCACCAGAACTTCATGTTCCTTCAATTTATCTAGGTCCCATCTCCTTATTTTCCTACCTTTCTGCAGTTTTTTCAGTTTCAGCCTACAGTTCATGACTAACAAGTTATGGTCAGAGTCTATATCTGCCCCTGGGTATGTCTTGCAGTTTATAACCTGGTTCCGGAATCTATGTTTTTACCATTATAAAATCTATCTGATACCTTCCGGTGTCTCCTGGTCTCTTCCAAGTATACAACCTTCTTTTGTGATTCTTAAACCACGTGTTTGTTACAATTAAATCATGTTCCGTGCAAAATTCTACCAGGCGACTTCCTCTTTCATTCCTTCTGCACAGTCCATATTCACCTACTATTTTTCCGTCTCTTCCTTTTCCTACTACCGAATTCCAGTCTTCCATAACAATTAAGTTTTCCTCTCCCTTAATTGTCTGAATAATTTCCTTTAGTTCCTCATATAATTCTTCGATCTTCTCATCATCGGCAGAGCTAGTTGGCGTATAAACCTGTACTACTGTGGTCGGTGTTGGCTTCGTATCTATCTTGACAATGATAATGCGATCACTGTGCTGCTCATAGTAGTTTACCCTCATTACTATTTCTTATTCATTATCAGTCCTACTCCTGTGATACCCCCAACTGATTTTGTATTTATAATCCTGTACTCACCTGACCAGAAATCCTGTTCATACTGCCATCGAACTTCACTAATCCCCACTATATCTAACTTCAACCTATCCATTTCCCTTTTTTAAATTTTCTAATTTTCCTACCCAATTAAGGGATCTAACATTCCACGCTCCGACCCGTAGAATGCCAGTATTGTCTTTCCTGATGATAACATCCTCCTGAGTAGTCCCCGCCCAGAGATCCGAATGGGGGACTATTTTACCTCCGGAATATTTTACCCAAGAGGATGCCATCATCATATTTTCATACAGTAGAGCTGCATGTCCTCGAGAAAAGTAACGGCTGTAGTTTCCCCTTGCTTTCAGCCGTTCGCAGTAACTGCATGGCAAAGCCACATTAGCTGATGTCACAAGGCCAGCTCAGCAAATCATCCAGACTGTTGCCCCTGTAACTACTGAAAAGGCTGCTGCCCCTCTTCTGGAACCACGTTTGTCTGGCCTCTCCACAGATACCCCTCCGTTGTGGTTGCACCTATGGTACGGCTATCTGCATCGTTGAGGCACGCAAGCCACTCCTTTCGGCAATGTCTGTGGTTCATGGGGGTGGGAGTACAGGATTATAAATACAAAATCAGTTGGGGGTATCACAGGAGTAGGACTGATAATGAATAAGAAGATAGGAATGCAGGTAAACTACTATGAGCAGCACAGTGATCGCATTATCATTGTCAAGATAGATACAAAGCCAACACCGACAACAGGTTTATATGCCAACTAGCTCTGCCGATGATGAGGAGATCGAAGAAATATATAAGGAGCTACAGGAAATTATTCAGACAGTTAAGGGAGAGGAAAACTTAATTGTGATGGGAGACTGGAATTCGGTAGTAGGAAATGGAAGAGAAGGAAAAGTAGTAGGTGAATACGGACTGGGCAGAAGGAATGAAAGAGGAAGTCGCCTGGTAGAATTTTGCACGGAACATGATTTAATTGTAACAAACACGTGGTTTAAGAATCACAAAAGAAGGTTGTATACGTGGAAGAGACCAGTAGACACCAGAAGGTATCAGATAGATTTTATAATGATAAAACATAGATTCCGGAACCAGGTGATAAACTGTAAGACTTACCCAGGGGCAGATATAGACTCTGACCATAACTTGTTAGTCATGAACTGTAGGCTGAAACTGAAAAAACTGCAGAAAGGTAGGTAAATAAGGAGATGGGACTTGGATAAATTGAGGGAACCTGAAGTTCTTAAGAATTTCAGAGGGAGCTTTAGGCAACAATTGGCAGAAACAGGGGGAAATAAAACAGTAGAAGAGGAATGGGTAGCATTGAGAGATGAAATAGTGAATGCAGCAGAGGACAAAATAGGTAGGAAGGCAAGACCTACAAAAAATCCTTGGATATCACAGGAAATACTAAATTTAATTGATGAAAGGAGAAAATATAAAAATGCAGTAACTGAAACAGGCAAAATGGAGTACAGACAACTAAGAAATGAGATTGACAGGAAGTGCAAAATAGCTAAGCAGGAGTGGCTAGAAGCCAAATGCAAATTTGTAGAAGAATGTATAAGAATGGGAAGAGTAGATACTGCCTACAGGAAAATAAAAGCGACATTTGGGGACAAGAAAAGCAACTCTACGAATATCAAGAACTCAGATGGGAAACCAGTTCTCAGCAAAGAAGGGAAAGCTGAAAGGTGGAAAGAGTACATAGAGCATCTCTACAAAGGAAATGAACTTAGAGACGATGTTGTAGGGAGGGAAGAGGAAGTAGATCAAGATGAAATTGGAGATTCTATACTGAGAGATGAATTTGACAGAGCCCTGAAAGACCTAGGTCGGTACTAGGCCCCAGGAGTAGATGATGTACCCTCAGAGCTACTAAAGTCTCTGGGAGAGCCAGCCTTGACAAAACTATTTGAACTGGTGTGTAGGATGTATGAGATAGGCGAAATACCCTCAGACTTTAAGAAAAATGTAATAATCCCGATTCCAAAGAAATCATGCGCAGACAAGTGTGAAAATTACAGAAGCATCAGTTTGATAAGTCATGGTTGCAAAATTTTAACACGAATTATCTACAGGAAAATGGAAAATCTGGTATAAGCTGACCTCGGGGAAGATCAGTTTGGGTTCAGGAGGAATGTAGGAACCCGGGAGGCAATACTCACTTTACGTCTTATCTTAGAAGATAGATTAAGGAAAGGCAAACCTACATTTTTAGCTTTTGTAGATTTGGAGAAAGCTTTTGACAATGTTGACTGGACTACACTCTTTCAAATTCTGAAGTCAGCAGGGGTAAAATACAGGGAAAGGAGAGTTATCTACAGCTTGTACAAAAGCCAGACCGCAGTTATTAGACTCGAAGGGCATGAAAGGGAAGCATCAGTGTGGAAGGGAGTAAGACAGGGTTTCAGCCTTTCTCTGATGCTATTCAATTTGTACATCGAGCAGGCGGTGAAGGAAAGCAAGGAAACATTTGGAATAGGGATTAAAGTTCAAGGAGAAGAAATAAAAACATTGTGTTTTGCTGATGACATTGTAATTCTGTCAGAGACAGCAAAGGACCTGGAAGAGCAGTTAAATGGAATGGACAGTGTGTGGAAGAGAGCGTATAAAATGAACATTAACAAGAGCAAAACAAAAATAATGGAATGCCATCTTAGAAAATCAGTTGATGCTGAAGGAATTAGATTAAGTAACGAAACAATGAAGGTGGTAGATGAGTTTTGTTACTTGGGCAGTAAAATAACATGCGATGGTCGCAGTACAGAGGATATAAAATGCAGAATGGCAATGGGAAGAAAAGCATTTTTGAAAAAGAGAAATTTGCTAACATCAAATATTAATTTAAGTGTAAGGAAGTCTTTTCTGAAGGCATTTGTGTGGAGTGTTGCCTTGTACGGGAGTGAAACATGGACGATAAGCAGTGCGGACTAGAAGAGGATAGAGGCTTTTGAAATGTGGTGTTACAGAAGAATGCTGAAGATTAGGTGGGTAGATCACATAACTAATGAAGAGTTACTTAACAGAATTGGTGAGAAAAGGAATTTATGGCATAACCTGACTAAAAGAAGGGATCGCTCGTTGGGACACATTCTTAGATATCGAGGAATCGTAAATTTAGCATTGGAGGGAAGTGTGTGGGGTAAAAATCACAGAGGGAGACCAAGAGACGCGTATAGTAAGCAGATTCAAGTGGATGTGGGTTGTCGTTCTTATGAGGAGATGAAAAGGCTTGCTCAGGACAGAGTAGGGTGGAGAGCTGCATTAAACCAGTCTCTGGACTGAAGACCATAACAACAACAACAGCTACTTTGTTTTCACTGTTTTGGTATTTCAGTGGCAGTGGTAGAGGATGGATAGAGTGTGTGTGTGTGTGTGTGTGTGTGTGTGTGTGTGTGTGTGTGTGTGTGTGTGTGTGTGTGTGCAGGAGGAGTTGGCCACTTGTCGCGAACAGCTGTATGTGCTTTTGGCCACAGTCATCCATCGCAAAGCTGCTGCCTCGGAATGTGGCGATGGCAGAGAGACTGGTGTGTCACATGGGGCATCTCAGGTGTCGCGTGTGTCGACCACGGTCTCTTCAGCTGTGGCACCATTATGTATACTGGATGCAGTTGAACTGCCCTTGCTGCAGGGTGATGCGAGCTTACTCATGGATAATTATGTATTTGGTGATGGGATAAAAAATGTCAGTGGTTTATATAAATGTCTATAACTACACAGCTTGTGCCCCCATAAGCTAATGCACAACACAAACAAATTCAATCACCCACAAAAAATGATATATATTTCCTTCAGGGTTCCATGAGATATGGTTGGGCTTATGATGAATTGGCTACGTTCAAATCTGATGGGGCGCTGACTGAATGTTGTGGACCTCTCCAGTGCCAGCGCATTTTCAGTAGTGAGTGTAACCGGCTTCTCTCTAGAAGCTACATATTTTGATTTTTCAGTGCGCTTTCCCTTCAGTTCATAAAATTTATTGTGTGCTTGCATTTTTATTTGATTCATATTCATGTTAAATATCTGGTTAGTGTATTATTCCGACATGTGAATTGCGTTGTGACAGTCATCCGTCTTTGTTTTCTGATTTTGATTTTTGTCTGCGCGTTCTCGTTTCAGTTTGTAAATTTATACTGTGCTATCATGCATATTAGATTCAAATCCACATTCTAACAAACAGTGTAATCTTCCTTTGAGTGCATCGCGACTGCAGTTTTTGTTTTCTCGGCACTGTAATCATGAATAGGGACTGTGACTGTTGTGTGTGGATGCAGTCTGAGCTGGTGACGCTTCGCTCCCAGCTTTAAGCTGTGTTAACCTCGGTTGCGCAGCTGGAGGAACATAGTCTCTAAGTTCATTTCCTTTGTAGAGATGCTCTATGTACTCTTTCCACCTTTCAGCTTTCCCTTCTTTGCTGAGAACTGGTTTCCCATCTGAGTTCTTGATATTCGTAGAATTGCTTTTCTTGTCCCCAAATGTCTCTTTGATTTTCCTGTACGCGGTATCTACTTTTCCCCTTCTTATACATTCTTCTACAGATTTGCATTTGTCTTCTAGCCACTCTTGCTTAGCCATTTTGCACTTCCTATCAATCTCATTTCTTAGTCGTCTGTACTCCATCTTGCCTGTTTCATTTACTGCATTTTTATATTTTCTCCTTTCATCAATTAAATTTAGTATTTCATGTGTTATCCAAGGATTTTTTGTAAGTATTGCCTTTCTACTTATTTTGTCCTCTGCTGCCTTCACTATTTCATCTCTCAATGCTACCCATTCCTCTTCTACTGTTTTATTTCCCCCTGTTTCTGCCAATTGTTGCCTAAATCTCCCTCTGAAATTCACCAGAACTTCATGTTCCTTCAATTTATCTAGGTCCCATCTCCTTATTTTCCTACCTTTCTGCAGTTTTTTCAGTTTCAGCCTACAGTTCATGACTAACAAGTTATGGTCAGAGTCTATATCTGCCCCTGGGTATGTCTTGCAGTTTATAACCTGGTTCCGGAATCTATGTTTTTACCATTATAAAATCTATCTGATACCTTCCGGTGTCTCCTGGTCTCTTCCAAGTATACAACCTTCTTTTGTGATTCTTAAACCACGTGTTTGTTACAATTAAATCATGTTCCGTGCAAAATTCTACCAGGCGACTTCCTCTTTCATTCCTTCTGCACAGTCCATATTCACCTACTATTTTTCCGTCTCTTCCTTTTCCTACTACCGAATTCCAGTCTTCCATAACAATTAAGTTTTCCTCTCCCTTAATTGTCTGAATAATTTCCTTTAGTTCCTCATATAATTCTTCGATCTTCTCATCATCGGCAGAGCTAGTTGGCGTATAAACCTGTACTACTGTGGTCGGTGTTGGCTTCGTATCTATCTTGACAATGATAATGCGATCACTGTGCTGCTCATAGTAGTTTACCCTCATTACTATTTCTTATTCATTATCAGTCCTACTCCTGTGATACCCCCAACTGATTTTGTATTTATAATCCTGTACTCACCTGACCAGAAATCCTGTTCATACTGCCATCGAACTTCACTAATCCCCACTATATCTAACTTCAACCTATCCATTTCCCTTTTTTAAATTTTCTAATTTTCCTACCCAATTAAGGGATCTAACATTCCACGCTCCGACCCGTAGAATGCCAGTATTGTCTTTCCTGATGATAACATCCTCCTGAGTAGTCCCCGCCCAGAGATCCGAATGGGGGACTATTTTACCTCCGGAATATTTTACCCAAGAGGATGCCATCATCATATTTTCATACAGTAGAGCTGCATGTCCTCGAGAAAAGTAACGGCTGTAGTTTCCCCTTGCTTTCAGCCGTTCGCAGTAACTGCATGGCAAAGCCACATTAGCTGATGTCACAAGGCCAGCTCAGCAAATCATCCAGACTGTTGCCCCTGTAACTACTGAAAAGGCTGCTGCCCCTCTTCTGGAACCACGTTTGTCTGGCCTCTCCACAGATACCCCTCCGTTGTGGTTGCACCTATGGTACGGCTATCTGCATCGTTGAGGCACGCAAGCCACTCCTTTCGGCAATGTCTGTGGTTCATGGGGGTGGGAGTACAGGATTATAAATACAAAATCAGTTGGGGGTATCACAGGAGTAGGACTGATAATGAATAAGAAGATAGGAATGCAGGTAAACTACTATGAGCAGCACAGTGATCGCATTATCATTGTCAAGATAGATACAAAGCCAACACCGACAACAGGTTTATATGCCAACTAGCTCTGCCGATGATGAGGAGATCGAAGAAATATATAAGGAGCTACAGGAAATTATTCAGACAGTTAAGGGAGAGGAAAACTTAATTGTGATGGGAGACTGGAATTCGGTAGTAGGAAATGGAAGAGAAGGAAAAGTAGTAGGTGAATACGGACTGGGCAGAAGGAATGAAAGAGGAAGTCGCCTGGTAGAATTTTGCACGGAACATGATTTAATTGTAACAAACACGTGGTTTAAGAATCACAAAAGAAGGTTGTATACGTGGAAGAGACCAGTAGACACCAGAAGGTATCAGATAGATTTTATAATGATAAAACATAGATTCCGGAACCAGGTGATAAACTGTAAGACTTACCCAGGGGCAGATATAGACTCTGACCATAACTTGTTAGTCATGAACTGTAGGCTGAAACTGAAAAAACTGCAGAAAGGTAGGTAAATAAGGAGATGGGACTTGGATAAATTGAGGGAACCTGAAGTTCTTAAGAATTTCAGAGGGAGCTTTAGGCAACAATTGGCAGAAACAGGGGGAAATAAAACAGTAGAAGAGGAATGGGTAGCATTGAGAGATGAAATAGTGAATGCAGCAGAGGACAAAATAGGTAGGAAGGCAAGACCTACAAAAAATCCTTGGATATCACAGGAAATACTAAATTTAATTGATGAAAGGAGAAAATATAAAAATGCAGTAACTGAAACAGGCAAAATGGAGTACAGACAACTAAGAAATGAGATTGACAGGAAGTGCAAAATAGCTAAGCAGGAGTGGCTAGAAGCCAAATGCAAATTTGTAGAAGAATGTATAAGAATGGGAAGAGTAGATACTGCCTACAGGAAAATAAAAGCGACATTTGGGGACAAGAAAAGCAACTCTACGAATATCAAGAACTCAGATGGGAAACCAGTTCTCAGCAAAGAAGGGAAAGCTGAAAGGTGGAAAGAGTACATAGAGCATCTCTACAAAGGAAATGAACTTAGAGACGATGTTGTAGGGAGGGAAGAGGAAGTAGATCAAGATGAAATTGGAGATTCTATACTGAGAGATGAATTTGACAGAGCCCTGAAAGACCTAGGTCGGTACTAGGCCCCAGGAGTAGATGATGTACCCTCAGAGCTACTAAAGTCTCTGGGAGAGCCAGCCTTGACAAAACTATTTGAACTGGTGTGTAGGATGTATGAGATAGGCGAAATACCCTCAGACTTTAAGAAAAATGTAATAATCCCGATTCCAAAGAAATCATGCGCAGACAAGTGTGAAAATTACAGAACCATCAGTTTGATAAGTCATGGTTGCAAAATTTTAACACGAATTATCTACAGGAAAATGGAAAATCTGGTATAAGCTGACCTCGGGGAAGATCAGTTTGGGTTCAGGAGGAATGTAGGAACCCGGGAGGCAATACTCACTTTACGTCTTATCTTAGAAGATAGATTAAGGAAAGGCAAACCTACATTTTTAGCTTTTGTAGATTTGGAGAAAGCTTTTGACAATGTTGACTGGACTACACTCTTTCAAATTCTGAAGTCAGCAGGGGTAAAATACAGGGAAAGGAGAGTTATTTACAACTTGTACAAAAGCCAGACTGCAGTTATTAGACTCGAAGGGCATGAAAGGGAAGCATCAGTGTGGAAGGGAGTAAGACAGGGTTTCAGCCTTTCTCTGATGCTATTCAATTTGTACATCGAGCAGGCGTTGAAGGAAAGCAAGGAAACATTTGGAATAGGGATTAAAGTTCAAGGAGAAGAAATAAAAACATTGTGTTTTGCTGATGACATTGTAATTCTGTCAGAGTCAGCAAAGGACCTGGAAGAGCAGTTAAATGGAATGGACAGTGTGTGGAAGAGAGCGTATAAAATGAACATTAACAAGAGCAAAACAAAAATAATGGAATGCCATCTTAGAAAATCAGTTGATGCTGAAGGAATTAGATTAAGTAACGAAACAATGAAGGTGGTAGATGAGTTTTGTTACTTGGGCAGTAAAATAACATGCAATGGTCGCAGTACAGAGGATATAAAATGCAGAATGGCAATGGGAAGAAAAGCATTTTTGAAAAAGAGAAATTTGCTAACATCAAATATTAATTTAAGTGTAAGGAAGTCTTTTCTGAAGGCATTTGTGTGGAGTGTTGCCTTGTACGGGAGTGAAACATGGACGATAAGCAGTGCGGACTAGAAGAGGATAGAGGCTTTTGAAATGTGGTGTTACAGAAGAATGCTGAAGATTAGGTGGGTAGATCACATAACTAATGAAGAGTTACTTAACAGAATTGGTGAGAAAAGGAATTTATGGCATAACCTGACTAAAAGAAGGGATCGCTCGGTGGGACACATTCTTAGACAGGCATTCCACAGGGTAATGTTATTGGTCCTCTGCTGTTCCTTGTTTACATAAACGATTTAGGGGAATATCCAAGTAGCTCTCTTAGGTTGTTTGCAGATGACGCCGTCATTTACAGCCTAGTAAAATCATCTGAAGATCAAAACCAACTACAGAACGATCTGAATAAGATATCAGTATGATGTAAAAATTGGCAATTGACTCTAAATAATGAGAAGTGTGAAGTCGTCCACATGAGTATGAAAAGAAATCCGTTAAACTTTGTTTACAAGATAAATCAATCAATAGTGAAGGCCGTAAACTCCACAAAATACCTAGGAATTACTAGTAATTTAGATTTAAATTGGAAAGAACATGTAGATAATGTCGTGGGAAAGGCAAACCAGAGACTGAGTTTTATTGGCAGAACCCTTAAAAGATGCAACAGAACTACAAAAGAAACTGCATAAACTACGTTTGTCCATCCATTTTTGGAGTATTGCTGCCCAGTGTGGGATCCTTATCAGGTGGGTTTGACGGAGGACATCGAAAGAGTCCAAAGAAGGGCAGTTCGTTTCGTATTGTCACAATATAGGGGATACAGCGTTACGGAAATGATACTGGATCTGTGATGGGAATCATTACAACAACGGCGCTTATCACTGCGACGTGGGCTACTCCAATTGCCAACATTCTCCTCTGAATGCGAAAATATATTGTTGACTTCCACTTACATAGGTAGAAATGATCATCAGAATAAAATACGAGAAATCAGAGCTCCAACGGAGAGATTAAGGTTTTCTTTCTTCCTGCGCACTATTCGAGAATGGAGTAGGAGATAAATAGTATAATGGTGGTTCGATGAACCCTCTGCCAGGCACTTAAATGTGATTTGCAGAGTATCCCATGTAGATGTAGATTTAGAACCATATTTGCCACATTGTCCTCAAAATATGTAACAAAATGTTAATACTAGCAGGCAGGAATGTTCAGTGAAAGTATGTAAATGTTTCACTTTTTACTTTCTTTATTGAGACTCTTTTATTAAAGCAACTTTTCATGAACATAAATGTTTAAGTCCTTCACTCGACTCCAGAGTATGCCCATGTTATCTAAAGGCACCAATTCATGAAAACCAAAATCAGAGTTTATCACCAGAAATGTTTCTAAATCCAGCTCTGCAAATCAGCTGAAAATCACTAGTCCCTCAAATGAAATGGCCGCCTCCTTAAATACCCTCATAGCGATACTCTGGAGTCAAATCATGGTATATTCAATAAAAATACTCTATTTTACACTTAATATAAATAATAAAAATATATGTTATATATCAATAAAAGAGAAACTTCCCTCTTAATTTGGAAATGTCATAAGAATTTATATTCATGATTTGGTTTTAAAATTATTTAATGATGACTAAGTTTTTGTAATGCTCGAAAATCACATTTCGGACCCTTATTCAAATTCTCTGGGTTTGAGAAAAAAGGTATATACAGCACTTAACATTACTGAATGAAGGCTTTCATTTGAGCACTTGTTTGAACAATGTGCTCAAAGCGTTTCGAAAATACACATTTTACAAAATTATTTAATGCTCGTTTTCAAATTACTTTATCTCAAAAACTACTAATGTGAAGTGATACGCATCAGAGGTGCTGCCATCTGTCGGCCAGCTCCTGAACTCTGTCAACTCATCTGTAAGATTGACACATGACGACCTTTGTTTTTGCAAACTGTCATAACACACACATGAGATGCAGAACCCCATAGGAAACATAGCTTCACAACGCTTGTCACCTCAGTGAGGAGCAGGTTTTCCTTTGGTTGAGGTGGAGGCCCAATGTCGAGGCTGGCCTTGTGGCATCGCCTGTTCATGTTGCAAGTGGATGGGTGGTCAGTCCTTCAACAGGCTCCGAGCTAGTACACACGGGGAGGGGTCTGTTAGTGATTGGGAACTCCAATGTTAAGCAAATTACATAGCATCCAGAGCCAGAAAGAATTCTGATATGCATTTTGTATGTCTGCTGCGACTTTACATCAGAGATGTAGATGATGGAAGCAGCCTTGCTGGCAGCTGTTCACATTACGGGGTGCAGTCTGCAAGTTTTTGCTCATGTTGGCACTAAAGACTCCTGTTTCTTTGGTTCTGAGGACATCCTCAGATCGTACAGAGGAATGGCGTAGTTGGTGAAGATTGCTGGCCCCCATACACTGGGTTTAAGCAGAGACTCTGTGAGATTAATGGCTGCAGATTTCTGGACTTGCATTATTGGGTGGGGAATTGTAGGGATCCCTCTGATAGATCAGGGGCGCACTATATGAAGGAAGCAGCTACTCGGGTAAGAGAATACTTGTGGAGTGCACATGGGTTGGTTTATTTTATTTTTATTGTATTTTATTAATTAATTATTTAATTTTTTTAGCCTAGGCTCATCAGTTGGTATGCACACAGTGAAATCTGGTCGCATTCAGAAGGGCTCTTTGACTGTCAAAATATTAGCAGTAAATTTTCATAGTATTAGGAACAAAGTTCCTGAATTTTCTGCATATCAGGAAATTTGTTGCACTCAAATAATCTGCGGCGGGACTGAGAGTTGGCTGAATCTCAATGTAGGAAGCTCAGAATTATTTAGTGATGAGTGAAACGTATATCACAAAGATAGATCACATACAATTGGAGGGTGTGTGTTCATTGCAGTTGACAAAATATTGTTTCTAGTGAGGTTGATGTCAAGAGTGACTGAGGTTATGTGGAAGCGTATAACAGGTACAGGTGAAATCAAATTAATGGTTTGCTGTTTCTACTCCCCCCCCCCCCCCTGTTAAACTGAATTATAGGCAAAGTTTGAATACAATGTAAATAAAATGCTGGAGAAATATGTGCCGACAAAGTGGAATAAGGATGGGAAGGACCCACCGTGGTTTATATTAATATTCGTAAAATACTGAGAAAGCAAAGGCAGTTGCACTATCTGTTCAAGAAAGGTCAAGCAAATCAAATCAGGCAAAAGTTAGTAGAGATATGTGAGTTGATAAACGCGCAAAGCATAAAGTATCTACCGCCGTCATATGTTGGGAGAAGATCTTGCCAAAAATCAGAAAAAAAAACTTCTGATTGTTCGTAAAATTGGTAAGCGGATCTAAGGTCTCTATCCAGTCACTCATTGATCTATCTGGGGTATTTATAGTAGACAGCAAAATGAAGGCCGAAGATTTAAGTTCAACAGGAATTATTTGCATAGAAGGAACAGCAGATATACTTTCATATCATGGCTGAACTTCCAAATGGACATAGAAATTGGCATAGCTGATATAGAGAAACAGCTGAGATAGTTAAATATAATTTACTAGGTCCAGATGGGGTAACAATTCAGTTTTGGCATTGGCTCCTTACTTGAATTTATTGTGAATCTTTGATCAAGTGCAGAGTTCCAAGTAACTGGAAAAATGTACTGGTGGCTCCTGTGTATAAGGAACACAGAATTACAGATCACTAAAGGTAAAACAGTCAACAATCTGAAGATTGGTTTGAACACCACAGTGCTTTACTACTAGGCATGGTTCTGTTAGGAGGTGGTATGCCGTTGCCTTCCTCCGACCTTCGAACTGACTTACCCAGCCAGTTATGGGGGGACCTACAGTTTAACATGGGTTCCGAACCACAGTGCTACTCAGTATTTTTCATATGAGCAGTACTGCCAGAGGTGAAAGAAGTGGAAAGTGACAGATAAAAATCCTAGGATCTGGGGGGATCGAACCCGTGACCTTTGGATTTGTAGTCCACCACTCTACCACTGTGCAACCGAGGCGCACTACATATCACTATCATTAATGTTACTTTTGCTGTATAATTCTTGAACATATTCTCACTGTTAGTATAGTAATTTTTCTTGAGATGGAAGAGCTGTCCATGCATCATCACAGATTTAGCAACCATTGATTGTATGAAACTGCTTGCCCTTTTCTCTCATGACATCTTGTGAACTGTGGATGAAGGGCAACAGTCAGACTGCATATTTATTGATTTTTCTAAAGGCATTTGACTTGGTGCCGCATTGGTGCTAACGAAGGTACGAGCATATGGAATAGGTGAGTGGCTCAAAGACTACTTAAGTAATAAAACCCAGTATGTTGTACTCAATGGCAAGTGTTCATGAGAGACTAGGCTATAATTAGGGGTCCCCCAGGGAAGTGTTATAGGACCAATATTATTTTCTATCTATATAAATGATGAGACGGACAAAGTGAGTTGCAATCTGCAACTTTTTGCTGATGATGCTGTTGTGTACGGGAAGGTGTCATCATTGAATGGCAGTAGTAGGATCCAAGATGACTTAGGCCAAATTTCTAGGTATGAGAGGTTCAAAATGTAGAAAAATGTAAGGCGATGCAAATGAGTAGGAGAAATAATCCCATAATGTTCAAATATAGCATTAGTTGTGTGCTGCTTGACAGAGTCATGTTAATTAAATATCTAGGCATAACTTTGCACAGCGATATGAAATGGAATGTACATATAAGGAGTCATGGGGAAGACAGATGGTAGACTTAGGGTTATTGGGAGAATTTTGGGAAGATGTTTCGTCTGTACAAGAGACCGCATATAAAATGTATGTGAGACCCTGTCTTGAGTACTGCTCAAGTGTTTGGGGTCCCCACCAGATCTGTTTAAAGAAAGACATAGAAGCAATTCAGAGGTGGGGGGCTAGGTTTGTTACTGGTAGGTTAGATCAATGAGTGAGTGTTACTGAGACACACGAAGATTTCAAATAGGACTTGTTGGAGTTGGATGGAAGGCGACATTCTTTTCAGGATACTCTATACAGGGCTGGAATTTGAAGTGTACTGGAGAACGATTTTACTGCCGCCAACTTGCATTTCACGTAAAGATCACAAAGATAACAGAGAGATTAGGGCTCATACAAATGCATACAAGCATTTGTTTTTCTCTTGTTCTGTATTGAGTGGAAATGGAAAGCCAGTAACTAGTAGCGTTACTAGGTATCCTCCGCCACACACCTTTGGGTGCATTGCAGAGTATGTATGTAGATGCAGAGTTGGGATGGAGGACCTGCCGTCCCTTCTCTGTCCTTGCATCCTGAGTATGGGTGCCCATGACTGCAATGCTAATCATTTGGCTTTGGAGATGCTCGACCATTGACAATAATGTAAGTTTTTATTAATTTCACTTTTTGTGTATTGCACTTGGGCTTTATATTATTGTGTTTGTTCTTCATAGTATGATGGTAAAATATAGTTAAAGGTGGGTCGGAGTGCTAATTCAGATAGAAAATTCTTCAGAATTCAGAGATTGGCACTATGAACAAATAACTATGGTAGGCCTATAATGGTGTTGGAATAATTATGTGGGTTGCACTAGAGCTCTTTAAAGAATGACATAAATATGTTGCTTTTATTTCTTCTCAAATGCAGTTCAGACATCGTTAGGTTAAATTTCGTACTGATGTGGCTTAAATTTGCTCCTGAATTTTTGTTTGGTATGAACAGTGAACCATTTTCACATATTGTAACTTTCAGTTGTGCAAGTGTTCTACAATTCACATAATTGATGAATCTCTTTTTTGTGTTTATACAGGAGGCAGATTAGAGTGTTGTCTGTAAGGTAGTGATGGGACAACCGACTGTTTTTAACAACCGATTGGTCAATCGGTTGTTTTTTTCGTTCAGTCGGTTTTTTCAGTCGAATGAAACAACCGAATGAAAATAGTCTCTGTGGCCGTATGAATGTTTTCACTCACTGGCGGGGTCTGAGTGGTTTCAGTCGATGCGAAACAATCGAATGAAACCAGTCTCTGTTGGTTGCAGCCGCTATATGAATGTTTTCACTCATTCAGTGGGTTTGAGTGGTTTCAGTCGATGCGCGACCATCGAATGAAACAAGTCTCTGTCCTTTTTATGAATGTTCTCGGCATTGAGTGGTTTCACTTGATGCGATACAACCAGCTGGAAAAAGCTTGTCGGTTTCTGCAGTTATATGGATGTTTTTATTAATTCACCATCTTTTTTGTGACTTCATTTGCATACTCCTTCAGCCTTTTCGATTATAAATGAACCGTGATTCATCTTAGAGAGACAAATCTTAGAGACAAATCTTATAAATATAGCAGTGTGTCCGTGTGTGTGTTTCTATTGCATGCAGATCTACAGTTTTGTTGCAATCTTGATGAAATTTTGCACACTTGACCTACAAAGCAAGAGGAAAGTCACGGTCGACACCAAATTTCATTTGGTGCATGGCGGAGGGTACTTTACATACAGACTTCGACAAAAACCACAATTTGGCTGCGATCTTGATGAAATTTTGCACACTTGACCTTTAGAGGTAACCGTGTACAATAAATTTTGTAGGTGCATGGCATAGGGTACTTTACCCACTAACTTCAACAAATTCCGTTTGTATTCGAATTTTAATGATATATTTCACTCTTCACCTTCAAAGAAAGAGATTGGTCACCGTCTACATCTACTTTAGTTTGATGCATGAGAGAAGGTATTCCAGACATTGACGCCAGTATACAGTTTCATTCCGATCTTGATGACTTTGAAAACAAGTGGCAGTTCAATGTTCATCTAAGATTTTGTATGGTACATGGCGGAGGGATGGAACAAACCTCTACACCGTTTCACCGATAACCAGGAATATCTGTGACAAGAGTGAATATTAATTATTATGAAACTTGAAATGAATGTTTTCATACACTGTTGACGAATACAGACGTGCTGAAGAAAATTTACAGCACTGATAAATGTTGTATGTCTTCACGTACTCCTTCAAATTAGATGGAATTAACAAAAATATTTTTATAAGAAATATTTTTATACAAAATACTTTAATGAAGGCTTTGTTTTACAATACCTAATGTTTTAGTGATCTTCGAATTTGAATCTAACAAATATGCTCAAAGTTAACAGACTTAACTCTGTCCTACTAGAACCTTAGATATGTATGAACAATGAGCCGCAAACCACAGGTTTCTACCTGTTTCCACTTTGGAGATACAGTATGTGAGATTAAACTTGTAGAGATCATTTTGGAACATCCTGTAGTTTCCACACTTTTTAATTGAGACAGTAAGGAACGGACAACAATCGGCGATGGCACGCCACCCCGCCCGCCGGCGCTGGCGCCGTCAGCAGTGAAAATGTGAGCGAGGCAGCACTCCCTCTCGTATCCCCGCTACCCAGGGTACTTTGTGGTCATTGGCCACTTATCTTCTACAGATTGTGGGTGTCTGCGAAAGTAATCTGATCGGGCCCAGATGATCGGCGTTTTTGAAGTCTGGGGTAGGCAATTAAAGTGATCGCAGGCCTGCTCCAGCGATAATTAAATGAACATTGTAATACGCATTTTAACTTTGGCATACCCCTTTTCCGAGGCGGTATAATGTAGCACTGCTGTAGTTATCTGATGTGCATGCCAGTTTCATTCATACAAGTAAATGGATAGCTCTGTAAGCTAAAACACTAATGAGTCATTTCAGTTGGGATAATGATTACATGGTTCAACCGACAGAAAAACCTACTGCCTGTTTTCACTTGAAAAGAAAGAATGAGCAATTCAGTCAATGTACAAAACTGCAAAAGTGTCGCTTGTTTTCATTCGGTTGTTCCCACAGACTACTTTCATTCGAAAAAAATAAACGAATATTAATCCAACATAGTAAAACTACGACCGATTGACTCTTTCATTCGGTTGCTCCCACTGACTGGTTTCACTCAAAAGAACTAATGAAGAGGCCAACGTACTGTGTCAATTTTTCATTCGGTTGGTCCCACTCAAATGAAAAGGATTGAGTTGTCCAACCGACTGTGTCGATTTTTATATTCGGTTGCTCCGACAGACTGATTTCACTCAAAAGAAGGAATGAGTAGTCCAACCGACACGTCGATTTTTTCATTTAGTTGATCCCACCGACTGGTTTCACTCAAAAGAACGAATGAATAGTCCAACCGACTGAATCAGTTGTTTCATTCGGTTGGTCCCACTGACTGGTTTCACTCAGAAGAATGAATGAATTCAACCAATACGAGAAACTACAACCGAATGATCGTTTTTTTCCAACAACCGAATGAATCGATTGTTTTCATTCGATTGTTCCCATCACTACTGTAAGGCTACTCAATCTGATATGAATTTCAACATACTTCATGGTAAATTTACCTATTATATGAGGGTTGTTTTTTAAGTAAGGGCCGTTTTTATTTTTAAAAAAAGATACAAATACTTTTGTAAAAAGAACTTTCATTTTCTGATTCTACACACTTTTACCTATTGTTCCACATAGTTGTTTTGTTTATTTAAGCACTTGTCATACTGTACAACTAAGTTTTTAATTCCCTCTTCAAAGAATTCCACTTTCACTTCATGGTCGTCATTGAAGCGCTGCCCGCCAAGATGGTGTTTCAGGTACCGGAAAAGGTGAAAATCGCTAGGAGCAAGGTCGGGGCTGTATGGTGCATGGTCCAAAACTTCCCAGCCAAAAGAATCAACCAAATCCCGAGTCTTTTGAGAGGTGTGAGGCCTAGCATTATTGTGCAGGAGCAAAACTCCTTTTGTCAGCATGCCACGCCTTTTGTTTTGAATTGCTCTGTGGAGCTTCTTTAGTGTTGCACAGTAGGCATCTGAGTTGACTGTCGTTCCTCGTGACATAACGTCCACTAGCAAAACACCGCGCCGATCCCAGAACACAGTTGCCATAATCTTGCGCTTTGACAGTGTCTGTTTGGCATTGACCTTGACAGGTGAGGTTGTGTGTCGCCATTCCATCAATTGTTGCTTGCTTTCGGGAGTGATATGGGATACCCATGTTTCATCTCCAGTGACAATTTGACTCAACATGTCATCCCCTTCTTCCTCGTAACGAATCAAAAAGTCCAATGAGGTGGCAAATCTCTTCCCTTTGTGGTCCTCTGTGAGGAGTCTGGGTACCCACCGAGAACGCAGTTTCTTAAAGTTTAGGTTTTCAGACACAATTTTGTACAAAACCGATCTTGAAACTTGTGGAAATTCCAAAGAAAGAGTGGAAATTGTGAATCTTCTGTCCTCACGAATCTTTGTTTCGACTGCAGACACCAAATCATTAGTGATCATAGAGGGCCGGCCTGAGAGTTCTTCGTCATGGACATTTTGACAGTCATTTTTAAACTCTCTAACCCATTGACACACTTTACCTTCACTCATTGCATTCAAGCCATAAACTTCTGTTAACTGACAATGAATTTCTGCAGCTGATAGGCTTCTCGTGGTCAAAAAACGTATCACTGACCGTATCTCACATGCAGCTGGTGATTCAATAATCGTAAACATTATAAAGTAGCACAGCGATGCCTACATGTCAGTTACAGAGCTGCAACTGGCATCAGTGTGAACGGAAAGGATGCCGGCAAGTGACACGGTGGCTTATTGCGGCATCTGCACGAACTACGGGACTATTTGTGCGAATGGCCCTTACTTAAAAAACAACCCTCATAGTTACCTGTCATGTTATGCCTGTGGAGCCATGCAACCTTCTGAAGAAGAAGAAGATGATATATATAATCGAAACTGGTCATGACAAATAAATAATAGAATATTTGTCATCTTGGCTCAATAACCTCAAAGAAGGTGTATTTTTATAAATTTACCTATATTTGAAAACAACAAATTATAATGAAAACAAAATAAAAATTCACAAAGTTGAGATTAATAAAGATTAAAGTATCTTTCAAGTGAACAGGACCTCATTTAATAAAGTGATGTAAATAAGTGAGTCTCTCTCATCACATTCTAAACATTGTTTTGTGTACAAATTTCCTTTAACGTTGTTTCATCTTCTATTTATGACCAAATGTACATAACTATTTTTCTATGAGACATAGTGGAACAACAAGGACTGAGTAAACTTTTACAGAAGAGGATAATTTTGCTATGCAGCATCAGTGTATATTTGGAAATTGTGCATAACAAATATTGTCCATGAAACTTCCTGGTACATTATAGCAGTTGTTTTGAACAAAGACTTGGACCTCACCTTTTGTGAGCAATGTTTGTACCAGGCACAACCAATAACGCACTCTCAGGTTCACTTCTGCCTGTACATATCTCCCCTTTCCAAACTTCATAGTTCCTATGAATTAAAATATTTTAACATCTTGACTGTTGCATGGTACTGAAATAAATTCAATCTTGAAGTTGAAAAGTTTTGCTGGACCATATCAATAATTCATAGTTCCTGCCCCAAATACCTGCCTGGACGAACACTCCTGAAAGAAAATCTGTTATGGATAAATGGTTTGTAAAGTAATGTATGCAGAAAAGCATATGTGAAGCTAGGAAAGTAGGATAAGAGATACTGGCAACAAACAGAAATTTGTGATGCACAGTGGGTCATAGCTGCAGTGTTCATGTGGTACAAGTATTGTCCTTTATTACAAGGTTCTGGGTTTGATAAATAGTCTGGTACAGATCTAATCAGTGAGGAAGTTTCAAAACAGTGCACAGTCTGCTGGAGACTAAATGGTTATCTCTGGGAAAAATTATAATGTTAACCATTTTAAATGTGGGCAATAGACAGCTGAGAAGATCTGGCAATGTGTCAAAAAGTAATCAATAATCACTGCTGAAAATGGAATATTTCTGGTTACATCTTTGTGGATGGAGTTTAAGGGCAAGAAGACCCAACTTGATTGAAGAAAGTAGTAGGGGAATACTTTGGAAACCACTTCATGTGGTACTTTCATACCTACATGTTGGTCTTTGTCAGGAAATCACTATTGGTTGATAACCTGTCCACTGATGTTGCCACCAGACTGGGTTTCACAAAAATAACCCTCAGAAAATATCTGTCTTTGCATACAGAATTACCTTTAGTCACTAACCAGCAGGTGTTGCAACTCTCTGGGTAGTGCTTTATGAGAATTGCTGAATTTCGCACAGGAATATTCCTGTAGATATGATGTTTCCAAATCAATAAAAGATTTATTTACAAAACAAAAATAAAATCATAAACATACAAAAATAAATTCAAACTTCCCAGTTTATTAAATGTAAATGTCTACTAAATTACAAAATAAGTAGTGGAAGGGGATGAAGATAGTCATCCAATGGAGTATACTTCCTGTTAGGTTTTGTACCGGATGGCACAGTGAAACACAGATATAAAATTACACATAATTATTTTTGCCGCTACATGCTTGCGCACACACACACAAAGAACTGACCACAGATAGCAACACACCAAAGAACATAATGTTATCACTTAAAACTATGCTATTACTACCAACATGACAAACAGATATAACACTTCCAGATGAAGTCATGTGTCCTTGGATGATGTGAATCGGGCACTTCTCAGTGACAACGTATATCCTTTAATGTAGGATTCTGCCATGCTCTGGGGCTACAATAGCTGGCACACCAAGTATCCCAGAGGTTTGGTAGAAGCCTATGTGCCAGAGATCGTGTTGCTATAAATTGCCAGTGCATGACTAGGTGGTAGGTAGTCAGTACTTGCCAAGAACAACCTCTTGTGACTGTTGCCCAATCTCTCCTAGGCTTGGAGGATCTGGAGCAATGTCCTTGAATTAACAAGGACATAGGGGACAGTAATGTTCCAACAATACCCTGTTATGAGTCACATGCAGTATCCATAAGTTAGATCAACATGTAACACAACTTGTGTTAGTTTGGTTGTGAGCCTACTTTACTCAGACCCACTGCTTGAGCCCTTATTCCCCCGAAGCCCAAAATCTATCAAGGTTTCTCACCTAAAATAACACCAAGCCTTCCCTGGTTTTGTAACCTAAATTGGACTAGTTCTTGCTTTAAAAAGTTCTGCCTGCTACCCCATCTCCTCCTTACCACTCACATTTTGCTATGCTGGTAATAGGCTCTTCAGACTTAGGGCAGGCACAAAATAAGACAATCACTACAACTGTCTATGGCAGAGAGAGGATATTGGTCTTCTTGCACATAAGGAAGATAGAGCATGTGCTGATGTAAAACAATGAAGTACTAGATCTCCATAAACTATCCATGGTTTTGAGGTCAGTAACTCGCCCATTTGGGATCAAAGAAATGCAACTACAAAAACAGTGTTTTGAGATAATTAGATTTAAAAGTTTTGTCCAAAAAACTGAATACTTTCTAATAGTTTTTCACAGACCTTTCTATGGTAAACAAAAAGTATACTTCATTGACTGTTGTTTTCTACTAGGTGTTACATATTATAGTCACTCTGTGGACACTAATGAAATATTTTATGAAATTATGCACGCAGTTATGTTTGTCTGATCCTTAACTTAATGGCTGCTGCTGTTGAACATATGAATGCCAAACATATAATATGCAACTTTAAGCAATATTATCATGTGAAAGATTACTGCAGTTGTATTAATAATGTCTTCATAAACACAGATTACACAGAACAATCTAGGGGAATGTATGTCAGTGCTATTAAATAAGTCCTATATGCAAGAGAACTGTTTCTCAGGAAGTTTATTTGCATTATATGATAGACAATACATAACAGTCATTATTTTCACTTTGCATCATTTGTCTGCAGTATCACTGAACATACAATAAATAATTTAAGGTAGCAAAAAGATGTACATGTATTTTAATCTTTAAATATACACATAACAAACACAGGAAAAATCATTTTAATGAAACACAGTGCTCCCTCACACCAATTTTTCTGTTTGTGGATTACAGTTTCAAAAGTAATACAATACAGACATTTAAACAAGCCAAAATTAGTGGTTTACATGAAACAGCTAAGGTGCTGTACTAACAACGATAATAAAGGAGACAAAAAACAGATACTAAACATGAAGTCTCTTCCTGTTATTCTTCCACGTTTGAGTCCTTGGTATAATTTGTGATACCTAAAAGGTATAATTCCCTTATTACATAAGTCTATAAGATTATTTTTTTTCTTTAATTTACTTATGCAGAGAGGACTATCATATGCTGGGCAGAAAGTACTGTCTTTAGGTCCTGAATCTGAAGAATTTCATATACCAGCTCTTTTCTTTTCTAAGAAACAGGCACTAATACTTACAAGATTTCATTAAATTCTCCAGGAATGTTTTCACCATCCTTCTTTCTGTGGACTCCATAGTGCTCCTAGTAGTTTGTCAAAGCATTCACAACTGAAACAATATGTATTTTCATTGCCAAAAAGTCACATTTCGTTGTTGCCACAGACCGACTGTGACAATGCGTCTAAAGAGAATTAGTGGGAGAAGCAACTTGTAACAGTTCTGTTAGGATCAGAGAAATGTAAGAGTTGTTCCATCTCACAAATTATCTGTAAGTCCTGTGGTCTAACAAAGGATCAGCTCTTGCTTCTGTCTGATCCTTACTATTTTTCGTATAATGTAGATACATTGAAAACCGCACAAGATAGAGTCACGCTTATTAGATCATAATGTAGGTCTTGATTCTGTGTACCTTATGGTACTAACAACTTAAAAGAGGCAAACATGTAGTTACGCCTGTCTGATCCTAAATCAGCAAACTGCTTGTTCAGGCATCAAGAAATATTCAAAGGGTCTACCACCTGCTTGTGTAGGTTGTACCTGCCACTCACCCCATAAGTCACCAGATGTTTGAAACCAATCAGAATGTCTCGCCTAGGCCACACAACAAAACAAAAATTTGGGACTGGTTGGAATTACACCCCCCCCCCCAATACCATTCAGACTTGACACAATTGACACTAATTTTCAGGGCAAAACCAGACACAGTGATAATGATTCCCAGATAATCGTGTAAAGTACAGACTTTTCATTTCTGTTACAACAACATGTACTATTCAGGCACAGAAAAGCCCAAATCATTGTAACTTTACTGCATGCACACAGATCTGCTTCAATTAACACAACTTTAAGATGAGTCATCATTACTGTTGCTAGTGATTTGACAAGAGTTAAAAATCAAATCAGTTGATTGGAATTATGCAAAAATGCAACTGCGAATACTATTTGTTCTTGAATAATAAAAACATGCAAACTCTTATACCATTGACAAATTCGTCAGTTTGTAGTGCATTTCCTTAAAAATCGATATTAAAGTATTTCACGTAACATTTTTATCAAAGCTGTTCTGTAGCTGCTGTATTCATGTTTGCAAAATCCGGATCAATATCTTTACTTACATAGACCTACAATCTTTACTCTATTATTATTATTATTATTATTATTATTATTATTATTATTATTATTTGATCTCAATCACACCCCACGGGAACCCCCTGCAACAGATAATCAGGTTTACACATTACATAGAACAAAAACTCTAAAAGTAACCTCTATTTTTTATTTTCATTTAATATCAAGTTAAACACTTCAGTATTTTAATATTGTGACCACATCTGTTTCATCTTTAGCTCACACTTACCCTCCCCTTTGTTAGCTGTAAACCATCTTCTCATTCACAGGAAGTGCTTACTAAGCATTAATTACTTCTTTAAACCCCCCCCCCAAAAAAAAAAAAAATCCTTACACTTAATCAGGTTAAAATTACTCCCATTCAAAGACATATAGCATTATTCACCTAAATTCAACAAAATGTCGTTGCTAGGATCCAACTTATCAAAATTTCTCTATTCCTCAAATTCCACCCCCAATGCACCAGAATTTATCATTGTAAATTATGGGTTGGTTCAACATCAAGTAAATGTATATACCCACAGGTTTCTCACAGTAGCTACAATTTGTGTGTGATTTCTTCCTATTATCGTGTATATAAATTAACTTTCCTATCCAGAAATACTAAAATCTAGTCACACAGAAATAACCAAAACCCCAGAATAAATAAAGTACATATCCATATTGTGTGATTAGTCTTAAAACCCAAAATTATTATTTCAGCAAATGTTTCATGATCACAATTAACTGCTTATATCCATCAAAATATGAAAGTACCTGTCCACTCATGCAATTTGCAACATAATTTATTCCCTAGCACTTAACCAATTTTCCTCAACTCCATCACTGAATCATCATATACATCAAATGCACCTTCACAATAAACTTCTACAAAACATATTTACTAGCCGTGCAGCACTTCTTCCAAATTACCTACAGGAACTACAGCCTGCATAAATAGCCATTTATCAACTCTCCATCTGAATGAATTTTCTCCCTGTTGCCAAACCCCCCAGAGGGTCCACAGCTCTTTGTGGCTACGTGGAGTCCCCGAGCCATTGCAGCCTTTTTTCTTACTTTCCCAGGCTGCATTATCTCTTCCCGTTCCTCTCCTCCCCATCCTAATCCCTCCCCGCCTCCACTCATTTCCCCCCTCTCTTGATGGTTACCTTTAAGATGACCTGGCTATTACTATGGTTATGAAGATGGTTTTAGCAATTTTGTTCTTAGTTACCTCGGGTTTTGACACAGTTTGGTCCCCCCCCCCCCTTGGGGTTTGACCTCCACCACAAAATTACAGTTATGAGTGTGAGCCATTTGGGGAAGAACTCCTGTCATAGCCCCTACTGCGTGGATCCCTCCCCTTCCTTTCCCCCCTATCCCCGCTAGGTACCCAGCACGTGTTGCCAGTCCATTTGGGGGGGGGGGCTGTTAGGTACCCTTATGGCTGAGCCCCCTGACAACTCAGAATCACACTGCTGGTACCAGAGATGCCACCTCCTCATGCAGGCTAAGGAGTCGATACCTGTCCTTGTGGGGTATCAGGTCTCCCGGCAATGGCCATTGTGCCAGGTGGCCTTGGCTGTGGCTGGGTGGCACCCATGGGGAGAGCCCCTCATTGGAGTGTGTGGTACCAAGGCTGCGTTTCGCACGATGAAACCTGTTAAATTAGAAAGTACTCGTACAATAGCCATCTCTGAAGGTAGTAAAGGTACTTTCAATGTTGCTACTTGTGATAAGATGACCTTCCCCTCCCTAGCTACCCCTTGGGATGAAGGCCAGGCATGCCGGCTTGGGGTGAAACCCTTTCCGCACTACCTGGTCTGCAGCAGGATAGACGGAAGAACCTTCAATGCAACCAAGCCGCTGTTCTTTGTAGAACAGATTGAGGATAAGTTCAGTGAAGTAGATTCTATGAATAATGTGTGCTCTGGCTCTCTCCTCGTAAAGTACGCATCAGCTGTCAACTTCTTGGCAACATTCCAGTCTCCATACCCCTCACCAGCCCATGGATATGATTCAGGAAGTAATTTTTCATCGGGATCTCTTCCTTCAAACTGATGTGGAACTCCAGTCCAATATGGAATGGCGAGGTGTCCATTTCATTCATCGTATTCAGAGTGTTCCCAATGATAATCGAATGGACACAGGCCCACTTATCTTGGCCTTCGCGGGGGATACACTCCCAGAGAAGGTGAAGGTCATGATATATAGATGTGATGTCAAGCCATACATCCCATCCCCCATGCAATGCTTCAAGTGTATGCACTTTGGACACATGCCCTCTTGCTGTTCTGCAGCCACTTTGTGGTGAGTGTGGTTGCCCACTCCATGAGGGAAACCCTTGTATTCTACCCCCTGTGTGCGTAAATTGCCAGCTACATCATTCTTTGCACTCACTGGACTGTCCAGTGTACAAGAAGGAGAAATAAATACAGGAGTACAAGTCTCTTGAATGTGTAACATATCCTAAGGCCTGTCGTAAATATGAATGCCTGCATCCGGTGTAAATGATGTCTACATTTGCCTGTGTTACATCCTCTACCCCTGCCCCCCCTTCCTCCTCCCATCCCCATCCCACTCTTCCCTCTCCTGCGGTTACCTTGCCCCTTCCTTTGCCTCCACCTGCCCCCTCCGAGCTAGAGAAGTGCTCCCCTTCCCCCGGTGCTTGCCAGTGAAGGGCCCTCTCTCAGGGCCCCTCTTCCCAGCGTCCACAAGATTGGAGATCTTCTACTTGAAGCCGGCCATGGGACTCTCACTGTGAGTGTTCCAAGGTCGCTCGATCTTCATCAGTGCCAGACCTCACTGATCCTAGTTCTCTCTCTGGGACATCCCATCCCTGTCCTGTGAGAGAGAAAGAAAAGAGGAAGTAGGAAAGTAGGTCGCAGAACAAGGCCATTCTGTCCTCCCAACCTGCTCAACATTCTGAGCTTAAGTCTGATCCACTCTATATGGACATTGCCCCTTCCTCATTGGTTATGGACACTGATCCATTAGCATAACGGGCTACAACCCATTCACCTCTCATCTGGAGCCTCAATCTGTTATCATCCAGTGGAACTGCAATGGCTATTACCATCACCTCCTGGAGTTGAAACAACTTCTTTCCTTTTACTCCACAGCTTGTGTAGTTATACAGGAATCGCATTTTATTGGTGGACATTCCCCAACCATGTGTGGGTTCCGTGCTCTCTGTCGCAACCGGGTTGGCCCCCTACAGGCATCAGGTGGCTTTTGCATGTTGGTCCGTATGGATATTGTTAGTACGAGGAACCCCTCTCTGTACTACTTTGGAAGCAGTTGCTGTTCTGGTTCACTTAGATACCCCATTAAGAATTTGCAATGTGTATCTTCCCCCTGAAAGGCCACCCACTTCTGCTACCTTAACTGTCCTCCTTCAGCAACTTCCCCCTCCCTTCCTCATCCTTCAGGACTTCAATGCTCATCATCCATTGTGGGGCAGTGCTTATACATCTAGCCGGGGCCGCCACATAGAACATTTCCTTGCAGACCACGACCTGTGCCTTCTCAATGACCCATTTTAGTTCCGCTCAGAGAACTTTCTCTGCCGTAGATCTTTCACTTACTTCCCCCCTCTACTCCCTTCACTTCACTGGTCTGTGCACAATGACCTCTGCGTTGGTGAGCACTTTCTGCTGATTCTTTCGCTCCCCTCCCGCCTAACGAGGGACAGGCCAACCCGTTGGGTTTTCCGACATGCTAATTGGCCATTGTATACACCGAAAGTGTTCCTCAGGGCTCTATTTTAAGTGTTCTACCATCAATAGGCTGGTGAGCTCTGTTGGGCCACTTGTCACCCACACACTGTACGTCAACGACTTCTGTATATGGTACACTTCCAACTCGGTAGCTTTGGCTGAATGCCAGCTCCAAGGTGCCATTTGGCGGGCTTCCACATGGGCCCTCTCGCATAGTTTTCAGTTCTCCCCTTATAAGATGAGGGTAATGCATTTTTGTCATCGTACTACAGTCCACCCTGATCCTGAACCGTTCTTGGGTACTCAGTGCCCAGTACACAACATCGTTTCTTAGGCCTCCTATTTGATAAAAACTGACTTGGATGCCCCATATCCGTCAGCTGAAGATAAGCTGCATGCATAATCTCAATGCCCTCTGTTTCCTAATCCACTCATCCTGGGGTACAGATCGTGCAACACTCCTTCATATCTACTGGGCTCTGATTCAGGCCCGATTAGATTATGGGTGCCATGTTTATGGCTTGGCAGGTCCTTCTGCCTTGAAATTGTTGGACCCAGTCCACCACTATGGTGTCCGCTTGGCTACAGGTGCCTTTCGGACCAGCCTTGTTGACAGTCTACTTGCTGAAGCGGGAATCTCCCCTCTTCAGACCAGGCGGCATCAGCTTTTGGTGTCATATGCCATTGCCATTCGACCGTGATTCCACATATCACATTCTTTTTGGGGGTGATGGTTTTAGACCTCCTGATATTCGCCATCGAGTGGGTTTACCCGTTGGATTGTGGCTCGTTGTCATTTGTAGGGACTTCCATCTCCCTTCTTTTGACTGTATACGCCATACTATGTCACGCACACCCCCTTGGATGGTGCCCCAGTCACAAATGCGGTTGGATCTCTACCAAGGTTCCAAAGCTTCAGTCTCCTGCATAATTTTCCGGCGTTGGTTTAATGAAGTCCTTGCAGAATTTCAGGATGACACGATTTTCTACACTGATGGATCAAAATTTGCTGGTCATACAGGATATACATTTACGTCTCCCATTGGTATGTAATGCCATTTTCTGCCAGAATTGTGCAGTGTGTTTATGACAGAACTGATGGCTATTAGTAGGGCACTTCATTTTATCAAACAGGTAGCTCTGGACCATCTCAATGAGCAATCTGCAGGCCATAGACCGATGCTACTCCTCACATCCTTTGGTCATTGGTATGCATGATATCCTTGCTGCCCTTCGTTATACCGCTTGCTCCATTGCTTTTCTCTGGGTCCCCAGTCATTTGGGTATTCTCGGAAATGAACAGGCTGACCAGTTGGCTGGAGTATCCATAACTCCCTGCTCCTTCCAATGGGCAACCCAGGCCGTGGATTTGCGGGTGCAGATGAGACCGCTACTAATACAGGACTGGAACACAACTGGCAGGCTACTGCCCCATCTAATAAACTCCGCTCCATAAAGTTGACCACTGCAGCCTGGAGTTCTTCCTTACACCCTTCGAAGGGAATCCAATGACCTTTGCCGTCTCTGCATCAGTCATTCCAGGCTGACCCATGGTTTTATTTTGCATAATGAGCCTTCCCCATATTGTGGTTGTGGAGCCCTACAATCTGTGGCTCGTATCTTAGTGGAGTGCCCGCTCCTCTTGGTGCTCTGTGTCAAATACAGAATTCCGCACTCATTGCCTTTGGTTTTGGTGGATGATTCATGGATGGCTGACAGAGTCCTTGGATTTCTCTGTGAAAGCGGTTTTTACTCTCGGCTATAAGGTTTTATCTCTTGACACTTGGACGGTATGGGTGAGTTTGTGGCCCTCCCTGCTAGCAGTAGGGTTTGGAGCTCTCCTCTCCCCCCAATGACTTCCGATTCTCCTTTTAATTTGGTTTTAATACACGTTACTCCTTTTTTCTTTTTACATTTTAGGCTTCTAATTTAGGAGCATACACCTGTAGCTGCTCGTCATTCATAAATGGGGTTTCTAGATCTGTAGCGACATGCCTTGCAGAATTCCGCTTCTTCTGTTGGTTTTAGTCCTGTTCTAATTGATTTTAACTCCCCTTTTAGTTCCTCTATTTTACTATCAGTAAGGCCTTAGCTGACCACTCTCTTACTTGCGTTTCATCCGAGGTCATGGGACTGATGACCTAGCTGTTTGGTCCCATCGACCCATCAACCATCCCATCCTGTTGCCAAACACATACACACAATTGTTCTCTCATAACCCACATTTCTCAGTTCAGACACCATAACTGAATTGTAATCCCTACCTCATATTGCTTCATAAATCTTAACTCTAATCACAAATACATAACAAAATGAAAATACGAAACAATGAAACCTTACATTCGATTATATCTTACAAATAACTAATCACCAAAAAAGGCTCTCTGAGCTACTGACAGGCACAAAAATAGATAATCACAGACCCACAACTGAAGTTTTCAACCATGGCCTTCATCAGAAAAAGAAACACATACATTCAGGCACTCACTCAGACAACAATACGCACACAACCACGATATCTGGCCCCTCCAGCACCACAGGTATCTAGACTGTGAGTGAGGTGGTTAGTGGAAGGGAAAGGATGTGGGGTAAAGGTGGGGATGGAAAGTTCCACGTAAAATCTCTGATAGGCGGGAATTTGAATTGTGGCAATGAAACAGTGAAGGAAAGGGGTGGAAAATGATAAATGGGAAGTGTAGAGGAGTTTAGGGGGGGGGGGGATTTGAAACGATGAACTAAGGAAAAATAAAAATAGGAAAAACAGGAAGAGGATAGGGAAAAAATAATAAAACAGGAAAAAGATAGGATAAAAAATTTAGGGAAAAAGAAAAAAAAGAAAAACGAAAAAGTAATTAATTTATGGGATATAGTGAGGGGTAACACACAGTTGCAAGGAAGACATTTAATTGGAGAGATGCAGGATAATGAGTGGGAAAGGAAAAGGAAGGGGGGGGGGGGGCAGATGTTAGGCATAGGGTGTAGGGATGGGAAGTGGGAAGTTTTCTTAGGTTGAGGCCAGGATGGTTGTGGGACCATAGAATGTGTTGAAGGGACAACTCCCATCTGCGCAGTTCAGAAGAGCTGGTAGTGGAGGGGAGGCAGTGGGTAGTGAAGCAGCTATTTAAATCCTGAGCGCTGTGTTCAGATGCATGCTGTGCCACAGGGTGATCCAACTTGCTTTTTGCCACAGTTTGGCGGTGGTCATTCATTGTGACGGACAGCTGGTTTGTTATCATACCCATATATAAAGCTGTGCAATGATTGCAGCAGAGTTCGTATATAACATGGCTGCTTTCACAGGTGGCCCGAACTCTGATGGGGTAGGATAAGCCTGTGGCTGGTTGGGCAGGTTTTGCATCGGGGTCTTCCACAGGGGTATGATGCCTGTGGTAAGGGGTTGGGGTTGGGAGTGGCATAGGGATGGACTAGGATATTGTGGAGGTTGGGTGGGCGACAGAACACCACTTTAGGAGGTGTCGGAAGGATCTTGGGTAGGATGTCTGTCATTTCAAGGCATGATGACGGCTAATCAAAGCCCTGACATAGGATGTCATTTGGTTGTTCTAGTCTGGGGTGGTACTGGGTGGCAAGAAGGACACTCCTCTGTGACTGGTTACTGGGGTTGAAGGGAGGATTGATGGTGTGTGGAGATATGTCTGGGAAATCTGTTTACGCACTAGGTCAGGAGGGTAATGTCTGTCTGTGAAGGCCTTTGTGAGGCCTTCAGCATAATGGGTAAGGGACTTCTCATCACTGCAAAATTCGCCATGCTTCTTGAAATAATCCAATTCAATTTTACAGATTATGGCTTTACTTCTGGCCTTTTTAATTCCGTACAATCTTACAAATTTGGAAAATACATCCACCTTGAGTAACATGTACTTCTGTCCATCCTTACTATCTGGTAATGGACCAAACATGTCCCTTTGTGCCAAGACTGGTCTTCACTAACTTGAGAATTGGATCAGTATCCTTTATTCATCTCATGTCCTTGTTTTTCCTCATCTACCCCTTTCATGTACATTTGATGTAATTCAGTGTACTCTCCCTCATTTTCAACAGTTTCCTACCCTCTGACAGGCATATGGAACAAAGCATTAGCAACTACATTATCAATTTCATGTATATACTTAATCCTGTATTGAAATTGCTGTAGGATTAGTGCTCACCTTGCCAACCTACAGTTTAGAAGTTTGCAGTCCTGTAAATAGCTTAGGGCCTTATGGTTGGTCATGACAATAGTTTCATGATCTTCCAAATAAATCCCAAAGTTCAAGAAACCATACAGTACAGCCAATACCTCCTTCTGAGAGATACCATATCTTCGCTCATGTTTTGACAAACTTATGGGGTTTAGAGGGATTGTAGTCCCCAGTGAAACCACCAAATACAAGACAGACACAACATACATACAGAGACGTATGATCCAGTAGACATGTGGGTGTGTGTGCAGAAGACCGGAGCTTGATGATGATGTGCACCACACATGATGGGAGGAGAAATGTGCTTGAGGTGTCCACATCCACTGAGGGGGGGGGGGGGGCGTCAAAACACTTCAATAGCTTGACCTTTGTTTGTTGAGGAGGGGGACAACAGCTTGTGGCCATGAAAACTATGTACAGCGACCCTTCCAGCAAGAAAACTGATATGTCGGCTGCAAGGGCAAGAGGAACGGGGAAATCGAACTCAACTACCAGGGCGGAGGAGAGGGGAAGGTGCTGGTAGCCACGAAAGATGGAGGAGGGACATTGGAGAGCCCTCGAAAAGAGGGGTAGAGTAGAGGACTAATTACTCAAGATGCAGCTGGGAAAAGCTGCAGGAGAAGTGGGGAATGGGAGCCTTGTACGAACTAAGTAGAGGAGGATGACCTCGTCCTGAGGAAGTGAGGCAGGCTCGAATTGAGCCAGTGTGATGTGGTTAATTGAAACTGTGGAAGGTTTGCCATTGATTAAGATGATCAAGGTATTCGGCAGGATGTGGATGGAAATGGGAGAGTGACTGGGTGGGGGGATTTATTTTGGCACAGTGGAGACAGACCCTGTCGATGAGAGTGGCCAGATCATCAGATTTGGAAGGGGGGAGGAGGTAATGTGCTCCTCCAGTAAGACAAGGAGTCGTCTTTAGACGAACTCGGTGACCGAGCAGCGGAGATCCTCCTCGTAGGTGGCACGAAGGCCGAGTAGGACCAGGGGGAGAGCCTCCGTCCAGAGAGAGTCATAGCATTGGAGGCCTGTTTTAAGTGTCCTGTGCCACCACCTGTGGCGGATCGTTCTGAAGGGCCATAGGGGCCCGCCCCCACCAGAAAATTTGTGTTATACTTTTTCAGTATTATATCAAACAGTTGGAGTGTGATGTGATCCCCTCAACATCCTACCTCAGTTTACAATGACACAATCAAATGGTTTTGCTTGCTTCTCACCACAGCATAGCTGAGGGCCCGCTAGCATGTGCCCGGTGGATGTAGACCCCCATCACTTCATTACGCAGCCATACCGACAGCTGAGGGCCAGGGGCGGCTGGCACGTAATCTGAGCTCCTAAGACTGTAGTCGCAGTGACGTCACACAGCTATTGCCCTTTCAACTCCTTGCCCTAGTGCTGCTTGAGGCCCATCATCTGAGGCCCGATGCCCCCCTGTGCCCCTCTCCTCCTGCACGCCAGCACAGAGTAACACATACAGAGAAGCAGCCTCCCCTAAACCACTGTCCTACGCTCCCCCCGTAATTCCGTAAGATGCTAGCAGGTGTCAGGCGGTTCGCTGGCTTATTGTGCCTCTCGCACGACAGAGGGTAGCGTGGAGGGGAGGCTGAGGGGAGAGCTCGTGCCGCCTGTCATGAGGCCACGGCTGTGTTCGGCGTGCTGGCGTTTGAGGGGAGGTGGTGGTGGTGGGGACAGCCGCTACCTGCCGCAGTTTAAAGGGCTGCATCTGATCGCAGCGCCATCATGGGACATCTTACGGAACTGCTGGAAAACCTCCCTCCCCGCACCCCTGAGCGTAGGACCGGGCCCATACGGAGGTTTCCCGTCTGTATATATTTGTCTGTGACGCCAGTGAAGCAGGCTGTACATATCCCGCTCCCCACACCCGAAACACCTGTCCTTTAGTTCGCAGAGTCTGGGGCTGGCGACCCTGGGCTCTTAGCACCTACATCAAGTATCTTACTACATTCCTTCTCTCCCCCCCCCCCCCCCCCTCCCAACCCTACCACCACTCGTCAACAGGAAACGTGTGAAATAGCAAACAAGGCCACCTGTCAGTAGTGTTCCGTATACTGGAGCTGTGTTGTTGCAACTTGAGTGTTCGTAAACTGAGTATAAAATGAATAAATTAGACTCTTTGCTTAAAATGCCCTTTCATTTATTAAGTATGGAAGAGAAGCTAGGAATCAAGTGGTAAGGCGTACATCAACCAAAAGATTTTTTGATTTCTGAACTCAATGGAAAGAAGAAGAGAAGTTTCTGCAAACAGTCTTGGTGAACTGTGAGTGAAGAGAAACAAACATTGTTTTCTTTCTACTGTGTGTTGTTCGGTGGTGAAGGATTGTGGAGAACAGTCAGCTGCAAGGATCTAAAGCATTTAAGTGAACAAAGTAGACTTTATTTAGAAAATGCTTGTAAATATAAAATGTTTGGCACAATTAACATTGCTGCTCAGATTGGTTCGGCATATCAAATGTCAATTCAGAAACATAATGAACTAGTTATGAAGAACAGACACATATTAAACAGAACAGTAGAGTGCTTAATGTTATGAGTTTCACAAGAGTTAGCACTAAGAACTCACTGCAATGAAAAACAAGAGTCAGCAAACCGTGACAATTTCTTATCTGTTTTGAGAGATCTTGACAGTGTATTAGATGATCACTTAAGCAGCTGTAGTAATTCCGTATGTAAATATACATCACACACAATACAAAATGAGCTTCTGGACTGTAGTAACAGGTTTACACTGAAGAATTGATTAAAGAGATTAATGATGCCACTTTTGTCTCTATGCAGGCTAACGAAACAACAGATATTACGTGCAGAAATCAGTTTGTCATCATTCTGCGGTATATTAAAGGGAAGAAACCTGTTGAAAGATTTGTTTCATATGAAAACATTAATGATAGGACAGCATATGGACTTAGTGAGGTTTTAAAAAGAAGTTTGGAACCTTTCAATATTCAAGAAAAACTCATTGCTCAGGCATACTATGGCACTTCAGTAATGAGCAGCAGTCACAGTGGTGTGCAGACACTGATGCAGGGCACTTTTCCCACATGCCAAACACGTTCACTGCTATGCACACCAAATGAATTTGGTTCTTCAAAATGCTTGCATTAAAAGCATAAAGTCGATAAGGTTGTTCTTTGCAAATGTTGCTGATTTTACAAGGTTTTTTTTCTTCATCTTGCAAGTGAAATCACTTGTTACAGACAGTCTGCAATAAGAGAACTCCTTTGGTCTTTTCAACTAGATGGAACTTTCAGTCCTGCATTGTAATTACTGTCACAGAAAAGAAATTTCATTTATTGGAATGTTTTGAAAAGATTGAGGAAGAGGATTTCTGGGATGATGTTAAAATAAGAGAAGCATTTTTTTCCTATGATATCATGAAACACATATTGATATCTTCTATTGCACAGTTCAGATGCAGAGTGCAAATGCTATTGCAATATCCAATGCATTTCATCATTTTGAGTGTGCTGTATGTGAAATGCAAGATAACATTAAATGGTTTTGAGTTTCTGATGATGAGTGTCTTGCTCCTCCAAGAAAACATTCCAAATATAGCAGTGAACTTAATCTGACAGCAGATGCCAAAGAACTGTGTGACATTATGACTGACCAACTGAAAGAAAGATTTCAAAACTCTCATGTATTTAGCAGCTTCAAAATCATTGATCCAAAAAAAAGTTTGCTTCTTTTAGAGAACATTTCCCAGCCACTTTGGTCAATAGTTTTTCATGACACTACAGTCCGTTTATTTGCCACAATAAATTGAAAAATGAACTGTCAGTGATTTATTACAGTGATACATTTAGAGGCATTACATCAGTTTGTGAGCTGTTTACTTTCTTTGTGGAACATTTCTTTGAAGAATAGTTCACTGAAGTGCACAAAACATTACAAATTGCACTAACTACACTAATTTCAACAGCAGAAGCAGAGTGCAGTTTCAGCATCTTAAAAGAATCAAAACCTTCCTCGTGAACAGTATGAGTCCGGAAAAGCTAAACTCACTGGCTGTTTGTTCCATTCACAAGGAGGAAATGAGTGATGTTCCAAACTTCAACAACAAAGTAATTGATAAGTTTGCCAGTCAGAAGAACAGACATACACATTTACTGTATAACTAACCTGTCAGAACACATACCTCAATAGTTAACATGCTAGTTTGGTAAAATGCACATGAAACTGCTCCTAGCCAAGGTTTTTCCCAGAGGTTTTACCTTGGTCGTAAGACAAAACCTCGGCCATAAGGCAAAAGTGAGGAGGGTCCCTGTTGTCCCTCTGGTGCATTTGCAATGGGGAAGAAGTCACATATGTCGTCCCACAGCTGATTTTGATTTTGACTTCACAATCATTACACAGAAGCACTACTACAGTAAGTATGAACTTCAGCATGAGAAGAGTTGGTGAACTTTGGTTAGAATCAAACACCTCCAAACCCTCCAAGTTCTTCAATAAATTGTCACCACAGCATAAACTCAGACATCGACAAAAGTACACGGAAAACCACCGGAGCTGGAGGACCAGACCAACTACAACATTTCACAAACATAACCCTCCCCCAAAAAATAATAATAGCAATAAAATAAAAATGTTTATTGCACATTTGTATAAATTTTTATTAGCTACAGTGTTTTCTGGATTATATTATTACTGCACAATGAGCATATTTAATATCTTTAGAATGTGTTTAAATGATGATATATAAATGGAGGATATATAATGAACACTTCAGACTGATTTCATTATACTGGGTACTACTGACTTTTTGTGCGGACCCCACCAGTTAAACTAAGCACAGACCACCACTGGTCACCACTCTACCAATCCATTGCTTTGGGGATTGTAGGTGGTGGTGTGGATATATTTGATGCCACAGAGGTCTGAGAAGAGGGCTGATTCAAACTGTCTGCCTTGGTCTGTGGTTAAGACCAAGGGCCGAGTGCAATCCGTGACTGTAAGAAAGCCCTTGTGATTGTTTCTGCCATGATGATGGTGAGGGGCGTGGCCTCCAGCCATCGATTGGTGTGGTCGATGGCAGAGAGAATGTAACAGAACCTGTCAGTAGGAGGAAGTTGGTCGACTAAGTCGATGTGAACATGTTGAAATCTGCCTGCAGGGACAGGAAAGGGACCCAAAGGAGGGAATTGTGTGTTGAGATTTTATTGCATTGACAAGGTAGACAGGTACATGCACAAGCGTGGCAGAAACATTTCATATTCCGCCAGACAAAACATTCAGACACTAGTCTGGTGGAAGTATGAATGCCAGGATGTGCCAGTTCATGAAGTTTTTGGAAGATATCGCATTGCAGTGGCCGAGGTATTAGGGTCTGAAGTTGGTCTGTTGAATCATATTTTGCCCATGACACCCGGGAAGTAGGTGCGGATGGGGTGGAGAGAGGAAGCAGGGTAAGAAACAAGTTGCATGAGGTCTTCATCAGCAGATTACAAAGCAGCAAGGTTGGAAAGGTTGATCAGTGAGGATATGGCATTAACCCGAGACAGCCACAATATTGTCCGCACCCTTGATGTACCTGACGTCAGTTGTAAATTGTTAGATGAAGTCCAAGGGAGCAAAAGCGGCGAGGAGGGGGTTCTGAATTACTGCTGTGAGAGGCTTGTGGTCCATGAGTACATAAAAGGACGGCCCTCAGTGTCAGAATGAAAGTGTTTGATTGCCTTGTAAATGGCCAACAGTTCACGGTCAAAGGCCAAATACTTTCTTTGAGCATTGTTTAGTTTTATAGAGGCAAATTGTAGGTGTGAAGTAACACTGGCGAGGGATTGGCTGAGGACCATGCTGACTGCGGTGTTACTGGCATCAGTTGTGATAAAAATGTCTGCATCTGGGTGGAGATGAGCAACGGTGACAGCATGCGCCAAAATTCATTAAGTGCTGAGATTACATCAGTCATTTTCAGTGTACAAGGCATGGGACGTGTGCCAGAGGTGTATTTGCCCACTAACACATTTGTAAGTGGAGCTTGAATGTCGGAAGCATCTGGAAAATGATTTTGGTAGTAGTTTATTGTGCCCAGGAAATGTTGAAATTCCTTCAAGTTTGAAGGGGAAGATGGGTTCTTAACAGAGTTCACTTTCTCAACCAGAGGGGAGATGCCATCTGCAGAGACACTGTAATCTAGAAAGTGGACAGAGGTTTGGTGGAGTTGGTCCTTGTTGTGGTTTAACTCAATGCGTGCCCTAGCTAGAGTGTCACATAGGATCTGCAGGTGTTGTTTGTTTCCTTCGATAGAAGCACTAAAAGTTAGGATGTCATCCAGGTAAACAGAACAGAATTTAAGTGGAAAGAGACTCTCAGTTATGAAGCGTCGCCAAGTCCATGTGGTGTTCTTAAGTCAAAGAGACACTAAGCAGTAATGGTACAAGCCAAAAAGAGTCGTAATGGCAGTTTTTTCAACGACCTCAGGAGCAATTGGGATTTGATGATATGCTCGTTTACAGTCCATGACATAAAACCTTATGCCTGCAAGTGCACAGGTAAAGTCTGCAACATTCGAAATTGGATATCTGTCCATGATAGTCAGGGCGTTGAGCTTCTGGTAGTCCCCACACATATGCCAAGAACCATCACCTTTTTTTGTTAAGTGGATGGGAGATGTTCAACTGCTCGACACAGCTCAGAAATCTGTGCCTCTATTACCGCAAACTTCTCTGCACGCAGACAGCATGGTTTGCTGACGGGAATGTCACCTTTTAGTCATAGTTTGTGTACAGTACAATTGGTGACAACTGAAATTCTCTGTTGAGAAACTATATCAGTGGAGGAAGTGGCAGAGTCTAAAGTGGGTTCATGCAGGTCTGCAGGGGGTGTGGCGGAGAGAATGTTCACATGCACTGTTGAGATGAGGCGCCGCATGTAATGGTGACAGCTGAAACACAGCACTGTCGGCGACCCCATCAGTTGTTGTGGCTGCCGTCAGGAGGCGAAATGGTGGCGAGGTTGTGTCGCCTACCACGGGAGCCGCTGGAGGCACCATCGGTCCGTGTGAACAAGATGGCTGCCGAGCCACGGCAGCTGACAGCTCGGCTGGCTGGGTAGTAACAAGTGTGGCCACCGATGCAGTTGACGGCGCCTGTGCACGGTGGCGCAAGATGGTGGCCAGGCAGTAGCAGGCAGGATGGTCGAGGTAGTAGTTTTGCAAGTGGTTGCCGTCAAGAGCGGGGAACCAGTGTCACACAAGCAGGATATGGCGGACGAGCGGCAGGTATAATAACTGTAGATTGCACCCTCAAAACACTATGTGATTCGGTCAAAACACTAGAGGAAAGTTTTATAGCTCAAGCAGGAGCACGTTTACCATGAGATGCAATAATTTTTTTAGCATAGTTCACCATGGTGATGTGATGGAAAGAGTGGCTTGAGGATGGGGAAGTTAAAGTTTGTTCTCAAGTCGTCTGCGGGTTGCGAGGTGCACAGAGAAGGCACGAGAGGGCAAGATTGAGTCAAAATGTTCAAATGTTTGTAGAGTCTATGGGACTTAACTACGGGGTCATCAGTCCCTAAACTTACAAACTACTTATGAACTAGCTAATCCTAAGGACGGCACAAATATTCATGCTCGAGGGGGGATTCGAACCCCTCGTCCGTAGTGGCCGTGCAGACCGTGACTGGCGCGCCTCAGTCTCCTCGGCCACCGCGGCCGGCAGATGTGAGTCACACGTTGACAGTAAACAGAGTAGTCATGACAACCATGAAGGTGCAGGAAAGGGGTACTGAACTGTTAGGATCACTTTTAACCTTGTGTGCAGATGCGACGTCACTGTCTGCACTCAGAGAACAAGTACTAACCTTGAAATTAGTGTCCTTTGAAGCTGCTCGGTGAGATGCAAGGTGCTGCTTGGCAGATAACAGTTGGGATTCAGCATCAGCAAGGCAGTGAGCAATGTCTTCTAGCTCACACTGAAGGCACAACACTTGTTCATGTTCGGTCCACTTTAACATAAGCTAATCCTACTGTTTGATGGTATCAGAGCACTCATGGAGAATGTTTTCTATTTCACGGCCCAGTTTAATCACTTTGTTATGTTTACTAGACCACTTTGACACAAGTTTCTCAAACTCATTAAAGTTTGTCAAGAATTCGTGGAGTGTTTTTTCACACTTGACGGGAAAGTCAGAGCTCAACGAATCACACGAGAAGTGTCTGTTTGAGGTATGGAGGAAGAAAACTCTATGCACAACATTGGGAGAAAGTTTGTGCTGAGCAGAAAATCCATGTCTAGTATAGGTTCCGGATGTCAGCCACAAAAAAGTTCAATTTTAACATACACTCGAGAGACAGATGAACAGAGTACGAGGTAGAACCAGCACACGGAAGCTAAGAAGCAAGGACAGCTTGAAGAACTGCTCGGTGAAGTTGTAGAGTGCCGGTCGCCATGGATGCAGGAAGCAGCGAGACATTGGCACCTATACTGATCTGGAAGTGACTGCCAGAAGAGTAGTCATATAGGTAGAGGTGACCATCCGGAGGCGGAGGCCCTTGTACAGAATGCAGTGTATGTAGGCGCCTGTCGTCAATAGAGCGGGATGTGGCGCCTAAGTCATCCTGCGCTGTTTGTTTGGGTGAAAGCAGAGTGGGCAGCACGTCTGTGTGGCATCTCCAAAATGGCTGTGATAGTAGCAGTGTGGAATCTGTTCCTGCGGTTAGTGGATGAGCGGAGGCGAGTCCTCGTCGGCAGACAGGGTAGGTGTGTTAGCATCGTGAGACCGAGTGAGGTGGCGCAGTGGTAACGCACTGGACTCGCATTCGTGAGGATGGTGGTTCAAATCCACCTCCGGCCATCCAGATTTAGGTTTTCCGTGATTTCCCTAAATCACTCCAGGCATATGCCAGGATGGTTCCTTTCAAAGGGCACGGCCGATTTCCTTCCTCATCCTAACCCAAAAAGTCCATGCGTTAGCTCCGTCTCTAATGACCAAGCTGTCGACGGGATGTTAAACTCCAAGCATCCATCCATCCATCCAGCATCGTGAGGAGGGAGAGGCTGCGGCATCTCGATGGTGTAGCAGTGAGGAATGCTGGGCAGCTCGATCAGTTCAACATGTACTTGGGAACGTCCTCGTGCGAAGGTGGGAGGCTGAGTTCTAGAGTTTTGAACCTGTGGGTCCTGCTTGAGGCATGCCTCTCTGTACCAGGTGCAGTGGCGTAGCTATGTCACCAAGGGCCCCGGGGCAAAAATGACATTGGGGCCCTCTTTACACTAATGCTGTACAGATGCAAAACTACTTCATCATCAGTTCCTTACCGTCCACTGGAAGACATAAGAAGGCAAACCTAAATACTATTAAGTAAATTATTGTGTGTCACGCAGCAGATAATATTTAATTGTACCCTTAAATATAATTATAACTGTCAAAGTTGGTTTGTTTGTTATGCTTTCATGCAAAAGTTACTGAGCGGATTTGAATGAAATTTTGCAGAGGGACAGATTTGGACCTGGGTAGGACATAAAGATAAACAACCTCTTGGGACAGTTTTCGAAGTTGCTCCATACTAGGTGAATGAAGTCGCAGGCATAAGCTAGTAAAAAATAATGAAGTATTACGTAACCATGAAAACGTGGCCCCCTGCCGCTAAGCAAATCGGGAACAGTCAAGTCGGCGGTGACAGCAGGCGGACTGTAGTCAGTACCGACATTTCACTGTCGCTAAACTACTGCGCTGTTAGGTCATTGCTCCGTACCGATCAGCCTAATTTCGTTGATAGCCAATCAAAGAAGGAAAGGATGGTTTCAGAAAAGAAAGTTACCGGATTTTGTTTGATGGAATACTTTGGTTTGAGCCGTGCCCCTACCAGGCTTCATGAAGTATATATTCTCTGGCCAGGAAAAAGTAATAAGTAACTAAGTTGACATCTTCGCTTATTATAGAGGCAGTGGAGTACAGGGTAGTGTCTTGAATGCACAATTTACTATTGTGACAAAGTAACCATATTTTCTCTTCTTCTTGCACGAATTTCAGAGTGCAATTTGTTACAGCACTTCGTTGAGATCTATGGTTATGGAGCACACCCTTGGGCAATTCACTACACAAACAGTTGAGATACCATAATAATACCGTTCTGTAATAACACATTGTAGAGACTTCATATTCAAATGTGGTCACACTGTCTACTGTCAAACACTGTGCTAGTAATTCAGCACAATTCACTGTTATTTTGCAAAGATTGGCAGGCACGGCATCTCAAACTTCAACCGACAATACGCTGACGATGGCAGGGTCCACGTCTTAGCGGACAAGCAAAGGACCTTGTTATGTTTATATTCTGGAGTGCGAATCATTTTTGGATTTCACTTCGTGCGTTTGAGGTTTGTTGGTCAGGGTTCAAAAAGTTCAAAGTCGGAAAACCTTCATTCAACTAAATTATTATATACAGTAGAACTTCGATTATCCGAAGTAATTGGGGGACATGAAAGTGTTCAAGGATCTACGGTAACTTTTTTCGAACGTCGCTCACGTAGGCCGAGGGGCCCCTTGAGCTCGGGGCCCCGGGGCACTGCCCTGCCTAGCCCTATGATAGCTACGCCACTGACCAGGTGTCGATTTTCAGGAGTGGCTGAGATTATGTTGTGGGCTAGATGGGGCGGCTAAATGAGAAATGCTGGGTTTACTGGCACACTTGAAAGTTTATTACGGAAGATAACAGTTACAGGAAATGGGGCCTACGAAGGATTGGCGCCCATCACGGAGCAACATGGTGGTGTAGGAGAAGAGGTAGTTGATGAAGTTGGTTATCTATTGTATAACGTGTGGTTACTAGATTTGATGCACTAGGCCGTACGGCCGAAATACATGAGTCGAGTGTACAGTACTGGTCGGTGCCCGTCCCTGTCACGACACACGATGGCGTTGGTGCGGCGGGGTGAGGGCGTGGTCCAGGGGCGCGTCAGATCGTCCCGGAAGGTGCAGGTGGCCGACTTCCCAGAATCCGTCCCATGGGAAGAGCCTGGCTCCGCAGTGGGGGTTGTACATGGCTGAAGCTCACCCGTGCGGACATCAAATAGGGCTTATGGTGGGGTGGTGGCCCATTTTCGTCCATGGACTTTTACAATGGGGTGCTCATGGCACGTTAAACATTTAGGAGTAAGTCTTCTAAAGGATACAACAATTAACACATAAGGGTTGATTTGATACAATACATAATATTGAGTAGTACTAGCTAGACTTGGTAGTATTAAGTATTCTAACGTTACTAATTGTGTGTTGTTTATGACGTATAATGACTGTAGGTGTAACAATGTAGTAAAATTGTAGTTATCAAGGTGCATTATGATAATGAAACTGGGCGTAGCAATCTAGTTTTTACTAGTCACGAATTATTAACTGAGTTGGCAAGAACAACATCCAATCAAATAAATGAGCAATATGTGACATATCACTTAAGTATATACGAAATGAGTTACATAGGTTTCGTAAGTCACGTGTGAAATAAGGATACATTGATGTAAAGCGAGTGTGTATTACAATATAGCCAGCCGCTGTGGCCGAGGGGAATGAGACGCTCCAGTCACGGTCTGCACGGCCACTACGGTCGGGGGTTCGAGTCCCCCCTCGGGCATGGATATTTGTGCCGTCCTTAGTATTAGTTAGTTCATAAGTAGTTTGTAAGTTTAGGGACTGATGACCCCATAGTTAAGTCCCATAAGCTCTACAAACATTTTTACAATATATCTGGTTGATGATAATTCTACGCAATACAAGTGTGAAAGTGGTAACATTTGAGTAGCATTAAGTAAAGGTGAACATTGGTACTTAATTGAGGTGTATAATGATGTGGTTTACATAGTAAATTCAATTGGTGTGAGTGTGACGTCAGTACTGCTAATGACAGTAATGACTAATATAAGCTTAGATGTGAATAGGGGGAATGAGTAGGTTAGAGCTGGCAAATTCCAGCAGATTAGGGGTCTGGAATTTCGCGAGCAGGATCCCGACTTTTCCAGGGCTTCTTCTTTATGAGGAAGAACGCGATGATTACTATTATAAAGATCAGAACAGGAGCGGAAGTAGAGGGCGCCAAAACCTCTATTTGAAATTGTTTTTGGTTCCACGCATCCATGTGCGCTAAGGCTCGGTCGAGGGAAATTGTATTTTGTTCCCTACGGACCAATTGCTGTAAGGAGTGTACCAACCCGGTAGAATTCCATCTTGGTAATTCTGTCCAGTCTTCGTGCAAGTGGGCATGGTAAGGTATTTCTGGCAGATATAAAACTGGAGGGGGTAGCTTCAAGGATGCGTAAGTGCGATGGGATGTAACAATACGCCGAGCAGGTGTGGAAACATCGCAGCGGGTAATATTATATACTAAACCAGTTCCTTGTAACGTAATTCTATAAGTGTGAGGTCTTTGTAGTGGATCATAACACAAAAAGGTAAACGCCGTGGCGTTTGGTACGGCATACAATAAAGTATTTCCTACGGGTTTAAGTATGGAGGTTAAAACAGGAGTAACCAAGCGAGTTCATGACAATGAAACGTCTTCTGATAGAAATAGAGAAATTTCACAGTAATCTGTACGTGTATGCATGATTAGATTCTGACATAAATATATACTGACAAAACGACATTGATGGAACTCATCACTCCGGAGGCTGTTATGCAATTGTCTATCTGCAATGACTACGTGGTAATCATTAGTTTACCACGTGATATACTGTCGAAACGGAGTCCAAATGGTAGGGAAAACATGCAGTTTATAACATTCATAACTGCAATTGGTACATGACACTGGAACCGAGATGTGTGCTCTTAATTGCGTTTCTGTTCGTGTAAGCGTTACTGTGACGGCGTGATGAAGTGAGGAAAGTTCCTGTTGCACAATATTTGTTAAAGACTGATAATGCTGTGACAACTCATTAGCAGTTACTTGTATTCTTCTAGTAGCTGCAAGTAAATTATTTTCTAAGTACGTTAAGCGAATCAAATGTTCAAATGTTTGTATTGCTTTATGGGACTTAACTACGGGGTCATCAGTCCCTAAACTTACAAACTACTTATGAACTAGCTAACACTAAGGACGGCACAAATGTCCATGCCCGAGGGGGATCCGAACCCCCAACCGTAGTGGCCGTGCAGACCGTGACTGGAGCGCCTCAGTCCCCTCGGCCAGCGCGGCCGGCTTAAGCGAATTTGCTGATGAGTGACCGTAGTGTGTAGTCCTTGAGTAAGTATTGACAGTTCTCTTATAGCATGATTCCAATGTTTTGCATCTCTGTGGTCCGGTGTTCCGAAAACGGTTTTCAAAAAGAGTGCTGCCTGCATTAAACCATGCACATTTTACTCGCGTAGGCGGGACAGAGTCAGTTATACTGCGTAATTGCGCACGTAAATGGGATATAATGCGATTTACTTCCTTCATTTCTATTGATTTAGTTAGGAGTTCATATGACATTAATTGACGAACGGTTTGCTGAAGTCCAAGTCCTCCTCTTGACGATGGCTCCCATGACCAAAGCGCCAAATAAAATCACAATTCCGAAGAACATTTTTAAGCCAAAGTTCACTAGCGCAGAAACCTAGAAAAAATAAATATCTATTAGGACTGATGTCCATTCGAACGATTGTACAACGTAGCAAAGGAGTTCATTGCATACCTTAGTTACGAGGAAATGTGAAGTTGGTAAACTTTTAACCACTGTGAATATCCGAAGTTCACTGAAGCACGTTAACTGAACAACGTGACTGCTGAAGCTGGTTAGGCAGCGCATTCCACGAAACGTGTCTGCTTGCCAAGGTATTGCTGAATCTACGGTATTTGCTTGCATTGTTCACGTGCGAATTGCTGACCGGGTGGTATCGCCAATGGTTGCTGCCGGTGGTCGATCACTGGGGAGCGAAAGGGACTGGAATTTGCAAGGAAGGTGGTTTCTGGAATTCTTGAAAGTTCGGGAATGGGTCAAAAGGGACTGCGCGGTCATCTGCTGCGTCGGCGTGATTGGCAAACTCCACGCATTGTACACTACGCGAAGAAAGCATTTCCACACTTTTCACAACAAATGTTCAAATGTTTGTTAAGCTTGTGGGACTTAACTACGGGGTCATCAGTCCCTAAACTTACAAACTACTTATGAACTACTTACGAACTAGGACGGCACAAATATCCATGCCCGAGGGGGGATTCGAACCCCCGACCGTAGTGGCCGTGCTGACCGTGACTGGAGCGCCTCAGTCACCTCGGCCACCGCGGCCGGCTTTTCACAACAGATTTACCGCACATTGTTATGTGGGATTGTAAGTACAGGTCTATGCATTTTTAGATATGCAACACCGTTATGGCAGCAAATACTTCGTGAGTGCTGAACTTTCAGTTCACTTGAGAATGTGCTCGAGCGACACATTAGAGTTCAGCGGTTGTCAAACGTATTCGAATTGTATCGATTGGAAAGTAGTAAAAATGAAAACTGTAAAACAACAAACAACATGAAAACAGCTCCAGTGTTACCAATGCCCTATGATTTTAATATTACATCTGTTGATCAAGCTAGGAACAGGGGACTGATGACCGAGCTGTTTAGTCCCCTCAAAACCATCAACAACAACAACAACAACATCTGTTGATCAAGTAACACGTGATAAGATAGTTGCGTTGCAAATAATAGGATGTGTTGGAGGAGTAAAAGTGTATGTGTAACTTTCAAACCAGACTCGGAAGCGTGAAGATAATGCCAATATTAGTACTTGTGTGTTTTCTCCAAATATTGTGTATTCTCCCCCCTCTTGCAATGAAGCGATGGTTACGCCGGCCGCGGTGGCCGAGGAGACTGAGGCGCTTCAGTCACGGTCTGCACGGCCACTACGGTCGGGGGTTCGAATCCCCCCTCGGGCATGGATATTTGTACCGTCATAGTTCGTAAGTAGTTGATAAGTAGTTTGTAAGTTTATGGACTGATGACCCCGCAGTTAAGTCCCATAGACTATACAAACATTTGAACATTTGAAGCGATGGTTACACCAAGCTTGCAACAAGAGCATAGCACAATTATGGCGGCTTGTGAGGCCGCGCCTGCGGTGGAAAGTAAATCAGCGAGGGCAGTACGCTGGATTAGCAAACTGGAAACACAAAAATGTGGGTAAAATAGAGACGGTTTCTTACGTGGTATGTAAACATGAACTTGTTAATCAGTGTCTGTGGAAGATATTTATCGTGTAGATGAAATGTGATGAATTACGACATGGCAGCATTTGCTGCTAGGAGAGGTTTTCCTGGTTACTGTTGTGTAACACGGACACGTTGCGGAAAAACATTGATTGAAAATTGAAGTAACGAGAGTTGTGTCTGCGTTGTCGAACCCGTGCTGGTGACGTAATAAATATGCAACAGCGAAAAAGGACAAAATGAGCGGCGGTTAACTGCACCCGACGTCATTTGTGTGGACGTTAGATATCGCTGCAAATCGTGGTGTAGGAGCGAACTAGATATTCGGTAGTCTTAGTGAACGGCCGTAGTGACGATTGGTGCTGATTGGAAATCAGTCACGTAGTAATACGAACGAATAATCAGGGACATATCTCCTTTGGTGAATCTGTGGGAGAAGAACTGCAACAAGTGAGTAGCAATAACTCAGTGTAAAGTGGATAGGAAGAATGATAGAGCCGGTACCGCCGGAGGCGGAAGGAGAAATATGGGATAGTGTTGGTAACTCAGCAGAGGGTAAAATGTGGTATAAGAACCGGTGTTTTTCTCAAAAATTAACTCCGCAGCAGCCAACACTATCCACCCACCATAAATGGCAGCCCGGACGAATAGTTTCGTGCCCCGCGAGTAGCGTAAAAAACTGCGTTACCAAGGTTTCTCTGACCCACCCTGTACAATGCCACCGTCATAATACGTTCGTATATTGATGGAATTAATCGTCATTAGGTGTAATAGGAAATAGTGAAAGGGGCCGTGAGGTTCCTTGTCTTTCACTTGTGCCATCAGTTCGACCTAGCTCTGTTAATAAACCGGGGTGTGAAGGTGCGTTTAGTTTACTGTGTGTAACGTGAAATTTTATCAGACGACGCGATATTTGTATTGCAAGTGGGGGAGGGTTTCGTTTGGAGATGGTTGCTCAGCTACAAATACTCTGTAGCTTGGTTTGACGGCTGCTTCTTTACCAAAATAAGCTCTGGTGGGTGATTCATTGGCAAATTTCTTTACAATAATTAATTCGTATGGAAGGAGTTGTTTGTTGAGAATGTTGAACATACAACATTATGTAAACTTGCAACCAGTGTTAATAAGTAAAGGCTGAATCTAGAATGCAAATATTTCCCCAAATTAAAGCAACATGATCTAGTATGGCGATAAAATAAGGAGCACATAACGCTTGATGTTTTAGCCTAGTGGCTAGTGAAATGTTTTTGTGGTTACAAAATATTTCTCAAAATTCTACCGATGTGTAAAAAGCATTGTTAATTTATGTAAAACTGGTAAGTTGAGAGGAGTAAACAAGTCAGATAAATGCTATGTAATTTGGCCTGTTAGTGAAGTGTAACTAGACGTTCCTGGGCCTTCAGCTAATGCCTGATTACTTTCAAATTAGTTAGTATTTCCAAGTGGTAATGATACTGGGATATTTAGTAGGCTTCTGCTAAACCTTGACCGTTTCCACAAAAGAATCAATTGTAGTATGCTAAGAATAATCATTGTGGTCACAAAATTAGTTTGGTTGTGGCTCTGGCAACCGCACTGTCGAAGAGCAGAAGCAGAATAATTAATTCCCTGACTTATCTTAACCACAGAAAGCTATGAAGCAACCTGGTGAGTGTCAAAGGTAATAAAAACCTGCTCTGCTGCTTTGGCTTTAACTATACTGTGGTGTCGCACAAGTCCAAAGTGCGCGCATGGCGCGGCGTTCTTACGACGACAGCCACGAGCGCCCTCTGCTGCAACTACGCTCGTGGCCACCTCTGAACGACGTCCTTCACTTGGGACTGAGATAAGAACCAGTAAAGACTTCGGAATCCGATAGGCACCAGTGAAGACTTGGCTGTCAGTTAGGCGCTAGGCAGGCCTCAACTATGTATCAGCATTCTGCCATATTGAACTATGTAAAAGTTAAGTATTGTATAAATTCTGTGCAATATATATCTCATTCTAATTTACTCTAGTGTTTCTAGTTTCTGGCTGCTCCCCTCCGTACCTGCACCAGCGTGCTATCTTTATTCATGTGTCGGTCTCATTCCACTCGGCCACCGACATCTACGACGGAAAAGAGATACAAAAGCGGCGACGAGGCTGGGACACAAAATATACCACACACATAACACAATGAAAGGTGATGGCTGAGCGCAGCCGGCAGTGCATACTTAATACTAAAACACTTATGACATTGAGAGAATAAACAATAACTGAACAAATGATGTATGCTCTAAACTAATAGTTGGAGTGTAAAGATGTACTAGTGTTTAAATGCTCTAGGCAATTGATACTTGTTGTGTAGTGGCAGTTGCGTTACGGAAACAGCAGTGCCGTCCCGATGGTGTCTTTTTTGGCTATTTACCATAGGGAGAAGTCTCTTCGGCCGTAATTGAAATGTATGTATCGGTTCTTTGACCGTGATTTTGCTCTAAGCAGATTTCTTTATTGTATAAGGGCGTTAGCTAGACGCCGATAAGTGCGCACGGTGGATAGGGTCCCACTGAGCAGGGAACAGTGAAACATGGTATACCATGGTAGATTGATTCGTTGAACAGTTGTGTTAGTTGTGTGACTACTCACGTGAAAGTAAGGAATATTTATGTTTTGACCCCAGTTGGTACTTGTGAGACGAATGAGGAGGCGTTTGCTTTTTTCGGCGGCTTTTGACAGTGGTGCAGTTGGTTCTGCTGCGGGCTGCGGTTGCTGCCCACGATAAGGACGCAACCTGTCAAAATGCACTGTTGAGGTCCGGTCTGCTAATTGCAGCTCTGCATTGACGGGAGATGTCAACCGCAGAATTTAATATGGACCTTCAAAATTTGTCGTGAACTTTTTAGCTCGGCTTGGTTTAACAATTGTATTTTTGAGTAGCACTAGATCGCCCGGTTTGTAACTAGGTGCGACAGCGTTGCGGTTCTTTTGACGTTGTTAATTGGCGGTGGCCTTGGCGTTATTGGCTTGGACCTTCCGCCAAATCTCTTTAAATCGCCTCGCCAAATGTTTTACATGCTGGTTGTCGACCTCTGAAGGCAATTTTCCCAGCTCGAAGGGCGAGTTCATTTTTCGGCCGAACACGACTTCATAAGGGGTATGGCCTGCGGACTCGTGAATCCGGGTGTTATATGAGGAGGTAGCGAAAGGGATATACCTTTCCCAATCGGAGTGCGATTTGTTTGTGTAATGTGAGACCATCTTCATTATTATACGATTGACACGCTCTACAATGCCGTAACATTGTGGGTGGAAGGGAGTGGTTCTCCACCTCCGGATTTTGAGCAATTTGCACAACAGAGTGAACAATTGGCTCATAAAGTTGGCTTCTTGATCGGTGAGGATGGCTTCGGGACTGCCGTAGGGAAGTATGAGTCGTTCAACGAATTGTATGGCTATTGTTTCTGCAGATTGGTCCGGAATAGGTACCATGATTAAGAAACGAGAGAAATGATCTATGAAGGATAATATATATTGGTTACTTGTTATATTGGTATGAACTGACACCACACCAATACAATAAGTATTTAAATGCTACGACGGCGTTAGCTTCAGTTATTTCACCGCAGATGCGGTCATACGTTGGACCTCGCACGGGAATCCGTAATAGCGAGTGTAAGAGGGAATGTACAATAGGGGCGCTACAAACTTAGCGTGCGACGTATGGGAATTTGAGACGGATGGGAGGCGAGCACGGGTGGCCAAGTGGTTAAGGCGACCGCTGGTCCGAAGCGGGAGACCCGGCTTCGATTCCCGATCCGGCTCACATTTTCACTTGTCGCCCAAATGAGGCCACTGTCAATCCTTTCTTTCCTATCTTTCTTCCTTCCCTTCCTTTAACAATCATTTGCAAAAAATATATTGGTTACCTTGTGCGGTTTGAGGCAGGGGTCGTACAATGTCAAGGGAAACGTCTACATCTACATGGGATACTCTGCAAATCACATTTAAGTGCCTGGCAGAGGGTTCATCGAACCACCATTATACTATTTATCTCCCGTTCCATTCTCGAACAGCGTGCGGGAAGAAAGAACACCTGAATCTCTCTGTTCGAGCTCTGATTTCTCGTATTTTATTCTGATGATCATATCTACCTATTTAAGTGGGAGTCAACAATATATTTTCGCATTCGGAGGAGAATGTTGGCGATTGGAGTTTCGAAAGTAGCCCACGCCGCAGCGATAAGCGTTGTTGTAATGATTCCCATCCCAGATCCTGTATCATTTCCGTAACGCTGTGTCCCCTGTATCGTGACAATACGAAACGAGCTGCCCTTCTTTGGACTCTTTCGATGTCCTCCGTCAAACCCACCTGACAAGGATCCTACACTGGGCATAAATACTCCAAAAATGGACGGACAAGCGTAGTTTATGCAGTTTCTTTTGTAGTTGTGTTGCATGTTTTAAGGGGTCTGCCAATAAAGCGCAGTCTCTGGTTCACCTTTCCCACGACAGATCGTTCTGCAGTTGGTTTTGGTCTTCAGATGATTTTACTAGACGGTAAATGACGGCGTCATCTGCAAACAACCTAATAGAGCTACTTAGATTTTCCCCTAAACCGTTTATGTAAATAAGGACCAATAACACTACCCTGTGGAATGCCTGATATCACCTCTGTTTTAGTCGATGCCTTACCATCGATTATTTCGAACTGTGTCCTCACTGACAGGAAATCCCCTAGCCAATCGTAAATTTGGGGCGATATACCATAACCACGCAATTTGATTAAAAGCCGTTTGTGAGGTACGGTGTCAAAAGCCTTCTGGAAATAAAGAAATACGGAACCGATTTGCGAACCTTTGTCGATAGCACCCATCACTTCGTGTGAATAGAGTGCCAGTTGTGTTTCGCATGAACGATATGTTCTAAATCCGTGTTGACCTTGGGTCAATAGATCGTTCTGTTCGAGATAATTCATAATATTTGAATACAGGATATGTTCCAAAACCCTGCTGAAAATTGACGTCAATGTAATAGGCCTGTAGTTTAGTGAGTTACTCCTACTGCCTTTCTTGAATATAGATGTGACCTGTGCAACTTTCCAATCTTTTGGTACAGATCCTTCTATTAGAGAGCGGTTGTATGTGGCTGTTAAGTAAGGAGCTATTGCTTCAGCATAATCAGATAGAAATCTAATGGGTATACAATCCGGCCTAGAAGACTTGTTCTTGTTAAGTGATTTTAGTTGCTGCACTACTCCGATGATATCTACTTCTACGTTACTCATTTAGACCTCTGTTCGTAATTCGAAATTTGGAATATTTGTTTCGTCTTCTTTGATGAATGAGTTTCTAAAAGCTATGTTTACTAACTCTGCTTTAGTAACGCTATCCTCGGCAGGATTGTCATTACTATCACGTAGTGAGGGTATTGTTTGTGTTTTGCCCCTACTATATTTAACATATGACCAAAATCTCTTTGGGTTTTCAGTCAAATTTCGAGAAAGAGTTTCGTTGTGATAAGTATTGTAGACATCTCGCAATGAAATAATCGCTAAATTTCGAGTTTCTGTGTAGGATCGCCAATCCTGGGGATTGTGTGTTCTTTTAAATTTAGTATGCCTTTTCCTTTGCTTTTGCATCAGCGTCCTGACCTGTTTTGTGTACCAATGGGGATCGTCGCCTTCTTTTTTTAATTTATTTGGTATAAAACTGTCAATTGCTGTTGATACCACTCCTTTGAATTTGAGCCACATCTGGTCTACACCTACGTTTATGTTAGAAACGAGTGGAAGCTATCTTTCAAGAAGCAATGTATTTTATTTCTATCTGCTTTCCTGAACAATTATCCTTTACGTTTATTTTTGGTAACTTTGGGACTTTCGATATTCAATCTCGCTACGACAGCTCTGTGTTCACTAATACCTGTATCCATTTTGATGCCCGTTATGAGCTCAGGATTATTTTTTGCTAAGAGATCAAGTGTGTTTTCACATCCATTTACAATTCTAGTTGGCTCATCAACTAACTGTTCGAAGTAATTCTAGGAGAATGCGTTGAGTACAATTTCGCACGATGTTTTATGCGTACCTCCTGATTTGAAAATATAATTTCGCCAACTGATCGAGGGTAAATTAAAATCACCGCCTACTATTATCGTGTGAGTCGGGTACGTTTTTGTAATTAGACTCAGGTTTTCTTTGAACCTTTCTGCTATTGCATCGTCAGAGTCGGGAGGCCGGTAAAAGGCACCAATTATAACTTCTTACGATTTTCAGGTACAACCTCTACCCATAATAGTTCACAGGAACTATCAACTTTAACTTTGCTACACGAAATACCACTTTTGACGGCGACTAACACGCCTCCACCTATTTTGTTTAATCTATCCTTTCTGAACACAGTTAGAGCTTTTGCAAATACTTCTGCTGAACTTATTTCCGGCTTGAGCCAACGTTCATTGCCTACAATGATGTGCATTTCTGTGCTTTCTATTAACGCTTGGAATTCTGGTGCTTTCCTGACATAGCTACGACAGTTTACAACTGTTATACCGATAGTTCCCAGATCTACATTTCTCCTGTGATCCACCTGCACCCTTTGAGACTGCCATTTTGTTTTTCCCCGAAGCCCTTTATCCTAAGAAACCGCCCAGTCCCTTCCGTGAATGATATGTGTTCCACGTGGTTGGTTCATAGAACAAAGCCTTCAGCTTCCACTCTTGTTTGTTCCATGCCCATCAGCAAGTAACTATGCGGGTATCGTTCTGATTTCCACTAATATTTCGCGATCTTCTCTCCCCGCCTAATCTTGCTGTTTCTTCTCTGACTGGAAGTACGCACTCTGTCTTTGTCAGTAATTCTCTCTGAGCCTTGTACAACCTCCTTCAATAGCTTCCTTATCTAATTCTAAACATTTCTATGGGTTGCATGATGTAATTCTTAATTTTATTTTTCCGACTTTGTAATTATTTCACTTTTACGAATTTCGGAGACTGGACTTCATCCGTCTCTGTAATCGCTCCCTATCGCGTGTGGCTGCATTTCTTTCGCTTCTTCATGTATAAGGACCTCATCTGTCTCTGTAATCGCCCCCTATCGCATGTAGCTGTATTTCATTCGCTTCCTTATATAATTCTAAGCATTTCTATCGGTTGCATGCTGTAGTTAATTTTTTTATTTTTCGGAAACTGAATTTATTCAATTCTATCGGTTTTTGGAATCACGTGTGTCCGAGTTCCGACTTCCGGGGTTTGCAACTAGTCGCCTGAATTCACGCCACTTCTCATATAAAACCAGTACCTAGATCGATTTCTAACAGACTGCAATTTAAGAATCCACTGTGATTTTGTATAATGAATCCGATATTCAACCACTTCACCTTCAGTGGAGTGCGTTCATGTAACGTAGCCATGTGTCCCCATTAGAGTGTTTGCTCGCGGTACAATTCAGATGTAATTTAACTTGGCTATACACACGCACCATCTCAAAACAGGCACTGCGTGTGTGTGAGAGAATGAGTGTTGCTTGTGAATCCTTCCCCCCAGTAGCGTTAAATCAGTATAACTTAGGCTGGGCACCGTCCACATTAATCCATGTAAGAGATGCATTTTTATTGTATTAACAAAATTGGTTCCCCATTTTACTTGTTTTCTATCTGAATAAAAAAAGTTTAAATTCAGCATAATTCGTAACTTGCCTATAAGTTGTAGTTTTAGAGCACCTTCCAGTAGAATGCAAAAGCGGTTTCTGGGTCACAAATTGATATCAATTTAATTAGAGTAATTGTGTAATTAGAGTAATTGGAATTGAGTGTACTTAGAGTAATTACATGTACCGAGAGTACTTGCAATTACATGTACTTAGGGTAATTAGGGTAATTGTTTATTGTAATTGTTTATTGTTATTGCAATTGCATGTGTTCACTCCTCCATGTCTGGCGTGGAACTGAGCTCACCCCAAGGCATCACGTGACTATCTACGTCACCCCTACCAGTCACGTGACCACCACCCGCCAATGAGAGCACAGCATGTGACCACCCCCTTCTCTCAGTGAACAATAACAGGTCCAAACTCGTCCACCTGACGATTTCAACACTGAAAGCACTGCGGCAGTATTTCATGGAAAAACAGCAGTTCAATAACGTTACAATTATTAATTGTCCTACACCTAACTGAAACGAGCTCTGTTTTTCATAGGAACGACTAACACACACAAAACCTCATCAAAAAATGCTAAATAATGATCACTGCACTGTGTAACTCATAATCTCTATCCGAGGCGACGCGCGCAGGAAAACAATGGGAGCACAACGCGAAAAGAGGAGAGGTATACGGGGATCTTATTTTATTCACGCGCTCTGCGGGAAATTGTACACACGCCACAGCAGGGCCGCTGGCCGGCCAGTGCAGGAACAGAGGAACAGGCCATGCCAGCTAGAGTTGTGGCGATTCGTCAATGAGTCGTTCATTTGAACGAATACAAATAAAGAATCGTAAGAATCGAATCGTGATTCGGACGAATCGTCGTTCAAAAGAATCGTCTGTCTCGTGACGATTCTTAAGTTCCAACGATTCACGATTCGAAGGCGATTGCCGAATCTTGCCGAATCGTGCCGAAGAGGGGGGGACGAATCGTCGTTCAAAAGAATCGCCTGTCTTACGATTCATGACTAGAAAGCAAGTGGCGAATCGTGCCGAATGATTACGAAAGCCAGAAAGCGTGTGAACAAAGGAAGCACAGAACGAAGATCGTGAGCTGTTAATTTATAGCCTATTCACGAATTACACATAACAGAAACAAAACGCAGCGAAATACACAGCTGCCAATACATACGAATATACGTCTTTTATAAAGTTTACATATTATGTATTTAAACGAGCAATCCTTACACATTTATATTTCGCGTATCCCGGAAATGGCTGTAACATTTAGAGTATATTTTGTGTTTAGAGAGGTTTAAGCTTTTCGAGTTCATCTACGTAGTTATATTTTTTGTAAAAAATTAATTTTACAAAAATATTCTTTTTATATAAAAACGCGATTTTAAATGTTTTTAAAGCCACCTCAAAAATCTTATTTGCCATTTTGGTTTTTACGTTATCAGCTTTCCTGAAAGAAGCCGATTTTAGAAAAAAGAAACATTTTAATAAACGTGAATTTCTTGTATCTCGAAAGAAATTTAATATTTAGAAACGGATTTTTATTTTTAATGTTTATTTCGTGTTTCCTTCAACTAATTGATTTTACATAAGTATTTTATAATGATTAGATACCTTATAATTACCGTAGATTCAATTATATTTATATTTAAATTGCGGAAGTATTCAAACAGAACGAAAAAAAAGTTATAAGGTTACTGCAGCATTCGAAATAATTGTCCTACGTTCACTAAACCTGCAACGCTAGTGAATGAGCTATGATGACAGCAGAAATAGTTGGTAGTGTAATATTTATTTAGAACCGTTCGCTAAATTTCAGACTATTTTCTCGAGAATTTTTGAGAGCTGAATCGAATGGCTTTGCCTCATTATTATTTTAAGTCTGAAACGCACCAAAAATATTTAAAAAATCCTATACCCATATTGTCACCTTTTCGGCATTTTGTAAGAATTGTGCCGTCGCAGACCAGAAACAATCGTGAACGAATCGTAGGAAGTAGGAACAGATGCAAAAGGTTAAGATTCCAACATCCATAACACTGACATGTATTGCCGTCTATGAGCAAGATGTAGAAGTAAGAATCGCGCCAATGCAGACTAAAGAATCGCGAAAGAATCGTGAACGAATCGTAGGAATCGATTCATAATGTGGGATTGAATCGCAAGAATCGATTCATAAAAAAGAATCGTGTTGCCCAACTCTAATGCCAGCTCGGCACTTGGAGCCCAAATGCCGTCTGCACTGGCTGCAGCACGCTCTCCTTCCCCGCGCCCCGGCGTAGCACGGTCTGTTGCCGAGACCCCCTCCAACCCCCTCCCTGCACTCACCCGTAGCGGCAGTTAGCGTGCTCACCACCGCGTCCCCCCTCCCCCTTGCGACGCACCTGTGGACCGGTCCTATTCAACCCCGCGGCGACAGTTCCTTCTTAGAAATGCTTCGAACCCTTCCTTCTTAGAAATGCTTTGAACCTTTTGAGTCGCATCGCATTCGGTGGTCCGATGTCAATAGGTTGTCAGACATCTATGCTTCACTCAGGTGAACTGTGTCAATGGGCTACCCTGTGAAAACACGTCTTTTGAGAATATGTGCACATGTGCTCCGCATAACACAGAAAAATTCCCAGAACACGTTCGGAACCCATTCTCCGCAAACACATGCGATCTCTAGACAATGCATCCGCTCAATAACATACACTGCGGATTTCAGACCACCCATTTGGTTTCGCATATTCCTAGAAATACCTCCGACTCGCGGCGGTGACAGCCAACAACATCTCATCCGCCCCTTGTCAGTGGACTCAAAGTGACAGCTGCTGTAGGCGCTACCAACACTCCTCCTCCCAGATTATCGGTGAACACCTCACAGGCTTCCACGAAAAGTATACCCACACACGTGTTCAGCATAACACGGAAATTCCCTGAAGATGCTATTCAACCACGAAATTCCAAAGCATCCTTTGAAAATATGCTCACATAAAACAGACAACGCTATTCGCCAAGGGAAGACCGCGAAATCTCGAGCATTCCCATTGGATAGCTGAGCTGGGAAAAACAGCATGATAGCAAGGTCAGACATGTGGGAGTTGTCCCATTGGCTAGCTGAGCTGGGTAAAGCCGCATGACAGCAAGTTCAGACATGTAGAGACCGATCCAGTCTTCTCATTGGCCAGCTCTTGGTATATAAGACCACGACATCTGCACGAGGGCATCAGTCTTCATCCGACCGCTGTTGCTGCCATTAATTAGCATGTCTTCCGCCGCTGCCCATGCCGCTGCCGCCGCCTCTGCTGCTGGTGTTGATGGGTTAATAATGTCTTTTCATACACTGCTTTTTTTTTTTAATGCGAGTTGTTCGTTAATCACATACGTCTTCTTCATTACATATGCTATAATGCAGTTAATGACCGAGTTCAATGCAGAGATGGATGGGAGGCGGTGGTTTTACCGCCGCCTCAGCCGCCAGTTCCATTCGTGGGGGATGACGCTTTATCTAGTGAATACTCTTATTTTCAAAAATTATTTTAAACATGTTTACCAGTTTCATTTTCAACGATTCAGTTGTATTAACGTAATTTTTTCGTGTTACAGATCTCGATGTAATCGACAGATTAGTTGAGGAAGCAGGCAAACCAATGTTGGAAACTGTTTCCGCTTCCGCAAAAAACGCTCCCGAGATTCTAATTCGGGTTAGTAATACCATTCAAGAAAATTATTATTATTTTTACACGTTTTGTGGCAGTGCTTGCTATTATTATGTTCAGCTGTATTAACGTATTTTTTTTTTTCGTGTTACAGATCTCGATGCAGCTGTGGAAGTGCAGGCATTTTCCGATCATTTGCCTGCTTCCATAAAAAGGATCCGGGAATCTGAACCAGGTTAGTAAAAAGTGTTTAAAGAAGAATATTACAATACGTCTGTTATTGGTATTATTATACGTCAGTGGCGGTGATTATTAGCTATAATTTTTTTTTTCTGTTGTAGATTACACGTCCCTCTCGTCATCTCTGCCGTCGATATCGGAGCTAGATATCTATTTACACGGCGGGGGTGGCGAGGAAATGCCAGAGTAGGTCCATTTAATACCCGATGTACCTGTCGCATCCAACGAACATCGGATGTTGGATGATGATAACGATGGGTACATCGCTGAATGGTTACCCACTCTGGAAGCGTGGGATCAGATTAACATTCGTAAAATACACTAATTTATATATATATATATATATATATATATATATATATATATATATATATATATATCTTCGTGTATTGCGATCGTGTACTTAACGTATGTGTTGTTGTTACAGAGGCCGACGTTGTTGCTGGCGGTGGACCCTCGGCAGTCGCGCCTGTCTCGCCCACCCAGGGCCCGTCAACAGTGCCCGATGTCGCCGCCCCACGGCCTCCGATACGGCGGGCGTGGGTGGAGAGGAGACGTGCCCGCAGACAGCAGCAGACGGAAGCATCTGCTCAGACTGCGGACGCGCCCTCGCCTGCGTTCCGCGATGGCGGCGCAGCACTCACATGCATAACGCCACCATCGAGGCGCCCTCGCAAATCTGTCGCTCCACGTCGCGTCGTGCGACGAGCCAGGTTAGCGGCAGTCCACTCTCCCGCCCTATACCATCTAGTGCTAGTGATATCAGGCCTCAGGTTGTCAACACGGTGCCTAATTTAGGATATACGGTTATTGCGGACGCTTTTGAGAAGCGGATCTCCTTTTCCAGAATACTGAATCCAGTAAATGGATACCGCGATCCATTTTTCTTCCTAGAAGGGTGTAGACCTGTTCTGGAAAGGGAACTGCTCAAAGTTGTTGAGTGTTATCGCGCCATTAAGTGTAGCGCAGTGCTGTGTTGCGAGTTGACACATCCTCCAAAGGTTGACGGTGGTGTCGAGGAAACCACTATCGTTTACATTTGGGGTGATAATGGCGTCATTACACCGACTGTACAAATATCTGAATGGTATGAGAATTTCACCTTGAGTGCTATTAGGGATCAGTTTTCAGAGATGGTAATTAGAGGTTCTGGAAAAAGCACTCAGCCGTGTTCTGCACTTGGACGTCCATTCACATCTCTTTGACCGACTGAAAGGCGGAAATAGTTTCATCGAACTTCCCAAAGATATTGCTGATAAAAAAGCGTGTGTTAACGTTAGAAACGAGCACGACGAAGCTTGTTTTGCATGGTCAGTCCTGGCTTGCGAGAAGAATCTACCTAATCATCCCAATGAAACACGTCGCTATGGTTGTATAATTTTAAAGGCATAGAGTTCCCCGTCAAACTTCAAGACATACATAAATTCGAGGCACAAAATACCGGTATTTCGGTTCACGTGTATGGCTTGGAGAAGAAAAAAGATCGTAAGCCAGATGAGCAAGACAATAAGTTGTAGGTCCCCTTCAATTTTCCAAATTCGCAGGTCACCGTGATTTACATGTCAACCTGCTTTAATTTTCTGATTCAAAAGGTGAGAAATTTCATTACGTATGGGTCAAAGATATGTCCAGACTTATTTCCTCCCAAGTTTCGAACCATAAGAGTAAAAGACATAGTTGTCTTCGATGTCTTAATTCATTCCAAACAAGCGAGTCACTTGCAAAGCATGAGTTAGATTGTGCTTTGCAAAAGGCGGTACGTGTTGTTATGCCAACAGAAGATAACAAAGTCTTGAAATTCAAGAATTTTAATCACCAAGAACGCTGTTTAGTTTCTGTTTACGCCGATTTCGAAGCTTTACAAGTTCCTATTACTCGATGTGGAGGGGACCCCGACGCCTCACATACCACCCTTACCCAGAAACACGTACCGTACGCCGTAGCGTATCAGGTTGTACACTCGTACGATTCCACCAAAAATGAACTAAAATCACACGTTGGGGAAAATCCTGCAGATTGGTTGCTCTCTGAGCTTGAACAAATGTCCTGGGAAGTTGGTAAACTTTACAGGCAGAACGTTCCAATGATCTTGACGCAGGATGATGAGGAATCGTACAAAAAGGCGGTAGATTGCCATATTTGTACTATGCCTTTGAATCGTAAAGCGGAAACTCCCCGTAAAGACCATTGTCACATTACGGGAAAATACCGTGGAGCGGATCATAACTCGTGCAACTTGAATTACCAAGCACCTAGACATATTCCCGTTAGTATTATCCCTGATAATACTGAGAAGTACATCTCATTCTCCAAGCGAATGACACCGAAAATCACGCTACGGTTCCTGGACTCGCTAAGATTCATGCAAGCGTCACTTCAAAAACTGGTTGAAACTCTACCTCAAAGTGAAATGCATATCACTAGAGATGCAATTCCCGATGAGACAGAGTTTCAACTACTGACTAGGAAAGGCGTTTTTCCATATGAATATCTGGATAGTATGGAGAAACTTAAAGAAACAGGACTACCCGATATATCTGCTTTCACCAGTACTCTTACAGGCGACACAGCGTCGGAATCAGATGATACGCATGCTTGTAATGTTTGGCGGGCGTTTAATATACCGAATTTAGGTGAATACGCGCGTTTGTACATGGAGACAGACGTGCCACTGCTAGCGGACGTGTTTGAGAAATTCAGAGACGTATGTATCGCCACATACTCTCTAGACCCTGCCTTCTATTACACAACAGCGGGGTTGTCCTGGGATGCAATGCTTAGGAAAACGCGTGTCAACATCGAGTTATTGACCGATGTTGACATGCTCCTGTTCTTTGAACGGGGGATCCGAGGTGGACTCTGTCAATGCATACATAGGCACGCCAAAGCGAATAACCCTCGGATGGGTGAGGCGTTCAACGCATCTGAGGCAACGAGCTACATCATGTACCTGGATGCCAACAAGTTATACGGGTACGCCATGCAGCAGTCTCTACCGATTGGCAGTTTCGCTGGCTATCCGATAAGGAATGCGTCAGATTAGGTGAAAATCTACGCAACAACAGGCGAGTTGTTTCCGATGCTGGGGTGGGGTATGTTTCAGAGGTAGAGCGAGAATATCCCCTTAATTTGCATGATAAGCATAGCGATTTACCGCTATGTCCAGAACAACGAGTTCCGCGAGGCGGTTCCACCCCTAAACTCCTGGCAACTCTGGGGTGTAAACAGAGGTATATAATTCATTATCAAAACCTCCAGCAATGTCTTGATTTAGGGTTGGAATTGATTAGAGTCACGCGAGCAATCTCCTTCAACCAGACTCCCTGGTTGAAGGAGTATATTGATTTAAATACCGAAAAAAGGGCTTCCGCATCTAGTGATTTTGAAAAAGACTTTTATAAATTAATGAATAATGCAATTTTCGGCAAAACAATGGAGAATTTGAGAAAACATCGCGATATTAGAGTTAGAACCGCGTGGGAGGGGGCAAGGAAATTGATTGCCAGGCCAAATTTTAAGCGGGTCACAATATTCAACGAGAACTTTGTTGCTGTGGAGATGGCTAAGACTGTTGTAGAGTTCACGAAACCTCTCTATGTGGGGATGTGCATACTAGATCTGTCCAAACTCCACATGTACCGATTCCATTATGAGTTTACAAAAACTCATTTTGCGAATCCAAAGTTACTTTATATGGATACGGACAGTTTTATCTATTGGGTAAAAGGTTGCGATCCATATGAAGTTATGCGGTCTCACGGTAATGAATTCGACACGTCTGGATATGCGGCCGATAACCCATATGGCATTGTTCCACAGAACAAAAAGGTTATCGGCCTAATGAAAGACGAGTCGAATGGGTTACCGATTGTGGAGTTTGCAGGTCTTCGATCGAAGATGTATGCGTATCGCACGTTGGGAGGCGCTACTTCGAGACGGGCGAAGGGTGTGAAACGTGCGGCATCCAAGGCCATCACGATGGAAGATTCTCTGCTGTGTCTGTATGGTGGTGTCGGCGATGCACCGCCTCAACCACGTCATATGATACAGCAGACTAGCATTCAATCGCGACGGCATGAGTTGTACACTGTGCTGCAGTCGAAGGTCGGTCTATGCCATCATGACGACAAGCGTGTGATTAGTGCGTGCGGCGTCCAAACTCGCCCGTACGCGCACTATTCACTTTTATCGAAGTGAATGGTTTCACACGCTTGTCATAGTTAGGTACGCATTAGATGCGTTGTACATATATATTTATCCCTCTAAGGGATTTTTTTCGCACAGAGTGCGTTATACATATCTTTCCCTTCAAGGGATTTTTCCCGCACAGAGTGCGTTGTACATATTCATCTGCCCCTCCAAGGATTTTTTTTTTTCCCGCACAGAGTGCGTTGTAATTCTTTGTGCACTTAGTGGCCTATAAAACTTGTAGTTCTTCTCATCCAGTAATTTATTTATTTCCGCACATAGTGGGCTGTAATTATTTCTGTACATAGTTAGACTGTGAAAAAAAAAATATCATCGTTCTTTCGCCCAGAGTGCATCTGTGAATTAGTAGTTTTAAAAGTTTCACCTGCCGCTAGCCGTCCAGCCAGAATAGATTTTAAGTGTATCTAAATATGTGAGTTCCACCCATTTTTTCTGTGTGATTTGCAACACCACTTGCTTTGTGTAAAAAAAATATCAGTACCAAATATACTGGTGAAACCATCAGCACATTGTATCACGTCATGTTGATTTTTTTTTTTTTTTTAAGAAAAAAACATTGTATTATCTCACCTGGAGCAAAGTACTCCAGGCTAGTCATTGGGTGTTGCCTGGGGTGGAATTTCACCAGTTTTTTTTCCGAATAGTTTTAAGTAAATTATTATTATTATTACTCAATGTAACAAAAATCCTCTGTTTTTAAAGAAAACTTTACTTGATGTGAAAAATATCAAATTCACCTCTGCTTAAAAAAACTTTAATCAATGGAACAAAAATCCTCTGTTTTTAAAGAAAACTTTACTCAATGTAAACAAAAAAAAATTGTGTCTGTTTTAAAGAAAAACTTTATGTGAAAGAAAAATATAAAATTCACCTCTGTTTAAAATGTTACTTGATGTACAATGTGAGAGAGAAAAAAATCTATTTGTTAAAAATTCAAACTTATTCTTTTATTTCAAAAAAATCAACCCTGTCATATATATGTGCTCAAAGAGCAAAGTATCAGTTGTTGTGTGTTTAACAAAGCGTAAAAAACATGGAAAAAAGAGTGTGTTTTAATATAGATGATAACAGAGTACCTTTAATGATTGCATGGAGTTATGTATATAAATCAGCACGTATTGGATGTTGGGAGCATGAGGCACGTGATCGTGCTCGATTCCAAAGACGTGTAGATAACTTGAGTAGAATTATATCGCCAGTACTTCTGAAGTTTTTAAATAAATAAAAACACATGGTTTCTTAGGTAGAATATAATTTATTATTCTCGTTCATCCAACTAAAAAATAGATTTAAATTGTCATAAGCACATACAAAACAATTATTATTTATTATCACTTTCTTGAGCCGATGGACTGCAGGACATCCAAAGGATCCAAGGTCTTGAATAACAGCATGTTTGTAGATTTTTCTCAACCAGACAGCCTTCTCCTCGCCTTTAACGTAGACCACGGCGTCAGGGGTGTCGAATAACCGGAGTGCTGCAACCCTATCTTTGTAGGGGACTCCAGGTTCATCCCAATGAATTCCATGGTAGAAACGTGTTAGCCACATTACACTCTTCCGTGTTTTAACACACCTCACATCCTTGAATGGTTTCGGTGATGAAATTTTTCTTGAGAATCTACCTATTACACCAACATCAATGTTCAAATGTTTGTATAGCTTATGGAACTTAACTACGGGGTCATCAGTCCCTAAACTTACAAACTACTTATGAACTAGCTACTACTAAGGACGGCACAAATATCCATGCCCGAGGGGGGATTCGAACCCCCGACCGTAATGGCCGTGCAGACCGTGACTGGAGCGCCTCACTCCCCTCGGCCACCGCGGACGGCACGCCAACATCTGTGTAGGCAATGAATGCAACATCTTTAAATATGAAGCGCTTACACTCATCGTCGTGGAATCCTTGGATATCTACAACGACGTTCACACGTTGACTCATGGTTGTGAAGTGACACACACGCACAGTGTATTTAGTTCCTTATACAGCTCGCTGTACAATACCGGTGAGAGGGCAGTACTTAATTACACGATCGTGTAGTACTAAAGAATATGCAGATGTGCGTTCTGGAAAATTTGCTAAAGATTCAAACTCAATCCTCACATATATCGGATCAGATTTAATTACTTCATTCTGTTTGGAACAATCTATTACAATTATCGGTGCCAGTTCCCTGAATTTCAGTGGGTTAAGTAGACAGTTATCTTCTTCCTTGTCGTAGTATGAAGCACGAAACCTCGCATACATGTCAAAAGCTAGTTTTTGTTCCACTCCAGTTGTAAATTGTCGTATGGATAGAATTCAGAATTCAGGTATACTTTAGCATTACTCAAACCACAATTGTCGAACACTGTTGAATCTTTTGCCGGATTACCTCTTCTATCTGTTTGAAAAGCAAGTATGATGAATCTAGGTGTCTCCAGCTGAGCAGATGTTTTGATAGCCCATGTCTGTCGGTTTGCAGTGGGTAGCACAGGATACTCAAAAAGCTCCCATGAGCGGAATGCTAGAGGTAGATATGTACCTGCATTCAGAACTTTTAAAAGCTTCAAACGTTCTTCGTCCGTGACAGTAATGTGAGGCATTTTCCACAGTATTTTATTGATGACGATTTCTCCCTCCTCTGGAGTATTACCATGAACGTATGAGTTGTTATCCGATGCACTGCGTATTAAGATAAGCTCTTGTTTGGCATTTATAATTCGACGCATGTCTTCGAAGTAGCCCATAAGCATTTTTAGAGATATGCACGCTGTAAACCGCTTGTGCTCGGCTACCGCCGGCTTCTCGATAAATCGTCCCGCATTTTCCAACACATTCAAGTCTGATTCTGTTGCGGAGAGATAAGTTGTAAGGGTTGATGTTATACCGACATTGCGTGTGCGGTCAATCTCAACTCCATTAAGCTCATACCGCATTACTTGAAACAGGAATGATAGCGCACTGCGAGTAAGCTCAGAGGCTGCTGTAGAGGTGCCATCCTTCTTCTTAAATGTTGCATCTAAATATAAGAAACTCTTGCAAGGCAGAGTTAAAGCGTCTTGATGCTGGATGACTATCCGAATTTCGTAATTTTTGTTAAATGTGGTTGATGCATAAGGTTTATGCGATATGTATTAATGACGAATAATGCAATTGTCATATTCTGGTTGGGTGGTTATATCGAGCGACATATTTGACAGGTTTCAAACCGACCGATTTAAGAAACTCGTAGTTTGACGGTGTTATCACTTTGGTGCTTTGATGCGAAGTGTCGTGCCGCGGTGTGCGCACTGGGGTTTTATACTTTATCCCCATATCGTTTCAGATGCAGTCTCACAATGATTTCCTCACCGCGAAAGTCAACAAGTTTGTTATCCTGGTCTACAATGCGTAGTTCCAAATAATCCAATGACTGAACTGTCACCGGGAGGTAGATAGCGTTGTGAGGGGTTTCAATAATCTTGTACCCTGAAGCAACTGCCGGGAAAAATCGATATATTGTGTGAACCTGTTTGTTGTTTAGGTATGAGTTGGTTACAACACTGCACTCAACACGAATTGTATTGACTGGTAGAATATCCACAGTCCGATCGGATGCGTAGAATGTTTCAGAATCTTTCTTCAAAATCTGACCTCTTGTGAAGCCCAGTAGAGGTCCTATTGATCCTTCCCGGCTGAAGTCGATTGATGCGATGGATGTACGTATTTCAGATTTTAGAGTATTTGTATTTGCACGCAAAACAATACCCTTCCTAAACTCTTCCAAAACTCTATTTATATCGTCAATATCATATGCACCCTGTTGAATTATTATAGTCTCTTGTTGACCTTCAACTTCTAGATGTAATTTATTGTTAGCTTCTGTGATATTTGGAATGCTGTTATATGTCTCCAGTCCAATCAGAGCAATACACCACTCACCATCGCTTAAATCGATCGGCGGGAAGTAATTTGCACATAATACGGACGACCGCTCTTTAAAAGTCAGAGTGTACGACATCACATCCCAGGCTCGACTGAAGAATTGTTGTTGAGGACTGTGCTATTTATATTTTCTTCTTCGTGTATGTTAGGAGGAACATAATGCACAAATCTCCACACAGATAAGTATTGAACTCTTGGTACCGTCGGAAGTTGTAGAAAACGTTTATTCTGCTTGTAAAGTATCGTTGTAGTTCCTCGGGAGGTTGGAGGTTTCCAAACGAGTCGTAGTAAAAGACGTTGTTACCGCATTTTTTTTACATATGCTACCCAGTGAGTTCCAGGTCCGCCGGCGACATCTAAATTTACAATGGCACATTCTCCTGATCGCCACATAGTCTTTGGCAATGTTCAAATGTTTGTTAAGCTTATGGGACTTAACTACGGGGTCATCAGTCCCTAAACTTACAAACTACTTATGAACTACTTACGAACTAGGACGGTACAAATATCCATGCCCGAGGGGGGATTCGAACCCCCGACCGTAGTGGCCGTGCAGACCGTGACTGGAGCGCCTCAGTCCCCTCGGCCACCACGGCCGGCCTTTGGCAATGTATTCCGCATAAACACGCCTCTGAATGCTGGAATACTGAGCTTCTTTTTAACAAACTTTACTAGATCTGTATTTGTAAGAGGTTTGTCTGGTAGTATTACTAATGGGACTTTATTATTATTATTGCCTCCCTTTATGAAGAGGCCGAGTCCTTTCTTGTACGGTTTCAGGTAGAGTCCATTCCCAATAGCGGCTGCTTCCATCATACTGTTGTGTCTTCGCGCTTCCTCGAGCTGTTGTTGAGCGTTTTTCGCGTTATTGATCGTTCTGGCAATAGCCGATGCGCCTCCGGCTAGAGATCCCACTGCCGAAAGTCCTGCCAGATATGGAATAAGGAACGGGATAATCCCACCTGATACGTTTTTCGGTATTGGTAGAACTCTAGGTGTTTTAGCCATCCTCGTCGATTCTTTATTTTTTGTCAGAGCTCGTTTAGCTGCATACAGAGCTGTTAAAATGCAGTTCTTCTTACTCTTCTTTAGGACGCGACGTGCCGCATTCATCGCTTGTCGAAAACCCAGACCAAGCTTAATTTTGGCTTGCATGGTCTTATCTACTGCTAATGCTGCAAGACGCTGACCAATACCTATATCGCTCATTTTCCTTATCGCTTTTGCTCTATCCGCTAAAATACGATCTGCACTGTGACGGTCTTGATTCGATGCGTATGCGATGTCGTGTACCATACACGCCTCGTCGATCAGATTAATACCTTTATTACCCCGTGCTAGTCGTTTTCTAAGCTTTGTTCTAGGTCCGCAGTAGTTATATCCAGGGATGTGGAGCTCAACAGGTAGTTTATCGAGAACACCACCACCTCCTGTGATGCGTCTTCTGCAGGACATAATATGCTACTGATGCAATTGCGCTACTTGCATCTTGTTATATAGCATTTCGTCAGTCACGGTCTGCACGGCCACTAGGGTCGGGGGTTCGAATCCCCCCTCGGGCATGGATATTTGTGCCGTCCTTAGTATTAGTTAGCTGATAAGTAGTTTGTAAGTTAAGGGACTGATGACCCTGTAGATAAGTCTCATAAGCTATACAAACATTTGAACATTTTGAAGCATTTCGTCTGCGTCAATCCAACTGTTTTCCGTATCTGGGAAACCGAGCCATTTAACTAATACTCGATGTCCACGGCGTTTCACAACTCTCTCTATGAGAAACACGTCTGGTTTAGAACTTTTCTGCAGTTCTTCAGAGTAAAAACAACCTGCAATTTCTTCCCCCTTGCGGTCATTTAAAATATAAGTTCTAGGATTCGTTCGCTGCACCTTTGAGACGGTGAATATCTCAGTTGACCAGTTTGGTAGGTATGATTTCTCGAAGGTGGTTTTGTGTTTTGAAATACGCACAAAGTCTCCAACTTTAAATTTTTGTCTGCGGTGGTCAGCCATTTTATTTCTGAAGTAAACGGTGTTTAGAAGTTCGTTATCACGAACATCGATTGGTCTCATTTTTATCGTGCTGTGTTTGGTCTTGTTACACTGAGCGATTATTTCAGGAAGAATATAAGTCCATTTGTGTGATCCACGTAGATTAAATAGCTTCCACATTCTTGTTTTTATTGTTCTGTTCAGACGCTCCACAATACTTGCTTTCAAATGGGTGAATGTTGAGTAGTGGTTTATGTGATACCGAGTCATCACAGTCTTGAAATATTTATTGTAAAATTCAGTTCCATGATCTGTTTGAAGATTTTTAGGACACCTGCACGTCCCAGTCTGCAGCAGTTTTTCAAACACACGTGCAACATCTTTACCAGATTTCGATTTCAGAGGTAGTGCCCATGCAAATTTAGAATATGAATCGACGATCATTAGAATATATTTGTAGCCTTTATTCACACGAGAATGCTGCTGCATATCCACAAGATCAGCCTGCCACAAGTCATCCAAACCTTTGATCATCACAGGTCTGCGAGGGTATGTTTTACGTGCTGGCTTATGGAGTTCGTCAACCACTGTCTCCATTCTTATTCGATAATACCTCTCTCTCTAAGCTGTGAAATTATTGAAACAACCTCATTCGAGTGCGCGGTATTGCCGGCAGCGGCAGATGCCATCAGTAGCCGTAAGCGGTCTACTAAATCGTCCGGTCGGCTGTAGTATATATACTCAGGAGCTTGACCGCTCACACTTTTATGCTGTATATCAATTCCATCTCCAGTACTACTTTTTTTCTTCTCGTTATCTAGTATGTGCTTTATAAAGTTTTTGTATTTCACGGAGGTTACGCTTTTCGGTTTCCCATCGACATCCTTATGTAGGTCCGTCAGAAGCACTATTTCCCGATAAGTGTCGAGATCTGTAGACGGGTAGTTTGATGTTCTCGGGGATTTTAAGAAGATGAGATTCAATAGACCTTGAGTTCTTTGAAACTCTTTATCACCAATCTGTATCGTGTTTTTGGTTAATCTTACGGGTTTTGTACCTAGCGTATATGGTCTTACTCTGCTGACACCATATGTTTTGTCTATTCTTGATTCGTTGTGGCTGTTGAAAAATTCTTTAACACCATTATCGCCATCTCCATCGTTATCAGCGCGGTTGTTGATGTCGGCGGAAATTTGTTTGAGAGAATCCGTAACTGGTTTAAAGGTTTGTCGTAGCATATTATCTTGTTTCAACTGTCCTAAACGCAGCAGTCGTAGCTTATCGCGAATAGCCCTCCGCTCTTGGATAAGTTTCTGCTCGTTTGACATGCTGGTAAATACTAATCGGTTTTTGGTGTTGCACTCTGTTTTATATGTACGTCAATCTTCATCCTCTTCCTCTTCTTCGCAGGCTTGTTAACTGTATCATCTTCCTCTTCTTCAAGATGGTTTAGTTTCCTATCCATATCATCAAGTCTTGCATGTGCTTCATTGTTACGTAACAGGATAAGTCTATAATAATTTGTATATTCCTTTCGAACGTCTTTGATTTTGTCACTGAATAATGTATTTATTTTACTGATAGCCCCTTCAATATGTTTGCTCACACTCTACTAGTTCATCACGAAATGATTCAATTTTGCTGTTTACATACATGTGAATGTTCTGTCTCTGCGCACCACGACCGCCCGACGGGCGTGCGAATTTATCCATGGTGTTGTGTGAAATGATGTAACCACCGTTTCTCAGAGCTATTTATGTGAAAAAGAGTCTTGGAAGTTTCGTCTATACCTACCATCATCCAGTTTTCTGGTTTTGTCTATAACGAGAAACCCATACTGAGAATGATTCCAGTAATCTGCGCACATTTTTACAAACTCATTGAAAGACATGTCGGTTCCCACATGGGCTTGGTAAATATGTTTTAAATTCAAATTATCTTGTTTGAATGCTATAATGATGTTTGCGTTATCCCGCTACACATATTTTGGGATTCGAGAATATGTTTGACTAAGATAAAAAACATCAACATCCATATGTCTCCCGAAACAGAAATATCGTCGAATTTGGTCCTGGTTTTCCACGGCTACATCGTCAAATATGAAGACAGTGTTCGGTTTTATGTTCTATGGAGGTGGGATATCGGCGCTCTGGTTATACGTGGTGTATGTCACATCATCTAAACCTTTTAATATCTTGTGTAGCATCTGGTATTTAGGCTGTGAGAGAGTTTTTGAGAAAATGCAGACATGTTCGAAGCGGATTCCATCTATGTGGGTTAGCAGTGTCATGAGAAGATTTGTTTTGCCACAGTTCAAATGTTCAAATGTTTGTAGAACTTATGGGACTTAACTACGGGGTCACCAGTCCCTAAGCTTAGAAACTACTTATGAACTAGCTAAGACTAAGGACGGCACAAATATCCATGCCCGAGGGGGGATTCTAACCCCCTGTCCGTAGTGGCCGTGCAGACCGTGACTGGAGCGCCTCAGTCCCCTCGGCCACCGCGACCGGCTTGCCACAGTTCGATGGTCCTACAATTATCGCGCGAATATTATCTGGAAGGAGCACACCATTCTTCTTACAACCTTCTTCTTCTTCTCCCACAGACCAGTCTTCAACTGTAAAATTAGGGTGATGTTTCACCCACCCTGCCATGTTACTGACTATGTCACATACAGGCGTGCAATGGACATATATACAGAAGAACGTCTGTGCAATGATTTTAGATGAGATGAGGGATATTATAATGTTATGAACACAGATTTTTTTTACATACATTTTTATTCATTCCAATGGCTGAATACAGAATCAACATAGAAATAAGGTTTACATTCTTTTCTTTTTTCGTCCGATTGTGGGTTTGCAATAGCAGTACAGTATTTAGCAAACAATTGTCTTCTATACGCTAGAAATTCACTTCGTATTAGGTTCACAGCAGGAGGAGCAACAAAGTATTCAGGTATTCCATCGGTAAATTTAACTTCTAAGGAATTCACACTTATTGGATTTACTGGTGCTGACTTGGGTACTGATTGAACACACATAGATATACACTGATGTACATCATCCAGTTGTATACTATGACTACATAGGTAAGTCACAATATCATCGTGGAGTGCTTTAACATAACACGACCACAAGAACAGTCTGTCAGATGCAAGTCGTATTGCATCACATAAATTAATTAAATTTATAACACTGGAATGTCGTATGTAAGTACAAGATTTACCATCTGAAATCATTAACGCGGCATCTCCATACATTTCCAATACAGTTACAGTTACACCGAAGGAAACTTCAGGAGGTGGGCGCGCTGGATTATATTCAGAAGTCATTTTCTCACAAATAATAGGCAGTGTTGAGACTAGTTTATCCCATGCATGCTTGTAAAACCGTACTTTAGTGCCATGTTTAATGTTTTCAACTTCAATAGCCACTTCCCATTGCTACTCATCACTGGGTTGTAAACCAACTGTTATACGTTTGGAACCACTAACTGTTAAGTTATACGTGGAAGCAAAAAGTAGCACTGTTGGAGGAGGATTCATACTTTTTGTCCCGTCGCACGATGAATGCGGCCAGCCATTCGTTACATCACATCCTCGTGATGGGTCGTATGAAGGTGGCCAGTAATTTGAAGGCTCATGCTGCTCCTGCGGGCTGCCGTTGCACTCCTGTTTCAACGTGTCGGGAACTGGTTGAGTGTCTTCATAGGCGGCAATCGGAATCTGCCTCAGTAACTCCATATCATCGTTCAGCATATTTGTAGTAGTATCGGGTTCTGTGGAAAAAAGCATGAAGTACATGAATACACACACATGTGGAAGATATAAACGCGTCTAATATTTTTTCACACAACTACTTACGTTTTTGATTATTACTGCTAAACGGCTTGCTGGATGGAGATTCTTGTTCTCCTCCTCCTCCAACAGTAGGTGGAATCCAATGATTTTGACCAGTGAGATCAATGATTGGGGTTTGCATCAGAAACTCTACATCATCATTCAGCATCGCTGCAGTATCGGGTTCTGCAGAAAAAAGAACCATGAATATACACACGCATACATGCATATTAACTTACGTTTTTGATTATTATTATTATTCTTCCTCCTAGACTGAGACAGAGCGGACTGCTGCTGGCGTTTCATGATGATGATGTTATCCCTCCAACACTCGGCGTCTGAATGATTGTAGAGAGCCGACTGAGCACAAAGAGAGGCTGCTTCGCTCCGATTGTTCGATGGTCAAGTCGTGTGCTCTCATTGGTCGATTGTAGTCACGTGGTAGGGAGGGGAGGGAGTGGTTGCGGGCTGTGCTCTCATTGGCTGCTGGTGGTCACGTGACTGGTAGGGGTGATGTAGATAGTCACGTGATGCCTTGGGGTGAGCTCAGTTCCACGTCAGATGTGGAGGAGTGAACACATGCAATTGCAATAACAATAAACAATAACAATAAACAATTACCCTAATTACCCTAAGTACATGTAATTGCAAGTACTCTCGGTATATGTAATTACTCTAAGTACACGCAATTGCAATTATTCAATTACTCTAAGTACACATAATTACAATTACTCTAATTATGCAATTACTCTAGTTAAATTGATATCAATTTGTGACCCAGAAACCGCTTTTGCATTCTACTCCTTCCCTCTTGTATTTAATATTGTTCTTCACAAGTGCTGAGAACAAGCCTAGATGCAAATTATGTCTAAATTCCGTTGCGCCATAAATGTTTTCTTAACCACATTTCTAAGATAACTTTCATTGTGGTGGCTTGCTTATTAATGCCTGTGTGTAATAACCTGTGAGCTGCTATGTATACTGATCACTGTAGTATTAACTTCCTGTTATTGAAGTAATTTGAAACGAGTCAGTTCTCAGTTTGGGCCAGGGAACAAGGCTTTGTAGCAGGGAGTAACCAGTAGTTCACATGGACCTCATTTGCTACTTTTAGTGAAAAACCGACCCCCTTTTTCGTACAGTGGTCGACTTTTATCTGGCTTACCGCTGCCAGGATTCTCTCTTCTAGCGGGTCATCTGTTTAATGAAATAGTTTTTTTGATTTAAATGCATGCGGGAATATTCTTAAAATTTTTTCTTTCCCCTCCCAGTGGATGAATGTGTGAGATTAGCAGCACGCATTAATCTATTTCATTTCATGTTTTCAGCACTCGTGTGTTTTTTGGAAGGGTTATTTTATTTAATTGTTTTTGTAAGAAGAGCACAGCAACAGTGCATTGCGTGTGAAGGTGTTAGTTCGTATTTTGTTACGCGGTTCTTTGTTAGGCTAATTTTGTGTTTGTTACTCTTGTTGTTCTAAATTTTTACTTGTGACGATGGAGAATAGTTCTGCCTTGTCCGTTTCCACTCGCTCTAGGCGTTTAAACCCAAGTCAGGAACGTGAAAAGTCGTCTAGGTCAGATGTTTCGACCGAAACGGAAAAGTTGCGAGTACAGACGGCCGCGTTCTCGTTGAAAATGCGACTTGTTTAAACGTGGACGCGACAGGAAGTGAATGTAGGGGCGAACAAAGCGAACAGCATACCAATATGCCAATTTCTGCTACTGCGCAAACTAGTTCGACCAGTGTTACTAGGCCCGTATGCGTTTCTGATACGACTCTAAGCGACCTCATGACTTTCATGAGAGAAATAAAAACACAAATAAAAGTGCAGAATGCTTCCGTTCAAGAAATAAAAGCAGGGATGGAAGCGCAGAATGTGTCTGTTCAGGAATTAAAAACAGGGATGGAAGCGCAATATGCTTCAGTCCAGGCCGAACTTGTCAAGGTTTCTGCGCAGTGCAGTGAGGTGCAAAGTAACACCGTTCAGGTTATTAACAATAATCTGGATGGGTTGCGCACCGATATAGTGCGGCTAGTTCAGGAACGGCATGAGGTAGCAATGAATGGTATCTCAAAAAACGCAACCAAAATTTCAGGCAATGCAAAAGCTATATCTGCCCTCTCCGATCGTGTAGATACTAATATCCACTCTCTTGAGGAGAGAGTCGAATTAGTTAAGACTTAGGTCCACTCTCTTAACGAGAGAGTAGATTTGGTAGACGGTCGGGCGAAAACACACACAGATGAACTAGGCGCAAACACAGATGAAGTAGGAGCGTGCGTTAACGAACTGGCCACCTCGGTGGCGCATCTTCTACAGACTGGGGAGACAGCGGCCAAAGGAGAAGTTCCCGCTGTTGTAAATGAATTGGAAGAAGTTCGTGACTTACTCCGATTCAAGGAAAAACAGTGAGAAACTAACTGTAGGCGTTGCGATGTAGCGGCCGAGTTTGAAGAAGGCGTCGCACGTCTGGAGCAAGTCTCTTTTCCACCCCCGCCTCCCCCACAAGTAGAAAACGCCTGTGTGGAGGTCGGCCCTGTCGTTCCGACCACGGAGATGATTCGGCTTTCAAGGATGATGAGGTCGAACCTCTGCGTGCCCGTCCTGCCATAAGAGAAAGAACGAGTCGAGTGCCTGTGCGAGAGACAGTGCAGGCGTTTGATTATAATCACTTTCTCACTGTAAAAAAGTACCAGGTCTTCCGAAACTCTGCAAGCGGGTTACACCTGCATGCGTGGCTAGAGGAATTCGATTACTCTCTGCCTCCGAACTGGCCAGAAGGACAGAAAATCGAGTATGTGTGCGGATATCTCGAGGGGGAGCCCGCCAAGTGGATGTGACCTCTCTTAAGATATTGCCGCTACTACGATGATTTTAGGGAACATTTCCTGTCTGCCTACTGGTCGGAGAGGCAACAGGAACGAGTAAAAAGCAACATTCTAGTGATGCCCCACTTTGCTAACAGCAATTGCAGGAGTCTCGGAGAATTCTTTCAAGGAATGATGCAGAGAAATCAATTCCTTGACTACCCATACCCTCCGCGTGAATTGATAAGAATTTGGGCGTCGAAGCAACACCACCTAGAGACAAGGCCTTACAACAGGCCGTGCCTACGTCACACCTAGAGGCCGCGGCCGCCACCTCACTGGCTGTTGGCTGGGGCACGCCCACCGCCGCGCAGCGGTCGGACAGTCAGATGGCGGCAGCGGCCTCTAGGTGTGACGTAGGCACGGCCTGTTGTAAGGCCTTGTCTTCTAGGAGGTGTTGGTCGAAGCTCCCACGAAATGTGCACAATGACGTCCTTGCAGGAAGCTGCAAGGAGGACATTGGGTCCTTCCAGGCTTACCTGGAGGAACTAGAATATGACGGAAATTACAGACCTAGAAGAAACGGCAACGGCTATTCTAGGAGAAGTAATCAGAGCGACAATAGCGCTAGGAACAACCGCGCAGAAAGTAATAGCAGCGTGGAGTCCGGTCCTTCCAACGCTGAGAATCAGCAACAGCGGAGGAACGGGCACGGTTATTGGCGTGGTAAGCGAGAAGACAAGCGCTGAAAGTAATAAGGGCTACGCGACCCGCCAACAGAATACGTGGAAATCAGGTCCGCGCCATAACAAACTGAAAGACACCAGTGTTAGTACAAGCCAGTAATAATTTGCTGTAGTTGATCATCACTCGATCAATCTGCTCGGAAAGGATCATATACGTACTAAGCTCTCTTTAATTTTGTGTTTCTAGGATAAATTAAGTGATATTCTTACCACCAAATGTTCAAAAGTTCAAATGTTTGTTAATCTTATGGGACTTAACTACACTTAACTACAGGGTCATCAGTCCCTAAACGTACAAACTACTTATGAACTACTTACGAACTAGGACGGCACAAATATCCATGCCCGAGGGGGGATTCGAACCCCCGACCGTAGTGGCCCTGCAGAACGTGACTGAAGCGCCTCAGTCCCCTCGGCCACCGCGGCCGGCTAGTCTTACCACCTCTGTGATTTATGTTTGTAGATTTATGCTGTATTTTGTATGTCTTTTTTAGTGTTTTCTTTAAATGGTTTGTTTTAATAGTGTTTTCTGTTATATGTGTCCTTTGTATATGTATGTGTTTGTTGTGCGATTTCATTTCGTCATAACGCTTCTTCATGTTGTATGCGTGTTTTGTGTATTATAAGGTACACGCTGCAGTTGGGGTAGATAACAGCAACTTGACAGTTCCATCTGGTCGGCTGTTTGACGTACGTTACCTTGACACTCCGTTTTGTACATAAAAAATTATTTGTGTGACATGTTAAAGTGTCTCTGTTAGCTATAAGGCTGCCTGCCTCATAAGTTTTTTTTTTTTTTTTTTTTTTTTTTTTTTTTTTTTTTTGTCCATGATTTTATCTTCTTGTTTCCATCGTGAGGATTGATGGTGCATAATCTAAGTTCTTTAGGCCATGTTAAGTATTTTATTGTGTATATTTTGTGTATGTCTTGTTTATGGTAATTTGTGTCCCGGTATATCGTTTTAAGTGTGTGTGTGCTCTTCTTCACTGTGCGTGAAATTAGCCTTGTTTAGCAAGAGCTTTAGTTGCCACCTTTACTGTAAATTTTATATCGGCAATCTCCCTGTTAGGTAGCATGTTTATAAGACGCCGTGGTAGGCGGAAACGCCGTAATTCATAGGATGTTTAGTTGCACGTAGATGCTCTGTGGTGTGGATGTTCAGGGGTCTAGATAATTTTGTCTAGGGATCGTCCATTTGAATAACATTCTGTGACGACAGTTTGTTCTTGAATGTGCTCAGCACACTTTGTTCACTATAACTAGCACTGGATATATCTGTGTATATCGTTTTAGTTCGTGTGCTACCAAATGTTTTGTAGACATGTCATCTGACAGAGAATATTCGAGATCTACTTTTAATATATCCAACTGTCTCTCTGAAATATTACAGTTTGGAGCATACTCAATTTACTTATTTAAAATTTTAAGTTCTTCTGTGGTAAATCTAAGGTTTGACAAGTTTATGAATCGTTCTGCAAACTGTTGAGGTTTGGTGTTTAATGGGGCACATTTATAACTAAGTAACTGTTCAAGTTTCGCTTTCGCGGGCAAGGGAAACAGTTAGTGCTACTCAGCAAGTCGGACTACATTGAAAAAGTGTTTACATTTCTTCACCCCGTAGAATTTCCCCAGTTACCAAATGACCCCACTAAGAAATTCGCTACAGTCGGCGTTTCGAATGCCCCCTCGGGCATGGATGTTTGTGTCGACTTTAGTATTAGGTAGTTCATAAGTAGTTTGTAAGTTTAGGGACTGATGACCCCGCAGTTAAGTCCCTTAAGCTTAACAAACATTTGAACATTTTTATGAAATTCGCTGTAGAAGTCAAGAATGCGATTGAAACTTGTCAAGTCCTATTCACAGAAACTGATGTAAAATATTTAACAAATATGAATCCAATAGCACCTAGACTGCATGGATTGCCCAAACTTCACAAAGAAGGCTTTCCAATAAGACCAGTATTATCTGTAGTTTCAGTCCCTTGTCATAAGTTAGGTAAAGAGTTACATTCAGTCTTCAAAGAAAAAAACAAACAAATTTACACTAAATTTGGCATACTTAACACTCTTGCATTAGTAGGAAAAATAAAAGATGTAGACATCCCACGTAGTACCAAGCTCGTTTCTTTCGATGTAAGCAGCCTGTTTTCCAACATTCCTGTTGGAGAAGTTACGGAAGTTTTAACAGAATTGTTGTACAAAAGTAGAATAAACCCGGTTGAGATTGATGATATAAGATTTACAATAGAAACTTGCTTGAAAGAAAATTACTTCCACTTCCAACAAAATATGTACAAACAGTCAGATAGGTTAGAAATGGGGTGCCCTCTGAGTTCTTTGCTAGCAGAAATGTTTATGGATAATTTCAAACAAACATTTTAGATAAAGAGCCCCTAAGCTGTAAAATACGCTATTTGACTAGCTTTGTGGATGATGTACTGTCTCTGTGGACAGGCATAAACAGATAATTAGACAAGTTTTTCCAAAACTTAAATTCACAACACACTAAAATTAAATTCACGAAGGAGGTTGGAGGAGACTCGATCAACTACTTGGAACTGACGATAGACAGCAGTCAGGAAAAGCATTTACTTAAAATACACAGAAAATCAACTTCCACAGGCACAGCAGTACCTGCCAATTCCCAGCACCCAACAACACATAAACATGCAGCCTTCCACAGCATGGTGCATCGTCTATTATCTCTACCTCAGACCAAAACAGATTTCGAGAATAAACTGGAAATAATTAGAGGTATTGCATTCAACAATGGTTACAGCCCTACCCCGACTGACAACATAGTTTGTAAGAAAAAGAGACAGAGGATAATACCACTTTTGTACCCTCCTCAAAAAGATACCTAATAACAGAGACACAAAATGGGCACCAATGTTATAGGTTGGAAAAAAGTCAGAAAGGCTTGCCAGCAAACTTAAGTCCAGATAATACACCCCAGCCTTTCATAATAGGAATACTATTGCCAACTTTCTCTGCAACAGAAAAGACATAATTCCACCTTTGGAAAGGAGTATATAGGATCTATTGCAATCTTTGTGGCAAAGTTTTTGTAGAACAATTAGGTAGTGCTATAACTACTAGACTGGCTGAACATGGGAGGAGTTGGAGACTAAAAAGAGAGATATTCCGCCTCAGTAGAACACGCCTTCAATGAATGTCATGCCTTTGACATTAAATGTGTTGTTCCCCACAGAGTGCATAAAGGGAGAAAGCTAACATTGCTTGAAATTCTATCAACAAACACTAAGCTCAGAAACCAAACCCAATTAGATCAAACCCAATTCCAGTATTCATCCTTATTAAAGAAACAGCTATTATGTGTAATACTGCTATCATGCTTGTTGAAATTGTGTAATGTCTCTCACCCACATTCCAATGTTCTTCCTTTCTTGTGCTACTCACATTATTCTCGTGAAAACCAGCGGATTTTAATATAGGCTATATACTTTAATATACCGTTTTATTCCATCTTGACATACTCCAAACATATGTAATTGTCCCCCACCCATATTTTAGTTTTTATATTTTCCTCACCTGTACCCCTCCTACTTTTGTTTATATATATATATATATATATATATATATATATATATATATATATATATATATATAAGTTAATTAAATATACAATTGTATTTACTGGCACACTCATTGTTAGTTCAGCTTATTTATTGAAAATTAATTTATAGTTATTTCTTAGTTACAGTTTTCTTTTAATTGGTTGGGCGTCTCTGTTTGTTAAAAAATTCTTAAAGGCTGCATAGTCTATGACTGACACATATCTTAGTAAGATCTTTGTACTCGAAACACAGCAGCTGGCGTGATGTGGCTAATCTACACTATAAAGTAGTCTGAAGATGGCCTAAGAAGCCGAAAGCTAGTGCACAACAAAATAAATATTACTGTGGAACAAATATATAGTCTACACAGTTATTTATTATGTCTGTTTCATCAAGAACCGACTGAAGAGTCAATAAACAATACATGATTCTTTCAATTTGACATCTGCTACTGATTTTCCTATTTGGGTAGGAAACTTTTGTATAGACCAAGATAAGTTCAAAAACATAAATGCTTATGTTGAGAATGGTCTTTCTGATCATGGCGCACTGCTAGTTACAGCAAGTTGAAACAGACAGGAAAGTAGTGTGTTCAATTAATGACTGCCGCGGCGGAGCGCATTGAGGCGCTATGCTACGATGCGCAAGGCCGCTCCCCGTCGGGGATTCGAATCCCTTCTCCGGCATGGATGTTTGTGCCGTCTTCAGTATAAGCTAGTTCATAAGTAGTTTGTAAGTTTAGGGACTGATGACCCCATAGTTAAGTACCATAAGCTCTACAAACATTTGAACTTTTTTTATTTTTATTATTATTTTTTTAAATTAATGATTGATTTAACAGTCACCAAATTTACGGAAGCATACAGCAGTTAGACACAGAAACAGTCAAATATCATGAAAACTACTGTGCGGTATTAAGAAAAGGTATCAAAATGTTGAGAAGCACTCTGAGATTAGTAATCTCTGATAATAAAATTAAAACAAATTGGAATATAATTGAAAGGGAAACGGGACAACCAAGAGCACGTTTACCAACATAAAGCCATAAGTTGAAAATATTTAAAAAACACATTTTAAATGTCGTGGACAAAATAGGATCTAAATGTTTCATAGAACAGGCAAAGCTATTAATGGAAGAGGCCATACCCATGCAGTCTGATATAATTAAAATTCCATTCACCTCTCCCTTAGAAATTACGAAAATGATAAACTCTTTCAAAAGTAAAAGCTCATGTGGAATTGATGACATTTCCAGCAGACTACTAAAAGCTTGTTCCCAACAGATAAGTAGGATTCTCAGCCACATATGCAATAGCTCTCTGAAGCAGGGTATTTCCCACATAGACTAAAATATGTTATTGTTAAACCATTGCACAAAAAGGAGATGTGTCTGATGTCAATTACTACAGCTCAATCGCACTTGTGACAGATTTATCCAAAACGAAACTTTCACTCTTCAGCGGAGTGTGCGCTGATATAAAACTTCCTGGCAGATTGAAATTGTATGTCGGAACTGGGATTCGAATCTGGGACCTTTACCTTCGCGAGCAAGAGCTCTACCGTCTGAGCTATCTCGGTACATTTTACGGTCTGTCCTCACAACTTAGTTCTGCCAGTACCTCGCCTCCTACTTTCCAAAATTCCAAAGAAGTTCTCCTATGATCCTTGCAGGTACTGGCAGAAGGAAAGTTGTGAGTACGGACCTAGAAGCGTGCCGGGATAGCTCAGACTGTAGAGCACTCGCCCGCGAAAGAGAAAGGTCCCAGGTTCGAATACTGGTTACGGCACACCATTTTAATCTGCCGGGAAGTTCATCCAAAGTCCCTAAGAAAGCAATTTATTCAAGAGTACCTTTCTACATTTGTAAAACTAAGATACTAATACAATGTCAGTTTGATTTCCAGCAGGGCTATTCAATAGAACATGCTATATGTGCTTTCACAGATCAAGTATTAAGTGCTCCGAATAACTGGACATCACCAGTGATCTCTCAAAGGCTCTTCAGTGTGTAAATCATGGAATTCTTCTAGATAATCTTAAGCATTGTGGTATTAGTGGGGCAGTGCACAAATGGTTTACTTCATACGTAACTGAAAGAGTGTAGAAAGGTGAAGTAAGTGGTTCAGATAAACTCAAAAAATCAACTAACTCCGCAAACTGGAGGGGGGACGGGGCAATCAAGAATGGGGTCCCACAGGGTTACGTCTTGGGTTCTTTGCTGCTCTTGATATAGATTAATTCATGATGATGCAAAGCTAGTTCTTTTTGCTGACGATACGAGTATAGTAATCACTCCCGACAAACAAGAGTTCACTGATGAAATTGTAAATAATGTCTTTCAGAAAATTAATAAGTGGTTCTCTGCAATTGGATTCTTATTAAACTTTGATAAAACACAATACATACAGTTCCATATAAAAACTGTCGTGACATCATTAATAAATATAGTCTGTGAACAGAAGTCTGTATCTAAGGTACAGTTTCTAGTTGTGTGCATTGATGATAAATTGAACTGGAAGCAACACATTGAATATCTACTGAATCGTTTGAGTTCAGTAATTTATACTATTAGGATTACTGCAATTTTTTGTGACAAACATCTCAGTAAATTAGTTCACTATGCCTATTTTCATTTACTGACATCATATTTTGGGGTAATTCATCATTGGGCAAAAAAGTATTCATTGCACAAAAGCGTGTAATTAGAATAATTTCTGGAGCCCACCCTAGATCATCTTCACAGTAGCTTCACAATATATATATATATATTCTACAACACTAGGAGAAAAGGTTATTAGCACTATTCAAGGTTAAATCTGAAATTGGCATAGAAAGGGTTAATTATGTTGCCACAAAAGTCTTTGTCACTTGCCAAATAACATCAAATGTCTGACAGATACCCAAGCACACTTTTAAAAAACAAACTGAAAGAATTTCTGAATGACAAGTCCTTCTACTCAACGGATGAATTTTTACATAGAAATTAGTACTTTTACGAACAAAAAATCAATAAAAATAAAAAATTAATTCATGTAATGTTATCTTTTACTAAACTGACAAGTTCCACATCATTACGAAATTTCGTATTCATGATTTATGGAACAAGTATTAATCTAATCTAACCAAATCCGAAAAAGGTGTTTAAGAGACTCCCCCTGTATATGCCATTTCGATACGAAAATATAAAAACAACATTTTCATATTCTGCAAGACCTAAATAGTTTTGTTTCATAATACATTTATTATTATTTCTAAGTAGCGACACCTAACAGTTTGACCGTGGAACATTTCGTACGCCTGAAGCTCGTCAGTTCGTTGGTTTTGACACGTATGTTGCAAACAGCACCGGACAAGAATAAGCGCGCCACCACAAACCAAGGAGACTATTGCTTTTCGCGGTCGTTCAGTCACTGCACCGCAGATATGACATCCGTAATGGACCGTCAAACGGATACAAAACGCGCGTAATTGGAGTCCTGCGTTTGAAGCTCGTGACGCTGATTGGGCGTCTGCAGACGACAGAGCGAGTAATCTCAATCACTTCTGTCGACCTCGCCAACTATACTTCACGTCAGAGGTAAATCCAAGATATGTTCCGCAGCAGGTGGATACAGGTGGTTCACAGCAATTTCATTGCATTTAACGTAGTCTCCATTTTACAACAGCAACTTCTCTTAAAACGTTGACTAGCCTTCTCAAACTGTCGCACATTTCAAATCATTTAAGCAAACCTACCCTTAATATCTGTACCAGAAATCACATGGGGATCTCCGTCCTACCGTCTAAACAGTATTGCAATGATTCTAGATGTATTATTGCTCTCGTTCTTCTATTATAACTATTTCACTTTTCAGAATGCACAATTCTAAAACTTCTAAGGCTCTTCAGTACAGGCCTGAACTATGAAGGCGAAAAGGAACACTGTATTTCCAACCGAAGGGATATATTTGAAATGCAGTATGGGTCATATGTTACACAAACTTGTAAAAAATGGAACCTTTAGGTATGTAGTGCAAGTGTTTCAACACATTTTGTGTGTGCCATGACAAGTGTTCTCGTAGTTAAGGAAGACCATACACATCTCACTGAAAAGATCTGCAATTATAATAGCGATTTTGTGATTCTATGACATAACACATTCTAACTTCCACGATATGTAATATGTTTATGCTTTTTGTAACAGAGGGGTGTTCAGTTGAAAAGGTACTAAGTGACACTGTGGGTATAATTCAAGTCTTTATTCAAAAATAATAATTCCTGTGGCTGTGAGAAGAGCCAGTCCTATACTGTGCCTTTCAGTTCGTCGTACGAGTTGAAGCGCTTGTCTTTGAGATGGTTTTTGCCCACTTTAAGTTACGGTACTAACACTAACGGTGGGTTTTTGCGATCGCCATTTGACAGTTCGAAATTTTAATAAAAATAACGGCTTAACCGTACATCTGACACGAAAATTGAATTAACATATTTTTAGATGAGCAAATTCTCTACAACTTTGTTCTCTTACGCTTTTTCATATCATGCATCGTTTCAGAGAAATTTGTAAAAATAACGGCCATTTCACGATGTCTGTCTGACCCACTTTTTAGGTCGAACCGTTCAACCGATCGGCACCAAATTTTACAGACATAATAGTTGGCCGCCAAAGACAAGAACCTCCCTTTTTCAAATTTTTCGGACAAAAAATACATTAGTAACACAAAAAAGCCGTTTATAATACAATTGTAACTGCAAACAAACCGTTCATTTGACACGGAAACTGAATAACTGAATTTGTAGAGTAGAAAACTCTATACAACTTTCCTCTCTTATGTTTTTTTCGTAACTCGCACCATAACAAAGATATTTACAAAAATAACAGCGATTTGACACTGCCTCTAGATTTGACGTAAATCAGGCGTTAGGAAATGTCACGTGACATTCCTCGCCCAGAACCAAGCCCGCACAATCCCGTAAGCGGCCGACTGCGAACAGCGGACAAATTGAAGAGCGACTCGGCAGCCATTGTGGTGGAAAACTTCCGCACGAACTTTAATTGTGCGTAAGACTCTCTTGATTAGAGAGAGTTTTCATTTAAGTCGCAAAAACTATGTCTAATTGAAATACATAACTACAAAACAGCTTCAGACTCCTTGAATATACAGCAGCTATCGGTTGTGTGTAAATTTATTACACATACGGTGTAGAAATTGGCTAACAGCGTTTCCTCTTCCTAACGAAACCAAACTGCAATATTCAGTTTTTTAGCGTTCTAAGTGCAGCATATGAACGGAATTTATCGTCAGACACGATGTTTTGGCACCTCCTCAGTATATTCTACGATGGTGAAATTTTAGTACAAACATTAATTTCGGAAGAGTTTCACACTTTACGTCTGCTTTAGTGCTGTATTCTCCAATATTTAGATATTTCATAGCATCAAAAATGAAACAGGGCTGCCTGAAACAGCTAATATTTAAAATCGATTGTGAAAGTGAAATATGCCATCAGATACATAACTGTAAAATAGCTTCTTACCTTGTGAATACAACAACCAGCCACTACAAATTCTTTTAAGAAAACGAAGTATGCCATAATTTTTTCTTAACTAATGCATCTAACATTAGCATTGGGGTAACTAGCAAGAATATTAGCATTTTAATGCTGTAAGCCAAATACCTTACAGTAGCGTGAACTGCTCAAAAGTCAACAAATATTGTCATAGGGTTCAACTTCATCCAGTGTGGGTATGTGTCATTCAAATATGGTACTATATACAGTTCTGCAAACCCCTTTCAGTTCTTATACCTATATGTAAAGCAGGTTACCTTTAAATACTGTGTTAAAAGTTGCTAATATTAATTTCATAAACAAAAATTCTAACTGCAGTGAGGCAACTAATCTCGTGACCCAATAGTTATTTTACACAATGATAAAATGAAACTTTTTAACTTCCTGTCCACCAGAACTGCCTACAGTTGCTCCTTTCTAAGAGGAGTTTGTGACACTTGCGGGGAGTGACACTTGCGCGGAAAGGGAATGTGTAGACACTTGCGCGGAGACCCGGACGCTGCAGGTAGTGAACAGGGTGTTCCAGAAGTAGGGATACACCACCCCTACTCCTCGCCCTCCAGCCGCTACCTGTGCCGTATTCAGGGAAAGGCCCACCGAGCGAGGTGGAGCAGTAGTAACGGCCCGGAGATATCACAGCCTTATTCAACAGGGAGATAACATGTCATACAAATATCACTCGATTTACAATACAGCACCATGTGAAGAGGAATGTGATGAAATCGGAATTGAGCGCAACCGTTGCTAACTACAATTTCGGATTTACTGCATTTTGAGTCAGAATTCGCATCTATATTCGCATTTATCGCAAATGCGAATTTTTCCTGTCCCTAGTAATACCTCTAAAAATAAACAGCTGATCAAGGCACTAAAAGCAAGGGCAGATCTTTGGGTGTATTACTACAAATAACTAAAACACAATTTGATCGTGGAATTATATACAATCTCATTATAAAGGTTTTTGTAGGTGGTTTTGAGCAGCTTTTAAATATGTTAGGAATAGCATTATGAAATATAGACAGCTACACCTTATGTTTATTATGAGATATCGATTTCGGCTAATTTCACGTCATCTTCAAGTCTCAAACAACAGGTGTTACTTATACATTTTTCCAGTGGCACTCATAACCTTTAAGTGTTTACACACGCCGGCCGCGTTGGCCGAGGAGACTAAGGCGTTCCAGTCACGGTCTGCACGGCCACTACGGTCGGGGGTTCGAATCCCCCCTCGGGCATGGATATTTGTGCCGTCCTAGTTCATAAGTAGTTCATAAGTAGTTTGTAAGTTTAGGGACTGATGACCCCGTAGTTAAGTCCCATAGACTATACAAACATTTGAACATTTTGTTTACACACGAGGTCTAACGTTGTAAATCGCGTTAGCGATGAAAACAGATCAAATGTTTGTATAGCTTATAGGACTTAACTACGGGGTCATCAGTCCTTAAACTTACAAACTACTTATGAACTAGCTAATCCTAAGGACGGCACAAATATCCATGCCCGAGGGGGGATTCGAACCCCCAACCGTAGTGGTCGTGCAGACCGTGACTGGAGCGCCTCAGTCCCCTCGGCCACCGCGGCCGGCCTGAAAACAGAACCCAGAATCTTTGCGTCTAAATGATACATATATTGGTGAGATGTCTTATTTCGAAAGGACAGACATCACACCAATACATATATAGCTCTCGGGAAAGTGGAACGGTACGATGTCGTTACGTAGCACAGCACAGCCGACTGGAAACGCAGGAGAAGTGCAAACAATGTTCTCTCCTCAGAGGTATGATTAGGTTCGACGTAGACTTCTACAACATACAGTCAACACGACGAAGATTACACCAAAAAATTTAACGTTTCGTCTACTTTGGCGATAGCAACCAAATTTTAAAATCGTGTCTACTATGTAAAGATGTAGCAACACAAAACGCTTCAAGTCCAAAACTTCACTGATTTTCGAGTTCTGAATTTTTAATATGTTTTTAATGTTATTACCGAAAAAACGTATTTGGGAGTCACACTACAATTTTCATATGGCAGAATGTGTAGGTACATTCACAAGACATAAGTCAACGGTTGTGTGCATTCATCTTATGAGAAATATCAATCATTTGTTTTCAGTGTTTACTTCAAATTTCTCTTTTAAGTTTCTTTAATTATTAGTACTTAAATGTGGTTATGAAATAAATAAATTACGTGTATATGTGTAGTCTTATGCGGCCAAACTACTTAGATCATTGGTCGCTAGACTTGCACACTACTTAATCTTACTTCAAATAACTTAGGCAAAGTACAAACAAACATACCTATGTCCGAGGAAGGACTCGAACCTCCGACCGGACCGGCCGCACAATTTGTGACACAGATTACATGTTTGATAATATTAATGCATAGAAGTATGAAATCACGTCAAGACTACTTCCTGCAAAAATTTCGACAAAAAAAAGTTGGCACTGAGTTTAGGAAAACAAAATTCTGGTATATTTGATTTTAACATTTTATCAAAAATTAAATGTTACTACAAGAGATACAGCCATTCAAATTTACGGGCACCATAACGTTTTCCCTTCCTGAGTAAATGAGCTGCTTCTTATAGTTTCAACACCTTTTTCTTGAATGTTCTGAATATAAATCTTCACACAGACTTCTTGAGGAGGAGAGTGATACGGATATCTGATTGTAAACCACTGCCTATTACCTTAGACCTTTTTGACTGTACTGAACAGTAGTTCCGCGTATTCCGTAATTTATATTTATACAATTAACAGGCAATGTAATTTATAACCAACTATTGGCACCCAATTTCGCTTCATTTTTCCTGGAAGTCTTGCAACTTGTTTCTCCCTGTTGGTTTATGCCAAGTTCGGAGTATAAATGGTTCTATATGACGGTGATGGAAAATAGAATTTATCTTCAGCATTTTTCGGTGTGTGACATTCCCTTACACATTCCGTATTTCATATATTTCTTAGATGTATTTGTAATTCGAATACAGCCAAATCGTTTTGGGGTCTGCGAATAAACGCTTTAAGTATGTAAAATACTCATTGACTTATTATTAACGTTTTTTAATTGAAGGTTTAAGGTTGCATCTCCTATTAAAAAGCATAGTAGCTATTTTTAAAGAGATGGAAGTTGCTTGATAGTGGGGTTAACTACATAGCGGTCAATTACATCAACGTATCTGTGCAGGATGCCTAATATATTTATTGCTTGCACGGGTGTCTTGATATGCTTAGTGTTCTGAATAATATGGTTTTAGGAGGTATGACTGTGGAAAGTCATAGTCTTGTAGTAGCAGAGACTAACTCTCCAAACATTATCACTATTAAAATACCTTTTTGTTTACAGGAGGAACACTCAACGGATTAATATGTAGTTAGAACAAGTTACTATATTGCTCTTCAGCTTGCAAAGGGTTGTGCAATTTCACTGATTTTCGTGTTATGTTGACAGTGTGGAAACTTGACAACAGCAGTGCTAGACTTCTTGGTGTGCTTGTACCCAGGAAAAGCCATTAGCCGCCCCAAGGGCCCCGGGTTCCGCGCAAGTGTCACTCCGCGCAAGTGTTCCAACCCCTTCTAAGAGCTACCAGTATTGTAAAAGCCTGTTATTTATTTCATTCAATCCTATATTGTCTTGACTAACAGTCTGTTAAGCAAGAGTAACTACCTCTGAACACAAGTAGTGGGGCTACTTATATTCCTGAGAAATATAAATGGGAAGACAGTATTCGTTCTTTTTATTCCTTTCTTAAATTGATTTATGCAGTTAAACGCTGAGCAGCTCTTCATCATCGTGATGTACACTGCAGTAGTCAAACAGTACAGATGTGACTATCGATTGTCTATATATACTGCAGTAGCTATTTAATACAAGATTTACCTGGTAACACCACTTATATTTATGTGACGCTTGCCACCACCATGGCGGCCGGCCGAAGGTTCAAATTATGCCGCGACAGCAGCGCCGTCATGGAGTCTAATTATTTTTACAACGTCTTTGCCCAGAGCTCTCTCTGGCATACGCCATCTTGCTTCCTGTATTTTATGATTTTCTTATTCTAACTTACGTGTTGTCATTTCAAAGTAGTGGCACACTGAAGAATTAACAAAAGCACGTCGTTCATGGTACTATAAATTATAGTACGATAGTGCGCTACGTTGTGATGCATGTGGTCTTTAGTTCCAAACCCGCTGATGCCATTTTTTTCGCCTTGGATCCTAAACGGCTTCTGGCACTCTTGTCAATTAAATAGAACTATCTTCTGCAAGGTTAGAGTTCTACCTTTGTTCTATTTCGTGGACACACTGTGAAATACGTAACAACGAATTGAACACTGGTCTTCTGAAGCATTTGCACAACAACAGGGCGGATACTGTCATGAAGAATATTCTAAACAACGTGCAGATACTGGTAGTTTCATATATAAATGGAGTCCTAGATCTCTGTGGCAACTGTTGTTTCTTAATGAAATGTAAAAAGGCATCCTGGCAATCGGTAGACCATACAAAAGAAACATTCTTCCTACGTAAGCGATGCAGTGGAGCCACAGAATAGGAAGCATACAGAACGGAAAGCTGGAGTGCGGCGCCTTTGATCTGTGTGTTACCAAGCGTTGCGCTCGACGCCATATTGAAAAGCAGTAAACGCGGAACTATAGCCACTTAGTACTTTGGCTGGAAATGGACTTTTTACGAACTGCAGCTAACCTCACCGAATTTTAAGAAAGGAAACTGCTTTTCATTATGCTCTTCTCTATTTTGCGCCCTGTTCTTGCACCTAATTGTAATCCAACGAAAAAAAATAGGCCTAAATTTTAATACAACTACGAAAATGTACGGTGGAATCAATGATCGTTTTATTTGGTGCTTATCTCCAGAAAAATCCCGAGTAACGCGAAGTTATGGTTCAATCCGTTTCTTAGCAAATGTTCAAATGTTTGTTAAGCTTATGGGACTTAACTACGGGGTCATCAGTCCCTAAACTTACAAACTACTTATGAACTACGACGGCACAAATATCCATGCCCGAGGGGGGATTCGAACCCCCGACCGTAGTGGCCGTGCCGACCGTGACTGGAGCGCCTCAATCACCTCGGCCACCGCGGCCGGCCGTTTCTTAGCACTGGAAATAAATAATGCCTTTAAAACATACCTATATGTTATATTTTACTTATGGCAGTGATGTAGTTGTGTTTCAATGTTGGAAAAGTTGTATTTGCTTTAGGAGGGTAATTAATTTACTGATCGGAGAAGGGCATAAAGAAAAATCTGTCAACCATAGAGCAGGAACAGCATAAAATAATTATTCCCCTTAATCTATTTGTTCCAGTATCCTAGGAGCATTCGTTGCCAACATTAGTATACTACGCCTCCTTTGCCGTAAGTAAAATTTTACCTGCCTAAACACCGTAGAACAAGGGGACGAAGCAGGACGAGTGTCATCGATTTGACTGGTTCAGTTTTACTTACGGCAGTGGAGGAGTAATGTTTTAATGTTGGCAACATAATGTTCGTTTTACGAGGACAATTACTTTACCGACCAGATAAAGGTAGATACAAGAAACTGCCAACCATAGAGCAAGAAGAGCAAGATTATTCCCCTTATTACATTTGTTTGAATATCGTAACAAGGGGAGGTCGGCAATCGGGATCCGCCGATTTCGCCCAAGTTACTTGTGTAGGAGGTGGGTCTCCATATAACGTGCCTGAAATATTTCGCCTGAGTGGGCCTTAGGAAAGGAGGAAATGCTCTCGAAAGTTTTCCCAATAACACTGTACATGTTATTCAGCGCTCTGTTCGTGAATAAACGCCGTAGCGTAAAGAAAAGGAAAAAAAAAAAAAAAATAGGAAGCTCCTGGGATTGATCCCAGGGCGCCTGTTTCGCAAGTAATTCGGTTGACCATTACGCTACGCCGTTAGTCACGAACAGCTACATAAGATGTGCAGTACTATTGGAAAAAAATTGAGAGCATTTTCTCCTTTCCTAAGGCCCACTCAGGCGAAATATTTCAGGCACGTTATAGGGAGACCAATCTCCTTCAACACACGCAGTTAAGCGAAATCGGCGGGTCCCGATTGCCGACCTCCCCTTGTAAGAGGATCACCGGTCGGTAACATTAGCAAGCTACGCCTCCGTTGCCGTTAGTAAAATTTTACCGTTTGCATCAAATTATGTGAAGGTGAACAGGTAGATGAGCCTTAAAAATTCCTGAAATATCTCGCCTATGTGGGCAACCGGAAAAGGGAACGCACGCGCAAAATGTTGAAGTCCCGCTACTTACGCACTATTCTTTGTCTTTCATTTTATATTATTCCCTGCGATGTTAAACTTATAATTACAAAATATAAATGTACTTCAACATTTTGATGCTGTTGAACTGCTAAGGCAACAGCAACAACGAGAGTTATCGTCAAGAGAAGAAGCAAGGCTACTTTTAATAATTATGCACACATTGCTCTCATTCGAAACTGATAACATTTAACTTTTACCACACATATAGCGACGTTCACTAACCGTACAACACCTTTTGGGAAAGTGAAGAAGCTTATATCCTGATTTGTATGAGAATTATTGCGGCAATTAGGTGCTGAACACCATCGGCCGCATTTACTTTTATTGCTGCTCGTAATAAAAACGGAACAGCTACACCTACTGACACACAGTTCTTTCTTTTCATTGCATCAAATACTTGTTTACTTTTATGCGATTCAGGCAGCTAAAATACACAATTAACAAACAAAGACAGCGCATTACCACGCCACAGAATAGGGATTCACCACGCGTTTACTGCTTTTCAAGATGGTCGATTTCGCGCATGCGCACTAAATTTCGGACGACAGACTGCAGCGGGAGTTTCCTTTCTGTATACTCCTTATTCTGTGGTGGAGCTGCAATGTCAGAGACATTCGCAATAAATCTGAAATAATAGTTAAGCTTTCCCATAGCGCTTGCAATTCGTGCACATTCTTAGGAGGCAAGTCTTTGATTGCTCGAAGATGTGACTGTAAGGGATGGATTAATTGGGCATTAATCACATAGCCTAGGTATTTCAGTCTGAAAAAAGGAACACTTTGCTTTATTGCAACGTAGACCTGTTGCAGTCAACACTTTTAAAAGGCACTGCAGGTTTGAGACATGTTCTTCAACTGTGCGCTCTGAGACCACAATATCATCTAAATAGTTCAAGCAGCAAGGTACTGAAACTGTCAGCTGTTCTAAAAAACGCTGAAAAATAGCGGGGGCGGAAGAACTGCCAAAAGGTAGGCGTTGAAATTGAAAAAGGCCCATGTGAGTATTAATGACGAAAAACTATTTTAACTCATCATCGAGCGGAATCTGTAAGTATGCCTCTGCTAAATCAATCTTGGAAAACAAGCGAGACTGTCCCAATGTGTCCATAAGTTCCTCAGGTCGGGGCAGGGGGTAAGTGTCTACAATTGTTTGACTGTTCACTGTTGATTTAAAGTCCGCACAGAGACGAAGTTTTCGTGAATTCTTGATTGGAATCATTAACGGCGAGGCCCACAGACTCGCAAAAACTGGAGAAATTACCCCTATATCCCGCCAATGTGTAAGTTTTTCAGCAACTTTATCACGAAGGGCGACAGGAACTGGCACTAAAGTTTGGTACTGAAGATTCTTTTAAAGTTATATGTGCCACGAAGTCTTTTGCACAAGCTAGTTACGGCGAAACCAAGTCACTATATTTTTCACACAAGGCATAGATTTTGACCTGAGGCACTACTGACGAAATCTGAAGCACATCTCTTTGAATTGATAAGCCAAACAAGTCGAATGCAACGAGTCCAAATTTTTTTTTTTAGAAGATTTGGCCTGTAGAACTACAAAATCGACTGTTTTGGTAGCGCCTTGAAAAGAGACGGCAGGCTACACGTTCCCAGCAGGGGATATATGCTAGTAGCACGTGTTGATACGGCGACAATTTTGGCGAACCCAGAAGTTCATACGTGTCTCTATTCATTAATGTGACAGCGGAACCAGTGTCGAGCTGAAATTGCACAGTCTTATTCGCCACGGAAAGAGTCGCAAAAAGTTTTGCTTGTGGCGCGTGACGGGTGCGCGAATGTATTCGACATCTGATACAGTTTTCTTGCTGCTCATGCGCATGTGCGTCAGGCGCCGAATCGGCACACATAAGGTTAACAACACTGTCCCTAAGTGGCACCTGCTCTTAACTGCCTTGCTGCATATCAGAATCACAAGTACGCGATTCCGCGTGTGAGAAACGCTGTTGCTGCAAGTCACTGTCACTACTGGATGATGGCACTACCACCAGACCGGCCTCCGCTCAAGCGTGCAAGGTTACCGCAGATTCACCAACTACTGCACCAAACTTTGAGTAGCTACATCAAGGCTACTGTCACTAGCTTCACAGTACTAAGCACTTTCAGAAGGAGAGGTTGCAGATGGCACTAGGTCCACTACAGGATTTCACTGTACATAGTCATGTTGCTTGTCCCGATCCCTTTCTGTTGTAAAGTTTTACGCGCTCGACGGCGCTTGCGACGTGGCTCACTACATAGTTTTGACGTAGGCGCAGATGAACTTTCTTGTATTTGAGAGTAAAGAAAATCACTGTCCAAGTCCACAGCGTGTATGACATTTACAGCATGAAGCACTGTTTCTAATGGCACCATTCTTGGAATTTTTGTTCTGCATATACACTGCCTGTACATGTCCTAATAAGCCACATTGATAACAGATGATGTTGCGACTACGGCAATGCGCACGTTTGTGGACGAGATACACACTTGGGGGCAAAATTTACGAACATTTTTTCTGAAAAGTGTGTTGGCGTCCGTTATTCACATTACTTTGTCTAACACGGTGGGGCAACCTGTGTGTTGCGCTTTTACAAAAATGTTCAAATGTTTGTAGAACTTATGGGACTTAACTACGGGGTCATCAGTCCCTAAGCTTACAAACTACTTATGAACTAACTAAGACTAAGGACGGCACAAATAACCATGCTCGAGGGGGGATTCGAACCCCCGACCGTAGTGGCCGTGCAGACCGTGACTGGAGCGCCTCAGTCTCCTCGGCCACCGCGGCCGGCGCGCGCTTTTACACTGGCTACTGTTCACTGGCTGTTCAGCACGACCTGTAGGATTGTAAGAATCACTAGGGCTAGTGCTATATCTCGCCACAGGAGATAATAACTGAAAGACACTGTCTGATAGGGAAATTGTGTTTATTAACAAGAAAAACTAATCATCTTCTGGAAACAAAACAAACTTATGAAACGAAGGCTAAAACAACAGACATCGACATAAAGTTTTCTCCTTCACCAATTAGGTACAAGCCAGGGAGATAACGACAGTCTTGAAAGAACAGCCAGGGAGACAGAGCCAGAGGGCGTGTTCCGTTGCAGGAAGTCCTGGAGGCACGGCATCGCTGGCAGAGACTCTTCCCCGGAGACGTCGGTCGTGATCCCTCAGCTATGGATCTCGTAGGCGGTCGGCGGAGAACTGCCGTCGTGTTGCACTGCGCCTCCCTAAACAGTTGGCACGTAGTGATACGGGGCAGTCTCGAGCTGGTCTCACGTGGCTGTGTGGAGGAAAATAGTTCTGGTTTAATGCGTTCTCTGGCGGTGCCCGTCGCGTCCTCTGGTGACTCCGGAACCGTTGCTGTGTAACGCCTCACTGGTATGCATCCATGTGCTTGTACCCTGCATTGCAGATTATCCGCTCCGCAGGCGAACCACCGGTAAATGACAGCTAGACTGAGAACTGCGACTAGGAAAGCGTACATTGCGGCGCACTGAGTTAACACTGTGGCTTTGCATTTGTACATCTGCTAAGTCAAAGGTGTCATGCGCTTCAATAAACTACAGTACACTATCTAATGAGGAGCCAGACTATTTCAGAATCGCTGCCCTAATTCTGTGGTTCTGAATGTTCTGTGTTATAGCATCTCGTAACATAATATCACTGTAAGAAAGTCCAACAGAACAAGTAAATTTACATTTGTGGGTTAAGCCTTTCAACTCTGTGATCCATTGCTGATGTGTCTGATCCGACGATTTTTTTAGTCTGAAAAATCGGTACCACGCAGCAGCTCCGAGAACGTTTTGCTCGTAATGAGCAGTCAGTGCAATTACGAGTTGGTTAAAGTCTAGATCACGAGGAGATGCGTGGAGGAAAAGTTTCTGCAGTAATACGAAGGTCTTGGTGCTCACCACTGATAGGAACTAATGCTTGACTGTCTGACCTGTAAGTTGATGAGCCGACGAGTTCTTGAAATTGCGTCAAGTAATCGCTCCATTCTTCGTCCCATTCGTTGTAATGGTGAAACGTAGGGAGCGGTGCGGCGGCAGGTGTGGGCGGCTGAAGCGACGGCTGTTGTTGCTGAGCTGCCTGCGCCGTCAACTAGGATACCCCTTGGAGTAGTTGAGTGATTTGGGCCGTCTGTAACTGAATAATTTCCATTAAGTTTGGGCTCGGGATAGTGGCCGTGCCGACAAAATAATAAAGGTGAGTGGGCGGGAGCAATTACTGCGTGCTCCAACTTCTGTTGTATGGCCGCTGCAAGCGGGCTGGTCCAAGGTTCTTCTAGCACTCCTCGGCGCCACTTTTATGTCTCGTTTCCTCCCGTTGTCCTGGGTGTTGGTGGCCGAGTGGAGAGAGACCGAGAAAGGGAAGTAGGATGCACGCTTGTGCTGGTACGGAGTCTGTGACCAGCCAGTGGGACAGCAGAAACTAGAAACACTAAGCTACATTATAGTCGGGCCGCTGAAACATGTCACTTCAATGTCACTCCACGAGTGTTTTGAAGTTGCCAGTATGAGTGAAAAACAAATGACGAACGCGAGACGCTGCGTCTTCTGAACCAATCACAGCACAGCTACGAATGCCGGTTCCGTCGTCGTCACTACATATTTATTAACCTTGGTCACTACCACATTGCCGCGTTCTATGAAAGCTTTGTGTACTCGTGGGTTATCGTCTGCTTTTGTATCGTGTATGATTTTACTGTTTCGCGTACATTTTTTTATGTATTAAAAAATTGTCACCGAAACGGCGTCTTCAATCAAACGACAATCCGTTGCGTCGCGGAGTGCCGTTAAATAGCCAGGCAATGGAATTAATTAGAAGAACGCGGGAGTTCTACGAACAAGAGAGAGAGTTTGTTTCTGTTCATGAGGAACCATCAATTCCGGCTGATAAAGTCTTAGAGCGTACCTCGAAAACTCTAGGACTGAGTCAAAGAACGATTATAAGGAAAGGTGTGCTGCTTCAAGAACTACAAGACAGTGACGCAAACCGTGTGGAAGATAACCCGGGTGAAGAAAACAGTGTGTTTTTAGCTACCCCAGGCAAGGAAAAGAACCAGCCTCGCCCTATTACCAATCTCGATTTGTTTCAAACGGATGCAATCCGTCGTCATATTTATGACTATTATAGGCGGAAAGAATATCCGACTGTAGCGAAGTTGCTAATTTCGTTAAAAGCATGCGATCTTTTCTCGGGTGGAAAAACGTCTCTGAAAACGGTGTTAAGAAGTATGGGCTTCCGCTTCAAAAAGTTAAATGGACGAAGACTATTACTTGAAAAGCCGCATGTTGTTGCAGCTAGAAGTATATTCTTACATAAAATTAAAGGTAGTGATATACATTCCATTGTATGGTTAGATGAAACCTGGGTCAACGCCGGAGAAGCTGTTGATAAATGCTGGACAGACAATACTCCAAATAGTAGTGGTCATCAGACAACAGGAAGAGGTGCCAGATTAATTGTGGCACATGCAGGATCTTCATGTGGATTTGTGAATGACGGACTTTTAGTCTTCCGATCCAGAAAAACTGGTGATTACCACGAAGATATGGACCACCAACGTTTCCTGCAGTGGTTTAAGAATTTGTTGTCTCAGTTTAGTGTCCCAACAGTGTTTGTAATGGACAATGTACCTTACCATTCGGTCATATTAGACAAAACTCCGACAACTAGTGACCGGAAAGAAACTATGGTACAGTGGTTGCTAGCGAGAGACATTGCTGCAGATATGAGTATGACAAAGCTGCTGTTGTATTCACTCGTGAAGCAAAATAAACATTTGACGCCTACGTATGTAGTAGACGAAGTGGCAAGGGAACAGGGTCATGCGGTAATTAGGCTACCACCGTATCACTGCCATTTCAACCCCATTGTATTGGTTTGGGGTGACGTAAAGACGTATATTAGGAAGAAAAACAAGTCTTTCACTATAACGGAAGTGGAAAGACTTTTACTTGAAGGACTTGCTACTGTTGACGCCAACTCGTGGACAAAGAAGGTAGAGCATGTTGCGAAACTTATTAAAGAAGCACAGACTATAGATGGAATAATAAATGAACATGAACAATTGATGATTTCCCTCGATGATGACGACGACGACGACGACGACGACGACGACGACGGGTTTGATGCTGATTCGGATGCCAGTGATGATGGAGAACTTGACGGAATTACGCCATTGACTTCATAAACCGGTGAGTGTAAATTTATGCAAAATTAATTCTTTCACTCTGCATAGCAGAATGCAACTGTTTCTTTATTTCGTATTACGATTGTTGGTTGCGTGTTCTTTGTTATGAATAGCTTTACATTATTGTACGACATTTCATTTGCATCTATTACGTTAACAATTCGGAATAACATCTCATAGACACTGTCCTTAAGTTAGACTGCTTTATTTATTTCACGGTTTCGCATATTAACAAATCGTATTTTTCTGTTGGTGATTTGGCTGTTGAAATAACACATTCTGCGTTATACTTTCGTGTAAATTATTATGCGACTGTTCTTATTCACGGTCTTAGGCGACAATTCCAGTACATATTTCGGACGTTCTGAGCTATCAGCTGACCCTGTAGTCGTCTGCTGCGTAGTTATTGCACCTCGCAGTATAGCCAACTACGCGCGAACTACATACAAACTGTCAAGTGACATGTTTCAGCGGCCCGACTATAGTACAAGATATATATTTCGTAGAAATATTACAATACTTAACTTCATGGCTCCAGACTAGTGGACTGCTACAGATACATAAGCCTTCCTACTGATGAGAGTCTTATCTAGTGCCTGTCCTATTGCCAAGAGGCCGACACAGTTCAGTAAAGGCCGCGAGCTGGGTTCCAGCAGAGGGCGCTCACGGCTGTCATCTTAAGCGAGCTGCGCCGTGCTTGCATGGCGGCACGTGACAAAAGTACGTGACACGCACTTCAGACTTGTGCGACACCACAATTGGTTTTACTGTGCTCCAGGAATTGGATGAGTATCGGACTCGGACCTCGAAAACGATCTAGCTTGAATTTTTTAGAGGGAGGTTACGTCGCATGTTTCGTGTCCCTTGATGTCGCACTACATTATCGCAAAACGGCATATTCAAATTTCAACCGGTTTGGCTGTTAAGAAGTTTCGTACCTTTTCATTTGAACACCTCTCGTATTTATGGAACATTACGTCAGCCATTGGTGAAACAAAAACAATAAAACGTGACTACATAGCATACATAATCCATAGTAAATTTTATTTAATAGTTCGTTAGAACTGGATTTGGAATCTGTGCTTAGTCTATTACTTTGATATTAAAGAATAGAAGTATTTATGATGAAAGAAAACAGCGATAAGTTGTGGAGGCTCGGATTTATTACTAGTTGATGATGATGATTTCGTGCGACATTTTTGGCCGTTACACCCCCAACCCGGATCGTGTACGGCCTGCCTGGTGCAAGTCTTTAACTGGCGTCGATGATAATTAAATGACGATGAGGACAACACAACACCTTGTCCCCGAGTGGAGAAAATCTCGGACCGGACCGGGAATGGAACCCAGACCCTCTGCATGGCAATGTACCACGCTATCCACTTGAGTACACAGGCGGGCTACTAGTCGATTTTGAATACAGTAACGCCACCATCAGTACGTATACAGTCAACAAGTATAGTCAAACAGGAATTATGGTTCAATAATTGTAGCTGCATATTAGCTTCATGTAGTGTTGCAAATAAAAGTTTTACAATGTTCTTAACTGACAAATGAAACAGTACCTAAACAGAACTTGTTTCCAAATTCACTGTTATATATAGATTCCCACTCCCACGAACCACAGACATTGCCGAGGTGGGGTGGCTTGCGTGTCTCAACGATACAGATAGCCGTACCGTAGGTGCAACCACAGCGGAGGGGTATCTGTGGAGAGGCCAGACAAACGTGTGGTTCCTGAAGAGGGGCAGCAGCCTTTTCAGTAGTTACAGGGGCAACAGTCTGGATGATTGACTTAGATGGCCTTGTAACATCAGCTAATGTCGCTTTGCCACACAGCTACTGCGAACGGCTGAAAGCAAGGGGAAACTACAGCCGTTACCTTTCCCGAGGACATGCAGCTCTACTGTATGAACATATGATGATGGCATCCTCTCGGGTAAAATATTCCGGAGGTGAAATAGTCCCCCATTCGGATCTCTGGGCGGAGACTACTCAGGAGGATGTTGTCATCAGGAAAGACAATACTGGCATTCTACGGGTCGGAGCGTGGAATGTTAGATCCCTTAATAGAGTAGGAAAATTAGAAAATTTAAAAAGGGAAATGGATAGGTTGAAGTTAGATATAGTGGGGATTAGTGAAGTTCGGTGGCAGGATGAACAGGATTTCTGGTCAGGTGAGTACAGGATTATAAATACAAAATCAATTGGGGGTATCACAGGAGTAGGATTGATAATTAATAAGAAAATAGGAATGCGGCTAAACTACTATGACCAGCACAGTGATCGCATTATCATTGTCAAGATAGATACGAAGCCAACACCGAAAACAGTAGTACAGATTTATATGCCAACTAGCTCTGCCGATGATGAGGAAATCGAGGAAATATATGAGGAGCTAAAGGAAATTATTCAGACAATTAAGGGAGAGGAAAACTTAATTGTTATGGGAGACAGGAATTCGGTAGTAGGACAAGGAAGGGAATGGAAGACAGTATGTGAATATGGTCTGGGCAAAAGGAATGAAAGAGGAAGCCGCCTGGTAGAATTTTGCACGGAAGATAATTTAGTTATAACAAACACCTGGTTCAAGAATCACAAAAGAAGGTTGTATACGTGGAAGAGACCAGGAGACACCGGGAGATACCAGATAGATTTTATAATGGTAAGACATAGATTTCGGAACCAGGTTTTACAGTGTAAGACATACCCAGGGGCAGATATAGATTCTGACCATAACTTGTTGGTTATGAACTGTAGGCTGAAACTGAAGAAACTACAAAAAGGTAGGAAAATAAGGAGAAGGGACCTGGATAAATTGAAGGAACCTGAGGTTCTTAAGAATTTTAGAGGGAGCTTTAGGCAACAATTGACAGAAACAGGGGAAAATAAAACAGTAGAGGAGGAATGGGTAAAATTGAGAGATGAAATAGTGAAGGTAGCAGAGGACAAAATAGGTAGGAGGGCAAGACCTACAAAAAATCCTTGGATATCACAGGAGATACTAAATTTAATCGATGAAAGGAGAAAATATAAAAATGCAGTAAATGAAACAGGCAAAAAGGAGTACAGACAACTAAGAAATGAGATTGACAGGAAGTGCAAAATGGCTAAGCAGGAGTGGCTAGAAGGCAAATGCAAGGATGTAGAAGAATGTATAAATAGGGGAAAAATAGATACAGCCTACAGTAAAATAAAAGAAACATTTGGAGATAAGAAAAACAGCTCTATGAATATTAAGGACACTGATGGAAAACCAGTTCTCAGCAAAGAAGGGAAAGCTGAAAGATGGGAAGAGTATATAGAGGGGCTCTACAAAGGAAATGAACTTCGAGACAATATTGTAGGAAGGGAAGAGGATGTAGATGAAGATGAAATAGGAGATACTGTGCTGAGAGAAGAATTTGACAGAGCCCTGAAAGACCTAAGTCGAAACAAGGCCCCTGGAGTAGATGATATTCCCTCAGAGCTACTGAAGTCTCTGGGAGAACCAGCCATGACAAACCTGTTCCACCTGGTGTGTAAGATGTATGAGACAGGCGAAGTACCCTCAGACTTTAAGAAAAATGTTATAATCCCCATTCCAAAGGAAGCAGGTGCAGACAGGTGTGAAAACTACAGAACCATCAGTTTAATAAGTCATGGTTGCAAAATATTAACACGAATCATATACAGAAGGATGGAAAAACTGGTAGAAGCCGACCTCGGGGAAGATCAGTTTGGGGTCAGGAGAAATGTAGGAACTCGGGAGGCAATACTTACTTTACGGCTTATCCTAGAAGATAGATTAAAAAAAGGCAAACCTACATCTTTTGTAGATTTGGAGAAGGCTTTTGACAATGTTGATTGGAATAATCTCTTTCAAGTTCTGAAGCAAGCAGGAGTAAAATATAGGGAGCGTAAGGTTATTTACAACTTGTACAAAAACCAGACAGCGGTTGTCAGAGTTGAAGGGCATGAAAGGGATACAGTGGTTGGAAAGGGAGTAAGACAGGGTTGTAGTCTTTCTCCATTGTTGTTCAATTTGTACACTGAACAAGCTATAAAGGAAAGCAAGGAGAAATTTGGAGAGGGAATTAAAGTTCAGGGTGAAGAATTAAAAACATAGCGTTTTGCCGACGACATAGTAATTATGTCAGATACAGCAAAGGACCTGGAAGAGCAATTGAACGGAGTGGACAGTGTGCTGAAAGGTGCATATAATATGAACATTAACAACAACAAAACTAGGGTAATGGAGTGCATTGTAAGAAAATCAGGTGATGCTGAAGGAATTAGATTGGGAAACGAAGCAATAAAGGAGGTAGATGAGTTTTGTTACTTGGGCAGTAAAATAACAAATGATGGTCGCAGTACAGAGGATATAAAATGCAGAATGGCAATGGGTAGAAAAGCGATTTTGAAAAAGAGAAATTTGTTAACATCGAATATTGATTTAAGCCTAAGGAAGTCCTTTCTGAAGGCATTTGTATGGAGTGTTGCCTTGTATGGAAGTGAGACATTGACGATAAACAGTGCGGACAGGAAGAGGATAGAGGCTTTTGAAATATGGTGCTACAGAAGAATGCTGAAGATTAGGTGGGTGGATCGCGTAACTAATGAGGAGGTACTGAACAGAATTGGGGAGAAAAGAAATTTCTGGCATACCTTGACTAAAAGAAGGGATAGATTGGTAGGACACTTTCTTAGACATCAAGGAATTGTGAATTTAGCATTAGAGGGAAGTTTGTGGGGTAAAAATCGCAGAGGAAGACCAAGAGATGGATACAGTAAGCAGATTCAGACAGATGTAGGTTGCCGTTCTTATGTGGAGATGAAGAGGTTTGCTCAGGATAGGGTATTGTGGAGAGCTGCATCAAATCAGTCTCCGGACTGAAGACCACAACAACATATAGATTCACCATTAATCACAAAATTTCACCTGGTACTGTACAGGCAAAAGACCAGTGCAACACCTCACAAATGGAAAATAGAACGAATAAATAGCACATTATACGAAAAAATTATTTGAAAATGGGGCACATTTCCATACGTGGATTGTGAAAAACATAAACAGATAATCGTCATTAGTAACAGAAAAAGATATTTTGTGAACAATCCCTTAATTCCTTCTTTCTCTTCACTGTATCTAGATCTTTTGAGGAAGAAGTTTCTTTGCCTGACCCTTCTTTCTGAATATCTCACTTCCCTGATCAATTCCGCTGCAAAATATAGCACTGATATTCTTTTTAATATACCAACATGGGTAGATAGGCCAGTCAAATAAGACATTAAAATCGCAAATCGTGATGTAGTTCTGATTTTGTTATATGTCGTTAGGAGCATTAAAACTAATGTGAACCTAAGTTTGCAACTACGAAAAATCTGTGCTTTCTTAGTAATACGTGAAAACTGCTAAATTTTTCCTTCTTCTAGTTATGGTATTGTAACTCGTAAAATACGCGTTTTTCGATATTAATAGTTCTTACCGTTACTAAAGTACATTAAATATCAAACACTTTAAGCCCTACCGCTGCTCTATAAGTCCGGTAGTTTTATAGATATTAAAAGTCAACATTGGGCCATTTTTACCAAAAATAAAAATTTCCGGTTTTGCTCTTGTTTCGAGCTGAATATCGGCATAATAGGTCATCCTGTGAAAAAAAGTCAAAAGAATTGAAGCTGTAGTAAATTTCTTGGCCTTTAATTTTAGCATAAATTGAAGTCTCCAGGCCTAAAAGGTCGTTTGAAATGGTAAAAAAACGGAAATGTGAAATTGTGGTATTCAACGAAAATAAATAAATAAATAAATAAATAAATATATATATATATATATATATATATATATATATATATATAAAATAAAAAAGAAAGAAAGAAAAAAAGCATATCACTGTCTTTAAAGGAACACTGTTTATTTAAATGAACTTACGTTACAAAAACTAATACATTTCATTAACTGCAAAGTTCAGTGTATTGGTTTCTTTAGAGGGTCCTGGTTGTTCACAGTCATTTAGGAGGCAAGGAGATTGCTGGGATGATGCGTTTTTTATATTTTCTCCTTTTATCAATTAAGTTCAGTATATCCAGGGATTTCTATTAGGCCTTGTCCTTCTGCCTATATGATCTTCTGCGGACTTTATTACTCTAGCTCTCGGAGCTATCCCTGTTTCTTCTACAGTATTACTTTCCCCAGTTTCCGGCAGTCCTTGCCTAATGCTTCCTCTGAAACTGTCAAACGCTGGTTCCTTCAGTTTGTCCAGGTTCCATCTCTTTAATATTCTACTTTTTTGCAGTCTCTTAAGTTTTAATGTTCAGTTCATAACCAATAAGTTAGGGTCAGAGTCTGTATCTCCTGGATATGTCTTAGAGTTTTAACCGTGGTTTCTAAACCTATGCCTTACCATTATAAAGTGAATCTGGTACCTTCCAGTGTCTCCTGGTCTCTTCCACGTATACAACCTTTCATGATGATGGAACCAAGTGTTTGTGATGATTAAATTGTGCTCTGCACAAAATTCTACCAGGCAATCTCCTATTTCATTCCTTGATCCCCAAGCCATATTCTCGGGGGTTTGAATCCCCTCTCGGATATTTGTGCCGTCCTTAGTGGTAGCTAGTTCATAAGTAGTTTGTAAGTTTAGGGACTGATCACCCCGTAGTTAAGTCCCATAAGCTATACAGACATTTGATTTGAAACCAAGCCATATTCAACTAATACATTTCCTTCCCTCCCCTTTCCTACTACCGAGTTCCAGTCCCCCATCACAATCAAGTTTTCATCTCCCTTAACTTTCTGAATGATTTCTTTTATCTCCTCATACATTTTTTTTTATTTCTTCATAATCGGCAGAATTAGTTGACATGTAACCTTGTATTACTGTGGTCGGTGTTGGCTTCGTCCCCCATCACAATCAAGTTTTCATCTCCCTTAACTTTCTGAATGATTTCTTTTATCTCCTCATACATTTTTTTTGATTTCTTCATAATCGGCAGAATTAGTTGACATGTAACCTTGTACTACTGTGGTCGGTGTTGGCTTCGTGTCTATCTTTGCTAAGATAATGCGTTCACTATGCTGTTCATAGTAACTTTAAAGCATTCATATTTTCCTATTTATTAACTGACCTACTCCTGAGTTACCACCAAATGATTTTGTATTCATAACCCTGTATTCGCCTTACCAGAAATCCTGCGCATCCTACCACCGAACTCCACTAATCCCCACCGTATCTAACTTAAACCTATTGATTTCTGTTTTCAATTTTTCCAATTTATCTACCCGATTAAGGGATAGAACACCCCACGCTCCGATCCGTAGACTGCTTGTTTTGTGTTTCTTGATGACGACATACTCTTCAGTAGACCCCTCCCGGAGATCCGAATGTGAGATTCATTTATTTCCGGAGGTATATTCGTACAGTAGAGCTGCATGTCCTCGGGAAAAGTAACGACTGTATTTTCCCCTTGCTTTCAGTCGTTAGCAGTAACTGTATGACAATGATACGTTAGCTGATGTTACAGGGCCAGCTCAGTCAATCATCCAGATTGTTGCCTTATAATTACTGAAAAGACTGCTGCCCCTCTTCAGGAACCACACGTTTGTCTGGCCTCTCCACAGATACCCTTCCACTGTGGTTGCACCTACGGTACGGCTCTCTGTATCGTTGAGGCACACAGGCCACCGCACCTCGGCAATATCTGTTTGTTAATGTTCGTAATAACTTTTAATATAGGAAAAACACATAGTTTTTGAGTTACGAGGCCATAACTAGAAAAAGCCCCAAAAGCCGGTCGCGGTGGCCGCGGGGACTGAGGCGCTTCAGTCACGGTCTGCACGGCCATTACGGTCGGGGGTTCGAATCCCCCCTCGGGCATGGATATTTGTGCCGTCCTAGTTCGCAAGTAGTTCATAAGTAGTTTGTAAGTTTAGGGACTAATGACCCCGTAGTTAAGTCCCATAGACTATACAAACAATTAACAAAAAGCCCAAAAATTTTGCAGTTTTCCGCCTATTACTTGGGATGCGTAGGCTTTTCGAAGTTGCAAAAAAAAAAAAAAAAAAAAAAAGTTCAAATGTTTGTAACTCTATCGGACCAAACTGGCCGGCCGCGGTGGCCGAGGGGACTAAGGCGACCCAGTCACGGTCCGCACGGCCACTACGGTCGGGGGTTCGAATCCCCCCTCGGGCATGGATATTTGTGTCGTGTTAGTTCGTAAGTAGATCATAAGTAGTTTGTAAGTTTAGGGACTGATGACCCCGTAGTTAAGTCCCATAGACTATACAAACATTTGAACATTTGGACCAAACTGCGTGGTCATCAGTCCGTAGCTTACAAACTACTTAAACCTAGGTAAACTAACCTACGGACAAACACACACGCCCATGCCCCAAGGAGGACTCGAACCTCCACGGCGAGCAACCGCGCGCTCCGCAGCGAGACGCTTTAGACCGCTCGGCTACTCCACCGCGGCTTCGAAGTTGCAAACTTGAGTCCTTTTTATTCTAAGTGCTCTTAACAACGTATCAAAAATCATAACTACATCACCATTAGCGATTTTAGCCTATTCCTATGTACCTATCTTGGACTGGCCTAAGAATATACCTCTCTTTTTTTACGGGCAGTAGGTACATACTTAATTGAAATTGGGTAAAATGTAATGCTGACATTTATGAATGGGTAGTTTACATCATAACGGTGAACATTCAACGCTTTAATTCAACTCGCAACTTGCAAATCTGATGCTGCAGTCAGGAGAGTTCTTAAAAACTGCTCTACATCCACGTAGATAATTATCTCTAAATAACAACGCAGAATCCAACCACGGACATAGAAATAAGATGGAAGACGTGTTACTGAAAATATCTGGTCGTTGCACAACTCAGAACAGAATCGTGTGGCGGCGGTGTTAGCCGGTGACATTTGCGTGCAGTCGGATTGCTAACAGTGAGGTCGGGGACAAGGCGTGTTAATCGTAGCGTGCGGCAGTTCCAGATCTGCCAAGTGATGTTCGCCGATAGGGTGGCACGTTCCTATTCGACATACACCGATCAGCCAATGCGTCTCACTAGCACGCCGACTGTCTCGCTTAGCTCCCTCAGATACACGTAAGCTACCAGTGCGCGCACTAATTATTGGACAATTTGAGAAGGTTGTGCCGGCAGCGAAATTACTAGGTTGCACGTCTGCGAGACGACGTAATGTGTGATACGAGTGCGACTGAAGTTCCGATTGGGACCAAGAACGATGCCGAAGGGGTAATCGAGTAAGCTCTGAATGTACAACACTCGCGATATGACAAAAAGCTGTGCTCCTTGCTGATTAGATTAGTGCTTGTTCCATAGATCATGAATACGATATTTCGTAATGCTGTGGAACGTGTCAGTTAATAAAAGTTATCTTTACATGAATTTGAAGACATGCATACTTTTGTTGTAACTATTTTTTTAACTTTTTATTTTTTTGCATTTTTTGTAAAATTATTAATTTATATCTAAAAATAGGAGTTGCCATTCAAAAAGTGTTTAATTTGTTTTTAAATGGTAATGGCTATCTGACAGACTTCTGAAGCTATCTGGCAAGTGACCAAAGACTTTCCTGGTAGCATAAATCACCTCTTTCAGGGCCACAGTTAGATTTAACCTTGAAAAGTGTAGATAATCCTTTCCCTTAGTGTTATTAGCTATGTGCACTGCTATTACTTTTGAATTGGGTTGCGCTATTAATGATAAATTTTATAAGTGAATATATATATATATATATATATATATATATATATTGTGAGGATACTGTGAAGATTCCTAGTTTCTTAAAAAAATACCTACAGGACGATCCTAGATGGGTACCAGCAATTACTCTATTCCATGCATTTGTGTGATGAATTCTTTTTTACTCTGTGATGAATTACCCGAAAATATGATTCCATATGAAAGGAGTGAACGAAAGTAGGTATAGTACGCTAAGTTACTGAGATGTCTATCACCAAAATGTGCAATAACACAAACAGCATAAGTAGCTGAACTCTATCGTCTCAGCAGTTCATCAATAGTTTCTTCCATTTCAATCTCTCATCAATGTACACACCAAAATTTTCTAATATTCTACCTTAGCAACAGTCTTCTCTCCAAAGTTTGTGATTATTAATGGTGTCATGCCATTTACTGTACAGAACTGAATATACTGTGTTTTCTTTAACTTAAATGAGAGTCAATTTGCAGAGAACCACTTAATGACTTTCTGAACGACATTATTTACAATTTCATCACTTAATTATTGTTTGTCAGGTGTGACCATAATACTTGTATCATGAGCAAAAAGCACTAGCTTCGCATCTTCGTGAATACAGAATGGCAAGTGATTAATATATATTAAGAACAGCAAAGGACCCAAGTCTGAGCCCTGTGGGACCCCATTCTTGATACCTTCCGATTTTGAAGAAATTGCTCGTTCTGTGCATTATTTAAAGTACTTATTTCAACTTTCTGCAAGAAAATCGGCGATGCTGAAGAAATCAGATTAGGTAATGAAATAATAAGGGTGGTAAATGAATTTTCTTACTTGGGGAGTAAAATAATATACAATGGGCGCAGTACAGATAATATAAAATGAAGAATGGCAATTGGTCGCTAATCATTTCTGAAATATAGAAATTTGTTTACATCGAATATCAGTTTGTGTTAGGAAGTCTTTTCTGAAGACATTTGTGTGGAGAGTTGCCTTCTACGCAAGTAAATCATGGACGATAAATAGTTCGGACAGGAAGAGGATAGAAAGGTTCGAAATGTGGTGCTACAGACAAAATCTGAAAATTAGGTGCCTCGACTGCGTAACAAGTGAGGAGGAACTGAACGGATATGGGGAGAAGAGGAATCTCTGGCATAACTTGACTAATAAAAGAGATAGATTGGTAGGACAAATTCTTAGACAACAAGGAATCATGAATTTAGCATTGGAGGGAAGTATGTGGGATAAAAATCGCAAAGGGTGACCAAGAAACGAATACAATAAGCAGTTTCAAATAGATGTAGGTTGCCGTTCTTATGAGGAGATGAAGAGGCTTACTCAGGATAGAGTAGGGTGGAGAGCTGCATTAAACTAGTTTCCGAACTGAAGACCAAAACAACAACAACGTCTCCTTTCCACCACGTCAAAGATTCTCTATCAAAAAATATTGGACAGAGATTCTTCGTCAAAGAAAATTTAATAGTGAAATATCGGTCTTAGCAAGGCGCCGTAGCTCTGTGATAAACGTGGAGAATTTGGACGACGCGAAGATGGTGTTGGATGGCAGGGAAACGTAATCAAATCTTGAGCAGCCACTTGGCGGAAATGCTGCAAACTCGCCCTCGCTACCGGCGCCCCGTCTTCCTGCAGCTGCTGCCTCAAACGAACGCCACGGCGATGCTCACGTTTTCTCTGCTAGCGCAGATTATACACCACTAACATGTCATGTGAGCGCCTGTGTGTTGCGTATTTGCTCGAAATGTATTGAGCAGTTTGTAGCACAAAGGAATTGTGTGTAACTGGTGGCAAGGTATATAAGAAAAAATTCTGAAAAAAAGAAAAAAAAAAAAAAAAAAAGAATCTTGCCGACCGCGTTGGCCGAGGTGACCGAGGCGCTCCAGTCACGGTTTGCACGGCCACTACGGTCGGGGGTTCGAATCCCCCCTCGGGCATGGATATTTGTGCCGTCCTAGTTCGTAAGTAGGTCATAAGTTGTTTGTAAGTTTAGGGACTGATGACCCCGCAGTTAAGTCCCATAAGCTTTACAAACATTTGAATTTGAAAAAAATCTTTCAGAAACACAATAAAGTTCTTTGTAAGATAATTTGCCTATAGGTAAGAAGTAAAATATGTTAGATACACATCTGCTCTCTACAGCAAATGATACTGCACGGTATACGTGACTATATAAATATCAGTTAGTGCTCATTTAGATTGTAGGCTTCCTTGTAACATCAAACTTTAAGTTCGTTATCTGCACCTGCTGTTGACGATTTCGAACATTATTCAAAGAAGCGTCAAATACAAGGTGCGGCGAGGGAATTTACTTATTATTACAGCCCACTTAAGATTTGTAGTTTTTTATGTTTTCGCCGTGCGCCTCGGTTGCACAGTGGTAGAGTGCCAGACTACAAATCCAAAGGTCGCGAGTTCGATCCCCGCCAAGTCCTAGGATTTTTATCTGACACTTTCCACTTCTTTCACCTCTGGCAGTATCGCTCATGTGAAAAATACCGAGTAGCACCGTGGTTCGGAACCCACGTTAAACTGTAGGTCCCCCTATTAACTGGCTGGGTAAGTCAGTTCGAAGGTCGGAGGAAGGCAACGGCATACCACCTCAAAACAGGACCATGCCTAGTAAAGCACTGTGGTGTTCAAACCAATCTTCGGATTGTTGGCTGCTTTACCTTAAGTTTTTGCAAACATTTTGGATCAAAATAATAATATAAATTATAAAAAATTAATTAATAAGAGTTTCTGAAACCCTTTTAGGAAAAAAAAGGTAGTGGCGGGTTCCGAACCACTGACCCGTAGCGTCATAGTTCAACGCCTTCCCCACTACGCTAAGGCTATCAATCAAAAGTTCTGTTCTTTAATGTCATACTATTGATGGCCGTTGTTTACTGATGCTAATATGGCATTTGTAGACACTAGATTATCGTACGAAGAACTATGTGTTTTTGTTAATTTTTCAGTGCGATAGTGCTTTGAAATGACAACGTGTAAGTTACAATAAGAAAATCATCAAATACGCAACGCAAGATGGCGTATGCCAGAGAGAGTTCTGGACGAGTAATGTCACGTGACATCTCCGAACAGCTGGTTTTCGTTAATTCAATGAAGGGCGTCAAATCTCCGTTAGTTTTGCAAATATATCTCAAACAATACGAGATATGAAAAAAAAAGACATAAGAGAACAAAGTTGTAGAGAATTTTCTCCTCTACAAATTCGATTATTGAATTTTCGCATCAGACGGACGATTTATCAGCAAGTAAAATTACATTACAAACGGCATTTTTTTTTTTTTTTTTTTTTTTTTTTTTTTTTTTTTTGGAATTATTAACGTATTTCTTGTCCGAAATATTTGAAAAAGCGAGGTTCTGGTCTCTCGTAGCCAACAATTATGTCTGTAAAATTTGGTGCCGTTCGGTTGAACGGTTCGACCTAAAAAGTGGGAACACATTACAGACAGACAGACATTGTCCAATCGCCGTTATTTTTGCAAATATGTCTGCAACGATGCAAGATATGAAAAAACATAATAGAGCGAAGTCGTAGAAAATTGTCCCCTCTACCAACTAGGTTATTCAATTTTAGTGTCAGATGCATGGTTAAGCCGTTATTTTCATTTAAATTTCGAGCTGTCAGAAGACGATCGCAAAGGCCCACTTTTAGTGATACTACCGTAACCTAAAGTGGGCCAAAATAATAAATCAGAACAGAGACATAAATTTAATTCTTTTTCCATTACAAAGAGTAACAAGTAAAGTTTTGTTCCATTAAGGTATAAAAATGATATCTTAAATGTGGCCTCCGTTCTGCTCAGTACATTTGGAGACTCTAAATTGGAAGTTTCGGTCCACTTTTTCTAACATGTCTCTGTCGATGTTGGCAATAGCAACACGAACATTGTTCCGTAGTTCAGCCACAGTCTGCGGACGATTGGTATACAACAAGAATTTGAGATAGCCCCATTTAAGATAGCATGGCGACAAATCTGGCGAGCGTGCTGCCCACTGGAGATCGCCCCTCAAAGAGATGAGACGATCGGCGAAGTGTTCACTCAACACGGTCATCGATGTTCGTGCCGTGTGTGCTGAGGCACCATCTTAATGGAACCAGAAATCACCCACATCCATTTCTTCAAGTACTGAAAGAAAAAAAAACTGTTCAATTATCTGAACATAACTCTCAGAAGTGACCGTCATAGCGTTATCGTTCTCTTCGAAAAACCATGAGCCAACAGTGCCATCTTTAGATAGTGCACAACAAACAGTCACACGTTCTCAGGGGTTCGTGCCTCTCCAATACAGCATATTTTGTTTATTCAGGCAGACAAATTAAAATGTACAGTTATTAATATGGTGTCCGAAATAATAGACCCCATTTGGTGACATTAACGTCAATAACTTTGCAAATTATAAATACTGAAACGTTTCGATCGTTTCGGGACGTTGAAATAAATTCAACTGCGAAGCTGAAAAAGTTTGTTAACCTTTTTTCCCCCTTGTTATAATAGGGTAGTTCAGTCCGTTACGGACATGTGTTAATTTTTTAGCTTTGGCTCAGTTTTTGTTAGGGAGTCCATTCAGCCCTCTCAGCGAAAGCGCTGCCGGCCGCGGCGGCCGAGGGGACTGAGGCGCTCCAGTCACGGTCTGTACGGGGGTTCGAATCCCCCCTCGGGCATGGATAAAAAAAAAAAAAAAAAAAAAACAAACAAAAAAAAACGAGCGCGCTGTGCCAACGCGGCGCCATCTGTTTCGATATCCAGACACGCTTTCCTCCTGCCCAGTTCTTCAACTTACAGCACACTACAGTGGCAGTGACCTCTGCCCATTACTTCCTCTTGCTCAAGGGATCGAGCGTATTTGTGCATAAGTACAAAAAGTGTGCACTGCCTATTGGGGCATATACAGGGTGTTACAAAAAGGTACGGCCAAACTTTCAGGAAACATTCCTTACACACAAAGAAAGAAAATATGTTATGTGGACGTATGTCCGGAAACGCTTAAATTCTATGTTAGAGCTCATTTTAGTATTTCTCTTTAAATGTAAATCGAAATAATTCGTGCAGACAATTGTCAAAGTACCCAATTGTTTCGTTAATATGTACTGTGTAGTGTCGCACAAGTCTAAAGTGCGCGCCACCTACTTTCGCTGCGCGCCGCCATGCACGCACGGCGCGGCGTTCTTACGACGTCAGCCACGAGCGCCCTCTGCTGCGATCCCGCTCGTGGCCACCACTGAACGACATCGTTGACTTGGCACTGAGATAGGAACCAGTTAACACTTCGGAATCAGATAGGCACTAATGAAGACTTGGCTATCGGATAGGCACTAGGCAGGCCTCTAGCTCAACTATGTATCAGCATTCTGCAGTACTGAGCTATGTAAATGTGAAGTCTCTAAGAAATATATATCTCGTTCTAATTTACTCTAGTGTTTCTAGTTTCTGCTGTCCCACTGGCTAGTCACCTACCTGCATAAGCGTGCATCCTTTATTCCTGTGTCGGTCTTTCTACTCGGCCACCGACACCTACGACGGAAACGAGACACAAACGCGGCGACGAGGCTGGGACACAAAAGTGGCGACGGGGATGGGATACAAAATACTGTACTTCCTCGATTCATCGCCAGTTGGCCCAATTGAAGGAAGGTAATGTTGACTTCCGTGCTTGTGTTGACATGCGACGGATAAGGCTTCATTCCAACGTGATCAAATTGTAAATTTTCACATTGAACATGTGTGGGTTGACGAGAATCCGCACGCAATTGTGCAATCACGTCATCAACACAGATTTTCTGTGAACGTTTGGGCAGGGATTGTTAGTGATGTCTTGATTGGGCCTCATGTTCTTCCACCTACGCTCACTGGAGCACGTTATCATGATTTCATACGGGATACTCTACCTGTGCTGCTAGAACATGTGCCTTTACAAGCACGACACAACATGTGGTTCATGCACGATGGAGCTCCTGCACATTTCAGTCGACGTGTTCGTACGCTTCTCAACAACAGATTCGGTGACCGATGGATTGGTAGAGCCGGCCGCGGTGGCCGAGGAGACTGAGGCGCTCCAGTCACGGTCTGCACGGCCACTACGGTCGGGGGTTCGAATCCCCCCTCGGGCATGGATATTTGTGCCGTCCTAGTTCGTAAGTAGTTTGTAAGTTTAGGGACTGATGACCCCGTAGTTAAGTCCCATAGACTATACAAACATTTGAACATTTTGATTGGTAGAGGCGGACCAATTCCATGGCCTCCACGCTCTCCTGACCTCAACCCTCTTGACTTTCATTTATGGGGACATTTGAAAGCTCTTGTCTACGCAACCCCGGTACCAAATGTAGAGACTGTTAGTGCTCATATTGAGGACGGCTGTGATACAATACGTCATTCTCCAGGGCTGCATCAGGGTTTCCATTCGACGGAGGGTGGATGTATGTATCCTCGCTAACGGAGGACATTTTGAACATTTCCTGTAACAAAGTGTTTGTAGAGCTTATAGGACTTAACTAAGGGGTCACCAGTCCCTAAACTTACAAACTACTTATGAACTAGCTAATACTAAGGACGGAACAAATATCCATGCCCGAGTGGGGATTCGAACCCCCGACCGTAGTGGCCGTGCAGAATGTGACTGGCACACCGCAGAACGCTCGGCCACCGCGGCCGGCGTACCTTTTACTCAAGTGGTCGCAATTACAGGTTATTTTATCTGAGCTATTTTCTTTATTGGGTATTAAATTTCTAATTCTTTCCATGTTTCAACTTTTTAAATCCTTTTGTCAACGACCTTAAAAGGTGGTAACGTTTCTTCTGTTACTGTAACATATGAAAAGGGAATGAAATGCTCATTTTCAAAAAATGTTTGTAAATCTTCGGGACTTAACTACTCGGTTAAATAGTGCCTAGGCTTAAAAACTACTTAAACTAACTGAAACTAACCTAATGACAAACACACACACACACACACTCACATATGTCCGACGGAGGACTCGAATCTTCGAGAGCGAGCAACCGCGCACTACGCAGCACGGCGATGTAGATTGCTTGGCGACTCCACCGTGGCGCTCATTTTCAACCTATCTCCCATACGTTTTTGTCGTAGAGATCTTTTTTCATTACATGTACTTTCTATTAAAGTCGTTCTGAGCATAGGGATAACCCGGTTACTTCAAAATTTCCTGCGTATCGTTTTCACATACTCTGTGCGAGTCATTTGTCACTTGAATGTTCGAACAGTTCGATAATGTACCGAGTTCTGCACTGTAACGGGCAATCTCGAGCATGTTAAAGCGCAAACCAGTAACAGGCGAACTTGTTGTAATCTTAGATTGGGCAAGCAATCGCCAGACAACCTAGGCGGAAGCAGATCATCGATTGTTCAAATGTTCAACTGTTTGTAAATTTTTGGAATTTAACTACTCTGGTTATCAGTCCCTCGGCTTGTTGTTGTTGTGGTCTTCAGTCCGCAGACTGGTTTGATGCAGCTCTCCACGCTACCCTGTCCTGTGCACGTCTCTTCATCTGAGAATACGTTCGGCAACCTACATCGTTTTGAATCTGCTTACTACATTCGTCCCTCGGTCTTCCTCTACGATTTTTTAGTCTAGTAACCGCTAGTCACAGCTAGGGGATGGAGTACGGGAACTACTAAACTTCGAACTGACCCTCATAAAGGGAAGATAGTGAACTGCGGTTCTGTCGTCTTCACAATGTGGAGTAAGGTTGCTGCCTGAGGCCAGCTCAGATTTCATTTGTTGGTTCCCTAAAGGTCAATGATCCTGTCGACATGGTAGCACTTTGTTGGTAATCCTGCTAGCCGGTATCAGGAGTTCATCAGTCACCATGGCAACGACTCGAGTGGTTCCACGTAGCGCTAAGCATCTGAATTTAATTTGTGTCAAATTTAATTTGTCAGCCTAGTTCATTATCGTTAGTACTTCTGTTTTAAGAGGTTTATTCCCGCGTACTTGGCAGATTTCGTTTGTACTACTGTTTTAATAGTTTATTCTATCGTATTTGATAAATGCCGTTGTTTAATATTCGTCTTTGACTGGTGTATTTCAAAACAAGTCAGAGACCGTTACTAAAGCTCGTTATCAGTCAGTCCAGTGTCAGCTGCCACCAGGGCCACATCGTAAACAGCGCTAAGCTTATTTTCTCGCGCGTTTGATAACGGTGTATTCCACAGGTATTCTGGTTTATTTTGAAAACTGCCGGACCCAGTTTTTTTGATTTGACAGTGTAGTTACCACTGACCACAGTTCAGTCAGCAACCAGCCGCCTTTACTAGAGTACTAGGCTACTTAAAAGTTGATTATTTAGTTTTCTACTTTCTGCAGTTAATTGTATCGATAGGATGGATAGGATGTGTGCCTGCTGTGTGGGGACGCGGGAGGACTTGGCCGCAGTTCGCGAACAGCTGAGCGTGCTGTTGGCTTCGGTCAGCCGTCTTCAGGCTGCTGTCTCGGGGTGCAGCGATGGTGGGGAGTCTGGTGCGTCGAGTGGGACACCTAAGGTGTCTCATGCTTCGCTCTCTGTCCCTGCTACTGAGGCACCTTCAGGTGTACCGGACGTCGTCGAGCCGCCTTCTCTGCAAGGGGAGTGGCGGGTTGTACGGCGTTCGCGTCGCTCGAGGCGGAAGGCCAATGTGGAGGCTGGACGTCCGTCCACACCCGTTCGTCCTGTGAGTGAATGTGTGGCCACTCCTTCAGCAGGGTCCGAGCAGGTGCACGGGGGGAGGGGATTATTAGTTATTGGGAGCTCCAATGTTAGGCGCGTGAGGGAGCCTCCTAGGCAGATAGCTTTGAGATCCGGAAGGAATTCCAACATGCACTCAGTGTGTCTGCCGGGGGGCTTCATCCGAGATGTGGAGGCGGCCTTGCCGGCTGCTATCGAGGGTGCGGGGTGCGGTCGACTGCAAGTTGTAGCTCACGTCGGCACCAATGATACTTGTCGCTTGGGTTCTGAGGACATCCTCAGCTCCTACGAGCGGCTGGCGGAATTGGTGAAGGCTGCTGCCTTCGCACGCGGGGTGCAAGCAGAGCTGGAGATTTGTAGCATTGTTCCCAGGGTCCTTTGGTTTGGAGCCGAGTGGAGGGTCTGAACCAGAGGCTTCGCCGACTCTGTGACAGTCATGGCTGCAGATTTCTGGATCTGCGTTATCGGGTGGGAATTGTAGGGTACCCCTAGATGGATCAGGGGTGCACTACACTAAGGAAGCGGCTACTCGGATAGCAGAGTACTTGCGGAGTGCACATGGGTTTTTTTTAGGCTAGGCGCTAACTCTAATGAGCACTCGCCTGCCAGCATTCAAACAGCGAATGTAGGCCACGTTCGGAACAAAAATTCGAACATCAAAATATTAGCCGCGAACTTACAGAGTATTAGAAACAAAGTTCCCGAATTTGTCGCACTGCATGGAAGTTATTGTGCTCAGATAGTTTTAGGCACCGAAAGCTGGCTAAATCATGATGTGGCAAGTTCAGAAATATTTAGCGAAGTGTGGAATGTATATCGGAAAGATAGATCGGATACAACTGGAGGAGGAGTGTTCATTGCTGTGGACAAAGATATTGTTTCTACTGAGATCGAAGTTGAAAGTAACTGTGAAGTTATCTGGGCACGTATAACAGGTCTAAAAGAAGTAAAGTTAATAGTTGGGTGTTTTTACCGGCCCCCAGTGCTGCTGTAGCAGCTTTAGAATCATTCAAAGAAAGTCTAACCAGGTAGTGCATAGGTAACCGGGCCATGTAATATTAGTCGGAGGAGACTTCAACCTTAAGAGTATATATTGGGACCCCGCTAGTTACATTTCAGGCGGTACAGACAAGCAATCTTGCGAGCTACTTTTGGACACATTCACTGAAAACTGTCTTGAGCAGTTAAACCGGCAACCCACGAGCAACGGAAATATTCTAGACCTTATAGCCACAAACAGGCCTGACCTTATTAACGATGTCTGTGTAGAGACAGGAATTAGTGATTATGATATCGTCATAACGTTGGTGGTGACCAAAGTTCATAAACCAATCAAGAAGGCTAGGAGCGTGTTTTTGTTTGGAAGAGCCGATAAGCAAATGTTACGATTGCACTTTGAAAATGAATGGGCATCGTTTAATTGCGGGACTATGGATGTAGAGGAATTGTGGACTAAATTTAAGTGCATTGTTAATAAAGGGTTAGAGAAATATGTGCCAGTAGAGACGATTAAGGGTGGAAAAGATCCACCGTGGTATAATAATAATGTTAGAAAGCTGCTGAGAGAGCAAAGGCTGTTGCACTCTCGATTCAAAAAATAACACGCAAATGATGACAGGCAAAAGTTAGTAGAGGGACGTGCGTCTATAAAAAGATCGATGCGCGAGGCATACAATAATTATCACAGCCATACCTTAGCAAAAGATCTTTCCGACAACCCGAACAAATTCTGGTCTTATGTAAAATCGATAAGCGGGTCAAAGCCCACTGTCCAGTCACTCGTTGATCATTCCGGGGCAGTAATAGAAGAAAGCAAACGGAAAGCCGAAGTTCTAAATTTAACCTTTAAGAAATCTTTACGAAATGGGGGACATAGCATGAGTAGAAAAAGCAATCCCATAATGTTCGATTACAGTATTAGTAGTGAGCTTCTTGATGCTGTCGCGTCGTTCAAATATCTAGTCGTAACATTGCAGAGCGATACGAAATGGAACGAGCATGTAAGGACAGTTGTGAGTAAGGCGGACAGCCGACTTCTGTTTATTGGGAGAATTTTGGGAAGATATGCTTCACCTGTAAAGGAGACCGCGTATAAAACGCTTGTACGACCATGTCTTGAGTATTGCTCAAATGGTTGGGACCCGCAGCAGATCAGTTTAAAGGAAGACATAGAGGCGGTTCAGAGGCGAGCGGCTAGACTTGTTACCGGTAGGTTCGACCAATGCGCGAGTGTCACGGAAATGATCCGGCAACTCAATTGGGTTAAGTAAATTTAGAGGGCCGGAATTTGAAGCTGAGTGTAGTACGATCTTGCGGCCGCCTACTTACATTTCGCGTAAAGATCACAAAGACAAGATAAGAGAAATTAGGGCTCGTACGGAGGCATATAGGCATTCTTTTTTTCCTCGTTCAATCTGGGAGTGGAATAGGAAAGGAAATGCCTAGTAGTGGTACAGTGTACCCTCCGCCACGCACCTTACTGTGAAATGCGGAGTATGTATGTAGATGTAGAAATAATTAGATGGACAGGTAGCAAATGTTTTGATACGAAGTAGCGATAAAAAGTTGTACAAATATGCCAGACACAATGTCAGCTGCGATTAGTGGGTGTATAACTGCTCTGATAGAGCAAGTGTACTGTTTGTTAGAGGTAAATGCTCAGTTAAAGTTATCAGTTTATCAGCACTTCCAGTCACAGCTTGAGTTCGCAGTTGGGAGTAGGTAGGTAATGCCGAAGTTTGACCACATTAGGTCATGAATAACGGGATGGCACCCCCTCCACTCCCCCCTCCGCCTCCCTCTCCTCCCTAGAGGTCAAGGTTAAGGTCATCGACAGGCATGGGCCGATTCTGGCCCAACCGTGACTAATTCATGATTTATGACCATAATTAACAATTTGCAGGATTTGTGACCCTAATTATAAAAATTACAAGATTTGTGACCTTAATTTTAAAAATTGACGTGGTTAATGACTTCTACGAGACCCCCTTCCCATCCCACCACTCGATGACTACGAGACCCACGAACGAGCCCAAGTTCACGTTCCAGGAATCAAACCCGCGACCTCCCACCTCGGAATCCCCCCACAGGACGCGTGTTTCAAGTTTTTTATATTATGTAGAGCCATCGCGGTTTGTGTGAATAATTGACTCCCCCTTCCATACAGAACCATAACTCTATAGAAAAATCTGATTTCTTTCACGCCATGGACCCGTGCCAAACCTGCGACATCCCAAAAAATGGCGCAGCTGGGTAGGACCCCGTGGGGTGCGAGCTAGGGGAGGGTGCAGCTGCAATCCTTCTCCAAAAATCTCGACTTCCTCCCCTTTCGAGGAAGGGTTCTCGTCCAGCCGTGAATAATTCATGATTTATGACTGTAATCTATGACCCCAATTAAAAATTGACATGATTTCGAAGGGGGGCAAGGCATCTCGCGTCCCTGTGCCAGGTCCAGGCTTCAAAGAGACCGCACGCAGCTGCAAGCGATTAATCAAACAGGCGGTCGGTATGTCGCGGAGGGGCGTGCCATCACATGTAGACTCTGGAGGTAAGTGCCCCTTACCAAAAACAGCAGGTGACCAGGACCCCAGTAAGCAGCGGTTGCCATCACGCCCTAAGGCAGCTGGCCTTCTGCGCCCTCGTCCACACATCTGCCGGTCGCTGTATACAGTTTAATTTTTAACTTTCAGTTCCAAATAACAGCATCGCTCCTTTCTCTTCCAACCAACAGCGTTCGGGATTTTAACTTTTACTTCCTAAATAATACAACTATTAAGATAATTCTACTCCACACTAATGCGGAATTTTTATATAGAATTTTAAGATTGTATTTTTTAAAAGCGAGTCATCATTTCACTATAAATATAGGAGCATAGAGTACAGTAAACGTCGGATTCTTATGATTTTTAGTAAGGTCTAGACTTGCGTACCAACGATGTTTTTGTAGGTACTAGACCTAATTCGGGGTGTCCACTTCCAGCTGTATTGTGAAGAATAACGTCCTGGAATGTGAAAAATATTTTTCTCCTGCTTTAAAGTATCTCTTCTGCGTAATACTTATATTGTCCTTGCCGGAGTCAGTATTACGAATCTCCATGTAATTTACATGTAGACCAGGGCTGCCCAACATACGGCCAGCGGGCCACAACGTGAAATCCAGCCGTACGTAGCCTGACGAAGTTGTGAGGTTATATTTATTTTCAGCCAGAGTGTTAAGTGAGGACAATGATTTGAAATTAACCTGCTTCGTCGTTGCACTCGAGGGTAAATAAACATGCACGTGGGGCGAGAGGGTGGTTGTCTGCCAGCTAACCTTCTAGACGCCCTCTTCTCAAACTGTTCCCGGCTCGCGGTTCTCCGCTAGAGCGGCCCATTTCGCTTTTCACCTGCAGCCTAAGCCGCCGAGGTCCCCACACACGAGCGGTGGATCGCAGCGATCGATTGCATGCGATATCGCCGCTCTCTATCGCACGTCGCGACCACTCCACACACGCGCAATTTACGAAGCGATCTCTGCCAGTTTTTCAAGCGCTGTGTTGTTGGTGAGTTAAGGTTAGACTATGGATTTCGAAAGTGAACTGCTGTGTTTAGCTGCTTCCGTAGCTTTGCTTCGTGAGTCTAACACTCAAAAAAGAAGAAGAGCAAGAAATACGTGGGCGAAGCAATGGGTTTTAAAGAGAGAAAAGTTTTGTCACGTAAATTTACTCAATGAATTACGATTTCACCCTAAAGACTGGCACAATTACATGCGCATGACGGAAAATACTTACTTGGAATTGCTCAGGATAGTTACCCCCGAAATTAAAAAAAGAGACACAAATATGAGAAAAGCAATAACACCTCATGAACGTCTCACAGCAACTTTAAGATTTCTGGCAACAGGGCGATCTTATGAAGATCTAAAGTTTTCTACGTTGATATCGCCACAGTCGTTGGGGAAAATCATTCCTGAAACATGTGCAGCCATTCACAGAGCTCTGAGGGATTATTACAAGGTAATGCAAAGAAAGAAAAGATACCTTTTACTAATTTTTATTCTTTTATATTGTATGTACAATTTTAAAAAGTTACACTGTGGAATCAAAGTGATACACAAAGTTCTTTACTTCCTCGCTTCTCACATTAACTTCTGTTGTCATCTGAATTGTGTTTGTTTTTATTTCCGAATTAAATGACAAATTCCCAATTTGTCCTTGGAATAAAACTTCATTTATCATTCTTTCTGCATATAGTCGCTGCATACTTGGTAATTGTCGCAATTTGCATGCAACATTTTGCGCAAACACACTTGATGGATCCCTATTTTTTATATTTTCTAATGTGTCACTAATTGCAGCTAGTACTTTGTCACACTGATCCTCTCTTTTCCTCTTTAAGTTCCTCTGTGCCTTGGCTTTGGTCTTTACTACTATTACTTCTTCATCATCATCATGATGTTCTGCTGCTGCTGCTTCCTCCTCCTCCTCTACCTGTACACTTTTTGCACATTGTATTTCCTGAAACAAACAATAAAAACAGTGTTTTATTTGTTGCAGTTCCCATCTACAGAAGAAGAATGGAGAGACATTGCAAAGGACTTTGAACGTAAATGGCATTTCCCTAACTGCCTGGGTGCAATTGATGGAAAACACGTGTCAATTGTGCCTCCACCTGATGCTGGATCTTATTTCTATAATTATAAGCACTTACACAGTCAGGTGCTTTTTGCTATAGCAAATGCTAATTATGAACTGATATATTTTCATTTTGGAACAAATGGACGTGTATCTGATGGGGGTGTGATGAAAAATACTGATTTCTATGGGAAACTAAGTAATGAAACATTAAAAATACCTCCACCATCTGATGTCAATGGATGCACCCTGCCGTATGTGTTTGTTGGGGATGAGGCTTTCTCACTCCACAAAAACCTTATGAAACCTTTCGGTAAAAATCTGCTGACAGTACTGAGACGTATATACAACTACCGGGTTTCAAGGGCCAGGAGAATAGTAGAGAATGTCTTTGGAATATTGGTTGCAAGATTTAGAGTTCTCAAAACACAAATTAATCTGAATTTAGAGAATATTTCAAACGTTGTGATGGCGTGTTGCACGCTACATAACTTCCTTCGAAGAAACAGTCCCGAAACATATACTCCACCAGAATGTTTCGACAAAGACTGTTACGAGTCTGGTTTTATAGAAAGGGGGTGCCAGTGTGACTTACTGCAACTGCAAAGGAGTAGGAGAGTGGCAAACGCTACTGCTCAGCAAGTTCGTGAATTGTTTGTAGAGTATTTCAACAATGCTGGTGCTGTAGCATGGCAAGACAATTTTGTGTAATGTAGTTTCATGAGTATCATTGTTCTGGAACAGTACCATGTCCAGAATAATTATTATTATTATCTTTAATATGATCACATGTTAATTGATGAGTGTCACTGTCCTTGTTTTTAATTCATGTTATTGTATTGCAGTGATTATTAATGTTATTAAATGAAATAATAATAAATATGGACTTTGAAACACAGTATCCTAACTCCCGTAGCTGAACTTTTCAGCTTACAAAAATTTAGTATCCATTCAATATTGAAAACAACAATGGTGAAGTGAACAAAAGCAGATTTTATACTGGTAAAATGGAGCAATGCTATGAATTATTAGTGTTCTCAAACAATCTTCAAGAATGTAACACTTTTTGAAAAGGACTGTAAGCATATTGTTTTGACAGGCTGAACTGTAGCGTAGCCTCATACTGTGTGCTGTTGGGTGGCATTTAAGTTCATCCTGATTTGTGAAATGTAAGCTTAGTGGTCGGAAAGTATTAATTTGTGTTTTTTCTCCCAAATATTAGTACTGTATTATCAATATTTGTAAGTGCAATTACCGGCTAAATTGTCGCCGGAAAATATGAAATTTCAAAACCAGGTTGTGGTGACTGGCTGTACTGTAGCATAGCCTAAGATCAAGGTTGGGTTGGGAGGCAACAGTTTGGTTGTGAGTTGACAAAGGCAGCTAACATCAAAAATAAAACCTGGTTGCTGTAAGGCATGTTATATTCAAATAAAACTAGAACATCGCTATTATCTACATAAATCTGCTATTCTGCCATCTTAAGTTCCCATCACTTGATAAGCTCTCAGACTATGCAGCATACCAGAATGTCCTATATGTCAATGTTATAGCAGTAATTATGATTTCACCCAGTGAAAGACAAAAATAATAAACTATATGATAAAAGTAGACATTAATATAAAGCTCTCATACAAATAAACAATAGCCGTTGAACTATATTTTAAAGGCACAACAATAAGATAATCAATGTGCCAGACTGCTGGACCAGACTATCATGACATCAAAACATTACTTGTTCTCTGTCATCATATATTCTTTCATCTAAAGCTGCAGTGTACAATGCTTTCAAGGGAAATTAACTTCATTCAAATGCCTTCAGAAAGTAGAAACAATAAAAATGGTGATTAGTGTAGATGAGGATACCACCTGTCAGCTTTGCCCAAGTTGCCTGAAGGCAGCCCATCAGGAGTTGTGTACAGGCAGACAATAAGACATTAGTTTTCACTTTGAGATTTGTAAACATAGTGGCGTTGTGAATGACACCTAGATGACATATTTAATTGTCACAGTACTGAAATTTCCATTGCTTATGTTCAGTGTTTCAAATGATTGGTTTATTGGCTACCTGAATGCCACTCCAGATAGGCTAAATGATATCCTTGCCTAAAACCAATGGACAGTATCCTCATCTACACTATACCCAATGGATATATTCCAGGACTTGGTCCTAGAGAATTCTGTAAGTTTAATAATACTGCCAAGTTGTTATTTGCAGAATTGCTTAAAATGAGTAAAGGAAATATACAGTAATTTACTATGAAAGTGCACATAAATAGGCACAGTACCAGAAGCAACAGAATGTGAAACATGCCATATTCCTGACTGTCAATGAAACAGTTAACTGATAAATTGCCACAAAGAGAAAAAATCCTCACACTAAGTAAATTTAGAGGCATGGTTTAAAACTCTAGCACATTGTCTGGCGAAGACTAACACCAAAGTAAAGGGTGCTGTAGATGGCATTGGTGGGTCTGTAAAGAGACCTGTCTGTAACATGGTGAAATCCCAGAGTTTCAATGCATAAATTGCAGAGCACTTTGCTGACTGTGCCAACACTACGTGAAGTCAACAGAGTGATTTGTTCCTAAGGAAACAATTGCAGAAAATGTTGAAATACTAGAACAGAGATTGTCTGGAGTCTGTCCTATTCCCAATTGTAGTCATTACAAAATTTTTCTCATATAAAGAAAGTCAGCTTAAAGTTGAGGAAACAGCAAAATCACAAAAGCAGTCTATTGCTATGTGGCCAGGATTTAAACTAGAAAGTGATCAGTGTTGGAGATTTTTTTTGAAGAACATCTCTGGAAGAGATGGACATTTATCCATGTTGGCTTACATTCTGAATATATGTATGAAGTATACTAGAGTGTAAATTACGTAATGAGAATCATCCATTTATAAATGCCTAAATTGTGGTGTCGCACAAGTACAAAGTGCGCACCACCTACTTTCGCCGCGCGCCGCCATGCACGCACGGCGCGGCGTTCTCACGACGACAGCCACGAGCGCCCTCTGCTGCAACCCCGCTCGTGGCCACCACGGAAAGACACCGGTCACTTCGGACTGAGATAGCAACCAGTTAGGACCTTCGTAATCAGATAGGCACCAGTGAAGACTTTGCTATCGTACAGGCACTAGGCAGGCCTCTAAAAACTATGTATCAACATTCTGCAGTACTATGTAAAAGTTAAGTATTGTTACATTCTGTGCAATATATATCTCTTTCTAATTTACTCTAGTGTTTATAGTTTCTGGCTGCTCCCCTCCGTACCTGCACCGGCGTGCTATCTTTGTTACTGTGTCGGTCTCGTTCCACTCGGCCACCGACACCTACGACGGAAAAGAGATACAAAAGCGGCGACGAGGCTGGGACACAAAAGCGGCGACGAAGTTGGGACACAAAAGTGGCGACGAGGAGTGATAGAACCGAGAACCAACCCACTTGCAGCAGCCAGTCAGCAGCAGTCGGAGCACGCAGAAATTGCGCCCGCCCGCCCACCCTTATTATAAGATTTTTGGGGGAACATATTCTGTTATGTATTTTGTGGACTTTTTTGTTGCAGAGCGTCCTCTTTCATATTGCATTTGTGTTTTGTTATAAGTTACTTGTATACGCGGCGCCTAATCGGTCAGCATGGCCACTACCCCGAACCCAAACTTAATGGAAATTATTCAGTTACAGACGGCGCAAATCACTCAACTACTGCAGGCCGTGTCGCAGTTGACGGCGCAGGCTGCTCACCAACAACAACAGCCGTCACATCAGCAGCCCACACCTGCCGCTGCACCGCTTCCTACTTTTCGCCAGTACAACGAATGTGAGGAAGAATGGAGCGACTATTTCGCACAGTTTCAAGAACTCGTCGCGGCTCATCAAATTACAGGTCAGAGAGTGAAGAACCTTTTCTTAGCGATTGTGGGCCCCCAGACCTTCGTACTATTGCAAAAACTTTTCCCTCTCGCATCTCCTCGTGATGTAGACTTTGAACAAATTGTAGATACACTGAATGCTCATTATGAGAGAAAAGTTCTTGTAGCCGCTGCACGATACCGATTTTTCAGACTTAAAAAATTACCGCAGCAATCACACCAAGAGTGGATTACGGAATTGAAGGGCTTAACCCGCCAATGTAAATTTACTTGCTCTTGTGGACTTTCGTATAGTGACGTGATGTTGAGGGATGCGATTACGCAGAATATTCAGGACCCCAGAATTAGAGCAGCAATTCTGAAACAGTCTGACCCTTCATTAGACAGTGTACTGCAGCTTATTGAAGCGCATGATACTTTGACTTAGCAGATGTAGAAATGCAAAGCCACAGTGTTAATTCAGTGCGCCGCAACGGACGCTTTCCTAGCCGTAGTTCTCAGTATAGCACTAGTGATTCTTATTTTTTCTACCGGCCGTGCTGAACAGACAGTTAACAGTAGCCAGAGTAAAAGTGCGACGCAAAGGTCGCCCCGTAGTGTTAGACACAGTAATTTGCATAACGGGCGCCAACGCTCATTTCAGAAAAATGTTCGTAAGTCTTGCCCCCAGTGTGTGTCTCGCCACAAGCGTGCTCATTGCCCTAGTCCCAACGCGACCTGTTATCAATGTGGCAAATCAGGACATGTGCATTCTGTGTGTATGCAACTTAAAAACTCAAAGAACAGTACCGTTAGAAACAGTGCTTCGCAGAGTGCGAGAAGAGTTCATTCTGTAAATGTTATACGGGCTGTGGAATTGAACAGTGCTTTCCTTGGATCTCAATTGCAAGAAAGTAGTTCTGTTGTTGTTTTTTTTTTTTTTTTTTTTTTTCTTGTTGTTTTAAAGCCAGCCGTAGAAACAGCTGGCAGGCTGGTAGTTCTGCGCCTATGGCAAAACTATATAGTGCACCACGTAGCAAGCGCCGACGAGCGCGTAAAACTGTGCAACGGAAACGGGTTTGGGACAAGCAAAAAGACTATGAACAGTGCATTCCTGTAGTGAAAATAGTGCCTTCTGCAACTGCTCCTTGTAATAGTGCCCAGTACTGTGTAGCTAGTGACAGTAGACTTGTTGTAGATACTGAAAGTAATTTTAGTGCAGTAGCCTCGCATTGCGCGGACGCCGATCCGGCGGTAGTGCCATCTAGTGACAGTGTTGTTAATCCCCTGCGTGCCGAGCCTGAGCCGCTTCCTTCACTATGCGGCCCGCGCATACGCAGCACACAAACCGTAGCAGACGTTGCCCACATTCGCGCACCTGTCGTGCGCCAGAAGCGCAAACTTATTGTAAATCTCTCCATAGAAAATAAGACTGTGCAATTTGAGCTTGATACTGGTTCCGCTGTTACATTAATAAATAAAGATACTTATGAACTTCTGGGTTCGCCAAAATTGTCGCCATCACAGCAAGTGTTAACAGCTTATACAGGTCAAAATATTCCCGTGCTAGGAACGTGTAGCCTGCCCGTCTCTTTTCAAGGTGTAACAAAAACAGTTGCTTTTGTAGTTCTTCAGGCCAAATCGACACAGAACATTTTTGGACTAGATGCTTTTGACTTGTTTGGTTTATCAATTCAAAGAGATGTGCTTCAAATTTCGTCAATAGTGCCTCAGGATAAAATCAATGCATTGTGTGACATATATAGTGACTTGTTTTCGCCGGAACTAGGTTGTGCAAAAGACTTGGTGGCACATGTAACTTTAAAAGAATCTGCAGTTCCAAAATTTCGGAAAGCTAGACCAGTGCCTATCGCCTTGCGTGATACAGTTGCCGAAGAACTTAAACGTTGGCAAGATAGTGGGGTGATTTCTCCTGTTTCTGCGAGTCAGTGGGCCTCGCCTATAGTAATTATACCCAAGCCGTCAGGAAAACTTCGTCTCTGTGCGGACTTCAAATCAACAGTGAACAGTCAAACAATTGTAGACACTTATCCCCTGCCCAGACCTGACGAACTAATGGACAAATTAGGACAGTCTCGCTTCTTTTCTAAGATTGATTTATCAGAGGCATACTTACAAATTCCGCTTGATGACGAGTCAAAAAAAATTTTCGTCATTAATACTCACATGGGCCTTTTTCAATTTCAACGCCTACCCTTTGGCAGTTCTTCCGCTCCCGCTATTTTTCAGCGCTTTTTGGAACAGCTGACGGTTTCTGTACCGTGTTGTTCGAACTATTTAGATGATATTGTGGTATCCGGACGTACAGTTGAAGAACATTTAGCAAACCTGGAGTGCCTTTTCAAAGTTTTGACTGCAGCAGGTCTACGTTGCAATAAAGCAAAGTGTTCGTTTTTCAAACTGAAATAGAGTACCTAGGCCATGTGATTAATGCCCAAGGAATTCATCCCTTACAGTCACATCTTCGAGCAATCAAAGACTTGCCTCCTCCTAAGAATGTGCATGAATTGCAAGCAGTAATGGGAAAGCTTAACTATTATTTCAGATTTATTCCCAATGCCTCTCAGATTGCAGCTCCACTGCATCACTTACGTAGGAAGAATGTTCCTTTTGTATGGTCTAAAGATTGTCAGGTTGCCTTTGACAAACTAAAGTCTGCACTACTCAGTGATGCATGTTTGATTCCCTTTGACCCACAGAAGCCTGTAGTGTTAGCAGTTGACGCCTCGTCGTACGGTCTGGGTGCCGTTCTGTCGCATCGTATTGGATGTCACGATCGTCCTATTGCCTTTGCATCCAAGCTACTGACGCCGACGCAACAGAATTACAGTCAGATAGAAAAGGAGGCCTTAGCAATCATTTACGGCGTCACAAAGTTTCATCATTATCTGTATGGCAGAAAATTCTATTTGTTGACAGACCACAAGCCTCTCACGTCGTTGTTCTCACCCACAAAGCCAATTCCGCCACGAACGGCACAAAAGCTTCAGAGATGGTCCTTGATATTGTCAAATTATCAGTATGAGATTTTGTACCGACCTACCACTAAACATGCCAACGCGGACACACTTTCCCGACTTCCGGTTGGCCAGGATGTATCATTTGATTCTTCAGAAATGGCATGTTGTCAGATAGACTCCAGAGATGCTTCCGCTGTCGCAGACTTTCCTTTGAACTCTCGTCGGGATGCACAGGAAACAGCTGCGGATGCAGACCTAAGTGTGGTAGCACGTTTTGTTCGCTCAGGGTGGCCTGCCAGAGCCAAAGACATTGATCGGCCTCTGGTTCGACGTTATTTTGCACAACGTCATGCATTATCTTTAAGTCAGGGTGTACTGTTGTTGCATACCGACAACGACCAAGCAAGAGTGATTGTTCCTCGTTCCCTGCAACGAGAAGTGTTACGCCTCCTGCATCAAGGACATTGGGGCATTGTTAGGACAGGCTGGTAGTTCTGCGCCTATGGCAAAACTATATAGTGCACCACGTAGCAAGCGCCGACGAGCGCGTAAAACTGTGCAACGGAAACGGGTTTGGGACAAGCAAAAAGACTATGAACAGTGCATTCCTGTAGTGAAAATAGTGCCTTCTGCAACTGCTCCTTGTAATAGTGCCCAGTACTGTGTAGCTAGTGACAGTAGACTTGTTGTAGATACTGAAAGTAATTTTAGTGCAGTAGCCTCGCATTGCGCGGACGCCGATCCGGCGGTAGTGCCATCTAGTGACAGTGTTGTTAATCCCCTGCGTGCCGAGCCTGAGCCGCTTCCTTCACTATGCGGCCCGCGCATACGCAGCACACAAACCGTAGCAGACGTTGCCCACATTCGCGCACCTGTCGTGCGCCAGAAGCGCAAACTTATTGTAAATCTCTCCATAGAAAATAAGACTGTGCAATTTGAGCTTGATACTGGTTCCGCTGTTACATTAATAAATAAAGATACTTATGAACTTCTGGGTTCGCCAAAATTGTCGCCATCACAGCAAGTGTTAACAGCTTATACAGGTCAAAATATTCCCGTGCTAGGAACGTGTAGCCTGCCCGTCTCTTTTCAAGGTGTAACAAAAACAGTTGCTTTTGTAGTTCTTCAGGCCAAATCGACACAGAACATTTTTGGACTAGATGCTTTTGACTTGTTTGGTTTATCAATTCAAAGAGATGTGCTTCAAATTTCGTCAATAGTGCCTCAGGATAAAATCAATGCATTGTGTGACATATATAGTGACTTGTTTTCGCCGGAACTAGGTTGTGCAAAAGACTTGGTGGCACATGTAACTTTAAAAGAATCTGCAGTTCCAAAATTTCGGAAAGCTAGACCAGTGCCTATCGCCTTGCGTGATACAGTTGCCGAAGAACTTAAACGTTGGCAAGATAGTGGGGTGATTTCTCCTGTTTCTGCGAGTCAGTGGGCCTCGCCTATAGTAATTATACCCAAGCCGTCAGGAAAACTTCGTCTCTGTGCGGACTTCAAATCAACAGTGAACAGTCAAACAATTGTAGACACTTATCCCCTGCCCAGACCTGACGAACTAATGGACAAATTAGGACAGTCTCGCTTCTTTTCTAAGATTGATTTATCAGAGGCATACTTACAAATTCCGCTTGATGACGAGTCAAAAAAAATTTTCGTCATTAATACTCACATGGGCCTTTTTCAATTTCAACGCCTACCCTTTGGCAGTTCTTCCGCTCCCGCTATTTTTCAGCGCTTTTTGGAACAGCTGACGGTTTCTGTACCGTGTTGTTCGAACTATTTAGATGATATTGTGGTATCCGGACGTACAGTTGAAGAACATTTAGCAAACCTGGAGTGCCTTTTCAAAGTTTTGACTGCAGCAGGTCTACGTTGCAATAAAGCAAAGTGTTCGTTTTTCAAACTGAAATAGAGTACCTAGGCCATGTGATTAATGCCCAAGGAATTCATCCCTTACAGTCACATCTTCGAGCAATCAAAGACTTGCCTCCTCCTAAGAATGTGCATGAATTGCAAGCAGTAATGGGAAAGCTTAACTATTATTTCAGATTTATTCCCAATGCCTCTCAGATTGCAGCTCCACTGCATCACTTACGTAGGAAGAATGTTCCTTTTGTATGGTCTAAAGATTGTCAGGTTGCCTTTGACAAACTAAAGTCTGCACTACTCAGTGATGCATGTTTGATTCCCTTTGACCCACAGAAGCCTGTAGTGTTAGCAGTTGACGCCTCGTCGTACGGTCTGGGTGCCGTTCTGTCGCATCGTATTGGATGTCACGATCGTCCTATTGCCTTTGCATCCAAGCTACTGACGCCGACGCAACAGAATTACAGTCAGATAGAAAAGGAGGCCTTAGCAATCATTTACGGCGTCACAAAGTTTCATCATTATCTGTATGGCAGAAAATTCTATTTGTTGACAGACCACAAGCCTCTCACGTCGTTGTTCTCACCCACAAAGCCAATTCCGCCACGAACGGCACAAAAGCTTCAGAGATGGTCCTTGATATTGTCAAATTATCAGTATGAGATTTTGTACCGACCTACCACTAAACATGCCAACGCGGACACACTTTCCCGACTTCCGGTTGGCCAGGATGTATCATTTGATTCTTCAGAAATGGCATGTTGTCAGATAGACTCCAGAGATGCTTCCGCTGTCGCAGACTTTCCTTTGAACTCTCGTCGGGATGCACAGGAAACAGCTGCGGATGCAGACCTAAGTGTGGTAGCACGTTTTGTTCGCTCAGGGTGGCCTGCCAGAGCCAAAGACATTGATCGGCCTCTGGTTCGACGTTATTTTGCACAACGTCATGCATTATCTTTAAGTCAGGGTGTACTGTTGTTGCATACCGACAACGACCAAGCAAGAGTGATTGTTCCTCGTTCCCTGCAACGAGAAGTGTTACGCCTCCTGCATCAAGGACATTGGGGCATTGTTAGGACAAAGCAACTGGCCAGACCTCATTGTACTTGGGTTGGTATGGACTCACAGATAGAGAGCATGACATCACAGTGTACAGTTTGTGCGGAGCATCAGGCGGCTCCTCCACAGCGTTTCTCAGACTGGCCACGCCCCAAGGGACCATGGCAACGTTTACATATTGACTTTGCCGGACCTTTCTGGAATACGCGCTGGTTAATTGTTGTAGACGCTTTCAGCAAGTTTCCTTTCGTGATTGCCATGAACTCAACGACAGCTTCTTCTAGTACAATCAGTGCCTTAACATCAGTGTTTTGCATCGAAGGCTTGCCTGAAACTATCGTCAGTGACAATGGACCTCAGTTTGTTAGTGCGGAATTTCAACAGTTTTGTCGTGTGAATGGCATTCAGCATATTACCACTGCACCTTTTCACCCTCAGTCCAATGGTGAAGCAGAACGTTTCGTTCGAACATTCAAGTCTCACATGGAGAAGATGAAAGGTCAGCACTCCAGGCAGCAAGCTCTTCAAATTTTCCTGTCTACGTATCGGTGCATGCCACGTGACGGCCCGTCTCCTGCCGAGCTGCTACACGGCCGCCGTCACCGCACTCTCCTTCAGCTGCTGCAGCCTCCCACGCACCGAGTCGGTTCGTATGGCGCTACGCGTTTTCAGGTTTCCACGCCGGTGCTGTACAGGGTGTTTGCTGGAAACAAGAAGAAACTATGGATGCCGGGCATCATTCAGCGCGTGCTCGGTCGCAATATGTATGTTGTACGTTCTTCCACAGGGTCGGAGCTGCGGCGCCACGCAAACCAATTGCGTCTGCATAGGCCGCGCGATCCTGTCTCCGGTTTCTTGATTCCAGACCCAGTTCACCGCCAGGGAGCACCACCACATCGTTCGTCCCCGGACTACGAGATCGTCCCGATGGAGATCGACGCGACGCCGCCGCTGTCGCCGCCGCAGATGACAGCGTCACCGAGAGGGACTCCGGGACCGTGCGTGCCGCCGCCGCCTGGGCCACGCACCTCAGAAGAAGATGACCTGCTCCCTCTGGGCGGGGGGATGCGCCCTTCCCCAGGTTTCGGTGGGTTCCCTGGAGGATCGCAAGGCGGATGCCGGGGCGCGGACGGCGTCTCGATCCCAGCCTCAGCTACGACGCCCGTCCCACCAGTAACGCCCCCGCCCAGGCCCTCCTCCCAGTGCCGTCGCCGTGGCCCTCAGCCCTACGCCACGACGGCGCGGCGGTTTGGGGGGGGAGGGGTGTGGTGCCGCACAAGTACAAAGTGCGCGCCACCTACTTTCGCCGCGCGCCGCCATGCACGCACGGCGCGGCGTTCTCACGACGACAGCCATGAGCGCCCTCTGCTGCAACCCCGCTCGTGGCCACCACGGAAAGACACCGGGCACTTGGAACTGAGATAGCAACCAGTTAGGACCTTCGTAATCAGATAGGCACCAGTGAAGACTTTGCTATCGTACAGGCACTAGGCAGGCCTCTAACAACTATGTATCAACATTCTGCAGTACTATGTAAAAGTTAAGTATTGTTACATTCTGTGCAATATATATCTCTTTCTAATTTACTCTAGTGTTTATAGTTTCTGGCTGCTCCCCTCCGTACCTGCACCGGCGTGCTATCTTTGTTACTGTGTCGGTCTCGTTCCACTCTGCCACCGACACCTACGACGAGGCTGGGATACAAAAGCGGCGACGAAGTTGGGACACAAAATAAATTACTATGTATTTACTATGTATTTACCTCAAAAGTTCACGTTGGCCTACATGTATAACTGATAATGTCTATTACTTTATAAACATGCTGAAATGCTACTAAACAAACATCTAAACATCAAATATTCAATATGAATTAATTTGCTATATACTCACCTCACTCATAGAACTGGCGGTACATGTGTATGGCTCCGTGTCGTCTTTGAGGAACATTAAATGTTTGTAGTACCACAGTTGAGGCTTGTAGATCTCATCTGCGCCTTTTCCAGAGGAACATGATTCCATTACTTTTCGATGTTCTTTTCTGAATACAGTTCGTAAATTATGTATTTTTTTCCGGACTAAATCCATGGTTGCACTTTGGTTCACAGTCTTTACTTTATCTAGCAGAACTAGCATACACTTATCTCTTTGATTTTTATCGTGATATAATTTGCTTTTCACTTTCCATAAGCATTCCTGCTCGCGGAAGAGTTCTACAAATTGCTCTGTAAACTCCCTACTCCAAGTTGCCATCCCGTTGTACTCCTGTTGTACTCTGTCACCTAAAACACGCTTCGGCCTCTACAAAGCAGACGCTAGACAGATGTAAACAACAGGACGCCATTTTGAAATCGCCCCTGCGATGCCCACAGATCGCATAGGATTTCCATGCGACGAGCGACGTGCGACCAATCGCTGCGATTTCCCCACACACGTGCAATTTACGAAGCAATCGATCGCGTGTGCGACGGATTGCAGCGATCCGTCGCTCGTGTCAGTCATTGAGATGCACGGTAGACTCTCTGCTGTCGCAGTGGCTGGGCGTTACTGAACAGTTAGCTCTACTGTCCGCGGGTGATTTATTGAAGCTATGTAACTATACACTATTTGCCTTAATAAATTCAGTAACAATATTCAGTTATCAACATACTAGTTCCAAAGGCGAAGCGCGAGTGTGGCAGTGTGGGTGGATGTACGCGTGGGCAAGTGGATATTAGGTTAGGTCGAATTTATTTATTTCATTTTATTTTTACGGAACGTTTGTAAGGTCGCAGATGGTGACCTTCCATCTGCGGGTTAATTACAGAGATATGTAATCGTATTACACTTGTGAAAGCTTTGTATATTTTTGTGAACTTATATTTTAGGTATTTCTTTACTTGTTCATTTCATGTATGTTATCTGCTTAATTTCTAATGTTAACTGAATATTTTGATTGTACATATGTAAACTATTCTGTCAGAGATATTATGTTTGAATGTAAGCAGCGCGTTCTACTGCGCCGCTATATTGTTGATGCTGAGGCAGTCAGGAGAGACGGAGGAGTCTGAGTGCGGGTCTCGAGGCGTGCGGACGCTGTCCGCGTGTGTGCCGTTAAGTTCGGTTCGTCGCGTGCAATCGCCTGTACGAAAACCGTGCAACGTTTATTCATGTATATTGGAAGATGTGTTCACAGTGTAAACTTATTTTGAAAAGTGCGGGAGTGCCATTTATCGAAACAGTGTCTGCAAGTGTCAGACTCCGTGATCGCGTCGTACATATGCAATCGCGTCACGCGTGTTAAAACGGGACTACGGAACCTGTTTCCGTCTTGCGACGATTCGTGAATTGCGGAACTGACCCACTCACGTGAACAGTGGCGTAACTAGGACTTGGCTTTGGGGGGGGGGGGGGGAATAGATCTTCTTGATGAGCAAAATTTTAGTCAGTTTCCAGGCAGACTGCCATCTACCACTCCCGTTGAAGATTAATTCACTCACATTCAATGAAAGCTTATGGTAAAACACCCCGAGTTTCCAATCTACCTTTACCTGATTGAGGTTATACAATTTCTTTCTTTCTTTCTTTCTTTTTTCTTTTTCTTTTGGGGGTGGGGGGTTTGGGGGGGGGGTTCTTTCCCCCTCATCCCCCCCCCCATAGTTACGCCACTGCACGTGAATGAACATTTAATGAACTTGTGTGAAAATACGTTTTGCCTCGCATCATCATTGTCGACTGGACCACTGTATGGATGTACATGTCATTGCTGATGGATTCTTATGTGAAGAAACGAATGCTACAGATGAGTACTATTTTGTAACTTTTATGTTAGAATATAAGAGTGAATTAAAAGTTAACAAAGACTTTTTCTATTAATACCTAACAAACCTTATAAGAACTAATTTGCAATAATAATTGAAAAGTCTTTAGAAATTTGATACGAGTGCCAAAGTTTAACTGACAAGGAGATATCACCTTCATTCATTCAATAACGATTGAGTTTGAACTGAGAAAATTAAATATTGTGTGCACTAGAAATAGAGATCAGTGATTATAGTTAGAATTTTGATGAAACAATAATAAACAATATCATATTAACAATCACACAGTTAGCCATTTTGACAATAATGAGAGAGAAAATGAGTAAAAATCATTAAAAGACAATTTTTTATAATAGTTAACGTCAATAATCTGATTACGTAAATGTACTTGTGCACAGCTATTGTTTCAGTATAACAAAACCCACTGCAAAGATCAAAGAATCAGTCATTTTGAAAAGAAAAATCGTAATTGCATTCTTATATTACGACAAAAAAGCGGGCATACAGAATTTTTTATTTTGTTATTTTTGCAAAGCGATTACAGCTGTTCCAGTTAGCAGTATATATATCGTCTGGATATTTTATAAGATGGGGTGGTAAGTACAATCTTCGGTGAAGGGATCAGATGTGCAAAGACTAAATAGCAATCATATTCATTCAGTTAATTAACAAGTCAATTAATTTGATTGACAGTGACAGGGCCTAAATCAGAAAAGTGAACTGTATGTTGTGTGTGTAGATCTGACTAACTGTTACGAACTTTTACCAGTGTGTTTCGAGCCACAATCATTAACGAACCATTTTATTCTCATTTTTCAATCAAAAATATTTATCCACTATCACACCCCACCTTATTAATGGCGTCCCTGCCAGGATGATTTTTTGACTTGCTGATGAGTATTCTTGTACTAAGTATATAATTAACAAAAAATCCACTAATTACCTATTTGGACTATACTGATCAATTATTACATTTTAGTACATGTTATTCATAAGTAGCATTGCGCTGAGCCTTTATTATCATTGTGTAAAATTTGTATTTGAAACAACTGGTATTTTATTGAGAATCGGGACTTGGTATTGTCGGTTGCGACTGTGACGCAACAAATAGAACCGTGGTATGCACACGCGTTTAGCAGCAGCCCGCGAAGCGAAACCAAGGGACTTGAATACAACAAATGAGAAGAGTGACGTTAATGAAATTAAGAAACAAAGAGGGTTTGAGCAGGAAGACATGGCAGAACGATCGGTAGACAATATAAGATTAGGTCGTATGTCACGTCGGAAAAGAGACTGGCGATGAATATTGGTCATTCAGACGGGAATTATGAATCACAGACGCAAACAATTAGAAATCAAACAGATTCGTTGATAATGCGTGATCAACAAACAGAAGAAATTAGGGATGAGATACAGGAATGCGAATCAGCTGACTTAGCTGTCAGTGGGGATGAGTACAAATGTGCAATTGATCATGACAATCAAAGTCGCAAATTAGAGAAGAGGAAATATCGTGTAGAGAGGAAAGATAGGACAGAAATAGGGGAGGACAACAGCATCATGGAATTATTAAAGTATATAAAAAAGCAGGGACAGGAAACAAAAGAGGTATTAAAACAGGAAACAGCACAAATAAAGAAACAGATGATAACAATGCGAAGAAATGGAAGAGGAAGTAGATTGAAAATTACATGAACATAGAGAAACTTGTGATAGGAATCTTAATGAAACTGTTCTGTCATTAAAACAATCGGTGAAACAACAGTGTACGGAAAATAAACAAAAGTGTGAAGAATTAGTCAGAGCGGCATCGGTCATTACGAAGGAAGAATGTAATAAGAACAAAGAGGCAATGAAGACCATGCGAGAAGAAGTCATTGAAGGAGCAAAAGAGATTAACAGGAGGGTAACGAATTTAGAAAATAATACAGGGACTGAACATCAACATGTTCGAACTGCACAAATTACTGGAGCGAAAGTGATAGACGTGAGCAATCAACAAGAGCCGACCGCGGTGGCCGAGGGGACTGAGGCGCGCCTGTCACGGTCTGCATGGCCACTACGGTCGGGGGTTCGAATCCCCCCTCGGGCATGGATATTTGTGCCGTCCTTAGTCTTAGCTAGTTCATAAGTAGTTTGTAAGTTTAGGGACTGATGACCACGTAGTTAAGTCCCATAAGCTTAACAAACATTTGATTTGAATCAACAAGAAACGACACGACAGATAAATCGGGAAAGTTTCGGTTTGGAGTCGACGCTGCCGGACGCCGAAACAATGAACATTAAGTCAGCGTGCTGAAACAAGTGGAACAGGAATGTGCGTAATGGTACGTAGTGAGGAAGTAAACGGAATTTCAACATCATTGGAGTGAAGAAGGAATCAAGATGAAAGTAGATACGATGTTAAATATATGCAAGGACGCAACCCACCCGTGTTCAAACCGGGTGGCGAACTACACATATTGGATAATCTGCACGTAATGGAGCGCATGTTTCCTCGACAATTGGATGACATGAAACGTATTGACTACATCATATGCCACGTGCATTCAAAAGCACAACCAGACTTGATAGAAATGAGCAAAGAAAACCGAAATTACCGTGAATTTAGAAATGTATTAATAAAGAAATTTTGGTCACAAGGCAAACAGGCCATTGTATACAGTGAGACACACGAAGCACCGTTATATCAGACAAGCGGATTCAAATCCATGGCAGAATACTTCAAACATTATTGGAATAAAAACAAAAACTTAAATACACCAATTTTGGAACATTGTTCCGTGGCTGTAATGAAAGTGAAATTGCCGAATTGGACAAAACAATATGTAATTGGACTATATGACTACATGTAAAAACAGTGGAATACATGCTCGAAATATTGGAAGAATGCGACAAGCTAAAATAAGAGGACAATCATCACAGAAGCAGATATAGGGAGGATGGAAGAAGGAAGACCACAATACGAAAGACAAGATAATAGGCCGAGAGGAAGAGGAGACTATATTAGGAGATCTGACAATTCCAATCATCAAACTTCGGAAAATGTTCAGAATTATAAATCACAGAATGATGCAAGAAATAGAGATGAACCAAGAAAAGAGAACTGGAGAGAACGAAGAATTGATGAAGATTGGCCGAAGACAGGCGCAAGGCCGAAAATGATTTTAACTTTTACAAAGAAACTTCAACGCACCACAGCGGAGAAAAAAATCAAAGGGAATACAGCGAATGCGCCGCCAACAATGTGTACGACCGGCGGGAGCCCCGTGAGAAAAAAGTCTACGCCCTGCAAGCAACTTATGAAAATAACAGAACACGGAAAATCCAGGAAGTATCAGATACAAATGCAGCAAGTAATTTCAGCCAACAAGGACCGGTAAACTAACATCGCGGTCCGCAATTCCCCGATGCGTGGCTGCAGAAGTGTGCGCCAGTGGAAATAGAGGCAAAGGTGGTATTATGGGCTAGTGGTTGTAATATGGGCTAGCTTAATATCTGACTAACAAGCCCGAGCATTCTAGCGGCAACCTCAGTAAATAGTAATACCTAGTTCGTACAAACGCCACAGAATGCGCTGCCGCAGTCAGTTACGTTGAATGTTAGTGGTGAGCTGTTCCGTGATTTTTCTCATTTCAAAACTTTGAAAGGTAAGAAATTACAGTCATATTAGACGTACTGTCAACGCGCAGTTAGCTATTAACGTCTTAACTACATATTATATAAATATTTAGCTCTCTAATGCTCCTGAAGTTGGTTAATTAAAGTTTGTTTATAACGGATAGCGACGTTTCACTTTCCAAGAGGGCTAGGGTGTTAATATGGACAATCGCTGTGGTGGTTATATGGGCTACCCACTGCAGTAGCCCATATTACAACCCCTCCAAATACTGTGTGGTTTTCTGTTTCAGATGCCTCGTAAAGTGCTGAATCCGCGAAAGAAAAATAAATCTAGGCAATGTTGGAATCGGGATAACATGACATCTGCGATTAAAGCAGTTTTAGAAAAGACAATGAGGTTTTTGAAAGCTTCAAAACAGTTTTCCGTACCACGAACGACTTTGGAAAGGCTAATTCATCTTGGCATACCAGCTGAAGAAGCTGCGTCTAGGAAGTTGGGGAGGAAACCAATTATGTCTAGCGAAATGGAAAATGAAAAAAAGGAGGAAAAAGAAGTGGGGAGAAAAGGAAGATCGAAAGAGATGATGTAACAGGGAATACGAAGAATGTGAGATGTGAGCCAGGTGTTGACAAAAGAAAGAAACAAGGAATAAAAAGGAAAACTCCATCAGTGAAGCGAAAATTGACCATCGACCTACAATCATCATCCGAGAGTTCAGAGGAGGGATCGATAGATTCTGGGGAGTCAGATCTACAGCCCAGTGTTGGTGTTGAAAAGCCTGGAGATGACGATGCTAGCTGCTTTTTTTGTGTGGAGTTATATTCCCGAGACACTAAAGGAGAGCTATGGATCCAGTGTCTAATGTGAGATGTGGGCGCACAACGAGTGTGCTGGTTGAGAAACGGAACATTATATTTGTGATTTGTGATTTATTTGAGCTATTTTACAATTACTCTAAATATCTACAGGAAACAATATGGACTTTTTTGTGTGTTTATAGGGTAGCCCATATTACCACCACATTTACATTTTTTCACAGTATGTCAATTTTGTAAATATGTTTCCATATTAAAGTTGCATAATGATTTAAACTAAAACATATGTGTTTGGCTTTTTTATAACATCATAAAGATTATTTTTTGAGGTTTTCTGCAAATTTCACTGACAACTTTGGAATTTATGTTTAAAAATAAAGTTGTAGCCCATAATACCACCTTTTCGTCTATTAATTACGAAGAGCACAAACAAATTAATCGGAAGAATAGAAAGGAACAACAGCATAGCCAAGAACAAGATAAACTGCTATTACAAACGAAGAAAAAGACGGAATACGGACCGAAACAGGAGATGCAAGTATTTACACTATAGACCGAGTACACGAATTTGCTGAATACTACGGAAGAAGATAATGAAATTTATCGAAAAGATAATAATTCACATCTAGAAAAAAGCGCCATTCGTAATGAAACAGTGAACGAAAAAGAATCACAGAACATTGGAGCTACGCAAATACATATTTTGAAGAAAAATGAAGTAAAGAAAGAAGAGATGTGCCCGAAATTAAAGGTCATAGTTGAAAGAAAGCATATCAAGCATTATTAGATACTGGTTCGATGATCTCAATTGTCACCAAAAGACTATATATGGACTTTAAACAACAAATCGAAACAATTGAAGAATTACCGTCACAAAAATTGAAGATATACGGAGCTTTTAGCTCGAAACAAGTGGAAGCGCATAGAAAGGTATATCTACCTTTTACAATTAACCAGACAGATGTACTGATCTACCACGAATTTATCGTAGTAGAAGACTGGCTACAGAAGTATAAAGCATTTGTTGATTTCGAAAAGAACCAATTAGAATTTGAAGCTGTTGGAACGATGCAGGTGACAAAACTATTTGAACAGAATGACTATAAAAATAATACGTTTGCACATCAATGTATCGAAATATTTGAATGCCGAGATTCAACGGAAGACCACTGGGAGCAGGAAAAAGATGATTCTGAAGAATGGATAGATATAGATTCGATGGATTCAGAAGCATGCAGTGACATAATACAAGACAAAAATGACGTGTGACATAACGAGACAAATGTAAATTTCATACGATACCAGAAGAGGCAGAAAGTGAAGATGAAATTACTACCAAATCTGAAACTGAATGGAAAGAAGGTGTCATCAAAGAAAAACAACAGATGCAGAAGGCTATTGGAAAACAAAGGACACAAAGTAAAAATGAAATCACCATTAGATAATGAAAATGCAGTGGTTCACTCGAACGTGAATAAAGAGCGTGTGGATACTGTTACAATGAAAGGCAATGTACAGATAATGTTTTATATAGATAGCAGTATAATACGTAGTGGCAAAGAGATTTAGATAGAAAGGTACAGCGTCAGCAGAAGTGTAACAATAGGACAATGATAGGACTGACACACTTAGATAGATAGCATTTTCTACTACACGATAATACAATAAAGAAGAGTTGATAATGCACCCGAAGTTGACCACAACAATTGGTACCCGAATCGTGACAATAACTACTGATACAGGGAGTGAAATAAATGCGATTGATGAAGACTTATATTTTATCTGTAAAAGGGAGAAGAAGATCATGGAAGAATATTGTAGTAGAAGTAAGGCGATAGCTATCATTCCGGAAGTAAAGACAGAAATGAATAAAAAGATTTTGTTAAAGGTGAACGTGAGCGAGAAAGTAATTAGTGAATGGTATGAGGTAATTAGAGGTTTGAACACAGACATATTGTTGGGAGCTATAACTACGTCAAAATTAGGAATCAAGGTTAATTACGGACAGAAAATTATTGAATGGACGCAGAATAAAATGGATGATTATCAGAATAACAATCAAACTCACATCGACATGATAGGTTACGAGAGATCAGCACGAATGGAGGAAGACGAAGAATGTGAAGGAATGAACGAATCGGGAGAAGACATTGCTATGAAAATAAGGGAAGCCATCACGAATATTGAGAATGTGCCGGAAAATCGACTTGTGCAGTTGGAAAATTTATTGACAAAATATCAGAACGTATTCCTAGATGAGGTGGGAAAAATAAAAAATTACGAGTATGAATTTAAAATCAAAAGTAAGGAAGTATTTTTTAAGCAACCTTATAAAATACCTTTTCCTCTGAAGGAACGCGTAAATCAGGAAGTACAAAGAATGTTAAAAGATATAATTATTGAGCGAAGTAACTCTCAATTTAACAATCCAGTAGTATCGATTGTAAAAAGGAATAGCGACATAAGATTGGTATTGGATGTCAGACAATTAAATAAAATTATAGAATCGGAGAACGACCGTCCGTCAAACATCGATGAACTATTAGCTAAATTTTATGGTCTAAAAGTGATAGCAGGACTTGACTTGGTGAGCGCCTTTTGTTAAATAAGCTTAAGTGAAAACTGCAGACGTTATACAGCATTCCTTATAAATGGGAAATGCTATCAGTTTTGTAGATTGCTGTTCGGGCTGAAGATCAGCACTACAGCTTTCGTACGAGCGATGGACTATGTTTTAGGAGAGGATCTGATGCAGAAAATTATAGTATATGTGGATGATGTGATTGTCGGAGCAAAAGACTGAGGGATACTTTGTATTCTTAGAAGAAGTGTTAAGAAGATTCGAACAGAATGGTATGACAATTAATTTAAAGAAATCTCAGTTCTGTAAAGTGTGCGATAAAGTTTATAGGGCATGTAATTACACATGACGGAGTAGCACCACAGCCCGACAACATCAAAGCGATAAAGGATTTTCCCAGACCAACGAACCGTAAACAATTAAAATCTTTTCTTGGCATAGTGGGATTTCTTAGAAAGTGTGCAACAGCTGAAATTTTAATTGCACCACACTTACATCAATTGTTGAAGAAATCTAAAGGCTGGAAATGGTAGCAGGATTGCGAAAAGGAATTTAATTAAATTAAAGAATATTTAACAAGATCACCGATCTTGAGACAACAGGATATGAGTTTAGAATTATGTCTCAATATTGATGCAAGTGGATTTGGGATTGGAGCCGAGCTGTATCAAATTGATGAAAAGGGAAATCACTATCATAGCATACGCCAGCAGAGTATTTAATCCAGCAGAACGAAGATATACAGTAACGGAACAGGAATGACTCGCAGTGTTGTGGACTTTTCAAAAATTTCATATTTATTTGGCGGGAAGAAGAACACGAGTGTATACAGATCACCGAGCACTTCAGTTTTTAATGCAGAGTAAACTTATGCCAGGAATCCTCACCCGATGGACGCTGTATTTGCAACAGTATGATTTCGACATTTACTACATTCGAGGAAAAGAAAACACGGTGGCGGATTGCTTGTCGAGAGCACCTGTATGTGAAACGGTGAAAGAAAGAAATTTTTGGAATAAAGGTCGATTTATAGTCATGCTGATTAACTCAGTACCGTTTCAAAATTACGTGAAAGAACATTTTCGATATATCAAGGAACAACAAGCTAAAGACCTACAGATTCAGAAAATAAAAGAGAAATTACGGGATAGAGAAAACGTGAACATTCGACAGCACTATAAAATTTTCAAAGGAATACTGTATTATAAAAATTTTGCTGATAATGAATTTTGGAAAAATTGTATACCAGACGAAATGATTAATAAGGTGATACGGTACACACATTTGAATTTTTGACATTATGGTCCTTCCAAATCCAAAGAAAAGTTGTTCGAGTGCAGCTATTTTCCACAAATGCTTAAAAGAATAAGAAGAGTTTTGAAAGTATGCAAGAACTGTCAAGAAATGAAACCAAGTGACTCAACAGACGAAGAGACATGCCATATTACCTACAAGAATAAATGAAATATTGGCAACAGATCTATATGGACCAATAATAATCTCACGGAAACAGAATCGATATGTTCTTGTAGTTGTTGGTTTATTTTATAAATATATGTGTGTACGACCACTGAAGAGAGCCAATGGAAAAACAGTCAGTGCAGAATTTGAAAAGCTCCTACCAAAATATCATCACGTCAAGTATGTCCTGAGTGATAACGGACCACAGTAGAAACATAAAATTAAGCCGATATATATATATATATATATGCATGTACCGACCACAAAGCAATCCAGCAGAACGGATAATGAGATAATTAGGTGATTTCTGAGGACCCATGTGTACAAAAGACAGAGATTATGGGATGAATATCTACAACCATTTGAAGACGTGACCAACAACTTGATACATACATCTACAAGATTTTCACCAACACAAGTATTATATGGAATACCGCCCAAAAATCCCATAAAGGACATGTTGACTTTTCCCCCACAAAGAAGAAATCGAGCGCTGGAGAATGCAACGCGATGTGCGGAAATGAGGAACCGATCGCATAATGAAAAGTATCAACAACGGCAGTTTTGTGTTGGAGATTTGGTATTGTTGAAGAACAGGAAATTAGGAACGCGTGGTGAAGAGGGTTGTAAAAAGTTTTATAAATGGTATATTCGACCATTCAAACTACAAAAAAGAAAACACCCAAGTGCGTATGAGCTTGTGTCTGTGAAGACTAACAAGAATATAGGAATGCGTCACATCGCGGACCTGAAACCTTTTAAAAATGATTGTGTAAATTAAACGTAACATCACTCTTAAAGCCAAAATTAAAATGTAATTGTATATAATGTATGAAAAACCTAATCTATGTATACAGGGTGTTACATGCCAGGCACTTAAATGTGATTTGCAGAGTATCCCATGTAGATGTAGATGTAGAAAAGGTACGGCCAAACTTTCAGGAAACATTCCTCACACACAAAGAAATAAAATATGATATGTGGACATGTGTCCGGAAAAGCTTAATTTCCATGTTAGAGCTCATTTTATTACTTCTCTTCAAATCACATTAATCATGGAATGGAAATACACAGCAACAGAACGTACCAGCGTGACTTCAAACACTTTGTTACAGCAAATGTTCAAAATGTACCCCATTCGCGAGGATACATGCATCCACCCTCCGTCGCATGGAATCCCTGATGCGCTGATGCAGCCCTGGAGAATGGCATATTGTATCACAGCCGTCCACAATACGAGCACGAAGAGTCTCTACATTTGGTACCGGGATTGCGTAGACAAGAGCTTTCAAATGTCTCCATAAATGAAAGTCAATAGGGTTGAGGACAGGAGAGCGCGGAGGCCATGGAATTGGTCCGCGCCTACCAATCCATCGGTCACCGAATCCGTTGTTGAGAAGCGTACGAACACGTCGACTGAAATGTGCAGGAGCACCATCGTGCTTAAACCACATGTCGTGTCGTACTTGTATGCATGAATTATTTCAAATTACATTTAAAGAGAAATACTAAAATGAGCTCTAACATGGAAATTAAGGGTTTCCGGACACATCTCCACAAAACATATTTTCTTTCTTTGTGTGTGAGGAATGTTTCCTGAAAGTTTGGCCGTACCTTTTTGTAACACCCTGTATAATGTATGAAGAACCTAATTTATGTATATCATATCGTAGAAGTATTACGTAAACTTTATTTGCGTATGATATGAACTGTGAGAACACGGAACTGAGACAGATAAATATTTTCATAATGGACGCAGCCTAAACGAAAAGAGAAATCTTTGGAGTATGGACATGTGAAACAGCAACAGTGGAGGTGCGGCGCGCTTCAGAAGACAGCGGTGCCGACACTTTCCAATGCCAGCCGTGCAACTATCACCGCTTCGAGGGGCGAGCGAAATCGGCAATCTTCAAAGCAGTCCCGACTCCACTGGCCTGCAGCTACAAATCGCCGTGCCTTCTGATGTGCCGTGTGCAGTGTTTACAGTGCAGTGGGTAGTGGGCGCGGCAGGCAAAGCCAAATGTCAACGTTTGTATACAGAGTTTAATAGACGCGCAATGCAACGATCATTTAAGTGCAAGAGTAATTAGGCAAAGTGCTTCAATGAATATATAAAAAAATGTTTTTCTTTCTTTCTTTGCTATCGGTGGTGATATGTAAGGTCACAGATGGCGACCTTCCATCTGCGGGTTGATTACAGAGATATGTAATAGTATTATACTTTTTAAAAGCTTTGTATATTTTCTGTGAACTAATATTTTAGGTACATCTTTACTTGTTCATTTCATGTATGTTATCTGTTTAATTTGTAATGTTAACTGAATATTTTGATTGTACATATGTAAAATATGCTGTCAAAGATATTATGTATGAATGTAAGCAGCGCGCTCGACTGCGCCACTATATTGTTGATGCTGAGGCAGTCGGGAGAGACGGAATCTGAGTGCGGGTCTCGAGGCGTGCGGACGCTGTCCGCGTGTGTACCGCTAAGTTTGGTTCGTCGCGTGCAATCGCCGGTAGGAAAACCGCGGAACGTTTATTCATGTATATTGGAAGAAGAAGTGTTCACAGTGAAAGTTTATTTTGAAAAGTACGGGAGTGCCATTTATCGAAACAATGTCTGGAAGTATCAGACTCAGTGATCGCGTCGTACGTATGCAATCTCGTCGCGCATGTTAAAACGGGACTACGGAACGTGTTTCCGTCGTGAGACGATTCGTGTAACGCGGAACTGATCCACTCACGTGAATCAACATTTAACGAACTTGTGTGAAAATAAGTTTTGCCTCGCAGCATCATCATTGTCAACTGGACCACTGTATGGATGTACATGTCATTGCTGATGGATTCTTACGTGAAGATTATGTGAAGAAACGATTGCTTACAGATGAGTTCTATTCTGTAACTTTTATGTTAGAATATAAGAGAGAATTAAAAGTTAACAAAGACTTTGTCTACTAATACCTAATACCTTATAAGAACTAATTTGCAATAATAATTGAAAAGTCATTAGAAAATTTGATAGGAGTGCGAAAGTTTAACTGAGAAGGACATATCACCTTCATTCATTCAATAACGATTGAGTTTGAACTGAGAAAATTAAATATTGTGTGCACTAGAAATAGAGATCAGTGACTATAGTTAGAATTTTGATGAAACAATAATAAACAATATCATATTATCAATCAATCAGTTAGCCATTTTGACAATAATGGGAGAGAAAATTAGTAAAAATCATTAACAGACAATTTTTTATAATAGTTAACGTCAATAATTTATCTGATTACGTAAATGTGCTTGTACACAGCTCTTGTTTCAGTATAACAAAACCCACAGCAAAGATCAAAGAATCAGTCATTTTCAAAAGAAAAATCATAATTACATTTTTTATATGACGACAAAAAAGAGGGCATACAGAATTTTTTTATCTTTGCAAAACGATTACAGCTGTTCCAGTTAGCAGTATATACACACACACACACACATATATATATATATATATATATATATATATATATATATATATATATATATATATATCCTCTGGATATTTTATAAGATGGAGTGGTAAGCACAATCATCGGTGAAGGGATCAGATGTGCAAAGACTAAATAGCAATCATATTCATTCAGTTAATTAACAAGTCAATTAATTTGATTGACAGGGACAGGGCCTAAATAAAAAACGTGAACTGTATGTTGTGTGTGTAGATCTGACTGTTACGAACTTTTAACAATGTGTTTCGAGCCAAAATCATTAACGAACCTTTTTCTTCTCATTTTTCAATCAAAAATATTTATCCACCACCACACCCCACCTTATACGTTTTAGTACGGACCATTTGTCTGTTGTCATAAAAATGCCATAGGACAAAGACACTTCTGACATTTTGTTTTCAATACAAGAATTTGTGTCATGGTAACAATCGAGAAGTTTACAGTTACAGGTACAAACCCGATCAATAAAATTCAGGAGTCATATACTGCACTGTAGCGGGCGTCCTTCATAATTTGCGATTGACAGAATTCTTCCATCCAATGTTAGTTGTAGTGCCATCTCATGGGAGGGGCGGGGTGAAGCATATTATGGAGGGTTTACGCCACGATTCAATTTACTTCAAACCAGCTCATACCAATTCAATCAATTTCAACTAGGTTTGGATCTTTTGTTCTACCAAAACGGGCGAAGAGTTGCTCAGAAAAATATGTTACGTACGGTTAAATTTCAACCCACTGTAATGTGTATCTACTTGCAGTGGGCTCGTACACGAGCTGAATTGCTGGGCTTATGTTACCAATAATTCCGGGTTTGCTCAGAAGTTGATAGAACACTGTAATCTTAACTGATGTCAAATTATACTTAAATCTATTCCCCTCTGATATTCGTGGGGTTAAGAAAGAAGTCAATTTTATTCAACTTTCCTAGATACCCATACGCCTTTCCACTACTATTTTATCTGCATTTCATTGTGGTTTTTGATCGACCATCAAGACTTACGAGAATATAATTTTGTTCCAGAATACACACACGATTCCGAAGACTGGTATATTTTTTGGTTGTATACATTGTCAACTAACCGTCCAGGGTTGTTAATGCAACCATGTCATCCATGAAGAACCAGAAAGTTGGCACAAACTGTCGCGTTTGCAAACCTAGTTGGACTGCAACATATTTTGTGATTGAACAAAGTGGGAATATACTGTGTCTCATCTGTAATGAAAGAATATCAGTTTGTCAGGAGTACAACATAAAGTGCCATTACTCTATGAAACATGCTTCTAAGTATGATGAATACACTGGCCAAATGAGGATCGGCCGAATCAATGCACTGTGCACTGAAAAAAAAAAAAAAAAACAAAACAAAAAACAACAAGACCATGTTCATAAAACCAAGACAAAGCTCAGAAACTGTAACAAAACTAAGCTTCCAGATAGCAGAAGCTATTGCCAAAAAAAGAAAACCTTTATCTGATGGACAATTCATCAAAGAATGTTTAGAAATAGTTTCATGAACAGTATGTCTGAAACTGGTGTCATTAGTGAAAAATACAATCTGATCCTATCAAACCACTGCACTACGAGTTGACGACATGGCAAACGATATTGAAATTTCTCTCAAAGCAAAATTAAAAGAATGTGTATTTTACAGTTTAGCTGTCGATGAAAGTGCTGATGTTTCAGATACAGCCCAGCTGGCTGTCTTTGTGAGAGGAGTTACAGAGAAGTACACTGTAATAGAGGAACTGCTGGACCTGGGTTCAGTGAAGGGTAAAACAACAGGACAGGACATATATGAAGAAGTAAGAAGTTTTATGGTAAAGTTTGAGCTTCAGGACGAAAATCTTTTCGGCCTAACAAATGATGGTGCACCAGCGATGACAGGGAGAAGAAACGGTTTTGTAACTTTGATGAGTAGTAGTATGACACACACGAGTGTAAAAAAAAAAAAAAAAAAAAAAAAAAAAAAAAAAAAAAAAAAAAAAAAAAAAAAAAAAAGACTCCATTGTTCACCAGAAACGCTGTGTACCCACGTTTTAGATTTGAAGAATGTGTTGGAAACGGTAATATTGACTGTCACTTTCATTCGCACAAGAGGACTAAATAATAGCCGGCCGCGGTGGCCGAGGGGACTGAGGCGCTCCAGTCACGGTCTGCACGGCCACTACGGTCGGGGGTTCGAATCCCCCCTCGGGCATGGATATTTGTGCCGTCCTTAGTTGTAGGTAGTTCATGAGTAGTTTGTAAGTTTAGGGACTGATGACCCCGTAGTTATGTCCCTTAAGCTTAACAAACATTTGAAAATTTTTTGCTACGCTGACGAGATGCGTGCATTCGTGAACACCACTACAATCCGTCTGTTTTATTGCTTTAATAAGCGATTCTGTACCTTCCGGCAATTCTGCTAGCCAATAGCAATCGGGTAGTTTAATTTAACCTTGTATTTCCTGCATAACAATGTGTGCTTTCGTAAACACCAATGTCCGCACCAGATTAAGAATACACGAGAGCTATTTTTAAGAATGTAGAATTACATTGATTCTGTCGACAGACATAGGAATAATAATAATATCGTGGGTGGATAAAATTCAAATGTTTGTAACGCTTATAGGACTTAACTATGGGGTCATCAGTCCCTAAACTTACAAACTAATTACGAACTAGCTAATACTAAGGACGACACAAATATCCATACCCGAGGGGGGGATTCGACCCCCCGACCGTAGTGGCCGTGCAGAACGTGACTGGCGCGCCGCAGACCGCCCGGCCACCGCGGCCGGCGTGGGTGGATATTAGTTACTCACACATACCCAGTTTGTTAAAAATAGAGGTAAAATCTTGCGTGGCGTTCAGATCCAGCTGATATAAGTCATATAGGTAAAAAAATGGGTCCGCTACGCTTTCGGCTACCAACTTTCGGCCATTTTCATCACCCAACACATCCATACCCTAAATTTATGCATGGTTATAGTGTATTCTTCTCGTTCTATATTCCTGTTTTTCTTTATTTGATGAAGCTTTTATAGCATCCAGTATGGTTTTTAACTTTCAGCTAAAATTTACATCTATGTCTTGCATTTACGCCTCCAGCTATTAAATCGATGAGTAGAGGGAAGGTAGCTTTTCTAAATCCAATACCTTTTGATTTGCCTGCATCTTTTCAAATGAGAGCATTTGCTAATTTTTATTGTACATTCTCCGCAGTTGTAAAGACAAGTGCTGGCACGTCTGATTCCTTCAGAGTTTCAAAAGATGTGAGATAGCGTTGTGTTCTATCCCCACAACTTTATAACATCTATGCAGAACACGTCATTAGGAAAGCTCTTGATGGTTGGACCAAAGGCGTCTCAATTGGCGGAAGAACTGTCAACAACCTCCGTTTTGCTGATGACACTGTACTTTTAGCCAACAGCGAAGATGAACTTGCTGAGCTACTAACTAGAATAAGAGATTAGTCTAGCATATGGACTAGACATCAACCTCAGTAAGTCCAAACTCATGTTAATTGATCGAGTACAACAGATCCAGCTCACAGGTCAATTAAAGGAACTGGAAGTCGTGTAGTCCTTCACCTATGTTGGGTGAACCATTTCTGCAGCACAGATAGTTGTGAAGAGGAGATAAGAAGACGGATCACGCTAGGACGAGTGGCTATGAAGAAGCTCACGAAGATCTGGCAGAGCAATAACAAATAGCACAAAGATCCGGCTAGATAAAACACTCGTGTTTTCTGTCTTCTTTTATGGCTGTGAATCATGGACTCTCAAGGCCAGAGACAAACAACGCATTGATGCGTTTGAGCTTTGGTGCTGGCGTAGGATGCTACGCATAAAATGGACCGAGAGAAGAACAAATGTGTCCACTATTGAACAACTGAATATCTTCAGACGCCTTTCATCTCGAGTCGACGAAAAAATTCTCCAGTTCTTTGGCCATGTTGTGAGAAGAGACGGAGAAAACCTATAAAAAATAATCTTACAAGGAAAGATCGAGGGCACAAGTCCAAGAGGAAGAGCAGCGAGCAGATGGATAGACCAAATCAAGAAGATCTCCGGTAAGTTGTAATTTGCGGCTGTTTGCTGATGATGCTGTGGTGTATGGGAGGGTGTCGTCTGTAACTGACTGTAATAGCATACAGGTTGACTTAGACAAAATTTCTAGTTGGTGCGAAGAATGGCAGCTAGCTCTCAATGTAGAAAAATGTAAGGTGATGCGCATGAGTAGAAAAAACAATCCTATAATGTTCGAATACAGCATTAGTAGTGAGCTTCTTGATGCTGTCGCGTCGTTCAAATATCTAGGCGTAACATTGCAGAGCGATATGAAATGGAATGAGCATGTAAGGACAGTTGTGAGTAAGGCAGGCAGCCGACTTCGGTTTATTGGGAGAATTTTGGGAAGATATGCTTCACCTGTAAAGGAGACCGCGTATAAAACGCTTGTACGACCACGTCTTGAGTATTGCTCAAGTATTTGGGACCCGCAGCAGATCGGTTTGAAGGAAGACATAGAGGCGGTTCAGAGGCGAGCAGCTAGATTTGTTACCGGTAGGTTCGACCAATGCGCGAGTGTCACGGAAATGCTCCGGCAACTCAATTGGGGATCGCTGGAAGAAAGACGACGTTCTTTTCGTGAATTTCTGTTAAGTAAGTTTAGAGGGCCGGAATTTGAAGCTGAGTGTAGTACGATCTTGCTGCCGCCTACTTACAATTCGTGTAAAGATCACAAAGACAAGGTAAGAGAAATTAGGGCTTGTACGGAGGCATATAGGCATTCTTTTTTTCCTCGTTCAATTTGGGAGTGGAATAGGAAAGGAAATGCCTAGTAGTGGTATAGTGTACCCTCCGCCACGCACCTTACGATGAATTGCGGAGTATGTATGTAGATGTAGATGTACCTCTTCAGCAGGCACTGAGAGAAGCTGACAACCGTCCGTGATGGAGACGCTTGGTTCATGGGGTCACGAGGCTCAGCAATGAGCACAACGACTTATGATGATGATTGTACATTCTATTTACTACAATTTACGACTATTAAAAGAAGTCTAATTCACACTCCAGAGGAATATCTACTTACGATTTTTTAAATTTACAACTTCTGCATATAAATGGGCATTCTACCCGTATATCCCCCATCGCTCTTAATGCACCATGAACACAGATCAGCTATCGGAGCGAGAATTCTGTCCATGACCGCGATAGCCACGAAGCTGGACCCCGCGCAAATCTCAATATGAAGCTCAGTGTTCCGGAACGGAATGCGGCGGCCGCGCTCCCCCTCATAAGCCTCACAGGTATCTCGCTATTGTGTGTGCGGCACATGCGCGGGGGTGCGGGACGGCCTTCACTGCGGCGCATTAAAAGCCAATCTCCCGCATCAACGGGTGCAGATTCACGGCTACCGCAGACATGCACAGAATTATATCTCCGATAACTGATCCTTGTTCACGGTGCATTAAGAGCGGTGGTATAGCTGTGTGTATATGTTTGGGTAGAATGTCCAGATACAGGGTGTTACAAAAAGGTACGGACAAACTTACAGGAAACATTCCTCACACACAAAGAAAGAAAATATGTTATGTGCACATGTGTCCTGAAACGCTTAATTTCCATGTTAGAGCTCATTTTAGTATTTTTCTTTAAATGTAATTTGAAAAAAAAAAAATGCTCAAATGTTTGTAAAGTCTACGGGGTTATCAGTCCCTAAACTTACAAACTACTTATGAACTAACTAAGACTAAGGACGGTACAAATATCCATGCCCGAGGGGGGATTCGAACCCCCGACCACAGTGGCCGTGCAGACCGTAACTGAAGCGCCTCAGTCCCCTCGACCACTGCGGCCGGCGTAATTTGAAATAATTCATGCAGACAGTTGTCAAAATAACCAATTGTTTCGTTAGTATGTACTGTACTACCTCGATTCACGTCATCAACACAGATTTTCTGTGAGCGTTTGGGCAAGAATTATTTGTGATGTCTTGATTGGGCCTCATGTTCTTCCACCTACGCTCACTGGAGCACGTTATCATGATTTCATACGGGACACTCTACCTGTGCTGCTACAACATGTGCCTTTACAAGTACGACACGACATGTGGTTTAAGCACGATGGTGCTCCTGCACATTTCAGTCGACGTTTTCGTACGCTTCTCAACAACAGATTCGGTGACCGATGGATTGGTAGATGCGGACCAATTCCATGGCCTCCGCGCTCTCCTGACCTCAACCCTCTTGACTTGCATTGATGGGGGCATTTGAAAGCTCTTTTCTACGCAACCCCGGTACCAAATGTAGAGACTCTTCGTGCTCGTATTGTGGACGGCTGTGATACAATACGCCATTCTCCAGGGCTGCATCAGCGCATCAGAGATCCATGCGACGGAGGGTGGATGCATGTATCCTCGCTAATGGAGGACATTTTGAACATTTCCTGTAACAAAGTGTTTGAAGTCACGCTGGTACGTTCTGTTGTTGTGTGTTTCCATTCCATGTTTAATGTGATTTGAAGATAAGTAATAAAATGAACTCTAACATGGAAATTAAGCGTTTCCAGACACGTGTCCACTTAACATAATTTCTTTCTTTGTGTGTGAGAAATTTTCCTGAAAGTTTGGCCGTACCTTTTTGTATCACCCTGTATATGTAGAAGATGTCTTTAATAAGAATACTCGAAAACTGACCGGTGTACAGGTATATCTTCCAGACACGAAAGACAGAGAAAAGCTTATAAATTATGCTCTGTCAGCTTTTAGTTTCAGTTGTCTACCTATAAATTACACGGAGATTAGTAATACTGACTCCAGCAAGGACAATATAAGTATTACGCAGACGAATTACTTTAAAGCAGGAGAATATTTTTCACATTCCAGGATCTTATTCTCCACAATACTGCTAGATGTGGACACTCCGAATTAGGTCCAGTACCTACAAAAAATCGTTGTTTCGCAAGTCTAGCCCTTACTAAAAATCATAAGAACCGACGTTTACTGTACTATATATGCCTATATTTATAGTGGAATGACGACTCGTTTAAAAAAATTACAATCTTAAAATTTTATATAGAAATTCCGATTTAGTGTAGAGTAGAATTGTCTTAATAGTTGTACCATTTAGGAAATAAAAGTTAAAATTCCAAACGCTGTTGGTTTGGGGATTTGCAAAGGAGGGTGGAGCGATGCTGCTATTGGGAACTGAAAGCTAAAAATCAAAGTGGTGTGTGTGCGCCGGCCGCGGTGGCCGAGGTGACTGAGGCGCTTCAGTCACGGTCTGCACGGCTACTACGGTCGGGGGTTCGAATCCCCCCTCGGGCATGGATATTTGTGCCGTCTTTAGTATAAGGTAGTTCGTAAGTAGTTTGTAAGTTTAGGGACTGATGACCCCGTAGTTAAGTCCCATAAGCTTAACAAACATTTGAACATTTGGTGTGTGTCCGAGGGCACAGGTCGGCCTTCGGGCGTGGCGGCAACCGCTGCTTGCTGGGGTCCCGGCCACCTGCTATTATTGTGGTCGCTCGGTAAGGGGCGCTAGCCTCCGGAACCGCGATGTGTTGGCAGGCCCCTCCACGACATACCGACCATCTGTTTGAATTATCTCTTGCAGCTGCGAACGGTCTCTTTGAAGCCCTGGACTTGGCACTAGGACGCAAGATGCCACTCTGCCTTCGGAATCATGTCTATTTTTAATTGGGGTAATAGATTACAGTCATAAATCGTGAATTATTCACGGTTGGGCCAGAGGAGGAAGTGGAGGATTTTGGAGAAGGAGCGCAGCCACACCCTCACCCGGTCCATGCCCCACGGGGTCCTGCCCACCTGCCCCATTTTTTGCGATGTCGCGAGATCAGCGCGGGTCCATGGTGTGATAGAAATCAGATTTTTTTAGAGTTATCGTTCTGTATGGAAGGGAGAGTAAATTATTTACATAAACAGCGATGGCTCTACGTAATATAAAAAACTCGGAACACATGCGCTGTGGGGTGATTCCTAGGTGGGAGGTCAAGGGTTTGATTCCCGGAACGTGACCTTGGGCTCGTTGGCGGGAGGGGGAGGGGTCTCATAGTCAGCGAGTGGTGGAACGGGGAGAGGGTCTTGTAGAAGTCATTCATGGTGGCCAAATTTTAAAATTGGGGTCATAAATCATCTCTTTTTGTAATTAGGGTCATAAATCATGAATTACAACTGGCCCCAATGACCTTAGCCTTTACCTCTAGGGAGGAGGGGGAGGTGGATGGGGGAGTGGAATGGGGTGCTACCCCATTATTCATGACCTAATGTGGGCCAACTTCAGCAATACCTACCTACTGTTAGGTACAGGTAAATTTGAATTGCCATCAACAATGCAGTCAGCCACATTAGATCCTTCCATAGCAAACCTCTCTGGTAAGACAACAAAGGAGGTCACGATATTCATAAATGTTGTGTTGGCTACCGCTTGTATGTGTAGTTGGTCAGATGTAACTACTCTGCAGATAGACAATTTAACATTACAGGTGATGCCAAAATATTGTAAGGAGACAAGAAATTCTGACCTCCTTCCATGTTATTTTCATATGCATAATCGTATTCTAATTGTCTTTCTGATTAATTTGATACCTTCATATTTGTGAAAGTAATGAGAGTCTGCAGTAATTGTACTTGAAAAAGTAAATTATGTTTAATGGATATCAAGAGGCTGGGGCTCACATGTTACACACAAATTTTAACGACGTGGCCAAAGCCCACATTCTGCGTCATCAGAAAAGACACTTATTCCCAGTTCGGACGTGTCGCGCCATGGAGTTGAAAGTAGCCTGTTATTAATATAAGCAAGTTCTCGGGCAGTTGAGATCTTCAAATGTAAGTTAAAATGCTCAATGCTGCTCTAAATTACTTTATGAGTGGCCATAGTACATACACAACGGAAATTTATCTAACTGCTTACTACTTAAGGGAGCAGCCAACGTTTTTAACAAACACAAAATCAATGTAAAAATACGAATGAATAGATAATTAAACATGGGATGGGATCATGAAATCATAAAGCAGAGGTTTTGATACTTTAAAATCATAATCTATTCAGTGAAATAACAAGCAAATAGATGTGGGGAGACCAAATTAAGCACACATCTTGTACAACAGTGAAGTAAATCATATAATTACTGCCTGTATTAAAATTGTTTCTGCCCTTTATGAATATGGAGGTAACGTGGGAGGAAATTTGCAAACACACAATTGGTAACTGAAAGCACATTCATTCATTCACAGACACATGCATAATGCATGGTGGTACATTACTCTCCAGGAACACTTGAAAGCAGTGGCGAAACGAAGTGTCGGCAGGGCCTTGACTAGATGGCAGGTGTCTTGATCACAAATTTTTAAATATACTGTGCACTAAATGAACTCATGTGTGGGGAGGCAGCGGCTCACTATTCTGAAGTACCACATGGTGTGTGACCACACCGAATTTTATAACATTTACAAACAGGAATTAATTTAGAATAAGCAAGTAAAGCACATGCGAGATTTCGTATAGAAGAAAGCTATTATTAATAAAGCATAGCTGAAGGCCGAAGTAATGACTGTTACAAAAGCACATGGTGCAATCGGTCATACAAGACAGGAAAGATGGAATCTAATCTGAAAATCTGAGCAATATTTAGCATACTCATGGATACAGTAACAAGGTGAAAAGACAGTTAAAAACAGCAAGGAAATTCAAACACACTAAGTTTACACAAAGGCTGAAGGCCACACACATGTATTCTAGGGCAAAACTGGACACACAGTCATTACTGGAATGAAAAATGCAAATAATAAATTTACACTGAATTTACTCAAGTTCTGTAAATTAAGAAACACTTTGCTTCTCATAGCAAAAGAATTACTCAAGAGAACAATCACTGAGAAACCCAGACTGCCTTATCACAAAGAAATCAAAGTCCTAACAGCATGCCTTCCCGTCAGCACGATTCAAAAATAGGCAACTCCGAGCACACTGCGAGGGTAGGAGTCCTGTGCTCCTGTGGGTAGTGTGAGGATCTGTAGAACGAGAGATCCTTGGTTCAAGCCTTTCTTCAAACAATTTTATTTTCGTGAAATTATGATCTGTCCTTCCGTTCATTGACGTCTCTGTTCGCTCTAATCAGTTTAGTGTCTGGGTTTTGCGACCACACCGCAAAACCGTGCGATTAGCAAATGAAAGGAAGTATCTCTTCAATGGAAACCTAAAACATTTCATCGCAAGGCGATAGGTCAACGATTCCTTTACAGGAAAATACGTCTCATGTATTCTATATGACACTGATGACGGTATGTGCGTCCTCTTGTCGACCCACCTAATTTGTTCACTTGATCAATGGGTTAAGAGATTCTACCTTGCACGATTTAGGTTTTCTTGTGGATGTGATAATCACTCCCAAAAAAGTGATGAAAACATAAAGAGTTTGTCACATAAACTGCAACAAATGAATCCAACATGAGACGAGGGGACGCTCTGTCAGATTTCTTAAGCGACTTGCTGTGGTTTCGCATAAGTGCATCGCTATAGTTGGCGGTATATCAGTAAATAGTTAATCTTTTTCTTTACTGAAACAATGCCAATACCCCACTCCCATACCCGGTGAGATCGCTTACCAGTAATTATTTTATTTTCTACTTACAGGAGTGGTTGTTCGGATCTTTTTGAGCGCAGTTAAGAATAACTTACCTGTATTGAACTGAAACGTGCATTGATTTCTGATGTGTAAACTGCGCGTCACGGTGGATTTGTTCTACCTGCGGAGCCTTTTAGGGTACAAAAGTATAGCAGATCAATCCTTGCGCGAATTACAAGATGGGATAAAGCCGTCTAACGGATATTGCAGACAACCGAGGCGCGGAGGGTCCGAACATACGTGATGTAACATGAGACACTGGGCACAGCGAGCACCTTTCAGCAATTAGCAGAGGGTTTGCGTCAGACATACCGAAGACAGAAAAATGATAAATGTTTTCGGGAAAAGTTGAGTAGGTTAACGCAGAAAACAGGCGAAACTGTTGAAACGTAAAATAAATGCTCAAACGTATGAGTTAAAACAGATTCCTGAGGAGGATCGTATTATATTTCGGGAGGAAGAGAATAGAGCTCTCGATGTATTTCTATGAGGGATTCAGGCAGATTTCTCGCGCAGCGTGCATACGGGAAATCCAACAGATTCTGTTTCAGCTTTGCGTGTTTTACGCTTTTGCAGGAAACAAATTCTGCTACATTGGTACGCGATAATAAATATATTTTTGCTTGATAAAATAATTATTACCGTCCTGGGGTTGAAAGGTCACTTGAAACCGCTGTGTAATCAGCCACAGTGTTACACGTGTGGACGATTTGGACATAACCAGATATTTAGAGTAGGAAACAGAACGGAGGAAATAAAAAATACAAGACGTTAAACGGGAACGGGAATGTATTGTCCGTCGGAAAATATTCCCCATAAATAAGAGTATTGCAGACAGTAAAACAGAGACAGATTGTGGCTTGGTGGGCACAGTAAGTGGAGCAGAACGTAAAGTTTTAGTAGATACTGGTGCGCATGTATCTGTGATTAGTCTAGACCTTGTGGGTAGGAGAAAACTAACTACTCCAAGGTATAAATTACATAGAGTGGGAAATAATGATTTTTATTTGGGACAACACAGCTCAGTTTGGAATGTAGAGTTTCGGGAGCATATGGAAGTGTTGCCAACAGTGGGACAAGGAGATTCTGCGAGCTTCGGACTTGACTTCATGGATAAACATAGTGCCATGATTAATCTTGCACAGCGCACAGTTGAACTTAGTAGTAATTCATTTCCAATGAGTTTGACAGCTGTAAATATTTCAATGTCGCAAGAGACGCCGGCAGCCAAGGTGTGTTACCCGTTAAACTGCGTACATATACATTGAAGATAATTAAGCATGACAAACAACCTGCTGGTACAAGAAGCTAGTTTACGTATCTGTAGATTCTGAGGTACCGCAGCAGAAGTTGTGTTTGGTAGAGCCACTGCATAACAATGAGACATTGGGTGAAATGCATTGTTTTATTTGAAGAAGCGTTGCATGCGTAACCAACGTGAACGGGGAACTAATGATTGCAGTGAGTTGACATAACTTCGGGAAAGATGAAATTTATTGCACGAAAGGGTTAATATCAGTGGCGCAGCCACGCGGTGAGGGCCCAATGGGCCTGAAGCCCCTCCCCAGCACCTCCAAAACATTTTAAACTTTTATTATTTTTTATTGTTCTTATCTTTTTAAACAGGCCGTCACCGGAAATTTGAAATAATACACGTGTAATAAATCACAACGATATTATAATTTGCCAAGCACAAGAGAACGTGACAGTGGGTCGCCAATGTGATGCCGCCACTGAGAACGTGTGCTGGTGTTACTGTGAGCGGTTATAGTGCCGCCGCTAGTGTTACTGCTATGCTCAAGTTACGAGCCGATTGTTCATAATTACGTGGCGGCTCGCTGCTTAGCAGGTCAGTAGCGCCACCGAGTGGAATACTATGAACAAAAATAGTGTTGTTTTAGTTCAGTTTTTATACATAATTTCATGTTAGTTAAATTAAAATTTGTGATGCGGCCGGGACTCGAACCCAGACCTCCATGCTTACTACGCAGACGTCTTACCGTTAGATCACCACACCAGTACCGATTAAAGCGCCTCGGAATAGTTTAAGTACGACTTCCTTCCACGTCACAAACAAGGAAGCTTAATTAAAGTTTGTGACATGGAGGGAAGTCGTACTTAAACTAAAGTATAAATATATTTCTCTTTGGCTAGTAACATAGAAGTTGCTTAATTATTTTACGAGCTGATTATGTACACTCCATTTCCACCACGTTGCTCCTATTCCACTTTCAAAATAATGCGAGCCTACTCATTTTATTTCATGTGCAATTGTTTTCGTAGTATAATTGGTTAAATTATAAAAAGTGTAAAAATAAGTCATAGATTAAGAAATTCTTTAGGCTTTATTTTTAAGAAATTAGCCCCTCCCAGAACCAAATCCTGGCTGTGCCACTGGTTGATAGTAGCTAGTTTGGAGGTACTCGGTGCTAGTCACTTGAAAGATAGTGAACGGGAACCTATAGAATCCTTGTTGTCTAAAGCGTCTCGCTGCGGAGCGCGCGGTTGCTCGCCGTGGAGGTTCGAGTCCTCCCTGGGGCATGGGTGTGTTTGTTTGTCCTTAGGTTAGTTTATCTAGGTTTAAGTAGTTTGTAAGCAAAGGACTAATGACGACGCAGTTTGGTCCGATAGATCTACAGACATTTTGAACATTCAGTGTTTTTTTTTTTTTTTTCTTTGAATCCTTGTTATACTATTGACTTGTTCAATTCAGATGGTTCAACGCCAGCAACTCCTATCACCGAACTCCGCATACCGATAGGTAATAATCCACCAGTGTATATGGATCCATACAGATTATCAAAGCATCTACGACCTGTAGCAGACGAATTTATAGATCAACAATTACTGGAAGGTATTATTGAACATAGCGACAGTCCCTGGCCTGAAAACATCGTTATAATTCCGAAAAATCGACTGATGTTACGAAAAAATATTGATTTTGTTGTGCTTACCATTATTCAAATGCACGGACAACAATGGATACACTGGATGACTTGGGTAAATGTAAATAATATTTCTCGAACTTAGATCTCACAGGGGCACCCCCCCCCCCCAGACGGCCAGACGAAAAGATATAGAGACATAAAGAGAGAAGGAAGGGGAGAGAGAGAGAGAGAGGGGGGGAGGGAAAGAATCTCAGCATTAAATAGTTAATTTTACTTGTGGGCAGCATGTAATTGTGACTTTAAAAATGCAAAATCCCTGTAATTAACATAGCGTAATTTAACTTTTTGTGTTATGCTTCCGTTTAATTGCTCTTTTTTGACAGTTATTTACGATAAAAATTAATAAAAACTGTTTATTGTTTCGTGATTGCTTGGGAGATAAATGAGGTATTGTGTACGTTTTACTCATACCTGTATAAAGGATTAACTATGTGAAAAACTGTGAATTTCAAGGGCTGCGTAGGCTGGTGCATTCAGGTGTTTTCGGTAAACGGTTTATCTCTCTGGATTCTTTTCCTAGACACTAAGAGACAGTACTGCCACCCATTATAAACAGTTTTATTTGAAGGTACACGTTTCGATTTTCCAGTTATTGCAGCAAATTAGAAATTTCAACGGCATATTGCAACACATCAGATACAAAGGATTTTCATGGCAGTAGAAATTCTTCTTGAAACACAGTCAAATATAATTTTCAGAATGAAATTTTCACTCTGACGCGGAGTGTGCGCTGATACGTAACTTCCTGGCAGATTAAAATTGTGTGCTGGAACAGGGATTCGAACCTGCGACCTTTGCCTTTCGCGTTTACGCTTCACAGTCTTCCTCACATCTTTACGTCTACCAGTACTGCGTCTCCTACTTTCTAAACTTCAAAGAAGTCCTCCTGCGAACCTTGCAGGACTAGCACTCCTGGAAGAAAGGGTGTGGTGGAAACATGACTTAGCCACAGCCTAAGGGATGTTTCCAGAATGAGGAGTGCTATTCCTGAAAGTTTGGAGAGTAGGAGGCGAGGTACTGGCAGAAGTTAAGATGTGTGGACGGACTGTGAACCGTACCGGAATAGCTCAGATGGTAGAGCGCTTGCTCGTCAAAGGCCAAGGTCCCAGGTTCGAATCCCGTTTCTGGCACACAATTTTAATCTGCCAGGAAATTTCAGAAAAAAAAGTCTGTATAGCTTATGGGACTTAACTACGGGGTCATCAGTCCCTAAACTCACAAACTACTTATGAACTACTTACGAACTAGGACGGCACAAATATCCATGCCCGAGGGGGGATTCGAACCCCCGACCGTAGTGGCCGTGCAGACCGTGACTGGAGCGCCTCAGGAAATTTCAAGTGTAGTTTTGTTGATCGCAAAAGCTTTCTTGAAAAGATATCTCTTTTTGATTAGCAACTTTACAAAACATGAAGAAGAAATTGATTCAGTACAACGCAAACGCAGGAAATGTTATTTTAGGTTTTGAGGGAATATCAAACTTAGCGCGATATATTTACTGTCTGTTTGCTTCTGACCCGTAATTGGGCGACCTTTTAGGATACGCTGTTTTTCCAATGTCTTAATTGTTTGGTAATGACACAGCTACCCCGGATACTCTACGGTAAGTTGACGATTCGTGCGGTGGCTGTTGATAGCAGCAGGAGGCGTGTACCATGGCTGCCGTGGGGCGAGCAGAAGGCAGCGTCGCAGTGTTGGAAACGTTACCCGTAACAATGTATACAGTAATATTCCGCGTCTGGGGCAGCGTAACGTTGGCAGCGCTCCGAAATAAATGGATGTCCTTCAAGTAGTGCAGATGTGTTTTGGTGCTGGCATCAACAAGTAAAATCGTCGTCATCTAATTATCAGTCCTCTACTAGTTTCGGCGCACTATGGCTTCATTCTCAAGTTCCTATGATTACAAAAAATATTACAAGATTCAGCCACATTGAACAGTGAAAAGTATAATAATTTAATTTTGTTCGCCGCAAGGGAATGGCCGTGTGATCTGGGGCGCAACGTCGCGGAGTACACGGCCACTCCCACTACAGGTTCGAGTCCTTCCTCGGTTGTGGGTGTATGTGACGTCCATAGAATAAATTAGTTTAAGTAGCTTGTAAGACTACAGACCGATGACCTTAGCAGTTTGGTCACTTCGGATTACAAACTTAAGAATTTTTTTCACCATATGCTCTAGGTTTTTGTACAATCACCATTAAGACGTTTGGCTCATTTAATATCATATTCCGGTGGGCATCATTGTACAAAACTGTTATTTTTCGATCATATTGGTCAACTGTTTGAATTTCCAATTTGTCAGTCTTTTCAGTCTTGTAGTCCAATTATTCGAAAGTTGCAAATATGTAGAGAAATCTATGACAATTTCGCATAGCTTCCTCTGTATAGGGATTCGCATATACACATCTGGAGAAGCTCAGAAACAGTTACATATGAAATTAAATTCCGAGCCTGAATGCCCTGTGTTCAGCTGTGGGCAAGTGCTTCATCGTTTATGATGATGAAGAATGACAAGTGTGCCCACAGCTGAACACGGGGCATTCAGGCTCTAAATTCCCTGGTTGTTTTTATTTTGTGGTACAGTTAGAAAATTTACCCTCTTTAATGCGACTGAGTAATTGTAATGCTTTTATGATCATGGGCATTTTAAATGACTCCATAGTGGGCAGAAACTAATAGTGCATTGGTAATTAGATGGAAGTATATTAAAAAAGTTTTTTTCTAAGAAACGACTGTGGCTTTGAAACATATTTTGTGTGTTTCCTATAGCAGTTACATGTGACAAAAAAATGTTTGTAGAACTTATGGGACTTAACTACGGGGTCATCAGTCCATAAGCTTACAAACTACTTATGAACTAGCTAAGACTAAGGACAGCACAAATATCCATGCCCGAGGGGGGTTTCGAACCCCCAAACCGTAGTGGCCATGCAGACCGTGACCGGAGCGCCTCAGTCCCCTCGGCCACCGCGGCCGGCTACATGTGACAATGACTGTATATGTATACAGGGTAAATCTAAATTCCCGCACTTGGGCTTCGCAACGCGATTTCTTACATGCCAACAATGAAAAATGTCTCCCACAAAATGTCTTCCTGCGCATATTTCCGCCAGTAAATGGACGTCCAAGATTGAGATGGCTGTGTGTTCCATAATGTGTTTCATAATTACACCAACAAATTTGCAAGGGATGTATTAGGCGTCTTGAGGAACAAAATGAGCATGGAAACCTATGCCCGGAAACGCCATGCAACGACGCTCCGGAGAATCCTAGTTACAGGCACCAGCTCCTGCCGGCCTGTCGCAGTGGCCGAGCGGTGTGCGGCGCGCCAGTCACAGTCTGCACGGCCGCTACGGTCGGGGGTTCGAATCCCCCCTCGTGCATGTATCTTTGTGTCGTCTTTAGTGTAAGGTAGTTCATAAGTAGTTTGTCAGTTTATGGACTGATGACCCCGCAATTAAGTCCCTTAAGCTTAACAAACATTTGAACATTTGAGCTCCTGACGCTATACATCCCCTCCAGCTACTTCGACGCTCTGTAGCGTCATTGCATGACGTTTCCAGACATGGGTTTCTATGCTCACTTTGTTCCTCAAGACACATGCCCTAGAAGTTTGTTGCTGTAGTAGTGTAATTCTGAAAAACATTGACGTTTGGGACACACACCTATCTCATCTTCGACGTCCATTTACTACCGGAAATATGCGCAGGGCCGACCGCGGTGGCCGAGGTGACTGAGGCGCTCCAGTCACGGTCAGCACGGCCACTACGGTCGGGGGTTCGAATCCCCCCCTCGGGCATGGATATTTGTGCCGTCCTAGTTCGTAAGTAGTTCATAAGTAGTTTGTAAGTTTAGGGACTGATGACCCCGTAGTTAAGTCCCATAAGCTTAACAAACATTTTTGATATGCGCAGGACGAAATTTTGTGACAGACACTTTTTCTTTGCTAGCATGTGAGGAAACGCGCTGCGAAGCCAGAATGCAAGATTTTAGATTCACCCTGTATATAATTGTGTATGAGGGAGGGGAGGACATCTTCACCCCCGTCAATCGTCAGGTCTTTTCTCGCCCCCCCCCCCCCCCCCCCAGAAAAAAATTCTGTATCCGCCACTGCTCCAGTGTACGTAAACATTCTGTGCTCGTAGCTGTGTACTTGTCCAGTGGCTGTAAACATTCCGTGGTCTTTGGGCGAGATTGGAATTGAATGCAGCTCCCAGTTTTCCGCTGCACCTGCATACCGAATGTTCATTTCATTGAACGTGTTTTGAGTAAAGGGTCCTGTTTAATTGAATTATTGTACAAGTTGTTTCAAAAATGACTTTACAACTTTAAAAATTCCTTTAAATTAATTCGTAGTATCTACAGGTGTGATTGTAGTGTCAATTTGTAGGGAAATACATCAGGGTTTGATTCGCATAGTTCGTTAGTGCCGCATCGCAGCATAAGCAGTGATAGCGGCAGTTGCGTTAATGACGGCTGCCTTTTTAGATTAGGTTAGATCAGATTAGTGCTTGGTGCATACACCATCAATACGACATTTCGGAATGATGCAGAACGTGTCAGTTTAATAAAAGCTTTTTATATCTAAAAATTGATCTACTGAGTGAAAGGAGATGCCATTCCAAAAATCTTTTTTTTTTTTTTTTTTTTTTTTTTTTTATAGTTAAGTTGGCTATCAGTGAGACGTTTGATGCTATTTGGCATTTAGACAAGGACTTTTGTAGCAACATAATTCGCCCATTTCTGGTACAAATTTAGATTTGACCTTGATTAGTGAAGATAACCTTTCTCGCCGGCCGCGGTGGCCGAGGAGACTAAGGCTCTCCAGTCACGGTCTCCACGGCCACTACGGTCGGGGGTTCAAATCCCCCCTCGGGCATGGATATTTGTGCTGTCCTAGTTTGTAAGTAGTTGATAAGTAGTTAGTAAGTTTAGGGACTGATGACCCCGTAGTTAAGTCCCATAGACTTTACAAAGATTTGATAACCTTTCTCCTAGTGTTGTCGCTATGCACGCTGCTATTACTTTTGAATTGGGTTGGATTATTAATAACAAATTTCATATACAGTGTGCCCCACATGTGCAGATGTTCATTGTCCGAGACTACTTCTGCTCTGTGCATCAGCGTCCTTAGAGCAGATCGTTTTTGCGATGGGTGGTGGTAACTCGTGGCGTGCATATACAGGTCCGTGTGGGTGGGTTTCCGGTAGACGCTATGGCTAAGGCATCCATTTGTTTTGCTCCTGACAAGTACGTCAAGGAACGGAAGGGCACCGTCTCTCATTACCTCCATCGTGAAATTGATTTTGTCGTGGATGCTGTTGATGTTGTCCAAGAATTCACCCAGTTTTTCATGTCAACGTGGTCAGACAACGAACGTATCGTGAACAGAACGATAGAAACAGCTAGGCTTTGCAGGAGCCGTGTCTATGACGATGTTATCAAAGTATTCCATAAACAGTTGGCAATTACAGGAGGTAATGGGCTTCCCATTGCGACACCGTCAATCTGGTTGAAATACTCTCCACCACATAAAAAAAATTGATGACGTCAGAGTATGTCTGAATAAATCCACAACTTTGTGAATAATGACGCCACATCAAAGCTGACCATGATATCCTCCTCTCAAAACGCAAGGATTTTATTCTTCTGATGAAGTCGGTTGTATTCTTGACATGATGCTCACAGTGAATGACGTGTGGAGAAAGTAGGGTTGCCAGATATTTTGCGAGTCTGTAACTCGGCGAGCCAATGGTGCTGACGATCGGACGAAGAGTAGTGTTCATTTTGTGAACCTTGAGGAGGCCATATAAGGTATGTGGTCGAGGTGCCTGTGGAAGGAGATTTTTGATGCAACTTTCTTCCAGTAAAGACCGTTTTAGAAGCTCTGGCGTCTTCCTCAGAATTTTCGATGTTGGGTCCTTCGGTAAATATTGGTATGTCTCTTACTCCAGCATCTCCCGAATCTTCGCGTCGTAGTTGGCTCGTTCCATAATGACGGCTGCATTGCCCTTGTCGACTGGCAAAACTACGATAAGAGGATAATTCCGGAGTTCTTGAAGGTCAATATGTTCCTCTCTTGTCAAGTTTGGTCTTGGTTCCTAGGATTTTGAGAGAATTCGACTTGTTTCACGACGAGTTTATTCCGTAGTTTCGTTGGGCATCTTGCGAACTGCTTGTTCCACACCACTTATGTCCGTGAAAGGGATATTCCTAGGTGAAGGTGGGAAGTTGAGTCACAGACAAATATATACAGACGGGAAACCTCCGTAAGGGCCCGGTCCTACGCTCAGGGGTGCGGGGAGGGAGGGTTACCAGCAGTTCCGTCAGATGTCCCATGATGGCGCTGCTGTCAGAAGCAGCCCTTTAAACTGGCCAGAGCAGGCGGCAGGTAGCGGCTGCCCCCACCACCACCTCCCCTCAAACGCCGGCACGCCGGACACAGCCGTGGCCTCGTGGCAGGCGGCACGAGCTCTCCCCTCACCCTCCCCTCCACGCTACCCTCTGACGTGCGAGAGGCACCCTAAGCCAGGGAACGGCCTGACACCTGCTAGCATCTTACGGAACTACGAGGGGAGCGTAGGACAGTGGTTTAGGGGGGGGGGGGGGCTACTCCTCTGTATGTGTTACTCTGTGGTTGAGTCCTTTCTTGAAACCCGACACGGCACCCGCGTTGATGTTACTCGCCGTCATGTTGATAACGGCGCGTTCTGCTGTTACTCATTCTGCACCATGCTCTTGCTGAGAAAGCTGGCTGAATTTCCCTTTCTGCCTTTCAGTAGTTTTCCTCTAAGCTGACATTTGTTGTGCCATTGTGGCTACGTCAATCCAATCCCAATCCAAAACCGAAAGAGACTCCGACAACTGCAGGTGAACGGCCATTAGTTCGCGTCCGTTTTTATCCAACTGCTTCCTAGTGGCATGTGTCCTCTCTCGTAGTAAGGCGAGGCTCGTTCGGCGAAAAATTCTTCTGCCCGCAGCGGTGTTGACATGGTGGCTCACGATGGAAGAAGGTGGAATCGTCTTCTCTTCACCACAATGCAACAGGAAGGCTAAACAGCTTAACAAATTAGCCTTCATAACACACAGATTTCTAAGTCGTTTAACGCTGCGCCACGTTTCCTCCTCGTAGAGGTACGTAATGTATGAATGCATAGTTTCGCGGCGAGTGATGCCGATAAAATTCTTTCGGGCTTCCAGTCGCGTCAAGTGGTTTGATATCCACGATATATTGGCCGAAATCTCTTTGGCCATTGTCAAGTGGTGACTGTCTTATCATTGCTGCTGCTGTTCTTATATACGTGCGCAGCTTACTCTGACGTCAGCTGCTGGCCGCGGTGGCCGAGCGCTCTGCAGCGCGCCAGTCACGGTCCGCACGGCCACTACGATCGGGGATATTCGTGCCGTCCTTAGTATCAGCTAGTTCATAAGTAGTTTGTAAGTTTAGGGACTGATGACCTCATAGTTAAGTCCCATAAGCTCTACAAACAATTGAACATTTTTGGTACTCAGCCGCAACGCCATATAACGCAATGTTTTGCCACGTACCTGCCGCGCCAGCTTCAACCGTCCGATGGCGGAAACCCACCCACACAGACGTGTATCTGCACGCTACGAGTCACCACCACCCATCGCAAAAACGATCTGTTCTAAATACGCTGGTGCACATAGCAGAAGTAGTCTCGGACATTGAACAGCTGCAGAAGGAACTGAGGCACTTACGGAAAGTGTTTAAGAAAAATGGCTACAGCAACCGCCAGATAACACAAGCCCTCCATCCGAAGACACGCAAGCAGGAGACCGTCAAGGAGGAGACAAAGACGCTTGCATTTTTGCCGTTTTGTGGCTCGGTAATGGGAAAGATTAGTCGGCTTCTTAAGAGACTCGAGATCGACACGGTCTTCAGGCCTCCTACAAAATTGCGAAAGATGATGAGACCTGTGAAAGATGATCTAGACCGTAGAACGCCTATTGTGTGTAAGATACCGTACGGGTGTGGACAGTTCTACATCGGACAGACAATACGCAATATTGAACAGCGCTGTGTTGAACATTAAAGATGTTCTTATTACGTTATCTCGAGAAATCAGCAAATGCGGAGCACGATCTAGAAAACAAACATCGCACTGTGTTCGATGATACGTCGGTCATTACCAGAACAAATGCTTTCTGGGATAGCGTAATAAAAGAGGCTATCGAAATCAAAATATCTGAAAAATATCTTAATAAAGACGGTGTCTTGCAGCTGAGCACAGCTTGGGACCCGGCCATCGGACGGTTGAAGTGGGCGCGGCCAAAACATTGCCGTATATGGCGATGCGGCTGAGCACCAGTGACGTCACAGTAAGCCGCGCAGGTGTATAAGGACGCCAGCAGCAATGATAAGACAGTCACCACTTGACAATGGCCGAGGAGATTTCGGCCGAAAGCTCGTGGATATTTTTGTATCCCATCCTCGTCGCCACTTTTGTGTCCCAGCCTCGTCGCCGCTTTTGTGTCTCTTTTCCGTCTTAGGTGTCGGTGGCCGAGTGGAATGAGACCGACACAGGAATAAAGATAGCACGCTGGTGCAGGTACGGAGAGGAGCAGCCAGAAACTAGAAACACTAGAGTAAATTAGAACGAGATATATATTGCACAGAATTTATACAATACTTAACTTTTATATAGTACTGCAGAATGTTGATACATAGTTGAGCTAGAGTCCTGCCTAGTGCCTAACTGATAGCCAAGTCTTCACTGGTGCCTATCGGATTCCGAAGTCTTTACTGGTTCCTAACTCAGTCCCAAGTGAACGATGTCGTTCACTGGTGGCCACGAGCGGAGTTGTAGCAGAGGGCGCTCGTGGCTGTCGTCGCAAGAACGCCGCGCCGTGCGTGCATGGCGGCGCGCCGCGAAAGTAGGTGGCGCGCACTTTGTACTTGTGCGACACCACAGATATCAAACCACTTGACGCGGCTGGAAGCCCGAGAAAATTTTATCAACAATCCTGGTTATTACAAAACCTGAGACGTGAGAGATGAGCTTCCACGTGGCGTCCACAGTGCAGAAATATTGGTTCCGGCTACTAGTGGGAAAGTACAAACTTTTTAGCGTCGTTAAAACTAGCCGATTGCGACATAATTTCAACTGATGGAACGGCAGTAACATACACTCCTTCCAAGGCATTTGTTAAGCCTTCTTGGAGATCAAAATTGCCTCTTTAGTCGGTTATGGAAGCATCAACAACCTCAGCTCAATATGTCCTCCCACGTTGGTGGTCAAACTATCACTCTCTCCCCTCCAGTCTTTGTGCTACAACAACACACCAGTTGGCGCGCTTTTCCACCTTTATTCTAGTGCTTTTACACACTGACATTTCTAGAATATTCCCTAAGCCATAACCTCGCTACATATCATAATTGGAAATTTAGTACAAAATATTCAAATGTTTCATAAAATTAAATACAAAATGTATACAATAATATTTACCCTTAATGTCGTTTGATATAACATTACAATACAAAGAAGTTCAAGATAGTCACATATCGAGATTTCTTGTTTCTTCCCGTTAAATAAGCCAAAAAAGTTTTAGATGACTTAGGAATAGACGGGGCCGGATCTAGGACATTTGCCAAGGGGGACAATCTTAAATTGCGAAAAACCTGGTGCTAAGCTCTGTCAATTATTCCTTATTTTTTCTGTGAATGTTGGATACTTCATCCTCACAAAGGTCATCGGCCATTTTCTTCTTTCTTCGAATCCTTTTTTCGGAGAATACCGTTGATACATCATTATCTTCTGCTAGCACTTTGGCCTCAGAAATAGCTTCAGAGGTACAAGAATCCCGGGAAGTTTTAAGAAAGCCCAAAAGACCTTGAATGTTTCGAACAGCTTTATCAATTGTAAAGTATTAACTTGGCAGAAACTGATTAACATGGGCAATTTATTTTAATATTGCATACCAGAAACAAGTTAAAGTAATGAATTTGAGTTTTCTCATATTTTTTAAAATAGATCTTGTGTCTGATTTTGTTTCTGGTGTTGACAATTTATAAGTTTCAGTTTCTTCCAGGGCATTCTAAGAAAATGCTTGTGCCGCGGTGGAGTAGCCGAGCGGTCTAAAGCGCCTCGCTGCGGAGCGCGCGGTTGCTCGCCGTGGAGGTTCGACTACTCCCTGGGGCATGGGTGTGTGTGTTTGTCCTTAGGTTAATTTACCTAGGTTTAAGTAGTTTGTAAGCTACGGACTGATGACCACGCTGTTTGGTCCGATAGATTTACAGACATTTGAACATTTTCTGAAAAATGATTGTAAACAGCTTCAACCCCATCTACTCTTGCAGATGACCTAGTCTGCTGAATTTGCTCCTACTAAATTTAAAAAAGCACATGGTACGAAATAGGTCAGTTCATTCTTCTGAAGTATTCTTGACTGGACCCCTTTGCCCTGTTTGCCCCATTGTCATGAGACTGCCCCCTGCAGTACTTAATGTTCAACCCAACTTGTTCCAATTTTTGCAGTATCTCTTGACTAAGGTCTTCTCCTGTTTTGTCTGTAACTGTAAAAAAGCCAATAAAACTTTTCACAACCTCTGAGTCATTCGACTTGACATATCGAATTATTTGTGTCATCTGCGCATTGTGGCTGATATCTGCAGTCAAACATCAGTAAAAAGTATATAGCAGCTAAAATATCTTTAATTATATCTTGTTTTATTTTTGTCAGCAATCAAGTCACGGAACTCATCTTGTATATTTTTGTAAAAATAGCTAATCTGGCCCTTCTTGTGGCGTTCAATACGCAGAATAAGGGGGACACTATAGTATGATATGAGATCAATTGTATTTAGAAATTTGCCGCTATGTAGATCACCAAACTCACCATCTTCTTTTGTTCCTCTAAAAGGTCTTCCTTGCTTAGCTAGAAAAAGAACAGCATCAACAATACAGTGAGATTCCTCCTGTTTTATCTGGTCTTGCTGCCCAGTGTGCGATACGTATTAGGTGGGTTTGTGGAAGGACATCGAAAGAGTCGAAAGAAGGGCAGCTTGTTTTGTATTGTGATACAGAGGAGACAGCGTCACGGATATGATACAGGTTCTGGGATGGGAATCATTAGAACAAACGTGTTTATCGCTGCGACGGGGGCTACTTAACGAAACTACAATCAACAACATTCTCCTCCGAATGCGAAAATATATTGTTGCCTCCCACTTACATAAGTAGAAAAGATCATCTGAATAACTAAGAAACTAGAAATGATCATCAGAATAAAATACGAGAAATCAAAGCTCGAACAGAGAGATTCAGATGTTCTTTCTTCCCGCGCGCTATTCGAGAATGGAATGGGAGTTAAATAGTATAAAAGTGGTCCGATGAACCCTCTGTCAGGCAGTTAAATGTGATTTACAGAGTATCCCATGTAGATGTCTCTCAATTCCACCGCTACCGAGAGAGGACTCAACATCCTTAATGCTTTTGACTTTCAATAAGAAGTGAGCGCACCTGAAATATTTTCATTTTTATTATTTTTTTTATAAGGACTGGAACGTTATTCAAATTCACCTGTTCTACAAATATTATCTTGATATGAAATATGAATATTCATTTATCTGAAAAAGGAAATCTATGCAAATTAATAAACATTGTGCATTTACTTATACAATAACGCAAGCATCTCCCTCATTCTGGCTAATATCTAGTCGATTTTTAATGTTTGATTAGCTGAAGTACCTCTGACAGGGCAACACTGAAGTCAGCAACCAGGACTTTTAATTATTCTGTGGCAGTTAATTTTATTAAATTATACCAGAAAGATACAAAATTTGCCGCCCTCTAAATTCTGCCGCCCGGGGCAACTGCTCCCTTCGCCCCCCTCTAGATCCGGCCCTGGGAATAGATAATAGTTTCCTGCAGGTACTCTGTAAATAGTTATAGCTACTATTAAATAGCATCTGTTAAGGTACTCTACTTCTGTTGCACACGCTTTTAAATACGAGGGTTGGAACTTAAATAGTGGCAACACTGCTATGGATACATTGTACTCTGGAATCTACTATTGTCGCTGATAGCACACATTGTTGACATACCTACCTCACCTCCAGTGGCGGCGATTGGACGTTAGAAGTGGGGGGGGGGGGGGGCAAAATAAAATCTAAAACTAAAAATGGCATTGTAAGAAATTGTTTCATGTAATAGTTTGATTTTTGCACCTGTTGTTGTTGTGGTCTTCAGTCCGGAGACTGGTTTGATGCAGCTCTCCACAATACCTTATCCTGAGCAAGCCGCTTCATCTCCACATAAGAGCGACAACCTACATCTGTCTGAATCTGCTTACTGTATCCATCTCTTGGTCTTCCCCTGCGATTTTTTCCCCATACACTTCCCTCCAACGCTAAATTCACAATTCCTTGATGTCTAAGAATGTCCTACCAATCTATCCCTTCTTTTAGTCAAGGTATGCCAGAAATTCCTTTTCTCCCCAATTCTGTTCAGTACCTCCTCATTAGTTACGCGATCCACCCACCTAATCTTCAGCATTCTTCTGTAGCACCATATTTCAAAAGCCTCAATCCTCTTCCTGTCCGCACTGTTTATCGTCCATGTCTCACTCCCATACAAGGCAACACTCCATACAAATGCCTTCAGAAAGGACTTCCTTAGGTTTAAATCAATATTCGATGTTAACAAATTTCTCTTTTTCAAGAACGCTTTTCTACCCATTGCCATTCTGCATTTTATATCCTCTGTACTGCGACCATCATTTGTTATTTTACTGCCCAAGTAACAAAATTCATCTACCTCCTTTATTGCTTCGTTTCCCAGTCTAACTCCTTCAGCATCACCTGATTTTCTTACACTGCACTCCATTACCCTAGTTTTTCTCTTGTTAATGTTCATCTTATATGCACCTTTCAGCACACTGTCCATTCCGTTTAACTGCTCTTCCAGGTCCTTTGCCGTATCTGACAGAATTACTATGTCGTCGGCAAAACGCAATGTTTCTAATTCTTTCCCCTGAACTTTAATTCCTTCACCAAATTTCTCCTTGCTTTCCTTTACAGCTTGCTCAATGTACAAATTGAACAACAATGGAGAAAGACTACAAACCTGTCTTACTCCCTTTCCAACCATTGCCACCCTTTCATGCCCTTCAACTCTGACAACCGCTGTCTGATTTTTGTACAAGTTGTAAATATCCTTACGTTCCCTATATTTTACTCCTGCTTGATTCAGAACTTGAAAGAGTTTATTCCAATCAACATTGTCAAAAGCCTTCACCAAATCTACAAAAGCTAGAAATGTAGGTTTGCCTTTTCTTAATCTATCTTCTAGGATAAGCCGTAAAGTGAGTATTGCCTCCCGTGTTCCCACATTTCTCCTGAACCCAAACTGATCTTCCCCGAGGTTGGCTTCTACCAGCTTTTCCATCCTTCTGTATATAATTCGCGTTAATATTTTGCAACCATGACTTATTAAACTGATGGTTCTGTAGTTTTCACACCTGTCTGCACCTGCTTTCTTAGGGATGGGGATTACAACATTTTTCTTAAAGTCTGAGGGTATTTCTCCTGTCTCATACATCTTACACACCAGGTGAAACAATTTTGTCATGGCTGGTTCTCCCAGAGACTTCAGTAGCTCTGAGGGAATATCATCTACTCCAGGGGCCTTGTTTCGACTTAGGTCTTTCAGGGCTCTGTCAAATTCTTCTCTCAGGACAGTGTCTCCTATTTTATCTTCATCTACATCCTCTTCCCTTCCTACAATATTGTCTCGAAGTACATTTCCTTTGTAGAGCCCCTCTATATACTCTTTCCACCTTTCAGCTTTCCCTTCTTTGCTGAGAACTGGTTTTCCATCAGTGTCCTTGATATTCATAGAGCTGTTTTTCTTATCTCCAAATGTTTCTTTTATTTTCCTGTAGACTCTATCTACTCTTCCCCTATTTATACATTCTTCTACATCCATGCATTTGCCTTCTAGCCACTCCTGCTTAGCCATTTTGCACTTACGGTCAATCACATTTCTTAGTCGTCTGTACTCCATTTTGCCTGTTTCATTTACTGCATTTGTATATTTTCTCCTTTCATCGATTAAATTCAGTATCTCGTGTGATATCCAAGGAGTTTTTGTAGGTCTTTCCTTCCTACCTATTTTGTCCTCTGTTACCTTCACTATTTCATCTCTCAATTTTACCCATTCCTCCTCTACTGTTTTATTTTCCCCTGTTTCTGTCAATTGTTGCCTAAAGCTCCATCTGAAATTCTTAAGAACCTCAGGTTCCTTCAATCTATCCAGGTCCCATCTCCTTATTTTCCTACCTTTTTGTAGTTTCTTTAGTTTCAGCTTACAGTTCATAACCAACAGGTTATGGTCAGAGTCTATATCTGCCCCTGGGTATGTCTTACACTGTAGAACCTGGTTCCGAAATCTATGTCTTACCATTATAAAATCTATCTGGTATCTTCCGGTGTCTCCTGGTCTCTTTCACGTATACAACCTTCTTTTGTGATTCTTGAACCAGGCGTTTGTTATAAGTAAATTATGTTCTGTGCAAAATTCTACCAGGCGGCTTCCTCTTTCATTACTTTTGTCCAGACCATATTCACCTACTATCCTCCCTTCCCTTCCTTGTCCTACTACCGAATTCCAGTCTCCCATTACAATTAAGTTTTCCTCTCCCTTAATTGTCTGAATAATTTCCTTTAGCTCCTCATATATTTCTTCGATTTCCTCATCATCGGCAGAGCTAGTTGGCATATAAACCTGTACTACTGTTGTCGGTGTTGTCTTCGTATCTATCTTGACAATGATAATGCGATCACTGTGCTGGTCATAGTAGTTTAGCCGCATTCCTATTTTCTTATTCATTATCAATCCTACTCCTGTGATACCCCCAATTGAATTTGTATTTATAATCCTGTACTCACCTGACCAGAAATCCTGTTCATCCTGCCACCGAACTTTACTAATCCCCACTATATCTAACTTCAACCGATCCATTTTCCTTTTTAAATTTTCTAATTTTCCTACTCGATTAAGGGATCTAACATTCCACGCTCCGACCCGTAGAATGCCAGTATTGTCTTTCCTGATGATCACATCCTCCTGAGTAGTCCCCGCCCGGAGATCCGAATGGGGGACTATTTTACCTCCGGAATATTTTACCCGAGAGGATGCCATAATCATATGTTCATACAGTAGAGCTGCATGTCCTCGGGAAAGGTAACGGCTGTAGTTTCCCCTTGCTTTCAGCCGTTCGCAGTAGCTGTGAGGCAAAGCCACATTAGCTGATGTTACAAGGCCATCTCAGTCAATCATCCAGACTGTTGCCCCTGTAACTACTGAAAAGGCTGCTGCCCCTCTTCAGGAACCACACGTTTGTCTGGCCTCTCCACAGATACCCCTCCGCTGTGGTTGCACCTACGGTATCGCTGTATCGTTGAGGCACACAAGCCACCCCACCTCGGCAATGTCTGTGGTTCATGGGAGTGCATCTACAGGCCTATAATACCAAATGTAGGAAAAACAAAAGACAATATACATTTGTAATTGCCATAAGTTGTGTAATTAAGTTGTCTAGTAAAATACAACTCTTTCAAACAAAAGAACATTAATATAAAAAAGGAACAACTTCCTGATGTTCTGCAAAACTTATTTATTGGTCACAAACCGGCTTTCGGCTTCTTAGGCCATCATCAGGTGACAACTGAATGTAGTACACATGTTTTCAAAGATGTTAAGATTTACAAAGATGTTATCACAGACATTCGATACTTCACAGGAAAGTTCATCGCAAAAACTTATTTATGAGACTTATTAACATTTATATAAAAATATAAATGATTATGATGTAAACTGTGAGATTCTACATTCCCTGAAGAAAAGCAGAAAGATGACACAACTGGAAATATTGGAAATCAATAAACATTTGGCTCAGGATGCTAGTTTAGTATTAAACGATCAGATCCAGTTCCCCTCTACACCTCTACTAAAATAAGCCTAATTTTCAACCTTCCTTTTCCACAAAAATAATCCTATTAGTTTTGATTCTTTACACATACTTATTATATTTTTATATAAATGTTAATAAGTCTCATAAATAAGTTTTTGCGATGAACTTTCCTGTGAAGTATCGAATGTCTGTGATAACATCTTTGTAAATCTTAACATCTTTGAAAACATGTGTATTACATTCAGTTGTCACCTGATGATGGCCTAAGAAGCCGAAAGCCGGTTTGTGACCAATAAAAAAGTTTTGCAGAACATCAGGAAGTTGTTCCTTTTTGATATTATTATCATGTTCTGTCAAGTACCGACGGAAAAATCAATTAAAAGAACATTAGTTTAATTATAAACAAAAATAACAGACAATAGCGTAATTTAACATGACACGTCTTGTCAAAGCATAATTGCTTTAAAACAAAGCTATGTGCCTTGGTTTCCGCCTGGCATAAATTTCTACACATTCTTCTAATTTGATGATTTTAGCCGCATCTTTTTCAATGGCTAGTATAGCTAAATGTGTTAAACGTTCTTGAAGCATAGAATTCCACAAGCAGTTTTTGATCCGTTTGAGGACATTGAAAGATCGTTCTGCCGTTGCAGTGGACACCGGGATAGCCAAAAACAGTTGTAGTAGCTTGAACAAATTAGGGAATACATACTGGTTGTGAACATTTCAGACTTAAATTGTGAAACCAAATTTGGCACAAGATGACGATCTATTTGGTCTGAATCATGCTCCTTTCTCGAAAATATATCGATTTCTGAGACTAAATTATCGTTTTCCAAACCAAATGCGGAACTCACAGCAAAATATGCTTCTTTGATACAGTCGTTAAAAATTGAGTTGTTCTTCATCTGAGCCGTCAGCAGTAGTTCCATGTTGCAGAGTAGAGCCAGCTGCTTTCCCCCCCCCCCCCCCCCCCCCCCAAATTGTGACCTAATGTTGTCACTGAGTATATCTAACAGAGGGTAGTCAAATGTTTTTAAAAAGTAGGCTTCAGGTGAATCATATTCAGGATTAACATCTCCTCCTCCTATTTTTTGTGGAAGTTTTCTTTTGCGTTGAACTGTTGGCCCCTCAAAGCCATCCATGTCTTTCACAAAAATCTATTGCTTCAGTAAAACAGTTTTGGAACTCTTCTTCATTTCTCAAAAAATTTATGGACATAACTACGCTGTCAGCCACCTGGACTACTTCATGAATGGATACCTCATGATACTGTATGTACTTTTAAAGAATGTTAGTTTTTTTCAAAAAAGTACTTTATAGTATTCAACACAAAAATAAACTCAAACTTGGTAAATGATGTGATCAACCCGTGAGCATCTCCACCAGTTTTGGAGTCAGTAGCTTCAATATTTTCAAGAGTGTGCAGTATATCTATTAAGTGTTGTTGAACTGTTCGCAAGCTTTCTTATCTGCTGCTAAATGTTGTGTCACTTAGTGCTTTCAAGGACAAATCCTTATTTATTCCTTCTTTGACTGCACATGCCGCACTTTTTACTGTGGCAAATACTGCATGTCTTTTAGGGAAGCCTCAATAAAACAGTATAGTTGTTGGACTGTGCTAAAAACGTTGCGAACAGAAGGAATGTTTTTAGATGGATCGGCAAGTGCAAGATTTAGAGAATGCATATAGCAATGTACAAACATAACATACGGGTTTTGTTCTTTCATCCTCACAGCGACACCCTTGTAAGAACCACTCATGTTTCCCGCTCCGTCATAGCACTGAGCAATTATATTTTTAAGGTCAATGCCAAATTCACCGAAAATTGAAACAATCGGCTTGTATAACGTTTAACCGTCAGTAAAATCAGTTTTGTAAAAACCAGAAAATCTTTCTTTGATTTCGAGCTTTTCTGTTACATACCTTATAACAAGAGTCAATTGTTGTTGATGTGACACATCTGGAGTTTCATCAACAAACACGGAGAATGGTTTCGATTTTTTAGCATCATCAAATATGTACTGCCTGGCCAAATCTGCCATAATTTCAATCATTTCATTTTGAACATCGTGATGAACATAATTGAAAAACTTATCTCTGTCTAAAAATTTTTGTTTTAATAAAGTTTTCTGTTGATCTCAGCCTGCTATCAGAGTCCTCATTTTCTCTATGACCCCGAAGTGCTATTCCCTGCTTGGCCATGAAAGGTAGGGACTGGAATAAAATCTTCAGATAATCACGATTTTTTTAAACTTCTTTTTGATGATATTTTGCTTAGCACACTTTCTTTACTTTTAAAACCTTCCTGCCAACGTTGAAGAGCACTGAGGTGAGAAGAAGTTTTTTCGTGCTCTTTAAAGCGTTGAACTGGTTTTTTTTTTTTTTTTTTTTTTTTTTTTTTTTTTTTTTTTTTTAATTCAGTTTTTAAACCCATTAGATATGAATGTTTCATCATTACAACCTGTGGAACCGAACAAACGATACGGGAAGCAAAAAGCTTTATCAGCAGCAACACTGTATTCTAACCAATTGTAATTTGTGTACCACATACTTCTAAACTTTCTACCCTTTGTTTCTGGGTACTTATCAATAATAGCTTGAAAATTACCATTTTTTTTAAAAACTGTGATGCTGCTTGTCTACCATGAATTGGATATCTTGGTTCAAATTGAAGCTGAGAAGGACTATTAGACTGAGTAGTCTTACTTACAGGCAATACACTCTCATCACTAGAAGGTGTAGGTATAGGTATACCGGTAAATATTTCAATTGTTGATTCTGTCACTGACGAAATTCTCTGTGGTTCATCTATTGATGGTGTAGCCAACACTGACACTTCAGTCGTCACTATCTCGATCCGGAGCAACAGCAATATTTAGGGCTGTGTGTGACTGTAATCCTTCTTGGGATTTCTGCCTTTTTCTGAAGAAATCGAATAACGTTTTTCCTGAAGAACGCTTCATTGTTAACTAAAAGACATAAATGTGCGTACCCAACCACATCTGCATTCGATTTGACCAGAACTACGACAAACACAGAGGACAGCCTTTGTGCTGGAACAGTACTATTCCCAAACTGTAACCTGGCTTGCGGGCCACCTCTCGGAAACTCTCGGCAGCAGTCAGTAGATTTCGTGGCGTAGCGAGTTGCAAATGTTCGTTGCAAACTGTGCAGCGTAGACTGCATTTGTCGTTTTCTTTGTTGCTTAGCCGTGCTGTTGCTGTCAGTGTTTAGTTGCTGCGTTTACAAGAAAAGGAAGCTTGAACCTGTAGAGGTTGTTGTTGTGGTCTTCAGTCCTAAGACTGGTTTTATGCAGCTCTCCATGCTACTCTATCCTGTGCAAGCCTCTTAATTTCAGAATAACTACTGCAACCTACATCCTTTTGGACCTGCTTACTGTACTGATCGCATGGTCTCCCTCTTACAGTTTTTACCCCCACACTTCCTTCCAGTAATAAGTTGGTGATACCTTGATGTCTCAGAATGTGTTCTATCAATTGCTCCCTCCTTTTAGTCAAGTTATGCCACAATGTTTTTTTATCACCAATTCTATTCAGAAACTCTTATCTAAATTTCAGCATTCTTCTGTAACACCACATTTCAAAAGCTTCTATTCGGTTCTTGTCTTCACTATTTATCGTCCACGTTTCGCTTCCATACAAGGCTACACTCCAGACAAATACCTTCAAAAAAGATTTTCTAACACTTAAATCTATATTTGATGTAAACAAATTTCTCTTCTTCAGAAATGTATTTCTTGCCATTCCGTGTACACATTTTTTATCCTCCCTGTTTCGGCCATCGTACCTGTAGAGGTATAGCTCATTTAATGCACCGCACAGAAAATCCTGTCGGCATATACCTTTTTTTTATTGGGGTAGTTCCAACTCTGGAATCATTTGACGACGATGAGGTAGTGGAATTTCAGTTAAGGGTTATGCAAATTGTTTCTGAAATTAAGAAATGTAAAATGTCATGGGGTAAAATTAATACTGCCGCTCACCCTATTACATCATGTGCATATGCGTCATGTTTAACCCTTTATCACTAACAAGCACTTAACAAATGCAAAAGAAAAATAATCTCTCTCCTGCTACCGACACAAAGCGTTACGAACAAGCAGTGGAGTAATTTTCACGGACGATGAAAGGAGAAAATATAAAAATGCAGTAAATGAAACAGGTAAAATGGAGTACAGACGACTAAGAAATGAGATTGACAGGAAGTGCAAAATGGCTAAGCAGGAGTGGCTAGAAGCCAAATGCAAGGATGTAGAAAAATGTATAAATAGGGGAAAAATAGATACAGCCTACAGGAAAATAAAAGAAACATTTGGAGATAAGAAAAACAGCTCTATGAATATCAAGGACACTGATGGAAAACCAGTTCTCAGCAAAGAAGGGAAAGCTGAAAGGTGGAAGGAGTATATAGAGGGGCTCTACAAAGTAAATGAACTACGAGACAATATTGTAGGAAGGGAAGAGGATGTAGATGAAGATGAAATAGGAGATACTGTACTGAGAGAAGAATTTGACAGAGCACTGAAAGACCTAAGTCGAAACAAGGCCCCTGGAGTAGATGATATTCCCTCAGAGCTACTGAAGTCTCTGGGAGAACCAGCAATGACAAAATTGTTTCACCTGGTGTGTAAGATGTATGAGACAGGTGAAATACCCTCAGACTTTAAGAAAAATGTTATAATCCCCATCCCTAAGAAAGCAGGTGCAGACAGGTGTGAAAACTACAGAACCATCAGTTTAATAAGTCATGGTTGCAAAATATTAACGCGAATTATATACAGAAGGATGGAGAAGCTGGTAGAAGCCGACCTCGGGGAAGATCAGTTTGGGTTCAGGAGAAACGTAGGAACACGGGAGGCAATACTCACTTTACGGCTTATCCTAGAAGATAGATTAAGAAAAGGCAAACCGACATTCTAGCCTTTGTAGATTTGGAGAAGGCTTTTGACAATGTTGATTGGAATAAACTCTTTCAAGTTCTGAAGCAAGCAGGAGTAAAATATAGGGAGCGTAAGGTTATTTACAACTTGTACAAAAACCAGACAGCGGTTGTCAGAGTTGAAGGGCATGAAAGGGATGCAGTGGTTGGAAAGGGAGTAAGACAGGGTTGTAGTCTTTCTCCATTGTTGTTCAATTTGTACATTGAGCAAGCTATAAAGGAAAGCAAGGAGAAATTTGGTGAAGGAATTAAAGTTCAGGGGAAAGAATTAGAAACATTGCGTTTTGCCGATGACATAGTAATTCTGTCAGATACAGCAAAGGACCTGGAAGAGCAATTGAACGGAATGGATAGTGTGCTGGAAGGTGCATATAAGATGAACATTAACAAGAGCAAAACTAGGGTAATGGAGTGCAGTGTAAGAAAATCAGGTGATGCTGAAGGAATTAGATTGGGAAACGAAGCAATAAAGGAGGTAGATGAGTTTTGTTACTTGGGCAGTAAAATAACAAATGATGGTCGCAGTACAGAGGATATAAAATGCAGAATGGCAATGGGTAGAAAAGCGTTCTTGAAAAAGAGAAATTTGTTAACATCGAATATTGATTTAAGCCTAAGGAAGTCCTTTCTGAAGCCATTTGTATGGAGTGTTGCCTTGTATGGGAGTGAGACATGGACGATAAACAGTGCGGACAGGAAGAGGATTGAGGGTTTTGAAATATGGTGCTACAGAAGAATGTTGAAGATTAGGTGGGTGGATCGCGTAACTAATGAGGAGGTACTGAACAGAATTGGGGAGAAAAGGAATTTCTGGCATACCTTGACTAAAAGAAGGGATAGATTGGTAGGACATTCTTAGACATCAAGGAATTGTGAATTTAGCGTTGGAGGGAAGTGTTTGGGGTAAAAATCGCAGGGGAAGACCAAGAGATGGATACAGTAAGCAGATTCAGACAGATGTAGGTTGTCGCTCTTATGTGCAGATGAAGAGGCTTGCTCAGGATAGGGTATTGTGGAGAGCTGCATCAAACCAGTCTCCGGACTGAAGACCACAACAACAACAACAACAACATGTTCCAGATCCTCCACGCCGTCACAAATCTCTGAAAATTCATGTATTGGGTCGTTCGATTTTTAACCTATGTTTTACTTTTCTAATATGATTTGAAAAATGTACATTCTTTAGAATAACAAATCTTTTTAAAATTTTTAACTATTGGTTTTTCAACTCATCGGATTGTAATTGCTAACATCTGTACAGGCTGGAAACATTCCCAGAAGGATGTGTTGCTGTCCTGAATGGAACTCTTCATTCGTGCACGTAGTCATCAAAAGTCCATAAACTCATCCGAAAATAATTAAAAACTTATCTCCCCTTAATTCCTCAAGAAGGACAGAGAATGCATCCACTTCGTGTATTCTCGTATTGAGTGGATGAACCCAATGCAACCTTCTTCTTCTTCTTCTTCTTCTTCTTCTTCTTCTTCTTCTCATCAAACTTCTGTACAAGACAAGCCACGCTAAAAACTGATCGTGCTCCATTTACTACTACTACGCTCAAAAAGTGAATAATTTAATCATGTTTTCCCCAGAAAGTGGGGGGGGGGGGCAACTGCCCCCCCTGGCCCCCCCCTAATCGCCGCCACTGCTCACCTCCGATCAAATGGACTCGCCCCTCCCGCGTCACCGGCGTGCGTACAATCTAGGGAAACACAGTCACTTGTGAGCGAGCGGTCTAACATAACGGTGTCACTATGTTTTCGAAACAGGAACAACGGAGTTGATTCAAGATTGAATCTGCCAGAAGTCGTACAGCACGATAGCGTCATCAAGGTCTTCAAGAGGCGTGCGGGGAATCGGCATTGCCTTACAGAACAGTGGCGCGTTGGGTAAAAGCCTTCAACGAATGTCGGCAAACTGTGGCAGACATGCATTGGGCAGATCGTCATATCGCCTCTGAAGTAGAAGTGCATACTGTTTCCGCGTTAGTGGACAGTGATCGACGCCAGACAATTCGTGAGATGGCCCACGAAATCGGATTACCGCATTTAACAGTGCTTTGGATCTTGAAGGACTGCCTGGGCACCCAAAAAATTGCATCACGATGGGTTGGCTCTATGAAAATGGGAAGTACTGTGCCGTCCACCATACTCCTCGGACTTACCACCCTTCCACATCGCTGGCAACGGGTTCTAAATGTTTAAATGTTTGTATAGCTTATGGGACTTAACTACGGGGTCATCAGTCCCTAAACTTACGAACTACTTATGAACTAGCTACTACTAAAGACGGCACAAATATCCATGCCCGAGGGGGGATTCGAACCCCCGACCGTAGTGGCCGTGCAGACCGTGACTTGCGCGCCGCAGTCCCCTCGGCCACCGCGGCCGACCAGCGGGTTCTACACAACACTAGTGACTACTTTGAAGTACAGTAACAGGTGGAAACATGTAACGATTTTGTATCGGTTGTGAATAAATAGTTACCACTATTTAAGTTCCAATCCTCATATCAATATTCTTGAATTTATAGCAGTTTTTAATAAATGTGAAAATTCCACCTCCATCCATATCTACTCTACAGAAGTAAGAACCTAAATTAAATCCTGGAACATTGCCACAAGACCACTAGTTATCCCACTTCCGGCGTGGCGCAATGGACAGCGTCATCGATTGCGGTGCTGAAGGTCGCTGCTTCAATCCCGTCTACCGGCAAAAATTATGTCTTTGTATTTTTCATTTCCAGAATGTTCTACGTGTTTCTTATGTTCACTTGTAATTTCTACGTCTTTCTTATGTTAACTATTCTCCTAATTTCTTGTACATTCTGTCTATGTATAAATAGCAGAGCACTATGTCCGAGAGGCAGTCTGTACTGAGAGTACGCTTGTGTTCGAAATAAACGTGTTGTAAGCGTAAAGTGTTGTGCTGTATTACCAACCAGCCTTCGAATTCCGCACAACCTGCAATTTGTAACGTGACACTTTTTGGTGGAGGCACCGGGTAACCTGCAATACATCTGCATCATCGTGGCTCCGATTAGGCAGCGTAAGAGCGTCGCTTACACGGACAAGAACCAGAATACAAAAGGTATACTGACTACCTCCGCCGAAGGTCCGTGTTATTAAAATACCCATGGATGACAAACCAGCGGTAAGCCAACTGCACATCAGACACTCATCGGTGTTCTCTGCAAACGCTGGACAGGACCCAAACAAATGGCTGAAAGGATTCGGCCGAGTCGCACATGTATTACAGGTGGGATCATACAATGTGCTTGGCCAACGTTTATTTCTACGGGACGGAACAGCCCAGCAATGGTTTGAAAACAACGAAGAGATGATGTTGTTGGGTGTTTAAAGGTGGCTAAACTGCTGGCTTATCAGTGCCCAACGAAGAGAAGCTAAATGTCTGTGAAACGGAACTTAAGAAGACGTTTGGAGACCGCCTGTGACAAATTCACTCGGCGGAAGAAAAACTGAAGAACCGGGCCCAACGACATGGTGACCGACACAGTCGTACATGCAGAATGTTTTGGCCCTATGTAACATAGTTAACCTGGATATGACTGATCTCGACAAAATCACACACCTGATGAAGGGCATTGCAGATGACATGTACCAAGCTCTTCTTATAAAAGACGTCTGTACAACGGAAGAGTTCATCAAGTGGTGCCAGCGGATTGAAGAGATGCAACAGAAGAGGGTTGGACGAAAGAAGTATGACAGACTCCCCAATGTAGTCCCTATGTCCGTTGTGGAAGACCAGCATGACTTTGCTTCTCTCTTATGACAAATTGTGAGAGAAGAATTACAACTGTTTATGGCAGTTGAACAAAGCGAGCATCAGATTATGGCCATGGATGTAAGACCTGTAAATCATGGGAAAAACCGACGCCGATGAGGAAGAGGTATTTCAGACATTAGCTCCTGTCCGCTCCGCCACTAGCACTCGACGTGAAGAATGGCTTCGCCCTACCATGACTTACGCTGCAGCCGCCAAATGACAGCCTAGGAACCGGCCGACGGGGCCACAACGAACACCCTCGCCAACTATGACGCCCCGCAGAAAAACAGACGTCTGGAGGACAGAAGACAACACACCACTGTGTTTCCATTGTGGGCGCCCTGGGCATGTCGTTTGCTACTGCAGAGAGAGTATTCGACGATTATTTTGCCGCAAGACGTCAGCCATCAGAGCAGTTCTATCCCAGGCAGTCAGCTACTGATGAGTTCAGTCGACCTATGGGAAGAAGCCCATCGTCTTACCCTGGAAGAGGTCGCTCCCCGACGCGCCGCTGCCGTTGACCGTCGCCGTGTAGAGGTACCAGCCGCTCCCCTAGCCGCCGCGCCCAGGAAAACTAAGCGAGGCGACCATCTACGGAGGTGAGGCCGCCGCAGATGAAAATCCTCCATGGACGACAGTCGCCAAGATGTCGGGAAATCTCATCGACGTCATAATCGACGGCCAACCTGTCCGGGCACTGGTTCATTCAGGAGCTCCCTTCTCTGTATTGTCGAATGACTTCCGCCGCAAACTAAAGAAGATAATTTTCTGTGATACAAGAGCAACTGTGGTGACGGCCGCAAATGTAAAATACGTCCAGCCGGCAGGTGTCGCAAGAATAACCATCAACAACAGTACCCAGCCGTTTGAATTTGTCGTTTTAACAGAATGTAGTTATAATGTCATCCTCGGATGGGACTTCTTCGGGCATCCCATGCGATCATTGTGAGACGTGTAAGGCACATGAGTAGACTGGCTACCCTGTGATCGATTTCGGCGTTGGCTTTCTTCCGCAAATACGTACTGTGGTGGAGAAAAATGGGGATCTTTGGCGGTGGATTGGTCTGTGGACAGTCGGTTACGGAGCGAGCGAGAAGGAAGTGCCTTCCTGTGACAGCGTGGAGAGGTGGTTGTTGTTCGCTGTTACACTGAGTACCGACACTAGTCAGTACGGGCAAGTGCAAGAGGTTACGCTTGCTGATGTGTTGGAAGACTGTACTGTCTTTCGTTTCCGGGGAGGAAATGCACGGAGACAAGTTTGGCCAAATCATACAGTGTATGTTGTCGGCGTGTAAATTAAGGTATATTAAGGTCACGTCGGCGAATGATGTATTGACGTGTGGCAAGTGCCCCATGATATGGCATACAGCAATTCAGGTACTGTGATTTTGTTTGCTGCTTGAAATCGGCCCGAGAGATATCAAGTGTAACTTGCTGTGAGATGCGGTGGACATTTCTATATGGCTGAGCCACATTATGACTTTTAATGTCTGCTAAACTGTATGAACTGCTTGACATTTGGTTTTCATTGGTTGATTTTGTTTGGGGTTGGTTCCTCGCTGGTGTGCTATACTTAATACCACTATTACAGTGGGGTGTGCTAATTAATATTGAGCTGGTGAAACTGTGATGACGTATTGTGGTGCACATTGACAAACCGTTAATACTAGTCTGTTGCAGGTACGTCATTTTGGAATATGTTGTTACAGTATATGGCAGGAAGCTGAATGTATTTACTGAACTGAGTTATGAGGTCACCAAGGAGCTGGATAAGACTATAAAGGAAGCATACGTTTCTCGAATCCTGTTTTCTGACCTGGATAAAATTCTGAGAGGGGAGCATACGTTTCTTTGAATTTAATAATTGTTTTAATTTTCATATTCCTGTATTATTGCTGTAGTGTATACTATATTTGGAATTTGTTCAGTTGCAGGCTGACGCCACATTATTGAAGTATTTGTAAATTATCAAATGTTACATGGTCGCTCTTTAAATTAATATTGAAAGTGGTTAAGTAACTTGTTAAAGTCAAACGACTTGATGAACAGCATCATTGCAGAGAAGTTTTCTAATTTGTTTTCAACTTAACTGTCAATAAATGTTATAAATTGTGGAAGACTGTAACTCAATCAATCGTTCCCACCTTTAATCCTGGCCCACATGTTCTGCAATCACAATTGACTGTGGAAGATCTGAGCTGCAAATTGAGGAAGTCATTCCGACGGGTACACGTAATGCAGAATTTTCTGGGAAGTTATTTGCCGTTGACAATGTGACGATCCCACCGTTGACAATGAGAAAAGTTCCAGTCACGGACACAGATGACCGGTTAAACTGTGAAGTGCATTTCGATAGTGTAAAGTTTATTAGGCTCAAAAAAGAAATTTACACACCAGCGGCTATCATAAGCATTACCGGTGGTCGAGGAGAGATTTGGATCACTAATTGTCACAAGCAGTCACAACTTATCCCCAAAGGAATGTGTATCGGCACAGCTGAACGAATCCAGGATGGTGAACTCAAAGTCATCAACGAAGACCCATGCTCTGCTGTTAGTACAGACAACACGCTGGAGGAAACAACCGTGGAACTGCCAATAGGGCCCGGACTGATCAAGGAACAACGCCAGTGGGTATTAGCTCAAATGTTTGTAAATCTATCGGACCAAACTGTGTGGTCATCAGTCCATAGCTTACAAACTACTTAAACTAAGGTAAACTAACCAAAGGACAACACCTACACCCATGCCCTAGGGAGGACTCGAACGTCCGACGGCGAGCAACCGCGAGCTCCGCAGCGAGGCGCCTTAGACCGCTCGGCTACTCCACCGCAGCGGGTATTAGCTATACTGCGCCAATTTTCAGGTGCATTCACACCCCAGCAGGAGAAACGTCAGACGAAACGGCCCACGATAACGCACCGTATCAATACTTGGAATCATCCATCTATTAGCCAGCGTTCGTATAGAGTGTCACCAGCTGAAAGACGAATAATTCGGGAGGAAGTGGAGAAGATGTTGCACGATGACCTTCGGAGATACGTTGGTCGTCTCTGGTGGTTCTCGTAAAGAAGAAGGATTGCACTTGGCGATTCTGTGTCGACTATCGGCGGCTGAACAAAATCACATAGAAAGATATCTACCCATTGCCGCGCATTGACAACTCATAAGACTGCTTGAAATGAGCTACATACTTCTCAACTATGGACATGCTGACAGGTTACTGGAAAATCGAAGTTGACGAAGCTGGCATGGATAAGACGGCTTTTATTACATCGTACGGCCTCTATAAATTCAAAGTAATGTCATTTGGATTATGTAATGCTCAGGCCACATTCGAACGCATGATGGACAATTTGCTTCGACACCTTAAGTGGATGACGTGTTTTTGCTATTTAGATGACATTGTCGTTTTCTCGAAAACAATTTAAGAACATCTGAGTCGCCTGTCTACTGTGTTGAAGTGTGTTCCGACTGCAGGATTCCGCCTCAATCCAAAGAAGTGCCTCTTTGTCGCCAAAGAGATTAATATCCTGGGACACCTAGACAATGGAGATCGTGTCCGTTCTGATCCAGATAAAGTAAGGGCAGTCACAGAATTTCCAACTCCTCAGCACAGTCGTGATGTGAGAAGTGTTCTCGGGCTGCGCTTATATAAGCGACGTTTCATAAAAGGATTTTGTAACAAGGCTCGTTAATTGCAAGAAAACTGCAGGGAGACGCAAGTTTTACTGGAATGAGACAAAAGAAAGAGCTTTCCGGGCACTTAAGGAGGCTCTAACTTCCGCACCAGTTCTAAACATATAAGAAGAAAATACAGAAACCGAACTTCACACTGACGATAGGGGGTATGGGACTGGTGCAGTGCTTGTGTAAATTCAGGAAGGTGCTGAAAAGGTGATAGCCTATGCATCAAGAGTACTCTCAAAATCAGAGATAAACTACTCTACAGCTGAGAAAACATGTCTCGCAGTTATTTGGGCTATCAACAAGTTCCGGCCGTATTTATTCGGCAAACCATTCACCGTCGTGACATAACACCATTCTTTGTGTTGGCTGACCAGCTTGAAGGATCCATCAGGTCAACTAGCAAGATGAGCTCTAAGACTCGAAGAGAACGACCTCACAATGGTATTCAAGAACGGTCACAAACACAAGACTGCCGACTCCTTTCGAGGAATGCATTAGTGAAACACAACAGCATGAATGAAATTTCAGCCCTCACTGAATTAGGTGACGTTACAGCTGAACAGAGGGACGATCCAGCACTATTAAAAACCGTAGAGGCCTTGATAAAGGAGAACCAACCAATGGAGAGTTCCAACTTATAAACGGGACATTGTATAAAAGCAACTACGATCCACTGAACCCAAAATGGCTACTGGTCGTTCCAGCTGATCTCCAGCCTGCTATAATAAAGTATTTTCACGATGGTCCAATATCCGGTCATCTGGGATTCGTGAAAACCCTAGACAGAATCAGACGCAGGTATTAGTGTAAAGGTCTCTACCGATCTGTCAAGCACTATGTGAGTCACTGTAAAGAGTGCCAGTGACGGAAGCATGTGCCGGAATTACCTTCAGGGCATCTCGTACCAATTCCACCTGCAGCGGCTCCATTCCACCAAGTTGGTATCGATCTTTTAGGGAGTTTCCCGAATCAACAACCGATAACCGGTGGATAATAGTCTGCACTGACTACCTCACACGCTACGCTGTCACCAAACCTGTGCCGACTGCAGGATCTCCAGAGATCGCAAAATTCCTTGTAGAAGATATTATTTTGAAGCATGGAGCACCACGTGTGATGATATCTGATCGTGGAAAAGTATTTCAGTCAAAACTAGTATCAGAGGTAATGTCACGTCGAGACATTGTCAACAGAATGACAACTGCATACCATCCTCAGACAAATTGTCTTACAGAACGTTTTAACAAGACGTTAGCAGATATACTGTCAATGTACGTCGATATTGAGCAGAAGGATTGGGATACATTACTGCCAGTCGTGACATTTGCTTATAGTACCACAAGACAAGACACCACAGGCTTTACGACGTTTTTCCTGCTCCATGGAAGTGAAGCTGAGCCGACAATGGATACTTTGTTCCAGTTCCAGCCGGACGACACTCAGGATGACTATGTGAAACAGCTCGAAGAAGCAAGACAGTTGGCTCGCAGACGGACTCTGGACTCCCAGATGAAGGACCGTCAGTGGTATAACGACAAGCACCAACCTGTTGTGTACAGCCCAGGAGATCTGGTATGGATTTCTACCCCTGTACGGAAAGTTGGGATATCAAAAAAGTTGTTGTTGTTATGGTCTTCAGTCCGGAGACTGGCTTGATGCAGCTCTCCAACCTATTATATCCTGAGCAAGCCTCTTCATCTCTTCATAAGAACGACAACCCACATCCACTTGAATCTGCTTACTATACGCGTCTCTTGGTCTCTCTCTGCGATTTTTACCCCACACACTTCCCTCTAATGCTAAATTTACGATTCCTCGATGTCTAAGAATGTGTCCTACCGAGCGATCCCTTCTTTTAGTCAGGGTATGCCAAAAATTCCTTTTCTCACCAATTCTGTTCAGTAACTCTTCATTAGTTATGCGATCTACCCACCTAATCTTCAGCATTCTTCTGTAGCACCACATTTCAAAAGCCTCTATCCTCTTCCTGTCCGCACAGCTTATTGTCCATGTTTCACTCCCATACAAGGCAACACTGCACACAAATGCCTTCAGAAAAGACTCCCTTACACTTAAATTAATATTCGATGTTAGCAAATTTCTCTTTCTCAAAAATGCTTTTCTTCCCATTGCCATTCTGCATTTTATATCCTCTGTACTGCGACCATCATTTGTTATTTTACTGCCCAAGTAACAAAACTCCTTTATTGCTTCGTTACCTAATCTTGAAGCGATACTTTGGTCCGTATCGTGTCATACGCCGCCCGTCGGACGTCACATACGAAGTTGAGGATTATGAGCCGTCGTCGAAACGACAAAAACGAAGAGAAATTGTTCACGTCCTCCGCATGAAGCCTTACTACGATTCCTAAGAGCAGATAGGCGAAAATGGCTTCTTGTTCAAGGACTCTAAGGACGGTAATGCCACTGATGAAGCCACGACAGGAACGTCTGTCGTCGGTAATCGTGCAGAAGGGAAGGATTCTCCAGAGCTGCCGTACAGAGGGCCCATGAGAAGATCAAGATTCAGGACATTGCAGCTGGCGCAAAAGTGAACCTAATAGCGGGTCGCTGTTTTTTCAGGAGAGGGAGCAGTGCCTCAAGACCATAAGTTATCTGACGGCCAGCGTAGCACAATGGATAGCGTCACCGATTACGGTGCTTAAAGTCGCCGGTCGAATCCCGTCCACCGGCAACAAGTATTTCTTTGTATTTTTCATTTCCGGAATGTTCTACGTGTTTCTTATGTTCACTTGTAATTTGTACATGTTTCTTATGTTAACTATTCTTCTAATTTCGGGTACATTCTGTCCGTGTATAAATAGCAGGGCACTCTACCCGAGAGGCAGTCTGTACTGAGTGTACGCTTGTGTTCGAAATAAACGTGTTGTAAGCGTAAAGTGTTGTGCTGTATTACCAACCAGCCTTCGAATTCAGCACAACCTGCAACTTGTTAAATGCTAAAATGTAAATGTTTGTTAAGCTTATGGGACTTAACTACGGGTCATCAGTCCCTAAACTTCCAAACTACTTATCAACTACCTTATACTAAGGACGGCACAAATATCCATGCCCGAGGGGGGATTCGAACCCCCGACCGTAGTGGTCGTGCAGATCGTGACTGGAGCGCCTCAGTCCCCTCGGCCACCGCGGCCAGCCCTGCAACTTGCAACGTGGCAATATTTAACATATCTATAACAGTGATCACATGATCAGGAAGACAAATTATGTCAGTTGGTTTAGAGGAATTTACTTCATCAATACAAGTGAGTAGTTTTGAGTCCATGGAATGTTCTGATGTAGTAAAGATAACTAATATTGCGTACTAATGGTTGGAACAAAGATTTACTGACAGTTTTGAGTACTTTCTGTTAAACATTTTTTGCTAAAATCAAGCTCCTGTTTATCTGTTTTCTCAAACTGAGGGTGTCTTGCAAGATTCCTTAAAATTTGTTTTCTTCCCTGCCTCCCTATCGTAAAGAAAGTATCATTATGACACGTATAACCACCGCTGTTTTACCATTTATGACAGTGCCTCCCCCGCCCTCTCCCCCCCGTAAGTTACTTGCAATCAACCCTGAGATTTTCCCTTCCCTTTGGCGTTGAGGTGTAGGCCATGCGTATTTTAGTTGCACTTACAGATAGCATCCACAGGAATCAGACCAATACGGGACCCTATATCTGACATAAGTAGCCGTTCCAAGTCCAAATTTACTCTCCTGATGGAAGAGTTCAAATGATGCCAATCATGGCGTTTCAAAACAGTCACAAAGCCCACACTAGTATGCTTCTATATGAAATATTCAGTCTCTGTCACTGTTATTTCTTGGACCACCCACTATAACCACGGTATCCTACTTTGTGAAATCTTTGCATAAAGAACCTATATCCTCTGTTACCTGACCCAGACCCATATTAGGTTTGAAAAAGTTTGTGACCTGGTACTCTGGACCTAGCTCTTCCTGCAGTACTTGGCCAATATCTCTACCATGGGAACTACATAACAACAAGACTTTCTTCCTACTCACAAATGTCCCTACTTTTTTCAAACCCTTCTTGAAATTTTGTTGTGCCCTTTTTACAGTTTCAGCTACATGAGGCTCATCCGATTCTGCCTGCCGCAACAGGCCAAATCTAATTAAATAACTGAACACTTGTTATTGCCTTGTTTCACAAAACTTTATTTGTACGACCTAGGTTTCGGGTTATGAGCCCATTTTCAATACTTTACTGTATCCAAAGGTGTTGCACCAGTAAAGACAAACCATTAGTTACTACAGGTCTCTGTTTCTCGACTTTAACATTGGAAGAAAATACTATTTACATTACAATTTAGAAAGTATTACTTTTGCATTACCTTATTAGAATAACGTCATGAAAATATCTATTGTACTAACATTGTATTTAGTGATGTTATCTCTTACTGAAATTACTAATCATTATTGTAACTCAAAATAATGAACAGTTTATTGTGCATGATTTAGTTTCTTGCATATGACCGCCTCAGGTTACTAATATTGTTATTATCGACTATGTGGAAGTTACTCATAATCTAATAAAAGAGGTGAATAATTGAATTCTGTCTTTTCATTCGGTATCAAATTTGGGGCTGTGCGCATCTGCTTTTTTAATTTCCAAAATTTCTAGTTGGCTCAGTTTTTCACCTTTACCTTCTACATGTACGACTTCTAAGTCTGTGGCGTATTTGTGCTCTGGTAACTACCTGAGGCGGTCAGCTGCAAGAAGCAAGGTCATGCACAATAAACTGTTAAAGTTTTTGAGGTACAATAATGATTGGTAATTTCAGTAAGAGATAAAATCATTAAATACAATGTTAGTACAATAGATATTTACATAAGGTTATTCTAATAATGTAATGCAAGTGTAATAGTTCCTAAATTGCAATTTAAGTAGTATTTTCTTCCAATGTTAAAGTCGATAAACAGAGGCCTGTATTAACGTAATGATTTGTCTCCACTGGTGTAACAGCTTTGGAATCAGTAAAGTACTTGAAAATGGGCTCATACCCCGAAACCTAGGTCGTAAAAATAAAGTTTTGTGAAAAAAGGCAATAACAAGTGTTTAGTTATTTAATTTGAAATGTTTCACCAAGGACCGACAGTAGAATCAATCAAGGTCAAATCTATTTTCCAGGTCAATGACAAAGCTGTCTGACACTGTCCTTAACTTGTTCCCCCTGTTACCTGTAGCCACTTCCCGTCTCTCTTCATCCTTCTCCCTCTTTAACGTCTTCAGATTCTCCCTTGCTTATCTAATTCAGCTTGAAGAGCTGCAATTTTCCCCTTCTGTACTATTATCTTCATATCTCTAGTGCAGATCCTACAAAACCACTGGTGAACCTCATTTATTTCCTTATTTCTCTCGCTACTACATTCGCCCCTAGGAAGAAAAAAAATTGCAACTTGCACACAACACTACAGAACTCACGATCCTGCGGCATGTCAAACAATTCTCGCCCATAGTAAAGCTGAAATCGTACAAATTTGATTAAGTACTGACTAAAATGTAAATGTTACACGAAAAGGCACTAAAGACAATTCACAGAAATATAAATACAATAAACTGAAAGGCTACTGAAAAAAAGAAACTGCACAAAAAATTAGGCCTATAAACCGGATTACTACACACTTTTACTAAATCACGAAATTTTAATCTACGCTGTTTTTCATTTATTTGCGGTTGATAGACTGTGTAGACCTTAACTACTATATGCAATGACATAAAAGATAGAAGCATGGGTAATTAGATATATGTTTTAGTCACTGTTTACAACGATCCGTGCGCGTAAATTAGACCTACAAATATGTTCTGCAGTCGCGATAAGAAAAATACTACACTAACACTTCCACTAGTGTAACAACACTTATATTTATAACTGTTGAAAATGTTTAGCTTAAAATAGCGATTTCCCTAATTATTTACTGCAGCAAATACACGAAACGTACACGCAGATGCAGTGCTGCCAACCTGTAACTTATTATTTATGTCTTATATGTGTCCTCTTTTACGAAGAAGGAACAGTTGTATTAGAATTTTGGTTCATTATATTAGTTTAAAAATATACTGTATTTAATTTTTGCTGTATTGTTTGTAAATTTTTGCCTCCATCTGGAGACTTCGCTGTCTCCATGCCACGATTGGTCTCGAAACCTCATCTGACGTTATTTTTATCATTACCTGATTCCATCTCTGATTCGTCACTTTAACTATACACACGTTTGCATAAATCATGGAACGTTTGCTGCATTACTCCTGTGTTGTTACTTTCAGTGTCAACCCCAGTTTGATTACATAAAGATAACTTTACTTTATTTTCTTCGTATTTCTATTGTTTTATATTTTCACAGTGATCTTCAAACATTCGCATCAAATGTGTTCAGGATTGACTCCACCCAGTCGTTTTTAAAGGCGAATAAAGGCACTCATTTGTGATAATGTTTTGTACAGTCGCAGTGTTCGATATATGGAATGGATAAATGTTTTACGAACTGAAAATATTCAAACACCTCGACTGTTACAGAATGTTTGAAAAAATTCAATGGCGAAATTGAAAAATGGTGCTGGACCAGTATTCGAATCCGGTTTTCCCGCTTCGGGCCAGCGGTTGCCTTAATCAGTCTGACTATCCAGGAGCACTTTCTGCCTTGCCAAAATTACCAACTTATCCCACACTACGATAGTAGTGCCCCCTGCCCGTTATTGCCTCTTCCTCGCAGTTTTGATTGTATTCCTCCAAGGGATCAAGTGTGTTTGTTCACCTGCACAGAAATTGTCGTTTGCCTATTAGAAGCCTAACGGATGATCAGTTGAAGCTTTTCTGATCAGATGAAGCGCCATCTGTCGGAGATTTTTAAACATTTTTTTTGTTCTAATAAAACCCCATGTCATTCCAAGCATATGTGTCAATTTTTACCCCTCTATCTACATTATTCCGTGATTTATTAAGTTTTCAAATTTATACTGACTTTTTGATCACCCGGTACATACAATTATACATATGGCATCTTTTGGACATGTTCGACAGATCAGACACCATATCTACATTCTAATTAACGTTTTATTTGTCTGCCTGCGCCTAAAATGATTTCAACGATTCTAGCTATGCAGCTAAGTTAATGTTAGTGTATTCTTTTCACAAGATTCCAACAACCTCCCTAGTGCTCACCCTCAGTTATCGAACACAGAATTTGTTACTCGTTCCTTTGAGTGCCTCCTTCTGTTTGATATTTGTCTCATTCCACTTGTGGAGAAAATTTAAATCACAGTGAGAACATGTAATGGCGTAATCAAAGGAGGTCTCATCACATAGTTATATATTTACAAGATCACAGTATAAAGAATGAAATGTTTACTAATAGACTGATTTTTGTGATACATAAACAATAGCAACAATGTCTTAAAGTACTGGCTTATCATGATAAAAAAAACTGTAATGCCTACCTTAAATATTTCGATTTCAGCCCTGTCAGTCCCACATTATGAACTCAGCTTTGGAAAAATTAAAATTCAGTGTTTTCTGTCTTAATACAATGCAGTAAACATCAAAATATGTGTTTTAAAATTTTTGGATGAACTATTGATTTTTATGTCATTATTTCAAGCACAACACAGACGTTTGTATCGAGGTATTTTATTACTTGGACGTTATTTTGTTGATAGTAAACACTGCCAGATCAATAATGCTAGCGTAATCTTCGCCACAGCACCAAAGACAACACAATTCACTGCTGGGATAAAATAAAAGGAACCACACCCACGCTCACACTCTCAGCCACGTACAGACGGCAACGCAACACAACCTCCAAGATGGACAAATTAATGAGTCAAAGGTGGCTACACGCCGTACCAAGCGGCAAAATACCATACTAGGAGCATCTTGTTCATCAACAAAAATGCAACTTTAAGGATTGATGCACAAAATACGGTATAATCAACTTTTCATACATTGTTGTCCAGGAACAACACTGGGAATGGAATGGTTAAGACGTAGTTTGGTATACTGTTAAACGAGTGTTAAATAATTTTAATTTCATTTATACAGACATACTTTATTTAGTTTTCCATATTATGTGTCAAGAGTAGCTACACTATTTATTCTATTTACAGTAATTTCTATGCAGCTCTAATTTCACCAAGTTCTAATTACGTAATCTTCTGTTGACTAGATACACTGAATAACATCGTTTTATTGTCCTGAAAGTGAATTTTACACTCAGAAGACTTTCACAGATTTTCTTTAAATAGATGTTTCAGTTCCTCTCTTCTTCTTGTGGGAACTATTTTATCACAGCTTGCTTAGAATGAAAGGTTACACATGGTGACATTCGTAGTTTCACTGCTAAGTGTCCTTAACCAGCGATCAATGTATTCTGGCATGACTTCTGGAAAAAGGTAAAGCAGTGTACAATCCGAAGATTGGTTTGAACACCACAGTGCTTTACTATGCATGGTCCTGTTTGGTGGTGGAATGCCGTTGCCATTCTCCGATCTTCGAACTGACGTACCCAGCCAGTTATAGGGAGACCTACAGTTAAATGTGGGTTCCGAACCACGGTGCAACTCGATATTTTTCACATCAACACTGCCAGAGGTGAAAGAAGTGGAAGGTGACAGATAAAAATCCTAGGACCTGGCGGGGATCATACCCGCGACCTTTGCATTTATAGTCTGGCATAAAATACCTTTCAAGATAATTCATTTTTGTTATGCATTTAACATATTTAAATCATATGACTGTTGTGTGAAACACTTATGTCTACTGTACACTTATCTCATTTGTATCAATAAAAAAAAATCAAATGTTCAAATGTTTGTTAAGCTTATGGGGCTTAACTGCGGGGTCATCAGTCCCTAAACTTACAAACTATTTATAAACTTACTTATACTAAAGACATCACAAACATCCATGCCCAAGGGAGGATTCGAAACCCCGACGGGGAAAGGCCTTGTGCATCGGATCATAGCGCCTCAATGCGCTCGGCCACTCCGCCGCGGCTTTGTATCAATCATATAGCTAAAAGCAATCATTACAGTTCTTAATATATTATCTGGAGTGAGCAGCTTCATAAAATTTTACACGTTTGTGGTTAATGACATGGTTTCTTAACATCTAACAAAGTATTTACAAGCTCAACTTACTCATTTCACATCAATCTCATACAATCTTTTAGTTACTAAATTATTTTATTTGTAGGCAGGTATTCGTAAATTATTTTGAATAATATTGTGATTGATGACCAAAAAACAAGTACGTAAAGTTTGGTGTCTTAAATAGTCAGTGTTATGCGTGATTTTAAAATTTTGAAAAATCTCCGTTGATTTCTCTAAGTCTTGTGTTGTATATATGCTAAACAGAGAATTTAGACAAAAGTTTCCTTTATATATTTCAAACAACAATTTCATTCAAATAAATTAATCTGATAATAATATCCGTAGTATGTGTTCAGATGGGGCATATTTTATTGATTAATTCTATGAATACTCAATTCGATATCACTCTAAAGTAATAAGCTTCAATTGTGTAGCAAAACTGAGTTAAATTAATGATGACAAACTACATTTTGGGTTAGAAGGGAAATTAAATACAATATATACATACTCAAGGAAATAAGCAATGAAAAATGAGAAATTTCAATTGTTACATGACACTCCAAGGAGTTGAACCACGTAAATTGGAACCACTTTACAATTTTGTTCTGTAATTTCATCAATATTTGTTGATTTATTCTAAATTCAAATTAAGTATACACCTAAAACGAGTGCCATGTTGCAGGATGTATTAAATTTCACACAAAGTTATTCTCAATCCTATCTCGCTCAAAGTTTCTGCAAGAAGGCAGAGAATAATTGTTTAAATTGAGGCCTTGTTCAGGTCTACAATGGGAAGCTCCTGCAATACACTCAGGGCCAGAGTGCGAAATTCTTTAATATACATCTTCATATATACTCGTACCCATTTTTTTCTTTCAATTTCCTTATTTGGCCGACCTTTATTATGATATAATCAACAGAATAATGGAACTGAGCTTGAACTGTGCACCTTATTTAGATAATTCATCATCACGATAGTCCACACAACATTGTTCGAACTACTGCAGACTAGTTGTGTTTGTTTGTAGAGCTTATGGGACTTAACTGGGGGGTTATCAGTCCCTAAACTTACAAACTACTTATGAACTAGCTAATACTAAGGACGGCACAAATATCCATGCCCGAGGGGGGGATTCGAACCCCCGACCGTAGTGGCCGTGCAAACCGTGACTGACGCGCCGCAGTCCCCTCGGCCACCGCGGCCGGCGCAGACTAGTTGACTTCTGTGGTTTTAGATAGATACATGGTAGTCTGAAACTACATATATGTACACTTATATTAATGAAAAAAGCTATAAATGTATTATGTATTTGTAATGAAGTATTGAAATATAGTAAGGTACGAGATGGTTAATTAGAAACGATCAGTGATCGCTACAGCTAAAAATATTCCAGGAATGTTCGAAAAAATGTTCAAATTTTTGTAAATCTATGGGGCTTAACAGCTTGGTTATTAGTCCCTAGATTACAGAATACTTGAAATAAGTTAAACTAACGTAAGGACAACACATACAGCCAAGCCCGAGGGAGGAGTCGAACCTCCGACGGAAACGGCCGCGCGCACATTTAATTCATTTCATTTTTTTTTTGTCTATGGGACTTAACTCCGGGGTCATCAGTCCCTAAACTTACAAACTACTTATGAACTACCTTATACTGAAGACGACACAAACATCCACGCCCAAGATGAAGAGTTTTGCATAGGATAGAGTAGGATGGAGGGCTGCAGCAAACCGTCTCTGAATTGAAGATCACAACAACAACTACAACTGCCACCGAATCAGGGTGCAGTCGTCAGGTGGTGCTGAGAGGGACAGTTTGGACTTTTGGTCCACCAGAAAATGAAGGAATGTGCTACATTTAGTCTAAAGAGTCAAACAAATCTGAAGGCCATAAATACAACTACATACCTAGCAATTACAATAACGACGGACGTCAACTGAAATTCATATTCGAGGAATGTTCAACATAAACTGCGATTGGGTAAAGATGAAAATGTGTACCCAGGAGGGATTCCAACCCAGGTCTCCTGCCTTTTAGGCAATTGTGCTGACCCCTACACCACTGGGGACACAATGATCATCAAGGTTGTACGGACTACTCTAGCTCGTCTCCCGTCAGATACAAATTCTCAACTTTATCCTGCCCACCATTACTCAAACTCGCGTTTTTGTCAAATCCTAAGAACGGCACAAATATCCATGCCCGAGGGGGGATTCGAACCCCCGACCGTAGTGGCCGTGCAGACCGTAACTGGAGCGCCTCAGTCCCCTCGGCCACCGCGGCCGGCGCAGACTCGTTGACTTCTGTGGTTTTAGATAGATACATGATAGTCTGAAACTACATATATGTACGCTTATATTAATGAAAAAGGCTATAAATTTATTATGTATTTGTAATAAAGTATTGAAATATAGTAAGGTACGAGATGGCTAATTAGAAATGATCCGTGATCGCTACAGCTAAAAATATTCCAGGAATATTCAAAAAGACGTTCAAATTTTTGTAAATCTATGGGGCTTAACAGCTTGGTTATTAGTCCCTAGATTACAGAATACTTAAACTAAGTTAAACTAACGTAAGGACAACACATACAGCCAAGCCCGAGGGAGGAGTCGAACCTCCGACGGCGAACGGCCGCGTACACACACGGCGCCTCAGTGCGCACGGCTATTCCACCGCGACAGGAATATTCATAAATGGCTTTTTGCTTTCTTTAAACCATCAGTAAAGTAGTATGTAGAGGTGTGGTGTCTTCAGGGCTGGGTGAGTCGTCAAGGCGGGACTTGACACTGACCACTGCATGGCGTCCTGATCCCCCGTCGTCCAGCTGCTGCGTGTACTTGGGGCCAATGGTGCCTGGCGTCTGCAGACGTACTTTCTCCGGATCTCCAGTTGTTTCATCAGAGCGCATCAAGAAGAACAGGCCGAAATTCAGTTGGCGAATGTCGTAAATTACAGCCCGGAAGAAGGGATCCTGAGGAAAAAGAATACGAACGACTATTAACTTAAAATATTTTAAAGTTGACTATTACTTGCTAAACTTAAACACCTTGTTGCTCCATTGTACTTTTTGACAGTTTACCAACTATGTAAATTTACATGCTATTTCAACATACTACCATTGTATTTTCTGGCTTTGACAAACTAAATAGGAACACCGGAATTATAGTCAGCAAATTAAACACTTGTGATAAAAGTGCATTTTAATTTACGAACTTAGAAAGCCATAGGTTAAACGCATAAGATCACGCATTAATGAAAAAAATGTCACTTTTAACCTGTCGACAACTACATCTACAACAACATCTACATCTACATGGGGTATTATACAAATCACATTTAACTGCCTGGCAGAGGGTTCATCGAACCACCGTTATACTATTTATCTCCCATTCCATTCTCGAATAGCGTGCGGGAAGAAAGAACACCTGAATCTCTCCGTTCGAGCTCTGATTTCTCGTATTTTATTCTGATGATCATTTGTACCTATGTATGTGGGAGTTAACAATATATTTTCGCATTCGGAGGAGAATGTTGGAGATTGGAGTTTCGTAAGTAGCCCACGCCTCAGCGATAAGCGCCGTTGTTGTAATGATTCCCATCCCAGATCCTGTATCATTTCCGTAACGCTGTCTCTCCTGTATCGTGACAATACGAAACGAAGTGCCCTTCTTTGGACTCTTTCGATGCCCTCCGTCAAACCCACCTGATAATGATCCCACACAGGGCAGCAATACTCCAAAAATGTACGGACAAGCGTAGTGTATGCAGTTTCTTTTATAGTTCTGTTGCATCTTTTAAGGGTTCTGCCAATAAAACGCAGTCTCTGGTTCGCCTTTATCACGAAATTATCGACGTGTTCTTTCCAGTTTAAGTCTGAAGTAATAGTAATTCCTAGGTATTTTGTGGAGTTTACGGCCTTCACTTTTGATTGATTTATGTTGTAAACAAAATTTAACGAATTTCTTTTCGTACTCATGTGGACGACTTCACACTTCTCATTATTTAGAGTCAATTGCCAATTTTTACACCATAGTGATACCTTATTCAGATCCTTCTGCAGTTGATTTTGATATTCAGATGATTTTACTAGACGGTAAATGACGGCGTCATCTGCAAACAATCGAAGAGAGCTACTTAGATTTTCCCCTAAATCGTTTATGTAAATAAGAAACAGCAGAGGACCAATAACACTACCCTGTGGAACGCCTGATATCACCTCAGTTTTAGTCGATGCCTTACCATCGATTACTACAATCTGTTTCCTCTCTGACAGGAAATCCCCTATCCAATCACAAATTTGTGGCGATATACCATAACCACGCAATTTGATTAAACTGTACACGCATGCTGCCCATTCATCACTACACGCAATTCTTAGTAGCCAACTCGTTATCTGTTATTTTGCTCACAAGCTTCCAACATGCCTTTCCAACTATTACTTACTTAAGACGTTTAGGAGGCAGCGTGGATGAGGAATTATTTAACTTGCTGACATGATTGTGAGCTACCCTAAGGGGTGGCGATACTGTAGGGTACCCTGCCACTATTGCAATCAGCGATTTAGAAACAAGAAAGGAAGGAAGCTTGACGTTTAACGTCCCGTCGACAGTGTGGCCATTAGAAATGGATTTATAAAGGAATGTGCTACATTTCGTCTAAATAGTCAAACAAATCTGAAGGACATAAATACAACTACATACCTAGGAATTACAATAACGACAGACTTCAACTGAAAATTCATATTCACGGAATGTTCAACATTAACTGCGATTGGGTAAAAATGAAAATGCGTACCCAGCCGGGATTCCAACCCAGATGTCCTGCCTTCTAGGTAATTGTGCTGACCCCTACACCACTGGGGACACAACGATCATCAAGGTTGTACGGATCACTCTAGCTCGTTTCCTGTCAGATACTAATTCTCAACTTCATCCTGCCCACCATTACTCAAACTCGCGTTTTTGTCAAACTTATTCACGTAAAAGGAAATGCCTAGGAGTGCTTCCGCACTGAAGAAAGTATCATTGCCCGCCATCGGCATATTATATATTACCGCCCAATAGAAATATTGGTAATTAATAGCATTTGATAATTAAACAGTATGAAGTTCACTGCAAACATTGACCATACCAATGCACTAAATGTTACACAATTTTAATCTTATTAATTATGGTAGCAAAGTATGTACACAGTTGGGTGACAACATTTATAGTTAGGCCACAGGTAGAAATTCTCCACGTTGAGATTTGTTGTGTGCTTGTAGCTGAGGGGAGGCAGCCAGCAGGCCGACGTTGGTGGCTTGTTCCAGCTTAGGATTTTCCAGGTTCGTTTCCGGTGAGGGGAGAGAGGGACAATGGCGAGTGCCAGGTGCAGTGCACAGCGTGAAATAAAATATTTTAATACTACTTGCATTTGAAGTAATACGATGCAGTTAGGAACCTTTAAGGTCCTCATTACAAAATAGCCTGTTGATAAATAAACAATACATTAGCTGATATAGTCACATTTGGCGTAATATGTTTAATTGACAATGAAAAGTAATAAATTACCAATGAATATAAGACAGTTACATAACTAGCATGGCAATGTTTGTTTATAAAAATAATATATTAACTATTTTTCATTTTATTTTCAATTAATCTTGTGTATTTTATCTTGAAGTATTCAGTTAAATCACTTATCTGTGATATAAGAAATTGCCAGATTATAATAAATAGTACAAAGGATGTTTATACCAATATAAAAAAACTAAGAAGACATTTGTTTAATGTGTAGTGTAATTATTTTGATGTTAAGTAAAGTTTTAGAAATGTATTGGCTGAGCGCTGTACGTTGGCAAGTCAGTTAGAACAGCTCACATGGGGAAGTTGATGACGTAGGGAAAAACCCGGCAGTTGGGCTTTTGGCGCGCGCGCGCGCGCGTGGGCAGGAAGTCAGGAGTTGGGTGCGAGTGGTGTAGCTGGCCGGGCGGCGTCGCCCTACACAGTCGGCATGTGGATCTCCAGGTGGAGACTTTAGATTTTTGTGTGGCAATTGCCAAGTGTGGTTGCTCGTCGTAGACTGCACCAAGTAGTATCGAGTGCTACTGTGCGTTGTGAATATTTAGCCGGTGGAACAAGGTGTGCATCGCACTGAATTAAAGTGACTGTGATTTGTTAGTGTAACACGTGTCGTGGCATAGGCATGAACATAAACGGTGTTTGAGATAGGCACATGGTGTGAAAATAATTTGCGACAAATATTCATTTTGTCTGGGGGCTCACGAGCTGTAACTTTATTTGATAAATGTGTCGACGTACAGACGTATCAGCCACAGGGTTTTAATATGGTGTAATAAACAACATAATGTGAACTTCCACGTGTTTTCAAAAATAGTTGTTAGTACAACCTTTTCTCACATGAACTTTATTATGAATTTTTTGTTAATCATATGCAGGGAAGGAAAGCTGTGAACGTGTGATATCATCCCCTAGAAAACGAGTCAAAGAGTAGCTATCACAGTTCCAGTGTTGTTGCATGTTTAGGAATTTGGTTCGCAGTTGGTGGTTGTGAGTTTTAAAAATTAAACTTTCCCTATTTTAAACTCTCACCCCGACCTTCACCCTTGCAACAGTTTCTGATATTTTTGATAATGCTATCATGTGGCATCTCCCACAATCGACCGAAGCACATATCTTGATCATGCTTTCCCTCTGCTGTCAGATTCTTCATTGCACTTCAGTCATTCGGACTGTACACATCTCTACGCCGTTGTTCTACAATGTTAACGGCTGCAGAGATAAATATCATTTCCTAGTACTTTAAGGCTCATATAATTCGTCAAAGGTATGCTAATCTGTTACCTGATAGGAATGTTCGTTCTGAAAAGACTTTTAGCAGTATTGTCCAAATGTTTGCTGAAACTGCAGTGTTAAATCTAGAAAATGAGTCAGAAGTCTATTTATGAAAGGTATTACCGGTTTTTATCATTCTTCAACTTGTTTTCATTTTTGAGATTACAGTGCCCCCTATCATGAAACGAAAAAAATGTTGTATACAAAAATTACATATTTTTTCACGGAGAATGCAAATCTGCGATGTAAAAAAGGTGTTCCTATGGAAGATTTCAGTCACTCTACTCACTCCCCTGAGGTAGTGCAAGGCGTCGAGCTTTATGTTAATGGATGGACCTCTTCGTGGTGAACAGTTTCATTACAACTTTATAAACTGGATTTTTATTTTTCCAAACATTCCGGAAAACAGTTGTAAGTGCCTCACCATGTATAATGGCTGCGAAATCATTATGACCGAGAAACTGCTGCGTATTCGTTTGAGCAAGCGTCAACTGCTGCTTCCAGAATTTGAAGGGCGCTCATGGTGTGTCTAGTTTTTGCCATCTGGTCATATCGTGCAACATCAAGATGTGTTTAACATTTGGGTGTGACAGTGGTCTGATGCTGGGAAGTCACGCTCGTTGTCGCGGTACCCGTCCACCTCGTCTGACAACAAGGAGTGATCAAAAATGTTCAAATGTTTGTAATTCTATGGAGCAAAACTGCTTTGGTCATAAGTCCCTAGACTTACAAACTACTTAAACTAAGTTAACCTAAGAACAACACACACATCCATGCCCGAGGGAGGATTCTAACCTCCGACGCGGAAGGTCTCGCGATCTGCAACGTGCCGCTCCAGACCGCTCGGCTACTCCCGTGCGGCAAGGAGTGATTGACGTATTGTGTTCCAAACCTATTGTTACCTTTCACATCTGCACTTGTTTTTTGAAAACAAACAAAAGCTGAATCTTAAAGCTTTCCCGGCGGATATGTTTTAAATAATCTTCACGATTCTGCCGCCGTATGACGATGTGCAAATCCCACAAATCCCACTGTCAGATATCTTCAGGTGGTTGGACCTTGCTGGTGGCCAAGTATGACGATATCCGCATATCAACGCTCGTTTGTATACAGAGTGATTCATGCAGGAAAAAAAGTTCAAATGTTTTTAATTCTGTGGGACGAAACTACTTTGGTCATAAGTCGCTAGAGTTACAAACTACTTAAACTAAGGTAAACTAACCTAAGGAAAACACACGCATCCATGCCCGAGGGAGGATTCGAACCTCCGACGCGGGAGGCCGCGCGATCCGTAACGTGATTCATGCAGAAATACAAATATTTTAATATATTATTTTACAAGTAAAAATAAAGAAATAAGTTCATATAAACATAGGTCCGCAAATGTTTAGTTACGGAGTTACGGCTAATAAAAGATTTCGCCTGAAATTTAGCAACATTGTTAATATGAAGCCATCGAGAAAATGTACGAGATTAAAGTAAAGCACGATTTTCATTTATTTTGTTGTTATTGATCTGGTGATTCTAATAAAACATGTCCCAGACTTGTATCTGCAGTAGTTTTCCTGAAATTCCAGAGAAGCAATGAAATAATTTGGGGAAATTTGTAATTTATTAATTACTTGCCTCATTTTTTTTAACTTCCAAACAATTGCAAAAAGTTTTCAGCAGAAGTTGCAGAGAATTTAATTTTGAAAAATGACGTAATAAGGGTAACTGAAACTCGTTTATTAATTAAATATCACACGTGAAATCATATTAAACGAAAAAACAAAACAGAGCTCTTTGTTAAGGAAGTTATGCTGTATATAATATACTTTCACTGAACAAAATAAAAAAAAAGATTAGGAAACAACTGAAACCACTCACGAACGGTTACTAACATTCCTAATATAAAGTATACAAATTTACTTGTGTAATCTCTGGAATTTCTGGGTAAAAAATCGTGCTTAATTTAATCTCGTACATTTTGCGATGGTTTCATATTCAGGTTGCTAAATTTCATGCAATTGTTTTTTATTAGCCGTAACTCCAAATCTAAACATTTGCGTACTATGGCGCTAAGATTTGGGAGATGCTGGAGGAGGAGACATATCAAAATTTACTGAAGGACGCAACATCGAAAATACAGTTGAAGACGTCCGAGACTCTTAAGCGGTCTTCACTGGAAAAAAGTGTCGTTAAAAACCTGCTTCCACAAGCACCTCAACCACAAACCATATATGGACTCCCAAAGGTTCATAAAATGGACACTCCTATTCGTTCGATGGTGAGTACCATTGGCGAGCCCACTTATAGGCTTGAGTAACATCTGACCACTCTCCTTACTCCACTGCGTGCATCATATCAAGAATACGACCGACTTCATCAGCAGAATCAAATCCTTGCTACTGGAGAAGACAATAAATTGGTCTGCTTTCATTTGAGTGATTATTGACCTGATCACCCAGTTATTCGACGACACTGTTAGGGATATATTCAAGCATACTCTGACGTCACTGCATTTTTATATGGTAGAGAATATTTTAACCAGCCTAATAGCTCCAGTTATAGCCAACCTGTTTGTGGAGTACTTTGAGGACATCGCCTTGGACACGGCTCCTGCAAAGTCTGTTTTTATCGTTTTGTTTACGATACGTTCGTTGTCTGGCATTATGGACGTGAAAAACTGGGTGAATTCTTGGACCACATCAACTTCCATGACAAAGTAATTGTCCATGCTATTTCACTATATGTTGACTACTCGCCCTAAGAATTCCTGGCTAAGATGAATTTTCTTAGTGTGATTTGCCCATGTTTCTTCCTTTATATGGCATCTTGTATATAACTGTGCATAATGTATTTCTATTTCAGATGTTTCCATTCACTGTGATTCTTACCTTGTTCATACATCTCACTGCAAAACATTAATATATGGACAGATGTCACACCAAATTCACAAACTTCATCCAAACAGGTGACTAATTTATTACACATTTATTTTATAATTATTTACTTGTATGTTTTTTGGTTCCGCCATAAATATCGAAAAGGGTGCAAAAAATTTAAAATAAAGAATATCTCATTCAAGCAAAAATTACCGCATAAGACAGAATAAAGTGAAACTAAATCAGTGAAAAAAGATAAATTAATAAAAGAACGCATTAATGCATTATTGTCGTTTTAAAAAACAGTTCAAAAAGTACTTCTTTCAGGGACACTAATAATAATAAAAATTAAAAAAGACCCTTGAATATAAAAAAACATGAGATGTAAATGTTAATCTCATATAATGAAGAAATGTAATACATAAAACAAAACACACTCATGTAAATGTTGCTATTTGTACATCAAATTTTAGTAAACGTTATTAAAAAAAGAGGTTCTTAATTTTTTTCCTCCTTTTGTTTTCATTTGTAATGTGTTCTAATGCTTTTTGTTAGTGAAATAGCAGTATTTTCCGCAATATTTTGTTAATTACATATGACACGGGGCTGTCTCTCAGCAGTGAGTTTCATCCATGTCGTATTTTTTTTATCTTCACAATGTTATCACTTCTTATTCATGAAACGTTTGTACGTTCTTCTATGTTCGATGTGGTTTGCAAATAAGAGCTGCCAGTTCCTACCTGGAGGTATGCCTGGAAGAATGTAGATTTTCCTTTCGAATTCCTCAATATGTTGTTATCTTGAGGGGACTAAACAGATAGGTCATCAGTCTATTACTCAATATAAATGTTCGTGCAGCATACTCTGCAGTTCGAGGAAAACCTCTTCTAATTTTTAGAAGGTCGGCAACAAATTGCCATGTTCACTACTGTAGAATAGCTATATATCTAACTCATGGTCAAATTCTAAAGAAGAAGTAAGTTTTACTGTAAAGAATATGTCAGTTTTCTGAAGGACATGAGATTAGTATGTTTACAGACGTCGAAAGTGTATTGTGCTGTTGCAGCTGTTATTCAACAGATTCAGACAGACAGTATCAAAGCAATCAATTGGTATTTATTTTGTTGTTAGAGAAATCATGTCCTCAAGATTCTTTAGTTATATTTTAAATATTTTATATTTTAATACAAGAAATATAGCAGCTTCAAAAGAAATGTAGACCTAAATCGCATCTGTCTAACTAATAAATAATACGAAACATGTTGATATATTATAGCTTATGGTAAAAATACACACTACTAAAACCAACAGATGCCTCGGTTTAGCAATGTTTACACTAGCAAGAAAAGTTAAGTAGATTCTTTGTATTAAAAAAATTCGCTTTATGTTGGGAGAATGAAGATTTCAGATAATGAGTTGTCTTTAAGAAATAGAACTATAGAAAACGTTATTCACTTGTAACAAAAAACAGTAGTTGTATGTTACTCATGTAAATACCATTAGGCAACCCGCTTTGGATTATAGATTCTTCAGTTTCGTTAATACACAATATCTGTAAAAATATTATACTTGAAAACTTAAACTGTGCTTTACGAACTGTTGGTTTTCTAACTTGTCTTCGACGTTCGGGCTTCCTCGTGATTTGGTGAACCAGTGCCACCTAGATGGCACTGGGTTGAGCGCCTTGCCGCTGAGGGGCGGAGTTAGAGTCCGGTGGGCGGTGACTAAGAGGATGATTTTGTCAGGATTTAAGTCCGTGTGATTTTGTCAGGATTTAAGGCCATGTCTCCCGTCCTCCTTCCACCGCGCTACCCCTTCCTCTCCTTTTCCCACTGCTGGGTCCCCGTTTCGTATATTTTAACAGTGCGCCATTTAGTGTTGTGCCACTGTTTGTGATTCGTGCTCAAGTGGTGTTTTAATACTGAAGCAGCCGCCGGTCAGGCAGAATATTAGTGTTGCCACGTGTTTTAAGCAGTGTCTTCGTCATCGTGTAGTGTGCTCCACCAATGTGATTTTTAACCACCCTGGATTTTTAAATTCTATCTCTGCGTGATTTTAACCACCGTGGCTGTTTTAATTCTGAATATGTTTTACTTCAAATTCTTTGCTCTATGTCTCTTCTCTTCATTTTTCTATCCATTCTATTTTATCACCTTTCTATATTTTTAACGACTTGTCAAACTTATAAATACACTCGTCGGAAGAGCAGCAATGAAGCTGCTGCCAGCCTGACACCTCTGGTGGCTTTAAAATGCCAATAAAGGAAAAAAAAATGACTCGGCATTTCACCACTTCACAATGGCCGAAGAGATCTCGGCCGAAAGCTCGTGGATATCAAACCACTTGACGCGGCTGGAAGCCTAAGAGAATTTTATCATTTACAGACCTATGTTTATATGATTTATTTCTTTAGTTTCCACTTGTTGAATAGCATATTAAAATATTTGCATATCTTCGCGAATTATTAGATTATGCTCGCGAAGAACACGCAGGCGCGCAAACCGCGCATGCGCCATAATTTCCCAAACTCAAGCGCCCTCTGCAGAGCAGCCTACTCCGCGTGCGACGTGAGCTGTGTTTATTAACAGCACTGCCAGACGTTACTCGCTAAAACTAAACCAAATTTATGACGGGTCCGTTATCGAAAAATCTTCATGCCGTGATTTAATAGCAGTCAGAGCAGGGTTCCAGGCTGTAGTCAACTGAAATCCCAAATCCCTGATGATGAGATTGTCAGCTGCACAGATATGTATTACTTCCTTAACGATGCAGTTCCAAAATGATGAAGCCGGGGATAAAATTTCTGTCTTGCAATAAAACATACGATGTCCAGTAGTCACATAGTGTTCTGCAATTGCCGACTTCTCCGGTTGTCGTAGGCGTGTACGGCACTGATGTTCGGCACGGGATTCTTGCATTGTGCGACATGTCTCACCTATATATGCCGCCCCATATTGACAAGGGATCTTATACACATCACGTTTCCTCAGAAAAAGATCATCCTTGACTGAATCTAACAAATTCATCAGTTTTGCAGATGGTCTACACAAGCGCTTTCCAAACTTTCACTCATGGCGACATCCTTTTATGGCTTACAATTTTGCGCGACACTCTTTCACTAATTATAATTACATATGGTAGAATTTAGATGGTTCTAGCGGGGGAGAGGGGGGGGGGCGGAAATAAAGTATCGCTTAAATGTAGTTTGCAAACGAAACTGAAATCCTCGTACGCATTGACATGTTGAATGTTGATCCTGACTGCAGCAATTACGTACAGTCATCGCAAGAATAGGAAATATTAGGAACTACGGAGAGCTACAACAGAGTAACACCGCAGACAACAATGCCTAACTCACACAGTAATACTTGCTTCTTCTACATGCGACCCTACTGCCGAAACAAGAAAACTAAATGAAACTTCACTCTGCAGCGGAGTGTGCGCTGATATGAAACTTCCTGGCAGATTAAAATTGCGTGCCGGAACCGGGACTCGAATCTGGGACCTTTGCCTTTCGCGGGCAAGCGCACTACCGACTGTGCTATCCCGACACGACTGACGATGCCGCCTCACAACTTTACTTCCGCCAGTACCTCGCCTCCTACTTTCCAAACTTCACAGAACCTCTCCTGAAGTTTCATTCTGGAAACATCCCTTAGGCTGTGGCTAAGCCATGTCTCCACCATATCCTTTCTTCCAGGAGTGCTAGTCTTGCGTGTTTGCAGGAGAGCTTCTGTGAAGTTTGGAAAGTAGGAGGCGAGGTACTGGCGGAAGTAAAGTTGTGATGCGGCATCGTGAGTCGTGTCGGGATAGCACAGTCGGTAGTGCGCTTGCCCGCGAAAGGCAAAGGTCCCAGGTTCGAGTCCCGGTTCCAGCACGCACTTTTAATCTGCCAGGAAGTTTCAAGAAAACTGAATTTCGGAAACCGTTTTTCGCTGTCGTGTGTACATGTCAGGGCCAGATACGGTTTTGCTGGATCGAATGAAAAAGGCAGCTGGAAATTAGCTGCTCGGATTTCTGATTTAGACAGCACATTGGCTGTTCCCTTTCAGTTCAATACTATCACATTATTTTCAGAAATAAAGAGGATGTATTTATGACAAGTGATGAATTATTATTTAAGTTCTATTGTTAGGTTCTTGCCTCACCACGACCTCGGCAGTCCCGACATATTCGGAAAAAATGGATAAATATTTGTGACAAGTAAGAATAAGAATGTCATTTCTGGTCCCAGAATCTGTTACATACAGGAAACTGAGAAAAAATATTCACGCATACCAGGGTTCGAACCAACGATCACTGCATTTAAAATACTACTCTCCGTTAATCACCCGGCCATACTCCATACTAAACATCGCTACTAAATAGCTTTAGTCAGTGGACAATTGTGACTGCTAGTACAATCTGTGACAGCTTTTACAGCCATCGATTGACATTTAATTGTAAGAAACGCTACAGAGGGTGACGTGGCTAAAAAACGCTCAGGTGCAGCTTTTTGAGAGGGAAAGCAGACTACAGTGAAGGTTCGTTCAAGCAGCTGCCAAATCCAGCAAACTGCGCATGGAAAGAGCTGTTATCGAGCATCAGCAGCAGCTCTGCGCATGCACAGTTTGCTGGAATCTGGCAACTGGCAGCTGCTTGAACGAACCCTTAGTGTCTACTGCTGCTGAAGCAGAGCTGCTGCCTAGCGGCTGAGCACGCAATTAATGTGCACCGATCATTCCTTTAATAAGTGATCTGTGGTGCACTGAATGAAGATAAGGATGATTAGCTGCAGGCGAATCTTCAGGGTAGTATGACGAGAAGGATATTTTGTGTTATTTTATGACAAGTTTTTCTGTTTAGAGTCTAAATTTGTTAGTCTCGCGACACCTTTGATACTACTACGCGACACCCCAGGGTGTCGCGACACCCAGTTTGGAAAGCTCTGTCTACACACACCCTTAACGCCATGTCTTCCGAGGACTATTCCAATTCTTGACGGCATGGTATCAAAGAACGGCCAGAAGGTGAGGTGTTGGGTGTCCTTGTATCTTCATTCAACTCCTCGGATTGAACTCGTTTGGGCCTGAATGCATTACGTGTCTGTCCCTCAGTACAGCCGTTTGGTCAGAACACCGTGTTGAGATGTTGTATCTCACTCGACAGACTTTCAGGATCAGACACAATAAGTGCTCTGTGAACCAGCGTACGAGATGCACTACGGCATTGAGCAGGATGGTGGCAGTTGGGCGCACTCTGTCTGCAAATTGTGGCGCATGCGCGGTTTGCAAGCCTGCGTATTCTTCGCGCTCGTCTTCTATACAGGATGAGTAGGGAATATTTTAATATGTTATTCTATGAGTAAAACTAAAGAAAAAAGTTCTGAGAAAAGAAAGGTCCGCTAATGTTTAGTTATGGAGTTACAGCAAATAAAAGATTTTTCCTGAAATTTAGCAACCTCGCTAATATGGGGGTATGAGGATACAGTAAAGCACGATTTCCAATTATTTCGTTTTTATTGATCTGGTGATTCTATTATAACATGTCATGGACGTATATCTTTAGTAGTTTCTAGAAATTCCAGAGAAGCACAGAAATAATTTGGGAGAATATGTAATTTAAACTACTTGGCACATTTTTTAAGCCCTGACAGCTGCACTAAGTTTTAAATTTTGCAAAATGGTGATAATAAAGTTAACTAATCTGCTTTTATTAATACCATAGCACACGTGAACAACACAGAAAAGTAACTCGTTTCTAGGTTTTGCAAACGTCTGAAACCACTCACTAATGGTTGCCAACTTTCTTTTTGGAAAACAAACAAATTAACTTGTTTAATCACTGGAATTTACTTATAAAATCCCTGGAAAATTCCTGCAGATACACGTCTGGGACATGTTTTATTAGATTCACCAGATCAATAGCACCGGCCGCGGTGGCCGAGGGGACTGAGGCGCTCCAGTCACGGTCTGCACGGCCACTACGGTCGGGGGTTCGAATCCCCGTCGGGCATGGATATTTGTGCCGTCCTTAGTGTTAGCTAGATCGTAAGTAGTTTGTAAGTTTAGGGACTGATGACCCCGTAGTTACGTCCCATAAGCTATACAAACATTTGAACATTTTGATTTGAGATCAATAGCAAGAACATAAATGGAATTCGTGCGTTACTGCAACCTCGCACAGTTTTGTGACGGCTTCACATTAGTGAGGTCGCTAAATTTCAGGAAAATCTTTTATTAGCCGTAATTCCGTAGCCAAATATTTGGGGACCTATGTTTATTAGAACATTTTTCTTTAGTTTTACTTCTAGAATAACATATTGAAACAACTGAATATCTTCGTGACTCATCGTGTCATACTTGGCCGCCAGCAAGTTTCAACCACCTGAAGATGTCGGACAGTTGCTCCAAGGAAATATTGTGGAATTTGCAAGTCATCCGATCGCAAACTCATGACTACTATTAAAAGTAGCGATCTCCCAGAACGACTTGTGAGATCCTGGACTAATGGTGGGAGACTATCAGCAACCAGTCGAGAGAGCTGCTGTTATGCGTAGGCTGCCACAACAAAAACGGCTGTGTTTGGAGTGAGCCCGTGACCGGGAAGCATAGAAGAATAGCGTGGCATTGTGTTCAGCGGTGCATTCCGTGGGTGCATCGTCATACTAGTAAGTGGACTTTACTAGAAAGTTATCTGAATAATTTGCTCGATGTTACAATCACTGTAATAACGTTACACACCCTACCAATCCGAGAAGTTTTTATTGCGTATCCTCGTCTCTTCTTAGACGCTTCACGATTCTTGTCAGGCAGTGTAATAAGTGGAATGAAATTATACGTATGAAGGATGAAAGAGTGCAGTGCGTGAGACCATATTGTTAACTCTACAATAAAAACGAGTTGAAGAACAACGTTTGGATATGGTGTTAGAAATTTCTAATAGTAATCAAAAGGACTTTCGATGTCATTACGCGATTATTGACGATACGAAGTCCACCAGTAAAGCACATATATAAAATTGCAGTCAGAATTCTACGCTGACGAGTGTCAAAGTGAACTACAAGAAAATAACAGTGAAACAGTACATTAGGGGACTCAAAGGGTAGCATTATTCGAGGCGCGTTTTTTAAGTAAGTTCCGTTTTGTTGTAGTCACTAGTAGTTCGCGCACATACTGCAACGAGCGCGTGCTTAGTGTACTGGCATGCCTCAGGAACAATCAGGATTGCCAACTTGGTGTTTTTTCCCCCAGATTTAGGGGGAAACGGTTTTTTTTCCAGGGGGGAGTTTAGGGGGAAAGAAATGTTAGGGGGATTCTTAGGCGGGATTTTTAGGGGGAAGAAGAGTTTTTTTTTTTTTTTTTTTTTTTTTTTTTTTTTTTTTTTTTTGCATTAAATATGTGTGTAGCAATCGGAAGACGTGTTGCCATAGGAATTGCAGATGTTCATTGCCAACTGTGCAGCGTACTGTCAGCCTGTGTTGTCTGTACTTCTGTCACGCTGTTTTCATTGTTTCTACAGTTCATGTTGCCTGCACTGTTTACTTACAGCGCACGGAGGCGGCGCATATTTTCCCTCTCTCCACCCCTATCCCGTCACTCAACAATACCAGGTTCTTTTTTTTCTCTCTCTAGTAGTAATGGACTGGTATTTCGCGAGGACACTGCCTTGAATTTGCGCTAAGTCACGTGCTATGATCGGTAGTTTAGTGCGTTTGCGATCATTGTGTTGTGTTGGTGATCCATCATTATTTTTACTTTAGTGACCAGCTCAAGTTGTGATATAAATTTTATTACTCAAAATTGCTACCAAAAATAAAAGAAAGTATGCGAAGATCTGGGAAACGGACCCTTTGCTGAAAGGTAAGATTGTAATTATTTCTTATCATGAGCTATCTTTCGGTATGTGAAAGAGATCGAAAAGTAGTTAGGCTGCAGCGCCTAGCCGTCCCCACCAATCCGGATGCTTTTTTATGGGGATTTCTTCCTATTTAGGGGGATTTTATAGTAAATTTAGAGGGAATCTTTATGGCAGGGTTGGCAACTCTGGGAATAACTGTGCTCAGTTTCAGCTCTGTAGCTAACCTGTACTGTTCTGTTCTGTGCTTTCAAAATGTTTAAGACTATGAACTCGCCCGCCGCGTATGAGGTTCGCTCAGTGATATGGTTTTGTCACCAAGGAACCTGTCTGCTGCAGAAATTCATCGACAGATTTGCGAAGTGTGCGGTGATACTGTTATGAGTAAAGGCAAAGTGCGTAAGTGGGTACGAGAATTCAAAGATGACTGTGACAACGTCCATGATGAGGACCGCTCCGGTCGCCCGTCTTCGTTTACAGACGATTTGGAGGTTTCAGCTGAAGCGAGGATTCGTGAGAACAGGAGCTTCACAATAACAGGTCTCTCAAACGAATTTCCTGACGTGTCGAGATCAGTGCTTTACAAAACGGCAGTGAACTCTTGGTTATCGGAACAGCCGACAAGATTGTATGAAGAGGGTATTTTAAAATTGATGGAGAGGCATGATAAATGTTTCAACAAACTTGAAACTATGTCGAAAAATAAAGTATTGTACTTTCTGAAGATAAATTTACTTTTTTGAAACAATGTTTCAAAGTCCAAACGGAAGTTACTTAAAAACGCGCCTCGTAATTGACTCTTTGGAATATCCTAGAACTGTGACTTGTATTATACAACTACTGTTTAATTTGAAAACTTAAAATTCACACTGGAGTTGAGGTGTTTCACAAAACTGATTTCTATAGTATAATTAAGAACTAAGCAAAGTAGAAAACTATTTTCTTGAGGTAATATAGAAATTAAGTGTCCTAGCACCAAAATAATTAATACCTACGGAAGGTATTTTTTACCAAATTTATCATTATATCCATAAAAAGGACTTTATAATGAAAATCAGAGTTCCTATAATCAACTGCTAACAGCATCACCTAGTATTATAGCATACTCGTCGACTACTGACATTTTTAATCTAATTAATTAATTCATAAACATTTGCTGCAAGAATATTGGAGTTATAAATATGTACTCGAATCTGATTATTATTTGTGTTCTGTAACTATTAATTACGTTCTTTCATAATAGAAACTAATGTCTAACGTAAACGCAAAGAAGTCCAGTAAATTCATTTTCGTAGAAGAGAGACTCAATGAGAGAAATAGCATAAATTGCTAAACTAGCGAAAATGAGAAGCACAGAAGGAGACTTTCGCTACTTTAATCTTCAAAATGTTTCATTAAGTTTCTCGCCTGTTGCTACAACCTTATACATTGGCCGGTGTGCTTGATTTGGAGAATCTCCTGGAATGTAGTCACTAACACCCACAGATGTGAGTGACATAAAGAAATAATAGAGATAATCTACGACGTACCACACTGGCTCAAAAGTTGCAAAAACTGAAGCAGGTATCAGCATGAAAATGTGGCAAGCAGAGTGCCAACAACAGTGAAGTGGAGCAGACGGATGCTGAAGGGCTGATGCAAGTGGCCGAGGCGTGAGGTGAAGGTCTGCCGCTCCACCAGAGCTGTCACCAACACCAGGGCCACAGCATTGCATACATCGTGAGGAACACCTTTCAAATGCGGTTCCATGTGCCGATAGCCTACAACAAATAAAGTATTTTTTAGAAAGAGTAAATCATATTCTAGGCGAGGAATTAAAAACTATTTTTAGGAATATTTGGAAAAAAAAAATGAAAAAGAAAAAAGAAACAGTTTAAAAATAGTTGCAATAAAAGTAGCTCACCTCCAAGAGGGACATCCATTAACATAAAGCTTGACACCCTGCACCCGGCCCGGGGGCGGTAGGCGGGTGTCTTTGACATGTTAAATAGAAGCCCCTATTTTTATTGCATATTTGGATTCCCCATAAAAAAATGTAACTTTCGTATGAAACATTTTTCTTTACATGGAAGATGGCACTATGATGGGCAAAAAAAATGATATGAAAATTTTCTATCATTTTTCGGGAGTGCACCCGGGACAGCGACAATTCATCGTCCGATATTTCAGCTGCAAACCTTACAGCCATCTTCAAGGCGAGTCCAAGACTGAGTTCTCAGTGTCTGCGCGTGCCTATTTATACGGTAAATCACGTGATGCAAAGCTACTGAGGATTAGACTGCGCATGCTCGAAGATATCACATTCGTAATTGCTGCTATAGTCATAGATGAATATATACTTCAAAGATAAACATGTGAGCGCTAAATGCAAACATAAACAGAGCTGTTACGTATCCACAGTGCTTACAAATGAATAATTAAACATTAAAAGTGGTAACATCAATCGGACGTGAAGGCGCAGACATTCTTTCAGAACGAAGGCGTGATATAAGTGGCTTCCATGCATTGTCAAGATGAAATCCGTCGTCACGATTTAACAGGTTGTCCGCCATACCCGCCATAGCAGCAGAGCAGGCCCAACTTGCTGCAGAAACGGAGAAGGCCTGCCGACAACTCCGGCAGCTGCACGCCCAACTGGTTTGCTATCGTTGACGACGAACTATTCGCTTTAGGAGGACGGTTAATTTACTGACCAGAACAGCATAAATTATTTATTTCTTCGTGAACATAAAGAATTGTTCACCTCATTCTACGTGAGTGATTTTTGAAAAAGCATTCAACGGCCGTTGCCAACATCAACGCACAACGCCGCCGCCGCCGTAAGTAAAATTGTACCTCTTCTTGTAGTGTATTACACCATAGTTATGAGAATAAAAAAACGCAGCATCGTCGTCTATTAGTTATTTGGTACACTATGTAAGTAACAGCGCCCCGATCGGATCTTTGCTATACTACGCTGCAATTCAAGCTTAGCATACACCAGAAACTACGTATTACGGTATCTTTTCTTCCCCTGATCCGATTTTGATGAAATGAAGCTTATATTTTGCCTCAAGGTTCTCTCAGTTGACCTATGAAACACCATGAAAGTTCGTATAGTACTCTTGGAGATTTGCTGTACGACACCATACTTAAAAGCATAGTATATTCAAAAACTTCAAATTACGGTTACCTTTCCCATCCTTACCCAACCACTTCGAGTGTATGCTCCGCCTCTAATGACCACGTTGCCGACGGGGCGTTAAACGCTAATATTCCTTCCTTCCTGATTATAACCAATATTTTTTGTGACTTGTCCAGGATACAATATGAATATCTTCTGTGGAGAGCCCATGCCAGAGCTAGCGATTTAAAGCTGTCCATGTGACAAACATGGGATTTCAAATACACTCCACAGTATTGATTAGATTGCCAAGTGATTTATTAATCATAATATAAAAATGCAAGTCCCACTGCAAACTGCAGTCTGTTAAAGTTAAAAGACAGATCTGTCGGAAATAATGAGTATACGTCGGATGTACTCTGTTTCATTCTCTTCCTCTCCTTGTAGCTCTATAGATATGTATTGCTTCTTCCTACAGGGGTATGCGCTTCATAGTTCAAAGTTGCTTCACGGTTTTCAACAGCACTGTGATCTTCCAGGAATTTTCTTAAGCTCACTAAAATACAGGAGTGTCTTAGCAGTAAATAAGAAATGTAATAAAATGTGATGCCTGATGTGAAAAGGTTTTACCCATCGCAGTATATATGATTTCGTATCTACTGAGTTATGTGTTGTACAATTGTATAATTTTTTCAGGTATATACTCATTTGTATAAGTGTTGTATGTCTGAAAAATCTGTTGCGAATGCAATTAGTAGTAAAGAAGTTAGAGATTAAAACTTGGTGCTTGATGTGGCGGTTTTCCATGAACTTTACTGTTTATGTGCTCGTATCTCATGAACTACGTGTCGTACTGTGATACAATTTAGAAGGTATATTCAACTGTATGTGTGTATACTGTTTGTAAAATTTCCTACAGGTACAATATGTAGTGTAGAAATTATAAATTTCAACGTTGTACCGAATGCCGTAGTTTTACTTCGTGAACAGCGGAAAAGTAGTAAGCAAGAAACTTTTTTCCTTTCATCATTTTGCTATGGTTATCAGCGAGAAAAAGTTTCCCAAGGGTTTGAAGTTATGTTTAAAGTTCATTGCTAGTCGCTAAGTGCTTTCCTTCTCAAATAGTGGACTGATAAAGTCACAGTATCACGTGCTGCAAGACGGGAAAGTTTTTATTGTTTATGACGTCATATCTCCTGAACTATCGGTCCTATCGCTAAATCGTTTCTTAGCTGACGTCGACTACCTATAAACTACATTCCCGCCAAATTTCAGCTTCATTCAGCTTTTCGAGATTTCGTGTTTAGTCAGTGAATGAGTAAGTGTATGAATGAGTGTCCTTTCGCATTTATATAAATAGAGATAACACAGAGTAAACGGTCTTGATACATTTGCAAGTGCGTACGATTGGCCCATAACCCACTACCTTACCTTTGGTACACCACTTGATTACCAATTACATTGCCGCGGTGGAATGGCCAAGCGCTCTAAGGCGCCTTGCTACGGAGCGCGAGGTTGCTCTCCGTCCGAGATTCGAGTCTTCCTTCGGTCGGACAAATGTGTGTGTGTGTGTGTGTGTTTTGTCCTTGCATTAGTTTAGTTTGTATGCCAAGAGACTGTTAACTACAGTAGTTAAGTGCCATAGATTTACAAACATTTGAAACAATTACGTTGAGGTTAAAGGAAGTACAAAAATGATAGTTCACTGCAGGTACACAGCACTGAATGGCGTGCTAGGGAACAGGTACGCGGCAGATTAGCCGTGCGTACTGGGGCGCCGTGTTGCAGTGCGCGCGGCCGTTCCCAAAATCGAAAATGTTCAAATATTTGTTAAGCTTATGGGACTTAACTGCAGGTTCATAAGTCCCTAAACTTACAAACTACTTATCAACTAACTTATACTAAAGACTGCACAAACATCCATGCCCGAGTGTGGTTTCGAACCCCCGACGGGGAACGGCCTCGCGCATCACAGCATAGGGCCTTAATGCGCTCGGCCACTCCGACGCGGCCGGCCGCTCGCCGTCGTGTGTTCGAGTCCCACCTCGGACATGGGTGTTTGTGTTGTCCTTAAGTTAGTTTACCTTAGTTTAAGCTACGGACTAATGACCACGCAGTTGAGTCCGATAGATTTAAAAACATTTATTTGGAACAGGTACAGATTTTTTCGGTCATGGCGCAGATACCGATAAAGGAGAAATAAAATGAAAATGTTGTTGTTGTTGTGGTCTTCAGTCCGCAGACTGGTTTCATGTAGCTCTCCACGCTACCCTCTCGTGTGCAAGCCTCTTCATCTCCAAATAAGAACGGCAACCTACATCCGTTTGACCGTTTGAATCTGCTTACTATATTCGTCCCTCGGCCTCCCTCTACGGTTTTTACCGCACACACTTCCTTCTAATACTAAGCTGACTTTTTCTTCATGTCTGAGAATGTGCCCCACCAACCTATCCCTTCTCTTAGTTAGGATATGCCAGTAACTCCTTTTCTCCTCAAATTTTGTTGTGCACCTCCTCATTAGTTACGTAATCTTCCCACCTAATCGTCATCATTCGTCTGCAGCATCACATTTCAAAAGCTTCTATCATCTTTTTGTCTGAACCTCTTTTCGTCCATGAACCAATTACGTTACATACACTGCTACACTCCAGACAAATGCTTTCAGAAGGGATTTCCTAACATTTAAACGGATATTCGTTGTCAACAAATTTCGCTTCTTCAGTAACGCTTGTCTTCCCATAACCATTCTGCATTTTATATCTTCTTAACTTCGGCCATCACAAGTTATTTTGCTACCAAAATAACAAAAATCATCTACTACTTTTATTGTCTCATTACCGAATCTAATTCCTTCAGGATCGCCTGATTTTCTGACACTACATCCCATTACCTTTGTTTTTACTATTGTTAATGTTCGTCTTATACCCTCCTTGCAAGACGATGACCATTCTGCTTAATTGCTTCCTTAGGTCCTTGTGGATATGTATTATCCATCCACTTTACAACTGAAGGTTTTAGCTGAGGGCGCTGTGAACTGATGACGTGTTCTGCTATTGGTTGTTTCGAATGACGCACGAGCGGTATAACTACGTGCAATTAAAATGTGACACGGTTCATGAAATGGACTTTGCATTCGTGCAGAAAATTAAACAAATGTACATTCTGTTAAATAATTCTTGTAGAGATAAGCAAGATAATCGGAATTAACAATAAGAATGCAAAACTGTGGTTTTACGGTCAAACAATGCTGAAGCGCGTTTACTAAACAGCTGCCATGCAGTTTCAATATTTTCTTCTGTAACAAAACAATGAAATGAAAAACTGTACACTGAGGCGCTCCAGTCACGGTCTGCACGGTCACTACGGTCGGGGGTTCGAATCCCAACTCTGGCATGGATGTTTGTGCCGTCCTTAGTATAAGGTAGTTCATAAGTAGTTTGTAAATTTGGGGACTGATGACCCCGTAGTTAAGTCCCATAAGATTTACAAACATTCGAATTTGTTATTCTACAATTAAAACTAAAGAAAAAAATTCAGAGAAACATAGGTCCGCAAATGTTCAATTACGAATAGAAAAAGATTTTGCCTGAAATTCAGCAATCTTGGTAATATGAAGCCAACGCAAAACTTTACGAGGGTTAATTAAAGAACGATTTCCAATTATTTTGTTGTTATTGATCTGGTGAATCTAATAAAAAATGTCCCAGTCGTATATCTGCAGTAATTTTCCAGAAATTCAGGAGTTTGTACAAGTTAATTTGTTTCCATTAAGAATGTGCAACATCCGTTGTTTTTCCGGTTTAACACGAATTCACTAGTGCTATAGTATTAATAAAAGCAAATTATCTGACACATTCATACAGTTTTAGTTAAATTTATTACTATCATTTTCAAAGTTAAATTCTTTACAACTTCTGTTGAAAGCTTTGTGCAATTGTCTGAAATTAAAAAAAATCGGGCTAATAGTTAATAAATTACAAATTTTCCCAAATTATGTCTTTGCGTCTCTGGAAATTTCTGGTAAACTACTGTAGATAAAAGTCTGGGACATGTTTTATTACATTCACTTAATGCAAATCGTGATTTACTGTAACCTCGAACAGTTTTGTGATGGCTGCATATTAGCGAGGTTTGCTAAATTTCAGGCCAAATCCTTTATTAGCCGTAACTCCGTAACTAAACACTTGCGGATCTATGTTTATCAGAACTTTTTTCTTTAGTTTGACTTGTAGAATAATATTTAAAAATTTTTGCGTATCTTCATGGATCACTCAGTATTTGCACGATGACTTTTCAACAGCCGCTAAGAATACGCAGCAACACTATGTCGCTAACGCGACTGTACCATGCGGAGCCACGTGCGTCGATCGTGTATTGTCGGACGCCTTCGGTCCTATCTGGCGATAAACAAAGTTCAGTTCCGCGTTCCGCCGTCGGCAATTGTAAAGTAACGGGTACTACAGCCGTCTTATCGGTTCACCAGGCGGACCTCTGACCTTTTGAGGCCGTCTACCATAGTAAACATACGTCAGCCAACCCAAGTCCGTGTACTAAAAGTGACTGCCTATATCCAGCCGCTCATCCCACAAAAATTGGGTACTTATTTCCGAAACATTCGGTATCACAAAGAAAAGAACTGCCAATCCAGGCGTCTTCATGTCCTAGCACTGCCCACGCACACTGGGAAGTGAATGACTGATACCTTTATAAATACACATGACAGTGTACTAGTAAAATGGATGCCAAGTACTAACATCAACAATAATTCAAGACCCTGAGACATATATTCCTCTCGATCTTAAAAAGAAACTTATACAAACGCTTGTAATTCCAATTATTGATTACAGTGATGTTATCTTGCAAGGTCTCTCTTGGGAAAGCTCACGACGTCTGGAACTAATCATGAATGCCTGCGTTCGATATATATGTAACATCCGTCTCTTTGATCACATTTCACCATCTTATAAGCAACTATCCTGGCTCCGTGCTGACAAGCGCAGAGATTTTCATACACTCTGTTTCCTCTACTCTCTTATCAACGTACACTGTCCCTCATATCTTTCCTCGACCTTAACACTCTTATCTGATCAACATAACAGAACTACTCGTTCCTGTCAGAGCAAAACCCTTTCTGTCCCTTTCCATCACTCAGCCGGTTTCTCAAAATCCTTTTCAGTGGCAGGAACCAGGCTCTGGAACAATCTACCTCAGTATATCAGAGAACTGAAGAACACTGCCAGCTTCAAACGACAGTTAATGGATTATCTACTAAAGCAATAATGACGCCAGTCTTTATTATCCTACGGTCCAGGTACGTCACATACATTCCTCCTCCCAGATATTCTCCGACTGCCATTGCTCTCGCCAGGTACAGCTTCTGTCAGAATTCGCCATGCGTTAACCAGTCTCGATATATTCAAAAGTAAATATTGTATCTGCTAATATCAATGTTGTTACTTCTATTATTACAACAGCAGCAGCAGAAGGTGCCTCAGTGGTACTGTTAGTATTAATCCTATTTAGAGTTAAGTTATTACCTTTTATTTACATCCTTTTACATGTAATCAACCTGTATAAATAATGTTATTAACTGTTCATCTGTAAAAATCATTATTATGTTATAGGTAACTCACATGTAAAGAAATACTGTATGTGTAAAACCCTGGTCCGATGTAAGAGAGGGCCTGATGGCCCTAATCTGATCAGGCTAAATAAATAAATAAATAAAATAAAAATAAAATATATTGGCTTATTGTATCAAAGACACTAAATACAAGGAGAGGCATTGAATCAAGAGGCTCTAAGAGCTGAGTGGTTAAACCGTTCTCCTACTAAGCAGCAGGTCCTAGGTTCGAAACTCGGCCAGAGAACAAATTTTAATTTAACGCCTCTCCTTATATTCAATATCTTTAAGTAATTATAATTAGAAATTCCTCATTTATTAATTACTCACACGCAATTTCTCCAACCAAAATGTGAACGCCACCGGATTCATTGTTTCTTCAGCAGTAAGTAAAAGAAAAGACATGGCGCGGCCGGTATCAGAACTGCTGCGACGGGCGGTGTCTTCAGTGTGGTAGCCCGGCAATGCTATGGCCTCGCCCGCCTGCGCAATCGGCCAACACGCCAGAGAGCAGCATGGTAACTGTCTCAAGTGTCAGTGGCGTCGTGACAGCGCATACATGGCAATATAGGCGTTCTGTCGCCTGGACATTGGCCACAGTGGCACGCGCTCAGATAATGAGTCCAGAGTCGCCTTGTCGCCTGTAAATAGCGTTCTTCAAACAGAGGCCCCCCGGAGTGACCGATGTCATGCTCGTAGATAACGTTTACCGGCTTGGGAAACCTCTTGCAGCTGGAGAATATTCCAAGCAATGCGTGGATTGCCTTTGGGAAGCATGATGTTTGTCGATAACAATAAATGCAATTTATATTCAAATTAAACAGAAGATCTGAAACATTAAGACTAAACTGTTTGTCATCAAACGACTTGTAGCGTGTTGTAGAACGCGATAATCGTCACACCATCATCGTCATCGACTTACTTGGTCAGGGATCCGTTAGCAAGCTTCCCGGACATTTATGTTATTATTTCAGAATAAACACTTGGCATATGAACTCTAGGATTTGTGATCCATAAGTTAGTGAGCACCTAGTAAACAAATGAGTTAATACGATTTGAAGCTCCTGCTGTAAGATTGAATCTCTGTTAGCGTTGAATGTTAGTGAGAAACGGTGCAGTCTTTGTATATACTAGCACGTCGCACAGTCGATGCACAATTAGACACAGTGTCTAATTATAGAGACAGATATCGGCGTTCTCGCCTGCCTGTTTATAAGGCAATTGATGACCTACAAATAAATGTAAATAATAAGGGTGTGCAGGAGATAATGAAAGGTCCTTCGGTGTTTTGTGGATGTGTTATTAATTTTTCGCTAATACAGGGTGATAGTAATCAATGTGGTAATGGATAGATTACTGTTGCTGTGGTGCGCCATCCTGCTGATACCGTGAAAGGAGTTACTGGGTTGGAATCCTTTAATAACAGAGATGTAATTGCTTTCCGTACGTATCATGTTGGAGAAGTATTCAATAAGGATGTTGGAGTGTTGTTTTTGAAGTGTAGGTTATTTACAACATCATGTACAGAAACCAGACAGTAGTTTCAAGAGTCGAAGGGCATCAAAGGGGAGCACTGGTTGGGAAGGGGGTATGGCAGGGTTGTAGCCTTTCCCCAATGTTATTCAGTATGAACACTGAACAAGCTACGAAGCGTATCAAGGAGAAATTTGGAAAAGGTAATTAAAGTTAAGGGTGAATAGAGAAGAAATTGCGGTTTGCCGACGACATCGTAATTCTATCAAATACAGCAAAGGACCTTGAAAATCAACTAAAAAGAATGGACACTGTCTTGAAAGGAACGTATTAGTTGAACATGAACAAGATCCAAATGAGGGTATAACGGGATGCAGTCTAACAAAGTCAGGCGGTGCTGAAGGAATTAGATTAGGTAACAAAACAATAAATGTGGTAAATGAGTTTTATTATTGGAGCAGTAAAAATTACATACGATGGTCGCGGCACAGATGATGTAACATGAAGAATGACAATGGTAATAAAAGCGTTTGTGAAAAAGAGAAATTTGGTAACATCGAATATCAGTTTAAGTGCCCTGTACGGCAGAGAAACATGGACGGTAAATAGTTCAGAAACGAAGATGATAGTAACTTTTGAAATGTTGGTGTTACAAACGATTATTGAACTTTAGGCGGGTAGATCACGTAACTAATGAGGAGGTACTGAATAGACTGGGAGAGAAAAGAAATTTCTGCCATACCTTGACTAAAAGAACGCATCCATTGGTAAGGACACATTCTTAGACATCAAAGAATCGGAATTTAGCATCGGAGTGAAGTGTGTGGGATAAAAATCACAGAGGGAGACCAAAAGACGAATACAGTAAGCAGCTTCAAATAGATGTGCGTTGTCGCTCTTATGAGGAGATAAAGAGGCGTTCTCAGGATAGAGTAGGGAGCATCAAATCAGAATCCGGACTGAAGTCCAAAACCACAGGTTACATATACAGTGCAAGGTTAATTTGCATCAAAATTTGCTAGAAATATTATTAGCACTTTTGTTTGCTTATCATCTCTAATTCCTGAATGTTCTATAACAAACATTCAAGTGATCTTTAAATTCACTTAGTGTTACGGACAAAATAAGGAAATGCATCTGTTGCGGCCATTACGGTTGGGGGTTCTAATCCCCCTTCGGGCATGGATATTTGTGCCGTCCTTAGTATTAGCTAGTTTGTAAGTTTAGGGGCTGATGACCCCGTAGTTAAGTCCCATAAGCTATACAAACATTTGAACAATTTTGAATGCATCTGTTGATGGCTTGGAGACGTGTTGTACATATCCTGCTAACACACTGCTATAACATATTGCCAATGAGTTATATATGCGACAAGCGTCCTCTAGTACCAGTACAAGTGTGCTCACCATGTTTCGTTTCACAGCAGGAATTACGTGAGTGCTAAACAACGTTTTATTTATCTTGTTAATGTTCATCTCATTACATCCTTTTAAGACACCATCCATTCTGTTCAAATGCTCTTCCAGGTCCTTTGCTGTCTCTGAAAGAATTACAATATCATCGGCAAACGGCATAGTTTTTTCTTCTCCCTGTACTTTAATTCCTTCTCCAAATACCTCCTTGCATTCTTTCACAGCTTGCTTAATGTACAGACTCAATAACATTGGGGAAAGATGACAACCCTCTTTTACATTCTTTCTACCCACTGCGTCCATTTCATGCTCTTCGACTCTTATAACTGCTGTCTGGTTTTTGTACAAGTTTTTTATAACTTTTCATTCCCTATATTTTTTCCCTGCAACGTTCAGAATTTGTAAGAGTGTATTCCAGGAAACATTATAAGAAGTTTTCTCAAAATCTACAAAAGCTATAAACGTAGGTTTGCCGTTCCTTAACCTATCTTCTAAGACAAATCGTAATATGACTATTGCCTCCCGCGTTTCTACATTTCTTGTAAATCCGAACTGATTCTACCAGTTTTTCCATTCGTCTACAAATAATTCGTGTCAGTATTTTGCAGCCATGAGGTATTAGATTGACAGTTCCGTAATTTTCACATTTGAATTTGGAATAATTACATTCTTATTAAAGTCTAAGGATGTTTCCCCTGTCTCATACATTTTGCATACAAGACAGAACAGTTTCTTCATATCTGGCTCACTCAACGATGGCAGCAGTTGAGAGGAAACAGCATCTACTCCAGGGCGCTGGCTTCCATTCAGATCTCGTATCTCATCTTCATCTACTTCCTCTTCTCTTTCCACAATACTGTCTTCAAGTACATTTCTCTTGTATAGGCCCTCAGTATATTCCTTCCACCTTTCAGCTTTCCTTTCTTTTCTAAGTACTGGTTTTCCATCTGAACTTGGGATAATCATTCAGCTGCTTTTCTTGTATACAAACATTTATTTTATTTTTATGTAGGTAGCATCTACCTTCCCCTACTTATAAGTTCTTGTACGGACTTGAATTTGTCTTCTAGCCACAGCTTATCCAGTCTGCACTTTCTGACATCCTCAGTTTTCAGCCGTCTGTACTCCCTTTTGCCTGCGTCACTTGCTGCGTTTTTATATTTACTCCTTCCATCAGTTAAGTATCTACTGTGTTATCCAAGTATTTCTATTAGATCTTGTCCTTCTACAAATATGATCCTCTGCGACCCTCACTACTATATTACTTAGAGCTGCCCATTCTTCTTCCATTGTATTACTTTCCACAGTTTCAGACAATCCTTGGGTAATGCTCCTTCTGAAACTCTCAACCACCTCTGGTTCCTTCAATTTGCCCAGATTCCAACTCCTTCATTTTCTACCTTTTTGTACTCTGTTAAGTTTTAATCTACAGTTCATAACCAATAAGTTATGAAAAGAGGATACATAAGCCCCTGGATATGACTTAAAGTTTAGAACCTGGTTTCGAAATCTATGCCTTACCATTATAAAGTCAATTTGGTACCTTACGGTGTCTCCTGGTCTATTCTACGTATACAACTTTCTTTCATTTTGCTTAAACCAAGTGTTTGTGGTGATTAAACTGTGCTCTGCGCAAAATTGTACAAGGGGACCTTCTCGTTCATTCCTTTTCCCCAGTCCATATTCACTTACTATTTTTCCACCACTTCCTTCTCCTACTACTGAGTTCCAATCTCCCTTCACAATCAAGTTTCCCTCTCCCTTAAAAATCTTAATAATTTCTTTAATCTCATAATATAATTTTTCAATCGCCTCGACACTGACAGAGCTAGTTGGCATATGAACTTGTATTACTGCGGTCGGTGTTGGTTTCGTGTCTATCTTTGCTACGATAACGCTTATATTTGAGTTCATTGAACTAAAATTGATATAACGTACTGTATGACCAGACAGCAAACACAGTGTGACTAACAACACTTTACAGACACAATGCACCATGGGGTCTAACACCACTTGCCCCAGGGGTCGGACGATAGAGAATGCAGTACAAATGACAGACATAATATTGGTGAAGACGGATCGGGCTATACATTTTAGAATTTGTAGAGGTTTGTCTTTAGCCATAGACCTCCACTTCTTCTCGTCTATCCTCGTAGCAGTAGAGAATGAAGGATATATATATATATATATATATATATATATATATATATATATATATATATATATATATATATATGGGGGGGGGGCAATATTAAGGTAAACTGAGTAATTTTAAGCAGATACTCTATGATATTTTGTATCAGTTGTGCTGCTCATATTCAGAGGACAATTTGCGCCGAAGTCCCATTTGCTTTATTGAAATAAATTTTTTTTATTGTTGACATTAATTCATACAAATAAAGCAATTTTTTCTTCATATTCTTTATTTCGTGCGAGAGGGGGGGGGGGGGCAGGTTTGAGCGGTGTGAAAGTGTCCAGGATTGATTGGATCACAATGCAGTAGCGATTCGCCGATATATCCATCCCGAAATCTATGGCAACTGTTCAGAGGCAGGTTGCCCATTGTGGAGAGTTGAGTGTCATTCAGCAGTCAGGCCGGGAGGGCAGCTTTGCAGTGGTGCCCTGCAGAAGCAAATCTTGCAACTATTTGAGAGACGAGGGCATGGGCAAGAAGAATCCTACCATTGGAAATAGACAATCCTCAATCAACGGAAGAATCATATACATTTTCTACATTCTGTTGTAGCCAGGATATAACCTTGCGTCGGTATCAGGACATACAGGAGAGGGGTGGTTTCGATTTCCGTCCAGCCAACGTCGAGGAATACAACCAAGCTGGCTCATTGTGTTTGCTGGATATTGCACTATCCGTAGCTCGTGATACCGAACCCGGCTACGACCATATAACGCTGAAACATCTACATCTACTTCATACTCCGTAAGCCACCCGACAGGTGGGTGGCGGAGGCTACCTTGAGTACGACTATCGGTTCTCCCTCCTATTCAAGTCCCGTATTGTTCGCGGAAAGAAAGATTGTCGGTATGCATCTGTGTGGGCTCTAATCTCTCTTATTATATCTTCATGATCTCTACCCGAGATATACGCAGGAAGGAGCGATATACTGCTAGACTCCTCGGTAAAGGTACGTTCTCGAAACTTCGAAAAAAGCCTGTACCGAGCGACTGAGCGTCTCTCTTGCAGAGTCTTCCACTGATGTTTATCAATCATCTCCGTAGCGCTTTCACGATTACTAAATGATCCTGTAACGAAGCGCGCTGCTCTCCGTTGGATCTTTTCTACTTCCTCTAACAACCCGACCTGGTACGGATCCCACACCAGTGAGCAGTACACAAGCTGTGGGCGAACAAGTGTACTGTAACCTACTTCCTTTGTTTTCGGACTGAATTTCCTTAGGATTCTTCCAATGAATCTTAGTCTGGCATCTGCTTTACCGACGATTGATTTTATATGGTCGTTAAATTTTAAATGCCGGCTGCGTTGGCCGAGGGGATTGCGGCGCGCCAGTCACGGTCTGCACGGCCACTACGGTCGGGGGTTCGAATCCCCCCTCGGGCATGGATATTTGTGCCGTCCTTATTGTTAGCTAGTTCATAAGTAGTTTGTAAGTTTAGGGACTGATGACCACGTAGTTAAGTCCCATAAGCTATACAAACAAACAAACAACAACAAATTTTAAATCACTCCTAATGTCTACTCCCAGATAATTTATGGAATTAACTTTTTCCAGTTGCTGACCCGCTATAGTGTAGCTAAATGATACAGGATCTTTCTTTCTATGTATTCGCAGCACATTACACTTGTCTACATTCCCTGCACCATGCGTCAATTCGATACAGATCCTCCTGCATTTCAATACATTTTTCCATTGTTACAACCTCTCTATAGACTACAGCGTCATCCGCGAAAAGCCTCAGTGGGCTTCCGATGTTATCCGCAAGGTCATTTATATATATCGTGAACAGCAATGGACCCAGGACACTCCCCTGTGGCACACCTGACATCACTCTTACTTCGGAAGACTTCTTTCCATTGAGAATAACATGCTGCTTTCTGTTATCTAGGAAACAGTTGTATCCACGGTGTAAAAGGCCCTTCTTCAGCTTTTTAATAAAATCTTAATAGCGGGAAAATTTCTTAGGCCGTGGAAAGAATCTGTTTAATCCAAGCTTTAAAACCAGGAAAAATCACATTGACCCCTGTAGTTGTCGTAGCATTAGTCTTAGCAGCCGCGTCAGGAATACAGGGATCTCCATTTAGCCGGCCGCGGTGGCCGAGGAGACTGAGGCGCTCCAGTCACGGTCTGCACGGCCACTTCGGTCGGGGGTTCGAATCCCCCTCGGGCATGGATATTTGTGCCGTCCTAGTTCGTAAGTAGTTCATAAGTAGTTTGTAAGTTTAGGGACTGATGACCCCGTTGTTAAGTCCCATAGACTATACAAACATTTGAACATTTGCATTGGGAGGCGAGCGCTCCGTTGGCCAGCGGATCAGGTGCCGCGTCTACCGTCTGCTGCCGCAGAACTGCATTTAAAATACCTGCAAATAAATTCTGTGCTCACCCAGGTCACGCAAGCAGATGCTGGAACTGTGTGAAGTCATCCACATGAGTACGAAAAGAAATCCGTTAAACTTTGCTTACAAGATAAATCAATCAAAAGTGAAGGCCGTGAACTCCACAAAATTACTTCAGACTTAAACTGGAAAGAACACGTAGATAATGTCGTGGGAAAGGCGAACGACAGACTGCGTTTTATTGCTAGAACCCTTAAGGAATGCAACAGAACTACAAAAGAAACTGCATACACTACGCTTGTCCGTCCATTTTTGGAGCATTGCTGCCCACTGTGGGATCCTTATCAGGTGGGTTTGAGGGAGGACATCGAAAGAGTCCAAAGAAGGGCAGCTCGTTTCGCATTGTCACGATACAGGGGAGACAGCGTTACGGAAATGATACAGGATCTGGGATGGGAAACATTACAACAACGGCGCTTATCGCTGCGGCGTGGGCTACTTACGAAACTCCAATCTCCAACATTCTCCTCCGAATGCGAAAATATATTGTTGCCTCCCACTTACATAGGTAGAAATGATCATCAGAATAAAATACGAGAAATCAGAGCTCGAACGGAGGTATTCAGGTGTTCTTTCTTCCCGCGCGCTATTCGAGAATGGAATGGGAGATAAGGAGTATAACGGTGGTTCAATGAACCCTCTGCAAGGCACTTAAATGTGATTTGCAGAGTATCCCATGTAGATGTAGATGTAGATGTAGATGTCTGCTATTGTCCTCCACGCATTTTCTGGCATCTACTCAAGAAACTGCGCATCATATGCTGGAATTCTCTACGAAAAATTGAATTAATTGAGAAGAGATGTTATCCTAGTGTTCCTGTAACGTACGCGGATTTGTTGAGTACCCTTTATCCTTCAGTAGTCCCCACAAGCAGAAATCACACGGGGTTAAATTGGGACTTTGAGTGGGCCAAGTGTTTTTGCTAATGATTCTATTCAAAAATATTTGTAAATCTATGAGACTTAACTGCTTGGTTATTAGTTCCTGGCTTACAAACTACTTAAACTAAGTTAAACTAACCTAAGGACAACACAAATATCCATGCCCGAGGGGGGACTCGAACCCCCGACGGCGAACGGCCCCGCGCACCACAGCACGGCTCCTCAGCGCGCGGCTATTCCTTCGCGGCAATGGTGCTGTCGTGGAACATTTCGCACATTGCTTGCAAGGAAATACTGGCCGTATGTTCCTTTGCCAAATACTGTTGAAAAAACGCATAGCTTCGTTATCTTTGACTAAGTTAATTAAGAAACGGTTGCCAAATTTTTTGCGCATATCTTCCACTTTTAACTGTCTCAGTAAAAAACTTGGGCCTATTATTCTGTCACCACTGACTGCGCACCGCACTCCTAGTTTTTGTTCATTAAGGGGTTCCTTATGAAGCTGAATAAGTCTTTCGGCTTTAGCCCGGGTAACTTAGCAGCTCTTTCGACAGAGGTGCAAGCATTTTGGGTTTGCTGTGAAAGACGTCTGAGAGACATTTTAGGCGAATTTTGCAGGCAGTAAGCAATGTAATCGAGATGAGGTTCTATGAGAACTGTTTGTTGCTGCTTACGTGTCGTGTCAGAAACACTTTCCGTTTCACGAAAGTTACTCACTAACTTGTGAATTGCATCACGACTCAGAATTTGCAGAACTGGAAACTTCTATCAAATAATCTGTGAACAATACGAGCGGACTCTGTACGCACATACAAGTCGTAAGTAAACACTCGTGTTACAGAATGATTCTGCCTTGCGGTTGTGGCGTTGTCAGACGTGACTGTTAAGGCAAGTCTACACGACGACACTAGGTTGCGACACTCGTTTCATGAAATGATTTGCGCGCAACTGGTTTCGTGTATGTCTGTAGACACGGCGCCAATACTATACACGTCAGTTTCGTTGTTTTGTAGTCGTAAATGAAAGTTTCGGTAGCTGTAAAAGTTGTGGCGGAGCTATTGCTTGCCGGCCGCGGTGGCCGAGGAGACTAAGGCGCTCCAGTCACGGTCTACACGGCCACTACGGTCGGGGGTTCGAATCCCCCCTCGGGCATGGATATTTGTGCCGTCCTAGTTCGTAAGTAGTTCATAAGTAGTTTGTAAGTTTAGGGACTGATGACCCCGTAGTTAAGTCCCATACACTATACAAACATTTGAACTTTGAGCTATTGCTTCTCTGTGTGAAGTCGCTTTATAAGTCGAAACATAAAAAGAATAAGAAACGTGTTTATATTTGTGGCTGGATTAAAAAAAGACGCCAGCTAGGTTGCTTACCGACCTTGATGAAAGAAATTGTGATCGAAAACCCTAGAAGTCATTTTAATCAACTCAGAATGTCACCAGAGCAGTTTACGTTCCTTTGAAACAGAGTTAGTACTGCAATCAAGAAACAAGATACTGTTATGGCTGAAGCGTTGTTACCAGAACTGAAATTACAAATAGCATTACTTTTCTTCTCAAATAGATATTCGTCTCTACAGTACCTGTACCGTGTTCCCAAATCCACAATTGCCATGGTTCGTTTGTATAGGTATTTGGAATTGAATGTACTTTAGTCTGCAATTCACTACTTGTCATCCCATCAATATTTAATTAACGAATAATTGCTTCAATAGCACTAACACGCCGCTGCTTATTCTTGAAATTTTCATCGTTAAAATGACACAAACACCTATGCATCGCATATATGTTCAAAAACCGAATTATTTCTTCGTTTTCCCCCTTTATGTTGTGTTTTGTTCTGTATTGGTTATCACCTAACCTAAAAACACGCGCAATCAATTTCGCCAAAGTTGGAACGTGGCGAAACTGTTTAGTTTCGTCAACGTGTTGCGCGAACGCCTGCCGCGCATGCGCACTGGCCAGTAGTGCAGTTTCATGAAACGTTGTGTCGTCGTGTAAACTAGCCTTTAGACTGGTGACGGTTGTATGACTGTCGGCACTAGCAGGGAGACGCGGCACACATTGCACCGGCCTGCGCATTCCGTGGCCGGCAAACGCAGACCCTCGCGTCCAGTCATCACATAAATGCAACACCTTGTATTTTGGAGCGTATTGGTTCTCGAAACCAGGTCGTTACTAATCCGCTCCCACTGCGTGACCAGGAAGCACCGCTACACTCTCGATACCCTAACCCTACTCGAAAGAGAGACACCTCAGGCTGTTCTACATGAGCAACAGCTTGCAAGTGTATATGAGTGCATGTTTTCGCGACGATATCCATTAATGAAATCTTCTCGGGTTACAAGCCGCGTCATGTGGTTTACTGCCCCAGAAGCTGTTGGTCCGTTTAATAATAGACGTCTCGTAGAAAACAATTCGGTGTCCGTTTTCCAAAGCATGTTCCACCACAGCTGATTTTTTCGGGATAGCGTAATCGAAAGCACCGCTCGTGTTCTATGCGTCGCTGTTCAATAGTGCGGACAGTCTGACACAATCTTCAGGCCTCCAGCAAAGATCCGACAACTAATGAAGCCTGTGAAAGATGATGTAGATCTCAGAACACCAGACATTTATGAAATTCCTTGTCAGTGTGGGCAGTTTTATGTCGGCCAGACTGTTCGCACCATTGAACAGCGACGCATAGAATACGAGCGGTGTTTTCGATTACGCTATTCCGAAAAATCAGCTGTGGTGGAACATGCTTTGGAAAACGGACAGCGAATTGCCTTCGACGAGACATCTATTATTAAACGGACCAACAGCTTCTGGGATATAGTAATAAACGATGCAGTAGAGATCAAAATTTCTGAATAGACCCTCAATAAAGACGGCGGTTTGCAGCTCAGTACGGCTTGGGATCTCGTAATTGCGGAGTTGAAGCGGGCGGGGCGTACGCGCGACAAAAATATTGCCTTATATGATCAAGGAGTGCGCCTCGGTTGCACAGTGGTAGAGTGCCAGACTACAAATCCAAAGGCCGTGGGTTCGATCCCCGCCAGGTCCTAGGATTTTTATCTGTCACTTTCCACTTCTTTCACCTCTGGCAGTATTGCTCATGTGAAAAATACCGAGTAGCACCGTGGTTCGGAACCCACGTTAAACTGTAGGTCCCCCTATAACTGGCTGGGTAAGTCAGTTCGAAGGTCGGAGGAAGGCAACGGCATACCACCACCAAACAGGACCATGCCTAGTAAAGCACTGTGGTGTTCAAACCAATCTTCGGATTGTTGACTGCTTTACCTTACCTTATGATCAAGGAACTGGGCACCAGTGACGTCACTGGCGGCGGCGCGGCTATATAAGCACGGCAGCGGCCGCGAAATGACAATCATCCACTTGACAATGGCAGAGGAGTTCTCTGTCAAAAGCTCGTGGGCCGTAAACCATATGACGCGGCTTGTAAACCGAGAAGATTTCATTAAAGCTTGAAAGTTTTTTACTCGATCTGGAAAAATTCTAAGATTCTGCCTGCAGGCGTAGTATTTTGTTCCAGCTCCTTGAGAGGGATATTGGTCGACATCTGCCCACATTCATACGGTTTGGAATGTATTTTAGACACAAGGTTGAGAGTGCCTTAATTGATAGTTTCTAGTCACGACGGCGTTACGGGAATGTGTTAAACAGTGTACGGCGAGCTGTACAGTGTTCCTTGTTTATGGACGATTTCTTAATCTTCTGCGCGTCCTCGCGGCTACGTCAATTGAATTTAACAATCGGGTGGTTGGAGGAATGGTCGAACAGCACAAGTTTAAGTTACCTGCAGAAAAAATGTTTGCGATGAATGTAATGCCACTGGCCATGTCGCAGTGGATCACCGTCTGCCATTCCTCAGTGCTTGTGAGACCAATTGAGGAGCTACTTGATTGAGAAGTCGCGCCTCCGGTCACAAAAAACACAATGGCGTTGTCCACGACCCCCTGCATGTCGCATCCGTTGATGCATTCGAGAGGAGGATGACACGGCAGTCGGTCGGTACCTGTTGCGACTCGCTCGCATTCACTTTCCAATGGGATTATGTTCTCACGTTTATGGAAAAAGTAAAATATCTTGGGCTCACGTGTGATATTCCTGGCCTATGGCCACTTCATATTTCTGGCCGCTGGCCGTTTCTTTGCTAACATTTTGCGTGTCTTAAATGCGGAAGAAAGACAGATGTGCAGCATATGTTGAAATGTGGGGTGAGGAGCAATAGCATATGGCACAGTAGGTGCTGGTTCCCGTGGCAAAGCCCGCCTATGTTACTGGTGCTCTCCTCGCATTGGCTGCTGCAATTCACGTCACGTGATTTCTTTTGAAATTAGTTTTGTTTATTATATACTAAATATTAATTATTCAGAGCTGAGAATTTGTGATAAATATCTCTCAAGGACAGGCTAGGTTTTGACAGTTTAAAAAGTTTAAGGTGCCTTCTCTTATTGTAACAAGAGAAGAGCGATTTTGCAGAAGGCACGCGATAGCCCTGTTATGGCGCGAAATAGAGCGTCAGGTGCCCCGACTGATCACCGTGCAGTCTAGTCCCCTCTAAACAACAACAACAGGTGCCCTCTCGCAACGCTCCGCAGTTTCAGTCTCGAGCTGACCGCTATACGCGCCGGACCGCGCCGGTCATGAGTAAAGTTTTGTGTAATTCTGATAACAGTCGAGGTCTCAACATGAACTACGGGCAGCATAGGCCGTGTCGTATTACAATAGTTGTTCATTTTTTAATTTATTTATTTATTGAATTAATGACATCCCTGACAATTAAAAATCTCGCGAGTCGTTTCTTATGCTTCCATCATACAGAACGTATTTTAGCCTCACTTGTACGCTGCAGAAGAACCAACGACCTGTGTGCTGTCTTCTGCGCTGGGGACACAACTATAGAAGACATCAGGTTAGTCAGAACTCTATGCTTTCCATAAAGTCTTGGACAACAACTACGGCACCTCGTGCGTACTGTAGGGCGGTACAAACGCACACTGCTACGCAACAGCATCCGCAAGGATGTGGAGGTTTTAGGGGACTTGTGGGAGGAAGCAGTACTAACTTCTCCGTCCGCAAATAAAACCCTAGGAAGCTTGTACACGTTTGACGGTAGTCTAACGATAAGACGTCTGTCTAGTAAGCATGGAGGTCCGGGTTCGATTCCCGGCCACATCACAAATTTTAATTCTATGCTTCAGATTTATCAGTAACCTTAAATTCGTTAGTTATAGGTAACCGAAAGGACTCGTCTGCTCCAACTTTCTGAGGCTTCTGTCCGTCTCCGGCATGAATACGAATGACAGGTTTGTGTTCTAGAAAGGACCGCTAATGATACCTTCGAGAACATTAATATATAGTTCAAAGCCAACTCTTTGACAATGAAATTTTAAAAGACTTACTACATGCAGTTCAGAACATGTAAGAGATTTCCAGCATATGCATATGCATGAAGTATGAAGAAGAGCAGACAGAAGAGGTTTACAATATTACATTCCTAGGATAATAAATTCAGTTGGGAGGAGTAGACTACAGAATTGCAGAAACGCTGTAACAAATCTGTTTTTGAAATACGAGTACTAGCAGACGTAGGCGTATAAAAATAAAAAGAAAGCTTGCATATTTTCATTCCATAATGACTTACGATATATTTTGGAAAAACTCTTCAAGTTAAACAGACGTTTTCAGACAACAAAACCGTGTGATACGTATAATTTGTGGAGTTAATTCACGGACATCCACTTCAAAGAACTGGGTGTACTAACTACTGCCTCTAAATATATTTATTCCTTAATAAAATTTGTCGGAGCCGTTCGGGAAAGGCCGTGCACTCTAAGGCGTCTTGATGCCAAGTGCGCGCCTGCTCCCCGTAGGAGGTACGAGACATACCTCGGGCATGGGTTTGTGTGTTGTATTTAATTAGTTTAGGTAGTTTGTAAGTGTATGGACTGATAACCACTGCGGTTGAGTCCAATAGCTTTACAAACATTGAATTTATCATAAATGGTATATCACTTTCTCTAATAAACAGTTCATATGTACAATACTAGGAACTGAAACGATACACGTAAGGAGTTAAAAGCATTTACTTTAGTTCAAAAAGGGGTTCACTACTCAGGAACACAAATTTTCAGTAATTTGCCAACAACCATAAAAAACTTACAATTAATGATATGGTGTCTGTTATTTTGGGACATGTCCGGAAGAACAGTCACAATTGATATTAATAGCCGTAAATTTACGAATTAGAAATATTGAAACACTTCGACTATTACAGGACACTGAAGTAAATGCAACGGGGAAGTTGAAAATCTCTGCTGGCCCGGGATTCGAATCCTTATTTTCCGCTTCTGGCCAGTGGTTGCCTTAACCAGTTAAGCTACTCTTCCAACCCAAATTCTCAACTTGTAGAACACTACAATGGTAGTTCCCCATGCCCATTCATTCCTTTTTCTCGCAGTCTGTATGGGAATATCGCAGGGGATCGAGGTTATTAGTGCGTCTGCATTGAAATTGTCAATTGCTCGTTGGGACATAGATACAATTATTGATTCTTATCGGACAATTTCTATGTGGACACATTAATATGCTCTGTCCCTTTCAGGAATCCAGTATAGGCTGCGAACAGGAATAAGCAATAGGCAGTGGGCACTACCATCGTAGTGTGCTATAAGTTGAGCATTTATAACTCCTGGTATATACAAAATCTCTTGTAATTCATTTAATAAATATTATAGAGGCCAAACGTAACGCAATTTTACCATTCGTTATAAAGAACACAGTAGAGAGAGTGATAAAAAGCCATCCATTTTTTACCAGCACTTACAATTGGAAAACCACACACTAGGTACTATACAAAATGCATTCAAAATTTTACATTTAATGCAGAAGGGATATGAAATGAACATTCTAGAAGAAATTGCAGTATGTATGCACGCAACTAGCAACGCAAATAATTTATTAATCAATCAAACCTATTTTAAACACAAAAATATAGATAATTTTATTCATAGTTTAACGCTAGACAAAGGATAACACAGCTCACCACTTATGAAAGATCATAGTATAATGCAAAATTAAAGCAAACACTATGTAAGGAAAACCCTGTCGAACGTAAATTTATTGTCTAGATATCCTCCTAAAATTTTCTAATACAAATCTTTAACTCCAACTCCTTACACAATAGTATAAATACAGAAATAAAATTTAAAATTATGCCCTATCTATTAACTTTTATATACCGTATTTGCTGGCGTATAAGACGCACTTTTTTTCCTACAAAAATTGGTCGAAGAACTGGATGCGTCTTATACGCCGATTGCCAGTTAAAGTTAGGTACCTATAAGTTCGATTTCTTACAAGGGATTTTTAAAAAAATGGTGTAAAATGCGGGAAATAATGTTTTAAGTGGGAAAATAATGTTTTATGAGGGAAAATTTGCAATCAAGTTTCTCTCTTACATTTTCGTACTGTTTATTTGATATATGTACATAATATGCACCAAAATACCCGTCAGGAGCTTTATTATGTAGTAAAAGTTATCTGAATTTTGTACTATTTTTAGTGCCTAGCGTAACTGAAACTGGTAACTTGTAGGAAGCAGAAAATTTCGGCATAATATTATTCATCATAATCGATTTTTTCGGCAATCTTGTAATGGTGTCATTCATTATCTGAATAATGAAACACTGCTCACGTATTTTTCCATGTCTCGCCTGACAATATTTTAGAATTTATTCGCATTCTCTAGTGCAAATATATACACAAGTATTTTTTTGTAATGTTTTCACAGCTTCTGCGTCTCACAGTTGTATTTTTGAGGTTATAACGTGCTGTGCCCCGTACAGTTCGCTGACCAATACACTGACGCAAACCATCCATCATTCTCACAGTTTATGGAACTTCACAAAAATACTTACATAAATATTTGCGCATTACAATAAATTCTCGAAACGTGAAGTTCGCGAACTGATGCTCGGCGCGGTGGCTGATCGGATCAATCGTAAGCAGAGACACCTAGGTGTCAATGTCGTAAGCCTTATAATTGGCGCGCACTGTAAACAAATATCTGTTTGAGTAAGCGCAAATTGTCAAGAAACGTGACTGCGTAAACTTTATGAACACTAATTGAAGGTACTGACTTAGATATTTTATGTACCTGAACAAATGTATCATATTGCAAGAGATGTATTAGGTCTTATTTATTTTTTTCTAAAAAATGGTCTTAAAAGTGGGGTGCGTCTAATATGCCGGCAGATACGGTATTAACCTCTTTGCGCAAAAACTGTAAACGTACAGTATTCTGAGGCACTGGCAGGTTGTTGTTGTTATGGTCTTCAGTCCGGAGACTGGTTTGATGCAGCTCTCCACCCTACTCTGTCCTGAGCAAGCCTTTTCATCTCCACATAAGAACGGCAACTCACATCCACTCGATTCTGCTTACTATACGCGTCTCTTGGTCTCCCTCTGTGATTTTTACCCCACACACTTCCCTCCAATGCTAAATTTACGATCCCTCGATGTCTAAGAATGAGTCGTACCAAGCGATCCCTTCTTTTGGTCAGGGTATGCCAAAAATTCCTTTTCTCACCAATTCTGTTCAGTACCTCTTCATTAGTTATGCGATCTACCCACCTAATCTTCAGCATTCTTCTGTAGCACCACATTTCAAAAGCCTCTATTCTCTTCCTGTCCGCACTGCTTATCGTCCATGTTTCACTCCCGGAGAAGGCAACACTCCACACAAATGCCTTCAGAAAAGAATTCTTTACCCTTAAATTAATATTCGATGTTAGCAAATTTCTCTTTTTCAAAAATGCTTTTCTTCCCATTGCCATTCTGCATTTTATATCCTCTGTACTGCGACCATCGCATGTTATTTTACTACCCAAGTAACAAAACTCATCTACCACCTTCATTGTTTCGTTACCTAATCTGATTCCTTCAGCATCGCCTGATTTTCTAAGACCGCATTCCATTATTTTTGTTTTGCTCTTATTAATGTTCATTTTATACGCTCTCTTCAACACACTGTCCATTCCATTTAACTGCTCTTCCAGGTCCTGTGCTGTCTCTGATAGAATTACAATGTCATCAGCAAAACGCAATGTTTTTATTTCTTCCCCCTGAACTTTAATCTCTATTCCAAATTTTTCCTTGCTTTCCTTCACCGCCTGCTCGATGTACAAATTGAATAACATCGGAGAAAGGCTACAACCCTGTCTTACTCCCTTCCCAACTGATGCTTCCCTTTCATGCCTTTCATGCCCTTCTAATAACTGCGGTCTGGCTTTTGTACAAGTTGTAAAAAACTCTCCTTTCCCTGTATTTTACCCCTGCCGACTTCAGAATTTTAAAGAGTGTATTCCAGTCAACATTGTCAAACGCTTTCTCCAAATCTACAAAAGCTAAAAATGTAGGTTTGCCTTTCCTTAATCTATCTTCTAAGATAAGACGTAAGGTAAGTATTGCCTCCCGGGTTCCTACGTTCCTCCTGAATCCAAACTGATCTTCCCCGAGGTCAGCTTCTACCAGCTTTTCCATTCTCCTGTAGATAATTCGTGTTAAAATTTTGCAACCATGACTTATCAAACTGATGGTTCTGTAATTTTCACACCTGTCTGCGCCTGATTTCTTTGGAATGGGGATTATTACATTTTTCTTAAAGTCTGAGGGCATTTCGCCTGTCTCATACATCCTACACACCAGTTGAAATAGTCTTGTCATGGCTGGCTCTCCCAGAGACTTTAGTAGCTCTGAGGGTATGTCATCTACTCCTGGGGCCTTGTTTCGACCTAGGTCTTTCAAGGCTCTGTCAAATTCATCTCTCAGTATATTACTATAGTCATCCCAATACATACTGTATATTATCACAGTCTCTACAGTTGAGCTGTTTCCCCACATCACATACTAGATTCAACTAAAAACACAACTCCCAATCCACCCGCACCACACACACACAAACATACACACTACTTGCATTACCACCACCCAGAAGTTTCAATATTACTGTTACTTTGAAAGAAGTTAGTTGTGGTGGTTATAAATTACAAGTTAGCTGTAACTAATTTTCTAACTGAACTCGTAGTAAAAAAATTAAGTAAAAATATTCTATCATGAAATAACCTGGCTGTGGTACCCAGATTTCTAATTCGACTGCAAATAGAACTCAAATTCACTATCAACCATAAAACACCTAAATAAATTACTATAGTCGTCGCCAGATAAAATCATTTACAGCACACAAAAGATTAAACTCACTTTCTCGCAATGGCGACAGCTTAATAATAGCTGCTCCATGAACAGAAATTAAATTAGCCTCTGTTTCAGCGCAACGGAAATTTATCTGCTTAACTTGTGAAGCGAGCAACCAAATGTTAGCAAAACACAATAAAACCACAGAATTCGTTATTAAGAAAAATGAGAGGTGTGAAATGAGGAACACAGGGAGTAATTAATTTTAAATTAGTTCCCTGTATTCTGAGAAAAAACATAGGGGTGGGGAACACCAGATAAATTAAAAGAAATGCACCACTTGTACAATTGAGTTACACAAGTTACTATTACTACTGCCCATAATAAAATTTAAATCTGCCCGTATATGAACGTGGAGCTATGTGGAGAACATTCTCATACACACAGAAATTTAACAAGAAAAACACACATTCAAAAAACTCAATCACACGCCAACGGTTAGCAGCGCTTACTCAAACTGCAATTCTACAACGGCGATGCTAGCTGCAGCAGGAGAGATGGCGGTCGTCTTGGTTACACAGATAAAATTAAACTGATTCCCTAGCGGATTCATGTTCGAGGAGCCATATGCAAAATCACTTAATGGCACCTGCAGTACTGAACAAAGATACCGACTGCACAACAGTACAAAAGTTATTACAAAATACACGCGTGGATTTAAATTAAAAGAAACTATTTACCAATTAAAACAAGAAGGTAACCAACTGGTTCTCATGGCTGCAGCCCGACACAGACCGTTGCAGCGCGATCGCTCTCACCAGGGCAAGAAACTCAAATAAAATTTAAAAATAAAAACGTGAAGCTACATGTACTAGACTTAGGGCCGGTTTGTCAATGTCTCGGAAAGTTCCAGTTAAGATCTTAACTTGTCGTTAGCAGAGAAATGCGTTTGTCAATGTTTCGTTATGACGTTAAAGGACCTCAAACTGCCCGTTAAGTTAACGAGTAAAATTCAGCTCGTTACACGGCTAACGACCAGTTAAGTGAGAATCTGTATGATAATGGCAGGATTCCAAAGCGCTAAAATACCGCAATATATTCACGTGAAAAAGACCGAATTATCGAACAAAATAACAGAAGCACTACATGTATGAAAAACTAGTGTGGGAAGCAGCTTTACTGGAAAGTGTATCATTATTTTTCTCGCCCTATCCATGTCTGTAGGGATTAGATGAGTTTGATATATTGTAGATACGCAACATAACCGTAAAATTATTGTTGCGATATCAAAATACAAACTTACAGGTAAAGACTAGTTAAGTGAGAATCGGTATGATGAAATGGCTGGAATACGATTTGGTTGACAATGAAGAGGGTGTCAATATTTTGGAAGGTCTAGAGGTCATTGCTCCTATATGGCGTCCTAGACGTATTTATGTTCGTCCAAATAATTTTGAATGCTGGGATGATGCAGAATTTGTTACGCAATTTCGTCTTCGAAAAGGCAATTCGGAAACGCTGCATGAAGAGTCCAACAGATATTTACGTATTTTGTAAGTTATCTGTCGTAATGGAAAACAGAATACATTATTTATGTCTGCAAACTTATTAATTCCGTATTATACGTATGCTTGTTGCGCCTAGTGTAAGGCCGAAAATAAGATTTCTTCCTCTGATCTACAGGAACAGTGCACTTTCGCCTATGTGCAAGTTACTGCTTGCACTAAGATACTACGCATTTGCCAGTATGTTATCGTACCAGGCCCTAAGCACTTTTGCTGTCCTACATGTTCCATGGACAGCATTTAATTCATTTGCCACAACGTCGCTTCCTTTTCCTTCCATGTCGTAGCGTCGGTTTTATTACATTTCAATGTGTCATAATTCTCTATTAAGAACACAAGACTGTAGCAGCAACGTCTTGTAAAATTCGAGCTTCTTTCACGTTTGTTTGCCATAGTGCCAAATAACAATTGTCTGCCAACCTCTTCCCTCGTAGTCAAATATGGCGAACAGCTGTTTATTCAGACAGCACATTCATTTGTTTCTGTTGCCAACATAGTCGAAATGTATCGTACCTTCTCGTTTTCTCCAGGTTAGCAAACGAGAGGTGTCTCTGGCAATGACAAACGCAATGCACTTAACCAGCACATTTAACTGGGCGTTAAAGGCATCTTCTCGTTTACTAACGAGAAGATTAACGAGACATGGACGAACCGGCCCTTAAGGAACTTCAGATAAAGACTGAACACTTCTCCCGCATGGTGAAAGAATTACTCAGAAAATTTGTAAGTAGAAAACTAGCAATCTGAAGAAGTTTAAGTTGTAACTAGATGCACTCCTCTCAGCATGATCTCAGACATGTACTCACTGCGAAGGCCCAAGGAAGAATGAAGTCCAGACCACTCGCAGGACGCTCCCTGGCCACACTTCTGCTGGGGTGCGTTCAGCGCTATTCACTGCCAACTTAAGCTACCGAGAAAACACTTTTACCTCCCTTAACAGCTCAGAGCGGCTTACTCAGGTAACCTCTCAAGTTTACAAAGATTGGCACAACCTTACCAGAACAAGAACGACCGACCATCTTCTCTACCAACACTGCCTTTGCAGCAGAAGGCTGAGCAGACGATGAATGAGGGCATGCACTGCTAACTACAAGACGAGGCTCTAAGGCTCGAAGCAACGATTGCTAGCCGTTTCCCAGCAATTATTCGATGTTAAAGCAACCTTCTACATTCATACAAATATACAAATACACACACACTGGAGGAAAACATTCATAAATGTGTGGGGCAAGAAAACAAATAGCAATTTAAATAAATTAATTAGGATCCTAGTCAGTTAATTACATGAATAAAATATACAATAGCTGAATTTTAAATTGACCAACGACGATACTAATACATTTATGTTGTGTGAAATAGCATATGGAACACGGACACGAATTCGGTGGATGTGTTTCAACTTCTTCACAATGTATATACAGCACCTTAATTATTTAATAAAAGCCAACTGTCAAACTTCTCCCTTCTGACAACCACCACTCCTCCTCTTCCCATCACTCTTGTCTTCCAAATCAAATGTTCAAATGTTTGTAAAGTCTATGGGACATAACTACGGGGCTATCAGTCCCTAAACTTACAAACTACTTATGAACTACTTACAAACTAGGACGGCACAAATATCCATGCCCGAGGGGGGATTCGAACCCCCGACCGTAGTGGCCGTGCGGACCGTGACTGGAGCGCCTTAGTCCCCTCGGCCACCGCGGCCGGCCTTGTCTTCCATCTCACTTCACATCCCAACTTACTACCTTCAGCCACAATTCAGAGACCTTTGAAAATCACACACTCCTCCCCTCCAATAATAATAATAATAATAATAATAATAATAATAATAATAATAATAATACAATTTAAAAAACATACACACACAGTCCCATTCCACAGAATGATAATTTTGCCACAACTCCATTCCGCTTACGTCAAAATTAAATTTACTATAACATAATTTATTATAAAACATACAAAAAAATTACAACTGTGTTGCCAACACTACAATAACAATATGCAGACTCAGTCACAATAAAAACAAACACATATGATCTGTGAAAACCAATTATGGGCAGTGAAATAGTGATATTAGTGGAAAAAACAATGCTGCAGCAAGAAGAATCGGAAGTAAAGCATGAAACAGATCTGCATTCCATCATGTGAGGTGGAAACAGGACAAAAATTTCCGTAAATAACAAAACATTAGGCGTACTTTTCATGTTTCGCCAAGGAACTGTTTTCGATATAAAAACAAAACAAACAGTATACTTACATTATTACAGACCACTGAAGATGTTTTATTGTCATTAAAACGAAACGCGTCTGCTGAGAAAAATCTCATTTTATTTGTAGTTGCATAGATTGACAAACACTGTCATTCATAATTATGAAAACAACTACGGACATCATGGCCACACAAACGAAGAATCATTCTTTGATTTATGTCATAGTGTTGGTTTGGTCCGCCACATTCTTCGGCTACACTGTATCATAGGTGGATATTAGAGTAACATTCATGGTTTTCGTCCATCGAATAGAGAGATGTTATTTTACAAATTTTTTAGTGTTGCATTCCTCACTTTTGAAATGTCTCAGTATTTATTGGTGGCTACTAATGGCGGAGTGCCTCACATTTCATAAAGAAATAAAAGAATGGTTCAGTTTACTTTAAACCAGTTCGATGAGACTGATGATGACAGCTAATGACTGCAGGGGGGATAGGACTATCTTCTAAGCATCTGGACACCACCCAAAAATAAAGTACAAAAGAGATTGTCTTCATGATTAGGCAGCGTTGGTTAGGTAGTTAAAGTTCCTGTCTCGTTAGAAATGAACTGTTTCATCTCACAGCACTGATACTGATATTTTGGACGAGGCTGTATTACGTGCCAACTCAAAACTGCAACCCATCACTTATAACACTTATAAATTATAGAATCCTTCCTGCCCCATTCTGAAGAATTGATTGCTTTGATAATTCTATGTTCCAGTTTCAATTCTGGATGAAAGACCTTACACCACGTTTTACCAATGTCTGTACTATATAATTTGTGAACTTTGGAAGGGGGCACTATTTTCGCACCCTCTTATTAAAAACATTCATAACCCAATCCACCCCTAGGGGCGTCTAAATCAATTTCCATGTTAATTTTGAGAGATGTAATGAAGTGTACAGTAGTTGTTAGCTAGAATTTGGTGTGAGGAGACGCTCCTTGTTCCGCATCACGATATTCGCTTCTCAAAGCATTGATTAGCAGAACGGGAATGTCTAGAGGTAATGTCGGCATAGTTTTGTGCAGCTTACCCCACAGCCGGCAAAGGCATTCTTGGTACTAGGAGGTACTACGAAACGGGCAGTGTACGCTCCGACCCCACAGTGTCGAGCACGGCCTAGTCCAGAACCACTTAAGATGCAGCTCAGCGTTATGACCAGAGGCCCGCACCCGGGGCTGAGAGACAGGTCGATTCCTTTAACAACAGGTGTGGCCGTAGCATGCTCGCCAGTTCAAAGAGGGTGGTTGTCCTAGCAAAGGCTGCTGTTTCTCGGAAACTGCCGGCAGCATCCTTCAGATCTTACGTGGTATACACACAGGTTTTCTTATGTCGTGGAAAATGCAACTGTGAACACTCACTTCACGGGCAGAGTGAAAGGCAGTTATTTCATTAGTAGAAAAAGGCATACAATTTGCATCACTGTAAAATGTAAACTTTCACGGCCGAAATGGTCAAAATTATTAAAAATTTCCGGGCTGTTATGCCGTGGTATGGTGGATTTATTATGGAAACCCACCGTTTCGTCCCCGACTGCGGAGGACATTTTCAAGGGGGATCGTGGCACTTTTGAATGTCCGATGCACACCCTGACTCGCTACTTACTGAAGCAAAATTCCGTTTACGAGGGCCTGCGCGCAGAGGTGTGACGGCAGATGTTTTTGTAATGCGCGCGCAATTCGTCGTTGCCGATTGCCTACCTCCGTTAATATCGTCCCATGGTGGAAGACTGTTACATTTCTTCTTCAAAACCGGAATCCAGATTTCATTTAGTTTCACGCCCTCCTCCATCCTATTGAAATTATTGGGGTGTTTTACAATTTCTATAGCCTATCTGTACAGTCTTTCGTGGGATCCATTTGTGCCGACCGCGGTGGCCGAGGTGACTGAGGCGCTCCAGTCACGGTCAGCACGGCCACTACGGTCGGGGGTTCGAATCCCCCCTCGGGCATGGATATTTGTGCCGTCTTTAGTTTTAGCTAGTTCATAAGTCGTTTGTAAGCTTAGGGACTGATGACCCCGTAGTTAAGTCCCATAAGTTGTACAAACATTTGAACATTTTTTGTATCCATTTGTGGCTGCTAAAACTTGAGTCTTATCAAATTGAATAAGGTGGTCCCCTGGTTGAAAAACATATTCAGCAACAGCTGATCTGTCAATCTCTCCCCTTCTACAGCTCCCCTTGTGCTCAGCTAGTCGTTTTTTGACTGTTCTTTTTGTGGTACCCACGTATACGTCTCCGCAGCTACACGGAATCCTATAAATTCCTGCTTTTTTCAGCGGTTTACGAGCATCTTTTGCCGATTTAAGGTGATCCTGCATCTTCCGAGTAGGTTTGTAAATAACGGCAACATTCCGTTTCGTCAAAATTTTACCGATGAGGTCGGTGACGTCCTTAATAAAAGGCAGTAAGACTTTGGATTTATCAGGAACCCTTTCATCGTTTTCAACTCTACGTGTCGGTTTCAAAGCTCTCCTTATCTTTGTAGACGAATAGCCATTCTTAAGTAAAGCATTACTCAGGTGTTTCAATTTCGCGTCGAGTAATTCCGGTTCGCAGATGTTCCTTGCTCTGTCCGCCAACGTCTTTATAATGCCCCGCTTTTGATGTGGGTGGTGGTTTGAATCCCGGTGCAGATAACGGTCTGTGTGTATGGGCTTCCGATAAACTGTATGGCCCAATCTGCCATTCCCCTTTTTGAAAACTGGCACGTCAAGAAAATTCAGTTTTCCGTCTGCCTCCTTCTCCATGGTAAACTGGATTCTAGAATTAATCCCGTTGAGGTGTTGAAGAAAATGATCTAGTTCCTTTCTACAATGCCTCCACACAAACGTATCGTCTACATAGCGAAACCAAATAGCAGGTTTTTTGTTTGCTGTTTTCAATGCCTGTTCCTCGATTTTTTCCATATAGAAATTTGCTATAACCGGGCTTAAAGGGCTCCCCATAGCTACACCATCTGTCTGTTCATAGAAATAATCGTTCCATCCACTAGACCGCGGCATAATAGCCCGGAAATTTTTAGTAATTTTGAATTGATATCACTTCACGCGGACCACGGGGGAACGAGTTTACAGAGTCGGAATTTTGGCCACTCCGAATGTTGGGGCGACACTTGCGGGTCCTCGCGTATCGTGGGCAGTAGTTAAGTTTGGAGAACGATTTCCTCTTCACCTGTGGGCATGCAAGTCGTGCTACTGAAGTGTTCTTTCTGGTCTCCATAGTGGGAGCCAATCTGTGATTTGATAGCTAGTGGACCCCCGTGAGGGGTGAAGCTGCTACGGTACTTTTCTTACAGAGCGAGTCAGTGGTTAGTTTATCGGCAACTTTGTATTTCTTCATTCGTTCGATTGATCTCGAAGTGTGTGAACACTTGCTTATTCTTCTCTGCGGCAGTCAACCCACAGCGTGGTGTTTGGAAAAACTCCTTGTCTCAGAAGCGAATCAAATTGACCTGTGACATTACTGCAGAGGGGAGAGGGTTAGTTTTTAAGTACAGTATTCGCTCTGACGATCTGTAACTTTACATTCACCACGAGGGGTGCTTGCCGGTTTTAATTATTTTGCTGTCGCGTAGCGATTATCACTGCACGAGACCAAGGTACCGACAACGACAACGTGGCGCCGAGACGACGAGAAGCTACGTTGGTAACGTATCAGCAGCAACTGCACTTAATTACAGTTTGTCGACAAGGGATCGTTACCTAGCACCGGACAAATGCATGTTCAAAGCGGTGTACTGTCGGAACATTTCTCATAACTTGGTACAAGTTGCTCGATTTCTGGACGTGAAAGCTTCGTGTCGCCTTCATTTCCCCACTTTACCATTTACGGGTTTCTCACATAAGAATTTAATGAAAAAGTCTATTGTTCAGGGTTACTTTACATTCATGTTGCTCTAAAGTGAGTAAATATGTGAGTTTTATGTTCTCTATATATCAAAGTCTCATTTAAGGACTCACTCATTACTATAGCTAGTATATAAGGTTTTTGAAAAGGAGAATTAATCATTTGATGAGCACCATTGTTTCCGATGCCATCACTGAATTTGAATTAGGACAGCTCGATTCCTTTACTTACACATCAGATTCCACTGCTTTTACTTTATTTACCATAGTCAGATGCGTATCCGTCACCAACATTAGCTTTTTTTAATTAATTATACAGGCCAGTTGCCCCTAAGTACACCACTTGCAACACAAAAGAAACTAAAATAACCCCATCCAACCTAATTTAATTCCATCAGCATCGCCAGATTTTCTTGCTATACATTTCTTTACCCTCGTTTTGCTCTTGTTAATGTTCATCATATAACGTGCTTTCAGGACACCGTTCAATTGCTCTTCCAAGTCCTTTCCTGTCTCTGGCAGAATTAAAGTCGTCAAAAAAACGGCAAAGTTTTTATTTCTTCTTCCAGAACTTTAATTCCTTCCCCAAATTTCTCCTTTCTTTCTTTCGCCGCTTGCTCAATGTACAGACTGAATGACATTGGGGATAGGCTACAACCATGTCTTGTTCCCTTCCGAACCACTGCGTCCCTTTCATGCCCTTCGACTCTTAAAACTACTTTCTCGTTTTTGTATAAGTTGTATATAACTTTCGTTCCTTATATTTTACTCATGCTGCCTTCAGAATTTGAAATAGTGTACTCCAGTCAACGTTGTCAAAAGTTTTCTCCAAATCTAGAAATGCTCACATGTTCAAACATCCAAATTAATCTTCCCTGAGGTCAGATTCTATCAATTTTTCCATTCGTCTGTAAATAATTCTTTTAGTATTTTGCAGCTATGACTTGTTAAACTGATAGTTCTGTAATTTTCACACTTATCTGCACTTGCTTTCTTTGGATTTGGAATAATTATAATATAATTGGAGTCTGAGGGCATTTCGCATCCTACACACAAGGTGGAACAAGTCCTTCGTGACTGGCTCTCCCAACGAAGTCAGCAGTTCAGTGGGAATATCACCTACCCATGGAGCACACTGTGCAATTCCCGGTAGGAGGTCGTCTCTGTGTCGTTGCGACGGTCCATTCAGTTGTGAGAGGATGAATGGTAGACAGTGACTACGGTCGGGGGTTCGAATCCCCCCTCGGGCATGGATATTTGTGCCGTCCTAGTTCGTAAGAAGGTCATAAGTAGTTTGTAAGTTTAGGGACTGATGACCCCGTAGTTAAGTCCCATAAGCTTTACAAACATTTGAACATTTGGTAGACAGTGATGGGCGATAAGCTATCTTTGATAGCGAACCTCGTTCCGGCCTTTCAGGCGTGAAAAGTGTCTATTACGTCCCCGAATCGGGCCTCATCCATTAATACATGGCTTCTGACACCGGTGATAGGATCTCCCGATCTGTAATGCCCATGGCGTGCAAACAAATGTATGGCACATTTAAACGAGTGCATTTGTAGCATTGTACAGGGTGTCCAGAAAAGGACTCCCTGATTTCAAAATTAAATATCTCGAAAACAAAGATCGATAGAGAAATGCTGTAAACGGTATGTTTATTGTGAAAGCTGTAAGAAGTTCATACAGCAGTTTGAAATAATAGTTACAAAAACTGCTAACAGATGGCGCTGTAATCGCCATACGTAATGGCTAGTATAAATAGTGACCCGAAGCCCAGAGCGATCAGTTCCATTATTGAAACGTGAAAGGAGGTTAGCGTACCGAAGGAAGAGATTAAAACCATGTATTCCATTGAACAACGCGTTTTTCTGGTGCTAGAGTACCACAGGTTAGAAGAGAGTCCTACGGCAACAAGGCGAAGTTTTCAAGCACGATTTAATGTTCCAAAAGGACCCGATGCGAAAACCATTTGTACACTCTTCGCAAAATTTCAACGAACAGGCAGCGTAACTGATGATCTAGTGGGGCATGTTGGCCACAAGAAAACCTCAGTTACACCTGAAAATATCGCCACAGTTTCTGGAATTATTCAGCGAAATCCAATGTCATCCATCCGTAGAATTGTATCTGAGACTGGTTTGAAGCGTTCCAGCACGCAGAAAATACTGAGAAAGAGCCTACACATGTTTCCATTCAAAATTCAAACGCACCAGGCCATACTCGTACGAGCTGTGCAACAGAGGGTTGCCTTTGCTAATCAGATGCTCACAATGATTGATAGTCAAGGATTTGATGTTGGCTGCATCTGGTTTATAGATGAAGCACACTTCCACCTGAATGGATACGTGAATAAGCAAAACTGGCGATTTTGGGGTTCCGAAAAGCCATATTGGTGTGAAGCGAAACCCCTGTATTCTCCTAAAGTTACTGTGTGGGCTGCAGTATGCAGCAGAGGCATTATTGGCCCTTTTTTTTATTCGAGAAACGGTCACCGGTGCACGTTACGTTGCAATTATGGAACAATTTGTTGCCACACAGCAAGCGTTAGAGGATCGACCAGGTACTGAATGGTTTATGTAAGATGCAGCCCGACCACATCGGACCGAACAAGTGTTTCGTTTTCTTGAGGAATACTTCGGGAATCGAGTCATTGCTTTGGAATATCCCAAATTTACTGGTGCGGGCATGTATTGGCCTCCATATTCGCCGGATTTGACTCTCTGTGACTTTTTTTGTGGGGCACAGTGAAAGACATCGTCTACCCGAAGCATCCCACCACGCTGGACGAGCTTGAATCGGCGATCTCTGTCGCATGTGAATCCATTTCGATTGAAACACTACGAAATGTGATGGCGAATTTCATTCTTCGTTTGCGCCACCTCTGTATTGCCAATGGCGAACATTTTGAAAACATTGTGGTGTGATTGTGTGCAAACAGTGTTTTCATACGCTTATTTCACTTACGTATGCTGATATGAGCTGTACAGCGTACAACGCCATCTGTTAGCAGCTTTTGTAACTATTATTTCAAACTGCTGTATAAACTTCTTACAGGTTTCACAATAAACATACCGTTTACTGCATTCCTCCATCGATCTTTGTTTTCGAGATATTTAATTTTGAAATCAGGGAGTCCTTTTCTGGACACCCGGTACAGTGCTACAAATGCACTCGTTTAAATGTGCAAAGAGTGTACAAATGGTTTTCGCATCGGGTCCTTTTGGAACATTAAATCGTGCTTGAAAACTTCGCCTTGTTGCCGTAGGACTATCTTCTAACCTGTGGTACTCTAGCACCAGAAAAACGCGTTGTTCAATGGAATACATGGTTTTAATCTCTTCCTTCGGTACGCTAACCTCCTTTCACGTTTCAATAATGGAACTGATCGCTCTGGGCTTCGGATCACTATTTATACTAGCCATTACGTATGGCGATTACAGCGACATCTGTTAGCAGCTTTTGTAACTATTATTTCAAACTGCTGTATGAACTTCTTACAGCTTTCACAATAAACATACCGTTTACTGCATTCCTCTATCGATCTTTGTTTTCGAGATATTTAATTTTGAAATCAGGGAGCCATTTTCTGGACACCCTGTATATCGTGCTAAGTGGACGGAAGCGAATTTCTGTGGAAGACAACTTCTAATTTAGTTGATATTGAGATGAGTTATCTCAAAATTTTGAAATTTTGTGGGGCGTCTGGACTTTGGGCCAAGGTTTCAGGCTGGAGGCTTTAGTGTTGTAGGCGGTCTTTTTCCTGTGATCAGCCCATTCGTAGGGGTGCCGACTCCGTGGGTGTTCCTCTTTTCGTGCACTCCTATAATAATCATCATCATTACCATCATTAGAGACTGATTATGCCTTTCAGCGTTCATAGCCCCCCTTACAAAATTCTCCATGATGCCCTATTCAGAGCTAACATTTATGCCTCGTCTGATGTTAAGACTGTTACTTCAAAGTCATTCTTGACTGAATCCAGTTACTTTCTCCTTGGGCTACCTCGACTCCTCTTACCCTATAGGCCTACTGCTGAACTCACGAGTCTCTCAGGTAACCTTACTTCTCCCATGCGTGTGACATGACCCCACCATCTCAGCCTGTTCGCTTTAACTATTTCATCTACGGTGTTCAATCATACTTTTTCTTTGATTTCCTCATCATGGACACCTGCCATTACTCCCATCTGTTAGAGCCTGTTATAATCCTTGCTACTTTCATATCTGTACCCTCAAAGTTATTAATAAGGTGACCTGTATACACCCAGCTTTAAGTCCCATACAACAAAATTGGACAAAAGATAGAGCGGTACACTGCTAACTGATTTGGTTCTGAATTCCTTCTCGAAGAGAGAGTAGATCGTAACTGAGTAATGCATGGCCTCTCTCGCAGGCTGTTCCAAAAGTGAAACATGCTGAAAGGTTCCTGATTGTTCGGCCTGCAGTGTAGAAAATGTCGTTGAAGGATCTTGTAATAAAAGGTCCAGAATCACTGCTTAAAGTTTTATTATTTATCGCTACAGCTGTTTCACACTTTGCCATTTTCAATTGCCTGCATGTATATGAGAATTACATCTATTACGAATCTAATACGACAAAATTACAAATAAAATATTGTTATAACATTTTTGACTTACGTCTACGACATTTTGACGTTCTTAATTAGGACAACGTATGGCTACTCTGTTATAATAATTGCTATATATTATGCACGTATTTTACAATTATATACGTTATTTGTTGTCAGAGTTTTGAAGCTAGATCAGGTATGATGTTAAACTTTATAGAAACTTTTTAATTTTGCGTCATTTTTAACAGATTTGCCACAGACGTTTTGTATGCATAGGGTAATAGACTATGTAACCAATGACGTTTAATGTTTACTTTGGTCAGAGAGGATTATTTTCTTTATATTCATGTCTTTGGTTCTCAGCCTTTTTCATCAATGAAGTCAATAAAATTAACTAGATAATTTTTATTAAACTTGTATCCATTCTGGAAGTGTGGAACCTGCGACTGTGTTGATTAATGTATGTTCAATAAGTATTTCATTTGGATAACTTTCAGTGTAAATATATGTTTCGAGATCCTCCAGAATATTCATTTCTAATCCCTTTGGTATTGTATGTAATATCGTTATTGCCTTTTCGATATTGTTTTCATTTCGAAGATGTGTACAGAAACGAATGTTGTTTCCGCTTATTCATACATGTTCACGAAATCTTGTGTTGAAATTACGTCCTGTCTAATCAAGTTAAAAGCTATTACAGTTTACACATGTGGTTTTATAAATTCCTGGCTCTAAGTATGGGGAATTTCTGAAGGTTGTGAAGTGTAATTTTGTTATTAAATTGTTATTAGTGCGAAAGGCGAATTAATTCTGGTGATTTTGAGAAGTTCGTTAATTTTGATAGACATTTTACCGAAATATGTTGCGGTTATGTTTTTTAAATTTCGCATGCATTCTATCTAGCTAGGTGAATGTCTTTGTGTGTTTGGTTTTCTTTTGAAGTAATTTGTTTCTTATAAAACTGAGTGAAAATCTCAAGGTTAAAGATTTTTTTTTGTATTCTTTGTGTTGAAGTATTTCAAGTGCTTTAAAACTACTACTTTCTTTAGAGGTAAACTGCTTAGCTTGTTAATTACTGAGTTGAAAATAGTAATTTACGTGAAATGGGATGACATCAGTCAGAATTTATGATACAATCTGTGGTGGTATGCTATCTGTATATTTCGAAGTTGTGTTTGTTGTTAATTTTAGTAACCATTAGATCAATCAATTTTTTTAATTATATATTTTTTCTTCAATTATGAATTTTATATTAGTGTGTAGGTTGTTAAAAAGGAGATGAATTTTCTTGTATGTCTTCATTGGTTCTATTTATAAGCATTAGTGTATCATCTATGTAACACTAAATAATTCGTTTTAAATTTTTTTCCTCGGTTGTAGAAATGTACTTGCTATGCTATAGACTCTGACCATAACTTATTGGTTATAAACTGCAGATTAAAACTTAAAAGACTGCAGAAAGGTAGAAAAGTTAGGAGGTGGAACCTGTACAGATTGAAGGAACCAGCGGTGGTTGAGAGTTTCAGAGGGAGCATTAGGCATGGATTGGCTGAAACGGGGGAAAGTAATACAATAGAAGAAGAATGGGTAGCTCTGAGAGATAGGGCAGTGAAGGCCGCAGAGTATCATATAGACAGAAGGACAAGGTCTAATAGAAATTCCTGTACAACACAGGATATACAGAACTTAATTGATGAGAGGAGAAAATATAAAATTTCAGCAAATGAAACAGGGAAAAGGGAGTAAAAACGCCTGAAATATGAGATTGACAGGACGTGCAGACTGGCTATGCAGGAGTGGCTAGATGACAAATGCAGAATCGTAGAATAATGCATAACCAGGGGAAAAATAAATACCGCCTACAGGAAAATAAAAGAGATATTTGGAGACAAGACAAGCTGATGTATGAATATCAAGAACTCAGACGGAAAACCGGTACTAAAAATTCGATGTAATACATGCAATAAATTCTACATAGGACAGACAGGCAGGGTTTCAATGTTAGATACAAAGAACACACACGAAATAGCGAACACAACCCATCAACAGTTTTTCAACATTTAGTAACCGAAAATCACGAAGTAGACACAATCGAAAAATCAATGGACATCCTCCACATATTGCCAAAAAGTAATGAAATGAATATTATTGAGGAAGCAGAAATATATTTACACTCTCTAAACCACACCCAAAATTTACTAAATGAACGAATAGAACTAAAACAAAAATTATATCGAAAACTTTATTCACATCTTCCAACATGCAAACGGATGAAATTAGCAAAGACCAGTCTATACCCAGATCCATAGCAACACAGGTAATACACAGATGACATCCTCTGATATAAACAGTATGTAAACGTTCAATATCGTTGAAACAACTGTCAAATGAAGATCCAGTCATAAATAGACTTAAATACAGATTGATAAAATAGAACAACAGTGTACGACATTTTTGAGATCGATTTCCAACGATACTGAAAGGAATTGAAGAAAATCTCACGTATGTAAAAGCACATTTCAATCAAAATTAAATATAGCGTAACATGTAATTTTATTACCTTTATAAAATATGTATTATCATAATTGCAGAACACCTGAGGATGGCGTTTAATATCCGAAATAAGCTTATTGTGCCAATAAAAGCTATCAATATTTAATAGCAGTGTCTTGGATTAAAACTTTAAAATGTCATTATAAGACTTTTTAACACTGCGGGCCTCACACAAATCAAATCGTTAGGAGAGCCGGTCATGAAAAAATTGTTCCACGTGGCAGACAAATGTGAAAATTACGAAACTATCAGTTTAATAAGTCACGGTTGCAAAATACTAACACGAATTATTGACAGACGAATGGAAAAACTTGTGGCATCCGACCTTGGGGAAGATCAGTTTGGATTTAGGAGAAATGTAGGAACACCGGAGGCAAACTCACATTACGATTTATCTTAGAAGGTATGGTAAGGAAAGGCAAACCTAGGTTTATAGCATTTCTAGATTTGGAGAAAGCTTTTGACAATGTCGACTGGAATACACTCTTTCATATTCTGCAGGTGGCAGCGGTAAAATATAGGGATGAAGAGTTATATTCAACCTATACAAAACCAGACAGCAGTTATTAGAGTCGAAGGGGAAGAAAGGGGCGCAGAGGTTGGGAAGGGAGTAAGACAGGATTATAGCATTTCCCCAATGTTGTTCAATCTGTACTTTGAGCAAGCAGCGAAGGAATGCAAGGAGAAATTTGGAGAGGGAATTAAAGGTCAGGGAGAAGAAATAAAGACTATGCGGTTTGCCGATGACACAGTAATTTTGTCAGAGACTGCAAAGGATCTGGTAGAGCAATTGAATGGAATGGATAGTATCTTGAAAGGAAGATGTAAGATGAACATTAACAAGAGTAAAACGAGGGTAATGGAATGTAATGTCGGAAAATCAGGCGATGCTGAAGGAATTAGATTAGGTAATGAGACAATAAGAGTTGTAAATGTTCAAATGTTTATAAATCTATCGGGCCAAACTTCGTGGTCATCAGTCAGTAGCTTACAAACTACTTGAACTAAGGTAAACTAACCTAAGGACAAACACACACACCCATGCCCCAGGGAGGACTCGAACCAAATGTTCAAAAGTTTGTTAAGGTTAAGGGACTTAACTGCCGGGTCATCAGTCCCTAAACTTACAAACTACTTATGAACTACCTTATACTAAAGAAGACACAAATATCCATGCCCGAGGGGGGATTCGACCGTAGCGGCCGTGCACAGGACTCGAACCTCCGACGGCGAGAAACCGTGTGCTCTGCAGCGAGGCGCCTTAAAAGTTGTAGATGAGTTTTGTTATTTGGGTATCAAAATAACCTCTGATGGTCGAAGTAGAGAAGATATAAAATGCAGAATGGCAATGGGAAGAAAAGAGTTTCTAAAGAAGCAAAACTTGTTAACATCTAATATTAATTTAAATGTTAGGAAGTCCTTTCTGAAAGCGTTTGTCTGGAGTGTAGCATTGAAGTGAAACGTGGACGATAAGGAGTTCAGGCAAAAAGATGATAGAAGCTTTTGAAATGTGCTACAGACGAATGATGAATATTAGATGGGTAGATAACGTAACAAATGAGGAGGTGCTCAATAGAATTGGGGAGAAAAGGAGTATCTGGCATATCCTGACTAAGAGAAGGGATAGGTTGGTGGGAAACATTCTAAGACATCAAGGAATTGTCAACTTAGCATTAGAAGGAAGTGTGTGGGGTAAAAATCGTAGAGGGAGACCGAGGGACGAATACAGTAACCAGATTCAAAAGGATGCAGGTTGACGAACGTATTCTCAGATGAAGAGACTTGCACAGGACAGGGTAGCGTGGAGAGCTACATCAAACCAGTCTGCGGACTGAAGACCACAACAACAACAACATGCTTCTTTCCATGGTTACACTGTCTGAGTGTAAATTTTGTTATTGAATTGTATATAGTTCTGTGATGATTGTTAGGAGATTAATAATTTCGTTTTTTCTATGAAATTTTCTTTCATTGTAAGAGGTTTTTTTTTATGATGTTGACTGTTTCTTTTTTTTTGGAATATTGGTGTATAGTTTTTCATACCCAGCGAAATAAATGTAGAGTTTGGTGGGTTAACGATTTAAAAAAATATTATTAGCCAGTTGCCGTGAAATTTTTGCAGTGTATTTTTTGTTGAAGGTATATGACTTAGTTAGGATTCTGTTTAGTTGTTTGCTCATATTATATGTTGGGCAGCTTAAACAATTTACCACAGGCCGTATAAGAATTAAAGGTTTTTGTACCTTAGGCATAGCTCTTAAGATTGGTGTACGTGGGTTCTTTTCAAAATTAGTTAATGTCACTCTGCAATTTTTGATGCGTTTTTTAATTTGTGCAGCATATTTCCATTGAAGAAGAAATAAATAATCCAGTAAATTTTTTAGACCTAACTATTACTAAAATTAACAACCAACACGACTTCGAAATATACATAAAACCTACCACCACAGATTGTATCATAAATTCTGATTCAAGTCATCCCATTTCACATAACTGATTAACAGACTTATCAATTTACCTCTAAAGATAAAGTTGATAATGCATTTGAAATACTTCCATACGTATCGTACAAGAACAACTTGAATCGTGAGATTTTTCACTCAGTTATATAAGAAACAAATTACGCCAAAAGAAGACCAAACACACAAAGACATTCACCTAGCTAGAGAATACAGAATAATACCAAATTTCAATATACACCCGCAACATATTTCGATCAAATATTCAATAAAATTAACCAAAATTTCAAGAACACCGGAATTAAATTCGCTTTCGCACTAATAACAATTTAAGAACAAAATTACACATAAGAACCTTAATAAAATCCCAATACGTAGAGGCAGGAATTTACAAAATCACATGTAACAACTATAATAGCTTTTAACTTAGTCAGACAGGACGTAATTTCATCACAAGATTTCGTGAAATGTAAGAATAAAGAAAACAACGAGTCAAGGTTCTATATACATATCTGAAACGTTAACAACATCGAAAATGCACTAACTATATTACATAAAATGCGAAAGGGATTAGAATTGAATATTCTGGATTAACTTGAAATATATATTCACACTAAAAATTATTCAAATGAAATACTTAATGAATACACCGATGACAAACAAAAATTATATAGTTTATTTTATTGACTTCATTGATGAAAAAGGTCGAGAATCAAAGAAATGATAAATTACCAGAGATAGGTAGAAAACATAAACCTCTCTGACGAGTGTAAACATTAAACGTCTCTGGTACCATAGTTTATTACCTAATGTATATAAAACACTTTGGGAGATCTGTTAAAAATTACGCAAAATATAAAAATTTTCTATAAAGTTTAACATCATACCAGATTAAGCTACCTAAAATCTGACAGCAAATATCAAAAGCCGAAAGCATTACATTTTCACATGATGTTGCTATGTTAGTGTGATACCCTGGATTTCGCCAAGCATATTTCAAAATTAGCTTATACGCAGGTGCAGCAAATTGATAGTAAATCACAGAATGACGTGTCACGATGAAATATGACATACCCGCGAACTCCAATCCTCGGTCCCGATGTCATTTCCAGATTCAGCACGTCGCAACTTGGTCCCTGATATCTGGACCACAAGCGTAGGATTAAGTCTCTTCATGATATCACCGCACTGTACCCAGTTTACACACTAACAGAGACAAATACGTACTGCAGCTATACCACTCACGCAACTGCAGCGCTGGTTAGTGCAGCTACACTATGCCACCATCTATTGGCGCGAGCAGCGTTTTGCATGGAAATGACGCACTCCCCTGTTTTGTTTATGATTGCTTGTTGTTCTAAGCATGGTTTTGTGCAGTGCCGAGCGTTCGAGGTCAAAGGTGTCCGTTGTAAGAGAGCGGGTCTTTTTCTACGATGCAAAAATCAGATCAATTAAGCCACGAATTTTGCACGTTCAATGAAGTTTGTCAGGAAGAGGTTAATGCTGAATGAAATCACGAGCACCCACACCGATTTTCAAAAGTCGGCGCCCCTGTCTATTTGCTAAGTTGTTTTAACCCTCTCTACCACATCCACATTTTTATGAAAACTTGACATGAAACAGCCGGCCGCGGTGGCCGAGGAGACTGAGGCGCTTCAGTCACGGCCTGCACGGCCGCTGCGGTCGGGGTTTCGAATCCCCCCTCGGGCATGGATATTTGTGCCGTCCTTAGTTGTAGGTAGTTCATAAGTAGTTTGTAAGTTTAGGGACTGCTGACCGCGTAGTTAAGTCCCTTAAGCTTAACAAACATTTGAACATTTTTGACATGAAACAACCTTCATCGTATACATTCATTACATCGCAAATTGCGATTATTTCCGACTTTAGCTGCGCTTCTGCACTTGGTCAATCATTTTGTAATATATGAAAATTTGTGCCCGACCGGGACTCGAAACCGGGTCTCCCGCTTTTCGCGACCGCTCGCGATTCAGCAGTGTGACTAGTAAGTGTGTACAGACAGAAGGGACAAGCGCCGTTTTGGGCCAGTCGTGCCCTGTTGAGAGTCAGTTGTGCCGAAAAATTTAAATTGTTTTAGGAAGTTTCCGATCAAATAAAAGTTCCTTAAAGCCGTATTTTACTACAGTCTCACTATGCAGTCAGATATTAAAATGTTAAGGACGTCAAAGTAATGCATATATATGTAAAATTGGTCGGATTTGAAGTTTTGGATACCATCAGCGATATAGGTGGTATAATAGTTATACATGCGTGTTTTAAGTCTATTTTCTGTTTCTTAACTTTGAAGTCCACTCCCATGAACCACAGACATTGCCGAGGTGGGGTGGCTTGCGTGCCTCAACGATACAGATAGCCGTACCGTAGGTGCAACCACAGCGGAGGGGTATCTGTGGATAGGCCAGACAAACGTGTGGTTCGTGAAGAGGGGCAGCAGCCTTTTCAGTAGTTACAGGGGCAACAGTCTGGATGATTGACTGAGCTGGCCTTGTAACATCAGCTAATGTGGCTTTACCACACAGCTACTGCGAACGGCTAAAAGCAAGGGGAAACTACAGCCGTTACTTCTCCCGAGGACATGCAGCTCTACTGTATGAACATATGATGATGGCATCCTCTCGGGTAAAATATTCCGGAGGTAAAATAGTCCCCCATTCGGATCTCCGGGCGGGGACTACTCAGGAGGATGTGATCATCAGGAAAAACACTGGCATTCTACGGATCGGAGCGTGGAATGTTAGATCCCTTAATCGGGTAGGGAAGCTAGAAAATTTAAAAAGGGAAATGGATAGGTTGAAGTTAGATATAGTGGGGATTAGTGAAGTTCGGTGGCAGGATGAACAGGATTTCTGGTCAGGTGAGTATAGGATTATAAATACAAAATCAATTGGGGGTATCACAGGAGTAGGATTGATAATGAAAAAGAAAATAGGAATGCGGGTAAACTACTGTGACCAGCACAGTGATCGCATTATCATTGTCAAGATAGATACGAAGCCAACACCGACAACAATAGTACAGGTTTATATGCCAACTAGCTCTGCCGATGATGAGGAAATCGAAGAAATATATGAGGAGCTAAAGGAAATTATTCAGACAGTTAAGGGAGAGGAAAACTTAATTGTTATGGGGGACTGGAATTCGGTAGTAGGAAAAGGAAGGGAAGGGAGGATAGTAGGTGAATATGGTCTGGGCAAAAGGAACGAAAGAGGAAGCCGCCTGGTAGAATTTTGCACAGAACATAATTTAGTTATAACAAACATCTGGTTCAAGAATCACAAAAGAAGGTTGTATACGTGGAAGAGACCAGGAGACACCGGAAGATACCAGATAGATTTTATGTTGGTAAGACATAGATTTCGGAACCAGGTTCTACAGTGTAAGACATACCCAGGGGCAGATATAGACTCTGACCATAACTTGTTGGTTATGAACTGTAGGCTGAAACTAAAGAAACTACAAAAAAGTAGGAAAATAAGGAGATGGGACCTGGATAAATTGAAGGAACCTGAGGTTCTTAACATATTCAGAGGGAGCTTTAGGCAACAATTGACAGAAACAGGGGAAAATAAAACAGTAGAAGAGGAATGGGTAAAATTGAGAGATGAAATAGTGAAGGTAGCAGAGGACCAGCTAGGTAGGAAGGAAAGACCTACAAAAAATCCTTGGATATCACAGGAAATACTAAATTTAATCGATGAAAGGAGAAAGTATAAAAATGCAGTAAATGAAACAGGTAAAATGGAGTATAGACGACTAAGAAATGAGATTCCCAGGAAGTGCAAAATGGGTAAGCAGGAGTGGCTAGAAGGCAAATGCAAGGATGTAGAAGAATGTATAAATAGGGGAAAAATAGATACAGCCTACAGGAAAATAAAAGAAACATTTGGAGATAAGAAAAACAGCTCAATGAATATCAAGGGAACTGATGGAAAACCAGTTCTCAGCAAAGAAGGGAAAGCTGAAATGTGGAAGGAGTATATAGAGGGGCTCTACAAAGGAAATGAGCTTAGTGGCAATATTGTGGGAAGGGGAGAAGAAGTAGATGAAGATGAAATAGGAGATACTGTACTGAGAGAAGAATTTGACAGAGCCCTGAAAGACCTAAGTCGAAACAAAGCCCCTGGAGTAGATGATATTCCCTCAGAGCTACTGAAGTCTCTGGGACAGCCAGCCATGACACAATTGTTTCACCTGGTGTGTAAGATGTATGAGACAGGTGAAGTACCCTCAGACTTTAAGAAAAATGTTATAATCCCCATCCCTAAGAAAGCAGGTGCAGACAGGGGTGAAAACTACAGAACCATCAGTTTAATAAGTCATGGTTGCAAAATATTAACGCGAATTATTTACAGAAGGATGGAAAAGCTGGTAGAAGCCGACCTCGGGGAAGATCAGTTTGGGTTCAGGAGAAATGTAGTAACACGGGAGGCAATACTCACTTTACGGCTTATCCTAGAAGATAGATTAAGAAAAGGCAAACCTACATTTCTAGATTTGGAGAAGGCTTTTGACAATGTTGATTGGAACAAACTCTTTCAAGTTCTGAAGCAAGCAGGAGTAAAATATAGGGAACGTAAGGTTATTTACAACTTGTACAAAAACCAGACAGCGGTTGTCCGAGTTGAAGGGCATGAAAGGGATGCAGTGGTTGGAAAGGGAGTAAGACAGGGTTGTAGTCTTTCTCCATTGTTGTTCAATTTGTACATTGAGCAAGCTATAAAGGAAATCAAGGAGAAATTTGGTGAAGGAATCAAAGTCCAGGGTGAAGAATTAAAAACATAGCGTTTTGCCGACGACATAGTAATTATGTCAGATACAGCAAAGGACCTGGAAGAGCAATTGAACGGAATGGACAGTGTGCTGAAAGGTGCATATAAGATGAACATTAACAAGAGTAAAACTAGGGTAATGGAGTGCAGTGTAAGAAAATCAGGTGATGCTGAAGGAATTAGATTGGGAAACGAAGCAATAAAGGAGGTAGATGAGTTTTGTTACTTGGGCAGTAAAATAACAAATGATGGTCGTAGTACAGAGGATATAAAATGCAGAATGGCAATGGGTAGAAAAGCTTTCTTGAAAAAGAGAAATTTGTTAACATCGAATATTGATTTAAACCTAAGGAAGTCCTTTCTGAAGGCATTTGTATGGAGTGTTGCCTTGTATGGGAGTGAGACATGGACGATAAACAGTGCAGACAGGAAGAGGATTGAGGCTTTTGAAATATGGTGCTACAGAAGAATACTGAAGATTAGGTGGGTAGATCGCGTAACTAATGAGGAGGTACTGAACAGAATTGGGTAGAAAAGGAATTTCTGGCATACCTTGACTAAAAGAAGGGATAGATTGGTAGGACACATTCTTAGACATCAAGGAATTGTGAATTTAGCGTTGAAGGGAAGTGTATGGGGAAAAAATCGCAGGGGAAGACCAAGAGATGGATACAGTAAGCAGATTCAGACAGATGTAGGTTGTCGCTCTTATGTGGAGATGAAGAGGCTTGCTCAGGATAGTGTATTGTGGAGAGCTGCATCAAACCAGTCTCGGGACTGAAGACCACAACAACAACAACAACTTTGAAGTGACGTTTATTTGCATTTTCTGTTTATATTTATTTACGATTTTCAATATTTCGTGTAAGTCTGATCTTATCTTGTAGAAATAAAATATAATTTTCATTCCTAGAATGGTGGTTACGCTGTATTTCTCCAAATTGGGTACGGAATGTCAGATCATTAAAACAGCCATGGAATCCATATTTACATAAAACCAACTAAAACTTTGTATTTATTTAAAGTGTACTTTTCTTTAAGGCATGAAAGTAATTTACCTACAAATGTGAGTTGATTCTATTAATTGTTTAACATACATAGGCCTAACTTCGTCTTCTCCTCCCATAATTTTCGAATAAGTAACTCAATATACCACTTTCAAAAAGGCAACAATAAAATAGATTCATTCTATTTGATAACTTATTATTCCACCAAACACACAGCCAATAATATTGTTGCGTTGAAATGAAAGCAGGCTTGACATCGAAGGCAGGGTTGTCGTCTGAACACAGCACTTATACTAAAAGCAGGTTTATTGCGAACTGAAACGTACACGCAGAACTAACTGCCTCTTTTTTTCTCTCTCTCTCTCTAACATGAAATTGAGGCAATTGTATGTAAACAAACGTGGAATAAACAACAAAAACCATTAAAAACCAGCTAACAACCATAACCAATTCCTTGTCTTTAAAAAAGGATTTCCAACATGTTGCCGTATTTTTTTTTCTGATCTAGGTATTTTTTAACTCTTTCGTACTGCATTTTCATGTATAATTGAAAATCTATTTCATTATCTGGGACCAAATTGTTAATTACGTAGCTTACATAGTTACCCATTATCTAGTGGATGGCCTTGTTTTTCATCTGAGGAAAATAGTTTATTTGCGGCCGATAGAGGAGCTCCGACGTTACATTATCAGGTGTAGCCCTCGTCAGAAGCGCGATGCTGGATCGCAACCAATGCCAATTATTTATGCGTCCATTACAAGTGAATCTGTGGAGTACTGTGTCCACCAGATTACATTTCAAGCAGAGATTTGTGTCACTGCGACCGATAGCGTAGAGTCTTTCATTTGTGCTAACAGTATTGGGCTCTGTTTTATACCAGGCAATTTTGACATCGGAACTGAAGCCCTTGATATTGATGTTTGCCCATATAATCTTCCAGTTTTAATTGGAATATTTCTCTTCAATTTTACTTCTCCCTTCGTTCTTCCGTCTTTCTCGCTTGATGTCGCTTGCTCTGATATTAGGCGAGTTCATTATTGTGCTGCTAATGTAACTCGCTTCAATGTAAAAGGCTCGTACATGCTGTAATTTGTTATTAATTCTTTGTACATCTACCGTGGGTTGAAGACTGTGGCGCTACACATTTGAACAGTTTAGTTGTTATACTTTCTGCGCTGTCTTTAAATATATTCAGTAACCTTTTCAGATACAGAGCGGAGGATTTGTTATGTATATCAACCAGACCTAGACCGTCATTACTAGGGTCTAGCGTGACAGTCTGCAGATTCACTCGGAAGGCCTCTCCCTTCCATAAGTAACTGGCAACCACCGACATGACGTTTTTACCTATCGTCTTAGGTAGACGGAAGACTTGAGCTATGTAGAAGGCCTTGAAAAGAATGCAACTGTTGATAAATTTCACCCTCTGAACTTGATCCATATATCGTTGAGAATTGGCTATTACAGCCCCATGAACTATCCTTAAGGTATCTTTCCAATTGACAGCTGTCATTTTCATTGGGCATGGTATCAGGATTGTCCCCAGTGCTTTGTGGGTGCTGACCTCTTTTTACCAGTCTGTATCTATTCTTTCGAGACCCCTTATATTTAAAAGTTGACTTTTATCGTTATTCACGAGCGCCCCGGACACACTGCGATACTTTTGAAGTATCTGTTTCAGCCGAACCAGTTCGACTCGGTCCCTCGCGACAACCTCCACGTCATCAGCGTAAGCCCTTATGACAGTTTTTTGGCCAGAGAAAGGTATACCAGAGAGATGAGCATGAGCAGTTAGTAATAGAGGCTCTAATGCAATTACATACAAATACATAGCCAACGGACTGCCTTGTGGAACTCCACAGAAAAGATGTATCTGTGATGAAATCTGGCCATTGACTGCAATTTTGGCCCGTAGACCAGTCACCATTTTTTTTATTACATTAACTGTACTTTGATGAAGGAAACCCAGTTTCTTCATTACTGAGAATATAAAATGATAGTTTACCCGATCGAAAGCTTTGAAAAAATCAGTGAACATTACAGCACATTTTATCTCGGTTACAGATGTTACGGCGATTATGTCTAGGTATTCAGAGATGGCGTGAAAGATACTTCTGTTTGCCACACATGAATGGTGACGACTAACTATTTTGGTTGAGTGAAGGGAAAGTCGCTGTTTCAAAATTCTGCACACGATCTTATAATCAGAATTTAAAAGGGAAATCGGGCGGAAGTTATTCAAACTCTTTTTGCTATTGCTCTTTGGGATAAGAACTATTTTACATTCTTTAAAGTTCTCAGGTATCGTGATCCCATTTAGAATCTCATCACAAGACACGTAAATTTGTCACCAATTAAGGACCAGTATTTAATGTAGAATTCAATAGGCAGACCGTCGGGACCAGGAGATTTCTTTAGCGGTGAATTCAACACTTTATCAAGCACGTCATCATTGCTAATTTCAGAAAGAATTCCGTCGTTATCCTCTGCCGTTAACATCGGTGTCAAGATGTGAATGAAGTCCTGGATAGTTCTTTCATCCAATTGTCCAGGGGAATAAAGTGTTTTAAAGTAGTTGTGAAGCCGGCCGCGGTGGCCGAGGGGACTAAGGCGCTCCAGTCACGGTCTGCACGGCCACTACGGTCGGGGGCTCGAATCCCCCCTCGGGCATGGATATTTGTGCCGTCCTAGTTCGTAAAGTAGTTCATAAGTAGTTTGTAAGTTTAGGGACTGATGACCCCGTAGTTAAGTCCCATAGACTATACAAAAAAAAAAAAAAAAAAAAAAAAAAAAAAAAAAAAAAAAAAAAAAAAAAACCTAACAGTAGTTGTGAATCTCGCCCATAATATCTTTCGGAGTTGTCAGTGTCGTACCGTTCGTTAACGTCAGTTCGTCGATTAAAGTTCGGCGTCTGTTCTTTGCATCCTAATCAAATGATACAAAGATGTTGTTTCGTCCTCTACTATTGACTTCGCTTTTGACTTGATTTTAAGACCCTCCATCTGTCGCCTCTTAAGTGTAAGTAGTTTCTCTTTGACTCGCTTGATGTCTTATAATCGGATGTTGGATACATTTGCCTGGTGGTATAGGTCTCTGAGCAAAGTGTAATAATATTGTTCAAATGTTTGTTAAGCTTATGGGACTTAACTACGGGGTCATCAGTCCCTAAACTTACAAACTAGTTATCAACTACCTTATACTAAGGACGGCACAAATATCCATGCCCGAGGGGGGATTCGAACCCCCGACCGTAGTGGCCGTGCAGACCGTGACTGGAGCGCCTCAGTCCCCTCGGCCACCGCGACCTGCTAATAATATTCCATAGCACCTTTCAGCTCCCTAGTTCGCTGGTAACCGTAACGTCTAAGAACCAGACGTAACCTAGGTTTAGCGCACGTGGTCCACCAGGCTAACACTGTAGGGTACCTACCTATAAATCGCAGGCACGTGCTCCACGCTGCTGTCATTTCGCCTGGCAAGTCTTGTTCTTCCAACAAAGATACATTTGAATTCAAAAAGTTCAAATGTTTGTAAATCTATCGGACTAAACTGCGTGGTCATCAGTCCGTAGCTTACAAACTACTTAAACCTAGGTAAACTAACCTAAGGACAAACACACACACCCATGCCCCAGGGAGGACTCGAACCTACACGGCGGGCAGCCGCGCGCTCCGCAGCGAGACGCCTTAGACCGCTCGGCTACTCCACCGCGGCGTACATTTAAGTTCCACATATTTCTATAAATACGAGTCTGTTGTGCAGGTAAATTTAAGCAAGCCATCATGCTACTGTGGTCACTGAAATAAGCTGGAATTATTTCTGATTTCAGGATGGAGCTTTGTAGGGTTTCCGAAATATAGATACTGTCGATTCTACTGCAGGAAGAGGATGTCACATACGTGTATTGGACCAACGTTGGATACTTGAGTTCCCATGCATCTTTAAGATGAAGATCATTAACTAGGTGTTTCAGTTCCACCGATCCATTAAAGTTTGGTATTTGATCGTTACTATTTTTGACGCAATTGAAATCGCCACCGATTGCAAGACGTACTGGATTTTTACGTAACAAATAAATTAGTTCTTTTTTATAAAATGCTGATCTTGCTAATCTATTAGAATTCCCAGAGGGGGCGTGCAATTTAATAAATGTTAATCCGTAAATATTGATTGCTATAGCCCTGCCAGACTAATTTTTCTACATCTGTCACTGGAATACCCTCCCTGATTAAAAAGGCGGTTTCTGTATTAGATTCAAGGGAGACGTTCAGGATTTCCACATATCCAGGTACGGCGAGGTGTGTCGTCGTTACCTCTTGAAGAAAAGCAATATCAGCATCAGAGTCATACAAGAATTCTTTAAGGGACGCTACCTTTAAATCAGATCATTTCTTGTAAATGTTTATCGTGATAAGGGAATACGCTTGCATTGCCTAGGGTAGTAACTAGAGTTTGGTTTAAAGTCTGATTGCTATATTTGAAGTCCTTGTTTCTCTACAATTTATCTAGATGTTTACCATGTTAAGTAGGGGGAGAGCCTCTTAACTGTTAATTTCCACTGCTTAGTTTGTCGGGCTTGTGCGTCGGTGACGTCAGAAATGTTCAAATGTTTCTATAGCTTATGGGACTTAACTACGGGGTCATCAGTCCCTGAACTTAGAAACTACTTATGAACTAACTAATTCTAAGGACGGCACAAATACCCATGCCCGAGGGGGGATTCGAACCCTCGACCGTAGTGGTCGTGCGGACCGTGACTGGAGCGCCTCAGTCCCCTCGGCCACCGCGGCCGGCGACGTCGTCAGAAAGTTCATCTTCCGTCTGCTCTCTGACGAAGTCGTATCGTATGTTTTTCTGTCTTTTATCAGTTTTCTGTGACTTCGTCGGTGCCTGATTCCGAGCGACAGAGAGATTCGGCTGTGGTTTTAATTTACCCCGTCTCTGGAAACTCTGAGAGGCAGCGGTTGCAACTTCCGCGCCCGGTGTTGGCGCTGCCGCCGCCGCCGCTTCGCTGGCTGTTAAGGAAGTTGTTTACTTATGGCCGCCATCTGTTGTGTTTCGACCGTATCATGTTGCGGTTCTTCACGCACTGACTGTATAGACACAGGTTGTTGACCTCACACTTCCGCCTGTTTTCCTCCTACTGCGGTCTGCGGCGCGGATGGGGGTGGTTGGGGATGTGAGTCAACCATGTCCACCGTCCGCGCTGAGGCAGCTGGTTAAATGTTCAAATGTTTGTAGAACTTATGGGACACTACGGGGTCATCAGTCCCTAAGCTTAAAAAACTACTTATGAACTAGCTAAGACTAAGGACGGCACAAATATCCATGCCCGAGGGGGGATTCGAACCCCCGACCATAGTGGCCGTGCAGACCGTGACTGAAGCGCCTCAGTCCCCTCGGCCACCGCGACCGGCGCAGCTGGTTAGCCTCGCTACAATGTGCAGACTGTTCGACAATTTGCGTGATTTTCCTCATCCCACTATCTTCGCTAGCCATTCCAGATTGTTGCAAAACTTGGGATACACTTGGATCCGGTAACAATTCCACTTGCACGTTTTCTATTTTTTCCGAGAAGTCGTCACTACACGATTTCTGTTTGCGAATTGCCGGCGAACTACAGGTATCGTCATCTGAGTGATCGTCAGTGATTGCAATAGGCCGTTTTTTCTTTTGCACATTACTATAGCGGGAGGACGAATCTTGACATGACCGTGTCGGGAGCGGAGGAAATGCACTGCCGTCAACAGAATTCTCATCAAGACGTGTTGCAGGATTAGTGATATCGACCTGGTGGGCAGAATTAGCAGTAGCTAACACTTCATTTAGAATAATTTACGGCGTTGCATTAACTTTGTTCGCCGCGGTGGAGTAGCAGAGTGGTCTTAAAGCGTCTCGCTGCGGATTGCGCGGTTGCTCGCTCTATGTTCATGCAGTTTCAGTGGAGGAGGTGCCTCCTCTGAGGAAATATACGTAGTGTCCGTAGGTTTTGAGTAGGCGTATCGCCAGGCTGAACACTATACTCGCTGATTTGATCCGTGTTATCACTAGCGTCCTTTGCATTCAGCCGCGGTGGAGTAGCCGAGCGGTCTAAGGCGTCTCGCTGCGGAGCGCGCGGTTGCTCGCCGTGGAGGTTTGAGTCCTCCCTGGGGCTTGGGTGTGTGTGTTGTCCTTATGTTAGTTTACCTAGGTTTGTAAGCTACGGACTGATGACCACGCAGTTTGGTCCGATATATTTACTAACTTTTGAACATTTAACTTTGTCTTCAGTACAACAACACGACGTGGACAATTCTGCCACAAATGGCCTGCTTCATTAAAAGCATGACACGTAGGGGTTTGTTCAGAGTAAACAATATGAGCTTTTTGGCCTTCCACCGATATATATGAAGGGATGTTAGCTTTCACCTCCATCTCAACGGAACGGACACCATTACAGCATTGCAGTTTATATTGCTTGGCCCAACGTTCATTAAAAATTTTCTTTTCTTCCCCATATTTAGCCAGAGCTTCCCTAATTTTCTCATTGTCAACTTCAATAGGGACATTTAACACTCTAACTTACTTTTTGTGCCGTCTCTATGCACGTACTCAACAAGTTTGCCAGTTCTACTGAGCAGTCTATCTACAGAAACAGCGTCCAGAAATTTTACAAAAACACAGTAATTGTCAGAGTCGAGTTGCGCGGTATGAACTGAGTCAGGATTGATGCCAAGTACCTTTGTAATCCAGTCGTCGATTCCAGCGTCGTTGGTTGATCCCGTCGAGTCTCCTTGTCGAAAGCAGAAACCACAGCATTCTTGCGGACTGAGTTTGCCATGGTGTAATATTGGCGGGGGAATTCGGTCAAAACCGAGATTCCAAATAAAGACCACTATCCGTCGAATTAACAGACAACTATCCCGTTAAGAGTATGATACAGGTAGTAACACGTTGACACAGTCAGACACAGAACACGGTAGTAAACACCGGCGTAAGCACTGACAACACGCAGCAGAGACCGAAAGCGTCCGGCCGCGGCGACAGCTGAAGCCGGAATGCCTCTAGGGCAGAATGCTCTGCTATTTATAAACTGCCAGAATTTACCAGAAATTAGAAGAATAGTTAACATAAGAAACTAGTAGAAACGTAGGGTCTCGCGGCATTCTTCCCTATCCTGAAAAAAAAAGAAGAAGAAGGAAACAGCGACCCGCTGTTAGGTTCCCTTTGGAGCCAGCTGCAATGTCCTGGATCTTGATCTTGTCATGGGTCCTCTGTATGGTAGTTCTGGAGAATCCTTCCCTTCTTCACGATTATCGACGACAGACGTTCCTTCCGTGGCTTCGTCAGTATCATTACCGTCCTTAGTGTGGTGTCGCACAAGTATAAAGTGCGCGCCACCTACTTTCGCCGCGCGCCGCCATGCACGCACGGCGCGGCATTCTTACGACGTCAGCCACGAGCGCCCTCTGCTACAACTTCGCTCGTGGCCACGACTGAACCACATCGTGCACTTGGGACTGAGACAGGAACCAGTTAGCACTTCGGAATCAGATACGCACCAGTAAAGACTTGGCTATCGGATAGGCACTAGGCAGGCCTCTAGCTCAACTATGTATCAGCATTCTGCAGTACTGAGCTATGTAAAAGTTAAGTATTACTAAGTCTCTAAGAAATATATATCTCGTTCTAATTTACTCTAGTGTTTCTAGTTTCTGCTGTCCCACTGGCTGGTCAGCTCCTACCTGCACAAGCGTGCATCCTTTATTCCTGTGTCGGTCCTTCTACTCGGCCACCGACACCTACGACGGAAACGAGACACAAAAGCGGCGACGAGGCTGGGACACAAAACTTAGAGTCCTTGAACAAGAAGCCATTTTCGCCTATCTGCTCTTCAGGATCGTAGAAAGGCTTCATGCGGAGAACGTTGACAATGTCTCTTCGTTTTTGTCGTTTCGACGACGGATCATAATCCTCAACTTCGTATGTGACGTCTGACAGGCGGAGTATCACGCGATATGGACCAAAATATCAATAACTTTTGTGATAGTCCAACCTTCTGTACAGGGGTAAAAATCCATACCAGATCTCGTGGGCTGTACACAACAGGTCGGTGCTTGTCGTTATACCGCTGACGATCCTTCATCTGGGCGTCCAGTGTCCGTATGCGAGCCAGCTGTCTTGCTTCTTCAACCCTGGGGATGAGCTGTTTTACATAGTCATCCTGAGTGTCGTCCGGTTGGAACGGGAACAGCGTATCCATTGTCGTCTCAGCTTCACGGCCATGGAGCAGGAAAAACGGCGTGAAGCCTGTGGTGTCTTGTCTTGCGGTATTATAAGCGAATGTCACGATTGGCAGTATCCTTCTGCTAAATAACGACGTCCATCGACAGCATATCCGCCAACGTCTTGTTAAAACGTTCTGGAAGACCATTTGTCTGAGGATGGTATGCAGTTGTCGTTCTGTGGACAGTGACGCAACGTGACATTATCTCTGATACTAGTTTTGACTGGAATACTTTTCCACGATCAGATATCATCACACTTGGTGCTCCATGCTTCAAACTAATGTCTTCTACAAGGAATTTTGCGATCTCTGGAGCTTCTGCAGTCGGCACAGGTTTGGTGACAGCGCAGAGTACCGGTTGTCGACTTCGGGAACCTCTCTAAAAGATCGATCCCAACTCGGTGGAATGGAGCCACTGCAGGTGGAATCGGTACGAGATGCCCTGGATGTAACTGCGGCACATGCTTCCATCGCTGGCACTCTTTACAGTGACTCACATAGTGGTTTACAGATCGATAGAGACCTTTCCAGTAATACCTGCGTCTGATTCTGTCTATGGTCTTCACGAATCCCTAATTCAGTGAGGGCTGAAATTTCATTCATGCTGTTGTGTTCCACTAATGGATTCCTCTAAAGGCAGTCGACATCCTTGTGTTTGCGCCCATTCATGAATACCACTGTGACGTTGTACTCTTGGAGTCTTAGTCCCTATCTTGCTAGTCGACCTGATGGATCCTTCAAGCTAGTCAGACAACACAAAGAATGGTGGTCTGTCACAACGTTGAATGGTTTGCCGAATAAATACGGCCGGATCTTGTTGATAGCTCAGATAACTGCGAGACATTCTTTCTCAGTCGTAGAGTATCTCGGACTTTGAGAGTACTCTGGATGCATAGGCTATCACCTTTTCAGCACCTTCCTGAACTTGTACAAGCACTGCACCAATCCCATAGCCACTGGCGTCTGTGTGAAGTCCAGTTACCGCATTCTCGTCGTACAAGGCTAGAACTGGTGCGGAAGTTGGAGCCTCCTTAAGTGCCCGGAAAGCTCTTTCTTTTGTCTCATCCCAGAAAAACTTGGCGTCTCCCTGCAGAAGTTCTTGCAATGGACGTGTCTTGTTACAAAATCCTTTTATGAAACGTCGGTAGTATGAGCACAGCTCAAGAAAACTTCTCACATCACGAATGTGCTAAGGAGTTGGAAATTCTGTGACTGCCCTTACTTTATCTGGATCAAGACGGAAATCATCCCTATTGACTAGGTGTCCCAAGCTTTTTATCTCTTTGGCGACGAAAAGACACTTTTTTGGATTGAGACTCAGTCCTGCAGTCTGAACATACTTCAACAGAGTTGACAGGCGACTCAGATGTTCTTCAAATGTTTTCGAGATAACGACAGTGTCATCTGAATAGCAAAGACACGTCGTCAACTTAAGGTGTCGAAGCAAGTTGTCCATCATGCGTTCGAATGTGGCCAGAGCATTACATAATCCAAATGGCATGACTTTGAATTCATAGAGGCCGTCAGGTGTAATAAAAGCCGTCTCCTCCCTGTCAGCTTCGTCAACCTCGATTTTCCAGTAACCTGTCTGCATGTCCATAGTTAAGGAAGTTGAAACGTGTCCATAAAAAATTTGTAAGAAAATGTCTAATATTGTGCCTCCTGTTTTGTGTCGAGTAACTTGCTTGCAAGAAAATGTATAATATCGCTTCTACTATGTGTATCGATATGTGTACTTAAGTCGGTGAAGTTTCATCTTTGGCAAAGATCATGTATTGCATAGCATTGTAGCTTGCGCAGAGAGAGAGAGTGGGAGTTGTGGTTTAGCTCGCTTAGAGAGCGGTTGAGTTGTGTGTATGGCTCCGATGTAGAGCAGAGGCTGCTGTGCCAGCAAGTTGCTTTGGTTGTATTTGGAATATTTATATTGAATTTTTATTACTATGAAAACGTTGTAACACCGCTGGAATGAAGGTAATTGCAGTTTATGTCATTAGGAAAAAGTTGTATTATGTAGGTAATGTAATGGTGATTATTAATAATAAGTAACAACGTTGACCTTTCTTTCCTGTTTCATTTACGTAGTTAGAAGATTAACCTACTTCCTTCATTTGATAATTAGTTATTTGTTAATTTAAAGTGCAGTATTGATTTTGGTAATCTTGTTTAACAGATTTCGTTATTTGTGCTATAGTAAATGATTGTTAAGCAACACTGCAGTTAACTGAATTTTGATAATCAGGTACTGATCTGCATAAAATTCTCGCAGTCAAACATTAAGAAAGTGGTTTGCGGTTTTTTAATATCTTTCTCGCAGTCAAATGTTTTTGAGTATAGTCAGTGTCTGTTTCATATGGTGACTTGTCACAGTTGTTTTGTTAAAAGATCCGTTGCGCACATAATCAGTTTAATGCACTGTTCCTTATTTAACAATATATACATCAATATCAGGGCCATAATTAAACCAAATTATTGTGTTAATGAACAATTTGTTGTCTGATTTAACGATAGGTTCAACATCATACAACACACATACAGCTTTTAAAGTATGTAGCTCCTTTCAGGCAGTCTAAAGTGTCGTCAATGCGTGGCAATGGATAGACATCTTTTTTTGTGATTTTGTTCAGCCGCCGATAGTCTACACAGAATCGCCACATGCCAACCTTCTTCCTTACGAGGATCACCGGAGATGACCAAAGACTCTCCGAAGGTTGAATAATGTCATAGTGCAACATCTTCTCCACTTCCTTTCAGCTGGCGACACTATAAGAACGCTGGCTAATTGGTGGATGACCCCCAGTATTGATACGGTGCTTTATCGTGGGCCGTTTCGTCTGACTTTTCCCCTGCTGAGCTGTGAATGCACCCGAAAAGTGGCGTAGTCTAGCTAACACCCGCTGGCGTTGTTCCTTGGTCAGTCCGGGCCCTATCGACAGTTCCACGGTTGCTTCCTCCAGCGTGTTGTCTGCACTAACAGCAGAGCATGGGTCTTCGTTGATGACGTTGAGCTCACCGTTCTGGATTTGGTCAGGTGTCCCGATACACATTCCTTTAGGGATAAGTTGTGACTGCTCGAGACAATTAGTGATCCAAATCTCTCCTCGACCACCGGTAATGCTTATGATAGCTGCTGGTATGTAAATTTCCTAGGTGAGCCTGATAAACGTTTTACTATCAACAAGCACTTCACAGTTTAACCAGCGATATGTGTTTGTGACCGCAACTCATCTCATTGTCAGCGGCGGTATCGTAACATTGTTAACATTGTCAACGGCAAATAACTTCCCACAAAATTCTGTATTATGTGTACCCGTCGGGGGATGACTAAATTATGTTAAAACGACAAATTCAAACGGCTGGTTCCTGTTGTTGATGGTTATTCTTGCGACACAAGTTCCTGCTGGCTGGACGTACTTTCCATTAGCGACCTTCAGCACAGTTGTCCCCGTATCACAGAACATTGTCTTCTTTAGTATGCGGCGGTAATTATCCGACAATACAGAGAAAGAAGCTCCTGAATCAACCAGTGCCCGGACAGGTTGGCCGTCGATTATGACGTCCATGAGGTTTACCGACATCTTAGCGACTGTCGTCCATGGAGGATTTTCAGCTGCGGCGGCCTCACCTCCGTAGATGGTCACCTCGCTTAGTTTTCCTGGGCGCGGCGGCTAGGAGAGCGGCTGGTACCTCTTTACGGCGACGGTGAACGGCTGCGGCGCGTCGGGGAGCGACCTCGACCAAGGTACGGCGGTGGGCTTCTTCCCATAGGTCGACTGAACTCATCAGCAGGTGACTGCCTGGGATAGAATTGCTCTGATGGCTGACGTCTTGGGGCAAAATAATCATCGAATACTCGCATCCTCTCTCTGCAGTAACGTACGACGTGTCCAGGGCGTCCACAGTGGAAACACAGTGGTGTGTTGTCTTCTGTCCTCCAGACGTCTGTTCTTCTGCGGGGCGTCATAGTTACCGGGGGAGCTGGTTGTCGCCGTGTCGGACGGTTCATAGGCTGCCGTTTGGCGGCTCCGGCGTAAGTCATAGCAGGGCAAGGCCATTCTTCACGTCGGGTGCGATTGACGGGGTTGACAGGAGCTAATGTTTGAAATACCTCTTCCTCAGCGGCGTCAGCTCCTTCGTGACTTACAAGGCTTACATCCATGGCCATAATCTGATGCTCGCTCGGTCTAACAATCCTGGTTGCCATAAATTCTCTCACAATTTGTCGTATGAGGGAAGCGAAGTCATGCTGGTCTTCCACAACGGCCATAGGAACTACATTCGGGAGTCTGTCATACTTCTTTCGTTCAACCCTCCTTTGTTGCATCTCTTCAATGCGCTGGCACCACTTGATGAACTCTTCCGTCGTAGCGACGCCTTTTATCAGAAGAGCTTGGTACATGTATTCTGCAATACCCTTCATCAGGTGCGTGATTTTGTCGGTTTCAGTCATATTCGGATTGACTATGTTACACAGGGCCAAAACATTTTGTATGTACGACTGTGTTGGCTCACCATGTCGTTGGGCCCGGTTCTTCAGTTGTTCTTCCGCCGAGCGGATTTGTCGTTGGCGATCTCCAAACGTCTTCTTAAGTTCCGTCTGGAACGTTTCCCTGTCATTCAGCTTCTCTTCGTTCTTTTCAAACCATTGCTGGGTTGTTCCGTCCAGGTAGAAATAAACTTTGGCCAAGTACATTGTATTATCCCACCTGTTGTACTTGGCGACTCGGTCGAACCCTTTTAGCCATTTGTTGGGGTCCTGTCCAGCGTCCCCAGAGAACACCGACGGGTGTCTGATGTGCAGCTGGCTTACAGCTGATTTCGTGTCCATGGCTCTTCTGATGATACGGACTTTTGGAAGGATGTACTCGGTATATCGCTTGTATTCCGGTTTTAGTCCGTGTTATCGACGGCTTTTACGTTACCTAATCGGAACCACGGTGATGCAGCCACCGGCCGCGGTGGCCGAGGGGACTGAGGCGCTCCAGTCACGGTCTGCACGGTCACTACGGTCGGGGGTTCGAATCCCCCCTCGGGCATGGATATTTGTGCCGTCCTTAGTTGTAAGTAGTTCATAAGTAGTTTGTAAGTTTAGGGACTGATGACCCCTTAGTTAAGTCCCATAGACTCTACAAACATTTGAACATTTTTGGTGATGCCGCTGTTGCACAGGATACCCGGCGCCTCCACCAAACAATGTCGCTTTTATATGGTAGCAGGCTTGACTTCAAAGGCAGGGTTGTCGACTGAACACAGCACTTATATTGAAAGCAGGTCTATCGCGAACTGAAACTTACACAAAGCACTAACTGCCTCTCGGGCAGAGTGCTCTGCCATTTATACACTGACAGAATTTACCAGAAATTAGAAGAATCGTTAACATAAGAGACAAGTAGAAATTACAAGTGAACATAAGAAAGATGTAGAACATTCTGGAAATGTTAATTACAAAGAAATAAATTTTTGGCGGTGGACGGGATTGAACCGGCGAACTTCAGCACCGCAATCGTTGTCGCTATCCCTTGCGCCACGTCGGTAGTGGGCAAACGTATGGTCTCGCGGCAATATAAATCATGCATAATTTACAGCATTTGCATTTGCGTCCACCATGCCAGATTGTAGCTCATCCACCCTTTCATTCATGTAGCAAATATTTTATTATGTTAATTTACTGTAACTATTTTGCATGTATTATTTTACACTGCAATGACTCCTCAAACAAAATGTCAGTTTACGCTCACTACCACAACTTGCATTGGTCATGTATAACTGGCACATACTTCAGTATTCCATTAATGTTTTCGTTATATAGTAAATGTCTTACTCTATTTCCTTTAATACGACATTTTTGGTCCATGTTACATAAGAGTTGTCAACAATTGGAAACACAAACACCTGTAGATTGAAATACTGACATACGTTCATTCTAGAGGGTGAGTCATTTAAAACTGTTTTTTTGGGAATATTTGGAAAAATACAAAACGAAGAGGGACATCCATTAACATAAAGCTCGACCCTCTGCACCACCTCCGTGGTCGGGGGGGGGGGGGGGGCTCAACTTTTTTATTGCAGACTAGCTGAAAACCCGACAATTCCCGGGTATTTATTTATTTATCCCTGCCTTGAGTTAGTACTTCTCAGTGAAAAAGAAGTAACTTTGGAATGGAATATGTAGATGATGTTTTTTGACTAATTCTTCCGTCGGTTCTTAGTGGAAGATCATTATACTGAATTAAAAATCACAATTGTGTGTATTTTCCATACTCAAAATTGTGATTTATAATTCAAGATGTAGATGTTTTTGTTTCATTACATACGATTCTGTAATCAGCAAAATATGAAAATGGGTTGAAAATTATTGAATAACGTCAGTATCTCAAACATACACAACAGATTACGAAACTCCAAATACATTTTTTGATATTTTCCATAATGCTATCAAGTGACACCTCCCACAATCGAATTAAGCACAGACTGTGATCATTATACTGTACATTTTACTTCAACGATTATACTGTCCACAATCTACGCAGTTGTTCCACGATGTTAACGATTGCAGAGAGAGTACGAATCATTTCCTCTTATATTGAGACTCACAGAAATGTTCAAATGTTTGTTAAGCTTATGGGACTTAACTACGGGGTCATCAGTCCCTACTCTTACAAACTACTTATGAACTACTTACGAACTAGGACGGCACAAATATCCATGCCCGAGGGGGGATTCGAACCCCCGACCGAAGTGGCCGTGCTGACCGTGACTGGAGCGCCTCAGTCACCTCGGCCACCGCGGCCGGCCTCACAGAAATGTTGAATGAGCTAGTCGAAGGTATGCTAATCTGCTCTTTGATAGTAATGTTTCTTCTGCAACGACAATTCTCAGCCGCGGCGGAATAGCCGTGCGCACTGAGGCGCCCTGCTACGGTGCGCGCGGCCGTTCCACGTCTGAGGTTCGAGTCCTCCCTCGGGCATGGGTGTGTGTGTGTGTGTGTGTGTGTGTGTGTGTGTGTGTGTGTGTCTTTTGTCCTAAGGTTAGTTTCACTTAGTTTAAGTAGTTTGTAAGCTAGGGACTAATAACGAAGCAGTTAAGTCCTATAGATTTACAAACATTTGACTCTTGCAAGTATTGTCCAACTGTTTGCTGAAATTGGAAGTGTTAAACATAGAGAAAGAGTTGGATGTCTGTTTGTTCGGGATATTGCCGGTTTTCAATAATTTTCAGCTAATTTTTTTTTTTATTTTTGCCGGTTATAGCACCATCTGTTATGAAACGAAAGAAAGTGTCATACAAAAATTACAAATATTTTGACGGATAATACAAATTTGCAACAAAAATAGTAGGTCTGTTATGTAAGATTTTGAAGTCAACCCCTCCATCCAACCCCGGGGGGTGGTGTACGGGGACGATCTTAGTTAATGGGTGCCCCTTTCGAGGTGAAGAACTTTTGTTACAACTTTTTTTTCTTTTAAATCCGATCTATGTTCTTCCAGATATTCCGGAAGTATCTCAGTCTGATTATCCTTATAAACAATTTAAAATGTCATTTTATTCAGCTCGTGTCAAATAACGCAATGTGACACAGTTTGATATCTTGCATCTCATTAATCTATGTAAACTTGACAGCAAAAAAGTGAATCACCCCTTTATTCCAAAGTAGAGGCCGCACCTGACGCTATGCAACCAACATAGCATAGCTGCGTTGTAGGTCGTCACATCTTTCCACAGTACAGTCATCACCTATCCCCAATAGGTGCTATGTAAGACTCTAAAGACTTTTTCTCCTTATGGTATTCAGTCAAGGTGAAAACCAATATTGTCATACAACAAATATTAGAATACACGTTATAAGAGATGCGACAGTAACACTTGTAAATAAAATTTCATTGCAATAAGTGCAAAGTCAGATACGTTATCACACTTGCTTAACGACGTGATATGTTTTTGTTCATGATCTGAATTTGATTGCACTGTTAACCAGACAAAAGTTGTGTGCCTGATCGAGGCGCGATTAGGCAACAATAGACGTAAAACACTGACGTTTCCATTAGTATCGGTTTTCAAGACCGATGTCCGAACTCGGAAATAAATGATAATCTTAGCACTGCACTAGAAATTGTTGATGCTCATACTGATGCTGAGAGGTAACCGCTGAAGATATGGAACATAGTGCAACTCACAGATGTAATACATCATAAAATTGTGGTAGAGAATGCAGTACATTGATGAATCGTTAACTAAGCACAACCCGATGTCATACATTAAATATGTTCACACATGGCGTTATACTGGAACCTGAAACGACGATAACATTGCGTTTTTCTCGGCAGGGACTCGAACGCGGCACCAATTGCTTATATATTTATTGTTTCTTCCGGTGACTACAACCCCGCACATGCCGTCACTCTTGACCTGATACGATGAGGCGTCAACTATCACATAGTCGTTCACTAGTAGTTAGGATCGCACCGTTCGTAGAGACTTGGAGAGGTTTGGTATTTTGAGGAAACAACGAAAACTCTGTTTCAGTTAGTTGCGCATGGACATGTGCAATGTTGATTTGAAGCGAGTCCTGCGTTTTTTACTTGGCGTTAATGGAGGTGCAGATGGTATTTTTGTGACTGTTAAAAACTGTTACTCCCATAGGGAATCGGACACATACCTTAGCCATTAGAACTTAACCTCATCCCGGCCTACCAGCGAATTACAGATGTGTTAGCATAATGTTTTGTCATAATGGAGTACTCATTAGACGGCACGAGCAGTAAAATAACTCAAAGGTGTTTGGCTAGGTAAGACATTATTGGCTGCACGGGACGGCTACGTGGTATGAGGCGCCTTATCGTGGATTTTACGTGATATTATACTACGTTTCAGCGTACTGCATTACGATTTGGTATGGCATTTTGCTATACGCCTATTTAACTATGGGCTTATTTTATTCAACATTGTTGGATAGCTGTTGCCACGATAAGTTGAATATTACGCATGTTTAAGTTATGAGGAGCATCAATTATGCATTAGAAAAAGGATTCTGAAATGGGGAAAGTAACTTAGTTTTGAGACCTATTATTCACCACGTTCAGGGAGACAAACAGGCTTCGATGAAGGAGGTTTTGTGATTTACTAGTATGGTCAATGACAAGGTATTCGATAACTGGCAAGTGTCTAGAGCAATTATTCTTCGCGGTGTGGTTGCCTTCAATAGTCATATTGAGGTTAAAAAAAAAAAAAAAAAAGCAAGGAGGTTTCCGCTACAATGACGCATCGAAAATGCGAACACATGCGACGCATAATATCCATTTAAAAGGTTGGATACTGGGATTTGTCGGAATAGATGGCTATTTTAATGGAGACATAAGTGCTTGCATGGTAAGGTTTCATTGTCCATTGTATCCATGCGATTTTAGATAGTCTAACGGCAGAGAAATAACGAAAGTGATTTAAAAACCTGCCAAGAACAAAATTGTGAAATGAAGTATGTAGATGCAGATAAATATGTGAAGGGAGAAGTAGTAGGAGTGAAGGCGGGATCTAGGAATGAATAGGAGTGCCGAATTGGAAAATAAAAGAGTGAAATGCTTACAAAGTACTCCTTAGACATTTGTCAGAGTTTGTTTTAGGGTCGAGAGAAAATGATAGAATGTTTTAAAGAATGGAGGATGGATTATCAGAGGTATAAAAGAACACTGCTTCATTGAGGGGACCGATGGACAGTAAAGAAAGCAGACATTAAAAGAGACAGTATTGTTTTAACGGAAACCACTATTTTTACAACGTTTGGCAACTGTGTAACAGAGAGAGAGAGAGAGAGAGAGAGAGAGAGAGAGAGAGAGAGAGAGAGAGAGAGAGAGAGAGAAAGCCGGCCGCGAAGGGACTGAGGCGCTCCAGTCACGGTCTGCACGGCCACTACGGTCGGGGGTTCGAATCCCCCCTCGGGCATGGATATTTGTGCCGTCCTAGTTCGTAAGTAGTTCATAAGTAGTTTGTAAGTTTAGGGACTGATGACCGCGTAGTTAAGTCCCATAGACTCTACAAACATTTGAACATTTTTTTCACTTAATGTCTTTGACATATTGATACGTAAAACTCTCTAGGAATATAAATTTATAATAAAAATAGGATAATGAAGGAACTGAATATATAAAAAAGTGTTCCAATGTTTGTATAGCTTATGGGACTTAACTACGGGGTCATCAGTCCCTAAACTTACAAACTATTTATGAACTAGCTAACACTAAGGACGGCACAAATATCCATGCCCGAGGGGGGGATTCGAACCCCCGACCGTAGTGGCCGTACAGACCGTGACTGGCGCGCCGCAGTCCCCTCGGCCACCGCGGCCGGCAACTGAATATATAAAAGAACTTCAATTTCATGGCAGCTCAAAGGAAAACCCACTCTTTATTTGAGTTGCCAAGAGATCTTCCACAGTCTTTCACTTTGGAAGTATGAAAATACAAAAGAAATAATAATAATAATAAAAATTTTATGGACTAATAATTTATTCAGAATCCATCATTATTTGTTTCTTCCATAATGTATCTCAGCATTGACTCTATAACGCCGTCGGACCAGCTCCTCTTCAGTAAGAGAGAAGACTATCTCGAGTAGGCCGGCCGCGGTGGCCGATGGGACTGAGGCGCTTCAGTCACGGTCTGCACGGCCACTACGGTCGGGGGTTCGAATCCCCCCTCGGGCATGGATATTTGTGCCGTCCTTAGTTGTAAGTAGTTCATAAGTAGTTTGTACGTTTAGGGACTGATGACCCCGTAGTTAAGTCCCTTAAGCTTAACAAACAATTGAACATTTTCTATCTCGAGTAGATTTCTCGGTGAGACGGCCTGACTGGTATTTCTGCTTTCCGCTGTTAATATTATGCCAGGAAATAAACATTCTGTTTTTATGTCAGAGACCTGCTCTGCGCGATGCTGGGGGCTGTTGACCGCCACCGCGAGTTAAAGAATAGGATCATGATAAACGTAGCTACCACATAATGTTGCACCTAGATAGCAATCATACGCAACAGGAAACTATTCCTTCTTTTCAGCACTCTGCATTAGATCTAGACGTAAGAAAATATGTATTCAACCTAGAAAACTAAGTGTGTTGTAAAATTAAACAGTTCTGGTGGCAATAACGCAAATGTATACACGTAGTATATCATTCACCTTTTGTGCACTTATAAAGTGTTCTCAATGTCAATACGTGCTGCACGACGGAAATTACCTTTTGCTGATGCCCTTCATTTACACGATTGTTCTGTTATTCACAGTGAAGTGTTTCGTAATGGGTTGATAGAATCACTTCAGTTTCTCGACAGTTTCACGCTTATACGAAACTCGAGAAAGACAACTGCCAAAAAGCATATGTGCGAGTTCTAATTACGATTATGTTATTCTTACAATTCAAATCAAATGTTCAAATGTGTGTGAAACCATATGCGACAACTGCTATGGTCATCAGTCCCTAAGCTAACACACTACTTAAACTTACTTATCTTTCTTTCTATGTATTCTCAGCACATTACACTTGTCTACATTGAGATTCAATTGCCATTCCCTGTACCATGTGTCAATTCGATGCAGATCCTCCTGCATTTCAATAAAATTTTCCATTGTTACAACCTCTATATACTACAGCATCATCCGCAAAAAGCCTCAGTGAACTTCCGACGTTATCCGCAAGGTCATTTATATATATCGTGAACAGCAACGGACCCACGACACTCCCCTGTGGCACACCCGACATAACTCTTACTTCGGAAGACTTCTCTCCATTGAGAATGACATTCTGCATTCTGTTAACTAGGAACTCCTCAATCCAATCACACAATTGGTCTGTTAGACCATATGGTCTTACTTTGTTCGTTAAACGTCTTTGGGGAACTTACGCTAAACACAACACACACACACACACACACACACACACACACACACACACACACACACACATGCCCGAGGGAGGACTCGAACCGCCTAAGCGAGCAGCCGCCCGATCCATGACATGGTGCCTTAGACCGCGCGGCTAATCTGTGCGGCATTCTTCCAACTGTGACACCATACTTTGTACGGTAGTGAGCACGAAAGCTCTTTGCACTCTTATGAGAAGGTTCGTGACTGAAATCTCATGTAAGAAGCGTGCTACAATGAAAACGTTCTTGTTTTAATATTGCGTCCTCATCTCATCCCCCTGCCCTCTCCCCCTTCCACAAACCTAAATGAAAAAACTGAAAACATCCTAAACCTTCTTTCCGCTGATTCACTATACTGCATAATCTGCTATATTTTTTCAACTTTTTCAACATCCTCCCACTATCTCGTCAGGTAATAGTCGCACACTTCTCAGCAGTACTGCAGAAGAGGTGGAGCAATTGTAGGGTTGGCAGTCTCCTCGGGAGACGTTTTAATCTTGTCGTGTCAATAACAGACCGTTTCAATTACGTAGGCTTCCGCGGCCAGAGTCAGATGACATAAAAAGCTATTCCATTCCTAGATGTGGAAGTTTATAGAACAAGGCAAGACACACTTGGGCACAGGGTATATCAGAAGCCTACACATACCGACAGGTATTTGCACGCCCAATCAAACCACCGCCCAGCTCAGAATAACTCTGTCATCCGCTCACTGATGATACGCGCGCTGCGTGGGGTCACTACGGGGTCATCAGTCCCTAAACTTGCAAACTACTTATGAACTACCTACAACTAAGGACGGCACAAATATCCATACCCGAGGGGGGATTCGAACCCCCGACCGTAGTGGCCGTGCAGACCGTGACTGAAGCGCCTCAGTCCCCTCGGCCACCGCGGCCGGCAAAACAGCTGAGCTCAACAAACTACAAACAACATTTCTGGCCAATGGCTACAACCATAGAGTGATTCACACCGCCATGGATACAAATAAAAGAAACAGCAGTAGGCAGGAAGTCAATAAAAAGCAGCCAGCAGCACGCTTACCGTATGTAAAAAACGTTACAGATCGGATTGCTAAACATCTTCGCTGGGTTGGTGTCCAGACTTTCTTCTATAGTAGTCACAAGATCCAGGATGTACTTGGTTCCACAAAGGACAAGATAGAGGCACTACACGCATCATGAGTATACAAGGTGGAATGCGAGTGTGGAGAAGTATACATAGGTGAGACAGGGAGGGCAGTGGCAACGTGCATACGCAAACATGAACGTTACATTCTATTAGACCAACACAATAAATCTGCAGTAGCCGAACACCAGCAAGATTGCAGCAAAAAGATAAAATTTAACGATGCCAGAATAGTCGCCAAGCAACCAGGGATGGTTAAACGCAAGATAAGGGAAGCCATCGAAGTTGTAAAACACCCTAATAACATGAACAGAGAAGATGGACTCAGGCTTGCCCCCTCTTGGCTACCAGCCATCACAGCGAAATAGGCCGCACTGAAGTCACAACACGCGAGCGTTACTAGTAAGCAACTGCCGCCGCGCGGCCCACGGCCAGCAGGAGAGAAACGGAAGCCCTCACCCCATTCGCCGATGAACACCAATCATGTCTTGCTATGCAAGAAGCAATAGGCAACTCCCTCCACCTCAGCATCCTGTCATAATAAAGTTTCCATTCTTCCGCAAAAAATCCACCAATAACATCACTGAAGTAAAAAAATTATGACTTAATGTTGAAAGTAAATATGAAGTATAGTAACAACCAGCTCACATCAATATACCCTTATGAAGGCCAATGTAACGTTGGCCGAAACGTCGGTTATTTAAGTAATAGCCTTCTTACATAATGACGCGGTACAACATCCAGAAAACGTTTATGTCAACAGACCGTTTGTTTTATCTTCGCCAAAACATGTATTTTTCTCAGTAAACGTCGTTTTCAATTTTACCTACCAGAAATTTCGATAGATGTATAATCCTGAAATTTGTTTTTCTTACCGATTTTTCAAAGCCCGAGAAAATTTTCTAGTAATCATGTGGTGCACTATACACATATTTATGTTTAGGGTCAATTGTCGCAATTTGCACCTTAAAGATATAACTTCAATATCATTTTAAATTTGGCTTTTCTTCTCTTAGGTGTTTACTAGACTGCAACATAAACTGTCACAAATATTTCTCAGTTCTATGTAGCAGTTTGTAGCTCTGTCAGGGAGGGGTTAAACTGTTACTCTCGCTTCAGTTTGTAATTGAGAGCTGCTGCCTCTTAATTTTTAGAGAGCGTGGACCGAGTAGCACCCCCCCTTCTCACCCTAAAACTGCGATCAACCCCCCCCCCCCAACCCACACCCGAGATATTAGGTCCTGGATTCCTAGATTATTACCTAATAAATGTGGTTTTGCCATTTAACATTGAAATTAAATATCTTTTATTTGACATTTTGTAAAAAACTACTAATTTTTCGCCCCCCCCCCAAGAAATTTCAATGACGCAGTTTGCGTCATGGCCCCACTGTAGGCACCTCTGGTGTCGACATTTTCATGTAGGAAGCGAACAGCTGCAGCGTGAATCTCCTCCTCATTGCCCTTGTGAAGGCTGATGCGGATAATTCAGAAAGTAGGGGACGAGAATAATTGTAGTTGCTTCGTGAGCTTTATCACCCTTCTCTGTAATCATATATTTGATAAGTAGAAGACACTCCAAATTGAATTTTTGAGACATTTTAATTGGAGTACCACCAATATGTCAAGTGAATCTTGAAAGAATCTTCTCTATACATATAAAAGAATGGACACCACATAAATATACATAATTAAGGAGAAGACGATCTCAGATTCAGCCTTCAGTGCAGATGCACACTACGCCTTAATTCTTGCGGTAATCAGCAAAGTGCCACCAGCAGTGAATGCAAATTGGTAACCGGTTTCGAATTCCGGCTGAGCACAACTGTTCAACTTCCCCATTGCGTTCACTCAATGGCCACAAGCATCTTGTGTCGGATTACTTCTTTCAATCTAGATTCTTCTCTGTCATTCCAGAAAGCAGCACAACTATCACAATCACCAGACATGGTCCACCATGTTGTTATTTCAATACCATAGTCGTACCAGGAAGATCATCTTTCTACAGGCAATGTCTTCCTCGAGTGGTCCAACACTTTACGAGAACATCTCGTGCACACGATATGCATGGCTCAATTACTTCTCCTACGACATGGTGTCGTGCATTTAAGTATTTATAGTGGTTGAGACGAATGGAATGTTGCACAGATACATAAGAAAGAAAATAAAAGTAATCCACTGAGTTACACATCCATTGTATTGATATCGAGATGTAGCAGGACGTTTGATCAAATACTTTTTTCCAACGTTATGAAATATCTAGAAATATATCATGTATTAACATCAAACCAGCATAGATTTCGTAATCTTTACTCTTGTGAAATACTGAGTACGCTCAAACTAATTCCATATTTATAGGATGCCAAAACGATATTTGGTATCATCAGTCATAATCAACTTCGAACCATATTGCTTTCCTAAGTAGTACGGTCACTGTTGTGCGACTGGGATCGTGATATCCTGTCTGCAAGGTAATAGTTTGCAGTAACTGACGAAGAGTCACCTAGTGAAATGGACGTGACGAGTGTAATTCTTCCAGCAAAGTGAAGTAGACTTCTCCTGTTTCGAATATATATTAGAAATATTTAATGAGAAATCAGAACATTGCTCCTAGATTTGAGGCAGTTAATGCTGCCGACTAGTAAACTCGTCAGAAAAGCAAAGTCAATTGTGAAATTATTTTGAATTTGTATTTTCACGGCGCAAATTGTGAGAATTGACGTTAAACATCAATATGCATTTGGCTCTGAACATGATTACTAAAAGAGTTTCGCCAGCGTTCTACATATTGATAAGAAAAACAAATTGGAAGGTTATACATATAACGAAATTCCTGGGTGTGCAATTAAAAACAACGTTATCTGGGAATAAATAACACGTGTTTTGGCGATGGTGAAACAACCATTAGAAGATTTAAACGTCTCCTAGGGAGACTGCCAACCCCACAATTGTTTCACCTCTTCTACAGTACTGCTGAACAGTGCGTGATTTATCACCCGACGGAGTAGAGGGAGGACGTCGAGAAAGTTGAAACAATATATCAGATTAGAACTCGCACATTTGCATTTTGGCACTAGTTTTTTTCGAACGTGGAGCAGTCGAGAAATTGAAGCGATTATTTGAATCCATTACGAAACACATCACTGTGACTAATAGAACAATCGTGTAAATGAAGGGCATCAGCAGAAGGTAACTACCGTCGTGTAACACATAAAAAGTGACCTCAGTGTACAAAACGTGGATGATACACTACGTGGACACATTTGCGTTGTTGCCACCAGAACTGTTTAATTTTACAACACGCTTAGTTTTCTAGGTTGAATGTGGCTGCTTATTTTATAGCAAAATAGCTCTAGCTGTGGTAGTTTATACGACACATTTGGGCAGGTTGGAAGAAACTTTTGATACTTTAAGTGTTGAGCTCTGACGTAAATAGTGAATGTTTACTTCCTGTCACCATATTAAGAGCGGGAAAAATGTTCAAATGTTTGTAGAACTTATGGGACTTAACTACGGGGGTCATCAGTCCCTAAGCTTACAAACTACTTATGAACTAGCTAAGACTAAGGACGGCACAAATATCCATGCCCGAGGGCAGATTCTAACCCCCGACCGTAGTTGCCGTGCAGACCGTGACTGGAGCGCCTCAGTCCCCTCGGCCACCGCGGCCGGCAAGAGCGTGAAGCAGAAATAGAAATCAAACCGTCTCACTGCGAGCAATCTACTCGAGATAGAGTCTTCACTCTTACTGAAGAGAAGCTGGTCCGACGGCGTTATAGATTCTATGCTGTCAAGGGAATGGTCAGACTTGTCATGTCGAAACCTGGGTTGCTATTTTTACCACTGTGAGTTAACATTGAAGGAAGTCTGAAGCAGACTGTTAGCTGCTGACATGACCTGGAAGTCTGTAAAAACTTTTATGAAGTATGACATTATTGTCGCATGGTTTACGCGCTTATAACTGCCTGTTGTACAACCCTGACCCCTCTCGCTACGTTATACCAACGCCATCTAGGGACAAGGTGGCGTTAGCTACGCGCCGCTCTCCTGCCACAGCAGTGAGAGAGCTGATTCGTCCAGTGAAAGCGAACGTACGATAATTACTAAATACGATAATAATAAATTCCTTGACAATTGTAGCTGATATGTTATCTACAACATTCTTTCCAAATAGCTATGAAATAGACACACATAAATATACGGTTTAGAAAACGTCAAAATTTATTTCTTGTAATTACCGCAAAATGCGAAATATTGGAACAATATTCAAAACATAGGATTTTTTGTGCACCAGAAACACACAAGCAAAGACGACATATGACAGCCCTGCGAATCACAGACGTTGTTAGACGTCCGTAGACAAAACTCGGTCGATGTTAGGACGGAATCAGGCCTAATATCAGTATATTTCGAGGCGTTCCACGCATATTTAATCACATTTTGAAACCGTGGGGAGGAAAACTGATAATGTACGACTGATTGCAACTTGAGAATATTCTCACGGTGATAGACAGAAAACTGCAGTGATTTGCGCACAATAATTTTCTCTGTTAGTTTTCTGTAAAATGCCTTCCACTGGCGGAAAAATTCTCCGTCTAACGGTTGAATTACGTTCGTCGTGCCGGGTGGAATCTGAAGTACCTCTACTTCTTTGTCAAAGTAAGCTCTAAATACAGTTTTTAATGAATCAGAACTTTTATGACCTGACCACGAATCTAGAAGGAGAACAGATTTGTTCCCACAGAATGGAAGAAAAGCATGACGCATGAAAAGTGTAAGTTATCATTTCCCATTTTTCCAGATTTAAATGCGTCTACCACAAGATTGTCTGTGCAGAACATTGTTTGTTTGACACGTGCTCCAAAACGTACAGTTGGTTCTTGAAGACACACATACACTTTAGGCAGCAATGAACCATCCAGACTAATTATGGGCATTATAGTGTATGAATGGGTGAGTGCAATCGTGGACTGCGCAATTGCCTCAATATGTTTTTCTCCTTTGAATGACGGTGTTCTTTTCCCACGCATTTCTTTTTGAAAACCTGACTGATCTGCATTGTAAACGTAAGATTCATTAAAACTGGCGATCTTATTTTTTGCAGTCGTAAGGAAAGCTATCCTTTCCAGTTGAGTCACTTCATTTTCCTACCTCTTTCTCGATACAAATTCTTTTATTTTTCGTGCCACAATTTTATGTGATCTTTTGAAGCGACTAATCCAACTTTGAGAAGCTCTAAATTCTTTAGCGCCTATCGCGTTGGCAATCTCTAACGCCCACTCACGCAAAGTTGTGTCGCTGACACTCAATGACTGTCGTCTGGTATCGGTAAATTGCTCAAAAAGTCGCGCATTTATCTCCGTCGCAATTTCCAGTCGACTCTTACGTCGTCCAAAGACTTCCTTTTTCCATCTATACAATTCACGTTCAGAACGGACAAAGCGATACCTATTTTGAACAGTACTGACACGTAGGCGTTTCTTACCACTTTCGTTCAACCAATACTTCACCGCTTTTTCTTTGTCTGATAATGTAACTGTAGTTGCTGGTGTTGCTTTCGGAGATAACTGATGATGATACGTAGCACTATCACTCGAAGAGTCTTCATGTGTGCAACTTTCTTCCATTTCTTCGCCGTCTGTAGATTCACAGTCTGAAATATCGAGTGTTTCAGTCGTTTCTAGCCACATGTCTGCGCTATTTACAGGCTCGTCTAGAAGTTTAACTACCATGTCGCACATCACATAGTCTTCACGCGTGTTTTCTGTGATTGCTTCATTTGGTGTCTGTGGTATATCTCCATGGCAAGCAGCAAAACATTTACAGGGTTTGCCATCACCTGTGAGGGGAGATTGAATGTTCGTCTAAAGTGGCTTGCGGATTATAGATGTAGAGGTACAGAATATCTTTCACATCTCTAACCAGTTCCAGGACGGTATGTTTCGAAATACGTACCAGAAATGAAAAGGAAGTGCATGCCACAGAAACGAATATTCGTTTCCCTTTCCACCAAAACCGTGCAACGATATTCCTCTTTAGTGAACGCCGCGATAAGACGGCCGCACCTCCCGACCATGCGCACAACGCTCACCATAACAGCAGCTCGCGACTCGCCATTTCCAGGGGTGGCCAGCCATCACCGCAAGCACCAAGCAGGAAAAAAAGCCATTTTCGTGATATTTTTAGGTGACTTCCAGTTCATGTCAGCAGCTAACATTCTGCATACAGACTTCCTTCAACGTTAACTAATAGTGCTAAAAAAATCAATACATCTTTCGGCATGACAAGTCTGACAATTCCCTTGTGAGGTGCATTATGGAAGAAACAAATAATGAGGGATTCTAAATAAATTATTAGTCCTTAAAATGGTTTTTTATCTCTTTTGTATATTCATATTTCCTGAGAGAGAGACTATCGAAAATCTCTGGGAAACTGAAATAAAATATGACTTGGTTTTCCCTTTGAGATGCCTTTAAATCGAAGTATTTTTTAACATACAGTTCCTTCATTATCCTATTTTTATTATAAATTTATATACCTAGAGACAATTTTCCGTCTCAATACGTCAGACATTGAGTGAAAGGAGAAGCATTTAATTAAAGTAAGTATGGAAGTTTGGGTTCGATTCCCGCCCGTGGCACAAATTTTTTATTCAATGCTTCTCCTTTCATTGAATATCATATTTTTATTTCATTTATAGCCAGCCTCCATGCATACAGAGTAATTAGATCAGCTGGACGCTGTCAAAGTAATTTTTCTTATTTCAAATACGTCTCTCTCCTCCCCTCCATCAATGAATACCACCTCCGACCTTCACAAAATATGCAAACGATTTATCTTGCATTTATTCATTGTTAATTTCTCTTCTGTTCTCTCTCTCACACACCCTGTCGCCTCTTTTACATAATAACCTCAGTTACCCTTCTGGTCTGTTCCCTCAAAACGCTATGATCGAATGTATTGGTTTCCGTTGACAGCATACTGTCTCTTTTAATTTATGCTTTTGCTACTGTCCATCAGTCTTCCTTACCTATACGCCATTCTTCGTTCTGTGAAATTCAGAGCACTGATGTTTCGATTGACCTCCTCTGCTTTCATCCCAACAGAATATACTGTTAAAAATGGTATACATTTCTCCGTTTTAGATTCCGTTTTCTAATGCGTAAATGACGCTACTTGCAACTTTTAAGATGCGTAATATTACATTTATTATGGTAAGAGCTATGCTACAATCTTAAGGGCGCGCAGATTAGCTGCGCAGTCTAAGTCATCATATCGTCGATCGGAAGGTTGCTCGCGTCGGTGATTCGAGTCCTCCCTCGTACATGGGTACGTGCGTTGACCTTAGATTAAGATAGTTTTAGTAGTGTGTAAGCTTAGGGACTGATGACCTTGGCAGTTAAGTCCCATAAGGTTTCACACACATTTTTCGTACAAACGTGAGGAAAATGAGACCATGGGTTATATAATCATATAGCAACATACCGTAAAAATCATCAAGGAGGATGCTGAAACGTAGTATACAATCATAGGCTATGTTACATAATCCTACATCCTGTATATAATTTTTTCCTTCTTGTCTTAATGGACCAAACAGCTGAGGTCATCAATCCCTACATAGTCTTAAATGCCACATTAATTAATTTACGCTAATGACGACACACACATACGCACACACACAATTACACATGCCCGAGGAAGGAGTCGAACCTCTGGCGGGAGCGGTCTCAACTCCGCGACAAGACGCCTCAGAGCGCGCGGCCAAGAAGTTATTGTTACGTAGACAGATACCGACGAACTATTTTACTTATCGTACCATGTGTTCTGTACTACATTTTGACAAAAATGTTACCCTGTCACATCTGAAAATCGGTAGTTGGTCGGGTTGATGCTAGCTCGTAATGCCTAAGATATGGTTTGATTTCTGCTGGGGTGACAGTTTTTAACAATCGCAAACATCACGCTCTCCATGCCGGCCGCGGTGGCCGAGGGGACTGCGGCGCGCCAGTCACGGTCTGCACGGCCACTACGGTCGGGGGATTTGAATCCCCCCTCTGGCATGGATATTTGTGCCGTCCTTAGTGTTAGCTAGTTGATAAGTAGTTTGTAAGTTTAGGGACTGACGACCCCGTAGTTCAGTCCCATAAGCTGTACAAACATTTGAACATTTGAAAATCACGCTCTCCATCTCCAGTAGCTCCAAGTGAATAGTTTAGGACTGTGACGTGTTTCAAATCAACATTACACATGTTCATTCGCTACTGACTAGAACAATGTTCGATTAGTTTTCGTTGCCAAACCCCTCCAGGTTTCTACGAACGGCGCGATCCTAAATACTATTGAACAAGAATGGGAGAGTTGTTACCTTGTCGTCTGAGGTCAACGGTGACGATAGGCGCGGATTTGGAGTCCCAGGCAGCAGAAGGTTATTTATTGCGCTACTTCTGGCCGCTAATATATAATAGTGCCGGGTTTGAGTGCCTGCCGGGAAAGAAGTCAACTGTATCGTCCTTTCAAGTTCAAATATAGCGCTATTTGTGAATTTAATATCTGACGTGTGATCATGCTTAGTTAACGATTCATATAGGTGTGTTCTATTCCACAATTTTATGACATTTGACATCTGTGAGTTGCACTGTGTTATATACCTTTAGTGGTTACCTCTCAGCTAAAATTTGAACTTCATTCAAATCCTCCCTCGGGCATGGATGCTTGTGTTGTATCGAATATAAGTTAGTTGATAAGTAGTTTGTACGTTTAGGGGCTGATGATCCCGTAGTTAAGTTCCATAAGCTTAAGAAACATTTGAACATTTTTGTCACGCAATTCCTGGTGCAATGCAATAGTTAACCATACATTTATGTGTTCGGACATTGGCCTTGTAAACCGATACTAACGAAAACGTTAATGTTTTACGTCTATTTATGCCTGATCGAGTCTCGAACAGAAACGCAAGCTTATTTTGGTTAACAGTGCGTTCAAATTCAGAGCACGAACAAAAACTCACCATGCCATTGAATGAGTTTGATAAGGTATCCGATTTGTCATTTATTCTAATGAAATTGAATTTACGTTGTTGTCACGTCTCTAATAGCTTGTATTCTGATATTTATTGTATGGCGGTATTGAATTACGTGTGGACTGACTGCCATAAGGAGCAATATTCTCCATTTCTTCTTATGGCACCCATTGTGTACAGTCGAACGACTGTACTCCACAGTGGTTTGGTGATTAGAGGACCTGCAAAACAGCTACGATACAATATGACATTTTTAATAAGTATAATATCCTTTACTGCTGCTTATTAGTTTTATTTATTTATACACTACAGCTGTTTCGCCGTATTTGCCATTGTCAAGTGGTCTGCAATAGTCGAAATAAATTTTTTGAAAATATGTTTTCGAAATAAATAAGGAGTACATTATAGAGTTTTAAATTTATTACTTACATTCCATTTGTTAGTAACACACACACAGCATCTGTACCTCTATATGATTTTTGTAGGTACCTTTCTTAGAAAGTCTTTTTTTTAATAATTTTTAATTTAATGACTTTCTTATTTGACACCTGTTATGATGCTATGTGTTTGCAAAGATCTTATATTTCATTATATCTTTGGCAATGATCTACCTTCTCTGAGATGACTAATTTCGAATTTTGTGATATCTTTGAATGTCAATGTATTTACAAATGTTTTATACTCTGGATTTTGTAGTGTCTCTGATTATGAAATAGTGTGTCTCTTTCGTCTCTGAGGTATTGCTTGCAATTTGGAATTTTGTAATATCTTTGAGTATGAAAATGCGTTTCTCTGGTGTCTGAGATATTGTATGTTAATCGAAATTTTGCGTTATCCTTGACTGTGGAACATTACATCTCGGAATTTAGCCGTTGTCAAGCCTAATTAGATCGATAAAATTTTGTAAATAAATTTTGTGTTTAAGATCTGTGTGTTCATTGAGAATTTTGTTAAGGTGAAACTTTCATGTGTATTTATATTTCTAATTCTTCGAAATTGTGCATTTCAGTGCCTTTGAAATTTTGTGTAATATTTTTAAAGATTTCTCGATTTTTGTGGTAGTGTGTTTTTCAATTTTCAAGGGTAACGCAAAATTTCGATTAACATACAATATCTCAGACACCAGAGAAACGCATTTTCATACTCAAAGATATTACAAAATTCCAAATGGCAAGCAATACCTCAGAGACCAAAGAGACACACTATTTCATAATCAGAGACACTACAAAATCCAGAGTATAAAACATTTGTAAATACATTGACATGCAAAGATATCACAAAATTCGAAATTAGTCATCTCAGAGAAGGTAGATCATTGCCAAAGATGTAATGAAATATAAGATCTTTGTAAACACATAACATCATAACAGCTGTCAAATAAGAAAGTCATTAAATTAAAAATTATTAAAAGACGACTTTCTAAGAAAGGTACCTACAAAAATCATATAGAGGTACAGATTCTCTGTGTGTGTTACTAACAAATGGAATGTAAGTAATAAATTTAAAACTCTATAATGTACTCCTTATTTGTTTCGAAAAAATATTTTCACAAAATTTATTTCAACTACTGTAGACCACTTGACAATGCCAAATACGGCGAAACAGCTGCAGTGTATCAATAAATAAAGCTAATAAGCAGTAGTAAAGGATATTATACTTATTAAAAATGTCATATTATGATATATTCACTGCTGGAGGCCCATTAATAATAAAAAAAAAACAAAAAAAAAAAACAGCTACGTTAGTTGGGTTGCATTCAGCAGTGATCCAATTTTTTTGCTGGCAATTGTATATATGATTATTGTTGGTGTGTGTGTGTGTGTGTGTTTGTGCACTAGTATGTGGGCGCAGAGTGCATAATATGTATTCAAAAAGACAGCCACATTTTAGTTAAGTACATTTACGTTATTTCTAGCAGCACAACGATACAAACTCGTAGCTGCACATTATGGAAGGTGTTATGTTACTATATCACTTAAATCTCGCAAGTAGGCTACAGTACTTCTAAACCTAGTTAATAGTACAAGGAATCTTTATCAGATTAAATAAAGAATGTTTAACCTAGATAAACCAACGATATAGAATAAGTTTTATGTACTTTCTGTCAAACTCAGTTCTGGAATGGTAGATTGCTTCCAATCCACGGAATCAGACATAGAAGAGTGGCAGCTTTATGGAGTTAGGTCCCCTGGGATGCCGCGTAAAGCGAGCCTCTACTTGAGCCCCTCTGCTTGCTCAGGCGCTCGGGTTTCCGCGTTAATTAAACCGAACGACGACTGCCGCCACTGAGATACGGTTAGCAGTTTCTTGAGCCACTCCATTCGCCGACTCAGCACCGGAGAACGAGGAGCTATACGGCGCTGAAGACCTCTTTAAAAAGAAGGAACTTTCACGAAGTACGCAGGGACGGTGCTAATTGAAATCAGCAAAAAAAGAAAAAAAAATATATTCACGACGTAAACACTTAAGGGGACGTGGACGTGAAAATGACTGAAAATCGAAAAAAACATTTTTGCCTCCATCGGAAAGACAAATTTCTCTCATTTCCAAAAATTATGGTTAATTTACTTTTAAACAATTATTATAGTCTTAAACCCTCTTTGAACAAATGTCTTCGCTGATGCTTCAGGCAAGGAATATCACCATAAACATTCCATGTCTGACACAGTCATGGAAACAATTAAGTTGTTATACAGGGACCTTGCAGATAAAAAATTACTTAGTAAATGTCTACATGGCAGTACACAAAATCCTAATGAGAGCTCCAACAGCTGCATGTGGCAACGAATACCGAACACAGCATTTCTTGGATGGACAGTACTCAAAATAGGTGTGATGGATGCTGTTATCTATTTCAGTGATGGTGTAATGCACAAATTAGGCATCCAACCAAGAAATAATATGCGGAAGCCACCACTAAAGAGCCAATAATGAGGAACACACCCCTGAAAAATCAGCAGAGGATACAGGAGTTGGCCAGCAAGATTATGGTTGAGTAAAGAAAAAAAATCTCCCAGTTGAAGAATGAGACAGTATCTTTGTATTATGCCTAATACATTGCAGAAATGATACATGTTTGTCATTCAGTATATAATTTTAAAGGTAATTTTTAGACAAAATTAAGCGTAATTAGAGTTTTTATATTTCCTCAGTTATACTCCAAACTACAAAACAAGAGGTATAATGTGTTCCTACGAATGTTGACAACAGCTTGCTTTAGTCTAAATGCTACAAGACTGACGATGCACCAGACAATGGTTTCGGAATGCGAACCTGTATTATACAAACATCTATTAGACAAGTATTTCAATAAATTTCCTATTACAGCATGAGTTAATGTCATTCAATGTTGGTACAAAATCGCAACATCCTCCGCATTGTAGATCAAGAGTAATGTCCAACTCTATCGCTGAGTGGAGTTTCAGCTTTCTGTCTACATCGGCAGATATAAGGTCGTATTTAGGATGCAGTATATGTCGAGATTCGTTGCAGTTTAACTCATACTATTTTTTTTATATTTACACCTTGACAGGTAATATTTTACACCTTAATTCTTTACAAATTGTGCAGCTGCATGCTTTTCTGTGTCCTATATTCCAGAAGATTCCATTTTATAATAGTCTAATGCTTATACGAACAGACAAACAGTAAAATTAAAAGTATTGAAAATCGATATACTCATTTACAATTACTTCTAACACTACCTAGTGTGTGTATATAGTTTTCAGGTAAGAGAATCGTATCAGCTGACAGGCAATTTTTTCTAAATCCTTACTCTAGCTTGAGACGAGCTAATGGACGTGCATTCCAGTATCTGTTGTTTCCCGTTTAATATTCGTTCTTCAACTACTCGACCATTAGTCTAAAATAAAGCACGAAACATTTTCGATGCGATATTAAAAAAAAAAAAAAAAAAAAAAAAAGGCACTGTGTTGTTTTATGGCCCACTTTAGATTTGCTTGTAGTTTTATGATTTATTGCAAACAATAAAAGTATAAGTAATAAAAATTGATGGACGATACGATTACGACTCAACTACTGTGATAATATCTATGCACTCAATACGTATTATTTTCTCAGACCGTATTTTAACAAATAGCCAACATTAATTGATATTTGAGTTTAGCTTTGACACATATACTCTTTTATTGAAATTTTACCCCTTTAAGCTAATATTTTAACCTCTCTCCCATATTTTCATTATCTTTTTGTGTTACAATATTATTTCCTGTCTTGCCGTGGTAGTGTGTCCTCTTTTCAGGACTTCTGGCCAGCCTGGGGTGGGGAGGGAGGCGCTTTATAAAACAATTTAAAAACGTGAAGTAATAGATATATAATTTCAATATTAAAACAGGGCCTAATATCTCGGATGCGCGTGTATGTGTCTAAAAGGGGTGGGCGTTGGTCGCAGTATGTTGGAGGGATGAGTCATTGACCAAGGGGGAGAGGGGTGGGCACCTCTGCACCCAAAGCGTAATATTTTCTCTGATCGTATTTTAACAAACAGCTAGAATTATTTGGTATTTGAAAGTTTTACCTCTTTAAACTATTACATTAATATCTCTCCCAGACATTCATAATCACTTAATTTACTCATCTTAGAGAGCTTTCTTATTGTATTAATAGGATAGATGCCAAGTTCGCAATTTTTATTTTATTTATTCAAGACGGCCGGTTTCGACACTCTAGGGTGTCATCATTTGGTCTCATTGACATTAAACTCCTTATTATAGTGCACCACATGAAAACTGGTAGGTTTACTGGATGATAGTTATATACACTACTGGCCATTAAAATTGCTACACCAAGAAGAAATGCAGATGATAAGCGGGTATTCATTGGACAAATATATTATACTAGAGCTGAAATGTCATTACATTTTCACGCAATTTGGATGCATAGATGATGAGAAATCAGTACCCAGAACAACAACGTCTGGCCGTAATAACGGCCTTGATAAGCCTGGGCATTGAGTCATACAGAGCTTGGATGGCGTGTACAGGTACAGATGACCTCTCCAGCTTCAACACGATACCACAGTTCATCTAGAGTAGTGACTAGCGTATTGTGACGAGCCAGTTACTCGGCCACCATTGACCAGACGTTTACAATTGGTGAGAGATCTGGAGTATGTGCTGGCCAGGGCAGCAGTCGAACATATTCCGTATCCAGAAAGGTCAGTACAGGACTTGCAACATGCAGTTGTGCATTATCTTGCTGAAATGTAGAGTTTCGCAGAGATTGAATGAAGGGTAGAGCCACGGGTAGAGCCACACTTGAAATGTAACGGCCACTGTTCAAAGTGCCGTCGATGCGAACAAGAGGTGACCGAGACGTGTATCCAATGGCACCCCATAGCATCACGCTGGGTGATACGCCAGTATGGCGATGACTAATACACGCTTCCAATGTGCGTTCACTGCGATGTCGCCAAACACGGATGCGACCATCATGATGCTGCAAACAGAACCTGGATTCATCCGCAAAAATGACGTTTTGCCATTCCTGCACCCAGGTTCCTCGTTGTGTACACCTTCGCAGGCGCTCCTGTCTGTGATGCAGCGACAAGGGTAACCGCAGCTGTGGTCTCCGAGCTGATAGTCCATGCTGCTGCAAACGTCGTGGAACTGTTAGTGCAGATGGTTGTTGTCTTGCAAACATCCACAGCTGTTGACTCAGGGATCGAGACGTGGCTGCACGATCCGTTACAGCCATGCGGATAAGATGCCTGTCATCTCGACTGCTAGTGATACGAGGCCGTTGGGATCCAGCACGGCGTTCCGTATTGCCCTCCTGAACCCACCGATTCCATATTCACGTAACAGTCATTGGATCGCGACCAACGCGAATAGCAATGTCGCGATACAATAAACCGCAATCGCGATAGGATACAATCCGATCTTTATCAAAGTCGGAAACGTGATGGTACGCATTTTTCCTCCTTACATGAGGCCTCACAAAAGTTTTGTATGAGAAATGGGTTGGAAACTTTCCTCGTGTCAGCACGTTGTAGGTGTCGCCACCGGCGCCAACCTTGTATGAATGCTCTGAAAAGCTAATCATTTGCGTATCACAGCATCTTCTTTCTGTCGGTTAAAATGTTGAAATGTATGTACAGCTTATGGGACTTAACTACGGGCTCATCAGTCTCTAAACTTACAAACTACTTATGGGCTAGCCAATCCTAAGGACGGCACAAATATCCATTCCCGAGGGGGGATTCGAACCCCCGACCGTAGTTGCCGTGCAGACCCTGACTGGAACGCCTCAGTCCCCTCGGCCACCGCGGCCGGCTTTCTGTCGGTTAAATTTCGCGTATGTAGCACGCCATCTTCGTGGTGTAGCAATTTTAATGGACAGGAGTGTAGAAAATCATATGCTGGTGGATAGGCGGATAGAACATGAATGGCTGGTCTAAATTAAAACAGTAAAATATGCATAAAATAATGATCACTACAGTGCACATGTCTGGTTGGTTTTATGGAGGTGCTCAACATTTGGCGTTCGGAAATCAGTCATGTGACATCCCTCGCCCGAAACTCTTTTGTATTCGCCATATTGCTTTTTGTATTGGATTTTTTTTCTTATTATAACTCAAGCGTTGTCATTTCAAAGCAATGGCGCAGTGAAAATAAACAAAAACATGTTATTGTTAGGAGAATGAATTACAATCTAATGTATAAAAACGCCACGTTAGCAGATAACACCTAGCATCGATGGTACGAGAATTACGTATTACTCTTGCGGCTAATCGGCGTAGTTTAATCGGCAGTGACTTAGTTTGTGAAGTACGGTGGTTCGAAATCCTCCGGGCGCGGTGTCTCAGAGCGCTCGGTCAGACAGTTGCCGGCATGGTGGCTCAGCGTGCTCGGCTAGAGTGCTCGACGCTCTCTTAACGAGAAACTGAGTCAACGATCAAATATATATATATATATATAAACCAACGTCCACAAAGATTCGATGGAACTGAAGAACCAATGAAAAGAGAGAAAAAGGAAGAGGGCTTGACGACATCTATAATAAAAAAACTGAGCAAAAATCTCAACGAACATGTACAAACGAACGCAAAGCATATACCTGAAGAAGAAAAACTGTAAATAAATGAAAATAAAAACCCGCCACTGGCACTTTTTTCATCTTGTTTCCTAAAAGATTTCCACACATTCTAGTTAATTGAACACAACTATATCCTGCAACATTATGAGTTGTTAAAAGGTAACAGCGCTTTCTCTGAAAAGATCATTTCTTCTATTTTGCGAACATATCACGAAATACATACCAACGAATTGCAAACACAGACTTCTTTATCACATGTACACAAACTGGTTAGATACTTTTACAATGATTGTTGTACTTGACGAAATGATAATAGTAATTTCGTATGTAGATTAAGTACTAGCGATTTGTGGAATTCGGTATTACCACACTTGTTCCGTTTGTTATTTTAGCTGTAAAAGAAAACGTAGTTTCAAACAGAATATTTGCACTTTATTTTACCGGAGAACAAAGTAACATGAACAAAGACATATCTGAACTACAGAAACGATAATACAATCTACGTTAAAAGCGTCCAAAGCAACCATGTCAAAGACAAACATTTTAGTAGATGAATTGATTCTAATTAATGACTTTCAACATATTCCATTAATACTGAATAACTGCTTACTAAAAAAAAAGTAATTTGCTGCAATGTATACACTTCCCTTCCGTTTCGTCAAGGAACGACAGTTGTCACAAAAATATAGGACTCCATTTATATATGAAACTACCAGTATCTGCACTCTGTTTAGAATATTCATTATCACAGTATCCTCCCCATTGTTGTACTAATGTTTCGTTGTTACGTATTTCACGGCACGTTCACGAAATAGAACATAACGCACATTTTACAGGGAGCACTCTTACATAAGCACAACTGTAAACATTACAGAAAATAGCTCTGTTTAATTAATAAGAGTGCCGGAAACCCTTTAGGAGCCAAGGCGAAAAAGAAAAAGTGGTACCGGCGGGTTTCGAACTACGGACCACATCCATCACAAAGACTCGCATTACCGACTACACCACAATGAACAACTACGACAGTATCCATCAAGTCTCGTACTATTGCTGGAAGTTGCTAACAGCAAAAATGACATTCGTGATTCTCAGATACTAGAGTATCATTTATCGTACTATGAACGACGCGCTTCTATTAATTCTTCAGTGCACCACTGCTTTGAAATGACTACACGTAAGTTATAACAAGAAAATAATAATATACTGGAAGAGAGATGGCGTATGCCAGAGAGAGTTCTGGGCGAGGGATGTCACGTGACTTTTTCTAACGCCTGGTATACGTGAAATCAAGAGGCGGTGTCAAATCGCCGTTATCCCTGTAACGGCGCGAGTTGCGAACTTTTTAGTGTTACTCACGTATTTTTTGTACGAAAAATTTGAAAAAGTGAGGTTATGGTCTCTGGCGGCCAGCAATTATGTCTGTAAAATTTGGTGTCGATGGGTTGAACGGTTCGACCTAAAAAGTGGGAACACCTTACGGACAGACAGACATCGTGAAATCGCCGTTATCTTTGCAAATATCTCTGAAACGACACACGATATTTAAAAAAAAAAAAAAAAAAAAAAAAAAAAAAAAAAAAAAAAAAAAAAAAAAAAAAAAAAAAACGTAAGAGAGCAAAGTTGTAGAGAATTTTCTCTTCTACAAATAAGTTTATTCAATTTTCGTGTCATATGTACGGTTAAGGCGTTATTTTCATTTAAATTTCCCGCTGTCAAAAGGTGATCGCAAAGACCCACTTTTAGTGTTACTGCCGTAACCTAAAGTGGGCCAATAATTGGATTCAGTGATATTCGATCAGACACATAATACATATAAACGTATGCTAATCTGTCACGCTGCTAAAGAGCTGCCGGCCGCGGTGGCCGAGGGGACTGAGGCGCTCAAGTCACGGTCTGCACAGCCACTACGGTCGTGATTTCGAACCCCCCTCGGGCATGGATATTTGTGCCGTTCTTACTATTAGCTAGTTCATAAGTAGTCTGTAAGTTTAAGGACTAATGACCCTGTAGTTAAGACCCATAAGCTGTACAAACATTTGAACATTTGAATTTGCTAAAGAGCTACCGATGTCTTCTTCCTAGCTTCTTTGTCGGATAGTTGTCCAAAAACGACGAAATGGAAACGACAAAATATACTGGAAGGCACATCCGCTAGTTCGTGTAAACCTCGAGTAAGGACTGAGAAAATATGCCAATCAGCTGATACGTTTCCCTTTCATGAAAACTATATAAACACTAGGTGGTGGTAGAAGTAATTATAAATAAATACATCCATTTCCAATATTTCTACTATGAGCCTTTGTCTGTTTGTTGAAGGATTAGACAATTATAAAATGGTAGGAATTAGTATACGCATGTGCATGTGCGTATGTTTTAGTTTAGTGACGAAGCCGACCCGCACCGAGGCGCCTTTTGGCTACGGCTCCGTGTGCGTTTTTCCAGCGCGATTTGCAGTGGAAAAAACGTAGCAGCACTGCAGAGCCTATAGGTGGGCGGCCACACAGCTCTAGAATTCACGCAGCTGCTATCCATGAGCGGCGCGTTTCAAGGTTGCACGCAGCAAAATGCGCCGCAGCCTGCTGAATTTCTCCGCTGGAATTCCATCTGCCCGACTGGCATCAAGAGCAGTTTCTCGCGTAGCACTCTGATCGCTTCCGACCAGAAAACAGTTAGCATTCAGTCTGTTGAGCTCCTGACCTCAACGCCTGTTATTTTATGATACACAACATAAATTATATACACTCCTGGCCATTAAAATTGCTACACCACAAAGATGACGTGCTACAGACGCGAAATTTAACCGACAGGAAGACGATGCAGTGATATGCAAATGATTAGCTTTTCAGAGCATTCACAAAAGGTTGGCGCCGGTGGCGATAGCTACAAAATGCTGACATGAGGTAAGTTTCCAACCTATTTTCCATACAAAAACTGCAGTTGACCGGCGTTGCCTGGTGAAACGTTGTTGTGATACCTCACGTAAGGAGGAGAAATGCGTACCATCACGTTTCCGACTTTGATAAAGATCTGATTGTAGCCTATCGCGATTGCGGTTTATCGTATCGCGACATTGCTGCTCGCGTTGCTCACGATCCAATGACTGTTAGCACAATATGGAATTGGTGGATTCAGGAGGGCAATACGGAACGCCGTACTGGATCCCAACTGCCTCGTATCACTAGCAGTCGGGATGACAGACATCTTATTCGCATAGCTGTAACGGATCGTGCAGCCACGTCTCGATCCCTGAGTCAACAGATGGGGACGTTTGCAAGACAACAACCATATGCACGAACAGTAGGACGACGTTTGCAGCAGCATGGACTATCAGCTCGGAGACCATGGATGCGGATACACTTGACGCTGCATCACAGACAGGAGCGCCTGCGATGATGTACGCAACGACGAACCTGGGTCACCAATGGCAAAACGTCATCCAGGTTCTGTTTACAGCATCATGATGGTCGCATCCGTATTCGGCAACATCGCGGTGAACGCACATTGGAAGCGTGTATTCGTCATCGCCATACTGGCGTATCACCCAACGTGATGATATGGGGTGCCACTGGATACACGTCTCGGTCACGTCTTGTTCGCATCGACGGCACTTTGAACAGTGGCCGTTACATTTCCGTTGTGTAACGACCCGTGCCTCTACCATTCATTCGATCCCCGTGAAACTCTACATTTCAGCAGGATAATGCATGTTGCAGGTCCTGTACGGGCCATTCTGGATACGGAAATTTATCGACTGCTGCCCTGGCCAGCACATTCTCCAGAACTCTCACCAATTGAAAACGTCTGGTTAATGGTGGCAGAGCAACTGGCTCGTCGCAATACGCAGGTCACAACTCTTGACGAACTGTGGTATCGTGTTGAAGCTGCATGGGCATCTGTACCTGTACACGCCATCCATGCTCTGTATGACTCAGTGCCCAGGCGCATAAAGGCCGTTATTACGGCCAGAGGTGGTTGTTATGGGTACTGATTTCTCAGGATTTGTGGACCCAATTTGCGTGAAAATGTAATGACATGCCAATTCTAGTATAATACATTTGTCCCATGAATACCCGTTTATCATCTGCATTTCTTCTTGGTGTAGCAATTTTAATGGCCAGGAGTGTAGACTCCGAGTTCTTAATTCTGGAAGTTAATAACCCATTTCTATGGGTTGCATGCCGTAATTTTTATTTTATTTTAACGACTTTGTAATTATTTCATTTTTGTGGTTTTTCTGAGACTGGACTTCATGCATCTCTGTAATTGCCCCCTATCGCGTGTAGCCGTATTTTATTTGCTTCAAATGTTCAAATGTTTGTTAAGCTTATGGGACTTAACTACGGGTTCATCAGTCACTAAACTTACAAACTACTTATCAACTACCTTATACTAAGGACGACACAAATACCCATGCCCGAGGGGGGATTCAAACCCCCGACCGTAGTAGCCGTGCAGACCGTGACTGGAGCGCCTCAGTCCCCTCGGCCACCGCGGCCGGCAATCCATTTATTTATGATAGAAGGTGCCAAGATTATGGAAACATAAATAATTGCTAGTCTTCTTCTGCAGTAACAGAATTGGTCATGATTGCATTCGTTTCGGAAATGCCACATTGCAATATAGATGAAAGTGTATCGATGAATTAACCGACATTTATCTGGGTATTACTTTATTTCATCATGTAGGAGAACGGACGTTTGTTGTCCTGCAAGTATTGGGTGGATTTACCATTTCTTTTGCTGTCTTCAAGAACGACGACGACGACTATGTCTATGAACGAGTAATAAACACGGGGCGAAAACTGATTCGTTATGTAATGTAACCCTCCGTTACCGGCAGGTGTACTCGGCCTCCTGACTGCGACTACAGGCAGTTTTTCTGCTTGGTGTGGCCGCCCCACTTGTTGGAATTCCTGCCCCCATTTTTTAAATCGCAAATCCCGCTGGAAAAAATTGTACGTGGGGCCGTATCCTTAGAACGTTCGACCATTCCACCGCGGCTGAACGCGGAACTGAACATTGGTTACAGGTAGATGGTGCCGAAAGCGCCCGACAATACTCGACAGTACACGATCGACGCACGTGGCTCGGCATTGTACAGCCACGTTACTTTTGAGAGTTCGGCTGCGTATTCCTAGCGTCTACTGAAATGGATAGCCATCGCGCAAATATATGTAATCACAGAGTATGTTCAGATAGAAAAGTTCCTATACATAATGTTGTTCAGTTGGCTCTCTTCGAGAGTAATCAGCGATGAAAAAAGAAAATTTTGGGGAAGATTCTAAAGCTGTGAAACAGAAGACCTGTTTCAGTAGCTAGCGTAGCATAGTTGGATATCTGGTCTGCCTAATGTCCAAGAGGTTCAGATCTCGTTATGTGCTTCAACACTATTTTTTAGTTTCGTATCTTTATCGAAAAAGACTGTTCACAACTTTTATCGTGTAATTGGTTTAAAAGTGAATTTTTAGTCGTATTTCTTTCACATTATTGCGAACATTGTCATTGTCATTATCTCACTTTTTTCCTCCTGTGAGTCTTTATTTATTTGGAATTCAGTTACTTCAATTTTTTAATATTACTATAATTAACGACATTTAAGCCAATTAACTGAATAAAAACTGCGATAAAAGTAATTTTGATAAAGATTTGGAAATGAAAAGTATTGGAAGAGGTGATAGCGTTCGAAACTGCACACCCTAGCACAATAACCAGACACGCTATCAAGAAATTGTTTTTTTCGGCGATTACTTTAAAGAGGCAGCTATCTGAGTGGCCTCTGTTTCAAAGCTCTACAGATTTGTGTAAAATTGCGAATGTTTTTTTGTCGATTACTCATAAATAAGCCTCACCATGCTGAATCACCAACCTACACCAGCGTATTATAATGCCTTCAAAACATCTATCCTTCAAGAGGGGACCTCTTCTTCTTAGTTATTAGAAATGTTCAGAGACTTAACTAAGGGGTCATCAGTCCCTAAACTTACAAAATACTTATGAACTAGCTAATACTAAGGACGGCACAAATATCCATGCCCGAGGGGGGATTCGAACCCCCGACCGTAGTGGCCGTGCAGACTGTGACTGACGCGCCGCAGAACGCTCGGCCACCGCGTCCGGCTTAGTTATTAGATCATGCACCAATATTTCTATTTTATTTTAATTTCACACGCTGTACTGAAAATAATGTACTGTCAGCAAATGTTTTTTATCAGCTACACACTCAAATTACAACGCAAAACACCAATTTTACTTTAATTTCATACGATTTCCTGTAGACGAATATATTGATAACAAATGTAATATGCGTACGCTTCAGTTCTTCGATTGTAACACTACAGTTCTTTAATGTCATACGTTTTCCTACAGATGGATATTTTAAAAGCGAATGTATTGTTATTTTCTTAAGGCACAGCTGCAAAAAAATAGTTTTATATTCTTATTGATGAATTCGAAAAATTTTCTGTAAGATGAGAAGGTAACAGAAAGTACATTTGTTTATCTGCTGCATGTCCAGTTCAGAAACCATGTTACATTTTAAATCTGCGTAGTTACGCTAGTCGTGAATCATTCGAAACAACTAACAGCGTAGCCAACGAGAAAGACAGGCCATTGCGCGCACGTCACGTAGCGTCGTCAGAGAAGACTTTCGAAATCGCTATCGCCAGCTGACTGTTCACTGGGGCACAGTCAACACCTTCTAGAGACAGGGCCTCACAACCGACCATGGCACATCACGCCGACAGGGCACGATAGCCAGCTGACTGGCCGACCACTGGAGCACAGCCTACAGATTCTAGAGACAAGTCCTCTCAACTGTCCATGTAATGTCTCCCAATAGGCTGCGATCGCTAGCTGATTAGCTGGCCGCTACATGGCAGTGAGCTGTGCTGCCGGCCGCGGTGGCCGAGGAGACTAAGGCGCTCCAGTCACGGTCTGCACGGCCACTACGGTCGGGGGTTCGAATCCCCCCTCGGGCATGGATATTTGTGCCGTCCTAGTTCGTAAGTAGTTCATAAGTAGTTTGTAAGTTTAGGGACTGATGACCCCGTAGTTACGTCCCATAGACTGTGCAAACATTTGAACATTTGATTTGAGCTGTGCCCCAGCAGGCAGGCAGTCAGCTAGTGATCGAGGGCTCTCGGTGTGACGTGACACGGACGGTTGTGAGGCCTTGTCTCTTTAAGGTGTTGGCACAGCCCACTGTCTCATTGCAGCCAGTTAGTCAGCTAGCGATTGAGCTGGCTCAAACCTTCTCTGATGATATGAGGTGATGTGAATACTATGGCCTGTTTTCTCATTGGCCACGACCAATAGCAGAACTCTTCTACAGTTCGAAGGACTCTCAGCTAAAACGGAAGTTGTAGGTGAAATGGTAATAATAAATTAGAACCTCATACGTGATTCGGGGGTGGGGGGGGGTTATGAGTCTCATACTTTATAAAGCAATATTTCCTGAATGTGGCGTGTTGTTCCAAGTTACATTCAGTGGTATACATGTACACTATCTGCATTATAAATCGTAAATAAAGTAAGTAGTAAATTCCTAATCAATCGAAACCTCATGTGTCAGGATGCAATTTTTCATTAACATTATCGATTTTCTCCTATCTCACGAACTATGTGTGGTAGTATGATATAATATCGAAGGTAAATACAACGACAAATGTGCCTACTGTCTGTAAAATTTCTTCAGAATACATTTAGCAGTGTGGAAGTAATAAATTGTAATGTCATGCCAAATACTGTACCGAGTGAGGTCACGCAGTGGTAAGATCACATTCGGGAGAACGGTGGTTCAAACCCTCCTCCGATCATCCTGATTTAGGTTTTCCGCGATTTTCCTAAATTACTCCACGCTAATGCCGTAATATTTTCTTTTAAATGGTACTAACCGATTTCCTACCCCATCCTTAGTTTAAAAAATGAGGATTTTGACTGCACGTTAATCCATAAGCTCTTTTCCTTACAAATGCCGTAGTTTTACTGCATGAACAGCGGAGAGTGGTAAGATATTTACTTCTTGTCCTTCATAATTTTCCTTGGGTTGTCAGTGATAAGAGTCTCATATAACTTTGAAATTATGGGTAAAGTATGTTGCAAGTCGCTAACTGCTGTCATTCTCAAACAGTCTATGAGTAAAGTCTCGTTAGTGACAAGTCGCACGATGTGGCAGTCTCCTACCTCTCATTGTTTACGACGTTATATCTCCTGAAGTACGTGTCGTATGCGTTTCTTACCCGGCTGCAATCGTTGCCTGACGGTGCAAAATGTGTTCCAAGTCTGGAAGGGAAAGGTCCATTACTTTAGAGCAGATGTGGAACATTGCCTCAAGTCGTGGTATTTCATGACGAATTTAACTGTTATAGCGTCATATCTCTTGAATTACGTGTCGCAGATGGTTATTACCATCACAGCGGCTGCAGCTCTCCAGTAAGGAATACCCGAACCACGGTTACTTCAAATCGGTCGAGTAGTAAAGGACGAGATGTGGAACACACACACACATATTATGCATTCACTTTAAAATTGCTTTAGGACTCTGCGAACTGTTGACGTTTTCTACTATTGGTAGGGATACGCTATAAGCGGTAAACGCGCGACGCTAAGACAAATTATCGAGAAATTTTCGCGTACTCTCGAGAAGTTGAAGACAGTGCTGCACTCTCTGGAGGCTGAGCGAAAAATACTCTACAAGGTAGCCAGATCTGTTGTAATCGTTCTCTTCCGTAATTGCAAGGAAGAATTTGTACTTCACACATTGGTGTCAAGTACACGCCTTTCTTTTGTTTGTACTGAATCAGTAGTAGTAGTAATACTCTACTCGCCATTAAAATTGCTACACCAAGAAGAAATGCAGATGATAACGGGTATTCATTGGACAAATATATTATACTAGAACTGACATGTAATTACATTTTCACGCAATTTGGCTGCATAGATCCTGATAAATCAGCACCCAGAACAACCACGTCTGGCCGTAATAACGGCCTTGATACGCCTGGGCATTGAGTCATACAGAGCTTGGATGGCGTGTACAGGTACAGATGCCCATGCAGCTTCATCTCGATACCACAGTTCATCGAGACTAGTGACTGGCGTATTGTGACGAGCAAGTTGCTCTGCCACCATTAACCAGACGTTTTCAATTGGTGAGAGATCTGGAGAATGTGCTGGCCAGGGCAGCAGTCCAACATTTTCCGTATCGAGAAAGGCCCGTTCAGGACCTGCAACATGCGGTCGTGCATTATCCTGCTGAAATGTAGGGTTTCGCCGGGATCGAATGAAGGGTAGAGTCACGGCTCGTTACACATCTGAAATGTGACGGCCACTGTTCAAAGTTCCGTCCATGTGAACAAGAGGTGACCGAGACGTATAACTAATGGCACCCCATACCATCACGCCGGGTGATACGCCAGTATGGCGACGACGAGTACACACTTCCGATGTGCGTTCACCGCGATGTCGCCAAACACGGATGCGACCATAACGATGTTGTAAACAGAACCTGGATTCATCCGAAAAAAATGGCGTTTTGCCATTCGTGCACCCAGGTTCGTCGTTGCGTACATCATCACAGGCACTCCTGTCTGTGATGCAGTGTCAAGGGTATCCGCATCCATGGTCTCCGAGCTGATAGTCCATACTGCTGCAAACGTCGTCCAACTGTTCGTGCAGATGGTTGTTGTCTTGAAAACGTCCTCATCTGTTGACTCAGGGATCGAGACGTGGCTGCACGATCCGTTACAGCCATGCTGATAAGATGCCTGGCATCTCGACTACTAGTAATACGAGGCCCTTGGGATCCAGTACGACGTTCCGTATTGTCCTCCTGAACCCACCATATTGCGCTAACAGTCATTGGATCGTGACAAACACGAGAAGCAATATCGTGATACGATAAACCGCAATCGCGATAGGCTAAAATCCGACCTTTATCAAAGTCGGAAACGTGATGGTACGCATTTCTCCTCCTTACACGAGGCATCACAACAACGTTTCACCAGGCAACGCGCGTCAACTGCTGTTTGTGTATGAGAATTCGACTGGAAACTTTCCTCATGTCAGCACGTTGTAGGGGTCACCACCGGCGCCAACCTTGTGTGAATGCTCTGAAAAGCTAATCATTTGCATATCACAGCATCTTCTTCCTGTCGGTTAAATTTCGCGTCTGTAGCTCGTCATCTTCGTGGTGTAGCAATTTTAATGGCCAAGAGTGTAGTAGTATTATAGTGTTTCTCAGAAGACAAGAAATGTAAGAGTATTATTAAAATACATATCTGACACAAATCAAAAACTTCATTATTACTTAAAACAAATATGTATTCTGCATGTATTCATGCGTAAATGAGAGAGAAAAGGAATCTTTCCAACAACAGTCGACTAGACTTGCAACGGCTGGTCTCTTGTGCTTGTGTGATTCGGTGCTGTTACCTAACTCGCACTACGATACGATTCCTGGGACTACTGCCGACGCCTCACAGCGACGAAGCCGGCAGGCTGTATAAGCCGCCTGGGCCTGCCTCTGGGCCACAGTCGCTGTAGAGATGCAGGGTTGCTCCTCCGGGCGGCCACCACCTCCGCTACTGCTGTCTGGGCCTGTCTCGACCTCAGGCAACCCTTCTGGGCCGCCGACGACGACACCGGCGTCACGTTACCTGGGCCTCTTCCAGGTCCCCTCTCGTCGCACCGAGTCCTGTGGTTCTCCTCGCCTAAGCGAAGCCCACCGCCGCCTCACCGCGCCGTCGTCACCCGGTTCCCCCGAAGATCATCCGCCTCTATCAGCGCCGCCACCTCTGCTGCTGCTGCTGCCGCTACGGCTGCCTCATCTTCGTCTTGTGTCACCCTTCTGTGTTCTGGTAACTGTAGCTCATTCTCATAAGGTCATCCCTGCCTCAACTCCTGTCTCATCCTCCGTCGTTTTCACTGCCGCCTCCGCTACCCCCACCACCTTCTCCTAGACTGTCTCCTCCCCCTCGTACCGGACACAATTCCCTCCCTCCTTACCCTAACTATACTGGCAACATTCGCCTCCGCCTCCTCACACGCCCCCACCCCTTTCCCCCAACAACCTATCATTTTACCCCAGACTCCTTTCCTCCCCTCCCAATCTCCAAGGTGCTCCTACCACAGTTCACATCAGCTGAGCCACTGTCTACACCCCTCTCTTCAAGCCCTTGAGGACACTGAGGCTACAGGGCTACAGGGCCAGCCCCATCTCTCTATTAACCCCCTCCCCACGTCCGTGTCCCAGCCTCTCCAAAACAATGAAAAGACCAAAGGTTCCTCCACAGAAACCACCTCTTCCATCACCAAAAGGGTCCCCAATCCTCTTGCAACTGATCCACCAGTCCCAATGGGTGCCGCCCCCCTCATGCAGCCTGCGTTCCTCTCCAACCACTCCTTCCCTCCCCACCCTCTTCTCTCTACACTTTGTTACAGTTTGGTTCCCATGCCACTCCACTCTCACAACCCTCCCCCTTCCCCCAACCACTGCCTCCCATCGCCAGCCCTGCCCCTCCCCGATGGCCTCCCACCCTCACCACCGTGATCACTAAGATCAGCCAAGCGATTATGGAGGCAGTGCAGTTGGAGACGCTCCAGCAGGATCCTCACCTCTCCAAGTCGGTCCTTCCTGATGTGTGTCGTCAAAGAAGATGTGTCATCCATTAGCCATCTTCTCACCAACCAGGCCCTTAACTAGAGCCACCATAAAGTGACCCTCCAGTGCCCTCCGCAATCCTACCTTTGCTAACAATGACTAAGTGACAATGACCACCTCCCTGAAAATTGCTGTTTTCTCCCCCCTCCCCCGTCTGACCACATTGATAAGTTTCTCATTTACGCACCTCCTGTCCAAACGTCGCTGCTCCGACCCCTACTGCAACACCTGCAGCGAGGTTTACCACACCATCTCGAAAAAATGCAGACTCGCCCTCCTCGTACCTAAGGAGAACTATGCATGTTATCCCCATTGTTGCCCGTATCGCTACCAATAATTCCTTATGCCCTCTCCCATTGCAGAGGACATAATCCATTTCCTTACCATCGTCCTCCAAAACTTTACCCTTTTCAATGCCACCACACCCTTCACAAAGTCTCCCTTGCTGCCCCCTCCCTCTTTAACCTCAAATCTTAAAACCAGAAAATCGCAAAACCATATACACTTCTCCTTTATCCGAAACGACCACCAACACACCCTAGTTTGGTCCTTCCCTTCCTCACCTCTTCCTCCCCTCTTTTCCTTCTCAATCATCATGTTGCAGCAAAAACTCACCCTTTTGTACTCCAACATTCGCTCCCTCCCCACCAACAAACTCCTACTCTTGAATACCTTCTCCCAACACCCCGTGGACGCTTTCCTCCTCAATGAAACGTTTCTCCTCCATCACCTACAAGCAGCAGCCACCCCTATCTTCTCCACCGCCACCGTCCATCCCCTGCACAAGTAAGAGTTGCTTTTGGCCACCTCTGGCACCACCTGGTTTGGCCACATCCCTTCCCCAACATCCCGTATGAACTCCTCATTCACACCCTCTGCCTCACCTCCCTTACTTGCGCAACCATTTACATCTGTTCCCGTGCCCTTATCCCTTATGACGTTCTAGTCCACATAGGTGGCATCTTCTGACCTACATGATGTTTGCCTACCTCAATATCCATTCCCATACTACGGCTGAACTCCATCAGTGGCATCAATTCCTTCCTACCTTTAGTGAAAACGTCGTTCCCCGTTTCCCTCCACACCCGTGTTTGTAGCAACACTACCCCTTACGTCATCATCACGCTACCACCGACGTCCTTAACCCCATTGTCAGTGAACATGAACACATTCTCCTCACCTTCACCCAATTGCTCGGCGTCCCCATAGTCACCACCAACCCCCACCTCCCATACTCGTCCACGACTTCTCCTTGGCAGACTGGGATGCCTTCGCCTCACCAACACCCACCAGGTCGAAGGCCACCACCTCTCCTGATGATATTGACCATGCTGCCTCCTTCTTCCAGTAGACCTTGTCTGACACTGGTCATTCCCATATTACCACCAAACCCATTCGGCCACAATGCCCCACCCTCCCTCCACAGGCTGTCTTGCTCCTATGGGTATCCCGCTGCCTCTACCGCTCTTTCCTCTGTACCCGTGACTGGGATAAACTTCTCTGATGATGGCAACTCCAGAGGCACGTCGTAGTTTCCTGACTGTCAAAAAATTCCAGGACTGGTGTCAAACAGTTACACCGCTTAATGTCCACCTCCCATCCACTTGTCCTGGTATTGGAACATTTTCCATCAGCTTACAGATTCGAAATCTTAACCCACCTACCCTCTACTTCACCTCGACCAGCCCCTGTCTCATAATGCAAGTAAGGCTAGTCATTTTGCCTCCTTCCTCTCTAACGTCTTTTCCATTCCTGATAATTCTCACTGTGATTACTCTCTATTGCCAGACGTCCATGAAAAGAAAACGGAAATCTCCACCCTACCTCTAGCTCCTGGCTTCCAGTACCTGGATCACATCCGCCCTTCTGACCTTAACACCCCCATCACAGAACACGAAAAACAATTAACACTATGCACCAGACACACCCCAGCTCCCGGCCACGACCGCATCACTTACCGCCACCTCAAGAAATGCTCCCTCTCCTTCCTCACAACCGCTGCTACCCTCTATAACACTATCTTCTACACAGGCTTCTACCCCACCCTGTACAAAATATCCTGTGCTCTCTTGTTCCTCAAACCAAACAAACTTCCATCTGATACCTCCTCCTACAGGCCCATCTGCCTCACCCCAGTGTTCAGGAAGGTCTTTGAAACTATCCTCTGCCAACGCATCCAGCACCATCTCCGTCTCCACCACCTTATCCCTGACATAAGTGTGCCTTTTGCCATTCTTTCGCCTCTGACAACAAACTCCTACATCTCACCCAACTCCTCTCCCTCCAGTTATATTTCCATCGCACTGTCACCTTTGTCGCCTTGGACCTGAAAAAGGCCTATGCCCACGTCTAGCGTCACGACCTGTGCACATCCCATCAACCTCTTCAGGGAAATTTCCTCCTTTCTTTCCAATCACCCTAATACCGGCCCCCATCTTCTCTACCCCTCCGCATATGTGCCCCATATACCTCTTCTATACCTCCTCTACACCTCTGATATTCCTAAACCTGCCCCTCTCGTTCACATCTTCCGTTGTGCTGATGACACCACCTTCCTGGCCTTGGCTCACACCCTCGCCCGTTCTCATTGTCTTCTCTAGCAATACCTTGACGTCTTGGCACTTGGGGCAACGAGTAGCTCCTCTCCATCAATCCTTCCGAAACTCAGGCAATCATTGTAGGTCAAATCACCCCCTCCTTCCGTCCCCTTCTACTCACCCTACACGGCCGAACCATCTGCCTTTCTCCCCACCCTTAAATACCTAGGACTGAACGTAGACTGTATCCTCTCTTGGAGTTCCCACCTACGCACCATCTATACTAATAATAAATCTGTAAATGTAGGCCTGTCGCTGTTCACTTAAATCTTCAAAACTACTGGACGAATCTTCATGCGGTTTTCACAGGAAACACGAGAAAAGTTTGGGTCAACATATAGGCACAATTTTATCAAAATCGGATTACAAAAAAAATATATCGTAATTTTAAGTGTTTTCAGTAACCGTCGTGTCTGTTTGTTCAAGTATTAATAACCTCTTATTTACGAAACTGCTTCACAAATTTGCGTGGGGTTTTCTCAGGTTACTTGACTGTAACTCTGGACAACATATAGACTTCGTTTCATAAAAATCGGATCACGGAAGCCGGCCGCGGTGGCCGAGGAGACTAAGGCGCTCCAGTCACGGTCTGCACGGTCACTACGGTCGGGGGTTCGAATCCCCCCTCGGGCATGGATATTTGTGCCGTCCTAGTTCGTAAGTAGTTCATAAGTAGTTTGTAAGTTTAGGGACTGATGACCCCGTAGTTAAGTCCCATAGACTATACAAACATTTGAACATTTTTTTTGGATCACGGAAAAAAAGAATACCGTAATTTGAAATTTTTTATCTAAGACCGTCATGTCTGCCTGTCTCTTCGGACACGTTTATCTCCAAAACTACTTGACATATTTTCATGGGATTTTCACTTGTAACTTGAGCATGTCGTGCGGTTACATAAAGGCTTCAATAATTGAAATCGAATTAGAGAAAATAAAGATAACGTAATTTAATCATTTCTTTATTTGAAGATAATCTCCAGAAGTAATACACGAACTTTCATGGGTTTCCACAGCTAAATTGACAAGAATTTGGAGAGTAACATAGGCTTCATTTCATCATGATCGGTTCAGAGGAAGGAAAGATATCGTAATTTAAAGTTTTATGTATATAATATGCTTATAAGTATGGTGTAGTACAGCAAACCTCCAAGAGTATTATACGAACATTCATGGGGTTTAAAGGGTCAACTGAGAGTACCTTGGGGCAACATATAAGCTTCATTTCATCAAAATCGGATCAGGAGAAGAAAATATATAGTAATTTGTATTTTCTGGTGAATGCTATGCTTGAATTACAACGTAGTATAGCAAAATCCGATAGAGGCGCTGTTACATAGTATACCAAATAACCAAGGAGGTATTCTAACCTCCTTGCAAAAAACTAATAGATGGCGATGCTGCGTTTTTTATTCACATAAATAAGGTATAATACAATGAAACAAGGGCTACGATTTTCCTTACGGCAGCGGTGTAGTGTAATGATGTTGGCAACGACCGTTGAATCCTTTTTAAAAAATCAGGGGAATAATTCTTTGTGTTGATAATGAAATAAAAAATTAATGTTGTTCATCAGTAAATTAATGATCTCTCTAAAGCGAATATTTCATTGCCAACGTTAACATACTAAATCGCTGCCACTGCAATTCCTTGCAATGCCATGGAAAGGAGAAAAGTGATTCTTTCCGTGGGTATCGTTTAAATTTTAAAAATAACGACGTTCCTTCGCGTCTATCGATGTTTTAATTTACTAAGAATTCTTTGCAAGGAAAACCGAATTTATGTTGTTTCATTTCTGATTTCGGTGGGTACTAATTACATCTTGAGTCCATTCTGTTTACGAATGCCGCGAAAACGCCATAGTACAGGAAAGTACAAGTGGGGCGACGTTAGTTACATAGTACATCAAATAACTAATTAGGGCGTTTCTGAGTTTTTCATGCTCATAACTATTGTGTAATACACTACAAGAAGGGGTACATTTTACTTACGGCGGCGGCGTTGTGTGCTGATGTTGGCAACGGTCGTTGAATGCTTTTTAAAAATTCAATCACGTAGAATAAGGATAATAATTCTTTATGTTCACGATGAAATAAAATTGTATGCTATTCTTTTCAGTAAATTAATCATCATTCTAAAGCGAATAGTTTGTTTCCAACTATAGCAAACTAAACTGCTGCCACTGCAAGTAAAATTTAACCTAGGTAGGACACAATATTTTGTTCCCATAGCTGTATCCCATATGCTTTGGAATGTCATGGAGACAAAATAAGTGCATCATTCGACGGGTATAACCACTAAATTGTATATAGAGTAGAAATATCTATGGAGTGTGCACTGCTTTCTGTGCATCTTCTCAACGTGAAGCCATAATTACCACGTTATATTGAGACAAGTCCATTCTTTCCACACATTTATTGCTCTTATGATTGGTTTGTACCGCATTGGCTGCAGAGTAGTCTCACCTTCTTTTCGCAGTGCAACCACGTAACATGAAATAATATCTAAATAAATGTGTCACAGAAGCAATAAGAAAGTTGAGGAAACGTCGCTAAAAGGGCCATTTACACATACTCATCCGTCTTAACCGAACAAAGATAAAGTCAGCGATTAATACATTTTCCCCAATATCGCGTGACATTTCCAACTTATGCTGAGGACACAAAATCTGTTCTGCGCGTCTGAATGCTCACTCCAGAGATATTTCTGCTCTGTGGTTGCCACTAGAGATAATACACACACTCGAACGACAAACTCATCAGAAATGTTTCTGCTTTCATAATTGTTCAGTACAACATTGTGATTAAAATTTGTAATTACTTACTTTTGATGTAGACTACATTAAGATAAAGACGTCTTCTTTTGCAGAAACAATTGCACTTAGAGTTATAATCCGACTTCTGAATATATAGTTCTATAACACAAGGTCGATTTCAACTTCGTACTTTACGAAGTAATCACTGCAGGACTTGGTAACATGTATTAGTTGAAACAGTGGCCGATGCTGGTAACACAGTCAAGACAATTCGCTGGAAATACTATATTTATTGGAAAGTTGTATACAGACGATCAGCTGACGCCATTCCTTCAAAGATTACCCAGACGTACTTCATCGCACATTGACACCAACATGACGTTTTATTTAGACAGACATGAACTGCTCTGTTCATGGAATTACCAGACTTTCAGCATTCGTCGAGTTTTCGGTAATAGGGATCACTGCATACAGAATAACGATATTGTCCCCAGTGCAACACTGCAACATACTGATACTTCAGAATATACTTACTGTCAGAGATACGTCAAACGTTTAGCACTATACCATAGAACCAAACATGACGCTGTTATTGTTATTATTTCTCATCTCAACGATAGAAGTTCAAAATGTTCAAATGTTTGTAAAGCTTATGGGACTTAACTACGGGGTCATCAGTCCCTAAACTTACAAACTACTTATGAACTACTTAAAACTAGGACGGCACAAATATCCATGACCATGCACCCTAGTGGCCGTGCAGACCGTGACTGAAGCGCCTCAATCCCCTCGGCCACTGCGGCCGGCACGATGGAAGTGTTGTCAGAAGTTTACGCCAAACAGACAATTACACAACGTAGTCTTAACTTTATGAACACAACCTAACATTGAATTTACATCGTTTCAGAGTATTTATTTCACTTTTTGTATGAAAAGATTTTTGAACATTCATCGTTTTCTACAATGACTTCTACTTAAATTTGACATCTTGGCTAGGAGAACTGAGTTTACTGACAGAGCGATCCAACAAAGATTCTGTTTTTACTAACCTACGTCTGGGACCAAACCATGATATACACAGGTCCCTCTTTAACAACCGTTGTGAAGCACGGGCATATAAGCTAGTCCAAGATAGAGCACAGTCCCGTCTCTGTCTCCTGGAACTCCTCATTGGCCTAACTTGGTGTCTACACCCTTCCACAGTCCTTTACACCTACAAATCCTTCGTATGCCTCATCTTTTGCATAGCCCATCCTGCCTGGATCCCCAGCCCCTCATCCATCTACAAAAGCTGAGAGATCCTGGAATGCCGTGCACTCTGCCTCACCATCCATATCCCCCTGTGTTCCCCATTCCCCAAATGGATCCTCTGTGAGCTCATCCCCTTCCCCCACCTTATACTCTTCATTGAACACCTCCAGTACCTCTTCCACCAATTAGACCCACCTCATCCCCTCGTCCATCCCCTCATCACAGACCCTAGGTCATTGCCGCGCCTCCCTCACTGTGTTCCACACGTCCTCCACCTGTTGACTTTCCTTATTCCCTCATAAGGTAACTTCTGTGCCCGCCCCCTCCTGGATGATGCGCTATGCCTTTACATTTTCCTTCCTACCAGCTGTGATCCTCCACCTTCCTCCCTGTTCCTATCCCTCGCATAGGGCCCCATCCCTCCCTTCCTCCTCGCCCCTCCTACCCCTTCGTTCCTCCAGCTGTTCCTCCGGCACCTCCCCCCCTCTCCTGACCCTCCTTGCTTCCCAGGACAACCAGCCTCGCTTTCCTCCTCCAGGCTCCGTAGCCCTTCCTTCCCCCCTTTTCTCCTCTCCCTCCTCCCTCCTCCCTCTCCCCCTCCTCCTCCCATGTTCATTTCTCCATCTTTCATCACCATCTTTGTTATGTTCTAGTGTTATGTCTCAGTGTGGTTTTAAAAACAGCGTGTTGCCAACCCACGGCCGACGCCCTGTGTTATTTTAATCGTCGGTGTTTCTCCTGTGCCTTCGTGTTGCCTGCTGTATGCTTTCTTGATTGTCGACGTTTCTGTGTTTTTCAAAAGACTTCAATGTTTACTCCGTTTTCATGCAGTTGTTATGTTTTCCATTTAAAGCCACAATGTCACTGTATTTATTGTCTGCAGAATTTTTTCACCTTTAATATTTTTCTTTCAGAATGGTCTTCCGTATCCGAGGTCGACTGATGTTTAGTAATAATGAGTAATTTTAAATGTCTTATTATATCTGTTGTATTTTGTGTTACATTATGGAGATTTTTAACACGTACATTGTAACAGTTGTGAAGTACTGTCAGCTCCGCAACTGTCCTTATTTGAATAAGAACCACAGCGAGCTGCGAGCATTGCCTGTCAACACACCACCACCGAAAGAGAAGGCTGCGGCGCTCTCGTGTGACGTCACGCGGCGTAGGTCGCGATCGCGTAGCTCACTGGCTGTCCACTAGCCCCAGCCCACCAGTCTCTAGCGGCCAGCCACTCAGTTACAAGCAGCGGCCTACTCGGCTTTTGGCAAGATCTATGTGTGTTTTTTTATTTTTTTATTTTTTTTATAAAAAGATAAGGAAAAGGTAGGCATAAACTTTATTTAATTCCTATAATAATATACACAATCTCCAACAATCTTTATGTTATAACAATTCCCGTGTCCTTTCACCCACACACAACAACCTTCTTGCTCATTAATTTTCCGATGACTCCTTGTCCTCAACGTGAAAGGCATGGTACTACAACCGTGATATGAAAAACTCATATTTTACGAGTACCATGCCTTTCACGTTGAGGACAAGGAGTCATCGGAAAATTAATGAGCAAGAAGGTTGTTGTGTGTGGGTGAAAGGACACGGGAATTGTTATAACATAAAGTTTGTTGGAGATTGTGTATGTTATTATAGGAACTAAATAAAGTTTATCCCTACCTTTTCCTTATATTTTTATAAAAAAAAAAAAAATAAAAAAATAAAAAAATAAAAAAAAACCACACACATTGATCTTGCCAAAAGCCGAGACACGACAGCGCCGCGGCCTTCTCTTTAGGTGGTGTTGGTCAGCATCAGCAATCAGTTCAAATAATCCAGCGCGTGATGCACCAGTCAACAGACACGTAGCGACAATACTTCGTAACGTACACAGCGCAGAGTTTTAAGAACATAATCCTAATTCGACGTTTAGAGCTCTATCGCAACACATCATCATCCACAACTGGAAACAGATACTGCAACACATATTTTAAACACTTTCTACTTAAATTTTATCCCAACTACCCTACGACACTACGTAACAACAACCACCTCCAACCCAACGATCGAACTACAACACCAACCTACAACAAACAGCTGATTTTTTAAATGTTTGTAAATCTAAGAGCCTTAACTACGGTGGTCATTACTCCCTACGCTTGCAAACTACGTACATTAAGGACAACACACAAGCACCCATGCCCCAGGCAGGATTAGAAACCCAACAGCGAACGGCTGCACTCACGGCAACTGGACGCCTTAGTGCTCACGGCTATTCTGCCGCGGCAGCTCTTTTATACTAATGTTCTAATCTAACTAGCAAGCGGCGACAATGTAGGTACCTCTGCATCGTGGGTGGATCCCTCTCAAACATCTAACCGATTGATCATACATCTTTCAGCATTACAGGCCCCACCAGAGAGTGGTCACTAGACCAAATACCTAGTGTGTTTAACGAGCACTCGCACACAAGCAGCTATCGTACCCCCTTCTAACAAATCATTACTCTCGATAAACAACCACTTACATCGTAAAAAGGACATGTGCACACAGAACAGCTGACAAGGAACGATCCAGATCAAAACCAAGTTCTTTTTCTTATATTCCTTAGAACCAACAACGTAAATAGTCTACACAATTTCGAACTAATACAACACCCGAAAATTTTTATTGAATTCCAAGATCAATCCTATCAGAGACTAAACAAACGATTAAACGCGAGCTAACTACCCATCTTTTAATCGCCTAACCATAGGGTTTCTTGAAATCGATGCTTCTAGACCGAAGAACAATAATTTTCCACTGCAAGCATTACTTCTACGCTACCAAGAGACGTCCATTCGTAACGTCAAGGAGATAAATACTCCACAGCCATAACACTGCTAAGTATCAATACGTAGTCCACAAATGTAGAGCCGGCCGCGGTGGCCGAGGGGACTGAGGCGCTCCAGTCACGGTCTGCATGGCCACTACGGTCGGGGGTTCGAATCCCCCCTCGGGCATGGATATTTGTGCCGTGCTAGTTCGTAAGTAGTTCATAAGTAGTTTGTAAATTTAGGGACTGATGACCCCGTAGTTAAGTCCCATAGACTATACAAACATTTGAACAAAGAAATGTAGAACACCTCCAGGTTGCAACGAACCATGCGACTAAACAGATCGAAATCGATATTTCGCACAAACCAGGATACATCGTACACACCAGATTACGAATGAGAGCTAATTTTACGAAGAAAGAATATTACAGTACTTCCATCAACAGCCATAAGAATATGAAAAAACGATTTGTCACAGCTATACCAGCGCTCGTAATACAACATCGACACAATAAAGGCCATCTCTACAGGGCATAAAGAGAAATCCGCACACAATCGCAATACCGACAAACACTGCAACACTTCTACGAATCATTCCAACGCAGTTAACACAAACGAGGTATTTACCGTAGGAGTTGACTACAACAGCCGTTATAATTAGCGATAACCTATTTTACACACACACACACAAACAGTAGGATGAGCGCTAAATTGCTATGTAAAGTCAAACTCCAGTCCATCGTTAACATCGATTTAAACGAGCGCTTACTTAGATGCAGACTAGAACAGCACAGAAGTACATCTCCAATAACTGACCAACTAACAATTACTCGATAAATCGAAACACTCCCTACTGACACATAATCTATGTTCCGGTATTTTCTCCTAGATCCATAGGCCCGCAAAACCCAAACTTTCTACACGAAAAGCTGTGTCTTAACAAAAAATAGCTGTTACAGATGCAAACTACTACATATTTTAGGTAATCACTTCGACGTTGGATCGATCCTCAGCACACTTGATCCCCCTACAGATCTTATGATCTACAGCAAACACCTCTTAAGGTTGGTCTATATACACCGCAGAAGAGTAAAAGGCTCTTTCCACAGATGGAAGCAACCTAGAAAGCTTTTTAACACCAAAACCATACGCTTACAACACATTCAATCCTCTTTAGGACGAAACAAGGCACACCTAGTAAGGCACACAATTATTACTCAAAATGTGCTTTTAGCATGATAATTCTATACGAAGAACCGCGTGTTACACCGGTCTTCTTACACAACAAAACCAGGGCCATTCGTCTTATGTCCTCCTACAAGCGACAAGTAACGTTTGTACGTATAATTTATACGCATGGCAGGTAACGTTTCGATCAGAGTTCCATCTAAGCTGGTTATTTGTCACAACCCGCTTCGCGAAAACTGTACAGGGCTGCGGAAGAAAAAGAAAAAAAAAACAAAAAAAAAAACACAACAGACCTAAATCTATCCATTTTAAGATAAATAGACCCATAGATAAAAGAAATACACATCACACCCTTCGATTGCTTTTCTATTAAGACAGTGGAATGTTAATCGAATTATGCTTTTGAATAATATTGTAGCTGGAGAACTAAACAGAGCCGATAGAATATAAATGCCTCTAGTTAGGGTCATGCGTTATACTAACCACAGAATCAAACCAATCGTCGACTGTGTTTTCCAGGTAGAAGACGATGCAGACGTTAACGACCACATTACGTACCCCTGAGAACCTGGTAGAAAAACAAAATAGAGAGACAGAACACGGTATTCGATACTCAACTCTTATTACGTATAGCTTATACACCACTCCCACCATACAGAATATAGCCATAGTAACAACTGTCTACAGTATTACTAACCATCTAACCTTGTAGAATACATACTGTATCGTATTTTAGGTAATCATATTGTCGCATCTGCGCACATCGATAACACTGCAGAAAAAGTTTGTGCAGAGGCACGGAAAAAATAATGCAAAGGACCGTTTTGTGTCCCAGACTCGTCGCCGCTTTTGTGTCTCGTTTCAGTCGTAGGTGTCGGTGGTCGAGTAGACAGACCGACACAGGAATAAAGGATGCACGCTTGTGCAGGTAGGAGGTGACCAGCCAGTGGGACAGCAGAAACTAGAAACACTAGAGTAAATTAGAACGAGATATATATTTCTTAGAGACTTAGTAATACTTAACTTTTACATAGCTCAGTACTGCAGAATGCTGATACATAGTTGAGCTAGAGGCCTGCCTAGTGCCTATCCGATAGTCTTCACTGGTGCCTATCTGATTCCGAAGTGTTAACTGGTTCCTATCTCAGTCCCAAGTGAACGATGTCGTTCAGTGGTGGCCACGAGCGGAGTTGTAGCAGAGGGCGCTCGTGGCTGACGTAAGAACGCCGCGCCGTGCGTGCATGGCGGCGTGCGGCGAAAGTAGGTGGCGCGCACTTTAGACTTGTGCGACACCACAGACCGAACTACATCTCTTTTTAGGGTGAATCAAGCTACTGAGCACAGAAATTCACACGACAACCAAAGGATCATGTCCTAGTATGACTCCGACTCGTTCTCCAAATTTATGCTTATGTGTGATATTTCTAGGCGAAAGTCCAAGTAACCTCCATATAGGCGAGAGGTACAACGCTTCTGTCAATTCTAGGTGCGTTCTTCGGGACTTGTGGTACAGAGAGAGAGAGTGACCAGACGGCAGAGTGCAGCACCATACTATTCAATCTTATTAACTAACAGTCATATGTAAGGAGCCGTACTCTGCCATTGACCTGTTATAAAGTATCGTTTGCATTGTAACAGGACAGAGAGATTCCTTAGAGGGGTATACACTGGAGGTAGAATTAAACTACCCGAATTCTCAGTATTGTCGGAAGGCGTATAAAACCATACAGGATTACAGGAAGACCGAAACCTTAACTATCGAAGTACTGGACGGGGAACAGCGACACATCAATCTAAGGAACTGTTGGTATGTTTTGAAAAGAAATATGTGTATTGTAACAGGGTACGAGATGGAGTATTAAATTTCGGAACTTGATAATTTTAAGAGCGACTGGTATGATTTATACGAGAGAGAGAAAGGGTGTTGTTGTTAGATGGGGCTTGTATGTGAAAGCATGTTTGCTTTCGGGACGGGAGGCTGACGCTGACTGCTGATGTCAGGCTGGGTCCTGCTCCATTAAATAAATGCAAAGCGCGGTACACTCGTCAAAGTGGAGTGTCTGTGTGTGTGTGTGTGTGTGTGTGTGTGTGTGTGTGTGTGTGTAGAGCTCTTGCGTAGAAGGTTTTGATCAAAAAATTTTCAAAGGTTTGTAGAACTTATGGGACTTAACTACGGGGTCATCAGTCCCTAAGCTTACAAGCTACCTAAGACTAATGACGGCACAAATTTCCATGCCCGAGGGGGGATTCGAACCCCCGACCGTGTTGACCGTGGAGACCGTGACTGGAGCGCCTCAGTCCCCTCGGCCACCGCGGCCGGCAGGTTTTGATCCTTTGGATATGTAGCTCAGATGTTTTTTTTTTTGAGAGAGAATGCTTAAAACGTTATGATATTTTGTTTAAACATGTAGCTTATGTTTGTTATATGTAGCTTGCCTGGAGAACACTGCTATCGCAGTGGAGATGGAGCTACATTACTGTTAGGCGTTTAAACGATAATCATTCATACCGTTTCTGAGAGAAATTGTTAACGGAGCTGTGTTACACGCCTACAGTGTTTGACACTCAGGTTTGGGGCGGTTGTTACCGTTACATTACGTTCGTCGGCTGTTGTGAGCATTGTCTGTACAGTTATTTTGCCTAGGCTAACAGACGGATGGGCTTTAAACGCATTCCTTGCTGTTTCTGGCTGTAGGTGGACGCTTTCACCTGGCAGGCTGCAAGCGCTCGACCGTAGAGGACTGTGATATTGTTTGTTCTGTCCTTCTGGGAAGGGTGGGTGGCGGCGACCTTTGATTAGCGGTCAGGCAAGTGTCCGAGGGTGGAGGGGTAGGAGTGGCGTCAGTCTGGCGGTGGCGGTAGCGTCGGCATCTGGGGCAAATAACAGGTAAGTGTTTACGTGTCCTTCAAATGCCTCAGTTATTAAGTGCAATTACATGTAACCTGTCAATCATCCTGAAGTGCGCTATTGTTCGAGTGTGGCGGCGTCCTTTGATCAGAGCTAGCGCAAGTGGCCTGATGGGAGGGGGGTACCTGGCATGGATGACAATGTCGTCGACAGGCGAATCTCACTGTGCTTAAACTGGTGTTTCCGTACTACTAACGGTATTTTGGCTTTTAATATATTCTTCAGTATAAAATCGTTTGAAACGAAAAAAAAAAAAATATATGAAACTGCAATGTTACTATCGAATTAATGAATGGAACGCGTAATACGTTTGCTTTGACTATATTCTTCTACAGCAATTCCTAAGAAATTAAAGTAAAACTGTGATGTAATAACTTGAGTTGCTGTGAGGATCGACGTTTTGAAACCATACATTGTACCTTGATGTGAGTTGGTCATATGCCTTGGTGACCTCCCAGGAGGCTCACGGTTCTTTGGTGAGTACGTGTAATGCGAACATGGGGCTCCATGCTAATGCAGTCTCTCTTCCTTGTTTCCTCCCTGGACTGCATTTCCTTTACCTTCCCCTCCTTTCCTATCCTCAGTCCTTCCTCTCTCCACCAGGGGACTGATGACCGTATCAGTTTGGTCCCCCTGTCCCAAACAACCAACCGACCAATCACCTTAGTGAATTCGAATTTATATGTAATCGGTGAAAAAAGCTCGGAGTTTTGCACAAATGTAGAGCTCTGAACCAGAGGAGACAGGTAGCTGCTGATCTCCCTCTTTACGAATAATCGCCGACAAACATTTTAGAAATTTCAGGTATTAGAGCTTCAATATAAATTCCCAGTTTCGTCAGGTGCTGTTGCATAGTAGATATCGTTTCTGCTTAATATGCTAGACCAACGGCCGTGACCCAGTGGATACACTGGTTTCCTTTAGATCACCGAAACTAACAAGGGAACATCATCAACTCGACCTCATATTTTATTGAGATAAACACATGAGCTAGGTAACAACCCAAGAAATAGATATCACGTGAAAATTTTGGCCATTATTCAGATAGTACGCAGTTACAGCTTTATCAAAGTACAGCTTTTAAACATCCGCGTAGTCGGATTGTTCCTCACTCAACCTGCTTCACTACGGCCACTTAATGGCCGAACGTCTAGTACCGTGAGCAGGGTCTAGTGAGAGGTTTGTGTTCGCAATTTCAATTAACCCTCCAGGACCGGTATGGAATGATGACTAATATGCAACAATTAAATGTCAAAGAATTAGAGCTGTTTAAAGTCTTCACCGGTAAGCATACTCATTTGCAGTTATTAGACGTAATATACACGGTAAAAGAAAATACATGGCGCTTTCTTTATGCTTTTCTTTATATCTTTCAACTGCGCTGCAGATATCATAGACAATTGCACTGATGAAGACGTACTGGATATAAAAGAATATAGCGGGTTGACGTTCAGTTCAGAGTTATAAGAGGATGACGTCGACGATAACGACAATGGCATTTTACCACCGTTAGATTCGTCGAGCATTTTCATTGCTTCAACGGGGCTTATGCATGGGATTGAGGTCGTCAGTGATGGTAAAAGCTGCTTTCATGATTTCAAATCGTCGAATACCACTTTGCACGTCTCTGTAACAGAAGAATATGTGCAACGAGCCGTTGCGTTTTGGAAAAGTGGAAAAAAGAGGAATCTTATCTTTCAAATTCGTCAAAAGGAATTTAAAATCATTAAAACACAAAAGGGATCTGTACGTTTGGAGAAAATATGTTGCAAACTGTGGTGCGTATTATCAAAAGTTTGCAAAAGTAAATTTAATCTGTTTCGATTAACGTAATAATGCATACAGCGAAATGGAGCCGATCCACGGCATTAACATACATCAGTGAGGCGTTCAAGCTGCAGTGGAGGTGGGCATAAAAATTACATCCTATGGGTGGGTTTACAGTTTCAAGAAGAAGTATGGTATTGTGTCACGAAATATCACTCATTTAAAAAAAAAGAGTTACTTAACGAAACAGCCATAATTAATGGCTCTGAAAAATTCGTCGCTGACAACAGAGATGTCATTGAAGTGGTCGGTACACGTAATGTTTACAATATAGATCAAAGTGGATTTAATTTAGAAATGACCTCAAGTCGATCTCTTTCAAAGAAAAAGGGGACAAAAGATGTCACAGTCCGTCAGTAATACGACTCATAACTTGAAAGACGTCCGTCTGTCGTCTTCCATATATTTCTTATAAAATTGTAATTTATTTGATGTCGCTAGATTAGCATTTTGTTAAAACTAGAACCCCACTATTTTCAAGACACTAGGAATAGCAGTTTTATTTCGTGTTTTAAAATATTAGTTTCTGAAACGTTAGTTAATATTGCTAGGATTTTGTTACTTTAACAATTTATTATTTTGGTTATGAATGTGCCAATAAGTACGGTTTCTCCACTACGCCACTGTCCCTGTGAGAATGTGTATTTGTTTTACTTTTAAGTGGATGTGCGAGAATCTAATGGCTGTCTGAATGTGGGCGGTAATAGCTCCCTTGGCATGGTTCTCTCTGGCTCAGAGTCGATAGTTAGTCGTTACCAACCCCTGCTGCTGATGCGACCAAAGAGGTGTCTACATCCTTTGGTTACAAGCCAGTCAACGAGCCTTCTCCAGGGCGAGTCACGAGATCTTCTCTCCCCACCACTGCTGTTTCCTGCGATTTTCCAGTTTCCAGTAGCTCTCTCGCGGTTCCTGGCCGCTCTATCGTCACTCTGTGCTAGGATTGTGGTGAGGTAAGGTTGGTTCTTGTCTAGTGCTTGCGGAGTTGGTAGGGATTCGTTGTCTAGCATGTTTAACTTACACTCTTGAACTTAGCTTTATTTTTTGGAATATTCCTTTCGAATGTGTGCGGAAATGTGTTCTAGTTTTTCAATTTAGTGATTTCCAACAGATAAACATGGTGTATGTATTACTAGTTTCAGTTTGATAACGGTCTGGTATAGTCAAACCTTTTGTGATTATGTGGCTGTGTACGAACTCGGTGTAAATTCTTTCTAGCTTTGTGGGGTCCGATTTCTAACAGATGATATGTTCATTTTTCTACAGTGGATGTAAAATTTTTCTTATCGTTTCCTTCCGTGCGTGATATGTGTTCCACATGGTCGATTCTTAGAACAAAACGTTCAGCTTCCACTATTGTTTGTTCCATGCCCATCAGGCAAGTAACTATGCATGTACCCTACCGATTTCCACTAACATTTCGCGATCTTCTCTCCCCGCCTATTTTAATTTTGGTGTTTCTTCTCCAAACTTGTTGTATGCACTCAGTCTTTGTCAGTAATTCTCTACGAGCCATTTATATGGGTTGCATGCCGTAGTTTTTATTTTTCCGACTTTGCAATTATTTCATTTTTCCGGGTTCTGAGACTGGACTTATTCCGTCTCTGTGAACGCTCCCCAATCGCATGTTGCTGCATTTCAATAGCTTCCTTATGAAATTCTACGCAGTTCTAGGGGTTGCATTCCGTAGTTAATTTTCTTTTTTTTCGGAAACAGAATTTTTCATTTTTATCGGTTTTCGGAACCACGTGGGTCTGGACTCTGAGTTCCGGGGTTTGCAGCCAGTCACGTGAATTCACGCCACTTCTCATGAAACCAGTGCCTAGATAGTTTACCCCCAGATTGCAACTTAAGGGTCCGTCGTGATTTTGTGTAATGAATCCGATTTTTAAACACTTCACCGACAGTGGACTACGATCATGTAACGTAGTCGTGTGTCGCCGTTAGCGTTTTTCTCGCGGTATAATCAAAATGCAACTTAACTTTGCTACACTCACGCACCATCTCAAATCAGGCACGACAGACCAGAACCATCTTCGCAGTTTCATTGAATATTGTGTTGTGTGGTAGTTCCGGATATGCTGAATTTCGCCTACTTCTGCGCCTACTTCTGCCTCGTTTCAGCACGCTGATTTTGGTGAGTTTCGCTGTTGCATTGCATGTGTGTGACCGAGTGAGTGTTCTTTGTAAATCCTCCCCCAGTAACGTTAATTTCTGTGTCATTTATATTAAATTAAATGCTGGGCATCGTCTGTGTAAGATAGGTTAACTTAAGTACATTATTTCAGTGGGATGCATTTTTCTTGTATTAACAAAATTGGTTCCCCATTTTGCTTGTGTTCGACCTGATTAAACAAGTGAAGTTCAGTATAAATTTGACTTGCCTATAAATAGTAGTTTTCGAACACCTTCCCCCTTTTTATCTAATATTGTTTTTCACCAGTGCTGAGAACAAGCTCAGATGCAATTTTTTATGTTTAAGTTCCGTTGCGCGATAAATGTTTTCTTAGCCACCTTTATGAAATAACTTTAATTTCGGGGGTTTGTTTATTAATGCCTGTGTGTAATTTCGTGTGAGCTACTACGTATATTGGCCACTGTATCGTTAACTTTCTGTTATTAGAGTAATTTGAACCAAATTAGTTCTCAATTTGGGCCAGGGAACAAGGTTTTGCAGCAGGGAGTAGCCGGTAGCTCACACGGACCTTTTGCTGATTTTATTGCTAAAATTAAGCTTTTTTTATGACAGTAAATTCTTATCTGGGTACCTCCTACCAGAATTAAGCTTTTATTCCGTACAGTGGTCTACTTTTAAGCTACATAATAATGCCAAAGATATCTGCAGATGGGGATTTGCATTTACCTCTGTTCATTGTTTTAAAAGAGCTGACAGGATTGTTTGGGCAGTCAGACGAAATTTATTTCACGTGTACAATATTGCCATAGTCGCCTCAAAAAAAAAAAAAAAAAAAAAGTAAGTTCAAATGTTTGTGAAGCTTATGGGACTTAACTACGGGGTCATCAGTCCCTAAACTTACAAACTACTTATGAACTACCTTATACTAAAGACGGCACAAATATCCATGCCCGAGGGGGGATTCGAACCCCCGACCGTAGTGGCCGTGCAGACCGTGACTGAAGCGCCTCAGTCTCCTCGGCCACCGCGGCCGGCATAGTCGCCTCATCTTCTGGAAAAGTGAACAAGAACCACTTACAGCAGTGGCGAGCAGAGGTGTTCAATAAAATCATCCGAGATGAAAACAGATTAGTTATAATAGTGGACTCGTTTTCTGGTCATAAGGGTTTGTCAGTGGATGAAGGACACGGAGTTGAATACACCGTAGTTTCCATATTCACAATACCACCTGGTGGCACAAGATGCTGGCAGCCACTAGATGTATTTGGCTTTCGTGTGTTCAGTGGTTTTATTCGGAGGTTTACCAACTCCGTACGACTTTTGGGTGTCATTATGAACTTCGGTCAGCGTAACACCATCCTGAAAATGCAGTCGCTTATTCACAGGCAGTTATGTGGACCAGTGTTTAGGTTAGTGTTCCAGTACGCTAGGTATCGAAGCGGCTACAGCGGTGACCGGTCAGAACACTGTGAACAAACTATGAAATACTGTTTTGACACTGGTGGAGTGCTATGTTCATCATGTGAAAGTTCGCGATTTCTAACGTGTAGCTGGTGTTGAAGGTCTCTTTGCTTTCACAACCATAGTGAAAACGAATGAGACGGTTTTTTAGCAAGCAGCGTAATGTAATTTAATTTTTAATTCATTGTATGTGCTTCATTTTTTATATGTAAAGCTGACAAAACTAGCAAGAGCTACAGTACATATGTTTCATATTATTTCCTCCTCCACTTCCCTAGCTCGTCAAATGTCACATTTCGGGGGACTCGCCGTTGTCCCTGTGGTGTCGCACAAGTACAAAGTGCGCGCCACCTACTTTCGCCGCGCGCCGCCATGCACGCACGGCGCGGCGATCTCACGACGACAGCCACGAGCGCCCTCTGCGACAACGCCGCTCGTGGCCACCACTGAAGGACCGGTCACTTCGGACTGAGATAGCAACGAGTTAGGACCTTCGTGATCAGATAGGCACCAGTGAAGACTTTGCTATCGTACAGGCACTAGGCAGGCCTCTAACAACTATGTATCAACCTTCTGCAGTACTATGTAAAAGTTAAGTATTGTTACATTCTGTGCAATATATATCTCTTTCTAATTTACTCTAGTGTTTATAGTTTCTGGCTGCTCCCCTCCGTACCTGCACCAGCGTGTCGGTCTCATTCCACTCGGCCGCCGACACCTACGACGAGGCTGGGACACAAAAGCGGCGACGAAGTTGGGGACACAAAAGTCCCTTCATTGCACAGCACTTCGCGTTCGGCATTAAGTGGCCGCAGTGAAGCGGGCCTAGTGAGGAACAACCCGAGCGCGCGTATGTTTAAAAGTTGTATTTTGAAGAAGGCGTAACTGGGTAGTATTTGAATAATGGCCCAAATTTTTACGTGATATAGATGTATGGTGATGATATCTAACTCATGTATTTATTTCTCAGGAAAATATGAGGTCCAGTTGATGATGTTCCCTTGTAAGTACTGTAAGGGCCTGGCTAGCACTTGGCTAGGTCTTCCGAGCGCTGGGGTGCACTCAGCCCTGGTAAGGCCAATTGAGGAGCTACTTGAGTGAGAAGCAGCGGCTCCTGTCTGGAAACCCGGCACAATGGCCGGGAATGCGGGGCGCTTGCATATACAGAGAAGAAGCCCCCACTAAACCACTGTCCTACGCTCCTCTCGTAGTTCCGCAAGATGCCAGCAGATGTCAGGCGGTCCCCCGGCTTAGTACCGGTAGACCACACTAGAGGCGCTTCTGAGGGTGCCTCTCGCACATCAGAGGGTAGCATGGAGGGGAGGCTGAGGGGAGGGCTCATGCCACCTTCCACGTGGCCACAGCTGTGACCAGTGTGCAGGCGTTAGACGGGAGTTGGTGGTGAGGACAGCAGCTGCCTGTTGCCTTCTCTGGCCAGTTTAAAGGGCTGCTTCTGACCTCAGCGCCATCATGGGACATCTTATGGAACTGCTTCTACACCCCCCGCCCTGCACCCTTGCGCATGTGACCGGGCCCTTACAGAGGTTTCCCATCTGTATATATTTGTCTTTGGCGCTGCCCCAACATCTGGTGACGTCTTCCAGCGGAAGATGACACGGCGGCCGGTCGGTACCTGATGGGACATTTGAGGCCTGTGTGGGACGGATTTTAGTTTAATAATTTTGTTATGAAATTGTGTATAGGCCTGAATCTCCTCACATACTCAAATTTGGTTCCTTTTGCAAAATTTTTTCGAAATTTCTTAGATCACAGCTTTTATTCAGCTAATTGGTTGAAACGTAATTTTATATGCGATAATAATAAAATTGAAGTAATTAAATCGCAATTAATACATAGAAGTAATTAAAATGACAAACTCATGGATACGAAATATAGACGTGACCAAATGACAAACAGGTTTATTACAATGTTTTCAATAATATGAAATGGCATATGAAATAGCATTATGACTAAAAATCACATTTAAATCAATTAATCGATAATAATTGTAAACAGAGTATTTTTGATAAAGTTATGATAAAAAAAAGTTGTTGAATCTCACAACAAGATGTGAACCTCTTGGACATTAGGCAGACGTGACCTCCACTGCGCTACGCTAGCTACCAAAATAGGCGTTTCGTTAGCTTTAGAGTTTTGCCCATAGCCATGTAATTTTTTCGTTGATTACGTTAGAACGAGGGCCGACTGAACAACATTACTTATTAGAACTTTTTCATCTGAATGTTCTCTTCGATTAGGTACATTTGCTCAATGCCTATCCATTTTCAGCAGACGCTAAAAATACGCAGCCGCAATAGGACAATATCGTGACTGTACAGTGCCGAGTAAAAAAAGAAAAAAAAGTTAAAATGTTTGTAAGCCTTATGAGATTTAACAGCGGGGTCATCAGTCCCTAAACTTACAAACTACGTGTCGGCTTTCGGCTTCATATGGCCGTAAACAAAGCTTAGTTCATCGTTCTGCCGCCGGCAGTGTGAACGGGTGATACATACATGATTATAATATACACCGTTTAAGGAAAAAATCCCTTTGCACGTGGTTACAAAACAAACTGTTTGCATTGCAACATACTGGTTCACGAGTACTACTGTAAACTTAATATCCTGGTAGTCGTTTCAAGGGTATGGAGTCATTATGATTTTTTCTAAACACCTGACAACAGTGTAATTACATTTCGGCTTACCACACCTTTCAACTACGGGACAAACGGCTAACAACAAATACATCAGAGGGTGGCGTGTTATAATTGGTTGCTACTTCGAACAAACTTTTTGAATACTCAGATACCTAAATGACTTTCTGCTGAGGAGGTAGTTTATGGTGTCTGTTTCTACATATTGTGGCTATATACTTTATGAAGAAAGGCTTAAAAATTCCGAACTTCTAAGAAGGACAATGAAATATAAAACAGCAACAGGTGCAGTGGCGTAGCGTGAGGGGTGCCGGAGAGGGGGGGGCACATATGTGGAGGCAGCAAGCAGCTACTGAGCTGCATATGAACTAGGAAGGCGTCCAGCTGCGAGGATCTGCACACACACAATGTCTGCGGCAGTCTCTTCAGTCTTCACTGTGGCAGAGAGAAAGAAGCCCCTCCTCTTGCTGCCACAACCTCTGGGCAAGGAGCCAGCAGTCAAATGGGGCACACAGCAGGCAGCGGTTTCGCACTGGAGCTGTAGCAAACCGTATGTATTCGCTACTGAGCAAGGTATACTTTCGCTGAATCCAAGTACTGAATTGTTACTCATCATTAATTTTCGTTATTCGCATCTACTGTATCGATACGAACTTACTCATAAATACATTTCGTTACTCGCATCTATTGTATTGATACGAATTCTGTAACGAAAAACAATACGGAGAATGATAATATTCTGTGATAATATTTATTCTGAGGTAATTTATACAGACAACATGACTAATTTTAAGCGCTTATTGTATAACCCTACAATTTTAGATGGTTATTTTTGTTATTGGGCATTTTAGATTATACTTCTTCTCCCGTGTTTTCAGGTTAATCCTCGATGATATAACGTCTGCTTTTAATGAAAACACTCTTTTTTTCCTGCAAAGGTTTCGATTTAATGGTTGATTAATATTAATAACGGTTCTGACCTGGTATAGTATAAAATGTTTTGTAAAAAGTACTGAAAAGTTATCGTCTACACAAATGATACACTTTCATTCATGTCGGTATTATCTTAATTATGTCACCGAATATAGTACAACAGTCCTGCTGTTAGAAAATCTAGTGCTATAACTATGATCGGTCGCACTAGCATTCGTCACGAAATATCCCCATTGATTCTGACGTTCCATAAAGGAACTACGGGTCAACACTATTTAGATTGCGGGAACTGTACTTAAAATGGAGGTCGCGGTATCGGTCTCGCCGATTTGTATCAAATGTGTAACAAATAGTAGATGAAGCCTTTCAAATTTTGAACTACCTCGCCTGAGTGGACTACAAGAAGAGTGAATGAGCTCTTGAAAGATTTCCTATTACAGTGTTTTCCTGACAGTTTGTTAGGAGTAGGCGTTGCGTAGTGGGTGAGCGAACAGGTTGCGATCTTTGCGGCTCTGTTTCGTTTCCTGCTTTCTCACTATTTTTTCATTTACTTTTATTCTTTGAAATGTCTATTTTTTGAGTATAAAATTTAGATACACGTAAAAAGTTGAGTGCTCCCTGCATGTTGCGATGGAATAGCCTAGTGATCTAAAGCACCTTGCTGCGGAGCGTGCGATTGCTCGCTCTCGGGGGTTGCAGTTCTTCCTCGGGCATATGTCTGTGTGTTTTGTCCTTAGGTTAGTTTAAAGTAGTTTAATTAGTTTGTAAGCCTAGGGACTAATAACTGAAGAAGTTAAGTCCCACAGATTTGAAAACGTTTGAACGTTTTTAGCTCCCTGCCTTGTCGTAACAACGGCGAGAGGATTCTTAAAATACAGTTTACGTGTTGGAGGTCTGTTGACTGCCTGTCACGTGGCGTTTAGGCAGCCAACAAGAATGTGTCCAGGGCCCCATGCAAGACTTCCCGCATCCTCCCATCCAGCAGCGGTAATACACCTATAAAAGAATTCTCAGTTTCGTCATTGTCATACTACCAATATATCAAACGACTTACTACAGCAGCCCTACTGTTATCATAGGAATATTAACTGAAGAAGGAATCTTAATATGTTTGACAATGTTAATAATAAAAATATCTTAGGTATAGGAATCCTTTCAATTTAATTAAATTGAAATTCTAAAAAGGTTCGCAAGTGTTGTTCAGGTAAACAATTAGATGCTTTGAGCACTTGACATGTATGTATACAAAATTAAAGTAGTTGTAGGTTATTAACATTAAGAGTCTTCTGCTTTATACAATTAACACAAAACATCGTTTTCTTGCCTTCTGACGAGCAAATTAATCAATAATATTTTCAAAACTCAATTTTGAAAACACGTCGTGTTCCGCTGACAACAGGGCAAGAAAAGACAAGTGTTCTTGCAAGATGCTGCTTCTGAAACAATTCTTGATAAATGTTAAACGTGAAAAGCTCCCTTCACTGCCAGGTTACCATATTCTATGCTCAATATAAATGTTGTGAAATGGACTGGGTGTTCTGTGTTTGTCGTCATCACTTTCATGATCATCGAAACGCAAGTGGCGTCAATCAAAAGACTTGCAGTAGGCAGCCGAACCCCGATCGGGATATACAGGCCAATAAAAGCATTACGTTCATCCCACTTCCATTTCCCTGAGGTAGCATGTCGCTAGGTCATAGCCATTACGAATCAGAGGTGACCGATCCCCCCCCCCCACCCTTGACCAACGATCCCTCCCCTCCACACACACACCCGAGATATTAAATCCTGGATTCGAAAAATAAATTCATTTTGTATGTAAACAGTGGTTCATTGTTTTTTATTTCACGTATTTGCCCTCCTCCCCCCAGGCTGGCCAAAAGTACTAATTTTTCTACCCTCCCCCAGAAATTTCAATGACGCAGTTTGTGTCATAACCCCCCCCCCCCCCCCCCCCGTTGTGGGCATCTCTGTTAGTGTCATGACTCCCCCCCCCCCTCCTGTGGGAATCTCTGTTACGAATAGTCTCATGTAAGGTACAGCAGACAGACGAAGAAATTCGCCGTATCAGCTGCCTGACGGTCTTGTACGAAGTGCTTCGCAGTCCCATTTGACTGTTCACAGCGAACGGCGTAGCAGGGAGCGCTGCGCAGCACAGCTTAAGGTCATTTCACACCGGCGTAGCGTATCTCGAGCTACGTCTTCGGAAAGACGTCGCAGACGTATCTTATAATGTAATCAAATGGGGTATTTCAGACCGACGTAGCTGGTGTCGCTTCCAGCGGGGATACATAATGCGCCTATCTCCAGCTACGTCTCCACACGTAACGTCGCTGCGTATCTCGGCTCGCGCATGCGCACTACACTGCTCCACAAACCACGTGCTCTGTGATGAACAGCTCTATTACTGCGTCTTTATGCGTTTATTGTGCAAAATGTTTGCATTAATTGACCGAGTGCGAAAGTATCCAGTGCTGTGGGACTATTATAAAATGGAATAACTTTCTATTTTGAAATTACGGACAGGGAATCGTTATGTTAGACAAATAGCTAGCCGTTCTTCAGGAGGTATTGATTTTCTGTAATTTGTATCCTGTTTTTTAATGTCACTGCTGATGAGGGATAAAACTTCATTGCACTGTTCTTCATTAAGCCTGAAATAAGTTTTAAACTGCTGTAAATCTTGTTTTAGGTGGTGGTATTCGCCATACGCTGTTCTTTTAAGATTTATTGGATAAACCAAATTCGATTAATTTGACACTGAATACAACAACAACAATTCATCAACACTTTCACTACTTGCACTACAGTCCATCCACGGCACACTGAAGTTCATATATGGGTCACACTACGGAACATTGAACGCCATCGATCGAGGTGGCGAAGTGGTTCAAATCCACCTCCGCGGCCATCTGGATTTAGGTTTTCTGTGATTTCCGTAAATCACTCCAGGCAAATGCCGGGATGGTTCCTTTGAAAGGGCACGGCCGATTTCCTTCCATATCCTTACCCAAGCAGTTCAAGCGTAAACTCCGTCTCTAATGACCACGCTGTTGACGGGGCCCTGAACTCCAAGCTACCTTCCTTCCACTGAACGCCATTTCTGGTAGTGTCCACGAACAGTATTGAAGTTAGCACATCATCTCAACAACTGAGCAAATACGATGGGTTAGAAAACGTAGCACTTCATACGTAGCTTTCGGTTTGAAGGGTACGTATCTCTAGTCAAGATACGTGCTACGTACTGCGACGTCTTCCGAAGACGTATCTCGAGATACGGTAAGCCAGCGTGAAATGACCTTTAAGCAGGAACACTCTGTCTAGAGGAAAACATCTGCTAACGGACGAATGTAATGCTTGATTATTATTAGTCACAACTTTTGTGTCCCAGCCTTGTCGCCGCTTTTGTGTCTCGTTTCCGTCGTAGATGTCGGTAGCCGAGTAAAAAGACCGACACAGGAATAAAGGATGCACGCTTGTGCAGGTAGGAGGTGACCAGCCAGTGGGACAGCAGAAACTAGAAACACTATAGTAAATTAGAACGAGATATATATTTCGTAGAGACTTAGTAATACTTAACTTTTACATAGCTCAGTACTGCAGAATGCTGATACATAGTTGAGCTAGAGGCCTGCCTAGTGCCTATCCGATAGCCAAGTCTTCACTGGTGTCTATCTGATTCCGAAGTGTTAACTGGTTCCTATCTCAGTCCCAAGTGAACGATGTCGTTCAGTTGTGGCCACGAGCGGAGTTGTAGCAGAGGGCGCTCGTGGCTGACGTCGTAAGAACGCCGCGCCGTGCGTGCATGGCGGCGCGCGGCGAAAGTAGGTGGCGCGCACTTTAGACTTGTGTGACACCACAACAACGATGCCGGCCGCGGTGGCCGAGGGAACTGAGGCGCTCCAGTCACGGTCTGCACGGCTACTACGGTCGGGGGTTCGAATCCCCCCTCGGGCATGGATATTTGTGCCGTCCTTAGTATTCCTTAGTATTAGCTAGTTTGTAAGTTTGGGGACTGATGACCCCGTAGTTAAGTCCCATAGACTTTACAAACATTTCAACATTTTTGAACAACAACGATGAGTAGAGGGCGCGGAGAGGCTCTGAGAACCAATGAGTCGCGTGCCTCTTAATTTATGCATGGGCAATAGTCGTGTGTTAACTCTCGATATTACTATTGCGCATCAGTATCGTAACCCCTGCTTCCTTCGACTGTGATCTTTCTTTCTCTTCGGCCATGTTCCCGCACATGCAGGGTCGGCTTTATTAATTCGGATTTGGCGTGTTAATATTTACGGGAAGCCGGATGCCCTTCCTGTCGCCACCCCATGCCCCACGGGAGGAAATGTGTACCCCAAATGTCTGCGTATAGTGTTATATGGGTGAAAGTGGAAAGTGTTACGGAATGTTTGCGAATCGTGGAACTAAGGCAGGACTTGGGTACCAGGGGTATATGGAAAACCGCCTAAAACCACATCCAGGCTGGCCGGCACTCCGACCCCCTTCGTTAATCCCCCGGACGGATTCGAACAGGGGCCGGTACGCCTCCCTGTCTGGGAAAGCGGTGCGTTAGACCACACGGCTAACCGAGCGGGTGTTCCTTCGACTGTGATACGGGCATAATTTTGTAAATCTGAGACGTACTCCACTAGCCATAGTCGTGTCACAATGGATATATACCTGATTTACATTACATTAAAAGTAGTTTCAGAAACAAAGTTACGGATGACAGTTTCCAAAATACGTTCTAATGTTTTGAGCGGGGCCCCTGGAAGCGACTGCACCGTTTGCACATCCCTAAGGCTAAGGCCACACCGGACGCTCCTCGCCTGGCGCCCAGCGTCTGGATGCTTCGTTCAAATGTTCAAATGTTTGTAGAACGTAAGGGACTTAACTACGGGGTCATCAGTCCCTAAGCTTACAAACTACTTATGAACTAGCTAAGATTAAGGACGGCACAAATATCCATGCCCGAGGGGGGATTCGAACCCCCGACCGTAGTGGCTGTGCAGATCGTGACTGGAGCGCCTCAGTCCCCTTTTTTTTAATTTTTTTTTATTTTTTATTTTTTTTTTGGGCCTCCCTTCTCCCCTTACAGCCCATCCATGCTCTCACCTTTTTTGCCTTCTTCGGCTAGCTTCTTTGCTATGATTTGTTACCAAATATGTATGTTAAATAAAGAAATGCCTCTTCAATGGCTAACGGAACAAAACAAAATTCCTCAACTGTTGATTCATAAAAAAAAAAAGAAAGAAGTTCCTCAAATGTCAATGTAATTTCTACCGATATCTAATTTCCAAATATTTTATCTTTCAATCTTAATGTATTTTCCTGAGCCTGATACTTGATCCGACATTTTGTCGACAAATTGAGTTGCTCGTCATGTGTTTATGTCACGATTTTCAGTAGCAGCATTGCCGTTTCAGGGTTCTGCTGAGGCCTTCACGGCTACCGTAGCGGCCACGGGGCCCACGAAGTCCCCACCGTACTTCACCCTCAGCAGCTGTCCCCTACTTTAGCATGCATTTATTATTTTACTTATCCCACACCCTGTCTCTCAAACAATGCTTTTAATCTATTTCCAAAGCGTTTTTGATGGCTTTTCCTCTTACGTTCTTTGTAATATTCTGTATGTAAATACTGTTCATATTCCAGAATATTAGCGTCGCCTCTGTTGTGAATGACATAATGTATGTAATGGCCAGTCAGCCATACAATAGCATTATTCTTCTGTTCGGGAGAAGAGACATTTTGTGGTATAAGTATATCATTTATTGTGATTTCTCTACCATCGGTGCCTTTTATAAAGGCAATCTGTTTCTTTACATCATCCCAAATGTTTTTGTTTCCTCCACAGACAAAACGGTGTTTTATGGTGTCTGCTGCTGGACATTTCTGACAGACGTTGGTATTGGTTTTCCCAATATTACACAGTCTGTCATTTGTACAGATGATATTGTTTACGACCTTATACCATGCTGTCTGCACATCTGAAGGTAATATTTTATTATGAATGTTTTTCCAAATGGACTTCCAATTTTGATTTGGATTCATTTGTTCCATTTTATTTCGATTTTCTTTCGTTTTAAGATGGTCCATTATGTACTTGCAGGTTCGATTACGTTTATCTTCCATGATACTATGCAGGTAACTTGTCTCTTGGTAGAAGCACCGAATGTGCTTCAACTTATAATGTATCCTATTTATATTGACAGGTGGTTGCAAGCTTTCGGGTTTTACGGCATTAAATAGGCCGGATGTGACACTGTTTGGATAAGCTTCTATAATCTGAAGAGTTCGTTTAATGAAAAGTGCTGTAGCCTTACGACGGATGTCAGTGAGTCCTAGGCCTCCATCTTCAGGCTTCAGTGTTATCGTAGTGACGGCCACCCTAAAGATCTCACCTTGCCAAATATATCGGCAAAGTGTAGTCATGATATTTTTCGAAATGTCTATAGTTATGGGGAATATTTGTCCCACGTATATTGCCTTCGAGAGAACAGCACAGTTTATGATTTTAATTTTCTGAATCAGGTTTAAATGTCTAATTCGGTTTAGTATTAGTGCACCTCGAATATTTGCTGATGTCTTCCTCCAATTTATAGTTATGTTCTTTAAAGGATCTCTGTAAAATGTGATACCTAAGGTTGTGTGATGGTCCACTGATGGCGCCCACTCTAGTCTAACATTTGTAAATCCGTTAAGATTTAAGAAGGAGCTCTTTGTCTCATTTATTTTGGCTCCTGTAGCACTGCAGTAGAGCCGAACGAGTGCCGTCAGTATTTCTACATCCCCTGAACTTCTTACAAGTACGCCAACATCATCAGCGTAAGCATTAGTTGCACGACTTTCGCCTAATATAGTTATACCCTCTAGCTCATTGTTAAGCCGTCGTAATAAGGGTTCCAGGGCAACAATGTATAATAACATTGACAACGGACTGCCTTGAGGGACGCCATTTTTTATCTCTATTGGTCTGCTATAATGGCCATTAATTAAAATTTTTGTTTTTATTCCTTTCAAAATATTTCGTAAAACAAACAAGTAATTTTCTTGAAAACCCATGTATTTCATTGTTTGGAATAAATATTCGTGGTTCACCCTGTCGAAGGCTTTCGAAAAATCTATAAAAGCTATGCCTGCTCTGGCCAAGGTTGTAGAAAAAATCCCGATGATGTCCCTGTACTCGGACACAGTCTTAAAAATACTCCTACCAGGAAGACATGTTTGATGTTGTCCAATTATTTTATCCAGGACAGGTCGAAGTCTTTCTTTCATTACCCTAGCTATGATTTTGTAATCACAGTTCATTAAACAAATTGGCCTCATTTGTGTCAGTTCTTTTACTTCTCTGTTCCTTCCTTTAGGCAATAGTACAGTAACGCTCTCTTTCATTTCGTCAGGAACATGCGCTCCATTTAATGCATCATTAATGACATCTGTGAATTTGTTGCCTATGATGTGCCAATAAGTTAGATAAAACTCTAAGGGTAAACCATCTGGGCCTGGCGATTTTTGACAGGTGCAGTTTTGAGTATGTCTAGAACCTCGTCGCACGTTATTTCACTTTTGAGACATCTATTTTGTTCCTCAGTTACGCTGTTCTCGATGCCACTGTCTCTGAATAATTCCGTTGCGTCGGACGGAGTATAGTGGTCTTCACTGTATAACAAGTTGTAAAATCGGTGAGCCTCGTTTAAAATATCTTTTTGTTGCTCTAAAATCGCATGGTCTTCAGTGCGGAGTTTCTCTATAAAAGTTCTCCTTCTATTCTTTTCGTGTTGAATTAGGTGGTAAAGCGATGCAGTTTCTTCTTCCACCGTAGTTCGCACACACGATTTTATTCGAAGTCCTTCCATTTGTTTCCTTTTGAGACTGATCAGGGTAGCCTTTACTTTATTGATGTTGATTCTGACTGCCTCTGACATTGGCATTTCATAGAGATCCCTCAAACAAGAGTAATGAAATTCTACAGTGTCTCTAAACCACCTAGCTCTTTCGCGTCCGTATGATATTAGAGTTGATCTTAGTTTCCGTTTTGCACAAAGCGTCCACCAATCTATAGTGGACCGATATTTGCGAATTTGTCTTAAAGACGTCTGCCAAGCTTCGTCTATTTGCTCAGCTAAAGCAGTTTCGGGAAGCATGTCAATGTTTAGTTTCCATAAAGGCCGGCCCCAGTATGTCTTCTGCTTCGTGAGTCCGATGCTACACCTCACCGCTAGATGATTGGAAAATGTGGTGGGTATTACTTCGACTGCACTGATACTAGTCCCAAAATTTGATGAAACATATATCCGATCAATCCTGCTTTTCGCTTTGTTGCTGAAGTACGTAAATTTGACAGACGTTGGGTGTTTTAATTCCCATACGTCCTTCCACTGCAAATTCTCCACGAGGCTCATTAGTTCTTTGGAGACATTGAAATTCGGTTGTTGATCCTTTCTGTTTATGACATAGTTCCAATCTCCGCCAATGATAACTTCGGCAGGATTGTCTTTCAGTAAAAATACGATATCATTTTTTAAGAAATTGATCCTATCCTGGCGCGCATTGGTTCCGGATGGTAAGTATACATTGATGACAGTAATATTTAAAATCTTGCACCTTATGCCTCTCCCGGAGTCTAAAAAGCAGGTATCGGTGACCTCGATTCCATCCTTGACTAGTACGGCGGTGCCACATGATCTTTCTGGGGCTACATTTAAAATTTCTTTGTATCCCGCGATGTCTAAGCGGGTAAAAAGTACTTCCTGTAATAACGCAACATCTGTATCCGATTGGTAAAGGAAGTCTTTAAGGGCAGCGATTTTGGTATTACTTCGGATCCGGTTCACATTTAAGGTCGTAATGTGATAAGTTTGCTGCATTTTAAGTATCGGTTGTGACAATCTGGCTATATTCTAGGAGTACTGCTATTCCGGTTTCTCTTGTCTCTGAAATTGTCACATACTTCCATCTTTGTACTATTTTAATTGGTCTTTTCATTTATTGCTTCCGCAAGGAAATCATCTTGTTCCCTGTCGTCTGCCCAAGAGAGACATGCGGGAGAATGAGTATCTATAGTAAAGGATGAATTGTCCGTTCCTGTTGGTCCTTGTCTGGTCGCGTCGGCGTCTTCGAGTACTCTGGTATCCACGTTCAGTCTGTCGTCGATTCTCTCCAGTGAGTCTCCCTCATCCGCCTTTGCGTTTGCTCTGATGGTACGTAGCCTCTCCCTTAACGGAGGAGCCAAGGTTTCTGCATTTTGATGAGCCAGTCTCCGCTTTTTGTTGCGTTTCCGAGATTTCCTGGGCGACCTGGACCGCTCTGGAGATGTATCTGGCGACTTTTCGGAAGAATCCGGTGATGAAACCACTGCCAGAGGATTTTCCTTTAATTCGGTATAATCACTGAATTCGGTTGTGGCACACTGTGCCATTTGTGTACTGATCTCTTGAGCACGTGATGGGGTGTCACATCTGTCGTCCGCTATTTGGTTGTCAATGGTGCTGCTGTTCGCATTACTGTCATCATGTTCTTCGTCATTCAAATGACACTCTGGAACTTCTGAGTGTCCCCCATTTCCTAATCCTTCTTTTTCATGAATGGAAATTACTGTGGACTGAGGGGCAGATGTTCCAAAATTATCGCTTGCAGGTTTCACCTGTGTAGAAGAAACAGGGGAAACATTCGGTTCATTTACCGGGAGTGTGGATAGACCTGCTTCGAAAACAGTTTCGTTTTCGTTATGATGTTCTACAGTTACTTTATTTGCGACCTGTGGGGGAACTGTTTGATTCTGCACAGCATCGCACACATCCATGTTGCTTGAGCTACTGTCCTGGATCACAGATGAGTCTCCCTGTTCTACTAGTTCCTGAGCCATCGGTCTTCTTTGCGAAGCGGCAGCAGCGTATGTTAACTTCATCTGTACTACAGGCCCTGTAGTGGTACCCTCGGCATTTGATATTTGCGGGACTCTCCGCCTACTGCATTCAGCACGAATGTGCTCAGTGGAGTTACACAGCGCGCATGTCCTCGGCTGACCGTCATAGATAACGAGGGCCCTATACCCACAAATGTTTACGAAAGATGGAATGTGTCTCTGCAGCTCTATTTTAATCTGGCGGACACCATTCAAAACCGGAAACATGTGTGGTTCAGACCACTTTTCCTCAACATTTGATATTATTCTACCATACGCCTGAAGGACTCTGTTTATTTCAGCAGCCGGTATCTCGAAAGGAAGTTCGAATACACGAACGGTCCGTATTCCCATTCCAGCAAATGATACGATAACGTCACTAATTGCGCCGTTAGAATGATGAAACTTCATTGTCCCTCCACATTTTTCGACAATTGACGCACATAAATCACAGCTCGAGAGCTTTACATAAGCAGCAGGACTCACAATCGACAAATGTACACCTACAATATCATCTGGATTTATCATCACTTTTTCAGAAAGCCACTTTCTAACCTCCATAGCTTTAGGACGAATGAAACTTCGGTCAAATATGAATTTCACTGTGTCTTTCCTTTGATAAGTTTGAGTACTCACGTTGTCTTTCAAATCACAAAGCAAATAGTATAGTGTTAGCGCGCTGGCAGCAGCGACTAACCTGGAGCGCACGTAAACAGCCTTGTTGACAGCGAGGCGTTCGTCCGGGGCCGCCACACGTCCGTCCCGCTAGGCGGAAAACTCACGACGTCCCCTCGGCCACTGCGGCCGGCTTGGATGCTTGGTGGCCACACTGGAACATAGATCGATGTCAGTCGCTATAGGCGTGTTGCTCACTCGCTTGCACTGTCGAAATGTCTCTTTCAGTAGTAAGTCTGAAAATGCTTCTGACAGAAAATATTTCTTTGAAATATGAACTGTTAAGGAAACTCCCGTCACGCTGGGTACATAGTATTATTTGTGAGAGGAGTGAATGTGGTGAATTCAACGTGTAGTACAAACAACTCCGAAAGTTTCCAGACAAATTTTTTGGTCATTTACGAATGACTTCAAAATCGTTCGACATCCTTCTCTTGGCTATTACAGAAAAATTACAAAAACAAGATACTAATTACAGAGCTAATATATCTCCTGAACAGCGGCTAGTGGTAACATTAAGGCGAGTAAACACAAATTCAGTACATACGTTTAATTTTTTACTTTTTAAAGAAGTTGTTCGGGATACATGAATATTACAAAATCAGTCTGTAACGAGAAACTTCCTTATGCCGTTTCCGATTTCTTGGTCATGTAAATTACGTTTTAGAAAATTTTACACTACGGAACAATTATTCGGGGAATGCCAGAATGAAACTTCACTCTGCAGCGGAGTGTGCGCTGATATGAAACTTCCTGGCAGATTAAAATTGTGTGCTGGAACCGGGACTCGAACCTGGGGCCTTTGCCTTTCGCGGGCAAGCGCACTACCGACTGTGCCATCCCGACACGACTCACGATGCCGCCTCACAACCTCACTTCTGCCAGTACCTCGCCTCCTACTTTCCAAACTTCACAGAAGCTCTCCTGCAAACACGCAAGACTAGCACCTTGCCCGCGAAAGGCAAAGGTCCCAGGTTCGAGTCCCGGTTCCGGCACACAATTTTAATCTGCCAGGAAGTTTCATATCAGCGCACACTCCGCTGCAGAGTGAAGTTTCATTCTGGAAACATCCCTTAGGCTGTGGCTAAGCCATGTTTCCACCATATCCTTTCTTCCAGGAGTGCTAGTCTTGCGTGTTTGCAGGAGAGCTTCTGTGAAGTTTGGAAAGTAGGAGGCGAGGTACTGGCAGAAGTGAGGTTGTGAGGCGGCATCGTGAGTCGTGTCGGGATGGCACAGTCGGTAGTGCGCTTGCCCGCGAAAGGCAAAGGTCCCAGGTTCGAGTCCCGGTTCCGGCACACAATTTTAATCTGCCAGGAAGTTTCATTCGGGGAATGGTTTGAGAGGCTGCAACAACACAATGTCATTTGAAGCACTGTTGTCGGAAATGATGAAATTAAGTGATTGCTCTTCTTCCTGTGCTGGCTGTAACGGTGTATTTTTATTTAATACATGAGCGTCCGAAGACGGCTGGTAAATGCCTTCTTGAACCGAGTGAAGCTCTGTAACAATGAAATTTTGAATTTTGCTTCGCAGTATAAGTTTCAGCCATATATGGTAACAAACTCTGAAAGAACAGAAGATAATCATTTTTGCTTCTCTCGATTTGTTGCTCCAGTATTTCAATCTTTTTTCTCTCAAGGTCCAACATCTGGTCGCCTTTGCTTGTAGACAAAGTGGAACGCATTTTTTCTCTGTGTTAATTAACCTGTAGTTACTGTCATGAATAAAAATAAAACTTACCAGAACTGCCAATTTCCATTGCGACACCTTCCCACATCTTCTTTAGAACTATTACATTTTTGTGAAGTCCATGGGTGGGATTCCACAAACATTCCCTTTTGAATACAGCCGAAATAAGTGCTTCGTCATCCATGGTATTGATGAAACAAACGATATCACAGCGTTTATCTGGTGATACAATCTCCGAAGCCACTAGGCGACAAGCCAGGAAGAACCAACACGACCGCTCGTCTAGCGCAGTACTTTCCAAACGTTTGCTCATGGCGACACCCTTTTATAGCTTACAGTTTTGCGCGTCACCCTTTCATTAATACATATGGTACAATTTAGATGGTTCTAGCAGGGGGGGGGGGGCGTAAATAAATTATCACTTAAATGTAAACGAAACTGAAATCCTCGTACGCATTGACACGTTTAATGTTGATCCTAACTGCAGTCATTACGTACACTCATCGCAAGAAAAGGAAACATTAGGAACTACGGAGATGTACAACATAGTAACACTGCAGACAACAATGCCTAACTCATACAGTAATACTTGCTTCTTCTACGTGCGACCCAACTTCCGAAACACGAAAACTGAATTTCGGAAACCGTTTTTCGGTGTCGTGTGTACATGTCAGGGCCAGATACGGTTTTATAGGATCGACTGAAAACGACATCTGGAAATTAGCTGCTCGGATTTCTGATTTAAAAAGCACAATGGCTGTTCTCTTTCAGTTCGATATTGTCACATTATTTTCAGAAATAAAGCGGATGTATTTATGACAAGTGATGAATTATTATTTAAGTTCTATTGTTAGGTTCTTGCTTCACCAAGACCTCGGAAGTCCCGATGTATTCGGAAATAATGGATAAGTATTTGTGACAGGTAAGAATATGAATGTCATTTCTGGTCCCAGAATCTGTTACATACAGGAAACTGAGGGAAAAAAATATTAATGCATACCAGGGTTCGTACCAACGGTCACTGCATTTAAAATACTACTCTCCATTAATCTCCCGGCCATACTCTATACTAAACATCGCTACTGAAAAGCTTTAGTCAGTGGACAATTGTGACTGCTTTTACAATCTGTGACAGCTTTTACAGCCACTGTGTCATTAATTGACATTTAATTTTAAGAAACGCTACCGAGGGTGACGTGGCTTTGATAAATCCATTAATAAACGCTCAGGTGCAGCTTTTTGAGAAGGAAAGCAGACTACAGTGAAGGTTCGTTCAAGCAGCTGCCACTTCCAGCAAACTGCGCATTGGAAGAGCTGTTATCGAGTATCAGCAGCAGCTCTACGCATGCGCAGTTTGCTGGAATCTCACAACTGTCAGCTGCTTGAACAAATCCTGAGTGTCTACTGCTGCTGAAGCAGAGCTGCCGCCTAGCGGCTGAGCACGCAATTAATGTGCACCGATCATTCCTTTAATACGTCATCTGTGGGGCACTGAATAAAGAGAAGGATGATTAGCTGCAGGAAAGTCTTCAGTGTAGTAGGAAGAGAAGGATTTTTTTTTGTTATTTTATGACAATTTTTTTTTTGTTTAGAGTCTAAATTTGTTAGTCTCGGGACACCCTCGATACTATTACGCGACACCCCAGGGTGTCACGACACCCCAGGGTGTCACGACACCCAGTTTGGAAAGCTCTGGTCACAGACAAATATATACAGACGGGAAACCTTCGTAACGGCCCGGTCCTACACTCCGGGGTGCGGGGAGGGAGGGTTTCCAGCATTTCCGTAAGATGTCCCATGATGGCGCTGCGGACAGAAGCAGCCCTTTAAACTGGCCAGAGCAGGCAGCAGGTAGCGGCCGCCCCCACCAGCACTTCCCCTCAAACGCCGGCACGCCGGGCATAGCCGTAGCCTCATGGCAGGCGGCACGAGCTCTCCCCTCAGCCTCCCATCCACGCTACCCTCTGACGTGCGAGAGGCACCCTAAGCCAGCGAACCGCCTGACACCTGATAGCATCTTACGGAACTACGTGGAGAGCGCAGGACAGTGGTTTAGGGTGGGCTGCTTCTCTGTATATGTTACTCTGTGCTCTGGTCTAGCGACACGCCAAGCGAGTAGCGTAGTCACCTGGCGTTCAGTGCGGCCGGTCACATCATACCACAGCCGTTTGTTTAGGTTTAGCAAGGTGAGGCACCTGGTGAGTCCTGAAGTATCTAGGTGCTAAGCGAGGCGCGTCCGGTGTGGCCGTAGCCTAAGGTACTTTTTCCTCGGTGCGACTGTAGGGATTATCGTTCATCAAAGATCGTGCAACGATAATCGTAGAGCACTATTGGTCTGCGTTTCTAATGGGGCTATGTTGCTCCGAGCGGCTGCAGACACAGTCGTTGACGCTAGTCGTACGCCGCGAATAGTCGTAAGGTTGGAGGCTGAATGCAGTTATCAGTCGCTTGCGATTTCTGCTGAGTGGTGAAGAACCACGTGCTCCTTCGTTTTCTGACGGAGATGACCGAATACTTGTCGCGGAAGTGGCGAATCAACCGTCGCTGTGCCAGCTATCAAATGCGTTCTACAAAGATCTGAGGCTCAAGGACAATATATCGCCTGAGATAATAACAAGGCTGGAAAGTGAAATGGCGGAGTCATTACAGTATGCATTTCCAATAACCAGAGTTCCTGCCACAATACGTCAGCTACTGTCGCAGCTCAATCATTATTGCCAAATTGTGAAGCAGGTTATTTTCATCAAAGCTCTGCACTAACAGAGCTGATTTCTTTCTCTCAACCGCAAGTTCCTTTTGAACATCCGAAAAGTTTTGTCGGCGGTGATGAACCTCTTAAATAAATTAATGGATTCGAATTTCCTTGCCTTCTACAATGTGTATATTTGCAACTTTATCTTTTAATCTTTAATAAAGTTCTTCGATTTATAAAGCTTTTTGTCATCCTTTTTTATTGTATATGTTGTAATGTAGCAGATTATTTCGAATTATTGTTTCATGCAGTAAGGTACGCCAGTTTAAAGCAGTGGTTTGTGATGTAACCGACCGATGTATTTTTTTTCTCACGCAGGCGAACCTGTCGTGGCCCATTGTACCCGGCCCTGGCTTAAAGAATGCTTTGTACAGTCATACTCCCAACGAAACTAAATAATCAGCATTAAATTTTATGCCATTAATTTTATACTTCACACACTGCCTTTTGTTATGAATCAACACTGCTTTCACCTGCTAACAATAATATCTATCACCAGGGAGGCCTGTTAAGGTAGGTGGACTTCACTTTCTTCACGAAAATCAAACAGGAACTCTTAGAACAAGCTGAGTGATTGAGTAAACGTAGGAGGAAGGAAGTAAGGAGGAATTCATACCGGTGCAATGTGTAATTTTTAACAATGCAAGACAATAAAGTTTCAGAGTGTAAATAACATTAATACTTACCTCAGGGTAATAGTAAGTTTTTCTTCTGGTGTTACTGGACACAGATTTCATCCCATACATCGGCCAAAGTATTTCATCGTCTACAATTTCCTCAATAAAAAGGCATTTAAGCAGCATTCTTTTACGCTTATTTAACGGCAAACTCATTTTATTAGCTTTCGCTACAAAGATATGACTACAAATGGAAACACGACTCTACTGAGAAATAGAGTCGCTGACGTTTCGGGCAAAGTGTCAACTTAACGATTAGCTTAATACAAATAAACAATCCCTGAGACGGATTTTCGTCTCTAATATGTCAAAGACAATAATGATAAATCTGAAGCATAGAATTAAAATTTGTAATGCGGCCGGGAATCGAACCCAGACCTCAATGCTTACTAGGCAGACGTCTTACTGTTAGATCACCACACTACTAACGAGTAAGGCGCCTCGTAATAGTCTAAGTACGATTTCCCTCCTTGTCACAAAATTTAATTCAGCCTCTGTGTTCCAAAGATAATTGCCACTACTGCCAAGGCTCTCCATGCAGCGGAATAGCACCTCTGCGATGGACATATTGGAACAATCCTGTTAAGGTGATATAAATATCAATTTAATTCAAATAAACAATCCCTGAGACGAATTTTCGTCTCGAATATGGAGGTCCGGAATAGAATCCTGACCACATCACAAATTTTAATTCTATGCGTCAGATTTATCATAATTGTCTTTAACGGTTATCGTTCAACGATTAATCGTTCTGCGACAGGCATGGCCAACATTTCCGCCCGGCGGGCGCGCCCCCGGGCGTAGTACACTGTAGTTCACCGCCCGCCGCGACCGTGTGTCGCTAGTGCCTCACACATCGTTGCGCACAGTCAACACCGCCTGAAGAGAGGGCCTGCGCGCTGCGATGCCACGTCATGCAGAGTAGGTCACGATCACGTAGCTCACTGGCTGGCCGATGCGAGGCGGTGGGCTGTGCCCTATCGGCCAGCCAGTGAGCTACGCGATCGCGACCTATTCTGCGTGACGTGGCACGGCAGCGAGCAGGCCTTCTAGTCAGACGGTGTTGCCACAGTGCGCGTGGCAGGGACGCGGCAAAGGCCACTAGTGGGGCTATGTTTGGCCATGCCTGGTCTACGATAATCGTTAAACGACGGTAGTGACAGACGCACCGAGTAACACGTAGCTTAAGGCCAGCCCCGTATGTATCTTAGCAGTTTTCGCTTTCCTCGCGCCGCTATCAACATCTACACATCGAGCAGCAGTCGCCGACACGACTGTTAAAGAAGTGATAACAATAACAGTTAAAATTTCTTCACAATCTTCGAACCGCTACAGAGAAGCAACAGCAGAAAGCATGCACCACGCTTTGTCACGGTTCGTAGAACTTACGTCACGAGCGATACCAACGCCAGTGTAGCGGCCGTATTTATGGGTGTAATGGTAACGAGAGAGTACCGACATGTTCGTAACGAGTACTGTTTCTTTTAGTAACGAATACATACGGACACACTTGTTTTCGTTAAACTCACAGCACCAGTCTGACACTGTCCGCCCTCGCTGCGACCGCGGCGTCTTTCTCGTTGACACGACCGTGACTTATATGCTGGCTTAAGGATGCTTTCACGCTACATCCTTGCAGCTCGCGCCACGCTACGCGCTGCTGACACGTAAGAGCTTGTGGCTGCCGAGGAGTTCTGGTGCTTTTACGCTGTACCATCGCTGCTATTCACTTCCTGCCAGCAGTAAATCTTATCGATTGCAGTGGTGTGAAGGATGAAATATGTTATCTGCATTATCTGACGACAGTGAAAGTGTGCTTTCCCTCAATAGGCACTGTTATAGTTAAGGAGAAGAAAAAGAGGCGGTATGGAGTGCGTCCTATGAACGCAGGACGTCCCAAGTATGAATACTTTCTCCAGGTCTACCAAAAGCCCAAAAAATGTCTAGAGCGCTTCTTCAGACCGTTGCAAATGTCACAACAAACTCTTCAGTATATATGTATTAAATATTATAGGAGCATAAATGGCTAAATATTCGGGCCGACAATATGAATGCAATTTTCGCGGAGGAGAGACTGGTCTTAACTTTGAAGAAATACAGATGGTTTCGGTTGGTTGTATCACGCGATTCAGAACTGTTGTCGCTGATATAATCAGTGTTAACACTGGATTTCATCGATTGCAAGTTTCTACTAGCTGTTTACGTTTAAAAATTAACTGTTACCGACAACATAGAAGCGAAATACGGACATAGTACTGGACCTGCGTGAGTAGAATCACCTGACATGTATTTAGCGCCGCGGCGGATTAACCGCGCGTACTGGAGCGCCGTGTTGCTGTGCGCGCGGTCGTCGACCGTCGGGGGTTCGATTCCCCCCTCGGGCAAGAGAGTTTGTCTTGTCCTTAGTTTAGTTTACCTTAGATTAAGTAGTTTGTAAGCTAGGGACTGAAAACCAAGCAGTTGAGTCCCATAGATTTACAAACATTTGAACATGTATTTAGGATGCTTGTTCAAACTCTCTTTGAACTGCTGCCGAAGACTTCCCCATTTCTTCTTGACGTCGCTTATTGCCGAATTCAGCAGAAAATTATATTAGCAAAAATATTATAGAAAACCAGTTCTATTGAGGAGATAAAATATTTATAGAGACAGATAATGTCAGGTTCTTGGTATCCGCGAAGTCGTATGCAAACCTAGGAGACGAATTTAGAGTAGGGACATTTACAGAATCTGTGATTGTTAATCAGGCTTTAGAAGTGTTGTGGGAACCTGACATTGTACATGAAGAATTCAAAGAAGTAGCTGACACGTTTTACAAGAAGTGGAGGTTCCCCAGTTGTATAGGTTCCATCGACTGGAAGCAAATCAGAATTCTAAGTCGTAAATAGTTCGGCTCTATGATCTTTAATTAAAAAAGCCACTTTTCGATAGTTCTCCAGGATGTGTATGATGTAAACTGTAAATGCTCTTCCATTGCCGTTGGAGTACATGGGAAGCAAAGCAATGGTGGAACTTTCGGGCATTTGTTCTGTATGACAAAATAGTTAAAAGTACGCCTCCCAATCCTGAGGACGACTATGAAAGTAGTCTATGTGTTTATAGGAGATGACGTGTACCCTCTGCTCAAACAAGTGATGAAATCTTCTCCCAGAAAAAATCTGGTCCACTGGATAGAAAACTTCAACGAGATTACAAGTCCTAAAACGTGTTTAATGCGATTCTGGAACTGCAGCATCAGGGTGGCGAATTCTGAAGAAACCCATTGAAACGAAAATCCAGAAAGTGGAATTGATCGCCAGAGCTTGTTGCCTTTTATACAACGTCATTATAGACAAATAAAATGCACTGCACATTACAGAGACATACTTCCTGGGCTTGAGACTTCAAAAGAGAACAGCGCAACTCCTACTGATGTTGTCGAAATAAGAAATTTGTTATATTGTTATTGTAATCATGAAATAAACAATATTAAAGAGGAACATTTTGTTGCAAATTTGTCTATTAAAAATCAGCTTTGATGTTCCGCATGCTCAGATGACTTTTCAGAGAAAAACGGCTGCAATAAGTGTCTATTTAAAATGGGCACTCGTAGTTCTCTTTGGCATAGAGCTCAGAGAAATAGCACATAGAGAGCAGCTGTCACACACAGCATGGCAATAATGACCTTGAAGCAGCCAATCACAGCTCTATCGGACCTCGGATTTTTTCAGTCTGCGTTTTAACCCATCCTTCACCTCTCGACGACTTGAGCAGTCGCCAGAAACGACACGTGGTTCGGATTCAAATCAAATGTTTGTATAGCTTAAGGGACTTAACTACAGGGTCATCAGTCCCTAAACTTACAAACTACTTTTGAACTAGCTACTACTAGGGACGGCACAAATATCCATGCTCGAGGGGGCATTCGAACCCCCGACCGTAGTGGCCGTGCGGACCGTGACTGGCGCACCGCAGTCCTCTCAGCCACTGCGGCCGGCGGTTCGGATTCCACGTTAAGCTGTAGGGAGTGACAGGCAATGGAAAATGAGGCTCCCGTCAACTTGGAAATACATTCACTAGTATTAAAAAAGTAACTTTTGAGATTTGGAGGCCCCTCCAGGACTAGAGGCACGGGACAGTCTAAAAAAATAGCTTTCGAGTTTTGGAGGCCCTTTAACAAGAGAGGCCAAGAGAGCGTAAAAAAAAGAAAACGCTTATTCACAACAAAAATACCGGTATCGGGTTTTCCCATACCTAACTCAAGTTTCAGGACATACGGCGATGGTCGCAGTGAGAAACACAGACCAGCTTGATATTTTCGCCTGGAGAGGTTCTCAGCGAGCTGCGATGGTGCTGGTTAAATGCGCCCGTAGGTAGGTTTATGCTGTGCTGGTTAAGTGCGCCGGTAGGTAGGTTTATGCTGGCTCTTCGCTGCTCGCTGGCTCTGCACGGTGCTAATGAATCAGACCCGCTTCCTGTTACGAGCGCATTTAACGTGCACCCCTGCAGCTCGCTACGATCCTCGCCAGGCGAAGATGCTGGTTTTTGTTCATCGCTGCGATCGCCTTATGTTCTCAAACCTGAGCTGTGATTGGCTGCTTCAGGGCCATTCTAACCGTGCCTTGATTGACAGCTGTTGCGTGTTGTTTCTTGGCGCTATATGTCAAAGTAATTGCTCCTACTATAAATACTCCTGCTCGGTTCCCAGTTACCAAGAACATGAAATTAAAAAGTAAATTACGATAGTCGCTGTTACTTTCCTCTGCCTGTCTCTATAAATGCTTTATCTACTTAATAGCCCCTGTTTTTGTAATATTTTTTAAAAAGATTTTTTTTGTTAATTGGAGTAATAAACGCTGTTTAGAAAAAATGGGAGATACTTCGACAGCACTTCATAGGGAGATTCAACAAGCGTCCTAAATACGATGGTTGAAACTTAAATAGTAGCAACTATTTATTCACAACCGATTCAAAAGCATTACATGTTTGCACCTGTTACTGTCCTTCAAAGTAGTCACCAGTGTTGTGTAGAACCCGTTGCCAGCGATGTGGAAGGTGTAGTATACCATTAGGAGAGCCTGTTCTGTTCATGGTGTGAATGGAGTGCTTCACTGCTTGTCGAATCTCTGGAATAGTTCTAAAGCGAATTCCACGAAGTGGTTTCTTCAACTTCGTCACAAGGACTTAAGTCCGGGAAGTATATTGGATGCCACATTACTTCCCAGCCCCCACTGACCGAACAGAGCAGCCACAACTTGCACTGTATGTTCCCGCGCATTGTCGTGAAAAATGATGCGTGGGTTGCACAGAAAGTGTTGCCGCTTCTTTCGCAAAGCTGATCGCAGGTGATGCTCCAAAAACGAACAGTAATACTGTGCACTGACGGTCTTCCGTGGAGGCACGTAATGCATCAAGATAATACGAACACAGTCGTACACGAGAATCAGCATGACTTTCACCATACTGGGGCTCTGACGCACTTCCGACTTTCGCGGTGATCCATAATGACGCCATTCGTTGGATTGGCGTTTCAGTCTTGGCTCGTACGATGTGGTACATGTCTCATCCAGTTGAAGGCTTTTACCCAACGTGCCACTATTCTATATGGCAAAGCCGATTCCCCGTACGCCTCTTGAAGACCTTTATGACAGTGGCGTGTTGTACGACCTCTGGTACATTCAATATTGATCCAACTCCGCTGTTCCTGTTTCGAATACATAGTGAGACCGTACCGTTAGACCGTTCGCTCACAAGTGACTGTGTGTCACCCAGTTGTGCGCACACCGGTGACGTGGGGCGGGTGAGTCCATTTGCTCGGAGTTAAGGTAGATTCCATTGCATAGTGTTTCCACAGCAGTGTTGCCACTATTTTTCTAACTCTCGTACACATCAGGTGATACTGCTCAGAGAGGTCTAGTATTGTGGAGGGAGTATTTCGATTCGATGTTGTTTCTAAGAGATTTTTATACCTACATTATGTTCGAATATTCGTAAACCTATTGGACCACAGTGCTATGGTCATGTCCCTAGACTTACAAACTACTTAAACTAACCTAAGGACAAACAAACACACCCATGCCCCAGTACTGACTCGAACGTCTCATGGCGAGCAACCGCACGCTCCGCAGCAAGGAGCCTTAGAGCGCTCGGCCACTTCACCGCGACCTAGGACATGTAATGAAAACTTGAATTCAATGTTTCAAATGTTTGTAAATCTATCGGACCAAACTGCGTGGTCATCAGTCCGTAGCTTACAAACTTCTTAAACTAAGGTAAACTAACCTAACGACAAAACACACACCTATGCCGCAGGGAGGACTCGAACCTCCAACGGCGAGCAACTGCGCGCTCCGCAGCGAGGCGCCTTAGACCGCTTTTTTTTTTTTTTTTTTTTTTTTTTTTTTTTTTTTTTTTTTTTTTTAAGTTTCCTCCAAATCACAGAAAATATACTGCTTCTTTGGTCCAGTGTAACAGGATGCAAGGGAAAAAAATCTTCCTTCAGCTGTGTGAAGGTGAGACTATTTTTCGTCTCAAAACTAAATAATTTTTACCTCTGCTAAATGGAAAATTGGATAATTACATAGATACTATCCAGTTTCTTCAAAGGTTTCTTGAATGTTGAAAACAAAGTAAACAAACAAAAACTGAACTTGTAATTTTTAGTATCGTTATTCTTTTGAATTACGTTTTTCTCTACTGTCTTTTACTTCATCAAATATGCATTTACGTAATGTCTAAAGGCTGTTAATCACAAATATGTTCTTCAGATATCGCCTTTCCTGTGTAAATAATTTTCCTTTCTATCGTTTGTTTACATTATCGTTTTAATTAGAAAGTTTGCAAAGTTTTCTTTATATTTTGTGGTACGCATTAACGTATGGTGCTCAATTGTGAGATATGCCGTGAAATCCTCCCTGGAGGGTGATTCTCTGGTTAGGAGGTAATGTATCGTTTGGCCTTTCAGCCAGTTGATTGCGTTCCTCCTTGTTCTGGGGTAAGGTATTTCTTCTGGGTATAAAAATCGAGCCGGCGTGATGACATTGGGCGAGGTCCTACAGATGCTCGCTATCTTCTGTCTGATGTAGTGCCACATGTCTGTGACCTTAGCACACAACAACTTGTGTTCATCATCGTCCTCTATATTTCAGTATGCACACATCGGTGTCTCCGACAAATGAATAGCATGAAGTCGGGAGTTTGTGGCCATTTTCTGTTGACAGCGAAATACCAGCTCGACTTCACATAAGTTGGCAGGTGTCTACTGTGTATGTTCTCCCAGATGGCATTCCAATTGTTGAACGGATATTTTTGTTCTATATTGTTCCTTGCCTTGTTTTTCATCAGGTTGTTGTAAAGATGTGTTACTTTAACGATGTCCTTTTCGGGGATTCTGGAATGTAGGTAGCTATACTCCACTAAAAAATATTTGAGGTGGTACAGGCCGTTGGGTATATGTCCAACATTGATTGGTGCATGGAGATCTTCAGGGGCAATTTCATGCAGCAAATATCCAGCGAGGCTACCATTTGGTTGTTGCCAGTGCTTATACATGTTGGATATGTATAAGGCCCGCGCCTTTATTCTCACATCTGTGAGATTTAAACCGCCACAATACGTTGGAAGCATCAAAGTATCATAAGTGACCTTAAATATGCGGCCTCGGCTCACGAAATGTCCTAGTGCCGATGTAATGCATTTAGCCATCGTTGCCGGCAAGGGTAGCACTTGTGCAACATAGTTAACTTTCGAAGTAATGTATATATTAGCCACAGATACTTTTTGGAGTTCATCTAGTTTCCTGATACTGTGCTCTTGGACACTGGCACGGATTCTGTGAAGTATTTTTCTGTAATTCACAGCAACAGTGCTTTGTATAGTTCTTTTAAAATCAATTCCGAGACATTTCATGGATGAAACAGTAGGTAACTGTCCTTGTGTCTGCGAGGCTAGTCCACGACCAATATCGAATATCCCGGACTTCACTCTCTTTAGTTTCGCACCACTTACCTGTTCATATTTTGCTACTATTTGTAGTGCGGTTTGTACCTCATTACCATCCGTAACTACGAAACCAACGTCATCAGCGTATGCATGACACACAATCTTTTCTCCTCTTATATACAGACCCCGTAGATTCTTTGTAAGAGAGGCGAGAAGGGGTTCAATGGCGATCGCAAAAAGTGCCATTGACATCGGACACCCTTGCCTGATGGAACTGGTGACTTGAATCGGACGGCTGACCTGTCCGTTGATTACAACCCTGGCTGAGTTATTCATCAGTGTGTTGCGTATGACGGCAATGAACCGTGATGGGAATCCCATTGCATCCATAGTTCGAAGCAAAAACTGGTGATTAACTCTATCAAACGCCTTGTCAAAATCCAGCGACACTATGGCACACTTGATTTTGCAGACATCGGCCGTTGAAATGAGGTCCCTGTAACCACAGAGTGTCTGCAGAATTTTTCTGTCCTTGCCTACACTTGTTTGGTATGCGCCGATGACACTGGTCATGGTGTTACGCAATCTTCGCGCTATAATGCGACCAAAGATTTTGTAGTCGCTGTTTAGTAGCGTGATTGGGCGCAGGTGGCCGACGGTTTTGGAATTTGAGGTCTTAGGCACTAAAACTACCATACCTTACCGGAATTCTGTCGGAACAACAACGTCACTAGTAGTGATCTACAGGCAGCAGAGCAGCCCAGGACAGTCCAGCCCAGCCGAGCACTGCACTGGCCACATGGACTGTGTGTAATTCTGAAGATGACCTACATCAGATTGAAACTGGTTAATTAAAACTATCAGTCTCTGCGATCAAGACGGTTTTCTGTATATTGTTGATATCTAATAGATCGCTGTTTTTCGTCTCCTATGACAATGTGGTCAAAATTAATACAGTAAATTGCAACTGCACAATTAAACGTTTTTCCTTGGAATGGATGACAATATAGATGTAAACATAAAAAAATAAGACACGGTTTTTAAGAGTGGAAAGGCATTATTAAGACTTATTTCTGCAATAAACTCAAGAACAGAAAGTTAGTAATATCGTCTCTGACGCATTTCTACTTGGACTGCACGAAGCTGTACAATAACTTTCAGTAGTAGTAGGCCTACCACAAAAACTGTCTTTAATTTTCATTTTCTCTGTGAGTGTACATAATGAAAACCGACTAACTTTAAAACCAAATTAGAATACATGCGAACACTTCACAGTATACATTACGCAAAATAAAAAAGATAGCTCGAATCGAAACATTTTACTCTTTGTTTTTCCTTGCTGACAACTTGAGTGATCCATCAGTGCTGGCTGGCTCTTTCTAAGGGTTGTGAAACGTTGTGTTGTGCGAGTCGATTGATAAATAATGATACGCTTCTGTTTAAACTCTAATTGGCTTACGTGAGTTGTTACTTCCGTGTGTTGTCGTGGCGTAAAAACGTTAACTCCTGATCGATATGACGCGAGAGCCTCGGCAGTATTGACCAAGAAACAAACATACATTTCCCTCACAGATTCACTCATTCCAAAAGCCGCAGAAATCGGAAATAGTATCGATTATTGTAAGAGAAGTTTTCGACATATCTCGCTGAGAGAAATTCAACTATGGATAGTACCTCACGGGTTTCGGGTTATAACAGCGATAACTGACGAAATATACGGGAGAAACAGGCAAAAAATAAGGGAGACGGGAGAATTTTTAAAAAAGTTGCTAAAATACGGGAGAACCCGTATAATACGGGAGAGTTGGTCGCCCTAGAAGAGGCACCTCCTCCACGGAAACTGCATGAACATAGTTGGTCCGAATTTGCATCCATTACGTCATTTCTGGTCGGATGATATTTAATAAATAACGAAAAGTTTGTTGCGACATTCGCAACTGTCTGAAGAGCTGCTGGATACCTTTTGAGTTTTTAGTAGACTTGGTGAAAAGAAGTCATACTTTTGACGTTCTGCATTCTTAGGATACACTCCATACTTCCTATTTTTGTCCTCTTAAATAACTGCATTTTCTGCAGTGAACGAATACTTTCACTATACTCAGACGAAATTTAGAACATGTTTCTCGCTTCACGGCACTGCAATCGATATGGACAGGTACGGGTGTAGCTACTGCTGGCTGCAAGCGGGTAGCGATATGCCAGCAGCGAGGGTGCAGCGTGAACGCACCTAGACAGCCGGCTACCTACAAGCTGCTATGTGCCAGCAGCGCGCAGTCAGGTTGCTGCATAAACTTACCCTTTATGCGAATTACAGAGCTCCTTGCGGCAACCTATGTAAACCACTCCGACATACTGATGGTAGTCACTACACTTGAGAGGAGTCTGTCTACAGTTTGTTGTTGTTGAACATGAAGTGCTGTATTTAGTGTATATTTTATGTACATTTTTGCTTCTTAAATATGCCAAAGGTGTGTTCGGCATTTATTTGCACAAACTGAAGTGATAAAACGACAAATGTTTTCCCATGATTGACATCTGTCTATCTATACACAAACAAAATTCCTGGCTAATGGATCTTAGCTACCCCAAGGCTGATGCTTAAGATGACCTAACTTGCAATTCTCTTGAAGTTCAAAGCATAAAAAAGGCTCAGTTTTCTGCCTAGTGTCTGTGTGTTTTTCAAATGTTTCTTCTTCAGTTGTTGCCGTTGATGAAAGAGCATCGCATTTTTTGGATAATAAAATAAAAAACTTATGAGTGTCTACATCTAATTTAAAAATATTTTCATTTGTTATTGACAATATTTAATCAAGGATGGTTGCCATGAAATCAAATCAAACGTTCAGATGTTTGTCCCTAGACTTACAAACCACTTAAACTAACTTACACTAAGGAAAACACACACACCCATGCCAGAAAAAAATGTTCAAATGTTTGTTAAGCTTATGGGACTTAACCACGGGGTCATCAGTTCCTAACTTACAAACTACTTATGAACTACCTTATACTAAAGTCAGCACAAACATCCATGTCCCAGGCAGGACTCGAACCTCCGACGGGAGCGGCCGCCCAGTCAGCAGCATGATGCCTTAGACAATGCTGCCATTCCGGTGACCATGCAATAAATGCAAAGTGTTTAAACAATAGTAACAGCCAGAATTTTTTCACTTGCTAAATGTCTGTGTTTTGATATTAATATCAGCTTTGTCCGAGGAACGAGGCGGGATTGTTCCCATTCACGTTCTTTGCTGGGGTGCTATTCACATACAGGAGAGCCTTGGCAATTTGATACGTATCTCACAGGGAACATTTAGGCAGAACTGAAGTATGCGTTGTGGAGAAATACGTGCTTTAAGACAGTCCATGTAGCCACTTTATCAGCAACGCTCTGTTAACTACGCGATTGTACTCGCTTTGGCGGTACAAATAATAAAATTGGAATGATACAGAGAAGATTAGCATGGCCCCTGCGCAAGGAAAACACGAAAAATAAAACCGAGCGCCGTGGCTCAGCGCGCTTGGTCAGAGAGCCCCAAACGGCCTCTGTAATAAAAAAGCTCAGGCACATACTCGACGAACGAACATGAACAAACGACCGCAAAGCATCGATCTACCGGAAAAAAGCTCTCTAAAGTGTATGCCTAGTGAGCAGGAAGACCTGATTTCGAATTCCGGCCACAGCACGAATTTTAATTAAACGCCTCTCCCTATACACAATAATGATGCATTACTTCGGTGTGGAATGCTTTTGCGGTAACTGACCTAGGCGTATTTTGAATTGAATGTTTTGTTGTCAGTTTCGTCTTTGTACCCAAATTTCGCCAACCACACTTTACTACCGAACCTCTGACAAGAATAATGTGGCATTTATACGATTAATACGACACCACCAATACTCGGCTGTGACATGTTATCTGTCAACCGATACCACAAATAACACGGCAGACGCCAGTTCAGTTAACACCAAATATGGCGGACCTATCGGCACTCTATGGAAGTTAAGCTGTTTGGACACGATGCAGCAGCGACACGACGATTGCTCGGCGTGGTCGCCAAGACTCCAGGTCACGTCTGGAGGCGTTCCGGCTGGGGGAGCAGGCCACGGCCACATCAGATAACACTGGCCCACACTATGTTTGTTACAAAGAATGTGAATGGTGTTCTTAGCTAAGCGCCAGTCACTGAATTCCACAATTAAATGCGTTTTTGTCAATCAGGATTAGCTTTCGTGTACAGTACTATCTACTAATAAAAAATCTTGAAATTAATCAAGTAATACCAAAATGCTGCTTTACTTATTAAATGTTGAATACTGTTTATTAATATAGCAATAGGCCTATTTCGGCACTGTGGCCATCATCAGGCTCTGTCCATATGGCATCGTGGAGGTATACTTTATTATAATAACTGCATATAATTGCAGTATAAATACTCTTTAGATTATATATATATATATATATATATATATATATATATATATATATATATATATATATATATATGCTTATCAGATATGCCTGAGGATATGTCAAACTGACAGAATAGGAGTAATGAATTAAAAACTGATAAACATAAAATTATATATATACCATCTAAAGAGCATTTATACTGCAATTATATGCAGTTATTATAATAAATTATACCTCCTCCACGATGCCATATGGACATAGCCTGATGAAGGCCACAGTGCCGAAATAGGCCTATTGCTATATTAATAAACAGCATTTTGGTATTACTTAGATTAGCAATATGTCCTTAAAAGACATACACAATGCTGCAGGCCCAAATGAAATGAAATCTTGAAATTGTTGCATATTGGTTACTTCAGTATTCATTAATTAATTCGAATATATTTATTTTTGGGGACGTAACTGTTCCTAAACAATCGAAATACACTGCTCAGAACAATTAGGTGATCAGATATCTATGGTCTGAAGTACTGTCTTCGGGAGAATGGACTGAAATGGTCCGACGTCTTTCTGTCTGTTTTACAGAGAGGAGACAACATTATGGCAACTGAGATAGTGGTAATAACTGAAAGCTGTTGCAGACGGGGTTGGTGATGACATGTGCTTACCGAACGAATTACACAAGCAGTTCGGTTCAGATAGTGCAGTGAGCAGGTACTGCAACAACAACAAGGTGACTTACTCGAAGATATGGAATGGAGACCCACAGGAAATTGGAAGCAGGACAGAGGGAGAGGGAGGGGGCTGCATTTATTGGAGTGTCCTAAAGTATAATTTAGAGGACCTGGAAGCGATTTCAGACTACAGGAACCATTAAAATAAGGCAAGGACAAGATCGTCCACGGGTAAAATCAGCAATAGATGACAAGTATCTCTCGTTAATAGCCCGTCGAGACAGGAAACTGAACGCAACTCAGCTGTAACGCACCCTCTACACAGCATCAGGACATGCAATATCAACACAGACAGTCCCAAATCGCCTTCGGGAATGTGGCCTCTACGTACGAAGGCCTATTTGTGTGTTCCATTAAAACCACAGTACCGCTTAGCCTGCAGAAACTGGGCTGAGGGAGATCAGGATTGGAGTCATAACGAATAGCGCCGCATTTTATTCACAGATGAGTCAAGATTTTGTGTTCAGTGAGACAATCGTCGTTCCCTCATCCAGAGAGAACGTGGGAGTTGGAACAATCTTGCTTTTGTGCAGGAAACATCACCACATCATGATGGTGGACGAATTGTGTGGGTAGGAGTCAGTATTGGGGGACGTGCGGACCTCTATGTCATTCAGAATGGCGCTTTGACTGCTCAGAGGTATGGAGTCGAGATCCTTCGACCTTTTATTTTGCCCTATGCTGGTGCCGTAGGAGATGGATGCCTTGTAGTGGATGATAACGCTCATCCTCACAGACCTACAATGCCATATAATACGCTGGAAGCTGAGGGAATTGATTGAATGGAGTTGCCAGTTTGTTCACTGGGCTTAACCAGATTGAGCAAATCTGGCATGCACTTGGCAGACGCACTGCAACCAGTTAAGTACCTCCCACATCGTTTGTAGTGCTGGATATTGCACTCATGGAAGAATGGCCAAATATGCATCAAGAGCTGTCCATGCAACGCAGTTGTGCAACTCTACTGGCAGTTCAAGGTGATCACACACTGTATTAGAGGGCAACAAGAATGTTTTTTCACTATTATTGTAGCTCCATGGTGCCAAGCTCTAAGGAAATACCAGGTGAACCTCAAGTGAAGAGTTGAGACAGCAGAATATCGTACTGTATGACACACAAATCACAATTGTAACCAATATCTTAATAAAATACGTTACCATAATTATGTATACTATGCATTGTATCTCACTTGATCCCTAATTTTTGAACAGTGCGTCTGACTTACTATAACATAATTTTCCAGATTCATAGAGTGGAATATTAGGAAACTAACTGCGAAATATGTCACGACTACAGTTAGTAGCAAAGAGCTCATAAATGTAAATGTCATGAGTCATTGGGATTTTTTTTTCAGGAACATTGTTATTTATAACCTCTTGCTGAATGCTGTAGTTTTACTACATAAACAGGAGAAAAGTAGTAAGCGATTAACTTCTTTCCTTTCATAATTGTTATGGAGTTGTCAGTGAGAAAAAAATTCGTAAAGCTTTAAAGTTATGTTTAAGGTAGTTGCTTTGTTGCAGTTCGCTGAGTGCTGTAATTCTCAAGTAGTGGATGAATAAAATCTCATTACTGATACCGCAAATGATGGGGCAGTTATTTGTGACTCTCGTTGTTTAGGGCGTCACATTGTAAGGAGTCAAGTTTTCCTCACCGTCATTTCCTGCATATTCCGACCTCACAGCCACATTCTACTCGTCAAGACAAATCTTTTGAATATACTCGATGGGGAATGGACATTTTCAATGATAATAATAAAAGTTTGATGTGCAAATTAGGATATCATGTCACAAGTGCGACAAGATAATCAAGGCTGACCCGTACAAGTGAACAAACTCCCATAGTTTCTGTAAAGTCGAGGCGAGGCTACTGCATGTCGATGGCTGGCGAAAAAGCACAGGTGGGGGGAAGGGTCCCACCAACTAGCCACCCCAGGTGGTCTTAGGCTCAAAAGCAACTTAAAAATCCTCCTTCCACTTTGTGGAAACAAGGAACTTTCGAAAACTCTTTGAAACCCATTTAAAAAGAACCAGACAAAAGCGTTTTTTCATATTCACGAACATGTCTGAACGAACAGACACCACATATTTATAGCTTATACAATTTACCGATCATGCGGAGGCATTCCTAGCACCTTACTCTTACGGGAATTAATATAAAGTGACTATGAGTTTGAGTTATAGTGGGCAGGATAAAGTTGCAAATCTGTATAGACGGGAGGCGTGCTTGAGTGATGCCATGCAGGTGTGATGATCACTGGGTCCACAGTGGTGCAGGGTTAGCGCAACTGCCTAGAAGGCAGGAGACCTGGGTACAAATCCTGGCTGGGTACCAGGGGGGGGGGGGGGGGGGTACTGTAAGGAGACGGATTCGTGGGGACACTTGAAGTCTGAAATTCTGTGGTAAAGCGCGCACATGCGCGGGAATCGTGATGTTTTGACAGCTACTGAGTCATCTTAGTTCGGGGGTTAGTCAGTAGATAGCGGCACCTCTCATCTGTCAAACGAGCGTCTGGTCGCTCGCTTTGTGTAGAGACACGTGACTGGAAAATCCAGGCCGTTATGCACTCTGCGGGAGAGGCCCTGTTTGGTCTTGGAGAAATATGCAATAAACCACTTAAATTTAATAACTATTGAACCATATATGATACAAAGGAGCGTGTAAGCTCATTTTAACGATAAAGACTAGACGGATGCGCTGATATAAACGCGCCTACTGTCACTTTAATAGTTTTTGAGTCATAGGTAATAAAAAATCATTATAAAGTAACTACTTTGTAAACGATATATCTTGAAAACTGCTTGACCAAATATTACGTACAAATGATAGATCTATGTCAGTACTATTAAGATGTACATTTAGTTTTTTGCGCAAATTCAGTAAATTTCAATTAGAGCCCAGTAACGTGGTTTCCAGGTACAAAAGCTTAATTTTTAATAAATAAACAATAATAACCGTATTATTAGCGGTAGTACGGTAAATTATGCTTAAGTAAATAGTTAATGAAAGCACAGGATCAATAGTACAGTGAATAATCTCAGTTTAAATACTGAAAACAGCAAATGCAGAATAGATTAATATTTTGATAATTCAAAAAATACGATATGTACAATGTTTCTGAAGCCATATTCTGTTTCATCGGAAAATTTCCGTTAGATGCCATCATCATATGTGTTTATTTCATTTGCATTTTATGTAAAATACGTAATTTTGTGAAAATAAGATACTGATTTGACATCAGAGTAAGCCAGCGAGGGTACTTAAGGCGGCCATTTTGGCTTGTTAGGGGCAGTCTGTTGCTGTCAGTGTGACAAACAATACCTGTCGTTATGCTTGGTGACTGTGGAGTCGCTTGAGGACTTGTAAAATTTCAGCGAAGTGTGCTAGTGTGGATCTTAGAAAGATTTGTTCTGTGGTGTTTCGAGAACTTTGATTTTATTCTGCGTCTGTAGGACTTAGAAAAGTCTTCAGTGGTGCTTCGTGGACTTTAACTTTATTCTGTGACAGTGGAACTTACAGTTTCTCAGTATTGTTGCTAGACTTTAATTTCTACTTAGCGACTGTGGGACTCAGAAACTATTCAGTCAAGTTTCCATATTTTGGTGTGGCAGCCTTAAGTAACTCGGCGTTGCTCTGAAGTCAGGTGTAACAAAAATTCACTGACGGATATTGGTTGGAATAAACATCGATGTCATCAAGAAAAACAAAACAGGCATTCTACGGGTCGGAGCGTGGAATGTTCTAACCCTTAATCGACTAGGTAAGCTAGAAAATTTGAAAAAAGAAATGGATAGGTTAAAGTTAGATATGGCAGGGATTAGTGAAGTTCGGTGGCAGGATGAACAGGATTTCTGGTCAGGCGAGTACAGGGTTATCAATACAAAATCAGTTGGTGGTAACGCAGGAGTAGGTGTGATAATGAATAAGAAAATAGGAATGCGGATAAGTTACTATGAACAACATAGTGAACGCATTATCGTAGTAAAGATAGACACGAAGCCAATACCGACCACAGTAGTGCAAGTTTATATGCCAACTAGCACGGCCGATGATGAGGATATCGAAAAAATGTATGAGGAGATACAAGAAATCATTCAGAAAGTTAAGGGAGACGGAAACTTGATTGTGATGGGGGACTGGAACTCGGTAGTAGGAAAGGGAAGAGAAGGAAATGTAGTTGGTGAATATGGACTGGGAAAAAGGAATGAAAGAGGAGATCGCTTGGTAGAATTTTGCGCATAGCACAATTTAATGATCATCAAAACTTTGTTTAATCATCATAAACGAAGGCTGTATACGTGGAAGAGACCAGGAGACACTGGAAGGTACCAGATTGACTTTATAATGGTAACGAATAGATTTAGAAACCAGGTTCTAAACTGTAAGACATATCCAGGGGCAGATATAGACTTTGACCATAACTTATTGGTTATGAATTGCAGATTAAAACTTAAGAGACTGCAGAAAGGTAGAAAAGTTAGGAGATGGAACCTGGACAAACTGAAGGAACCAGAGGTGGTTGAGAGTTTCAGAAGGAGCATTAGGCAAGGATTGGCTAAAACGGGGGAAAGTAATACAGTAGAAGAAGAATGGGTAGCTCTGAGAGATATGGTAGTGAAGGCTGCAGAGGACCATATAGGCAGAAGGACAAGGCCTAATAGAAATCCCTGAACTTAATTGATGAGAGGAGAAAATATAAAAATTCAGCAAGTGAAACACGAAAAAGGGAGTACAAACGTCTGAAAAATGAGATTGACAGGAAGTGCAGACTGGCTAAACAGGAGTGGCTAGAGGACAAATGCAGAACCATAGAAGAATACATAACTAGGGGAAAGATAGATACAGCCCACAGGAAAATAAAAGAGATATTTGGAGACATGAAAAGCAGTTGTATGAATATCAAGAACGGAAAACCGATACTAAGCAAAGAGGGGAAAGCTGAACTGTGGAAGGAATGTATAGAAGGTCTATACAAAGGAAATAAACTTGAAGGCAGTATTCTGGAAATGGAAGACGATGTGGAGGAAGATGATATAGGAGATATGATACTGCGAGAAGAATTTGACAGAGCGCCGAAGGACTTGAGTCGAAACAAGGCCCCTGGAGTAGATGACATTTCCTCTGAACTGCTGATGTCGTTAAGAGAGCCAGTCGTGAAAAAATTGTATCATCTGGTATGCAAGATGTATGAGACAGGGGAAATACCCTCGGACTTCAAGAAGAATATTGTAATTCCAATTCCAAAGAAAGCAAGTGCAGACAAGTGTGAAAGTTACAAAACTATCAGTTTAATAAGTCATGGGTGCAAAATACTAACACGAATTATTTACAGACGAATGGAAAAACTTGTGGAATCCGACCTCGGGGAAGATCAGTTTGGATTTAGGAGAAATTTAGGAACACGGGAGGCAATACTCACATTACGACTTATCTTAGAAGATAGGCTAAGGAAAGGGAAACCTACATTTTTAGCGTTTGTCGATTTGGAGAAAGCTTTTGAGAATGTAGACTGGAATACACTCTTCCAAATTCTGAAGGTATCAGGGGTAAAATGTTGGGAGCGAAGAGTTATATTCAACCTCTACAGAAACCAGACAGCGCTTATTAGAGTCGAAGGGCAAGAAAGGGACGCAGAAGTTGGGAAGGGAGTAAGACAGGGTTGTAGCCTTTCCCCAGTGTTGTTAAATCTGTAAATTGAGCAGGCAGTGATTGAATGGAAGGAGAAATTTGGAGAGGGCATTAAAATGCAGGGAGAAGAAATAAAAAATTTGCGGTTTGTTGCTGACATAGTTATTCTGTCACAGACCGCAAAAGATCTGGAAGAGTAGTTGAATGGGATCGACAGTGTCTTGAAAGGAAGATATAAGATGAACATTAACAAGAGTAAAACGAAGGTAATGGAATGCAATGTCAGAAAATCAGGCGATGCTGAAGGAATCAGATTAAGTAATGAGACAATAAAAGTAGTAGATGAATTTTGTTATTTGGGTAGCAAGATAACCTCTGATGGCCGAAGTGAAGAAGATATAAAATGCAGAATAGCTATGGGAAGGAAAGCGTTTCTAAAGAAGCGAAATTTGTTAACATCCAATATTAATTTAAATATTAAGAAGTCCTTTCTGAAAGCATTTGTCTGGAGTGTAGCATTGTATGGGAATGAAACGTGGACGATAAGAAGTTCAGATGAAAATATGACAGAAGCTTTGAAATGTGGTGCTATAGACGAATGATAAAAATTAGATGGGTACATGACGTAACTAATGAGGAGGTGCTAAACCGAATCGGGGCGAAAAGAAGTTTCTGGCATATCCTGACTAAGAGAAGGGATAGATTGGTTGGACACATTCTGAGACATCAAGGAATGGTCAACTTAGCATTAGAAGGGAGCGTGTGAAGTAAAAATCGTAGAGGGAGACCGAGGGACGAATATAGTAAGCAGATTCAAAAGGATGTAGGTCGCCGAACGTATTCTCAGATGAAGAGACTTGCACAGGACAGGGTAGCATGGAGAGCTGCATCAAACCAGTCTGCGGACCGAAGACAACAACAACAACAAACATCAATTTAGTTAAAAGTGAATGTGTCGTTTGTGCATTTTTTGTCCTGCCTGCATTTATTTAAAGCTAAACATTTTGGGGACATTGCACAGGTGTGGCTGGCCCCTAGACAAGACGCACCCAGTTTGTATAATAAAATAGGGGCTACAGTCGCACTTCACAGAGCCCCAAGCAAAGGCTGTGAACGGGTGATTTGTGTTGTTTTATTTTTATTTCGTGCTGTAGCACTGGGGGCTCAAGTCAACTGAAGGAAATAACTGATAAAACTGTGTTATCATGCACAGAATAGTGTGTTTTTCCTAGTTTGTGTTTAGAAAATCCGTGTGTAAGCTCGCAGTGATTAGTGCAAGAACTTGATTACAGCGAAAATGGTAAGAATTTAGGTTTAGAATAAGATCGTCTGTATGTTTGATTAGCGCAAAAATATTTACCTTCGCAAATGAAAAACATAACTCTGGCGCAAGATACGTTTGCTCCACACCAAATAAGTTTGTGTCATGCGAGAAATGAGGTTTTAAGTCTGTCATAGTTCGAAGAATCAAAGTAGATTAGTTTGCAGCAATGGAGTGTGTATATATGTTTCTGAAAGTAACTCTCGTAGCGACAAAATAATAAAAATAAATAAACAAATAAAATATATATAAATAAAATTATTTCTTCGTCTCGTATGTCTGACGGTTGTATGCATTTTGTGAATTTGTATTTGCGGAAGTGAGATTTATATATTAACCTATGTCTCTGTGTCTATCGCATGAATCGAGAGAATTTGGTTAAGGCAATACTTTCATCCGCCGATTTTCGGTATTCTTACCTATAAATTTCAATATTCTTATTATACACAATATGTCGTCTGCTGTAGTTGTAATTGTTGTGTTATACATCAGGACATCGAAAAAATGTTTTTTAAAATGGACATATGTTCACTTTTGACTTGTGGATGTCGTTACTGTTACAGCCTGATAATTATCTAAGGTGCGCGACTGCGGTTATGTGGGGCCAAGACATTTTTTAAACTCATCTGTCAGCTGTCGCATACATCATCTACACGAATAACGTGGTTGGTGGCATTGTAAGTACTGATGCACATACCTGTGACAGTACAGATATAGTTCTTTTTTATGCCTTACATCCAATTTTTTGGGTGCCATATGAGTTATAATTAAGATTCATTGTATTACATCACCTAGCAGATTTAATATTTCTTGCTTAAAGCCATCATATTAAGATCGAAATATTGCTTCTGTGCAGCCGGTTAGGACCAGTAGGCGACAGATGGTAAACGCTGGTGAGAACCACGGAAGGTGGTACAATAGGTCGGGTTCTCATGGGAAAGAGCACTGACAAATCTCCCCGAATTCTAGGGAAGTCCCCGGGCGGCAGGCACTGGACGCCGATTGGTTGTAGCGCTGGCGGTGACGCGCCAATACCCATTCATTTTTTGTTAATATTTAATAAACCAATAATTAATTCTACGGCAAATTTAATTTAGAAAAACCCCTTAAAGCTAAGCTATGCCCTAAGTAGGTAAAACATATTAACAATTGCTACTTCAATAAACAAAATGATTAATTTAAGACGGACGATGCACGGCAGCCATGTTCGCGTGCCAAATCGCGGAACGAAGGCAGCCTTGCATCGAGCCGCCACACTTCAGTTCAGAACAGGCACTCGGAAGAGTAACATGTGACTTCAGTACGCGCACTCGGTGGATATCATGCATACGCAGGAGCTCATAAAACATTGTTTAATCATCTTATATCAAGGGAAATAACTTTATATTTACTTTCAGTTAGGACAATGTGTGTCAAGTTGATGCTATTATGCAGTTTGCTGATTTTCTGCTAACTTTAAATAAATCAGCTGGCATTCCGAACTACCACAGTTTTTTTCCGTAATTAGATCAGTTCCTGCCAATAATGGTCAAATGTTTGTAGATCTATCAGACCAAATTGCGTCGTCATCAGTCCGTAGCTTACAAACAACTTAAACCTAGGTAAACTAACCTATGGACAAATACACACACCCATGCCCCAGGGAGGACTCAACCTCCACGGCGAGCAACCGCGCGCTCCGCAGCGAGACGCTTTAGACCGCTCGGCTACTCCACCGAGGCTCCTGCCAATAGTTTAGCAATTTCAGCCTCATTCAAGAACTGCGACCTGCGTGCTTTCATCTGCGTGGGGACATGTATAGAAGACGTCAGGTTGGTGAACTTTTAGAGTTTCTACTCTTCACACACTGCAGTGGGGAGTTACCACAACCCTTGCGTACACTGTCATTGCGTTACAAACGCAAACTGTTGTGCGTCATCCATGGCAAATGTTTGTAGAGTCTATGGGACTTAACTACGGGGTCATCAGTCCCTAAACTTACAAACTACTTATGAACTACTTACAACTAAGGACGGCACAAATATCCATGCCCGAGGGGGGATTCGAACCCCCGACCGTAGTGGCCGTGCGGACCGTGACTGTAGCGCCTCAATCCCCTCGGCCACCGCGGCCGGCATCCATGGCAATATGGAGGAGGAAAGGAAATGATACATAACGGTTTAGCTCAACCCCTGTGGTCATTTTCTTGTTGTTCAGAGTGTATCAAGATTTAGTTTTTTATGGTCCCAAATGTTTGACGTCAGTTAGAATTGTTTTTAAATTATTGTTGATGAATGTATGTAGGTTTTTATCGAGTCCCTCATTTGCATTTCAATTTATTGACAATTAGAGGTGAAAATTATAAATTTTTCTTCTCGCCAAAGAAATTTATGTGGTGGATGGTTCCGACCAGGTTTCGAGTCCAGAACTTTCGATTCAATGTCTCTATCTATCCGCCTCATCACGCTTCCGCCCTTCTCTATCGATCTATCGATAAACACACTTGAATTTAATGCACATACAGTTCCCTTGACATTACTATAATTGCTAATAAAAACTTGATATCATTGTTGTTAAACGTTACTAATGAACAGCATGACATCTACTGTTGCACACTGACGATTGTCGGCCGCAGTGGCCGAGCGGTCTGCGGCGTGCCAGTCACGGTCTGTACGGCCGCTGCGGTCGGGGTCGAATCCCCCCTCGGGCAGGGATGTTTGTGCCGTCTTTAGTATAAACTAGTTCGTAAGTCGTTTGTAAGTTCAAAATGTTCAAATGTTTGTAGAGCTTATGGGACTTAAGTACGGGTCAGTCCCTAAACTTACAAACTATTTATGAACTAGCTAATACTAAGGACGGCACAAATATCCATATCCGAGGGGTGATTCGAGCCCCCGACCGTAGGGGCAGTGCAGAACGTGACTGGCGCGCCGCAGACCGCTCGTCCACCGCGGTCGGCTGGTTTGTAAGTTTAGGGACTGATGGCCCCGTAGTTAAGTCCAATTAGCTCTACAAATGTTCTTTCTGGACGGTTTTGGTGGCTGGCGGGAGTGTTGGAGGCGAACCTGGGGCGGATTCCTGGAAGGACGAGGGCAAGTTGTTGTTAAGTGCAATATCATGTTTGATGTTATGAGTCACTGTTCTCGGTAATTGCACTGTCCAAAGTGCAGTTACATCTTATCTGTCATTTGTCCTTAAGAGCATCATTGTTGTAATAAGTGCAAGTACATGTTTGATTTAAATCATCCATGGCAGCGTTCTTTGATCAGTGGGTAGCTCTATAGTCTGTGGCTGGAGGGCCGGGGGGGGGGGGGAGGAGGTAACAGTACCTGGCACTAATGACAAACACAAGACGGTCGATTCTCAGGCCGCGGTGGAGTAGCCGAGCGGTCTAAAGCACCTCGCTGCGGAGCGCGCGGTTGCTCGCCGTGGAGGTTCGAGTCCTCCCTGGGACATGGGTTTGTGTGTTTGTCCGTATGTTAGCTTATCTAGGTTTAAGTAGTTTGTAAGCTACGGACTGATGACCACGCAGTTTGGTCCGATAGATTTACAGACATTTGAACATTTTTTCGATTCTCAGTGGGATGCTACTTTCATTATTATACTACTCTAGACTCGGATATTCAAAGAGGTGTTCACGATTGGTTCCACGAATGCTCACAGATGACCACAAGATTCAAAAGAGAGACCTTTTGATCTGAATTGTTGGAGCCTTTTGAGAGCAACGGAGAGGACCTTCTGTCATGGATCGTTACGGGGAATGAAAGCTGGGTGCACCACTTTGCGACTGAAACAGTAAGGCACTCCATGGAGTGGCACCATTCTCATTCATCACAAAATAAGAAAATCAGGATAAGCCCCTCTGTCGGAAAAGTCATGGTGACTATCTTCTAGATTGTTGTGCTATTTTCGTCGCTGTAATGCCCAGGGTCAACCATCAATTCAAAGACATACGTCAAGACTCTGAATAAACTCAAGAACTGTTTCCGACGGTTTTGATCGGACAAGAATCTAGCAGAAATCTTGCTCCAACACTGTAATGCACCCCCACACACAAGTCTGAGAACCCTGGAACATATCGCAAAATTGACAGCATTACGCGTCCACCGTACAGTGCATCTTTTTGGGCCGCTTAAAGATTCTATGTGGGGAACACAGTTTGAAGATGACTAGAGTATCAGTGAAACAGGACAAGGGTTTTCACAGGCAGGCAATAAATGCTCTCCCGCGACGTTGGCGTATGGCTATAGAACGTGGTGGAGACTCCTTAGAAAAATAGGACATAGACAACACATGTTGATGTATATTGTCACAAAATTCTCACACTTAACGATAAATATATTCTGAGAAAAAAATTTCGGGCATTACTCATTGAATGTTCAAATATTTTTTAAGCTTAAGGGACTTAACTGCGGGGTCATCAGTCCCTAAACTTACAAACTACTTATGAACTACCTTATACTAAAGACGACATAATCATCAATGCCCGAGGGGGGATTCGAACTCCCGACGGGGAACGGCCTCGCATAGCGCCTCAATGCGCTCGGCCGCTCCGCTGCCGCACTTATTGAATGACCCCTGTAAATTTCCTTTAGTGAATTCATAAATTCAGTACAATGTACTTACCCAATTTTTCTGTATTTTTAATACTGGCAGTTCTATGGTTTCGGGACGTCACTGTATTAAAGTTCCAGAAAATGGTTGTAAAGTCTGTCAATTCTTCCACTGGTACAGGACACCGACTATCAGCGCATTTCATACCGTTCTTCAAGTTTTGTTGAAATGTTCAGTTAGTTTCCAGTAAATTCTAGAAGATTAGTAGGCTGAGCTATGTCTTTGATTTCCAAATTAGATACCTTCTAACATCTCACAATCGCAGAGCATTGCAGGGGGCACTACCATCGTAGTATGCTATAAGGTGACATTTTGGGCACGACGGAAAACTTGTCTGGATGCATAATTAGTTAAAGCGATCGCTGGCCCGAAGCGGGAAATACCAGTTCGAATCCCGGCCCAGCACAAATTTTCAGCTTTGCTGTTGAATTTGGTTCAATGGCCTGCAACGGTCGAGATGTTAGAATATTTCGAATTCGTAAATTTATGGCCCTTAATTTCAACTAATGGTGTCTGTTCTTTCGGAAATGTCGGAAAGAACAGATACCACATCATTAATTGTATATGCGATTTCCGAAGACTTGGCTCCACACAGCCGGGAAAAGACGCCGCAGCTCGCTAACAGTGCGTCTGAGCTTCCTGATGAGCCACACGTGTTGACTTGGTACCCAGAATTATTGACACTTTCCACTCATGAGCGAGTCATGGTCTGTCTGAGATCTTGGTGTGTTACTGATCATTCGTCTGCAAATCCATCATAGCACAAATTTAAATGCCACAGTTGGCATGTTGTCATTGCAGCTGTGGCTGTGCTTTAGGCAACCTTTATGTTAGTACAAGGCAGACATAAAGACTACCGACGAACAATAACGTGTCGTTCAGAGATATTCGCCGAGTAATTTTGTATAATGAGCTCATTGTTTGTGTTAGATACAGTGCCAGTAGTTTGATATTTCTTTTGTTAGGAATAAAATGTTTCTGTAAATGTGACAAATGAATTTAGATGTTTAAAAAGAAATAAAAATAAATACTTATTACGTTTTGACGACTGTTATCATGTGTATACAAACACACAACAAAAATTTATTAAATGAATTAAATGAGAACAGTACAAAACGTATACTTTCATAATGGCTTTGATCAAACAGAAAATATACATTAAAATAAAATGGAATTTTCAGAAGAAACTGAGTACATTTAATTGAATAACAAAATGTTTACAGGTTGTGTCAATGTTCAGCAGTGATTTTACTGCGAGTGGCTACAGCCAGTAGCAGGGCCGGCGCAAGGCAGATGCGAAACTTCCGGCCGCACGAGGCGGCGACAGACGCAGGCAGTGGCGGGTCTGGGAAACACCACCTAAATGGCATGGCCTTACAGCTCTCTGGCAAATGGCGTAGCCGGCGAGAAAGACAGGCCTCGGCGCACACATCATGCCACGTCACGTAAGCAACGTAGTTCTGAGTCGACGCGGATCGCTAGCCGATTGGCCAGCCGCTGGGGCACACCCCACTGCCCCATAGCGGGCAGCCACTGAGCTAGAGATCGCTCCGGCTCGGAAATACCGACGCCAACGAGAGAGACCAACACCACCTAGAAGACAAGGCCTTACAACAGGCCGTGCCTACGTCACACTTGGAGGCTCCGGCCGCCACCTCACTGGCTGACCGCTGGGGCACGCCCACCACCGCGCAGCGGCCGGCGAGTCAGATGGCGGCCGGGGCCTCTAAGTGTGACGTAGGCACGGCCTGTTGTAAGGCCTTGTCTTCTAGGTGGTGTTGGAGAGACAGGCCGCAGCGCACCTGTCAAATTACGTAAGCAAGCTAAGCCTGAGCCGGTGCGATCGCTAGCTGAGTGGCCCGCTGCTACAAGGCAGTGGGCTGTGCCCCAGCGGCCGGCCAATCCGCTAGCGATCGCGCCGGCTCAGGCCTAGCTTGCTTACGTAATTTGACAGGTGCGCCGCGGTCTGTCTCTCTCGTTGGCTCGGAACTAACTTGCTTACGTGGCATGACGTCTGCGCTGCCGCCTGTATTTCCCGTTGGCCACGGGCAAAAGGCGAGTGAAATAATCAACTTCAGGCAGACCTGTAGTGCCACCTACCTGTAGCAGCGCCATCTGTAGTGATGCCATGTAGACGATTGCTTAGTGCTTAACAGGTTTGCTAGAGAAGTGACTTCGTTTGTGAAATAGTTTGGTTTTCTTCTCTTTGAAGTGTTTGTCTGTAGCAGTTCTGTTCAGAAACATACGTTAGGATGGTGAACAAATGTTGTGAACCTGGCAGTGTTGGAAATTACGACGAGAAGAAAAAAGTCCACACTTTTAAATTTCCAGCCAATGAAGAAATGCATAAGAGTTGGTTAAGGGTTTATTACACTGAGCATATTTGGTCGCTAGTCGCTGACGTCTGTTGTCGCTCGGCGTATAGGCGAATAGCGAATTAATACGCTGACGCAATGACACGCAGCGAACTCAGACGCTAGCGTCTTCGTAAAAACAATTGAATCGTGACGTAGCATATGACACATTGTTTTGGAGGTTAGGTGATACCAAACAGTTCTGTTTCCCGCCAAACAAAATATGAAGTAGAATTGTAATAAAATTTCTGGAAATTTATCAAAGTTTTCCAGTATTATTGGACATTAAAATGATTATTTAAATACTAAACTTAAAGACACTCAATTTAACCAATGTTTGACGAATGACAGATTGAAGACTGAAGGTCTCTTGGGGGATATGGATACCAAACACCTTAAAACAAAAATCAAAACAATAAAATATCTCATCGTCATTATATTTCTGTAGGCAGAAGGATCTCCACACAATAATTCTCTCAAAAGATTTGCAGAAGAACTATATTTATCCCTCCTCCGAATCCACCTTCTTATCCATTTTATTTTTTCCTACTTTTCCGTTTTGATTTTGGTATATTTAAGACTCTTGCGAGAAACACATTACTAGCATTTATTATTTCCTTGGACATTTTGACTCGACTGGTGGCTACTTTATATGCTCCTGTATATGACACGGGAAGATCAACACTTGCGAGCGACCAAAAACGCCAGCGTCTAAGGTAGCCCACCCTTCAACTTTAAACGCTCGCGTTTCGGAGCAGCGACTTTGTTCGCTGTCCTTGTTTACACGGAGCAAATTTGGCAGCTGCGTCCAATTCGCCAGCGACTAGCGACCAAATACGCTCTGTGTAATACACCGTTTATGCGCAATCAAGAGGGATAACTTCATTCCCTGAAAGCATTCTATGGTATGTAGCTTTCATTTAAAGTCTTATATAATGACGTAAGAACTTTACAGTTTTAAATGGACTTTCGAAAAGGTTTTCAGCAACATGCATACAGTATATTCTTCTTCGCTTCACAGGTGTGCCACTTGCACTTCTGCGAAGGGGATATTTTGTGGGAAACACAAGCTGTTGACTGGAAAATGGGGGATATTTTATCTGCACCACTTAGGAAGCCACAGCTCAGGAAAAATGCTGTCCCAAGCCAATTTCCAAACTGCACTTCCTACATTTCGAAAGTTGTGTCAAGGAGCAGAGACTCTCCTTCGGAAAAAACAGGAAAAGAGAGAAACTGCTGCTTTGAAAGCACCAATAGAGGACCGTCTTAAAACAGTGGAAGAATATGAGAAGCAGCTTTCTTTCAGTTCATTCCATGAACTAACAAAAGAACTTGACAGAGTTAGTTATGGTGGAAAGTGGTCTACAATAGTGAAAGAGTCACATATCGTGTTTGTTTATTTACTGATCAAAGCCAACATGATATCATGTATATTATTATTAATTCAGAACTTAAGCATTTTTAATAAAGGGTGTGCAGGTTAAAAACGGTGTAAATAATATCAATGACATAGGTAATGTTATAAAATTTGCAGAAAGTTTAGTTGGTAAAGAAGAAGACACACATCTTCCAGACCTAATTCTTGACTTGTTAAGTAATTTAGAATGTGAAGGCAAAAGTAAAGCTGTTGTTGAATTCATAAGAAACCAGCTTCAGCTAAGCTTTGCATATTCTGAAAGGCATAGGTTTGCTCCTATGTTTGATTCTCTGTTGTTTTTCATTTCCAGTCATGCTTATAGATTTATATGTAACACTGGAAATATTATGCTGCCTCATCCTAACATTATTAGAAACATATGTCCAAATATTGATGTCAATTCAAACAGTCCAAGCTTTCTATCTTACATTAAGGAGAAAGTATCAAATCTGGATCATCATTAGTGTCTTGTAACTCTCATGTTAGATGAGATACACATTAAAAAAGCCATGGATTTCAAAGGAGGAAACTTAGTAGGCATGGCACATGACACCACCACTCTTGCAACAACTGCTCACATATTTATGGTGCAAGGTGTAATTTCATCATTTAAAGTTGTTGTTCATATGTTGCCTGTTAATAGAATGACTGTAGACCAGTTGTTTAATGTTATTAAAAAGGTAGTTGTTGGACTGAAAGAATTAGGCATAAAAGTTATTTGTATTGCTTCTGATAATGATTCAATCAACAGAAAGGCTGTTTCCAATTTTGCAATTCCACCACCACAGAGCATTGCATACCCACATGCTGCAGATAATTCCCAGCACTTGTTTTATGTAACAGATGCTGTATACAATTTCAAGTGCATTGCGAATAACTGGCTTAATTTAAAAGCTGAATTTCTGACGTTTCACTTCCCAACTTTGAAAACCCATGTTTAAGAATGAAAGTTTCATTTTCTGCTGTTAGATCTGTATTTGACATGGAAAGTAATAAAGTAGTAAAATTTGGGTATGGTCTGAATATAAAAGCACTGTGGCCCTCTTCAGCAGAGAAACAAAATGTACAGCTTGTTTGTAAAGTTTTCTGTGACATCAGGTGAAGTTTACTTCAACTGGGGCCTAAAAATAACACTGAAACTTATGAAGGAACTGCAGAATTTATTAATATAATATGCACTTGGTGGAAAATTATGAATGTTAAGTCCCCTTTGAAAGGAATGCAAAAACCTCTGACAAGTCACAAGGATGATGAGAGGTGTAAATTTTTAGAAATGTTTTTAAATTGGCTTGATTACTGGAGCACTAAGAATTTGCCAACTGGTCAGCTCAGTAAAGAAACACATACAGCACTTAAGCATACAACATGTGCACTATTGGAATTGAGGTCTTACTTTCTGTCTGATCTTAAAATGCCATACGTGTTACCTGCAAAATTTCAGACATGCATTAGAAGCTAGGTTCGGACTATATCGATGGCTGGCTGGTTCTCAGTACCACGTTTCAATCAGGCAAATATTTGAGGAAGGAAAAAACCTGAGGTTATCAACTTTGTTACAGCTTTCATTACAAAGAGACTGTTAAGAAAATTGTAATAAAATCTTTACAAAGTTGTGACCAACCTGAATGTCTTGATGTAGCCTTGGGTATCTCAGCATCAGATATTTGTAAGTAAAGTGTCAGTGAGTCTGATTTGGAACTGATTAGGCCAGAATTACCAGTACTGACATATACAGCTGGATATTGTTGGTACAGTGTACTGAAAAAAAATGAAGCGTACTAACTGTGCTGAATTTCTAACTATGGATTAACAGCTGGCATATGGTGCAGAACACGAACTTATTAAATATCTCGACATAGGTGGCTTGCGGTTTCTTCAGAAAAGTCCACTGTTGGTTGTAATGTATTCTTTCTGTTAGATACAAAACCTGTTATCAAATGAACACTGTGAGTCCTTCCTTAGGCTTCAAAATCAACGACAAATTGCAATTAAATTAATTCTTGATTCCATCAAAACCAATGAAGATTTTTTAGTATATATATGTGACAAATATTCTGCACTGGAGCTGTGGAAATCTATTACATTGATAAGTGTAAATATTTTGCTTAATAACTATTGTAAAATGCAAAATGATAAAGTTCAGAGGTTATTAAATAAAAGAAAACTTAAAACTCTTACAGTAGGACATACTTTCAGTAAGGAAACTAAAAAAAAAAGTGTACTTAATGGTCAATTGAAGATTGAGATGCCACCAGTTAACTTTTCCCTTTTATGTAAGCGTGTGGTCTTGTATGACTTGAAACAGTAATCATTGTTCTTCTGTTACAAATGTGACATTACTTTTTTTTAAACACAAACTGATCAATTTATGTTCACCCACCCACATATCCGAGCCCCATATTTTAATTACTAAACACTTATAATATGAAACATTGATCATTCGTAATTGCAACATCTTGACAGAACACTAATCCAAAATAAAGTTTCTATGTGGATATTGGAAGGTATTACATTTTAGTATTGCTTGTGTGTTGGAATGTTCCTTCGCTTTCTTCCATATTTTTTTCCATTTACTTTGTCACCGCCAATGTCGGAATGGGTCAAAGCCGACAGGTGGTATCCTGTTCTTCGGTTATGCCGTACATAATTTATAACTAGGTATTCAGTTATGTAAGCTTAATAACAGCTATTGGTGCTAAGTGTAAGACGTTTACACATGGATTTGTCCAAAGGTGACTTGAAAAATAAAACATTCAGTATAGAGGGCAAAAAAGTGCTCTGCACCTACCATTACTGTTACCTGCATTGATCAGTCTGGATGTATGATGGTGAGGTGAGAATGAGCTGTCATGCAGGAGGCAATTAAGTGCATGTAGCCATAATGTTCTGCCATATTCCTCCTATTAGTCTGAATGTGTTTTAAAAGAGGCTAGGCCTATTTTATTTCTGATATTCATAAGGTCATTTGAGATAGTGATATCTGTTCTTAGTCTTTGACTATTGTTTTCAGCATGATGAGGGTTTATTATTGGTGGCATATGTTGTTTCCATACTTGTGACCCTTGTCCTGATGAAAAGAGTGTGGTTTTAGGTATAACTGAAATGACGTGTTTCACATATCTGTGTTGTGAGGTGTTCACTTTCTGAGTTGAAGGGTATGTTGCTTATAGGCGTCCATTATGGCTTGGATAAACTAGTAATTTCCTTGATTATTAATGTGTGGGTTTCTTTTCTTAGGCCTTTCTTTTGTTAGGCCTAAATTCTAAGTGTGCATATTTAGCGTTTCTCCGTAATTTTAAGTGCATTTAACACAGTTAACTAATTGAATACGTTTATTAGTGTGCTCTTTAATCTCACCATTAAAGGTTCTTTTCCTTTTTTGCGCATTGTCTCAGTAATCGAGATAGGATTTTTGTGTATATTCATAGGCCAAATTCGCGAGTGTACAGATTTAGCGTTATACAGCAATTTTAAGTGTATTTTCTAACAGCTTTCACGTATTTTAGTGTCCTAAACAAATCTAGTAATCCTTTGTATCTGTAGTTAATATATATTGTCGATATAACATAAGTAACAATCATGAATGCAATGTGTTTGAGCTGCAGTAGGTTTGTTCGTTTTGGGTTTCAATGCAGCTGTGGTTTCATTGGAGGGGGGGGGGGGTGTAGCGGTGTGGAAAAGGAGGAAGAAAACGAGTCTCTTTCTTTTGCAAAGCGTGTTCAAGGGACAGAAAAATAACTGAACAGGAAGGGAAGATTAGAGCCCTTCAGGCTGAACTGGATAATGCTAGGGAGGAACTTACGAGGTTAAGGGGGGAGAAGGGTGAGCAGGGGTGGGAAGTGGTAGCAGGGAACAGGGGCCACAGATAGAGTATAGTTCCTGACAGCTTCACAATTGGCACAAGCAACAGATATGCATTGCTACCACAGTTAAGTGAGGAAGAGGCTCCTTCAGAAGTAGGTGCAGTTAGGAAACAACAGACCTTCACTTATAAACCAAAGGTTTCAAGAAAAGTAGCTGGTAGGAGGAAAGTTCTGTTGTTAGGAAGTAGCCATGGAATAGGTGTGGGCCAGAGTTTGCAGGAAAATAGGTGACAGGTACCAGGTCACAAACTTTTTCAAGCCCAGTACAGGTAGAGGATATAGGTTCCTTGTGTAAGGGTTTCACGAAAGAGGATCATGTTGTGATAGTGGGTGGGGTGAGAAACAGCATTGATAGGGATCAGGGCTACAGTATTGAGTGTGACCCGGTTAAAATAGCTTCTGAAACGACCCAAACAAATGTTGGACTGTTGCCTGCTTTCATGCGGTATGATCGACCCCAATTGAACCGCTCTGTCAGGAGGGTCAATGTGGAGATTAATCCACTGCTTAGGGACAGCTACACTGTCGGACATAGGTTTGTTTCCTGTTGATGCCATTGACAGGTGGGATTTCACTAGTCATGGCCTGCATCTCAATAAGAAAAGGAAGGGGAAACTAACTGGGTTGATAGCAAAATCCTTAAGGGGGGACACTGCAATTCATGGAAGTACTTATTTGTTAGGCTAAGATCAGTGTCCAGGGAGTAGCTCAGGCAGGCTGGTGCTATATATGTTGAAAAATCAAATGTTTCTCAGAAAATTAAAGTAAAAAAATAATGTTACTATCCTTCAGTTTCTCCCGGCGTATTTGATAATCAAAATATCCACGGGTGTACTGCCGGTCTATAGTGTCCATCGGGCACAATATTTCGGCGAGTGGCAGATGCAGCGGGCTCTCCGCCCAACCACATCACAACCTGGGGAAACGGATGAAAACACTAAGGAGGATGTAGGCACTGCGTTCATTCCATATACCGGCGCACTTTCGGGGAAGGTTACCCGCATTTTGAAGAAAACACCAGGTTGGAACTATTTTTTGTCCGCCAAATAAAATTCGTGCATTGGTGGGGAGCGCCAAAGATGATCTCGGTTTGAGGAAGGCCGTCGTGTACCAGATTCCGTGTCAGTTTGGAAAGTCATATATTGGACACACGATGCGTACCGTCGAGGATCGATGCGTTGAACACCAGAGGCACACACGATTCATGTATCCGAGCAAGTCGGCAGTCGCTGAACATTGTTTGTCGGAGAATCATGCAATGGAGTATGAACGCACTAGGATTCTGGTACAGACGTCGAGATACTGGGACTGCGTCGTTAGAGAGGCCATTGAAATTCGCACAAGTGACGACCTCATAAACCTTGACTGTGGCTATAATCTTAGCAAAGCTTGAGAACCAGCGATTGGGTTAATTACGAGTACATATAGCAAACGTAACGAAGTGACGACCACGGCGGACAGAGCCCTCGCACCGACGTCATCTCAGACGCAGGCGCAATCGGTCCCACTGCACGGCCGCGGCGCGGGGCGCGGACCGCGGAGGGGTCGCTCCGCGGGCCGAGGGTATTTAAATCGTCCGCTACCGGGCTAGAACCCAGTTCCCTTCGAGCAGCCGTAGCGTGCGGATCTCCGTGCCAGCGCGTTTCCAGGAGCTCAGTCCGTCAGTTCACCTGATGATGGCGACATGTATGATCGCCGAAATATTGTACCCGTTGGACACTACAGACCGGCAGTACACCCGTGGATATTTGGAATGTTACTATCTTTCACCAGAATATTGGGGGACTAAAGAATAAAATAGATGAGCTTTTGATTTGTTTAGATGATATAGAAACTGATGATGTAATAGATGTACTATGCCTGTCTGAGCATCATATTGTCACTGGTATGGAAAATGTGAATGTTGGTGGATATAAATTAGCTTCAAATACAAGTAGAGATAATAAGATAAGAGGAGTTGCCATATATGTCAAAAGCTACAACAGTGCCAAACATTTAGAAACAAAATAGTTTTGTGTAGAGAAGCATATTGAAGCATGTGCTTGCCTGCTTAAACTCAATGATGATCATCTTATAATTGTAACAGTATATAGGTCCCCTTCAGGAAACTTACAGTTATTTCTGGAAAACTTGATGCCTTGTTGTGCTATCTGTCAGATAGGGGGAAGCAAATTATTATTTGTGGTGATTTCAATGTAGATTGACTGAAAGAGGGTAATAGGAAGAAAGACCTGGACGTCTTACTTGGCTCATTCAATCTGACATCTGTTATTGATTTTCCTACTCGGGTAGTATAGAACAGCAGTACATTGATAGATAACTGTTTTATAGACCAAGATTAGTTTAACAACATAGATGCTTCTCCCGTTGAGAATGGTGTTTCTGATCATGGTGCATAGATAGTAACAGTATATGTCAAAGCTCCGTTCAGTAATTCGAAACAGTCGTCCTGAATTGTGCGCTCGATTAATGACTTAACAACTAGAAATTTCAAAGAAAGTCTACAGCACTTAGACTGAGATGAGGTTTATAAGGAACATGATGTTAATTTAAAATATAACTTATTTCACGATATCTTTGTAAGGGCATTTGATAACTGTTTCCTCAATAAATTAGTAAAATTTAATTGTAAGAAACCACGCAAAAAACCATGGCTTACTAAAGGAATAAAAATATCTTGTAGCCGAAAAAGGGAACTATATCTGTCCGCAAGAAAGAGTAATAACCCAGAAACAATAAAATATTATAAAAACTACTGTGCTGCATTAAGAAAATTTATTAAAAATCAAGAAGCATGTGCATCATGTCTGAGATTAGTTCCTCTGATAGTAAAATTAAAACAATTTGGAATATTATTATAAGGGAGACAGGGCAACCAAGAGCAGAGAAACAGGGTAATACTATCAAAACAAATGAAAACATTATTAACAAAAAGTCAGAAGTTGAAAACATTTTTAATGATTACATTTTAAATGTTGTAGAGAAAATAGGATCTAAATGTTCATTAGAAGGAGCAAGGCAATTAATGGAAGAGGCCATAACCACACAATTTGATACAATCGAAATTCCACCCACCTCTTCTTCAGAAATTAGGAAAATAGTAAACTCTCTCAAGAGTAAACGGTCTTATGGAATTGATGGCATTTCCAGCAGGGTATTAAAAACTTGTTCCCAGGAGATAAGTAGAATTCTCAGTCATATTTGTAATAGCTCTTTAAAGCAGGGTATTTTCCCTGATAGACTGAAATATGCTATCGTTAAACCTTTGCATAAAAACGGGGATACGTCCGATGTCAACAAATACCGCCCCATCTAACTTCTGACAGCATTGTCAAAAATTTTTGAAAACGTTATGTATTCTGGAGTTGCTTCATATATTAGTAAAAATAAAGTTCTAACAAAATATCAGTTTGTTTTTCAGAAAAGCTTTTCAACAGAAAATGCTACATATACCTTCACTGATGAAATATTAAATGCTTTGAATAATGAAAGTTGAAATAAGCAGTTCACATGATATAGATAAAACAATTAATTCCTCTAACTGGGGAGTTATCAAAAATGGGGTCCCACAAGGTTCGGTCTTGGGTCCCTTGCTGTTCATAATATATATTAATGAATTGCCATTCTACATTCACAAAGATGCTAAGCTAGTACTTTTTTATACAAGTATAGCTATCATTCTTGACAAACAGGAATTAACTGATGAAATCGTTAATGATATCTTTCATGAAGTTATTAAGTGGTTCTCTACAAATGGAATCTCATTAAACTTTGATAAAACCCAGTATATACAGTTTCATACAGTAAATGGCATGACACCATTAATACATTTAGACTTTGAACATAAATATGTAACTAAGGTAGAATATACAAAATTTTATGTGTTTGCATTGACGAGGGACTGAATTGGAAGAAACATATCGAAGATCTCCTGAAACGTTCGAGTTCAGCTACTTATGCTATCAGAGTCATTGGAAAATTTGGTGATATACATCTCAGTAAATTAGCTTACTACGCCTATTTTCATTCACTGCTTTCATATGGGATCATATTCTAGGGCAATTCAACATTGAGTAAAAAAGTATTCATTGTACAAAAGCGTGTAATCTGAGTAATTGCTGGAGCCCGCCCAAGAGCATCCTGCACACATTTATTTAGGGATCTAGGGATCTTCACTGTAGCTTCACAATGCATATATTCACTCATGAAATATGTTATTAACAATCCGACCCAATTCAAAAGTAATAGCAGTGTGCATAGCTGCACCACTAGGAGAAAAGATGATATTCAATATTCAAGGTTAAATTTAACTTTGGCTCAGAAAGGGGTGAATTATGCTGCCACCAAGTAGCATCAAAAGTCTGACAGACAACTAGTATTTACAAAGAAATTAAACGAATTTCTGAATGGCAACTCCATCTACAATGTAGATGAATTTCTAGATAAAAAAATAAAAAATAAATAAAAAACAACAAAAAATGTAATAAAAATCCTTAAAATATTGATTGTCAGGTGTAGACAACATTTACTAGACCGACACGTTCCACATCATTACGAAATGTCGTATATATAATCTATGGAACAAGTATTAATCTAATCTAATTTAATCTCTAATCTAGTCTGTGGTGGTCTTTGTTTGTTTGTGTGTGTGTGTGTGTTTTGGTTAGCCTGCCCACCGTGTATATTCTTTGTACACATGTTTGCCACAAAACTAACATATAGATAGGCGTTTTTCTTATGTAAAACGGACTTCATTAATTTCAAGATACATTTCTTACAATTTACTGGTAGAGTTTCCATAGGAGTTGGCTGAAGTATTTATTGTAATACTATCATATTAGCATTTTTTAAAAATTGGGTGCTATCTGGGTGCTGTTTTGAAAGTCATTTTGGGTCTGCAAGGTTGTCATATTTATTTGAAAATTCATGCATTGAATTCCTTCTTCATTCTTTTTTATACGTCTGCACTAGTTTTTATTTATTTCGTTGTGTGTTTGACATGTTACCAGTACTTGTTTTCATCTTTCGGAGATGTAACTTTTTCTTTATGTATTCAGTGCACTTTGTCCAGTATCACAAACGTGAAAGAGCAGTTAAAAAATAATTGTCTGTCTAATTATATAAATATGATACTGTATGAGAGACTATTACCTGCTATCCACAAATTAGGCCATCCCTATTAGGTGACTTCAACATCAGTCATTAATTGATAATTACTTCATTTTTTATATTTATATTTTTATGGCCATTGCTACTCTGTGACACTGAGCATTGTTTCCACAAGTGTTATATGCATGCATTCCATTGTAATTGGATATTACAGTTGCAAGGGAAAAAAGCTCAAAATTATCACATTTTAGAAAAGATGATTATAGGAAGTGTATGTGAAAGTGGAACTGACCTCTATATTTGAGTTTTGACGAGGAAAGTGCATAATTTTGTGAAAGTAGTTTGTTTTGAGAAAGTTTTGTAATGGAATTTACTCAAACTGGATTCTCAAACCATATCAGGGTTGTTGTTGTTGTTGTTGTTGTCTTCAGTCTGGAGATGCAACTCTGCACCCTATTCTATCCTGAGTAAGCCCCTTCATCTCCTCAAAAGAACGGCACCCTACATCCATTTGAATGTGTTTAGGCTATTGTGACTTTTACCATCCATCCCAGCCCCCCATACTTTCCTCCACAATTGATGGTGTCCAAGAATGTGTTCTACGAATCTATCCCTTCTTTTAGTCAAGGTATGCCATGGTAAAGGAGTCAAAAATTCTGTGACAGTTTAACATGAAATTGAAGATAAAATTCTAAAGTATTAGGCCTAATTAAGGCAAAAATAGATTTATTCTTTATTGCAGAGTAATTAATTCTACTATTTAATAAAATATAAAGTAACGTGTGTGTGTATGAGATGTTACAAACACTGCAATATTCAGCTTTTTAGGAAGCTACACAAACTCTTCAATTTTTAATGTGTTTTTCGCGAGCAAGCGCTCTACCGACTGAGCTATCCCGACACGACTCAAGAAGGCAAAGTTCCCAGGTTCGAGTCCAGGTTCCGGCAACAATTTTAATCTGCCAGGAAGCTTCATATCAGCGCACACTCCGCTGCAGAGTGAAAGTTTCATTCTGCAAACATCCCTTAGGCTGTGGCTAAGCCATGTCTCCACCATATCCTTTCTTCCAGGAATGCTAGTCCCACAAGGTTCGCAGGAGAACTTCTGTGAAGTTTGGAAAGTAGGAGGCGAGGTACTGGCAGAAGTAAAATTGTGAGGCGAAATCGTGAGTCGTGTCGGGATAGATCAGTCGGTAGAGCGCTTGCCCACGATAGGCAAAGGTCCCATGTTCGAGTCCCGGTTCCGGCACACAATTTTGATCTGTCAGGAAGTTTCAATTAAAAACCGATTTTTCCCATCCGATGTGATATAATGTTGCGGTTGTGGATGGGCTTTCGTAACTAACAATATCGCACCTGTGCACGCATGCACACTGAGTAGTACAGTTTGTTGCATCTTACTTACACCTTAGACATTGTTATACGATTAATTCGTGATTTGTAGTCGACCACTAGTAAATTATGATGCTTACAGTGCATCTATTGATCAGTTTTCACGATATTTATTTTTCTTATGCCATACGTTTTCGCCCTTTTGACCAGCGGCGTTATTTTTATAGCGTTTTGGAAGTTATAATTAATCACCCTGCAGATGTAGAAAGGAAACTGTAGACTGCTGATTCACTCCCGCATCTGTCAAAAAGCGTTGGATGGTCAAGAATTTTTTGATGGGGCCAAACAGATGAAAGTCGAGTATCGCAAGTTCCTGAGTTTCTGGTGGATGCCTTCATATGGTTACTGTTGCAGGCCGCCCCAAGCGTTCACACAAAACTCTCAGAACAATGTACACCACCAGGGTACACTGCTATGGACCATACAATGATTCCCATCAACTGCCTGCGAATTTCACTCTGTTTATGCCTTTGGCCCCTTCGCAGCTCTGAAGTTGACGACTGTAACAGGCGCACTGCTTTTCTCTTGTAGGTCAGGCTTCTCTCGCCAGAGCTGTCCTCTGTAGCTTGAAACCACATCATCGCGAAATTTTAACAATCCAGCAGCAATTCCAGGGGAGGAAAAGTTGTTGTGCTTTGTTTTCTGATCCTCCCTTGTATAAGCATAGGAGGGTTTCTGCACGTTGTTATAAGAATAAAGGTGTACAAACAGAACACACGTATAGATACTTGCTGTGCAGAACTGTAAAGAATGTAGTTGTTTGGTAACGACTCTACGGAGACTTTAATTCCCTCATCAGATTCGTGAACAGCGTATATTATTTCTCCGTCTATAGGAGGGGTGCCACTAATGTTCAATGATTTAAAAATTCTCTCTCAATTTATTGTAATGTTTACGGAGACTGAGGACCATTTCACCAGAGTCTAAGAGTGTCGAAAGTCCCGGGTGATTTCTGTAACATCACAACAGCAGCGCCGCCAAGCGCCTGGGTCGTACAAACACACTGCGAAACCATTGTGAATTGAATGCGTTTTTGGAGCGAAGCAGCGGAGTCAAAATATCATCCTGTTTAGGAGCTTTTTGACGATATATATTGTAGCAGCTATCGAAAATATATTCCGGAAGTCTTTCATTTCAATTTGCAAACGACGCTGAAAGTAGGAAATTAATGCTACAATAACAAGTGTTCATTTACGGAGGTTAGTTGTACTTTTAGGAATGGAATAAAATATTTAGCAATTTATTCACTTCGAAACTGTGACTCTTAATGAGAAATGCTAAAGCTTAATCACTACTTCGTAATAGTATTGCTGTATAAAGGTAGTTCCTGAACGCTACGATTGCAGTTAACACTATTTCAGTAGATCCTGCTTAGTTACGTAGTTCGGTTTCACAAAAAATATAGAAAATATAGGTATATTCACGGACGTATTTTGTCGGTTACCTAATACAGAGTATAAGTGAACGCGTACCTGTAAATAAGTAATATGTCCGTGTATAAATTGTTCAGAAACTGTCAATAATTAGCACGTCACATTATTGAAGGTATTCAGTTTGATACCTGCCAAGTACCTGAAAAAAGTCATGGTAGGTACACGCACGGCACATAAGCAAGGACAAGGCGAAAAGTGCGTTTATAGTCTCTAGTCTCCAAGAATGTAAAATTCATGTTTAGTTTTGAATACGCTAAAATGTTCGAAATTAGCGAAAAAGACTCGCACAATGTGAAAGTACGCACCGAGCACACGCATATAATCACAATCATTTCATTTTGAACTGCCACATTGTATTGCAATTAATTTCTGCTCTTAAAACGTTTTTGGACGATACGATATGAGTGTGAGTCATATGCAGTGCGCTGTAACGACATTTTGTTACTATAGATTCTCAGTAACAGAATTACTTTAAAGACTTTTTCATATTTCTATTAGAAAATTCACCACCACCGTTTGTGACTAGGAAGCATGAAAGTAACAGCATTAAAATAGAAAGTTATCAGTTGGTTTCCTGCCCTTTTTCCTTTACTTTATTTTTCTTTACTGCCCGCTTGGAGCGCTAGTGTATCTTCAGCTGCACTTTTTCCCCTATAGAGTTTCGCTGTTGTCTGTGTTAGACTGTGATTTAATCGATTTTCTTTGAAACAGTCAGTAATGTCCTCTGCAATCGACACGATAGCTTAAAAAAATTTCTAGTCTCTAAACGGTATCTCTTCGTTCTGTGTCAAATTCCTTGCAAGCAATTTCTAGTGTCAGGACTGTATCGTTCCTGTCATTTCCTGCTGTCTCTTAGGTCCTCTATTCTGGTATATCAATGGACTCTGCTAAATCCTGCTATAAATGTTATACGTCTTCATTAATTTCATGTATTGGCACAGCCATCTTCAATTACTAATAGATCAAACTTCGTGTATTACGCTTCCTGAGTCAAAGAGCTTTTAGACTGAATGTGAAGTGACACAAAAGAAGAAATTTATGGAAACACAACTTTGAGGACTAAAGTTTGAAATTTATTTCCTTGCCTTATCTAATTTGAAAACTCTGGGCAGGAACTAATGCCGCCTATCGAACTCCATTCGCTCAGCGAGGTGGGGCAGCTATTAGCATACGGAACTCATACTGAGGAGAACAACGATTTATAGTGGTTGAGAAATTATATGCTTACCTTCTTTCTTCCGTGGCCAGTAACTGGCACGGTGTGTGGAAAACGCTTGGTCGGGTGCTTGCAGGCTCAAATATCACTTCAGTCATCATTTAGGCTCGGAACTTTATGATGGGGCCTGTCCACAGCTTTTAAGTATTTTGAATAAGTCATTTTTATTCCTTAAGCTGTATATTATGCCCATTTATTATTTAACAAATTTTACCTGTTGCAAACATCAGGAATTAAAAACACGCATCACAGAGACTCAATAGTAAACCAACCATTACGGCGTGTCATGCGAGTAAAAAAATTACTCAGGATGAAACGGAGTAAATGATATTTTTATATACGTGACACGCCATAGTTTTTGGTTTAATATTATTCTGAGTCTTTGTGATATGTGCTTTTAATTCCTGATTTTACTTGCAACAAGAAAAACTGGTTTAATGACGTTCAGCTTAAGGCTTAAAATTACTTACTCAAAATAATTTGGCTCTTTGGTGTGGCTGCAACTCAAATAATTAGTTTCTCCTTATTCAAGAGTTCAGATGGTTCCCACCACTACATTTAAATTAAAATAGCTTTCTGACGTGTTCCACCGTATCAGTACTTCCAACCAATCGCAAATTGTGGATTTGGCATCTGTCTCATCTTTGAGTTAGGAAATTCTCTCTTTTCTGACGAACCCTGACAGAAGACGGGGCGATGGTGTATGTTGTCTTCCGTAAGCTTGATCGTCGCCTTAATGCTCAAGGACTACCAACACAGAAATTGTTCTAATTATATATGCCCTGTAGATAAATCTATAAACACCAGGGAAAGAGGGTATGTAATACTCACTGCTCCGTTTTATAACTTCGTTCCGCTGTGTTTTATGACTTCTGAATCGAGATTGTTCCTCTACCTGATTCAACTATGATTGTTCTATACAGATGATGATACTTTTAATGAGTATCTTGACATTATAGAATAAAGGCTGATAGATCTGTGTGTTCTCTGTCTCGTCTCTTGTAAAGTAGGATTAACTGCAATATTATATAACTTTGGTTTGTCGCCTTATTTAAAAAGTTCTGCATGTAATTATCCAAATATAGTTTGTGTATTTTTAATTATAATAATTACCATCAAAACAATATCTCCGGCGACTTTTGTTTCTCCATACCTTCAATGGTCTCGTAAATCTCTGAAGCTACAAATGGATTATCATTATTTTTATCATTAGCTGTCCTCAACTCTGATTCATCTCTTTATCTGTACACACATTTACATAAATCTTGGAACGCTTGTAGAGTATCTCCTCTACTACTAGTTCCGGTGCCACCCATGGTTTAAAAATGAAATACGGTTATATTTTACTTTCTTCATATTTCTATTGTATTGTATTTTTAAAGGCGACTTATTGCACTCATTTGTGACAGACCTTTATCTAGTCGCAGTGTTCTAGATATGTAATGCATGAAAGTTTTGTTTGTGTGCGATGATGATTTCAACTTTCTAGCTATGCTGCTAAGTTAATGTTGGCATTTTCATATCACAGTATTACAACAGATTTCCTAATTGTCCTCGTCAGGAGTACAGCTCAAATTTACTTACCAGCTACTGTGACTATATTCTCAACTTCAATTTTAGAGTACTGCTGCGAATTGTGAGATCCCCGCCAAGTGGAGCTGGCAAACGATTTAGAGCAAGTTCAGAGAAGGGCAGCTCGTTTTGTATTATCACGATATAGGGATGATGCACGAGTTGGGGTGGAAATCATTAATAGAAAGGCGTTATTAGTTGCGACAAGATCTGTTTGCGAAATTTCTTTCATCAACTTTCTCTTTTTTCTTTTTCCCGTTAGCTATTATAGAATGGAACTGTAGGAAAATATAGTAAAAGCGGTTCGATGAACCCTCTGCCATGCTATTTAATGCGACTTGCAGATTATTTATGTAGATGTAGAATATTTGCCTCATTCCACATGATATTTCTGTTGGAAGTTGTGAATAAAGTGTAAAATGGCAGGGGGACATGTAATGTCGTTATCGTAGAAAAAGTTGTTTCATGCGATATTTATGATTCAGAATATCACAGTAGAAAGAAAGATATGACTAAGATGTTGAGTTCTGTAAAGACACAATAATAGCAACAATGGAAAGAAAGAATGCTTACTACTTTTGTGTAATTTTTTGTGACGTATAAATAATAGTAATAATGTGTCTTAAAATAATGACTTACCCTGAAAAACTAAGGGTATCTTAAAAATTTGTATTTTATTTAAAGGCGTATTTTGGCCCGCTGTTAAATATTTGGTAAATAATTTGACTTATTTGTACAGACGTACTTTATTTATTCTTACATATCTTCTGTCAAGAGGGGCTACAATATTTTATCTATTAACTGTATTTTCTGTGCAGTAGAAGTGGACAGATCTTATTTCACAAGTTCATATTACAAATGATCTTCTGATGACTTGAGAACATTGATTAATATTATCATTTTATTGTCCTGCTAGTGAATTATGAAACTAAGAAGACATTCACAGATTTTCTTAATGTTACATAGTTATATTCTTCTCTTCTTGTGGGAACTAATTTATCACAGGTTAGTTAGCATGAAAGATTGGAGGTTATGCCATTTGCCTTTTATAGGTTTACTTCTAAGTGTAATTAACCAGTGAAATATATTCTGGCATGACTACTGCTATTCACATCAAATTTCTTTCAAGATAATTTTTGTTACACATCTACAGATATGAGATACATAATTCATATATGATTGTTATGTGAAACATATATTGCCTACTGTACACTTATATATTTTGGCTAAAAGCAATAATTACTGTTTTAATACACCATATGGACTCAAAGCTTCACAAAATTTCTCTTTTTGGTTTGAATGAAATGGTTTCTTAAAATCTAACATTAAGATTTCACAAATATTACTTATTCATTTCACATCAATCTCATGCAGTGTTCCACTGGCTCTGATCTTTTACAGTTACAAAATTCTTTCATTTTTATGCAGAGCTTCACAAAGTATTTTGAATAATATTTTGAATTATGACCAGAAAGTAAGTATATAGTCTGTCAATGAAATGCTTTAATGTTAAGGGTGATTTAAAAAAAAAATTGAGTGATCTTCGTTGATATCTCTAACTGTTGTGTTGTAAGTCTGCTAAACAGACAATACAAACAAAAATTTATTGACTGTGGAAATCACATATTCCTAAACCGTTACTGAGGATACTGAGATAGATGTTAGAGCTTATTAATTCCTATACAGACTTCAAACAACAATGTCGTTCAAAATAATTAATCTGAGAACCATATGCATAGGAAACTATATGATCAGAGGCAGAAAATGATACTGATTAATTCTGTCAATATCCAATTGGATAGAAATTGATCTGTTTCAAAAGAAAAGTTAATGTGAACAATATATATAAATAAGCAGTAAACATTGATCACTGAGAGATGATTAGTTGTTACATGGCACTCCAAGTAGGTGGACTTTGTAAATGGGATTCACGGCAAATTATATTTTAATTCGAGGCAAAATGTGTCAGTTCGATCCAAATTTAAATAAAATATTCACATAAAAATAACAACAAGTTACAGGATCATTTAAATTTTATACAGAATTATAGAGAACCCCACTAAAGAACTTCCTAGGAAGACAGAATAATAACTGAAATAGAGACTTATTATCGTCTGCAGTGAGGAGCTACTGCACTAGTAACTGATAGCCAGGTGCAGTGTGTGAACACGTTACTCACTAGAGATTCTCATAGTTGCTGTTAATCACATTTTTCTTTCAGTTTCCATATGTGGTCTACCTTTTTATCTGACATAATCAAAAGAATAATGGAACTGGGTTTATACTCTGCTCCCTACTTTGATTATTCATCGTCATGATGTGTACACAACTTGGTTTTAACTGCTATATATGAGATGACTTGTATATTTTAAATAGTTACGTGAAGTCTTAAACTACACACAGGTACAGTTAATTTTAAGTGAAAATATATAAATAAATATATATAGTAATTGTAATAAATTACTTTAAAATAATGAGGAATGAGATTGCTAATTAAGAAATGATCAGTGATTGCTACAGTTTCAGTGAAACTAAACACATTCCAGGGAAATTCGCAAATGGCATTTTGCTACGGAATTTTCTTTGCTTTGTTTGAAGCGGTATGCTAATTTATGGGCGGGCGTGTACAGGTGTGGTGTCTTCAGGGCTGGGTGAGTCGTCATGGCGAGACTTGACGCGGACCACGGCATGGCGTCCTGATCCCCCGTCGTCCAGCTGCTGCGTGTATTTGGGGCCAATGGTGCCTGGCGTCTGCAGACGTACTTTCTCCGGATCTCCAGTTGTTTCATCAGAGCGCATCAAGAAGAACAGGCCGAAATTCAGTTGTGGGATGTCGTAGAATACAGTCAGTGTCAGCATCATGAATGTCAAGCCCGCAAGAAGGTATCCTGAAGAAAAAGAATACGACTTTTAGCTTGACACATTCGTACTCTAAGAGTTGCTCAACTTAAACATATTGTTGCTTCCAGAATGAAACTTTCACTCTGCAGCGGAGTGTGCGCTGATATGAAACTTCCTGGCAGATTAAAATTGTGTGTCGGAACCGGGACTCGAACCTGGGACCTTTGACTTTCGCGGGCAAGCGCACTACTGGTTGTGCTATCCCGACACGACTCACGATGCCGCCTCACAACTTCACTTCTACCAGTACCTACTTTCCAAACTTCACAGAAGCTCTCCTGCGAACCATGCAAGACTAGCACTCCTGGAAGAAAGGATATGGTGAAGACATGGCTTAGCCACAGCCTAAGGGATGTTTCCAGAATGAAACTTTCACTCTGCAGCGGAGTGTGCGCCGATATGAAACTTGCCCGCGAAAGGCAAAGGTCCGAGTCCCGGTTCCGGCATACAATTTTAATCTGCCAGGAAGTTTCATATTGTTGTTTCCTTGTAGTTTTCTGACAGTATCTCAGTCGTTTCATTTTACATTTAATTTTCTTGTTTTAAGAATCTAAATTGGAATACAGGAATTCAAGTGACTACATTGTTGTTGTTGTGGTCTTCAGTCCGCAGACTGGTTTGATGCACGCTACCCTGTCCTGTGCAAGTCTCTTCATCTGAGAATACGTATGGCAACCTACATCCTTTTGAATCTGCTTACTGTATTCGTCCCTCGGTCTCCCTCTACGATTTTTACCCCACACACTCCCTTCTAAAGCTGACAATTCCTTGATGTCTCAGAATGTGTCCTATCAATCTATCCCTTCTCTTAGTCAGGAAATGCCAGAAACTCATTTTCTCCCCAATTCGGTTAAGCACCTCCTCATTAGCCACGTGATCTACCCATCTAATCTTCATCATTCGTCTGTAGCACCATATTTCAAAAACTTCTATAATCTTTTTGTCTGAACTCCTTTTCGTCCACGTTTCACTCCCATATAATGCTACACTCCAGACAAATGCTTTCAGAAAGGACTTCCTAACATTTAAATTAATATTGGATGTTAACAAGTTTCGCTTTTTTAGAAACGCTTTTCTCCCCATAGCCATTCTGCATTCTATATATTCTTTACTTCGGCCATCAGAAGTTATCTTGCTACCCAAATAACAAACTTCATCTACTACTTTTATTGTCTCATTACCTGATCTAATTCCTTCAGCATCGCCTGATTTTCTGACACTGCATTCCATTACCTTCGTTTTACTCTTGTTAATGTTCATCTTATATCTTACTTTCAAGACACTGTCCATTCCATTCAATTGCTATTCCAGATCTTTTGCCGTCTCTGAAAAAATTACTATGTAATCGGCAAACCGCAAACTTTTTATTTCTTCTCCCTGAACTTTAATTCCCTCGCTATATTTCTCCTTCCATTCCTTCACTGCTTGCTCAATGTACAGATTGAACAACATTGGGGAAAGGCTACAACCCTTTCTTACTCCCTTCCCAAACTCTGTGTCCCTTTCTTGCCCTTCGACTCTAATAACCGCTTTCTGGTTTTTGTATAGGTTGAATATAACTCTTCGCTCCCTATATTTCACTACATTAACACTTGCGAAAGGTATGGTTATTCAGAAACTTTGAGAGCTATAGACCACACACAAATGATCACGTTGTGTAGAAGAACGTAGATCCTTTTAATCACTTTACGGTATGTCTGCAGGCATTCTGCCCGTTGGTTATTATACGCAATGTGCCGTAGCCAATTCGTCATTTGCTACTATTTTAGTTGTAAGCTCTCTTCGTGCCTCACCAATTATTATTATTCACTTTAGTAATTCACAATCCAGCGTGGACCACAAATGATGTTATGAGAATGATGAGATATACTGAAACAGACGCTTGACGTAATTGTATTGATGTTTTATCAACAGGTGTCACCCAAACCGCAGTAACTTAGCAGCAGCTTACCTATGGCTTCAAAACACTGGGCATTTTTGCCCATGGCCACTGTCGCCATTGCAACGGCACGCAAGGTTGACTGTTTAAACACCTATTGTAAATTTAAAATAATATAGTTTAATGAACATAATGTGTTAATGCTACTTTTATGTCTTTATTTACAACCTTATGGATGTCTCTCTCCTTGACGAAAAATGATCTTTTTGTGTGTGACCTATGAATTCTCAAAGTTAGCCTGTGCGTCCCTGAACCATTCTTTTTATACATATTTACAGAATAACTGTCAAGTGAGTTTTGAAACATCATTTGAGAAGTTGTTAAACAATTAAAATAATTAAATCTCAAAGTGCATTTAAAATCATGGAGCTAAAATGGTTCCTGGAGATAAGAGCATGGCAGCGTAATTATTGTAAATACTACATCAGATTACTATTTAGCTCATAAAATATAGTTAGATAAATTCGAAATCTGGAAAGGTTGATTATGCCAATTTCTGCTACACAGAAAAAAATTATAGGCGCTATGAAAGAAGGATAATATATTCGTGATGATGTAACCTTTGAATACTGCAAAAAATTTAAATTGACGGAAGCGTTTAGAAATGAAGGTAAATGGCAGTAGCAATCGATGTAATACATTAATAAAAATGAAGAAAGAATAACAGATTTCGATTATGAGTCTGAAAATGATTTAAAATGTATCAAAATGTCACCTATTCAAACAAAAAAGTAGAAACTACAAGCATGGATTGAGGAATCACGTAAATTTCTGCGTATCATTCAAAAAGATGCAATGTGCTATTTTTTATTGTCAATTATCACAAGTAATAGGTGCCACCTATCACACTTTTTGTGGAATGTATTGAGATAAGTTGCGTGCAGTGATAACTGTGGAGCAACCACAAATCGCATGTGCATTTCTTTTACTTTGAAACGTTTCATCTGCAATGTGAGCATTCTCAGAAATTACGTTATGTTACTCGTATCTGGCAGTGTACAGCTACTTGTGGCTGCTCTGGGATTCTAATTTCTTATGGTCCTTGTTTCCCTTCAGACGATACCTGCATTCGCTCTGTAATAACTTTATTTTAAAACACGCTAGGATCCAGATACAAACTAATTTATTGTACGTTGTCTTTAATCTGGAATTAAATAAATAAACTAAATGCCTTACTAGCACTGCAGATTTAACACATTATGCATGTCTCATTTGCCGATAAAATTCATAGTATGCCTTTGAAAGACTGTCGCATTAAGTGAATTTGTTAAGAATTGTGGACACACAATCTGAAGAGTAAATGTGGGGCACGCGGAGATAACGGCCTTAGGTCTAACTCCGTACATGTATGCAAAATTGGCGGGTATGTCAACAATTTACAATTGCACTTCTCTGTGACAAGTGGAATGGCCAGCAGGCTTCATTAAAATGTTTTGCGCACTTAATGTTCTTAGCAAGCCTGCTAGGATATAATCACTATGAAGGACAATGAATATTTTCCCACTCATCGGAGTAGCACCACCAGATGTAAGGAGACAGGTAGCACCTGAGACTGAAAAGAAGAAACGAGAAGAAGATCCGAGGCACCCAATGTTTGGAAACTAGCCTCTCCCAAGGCTGAAATCGAGGAAAAGCTTCCTTCTCACAACTTCATCAATCCCAACATCTGCAGAAGCTCGTCGAAATGAGCTGTGGAGGGCCAAGTCACCAGGAGGACTGTGGACAGCAAAAGAGAAGCTACCAGCGGGAGGCCGTCTCCAGTACGCAACCTGGAAGACCCTCAACAGGCTGAGAGCCGGAGTGACAAAGTGTAAAAGTAATATGAAGAAATGGGCTGTCAGTGACGATTTGTGAGTGTGGTGAGAGACAGGACTCTCAACACATGCTTGTGTGGAAGAATCTTAGTGTACATTGTAACGTGCAAGACTTGTTCGGTGCTAATGACAATGCCATTCTGGTGGCAGAGTACTGGACCAACAAAGTGTGATGTTGTTATTAATTTATTTATACTAGGTTGTAAGTTGATATTCAGAATTGTATTGTGGTGTAGTGCCTTGTGGATTCGAATAAATAAATTACTGTTCTTAATATTAACTTACAAGGTGACAAGGTGACGTTATTTCACCACTACTATTTAATCTGGTCCTAGATAAAGTAATCCGAGAAATGAAAAGAGAAAACAAAGGGGTGGAGCTAAATGATAGGACAGATTTACTGGGTTATGCAGACGACATCACAGTTCTAGCAGAATCAGAGGCAGATAGGGCAGAGACCTTAGAGGACCTAGCGCAAAATGCAAATAAATTGGGTTACGGATCAATGCAGAAAAGACTGAAGTAATGGAGGTATCCAGAGAACCCTCTAACGACATCACATTACAGGTAGGAATATGGAAATCTGGTAAAGTGGAAAATTTTAAATACCTTGGCACATGGTTCAACAGGCAAAATAATTTTAAACAGCAAATTAACCAACGTATTGTTATTGGGTCTAAAATTTACTGCAATCTAAAGCAAATAATGTCATCCAAGAATCTGTCAATTAAGACCAAACTTACAGCATATATTTTTTATTTACATAATTGCTTGATGACTAGTTTCAACTCATTAAAGAGCCATTTTCGAATCTGTAATCTTTAAACAACAACTACAGTGACTTCCTGATATCTACATTTGCAGGCATAGCACGCTGCCTAGTTGTTGAACTATATGCAGATAAGCACATGCAAGTGTTTAAAACTGAATCTATAAGTCTGTCAGCAACGTTTGCAGTCATGAAATGCTGCCTATTGATGTGGGAAAGCGAACTGTATGAAAGAATAGAACGTGACACCAAGGCACATTGGATGGATAAATATGTGCATACCATTTATATGATTCCACAGTTTTGCATCTTTTAAACATTTTATTATGCCTGGACAATTAAGGTATGACTATGACAAATATGTTATTTTACATTTGTAATCTAAATTTATAATAGTATGAATTACTGTACATTGAAAACATTTACTCGTGTATAGCATGTTTAGTTGCCTTTTAAAACATCTATTGTAGATATCAGGAAGTCACTGTAGTTGTTATTTAAATATTACAGATTCGAAAATGGCTCTTTAATGAGTTGAAACTAGTCATCAAGCAGTTATGTAAATAAGCAATCTGGGCAAATAAAGAAATCTCACAGGAGAATCATCAGCAATTTTTAGATCGCCTCCTAAACCTGAATAATAATGTCAGGTAACTATAATATTAAAACATATAATGCCGTGATAGTGCCAGTATTGTTTTATGGGACAGAAACTCTAAGCACAACAAAGAAGGATGAAGAAAACTTTTTGGTCTTCGACAGAAATATTATGAGAAGGACCTCTGGGCCTGTCCAAAAAGGGAACTGGTGGAGACGTAGAAATAACCAAGTATTGTATGAACTGATGAGGCAATCGAACATCATTCAAAAACAGAAAGCGAGGAGAATAAGCTTGGCAAGACACATTGCTAGGAGACCAGAAACCTCTGGAGCAAAAGTCGTCCTTACGGAAGTGCTGATGTTACCCGTCCAATCGGAAGACCCAGAAAGCGACGGATTGATGAGCTAAAGACAGAACTTTGTGAGCTAGGAGTCCGTCACAACTGGATCCAAAGTGCACAAGATCGCCACCTATGCAGGAGTATTGTGAGGTCTGCGCATGATCTACAGGGCCCTCGATCGCCGATTTGATGATGATGATGAATATTAACTTCCATTCCTAATAGTAACTAACGTATAATCTAGTCTAATATAATTCCAGTAACGTCATCTTGGCAGATGAGTAAATGAGTGATTTTAGAACAGCGACAGAAGTACAGAAGTAGAATTTTGCTATTTTAACTGTCAAAATATTTCATTCAGTTTTCTTACCTGTGGTTGCAACCTTATACAGTGGTCGGTATGCCTGATTCGGAGAATCTCCTGGAATGTAGTCACCAAGTCCAACCGTTGTGAGTGATATGAAGCAATAATACAGAGAATCCAAGAAATCCCATTCTGGTTCGAGAGCTGCGAAAACTGAAGCCGGGATCAGCATGAAGAATGAGACAAGGATGGTGACAACAATAGCGAGGTGGAGCAGACGGATGTTGAAGGGTTGGTACAGGTGGCCGAGCTTGGAGTTGAGGGTCTGTAGCAGCACGGTGGTGGGCACCATCAGGCGCTCCACCAGAGCCGTCAGCAGCACCAGGGTCAGCGGGATCCCCAGCATCGCGTACATCATGCAGAACACCTTTCCGCCCTTCGACAGTGGTGTCACGTGTCCATAGCCTGCAACAAGTGACGTCATTTTCAGCAAAGAGTATATCACATACGTAAAGTAACAATCAAAAATTGGATAATTGTTTCAAATATTTTCTGAAATTTATTATTATAAACTTAAGAATACAAGCTCCGAGAAACGCCAGTCATATTCAGATAATGAAGAACGCTTTGTTTAGGTGCAATAATTTTAAATATTGTGAAGTCCTAGTTTGAAGTTCACCCATTTTACGCATTACCTGAACCATTCTAAATTTCTCTCCATCAGTGGCGGACTAAGGCAGTGGGAGGCCCGGGGCGGTGGCAGAACAAATCCATGTATTACTATAAAAAAGTAACTTTAGAGAATGTTTGTTTGTAAATCTATCGGACCAAACTGCGTGGTCATCACTTCGCAGCTTACAAACTACTTAAACCTAGGTAAACTAACCTAAGGACAACACACACACCCATGCCCCAGGGAGGACTCGAACCTCCACGGCGAGCAACCGCGCGCTCCGCAGCGTGACGCTTTAGACCGCTCGGCTACTCCACCGCGGCTAACTTTAGAGATTTGGAGGCCCCCGCCAGAACGAGAGGAACGGCACAATCTAAGAAAAATAGCTAAATAGCTTAGCTTCCGAGATTTGGAGTCCTCAGCACGAGAGGCCCTTAAAAAAAAAAAAAAAAAAAAGAAAAAGAAAAAAAAGTCCTATAGAGGTATTTGGAGACCCCCTCCCCCAAGACGACAGGCCCGGGGCGTCCGCCCCCTCGCCCCCCCCCCACCTTAGTCCGCCACTGCTCTACATACTGTATTAACTAAACGAATACCTTTTACTCTTGTTTTCCAATATTATTACAGTATGACCTATGTTTTGGGTTAAACGATAGGTGAACACACCAGATGTAATGAGCAGCATTGGCCGTTAATGTTTTATTTATAAACAACAGATCGATTTCGATCACATAGTGATCATCTTCAGTGTATCCTTCAAACAAGCATTGTGTATGCACTGAATGTAACTGCAACTGTGTCGAAATAAGTTTCGGCAAACATAAAATTGCAGTGCCACAGATCACAACAGAGCGATTTCGATCACATAGTGATCATCTTCAGTGTATCCTTCAAACAAGCATTATGAATGCACTGAATGTAACTGCAACTGTGTCGAAATAAGTTTCGGCAAACATAAAATTGCAGTGCCACGCAGTTGCAGTTACATTCAGTGCATTCACAATGCTTGTTTGATGGATACACTGAAGGTGATCATTATGTGATCGAAATCGATCTGTTGTTTATAAATTACGGCCAGTGCTGCTCATTGCATCTGGTGTGTTCATAATTGTGTGGTCGTTGAGCACCATCCTGAAAATGGAATCAAATCTCAAAATAAACTATGGGTGTTCAAATGAAAATGTACGAAACGTCTTGACAGGTAAACTGTCGCTATGGGATAACGTAGTGCGACATCTTTGGAAGCGTAGAATACGTCGTCACTTCCCACTAAAAAATTCAAATCTATGGCCTCAGCAGGCAAGTTGATGCTCACCATCTTCTCGACGTCAAGGTCCGGTACTCATCAAATTCCTCGAGCACGGAAAAAACCATTAATGGTGACGTGTAGTGTGAGACACTGCGTAGCCTACCAAAGTCCATCAAGAGCAAAGGGCCTGGGCTGCTCACGGAGGGAGTGATTCTGCTCCATGATAACGCGCGTCCACACGTCTCCAGGGTCACACAAAGTGGACTGGCCAAGTTTAAGTGGGAGCAGCTTGAGTATCCGCTCTACAGCCCGGAGATGTCGCCCTGTGACTTCCATCTGTTTGGTCCGCTAAAAAATATCTCAAAGGGAAGCGCTTCAACTCTAACTGAATGACACAGTAGAGGACTGGCTCTCGTCGCAGGCACAGGAATTCTGGGATCAGAAATCCTTCGGCTCGCACAGTGGTATATCTGTGCTCAGGCCTCAGGTGATTCCTTTTGAATAAAGTCTTGAGATACACCCACAGTGACGTTTCGTACCTTTTCATTTGAAGAACCCTCGTAAGTCTGTTTTCTAATAGATCGATGAAATAGCTACATAGACAAGTACAGAAGTTTTTCTTTTACACTATCACTCATTGTTTTCTTATATTTTGTCTTTACATAGTTCCTCAAAATTGATATTGTCCGCAAATGAGAAGCGCTACTATGACATTAAATGACTGTGGTGTCAGCTGTAATGTTTCTTTGTATAATTTTTACACACATGACAAATGTAGCTAAAATGACTAACATACACATTTTATTTGACTCATTAAACAATTGCTGTTCTGTGATAAGTCACAATTTCCAAACAGAAAGTGCCTCCGCAGTCTGCTGCGACTTATTGTTATTAAAATTATTACTTTTCGGTTTATTATTGATCATCATTTTTGGAAGCAACACGTTGTATAAATGTACTATAACGAAATATTAAAAGCGTGGATTATAGTTTGACATCTGATATAATTTTATTACTCACATTAGAGAAGTTGTTCGTAATTGTCAAATAAAACAAAAATTACGTCACACGTCATTCTCTATCTGTAATTCATAATGGAGGTTCAATAACTACTGGGCTGGTTATATTGAAGCTTTCACTGTCGTTTCATACTGTGAAAGGCTGAAAAATGGTTGGTACACAATGCCTTTGCTAGATTATCGAGTAATTTAATTCACTGAAGTAATAACATAGCTCGTTTATTACGTCATAAAATGTTCAAATATTTGTATATCTAAGGGACTTAACTACGTTGGTCATGAGTCCCTAAGCTTACGAACTATTTAAAATAATTTAGAACAACACAAACACCCATGCCTGAGGGAGGACTCGAACCTCCGGCGGCGAGTAATCTCGCGCTCCGCAGCAAGGCGCCTTAGATCGCTCGGCAACTCCAACGTGGCATTACATCATAAACCTGGCAACAGCTATTCACTTCAGTTTCCTTTAATCTTGTACCAGGCTCCTTCAGTAAGTAATGTCCAACATTATTTTAAAAAGTTATTAATATATATAGGCAAACGATGTTGCCGATCCTTCACATTTTATATTTGTTCTGTGCACCGGTGAAGTTTCGAAGCCTTCCGGCAAATTACAGATCCGTAATACAGCGTCAAACTGGAGTCTACATACGACTACCGTTATAAGCAGCGTGCTGTTCTGGAATGCTGAAAAGGAACCGTGGTGAACATACACAAAAGTCTGTGTGCAGTCTATGGTCATTCTGCACTTGATAGGAGTGCAGATGGGAGATGAGTAAAGGAAGTCACAGCCCCAGGAAATGCAGAAACAGAGCCCCGTGATCAGCCACGCTCGGAACGTGCAGTCGTTGCCTCTGCCTCAGACACGCTGAATGCCATTATTCACAGCGACCGGCGCACAGTTGTCGGTCAGTAGTGGAAGTGCGTCTTCAATCATCGAGACTTCCGGATATTCAAAGAGGTGCTCACGATGGGTTCCACGAATGCTCTCAGCGTACCACAAGATGCAAAGAAAGGCCATTCCACCTGAATTGATGGAGCGTTTTGAGACCGACGGAGAGGCCTTTCTGTCACGGATCGTTACGGGGGACTAAATCTGGATGCACCGCTTTGCGAAGGAAATAGTAAGGCAGTCCATGGAGTGGCAACGTGTACACTCATCACAAAATAATAAATTCAAGACAACCCGCTCTGCCGAAAAAGGTATGGTGACAGTATTCTGGGATTGAGAGGCCTCTTGTGTTCTCCTATGCACATTTGCTGAATATGGGGCGGAGAACACACTTGTGCGCTACAACAGGGTCTTTCTCTGCTATCCATCTCTGGCTTTCCAGTACTTCGTCACACACCTCAGTTAGAAGTGAATGACTTCCTGATGTGGGTTCACCTGCCACCTTGGAGCTTAGTAGAGTAGAATAGACACTATACAGCCAACCAGCAGAACATAAAATTTCGTGATAGTGTCCACGATTGTGTCATAATAGATACAGTCCTCAAGAAAATTCAAAATTATGCTTGTCCCTTGGCGGATCGACGGAATTCTGCTCTACAGTTACGGCAAGGCCGTTGGCAAAGGGTAGTTTCACTGCAGACAACCTCGTAGCCTCTCTGGAGTAGAGGACAAAGTGTCACCAGGTTATTCGAAAGAGAAAAAAAAATGTTCAAATGTTTGTAGAGTCTATGGGACTTAACTACGGGGTCATCAGTCCCTAAACTTACAAACTACTTATGAACTACTTACAACTAAGGACGGCACAAATATCCATGCCCGAGGGGGGATACGAACCCCCGACCGTAGTGGCCGTGCAGACCGTGACTGGAGCGCCTCAGTCCCCTCGGACACCGCGGCCGGCTCGAAAGAGAAAAAAAGAAATCGTGGATTCAGTTCCTGAACGCTATTAACCGTCTCACAAGTAATACTGTTGTATGGAAGACCATCTGGAGGATTTCTAGGAGCCACGGCGGAGCGGCCGAGCGCATTGAGGCGCTATGGTGCGATGCATGCGTCCATTCGCCGTCGGGGGTTCGAATCCCCTTTCGGGCATTGATGTTTGTGCCGTCTTTAGTATAAGGTGCATTATTAGTAGTTTGTAAGTTTAGTGACTGATGACCCCCATTTAAGTCCCACAAGCTTGAAAAACATTTGAACATTTACAGAATGAAATTTTCACTTTGCAGCGGAGCGTGCGCTGATATGAAACTTCCTGGTTCCGGCACACAATTTTAATCTGCCAGGAAGTTTCATTTAAACATTTTATTTCTAGGAGAGGAAGGAGTTCCCAGACTATGGCGTCCTATTTTTTCACAGGCTCATCAGGATCTCGAATTTCATCATTTAGGCTAAAGTTTTGCAGTTCTTCTCTAGTATCTTGATTTCTTTGCCTGTCTTCTCTAGTGCAACCTTTAACTCCTCTCAGGAATTTCATTTCTTGTGCCTGAAAACGGCTATTTTGCTTCTTGGTAATCAATCAGATCTCGCTTCAATAGAACAGTGTGGGAACTGCTACGGTTTTGTAGAACTTAATTTGAGTGGCTTTCCTTGTTTTGTTTTTTAAGTTTTTAATACTTGTTCCACATACCCGGCTGAATTTACTAAGCTTAATTCCAAGATCTTTGCTGTAGCTATATGCCACCTCACATCCGAGATAATAGAAATGGTTTTCATCCTCTAAATTGTACTGATCTGTCACTATTTTGGTTCTAATTAGTTCTTTCCCCATGAAGAGCATTATCCTTCTCTTTTTTTATTTCCGTGTCAAATTTTCCACTTCTTTGCTTTAGTAAGTAGATTCCTTTCTGAAGGTCATCTTCGTTACAGTACGCATCTCTGTTAGAGTTTTCCTCTATCTATTCTTTCATTACACCTTTAATTTCTTGCCTTTTCGGGAAGTCTCTCACTTTCCATTCTTTCTAGATGTCCGTTCCATTTCCTTCTGTAATCTCGAATTTCATCATTTCGGCTAAAGATTTGCAGTTCTTCTCTAATATCTTGATTTCTTTGCTTGTCTTCTCTAGTGCATCATTACCATACACAACCTCTGACAATAAAGTTCGGTGAAAAGTCCTGTAACATTAACATTAAGAACTGATTATCTTAAAAAGTCTTCGTCACTCTTACAAAGCTATGGTTACATTCTGAAGTAGTGTTGTGTATGAAGTGCGTAGCCCCACTGTTCTTATAGCGTAATCGGTAACTTTCTTGCTTCATGAGCAGACGAAGAACTGTGCGTGGGTTCGATCGTACACCAACTGTTTAATTTTCTTTTTCTACATGTCAGATACGCAACAGTGTACACAAATAACACATCATGCCCAATGACAATTCTCATTTAATAATTTTTTTTTTGGTAAGACAACCTACAAAAATTGAGTTTAACAGACAGATATTACTCCTTCAGGTACGGTAATACGACTTTATTCTCTCTCTTATCACTTTTACAAAACACAGAATTACACTCAATTGCGAAGTTAAAAATGTGTGCCGGACCTGGTTTCCTGCTTTGGGCCATTGGTACCCATAAATAATTAGCCTATCTGGGAACACTGCTGGTCCTACCCAAATTGTCAACTTACCGCACGATACCTATATTACAACTTGCCGTTGTCTGAAACCTATAAAAATATGGAAGGATTTAACCTTTCCGGCCGCGGTGACCGAGGGGACTGAGGCGCTCCAGTCACGGTCTGCACGGCCACTACGGTCAGGGGTTCGAATCCCCCCTCGGGCATGGATATTTGTGCCGCCCTAGTTCGTAAGTAGTTCATAAGTAGTTTGTAAGTTTAGGGACTGATGACCCCGTGGTTGAGTCCCATAAGCTTGACAAACATTTGAACATTTTTTATTTAACTTTAGGATTTAACGTTCCGCCAAAAACTTGGTCATTGGAGACGGAGTTAACGCCCGGGTTGTTGGGTAAGGATGGGTAAACTTTACGGAACACCAGGTTTATGACAAACTCGTCAGTGAAAGATCGGAATGAAAGATGTAGATTACGATTACATTAAATATTACTAATAAATTAATAAAAATAATGAGCCGACCGCGGTGGCCGAGGGGACTAAGGCGCTCCAGTCACGGTCTGCACGGCCACTACGGTCGGGGGTTCGAATCACCCCTCAGGCATGGATATTTGTGCCGTCCTAGTTCGTATGTAGTTCATAAGTAGTTTGTAAGTTTAGGGAATGATGGCCCCGTAGTTAAGTCCCATAGACTATACAAACATTTGAAAAATAATGAAATGAAAAAAAAAAAAAAATATTTTGCATTTCTCATGCTCGTGCTCGTTCTCCTGTATTGTAAATTTTTTTGTCGGCCATTCCGATTTTGCTACTTCGAAAGTAGGGACTCAACCCACCTAGAATTCTTGGAAAGCATCTGTTTTTCGGTATGAATCCTTAGCTCATTTGCAGAAGGTGAAATCATGCCTTGATGTAATAGTCCGAGTACTACAGAGGTATGTTGTTTTAACTCACACAGTTTAGCAAATGCATGCAAATACACCCTGCGACATTCCTTATTGCTTTCTCCTAGTGGAGTGTTGAGTTGTTCGTATACACAAATTGGAGTTGAGCTACAACTAACGGCATGGCACCGAGTCATTATTCCTGGAAGAGTAATAAGCCACAATTCATGCGATGGGAGGGGACAGACAGGAAATTATTCATCGAGTTTTATAGTGACTTGATGCGATTTGGGCCTGATTGCAGTTGCACGGTGTACGAGCCTGCGAGACCCAATTATTTCAAGATGCTGGACGTGGTGTAAGGAATCGGATAGCCACTGGAGTATTCAGAACGCCGGCCGCGGTGGCCGAGGTGACTGAGGCGCTCCAGTCACGGTCAGCACGGCCACTACGGTCGGGGGTTCGAATCCCCCCTCGGGCATGGATATTTATGCCGTCCTAGTTCGTAAGTAGTTCATAAGTAGTTTGTAAGTTTAGGGACTGATGACCCCGTAGTTAAGTCCCATAAGCTTAACAAACATTTGACATTTTTAGTATTCAGAACAACCCATACTGAGTTTCTGTACTGAGGCCGTACATCCGGCGCCAGGCATATTAAACGTTCTCCATGCTATTCATTGCAGCTTTCTAAGAGTGTTATTAAATGAGACGATAGAATTGCACAGTTATTCGTGTATTGTGCAAAAAGACGGCATACAGATATTACATTATACATCAGGTAGTAGTGAGTTAACTAGAGTTTTCATCAGACACAGAAATACGAACGATATTGCTCAGTGCGTCACAGTAATTTAAATACGAAGCTGCCTTGTGTAGGCTTGTATTCTATACTATAAATAGTTTATTAAGATCTTTAGGTAATAAAAAACACTTTTATGATATAGAACCTTCGTATAGACAAATAAACCTTAAATTAGTTCATTTATGCAATAAACGTAATGGTTAGGTTGGTCCGGGAATGGCTGCCGAGTACCACGTGACGTGCAACTGACCAATGGTAAGACGCGATTGTCGGCGCTTGCTGCTTAGCGCTGCGCGGTGCGTATCCATGGCAACCGTGCCGCTGCCGCGCGCTTTACTGCGCAGCAACACGTAGCGCGAACCTGCCTAGGGCAACATCGTCTGAAGAAGGCCTGCGCGCTACCGTGCCACGTCACGCAGATAGTCTTGTGTAGTTCGCGAACGAACTAGTTCGGAAGAGCGCTCCCACAGGCGAACTACGCTAACTAGTTCGCAGATCCCTTGCCTCTTAGTTCGTCCGCTTCTTTTCCGAAGACTGACGCGTAACAGCGAGAGGACGCAAGAGCGCAAAGACTCGCGTGATTCCCTCCTGCCAGTTGCCGTCATTTCGAACTGAGATGCAGCTCAGCTGTAGTTTTAGTAGCGGTAGCAAAAGCCCAAACGAGCGGACGAACTAAAAAGAGCGACCTACTTCGCGGCCGCGCTGCGAACTAAAAGGAGAGCTACCGGTCGCGAACTAAAATATGCGCGATAGGTCGCGTAATAAAATATGCGCGATAGGTCGCGAACTAAAATATCCGCGATGGGTCGCGAACTAAAACATGTGTTACCGGTAGCGAACTATTATGCCAAACGTATCTCGCTTCTTAGTTCGTTGGATTCTTTTCCGAAGACCGACGAGCAATAGCGAATGGACACGCAGCAAAATTAAAAATCACGTGTTTGCCTACTGCTGATGAAAGCCATTTCGAGAAATTGCGTCTGCCTGCTAGATTACATAGCTCAGTGGTACAAAATATCCGCTTTGAAGTATTCTGCACTCTGCAATATCTGACTAATAAATTTCATAATGCCAAGATATAGAGATAACTCTAAACTTAATCGCGAGGAATTATCCACACACTGTTTCTTTTGGTTTGCGTGATATCGTGCCGGCCGCGGTGGCCGAGCGTTCTGCGGCGCGTCAGTCAAATTCTGCACGGCCACTACGGTCGGGGGTTCGAATCCCCCTCGGGCATGGATATTTGTGCCGTCCTTAGAATAAGCTAGTTCATAAGTAGTTTGTAAGTTTAGGGACTGATGAGCCCGTAGTTAAGTCCCATAAGCTCAACAAACATTTGAAAATTTCTTGATATCGTTAGCTCAAGCAGCAAGCGCATGAAGCAGTTAGGTGGGGGAACTGCTCCTTCCACCTGAATGCGCAGGCCACGCCACTCAGCCGTCACTGGGAGCAGACGAACTAAAAGAACGAACTAGTTCGCGGCAGAGCCACGAGCTAAAGTGAGCGCTCCCGATCGCGAACTATTAGACGCAATATGAAACTTCCTGGCAGATTAAAATTGTGTGCCGGAACCGGGACTCGAACCTGGGACCTTTGCCTTTCGCGGGCAAGCGCACTACCGACTGTGCTATCCCGACACGACTCACGATGCCGCCTCACAACTTTACTTCCGCCAGTACCTCGCCTCCTACTTTCCCAACTTCACAGAAACTCTCTTGGAAACACGCAAGACTAGCACTCCTGGAAGAAAGGATATGGTGGAGACATGGCTTAGCCACAGCCTAAGGGATGTTTCCAGAATGAAACTTTCACTCTGCAGCGGAGTGTGCGCTGATATGAAACTTCCTGGCAGATTAAAATTGTGTGCCGGAACCGGGACTCGGACCTGGGACCTTTGCCTTTCGCGGGCAAGCGCACTACCGACTGTGCTATCCCGACACGACTCACGATGCCGCCTCACAACTTTACTTCCGCCAGTACCTCGCCTCCTACTTTCCCAACTTCACAGAAACTCTCTTGGAAACACGCAAGACTAGCACTCCTGGAAGAAAGGATATGGTGGAGACATGGCTTAGCCACAGCCTAAGGGATGTTTCCAGAATGAAACTTTCACTCTGCAGCGGAGTGTGCGCTGATATGAAACTTCCTGGCAGATTAAAATTGTGTGCCGGAACCGGGACTCGGACCTGGGACCTTTGCCTTTCGCGGGCAAGCGCACTACCGACTGTGCTATCCCGACACGACTCACGACGCCGCCTCACAACTTTACTTCCGCCAGTACCTCGCCTCCTACTTTCCCAACTTCACAGAGGTACTGGCGGAAGTAAAGTTGTGAGGCGGCATCGTGAGTCGTGTCGGGATAGCACAGTCGGTAGTGCGCTTGCCCGCGAAAGGCAAAGGTCCCAGGTTTCGAGTCCCGGTTCCGACACACAATTTTAATATGCCAGGAAGTTTCATATCAGCGCACACTCCGCTGCAGAGTGAAAGTTTCATTCTATTAGGCGCAAGTCTACACGCAGAGTGGGTCGCGATCGCGTAGCTCACTGGCTGAACAACGGGGCACAGCCCACTGCCTCACATTGGTCAGCCAGTGAGCTACGCGATCGGGACCTACTCTGCGTGACGTGGCACGGCAGCGCGCAGGCCGCCTCTTCAGACGGTGTTGCCCTAGGGTCGGTTCCGACTAGGAAGAGCGCGCGACTGCGGCAGGACTTCGATACTTGTTGAGAGCGTTTCCATGGGTCCCTAAAAATACCTTAGTGCGAGTTTCATCCCGTGTTAATAGCCAATGACAGCTGTCACAGAGTTGTTGATCAATCTTTGCATTTATCTTCCTTCTTGTATATGTGGGCGAGTTAATTTTTTCTCATGATAATGTATAAATTTTTCACTAGACGAATTTACGATGTAAGCGTATGGCAAGTACCACTTTATTTTCGAAATCAGTGTACGAGGCGCGCCCAGAAAGTAAGTTCCCTTTGGTAATAAAATGAAATTGTACACAGATACAGAAGAAATTTTTATTGCAAAAAGATCTACAACTCTTAAACTACTTTTCCACATAACTGCCGAAATTTTGCAGGCATTTGTCATAGCGTGGCACCAGGTTTTGTATAACTTCTTCATAGAAATCTGCCGCCTGTGTCTTCAACCAGTTGGAAACAGTTTCTTTCAGCTCGTCGTCATTGGTGAAGTGATAACCGCCAAGGAAAGACTTGAGATGTAAGAACAAATGAACGTCGCTAGGAGCGAGGTCCAACACGTCCCAGCCAAATCCCTGTAGGAGGTTTTTCGTCACATTCGCAGTGTGTGGTCGTGCGTTGTCGTGAAGCAAAAGAACACCTTTTGACAGCAGTCCCCGGCGCTTATTCTGAATTGCACGGCGCAATTTCCTAAGTGTCTCGCAGTAAGCATCTGCTTTGATTGTTTGGCCACGCGGTGAGAAGTCAATGAGTAGGATGCCTTTCCAGTCCCAGAACACTGTGCACATCATTTTCCGAGGTGTCATGATTTGCTTCGGCTTTACCTTTGGTGGGGATGAAATGTGCCTCCATTCCATTGATTGCCGCTTACTCTCAGGGGTGTCGTAAGAAACCCACGTTTCATCTCCTGTGACTATCCGTATCAGAAATTCTTTGCCGCTTTCAGCATAGCGGGTTAAAAACTCAAGTGCACTACCCATCCGTTGTGTTTTGTGTTGCTCAGTGAGAATCTTTGGTACCCAACGTGAGCAAAGTTTACGGAATTTCAGTTGTTTGGTAACAATTTCATGCATCAGTGATCGTGAAATTTTGGGCAAGTCCATAGCGAGAACACTAATTGTAAACCTACGGTTTCCTGGATCTTGTCATCAATTGCGTGAACCAGTTCTTCTGTAACCAAAGGTGGACGCCCACTTCATTCTTCATCGTGCAAATCACTACGCCCGCCATTGAACTGTCGGACTCATCTTCTCACCATCGAATCACTCATCGCATTTGGTCCGTAAACATCGCAAATTTCCCGATAAATTTCACTTGGTTTCACTTTCCTCGCATTCAGAAACCGAATCACCGACCTGATTTCACAGGCGGCGGGATTTTCAATCAACGCCGACAATTCAAACAAGCACAACAAGCACGTAACTGACAGCGATCTCCAAATGGCGCACGTTCTTCTCCTTGATACACATCGTCTACAGTCTGCAGTCGCAGCGCTGCAGCGGAGATAAATTGAAACGGAACTTACTTTCTCGACGCGCCTCGTTGAGCGATGTGTGTATGAGTTTACATTGGGACTTTATGTTGGAAGAGAGAGACTTAAATTAGAATTTCGTGAAGCTGTTTTATGTCTGCTGTAATTTCAATACATGACTTCAAGCTAATGCTTAAAAATGCCTTCAACCAATCAGCGACTGTTTCCTTTCGCCGTTTCAGCCCATGTGTTCTCTCTTTTCACTCAGTTACTGCGATGCTGACGGGACTTCTGGTCGCCATATTTGTGTGATTAAGAATGTATACTCACCAATAGTGGTGACGACAGTGCTGGAAAAGAAGAGCGATTGTCCAAAACTCCAGTTGGGCTCCCCAGAAGCATTCTTGGCCGCTGAGACGCCTCTGTTGCTCGCACGCACCACTTCCTCGATCAGCTCCTCCAGGGCCTCATCTGTCAACAACAACAACAGTCATCACCAACTTTAGTTTATGAAATGCAATAAATACCAATTTTATGGCAAAAGAAAGGACGAATTCCACAAAAAATTCAAACAGTACCTTCAAAATCAAAGATTACTCCCCACAAATAGATGAAAACAATTCATACTGAATTAAAATAACAATTTTGTGTATTTTAGATAACTTTATTTTAATTCGTTACCCGGTTTTCGGCTTACAAGGGCATCTTCAGACTTCACTGTTTTTCAGAGAAATTACAATGATTCGATAAAGACATGACAATGTGTTATTCGTGTACACTTGGATTCAAGCATATAGCTAATGACATCCATGATATATTTCGCTCTACTGTGGTAGTACAATCAAAATGTGAAAAATGAAAAAAAATATTAATAAATATACACGAGAGGTGGAACCAGGAATATAATTAACTTTAAGCTCTAAAATCTAACTATGAAACATTTTAAACAATTAACCATTCCAATAAATAAATTACTTGACAGACTGATGAAGAATATTCTTTAAGACCTGTAGGAGGTACGCTACGGCCGGATAGTTTCCTTGTTCTCCTCTATTAAAGGAAATAAATCCACGATACTGTTAGCTTTACAAGAGTCGCAGTACTTTTTGTTTACGAAAATTAAAATAGAATAAATCATCGTAGTGTGAGACTAGCCTGTTTTTATGTTCAAATGTTTGGAAATATATTGGACCAATCTGCTATGGTCATCTGTCCGTAGACTTACAAACTACTTAAACTAACTTACACTAAGGACAACATAAATACACCCATGCCCGAGGGAGGACTCGAACCTCCGGCGGGAGCGGCCGTCCAGTCCGTAGCATGGCGCCTTAGACCACGCGGCCATTCCCGCGAGACTCTTTTTTTTATTTCATTCATAGACTAATATATACTCAGGTGAAGTTGCGACCACAGCAGACAAGTGCAGCATTTGGGTCCCTACTTCGAGGTAAAAGGTAAAGTAGTCAACAATCCGAAGATTGGTTTGAACACCACCACGCCTTACAAGGCATGGTCCTATTTGGAGGTGGTATGCCGTTGCCTTCCTCCGACATTCGAACTGACTTACCCAGCCAGTTATAGGGGGACCTACAGTTTAATGTGGGTTCCGAACCACGATACTACTCAGTATTTTTCACATAAGCAATACTGCCAGAGGGGAAAGAAGTGGAAAGTGACTGATAAAAATCCCAGGACCTAGCGGGGATCGAACCGCAAACTTCAGATTTATAGTCTGGCACTCTACCACTGTGCAACCGAGGCGCACTGCTTCAACCTACTCACGTTGAAAGTTCTCAGCTCACCTGCCCCTTCTCACGACTGATAAAAGAGAGATAACAGTTAATGTTATTTATTCCATGAAAATATTTTCCGAGGCGATTAAAGCAGTTCTAACGCAGTGGGTCAATTGATACGACCGAATACCAGTACAAACATGACACCGACGCTGTATCCTACTGTTCCGCGATATTCAGCTCTCTCGGATTAATGGAGCGAGCGCAGCGCTAAGCTCAATCTCTCGTCGTCCCCATCGCCAACTGTTTGACTAATAACAGTTCCGTAATATTTTTGCTTTACTTGCCATCACCTCCATATGCACCACGCTGCTGATTGCCGACTTCAAACAAGATGCGTAAAGCAGGTGCGCTTCGGACTCGACTGTCTTGCACGCAGCGAAATCGATAGCTTCCTGCAACTGGGTCACGGCGGCAATTGCTGCATCTGAGGAACTGTCAGACACTATAAACTCACTACTGACTGGTTGCTTGTGGCAATTCCTGAAAATTAGGAGCAATCTAGTACTATGAAGTCCCTGTTGACTAGTTAGTTGTGGCAGTTACTGCAACTAAGAAACCGTCTAATACTAGACAGTCCCTACTGATTGGACCGTCGTGGCAACTTCTGCAAATGAACAATCTAATATTATGAACTCCCTATTGACTAATTATTTTGCGCAATTACTGCAACTGAGGAACAGCCTAATACTATAATCTCCCTACTAACTGGATGGTTGTGGCATTTCCGACAACTGGGAAAGCAGCCAATTCTATAAACTATGGCCGGCCGCGGTGGCCGAGGGGACTAAGGCGCTCCAGTCACGGTCTGCACGGCCACTACGGTCGGGGGTTCGAACCCCCCTCTGGCATGGATATTTGTGCCGTACTAGTTCGTAAGTAGTTCATAAGTAGTTGGTAAGTTTAGGGACTGATGATCCCGTAGTTAAGTCCCATAGACTATACAAACATTTGAACATTTTATAAACTATGATTAGTTGTTTGTGCCAAATCGTATAAGTGAGGAGCAAGCGAAATACCAAACAGCTATAGTATCTCCACTGATTAGTTTGTTGAGGCAATTCGTCCAACCTATAAAACGGCGAATGTCCCAAAAGCTACAGACTCTTTACTAATTAGTCCATAGTGGCAGTTCCTGCAACTGTTTAACTGTAGAGTCTAGAAGCTACAAACGTTCGGCTAATTAGTCTTTAATGCTTCCAGAAACGACATTTAATAACAGCGGTTGACTGCATTCGTCACCGAAGAAAGGAATATAGGAAGATTATGGTTTAATGCTATGTGGACATCGTGGTCATAAGAGAGATCAGGCTCGGATACAATTTCTGTTAATGATGGGGAAGGACATGGACAGTGTCCTTTGAAAGGAACTATACCGGAATTTGGCTGGAACGATTTAGGGAAATCGCGGAACACCAGAGTGGCCGGAGATGGGTTTGAACCGCCGTCCTTCCAAATGCGAGTCCAGTGTGTTACCGGTGCGTAGAATCGTCGCCACTCGTTGTTACCACCATCTGCAACACAACTGTGGCCAGCTGCATCCATACTTCTCAAGCCACCTCACGGCAGGGGCGGACGCATGATTTTTTTCGTGGACGGGGGTTAAGGGGGATTTGAGGAAATGGTGAAATAATCGGAACTAAGTGTCATCAATAAAATACTTCACACGTTAAGGGGTGAACGAGTAGAATTAACAAAGTGTGATATTGTGCCAAAAAGTTTCCATTTCTTACGGTAATACGTTTCCGTAAATTGATAGCCGCGGTGGAGTGACCGAGCGCTATAATGCGCCTTGCTGCGGAGCGCGTGGTTGTTCGCTATCTGAGGTTCGAGTCGTCCCTCGGGCATGGGTGTGGGTGTTGGTCTTAGGTTAATTTAAATTCGGTAAGGAGTTTATAAGCCTAGGGACTAATAACTGCAGACGTCCCTTAGTTTTAAAAACATCTGAACATAGATAAAAGTTTTCGTTCGGTTGTACAGTGGTAGCGTGCCAGACTACAAATCCAAAGGTCGCGGGTTCGATCCCCGCCACGTCCTAGGATTTTTATCAGTCACTTTCCACTTCTTTCACCTCTGGCAGTACTGTTCATGTGAAAAATACCGAGTAGCACCGTGGTTCGGAACCCACGTTAAACTGTAGGTCACCCTATAACTGGCTGGGTAAGTCAGTTCGAAGGTCGGAGGAAGGCAACGGCATACCACCTGCAAACAGGACCATGCCTAGTAAAGCACTGTGGTGTTCAAACCAATCTTCGGATTGTTGATTGATTTACCTTTTTAAACGTTTTCGTAAGGTTAATTTTTCCAATTTGGGGGGGGGGGGCGGAGGGATGTATCCCCATTATCTCCCCCCCCCCCCTCGTTCGCCACTGCATCACGGTGAGTGGCGGGGGGTATTTTCTTTACCATTGTCTCTTCCTCCTATTACAGTCGCGTATGGTTCGTGGGAGAAATGACTGAATGTATGCCTCCGCGTTGGGCCTAATCTCTCTGATCTTATTCTTATGGTCGCTTCGGGAGATATACTTAGGAGAAAGCAATATTTTGGTTGTCTCATCATGAAACGTACGCTCTCGGGACTTTGACAGAAACCCGTACAGAGATACACAACGTCTCTCATGCAGCCTCTGCCACTGCAGTTTTCTAATCATCTCTGTGACGCTTTCGCGCTGGCTAATTGTTCCCATAATAAAACGTGCTGCTCTCCATTGGATCTTCTCTACGTCTTCCATTAACCCTTTCTCATAAGGAAATCACACTAATGAGCAATACTCATACGCTGGCCGAACAAGAGTTTTGTAATATACTTCCTTCGTAACCTGTAAGACGAAACATTGGTGTAATTATTATAAAAGTAGACCATTGTTCTGCAAGATATAATCAGCCAGCGAGACGGCGATTTAGTTATTGTCACAGTAGTTGTTCTGTGAGAGTTTTTGTCAGCCAGTGAAGTCGAACTTTGTATCCCGTGGTTTTGTTCAATAAATGTTAGACGAAATATGAAATGACGAGTATTTTTTTTTACATCTTCCAGTTACCTAGTTTTTAAAAAACCACGAAGTTTTCTGCAGCAACATCAAATTACTAGTCATTCCTACCAATGGAACGAAGCATATAAAAATTAGTACGAATATAGATCTGACGATATCTACTACAAACTAAAAAAAACCAAATGAATTAGAATCCGTCAGAAGTTCATTAATTAAATACATACCGTAAATTTCACATATAGTTAGTTGTAGGTATGTTAGAACCGACAATGCCTATTAGCCGCGCGGAATGGTCGAGTGGTCTAAGGTATCATCATATGGATTGAGCGGCCGTTACCGCCGGAGAACCGAGTCCTCCCTCGAACATGCGTGTGTATGTTGTCCTTAGTGTAAGTTAGTTTAAGTAGTTTGTAAGTCTAGAAACTGATGACCATAGCAGTTTAGTCTAATAGGTTGACAAATCATTGAATGACTATTAATATGGACGGGAGTTGAATACATTACCGTATTACCGGGTGCAGGACAAGTATAAAGCAACATTCTTTATTACTCCAATTACGCGTTTCGCGTTGTTAGCGCATCATCAGACTGGAAACAGACAAATGTTTTATTACAGTCCGTATACCTGGAGGGCAGCGAATCTAATGTGGCTAAGGTGAGTGAATTTTGAAAAGTCAGACTTACTTGGGCGGAGATGAAACCACAGAACTATCTAAAGCTGTGGTGGAGGTAGCTTAACAATTTGTGTTCTGTCATTGGGCCCCTGCAAAGAGGTAAACGTTGTTAAGCTACCTCCACCACAGCTTTAGATAGTTCTGTGGCTCCATCTCCGCCCAAGTAGGTCCGACTTTTCAAAATGTACTCACCTTAGCCACATTATATTCGCTGCCCGCCAGGTACACGGACTGTAATAAAACATTTGTCTGTTTCCAGTCTGATGAGGCGCTAACAACGCGAAACGCGTAATTGGAGTAATTAAGAATACTGCAACAGAGACTGAGAATTATTTAATTATTCACCAGTGTTCCTCCACCACCATCATGGAATGGAAGGATATGTATAAAGCAACAGTTTAGCGGTCTCACCGCGGTGTCTCCTCGGTTACCCGACTGTCGTGTTGGTGCAGCCAGGATCAGAATTCGGCGGTAAAAACCATGTAGTTCCCATCCCGACTCAATAGTGGAACTACTGTCTGAAGAGTCAGTTGTGCGACCTTCCACTCTTGTCATGGGGTTGTGTTTTCAGTCATGTGATCTTTTTGGTTGACCTGTTGTCTCCCAAATCTGTTTTTCTGCTATATTTCAGATCTTTCTTGGTGTTGCATTTTGGAATGCCATAACAGTATGACGCATCGCCATCTTATGCTGTTTCTTTCATATTTTTCATATAATCCGTCAAGTATACAAGGTGAGGCATTTCGGATTGTTTTTCGGAATATTTAGAAAAATACAAATCGAAATAAAAAAAGTTGTAATAAAATTTGTAATAAAAGTTGTTTCCTTCGAACAGGGCCATCCATTAACAGAAAGCTCGACGCCCTGTACCACCCCCGGGGCGTGGGACGGGGGAAGGGGAGAACTTTGATAGCATCTGTTTTTTATTGCAGATATTGGATTCTCCGTCAAAAAATATATAACTTTTGTATGATAATTTTTTTCTTTTCATGAGAGAAGGAGCTGCTATCGGCAAAATAAAAATGAGTTGAAAATTGTTGAAAAAAGGTAATGACTCGAAAAAATACACATCGGATTTTTTCTGTACGTGAGATGCCTGCAGTTTAAGCAAACAGCTGGACAACACCGCGAAACGTCGCTGCAGATCCTATAGGTAACAGATTAGCATATCTTTGACGAGCTCTTTGTATTAGCCTCAAAGTACGAGGAAATGACACCTTCTCTCTCTTTTCAACCGTTGGCATCATAGAATAACTGCGTAAAAATTCAAAATGAATAGTCTGACCTTAGACAGGGCATTATCACAGTCTGTGCTCTATTCGACTGCGGGAGATGTCATATGATAGCATTATCAAAATATCGGAAACTGTATTTTAATTTTTCTAATTTGATATGTATTTGTTTCAGATATCGTTTGTCAACTATTTTAACTGGTTTTTATGCCTATCTCAACGCCATTCATCATGAAACAAACAAACAAAATCATACAAAAGTTACAATTTTTTTTCACGGAGAATCCAAATCTGAGATAATAAATAGGGGTCCTATTTAAGATTTCGGTCACCTCCCCTCCCTCCCCCGAGGGTGCTGCAGGGGGCTGAAGCTTTATGTAATTGATGTCGCTCTTGGAGGTGAACACCTTTTATTGCAATTGTTATTTAAACCGATTTGTTTTTTTTCCAAATATTCCGAAAAACAGTTTCATGTGCCTCACCCTGTATATAGACAAATGAGTGGAAAGTTACAGGAGCACGTCTGTAAATGGTTGTTACCGTACCGGCGCCTGTATGTCACATGTGAGAATGTTAATTGGGTGGGGAATAAGAAAATGTTGAAACAAACACTAGAAGCAGTTTCTTTTTAAGATAGCATCCATCAAACATGAAAATAAATTTTCAGGATTCTACTAGCAATCATAAAAAAGTGAAGTCATTTGCCATTTGAGTGGAGTTTGAAGGACGACCAAATTCTCAACACTTTTTACTGCAATGACGTATTTATTTCTAGCATAGCGAGAGAACTAGATTCACCGCACAAATTTAGGACATTATTGATGAACATTGTCTGAGTATTTTCTTTAACTCTCGCTACACAATAATTACATTTCGTTTAACTCCAAACCACCACTTATCATAACTTTTTTTCTTTTTTTTTTTTTTTTGCATTACAGATCAGTTTGATTGGCATTATCTTGCTGATTCTAACTATCAGTTACATCTAGGGGAGATATCCTTTCCACTATGGAGTCTTTCTTCGTACAAAGGAAATATTTAATGGTCATCGTTAATTTCATAAAAATTATAATTTTAAATTACGTTCACTGTATGAGAACTAAAATAACCAGAAAATATTTCCACACTAATGGAATAATATTATATAATTACAGAACTTTTCTAGTCTTCGTAACGTACAGGAAAACTTTTAATTTTTGCACAAATTTATTAACAGCTTAGTCATTAAACGTAATATCACAGTTCCATCACTGAACATTATCCATGCACATGTTTTACCCCTTTCGCCGTCAATATTTTGTGACAAGTGGCAGACAGCAGGAATTGCCTATTGTAGTAAACAACCCACAACGCATAACTAGGCATCATACCAATGCAGGACCTATGCAACAAGTCAATGAGACATTAATAAGCTTCATTGAGTGTACAAGGTGTGCCAGAATGTATCTTTTATGGTCACAGGACAGTGATTCACAATTTCACAACGTAGAGACCTCAGAATTGGAAGCAAATTGCTTGACCACAGAAGATAAAGAATTTAAATCAATTCAAGTTGCTGCGGGAGCTGACGTTCCATTGATTAAATTGTGGGGTTATGACGCAGTCATTTGCAGAGGTAAGAAAGACGATGGGTTACAGCTGTGTAGGAAATCAATACTCGTAGGGCAAGACGCCTTCCTCTCTACATGTGTATATAAGTGTAATAACACTGTTTGTGGCGTCTGTTTAATGCCCAAGACCTTCCTTTAAAAATAACTTTTTTCGAATCCTCTTTATTTCTATAGTCATGTTCTATTTTCTTGCGTTAATGGCACCTCCAAAGGCAATACTTCCTCTTCTTACACCGGCTTTTCACACTATTTGATATATATATTCCGTATGTCTCGTTCTCTGAATATTCCTCAACACTGAGTTCTAGCCTGATTCTCTGTTAGCGTAGTCGTAGACGAGACACGCTAATTGTATATCCAAAACTTTGTTAATATTTACTTGCGACAGTCTTAGATAGCTTTGTTCCATCTATTTAGGTTATCGTTTTATGATATCCGTTTACCTCAGAAATATCGCAAACATAATGAGTCATTCGATGTTTAAACACATATCGAGGGCCAAGGTTCTTATTGTTACGATGTATCGAAACGTGTACACTAAAACAGTTGATCTGGATTATGGGCTGCATGGAATGTGTCATACACCTTTAATCATACACTGACAGGTAATTTTGTGTTTATATTGTGATACTAACAATCTATATTCTGTTTCGGAGGAAAGAAAATAAACCTTAGGACGGTTACATTTATACCGAAAAACTTGTTTCATCAGTACTTAACTAAACGGAACCAGTATCTTGCATTTGTATTAGACTTTTATTGAGTAAGTCACTTCCTGACCAAAGAGTGTCAGGACAAACTGAAATGTAAATATACTCCAAAGTATGCTTCTTTATGGTGCAGCAGTTTGCTACTTCAGCATAAATTGTCTTAACGATAGTGGTGCATTTAATCAATCATTCTGGAAAAAAATGTTTTTTTTAGGAGACAAGCAGACATCAGGAAACATTATTAGATACATGGTTGAGGATGCCGTAACGGATCTATTAGCCATGACTGAATTTTAAAGCAAAGATTAAATCGTGCCCCACGATATTTGGACGAATCTGGCCCATCGCTGTTACTAGAAACTAAGTGAAAAGAAAAATCGTTACAACAGCTGTGGGTTTTAGGGGGATGTCAGATTTTGCGAATAAGGAATTCCATTTGTTGCGCATGTTATCAAACGACGTCATGTAATACCAAGACATATAAGAATATTCTGAGCTGTTTCGTATACGCAGAAAAAGGAGGAAGGAGTTTTAGGCTTTAACGGCTTGGCGACGACGAGGAAACAGATATACTTGGTCAAGGTGTCGATGAGCAGTGAACAGACTATGGCCTTTTCTTTAAGTGATTTCCGAAAAAAAGGTAAATCCGAATGTGTAGAGCGGTCTGGAATTTGATTCACAAGAAAAAACAATCCTATAATTTTCGAATACAGCATCAGTAGTGAGCTTCTTGATGCGGTCGCGTCGTTCAAATATCTAGGCGTAACATTGCAGAGCGATATGAAATGGAACGAGCATGTAAGGACAGTTGTGAGTAAGGCAGACAGCCGACTTCGGTTTATTGGGAGAATTTTGGGAAGATGTACTTCACCTGTAAAAGAGACCGCGTATAAAACGCTTGTTCGACCACGTCTTGAGTATTGATCAAGTATTTGGGACCCGCAGCAGATCGGTTTGAAAGAAGACATAGAGGCGGTTCAGAGGCGAGCAGCTAGATTTGTTACCGGTAGGTTCGACCAATGCGCGAGTGTCACGGAAATGCTCCGGCAACTCAATTGGGGATCGCTGGAAGAAAGACGACGCTCTTTTCGTGAATTTCTGTTAAGTAAATTTAGAGGGCCGGAATTTGAAGCTGAGTGTAGTACGATCTTGCTGCCGCCTACTTACATTTCGCGTAAAGATCACAAAGACAAGATAAGAGAAATTAGGGCTCGTACGGAGGCATATAGGCATTCTTTTTTTCCTCGTTCAATTTGGGAGTGGAATAGGAAAGGAAATGCCTAGTAGTGGTACAGTGTACCCTCCGCCACGCACCTTACGGTGAATTGCGGAGTATGTATGTAGATGTAGATGTAGCCTGAATGCGAGTCCCCTGCTTTAACTGGCTCTGGAGTAGACACACTGCGTATTTAAAACCCACTGCATTAGGGCGTACGTAGGTGTGTGTGTGTGCGAGGGGAGAAGGACTATCCAGGTGTCAGTTATTTTGGCGAGCGCAATTATTTTAAGCTGTGTGTTCGGAAAGCTATGCTAGTTAAACGTGATTATTCAGTAACGCTGAGCCGCTCCCATCTGGTTACGGAACGTAATATAAAATCGATGTTAATGGAGTTCAGAGTAACGTGCTTGAACATCAAACCATTCCATCACTTGCCAATCACAGAGTGTGCGTTTGTACACTTTATGTTGTGTAACCCGTTCCGAAAGTTAATTATAGTAAAGCTCCAATTGTTATGGTAGTCTCAATTGCAGTGATATTCTTTCCCGGGGAGCCAGTTATTAAAATGAGCAGCCTCATAACGCGTTCATAACGATCGTGTAAAGCACACTGCAGTATCGACCAAAAAGATGAGACTGCGTATAGTCGTTATTTCACATAGCTGTTAAGGACTGTGCATTAACGAACCTTGCTATGAAATGTTCAGATGTGCGTAAACCTACTGTACCAAACTGCTACTGTCATCTGTAACTACTTAATTTCCAGAGACATGAGCAGAAACTGTAGCTCCTCTTATAAACGTACACTTATAAAGTATATACGGTGATGTGCTTTCTCTGTCGACCTAAGCAAACAGAAAATGCCATGTATCCCCCAGACGTGCTCGGTGTTATTGGTACGTCTTAGAAGGAATATGTTCAGGACCCTTACAATAAATCCAGGCCGATAAATGATATATTTTTCGATGATACGGCAGAAACCATACAAATTTGAAGAAAAGCTTCACCCACCATATCATTTAACTCTTGTTAATATGTGATGTTAAGCTAGCTGAGATGATTCCTAATAAATGTAGGCACACAATTCTAGCTCTATTTTATGCAAGAAAATGGAAATGGGAGTAAAACTTATTATTTCAGATTTGTGCTTTCCTGTTTTGCAGCATGAATGTATTACCTGAAACCTAAGATGTTTCATTTTCTGGTATTTAATAGCATGACGTAACTGAGTTACCACTTTCTGAACATTTAACTGGTTTATGAAACCTCACGAAACTGCTAAGTAGCCGCCGCTGACGCATGGTCTTTCTAGCAGCATGTGGCGTGTTCACTGCACCTCCAACAACAGTAGACACCCGGAAGCCCGAAGTACAAGCAAAATGCAAGATTATTATAAATGGATGCAACTAAACTATTTTACATGAAATTATGCAGCTTGGTGTGCAGCCTATCCTTCGTACCGTTTATGTATATGACCTTAATTTTTTTAGGATTCTTCTCAGCTAATTTAACAACACATATTAACACCCTGAACACATTAATTTCAGTTCAAGGTTTAAAACCACGGTTTATAACGTCTGAGAATGCGTTGACAGTGAAATTGTGTCTTTCAACAACTGCAATAGGAATTATTAGTTCTTCGGGATCATCCATTTGTCATCCTCTCGACATTTCCACACATTACAGTCTTCAGCTGTATGCATCTGTGATGGCCCTATGTCTTTCCTATGCTATCAATCTGCATTCATCAATTAATTGTATATACTTTTTCTTACCTCTTGAAATCCTGAAAATGCTTGAACCACCGTCCATTTAACTGGTTACATGGTCTTCCTGTCTCCATTTAATTTGCATTGCACTCATAAATAAATCTGCAACTCGAACATGTTTCCTGTCACTACTAGTATTTACGATATGGACATCTCCAACTCTCTCTGTGCGATCCTCTGTTTTAAAAGTGTTTTCTATACGCTACACGCCGGACGCGGTGGCCGAGGGGACTAAGGCGCTCCAGTCACGGTCTGCACGGCCACTACGGTCGGTGGTTCGAATCCCCCCTCGGGCATGGATATTTGTGCCGTCCTTAGTCTTAGCTAGTTCATAAGTAGTTTGTAAGCTTAGGGACTGATGACCCCGTAGTTAAGTCCCATAAGTGCTACAAACATTTTGAACATTATACGCTACACAACAAATAACAGATTGTGACTTTTCAAGCTTTCACGGCGGATCTGTTGTAAATACACTTCGCGGGTTTGCCGCCGGATGACATTGTGAATCTCCCACAATATATTGTGGGAGATTCACAATGTCATCTCCCACAATATATTGTGGGAGATTCACAATGTCATCCGCCGACAAACCCGCGAAGTGTATTTACAAAATAACAAATTGTTTCTAAAGATTTATGTAGCACGCATGATGTAGTGCAACAATTTTTCTCTTCAATAACTTTCATTAAGGACAAAACACACACCCATGCCCGAGGGAGGACTCGAACCTCGGACGGGCGCGGCAGCACTACTAGAGTAGGCTTTTTATGGCTATTGTAACCTGTCTGTAGCATTACCTCTGACCCCTCCCCCACATAAATATTACTTATCGTAACACATCACTTATTTTTATTTTTATGTATCTTTTTGGAAATATGTAACATGTGCCGTGCACATCATCGTCATTAAATCTCTTAGATTAAAAGCAACCTTCTTGTTGCTTTTCATTTATGTTATAATGGACATATCATAGTCTCGACGGACGATTTTGGAGGTTGTGCCCTTTAACTCATCGATATTGTGTTCTTTTGGTTATGTTACTTACTATCAGAACTTTGTTTTTTGTTTTTTTTTAACTTTTCAACGTCTGTAGTATTCGTTACTCATACTTGTTTTATCCTAATTTATTTTAAATAAGAAAAAATATCTTGACTGTATGGCAAACAACACCATTCTTGGTAAATATTAGGTACTTCTGTGATTTTATCTCTATGTCTTTTATTTAAATTCTTATTTTTATTATATACCGTTCATTGGGCCAATATTACTTCAGGGTCATCTATGTTTATTTTTATGCTTGCTTATTCATCACTTTTTGTGTAAACATTGTATAATGGGGTTTATTGATTTGACTACTGATTATTTGTTCTCTTTATTTAGGGCCTGAAGATGCCACTAATGAGGAGCTTAAACAGGTTGCCGGATAATAAAATCATTGCTGTTACAGCTGTTGGTTTTTAATATATTTTTGATTATTAAAAGAAGGGCGTTATTAGTTGCGGGGAGATTTATTCCCGAAATTCATTTAACCAACTTTATCCTACTACTGACAATATATTTTGTTAGCACCCATCTATGTAGGGAGATGTGATCATCAAAATACAATAAGACAATTCAGATCGAAAACCGGAAAATTCAAGCGTTCTTTTTTCCTGCGCGCTATTAGAGAATGGAAAGATAGAGAAATGTCATAAAACCGGTTCGATGAACCATCTACCACGCACTTAAATGTGATTTGCAGAGTAATTATGTAGATGTATAAATATATGGGGCTCTCTTCTTCCGTTGTAGAACTGAATAGTGCCGGTAATTTGCGAGTGTAAAGGAATACTGATGCCATTCTCAGTCGTCAGTAAGTGGACGATTACGCACTACTGCACAGCGCTGGTGACATTTAGTCAGGTACAGACATAAAAACATTACAACGCAGTTCAAATTTAATATTCTAGGTTCGAAATTCCAAAGAAATCAGGTGCAGGCAGGTGTGAAAATTACAGAACCATCAGTTTAATAAGTCATGGATGCAAAATTTTAACATGAATTATTTACGGAAGGATGGAAAAGCTGGTAGAAGCGGGCCTCGGGGACGATCAGTTTGGATTCAGGAGAAACGAATGAACACGGGAGGCAACACTCACTTTACGGCTTATCTTAGAAGATAGCGTAAGGGAAGGCAAACCTACATTCGTAGCTTTCATAGGTTTGGAGAAAGCTTTTGACAATGTTGACTGGAATATCCTCTTTCAAATTCTGAAATCAGAAGGAGTAAAATATAGAGAACGGGAGGTTATCTACAACTTATACATAAACCAGACAGTAGTTATCAAAGATGAAGGGCATGAAAGGGATGCAGAGGTTGGGAAGGGAGTGAGACAAGTTTGTAGCCTTTCTCCAATGCTATTCAATTTGTGCATTGAGCAGGCTGTAAAGGGAAGCAAGGAGAAATTTGGAGAAGGAATTAAAGTTCAGGGTGAAGAAATAGAAACATTGCTTTTTGCCGATGATGTAATTATGTCAGAGACAGCAAAAGACCTGGAATAGCAGTTGAACGGAGTGGACAGTGTGTTGAAAGGTGCGTATAAAATGAACATTAACAAGAGCAAAACAAGGGCAATGGCGTGCAGTCTGAGAAAATCGGGCGATTCTGAAGGAATTATTAGATTAGGTAACGAAACAATAAAGGCAGTAGATGAATTTTGTTACTTGGGCAGTAAAAGAACATGCGATGATCGCAGTACAGAGGATATAAAATGAAGAATGGCAATGGGAAGAAAAACGATTTTGAAAAAGAGAAATCTGTTGACATCGAATATTAATTCAGGTGTTAGGAAGTCCTTTCTGAAGGCATTTGTTTGCCTTTTCTGGGAGTGAAACATGGACGATAAACAGTGCGGACACGAAGAGGATAGAGGCTTTTGAAATGTGGTGGTACAGACGAATGCTGAAGATTATGTAGGTGGATCGCGTAAGTAATGAAGAGGTGCTGAACAGAACTGGTGAATAAAGGAATTTCTGGCATATCTTGACTAAAATAACGGATCGACTGATAGGACATGTTTTTAGACATCAAGGAATCGTGAATTTAGCGTTGGAGGGACCTATGCGGGGTAAAAATCGCAGAGGGAGACTAAAAGATGAATACAGTAAGCAGATTCAAATGGATGTAGGTTGCAGGTCTTACGAGGAGATGACGAGGATAGAGTAGGTTGGACAGCTGCATAATACCAGACTCCGGACTGAAGACCACAACAACAGATTCGGAACTGGAAATGAATGAAGGAAAGATGCGGTTTCAAGTCTTACCGACGTCAGAGTCAGTACAAGCGAAGAACTGTAAAAGCGTAGAGAAGTTACTTTGATATGTCTTGTTTATGGTAACATCCCAGCATCGACCTATAGTTATTTAAGAAAAGTCTAAAACCAAAATCAGCGCGATCTCACAAAGAGTTCCCATGGTGAAATTGGCTCTGTCTAAAATAAAATGAAATACAAAAAGAACATTTCCCACTGGAAAATGATGACACCACTTCGCTTGGTTCGGGAGGTTTTATTCCCTGATGTAAGACGGCTTAATACTATTCTGTTCCGCCAAGTTATGATGGTGACGTGATTTCTGGAGATGTACTGATGTCCCCAATCACTATTCATATACACCATTTGAGAATTCTATCCTGAACCTGAAGCAAAATAACAGGAGAGTAACCGCTGTTTCTGAAGTACTTACTGAAAGTAACTACGCAGTCGAATTTGGAGTAGGAAAAATCCACATAAATTACGTAAAAGGATAAAATGATAATATCAGAATGCAGCCAATAAAAAGAGATCTCAGGAATCTGCATCTTAATTACTGTTTCTTGTTGCTGTACATCACTTCTAACGTTTCTGAGTACCAGCGAAATTTACGAGTAGTGCATCATTACAGGAATATCTCCATCAATATCAGGACAAAATTGTAGGTGTATTGCAGCCGATGTCTAATAAAGAACCATTAGATTACCGGAAAGTAAGAGCAGTAAGAATATGGACTAGCGTAAGAATTAAATAATCAAATATCGGTGCTACCCAAGACATAAAGACTTGTCAGTAAAATTCTCTTACTAGTAAACACGTCTGTCTCCTTTGGCACTTTCCCGCACATGCAAGGTCGGCACTGTGTTAACGCCGATTTGGCATGTGTTAATATTTAAAGGAGGAAAAGTGTACCCCAAACGTCCGCGTATAGTGTCATATGTGTGTGAAAGTGTAAAGTGTTACGAAATTTTTGCGAGTCGTGTAACTGAGGCGGAACTTGGGGACCAAACCGGTATTCACTTACGGGGATGTAGAAAACCGCCTAAAAACCGCATCCAGGCTGGCCGGCACTCCGACCCCTTTCGTTAATCCGCCGGGCGTATTCGAACAGGGGGCCGGTACGCCTCCCCGTCCCGGAAACCGGTGCGTTAGACCACACGGCTAACCGAGCGGATCTTACTAGTAAATACGTGAAGTTCTGTTATATAATTCTTTTATTTTAATCTTATGCACATTAATTTGTACCTTTATTTTCTCTATCTGAAATACAATGATAGGATGAGTCCTAAATCACAGCAAAAGTAATGTTCAATTATGAAGATAAGAATAAATTCCGAATTTTACAGGTATCGATTTGCTGGTAAAAATTACGCTCATTCGCCCAGAGACCGGTTAGAATTTTGGTTTTCAATCGGTGGATTGCCACTTCAAACCTAGCTCATACCGTCGAATTTTTTTTCTTCAACACTGGTCATATTAGTTCATTTACCTTTCAAAGGTAATACCACAACAAAAAATACGTTTAGTTGCACAGACATTTATTGAATGCTCATTGTTAATTGATTACATACATATATATGTGACACTACAATTTGCCGATGACAGGCAATGATCCTTTCTTCAGTGCGGAGGCACTCCTAGACCCTTATTCTTACGGGAATCAGTACTAATTTACTAGGAGTTTCATTTCTAGTGGGCAGGGTAAAGTTGCAAATTTGTATCTGACGGGAAGCGTGCTTGAGTAATTCCGTGCAGGTCTGATGATCGCTGTCTTCCCAGTGCTGTAGGGGTCAGCGCAATTGCCTAGAAAGCAGGAGACACGGGTTCGAATCCCGGCTGTGTACACATTTTCAACTTTACCCATTCGCAGTTAAGGTCATACATTCCGTGAATATGAATTGATTACATAAGTTTATTATTACAACGGCTATCATATTTATATGTTTCGACATGTAAACGGCCAAACGCATACGGTTTTCATATATCTTTATACTTGTTGTGATCTCCTAAATACGCGCACTGGAGCGTCGTGTTGCGGTGCGCGCGGCCGTCTGCCGTCGGGGGTTCGAATCCCTCCTCGGGCATGGATGTGTGTGTTGTCCTTAGGTTAGTTTAACATAGTTTAAGTAGTTTGTAAGTCTAGGGACTGATGACCAACGTAGTTTGGTCCCATAAGAATTACAAACATCTGAACACCTCATCTCCTAAATCCATTGCACGTGTATCCGGGAAAGCACTGGACGCTTCAACCTGCAGACACAGGTTGCACATCTCAAGAAGGGGAGGGGCACAGAACCTGCACAGCGGCGAGACGTTGCTAGTGTAGCAACAACGAACGATGTTTGTACGGCGTTTCCACAATCACAACATTTGAATTTTTCCTGCAAAAAATGGAGGTGGCCCCCGCTTCTCCAACTACTACGGATGATGATTACCATGTGCATATTGCGGTTTTGAAACGTTCTGTAAGCGTTGTTTTCTATTTTTAACATGATATTCTTTCAATAATGTGACCAGTGTTAACGAAAGAAAAAAAAAAAAAAAAAAAAAAAGAAAGAAAAGAAAAGGAAGGACGGGAGGAGCTAGGACTGAACTGGCGATTCGCCGATTGAAAGAGCCAGAACGCTAACCACTTGACCAACGCTTTCTCTTGCTTATGGCTTACTTGTAACTGCAACACACTGTTACATTTTCGACGCGTGAAACAACTACTGCGATTTTCTCGAAATCACTTAAGTATTGCGCCTTAGTTCAAATGTTCAAATATTTGGTAAGCTTATGGGACTTAACTACGGGGTCATCATTCCCTAAACTTAAAAACTACTTATCTACTACCTTATACTAAGGACGGCACAAATATCGATGCCTGAGGGGGGATTCGAACCCCCGACCGTAGTGGCAGTGCGGACCGTGACTGGAGCGCCTCAGTCCCCTCGGCCACCGCGGCCGGCATTGCGCCTTAGTCCTTGCACATCATCTTATACTAATAGTGTGCTAAAAGGGTACAAAGTTTGAAGAAAGTCCGTGACTGGAACGTCGTGGCTCCCCTTGTCAGTCCACTTCGCCTGTATCTGTAGCGGATTTCGCCATGTAGGTTGGTAGCCCCATCCTTGTGACGTCATATTTTCTGAACACTAAAATAATTTCCGGCCGCAGTGGCTGAGCGGTCAGCGGCGCGCCAGTCAAGGTCTGCACGGCCACTACAAAAAAAAAAAAAAAAAAAAAAATGTTCAAATGTTTGTTAAGGGACTTAACTACGGGGTCATCAGTCCCTAAACTTACAAACTACTTATGAAGTACCTACAACTAAGGACGGCACAAATATCAATGCCCGAGGGGGGATTCGAACCCCCGACCGTAGTGGCCGTGCAGACCGTGACTGGAGCGCCTCAGTCCCCCGGCCACCGCGGCCGGCTGTTCTCTTAATGTTACACGAATACTGAATAGTAAGAACGTAATAAATTGAAACGTCATTGGTGTTGGTGTGATACTTCTTGCACCTTATTTCTGAATTCATATCTCCTGAACTGTGTGATACTGTGATATAATTTCCAACTTATATTTCATGTTATATGAGCATAATGTCAAAAATCTCATGAAAAATAAAATAGTAGTGCCGCGGCGGAGTGGCCGAGCGCAATGAGGCGCTATGCTCCGATGGGTGTCCGAGTTCTCCCTCGGGAATGGATGTTTGTGTTGTCTTTAGTATAAGTTAGTTCATATGTAGTTTGTAAGTTTAGGGACTGATGATACCGCAGTTAAGTCCCATAAGCTTAACAAACATTTGAACATTTTTGAAAACTAGTAGTGAGGACATAATAACTTGTAACATCGTGCTGTATGCCGTACTTTTACAGCGAAACAGTAGTATCTGATTAACTGTTTCCTTTCATAACTTTGTAGGGGTTGTCAGCTTGCTTAAAGGTTTGAAATCGTTTGTAAAGTTTGCCACAAGTCGTTAAGTGCACTCGTTATCAAATAGTGAATGAAATGTGGTTAGTAACGCGTCATGGCTACCCTCCACTTTTGTCAATCCTGTACAAGATAGGTGTTCCTATCGGCGCGGCGGCCGAGTGGTCTGCGGCGTATCAGTTCAAAAAAAAAAGTTCAAATGTTTGTAGAACTTATGGGACTTAACTACGGGGTCATCAGTCCCTAAGCTTACAAACTACTTATGAACTACCTAAGACTAAGGACGGTACAAATATCCATGCCCGAGGGGGCATTCGAACCCCCGACCGAGTGTACCAAGTTTGGTCGAAATAGATCCAGTAGTTTAGAAGATGTGAAACGAAAGTACAAACGCGTACACGCACACGCACACGCACATACACACACACACACACACACACACACACACACAAATGGTATAACATATATGTATATATTTCATTCTGATACGAAAATATAGAAACACCGTTTCTACATTCTGTCAGATGAGAGTAGGTGTTTTTCCGCAATAAATTTACCGTTATTTCTAATTGTAAGTAGTGGAACTTTCAGAGTCTGATGCAGCTTCGTGCCTCGAACGGTGCAGTGAACGAAAGCGCGCCAGTTGACTGCTTTTGGCAGGTATGTTCAGAGATAAGCGCGCCACCACAAACCAAGGAGACTTTATTGCTTTTCGCGGTCGTTCAATCACTGCACCGCAGATATGACATCCGTAATGGACCGTCAAACGGATACAAAACGCGCGTAATTGGAGCCCTGCGCTTGAAGCGCGTGACTCTGATTGGGCGTCTGCAGATGACAGAGCAGAGTAATTGCAATCTCTCCAATTACACTTCACGTCAGAGGTAAATCCAAGATACGTTCCGCAGCACGCGGATACAGGTGGTTGACAGCCATTTCACGTAATCTCCCGTTTACGACAGCAACTTCTGTTAAAACGTGGACAAGCCAACTCAAACTGTCGCACATTTCAAATCATTCTGGCAGACTTATCAGAAACTGTATCGGTAAACAGAATTGGATCTCTGTTCTACCGTACGGACAGTACTGCGATGCTTTCAGATGCATTACAGCTTTCCTCATTTTATTTTTTAACTTTCCAGAAAGCGTAATTCTGAAATCCGCAGAACAGGCGCGAAGTAAGTAGGCAAAAAGAACACTTCTTCGCGGTAGGACATATTAAAAATGCAGCTCGTACCCACTCTTCTCCGGGCAAAGTTTCTTTGAGAATGGGCACAGTAGTTCCCTCCCTATCCAAAAAGTTTTTTACTAACAGTCTCAAGTCCTTTAGTGTTAAAGAAAAACTCCATAAAGCACACCGGGTAAGACCGTGAACTAGGGAATCTTCATCGTAAAATAAATGAGTAATTAGGAACTACTATCGTGAGGCACATAGATACGTGTATTACGATGTTTACGCATTTCAAAATTTCAGTACAAATAATAAAGATAAAATTAACAAAGCTTAATAAAAATAAATAAATAAAAACAAATAAAAAAGGATGCATAGACGCCCTATTTTTTCTATATGAATTCTCTTGATTTTCTCCTGGAGAGTGGTCCTTGATATTGCAATCATTTCAGAGGCTTGTCGTATCGATAATTTTCCTTTTCGAATCTACATTAGTGTATTTTATAAATAAACGTGGTTGTTACTATAATATGCACGCCCTCGTAATATTTTCCTGTGCAATTTTTTCGTGGTCGAAAATACCCTGAAACTTCACACATACGCTCTTAAAATTATTTCTGCCAAATAATAATTGTTCCATATATCATGAAATATTTACCTAATTGACCGTTGACAAATTAATAGCTTACGAAACTACTATTCGGCTGCGCAAGAGTTTGTTTTCACACTACAAAACGATGCTACTCTGCACAACTCGAAATCAACAATCACTGTAAGGCATTTTTCGCCCGGAAAGTAAGACATTGAGGTTATTAGAGACCTCTATCGACTACACGTTATACTCGTAGTAGTTCATCCATTGTTCCTCTAAATGGTAGAAGCAAAAAACTGATTTGACAGCCCAGTGGCCGAATTTACCCCAGGTGGCCGAAGTAAAAAGAATGTATGGCCAGTTTACCTAACCCAACATAGTGAATGTAGGGTATTCAACTGTACTTTAGTGTAAGTGTTTGAAGTTTTATGTACATACGCTATGAACAGATTCTCATAGCTAAGGAAGACCACGCTTCACCGAAACATCTGGAATTATCGTAGCGATTTTATGATTATGTGACATTTACATGTGGCATACCTCATTCTAACATCAAACGGGAACTTAATTTTTTTTTTCTTTTTCGTTGGTGCTTGGGGGAAAAAGAATGAAAATGACTGAAGTACAAATGTTTCACATTGGTATTTAATAGTTTGTTTGCAACTTGTAATATTACTTTGCGATGAAAGAACAATTTACTGATAGATTATCTATGAATTTCATTATACCTGCATTTTCATTATCGACATACGGATGTAAAATGTCTCATATATTTGAAAATATTTCTTTATGCAGCTATGAACTGTCAATGATGTTTTGTGAACAACCCGTTTAGTAATAAATAATCTGGCGATAGCCCAGAAATGTTCAAATGTTTGTTAAGCTTAAGGGACTAACTGCGGGATCATCAATCCCTAAACTGTTACTCAATTCGACAAAAATATCCATGGCCGAGGTCGAATCCCCGACGGGGAACGCTCACACCGCAAATGCCCTCCGCTTCACTAAATCGCCAGGTAACAGTTCATGATGCCGATGGATTTTGTAAGGATACCATCGGAGGATACGCCTAGTTGCTCGGTCGGCCACTACCGGGGTCTATCGTCTGAACATCCCGTGGCTTCGAACTTCGAAATCATTCTCGCCACAGCTACATTTGACAACGGACCTTTACCCGTTCGAATGCCCTTCCTGTGGCGACAGCTTCGTACTGCTGAACTAGCACATTTCCCATTCTGATAATACAGCTTCACTAAAACCGCCTTTTCAGGTAACGTCAGCAAGCTGCGACTGCTGGTGCATCTGATTCTCTCTCTCATTACCGCTCCTTTTATACACGATCTTCATGCGCAGTCAATGACGTTTTGCTGTCCAGCGCCATCTGTCGGCAACTTTTCTTTTAAATAAAACCCCACGTCAATCCAAGCATGTGTGTCAACGTTTACCTCTCTATCTACATTATTCCGTGATTTATTTAGTTTTCAAATTTATACTGACTTTATGATCACCTGGTTGTTTGTAAGTTTAGGGACTGATGACCCCGCACTTAAGTCCCATAAGCTTAACAAACAGTTGAACATTTGTCCCTTACATAATTGGCCAGTCACGAGAAAAACATTTTGGCCCACATCCAACTGTCGACAATTGAAACAGTAATCTCTATGATAACGGTGCAACAAGAAAACTGACGAGCAGCACATAGCCCGCTTGTAGATACACTCGCTAGAGAGGCAGAGACAGTCTAACATTATAGATTGCTATGGTGTCTGTTCTTTCGGACTTCGACGTGCTGAGAATTAGCGGCCACGGTACAACTGACGCGCCGCCCGAAAGTTCGCAGCAGGAAACACCATCCCTGAGAACTCAAATCAAATGTTTGTAATTCTAAGGGATTTAACTACCCTGGTCATCAGTCCATAGGCTAAAAAACTAACTCATGCTAAGAACAACAAATACACCCATGCTGTTAAAGCGCTCGGCCACTCCACCGCGGTTCCCTGGGTACTAGCAGCTGTTTGTCTGTTGCCTTCCAATCAAATACAAGCTGTTGCCTACCAATTAGTTACCAGGGTAGCAAACGTAAGGGCCTACTGATACGCTACTGCCAACCAATCACCATCCTAAATGTATGACGTCGGTATCAGATAACTGAAAAATTCACAATATATAAAGGCAAACATTCAGCAGCATCCAACAGTTAACCGCCCTGAAGAGGAACACTGTATAGTGGTCAAAATATCCGCAACTGCTTTGCTAATTCTTCTAAAAATGACGCGGTCTAACACCCAGAATTGTTTTATTGAAAATGACACCGGCCGTGGAAGCCAACGAACTTATCAAGGTTTACAGGGGAATCTAAATTCGCGCACTCGGACTTCGCAGCGCGATTCCTCACCCACAAACAATGAAAAATGTCTCCCACAAAATTTCATTCTTCGCATATTTCCGCCAGTAAATGGACGTCAAAGACTGAGATGGTTGTGTGTTCCATATGTCAGTGTGTTTCATAATTACACCAACAAACGTATAAGGGGTGTATTAGGCGTCTTGAGGAACAAAATGAGCATGGAAACCCATGCCCGGAAACGCCGTTCAACGAGTCCAAGTTACAGGCACCAGCTCCTGCCGCTAGACATCCCCTCCAGCAACTTCGACGCTCTGTAGCGTCATTGGATGACGTTTCCGTGCATGGATTTCTATGCTCACTTTGTTCCTCGAGAAACCTCCTACGTCCCCTAGAAGTTTGTTGGTGTAGTAATGTAATTCTGAAGCACACTGACGTATGGTACACACACCCATCTCAATCTTCGACGCCCATTTACTGCCGGAAATATGTGCAGGACGACATTTTGTGAGAGACATTTTCTTTTATTGCTAGCATGTGAGGAATCGCGCTGCAAAGCCGGAGTGCGCGAATTTAGATTCACCCTGTATATTGTTATCGGCGGTTCACCTACAAGGCACATGCTGGTAATCTACATAAAATGGACGAGCTATGCATGGAAATTTAGAATATACACTACTCTTACTCTCACACATTAAGATGCTGTGGAATGAAATAGCAATTTCTCTTCTTAACTGCCAAAGGTCGTAGAAATATACGAACCGTGACGAAATTTTCTCTCGGGCCCGGACTCGAACCCGGATTTACCACTTTGAGCGAACGGTGCCTTGCCTTTTCGGCCACCCGGACACAATTCGAGTCCGTAGAAAATTCTCAACTGACACTCACTACTGATATAGTGTCAGCCTTCTCCATGTTAATGCATGGCCCTCTTCGAGGTGAACAACTTTTATTACAACTCTTTTTAATGCGACTTGTATTTTTCCAAATATTCCGATAAAACAATTTCAAATGCTTCACCTTGCACTTGAGAATGCTCTCCGCTTATGCAGGAAATGTTGAAATTATGCTGCCACGTCTTCATTGTAGCAGCTCGACGTCCCGATATCCGTGGCTTAGCTAGACCCCGCAGATGTAGCAGCCACGGGGAAAATTCGGATGATGCGACATTGGCATTCGCTGGCACGGAAAGATAATCAGATCTTAAGCAGGGAGCTGTAAGCGCTTGGCGGAAATGCTGCAAGGCGCCGTCACCGCAGAAACCACAGCCGGAGCACGTTCCCTACCATCTTCCTGCCGCAGCCGGCACTGTGGCTGCCACTGCACGCTCGTGTTCTCTCCAGAGCAGGCTACACACCAAGCAAGTGTGCTGCGAACGCCAATATGCTCTGGATTTGCACGAATGACATTAAACCGTTTGTATCCCCTAGGAATTAATGCTACGCAATGTGTATATGAAAGAAGTATTGAAATAAAAATTCATTTAAAATGCCATAAATGATTTGTGAAATAATTAGTCTAAACGTAAAGTAGAAGAAAGGAACATTTGGCCTGAGCAGGAAATGATACTGCACGGTCTATATAATCCACCACATACATATCGCTTAGTACTCTCAATACTAAAGATCCAAGTTTGAATTCTCTATTGGCGCCACATTTATTGTACGTGAGTTTGAGCATTATTCAAAGAAGAGCCAAATATTTTATTTCTTACTTTTAGACGAATAATTTCACAAAACATTTTTTTTTCATTTTTACGCGCAAAATAGCTAGGCATTGAAGAGATGAACTTTTCGACTCTTCACCTACAGTTGCTATTCGTAACACATTTCAATTCTTTCTAATTTTTTTTTTTTTTTTTTGTAATAATCTTGAATATGTTGAAGAATAGACTTTACTCTGATCAGCTTGATCCCAGTTAGCTGAGCGGGAATAGCCGCTTGGTCTAAGGCATCATGCTACGAAGTGAGTGACAACTCCTGCCAGAGGTTCTAGTCCTCCCTCGGGCATGGGTATTTCGTGTTGTCCTTAGAATAAGTTAGTTTACGTAGTTTGTAAGTCTAGCGACCGATTACAAGTGTAGTTTGGTGCGAAGAGTCGCACTCTTCGTATGGCTTTGAAAATTTCGTCAAAACTCTACTGTCTAATTTTAAGGGATTTTTGGTCTGCAAACTATTCATCTCCATTTTCTCTAACTTCTCCACCCGGCTCAAAACATTTTACAGCAACACTTTTGCTTGGACATGAAAACAAGAGGCAACCAGAGGCTGGGAACCTCCTGGATATGGCACATGTTGCAACAATTCGTGCTTACAGTTCAGCAAATTTTCCGTTTATTATCGATTATCGTTGTCTTGTATTTCATTTGAAACCAAGTTTTCTAATATATTTTTTTCTTTCGCTTGCTTCAGAAGATGAGCGTAGTATGCGACTGTTTATTTTTTTTTTACCCTTTTCACGACAATTAATAAGAAGAATGCTTTTAGCATTCAAGAAAACATATTACGCACTAGGTGAAAGACCGGCTTCGACGAGTAGTTATTTATTGCAGTCTTAAGTTAGTCCACCTTTGCTTCCGCTTTCTCTCCTTCCTTCTCTTGTCCATCTCTTCCTCTGCCCAATCTCCACTTCCCCTCTCTTTCCAATCACCTGATCTTTTCTCTGTCTAACGTCTCCACCACCTGAGACCATTGCCTTCTCCACCTGTCAAAAATTTTATAACTCTTAAATATTCAAATTTTCAAATATTTGTAAAGTTTATGGGACTCAACCGAAGGGTCATCAGTCACTAAACTTACAAACTACTTATGAACTAACTTATACTAAAGACAGCACAAACATCCATGCCCGAGGGCTATTCGAATCCCCGACGGTAAAGAGCCTCGCACATCGGAGCATAGCGCCTCAATGCGCTTGGCCACTCGGCCAAGTGAAGTGTTGTGATCAGTGAAGTGTTGTCTAAGGTACGACGATTATGTTCGTCTTGTTTTAAAGGTTAAGTGTGCAAAATTTCTTCAAGATCGGAACAAAACCGTATACTTTGTCGACGTTTGTAGGTAAAATACACTGCACCATACAAAATGTTACGTAGACACGAACTTTCGTCTTGTATTAATGAACATGTGTGCAAAGTTTCATGGTACTGGGATGATCGCTGCGGCATCACATAAACTATGAACAAACATACAAATATTTTATGTATTTACATCTCCGGCAGGTGAAACCGATTTCGGTTTTGATTGTGTAGAGGCACAGACAACATTAATGAATCACTGATTGGAGATACAGCATTAGTCTATGCATGTTGATTTTGAGAAAAACGGAAAAATAAGTTTGTGGGCCTGAGTATTCTATTTTCTTTGACAGCTCTATTTCACTTTGAACGGCACAGTTTCTGGTGATGTCCAGACACTATTTCCAATGATGTAATGATTAGATTATATAATGGTTTAAATAGGCAAAGTTCATGGACATGTGCTATTTCTGAAATCAAGTGGTTGCCAAAAATGTAGGTATGTGTTATTCAGCAGTTTATTTGTAAATTTATGATGTTCAAGACAGCTACAGCTGTATTATTTATCATGACCAAAATTCATATTTCATGTGTACATAACGGATTCTGAACAATTAATTTTAACCACAAATTACAATCAGGTAAATAGTAAGCTTAGTGAAATATTGCTTGTACCCATGTCTAATATTCACTGTCAGGCCCTCTGCTGTCTGCTGAAGGCCAGTTGTAGAGAGCTTTGTAAAAGGATAGATGCTCTTCAGGGATACACGGCTCCAATTTCTTGAGGTCGCTCAATATTACGGGAATCAGGTTGAAAAACAACGAGTTAGAGTGATAGTGGGCTGGTAAAAGTTGAGAATTTGTATCTGACGGGAGGCGATATAGAGTAATCCGTGCAGTTGGGGTGATCGCTGTGTCCACAATGGTGTAGGGGTAGGGTAACTGCCTAGCAACCTGGAGTCTCGGGTTCAAATCACGGCTGGCTACCATTTTCCAACTTTACCCATTCGCTGTTAATTTCGTAAATTCTGTGAATATGAAACAATGAGCCTTTGGGACGGTCCTGGAGTCGTATTCGGGTAGACTAGCGGTTAAGACGACCGCTCGCGAAAAGCGGGAAACCCGGGTTCAAGTCCCGGCCCGGCACAAATTTTCATATGCCACCATTTGGTAGAACATCTATACCTTATACAGTGACGCAAAGTGAAGTTCGCTATTGCGAAAAAATATTGATAAATATATCAACACTGTAAATCGTCACCATACAGTAATTTAATGATACTTTGCTCAACAAGCGGACATTTGAATCTGGTTCTTATGTGTGCGACGTGTATCAGCGTAAACGAAACAATTTATCATTGATATACGTATGTAACAAAGTGAGCACGCTTTGCATTCAACGAGGGTACTTTATGATACATCTAAAATAGTAATTGCAGAAGAAGTTAATTCTCATTTTTTCCGCATCATCTTCTCCATTCTGACCACTGGAGCATGTTCTGTGGGGCATTTAGCTTCGTTAGCTTGAATAATATCTTAATTTTCTATCTGCAGAGCAATGCAGTGATCATGTACAAGCTTATGTATGTCTGCTGTATGTGATGTTAGGTCCACCCTTAATCAAGTGATTCGACGTCATTTATCTGTACGGAAACAGTGTATTGGAAAAGCGAGATTACTTATAAACCAAAGTAATAATACGTGCTGCTGTTATTTCTGAGACGTTATTCTGTAATATACAATACTACGTGTTCCATGTCTTAAATTTAAGAAAACGTTTTGATACTGAGGGGAAGGCTGGGGGTGGGGGGGACTGCAGAAGTACAACGAAATAAAACAGAGGCTTAAAAAATAAATTAATAAATCTTTAAACTGAATCACTTTGTGCAGTCTGGCTAGAAGCTCGCGTTTTTAGAACCAGATATTTAATTTAGTTTGTGAAGCTTGACCCTCCTGCGCGCTGCATCGTGCCTCTGTTCTGCCTGTAAGATCAAGTAAGATCTTTCAAACAGATAACTTTAGTTGCTGCATTTTCATTTAAGGACAGGCCAGAGAGTTTCGTGGTGGAGTAAGAAAACATGCGCTGTTGATACAGTGATAATTATCCTTGTTTTTGTATTGCAAGTACGGAGCCATGTTACTGCAAATAGTGGTAATAATCAATTACCGCTTAACGTATGACTGATACGTCAATACAGGAAGAGTCTAAATGCGACAAACTGTTCAGAAATTAATAACGTCGTGGAGACATAATGAGGAGAACCGAATAAATGTTTCTAAATATACTTTGCTCTTTAGTTATTAATAAGAAAATATTTCACGAAGTTGTCAAGTTCTTGCATCGTTGACTGGCGTTTTCGGGCAGGGGTTTATAAGCTCGTTTTGTTCATCAAGACGCCTCCTACATTCCGTAGAGGTTTATTTCTGTAATTATGTAATTATGAAACACAATGTCTGGAACAGACACCCATTTCACTCTCCCACGTCCATTTACTGCCGGAAATGAGCGCAGGACGAAATTTTGTGAGACACTTTTCTTTTCTTTTACTTTTTTCTTTAATGGCTGGTATGTGAGAAATCGAGCAAGCCCTTGTGCGCAAATTTCGCTTCATCGTGTATATATTGCGCTGGGCCTCTGACTATAAGGTTGAGGTACGGCGCAGGCATGAAAGCCTTACGGATCGATCCAAACCTCCATGTGCCACATATTGTTTGCTTCCTATGTGTACTCGAAAATTCCAAACCATATATGCTCCCAAGTTCCATTACGTTAATTTCATACGGGGTGTACATAAAGTCCGGAATACTTTCAATTATTTATTTCACAAGAACAAACATTGTACAGGTATCATAATGCTGCATTTTGAAGAGAAAGCCTGAAAGTTTTTTATTTTTTTATTTTTTATGTATACCATCACAACGTAGTTTGCTAATTTGTGGATGGTAAGCGCTAGTCGCAAACATGGTGAGTTCAGGTGCAGAGCGAGCTGTCTGTGCGTTGGAGTTGGACAAAAACAAGTGTGCTACAGCTGTTCAACGGATGTTTATCACCAAGTACGGTAAGAAGCCACCGGTAAAAGTCTCGAAGAGCGGCATGGCCTAATGTATTTACGTAACGTGAAGCGGCAGTGTTGGCAACAGTCGCTGTGGATGCTGCGTTGAATGGCGGCACACAATGTTTACAAGATGTGCAAATGAATGTGTTAACATCACGTTTGAATGATTTTATTTTCGAAATGAATCACAGCGTCCGAGTGTAGAAGATCGCACACTACAAAACTACGTTTCTCCAGATGCACTGTCTTACTGTTCAGGTGTAACACTTCGTTGTTATGTAAATCGAAATATGTGTGTGTCTGTCTCTCCAATGATACGAATTACAATTTTTTTTCAATGTTCATAATTTGGTAAACGCTTGCAACAATTTAATCTGTACTCTTCGGTTTCTGCCTAACAACATTCTTTAAAATCATGGCATATTCGTAAAAATCATAACATTTGCCCACAACAATTTAAGCTGTACTCTTAGGTTCCTGCCTAACCACAACCCTTAAAATAATGATATATTTGTAAAAATAATATTCGTCGATGTATCCTTGTACAGTCAGTAAATGAATTATCGTACACGCCATAGACTACTCGAAATGTATTACCTTGCCAACCGCCGGCCGCGGTGGCCGAGGGGACTGAGGCGCTCCAGTCACGGTCTGCACGGCCACTACGGTCGGGGGTTCGAATCCCCCCTCGGGCATGGATATTTGTGCCGTCCTTAGTATAAGGTAGTTGATAAGTAGTTTGTAAGTTTAGGGACTGATGACCCCGTAGTTAAGTCCCATAAGTTCTACAAACATTTGAACATTTTTTGAACCTTGCCAACCTAAAACTGCTACGGACGCACCGCGACGCAACCCATGCCGCTGATCGAGACTTTAGCCGAAGCCACCAACAAGGAAGGCCATGTACCAAAGGCACGACAAATTCGTTACGACGCGTTACTTGTGCCCGGTAAAGAGAAGCGGACGTCCCAGTGTGAGTGAAGTGAATGTGGAGCGCGTACCAGAGACATTACTAAGACCAAATAAATCGGTGCGTCGTGCGTACTGTGAACTCGAAACGGCTCCAATCACAGATTGGAAAGTCCTGCGGCAGAAGCTGCCTATGAAACCATTCAAATTGTAGATACTGCAGAAGCTCAATCGCAAGCGTTTTGACTTTTGTTCGCAGTTGCAGCAACTGAATGAGTATGGGGATGACATTGTTGATCGCTTCATTGTTAGCGATGAAGCCACTTTTCACACTAATGGGAAACTGAACAGGCATAATCTGGAGTACAAAGCATTCACACGAAAGCCTTGAATTTGATCGCGATTCCCCAAATTTGTACCGGCCGTTCTTCTTCGCCGAGAGCACTGTTAGTGGATAATCCCTGTTGCAGCCTGTTGAGTGTGTTTCCCGGCAGACCACTGTGCCACGAGTGTTGCCTGCCGACAGGGGCGGTGGTAAAGCACCTGTACTAGCCATGTTTGCAACTAGCGCCGACTGTCGGCTAATTCAAATGTCTGTAAATCTATCGCACTCAACTGCTGGGTTATTAGTCCGCAGCTTACAAACTACTTAAACTAAGGTAAACTAATCTAAAGACGACACAAACACCCATGCCCGAGGGGGGACTCGAACCCCTGACGGCGAAAAGCCGCGCACACCGCCACACGGCAACACCGTCTAGATACAAGGCCTCACAACGAGTCCGTGTCACGTCACACCTAAAGGCTGCCCTCGCAAGCTCACTGGCTGGCCGCTGGGGAACAGCCCACTGCCTCGTAGCTTCAACCAGTGAGCTTGCGAGGGCAGCCTATAGGTGTGACGTGAGGCAGACTTGCTGTGACGCCTTGTATCTAGACGGTGTTGACACGGCACTCCAGTACGCACGGCTAATCCGCCGCGACGTCGGCTAATTACCAAACTACGCTGTGGCGGTATATATATATATACACGTTATTTTGAAGATTAGACTTTATCTTCAAAATAACACGTGTACTGTACAATTTTTAGTTCTTGTGCAATAAATAATTGAAAGTGGCCCAGACTTTATGTACACCCTGTATTTATGGTTGAGAAATAATGTGCAGTGTCCATATTAAACGATTTAACTACTGTAATACACGTGATTATCGGATAATTAATTAGGACGCAAAAAATGTTCAAATGCTTGTATATCTTATGGGACTTAACTATGGGGTCATCAGTTCCTAAACTTACAAACTAGCTAATACTAAAGACGGCACAAATATCCATGCCCGAGGGGGCATTCGAACCCCGACCGTAGTGGCCGTGCAGACCGTGACTGAAGCGCCTCAGTCCTCTCGGCCACCGCGGCTGGCAATTAGGACGCATTGAATCAAATTAGAGAGTAAAGAAACATCACGGCAAAATTAGACTGAAGGGTATAATCGGTTGCAAGACATATACTGGGGCAACAAATTTGGTAAAGGAAGAAAATGTGGAGGGAAGGAGGGGTTGTAAAAACTGTAGGAGGAGGGAAAGACCCGAATCAAGTGGCTGACGCGTGACAGACAAGCATGAGGAGCTGCATCAAACCAGCCACCGGATTGAAGACTACACTAGCACAGTGGCCGACTCCAATGTCAGTCTTTCGTGTCGTCTCTTGAGATGCCCCATCTGAAGGACAGGTCAGCAAACAAAATGGCCGCGGTGGAGTAGCCGAGCGGTCTAAGGCGCCTCGCTGAAGAGCGCGCGGTTGCTCGCCGTCGGACGTTCGAGTCCTCCCTGGGGCATGGGAGTGTGTTTGTGCTTCAGCTAGTTTACCTTAGTTTAAGTAGTTTGTAAGCTACGGACTGATGACCACGCAGTTTGGTCCGATAGATTGACAAACAATTGAACATTTTAAACAAAATGATGGGCGGTTCAGAGAGAAGATGGAATACACGGGCGTCTAGGTTAGGCCGGCAGGCAGGACGAGTCTCTGCGCGGCGCAAGGCTTGCTGCTAATGAGGGCTGCCTGCTCTCCCCACAAGCACCCCAAGCTGCCCACCAACACCTTCGCGCCACCGAAGTCACCTCTAAGCGTTAGCAACAACGTTTCTATATATACATGTGGCGTCTGTTCCGAAAGACCAGACGTCACTTCCGATTCTGCAGTTGTTATTATTTATTATTCATAGAATATATGACATCAACTGCGATTGGGCAAAGCTGAAAATGTGTACCCAGCCGGGATTCGAACCCGGGTCTCCTGCTTTCTAGGCAGTTGCGCTGACCCCTACACCACTGGGGACACAGTGATCACCGCACCTGCAAGGACTACCTAAGCACGCCTCCCGCCAGATACAAATTCCCAGCTTCACCCTGCCCACAGTACTCAAACTCGTAGTTATGAAACTAATTCCCGTAAGAGTAAGGGCTTCAAACTTGCCCACCCCTCTCCGCTAACGAAGCGGGGCAGGGCGAAGCTGGGAATTTGTATCTGACGGGAGGCGTGCCTAGGTAGTCCTTGCAGGTGCGGTGATCACTGTGTCCCCAGTGGTGTAGGAGTCAGCGCAACTGCCTAGAAAGCAGGAGACCCGGGTTCGAATCCCGGCTGGGTACACATTTTCAGCTTTGCCCAATCGCAGTTGATGTCATATATTCTATGAATAATAAACAACGTTTCTGCTGGCTGTGATACCTATACAACGTACTCATCAAAAATGCGACCGTTTCCCCTCTAGTTCTTATACGGTTGTCAGCTGCAGCACACGCAGACGCTAGTTCGAGAGGGACAGACTAATCTACCTTCAAGTGAACGTGAGCTATATTTAACCTCGGGAAAATCCGTTGGAGGAGATTTAAAACTGGCCACAGTATTGGTCGTCCAACGGATAGCACACTGGTCTGAAACGTCCGAAAAGCTGGCCAAAAGTCGAAAAAGATTCGAATATTATTGCAAATTTCTTATAAGGACTTCTGAGGTCGCTGATTTTGAAAATTAAGGTAAAAGTTAAAAATTACAAATGGCGATTCGAAAATGGTAAAGTTAATTAAGAAAAGTGTTTTAGATTTTTATGTACGTTTGTAAGATAAGGATTTGTGGGATCGCAAAGTACAAATATAGGATTAACTAAATGCGAAACAGTTTTCACAATAATACCAAAAAATGTTGAAATGTTTGTTAAGCTTAAGGGACATAACTACGGGGTCATCAGTCCCTAAACTTACAAACTACTTACGAACTACCTTATACTAAGGACGGCACAAATATCCATGCCCGAGGGGGGATTCGAACCCCGACCGTAGTGGCCGTACAGACCGTGACTGGAGCGCCTCAGTCCCCGCGGCCACCGCGGCCGGCGCAATAACACCACAACAGCTATTAAACCTTGAAAAAAGTTGTATTTATAAAATAACAAGTACGTATAATTACAAAATCTATCTCAATCGCTGTCTGAGGCAGATTCATAATTGTCAGAAACAGAAATAATACATTGGTTTGCAGATTCATCTGGAGGCAATAAAAGTTGTAAGACCTCAGATAAACATTTTCCTTGGTTGGGCTGCATACTGCTCAAGCTCGTAATGAGTAGCCCATTCCTCATCTCTAAATCTACATCATGTGCAAACAGTGTATGCAAACTGAATTCTAGATATAGCATTAAAATTTACTAACGGATTTTTGTGTGAGATTTCCATAAAACATATGATTCTCTATCGCACCCCCTTCTTGAATCCAAGTTATTGTTGACTTCTTGTCCCAAAAATATTTAAAAAGCTGTTTGGTTAACCTTCTGGAGTACATTCTGTACAATCGTCCGAAAACACCAGTCATCTCTTCTGCAGTGTTCTAGTTATGTTTTCTATGTTGCGACAAACTTCGGCATTACTTTTTAACTTCCATACCTCTGTGTTTTTTTTGTTTGTGTGTATGTGTGTACACGAGTATTTTTCGAATGAGTATTCTTAATAGGGTTTGAAATTTGTATATTTTGTAATATATTGCTAAATACTCATTTGCGTAAAGACGTCCTGGTTTTACTACTGTGTTATAATGCTGTATTTTCAATTTTTTTAGGTCTGTATACAGAAACCTTTCGTTTTAATTGTTTCTCGTTATTCCATATGCTCTCTCCATGATACTTACTCTTTCTTCTACAGCAATTTTTCCTAAGCCATTTTCTTGAATATTTTCTCCAAAGTATTAAAATTTATTTATCCTTTCCATCTGCCCAGTATCTGTTACTATGATACCTGTTTTTTATGTTTTTCATAAATTTTGTTTCTTCCACAGAAATTCTTAAACCCGATTTATTCGTTGTTTCTTCCAGGGAAAAATGTTCAAATGTTTGTAAATCTATGGCACTTAGCTACACTGGTCATCAGTCCCTAGTCTCACAAACTACTTAAACTAACTTATACTAAGGGCAACAAATACACCCATGCCCGGGGGAAGGAGGATTCGAACCTCCGTCGGGTAGCAGCGGCGCGCTGCGCAGCTACGCGCCTTGGAAACGCTCGCGTACTTTACCGCGACTTTCTTCTAGGAGATTGCGTCATATCTCTGTATTTACTAGGTTTTCATAAATAGCGGCAAAGATCACCCGTAAATGCTGGACAGTCAATTTGAATACCTTTGTCCTTAGTTTCGAGTCTTATTAGTGACTGCTTAATGTTCTTTTAGTTCTTTCCATTCTCTTACCATTTTCTCTGGGAGCCAGTTAAAGAGGAGTGGAAACAGGCCGACACCTTGCGTTAACCCTGTTCTTATATCAAATGCCTTAGATATTTCAGCACGAAACTTTACTTTTGATTTCGTATCTGTGAGCATTTCACGAATTAGATTTGCAAGTTTAGTTTTAATGTCAAAATGTCAAATCACTTTATCTAGTGTTTCTTTATCAACCGAAAGATTCAAATGTTTGTGAAGCTTAAGCGGCTTAACTGCGGGGTCATCACTCCCTAAACGTACAAACTACTTACGAACTACCTTATACTAAAGACGACACAAACTACCATGCTAGAGGGGGGGATTCGAAACCACGACGGGGAACGGCCTCACGCATCGGAGCATAGCGCCTGAAAGCTCTTGACCACTCCGCCGCGGCTATCAACCGAATCAAATGAATTTTGAAAATCTATAAAAGCTACAACTCAATTGGAGTTCGTAAGTCTGTGACGGATTATGGATTTTATGTTGGAAATCTGTCCTGAGCAAGATCTGCCCTTTCTAATTTCACTCTGATATTCTCCCAAATGGCTGTCAACTGTTGCTTCTATTTTATTTAGCAATACTGTTGAAATTGTTTTATAATTAATTGGCAGCAGACATATTCTTCTAGAGCAGTGTTTCCCAAACTTTTTGAATACACCATCGGCGGCCGCGGTGGCCGAGGGGACTAGGGCGCTTCGGGCACGGTCTGCACGGCCACTACGGTCGGGGGTTCGAATCTTTCCTCGGGCATGGATATTTGTGCCGTCCTAGTTCGTAAGTAGTTCATAAGTAGTTTGTAAGTTTAGAGACTGATGACCCCATAGTTAAGGCCCATAAGCTTTACGAACATTTGAAAATTTTTTTTATACACCATCCCCTTCCAACTAAACATATTTTGGCGACCCCCACCACCTTCCCGAACCATAACACAACTATGTGTATAATTTAAAAGGCAACGAATTGAATTTTTTTCTGTTTATACAACTTTCTTGTACAGACAATAAAATTCAGTATTGTACATTGTAGGATTATTTTAGTCCATTTATTCTGCATGGAACAAATTCTATTTTACATGAATTCCGACAGCAAAATATATGTTGAAATACGAGGTTTCCCACTGCAGGTAAAGGCCAAAAGCGAATTATGCCCGTGGAGCAAAGACCCACTGTTTATTCAGTTTGTAAACAATTGAATTTCTGAAAATTACTTACTGTATATTGTAAATTTAGCTATCGCCCGGTACCTTAAAACAGTTGACAGATTTTTATTCATTGTTAACAGGGTATGTTTATTATAAAACAATCTTTGTTCTGATGAAATTCAATACACAAACACCAGAAAATCTAAAAATTAAAAGTTAACTTCAATAATATAAAGTCCTTGGTGCAAATGTGTAGAAAAAATCGCAAAGCTGTTAAGACGTGTTTATTTAGACACAACCAGTTTCACATCAGTATAGATGCATCTTCAGGTGACATTAGCAAAATGATTACATGATATTTAGAAACAGCATCCAGCTTTCAGGAGGCCTTGCTAAAATACTCTCACTTTAGTCTGGGTATGCACTTGTTATGTACCGCGGCCACATCACTTCCTGGTCCTGGAGATGCCGTCTGTTTCCTGACTCACATTTCTGGTTTCTTCGTAATGGACAAATCGGGGATGTTTATCAAATGACGAGCACACCCTATTGTGAGAGTATTTTAGCAAGGCCTCCTGAAAGCTGGACGTTGTTTCTAAATATTATGTAATCGTTTTGCTAATGTCACCTGAAGGTGCATTGATACTGATGTGAAACTGGTTGTGTCTAAATAAACACGTCTTAACAGCTTTGCGATTTTTTCTACACATCTGCACCCAGGACTTTATATTATTGAAATTAACTTTTAATTTTTAGATTTTCTGGTGTTTGTGTATTGAATTTTATCAAAATGTATTTAAGCTGTGGTTGCCCTCTTCAGAAAATTATTTGTAATCTTTGTTCTATTCAACTGAGAATTATCAAGAAGAAATCGCCTAATTTTAATATAAAAACATTTAACTTTTTTAGGCCCATGTTTTTGCAATGTGAAAACTGTAGTATTCAGACATACACTGGTCTGGTCATTTTTATGATACAACTACTTCCTCGTGTACGGCAAACCCCAGAACAATACTTTGCGACCCACAGGTTGAGAAGCACTACTCTAAAGTTATTTAAGTATTGCTTGTCACCTTGTGCAAAATATGGATAAGAGCATCTTTCCAATCTTCAGGAATCTTTCCAGTTTCCCACAACTCTTCAAACATGATCTGAAGGTTGGCTATAATTTTTTGTTGAGACCATTTCATGAAATCAGCCGTAACAGTCTCCTCCAATGGTTTTGTTGTTTTTCAGGGAACTTGATGCCTTTCTAATTTAATAATTTTCGTTCTTTTGGGCCCGCAGTGTAATATATGTCTTGTAAAGACATGATTATTATAATGATACACCAACAACACTGCTTTATACTTACTGTTATTATTTATAAATCACAGTGAGCTCATTTCTGCCTTTAGCCATCATCAGGTGCTCTGTAAATACATTTGTAATGGTCTGAATATACATATATGTATTGTAACTATAGATGGAAGTGGTTTACAATTTCCTAGTTCTTACCTTATATGGAATATCGTATGTGTCACTGCTGTCTTTATTTTTCACCTAGATGTCGATTGGTGCCTCGTTTGTGTCTATGCTGTCGTTATTTTTTTACACTTGGATTTCATACGTTATTTCGATCTTGACAGCTTGGTTGACAGTGTATTTGCAGGGATACTAAATAACGTATATCCATAGAGACAAAATAAACAGTGTACTACAGAGATATAACACAATGAAGACGATACCACTAACGAAATATAACAAAATAATTACGAAAAACATACTAATAATAAAGCATAAAACATCAACAAAATGTATCGAAAATTCTAGTAAAAGACCTAATTAAAGACAAACCCAATAAAACAAACGAATTACAACAGAGTTCTCCACAAAACACTTCAATAGTAACTATGTAAACATGGAATATCGCAAATACACTGTCAACCAAGCTGTCAAGATCGAAATAACGTAAGAAGCTAACAGGCACCAATTGACATCCAGGTGTAAAAAATAAAGACAGAATAGTCACAAACGAGGCACCAATCGACATCTAGGTGAAAAATAAAGACAGCACTGTCACTTAAGATATTCCATGTAAGGTAAGAACTAAGAAATTGTAAACCACTTCCATCTATAGTTGCAATACATATATGTATATTCAGACAATTACAAATGTATTTACAGAGCACCTGATGATGGCGAAAGGCCGAAATGAGCTCATTGTGATTTATAAATAATAACAGTACATATATAGCAGTGTTGTTGGTGTATCATTATAATAACCTTTTTTATTTCTTCAGCTATAGGTGATGGATGTGCTTCTGTGTTTGCACGAAGATCTGGAAAGGCTAGTTAACAATTCGGTTCTTGACAGTTCAAGAGTTCTTAAGATACTTTCTTATTATATCAATTTTGAATATTACTCAGGCCTAGTTTAGCATTTTAATCTCTGAAGCAAATACTGGGGGCTCGGTAACGTTTTAGATGCTTTTGGCCGGCCGCGGTGGCCGAGGGGACTGAGGCGCTCCAGTCACGGTCTGCACGGCTACTACGGTCGGGGGTTCGAATCCCCCCTCGGGCATGGATATTTGTGCCGTCCTTAGTTGTAAGTAGTTCATAAGTAGTTTGTAAGTTTAGGGACTGATGACCCCATAGTTAAGTCCCATAGACTCTACAAACATTTGAATATTTGAGATGTTTTTGAAACATCTGGCAGAAATTCCGGGAGTTTTCATTCTGTATACTCTTAATTTTTTTTCCCTTCCTGATCCTTCGGACGTGAATAAATAAAGAGAAGCGGGATGAAGACACGGACACGTACGGCGGTAATCCAGAGCGTCGGCAGTATTGGCGTGATTATCCGGCGTTCCGCTCGCCGCGGCCGGGCTGTGATCGATCCGCCCCCGCAGACAGCGGGGCGGCTCTTTTTAATGGCACACGGCCCGCCTCATGCCAAAACCAACGACGCCATTTACAATTCCGCTCTGCCGACGGGTATTGAAGTTTGATACGCTTTGGGAACTGCAGGCGGACACGGTTCCACCAAGTGCGGAGGCTCCCATTACACTAGCCTTTACAGCGGCAGCGCCGAAGGAACTGGCGGCCGACCGGGGTTTTTGTAGTCTCGTATGAGCAAAAGCGGAAGGATTAAAAAAATAATAATAGCCGCTTCACCTCCCCGCTACGGAAGAATATACAGGCACAGACAAATATATACAGACGGGAAACCTCCGTAAGGGCCCGGTCCTACGCTCAGGGGTGCGGGGAGGGAGGGTTTCCAGCAGTTCCGTAAGATGCCCCATGATGGCGCTGCGATCAGAAGCAGCCCTTTAAACTGGCCAGAGCAGGTGGCAAGCAGCGGCTGCCCCCATCACCACCTCCCCTCAAACGCCAGCAAGCTGGACACAGCCGTGGCCTCGTGGCAGGCGGCACGAGCTCTCCCCTCAGCCTCCCCTCCACGCTACCCTTTGACATGCGAGAGGCACCCTAAGCCAGCGATCCGCCTGACACCTGCTAGCATCTTACGGAACTACGAGGGGAGTGTAGGACAGTGGTTTAGGAGGGGCTACTCCTCTGTATATGTTACTCTGTGATACAGGGTGAGGTATTAAAACTGTTTTTCGGAATATTTGGAAAAATACAAATCGGATAAAAAAAAAGGATAAAAGTTGTTCACCTCGAGAAGGGCCGTCCATTAACACGATGCTAGATCCTCCTGCACCACACCCGAGGTCGGGTGGGGGGTGACTTTGAAATCTTAAATAGGAGTTCAAATTTTTTATTACAGATTTGGATTCTCCGTGAAAAAATACTTAACTTCTGTATGAAATACTAGCTGAAAACCCGGCATTGCCCGGATACTTGTTTATTTATTCCTACCATATTTCAGGTATATATTCATTTGTATCAGGGCTATATGTCTGTAAAATCCCTTGGGAATACATTCAGTAGTAAAGAAGTAATAGATAAAAAGTTCATGCGTGTTGGGGCGGTTTTCCATGAAAGTTACTGCTTATGTGGTCATATCTCATGAACTATGTGTCGTACTGTGATACAATTTAGGAGGTACATTCAACTATATGCGTGTTTACTGTCTGTAAAATTTCCTGAGGCTACAATTTATAGTGTAGAAATTATAAATTATAATGTCATACGGAATGCCATAGTTTTAGTTCATGAACAGTGGAACGTTACTGTTTATATGCTCATATCTCATGAACTACGTGTCGTACTGTGATACAATTTAGAAGGTACATTTAACTATATATGTGTATGCTGTCTGTAAAATTTCCTGTCGCTACAATTTGTAGTGTACAAATTATAAACTGTAACGTTATACCGAGAGCTGTAGTTTTACTCCATAAACAGCGGAAAAGTAGTAAACGTTCTTCCTTTCATCATTTTGCTATGGTCGTCAGCGAGAAAATGTTTAATAAAGGTTTGAAATTATGTTTAAAGTTTGTCCCAAGTCGCTAAGTACTGTCATTCTCATACAGCGTATTTCGAAGGTCTCGCCGCATTATATGGGATTTTTTGCGATTTCTATTGATTATGACGTAATATCTTTTGAACCATGTGCCGTATGTGATTCTTAACCATGCAGCAATTGTTACCTCACGGTAAGAAATGTGTGTACCAAATTTGGTTGAAATCGGTCCAATGGTTTAGGAGAAAATGAGGAGCATTGTCGCAAAATGCAGCAGTTTTTCGCGCATCTCATTGTTTATGACGTCATATCTCGTGAACTATATATGGTATGTGATTCTTACACTTACGGCGACCGTCCCCATGGATTGAAGCTTACGAGTACAAAATTTCATAAAGATTGGAACAAAACTAGATTTGTATGCAACACATACAAACATACGGACACTCTGCTTTATATATTAGATATTTCTCTTTTCATGAGAAAAGACGCTAGTATCGGAAAAATTGAAATGAATTGAAAATTTGTTGAAAAACTGTAATAATCTGCAATGACGATCTTAATATCGCTTTTATTTTGTATATGTCGGTTTAGGCTCAGTTGTCCACCTTTAGATCGTTTAACAAGAATTAATGGACAAGTGACTGGAAGCTACTACCAATAAATTTAAGAGACTTAAAAAAACCATACAAATTCTATACAGTTACAGAGTAACCGGTTTCTGGACAACGTATTTACTGTCTTAACTAAAAGACAGTGGCATCCTGAAATTTTAAATTACATTTTGCATTAATCTGATTGGTGGACGTTTAAGCGTTAGAAATTACTATTTGTAAGGAGAAATGATTGAAATTATTTTTAAAGACACCGATTAAAATCGATTCATATTATTGACATAAATTAACTTAAAAAAATTATACAACTGCGTTCTAATAAATTTTCAGAAATTTTTGTCGTGTACAGTCTGCGGATTGATGACTCCGTTAGCTCAAAACTTTCAAACAACATTTTTCTTTTCTTTTGAGATGCCAAGTTTATTCCTGCAGAGGAGATTTTCGTTTTCCTAAATGTCATAATACAAGAACATAAAGCATGTTCCATAATTGAACAACTGGCCGACGGCAGAATTATAGGATATTCCACGACCACAACTTTACACATGCGTACCTCGGATCCCTAGACGAATCAAATTACTCCATCCACCACCATGGATTCCTACCAAATTTAACGAATATGAAAGTTATTTTGTGTAAGCCCTTTTATTTCGTACACGTTGCAGAAATATATTGACTTCTTTTGAAACAAGGTAATGAATATTTCGCTGCCTCACGGCGACTTTTTGATACTTGATAAGGTTCTCAAAGATGATCACATCCTTCTGATGTTCCTGTTAATTTAACTTTTATTGATTTATTTAACGCCATTTAAAGAATGTAGACAACTGACAGAGCCTGAAAGGACAAGCACCGAGGAAACCAGGAACGCAAATCAAATCAGTGTGTCTACATTCAGTCTGATAGTGGCATTTGCTAGTATGGTCTAGCGATAGTACACGGAGGGTGTTGAAATATTTGACAAGAATTTACACACGTTCACTGGGAACAGCAGACACATAAATAATTCTGTCGTGTTCTGGGTCATAAAGTTCTCACAGCGAGGATTAAAAATGAATGCAGAGTTGCGCTTCACTGCCATCCATTTGTCACACTCTGAAAGCAGCTGACCCCGTCTGAATATTTGTAACTTTCTATGGTCTTCTCTGTTGGTCTGCAGACACGCACATATCTGTGTTCAGGCAGTGACGGAACTGAGGCGACTCGCTTCTTACTAACTTGCCAGTGGTAATGACAACTTCATTTCTACGTTTTAAAAACTATATCTTTGCTTACAAAATCATGTCGCCTCTGTCGCTATGTTGTCTGTGGAACACGTAATGGTTTCAACATTAAATTTTGAAGATATTGTTGGTGAATTTGATTGACAAAAATCAGGGAAAAGATGTTTTGACTCAAGTATGTAAAGCAGAAGATCCTTAGTGTTTTTATAACCTACAACTGATTTTATTTCTTACTAGCTGAAAACCCGACGTCTTATTTATTCCAATCTTAAGTTAGTGCACCTCTCCTTCCCTTTTCTCTGAGCGTCAACCTTCACTTTCTTTCTCTCTCTGTTCATCTCCTCATCCTCCACCTCTCTGTTCATCTCCCACTACTCCTATCTCTGTCCATCTCTCCTACATCTTTGTCGTCTGTCGAACTCCTCCACCTCCTGAGTCCATTGTCTCCTCCATGTGTGCTAAATTACACAACTCTGCTAACTTTCATGGTTATCAGTCGTGTCTAAGTGGTGCGCAGTACAAAATGTTCGTTAAGCTTAAGGGACTTAACTACGGGGTCATCAGTCCCTAAACTTACAAACTACTTATGAACTACCTACAACTAAGGACGGCACAAATATCCATGCCCGAGGGGGGATTCGAACCCCCGACCGTAGTGGCCGTGCAGACCGTGACTGAAGCGCCTCAGTCCCCTCGGCCACCGCGGCCGGCGTGCGCAGTACCCTCCGCCACACACGTACAGTGGCTTACGAAAGGTAATCTGCCAGGAAGTTTCGGTATCCCACGTATTAAGGCAGGGAATAACCTATCTACGTTCCAAATTTCATTCAAATATGTCCATCCCTTTCAGCATGAAGTAAAAAACATATTAACCCATTGTAAGTTAACCTCCGCCACGCACCATACTACGGTGGCTTAGGAAAGGTAGCCCATGTAGCTAGTTCATAAGCTACCTCTGTTCCAAATTTCATTCATATCGTCCAGTCATTTCAGCGCGACAGCGTAAGAAACGAATTAACTAATTGTAAAGCATCCTCCGCATGCACCATACGAAGTTATTTTTAGTATGCCTATAACCTTCGCGTGAAGGAAAGCAATTAGTTGACAAAGTTTTATAGCAATCGGATGTACGATATGGACGTACATAAAATACGAACAAAAAGACAAATAAACAAACATTAATTTTTTATATTAGAAGATTTATGTATTTATTTTCAAAATCGCATTAAAACCATACGTTGTTAACAATACATTTCTTCTGTTGGTGGTCTTCACCCCAAGCTGACAGCCAAAAAACCGTCATTTAAAAATCTGAAGTATGCTTTCCACTGAAGCATATTTTTAAGAATTTTTCTTACTTTAAATTGCTTACATAAAATGCACATGGTGTGAACAATATTTATGCTTTACGTGTTTCTTTGATGATCATCACCCTGAAAAATGTAACATTAATTCCAGAGAGAGCTGCTAGAATTATCAGATATTTTATTTCATTCGAAACTTCGCTGAAATCTGAAAATTAACTGTTTAGTCACGTTAATTAATTGAAATCATTGTAGGCAATCTGAATATATTAATATTGCACTTATAAACTGAATTGTTCAATCATAATTAAAAATTTCATCAGGATCGGAATACAACTGTAGAATCTGACGAAGTCCTTATGTAAAGTGTCCTCCGTAATGCACCATCCAAAATTTTATGTGACAGTGACCTTCCCATTGTTTTGAAGGTCAAGTGTCCAAAATGCCATGGAGATTTTAGGATGAATAAAGTGTCTTTCTTCGCATGTCACATGATGCCAGAGCTTTTCAACTATATAATTGTTTATGACGTCATATCTCCTGAACTATATGTCGTAAGCAGTTCTTACCCCAACGTTAATTGGTTGCAATCGTTACAGTGGTTTAGAAGCAGACGTCGCATGATGCAGCACCTTTCCGCGCATTTCATTGTTTATTACGCCATATCTTCTGAACTATTTGTTGTACATTCATTTAATGGTGCCTATGACATTTGTGAAAGTGCAAGCAATATGTTGACAAAGTTTCATCACAATCGGTTGAACGGTACGGCCGCGCATAAAATACAAACACACAATCATTAATTTTTATATATTACATGAATGCAGAAAAAGTGTAACTGTATATCCTGAATAATACTTGGGAACCTTTTTCCGATTTTGAATTTCATTAAATTGGAAGGATTCCGATAGCTAAATTGTTACACGTTACAGGCCTTTTATCAGACCACGTGAAACAGTCATGACTTCTTGTTCTTCCTGTTCTTCCAGTATTCCTTCATTCTTTCACTAAAGGCTGTCTTCCTATCTTCAGACCACTTTGGTGCCGGCCGCGGTGGCCGAGAGGACTGAGGCGCTCCAGTCACTGATGACCCCGTAGTTAAGTCCCATAAACTATACAAACATTTAAACACTTTGGTAGTTGGGCTTTAGGTGCTGTTTTCTCTGACATCACTTCCCACTTGTACACCTTGTGTCTAAAGACGACTTTGTCTATGATGTCTTCTGAATCTATATGTGCCCTTTCCAGATCAGTTTTGACTTGTATCATCGAGGGTGTGGTGATCTTGAGACCCTGGATGTACCTGAGGATTCTGTTGGTGAGTCTGGTCTTTGGAAGTCTGCTGATGTGTCCATAAAAGTTGCCTCGTTCTCATATCCGCTGCGATGTTAGAGAACTTCTCTGTCGTATCCCCGTGTGAAGTCTATAGCCTTCGTCGGTAATATTTGGTCCAATAATTTTCCTAATGATTTTTCTTTCCTGCGTGGGGATGTTCTCAAGGTCGGTCTTTGTGTGTAACATCAGGGTCTCACTGGCATATAGCACCTCCGGCTTGATTACAATGTTGTAGTGACGAATTTGGGTGAAGGTGGAAAGACCCTTCTTATTATAGATATCCTGCGTTTTGTATAAAGCTCTCTTCATTTTCAACTCTAATATTCTGCGCAATTTTCTCTTTTCCTGTAGGTTCGATCACTTCAACTAGGTACTTAAAGTGTGCAACCCTGTTAATCTTGCCATACTTTGTGTTCAAATTTGGTATGTTTAGCTTCGTGCAGAAGAACTCAGTTTTTTGGAAGGAGATTTGTAACCCTACTTTTTCCGCGCACTCTTTGAGTATTTCTATTTGTCTGATTGCTGTAGTTCCGTTATCCGTGAGTAGTGCCAGATCATCCGCGAAGGCTAGACAGCTAACCTCTAGCTTGACCTTTGGTCGTCCAAGTCGCACTGGCTTCCAGTGCCCTTGTGTTTTCAGCTACTTCTCCAACTCCTTGGTGACTTTACCGAGCACTTTTTATATACTGGCAGTATGTCAACGTCGAAACTTAGCATTCTATTGAACGTGACGAAGGTGTATAACCTCTGCTGGAGGAGAGAATGCGAGATAGCCCCGCGCCGCAGTGCTGCACACGGTCGGCTCTGATTGAACATTCTCCACCAGCCATCCAGACGCACAAATTAATCAAATTCGAATGTTCAAATGTTTGTTAAACTTATGGGACTTAACTACGGGGTCATCAGTCCCTAAACTTACAAACTACTTATCAACTATCTTATACTAAGGACGTCACAAATATCCATTCCCGAGGGGGGATTCGAACCCCCGACCGTAGTGGCCGTGCAGACCGTGACTGGAGCGCCTCAGACCCCTCGGCCACCGCGGCCGGCACAAATTAATCGATTTAGCGATAATAAAGGAAAACATCAGGAAGATAGAACGGTAATTTGGATCCGAATATTAACAATTAGGACACCCGGCCCCATCATTTAGTCATCGCGCTCCGCGTTGTGTGTTCCGTTTGTGACGTCCGGCATTGGTGAGAGATTGTGGCGGTGGAATTAATCTCGCCTCGGTGAAGCGACAGCGGCTGCACGCTCAGGAAATACGTCTCCTCCTGCACTGAGCTGATTATTGCTGTCATAACAGTCTCCGGGAGAGCCCGTTATGTCGTTATTAATGGCGTGAGACGAGTGGCCCACTATAATCTCCCGGACACATTGCCATTATACACTTAATCGATCCGCGCCTCGTCGCCCGTACATTAACGCCACTGTAACGCAAGGAACACGAACAGCCGTACACTTCACACCAGCACTGGACAACGTTGGCAGTTCCTGGAGAGGAGTAAAACACGTTAAGGTTTTACGATTCGGTCCACTTACACACATTACACCACGCACTGCGCGTTCTCATACCAAACTACAACTGCATCTAGATAAATACGCCGCAAATCACATTTAAGTGTATGGCATCGAACCACTTTTACGATATTTCTCTACCGTTCCATTCTCTAATAACGCGGGGTTAAAAAATAAAAATATGAATATAAAAAACACGGTAGATGTGTCCAGAATGAAACTTTCACTCTGCAGCGGAGTGTGCACTGATATGAAACTTCCTGGCAGATTACAATTGTGTGCTGGAACCGGGACTCGAACATGGGACCTTTGCCGTTCGCGGGCAAGCGAACTATCGACTGTGCTATCCCGACACGACTCACAACATCCCTTAGGCTGTCGCTAAGCCATGTCTCCACCATATCCTTTCTTCCAGGAGTGCTAGTCTTGCATGGTTGGCAGGAGAGCTTCTGTGAAGTTTGGAAAGTAGGAGGCGAGGTACTGGCGGAAGTAAAGTTGTGAGGCGGCATCGTGAGTCGTGTCGGGATAGCACAGTCGGTAGTACGTTTGCCCGCGAAAGGCAAAGGTCCCAGATTCGAGTCCTGGTTCCGGCACACAATTTTAATCTGCCAGGAAGTCGATGTGGTTCTAATAAAACCCCATGTCATTCCAAGCATGTGTGTCAATTTTTACCTCTCTATCTACATTATTTCGTGATTTATTAATTTTTCAAACTTATACTGATTTTTCGATCAGACGGTATGTCGCAGAATATATTGCTATTCGTAATAGTATTTATGCTCCATATTTGGAGGATTCACCCACGGCGACGCACCGTATATACCAAAACCTCCGTCATCAATTACACCGCCCATTGGTGAAAACTATATGAAAATCCATTACGTAGTTTTCGAGTTTATCGAGGGCAGACAGACGCGGCAGAAGTACTTTTTTTTAATAATATGTACAGATAACTTTTAGCGTGCCTTCTGCCCTTTCAAGAAAACTGGAACATATAAATGAAGTTGGTGATACTGTTCACATTGTCTACGCCAACTATGCTTATCGAATTTTTATATTATCAAGACCCTACAAAACAACGATAGTGAGTATACCTGTTATTAAACACTAATCACCTATATTAAATTTTTCGTTGACCTTCCGTTCACTGTTAAAACCGATTTCCCACAACTTCTTTTCATTAACGTGTTCAAAATGTTCAAATGTTTGTCAGGCTTAAGGGACTGCGGGGTCATCAGTCCCTAAACTAACAAACTACTGATGAACTACCTTATACTAAAGACGGCACAAACATCCATGCCCGAGGGGGGATTCGAAACCCCGACGGGGAACGATCTCGCGCATCGTAGCATACCGCCTCAATGCGCTCGGCCGCTCCGCCGCGGCCATTAACGTGTTTTAGGAGGAACTGTAGTACTTTTTAAATTCATAGTTGACAATTAACAGTGTAATAGCAATAACATTCCAATCAATAATATCCTGATGTGAAAAGGTACAGTTTAATGTTCTCATAAACTATGAGCAACAATTCACACGATAAAAAAGTAATATTATTTCAGTTTAAAAGGATTTGACTCCGTTCTTATTTTCGTACTTTACGTGATTTAATATCGTTGGTTAGCTGTCGCCCAAAGTGTCTCAGGTTTCGTCCTGAGTGAAAAACGTGTTACGCGAAAGGTCAGCGAGGGATAAAACGAGAAGCTTTATTCCTTTCAGACTGCATCGGATTACAACAGAGGAGAGAGAAGTGCTTTCAAGGAAAAGAAAATGTGAGCAGAAGCAGGATCAGCACGCGTCTAATGTAACCTCTAACATTCATTCTTTACTGAAACTTCGGGAGGACGGTGGTTCAAATCCACCTACGGCCATCCAGATTTAGGTTTTCCGAGATTTCCCTAAATCATTTTAGGCAAATGCTGGTTCCATTCAAAGGGCACGGCCAAATTCCCTCCCCTAATCCTACCGCAAAAGCCGAGCGTAAACTCCGTCTGTAATGACCATGCTGTAAACGGGACGTTAAACTCTAAGCTTATTTTCTTCCTTTATTGACATAATATATCAATTAGCTATATCTAACACATTTGTACTATAGGAATTTTTTGATAAAAATATGACATAACTCAGCTGCAAAGTGTAAATTTCTCACATTCAGCAACCACGCGGTGGCAGGAAGTGGTTAAGATACCAGACTCGCATACAGCAGGGTGATATTTCAAATCCTTATCCGGCCTTCGGCATATAGGCTTTCCGTTAATTCTCTCAATCACTCCAGGCAAATGCCGAAATGGTTCGTCTGAAAAGGGCACTTCCGATTTCCTTCAGTATCCTTCGATAACCCAAGCTCGTGATCTACCACTAATGACCTCGCTGTCGACGGGGCATTTCACTCTAATCTTCCCTAATTTTCACATCTAAAACATGATGACATTAAAAGAACAATAAAAACAGAGTATTTTTGTTTTGGACTGTGTGTTATTATGGTAACTAACAAGCGCGAAGAATTCACGCTAACCTTCCGTCCACTATACGATGAAGTATGCTAACACACGTTCGGGCCGCGATGGAGTGGCCGAGCACTCTAAAGTGCCTTGCTGCGGAGGGCGCGGTTGCTCGCCGTCGTAGGTTCGAGTCCTCCCTCGGGCATGGGTGTGTGTGTGCTGTCATTAGCATAAGTTAGTTTAAGTATTTTGTAAGTCTAGGGACTGATAACCACCGCAGCAGTTAAGTCCCTTAGGTTTACAAACATTTCAAATGTTTGTAGAGCTTATGGGACTTAACTAGGGCTCAGTCCCTAAACTTACAAACTACTTATGAACTAGCTAACACTAAGGACGGCACACATAACCATGCCCGAGCGGGGATTCGAACCCTCGACCGTAGTGGCCGTGCTGAACGTGACTGGCACGTTTTAAGTTTAGGGACTGGTGACCCCGTAGTAAAGTCACATAAGCTCTACAGACATTTGAACATTTTTGAACCTAGTAATTGTGCATTACTTACAATCAACCGTTTCCCCGTCTTACAATTCAACCGTATCAAAAATTAAATTAAGTTTATTTTACTTTTGATTAACACGAACGAAAATTAAACCCAAATTACTTTATGTCCTGTTACACGGTACCATTCGATCATACACATGATTCATGACAGCGAACAGTTTCCTCGGATTCGTTCACACACATGCATATTTAAATTACTGTGTGGTGACGAATTGCAGTGATGATAATATCATCAATATTTTCTCGCAATAGCGAATTTCTTTTTAGCACCACTGTATAAGGTATAGATTTTCTAAGAAATGGTGACATATGAAAATTTGTGCCGGGCCGGGACTCGAACCCGGGTTTCCCGCTTTTCGCGAGCGGTCGCCTTAACCACTAGGCTACCCGAACACGACTCCTGGACCGACCCGAAGTTCCATATGCCACACTGACTGCACATATGCGAGAAAATATTGATAATATTATCATTACTGTAATTCGTCACCATACAGTAATTTAACAGATGCCTAAGCGAGGCAATGACGATATCAGCGTAGGTTAATGGATCGTTGTATTCATTCTCCCTGGTGCGGGAATACAGATTAAGCTGCGAGTGCTAAGGGATGAATGCAGTTGACGTGTATGTGAAGTCAGTGTGGCATATGGAAGTTTGGGTGGGTCATGGAGTATGTTCGGGTAGCCTAGTGGTTAAGGCGACCGCTCGCGAAAAGCGGGAAATCCGGGTTCGAGTCCCGGCCATTTCTTAGAACATCTATACCTTATACAGTAGCGCTAAAAAGAAATTCGCTATTGCGAGAAAATATTGATAACATGTATATTTGTTTATGGCATTGGCAGCATCGAAAATCCCCAGCGTAAGTTTGCCCAAATTCTTAACTTGCTACGGATAAACAATTTCATTCATTGGTGCCAGAAGTATAAATCCTGTGGATTTAAATCAGGGGACTGCGTGCTCGCCATCGACGTGGACCAGAATGCCCGATCCATCGTCCTGGAAGTCGGCTATCCAAAAACCTGCGTACTCTGTGACCAATGTGGAGTTTAGCACCATCGCGGAGGAACCACATGTTATGTCGTATGCCTAATGGAATGTGTTCCAATACTGTTGGTAGCCATGTTTCCTCTAGAAACGTTCGGTAATAGTTACCAGTCAAACTTGCAAGTAAAACATAAGGCATCGAGCATACATTTGCAGAAGTCGTCGCTGAAAATATGTTGCCACTACGTGGCGAAGATTGTGTACATTTCACGTGTGCATGTTATGGAAATTAGTTATTCCGCCGCATGTGAAACGCACTTCATCTGTTACGATTATTTTGTTGACAAAATCATGCACTCTGAGAATTCACGTCGTGGAGGGAAATTTTGTTCTTTTAATGCTCGTACGCTATGAATGGAGTAAGGCCACAGTCCGGTCGGGGGTTCGAATCCCCCCTCGGGCATGGATATTTGTGCCGTCCTAGTTCGTAAGTAGTTCATAAGTAGTTTGTAAGTTTAGGGACTGATGACCCCGTAGTTAAGTCCCATAAGCTTAACAAGCATTTGAACATTTTTGAAGGCCACAGTCGCTCCTCTTTCAAAGTGCGATGTACGACAGTGAGCGATGCAGCCACTTGGCGGGCGAAGCTTGTAGTGCTCTGAGTAGGATCCTCCTGGATGCGGTCCAGAATTCTTTCCTCGGCTTCCAATGTACGATCGGCGCGTTGTGGGACTCGGCCTTCTGCAAGGGTAATAAAGAGCCAGTATCTCCCAATCTAAGGAAATTAAATTCGTACTCGTAAGTTTTATTCTGTCATGATGTAACAAATAAGGAAAGGATATGACAACAGAAGATACGTTTCGCATCCAGACGAAACCTTAAAAAGGTACAGATAACTACTGTACTTTATTTAGAAGTAAATGCATAATAATCGCGTACAAGTAGAGAATTACAGTGACACAAACCTTTAGGATGCGTTTTCGATAAATTCATACAGCTGCACTCGTAACACCTTTTAGCTCACCACAAATTAAATGAATATCTCTTCCATCTTAACCGTTAACAGAGTTGCAGTAACTCGACGACTGTCGTCCCTCGGCATATGACAATAACGGAGCCATTCAGGTCGTAGTTGCCTATGTGTTTACAATTCACGCTCGCAATGTCAATACGAAATGGGCAATAACACGAACCGATTGCTTACGTACGTACACTGGCAATGTCTACTTTTCCAAAAACATTATCCTGAGACGAAATGGTGTTTTCTTTTTCTTTTTTTCTGGAACAACCCTAGGAAATACGCAGAAATGTTACTAGACTTTTCTGTCAAGCACACCGAGATGTAGCATCTGTACAATTTTGGCGGTTTATACCGTTTACACCCTGTATATCTGTCAACTTTCGTGGTGCTCAGTGAAACAGAGTGAAAGTTTTTGCAAGGTATCCTTTGCCATGAACTACACAGAAAGTTAAATATAGTGACTTTTCTCTGCGTTTAAAGGGCAAGTGTCCAAAAATTAATCAAGATCGGAGAAAAACTATGGATTTATTTTTCAAATTCCGTAATTGAATTACCCTCCGGCATGCACCATACGAATTTTTTTTTTTTTCGACAGTCAGCTTGTTCTTTTGTTGAAGGTCAAATGTACAACATTTCATCAAGATCGGAGCTAAATTGTGGATTTTGTCGAAATCCGTAAGCAAAGTAAGCTCCGACATACACAGAACGAAATTTTCTGTACATACTGATCTTCTTTTTTCGAATATCAAGTGTGCAAAATTTCAACAATGTAGAAACCAAACTACGAAATTGACGGAAACATTGTAAAACGTACTTTCTGATTTTCTTGAATTTTTCAATTTTCTGATGGATTTCTCAAAATTTTTATCTGGTACAAAACTTGTTCTGACAATTACGAACACAACAAAATTAAGATCAGAGAACACGGTCGAGCCGTTCTCAAGCTATGCCATGACCAAGGGAAATATTGAGTGGGGATCTACGCTCTGTTTTATCTGATGACGCCGCGAATGAGTTAAAAAAAATTTTTTTAATCCTCAAGACTACAGCCGGCACCTCTACGATCGTCTCCATGGGAGAATTGCAGCCGGTCGCGGTGGCCGAGGTGACTGAGGCGCTCCAGTCACGGTCAGCACGGCCACTACAGTCGGGGGTTCGAATCCCCCCTCGGGCATGGATATTTGTGCCGTCCTAGTTCGTAAGTAGTTCATAAGTAGTTTGTAAGTTTAGGGACTGATGACCCCGTAGTTAAGTCCCATAAGCTTAACAAACATTTGAACATTTTTGATTTGGAGAATTGCAGCCGCGGCGGAGTGGCCAAATGCATTGAGACGCTATGCTCCGATTTGTGAGGTCGCTTCCCGGTGGGGGTTCGAGTCCTCCCTCGGGCATGGATGTTTGTGCTATCTTTAGTATAAGTTAGTTCATAAGTAGTTTGTATTTGAGAATTGCAAGAGGAAGGAAGTTTAGTGTTTAACGGCCCGTCGACAGTGTGGTCATTAGAGGTGGAGCTTACGCCCGGGTTGTTGGGGTAAGGATGGGGAAGGAAAACGGCCGTGACCTTTGAAAGGAACCATCCCGGCATTAGCCTGGAGTGATTTAGGGAAATCAAGGAAAACCTAAATCGGGATGGCCGGAGGCGGATTTGGACCACCATCCTTCCGAATGCGAGTCCAGTGTGTTACCGCTGCGCCACCTCGCTCGGTTTGAGATTTGCAGTTTGCATTGGTGCAAAAGGAGGGCATACACGGTACTAAGCGTTGTCATTGTGCACGCTCTGGCAATTATATCATGTGTATATGGCTCTGTCTGTGTGATTGTGGTTCGTATATTATTGCAAGGATGTGTCGATAAAATTTCCGTCTGATAGGTCGAAGAATTCATAGTGTTCGATTATCATTTCCAGGAGTGTACTTTTATATATATAAAAAAAAAACTTCAAATGTTTGTATAGCTTATGGGACTTAACTACGGGGTCATCAGTCCCTAAACTTACAAACTACTTATGAACTAACTAAGACTAAGGACGGCACAAATATCCATGCCCGAGGGGGGATTCAAACCCCCGACCGTAGTGTCTGTGCAGACCGTGACTGGAGCGCCTCAGTCCCCTCAGCCACCGCGGCCGGCGTACTTTTATAGGAATCGATGTGTGAAAGGCACATTTTTGTATTGTAAACAAGGGTTGAATGAGTATGTATGATGATTTCCTGACGAGCTTAGACGGTCAAGGAAATGGAATTTTACGAGCAGTAACTCACTTTGCTTCTTTGTTATTAATAGTATGAACATATATTACCAAAGACCTGTGACGTAATTTTGTGGCGAAAGTGTACACAAGCGACCAGTCTCAGCAGGGAACAGTAAATTTCTGCGCCCTGATACGAAGCTATCTATCCGGATAGAAGGCCACAATGTATGGAGACAAACGACGCTTCTGGTCACGCCCGAGAAACAAATTTATGTGACTCAGTCCCGCCAACACCCCAATATACGGCCGTCCACAGCCAGTCCGGGTAAGTGATTCACTAGTGCTGCAAATATAACACTGGAACCCACAACTCGTTATTGATTACGGATATTGAAACGGACTTCATACAGGGAGTGGACAAAAAATATAGCACCATTAACAACACATTATCAGGCCCAATAGGGCGTCCTGCGTGTTTAGAAGAGAGGCTCGAGGCGGCAATACAAAATGAGCAAACAGAGGCCCTCTTACCCCTACACGATGTTTAGTTGCCGACAATAAAAATACCGACTTTTGCCCTCTGTTACAATCACTTGCGTCACCCTTGTCGCATAGTGCAAACTTACCATATAAAATGCCTATACGTAAACGTATTGTCCTTACCGTTGGGCGGGCCGCAGTGGCCGAGCGGTCTGCGGCGCGCCAGTGACGGTCTGTACGGCCGCAACGGTCGGGGGTTCGCATCCTCCCTCGGACATGGGTGTTTGTGTTGTCCTTAGCGTAAGTTAGTTTACGTTAGTTAAGTAATTAGTAAGTCGACTGATGCCCACGAAGTTTGGTCGCATAAGACCTCACACACATTTGAACATTTCTTACCGTTCAGAGATAATAAAGAGATTAATAGAAGATTGGCGTAACGTAAAGCTGCAACCAAATGAAATGTTTGTAATCCTAAGACAACCAATAGCGTAGGCCATCGATCCTCAGCCGGTTCGAGTCCTCCCTGGGGCATGATTGTGTGTGTTTGTCCGTAGGTTAGCTTACCTAGGTTTAAGTAGTTGGTAAGCTACGGACTGATGACCACGCTATTTGGTGCGATAGATTTACAAACATTTGAACATTTGATCCTCAGACTTCCAAGCTACTGGACAAGATACGAATACTAATGCCCGAGGGAGACCTCGAACCTCCAACAGGAGCAGCCAACCAATCCGTAGCATAACGACTTAAACCACGCGAAGCTGCAACCAAATTATCTAAGAGAGTCATTCAATCAATAATTACAGGCCGGCCGCGGTGGCCGAGGGGACTGAGGCGCTCCAGTCACGGTTTGCACGGCCACTACGGTCGGGGGTTCGAATCCACCCTCGGGCATGGATATTTGTGCCGTCCTTAGTATAAGGTAGTTGATAAGTAGTTTGTAAGTTTAGGGACTAATAACCCCGTAGTTAAGTCCCATAAGCTTAACAAACATTTGAACATTAATAATTACAGAGACAAATTGGTCTTGGGAAACATCTGCTGGTAGGGCAAGATTCGTACATTTACGGCTTTAATTTGGCATCACTACAATCAGTTCTGATCAGCTGATGTATCAACATTATTTTGTGCCGGCCACGGTCTGCACGGCCGCTGCGGTCGGGGGTCGATCCGCCCTCGGGCATGGATGTTTGAGTCGTCTTTAGTATAAGCTAGTTCATAAGTAGTTTGTACGTTTAGGGACTGATGACCCCGTAGTTGAGTCCCATAAGCTCTACAAACACTTGAACATTGTTTTGTTCATAACCTCAAAAATACATTTCAAGACGGCGAGTCCGCTTGAAATTCGCCATTAGTTGAACGTCGTTCTGTTATTCGTTTTTTACTTGCTGAAGGCGAGAAAACAGTGAATATGTACTTTACCATGTCTTAAGTTTATGGTGAAGGTTGTATGCTTCTTGCAAATTTTTACAAGTGGGTAGAGCACTTCAAAACTGGTCACGGCTCAGTGTCTGACGAACACCGTTCTGGCCGACCATTTGCAGTTTCAACTCCCCAACTTGAAGGTAAAATTGACGACATTATTCGCGCCGACCACTGCGTGACTGTGGAAACAAGGTGAGACAGAAACGTCTTGGATCTCAGAGGAAAGGTGTGATTTTCCTGAAAGACAACGCACATCCTCATATTGAACAACTAACCCGTAAAACCATAGTCAAAATAGGCTGGGAAATACTGTCTCATCCCCAAATGTTCAAATGTTTGTTAAGCTTATGGGACTTAACTACGGGGTCATCAGTCCCTAAACCTACAAACTACTTATGAACTAGCTAATATTAACGACGGCACAAACATCCATGCCCGAAGAGGGATTCGAACCCCCGACCGCAGTGGCCGTGCAAACCGTGACTGGCACGCCGCAGAACGCACGGCCACTGCGGCCGGCAACAAGTAATTTTTCGATGTTAATTTCAACAATGGTGACCAAAAGGAAATAATTAATAAAAGGATGGGAGCAACGTAGTTTCTAATGTGTGAATATGGTGACATGGGAACAAAGAAAAGAAAACCATTGTCTCCAAGTACTCTTTCACCGCAGAAATGTATGATGAGCAAATGTAAAATTACCATGTAGCCAACGGCTGTGTACTTCGCTACTGTACGACTACTCCTGGTTAATCAAATTAAATGTTCAAATGTTTGTATAGCTTATGGAACTTAACTACGGGGTCATCAGTCCCTATACTTTCAAACTACTTATGAACTAGCTAATACTAAGGACGGCACAAATATACATGCCCGAGGGGGGATTCTAACCCCCGACTGAAGTGGCCGTGCAGACCGTGACACGCGCGTCGCAGACCGCTTGGCCACCGTGGCCGGCTGTAGGAAGCACTCGCACCGCAAAATAACCAGCCCAGTGCATGTCTTAACAATAGTGGTTCAGTAATGTAAAGAAAGGTCTATTAAAAGTGAATATATTTTGCACTACAATTACGTGATTCCTCCTGAACATTAATTGTAGTTTGAATTGAACGTAGTAGATTGATTGTTTTATAATAAAAACAGTGTTAACGACGAATAAACGGAAAGCACTAAGGTCATTTTCAGGAATCAGTTGATAACTAACTGGACAAGTTGCAGTAAATAATTGTTGATAAATTCGATAGAAAAATTGTGTACTTCTTTACAAATTGACCACACAGTGAGATATTCATTAACGAATATAATTTCGTTGTGTCTTACCGCAAATGAGTAAGACTCGTTGTGAAAAATGTATGTCTCTGTCGGAAATCATGTAAAGGTAGAATGTGTTCCATTCCAAAAATACAATACAAATTATTTCTATAAGATATAATACTGTATATTATTTTTTACAAGAAAGTGGTATCAACAGAAAGAAAGTCAGTTTTTTGGCTTCAAGATCTCTAAAAATAGTAGCGTTATGTCTGGGGGAAAGGGTAGTCGGCGAATACATTATCTTGGTAGGGGTCGCGTATTTTAGAAGGGCCGGCCGCGGTGGCCGAGGGGACTGAGGCGCTCCAGTCACGGTCTGCACGGCCACTACGGTCGGGGGTTCGAATCCCCCCTCGCGCATGGATATTTGTGCCGTCTGTAGGATAAGCTAGTTGATAAGTAGTTAGTAAGTTTAGGGACTGATAACCCAGTAGTTGGGTCCCATTAGCTATACAAACATTTGAACATTTGAATTGTAGAAGGTTGGGAAACACTGCTTTGTTATATAACTTCTGAATACCAGGACAAACACTGGAAGCACTGGAGCGATATTAAATGGAACGACCATATAAAATGAATCTTGGATAAGGCTGAGCCAACTGAGATTAATTGGAAGAATCCTCAGGCAATGTTGTTGTTGTTGTGGTCTTCAGTCCAGAGACTGGTTTGATGCAGCTCTCCACCCTACTCTATCCTGAGCAAGCCTTTTCATCTCCTCATAAGAACGACAACCCACATCCACTTGAATCTGCTTACTATACGCGTCTCTTGGTCTCCCTCTGCGATTTTTACCCCACACACTTCCCTCCAACGCTAAATTCACAATTCCTTGATGTCTAAGAATGTGTCCTACCAAGCGATCCCTTGTTTTAGTCAGGGTATGCCAAAAATTCCTTTTCTCACCAATTCTATTCAGTACTTCTTCATTGGTTATGCGATCTACCCACCTAATCTTCAGCATTCTTCTGTAACACCACATTTCAAAAGCCTCTATCCTCTTTCTGTCCACACTGTTTATCGTCCATGTTTCACTCCCATACAAGGCAACACTCCATACAAATGCCTTCAGAAAGGACTTCCTTAGGCTTAAATCAATATTCGATGTTAACAAATTTCTCTTTTTCAAAAACGCCTTTCTACCCATTGCCATTCTGCATTTTATATCATCTGTACTGCGACCATCATTTGTTATTTTACTGCCCAAGTAACAAAACTCATCTACCTCCTTTATTGTTTCGTTACCTAATCTAATTCCTTCAGCATCACCTGATTTTCTTACACTGCACTCCATTACCCTAGTTTTACTCTTGTTAATGTTCATCTTATATGCACCTTTCAGCACACTGTCCATTCCGTTCAATTGCTCTTCCAGGTCCTTTGCTGTATCTGACAGAATTACTATGTCGTCGGCAAAACGCAATGTTTTTAATTCTTCACCCTGAACTTTAATTCCTTCTCCAAATTTCTCCTTGCTTTCCTTTATAGCTTGCTCAATGTACAAATTGAACAACATTGGGGAAAGGCTACAACCCTGTCTTACTCCCTTTCCAACCACTGCATCCCTTTCATGCCCTTCAACTCTGACAACCGCTGTCTGGTTTTTGTACAAGTTGTAAATAACCTTACGCTCCCTATATTTTACTCCTGCTTGCTTCAGAACTTTAAAGAGTTTATTCCAATCAACATTGTCAAAAGCCTTCTCCAAATCTACAAAAGCTAGAAATGTAGGTTTGTCTTTTCTTAATCTATCTTCTAGGATAAGCCGTAAAGTGAGTATTGCCTCCCGTGTTCCTACATTTCTCCTGAACCCAAACTGATCTTCCCCGAGGTCGGCTTCTACCAGTTTTTCCATCCTTCTGTATATAATTCGTGTTAATATTTTGCAACCATGACTTATTAAACTGATGGTTCTGTAGTTTTCACACCTGTCTGCACCCGCTTTCTTTGGAATGGGGATTATTACATTTTTCTTAAAGTCTGAGGGTATTTCGCCTGTCTCATACATCCTAGACACCAGTTCAAATAGTTTTGTCATGGCTGGCTCTCCCAGAGACTTCAGTAGCTCTGACGGGATATCATCTACTCCAGGGGCCTTGTTTCGACTTAGATCTTTCAGTGCTCTGTCAAATTCATCTCTCAGTATAGTATCTCCTATTTCATCATCATCTACATCCTCTTCCCTTCCTACAATATTGTCTCGAAGTTCATTTCCTTTGTAGAGCCCCTCTATATACTCTTTCCACCTTTCAGCTTTCCCTTCTTTGCTGAGAACTGGTTTTCCATCAGTGTCCTTGATATTCATAGAACTGTTTTTCTTATCTCCAAATGTTTCTTTTATTTTCCTGTAGGCTGTATCTATTTTTCCCCTATTTATACATTCTTCTACATCCTTGCATTTGCCTTCTAGCCATTCCTGCTTAGCCATTTTGCACTTCCTGTCAATCTCATTTCTTAGTCGTCTGTACTCCATTTTGCCTGTTTCATTTACTGCATTTTTATACTTTCTCCTTTCATCGATTAAATTTAGTATCTCCTGTGATATCCAAGGATTCTTTGTCGGTCTTGCCTTCCTACCTATTTTGTCCTCTGCTGCCTTCACTATTTCATCTCTCAATTTTACCCATTCCTCCTCAACTGTTTTATTTTCCCCTGTTTCTGTCAATTGTTGCCTGAAGCTCCCTCTGAAATTCTTAAGAACTTCAGGTTCCTTCAATTTATCTAGGTCCCATCTCCTTATTTTCCTACCTTTCTGTAGTTTCTTCAGTTTCAGCCTACAGTTCATAAACAACAAGTTATGGTCAGAGTCTATGTCTGCCCCTGGGTATATCCTACACTTCAAAACCTGGTTCCGAAATCTATGTCTTACCATTATAAAATCTATCTGGTATCTCCCGGTGTCTCCTGGTCTCTTCCACGTATACAACCTTCTTTTGTGATTCTTAAACCAGGTGTTTGTTATAACTAAATTATGTTCCGTGCAAAATTCTACCAGGCGGCTTCCTCTTTCATTCCTTTTGCCCAGACCATATTCACCCACTATCTTCCCTTCCCTTCCTTGTCCTACTACCGAATTCCAGTCTCCCATAACAATTAAGTTTTCCTCTCCCTTAATTGTCTGAATAATTTCCTTTAGCTCCTCATATATTTCTTCGATCTCCTCATCATCGGTAGAGCTAGTTGGCATATAAACCTGTACTACTGTTGTCGGTGTTGGCTTCGTATCTATCTTGACAATGATAATGCGATCGCTGTGCTGGTCATAGTAGTTTACCCGCATTCCTATTTTCTTATTCATTATCAATCCTACTCCTGTGATACCCCCAACTGATTTTGTATTTATAATCCTGTACTCACCTGACCAGAAATCCTGTTCATCCTGCCACCGAACTTCACTAATCCCCACTATATCTAACTTCAACCTATCCATTTCCCTTTTTAAATTTTCTAATTTTCCTACTCGATTAAGGGATCTAACATTCCACACTCCGACCCGTAGAATGCCAGTATTGTCTTTCCTGATGACAACATCCTCCTGAGTAGTCCCCGCCCGGAGATCCGAATGGGGGACTATTTTACCTCCGGAATATTTTACCCGAGAGGATGCCATCATCATATGTTCATACAGTAGAGCTGCATGTCCTCGGGAAAAATAACGGCTGTAGTTTCCCCTTGCTTTCAGCCGTTCGCAGTAGCTGTGTGGCAAAGCCACATTAGCTGATGTTACAAGGCCAGCTCAGTCAATCATCCAGACAGTTGCCCCTGTACCTACTGAAAAGGCTGCTGCCCCTCTTCAGGAACCACACGTTTGTCTGGCCTCTCCACAGATACCCCTCCGCTGTGGTTGCACCTACGGTACGGCTATCTGTATCGTTGAGGCACGCAAGCCACCCCACCTCGGCAATGTCTGTGGTTCATGGGAGTGGCCTCAGGCAATATAGTCTGTCAAAATAGGAAGTAGACTACGAAACTACTGTTCGTTCAAAAAAATGTTCAAATGTTTTATAGGCTATGGGACTTAACTACGGGGTCATCAGTCCCTAAACTTACAAACTACTTATGAACTAACTAAGACTAAGGACGGCACAAATATCCATCCCCGAGGGGGGATTCGAACCCCCGACCGTAGTGGGCGTGCAGACCGTGACTGAAGCGCTTCAGTCCCCTCGGCCACCGCGGCCGGCACTATTGTTCGACCACAGCTAGAGTATTCCTTATCAGTATGGGGTGATCCGGTACCAGGTATGGTTAATAGAGAAGTTCCAACGGAGAGCAGCACGCTATGTTACGGGCTCATTTAGTAAGCGCGAATGCGTCACAGAGATGATTAGGAAACTTCAGTGGCAGACGCTACAAAAGATACATTCTGTATCCCGGTACGGACTTCTGTCAAAGTTCGGAGAGCGTAAGCAACTCCTGCGTAGGTTTATATCTCGCGAAGCGACCACAAGGATAAGATCAGAGAGATTAGGACCCACAGGAAGGCAAACAGGCAACATTTTCCCCGCGAACCAAACACGACTGAAAATAATGGATAAAGTGACAGGGGTACGCATAGTATCCTCCCATACACCGTGAGGTGGCTTGCGTAGTACGGTTGTGGATGTAGATGTATAAGATTAATTTACTGTACTAGCTCTATTTTGCGCTATTTTTCTCATACAAATATTTGAAAGTATGTGTTTTTCCGTCAGAAATATTGTGTTTTGGCTGTTGAAATTGTGGTGTCGCACAAGTCCAAAGTGCGCGCCACCTACTTTCGCCGCGCGCCGCCATGCACGCACGGCGCGGCGTTCTTGCGACGACAGCCACGAGCGCCCTCTGAGACAACTCCGCTCGTGGCCACCAGTGAACGACATCGTTCACTTGGGACGGAGATAGCAACCAGTAAAGACTTCGGAATCCGATAGGCACCAGTGAAGACTTGGCTATCAGTTACGCACTAGGCAGGACTCTAGCTCAAGTATGTATCAACATTCTGCAGTACTATGTAAAAGTTAAGTATTGTATGAATTCTGTTCAATATATATCTCGTTCTAATTTACTCTAGTGTTTATAGTTTCTGGCTGCTCCCCTCCGTACCGGCACCAACGTGCTGTCTTTATTCCTGTGTCGGTCTCATTCCACTCGGCCACCGACACCTACGACGGGGCTGGGACACAAAAGCGGCTACGAGGCAGGGACACAAAAGAAATGAAGTGTTATAGCCCATCATCGTATGCAGTTTCTATTCGTTCTGTTTAGGACTGTAATGATGGTACGAGTAACGACTGATAGATGGTCTGCAAATGAGAAAAACAGTCGGTGTCTGATTTTCATCTGTTTAATGTTTTTTTTTTTTTTTTTCAAAAATGTTCAAATGTTTGTAAAGTCTTTGGGACTTAACTACGGGGTCATCAGTCCCTAAACTTACGAACTACTTATGAACTAGCTAATCCTAAGGACGCCACAAATATCCATGCCCGAGGGGGGATTCGAACCCCTGACCGTAGTGGCCGTGCAGACCGTGACTGGAGCGCCTCAATCCCCTCGGCCACTGCGGCCGGCTTTTTCATTTTTCGTACTTCTCACGTCCAGTAGACCGAATTGAGGAGCAAGTCTGCATCGTCATGGAACGTGTCAGTACATCGAATTGTAACAAAAGAGTAGCGATAGAAAAAGTGAAACGTATAGCAATCCTATACACACGGCAGGCATAAGCACAAGTAAAAGGAACCAACAACGTAGCATTGAAATTAGACTAATTTTAAAATTTTTCCTGGAATTATTTTACAGAATAGAAAAAGTGAGTCATGATGAAACTCTTCCATTAACTTTAAAAGTGCGTGGATTACTATTAAGCATTTTGAATTCTTGTGAATGCTTGTTAAAAACGGACGCGACGGAACACGACACACGTTTCTGCACGTGGGTCAAACGCAAACGCAGATTCTATTTCTGTCTAGTATTAACTGAGTGAAAGCAGCTAACTATTGAGAATATCTAAATATTATAGCCGCGGCGGATTAGACGCGCGTGCTGGGGCGCCGTGTTGCGGTGAGCGCGGCAGACCGAAGTCGGGGGTTCGAATCCCCTCTCGGGCATGGATGTTTGTGTTGTCTTTAATATAAGGTAGTTCATAAGTAGTTTGTAAGTTTAGGGACTGATGACCCCGCAGTTAAGTCCCATAAGCTCTACAAACATTTGCACATTTTTTGAAATATTGTTAACAACAAATGACATTAAAGATAATATGTATTGGAGGCCATTGTCAGAATTACCAGTCTGTTAAGCAAGGATCGACAAGAGATTCACTAGCTCACTCCATACTTTGCTCTAACTGTCCGTTTCTGCGCAATAAATCCCTTTTTGAATCAGATGAGTTACCCCGAAAAATAACATCATACGTCATAAACGAATGAAAATAGGCAAAGTAGACTACGTTACGCATTGAACATCACTTATTTTAGACACTGTTCTAATGGCAAACAACAACGCTTTTAGTTTTTGAACAAGATCCTGAACATGGACTTCCCAGAACAGCTTACTATCTATCTGAACGCCCAGATATTTGAACTGTTCAGTCTCACGTATCATATGTTCATTCTTTGTAATCAAAAGATAGTTTTTGCCAAATAGTGTGTTGAACAGAGAAAAAGTGTTACTGTGATTTAGCATCATTTATTTCCTACAGTCCATGAACTTCTTTCTTTAACTGCATTGCTTGACACTGTATCAATATTGCCAACAACATCATTCAATACCAAGCTGGTGTCTTCAACAAACAGAAATAACTTTGAATTACCTGTTAGGGTAGGAGGCACATCATTCACATAAAGCAGAACCAACTGCCGATCTGAACAGACCCCTGTGTCAGCCCTTACTTAACCGTGTCCAATTGTGAGTGCATATCATAGCCATTTTCTGTCTTATTGAAGTAACAGGCAAACCAATTGCGAGTTACTCCCCTTACACCACAATATTCCAATTTCTGCAACAATATCTCGTGATCAGAACAATCAAATGCTATCGCTAAATGAAAGAATACGCCTAGTGTTTGCAGTCTTTTATTTCATCCATTCATTATCTCACAGAGAAACGAGAATATAGCATTTTCGGCTGTTAAACCACTTCTGAAACCAAACTGTACATTTCTGAAACCAAACCGTAAATTTCTGAATCCAAACTGTACATTTGACAGCAAATTATGGGAACTGAAATCATCAATTATCTCTGAATATACAGCCTTTTTAATGACTTTAGCAAAAACTGATGGATAGAGATAGGTCTAACGTTGTCTAAATTGTCCCTTTCTCCTTTTTTATAAGGTGGTTTCACTACTGAGTACTTCAGTCTGCTAAGAAATTGGCCGTTCCCACAGGAAATATGCCTAATTATTGGGCTAACAGAGGTGGCAACCAATACGTAATTATTCTGCTAGACACCCGATCATATCCATAACAGTCCATAGTCGTTCGTGATATAATTATTGCGTCAGTCTCTCCCTTGTCAGTATCACAGAGGTCTGTTTCAGGTATCAGTCTCGGAATGCTAATTTCTAAAAGAGTTATATGATAATCTGTAGGAGCAAAAGTTCTGTTTAATTCACCTGCTATGCTCAGGAAATGATTATTAAATACTATACAAATCTCTGACTTCACAGTAACAGAAAAATATAGGAGGGGGAGTTGAAAAATAAGTTTCCCCGGGTCGACCGTGGCAGAGTTGTGTATGAAAAGAAGAAAATAGAATGAGACATTAAAGATCAGACATATCTTTATTTTCCTACATAATTTCCAAGTGCATTGAGATATTTGTCAAACCTCTTTCTAAGCTTCAAAAAGCTGTCCACGAAAAAATCAAATGTTTGTAAATCTATCAGACCAAACAGCGTGGTCATCAGACCGTAGCTTACAAACTACTTAAACTAAGGTAAACTAACGTAAGGAGAACCCAAAGACACCCATGTCCCAAGGAGGACTCGAACCTCCGACGCCGGCCGCGGTGGCCGAGGGGACTGCGGTGCGCAGGTCACGGTCTGCACGGCCACTACGGTCGGGGGTTTGAATCCCCCCCTCGGGCATGGATATTTGTGCTGTCCTTAGTATTAGCTAGTTTATAAGTAGTTTGTAAGTTTATGGACTGATGACCCCGTAGTTAAGTCCCATAAGCTCAACACACAACCGAGCGAGGTGGCGCAGTGGTAACGCACTGGACTCGTATTCGGGAGGGCGGTGTTTCAAATCCACCCCCGGCCATCCAGATTTAGGTTTTCCGTGATTTCCCTAAATCACTCCAGGCGTATGCCGGGATGGTTCCTTTCAAAAAGGGCACGGCCGATATCCTTCCCCATCCTTACCCAAAACTCCGAGCGGTAGCTCCGTCTCTAATGACCAAGTTGTCGACGGGACGTTAAACCCTAAGCTTCCTTCCTTCCTTCCTTAACAAACATTTGAACTTCCGAAGGCGAGCAAACGTGCGCTCCGCAGCGAGGCGCCGTAGGCTGCTGGGCTACTCCACCGCGGCAGGAAGAAATCAGGGCGTTGCATACGGAAGAAGCATTGAACCACTTTCGGCGAAAGACGATAGAGCAGGTGAACGCGCACGTGCGAGACATCGATACGCCACTGGGCAGAGGTCGACCATGAATATGGCAATTACTTTCTGTTTCGGATTGTAACGGGGGATGCAACGTGAGTCCAACATTAAATGTCTGAATCGAAGGCCGCATCTATGGCATGGAAACATCCGTCATCACCTGTCCGACAGAAGTTCAAAAGCACTCCGTCTGCAGGTAAAGTTCTACTCATCGTCGTCTGGGACGCCCCAGGAGTTTTGCTGATGGGCTTTTTGGAGGATGCAACCATCAATGTTGCGCCGTATGATGCCACTCTGTCGAAATTGAAAATGGTTATTCGAAAAAAAAGAAAAACTGCCTGGCCTTCTCAGATCTGGCGTTCTGCTGTTGTACGACAATGCGAGACCACTCTCGGCGACAACAACGCAAAAACATAGGCAACTCTTGGTTGGGAGCGCCTACACCATCCGCCATATAGTCCTGATCTCGCACAAGTGACTTCCATCTGTTTCCAGCTCTGAAAAAGACTCTGGGCGGAAGGCTCTTTGGAAGCATTTCTGACGTCAAACAAGTCGTTCAACGCTTCTTCCGTATGCAACGCCCTGATTTTTTCCGGGATGGCTTTTTGAAGCTTATAAAGCGGTTTAACAAATGTCTCAATGTACTTGGAAATAATGTAGAAAAATTGAGATATGTCTCATCTATAATGTCTTAATCTATGTTTTTCCTTGCATAAGCAACTCTCACCACAGTCGACAAGGGAAACTTATTTTCCATCTCCCCGTCGTACATTACGCACTGATCTTATGTTGCCGACCAGATACTTCCTTCACGACTGACAACATGGCTTTAATTTTATCCTGAGGATTACCTATTCTGACTAAATAATTTTAACTATAAACTTCTACTGCAACCAGATTTTACTATCTTCTACAAAATACAACTTTATAGTAATAGGGTGTATCTATGTCCTTCCCCAAATATTAATAAACCGTTGTCATAACCATTAGATGGACCGTTTTGTTTATTTTAGGGCAAAAGTGAGCAATACGGACATCTGAAGAGTGGCGTACGGTTTTGAAGTCCATAGTTCTCAGATACGAGCGTGACCAGTCGGCACAGATAAGGATGATACAGATGTTACATACTCTCCGTCTTACCAACTTTCAGAATTTTGTCAGTCGCGCAACAGAGGCGCATGTAAGATACACTTAGTTATTTATTATTATGGTGTAATGTCAGTTTCCGTTATGTCCTTTTTTATCCTTTGATCTCTTTTGGATCTTCATCTAAATAAGGACTGATTACTAATGAGAGTGTGTAACTACCTTTTTACCTTGAGGAAAGATATGTTTTTTGTGTAGTGACATTATTCATTTAATATTGACGTGGTGATCTGGGTTTTGGCTCGGTAATTTCTTTAGATTAGCTGTTGCTTCTCTCCTGAATGATGGAGTTTAATGGCCTGGCATTTTGCAGCAGGACTGTCGTTCAAGAATATTTCTCAGCTTACTTTCATGATACATAATGACAGAATTTTGATTTTGCTAAAGAAAGATATTGTTTCATTGCATTTGGGCCTGCAGTATTGTGTATGTCTTTTAAGGACATATTGTTAATCTATGAAATGCCAAAATGCTGCTTCACTTTATAGATGTTAAAAACTGTTTATTATTATCGCAATAGGCCTATTTCGGCACTGTGGCCATCATCAGGCTATTTCCATATAGCATCGTGGAGGTATAATTGATTATAATGACTGCAATGATTGCAGTATACATGTTCTTTAGATGGTATATATATTACGTTAATCAGGTCTTAATTCTTTACAGCTAATCTGTCAGTTTGACATATCCTCCAAACTGATATGTCAAACTGACAGATTAGCTGTAAAGAATTAAGACCTGATTAACGTAATATATATACCAACTAAAGAACATGTATACTGCAATCATTGCAGTCATTATAATCAATTATACCTCCACGATGCTATATGGAAATAGCCTGATGATGGCCACAGTGCCGAAATAGGCCTATTGCGATAATAATAAACCGTTTTTAACATCTATAAAGTGAAGCAGCATTTTGGCATTTCATAGATTAACAAAGATATTGTTATTTATGTCATACGGATGAAAACAACAGTTCCATCATTGCCTCGTGTCTAACTTCTGAGTCATGTTCACTGTGTTAAGAGTCTTGCTAAAACTAACTTTTTTCCGTTCTATTCAGCAATACTTCGCGCAGCTCATTTTCTACGGTGCAGAATACAAATCTGTTTAGGTGTGAAACATTATACCGCGTGTAAAAGACGCCTGTTTACATTTTTCCACGATGGAGAGGGGGAAGTCCAGACGAATAAACTGATATGAGACATTTGCGATCTGTTAAACGAGTGAATAACCTCGAACTGGCCTACAAAATCTAAGCTGCGCGCTGCACAAGAGTTTGGCTAAAATCGTCCTGAAATGTTATAAATCCTTTATTCTTTCACTTAAAAACGTAAAATTGGTGTTCGTGGTAAGTTTAAATCCAATGGGAAACGTAATAAGTTTATTGCATAACTTATTTAAAGGGCTTTTCCTTCCATTGAAATCGCAGGAAGGTTAACTTACTGAGGCCTTTAAAAAAAAGCCTGTGGTGTAAGGAGACGAGAGTGTTTTAAAGCCGGCCGCGGTGGCCGAGAGGACTGAGGCGCTCCAGTCACAGTCTGCACGGCCACTACGGTCGGGGTTTCGAATCCCCCCTCGGGCATGGATATTTGTGCCGTCCTTAGTCTTATCTAGTTCATAAGTAGTTTGTAAGTTTAGGGACTGATGACCCCGTAGTTAAGTCCCATAAGTTCTACAAACATTTGAACATTTTGAACATTTTGAGTGTTTTAAAAATCCGCGGCGCGCGGATTTTGTGCGACACTTTGACGGCATTTTCATACTTGATCGTCAAAATGCGGCCTTGACCAAACTTTTTGTCTCGGTGCTTCCAAGATCACTATGATACATTGTAAACACTCGAAATATTTATCCTGTGGGTTCCAGTTGTTACTGATTAACTGTAATTAAAATGTAGGAGCAAGGAAGATTAGGAGCTTAAAGTTATGTTACAAAAAAATGTTCAAATGGTTGTATAGTCTATGGGACTTAACTACGGGGTCATCAGTCCCTAAACTTACAAACTACTTATGAACTACTTACGAACTAGGACGGCACAAATATCCATGCCCGAGGGGGGATTCGGACCCCCGACCGTAGTGGCCGTGCAGACCGTGACTGGAGCGCCTCAGTCTCCTCGGCCACCGCGACCGGCAGTTATGTTACATATAATTATCAGATACGAGGCATAACTCAGACTGAACACGGGTCGAGAGTGTTAAATGGACTTGCACTTTATCAAGGAATCACTCCACGGATACCACATAAAACAAAACAAAAAAAAGTTCAAATGTTTGTGAAGCTTATGGGACTTAACTGCGGGGTCATCAGTCCCTAAACTTACAAACTGTTTATGATACTAAAGACAGCATAAACATCCATGCCCGAGGGAGATTTGAACCCCCGACGGGGAATGGCCTCGCGCATCGCAGCATGCGCTCGGCCGCTCCACCGCTGCATAAAACAACAGTTTAGGTTGCTATAAGGGCTTTAAGTATTAACAATACTGTTGAGTTGGTTTACGTTCTAGGAGGCGATCCACTTGTAATATTGTAAAAAGATATAAAAAAGCCAAGATCGCTGATAATCAATTTTTATTTACGACGACCGGTTTCGCTGAACTATGTCAGCATCGTCTGGTCAAACAAAATATTTTATTTGACCAGATGATGCTGACATAGTTCAGCCGAAACCGGTCGTCGTAAATAAAAATTGATTATCAGTGATCTTGGCTTTTTTATATCTTTTTACAATTAACAATACTGCTAACGAATACGAGTTCAGTTTCAGTTTTGATCACTGAGGCACCTAATGTGGCAAATAAGCACATGAATTAACAAATGGGAGCAGTATAACATACTGCAATTTAAGCGGTAAGCAAAAGAAAAGCTTCATCTTAAATTACTTCAAACTGAAAGGTATAAACTAGGGTTGATTTTTTATAGTTAGGATTTTTTAAATCATCGATATGTTGGAATAAGGAATTGACTGAACGTATAGCATAAGGTTATTGCTTACGAAAACAATGCTTTTATATCAATATCAACAGGCAATAGAACCATCTGCGATGCAGAAGAATACGTCATAATTTGCGAGGACAAGTAACTAATAGCTGTTTGAGAAATTTTTCTTACTACGCACATACATTATTCTTACTGTCACGATCGAAGTGATAGCTACAGCTATCAACGCGAGTTAAATAACCGGATGAATAAAAATGAGAAGTCAAAAGGCATACAACACGACTTTCATCAACATAGTTTTCCTATCAACTTTTGACAAAAACCTCCTTTATTTACGAAAAACTAATTTTAAGCTGGTTTTTGTTAACGGTACAATAAGTTAAACGTAAATAAATTTCATCGTATTTCAGCGATGGTTGACACCGATACAGAATGTAGAAAGTAAGTGTTACTAATTATTACGTTTACTTGTATTTCCATTGTTAAATGATAAAAAACAAAAATATTTGTTCCCAAGCAAACAGTTTAGCTTTAAAACTAAAATAACAAAAATTGTGGGTATTCTACTTTGGTTCATTTTCGCAACGTGCTCGTTGAACTTCATTCACAAGAACTGTCAACTAAAGCAAAACAGCGCACAGATAACGTCTTTGTAAAGGAAATTTCCACCGCCGTATTTGTCGCAGTCACATTCCATTTTTATCGTTTTACTGTGTTATGTTGTTGCTGAGCCGTTACCGCGTATTGGGGGTGGTGATGACGGTGGGTGATTATTTTTTTTTGTGGGGTGCGGTTGGGGGGGGGGGGGGGGAGGGAGTGCGCTTGGCTTTGTAAGCGGAAAACAAATCCGTAACGCAAACATTCAGTTCGCCTCTGTGGTACCCTTGGCACAGGACATTGTATAGCGATTAAGCCCCGGTCCAAACACAAATTCAGCGGTAAAAAATAAATAAATAAAAATTAATTGCAGGGTGAATTTGCTGATGTCTAGATTGTGCCCTAACATCTTATTTAACTTGTTATATCTCGGGCCCACAGTGTTAGAAATGTCGTATATTGGCATAATGCGAAAGGAAAGTCCAAACACTGCAATTAATTATTTATTTATATACCACACAAGATATCTTTCGGAATTAAATGCCATCGTCAGGTGTTTCTGCAAAAACATTTCCTTATATGAGTATGTATCCAAATGCTACATAAATAAATTTACGTAAATAACATTTTACAAATTTCACATAGAAAGTGTACAGTACGTACCGTATTTAGAGGTGATAAGTGCTTCAACTGACTATTTATTGAGTGATGTTTTACATTTGATTCATGAATTGTAAATATTTGTAAACGTATAGTATTCTGAGGTATTGACAGATGCAGTAACTGGCTACAATTCATAAATCAAATGTAAAACATCACCTAATAAATAGTCAGTTGAAGCACTTACAACCTCTAAATACGTTACGTACTGCACACTTTCTAAGTGAAATTTGTAAAATGTTATTTACGTAAATTTATTTATGTAGCATTGGGATACATAATCATCTAACAAAATGTTTTTGCAGAAACACCTGACGATGGCATCTAATGCCGAAAGGTATCTTGAGTGATATATAAATAAATAATTAATTATAGTGTTTGGACTATCCTTTCGCATTATCTCATTTAAATCCAAAAATATCTGACGCGGATTATAGCTGAGTACTTGGGATACTGCAGGCAGTAAGCTCATCGGAAGAAGGCACTGAGCTGAGTGATATTAAGTAGTAGCGAATTTGCCCAATAGTCCACATCCATATGCTCCGCTTCTTTTCTTCTCTGTTCCTGCGCAACAGCTCAAGTAACTGTACGTTGAAAAACCATTCATTAGTCACTGGACCTATCACTCCGCTTCCTATACCGATCAAAGTAAATCATACACTCTTTAGTGCGTGTAGAGGTGGAGTGGCCGAGAGTTCTACGGCGCCTTGCCGCGAAGCGCGCGCGGTTGTTCGCCATCGGAGGTTCGAGTGCTCCCTCTGACATGGGTGTATGTCTTGTCCTTAGTGTACGTTTGTTTAAGTAGTTTGTAAGTCTAGGGACTGATGACCTTAAAGTTTGGCCTACATCTACATGGGATACTCTGCAAATCACATGTAAGTGCCTGGCAGAGGGTTCATAGAACCACCGTTACACTATTTATCTCCCATTCCACTCTCGAATAGCGCGCGGGAAGAAAAGACACCTGAATCTCTTAGTTCGAGCTCTAATGATCATTTCTACCTATGTATGTGGGAGTCAAGAATATATTTTCGCATTCGGAGGAGAATGTTGGCGATTGTAGTTTCGTAAGTAGCCCACGCCGCAGCGATAAGCACCGTTGTAATAATTCCCATCCCAGATCCTGTATCATTTCCGTAACGCTGTCTCTCCTGTATCGTGACAATACAAAACGAGCTGCCCTTCTTTGCACTCTTTCGATGTCCTCCTTCAAACCCACTTGATAAGGATCCCACACTGGGCACCAATACTCCAAAATAGGACAGACAAGTGTAGTATATGCAATTTCTTTAGTACTTCTGTCGCATCTTTCAAGGGTTCTGCCAATAAAACGAAGTCTCTGGTTCGCCTTTCCCACGACATTATCTACGTGTTCTTTCCAGTTTAAGTCTGAAGTAATAGTAATCCCTAGGTATTTTGTGGAGTTTACGGCCTTCACTTTTGATTGATTTATCTTGTAAACATAGTTTAACGGATTTCTTTTCGTACTCACGTGGACGACTTCGCACTTCTCTTTATTTAGAGTCAATAGCTAATTTTTACCCCAATAGTGATATTTTATTCAGATCGTTCTGCAGTGGGTTTTGATCTTCAGATGATTTTACTAGACGGTAAATGACGGCGTCATCTGCAAACAACCTAAGAGAGCTACTTAGATTTTTCCCCTAAATCGTTTATGTAAATATGAAACAACAGAGGACAAATAACACTGCCCTGTGGAACGCCCGATATCACCTCTGTTTTAGTCGATGCTTTGTCTTAGATTACTACAAACTGACAGGAAATCCCCTATCCAGTCGCAAATTTTGGGCGATATACCATAACCACGCAATTTGATTAAAAGCCGTTTGTGAGGTACGGTGTCAAAAGCCTTCTGAAAATCAAGAAATACGGATTCGATTTGCAAACCCTTGTCGATAGCACCCATTACTTCGTGTGAATAAAGAGCTAGTGAACGATATTTTCTAAATCCGTGTTGACCTTGGGTCAATAGATCATTCTGTACGAGATAATTCATAATATTTGAATGCGTGATGTGTTCCAAAACCAATAGATTTACCAACATTTGAACATTTTCATTTGTGCGAGAATGTAAGACTTCTCGAGATGGTCTCGTATACAACCTCTGAGTATATAGTTCGGTGAATGGAGTCAGAACGGTGGATCGAGCAACACAGGTGAATGAAAAGGCAGCATCTGCGTAGCCACCAGTGTTGACAACCGGCCTCACCGTAGGTCAGTTGAGCATCGTGTATGTTCCGTGTTAGACGTGATGGACGAAGTGCTTGTTTAGTACGTTGGTTCTGAACTGAGAACAAGACCACGAACGAGCAAAGAATCAATTTAGAGTTACGTTTTAAGCTTGGCAAGAATCCAAAGGAAACACATGCCATGCTGGCACGTGTTAAAATGTTCAAATGTTTGTATAGCTTATGGGACTTAACTACGGGGTCATCAGTCCCTAAACTTACAAACTACTTATCAACTAACTTATCCTAAGGACGGCACAAATATCCATGCCCGAGGGGGTATTCGAACCCCCGACCGTAGTGGCCGTGCAGACCGTGACTGGAGCGCCTCAGTCCCCTCGGCCACGGCTGGCACGTAGTTATAGGGATCAAGCGTTGTGCATGAAGTGTATGTACGAGTGGTTCTCCCGTTTTCGGAGAGGCCGGGAAAGTGTTTCTGGAGATCTACCATGCTCTCCGGATCTCTGTTCTCCAGATTCCTTCCTAATCCTTCGGCTTAAACTCGCTTTGAAAGGAACGAGATTTGATGATTTCCTCACAGCCAACGACAAGTGACGAGCCTTTTGAAGGTCATTCCAAAGGAAGACTTCGTGTAAAGTTTTCCTGGACATGCATCTCAGAACTCAGCGGTCCATAGTTATGGGAGGTGACTATATCGAAGGACTGTAAGGTAACTGTAGTTCTTCGTTAATGTTACAGGACTATTCAACCAACTTTATTGTCAGAGGTTGTAGCTTGTTATACGTTAAATTTCTTCACCCAGTCGTGAAGTTAGAAAAAATCTTTCTTGCACCGACAGCAGTAAAATACTTTTATTTGTGAAAATCTACCGGTTTCGGCACTGTCTGCCATCAACAGGCGATTTAAAATATACTGCACAACAATTACTACAAGACTTCATTTCTGTCGAATAGGGCAAAATCAAAATCAATATTGAAATTGTGTTTATTCATTGAAAAATGCTCCTCATCGTACATAAGCTGTTGAACAGTAGCGGTCGGGGTTCGAATCCCCCCTCGGGCATGGATATTTGTGCCGCCCTTAGTGTTAGCTAATCCATACGTAGTTTGTAAGCTTAGGGACTGATGACCCCGTAGTTAAGTCCCATAAGTTCTACAAACATTTGAACATTTTTTGAACAGTAGTGGCAATGACGCTATTATTCATAATATGAAATTCATGTTCAGTTAGCAGCATTGGTATGTGTTCAATGTGATAATAAACTGTTACTCAATTGAACACATACATGTGCTACTAACTTGCATGAATTTCATATTATGAATAATAGCGTCATTGCCACTTCTCTAAACAGAAGAATAAGGGCATTTTCCAATGAATTGTCACAATTGTAATTTTGGTGTTTCCGTATTTGGCAGAAATGAACTCTTGCAGTAATTGATGTGCAAATATCTTTCCAATTTTTGTTGATGTCGGACAGTGCAGGTAGAGTCTAAAACATAATCAAATTTTTGTAAACGTATTGGACCAAACTGCTACGATCATAAGTCTCTAGACTCATAAACTATTTAAACTAACTAACCTAAGGACAACACACACACACACACACACACACACACACACACACACACACACACGCACGCCCCAGGGAGGACTCGAACCTCCGACGGCGAGCAACTGCAAGCTCCGCAGCATGGCTAGAGTCTAATAAGTAAAAATATGGTACAGCTGTTGACGCTAGAATAGATTTTTCTAAATACACTGTGATTCTAGCTCACCACTTAAAAACAAACCTAATAGTTGTGAAGAATCTAGAGAATAGATAAAGCCTATGGTTTACTGCGATGAGTCGTTCTTCATTATGGAATATCGCCCCAGATTTGTGACTGGATAGGAGATTTCCTGTCAGAGAGGAGACAGTTTGTAGTAATCCATGGTGAGGCAACAGAGGTGATAACCGGCGTTCCACAAAGTAGTGTTATTGGTCCTCTGCTGTTCCTTATCTACATAAACGATTTGGGAGAAAATCTGAGCAGCTCTCTTAGGTTGATCGCAGATGACGCCGTCATTGTCGTCTAGTAAGATCAAAACCAACTGCAAAACGATCTAAATAAGATATCAGTATGGTGTAAAAATAGGCAATTGACTATAAATAATGAGAAGTGTGACGTTGTCCACATGAGTACGAAAAAAAATTCGTTGAACTTTGTTTACAAGATAAAGCAATCAAAAGTGAAGGCCGTAAACTCCACAAAATACCTAGGAATTACTATTACTTCAGACTTAAACTGGAAAGAACATGCAGATAATGTCGTAGGAAAGGCGAACCAGAGACTGCGTTTTATAAGCAGAACGCTTAAAAGATGCAACAGAGCTACTAAATAAACTGCATACACTACGCTTGTCCGTACTCATTTGGAGTATTGCTGCCCAGTGTGGGATCCTTATTAGGGTGTTTGACGGAGGATATCGAAAGAGTCCCAAGAAGGGCAGCTCGTTTTGTATTGTCACGTTACAGGGGAGATGGTGTCACGGAAATGATACAGGATCTGGAATGGAAATCATTACAACAACGGCGTTTATCGCTGCGGCGTGGTCTACTTACGAAACTCCAATCACCAACTTCCCCTCCAAATGCGAAAATATATTGTTGACTCCCACATACATATTTAGTAATGATCAAAAAAAAATGTTCAAATGTTTGTAAAGTCTATGGGACTTAACTACAGGGTTATCAGTCCCTAAACTTACAAACTACTTATGAACTACTTACAAACTAGGACGGCACAAATATCCATGCTCGAGGGGGGATTCGAACCCCCGACCGTAGTGGCCGTGCAGACCGTGACTGGAGCGCCGTAGTCTCCTCGGCCACCGCGGCCGGCTAGTAATGATCATCAAAGCTCGAACGGAGAGATTCAGATGTTCTTTCTTCCCGCGTGCTATTCGATAGTGTTATGGTAGATGAATAGTATAAAGGTGGTTCGATGAACCCTCTGCCAGGCACTTAAGTGTGATTTGCAGAGTATCCCATGCAAATGTAGATTAGTATTGATGCCCTTATGTTTTTATGTAAGTGTGTCAGGAGAAGGAGAAGTTGAAAAACAGCCCTGGATTATAACCTACATCTGTACAGCACCAATAACGAGGCAGCTGGTGTACTCACCGCCAACAGCACCAGTTGTAACAATACGTAGGAGTTTGTGAGTAAACAGCGCACCGCCTGCCAGTCTGAGGTACACTCTTGTTCCTGCTTCCTGAGCATATAGTACAGACAAAGATGTATCGGGACGACATGAAACGAGATGAGGTGGAGCGAGCGAGTGGCCTGTGCCTTCAGTAGAGCTCGCGTTCAGTCGTTTAAACAGCGCGTTGTGTGAGTGCGGTACACACTATTCGAGTGAGAGGGTGGGGAGGTAGCAGAGTAAACACATTTGGGAATTGGCGGTGATCGGAGAACTGCAAGGTCGCAACACGTGGGCCAGGCTAGTGGGCGTCGCCGCCTCACCACTGTGGAGAACATCTCGTATGGCACATATTCAACAGCACTACGAGGAGACACAGTTTGCGGTTTAACTCTTTCAGTCACACTTTTACAATAGGAACATAATTACCAATGTATGTTCAAACTTGTTCAATAGGAACATAATTATCAACTGAAATATCACAGACAATCGAGGAAACATAATATAGGTATTCAGGCTTTCAAGGACTGAGGTGGTCACTAACGCAAACGACAAAGGGAGGTCATCATCCGAATCATAACTGTCGTCAGGAGCACTTTGAACTCCACTCAAATCACCCAACACCATCGGATTTGGCTGATTTGCTGCCTCTTCTTCGTCATCGTCAGAGCTACAAATGCCCTCGTTACCTGAAGGGATGTCTTCAAACAAGTATTGTCCAATGTCGTTCTCTCGTAAGCGGCGGGACATACTATAAAGAATGTGAATAAAAAAGCAAATGACTTTACATCCATAAGCTAACCCGCCACCGTCATGGTGCTTTGTAAGCAAACCACCACATTCCCTTTGTAACTACTCAGTGAAAAGACGAAAGTAACAGTATCTGCATGCCAACACACATAAAATCGGTCTATGAGAATACGTTCCTACAAATGCCCTCGTTACCTGAAGGGATGTCTTCAAACAAGTATTGTCCAATGTCGTTCTCTCCTAAGCGGCGGGACATACTATAAAGAATGTGAAAAAAAAAGCAAATGACTTTACATCCATAAGCTAACCCGCCACCGTCATGGTGCTTTGTAAGCAAACCACCACATTCCCTTTGTAACTACTCAGTGAAAAGACGAAAGTAACAGTATCTGCATGCCAACACACATAAAATCGGTCTATGAGAATACGTTCCTACAAATGCCCTCGTTACCTGAAGGGATGTCTTCAAACAAGTATTGTCCAATGTCGTTCTCTCCTAAGCGGCGGGACATACTATAAAGAATGTGAAAAAAAAGCAAATGACTTTACATCCATAAGCTAACCCGCCACCGTCATGGTGCTTTGTAAGCAAACCACCACATTCCCTTTGTAACTACTCAGTGAAAAGACGAAAGTAACAGTATCTGCATGCCAGCACACATAAAATCGGTCTATGAGAATACGTTCAATAAAATACATTATAGAAAACATGTTGCGTACCCGTTGTATTGATGTTTTTATCAGTCACTCGAGACAAGGTACGTTAGCGCTATATTCAATGCAACTGGTATGCACTGCCATTCATGCAATGTACCCGGAATCTGTCATTTGTTTTGAAGCACAGTCCAAACGGACAGACTAATTCAATCGTTTATCGCTAGATGGCGTGAAATAGAAGTACCGTGATCGAAAAGAGGTTGTTAGTAACAATAACCACCAAGACTGAAAGAGTTAAGCTACGAGGCACATACAGGGAGTTAGTCTCGCTATTTTGTTAAAAAGCAAAGAACGTAGTTGCGCGAAAATCTGCATTAGCAACAGGAACAGCAATATGTGAATGATGAGCAGCAAATATTTATTTCTTATTGCCTATCGAGATTTCAGTCGCGGTGCGACCATAATCAAGACTTTAAAACCATGCTTAAAAGCATACAAAACTTTTTGGTTTTTATATCTAAATAAATACTCTGCAAGTGACATTCAAGTGCATGGCAGAGGGTTCATCGGACAGCATGTATGATATTTCTCTATAACTCCGTTCTCTCATAGCTCGCGGTAAAAAAGAAAACTTAAAACTTTCTCTTTTCGACATTCGTCTTGAGCTTTTTGTCGTGAAAAAGCTTTCGACACTGTACCTCACAAGCGTTTCCTAATCAAACTGCGTGCTTTCGGAATAGTTAAGTCCCATAGACTCTACAAACATTTGAACATTTTTTGAAATTCATCGAATAAAACAAAAGTGATATCTGGCGTTGCCCAAGGAAGTGTTTTAGAGTTCAGAAGCTCCATTAGACCGTTCGCAAATGATTCTGCAATTTATGTTTCGTAAATTTACCAGAGTATCAAAAGTAATTTCAAAATGATTTAGATGTGTGCATGGTGCAAAAATTGGCAATTGACCCCAGTCGTCCAGTCGTGAAGTCGTCCATATGAACACTAAAATAAATAGGTTAAACTTCATTTACACGATAAATCAGTCACATCTACAAGCCGTAAATTCAGTTAAATACCTAGGACTAACGATTATGAACAACTTAAATTGGAAAGAATGCATTGACAATATTGTAGTGAAGCCGAACAAAGACTACGTTTCATTGGCCGAACACTTAAAAGATGCAACAGTTCTACTAAAGAAACTGCCTGCACTACATTTGTGCGTCCTATTCTGAAGTATTGCTGCACATTGTGTGATGCCCACCAAGTGGGACTAACGAAGGATGTACCGAAAGTTCAGAGAAGATCAACTCTTTTTGTATTGTGGCGATACAGGAGAGAGAGTATCACGGATATGATCCACGAGTTGGTGTGGAAATCATTCAAATAATAAAAAAAGCGTTATTCGTTGCGGCGAAATATATTTGCGAAATTTCTTACACCAACTTTATCTTCCGGATGGAACATAGCTACGTTGTTAGCACCGACCTAAATAGGAAGATATGATCATCGTAATAACTTAAAAATCAGGTCGAAAACGGAAAAATTTAGGCGTTTCCTTTTCCCGACCGCTATTAGAGCATGGAACTGTAGATAAATATTGCCGCGAGAGTCAAGTTCTCCAACTGACGGCGTGGCGCAATGGATAGCACCACCGATAGCGGTGATGAAGATCGTCGGTTTACTCTCGTCCACCGGCAAAAATTTATTTGTTTGTAATAATCATTTCCAGAATGTTTTACGTGTTTCTTATGTTCACTTGTAATTTCTACGTTTCTTATGTTAACTATTCTTCTAATTTCTGGTACATTCTGTCTGTGTATAAATAGCAGAGCACTCTGCCCGAGAGGCAGGTAGTGCTGCGTGAATGTTAAGTTCGCAGTAAACCTGCTTTCAGTATAAGTGCTGTGTTCAGTTGACAACCCTGCCTTCGCACTCAAGCCTGCTTCCATTTCAACGCGACAATTTGATAAAAACGGTTGGATGAACCTTCTGTCGTACACCTGAATATGATTTGAAGCGTGTATATATATATATATATATATATATATATATATATATATATAGTTATAATCGGATCCCGAGACCTATGTATATTCACTTGTTGTCTTTAATTGAACTGGATCGAAACCAAGGACCCAAACAACATAATGTTCAAATGTTTGTATAGGCTATGGGACTTAATTACGGGGTCATAAGTCCCTAAACTTACAAACTACTTATGAACTACTTACGAACTAGGACGGCACAAATATCCATGCCCGAGGGGGGATTCGAACCCCCGACAGTAGTGGCTGTGCAGTCCGTGACTGGACCGCCTCAGTCCCCTCGGCCACCGCGACCGGTCCCAAACAACAGTGAGGTCGGCCTCACTGCAGTCGCCTCTCACAACCACAGCTGCTTGCGCCTAACCAAACGCTATTGTGGACCTCCAAGTGACGGAAGAGAGATGTGTAAATAATGGAGTGTGTTAACATGCAGCAGTTATTTCCGCAACCGTTGCGTGGCTGAGAAGTGGCAGGGGAACAGTCTGGGCTTGGCTGTGGAATGTGGAGAATTGGAGGCTAGCCGGCACACCGACCCGAATCGCGGGGCGGATTCGAACTGGGGGCCCACTGGTAACACACTTCCCTTGCATTCGCCAAGATGGCGGTTCAAGTCCGCCTCCGACCATCCTGATTTCGGTTTTCCGCGATTTCCGTAAGTCACTCCAAGCAAATGCTGAGAAGGGTCCTTTCAAAGGGCACGACCGATGTCCTTCCCCATCGTTAACGAAAAATCTGTCCGAGCGAGTGTTCTGTCTGTAATGAGCACGACGTCGACGTCGAACTGGTGCCGTCACTGGTCCCCAACCAAGAAAGCTCCTCTTAAAGTGCGTGCCTGGCTGGGCGTGTCAGTGGTTGCTTACTTGGGGCACAGAGTAACATATACAGAGGAGCAGTCACCCCTAAACCACTGTCCTACGCTCCCCTAGTAGTTCCGTAAGATGCTAGCAAGTGTCAGGCAGATCGCTGGTTTACGGTGCCTCTCGCACGTCAGAGGGTTGCGTGGAGGGGAGGCTGAGGGGAGAGCTCGTGCCGCCTGCCACGAGGCCACGGCTGTGTCCAGCTTGCTGGCGTTTGAGGGGAGGTGGTGGTGGGGGCAGCCGCTACCTGCCGCCTGCTCTGGCCAGTTTAAAGAGCTGCTTCTGACCGCAGCGCCATCATGGGACATCTTACGGAACTGCTGGAAACCCTACCTCCCCGCACCCCTAAGCGTAGGACCGGGCCCTTACGGAGGTTTCCCGTCTGTATATATTTGTCTGTGCTTGGGGCACAGCACCTCGCCTGACCAGAGACCTCCCACATCTGGGTCACACTCCGCAGCCAGGCCGTGTATCATCGTTGCTCTTAACTCATTCCCCTCACGCAAACGCTCCGCTTCCTCTCTGAGTCGACTTCCGTACAATGGGCGGGACCCTCTTTACCACGTCCCAAGGAAACGCTACAGCTATGTCAGTACTTCCAAGGAAACCTGCGGGAGTACCACTCGCGGATTTTTCTAAAATTTGGATGTGTTATAATACATGAAAAACTAGAAGAAACGTATTTTTATTTTATTTTATTCTATTTTATTTTATTTATTTATTTTCATCATTTTTTCGATTTTCGTCGTCCTTAGTTGCATATGAAATTGGTGGAGGTGTATTACCGTCTTTAGCAACTAAATGAAAGGCGTTTTTAGTGTGCCATACGCGTTTCGCTTCTTTATTTATGAAGATCATCAGTGGCCTGTAATACATGTTATTTTTGTATAATATTGTAGTACAGTCATAATATTATAGGTATTTTTCACAGTATGACAGTTAACAGTCTTGTTACAATTACTAAAGTTCGGATCTACTAGGTTAGAAACAACTTCTGTAGTCCTAGCTTTTGCAAAGTTAATTTAATTATACAGTTTTTTGGCCCCACTTACGGTTTTCTGTTTTATTCCATGTGTGTCTTCATGGAGATGTTTGTGAGGTCGTCAGTTGGATGTGGTTTTTCGGTCTTGATGAAAACCCTTGCGTCACCACTTCACTGTGTACTCGTTTTTGAACGTTTGTTTACAGTGTTTAGTGTTGCCAACTGTCGCTTTTCGTCTGTCTCTTGTTTGTGTTCCTTGTATCTCTGAGTGTTCAAATGTTCAAATGTTTGTTAAGCTTATGGGACTTAACTACGGGGTCATCAGTCCCTAAACTTACAAACTACTTATCAACTACCTTATACTAAGGACGGCACAAATATCCATGCCCGAGGGGGGACTCGAACCCCCGACCGTAGTGGCCGTGCAGACCGTGACCTAGTAGATCCGAACTTTAGTAATTGTAACAAGACTGTTAACTGTCATACTGTGAAAAATACCTATAATATTATGACTGTACTAAAATATACAAAAATAACATGTATTACCGGCCACTGATGATGCTTCATAAATAAAGAAGCGAAACGCGTATGGCACACAAAAACGCCTTTCATTTAGTTGCTAAAGGCGGTAATACACCTCCACCGATTTTTTAAAATTATTTATTATTATTATTTTTTTAGCGGCGGTAATACATATTTAAGGGGTGAAACGGTCACTCCGAAATGAAAAAAATGCGATAATTTAGAGATTAGCGCAGCTATTTTAATGATTTTTTCTTTTGACAAAAGATGAAAACTGCCTTAGGTATGTAGGAGGGGGAGTGAAAATTAGGGGACCAACTACAGCGAAAAGGACAATGTTTTGGTGCAAATTTTAGCATTGATGTAATCGAAGTAGAATCTATTAAAACTTCAAAATATTTTCATATAAATATTTGAAGGGTGAACAACTCTTGTACTGTCTCGCTCGTTTGATACTGCCCATGAAACAACTTGTGAATTTATAATTTTGAACAGTTTAATCTCTTTAATATACAGGCATTTAAAAGACTCTGAATCCGAATATGAAATCAGATTCTCAAAATTCAATACGTCTGATCTAGTTTAGCGGACAAAAACTCGAAAACATACTCGAATAGAGAGTAACTCGACGTGCGACATCCAAAATTCTGTAAAATCTTCTTTTGAAGTAGTAGCGAATAAAAGTTAATGAAACATGTGAAAATGTTTATTGAAATACGTGTTTCTTAACCAGGCTCTCTTTTGAAGGTTTAATAGATTTACATGAAATATAAACTAATTTTTGTAGCAAAAAATTGCTTTCTTTTCACGCCCCCAGTTTTCACTTTCCCTCCAATATACCTAGACCAATTTTCGTCTTCTGTCGGAAGATACTTACGTAACAACAGTCATTAAAATCGCTTCACTAATCCCTAAGTTCTCGCAATTTTTCCATTTTAGCCCCTATTTTGGAGGGACCGTTTCAAGCTTTAAATATGTTTTTTGGAGGAAATCGAAACATACATACATTTAGCAAAATATCTAGATGAAATCCTTAATGAACAAAGTAAACTTAGAAATAAAAACTCCGTCCAAATTATTATCGATCATAAACGATTCAGAGGAAAAGAAAGCTCAAAATTTCCCGTAAGATATAAACCGATTTAGAGCAAAGATAAAATTTAATGGCATACAATATCTTTGTCAATAATTTAACTCCTCGTCTTTGACAGAAATCGATATTACAATACACAAACTGTATATAACAGCATGCAATTAATTAATCCTTTTTACTATCCTACAGCGTAATTCAAAACTACAATAACACCTAATATTACATTTTTAGATATTTTATTTAGATTTATGTACTGATAACAGATTGTTTATAGGTACCGCTTCAAAATGAGCAAAGCTTGAAACCGGTAGTTCAGTCAACAAAAAAATATAGTAAACGCAGCTCTGGTGGTCACTGAATAAAAATGCATTTCAAGAAAATGTTTAATATGGAATATCAATAAAAGTGGTAAAACGTTTTTTAAAGATTGAATTGTAGATTTTTGTGAGTAAGAAGAGGTGATGAACAGTTATGTAAAGAGGGGAGCAGAACCTTTCTAAATGTAGTATGACAAACGAATACTGGAGATCTGGTGGGTATATCGAGTAACTAATTAGGAGTTTTACATCTACATGGATACTCTGCAAATCACACTCAAGTGCATGGCAGGGGGTTGATCGAACCGCTTTTGTGATATTCCTCTATAGTTCAATTCTCTAATAGCTCGCAGGAAAAGCTGATTTCTTTTATTTTATTATGGTGATCATGTCTCTCTATGGAGGTGGGTGCTAACAAAATATGTACGCATTCGGAAGAGAAAGTTGGTGAAAGAAATTTCGTGCGTCATTTCCGCGACATTCTCTCTCCTATATTGCGATAATATGAGTCGCCTTTCAATAAACTTTCTCTACATCGTCCGTCAGTCCCACCTGGTGTGAAACCCACAATGAACAGCAATACTCCAAAATAGGACGCACAAGTGTGGTGTAGGCAGTTACTTTAGTAAAACTGTTACATCTTCTAAGTGTCCTGCCAATGAAACATAGTCTTTGGTTCGTTTTCCCTACAATATCTTCTATGTTTTATTTGCAATTTAAGTTGTTCGTAATTGTTATTCCTAGGTAGTTAGTAAAATTGACAGCCTGTAGGTTCGACTAATTTATCGTATAACTCAAGTGTAAGGGATTTCTTTTAATGTTAGTATGGATGACCAGACATTTATCATTATGAAGAGTCAATTGCCAATTTTTTCACCATGCAGGAATATTATCTAAATGATTTTTAGCTACTTTTTATCTTCTCGTGACTTTACTAACCGATGAATGACAGCAAAATCCGCGAACCGTCTAAGAGAGCTACACAGATTGTCTCGTAAATCGTTTATAAAAGTAACGAACAGTAGGGGCCCTATAACACTTCCATGGGGAACGCCGGATATCGCTTCTGTTCTAATCGATGACTTACCTTCATTTACAATATACTGTCTCCTTTCTGTCACGAAATTATGACTCTAATCGCACAACTGTAGCATTGTTACATAAGCACGGAAATTATATAGGGTAAGGTGGTACAATTTCGATCATTTCGGAGAAATGTTGTTGTTACTGGAAATATGTTGAGAAAAGAAATAATTTTAACTATGGCACTTGTTCGTTGATGTTTAACGAATATGTAACACAAATATTAGACCATTAGAAAGGTAAGTGTAAACACAAAAAAAGGTTACAGAACTGTGAAAAATTGATCGAAAATGTACACTAGGTACAATTATGATCACTTCCTCGTAAAATCTTTATCACTGGCTTCTTCCACATAAAAAAGCACTTGTTCCCTCGTGCACCAACGCATACTTCGTAGTACCAAACATCGCAATAACATAAAGTTTGTAAGCGCGTAGAAACTAGAAAATTTATAAGAGCGCGTCCGACGAAGTTGCTGCACGTGCCTCTTAACAGAAAAAAAATTATATCTCCGTAGCGGAAAGTGGTGTATTCTTGAAAAAGACAGGAGGAGCTGCAGAAATCTGCTACAATACAACGCCACACAAAGGCAAGTGCTACCAACACTACGAGACTGACAAATTATGTTGATCGGAATTGTATCTATATCGAATTTGTACCACCTTACCCTAGTCATTGAAGTACAGTGAAATATCTAACGTATGATGATCGATGTTACGGTCATTTAGAAAAACAGGCTTGTGATTCTCCGATAAAAATTATGTAAATTAGGTAACAAATAAATTTATGACACAACGCGATTAAAAGTAGGATTCGCTTTATAGAATTTATCTTGAAGCATCAAAAAGTCCTCACGTTCATAAGGGATAAAAGTATAGGGGCAATCAAACCAGTTTCCGGTTTGGAGCCCACAACATTAACAAGAAGTTTCATTGTTTTTCTTATGAACTGGTCAATTCGAGACGAGTGTTTAACGAAATGCAGAATTTGGTCAGTAAATAACGTCGCGTTATGGACGATTATAACTTCCGCCTACTGATGTATTTGGATACTCAGGGTCGACAAGTCCAACAAGGTGTATTATCAGTTGTTGGGAAGTACGACGCAATATGCGTGGTCATGAAGCAGGTGACTTAGTTTTCCGTGCTTCCCTCAGATTATCGACTGAATGCTGGGGCCCGGCGGCGAAATTAATCTGCGGAGAGAGCTGCTTTTGTTAGCGAAGCCACTATCAGCCGCTATTAGGTTTCCGTCATCAATCAATTCCCTCGCTGCCGTCCGTCAGGGTCTGACTTCTGCGCGCTCTCAGAGGCACCGCCGGGAGCCTGCGTCGACTCCAGTGCCGGAAGTGTTTAGCGACACCGTCTGCCACCCTCTAGGTTCTACATCTACATCTACATAGATACTGTGCAAATCACATTAAAGTGCCTAGCAGAGGGTTCATTAACTTTTGTGTCCCAGCCTCGTCGCCGCTTTTGTGTCTCGTATCCGTCGTAGGTGTCGGTGGCCGAGTAGGATGACCGACACGGGAATAAAGGTAGCACGTTTGTGCAGGTACGGAGGTGAGCAGCCAGTGGGACAGCAGAAACTAGAAACACTAGAGTAAATTAGAACGAGATATATACTGCACAGAATTTATACAATACTTAACTTTTACATAGTTCGGTACGGCAGAATGCTGATACATAGTTGAGCTAGGGCCTGCCTAATGTCTATCCGATAGCCTAGTCTTCACTGGTGCCTATCTGATTCCGAAGTGTTAACTGGTTCCTATCTCAGTCCCAAGTGAACTATGTAGTTCAGTGGTGGCCACGAGCGGAGTTGTTGCAGATTGCGTTCGTGGCTGACGTCGTAAGAACGCCGCGCCGTGCGTGCATGGCGGCGCGCGGCGAAAGTAGGTGGCGCGCACTTTGGACTTGTGCGACACCACATTAACCACTTTCATAACTTCTCTCTACCGTTCCATTCTCTAATAGCGCGCGGGAAGAAAGAACACCTAAATCGTTCCGTTTTCGATCTGATTTATCTTATTTTATTGGGATGGTCATGTCTCCCTAAGTAGGTGGGTGCTAGCAAAATATTTTCACATTCAGAACTAAACGTCGGTGATTGAAACTTCGCAAACAGATCACGCCGCAATGAATAACGTGTTTCTTTTAATGATTTCCACCCCAATTCGTGCAACATTTCCGTGACGCTTTCCCTCCGTAACGTGATAAAACAAAAGTTTTGACTGATTTATCGCGTAATCAAAGTTCAGCGGATTTCTTTTAGTGGTCATGTGTATTACTTCCAACCATACTGAAAACACTTGATTTTTGTGTAATTCCTTAGTCACGAGTAATAGGGAAAATAGGAATCTGTATATTTATCATTGCAAAATCCAGACATTACAAACACCCATATTCACTGACTGTCCTGTCGGTTCTTGACAGAATATTTGATACATTATGAATGAAATACACAAGATAACTGTGAGATATTCTGAAAATTTATTGGTTTACGAACCGGTTTTCGGCTCTTACGCCATCGTCAGGTAAACATTACAAGTTAAAGTTTCAAAGATCTTAACTTGCTAGATATATAACTTTCAAAGCAGACTAGTGTTTTAGTTTATAACTAACCTGCGGGAAATATTACAATTCAGGTTGTGGTGTAAATTCCTGACACTGATAAAATACGTGACAATATAATAGATTATGACGTTATCCTAAGAAATATAAAGTGAAACGATAGAAACTGGCTGAAAAATATTGATCAAAACGTATCTTATCTTAAACAGGTCTAATGTCTAGAAACATGGGAGTGTTGTGAATTTATGTTACAATTTTAACTGGTTAAATTAAACTTGACCACAAAGGTCCAATATCTGGAACATGGAAGCATGTGACAAAGTTGAATGAAATATCTGTACATATATGTTAAACATTTTTTGTAACTGGGTAAATTAAACTATGGTTACTAGTAAAATAAGACATTGAAGTGTATATCACATTAGCAGCCAAAACAGTTGTGATTACACAATAATTTTATAACTAGTAAAATAAGATATTACAATTTATATATGGTAAGCAGCCAAACAGTTCTGATTATACAAGGATTTGCAGAACATCTCACAGTTATCTTGTGTATTTCATTCATGATGTATCAAACTCCACTCGTATCATCATAAATACAAGCCTAGATGGAGTATCCTGAATGTATAATTTCATAAAAAAATATCATACTCGTTGGGTATTTACCCTAATTAATAATGAAAAGTGTGCAAACATCCATATGAGCACTAAAAGATCCGTTAAACGTCATAAATCAGTCACATCTAATTATCGTAAACTCAAATACATTGGAACTACAATTACGAACAATTTAACTGAAAAAAATTGAAAATATTGTAGCGAACGCAAACCAAAGGCTGCCTTTCATTGGCAAAAAACTTAGAAGATGCAACAGTTCTACTATGGAAAGTGCCTACACTACACCTGTGCGTTCTATTTTGGAGTATGCTGCGCATTGTGGGAGCCCCACCAAGTGGAACTGACGGAGGATATAGACAAAGTTCAGAGAAGGGCAGTTCGTTTTCTATTTTCGCGATATAGGGGAGAGTGTCACGAAAATGATCCACGAGTTGGGCGGGGGGGGGGGGGGTGCCATTAAAAGAAGGGAGTTATTTTTTGCGGCGAGATGTAATTGCGAAATTTCTTTCACCAACTTTCTACTGCGAATGCGAACATTATATTTTAGCACCCACCTACGTAGAGAGATATGATCATCATAACAAAGTAAGAAGAAATCAGATAGAAAACGGAAAGTCCAGATGTTCCATTTTTCCCGCGCGCTATTAGAGAATGGAACGGTAGAGAAATGTCATAAAATGTTCAAATGTTCAAATGTTTGTAAATCTATCGGACCAAACTGCGTGGTCATCACTCCGTAGATTACAAACTACTTAAACCTAGGTAAACTAACCTAAGGACAAACACACACACCCATGCCCCAGGGAGGACTCGAACCTCCACGGCGAGCAACCGTGTGCACCGCAGCGAGACGCTTTAGGCTGCTCGGCTACTCCACCGCGACAGAAATGTTATAAAGGCGATTCTATGAATCCTGGGCCATGCACTCCAATGTGATTTGCAGCATAATTACGTAGATGTTACTTCTTCGTAGTTCAAATCCCACGTTTATACATATCGATAAAACCAAGCCGGCCGCGGTGGCCGAACGGTCTGCCAGTCACGGTCTGCACGGCCGCTGCGGTCGGGGGTTCGAATCGACCCTCGGGCATGGATGTTTGTGCCGTCTTTAGTATAAGGTAGTTCATAAGTAGTTTGTAAGTTTAAGTACTGATGATGCCGTAGTTAAGTCCCATAAACTCTACAAACATTTGAACATTTGATTTGATAAAACCAAAATTAGTATACTAATTCGGTGCCGCCCTGTCGAATGTGCTTGTTAAATTTCATTATAAACATGATTTTCTTTGTAATAGGAAAAATAAAACAGACGTTTCTCGTTGAAACCAGAGATCATAGGTAAGCTGCGATGGGTAGAAATTTTTGGGTAGACTCCAGTTACAGTTTTCAGTAAAATAAATAACTAATATGTTACGCGGCACCCATGTGAAGCACACCGTACACGAAATGAAAGCTGTGCATTTACATTGAATTCAGCGACATCGGAGTACCACCAACCCAATAACCCTTCTTTCCTCGTGAAAGACCTGTCTTCAGATTTAAAGAGTATTTTCAGTGTGTTAACCACATTCAATACTCATAATTGTTTAACTTAACCTTTTCGTGACCAGCGGGACTCATGTATCTCACATACGAATTTGTTTCTTGTGTTCACAGGGAGATGAAATTCCCATATTTGTAGGGTGCTGTGATCTAGAACTGAATCAACCAGATCTTTGGAACCAACAGTATTATTGTTCAACGGCCTTAATTGTTTCAGTTGATCATTGTGTGACTTGTGTTTTGGCATTTTTACGTACTTATTTCCAATTTGCAACACAAAAGATATGGTTTTGCCTTATGGCTAGTGTGTGTAGAGAATTACAATTTTCTGCCCTTTGCTCCTATATTTTTAAATTTACGTATCTTATTTGGCGCTGTAGGCCAGTTCAACCAGCAAACAGAAAGATGTGAAACTGGCCGAAGGTAACTGAATCGGTGGCATCGTCTCTCGTATTTTCTTTTAGGCGTTGCAATAGGAAAGAGTTTCATCATGTGTAACTATAATAATGGAGGAAGAAACGACCAAGTTTCTCTTCGCCTCCCTCTCGTAAGGATGCAGAGTTTCGAGGCTGGGCTTTAGATACTGCGGCTGGACTAGTCAGTAGGATGTGGACTGGTGGTAACGGTTGCAAAGGGTTGCGTGTGAGAGACGGTAACATCACGGCTTCGGCCCGTTCTACAGCGTTCGGCAATGCGATCCCACTCAGTGCCTATACACACAGGGTAAGCTGATTGGTGGGCAGACACTCCAAGTGCATCTGCGCGTCTACTTTTGTCGATGCCCCGTATTAAACGCCCTGTGGCGTCGATAACGTCACCACTGGTGCTGTACCCGCTGGCAAAGAGATCGCAATCACAGGGACTCCGGGTGCGAATGGCGAGTGTCGAAGCTTCTTCCATTTCCAGCGGCGCGTTGAGATTATGCAGCAGCAGCAGCGGTGTGGCATCGGGATCTGCCATGCAGAATGATGGGGCGCTGTTCCGTGAAATTTCATCACTTTCGCCTGAGCGCTCGATGAAAGTGACGTTACAGGAACGTACAATCAAGCAGCAACCCATCATTATGAACGGCAATACACGATGCCATTCGCTGCTGCTGTCTAGGGCAGTGTTTTTTCAACTGAGTCGCGACCCCCAGGGGGTCGCAAAGTGTTGCTCGGGGGTCATCGCCACAGGAGGCAGTGCTTGCACCATATAACAACCACCCAGGAGCGAGCCTGAATACTAGGGTTCCCAAATGCAAACGCATATGCCTAAGAAAACTGAAATGTATTTTATATTACAAATACAAGATTCCATGTCGTTCATTAGTTGTCGGTTGAACAGGACAAATATTGCTGTGTAATAAATACACCGGGTTAACAATGAATAATCGAAAGGCCTAAAAACTGTTATCAGGACCAGGCGATAGTTAAGTTTACCAATACAATAATTAATTTTGATAATTTCGATTGCTTACAAATTGACTACATAGTGGGACCTTGCTCAACCATCATAAATCGTCTCTGAGCATTACCTGCAATGCGAAACTTCGTTTTGTCACATATGTTTTTCTCATCTGTTTAGACGCCATCACACAACTGTTTCACAATTATTACTGTACTTCACGCACCAGTTGTCAATAATCTATATCTATAAATGTGAATGTCTGTTCGGTGTATGTTTAGCACGTCTCAACCACAAGACATAAAGAGCTAAAAATTTGTGCAGTTACTAATGTTGACCCGGGGAAGGCTTTAGGCACGGTTTTATGGCGATCGGATAGCTATTTATCTATCTATATTAGTGTGAATGTCTGTTCGGTGTACGCTTATCACGTCCGAACGACAAGACGCAGAGACTTAAATATTTGTACAGTTACTAATTTATACCTGAGGAATGTTTTAGTCACGGTTTTATAGCGATCTGATAGGTATTTAGTAATTTGAAGAATATAAAGCTAAATGCGGAACAATAATTACTCTTTGAAAATTATATTTACTATTTGAAAATGATTTTATTGGTTGCATTGTTGCTTGAGGGTTGATAATGATACAAGGGTGGAGTATATTGGGATGGAAAGTTATCGATGTATATAAAATTCTAAGTGTGTGTGTGTTAATATTTCGCTCTGCAGCGAAAACTACAGAACGCAAACGAATGGTCTGTGTGTAATTGTTGTCCGAAGTCTCCCGTTGTACACCACAGCAGCTCCATGCCGATAGCTATAAGGGGGTGGAAGATATGGTGGTTGAAAGTCGTCAAATTATAAAAAAAATTCGGACTGAAGGCCAGCGATGACGTTTGCGACTCTATAGCAAGGAGGTCACATACAGCGAAACGTGATGCCACAGACTATATATTTGGTCTATGCGTGCTACAATGTCTTCAGCTCTTTATCTGTAAGGATAAGCACACGAATAAGGAAGTATGAGAATAAATAAATAGCACACTTCTGATAGATAGCTTATCTATCATAACCAACCAACACGCGAGCGGAGCCGCGGGTTCAAGCTAGTAAAATATATATGTCAACACGACATTATTCCATTATCAAGTTCTGTAAAATAAGGAAACGTAGCATAATAAGCGCACTATTTACATACGACTGTGCCAACATATATTCAAATGAAACTAACCTACCTACCATAAAACGTATCTGCTGCTAGGCAGCATCGTTAAACACAATAGCTGTGTATGTACATTGTCGAAAATAAAACTTTGTGCAATACCACATGTTCCTCTGATGGTAGCAAATGGCGGAATGGTTCCTTGGAAAGGGCGTGGCCGATTTCCTTCCCCCAAAACATCCGAGCGTGAGCTCCGTCTGTAATGACTATTTTGTCGATGGGACGTTAAACCCTACATCTACATACATACTCCGCAAACCACCGTAAGGTGCGTGGCGGAGGGTACACTGTACAACTACTAAGCATTTCCTTTCCTGTTCCATTCCCAAATACAACGAGGAAAAAAAGAATGCCTATATGCCTCCGTAAGAGCCCTAATTTCTCTTATCTTGTCATTGTGATCACTACGCGAAATGTACGTAGGTGGCAGTAAGATCGTACTACACTCAGCTGCAAATTCCGGCCCTCTAAATTTCCTCAAGAGATATTCACGAAAAGAACGTCGTCTTTCTTCCAGCGATCCCCAATTGAGATGCCGGAGCATTTCCGTGACACTCGCACATTGGTCGAACCTACGGGACTGATGACCCCGTAGTTAAGTCCCATAAGCTTGACAAACATTTGAACATTTGACAAACATCGAACCTACGAGTAACAAACCTAGCTGCTCGCCTCTGAACTGCTTCTATGTCTTCCTTTAAATTGATCTGCTGCGGGTCCCAAATACTTGAGCAATATTCAAGACGTGGTCGTACAATCGTTTTCTACGCGGTCTCCTTTACAGATGAATTACATCTTCCCAAAATTCTCTCAATAAACCGAAGTCGGCTGTCCGCCTTACTCACAACTGTTCTTACATGTTTGTTCCATTTCATATTGCTCTGCAATATTACGCCTAGATATTTGAACGACGCGACTGCATCAAGAAGCTCACTACTAATGCTGTATTCGAATATTATAGGATTGTTTTTCCTACTCATGCGCATCACCTTACATTTTTCTACATTGAGGGCTAGCTGCAATTGTTCGCACCAACTAGAAATTTTGTCTAAGTTGTCCTGTGTGCTATTACAGTCAGTTAAAGACGACACCCTCCCATAGAACACAGCATCATCAGCAAACAGCCGCAAATTACAAGTTAGTCTGTTCATCAAATCATTTATATAGACAGAAAATAATAGCGGTCCTATCACGCCTTACGACACACTCGTTTCTGGTGAACACTCGCCGTCGGGAACAACGTACTGTGTTTTGTTACTTAGGAAGTCTTCCAGCCAGTCACAAATCTGTAAACCTGCTCCGACGCATGCCGGGTATAGCTAATATCAAATAATTTTCGTTGTTTGTTTGTTTGGGACAGGGGTCCCAAACTGCTAGGGTCGTCAGTCCTCCGATGAAGCCGAGCGCGCCAAGGCGCCTTGCTGCGGAGGTTCGAGTATAAGTAGGCTGTAAGCCTAGGGAGTGATAACTGTAGCAGTTAAGTCCCTTAGATTTTCAAATATCTGAACAATATTTTTTGCAATCCTGGGATAAAGAAGGATGAAAGACTGCATAAGTTCGGGGCACGAAAGAACTGTGAGCCCCTTGGAGGGTCAAATAATTTTCAAAGGCTCACTCACTCTTAGTATAATCTAAAATCAGATTTAAAAAAACATATTCCACGGTACGAAGTCCAATGTATCTACCTGAAGTCAGTTTTCACAACCCACAGCACGTAGTCCAACGTATCTACCTGAAATCAGGTTCCACCACAACCAGTAAAACACCAGAAAGAAAATGAAAGAAAATCTGTCAACATCAATTGAAATTTTATAGAGTAACTAGCTGAAAATCCGGCGTTGCCCAGTTATTTATTTATTTATTCGAGCCTTGAGTTAGTACTTTTCCTATCCACTCTCTCTCTCAGTCCATCTCCTTTTTTCTAAAAAAAAACATGTTACATTTATCAGAGAATATATAAGAAATAAGAAATCACACTTAAAAATGCACTCGTTTCGAAGAATCCAATCACGAAATTCAACAATAATGATTGTAATAATATCATAGATCGATCACTTGATGTAATGCGCGAAACGCCAAATCGATTTTTTAAAAAAAAGGTGTATTAAAAGAATTTTTTACTGCTTTATTTATTCTTATATTTCCTTAATCGTATGCTTATCCTTACAGAGAAAGAGCTGAAGACATTTTAGCACGTATAGACCACAGATATGGTCTGTGGCATCACGTTTCGCTGTATGCAACCTCCTTGATATAGAGTCGCAAACGTCATTGCTTTCCTTCAGTCCGAATTTTTTTAAAAATCTGACGACTTTCAACCACCATATCTTCCACCCCCTTATAGCTATCTGTATGGAACTGCTATAGTGTACAACGGGAGACTTCGGACAACACTTACATACTGACCATTCGTTTGCGTTTTGTAGTTTTAGCTGCAGAGCGAAATATTAAAACACACACACGTGGAATTTTATATAGACCGATAACTTACCATCCTAATATACTCCACCCTTTTATCATTATCAACCCTCAAGCAACAATGCAACCAATAAAACCATTTCAAAGAGTAAATATGATTTTGAAAGAGTAATTGTTGTTCCGCATTTCGCGTTATGTTCTTCAAATTACTAAACATCTAACAGGTCGCTATAAAACCGTGACTAAAACATTCCTCAGGTATAAATTAGTAACTGTACAAATATGTAAGTCTCTGCGTCGTGTCGTTCGGACGTGATAAGCGTACACCGAACAGACATTCACACTAATATAGATAGATAAATAGCTATCCGATCGCCATAAAACCGTGCCTAAAGCCTTCTTCGGGTAGACATTAGTAACTGCACAAATTTTTAGCTCTTTATGTCTTGTGGTTCAGACGTGATAAATGTACACCGAACAGACATTCACATGTATAGATATAGATGAACAAGAAAAATCACAGTTTCGCCGTCTATGAGATTCGTTTTGTTTGCCTCTTACAGCAGGCAAGTTCAAACTGTGGGTAAATTTCAGCCCTAGAACACGTAGGCAGATTGTACATATGTCAGAATTTGCGCACACTACTAATTTCTCCACAACAGACGAATCTTCTGGAATATCGGCCTTGTAACTTTAGTTCCTGATCACCCCTCATATATATAACGGTAGCACCGATGGCTCCTCAAACAAACAGGACAAATAGGAGTCTATACAACTGCTGGATTACGCCTATACAAACGAACACGAGTCAGAGTATTTGTCTGCGGCCCACAGTGAACTGGCGTGTTCTGTTGATCACACAGGGTATCAGCCGGCTTGTCGCCACGGAGTTCACTCGTATCCTCGCCAGGAAGTGGAGACTGCGCTTTCTGGCGTTCTGCACTAGACTTGCGCATAATAGTTCGCTATCGGGAGCGCCCACTTTAGTTCGCGGCTCTGCCGGGAATTAGTTCGTTCTTTTAGTTCGTCAGCTCCCAGTGTCGGCTCAGCGGCGTGGTCTGCGCGTGCAGGTGTAGGGGGAAGTTCCCCTCCTAGCTGCTTCATGCGCTTGCTGCTTGAGCCGCTAACGATATCACGCAAACCAAAAGAAACAGTTTGTGGATAATTTCTCGCGTTTAAGTTTAGAGTTATCTCTATATCTTGGCATTATGGAACTTATTAGTCAGATATTGCAGAGTGCAGAACACATCGAAACAGAAATTTTGTAGCACTGAAGTATGTAATCTAGCAGGCAGACGCTCACCTCGAAGTGACTCATCAGCAGAAGGCAAACACGTGATTTTTAATTCTGCTACGCGCCCTCTCGCTATTGCCCGTCGGTCTTCGGAAAAGAATTCGACGAACTATGAAGCGAGATACGTTTGGCATAATCATCCGCTGCTCCTAGTTCGTCCGCTCTTTTTGGCTTTTGCTACCGCTACTAAAAGAGCTCTTTTTTATGACAGATTTTTTATTTAATGAATCAGTGTCGCCAAAGCGTGTGCTATTACCCGTATTTTTTGGCAATTTGACATCAAATTCTTAGTCAAATAAACCAGTTATTTACACGAATGGGGAATACAATGGTATTCAACTACTTTGCATACAGAGTACTCGTAGTATTTTATTTTTAAAATAGATTTCTTGTGGCAGTGTACTATGAAACTACAACTGAGCTGCATCTCGGCTTGAAATGAAAGTTACTGGCAGAAGGGAATCACGCGATTCTGCGCGCTCTCGTGTCCTTTCGCTGTTCCCCGTCAGTCTTCGGAAAAGGAGTGTATGAACTAAGAGGCGAGGGATCTGCGAACTAGTTCGCGTAGTTCACCTGTGGGAGCGCTTTTTCGGACTAGTTCGTTCGTGAAATACACAAGACTATTCTGCAACTGTCCACTGGTTGACGATAGCGCGCGCTCACACACTGGGGCCATTCCATTTCAAATCGGACATAAGAAAATCTTGCATATTTTGTAGGATGTCATTTTTATATCATAGAAAATAAACGTTAAGTTAATGTCTTTTACAAACTCGCACTGTGACACGTAAACGCTCCCGGTTGTTTGTAGGGGCGAAAGTAACGTAGTGTCATGAAATCATGCCATTATGACTGACAGCTCGAAAAATTTTCAAATTTTCAATTAAATAAAAAAAAGGCCCTATTCTGTAGATTGACATGATATTCATGCGGTATTTTCATTTTAAATTCCAAGTACTTTCCATCATTTGTAATCTTTTGTCTATAAAATGCATTTTAAATTGATTAAAAATGTACGCCATATTGTTCAGAATTTGATTTAAAAATAGTATCAGTAAATAGTTTTATGGTGTCTTGAACAAAGAGCAGTAGAAAAACAAAAAGGACCTAGAAACTGCTCCAAATTTTCCGGCTGCGCTACGCCGTATTATTGCGGCTGCACTACGCCGTGAAATGCACCGTAACTCACAAACGGCTTTTAATCCAATTTACGTGGTTATGGTATATCGCCCCAAATTTGCTATTGGATAGGGGATTTCCTGTCAGAGGACACGTTCGTAGTAATCGATGGTAAGGCATCGACTAAAACAGAGGTGATATCGGGCGTTGCACAGGATAGTGTAATTGGTCCTCTGCTGTTCCTTAAAATCAAATGTTTGTAAAGATTATGGGACTTAGCTACGGGGTCATCAGTCCCTAAACTTACAAACTACCAATGAACTACTTACGAACTAGGACGGCACAAATATCCATGCCCGAGGGGGGATTCGAATCCCCGACCGAAGTGACCGTGCTGGCCGTGACTGGAGCGCCTCAGTTCCCTCGGCCACCGCGGCCGGCGCTGTTCCTTATTTACATAAACGATTTAGGGGAGAATCTAAGTAGCTCTCTTAGGTTGTTTGAAGATGACGTCGTCATTTACCGTCTAGTAAAACCATCTGAAGATCAAAACCAACTGCAGAACGATCTGAATAAGATATCACTATGGTGTAAAAATTGGCAATTGACTCTAAATAATGAGAAGTGTGAAGTTGTCCACATGAGTACGAAAACAATTCCGTTAAAATTTGTTTACAAGTTAATCAATCAAAAGTGAAGGCGGTAAACCCCACAAAATACCTAGGAATTACTATTACTTCAGACTTAAACTGGAAAGAACACGCAGATAATGTCGTAGGAAAGGCGAACCAGAGACTGCGTTTTATTGGCAGAACGCTTAAAAGATGCAACAGAGCTACTAAATAAACTGCATACACTACGCTTGTCCGTACTCATTTGGAGTACTGCTGCCCAGTGTGGGATCCTTATCAGGGTGTTTGACGGAGGATATCGAAAGAGTTCAAAGAAGGGCAGCTCGTTTCGTATTGTCACGATACAGAGAAGTCAGCGTCACGGAAATGATACAGGATCTGGGATGGGAATCATTGCAACAACGACTCTTATCGCTCCGGCGTGGGCTACTTACGAAACTCAAATCGCCAACAGTCTCCTCCGAATGCGAAAATATATTGTTGACTCCCATTTACATAAGTGTAAATGGCCATCAGAATATAATACGAGAAATCAGAGCTCGAACGGAGAGATTCAGGTGTTCTTTGTTCCCGTGCGCTATTCGAGAATGGAATGGGAGATAAATAGTATAATGGTGGTTCGATGAACCCTCTGCCAGGCACTTAAATGTGATTTGCAGAGTATGCCATGTAGATGTATATGTAGAACCCGCCAGTCCTTAAGCCCCCTGTTGACTGTGTCCAGCTGCGAGGCGAGGCGTCTTCCCCTGTTGAGTGGCGGACGGCAACCTGTCGCGGTCTAACTCAAATGTTGAAATGTTTGTAGAGCTTAAGCGGGGTCTTCAGTCCCTAAACTTACAAACTAGTTATAAACTAGCTTATACTAAAGCACAGACAAATATATACATAAGGGCCGGGTCCTACGCTCCGGGGTGCGGGGAGGGAGGGTTTCCAGCAGTTCCGTAAGATGTCCCATGCTGGCGCTGCGGTCAGAAGCAGCCCTTTAAACTGGCCAGAGCAGGCGGTAGGTAGCGGCTGTCCCCACCACCACCTCCCCTCAAACGCCGGCACGCCGGACACAGCCGTGGCCTCGTGGCAGGCGACACGAGCTCTCCCCTCACCCTCCCCTCCACGCTACCCTCTGACGTACGAGAGGCACCCTAAGACAGCGATCCGCCTGACACCTGCTAGCATCTTACGGAACTACGAGGGGAGCGTAGGACAGTGGTTTAGGGTGGGCTGCTTCTCTGTATATGTTACTCTGTGACTAAAGACAGCTCAAACATCCATGCCCGAGGGGTTATTCGAACCCCCGATGAGGTACAGTCTCGCGCATCGTAGCATAGCGCCTCAATGCGCTCGGCCGCTCCGCCGCGGCTCAGTGTAACTAGTTAGTGCAGTGCGAGCTTACGTATTTATTACTTCATTATTTTTTTTCTATGTTATGGATAAGGGGCTCCGTAATACTAAAGAAGAAAACCAAAGTTTAATAAAAAGAAGTTCGGCCCATGTAAGTTTAACCATTGTGAAAAATGAACTTATTATAATCAACGTAAAAAAATAGGTTTCACAACAATGAATTAATAGCTGTCACGTAATTACTATTTTCCTACATCTAATTCAGATATTCAACTCAAAATGAACCGTAGTTTACTGAAATCCGGTGAGATTCTTGAGTTATACAACACACGAAGTGTCGTGTTAGGAACATAACGCTAATTTCCCCGAATTTTAACTCGTAAAATAGTAATCATTTAAGGGGGAAATTCATGTGAATTGTTTTCTTTTACCTTAATTGGCACAAGTACAAATTACTAATTATTAAAAAATAAGAGGTCAATTATCTCATTCTTCGCCCGATTTGAAATGGAATAGCCCAGTTGCATGATATCGATGTGGCATGTTCAAATTAACTGTACTGCGGTAATTAACTGCGATAATATTTGTCACAAAACATTGCAAAAAGGTGATAGTAGCAATAATGAAGGAGCGACAAGAAATTTCAGTCTAAAGCAGTCTAAACAGAGCGACGCGGGAATTATCGAGAGGTCTGAGGCGCCATATCATGGACAGCGCTGCCGCTTCCACCGGAGGTTCGAGTCCTCCCTAGGGCACCGAGGTGTGTGCTGTCCTTAGCATGAGGTAGTTTCAGTAGTGTGTAAGTTTAGGGACCTCAGACCTCAGTAGTTTGGTCCCTTAGGTTTCACACCAGTATAAAACATTTAAGAATGTTAAGTCTGGCCCAGCGGTATGAGGCGCGCCAGTCACAGTCTGCAAGGGCGCTACGGTTCGAATCCCCTCTCGGGCATGGATGTTTGTGTCGTCTTTATACGGAAATTTAACTGGCGACCGCTATGTCACTTGTGGTATCGGCTGACAGCTGCTATAACACACATACAACAGAATTCTACGTATTTACACAGTTGTACGTTACAGACTGACTACTGAATACGAATCTGCATCAGGATGTTTCGGTGTCTGCAGTCTTTATAGAAGCTGCGAATTCAAGAGTCTAATAACGTATTTCATAAAAGCGCGGTATGAAATTTCGTGAGCCTGTCAGTAATACAGTTCCAGTTCGAAGTTTGCAATATGCTCTAAGGCGCTAAGGCGCCTTGCTGCGGAGCGCGCAGTTGTTCCTCGTCGGAGGTTCGAGTCCTCCTTGTGTGTGTGTGTGTGTGTGTGTGTGTGTGTGTGTGTGTGTGTGTGTGTGTGTGTGTGTTGTCTTCAGGTTAGTTTAAGTATTTTGTTATCCTAGGGATTGATAACTACAGTAAGTCCCATATACTTACAAACATTTGAACTAACATTTAAGTCGGTGCCTCTGTCACGTGTTATCCCAAACGGAGGAGTTTCATTTCGTTCACCGAGATTAACACCGCTGCACCTTTCGTCGTCCGTGTAGCACACAGCATCTCGACGGTACGACCAATATCGGCGGGTGTTCTACAAGGAAGCGTTCTTGTACAGGTGATATATATACATTGTACACGGCAATCTCCCGACGTCGCCCAGAGTCTTCAATGCCATGTACACGGATGATACAGCCATAATCACACCTATTCGATGGCCTGAGGCAGTTCACACAAGATTACAGGATGCCTGTGGCGACATAGAACGATGGGTTGGAGATTGGAGCGTGGGGTTCAACCCAGCGAAGACACAGGCAATGGTAGTAAACAGGAAACGGGAGCAACCTGTCCAGATTGTACATTTCTTGGGACACCAACTAGAATGAACAAATTCGTCCAAATACTTGGGTGTGACCACTGATAGGAAGCTCACCTGGAAGGGGCACATTACCGAAGAGCATAAACAGGAGTTCTACACCCACTGGCTAACGAAAAATCGAAGCTGTCTATCTCCAGCGGAATGAATCTCTACCGCACCTGCATTCGAGCAATAGGGGCTATGGATTTGACGTCTGGGGAAACGCGGCATCTAGTTACATCAAACGGTTGCAACAGCACCAAAACAAGATGTTACGTCGAGTATTTCAAGACCCACAAACATCTACATGAAGCGGGGCACGAGCCTCTCGCCCAACGAAGATTCCGTCTTGCAGCGCGATGAACCTACGAAAGGATACAAAAATCGGCGAATCCATTTATTCAATAGCCGGGACAGCCAAACAACACAGGCTGCCCGTCGCCCTATTTGAATAAATAGTGGGACGACACTGAAGATATGGCAATAGTTCCGATGCCCCATGATAGACGACACTATTCAATGAAGTACACATACTGACACGAAATCCCAGATATTGTAGTAAATGACACATGGTAGACACTACTTTTTTCTAGTCTCGGAATCACGCAAAGATCAGAAGTTGAGGGTCCGGGTTGTTTTCATGTTTTATCTCTGGCAGTGTGCTTTCCGAAGGCAGTTAAGATTGCTGGAGTCAGTGTTGGTGTGAGAATCCTCTCTCTACATTCTGGTCCTTGCACGAGCGTGATAAGAGGAATCGTGTTTGCAGTTCTGCTGCTCCGTTGGTCATCGATTACTCGTGGTTTCCCGTAGCAGATTGGCTTTCTCCTCTGAGCACCACCAAGCTACTCCAGATTCCCGTGAACAATATTTTCCGGTGTGGTAAGTTCACTCGTGCTCCCCGCTTTCTTTTCCTTGAGCCCGCGAAGGTGTTCCTGGGTCCCACATACTACGATATGGTCCCAGAGGCGACAACGAGTAGTTCATTTTGTGTCGCGTAGTGGGGTTTTATATATGAGGAACTGCGAAGCAGGATTTCTCATACCATTTGGAATTTTAAATATTTAATAAATTTCGATGGATTGAGAGAACTTTCGGCAGTGAACGCTTTGTACCGAAATCCTGCCCAAAACTGTTTTTGAGAGTTTTAAACGCTTAAAGCACTCTCGTTCATGTTTCACTTAATTAAAAGTGTAAATACACCTAAAGAACCACTTTTTTTGCCAAACTTTTGAGAGGCGTCTAGGATGACTCGAAACATACAGGGTGAGGCAGTTAAAAGTTTTCCTCTAATTACTTATATAAAAAAAATAATTGTATTACACTTGTATAACAAAAATGTGAGGACATGGGCTGCATGAATTATATTGAGAACTCGATGGTACAACGTTACTTCATTATTAGTGGGCTTACCTACGGTTGTCGTGATCCGTAATTTCAGATACAGAGTACGAGACCGTGGCGCGGAGCAGAATAAAAAAATCTGCAAACCAACGCGACAGGGACAAATAATAAATAATAGCTGCGTGTGAACATGTTCAGTTCTCCGGAAAACAGAAAAAGACAAATGAACGCTTCCGAAACTCCAACAAGCGCCGTCAACATGTTTCCCCGAGTACTTCTCGCTGCCATTTGATACGCACTGCATACAAATCATCACTCGCGTGCCGCTTGGCGTTCGTCTCAGCTTGGCCTACCAAGCACAGTAAAATAAATAAGCGGTCTCAAAACGCAGAGCAGTGAGAGAAGCGGCCACTTGTGCCGTTTGGGCGTTTAACGACCGTGATCTCTGCGCACTGTTCAGTGCTTGCAAGTATAAAACGCTGTTACTAAAGTTTACTTGTGTAGTTTGCCGAAAATGTATAATGAAAGCTGAAGGAGTGTTTTCTATGCGATGTCAGAGTTAAAGAAATAGTTTATTTCCACAGTGAACCGTTTAAACACTGTTATTTGACGTTGTCGTTTCGAAAGGAAATAAGGAAGAGAGATGAGAGTGTAACATCCCGTCGATAAAGTGGTTAGAGACTGAGTACAAGCTTGGCCTGCTGTTTGTCAAGGGTGGTGGACGAAAATCGGCCGTGGTCTCTGAAAAGAAACATCCCGGCATTTGATAGGAGCGACTCATGAAAATCACGGCGAATCTAAATCAGCATGGCCGAAGCCGCGGCGGAGCGGCCGAGCGCATTGAGGCGCTATGCGACGATGCGCGAGGCCGTTCCCCGTCGGGGGTTCGAATCACCCCTCGGGCATTGATGTTTGAGACGTCTTTAGTAGAAGGTAGTTGATAAGTAGTTTGTAAGTTTAGGGACTGATGACCCCGCAGTTAAGTCCCTTAAGTTTAACAAACATTTGAACTTTTAGAGCAGAATGGGGCGCTCTGTGGAACTCACGGACTTCGAACGTGGTTTGGTGATCGGGTGTCACTTATGTCACAAGTCTGTACGCAAGATTTCCACACTCCTAAACATCGCTAGGTCCACTGTGTCCGATGTGATTGCGAAGTGGAAACGCGAAGCGACACGTACAGCACGAAAGCCCAGAGGCCGAACTCGTCTGTTGACTGCCAGAGACGGCCGATAATTGAAGAGGGTCGCACAGTGTAATAGGCAGGCAGCTATCCAGACCATCATACAGGAATTCCAAACTGCATAAGGATCCACTCCAACTACTATGACAGTTAGGCAGGAGATGAGAAAACATTGATTTCATAGTCGAGCGGCTGCCCATAAGCCACACATAACGCAGGTCAATGCCAAACGACGCCTCGCTTGGTGTAAGAATCGTAAACATTGGACGATCGAGCAGTAGAAAAAAGTTATGTGGAGTGACGAAACACGGTACACAATGTGGCTATCCCATGGCAGGATGTGGGTATGACAAATGACCGGTGAACCTCATCTCCCACCACGTGTAGAACGAACAGTAAAATTAGGAGGCGGTGGTGTTATGCTGTGGTCGTGTTTGGTGTGGAACTATCACAGCACAGGCCTACATTGATGTAGGCTTCCCACTGTTGAAGACCAATTCAGGGATGGCGATTGTACCTGTTCATAATGCACGGCCTGTGGCTGAGTGGCTACACGACAGTAACATCCCTGTAATGGACTGACCTGCACAGTATTCTGACTTGAATCCAATAGAAAACCCTTAGGAATGTTTTGGAACGTCTACTTCGTGCCAGGCCTCACCGACCTATATCGATGCCTCTCATCAGTGCAGCACTCCGTGAAGAATGGGAGGCTAATCCCCAAGAAACCTTCAAGCAACTTATTGAACGTATACCTACGAGAGTGGAAGCCGTCATCAAGGATACGGGTGGGTCAGCACCATACTGAATTCCAGCAGTACCGATGGACGGCGCCACCAACTTGTAAGTCATTTTCAGCCAGATGTCCGGATACTTTTGGTCACATAGGGTATTACATCTTTTGCACCATATGACTTTCTTTCAATTACTACGAACAGTGACATTTTATGAGAGCAAATCACGAATAATTAAGACGATACTGCATAGTCACGTGAATTGGTTAGAAGCGGCTTTTCAGGAACTTTGTCTAAAGCTTTCTGGATATCTCAAAATGTGGAATCAAATTGAGATCCCATGAAAACAACGATCATTACTTCTTGATTACCTGACATCTAATTCAGGTTTTTATACAGGATGCGATCTTGAATGTAATCCTTATGAATCTCTTTGTGAGATATTTATTGGCCATAGATCACTTATATATATTATTTTAAATTGATGACTAGTTTCGACTCGTCCATGTCCAGGCATGGTAAGACGTCTGTGTTTCAGATGAGCTGAAACCATATTGGCAAGCTATAAATGGTGTGCACATAACCAGTTCAAAAATGTTCAAATGTTTGTATAGCTTATGAGACTTAACTACGGTGTCATCAGTCACTAAACTTACAAACTACTTATGAAGTAGCTAACACTAAGGACGGCGCAAATATCCATGCCCGAGGGGGGATTCGAACCCCCAGACCGTAGTGGCCGTGCAGACCGTGTCTGACGGGCCACAGTCCCCTCGGCCACCGCGGCAGGCACACATAACCAGTCAAATACGCCTTAGGGTCATGTTGTTCAGTACCGCGTGTGGGACAGGAAAGCACAGGGTACTGAACAACATGTCCCTAAGGCTTGGTTATGTGCATACCATTTATAGCTTGCCACTATGGTGTCAGCTCATCTGAAACATACGTCTTACCACGCCTGGACATTAAGATTTGATAATAACTCTTTAACGTGTCGAAATTAGTCATCAATGTAAAATCAATGTATATAAGCGATCTATGGCTAATAAAGATCTCGTAAGAGATGCATAAGAATCATTACTTCGTTCGAAAACTCCATAAGACCGATACTTTGCAAATTTGTGTTGGTTATGTGGTGTCGCACAAGTCCAAAGTGCGCACCACCTACTTTCGCCGCGCGCTGCCATGCACGCACGGCGCGGCGTTCTTACGACGTCAGCCACGAGCTCCCTCTGCTACAACTCCGCTCGTGGCCACCACTGAACGACATCGTTCACTTGGGACTGAGATAGGAACCAGTTAAGACCTTCGGAATCAGATAGGCACGAATGAAGACTTGGCTAACGGATAGACACTAGGCAGGCCTCTAACTCAACTATGTATCAGCACTCTGCAGTACTGAATTGTGTAAAAGTTAAGTATTGTATACATTCTGTGCAATATATATCTCGTTCTAATTTACTCTAGTGTTTCTAGTTTCTGGCTGCTCCCTTCCGTACCTGCACCAGCGTGCTATCTTTATTCCTGTGTCGGTCTCATTCCACTCGGCCACCGACACCTACGACGGAAACGAGACACAAAATCGGCGACGAGGCTTGGACACAAAAGTGGCGACGAGGATGGGATACAAAAGGTTACGTGTCAACATTTTTTTTCCTTCGAGGTATTTCACAGTGCAAGAACACAAACTACGTCCCAAAATCTTATTCTAACGAATACAGGGACTACCTTTTGAACACCTTGTGAGCCTCAGGCGAAATGCTGGGATGAACTGGTTTGCGCGCCATAGAGGGGATGCGGCGAGGCCTTGGAATTAATTTTGTGCCGGCTGCAGCGTTAATTCTGTTTGGCGCGCGGCTCATTATGCGTCCCTGCTGCTTCATTAGACCACTGCCTGCCGCCGTCAAACCGCGCTAAATTTATCAAACAACAAGCACACGCGCCCTACTCCGTCGCTGGTTTGGTAATCGTGTTTGTACCGCCTCTTCTACGACAGACTTTAATGGAAGCAGAAAGAAGAAGATTAGGGTTTCCTGTCCTGTGGACAAAGTGGTCAAATTTGTCGCGTTGAAATGGAAGCAGGCTTGACTTCGAAGGAAGGGTTGTTCAAATGTTTGTAAATCTATCGGACCAAACTACGTGGTCATCAGTCCGTAGCTTACAAACTACTTAAAACTAGGTAAACTAACCCAAGGACAGACACACACACCCATGCCCCAGGGAGGACTCGAACCTCCACGGCGAGCAACCGCGCGCTCGGCAGCGAGGTGCTTTAGACCGCTCGGCTACTCCACCGCGGCGCATAAGTAGAAATGATCATCAGAATAAAATACGAGAAATCAGAGATCGAACGGAGAGATTCAGGTGTTCTTTCTTCCCTTGTGCTATTCGAGAATGGAATGGGAGATAAATAATATAATGGTGGTTCGATGAACCCTCTGCCAGGCACTTAAATGTGATTTGCGGAGTATCCCATGTAGATGTAGAGGAAGTGACAATGGTACGCCAAGTACCCTCCATCACACCCCCTGAGGGGGCTTGGGTAGTGTGGATGTGGATGTAGACATCGCCATTGTATGTTATGAACAATGGGGACACGAAACAAAAGCTTTCCGTGCAAGAGCTGTGACGGTTTCATGTTCTTTCCCCTGTTACTGCGTGATCATCATGAAAATAATTCTTCTAAGCACACGGACTGCGTGAAAACGTAAAACTGTTCTGTCAGCATTTCTATAATATTTTATCATTTGTGTAAGTGTAATATGTTTTACAGACTCAGGACTCTTAACTAAGACTCGAAATATAGGCAGGCGCAGAAAATGTCTCATTTAGCGCAGGTAATGTAATAAGGTGTCAGGGAGGACGTGGCGTGTTGAGAGAGGCTGCGATTGCCTGGGGCAGCCGCAGACGGCGCGCATCTTCCATTCCGACGCGGCGGAATCCTCATACATATATTTATAAGCCGAGGGGACTGTTTGTTTAGAAAACATATTACCGCGGAGGACGAGGAAATGGCACATTCACCCATACTGTCTTCCCTGCCACGAGCACACCCTAACGACGAATGCGTCAGCCAAATTCTAGCTCCTCCCGCCTTCTTCAAACTAATATAGCTATGTCTTTCTTAATATGCCATCAGTTCCCTTCCTGCTATAGATAGGCTCATAAATTGTAGAGCACTAGTTTTCAAATATCATGGAATAACAGTAAAAATCATCATTGTATGGAACTTTATGACATTTAGGAAACGATGCGAATAAATCGCTATAAATAAAACGGGAAACCAGAGTTCCAGGCAAATAATACAAGTTACGATTTTCAGACTGTATATTTCAAAAATATCGAAAATTTCAGTTTACGTCTATACATACAGCGATGCGAGGTGTGCTTACTGGTGTTTTCTGCAAAGTTTTAAAGGATTTCTGCAGGTATTTTTTATGAGTGGACGCAGAGCTACTATAATTTCTTAAAGTCACACATTTTTCTACGTATTTTGTTCTATTTTGAAATTAAAACTTTCTTTGATTATTTAGATATTAGGTATTACCACTCTTGTGAATTATGAAGCGACATGTGTATTTCCTCTTCAGTATTTGCACTAACGTACATTAATGTGTCATGTTTTCTGGCAGAGTAAACAAACCCGCATAAGATTTGCACTTTTCCACGTTAAGTATGGACTATAGTTGCACTTTGTGATAGATGTGGCTGCATATACTATGACTTGGCAAAACTGTTGTTAGGGATTCATTATGTATTGCTTCTTTCTCAGAACTGACTTGTCGAATGTAATATCTGTAGCATACCAATATTTGTTGTGACGTATCTTAATCCTTAGTGGCCCAAGGAACCAAATTGAGTTGTGAAACAGCTTTATTTTGTATAATTACATTACAAATGATATATAAAACTAGTACATGAAGTGAGAAAAGTACTCGAGGGTTTACAAATTTTTTTAGAACATATGGTTACGTAGTGAAACAACTGGTCGACTACATAACGTTTTCAAGACATGTATCAAAGTAAAACATTAGTCTACTCTACAATGCATAACCTTTCGTAACTTACCAGACCTATGCCATCTGAGAAGATAATACAGTGGAAAATAATATATGTAACCTCACAATCTTCAGTAACACACCGACATACACTGCGCAGCTGAATGTTTATGTCGCTTTCCCGCGAAAACGTATTATCCGAGCCGGCAGCGAGTTGAATATCTTGACGACAGAGGGTACTCCAGAGTATACTCCAGTGCCGTGGTGGTTTTAGAGAGCAGCCACTGAGCCGTCTTTGAGACATGAAATTAAAGGTGGTCTCACTGAGAAACCAGTTGTACGCAAAGGGTTAATAATGTTGGAGAGGGCTAACTTGGCTAATTTCTAAATAACGAAAATGAAGGGTTTATTTTGACATAAAAGCAGCCTATGCAGGTACCTCACTTTCATTTAGAAATTCTTGTTCGTGATTTAGTGCGAAATGAGTTTATGGAACATGTACGGAAACAACAGCACCCTTCCTGAGTTAAAAAAAAAATGTTCAAAAGTTCGTAAACCTACCGAACCAAACAAATATGTCCATAGCCTTACAAACTACTTAAATTGAATTACACTAAGGACAACACACACACCCATGCCAGAGGGAGGACTCGAACCTCATGCGGGTACGACCGACCAGTCCATACCATGACTGAATGCGTTGGCGTAGCCGCGGTAGAGTGACCGAACGTTCTAAGGCGCCTTGCTGCGGAGAGCGCGGTTGTTCGCCGTCAGAGGTTCGAGTCCTCCAAATGTTTAAATGTTTGTGAAGCTTAACGGACCTTACAGCGGGGTCATCAGTCTTTACAAACTACTTATGAACTACCTTATACTAAAGACAACACAAACATTCATTCCCGAGTGGGGATTCGAACCCCCGACGGGGAACGGCCTCGCGCATCGAAGCATAGCGCCTCAATGCTCTTGACCACTCCGCCACGGCTCGAGTCCTCCCTCAGGCACGGGTGTGTGTGTTGCCCTTAACGTAAGTTAGTTTACGAAGTTTGTAAGCCTAGGGACTGATAACCGCTGCAGTTAAGTCCCTTAGATTTACAAACATTTGAACATTTCAGTTGGCCTTGTAACTTCATATAACGTGGCTTTTCCACAGCTGCGAACAGCTGAAAGCAAGACGAAACTACGATCGTTACTTTTCCGAGAACATGCACCTCTATGAATATTCGATGACGTCTTCTTGGGTAAAATATTCCGGAGGTAAAACAGTCCCGCATCCAGATCTCCAGACGGAGACTACTCAGGAGTATGTTGTCATCAAGGAATACAAAATAGCCATTTTGCGGATCGGAGCGTTGAATACTCTATCCATTAATCGGGAAAAGTAAGTTAGAAAATTTAAAAAGAGAAATGGATAGGTCGAAGTTAGATATGGTGAAGATTAGCGAATTTCGCTGGCAGGACGCACAGGACTTCTACTCAGGTGAATACAGCGTTATACATTCAAAATCAATTCGGGGGAACGCAGGAATAGGTCTAATAATGAATATGAAAATAGGAAACGAGTAAGTTATTTTGAATAGCTTAGTGAACGCATTATCGCAGCAAAGATAGACACGAAGACAACTCCAACCACAGTTGTACAAGTTTCTACCCTCGCTAGCTCTGTCGATGATGAGGAGTTTGAAGAAATGTATGATGGGATAAAGGAAATTATTCAGACAGTTCAGGGAGAGAACTTGATTGTGATGGGGCAAAAATGTTCAAATGTTTGTAAATCTAAGGGACTTAACTACTTTGGTCATTAGTCGCTAGGCTTACAAACTACTTAAAGTAACTTATACTAAGGACAACACAAACACCCATGTCCGAGGGAGGACTAGAACCTCCGACGGTGAGAAACCGCGCGCTCCGCAGCAAGGCGCCTTAGAACGCTCGGCCACTCCAAAGCGGCTGCGATGGGGTACTGGATCTCAGTAGTAGGAAAAGGAAGTGACGAAAAATAGTAGGTGAATATGGTCTGCGGAAAAGGAATGAACGAGAAAGTCGCCTGGTAAAATTTTGCGCAGAGCACAATTCAATCATGACAAACACTTAGTTTGAAGCTCCACGCAATAAGGTTGTATACATGGAAGAAATGAGGTACAAAATTCAGTTTTAGTTCAAAGACAGATTTCGAAACCAGGTTCTAAACATGTCCAGGCGCATCTAAAGACTCTGACCCTAACTTATCGGTTATGAAATGTAAATCAAAACTTAACAGACTGGAAAAAGGTAGAAAAGTAAAGATATGGAACCTGTATAAATTGAATGAACCAGAGGTAGTTGAAAGCATTAGGCAAGGACAGGCCGAAACGAGGGAAGCCGCGGCGGAGCGGCCGAGCGCATTGAGGCGAGGCCATTCCCCGTCGGGGGCTCGAATCCCCCATTGGGCATGGCTGTTTTTGTTGTCTTTAGTATAAGGTAGTTCATAAGTAGTTTGTATGTTTAGGGACTGATGACCCCGCAGTTAAGTCCCTTAAGCTTGACAAACATTTAAAAGGATGGAAAGTAATACAGTAAAAGAAAAATGGGTAACTTTGGGAGACACAGCAGTGCAGGCCGCAGAGGATCATATAGGTAGAAGGACAAGACCTAATAAAAATCTTTGGATAACACAGAAGATACTGAATTTGAGTGATAAAAGGATAAAATATAAAAATGCAGCAAGTGAAGTACGCAAAAGGGAGTAATACGGCTGAAAAATGAAATTGACAGGAAGTGTAGACTGGCTAAGCAGGAGTGGATAGAGAGAAAATGGAAGTCCATATAAGAATATATAACTAGGGAAAAGATGATACTGCCTACAGAAAAACAAAACAGACGTTTGGACACCAGAAAAGCAGTTGAATGGCTATCAAGAGCTCAGATGCAAAACCAGTGATAAGCAAAGAAGTTTAGTTAAGTCCCATAAGCTCTACAAACATTTTTTGAGGTTATAAGATGAACATAAACAACCCCAAAACACGGGTAATGAGATGCAGTCTGTGAAAATCAGGCTATGATGAAGCAGTTGGATTAGGTTATGAGACAATAAAAGTAGTAGAGAGTCTCGTATTTGGGTAGCGAGATAACGTCTGATGTCAGCAGTATGAAGATATAAAATGCAGAATGGCTTTGGGAAGCGAAATTTGTTGACGTAATCAATAATTTAAATGTTAGGAAGTTATTTCTGAAAGCATTTGTCTGGAGTGTAGCATTCTATTGGAGTGAAACGTGGGGAATAATGAGTTCAGAGAAAAATATGATAGAAGCTTTTGTTCAAATGTTTGTATAGTAGAAGCTTTTGAAATGTGGTGCTACAAAAGAATGCTGAAGGTTAGATGGGTATATAGCGTAACTAATTAGGCTGTGTTAAACAGAATTGGGAAGAAAAGAAATTTCTGGCATATCTTGACTAAGAGAAAGGGATAGATTAGTGGGACACATTCTGAGACATCATAGTCTCGTCAATTTCGCACTTCAGGGAAATGTGTGGTGTAAAAATCGCAGAGGGAGACCAAGAGACGAATACAGTAAGCGGATTCAAATGGATGTGTGTTGCTGTTCTTATGAGGCGATGAAAAGTCTAGCACAGTATAGAGTAGGGTGGAGAGCTACATCAGTCCAGTTCAAATGTTTGTAAGGCTTAAGGGACTTAACTGCGGGGTCATCAGTCCCTAAACTTACAAAATACTTATGAACTACCTACACTAAAGACGACACAAACATCCATGCCCAAGGGGGGATTCGAACCCTCGACGGCGGACTGCCGTGCGCACCACAACATGGTGCTCCAGTACGCGCGGCTAATCCACCGCGGCATCGGTCCAGTCTCCGGACTGAATACCCCTCCCGCGTCGGAGCTTCCAATCCTCCCTCGGACATAGATGTTTGTGTTGTCTTTAGTATAAGTAAGTTCATAAGCGGTTTGTAAGTTTAGGGACTGATGACCCCGCAGTTAAGTCCTATAAGCTTTACAAACATTGGAACATTTTGGCCCACTTTATGTTACGGTAGTAACACTAAAAGTGGGCCTTTGCGATCGTTTTTTGACAGCTCGAAATTTAAATAAAAATAACGGCTCAACCATTCATCTGACACGAAAACTGAATAACCGAATTTGTAGAGAGAAAATTCTCTACACCTTTGCTCTCTTATGTTTTTTTTTTTTTTTTTTTTTTTTTTTTTTTTTTTTTTTTTTTTTTTTTTTTCATATCTCGTATCATTTCAGAGATATTTGCAAAAATAACGGCGATTTTGGGATATCTGTCTGTCTGTCCGTCCGTAACGTGTTCCCACTTTTTAAAACGAACCGTTCACTCGATCAGCACCAATTTTTACAGACATAATTGTAGGCCACCAGAGACCAGAACCTCCCCTTTTCAAATTTTTCGGACGAAAAATACGGTACTAATACTAAAAAAAGCCGTTTTTAATATAATTATAATTGCAAACGAATCGTTCATCTGACACGAAAATTGAATAACCGAATTTGTAGAGGAGAAAATTCTCTACACGTTTGCTCTATTATGTTTTCTTCATATCTCGTATCGTTTGAGAGATATTTGCAAAAATATCTGCGATTTGGCACCGTCCATTGATTTTACAAAAACCAGCCGTTCGCAGATGTCACGTGACATTCCACGCCCAGAACTCTCTCTGGCATACGCTATCTTGCGTTGCGTGTTTGAAGATTTTTTATTATAACTTACACGTTGTTATTTCAAAGCAACGGCGCACTGGAGAATTAACAAAAACACGTCGTTCTTCGTACGATAAATGACAATCTAGTGTCTAAAAATGCCATATTAGCATCAGTTAACAACTGCCATCAATAGTACGAAAGTAAAGGACGAATTTCGTAACTGTTCGCTGTAGCGTAGTGGGCAGCCTGTTGGATGGTGATACACATAGTCCCTGGTTCGACACTCGCCACTCCCCAATATTTCTTCTCCTTTTTCCTAAAAGGGTTAAGCATTGGGCGCATAGATATTATCAAAATAGTAGAGTCGTAATTATATCACTATAATTATTATTTACATTATTATTTTTGTCCGAAATGTTTGCAAAAAATGATAAAACTACGAATTTAAAGTGGGCCGTAAAACACGTCAGTGCGATTTTTTGACTGAATACCAACACAACAACACGACACGAGTGAAAAAATATTTTGAAAGTCTTTGACTTGAGTGATTCTCAGAATTTCGATACAGACTCGGTGCGACATATGGACACTGGTGTGTGGTGATCTGCGCACGGGCTCGGACGTTGGGTGAGGCGCAGCCTTGAACCGTGCGTCGAGCGGTGAGCGCGCGTTACGCAACTGCGGGCGCTGTTGCGAGTGGACTCGATTTGCTGGCTTAGCGCGTTTATTCACTTCATTACTCCCCCGCTGCCCGCTAGTTTGCGGAGCAATTTATTGCAGAGCGCAGCGGAAGCTGCAAACGTGCCGCCCGGAGCCAGCTTAGCCACACTCCGAGGGTTTTACCGACACACGTAATGCAGTTATAAATGCTGCTACACGTATTTTAAAATGGAAGGTTCGTCAGGGACGTAAGGTTCGTGTAACGGACTCATGAAAACTCAGGAATATTCCAGCCTCCGCTGGCTATCGAGTAGTCTAAATCAGTCTACATGTTTCCTTTTCCTGTTCTGTTGTAAACATTTATATTGCGAAGGATGAAGCGGAAATATTCCCGATGATACATTAAGAAACAAAATTGTTCAATACGTTCGTTGAATCCGATAAATTCTAATATATCGCATATTTTCGTGATAGACAAGCTGGTACGCGGCGCGTTGCTGCTGCAGAAGAAATAATTGTGCAAATAACGGTTGAAATTCGGAAATGGTAGCCTGTTTGATTACGAATGAAAGAATGAAATTTTCTTATTGATACCAAAGTCGCTGCTTTTTATTAAATTATTTAATACGACAGGCCTGTTTCGGCGTGAATGCCATCGTCAGGTGTACCTTGTAAGATCGCTGCTTCTCTTATATGTATAAGTTCTTATTTACGTATATAAAAGAACTGTTGTTGTTGTAGCTCTTATATTTTAAAATATTGTATCGCTGGCATATCTGTCAAAATGGCTGTCAAACATTGGCACATAAGAATTATTTTAAAAAAAATTATATATACAGCTTTATAAGAGCTATAACAACAACAGTAATTTTACATATATAAATAAGAACTTATACATATAAGAGAAGCAGCGATCTTGCAGGGCACACCTGACGATGGCATTCACGCCGAAACAGGTCTGTCGTATTAAATAATTTAATACAAAGCAGCGTCTTTGGTATCAATAATTTACAATGTCTCTAAATGACATATATGACGCAGCGGGCCCAGAAGATTATAAATGAAATTTTCATTTTATAGTCGGTAATAAATACATTTATTGAAATATGACGATATATAAAGGAGAAGTATAAATGACATTCATTTTATTTTATTGACTTCAGTATTCAAGTACTTTAGGGTAGACAATATTTTTTTGTTTTTTCTTCTTCAGCAAAAACAAACAAATTTCTTGGCTGTCCGACTCGTTAGCACGCCATCTGGTCATTTCTAGATTCAATCCGCACACATGAAGTGACTGACCTTGTGCCTTGTTGATGGTCATTGAGAATGCAAATCGAATGGGGAAATGCAGTCGTTTGAAATCTTATGGCATGTCGGTGGAAAAGATGGAAATGCATGGAATGCGCACATCGTCTCCTTTCGACTTTCCAGTACGAATAGTTGTCTCGATGACATTCGGCATCATTTTCTTCACAGTTATGATATGTAACTCACATCCGTCGGCATCGAAATGAGTAGGACACAATAAAACGTTGATCTGTTTGTTTGTGTTACAGTCAAACATCTCACTACTTCAGTGGCCCTTCAAATATATTTCCCGGTACGAAACGCGCGCCACCTACTGTTACGTTAACTGGACTATTTCCATAGCCTTCGCGGAAGAGCAAGGAGTATGTTGACGAATTTTTATCGCAATCAGATGAACGTTATGGCAGCACATGAAAGCGAACAAACCAACAAATATACATGAGGTCTCCAATCTTCCATTCGCCCGTCGCCTCCTTTTCCTTCTCTCTGTTCACCTGCTCCTTCCCTATCTCCTCCTGTCTCTTTCTCTGTCCATTTCCACCTCCCCTCCCTCTGTTCAGTTCCTTTCATCTGTCCACCTCTGTCACCATCTCCCTCTCTCATTCTCCTCCTCTCCCCTCTCTCTGTCCGTCTCCCCCCTTCCCTTTCTATCCGTCTCCTCCTCCACCAACTCCTGTCCCTCCTGTATATGAAAACATGCATACATGCGTCACGTTTCATGGTGACTGGTCAAACGGTGTCAAAGTCGCAAGGTACCCTCCATCTTGCTAAATTCACTGGCTTGCAGATTACAAAAATTTCCTTCATGAAAACATACATTTCTGTGATTAGTATTACAAAAAACAGCCTTGATCGCAAAAATTAACAGTTTTTATTCACCGGTTTCGATAACACTTACCTGCTGGCAGCAGAACAGCCAGGACAGCCCAGCCCAGCCGAGTCCAGCACTGGCCACATGGGCTACACTTTATTCCGAAGATGACCTACATCAGGTCAAAATAAAAACTTAATTTTTGCTATGAAGACTGTTTTTTGTAATACTAATCATACCAAATAGATCGCTGTTTCTCCCCTCTGACAATGTTGTCTAAATTAATGATACATTTCTGTGCTGGCTTTCTTGGTGACAAGCCAAACAATTTGGATGTTTGTTGTAACGAACCCTTTATTCCACATTTTATTCAACTGCGTCCAGCTGTTTCAGCGTTAAGAGAAACGAACGTATTTACCCATTGTAAGGTACTCTCTGACACGCACTGTGCGGTGGCTTACGAGAGGTAGCTCGTGTATTAATCAGGGTATAACAAACTCTGTTCCAAATTTTATTCATATCCGTCCAGACAATTCAGCTTTTAGGCGTAAGAAACGAATTAAGTAATTGTAAAGCACCCTCCGCCATGCACCATACGAAGTTAATTGTAGTATGCCTATAACATTCTCGCGAGTGCAAGCAACGAGTTGACAAAGTTTTATCGCAATCGGATGTACGGTATGGTACGAATACGTAAAATACGAACGAAAAGACAAAGAAACAAATAATTTTCATATATTAAATAATGTCGGCATTTATGAGTATGGAGATAAGGTAAGCACGTTGAAACGAAGACAGTTATATGCTTCTAGATCCAACTTTGAAGGTGGCAAGCACATTCTTGCCTTGACCTGATGCCCACTGAAAACAGTAAAGTAATTTTCTAATGAAATCCTAAAAATACACTGACAGAAATATGACATACATCGGCTTTAAGCCGTCGGCACACAGAGCGTGTAAGTGAACCAGAGTGGTCAACGTGCAAAGGTTCTGACGTCACGACGTGCGAGAGACAACGCCTGTGAATTTACAGCTCCAAGCGCAGTCTTCTTCACCCAAGAGACGACGAACTGTAATGGTGTTACCGTAAAGATCTCCAACAGTATTTTTAAAACGATAGTTCTTTGTCATATCCCCATCCGTGAATTATTTACTAAATGGTTTCTGAAGTAACTGAGCCGCGTGGGAGTAGCCGAGTGGTCTGGAGCGCCACGTTACCGATCGCGCGGTCGGGGTTTCGAATGCCCCCTCGGGCATGGATGTGTGTGCTGTCCTGAGGTTAGTTTAACATAGTTTAAGTAGTTTGTAAGTCTAGGGACGATGACCAACGTAGTTTGGCCCCATAAGAATTACAAACATTTGAACATTTTGAGTAAATGAGAATATACTGCTTCTGTTTTGTTGTTAGCCGGCGTATTATGACATTCATGGAAAAAATCCGATTTGTATATTGACTCATACTTCTGTACTATTTCTCAACGCCACATCATCATAGCAGTTGTGTGCAGGCGACATGTGTTGCTTTGGCCACTGCTATAAGACGATACAAGCTGAAGTTCAACTCTACGACCTAAGAATATTTTACGTGCCGTGTGCCCTACATAAAAAATTTTACAGGCGTGGCGTAGCGCTTAAAGATCACTCTTACTGTGTATATGTCAGGACATGTGACGAACATCACATCTCATATCTGTTGCTGCTCCTGTCAAACAAACAATCTGAGAAACATGCTAAAACGTAAACAGGCGTGTTGGATGCCGACACCTGTTCCGGTGTTATCAAGACTACCTAAACTATTACAATTCACGAAATTAATTTAGGTCCTTACTGTCTTTGGAATTAGTCACCTCCCATATCTACGCACCGCTGATCTTCGCTACACATATACTGAAAACTTTACACCAAATCTTACTTTGGGACGGTGTTCAACAGCCTTGTCACTTTTCGTTGGCTGTTAGGAATATCGTCAAACCTCTTTCCTTTCAAAGCGTGTTGGATTCGAGGGAATAGGAAGAAGTATGGAGGACTGAGATCCGGCGAGTATGGTGGATGTGCAAGTTGCACCAGCCCGTTTTTCGCCAGGCACTGTTTGACGATGTTGGCTGTGTGTGGGCGAGCGTTCGTGATCTACAGATGGAATCGAAGTCATGACACATTTGTCGATGTCCAGACTGAATTCAAAATTCTGGTTGCTCTCTAAAATGAAAACTATATGAAGTACTTCAATACAGGCATTGTAAAAAGCTGATTTTTAAAGGATCAAATGCGTAATTGAATTGTTAGTCCAAAGTGTTTGCTACGAGAAGTGACAGATACGTTATCGCCAGAGCCATTCACTGAACCGAAAACGGAATGTTTCGGAGACTGGAGCTATCTCTCTGTATGAGGACGAAAAGTGTGACGTCTCAATGGTGACCCCTATAAGCAAACATATCACTGGAAAATTTTACCAGCTTTTGAAGATGTAACTTCTATCCAGCTCTATAAAATACGATAACTGCCTTGACCCTGCAGGTTTAATTATCAGCTTCGGATATAAATGTATTATAAGTAGAGTGCAGTTTTCAAATTAGACGAAAGTAAAGAGATGTTTATCAGATCTTTGCCGATTGACATGTCCTGAGTCCAACAGTAAAGTTATTTACGACCTCTAAATATAGTGTACTCTCTTGTTCGAGCAGGGTATGAATCGAATGTTAAGTTGGGAAAGATGGGAAGGAAGCAGTTTCGAAGTGAGTATATAGACGTACTAAGGAAATCGAACTTTATTTTCAGAAAGAAAGGAAGGAAGGAAGATTAGTGGTTTAGTTTCCCTTCGTCAGCGTTGTCATTAAATACGACTATTTTCGAGGTAGCGCCCGCGATGACCCGGAAACTAGTTCATCCCTCATTCTAGCACACACACAGCACTGCGAGAGTACAGCGAAAGGAAAACGAGTGAAAGTGAAATTTGGACTAAGATAGCAACAAAGTGAAAAACAGGAGTTTTATAAAGGACGACGAACACGATAGCATGGACTGAAAGCAAACATAATGTAGAAAACTTTATTGAAAATAAAGAGTAACAACAGACACGTCGATTCATTATTTCTTGGATATATAAATCATCTAAAAACATGCGACGTTCAATTGTTTAAACAATAACTAAACATCCTCTGCCTTTTGTCATTTTCAAACTATGGTTGCTCAAATATTGTTTTACTAGATGCACACAGCGGTGTTATCCGCTGTTGAATATACAGTTGTACGGGAAGATTAACGCCGAAACATATACCCACGCATATGCGCCATCACAAAAATTCTAGGGGTATAGCGGCGCGAGCCAATTACAGCCCAACATAACGGTTTCAGAACACCGATTCCTCGAAAATTATTCTTTTACTTCAGGAAAAAAATTGTACGTGATCATGTAGCGAAATACAAAAGTGCCAGAAAAGGGAGTAAATAAGAGCACGACTGTTTGAAGCATGGCTAGCGCGAAACACATCATAATTATCATGGAATGTATGGAAAGCGAAAAATGTATTGCATTACATCCCTCTAAACCATGTTCCAAGACTTCTTGTTCTCCGAGGACATGTACGGGAGCCCGAAAACCAAGGAGAAAATAATGTTTAAGAACCCGGATAATATCACAATCGAATACACATATTGTTACTGAGTTTAGTGATGATCTTATCGTAAGGTAATATTTCTGCATTCTTACATCGAAGACTTGAAAAAAAAAAAAAAAAAAGGCTGTAAGTACCAAAATCATGAATGTGAGAGAAAATAAAACTAAGTGAGGGTAACAAATGCCGACCGCGGTGGCCGAGGGGACTGAGGTGCTCCAGTCACGGTCAGCACGGCCACTACGGTCGAGGGTTCGAATCCCCCCTCGGGCATGGATATTTGTGCCGTCTTTAGTCTTAACTAGTTCATAAGTAGTTTGTAAGCTTAGGGACTGATGACCGCGTAGTTAAGTCCCATAGACTATACAAATATTTGGACTTTTTCTTTTTTTTTATTTATTTTTTTTTATTTTTTTTTTTTTTTTTTTTTTTTTTTTGCAATTTGACGTCATTCTGCTCAGTGGTGTTATTTTGTACAGCGTTTGAATGTTTAACTTTAATTATAATCACCCCGTATATAAATGAACAGCCAGTAATATACACTTTTATAAGAAGCTTGTTTGTTATTCCAGAACATACGACATCTCCACGTAAAATTTCACCCAAATCCGTGCAGCAAAAAAATCAAATGTTTGTTAAGCTTAAGGGACTTAACTTCGGGGATCCCCAAAGACGACACAAACATCCATGCCCGAGGGGATATTCTAAGCCCCGGCGGGGAACGGCCTTGTGCATCGGAGCATAGCTCCTCAATCGGCCACGGCTCCGTGTAGCAATTTTAGCGTGTTGCGCTGACAAACATACAAATTTTCGCATTTATAATTTGTATAGGGTATTTTCTCAAATTTAGTTTCGTATTGAAATTTGTTAGAGGCCACTGCTGACATATGGTTTTGGCCTCAGAAGTGTAGCAGAAAAAAAAAAAAAATATAAATAAATAAATAAATAAATAAATAAAGGAAAAATAAAAATAAAAATAAATTACAACATAAAGTCTTGTGTTTTGTACTGTACCACCACATTCTGCCATAATCATCTCATCTTCACGTATTAGGCCTGTCGACGTGTCAGCTTGAGACTCGATGTTTCCACCTGGTCTTTGTTCAAATGTTTGTAAACCTATTGTACGAAATTGCTTTGGTCATCAGCACCAGGACCTACACACTACTTTAACTATCTTACACTAAGGCCCACCCACCCATCCACCCGCCCCCACAGTCACACGTGCGCGCGCCCGAGGGAGGTCTCGAACCTCCGGCGGGAACAGCTACTGATACCTCTAGGCTTATACGTATAGACGGATATCGGCAAACTTTCATCGCTCATCCGTTCTAGATACGCTCCCGCATTGTGAGGGTGTGGTGAAATTTTGTCGTGTAAGCTGTTGTGTGCCTTGTGAAGTTGGATGAGTAAGTTGGTGCCCCACAAGCTGAGGGCGTCTCTGCCAGGCGCAGACGAGGCCGCAGGAAGTTGCTCACCCGCGCTGCGCAAGTTTACTTACGTCAGCGCACCCCAGTAGCAGAGCGGTCACAAGTTCCCACTGGGGTTTGTCTCACCACATTCCCCCACAACTTTCCCCATACACTATATTTCGAAACAAGGCAGCAACAGTTGCCACAACAACAAGTAGGCTATTTGATGCCCAAAACCATTTTAACCGTCAAGTTATTTAAAATAAATAAGAGAAGATATTATAGTTTAGTTTTTCACTGAATATTACACTTAAGTCTATAGACAATCGTTTGGTGTCGAAGTGAAACGAGTCATGCTTGTAGAAGTAGCAGTAATGGGGCTGAACTTAACACTGTTCTTTGCTTAGAAATCAAGTAAGTCACTGGCTTGTTTCGTTTGAACAAGCCTTATTAATAAACTCTTTGACTGAAATACTATACCACACATTGTTGAAAAGACGTGTCCTCTTCTTTTCTTTGGCACTAGAAAGTAATTTTACTGTTCACTGTCATTTGAGCAACAGTATGTTACTATGGTTCCAATAATGAATCTTAACAGTTCACATTATAATAGGCTACGTGGGAACCTGGCGTCTCACGGATTCCAGTCTTAAGTTAGACCATCTCCCCTTCTCTTCTCTCTCTCTCTCTCTCTGTGTGCACCTTCTTTTTCCTTCTCTCTCAGTTCATTCCGTCATCTCCCCCTCTCTTTTCATCACCACTGGGTGAATGACACATTGGTAACACAATGGACTCCGGCCATCCAGATTTTGGTTTTCCTTGATTTCCGTAAATCACTCCCGGCAATTGCAGGGATGGTTCATTTGAAAGGACACGGCCGATTTTCTAGGCAATCGTTATCCAAACATCCGACCGTGAGCTCCGTCTCTAATGACGACGCTGTCGACGAGACGTTAGACCCTAAGCTTGCTTCCTTTTAATCTCCTCCTAATCCTCTCTCTGCTCATCTCCTTCTTTCGCTTTCTCTGTCAATCACCTCCTCGCCTCTCTGTCGAACTCATCCTCTACCTCCTCACTCCATCTGTGATACACTATATAACTCTGGTAACTTTCATAGTGATCAGTGAAATGGTGTATACATTTATGTCAAGGTACCGTCCGCCACGCACCATATGAATTCGTAGATAGACGGCGATGATCCTCTAATTTTAAAGGTCAAGCATGCAAAATTTCAGGACAATTGGAACAAAACTGTAGATTCGTATGTGGCAGTTTCCCACGCATATCAGTGTTTATAACGTAGTGTCTCCTAAAGTACACTGTTCAAAACAGTTAGGGGATCAGCTGACGTATCACACACTATGTGTAACATATTTTATTCAGATATTCGTTACAATTGTAATTTATGTGTGGTACAGTACGATATTTTGTTATCTCAACTATTAACATGGCGTTTACTTAGAGCGAGGCACGATGGAGCCACCATAATAGTGAATACGTCCTTCCTGTTGCCCTCTAACATGGCGTGTGATCACATTGGACAGCCAGTAGAGTTGTACACCTACGTGGAAAGGACAGTAAGACGTTATGAATCAGCAATTGAGGGTTATTTGGTCATTCTTCCGTGAGTGCGATATCCAGCTCTACAAGCGTTGTGGGAGGTGCTGCTCTGGCTGTAATCAATGTTCAAATGTTTGTAAGGCTTGTAAAACGTACAAACTACTTATTACCTAACTTATACTAAAGACAACACAAACATCGAAGCCCGAGGGAGGATTCGAACCTCCGACGCAGGAGGCCACGCGATCCCAACGTGGCGCTCCAGACCTCTCGGCTACGCCCGCGTCTGCCAAGTCTGCCAAGTACAACACAGACAGGCTCAGTTATTCAATTTTCGTGTCAGATGAACGGTTCGTTTGCAATTACAATTACATTAAAAACGTGTTACTAAAGTAGTTTTTGTCCGAAAAATTTGAAAAAGGGAGGTTCTGGCCCTGTCGGCATACAATTGTGTCTGTAAAATTTGGTGCTGATCGGTTGAACGGTTCGACTTTAAAAGTGGGAATACGTTACGGACAGACAGACAGACAGATATACATCCCAAAATCGCCGTTATTTTTGCAAATATCTGTAAAGCTATGTGAAATATGAAAAAAAACCATAAGAGAACAAAGTTGAAGAGAAATATCTCCTCTACAAATTTATGTATTCAGTTTCCGTGTCAGATGTACGATTAAGGTGTTATTTTCATTTAAATTTCGAGCTGTCAAAAAACGATCGCAAAGGCCCACTTTTAGTGTTATTACCGTAACCTAAAGTGGCCAATACTGCAAGACATCTCTTGAATCAATTTAAATGCTTTTTTTCAAAGACGGAGTAATATCTTTAGAAGATTTTAAACTGTAAATAAAACGTTTATTTCATTCAGTGATGTTTTATAATACGTATTACGTTTTGCAGTCACTCGGTAATTGAATATGAAAAATGAGTACTTCTGTCTGATCCTAAATGAGCGAAATGGCAAATAAAACAGTCGTTGATTTGATCGAACGGTTTCGATATTGCTAAAGAGAAATCAAGTGAAAGGATTAGGTGCAAAGTGGAGAACAGCATAACGGAATGCCATTTCCATTTGTTTAAGTGTTCGTTTAGTCGGTGACATTAACTCCGGTTCGTAAAAAAACGTCCATTTCCAGCCGTAGTAGTATCAAGTAAACATACGGAAGCGTCACGTTAAGATTTTTCTGGAATTTAGATTTGTTATGATACAAGAAAAACTAGGGGACATTGTTCTTTTTCTTTTCTTTTTTTAAATAAATTTAGACCTTTTGAAATGAGGGCTAAAATTAAAGAATTTCTATAACTTAGAGATTAGTGAAGCGATTTTAATGATTTTTTATAAAATTACCCTTTGAAAAAACACGAAAATCGGGCTAGGTATATTGGAGGGGGAGTGAAAATTAGGGGGCCAACTACCCGAAAAGACGCCAATTTTTTTCTACAAAAATTAAGTTTGATTTACTCGAAGTAGAATCTATTAAAACTTCAATAGGAAGGCTATTAAGAAATATATATATATATATATATATATATATATATATATATATATATAGGGATAAACAACCCTTATATTGCCGCGCTCGTTTTGTACTGGGCATGCAACATCTTGGGAATCTATATTTCTGAAGCCGGCCGCGGTGGCCGAAGGGACTGCGGCGCTCCAGTCACGGTCTGCATGGCCACTACGGTTGGGGATTCGAATCCCCCCTCGGGCCTGGATATTTGTGCCGTCCTTAGTCATAGGTAGTTCATAGGTAATTTGTAAGCTTAGGGACTGATGGCCCCGTAGTTAAGTTCCATAAGTTCTACAAACATTTGAACAACGCTTGACTGTGTGCAGATCAAAGGGGCCGCCCCCGTGCTTTCCATTCTGTATTCTACCTGTTCTGTGATTAAGTGCTCCGTGTGTTTTCAGATATGTTTCTGAACGTGCTTTCGTCCTAAATAATGGCCGATACAAACTTTCGTGTATATGGATGTGAAGTACTGCGTAGTAGATTATTTCTGTGTGCAGATTCAGTCAGCGCAGGTGGTTGTCCACGGAATGTTTTGGGGTGGGATTAGAGATTAGGCAGCTCCTCGTTTCCGTTAGCTTCATTCAGATCCGATCCGACGTCCGCGACGGCTAATACCAAGCTGCAGTTTTAATTACGGAGTAGTTTTCCAGGTTACGTAAGGGGAGCGGGGCGTACGTGGTTGGAATCACGTGGCAGCAGGTTTGGTGCCTGGCGGAACGCCAGTTGCCGGGGTGGGCGAGCGCCACCCAATCAAACAACTTCTGGCTTTGTCAAATAAAGTTCCGTCACCGCGCAGTGAGGACATCTCAGGGTACTTGGATTCGGGAGTAGCAAAGTGGGATCATTGTACTCAGCCTGCATATAATGCTTAGGTTGGTATTACACGATCACATTTTTGATCAGATCTTTGACAAGAAATACTATAAAATGTTCATGAAATCTATGTGACATAAATCTTTGGCGCTAAAAAAGGGTATTACACTGTCATCATATTTTACGTCATACTTAAAGATGGTGAACAAATGTGTAAATTATCAATATATTCTCGCAATAGCGAATTTCTTTTAGCGTCACTGTATAAGGTATAGATGTTCTAACAAATGGTGACATATGAAAATTTGTGCCGTGCCGGGACTCGAACCCGGGTTTCCCGCTTTTCGCGAGCGGTCGCCTTAACCACTAGGCTACCCAAACACGACTCCAGCACCGACCCAAACTTCCATATGCCACAATGACTGCACAAATGAGTCAACTGCATTCATCCCTTAGCACTCACAGCTTAATCTGTATTCCCTTTCCCACACCAGAGAGAATGAAAATAAACGAGGCATTAACCTACGCTGTTATCGTCATTACCTCGCTTAGATATCTGTTGAATTACTGTATGGTGACGAATTACAGTGATGATAATATTATCAATATTTTCTCGCAATAGCGAATTTCTTTCAGCGTCACTGTATAAGGTATAGATGTTCTGACTCATATGTGCAGTCAGTGTGGCATATGTAAGTTTGGGTCGGTCCTGTAGTCGGGTTCGGGTAGCCTAGTGGTTAAGGCGGGAAAAGCGGGAAACCCGGGTTCGAGTCCCGACCCGGCACAAATTTTCATATGTCACCATTTGGTAGAACATCTATACTTTATACAGTGACGCTAAAAGAAATTCGCTGTTGTGAGAAAATGTTGATAATATTATCATCACTGTAATTCGTCACCATACAGTAATTTAAATGTTCAAATGTTTGTAAATCTATCGGACTCAACAGTTGGATTATTAGACCACAGCTTACAAACTACTTAAACGAAAGTAAACTATCCTAAGGGCAACTCAAACCCCCACACCCGAGGGGGGACTCGAATCCCCGACGGCGAATGGCCGCGCGCACGGCAGCACGGCGCTTCAGTGCACACGGCTATTCCGCCGCGACATAGAATATATTGTTTGAGCTCAGTCTTCTGTAAACACAATCTCAGTTTTAGGCTGGGACATTCAGTAATGCTTGTTTGTTATTGTCAACACAACCGTGTTACAATTACAGCTTTCTTCAATTAAGAATTTGTTACCATTAAGTAAAACGCTAGTCTTTCTTCTATGTTATAGGAGCCCTATTAATGATGATGATTTCGTGTGACATATATGGCCGTTACATCTACATCTTCATGGGATACTCTGCAAATCACATTTAAGTGCCTGGCAGTGAGTTCATCGAACCACCGTTATACTATTTATCTCCCATTCCATTCTCGAATAGCGCGCGGGAAGAACACCTGAATCTCTCTGTTCGAGCTCTGATTTCTCGTATCTTATTCTGATGATCATTTCTACCTTTGTAAGTGGGAGTCAACAATATATTTTCGCATTCGGAGGAGAATGTTGGCGATTGGAGTTTCGCAAGTAGCCCACGCCGCAGCGATAAGCACCGTTGTTGTAATGATTCCCATCCCAGATCCTGTGTCATTTCCGTACCGCTGTCTCCCCTGTATCGTGACAATGCAAAACGAGATGCCCTTCTTTGGACTCTTTCGATGTCCTCCGTCAAACCCACCTGATAGGATCTTACACTGGGCAGCAATACTCCAATAATGGACGGACAAGCGTAGTGTAGGCAGTTTCTTTTGTAGTTCGGTTGCATCTTAAGGGTTCTGCCAATAAAACGCAGTCTCTGGTTCGCCTTTCCCAAGACATTATCTAAGTGTTGTTTCGAATTTAAGTCTGAAGTAATAGTAATTCCTAGGTATTTTGTGGAGTTTACAGCCTTCACTTTCGATTGATTTATCTTGTAAACAATGTTTAACGGATTTTTTTTTGTACTCATGTGGACACCTTCACACTTCTCAATATTTAGAGTCAATTGCCAATTTTTATACAATAGTGATATCTTATTCAGATCGTTGTGAAGTTGGTTTTGATCTTCAGATGATTTTTACTATACGGTAAATGACGGCGTCATCTGCAAAAAATCTAAGAGAGCTACTTAGATTTCCCCCTAAATCGTTTATGTAAATAAGGTACAGCAGAGGACCAATAACACTACCCTGTGGAACGCCCGATATCATTTCTGTTTTAGTCGATGCCTTACCATCGATAACTACAAACTGTGCGGGATCGTGTTCGGCCTGTCTGGTGCAAGTCTTCAGCTGACGCCACATGCGCGTCGAGATGATGAAATTATGAGGAGGACAACACAACACTCAGTCGCCGAGTAGAGAAAACCCCAACACGATCGCGAATCGAACCCGGGTCCCCTGCACGGTAATCTAGCACGCTGTCCGCTGGACTACGGAGACGGACAATAAAAACTTGTTATGTGCTGCAATTGCTACCGCCAGAATTACATTTTGTATGTATTTGGAAGTTGGGGAAAAAAGAAAACGTACAAGGCAATAGGAGTGATCCCCAAAATTACAGGCCTATCTCATTGATGTCGATTTGCAGTAGGATTTTCTGTACCCCAGAAGCGGCTTCTAATGAAATTGCATGCTTATGGAATATCTTCCCAATTGTGCGATTGGATTCACGATTTCCTATCAGAAAGGACACAGTTCGTTGTAATTGACGGTAAGTCATCGAGTAAAACAGAAGTTATATCTGGCGTTCCACAGGGAAGCGTTATAGGTCCCCTACTCTTCCTCTTGTTTATAAACGATTTAGGAGACAATCTGAATAGCTCCCTTAGACTGTTCGCGGATGATGCTGTCGCTTATCGGTTAGTGAAGTCAACAGAGGATCAAAAGCAACTGCAAAGCGATTTAGACAAAATTTCTACTTGGTGCGAAAATTGGCAATTGACACTAAATAAAGAAAAGTGTGAAGTAATACACATGACCACTAAAAGAAACCCGCTGAACTTTAATTACGCGATAAATCAGTCAAACCTTAAGGTAGTAAATTCTACCAAATACCTAGGAGTTACAATTACGAACAACTTTGACTGGAGAGAACACACAGAAAATATTGTGGGGAAGGCGAACCAAAGGTAACGTTTCATCGGCAGAACGCTTCGAAGATGCACCAGCTCCACCAAAGAGACTGCCTACATCACACTTATGCGTCCTCTACTGGAGTACTATTGCCCCTTGTGGGACCCTCACCAGGTGGGACTGACGGAAGACATTGAGAAGGTTCAGAGAAGGGCAGCTCGTTTTGTTTTATCACGTTACGGGGGAAAAGCGTCACGGAAATGTTGCACGAATTGGGGTGGAAATCATTAAAAGAAAGACGTTGTTCATTGCGGCGTGATCTGTTTGCGAAGTTTCAATCGCCGACTTTTACTTCTGAATGTGAAAATATTTTGCTATGACCCACCTACTTAGGAAGACATGACCATCCCAATAAAATAAGAGAAATCAGATCGAAAACGGAATGATTTAGGTGTTCTTTCTTCCCGCGCGCTATTAGAGAATGGAACGGTAGGGAAAAGTTATGAAAGTGGTTAATGAACCCTCTGCCAGGCACTTAAATGTGATTTGCAGAGTATCTATGTAGATGTAGATGTTGATGTAGATGGGTGAAGATGTGGGTTACACGTGGTGACAACAAATACATTAGGAAAATTTGTAGCCAGGCTACAAGTGGAGGACGTAAAGTCATACGAATAAACCTGAGAATGAATTTCACAACGTATCAGTATTTAATCAATAAAGTGGCTCCTCACATCACAAAGCGGAATACGCTCATGAACAATGCTATATTTGCAGAAGACGGGCTTACAGCAACACTGTTGATTTCTTCTACTGGATAGATCTGTTCTAGCCTCCAGTATAGCACTCGAATACCGCAGTTTGCATTAAGCAAAGTAACTCCTGAAACTTGTAAATCAATTTCTAACGCAGTGAAGGATGAATATCTGAAACTAAATAAATGTTTAGTACACTATACAGGCATTAAGAACTATTGTGTAATGATTATGCTCCAATGTGGGCCAAATCTTATAGACAATACAATGTGTGTTCCATCAACTAACTACAACATTTACACATATGCACGAGGTAGTTATGGCGCTGTTTGACGTGAAGCACCTTGGTTTCAAAAATTAATTTTCTTCTACATGTCGTCTGCGGTACAACTGGCCCGTATTGCACTTCTAACAGTATCCATTTTCTTACAGCTCTCCAATTTTCTGAACCTAATTTTAATATCAGAATAGCTCATATTATACAACGCCTCGTCTGCTTCATACATTTCTGTTAATTTTGTGGTTGATTGAACACACCGACCAAACTTTGCAGCCGTACTTACAACACTCGGCAGCCAAATAACTGCAGCGGTAGTCGCACTTAAGGCGGTGATATTTCGCATTGCAGTGAACAGATGACAAACTACTTTTATGAGGCCCTAAATTTGATGATTTTGCTTTGATTAAAGACGGGATATGGCAAAGTTCCCTATTAACTAACAAGTTTCTTTGATGTAAATATTTGACACATGAACTTTGACAATGAAATATGATCGTCTCGAGATCCGGAAGGCAGTAGATGCACGATCGCAGTTCTATAGTTCAGCAAGGCGTGCGATGCTGTTCCGGAACACGTGGGCGATTAGGGTAATGAAGATGTATATCGGGCTGCTAATGAGGCCTGCAGCGCCCCTGATGTGACGCACTGCCCTGTTCCCTTGCGGGATATTTCTTCCCTTTTGCGGCTGCGGTCCCTGCAGTTGTGTGAGGAAGATTGTCTCTCAGTGACTCACAATAAGCTGCGTTACCTGAATCTCACTGTCCGTCCGTGGCGTTCCTCCTGCCACTCTCATAGGCGGGATGGAGTCGCCATTTACACGCCTCCGCATTGGTCACTGTCCACTGACGCATGGTTTCCTCCTTCGACGTGAGGAGCCCCCGCTGTGTGATGCCTGTGGCGTGCAGCTTACTGTCCGCCACATTTTAATTGTTCGTTATTTATAGCGTTCACAGAGGGTTGCGGCGACTCTTAGTGCAGATTTGCTCTCTATTTTAGCTAATGGCGAAGCGTATGTGCGCAAAGTTTTAACATTTTGTGATTTGTCCCAACTCTGGCCTAAACTTTTAGGCTGGAGGTTTTAATATGTTATGTGGCTGGCTCACCCTTTTATATCGCTGTGGTCAGCCGGCCATGTTCCTCAGCTTAGTAATTTTCACTCTTTCTCCAGCTTTGGTATTGGGGAACTTTTCACCAGCTTCAAGTCTACTGTTCACCTATGTATTTCACTTCAGCTGCACGTGTTACTTGCTGTCCTTTGTCTCCTTACTGTTCACACTTGTTTGTCCTTATATTCTTTAATTTGATAGGGTGCTGAAGACCTAGATGCCGAGCGCCCAAAAAACCCCCTATCATCATCATCATCATCGATGCCGTTCCGCACCATCACCCGATGAACAGAATGGGAGCACATGGAGTATCGGACCAACTGCGTGATTGGATCTTGGCGTTCTTAGTTAACATACTCCATTATGTCATTCTCAACGGGATAGAAGTCTTCAAACGTGAAAGTGATCTTAGGCGTGCCCCACGGAAGTGTTATAGGACCGTTGCTTTCCACAATACATAAAAATGACCCCGTAAAAAACATCGGAAGTTCGCTGGGGCGTTTTCCGGATGATGCTCTAGTTTATAGAGAAGTCGCAACACTGGAAAAGCTTCAACATAAAAAAGTGCTAAGTTCTTCGTTTACATACAAAGAAAGATGTTTCATTATAAAACTATGGAAAAGCAGGACAAACACTGGAATCAGTTACTTCCATAATATATCTGGGACTAGACATAAGGGGTGATCTGAAGTGGAACGATCATATAAAATGTCGTGGGTAAGGCAGATGACAAGATTGAGAGTCATTGGAAGAATCTTCAGGAAGTTTGGTCTGAGAATAAAGAAAGTACGTTACAAAAGTCTCGTTCGGCGCTTGAGTGTTGCTCATCAGTGTCGCGTCCGTACCAGGTTGGGTTAATTGAAGGCATAGAGAAGATGCAACAGAGAGCAGCTAATTTCGTAAGCGTGGAAGCGTCACAGAGATGATTAGCAAACCACAGTGGCAGACGCTGCAAGAGAGACGTTGCGTATCGCGGTACGGGCTTTTGTCAAAATTTCAATATCGTAAGTTTCATGTAGAGTCAACCGGTATATTGCTCCAACCTACGTGTATCTCGCGAAGCGACCACAGGGATAATATGAAATTAGGGCCTACACGGAGACATGCAGGCAATCATTCTTCCCGCGAACCACTGATGACGGGAATAGCAGGAAGTCACAACGGCACGTGTAGTGAGGTGGCTTGCTAAGTATGGCTGTAGATGTAGAAGTAAAAGTGACGTACGTTTCCATCCAGAATGATTTTTAGCGCTGAATGGAATAAATGGTGCTTTAAAATTCCGTAAATGCTACAGTTTTACCATTGTGGCTTATGCAGTGTTCTAGACAGTTTCATGGAGAAAAATACCTTTCGAAAACATTCTTAAGTGGGTTTCTTCATTCCAGGAAACAAAGTAAGGATAGAACTTCGTATTTCTTGTATTCTGAATCATAAGTTGCAAGTTAGTAACGTTAAGATACACAAATTAGTTTGCCTTCTGGTCTGTGAATGGTGCTTTTGATAGTTTACAACTGAGCATATTTAAACTCAAATAAGAAGCAGACTTGTGTTTACAGGTAAACATTTCGAAATATCCACTGAAGTTTTTGGGTACTTCATGGACGTTAGCTACTGACTTTGTGGAGTGCAACAAAGGATAATTATTGCCGATGAGAAAATCACAAACATCTAAACTTCTTAAAATTATTATTATTATTTTTAATTCTATCGGACCAAACTGCGTGGTAATCAGTCCGTAGCTTACAAAGTACTTAAACCTAGGTAAACTAACCTAAGGACAACACACACACCCATACCCCAGGAGGACTCGAACCTCCACGGCGAGCAACCGCGCCCACCGCAGCGAGACGCTTAGACCTCTCGGCTACTCCACCGCGGCTTAAAATTATTATTAATGGTAGTAGTATCATCATCATTCTATACTGAGGTGGTTTTTAATAGTAGAGCTACTTTGTCACAGTGATATATTACTTCAAATACAACTTTGTAATAAAAGGGTTAGATTCGGTCTATATTATAAATTTCGATATTTGGCAGAGAGACATAGGACTCTAATTCGAAAATCATTCTAAAACATAGGGCCGCACAGAGAAGAGTTGGAGATGTTCATGTTGTAAATACTCATAACTGCAGGAAACATGTTCGAGTTAAAGATTTATTTACGAGTGCAATGTAGATTAAATGGGGATAGGAAGGTCATATAACCAGTGGAATGAACGGTGGTCCAAGCAGTTTCAGGATTTCAAGAGATTAAAAAAAAAACGATACGATGAATTTATGAATGCAGATTGATAGCATAGGAAAGATATAGGGCCATCTCAGATGCTTGCAGCTGAAGACTGTAATGTGTGCAAATGTCGAGAGGATGACAACTGGATGATCACGATGATCTAATAATTCCTATTGCAGCTGGTATAGACATACTTTTATTGTCAACGCCATTCTCAAACGTTATAAACCATACATTTAAATAATGAACTGAAATTAATGTGTTCGAAGTGTTTGTGCAGTTTTATGACGTTCAAATGTTTCTAAATTTAAGGGGCTTAACTAACAAACTACTTAAACCAACCTAAGGACAACACACATACCCATGCCCGAGGGATGACTCGAACCTCCGACGGGGAGCAACGGCGCGCTCCATTTCAAGGCGGCTTAGAGCGCTCGACCAATACACCGCGGCGCAGTTTTATTATCAGACACTTGTTTGCATATATTTCTTATTCGATCCACAAGTGCTCGAGTTCTCATCTGCTGTCTTATACAGACGTTTGTCACATGTGATCACGAGGCCCTTTAAACGTAAAACGTCATTTAAATTATGTGAAGTAAACTTACGTTTGTAATTAAAAGTGTAAAGGAATAGAAGTTAGCAGTAGTAAACCGATGTAATTAACTGCACCCACTTGTGATTTTAGCTATATATTTCTATTGTTTTTGTTGCCTGTTGTGAACATATGTGATACCACGAAAGGGTCATGTTTACACTCGTTGTAATGTGTGAATATGGTTTGTTCCGGCACCTCATGAATATTGCATTGTCACATTTTTCATTTCCATATCATTGCACTCTCTCCAGAGACGCATTTACGTTACATAGAATCCTAGGACGTTTTATGTAGGTAGACAGAATCCGTTCGCACATCGTCGTAAAAACACACTGCTAAAGTTACTACGTAGTCACAGAAATTATACGCTAAACTACTGTAACTATAGTTTATAGGGAAATTTTCATTTTTAATTTCCAGAGATAAGAGCAGAAACTGTAGCTCCTCTTATAAACGTACACTTATAAAGTATATACGGTGGTGTGCTTTCTCTGTCGACCTAAGCAAACAGAAAATGCCATGTATCCCCCAGACGTGCTCGGTGTTATTGGTACGTCTTAGGAGGTATATGTTCAGGACCATTACAATAAATCCAGGCCGGTAAATGATATATTTTTTTGATGATACAGCAGAAACCATACAAATTTGAAGAAAAGCTTCACCAACCATATCATTTAACTCATGTTAATATGTGATGTTAAGCTAGCTGAGATGATTCCTAATAAATGTAGGCACACAATTCTAGCTCTATTTTATACAAGAAAATTCAAATGGAAGTAAGACTTATTATTTCAGTTTTGTGCTTTCCTGTTTTGCAGAATGAACGTATTACCTGAAACCTAAGATGTTTCATTTGCTGGTAATTAATAGCATGACGTAACTGAGTTAGCACTTTTCGAACATTTAATTGGTTTATGAAATTGCTAAGTAGCCGCCGCTGACACATGATCTTTCCAGCAGCATGTGGCATGTTGTCTGCACCTCCAACAACTTTAGGCACATGGAAGCCCGAAGTACAAGCAAAATGCAAGATTATTATAAATGGATGCAATTAAACTATTTTATATGAAATGATGCAGCTTGGTGTGCAGCCTATCCTTCATACCGTTCATGTATGTGGCCATAATTTCTTAGGATTCTTCTCAGCTAATTTAACAACACATATTCACACCCTGAACACATTAATTTGAGTTCAAGGTTTAAAACCACGGTTTATAACGCCTGAGAATGGCGTTGACAATAAAACTATGTCTCTAACAGCTGCAATAGGAATTATTAGATCATTGTGATCATCCATTTGTCATCCTCTCGACATTTCCACACATTACAGTCTTCAGCTGTATGCATCTGTGATGGCTCTATATCTTTCCTATGCTATCAATCTGTATTCATCAATTCATTGTACCGACCTCTTCTTACCACTTGAAATCCTGAAATTGCTTGGACCACCGTCCATTTAACTGGTTACATGGCCTTCCTGTCTCCATTTAATTTGCATTGCACTCATAAATAAATCTTCAACTCGAACATGTTTCCTGTCACTACTAGTATTTACGACATGGACATCTCCAACTCTTCTCTGTGCGGCCCTCTGTTTTAAAAGTGTTTCCTATACGTTACACAGTTGACATTTTTTGCGGATGATCTGAAAGCAAATAACAAATTATTTCTAGAGATTAATGTAGCACGCATGATGTAGTGCAACAATTTTTCTCTTCAGCAATAATACAGGTATAGTGCTGCATTGTTTTACTATTTCTTAAAATTGATCATGGAAAGCGATTGGACATAATCATGCAATTGTGAAAGAACTGCGTTTTTCAGATTTCTGGTTGTCTGTTGCAAAATGTGATGGAATATTTGTAGTACGTTATGCCAAATTCAGCCAACTCCTGTGCATAACATGCCACCCTGTAAAGAAGCTTAAACCAACTTCCAAATGCTGTGTCCATATGTGAATGATTTGCAATGTGAATTCAGATCCATATAAGAATTTCTCATCTGCATTAAAATGCAACAAAGACTGTACACCCCAAAAATTACACTACTGTCATTAAAAAAGACAGAAAAACACTCTTAAATACACATGATGGCACAGGAAAACTTTTGTATTAATTAACCGTTAGAGCGTAGCTGTAGAAAGATCTGCTGATGATATTTTCATGGACATTAATAATTGGTTTAAGGCCAACTCACTGACATTAAATTTTGAAAATGCTACTACATGCAGTTCAGAACATGTAACAGGTTTCCAACCAGCATATGCATCAAGTATGAAGAAGAGCAGATAGAAGATTTTGACAGTATTAAATTCATGGGATGACAAATTGATAATAAATTCCGTTGGGAAGAACACATTGCAGAATTGCAGAAACGCCTTAACAAATCTGTATTTGCAATTGGAGTGTTAGCAGACGTAGGTGACATACAAATAAAATAAAAAATTAAAACTTACATACTTTGCTTACTTTCATTCCATAATGTCGTATGGTATAATATTTTGGTGTAACACTTCAAGTCAGGCAAAAGTTTTCCCAGGCCAAAAGCGTGTAATTCGTATTATTTTCGGAGTAAATTCGCGGAAACTCTGTAGAAGCCTCTTCAAATAACTGAGTACACTAACTACTGCCACGCAGTGTATTTATTCCTTAAAGAAATTTGTCATAAATAATACATCACTTTTTCCAACAAACAGCTCACTTCACACTTAAAATACTAGGAACAGAAATGATTTAAAGTATTTAAAAGCACTTAATTTAGTTCAAAAAGAGATCCACTACGCAGGGTCACACATTTTCAATAATTTGCCAGCAACCATAAAATATTTAGCTACAAATAAAGATCATTTTAAGAGGAGCCTGAAAAACTTACTAGTGGCCAACTTCTTCTACTCCACTGACGAAGTTTTGAACAGAACAAAATGATGAATTTTATGTATTCTTACTTTTAGTAAGCCAGTAAAAAATAGTGACATTTTCCACATCCACGAAGCTCTCCTCAATACGGATCTATGGAACGAACAGCCAATATAATCTATAAAAATACAGTCAACAGAAAGCATGACATACAGAAGAACAAAGTTCATTGGCTGCAACTTCGTTAAATAAGAACAACAAAGGAAAAAAAACCTATTTCATAGTCATGAACATTAACCGCTATGAAAATTTAGTCGAAATAAACATTCAGAGACGAACTGCAAAGTCTTCAGCATACCTAACAGCGTTCTTGGAACCTTTGGGGCTAAATGTTAAACCACTATCACTGTCAAAATTGCAGGACATAAAATCAAAAGTGCATCTCATTGCACGGGATGTCACACAGTTTTATGAAAACTCAATCTCTCCGCCGTAACACGTAAATATTTCCTTTATCGATTTGATTTCTCTTATTTTATTACGATACTGTAGTCTTCCCAACCGCGGCGGTGTGGCCGAGTGCATTGAGGCGCTATGCTCCGATGCTCGAGGCCGTTCCCCGTCGGGGGTTCGAATCCCCCCTCGGGCATGGATGTTTGTGCTGTCTAAGTTAGTTCATAAGTAGTTTGTAAGTTTAGGGACTGATGACCCCTCAGTTAACACCCACAAGCTTAACGAACATTTCGACATTTTCTAGTCTTCCTATGAAGGTGGGTACTAACAAAATATGTTCGCATTTGGAAGAGAAATTTGTTGAAAGAATATTCGCAAATAAATCTCGCCGCAACGAACAACATATTTCTTTTAATGATTTCCAGCCCAAATCGTGCATCATATCCGTGACACTCTCTCTCCTATATCGCAACTAGCTAGCTTTTTCTGAACATTCTCTAAATCATTCGTCAGTCCTACTTGAGGATCCCACAATGGGTTCTTTACAATTGAAGTTGTTCGTGATTGTAATTCCTAGGTATTTATTTGAATTTACAGTCTGTAGATTTGACTGATTTATCGTGTAAATGAACATTTCTTTTAGTTCTCATATGGATGACTTCAGACTTTAGGTAATTTATGGTCAATAGCCAATTTTTGCACCACACAGGAATCTTATCTAAATCATTTTGCAGTTTATTTCTTACCTTCTGGGGCCTTTACTAACCTATAAATAACAGCATATCCGCGAACAGACCAAGAGAGTCCAAGAGAGGTGCTCACATCGTCTGCAAAATCGTTTATAAAGATAAGGAACTGTAGGGGGGCCTGTAATACTTCCCTGGGGATCACCAGATATCACTTCTGTTTTACTCGATGGCATTCAGTGAATTGTGTCCTTTCTGAGAGGAAATCGGGAATCCAATCGCACAAATGTGGTGACGTTTCATAAGCACGCAATTTGATTAGAAGACACTTGTGAGGTACGATGTCAAAAGCTAGAAATATGGAATCGATTTAAGATCCCTTTTCGATAGGGCTCAATACGGAGCTAACTACTGTGTTTCACAAGAACGATAGTTTCTGAATCCACTTTGACTTCGAGGTACTACATAACGTTTGAGGAAAGTATTTGTTAAAAATCCTGCTGCAAATCAACTTCAATGATATAGGCCTATAATTTTGCAGATCACTGATATTGACTTTCTAGAATATTGGAGTGACCTGTGATATTTTCCAGTCTTTGGGTTAGGCTCTTTAACTGAGCGAGCGGTTGTATATGATGGCTAGGTATTGGACTACTGTATCAGCATGTTCTGAAAGGAGCCTAATTTGGGCCGCGGCGGAGCGGCCGAGCGCATTGAGGCGCTAAGCTACGATGCGCGAGGCCGTTCCCCGTCGGGAGTTCGAATCCCCCCTCGGGCATAGATGTTTGTGCCGTCTTTAGTATAAGCTACTTCATAAGCAGTTTGTAAGTTTAGGGACTGAGGACCCCGCAGTTAAGTCCCATAAGCTCTACAAACTTTATTTATTAGCCTAATTTGAAATTTATCCATTGTTGTCCGAAATCTGTACGTTCAAGTGATGACATCGGTTATATATTGACGCTTCTCGTAGTGGAATGTAGATTTGAAAACTCCGCCCGTTGAACCACCCATATCGGACCATTGCGACCATAACGTCTGGGTTGCTGTTCATCACTTCGGGCGAATGCTGAGAGCGTTCTAATGAAAAATCTGCCGCCGGTTTCTCGTTCTGTCCTCGACCTTGTTGGAACCCACAACTTCTTTCTTGGTTCTTTTTTTCATCTGTGGCATGGAATGACAGTCCAAACCATTTTAACGAGTTACTTCTTGTTTTTCTGTTAACAGAAAAGTTTTCTGATCGTATTACTAGCGTCAGTATTCCATGACCCGGGCATCACACACGTAGTGCCAGAACGTTGTTTACGTAAGCAGGTTTTTGGATATTTTTTTGGCAGGCACGAGTTCGCCTTGGACTGCGAAGCAGGTTTCTCCAGAAGGCGGCTAAATTGCGAGTTCTCTCGGCGCGCATTAGCTTTGCGTATTTGGTGCAAATCCAGTTCTGGTCCGGCGGCCTGGGTAGACATCCGGCCACATGTGCTCCGCTGTTTGCCCGGCCTGTGTGTGCTGTCACGCAGCCCAGCACCAACTAAACTACCATTACTCGGGCTGCAAACTATCTCTGTATGCAAAAACGGAGATGTAATACTTTTTAACTGGTCGATGAACGACATTAAAAAAGTGTTCAAATGTTTGTAGAACTTATGGGACTTAACTACGGGGTCATCAGTCCCTAAGCTTACAAACTACTTATGAACTAGCTAAGACTGAGGACGGCACAAATATCCATGCCCGACGGGGGATTCGAACCTCCGACCGTAGTGGCCGTGCAGGCCGTGACTGGAGCGCCTCAGTCCCCTCGGCCACCGCGGCCGGCGAACGACATTATATGTATGTGAAGACAAGGGTAGGGCTGCTAGCTTTTTATATTTTTCTTTTCCTGGTCGGCATCGAGTTACGTAGGGGAGACCAGGGGAATGGCGCCATCTTAAGGGAAACCAGTTTATTTTTTTAAATTATTTTTTTACCTTATTAAAGGTGTGTCTTTTTCATAAAGAATAATACTACAGATTCGTCAGCTAATAATAATTTATTATAATTTTTTCAGACATGTATTATGTTAAGTTTTATTGTTAAAAAATATATTGTGAAGGTATACGCAGCGGCGCCATTACCCTGGGTTCCGGGGAAATTACGTCATACATTTGAAAATCAAGGATAAACCTACACGATGAATGCGTAGTAGTAAATAAGTGTTACAACTGTTGTAATTTATACTTATCACTCTTCTGTATTAGACATTTAAAAGGCTTCAAGTACTTATCGATGTAAAACTTGAATAAAAATACATAATTTAGGCTTGATTAAGACACCGCAAAAGTCAGAAATACCGCTATAGTTTTTGGCACTTCAAACCTACTACATTCTCTTATATTCTGCAAGTGCCCATTTCACAAAATGTATGCATCTGTATTACACTAAATTCTCCACCATGGCGTCATTGCCCCAGTTGAAAAATATGGCTAAGGACGTCAATTTAAAGCCAAAGATTGTGCGAAACAATTAGTTTAGAAACACGAAATCGATGCTAAATATCTACTGATTACGTTAATACGAGTATTAAAAAGCACTGAGAGGTACTTATTTAAATAAAATACAGGCTCGACAATTAGATCCAAAACGTCGAAACTAACAATTTCTTTCACACGATTAATACCTGTCAACAATCACGGACGGCGATCACAGGAATTAGTTCCGCGGTAGGTAATGGAAATAGAACACTGGCAAGCGTACTCGACGTACTCGTACTGCAAACCATTCATCATAAAACTGGGATGGCGCGATTACCCAGGATGGCGCCGTTACCCTGGTTTCCCCTATTCATGATCAGCAATCTTGTATTTTGTTTTTATGCCCACACTGAAGTTTGGCAACTGTTTGAGGAGATGTTGCAGCACGATTAATTATGTCTGTCTTCTTGCACGTCTTCGTATTGATGCGAATTAGACTTAGATGTGTTGTAGTGGTCTTCAGCCCGAAGGCTGGTTAGATGCAGCTCTCCATCCTGCTCTATCATGAGCAACTGATTTACTTATTGGTATTACGAGTACAGTATAGTACCGAAAACTCGGTTTAATTGTGGACCGAAGGTTGGCCGAGTTTGTGAAAATGCCGGGTTATGGGGAACGATGTTAAAAAAAGAATAGGTGAGCTTGTTTTGTTATAAAATACTTTCTATTGTTAGTTTAGAAGAAAATGTTCAAATGTTTGTATAGTCTATGGGACTTAACTACGGGGTCATCAGTCCCTAAACTTACAAACTACTTATGAACTACTTACGAACTAGGACGTCACTAAATCCATGCCCGAGGGGGGGGGATTCTAACTCCCGACCATAGTGGCCGTGCAGACCGTGACTGGAGCGCCTCAGTCTCCTCGGCCACCGCGGCCGGCAGTTTAGAATACAATACAAATGGCGGAATACAGTAATACGCAATAAATTTAAGCAATATCTTACAAATGATATTCGTTACTTACACTCACATGGACTTCACAAAAGGCGGATAAGAAAAGACAAAGGCTGTAGGCAGATTGACCGGAAGTGGGCGCATAGTGTCATTGTTTGTCTGCTGTAATCAAGTTCATTATTTGTCCATCACGCCTAAGCTGATTTTAATCGATACTGTAAAAAAAAAAAAAAAAAAAAAATGCACTCTCGTAGTTTTGAAGACGACTGTTTTTAGTATGAAAACGCATCTACATACTGCGTTAATGAACTCAAGGATTCTTAGAGTGCAGGTGATTATGTCTTGCAAAGTACATAACATAACCTGTAACTGCTACACGCTACGATTTCACTTGTATCCTGCATTATGCGAGCTCGGAATATTCCAGGGTGTATGTCGGGGTGTGGCCGAGTTATCCGGACTGCCGAGTTTTCGGACTCTACTGTACTTTCAAAACTTCAAAGTCGACTTCCTCGAGAATTTTTTAGATTTGTGTCGAATGGCTTTTGCTGATTGTTATTTAAGTTCTGAATTTCACGTACCATAAATATAAAGGAATTCTAAAAGCCGATAGACGTGTATTAATCTAAATTGTTACGCAAAATGTATCAACAAAAGACAAATCAAATTTCATTAGCAACATCTCGTAGCCGGCCGCGGTGGCCGAGGTGACTGAGGCGCTCCAGTCACGGTCAGCACGGCCACTACGGTCGGGGGTTCGAATCCCCCCTCGGGCATGGATATTTGTGCCGTCCTAGTTCGTAAGTAGTTCATAAGTAGTTTGTAAGTTTAGGGACTGATGACCCCGTAGTTAAGTCCCATAAGTTTAACAAACATTTGAATTTTGAACATCTCGTAGCTGAATAAGGCAGAGACGACTGAGACCTGTTCGAAAATTGATTGACAAGATTAGAAGAATATACGAAGGCAGTACAAAAATGTGAAATGCGGGTACTGAGGTGATGCATTCCTTAATACGCAACTTTTTTTCCAAGAGAGTACACCTTCGCTTTTATTTTAAAGTTAGTAGGTTAAAGACTTTACATAGCACGAACCAGAACTGAGAAATGCTTGCTCACGTGGCCACTGGATGGAGTGCGAAGAAACTGCGCATGACAAGGTCAGCAGGATCAGCGAGCGTGGAAAACTGCCAAGACCGGTCGGGTCTTGCCTGAGAAAGTGTCCTTGCGCGAAGATGTAGCCTACACACAACTTACATACCAATCACTCTACAGACCGTATACGCTACCTTCGTAAATATTGAGACAGTTGCTTCATTAATACCATTGATAAGTCCCATTCTCTCTTATTCCATTCTTATATGTATCTAGCGACCTCCATTTTGAAGGAACACCATAACCCTGACTTTCGCTTCTTATACGGCTTTATTAGTAGTTATAATTAAACTTTGCCGGCCGCGGTGGCCGAGGAGGGTGAGGCGCTCCAGTCACGGTCTGCACGGCCACTACGGTCGGGGGTTCGAATCCCCCCTCGGGCATGGATATTTGTGCCGTCCTTAGTCTTAGGTAGTTCATAAGTAGTTTGTAAGTTTAGGGACTGATGACCTCGTAGTTAAGTCCCATAGACTTTACAAACATTTGAACATTTGAATTAAACTTTCCCTATTTGACAAGTTACAACACGGAAACTAATTACCATACGAATATAAAACATGGTAGCATCATTTCAATAGAAAATCTTTTAATGTTATGCAATGATATATCACACCATTACTGCTACAAAAAGGGCTCAATATGGCGACCATTAGTGTCAAGAAGAGTCTGAAAGCACAGGATTGCATTCTAAACGGCTGAACGAATCGAACATTTTGATGAACCATTGTTTACTTTTGCTTCTCTCTCTGTTGCAAGAACTTTCGCTTGTCCTACAGGAAAACTATAATGTGTTTCTTCAGCACTACCGAAATACCGCCTGAAAACAACACCACAGTTCATTAAGGTCTATACATGTAAGCAGGTGCGTTTACAGGAACTATTTCAGGAGGAGGAGGAATCTTAGGGTTTAACGTCCGGTCAACTGCTTGGTCATTAGAGACGGAGCAGAACCATCCTGGCATTTGCCCGTAGTGATTTAGGAAAATCACGGAAAACCTAAATCTGGATAGCCGGAGGTAGATTTCAACCAGGCGATGCTGAAGGAATTAGATTAGGTAATGAGACAATAAAAGTACTAGATGAATTTTGTTATTTGGGTAGCAAGATTACTTCTGATGGCCGAAGTAAAGATGATATAAAATGCAGAATGGCTATGGGAAGAAAAGCGTTTCCAAAGAAGCGAAACTTGTTAACATACAATATTAATTTAAATGTTAGGAAGTCCTTTCTGAAAACATTTGTCTGGAGTGTAGCATTGTGTGGGAGTGAAACGTGGACGATAAGGAGTTCAGATAAAAAGATGATAGAAGCTTTCGAAATGTGGTGCTACAGAAAATTAGATGAGTAGATCACGTAACTAATGAGGAGGTGCTTAACCGAATCGGGGAGAAAAGGAATTTTTGGCATATCCTGACTAAGAGAAGGGATAGATTGGTGCCGCGGTGGAGTAGCCGAGCGGGGCATGGGTGTGTGTGTGTTTGTCCTTAGGTGAGTTTACCTAGATTTAAGTAGTTTGTAGGCTACGGACTGATGACCACGCAGTTTGGTCCGATAGATCTACAAACATTTAAACATTTTAAAACAAAAGTGTCTACTTCTTATTAACAGGTACTGTATGCACTACAAACAATTCATTTTAGCAGAAATATATTTACGTACTACAACCATCCACTCCTATAAAACTTTACACACAAATGAAGCATAAAGACATACTTATTATATGACAGGATGTAATAAAGTTGAATAGCTATTCTGTCAGCAGCTGCTAACATAGATTTCTCTATTAAATGCGAAAAATTATGAAACACGGATGCGAATTACATCTACGCCTTCAAAAATACTCCCCGAATGAGATTTAAGTACATGACAGAGGATTCATCGAATCCCTTTTATGCTATTTGATTTTTGATAGATTGGTTGGACACATTCTGAGACATCAAGGAATTGTCAACTTAGTATTAGAAGGAAGCGTGTGGGGTAAAAATCGTACAGGGAGACCGAGGGACGAATATAGTAAGCAGATTCAAAAGGATGTAGGTTGCCGAACGTATTGTCAGATGAATAGACTTGCACAGCCGGCCGCGGTGGCCGAGGGGATTGAGGCGCTTCAGTAACAGTCTGCACGAGCCGGTCGTGGTGGCCGAGGGAACTGAGGCGCTCCAGTCACGGTCTGGACGGCCACTACGGTCAGGGGTTCTAATCCCTCCTCGGGCATGGATATTTGTGCCGTCCTAGTTCGTAAGTAGTTCATAAGTAGTTTGTTAGTTTAGGGACTGATGACCCCGTAGTTAGGTCAAAAAAATGTTTGTAAAACTTATGGGACTTAACTACGGGGTCATCAGTCCCTAAGCTTACAAACTACTTACGAACTAGCTAAGACTAAGAACGGCACAAATATCCATGCCCTAGGGGGGATTCGAATCCCCGACCGGAGTGGCCGTCCAGACCGTGACTGGAGCGCCTCAGTCCCCTCAACCACCGCGGCCGGCCGTAGTTAAGTCCCATAAGCTATACAAACAAACATTTGAAAAAAAAAAATGTTCAAATGTTTGTTTAGCTTATGGGACTCGACTACGGGGCCAACAGTCCCTAAACTTACAAACTACCTATGAACTACTTAATACTAAGGACGTCACAAATATCCATGCCCGAGGGGGGATTCGAACCGCCGGCCGCGGTGGCCGAGGGGACTGAGGCGCTCCAGTCACGGTCTGCACGGCCACTACGGTCGGGGGTTCGAATCCCCCCTCGGGCATGGATATTTGTGCCGTCCTTAGGATTAGCTAGTTGATAAGTAGTTTGTAAGTTTAGGGACTGATGACCCAGTAGTTAAGTCCCATAAGCTTAACAAGCATTTAAGCTTTGGATTCGAACGTCCGACCGTGTGGCCGTGCAGACCGTGACTGGAGCGCCTCAGTCCCCTCGGCCACCGCGGCCGGGAAAACATTTGAACATAGTCTGCACGGCCACTACGGTCGGGGGTTCGAATCCGCCCTCGGGCATGGATATTTGTGCCGTTCTTAGTCTTAGCTAGTTCGTAATTTCAAATGTTCAAATGATTGTATAGTTCATGGGACTTAACTACGGGTTCATCAGTCCCTAATCTTACAAACTACTTATGATCTAGCTAACACTAAGGACGGCACAAATATCCATGCCGGAGCGCCTCAGTCCCCTCGGCCATCGCGGCCGGCAGTTCATAAGTAGTTTGTAAGTTTAGGGACTGATGACCCCGTAGTTAAGTCCCATAAGCTATACAAACATTTGAACATTTTTTTTTTTTACCCCGTAGTTAAGTCCCATAACTTATAGAAACATTTGAACATTTGAGACTTGTACAGGACAGGGTAGCTTGGAGAGCTGCATCAAACCAGTCTGCGGACTGAAGACCACAACAACAACAACAACAACAACAACAATTCCGATCGACGACCAATCGTCGCGATTTGTCCGCGCACTTTCGATCTACGAAGCTATTGCTGCGATCCGTCGCTCGCGTGTGGAGCCCTCGAAAGGAGCGGTGTCAGTGAGTTCAGGGAAGGTACCTGTGACGCAGGGGTGGGCGTCGAGGAAGCGGCGGCGGGAGAGGAGGATGGCGTCCTTGAGGCGGTCCTCGGCCGGGGCCTCGAGGGCGGCGAAGGCGAACCCTCCGGCGGCGAGGTAGACGCAGTAGAAGGCGGCGTAGAGCGCGAGCAGGAGCGAGCTGCGGCGCACGCCCAGCACGGTGCGCGGCCGCGCCGCCTGCCACTGGTGGCGCATCGCGCGCGCGCGCACCCACCACTGCCGCCGCGCAGGCGACGACGCTGGCTGCCCGGCCGGCCGCTGCGCACGTCACCACCGCTTATCGCCACCGCTGCTGCAGCCCCCACTTCTCGCCGGCCTTCCCGCCTCACAGACATTCCCTCCTGGCCCGCCAGATTCACACATGTGTCGCTCTTACCAGACTTCCGGGCTGTCCCGACAGGCTGCTCCGCGAGCAGGAGCGCACACGAGCTCTCACTACCACATCTCGAAGCTGCGGTGGTGGGGCGAGCTAACGAAAGTGGCAATTAAGCTATTATTCATAATATGAATGAAATTCATGCAAGTTAGCAGCACATGTATGTGTTCAATTGAGCAACAGTTTATTATCAGATTGAACACATACCAATGCTGCTAACTGAACATGAATTTCATATGAATAATAGCCTCATTACCTCTACTGTTGAACAGCTGATGTACGATGAGGAGCATTTTCCAATGAATAAAAACAGTTTCAAAATTGATTTTGATTTCGCCCTATTTGACAGAAATGAACTCTTGTAGTAATTGTTGTGCAATATATTTTAAATCGCCTGTTGATGGCAAACAGTGCCGAAACCGGTAGATTTTAACAAATAAAAATATTTTACAGCTGTCGGGAGTAGCCGAGCGGCCTGCAGTGCCACGTTACGGATCGCGCGGCCTCCCGCTTCGGAGGTTCGAATCCTCCCTCGGGCATGGATGTGTGTGTTGTTCTTAGGTTAGTTTAACTTAGTTTAAATAGTTTGTAAGACTAGGGACTGATGACGAATGTAGTTTGGTCCCATACAGTTACAAACATTTGAAAAATCCGTACCTCTTATCATCAGGCTATTTCCACTCCATACATTTTTCTAACTTTACGACTGGGTATAGGAATTTAACGTATAACAAGCTACAACCTCTGACAATAAAGATGGTTCAATAGTCCTGTAACATTAACGTAGAACTACAGTTACCTTACAGTCCTTCGATAAAGTCACCTCCCATAACTATGGACCGCTGAGTTCTGAGATGCATGTCCTGTAGTCTTGTGTAGTTCGCGAACGAACTAGTTCGGAAGAGCGCTCCCACAGGCGAACTACGCGAACTAGTTCGCACATCCCTCGCCTCTTAGTTCGTCCGCTCCTTTTGCGAAGACTGACGGGGAACAGCGAGAGGCCGCGAGAGCGCGCAGAATCGCGTGATTCCCTTCTGCCAGTTACCGCCATGTCGAGCTGAGATGCAGCTCAGCTGTAGTTTCATAGTTCACTGCCAGAAATTTTCTTTTCTAATGTATTCAGCAGTGTCTAAATAATACGAGGCGCGTCCAGAAAGTAAGTTCCGTTTGGTAATAAAATGAAATTGTACACAGATACAGAAGAAATTTTTATTGCACAAAATTCTACAACTCTTAAACTACTTTTCCTCATAACTGCCGAAATTTTGTAGGCACTTGTCATAGCGTGCCACAACTTTTTGCATGCATCCTTCACAGAAGGTTGCCGCCTGTGTAGTCAACCATGTGGTAACAGCTCTTTATCATCGTTGAAGTTTTGACCATCATGGACAGATTTTAGGTGTAAGAAGAGATGAAAGTCGCTAGGAGAGAGGTCCGAGCTGTATGGAGGATGATCAAACGGGTCCCATTGAAATTTTCGTAAGAATTGTTTGGTCACATTCGATGTGTGAGGTCAGGCATTATCTGGAAAAAAAAAAACTTTTGACAGTAATCCTCTTCTTACACCTGAAATCTGTCCTTGGTGGACAACACTTCAACGATGATGACGAGCTGAAAGAACATGTTACCACATGGTTGAATGCACAGGCGGCAACATTCTATGAAAAAGGCACACAAAACCTTTTGCCATGCTATGAAAATTGCCTACAAAATTTCGGAAGCTACGTAGAAAAGTAGTTTAACAGTTGTAGATTTTTGTACAATCAATATTTTTTCTTGTCTGTACCCGTTCGTTTTATATAACCAAACGGAACTTACTTCCTGGACGCGCCTCGTATTTACTACGAATAATCTGTATGCAAAGTAGTTGAATGCCATTGTATCACCCATTCGTGTAAATAACTGGTTTATTTGCTTAAGTATTTGATGTCTAATTGCCCAAAAATACGGGTAATAGCACACACTTGGACAACACTGATCATTATATAATAAAACTGTCATAACAAAAGAAAGCGCTTTTTTAGTTGCGGTAACAAAAGCCAAAAAGAGCGTACTAACTAAAAAAAGAGCGACCTACTTAGCGGCCGAGCTGCGAACTAAAATATGCGCGATCGGTCGCGAACTAAAACATACGTTACCGGTCGCAACTATTATGTAAAACGTATCTCGCTTCTTAGTTCGTTGAATTCTTTTCCGATGACCGACGGGCAATAGTGAGAGGGCGCGCAGCAGAATTAAAAATCGCGTGTTTGCCTTCTGCTGATGAGAGCCATTTCGAGGCGAGCGTCTGCCTGCTAGATTACATAGTTCAGTGCTACAAAATTTCTGTTTTCAAGTATTCTGCACTCTGCAATATCTGACTAATAAATTCCATAATGCCAAGATACAGAGATAACTCTAAATTTAAACGCGAGAAATTATCCACAAACTGTTTCTTTTGGTTTGCGTTATATCGTTAGCGGCTCAAGCAGCAAGTGCATGAAGCAGCTACGTGGGGGAACTTCTCCCTCCACCTGCATGCGCAGACCACGGCGCTTAGCCGTCACTGGGAGCGGACGAACTAAAACAACGAACTAAAGTGAGCGCTCCCGATAGCGAACTATTATGCGCTAGTCTATACCACAGTCTGACTCCGCGTCCACACCACGGGCTTGTGGTTCCGCCTTGATGAAAAACACTTATTATTTTCATACCCAAACTATTTTCGGCGAAAATCCCATGAGCCTCAGAAGATTTTGTATTTAATGTAAAAGAATGCAGAAATGACATATTTAAAAACTGTTAAACATATTGTAGTATAAGGTATATACTTCTTTTTCGCTGTATGATTGTATAAACATTCATTACCGTACCTTTTGCAGCGTGGGAGTAGCCGAGCGGCCTGGAGCGCCACGTTACGGATCGCGCGGCCTCCCGCGTCGGAGGCTCGAATCCTCCCTCAGGCATGGATGTGTGTGTTGTTCTTAGGTTAGTTTAACTTGGTTTAAGTAGTTTGTAAGACTAGGGACTGATGACGAACGTAGTTTGGTCCCATAAAATTACAAACATTTGAAAAATCCGTTTTTTTTTTTTTTTTTTTTTTTTTTTTTTTTTTTCCTTCTGCATGTCATGTCATCTGCAACAGTATGAGTGCTGTCACAAACTTGAAATCACCAATCGTACCTTAGAACTTGTTATCCACTATCATAGACTTGCCTTCGACCCAAGCAAACAATCGATTTTCTGGAAGTGAAGTGATTATCAAATGTTTACGTTTCAAATTTTTGCCCTAAAAGTCGTAAAACAACACAGTCCATCCGTAAAACGGTAAAATACTGCAGTTTCCGTAAATTTTACGGATAAACCATGTGGCAGATATGCACAATGTCAGCCTCTTGTACAATACCTAGAAACCGGGGATATGATTCGGAACTACCCAGAACATAAAACTATTTACCTCTCGCCCTAGCATCCCACAGGCTCACCTCCATCTACAGACTACTTGCTTCAGGCATACACTTCTCTGTTCACAAAGAGGGATGTCCTCAGAGCCGAATTTAAATGTGAATATAAATTCACATTTAAATCATTTAAATTCAGTACCTCGGAATAAAGTCGCTTTTAAATTTCACATTTAACTGCAAAGCTCTTGGCCGCGGCGGATTAGCCATGCGCCCTGGGGCGCCGTGCTTCGGTACGCGCGGTCGTTCGCCGTCGGAATTTCGAGTCTCCCATCGAGCATAGGTGTTTGTGTTGTCCTTAGGTTAGTTTAACATAGTATAAGTATTTTGTAAGCTACGGATTAATAACCCATCAGCTGAGTCCGATTGATTTACAAACATTTGCAAAGCTCTTGTACACTCTTGGCCATTAAAATTGCTACACCACGAAGATGACGTGCTACAGACGCGAAATTTAACAGACAGGAAGACGATGCAGTGAAATGAAAATGATTAGCTTTTCAGAGCATTCACACAAGGTTGGCGCCGCTGGCGATACCTACAACGTACTGACATGAGGAAAGTTTCCAAAAGTTTCCAACCGATTTCTTATACACAAACAGCAGTTGACCGCCGTTGCCTGGTGAAACGTTGTTGTGATGCCTTTTGTTAGGAGGATAAATGCGTACCATCACGTTTCCGACTTTGATAAAGGTCGGATTGTCGCCTATCGCAATTGCGGTTTATCGTATCGCGACATTGCTGCTTGCGTTGGTCGCGATCCAATGACTGTTAGCAGAATATGGAACCGGTGGGTTCAGGGGGGCAATAGGGCAATACGGAACGCCGTGCTGGACCCCAACGGTCTCGTATCACTAGCAGTCGAGATGACAGGCATCTTATCCGCATGGCTGTAACGGATCGTGCAGCCACGTCTCGATCCCTGAGTGAACAGATGGGGACGTTTGTAAGACAACAACCATCTGCACGAACAGTTCGACGACGTTTGCAGTAGCATGGACTATCAGCTCGGAGACAATGTCTGTGGTTACCCTTGTCGCTGCATCACAGACAGGAGCGATTGCGATGGTGTACGCAATGACGAACCTGGGTGCACGAATGGCAAAACGTCATTTTTTCAGCTGAATCCAGGTTCTGTTTACATCATCATGATGGTCGCATCCGTGTTTGGCGTCATCGCGCTGAACACACTTTGGAAGCGTGTATTCATCATCGCCATACTGACGTATCACTCGGTGTGATGGTATGGGGTGCCATTGGTTACACGTCTCGGTCACCTCTTCTCCGCATCGACGGCGCTTTGAACAGTGGCCGTTACATTTCAGATGTGTTACGACCCGTGGCTCTATCCTTCATTCGTTCCCTGCGAAACCCTACATTTCAGGAGAATAATGCACGACCGCATGTTCCACGTCCTGTACGGGTCTTTCTGGAAACGGAAAATGTTCGACTGCTACCCTGGCCAGTACATTCTGCAGATCTCTCACCAATTCAAAACGTCTGGTCAATGGTGGCTGAGCTAGCCACAGTTGCCGAGCGGTCTGCGGCACGTCAGTTACGTTCTGCACGGCCACTACGGTCGGGGGGCTCGAATTCCCCCTCGGGCATGGATATTTGTGCCGTCTTTAGTCTTAGCTAGTTCATAAGTAGTTTGTAAGTTTAGGGACTGATGGCCCCGTAGTTAAGTCCCATAAGCTGTACAAACATTTGAACCTTTGAATGGTGGTCGAGCAACAGACTCGTCACAATATGCCAGTCACCACTCTTGATAAGCTGTGGTATTGTGTTGAAGCTGCATGGGCATCTGTACTTGTAAACGCCATCCAAGCTCTGTTTGACTCACTGCCCAGGCGTTAAAGGCCATTAATACGGCCAGAGGTGGTTGATTGGTGGTTGAGGTTGATTTCTCAGGATCTATGCACCCAAATTGCGTGAAAATGTAATCACATGTTAGTTCTAATAGAATATATTTTTCCAATGAATACTCGTTTATCATCTGCATTTCTTCTTGATGTAGAAATTTTAATGGCCAGTAGTGTATATTCAAAACCCACGTACAATTGTCTGCCCTGTTTCGAGATGTAGTGCTTTGAAAATCGTCGTGGAACGAGAAGAAAACTGAATACAACTCACCAGGTAAGACTTGCATGGTGCAGAGGCATTCAACACTGGGTACTCACCTGGAAGGGAAGAAATCGAAAATTAGTTTCAGAACACGGGTATAGTCAAAACAGTCATTTAAAATACGTCCTCTATAAAAATATCAGCTAAAAGAAAAACGTCATCAGATCACATCCTCACACAATAACGACAGCTTTTAAGCAGATTTGATCTGTACAGTGTGTCACTCAAGCAGGAAAATTCAATACTTCGACACATACTATACTAAGAGCAGTGCTCTCTGATTGTTTACGTGATTCATATTCACTGTTTAGGGGGGTCACTGATTAATGGTTATGTTTCAGTTGTCTTTGTGTGTGAATGACGGTTAACGACGATTTGAAAAATTATTGCTCGCGCCAGTTATGAAGTGCAATCAAAACTATTCTGGCAACTGCCCTGAGCCACCCTCAACATGAACGCTAACGAAACTACGTTCGTTATCTAAAAGGCAACGAGTATAATGTTCTTTCGGTCGATACAGCTTTCTCGTAAATTGTTAGACGCTGTTTTTAATGTCTATTTTTCGGAATAGAAGACTATTTTTTACACGACAGAAATGTATAGTTTGTATAACGAGTGTTTCCAACTTAGGTACGATTCAGAAATGAATTATGCTGATTAAGAAAGCTCCCACTGTATAGGCAATTTTTAAAGAAATAGACTTTAAAAAATTATAATTAATTATTGTATCTTTTATATTTATGTAACGACTGGATCCTGAAAACAGTTTTCAAACTTTGCGCTTATTCATCGATAACATACTGCAACACAAAAAAATCTACGTTGTAATTCAGAATTAATGTTAAACACGGATATATATATATATATATATATATATATATATATATATATATATATATATATATAACAAAAAGTAAATTTCCTTTTATTAGGCGTATATTTTTGTATTATGGAACCGTTTGTAGTCAGAGGAGCACTGGTCTGGTTGTTTAATGTGGCAAGTACTTCCCGAGGAAGAGTTTTCTACCCACAGGTTGAAAAAGACTGGTCTAAATGGTTTTTATTTGGTACTGTTAATTTAAGTTCTGTATAAAAATTTGACTGTCACGTAGCGCAACGCAAAAGTCATAATATTACATCGGACCAAAGAAGAGGAACAACTATTTCAGTCATCAAAATCGAAATTTTTTGCAAAGCCAGTAAATGTGTGATTCGTAATTTAAATAATATTAAAAATGTTCAAATGTTTGTAAATCTAAGGGACTTAACTGCTTTGGCCATCAGTGTCTAGGCTTACAAACTACTTTAGCTTACGCCAAGGACAACACACACATGCCGCGGTGGAGCGGCCGAGCGGACTGAGGCGCTATGTTACGATGCGCGAGACTGTTCCCCGTCGGGGGTTCGAATCCCTCCTTGGGCATGGATTTTTTTGCCCTCTTTAGTTTAAGCTAGCTGATAAGTATATTGGTACTTTGCAAAACTTCGAAGTCGAGTCTCTTGAGAAATTTTGAGAGTTGTGTCGAAGGGCTTTGGCTGATTGTTATTTAAGTTCTGAACTTCACGTATCATAAATAAAAAGAAATTCAAAAATCCGATACCCATATGGTCTCCTTGTTAGTTTCCGATTACTGCTCGCACTTTATCATGTGATGAAATGAGTAATTTCGTCTCTCTTTCTCTTTGCTTCTCTCTCACACATTTACAAAATTTACTAATGTAGGCAGACAAACATATATTTTCTGTTCGATCATGGCATCGATATATTAACGGGAGCTGACGTGTGCCTAGCTGCATGGCGCTTTTGTTCCGCTGCGCGCTTGTCAATATAATTTGTGTGTGTGTGTGTGTGTGTGTTGCTATCAAACTCTTCTCATAAATTAAATGTACCTTATGAAACTACAATTACGATATTATTATGTGTAAATCTTTTGCTGCGTAATAATGTAACTGTTTACTGACTGTTTCCGCCTCAATCAAAGCATTCAAACAGCGCTTCGCAGCTTTAATATAGGTTAGATGTATGAACGAATTCGCGGTGTGTGGAAATATAATTGGATTTTTATTTTTCTGTGTCTGCAGGTCACAGAGGGGAAAAAAAGCGTCATGTGTTTCACTCTTTGTGACGGAGCACTGGGAAAGGAGATTTATTAATTGTGTGCTCGATTTGTTTGCTTCCTTTGTTTTAACGTGCATTCATTTTCATTCCGGGAATAATTGTTACGCATAAAAAGAGAAAGAACATGAGCTGTAAATGTGTGAGTGACGTGCACAGCTATGCAGCGTGACCGACTGGCTGGCAGCATTGCAGGGACTGTGACAGCGTACTGATTGGCGCCGCGTGTGCTTGGGGCAGGCCTTGCCCCGTCGCCTTTATACTGGTGACAAGGGTTAATGGAGACAGCGAAGCGATTAACGCTAAAGGGAGCCAATACCACCGAAACGATTCCGTCTGTAGTACAAAAACATTCGCGCCAAAATTCACACCACCTTATTCACGAAGCAAGGAAAAGAAAAAAGAAGAAAAAAGTCAAAAAAAGGTGATCTCTCTGGAGAGTCCCGCAGTGGAATTCAGCTATCCTCATTCACCTGTTGCAGAAACGGAATATTAATGCTAATTTCTTATAGCGTGGGCCTAGCGTCCTAAAACTGCCTTGAGCAGTTAAACCGGCAACCCACGCGCAATGGAAATATTCTAGACCTTTTAGCCACAAACAGGCCTGACCTTATTAACGATGTCTGTGTAGAGACAGGAATTAGTGATCATGATATCGTCATAGCGTCGATGGTGACCAAATTTCATACACCAATCAAGAAGGCTAGGAGCGTGTTTTTGTTGGGAAGAGCCGATAAGCAAATGTTACGATCGCACTTTGAAAATGAATGGGCATCGTTTAATTCCGGGACTATGGATGTAGAGGAATTTTGGATTACATTTAAGTGCATTGTTAATAAAGGGTTAGAGAAATATGTGCCAGTAAAGACGATTAAGGATGGAAAAGATCCACCTTGGTATAATAATAATGTTAGAAAGCTGCTGAGAAAGCAAAGGCTGTTGCACTCTCGATTCAAAAAAGAACACGCAAATGATGACAGGCAAAAGTTAGTAGAGATTCGTGCGTCTATAAAAAGATCGATGCGCGAAGCATACAATAATTATCACAGCCATACCTTAGCAAAAGATCTTTCCGAGAACCCGAAAAAATTCTGGTCCTATGTAAAATCGATAAGCGGGTCACTCGTTGATCATTCCGGGTCAGTAATAGAAGAAAGCAAACGGAAAGCTGAAGTTCTAAATTTAACCTTTAAGAAATATTTCACGCAGGAGGACCGCACAAATGTACCATCATTTGATCAACGTACAAATTCCGAAATGGGGGACATAGCAATAGGTATATCCGGTGTAGAGAAGCAGCTGAGAGAGCTAAATACGAAAAAGTCTGCTGGTCCGGATGGAATACCAGTTCGGTTTTACAAAGACTATTCTGCAGCATTGGCCCCTACTTAGCTTGCATTTATCGCGAATCTTTAATTCAGCGCAAAGTTCCTAGTGATTGGAAAAAAGCGCAGGTGACTCCCGTGTATAAGAAAGGAAAGAGAACTGACCCATACAATTACAGGCCAATATCGTTGACATCAGTTTCATGTAGAATTTTGGAGCATATTCTCAGTTCGAATATAGTAAATTTCCTTGAAACGGAAAAGCTTATTTCCATGAATCAGCACGGGTTTAGGAAACATCGTTCATGTGAAACTCAGCTTGCCCTTTTCTCACATGACATCTTGCGAGCCATGGACGAAGGGCAACAGGCGGATTGTGTTTTTCTCGACTTCAAAAAGGCGTTCGACGCGGTGCCACACTGCAGACTGGTAACGAAGATACGAGATTATGGAATAGGTTCAATGATTTGTGACTGGAAGACTTCCTAAGTAATAGAACGCAGTACGTTGTTCTCGACGGCGAGTGTTCATCAGAGACGAGTGTATCGTCAGGCGTGCCCCAGGGGAGTGTGATAGGACCGCTATTATTTTCTATCTATATAAATTATCTGATGGACAGAGTAAGTTGTAATATGCGGCTGTTTGCTGATGATGCTGTGGTGTATGGGAGGGTGTCGTCTGTAACTGACTGTAATAGCATACAGGATGACTTAGACAAAATTTCTAGTTGGTGCGAAGATTGGCAGCTAGCTCTCAATGTGGAAAAATGTAAGGTGATGCGCATGAGTAGAAAAAACAATCCCATAATGTTCGAATACAGCATTAGTAGTGAGCTTCTTGATGCTGTCGCGTCATTCAAATATCTCGGCATAACATTGCAGAGCGATATGAATTGGAACGAGCATGTAAGGACAGTTGTGAGTAGGGCGGACAGCCGACTTCGGTTTATTGGGAGAATTTTGGGAAGATGTACTTCACCTGTAAAGGAGCCCGCGTATAAAACGCTTGTACGACCACGTATTGAGTATTGCTCAAGTGTTTGGGACCCGCAGCAGATCAGTTTAAAGGAAGACATAGAGGTGGTTCAGAGGCGAGCAGCTAGGTTTGTTACCGGTAGGTTCGACTAATGCGCGAGTGTCACGGAAATGCTCCGGCAACTCAATTGGGGATCGCTGGAAGAAAGACGACGTTCTTTTCGTGAATTTCTGTTGAGTAAATTTTGAGGGCCGGAATTTGAAGCTGAGTGTAGTACGATCTTGCTGCCGCCTACTTACTTTTCGCGTAAATATCACAAAGACAAGATAAGAGAAATTAGGGCTCGTACGGAGGCATATAGGCATTCTTTTTTTCCTCGTTCAATTTGGGAGTGGAATAGGAAAGGAAATGCCTAGTTGTGGTACAGTGTACCCTCCGCCACGCACCTTACGGTGAATTGCGGAGTATGCATGTAGATGTAGATGTAGAAAAGAAAAAAGAAGAAAAAAGTCAAAAAAGGTGATCTCTCTGGAGAGTCCCGCAGTGGAATTCAGCTTTCCTCATTCATCTGTTGCAGAAACGGAATATTGATGCTAATTTCTTATAGCGTGGGCCTATTAATGCAGGAGTGAAAAGGTGTTTTCCTTATTTCTCGCGAGACAGCCAAAGAGAAATAGTACTTACACAATGAGCCATTCCAGGCATTCCAGGAAAAAAAGGAACGACATTTTAAATTCTTGATGAATTATGAAATTACATAGCAGTATGATCAACCTTTTGTTACATTGCATGCTTAAATTTTTCGTTGATGGAATTTATGGTGCAGTACTTTGTTCTATCTCTTTTTATCAAAGAGAGAGATTTTTTATTCATATGATGAAATGTATTGGCATATCGAACTGGTGCATTGTGTGACGAACTGATGTTACAAGCTTGTCATTTTTCTCCGAGTGTTGATGTTGGAACTGAGAAAAGTCCGAGGTAAAATGTAAAGCTATCGAATAGCCACGTTTTTGAAACTAACCAAGAAGTCTCAATCCGAGGAATAAAATGCGACCAAAAGTGTTTTACAGGGTGAGGCACTTAAAGTTGTTTTTGGGAATACCCGAAAAATGCAAATCGGATTTAAAAAAGTTGCAATAAAACTTGTTCACCCCCAAGAGGTGCATCCTTTAACATATAGCTCGACTTCCCTACACCACCATAGGGGTGAGAGGGGGTGACTTTGAAATCTTCAATGGGAACCCCTGTTTTTTACTCCATATTAGGATTCTCCGTGAAAAAATATGTAATGTTTTAGGAAACATTCTTTTAGTTTCATTATAGATGGCGCTGGAATCGGAAAAATAAAAATGATTTGAAAATTGTTGAAAACCGGAATGTCTCACACGTATACTCATCAGGTTAGGAAAATCAAAGTATCATGTGGCAATGGAATGAAGCACAGACTGTACTTGCTCATGCTCTCGGTCTATGGCCAGACTATTGCTTCTACTTCAATGATTCGGACTGTACAAGTCTCGACGCAATTGTTCCACAATATTAACGGTTCCAGAGAGGAAGCAGATATTACTTTCTCGTACTTCGTGGCTGTTAGAAATGTTGAAGCAGCTCGTCAAAGGTGTACACTAATCTGTTCCCTGATATGAATGTTCCTTCCGCAACGACTTTTCACAGTACTATCCAACTGTTTGCTGAAACTGTGTTACACCTAGAGAAAGAGGCCGGTGTCTATTTCTTCAAGATATTACCGTTTTTCAACAATTTTCATTTCATTTATAATTTTCTAATTTTGACGATTAAAGCGCCATCTATCATGACACGAAAGAAATGTTTCCTAAGAACGTTACACATTTTTTCGAGCAGAATCCAAATTTGAAATTAAAAACAGGGTTTGCTGTTTAAGATTTCAAAGACACCCCCCTCCCGCCTCCGGGGATGGTGCATGGTGATCGATCTTAATTGACGGCCTTCTATGAAGGGAAAAAATCTTATTGAAACTTTTTTTCACCAATTTGTATTTTTCAAAATATTCCGAAAACATTTTTAAATGCTTCACCATGTAAATTCTTCCACTGCATGGAATTTGTGTGTGTCTGTGATAAAGCTAGACCGTTGAGACGTACTGTGATGCTCAAGGACAACGTGAGACATCCCTGTCAACAGAAATTAGAACACTAGCCACCTCATAAAACACTTCACATTTTATTTATTTATTTTAGATTGCGTACTACTGAATTATTCTCCTCGTCTCACTAATACAATATAGTGAAAGATGAATTTGGTGTTATAATAAGCCAAAGCAGGTAACCAAAATGTAGCACTAATGCACGATGTGTTAAACAAAAACTTTCCAAAACTGTAATTATTTTAAGGTAGGAGGTAGTTAACACATAACATACAGCAAACTTCAGAACAGATATTCGGATAAAAAATGTTTCTAAGGGCTATAAAAAGACTACAGTTGCAGCTTAATTCGGTAACTAGATTCTCAATTACGATGATAAGTCAGTGTCCAACACTTATTTCAGAGAATTAGTCAACATGCTTGAGTATATACCAATGATACATTGTCGATACAGTTTCTTGTTACAACCTGGGTACTGTTATGGCCTTAGAAAACGCTAGACGGACAATGACTCACCTCACTGAATTAGGTATTGCACTTTACTGAATACCACAGATATATGAGAAAGAACGTCAGACACATCAGAGATTTTACCTATTAGCACTTCCGTTTATGATACAGAAACGATATAATATACTTCCAAAAGTTGTAAGCGGGTAGTATAAATCCCAGTGAATGGATGTCCATGTAATGAGCGTGGAATTCCGCATCTAGTATGCAAAGGAAACACCGGTAGGCTACGTTAAGCAACGCAGGGAGCAAATCGCAATTATCACTAGTCATTGTGCTAAATTAGTGCCTCTTAGTAATATGTTATCCTATACTTATTGACAATAATGCTGAAGAGCATGCCGAAGTTTGTCCGGCTGTGTCCTCATGTTATCCATACCTTTGCCAGTAGCTTTTCGAAGCACGTTTTATATCCATGCGAGGCGTTTGGATGCTAAATTCATGATGGAACAGATCTGTCTTTCCTGCAACAACTACCTTGTAGGTGTTCGATTCCCCCCCCCCCCCCCCCCCCCCCCAAAAAAAAAATTTTTTTTTTTCTTTTTTTTCGTTTTGTGAGTAGTATGACGTGACCCATGCCAAACTTGCCATCTTGGAGTAGCAGTTCCGTTCGAGATTCTCAGTTACAATGAAGAGCCAAAGAAACTTGTAAAATTGCCTAATATCGGGTAGGGCCATAGTCATGGATTCGACTAATATCTGAAGTAGTGCTGGAGGGAACTGACACCAAAATCCTGCCGGGCTGTCCATAAGGCATCCCAGATATGCTGAATAATTTGCAATTGTAGGGAGTTAGCCGGCCGCGGTGGCCGAGGGGACTACGGCGCACCAGTCACGGTCTGAAGGGCCACTACGGTCGGGGGTTCGAATCCCCCTCGGGCATGGATATTTGTGCCGTCCTTAGTGTTAGCTAGTTCCTAAGTAGTTTGTAAGTTTAGGGACTGATGACCCCGTAGTTAAGTCCCATAAGCTATACAAACATTTGAACATTTGATTTGAATGGAGTTTGGTGGCCATCGGAGGTGTTTTAAGTCAGACGAGTGCTCCTGCAGCCTCTCTGTAGCAATGCCGGACGTTTGGGGTGTCGCACTGCCCTGCTGGAATTGCCCAAGTCCGTCAGAATGCTCAATGGACATGGATGGTTGCAGGTAATCAGCCAGAATGCGTACGTACATGTCAGCTGTCAGAATCGTATCCAGACGTATCAGGGGTCCATATCACTCCAACCACCCACGCCCCACACCATTGCAGAGCCTCCACCAGCTTGAATAGTCCGCTGCTGACATGCGGGCTCCACGGATTCATGAGGTTGTCACCATACCCTCACACGTCACTCCCTGGATACAATTACAAACGAGACTCGTGACACCGGACAACATGTTTTCAGCCATCAACACTCCAATGTCGGTGTTGATGGGTCCAGACGAGGCTTAAATCTTTGTCTCAGCAAGGGTAGACGAGTGGGCCTTCTGCTTTGAAAGGCCATGTCGATATTGTTTCGTTGAATGGTTCGGACACTGTCACTTGTTGATGGCCCAGCACTGAAATCAGCGGCAACTTTCGGAGGGGTTACGCTCCTGTCACGCTGAACGATTCTCTTCAGTCGTCGTTGGTCCTATTCCTCCAGTATCTTTTTCAGGCCCCAGCGACGTCGAAGATTAGAAGTTTTACAGGTTTCCTGATATTCACTGCGCATTCGTGAAATGGTCGTAAGGGGAAATCCTCACCTTATTGCTACCTCGGAGATGCTATGTCCCATTTCTTGAGTGCCGATTATAACTCCACGTTCTGACTCACTTCAGTCGTGATATCCTGCCGCTGTAGTAGCAGTAGCCTATATATCGCCTGCGCCAGACACCGTTGCCTATACCAGTTTCTTTCGCTCTTCAGTGTTTCTACTGGATATATTCTAATTTCTGCATGACCCTACAATTTTTCCCTGTACTCTTTCATTTTTATTTATTTATTTTGTATTTTTAATATTATTTTTTTTACACGTTCCTCTCCTCATTGATTCTGTAGAAAAGTTAGTCATTTCTTATCACTCGACTTGATTTCCAGCATAGCTTTATAGCACCACCTGATAGGAACCTCAGTTCGCTTTCTTTCCATTTTTTCTCACAGACCCAGAATGATTGATACGATACTACTAGCAGAAAAATTTCACGTTGCCCTTGAACATTGTTGTTGTTGTGGTCTTCAGTCCGGAGACTGGTTTGATGCAGCTCTCCACAATACCCTATCCTGAGCAATCCGCTTCAACTCCACCTAAGAACGGCAACCTACATCTGTCTGAATCTGCTTACTGTATCCATCTCTTGGTATTCCTCTGCGGTTTCTACCCCAAACACTTCCCTCCAATGCTAAATTCACGATTCTCTGATGTCTAAGAATGTGTCCTACCAAGCGATCCCTTTTTTAGTCAAGGTATGCCAGAAATTCCTTTTCTCCCCAATTCCGTTCAGTACCTCCTCATTAGTTACGCGATCCACCCACCTAATCTTCAGCATTCTTCTGTAGCACCACATTTCAAAAGCCTCTATCCTCTTCCTGTCCGCACCGTTTATCGTCCATGTTTCTCTTCCATACAAGGCAACACTCCAGACAAATGCCTTCAGAAAGGAATTCATTAGGCTTAAATCAATATTGGATGTCAACAAATTTCTATTTTTCAAGTACGCTCTTCTACCCACTGCCATTCTGCATTGTATATCCTCTGTACTGCGACCATGATTTGTTATTTTACTGCCTAAGTAACAAACCTCCTCTACCTCCTTTATTGTTTCGTTACCTAATCTAATTCCTTCAGCATCACTTGATTTTCTTAGACTGCACTCCATTACCCTTATTTTGCTCTTGTTAATGTTCATCTTATATGCACCTTTCAGCACACTGTCCATTCCGTTCAACTTCTCTTCCAGGTCCTTTGCTGTCTCTGACAGAATTACTATGTCGTCGGCAAAACGCAATGTTTTTAATTCTTCACCCTGAAATTTAATTCCTTCTCCAAATTTCTCCTTGCTTTCCTTTATAGCTTGCTCAATGTACAAATTGAATAACACTGGGGAAAGGCTACAACCCTGTGTTACTCCCTTCCCAACCACTACATCCCTTTTATGCCCTTGAACATTAGAATATGCAATAACTTCCAACCCTTAAATAAGAGAGGTTTCGAAGTTCAGTATAGCGTAGGAACACAATATGTACCGTAAACTGGCGTAACTTCGGCCATTATTTACGTTTTTTCCCCTAAATTTTAATGTGAAGACGGAAACTAAAAACACAACGAAAAAAGAAAGATGATTTTCACGTCAAATTTTCTTTGATTTATAAAATTTTTAATATTGGCTGAAGTTTCCCTGTAAATATGGCAATGTTGGCCATGAACGAAATGTTATGAAAATACGAAGATATGTACGCTTGCATTATCTTCAGCCACCTGAAATTAACGCTACAACATTGGAGAACCTTTCTCTAAATTATCTTGGACTCATCTTCTGACCCACTCTTTTCGAGGCCAATTTCATTTGAAGATGGGCGTAGTAGTTCCCTTCCTACCCCATAAGTTTTTTCTACTAACAGTCTCAAGCCCTTCGTTGTTAAAGAAAAAGGCATACTTGATTTGCCCGTGAACCAGTCAGAGCATCTTCTTCGAAGTAAAATAAATTAATAATTAGGTACTGTTTTCATCAGTCACATAAGTATGTATTTTACGATATTTGCGTGTATCAAAATTTTAATTTCAAGTAAAATAATAAAGATAAAATTAACAAACGTCAAAAAGAAAGGATGAAAGGACGCCCTGTTTTTCGTGTATGATTTTTTTTCCGATTTTGTCCTGGAGAGTGGTCCTTGGTACAGAGGCCTGTCATATCGATAATTTTTCTTTTCGAATTTCCCTTAGTGCATTTTGCAAAGAAACTTGTTATATAATTATAATATTCGTGCCCTCTTAATGTTTTCCTTCGTATTCTTGTCATGGACGAATTTACCCTGGAAATTCACGCTCTTAAAATTAATTCTGCGAAACACTAATAATTAAACATAAGGAGATGCATTGAATTAAAATTTGTGCTGTGTCCAGGATTCGAATCCAGGACCTCCTACTTACTAGGTAGGCGCCTTAGACCTAGTAACATGTTGACAAATTAATGGATTACAAAACGATTATTTGGATGCGCAAGAGATTGTTTTGACACAACAAAACGACGCTATTCTGCACTAACTCTAAATCAACAACCCCTGCAAGGTATTTGTCGCGTGGAAAGTTAAGTGAGACAATGAGGTTGTCAGAGACCTCTATCGGCTACACATCAAAGCCGTCGAAGTAGTTCACCCATTGGTGCACTAGAAGGAAGAGGCAAAAAAACTGATTTAATAGCCCAGTGGTCGAATTTATCCCAGGTGGCCAAAGTTAGGCCAGCTTACGGGCTACATGTTAGCATCACATTTAAAGCTCGGTCCCCTCTGATTACGATATTGAAAATCTTTTACGTGCGGCGCTCGTCATACTTATCGGCCATTGCACGCTACTCCAACCAAGCACGTTTCCATTACAGTATCTGAGAGGCAGACCGCAGCAGTTTCTAAGTTAGATGATATCTCGTTTATCCAAAGAGGTGCGCTTCCTTTGATCGCTGCGACTTTAATCGCGGAAACGCCCGAGAAACGTAAGCGGGTTCCAGGGACTACGCTTTGAACGACAGCGAAATAAATTAAATTTCTTCCCCGCCAGCGTCTAAGACTGCTAAATACCATCTTAAATACAGCTACAAAGATTTCTCTGAGAAACTGAAAATGCGAGGTATTCAAGGGGTTTGCGAGGTATTCTACGCAGAGGCACATAAGAAACAAATAGCACACGCCACGTCATTTCCGTAAACTGTGTATTCGTCTTCCTCTATTCTGTCAGTGGATCATTTGCCATCTCTCGCTACATATCAGATAATTCTCATCACTTCGTAACTGCAACACGTTATCTTGTAATTTTTCATCTTGGAATGTTTTCCATTTGTATATCTCACTGTATTAAAACTACCTTCATATTGCCAAACAGCGAAGCAAAGCGTCCATGTTCCATTTTTAATATTATCCCTGACTTCCATGTTTTTGTCTCTCTGTTTTTCCTGCCTACCTGACTTTTCTTTGTTTACCTCTGCTGTTCATCTACTATGTTTTATTCTTCCACATAATTAACTTACCCTCCTATTGTCATGTTTGAAGTACCAACACTGTGCAGTTCACCCACTACGTATCCAAGTCTACGTAGATACTCTGCAAATGACACTAGTGGATGGTCGAGGGTCCACAGAACCACTTTTACGATATTTCTATATCGCTCCATTCTCCAGTAGCGCACAGGCAATGAAACAACTAAATCTTTTCGATTTCTATCTGATTTATTTGATTATGATGATCATGTCTACCTACGTAGGTGGGTGCTTACAAAATATGTTTGCATTCTGAACAGAAAGTTGGTAAAAAAAATTCCGCAAATAAATCTCAACGCAACAAATAACGTCTTTCTTTTCATGATTTCCACCGAAACGTGTGCACCATTTACGTGACAGTCTCTTTCCTATATAGCTATAATACAAAATGAGTTGCCCTTATCTAAACTTCCTCTAAATCCTCCGCCAGTCCCACATGGCTGGGATCTCACAATGCGCAGCTCTACTCCGAAATAGTACTGTAGGTAGTTTCTTTAGTAGCGCTGTTAATATTCCTAGGTATTTAGTTGAATTTAGGGCTTTTAGATTCGACTAATTTATAGTGTACATGAATTTTAAGGGATTTCTTTTAGTGCTCTTGTGGATGACTTCACACTTATCATTATTTAGGGTCAATTGGCAATTTTTGCACTATGCAGATATCTTATCTGAATCATTTTGCAGTTGGTTCTGATCTTCCATTAACTTCAGTAACCGATAAATGACAGTCTCATCCGCGAACAGTCTAAGATGGCTGCTGTCATTGTCTCCAAAATCGTTTATGTAGATAAGAAATAGTAGGGGCCCTATAACACTTCCCTGGGGAACTCCAATATAACTTCTGTTTTAATCGACGACATTCCGTCAGTTACCACGTCTCTGATAGGAAATCGCGAATCCAGCCGGAGAACTGTGGTTGTATTCCACAAGAACGCAATCTGACTAGAAGACGCTTGTGAGGTACAGTGTCAGAAGCCTTCCGGAAATCTAGAAATTTGGAATCGGTTTGAGATTTCTTGTCGATTATAGTCATCACTTCGTGTGAATAAAGAGCTAGCTGTGTTTCACAATAAAGGTACATTTTGAATTCGTGTTGACTACTTCTTCGAAGTAGTTAATAATTTTTGAGAAATGTATATGTTCTAAAATCCAACTGCATACCGACGTCAGTAATATAGGTGTGTAATTTTGCGAATCACTGCTACTGACTTTCTTGAATATTGGAGTGACTTAAGCAACTTTCCAGTCTTTGGGGAATTACTATAATTAAAAAGCAATATTTTGTTATACGAAATGTACTTATAAATATATTAATTTAAATGTGATAATGATGCTTGAACTCCGTGGCTATTGATTAAGGAAAGATAGCAACCAGCCTACTAAGAAAAGTAAAGTGATCGTACCTTTCCTGAAATTAAGTTTGTGTTAATCACATCCCGGATGCAGGCATTAGATCAGTCATTCATCCCACATTATATTTGCGAATGCAGTACGAAGACGCTGTAAAAAGGTGTAGAACGTGAAATATCCGCTTCCATGTACTTGTGACTAGTTTGCCAAATATACCGGGTTCTTCTGTAAGAGCGCACAAAAGTTTAACGAGGCATAGAAGAAGCTCTGCTGAATAGTTTGGGGTAGGGAGACTGGGGTGTCAGAGGCCAGCTTATAGAAATAATAGTAAACTAGCCACATTACGGTGCACTTTTTATTTATATGACTAGCTTGTACCCGGCACTTTGCTGCCAAGAAATCAAAAGTGCAAGAAACATATGAAATTTGAAAGTGTTAGCTTGTTGGTCCTCCTGTCCCTTTCTCTGTCCATTTCTCTTCCCCATTCCTCTGTTCATCTCCTTTCTGTTATTTGTCACCATCTCCCCTCTCTCAATCTCCTCCTCTGCCCCCTCTCTGTCCGTCTCCTCCCCCCCCCCTTTCTGACCGTCTCCTCCTCCACCTACTCCTCTCCCTCCTGTATATATATGCGCCAAGTTTCATGGTGACTGGTCAGACGGTGTCAAATTCTAAAGGTAACCCTCCGCCATACTAAATTCACTGGCTTGCAGATTATAAAAATCTCCTTCATTAAAAGATACATTTATGTTGACTTTCATGGTGACCAGTCAAAGAATTTGGACGTTTGATGTAACGTACCCTCCGTCAAACATCTACGGAGGCTTACGAACGGTAGCCCTTGATTTAATTCGGGGTATAAGCTATCTTAATTCCACATTTAATTCATTTCCGTCCTGCCCTTTCAGCGTGAAGAGTAACAAACGTGTTAACCCACTCTAAGGAACCCTCCACCATGCACCGTACGGTGGTTCCTAAAGGTAGCTCATGCGTTAATTCAAGGTAAAAGCTGTCTTCATTCCAGATTTTATTCAGATCCATTCAGCTGTTTCAGTGTGAAGAGAAACAATCGTAATAATCCATTGTAAGATACCCTTTGCCACGCACCGTACGGTGGCTTACGAAAAGTAGCCCGTGCATTAATGCAGGGTATAAACTACCTATGTTCCTAATTTCATTCATATCCTTACAGACATTTCAGCGTGTAAGCGTAAGAAACGAATTAACTTGTTTGTATAGCTTATGGACGAATTAACTGATTGTAAAGCACTCTCCGCCATGCACCATACGAAGTTAATTTTAGTATGCCTATAACCTTCGCGCGAGTGCAAGCATTGAGTTGACACCAGCCCCAATGCCCTGACAAATATCTGTCTCCAGCAGCTACAATTATGGTCTGCAGCGCGCCAGTCACAGTCTGCACGGCCGCTACGGTCGGGGGTTCGAATCCCTCCTCGGGCATGGATATTTGTGTCGTCTTTAGTATAAGGTAGTTCATAAGTAGTTTGTAGGTTTCGGAACTGATGACTCCGCAGTTAAGTCCCTTAAGCTTAACAAACATTGGAACATTTTTTTTTTTTTTTTTTTTTTTTTTTTTTTTTTTTTTTTTTTTTTACGATTATGGCAACGAATTCCATGTGCTTATCCATTGGAGTCCCATACACAAGCGACTTTAGACGTCCCATAGGAAATGATTAAAGGGGATTGCAGGTTATGGAATAGGACCACCCCTGACAATCCAGCGACGAGGAAATACAGCACTGATATGGTTGCGGACATTCACACTGAAACGAGGGATTCTATGAATAGCACTAACAAGGAAAACTTCGCATCGCTTCCCTTTCAGTTTTAGTGGAAGAATGGATCAATGGATAGCGCGTCAAAATTGAATACAGATAGAACAGGAAGAAAGTATGACAGAAAGAAGCAAAATAAAAAAATGGACACTCCAAGTGTGTGATATGCCACATTAAAGAAGAAAGGACTTTAACCACTGCACCGCGACTCTCTTGCTGTAGCTCTTTCCCTATCGTTTCATATGTTCTATTTGGGATATTCACTGTTTCTTTTTTCGATCTTCTTTCGTAGTTCCACACATTTTCTTCTAGTTTTCATGATGGATCTGTGATCAGTTTTTCCCATACTACTACCAAATCTGAGAGGGCTGCAATGGTGAGTTTGTATTTCTCGCCTTCTTTTATGCTGTCGGATCTTCCTCCCGTGACGTTTAGTGCTTAATTTTACATTATTTAGGGATGTCTAAAAAACTTCTGATCTGACAGTGAAGATCTAGCAATGGATGTATATTACAATATTAAAGTGTAGGAAAGACTTAACATCCTACCACTGCTTATACCGAACGCACAGCGTTGATGCTGTTGAAACATGGTTTGTCCATAATTCTTCTGAATGAAGAGGAAGTAGATATAAATTTGTATCCAAGACCTATAATATAGGCTGTCAGAAACTACAGTACTCATCTAAACATACGACTGCGCCTTTACGAATGGTCTCTTGTTCTGTTCATTGATGCAATGTTGAGAAGCCCGTAACTGTCCTTATGCATGTTATAACTTCTTTATCGATGGTTAGTATTCCATTTCCACTAAAAAAGAGGGGGTTCGACCAGCTGTCAAAAATACAACGTCACATTATTTTTTTTCTGACTAATTCCTCTGCTGGGTCTTCGTGCAACGTCATCTTACTGAACAAAGATCACAATTTTGTGTGTTCCATAAGTTTACTTCTATTTGATTAACCGGTTTTCGGCATCAAGCTAAAAACGTTTAACGAAACAAAAGTAAACACCCGGAACATAAAATTGTGGTCTAAATTCATTGTTAAATTCATGATTGAGAAGAGGTAAAATATCTAAATATATGTCGAACCTTCCTTGGTTAGCTTTATCAAGATTTTCCATAAAAGTCGTGGGCGAATGCGAATTCCGCTACGAATCATTCCATATATTTAACCAATTGAATGTTAAGGGTCCGCCTCTAATTGCTCAATCTTTCGTTTCACTATCACTTTAGAAGATTTGGTAGGACTCCACCACCCCCTAAAAAAAAAAAAAAAAAAGGAAGAAAAAAGAATTCTCAAGTCCATGCCCTTCACTTAAGATTAAATATTCAAGTTAACTTGAAAAGTGATACCCTTAAGTAAAACAGACCATGAACTCAGTAAACAGTCTAAAGAACTTAGGTCTCCAAATCGTCATCGATCATAAGTGGTTACAGGCATTTTCGATACAAACAAAGTTGCTTCCTAAAGAAATCAAGCACGAACATTTTAACCGGCTGTTTACTGTTCAAATCTGAAACTAGCTGTTCTCTAAAAAATGTTCAAATGTTTGTATAGTCTATGGGACTTAACTACGGGGTCATCAGTCCCTAAACTTACAAACTACTTACGAACTAGGACGGCACAAATATCCATGCCCGAGGGGGGATTCGAACCCCCGACCGTAGTGGCCGTGCAGACCGTGACTGAAGCGCCTCAGTCTCCTCGGCCACCGCGGCCGGCGCTGTTCTATACCCAGCGAAGATTAACACCAGCGATAGCCACTAAATATGAAGGCAGGGCAGTAAAGATACGAAGGTTGTTGCTGAGCTGATGTTATAAGCCCTATGGAAAGGTTTACACGGCGTAGCCACGTGGGGTTTACTCAGTGGAAAATCCCCAGCTGGTCTTGTGATCCCAAGCCAGTTAGCTTCAACAGATGGAGCGCTTAGGATCTGTGGAATACGTTATGAGCCAGCATACAAAGTGCTGTTAGCCGGGTCATGGCGCGCCACTTGTCTGGGATTATATAGCGGCCGCGCGAAATGGCCGCGTGCTCTAAGGCGTTATGCTACGCACTGGGCGGTCGTTCCCGCAGGAGGTTGGAATTCTCGGCCGGGCATGGGTATGTGTGTCATGTCCTTAGTGTAAATTACTTTAAGTAGTTTGTAAGTCTAGTGACTGATGACCCTAGTAGTTGTGCCGCAGGGGAGTGTCGTGGGTCCGTTGCTGTTCACGATATATAGAAATGACCTTGCGGATAACATTGGAAGCCCAGTGAGGCTTTTTGAAAATGACGCTGTAGTATATAGAGAAGTTGTAACAATGGAAAATTGTATTGAAATGCAGGAGGATCTGTCTGGAATTGACGCATGTTGCAGGGAATGGCAATTGAATCTCAATGTAGACAAGTGTAATGTGCTGCGAATACATAGAAAGAAAGATCCTGCGTCATTTAGCTACACTATAGCGGGTCAGCAACTGGAAAAAGTTAATTCCATAAATTATCTGGGAGTAGGCTTTGGGAGTGATTTAAAATGGAACGACCACATAAAATCAATCGTCGGTAAAGCAGATTCCAGACTTAGATTCATTGGAACAATCCTAAGGAAATGCAGCCCGTAAAAAAAAATAAGTAGGTTACAGTACACTTGTTTGCCCACAGCTTGAATACTGCTCACAGGTGTGGGATCCGTGCCAGGAGGGGTTGATAGAGGAAGTAGAAAAGATCCAACTGAAAGCAGCGCGCTTCGTTACAGGATCATTTGGTAATCGTGAAAGCGTTACGGAGATGATCAATAAACTCCAGTGGAAGACTCTGCAGGAGAGACGCTCTGTCGCTCGGTACGAGCTTTTGCAGAAGTTTCGAGAACATACCTTTACCGAGGAGTCTAGCAGTATATTGCTCCCTCCTACGTATATTTCGCATAGAGATCATGAAGATAAAATCAGAGAGATTAGAGCCCACACAGAGACATACCGACAACCTTTCTTTCCGCGAACAATACAGGACTGGAATAGTAGGGAGAACCGATAGTGGTACTCAAGGTACCCTCCGCCACACACCTATCGGGTGGCTTGCGGAATATGAATGTAGATGCAGATGTAGAATAGGTTTACACATTTAATTTAATTATTTAGGAAGGGCTGTTGTTCTCGAAGATCACAATATTCTAACAAACATTATAATTATGAATCGAATGTAAGTATGATGTGGCACGTGGTCCACATGTGTTCAGTTTAATTTGCAATTTGGAGTGTTCATTATAAGATTTAAGACTATTTCTACGCTTCTCTTTCGTTGAGAGGGCTTTCTTTCTTTTCAGTGAAGAGTGCACATGAAAGTTGCATGAGTGAAACCTCAAATGTCATCCCCTCAAAATGTTTAATATTTTAAAAATTATTGGGCATAGGGAGCAAAGGGAAGTCATACGTTCTATTTTTGTTGAGCGTTGGAACGGTTCCGGCTTCCTTAAAGACTCTTGTTTTACTGATCAGCCACACGATTATGCCTTGAAGAATTGAATTCAGTCAATGATAAAGAATTAGGCCGGTAGAAAGAGTTTTTACGATTAGCAACATATCCCAGCCAAGTTACCAACAATGGAATCTTCCACTTTACATCAAGGACAACTCTTCATGTTGAAAAGAAAACCTCATTTCCAAAATAATTTTCGAGTTTTAGACACGTATATATGTGACAACGTCTTCAGGAAGATATTATTGACTTTTTTCTTCATATAAGAACCTCTCCATCATTAACCTCTAGGGTTCTGACCTAAAGCCTCTTCTATAAAATTTTTTTTAAAAAATTATAAACTAGGAGGACTTGCAGAGAGGAGTGGGTATACAATAGTTGAACAGACACGTCCAGAATTGTCATTCAATGAAACTATCTGCGCTTTTCATCTTAGACGCTTTGAAACAAAACTTTTGTACTAGAGGGTCATCGCTTTTCATATTTTCGAGGAGGCACTTACATGGACTGAAAATAAGAAAAAGATGTCCCGTAAACTGTAAAATCGAAAGCTCTACCGTTTTGTTCAAAAGAAATGCATCTAAACGATGCAAAGATTTGATTTAGGAATTTCACAGCTATATACGTGACGGATTCATCCATACTAACATTATAACTAAGAAAGTATGTCTGTATGCTACTCTGACACGACTAAACCACTGAACCCATTTTTGGTGATATTTATTATAGAGATAGCTTGAACAATGAGGAAGTATAGAAATCGAGACATTTATTAAATTGCAGGATGTAACTCGAAATAATAAATAGGAATTACTCTTTGAAAAAGCTATTTGCTCTTAGACTTTTCAACTTCATCATTTGCGAAAATAATTTAATGATTTTATTGTTTGATATATTTTACATTATACGATTCAACGTAATGAACACAATATTCGACGTGTTTCATCCATGCCCCTGTTCTAATATCAGTACCTGGTGTGTCGCATTTTAGCCATTGATACTGATATCTCTTATTACTTATGAGAACTAGAAGACTCATAACGAAGCAAGACGTATAAGGTCTGAAGCAAGACGTATGACACGTGAAGTCAGCTGACGTTATTTCATTAAAAAAATTAAGAAATTTACGCCACACCAAACTAAAAATTAGTTATATTCACGGATTCTATGACGTTAACTGCCAATGGGAAAAGTTGAAAATGTCTACCCAACCGTGAATCGAAACTGGGTCTGCTGTTTGCTAGGCAGATCTATACACCAATGTTTTTGTAACAGTTACAGATTTATTCAGTTAGTTCAGTTATAACCACATGAATTAATAATTATTGCAAATGGTTCCACTTGTCCCGCGGCGCAGCCGCCAAGTGCTTTGAGGCGCTACTCTTCGATGCACGAGGCCGTTCTCCGTCGGGGGTTCGAATCCCCCCTCCGGCATGGATATTTGTGCTGTCTTTAGTATAAGTTAGTTCATAAGTAGTTTGTGCGTTTAGGGACTGATGACCCTGCAGTTAAGTCCCATAAGCTTGGCAATCATTTGATTTGTTCCACTTATTTTGCCACCTTCTGTCCTGCTTCCTTAGTCAGCTTCTTAAGACAGTAACGCTTGCGAATATTGAGGATAGATCTGATTTTCCTCTGTTTCTAGTGTCCTGACTATCTACTTGTACTTCCATCCGACTTCATGAGAATATCTTCCAAATTGACAGTACTTTCTTGCTGGTTTCAAGCACATAACCCTCGTAGTCCAGCTACCACACACCTCTTTCGCTTGTATTCAGGTGGTGGACAACCTTCATAAGCAGCTGTAAGCCTCTTCATTGCCGCCCCTCCAACCACTGTCTTGTGCGTCAACCTACCATTCTCCACAATATCTTGGATGCTGTTCTAAAATAGTGCGGTACACGTGCTGGATTGACACTGCACCTTTGCGAAGGAATGAGAGGTACTTTAACCTTGCCCTGAAACCTGAAATATTGATCTGCTCACATCTGACTACAACTACTGCATTTCCTTGAAGAACAGTGTTGACAACATTAGCTATAAGCCGCCCAGCAGAAGTCCCTCCCATCAGTCACGATTGCCTTCTCGCTAAACCCAGTCATCTTTCATACTCCGGAGCCCTTGGGGACACAGCGATCAGTATAACTTGCGGGGACTACTCAAGCACGCCTCGTGTCAGATAAACTTGTCAACTTTTACTTCTCCACTACTACTCGAACTTGCGGTTTTCTTCAAACTGATTCACGTAAGAGTAAGGGCCTAGGACTGAAGAAAGTTCACTGCCCGCCATTGGCTTAATGCATAAGTTATATATATATATATATATATATGTGATATCTATTTTTCGGACGTCTCCGAAAGGACACGACATATATATAACTTAAAAATTATTTATTTTCTTTCTTCGACTACTGAACTCTGTGTAAATAGCATCAAGAACTTCTCTTTTATTTTACTTCCATGACTAGAGCTCTAACACACTCATAGGGTCGTGACTTTGTGGTTTGAATTGCTGAATCCCAACTGTAAGACATTCCGTTCGATTCTAGGTCGGGATACTTTTTTTCCCTTCTTCTTCTTCTTTCACTCGCAACATTTTATCTTTAACGAGGTGAAAGAAACCGTTATGAGGTCAAATCTGAACTGAACCAAGGGCTCTAAAATCCCAAACGAGAACTACGGGTCAATAAAGACATACGCACATTTAACTTCTTTCTACTGATTCGCTAGCATCGCCACGGCTGACAGCTAGCTCAAAATATGTTCCATTCCGCAGGAGTTAATCCGCTTACGTAGCGAATTTTCGGTAGTATTTTAAGAACGTCATACCAAACTACCAGAAGCTAGTGAATGAACACTAATTCACTTCTTAGCAGTTACTCTTAAATGTGAAATATGTCTATTAAACTACAGCTGCTAGAAATATAAGAACTGTCACCAATGTGTTTGTGAAAAATAATCGTTGTGGGCCAAAGATCCAAGTAATTATCCTTTATGACGATAGTAACATTCGTAACATTTCATTGGTTCCCATTGTTCAAGCTTCATAAATGACGCCATATTGTAGATACGCTCTAAATACTTTTTTGTTGCAACTATTTGGAAGTGTAGTGTTTTCGTTTAGTCGTCGTACTAGACGTTAACTATTTGCAAGCTGTATGGTGCCGCTACACTTGGTAATTTTCCGTAAGAAACGAGGCCAATCGATCAGATGCGCAAAACTGGACCTATATATCTGACATAGGTCAGTTGCAAAAATTTATAACACATTTTGTATTCGAATATTATGTCACTCCTTGATAGAAATCAACATAGTTTCCGAAAGCACCGATCATGTGGAACAACTCACGGTATTTATCCACTATATCCAGAGGGCAGTACATACATGATTGCAAGTAGATGCGGCGTTCGATACAGTTCGATACCGTTCCACACAGTCGCCTAATGAACAAAGATTAAGCATAAGGAATGTAAGACAACTGTGTGACTGGCTTATTGATTGGCATGGTCCACATCCACGAGGACATACGTCATTGACATCGGTTTGCTGTAGAATTCTTGAACATATTCTCAGTTTTAATATAGTAAATTTCCTTGAGACTGAAAAGCTTTAGTCCATGCATCAGCACGGCTGTAGAAAGCACCGATCGTGCGAAACCTAGCTTGCCATTTTCTTTCATGACATCTTGCGTGCTACGGATGGAGGGCCACAGGGAGACTGCATATTTCTTGATTTTCGAAAGCTGTTTGACACGGTACCGTACTACAGACTGCTACCAAAGTTACGAGCTTATGGAATAGGTACCAATATATGTAAGTGGCTCCAAGACTACTTAAGTAATATAACCAATTACGTTGATCTCGATGGCGAGTGTTCATCAGAGACTAGGGTATCGTCAGGAGTGCCCCAAAGAAGTGTGATAGAACCGTTATTATTTTCTATCTGTATAAATGATCTGACGGACAGAGTGAGTTGCAATCTGCGGCTGTTTGTTTCTGATGTGGTGTACAAGAGGGTGTCAACATTGAATGACTGTATTGGGATGCAGGATGACGTGGACCAAATTTCTAGGTGGTGCGAGAAAAGGTAACTAGTGCTAAATGTAGAAAAATGTAAGGTGATGCAGATGAGTAGGAGAATCAATCCATTAATGTTCGATTACAGCATTAGCAGTGTACTGCTTGACGGAGTTTCGTGAATTAAATATGTAGGTGTAACGCTACACAGCGATTTGAAATGGAATGAGCATATAACGACAAACCTGGGGAAGGTGAATGGTCGACTTCGGTTTATTGGGAGAGTTTTGGGAAGGTGTGATTCGTCTGTAAATGAGACCGCATATAAAACGCTTGTACGACCCTGTCTTGAGTATTGCTCAAGTTTTTGGGATCCCCACCAGATCGGTTTAAAGGAAGATATAAAAGCAGTTCAGAGGCTGTCGGCTAGACTTGTAACTGGTAGATTCGATCAATGCGGAAGTGCTACTGAAATGCTTCGGGAAGTCAAATCGGAGTCGCTAGAGGAAATGCTCTTTCTTTTCGCGAAACACTGTTGAAGAAATTTTGAGGGTCGGAATTTAAGGCGGACTGCCGAACTATTCTACTACCGCCAACCACCATTTAGCGTAAAGACCGCAACAATAAGATCAGTGAAATCAGGGCTCGTACGGTTGCATACAAGCATTCATTTTACAAATGTTCAAATGTTTGTTAAGCTTATGGAACTTAACTACGGGGTCATCAGCCCATAAACTTACAAACTACTTTCGAACTACCTTATACTAAGGACGGCACAAATATCCATGCCCGAGGGGGGATTCGAACCCCCGACCGTAGTGGCCGTGCAGGCCGTGACTGGAGCGCCTCAGTCCCCGCGGCCACCGCATTCATTTTACCCTCGCTCTATATGGGAGTGGTAAAGGAAAGCAAGAAACCAGTAGTGGTACTGAGTACCCACTGCAACGCACCTTTGGGTGGATTGCGGAGTAACTATGTAGACGTAGAGACTGCTGACGAAGGATCTCCTCAGTACGGATCTATGGAACGAACAGATAAACTAATCTTATCTAGGCGTTCCTAGCTAACGGTAAGCAGTATGTCGTTCTCAACGGAGAGAAGTCCTCAGATGTGAAAGTGAGCTCTGGAGTGCATGAGGGGAGTGTTGTACGACCTTTGCTTTTTACAATATATTTAAATGACTTCGTAGATAACGTCGGAAGTTCAGTGAGGCATTTATGTGGATGATGCTGTAGCTTATCTAGAAGCTGCAGCATTGGAAAAGGGTAGCGAAATGCAGGAGGATCTACAGCAAAATGACGCATGATGCAGCTAATGCCAATTGAGCATCAACCTAAACAAGACGGGTAAATTTCTGCGTTTACAAAGAAAGAAACATAAAATTAGTTGATTTTTCCGTAGGTGTTTGACAGAACATGATAATAATATCAAAAAGGAACAACTTCCTGATATTCTGCAAAACTTATTTATTCGTCACAAACCGGCTTTCGGCTTCTTAGGCCATCATCAGGTGACAACTGACTGTAGCATACATGTTTTCAAAGATGTTACAAACATGTTACGATTTACAAAGATGTTTTCACAGACAATCGATACTTCACAGGAAAGTCCATTACAAGTATATATTTATGAAAGTTATTAACATTTATATAAAAATATAATAAGTATGTGTAAAGGATCAAAACTGACATGATTATTTTTATTGAAAAGGAAATTTGGAAAATAAAACTTATTTCAGTAGAGGTGTAAAGTCGAACTGGATCTGATCGTTTAATACTAAACTGGCATCCTTAGCCAAATGTTTATTGATTTCCAATATTTCCAGTAGCGTTATCTTTCTGATTTTCTTCAGGGGATGTAAGATTTCACAGTGTTCGTCATAATCATGGTTTCCTCTGAGCAGATGTTCAGCAAAGGTTGAATTTTTTTTTAACCTCCAGCTTCTCTCGTGCTTGACAATCTAATAGCTACATCCCTGCCAGACTGACCAACATACACTTCCCCACAATGTTTACACGTGATCTTGTACACACCACTCTGTGATAGGGGTTGAATTTTGTCCTTACTTTATTATATAACTACGCAATAGGAGGACAATCACTGGAAGCCGTTACTTTCATAAAATAATACAGAGTTAACATAAGGGGCGATTTGGAATGGAACGACCATATAAAATAAGTCGTGGGTAGGGCACCTTTATTGGAAGAATCCTCTGGAAGTGTAACTCGTCCACAAAAGAAGTAGATTAGACAACTATCGTTCGGCCCAGCGCTTGAGTGAGTATTGCCCATTAGTATGGGATCCGGAACAGCTAGGGTTAATAGAAGACATAGAGAAGATCGAACGGAGAACAACACTCTTCTTTACGGACTCATTTAGTAAGAGTGAAAGCATCACAGAGATGATTAGGGAACTCCAGTGACAGACCCTGCAAGAGAGACGTTCTACACTGCGGTACGGGCTTCTGTGAAAGTTCCGAGAGAGAACGTCTCATGATGAGTCAAGCGAAATATTGCTTCCTCCTACGTATATCTTTCGAAGCGACAGCAAGGATAAGATTAGAGAAAGATCAGGGCCCACACAAAGGCATGCATGCCATCCTTTATCCCGCGAATAGCAGGAAGTGACAATGGTCCGCAAAGAACCCTCCGCCACACACCGTGAGGGGGCTTGCGAAGTATGGATGTAGATTTAGATGGGTATAAAGAGTGAGAGATGAATTTGACAGAGCCTTGAAAGACCTAGGTCGGAACAAGGCCCCAGGCTGGGAGAGCCAGCCATGACAAGACTATTTGAACTGGTGTGTAGGATGTATGAGACAGGCGAAATGCCCTCAGACTTTAAGAAAAATGTTATAATCCCCATTCCAAAGAAAGCAGGTGCAGACAGGTGTGAAAACTACAGAACCATCAGTTTAATAAGTCATGGTAGCAAAATTTTAACACGAATTATCTACAGGAGAATGGAAAAGCTGGTAGAAGCTGACCTCGGGGAAGATCAGTTTGGATTCAGGAGGAACATAGGAACCCGGGAGGCAATACTCACTTTACGTCTTATCTTAGAAGATAGATTAAGGAAAGGCAAACCTACATTTCTAGCTTTTGTAGATTTGGAGAAAGCATTTGACAATGTTGACTGGAATACACTCTTTCAAATTCTGAAGTCAGCAGGGGTAAAATATAGGGAAAGGAGACTTATTTACAACTTGTACAAAAGCCAGACCGCAGTTATTAGACTCGTAGGGCATGAAAGGGAAGCATCAGTTGGGAAGGGAGTAAGACAGGGTTGTAGCCTTTCTCCGATGTTATTCAATTTGTACATCGAGCAGGCGGTGAAGGAAAGCAAGGAAAAATTTGGAATAGGGATTAAAGTTCAGGGGGAAGAAATAAAAACATTGCGTTTTGCTGATGACATTGTAATTCTGTCAGAGACAGCAAAGGACCTGGAAGAGCAGTTGAATGGAATGGACAGTGTGTTGAAAAGAGCGTATAAAATGAACATTAACAAGAGCAAAACAAAAATAATGGAATGCGGTCTTAGAAAGTCGGGCGATGCTGAAGGAATTAGATTAGGTAACGAACCAATGAAGGTGGTAGATGAGTTTTGTTACTTGGGTAGTAAAATAACATGCGATGGTCGCAGTACAGAGGATATAAAATGCAGAATGGCAATGGGAAGAAAAGCATTTTTGAAAAAGAGAAATTTGCTGACATCGAATATTAATTTAAGTGTAAGGAAATCTTTTCTGAAGGCATTTGTGTGGAGTGTTGCCTTGTACGAGAGTGAAACATGGACGATAAGCAGTGTGGACAGAAAGAGAATAGAGCTCTTTGAAATGTGGTGCTACAGAAGAATGCTGAAGATTAAGTGGGTAGATCGCATAACTAATGAAGAGGTACTGAACAGAATTGGTGAGAAAAGGAATTTTTGGCATACCCTGACCAAAAGAAGGGATCGCTTGGTAGGACACATTCTTAGACATCGAGGTATCGTAAATTTAGCATTGGAGGGAAGCGTGTGGGGTAAAAATCGCAGAGGGAGACCAAGAGACGTGTATAGTAAGCAGATTCAAATGGATGTGGGTTGCCGTTCTTATCAGGAGATGAAGAGGCTTGCTCAGGATAGAGTAGGGTGGAGAGCTGCATCAAACCAGTCTCTGGACTGAAGACCATAACAACAACAAAGAGTGTAATATAACCTGTTAACGAAGTTCAACGTATACGTCAACATCTGCCACTGTCATATACAGCACAGTTTACAGGTATGATTATTATTTTTATTTTGAGGGAAGGGGATTCGTCCATTTACCCTGCACCAAGTCTTGCCTAAATTGTCTGTTAGCATTGAAGTGGGAATTTGCTTTGCAAGATATCCTCCAGATTGTATTCAAGTCCAACAAAACAAATTTTTAAGGGAGTGGTAAAATGTTAACTCCTTGTCCTTCTACTATGCACTCACATAAAAGCCTGGCGCTCAGTCACGATATTACAACGAACACGTTAGCAAGTACGCGAGGCCAGCTGCGTGCGAGAGAAAGTTGCCGGCATCGATTCAGCTGTAACTGCCCAGTGCCCGCATTCTGCATCAACTAACACGCCCAGACTTTCGCAAAAACCCTGTTTGAGAAAGTATCACGCAATAAGACAGTTGTGAATGCCCCTCTTAGATAGCGGTTAGAAAACTGTTTTGCCCACTGCCCGTACAACTTGCTGTTAGAGATGTTGTTCAAATTTTGTTAAGCTTAAGGGACTTAACTGCGGGGTCATCAGTCCCTAAACTTACAAACTACTTATGGACTTACCTTATACTAAAGACGACACAAACATCCATGCCCGAGGGGGGATTCTAACCTCCGACGGCGAACGGCCTCGCGCATCGGAACATAGCGCCTCAATAAGCTTGGTAACTTCGCCGCGGCTGCTAGAGATGTTAACGATCAAACAAGGAAAACAAAACGCAAAATATTTCGTCTTTAAAATATTGTCCACGATTGTGAGTGCAGTGTTTACTATTGAGAACAAGAACTCCTGCAACCGTTGAATGATAAGATTCTAAAATTTGTGCTTTACATCTCTTATGAACTGTAATCTCCAGTATTATTTACTTTAAATCCTAAATAACATTCATTTTAAGATTTAAAGGTATTTGTGAGTATAAGTCAGTGAACATTATTCCTTAAATATAAATGATGCCTTATTTCTATAATGATGTCAAAAGTCTTAACCGTATTACTCTCTCTCTCTCTCTCTCTCTCTCTCTCTCTCTCTCTCTCTCTCACTCTCTCTCTCTCTCTCACACACACACACAAATCGGCACAGTATATTTTATTGTAGTAACCGCGTTTAATAACATTTTATGTGGTCTTAGAATAGATCCTGGCTTTCATTCTATCCTTTTAGTCGATAAGAAAAGTGTTTAACGTAACTCAAAATATACTTCCGTATCTAATCATCAGTACTTTGTATTTCAGCAATCATCCACACTCTATGGAAGATTATTCATTTCCCTGATCTGTTTAAAACAAAATGTTCCTTCGACAAGGGTTTATTAAAATGAAGTATATACCTTATTAGAACTTCATTGAATCTCATACAGTATACGCCAAGTCGAAGTGGGAGCCGCTTGAGCATTCGCCCTGTGACTTCCATCTGTTTGGTCCGCTGAAAAAAAAACATTTCAAACGGAAGGACACAGTATAGGACTGGCTCTTGTCACAACCACACGAATTCATCTACATCTACATAGATACTCTGCAAATCACATTTAAGTGCCTGGCAGAGGGTTCATTAACCACTTTCATAACGGTAGAGCCGTTCCATTCTCTAACAGCGCAAGTAGGTGGGTGCTAGCAAAATATTTTCACGTTCAGAAGTAAAAGTCGGTGATTGAAACTTTGCAAACTGATCTCGCCGCAACGAATAACGTCTTTCTTTTAATGATTTCCACCCCAATTCGTGCAATATTTCCGTGATGCTTTCCCCACGGTAACGTGATAAAACAAAACGAGCTGCCCTTCTCTTAACCTTCTCAATATCTTCCGTCATTCCCACCTGATGAGGGTCCCACAAGAGGCAACAGTACTCCAGGAGAGGACGCACAAGTGTGATGTAGGCAGTCTCTTTGGTGGAGCTGGTGCATCTTCGAAGCGTTCTGCCAATGAAACGTAACCTTTGATTCGCCTTCCCCCCAATATTTTCTGTGTGTTCTCTCCAGTCAAAGTTGTTCGTAATTGTAACTCCTAGATATTTAGCAGAATTTACGACCTTAAGGTTTGATTTATTGCGTAATTGAAGTTCAGCGGATTTCTTTTAGTGGTCATGTGTATTACTTCACACTTTTCTTTATTTAGTGTCAATTGCCAATTTGCGCACCATGTACAAATTTTGTCTAAATCGCTTTGCAGTTGCTTTTGATCCTCTGTTGACTTCACTAACCGATAAACGACAGCATCATCCGCGAACAGTCTAAGGGAGCTATTCAGATTGTCTCCTAAATCGTTTATAAACACAAGGAAGAGTAGGGACCTATAACGCTTTCCTGGGGAACGCCAGATATCACATCTGTTTTACTTGATGACTTACCGTCAGTTACAACGAAACTGTGTCTTTTCTGATAGGAAATCGCGAATCCAATCGCACAATTGTGGAGATATTCCATAAGCACGCAATTTCATTAGAAGTCGCTTGTGGGGTACAGTGTCAAAAGCCTTCCGGAAATCCAGAAATATGGAATCGATTTGAGATCCCTTGTCGATAGCACTTTTCGCTTCATTTGAATAAAGGGCGAGCTGTGTTTCGCAAGAGCGATACTTTCTGAATCTGTCTTGACTATTGGTTAATAGGTCGTTCTCTTCGAGGTAAAATTCTGGGAACAGGAAATCCTTCGTCTCGTTAAACAGTGGGATAGTTGTGCTCAGGCCTCTGGTAATTACTTTTGAATAAAGACTTCAATTATACCCACTGTGTCGTTTTGTACCTTTTCATTTGAACATCGCTCGTATACCGCAACTGCCTGCGCGTAGTGATAATTGGGGAACGTTCGCTAAATGTTTTCTATTCTTGTGAGACGGGACTCGGGTACGAGCCAGGTATTCAGTTACACTGAGGTAACAAAAGCCATGGGACAGCAATATGCACATATACAGTCGCGTACACGACTTATGACAGGGCAGTCATTAGCAGCAACGCACATGGGACATTCAGTTTGGATGTTCGTCAGGGAATTCAATGCTGAGAATACTTTTCAGTTCTCACCACAGATAACGCATTGGCCAACGGGCTGCTCTGAAGGACCGAGAGTGGCAGTATTTGTGTAGAGTAGTCAGAGCTAACGGGAAAGCAGCAGAGCGCGAGATAACTGCAGAAAACTATGTGGTACGTGCAACTAACGTCTCCGTCAGGCACAATTTGGCGTTAATGGGCTATGGCAGCAGAAGGCCTGCTCGAGAGGCACTACTGATAGTGCTACAGCGCCTAACGTGGACTACTGACCATATCAGTTAAAGCAATTTCTTGCAACCTTTTGGAATATGCGACCCCTTTCCAAGTAAAAATACACAAAATGAAAAAAGAACATCCTGAATTCGTGGACCAACAGAGGAAATTAAAAAAAAAAAAAAAAACATTCTTGAGGATGTATACTGTGGTGTCGCACAAGTACAAAGTGCGCGCCACCTACTTTCGCCGCGCGCCGCCATGCACGCACGGCGCGGCGTTCTCACGACGACAGCCACGAGCGCCCTCTGCGACAACTCCGCTCGTGGCCACCACTGAAGGACATCGTTCACTTGGGACTGAGTTAGGAACCAGTAAAGACCTTCGGAATCAGATAGGCACCAATGAAGACCTGGCTATCGTATAGGCACTAGGAAGCAGTACTAGGCAGGCCTCTAGCTCAACTATGTATCTGCAGTACTCTGTAAAAGTTAAGTATTGTATAAATTCTGTTCAATATATATCTCGTTCTAATTTACTCTAGTGTTTCTAGTTTCTGTCTGCTCCCCTCTGTACCTGCACCAGCGTGCTATCTTTATTCCTGTGTCGGTCTCATTCCACTCGGCCACCGACACCTACGACGGAATAGACACAAAAGCGGCGACGAGGCTGGGACACAAAATATACAACACACAAACACACAGACGGGGTCATACGCAAGTGAATACAGTCACAACAGTGTGCGCACTGTAGGCACTAGTAGCGTGTCTACCTCCATTTTGCAGCAATTCAAGCTGAAATTCTACCACAAAGATCATCGTGGAGATGCCGAAAGTTGTCTGCCACGCAAGTTTCCACCTGGTGCCTCAGTTGGGCCAGATTCTGTGCCAGTCGTGCAGACTACGCAAGATGCTCATTGGAGGACAGATCTGGAGATCGAACTGGCCAGGGTAGTTGACGTACACGTTGAAGAACACGTTGATAGTACGGGCTACATGCTGACGTGCATTGTCCTGTTGGAACAGCATATTACCCTGTTGATGCGTCAACAGTAGCGATACGAGTTGGACGATGGTTTCATTGAAGTGTGCACTATTCAATGATACCTCAAGGATCACCAGAGGAGAACAGTCAGTGTAGGATATTGCTCCCCACACCTCGTAACCCGAACTTACGTGCCATTAGGGCGTCTTCCACTCACGCCCAACATCGTTCAGCCCGGCTCGAGTGGTGACGCCATAGGTGGTTACGCAAGGACGAATGGAGACAAGTCGTCTTCAGAAATGAGAGTCGTTTCTGCCTCAGAGCCAGTGATGGTGGTACTCGTTTGTTCTGTCATGTGGGGGAGTGCGAAAATCTGGAGTGTATACGGCTGAGGTAAACGATGACGACACCCAGCATCATGGTGTGGGTAGCCATATCAAAACTTGCCGTTCCGCTCTGGTGATCGTCGGAGGAACATTGAACACTGCACGGTACATCGAAACCATCATCCAACCCGTCTTGCTACCGTTCATATACCAATAAGTCGATATGCTTTTCCAACAGGAAAGTGCACGTCCACATGTATGTAGTACCACCCAACTGGCTCTTCAAGGTGAACGTCAATTGCCCTGGCCAGCAAGATCTCCAGATATGACCCCAATGAGAATGTTTGGTAGCGGATGAAATGTCGTCTTGGTGGTCTGCACGACCGCCACGAAGTCTGGTCCAGCTGAGGCACCAGATGGAAACTGCATGACAGGCCATTCCGCAAGACAACTTTCGGCATCTCCACGATGATCTTCGTGGGAGAATTTCAGCTTGAATTGCTGCAAAATAGAGGTAGACACGGTACTAGTGCCTACAGTGCGCACACTGTTGTGACTGTATTCACTTGTGTATGGCTCCGTCTGTGTGTTTGTGTGTTGTATACATCCTCAAGAATCTGTCAACAAAATTTTCCTCTACTGGGTCGACGAATTCATGGCGTACTTTTTTCATTTTACAGGAGGGTATTCTGGCGATCGCGCCCCACTCACAAAGGAGACCAATGTAATCTTCTTTCTTTGCTTCAGCTTTTCTTTTAAGTTGTTGGAATAAGTTTTAATTTTTTTTGGTAATTTTCGGAATGAACAAATTTTCCTATTTTTACATGATTTACGAAGAAAAATATTTTTAGGCAAGACTCAGAAGCGAATTGTGCTCATTAAGAGAGGTCCCACTGTGTAGACAATTGGTAAAGAAGTAGAGCTTTTTTCGAATTTTTCAGAATGAGTCACTGTATGAAATTCTTTTACCTGTAGATTGGTTCCTGAATTTTTTTTTCAGATTTCGTGCTTATTTATCATTAACTCACTGTATTGTAAAACAATCTATGATCTACTCAAAGCCGCGCGGGAGTATCCGAGCGGCCTGGAGCGCCACGTTGCGGATCGCGCGGCCTCCCGTGTCGGAGGTTCGAATCCTCCCTCGGGCATGGACGTTTGTGTTGTATTTATTATAAGTTAGTTCATAAGCAGTTTGTAAGTTTAGGGACTGATGACCCCGCAGTTAAGTCCCATAAGTTTAATAAACATTTGATCAACTCAAGGAACTCCGTAATTTTAACATTAAATATATTTCACTTAGGCATACGTTTTGTGTATTACTCAAATCCTAATTTTTGTATGGTACAAATACTCCCTCCTCTGGCGGCGACCCCCCCCCCCCCCCCCGAGGAAGACTTTAGGTTGAAAAACACTGAGTTACACCTTAGACGGCTGCTAAACCGTCAGATGAGTCCCGATGGCATTTGGTAAGAACTGAGTGTGAGGTACGTGTCTGAAAAGCCAAGCTCAAAAGTTACTAGCACTGCACTTTGCAAGCTGGTGTTGGCTCCATACACGTATGGGTTGTTTTTGCGTGATATGAACTGCATTGTCTGAACCAATCACTGCCTGGAAATGGTTCGGCTGCTTAGAAACCGTTTGCAACCATCCATGAACTATATGTCCACGCAGGGATTGCCGCGTGGTCTAAGGCATCACGCTACGTACTGGGCGGCCGCTTTCGGCGGAGGTGTATGGGTTCGTGTCTTGTCCTTTTTATAAGTTGGTTTAAGTAGTTTGTAGTTCTAGGGACTTATAAGAATAGCAGTTTGGTCAAACAGGTTTACAAACATTTTGGACATTGTAGGGACTTCATGTTCACAGACAACGTTGCATTTTTATAGATGGCAATTGCAACAATACCTTTGCATCGTTCCATTTTTGTAAATAAAAATATAACGTGCATTCACGGCAACAACGGTGAAGTAGTCGATTTCATTCTATTATTGAGAGTTGCGTTCTAGAGGGACATCAAGAATTGGACAGCAGATAGGGCAATTCACCTGGTCAGTTACATGGATAACAATAAAGAAAGTTAAAATTGAAATTCTTCTAGGCTATTTGCCCCGTCATGATGATATACAGGGTGATCAAAAAGTCAGTATAAATTTGAAAACTTAATAAATCACGGAATAATGTAGGTAGAGAGGTAAAAATTGACACACATGCTTGTAATAACATGGGGTTTTATGCAGGATGGTGCTCCACCCCATATTGCTAGACGCGTGAAAGATCTCTTGCGCGCGTCGTTTGGTGGTGATCGTGTGCTCAGCCGCCACTTTCGTCATGCTTGGCCTCCTAGGTCCCCAGGCCTCCTTCCGTGCGATTATTGGCTTTGGGGTTACCTGAAGTCGCAAGTGTATCGTCATCGACTAACATCTCTAAGGATGCTGAAAGACAACATCCGTCGCCAATGCCTCACCATGACTCCGGACATGCTTTACAGTGCTGTTCACTACATGATTCCTCGACTACAGCTATAGTTGAGGAATTATGGTGAACATATTGAGCAATTCCTGTAAAAAACATCATCTTAGCTTTGTCTTAATTTGTTATGCTAATTATTGCTTTTCTGATCAGATGAAGCGCCATCTGTCGGCCTTTATATATATATATATATATATATATATATATATATATATATATATATATATATATATAATGAAACTCCATGTCGTGTCAAGCATGTGTGTCAATTTTTATCTCTCTATCTACATTATTCCGTGATTTATTAAGTTTTCAAATTTATGCTGACTTTTTGATCACCCGGTATTTCCAATGTTTCGCATCCATTACAGGAGCCTTCCTCAGGGAATACTGGCTTGTTTCCTCCTGTGTTTGTCTTACACAGCCAATTATGATTGGTTGAAATTTGGTAGCAGAAAGGAACATCAAAGGTACATACGTTTAAAGCAGCACTGCAAATCAGCGGTTACAGAACACGAGGATGAGTGTGAATACAATATTACAAGGATGTACAAGTGCTCTCTAAACAGCTATTTAAAACCATAAGGAAAATTAACGAAGCAACAGATTAGTAAACACCCCAACAATATGAACAGAGCAGACGGATAGAAACTCTCACTGTCATGGCTACCGGTTTTCGCGGCGTGGCAACATGGCCGCGGTGGCCGAGGGGACTGAGGCGCTTCAGTCACGGTCTGCACGGCCACTACGGTCGGGGGTTCGAATCCCCCCTCGGCCATGGATATTTGTGACGTCCTTAGTTGTAGCTAGTTCATAAGTAGTTTGTAAGTTTAGGGACTGATGACCCCGTAGTTAAGTCCCTTAAGCTTAACAAACATTTGAACATTTTTTTCGTGGCAACATTCATCTGCGAGCGGTGCAACTGGCCCTTTTGTAGCAGACGGGCACTCCTAACAGCATGGCAGCAACGTCAGTACTTAGAAGAACTAGGTCCATCAGGACACTTCGGTTATCGCCGTTGTTGGCTAATTAATTCAATTCAATTGTTTGTAAATCTATCGGACCAAAATGCGTGATCATCAGTCTGTAGCTTACAGACTACTTAAACTAAGGTAAACTAACCTAAGGACAAACACACACACACCCATGCGCCAGGGAGGACTTGAACCTCCGACGGCGAGCAACCGCGCGCTCTTCAGCGAGACGCCTTAGACTGCTCGTCTACTCCATTGCTGTCTTTGGCTAATTACATGCATACACCTTCCTGTTTTCCACGTATCAGAACCACCGATGCAAACGGAAATAAGCGCTTCTTCCTCCCGTATTTCCATCTGTGGTGTCGCACAAGTCTAAAGTGCGCGCCACCTACTTACGCCGCGCGCCGCCATGCACGCACGGCGCGGCGTTCTTACGACGTCAGCCACGAGCGCCCTCTGCTGGAACTCCGCTCGTGGCCACCACTGAACAGCATCGTTCACTTGGGACTGAGATAGGAACCAGTTAACACTTCGGAATCAGATAGGCATCAGTGAAGACTTGGCTATCGAATAGGCACTAGGCAGGCCTCTAGCTCAACTATGTATCAGCATTCTGCAGTCAGGAACTATGTAAAAGTTAAGTATTACTAAGTCTCTAAGAAATATATATCTCGTTCTAATTTACTCTAGTGTTTCTAGTTTCTGCTGTCCCTCTGGCTGGTCACCTCCTACCTGCACACGCGTGCATCCTTTATTCTTGTGGCGGTCTTTTTACTCGGCCACTGACACCTACGACGGAAACGAGACACAAAAGCGGCGACGAGGCTGGGACACAAAACCATCTACCAGAAAAAGCAATAAAGTTATTCCTTCCCCAATAGAACCAATCAGAACCACCGATGAAAACACCAATAGCACACCTTCCTCCCGTATTTTCACCTATCTGAAACACCAATGCAAGTACCAATAAAGTTATTCCTTTCCTTCCTGCTACCAAATTTCAACCAGTCAGAACTACCCGTGGGGACAGAATAGGCTGAATAAGACAAACAGTGGAGGAAACAAGTCAGTATTTCCCGAGGAAGACTCCTGTAACGGATGCGAAACATTACAAGGCGGCAAATAGCTCAGAAGAATTTCAATTTTAACAGTAATGACCGCGAAAGCATACTTTCTTACATAACAAAGAAAGTGACGAGTCTGGGTGTGGTACTGAAGCGCTGCTGTACGCTGAGGCTCCTGCCCCTCTCGTCCGAGAACCCAATTTCGTCCTCTGCTCTAGTGGCTAGAGAGGCTCACCGCGCTTCCGCGAACTTACAGGCGAGGCCCTTCCGTTCTTGAAGTGAGGTCGGGCGGCGTGACCCTCTCCAGGGCCTCCCAAAGCCGGCTGCCGTTAAATAAGGACGTGAATAGAGCAAGAGGCGCGGAACTGTGTACAGACGCCTGGGGCGCGCGATAGCTGCGCCTCCCACGTGCCGGAATAGCCACACACTGGGGACGATGGCTGAAATTGCGGTAAAGACTATTAGGGCGCAATCTCGCGCAGCCTTTGTTGCCGCCGGCGGCTAATTAACTGACAGAGCTGTTTACCTCGCCGGCTGCCACCGACACGGCAGCTCATATCTTCCGCGGTGCCAGACACCGTTTTCATTAACTTTCCAGACGAGCGCCCTCTCTTAGCGCGGCTCAATTTCAATCTCTTGTTCCTCATGTCTCTCATGCCTTGCGGTAATGAGTTAGTATAGAGGCGAGGCGCTTAAAACTGCTTTTCGGAGTATATCGAGAAAAACAAGTGGGGTTAAAAAAAAGTTGCAATAAAAGCTGTTCACCTGCAAGAGAGACACGTGCACCATCCCCGGGGTAGGGAGGGGGTGGCGGGGGGTTACTTCCAAATATTAAATAGGAGCCTTTATTACATTTGGATTCTACATGAAAAATACGTACCTTTAATATGAAACTTTTCTTTCGTTTCATTTTACATGGCGCAGTAATCCAAAATAAAAATGCGTTGAAAATCGGTAATAAATCAAAGAAGTAAACGTCAGATTAGGAAAATAAAAGTACAGATATTGATAGTTTTGACAATTCTGTCATGTGACACCTCCCACAATCGAATGAAGCTCAGACTGAGTTCGAGCTCTCAGTCTATAGTCAGACTGTTCGTTATACTTCAATAATTCGCTCTGTACACATCTCTATGCGATTTTTCTACGATCTTAACGGTTGGAAAGGAAGTACGTATCACTCACTTGTACTCTGAGGCTCACATAAATGTTCAAGAAGCTCGTCGAAGATATGCTTATCTGTTCACTGATAGGAATGTTCCTTCTGTGACGTCTTTTCACAGTATTGTGCAACTGTTAACTGAAACATGAAGTGTTAGAGGAAGAGTCTGATGTGTATTTGCTTGAGATATTACCGTTACTCAACGATTTACAACTCAGTCTTATATTTGTCGATTACAGCGCCATCTATCATGAAACGAAACACAAATGGTTTGATACAAGACTTACATATTTTTTTCACGGAGAATCCAAATCTGTCAAATGTTCAAATGTTTATAAATCTATGGTCTCTAGACTTGCAGACTACTTAAACTAACTTATGCTAAAGACAAAAATACACCCATGCCCGAGGGAGGCCTCGAACCTCCAACGGCGAGCAGCGGCCTCATATTACAGTCGCGTATTCTTTGCAGGGAAAAGATTGGCTGTAAGCCTCTGCTCTCTCTCTAATTTTATCTTTGTGATCGTTTCGCGAGATATACGAATCAGGAAGCAATATATATCTTCACGAAACGTAAGCTCTCTGAGTCTTGACAGAAGCCGATACCATGATACAGAACATCTCTCTTTTCGTATCTGCCACTGGAGTCTCTTAATCATCCCTGTGACGCTTTCGTGCTTACTACATGAGCCTGTAACAAAGCGTTGATCCGTTGGATCTTCTCTCTGTCTTCTACTGACTCTACCTGGTAGGGATCCCACAAGTACTAGGGCGAAAAGGGCGCTGTTGCACTTCTGATCACGTGACTTCCGGTGGTTACATCATATCCGATGACGTCGGCGAAGATGGCGGATCCAAGATGGCGTCACTTACGGTGACATAATCCAAGATGCCTGCCTGATGTGGAAGATTAAAAATTTGGCGGAAAAGTCATGAATATCTTTTGGACTGATTTCAGCCAATATGGCACCGCTCCCAGTTCCGGTTTAAAATGGCTTCTACCGGGAACTTTAAAATTTTGCATTTTACTCTTTTGCTATCACCCCAATGTACCTGCCACTGGAGTTCCTTAATCACGTCTGTGACACTTTCGTGCTTACTAAATGAGCCTGTAACAATGGCGTGGTGTTCGTCCTTAGATGTCGCCTCCATCCCTTACCCTCCTGGGTAACTCTGTGCCGAGGCATTGGCCTGGGAGGATCACACACCCTTTTTGAATTTCATTTAAACACTATGCAACACCCACATACGTACAGAATTGTGAACGAAAAAGAGAGGGTCGGTAGAGGTACTAACCATCCCAGTTCCATGTTTTTTTAATTAACTAATTAATTATTTTATTTTTTATTCTGCTTTCAACGCATGTAAAAGCTCAGGAAGGCTGGAAGTAGAACTTCATGCCATTCTTCAGCCTTGTGACACTAAAATATACCAAAAGGGGATGTAAACAATTGTTTAAAAAAGAGACATACAGATTGAATATATTTACAAAACATTTAACACAGAAGAATTACATGGATGATCTTCACGTAAAACTCGGGGATCAGCGATGCCATATACAAACGGTGATAATACATTTAAAAGATGGAGGCATTGTCTGTGGGTTCGACGATTGCAGTTTTTGCTAAAAGAACGCTGAAAACGTACACTGAACAGCAGTTGATGCATTTTACACTTAGAGAACACTAATTGGCGACGATCATAACACACATGATGACTGTAGTGCGGCGTGATGGTGGAGGGCCTGCAGGACTAGTTGAGTGGGTGGCAGGGTGGGGGAGGGAAAAAGAGGTTTGGATACCATGGACACTTACAAGGATGGAAGGAAGAAACGGGCATAGGAGGGAGAGACCAGAAGGACTCAGCTTTAGCAGAGGTTTGAGAAAGGAAGGAAGGAGAGAGGGTCGGTAGAGGTACCAACGATGTAGGAGGCATAGATGTTGGGATGGAGGGCATCATCTAGAATGGGAAGGTGTCAGAAGTTGCCCTGAGACAGGATACAAAGGGGTTGTGGGGATGCAGTGGTGGATATACTGTAGCAGACCGGGGCCAAAGAGGAGTGGTCCTTTTTACATAATATGTACCCGAAGCAGGTATGTTCAAGGAAGAGGGGGTGAGGAAAGGGGCGAGGTAGAGCATGTGTGCGGACTGCAGAACGATTCTACTGCCGCCAACCTACATTTAGCGTAAAGACCACAAAGATAAGATCAGAGAGATGAGGGTTCGTACGGATGGATACAAGTATTCATTTTTCCGTCGTTCTACATGGGAGCGGAACAGGAAAGGAAGTAACTAGTAGTGGTATAGAGTAACATCCGCCATGCACGTTTGGGTGGATTACGGAGTATGTATGTAGATGTAGCTGTAGCTGTAGATGTGGATATTATATTGGATAAACTTCACACTGGAATGCGGTCTTAGAAAATCAGGTGATGCTGAAGGAATTAGATTAGGTAACGAAACAATGAAGGTGGTAGATGGGTTTTGTTACTTGGGTAGTAAAATAACATGCGATGGTCGCAGTACAGAGGATATAAAATGCAGAATAGCAATGGGAAGAAAAGCATTTTTGAAAAAGAGAAATTTGCTAACATCGAATATTAATTTAAGTGTAACGAAGTCTTTTCTAAAGGCATTTGTGTGGAGTGTTGCCTTGTACGGGAGTGAAACATGGACGATTAGCAGTGAGGACAGGAAGAGGATAGACGCTTTTGAAATGTGGTGCTACAGAAGAATGCTGAAGATTAGGTGGGTAGATCGCATAACTAATGAAGAGGTACTTAACAGAATTGGTGAGAAAAGGAATTTTTGGCACACCCTGACTAAAAGAAGGGATCGCTTGGTAGGACACATTCTTAGACATCGAGGAATCGTAAATGTAGCATTGGAGGGAAGTGTGTGGCGTAAAAATCGAAGAGGGAGACCAAGAGACGCGCATAGTAAGCAGATTCAAATGGATGTGGGTTGTCGTTCCTATGAGGAGATGAAAAGGCTTGCTCAGGATAGAGTAGGGTGGAGAGCTGCATCAAACCAGTCTCCGGACTGAAGACCATAACAACAACAAACTTCACACACTATGGAGCAACGCTGGACAGAACACGAGAGGTGCTTACGTCTTCGCTATGCGAAAAAAATCAGCCTTGGCAGAACTTTCCTTAGAAAATAGACACTGATTTCGTTTCGACGAAACATCTGTTATTGCTAAAACGAAAGGGATATTGGGACAGTGTAATAAAGGAAGCAATTTAAATTAAAATATTGGAGAACACCTCTAATAAGGACGTCGGATTGCAGCTCAGCACAGCTTGGGAGTTGGGACCCGGCCGTAGCGAGATGGAAGTGGCGGGCACGGGACGAAGAAGCGCCTCAGTGACGTCACAGCCAGCAGCCAAAAGCGGACAGAACGGATTCGGTATGTAAATATAACCATATATGGCGAGGAAGCTAGCTCCAGTGACGTGAGAGGCAGCAGTGCAGACATGTAACGGTAAGGCAACGACAGTGAAGCGGTCATTTACCATTCGGCAGGCCAAGGAAAGCTTGCCGAAAGAAAAAAAAAATGTTTGTACAGCTTGTGGGACTTAACTACGTGATTATCAGTCCCTAAACTTACAAACTACTTATCAACTACTTACTAACTACGACGGCACAAATATCCATGCCCGAGGAGGGATTCGAACCCCCGACCGTAGGGGCCGTGCAGACCGTGACTGAAGCGCCTCAGTTCCCGCGGCCACCGCGGCCGGCCTGGCCGAAAGCTCGTGAGATTCTAAACTCTAGACGCGGCTGGAGGCCCGGGACGATTTTATTCAACTATTTGATTAACAAAGCTCTCTTTGTCAGGAAACGGGACAAGGTGGCACACTGGCACCTTAGTTTTCGGCTGGGAACAGTCTCAGCTATGAAAAGCATTTACATCGTCTTTATTCCACGTGGTGTTTATTATTACCTCGCATATCTCTACCACGATTGCTTGGAGTCTGATAGCCTGCCTACGAAATTAGCGCTTATTTTCCTTTGGTATCCCTACCAGACATCGTTATAGAAGTCTCAGGTGTTTGCTCACTACCCAAGCACTACCAGCACGAAACTAGCCACCAGTCTCGTTGCGCAAATTATGTGGTATTCTGTACAAATGTTCAAATGGTGGTACATTATGGGACTTAACTAAGGGTCATCAGTCCCTAAACTTACAAACTACTTATGAACTACTTACAAACTAGGACGGCACAAATATCCATGCACGAGGGGGGATTCGAACCCCCGACCGTAGTGATCGTGCAGACCGTGACTGGAGCGCCTCAGTCCCCTCGGCCACCGCGGCCGGCTGGTATTCTGTACAGTAATATTCTGCGCCGTGCAAAGAGTTACGTAAATGTCAGTTACACCTTCTTGTTAGACTAGTTTTCGGGTCACTGGTAGAGACGTGTTCTCTCTCTCGCATTGCACTTCGGCTGTATACTAGTTTGGCGCTTGTGCAACCAACCGGCTTGGTTTGAAACTTTCCTAAACCACAATTTTGTCTGTAGTCTACGACGTATGTAATGTAGACATATCATGTTCATGTCTGTATCTACTTGTCTAGAGTTTATACTCGTATATAAAACTTTTATATCTACTTCCTGTTTTGTTAATCTACCAGTGATAATCCGAGACTTGTGCCATCAAAAGGAGACGTGTGTCGAAGACCTTTCTTGTTTTGCTTCCACGGTTGATGGTTTCTCGAAGGCTAACGAACAGTAGGTATCTGTGGTATTACTTTTCTCTGTAGAAAAAAAGAAGTCAGGAATTCATGTGAAGTTTAAGGTGGGTTAATGATGCCACATTTCACCACAGTTTGGCCCAATAACACCGTAACATGTCACAAGATGAGGAGATGGTCACACATCCACTTACTCAAATCTCACCCCTTCTCTTGAGGCCTCTGCAATGGCGATCGGACCCATAACGCATAGCGTTGAACTAGAGGTTTTTTCCGTTGATGGCCGACGAAAATATTTCAGATCCAGCATCGCTCAGAAACTATAACAAAAGGCGTTAAGAAAAGGAGTACAGGGTGCCAATGAAAACAACCCGTTCCGTTGGAGCGTGTTTTTAAACTCATTTAGTGGTCAAAAATCAGAGTTTGCAGTGTGATGTACAAATATAATGACTTTCTTGACAACCTTTGTCACTGCTGACAAGGACTGGGCTATTCAACTCATTTCTTACAGACTATATATAAACAATTCCTCTGGTACTATAAACTATATGACTAGACATTTGGACCCCCTCCTCTTTGTTCATTCTCAGCCAAACACGTGCAGTTTTAGTCGTTTTAATATAATCCAAGCCTTATCTAATATCAGTATATACTTATATCTTTGTACATTACGTTATGAATAATAATAATAATAACTGTAAACAATTGTTTGTATTGACTCTTCTTTATTCTACCCACAGGGCCAGAAGATGACGGCATTGACCGTCGAAACTTGTTGCTAAATAAATATATTGAACACAGCTGATGGTATTACTTTTCGTTACAAGATATACAACTGAAGCCCCTGGTCCGTATTTAAGATGGACAAAGTACAGCCGCGGTGGATTGGCCGAGCGGTCTAAGGCGTCTCGCTGCGGAGGGCGCGGTTGCTCGCAGTCGGAGGTTCGAGTCCTCCATGGAGCATGGGTGTGTGTGTGTTGTCCTTAGGTTAGTTTACCTTAGGTTAAATAGTTTGTAAGCTACGGACTGATGACTACAAAGTTTGGTCCGATAGATATAAAAAAAAAAAAAAATAAATAAAAAAAAAATAAATAAATAAAGAAGACAAAGTCGAACATCTCTATCGACGTAGTAGGGTTGCAACCGCAATGGGCTTGTTCTCACATCTTTGCAGCCTTGTTTGCACTAGTATACAGATTGAATCAACAAGCTGTCTTTGAAAAGATCATTCGACAAAACATGGAAGTGAACCGAATATGCAAAATATGTTTAAGCTCTTTCAAAGCCTTCTTTAGAATTCCCGGTAGTAAGTTGAATGTTGAGCAGTAGCGGAAAGAACTATTGCTATGGCATCTCTATATCGTCCATTTATTGTAACTATAAGTGAAATGTTGTCTACCGAATACTCCGTGGGGAACGCTGACTTTGAAAAGTGCTTCGAAAATGGTTGTATTGTGAAACGGCATCCGCACTGAATATCCTTATTCACTGATTGTCTTTCTTTCTAGTCTTTCGCATACTGCAGCTACTTTTTATTTTATGTCGACGACGGTTTACCAAACAAAAGAAGCAGGACATACACTGAAAAACCTAAGAAACTGTCATAGGCAAACGTATGCAGACACAGAGATATGTAAACACTCAGAGGGTGGCGCTGCTGTCGGCAATCAGTATATAAGACAACAGGTACCTGGCACGGGCGTTATGTCGGCTACTGCTGCGACAATGACAGGTTATCACGACTTATATGAGTCTGAACGCGGTGATGTAGTCGGCGCACGAGAGATGCGACACAGCATCTTTGAGGTAGCGATGAGGTGAGGATTTTCCCGTACGACCAATCCACGAATGCGCCGTGAATATCGGGAATCCGGTAAAACATCAAATCGCCGACATCGCTGCGGGAGCAAAAAGATCCTGCAAGACCGGAACCGACGACGACTGAAGAGAATCGTTCAGCGTGACAGAAGTGGAATCCATCCGCAAACTGCTACGGATTTCAATGCTGGGCCACGAACGAGTGTCAACATGTCAACCATTCAACGAAACATTATCGATATGAGCTTTCAGACCCGAAGACCCACTCTTGTAACCTTGTTGACTGAACGACACAAAACTTAACTAGTCGCCTGGGCCCGTCAACACCGAAATTGGACTGTTGATGACTGCAGACACGTTGCCTGATCTGACGAGTCTCGTTTCCAATTGTATTGAACAGATGAACGTGTAAAGGTATCTACATCTACATGGGATACTCTGCTAATCAGATTTAAGTGCCTGGCAGAGGGTTCATCGAACCACCATTATACTATTTACCTCCCATTCCATCCTCGAATAGCGCGCGGGTAGAAAGAACACCTGAATCTCTCCGTTCGAGCTCTGATTTCTCGTGTTTTATTCTGATGATCATTTCTACCTATGTAAGTGGGAGTCAACAATATATTTTCGCATTCGGAGGAGAATGTTGGCGTTTGCAGTTTCGCAAGTAGCCAACGCCGCAGCGATAAGCGCCGTTGTTGTAATGATTCCCATCCCAGATCCTGTATCATTTCCGTGACGCTGTCTCCCCTATATCGTGACAATACGAAGCGATCTGCCCTTCTCTGGACTCTTTCGATGTCCTCCGTCAAACCCACCTGATAAGGATCCCACACTGGGCAGCAATACTCCAAAAATGGACGCACAAGCATAGTTTCTTTTGTAGTTCTATTCCATCTTTTAAGGGTTCTGCCAATAAAACGCAGTCTCTGGTTCGCCTTTCCCACGACATTATCTACGTGTTCTTTCCGGTTTAAGTCTGATGTAATAGTAATTCCTAGGTATTTTGTGGAGTTTACGGCCTTCACTTTTGATTGATTTATCTCGTAAACAAAGTTTAAGAGATTTCTTTTCGTACTCACGTGGACGACTACACACTTCTCATTATTTAGAGTCAATTGCCAATTTTCACACCATAGTGATATCTTATTCAGATCGTTCTGCAGTTGGTTATGATCTTCAGATGATTCTACTAGACGGAAATGACGGCGTCATCTCCAAACAGCCAAATAGAGCTACTTAGATTTTCTCCTAAATCGTTTATGTAAATAAAGAAAAGCAGAGGACCAATAACACTACCCTGTGGAACGACCGATATCACCTCTGTTTTAGTCGATGCCTTACCATCGATTACTACGAACTGTGTCCATTCTGACAGGAAATCCCCTATCCAATCGCAAATTTGAAGCGATAAACCGTAACCACGCAATTTGATTAAAACCCGTTTGTGAGGTACGGTGTCAAAATCCTTCTGGAAATTAAGAAATTTGGAATCGATTTGCGAACCCTTATCGATAGCACCCATCACTTCGTGTGAATAAAGAGCTAGTTGTGTTTCGCATTAATGATATTTTCTAAATATCAACCGTAATAATCCATGGTGAGGGGCGTGTACAGTTGGAGTGGTATGGGACCCGTGATACGACTGGATACGACGTTGACAGGTGATACGCACGATCGCATCCTGGATGATCACCTGCATCCTTCATCTCCAATATACATTCAGGCGGACTTGTGGAATTCCAGTAGGGCAATGAAACACCTCACAGGTCCAGGATTGCTACAGTGATGCTCCAGGAACACTCTCCTGAGTTTAAACACCTCCGCTGGCCACCAAATTCCCCTGACATGAACTTTATTGAGCACATCTGGGCTGCCTTGCAACGTGCTGCTCAGAACATATCTCTACCCCCTTGTACTCTTACGGATTTCTGGGCAGTCCTGCACGATGCACGGTGTCAGTTTCCTCCAGCTGTACTTCAGACATTAGTTGAGTCCACGTCGCTGCACTTCTGTATGCTCGTGGGCCTCTACACGATATTAGACTGGTTACCAGTTTCTTTCGTTCTTCAGTGTGTGTACTGGTAAGATCTTGTGCAATGCTCGAACTTGTGCTGAGAAATAATGTCTCCAAATTTCTTATGTAAAAACTCTTACAGCTTCTTAAATAAAATAAATTTTATTAGCATTGCACATCCCTATTCCTCCTGTCTACCTATTTATTTCTCAACGTGTATACGCTGAGGACGAATACATTTCTCCAAAAGAGAGAGACCAGTTTGTTGATACCATCGCTATAGGCTGAGCTTGTTGATGGAGCCACAACTTACCTCTGACTGCATCACTGTGAAACTGAAATTATCGAACGAAGCCATTAGGTTCTGGAAAGTCGTATGGGGCAGAGTGGGGATCGTATGGCGAATAATCGTTGACTGCGAACCCAAGGCGTGGTATTGTTGGATGTGTCGTCACGCTTGTGCGTTCTCTGACCGTGTCGTAACCTAGAAATATATCTATCTCATTGTGAGGAGTATTTCCCTTTCGATGTTATATGTCGGATTACGTGTGAAGTGGTATAGAGGCAATTCTAGGTTGTTACTGCCAATTTTATGTTTAGAATACCACTTCATCATATATGTATGATCGAATTGGGAACGGTCTGGTATTGGTCAAGTGTCGAAATGAAAAACAAATCAGTGGGGGCGAAGATTTCGAAAAAGTATTTGCTTTTTCGACAAATGTGGCACACAGTTACCGTATAAACGGTACTTCACTCAATGTATTTCCTAAAGGTCGTTTCATCTCGTCAAAGTGTTAAAAAGTAGGGTAAGTTGACGAGGAGTCTAAGATGACGAATTTTGAATTTCTCCGATAAATCTACAGATTGTTTAACGTGAACTATGGTACCGCTTCCTTACCGCGCTCTGCAGTCGTGTCTCTTGAAACAGAACTGCTGGGTCATTTTGTTTTGTTGACAACAAAATCAAATGTCTGTATAGCTTGTGGGACTTAACTACGGGGTCATCAGTCCCTAAACTTACAAACAACTTATGAACTAGCTAACACTAAGGACGGCACAAATATCCATACCCGAGGGGGGATTTGAACCCCCGCCCACAGTGGCCATGCAGACCGTGACTGGCGCGCCGCAGTCCCCTCGGCCACCGCGGCCGGCTGTTGACAACAGAGGCTAAGAAGTGGGTGCTGTTTTTGTAACAATTTTTTATACGGTTTAAATAAGTTTCGTGCAAGTAATACTTTCGTATTAACGAATATCAGTTGAGTCATCTTAAACCTTGTGGATTTACTGATGTTTGAATAACGGTTTAATGAATTTGTTGTGTAAGACTGTGTGCACGTATAAGTCTGAATCCAAAATATCGACTGCGTTTAAGATGACGAATTATGCAGTTCATGATGAAGACAGGGTGACAGAAATGGAGCAAGGAATCATTGAAAGAGGCAGCGCATCGTGTAAGAAATAGTAATCTTGTTAAAGGCGACGCTAGGAAGTTGAAATTCCCTGAATCTAATTTAGGTCACTCTGTAAAAAACATGTTGATGAAGTAGGCTCTGTTCAGTGTACGGGCTTAATTTACAGGGATGCAAGGGAGAAATGTTATGCCTGTGTCTCTTTCGATAAATGGATAAGCATCAATGAAAGTCTTGTTTCCTAAATAAAATGTTCATTTCGTTATCTTACCCTACCTGTAGGGCAAGTCGACGAATGGTACTGTCATTAACGAAAACTGGTCTAGCTAAAATATCTTCACTTTTAGGAAACGTTTCTGAGCTTTATTAGAAAGGAGATACATTAAGAAATCGTTTTCCCATAAAGAAAGTATCTGATTTCAACGTAAGAGCCAGAAAAAATATATTAAACGTTAATGTCACCATCTTACACGACTTTCCCCTAAGTCTTATTTTTCTCCACGGTGCAACATATTCAAAGTTATACTGCATAAGCAGAGGAGTCAAGATCGCTAGTTTCAAATTCATTTACTGATCGGATTCGGCAATTCTATGTTGCCATCTTCAAGTCTATTAAAATGTGAATATCACATGATAATATTTTGACATGGTTGCTTCAATTTTTGGGTATGGTTATTTCGAAAATGAAATATCTTTTGTGTCTATGATAAAACATGTTGCACCAATGTAACAAGATTTTTGGTTGTTTGTTAACAGAAGTTCTAAGCGATGAGCTTGCAATATGATCAACGAATGATTGGATGGAGGTACTTGACCCGCTCTTCGATATTACGTAGGACTAGAATTTTCTCCGAGTTTCCGCTAGAGGTTTTGCTACGGTATGAAGCATGCAGTTATTGTATGCATGATGCATAAATCTTTTTACAGACGTGCGAATCTCTAAATTCAAATGTTCAAATGTTTGTAAATCTATCGGACCAAACAGCGTGGTCATCAGTCCGTAGCTTACAAACTACTTAAACCTAGGTAAACTAACCTAAGGACAACACACACACACACACACACACACACACATACCCATGCCCCATGGAGGACTCGAACCTCCACGGCGAGCAACCGCGCGCTCCGCAGCGAGACGCTTTAGACCGCTCGGCTGCGAATCTCTATTAAATTTTGCCTGACTTCATGTTTTTCATCATTCATCCACTTTGTCAGGCAGGCACTACTCCAGTGTTTTATTTGCAATGCATTTAAATTTATATCTTCCCCTACGGCCGTCGCGTCGCATCTAAACAATACCCATTCATTGTACTTCGCGGCGATACTCTGTGTTGAGGGAACGTTGCATCCTGATAATACAGTAAAAGATTGTTTTTATGCTAAGATGAATTATTAATTCCATATTACACGACGACAAGTTTGCTGGGAACTTCCAAGATAAATTTAATTTCGTCTCCAAAATGCTACACACATCCATCAACTACGGCATAATCAGCTATGAAAATTATTCTTATGACACCTTTTTTTTTAAGCTTAAGGGACTTAACTGCGGGGCATCAGTCCCTAAACCTACAAACTACTTATGAACTACCTTATACTAAAGACGACACAAACAGCCATGCCTTTGGGGGGATTCGAACCCCCGACGGGGAACGGCCTCGCGCATCGTAGCATAGCGCCTCAATGCGCTCGGCCGCTCCGCAGCGGCTGGGTGATAGCATTAATTATTCCAATTTTCGTCCACTAAATGATATTTCTTTCACTGTAGTGCGTGAAGTATGAGTAAATTTTAGGTGTTACTCTACCAATTTTTATTCGCTCACTCGCATGTAGCGCATAAAGCTAATGGCGTTAATGCGTTCATAGAATAAGAACTCGGCTTCTGTAGGAGACGAGTTAAAAGCTCCGTCTGGAAACTCAGACTTAGCTTTTTAGCTTAAAATCGTTTGTGACAAATTCTAGGAAATTTTCGTTATGTAGGTCATGCCAGACTTTCTTCTCCATCATTCTTATATTCTAGCTGCTATTATTATGTCTCTAACGACCTATTGAAAGCTAGACATGAGAACCTAATCGTACTTTTTCCTCTTTTCCTTGCAATACGTCCTTTAACAAGATTTACAGCGAGTTTTCTTACAAATCCGCATGATAAATTATATGAGAGATTCGGAAATCGTTTGTCTGTACGCCTGCGCGCCCCGCCGTGGTTACTCAGAAATAGCACATTCCACGTCCATCGAAAAATAGAGTTCCTGCAACCTGCAAGAGACTGTCAAGACAGTTGCTGGTACACAATGAAGGGTATTTCTAAAGTACACTGACAAACTTAGAGCGGTTGTGGAGGGGACTTATTAGTGGATCAGGGTTTACAGAGTAACTTATTAAACTTTGATAGTGCATAACGAATCTCTCTTATTGCAACTTCTTTGCATTACATAATTTGGGAGGAAATACTAAAAACCGAAACAAGAAAAAATTTTCAATAAACATACGCTCTAAAATGCATGCCTTAAGAGTACTAGACGTGTGATTCACCGTATCGATCATGAATAAGGGGTCATAACTCCTAGAGTATGCATTTCACAGCCCATGTTTGCGGGCGGTTTTTTCTAGTTTTAGTCCATAGTTCTTCCTGCGAAAATATGGAATGCTGTAAAACAGATTTGTATCGTTGATGAATAAATGCTCATAGGACCTAGGATGACGCTGCCAGGCATGTGTTCCTATGTAAAACCTGACATGCTAAGTCCCCAAATCCCATTTACAAACCCTCCACGTTCGACGGTGTATTTCAGGAAAAAAAAAAAAGACTTTTCCTTTCGGACATGTCACAAGGAACAGACACCAGCTTTAATCCTTCAGCGATTAGAAATCAAGACGGAAAGGATAGGATTGGCTTTGAGTGGGCAGTAACTTACATCAATGGGAAAATTTGAAAATTTGTGCCGGACCGGAATTCGAAGCGGTTTACAAGTTACTAGGCAGTTTAGGCTGTTCACTACCAACTAGGGCATAGTGGTCAGAGCAGTTTTTCCGACTAACGTAGCGCGCCTCCTGTCAGACCCGAATTGTCATCTTGTCTATACTACTGACGTAGCCTCCCTACCCAGCCTTCTCATTAGTCGCGCCATCTTGCCGATTCGAGGAAGAGTTTGTACATGTTGTAGATTTGCACTGAAAGAATCGCTGGCCGACTTCGTCTCAGGATGAATGGCAACAGGCAGACTGCTCATTTCTCGATTTCAGAAACGCGTTTTACAAAGTGCCGAATTGCAGACTGCTAACGAAGGTACAAGCGCATGGTACAGGTACCCAAATATGTGAGTGACTCGAAGAGTACATAAGTAATAGAATCTAGTACGTTGTACCCGATGGTAATTGTTCATCAGAGACTTGGGTTTAGTCAAGGGTGCCCCAGGGAAGTGTGATACGGGTGTTATTATTTTTTATCTATATAAATCGTCTCACGGACAGAGTGAGTTGCAACCCGCGGCTATTTGCTGATGATGATGTGGTGTGCAAGAGGGTGTCGTCCTTGAATGACTATAAAAGGATGCAGGATGACTTGAGCCAAATTTCTAGGTGGTGTGAGGCATGGCAGCTAGCTCTAAATGTTGAAAAATATCAGGTAATGCAGCTGAGTAGGAGAAACAATCCCGAAATGTTCGAATACATCATTAGCCGCGTCAGTTAAACGCTTGTGCGACCCCGTCTTTAGTATTGTTCAAGTGTTTGATATCACCAACATATCGGTTTAAAGTAAGAAATAGAAACAATTCAGAGGCAGGAGGCTAGATTTGTTACTGGTAAGGTTAGATCAATGCGCGAATGTTACCGAAATGCTTCAGGATGCCAAATGGGGGTCGCTGGAGGGAAAACGAGGTTCTTTCCGAGAAACACTGTTGAGGAAGCGCCATGCGGGCGCGGACCGCGAATGGAGCGCCCGATGCAGGAGCATCTGGGCAGCCGCAACATTTCAGGAGATGCGCGAGGCGGGCGCGGTCCAAGTTCAGAGCTCCTGACGCCAGAAGGGCCTCAGACAGCTGCACCGACCACAGATGGTGGACAAGATGGGCGCGGACGTCCGTCGGAGCACAAGGGAAGCCACAACACCTCAGGAGCAGCGCCAGACGGGCGCGGACCGCGGAGGGAGCACCCAACGCGGGAGGGGCATCAGAGAGTTGCCGCTGCCGCAGATGGCGGCCGATTGGGGCGCGGACGTCCGACGGAACGCCAGGGAAGAGACAACACCCTACAAGCAGCGCCAGCTGGGCGCGAACCGCAGACAGAGCGCCTAGCGTCTGCTGGGCATAAATACTGGACAAGGTCCTCCAAAAACGGCAGTCTCAGGTAGCACCTGAAGAAGGCAGCGAGTTACGCGGCCGAAATATTGTGCCAGAACGACGCATACATCCGGCAGTAATCCCGTTTATCCAAAATGTCACTGTTGAGGAAATTTAGGGCCGGAAGTTGTAGTGGATAGAAAGATACTACTGCAGTCAACTTACATTTCGCGTAAAGATCACAAAGCTGAGATAAGAGAGATTAGGGTTCGTACAGATGCATACAAGCATTAGTTTCTCCCTCGTTCTACATGGGAGTGGAACAGGAAAGCAAGTAACTAGTAGTAGTAATAGGTACCCTCCACCACGCACCTTTGAGTGGATTGCGGAATGAATATGTAGATGTAGTTATATTTATTCCCAGTCTTTTATTTCGGAAATGTGTATGCATAATTTGAGCATTTGGGTCTTACGTCTGTGACCATAACGGCGTTGAAACATGGAGTGACACACAAAAGGCAGAAATACTATACGTCTTTTGCCAAAGATTTTTTCAAAGAGTAAGACTGCGCCATAGTTCCTCCTCTAAAAATCGCGCTAACGTCAAAATGGCTTGGCAAATGAGAGACAGAGGAATAGAAGGAGAACTGAAAAAGTTCAACAGGGGAAAGACCGCTGGAGCTGATAGGATACAATTTCGATTTTACATACAGTACGTAAATAAACTTACTCCCCCTTCTAGCAGCAGTGTACTGTAGGTATCTAGAGGAGTGAAGCGTTCAAAATTATTGAATATTAATAAAAAAAAAGCACGTCATTAGCGTTTTCAAGAAGGGTCCACGAATAGAGGCACAAAACTATAGGCCTATATCTGTAGCGTAGGTGCGTTGTAGAATTCTGGAACATGATTTAAGCTCGAGTACTTTGAAATGGGTTCTGAAAATAGCGATAGTGTGAAATCGAGTTTGCGCTATTCGTCTACGAGATCCAGAGAGCAGTAGATATAGACTCCGAGACCGAGGCCGTGTTTCTGGACTTTCTGAAGGCGCTCGATACGGTTCCCCACTTTGCGTAATCAAAAGAATCTTAGCGTACCGAATATCAGTCCTACTGTGTCATTAGACTGGAGACTTTCTACCTAAGAGAAAGCAGCATGCCATTCTCAAGGGAGGAAAATGATTTCCGGCGTGCCCCAAGTGAATGTTATAAGATCATTTTGTAAAGCTGAAGTACGAAACTAAAGAGACTCTACTGAAATAGTTGACTAACTGCAATCGGGTGTACGACAGTGATATTATGAAACAGTGGTTAAGCGTTTTCGAGTCTAATTAAAAGCCGAAGTTTCGAAATTAATCAATCGTTAAAAATGTTCTTCCATGCTTAAAATCATAGCTAATCACCGTAAATGAACACTTGCTATTCGCAAAATTATTCTCTTACTTCTCAGTATTGCTTGCATATCGGAATGAAACATTTCCGAATAATATTTTTGATAGCCGCTACAATTTATAGCGCTACAAATGCTCGGAAATACGGCCGCATTTGCAATGCGCTGCTCGACCCAAAATACACGTTCGTTACATAATGATTTCGCGATATGTTTTTACAACACATCCGCTTCACCTGCGAAGTTGTAAAAAATACCTGCCAATTTCGTGACCCTTATGTTAGAAAAAAAAAAGTTCAAATGTTTGTCAATCTGTAGGATTTAACAACTCTGGTCATCAGCCCCTAGACTTACAAACTACTCAATTTAACTTCCGCTAATGACAACAAATACACCTGTACCGAGGGAGGGCTCGAACCTCGGACGGCGAGGAGCTAAGGGCTCCGCAGCTAAGCGGCTTTGAATTCTTGGTGACTCCACCGCGGCCTTTATGTTAGACTCTGGTATTAATTGTGTGCTGCTTGGCACAGAAACGTCTAATCAATAGATAGACGCAATGTTGCTGAGTGATATAAAGTGGTACGAACATGTGGAGAAGGCGGATGGTCGTCTTCGCTTTATTAGGAGAACTTGGGGAAGATGTTGTTTCTTTCTAAAGGAGATCGTCTATAGAAAACTAGTACCACCCACTCTTAAGTGCTGTTAGAATGTTTGTCACTCTCATTAGCTCTAATTGAGGAAAGTCATAGAAGCAAATCAAAGGCGGGCCTGTCAGATTTCTTAATGGTAGATTCAGTTAACGCGTGAATATTACAGAGATGTTTAGGAAACTCGAATGGCGATCCCTGCAGGGGAAATGAACTTCATTCCAAAGAACACTATTGAAGAAATTTATAGGGCCGGCATTCGAAGCTGGCTGGAGAATGAATGTTTATATTGTCGCCAATTTACATTTCCTGTGAGGACCATAAAGATAAGAGCAAGTATAGCGAGTATGGATGCAAACAGACAGTCGCTCTTTGCTCGCACTCTATGGGAGTGGAACAGGAAAGGGATTGATTATTAGTGGCACAAGGTACCCTCCGCCACGCCCCGTTTGGTGACTTGCGAAGTATGCAGCCCATGAAGATGTACAGTCTGCACGGCCACTACGGTCGGGGGTTCGAATCCCCCCTCGGGCATGGATATTTGTGCCGTCCTTAGTATTAGCTAGTTCATAAGTAGTTTGTAAGTTTAGCGACTGATGACCCCGTAGTTAAGTCCCATAAGCGGTACAAACATTTGAACATTTTTGATTTAAAGATGTACAGCAATGCACGGGACACACTGTAAAATTAGCGTGCTGAAAGTTGAGAATTTGACGAATGCGGAAAGCGTGTTCGGATAACCTAAGTGGTTAAGGCGATCGCAGGACCGAAAAGGGAGGTCCAGGTTTGAGTCCCGCTCCGGCACAAATTTTCGACCACTACAGGTGAATGTATTTCGTCACAATGAAACAGTCAAGATGTCTACTACTTTCAATTTCATATTAGAAACGTATAACATTGAGGGATATATACAGTCAAGTTCAAAAGTTTGCAAATCTATGAGATTTAACTGCTTGGTTATTAGTCCATAGCTTACAAACTACTTAAACTAAGTTAAACTAACCTAAGAACAACACATACACCCATGCCGGAGGCGGGACTCGAACCTCCGACGGCGAACGGCCGCACGCACCGCAGCACGGAGCGCACGGCTATACAGTAGTGGAAAAAAAATGCATGAATTCGCAGACCCAGCAGAGGAAAATTTTATTGACACATTCTTGACGATGTACACAACACGCGATCACACAGACTGCACCATACGCACGTGAGTACAGTCACGAGACCATGTGCAATGTCAATGCTAGTACCGTGTATACCCTCCTTTTGCAGTAATGCAAGCTGCAGTTCTCCCATGGAGACAATCGTAGAGGTGCCAAATGTGGTCTTACGGAATGGCCTCCCTTGCAATTTCCACCTGGTTACTCATTTGGGCCAGATTTCGTACCGGTCATGCAGTGCGTGCAAGATTAAGTTTCACTGGGTCCCTAACATGTTATACGGGGGACTGATCTGGGTATCGTGCTGGACAGGGTAGTTGACATACACCTTGAACACCACGTTGGGTGGAACGGTATACATGTGGATGTGCATTATCCTGTTGGAAAAGCATGTCGCCTTGTTGGTGCGCAAAACAGTAGCAAGGCTGATTGAATGATGGTTTCAGTTGTAATGTCCCTAGCCAGTTCCTTAGCGAGTAGCAAGTGGACACAGCGGTACCGAACGGAACTCGTCGTTCTGACGGGACACTACGTTAACTCGGTTCTTTGTCGTGTCCTACATAGGAAAGAGGGAAGAGGTAGCAAGGTCAGTCTGCAAATCGCGAGCGGAAAAGAGTTATTGCAGAGAGACAGTACAGGCATCTACTGGAGATGCGGATTTCGGGACTCGAGAGGATACTTGTTTAGGAAACTTTATGGAACTCCTCGGTACCTTGCATTGAATTTATTGCATCCCATACTAAGTCTACTACACTGGGGTTAGTTATATAAAAAAAAACAAGAAGTATAAATCGTTTGCCACAACAGAAGCCAGTAATTACGTTCCCTAGCAGCATCCCCTAGACAGACGCACTCCCCGCGAGAAACAGACTGTCATGGAGCACCCCGAGGCCGACGGCGATAGTCACGGGCTGGAGCCCGACTCGTCTGACTGAGAACTCCCCTCTTGATCCAAAAACCGGGGGTTTTAACGGCCGGTGTGGGCACACCTCTTTTCCCCACTTTACGACAGTTAACAATTTCCTATTGGCCGCTGCTTGATTCAACCAATCTAAATTGTGGTTTGCCCTCTCTCTGAGTCCTCTAGCGAGCCATGTTTCAGCCCTGTCCTTTCTGCTAATCCCCGGGTGGGGAGGTGGCTTGTTTGTGCACTAACAAAATCCATACTTGGTAGCAACATTGTTCAGCTGAAAGTAAAACGTCACGACGCTACCCAATATGGGCAACAACAACAATGTTTTACGTCATTTGGCCACACCTTAGGCTCCGCCGTAGGCCACGCCTCAGGGGAGCTGCTAACTTGCAGTTTTTCTTCTTTACCCTCTCACTCTAGCCTCGTGGAACCACTGACGTTGCTGTTCCCAAGTGACCGTTATCAACTTTGCTACGTACATTAAAACGTGCCTGTTGGCCACCAAGTACTAATGTAACGTCTTACAACAGCGTCTAGACGCTATATGAAGTTACGCCCATCTTCTCCGAAAGGTAACCTCCACCCTGGGACGATGGCAGAGGGCATCAGCAGTTCGCTAGGAGATTTCTTTAGTGCCCACATCTCGTAAGATATACATGTCTGTTTTAGCCTGTTATCTGCAATGGTCTCTATTTCTCAGCCTGGAGTGCGTCTCTGTGGCTCACACAGCCTCTCAACAATTCCAAGAGTAAAATCAATATATGACATCTTAAATAATTTCTTTTTGAGAATTTACCTTCTTTATTAGATTAACTTTCGGTCGCCTTTGTTTGTTCTTGATGAGCAGTCCCGCAAAGCAGTACCGCCAAACCGTGCAAAATCGCTCTTCTTCACCTGATTGCTTCTGGGAGACACTATAAGAAACCTTTATGTCGACAACTGTTTTTATGACATAAATGTTCTATTTAAATTAATGGGTGTATTTTTAGCACAAGTTACAGCAGAACAAAAAAAATGTCATGAGTGCCATAATCAGTTTACAATTAATATTGTAACTATCAATATAATAATTCATTTGTTTTTGTCTGACTTCTCACTGCAGCGGGCCGCCTCCTCCATGATGACTCCTTGACTCGGCCGTCACTGTGCGCATAGCTCCACGCGCGGCCCCTCTTGTTTCACGGTTTGGGCGCCCCATCTGTAAATGGAACCCACGACCCGCCAGCTGTACGGCCCTCCAAAAACCTTAATGTACCCCTTAATAAAAATTGTTGTTGCGCGCCTCATCCGTTCATTGGAAGACCCGAAATGTAGCGTTTTTACATTTCGCAGTGTACCGTGCACTGTTTAATGTTCCCTCGACGATCACTAGAGGAGAACGGCCATTGTAGGGTGTGGCGCCCCGCACCATGATGCCCAGCGTGCCTCTGTCGAATACACTCTAGAGTTTTACTCTCAACTGCTGGACGCCACACACGCGTACGACCATCATTAGCACTGAAACAGAAGCGACTCTCGTCGCTGAAGATGATACGTCTCCATTCGTCCTTCTATAAACGCCAATTGCGACATAACTGGAGCCGGGCTGACCTATGTTGGGGTGTGAGCGGAAGACGTCCTAATGGCACGCATGATTGTGCATCATGAAGTGGGGAGCCAAATTCTACAATGGCCGTCCTCCTCTGATAATTGTCGAGGGAACATTGAAAATGCACGGTGAATTGAAACCATCATTCAACCAACAAAAAATTAATTGCAGAAAAATTTGATCCTGATGTTTCAGCACTTTTCAAACATGCCTTGTGCTCTACCTTCTTTTTATTCAATGGCAACTATTACGGCCGGCCGCGGTGGCCGAGGAGACTGAGGCGCTCCAGTCACGGTCTGCTCGGCCACTACGGTCGGGGGTTCGAATCCCCCTTCGGGCATGGATATTTGTGCCGTCCTAGTTTGTAAGTAGCTTATAAGTAGTTTGTAAGTTTAGGGACTGATGACCCCGTAGTTATGTCCCATAGACTATACAAACAAACAAGCAACTATTACGAACAGACAGACGGTGTTGCCATGGGAAGCCCACTTTCGCCTTTAGTAGCGAACATGTTCATGGAAGACTTTGAAGACAAGGCTCTTGCTTCTGCCACCCTCAAGCCTTTGGTCTTCTGGAGGTACGTTGACGACACCTTTGCAGTGGGGCCACATGGGCATGATAAACTCCAAGAAGTTCTGCAACATTTAAATTCTGTTAACAGTAGCATGCAGTTTACTATGGAAACTGAGAAAGGTGGTTGTTTGCCCTTCGTAGATGTGCTGGTTCGACGAAGGGAGGATGGCTCTCTCAGTCATTCGGTCTTTAAGAAAGATACGCATACAGACCTGTATCTTCAAGCAGACAGTTGTCATCATTCTGCTCAAACAAATTGTGTACTGAGAACATTAAGACATAAGGCACATATGATTTCTACTGCAGAGAACCTACCATCGCAGTTGGCACGTTTACAACTTGTGTTCAAAGAAAATGGTTATTAAGAACATCAGATTCGGAAAGCAATGAGCAAGTACCAACGGAAACAACCAAAGCAGGATGATGATACTTCTGAGTCTACAAAATCATTGGCCTTCTTGACATATGTAGGTAATGTAACATCAAAAATTTCCAGAATTTTAAAGAAACATCAGATTGAGGTGATTTTCCGTCCGCCAGCCAAAACAGCAGCATTGATAGGTTCGGTCAAAGATGATCTTGGACTGCGTAGGCCGGGTGTTTATAGAATTAATTGTGAATTCGGCCTGGCATACATAGGACAAACTACACGACCAGTGGCAGATCGTTGTGTTGAACATGGGAGACACACACGCCTTCTGCAACCAGACAAGTCTGCCATTGCTGAGCATTGTTTGTCAACCGGACACAAAATGGATTACACAAGTACTAAGATTTTAGCTCAGACTTCAACTTCTTGGCAGTCTGTAATATGTGAATCAGTCGAAATTAAACTGGCAGAAGGACTTATTAATAGAGTCAGTGGCTTTCAGCTGAATAAAGCTTGGGAACCAGTAATTCAGTTTTAAGAACGCAAAGATCACGTTGTATACAATATAATACAGACGATAAAGCAGATTAAGCTTGTGGTCTCACCGTCGAGGGCGCTGCTGACTGTGGCGCCACTGCAAGAGGCGTGTACTCTTTACACGCATGCGCTACCACCCAACTCCACGGTATATAAATTCCCCTCCCCCACTCGGATCCTTTACGACCTCATCCCATTCCCACACCTGGTCCGATTCCTTCAACACATCCGCCTCAAGTACATCCACCGAAAGATAGAGTCCCATAACCCACTAGTATCTCCTCTCCTCCTGGATCCCGGGCCCCTGCCACGCCTTTACCGCCACATCCCTCCCTCCCTTCACCTCCACACCCTCTACGTCCTCTCTGAGGGTGGCTTCCACCACCTACCTCTCCCTGACGTTCTCCAAAACCGTCCCGACATCTATCCCTCCTTCCAACTTTGACCCCTCTCTGTGGATTGCCACCGCCTCCTCCCTCCCCCTCCCCTCCCACTCCCGTCCCCCGCTTGGCTCACCCCCTCCTTTCTCCACCTCCCCGGGAGCTCCTTCCGGTTTCTCCCACTCTCCCTTCCCCCACCTCCTTCCCCTTCCCCCGCGCCTTCTCCATCCTCCCCCCCCTCCCCCTGCAGGGCCAGTACAGTGCTGTGTTTTTAAGTGTTCAGTGCTTCGTGTGTATAGTGTTTCGTCGCCCAGTGTTTTTTAACGTTGCGTACACCAGTGTTCAGTGTTTTTTCCTCAATGTCGCCGTCTTGTTATGCTCGTCGTCTGCAGTGAGTGTTTTTTAGCAACCGTGGCAATGTCTTGTTTTAACAACCATATATGTTCTGTCCGCTGTCATATTGTCTTTTAACATTCTCCCAAATTTTCATCTTGTCATTGTAAAAGCGCCATTTTATCACCTTTAACTTTATATTCTGTTTTGTCCATTGTTTACCATTCACTCGGCTGTAAAGCAGCATCATTGGCTGCTGCCAGCCTGCCTGTATTAGGGCATTAAAATTCAATAAAGGAAAAAAAAGCGGCTATCGCTAGTCTTCGGTACGCAGCACCTGAAGACGGCCAAAGGGTTACTGGCTGAAATATCGTGCGGAGTAAGCAATGACATCCGGCTGTACGCCCGACATTATTTTAACCATCATTCAACCAGTCTCAATACCGTTCATGCACCAACAAGGCAATATGCTTCTCCAGCAAGATGACGCACGTTACATGTGACCCGTACAACCCAACGTGTTCTTCAAGGTGTCCGTCAACAACCCTGGAGAGCACTATCCCGAGATCAGTCCCCCAATGAGGATGACTAGGATTGGATGAAACATCATCTTGCGCGGTCTGCACGACCGACACGAAATCAGGACCAGCTGAGGCACCAGATTGAAATTGCATGACTGGCCATTCCGCGAGGTTACATGCGGCACCTCTACGACCGTCTCTATGGAACCAACTGCAGAACGATCGCAATAAGATATCAGTATGGTGTAGAAATTGGCAATTGACTCTAAATAATGAGAAATGTGACGTCGTCCACATGAGTACGAAAAGAAATCCGTTAAACTTTGTTTACAAGATAAATCAATCAAAAGTAAACTGCACAAAATACCTAGGAATTACTATTACTTCAGACTTAAACTGGAAAGAACACGTAGATGATATCGTGGGAAAGGCGAACCAGAGACTGCGTTTTATTGCCAGAACCCTTAAAAGATGCAACAGAACTACAAAAGAAACTGAATACACTACGCTCGTCCGTCCAATTTTGGAGTATTGCTGCCCAGTGTGGGGTCATTATCAGGTGGGTTTAACGGAGGACATCGAAAGAGTCCAGAGAAGGGCAGCTCGTTTCGTATTGTGACAATACAGAGGAGACAGCGTTACGGAAATGATACAGGACCTGGGATGGGAATCATTACAACAGCGGCGCGTATCACTGCGGCGTGGGCTACTTACGAAACTCAAATCGCCAACATTCTCCTCCCACTCCTCCCACTTACATAGGTAGAAATGACCATCAGAATAAAATACGAGAAATCAGAGCGAAAACGGAGAGATTCAGGTGTTCTTTCTTCCCGCGCGCTGTTCGAGAATGGAATGGGAGATAGATAGTATAATGGTGGTTCCATGAACCCTCTGCCAGGCACTTAAATGTGATTTGAAGAGTATCCCATGTAGATTTGCTGCAAAAGGGGGATATATACGGTAACAGCGTCGACATTGCACACGCTCTGCTGACTGTTCTCACGTGGGTATGACTCTGTGTGAGTCTGTGTTTTATACATCAAGAGTCTGTCAATAAAATTTCCCTCTGCTGGGTCGACGAATTTATGGTGTTATCTTTTTCATTTTAAAGAAATGTATATGTTGAAATAGTGATGCCTCTATCAATGATCTCAGCTTGATTTATTTCTAGTTGGTTGTTAAAACTTCAGAAGTACCTCTGGTAAGAAGCATATGAAAATTTTTATTATAGTCGACACGATCGACTTGAGAGTGCCCGCTACTGCACTGTGTTATTTTAAATGTATTTATTTCCGTCGACAGTTGCAATATAATTGTTTAATAACATGTTTCGATCACTTGGATCATCTTCAGATCTAAAAAAACAAAAGTAAAATAAAAATGTACAATTTGATAAACTTACTAAGGGTTAATTGAACAATAGTCCATTTATACATAAATGGAGAGATTTTTCTTTATCTTAAAGTTGCGTCCGCAACTCGTCTGACTGAGTACTAATTGGTACTTAGTTTTACAGTTTCATGTAGGCATTTTTAATTTGGTTGCAGGCGGTGGTGGGGAGGGAAAGTGTGGTGTCGCACAAGTCCAAAGTGCGCGCCACCTACTTTCGCCGCGCGCCGCCATGCTCGCACGGTGCGGCGTTCATACGTCAGCCAAGAGCGCCCTCTGCTACAACTCCGCTCGTGGCCACCACTGAACGACATCGTTCACTTGGGACTGAGATAGGAACCAGTTAACACTTCGGAATCAGATAGGCACCAGTGAAGACTTAGCTATCGGACAGGCACTAGGCAGGCCTCTAGCTCAACTATGTATCAGCATGCTGCAGTACTGAGATATGTAAAAGTTATGTATTGTATAAATTCTGTGCAATATATATCTCGTTCTAATTTACTCTAGTGTTTCTAGTTTCTGCTGTCCCACTGGCTGCTCACCTCCGTACCTGCACAAGCGTGCTTTCTTTATTCCTGTGTCGGTACTTTTCTACTCGGCCACCGACACCTTCGACGGAAACGAGACACAAAAGCGGCGAAGAGGCTGGGACACAAAAGAAAGAGTAGGTGGGGGGGGGGTATTCGAGGGGATGGCTTGAGCCCTAATAAGATAGGGTCTTATACTGAACGATTGTTTGTTATATAAATATTTTCCTAAAAGTGGGGTACTTGAATAAATCCAGACATAAAAATTATAAAACTGTATGCGATATAAGTATAAAAATATGGTAAGATAATTAAAACATGTATACAGTGTTTTAAAACATTAAAGGTGTAAAACAAGGATGTATAAAATTACAAATACCATACTTTAAATTATCTTACCATATTTTTATACTTATATCGCATACAGTTTTATAATTTTTATGTCTGGATAAACTCAGTACCAATTAGTACTCAGCCAGACGAGTTACGGACGCAACTATAAGGTAAAAAACTCTCCATTTATGTATAAATTAACTATTTTTCAATGAACCCTCAGTAAGTTTATCAAATTGTACATTTTTATTATACATTTGTTTTTTAGATATGAAGATGATCCAAGTGATCGAAACATGTTGATAAATAATTATATTGCAACTGTTGACGGAAATAAACACATTTAAAATAGCACATGAAAATATTTCTTGCTGGTGCTGATATTTCTTCGTGGTCGTGCTGTTTCCTGAAACACAGCGTGCAGGAGAGTGGCTGTGCAGCGCTTCGGGTGTTAAACGGCGATAAGAGCGCTCGAGTGCGCCTCAACTGCGGCAGGTAAATGTGTGTCGGCAGCAGAATGGCCCGCTGCAGTCGCCTTTGTTCGTCCGCGGCTGCCAGCGGCCGATTACACTGGCCGCATGCCTCCCTGGAGTGTATAGCTTAGCCCTTATACAGCTCATCTCCGTTACTGTCCAGTGACCGGGCCGGCCGCGGTGTCCGAGGGGACTGAGGCGCTTCAGTCACGGACTGCACGGCCACTACGGTCGGGGGTTCGAATACGCCCTCGGGCATGGATATTTGTGCCGTCCTTAGTTGTAAGTAGTTTGTAAGTTTAGGGACTGATGACCGCGTAGTTAAGTCCCTTAAGCTTAACAAACGCCGGCCGCGGTGGCCGAGGAGACTAAGGCGCTCCAGTCACGGTCTGCACGGCCACTACGGTCGGGGGTTCGAATCCCCTCTCGGGCATGGATATTTGTGCCGTCCTTAGTTGTAAGTAGTTTGTAAGTTTAGGGACTGATGACCGCGTAGTTAAGTCCCTTAAGCTTAACAAACGCCGGCCGCGGTGGCCGAGGAGACTAAGGCGCTCCAGTCACGGTCTGCACGGCCACTACGGTCGGGGGTTCGAATCCCCTCTCGGGCATGGATATTTGTGCCGTCCTTAGTTGTAAGTAGTTTGTAAGTTTAGGGACTGATGACCGCGTAGTTAAGTCCCTTAAGCTTAACAAACGCCGGCCGCGGTGGCCGAGGAGACTAAGGCGCTCCAGTCACGGTCTGCACGGCCACTACGGTCGGGGGTTCGAATCCCCTCTCGGGCATGGATATTTGTGCCGTCCTTAGTTGTAAGTAGTTTGTAAGTTTTGGGACTGATGACTGCGTAGTTAAGTCCCTTAAGCTTAACAAACGCCGGCCGCGGTGGCCGAGGAGACTAAGGCGCTCCTGTCACGGTCTGCACGGCCACTACGGTCGGGGGTTCGAATCCCCCCTCGGGCATGGATATTTGTGCCGTCCTTAGTTGTAAGTAGTTTGTAAGTTTAGGGACTGATGACCGCGTAGTTAAGTCCCTTAAGCTTAACAAACGCCGGCCGCGGTGGCCGAGGAGACTAAGGCGCTCCAGTCACGGTCTACACGGCCACTACGGTCGGGGGTTCGAATCCCCTCTCGGGCATGGATATTTGTGCCGTCCTTAGTTGTAAGTAGTTTGTAAGTTTAGGGACTGATGACCGCGTAGTTAAGTCCCTTAAGCTTAACAAACGCCGGCCGCGGTGGCCGAGGAGACTAAGGCGCTCCAGTCACGGTCTGCACGGCCACTACGGTCGGGGGTTCGAATCCCCTCTCGGGCATGGATATTTGTGCCGTCCTTAGTTGTAAGTAGTTTGTAAGTTTAGGGACTGATGACCGCGTAGTTAAGTCCCTTAAGCTTAACAAACGCCGGCCGCGGTGGCCGAGGAGACTAAGGCGCTCCAGTCACGGTCTGCACGGCCACTACGGTCGGGGGTTCGAATCCCCTCTCGGGCATGGATATTTGTGCCGTCCTTAGTTGTAAGTAGTTTGTAAGTTTAGGGACTGATGACTGCGTAGTTAAGTCCCTTAAGCTTAACAAACGCCGGCCGTGGTGGCCGAGGAGACTAAGGCGCTCCAGTCACGGTCTGCACGGCCACTACGGTCGGGGGTTCGAATCCCCTCTCGGGCATGGATATTTGTGCCGTCCTTAGTTGTAAGTAGTTTGTAAGTTTTGGGACTGATGACTGCGTAGTTAAGTCCCTTAAGCTTAACAAACGCCGGCCGCGGTGGCCGAGGAGACTAAGGCGCTCCTGTCACGGTCTGCACGGCCACTACGGTCGGGGGTTCGAATCCCCCCTCGGGCATGGATATTTGTGCCGTCCTTAGTTGTAAGTAGTTTGTAAGTTTAGGGACTGATGACCGCGTAGTTAAGTCCCTTAAGCTTAACAAACGCCGGCCGCGGTGGCCGAGGAGACTAAGGCGCTCCAGTCACGGTCTACACGGCCACTACGGTCGGGGGTTCGAATCCCCTCTCGGGCATGGATATTTGTGCCGTCCTTAGTTGTAAGTAGTTTGTAAGTTTAGGGACCGATGACCGCGTAGTTAAGTCCCTTAAGCTTAACAAACGCCGGCCGCGGTGGCCGAGGAGACTAAGGCGCTCCAGTCACGGTCTGCACGGCCACTACGGTCGGGGGTTCGAATCCCCTCTCGGGCATGGATATTTGTGCCGTCCTTAGTTGTAAGTAGTTTGTAAGTTTAGGGACTGATGACCGCGTAGTTAAGTCCCTTAAGCTTAACAAACGCCGGCCGCGGTGGCCGAGGAGACTAAGGCGCTCCAGTCACGGTCTGCACGGCCACTACGGTCGGGCGTTCGAATCCCCTCTCGGGCATGGATATTTGTGCCGTCCTTAGTTGTAAGTAGTTTGTAAGTTTAGGGACTGATGACCGCGTAGTTAAGTCCCTTAAGCTTAACAAACGCCGGCCGCGGTGGCCGAGGAGACTAAGGCGCTCCAGTCAGGGTCTGCACGGCCACTACGTTCGGGGGTTCGAATCCCCTCTCGGGCATGGATATTTGTGCCGTCCTTAGTTGTAAGTAGTTTGTAAGTTTAGGGACTGATGACCGCGTAGTTAAGTCCCTTAAGCTTAACAAACGCCGGCCGCGGTGGCCGAGGAGACTAAGGCGCTCCAGTCACGGTCTGCACGGCCACTACGGTCGGGGGTTCGAATCCCCTCTCGGGCATGGATATTTGTGCCGTCCTTAGTTGTAAGTAGTTTGTAAGTTTTGGGACTGATGACTGCGTAGTTAAGTCCCTTAAGCTTAACAAACGCCGGCCGCGGTGGCCGAGGAGACTAAGGCGCTCCTGTCACGGTCTGCACGGCCACTACGGTCGGGGGTTCGAATCCCCTCTCGGGCATGGATATTTGTGCCGTCCTTAGTTGTAAGTAGTTTGTAAGTTTAGGGACTGATGACCGCGTAGTTAAGTCCCTTAAGCTTAACAAACGCCGGCCGCGGTGGCCGAGGAGACTAAGGCGCTCCAGTCACGGTCTGCACGGCCACTACGGTCGGGGGTTCGAATCCCCTCTCGGGCATGGATATTTGTGCCGTCCTTAGTTGTAAGTAGTTTGTAAGTTTAGGGACTGATGACCGCGTAGTTAAGTCCCTTAAGCTTAACAAACGCCGGCCGCGGTGGCCGAGGAGACTAAGGCGCTCCAGTCACGGTCTGCACGGCCACTACGGTCGGGGGTTCGAATCCCCTCTCGGGCATGGATATTTGTGCCGTCCTTAGTTGTAAGTAGTTTGTAAGTTTTGGGACTGATGACTGCGTAGTTAAGTCCCTTAAGCTTAACAAACGCCGGCCGCGGTGGCCGAGGAGACTAAGGCGCTCCTGTCACGGTCTGCACGGCCACTACGGTCGGGGGTTCGAATCCCCCCTCGGGCATGGATATTTGTGCCGTCCTTAGTTGTAAGTAGTTTGTAAGTTTAGGGACTGATGACCGCGTAGTTAAGTCCCTTAAGCTTAACAAACGCCGGCCGCGGTGGCCGAGGAGACTAAGGCGCTCCAGTCACGGTCTACACGGCCACTACGGTCGGGGGTTCGAATCCCCTCTCGGGCATGGATATTTGTGCCGTCCTTAGTTGTAAGTAGTTTGTAAGTTTAGGGACTGATGACCGCGTAGTTAAGTCCCTTAAGCTTAACAAACGCCGGCCGCGGTGGCCGAGGAGACTAAGGCGCTCCAGTCACGGTCTGCACGGCCACTACGGTCGGGGGTTCGAATCCCCTCTCGGGCATGGATATTTGTGCCGTCCTTAGTTGTAAGTAGTTTGTAAGTTTAGGGACTGATGACCGCGTAGTTAAGTCCCTTAAGCTTAACAAACGCCGGCCGCGGTGGCCGAGGAGACTAAGGCGCTCCAGTCACGGTCTACACGGCCACTACGGTCGGGGGTTCGAATCCCCTCTCGGGCATGGATATTTGTGCCGTCCTTAGTTGTAAGTAGTTTGTAAGTTTAGGGACTGATGACCGCGTAGTTAAGTCCCTTAAGCTTAACAAACGCCGGCCGCGGTGGCCGAGGAGACTAAGGCGCTCCAGTCACGGTCTGCACGGCCACTACGGTCGGGGGTTCGAATCCCCTCTCGGGCATGGATATTTGTGCCGTCCTTAGTTGTAAGTAGTTTGTAAGTTTTGGGACTGATGACTGCGTAGTTAAGTCCCTTAAGCTTAACAAACGCCGGCCGCGGTGGCCGAGGAGACTAAGGCGCTCCTGTCACGGTCTGCACGGCCACTACGGTCGGGGGTTCGAATCCCCCCTCGGGCATGGATATTTGTGCCATCCTTAGTTGTAAGTAGTTTGTAAGTTTAGGGACTGATGACCGCGTAGTTAAGTCCCTTAAGCTTAACAAACGCCGGCCGCGGTGGCCGAGGAGACTAAGGCGCTCCTGTCACGGTCTGCACGGCCACTACGGTCGGGGGTTCGAATCCCCCCTCGGGCATGGATATTTGTGCCATCCTTAGTTGTAAGTAGTTTGTAAGTTTAGGGACTGATGACCGCGTAGTTAAGTCCCTTAAGCTTAACAAACGCCGGCCGCGGTGGCCGAGGAGACTAAGGCGCTCCAGTCACGGTCTACACGGCCACTACGGTCGGGGGTTCGAATCCCCTCTCGGGCATGGATATTTGTGCCGTCCTTAGTTGTAAGTAGTTTGTAAGTTTAGGGACTGATGACCGCGTAGTTAAGTCCCTTAAGCTTAACAAACGCCGGCCGCGGTGGCCGAGGAGACTAAGGCGCTCCAGTCACGGTCTACACGGCCACTACGGTCGGGGGTTCGAATCCCCTCTCGGGCATGGATATTTGTGCCGTCCTTAGTTGTAAGTAGTTTGTAAGTTTAGGGACTGATGACCGCGTAGTTAAGTCCCTTAAGCTTAACAAACGCCGACCGCGGTGGCCAAGGAGACTAAGGCGCTCCAGTCACGGTCTGCGCGGTCACTACGGTCGGGGGTTCGAATCCCCTCTCGGGCATGGATATTTGTGCCGTCCTTAGTTGTAAGTAGTTTGTAAGTTTAGGGACTGATGACTGCGTAGTTAAGTCCCTTAAGCTTAACAAACGCCGGCCGCGGTGGCCGAGGAGACTAAGGCGCTCCAGTCAGGGTCTGCACGGCCACTACGTTCGGGGGTTCGAATCCCCTCTCGGGCATGGATATTTGTGCCGTCCTTAGTTGTAAGTAGTTTGTAAGTTTAGGGACTGATGACCGCGTAGTTAAGTCCCTTAAGCTTAACAAACGCCGGCCGTGGTGGCCGAGGAGACTAAGGCGCTCCAGTCACGGTCTGCACGGCCACTACGGTCGGGGGTTCGAATCCCCTCTCGGGCATGGATATTTGTGCCGTCCTTAGTTGTAAGTAGTTTGTAAGTTTAGGGACTGATGACCGCGTAGTTAAGTCCCTTAAGCTTAACAAACGCCGGCCGCAGTGGCCGAGGAGACTAAGGCGCCCCAGTCACGGTCTACACGGCCACTACGGTCGTGGGTTCGAATCCCCTCTCGGGCATGGATATTTGTGCCGTCCTTAGTTGTAAGTAGTTTGTAAGTTTAGGGACTGATGACCCTGTAGTTAAGTCCCTTAAGCTTAACAAACGCCGGCCGCAGTGGCCGAGGAGACTAAGGCGCTCCAGTCACGGTCTGCACGGCCACTACGGTCGGGGGTTCGAATCCCCTCTCGGGCATGGATATTTGTGCCGTCCTTAGTTGTAAGTAGTTTGTAAGTTTAGGGACTGATGACCGCGTAGTTAAGTCCCTTAAGCTTAACAAACGCCGGCCGCGGTGGCCGAGGAGACTAAGGCGCTCCAGTCACGGTCTGCACGGCCGCTACGGTCGGGGGTTCGAATCCCCTCTCGGGCATGGATATTTGTGCCGTCCTTAGTTGTAAGTAGTTTGTAAGTTTAGGGACTGATGACCCCGTAGTTAAGTCCCTTAAGCTTAACAAACGCCGGCCGCGGTGGCCGAGGAGACTAAGGCGCTCCAGTCACGGTCTGCACGCCACTACGGTCGGGGGTTCGAATCCCCTCTCGGGCATGGATATTTGTGCCGTCCTTAGTTGTAAGTAGTTTGTAAGTTTAGGGACTGATGACCGCGTAGTTAAGTCCCTTAAGCTTAACAAACGCCGGCCGCGGTGGCCGAGGAGACTAAGGCGCTCCAGTCACGGTCTGCACGGCCACTACGGTCGGGGGTTCGAATCCCCTCTCGGGCATGGATATTTGTGCTGTCCTTAGTTGTAAGTAGTTTGTAAGTTTAGGGACTGATGACCGCGTAGTTAAGTCCCTTAAGCTTAACAAACGCCGGCCGCGGTGGCCGAGGAGACTAAGGCGCTCCTGTCACGGTCTGCACGGCCACTACGGTCGGGGGTTCGAATTCCCCCTCGGGCATGGATATTTGTGCCGTCCTTAGTTGTAAGTAGTTTGTAAGTTTAGGGACTGATGACTGCGTAGTTAAGTCCCTTAAGCTTAACAAACGCCGGCCGCGGTGGCCGAGGAGACTAAGGCGCTCCAGTCACGGTCTACACGGCCACTACGGTCGGGGGTTCGAATCCCCTCTCGGGCATGGATATTTGTGCCGTCCTTAGTTGTAAGTAGTTTGTAAGTTTAGGGACTGATGACCGCGTAGTTAAGTCCCTTAAGCTTAACAAACGCCGGCCGCGGTGGCCGAGGAGACTAAGGCGCTCCAGTCACGGTCTGCACGGCCACTACGGTCGGGGGTTCGAATCCCCTCTCGGGCATGGATATTTGTGCCGTCCTTAGTTGTAAGTAGTTTGTAAGTTTAGGGACTGATGACCGCGTAGTTAAGTCCCTTAAGCTTAACAAACGCCGGCCGCGGTGGCCGAGGAGACTAAGGCGCTCCAGTCACGGTCTACACGGCCACTACGGTCGGGGGTTCGAATCCCCTCTCGGGCATGGATATTTGTGCCGTCCTTAGTTGTAAGTAGTTTGTAAGTTTAGGGACTGATGACCGCGTAGTTAAGTCCCTTAAGCTTAACAAACGCCGGCCGCGGTGGCCGAGGAGACTAAGGCGCTCCAGTCACGGTCTGCACGGCCACTACGGTCGGGGGTTCGAATCCCCTCTCGGGCATGGATATTTGTGCCGTCCTTAGTTGTAAGTAGTTTGTAAGTTTAGGGACTGATGACCGCGTAGTTAAGTCCCTTAAGCTTAACAAACGCCGGCCGCGGTGGCCGAGGAGACTAAGGCGCTCCAGTCACGGTCTGCACGGCCACTACGGTCGGGGGTTCGAATCCCCTCTCGGGCATGGATATTTGTGCTGTCCTTAGTTGTAAGTAGTTTGTAAGTTTAGGGACTGATGACCGCGTAGTTAAGTCCCTTAAGCTTAACAAACGCCGGCCGCGGTGGCCGAGGAGACTAAGGCGCTCCTGTCACGGTCTGCACGGCCACTACGGTCGGGGGTTCGAATTCCCCCTCGGGCATGGATATTTGTGCCGTCCTTAGTTGTAAGTAGTTTGTAAGTTTAGGGACTGATGACTGCGTAGTTAAGTCCCTTAAGCTTAACAAACGCCGGCCGCGGTGGCCGAGGAGACTAAGGCGCTCCAGTCACGGTCTACACGGCCACTACGGTCGGGGGTTCGAATCCCCTCTCGGGCATGGATATTTGTGCCGTCCTTAGTTGTAAGTAGTTTGTAAGTTTAGGGACTGATGACCGCGTAGTTAAGTCCCTTAAGCTTAACAAACGCCGGCCGCGGTGGCCGAGGAGACTAAGGCGCTCCAGTCACGGTCTGCACGGCCACTACGGTCGGGGGTTCGAATCCCCTCTCGGGCATGGATATTTGTGCCGTCCTTAGTTGTAAGTAGTTTGTAAGTTTAGGGACTGATGACCGCGTAGTTAAGTCCCTTAAGCTTAACAAACGCCGGCCGCGGTGGCCGAGGAGACTAAGGCGCTCCAGTCACGGTCTACACGGCCACTACGGTCGGGGGTTCGAATCCCCTCTCGGGCATGGATATTTGTGCCGTCCTTAGTTGTAAGTAGTTTGTAAGTTTAGGGACTGATGACCGCGTAGTTAAGTCCCTTAAGCTTAACAAACGCCGGCCGCGGTGGCCGAGGAGACTAAGGCGCTCCAGTCACGGTCTGCACGGCCACTACGGTCGGGGGTTCGAATCCCCTCTCGGGCATGGATATTTGTGCCGTCCTAGTTCGTAAGTATTCATAAGTAGTTTGTAAGTTTAGGGACTGATGACCCCGTAGTTAAGTCCCATAGACTATACAAACATTTGAACATTTTGCTTAACAAACATTTGAATTTTCCAGTGGCCGGCACCAATATTTCTGTTTTCACGGGGGAATATGGGTGGGAGGGAGATGTGGAATGGTTAAGAGAACTGCACGAGAGTACAAATATACCGGATGATCAAAAGTCAGTATTAATTTGAGAAGTTAATAAATCACGGAATAATGTAGATAGAGAGGTAAAAATTGACACAAATGCTTCGAATGACATGGGGTTTTAGAAAAAAAATCAATAAAAAAATAAAAGATATTGTTAGACGCGTGAAAGATCTCTTGTGCGCGTCCTTTGGTGATGATCGTGTGCTCAGCCGCCACTTTCGTCATGCTTGGCCTCCCAGGTCCCCAGACCTCAGTCCGTGCGATTATTGGATTTCGGGTTACCTGAAGTCGCAAGTGTATCTTAATCGACCGACATCTCTAGGAATGCTGAAAGACAACCTTTGACGTCAATGCCTCACCATAACTCCGGACATGCTTTACATGCCGTTCACAACATTATTCTTCGACTATAGCTATTGTTGAGGAATGACGGTGAACGTATTGAGGATTTTATGTAAAGAACATTATCTTTGCTTTGTCTTAATTTGCGATGCTAATTATTGCTTTTCTGATCAGATGAAGCGCCATCTGTCGGACATTTTTTGAAAATTTGTTTTTTGTTTGGTTCTAATAAAACCCCATGTCATTCCAAGCATGTGTGTCAATTTTTACCTCTCTATCTACATTATTCCGTGATTTATTAAGTTTTCAAATTTATACCGACTTTTTGATCACCCGGTACATCTACCCTCCTTCGGTGGATATGTTTAACATTTGTCAATTGGTTTTCCTGGCTGTACTCGCGTATGAAATGGAAAGCAAATTATTCTCTCAGATGTTAATAAAAATGCAACCACCTACATCTGTATCTATGTGCATATTCCGCCATCCACCCGAAGGTGCGTGGCGGAGGGTACCTTGTACTACTATTAGTTACTTGCTTTCCTGTTCCACTCCCATATAGAACGAGGGAAAAACGAATACTTGTATGTATATGTTCGAGCCCTAATCTCTGTGACCTTGTCTGTGTGGTCTTTACGCGAAATGCAGGTTGGGGACAGTAGAATATTTCTGCAGCTCGCTTCAAATTTCGGCCCCCTAACAAACCTAGCCGCTCGCATCTGTATCGCTTCTGTATCTTCTTTTAAATCTACCTGGTGAGCAAACTCGAGACGGTGTCGCACAAGCGTTTCCTACACGGCTTCCTTTACACGCGAATGGCATCTTCCCAAAATTCCCCTGCAACCTGAAGTCCACCTAATGCCTTCTTCACAACTGTCCTTACTTGCTTGTTCCATTTAATATCACTGGGCAGCGTTACGCCTACATATTTAATTGACGCAGCTCTGTCAAACAGAACACTACTAATGCTGTATTCAAACATTGAGGATTGTTTCACCTCCTGATTTGCATTACCTTATACTTTTCAACATTTAGAGCTAGCTGACATTAGTCACCACCTAGAAATTTGGTCCAAGTCTTCCTTCATCCTACTACAGAAAGGGTGAAATTATTTTTACTTTGAATAGAAGTATTTTTTCGGTCGACAGTTGAGGTCGGTTTGACGCTGTGCAACACACCCGGCATAGCTTCTTAGAGCAAACCTCCGTCATAAAGTATGAATTCTTTTGTTGAAAAACGTGAGAATAGTGTCATCATAAATGATTAAGTAAGCGTCTTACTGCTCAAGAAGTCTCCCTTGCTTTCCGCGCAACGAAACTTACCGTTCCCTCAAGTCAATGTATTGCACTAAGTGAACAATGTTAAAAATTGATATCAAGCGATAAAGCACGAATTTAGAAATACTGTCTTGGTAAAAAAATTATCTCTTTCAATATATTTCTTGTCGTGGTATCTGCTGCAAAAAATTGTACCCGATAATTATCTTTGTACAATGTCTATCTGACGCCATTTCCTTATGGACAGATGATAACAAGAGGTTTATTATTGAATGTCTTAAGGGTATAATTATAACTAATACTCATGTTTAGGATTCTTCATATGTTAATTTTCACAAAACTGTATTTCAAATTATGATATGAATGGCATGCATTCTTTTCAAAAATATAGTTGATTGATTGAGAAATAAGTAACCTATGTATGTATTAATAACTGTCTGCCCTAGTGAAAAAAGTCGTTATATAAAATTATTGTGTTTGCATGTAACAATAATAGAATAATGATAAATCTGAAGCATAGAATTAAAGTTTGTGATGCGGCCGGGGATCGAACCCGGACCTCCATGCATACTAGGCAGACGTCTTACCGTTACACCACCACACCACTAACGATTAAGGCGCCTCGGAATAGTCTAACAAGGAAAGTACATGGGCTCGAACAAACATATCTGTATGAACGTTTGTTTACAGGATCACTACGTGATGCGGCCGGGGATCGAACCCGGACCTCCATGCATACTAGGCAGACGTCTTACCGTTACACCACCACACCACTAACGATTAAGGCGCCTCGGAATAGTCTAACAAGGAAAGTACATGGGCTCGAACAAACATATCTGTATGAACGTTTGTTTACAGGATCACTACGTACACCTCAATGTGCTGGTGGGTGTCGTTTTTCTGCAAAACTCTGCAATCATGCACTGTAGATGTAATTGTAGACGCCATATGTAATGCAGATATCTTAACTATAACGTATGTAATAATATTCGTACATGTTCACTAGCGTATTGTCATCAAAAGCCGTGATGATAGTTGCAACTTTAACCTTCTTCTCGGAAGACTGTTGGTATTCACTGCCACTGCTTCCATCGCCTCTTCCCGCACTTACCGTAGCACTACCGCTTGCAATGAGTTGTTCGACATTATCATCATTATGTGTTAGTTTTACAACAGTATCTAACTTATGCTCATATTTCTGTACCATAACAGATACGAGAAAGCATGCGAATGATTCATCTTCTACACTAATACCATCTTCACGAAGAAGGATTCTTCGTAACTTCATTTCAACCAATCGCAATACATTAGCAGGATTGATTACCAATCGATGCCCCATCTGACGCTTCACCACACAAATAACGTCACAAAACGCAACTTCGGAGGCACATTGCACCGTCCCTACTGGCGAATGACAGGTCAAAGTGCAATGTGCCTAGGCACATACAGAAGCCTCTAACGGACGACTGCAGAGTTTTGCAGATACACTAATACAATAAGGGATCTTCACATTATCTCTCATACGATTTTGGTGTATATGTGTTTGTTCGAGCGCAAGTACTTTCCTTGTAAGCACGATTTCCCTCCCTGCCACAAACTTTAATTCAGCTTGTGTTCCAAAGATAATTGCCACTACTGCCAAGGCTCTCCATGCAGCGGAATAGCACCTCGGCAATGGACATATTGGAACAATCTTGTTAACGTGATATAAATATCAATTTGTCCATTGCCAAGGTGCTATTCCGCTGAATGTAGAGCCTTGGCAGTTGTGGCAATTATCTTTGGAACACAGAAGCTGAATTAAAGTTTGTGACGGGGAGGGAAATCGTACTTAGAGTATTCCGAGGCGCATTAATCGTTAGTGGTGTGGTGGTGTAACGGTAAGACGTCTGCCTAGTAAGTATGGAGGTCCGGGTTCGATTCCCGGCCGCATAACAAATTTTAATTCTATGCTTCAGATTTATCATTATTGTCTTTGACATATTCGAGACGAAAATCCGTCTCAGGGATTGTTTATTTGTATTAAATAATAGAATATTTACGCCATAAGTAAGGCAACGTATTTTACGTGTTTTTAAGTACTAGTCTTAAAAAAAAGAGGAATCGTGATGTATGGGCCAAATATTTGAACTCAAATCTTTTTTACTGATTCAGTATTTACGAAACATTTCGCAAAATGCAGCTTCTAATGTGTGTCCGGTATTCTGATTTTGTAAATCTGGTCACCCTAGCGTAGGGGAGCTCAATTTAATGCTTGTTCCACAAGATTCTCCATAAAGAAGTTCGTCACTGCAGGAGACAACGGGAAACCCATAGCCATTCTGTCACTTATTTCGTAAGATTTACCGCCATACAAATAGTAGGGGTTATCATAGGGCCGGTGAATTTACAGTTTCAGAAGAGAAATGCTCTGATAGCAGATTTACTGTGTTCTCCGTGATGTGCATAACACATTACGAGAATTACCATGTGACTACATGGTATACTTCGTGTGGGAATGGTCTTGCGGTTCTAGACACCATATCAGGGACTGCGTCGTCGCTACCGCCGAAGGTTCTAGCATGGATGTATGTGTGTGTGTGTGTGTGTGTATGTGTGTGTGTGATCGTTAGGTTTGTTTCAGTTAGATTAAACATTTCGTAAACCGAGGGAGTGATGACCACAGGAGTTCCGTCCCACAGATTTACAACCAACATACTTCGTGTGTTCCCGTCTCTAAATTATTTCGTCGCCACCGGAATGTTAATTACTAACTTTCTTTCCTTAGTGTGTGAGAGCTGCGCTATTACCCGAGGACTCCGAACAGCAAAAATCAGAACGTAGCGTTCCCATTTTCAGCAATGAGAACAGGCGAACCCAATCTCAGCCAGACATATAGCACACCAGACATTCACATACGATAATCCGACATCGGGGTGCATTCTGAAACACTCATGTAAAAAATAAACGGCCTGAAATATTAACAGTGGATGAAACTTGGTCACGCGAACGGCTATTTTCGGCTTTCTGCCTTTCTCGTTTATTTCATTCCATTCGCCGAAGCGGCGGGCTGGAATCTGTCACAGCTAAAGCACTTCAGCCAAATATTAGCGCTGATAGAACAGAAAGGGCTTTTTTTAAATTTTTTTAGCAACGTGGTAGTCTGTTGTGCTTTGTGTCTGCACAAAGGGACGTACGGGCAGCTGTCGCGAATGCGGTCCTCTATGGATATAAAAACACGCCGTTCACAGCAGCCCAGTAATACGAGCTTTTTTCGTGACACACTACCCTATTGAATAACACGTGTTTTTCATTAAAAACGAGCCAAGTACTGACAGCTTGTGGTCATTTATATATTGTGTATTGATATTTGTTTCCGTTACATTGCATTACGGGCCCAGATGGTTACTTTTTTGCAATGTTCAAACTTTAGCATGTCCGAAACCTGTAGGGTCAAAATTATGAAGACGGTAGAGATGGCCGTTCCCCGTCGGGGGTTCGTATCCCCCCTCCGGCATGGATGTTTGTGTCGCCTTTAGTATAAGGTAGTTCATAAGTAGTTTGTAAGTTTAGGGACTGATGACCCTGCAATTAAGTCCCTTAAGCTTAACAAACATTTGAACATTCGGTAGAGATATCTAAAATGAGTATTTTGAGATAAAGACCCATTTAAGGGAAATCAGTCATTTAAGAGAATGATCAATGTGTGTGAGGCGTGTCTTTGTAAATTGCATATGTTTAACAGAAAACGATTCACTGTTGCATCGATTGTGATAGCCCCACCTTCCAAATGAATCACCTACAAAGCGTACAACGCGTATTTTATCCCTGTTTACAGGCACGTCTCACTGTTCAAGACAGAGCATTAGTCGTTGCGAGACATTGCAACCATACTTTTGTTAATTATTTACAGTTGAAGATCAATTCCACTTGCAGCTGTTTTAGGCCCTTTGTTTCCAGGAACACGTGTTTCGTGATTTCAAATCACTTCTTTCGGGTTCAAACAAATAATCTGTTTTGTTCTACTACTTTTTATTCACTTTAGTTTCAGGCTTGATAGGCCATCATCAGGAAAAAATGTCGCCTCATCATCCGGATACGGACTGCTGGCTAGCATACTCACGTGCTTTCTGACCACCATATCTTTGCGGGTGACACTGTTTTATTGAGAGAAGATTGAGCCCCTCTTAGTCTCACTTTATAGGTCGTAAAATAAGTAGAACAGTCAAAAATCCTGAATTTGGCGTGAACACTACAGCGCTTTTGTAGGCGTAGACCTATTCGGAGGTATGCCGCTGCATTCCTACGACCTTTGTACTGGCTTACCCAGCCACTTATCGATGGACCTTCAGGTTAACGTGGATTCCGAGCCGTAGTGCTGCTCGGCGTTTTGCACGTCAACAACATTGCTATAGTTGAGAGAAGTGCAAAGTGACAGTGAAAAATCCTAGGACTTGGCGGGGATCCATCCCGCGACCTTTGCATGCATAGTTTGGCACCCTGCCACTGTGCTACCTTTTTTTTTCTCAGATATATCGATGCTTTCCGGTTGTTTGTTCATGTTTGTTGAGTAGTTGGCTCAGCTTTGTTTATTACAGAGGGCGTAGAGCCCTGTGACCGACCGCTACCGAACCACATTTATAGCCCCCCTATTTCTGAAACCCTACTGTTTAAAAAGGAAGTTTTATATGTATTATCAAATGGTTTATAATAGCAGGATTGTGTCTGGATACAAATCGACCTGGTTCTGTATCATTTTTAGACCTGCAGCTGAGGATGTGATTCGAAATTACGAAACCAGTCGTTCGCCTAGAAACAAATGTTCTAAAATAGCTGCAAGTGGAGATGTTGTTCAACGATGAATCACTTCAGCTGCGGCTGTCCCCGACACAAAACTGATTGTAATTATTATTTACATTTCGGCTACACGGGAACATGTGATGCACAAGAAAGGGCACTTCCAGGTTTCTTTTGTATGTATATATGTGTGTGTGTTTGTGTGTGTGTGTGTGTTAGTCTTGCGCACAATAGTCCGCGATCGGGTGCGCTCACTTAAGTTCGCGGCTCTGCCGCTAACTAGTTCGTTCTTTTAGTTCGTCCGCTCCCAGTGACGGCTGAGCGGCGTGGTCTGCGCATGCAGGTGTAGGGAGAAGTTCCCCCACCTAGCTGCTTCATGCACTTGCTGCTTGAGCCGCTAACGATTAGCACGCAAACCAAAAGAAACAGTTTGTGGATAATTTCTCGCGTTTAAGTTTAGAGTTATCTCTATATCTTGGCATTATGGAATTTATTAGTCAGATATTGCAGAGTGCAGAATACTTCAAAGCAGAAATTTTATAGCACTGAGCTATGTAATCTAGCAGGCAGACGCTAACCTCGAAATGGCTCTCATCAGCAGAAGGCAAACACGCGATTTTTAATTCTGTTCGCGACCTATCGCGTATATTTTAGTTCGCTACCGGTAGCTCTCCTTTTAGTTCGCAGCTCGGCCGTGAAGTAGGTCGCTCTTTTTAGTTCGTCCGCTTGTTTTGGCTTTTGCTACCGCCATTAAACCTACAGCTGAGCTGCATCTCAGCTGGAAATGACGCCAAGTGGCAGAAGGGAATCACGCGATTCTGCGTGCTCTCGCGTCCTCTCGCTGTTACCCGTCATCTTCGGAAAAAGAGCGGACGAACTAAGAGGCGAGGGATCTGCGAACTAGTTCGTGTACTTCGCCTGTTGGAGCGCTCTTAGAACTAGTTTGTTCGCGAACTACACAAGACCAATGTGTGTGTGTATGGTTTTTTTTCTTTCCTTTGTGCCCCTATTGTTTTCATTATCTTAGGACATGTTCTTTTCCGCTGGAAAGATAAAGCTTTTTCTCTTCATGGGTTTACCTGCCAGGCCAACTGTCCAGTCTTGAATTTTCAGTCTTTTTTTTTCTTCTTCTTCTTCTTTTTTTTTTTCCTGGTCTGTCAAGTTGTGTTATTCCTGTGTCCTTCAGGCCTCCGTTCACTACACCCATCAGTTGTATTCTTACAATTTCAGTCCAATCCCGATTTTCGTATAGGTCCACAATTTCTCTAGTTAATCAGGCTGGTTTCATTCTTTTACATCTTTGTTTTCTCCTGCACTTTTTCGTATCCTAATAAATGTTCGTACATTATTAGGATTCTTTATTTGACGTATTTCCATGTTCCTCCTTTAGTGTTTTCCCCTAAAATTATCCAGATTCCTTTTAGTGCTTTCTTTTAGATGTCTAAGGTGTCTATCGCTAAGTTTAAGCCGATTATTTCATCCCCACCCTTGTTTAATCTATACTTCTTACAGAATGTAGTTCCAGAAAATTCAAGGAAATTTTGGAAGCAAGCGGCATCGTGACAGAAGTGTCGACGGGGGAAACGAAGTAAATCATCTTCAAAAATCAAATGTTTGTTAAGCTTATGGGACTTACTGCAGGGTCATCAGTTTCTAAACTTACGAACTACTTATAAACTAACTTATACTAAAGACAGCACGAACATCCATGCCCGATGGAGGGTTCGAGTCCCCGACGGGGAACGGCCTCGCGCATCCGAGCATAGCGCCTCAATGCGTTCGGCCACTCCGCTGCGTCTATCACATTCTACACTTTCTTCTGGAGAGGACATTTACAGACAAACTTAGAACGTTGTTCTCAATATCAGTGAAAGTCAAACTCTTTGTATCTCGGTGACTTGCCCCACTATCTGAAAGTAATTATCATTGCATTTTAGTACTGACGACTAGCAATTAACGGAAAACTTATACAGACTGGGACAGTGAAGCTTCAAATAACTTTCCTAAGTTGTCGACAAGGAATTGTATACGGTAAGTAATTTAAGGAGATATTGGGTCATGTAGAAGATAAAGATGCCGCTGACTGTGATACGCAGAGTGCATTACTTGTGTTGCAGCAGCTGTACTCCTATCAAAAATCAGGCAATGAGAAGAAATAATTTTAGCTAAGTGTAATGTTATGTTAATACCTTATTAAGTGCAGTGATAAAGAACCTAACTTAACTTCAGTTTGGTATATGACAACTGTACAGAAGAGTAAGAGGCGTGGTTTGGGTGGGTCCCAGGAGTGCCCAAACGTAGTTCAGCTACTTATGCTATTAAGGTTATTGCAAATTTTAGTGGTAGACATGTCAGGAAATTAGTATACTATCCCTACTGTCATTCACGTCTCTCATATGGCATCATATTATTATGGTGTAATTCATGGCACAAAATCGCGTAATTAGAATAACTGCTGGAGACCACCCAAGAATATCCTGGATTCATTTATTTAAGGAACTAGGAATCTTCGTAGTGGCCTCACTATATATATATATATATATATATATATATATATATATATATATGGATGATCATCACCACTCAAGGTTAAATCTAACTTTGGCACTGAAAGGGGTCTATTAGGCTGCCACGTAAGTCTTTTGTCACATGCCGAATATCATCAAAGGCTGACAGATAGCCAACTACCATTTAAAAATAGTTTTGAATTGCAACTCCTTACACTCAGAGTATGAATTTTCGGGTAAAAATTTGTAATTTCACAAAAAAAAAAGGTGCATGCCTCCAATATATCGTGTAAAGAACCTTTCATTCAACTGACACGTTCCACATCATTATGAAATGTCGTATTCATGGCCTATGGAACAACCATTATCTAATCCAGCCTAATATAATTTAGATGTCTGACTCCTTGTACAAGAATTTCAGAGATATCAGAGAGTGCTGCAAAAGTTTACACGGAATTACTTATAATGCATGAACTGAAATTGGTAGTTGACTCTTTGAACCGTCTATTTTTGTTCAGTTTTTTCCTGTACGTTTTTAATATTACGAAAAGCTAAATATTCACATCCAATCAGTAGATCCTTTCATGCAAGTTCTATGTTTAGGGCAACCTACTGCCCGTATAACTTGGTAACAAAATTTTAGGGACACACTGTATACTTACGCTATTCAGCAACAATGAATAATGGGGAAAGATAGAAAATCCACAACCATGATCCGCAAGCACCTCGAGGTGTGTCGCGGAGGGTGCTATGCGTACCATTGCCGCTTCTTCTTATTCCAGTCGCGTATGGTATGCGGAAAACATGATCGCTTGTATGCCTTCCTGTGGGCTCTAGTCTCTCTGATCTTATCGTTGTGGTCGCTTCGCGAGATATATGAAGGAGGAAGAAATATCATGGTTGACGCTTCATGGAACGTACGCTCCCGGAACACGGAACATTGACCGAAGGCCGAAGGCCGACACAGAACTCCTCTCTAGAAGCGTCTGCCACAGGAGTTAAAAAAAAAAAAAGTTCAAATATTTGTATAGTCTATGGGACTTAACTACGGGGTCATCAGTCCCTAAACTTACAAACTACTTATGAACTACATACAAACTAGGAAAGCACAAATATCCATGCCCGAGGGGGGATTCGAACCCCCGACCGTAGTGGCCGTGCAGACCGTGACTGGAGCGCCTCAGTCCCCTCGGCCACCGCGGCCGGCACTGGAGTTCCTAATCACCTCCGTGACGCTTTCGCGCATGCTAAAGGAGCCCGCAAAGAAGCATTCTGCACTCCGTAAGATCTTCTCTATGCCTTCCATTAACCATACCTGGTACGAATCCCACACTAATGAGCAATATTCAAGCGCTGACCGAACGAGAGTTTTGTAACCCACTTCCTTTGTTGAGGGACTACACTTCTAGAGGATTCGTCCAATGAATCTCAGTCTGGCATCTGCCTTACCTAAGATTACTTTTATATGGTCGTTCCATTTCAAATCGGCCCTTATGTCTACTCCAAGATGTTTAACGGTAGTAACTGCTTCCAGTGTCTTTCCTGCTGTTGCGTAATTATATAATAAAGGGTGTTTCTCACCATATAAACTCAGCACTTTATAAGTGTTTATGTTGAGGTTCAATTGCCATTCCATGCACCGTGCGGTCAATACGCTACAGATCCTCCTCCATTTCGGTACACTTTTCGAGTTTTGTGATTTTTAGATAAACCACATAATCCGAAAACATCGTCATTCAACCTCCGATGTTATCCAAGAGGTAATTTATATGCGGGGTGTCCCATTTACCTTGACCACCCAAAATATCTCTGGTACAACAACAGCTATTGTAAAACGACTTTCACCGGTGTCAATGTAAGGCAGGGAGTCATGACTGTAAATATTTTGAAACATTCTAAAACGAAATCATGTGTGCTTTTTACCACAAAATTATGTGTTTTTAAACGGACACCCTATATTATTTCATCAGGAATCTATAACATGACAATTATATAAACAATGGTGTTGATTGCATCGCAATACGCCAATTACATTCCGAGATATTGCGGAGCGAAGTTGACACTTGAAATACGCGAAACGCGCGGCTAGCGCACGTCCTGAGCAGCATGGGGTTCTCGCCTGAGTCTCAGGACGGGCACTAGCCGCGCGTTTCGCGTATTTCAAGCGTCAACTTCGCTCCGCAATATCTCGGAATGTAATTGGCGTATTGCGATGCAATCAACACCATTGTTTATATAATTGTCATGCTATAGACTGCCGATAAAATAATATAGGTTGTGCATTAAAAATACATAAGTTTGTAAGTAGTTCATAAGTAGTTTGTAAGTTTAGGGACTGATGACCCAGTAGTTAAGTCCCATAGACTTTACAAACATTTGAACATTTGAACATAAGTTTGTGTTAAAGAAACACTCATGCTTTCAAAGTATTTACACTCATGAGCCCTTGCCTACATTGATACCGGTGAAAGTCTTTTACAATATCTGTTGTTGTTCCAGAGATATTTTTGGTGGTCAAGATAAATGAGACACTCTGTATATTGTGAATAGTGACGGTCCTATAACACACACCTGCAGCACGCCTGGGATCACTTCAACGTCTTAAGACTTCTCTCCGTTGAGAATAGCGTGCTTTCTGTTTGCCAGGAATGCCTCAATCCAGTCACACAGTTGTGCTGTTATTCCATATGCTCGCACTTCGCTCATCAGGCGACGGTGTGGAACGGTATAGAACGCCTTGCGGAAGTCAAGAAGCACGGCACCTCCATCTACATACATACTTCGCAATCCAACGTAAGGTGCGTGGCGGAGGGCACACTGTACCACTACTAGGCATTTCCTTTCCTATTACACTCCCAAACAGCACGAGGAAAAAAAAAAAAAAAGGAATGCCTACATGCCTCCGCACGCGCCCTAATTTCTCTTATCGTGTTTTTGTGATCACTACGCGAAATGTAAGTAGGCGGCAGCAAGATCGTACTATACTCAGCTCCAAATTCCGGTCCTCTAAATTTACTCAACAGAAATTCAGGAAAATAACGTTGTCTTTCCTCCAGCGATACCCATTTGAGTTCGCGGAGCATTTCCGTGACACTCGCACATTGGTCGAACCTACCAGTAACAAACCTAGCTGCTCGGCTCTGAACAGCTTCTATGTCGTCCTTTAAACTGATCGGCTGCGGGACCCAAACACTTGAGCAATACTCAAGACGTGGTCGTACAACCGTTCTATACGCGGTATCCTTTACAGACGAAGTACATCTTCCCAAAATTCTGCCAATAAAACGAAGTCGGCTGTCCTTCCTACTCACAACTGTCTTTACATGTTCGTTCCATTTCATATCGTTCTGCAGTGTTACGCCTAGATATTTGAACGACGCGACTGCATCAAGAAGTTCACTACTAATTCCGTCTTCGAACATTATGGGATTGTTTTTCCTACTCATGCGCGTCACCTTACATTTTTCTACATTGAGAGTAGCTTCCATTCTTCGCACCAACTAGAAATTTTTGTCTAAGTCATCCTGTATGCTATTACAGTCAATTAAAGACGACACCCTACCATATACCACAGCATCATCAGCAAACAGCCGCAAATTACAACTTACTCTGTCCATCAGATCATCTATATAGATAGAAAATAATAGCGGTCCTATCACACTCCCCTGGGGCAGGCCTGACGATACACTCGTCTCTGATGAAAACTCGCTGTCGAGAACAACGTACTACGTTCTATCACTTAGGAAGTCTTAGGACCTACGATCTTGTATCTACAGCCATATTTATTCTCTTGCATGAATAGTGCGAGTTTTGTTTCAAATGTGCGCTGCTTTCGGAAACTATATTGATTCCTACGAAAGAGATTTCCGGTCTCCAGAAGTGACATCATATTTGAACAGAAAATGTGTCCAAACTTCTGCAACTGACCGATGTCAGAGATATAGGCAAATAGATTTGCTCATCAGATAGACGACCCTTGTTGTAAGCAGGAATGACCTGTTCTTTTTTCTAATCCTTAGGAACACTACGCTCTTCTAGAGACCTTCGGTACACTGCTTCGCACACTCCGTGAAATTGAAATTGGTATCCCATCATGTTCAGCGGCCTTTCCTCTGTTGAACGATTGGTTATTTGGCAGATGTAGCAGAAGTGCATTTAATTTTGATTTTTGTTGAATTAAAACGGTATAATCATTCCGTACATTAGACACTGTGCAAACACCCGGACACGTGGACTGGTAGGGAGGGCATATGAGGGAGTCAGCGGGGCACGGGAGAGGGCACCATTCCCAGCTGAGACGGCGACATGTGCCGATCGATGTGAGAAGCAGAGCGTGTGGAAAGTATCTGTCCGGTGCAGCTAGCCCCGCCATTCTATCCCGACAGCCTCATTCTACATCTCTCTACATCTACATCCATAATCCGCAGGCCACCCGACGGTGTGTGGCGGAGGATACCTTGAGTACCACTATCGGTTCTCCCTCCTATTCCAGTCTCGTATTGTTCGAGGAAAGAAAGATTGTCGGTATGCCTCTGTGTGGGCTCTAATCTCTCTGGCTTTATCTTCATGATCTCTTCGCGAGATAGGAGCACGCAATATACTGCTAGACTCCTCGGTAAAGGTATGTCCTCGGAACTTCGACAAAAGCCCGTACCGAGCGACAGAGCGTCTCTCCTGCAGAGTCTTCCACTGGAGTTTAGCGATCATCTCCGTAACGCTTTCACGATTACCAAATGATCCTGTAACGAAGCGCGCTGCTCTCCGTTGGATATTCTCTACTTCCTCTATCAACCCCATTTCGTACGGATCCCACACCGGTGAGCATTATTCAAGCTGTGGGCGAACAAATGTACTGTAACCTACTTCCTTTGTTTTCGGACTGCATTTCCTTAGGATTCTTCCAGTGAATCGAAGTCTGGCATCTGCTTTACCAGCGATTGATTTTATATGATCGTTCCATTTTAAATTACTCCTAATGCCTACTCCCAGATAATTTATGGAATTAACTGCTTCCAGTTGCTGACTCGCTATAGTGTAGCTGAATGATAAAGGATCTTTCTTTCTTTCTATGTATTCGCAGCACATTACACTTGTCTACATTGACAGTTGCCATTCCCTGCACCATGCGACAATTCGTTGCATGGACATGGACGACGCAAATTCGGCCTCGCCGTCGCGATGGCGAAAGGCGAGGTTGCGTCGTGACAATTTCGGCGCCGGCGTGATCGTACACATGAAGCGATGAGCGCTATCGATGCTCGATTGCTCTGAAACAGTGGCGCTCTGAAGTTTTTTTAAATGATTTGCTCTTGTCTATTCTTTCCTGCAAGACTTATGAACAAAACCGTGGTTCTTGTTAAGAAAGCCTTGAGCTTTCGCATATTTTCTTAAATTACTTGCATCGACTAATCCACTAATTCCTTTTTTTTCCGAATGTCAAAAAGTCACTGACATGACATTTATAAACTAAACACATCTCAGCCATTGTTCACAGATATCTTAAACAAAAAATGTCACTGTGTGGAAACAAGTACTCACGGAATGAACTCAAATTAGTTAAAAAGTATAAAGATATTTCGCAGACTGAGTGTAGAGAACTGGCACTGGAGAGAACTGAACTTGAGACAGGAATGTTTTTGACCGTTGGATCTGCTTGCCAGGCGGGCGTTCGCACAGCAGACAGACGCTCGGCCACATTTGAATCATCCTCCTGACACCTTCCCAGCCCCCTACCACATCACAAGCGCACACTGTACCCCTAAGACTGCATGAGGCTCTTAGGTGTCGTATAGCATTTTTATTCGGTTGCAAACTACTTGACTTGACCTTAAATTTTAACTTTATAGCGTAAAAATTCGGTTTTTAAGACTGCAAATTTTGCTTCCCGCATATCTCGAAAAATATAGATAGTAGAATAATTATTAGGAGGAGCTTTTTGTTGTAAATTTTATGCATTTTAATCGTGTACTATTGTCTTTTCGCGAGAGATCACTGGTTTCGAGTTATTTAAGAAAAACTTGAAAGTGTACCTTTATACGCCCATCCACGTTCGAGCTCATACCCCAGAGGCCGGGACTTTTATAATGTCGTTCATGACGGTCTTCCGTACCACAGTACAAAAATTTTCGACTACACGATTTTTCCCCTATTCGTTATTTTTCGGACTTCGTTGACTGTACTATAACCGGCATACGTTGTTTGTATGTATTGGGATAATGACGGAGGACCAGCGCATATTTGATGAGTATTTGCGGTTATGAAAGCTAAAACTGAACCCACTAAAGAAGAAATTTGCATCGTTCTATCTGGATGGAATATTTGAAAATTACTGTTTGCAGAAAAAATCAGTGTAGGGGCTACTACAATGCAACAGCAATCCTACTAAGTACGAGCGGGAAAAGGAAAATAAATGGAATGACACATTACAGATAAGATACATCTTTATTTTTCTACATAATTTCCAAGTACATCGAGACATTTATCATACCGCTTTATAAGCTTCAAAAAGCCTTCCAGTAAAAAATTAGGGCGTTGCATACGGATAGAAGCGTTTTATTTAAAATTTGTACGATTTTATATTGAAGAATGATATTAAAAGGAAATAGTCATACCGGGAAGACTCTTTACATTAACACTAACAGGCCTGCCTTCAACAATACGTTTCAAAATATAAGCAAACTGTTTCCAACGAGCCCATTCAAATTCTTCGAAAAGAATGACAGTATGAACTTTAGAATTATACCCACCAAATCCAAAATCTGATGGATATGGCATAAATACCTCTTGCTTCCTACTCAAAACTTTCTCAATAAGACTACTCTTTCCTATATTAGTATCTCCAAATAAATAAAGCTGCGGCTTACGTACCTTGTTCGACTGAAAGTGCGCATTGTACCACCGTACAACCTTCCCCGCCCAGCCATAATACTTCAAATCACAAAACTTCAAACTACACGACACACCAGTATTCTTCTTAAACGACTCAAAGTGACTATGAACATGAAATTCGAATATGGGAAAAAGGCAACAGTGGAAACGTTTGACGAAGTTGCGAAGAATTTTGATAAACTAATGCAATATAACAGATGAGCTTGCTTTATTTTCTAGCAAATATGCTAATGTGATTATTAACAAAGTTGTGACATACATATATCAGATTAATGTTAGAATTAAACGTCTCACATTGGACGATAAAGCACAGAATATGAGTTATGAGCCGCAGGGGCGTATGGAGAAATTTCGTATAGCATGTTCAAATAATGTAGGTGCATTTAATCTTAAACCTCATTTTTCGACTGGTGTTGGATGGCGTAAATATACAGGTAGAAATAGATTTAAGTTTGTGACATATTGTAAGCCCACTACTAGTACAGATGTAGCAGCTGTAGCGAATTGGAGAGATTTAGAGAACAAATGTAAAGTAAAAAATAAACTATTTCAAGCTACTGATCCTTTCTCTATTGGTATACAGGTGACAGGTGATGAACCTGCAAAGACAGATTTGATACATTTTGAGGAAAAGTATTTAACCTTTATTGTACGTAATCGAGTGTATATGACATTTTGTAAACGAAAAGGTAATGTAACTTTTTGAACAAAGATATTTGTTTGCAGCTAATGTCTGCATTGGAATTCTTCTATGCAAATTGGGACCACCTACGCTCCTTCAGTCCATCGGCAGTAGCACTACAGTCTTTTTCATTTCGTACGTTTTCCTGCAGAATAATCTTTTAAAGGCGAATGTACCGTTGTTTTGTAAACACAATGCTGCATTGTTTGAATGTGAACAACAGTTTTATATTATTATTGGTCATTTCGATTGTTTTTCTGTACAAGAATGAGTTAAAAGAATATATGTTTGTTTTATCTGCTGCACTTAAACCAAGTTCATTTCAGGAAGTGTGTTACATTTCAGTTAAGGGTAGTTATACCGCTGTTGCGTCATTCGAAACAACCAATAGCAGAAAACGTCAACAGTTGGCATCGCCATAATGCAAAACGGAACTCTAAAGTGAACAGGTAACACAGAAAAACATGTTCTATGGTAAACACGGTCATCGTATGTTACACTTCTTGATTATTTTCTTTGGTTTTCGTGTAATATCTTAGGATAGTCATATGCGACGAGTTCACACTGCGAGTCAAATACTGTCATGGGAATGACCTCAGACACCACCAATTTCGTTCATTTTGACAATTAGCTTATGTATGAACAGAAATGAAGATTTTTGGTTCAGTACCCCCTAGATTAAGAGAAAAACGCCGTTAAAGCAGATGACCTTAAATCGACTAAAAATCGGCTGGAACGATATAAAACAGCAAACTGAGCATTTTTCGTCCTCGCGCAGGGCTATGAAGTCCGAAAACGTACATTTTCCGGGTAACTTAGAAATGAAACTTATACGACAGTCGTTTATAGACCCAAAAAGGAAAATATACTTCAACGAAAGACGAGTAATCGAAACACCTAATCCGGAGAGGACCATCCACGTTCTATTCAAACACGGACACTGCTTTGAATATGTTATTTTCTCTATTTCGGACCTGATTTCATACAACCGGACTTAATAGGTTACTTCTCCACTTTTTAAGCCGCGGGTGATAGTTGATTAACTGACACTGTTATTATTACCTATTGATTTATATATCTTCTGAACATTTTAATTCCAATAATTTCGACCAATTCTGAAACGGAGAAGCTCACATATGGAAAAACCAATTGCAGGATCCGCGATGGTTTCGTTGAAGCATTTTCACCTTATTTCATGTATAAGCGACAACCTTAAGTCTTTATTTTCTTGATATCTCGGACAATAACATAAATGAGATGAAAAATACTCAGTTTAAAATTATCTGCGATATGGGAGGTAGTAGGGATAAAATACGTTCAGGTATTCATTTCTGTTTATGCACAAGCTACCTGTTATAACTCAACCGAACTGAATGGCCTGTCTTCCGTCGTTCCTTGCGATGGTTCATCCACTCGGACTGTACCATCGGTGTCAGTCTATACTTCTATGACCTCTCTGAAATAAGTTGAATGTCAAAGCTTTCAAACGTATTTGTACCTTCCTGGACGTCGTAATTATCTTATCGTGTCTTGTAATAAAAACTGAAACTCCCGTTCAACAACATTCCGGGCCATCTCACTTAGCCAATGCCACGAATTTCCGGACAAGGAGTTCCTTAAAAAAGAAAGATAAAAAACACTTCACGGTTCTGATCAGCGTTCTAACAATTCCGCAGACACCGATATAGCGTCCATTTTACACGGATAGCTAATTGGTTGCAACAACACTTAAAATATCGAGCACAATTTCAGAAAGTTTGACACCGTCGATACAAACATTTGCCGCTTTTCACCAAATAATTTCTCCTCGCATATAGAAGTATATACGACTGGCCAGCTAATTGGACATAAGGGAATCTTACCTGACAGGTTCAGTACTGCACACCATGCCGATGAAAGTGAATATGAGTTAGTGATTATTTATCGTTCTGTGGTATGAAATGTCCAAAAAACTGACCAAAACTCGAAAGGTGAAGGTCTTAATCATGAGTTTAGTTGCGCTAATTCATGGTCAGGTGGCAGAGGACAGCACTGCATATTACGTCACAAGGAGGAAATACTTTTACATGTTTTCTGCCCATAAATTTATGCGCGGGATGTATCAAAAGTTATGTCAAAACATAACCTGAAAATGTCGTCGATTTACATACGCAGTTATCGTAAACGTTATGGTTCCCGGAGATCCTGCGAGCCGGCCGCGGTGGCCGAGGGGACTGAGGCGCTCCAGTCACGGTCTGCACGGCCACTACGGTCGGGGGTTCGAATCCTCCCTCGGGCATGGATATTTGTGCCGTTCTTAGGATAAGCTAGTTGATAAGTAGTTTGTAAGTTTAGGGACTGATGACCCCGTAGTTACGTCCCATAAGCTATTAAAAAAAAAAAAAAAAAAAAAAAAAAAAAAAAAAAAAAAAAAAAAAGATCCTGCGAGCCGCGTGCTCTAAGGCGTCATGCTCCGGACTGGTTGGCCGTTCCCGCTGGAGGTTCGCGTCCTCACTCGGGCATGGGTGTGTTTGTGTGTGTGTGTTTTTGTATGTCCTCCTTAGTATAAGTTAGTTTAAGTAGTTTGGTAGTCTAGGGACTGATGATCGCAGCAGTTTGGTCCAATAGATTTACAAACATTTGAACATTTAGATCCAGCGATGTACGATAGTGCTATAGGTGGCGTAGGATGTTTTGTATCGGCACATAAAACAACTGTGTGCTATTTGTTTCTATTCTCGTTATATTTGCCTGTTTACTGAAATCGTGCGCGGTGAGAAAGGAAATGTCCGGATTCGCTCAGTGACTCATAATTACCGAGCCAAAAGCACTCACGATAGAAAAAAAAAAAAAAGAAAGTTCAAATGTTTGTTAAGCTTATGGGACTTAACTACGGGGTCATCAGTCCCTAAACTTACAAACTACTTACGAACTACCTTATACTAAGGACGGCACAAATATCCATGCCCGAGGGGGGATTCGAACACCCGACCGTAGTGGCCGTGCAGACCGTGACTGGAGCGCCTCAGTCCCCGCGGCCACCCCGGCCGGCACTGACGATAGAAACTTGAAATTTACAGTGTATTGTTCTTATACTGTAGACATCATTTAATAAGGAAACTCCGTCCCTAAGTAGGTAATGGAAATGAGCGTATGGCTTTCTTGGCCGGGAGATCCCTTACGGGATTGTTCGGTCGCCTGAGTGTAAGTCTTTCAATTCGACGCCGCATGGGCGACTTACGTGCCAATGATGATGAGATGATGATGATTAGGACAACACACAACACCCAGTCCCCTGCCGAGAATCGAACCCGGGCCTCCTGCGTGTTAAGCAGCGACGCTGCCACTGGGCTACGGAGGCGGGCATCCCTAAGTAGGTGAAATATAGGATGGAAAGTTTTTTGAAACCATGCGCTATTAAGGCAATTTTTAAAATTGATATTTTGATTTTTGGTTAGAATGAAAAAAAATACGTGTTTCTGCATTTTTGTAAATTCAACCACTAAGGGGGTGAAACGAGTGATGGAAAGCTTTTTCTAAGTACATCGCTGTTAAGGCAGTTTTGAACCTAGAATTCCGGAAATTGGTATCTGGATTCTTGATTAAAATTTGTACTACTCTATCCGTGGTACTACATGGCCTCGACTGTATATAAAATATTAATTCACGGATCTGGAATTATAGAGTGAGCACTTTTCATTATCGGACAACTATCCGAAGATGCACAGGAATCGCTGAGGAAAGGCATTAAAAACTTTCGCGGAGGCTTTTCCCAAAAATGTTCCAGGGGAAAGAGCAGGTTAGATGTTTCTCACCGGCTACTGGTATCTTCGCATCCACTTATTACGAGCTGGAGCAATATGCAGCCCACGGAAGGAATACGTTTATCATCTGAGGGCTCACGACTTTTATTGCCTCCAAATGGATCTGTACATCAATGTATTATTAATACTGCTGCCTCCACCAGCGATTCAGATTAATTTTGTAACTACACGTACTTGTTATTTTATAAATACAATTTTTATCACTGTTTAAAAATAAATGCTGTTGTGTTGTTAGCATTAAAACTGTTTCGAATTTAGTTAATTCTATTTTTGTAATCAGCTATCCCAAAAATCTTTGTCTTATAAATTTACTTTAAAATCTAAAAAATTTTTCTTGAATAACTTTGTCAATTTCGATTCGTCATTTGTATTTTTTACCTTTTGCCCTCAATTTAAAATTCAGCGACCCTCCAAACAAAAAACAATATAAACAAATTTCCAATCACACCCGCATCTTTTCGGACGTTTGGCCAGCTTTTCCAACATTTCAGCTGACTGCGCGCTGTGGTGAGCACAGTAGACATGCATTCGGCAGGATGGCAGTTCAGATCCGTCTCCGCCATTCAGATTTAGGTTTTCTGTGACTTCACTAAGACACTCCAGGCAAATACCGGGATGGTTCCTCTGAAAGCGCACGGCCGATTACTCTTCCCGTCCTTACGAAAATAATCCGAGCTTGTGCTCCGTCTCTAATCATCATGATGTCGACTGGACGTCAAACACACATTCTGCTCTCTTTCAAACTGTTGGCTTATAGACGTGCAACTGGAAAATCGTTTCTCAGCGTTTCCCTCACACCTCCTCGTATGCCAGACGCGTCACCAGTGTAACGGTACGCGCGTAGAGAGAACCGTCATGTTTGTTGGTGATAATTGAATCTGTGCTGGCGTGGCCCAGTTTCTGGCTCAGACAGAGGAAATAAGAGAGGCAACTGCCATAGTATACAGGAAAACATTCCAAGAATGTATTTTACGACAGTGGAGAATGTTTTAGAAAAGTATTTCTTTATCAAATATTATGTTTTCAGTGTAAGCTTTTTCATAATCAGACGAAAAGCACGGGCTGGTCCTCTATGCACAGAATACAGAGAAATCAGAGAGGACAAGCTGCAGATACTAGCATGCACTACGTTCTTCTGAGTGCGAGCGGCATATTCCGAGGAAGCGGCTTTCGAAACCCTTTCCGGAGAAAGCACAGCATGTTTCCCATCTTTGCCAAGCATAGTTAGCCGTATTCCTGTAATACTCTTGTCCACTATGAAACATCAATATCAAACAGTCACACCAGTTCTGGCTTTTATTTCTCCTAGCCGTAGAGAGAAACGTTTAAAAGTTTCTAAATCTGTGAGACGTAACCACTTTGTTTATCAGTCCCTAGGCTTACAAACTACTTAAACTAGCTTAAGGACAATACACACACACACACACACACACACACACATGCACGATGGAGAACTCGAACCTCCGACGGGGAGAAGATGAAATAGAGGTTAGCACTATGTAAAAGAAAAGAAGGCGTTTCATTTTACACTTCATCAGAGGAGGATCAAGGATGTTTGTGTGGCCATCTTCCGCGGCAGGTACCGAATTATTTGTTGTTGCAAATGAAACTGCCGTTTTCTCGCTGCAATCCTTTTATTTCCTCGATACGAGGTTCGCTCTGTATTTTAGGGCATCATCATTGGATTCCATATCTGGAAATTACATTCTTGTTTAGAGATGTAGCCTCCGCCGATTATAAACGGTTCATTTTGTTTTAATAGAAATAAATATAGGCTACTCATGTTTTGTAATCTTGGGATTTTCGTATTTGGTGTTCTTCCCACCTCGTCACCGGTTGAATTCACACAATTGTGCCACAATTTGTGCACTTCCTTCATTTTATCACTTTTCCGATGTTTACTACTTCATAGGCATGAAATTGTATCTGGTTTCGGACTTTGTTTAAACATGTTGCCAACTTAACTGAGGAAGTATATGGAGCGTGAGCGTTTTGTGTGTACGAAAAAGATTAGTGTGTATGTGTAATCTCAGATAGTAGTAGAAATTGTTGTGTTTTAATGATTTGAAATTCAATTTCGATGTTTTGTGGACGGGGTGGGGGGTGGGGGAATGGGAAAGTTATGGAATGGGCCTTTTACTGTTTCATCTATTAATGTGAACAGTGAGTTCTTTGATTCGTGTACTTGTTCATTCAACAGGATTTTCTTTTCTGCTTTGGATTTTTGGGTGTGATAATTTTCTTGTAGTGTTAGAAGGTGTTTTCTGTTATTTATTCTGATTATTTTCATGTCTTCTTCTCTGGATGGTGGTTTGTCGTTGCGTTTTCTTAGGTGTTCAGCAAATGTAGAGTGATTTGTTCCATACTTCGAGGTCCTAATGTGTTCTATACATCTTTGTTTGCCCTGTATATCTCCCATCTCAAGTCTTACATTGCAATTGGTATATTCCAGCTTTTTGGTATACGCCTGTGTGTTTTGTCAGTTTCGGTGTGTATTATTGAATAGAATTGTCTTTTGTGTTTATGCCATGTATTTTGAAAATATTTGTTCTTTTATGTGTTCGTTTGTGCCTGTATGACATTGTATACTAGCTTCCGTCTTCTCTCTTTGAGTTATACTGTGTTGAATATATGGAGCATACGTTGGAGTGCGGCTTACTTCTGTTATAGTGGATGGTTCGAGGATTGGGGGATAATAATGTATGTTGCTGTGGGTTTACGGTAAATTTCAAACACTTGTCTATTGTTTTTATGGTATATTCAGAAAGTTAATTTGGTTACCTTGATGTCTTTAAATTGTGAATTATATATTTTCAAGTATTTCATTGATGTCTGTACGTAAGTTTTCATTTTTGGTTAGTGGTTCGTCTATTAAATAGAGGTTTTCATCCATATGTCTGAATCAGTATATGATATTGTTCTTTTGCTATTATTTTTGTGAAAATCGGCTTCCAAGTTTGGCTTCTAAGAATATTCGCTGATGCTCCTGCAGTTGGGGACCTCATTGGTAATCTTGTATATAAAAATCATTATTTAAAAAAAATATTTTTCGTCCACACAAAACACACACACACCCCATACACATAATCAATTTAGTTAGAAACTATGTAAACAAACGAAATCCCAAGTGAGGTACACCTTCAAATCTTGAAACAGTAAACATTGAAAAAGTGGCAGAATGTGAGAAGAACACCAAATATGAAAATATCAAGATATAAAACGTGATTAGCCTATATTTATTTGGATTAAAACGAAGTGAACTTTTATAATCTGTTGAAGGTACATCTGTAAGAAAAAATCGCAATGGCGTGTTTTACGACCCACTTTAGATTTGTAGTTTTATAAGTTTTTGTAAAGATTTCGGATCAAAATAGTAATCTAAATAATAAAAAAATTATGGGGCTATGATTACGACGCTAGTATTCTGGTAATATCTATGCATCCAACACGTAATATTCTTTCTGAGCGTATGTTAACAAACAGCCAAAATTATATGATATTTGAGTTTAGCTTTGACAAATATACTCTTTTATGAACTTTTAGCTCCTCGAACTATCATTTTAATATCTCTCGCGCAGGCCGCAGTGGCCGATCGGTCTACGGCGTGCCAGTCACGGTATGCACGGCTACTGCGGTCGGGGTTTCGAATCCCCTCTCGGGCATGGATGTTTGTGCCGTCTTTAGTATAAGCTAGTTCGTAAGTAGTTTGTAATTTTAGGCACTGATGACCCCGCAGTTAAGTCCCATAAGCTCTACAAACATTTGAACATTCGAATATCTCTCCCACATTTTCATTATATTTTTCCTTTAAAATATTATCACCTGTCTTGCCATGGTAGTTAAAAGTTTATATTCTTTGCCTGTACTGGTTAGGAATGACTATACCCTGGAACGAACGTAGCTCACTGGCTGGCCGCTGTGAGACGGCGGGCTGTGCCCCATCAGCCAGCCAGTGAGCTACGCGATCGCGACCTACTCTGCGTGACGTGGCGTGGCACGGCAGTGCACAGGCGTTCTCTTCAGACGGTGTTGGTTCAACGCCATCTGTAATACAAAACTGAGTAAATTTCTCAACGACCAACCCAGAACTAATATGAACAAACGACTGCATACACACACACACACACACACACACACACACATATCCTCTTGCTTGCTAAAAGGTTTTCGTGCGCTCTAGTTAACTGAACACCACTATATTCTGCGAGATTCAGAGTTGTTCAAAGGTAACAGTGCTTTCTCTGAAAAGTGAATTTTTCTGATTCGAGAACATGCCATGAAATACATAGCAACGAATTGTAAACGTAGACTTCTTTATCACATGTTCATAAACTGGGGAGATTCTGTAAAAATGGCTGTTTTAAATATAACAAATAACTCTGTGTATGTGTTAAGTATTACCACACTTACTCCGTTTGTGATTTTACCTGTAAAAAAAAACGTAATCACGGCTTGAAATAGAATATTTGCTATTTATTTTACAGAGTAACATGAACCAAGTCATATCAGAACTACAGGAAAGGTAATAACTTCTACGCTAAAACCGTCCATAGCAACCATGTCAAACATTTTACTATATGCAATGATTCTAATTAATTACTTTCAATATATTCCATAAATAGTGAATAAAAGCTTAGAAAAAATGAAGGTAATTCGTTGCAAAGTATACACTTCCCTTTCGTTTCATTAAGGAATTACACTTGCCACAGAAATCTAGAACTTCCTTTATATATACGAAACTACCTGTATCAGCACGTTGTTCAGAATGTTCAATATTACAGTTTCCTCACAGTTTACGTGCATATGCCTCAGAAGACCATTGTTCAATTCGTTGATACGTATTTCACGGCATGTTCACGAAATAGCATAAACACGCAATTTAGAGAGAGCATTTTTACATGTGCACAACTCTAAACATTGAAGAACATAGCTCTATTTAATTAATAAGGATAACCGAAACCGTCTTAGGAAAAAAGGAGAAAAATTATATTTGAGTAGTGGCGGGGTCCGAACCACTGTCCATGAGCATTACGTTCTAACGGGCTATCCATTACACCACAGGTAACAACTAGATTTCGCGGCCTAAATTCTTGTACTATTAATGGCAGTTAACCGATACTTATATGGCATTTTTAGACACTATATTATCATTTATCGTACCAAGAACGACACGTTTTTGTTAATTCTTTAGTGCGCCAGTCTTTAGAAATGACAACGTACAAGTTACAATAAGAATATCATCAAATACGCAACGCAAGATGGCATATGCCAGAGAGATTTCTGGTCGAGGAATGTCACGTGACATCTCCGAACGGCTGGTTTTCGTTAATTCAATAGAGGGTGTCAAATCGCCGTTATTTTTGCAAATATCTCTCCAACGAAGCAATATATGAAAAAAAAAAAAAAACATATAAGAGCGAAGTTGTAGAGAATTTTCCCCTCTACAAATTATTCACCACTGTGAGGAAAAAGTAGACTTTTCATTAACAAAATTCTGCTCTCCTCCAATCGCGTCTGTGTAACATAATGCTCTATGTGTTTTTTTTCTGAATATAGGGTGTTACAAAAAGGTACGGCCAAACTTTCAGGAAATATTCCTCACACACAACGAAAGAAAATATGTTATGTTCACATGTGTCCGGAAACGCTTAATTTCCATGTTAGAGCTCATTTTAGTATTTCTCTTTAAATGTAAATTGAAATAATTCCTGCAGACAATTGTCAAAATACCCAATTGTTTCGTTAGTATGTACTGTCCTTCCTCGATTCACGTCATCAACACAGATTTTCTGTGAACGTTTGGGCAGGAATTGTTAGGCCTCATGTTCTTCCACCTACGCTCACTGGAGCACATTATCATGATTTCATACGGGATACTCTACCTGTGCTGCTAGAACATGTGCCTTTACAAGTACACACAACCTGGAGCTCCTGCACATTTCAGTCGACGTGATCGTACGCTTCTCAGCAACAGATTTGGCGACTGATGGATGGGTAGAGGCGGACCAATTCCACGCTCTCCTGACAACAACCCTCTTGAATTTCATTTATGGGGGCATTTGAAAGCTCTTGTCTACGCAACCCCGGTATCAAATGTAGAGACTCTACAATACGCCATTCTCCAGGGCTGCATCAGCGCATCAGGGATTCCATGCGACGGAGGGTGGATGCATGTATCCTCGCTAACGGAGGACATTTTGAACATTTCCTGTAACAAAGTGTTTGAAGTCACGCTGGTACGGTCTGTTGCTGTGTGTTTCCATTCCATGATTAACGTGATTTGAAGAGAAGTAATAAAATGAGCTCTAACATGGAAATTAAGCGTTTCCGGACACATGTCCACATAATGTATTTTCTTTCTTTGTGTGTGAGGAATGTTTCCTGAAAGTTTGGCCGTACCTTTTTGTATCACCCTTTATATATATATTGTCATGTTTCCATTCGGTGTGGTACAGACAAAGGAAAAACGAAAGTTTCGTGTGTTGAACTATCCGAGAACAGAATATTATTACATGGGATGTCGGCCTGCATTCACATGAAATTTTCCTGGTGTACGTGTTTCCAGTGATTCGACATCACGTAACTGGAAGAAATTTCGAAACACTGGATCTGTGTCAGACAAACGTAGGGCAGATCCCTGTATTTTAATTGAAATCAAGTTGGCAAAGGTAAGAGACGTATCGGAAAAAGTCGAAGAACGTTATTGCGTCAACAGAAAAATTACGAAATTTATTCATGTAAAATCAATTTATTACTTTCAGTTATAATTACTTTGATTATGGTGATTAATGTAGTCAAACCATTTTTATTATTTGGTGAAGTGCCCACTGAAAAAAGTATTTACAAAAAATCTAGCAGTTATCTGCGAAAGTTATATTACGTTTATTTTTGGCGATTATCGTTAATAAACATAACATTTATACCATTCACATCTTATGAAAGCATTTTTCACCAAGAGATTTTTTCCGAAAAGTGCTTTAATGGAACGGATACTTCGCCATCCAAATTTCCTTATACTTCTTGCATTCTGAAATCGGTAATCTTTCATGGGAGATTTGCTGTTCCTATAGTCCACTCACGCCACATATTTCAGAAATTTAAATCGTTTAAGTAGCCGGTTCTTCTCACACAGTTGGAGTCAGATCTGCGAGAATCGTCTTGTGACCTCTCCTTGTAAGACTGAGAAATATAGGCCTTTTGAATTATGAGTATCTTATTACCAAACGCAAGAATATAATTTCTGACTCAAACGGTGCGCAAACTAGCTGCAGAATAATAATAATTTGGGAAAGCGACTGTTTTCTCTCCTAGCGATACTGCACTGCATCGTCCGCTCTAGACCCTACATGGCGGCTCCATAAGGAACACTGGTGTCCAGACCTGATTGATTGATTGATTTTTCCGGGGAAGGCAAAACAGCCTTGGTCCAACCCGCCACTGCCCGCACCGAAACTAAGGTTATTGTGCGGTATCGCTCCCTCTATATCTAGTAAAGCCAACCAATGCCCTTGAACAGTGCAAGGAGTCCCTTTACCAGTTCTTTATTAGACACAATTTCTTCGGGTCTGGTTGTACCAAATATTCTGTGCCTTTTATTCTCCAATTCAATGCATTCGAAGATTAGATGTGATGCAGTTTCATCACCGTCATCACAGATCCTACATTTAGGGTCCTCTTCTGTTATTCCCATTTTACGTAGGTGTTTTTTGAAATTCCCATGGCCTGTCAGCAATCCAACCATGAGTCTAATCTCTCTCCTGTTCAGAACCAGGATTGCAGAGCTTCTTTTAAAACATGGCTTTGGCATCATTACCTTGCCATGTTTTTGTTGATGGACTTTGGTCCAATATTCTGCGTGCTGTCTTCTGAGCCAGTTACGTAGCTCCAATTTGATCATTGCCTTGGTGTTTGTCAGGACAGGTTCCGGTCCAATAAATGGAGTCTCTGCCCCCATCCTGGCTAATCTGTCGGCATGTTCGTTGTCACTGATCCCCGAGTGGCCAGAGACCCACTATAGATTTACTCTATTGCTTTCCCCTAGCTTCACCAGAACCCTATGATATTCTGCAACAATTTTAGACCTTGTTGCAGGAGCTGCCAGTGATCTCAGGGCTGCCTGGCTGTCTGAATAGATATAGATGCTACGATCTTTGTAGCACCTACGCAAATTCTCCTCCACACACGCCCTGATGGCAGTGATTTCGGCCTGGAATACTGAGGCCAGTTTCCCTAGAGAGATGACGCCCTCCAGTCTTGGCTGCACCCCATATACCTCGGCCCCAACACCTTGGTCTGATTTTGACCCGTCAGTGAACCAGACAATATCCCCCGTACGGTGTCGAACTATTGTCTCCCACAGCTCCCTACTTCCAATTGTTATATTGAAAGGCTTGTTGAAGCAGTATGGGGTTATAATATAGTCGGCTGGAATTTCCCCAACCTTTCCTATATTTACCTCACTCACTATTTTAGTGTGTTATTCTGGATATCCCAAAGAGTTCCAGTTGTTGCCAGATTTGAGTCTGTATGCCGCTGTCTCCATCTTGACCCAAAGGTGTAATGGGGGCATATCCAGCATGGTTTCCATCCCAGCAGTTGGTGTGCTGCTAATTCCGCCTGTTATGGCTAAGCAGGCTAATCTCTGCACCTTACCAAGCTCCTTAGCAGCAACCTGCTGTTCTACCTTCTTCCACCACACGACCGCCCCATAGGTGATCCTGGGTCTAATCATGTGGTGTATCTCCAGTGCGTCCAGACCTGTCTTCTATAGACCTTGCAGCAAGCAGTCGGCTGTTACACAATGCACAGTGGTGACACACCTGATGCCCACACGGCCGGCTTCCAGGTGGCCTGCTGCCCGCCCACGGCGTTGGTTGGCCTCGGTTATCTGCGGCTGTCCACAGACGCGGGCACGGGGGCATGCGGGCCGCGGAAGCGCAAACACAACCCATCGCTGCTGGCGAGCGTCCAACATTCCCGTGTCTTTCACACGAGCTGCGGCCTCGTGCAAATCACACAATATTTCCTCCGAGCATCTTCTGGTAGCTGAGCACATCTACCCCCCTCTCCCCTTCATATAGAACTCGCTTGCAAAGAATACGCATAGCGCAGACCGCGCATGTGAAATAATTCACCGAACACAAGCGGCTTCCACAGTGCGGCCTATCTGCGCGTGCGCTTGTAGCATCAATATCTTGGGCTACCTAACTGCTGAAGGAAGGCGGATGCAAATGACATAGTCCAGCCCTGTGACAAAGGGAGAGTGCCGCAATAAAATTAATTCCCTGCTTTTGACAGCAGATTCGGTCCTTTCGTGAAATAACGGATAGAATGATATCGGTCGCTGGCTGATCGGACCAGTACTTTATAACTAGTATAGATTGATTGCCAATTTAATCACATAAAGTGAATTTTCCCCGACAAATAAGAACCTCCAGAGGCTTGGCTGACACCTTGACCCCCTATTGGTGGAGGATTTATAATTTTAGCAAGTCCCATTTAATTAATACGGGAATGAAGCAATATGGCGTACTCTTGAAGGCCCATTTGGCTGTTAGTTTAAATTCGCTTCTTCCTCACCAACGGCGGAGGGACAGACGTCTTCGTGCCGTTTGACTGAAGAACCGCTAGACCAGGTGTCCCAACCGCGCAGGGCGCCGACCCTGCCGGCACGGACCGGGGAAAGGGCGCAGAAGGCGTGTTGTCAGGTTAGCTTCGGAGCCCAACTTCTTCTCGGCGGAGCGATACAGTGTCTTGCAGTGACGGACATAAAAATGACGGGAGACGCTCCCGACGCCCCAGTCGTGTGCAGTTCTACGCCAGTCCTAGTTGAGCCAGCAGTCGTCCGCTATTTATCGGTTATATTTCCGCCGGAACGAGTAAACGCGTTCGCCAACCAACGGGCGACAGTGTACGGAATGTTCGGAATGTTACCGATAGGACTGTAGCCGTTGCCCCTGCTTGGGCTGTTCCGTTAACTCTCAAATATAAGTAATGTTTCTCGGCTCTCTCTCTCTCTCTCTGTCTTTCTGCTAGGGGTTAGGCTATTTCAGTTTTGAATGATTTTATTGAATTGACTTTCTTAGTGTCTTGGTCCTGCGGCGAGACCAGTTATTATTTCTATATTTGATTGCAGAAGTAACAGGCTACCTTACATTCCTCTTGCTTAAAGAGACAATACAGAGAATTATACCAGGTAAACCTGTTTGCTTACTTGGTCTGTAACTCCTCCACTGCTGTCCTATTACTATCAATAGCACTGAAACCCTGCTAGAAGCGACGGAGTTCGAGGCCAGCCACGGTCAGGCAGCAGCAGAACTTCAGGTGAGGTGTTGATCGCCACTTCTCCAGTGGGAGCAAGTAGCAAGCAGCCATTCCATAGAATTAAACATTCCCACTAGACAACCATAGGGCTACACGCTGTGGTCTATGTTTACAAACACTTCGGCCAGACATAACTAAACCAAATTCGTGACGGGTCCGTTATCGAAAAATCTTGACTTTCTCGTCGTGATATACGAGGGTTGTAACTTAAATAGTGGCAACACTGCTGCGGAGACACTACGCAATGGAATCTGCTATTGTCGCTGATAGCACACATTGTTGACATACCTACCTTACGTCCGACCAAATGGACTCGCCCGTCCCAAGTCACCGGCGTGCGGACAAACGAAAGAACAGTCACTTGTGAGCGAGTGGTCTAACACAATACTGTCACTAGGTTTTCGAAACTGGAACAACGGAGTTGGCGCAAGAGTGAATGTTTCAGAAGTCGTACAGCATGACAGTGTCTTCGAGGTCTTCAAGAGGCGTGCGAGTAATCGGCATTGCCCTACAGAACAGTGGCAGGCTGGGTAAAAGGCTTCGACGAAGGTCGGCAAACTGTGGCAGACATGCGTCGGGCGGGACCGCGTTACTGGACAGTTTTAAACGCCAGACGATTCGTCAGCTCGCCCACAAATCCGGATTAGGGCATACGACTGTTATTTCACATCCTGGAGGAACTCCAGAGCATGCAAAAAGTTGCATCAAGATGTTTCCGCACGAACTGACCGAAATGCAGTAACGGATACGTTTCGACGCTGCTCAGACGCACTTCGAGCCATATGAGCGCGAAGGAGAGGCTTTCTTACGGCGTGTCATAACACTGGACGAGACATGGGCCACACCGTACGAGCCAAAACTGAAACGCCAATCCAATGAATGGCGTCATTATGGGTCACCGAGAAAGTCGAAAGTACGTCAGAGCCCCAGTACAGTGTAAATTACGGCGATTCTCGTGTACGACTGTGATGGTGTTATCTTAACGCATTTCGTTCCTCCACGACAGACGTCAACGCACAGTATTACACTTCGTTTTCGGAGCATCATCTGCGATCAGCTTTGTGAAAGAAGCGGCAAAACTTTCTGCGCAACCCACCCATTCTTTTGGACGACATTGCGCGGGCGCATGCTGTGGATGCTCTGCTCGGTGGATGGGACTTGAAAGTACTGTACTATCCACCATACTCCCCGGACTTAGCCCTTGTAACTTTGATTTGATTCCGGAGGTGAACTAACCACTTCGTGGCATTTGCTTCAGAACTGTTTCAGAGATTCGACAGGTAGTAGACCGATCCATTCGCACCATCGACAGAACAGGCAATGCTAACAGTATACTACGCCTTCCACATCGCTGGCAACGGGTTCTGGTGGCTACTTTGAAGGACAGTAACAGATGCAAATATATAACGCTTTTTTATCGTTTATGAATAAATAGTTGCCACTATTTAAGTTCCACCCCTCGTAATAGCAGCAGTACAGTGTTCCCGGCTGTAATCAATTAACATCTCGTATCTCTGTTGACGAGAGTGTCAGCTGTACGGACTTGTATTGCTTCCTTAATGACCCAATTCCAAAAAGATGAAGCCGGGGAGCCGGCCGCGGTGGCCGCGGGGACTGAGGCGCTCCAGTCACGGTCTGCACGGCCACTACGGTCGGGGGTTCGAATCCCCCCTCGGGCATGGATATTTATGCCGTCCTTAGGATAAGGTAGTTCGTAAGTAGTTTGTAAGTTTAGGGACTGATGACCCCGTAGTTAAGTCCCATAAGCTTAACAAACATTTGAACATTTTTGAAGCCGGGGATGAAATTCCTGTCTTTTCATTAAAAAAAATTATGTTCTGCATTCATTCAGTGTTATGCAGTCGCCGACTTCTCCGGTTGACGTAGGTGTGAACGACGCTGATGTTCGTTACAGCGTTCTTGTACTGTGTGAAATGTCTGGCGTATACATTCCGCTCGCCCGCACTTCAGGTGAGTAGACAACTACTGAAGAGCTAAGATCCAGTTAGAGTATTATTACTGGTTCATGTGCATAGCAAATGAGCTGGCGGCGTTTTGCACATGACTTGCGTGGTTACATTCGCGATACACACATGCGAGTTGTATGTCCTACCCTCAGTGATGGGAGAGAAACAGTCTTCTAATCATTGGCTATCGATTGATAACGTAGATTCTGCTATGGCTGTATTTTATAAATCACTGGATTCCAATGTTTATCCAGCTGATAGTCGTGTGCTATCGACAAGGATTCGCAGATCGATTCCGTATTTCTTGATTTCCACAAGGCTTTTGACACCGTACCTTACAAACGGCTTTTAAGCAAATTGCGTAGTTATGGTATATCGCCACAAATTTGCGATTGGATAAGGGTTTCCTGTCAGAGAGGACACAGTTCGTAGTAATCGATGGTAAGGCATCGACTAAAATAGAGGCGATATCGGGCGTTCCACAGGGTAGTGTTATTGGTCTGCTGCTGTTCCTTATTTACATTAACAATTTAGGGGAAAATCTAAGTAGTTCTCTTAGGTTGTTTGCATATGACGCCGTCATTTACCGTCTAGTAAAATTATCTGAAGATCAAAACGAACTAAAGAACGTTCTGAATAAGATATCACTATGGCGTAAAAATTGGCAATTGACACTAAATAATGAGAAGTGTGAAGTCGTCCACATGAGTACGACGAGAAATCCGTTAAACTTTGTTTACAAGATAAATCAATCAAAATTGAAGGCCGTAAACTCCACAAAATACCTAGGAATTACTATTGCTTCAGACTTAAACTGGAAAGAACACGTAGATAATGTCGTGCGAAAGGCGAACAAGAAACTGCGATTTATTGGTAGAACCCTCAAAAGATGCAACAGAACTACAAAAGAAATTGCATACACTACGCTTGTCCGTCCATTTTTGGAGTATTGCTGCCCAGTGTGGGATCCTTATCAGGTATGTTTGACGGAGGACATCGAAAGAGTTCAAAGAAGGGCAGATCGCTTCGTATTGTCACGATACAGGGGAGACAGCGTTACGAAAATGATACAGGATCTGGGATGGGAATCATTACAACAACGGCGCTTATCGCTGCGGCGTGGTCTACTTACGAAACTCAAATCACCAACAGTCTCCTCCGAATGCGAAAATATATTGTTGACTCCCACCTACATAGGTAAAATTGATCATTAGAATAAAATACTAGAAATCAGAGCTCGAACGGAGAGATTCAGATGTTCTTTCTTCCCGCGCGCTGTTCGAGAATGGAATGGCAGATAAATAGTATAACGGTGGTTCGATTAACCCTCTGCCAGGCACTTAAATATGATTTGCAGAGTATCCCATGTAGATGTTGTGAAAATTCATGAGATTGTTGGCAAAATGTATTCCAGCGAGTCATTAATTACTGAAACCAAATAACTGGAAACTGGAGCTAAATTTTTTGTTTACTTATATTCGATTCACTTTCCCATGGAAATGTAGCATTTTGCTACTGCTGATGTTGATGGTTGCAGAATACGGCTATGTCTTTCATGTTCTGTACATCGTTCCCGTATAGTTCGTATCGTACGGCCGTTATACGCAGAACCACTCTTACAGGGAATTTTATTAAAACCCTCTTTTCTCAGTTGTAAGTCATCTTTTGCAGTTCCTATTAAGGCTAAGCTCTTCTTTGGTGGACGGAAGATAAGTAGTTTGTAAGCCTAGGGACTAATAACCAGAGAAATTAAGTCCCACAGATTTACAAACATTTGAACAATTTTTGTGTTGCTTTTTGTTATTATAATTGTACATGATAGTCTTTATTTTTCGATAAGTGTTGCCATTCTCAGTAAAAAAACTACTCCAGGTGTTCTAATTCTACATGGAGGCTTTAATCGTCTGATGCCACGTGCGTCCGATGTATTAACTACTTAGAACGCCAGTGCGGATGATGGCAGCTAGACGCCTGTAAATATGGATCTGTGTGCGTAGGTTTCCTGTCCCAATGACCTCTCATTCTCACGGTGTACTAGCCCGCCTATAAAGGGTAAAGTCTTCTGTTTCCCAATTTCCGTAAAGCTGATGTTTTCATGCAGTGGACTGAAATGACAACGGAATGTCTCCAGTTCTTCTCTACCATTGGTCCTACTCCCCCTCCCCCTCCCGGCATACACACACACACACACACACACACACAACACACACAGGCGCGCGCGCACGCACAATACAGTCTGGACATTTCACACAGATTGCTAGCAGACGCCTATTTTGACAGAAACAAAACATGAAAGCATCTCACAATACGCGCCATAGAACTTAAAAGCAAGTTAACACACATACAGAAGATAAATAAAAACAAAAAAGTCAAATTCATCCCTCCAGGCTACAGAAATGGCGAGTTTTCGTAAACAAGTTTAATTGAAAATAGAGTTGTAGTTAACTGGCTGGCATGTTACGCCAGTGAAGAGCGATCTGTATAAATGTTAATAAAAATACACCTTCTTTGGGTTGTTAAGGCAAGATCGCTGATGAAATACATTTATTACTCTTTACCGGTTTCGATGATTTAAATCACCTTCAAAAGGGTTTACAACGTCTTCACTGCAAGATATACAATTTTACAAACAAATTAAATAATAGTTTAAGTTTATAAAAATTATGTTACATACCTTAGGAGAACATTTCAAATAAAGAATTTCTCGCCAAAATGTAAAATGAATAAAATGCTTGTTCAACATATTAAAATATACGTCACGAAAATGGATCGTCATATTAGATTAAAAGATAAAATATGACTGTTTCTCACGTAAATATAAGACAGACAGACATGCCTGTAAGATTATGATTGAAATCATCGAAACCGGTAAAGAGTAATATATATATATTTTATCACCGATCTTGGCTTAACGACCTAAAGAAGGTGTATTTGTGTTAACATGAGCCGCGGTGGAGTAGCTGAGCGGTCTAAGGCGACTCGTTGCGGAGCGCGCGGTTGCTCGCCGTCGGAGATCAGAGTCCTCCCTCGGGCATGGGTGCGTGTGTTGTCCTTAGGTTAGTTTACCTTAGTTTAAGTAGTTTGTAAGCTACGTACTGATGGCCACGCAGTTTGGTCCGATAGATTTACAAACATTTGAACTTTTTTTTTTTTTTTTTTTTTTTTTTTTTTTTTTTTTTTTTTTTTTTTTTACATGAAAATACAGTGACAACAAAAGTGGTAATGTGAGTGCTACGAGAACCGTGTCAAGAGGGCAACGTGAAAACGTCATTAATCTCAGAAGTTAATTTTATTAAGAATAGACTAAACCCATGAGAACTGTACATGATCGAATTCAGTAAAAACCACACAAAAATGAAAATAAAAAAATATTTCCTGTACAGTTGACCACTGAAGATGCTTTGAAATAAAGCGAAACGCGTCTGGGTTGAATTAGACTAATGGTCATTGTTGCAAAAGACGGTAATCTAACCAATACAAATTTTAGCTTTATTATTGTATTCATCAATGGATTTATGCGTTTGCTGGGTTTGGTAGAGTACAATTTCCGAACACGGCGCAAGAGCGGGTGTCGACGACAGAATTTCTGAGACGAGGCGTCCACAAAGGGCTAAGAATGTGAACTGCGCTTTCAATAGAACCTTCGAGTAGGAGGAGTCGTGGCGGAAACAGTGTCTGCGTCACAGAGGTATCTCTGCGCGGCTTACCCGCAGCCCTTACACCCAGCGAGCAGCGACACTTGCTCTCTGCTGGCGCCCACGGGCCTGTCACAAATTCTGGGTTCGCCTGCTATTGTGACAAATATCACGTTCGCTTGAGTTGATCGAAATTTGCGTGTCGCCAGCGTGTCCAAACCACTTCTATTGCGCAAACGTGGCTTTCACCAGTGGCAACTCCTTGACGAACGCGAACTCCTTTTTCTCGTGTTTCTACGTTTCGCCTGAAGTAGCGCTAACTGACACACTTTCTCTCTCTCTCCGCGTCGATGAAAGATTTATCATTTAAATTTTAAATAATGGAAATGAGAAATGAGTGTATGGCTTTCTTGGCCGGGAGAACCCTTGCGGGTTTGTTCTGCCGCCGTAGTGTAAGTCTTTTTAGTTGACGCCGCGTGGGCGACTTACGTGCCAATGATGATGAGATAATGATGATTAGGACAACACACAACACCCAGTCCCCCGCCGGGAATCGAACCCGGGCCCACTGCGTGGTTCTCAGCGACGCTACCACTGAGCTACGGAGGCGGACTTTTAAATAATGAAACACTGCAACAGATACAGCTTTTTATGCTTAGCATGTATGAGTTTTGGGAATTTTTATCACTTGGTTCATGAAACCTTCCATTCTGTGGACAAGCGACCATATGTTGGCATGCATGATTTTTTTTTTTTTTTTTTTTTTTTTTTAAAGTCTTGGTCGCAATTAGCTTTATTTCATATGACGCGTTTCGACAACGTCGTCATCAGATAAAAAATAAATAAAAAAAACGATGGGAAATACAGCCATCTTACTATAGATGCTTGATTACAACTTAAAACATCATCATGGACGTCTAGTGACAGTGTTGAACTAGATTCACATGCCCAATTTGGGAATTTACTGCGTTGTTAAGTACAAATAAGTAAATAAATATATTTGTGACGTTATATATGTGTTGTTCTAACTCTTTTGCTCTCTGCTGTGTCGTCGTTTTGTGGTTATAAGGTACTGTGATTCCTGCCAGAACGAAAAAGAGTAATTTAATCGTGTTAGTGAGAAGTTCTCAAACGCGTCCTGCCATGTATGATTAGATTAGGTTAGTACTTGCTCCATATATCATGAATACGACACTTCGTAATGATGTGGAACGTGTCAAGTTAATGAAAGATGTCTTTACAAATTATTACTTTGCACTAAATATTACATGACACAATTATTAGTTTATTTATTTATTCAAATTTACTAATTTATATCTAAAAATTCATCCATTGTGTAGAAGGAGTAGCCATGCAGAAATTCTTTTAATTGATTTTTAAATGCTTATGGCTATCTGTCAGGCTTTTGATGCTGTTTGGTAGGTGACCAAAGACTTTTGTGGCAGCATAATTCACCCCTTTCTGTGCCAAAGCTAGATTTAACCTTGAATAGTGATGATCATTCTTTCTCCTAGTGTTGTAGTTCTGTACACTGCTGTTGCTTTTGAATTCGGTGGGATTGGTAATAACAAATTTCATAAGTGAATATATATATACTGAGAAGCTACTGTGAAGATACCTAGCTCTTTATATAAGTGTCTGCAGGATGATCTTGGATGGGCTCCGGCAATTATTCTGATCACACGTTTTTGTGCAATGAATACTGTTTTACTCAATGATGAATTACCCCAGAAAACATGAATCACCCGTTCAGTGTATCCCCTACGGGCTCATGGCTGTTTGGTGAGTGCGTGTGTGGCGAGCACGGGGCCCCGAGCCAGTGCAGTCCTTCTTCGCGGAAAGTGTAGCCGCTCCTTTCGCAAAGCTGTCTAAAGTGCGTCAGAGCTCCAGTGTGGTGAATGTTGTGATACACGTGTACGACTGTGATGGTATTATCCTAACGTATTACGTTCCTCCATGGCAGACCGTCAGTGCCCAGTATTACTGTTCGTTTCAGGAGCATCACCTTCGAGCAGCATTGCGAAAGAAGCGGCAACACTTCATGAGCAATCTGCCCATCATTTTGCGCGACAATGCGCGGCCGCATACAGCGCAAGCTGTGGCTGCTCTGTTAAAATAATAATAATAATAATAATAATAATAATAATAGTAATGATAATAATAATAATAATAATAATAAGTTCAAATGTTTGTAATTCTAAGGGACTTTACTACGTCTGTCATTAGTCCATAGGCTTGCAAACTACTTACACTAACTTAAGGTAACTTATGCTAAGGACAACACAAACACCCATGCCCGAGGGAGAACTCGAACCCTCGACGGCGAACGGCCACGCGCACCGCAGCTGGGAGCCTTAGTGCGCACGGCTATTCTCCCGCGGCTGCTGCTGTGTTTAGTCCATGCGACTGGGAGGTACTGTACCATCCACCATACTATCCGGATTTAACTCCTTGTGACTTTTATTTGATTCCGAAGACGAAGGAATCACTTCGTGGCATTCGCTTCAGAACTGTTCCAGAGATTCAGCAGGCAGCAAACCGCACCATTCGCACCATCAACAGAACAAGCTTTGCTAACGGTATACCACGCCTTCCACGTCACTGACAAAGGGTTCTTAACAGGTGCAAACATGTAACGGTTTTTTATCGGTTCTCAGCCGCGGTGGAGTAGCCGAGCGATCTAAGGCGCCTCGCTTCGGAGCGCGGTTGCTCGGTCGGAGGTTTCGGAGGTTCGAGTCCTCCCTAGGGCATGGGTTTGTGTGTGCTGTCCTTAGGTTAGTTTACCTTAGTTTAAGTAATTTGTAAGCTACGGACTGAAGACCACGCAGTTTGATCCGATAGATTTACAAACATTTGAACATTTATCGGTTCTGAATAAATAGTTGCCACTATTTGAGTTCCAACCCTCGTATTATTAACAACAAACGACATTAAAGGAAATACGTAGTGAGAGGCCAATGTAAGAATTTCCAGGCTACTAAGAAGGGGTCGAAAAGAAGTACGCGAGCTTACCCACATATTGCTCGAACTTTCCGTTTGCACGCAATAAATAACCTTCTTTCACCAAAGAAGACGAAGTGAACAGTCCGGAATTCAAGCCAAGAACAGCTGTCAGCATGCGAAATTTAGATTAGATGTTCCTGGAGTGGTAAATCAACTTAAGTCACTGTCACTGACCAAAAACAAACCTTCCGAGCCAGATTGTATGCCAACTAGATTCCTCTCAGAGTATGCTGATACAACAGCTCCATACTTAGCTATCATATACAACCGATCACTCCGCGAAAGATCCGTACCCAAAGACTGGAAAGTTGCCCAAGTCACACCAATATTCAAGAAAGGTAATAGGAGTGATCCCCAAAGTTACAGGCCCATCTCATTGACGTCGATTTGAAGTAGGATTTTGGAACATATACTTTGTTCGAACTTTATGAACTTCCTCTAAGAGAACGACCTATTAACCAATAGTAAAGTCTGAAAGTATCTTTCTTGCTAAACACAGCTTGCCCTTTAATCACGTGAAGTGATAAGTGCCATCGACAAGGGATCTCCAATCGATTCCATACTTCTGGACATCCGGAAGGCTTTTGACACTGTACCTAATAAGCGGCTTCTAATGAAATTACCTGCTTATGGAAAATCGCCCCAATTGTGCGACTGGATTCACGATTTCCTATCAGAAAGGACACAGTTTCATTGTAACTGACGGTAAGTCATCAAGTAAAACAGAAATAATATCTGGTGTTCCCCAGGGAAGCGTTATAGGTCCCCTACTCTTCCTTGTGTGTATAAACGATTTAGGTGACAATCTGTTTAGCTCCCTTAGACTGTTCGCGGATGATGCTATCGTTTATCGGTTAGTGAAGTCAACAGAGGATCAAAAGCAACTGCAAACGATGTAGACATAATTCCTACATGGTACGAAAATTGGCAATTAACACTAAATAATGAAAAGTGTGAAGTGATACACATGACCACTAAAAGAAATCCGCTGAAATTCAATTACACGATAAATAAGTCAAACCTTAAGGTCGTAAATTCTACCAAATACCTAGGAGTTACAATTAGGAACAACTTAGACTGTAGAGAACATATAGGAAATATTGTGGGGAAGGCGAACCAAAGGTTACAGTTCATTGGCCGAACGCTTCGAAGATGCAACAGCTCCACCAAACAGACTGCCTACATCACACTTGTGCATCCTCTCTTGGAGTACTGTTGCCCGTTGTGGGACCCTCACCAGGTGGGACTGACATTGAGAAGGTTCATAGAAAAGCAGCTCGTTTTGTTTTACCACGTTACAGGGGGGAATGCGTCACGGAAATGTTGCACGATTTGAGGTGGAAATCATTAAAAGAACGACATTATTCGTTGCGGCGAGATCTATTTGCGAAATTTCAATCACCTACTTTTACTTCTGAATGTGAAGCTATTTTGCTAGCACCCACCTACATAGGGAGACAAGATCATCCCAATAAAATAAGAGAAATCAGATCGAAAACGGAACGTTTTAGGTATTCTTTCTTCCTGCGCGCTCTACGGTCGGGGGTTCGAATCCCCCCTCGGGCATGGATATTTCCGCCGTCCTAGTTCGTAAGTAGTTCATAAGTAGTTTGTAAGTTTAGGGACTGATGACCCCGTAGTTAAGTCCCATAAGCTTAACAAACATTTGAACATTTTTTCCTGCGCGCTATCAGAGAATGGAACGGTTGAGAAAGGTAATGAAAGTTGTGAATGAACCCTCTGCCAGGCACTTAAATGTGATTTGCAGAGTATCTATGTAGATGTAGATGTTTTTGAACCAGCGGAGCTACGCCAAAAATAACACCATGCGTCATAAGCAAATGAAAATAACCAGAACAGAGGAGTTTTCCTATTTAACTATCGCTTATTTCAGAAACTGTTCGAATGGTAAGTAGTACAGCATTTAGTTTTTTTTTTTTTTTTAGAAGATCTGTAACATGGGCTTTCTACGACAGCTTAGTACCTAACTGAATATCAAGAAATTTGAACTGTTCAATATCACTTAGAATGTGTTCATTCCGTGTAATTGAAACGTCTGTTAGAAATTATAAAAACTGAGTGTTACTATGATATAGCTACAATTTATTTTCTACTTGCCATGAACTTATTCCTTTAACTGCATTATTTGATACTATATCAACATTGCGAACAACATCCTTCATCAGCAAACAGAAATATCTTAGAATTTCCTGTTATGCTATAAGTGATATCATTTATATAAATGAGAAATAACAATGGCCCCAGAACAGAACCCTGGGGCACCCGCCCCCCTCCCCACTTAACTGTGCCTCATTGTGAGTGCATATCACAGCCGTTTGAACACTGCGAAGGATCTTCTTCAGCTGTCTGTTATTAAAGTAAGAAGAGAGCCAATTGTGAGCTATTCCCATTACTCCAAAATGTTCCAACTTCTGCAACAATAATCCTCTGAGACACCATATGTTGCACTGATAATTAGTCGGCAGCGTTTGCGAGTTCTGCATGTGGAAGAAGAAATGGCTGATGGCAATTAAGTAACTTGGGTGACAGATTTAGACCAGGAGGGAGTTGTTATCTCTGTGGAGCCATTAGGCATGGCTGCGGCAAGTTGTGCGCAGTTCCCCTTTACCGGGAAATGCGAGTCGTTATGAGCAAGATGGCAGCCACGCGCCACTGCTAGCCACCGCGTCCCTCGCTATTTGGCAGCAAATTGGACTACTGGAACACCTCAAGGACCAACCCTTGCTTCTTTAGTGCATAAAACGGTGGCTTTAAACGAGGGACGCTAACGTCGAAGAAACAATACGTTTTTCTCTTCGAGGTAGTTCATAATATATGAGAAAAGTATATGTTCTAATATACTGCTGCAAACCGACGTCAATGATATAGGCCTGTAATTTTGCGGGTCACTGCTATTGCCTTTCTTGAATATTGGAGTGACCTATGCAACTTTCCACTCTTTGGGTACGCAACGTTAGCTAAGCGAGCGATTGTACATGATAGGTATGGGGCTATTGCATCAGCATACTCCGAAAGGAACTTGATTGGTATACAGTCAGCACCGGGAGACTTACTTTTGTTAAGTGGTTTAAGTTGTTTTAATACCTAAGGATATTTACCTCTAAATTACGCATGGTGGAAGCTGTTCTTGATAGGAATTCTGGAGTATTTGCATCATCTTCTCCAGTGAAGGAATTTCGGAAAACTGTGTTAAGCAATTCCGCTTTAGCAGAATGTCATAAGTAGCAACACCATTTCTATCGCGTAATGAATGTTTTGTTTGTGTTTTGCCTCTAGTATATCTCACATGCGACCAGACTTTTCTTAGGATTATCTACCGAAATACGTGACAGGGTTTCGTTGTGGGTAACTATTGTAAGCTTCTTTCATTTAAATTCAAGCTAAATTTCTAGTTTCAGTAAAAGACTGACAGTCTTGGGGATTTTTTGTGCGTTTCAATTTTGTATGCTTTTTTCTTTGCTTTTGTAACAGTGATCTAACCTGTTTTGTGTACCACGGCGGGTCAGGCTCTTCTTTTGTTAATTTGCTTGGTATGAATCTGTCAATGGTTGTTGATATTATTTCTTTGAATGTAAGCCACATCTGATCTACACTCACATTCGTATTTTCGAAAGACGAAATTTTCACTCAGGAAACCGTTAACCAAATTTCTATCCGCTGCTCTGAATAAATATAATTCTGGTGGATTTGGAAAGTCCGGTATTCAGTCTTGCTACGACAACTCTGTGTCCACTAATCCCTGTATCTGTTTTGATGCTCTTTATTAGCTCCGGATTATTTGTTGCTAGGAGGTCAAGTATGTTCTGAGAACCATTTATCATTCTAGTGGGTTCGTGAACAAATTGCTCGGGTTAATTTTCAGAGAATACGTTCAGTACAATTTCGGACGATGTTTTATGTTTGCCTCCAGTTTTGAACATGTATTTTTGCCAACATATGGAGGTTAAATTAAAGTCGCCACTAATTAAAATTGTATGCTTTGGAAACGTTTTTGAAATTTGATCCAAGCTGTAGTCGATAAAAAGAACCAATTACTAATTTATTTTGGTTGTCAGGTATAACTTCTACCCATACCAACTCACAGGAGCAATCTACTTCAATTTCGCTACAGGATAAACCGCCTGTGACAGCAATGAATACACCAGCACCTATTTTATTCAATCTATCTTTTCTGAACACCCTTTGCCCCTTTGTAAAAATTTCAGCTGAACTTATCTCCGGCTTTAGCCAGCTTTCATAACCTATAATGATTTTACATTCAGTACTATCTGTTAGTGTCTGGAGCCCTGGACCTTCCCTCATATAGCTACGACAATTTTCAACCGTTGCGCGAATTGTTTTTAGATCTGTGTTTGTCCTATCTTTGACCTGTATTCCTTGAGATATAGACCCTTTCTGTGTGTTCCCGAGACCCTCTAACCGAAAAAACCACCCAGTCCACGCCACACAGCTGTCGCTACCCGTGTAGCCGCTTCCTGAGTGTAGTGGACTCCCGACCTATTACACGATGGCGTAAGTGGAGAAATCTGCAGCCCACACAGTCGCAGAACCGTCTGAGCCTCTGATTCAGACCCACCACTCGGCTCTGTACCAGAGGTCCAGAGTCGGTCCTGTCAACTATGCTGTAGATGGTGAGCTCTGCTTTTATCTTGCAAAAAAGATTGGCAGTCTTTACCACTTCAGACAGCCGCTCAAGACCTGAGAGAATCTCTTCAGTTTCATAGCGACACACATCATTGGTACCGACGTGAGCCACCACCTGCAGTTGGCTGCACCACGTACCCTCCAGTGCATCCGGAAAGACCCGTTCCACATCTGGAATGACTCCCCCGGTGTACACACGGCGTGCACGATAGCAAATGTTCAAACGTTTCTTAAGCTTATGGGACTTAACTACGGGGTCATCAGCCCCTTAACTTACAAACTACTTATCAACTACCTTATACTAAGGACGGCACATGCCCGAGGGGGGATTCGAAGCCCCGACCGTAGTGGCCGTGCAGACCGTGACTGGAGCGCCTCAGTCCCCTCGGCCACCGCGGCCGGCTGCACGTTAGCCTTCTTCCCCTCTCTGGCAGCCATTTCTCTAAGGGACGACCTCCCACGCATCCCCGGGTAGGGTGTCTGCCACATTGCTGGCAGTATCAGGGCATGTCGTTGCCGCAGTCCGATCGGTGGAGACGACAGGAGTTCGTTCGGTGTCCTCACGACCGGCAACAATATCTACATCTACATCTACATAGATACTCTGCAAATCACATTAAAGTGCCTGGCAGAGGGTTCATTAACCACTTTCATAACTTTTCTCTACCGTTCCATTCCATAATAGCGCGCGGGAAGAAAGAAAACCTAAATCGTTCCGATTTCGATCTGATTTCTCTTATTTTATTGGGATGGTCATGTCTCGCTAAGTAGATGGGTGCTAGCAAAATATTTTCACATTCAGAACTAAAAGTCGGTGATTGAAACTTCGCAAACAGATCACGCCGCAATGAATAACGTCTTTCCTTTAATGACCTCCACCCCAATTGCTGCAACATTTCCGTGACGCTTTCCCCTCCGTAACGTGATAATACAAAACGAGCTGCCCTTCTCTGAACCTTATCAATGACTTCCTTCAGTCCCACCTGGTGATGGTCTCACAAGGGGCAACAGTACTCCAGGAGAGGACGCACAAGTGTGATGTAGGCAGTCTCTTTGGTGGAGATGGTGCATCTTCGAAGCGTTCTGCCGATTAAACGTAACCTTTGTTTCGCCTACCCCACAATATTTTCTATGTGTTCTCTCCAGTCAAAGTTGTTCGTAATTGTAACTCGTAGGTATTTGGTAGAATTTACGACCTTAAGGTTTGACTGATTTATCGCGTAATTAAAGTTCAGCGGATTTCTTTTAGTGGTCATGTGTAGTACTTCACACTCTTCTTTATTTAATGTCAATTGCCAATTTTCGCACCATGCAGAAATATTGCCTAAATCGCTTTGCAGTTGCTTTTGATCCTCAGTTGACTTCACTAACCGATAAACGACAGCATCATCCGCGAACAGTCTAAGGGAGCTATTCAGATTGTCTCCTAAATCGTTTATGAACACGAGACGCCGAGGTTACACAGCTTGAAGCTGGGAGCGGAGTGTCACTAACTTAGACTGCATCCGCACACAGCAGTCACAGTCCCTGTTGATGATAACAATACCGAGAAAACAAAACAAAATACTGTCGCGATGCGCTAAAAGGAAGAGTAGCCTACACTGTTTCTGATAACGCGAATTTCAATCTAATATGCACGAGAGCACAGTATAAATTTACAAACTGAAACGAAAACGCGCAGACAAAAATAAAAATACTATATGTCGCTTCTAATGAGAAGCCGTTTTCCCTTACGAAATATGAAGGCGGCGTCTGCTGCGTGTCAGCCGACGGCTAAACAGACACTGACTGAGCTCTGTCAACAGCAGGCAGAATCAAAAGAAAACAAACGACCGTTTTTTTTTTTTTTTTTTTTTAGTATGGGACTTAACTACGGGGTCATCAGTCCCTAAACTTACAAACTACTTATGAACTAGCTACAACTAAGGACGGCACAAATATCCATGCCCGAGGGGGGATTCGAACCCCCGAACGTAGTGGGCGTGCAGACCGTGACTGAAGCGCCTCAGTCCCCTCGGCCACCGCGGCCGGCTACAAACGACCGTCGCGATGCGCAGTTACAACAGTTCAACTAAAGAAAGAGACCACACTACACTTTTGTGTCCAATTTTAGAGTATTGCTGCGCATTTTGGAATCCACAGCAGGTGGAACTGACGGACGATTTAGAGAAAGTTAAGAGAAGGGCAGCTTGTTTTGTAACATCGCGGTATAGGGGAGAGAGTGTCACGAAAATGAGTCACGATTTGGGGTGGAAATCATTAAAACAAAGGCGTTACTCGTTGCGGCGAGATTTATTTGCGAAATTTGTTTCATCAACTTTCTCTTCCGAATTCTAATATCTTTTGTTAACACTCAACTACATAGAGAGACATGATCATCATAAAAAAATAAGGGAAATCATATCGAAAACAGAAAAATTTAGACGTTCCTTTTCCCTGAGCGCTATTGAAGAATGGAACGGTGGAGAAATATAATAAAACGAATGGGATGAACCCTCTGCACTGCTCATGTAGATGTAGTGTCCCGTCGACATCGTGCTCATTATAGACGAAGCACAGGGTCACATAGTTCTTGTCACCGATGTGGAAGAAATCGGCCAGAATTCGCCTGAAGAGATTTTCTTAAATCACGAAATACCTAAATCTGATGGCTGGAGAAAGCTTTGAACCGCTGAATCCGGAATGTGAGTCAAGTGTGTCACCACCACGCTCCGTTTTTACCGATCAATCCTAATACGAACAAGTGTGAGTACTTGCGAACTATGTATTTAATAGTCATGATTACAAATGACAACACCAGCTATATACGGTAGAATCGAACGACTGTTGGAAGTCGACGCGGAGAAAGATCAGTTAGGGTAACTGAGCCGGCCGCGGTGGCCGAGGGGACTAAGGCGCTCCTGTCACGGTCCGCACGGCCACTACGGTCGGGGGTTCGAATCCCCCCTCGGGCATGGATATTTGTGCCGTCCTAGTTCGTAAGTAGTTCATAAGTAGTTTGTAAGTTTAGGGACTGATAGCCCCGTAGTTAAGTCCCATAGACTTTACAAACAATTGATTGAATTAGGGTAACTGAAAAAAATCCAGTGCTGACTCAATGATGTATCTCAGGTGAAACTCTTAAGAAAGAAATTATAGCATTAACAGACTTAGAAAAAGCCTTATTCTGTGATGACTGCCATATACAAGTATATTGATTGCAGCAGTTGTGCTAACGTGATGGAGGTTTGCACAGGACAGAGTTGTTTGGGCAGGTGCATCGAACACGTCTGTGGACTGAAGCTGACAACAACATGCCAAACGATGAGTGTTCATTTTAACTGAGGTTTCAGAAGTCAGTAGATGTACCTTGTAGATATACTAGAATTGCATACGTTGATTAGATACCGTTCAGTCAGAACGAAACATACCATTAAATAAATATTTTGTAGCTTTTGTATAAATTGATTACTATAGAAACATATGATTTAATGTACGTGGAATGATATTACATTTTAATGGGTTATTGCATTAAACGAAAAAAACCTGATGTTTTCTATTAGTTATCCTTTTCGGTATCAATACATAACAATGTTCTTTAATCAGCCATTGAAACGAAGTTCCTATGTCTATAGCTACATTTATATGACTACTTTCCAATTGACATTTAATTGTCTGGCAGATAGTACTTCCAACCACTTTCACACTGTTTCTCTACCATAGCACTCCGTAACGGAAAAAGAACACTTATTTTTCCGTGCGACCTCTCAGGTATTTATGCTTATTGCGATGACCATTGCTCAGTTTGTAGGTCAACTGCAGTGAATTATTGCCGCATTAGTAGGGAACAATTGTGATTGAAATTTCGTGAAAAGGTCTTGTGTAATATAGCAATTCATTAACGTGTGTTTATGCGCAAAATAACCTGTGAAGTGAGACTGCCAAGTAAAGATATTATTGAATAACTGTGATTAGAACAGTGAATTGGAAAGTAATCATATAAATATAGCTATAGACTGAAGAACTTTTCAATTCACATGTTTGTAAATCTATGGGAAATCTTAAACATGGCTTCACACAGAAACGGTAGTTCATAGCAGTAAAAGTAACAGCCAACCAGTTACAAATTAAAGTTTAATAAATTTTACCGCGGTTTCGATTGATGTAAATCACCCTTCTTCAGAAGATAAATGGACCTATAGTGAATAACGAAGTTACAATCAAGCTATGTACAAACCGCATTAGAAACAAATGAATTTTTACCTAGAAAATTACAAAATAAATTAGTTTACAGGAAACAAGAACTTATTACTGTGGAATAATGTAATGTAATAATGTAATGTAAGGACTTGTTTCCTGTAGACTAAATATTTTTGTAATTTTCTAGGTAAACATTCTATGGTTTCTAATACAGTTTGTACATAGCTTGATAGTAACTTTGTTATTCACTATATGTCCATGTATCTTCTGAAGAAGATTGATTTATATCAATCGAAACCGCGGTAAAGTTTATTAAACTTTAAATTGCAACTGGTTGGCTGTTACTTCTAGTGCTGGAAATCTATGGGACTGAACTACTGAGGTTATCAGTCCCTATGACGATCTCTGTACAGAGTAATTATTATATGGAATTGGTTATCTCCTTTTTTCGATCCAATGGATCTGCAGCGTAGGAAATTTCTCTTAGAGACAGTATATAAATATACCAACGTGCTGCTATTTTAAAGTTTTATTATTGTATTGTAATGGATCCATTTCAGATAAAGTGCCATCTTCAGACAATCTACGAAATATACATAAAAATTTTACATAACATTTACCGCTTTATTCTTACGTAGATAGACTTTTAGTGATATGCCTATTTTCCATACGCAGAATTTGTACTTAGGTTCGTATCACATCAGTGGACAATGTCACGCTGCCATAGAACAACAAGGTAAGCTTTAGTTTCACTCTTAGCTTTCGTAATATCTTGAATTTGACGTTTTATAAACAAATTTGACAGTTGGCCAAAGATGTTTTACGGTTATAGATATTACGGGGCGAAATTTCAGCATCAGATATCACGAACACACGAGAAGAAATGATAATAAGCCATCTACATTTTTCACCCACCTTAAAACCGATAATCACAATGCAGGGCGAACGAACGTGGCAACGAACGTATTACACATGCTTCCTAAAGGCCTAGTAATGAACATTCTTGAAGAGATTGAAATATATATCTACATAACACCCTGATGACATTTTAAATAAACAAACTGATTGAAAACATAAACTTTTTATAGTTAACTTTATTGATTTCCAGACCAAAGATAAGGTATAAATACAACTACCCACAGACCACAGACATGCCGCACAGAGATATCGACTACAAAGATCATAATGTATTTGTAGATAATAACGAAACGTACTATAGCAACTGTAATCATATAGCTTCTTTAGCCAACGTTCATAACATTACTCTTACAACAGATAACGAGTAAACAGAAGCACCCAGAGATCACAGATACATGTTATAGACACATCTACAACAAAGATCATACATACAGTCGAAAATAACAAACACCTTTGGTCAACTGTCATAAAAGAAAGCAGTCAAATCTGTTGATAAAACGTCAAATCAAAATATTACAATAGATAAGTGAGTAACTTAAGCTCACATTATTGTTATATGAAAGCGTGACATTGTCCATTGACTTGATATTAACGTCAATACAAATTTTGTGTATCGATGTTCAAATGTTTGTGAAGCTTATGGGACTTAACTGCGGGGTCATCAGTCCCTAAGTTTACAAACTACTTATGAACTACCTTATACTAAAAACAGCACAAACATCCATGCCCGAGGGGGGATTCGAACACCCGACGGGGAACGGCCTCGCGCATCGCAGCATAGCGCCTCAATGCGCTAGGCCGCTCCGCCGCGGTTTCTGAATTGAAGATAGGTTTATTACTAAAGTCTGTTTAGGTACGAATTAAACCGTAAAGTTATGTATAAATTATGTGTATATTTCGTAGACTGTCTGAAGATGGAATTTTAGCTAAATTGGATTCATTACATTATAATAAAAAACCGTAAAAAATAGGACATTGGTAACTTGGTCCAGTTGCAAACTAAACGTGTTATGAAATAAAAGTATATGTTCACTGGCATTGTGTGAATATGATTTTGTTATTTTTATCAAAAAGAAATAAACAGGTTTTAGCCAGAGAACGTTTATTAGGTGAGACTTAATTATAAATCCCTTAAGGCAGTGTTTCCCACCCTTTTTGAATATGCAAATCCCTTCCAAATAAAAATATTTTGGCGACTCCCAACCCCTCCCTGAAACATAACTATGTGTGCATTTTCAAAAGCAACGAATTTAATTTTCTTCTTTTGATACAACTTGCCTGTAGAATATAATAAAAAAATACAGTAGTGTACATTATAGGATAAAGTTTTAATCCATTTTTCTGAATGGAATACATCCTATTATTACACAAATTTCGACAAAAATATATGTTTCATAATGTGGTTTCGAATTGCAGGGAAAGTTCAGAAGCGAATTATGCTCGATGAACAGGGTCCCACTGTATAGTCAATTTGTAAACAATCTAATTCCTCAAAAATTACTTAGTGTATCTCGAGAATTTAGCTATCGTCTAGTACCTGAAAACAATTTTCAGGCCTTTAGTTTATTCATTGTTAACGCGGTGTATTTATTATAAAACAATCTTTGTTCTATTCAACTGAGAATTGATGAGCGACAAGGAATCGCGTAATATAAAATATATTTCACATATTTAGACATATGTTTCTGCATTTCGGAATGCCTAGTATTCAGACATCCTCCTACATCCTCCTAGCTGGTTATTTTATGGTGCAACAACTTCCTGCTGTGACGCGGCCTCCCGGACCAATACTTTCCGATCCTCCTAGGGCTTGCGATCCACAGGTTGAAAAAGGTGTACTACTATTCTCCGAACTGAATTTCCGACTGCTCAGATTGTCTACTAAATCATTTATACGGATTAGGATCGCAGAGATACAAAATATTCAAATGTTTGTTAAGCTTATGGGAGTTAAACTTACAAACTACTTATAAACTAACTTATACTAAATACAACACAAACATCGATACCCGAGGGGGGATTCAAAAACCGGACGGGGAACGGCCTCGCGAAACGGAGCATAGCGCCTCAATGCGCTCGGCCACTCCGCCGCGGCTCACAGAGATATTGTTACACTAGCTCTTTAGGGTATGGCGAAATATATGTATCAGATAGTGACATAAGAATACTAGAAAAAATGCAAAGGAGATATATGATAAAGAACATCTAATACATTGTTCTGTCCGAGTATTAGAGATAAAGGTTAGCGGGTCTCTACATCCTCTAGTCATGCACATCATTTGAAGGTCAATGACACACTCCGTCCACGTTCCGAAGTACGAGATCCCTCAGATATTGCGCCCGTAACATCGATGCCGCGCACGCAGTTGTTCCCTTTCTTATGATCCGTAAACAACTTCGAATCACGGCTTCACGTCACGTAACTTCCTACCGGAAAGACGGAGCGTCGACGAGAAAACCAACAAGAAATCATATCCTCCGCGAAACTTTGCTCATATGTTGTAGATAGGAGATAACAAGGCAGTGGAGCTGTGGAACTTAAACTACTCCCAACATAACAAAAAATATAATAAAAAATAAAGAAAAAAATGTTCCTAGAAAATGACGGCAGAGCTAATGTGCTGCGTCCTCAGTTACTGGCAGTAGAACAGATCACTGAGAAAGGGCAGGCTATAGAAACTAAAACCATTCCATTGTGAAAAGGTAAGCGTTTCTGTGATCACTATGATTCATAAGGCTCTGTACTGACGGCGGCAGCTAAAGAATAAGGATATTTCTCTTGTGTGATTTTCTGCAGTTACAAACTGTATGAAATGCTTTGCAATTAAGTGACCATCAGAGCTGCGATTATTATATATTTTTATTTTTTTATTTTTATCGCTACCGGTTTTATTCTATGCACATTTTCAAGCGGTACCTTAAGCAAGCTTTTTCAGTGCATAAACCTATATAAAATACATAACAATGTAATATTAGGCCATATTGTAGTTTTTACTTACGAAGGAATAAAGATAACATACAAAACAGACCCACATAAAAAATATGAGCAATCAAGCATATAAAAATTTCAGTATAGTTACAGTGAAAGGTTTTATGTAGGAGAGACAGGGCGAAAATTTACGACAACATACAAAGAACATATAATCAGAAGTGAAAGCAGTTGGTGTGCATCTACGATAAAATCAGCACTCTACAGTGGATATTAACAACAATCTCTCCATTCTTCATACAGCTAAAAAAGGAAGCTGTATGAGCAATTGTGAGAAAACCTAAATTAACACACATTTAGCAAAATATCCAAATAAAATCCTTAACGAGCAAGCGGAAATCAGAAATAAAAAGTATATTTTACAATTCGACAAAATCGTGATCCATAATAGAAGATTCAGAACAAAAGACAGATCTGAATTTTTCGAAAGATATAAATCGATTCAGAGCAAACATAAAATTTAAGCAATACAATATCTTTGTCAATAATTTAACTCCTCATCTCTGACAGAAATCGATATTATAATACACGGTTATTTATAACATCACGTAGTTAATAGATGATATTTACCTTCCTACTGCGTAAGTAAAAACTGCAATAAGATCTAATACTACATTTTTATAGCCGCGGCAGATTATCCGTGCGCACTGGGGCGCCGTGTTGTGGTGCGGGCGGCCGTTCGCAGTTGGGGGTTCGGGCCCCATCTCGGGCATTCACTAAAGACGACACAGACATCCATGCCCGAGGGGGGATTCGAACCCCCGCCGTAGCGGCCGTGCAGACTGTGACTGGCGCGTCGCAGACCGCTCGGCCACTGCGGCCGGCGGAATAACGAGACTTTATTAAAAATGGTCACATGTTTGTAAGCCTATTAGACCAAACAGCCATGGTCATCAGTACGTAGACTAACAGACTACTTAAGGTAACTTACACTGAGGACAATACAAACGCCGGCCGCGGTGGCCGAGGAGACTAAGGCGCTCCAGTCACGGTCTCCACAGCCACTACGGTCGGGGGTTCGAATCCCCCCTCGGGCATGGATATTTGTGCCGTCCTAGTTCGTAAGTAGTTCATAAGTAGTTTGTAAGTTTAGAGACTGATGACCCCGTAGTTACGTCCCATAGACTATACAAACATTTGAACAATACAAACGCACATGCCCCAGGGAGGAATCGAACCTTCGGCGGAAGCGGCCACCCAGTCCTCATCATGATGCTTTAGACCGCGCAGCCAATTTACGAAACTTTTTCTCACTGACAACCCAGGCAATATTACGAAAGAAAAGACGGTTATCGCTTAATCGCTTACTACTTTTCCACTGTCCATGCATTAAAATTACGGCATGAGATTATAGTTTATTATTTCTAGACTACTAATTATATTAGCCAGACATTTTACACACAGTATATACGCACATAGAACTGAATGTACCTGCGACATACAGAGTGTTTAGGAGGAATACTTCATATTTATACTATATATACTATACACGAATTGTAATAAAATGCCGTATGACATATGTTCAAATTTTACTGACTGAAGACATCCAGCTGTTAGTATGAAAACCAAACAAACTTATAGCACAGGCAAGTGAGGGCGTTCAAATTTGATTTTCAAAAATTCCACCGCCAATTGCAATGAACTTTTGACTTTTCTTGATAAGACCACTGTAATTCTTCTGTGGCCGTCTTTACGTTATTGTATGAGGGTTGCCCTATTCACAATCCGAACGATCTGATGGGCTTTTCAGTTCAGGTTTTCTTTGTAGATTTCGCATTTCAACCATCCCAACAGGCAAAAATCCAAAGGGGGTGGAAAGTGATGGCTCATGTCGGTACCAACGACACGTGTCGCTTTGGATCTGAAGAGATTATCTCCGGTTTTGAGCGGCTATCTGAAGTGGTAAAGACTGTCAGTCTTGCTTGCAAAATGAAAGCAGAGCTCACCATCTGCAGCATAGTTTACAGGACCGATTGTGAATCCCTGGTACAGAGCCTAGTGGAGGGTCTGAATCAGAGGCTCAGACGATTCTGCGACCGTGTAGGCTGCAGATTTCTCGACTCACGCCATCGGGTAGAGGGGTTCCGGGTTCCGCTGAATAGGTCAGGAGTCCACTACACGCAGGAAGCGGCTACTCGGGTAACTGGAGATGGGTGGCGTGTATTGGGCGGTTTTTTAAATTAGAAGCCCTTGGGAATACACAAAAAGAGTTTCAGTCTCATAGGACGAACACAGATCTAAAAACCTTTGTTTAACAAATGTAAATTGTACTGTCTCTGTGGGAAAAGTACCAAGAACTGCAAGCGCTAATATAATGCACCGAAGCTCAAACCATTAGAGGTAGTGAAAGCTGGATAAAGCTGGAGATAAGTTCCGCGGAAATTTTTACAAAGGCACAAATGGTGTTCAGAAATGATGCATTGAATAAAATAGGTGGTGGCGTATTTGTTGCTGCCACAAGCGCTTTATCTCGAAACGAAGTTGAAGTAAATAGCTCCTGTAGCTGCATATGGGTAGAGGTTGCACCTGGTAATGGAAATAAATTAATAATTTGTTCTCTTCACTGATCCCATGATTCAGACGTTTCGATTGTAGAAATGTTCAAAGAAAGTCAACAGTGTCATGTCAGATATATACGTTTCGCTGATTTGTTACAACGTGCATGCTCGAGCTGAACTACATGGGTCATATGTTCTAACAGTTCCACAATGCAGTTCACAGGTTGCAGGAGCCGCTACTTTTGACTACTTTTTGCAGGTTCTGGAGGCATTACAGTGTCAGTGTATGTTCAAACCAGGTAGAAAATCTGCAAGCGCGAGTTCTCGAACGCCGAAGTAGAAAGGTTGCTTATGAACAGTTACAGTGATGATGAATTCAATTTTATCTCATCTTCTCATGAGGATTTTTATCCTTCGACAACTCAGGTCCGAGGTAATCGTTCATGTTCCTCGGGTTCACTTTTCACACATGAAACGGATGTCGATGAAGAACAGGAAGACAGCACAGAGCGGCCGACCCAGTGAAAAGAAAAGGCGAGTCATCGTTCATGTGAAACACAACTAGCTCTTTACTCAAAAGAATTGATGAGTGATATCGACAAGGGTTCTCAAATTGATTCCGTATTTCTTGATTTGCAGAAGGCTTTTGATACCGTACCTCACAAACGGCTTTTAATGCAATTGCTTGGTTATGGTATATCGCCACAAATTTGCTACTGGATATGGGATTTCCTGTCAGAGAGGACACAGTTTGTAGTAATCGATGATAAGGCATCGACTAAAAAAGAGGTGATAACGGGCGTTCCACAGGGTATTTTCATTGGTCCTCTGCTGTTCCTTATTTACACAAACGATTTGGGAGAAAATCTAAGTACCTCTCTTAGGTTGTTTGCAGATGACACCGTCATTTACCGTCTAGTAAAATCATCTGAAGATCAAAACCAACTGCAGAACGATCTAAATAAGATATCACTATGGTGTAAAAATTGACAATTGACTCTAGATAATGCGAAGTGTGAAGTCGTTCACATGCGTACGAAAAGAAATCCGTTAAAATTTGCTTACGACATAAATCAATCAAACGTGAAGGCCGTAAACTCCACAAAAGTGTAGGAATTACTTCTGACTTAAACTGGAAAGAACACGTAGATAATGTCGTGGGAAAGGCGAACCAGAGACTGCGTTTTATTGGCAGAACCCGTAAAAGATGCAACAGAACTACTAAAGAGATTGCATACACTACGTTTGTCCGTCCTTTTTTGGAGTATTGCTACTCAGTGTGGGATCCTTATCAGGTGGGTTTGACGGAGGACATCGAAAGAGTTCAAAGAAGGGCAGCTCGTTTTGTATTGTCACGATACAGGGGAGAGAGCGTCACGGATATGATACAAGACCTGGGATGGGAATCATTACAACGGCGGTTATCGCTGCGGCGTGGCCTACTTACGACAGTCAAATCACCAACATTCTCCTCCGAATGCGAAAATATATTGTTGACTCCCACTTACATGGGTAGGAATGATCATCAGAATAAAATACGAGAAATCAGTTCTAAAACGGAAAGATTCAGGTGTTCTTTCTTCCCGCGCGCTATTCGAGAATGGAATGGGAGATGGATAGTATAAAGGTGGTTCGATGAACCCTCTGCCAGGCACTTAAATGTGATTTGCAGAGTATGCCATGCAGATGTAGATGTAGATGTAGTCTTCACTCAACTTGAAGTGGCATAACCGTTCATGCGACTGGCGCGCTGTAGCAGACGGCTCCGCAATTAAAGGAGTAATAGAGATTAGGAGCATTGTATTTCAGTTGCGACGAGTTGAAGTGTGAACTAGCTGACTGAAGATTAAGAGTAGTATGTTATCCGTCGCTTTCTGGCTGGCCCTTTAAAATGCAGCGGCAATAACAAAGAATTAATTACAAAGTCCAACGACGCACACTGCGGGAAAGAAATAATAAAACCAACCCGCCCTCCCACAAGGTGACGCAGAAAATTCCCAGCATTGCAGTTGTGCCGGGATACGAATTGAGTTCCCCTAGACGCGACTGCGGCGCAGCTTCCTCCCGGTAACTGCGCGTTTGAGGCGCTTCAAAAGTCCTTCCACACTGGCGGGTTAATGTTCGTCCATTGTCAGCGCAGAATGCACTCCTTTGTGCAGCAAACACGTGAGTGGCTGGAGCTGTAATCTCTTTGGTCTATTGTGACGCTCCCCTTACGCAGTTGAGATAATGGTCGACGTAAAGAGCGCCTGACCGATTCTTTGTATTTACAGCGCCGCGGACAAAGGAGTAATGCTGTGAATTCCAGTGTTGTTCTTTGTTCCCGCCAGGGCCACGGTTGACAATTGCAACGGGCGATAAGAGCGTACGTAGGCCAATGGTTTGCGTCTAACAGCTGACTAACATAAAAGAGTCATGTAGGATTGACAAATTAGTTTTCATTGCACACAGAAAAGCTAGAACGTCCACCTGTAGCATTTGGTGAGAGTCATTCATTCAGACAGAACGCTACATGTTCAAAATGTTCAAATGTTTGTATAGTCTATGGGACTTAACTACGGGGTCATCAGTCCCTAAGCTTACAAACTACTTATGAACTAGCTAAGACTAAGGACGGCACAAACATCCATGCCCGAGGGGGGATTCGAATCCCCGACCGCAGAGGTCGTGCAGACCGTGATTGGAGCGCCTCAGTCCCCTACCCCAGTTATCAAACTAGGGAAAGGGGACCTACAGTTTGTCGTGGAATCCGAACCACGTATCGTTTCTGGTGACTCCTCAGATCGTTGAGTGGTGAAGGCTGGGTAAAAACGCAGACAAAAAATTCCGTGATCCGACCGGGTTACGAACCCGCGACCATTCGTTTTCCCCGAGACCACAAGATGCATGTCGTTTCGGTGTAACACAATCTTATGTAGCAAGAACCGCATATTGGCAATCTTGTCTGTAACTGTCTGACAGAAACGACCCTTCAGGTGCAACGACATTCCTAAGAACTTCAAGACCCACATACGGACTTGGCAAGTTTTAATGATACTGTAACAAATGCAAATAACTGTCAGTTTAGAGATCTACGTATTAACTGAATAATAGCCGCAGTGGAGTAGCCGAGCGGTCTAAGGCGCATTTCAGCTCATCTTCGAGCAATATTTGTTATACTGGCTTGCAAACATACGTAGGTGCCTTTGCTGCACGTGTGTTGTTCATAAGGATGTCTATTACTCTAAAAAAAGCCTTGTGAGGACACGCAATAATAGCACACACAGGGGGAAATTTCTTCAGATTGTTTGTTATTACTCGTGATTACGAGTCGGCGTGATTGTTTTCAAACTCAGATTAGACCGTATATTGTTTTTTGTACAACTTGTAATGCGATTAAAAGCGTCTTCATGGCACATTTTTATTTCCGTTACTTTTATGCTGACTCTTAATGGGGTGTATCATGCAGTAGCTGATTTGCTATTATCATTTTTTAACGAAGCGATTTATTTAAAGACATAAAGCAATAAAATTGCCTTTAGATACACTGATGTTTATCACAAGTCGATTTTCACATAATTAGGTCATCGTTGGGTTAAAAGTGCCTAGCACCAATGAAATAAGCTAGAGTGCAAGAAAATTTAGATTGGAAACTAAAGGAATTTCCTATTACAGAAACTTCGGTCATGAAAGTAGACGGGAAATCGCGTCTCCATTACTCGTGTTATGTATCAAATATGTTGCAATAATTAGTGACTAGTTTTCTGTATGTGATATTCTTAAGTGACGCAGGATTATTTAGAGTATAACGTTCTCACTAAATGAGCATGTAACGTGGCAGATGCCGAAGGGAGGAAGGAATTTTAGGGTTTAACATTCCGCCGATAACGCGTTCATTAGAGACGAGACGGGCCAGATTCCGCAAGCGTATTCAGTGTAAAGCACAGGAATTCCATCAGAGCGCGGTGTTATGTCCGCTATTGTTTCACAATGCCGGCGGCATTTACATCAATACCTGCTGTTTGCGAGTCCGTGTGCCTGCAGAACACTGATAGGGAGGTTGCCTCATGGGTAAACACATTTTTACATTTTACATATGTAGCAAAACTTAGTCCCAGAAATTCACCCATATACACCCTAAACAATTAAAATCGCTCAAAAGAGGAAAGGCTGCAGGACCAGATAGTGTCCCAGTTCGTTTTTACACAGAATACGCGAAGGAATTTGCCCCCCCCCCCCCCGCCCCCCTTCTTGCAGTGGTGTACTGTAGGTCTCTAGAATAGCGTAACGTTCTGAAAGATTGGAAAATGGCGCAGATCTTCCACGTTTTTAAGAAGGGACGTCGAACAGATGTGCAGAACAATAGGCCTATATCTCTAACGTCGGTCAGTTGTAGAATTTTGGAACATGTATTATGTTCGAGTATAATGACATTTCTGGAGACTAGAAATCTGCTCTGTAGGAATCAGTATAGGTTTAGAAAAAGGCGATTGTGTGAAACCCAGCTCGCGCTATTCGTCCACGAGACTCAGAGGGTCATTGACACGGGTTCGCAGGTAGATGCTGTGTTTCTTGATTTCCGCAAGGCGTTTGATACAGTTCCCCACAGACGTTTAATGAACAAAGTAAGAGCATATGGTCTATCAGACCAATTGTGTAATAAAACTGAGGAGTTCCTAGATAACAGAATGCAGCATGTCTTCTCAGTGGAGTAAGAGGGAGTCAGGTGTGTCACAGGGGAGTGTCGTGGGTCCGTTGCTGTTCACTAATATATAAATGACCTTGCGGATAACATCGGAAGCTCACTGAGGATTTTTGAAGATGACGCTGTAGTAGAGGTTGTAACAATGGAAAATTGTATTGAAATGCAGGAGGATCTGTATCGAATTGACGCATGGTGCAGGGATGGCAACTGAATCTCAATGTAGACAAGTGTAATGTGCTGCGAATACATAGAAAGAAATATCCTGTATCATTTAGCTAAACTATAGCGGGTCAGCAACTGGAAGAAGTTAATTCCATAAAGTATCTGAGAGTAGGCATTAGAAGTGATTTAAAATGGAACGACCATACAAAACCAATCGTCGGTAAAGCAGATGCCACACTTAGATTCATTGGAAGATTTCTAAGGAAATGCAGTCCGAAAACAAAGGAAGTAGGTTACAGTACACTTGTTCGCCCACAGCTTGAATACTACTCACCGGTGTGGGATCCGTACCAGGTGGGGTGGATAGAGGAAGTAGAAAAGATCGGAGAGCAGCGAGCTTCGTTACAGGATCATTTGGTAATCGTCAAAGCGTTACGGAGATGATCGATGAAATCCAGTGGAAGACTCTGCAGGAGAGACGCTCTGTCACTCGGTATGGGCTTTTGTCGAAGTTTTGGGAACATACCTTTACCGAGGAGTCTAGCAGTATATTGCTCCCTCCTATGTATATATCGCGAAGAGATCATGAAGATAAAATCAGAGAAATTAGAGTCCACACAGAGGCATACCGACAATCTTTCTTTCCGCGAACAATACGTGACTGGAATAGGAGGCAGAACCGATAGTGGTACTCAAGGTACCCTTCGCCACACACATGTGAAACTAAAATATAGTCAGCTGTGGATTTTCGCTCGAACGACAGTTTCATGACTGAATTGGTGCTAAAGAGTTCAAACTTTGAATGTGAAGTTACATACTGGCCTCCCGCGGGTATAAGACCTGTTTGTGTTTAAGAAAAGATAGAAATATAAACTATTATATATATTTTTATATTAGGCGGTGGACATAGACTTCGCAGAGAAGTTCGGTGCCACGGTTCACGAGATGTGTTAAGATGCTAGGTGACGTTAGAAAACTTATAAATACTTACTTAGCAACCGACTATAAGAGCTATAAACAAGTTTTCTTAATAAGACTGAACAAAATTTAGGACGAGATTGGTATGATACGATATTGTTTTGACAATTTAAAGTTCTTCATCACCTTTTTCCCTTTGTCCCACCGCATAATTATGGCGACCAGTGCACTACGACTCGTGTGCTTGTGAGTCTGTACTAGGGATGGGAAAAACCGACCGGTTAAAACCGATACCGGTATTTTAGTTTTGAATAACCGGTTTTTTCAGTATTTATTAGGTGTCGGTTGTAACCGGTTTCTTTTAGTTATTGCCAAGAACCGTGTAAAAGAACCGGTACGACTACTTCCTGTAGTAGTGGTTCAAAATGTGTTTTTTTGAAAATAATTACAAAAAATTAAAAACTAGTAGACCCTAATATTTAGGGCTATTCCTAAAATTTCCACCGCTGTGAATTATTAGGTCATCGCAGAAACTAAGAAAAGCGATCAGTGATAATTTAAGAAGAATCACGGCAGTCAGAAACGCGCAACAAACGCGTGGCATAAAAACTTGATAACTGGTGCAGCTACTGAGGCATCGATGCACCTGTTGGCGTGTGGTGTGGCGTACTAGACGACGCGCGTGCACCGGCAGTGTACGAGACTTGCCTCCGTCTGGTCATGCGGCAGTTCCTTGCTGTTCTCGCCAGACATCGGTTGTGTCTTAAATGGCACCATCCCGAGTATGGAAGAACTTCACGAATTACGGGAGCAGTGAGATACAATGCTCCATTTGCTTTCAAAAGCTGAAAACGGGTGGAGGTACTACAAACATGCTGTGTCATTTAAGGAGAAAGCATCCAAAATGTTCCTTGGAAGAGAAGGTAAATTTGATTCATATACCTATTATGTAAGTGATGTACTCTAAGCTTGGAATACTAACTTTTAATGTATTATCATAGTTATGCTAACAAGTTTTATTAATGTGATTCCTTGAAAGCGAGGGCCTTTTTTAATAACCGATATGGGTTTAAGTAACATTGATCACGTGGCGCATCGCGAGGTAGCTGTGCGGTCTGAGGCTCCATGTCACGGACTGCGAGCCTGATCCAGTCGGATGTTCGAGTCCTCCCTCCTCTCTCGGTTATGGGTGTGTATGTTGTCCTTAGCGTAAGTTAGTTTAAGTTAGATTAAATAGTTTTTTAGTCTAGAGACCGATGACCTAAGCATTTACGTCTCATAACAACTCACACCCATTTGAACATTCTTTGATCATGTGGTACAGAGCTTTCCTAGTTCAATTTGCGTAAATTTACACTGACACAATCATACTGTTAGTCGGAACTGTGACTATTTTTCGAAATACTTCTGCAGCACCGATTGAAGTTTATTTACTGACATATAACGAGATATTCGTATGCGCTGGCTCAGAAGTCCAACTTACAGAGTAGTTGGCTCAATATTTGCAACTGCCGGATAGAAATACTAGGCCAGTAAATCTGTATGCTTCGTATACCGTCTTCTACGGACTCCTGGCTTGGCTTACATACACTCAAGAAGGCGTAGTATTGGGAGGGGATCTTGCAAAATATAGAAAGACTAGTGATTTGTCGTATAACGTAAATTTACCTAAATATTAACTAAATTTCGTAAGTTTCGGTTTCGGCCGAAATTGGAAGAACCGACGATTACGGTTTCTGTTTCGGCCGCAAAATGTTTCGCTCGAAATCTACTGGAAATAATAGCAATAAAAACCGAAAACCGGTTATTTAAAAAACCGGTTATCTTGAGCAATTTTTACGGTGCGGTTAAACTGGAGATGAAAAGAACCGGTATAACCGAAAACCGGTTGTTTCAGCGATAACCGCCATCCCTAGTCTGTACAGTACACGAATACCCAGCGGAAGACAGAGAGATCGGCGCTGTGCAGAGCACCACAGCCCAGCAGAGGGATCATCCAGAGTGGGGACGAGCGGTGGCGCCCTGCCTGTAGCCTTGGCGATCGGTCCCGCAGTTTTCATCGAGCCACGCAGCGAGTGCGGGGCAGCTTCTAGCTGCACCCCGCCCACACAGGCCCTGTGTTCTACCCGTCGCGGCTCTTGCAGCTAGCAGTGCGGTCGACGAGATGACGCTACCGACCCAGTCGATGAGAGTGGGCGATCTCCACAGCGCAGTCGACACCCCATCGCGTGCCGTGCTTGCCGATGCATGTAGATGTAGATGAAGATGTACACCCATACTCCGAAAGCCACGTCACGGTGTGTGGCGGGGGGTACATTGTGTACCATTGTCAGAATGGCGAAATGTTCGCAGGAAAAATGATTGCCTGTATGCCTCCGTGAGGGTCCTAATCTCTTTGATCTTTGTGGTAGCTCCGCGAGATATATGAAGGTGGAAGCAATATATTCTTTGACTCTTCATGAAACGTAAGCTGTCGGAACTTTGACAGAAGCCCATACCGCGATACAGGACGCCTCTCTTGAAAAATGTTCAAATGTTTGTTAAGCTTATGGGACTTAACTACGGGGTCATCAGTCCCTAAACTTACAAACTACTTATGAACTACCTTATACTAAAGACGGCACAAATATCCATGCCCGAGGGAGGATTCGAACCGCCGACCGTAGTGGACGTGCAGACCGTGACTGGAGCGCCTCAGTCTCCTCGGCCACCGCGGCCGGCACGCCTCTCTTGCAGGGTCTGCCACTGAAATTTCCTAACCGTCTCCGTGACGCTTTCACGGTTACTAAATGGGCCCGTAACGAAGCATGCTGCTCCCCGTTGGATTCTCTTTATGTCTTCTACCAACCCCAATGACAAGAAATGCTCAAGCACTGGCCGAACGAAAGTTTTGAAACCTACTACATTTATTGATATGGTGTCTGCTCTTTTCAGACATGTTCGAAAGAACAGACACCATTAGTAGACAGTAACTTTTGTGTCCCAGCCTCGTCGCCGCTTTTGTGTCTCGTTTCCGTCGTAGGTGTCGGGGGCCGAGTAGAAAGACCGACACAGGAATAAAGGATGCACTCTTGTGCAGGTAGGAGGTGACCAGCCAGTGGGACAGCAGAAACTAGAAACACTAGAGTAAATTAGAACGAGATATATATTTTTTAGATACTTAGTAATACTTAACTTTTACATAGCTCAGTACTGCAGAATGCTGATACATAGTTGAGCTAGAGGTCTGCCTAGTGCCTATCCGATAGCTAAGTCTTCACCGGTGCCTATCTGATTCCGAAGTGTTAGCTGGTTCCTATATCAGGCCCAAGTGAACGATGTCGTTCAGTGGTGGCCACGAGCGGAGTTGTAGCAGAGGGCGCTCGTGGCTGACGTCGTAAGAACGCCGCGCCGTGCGTGCATGGCGGCGCGCGGCGAAAGTAGGTGGCGCGCACTTTAGACTTGTGCGACACCACAGTAACGACCAAATCGAAACATTGAAACGTTTCGACCATTTCGGGGCGTTGAAATAAATTCAACGGCGAAACTGATAATTTATGCCTTACCGGGATTCGAACCCGTATTTCCCCCTTCGCGCCAGCGGTCGCCTTAACAGTAGAAGGACCGGCATTACTGAACTACGTAGAAGGACCGTTACCGGTCATTTTGACCGGTAAGGTTTTCCTTTATTTTTTTTCAGTTTTACTTGTGGAATTAATGTAGTTTAATTTTTTTAATGTTGCAAGGGTTTTATGTTTACCCTGCCGATGTGCTGTGCGTAGAATTTCGTATAGAAATTTTATTTAATTAAATAGTGGATCAAGGTAAATAATACATTTGAAATTGAATTTACAAATGAAAATAAACACATAACAAAAACAAATTATTTTATATCTACGAAATGTTTTCAATCTTTGTCAAAACATGTTGCTTACACATACTGAACACTTCCAGCACAAGGACAACATAATATTATTGTACATAAATACTCACCATGTACTCAAGTAACTTCCTCTGACTGTAAGTTTCTTAGCATTACCCGTTGGCCCTGGAGTTTCCACAAACACACTAATCTTCCAGGTACAACGCCTGGTGCAATTCGAGTCCACACTATTCCATCGGCTGCAGTCTCTTCACTATGGACTACTGTATGAGATTATTTTCGTTTTCTTCCTCGTCTGCGAGTACGAATTTGTGGTGTCACGGGAATCAAACCAGTAAGCTCTCGATTATTTGCATGTTTTTGTACAGGTTCTGAATCTGCATTTTCCGAATTTGACGATTCGCCTTTTTGTGTACCGTTGGGTTGTTATTCTGTATCATCAATATCACCCAACTCATCAAATTCAAAAATATCTTCTTCTTCAGAATCTTCTTTTGGTAAACTATTCAAATATTTCAGTAATTCTACATCTGAACGAGTATTTGACTCTTCATATTAACGAGGAGAGCTAAACCTCTACTGTGCTCAACAACGTACTGACAGAGTACGCCGGCCGCGGTGGCCGAGGTGACTGAGGCGCTCCAGTCACGGTCAGCACGGCCACTACGGTCGGGGGTTCGAATCCCCCCTCGGACATGGATATTTGTGCCGTCCTAGTTCGTAAGTAGTTCATAAGTAGTTTGTAAGTTTAGGGACTGATGACCCCGTAGTTAAGTCCCATAAGCTTAACAAACATTTGAACATTTTTGACAGAGTACAGCAATAAATTATATGCACTCAGCTACGAAATAAAGTAAAAGGGAAAGGAAGAAGGGGAACAATATCACAATAATGAAATAACGTACCGGTACACTAAGCGGATGAAGAAAGTATATGTTGCGCCTTTAGGGACATGGAACATAAAAATCTCACCGGTCAAAATGACCGGCTGCGGTCCTATAAGGTAAATAAAATTCAGAAAAAATTTATAACTCATTCAGTTTTCGTAACACATATTTGTATTTTACGGAAATTGTAGACCACCGAAATACATTAAAAGTCATGAAATATAAGCATGCTAAAATAAAACGTACGCGATTTATTAGCTGTTAAACAACGCTCACCGGTCAGACTGACCGGCACGGTCCTTCTACTGTTAACCAATTAGGCTATCCAGGCACGCTTTCCGCCCACCCCAAATTGTCAACTCATAGCACACTACCATTAGTTCTTGCTCGCAGCCCGTACTGGAATCCCGCAAGGTATCGAACGTTTTAATGCTTCCGCATTGAAACAGTCAACTGCCTGTTGGGTTATATATACAACTGCTAGTGTGATGTCTGTTGTTTTGATACAGTTTCAATGCAGACACGTTAATACGCTCGATCCCTCGCGGGAATCCAGTGTAGAGTGTAAGGGAAAGTAATGGGCACTGGGCACTACCATCGCAATGTGCTATATGTTGTGTATTTGGGTCGGATGAGAAGCGTGCCTGGAAAGCCTAATTGAGGCTAATTGTTTAAGGCGACCGCTGGCACGAAGGGGAAAATCCGGGATCGAATTCCGCTCCAGCACAAGTTTTCAGCTTCGCCGTTGAATTTATATCAACGCCACGAAACGGTCGCCATGTTTCAATGTTTCTACTTCCTTTGTTAACTAACTACAGTTTTTTTTTTCTTTTTATGGGACTTAACTACAGGGTCATCAGTCCCTAAACTTACAAACTACTTATGAACTACTTACGAACTAGGACGGCACAAATATCCATGCCCGAGGGGGGATTCGAACCCCCGACCGTAGTGGCCGTGAAGACCGTGACTGGAGCGCCTTAGTCCCCTCGGCCACCGCGGCCGGCTAACTACAGTTCCTGAGGATTCTTGCAATGAGTCTAAGTTTCGAATCTGCCTTACCCACGATTACTAAATGTTCAAATGTTTGTAGAGCGTATGGGACTTAACTACGGGGTTATCAGTCCCTAAACGTACAAACTACTTATCAACTAGCTACTACTAAGGACGGCACAAATATCCATGCCCGAGGGGGGATTCGAACCCCGACCGTAGTGGCCGTGCAGACCGCGACTGGAGCGCCTCAGTCACCGCGGCCGGCCCCACGATTACTTTTTTATGGTCGTTCCAATTCTGATCGCCCCTTATGTCTACTCCTAGATGTTTTATGTAAGTAATTGCTTCCAGTGTTTGTTCTGCTACTGTGTAGTTATAAATTAAAGGACCTTTCTTCCTAAGTAAACGCAGCACTTTACACTTGTTTATGTTGAGGCTCAATTACCGTTCCTGCATCTTGCGTCAATACCCGGCAAATTCTCCAGCATTTGACTGTCCTTTTCCAGTGTTGCGACTTCTTCCGATACGTTGCACGATGAGACAATGTTGCCAACTCTTCATTTCCATACATGTGTTTACATAATTCAGCCAATCTGATTTTGCTACATAAACTTTGGCCTGGATTCTGCTCTATTAGGAATCTCATGCCGGCGTCCAAGTACGGCATTTCTTCTTCGCCCTGTAAAGCTAAAACAAACGCTTAGTATCGTGGTGTTGAAAGCAGCACTGAGGGGTGGTCTCCTTTAGAAGGTGATACTAAATAGTGCTAATCGTTAGTCAATTAAAATAATGGATTTCGAATACGTCTCAAAGAACAGACAGTGTGGCAGACATGTGGTACAGCCAATAAGCTGTGAGAAGCCTGGAGGATAGACACCCAAACGACTCTAAATGTTGCACACTCTGCCCGAAAGAAAAAAAAATCGCACAGGTATGTTTTCTGTCCACTTCAGGTTTGCCTGTAATTTTATGGTTTCTTGCAAACATTTCGGACAAAAATAATAAAAATAGGAATAATAAAAATTTTAGACGATACGATTATGACTCTAGTACCGTGATAATATCTATGCAGTTAACACGTAATACTGTGTCTGTCATATTTTAACAAATAGCGAAAATAATTTGATATTTGAGTTTAGCTTTGACAATTATACTCTCCATTTTGAACTTTTACCTCTTTAAACTATTATTTTAATACCGTTCCCAAATTTTCATTATCTTTTACCGTTAAAATATTATCAAATGTTCAAATGTTTGTATAGTCTATGGGACTTAACTACGGGGTCATCAGTCCCTAAACTTACAAACTACTTATGAACTACTTACGACCTAGGACGGCACAAATATCTATGCCCGAGGGGGGATTCGAACCCCCGACCGTAGTGGCCGTGCAGACCGTGACTGGAGCGCCTCAGTCCCATCGGCCACCGCGGCCGGCAAAATATTATCACCTCTCTTGCCTTGGTAATTTGCTCTCTTTTTCAAGTTTATTTTCTTTGCCCGTACTTTACGTAAAATCAAGTGATAGTGTGAAATCGTCGTTATTTTTGCAAATATGCTGTGAGTTATGAAAATAACATAAGATAGCAAAGTTCTCGAAACTTTTCTCCTCTACATGTACATTTATTCAATTTTCGTCTTAGACGAACTGTTAAGGCGTTATTTGCAATTAAATTTACTGCTATGGAAAGGCCATTAAAAAGGCCTATTTTTTGTGTTACTAACCTATTTGTTGTCTAAAATATTTGGAAAAGGGAAGTACTGGCCGCTGGCGGCCAACTATTGCGTCTGTAAAATTTGCTGCCGAGCGGTTGAACGGCGCGACCTGGAAAGTGGGAACACTTTCATACAAACAGAAATCTCAAATCGCCGTTATTTTTGCAAATATCTCTGAAACGATGCGAGATATAAAAATACAGCAAAGTTGCAGAGAATTTTCTCCTCAACAAATTCGTTTATTATATTTTCGTGTGAGATGAACGGTTAAGCCGTTATTTCATTTAAATTTCAAGCTGTCAAAAGGCGATCGCAGAGGACCACTTTCAGTGGTAACCCAAAGTTGACCAATATGTGGGAAAGCTTCACGGATTTGATAGAGGACTGGGCAACAAGCAGAACGTGTCACCTACAAATATGGTTTATATACTTTCATTGTTGAGTTACAGGCATTTGTTGTGGTGTACATAACACAGCTCAGTTCACTATGCTTGTTAGGCATTGGTGTAAGGTGCATAGGCCACACGTACGTTTCGTCCCTATTCACGTCTGTGTGCAGATGTTAATTTTTCAAAGCCACGTGATGTCCGTTGCGTAGCCAAGTAAACACGACCGCATGGGTCACAAGCTAGAATGGAGTGATAAGTGTTGGCAGCTGTTATTGAGAGTACGTACAGTACAAGTCGTGTATTATTACAAAGGGGCCGCGCGGAATGACCGCGTGATCTAAGGCATCATGATACGTAGTGGGCGGCCGTTCCCACTGGAGGTTCGAGTAGACCCTCGCGCATATACAGGGTGTTTCACTAAGTGTGTTTGCCTCTGTAACTTATAAAATAATAGGTGACGGGGAAATTTAATTCGGTAGGTCAACACAAGAAATGGTACACTTTCTGCGGAGCTATGAACATAGTTTATTGTATCACTTTCCAAAGAGTTACAGCACAAAGATATAATTTTTTTAAATGGAACAATAGTTTTTTCTATCGTGCATTGGATTCGTTGATACCAGCTGCGTCCAAATCAATTTAAACTACATTCCTATCACTGTTAGTTTGGGAGCTACAACCCTTCAAAGTTTAGGTAGCGTAGGCTACGACAGCGTAGCTGACTGGCTAGTGGTCATGAGACAGTGGGCCGTGCACCAGGGAATAGCCACACAGCTTGTGATGACCTACCGCATTAAAATTTCCCGTCACCTATTATTTTATAAGTTACAGAGGCAAACACACTTAGTGAAACACCCTGTATATATCCCAGCTATCTTGTCCACCCAAAATATCTCTGGAACAATAACAGCTATTGGAAAACGATTTTCACCGGTATCAATGTACAGCTTGGGCCCATGAATGTAGATATTTGGAAAAATTCTAAAACGAAATCAAATGTGTTTTTTAACATAAACTTATGTTTTTTTAATGGACACCCTATTTTTTCAGCAATCAATAGCATGACGAATCACATAAACAATGGCGTTAATTCCATCGCAATATTCCAATTACATCCCGAGATATTGCGACGCGAAGTTGACGCTTGCAAAACCTAAAATGAGCTGCTAGCGCACGTCCTGAGGCTCAGGCGTGAACCCCATGCTGCCCGTAATCGCGATGTGATTGACATGCATAATCGCACTTCCATACTTACCAAGAGGTCCGAAACGAATAATAAGGTCTGCTGCCATCCTGCATTAAAGTCGTACATTCCAGCAGGTATTTATCCCATAGGCTAGGGGTGATACGGTTCTGTAACATATCTGTGTACCGCAACGTTAGTGACAAAGTTAACTTCGCTTATCGTTAATCCGTTACTAAAAAGGTAATGCCGTTCAACGTTAAAACTTTACTTTACTGTAGATCTAGCGCAAGTGACACTGAATCATTCACTCATAATAGTAATATATATATATATATATTGTGTGTGTGGCCGCGGTGGATTAGCGGCGCGTACTGGAGCACCGTGTTGCGATGCGCGCGGCCGTAAGCCGTTGGGGTTTCGAATCCCCCCTCGGGCTTGGATGTTTGTGTCGTCTTTAGTATAAGGTAGCTCATAAGTAGTTTGTAGGTTTAGGGACTGATGACCCCGTTAAGTCGCTTAGCCTTTACAAACATTTGAAAATTTTGTGTGTGTGTGTGTGTGTGTGTGTGTGTGTGTGTGTGCGCGCGCGCGCGTGCGTCAGATTTACAAACATTTAAAAATGTGAACATTACAATGGGGTAATCGAATCGGGAAATAGCAGACATGCACCTTGTGTACGGACGAACTCATCTCTAACGCAAATGTGGCACGGCGTTTGTATGCGGAACACTTTCTTAACAGACGTTTACCGAACAACAACAGGTTACAAAGAATACGTGAGCGTCTTTTCGAAACAGGCTCTCTGAGCAGACGTGTTTCTGATAAAGGGCGACCTAAGAGCACAAGAACACGTGACACAGAGGAACGAATTGTCAACCATATTCAGAGAAAGGAGCACCACATATTAAAACTGTATTTTGATATTCCTAATTTGTTTGAGATATTACCGTTTTCAAATACCATTCAACTCATTTTTATTTTTGCCGATTACTGCGCCATCTAGCATGAAACGAAAAGACTAGTTCATAGAAAAATTTTATATTTTTTCACTGAGAATATAAATCTGCAATAAATAATAAAGGTTCCTAATTAAGGTTTCAAAGTCACCCCCCCCCCCTCCCAGCCCGGGAATAGAGTAGTTTTATATAAACGGTTGGCCCTCTTGCAGATGGAAAACTTGTATTGAAACTTTTTTAATCAAGTTTGTATTTTCCAAATATCCCTCTGTTGCACAGTGGTAGAGTGCCAGACTACAAATCCAAAGGTCGCGGGTTCGATCCCCGCCAGGTCCTAGGATTTTTATCTGTCACTTTCCATTTCTTTCACCTCTGGCAGTATTGCTCATGTGAAAAATACCGAGTAGCACCGTGGTTCGGAACCCACGTTAAACTGTAGGTCCCCCTATAACTGGCTGGGTAAGTCAGTTCGAAGGTCGGAGGAAGACAACGGCATACCACCTCCATACAGGACCATGCCTAGTAAAGCACTGTGTTGTTCAAACCAATCTTCGGATTGTTGACTGCTTTACCTTACCTACCCAAAAAACAGTTGTAAGTTACTCACCGTGTGTTTTGTGTCTGTTGTTTCAGAGCGAATGCGCATAAGGCTTCAACTCTTTACTGGAATAAAATTCTTGAATATCCGTCTCCAGATTGCTTATATTTTTTAAAACATGACCGGTTTCGTGACAGCTGCCCATCTTCAGGTCAAATTTTGAAGTTACAGAGTAGCCTGTTCTGTGATGAGCGAAAGTTCACAGTCGTTACTGGAAGCTCCTAAAATTGCCGCGTGTAAGCGAGTCTAGTGGGCAAGGAACACTTTGATAGTAGCGCAGTTGAGAAGTTGTGTCTGATTGACAGTGCCAGGCTAGTTCGTGCTGCTGCGCTATCTACCGTGTCCAGGTGGCTAAGTGGATACAGCATCTATCTAGTAAATAGAAGATCCGTGATAGATCCCCAGTATGCGAACCAATTTTCAACTGCCTCATTGAATATGACAGTAATACCCACATTCAGATACTAGCGAAGGAAAATAAAAATATAGGCATTTATGGTAATTTTAGTTAATGTAGGGGTGCAATACTCGATAGAAAGTGCTGGAATAAGCCTGGTGTTTAAAGTACAGGCCTAACTCCACTTTATCTTGACGCCCGTGAGCGCCTTCTTCTCCTGCTACCCGCACAAGCGCTGAGTAATGTGGGTTACGGCTCATCTTTCTCCTACCTGAAGCAAAAGCCAGTGCTCGGATATCACGATCGACTTCTTGTCTCAGTTGACTATTCGAAACAAGTGGGTCTTCTGCAATGCTCCTTGTGTCTTATACCTGGACTCAGTCTCGTCCGTATCGCGTGGTCGATTTCACAACAATTGTTGAGCTGTCTGTTGTGTAGTTAAGCAGCTGAACGACGAAGTGCGGTTATGAGGGCACTTTTTACTTAGGAACAAGCAATGAAAACTGAGTTTAATAATGAGGAAAGGAAAATACATAGTTGTTCTTGTAAAATGTCGTTTGGTAAAGTTTATACACTATGGAGAACTGAAAACCAGGAAAATTCTCTCCAACCCTGGTCTTTGTAATATTTCTGGTTTAAGGAACTCATATTAAAATCGCAGTATTGCTTCAGTGCTGCCGGTTAGGGCCAATAGGCGACAGATGATAAAAGCTGGTGAGAACGACGACAGGTGGTACAATTGGTCGGGTTCTCATGAGAAAGGCACTGGCAAGTTTCCCCGAATTCTAGGGAACTCCCCGAGCGGCAGGCACTGGACGCCGATTGGGTTTAGTACTGGCGGTCACGAGCAAAAACGCAATCCTGTTTTTATTAATAGTTATTAATGTGTTAATTAATTGTTTGTGATTACACTATTGTTTTGTAGATTTATTAGATTAAGTATTTTAGGTAAAGAGTGAGTGTGGCGTTCTAGAAGTGTCGGTTGTCGCCAAAGCTTTAGGCGGTAGCGCGGAGCCCAGCTGCACTACTAGTCAGTTCACTGCGAGCCCCGACACGGTAAACATCTAACGGCACTTACGATAACCAGCCTTTTATTATCGGTCGATAATGGGGCTAAAAATATTTGTAAAGTGCGTGCAATGTATGTCAAAGTGTGTTATGACTTTTAATTTTGTGAATTTTGTACACTGATATTGACGTCAACTTGCAGTTTGTGGCTTCTGTATTCGTGTGATTGGTAAAAATAAAAGAGCCACTGGCATCTCTGAAAGAATTCATCGATTTCGTTAATGGTAGTTAGAAAGCCACAGTATCCACCACTTTCAATTTCAGCCTCACCTCAGAAATCTTCGAGCCTACGACCTGTGTGCTGCTTCTGCGCTGGGGACATCTACGAGAGAGAAGACACCAGGTTAGTCAAAGATTAAGTGACAACCGCCTAATGGCCTCACGTGCAACGTTCGGTCTATTACAACTAGACGAGTTAGCACGCTGCTCGCGGCAATGTGAGTGAGGTAAAGGGAAGATAGGAAAGTGTCGAGGAAACTGTCACAAGTGAACTTGATAACACAAACTTTAACCATAACATTGAGTTGGTTTATAGCTTTAATAATGTTTTCTATCTCCACCCCCGCCGTAAACTTGCTGGTACTAACTGGAGCTGCCGTACTCCTCTGTACTCTGCTATACTGACTCGTTGCTGTGGTGCGCAGGCATATTTAGCCGAGACCCCTTCTCGCTATTGGCCGGCGCGCGAAGCCGGCAAAAGAGATAACAAAACTGTGCGCGTCCCCGGCGGTCGAAGTAATGTGGGGCGACTTATCGCATCTTCTTCAATTTACGCGGCGACGTGTGTAGACCGCCACAACACCAACGTACCTCAAATTCGAGTGAAACGAAAGGATAAGAAGAATATGTACTCTTTCACTCTTTAACTGATTTTCATTTCAGTTGCTTATTTACGTTTCTACTTCTAGTATTACAGTTTCCTAATTGATTGAATTTTTATTTTTGCATTGTCTGGGATTAACTAATTACGTTATTGTTCCCAGTATGACTTTCACGTCCTTATTTGTTTCTGACTTCAAAAATAGGACATCTGTCTGTATCGACTTGCTTCTCTAAGTTATGTTTGGGTTTTGGGCCATGGATGCAGCTGCAAAAGACATTACGGTTAGTTGTGCCTCTGTATCTTATCCATGGCTTTCTTCTCTGAGTTGTGACTTTGTACGTAATACGTTTTCTTCTGTGATCTGTTCACTTCAAATCTCAATTCAAATGTTTAAATGTTTGTGGGGCTTATGGATCTTAACTGCGGGGTCATCAGACCCTAAACTTACAAACTACTCATAAACTACCTTATATTAAAGACAGCACAAACATCCATGCCCCAGGGGGATTAGAACCCCCGATGGGAAAGGGCCGACTTCGATTCATGTGTAGGGACTGATGACCATGGCAGTCCGGTCCAATAGGTTTAAAAACATTTGGCATTTTTGAACAGTCAAGCCGCGGTGGAGTAGCCTAGCGGTCTAAGGCGCCTCGCTGCGAAGCGCGTGGTTGCTCGCCGTCGGAGATTCGAGTCCTCCCTGGGGCATGGGTGTGTGTGTGTTTGTCCTTAGGTTAGTTTAGCTTAGTTTAAGTAGTTTGTAAGCTACGGACTGACCACGCAGTTTGGTCCGACAGATCTACAAACATTTGAACATTTTTTAAGTCAATAAGTCACATGCTGCCGCATTTGACGGCATTACACGGTAGCATGCGCAACATACAGAGTCGTGTGGGTGCTTAGCCTCCAGGTGTCAACTCTCACAAGTTACTGACTGTTCAAAATGTTCAAATGTTTGTATAGCTTATGGGACTTAGCTACGGGGTCATCAGTCCCTTACTTACAAACTACTTATCAACTACCTTATACTAAGGACGGCACAAATAGCCATGCCCGAGGGGGGATTCGAACCCCCGACCGTAGTGGCCGTGCTGACCGTGACTGGAGCACCTCAGTCCCCTCGGCCACCGCGGCCGGCTGTTCAAAATGTTTGTAAAACTATTGGACCATTGACTGTACCACAGTATAAACAAACCAGATGTATCAGAGACAAAAAAATACGATATCAAACGCACAGGACAGTGTACATCAAATCGATAACGTAACTACCGATCATGTCAACGGTAAAAAGTAATAAACATCTAAGCACAAGAAAGAAAGTTACCGGAACGACAACGCAAACTGTAAACGCGGAGAAATCGAAAACAGAAAACACAACCGATACTGGCTCTCACGAACGACACCAAGGGACAGATCGGAAAATATCAGATACGGGGATAAATAGCCAACAGAAAAATAGGTGGCATCAAAAGGACTTCACCCACAGTAATATTCTGCAAATCACATTTATGTGTATGGCAGAGGGTTCATCGAAGCGCGCCGGCCGCGGTGGCCGAGGGGACTGCGGCGCTTCAGTCACGGTCTGCACGGCCACTACGGTCGGGGGTTCGAATCCTCCCTCGGGCATGGATATTTATGCCGTCCTTAGTATTAAGTAGTTCATAAGCAGTTTGTAAGTTTAGGGATTGATGACCCCGTAGTTAAGTCCCATAAGCTTAACAAACATTTGAACATTTGAATTCATCGAAGCGCTTTTATGATATTTCTCTACCGTTCCAATCTCTAATAGCGCGCGGGAAAAAAGTAACTCTAAATCTTTCCGTTTTAGATGTGATTTTACTCGATTTATTATGATCTTGTCTCCCTATGTAGATGTTAATAAAATAGGTTCGCATTCGGAGGATACGGCTGATAAAAGAAATTTTCCAAATAGATCTTATCACAACGAATAACACCTTTCTTTTAACGATTTTCACCACAAACGCGACAATCTCTCGTGACACTCTCTCCCCTATATCACGATAATACAAAACGAGCTGCCCTGCTCTGAACTTTCTCTATATCCTCATCTGCTCTACTTGGTGGGGATCCGACAATGCGCAGGAATACTCCTAAATAGGACGCTCAAGTGTAGAGTAGAAAGTTTCTTTAGAATGACTGTTCCAGCTTCTAAGTACTCTCCCACTGAAACGTAGTCTTTGGTTCGACTTCCCTGCAACATTTTTCTGTATGTTCTTTCCAATTTAAGTTGTTCCTGTTATTCCTAGGTACTTAGTTGAATTTACGGCCTGTAGATGTGACTGAATTATCGTGTAAATTAAGTTTATCGTATTTCTTTTAGTGCTCATATAGATGACTTCACACTAATAATTATTTAGAGTCAATTACCAATATCTGCACCACGCAGATATCTTATCTAAATAATTTTATAGTTAGTTTTTTCTGATGACTTTACCAACCGATAAATGACAGCATCATCCGAGAGACTTGCTCACCACGTCTTCTTACATCGTTTATAAAGATAAGGAAAGTTGGGACCCTATAGCTATTCCCTGGGGAATGTCAGCTAACATTGCTGTTTTATTCGATGAGGCTCCTTCAGTTGCTGCGTACTGTGTCCTTTCTGACAGCAAATCGCGAATCCAATGCCACAACTGTTGCGCAATTTGATTACAAGACGCTTGTGAGGTACAGTGTGAAAAGCATGCCGGAAATCTAGAAATATAGAATCAATCTGAGATCACTTGTCTACAGGATTCATTACTTCGTCTGACAAGGGAACATCATCAACTCGGCATCATATTTTCTTGAGAAAAAATTAAATGAGCTAGATATCAACCACAGAAATCGATATCACGTGAAAATTTGGGGCATTATTCATATACTACGCAGTTACGGCCTCCTCAAAGAACAAGTTTTTAAACATTCGCGCTCGGGTTTTTCCTCACTTGGCCCGCTTCACTGCGGTCACTTAATGCCCGAACGTCTAATACTGTGAGCAGAGTGTAGTAAGAGGTTTCTGTTTGCGATGTAAATTAACTCACAGGCTGTCGTGCGACATCTCCAGGAGTGGTATGGAACGATGACTAATCTGCAACGATTAAATGTCAAAGAATTAGAGCTCTTTAAAGTCGTCACAGGTAAGCATAATCATTTGCAGTTATTAGACGTACTACACACGGCAAAAGAAAATATATTGCGCTTTGTTTATGCTTTTCTTATATCTTTGAACTGCGTTGCAGATATCATAGACAATTGTACTGATGAAGACGTGCTGGATGCAGAAGAAAATAGCGGGTTGACGTTCGGTGCAGATTTATAAGAGGATGACGCTGACAATAACGACGCTGCCATTTCACCACCGTCAGATTCGTCGAGCACTTACATTGCTTCAACGGAGCTTGGGCGTGGAGTTGAGGTCGTCAATGATGGTGAAAGCTGCTTGATGATTTTAAATCGTCGAACACCATTTTGCCCGTCTCCGTAACAGAAGAATATATGCAACGAGCCGTTTGCGTTTTCTACAGCGCGTCACAACTGCAGTGGAAACGAATGAGAGGGTTTCTCCGCAAGCAGGGTACCGTAATTTAATTTTCAGTACCTTCTATGCTCATCATTTTGTAAAGCTGCCACTATTGAAGTGGAGTAAACTTAAAAGAGTTACAGTATATATGTTTCATTTTGTAGTATTATTTCCTCTTCCACATCCCTAGCTCTTCACCTCTGAACTTGAGATTCCTTAAGTTTATCCAGGTCCCATTTCCTTATTTTCTTATCTTTCTGCTGTCCCTTCACTGCACAGCACTTCTCGTTCGGCCATTGCCGGCCGCGATGGCCGCGGGGACTGAGGCACTTCAGTCACGGTCTGCACGGCCACTGCGGTCGGGGGTTCGAATCCCCCCTCGGGCATGGATATTTGTGCCGTCCTTAGTCTTAGCTAGTTCATAAGTAGTTTGTAAGTTTAGGGACTAATGACCCCGTAGTTAAGTCCCATAAGCTATACAAACATTTGAACATTTTGTTCCGCCATTAAGCGGCCGCAGCGAAGCGCGCAGAGTGAGGACCAAGCCGAGCGCGCTAATGTTTAAAAGCTGTACTTTGAGGAGGCCGTAACTGCGTAGTATCTGAATAATGGCCCAAATTTTCACGTGATATCGATTTATGGGGTTGATATCTAGATCATGTACTTTTTCTCAATAAAAAAATTCAAATGTTTGTTAAGCTTATGGGACTTAACTGCGGGGTTATCAGTCCCTAAACTTACAAACTACTTATCAACTAGCTTATCCTAAGGACGGCACAAGTATCCATGCCCGAGGGGGGATTCGAGCCCCCGACCATAGTGGCCGTGCAGACCGTGACTGAAGCGCCTCAGTCCCCTCGGCCACCGCGGCCGGCTCTCAATAAAATATGAGGTCGAGTTGGTGATGTTCCCTTGTGAGTAAAGAAGCAGCTGTGTTTCACAAGAACGATACTTTCTGAATCCTTGTTGACTATAGGTGAACACGTTGTTCTCTTCAAGGTAGTTCAGAATATTTGAGGAAAGTATATGTTCCAGAGTCCTGTTGCAAACCGACGTCACTAAAAATGTTCAAATGTTTGTATAGCTTATTGGACTTAACTACGGGGTCATCAGTCCCTAAACTTACAAACTACTTATGAACTACTTACGAACTAGGACGGCACAAATATCCATGCCCGAGGGGGGATTCGAACCCCGACCGTAGTGGCCGTGCAGACCGTGACTGGAGCGCCTGTCTCCTCGGCCACCGTGGCCGGCCCGACGTCACTGATATAGGCCTGTAGTTTTGCGGATCACACCTATTGCCTTTCTCGAATAATGGAGTAACCGGTGCAACATTGGAGTACTTGGGCACGGATCTTTCACCGAGCAAAACAAGATTGTAGATCATTCTACTAGTTTCAGATGGGACTTTCACGAGACCTACAACAAGCTTCTCTTTATTCGTGTTATGAGACTGGTTGCACCGTTTTCCTGCCAAAGCTATTCTCGAGGTGACGGGACGAAATGTGCGCCCTTACGGCTGGGGATGTGTGGCGGGGCTTTTGATCTCGGCTGGTGTGGTAAAGAGCGCGCCTTTCATCGGAAGCGTTTGCGTGTGTGCGCGCCCTCCGCTGTGATATTGACGCCAGGGGACGCTTCGGTCGCCGCTCCGCTTCTGAGGCCAGTTGTGGTCGTCGGCGCGGTCTTCTCTTGTTCTCTCCGAGCCAGCGCTTTCTACTCTCAGCCAATAACATTCCAAGAGTCACTCACAAAAAGTACAACCATTTCACACTACTTTTTTAATAAGCTACTACTGACGACTCAAATAACATTCCTTTTTTTTTTCTTTTGACAGTGATAATTGATTTGGTAAAATATAATGCAGACAACCTCCGCAGAGTATCCTTTTAAAAGGCTGCCGCCATGCCTTTCTAATATTTAAAAAACTTGTAGAGACGATTTATTTCGTCACTCTCACCGTATTTAGTACACTGGTGGATGCGTAATTGTACAGAAACTATGGTGTGCATTGTCTAAAATTAATCTGGGTGGTCATAAAGTCTCGATATGTTTCTAAAAATAGGAGATTAACTTTAAAATGTTTTTCGGAATATTTGGAAAAATGCAAATCGGATTAAAAAAGTTGCAATAAATGTTGTTCTCCTCCAAGGGGAGGGGAGCATCCATTAACGCAAACCGAGCGAGGTGGCGCAGTGGCGCATTCGGAAGGATGGTGCTTCAAATCCACCTCCGGCCATCCAGATTTAGCATTTCCGCGATTTCCCTAAATCACTCCAGGCAAATGCCGGGCCGGCCGCGGCGGCCGAGGGGACTGCGGTGCGCCAGTCACGGTCTGCACGGCCACTACGGTCGGGGGTTCGAATCCCCCCTCGGGCATGGATATTTGTGCCGTCCTAAGTGTTAGCTAGTTCGTAAGTAGTTTGTAAGTTTAGGGATTGATGACCCCGTAGTTACGTCCCATAAGCTACACAAACATTTGAACATTTGCAAATGCCGGGATGGTTCCTTTAAAAGGGCACGGCCGATTTCCCTCCCCATCCTTCCCCTGAAATCCGAGCATAAGCTCCGTGTCAATGACCACGCTGTCGACGTGCCGGCCGCGGTGGCCGAGGGGATTGAGGCGCTCCAGTCACGTTCTGCACGGCCACTACGGTCAGGGGTTCGAATCCCCCCTCGGGCATGGATATTTGTGCCGTCCTTAGTGTTAGCTAGTTCGTAAGTAGTTTGTAAGTTTAGGGACTGATGACACCGTAGTTAAGTCCCATAGACTATACAAATATTTGGACTTTTTTTTTTTTTTTTTTTTTTTTTTTTTTGCTGTCGACGGGACGTAAAACCCTAAGCTTCCTACCTTCCATTAACGCAAATCTTGACCCCATTGCACCACCCTCGGCGGCGGGAGTGGAGGGTGACTTTAAAATCTTAAATAGGTACCCCTAATTTTTATTGCAGATTTGGATTCCCCGTGAAAAAATGTGGAACTCGTATGAAACAGTTTGTCGTTTCATGTTGGATGGTTCTGTAATCGTCAAAATAAAAATCTGTCGAAAATTTTTGAAAATGATAATATTTCAAACAAAAATAATAACCAATATTTAATGGAACATTGTTCCCATGGAAAATAACGATATAAAACTTTTAAACAATATAATAATTGCAGCAGTCTAGATCGAAATATAATATTTATTTTATTTTATTGTGATGACCGGTTTCGATCAGCAAGGATCATCATCAGTTCATGTCCTTGGTGAGGAGCTGACCTATCACTTGTGGAGTAGTATACAGGGTAAATCACCTAACACTTGCACCGCAAATATTGCGGAAACGGAAAATGCAATTAATGTGCGGTTTTCACAGAATGGATTGGCAGTCAAGGACTGCTAATAAACAGATTGTAAAAATACCTAGAAAGTGTATTTTTTATGCAAGCATACAATTATTCAAATGGAACAACGGTTGTTTCTATCATGCACTGGAATTTTTGACACCAGCTGTGTACAAAGAATTTTGAATGACATTTTTGTCACGTTTAGTTTGGCAGTACAACCACTCAAAGTTTTGGGGGCGCAGGCTACGACGGCGTAGCTGACTGGCTGGTGGTCATGAGACAGTCGGGCGTGCCCCAGGGGCTAGCCACTCGGCCAGTCAGTTACGCTATCGCAGCCTTCAACCCCGAAACTTTGAACGGTTGTAGCTGCCAAACTAAACGTGATAAAAATGTCATTCAAAATTCTTTGTACACAGCTGTTGTCAAAAATTCCAGTGCATTGTTCCATTTAAAAAACTGTATGTCTGCATAAAAATACACTTTCTAAGTAATGTTACAATCTGTTTGTTGACAAAAAATACGAGCCCCTGACTAGCAATCCATTCTGTGAAAACCGCACATGAATTGCACTTTCCGTTTCCGCAATATTTGCGGTGCAAGTGTTAGGTGATTCACCCTGTATATATCTCATATTTATTGAACTATATGTTGTACAATCGTATAATTTCAGGCATACAACGGTTTATATATGTGATTATGTCTGTAATATCTGTTGATAATACAGTTAATATTCAAGATTAAAGCCTAGTGCATGATGGGGCGACATTCCATGAACGTTAGTGTTTCTGTCCTCATATCTCATGAACTACGTGTCGTACATTTTCGTAGATTCATTCAGCCGTTTGTGTGTATACTGTCTGTAAAATTTGCTGCTAGTACAATCTGTAGTGTAGAAATTATGAACTGGAACGTCATTTCGAATGCTGTAGTTTTACTCCATGAACAGCGGAGAAGAAGTAAGCGAGAGAGATTTTTCCTTTCATCATTTTGCTGTGGTTGTCGACGTGAAAAAGTGTAATAAAGGTTTGAAATGAAGATTAAAGTTTGTCGCAAGTCGCTAATTATTTTCATTCTCATACAGCGTACGAATAAAGACTCGTCGTATTATGTGATAGTTTTTAGCAACTCCTATTGTTTATGACGTTATATCTCAAAAACAATAAATCGTATGTGGTTCTTACCCCTACACCAATTGTTACCTTACGGTAAAGAATAAGTGCACCAAATTTGATTGAAATCGGTCCATTGGTTTAAGAAGAAATGTGCAGCATTCTCGCGTGTTGCAGAAGTTTTTCGCGCATCTCATTGTTTATAACGTCTTATCTCCTTACCTATGTGTTGTATGTAACTCTTACACTTACGGCGACCGTCCTCTTGGTTCGAAGTCAAGTGTGAAAACTTTCATCAAGATTGGTACAAAACTGCAGGTACGTATGAAATGCAAACCTGCGGACACACTGCTCAACAAAAGTAGGGGGTAAAGTCCTGCCACATTATGCATCACGTTTTAATCCGTTTCATATCTACTGCTAAGAGACAACTCTATTCCACTCAGCTTAATGAAATTCCTGAATGCTGACACTGCTGTTGACAGTTTTAAACTACGAAGCATACACTGCTGTAGGCGAATGCGAGTACCCGTTATTTCCGGCAGATGTACCTTTTAATTTGAAGAGACTGCAGTTTCCAGCGAGACTTGCATTTTCTGTTAAGGTTAATACATTATACGGCAATATATTAAATATTGCGGATTGGAAAAAAATGTTCAAATGTTTGTAAATCTATCGGACCAAACTGCGTGGTCATCAGTCCGTAGCTTACAAACTACTTAAACTAAGGTAAACTAACCTAAGGACACACACACACACACACACACACACATATGCCCCAGGGAGGACTCGAACCTCCGACGGCGAGCAACCGCGCGCTCCGCAGCGAGACGCCTTAGACTGCTCGGCTACTCCACCGCGGCGGTTCGAGTCCTCCCTTGCGCATGGGTGTCTGTGTCGTCTTTAGGTTTAAGTTAGTTTAAGTAGTTTGTAAGGTTAGGGACTGATAACTACAGACGTTAAGTCACATAAGTATTAAAAGAAAAGAAAAAAACCAACGAAGTGATGATATGTGTTCATCAAGAAAACGAAATATACGTCGACGTGGAGAATACACAAACAGCTCCATAAAGGCAGACGTGGAGTATCACAGAATACCGTAAGTACTGAAATATTAAATGAACTTCGCAATAGCTCGTGCTACAGAAGTTGTTTCTAGCCTAGTAGGTCAAATTTAAGAAATTGTAACATAGCAAAGATTGTGAACTGTTATAATGTGAAACGTAGCAAAATAATGTTTATAACTCTACTGCAGTATTATACAAAAAAACAACCAATTATTGCAGGCCACTGATGATGCTTCACAAATAAATAAGCGAAACGCGTAGAAAAAGAAAAAAATCTTTTACTTAGTTCCAATAGAAGGCAATACAGCTCCACTAATTATTTTAACTGTTTGCAAATTACACAATGAAAAGAGAGACGTTTTTAAAACTCGTAGCTGTAATTCACACAAATCACTTGTCCTTGTGTAAAGTTAACGTAGACAAGTAGTATAACAAGTAGTATATACAGTTTCATACAGTAAATGGCGTGAGACCATTAATAAATACAGACTTTGAACATAAATCTGTAGCTAAGGTAGAATATAGGTGTTTGCATTAACGAGTGATTAAATTGGAAGAAACATATTGAAGATCTCCTGAAACGTTTGAGTTCAGCTACTTATGCTATCAGAGTCATTGCAAAATTTGGTGAAATACATCTCAGTAAATTAGCTTACTACGCCTATTTTCATTCATTGCTTTCATATGGGATCATATTCTGGGGCAATTCAACATTGAGTAAAAAAGTATTCATTGCACAAAAGCGTGTAATCAGAATAATTGCTGGAGCCCACCCAAGAGCATCCTGCAGACGTTTATTTAGGGATCTACGGATCTTCACTGTAGCTTCACTATATATATATATATATATTCACTCATGAAATTTTATTAACAATCCGACCCAAAGTAATAGCAGTGGGTCTGCACGGCCACTTCGGTCGGGGGTTCCAATCCCCCCTCGGGCATGGATATTTGTGCCGTCCTTAGTTGTAGGTAGTTCATAAGTAGTTTTTAAGTTTAGGGACTGATGACCCCGTAGTTAAGTCCTTTAAGCTTAACAAACATTTGAACATTTTTAATAGCAGTGTGCATAGCTACAATACTAGGAGAAAGGATGATATTCACTATTCAAGATTAAATCTAACTTCGGCTCAGAAAGGGGTGAATTATGCTGCCACAAAAGTCTATGGTCACTTACCAAGTTGCATCAAAAGTTTGACAGATAGCCAACTAGTATTTAAAGAGAAATTAAAGGAATTTCTGAATGGCAACTCCTTCTACAATGTAGATGAGTTTTTAGATAAAATTTAAAAAAAAATAAATGTAATAAAAATCCTTAAAATATTGATTGTCAAGTGAAGACAACATTTACTAAACTGACACGTTCCACATCATCACGAAATGTCGTAAATATGATCTATGGAACAAGTGTTAATCTAATCTAATCTAACTGTGCTAATTCGTTCAAGTATTGTCTTATTCCGTTATCGTGTGTTCTTCCACTTATATTTCGACTGTTCGGACCCGAGAGAATAATTCGTCGGAGCTACGGCTGAAACTGCGGCTGATGGAGATGTATGAACGAAAGAGGGCGCTTCCCCTGCGGAGTATCGCTTAACTGGGAGCGGTGGCACCGCGGGGGGCCTTCTGTCAACATAACAACCGCCGGGCCGACCACTCCGGTTACACCGACTCCTGCAGCGAGCCTCTGCTTTCCTTGCAGCCCGCACTCACACAGCAGAAATACTTATTTCTAATGCTTCAGCAACTCACGGTAGTGATTATGTTCACTTGCCTGTTTCCCATCGGTACATGCAAATTAATTCAGATATTTGTAAAGTTAGGCACCAAAATGCTGAGCTCCTCTTTCCCTAGAGGTACAAACTACATCAACTTACTTATGCTAAGGACAACACACACTTCCATGCACAAGGGAGGACTCGAACCTCCGACAAGGCGACACGCAAGTCGTGGCAAGGCGCCTCACACCGAGGGGCGTATATAAAGAGGGGTGAGTATAAAGAAAAAAAAATAGCTACATTTTTAGATTTAATGTCAACAAAAAGATCGCTTAATGTCGGTAACGTAAAAGAGGTCCAGCGCAAATTATCCTCTGCATATGAGCAGCAAAACTGATACAAAACATCATGGTGCGACTATTTAACCTTTAGCCCGTACACCGGTCTTTTGGACCGGGGCGACCCCATTCTTCCCCCTCCCCTTCTCTTTGAGTGCGTGTCAGCACTCTGCCCTCCACAGTAGCCTCAAGGCAGTTGAAGAGGAAGTCGAAGTAAGTCTTTTCTTCGTTGTGCATCTGTTCGAAGTTCTGAAATTAACGAATTGCACTCTCCGCTCCCGGTCAAAAACGGCCGTTGTGTACACTGAATGTCTTTACTTTCTCCGATCCAATGTACCCCAATTACCCTCAAGTTGTGTTTCTCCTTTCACAATCAACTGCAAGTCTATAAAATTGGAAAAAATCTACATATCAAGTGTGTGAGGAAACTATTGGGCGGTGTATGCTGGGGAAGGGGGAGACCGAATGGTGCACTACATGCATTTTAAGACAATTAGATGCGAAAGAGGCCGAAAGAAAAAGAAAGAAACGGCACCGCGGTCTTAAAGACCAAGTGCACGCTTTGTGTGCCATAAGAGGGTGTACGGGCTGAAGGTTAAAGTTGCTTTACTTATCTTTACAATAATGTAGGCTCTCAGAAAAATATATGCTATATTCGCTACTGCTTAGACAGTTCGGCCAGTCCCGCGTGGACTGAGGCGCTCCAGTCACGGTCTGCACGGCCACTACGGTCGGGGGTTCGAATCCCCCCTGGGGCATGGATATTTGTGCCATCCTTAGTCTTAGCTAGTTCATAAATAGTTTGTAAGCTTAGGGACTGATGACCCCGTAGTTAAGTCCCATAAGCTCTACAAACATTTGAACATTTTTTTTTTTTTTTTTTTTTTTTTTTTTTTTTAGTCTCGCGCGACCACGTGCGAAACGATTTAGATTTTCTGAGGTTCAAGCAGTGCTTAAGCACGTAACCGTGACGCCATTTCTAATCTACACATAACTTGTGCCTTTTAAAAGCATATTGGCATGATTACTCGCTTCGTAAGTTCATATTTAAGTGCTTATCTCTCTTAAAACACTTTCTCTAACTTCGGAAACAGTCATGACAACAGACTGCGATCAGGCAATTGTAATTATTGTCGTTTCTTTCTACTTTGTTCTCTTCGGAGCCCTTCTGACTACGCCAGATATTGGCTATTTGATGTTGATTGTTCTGATGTTGTGTATGTGCCCTCTTTGGGAGTAAAACAATTAACAACGCGTAAACGAGAGAATTATGATTTAAATAAGAAAATAAACCTCTTATAAATATCTTACGATAAATTAAACAGACATTCAACAAAATTATGAGGCATACTTATGACAAATTATTTGTTCTCTCCTTGAAAGATCCAAAAAACATGTCGTACGTTTGATGGTGTAAAATTCCTCAAAAAGAATGATATTAAGATTTCGACTATCATAACCACCGAAACCAAATTCTGAACAGTAGGGCACGTATACATGTTGCTTCTTTGAAATAACTTTCTCAATCAATGTACTCTTTCCAATATTCGTGTCACCAAATATATATTTAATACTTATAAGAGGTAATCCGTCTTATGCTGACTGCAGCAAAGAGATTAATTTTACACCAGACGCGTTTCGCTTTTTATTTTAAAAGCATTTTCTGTGGTCTGTAAATGATACAAAATGTTTTTACAGTTTGTTTTCGATACATAGATTAAAAACAGTTATTAAAAAACTTTGTGCACGTTAGGCCTATGTGTTTTTAACTTGATATTTGGTCTACTCACGGTGTTGATCTCTTCTTTACAGCTTACTGCTTTTTCTCCGTCTTGTTGGCTGAGTTGGTTAAACCAAAGTTTTTTAATAAATGTTTTAATCTATGTATCGAAAACAAACTGAACCATCACTTTGTATCATTTACAGACCACAGAAGATGCTTTTAAAATAAAAAGCGAAACGCGTCTGGTGTAAAATAAATCTTTTTATTGCAGTCAGCATAAGACGGATTACCTCTTATAAGAAATTTTAACAGCTACTACGGAAGAAGGCCACACAACTAAACATAGTAAATATAATTGCTTCTTATAAATCTGCGTGGACAAAAAGTCTTCATTATATCAGTCAAATACTCGCTTTGCACAACCGTATTATTTCAAATGACATTCGCTTAATGCACGGACAGCAATAAGTTTCGCCTGAAAGCATTCATAATATGTCTCAACAAATCTAAGCCCACACCAATTATTCACTAAAAATGCATCTGTATAATCTAAATTGGTAGTACGTTCAGCCCACCTACGATAGATGCCATTTTCCCATACTCGAAAATAAGAATTTCACTGCTAGTATGCTTCGTGTGCCATCTACGCATCCGGCTAAACATAGGTCGAATAAGAAAATTACGACGACGGCAAATTCACTGACGACGACGCATCCTTCTTATCCTCATCATCCGACGAGATATTAAATACCTCCGGGGCGCCTCCATATCCGACGCCTCTGGAGATTCCACATCATCCTTAACTCTTTCAGTCATACTTTTACAATAGGAACATAATTACTAATGTCTGTTCACACTTGTACAATAGGAACATAATTATCAATGTCTGTTCATTGAAGCAACTGTTACAACTGAAATATCACATTTTGGAGCAATCATAACCGGCATGTTTGCACGTACATTATTAGACTGTAGAATCATGCGTCCGTTATAACCGGCTAGACAAAGGGAGGTCATCATCAGAATCATAACTGTCGTCAGGAGCACTTTGAACTCCACTCAAATCACCTAACACCATCGGATTTGGCAGATTTGCTGCCTCTTCTTCGTCATCTTCAGAGCTACAAATGCTCTAGTTACCTGAAGGGATGTCTTCAAACAAGTATTGTCCAATCACGTTCTCTCCTAAGCGGCGCGTGCGACGCGACATACTGTAGAGAATATGAAAAAAAAAATGACGTTACATCCATAAGCTAACCCGCCACCGTCATGGTGGTTTGTAAGCAAACCACCACATTCCCTTAGTAACTACTCAGTGAATATACAAAAGTAACAGTACCTGTATGCCAACACACATAAAATAGGTCTATGAGAATACGTTCAATAAAATACATTACAGAAAACATGTTACGTACCCGTTGTATTGATGTTTTTATCAGACACTCGAGACAAGGTACGTTAGCGCTATATTCAATGCAACTGGTATGCACTGACATTCATGCAATGTACCCGGAATCTGTCATTTGTTTTGAAGCACAGTACAAACGGACATACTAATTCAACCGTTTATCGCTAGATGGCGTGGAATAGAAGTACCGTGATCGAAAAGAGGTGGTTAGTAACACTAACCACCAAGACTGAAAGAGTTAACGGTTAAACGATACTTTATATGACAATGTGCATGAACTACATTCAAGCGAGAGAGCAAAGCCTCATCACTGATACTAAACTCACTTGACACGAATATGTTTGATGTTCAAATATGAAAGAGTAATAAAACATGTTTGATTTATATTAGGCCTACAATGTTTCGTGCATGTCCTGGTACTAATTGTAATGAGCCTACTTTATCGTTTTTTTAGGTTACGTAGGTGGGCTGAACGTACTACCAATTTAGATTATACAGATGCATTTTTAGTGAATAATTGGAGTAGGATTATATTTATTGAGAAATATTATGAATGTTTTCAGGGGAAACGTATTGCTGTTCGTGTATTAAGTGAATGTTATTTTAAATACTACCTATTGTTGAATTTAATGGAAAAAAGTCTTCGTGTATAGATTTCGTTTCTGCGCAGAACAGGGGATATGAAAAAGAGGTAAGTATTGAATGATTAATTTTGAGAAGCATTAACGATGGACAACAACAAATAGTAATATCACGGAAGAACATCACACTGGCCCAGAATGCAGACTTGCAGGGCGGAAACACGGAGAGGCCATTAAGTAATTAATGACAGCATTGCCCTAATTCTCGGCTCTTTATGAGCCGCTAGAGAATTCATATTGCAGTGCTAAGCAGGGGCGTAAGAGCGATGGATTACTCTTGGCATCTCTTAATCCACTACCCTTATCTCGTCCATATTTAGCAGAGTGGCACAGTTTATGGAAGAGCTGCAGCACAGTTGGTCTTTGTGTATACAATCCGACAAACACGCTAACATGACTATATGGAGGAGAGAAAAAGCAGCCGCGATGGAGTGGCCCAGCGGTCTAAGGCACCTGGCTGCGGAGCGTGCGGTTGCTCGCCGTCGGAGGTTCGAGTCCTCCCTAGGGCATGGGTGTGTGTGTTGTCCTTAGGTTAGTTTACCTTAGATTAAGTAGTTTGTAAGCAACGGACTGATGATCACGCAGTTTGGTCCGATAGATTTAGAAAATTTATTATAGAGAAAAACCACAGCCCTTCAAACAGCGGGTACAAACGTATTTTTGTTGTACATATAGCAAGCTGTGAACGAAAGCCAGGAGAAATCTGGAGAAGGAATTTAAGTTCAGGGTGACGTAATTCCGTCAAAGACTGCAAAGGAACTGGAAGAGCAATTGAACGGAATTGACAGTGTAATTAAATGAGCGTATAAGATGAAAATTAACAAGAGTAAATCAAATGTAATGAAATGTAGACTGTAGCCTAAGAAAATATGTCGATGCAAACGGAATTAAATTAGGTAACGAAACATTGAAGGTGGAACATGACTTCTGTTACTTTGGCAGTAAAATACGATGGTCGAAGTACAGAGGATGTTAAATGCAGAATGGCAATAGGAAAAGAGTGTTACCGAAAATGAGGTATTTGTGAACACCGAATATTAATTAATGTGTTAAGAAGTCCTTCCTGATGGCATTTGTGTGGAGCGATGCCTTGTACAGTAGTGAAACAGGCGATAAATAGTTCAGAAGGCAGGGTAGAGACTTTGGAAATGTGGTGCTATAGAAGAATGCTGATTATTAGGGAGGTACTGACGAGAACTGGGGCGAAACGGAAAATCTGTCACACCTTGATTAATAAAATGGATCGCTTGGTAGGACACATTCTTGGACATCGAGGAATCGTGAATTTAGCATTGAAGGGAAGTGCGTGGGGTACAAATCTCAAAGGCAGACCAAGAGGCGAATATATAGTAAGCAGGTCCAAATAGACGTAGCTTGCCGTACTTATGAGGAGCTGAAAAGGCTTCCTCAAGATGAAATATGGTGGAGAGGCGCATCAAATCAGTCTCAGAACTGAAGAACACAACAGCAACAATAGTATCTAGCCTTTAAGGTTCATGAACTGGCAACAACACTCTCACTTACAGTGTGTTATGTTGCTTGTTGAGTCAAACCAAAGGTTTGCAATCTGGTAATAGCTGAATCCTTCCTATCACGATTCACTGTACCATCTACTGCCGTGACTTCCGCCTCTCAGATAACATTGTCGTCCCTGCGGCCCATTGTGTGGTCTCCGAGACTTTTATGAGACTACGTGAGTCTCTAGTCCAGAGCTTTCCAAACTGGGTGTCGCGGGTGTCGCGTAGTAGTATCAAGGGTGTCGTGAGACTAACAAATTTAGACTCTAAACAAAAAAAACTTGTCATAAAATAACACAAAATATCGTTCTCTTCATACTACGCTGAAGGCTCGCCTGCAGCTAATCATCCTTCTCTTTATTCAGTGCCCCACAGATCACGTATTAAAGGAATGATCGGTGCACATTAATTGCATGCTCAGCCGCTAGGCGGTAGCTCTGCTTCATCAGCAGTAGATACCCCGGGCTCTTTCAAGCAGCTAGCAGGTGCCAGATTCCAGCAAACTGCGCATGCGCAAAGCTGCTGCTGATACTCGATAACCGCTCTTTCCATGCGCAGTTTGTTGGATCTAGCAACTGCTTGAACGAACCTTCACTGTAGTCTGCTTTCCTTCTCAAAAAGCTGCACCTGAGCGTTTTTTAATGGATGTTTCAAAGCCACGTCACCCTCAGTAGAGTTTCTTACAATTAAATGTCGATCAATGACACAGTGGGTGTAAAATCTGTCACAGATTGTTCAAAATGTTCAAATGTTTGTATAGTCTATGGGACTTAACTACGGGGTCATCAGTCCCTAAACTTACAAACTACTTATGAACTACTTACGAACTAGGACGGCACAAATATCCATGCCCGAGGGGGGATTCGAACCCCCGACCGTAGTGGCCGTGCAGACCGTGACTGGAGCGCCTTAGTCCCCTCGGCCACCGCGGCCGGCACAGATCGTAAAAGCAGTCACAATTGTCCACTGACAAAAGCTATTCAGTAGCGATTTTTAGTACGAAGTATGGCCGGGTGCTTAACGGAGAGTAGTATTTTAAATGCAGTGATCGTTGGTTCGAACCGTGGTATGCGTTAATATTTTTTACTCTCAGTTTCCTGTATGTAACTGGTTATGGGACCAGAAATGACATTCATATTCTTACTTGTTACAAATATGTATCCATTTTTCCGAATATGTCGGGACTTCCGAGGTCGTGGTGAAGCAAGAACCTAACATTAGAACTTAAATAATAATTCATCACTTCTCATAAACATATCCTCTTTATTTCTGAAAATAATGTGATACTGTTGAACTAAAAGCGAACAGCCACTGTGCTTTCTAAGTGAGAAATCCGAGCAGCTAATTTCCATATGCCCTTTTCAATCGATCTAGCAAAACCGTATCTGGCTCTGACATGTACTCACTACAGCGAAAATTGGTTTCCGAAATTCAGTTTTCGTGTTTCGGAAGTTGGATCCTGTGGTGTCGCACAAGTACAAAGTGCGCGCCACCTGCTTTCGCCGCGCCCCGCCATGCACGCACGGCGCGGCGTTCTCACGACGACAGCCACGAGCGCCCTCTGCTGCAACCCCGCTCGTGGCCACCACGGAAAGACACCGGTCACTTCGGACGGAGATAGCAACCAGTTAGGACCTTCGTAATCAGATAGGCACCATTGAAGACTTTGCTATCGTACAGGCACTAGGCAGGCCTCTAACAACTATGTATCAACATTCTGCAGTACTATGTAAAAGTTAAGTATTGTTACATTCTGTGCAATATATATATCTTTCTAATTTACTCTAGTGTTTATACTTTCTGGCTGCTCCCCTCCGTACCTGCACCAGCGTGCTATTTTGTTCCGGTGTCGGGCTCATTCCACTCGGCCACCGACACCTACGACGAGGCTGGGACACAAAAGCGGCGACGAAGTTGGGACACAAAAGTGGCGACGAGGATGGGATAGAACCGAGAACCAACCCACTTGCAGCAGCCAGACAGCAGCAGTCGGAGCACGCAGAAATTGCGCCCGCCCACCCACCCTTATTATAAGATTTTTGGGGGAACGTTTTCAGTTACGTGTGTTGTGGACTTTTTTGTTGCAGAGCGTCCTCATTTATCTTGCATTTGTGTTTTGTTATAAGTTACTTGTATGCGCGGCGCCTAATCGGTCAGCATGGCCACTACCCCGAACCCAAACTTAATGGAAATTATTCAGTTACAGACGGCGCAAATAACACAACTTCTCCAGGCGGTGGCGCAGTTGACAACTCAACAACAGCCGTCGCATCAGCAGCCCACACCTGCCGCCGCACCGCTTCCGACGTTCCGCCAGTACAACGAACGTGAGGAAGAATGGAGCGACTATTTCGCACAGTTTCAAGAACTCGTCGCGGCTCATCAAATTACAGGTCAGAGAGTGAAGAACCTTTTCTTATCGATTGTGGGCCCCCAGACCTTCGTACTATTGCAAAAACTTTTCCCTCTCGCATCTCCTCGTGATGTAGACTTTGAACAAATTGTAGATGCACTGAATGCTCATTATGAGAGAAAAGTTCTTGTAGCCGCTGCACGATACCGATTTTTCAGACTTAAAAAATTACTGCAGCAGTCACACCAAGAGTGGATTACGGAATTGAAGGGCTTAACCCGCCAATGTAAATTTACTTGCTCTTGTGGACTTTCTTATAGTGACGTTATGTTGCGAGATGCGATTACGCAGAACATTCAGGACCCCAGAATTAGGGCAACAATTCTGAAACAGTCAGACCCTTCATTAGACAGTGTACTGCAGCTTATAGAAGCGCATGATACTTTTGACTTAGCAGATGTAGAAATGCAAAGCCACAGTGTTAATTCAGTGCGCCGCAACGGACGCTTTCCTAGCCGTAGTTCTCAGTATAGCACTTGTGATTCTTTAAATTCTACAGGCCGTGCTGAACAGACAGTGAACAGTAGCCAGAGTAAAAGTGCGACGCAAAGGTCGCCTCGTAGTGTTAGACACAGTAATTTGCATAACGGGCGCCAACGCTCATTTCAGAAAAATGTTCGTAAGTCTTGCCCCCAGTGTGTGTCTCGCCACAAGCGTGCTCATTGCCCTAGTCGCAACGCAACCTGTTATCAATGTGGCAAATCGGGACATGTGCAGTCTGTGTGTATGCAAATTAAAAACTCAAAGAACAGTAACGTTAGAAACGGTGCTTCGCAAAGTGCGAGAACAGTTCATTCTGTAAATGTTATACGGGCTGTGGAATTGAACAGTGCTTTCCTTGGATCTCAATTGCAAGAAAGTAGTTCTGCGCCTATGGCAAAACTATATAGTGCACCACGTAGCAAGCGCCGACGAGCGCGTAAAACAGTGCAACGGAAAAGGGTTCGGGACAAGCAAAAAGACTATGGACAGTGCATTCCTGTAGTGCAAATAGTGCCTTCTGCAACTGCTCCTTGTAATAGTGCCCAGTACTGTGTAGCTAGTGACAGTAGACATCAAGTAGCTACTCAAAAGTGTAGTGCAGTAGTTAGTGACTCTGTAGTAGCCTCGCATTGCGCGGACGCCGATCCGGCGGTAGTGCCATCTAGTGACAGTGTTGTTAATCCCCTGCGTGCCGAGTCTGAGCCGCTTCCTTCACTACGCGGCCCGCGCATACGCAGCACACAAACCGTAGCAGACGTTGCCCACATTCGCGCACCTGTCGTGCGCCAGAAGCACAAACTGTTTGTGACTCTTTCGATTGAAAATAAGACTGTACAATTTCAGCTTGATACTGGTTCCGCTGTCACATTAATAAATAAAGCTACTTATGAACTTCTGGTTTCGCCAAAATTGTCGCCGTCACAGCAAGTGTTAACAGCTTATACAGGTCAAAATATTCCCGTGCTAGGAACGTGTAGCCTGCCCGCCTCTTTTCGAGGTGTAACAAAAACAGTTGCTTTTGTAGTTCAGGCCAAATCGACACGGAACATTTTTGGACTAGATGCTTTTGACTTGTTTGGTTTATCAATTCAAAGAGATGTGCTTCAAATTTCGTCAATAGTGCCTCAGTATAAAATCAATGCATTGTGTGACAAATATAGTGACCTGTTTTCGCCGGAACTAGGTTGTGCAAAAGACTTCGTGGCACATGTAACTTTAAAAGAATCTGCAGTTCCAAAATTTCGTAAAGCTAGACTAGTGCCTATCGCATTGCGTGATTCAGTTGCCGAAGAACTTAAACGTTGGCAAGATAGTGGGGTGATTTCTCCTGTTTCTGCGAGTCAGTGGGCCTCGCCTATAGTAATTATACCCAAGCCGCCAGGAAAACTTCGTCTCTGTGCGGACTTCAAATCAACAGTGAACAGTCAAACAATTGTAGACACTTACCCTCTGCCCAGACCTGAGGAACTGATGGACAAATTAGGACAGTCTCGCTTCTTTTCTAAGATTGATTTAGCAGAGGCATACTTACAGATTCCACTTGATGACGAGTCAAAAAAGTTTTTCGTCATTAATACTCACATGAGCCTTTTTCAATTTCAACGCCTACCCTTTGGCAGTTCTTCCGCTCCCGCTATTTTTCAGCGTTTTTTGGAACAGCTGACAGTTTCTGTACCGTGTTGTTCGAACTATTTAGATGATATTGTGGTAGCCGGACGTACAGTTGAAGAACATTTAGCAAACCTGGAGTGCCTTTTCAAAGTATTGACTGCAGCAGGTCTACGTTGTAATAAAGCAAAGTGTTCGTTTTTTCAAACTGAAATAGAGTACCTAGGCCATGTGATTAATGCCCAAGGAATTCATCCCTTACAGTCACATCTTCGAGCAATCAAAGACTTGCGTCCTCCTAAGAATGTGCATGAATTGCAAGCAGTGATGGGAAAGCTTAACTATTATTTCAGATTTATTCCCAATGCCTCTCAGATTGCAGCTCCACTGCATCACTTACGTAGGAAGAATGTTCCTTTTGTATGGTCTAAAGATTGTCAGGTTGCCTTTGACAAACTAAAGTCTGCACTACTCAGTGATGCATGTTTGATTCCCTTTGACCCACAGAAGCCTGTAGTGTTAGCAGTTGACGCCTCGTCGTACGGTCTGGGTGCCGTTCTGTCGCATCGTATTGGATGTCACGATCGTCCTATTGCCTTTGCATCCAAGCTACTGACGCCGACGCAACAGAATTACAGTCAGATAGAAAAGGAGGCCTTAGCAATCATTTACGGCGTCACAAAGTTTCATCATTATCTCTATGGCAGAAAATTCTATTTGTAGACAGACCACAAGCCTCTCACGTCGTTGTTCTCACCCACAAAGCCAATTCCGCCACGTACGGCACAAAAGCTTCAGAGATGGTCCTTGATATTGTCTAATTATCAGTATGAGATTTTGTACCGACCTGCCACTAAACACGCCAACGCGGACACACTTTCCCGACTTCCGGTTCGCCAGGATGTGTCGTTTGATTCTTCGGAAATGGCATGTTGTCAGATAGACTCCAGAGATGCTTCCGCTGTCGCAGACTTTCCTTTGAACTCTCGTCGGGTTGCACAGGAAACAGCTGCGGATGCAGACCTAAGTGTGGTAGCACGTTTTGTTCGCTCAGGGTGGCCTGCCAGAGCCAAAGACATTGATCGGCCTCTGGTTCGACGTTATTTTGCACAACGTCATGCATTATCTTTAAGTCAGGGTGTACTGTTGTTGCATACCGACAACGACCAAGCAAGAGTGATTGTTCCTCGTTCCCTGCAACGAGAAGTGTTACGCCTCCTGCATCAAGGACATTGGGGTACTGTTAGGACGAAGCAACTGGCCAGACGTCATTGTACCTGGGTTGGTATGGACGCTCAGATAGAGAGCATGACATCACAGTGTACAGTTTGTGCGGAGCATCAGGCGGATCCTCCACAGCGTTTCTCAGACTGGCCACGCCCCAAGGGACCTTGGCAACGTTTACATATTGACTTTGCCGGACCTTTCTGGAATACGCGCTGGTTAATTATTGTAGACGCTTTCAGCAAGTTTCCTTTTGTGATTGCCATGAACTCAACGACAGCTTCTAGTACAATCAGTGCCTTAACATCAGTGTTTTGCATCGAAGGCTTACCTGAAACTATCGTCAGTGACAATGGACCTCAGTTTGTTAGTGCGGAATTTCAACAGTTTTGTCGTGTGAATGGCATTCAGCATATTACCACTGCACCTTTTCACCCTCAGTCCAATGGTGAAGCAGAACGTTTCGTTCGAACATTCAAGTCTCACATGGAGAAGATGAAAGGTCAGCACTCCAGGCAGCAAGCTCTTCAAATTTTCCTGTCTACGTATCGATGCATGCCACGTGACGGCCCGTCTCCTGCCGAGCTGCAACACGGCCGCCGTCACCGCACTCTCCTTCACCTGCTGCAGCCTCCCACGCACCGAGTCGGTTCGTATGGCGCTACGCGTTTTCAGGTTTCTACGCCGGTGCTGTACAGGGTTTTTGCTGGAAACAAGAAGAAACTATGGATGCCGGGCATCATTCAGCGCGTGCTCGGTCGCAATATGTATGTTGTACGTTCTTCCACAGGGTCGGAGCTGCGGCGCCACGCAAACCAATTGCGCTTGCACAGGCCGCGCGATTCTGTCTCCGGTTTCTTGATTCCAGACCCAGTTCACCGCCAGGGAGCACAACCACATCGTTCGTCCCCGGACTACGAGATCGTCCCGATGGAGATCGACGCGACGCCGCCGCTGTCGCCGCCGCAGATGACAGCGTCACCGAGAGGGACTCCGGGACCGTGCGTGCCGCCGCCGCCTGGGCCAGGCACCTCAGAAGAAGATGACCTGCTCCCTCTGGGCGGGGGGGTGCGCCCTTCCCCAGGTTTCGGTGGGTCCCCTGGAGGATCGCAAGGCGGATGCCGGGGCGCGGACTGCGTCTCGATCCCAGCCTCAGCTACGACGCCCGTCCCACCAGTAACGCCCCCGCCCAGGCCCTTCTCCCAGTGCCGTCGCCGTGGCCCTCAGCCCTACGCCACGACGGCGCGGCGGTTTGGGGGGAAGGGGTGTGGTGTCGCACAAGTACAAAGTACGCGCCACCTGCTTTCGCCGCGCGCCGCCATGCACGCACGGCGCGGCGTTCTCACGACGACAGCCACGAGCGCCCTCTGCTGCAACCCCGCTCGTGGCCACCACGGAAAGACACCGGTCACTTCGGACGGAGATAGCAACCAGTTAGGACCTTCGTAATCAGATAGGCACCATTGAAGACTTTGCTATCGTACAGGCACTAGGCAGGCCTCTAACAACTATGTATCAACATTCTGCAGTACTATGTAAAAGTTAAGTATTGTTACATTCTGTGCAATATATATATCTTTCTAATTTACTCTAGTGTTTATACTTTCTGGCTGCTCCCCTCCGTACCTGCACCAGCGTGCTATTTTGTTCCGGTGTCGGGCTCATTCCATTCGGCCACCGACACCTACGACGAGGCTGGGACACAAAAGCGGCGACGAAGTTGGGACACAAAAGATCCCATGTAGAAGAAGCAACTATTACTGTGTGAGTTAGGCATTGTTGTCTGCGGTGTTAATCTGTTGTATATCTCCATAGTTCCTAATGTTTCCTTTTCTTGCGATGAGTGTACGTAATTGCTGCAGTCAGGATCAATATTAAACATGTCAATGCGAACGAGGATTTCAGTTTCGTTTACAAACTTCATTTTAGCGATACTTTATTACCGCCCCCCCCTAGAACCATCTAAATTCTACCATATGTATTTATATTAGTGGAAGGGTGTCGCGCAAAACTGTAAGCTATAAAAGGGTGTCGCCATGAGGGTAAGTTTGGAAAGCACTGTTCCAGTCTTAACATACGCTGACGAGGGAAGAAACGATAACCACTGCCTTTCACGAGACTGAATGGCATATGGAGGCCTAGGAGGAGTGTAACACCGCAAAGAAAGTATACAGGGTGATACAAACGTCTGTGCCGTAACACATCGAGCATACAAGGATCCGCAATCACATAGGAACATGGGGCTGGAGTCACAAGCAATACGAGAGGCCGCTACTGTCACTAGCTTCGTCGGAGACTGCTTAATTAGGCCAAATTGCCTGCCGGGCCGCCTTGATGGTCGCAATATGCGAAAGGTTCTGTCGGACATACTGAATGATGTTGCCAAGCCTGTTCCTCATCGTACTGAATTGCTCTTCCAGGTCCTTTGCCATCTCTGACAGGTTTACAATCTAATATATAAAAAAAATGTTTGTTTGTCTTTTTGTTCGTGTTTTATGCACGGCCATACTGTATATCCGATTGCGATAAAACTTTGTCAACTTATTCCTTGCACTCGCGCGAATGTCATAGGCATACTAAAATTAACTTCGTATGCTGCATGGCGGATGGTTGTTTTACAATTACCAGATTTTTGGAGCATATTCTCAGTTCGAATACAGTAAACTTCCTTGAAACGGAAAAGCTACTTTCTATGAATGAACACGGGTTTAGGAAACATCGTTCATGTGAAACTCAGCTTGCCCTTTTCTCACATGACATCTTGCGAGCCATGGATGAAGGGCAACAGGCGGATTGTGTTTTTCTCGACTTCAAAACGTCCGACGCGGTGCCACACTGCAGACTGCTAACGAAGGTACGAGCTTATGGACTGTGACTGGCTGGAAGACTTCCTAAGTAATAGAACGCAGTACGTTGTTCTCGACGGCTAGTGTTAATCAGAGACGTTGTATCGTCAGGCGTGCCGCAGGGGAGTGTGATAGGACTGCTATTATTTTCTATCTATATAAATAATCTGATGGACAGAGTAAGTTGTAATTTGCAGCTGTTTGCTGATGATGCTGTGGTGTATGGAAGGGTGTCGTCTTTAACTAACTGTAATAGCATACAGGATGACTTAGACAAAATTTCTAGTTGGTGTTACGAATGGCAGCTAGCTCTCAATGTAGAAAAATGTAAGGAGATGCGCATGAGTAGGAGAAATAATCCCATAATGTTCGAATACAGTATTAGTAGTGAGCTTCTTGATGCAGTCGCGTCGTTCATATACCTAGGCGTAACATTGCAGAGCGATATGAAATGGAACGAACATGTAAGGACAGTTGTAAGGCGGACAGCAGACTTCGGTTTATTGGGAGAATTTTGGGAAGATGTACTTCATCTGTAAAGGAGACCGCGTATACAACGCTTGTACGACCACGTCTTGAGTATTGATCAAGTGTTTGGGACCCGCAGAAGATTAGTTAAAGGAAGATACAGAAGCAGTTCGGAGGCGAGCAGCTAGGTTTGTTACTGGTAGGTTCGACCAATGTGCGAGTGTCACGGAAATGCTCCGGCAACTCAATTGGGGATCGTGGAGTAAAGACGAAGTTCTTTTCGTGACTTTCTGTTGAGGAAACTTAGAGGGTCGGAATTTGGAGCTGAGTGTAGTACGATCTTGCTGCCGCCTACTTATATTTCGCGTAGTGATCACAAAGACAAGATAAGAGAAATTAGGGCTCGTACGGTGGCATATAGGCATTCTTTTTTTCGTCGTTCTATTTGGGAGTGGAATAGGAAGGGAAATGCCTAGTAGTGGTACAGTGTACCCTCCGCCACGGTGAATTGCGGAGTATGTAAGTAGATGTAGAGGAGAACGCCGGGGAGGGGGGGGGGAGCATGAGAATAGAGAGAAGGGAAAGGTGGAGACGGACTAATGGAAGATTGGAAACCTCATATATTTGTTCGTATTTCATGCGCTGCCATAATGTTCATCTGATTTCGATAAAACTTTGTCAACAGAGAGGGGAGGTGAACAGGGAGAGAAGGAAAAAGAAGGTGGACATAGAGAAACAAGAAAAAGAGAGAAGGACTAAAGACTGGAATAAGTAAATACCCGAGCGCCGCCGGGCTTTCAGCTAGTATTTTATAAAATGTCACGTAGATTAAAATCCACGAACTTTCGAATGCAAGCTCCGCCATCGTCATCAGGAGGAAAACTGACTGCTGATATTGGCCTGGTGCCCTGCTTAAATATGAGCAAAACTGCGTATGGAAGCTTCTGGAGGGCCGCAGAGCGTGTGCGCGGTGGGCAGTGCGCTACGGTATGGTGTGTCGTCACGAGGCGCTTGCGCACGGCACCACACTTGTACCTGGCGCTCCCGCTCCATTACAACCACCAGACCTCTGCTTCCGCCACACGTCGAAAGCTCGCCTCCCACGCCCTGCTGAGTGTGTATCCCTGGTCTTTGTTGAAACTGTTATTAATCTAATTTCAGCCGCTTCTTTTATAATAGAGTCCCAGTAATAAGGCGTTTGGGACAAAATTCTCGTATTTTAAAACAGAATTCTATGTCCGTTTGTTAGGCAATGTTTTGCCACGGCTGACTTATCCAGGTCTCTTATTTTATGTGTTGCGTGTGCTCTGCACAACACTCAGCAATAGTCTGACCAATATAAACACTTCCACGGTCACAGGGAACACAATAAACGGCCGGAGCACGCAAACCTATGCTGTCCTTAATAGGGCGTAACGTATCTCTGATCTCGTAGACGGACCGGAGACTGGTCTCAGTCTCCGTTTGCACAGCACGCGTCCAATCTTGCTTCTTGTTGCTCCACAGAATGGAAGGAAAGCCGCCGGCTTGAGGTTGTCAGCAGATTCAAGGGGTCCCTTACGTTGGTAACAACGGAAAGTTTTTGCAATTTCACCCTTGATGCAAACGTCCAAGAACAGGAGTTTGTTATCCTTCTCCATCTCGACGGTGAATTTTATGTGCTGCGGCGGATTAGCGGTGCGCACTGAGGCATGGGTGTTTGTGTTCTCCTTAGGTTAGTTCACCTTAGCTTAAGAAATTTGTAAGCTAGGGACTGATAAAAAAATGTTCAAATGTTTCTTAAGCTTATGGGACTTAACTGCGGGCTCATCAGTCCCTAAACTTACAAACTACTTATGAACTACCTTATACTAAAGACGACACAAACATCCATGCCCGAGAGGGGATTCTAACCTCCGACGAGGAACGGCCTCACGCATCGGAGCATAGCGCCTCATTGTGCTTGGCCACTCCATCGCGGCTGCTAGAGATAACGATAAAACAACGAAAACATAACGCAAAATGTTTTATCTCTAAAATATTGCAGATGACGACGTCATTTACCGTCTAGTAAAATCATCTGAAGATCAAAACCAACTGCAGAACGATCTGAATGAGATATCACTATGGTGTAAAAATTGGCAACTGACTCTAAACAATGAGAAGTGTGTAGTCGTCTACATTAGTACGAAAAGAAATCCGTTAAACTTTTTTACAACATTAATGAATCAAAAGTGAAAGCTGTAAACTCCAAAAAATACCTAGGAATTACTATTACTTCAAACTTAAACTGGAAAGAACACACAGATAATGTCGTGGGAAAGGCGAACCAGAGACTGCGTTTTATTGGCAGAACCCGTAAAAAGATGCAACAGAACTACTAAAGAGACTGCATACACTACGCTTGTCCGTCCTTTTTTGGAGTATTGCTGCCCAGTGTGGAATCCTTATCCGATGGGTTTTACGGAGAACATCGAAAGAGTTCAAAGAAGGGCAGCTCGTTTTGTATTGTCACGATACAGAGGAGACAGCGTCACGGAAATGAAACAGGGCCTGGGATGGGAATCATTACAACAACGGCGCTTATCGCTGCGGCGTGGGCTACTCACGAAACTCCAATCGCCAACATTCTTCTCAGAATGCGATAATATATTGCTGACTGCCACTTACATAGGTAGAAATGATCATCAGAATAAAATACTTGAAATCAGACCTCGAACGGAGAAATTCTTCTATTCTTTATTCTCGCGCTCTATTTGAGAATGGAACAGGAGATAAATAGTACAAAGGTGGTCGAGGAACCCTCTGACAGACACTTAAATGCGATTTGCAGAGTATCTCATGTAGATGTTGATGTAGATGTAGAACTACTTATGAACTAACGTATACTAAAGACAGCACAAACATCCATGTCCGAGTGGGGATTCGAATCCCCGGCGGGGGACGGCCTAGCATCGGAGCACAGCACCTCAATGCGCTTGGCCACTCTGCCGCGGCAGGGACTAATAATCCAGCAGTTGAATCTCATAGGTATACAAACATTTGAACATTTTGATTTTTGAATTTTATGTTCGGATGGACTCCGAGAATATGGTCGAGGAACTGTTGCAGTTGTATCCTTGCCATCAACGTAGCGTAGGAAGCAAGATGGACGCAACCTGGCTGAATTAAGCGCTTGTTTTTCGAAATGCAGCATAATGAAGTTCGCCACAGCTGGAGATAGTGGAGATCTCATTGCTTCGACTCTAATAATTGCTATCTGGTTTTTATACAGCTTGTAAATAACCTTTCGTTGCCTAGATTTTACCCCTGGTGACTTCAGAATATTACCTCTACAAAAATACACTACTGGCCATTAAAATTGATACACCAAGAAGAAATGCAGATGATAAACGGGTATTCATTGGACAAATATCTTATACTAGAACTGACACGTGATTACATTTTCACGCAATTTGGAAGCATGCATCCTGAGAAATCAGTACTCAGAACAACCACCTCTGGCCGTGATAACAGCCTTGATATGCCAGGGCATGGAGTCAAACAGAGCTTGGATGGCGTGTACAGGTACAGATGCCCATTGAGCTTCAACATGATACCACAGTTCATCAACAGTAGTGACTGGTGTATTGTGATGAGCCAGTTGCTCGGCCACCATTGACCAAACGTTTTCAATTGGTGAGAGATCTGGACAATTTTCTGGCCAGGGAAGCAATCGAACATTTTCCGCATGCAGAAATGCCCGTACAGGACCTGCAACATGCGGTCGTGCATTATCCTGCTGAAGTGTAGGGTTTCGCAGGGATCGAATGGAGGGTAGAGCCACGGGTCGTAACACATCTGAAATGTAACGGTCACTGATCAAAGAGCCGTCGATGCGAACAAGAGGTGACCGAGACGTGTAACCAATGGCACCCCATGCTATCACGCAGGGTGATACGCCAGTATGGCGATGACGAATACACGCTTCCAATATGCGTTCAGCGCGATGTCGCCAAACACGGATGCGACCATCATGATGATGTAACCAGAACCTAGATTCAGCTGAAAAAATGACGTCTTGCCATTCGTGCACCCAGGTTCGTCGTTGCGTACACCTTTGCAGGCTCTCCTGTCGTGATCCAGCGTCAAGGGTAACCGCAGCCATGGTCTCTGAGCTGACAGTCCATGCTGCTGCAAACATCGTCGAACTGTTCGTGTAGATAGTTGTTGTCTTGGAAACGTCCCCATCTGTTGACTCAGGGGGTCAGACGTAGCTGCACGATCCGTTACAGCCATGCGGTTAAGATGCCTATCATCTCGACTGCTAGTGATACGAGACCGTTGGGATCCAGCCCGGCATTTCGTATTGCTCACCTGAACCACCGATTCCATATTCTGCTAACAGTTATTGGATCGCGACCAATGCGAGCAACAATGTCGCGATACGATAAACCGCAATCGCGATAGGCTACAATCCGACCTTTATCAATGTCGGAAACGCGATGGAACGCATGTCTCCTCTTTACACGATGCATTACAACAACTTTTCACCAGGCAACGCCGGTCAACTACTGTTTGTGTATGAGAAAAAGGTTGGAAACTTCCCTCAAGTCAGCACGTTGTAGGTGTCGCCACCTGCGTCAACCTTGTGTGAATGCTCCGAAAAGCTAATCATTTGCATATCACAGCATCTTCTTCCTGTCGGTTAAATTTCACGTCTGTAGCACGTCATCTTCGTAGCCAGGAGTGTAGATGATCCTTAACGCCGATAAACAAAATATTAGAGATAACGTTCCCATAGCAGCACGAAGTTGCAGAAACCTCCTCTGAAGGAATCAACATCGCTCGCGGAACCTCAGCTTATTTATTCGTCCATGAGACCCAGAAAGCAGTAGATACCGACTGTCAAACAGATGCCTTGTCCCTCGCCTTTATGAAAGTGTTCGATACGCGTCCGCACTACCGCCTAATGAACAAAACAGGAAGCACGGAATATCAAATGTTCAAATGTTTGTATAGTCTATGGGACTCTATGGGGTCATCAGTCCCTAAACTTACAAACTACTTATGAACTAACTAAGACTAAGGACGGCACAAATATCCATGCCCGAGGGGGGATTCGAACCCCCGACCGTAGTGGCCGTGCAGACCGTGACTGAAGCGCCTCAGTCCTCTCGGCCACCGCGGCCGGCACACGGAATATCATGTCAAATATGTAACTGTCTTGTAAAACTCATAGCAAACGGAAGGCAGCATACAATCGTAGACGGAGAGGGGTCTTCAGACGTAAAACTACCTACAGGTGGGCCCAAAGGGACCGTTACTGTTGCCGGCCGCGGTGGCCGATTGGACTGCAGGGCGCCTTGTCACAGTCTGCACGGCCGCTACGGTCGAGGGTTAGAATCCCCCCTCGGGCATGGATGTTTGTGTCGTCTTTAATATAAGGTAGCTCATAAGTAGTTTGTAAGTTTGTAAGGGACTGATGACCGCGCAGTTAAGTCCCTTAAGCTAAACAAACAAACCGGTACTGTTGTGCTACAACAAGTTTGAACGGAGCCAATGATGAACAACGGCTCCGAAACTGGGCAAACGGACAGGAGGATCGATGTTGGCTGGCACAGGCAGGTAGGCGCCGTGTAGCAGGTGAGAGCTGATGCTTTATTCAGCGCCGCCGCTCCGCAGGGCAGACGGGACGCAGCAGCCCACACACAAATAGCGGCACCGCCACTGCACACGCATCCACTGCGTCTGTGCCAACAATACTGCTCAATTCTCAACATTCGCCGTGTGAGTTGCAGACTATTTATGTACATGAAGATTGCTTCTTAGACCGTCTGTAATGTCCACACTGTCGACTGGACATCACGGGTTTAGGAAACATCGTTGATGTGAAACTCAGCTTGCCCTTTTCTCACATGACATTTTGCGAGCCATGGATGAAGGGCAACAGGCGGATTGTGTTTTTCTCGACTTCAAAAAGGCGTTCGACGCGGTGCCACACTGCAGAATGCTAACGAAGATACGAGCTTATGGAATAGCTTCACAGAATTGTGACTGGCTGGAAGACTTCCTAAGTAATAGAACGCAGTACGTTGTTCTTGAAGGCGAGTGTTCATCAGAGACTAGTGTATCGTCAGGCGTGCCCCAGAGGAGTGTGATAGGACCGCTATTATTTTCTATCTATATAAATGATCTGATGGACAGAGTAACTTGTAATTTGCGGCTGTTTGCTGATGATGCTGTGGTGTATGGGAGAGTGTCGTCTTTAACTGACTGTAATAGCATACAGGATGACTTAGACAAAATTTCTAGTTGGTGCGAAGAATGGCAGCTAGCTCTGAATGTAGAAAAATGTAAGGTGATGCGCATGAGTAGGAAAAACAATCCCATAATGTTCGAATACAGCATTAGTAGTGAGCTTCTTGATGCAGTCGCGTCGTTAAAATATCTAGGCGTAACATTGCAGAGCGATATGAAATGAGACGCACATGTAAGGACTGTCGTGAGTAAGGCGGACGGCCGACTTCGGTTTATTGGGAGAATTTTGGGAAGACGTACTTCACCTGTAAAGGAGACTGCGTATAAAACGCTTGTACGACCACGTCTTGAGTATTACTCAAGTGTTTGGGACCCGCAGCAGATCAGTTTAAAGGAAGACGTAGAAGCAGTTCAGAGGCGCGCAGATAGGTTTGTTACTGGTAGGTTCGACCAATGCGCGAGTGTCACGGAAATACTCCAGCAAATCAATTGGGGATCGCTGGAGGAAAGACGACATTCTTTTCGTAAATTTCTGTTGAGGAAATTTAGAGGGCCGGAAATTGAAGCTGAGTGTAGTATGATCTTGCTGCCGCCTGCTTACATTTCGCGTGGTGATCACAAAGACAAGAGAAATTAGGGCTCGTACGGAGGCATATAGGTATTCTATTTTTCCTCGTTCTATTTGGGAGTGAATAGGAAAGGAAATGCCTACTAGTTGTACAGTGTACCCCCCGCCAAGCACCTTACGGGGAATTGCGGAGTATGTATGAAGATGTAGATGTAGAAGCTGTCGTGACAGAACAAGCTCAGTTTTGAACACCACACTTTATTTTCTCTCCCAGTCAGTACAAGTAGTAGTGAAATTCTGTTTACAAGGCACAATTCTGTACAACTAGACTAGAACGCAGAGTCAGAGACCAGACCCGTCTTTTACATCTACGTAAATACTTTGCAAGTTATACTGAAGTGCACGGCAGAGGGTTCATCGAACCGCTTACATATTATTTCTGTTCCGCTCCATTGACTAATTTGTTGTGTAAATGAAGTTTAACAGATTTATTTAGTGCTCACATGGAGGATTTCACACTTATTATTATTAAACTGCGGCAGAATAGCGCGCTCACTAAGGCGGCCAGCTACGGTGCGCGTGGCCGTTCGCAGTAGGAGATCCGAGTCGTCCGTCGGGCATTTGTCTTTGTCGGTCGGGGGTTCGAATCCCCCCTCGGGCATGGATATTTGTGCCGTCCTAGTTCGTAAGTAGTTCATAAGTAGTTTGTAAGTTGAGGGACTGATGACCCCGTAGTTAAGTCCCATAAGCTTAACAAACATTTGAACATTTGAATTTGTCTTTGTGTTGCCCTTAGCATAACTTACCTTAAGTTAATGTGAGTAGTTTCTGCCTACGGACTGATGACCAACGTAGTGTTAAGTCCCGTAGATTTACAAACATTATTATTAAGGGTCAATTGCCAGTTTTTTTTTTTTTTTTTTTTTTTTTTTTTTTTTTTTTTTTTTTTTTTTTTTTTTTTTTGACCAGTCAGGTATGTAAATAATTCTGCAGTTGCTTTTGATTGTTTGGTGACTTTACTTACTGATAAATGACAGCACTGTCCGCCAACAGTGTCAGAGAGCTGCTCAGATTGTCACCTAAATCGTTTACAAAGATAAAGCCGCGGTGGAGTAGCCGAGCGGTCTAAGGCGCCTCGCCTGCGGAGAGCGCGGTTGCTCGCCGTCGGAGGTTCGAGTCCTCCCTGGGGCATGTGTGTGTGTGTGTGTGTGTGTGTGTGTGTGTGTGTGTGTGTGTGTGTGTGTGTGTTGTCCTTAGGTTAGTTTACCTTAGTTTAAGTAGTTTGTAAGCTACGGACTGATGACCACGCAGTTTGGTCCGATAGATTTACAGACATTTGAACATTTTGAACTTCCTTCATATTCCTGGTCGCCTTGTTGCGGAGTTCTAACATGTTTTGATGGTAGAAGAGGCCACTCTCCATCGTCACCACAAGACAGTGTACCCACAGACTCCAGGGGATATCCCTGTTGTAAAGTGATAAGGTTGGTCGAATGTCTGGTCTGTTCTTGGTGATTTACACTGCCACCGTCCTCTCTGGATTCATTTTCATCTTGTTGAGGCAGCACTAAGCTGTCCAGTAGGGCTTGAAGCCTACTGCGTTTGTTACATGGTGACAACCTTTGGTTAAGAAGGCCGTATCGTTCACGAATTGAACAAGTTGGACAGTCGGTAGTTTCAGGATGTCTTTTATGTACAAGGCGAACAGTAGGGAGGAGAGCATTTAGCCCTGAGGAACCCCTGACTCAATCTCCCAGGCACCAGTTCGAGAGCTATCAACCCGTGCCTGGATGCTGCGATTGGTTAGGAAACTGGCCAATAATAGGATGTAGCACATTGGAATCGGGGTTTGGCGCTGCAGCTTCTGTTATAGGTTCGCAGTGTACACTGTGTCGCAGGCTTTTTCTATATACACAAACACAGCGGCTGTGGATTGCGTTAGATTGAAACCGGCGGTAATGTATTCCATCTGTCGGAGCAACTGCACCTTCTTTTGGAAGTCATATTGCTCCGTTCGAATGGCGTCATCTTTAATGAGTGGTTGCTCGATCCTCTTCTTTATAACTCGTTCGAACACTTTCCCTCGTGAACCGGGGAGACCGATAGCTCGATAGCTGTACGCCTGCTTTAAGTCTCTTGTGGTTTAGGTAAAGGGCACCACTTCTGTCCGTTTCCACATATGCGGAATGTACCGTTTCAACATGGAACCCTTACAGATGTGAGCTAGAAGGAGCAGCGCCTTTCAGGGAAGGTGTTTAAGGTGCATATTCTTAATTGTTTCATGCTCCGGTGATTTATACGGTCCTAGCCTCCGAATGAAGGCAGCAGCTTCAGTAGGAGTAACGAATGTTGGCACCGTATTAACTTCTTCTTCCAACAGACGTTCTGTGAGTCGTCGTGCGAGTCCTCACCCATCAGCGTTAGGCGTAGTGCTCTCTTTCTATCGTTGTTTTTATGGCAGCTCCACTTGGAAAATGTTATCGTCAGTTATAGTGTCTTACCATATCGCGTTTTAGGAAGCTGTTATCGGGGACGCCCTATGATCATGCAACCGGAGCATCTGAAGTGCCGAATTGTTTGCCTAACTTACAGGGGCAACCAGAGGCCAGCACAACCAAACCCTAAATTTCATTCATTCCTTTACGAATGTTGGAAACATCTGAGAAAAAAAGGAGCTCTGAGTGCATATCAAGGTACATATGACACATCCAGCAAAGGAGTACCGAGACATTCCAATTCACTGCAGATACTAAAACACGTGTAACAGGAGAAATTCGAAAACCTAGTTTCCTTTTTTCCTTTACCAGTATATCTGGAACCTTCTAAATTATTCTGAAGAATATGTGCCATCCAGCTCAAATGATTATCATCAATACGATATGCCAGATTAATGCATTTTCACTCTCGAGGTGTTAATTTATGAAAACAACTTTGATTTTGTGTCATTTTCACCTTTACTCACCTCACTATTTAATGACTTCCGTTTTCCCTACGCGGCTACTCATTCACCGTGCATCTGTTTCATCACCATTTTCTAGTATAATCAACAGACGCTCATATTAGAGTAAGAGATAGTTACGGTATCGCAGTTACGAAAAATATAGCGCGAGGCTCTGAGTATGTTCAAATGTTTGTAAATCTATCGGACCAAATTGCGTGGTCATCAGTCCGTAGCTTACAAACTACTTAAACCTAGGTAAAGCTAACCTAAGGACAACACACATACCCATTCCCCAGGGAGGACTCGAACCTCCACGGTGAGCAACCGCGCGCTCCGCAGCGAGACGCTTTAGACCCCTCGGCTACTCCACCGCGGAGGGCTCTGAGTACTATTCTGCGGAAAATTTGGAAAAATACAAAGCGGATTAAAACAAAGTTGTAATAAAAGTTGTTCACCTCCAAGAGGACCATCCATTAACATACAGGTCGAAGTTCCTTGCACCACCCCCGGCGGCGGGAGAGGAACACTTATTTGTATTACAAATTTGGATTCTCTGTGGAAAAAAAATTGACTTTTGAATGAAACATTATTTTTTTCGTTTCTCGATAGATGGCGCTATAATCTGCAAAAAATTAAAATGAGTTGAAAATTGTTGAAAAACAGTAATACCATCGGGAACTGAAATGGGAGTCGTTGGAAGGGAGAAACACTGTTCAAGAAGTTTAGAGGGCCGGAATTTGAAGCGCACTGTAGGACGATTCTACTGCCGCCAACTTAAATTTCGCGAAAGACCATAAACACAAAATCAGAAAGACTAAGGCTCGTATATATGCATACAAGTGTTCGTTTTTCCCTCGTTCAATAAGGGAGTGGGACAGGAAAGCAAGTAACTGCTCAGTGGAACTAGGTATCCTCTGCAACGCGCCTTTGAGTGGATTGCGGAATATGTATGCGGAATATGTATGTATGTATGTAGATCCATCGTGGCTGAACAACCGAGTTATGAAACTGTTACCGAGCCAAAGAAAACTTCACCTCAAATATATACGCAACCAAAGTCTAGCAGACAAGCATAAATTAAATGATGACAAAATTAGAGTAAGGGCAGCCATGCAAGAGGCGTTCAACGACTTTGAAACCAAAGTTTTCTGTACTAACTTGGCTGAAAATCGTGGAAAATTTTACTCCTACGTCAAACTGGTAAACGAGTCGAAACCAGATATCCAGAATCTCTGCGACGATAATGGTGTTGAATCAGAGGATGACACACAAAAGGCCGAAATATTAAATGTGTTTTTCCACAGCTGTTTTACAGAGAATGTTGCACTTTAGTTCCTACTCTAGGCGATGTCACGAAGTACAAAATGGCTGATTTGTAAGTGTCAGAGCTATAGGAAAGCAATTGAAATCGCTCAACGGAGGAAAGGCCGCTGGGCCTGATGGGATATCAATTCGATTTCACACGGAGGAAGCCAAGGGATTTGGCCCTTTTCTGGCAGCAGAGTACCGAAGGTCTCTAGAGGAGCGAAGAGTTCCTAAGGATTGAAAAAAAGCGCAAGTGATTCCTGTTTATAAATGGGGTTGTCGATCACACGCACAAAACTCTAACACCGGTCATTTGTAGAATACTGGAACATATATTATGTTCGAATATTACTATATTCATCCACGATATCCAGAGGTTAGTTGGTACAGGATCACAGGTAGATGCCGTGTTTCTTTACTTCCGTAAGGCGTTCGATAACGTTCCGCACCGTCGTCGGGTGTATAAAGTGCGAGCATATGGAATATGAGATCAGAAATCATCATGTCATTCTCAACGGAGAGAATACTTAAGACGGTAAAGTGATCTCAGGCCTGCCCCAGGGGAGTGTTACAGGACCGTTGCTTTTTACTATGTATACATATGACCTCTTAGATAACAACGGAAGTTTTTTGTGGATGATGCTGTAGTTTATCGATAAGTCGCAAAACTGGAAAATGGTAGCATATTGACGCATGGTGCAGGGAATGGCAATTGAGCCTCAAGATAAGCAAGTCTAAGGTTCTGCATTTGCATAGAAAGTAAAATCCTTTACTATATATAACTAGGCAATAGCACGAGAAAGATTTGAAACAGTTACTTCAATAAAGTATCTGGTAGTACACAAAAGGGGCGATTTGAAATGGAACGACCATATAAAATCAATCGTGTGCAAGGCAGATGCCAAACTGAGATTCATTGGAAAATTCCTCAGGAGGTGTAGTCCGTCAACAAAGGAAGTAGGTAACAGAACTCTTGTTTGGCCAGCGCTCGAGTATTGGTCATCAGTGTCTATAAATACTCCACAAGCCACCTCGTGATTTTGGCGGAGGGTACTTTGCTTGTATTGTCACTTCCTACTATTCCAGTCTCGTATGGCTCACGGGATTGCCTGTATGCCACTTCGTGAGTGCTAATATGTCTGATCTCATCCTTGTAGTCGTTTCGCGAGATATACGTAGGAGGGAGCAACATTTGGGTTGACTCTTCATGAAACGTACTCTCTCGGAACTTTGACAGAAGCCCATACCAAAAATCAAATGTTCAAATGTTTGTATAGTCTATGGGACTTAACTACGGGGTCATCGGTCCCTAAACTTACAAACTACTTATGAACTACCTAAGATTAAGGACGGCACAAATATCCATGCGCGAGGGGGGATTCGAACCCCCGACCGTAGTGGCCGTGCAGACCGTGACTGAAGCGCCTCAGTCACCTCGACCACCGCGGCCGGCAAGCCCATACCGCGATTAGTCTTGTGTAGTTCGCGAACGAACTAGTTCGGAAGATTGCTCCACAGGCGAACTACGCGAACCAGTTGCACATCCCTCGCCTCTTAGTTCGTCCGCTCCTTTTGCGAAAACTGACGGGGAACAGCTAGAAGACGCGAGAGCGCGCAGAATCGCGTGATTCCCTTCTGCCAGTTACCGATATTTCGAGCTGAAATGCACCACAGCTGTAGTTTCATAGTTCACTGCCACAAGTTTTCTTTTCTAAGGTATTCATCAGTGTTTATATAATATTTACTACAAGTAATCTGTATGCAAAGTAGTTCATTACCATTGTATCACCCATTCGTGTAAATAACTGGTTTATTTGTTTAAGTATTTGATGTCTAATTGCGCAAAAATACGGGTAATAGCACACACTTGGGCAACACTGATCATTATATAAAATAGCTGTCATAATAAAAGAAAGAGTTCTTTTAGAAGCGGTAGCCAAAAAGAGCGGACGAACTAAAAAGAAGGGACGAACTAAAAAGAGCGACCTACTTCGCGGCCGAGCTGCGAACTAAAAGAAAAGCTACCGGTCGCGAACTAAAATATGCGTGGGCCGGCCGCGGTGGACGAGGGGATTGAGGCGCTCCAGTCACGGTCTGCACGGCCACTACGGTCTAGGGTTCGAATCCCCCCTCGGGGATGGATATTTGTGCCGTCCTTAGGATAAGCTACTTATTAAGTAGTTTGTAAGCTTAGGGACTGATGACCCAGTAGTTATGTCCCATAAGTTCTACAAACATTTGAACATTTTTTTTTTTTTTGAAAATATGCGTGATCGCTCGCGAACTAAAACATGCGTTACCGGTCGCGAATTATTATGCCAAATGTATCTCGCTTCTTAGTTCGTTGAATTCTTTTCCAAAGACCAACGGGCAATAACGAGAGAGCGCACAGCAGAATTAAAAATCACGTGTTTGCCTTCTGCTGATGAGAGCCATTTCTAGGTAATCGTTTGCCTGCTAGTTTACAGAGTTCAGTGCTACAAAATTTCTGTTATGAAGTATTCTGCACTCTGCAATATCTGACTAATAAATTCCATAATGCCAAGGTATAGAGATAACTCTAAACTTAAACGCGAGAAATTATATACAAACTGTTTCTTTTGGTTTGCGTGATATCGTTAGCGGCTCAAGCAGCAAGCGCATGACGCAGCTGGGTGGGGGAACTTCTCTCTCCAGCTGCATGCGCAGAGCACGGCGCTCAGACGTAACTGGGGGCGGACGAACTAAAAGATCGAACTTGTTCGCGGCAGGGCCGCGAACTAGACTGAGCGCTCCCGGTCGCGAACTATTATGCGCCAGTCTCACCGCGATACAGAATGTCTCTCTTGCAGCGTCTGCCACTGCAGTTTCCTAATCATCTCCGTGACGCTTTCGCGCAAACTAAATGAGGCCGTAACGAAGAGTGCTGCTCTCCGTTGTATCTACCTTATGTCTTCTATTAACCCTACATTGAACGGATCCCACACTAATGAGCAATACTCAAGCACTGGCCAAACGACCTACTTCCTTTTTTAACCGATTACAATTCCTGAAGAGTCTTCCAATGAATCTCAGATTGGCTACTGCTTTTACCAAAGATCATTTTATATGCTTGTTCCATTTCAGATCTCCCTTTGCGTCAACTCCCAGATATTTTATGGAAGTATCTGCTCCCATTCTTTGTCCTGCTATTGCGTAGTTATATAATAAAGGATCTTTCTTTCTACGTAAACTTCTGTATGCTGAGACACATTGCCCTTCCCGGCACCACGTGGTCATACGCTGCATATCCTCCTGCAATTCGCTACCCGTTACCAGTGTTGCAAATTCTCGATAAAATACAGCCTCGTCTGCTAAAAGCCTCACTGAACTTCTGATGTTATCTACAAAGACATATATTGTGAACATAAAAGAAGTTGCAAATTTCTGCAACTGAACGATGTTAGAGATATACGCCTGCCGCGCTGGAGTAGCCGAGCGGTCTATGGCGCCTCGCTGCGGAGCGCGCGGTTGCTCGCCGTCGGAGGTTCGAGTCCTCCCTGGTTCATGGGTGTGTGTGTTTGTCCTTAGGTTAGTTTACCTTAGTTTAAGTAGTTTGTAAGCTACGGACTGATCACCACGCAGTTTGGTCCGATAGATTTACAAACATTTGAACATTTAGATATAGGCCTATAGTTCTGCAATTTGATTGACGACCCTTGTTGTAAACGGGAATTATCTGCGTTTTATTTATATGATCGACGACCCTTGTTTTAAAAGGGAATTATCTGCGTTTGTTTTCCATCTGATCGACGACCCTTGTTGTAAACGGGAATTATCTGCGTTTTTTTCCCCAATCCTTAAGAACGCTTCGCTCCGCTGGAGACTTCGGTGCTCTCCTTAACATACTCCGTGTAAAATCCTATTGGTATCCCATCAGGTCCAGTGCCCTTTCCTCTGTTGAGCGGTTTCAATTGCTTTTCTGCCCCTCTTACACTTATTTCAATATCTGCCATTTTGTCGTTCGTGTGATGGCCCTGAGTTCGAATTACAGTGCAGGCTTCCTCTGTGAAACAGCTTTGGAGAAAGACATGTAATATTACGGCCTCTTGTGTGTCACGCTGTGTTTCAACACCATTAAGGTCACATTGTGCCTTGATAATTGAGACACGTTTGCGGATTTGTCATGGGACCAAAATTTCTTAGGGTTTTCTGCTAAGTGGGTACACAAAACATTGCTTTCAAAGTCGTTGAATGCTTCTCGCATGACTGCCCTTACGCTAACCATTCACGGCTCAAACGGAAAAATGGGTACACCAAATACCCCCGCTATGCACCGACTAAAACAGAGGTGATATCGGGCGATCCAGAGGACAATGTCATTGGTCCTCTGCTGTTCCTTATTTACATAAATGATTTGGGAGAAAATCTAAGTAGCTCTCTTAAGTTGTTTGCAGATGACGCCGTCATTTACCGTCTAGTAAAATCATATTAAGATCAAAACCAACTGCAGAACGATCTAAATAAGATATCATTATGGTGTAAAAATTGGCAATTGACTCTAAAAAATGCGAAGTGTGAAGTCGTTCACATTAGTACGAAAAGAAATCCGTTAAACTTTGTTTACAAGATAAATCAATCAAACGTGAAGACCGTAAACTCCACAAAATACCTAGGACTTACTATTACTTTAGACTTAAACTAGAAGGAACACGTAGATAATGTCGTGGGAAAGGTGAACCAGAGACTGCGTTTTATTGGCAGAAAACTGTAAAACGATCTACATCTACATCTACATGGGATACTCTGCAAATCACATTTAAGTGCCTGGCAGAGGGTTCATCGACCCACAATTATACCATTTATCTCCCATTCCATTCTCGAATAGCGCGTGGGAAGAATGAACACCTAAATCACTCTGTTTGAGCTCTGATTTCTCGTATTTTATTCTGATGATCATTTCTACCTATGTAAGTGGGAGGCAACAATATATTTTCGCATTCGGAGGAGAATGTTGGCGATTGCAACAGAACTACTAAAGAGACTCCATATACTACGCTTGTCCGTCCTTTTTTGGAGTATTGCTACCCAGTGTGGGATCCTTATCAGGTGGGTTTGACGGAGGACATCGAAAGAGTTCAAAGAAGGGCAGCTCGTTTTGTATTGTAACGATACAGAGGAGACAGCGTCACGGAAATGAAACAGGACCTGGGATGGGAATCATTACAACAACGGCGCTTATCGCTGCGGCGTGGTCTACTTACGAAATTCCAATCACTAACATTCTCCTCCGAATGCGAAAATATATTGTTGACTCCCACCTACATAGGTAGAAATGATCATCAGAATAAAATACGAGAAATCAGAGCTCGAACGGAGAGATTCAGATGTTCTTTCTACCCGCGCGCTATTCGATAATGGAATGGTAGATGAATAGTATAAAGGTGATCAAAATATTCACGGGTGTACTGCCGGTCTACAGTGTCCAACGGGCACAATATTTCGGCGATCATACATGTCGCCATCATCAGGTGAACTGACGGACTGAGCTCCTGGAAACGCGCCGGCACGGAGATCCGCACGCTACGGCTGCTCGAAGGGAACTGGGTTCTAGCCCGGTAGCGGGCGATTTAAATACCCTCGGCCCGCGGAGCGACCCCTCCGCGGTCCGCGCCCCGCGCCGCGGCCGTGCAGTGGAACCGATTGCGCCGGCGTCTGAGATGACGTCGGTGTGAGGGCTCCGTCCGCCGTGGTCGTTCGTTACGTTTGCTAGATTTACTCTTAATTAACCCAATCGCTGGTTCCCAAGCTTTGCTAAGATTATAGCCACAGTCACGGTTTATGAGGTCGTCACCTGTGCGAATTTCAATGGCCTCTCTAACGACTCAGTCCCAGTATCTCGACGTCTGTACCAGAATCCTAGCCCATCGCATGATTCTCCGACAAACAATGTTCAGCGACCGCCGACTTGCTCGGATACATCAATCGTGTGTGCCTCTGGTGTTCAACGCATCGATCCTCGACGGTACGCATCGTCTGTCCAATATATGACTTTCCACACTGGCACGGAATCTGGTACACGCCGGCCTTCCTCAAACCGAGATCATCTTTACCGCTCCCCACCAGTGCACGAATTTTATTCGGCGGACAAAAAACAGTTCCAACGTGGTGTTTTTTCAAAATGCGGGCGATCTTCCCCGAGAGTGCGCCGGTATATGGAACGAACGCAGTGCCTACATCCTCCCTCGTGTTTTCATCTGTTGCCACAGGTTGTGCTGTAGTGGCTGGGCGGAGAGCCCGCTGCATCTGCCACTCTGAGTACCCATTTTTTCGAAATACAGTTCTCAGGTGTTCCAATTCCTGGGGTAGACTCTCTGCGTCGGAGATAGTGCACGCCCTATGTACTAGAGTTTTAAGTACCCCATTCCTCTGTGAAGGGTGGTGACAGCTGTCTGCGTGTAAATACAGATCAGTGTGCGTTGTCTTCCGATATACACTATGACCCAGGGTGCCATCAGCTCTTCTCTTGACCAAGACGTCAAGGAACGGCAATTTACCCTCCGTTTCAGTCTCCATAGTGAATTTGATGTTGGGGTGTATGGAGTTCAGATGTGTAAGGAAGTCAAGGAGTTTATCCATACCATGTGGCCAGATGACGAAAGTGTCGTTGGACACTATAGACCGGCAGTACACCCGTGGATATTTTGATTATCAAATACGCCGGGAGAAACTGAAGACTCACAGTATAAAGGTGGTTCGATGAAGCCTCTGCCAGGCACTTAAATGTGATTTGTAGAGTATCCCATGTAGATGTAGAACTATGGTTTGCGGAGTATAGTTTTAGACGTAAATATAGATGTGCAGCATCAGAAGTGACACATAACGCGCACATTCGTCTGAACAGCAGACGAAATGAGATACGTTCAAGCGATTGTAAGAAGTAGTGCGCGTTGCGTGTAGGTACAATGCTTGGCGTGACCCACTTCCAAACGACGTATTTGCTCCTACTGCTTAACAAAAAGCGCGCTCTGCACCTTCCAGTCACGCAATAAGCGTTTTGCTTGCTTTCTGGAATTTAAGAAGCGCAATTTCACCCCGTTCCGCTGTTGTATCGCCAACAACAAAAGCGACGGTGAACGGTGTGCGGACGAGTGATTAACGTCTGCCCGGTGTTGTAAGGAGGCGTCGGCAAATGGACTGCTACATTTGCGGCACTCATTTATCGCCTAATTTCTCTCGCTATTGTACTGCACTCCTACAGTAATATACTAACGTGCTACGTGCTACGTCGGACTGTTAGACCAAACTACTAAAATAGTCATTATTCATATCGAATGGGCACTGTACTTACAATTGTGAAAACCATACCGCCGGCCGCGGTGGCCGAGGGGACTGAGGCGCTCCAGTCACGGTCTGCACGGCCACTACGGTCGGGGGTTCGAATCCCCCCTCGGGCATGGATATTTGTGCCGTCCTTAGGATAAGGTAGTTCATAAGTAGTTTGTAAGTTGAGGGACTGATGACCCCTTAGTTAAGTCCCATAAGTTCTACAAACATTTGAACATTTGAAAACCATACCCACCTTCCGCACCAAATAACAAATCGTTTCTGCATCAAGCTTACTGAATTTAATGCTCAGTTCTACGAATTTTAGACAAGTCGATAAAAAGATGTAATGGTATTTACTACTACGAATATTGTCCCATGGAAGTAATACAATGGTCCAGAAAATGTTTTTATTTATTATAAAGAAGAATTATAATATTTTACAACAGTTAATTAATTTTGATTGGTGATGACCATTTTCAGACCTTTAGTGTACATTACAGTTCCCATCATTTTGTTCAAATGTTTGTTAAGCTTAAGGGACTTAACAGCGGGGTCATCAGTCCCTAAACTTAAAAACTAATTATAAACTACCTTATACTAAAGACGGCACAAACATCCATGTTCTAGGGAGGATTCGAACCCCCGACGGCATAGCGCCTCAATGCGCTCGGCCGCTCCGCCGCGGCCCCATCATTTTGTATGTGATTGGCAAAGTCGTACTAACTCAGCATGAAAGCTTGGTCATTATCACAAACTTTTATGATTTGTAGTAGCATGAACAGTACGTCATACATGTTGTCACTTTACAGACATGAGAGACGTTCACACCTAGGGTGCATAGAGCATGGACAGCACCTCAACATGTGTAAAGCGGAACACGCAACTCGTAAACGTTTTCGAGAAACTCGATTTTTCAAAAAGTTTTAGCCTTTATATATATATATATATATATATATATATATATATATTTGTGGCCGAGAAAGTTAAATGTTATTGTTAGTTTCGTAAGCGCGAGATCCCTGGACTGAATGTTGGTGGTGATGTGTTTTTTATTCCCACGTAACAGACTTATTATGTTGATCAAACAATCATTATTTATAAGTTACATATGTATATGTGGCGTCTGTTCTTTCCTATATGTTCGATAGAACAGACACCATACACACAAACACACACACACAGACACACACACACACACACACACAAAATACACTTATACCATATGCCGATTATGGGAAATGATCCTTTCTTCAGCGCGGAGGCACTCCTAGACCTTTACTCTTTAGGGAATCAGTTTGAAAAACTGAGTAATAGTGGGGAGGAAAAATTTGAGAATTTGTATCTGACAGGAGGCATGCTTGAGTAATCTATACAGCTGTGATGGTAGTTGTATCCCCAGTGGTGTAGGAGTCAGCGCAATTGCCTACCAAGCAGGAGAGAAGGATCGAATCCCGGCTGCGTACACATTTTAATCTTTACCCATTCGCAGTTAATGCCATACATTCCGAGAATATAAAGCAATATTTAATTATTTATTTACTATTTGCATAATATTTATCCTGAATAGAGGAAAATAATATATAAATGTATGGTCGTTGGTAATAAAAAAGGATGCACAATCATTCTGAATCAAATGAGTAGAGTCTTTTCACTTATATTGTATCTGTCTTTGTGCAGGAAGGATGATACCAAGAACCATGCAGAACAGGAATTATTATGACATATAGGACATGCAATGAACGCATGAGCAAGGCTATTTCAATGTTTCCGCCGTAAAATAAATTATGTTTACGTTCATAAAAATCAATCAGTTTCGTAACGTACCACACATATCAAAGCATATCAGCTAATATTGGTGGTGACAAGTGAAGAAGTACGCTTGATTGAATTTATTTACAATCCGGAACTACATGGTGAGACACTTAAAATTGTTTTTAGGAATATATGGAAAAATACAGATCGGAATGAAAAATGTTGCAGTAATATTTGTTCACCTCGAAGAGGAACATCCATTAACATAAACCTCGACACCTGTGCACCGCCGGCCGCGGTGGCCGAGGGGATTGAGGCGCTCCAGTCACGATCCGCACTGCCACTACGGTCGGGGGTTCGAATCCCCCCTCGGGCATGGATATTTGTGCCGTCCTTAGTTGTAAGTAGTTCGTAAGTAGTTTGTAAGTTTAGGGACTGATGACCCCGTAGTTAAGTCCCATAGACTATACAAACATTTGAACATTTGAACCTGTGCACCACCCCCGGGGAAGGGAGGGGTGACTTTGAAACCTTAAATATGAAACCCTTGTTCTTTATTGCCAATTTGGATTCTCCATGAAAAAATATGTAACGTTTATATGAAAGAGTCTATTAGTTTCATGATAGATGACGCTTTAATCGTCAAATTTGAATACGAGTTGAAAATTATTGAGAAATGGTAACATCTCAAACAAACACACATCAGATTAGGAAATAAAAGTACAGTTATTGAAATTTTTTGAGAATGCTATCATGTGTCGCCGCAAACAATGGAATGAAGCACAGACAGTCAAAATGTCCTTAGTCTATGGTCAGGCTGTTCATTGTACTTCAATGATTCGGACTGTACACATCTCTACACAATTATTCCACGATGTTAACGGTTGCAGAGCGAGTAGATAACATTTCCTCGAAATTAGAGGTTCATAAATTTGTGTTCCTCGTCGAGGGTTGGAATCCTCCCTATGGCGTGAATGTTTGTGCCGTCTTTAGTATAAGGCAGTTCATAAGTAGTTTGTAAGTTTAGGGACTGATGACCCCGCAGTAAAGTCCCTTAACAAACATTTGAATATTTTGAACATAAATTTATTGAAGAAGCTCATTGAAGGTATGCTAATCTGTTCCCTGATAAGAATGTTCCTTCCGCAACGACTTAGCGAAGATTGTCCTACAATTTTCAACTCATTTTTATTTTTGCCGGTTACAGTGCCATCTATCATGAAACGAAAAAAAAAAATGTTCCATACAAAAGTTACATATTTTTCACTGAAAATCGAAATCTGGGTCGGGCTTTATGGTAATAGATGACCTTCTTGTAGGTGAACAACTTTTATTACAAATTTTTAATAAATCCTAAGTCTATGTCTCCAAGTAAACCAAAAACCCTCTATACAGGATGTTCATTTTATCTGCAGACATTGAAAGATGTCGAAAACTATACAGCGAATCAAAACAAATTGCAATTCAAACATGTTTGACTCAGAAGGATGCAAAATGTTCAAATGTTTGTTAAGCTTAAGGGACTTAACTGTGGGGTCATCAGTACCTAATCTTACAAACTACTTATGAACTACTTACGAACTAGAATGGCACAAATATCCATGTCCGAGGGGGGATTCGAACCCCCGACCGTAGTGGCCGTGCAGACCGTGACTGGAGCGCCTCAGTCCCCTCGACTACCGCGGCCGGCTCAGAAGGGTGCATCAAATAATAGCACACTCGGCCGCCACCCACACTCCGGGTTTGGACGGCGAGAAGAAACTTCGAAATATTCATTGGAAACTCCCGATTTTATTACAAATTACGATTGTACGGAAAAAATTACATACATAATGGCCACACTTGGCGCTATGGTCGGTGAATTCAAAGTGGGTATACGGTCGTAATTTACAACACGCTACTCAATCTCCCTTTAGTATCCAATGGCACGAGGGACCCCACTTCTATGCTGTGAGACAGGAACAGGCCAGTATTTCACAACTTCTAATTGGAAACCCCACTCGCTACGATATATTCCTGCGAGATATCGGAAAGGGGATTACTCGACGCCATTCGATTGGAACCGGAGTTCGCGTATGTTGCAGACATAGAACAAAAGCGTCTCTAAATATTACAATACTTAGACATTGCTCGTTACCTGCATATGTTCACTTGGAGAACAGACGTGCGAGTCGACAATGGATGTCGCTATTTCAGAAGAAACGACTTAAATGCTCCTGATTTATGGTAACTGCACGAGAAATATCAAGGCTGTTGTTGGTTGGCATTAAGGATGGAAAAACCGACCAGTTAAAACTGATGCCGGTATTTTAGTTTTGAATAACCGGTTTTCGTTATTTATTTGGTGTAAACCTTTTGACCCACTTTAGAACACGTTAATCTAATATATAAAACAGAGTGTCTGTATATTTGTCGTGTTACATACAAATCTACAGTTTTGTCCCAAACTTTATGAAATTTTGTACACGTAAGCTTCAATCCCTAAGGACGGTCGCCGTAAGTGAAAGAATCACATACAACAAAGAGCTCACGAGATATGACGTCAAAAACAATGAGATGCGCGAAAAACTGCTGCATTTAGCGTCAATGCTGCTCATTTCCTCCTAAACCACTGGACCGATTTCTACCAAATTTGGTACATACCGTGAGGTAACAATCGATACATGGTTAAGAATCACATACGGCACATGGTTCAAAAGATATTACGTCATAACCAATAGAAATCGCAAAAAATGCCATATAATGCGGCGAGACTTTCGAAATACACTGTATGAGTATGACAGTATTTAGCGACTAGCAACAAACTTTAAACATAATTTCAAACCCTTATTAAACTTTTTCTCGCTGGCAACCATAGTAGAATGATGAAAGGAAAAAAGTTTCTCGCTTACTACTTTTCCGCTGTTTATGGAGTAAAACTACGGCTCTCGGTATGACGTTACAATTTATAATTTGAACACTACAAATTGTAGCGACAGGAAATTTTACAGACAGTATACACATATATAGTTGAATATAGCTTCTAAATTGTATGACAGTACGACACGTAGTTCATGAGATATGAGCACATAAATAGTAACGTTCATGAGAAACCGTCCCATCACGCACCAAGTTTTAATCTATTATTCTTTACTACTAATTGTATTCTCAAGAGATTTTACAGACGTACAGCCCTTATAAAAATGAATAAAATACCTGAAAAATAGCAGGAATAAATAAATAAATACCCGGGCAACGCCAGGTTTTCAGATAGTAACACTATAAGTGGGCCTTTGCGATCGCCATTTGACAGTTCAAATTTAAATGAAGATAACTGCTTAACCATTTGTGTGACTCGAAAATTGAATAAACGGATTTGTAGAGGAGAAAATTTTCTACAACTTTTCTCAGTTATGTTTTTTTATATCTCGGTTCGATTCAAAGATATTTGCAAAAATATCGGCGATTTAACAATGTCCGTCTGTCTGAATGTGTCCCCACATTTTAGAGCGCGCCGTTCAACCGACCGGCACCAAATGTTACAGACGTAACTGTTAGCCCTAGCGACCAGAAACTCCATTTTTTCAAACATGTGGGACAAAAAATAGGTAGTTAAGACTAAAAATAGGCAGTTTGTGATGCCCTTTGACAGCAGGAAATGTAACTGCAAATAACGTCTTAACCGTTCATATGAGACGAAAATTGAATAAGCATATTTTTAGAGGAAAAATTGTCAATAACTTAGCTCTGTTACGTAATTTCCTTAACTCGCAACATTTCAGAGATATTTGGAAAAGAACGGCGATTTGACACTGTCACTTAATTTTACGTAAATCTGTACAGCAAAAGAAAATAAACTTGGAAAAGAGGACGAACTTCCACGGCAAGACAGGTAATAATATTTTAAGGGAAAGAAATAATGAAAATATGGGGGAGATACTAAAATAATTGTTTAAAGAGGTAAAAGTTCAAAAAAGTGTATGTCAAAGATAAACTCATATATCAAATACCTTTAGCTGCTTGTTAAGGTACGGCCTTTTGTGAAAAATGGAATGAAGTGCTCTAAAACACTTGAAACGACAATGGCATATGATGACTCTGCTCTAAGTAGAAAAAAAAATGATTAAAAGTGATAAAGGCTCCTCCAAGATGGCCGAGTAGATACCAATGACGAACCTCACTCTAGACGCCCTAGCTCATCAACAACAGATGATAACGTTGAAGCTGTGAAGAAATTTGTTTTGTAAAATTTTCGAATTACCGATAGAGACGTTGCTGACGATGTTGGCATATCGGTCGGCTAGTGTCATCCAATGTTTTCGGATGGTTTTAACATGGCACGTGTGTCAGCGTAGTTTCTTCCATAACTTCTCAATTTTGATCATATGAACAGTGACATGAGTATCGTTGAGGACCTCTTGAATAAAGTGAAAAATGATTCGGATTTGGTTAAAATTTTCTTAGCTGGTGACTTAACATGGGTTATGACGTCGAAACCAAAGCCGAATCGTCCCAATGGAAGCATCTCGGAGAGGCAAGACCAAAATAGCACGCCAAGTTCGATCAAACATCAAAGTTTTGCTTATTTTTTAAAATTACCGTAGCGTGATGCATCATACAGTTTTGCCTCAAGGTGGTGCTGTCAATAAGGAGTATTTCATTGGCGTTATGCGACGTTTGCAAAAAGCAGTATGAAAAAATGCCTGGAATTGTGAAAAACAAGTATGGAAATTGCATCACGACACTGGACCTACACATTCATCGTTGCTTGTGAGTGATATTTTCTATTTGCGAAAAACAACACAAGCCACCATAGTCACCGGATTTGGTCCCCTGCGACATTTTCCTGTTCTCAAAACTGAAAAGATCTATGAAAGTACGAAGCTTTGCAACGACTGAGGAAATAAAAACTCCATCGCTGGAAGTACTCAAGGCTGTACCAAAAAGTGCTGATGAGAAGTGCTTCGAGGAATATGAGAAGCGTTGGCACAAGTGTATTATATTTGAGGGAGACTACTTTGAAGGGAACAACATGTGCAAATGTTTGTTAAGCTTATGGGACTTAACTACGGGGTCATAAGTCCCTAAACTTACAAACTACTTATGAACTACTTACGAACTAGGACGGCACAAATACCCATGCCCGAGGGGGGATTCGAACCCCCGACCGTAGTAGCCGTGATGACCGTGACTGGAGCGCCTCAGTCACCTCGGCCACCGCGGCCGGCGGAACAACATGAATATTAATCAATACATAAATACTTTTTTCATAAAAGTATAAAGTGACCTTACTTTTTGAATACATCTCGTACAGTATAACCATTCGACCAAGTCCTATGAGTGCTTTCCGTTTCTCGTCAGGCAGTGCGCTAGTACTGGAAATGTCGCCATAGTAAGCACATTTCACAATAATTGTGTAAATCTCAGTTTATACTGACGAGGGCGTTCGGAAGTGTCACAGGAAAGGCGATTGTTGTCTTGACAACATAATAATGAAGCGAATTTCCGGCCACGTTGTCATAACGCGGTGCATATATTTGTATGTGAAAAGTGTTTATGTAAATATTCACCCATTTTTTCCACACATAGAAGATGTCTCGATATAATGTCCTTCAGCATGATCGCAACGTTTGGAAGTCACTTCACCCTTTGTGAAACACAACCCGTAAACACCTCCGGTAACGAATACGGCCACCATTCACTAATTTTCATGGAAGCCCCACTTCCAACAATTACATTCGAGTACAATAGGCCGAACAAAGAAGCTGACGTTTCCGACTTGCCAAACGAAATGTCTCGCTAGCGTAGAAATTACTTGTGAACTTGTTAGTGGCCCAGGTATCCACGTCTCCCCTGGCAATATTCCAGGCTCTGTGGTCGAAAGCCAGTAGGGCTTCTTCCTCTCATTCGCCTCGTTAGATTGCTAGATTGCTGCGCTCTGTTGAATAACGTAATTGAAAGTACTGGACGTTTCGTTATAGCGAGGTATTTTGTACACATTTCTGAGCAGAGAACGACAAACAGAAAATTAACTCGTAACGATTCTTATATAACGCCCTGGCAACACAACGCTGGAACATTGTATCGAAATGTAGCATATCGACGCAGAGGGCAGAGAGTGGCTATTAATATATAAATCGGTGTAGTGTCTGTTCCTTCCGGTATGTCCGATAGGGGTGATACAGCCACAGTGTGCGGCTTATGGCAAGCGTGGGTAGCCAAGAAGGAAGGGCGACCGCTGATCCGAAGCGGGAGATCCGGCTTCGAATCCTGAGCCGGCTCAAATTTCACTTGTCCCCAATGTGTTGCCGGCCGCGTTGGCCGAGGGGGCTAAGGCGCTCCAGTCACGCTCTGCACGGCCACTACGGTTGGGGGTTCGAATCCCCCCTCGGGCATGGATATTTGTGCCGTCCTAGTTCGTAAGTAGTTCATAAGTAGTTTGTAAGTTTAGGGACTGATGACCCCGTAGTTAAGTCCCATAGACTATACAAACAAAACCCAATGTGTTACTTCATTACCCTAGTGCAGCTAAAATCATTCCTTTCCTTCCTCGCATTAAACGTGCAAGTGGGAATTGACCTTCAACATAAATAAATATATAACGTCCTTTATTATACACTGTGTCCCATTTCAGTCTTTATCGGCAGATATCTCTTGCAGGGGAACAATTTTGCAAGAAAATTCTCTAGTAAAAGTTTAAGGTTCGAAACGCGTCATTCAGTATCTCTAAATGGCCTTGAACCCTGTTTTATATATAAGCTTAAGGGACTTAACTGCGGGCTTATCAGTCCCTAAACTTACAAACTGCTTATGAACTAGCTTATACTAAAGACGACACAAACATCCATGCCCGAGAGGGGGGGGGGATTCGAACCCCCGACGGGGAGCGAGCTCGCGCATCGGAGCATAGCGCCTCAATGCGCTTGTACACTCTGCCGCGGCGAACCTTGGTTTCAAGGTAAAACCAAAGTAAACTTCATTTTTTTCAAACGGTAACCCCATTTTTACTTCATATTCGTATTCTACAATAAATTCTGACAAGTATGTGAACAATATCCTGCATCCATTTTTTCAAGAACTTTCACCCAACGAAAAGCTGTACGGTTATTTCATGCAGGACAATGCAATACCACACATTGCAAATGCTTCTATGGCAGCAACACAAAATGCTTTTGATTATAGGATAGTTGACTGGCCTTCTCGTTCTCCAGATCTAAATCCCTGTGACTTTTATCTTTGGGGAATGTTAAGAGACAAGGTGTATGCAAGCAATCCCCATACACTCGAAGAGTTGGAAGACAGGATTCGACAAATCATTTCTTAGATTTCGGCAGCCGAAATTCGTCGAGTGTTCGCAAATGTGTTCAAGAGATGTCATGCCGCTCTTTCCATAGAGGGACATGAGTTTTAACATCTACTGTAAATAAAGGTAAGCTTAGGTTACTCAGATGGCAATGTTTTTTAGACTTTAACTCAGTGTATGCGCCACGGCACAATAGTCTCCGAGAATCGGGCGCTGCCGTGGCCGGCGGATGCGGTGGCGGCGGCCGGGAGCTGTACCGCGCGATCCGCGGACGCCTGGCAGGCGTCTTTCGTGAGACACCCTGTATTTGTCTTACGTAGCGTTGTGCTGAGTTTGGGAATACGTACACGTTGCACACCGTGTTTCAGAACGTTTTTCGTGTTATCTGTGTGATTCTCTGTGCAGATTTTTGCCGGAATGAGAACACCTAATTTGAATCGTCCGATTACAATATCGGTAAGATATCTTACAAATAGTTCATAAATGTCTTATACCAAAACAAGTCTGTCTGTGAATCACATAAATAACATTAGGAACATTTTGAAACACAATGTGCAACGTGTACATATTCCCAAACTCATTACAACTCTACATAAATCAAATAGTTTGCTTGTGTTATGACTACTTTTGGCGGGCAGCGCACAGGCCTTGTATCTAGGTGGCGTTGACTAGATCGTGACTTCAGCTTCCCCATCACCGCAGCTGCAAGCTGTGATAGTGAGCGCTTTTGCTCAACCAACGACCGCAAAGTATAGATCCACCTGAAGAACAAAGGGGGAAAAAGGTGGTAGCGTTCTGACCTTACAGCCATATAGACGGTGGTTGAAACCCCAATGTGATAGATATTTTTCTAGTTTTCGAATTCAGTTATATAAAATGTTTTGGGATGTCTAATTCCACATGTTGTATCGGGCTCTGTTTATGTGTATGTAGACGAGCTGAAAACGTCGTCGTCACGTAAAACGATGGTTTAGTAGATAAGCTGCTTGGAAAGCCATTAGTAACTACGGAGATGACTTAACAATCAGAGACTACCGTCGTCAACTAATAGTGAAGCCAATACTGTGAAAAAGTAACTTACGTCTTTTGATTGAAACCATCATTATTAAAAACCTTCTATAAAATACAGAGAATAATAAACAAAAATACGTGCACTTCTCGTAAAAATTACCGTTAGACGTTATAATTGTGTAAATGTTCTACCAAAAAAAGTCTATGTAATAAAAATGTTCAAATGTTTGTTACTGAAGGGACTTAACTCAAATGTTCAAATGTTTGTAGAACTTATGGGACTTAATTACGGGGTCATCAGTGCCTAAGCTTACAAACTACGTATGAACTAGCTAAGACTAAGGACGGCAAAATATCCATGCCCGAGGGGGGATTCGAACCCCCGACCGTAGTGGCCGTGCAGACCGTGACTGGAGCGCCTCAGTCCCCTCGGCCACCGCGGCCGGCGGGACTTAACTGCAGGGTCATAAGTCCATAAACTTACAAACTACTTATAAACTACCTTATACTACAGACGACACAAACACCCACGCCCGAGGGGGGATTCGAACCCCCGACGGGGAACGGCCTCGCGCATCGTAGCATAGCGCCTCAATGCACTCGGACGCTCCGCCGCGGCCACTGTAATTGCGTTACTGGAAAGGGGTGCGCAGAACGGCTGATAACTGGGCTTCCTTCCTAGCTGACGCCGACTATAGCACAGGATTCGAACCACCGACTCTAGGGTTGTAAAGCAAGAATGCTACCACCTGAGCTACACCGACAGACTGCAACTGATGTGATTATTGGTACTTAACCCTTTCAGTCCCATGTTATGAAAACAGAATTGGAAAAATTAAAATTCACTGTATTCTGTATTAATTTTTTTTTTTTAAATATCGGACCAAACTGCGTGGTCATCAGTCCGTAGCTTACAAACTACTTAAACCTAGGTAAACTAACCTATGGACAAACACACACACCCATGCCCCAGGGAGGACTCTAACCTCCACGGCGAGCAACCGCACGCTCCGCAGCGAGACGCTTTAGACCGCTCGGCTACTCCACCGCGGCTGTATTAATTCTATGCAGTAAACATCAAAATATGTGTTTCAAAATTTTTGGTCGAACTATTGATTTTTTATGCGCAACAGAGACGTTTGTACCGAGGTATTTTATTACCTGCATGTTATTTTGTTAATATGGAACACTGCCAGATTAATAATGATAGAATAATCTTCGCCACAGCCTCAAAGACAAGATAAGTCACTGCTGGAATAAAATAAAAGGAACCAAAAATCAAATGTTTGTAAATCTATAGGGCTCAACTGCTAGGTACCTTACCTTAGGTAGCTTACAAACTACCTAAACTAAGGTAAACTACCCTAAGGACAACACACAGCCATGCCCGAGGAAGGATTCGAACCCCGACGCGGGAGGCGCTCCAGACCGCTCGGCTACTGCCTCGCGGCAAAGGAACTACACCACGCTTGCAGTCTCAGCCACGTACAGACGGCAACGCAACACAACCTCTAAGATTAACAGATTATGCCTCTGATGTGGCTACACACCGTATAGAGCGGCAAAATGTCGTACTAGAAGCATGTTGTTCATCAACAAAAATGCAACTTTAAGGATTGATGCACAAAATACGGAATAAATAATACGTTGTTGTCCAGGAGCAACATTGGGAATGAAATGGTTAAGTGAGTAGCCTAATATCAAATCTGGACATCTGACCTAATGGTCGAAATTTAGTTAGCAGTCAATCCTAAAGGAAGTTTTTCCGCTCTTTTCATTGGTGAAGTCCGGTTTTTCCAAAAATTGACGTAAAGGTGATAAATCACACGTCAAAGTTGACTGTTCACTTTAAAAACGGACACCTACATAACAGCTTGATATCAAATTCGGACACTTGTTGAATAAAGCAGTGTGCACCAATGAAAATACAAAAATGTTCAAATGTTTGTATAGCTTATGGGACTTAACTACGGGGTCATCAGTCCCTAAACTTACAAACTACTTATCAACTAGCTTATCCTAAGGACGGCACAAATATCCATGGCGGCAGTATGTGCCAGGTACTAAGACGTATTAGGCCGTATTTAAGTTTTTCAGTTATTTTTATACTATTCTTACTAATAACCATCTTAAAGTAAGTGAAATGGAACATAATATATCACCAGCGTCCGAAGGAGAAGCTAGGAAGCGGTCGAGACAACCTGAAAAGTGTAAAAATAAACATTAAAAAACAGAGGTAAGACTAACTTGTACACAACACTGTTCTATTGTAAGGTGTGTTGTACGAAATTATCACTTGTTGGAAAGAAATTCGATGCCAGAAATAACGTAAGGATGTTTACGGAAAAATATGGGGTCAGTTTCAACAGACATTACGCTAATAATTTTAGAGATTCAGTGTCGTAACATTTAATTTTATATACAAAATTAAAAAGATTATTATGATTATTGTAGTTCATTTTTTCCGCCGGCCGCGGTGGCCGAGGGGACTGAGGCGCTGCAGTTACGGTCTGCACGGCCACTACGGTCGGGGGTTCGAATCCCCCCTCGGGCATGGATATTTGTGCCATCCTTAGGATTAGCTAGTTCATACGTAGTTTGTAAGATTAGGGACTGATGACCCCGTAGTTAAGTCCCATAAGCTATACAAACATTTGAACATTTCATTTTTTCCAATAGGTAATAGAGTTCAGAATTTAATATTTTCCACTTTATGTCGATATTCCTATAATTTCCCAGATTATACACCTGTAAAAGATTCTCGTCAGCAGTAAGCGAATCTGTGTGTATCAAAAACGGACATCTGAAAGCATCAAAAGCTTGATTTGTGTTGTGTCCGTCCTCGAAGAGTGCGCGTTCCCGCTAGACTGTGCTCGCGGGGCAGCGCAGCGACGCGGGTGCAACGGGCACCAACAGACGGTGTCACTGCCGCCGCACCACTTTATGCTTCCGCGCGACGAGGACAATCGGGTTCCGCGCATCCGACGATCGATGTGAGATCCCTCCGCCGCCCACGATATAGGCGGGCGCCAATCCGACGTCAGGGGGCTACAGTCGGAAGTCGGAGTCTCAGCGTGTCCATAAACCAGACAGTCTTCGCACGTCCTCGATAGTTAGTCCGTGTCCGTTATCCGCGTCTGTATGGGTCAGTCAGTATTAAAAAGTGACAGTCTCTATGTGGCCGTCAGAAACAATATTCCTGTCGGGATATCTTTACGCACGTCACAATAACATGCAGACAAGCTAGAAATGTATTGGCGTAGGTTTGTGGACTATGGAATGGTGACAGTATTGTGTTTACAAAAGACTGCTTCGAGGCATGGGACATTGCTTGCTCAGAAACTACGAGCAAAGAAAGTTAAGTTGATTTTATCTTTTGTATTGTCGTGTGCATACAAAATAAATGTGTTTAAGAGTGATGCTACTAATTTCTGTTACATGAATCGGGCCCTTGAGTTGACCTGGCCGACCATCGTCCACCTTGTGTACATAACAATTTCAAAGACGGACATCTGTATTTTCAAATACAATTTGAAGTTGCTTGAGTAATCAAATTGATATTAACCAAATTCAAATGTTCAAATGTTTGTAGAACTTATGGGACTTAACTACGGGGTCATCAGTCCCTGAGCTTACAAACTACGTATGATCTAGCTAAGACTAAGGACAGCACAAATATCCATGTCCGAGGGGGAATTCGAACCCCCGACCGTAGTGGCCGTGCAGACCGTGACTTGAGCGCCTCAGTCCCCTCGGCCACCGCGGCCGGCTGATATTAACCACTTACAGGTATAAATCCTCGAGTATTACAGTTGATAACGCTCAAATCAGCTTATAAATATATTAGCTCTACGTTTCGTAATAAAAAATGACGTTTATCTCAGTTTCTGGTAAATGACATGTGAGGATACAGGGTTTTAGGTTAGTAACCTCTTTGGTACGTGCTGGCAACAATGCTTAGGTTGGAATGTTCTTTGTTTGTTGGCCGGGGTGCGGCAGTCTCCCGCCGACCGCAGAGCGAGGCGGTAGCATGTCGGCAGTGAGTTCGCAACCTGCGTTTAGTGGTGGCTAAAGTTTTTGCCATTCCGTCGTATCGCATACGGGTTGCAGTTGCATATTGAAATGTTTCAGTGTGGACTTGTAGACATTCATCGTAGTGGCAAGCAGTTATTTAATCGGTGTATTTAAAGGGAAGAGTTTTTAAACATTTGTCGTTCCATAATAAAGGAGGTTAACAAAGTTTATTGTTATGGATCAATCTAGTAATTGTCCGCATCCCATACCGTCAAATCATTGGAACAATTATTGAATGATTAAGCATAAAATAGAATGTATCGGCAACTTCGCCGCCGGCCACGGTGGCCGAGGGGACTGAGGCGCTTCAGTCACGGTCTGCACGGCCACTACGGTCGGGGGTTCGAATCTCCCCTCGGGCATGGATATTTGTGCCGTCCTAGTTCGTAAGTAGTTCATAAGTAGTTTGTAAGTTTAGGGACTGATGACCCCGTAGTCGAGTCCCATAAGCTTTACAAACATTTGAACATTTTTGGCAACTTCGCCCATCGAGGATTAGGTGGACGCAGCGGTGACGTTACAGACAGATGTCCGTCTTTGATAATAGGCTACTCAAGTGTACTTTGCAAAACTTCAAAGTCGATTTCCTCGAGAATTTTTCAGGGTTCGTCGAATATCTTTGGCTGGTGGTTATTTGACTTCTGAACTTCACGTTCCATAAATCCGATACCCGTGTGGTTCCCTCGTGAGACAGGCGCGAAAAGGGTGAGCTACGCCGAAACGAAGAGACTGACCGAAGGCCTGTTGCAGGACAGGAGGGTGGGGGGGATAGCGTGCGGCGGGCGACAAGGGCAACAAAGGCGCGGAGAGCTGAAAGGCTTTCGCTGTGAAGTGGCCACTTTGCGTGCTCCCTAATGGGACGCCGCCTATCGACTGGCGGTGGCAGTCGCGGTCGCGCTGCCAAAGGTCAGAGTTCGGTGAGGCTCGCCATGCGGCCGACTGTTGGTCAACCACCGCGCAGCGCCACGCATGCCTCCCGCGACACGACCGCCGTCCGCTACACCGCCACGAATTACGCTCTCTGCCGCCACATCGATACTTCACTACACTCCCTTCACCGAAACGAGGAGCGTGACCAGGGTGGACAAAACGGTACGCTCGCTCAATTTCGCTGTATCCGTTTCAGGGTTAAGGTCGTTGTGTGTATTATATAGAGTGATAATAGGTGTTGACGTCAGCTTCATCGTAAAGGATCACTTGCTGAATAGTAGCGTAAGTATTAATGTTTACAATAACTTCAATTTGAGTCCACCCAAGAAGCGTTCAAAGTAGAAGTGATAAAGTTCTTTACAGAACACATCGTTCCTAGTGTATATAAAACGCAACTCTTGTGTTTAGAACAGTCAGTTACTGACGTTGTTATAAAAACAGTCAATAGAAAGCCACACACTGCCGCGGTGGAGTAGCCGAAAGTTCTAAAGCGTCTCGCTGCGGAGCGCGCGGTTGCTCGCTGTGGAGGTTCGAGTCCTCCCTGGGGCATGGGTGTGTGTGCGTTTGTCCTTAGGTTAGTTTACCTAGGTTTACGTAGTTTGTAAGCTACTGACTGATGACCACGCAGTTTGGTCCGGTCGATTTACAGACATTTGAACACATTTGGTAGTAAATTCAACTAAATACCTAGGCAATACTACTAAAAGAAATGAATTTTAAATGTTTGGCTTGGCGGCCGCGGTGGCCAAGGTGACTGAGGCACTCCAGTCACGGCCAGCATGGCCACTACGGTCGGGGGTTAGAATCCCCCCTCGGGCATGGATATTTGTGCCGTCGTAGTTCGTAAGTAGTTTGTAAGTTTAGGGACTGATGACCCAGTAGTTAAGTCCCACTAAAAAAAAAAAAAAAAAAAATAAAATAAAAAAAAAAAATAAAAAAAAAAAATGTTTGGCTTCTACTCGTAATAGCACTGCTTCATAACAAAACACACAACAACCTTACAACTGAAACGGATGCAGCGAAACTGAGCGAGCGACCCTGTTTTGTCCACCCCTGGTCACGCACCTCAGTGTGTTTACAGTACGTCTCTCGTTTCGGTGAACATCTACATCTACATCTACATGGGATACTCTGCAAATCACATTTAAGTGCCTGGCAGAGGGTTCATCGAACCACAATTATACTATTTATCTCCCATTCCATTCTCGAATAGCGCGCGGGAAGAAAGAACACCTGAATCTCTCTGTTCGAGCTCTGATTTCTCTTATTTTATTCTGATGATCATTTATACCTATGTAAGTGGGAGTCAACAATATATTTTCGCATTCGGAGGAGAATGTTGGCGATTGGAGTTTCGCAAGTAACCCACGCCTCAGCGATAAGCGTCGTTGTTGTAATGATTCCCATCCCAGATCCTGTATCATTTCCGTAACGCTGTCTCCCCTGTATCGTGACAATACGAAACGAGCTGCCCTTCTTTGGACTCTTTCGATGTCCTCCGTCAAACCCACCTGATAAGGATCCCACACTGGGCTGCAATACTCCAAAAATGGACGGACAAGCGCAGTGTATGCAGTTTCTTTAGTAGTTCTGTTGCATCTTTTAAGGATTCTGCCAATAAAACGCAGTCTCTGGTTCGCCTTTCCCACGATATTATCTACGTGTTCTTTCCAGTTTAAGTCTGAAGTAATAGTGATTCCTAGGTATTTTGTGGAGTTTACGGCGTTCACATTTGATTGATTTATGTTGTAAACAAAGTTTAACGGATTTCTTTTCGTACTCATGTGGACGACTTCACACTTCTCATTATTTAGAGTCAATTGCCAATTTTTACACCATACTGATATCTTATTCAGATCGTTCTGCAGTTGGTTTTGATCTTCAGATGATTTTACTGGACGGTAAATGACGGCGTCATCTGCAAACAACCTAAGAGAGCTACTTAGATTTTCCCCTAAATCGTTTATGTAAATAAGGAATAGCAGAGGACCAATAACACTACCTTGTGGAACGCCCGATATCACCTCTGTTTTAGTCGATGCCTTACCATCGATTACTGCGAACTGTGTCCTCTCTGACAAGAAATCCCCTATCCAATTGCAAATGTGGGGCGATATACCATAACCACGCAATTTGATTAAAAGCCGTTTGTGAGGTACGGTGTCAAAAGCTTTCTGGAAATCAAGAAATACGGAATCGATTTGCGAACCTTTATCGATAGCACCCATCACTTCGTGTGAATATAGAGCTAGTTGTGTTTCGCATGAACGATATTTTCTAAATCCGTGTTGACCTTGGGTCAATAGATCGTTCTGTTCGAGATAATTCAACGGAGTATACACAGTAGTCACATTGTTCGAAGGCGGCCGCAGTGGCCGAGCGATTTGCGGCGCGCTAGTCACAGTCTGCACGGCCGCTTCGGTCGGGGGTTCCAATCCCCCCTCGGGCATGGATGTTTGTATCGTCTTTAGTATAAAGTAGTTCGCAAGTAGTTTGTAAGTTCACGGACTGATGACCCCGCAGTCAAGTCCCTTAGGCTTGACAAACATTTGAACACTGTTCGAAGAGCCGCGGCGGAGCGGCCGAGCGCATTTGAGGAGCTATGGTACGATGCGCGAGTCCGTTCCCCGTCGGGGGTTCGAATCCCCCCTCGGGCATGGATGTTTCTGCCGTCTTTGGTATAAGTTAGTTCATAAGTAGTTTATTAGTTACTGATGATCCCGCAGTTAAGTCCCATTGTTGTTGCGGTCTTCAGTCTGGAGACTGGTTAAACTTTTCAAGCATTTGAATTGTTTGAAGAGAAATTTAGAAATATACGAGGGTTAGAACTTACATAGTGGCAACTACTTATTCACAAGCGATACAAAAGTAGTCGCCAGCGTCATGTAGAAATCGTTTCGTTGCCAGCGATGTGGAAGGCGCTGTTCTATTGACGGTGCGAATGGAGCGGTCTACTGCCTGTCGAATCTCTGGAACAGTCATGAAGCGAATGCCACGGAATGGTTCCTTCACCTTCGGAATCAAATCACAGTCACAGGGACTCAAGGCCGGGGAGTGTGGTGAATGGTACAGTATTTCCCAGCTCCGACGATCGAAAAGAGCAGCCACTGCTTGCGCTGTAGGCGCACACGCATTGTCGTGCAAAATGGTGGGTGGGTTGCGCAGAAAGTGTTAGCGCTTCGCCATGGCGAAGTGGTCAAGCGCATTGAGGCGCTATGCTGCGATGCGCGAGGCCGTTCCCTGTCGGGAGTTCGAATGCCCCCTCAAATGTTCAAATGTTTGTAGAGTCTATGGGACTTAACTGCAGGGTCATCGGTTCCTAAACTTACAAACTACTTATGAACTAGCTAATACTAAAGACAGCACAAATATCCATGCCCGAGGAGGTATTCGAACCTCCGACCGTATAGGCCGTGCAGACGGTGACTGGCACCCCGCGGCCGGCAATGCCCCCTCGGGCATGGATGTTTGTGTCGTCTTTAGTATAAGCTAGTTCATAGGTAGTTTGTAAGCTTAGGGACTGATGACCCCGCAGTTAAGTCCCTTAAACTAAACAAACAAACATTGGAACATTTTGTTGGTGCTTCTTACTCAAAGCTGGTCCCAGATGATGCTCCAAAAACAAACAGTAATATTGTGCATTGACGGACGGCCGTGAAGGAACGTAATGCGTTAGGATATCACCATCATAGTCGTACACAAGTATCGCCAAAACTTTCACCATATTGGTGCTCCGACGCACTTTGAACTTCGCTGAGACACATAATGACGCCAATCGTTGGGCTGGCATTTCAGTTTTCGCCCATGTCTCATCAAATGTCATGATACGGCGTAAGAAAGCCTCTGCTTAGCGCTCATAGCACTCCAAGTGCGTCTGAAAAGCATCATAACGGACCCATTTCTGCATTTCCGTCAATTCATGCGGAACCCATCGTGATGCAATTTTTCGCATGCCCAGACATTCCTTTAGGAAGCAAAGCACAGTCGTATGCGCCCTTGCAGTGTCGCGGGCGGCTCACGAATCGTCTCGCGTCGATGACTGTCCACTAACGGGGCAACAGCATGCACTTCTTTTCCAGAGACGCTAGGACGACCTACAAGATTTATGCCTCCCACAGTTTGCCGACCTTCTTTGAAGGCTTCTACCCAGCTTGCCACTGTTCTATAAGGCAATGCGTATTCCCTGCTTGCCTCCTGAAGACCTTGATGACACTGTCGTGCTGTACAACCTCTGGCACAGTCAATATTGATCCAACTGCGTTGTTCCTTTTTCGCAAACCTAATGGCACTGTTTCGTTAGACCGTTCGCTCATACGTGACAATGTTTCCCTCGATTGTGCGCAAGCCGTTGACGTGGGACGGGCGAGTCCATTTTCTGCCGGCCGCGGTGGCCGAGGAGACTGAGGCGCTCGAGTCACGGTCTGCACGGCCACTACGGTTGGGGGGTTCGAATACCCCCTCGGGCACGGATATTTGTGCCGTCCTTAGTATAAGGTAGTTCATAATTAGTTTGTAAGTTTAGGGACTGATGACCCCGTAGTTGAGTCCCATAAGCTATACAAACATTTGAACATTTGAAGTCCATTTTCTCGGAGGTAAGGTAGGTATGCCAACAATGTGTGCTATCAGCGACAATAATAGATTCCACTGCATAATATATCCACAGCAGTGTTGCCACTATTTAAGTTCCAACCGTCATATGTCATCAAATGCTCTGGTGTAGACTGCAGATGGACAAACCAGTGTCTCTTTGGAACTAGATCAGTGAAGCTCGTTTTTTCTTGGGAATCGGTCCTTCCTCCTCGTTCACTGTTTCTTTTTTATCCAATAACTAGCAACCCGCCCCGGCTTCTCACGGAATAATCTGTGTCACCTAGGAAGGCGGCCCAGTTCCAGCCGTTCTGCACATCCCTCTCCATTACCGAACTTACAGCCAATAACATTCCGTCTCTAGGCGCACGAGTTACGAAATGTTTCTCCCGAAAGCTCAACTGTTGGCTCCTCCCCTTGACACTTCCCCTGTCGCTCCGCCTATGCACTGAAGCGCCTTCCTACACGATTCCGACTATAGTATGAGATATATGCGACGTTGCACAAACGACTCTCTAATTCATTGCGAATTGTGTCTCTCGGGGTCAATGATAAACGAACTTCTCTCTATTCATAACCTCCGTTCCCTGGACTGAAACGCCGTCTTTTGGCATCCGAAAAATCCACATATTTTATGTCACTGTTACACGATATCATATCTTAATCGTTATTAAGTCTGAATGACGAAACAACCAAGCACGGTATTATGAAACAATAAACTTATTTTCACGTGTACGGTGAAGTTCGCAACTCACAGATTATATAGTTCTTCCTAAGAGTATTTATTGCTCTGTTTCGTGGACTTTTTCTCGCCACAATCACCCACTGCTACACAACTTAGTGAATTATACACTTACACCTTCCTCTTGACTCACACTGCCCATTGGTATAAAAATCTGTTAAGTAGTTTTGAGTTTGTGGAGGACAGACAGATAGATGCGACGGGAGAACTTCGTTTCATTATATGTGTAGTTATCTATAAAAATCGATGTTTATGTGTATGTTATTGGTTAATATGTTCCATATAATATGATTAAACATAATTAATGCCATGCTTATACAATTCTCAGCGTGTTTAATTAATAATGACATTGTAATACCCTAGTGTAACGTTTCTGTAAACGTCTGTCTGACTTTCAGAACGAAATTAGCGCTACTGCCAACACGCTCTCGGAGGCGACGCTAGTGCTTCAAGCGGCAGCATTGCAGTTACAATACAAACGTTTGGCTGTTTCTTCACTACGGGTGAAATGTTGCTCCAAGAACCATACAAACTTTTTCGTACATGTTAACAGATATTTTGATCCGATCACTGACAAAGTTATCTGAATCGCCAGCTGCCGGCCGCGGTGGCGGCGGGGACTGAGGCGCTTAAGTCACGGTCTGCACGGCCACTACGGTAGGGGATTCGAATCCCCCCTCAGGCATGGATATTTGTGCCGTCCTTATTCTTAGTTAGTACATAAGTAGTTTGTAAGTTTAGGGACTGATGACCCCGTAGTTAAGTCCCATAGACTAGATATTAAAAAAAAAAAAAAATATCGCCAGCTCGGGTAATCTGAAAATTTCCTGACGATTTCGTCAAAATAGCTCCAGCGGTCTTGGAGTCTAGAGGAAACAAACATACATACAGACATCCATACACAAGGTGTAAACGGTATAAGCCACCAAAATTATACAGATGGCACATCTTTGTGTGCTTGACAAAAAAGTCTAATGAAATATTGTTGTATCATGTACTTTATTTTTTAATTCGTAAAAACCAATATCTGTAGGTGTGATGGTAGGCGTATTTCTGTTTACATTGTTGACTGACGAAACACTAGAGAGCCCTGTAACCGCGTGGCCTATCCACGCTGCCAGTATGCGCCTGGGGGTGCGAGAGAGAGCGCGCGAATGCACTACTCGATGAGAAATGTAAACATCGGACGTGTACAACGACGGCTAGAGGCTGCTGAAACCAGAATGTGTAATTCATTTTTCATAAACAATAAATTAAGTACATCCAGACTTGTTTCTCTTACATTACCATTATGAAGGTCATGGTGGTAAAGAAAAACTATTCTAAAAGAAAATGTGTTTCCCTTAGTACAAAATCTACCAGTTACCCAGTAATTGTTCATTACTTACAATCAATCGTTTCCCTATCTTACAACCCAACCGTATCAAAAATTAAATTCAGTTTATTTTACTGTTTTACAACACAAACGTCCGCCTCCGTAGCTCAGTGCCAGCGTCGCTGACCACCACGCAGGGGGCCCGGGTTCGATTCCCGGCAGGGGACTGGGTGTTGTGTATTGTCCTAATCATCATCATCTCATCGTCATTGGCACGTAAGTCGCCCACGCGGCGTCAAACAAAACTACGGCGGCCGAACAATCCCGCAAGGGATCTCCCGGCCAAGAAAGCCATACGCTAATTTCATTTACAACACAAACGAAAATTAAACCCAAATTACTCTGTTTCCTGTTACACAGCACCATTCGATTATACACATGCTTCATGTTCAAATGTGCAAATGTTTGTATAGTCTCTGGGACTTAACTACAGGGTCATCAGTCCCTAAACTTACAAACTGCTTATGAACTACTTACGAACTAGGACGGCACAAATATCCATGGCCGAGGGGGGATTTGAACCCCCGACCGTAGTGGCCGTGCAGACCGTGACTGGAGCGCCTTAGTCTCCTCGGCCACCGCGGCCGGCCATGCTTCATCACAGCGAACACAGTTTCCTCGCACTCCTTCAGACACATGCATAGTCTTATGGCATTGGCAGCATCAAAAATACTCTGCGTAGGTAATAATAATAATTGAGTGCGTAGGTATGTACACATTCTTAACTTGCTAAGCATAAAAAATTTCCTTCATTGCTGCCAAAAGTAAAAATCCTGTGGATTTAAATTAGGCCTAAGTGTTGGCCATCGACGTAGACCAGAACGCCCGATCCGTCATCCTGGAAATCGTCTATCCAAAAAGCTGCGTACTCTGTGACCAATTTGGGATGGAGCACCATCGTGGAGGGACCACATGTTATGAAGTAAGCCTAACGGGATGTCTTCTAACAACATTGGTAGCAATGTTTCCTCTAGAAACGTTCGGTAATAGTTACCAGTCAAACGTGCAGGGCCGGCCGCGGTGGCCGACGAGATTGAAGTGCTCCAGTCACGGTCTGCACGGCCACTACGGTCGGGGGTTCGAATCCCCCCTCGGGCATGGATATTTGTGCCGTCTTTAGTATAAGGTAGTTGATAAGTAGTTTGTAAGTTTAGGGACTGATGACCCCGTAGTTAAGTCCCATAAGCTTAACAAACATTTGAACATTTCAAACGTGCAGGTAAAACATAAGGCCCAATAATGTAATGATCGAGCATACCCACCCATACATTTACGGAAAATATTCACTGAAGATGCGTTGCCACTACATGGCGAGGATTGTGTACACTCCATGTGTGCATGTTATGGAAATTAGTTATTCTGTCGCGAAAGAAACAAGCTTAACCTGAGTTGAGGATTTTGTTGACAAAATCATTCTGCGCACTGTGTAACAAAACCCACTCTGAGAATTCACGTCTTGTGGAGTCGCACGAAGCACTCAGGTCACGCATTGTTGGATCTCTGCAACTACCGAAACGCACACTTTTGTCTCACTGCTTCAACACCATACACTTGCATTAACTTTCCATGGGTCTCCGTCCCCGTTTTGCCTAATTTGAAACAAAACTTGATGTTAACGCGTTGCTTCATTTTGCGCTCCATGTTGCAATGAGACGAGTTCTCACACTTGCCCGGTTAGCTTCACTGCAGTGTTTTGCACGATAGGGGAGACTAAGGCGCTCCAGTCACGGTCTGCACGGCCACTACGGTCGGGGGGTTCGAATTCCCCCTCGGGCATGGATATTTGTGCCGTCCTAGTTCGTAAGTAGTTCATAAGTAGTTTGTAAGTTTAGGGACTGATGACCCCGTAGTTAAGTCCCATAAGCTTAACAAACATTTGAACATTTCAAACGTGCAGGTAAAACATAAGGCCCAATAATGTAATGATCGAGCATACCCACCCATACATTTACGGAAAATATTCACTGAAGATGCGTTGCCACTACATGGCGAGGATTGTGTACACTCCATGTGTGCATGTTATGGAAATTAGTTATTCTGTCGCGAAAGAAACAAGCTTAACCTGAGTTGAGGATTTTGTTGACAAAATCATTCTGCGCACTGTGTAACAAAACCCACTCTGAGAATTCACGTCTTGTGGAGTCGCACGAAGCACTCAGGTCACGCATTGTTGGATCTCTGCAACTACCGAAACGCACACTTTTGTCTCACTGCTTCAACACCATACACTTGCATTAACTTTCCATGGGTCTCCGTCCCCGTTTTGCCTAATTTGAAACAAAACTTGATGTTAACGCGTTGCTTCATTTTGCGCTCCATGTTGCAATGAGACGAGTTCTCACACTTGCCCAGTTAGCTTCACTGCAGTGTTTTGCACGATAGGGGAGACTAAGGCGCTCCAGTCACGGTCTGCACGGCCACTACGGTCGGGGGTTCGAATCCCCCCTCGGGCATGGATATTTGTGCCGTCTTTAGTATAAGGTAGTTGATAAGTAGTTTGTAAGTTTAGGGACTGATGACCCCGTAGTTAAGTCCCATAAGCTTAACAAACATTTGAACATTTCAAACGTGCAGGTAAAACATAAGGCCCAATAATGTAATGATCGAGCATACCCACCCATACATTTACGGAAAATATTCACTGAAGATGCGTTGCCACTACATGGCGAGGATTGTGTACACTCCATGTGTGCATGTTATGGAAATTAGTTATTCTGTCGCGAAAGAAACAAGCTTAACCTGAGTTGAGGATTTTGTTGACAAAATCATTCTGCGCACTGTGTAACAAAACCCACTCTGAGAATTCACGTCTTGTGGAGTCGCACGAAGCACTCAGGTCACGCATTGTTGGATCTCTGCAACTACCGAAACGCACACTTTTGTCTCACTGCTTCAACACCATACACTTGCATTAACTTTCCATGGGTCTCCGTCCCCGTTTTGCCTAATTTGAAACAAAACTTGATGTTAACGCGTTGCTTCATTTTGCGCTCCATGTTGCAATGAGACGAGTTCTCACACTTGCCCAGTTAGCTTCACTGCAGTGTTTTGCACGATAGGGGAGACTAAGGCGCTCCAGTCACGGTCTGCACGGCCACTACGGTCGGGGGTTCGAATCCCCCCTCGGGCATGGATATTTGTGCCGTCTTTAGTATAAGGTAGTTGATAAGTAGTTTGTAAGTTTAGGGACTGATGACCCCGTAGTTAAGTCCCATAAGCTTAACAAACATTTGAACATTTCAAACGTGCAGGTAAAACATAAGGCCCAATAATGTAATGATCGAGCATACCCACCCATACATTTACGGAAAATATTCACTGAAGATGCGTTGCCACTACATGGCGAGGATTGTGTACACTCCATGTGTGCATGTTATGGAAATTAGTTATTCTGTCGCGAAAGAAACAAGCTTAACCTGAGTTGAGGATTTTGTTGACAAAATCATTCTGCGCACTGTGTAACAAAACCCACTCTGAGAATTCACGTCTTGTGGAGTCGCACGAAGCACTCAGGTCACGCATTGTTGGATCTCTGCAACTACCGAAACGCACACTTTTGTCTCACTGCTTCAACACCATACACTTGCATTAACTTTCCATGGGTCTCCGTCCCCGTTTTGCCTAATTTGAAACAAAACTTGATGTTAACGCGTTGCTTCATTTTGCGCTCCATGTTGCAATGAGACGAGTTCTCACACTTGCCCAGTTAGCTTCACTGCAGTGTTTTGCACGATAGGGGAGACTAAGGCGCTCCAGTCACGGTCTGCACGGCCACTACGGTCGGGGGGTTCGAATTCCCCCTCGGGCATGGATATTTGTGCCGTCCTAGTTCGTAAGTAGTTCATAAGTAGTTTGTAAGTTTAGGGACTGATGACCCCGTAGTTAAGTCCCATAAACTATACAAACATTTGAACATTTTTTTGATTATCATTTATCTTACGAAGAACAATGTGTTTTTGTTAATTCTTCAGTGCGGTATTGTTTTGAAATGACAACGTGTAAGTTACAATAAAAAATCAAACACGCAACGCAAGATGGCGTATGCTAGAGAGAGGTCTGGGCGAGGATTGTCACGTGACATCTCCGAACGGCTGGTTTTCGTTAATTCAATGGAGGGTGTCAAATCTCCGTTATTTTTGCAAATATCTCTCTAACGATACGAGATATGAGAAAAAAACTCTTCTCTAGAAATTCGGTTATTCAATTTTCGCGTCAAATGAACGATTTATTTGCATATAAATTATATTACAATCGGCTTTTTTTTTGGTATTACTAACGTATTTCTTGTCCGAAATATTTGAAAAAGCGAGGTTCTGGTCTCTGGTAGCCACAATTATGTTTGTAAAATTTGGTGCTGATCGGCTGAACAGTTCGATCTAAAAAGTGGGAACAAGTTACAGACAGACAGACATCGTCAAATCGCCGTTATTTTTGCAAATATCTCTGCAACGATGCAAGATATGAAATAAACATAATGGAGCGAAGTTGTAGAGAATTTTCCCCTCTACCATTTAGGTTATTCAATTTTCGTGTCAGATGAACGGTTCGTTTGCAATTACAATTATATGTTTTTTGGTACTACTACCGTATTTTTGTCCGAAAAAATTGAAAACCGGAGGTTCTGGTCTCTGGTGGCCTACAATTATGTCTGCAAACTTTGGTGCTGATCGGTTGAACTGTTCGTCTTAAAAACAGGGAACACGTTACGGACAGACAGACAGACATCCCAAAATCGCCGTTATTTTTGCAAATATCACTGAAACGCTATGAGATATGAAAAAACAAACTTAAGAGAGCAAAGCTGTAGAGAATTGTCTCCTCTACAAATTCGGTTATTCAATTTTCGTGTCAGATGAATAGTTAAGCTGTCAAAAGACGATCGCAACGGCCCACTTTTAGTGTTACTACCGTAACCTAAGGTGGGCCAATAGTATTAAGGAAGTTTACGAAATGCATGTGACGCGATGTTCGTGTAGAATGAATGGCGGGAGCTGAATGAATTGCCTGGCGAGAGTACGCCAGGCTTCTTGTGTCGTTAAAGCGACGATTAAAGAGCAGGGGTAGGTGAGGATAATGGCATTCCGCTAGGTGCGGCAAACAGCTGTCAAAGCCGACGCGACGGTGGCGAAAACAGGGCTGCGGCAGCTCTGCAAACAGCCGGCGTAAATAACGTTGTTACCCGAGGGCGTTAGTAAACAGGGGTGACGAATATTACTCATTTTACGTGCTGTCCTCAAACATATTACGTAATATTCATTCAAAGAACACTCTTTGATAGATATAGGGTTAGAATCACAGCGCATGATGGAACTAAACGCAGAGGACGATATTTTGTATACGCATGTGCAGAGAACAAATAATTTATTTTTATACAGCGTGAGTCACGAAGATATGGAAATATTTTAATATGTTCTTCTATAAGGAAAACTAACGAAAACAGTTCATACAAACATCGGTCTGCTAATGTTTAGTTACGACTAATAAAATATTTTCCCTGAAATTTAGCAACCTCGCTAACGTGAATCCACGGTAAAACTATAGGAGGTTAAAGTAAATCACGATTTCCATTTATTTTGTTTTTATTTATCTGGTGAATCTAATAAAACATGTCTCAGACGTCTATATGCAATAATTTTCCAAAAAATTCCAGAGATTATACAAGAAAATTCGAGATATTAGAGAAATGAAATTGTTTACTTTCCATTAAGAACGCTGGCAACTGTTAGTGAGTGGGTACAGTCGGCTCCTAACCTTGAAACGAGTTACGTTCTTGAATTTTTCAGTGATGTAACAACAGTGTTTATAATAGCAAAGTCAATACATGTGAGGCATTACTTGCTCGAATTATGAATGAAAAAGAAGAAATTAAGAACTACCCTGTCAAACTGAAATGAGCAACAGAATCTATTCATACAACCGCCACTAAATGCATTAAAGTCGGTGGAAACGTTTATTAGCATTTATTTTGAATGTATTGAGGAATTTTGTGTACACTTTAGAACGTCAATAACACTGGGCATTGTTTCTTCTGGTTAAACACGAATTCTTGTGTGCTATGGTATTAATAAAAGCAGAATATCTGACACATTCATACAGTTTTATTTCACTTTATTACTATCAATTTCCAAAATTAAATTCTCTACAACTTTTGTTAAAAACGTCGTGCAGTTTTCTGGAATTTAAAAGAAAATGTCCCAAGTAGTTAACAAATTACAAATTTTTCAAACTTAATTCTTTGATTCTCTGGAATTTTTGGAAAACTACTGCAGATCTATGTCTGGGACATGTATTATTATATTAACCAGATAAATAACAATAAAATAATGGGCAATCGTGCTTTACTAAAACCTCGTACAGTTTTGCGATGATTTCATATTAGCCAGCTCGCTAAATTTCAGGCAAAATATTCTATTAACTGTAACTAAACATTTGGGGAACTATGTTTATACGGACTTTTTTTATTTAGTTTTACTTGTAGAATAACACATTAAAATATTTGCAAATATTCGTGAATCACCCTTTAAAAAATGTTCAAATGCTTGTAGAGCTTATGGGACTTAACTACGGGGTCATTAGTTCCTAAACTTACAAACTACTTATGAACTAGCTAATACTAAGGACGGCACAAATATCAATGCCCGAGGGGGGATTCGAACCCCCGACCGTAGAGGCCGTGCAGACCCTTACTGGCGCGCCGCAGTCCACTCGGCCACCGCGGCCGGCGAATCACCCTTTATATAAAAACGAATAACTGTGCGTTAGTCTCGCCAAATCTCAGAAACGGTTTGACAGTCTCAATAATTTTTTGTTTTTGTTTTGTTCGCACAAACACTGAGGTGACAGTAGTCACGAGATAGCGATGTGCACGGGTCAGATAGCGGTAGCGTGGCGCATACCGCGTATGGGATGGCGCTGGATTGGCTGATCTGTCATTTACACTCCGCTGATTCCCGTGAAAAGGTTTCCGATGTGGTTATCGGCGCGCGGCGGGAATTAAGAGACCATCAACGTGGAATTGTGGTCGGTTGCTAGTCGTGTGGGACATTGCACATCGGAAATCGTTACGGAATTCGGTATTCCGCGTTGCACAATGTCAAGTGCGTTGCGAGAATTCCGAATTCCTGGAATTTCCTCTCGCAAAACTGGCAGAGAGTTTCCGCAGAGTTGTTACCGCTAGCAGACCAGCAGCACCGTGTGAAATAACTCTGCAGAAATCAGTGTGGGGCGTATGCGCGCTATTCCATTTGAAATCGTACGAAAAATTAGAAAACTGACCTCGTATTTTCAAAATACGAGGCGCGTCCAGAAAGTAAATTCCGTTTGGTAATAACATGAAAGTGTACACAGATACAGAAGAAATTTTTATTGCACAAAATTCTGCAACTTTTAAACTACTTTTCCACATAACTACCGAAAGTTTGCAGGTATTTTTCATAGCGTGGCACCAGGTTTTGTATACCTTCTTCGTAGAAATCTGCCGCCTGTAACAATGTAATGCATCAGTGATCGTGAAATTTGGGGGAAGTCCATAACGAAAGCACTAATTGTAAACCTACGGTTTTCCTGGACCTTATCATCAATCGCGTGAACCAGTTCTTCTGTAACCAGAGGTGGACGCCCACTTCGTTCTTCATCGTGCACATCACTACGCCCGCCATTGAACTGTCGGACCCATCTTCTCACCATCGATTCACTCATCGTATTTGGTCCGTAAACATCGCAAATTTGCCGATAAATTTCACTTGGTTTCACTTTCCTCGAATTCAGAAACCGAATCACCGACCTGATTTCACAGTCGGCGGGATTTTCAATCAACGCCGACATTTCAAACAAGCACAACAAAGCGTACGTAACTGACAGCGATCTCCAAATGGCGCACGTTCTTCTCCTTGAAACACATCGTCTTCAGCGCATGTGCGGAACTGCAGTCGCAGCGCTGCAGTGGAGAGAAATTGAAACGGAACGTACTTTCTGGACGCGCCTCGTAATTAAAATATTCTACATGTGGCAATTAATACCGGATTTCAGTGAACTACGGTTCATTTTGACGCTGAATATCTAAAGTTTATGTAGGTATATAACAATAATAAGTCAATAATAAATTTATGCCGGCCAAGGGGATTGAGGCGCGCCAGTCCACAGCTTAACGTGGAATCCGAGCCACGTGTCGTTTCTGGCGACTCCTCACATCGTTGAGAGGTGAAGGATGGGTTAAAGTGCAGACTGAAAAAATCCGAGGTCCGCCCGGGTTTCGAACCCGCGACCCTTCGGTTTCCAGTCGAGCGCTTTACCCCAAGACCACCGGGCCCGACCATTACACGATGAAACGCTGCTACAACCTCTGACAATAAATTTCGATGAATAGTCTTGTAATATTAACGTATATGAACTATGAAGTTACCTTACTGTCCTGTCACCTCCCATAACTATGCGCCGCTGAGCTCTGCGATATTTTGCACGAAGTCTTCCTTTGGTGTGGTGTTCAAAAGCCTAGTGATGTTTCGTTGGATGTCAGGTGATCGTCAGATCTCCTTCCTTTCAAAACGAGTTATAGTTGAGGGAGCAAGAAGAAGTCTGGAGGATTCAGATCCTGTGAGTATGGTTGATGTTCAACTAGCACCACTAAATCTTCTGCCAGAAATTGTTTGACGATCGGTCGAGCGTTGTCGTGAACAAACAACCAGGAAGCTTGGGACTGTGCGTACTGGGATCGTAGCCTGCGTAGCCTTTGCATGAAATCGGTCAAAAGTCCAATGTACCTTGCAGCGTTCAACGTCGTTCCCCCAGGTAGAAATTCCTTGTGGATATCGCCTTGACTATCAAAAAATATGACGAGTATCGTTCTGATGCGTGATTTTCCGGCTCTGACTTTCTTCCAATGAGGTGATGACGAAGAACGCCATTGCATGCTTTGCAGATTCGTTTCAGGCTCGTACCGGAGGCACCAATTTTCATTCTCAGAGAGTATAAGGTTCAAAAACAGAGGTGTCATATCCGCAGTTTCGACAAAATCCTGTGAAGTCTGTAACGTACCTGCTTCTGATCGTCAGTCAAGTAATTTGGCACTAGACGACAACACGTTTTTCTCTCAAACGTTGAAATGTTTGTTAAGCCTATGGGACGTAACTACGGGTCATCAGTCCCTAAACTTACAAACTACTGATGAACTACTTACGAACTAGGACGGCACAAATATCCATGCCCGAGGGGGGATTCGAACCCCCCACCGTAGTGGTCGTGCAGACCGTGACTGAAGCGCCTCAGCCCCTCGGCCACCGCGGCCAACCCGATGGCAGGGTTCCAAGCTGTGCTCAGCTGCAAGCCGCCGTCTTTATTAAGAGACTTTTCAGATATTTTGATTTCGATAGCCTCTTTTATCACGCTATCCCAGAAAGTATTTGTTCTGGTTATGACTGATGTGTCCTTACAAACTACTTAAACCTAGGTAAACTAATCTACGGAAAAACAGACACATCCATGCCCCAGGGGCGACTCGAACCTCCACGGCAAGCAACCGCGCGCTCCGCAGCGAGGCACTTTAGACCGCTCGGCTACTCTTTTTTTTTTTTTTTTTTCTTTTTATCGTCGGGTAGATCTTTGGTTCGCGGTCGTTTGTTCAGTTTGTTCGTGGTTGTTCGTTGAATGGTTGGCTCAGCTTTTTTATTACAGAGGGCGTTCAGCCCCCTGACCGGCCGCGCTGAGCCACGGCGACCGGCACTACTCCACCGCGGCGGAAACATCTTTCATGTTCAACACAGCACTGTTCAATATTGCGCATTGTCTGTCCGATGTAGAACTGTCCACACCCAGACGGTACCTTGTACACACCTGGCGTTCTAAGGCCTAGATCATTTTTCACAGGTCTCGTCATCTTTCGCAATTTTGTAGGAGGCCTGAAGACCGTGTCGATCTCGTGTCTCTTATCTTTCTCGTTACCGAGCCACAAAACGGCAAAAATGGAAGTTTATTTGTCTCCTCGTTGACGGTCTCCTGCTTGCGTGTCTTCGGATGGAGGGCTTGTGTTATCTACAGAAGGAACTGAGCCACTTACGGGAAAAGTTTTAAAAAAATGGCCACAGCAACGGCCAGATAACTCAAGCCCTCCGCAAGCAGGAGACGGTCGACGAGGAGACAAAGAAGCTTACATTTTTGCCGTTTTGTGGCTCGGTAACAGGAAAGATAAGCCGGCATCTTAAGAGGCACGAGATCGACACGGTCTTCAGACCCCCTACAAAATTGCGACAGATGCTGAGAGCTGTGAAAGATGATCTAGGCCTTAGAACGCCAGGTTTGTACAAGATACCGTTTTGGTGTGGACAGTTCTACATCGGACAGACTATACGCAATATTTAACAGCGCTGTGTTGAACATGGAAGATGTTTCCGCCAACGTTATCCCGAAAAATCAGCAATTGCGGAGCACGCTCTAGAAAACAAACATCGCATTGCGTTCTAGGATATATCAGTCATTACGAAAACAAATACTTTCTGGGATAGCGTAATAAAGGAGGCTATCGAAATCAAAATATCTGAAAAATATCTTAATAAAGAAGGTGGCTTGCAGCTGAGCACAGCTTGGGACCCGGCCATCGGACGTCTGAAGCGGGCGCAGCCAAAACATTGCCTTATATGGCGATCGGCTGAGCACCAGTGACGTCACAGTAAGCCGCACAGGTATATAAGGACGGCAGCAGCAATGATAAGACGGGGGGGGGGGTGTAAATTTGACTCGCGCGCTTTGCTTCTGGGACGTCACCTGGCAGCAAGCACTGAGCAGTTGCCGCAGTACCCTTATGAAACTTGCAAGCAGGAAGTTTTGTTTTGCGCTCGCTCGTTTCGTGGCCTGTTAAGTGTTCGGATAGAAAGTAGCTATTAGGGAACAATTTTTTCATATATCGGCTGCTACGTTTGCGTTGTGACGAAAGTTTTCTTTATCTAATATATAAAAATGAAGGCCTCTGTTTGTCCTTATGCTATGACTGTGAATGTCATTCAGTCGATTGCGATAAAACTTCGTCAATTTACTGCATGAACTAGCGTCACGGTTATAGGCATAGTAAAATTTCGAAATTCGCACTCTAAGGGAGCGAAATCATTATATTATATAAAATAGAAGCACATTTTCTCTCTGTCTGTCCCTTTAACCTTTTATAACTCGAGAACTACTGAACATATCGTGATGAGGTTTCTTTTAAATTGTAGGTCTCACAAAGTTCTAAAAAATATCCGCGAGAGCATATGTCTAACTCTTACGAGTGAAGCATATGTACCATTTTTCTCTCCTAAGGCGCAGGAGCCGGATGGGAAATCTATAAAAGTTAGACATGTGCTCTCACGAACTTTATTTTAGATCTTTATGAGCACTACAATTAAAAAAACTCATCATGATACGAGCAGTTTCTCGAGTTAAAGACGTTTAAATATTACCCGTGCCATGTCGTGGAGCGGGTCGGGTTAGCTAGTTGTTAATAATGTTTGAAGCTTTTCTTTTTCAGTCCTTTGTATGTTAGTATACATATATAAATATAGTAATCCCAAGCGTCTTCCACCGCTTAAAAGTAATATTTTTTGTCGAATGAGAAAAGAAAAGACGGAGAAAATGAGTTCACGGTGGCCTTATAATACAGCGGCTTGTGACGTAATACAGCTCTAACCAATGACAGTAAAGATGCACAAACTGGCATAGCTTTCTAGTCTACGAACCTTGGATATGACAGTCACCACTTTACGAAGGCCGAGGAGATTTCGTCTGAAAGCTCGTGGGTATCAAACCACTTTACGCTGCTGGAAGCCCGAGGGAATTTTATCTACTTATGAAATGCTTTATACTAATGACATCACAAACATCCATGCCTGAGGGGGGATTCGAACCCCCGACGGGGAACGGCCTCGAGCATCGCCTCAATGCGCTTGGCCACTCCACCGCAGCCGTTTTTCTCTTCCCTAAGATCTGTGTAAGGGTTTGTCGCACAGTTTCACGGTTAATATGCAGTTGATCAGCTATCATGCACTCAGGTAACTGACGATCGTGTTTGATTAATGTCCCAACTTAATCAATGCTTTCGTCACTGAGGGCGCCCGATGGTTATCCGCTGCGGGGACTGTCAGATACACTTTCCTGCCCTCCTCTAAAATGGGCGAATCACTCATACACACACAATGAATAGTGCTTGATCCCCATAAACACGTTTCAGCATAGGATGCGATTCTATAAGCGTCTTTCTAAGCTTAAAATAACAAAAATGTTCAAATGTTTGTAAATCTATCGGACCAAAGTGCGTGGTCATCAGTCCGTAGCTTACAAACTATTTAAACCTAGCTAAACTAACCTAAGGACAAACACACACACTCATGCCCCAGGGAGGACTCGAACCTTCACGGCGAGCAACCGCGCGCTCCGCAGCGAGACGCTTTAGACCCCTCGGCTACTCCACCACGGCTTAAAATAACACTTCAAGTAAATTTGAGGGAAGCAGCAACGAAACCACTTACCAAAGATATTGCATTGAAGGAGAGAGATTGAATTAATTTTTGTGTCGCTGCCGGGATTCGAACCCAGCTCCCTCTGCTTAACAGGCAAGCGCTATAACCACTAAGCCACCGCGACGTAAGGGATACGGCGATACGTATCAACGTTGCCGATGCTCTCCATTAGCGGAATGATACCTGAACAGTGGAACGTTAATGGAAACATCCTGCCTGGTACGTCAGTTAAAGGTGATATAAATATCAAAGTAACTGCTTACTTTATTTGTAAGCAGGTTGGCAGTAGCTATAAGAAGCAGAAACTCTCGGAATTCTATTGGCGAGTTCCGAACAGAAAATAGTTTCCATAAAAAAGAGAAGTCGAGAAACTGTATCATTGACCGTCTGTTTCTGCAGTAGCCAACATTAAGAAATGAAGTATCCACAGGATAAGCCCTTGTATTTCGACTATAGCACTGATGTTGGTTCTCATCAAGAACTTTACTTATGATTGAACCCGAATGTTCTAGTATTGTTCTGTAGAACTAACTGAGCGATACAGGACGGGCAGTAAAAATAAAAATACACATATAGGTAAAAGATAGCAAACCATTATTCAGTAGCTAATCACATAGTTGTTGATACATTTATCGCATTGTGAGGCAACCAGTCAGTACCGTCATGGAAAAAGCTTTTCCTTCGCTAATTAAACCATGCTTTTCCCCACGAGTGAACCTCTTCTACCGACGCACAGCACTGTTATGACTACTATCGTTAAAAGACCACGTCATTTTATTAACTATGTTCATTTGTTGAACCCCCCCCCCCCCCCCCCCGGAAATCAAATCCTCGTGGGACCCACTTTTTTCGAGGAGATTACTCTTGCAGGCAGGTCCCGTTTCTTGTACCGTCACTGGTAACCGGTATAAAAATCCTCTATGCAGCCACGTTATTATAATCCTTCAACAGCGTGGATGTCTGGATAGTATCGTTTTCATTTACGATGGTGAACCTCCGCACTCAATGCAAAGTCAATGGAGCAAGTCCGCAAGAGCCATTTCTCAAATGACAGAATTATCAGCCATCATTTTCCTATAGCCTGGCCGTCAAGGTCACCGGAAATCAATCCGTGTGTCTTCTGGCTGTGGGGTTATTTGAAAAGTGTTGAGTTCAGTGGCCAGAGCGAATTTGATTAAAATCAAATGTTTGTATAGCTTATGGGACTTAACTACGGGGTCATCAGTCCCTAAACTTACAAACTACTTACGAACTAGCTAATACTAAGGACGGCACAAATATCCATGCCCAAGGGGGGATTCGAACCCCCGACCGTAGTGGCCGTGCAGACCGTGACTGGAGCGCATCAGTCTCCTCGGCCACCGCGGCCGGCGCGAATTTGACTGAACTTAAGGCACGTTCACATATTCAGACTGTGACCCATGACACACTGCGGTCTGTTGTGGGACATATTGTCTATCTGTTTCAACTTCAAGAGGAAAATGGTGAACAGCGTAATGAATATGACTTGCACAGGTTCCGTGATAATCAACGGATTATACATTACGCGTTTTTTCTGTGTTCTTAGGCCCAAGGACAATTAAAAACGTACCATTACGTGGTTTTTCTACGGTTTTTGGCCCAATGATAATGAAACCATTTTTTTCCAATCCGACGTGGTACGACCTTGCCATGGTGGATAAGCTTTCCACTACCAGTATCACAAATTATGAGTGACGTGGACGTCATTTGTCGGCATTCACTTTACTTATGCCGCTGACAGCACCATCTATTTATAAAGTTAGAACCTTTATTTGAATTTTTTGTGTGTATACCATTGCGTTTCACCGTTCGTCAAGTATGTTCAATTCAAATCTGCAGTCATTGTGCTCCGTGTCTTTTTTTTCTTGCAGTATTTTGAAAATGGGATTTTAATTAAGGACACCCTATATTAATGTACGTAGGTTATCTTCCCTTATAAGAATCTTTGGAACAATGTAAACATCATACGTGAAAATGTCAGCATGGGATGTGTTTCTATGTTTTGTGTTATGTGTGCCAGACTTACCACTAATGTAAAGATACAAACACTCTAAAGCATATAATATAGATACTAAAACAGATGTGTCTTCCTGAACAGGCTTAAATTTTCTAACATAACTACTCTAGTACACGCAGCATGTGAACAGAACAACTTGGTAATGTGCTTGTAACTGTAAAAACACACCTAATGGAGGCAACTTGCTATCGAAACCCGTTATGCTAATAAAATATTAGTAAAGAGTACTACTGGAGTAATATTATTTCATAACATTAGTTTTAAAACACAATACAAAAATTTGCAACAGTGCTCTTAGCCTCTGCGCTACAGACAGTATGAAGTCGTACGTGCGAACTGATTTAGCATCAGAACTTTTATTCATTTTATAAGAAACTGTTGACTGTTGGCAACTAACACAGAAGAAGTGTCCCTTTATTTTCAACCTTCTATCACCCATGTCAACAAGCGACCGATTGGGAAGGGGGGGGGGGGTCCGTTGTAAGATCCAATTCCCGGAAACTGTTGATATAATTTAAGAGCGCGCACAAGGAACATAAAGTTCTTCCTGTATTTCCGTACTGCAAACATAACTTGCCCAGTCCCTATGGATCTCAGACGTCTGTGTTGAGAATCTAATAAAAGAACTATCGAAATTAATTAAAAAGTCGCGCGTCTGTCGTAACTGCTGCGATGTTAGTAGGTTTGTTAAAGTAAGGTAAAACTGTAGTGATGCCGTGAAAACTGACATTCAATTTCCTGTATTTTTCGACCTTTATTTATCTTCTTTACTGTCTTCGTTTTATCTTTCTTAAAAATCTTAATTGAGTTCTGTCACATGTTGCCCATCACCTAATCCTTGTTTCACAATCCCATTCAACTTCTTATCATTTCAAGTAATCGGAAGCTAGACTTGTAAATTTAATTGTTGTTTTATTTATTTATTTATTCATTTTTTTGTTTTGGCGGGTGTTGAGTCTGACTTTTCAGCCTTTGCGAATTATTTCCACGCACTGTTCAATTTTATGGATTTGAAATTGTATGTTATTCACATCTTACGAACTTTTATTATGGATGTTTGCTTTTTGTAGTGAGTGAGATATCGTCTTAATATTTGTGTTATAATGTACTAGAGGTTGTGCCACTAAATGCATTCTCAAGGAAACCTGTTTGCAAGTGTATAATATTAAAATGAATGTTATTTACTCACAATCAAAACAGAGTCTAGTGATACTAATTAAGTGAGTCGCTTCACACCTGACCACAACATGTGGGTAGCACCTCGCCTCCTTATAACTTACGCTGTTTTCATCAATAGTAAAGCTATTTAGCAGTCAGCAGAACGAGAAGGTCAGGTACCTTGAGAAATCTGTCCCCGAAATCACATCTCTTTCCAACTAAAATTTGCATTGAGTGAAAAAACCCATACTTAAATTTTCTTATAGAGTCGGTGAATAGGTTTCCTAGTACCGCATTGAAATTCTAAAGACAGTACAAGATGGTTAACAGGCATTGTAATACTCTGTGACGGTCCATTATACTATTCAATATACCACCTCTAACAGTATAGTTGGATGAATGAAGTCAGACCAGTCGATCAGACAACACAGACGAATCACAACGCTGCACCTACATAGCGGCCAGTGTTGAAAACCTGCCTTCACCGTAGTTCAGTTGAGCGTAGTGTGTGTTCCGTGTTAGACCTGATGGACGAAGTGCTTGTTTACTGCATTGGTTTTGAACTGAGTACAGGACAATGAAGTAGCAAAGGTGTTTGTAGGAAAGGCAAAAGAACGGATCCAAAAAAATTACAGACCTATATCATTAACATCAGTTTGCTGTAAAATTCTCGAACATAGTCTCAGTTCTAACATAGTAAATTTCCTTGAGGCGGAAAAGCTTCTGTCCATGCATCAACACGGCTTTAGAAAGAATCGATCGTTCGAAACCCAACTTGCCCTTTTCTCTCATGAAGGGCAGACTGGGTATTTCTGGATTTTCGAAAGACGTTTGACACAGTACCGCACTACAGACTGCTAACAAAAGTACGAGCTTATGAAATACGTACCCCAATATGTAAGTGGTTCGAAGACTACTTAAGTACTAGAACCTAAATACGTTGTCCTCGATGCCGAGTGTTCATCAGAGACTGGGGTATTGTTAGGGGAAAGTGTGATGGGACCGCTATTATTATCTGTCTATATAAATGATCTGCGGCTGTTTGCTGATGATGCTGTGGTGTACGAAAGGGTGTCGTCATTTAATGACTGTAGTAGGATGCAGGATGACTTGGACTAAATTTCCCGGCGGTGTGAGGAATGGCAACTAGCGCTAAATGTTGAAACATGTAAGGCTATACAGATGAGTAGGAGAAGGGATATTTTCTTTCAACAAACGGCCGATGAATCCGACGCCAAAGAAGACGAAGTTGGTGAGCGAAAGAACGGTCTGAAGGGGTGGTGAGGAGGCCCAACATAAAAGAAAATGTAAGTGAAATCAACCCCTTTTATGTTTACACCTGTACAGCACGTGTATTCTGTTCAAATTGTGCAGTTTTTGTCTTTTCTAAGTCCCACATTCCAAAGGAGTATATTTTATAACAGTGTAATCCTTACAAAAACATAGAAACTGTGATATTAAAAATATTGGAAATAAATGTATTTATTTATACTTACTTCGACCATCACCCAGTGTGTGTATAGTTTTAAGGTAAGAGAGACGTATCAGCGGTTTCACATATTTTTTCTATGTCCTCACTCGCGGTTTACACGAACTAGTATATGTGCCTTCCTATGTCTGTTGTTTGCAGTTTAATGTTCCTTCTTCAACTACGGTAAGGCTATACTACCGCCACGCTAAAATAAACCACGAAAAATTTGTGATGAGGGAAAAAAATAATTAAAAAAAATGGATGCAGTCAGATTCTAATGTCCACATGATACAGAATATGGTACTCTGATACGCTACCGTGGAGCGACCGATTTCTTCTTTCTAACATAACTGACGGATAGCTCTACAGTTGTCCAAAAACTAATTTTGAAATGGAAACGACAGATGCTGGAAGGAGCATCCACTAGCTCGTGTAAACCGCGGGTATGTGCTTAGAAAAATATGCCAGTCAGCTTATACGTTTCACTAACCTGAAAACTATACACACACTAGGTGGCGGTGGAAATAATTACGGCTAAATATATCGATTTTCAATATTTTTACTGTGACCTTTTGTCTGTTTGTGGATTAGAATATTATAAGAGAGAAACTTTTGATATGTGGAACCTAGAAAAGCACACAACTGCACAATTTGTAGCGAATTATGGTGTTAAATATAACTGTAAACATTTAAAAAATTGACTCCCTTTACTTCCGAATATGCGTCCCTTCTGTTCGTAAACCGACAGCCTATCCACGCAACCGTTGATACAGATCTGAGACGCTAGTCGCTGTAGTAGTTTTACCGATGTGGAGTTCTAATATGTCAGCCGTAGCTATCTGCTGGAATAATAGTTTTCAAAAGAAACTGCAATGATGCTAACTATTGCATTGCTTCAATTTGACGATGTAATCACCAGACTGGAGGTCCACAGACCGCCAGAGTTGGGAACACTGTCGCTTCCGAACTTGCGCATTCGCAGTGCCCTGTTTCTTGGCTCTAAATTATTCGGGACGGACAATATTTCTATCATTTTACATTACGTATCTATATCTATAAATGTGAATGTCTGTTCGGTGTACGTTTATCACGTCTGAACCACAAGACATAAAGAGCTAAAAATTTGTACAGTTACTAATGTCTGTCCGGGGAAGGTTTTAGGCACTGTTTTATGGCGATAGGCAGTGGCGTAGCTATCATAGGGCTAGGCGGGGCAGTGCCCCGGGGCCCCCGAGCTCTAGGGGCCCCTCGGCCTACGAGAGTAGGCCATCGATTTTTTGTTTTTGCTCTCCCACCCTGCCGTCCATTATCTCCATCTGCCCTCAAACCAAGTTTGCCACAGTAGCCGCTTTGGGCCACCGGGTGGCGGAACATTGCTTTTAGTGTGGCCTTCACTAGACGCCGCTCGGTGGTGCTGCTGATCTTCCAAGTCGCCAGTTGCTGTGTACAACAATCGGCACACCTCAGTCGGCGTTGCAGCAGAAGCAGAGGAAGCATCAAAGCTGCTCACTGCGCCTTCCAAGTGTTGCGGCGTGCCGCTTGGCACAGTGCGAAGGATCGAGCACCTCCAAATACTGAATGAATACATTTACTCTACAGTACTTCTTATTGGCAAATAGAAATGTACAGTTTGATTATACCAATAATCGGTTTTCCGAACATCCATGTCTTCCAATTACTTCGGATAATCGACGATCTACTGTATATAATATTTTAGTTGAATGAAGGATTTTCAAGTTTTATTAACTTTTTGAACCCTGAGCAACAAACCTCAAATGTATGAAGTGAAATCCAAATTTTATTCCCACCTCAGAATATAAACATAACAATATCTTTTGCTTGTCCACTATGACGCGACCCTCCTATCGTTAGAGTGTTGTCGGTTGAAGTCGGAGTTGCCATGGCTGACAATCTTTGCGATATAACAATAAATGGCGGCGAATTACTAGCAGTGTGTTTGACACGGTGTGACCACATTTGAATTATTACAGAACGGTATTATTATGGTAACTAAACTGTTTGTATAGTGAATTCCCCCAAGGGAGTGCTGTAACCCAATGAAGTGCTGTAACCAACTGCACTCTGAAAAGCATGCAAGAAGAAGAGAAAATATGGTTACATTGTCACAATAGTGAATTGTGCATTCTAGACGCTGCCCTCTGTCCCAGTCATAATAAGCGAAAATGTCGATTCGATTTACGTTATTTTACTTATTACTTCATACAGCCTGGTAGCGGCATGGCTCAATACAAAGTGTTTTGCCGAGGAGACTGAGGCGCTCCAGTCACGGTCTGCACGGCCACTACGGTCGGGGGCTCGAATCCCCCCTCTGGCATGGATATTTGTGCCGTCCTAGTTCGTAAGTAATTCATAAGTAGTTTGTAAGTTTAGGGACTGATGACCCCGTAGTTAAGTCCCATAGACTATACAAACATTTGAACAAAGTGTTATATCATACAAAATCCGGCAACTTCCTATTGCTGAAACCATCCAACACGAATATTTCCTTTATTTTCTTTCTTTGTTCAAATGTTTGTATAGTCTATGGGACTTAACTACGGGGTCATCAGTCCCTAAATTTACAAACTACTTATGAACTACTTACGAACTAGGATGGCACAAATATCCATGCCCGAGGGGGATTCGAACCCCCGATCGTAGTGGCCGTGCAGACCGTGACTGGAGCGCCTTAGTCCCCTCGGCCACCGCGGCCGGCTTCTTTCTTTGACTCGGCTTTAAACGAAATAACTCTGATTGGTATGGAGCATGGGGTCGTTGTATCTGCATGTTCTGCCCAGGTCTAACTCTATCCCTCGGCAAAATTTCATTCAAATGCACCCAGTAACTTTTGCGTAAAAGCATACCAAACAAACAAACTTCTACAGTTATAACTATATTATCTGTTACGTGACACATAATTTACTTAGCAGTATTTAGGTTTGCCTTATTATTTCTTACAGTGTGCAGTAAGGAGCTGAAGAATAACTTTTGCATCCGTCTACGGTTTTAGTTTAAAGAGGGCCCCAATGTCATTTTTGCCCAGGGGCCCTTGGTGACGTAGCTACGCCACTGGCGATAGGATAGCTATTTATCTAAATTTATTAATGTGAATGTCTGTGCGGTGTGCGCTTATTACGTCCGAACGACAAGACGCAGGGACTTAAATATTTGTACAGTTACTAATTTATGCCTGAGGAAGGTTTTAGGCACGGTTTTATAGCGATCTTATATTTAGTAATTTGAAGAATGTAACGCGAAACGCAGAACAATAATTATTCTTTGAAAATTATATTTACTCTTTGAAAATGTTTTTATTGATTGCATTGTTGCTTGAGGGTTGATAATGATAAAAGGGTGGAGTATATTGGGATGGAAAGTTACCGGTGTATATAAAATTCTATATATATATATATATATATATATATATATATATATATATATATATATATATATATATATATATGTGTGTGTGTGTGTGTGTGTGTGTGTTAATATTTCGCTCTGCAGCGAAAACTACAGAACGCAAACGAATGGTCTGTGTGTAATTGTTGTCGGAAGTCTCCCGTTATACACCATAGCAGTTCCATGCCGATAGCTATAAGGGGGTGGAAGATGTGGTGGTTGAAAGTCGTCAAATTATTAAAAAAAATCGGACTGAAGGCCAGCGATGACGTTTGTGACTTTATAGCTAGGAGGTTACATACAGCGAAACGTGATGCCACAGACCATATCTTTGGTCTATGCGTGCTACAATGTCTTCTGCTCTTTCTCTGTAAGGATAAGCATACGAATAAGGAAATATAAGAATAAATAAATAAAGCAATAAAGAAGAAATTTCTATTAATACATCTCTTTAAAAAATCGATTTGACGTTTCGCGCATTACATCAAGTGATCGATCTGTGATATTACAATCATTACTGTTGAATTTCGTGATTTTACGTGTGATTTGATCTCATAGCACACTACTGAAACATAGCTTATCTATCATAATCAACCAACATGTGAGTGGAGCCGCGGGTTTAAGCTAGTATGCTATAAGAATTGTACATACACAGGCTGTTCGACGTTTCCTTTGTCTCCTGGGTGATTTAGAGCGAGCTTGAGATGAGGAACCCATAGCTGGAAATAAGTTTGACGATATGAACGCTCTCAAATTTCTTGCTTTTGGCACGCACGTAAAATAAGAAGTGAATGCCGCAGACAGTTGTTGTAACTAGTACGTCACATACCCGACTTGAAGAAGAAGCTGGGAGCACAGGGGCAGTGGCGGAGACGCTACCGCGCTCTCCACTTTAAAGGGGACGTCCTTCCTCATGTCCAAGTGGACCCCGCGTCGGCTCCTGTACACATCACAGTCAGACGTCTCCACTGCCGGCTTACCGCCAAGCGGTACTCTTCATATTTATATATCCCGTGCCACGATGTTTGTCCGTGATGAACTCAGAAACTATTCAACTGGTCTCAATGAAATGTTGCACACTGTTTATGTGATTTGGTCCAACTTAAAAGAATGCATAGTTTTTATTTCCATTAATGACCTCAATATATTGTTATTGCGAATTAAATATTGTTATCTAGATTCGGTAAGTGTCCAATAAATAGGTTTTAGTTTCGACTTCTCGCTTGGGCTTAAGGTAATGCGCTCGACAGCAGAGCGAGAGGGCGTGGGTTCGAAACTCGCTCGGTTTATGGAGTGTTTCACTCTGAGTTTTAACCTAGTCTTCACATCGTAACGACGTGAGCAGTCGCCAGAAGCGAAGCGTGATACGGATTATGTATTGAACTATAGGTCTCATTTTCCCGGTTGGATAAATGGGGTTGGTTAGTGACATTCAAATTGTTGAAGAGGCGTCTGGTTGAAACAATTTCACCAGTACACAGAGCGATTATTATTACAACCAATTTCAAACATTTCATTGATGCTACAATTTTATTCATATTAAAAGTGTTTCCCAAATTTACGTAAGACTTAGCGCCGCTGTCTAAATATTTTGTGTATCACATTTTATTGCAGTTGTGCTGTGTATTATTTTCTAGATACAAGAAAACCGCCAGAACTGTTTATAACGCAATCTACTAGAAATGTGAAAACGAAACAGCGTAAAACATAAATGTGCCCCGCGGCGGAGCGGCCGAGAGCATTGAGGCGCTATGCTTCAATGCGCGAGGTCGTTCCCCGTCGGGGGTTCGAATCCCTCCTCGGGCTGGATGTTTGTGCTGTCTTTAGTATAAGTTAGTTCGTAAGTAGTTTGTAAGTTTACGGACTGATGACCCCGCAGTTAAGTTCCGTAAGAATTACATACATTTGAACATAAATATGCACGTATTCCACGTCACTGAAGATGCCTTCGAAATGATTAAAGGGGAAACGCGTATGGAAACAAAAGCAAAAACAGGAACAAAAATCAGACGCCTAGCTGCTAGGCGCGCTGCTTTCACCGTCGGAGGTTCGAGTCCTCCAAATGTTCAAATGTTTGTATAGCTTATGGGACTTAACTACGGGGTTATCAGTCCCTAAACTTACAAACTACTTATGAACTACTTAATACTAAGGACGGCACAAATATCCATACCCGAGGGGGGATTCGAACCCCCTACCGTAGTGGCCGTGCAGACCATGACTGGAGCGCCTCAGTCCCCTCGGCCACCGCGGCCGGCTCGAGTCCTCCGTCGGGCATGGGTGTAGTTGTTGTCCTCAGCATAAGTTGGTTTAAGGGACTGACAACCAGAGTAGAGCATTTCCGTCCCATACATTTACAAACAGTTGAATTTGTTTTTTATGTTGCATACCGGGATCTAAGATAACAAATACCTGCACGTAATCATTAGGTCCCTGCTTCTTTTTTAAAGATATTAGTCGGTGTGTGTGTGCATTTAGAAATGACGAATAATTGATCACATAATCAATTGTGTGAGTTCTTTACACCGTAGATATCAATACTTGTGAGGCAATACATGTAAGTAGTATAATAAGTTATCTTGTTAATTTCTTAAACAGGTAACATCGAAACTTTTATCTATCACTGCACGGAGTTCCGCGAAAATAACAATAACGTCCGTTCGTTTCAGCATCTTTATTTATGCGCAAAACAAATGTTAAAACAGACAAAAACATCGTAACTGCTTACAGTTACTGCACACTCAGGGAAATATACATACCAAAAGTCTGGAAAGATGCACAGGTCATTCCAGTTATCATGAAAGGCAATAGGAGTTATCCGCAAAATTACTGGCCTATGTCATTACGTCGGTTTGCAGCAGGATTTTAGAACATATACTTTCCTCAAATATTATGAACTACCTCGAAGAAAACGATGTATTGATCCATAGTCAACACGGATTAAAGAAGTATCGTTGTTGTGAAATACTCACTGTACTCACATGAGTGCTATCGACAAGGGGTCTGAAAACGGTTCCATATTTCTACATTTTCGCAAGGCTTTTAGAACTGTACCTCACAAGCGTCTTCTAATCAAACTGCGTGCTTATGGAATATCGCCACAGTTGTGCTATTGGATTCGTGATTTTCTGCCAGGAAGGTCACAGAACGTAGTAACTGACCGAAAGTCATCTAGAGAAACAAAGTGATATGTGGCGTTCCCCAGGGAAAGCGTTATGGGGCCCCTAAAAATTCCTTATTTTTATAAACTATTCAGGTGACAATCTGAATAGCTCTCTTACACTGTTCGTGGATGATGCTCTCATATATCGCTGAGTAAAGTCACAAGAAAATCAAAAGCAACTGCAAAATGTTTTAGATAATGTATCTGCATGGTCAGAAAATTGGCAATATACACAAAATAATGATAAGTACGAAGTCATCTATATGAGTACTAAAAGATATCCATTAAAATTCGCTTAGAAGATACATCAGACAAATCAGCAGGTAGTAAATTCGCCGCGGTGTAGTAGCCGAGCGGTCTAAAGAGTCTCGCTGCGGAGTGCGCGGTTGCTCGCCGTGGAGGTTCGAGTCCTCCCTGGGGCATGGGTGTGTGTGTTGTCCTTAGGTTAGTTTACCTAGGTTTAAGTAGATTGTAAGCTACGGACTGATGACCACGCAGTTTGGTCCGGTCGATTTACAGACATTTGAACACATTTGGTAGTAAATTCAACCAAATACCTAGGAATAACAATTACGAACAACTTAAATTGGAAAGGACACACACAAAGAATTATAGGTAAGGGGAACAAAAGGCTACCGTTGATTAGGAGAACACTTAGAAGATGCAACATTTCTCCTAAATAAATTGCCTATACTACGCTTGTGCTGCCGGCCGCGGTGGCCGCGGGGACTGAGGCGTTTCAGTCACGGTTTGCACGGCCACTACGGTCGGGGGTTAGAATCCCCCCTCGGGCATGGATATTTGTGCCGTCCTAGTTCGTAAGTAGTTCATAAGTAGTTTGTAAGTTTAGGGACTGATGACCCCGTAGTTAAGTCCCATAAGCTTTACAAACATTTGAACGCATGTGCTACTTAATTTGGAGTATTGCAGCGCATTGTGTAATCCACACCAAATGGGGAAAAATGGTCAAATGTTTGTATAGCTTATGGGACTTAACTACGGGGTCATCAGTCCCTAAACTTACAAACTACTCATGAACTAGCTAATACTAAGAACGGCACAAATATCCATGCCCGAGGGGGGATTCGAATACCCGACCGTAGTGGCCGTGCAGACCGTGACTGGAGCGCCTCAGTCCTCTCGGCCACCGCGGCCGGCGCCAAATGGGACTGACGAATGAATAGAGGAAGTTCAGAGAAGGGCAGATCGTTTTGTTTTATCGCGAAATTAGGGAGAGAGCTTCAAGGAAATGATGCGCGAGTTGGGGTGGCAATCAGTAAAAGAAATGTGTTATTCGCTACGGCGAGATTTATTTGCCAAATTTCCTTCAGAAATCAGATCGAAAAGGGAAAGATTTAAATGTTCGTCTTTCCCGCGTGATATTAGAGAATGGAAAGGTATTGATATATAAAAGCGTTTCGATTAACCCTCTGACATGCGCGTAAATGTGATTTGTGGAGTATTTATGTTCATGTAGATGAAAAACATGTTGCTAATGTGTACGCTAGATATTGGCGGTCTTGTTAAATATTGCAGTTGTTTCACTTCGCAAATTAAGGCAATAATAATTTTGGTAGTGTGTCCAAGAAACGTTGCGAAAACCTAGGAGTGTTTGTGGAAGATGCCTTGAGACACAATTTGAGGGTAGCCTGGAAGCGTCATGCAAGGTTACAGAGCGTCGAAGTTGTAGACGTCAAGCCCTGGCGCGGGAGGACGTTTCCGCGGCAGAATTTATACGCTAAATGGATCGCAGGCGGGACGTCTCGAAACGTACCTGACAGCATACTCGATGGCGCCGAACGCGTCCCGAATGCTGACAGCTACATTTCGAGACGTGGCGCGTGCGACATTACCGTCACGTTTGCTGCCGAAATGGTGGCACAGAGGTACGCCTTTAACTGCGACGCTATGTAGCATTCTCCTGGGATAACGGTTCTGAACACGGGTTCCTATCCTCAATTTGTTCAAAGTACTATGCACGGCTACTCTAATTTTAGCAACATTTCTGGTACACACGGTATATTCATTTTGACAGTGGCCCTAACTACTTACAAGGTCTAATATTGTCCACTGCCTTTCATAAATAGTTCTATACTGATCTAGGCTGTCTTGCGAGTAGAAGCTATAAACACTCTACATTATACTACGGTATCACAGCTGCCATTCAACTCATTCATGCACAGCGATATAGGATAAATATAGACCCTTGTTGCTCAAGACTTATTCGTTGAACAATATCATAAAACATTGTTGAAATTTTATACAATTACATTACAGTGAGAACGTTAACATTATAATATTTTTGAAAGTTTTACAAAAATCATCCTGAGTCGTCATCACTAAATTCTGCCTCCTCAGCTAACGCACTCTGACCTGAGGGTATTTCAGCATGCGATGTTGGCATTAACTTAAAATCCTTTAGTATTTCCCTAAAGTGTTTCATTATAATATGAAATGGAATTACGCCTCGAATTACGTGGAAGACCTATGATACATGGTGGTAAAAATTTTGAACTCTGAGTTACTTATGAATTATTCGTTTTCTATAGAATAATTCAAAAGCCGTGACGTTTACAGTGATTGCAAACGTATAGACGTCATTACCTTACCTGTGTGAAAGAGACGAATCAATGTATTACATAAAGACGGGCACAATACGCACTTGACCGCACAGGGGAAGAAACCAGCCACACTGTGCACGCTGTGGGAAATAACTACGGCCATAGATGAGCAATACGACTTTGACAGCTCTCTGTCGCTGTGGGAACTAACAGCTTAAGAAATGAACCTCCATGCTAGATGAGAGAGCTTAACAATTGCGTGTTTTTTTTAATTTTTTTTATTTTTTTTTTTACCACCATGCATTTACGCGACGCGGAATGGTGGTACACAAAACGTACCACCAACCCTGAAAGAGTTAAAGTAATTTCGATGAAAGGAAAAACTATAAAAATGCAGCAAGAGAAGCAGGCAAAGGAAGTACAGACGTCGGAAAAATTAGGTTGACAGGCAGTGCAGACTGGCTACGCAGGAGTGGCTTGAGGAGAAATGCAAAACCGTAGAAGACTGTATAACTACGAGAAAGATAGATTTTTTTTTCGTTCCGTAGATCCATGTTGAGGAGATCCTCGTGGATGTGGAACATGTCAAAAAAATTACAAGCTGAACGATAGATAATACTAATAATATAAATACAGATACATACATTTTTTTAAGTTTTTTTAGTTGATAATAGCCGGCCGCGGTGGCCGAGGGGACTGAGGCGCTCCAGACACGGTCTGCACGGCCACTACGGTCGGGGGGGTTCGAATCCCCCTTCGGGCATGGATATTTGTGCCGTCTTTAGTCTTAGTTAGTTCATAAGTAGTTTGTAAGCTTAGGGACTGATGACCCCGTAGTTAAGTCCCATAAGTTCTACAAACATTTGAACATTTTGATTTAGTTGATAATATAATAATACTAATATAGTATGAATACCGATACATGCATCATTTGGTACAATTTAGAAATTCACTAATGGAGTAGAATGAGTTGGCCACTAGGAAATCTTTTAGGCTCCTCTTAAACTGATCTTTATTTCTAGCTAAATTTTGTATACTTGATGGTAAATTATTGAAAATGTGTGTTCCTGACTAGTGGACCCCTTTTTGAACTTAAGTAAGCGCTTTTAATTTTTTGTGTAGATCATTTTTGTTTCTAGTATTGTATGTATGAACTGAGCTGTTTGTTGGGAATTGGGATTTATTATTTATGACAAATTTCATTAAGGAATAAATATACTGAGAGGCAGTATTAATATACCCAGTTCTTTGAAGAGGCTTCTACAGGACGTTCGTGAATTTACTCCACAAATAATACGTATTACACGCTTTTGGACTCTGAAGACTTTTGACTGACTTGAAGAGTTACCCCAAAATATTATACCATATGACATTATGGAATGAAAGTAAGCGAAGTATGCAAGCTTTTTTAATTTTTATGTCTCCTATATCTGATAACACTCGTATTGCAAATACAGATTTGTTAAGTCGCTTTTGCAGTTCTGTGGTGTGCTCCTGCCAAGAAAATAAAACAGACATTTTGAGATGAGAAAAGCAGCGGCATGAATATCAAGAATTCAGATGGAAAACCAGTACTAAGCAAAGAAGAGAAAGCGGAAAAGTGGGCATATACAAAGGAAGTAAAGTTGAGTTCAGAATTCTAGAAAGTAGACGAAGAGGGGTGGGCGAAAGGGGACACTTGTGACATCAAATGAAGAGGCGTTCTTTTATGAAATGGGGAGGGGTTTTGTCATTAAATGAAGTAATCTTCCTGCATTGCTAAATACTGAACTCTTAACAACCGTCAATGCATTGCTCTATTGTCAGTTGGCATGCTTTAACTACAAATTAACATTTTATTTACAAGAAATGTATCCGCAATTGCGAATATTAATCAGCATCAGCTGTACGGTGTAATGGTGACATATGAAAAGTTGTGCCGGGCCGGGACTCGAACCCGGATTTCCCGCTTATCGCGAGCGGTCGTGTTACCATTACACTACCCACTCACGCTTCCCGGAACGAAAATGTTCAAAAGTTTGTTGTCACGATACAGGGGAGAATCAAATTTTCAAATGTGTGTAGAACTTATGGGACTTAACTACGGGGTCATCAGTCCCTTAGCTTACAAACTGCTTATGAACTACCTAATACAAAGGACGGCACAAATATCCATGCCCGAGAGGGGATTCGAACCCCCGACCGTAGTGGCCGTGCAGACCGTGACTGAAGTGCCTCAGTCCCCTCGGCCACCGCGGCCGGCTTTCCCGGAACGATCCAAACCTTCATATTCCACACATTGTCTACTGCCCATGAGTGATCGTAAATTCTATGATGTAATTCATGCACAGGGTGAGACATTTTAGTACATTTGTCGCCAGCCTTGCTATGACTGATTTTAAATACGATGTGCAGTGTCCGTGTTTACTGACAGAACTAAGCAAATGTCCTGCAGACATGCAAGTCTCACCCTGTGCCGGAATTACATCATAGAATGTATGAGCACTCATGGGCAGTAGACAATGTGTGGCATATAAAGGTTGGGTCGTTCCGGGAAGCGTTCGCGGGTATCGTAATGGTAACGCGACTGCTCGCGATAAGTGGGAAATCCGGGTTCGAGTCCCGGTCCCGCACAAATTTTCATATATCACCATTACACCATACAGCTGATGCTGATTAATATTCGCAATTGAGAATTCATTTCTTGTATTTACATTAGTAGCAGTAGTCGCCGCAGTGTCCGTTCCTTCAGACATGCATGCATATCTGAAAGACATTTGCTTAGTTCTATCAATAAACAGGGACACTGCACATCGTAATTACCGTTTTATTGTCAGGATAGCATTTACAAGGAATCTTATAAACATGTGGGATGTTGGCTCTTCTCTTGTCTCGGGTGTGAGGGGTAAATGAGACAGCATTCACACAAAATACAAATCCCCATTCCAAAGAAAGCAGATGCAGACAGGTGTGAAAGCTACAGAACCATCAGTTTAATAAGTCATGGTTGCAAAATATTAACACGAATTATATACAGAAGGATGGAAAAACTGGTAGAAGCCGACCTCGGGGAAGATCAGTTTGGGTTCAGGAGAAATGTAGGAACTCGGGAGGCAATACTCACTTTACGGCTTATCCTAGAAGATAGATTAAGAAAATGCAAACCTACATTTCTAGCTTTTGTAGATTTGGAGAAGGCTTTTGACAATGTTGATTGTAATAAACTCTTTCAAGTTCTGAAGCAAGCAGGAGTAAAATATAGGGAGCGTAATGTTATTTACAACTTGTACAAAAACCAGACAGCGGTTGTCAGAGTTGAAGGGCATGAAAAGGATGCAGTGGTTGGAAAGGGAGTAAGACAGGGTTGTAGTCTTTCTCCATTGTTATTCAATTTGTACATTAAGCAAGCTATAAAGGAAACCAAGGAGAAATTTGGAGAAGAAATTAAAGTTCAGAGTGAAGAATTAAAAACATTGCGTTTTGCCGACGACATAGTAATTCTGTCAGATACAGCAAAGGACCTGGGAGAGCAACTGAACGGAATGGACAGTGTGCTGAAAGGTGCATATAAGATGAACATTAACAAGAGCAAAACTAGGGTAATGGAGTGCAGTGTAAGAAAATCAGGTGATGCTGAAGGAATTAGATTGGGAAACGAAGCAATAAAGGAGGTAGATGAGTTTTGTTACTTGGGCAGTAAAATAACAAATGATGGTTGCAGTACAGAGGATATAAAATACAGAATGGCAATGGGCAGAAAAGCGTTTTTGAAAAAGAGAAATTTGTTAACATCGAATATTGATTTAAGCCTAAGGAAGTCCTTTCTGAAGGCATTTGTATGGAGTGTTGCCTTGTATGGGAGTGAGACATGGACGATAAAGAGTGCGGACAGGAAGAGGATAGAGGCTTTTGAAATATGGTGCTACAAAAGAATGCTGAAGATTAGGTGGGTGGATCGTGTAACTAATGAGAAGATACTGAACAGAATTGGGGAGAAAAGAAATTTCTGGCATACCTTGACTAAAAGAAGGGATAGATGGGTAGGACACATTCTTAGATATCAAGGTATTGTGAATTTAGCATTACAGAGAAGTGTGTGGGGTAAAAATCGCAGAGGAAGACAAAGAGATGGATACAGTAAGCAGATTCAGACAGTGCCGTTCTTATGTGGAGATGAAGAGGCTTGCTCAGGATAGGGTATTGTGGAGAGCTGCATCAAACCAGTCTCCGGACTGAAGACCACAACAACAACAACATTCATCAAACAGTTAAATCATACAATACTCCTACCATGAAGAAGTGGCTCGGCAAGTGTCGGTGGCTGTAAGGCGAGCGGCGGCGAAGAGGCGTTTCGCAGCGTCGGCTGTGGTTCTCTGGTTACGTTTGCGGCGTATCTGCTTCTGGGCTCGTCACTTAAACAGAGCCCGCCATAGAAGCGAGAACTGTGCGTTAAAAGGCCGTAAATTCTGCTGAATTACCTCGAGGCGGTGCGGTGTGATTTTCCCATATTCTTAAACGAGTTGTGTTATGCTACGGCCAAAGATAGCGGCGCGGCTAGAAGATGATATACGATATTGCCAGAAGAATTTGACAGAGCACTGAAGGATTTGATTAGAACAAGAGTAGTAGATGATATTCCGTCTGAACTACTGATATCGTTAAGAGAGCCAGTCAAGAAAAATTGCTCCACCTGGTATGCAAGATGTAATTCCAAGCCGGCCGCGGTGGCCGAGGTGACTGAGGCGCTCCAATCACGGTCAGCACGGCTACTGCGGCCGGGGATTCGAATCCCCCCTCGGGCACGGATATTTGTGCCGTCTTTAGTATAAGCTAGTTCATAAGTAGTTTGTAAGCCTAGGGACTGATGACCCCGTAGTTAAGTCCCATAAGTTGTACAAACATTTGAACATATGTAATTCCATTTCCTAAGATAGCAACTGTTGACAAATGTGAAAATAAAGAACTATTAGTTTAATAAGTCGTGGTTGCGAAATACTAACACGAATTATTTACAGACGAGTCGAAAAATTGGTGGACTCTGATGTTGAGGAAGACGAGTTTGGATTTAGGAGAAATGAAGGAACGTGCTAGACAATACTTACGACTTATCTTAGAAGACAGCCTGAGGAAAGGCAAACCTACGGTTTGAGCATTTGTGGGTCTGGAGAAAGTTTTAGACGCTGTAGAATGGAATACACTCTTTCAGATTCTTTGAGGAAATGCATACTGTAAACCATCAGCTGTTTATTACTTTTCAATCTTCTACCGGTTTCGGTTATAAACCATCTTCACGGAAGAGAACTACACAGACTGATCAAACAGGTACATTATATGCCTACTTATGCATACTGGTATGCATGTCACACAGTAAAAATAAATAAGACGTCACTAGGCGTCAAGTCTTAATTAAAAACATAAAATCAATGCCAGGCTGTGTGATGGTGAACCACGGTCTATTGTAAGAGAACCTAACACAACTATTAAACACAACAGTCAGATTCTGAAAGTTGATGTGGTCTTCAGTCCGGGAACTGATTTGATGCAGCTCTCTACCCTACTCTATCATGAGCAAGTAACTTCATCTCCTCATAACGACGGCAATATATGTTCATTTGAATCTGCTTACTGTATTCATCTCTTGGTCTCCCTCTCCGCTTTTTACCCCACACACTTCCATCCAATGATAAATTTACTATTCCTTGATGTTTAAGAATGTGTCCCACCAAACGATCCCTTCTTTTAGTCAACGAATGCCAGAAATTCCATTTATCTTCAATTCTGTTCAGTAGCTCCTCATTAGTTACGCGATCCATCCGCCTAATCTTCAGCATTCTTCTGTAGCACCACATTTCAAAATCCTCTATCCTCTTCCTGTCCGCATTGTTTATCGTCCATGTATCACTCCCATAGAAGGCAACCGTACACAAATGCCTTCAGAAAGGACTTCCTTACGCTTAAATTAATATTAGATATTAAAAAATTCCTCTTGTTCAAAAACTCTTTTCTTCCCTTTGCCATTCTACATTATTTTTATATCCTCTGTACTGCGACCATCGTGTATCATTGCACTGCCCAAGTAACAAAACTCATCTACCACCTTTATTGTTTCGTTACCTAATCTAATTCCTTCAACATCGCCTGATTTTCTTAGACTGCACTCAATTACCCTTGTTATTCTCTTATTAATGTTCATCTTGTATGCACCTTTCAACACACTGTCCATTCCGTTCAACTACTTTGTCGGGTCCTTTGCCTCTCTGACAGAACTATAATGTCATCGGCAAGACGCAACGTTTTTATTTCTTCAAAAATAAATAAATAAATAAATAAATAAAAATTAAAAAAATAAAAAAATGTTCAAATGTTTGTGAAGTCCAAGGGACTTAACTGCGAGGTCATCAGTCCTTAAACTTACAAACTACTTATGAACTACCTTATACTAAAGACGACACAAACATCCATGCCCGAGGGGGGATTCGAATCCCCGACGGGGAATGGCCTCGCGCATCGTAGCATAGCGCCTCAATGCGCTCGGCCACGGCGCCGCGGCTTTATTTCTTCACCCTGAACTTTTATTCCTTCCTCAAAGTTATCCTTGCTTTCCTTTATAGCTTGCTCAATGTAGAAATTGAATAACATCGGAGAAAGGCTACAACTGTGTTTTAGTCCCTTCCCAACCAGTGCGTTCCTTTCATACCATTCCACTCTAATAACAGCTGTCTGTTTTTTGTACAATTTGTAAACAACTTTTCGACCTCTATATTTTACTCCTACTTGCTTCAGAATTTGAAAGAGTGTATTCAAATAAACATTGTCAAAAGCTCTCTCCAAATCTACTAAAGCTAGAAATGTGGGTTTGTCTTTGCTTAATCTATTTTCTAAGATAAGCCGTAAAGTGAGTATTGCCTCCCGGGTCCCTACATTTCTGTTGAATCCAAACTAATCTTCCCCGAGGTCGGCTTTTACCAAATTTTTCATCCTTCTGTAAATAATTCGTGTTAGTATTTTGCAACCATGACTTATTAAACTGATGGTTCGAATGAAGATTATTACGTTTTTCTTAAAGTGTGGCCGCGGCGTATTAGCCGTGCGAATTGTGGCGCCGTGCAGTGGTGCGCGCAGCCATTCGCCGTCGGGGGTTCGAGTCCTCCCTGGAACATGGGTATATGTGGTGTCCTTAGGTTAGTTTACGTTAGTTTAATTAGTTTGCAAGCTACGGACTAATAACCAAGCAGTTAAGTCCCATAGATTTACAAACATTTGAACTTAAAGTCTGACGGTATTTCGCCTGTCTCATACATCTAACGCACCAGCTGAAATAGTTCTATCGTGGTTGACTCTCCCAGAGGCTTAAGTAGTTGCGAGGGAATGTCGCCACTCCAGGAGCCTTGTTTCGACTTAGGTCTTTCAGCGCTCTGTTAAATACATCTCTCAGTATAGTATCTCCTATTTCATCTTCATCTACTTCCTCTTCCCTTCCTACAATAATGTCTCGAAGTTCATTTCCTTTGTAGAGCCCCCCTAAATACTCTTTCGACCTACGAGCTTCAAATCTATAGTACGTCACTAGAAAACAAGTACTTTAACTTGTGCCCATTGAAACTATGCTTGGCTTCTGTTATGCTAGTGAACATAACAAATATATTCGCAAAAAGGAGAGTTGTCAGAAAAAATATGCCTCGCCTTTATCGAGGAAACTGGCATGTAAACTCTTAAAATGAGAGCTACGAAAGAAACAAAACAATAACTAACAACACACTTATGATGAAACACAGGAAGCAAAGCTGCACGGATGAAAATATCAATGCGATACAATTTTAGACAAAATCGAACCTATTACCACCTATAATATTCCTACATAGGCGTGGGTACTCATTTACTTTACATTGAGCACTTACGTTCTGTAATTACACTTGAAGTCAAAGAAGGAAATCGCACGGCGAAAGAATGGAGACAAATGCTACTAGTTCAGGAAAATTAAATGAGCTACTCTAGGAAAATTGAGCATCTGTATAACGCTTCGTTTCACCGCTGCCCTTACACAAGCAGTTATTTTGCTTGGCATCGATTGATTAAGTTGTCGGATGTCCCGCAGAGGAAATATCCTGCCAGTCTCTGTCTCATATAAATGGCGCATTGGATCATCAGAATGAAGAGCTGGTTGGAAAGACCAGACTATAGCGCTCCAGACGTTCTTAATTGTAGACAGATCTGCGGACCTCACTATCCCAGATGGGGCCGGGCAAGCACGAAGATAAGCAGCAGAAAATCTCTCCGTGTCAGGTAGGTATTCCATCACGAAAAAGAACGAAAAAAGTATCGTGTCTACGTCAGAGGATTCATACACTGGTCAAAACAATTAGGGGATCAATTAAGATATCTAGTTTCTTAACCCTCGGGCGGCAGCGCCAATTATTAGAACGTCAGCAGCAGCGCGGTGCAAATTTGCTACCACTGTGCACAAACCTAGAATACAGCTACTAAGTGATCGTAATGGCAAAAATAGTTTAATGTACAGGCAGAAATATCGCATTTGTTAATATCTGAATTAGTATATCAATTACCGTTGGTGTATAACTGTAACAAATGTAAAATTATTCCGAAAGTGGACAATAATAAAGTATAATAGACCCAGCAGTACTATCATTTCCTCTTTCGTTACTTCCTTGTAGTTCCTGTCTCTTGAGTAATTAGTGTCAGCTTTTTTTCTGTATTATGTGGGACTTAGTACACATAATTGCATCATCTATCATGAATGAGAGAGCTTGTGTCTCTGACCACACGCCCCTTGCGTTCCGTTTTGAACCAGAGATGATTATTATGATATTCTTTTTCAGAGTTTTAGTGTGATGCTTGTATGGCGTTTTACTCCACAGAGTGGTACCGTCTTCAATATCAGATTCATTGTGTCTGAAATCTTGTTCTGGATCGGAACTAGGAATTACATTTCAGTACTAGTATCCTGTACATGATCTGATGAGGAATCTAGACAAAAATCACTAACATCTTCATTACTTGTCGAAATATATGTATATCCTCACGTGTTAGACCACGTCTACAAGACCTGGAGATTAAATTATGTAGTAGAATAAACACACATTTTCGCATTGTGTAAGGCTTAAAAAGGTTTAAAATGATATTGATGGAAACTGCAGCATGGCTAATCAGGAGAAAGTAGAGGACAATTTATCGAGAGTTAATCTTCTGTTTACGAAATTAATTTAACTTTCTGAGCATTCTAATATGTAGGATAAAACTTATACAATAAATATTTACTAGAAACTGCCACAAATCTATTTGCAAGGAAAACTAGACGTAACACAAAACAATTCAAATCTACTTACATGACAGGCAGCGCAGTGCAAATCTGCTACCAGTGATGCACTCCCTAAAAAAACTTTTTTTTTGTTGGACATATTCGTGTACTAGAAACTCAGAATCTTCACTGACATAATTGTTAAGGCTTAATTGAGGAATAGCTAAAACGGAAATACGTCATCTCCATTATTGCGACAACAGTGAACATTTAGAGAAAAGTGGTAGCATATTTGCACCAGTGCTGCAGCTCGAGGGTTAAGTATTATCATCGGCAGAATGAACTAAAATGGTTCGACCTCGATTCTACTGAGTGGAGACAACAACATTACGGCAAGCGAGATAGTGCTAATAACAGAAAGTTGCTGCAGTGGGGAGTTGGTGTTGACTTGCGTTTACTCCACCAAAGGAATTACACATCCGGTTCGGTTCAGACAGTGTAGTGAACAGGTAGTACAATGCAACAACAGGACCGATAAAAGAAGGCAAGACCCAGGTATTCCACTGGTAACATCACAAAGGGATGGCCGTTGTCTCCAGTAAACAGCCCGTCGATACCGGAGGCAGAAAGCAGCTCAGCTACAACGAACCTTCCAGGCAGCAACGGGACGCGCAATATCAACACAAACAGTTCGAAAACGCCTTTGGAAATGTGGACTCTGCGCACGGACGCCTATGATGTGTGCCCCATTAAAATTACGATACCGTTTCGCCCGCGGAAGATAGGCGGAGATTTTGTGTTCGGCGGGACAATCGTCTTCCCTCATCTGGAGAAAATGTGAGACTCGGAACAATCCTGCTAATGCGCAGGAAACATATTGATGGATGAATGGTGTGGGCAGACGTCAGTAATGGCGGACGTATGGACATCCATGTCGTTCAGAATGGCGCTTTCACTGCTTAGAGATGAGACAGATACGAGATGCTTCGAGCTTTTGTTGTGACCTAAGCTGGTGCCTTAGGGGATGGGCTCCTAGTGGACGATAACGCTCGTCCCCACTGGTGGACAACTTTCTCGAAGTTGAAACAACTGAACAAATGGAATGGCCAGCTTGTTCATTGGACTTAAGCCCGATTGAGCATGTCTGGGATGCACTTGGCAGACGCACTGCAGCCAGACCAGCACTTCTTACAGCGGTTGCAGAGCTGGATATTGCACTCACGGAAGAATGTCAAATATCCCTCAAGAGCTGATTGATAACCTCATACTGTCACTTCCACGCAGGTGTGCAACTGTACTGGCTGTCCGAGGTGATCACACACCATATTAGAGAGCAACAGCATGAGTATATCACTATTATGGTAGCCCCAATGTGTTGCTCTACGTAAACCTCAAGTAAGTAGTTGAGACAGCAAAGTATCGTACTGTATCACACACAAATTACAACTGTAAACAATATCTGAATAAAATACGTTACCCTATAGTGTGTACTAGCTGAAAACCCGGGGTTGTCCGAGTATTTATTTATTTATTCCTGTCATTTTTCAGGTATATATTCATTTGTATAAGGGCTGTATGTCTGTAAAATCTCTTGGGAATTCAGTTAGTAGTAAAGAAGTAATAATTTCAAACTTGGTGCGGGAAGGGGCGGTTTCCATGAGCGTTACTGTTTACGCGCTCATACCTCATGAACTACGTGTCGGAATGTGATACAATTTAGAAGCTACATTCAACTATATATGTGTATACTGTCTGTAAAATTTCCTGTCGCTACAATTTGTAGTGTTCAAATTATAAATTGTAACGTCATACCGAGAGCCGTAGTTTTACTCCATAAACAGCGGAAAAGTAGTAAGCGAGAAACTTTTTACCTTTCATGATTTTACTATGGTTGCCAGCAAGAAAATGTGTAATAAAGGTTTGAAATTATGTTTAAAGTTTGTTGCAAGTCGCTAAATACTCTCATTCTCATATAGTGTATTTGTGAAGTCTCATCGCATTATGGCAGTTTCTTGCAACTCCTATCGTTTATGGAGTTATATCTCTTGAACCTTGTATCGTATGTGGTTCGTACTCCTACAGAAAATGTTATCTCACGTAAGGAATATGTGTACCAAATTTCGTTGAAATAGGTCCAGTGGGTTAGGAGAAAATGAGCAGCATTGTCGCTAAATGCAGCAGTTTTCCGCGCATCTCATTGTTTATGACGTCATATCTTGTGAACTATATATCGCATGTGATTCTTACACTTCCGGCGACCGTCCTCATGGATTGATGCTTACGTGTACAAAATTTCATAAAGATTGGAACAAAACTGTAGATTTGTAAGCAACACGTACAAACATACGGACACTTTGCTTTATATATTAGATGGTATCTCTCCTGATCAGTGTATAAATCAAATTACGCTTTGGATGAATTTCGTCTTTGTTAAACTGTCCAAAATAAAGAAATTTATAACGACGGTATTAGATTTTATGCAACTTAAAGCAAAATATTCGTCATTAGTAATCAGAGTTCAGGCGTTCGTAACCACTGAAGCAACTTCAGCACCCCTGCAACGTCATTTACACCGCCAAAAGTTGATTTCCGATTTCTAATGTACATGCAACATTACATCGTGCCTTAAGGTCAAATCTTTAAATGACGTCAAGAAACCGTTTATTTTTATCAAAGCAAAAATCCTTTTAACAAATGTATACTTGGGCGTAAACAGTCACCATTTCTAAAAGGCGGTGAAATGCCTCTCTGAAAGCGCAGGAAGGTTAAAAACCTGCACAAACAAAACTAATTGGCACGTCAAGCTCTCACTCGTATTGCATCGCGTGATTTCGGTGCACATTCCAACAAAACAGGCAGAAAATGTGATTGCTTCCACGGCGACGTCAGGGTGAGGCAGAGAAATTTTCCCCTCGTCGCGGTATAGAGTGGTGAGGCCTGCAGAGGAAAGCAGCAGATGGTAATGAATAGCCGTCCGCTCGGCTATTCAGCGGGCTCGGCTTTTGACGGCAGTGTGTAACAGTCCGCAGCAAACAACTGCGCGCCCCTTTCAACCGGACTGCCCGAAGCAAAACAGACCTCTGCTCGTAATGTCAGACCAGTGGCGATAGCCCAAGTCACCTGCGCAAATGGGAAACTCAGTCCCGAATGGCTTGTCTTCAGTATAGCTGAATACCTCGATGCAAGAGATTTGCGAATTACTGTTTCGCGTTCCTGCAATCGCAGACCTTTACTTCACGCAAATGGACTTTGGAAAACTATTCCGAGTTTACCTGATAATCAGTGTTACTCGGATAGACAGTTCTTAAATAACAAGAAAATTGGCTCTCGCTCGGCCCTCTCCTCGGCTAGGCGCCTTAGAGCGCTCGGCCACTCCCGCGTGGGCACAGCTGAATTCTATATTACCAGAACCACCAGAGAAAAAATGTTTTTACAAAATAATTTTTAAACGATGAAGGAAATGCAGACAGTCTTTCCCAAGCTAAATTCTGTTTCATTCGCTTTAATTTACGTGAAAGCAGGTAGACGTAGCGTATATGAAGAATAATTTTTTTTTCCTCCACATCAGCTCACTTTACATTTTTCTACTATTAGAGCTAGCTGCCATTCCTCACTCTAACTAGAAGATTTGCCTAAGCCACCTTTCATCATAGCACAGTCATTCAATGAAGACATATTCCCATACACCATCTACATCTACATGGGATGTCCGCCTCCGTAATATAGTGGACAGCGTGATGGGTTAGCACGCAGGGGGCCCGGGTTCGATTCCCGGTCGGGTTGGAAATTTTCTCCACCCGGGGACTGGGTGTTGTGTTGTCCTCATCATCATTTCATCCTCATTGACACGCAAGTCGCCGAAGTGGCGTCAGATAAAAAGACTTGCACCAGGCAGGCTGAACACGACCCCAGTTGGGGTCTAACGGTCATTAATGCCACACGATCATCATCATCATCTACATGGGATACTCTGCAAATCACATTTAAGTGCCTGGCAGAGGGTTCATCGAACCACCTTTATACTATTCATCCCCCATTCCATTCTCGAATAGCGCGCGGGAAGAAAGTACATCTAAATATCTCTGTTCGAGCTCTGATTTCTCGTATTTTATTCAAAATGTTCAAATGTTTGTTAAGCTTATGGGATTAACTACGGGGTCATCAGTCCCTAAACTTACGAACTACTTATGAACTACCTTATACTAAAGACGGCACAAATATTCATGCCCGAGGGGGGGCTCGAACCCCCGACCGTAGTGGCCGTGCAGATCGTGACTGAAGCGCCTCAGTCTCCTCGGCCACCGCGGCCGGCGTATTTTATTCTGATGATCATTTCTACCTATGTAGGTGGGAGTTGACAATATATTTTCGCATTCGGAGGAGAATGTTGGCAATTGGAGTTTCGTAAGTAGCCCACGCCGCAGCGTTAAGCGCCGTTGTTGTAATATTTCCCATCCCAAATCCTGTATTATTTCCGTAACGCTGTCTCAAGTGTATCGTGACAATACAAAACGAGCTGCCTTTCTTTGGACTCTTTCGATGTCCTCCGTAAAACCCATCTGATAAGGACCCCACACTGGGCAGGAATACTCAAAAAAAGGACGGACAAGCGTAGTGTATGCAGTCTCTCCTGTAGTTCTGTTGCATCTTTTAAGGGTTCTGCCAATACAACGCAGTCTCTGGTTCGCCTTTCCCGCGACATTATCTACGTGTTCTTTTCAGTTTAGGTCTGAAGTAACAGTAACTTCTCATTATTTACAGTCAATTGCCAACTTTTACACCATAGTGATATCTTATTTAGATCGTTGTGCAGTTGGTTTTGATCTTCAGATGATTTTACTAGAGGGTAAATGACTGTGTCATCAGCCTAAGAGAGCCGCTTACATTTTCTCCCAAATCGTTTATGTAAATAAGGAACAGCAGAGGACCAATAAGACTACGCCGTGGAACGCCCGTTATCACCTCTGTTTTAGTCGATGCCTTACCATCGATTACTACAAACTGTGTCCTCTCAGACAGGAAATCCCCTATCCAGTCGCAAACTTGGGGCGACATACTATAACCACGCAATTTGCTTAAAAGCCGTTTGTGAGGTATGGTGTCAAAAGCCTTCTGGAAATCAAGAAATATGGAATCAATTTGAAAACCTTGTCGATAGCATTCATCACTTCGTGTTAGTAAAGAGCTAGTTGTGTTTCGCATGAACGATATTTTCTAAATCCGTGTTGACCTGGGGTTCCAGATAATCCATTTTATTGTAGTTTATTGTTGCCTTTAATTTAGTGTGTTACTCCTACTGCCTTTTTTTGAATATAGGTGTGACCTGTGCAACTTTCCAATCTTTTGGTACGGAACCTTCTTTGAGAGAACGGAATCAAGGCGTGAAATTCATTTTATGCTTCACCTTAAAAAACGATGAGCTTTTACTTGTTGACGGTCAGCGAGTCTGCGTAAGGAGTTGGTTTTGTGTTATTTGCCTCTTTTCTATAGCGTTTTTGAAACGCTCCTAGTATCTCGAAATCGCAAATTATTTTATTTCTGTGGGAGAACACTCGTCATAGTTTGCATGGAGGTATAAATACAGAAAGAATAAGTATACAACCGTTCTGTTTGCGCAGGTACAGGTTCGTACGTGACCTGACTGTTAATTCACTGTGCCCTAGCACAGGCAGAAACAAGAGCGTATCACGCTTTAAAAAAACTTTAAAATTTACTACCTATAAAATAGTCATTTTACGCCGTCGGCAAGGAAGAAGTTAAACGCGGAGAAGTTTGAGAGGCTTTGCGGTCCACTTACCAGCAGCCCCGCATTCTCCTCAACTTCCGCAGCGCAACTATGGCCGACAACTTACAGCCTTCATTTTTAATCACGCAAACTTTCCTCTACGTTCGATATACATATATATCACCGCGCCCCACCCGACATTCGCCGTATTTTAATAATTCTAGTTGCTGGATAAAGGCATGTTGGTCATACATCCTACTCCTGCTTCCGGGATTTTTTTCTCATTTATGATTTTTAGGAGGTTTTCGGACTTACTTATTTTTGGAATATTTCAGTTTGCTCGAAAATTAAATGGGGGCACTCTTTATTAAGTCTACATCTACATACATACTCCGCAATCCACCGTAAGGTGCGCGGCGGAGGGTACACTGTACCTCTACTAGGCATTTCCTTTCCTATTCCACTCCCAAACAGAAGGAGGAAAAAAATGCCTATGTGCCTCCGTACGAGCCCTAATTTCTCTTATCCTGTCTTTGTGATCACTACGTGAAATGTAAGTAGGCGGCAGCAAGGTCGTACTACACTCAGTTTCAAATTCCGGCCCTCTAAATTTCCTCAACAGAATTTAACGAAAACAACGTCGTCTTTCCTCTCCAACGATCCCCAATTGATTTGCCGGAGCATTTCCGTGGCACTCGCGCATTGATCGAACCTACCAGTAACAAACCTAGCTGCTCGCCTCTGAACTGCTTCTGTGTCTTCATTTAAACTGATCTGCTACGGGTCCCAAACACTTGAGCAATACTCAAGACGTGATCGTACAAGCGTTTTATACGCGGTCTCCTTTACAGATGAAGTACATCTTCCCAAAATTCTCCCAATAAACCGAAGTCGACTGTCCGCCTTACTCACAACTGTCCTTACATGTTCGTTCCATTTCATATCGCTCTGCAATGTTACGCCCTAGATATTTGAACGACTATTCTGGACGACTATTCTGCTCAATTTCTACGTTCGTGTATGCTCAATAAATGTACTTTAAGTGTGAAATGTTTGTGGTTAGACGGAAATCGCGCGTTTTACACTTTCCATCGCAATTTGAGTTAGCGAATGTCAGAAAAGAGAAGTGAGCTATAGGAAAACGCGAACATGACGCGAAACTCGTTAAAACGTAGGAAACCCTCGGCTGCGAGATAATGTGTTTTACGGCGAGCATTTTGCGACCGCTCCGTGTGTGACGAAGCAGCAGCCCTCCGCGGTTCGTGGAAAGGTCTATAGAAACACGCAGTGGCGAGGACGTGATGAAGCAGGCTAGAGGGCTCCGCCTCATCAACCCCTGGAAACTTCATTAGGCCTGCTGAAAGCCCTGGGATATCGTGGCCACCACTGCGATCACGCCCCACTAGCTTCCCGTATCAACAATGGCTCCATCTGGGCCTGCTCGCACCCCTGGCTACGCTAACTGCGGCCACTTTTCACCTTTTTTTATTAATTTCAAAGTAAATACGAAAACTAGACATTTTGACTACATTAGGGACCATTCCCTCTGTTATGCTGTACACAATATACAGTGTGTTTCACTAAGTGTGTTTGCCTCTGTAACTTATAAAATAATAGGTGCCGGGAAATTTTAATGCGGTAGGTCAACACAAGAAATGTTACACTTTCTACGGAGCCATGAACATAGTTTATTGTATCATTTTCCAAAGAATTACAGCACAAAGATATAATTTTTTAAATGGAACAATAGTTTTTTCTATCGTGTATTGGATTCGTTTAAACCAGCTGCGTCCAAATCAATTTAAACTACATTCCTATCACTGTTAGTTTGGGAGCTACAACCCTTCAAAGTTTAGGGGGCGGAGGCTACGACAGCGTAGCTGACTGGCTGGTGGTCATGAGATGCCCCAGGGGATAGCCACTCGGCCACTCAGCTACGCTATCGCAGCCTCCGCCCCCGGAACTTTGAAGGTTTGTAGCTCCCAAACTAACAGTGATAGGAATGTAGTTTAAATTGATTTGGACGCAGCTGGTTTAAACGAATCCAATTCACGATAGAAAAACTATTGTTCCATTTAAAAAATTATATCTTTGTGCTGTAACTCTTTGGAAAATGATACAATAAACTATGTTCATAGCTCCGCAGAAAGTGTAACATTTCTTGTGTTGACCTACCGCATTAAAATTTCTCGTCACCTATTATTTTATAAGTTACAGAGGCAAACACACTTAGTGAAAAACCCTGTATATACAAATAAATTGCTGTTCGTTAGTCTCGCTAAAACTCGAGAAAGGCTGAACCGATTTGGCTAATTTTAGTCTTCAAATATTCGTCTAAGTCCAGGGAAGGTTTAAACGGTGATAAAATATGGATAAGTTGTCCGGAAAAAGAGGAAAATAGGGAAAAACTGAAACAGCTTTTCCCAATGAGCTATCAATACCGTTCATCCGGTTGCGATAAAATTTTGTACATTTCATGTTGAAAGCAACAGGAAGGTTCACATCAATAAAAATTTGGCAAAGCCACCCGGAAATTAGGAAAATTTAGGAAAAACCGAAAGCGACTTTTTTTATGAATAAAATTCAATTGTTACATGGTTGTAAGAGCATCAATTGAGTACAGCATTCGCACGACGGAGAGGGTAATTCTGTTTTTCGTTTGTTCATTACGGCTTAGAAAAATTGTCAGTAACAAAAATACTAGGAGCAGTTAAAAAGGAAAGTCGTAAAATTCGAACCAAGTTCCTTTTTCAATGTGTTTCTAAATGTGCTCAACACTATAAGTTGAGAACCGTTCATCCGATTGCGATAAAATTTTGATCATTTGACGTTCAATGAAAGATTAACATTTTTGTGAACAAAAAATTTGGGAAAGTTACCCGGAAAATTTAAAATTCGCGAGAAACTGAAAGAGCTTTCTCATTGGGATATCAATACCATTCATCTGATTGCGATAAAATTTTGCACATTCGCCGTTCAAAGCGAGAGGAAGGTTTGAGTGAAGTAAAAGTATAGAATACTTGGCCAGAAAATAGACAAATTTGTGGAAAACTGAAACAGCTCTTTCTTTGGGATATCAATATTATTCGTACGATTGCGATAAAATTTTGCACATTTGACGTTCAAAGAAAGAGTACATACATGCTTCTGTTGTTCTGCCGTTCTATCCACTTTTTTTACAAAAGAGGCACTGCATTTTTAAAAATTAATTATAACTTCTGAAAAATAGTTAAGAAGTCAAAGAGTAAATAGCTTTTCCAGAGTAATTATTGTTCGATATTTCGCTTTATATACTTAAAATCAAAATATATCTTGAATTAACACTTTCTAAAATATCAGGTACTTCAGCGCTAAAGCTATCTCCACACCGGATTTCATCACAACAGATTCAGTGGTTTATGTAATGATATATAGCCAAATCGGTTCAGCCATTCTCGAGTTTTAGCGAGACTAACGAACAGAATTAGTTTTTATCTTTGACACTTCATATGCGGGTTCAGATAGTGTAAAGCGAACTTTCAAAGTATATTTCTGAACGCAACCAACACAACAATCAAGTCACTATTTTACATGTTTTAAATCTAAATTTTCCTCTCTATTTTCTATATTTTATCACCGTTTAAACCTTCCCTGAACTTCTACGAACGTGACATGAACATTATCCGGGACATGCGTGCTTGATTTGCCCACTCTTTTCGCAACTATCGAGCCGATACTTAGACTATGTGATGATGCCTTTATAAAGCTACTGGGTCTAAAATACATATGATTGAAATTAATATGGATTATATTAAGAGGTAAGTGATACAAAGTTTATCGGGCCATCTAGTGAGATATAAAGATAACTTCCAAGTCACATTTTCTTTGTTTTATAATTTTTCCCTAGAAATGGGGCAACATGGCAACGAACGAAATGCTATGAAAATACGAAGATATGGACGCCTGCATTATCCTCGGCACCTGAAATTAACGCTACAATATTGGAAGAACTCCTTTTAAATTACTGTTTTTTAACCTTCTCGAATAAGCGACTCCCTTCCGAGTAAAAAGGTTCTGGCGACCTCCCTTCCCCCCTCTTCACGAAAAAAAAAAGTTCAAATGTTTGGTAAGCTTATGGGACTTAACTACGGGGTAGCAGTCCCTAAACTTACAAACTACTTATGAACTAATTACGAACTAGGACGGCACAAATATCCATGCCCGAGGGGGGATTCGAATCCCCGAGCGTAGTGGCCGTGCTGACCGTGACTGGAGCGCCTCAGTCACCTCGGCCACCGCGGCCGGCCCCTCTTCACGAACCGTAACAAAACTGTTATCTCAAAGGAAACAAATCTAATCTACTTTCTTTTGCTTCATCTTTTCTTTAAATTACTTGACGAAGTTTTGTGTATTTTTCGGAATGGAACACATCCTATTTTTACATGATTTCCGACAGAAAAATATGTTTTGCTTAACAACTGTTTTGCAGTTCAGGCAAGTCTCAGAAACGAATTATGCTCATTAAGAAAGGCACCACTGTATAGAAAATTTGTAAAGAAGTAGATCTTCTTTTAGAATTTGTCAGAATTAATTATTGTATAAAGTTCTTTTCCCTATCGATTGGTTCCTGAAAACAGTTTTCATCATTAACACACTGTATTACAAAAGAATCTATAGTGAGCGTTACACAAGTAACTCCGTAATTTTATCAGTAAATATGTTTCACTTAGGCATAGGTTTTCTCAATACTGAACTCGTGATTTTTTTTATGGTGCAAGTACTTCCTCCTGTGACGGCGAACCCTGAGGAAGACTTTGCGAGGTTGAAATACTCCGCTCGAAATTATCCTGGACTCATCCTCTGACCGTCTCTTCTCCAGGAAAATTTCCTTTGAAATTGGCCACAGTAGTTCCCTTCCTATCCAAGAAGTTTCTTACTAACAGCCTCAAGTCCTTTGGTGCTAAAGGAAAACCCCATTAAGCACATTTGATAAGACCGTAAACCAGAACATCTTCTTCGAAGTAAAATAGATTAACAATTAGCTACTATTTTCTTTAGGCACATAGGTATGTGTATTAGGATATTTAAGCTTTCAAAATTTCAATTTCGAAGTAAAAATGATAAAGTTAACAAATCTCAGGAAGAAAGGAATCAAGGACGGCTTATTTTTACTGTATATATACAGGGTGGTCCATTGATAGTGACCGGGTCAAATGTCTCACGAAATAAGCATCAAACGAAAAAACTACAAAGAACAAAACTTTTCTAGCTTGAAGGTGGAAAACAGATGGCGCTACGGTTGGCTTGCTAGATGGCGCTGCCATAGGTCAAACAGATAACGTCTGCAATTTTTTAAAATAGGTACCCCCATTTTTATTACATATTCGTCTAGTACGTAAATAAATATGAATGTTTTATTTGGAACACTTTTTTCACTTTGCGATAGATGGCGGTGTAATTGTCACAAACGTATAAGTACGTGGTATCGCGTATCATTTCACCAGTGCGGACGGTATTTTCTTCGTGATACATTACTGGTGTTAACATGGACCGTTTACCAATTGCAGAAAAGATAGAAATGCTATTTATGTATGGCTATTGTGATCAAAATACTCAACGGGCCTGTGCTATGTATGTTGATCGTTTCCTGGAAGACATCATCCTAGTGTCCGGACCTTTCGTCGGATAGTTTCGTTATTTAAAGAGACAGGAAGTATTCAGCCACAAGTGAAACGTCAACCACGACCCGCAACAAATGAGGATGCATTTATTGAAGTCATGAGGTAATTACAGATAATCACGCAGTAACAGCATGCGTTCTCATAACGTAATTTCACAAAAGTACAGCCATCACATTGTAACAACTGAAATAAAGATCAAACGTACCTACGTTCTGTGTTTTAATTTAAATAACCTCGTTCAGTGTTTTAATTTAAATAACCTACCTGTTACACACTGTTCGTCTAAAATTGTGAGCAATATGTTTGTGAATATTACAGTGCCATCTATCACAAAGCGACAAAAGTGTTCCAAATAAAACATTCATATTTACTTACGTACTAGCCCAATATGTAATAACGATGGGGATACCTATTTTAAAAAAATACAGTTGATATCCGTTTGACCTATGGAAGCGCCACCTAGCGGCTCAACCAAAGCGCCACCTGTTTTCCCCTTTTCAAGATAGTAAAGTTTTGTTATTTGTAGTTTTTTCGTTTTATGCTTATTTCGTGAGATATTTGGTCCGGTGACTATCAGTGGACCACCCTGTATATATAAATTTGTCATGGAGATTTGTCCTTGGTATTGAAAACATTAAAAGAGGCTTATCGTATCAATAATTTTCTTTTTAGAGTCTCTCTTAGAGCATTTTGTAAATAAACCTGGTTCTAATTACAATGTGCGAGACCTCCTAATAGTTTCCTATGTATTTTTGTCACGGCCGAAGTTAAGCTGATAACTCAGGCTCTTAAAATTAATTCTTCCAAACACTAATTGATGCTTAAATATACCGCCCAGGGGACTCACGGTTCTTTCGAGAGTACGCGCTTGGCGAGCACGGGGCCGCGAGCTAATGCAGTCTTCCTTCCTTCTTTACTTCCCGGACTGCATTTCCTTTCCCCTCCCCACCCTTTCCTTGCTCCTTCCCCTCCCCACCGAGGGACTAATAACCTTAGCAGTTTAGTCGCCAAATGCCAAACAAACAAGCCAACCCCCCCCCCCCCCCTTAAATCTACTTTTTGTGTATACATATTAAGAAATATTTACCTATTAGACCTGTTGACAGATTAGTGGCTTACAAAACCAAAATTCGGCTGCGCAAAACGATGCTATCCTGCACGAACTCTAAGTCAATAATAACTGTAAGGTATTTTTCACTCGGAAAGTAAGACAATGAGGTTGTCAGAGACTTCCATCGACTGCCCATTATAGCCGTAGAAGTAGTTCAGCCACTGGTGCACTAGATGGCAGAAGCAAAAAACTGATTTGGCAGCCCAGTGGCCGAAGTTAAGCCAGGTTTCTGTACCGTGAATATTGAACTATGTGTTGTACTGAAATGTAATTATAGTATTTTTTCTCTTAGGCTTGCAGCACTATAAATGTCATTTAAAGACATTATGCAATAAATCCTAAATGCTGCTTTAAATACAATTATTTTTATTACACTATAGGCCTATTTCGGCTTTTAGCGTCATCGTCGGCTGATGTCTGTCGGCAGCTTTTTGATAACAAGAGATGTAATATAATCTCTGGTTATCAAAAAGTTATCACATCACAACGTAAACGATAAGTCATCAGAAATATTGCAATATTTAAAATTCGAAACAACGTAAATGATAAGTCATCAGAAATATTGCAATAATTAAAATTCAAAGCAATAAATAAATGACTGACAGCAATAAAGCCATCGATGTATGTGGATGTCAGGACCAACAGACATCACCTGACGATGGCGCTAAAAGCCGAAATAGACCTATAGTGTAATAAAAATAATTATATTTAAAGCAGCATTTAGGATTTATTGCATATTGTAATTATAGTAGGTGTGTTTCGAAAATGTTTTGCAAATACGAAAATCCTTTTGAGAAAAAGGCCTTGAACATGAAATGAATCAAAATATTTTGTTTTACTATTAGATGTAATAATAAATGGATTTAAATATTTTATGATCGACGTTGAAATATATCCAATTATTAATTTGCAGCATAGCGCCAAAGCTGTGTGTGCGCGCTTCAGCTGATGCAAATCCAGGCCACATACAAGCCTGTCGTCAAAGGTGCGACCTACCGAGCAAGTTAAAGTGATTTGCAAACCTTTGATACCCGCGGTTGTGGTCAAAGACTTCCAGTTGGAGGTGCGCATAGCGATTCTGATAGCCCAGCAGAGCCGGGCGTACCAAGGCGCCTTGTTGCTGAGTGCGGAAGTCGGAAGTTCGAGTCCTCCCTGGGGCATGGGTGTGTGTGTTGTCATTCGATTAGTTTAACTTAGTTTAATTAATTTGTAAGCCTAGGGACTAATAACCAAAGAAGTTAAGTCGCATACATTTACAAACATTTGAACATTTTGTTTTTGCCACAGCAGACTTGTACCCAAGGGGCAATGTTGCCTCGCTGTTCAGAAGATGGTACGTCGGACCAGGCTGTGCTTGCCCGCAGTTGCGTCTCTATCCTTGTGGTGTCGGTATTCATTACAACCTTTTCTTGTTCTCACATGGACTCTCAGTTGTTACCTCTGCTCGCTGTGTAACTTGTTTTAAGGAAATCCTGGTTCGAGTCCCTATCCACCACACATTTCCAATTACGCTGTTGAATTTAATTCAATGCCTTGAAAGAGACAAGAGGTATAGATGAAACTTCTTGGCAGATTTAAATTGTGTGACGGAACCGGTTCCGGCACACAATTGTAATCTGCCAGGCAGTTTCATATCAGCGTACACTCTGCTGCAGGGTGAAAGTTTCATTCTGGAAACATCCCTTAGGCTGTGGCTAAGCCATGACTCCACCATATCCTTTCTTTCAGCAGTGCCAATCTTGCAAGTTTCGCAGGAGAGCTTCTGTGAAGTTTGGAAAGTAGAAGGCGAGGTACTGGCGGAAGTCAAGTTGTGAGGCGGCATCGTGAGTCGTGTCGGGATAGCTCAGTCGGTAGAGCGCTTGCCCGCGAAAAGCAAAGGTCCCAGGTTCGGGTCCCGGTTCCGGCACACAATTTTAATCTTCCGGGAAGTTTCAGTGCACACTCCGCTGCAGAGTGAAATTTTCGTTCAAGATGTATAGATATTTGTTATTCATAAAATAATTTTGTTAATGGGGTGGAGAGTTAAGTCCTACGAGGTTTTGGTGAAAATACACGCTGTTGTAATCAAGTCCGTTATTCGCCAATTTTTCCTTCGACATGTACATTATGTACTGATATAGGGCAACAGCCACCAATTTCCGATGAGATACATGGACTGGGGAAGTTTTGAAGGCTTTGTCTAGCCTAGTTAAGGGCGCAGTTAGTCCATCCTCACGACACCAATGACAAATATGTTGCATAAGCTGCAGGGGCAACTCCAAGAAGTAAGAGTCGCCCATTATGCAAGGTTTTCGGGGAGGGAGGGGTTCGACCCGAATGTCACCAAATCTCACGGAAAATCTCTCGGAAAATCTCACGTAATTTTATTTCAGCAAGAAATAGTGTCAAACTGTGAGATAACTTGGGTAGATTAAGTAAAACATGTTTCACGTCTAAAATATGACCAAATCCAACACAGTAACATTTACTGCAGCTATACAAACATGACATAGTAACACAGTAGCCTCTCGATTGTTTTGTCTAAGGATACGCGACCTTTCTTTCCACGCGGGTGTTTGTCGTCATTGTTACGGAAGACGCACGGCAGCAAAGTGCTGGCCTCTCTCACGTGAAGCTGCGTGAATAGAAGCCAGGACAGGCAGCTCGGCTACAGCCATTCAACGAAAGACACCTGCTGATGAAACAAATATCGTCTCCTGAAAGGCGCACAGTCACTACCCCTCCCTTAATTTTTGACATATTTGAAATAAATCTTTCACACTCTTCCGCATCTTTTGTATTTCTATCCATAAAAGATCACAAATAGAAATATTACAGTGTATTTGCTTAAAATGAATCAATTTTACCGGATTTGTTATGAAATAATTTTCCTAACACCAGTCAAGAGTTTTTATTATTTATATTTTATACCGTACATTTCGAGAACTTGTTCGCACTTTGAAGTGCGTTATCTGCGTGCTATGCCATTTATTCGTGAGTCAGAGCGAGGCTGAAGGAGCACACGACTTTAACGAAAATCACAGGAACATGTTCGTTTTAGCAGTGACTCTAGAGACCACACATGCGTCCCCGTGGACTGAATTTGAATGAATATTGCTGTACGAATTCTGGTAGGTTATTATATTTACGTAAGTATTTAATTGTACGATTTTCTCTGCGATTATATTCGTCCTGTGTTAAATTTCTAAAAATCTAAAATTAAAAAAAGGGATTTTTTTAAAAATAAATCCAACACAACGAAGCACAGACTAAAGTATTTACACTAAAAATGCATTAAAAAACTTATGTGAGTTTAGAGGGGAGGGGTTCGAGAAAATTCTCACGACATCTCACCAAAAGGGGTTGGGGGGGTTATCGACGAAACGCCAAAATAACCTCACTTAATTAATGAACGCCTCCTAGTAACCTTGACGTCAGTTGTCAAATTGCAGTACATCACACGATGCGAACCATATACTTCATAAATAGATTTTTCAAATGTTCAAACGTTTGTTAAGCTTAAGGGACTTAACTACTGGGTCATCAGTCTCTGAACTTACAAACTACTTATGAACTACCTTATACTAACGACGACACAAAGACGATATAAACAAATTGAAAATTCAGACAATGTGATACTGTGAAGGCAGGATGTCTCTGGAATTACAAGATATATTGAAAAACGACTTTCACGATCATGAACGTACGGCAGGGGCTTATGAAAGTAGGGACTATGAGACGGTCTAAAACCTAAAGAAGTATTATTTTCAACGCAATCTTATGTTTTTTTTAAATAGATACTCCATATCATTTCTTAAGCAACCAATAGTATGAAAAATCGCAAAAAGAATGGCACTGGTTGCATCGCAATGCGTCAACTACATCTGGAGAAACTGCGGAGTGAAATTGGAGCCTGAAATACATGAGGTGCTTGAGTCTCGGACGCGCTAGCAGCGCGCCTCATGTATTTCAAACCTCAAATTCGCTTCTCAGTTTCTCCGGATGTAGTTGACACATCGCGATGCAACCAACGGCATTCTTTTTTGATTTTTCATGATTGCTTAAGAAATAATATGGGGTAACCATCTTTTAAAAAAAACATAAGCCCCTGCGTACGTTCATGACCGTGAAAGTCGTTTTTCAATATCTCTTGTAGTTCCAGAGATATCTGGGGTGAAAGTGTTGAGTGGGACATCCTGTATAATATTTAAAAAATGGGGAGAGAAAACAATATCTGAGACTACAGTACAGGAATCTGTGTGTGAATATTTCACATTAAGTGATTCGAAATAAGGGCTTTACGCTATCAAAAAAGCTTTTATCGCGTAATTACATTTGCTCATTAGAATTAAATGGTCATTACGGAAAAAGTGTTTGAAAATTTCCAACTGTTGAAGCATATCAAGTCTGAAACCTTTCTTCTCCGTGTGCAAGATACCGACGTCGTGAATCTGTGTTACGCAGTAATGAAGCATTTTGTTAATTAATAAATAACGTCGTCTAGTTTACAGCGTTCCGCGGAACTTCAATGTTGTGTAAGCTTCGAATTTACGAAGTGCCTTAATTAATGAAAATTCAATTGTAAGGTTGATCGCATCGCATTGTATTACACACTCATTAGTGAGGCGCGCTGGAAGCGGCCAACCATAAGACAAATTTTCCGCATTAGGATTTACTGATGGGGTACTGGAGGCATGCTACCAGATTTTATATAATGGGCTGGACTTTGGATTAGTTTAATTTTAAAAAGTATCTGTGAGTATATTGATAGCATAAAGTGTAGTCTAATGAAGCTATAAATTTAAAACATCAGGTATTTTTTTTTTTTTGTTATTTTTGAGAGAATTACAGTCCTGCCGGAATTTCAGTATTTCGTGCTACACAAAGTGAGCTATTTCTCAGGGCCAAAAAGGAAACAAAAAAGGTGTACAGGCATCTAAAAACTGAAGATATTTAGGAATTGAGGTGGGATATACAGACAATTGCTGCTCTAGATTTCGTCAAGAAATGGTTTCAAACCTTACCTTGGCCAACCAAACAACTCTCCTTCATGGGTTCGACAGGCTATTTGAAAAAAAAAGGATTGAAACTGTATACTTCCTCAAAAATACAGTACTGTAACTAAGTTGTTTTCAAAATACTAAACGAAAGCAGACCACATATATGTTGAAATGATGAAGAATGTCATCTGAATGGCAAAAGGGGATTGAATCTAGGTTAAGAGCGATAATAACATAAATGTATAACAATTTAATCATTCTAGTACCCATCGCAAGCAAAGCAGGGAATGAAGAACCTTAACAGGTAAGAATTAATATCTGTCATCAGAAAAAGTCCAATTTTTATTGGTACACGGCCATTATTAAAGCAGGTAATAACTTCTATTAAATTTCCTTCCGAGAGGGCTTGATTTACGGGATATTCCTCGAATTTGCAAGGCAAGACTGCACAATCGAGCAGAGTGTTTTTGAATAAAGTGTGAAAACTTCAGTAGATGATCCCCGAAAGTGTTACCAACAAACAAGAATATAGCGGCTGGTAGTGCTTCTTGGAAACATAGATGTTCATCTGTCAGCTCGGAAGGTGTTGATTCTTTATTACGACACACATTATAACAGCATAATAGTTCACTGAATCTACCCTGCATACCGTGTGTGTTATTTAGCAGTTCAACGTATTATAGTAAATTCTCCACTTTCTTACAAATCAAAATTACTGATGTTCAACTATTTTCATGCATTTGGGAAATATTGATTAACCTTCTATCTTCATACGAAGTTATTTAATCGATTACTACGTATGAAGTAACTGGCAAAGAAACGAAAGCTAACGACCACAAGGAACAGATCCACCCAGAGAACAAAAAGGAAAGAAAAAATGAGCGCAGTGAATATACTGACAGTTTTTCAGCGTAAGGGACGCTCGTTCGAATTTGATGGACTCACATACGTATTTTTTTTTACTTTTATATTTTTAATGTAGACCTGTGTAAGTAATATTTTAAACCTTAATTCGCTACAAATTGTGCAGTTGTAGCCGTTTCTAGGGTCCACGTTCTTTGAAAAGATTCCATTATTATTTTCGTATAGCCTAATATTTAAAGAAACACACACTTGGTCTAAGTAAAAATACTGAAAATTGATGTCTTTATTTGTAATTACTTCGACCACCACTTGGTGTCCCTGTAGTCTTCAGCTAACATAAACGTACTAGCTGACTGGCATTTTTTCCGAGACCTTACCCGCTATTGACACGAGCGAGTGGATGTGCTTTCTTTTATCTCCTCGATTTCGGCAATGAAATTGCAGTAGTTCTTCAAAAAATAACTCTGAATTTGCACAAAAAACACAGCATTTAGAAAAAATGGCACTCAGAGTACAAAAAATAACACTTAATTTTAAAAAAAAAGTTTGAGTACTGAATTTGGCAGAAAAACGCCGGATTTGACAGAAAACATTGCATTTGGCTAAAATAATAACTATTTTGAAAAAAAGTATAAAACATCGCATTTGCCAATCATCTGACACGTTCGTCTTACTTGACAACTATAGAGATACCAGGTGTCGGTCGAAGTAATTACAAATAAACTCATTAGTTTTCAATAATTTTACTATGCCAATTTGTCTGTTTGTTTAAAGATTAGATACACTGATCCTTGACTGACCTGTCAAATCCCTTATTTCTGACCTATAAAGCGTACCATGGATGCGTTAGGAAAACATACACTTTCATAAGAGCCTGCATAAAAATAAATTCATGAACTGATATCGGTTGTGTTTTAACTGTATAAGAAATTATCCAATATCATGTTTGGAAGCTGTTTCGTTCCTTACCACATAGAATAACAGTCCATTAATGTTTCTCGATGTCACACGTCAAACTTGTGATGAAGACTGACACAGTTCCGAATGGAATGTAAATTTAATAATTCGATGGAACTCCCCATGTTGTTTCATAACATTCTGTTTTCTTCTTTTTGGTGTTGAACTTTCCATTTTCACCTGTATACTTTAACGACACTGAAGATGGACCAAGTCCGTTAACAGGTTCGTCTTATGTTCCAGTAAGATTTATTTCATACAGTACCAACTGATATTTAATTATTCTTCTATTCCGCTAGACCCTCCATTTTTCCATTCCTTTCTGTCGATCTCCTCGTCCCCCTCTGTCTACGTCGTCCCTGTGTCGATCGCCCTGTCTCTATTCATCTCTTGCTCCACCCTTTCTTTCTCTAACTAACTCTTGCTCCACCCTTTCTTTCTTGCATCTCCTCATTAATCAGCATTTTCCTCCCCATTCTCTGACCATGACCCAACCATCACCCAGACCCATTACTGATAGCATGTCTTTCCTGAATTCGTAGTTAATGTTACACAAGGAAATAAATTTCACTTAGGCGTACGTTTTTGTATTACTGATGCGACAGTTATTTTATGGTGCACCTACTTCCTCCTGCGCAAGACTCTGCGACCCACTTCAGGGTCGTGACTGGTAGGTTGAAGAACACTGCTCTATAAAAGTGCTTTTCAAACTTTGGAACACGCGACTCCCTTCAAAGTAAAAATACTCTGGCGACAGCCTTCCAAATAAAAATATTCTGTGAATACCCTCCCCCCCCCCCCCCAACACCGCTCCTCAAGAACCGTAACAAAACTGTATTATCTCAAAGGAAATAAATTCAATCTTCTTTCCTTTATTTCAACTTTTATTAAATTTATCAAAGCAAGACTTATTGGTCTTCAGGGAGTTATTGCGATCGTTATATGCATAAAATTCTTGAATATCCGTCTCCAGATCGCTTATATTTTCTAAAACATTACCGGTTTCGGGACAGCTGCCCATCTTCAGATCTGTTAAATAAATGTTACAACTGAATATAAGCTACTATTTATAAAGTATGATATCAAAAAATTTAAAGGAAAAACATTAAAAAACATTAAAAACATACCAAAATTTTGAAGTTACAGAGTAACCTGTCCTGTAATGAACGAATGTTCACAGTCGTTACTAAAAACATAGTAGCTGCCTGAGGGTTTATATAAAGTACTTGAAATCATCTGATTGGTTGGGATCCTTGTTAAAAGGATCATCTGATTAGCAAAGGCAACCCTTTGTTGCATAGCTCGTACGGGCATGGCCTGGTGCGTTTGAATTTTGAATGGGAAAATATGTAGGCTCTTTGTCAGTATCTTCTGCATTCTGGAACGCTTCAAACCAGTCTCAGATGCAATTCTACGGACGGATGACATAATTCCAGAAACTGTGGCGATATTTTCAGGCGTAACTGCGGTTTGCTTGCGGCCAACATGCCCCACTAGATCATCAGTTACGCTGCCTGTTCGTTGAAATTTTGCGAAGAGAGTAGGAATGGTTTTCGCATCGGGTCCTTTTGGAACATTAAATCTTTTAAACTTCGCCTTGTTGCCGTAGGACTCTCTTCTAACCTGTGGTACTCTAGCACCAGAAAAACGCCTTGTTCAATGGAGTACATGGTTTTAATCTCTTCCTTCGGTACGCTAACCTCCTTTCACGTTTCAATAGTGGAACTGATCGCTCTGGGTTTCGGATCACTATTTATGCTAGGTATTACGTATGGCGATTACAGCGCCATCTGTTAGCAGCTTTTGTAACTATTATTTCAAAGTGCTGTATAAATTTCATACAGCTTTCACAAAAAAGTTACTTTTTTTTTTTTTTTTTTTTTTTTTTTTTTTTTTTTTTTTTTGTCTCCACTACGGTCGGGGGTTCGAATCCCCCCTCGGGCATGGATATTTGTGCCGTCCTAGTTCGTAAGTAGTTCATAAGTGGTTTGTAAGTTTAGGGACTGATGACCCCGTACTTAAGTCCCATAAGCTTAACAAACATTTGAACATTTTTTTGGTGTCGGTGGCCGAATAGAAAGACCGACACAGGAATAAAGGATGCACGCTTGTGCAGGTAGGAGGTGACCAGCCAGTGGGACAGCAGAAACTAGAAACACTAGAGTAAATTAGAACGAGATATATATTTCTTAGAGACTTAGTAATACTTAACTTTTACATAGCTCAGTACTGTAGAATGCTGATACATAGTTGAGCTAGAGGCCTGCCTAGTGCCTGTCTGATAGCCAAGTCTTCACTGGTGCCTATCTGATTCCGAAGTGTTAACTGGTCCCTATCTCAGTCCCAAGTGAACGATGTCGTTCAATGGTGGCCACGAGCGGAGTTGTAGCAGAGGGCGCTCGTGGCTACGTCGTAAGAACGCCGCGCCGTGCGTGCATGGCGGCGCGCGGCGAAAGTAGGTGGCGCGCACTTTAGACTTGTGCGACACCACACCGTTTACTGCATTCCTCTATCGATCTATGTTTTCGAGATATTTAATTTTGAAATCAGGGAGTCCTTTAATGGACACCCTGTAGAAGTAAGAATCGTGCCTATGCAGACTAAAGAATCGCGAAATAATCGTGAACGAATCGTAGGAATCGATTTGCAATGTGGGATCGAATCGCAAGACTCGATTGCTAAAAAAGAATCGCGATGCCCAACTCTAGGCAGCACGATACTGAGCGGCCCCCTCCAAAACAAAGGAACTGGACTCGCCAAGCGCAGACGACGGGAACGCGCCTTGCGCGTGGGCGACGGCTTCTAGCGCGCGCCAGGTGCAGGCGTGACATTCAGCGCGGTGGCGCCTTTATGACGTAAGTGGGTGCGGGCAGGTGGCGGTCCACCTGCGGCGTGCGTGGGCGGAGGAGCGCGGATCGACCGCGGCCACTGCTGCCTGCTGCCTTTGTCCCGGCCCGACAATGCGCCCGCTTCACGCTTCTCGCTTTGCCGACGAGGAACGGAGGCGCAGCGCACACTCCTGTCCGATCCGAGATTGTTTCAGCGAGCGCAATCCTGATATTAACACTTTGAGTGCCGCGCCCGTAATATTACGTTTTCTGTGTCATTGCGAGATCTGCCGCACCCGTAATATTACGGACGGCTGTTCTCAAACCAATTCTAGCTTCCGCGCGCATCATTATCCGTACGGCAGTTATCAGAAGGGAGGCAAACCCTTGTAGTAGACATCTCTGCCACAAGCAGGCGCCACAAAACTGTTCACTTTCCGAAACAAGGGTTTGTGTCAGTCGGAAGGAAGGAAGCTTGGAGTTTAACGTCCCGTCGACAGCGTGGTCATTAGAGACGGAGCTTACGCTCGGAGTATTTGGGTAAGGATGGGGAAGGAAATCGGCCGTGCCCTTTGAAAGGAACCATCCCGGCATATGCCTGGAGCGATTTAGGGAAATCACGGAAAACCTAAATCTAGATGGCCGGAGGTGGATTTGAACCACCATCCTTTCGAATGCGAGTCCAGTGCGTTACCACTGCGTCACCTCGCTCGGTGTGTGTTAGTTGACTGTGAGACATCAGGGCGAGCGTTAGACGCAACATGTCAAGCAGTAGGCCTTTGAGCGACGCCGAGATTCGCCGCATTCTTGATGAATCGGATGATGATCTGAGTGATGTTTTTGATGGCGATGACACGGATGAAGATCCAACTTATGCTGAATCAGGATCAGGTAATATAATTGCTTTCATGACTGGACGGAACACATTTCCTGGAAAGAATACCCATTCCACCAGGGAAGAAGAAGGCACAAAAGACTTGTAGAGTGTGCTCAGAAAGGGGCAAGAAACAAGCACGAGTCACTAGAAGGAAGGATACTTCGTTCCAGTGTGCAATATGCAAAGTGGTGTTTTGTGTCCAGCCCTGCTTCCAGCTATACCACTCAAAAAAGAACTATTTCCACTAAACGCCGTTTGCTGATGTTTAATATTCATGATATTTGCATGTAATCATCTAAAAATTGCCATGTTTATTAATAAATAGTTTATAATACGAAAAAACAATTTTTTACCTACCCGAAAACAGCGTTTCTTGTTTTGATTGTTGTGATGAAGGTTTACAAAGCAGGGAAATGTACGGGGCAAGTATTTGAAGAGGAAATAATAAGGTTTATTCCTGACCAAGAAAAATATATTAATGATTATTCCTCAATCTGTACCAACAGGACGAAATACTGTAAAAATGGCCGGCACTGAGGGAAGTTGATTCGCATATATGGCTGGCACTCAAAGTGTTAAGCAGAGCAGCTCTTCATTCACACGAAGTGATGGGTGCTATCGACAAGGGTTCGCAAATAGATTCCGCATTTCTTCATTTCCAGAAGGCTTTTGACACCGTACCTCACAAACAGCTTTTAATCACATTGCGTGGTTATGGTATATTGCCCCAAATTTGCGATTGGATAGGGGATTTCCTGTCAGAGAATTCACAGTTTGTAGTTATCGATGGTAAGACATCGACTAAAACAGAGGTGATATCGGGCGTTCCACAGGGTAGTGTTATTGGTCCACTGCTGTTCCTTACTTACATAAACGATTTAGGAAGGAAGCTTGGAGTTTAACGTCCCGTCGACAGCTTGGTCATTAGAGATGTAGCTTACGATCGGAAGGTTTGGGTAAGGATGTGGAAGGAAGTCGGCCGTGTCCTTTCAAAGGAACCATCCCGGCATTTGCCTGGAGTGATTTAGGGAAATCACGGAAAACTTAAATCTGGATGGTCGGAGGTGGATTTGAACCATCATCTTTCCGAATGCGAGTCCAGTGTGTTACCACTGCACCACCTCGCTCGGTAAACGATTTAGGGGAAAATCTAAGTAGCTCTCTTAGATTGTCTGCAGATGACGCCATCATTCATCGTCTAGTAAAATCATCTGAAAATCAAAACCAACTGCAGAACAACGATCTGAATAAGATATCACTTTTACTTCAGACTTCAACTGGAAAGAATACGTAGATAATCTCTACATCTACATCTACATACATACTCCGCAATTCACCGTAAGGTGCGTGGCGGAGGGTACACTGTACCACTACTAGGCATTTCCTTTCCTATTCCACTCCCAAATTGAACAAGGAAAACAAGAATGCCTATATGCCTCCGTACGAGCCATAATTTCTCTTATCTTGTCTTTGTGATCTTTACGCGAAATGTAAGTAGGCGGCAGCAAGATCGTACTACACTCAGCTTCAAATTCCGGCCCTTTAAATTTACTTAACAGAAATTCACGAAAAGAACGTCGTCTTTCTTCCAACAATCCCCAATTGAGTTGCCGGAGCATTTCCGTGACACTCGCGCATTGGTCGAACCTACCGGTAACAAATCTAGCTGCTCGCCTCTGAACCGCCCCTATGTCTTCCTTCAAACCGATCTGCTGCGGGTCCCAAACACTTGATCAATACTCAAGACGTGCTCGTACAAGCGTTTTATACGCAGTATCCTTTACAGGTGAAGTACATCTTCCCAAAATTCTCCCAATAAACCGAAGTCGGCTGTCCGCCTTACTCACAACTGTCCTTACATGCTCGTTCCATTTCATATCGCTCTGCAATGTTACGCCTAGATATTTGAACGACGCAACAGCATCCAGAAGCTCACTACTAATGCTGTATTCGAACATTATAGGATTGCTTTTTCTACAAATGCGCATCACCTTACATTTTTCTACATTGAGAGCTAGCTGCCATTCTTCGGACCAACTAGAAATTTTGTCTAAGTCAACCTGTATGCTATTACAGTCAGTTACAGACGACACCCTCCCATACACCACAGCATCATCAGCAAACAGCCGCAAATTACAACTTACTCTATCCATCAGATCATTTATATAGATAGAAAATAATAGCGGTCCTATCACACTCCCCTGGGGCACGCCTGACGATACACTCGTCTCTTCATTAGCAGTCTGCAGTGTGGCACCGCGTCGAACGCCTTTTTGAAGTCGAGAAAAACACAATCCGCCTGTTGCCCTTCGTCCATGGCTCGCAAGATATCATGTGAGAAAAGGGCAAGCTGAGTTTCACATGAAAGATGTGCTGATTCATGGAAAGAAGCTTTTCCGTTTCAAGGAAATTTACTATATTCGAACTGAGAATATGCTCCAAAATTCTACATGAAACTGATGTTAACGGTAATGGCCTGCAATTTTATGGGTCAGTTCTCTTTCCTTTCTTATACACGGGAGTCACCTGCGCTTTTTTCCAATCACTAGGAACTTTGCGCTGAATTAAAGATTCGCTATAAATGAAAGCTAAGTAGGGGGCCAACGCCGCAGAATAGTCTTTGTAAAACCGAACTAGTATTCCATACGGACCAGCAGACTTTTTCGTATTTAGCTCTCTCAGCTGCTTCTCAACACCGGAAATACCTATTGCTATGTCCCCCATTTCGGAATTAGTACGTTGATCAAATGATGGTATATTTGTGCGGTCCTCCTGCGTGAAAGATTTCTTAAAGGTTAAATTTAGAACTTCAGCTTTCCGTTTGCTTTCTTCTATTACTGCCCCGGAATGATCAACTAGTGACTGGACAGTGGGCTTTGACCCGCTTATCGATTTTACATAGGACCAGAATTTTTTCGGCTTCTCGGAAAGATCTTTTGCTAAGGTAAGGCTGTGATAATTATTCTATGCTTCACGCATCGATCTTTTTATAGATCCACGAATCTCTACTAACTTTTGCCTGTCATCATTTGCGTGTTCTTTTTTGAATCGAGAGTGCAACAGCCTTTGCTTTCTCAGCAGCTTTCTAACATTATTATTATACCACGGTGGATCTTTTCCATCCTTAATCGTCTTTACTGGCACATATTTCTCAAACCCTTTATTAACAATGCATTTAAATTTAGTCCACAATTCCTCTACATCCATAGTCCCGGAATTAAACGATGCCCATTCATTTTCTAAGTGCGATCGTGGGAAAGGCGAACCAGAGACTGCGTTTTATTGGCAGAAACCTTAAAAGATGCAAAAGAACTACAAAAGAAACTGCATACACTACGATTGTCCGTCCATTTTTGGAGTATTGCTGCCCAGTGTGGGATCCTTATCAGGTGGGTTTGACGGAGGACATCGAAAGAGTCCAAAGAAGGGCAGCTCGTTTTGTATTGTTACGATACATGGAAGACAATGTTACGGAAATAATACAGTATTTGGGATGGGAATCATTACAACAACGACGCTTATCGCTGCGGCGTGGGCTACTTACGAAACTCCAAATGCCAACATTCTCCTCCGAATGCGAAAATATATTATTGACTCTCACTTACAGACGTATAAATGATCATCAGAATAAAATACGAGAAATCAGAGCTCGAACGGAAAGATTCATGTGTTCTTTCTCCCCGCGCGCTATTCGAGAATGGAATGGTTCGATGAACCCTCTGAAAGGCACTTAAATGTGATTTGCAGAGTATCCCATGTAGATGTAGACGACGGCCTCGATTTCTAAACGAAATCGCGCTAGAACCTATATGTTTCCGGAAATGGATGTCGATTATCGGATTACGAGTAAGAAACTGAGTGACAAACGAATTTATGAAAGGTGTTGCACGATCGATGCACACGCTGGATCTGGTGTTACGCGGAATCGTGATCGTAAGGGGGGAAAAAGGAGAATATCTTGAAAGAGCAGAGATAGTAGGAAGTCCATTTTTACAAGACAGAGGCAAAAAGATTGGTCGGACATGTCCAGGAACAGAGCACTGCGCATGCCAAAGTTCAGGAGTGCCAGAGTTCCCAGCAGTAGCGCTCAATAGAGCCTCAGTCTCGTGTTTATATCGTCAATTAGAAGCTGCATAATAGTTACGACACACTATACCGTTATTTCGAGATTAATTGCAGTTTAACTCATCGTTTTGGAAATCATTATTCGAGCAGGTGGAAACCATCGGAATGTAATAACGCCACGTCTGTAAAATTACTACGAGAAGAATTTTACATCTGATTCAGCGGCTGCGTGGATGCGCTGTCGGTTTGCGAACGGAAGGGATGTGTGTTAGAATCTAACTGGCGCCGATTTTCTTTCAAAATATGTTCACCTGCATAGGTAATGTTTTACACCTTAATTTGTTAAAAATTGTGTATTTTAAGGCATTTATAGGTTCCACATTACAAAACATTACATTTTATAACTGTCTAATACTTGAAATAGTAGACAAACGGTGATGGGAAAAATATTTAAAATGGATGTATTTACACTTCGACCACCACCACCTAGTGTGTGTGTGTGTGTGTGTGTGTGTGTGTGTAATTTTCACGTAATAGAAACGTATCAGCCGATACAATTATTTTTCTGTTCTGACTCGCGATTTATACGAACTAGTGGATATGCCTTCCAGTACCTGTCGATTCCATTTTAAAAGTCGTTTCTGAACTGCAGTAGAGCTATCCCACTATTATGCTACACGTTAGACATGGGCTGCTTCTTGGTAGCGTGTCAGCTTACTATACTTATATCCGTATTACGTTTGGGATCGAATCCCAGTACATCAAATTTGTTTCGTGCTTTATTTTAGCGTAACATTCGATTACCCCTACCGTAGTTGAAGGACGAATTACAATGGAAACAACAGATACCAGAAGTCAGAGCCACTTGCTCGTCTAAACCCCGAGTAAGGTCTTAGCAAAATATACCAATCGTCTGATACGTTCCTCTTACCAGAAAGCTCTACACACAATAAGTGTTGATCGAAAGAATTATAAATAATTACGTCTCATTATTTTTACTATTACCGTTTGTTTCTTTGTTTCAGGATTAAAACGGAATCTTTTAAATGTGCAACCTAGAAAAGCCTACAGCTGCACAATTTGTAGCGAATTAAGGTATAAAATATTACATTTACAGGTGCAAATATTATAAAAGAATTGTCTCTAGTTACATTCGAGTACGCGTCCCTTCCGTTTGCAAACCGTCATCTCATCCACGCAACCGCTTATGAAACAATTTTTGTTGAAATTTTACCGATGTGGAGTCCTTATATTTCGACCGTTTCCACTTGCTTGAATAATGATTTCAAAAGAAATGATATGATGAGTTAAATTGCAACGACTCTCGAAATGTACCGTATCTTAACTATTACATTGCTTCCATTTCACTATGTGCACACCAAGCTGAAGCTCTACAGGCAGTTAGTGTTGGCAACACTGCTACTTGTGAACATGAGCAAACGCAGTGCTCTGTTCTTGGACTCCAAATTATTCAGGCCGGGCAACCTTTCGGCCTCTCATTGAACATCAGTATTTTCTTCAGAAACGATTCGCATTTCAATAAGAGTTCAGGGTCAACATGGACATAGCACGCAACCACCAAGTACCGGTAAACTGTGCCCGCAGTACAGAACGTAATGGACCAGTGTGATCTGACCAGTCTTGCAGGAAATCTCGCAGAAATATTCGCGAAGCGTTCCGCCAAATCAGTATTTTTGAGAGATGGCGCATTATTTGCATTAGATAATGCGATGCATCCATCCGAGAAATTGCTGCTCATGTGGGACGAAGTCCAGTGGGATTGTGATAGTCCGGCAGACTCGATAACTCGACAGACATTAGAAACTGGCAGAAACACGACTACTGATGAATATTTGACTATGTTATACTACAGATTTATACCAAAAATGTTCAAATGTTTGTAGAACTTATGGGACTTAACTACGGGGTCATCAGTCCCTAAGCTTACAAACTACGTATGAACTACTTAAGACTAAGGACGGCACAAATATCCATGCCCGAGGGGGGATTCGAATCCCCGACCGTAGTGGCCGTGCAGACCGTGACTGGAGCGCCTCAGTCTCCTCGGCCACCGCGGCCGGCGGATTTCTACCCACAGGAGGTAACAGAATCAGACAGCAACGAAGGAGAGATGCCTGAAACACACATTTCTTCGGCTTTACCAGCGGTAAGCACTCAAGAAATTAGAGTAGTCAACAATATGGTACAATGCTACTGAAATTTAGCTGATAGTTCGTGACACGATATGTTCCACTTGCTATAAAGGGCTCAATGTAACATCACTTTGTACAATATTAGACTGGGATAAGAAGAAAATACATCATTTGAACAAAAGGTGATAAATGGTGAGACTCTTAATACTTTTTTCTACATCTACATCTACATAGATACTCTGCAAATCACATTTAAGTGCCTGGCAGAGGCTTCATTAACCACTTTCATAACTTTTCTCTACCGTTCCATTCTCTAATAGCACGCAGGAAGAAAAAACACCTAAATCGTTCCGTTTGCGATCTGATTTCTCTTGTTTTATTAGGATGGTCATGTCTCCGTAAGTAGGTGGGTGTTAGCAAAATATTTTCACATTCAGAAGTAAAAGTCGGTGATTGATACTTCGCAAACAAATCACGCGGCAATGAATAACGTCTTTCTTTTAATGATTTCCACCCCAATTCGTGCAACATTTCCGTTACGCTTTCCCCCCGGAACGTGATAAAACAAAACGAGCTGCCCTTCTCTGAACCTTCTCAATGGCTTCCATCTGTATTTCGAAAAATTTCAATCAATTTTTAAAAAGGTTGCTATAAAAGTTATTCACCTGCAAGAGGGACATCCTTGACATAAAACTTGACTCTCACCCCCCACCCCGGATGATGCACTTAAAAATGTTCGTCGGAATATTTGGAAATATACAAATCGTATTAAAAAGATTTGCAGTGAAAGTTGTTCATCTCGAAGGGGGAAATCCAATAACATAAAGCTCGACCCCATGAACCACCTCAGGGTGTTGGAGGGGGAGCGTTACTTGAAATCTGAAATAGAAACGAATTCGAAATATTGAAACATTTAGACCGATTCAGAGAATTGAAATAAATTCAACGGCGAAATCGAACATTTGTGCTGGACCAGGATTCGAAACCGGATTTCCCGCTTGGAACGAAGTAAGGAAGGAAGCTTGGAATTTAACGTCCCGTCGACAGCGTGGTCATTAGAGATGGAGCTTACGCTCGGAAGGTTTGGGTAAGGATGTGGAAGGAACTCGGCCGTGCCCTTTGAAACGAACCATCCCGGCATTTGCCTGGAGTGATTTAGGAAAATCACGGAAAACCTAAATCTGGATGGCTGGAGGTGGATGTGAACCACCATCCTCCCGAATGCGAGTCCAGTGCGTTACCACTGCGCCACCTCGCTCGATTTTCCCTCTTGGGGGCAGCGGTCGCCATAACTAATTAGGCTATAGAGGCACGCTTCGCTTCCAATCCAAATTCTCAACTTATAGCACACTACGATGGTTAGTGGTCCATCTCCATTGGTTCCTCTTGCAGCCTATGCTGGATTCCTGCAAGGGATAGAACGTATGAATGCGTCCGCATTGATATTGTCAATTGCCTGTTGGGGACATATTTAAAATTTGTAAATATGTGTGAATTGTGTAACTGAAGGACGACGTGGGTGACAGGCCGGTACTCGTCTAGCCCTATTTGACAAATCACCCAGCAACCTCACACACGCGGCGCCCACACCGTTCCTCGTCGATAATCCGCCTGGCGAATTATATGCGAGCCAGTGCTCCCACCATCGGCGTGTAACACGTGCAGCTATGCTCCCACCATCGGCGTGTAACACGTGCAGCTATTCGGGCGGATCTGCTGCTAACTCATTTGGCTGTGTTAACTCAGTTACTGCACCTCCAACGCTCTGATGAGCAAACTGGAGCTTATGCGGTGATTGGGTTTGGAGCATCCCTCTACCTTAATCACCGTATTGATTCATTGATTCGCACCCTATGACGGGCACAGCTGCTGAATTTTAAGTTTACCATACAGGGTGAGTCATTTAAAGCAGTGTTTCGCAATATTCGGAATAATAGAAATCGGATTAAAAAAGTGACAAAAGAAATTGTTCACCTACAGGAACGACATCCATTAACAAAAAATCTTGAACCCCCTACACCATCCTCGGGGGGAAGGAGCGGAAGAAGGGATGACTTTGAAATCTTAAAGAGGAATCCCAACATTTTATTACATATTTCGATTCTCCAGGAAAAAGATGTTCAACTTATGTATGAAACTATTTTTTTTTTTTCGTTTGATGGGTTGTGCAGAGATATGTACAGTCCGAATCACTGAATACAATGTACAATCAGACCATGGACTGAGAGAATGATCACAATCTGTGCGCCCGCCGCGGTGGCCGAGCCGTCTGCGGCGCGTCAGTCACGTTCAGGCACGACCACTACGTTCGGGGGTTCGAATCCCCCCGCGAGGATGGATATTTGTGCCGTCCTTAGTATTAGCTAGTTCATAAGTAGTTTGCGAGGATGGATATTTGTGCCGCCCTTAGTATTAGCTAGTTCATAAGTAGTTTGTAAGTTTAGGGACTGATGACCCCGTTGTTAAGTTCCACAAGCTATACAAACATTTGAACATTTTTTGAACAGTATGTGCTTCATTGGATTGTGGAAGGTGACGAGGGCATTATCAAAAATACCAAAAACTGTACTTTGATTTTTCTAACTAATATGTATTTGATTGAGATATTACCGTTTTTCAACTATTTTCGACATAGTTTTATTTTTTCAGATTACAGCGCTATCATGAATCAAAAAAGTGTTTCATACAAAATCACAATTTTTATAACGTAGAATCCTAATCTGCAATCAAAAATGAAGGTTCCTATTTATGATTTGAAGGTCACCCCCCATTCTGGTGCCGGGTGTTGATATTTAAGTTAATGGCTGTCTCTCTTGGAGGTGATCAAGTATTTTGATACTTCTTTTAATCCGATTTGTATTTTTTGGAATATACCGAAAACCAGTTTTAAGTGCCTCGCCCGGATATTTGGCACGTTACACCAGAAAAATTATTAGAGGAACAGAACTAGTCCTAACTTTAGACTATGAGAATTCACCAGAGCATGCTTTTAGTTCCCTTGCCACTCCACATAACCAAAGGGAATCACGATAAGTTTTTGGAGAAGACTGCTTCGTGTGGTCTGCATACTTCTTCATGAACCATTAATCATGGTTGGTTGAAGTCCACAACGAACAAACTGATGACTGTTCCGTACCCTAGAGCGACATATAACATCGTGTTCAGCAAAATATTAAATACAGAAGTAACATGCGATTGTTTCTTCACCTTTGGATAGAATTATTTAAAAAGATATTTCTTATGTTTAAAATAACTCGGTAGAAAATTTATAAGTTATATAAATCTTATCGAATGCATTTACGACTCGACATTTCTCTTTCGTGGCTCCAAACGAAATCTCAACGTTTCCGCAGAAAGTAGGTACAGCCTGTGAAAATTTCATTTAATAAATATTTTCCCTCTTGTCGAATATGAATTTATTATGAAATATGAAACGATTTGATAGGTTATATATCTTAATATTTTGTTATGTACTAAGTAATTGTGTAAATGTTTTTAATAAGAAATGATTCGAGATTGTTGTAGGCTATTAAATGAGGCAATATACGTGTAATAATAATGCACTTTATAATAAACTCGAATTGAGATAAGAAGAATCCTTCACAGTGGATATTAGTTTGCCGGAAACAGGGAATATACTAGGAAATATATAAAAAAAACCACCGGACACTTTTATGCCAGAAATTATTGTGTGTGGGAGGGGGGAGGCATACAGTAAAATGTTCTTTGTCTTGATCTTGTTGTTGTATGCCAAGAAATTAATTGTAGCGACAGATTTGACCGATTTGTCAGAAACGGGATTTGCACAAAACACATCCTACTTACAGAAATGTATAACATCCATGTACCTAAACATGAAATAAGAAAATTATTGGTGTTCAGTAAAATGCTTTAGTCGCCGCGGCGGAGTGGCCGAGCGCATTGAGGCGCTATGCTCCTATGCGCGAGGCCGTTCCCCGTCGGGGGTTCGAATCCCCCCTCGGGCATGGATGTTTGTGTTGTCTTTAGTATAAGTTAGTTTATAAGTAGTTTGTAAGTATAGGGACTGATGACCCCGCAGTTTAGTTCCATAACTTTAACATTTGAACATTTTTGTAAAACGCTTTAGTCCAAATTTGACATCCATGCTGAAAGTTTACCCATGAAATCTGTTGAAACAATGCATGCACAAAATAGTTATGGCGAAAAATAAAGAAAATTATTACATTCATGTTCAATCACCGAGAAGACAGTCTCAGATGTGGCCATTCGTTTCTGGCTTATTTAGGACGCAATACAAGTACAGATTTTCGGTAGTATTTGTGATTGGAAAATTTACCATATTTGTTTCGCTCATTGGTCTACTTGATGGGTTAGATTGTGGCAGTAACACAGCAGACGGCCCTGCACGTAGTGTATGCAGCGAGCTCTTTCCTCATTCCAGACAACTAATGTTTGTTCGCACCTGGAGCCGCAAGGGAAATCATCTGAGTGTTAGTCGCTCCGCACCGCTGCATAATATTGTCCCTCTTCTTGTTTCTTGGAAACTTTATGCACCTTTCTCATTGATTATAAGTGTAAATCAAGATGTAAGGGCTACGTTATACAGGTTTGGTGTATTCGGTTGCGCTCCTATTCAATGTAACAGAGTAATCACAAAAAGCGAGAGGAGGATATAATTATATATATGGAATATTTAAAAAAATACGAATATGATTAAAAAGTGCAATAAAAGATGGAACAAAAGAGTTACATTTATTAACATAAAGACCGACCATCCTGTACCACCCGAAAGATGTGAGGGGGGATGACTTCGAAATTCAAATGTTCAAATGTTTGTATAGCTTATGGGACTTACCTACGGGGTCATCAGTCCTTAAACTTACAAACTACTTATGAACTAGCTAACACTAAGGACGGCACAAATATCCATGCCCGAGGGGGGATTCGAACCCTCGACCGTAGTGGCCGTGCACACCGTGACTTGAGCGCCTCAGTCCACTCGGCCACCGCGGCCGGCGACTTCGAAATCTTAAATAGGAATTCCTATTATTCAACGCCGACTACTATGATTCTCCGTGGAAAAATTTGTGACTTTTGTATGATCATTATTTTCGTTTGGTGATAGATAACGCCGTAAACGGAACAAAATTATAATGAGTTGAAAATTGATGGTAAACTGTAATAATCTCAAACAAGTACACATCAGATTAAGAAAATCGAAATACAGTTTTTGATAATGCTGTCATGTGACACCTCCCACAATGGAATGAAGCACAGACTGTGATCATGGCTTCAGTCTGTCGTCGGACTGTTCATTGTACTTCCATGATTCGGACTGTACACATCTTTACGTAATTATTCTACAATGCTAAAGGATTCGGAGGGAATAGATATCATTTCCTCGTAGTTTGACACTCTCAGAAATGGCGAAGCAGCTCGTCAAAGGTATGCTAATCTGTTCTCTGATTGGAGTGTTCCTTATGCAACGACTTTTCGTAATGTTGTTCAACTGTTTACTGAAACAGGAAGTATTAAACCTATATAAAGAGTCCGATGTGTATTTGTTTAACATATTACAAATTTTCAACAATTTTCAACTTATTTTCACTTTTTACGATTACAGCGCCATCTGTAATGAAGCTAAAAAATATTTCCTACAAATGTTACATAGTTTTCACACAGAATCCAAGTCTTCAATAAAATATAGGATTTCCTATATAAGATATCAAAGCCACTCCGTATTTGAGGTGAATAACTGTTAGTACACCTTCTGTCAATCCGAGTTGTATTTTTCCACATAACAATTTTAAGTGCCTCCGCTATGCTGCCCCTCGTGCATGGATGTTTGTGCTGTCTTCAGTATAAGGTAGTTCATAAGTAGTGTGTAACTTTAGGGACTGATGACCCCGCAGTTAAGTCCCATAAGCTTCACAAACATTTGAACATTTTGAACAAGTTTCTAATTTAGGCTACGTGCTGCGAACTCAGCTAACAGCTGAAGATAATGATATTAGATATCGTAATAAAAACGCAGAGTCGTGTGGTCTGGAGCCCACGATATGGATGGCGCTGCCTCTCGCGTCGGAGATTCGTGTGCTTCCTCGGGTGTGTGTGTTGTCATTAGTTTAATTTAACTTAGTTTAAATAGTTTGTAAGTCTGGGGACTGATGATCACAGTAGTTTGCTCTCACAGAATTACAGATACTTGAACATTTGTAAAATGTAGAACAACAATAGTGCCCGAAGCTTCTGAAATGTGGTGCTACAGACGAATGATGAAGATAAGATGGGCAGATTGCATAACTAATGTGGAGGTGCTTAACAGAATAGAGGAGAAAGGAAGTTTCTGACATTACTGACTAAGAGAAGGGATGGTTTGGTGGGACACATTCTCAGACATCAAGGAATTGTCAACAAAGCTTTAGAAGGAAGTGTGTCGGGTAAAAATCGTAATGGGGGACCGGGAGACGAATACAGTATGCAGATTCAAAAGGATATAGTCTGCCGTTCTTATTCGGAGATGAAAAGACTTGCACAGGATAGATTAGAATGGAGAGTTGAATCAAACCTGTCTCCGGACTGTAAACCACAAAAAAACAACAGCAAGAAACACAACTTGATAAAATTTTGCACACTAGACCTTCCAAACACGAGGATGGTCACATATAATTTTGTTCAGTGCATGGCCGAAGGTACTTAAGTCATGGGTTGGACAAAATCAGCAATTTTGCTCTGATGTTGACTTTTCGCGCACTTGGCCTTTAAACTAACAGGAAGGTCACTGTCTACATAAAAATTCGTATGGTGCATAGCGGATGGTATTTTACCTAACGGAATCCTACAAAATCTACGTTTTAATTCCGATCTTGATCATAACCCCAATATTGTAATCAGTGCTGAAAAAACTTCTGTGGACTAATATGCAAGATGTTTCAATGCAACAACAGCTGATGAAGTTTCTCTTGTTTGTAGTTGGAGAAAATTTATAAGTCCTTGGAATTGTTATACAGCGCAGAAATTACCAGTGTATGAAACACACCGTTCATATGATGCGCTACAATATCCCATTACATTTTGGCAAGATTCAGATGGTTATCACATCTCAACTAAGATGATTAATACCGCTACAGTTAATTAAAAATTTGCTTACCAACGGAGATTTTACATCGCAGATGGTAGAGGATGAGATGGCTCGCGAGAGAGGAGGGGAGAGGACGTGAACTACGAGAGTATACAATAAAAAAATCCGTAGGCAACGCCGGGTTTTCAGCTAGTTACTAATAATCCTAGTCCTTCGACACACTCGCACTTTGCGATCGCTGTCTGCCAAAGTGGACAGCGAGTCAAGGTTCAAAAGTACTATATTAATAAAGTGATTCAACATGCATTTAATACTCAGTTAAGCGAGAATACTATATAAAACAGAGATTTCTGGAGAATACAGTGTACAAATGGAAATTAAAATCTGTGAAGTGAACCACTAACTAGACATTCCAATAATCAGTCCTCTTACAGTCGTGTTCACCTGTGAAGTGAACCACTAACTAGACATTCCAATAATCAGTCCTCTTACAGTCGTGTTCACCTATCGTACGTCATTAAAAATTAGTTTTCAACTTCTCTGGAGATCGTAGCAACCTTCAATACATTTCGTGTGATGAAAGAATGCAATGAAATGAAAGAAGACTCATTCGGAAGACACTGGGCTTTTCTTCTGTCTACCTGAAAATTAATGGTTGAGATATTCTAAAATGATTTCAGGGTGTAATATATTTAGCCAGGAGGGTTCCGTTTGTTTAAATAACTGAATTATTCGATATCATAATTGGTCATAGTATTGTAACCTAATATTCCATGTTTATATTGCATAAGCATTTTATAGCGCTTCTGTCAAGTTATTTTAATCATTATAACTTGCATTACTAGGGTCTTCTAACAAACTAAATTAATTAAGTATTGAAAGTCGTAAAAACAATGTAAACATATATTAACACTGCACTAATTGTTGTTTACTTACGATCTTTGTATTATTTCATTTTGATGTGGAAATATTTTTATTATATCTGTCACACTTTTATGTATCTTTACGTAAAGCAAAATATGCATATGTTTCATCAACAAATTGTTAAATATTTAAATGTTGTACTTCCGTGTTCTAGAAGGTTCTAGAAATACTACCGTGTATTTATACGCGCGAATTGGCGCGAACTGGGGCTGTATGAGGTAGGAGTCAGTCTGTAGTCAGTCTGGAGTCTTATGGCAATCTTAGTGGAGTAACATTTTATTTAGTATGGAAGTGTGTTGTGAAATGCTTTATCAGGAATGGATGAATAAACATACTTAAAAAAATGAAGGTGTCACAAATGTAGTTTTCTGAAAACCCAAGAACCCGACGTCATAACATAATTTTGTAATATGTTAATGGCAGGCGAGCTACAAGATCTTCGAGACCTCTGAACATCTGCAACAGGTGATGTATAGAAAATTGTGGCGTTAAGGTATGTCCAGTAAAAGACAAATGCGCCACAAGGGGAATGTCACGATCAAGTTCCTGGCCCATTTTTGTCCAATTGTAAGCTTTAATTCTTCCGTAACAGTGTCGCCGTGAATGACTTTTAAGCCCAAACATGACCCATCCTGAACTTCCTAATACGGGTATCAGAAAATGTACTCCGAATCTCAAAATTTTACTCACAAAATATAAAATTATCAAAATATCTATCTCTTGATAAATGGTATTGTACTTATCGCAATACTACAGCCTGTCAATGTATCAACAAAATTTTCTAGCTGATCTGTTGAAAGCATAATACAGACAGTCTGTCGAGCTCCGTGAGCTCAGAAAACGCACGTTGTACTTAATTTAAACAGTAGTAAATACAACCTAGAATTCAACTTCGTAGTGTCATGAAATTATAGTGATAGATAAAAACATAAATGTTCAAATGTTTCTATATCTTATGGGACTTAACTACGGGGTCATCAGTCCCTAAACTTACAAACTACTTACGAACTAGCTAACACTAAGGACGGCACAAATATCCATGCCCGAGGGGGGATTCGAACCCCCCGACCGTAGTGGCCGTGCAGACCGTGACTGGAGCGCCTCAGTCCCCTCGGCCACCGCGGCCGGCGATAAAAACATACATCAAATTAAAAGAATTGTACTATCATTAATAGAATCCATACGTGACACCTTCTTTTATCTAAAAATCGGCACATTTTAGTAGTAATATTTTGAATTTTATTGCTTTTCAGCCATATTTGTTACTTTCATTGCATAATATAATTTCAGCGGCAAGGTCTGTGTAATACTCCTCCTTTCGCAGATAGGGTTTACTGTGACAATGCCTAAGAATTATAAGTGGTTGCAGTTATCTTTGCACATCCCTGCCCTTATAAAATAACTATATTGCGAAAACATGTAACATAACTTATCATTTCTGTATCAAATGAGTGTTGGCAAATGTAGAGATATTCTGTTTCACTGTGATAAAAGCTCTGCATATTTGAATGTAACATACTGGCGGACCTCATAGTAAGTTAACCAGCAGATATTAAAAAAAACTGTTAATGACATTCACTGCATAGGACAGTATATTCCTCAGCTGAAACTGAAGCACAGCATCTCTCCTGCAGTGGCCGTGAATGATAAATCTTTATAGCTGATTCAGAATACGCCAGCTTAGGAGCAAAACGTACACTTAACATTAACACCGAGAGACTTAGGTAAGGTGGCCTGTATTTCAATTTACTCTCAGAAATCTATTCATTTCCAAGCTGAGTGGAATCTCCAGTTTTGATAATTAATTGCTTTCTTGTAAGCTTGGAAACTCTCCGTCTAGCACATTATATATTCTGCAAAAGCCGCTTAAGAGATTTAATCTCAGAGTCATACTTACACATTGTCCTCAGTTCGTTATCTGAAAGCGTTGCCATTGATATTAAGGTTGCATAGAATCTCCAGTTTTGTCTCACTACAAATCGGCTCTTTATAAAACATTTTCTAATGGTCGTTTACTAACGTAATTCTTTGATACCAGATCCATGTTTGTCTTTCTCTTTGTATTGCCAAGCTCTCAAACGTTTGTTAATTTAAGCGACGAAACTGCTGTGGTCATCCGACGCTAGACATTCAGATTACTTTAGCTTATGCTAAGGACAACACACACACACACACACACCCATGCCCGAGGGAGGATTCGAAACTCCGGCAAGAGTAGCTACGAAGTTCCAGAATGACACCTAGAACCGCACGGTGCTTCCCAAGCGTACTGCAGTGCTTTGATACAAAATGGGTAACTTCTCTATAAATTTTAGTCGTTTGTTATTTTGTCCAATATGATGTAACTTTAACTGTTCAGTTCGAGGTACAGACTAAACATAATGTATCAAATTTCAGCCTTTTCTAATACACGGGGGAAAGCGAAATTAGTGCACTCGGCCTTCGCAACGCGATTCCTCACATGCCAGCAATAAAAAATGTCTCTCCCAAAATTGCGTTCTGCGCATGTTTCCTGTAGTAAATGGACCTATAAGACTGAAATGGCTGTGCATTCCAGACGTCAGTGTTTTTCATAATTACACCAACAGATTTGTAAGGGATGTATTAGGCGTCTTGAGGAACAAAAGGAGCATGGGAACCCATGCCCGGAAACGCCATTCAACGACGCTAGGGAGAGTCAAGTTAGGCTTCGGCGCCTGCCGTTAGACATCCCCTCCAGCAACGTCGACGCCCTGTAGTAGACTTGCGCATAATAGTTCGCAATCGGGAGCGCTCATTTTAGTTCGCGGCTCTGCCACGAACTAGTTCGTTCTTTTAATTCGTCCCCTTTCAGTGGCGTGGTCTGCGCATGCAGGTGGAGGGAGAAGTTCCCCCACCTAGCTTCTTCATGCGCTTGCTGCTTGAGCCGCTAACGATATCACGCAAACCAAAAGAAACAGTTTGTGAATAATTTCTTGCGTTTAAGTTTAGAGTTATCTCAATATCTTGGCATTATGGAATTTATTAGTCAGATATTGCAGAGTGCAGAATACCTAAAAGCAGAAATTTTGTGGCCCTGAACTATGTAATCTAGCAGGCAGACGCTAACCTCGAAATGGCTCTCATCAGCAGAAGGCAAACACGTGATTTTTAATTCTGTTCGCGACCTATCGCGCATATTTTAGTTCGCGACCGGTAGCTCTCCTTTTAGTTCGCAGCTCGGCCGCGAAGTAGGTCGCTCTTTTTAGTTCGTCCGCTCGTTTTGGCTTTTGCTACCGCTACTAAAACTACAGCTGAGCTGCATCTCAGCTCGAAATGACGGCAACTGGCAGAAGGAAATCAAGCGATTCTGCGCGCTCTCGCGTCCTCTCGCTGTTACCCGTCAGTCTGCGGAAAAGGAACGGACGAACTAAGAGGCGAGGGATATGCGAACTAGTTCGCGTAGTTCGCCTGTGGGAGCGCTCTTCCGAACTAGTTCGTTCGCGAACTTCACAAGACTACTCTGTAGTGTCGTTGGATTATGTTTCCGGGCATGTTTGCCGATGCTCATTTTGCTCCTCAAGACGCCTTCTACATCCCCTACAAGTCTGTTGGTGTAATTGCGTAATTCTGAAATACAATGACGTATGGAATATATATCCATCGCAGTCTTCGATGTCGATTTACTGCCGGAAATATACGCAGGACGAAATTCTGTGAGAGACTTTTTTTTGTTTTAATTTCTGGCCTGTGAGGAGTTGCGCTGCGAAATCTGAGTGCGTGAATTTCTCTTCATTCTGTATAATACTAAACACCAGTTCATGTATGACATGTTGAGTAATTCTCTTTACCTTCATACAAATAAATAAAAATAAAATCCGAACACGTACGCTCTCATAACCAAGAAACATTTCGAACAGGGTGCCAATATTGACTTCGAAAATTTTAAGGCAATGAATGATTTCCTAATAACTGATCATTAGAAATTTGAATAGAAAACGTTGTAGCGTCACACAACAAACAAAGCTCCTGCACTGTAAAGAAAGTTTATGTTATTCACAAGCTGCAGTTCGCCGTGGGGGTTCGAGTCCCCCCTCGAGCATGGGTCGGTGTGTAGTCCTTAGGTTAGTTTACCTTAGTTTAAGTAATTTGCGAGCTACGGACTAATGACCACGCCGTTGAGTTCGACAGATTTACAAACATTTGAACATTTTTTGTTATTCACAATCCATCGAAATCATTTCTCGTAGATGGTGCTTTTCATGAGGGAAGTACATACTTATAATCGAAAATAATATTTTCACCGGTTCAAATGAGAAACACTATCTGAAAACTGTACAAACAGAGTGATACCGAGCGAATACCCAACTGTGAATCAGCTAATGCGGTTTAGCTCAACTTAACAGAAACTTAACTGTAAAAATTCCTTGGTTTCGGAAAAGCGTTGTTATTGTCGTTTTCAGTTCGAAGACTACTTTGATGCTACTCTGCCGCGGCGGTTTAGCCGCGCGTGCTGGAGCGCCGTGTTGGGGTGCGCGTAGCAGTCCGTCGCCGTCGTCTTTAGTATAAGGTCGTTCGTAAGTTGTTTAAAGTTTAGGGACTGATATCCCCGCAATTAAGTCCCTTAAGCCTTACAAGCATTTGAACATTTTGACCGAGGGGACTAAGGCGCTCCAGTCACGGTCTGCACGGCCACTACGGTCGGGGGTTCGAATCCCCCCTCGGGCATGGATATTTGTGCAGTCCTAGTTCGTAATTGGTTCATAAGTAGTTTGTAAATTTAGGGACTGATGACCCCGTAGTTAAGTCCCATAGACTATACAAACATTTGAATTTTTTGAACATTTTGATGCTGCTCTATCCTGTGCAAGCCATCCTATTTCCGTATAACTATTGCAACCCAAATCCATTTCAACCAGTGTATTGTTCTCCTCTCTTACTGTCCATCTGTAATTTGTAACACCAAACTTACTTCTGACACAAAACTGACGATTCCTTGATGTCTGTGAATGTGTCCTATCAAACGAAACCTTCATCTAGTTAACGACTGACAGAAATGGCTTTTTCCGCAATTCTGGTGAGTATTTTCTTATTTATTATTACGCTATTTACCCACCCAATCTGCAGAAGCTAACACGTTTTTTCCTTCCGGCATATAATGGGCATGTTGTCAGCAGATAACTTTACACAGGAACAAGCAACCACTGATGAAACGGCGATCCTATTTCTGTGGATCCCAGATTTGAAGATATAAAGAAAGCGGGACACTTGAATAATAAAGGTATTATAATTTGTTCTCATCTTTAGGAACCTATATGGTATTTCGAGTCGCTTCACCGCTACAGCATCTGCTGGGTTCTGTGAACTATATTTTTCAGATAAAACACTTGTGTTTAAAATTTTACGAAATTTAAAAAGGAAGTCAACAAAATCTCCACACTTGTAGTCGCAAAAATGATGTTTTACTTTAATATCCTTGTTGAGAAAATACGAATCAAATTTTTCGTTACACACTCTCGTAAAATCTGCTTGTGTGTGTTTCTCAGTTTTAATATGTTTTTAAATATTATTTCTATCGCCATGGTGGATTCAGAATGCAGACTTACAAATAACATTTAACACTATTTTAACGCTATTTATAAAACCTATTACACAGATCACTCCAATATTTAAGAAACACAATAGAAGTGATCCGCAAAATTACAGTCCTATATCACCGACGTCGGTATACAGCAGGAGTCTAGAACATATACTGTCCTCAAATGAACTACCTTTAAGAGAACGATCTCATTACCTATATCAACTCAGATACAGAAATTATGGTTTTTGTGAAACACGGATAGCTCTTTCTCACATGAAGTTATGAGTGCTATCAACAAGGGGTCTTAAATCGTTTCCAGATTCCTCGATTTCCGATAGGCTTTTGACACTGTACATCACAAACGGCTTTTAATCAAATTGCGTGCTTATGGAATATCTCCACATTTGTGCGATTGGATTCGCATTTTCCTATCAGAAACGACACAGTACGTAGTAATTGACGTTTTCAGTTCATCGATTAAAAAAGAAGTTATAGCTGCCGTTACCCAGGGAAGCGTTAAAGGGCTCCTGCTGTTCCTTAACTGAATAAACGATTTGGGAGACAATATGAGTAGCTCCCTTAGACTGTTCGCAAATGATGCTGTCATTTATCGGTTAGTAAAGTCGCCAGGAGATCGAAAGAAACTACAAAATGAGTTAGATAACTACACAGTGAAAAAATTGGCTATTGCCCCTAAGTAATAAGTGTGAATCAGAATGAAACTTTCACCCTGCAGCGGAGTGTGCGCTGATATGAAACTTCGTGGCAGATTAAAATTGTGTGCCGGAACCGGGACTCGAACCTGGGACCTTTGCCTTTCGCGGGCAAGCGCTCTACCAACTGAGCTACCCCGACACGACTCACGATGCCGCCTCACAACCTTACTTCCGCCATTAAGTTTCAATAAGTGTGAAGTTATCCATATGAGCACTAAAATAAATCCGTTAAACTTCATGTACACATAAATCAGTCACATCTATAGGCCTTAAATTCAACTAAATACCTAGGAATGACAATTACGAACAACTCAAATTGGAAAGAACATATAGAAAATGCCGTCGGAAAGGCGAACTGTAAGCTAGGTTTCATTGGCAGAACACTTTGAAGATGGAACAGTTCTACTGCACTGCACTTGTATGTCATAATTTGGAGTATTGCTGCACACTGTGGGAACACCAACAAGTGGGACGGCAGGGGACATAGAGAAAGTTCAGAAATGAGCAGCTCGTTTTGTTGAAATGAGAGGTCATTAATGTACACAAGATAAATCAGTGGCCCTAACATATATACTTGTGGGACACCACATGTAATTTTTTCACAATCTGATGATGACATGATTTAATTTACAAGTCCCTTGCACTGACACCCTTTGTTTCCTGTTAGCGATGTATGGCTTCATTTAACAGCATTACCCGTGACACCATAGAAATCTAAATTACTTAAAGGGATTCTCCGTATCTTTTATGAAAATGTGTCCCTTGAAGTTTGCGTCCTCCACCATCGTTTGAACTGAGGGGGAAAGCGGGACATGGTGACCAGGCTGGTGTTGCGACCCAATGAGATGTAGCGTTCCAAGGACCCGGAAAGCCGAAACGGCCGAGGGAGCGGCCCCACACTGCATGCGAATGACGTCATTGCCAGAGCGGGGATCACATGGCTGTGTTGCCCGCCACTCCCTGACTGTACAGCCACCTCATAACAGCAGAGACTCCGAGCTAGGGGTTCTCTTCCTACCGCAGTATTATCTCTGGTGCCTAGTTCACTACGTGGATACAATATGCACAATCCTTCCGTTTTATATTGTCCATTGCATTTTGAAAAGACAGCTTCATTCTACCAAACTATACTGAATTTGGTTTGTGATTTATATAGGGTGAGACGTTTGAAACAATTTTTTTCGGTATTTACATCTAAATCTACATAGGATACTCTGCCAATCACATTTAAGTTCCTGACAGAGGGTTCATCGAACCATCATTATCCTATTTATCTTCCATTCCGTTCTCGAATAGCGTGCGGGAAGAAAGAACACCTGAATCTCTCCGTTCGAGCTCTGTTTTCCCGCATTCTGATGATCATTTCTACCTCTGTAAGTGGGAGTCAACAATATATTTTCGCATTCAGAGGAGAATGTTGGCGATTGGAGTTTCGTAAGTAGCCCACGCCGCAGCGATAAGCGTCGTTGTTGTAATGATTCCCATCCCAGATTCTGTATCATTTCCGTAACGCTGTCTCCCCTGTATCGTGACAATACTAAACGAGCTGTTCTTCTTTAGACTCTTTCGATATCCTCCGTCAAACCCACCTGATAAGAATCCCAAACTGGGCAGCAATACTCCAAAAATGGACGGACAAGCGTAGTGTATGCAGTCTCTTTAGTAGTTATGTTGCATCTTTTAAGCGTTCTGCCAATAAAACGCAGTCTCTGGCTCGCCTTTCCCACGATATTTTCTACGAGTTCTTTCCAATTTAAGTCTGAAGTAATAATAATTCCTAGGTATTTTGTGGAGTTTACGGCTTTAATGTTTGATTCATTTATCTTGTAAACGGAGTTTAACGGATTTCTTTCCGTACTCATGTGGACGACTTCACACTTCTCATTATTTAGAGTCAATTGCCAATTTTTACACCATAGTGATATCTTATTCAGATTGTTCTGCAGCTGGTTTTGATCTTCAGATGATTTTACTAGACGGTAAGTGACGGCGTCATCTGCAATCAACCTAAGAGAGCTACTTAGATTTTCCCCTAAATCGTTTATGTAAATAAGGAACAGCAGAGGACCAATAACACTACCCTGTGGTATATATTTCGAGAAATACAAATCTGATTGAAAAGTAACACAAAGCTCGACCCCCATCCACCATCTGAAGAGGGGTGGCTTTGAAATCTTCAGCAGTAACATCTGTTTTTTATTGCAAATTTGGATTCTTCTTGAATTCAAATGTAACTTAAGTATAAAACAATTTTTTTCGTTTCATGTTAGATGGCGCTGTAAGCGGCAAAAATAAAATTGAGTTGAAAATTGTTGAAAAACGGTAATATCTCAAACAAGTAGACATTCTCTTTCTTACTACCAAATGGAACATACTTTCCGAGCTACCCCTGTACATCATTCATTTATTGGTAAGCTGAAGCAGAAAAAAATCTGCAGTACAGTCCTTGAGACTGGAGCTATCGCTCAGAAAGGCGTTGGACTAATAGCTTAACCTCCTTCGCTCTGCACTGAATAGGGGAAGGCCTCAGACACGTCCAACCAGTTCACCTCAGATTGGCAGGTCGCTTGTGCAGAACGTAAAACGAAGAACTCTAAGATATTTTGGCTCAACATACCCTCTCCCCCGTTTTTGATAAATCACCTTTAAAGCGAGGAATCGATTCAGAACGGAAGGGCTGGATAGTTGATTGTATATAGAACATGTTTTATCCTAATGTATGGGGTCCGCAAACTCATACTTTCCAGAAATCGAGGAACTAAACTTTTACAACTGTTGCTTATTTACTCATAAGGTAAACGCTTTATGCCGAGAGCGACGATAGCGCAAAGGCCGAGGTAACTCGCTGCGCAGAGGAGAAACCGTGTTACAATGTCAATAAACTGTACGCCATTCAATTCTTTATATTGTAGTTTCTCGTATCAGCAGTCGTAGAGATAGGAGAGTGAATAAGGTCAGTAAATCTATAGGCATAATTCATAACCAACGTTCGGTACCGATTTTTCAGGTAGTGATTTCGCATGCCTGGTACGCATCAAAATTAATTATAGAAAAAGACTTATTTTTATATGTAAAGCAAGTTGGTTTTCCACCGACTGCTGAGGACTAACAGTGTAGATGTGGAAAGTTTATATTCATTAGATGTTCTTGGTGCTGCAAGTATATTTGCTTCGAATGTTTCTATGACAAGTACAGTCCGTCTAGTTGTTGATAGAAAAGTGAGGACACGTAACGCATAACTGGAAGAGCTATTGTGAAGTGTCTGTAATAACATTTTAGCTGTTTACTATCCCAAGTAGTTTGAGAAATTTATTCCCTTACAATGTTATCATTCCTTATTATATTACTTACCTTATGAATCCTCCTATCCCTACAATCAACAAAAACAACAAAAAATAATAAAAATATATAAATAAAATTAAGGAAACAAAAACCGGAGTTTCCTCGAGATTCAAACACGGGTACTCCGCTTTCCAATCAGTTACCTTGGCCATTGCACTGTGGATGCTCTCGGCGGATAGCGTTTACAATGTGAATCTATAAGTGACAGTTTTAAAAGTTTCTTTCCTCGATTTCTGGAAAACTATGTGTTTGCGGACCCCATAAATTCTGATGAAAAATGCTCCATTACAATTATCTATCGATCCATTCAATTTTGAGTCGTTTGCTCGTCACAACATTGAGGGGTTGATTTTAGCAAAAACGGGCAAGGGGGGTGGGGGCGAGTTGAGACAAAATATCTTACAGTCCTTAAATTACCTTACGCTAAGAATAACACACACAACCATACCAGAGCGAGGACTCGGGAACGGCCCCGCACTCCGCAACAATGCATCTTAGCGCGAACAGTAATTCCCTCGAATCAAACGCCATCTCTTGACATCTGCAAAACTTATTTATTTTATGTAAATATTCCACGATGCCATGTCTTAACCATATCTGAATGACGAAACACGCAAGTGTTACGAATCAATAAACGTATTTTCACATGTACGGTAAAGTTCATAAGTCTCAGAGTATATAGATTTCCTTAAGAGTATTTATTGCTCTATTTTGGGTATTTTTGCTTGCAACACTGACACACTATAATGCACCTTACTGAATAATATACGCTCTCATGGAACACACAGCCTATTGGTAAAAACCGAGCGAAAATCTGTTAAGTAGTTTATCAGTTTATCGAGGACAGATAAGTTGGCGAGAGTACTTTCTTTAATAATATGTATAGATATCTATGAAAATCTATGTGTATATATATTTATTAACTTCTAAGTTATATATGATGTTATTAAATACCACGCTTATACAATCCTTAATGTGTTTAATTCATATTTACGAACTAATGTCACAGTCTAACGTGTTTGTAAAAGTTTTTCTGGCACTCAGAACGACAGTAACGCCCCCAGCGGAGAGTCAACCGTAGCAGCACTGTGAACACAGTCTCGGAAGCGACGCTAGCTCTCCAAGCAGCAGTAGTGCAGTTGCAGAAGAAACGATCCATACAGCCGTTTGGCTCCTACTCTGGTAAGGGGCCAACTGTTATTTCAAGAGACAGGCATAAGCATTTACGTATATGTTAATAAAATACAGTATATTGATCCAATCGTTGCCAAACTTCACATGATCACCTGGTGAAACGTTTCAATTCAGCTACTTATGCTATCAAAATCATTGCAAAATTTTTTGATATACATCTCAGTAAATTAGCTTACAAGGGCCAATTTTACTGCTTCGATATATATCGTAAATCAGGGTAGCTTTGGGACTGGTGATATAAATCTGGGACAGCGGAAATTTTCCGATTTCGAAGTTCTCAACAGTGATATTCATTTATAACTGGTACGTACAGGTGGCGTTGACATTTATGCACCAGTTAAAAATGAATAGCACTATTGAGAGCTTGGAGAGCTGAAAATTTCCGTTGTCCCAAGGATATACTACCAGTCCCAAAGTTAAGCATACCTACAACACTAGGCAGTGGCGTAACTATGGGGGGGGGGATGAGGGAGATAGAATCCCCCCCCCCTCCCCAGAACTCGAAAAGAAAAAAAAAAAGAGAGAGAGAGAGAGATAAGAAAAGAAAAAGAAATCGTATAACAGCAATCTGGTAAAGGTAAAGATTGGAAACGTGGGGTGTTTTACCAAAAGCCTTCATTGGAAGGGAGTGAATTAGTTTCTTCAATGGGAGTGAAGTTACAGAGGCAAACACACTCAGTGAAACACCCTGTGTATATATATATAGGATGTTTCACTAAGTGTGTTTGCCTCTGTAAATTATAAAATAATGGGAAATTTTAATGCGGTAGGTCAACACAAGAAATGTTACAGTTTCTGCGGAGCTATGAATATAGTTTATTGTATCATTTTCCAAAGAGTTACAGCACAAAGATATAATTGTTTAAATGGAACAATAGTTTTTTTCTATCGTGCATTGGATTCGTTGAAACCAGCTGCGTCCAAATCAATTTAAACTACATTCCTATCACTTTTAGTTTGGGAGCTACAACTCTTCAAAGTATCAGGTGCAGATGCCACAAACGCTGCACATAATGCAATGCGCCTTCTAAATATAGTGCGGCTGAGTTGTAACGACGCCAGTGTCACGGAGCAAGAAGCTTCCTCGATGCGCCGTTAGACTGCCGACTGTTGCCGCACACGGCCGTATACCCGACAGTTGGAGCCACACAAACAACCGTGGCTCTATATACCACAGTTACTAACATCGGTTGACGATGGCATACAGGAACAATGAGTACGTTGACATGTTGCTGATGCTCGGCGAGTGCCGACACGATGCCACTGAAGGAGCCACGGCGTATGCCGTGAAATATCCTAGGCGAAGAGCCCCGGCAGCCATTATATTCTAACGTGCCGAACAACGACTTCGGGAACAGGCAGCTTGGTAATGCGCCGCAGTAACAGACAAAGACCTGCAAGAAGTGAGGAGACGGAGGTGTTTGTTTTAGCTGCACTATACCATGATCCTCATGTCAGCTTACGATCCGTTGCTGCAGTCGCTGGTGTCGGTCTCACATCTGTGTGGCGTATAGTACACGGTTACAGGTTTCACCCGTGCCGCCTGTCACTGACCCAGGAGGTGCAAGGGAACGATTTCCGTGCAAGAGTGACATTCTGTGAGTGGGACATGCGTAATTTCACGCTTGAGTCTTTACAAAGTGTTATGTTCTCTGATGAGTCCACGTTCACAATTTATGGTGCAGTGAATCGCCATAACATCCACTACTGGACCGCAGACAATCCTCGGTGGGTACGACCTGTCGACTGTCAACGTAGGTGGTCTATTAACGTGCGATGTGGATTCCTTGGGGATGAAATCATCGGTCCACACTACTTCCCAGGTACACTGACAGGTGAGTTATATCGCGCTTTTATAGCCGACAGTTTGGGTGGTCTCCTTGAACATGTGTGTCTACACATGAGAGTCCATTTGTGGATGCAGCACGATGGTTACCCAGCCCATTCTGCGCGTGCTGTTGTGAAAGAACTAACCGACAGGTTTGCTGGAAGATGTTGGGGCGCCATGGTCCTCATTCATGGCCCGCAAGGTCGCCCGATTTAACACCAGTAAATATCTTTTTGTGGAGATATCTAAAGGATCGTGTTTATGTCACTGAGCCCACATCCCTAGATGATCTAAAACGGCGCATCGAGGACGCATGTCGCTCCGTCACACCGGCGATGTTACATCTCGTCCTCAGATCCTTTCGATAGCGCATTGCATTATGCATTGAGGAACATGGACACACATTTGAACATCTCATGTAAATCAACTTCCCACGGCCATAACATCCATCACCCACCACACAGCCATGTATTATGTACAGCGTGTGGTATCTGCCCCTGAAACTTTGAAGGGTTGTAGCTCCCAAACTAACAGTGATAGGAATGTAGTTTAAATTGATTTTAACGCAGCTGGTTTCAACGACTCCAATGCACGATAGAAAAACTTTTGTTCCATTTAAATAATTATATCTTTGTGCTGTAACTATAGAAAATGATACAATAAACTATGTTCATAGCTCCGCAGAAAGTGTAAGCCGGCCGCGGTGGCCGAGGGGACTGAGGCGCTCCAGTCACAGTCTGCACGGCCACTACGGTCGGGGGTTCGAATCCCCCCTCGGGCATGGATATTTGTGCCGTCCTTAGGATAAGCTAGTTGATAAGTGGTCTGAAAGTTTAGGGACTGATGACCCCGTAGTTAAGTCCCATAAGCTTTACAAACATTTGAACATTTGATTTTTTTAGAAAGTCTAGCATTTCTTGTGTTGACCTACGGCATTAAAATTTCCCTTCACCTATTATTTTATAAATTACAGAGGCAAACACACTTAGTGAAACACCCTGTATATACTAAGTCGCATTATTTGTCAAAATCGTATGTCACATACAAGCACCAGAATTACTGTTATAATAAAATCATTGAAACCTGAAATTATTTTGAGAAGAAATTATAAAGAATTTTAGTTTACACAAACAACACTTCTTTTAAAAGTTCCCATGTGAGACGTATTTGTGTTACAGACATGAATATTACCGTTTCATTACATAGCTTGAAATGGTACCAAACACACCAGATGATTTCATAACACACGAGCAATGACAGTTGATGGTACACTATTGATTTTATTTGTATATAGTCTTCAATGAATTTATTTATCTATTTCTTTCAATCACTTAAGCGATATTTTGTATCCGCTATAAATAATTTTTAAAACAAGTAATTTAAAAGAATGCCCGAAATGAGGATCAAACCTGCATCGCCTACGTGAAAAGCAAGTCAGTTACATGCAAAGCTATATCAGTAAGTCTCCAGAGCGTACTAATTGACTAGTATATGAACGCCACGTCAATCGTAGAGCCCTTTTGCCCCAAATCTTATGGCTACTGTGCTTTACTGCTATCATGGGTAGACATTCTAGAAGTATGTTATTAACCAGCGAAGTCTCATCACGAACCGAATTCAAAAATGTTTGTAATTCTATCGGATCAAACTGCGTGATCATCAGTCCGTAGCTTACAAAATACTTAAACCTAGGTAAACTAACCTAAGGACAACACACACACCCATGCCCCAGGAAGGACTCGAACCTCCAATACGAGCAACCGCGCGCTCCGCAGCGAGACGCTTTAGACCGCTCGGCTACTCCACCGCAGCCGAACCGAATTCCCAAGACCCTAACTACCTGCGATGAAAATAAAGTTTTGCAACTTAAGACGCTATATTAACAACAAAAATATTTCTGTCTTATGAGTTAGAGGTACGAAAGGCCCCTGACGATATTTCTGTTAGTAACAAGAGGATTTGTTACGTACTAGAATTTCGATGTTTTCTCAGAGTCCCCTCCCTGATCAGTACAACGTTTGCGTTTGTTTGAAACTTCTGTTATTTGTACTTTTGGCAGAACATCAGTCATTTATGTCCTAAATTGAAACATTTTAGACGTATTTACCGATGCTGCAACTTTATTTTCCAGCAGCGTTTGCAGCATAACTGCAGCGAAACAACTGCAATATTATTTAGCTAATATAAACAGGAGCTTTAATGCCACGCGAAAAAAAAGCAAAACTCCTACGCTCTTCATAAAGCAGACGTTAAAATACAAAACTCTGTTGAATATCGCTTTTTCCGAGAAATATTGCTGAAAAATAATCCCGTTTTATACCGGTAAATTACACCTTATAAATGGGAGCATCGCTGCGTGATTCATGCATTTTCGTGCCGGAGGAGGTATACGAGAACAACACAAGGTTGAAGATAACCGTAAATAAACCGTAACGAATACATACAGCTAGGAAATACTATAGAAACGTAATACATGTCGCATAGTTTAAACTATGGTCAAACAACTGCTCTCCTTGAGCTGAAAAACGTTTGTTACAACCTTTTTTAATCCTATTTTTATTTTTTCAAACATTCCGAACAAGAGTTTTAAGTGCCTCACCCCGTATAATGTTTTCATGAAATCATTCGCAGCAGAGATGCAGAGATAAGCAGTTGTAAGCCGAGAAAAGTGATCGCAAGACACATACCATTTCCACCGACTAACCCTTGTACCATTTGTAGAATAATGGCGATTCAGTAACAGGTGAAGGTTTACTTTGAAATAGTTTTCCGATTCACTGATTTACAGTAGAAAAGTAATGAAACTATAAATGAACGCTCCATTGACGTCTAGGTGATTATAGAAGATATAATTAGCTCAACTGGTAAAGTAGATTTGAAACAAGCGGTATTGTCTTGTTTAGACAATTATCCCGACAATGGTTTTACACTATTTAGGCAAAATCCAAAAACCTGGAACCAATATTACCGGACAGGTATTACAGATCCACTGTTACCGAATAAGAGAGCCGTGGCGGAACCTCTGTCTTGCCGAACTGGAGTGTCCGAGCGTTCTAAGGCGCTTTGCTGCAGAGCGAGCGGTAGCTCGCCGTCGGAGGTTGGAGTCCTTCCTCGGGCATGGGTTGTGTGTTGTCCTTAATGTAAGTTAGTTTAATTAGTTTGTAAGTTTAGTGACTGATGACCATAGTAGTTTGGTCGAATAGGTTAACAAACATTTGAACATTTTGAACCGGTGTCTTCGTTAGTCAGTGGTTAATTCGCGTTCTCCGAGAGAACTGGTGCAGTGGTTCCACCTGGCACTGGTTTCCTGAAAGAAGGGATTAATTACCACTGTGGCTGTCTTCATTTAGATTTCATGGAGTTTTCCCGGTCCTGTGAGGCGACTGAAAGGATGGGACTATAAACAGGACATAACTGGTTTCTTTCGCCAGATTTTTCCATCCACGTCTCCGATGCACTCTGAAACATCTAATTTCCTCTCCCTTCGTTTTCTTCTGCAATGAGGATGGAAGGATAAACTGAAACATGTGAAGACAATGTAACTCCATTCTAATCGAATAATCACGTTCATGGCAATGTCCCAGTAACCTTCGCTCACTTGAAATTCCGGGTGATCAAAAAGTCTGTATCAATTTGAAAACTTAATAAATCACGGAATAATGTAGATAGAGATGTAAAAATTGACACACATGCTTGGAATGACATGGGATTTTGTTAGAACATAAAAAAAGGAAAACAAATTAAAAAAATGTCCTACAGGTGGCGAGTGATTCTGGTTTTGTAACTGCTACCGTGACGGGTCAGAAGTACTCCGATATGTTACAGAATCGCATCATCCCCCAGCCTGATTGATAAACACCTGCTTGGACGTACGATTTTTATGCAGGATGGCGCTTCACCCCATATTGCTAGACGCGTGAAAGACCTCTTGCGCGTGTCGTTTGATGATCATCCTGTGCTCAGACGCCACTTCCGTCATGCTTGGCCTCCCAGGTCCCCAGACCTCAGTCCGTGCGATTATTGGCCTTGGGGTTATCCGAAGTCGCAAGTGTATAGTGATCGACCGACATCTCTAGGGAAGCTGAAAGACAACATTCGACGCCAACGCCTCACCATAACGCCGGACATGTTTTACAGTGCTGTTCACAACATTATTCCTCCACTACAGCTATTGTTGAGGAATGACGGTGAATATATTGAGCATTTCCTGTAAAGAACATCATCTTTGCTTTGTCTAAATTTGTAATGCTAATTATTGCTTTTCTGATCGGATGAAGTGCCATCTGTCGGACATTTTTTAACTTTTTTTTTATTCTAGTAAAAGCCCATGTCATTCCAAGCATATGTGTCAATTATTATCAAAAATGTTTGTAAATTCTATGGGACTTAACTGCGGGGTCATCAGTCCCTAAACTTACAAACTACTTATCAACTAGCTTATCCTAAGGACGGCACAAATATCCATGCCCGAGGGGGGATTCGAACCCCCGACATTAATGGCCGTGCAGACCGTGACTGAAGCGCCTCCTTCCCCTTTTTTTTTTTTTTTTTTTTTTTTTTTTTTTTTTTTTTTTTTTTTTTTTTTTTTTTTCTCTCAATGGGTGGTTCTGTTCATTGCGGACTCTGATCGTTTTTGTTCGTTGATGTTCGAAGTGTCATTGGCTCAGCTTTTTTATTACAGAGGGCGTTGAGCCATCTGACCGGGCGCGCTGAGCCACGGCGCCCGGCATTTTTTTACTTATGAACTACTTACGAACTAGGACGGCACAAATATCCATGCCCGAGGGGGGATTCGAACCCCCGACCGCAGTGGCCGTGAAGACCGTGACTGGAGCGCCTTAGTCCCCTCGGCCACCGCGGCCGGCAAAATAAATTTTTGCTGGTGGTCGGGATTGAACGGGCGACCTTTAGCACCGCAGCCCCTCGGCCACCGCGGCCGGCTCAATTTTTATCTCTCTATCTACATTATTCCGTGATTTATTAAGTTTTCAAATTTGTACTTACTTTTTGATCACCAGGTATATACATACTTAATTGAGAAATGAAATTTCTGCACAAACTACACCGTTTCTCAAATTAAATGTCATTGGATAGTGTATCTCCTTTGGTTTGTTATTGTTGTGGTCTTCAGTCCTGATGCAGCTCTCCACGCTACACTGTCCTCTTAATGACTGGATAGCCGGCCGCGGTGGCCGAGGGGACTGAGGCGCTCCAGTCACGGTCTGCACGGCCACTACGGTCGGGGGTTCGAATCCCCTCTCGGGCATGGATATATGTGCCGTCCTTAGTATAAGGTAGTTGATAAGTAGTTTGTAAGTTCAGGGACTGATGACCCCGTAGTTATGTCCCATAAGCTTAACAAACATTTGAACATTTTTTGACGATTGCCTGATGTCTCAGAATGTGTCCTACCAATCGATCCCTTCTCTGAGTCATACGTCAGAAGTTTTTTTCACCAATTCTGTTAAGCACCTCCTCATTAGTTATGCGATCAACCCACCTAATCTTTAACGGTCTTCTGTAGGAGCCCATTTCAAATGCTTCTATCATCTTTCTGTCTGAACTCCTTATCGTTCACGTTTCACTTCCGTACAATGCTACACTTCAGACAAATGCTTTCAGAAAGGACTTCCTAACATTTAAATTAATATTGGATGTTAACAAGTTTCGCTTCCTTAGAAACGCTTTTCTCCCCATAGCCATTCTGCATTTTATATCTTCTTTATTTCGGCCATTAGAAATTAGTTTGCTAAACAAGTAACAAAAGTCATCCACTACTCTTATTGACTCATACCTAACTAATTCCTTCAGCATCACCTGATTTTCTTAGACTACATACCAGTAACCTAGTGTTGGTGTTGTTAATATTCATATTATAACCTCCTTTCAAGACACTGTCAATTCCGTTTAATTGCTCTTCTAGGACCTTAGCTGTCCCTGAAAAAATTACAAAGTAACCGCAAATTTTTTATGTTTCTGCTTGAACTTTAATTTCTTCACCAAATTTCTCCTTGCTTTCCGTCACAAAATTGCACTATGTGAAAACGTAGAATTGCCTTTTATTAAACTATCTCCTTTGGATCCTGTAAATAAAGTCAGTTTACTTACTAATTTTGTAGGAATAATACTATTTCTTTTCCTTACAGTATAGTAAAACTATAAATTGCATACACCGTATTTGTACTGAAACAGTGACGCTGGTAAGAGACCGTGTTGCTGCAAGTGCGATTGATTTATAAACTCTGATTACAAGTTGTTGCCGGTTTTATGTAAACGTCATGTTCTCCAAGAGAAACGTTAAGTTCATCGTCTATCAGCTCATTTTTATTTTGTCTGGTATTCGTATTCTACGATAAGTTGGAAATTGTTATTTGGTATGAAATATGTGGTATAGTCAATAAGTTCTGAGACTTCATGTTTCACACGCTTCCGTGAAATGCTATGAAATGCGGCAGTATGTGAAACATTCGGGGTTGTGTGGGTGCCTAACCTCTAGGTGTTCAAATGTTTGTAGAACTTATGGGACTTAACTGCGGGGTCATCAGTCCCTAAGCTTACAAACTACTTATGAACTACCTAAGACTAAGGACGACACAAATATCCATGCCCGAGGGGGGATTCGAACCCCCGACCGTAGTGGCCGTGCAGACCGTGACTGGAGCGCCTCAGTCCCCTCGGCCACCGCGGCCGGTTAACCCCTAGGTATCAAATCTCAGTGTTTATTGACTGTACCACATCTGTACATTCTATGAGGGATTTTCAAATAAAAAGTTATTAAACTACTCTGTTGGTATAACTGAAGTCTTTATTTAAAAGTAATCACCAGAGGCTTGAGCACAACTACACCACTGTTTAGCGAGCTGAAGGATTCCCTGTTCCCAGAATTCCTTTGGCTGTGACAAGAGCCAGTCCTCTCCTGTGCTGTGTCCTTCAGTTCATCGTCTGAGTTGAAGCGTTTTCCTTTTAAACTTTTCTTATTCTTTTTTATTTTATTTTACTAGATGTTCCGTGCGAATAATTCGCACCCTATCCTGATCAGTAGGTAGGTAAGATAGTAATGGAGAAAAGGTAGATGCAAGTACATATGTGAAAAAGATAATTCAGTTTATTCGAGCAGTACACAACTCTTGCTTGAACAAAGTGCACTGTTGCAACACCTGTTATGCATTGACGTGTGAAACGGAAAACTCGTGATAACTACCATTGCGTAAAGAATCTAAACAATTACAAGAGCTGTCGTGCCTGTTAGTTAAATTAAATAATTTGTGTATTTTTCGTCGTTACAACGACATGTATAACCGAAATCGTGTGATAAACCATGCTTGCATGAAAGAAGGTCTTTGGATTTTATAAACAATCCTAAGAACTGAAACGTGTCGTTCACGTTAGTTAAACAGATTGTCAATTGATGGCACCTTTTACATTGCTTTTATATCGGACGCGCAAACTAAGTTGATACTCGACGCGGTGGCTGATGGGATCAACCGTAAATACAGTAATGTCCCATTGTCGGGTATCAACTTAGATTGTACGAACAGTACAATTATTTCAAAGTAAAGTTTTTGTGTGATAATGGTAACTTAAAACTATCTGTGTATTTTTCGTCATTAGTGGAGAACGAAACCTTGAAAATGATACCTCAATCATTAATTTTGAGTCTTTAATACGGGAGATATGACGTACCCACAAAATAAATAAATAAAAAACACCGATGAGAAATAATATATATATAATTTTTTATTGGACCAAACAGATGGAAGTCACAGGCGACATGTCCGGGCTGTAGGGCGGATACACAAGCTGCTTCCACTTCAACTTGGTCAGTACACTTTGTATGACCCCGGAGACGTGTGGACGCGCCTTTCATGGAGTACAATGACTCCCTGAGTGAGGAGCTCGGGCCATTTTCTCTTGATGGTCTTGAGTAGGCTACGGAGTGTCTCGCAGAACACGTCACTGTTATTGGTTTTTCGTGCTTGAGGAATTCTATGAGTATCGTACCTCCTACGTCGAAAAAGGCGGTGAGTATGACGAATGTTTGTAAATCTGTCGGACTCAACTGCATGGTTATTAGTCTGTAGCTTACAAACTACTTAAACTAAGGTAAACTAACCTAAGGACAACACAAACACCCATGCCCGTGGGGGGATTCGAACCCCCGACAGCGATCGGCCGCGCGGACTGCAGCACGGCACTCCAGTACGCAAGGCTAATCCGACGCGGCGGTGAGCATCACGTTGACTGCTGATGGCATAGCCTAGAATTTTGTAATAATGTAGATGTAGATGTCGCTCTACGTTATCCCACAGCGGCATATTCAAATTTCAACTGGTTTTGTTGTTAAGATGTTTCGTACCTTTTCATATGAACACCCCTAGTAGGTCATATGTGAATTTCAGGTTAAAAACATGAAAACTTTCTAAAGAAATTTCAAAGGACATTGATGAGATCTGAGCACGTAAAAGCTGTATCCCAAACATACAGTTTTACTGAGGCATTCTGTTCCCGACTGGTTTCCGTCGTAAGTAAGCCTCTCATCTCTGAATATGTACACCAACGTGTATCAATTTGAACCTATTTACTGCAGTCAAATATTCGTATCTCTGTACAACTTGTAACTTTCACGCCTTTCTCCATTACTACATTGACGCCTGCCGCGGTGGCCGAGGGGACTGAGGCGCTCCAGTCACCGTCTGCACGGCCACTACGGTCGGGGGTTCGAATCCCCCCTCGGGCATGGATATTAGTGCCGTCCTAGTTCGTAAATAGTTCATAAGTAGTTTGTAAGTTTAGGGACTGATGACCCCGTAGTTAAGTCCCATAAGCTTAACAAACATTTGAACATTTTGAACGCCGGCCGCGGTGGCCGAGGGGACTGATGCGCTCCAGTCACGGTCTGCACGGCCACTACGGTCGGAGGTTCGAATTCCCCTCGGGCATGGATATTTGTGCCGTCCTTAGTCTTAGCTAGTTCATAAGTAGTTTGTAAGCTTAGGGACTGATGACCCCGTAGTTAAGTCCCATAAGTTCTACAAACATTGGAACATTTTGAACTACATTGACGATTGTTCAATGCGTTCGCCATATATCGAATTAATCGAACCATTCATTATTGAAGTTGTACCATAACATTTTCTTTTTACAATTTTGAACATAGCTGCTATTGTCAGCGACTGTTACGTCAATGGATAATAATGCAGCCCTCGGTCGCAAAAATGAAATTGTTCAACTGGTTTCGGCAATAAGTATGAATACCATCAGAAATTATAAATTACAACAAGACACATAATAAAAGATATAACTCATCTGTAGAGCGGCTTACGTCACAAAATTAAAAAAAAATCGGAGTCTGATGCGTCTGTACAGACGCAAGCTTCACAGCTGAGTTGTAACTTTTATTATGTGACTTGTTTCAATTTATAATTTCTTATGCAGGCAGACATTGTTATTGCCGAAACCAGGTTACAGAATTTTATTTTTGCGTCCGTTGGCTGCATCTTTACCCTTTGAAATTTTCTTCTCCTCAGTGAGATGCAATATCGCCAAGCGGGAATGGCCGTGGTGTTCTAGACGTTATGTCAGGGGTTGCGCTGTATCTCCCATCGGAAGATCGAGTCCTCCCTCGGGCATAGGCTTAAGTTAAGTGGTTTGTAAATCCAAGGACCGATGACCACAGCTGTTTGGCCCCACAGGTTTACAAACATTTCAACATTTTGTTTTGATCCAGAATCTCCTCTTTATTTATCCAGTCCACCCTCATAATCTTCAGTAGTCTTCTGTAGCACTGCATTTTAAAAGCTTTAATTATCTTCTAATTTGAACTTGGCCTTACTTCTTGCTAACAGGAAACAAAGGGTGTCAGTGCAAGTGACTAGTGAATTAAGACAACAGTCATCATCGGATTGGGAAGAAATTACATGTGGTGTCGCACAACGATCCATCTTAGGGCCATTGCTTTTACTTGTGTACATTAATGACCTCTCATCAGTTACACTACCAGAATAAGAGTTCGTTTTGTTTGCAGATGATACAAGTATTGCAATAAAAAGTACGTCAAGCATAGTTATAGAAAGGTCTGCTAATGATATTTTCATGAACATTAATAAATGGTTTAAAGCCAACTCATTGTCATTAAACTTTGAAAAAAAATTTAAAAATTTATTTAAATGTTTGTAATTCTATCGGACCAAACTGCGTGGTCATCAGTCCGTAGCTTACAAACTACTTAAACCTAGGTAAACTAACCTAAAGACAACACACACACCCATGCCCCAGGGAGGACTCGAACCTCCACGGCGAGCAACCGCGCGCTCCGCAGCGAGACGCTTTAGACCGCTCGGCTACTCCACCGCGGCAAAAAAAGAAAAAAAAAAAAAAAAAAAAAAAAAAAAAACTTTGAAAAGACTCACTACATGCAGTTCAGAACATGTAAGAGATTTCCCGTCAGCATATGCATTAAGTATAAAGAAGAGCAGATAGGAGAGGTTGACAGTATTAAATTCCTGGGATTACAGCTTGATAATAAATTTAGTTGGGAGGAGCACACAACAGAACTGCAGAAACGACTCAACAAATCTGTATATTCAATATGTGTGTTATCAGACATAGGAGGCATAAAAATAACGAAGCTTGCATACTTCTCTTACTTTCATTCCCTAATCTCAAATGTTCAAATGTTTGTAGAACTTACGGGACTTAACTACGGGGTCATCAGTCCCTAAGCTTATGAACTACTTATGAACTAGCTAACTCTAAGGACGGCACAAATATCCATGCCCGAGGGGGGATTCGAACCCCCGACCGTAGTGGCCGTGCAGACCGTGACTGAAGCGCCCCAGTCTCCTCGGCCACCGCGGCCGGCCCTAATGTCATATGGTATAATATTTTGGGGTAACTCTTCAAGTCAGTCAAAAGTCTTCAGAGTCCAAAAACGTGTAATACGTATTATTTGTGTAGTAAATTCACGGACGTCCTGTAGAAGCCTCTTCAAAGAACTGGGTATATTTACTACTGCCTCTCAGTATATTTATTCCTTAATGAAATTTCTCATAAATAATATATTCCTTTTCCCAAAAAACAGCTCAGTTCATACATACAATACTAGGAATAAAAATGATCTACACAAGGACTTAAAAGCACTTACTTTAGTTCAAAAAGTGGTCCACTTCTCAGGAACACACATTTTGAATAATTTACCATCAAGTAGCTACAAATAAAGATCAATTTAAGAGGAACCTAAAAGACTTTCTAGTGGCCAACTCCTTCTACTCCATTAGTGAATTTCTAAATTGTACCAAATGATGCATGTATTCATACTATATTAGTATTATTATATTATCAGCTATTAAAAAAACTTAAAAATGTATTATCTGTATTTATATTATTAGTATTATCTATTATTCAACTTGTAAATTTTGTTTCTTGACATGTTCCACATCCATGAGGATCTCATCAACATGGATCTAAGGAAAGAAAAAAAATCTAATCTAATCTAAACGGCTACAGGTACCATCTGAAAAAATTAACTAACAGTTATATTTTCATTCAGTTTTAGCAAATTGATTTATTTTTATTTTTAAGGTATCTTGTGATTTACAGTCTGTATTTTATAGGCTCTATACTTTGGCAATCGTCAACTATTTGTCTAGCAAAATTGCAAAAAAAATTTACTATTATTACTGTGTTATTTTCCTATTACGTAGAGGAAAAATGAAAGTGAGGAAAATTTCGTAAGTCAGTGAGTTGCATGAGTGTAATGAAACAATTTAGTAGTACCAGGTTTTAGTAACTATAAGTATCTTCATGCATTATTTTGCATTCGCATTAACTCCTAAATCGTGGTGCTAAAAAGAGCAGTATTTGCGAACTGTAATTGAAACAAAAAATTAACGGTCATCTATTTAACTTTTCACAGAATATTTGCTTCCATCCATAGATGGAAGAAGTTGATAAGACGGTTTTAATAATACATCTACATCTACAAGATTACTCTCCAATTCACATTCAGGTAATTGGCAGGTGGTTCATTTAACAACTTCCACAATTTTTCTCTTCCGTTCCACTGTCGAACAGCACGCGGGAAAAACAAGCATTTCAATCTCTGTGTCAATTCTGATTTCTCTTATTTTATGGCGATAATGATTTTTTCCTGTTTAGTTGGGCGTCAACAAAATTTGTCATAACACACTACCAATAGAAGAGGCAACACTCAGGATATGCAAAAATCAAATATAATTTGACGGTACTCAACTGCCGACCTATTCTCAGATGTGAGCCATTGTGGCTTCGTGCAATGAATGGTCGTTTTCGCAGACGGTGTTTGGTCAGAGTAATTGAATCAATAATGATGTATAAAATGAAGCACTAAAGGCAAAAAATCGCAGCTGCATCCAGAGTGTAAGCGAGATAACTGTGTGGCGAGTGGGTAGGGCCAAGAATATTCATTTCCTATCTCACTCGCGTTCACAAATATTTTTTCATGTGGATAATGATTTACACGATATTAAGGAATCAGGCAAGATCATCTATACGATTTTCATTGTTCCTGTTGACACAATTTTGTGTCAAGTATTTACTGGGAATAAACAATTAATTGTTTGAACGAGGAGAGTATCTTTTACTTACTACCGCCCGGCTTCGAATTTGATGTTGCAGAGAATGCTTACAGGGCATTACGCGGGTTTACTGCGTTGTAGAGGTTCCGAGCCGTAATACTTTTCTGAAGTTACAATTACGTGTTAACGTATAATACAAATTTACTTCGTCTTCTGAACAGGATTAATCGTACAAGTATCATGCTTGGAATATTCCCCCAACAGTATGAACACGTAATATTCCATTTACAAGACGCACACTTCTTCGCTAATGTGTTATTACGTATAATGACGTACTTCCGACCAATTATTAAGAAATCAGAGAAAGAAGTCTTCCCAATGACGTCCCAGATGTCACAAGAGTGAACGATAAGACGGAACATATATAGAACTGGAATATGTTGCCCCACTGATGTGGCTTTCTTATTTGGAATCAAGAAGAAATTGAAATCTTTCCCTCTACTTGGATTTCAGATAGCATAGTTTGTGCTCGGAGAGGAGTAGATTAGGAATTATTCTGCTGCCCTTCCTTACATAAAATTATGTTTCGACTTCTGGAACATGATACAGCAGGACTTAGAACTTACGACATTTGTGTAATACTTCTATAGCTGAGACAATGGAAATAACATATAATACTACTGCGTGTAATTCCTCCGCACTGAATTTTGACTATATTCAGGATATGAAAGGTGTTACCAATGTTCTGTTGTAAAAGTTATTGGTGTACTGCTTAGCATGTGTGTAACAAAACGTCACAACAATTACATTACAAGTAAAAATGAAACAAAGTAAAAGAAACAGGAAGTGATACCAAACCTGTCTCGTTAGCTACACTGATTACTTCTTTCGTGTTACCCATATTAAAAACCTGCTCTCTATATACAGTTTCAAACTTAGATCTACATTCAATATTCAGTTCAGCAGGTTGTAACTTGCTAAGCGTTAAACTGGACTATAAATAATGCTGGGACTGTAAGTACTATTTCGTCTTTTATACTTATTTAAAAGTTTCATGTGATCTGGACGGATGGGAAATTGAAACACAACCTTTTTGTAAAAAAATATCCGCATGAACAATTAATTTACTGATAAACAGTCAAGTATAAACGTGTCTGGTGCAGCAGGAAATATATGCATTGTCTGTTTTGTAGTAACATTTGCAAGTACAAATAAACATCATTACAGACACTGTTTTTTGTAGCACATAGTGAACTCATAAAACTCAAAGACCTATAGTTACGAAGATCTTCTACATCTATATTACAAATATTTTCTATACATACAAAGGTGTTATATATTTTTTATACATACAATATTTTGTTTTTGATAAGATACAGATTTGTTATGTTACTATTTATAAATTATACATTTATAACTTACTTCATAAAGTAATATAATGAATAAACAATAAGATAATAAATCTGTATCTTTTTAGAAACAAAATATTTTATGTGTATAAAACAGAACAACTTTGTATGTTAAGAACATGTTTGTAATATCGAACATCTTCATAATTATAGGTATTTGAGTTGTTATTAGTAATATGCTACAAATCAAGAAGTGTCTGTAACGATGTTTATTTATACCTGGAAATGTCACTACAAAGACGACACAGCATATATCTCCTGCTGCACCAGACACGTCTATCCACTAATATTAATCAGTACGTTAATTGTTCATTCTCCTTAAGTTTATAAACCTATATTTGAAATGTACCATGCTGTTACCATCAATATTTTGTCTTGACAGGTCCAGATATCTTTAAACGAATGTAAATTACTAAAGAGGCACATTGATGAGCTCTCAGGGCTCTAAATGCATAGTGCATAAATAAATCACGATTTTAGTGAGTGAAAGCGAGTTCGCTTTATTCTACAAATGTAAAACAGTCACGATGTAAACACTGACAACAATGGATGAAATTAAAAAAATATATATATTTCACAAACGAAATAATTTTATATGAATTTCGTACCGCACAAAGAAAAATCATGTAGTACTACCTTCAATTCTTGGAAAGAACCGCTATTGCAGTACGTAAAATCAAACACTGAAGGTACACGCTATAGGGACGATATTCACTTAGCATCTTATGATTGCCGTACGGAAACAAAACCAAATTCGGGGGTGCAGTTCTGTTCGCCACACACTCTTAGCCGGCCGCGGTGGCCGCGGGGACTGCGGCGCTCCAGCCACGGTCTGCACGGCCACTAGGGTCGGGGGTTCGAATCCCCCCTCGGGCATGGATATTTGTGCCGTCCTTAGTATAAGGTAGTTCGTAAGTAGTTTGTAAGTTTAGGGACTGATGACCCCGTAGTCAAGTCCCATAAGTTCTACAAACATTTGAACATTTGACATTAGGGAATGAAAGTAAGAGAAGTATGCAAGCTTTGTTATTTTTATGTCTCCTATGTCTGATAACACACATATTGAAAATACAGATTTGTTGAGTCGTTTCTGCAGTTTTCAAAAAAAAAAAAAAAAAAAAAAAAAAAAAAAAAAAAAAAAAAAAACCACTCTTAACACTTTGGCCACATGGGAATCTGTGGACACTGAAGTAATTTTATGGCTTAATAAAGAGAATTTCGTGGACAGTGGACCCGCAAACAGTGACGTTTTTCAGCTTCACGAAATGATTGATTACGTTTATTTTTGTGGCACCTATATTCCTCTCGAAGGTAAAAGAGTAGCATTAAGGGGTGGTGGTTGGTGGGGCGGCAGGGAGGTGGCCTTTTCCTTTTTATGTTTGAGCACGGCGGCGGGTGTGTGCGACCGATACGCAGCCGAGCGTGCCGGGAAACATACACGCCGCGAATAAAGAGCCGGCTGCACTTTATGACGCAGACCGCGGGTTATCGCCGCTCAGGCAGCCCGGGATGAATATGTGAGGCCACGGAAATGCGGGGCCCGTGTTTTATACACAAAGGGTATTTCGCTACTTCTAAAATTAACGTAGCGAGATGTCACGACGCATTTCATCTTCATCTTTATGAGGAATGAAGATAGTGCGTCTGGACCTGTAATCGAAATTCAAGTAATCATGCGAAAGGAAACGATTTCTTATTCAGTGCTGTGCGGCAGTACGTGTTAGCTGGTATTACATACAATGATTCACTCAACAAGTTCTGAGACTTGACATAGGGATGGCCAATATCGCTGAAACAACCGGTTTTCGGTTATACCGGTTCTTTTAATCTCCAGTTTAACCGCACCGTAAAAATTGCTCAAGATAAACGTTTTTTTAAATAACCGGTTTTCGGTTTTTATTGCTATTATTTCCAGTGGAGTTCGAACGAAACATATTTTTTGGCCGAAACAGAAATCGCAATCGTCGGTTCTTCTAGTTTCGGCCGAAACCGAAACTTACGAGATTTAGTTAAAATTTATGTAAATTTACGTTATACGAAAAATCACTAGTCTTTCCAAATTTTGCAAGGTCCCCTCCCAATACTACGCCTTCTTGAGTGTGTGTAAGCCTAGCCAGGAGTCCGTAGAAGACGATATACGAAGCATACAGATTTACTGGCCTAGTATTTCCATCCGGCAGCTACGAATATTGAGCCAACCACTCTGTAAGTTGGACTTGTGAGCCAGCGCATACGAATATCTCGTTATATACACTATTCATATAAGTTACAGTCAGTAAATGAACTTCAGTCAATGCTGCAGAAGTATTTCGAAAAATAAAGTCACAGTTCCGACTAACAGTATGATTGTTGTCAGTGTAAATTTACGCAAATTGAATTAGGAAAGCTCTGTACCACATGATCAAAGAATGTTCAAATGGGTGTGAGTTCTTATGAGACGTAAATGCTTAGGTCATCGGTCCCTAGACTTAAAAACTACTTAATCTAACTTAAACTAACTTACGCTAAGGACAACATATACATCCATGACCGAGGGAGGAGGGAGGACTCGAACCTCCGACTGGAGCAGCCGTGCAGTCCGTGACATGGAGCCTCAGACGACACGGCTACCTCGTGACGCACCACATGATCAATGTTACCTAACCCCATATTGGTTATTAAAAAAGCCCCTCGCATTCACGGACTCACATTAATAAAACTTGTTAGCACAACAATATGATAATACATTAAAAGTTAGTATTCCAAGCTTAGAGTACATCACTTACAAAATAGGTATATGAATCGATGTACCTTCTCTTCTAAGGAACATTTTGGATGCTTTCCCCTTAAATAACACAGCATGTTTCTAGTACCTCCACCCGTTTTCAGATTTTTAAAACAAATGGAGCATTGTACCTCACTGCTCCCGTACTTTGTGAAGTTCTTCCACACTCGGGATGGTGCCATCTAAGACACAACTGATGTCTGGCGACGACAGCAAGGAACTGCCGCAAGATCAGACGGAGGCAAGTCTTGTACACTGCCGGTGCACGCGCGTCGTCTAATAGGCCACGCCACAGGGCAACAGGTGCATCGATGCCTCAATAGCTCGAAAAATGTTCAAATGTTTGTAACGTCTATGGGACTTAACTACGGGGTCATCAGTCCCTAAACTTACAAACTACTTATGAACTAGCTAATCCTAAGGACGGCACAAATATCCATGCCCGAGGGGGGATTCGACCCCCCGACCGTAGCGGCCGTGCAGACCGTGACTGGAGCGCCTCAGTCCCCTTGGCCACCGCGGCCGGCGCCTCAATAGCTGCACCAGTTCTTAAGTTCTTATGCCACGCGTTTGTTGCGCGTTTCTGACTGCCGGGATTGTTCTTAAATTAACACTGATCGCATTTCTTAGTTTCTGCGATGGCCTAATATTTCACAGCAGCGGAAATTTTAGCCCTAAATATTAGTGTCTACTAGTTTTACTTTTTTTTAATTATTTACAAAAAACACATTTTGAACCACTACTACAGGAAGTAGTCGTACCTGTTTTTTTACCCGGTTCTTGGCAGTAACTAAAAGAAACCGAATAAAACCGGTTATTCAAAACTAAAATACCGGTATCGGTTTTAAACGATCGGTTTTTCCTATACCTAACTTGACACCTAGTGGATAGGCGCCCACACGACTCTGTATGTTGCCCACGATACCGTGTAATGCCGTCAAATGCGGCAGGATGTGCGAGATACTGAGTCGCGTCGCTGCCTATCCTCTAGGCGTCAAGTCTCAGAACTTGTTGACTGTACACAGTATCTCCCTTGTACGTTTCACCCCCAAATATCTCTGAAACAACAACAGGTACTGAAAAACGACTTCCACGGGAATGAATGCACGGCAGAGGTTTATATTACTAAGTACCATGAGACATTTTTAAAAGTAAACAAGTATTATTTTCAGAATGAAACTTTCACTCTGCAGCGGAGTGTGCGCTGATATGAAAACTTAATGGCAGATTAAAATTGTGTGTCGGAACCGAGACTCGAACCTGGGACCTTTGCCTTTCGCGGGCAAGCGCTCTACCGACTGAAGTATCCCGACACGAATCACGATGCCGCCCCACAACTTTACTTCCACCAGTACCTCGCCTCCTACTTTCCAAATTTCACAGAAGCTCTCCTGCGAAACTTGCAAGACTAGCACTCCTGGAAGAAAGGATATGGTGGAGACATGGCTTAGTCACAGCCTAATGGATGATTCCAGAATGAAACTTTCACTCTGCCGGGAAGTTTCATATCAGCGCACACTCCGCTGCAGAGTGAAAGTTTCATTCTGGAAACATCCCTTAGGCTGGGGCTAAGCCATGTCTCCACCATATCCTTTCTTCCAGGAGTGCTAGTCTTGCAAGTTTCGCAGGAGATCTTCTGTGAAATTTGGAAAATAAGAAGCGAGGTACTGGCGTAAGTAAAGCTATGGGGCGGCATCGTGAGTCGTTTCGGGATAGTTCAGTCGGTAGAGCGCTTGCCCGCGAAAGGCAAAGGTCCCAGGTTCGAGTCCCAGTTCCGGCATATAATTTTAATCTGCCAGGAAGTTTCAAGTGTTATTTTGAACAAAAACTTATCTTTTTTTAATGGACACTCTATGTTATTTTCTATGCAATCAATAGCCTGGAAAATCACAAAAACAATGTTGTTGGTAGCATTGCAATACGTCAATTATATTACGAGAAATTGCGAAGTGAAGCTGACGCTTGAAATAATTTACGAAGCGTAAGATAGCGCATTTATTTCAAGCGTCAACTTCTTTTCACAATTTCTTAGTATGAAATTGTCTTATCAGGATGAAACCAATGCTATTGTTCTGCGTCCATCATTAAAAAAATGAAGTTTTTTTAAAAATAATATTTATTTAAGTTTAGGAATATCTCATACTATTTGCCTTCCTAAGCCCCTGCAGTACGTACGTGGCCAAAAAAGTCCTTTTTCAATATCTCTTGTTGTTCCAGAGATATTTTGGGTGAAATTTTTAAGTGTGACACCATGTATTTGGATATTGGGTGTGCTTTCTGAACATGTTTCTGAAAGTGTCAAACATTTTTCTATTCAGTGGTTCCTTCGTAATAACATGTTGAAATGTTTGTAATTTTAAGGCACCAAACTACTCTGGTCTAGGGATGGGACTGAGGCGCGGCGACTCGAGCGTACCGAGAACTTCTCGGCGCTCAAGCAGTTCTCGAGAAACTGACGAGAAGCGGCGGCGCCATTTGACTAGTGCAACAGGCAACGCCAACAACAACAACAACGTTATTTTCAACGCTCGCAGCACGCTATGATCATTACTTAAATGTGGGCACTGGATACAGAAAAACCAAAGTCACGAAGCTGGCAGTACTTTACGGAGGATGGAGACGTCTGTTGCAAAGCTATGTAGTGTAGCAAAACATACAATAGGCATGATAAGACATTTAAAATTACACAATATATCTGGCAATGATAAAGGTACTTTCACGTATAGAGAAGTGCAATGTTATATTAATACAAGTTAGACAAAATACCCAGCTATTATACATGTTATCCATTGAAATTACATTAAAAAGAAATTTGGTAAAAATGTTGGATGGTGCCTGAAACAGTCCGCTGGTATCGGGAAACTGTAAGTTTTAATTTGGCTCCAATATCATGCATCAAAATTAACACTATCCGAACTTTTGAAGTGAATGAGGGCATAACAACCAACAGTCAGTATTGTAGTTGTAGATTGTGGTGGATGTGTTGAGAAAGTACCATAGCTTTTAGGTGAAATAAGGCCGGCAGCTTAGGTACGTAATGCTGCCTAATACTGTAAGTTCTGCCGAATTTTTTCCCACAGTTAGTAAATGTGTGTAAGAAGTTTTCGAGTGTAACATGTTGTAGAATTTTTCTCTAATGTAAGTATAAATATATGCGGAATGTATATTTGTTTTTGGTAATAATGTTCTTGTTTCGTTCAAGATATGTGTTTTAAATCAATCCTATGATTTTTGTCTTCTGGGAATCATTTACCTACTACTTTTGTTTTATAACAATAAAGTTTTTGTTTTGTTTGAGATACCTGCTTTTTAATAACAGTCATATTATTTATGTTTTCTGAGATTATTTTGTTTCACTTTACTGATATTTTCAATTACTGTGTATTACTATACAAAAAAGTAGGTTTTGAGATTTGGAGCCCCCCCCCCCCCCCCCTTGAATGACAGGAACTGGACAATCTAAGAAAAGTAGCTTCCGAGATTTAGAGGTCCGCCCCAAAACGAAAGGTCAAGCGCGCTCGAAGAAAAAAATAAAACACAATGTCCTTTCGAGGTATTTGGAGGTCCCCCAAGACTAGAGGCTTAGTCCGCCACTGAGCCAAGGGTTTAAAACCAGTTATTGATAGCCATGTACATAGAATATATGTGAAAAGGGGACTTTTTATTTGTCGATGATTTCAATTTCCTGCTCCTGGAGGTCTGAGAAACATTCTGCAACTACTTACTTTCTTTCCTAATAATAATGTTTTTGTTTTGTGTGAGATACATGTTTTAATTGATAACAGTCCTATGATTTTTGTCTTCTGCGAAACATTCTACTACTACTAATTCGATTTCTTCAAAAAAATGTTCAAATGTTTGTAAATCTATCGGACCAAACTGTGTGGTCATCAGTTCGTAGCTTATAAACCACTTAAACCTAGGTAAACTAACCTAAGGACAACACACACACCCATGCCCCAGGGAAGACTCGAACCTCCACGGCGAGCAACCGCGCGCTCCGCAGCGAGGCGCTTTAGACTCAAATGTTCAAATGTTTGTATAGCTTATGGGACTTAACTACGGGGTCATCAGTCTCTAAACTTACAAACTACTTACGAACTACCTAATACTAAGGACGGCACAAATATCCATGCCCGAGGGGGGATTCGAACCCCCGACCGTAGGGGCCGTGCAGACCGTGACTGGAGCGCCTCAGTCCCCTCGGCCAACGCGGCCGGCCGCTTTAGACTGCTCGGCTACTCCACCACGGATCGATTTCTTCCGTGCACACATGGAAGACAACGATTACGACTGCTCTGTCGCAATGTTTCCTTGTAAAGTAGTTTCGCTCAGCCTCCAGAGAGCGCAGCACTGCCAACAACTTCTCGAGAATACTCGAGAATTTGCCTTACCGTTGGGCGTTCTCGAGAGCACTCATAGCCTAACCCAGCTCTGGTCTTCGGTCCCTAGACTCACAAACTACTTAAACTAACTTATCTAAGGAGAACACACATACTCATGCTCGAGGGAGGAATCGAACCTCGGACGCGGGTGGCCGCGCTATCCGTAATGTGACGCCCCGTACCGCGTTGCCCTTCGTCATAAAAGACAACATCAAAATTTCTAGCATTGGAATTGATAGCAACGAAATAGGACACTTTCATTGATTCCAATGATAAGCACAAATACTGAACACCGTATTTAAATGAGCTACTGAAAGGCTTGCGACAATTGTAGTAAGTGTCTCTCCCTGTGTGGAGCTTATATAGTGGAGTGTACGAGCACTCACAGACAGTGGGCAATAATGTGTCATGCCGAAGTTTGTAGCGGTGTCAGAGGCGTGTGCGGACAGCGTGGTGGATAACGCGAAGAGCGGGAAATACGAGTTCGAGTCCCAGTCCAGTACAAATTTTTATAAGTCATGATTAACTCAAACAGCTGATCGTGATTAACATTCGCAATTGCATGCCTGAATCATATTTGCGTTATTTCCAGCGACAAATACGATCACTGCATCCCGTAAGTAAGTTTTTACTGAGCAATGTAGCTCAATTCTAAACCATATCTGCGGAAGTAATTTTTTTCCGTTACCGTGTTGGGAGTTATTCGTAACATGCACGAAACAGATTTCCTCCAAGGTTTTCATGTTGTGACATTTTGACAAGAAACGCGAATTTACCTAATGTTGAGCTCTGGCCTCAAACAAACAAATGTTTGTAAAGTCTATGGGACTTAACTACGGGGTCATCAGTCCCTAAACTTAAAAACTACTTATTAACTAGCTAATCTTAAGAACGGGACAAATATCCATGCCCGAGGGGGGATTCGAACTCCCGACCGTAGTGGCCGTCCAGACCGTGACTGGAGCGCATCAGTCCCCTCGGCCAACGCGGCCGGCTCTGGACTCAAACAGAGCGAGGTGATGTAGCAGTTAGCCTACTGAAATCGCATTCTGGAGAACAGCGGTTCATAGCCGTCTCCGGTCATCCCGAATTACATTTCCACTTCAGGCTGGGCGCTGATAACCTCAGTGTTGAGCGCCCTTCAAACCCATAACAGCCGCGGTGGAGTAGCCGAGCGGTCTAAGGCGCCTCGCTGCGGAGCGCGCGGCTGCTCGCCGTCGGAGGTTCGAGTCATCCCTGGGGAATGGGTGTGTGTGTTGTCCTTAGGTTAGTTTACTTAGGTTTAAGTAGTTTGTAAGCTACGGACTGATGACCACACAGTTTCGTCCGATAGATTTACAAACATTTGATTTGAAACCCATAACAACAACAACCACTTCAGGTAAATGCTGAGTTAGTTCACAGGAAAGGTCGTGTCCAAATTTTCTTTCCGCATCCTAAATAACACAACAGAAAGTTGTGCTCTGTGTCTTATGAGCATCGACGAAACGAAAAACTCTTAATATTGTTTCTTCTTCTTTGGGGCTCAACTCAGATGGCAGTGCGAAGAATTTCGGCGAGTTGTCATTCCCAAAATTACAGAGGCTCAAAAAATTGTCGATGCCATGATGATTCATCCAAAATTCACATGTTCCACGTGTGAGGGACCGAAAACTACATTTCGAGATTAAAACATCAAAAAATTCAAATGTTTGTATAGTCTATGGGACTTAACTACGGGGTCATCAGTCCCTAAACTTACAAACTACTTATCTACTACCTTATACTAAGGAGGGCACAAATATCATGCCCGAGGGGGGATTCGAACCCCCGATCGTAGTGGCCGTGCAGACCGTGACTGAAGCGCCTCAGTCCCCTCGGCCACCGCGGCCGGCGTTCATGCAACTACTTGAAGCTACAAAGTAATAAACATTCAAACAGACACCGCCCCAAAAGGGTTGAGCTTTTATCATCCGACGAAAAGTATCTCATTATTTTTCTAGGATGCAAAAAGCTTTGGTTAGAACAGTAGGCGCGATCAATTTAAACACACTCTCGCTATAGCTCTAGTGCTGCCCTGCCTGGGCTCAGTTGTCCATTTTCTTGGCTAGAAGATAACTTCAATATTCTCTCTAAGTACCATCTCTTTCATCAAGCGTTGGACGATGTATAGAACAATTATTTACTTAAATATTTATTTCCATTTTTATCTTGTCCCGTAGTAAGACGTTCTCATTGTCAGGTTGTGTTTACTATCAAATTTAACACGCTACCTCACCCTTCAGTTTCAGGAATATAATGACCGTTTATTGTAACGGAACTGTCAGACTTATGGTGTGTAGTATCGCCCTGTTACTATCGATTTTATACTTTCAATAACAAATAGAAACTCGTGCTAGAAGAGAGGAGGTTTAGTACTGAAAACATAGCGGCAGAAGATATTCAGGTAAGCTTACCTGTTAATTGGGGGGAAGAAGTTAGGCAGGTTTATTAATTACTAGCTGTAAACCCGGCGTTGCCCGGGTATTTAATTATTACTGCCAATTTTCAGGTATATATTCATTTGTATAAGGACTGTATGTCTGTAAAATCTCTTTGGAATACAATTAGTAGTAAAGAAGTAATAGATTAAAACTTGGTGCGTGATGGGACGGTTTTCCATGATCGTTGCTGTTTGTGTGCTCATATCTCATGAACTACTTGCACTGTGATACAATTTAGAGGGTAAACGTAACTATATGCGTGCATACTGTGCGTAAAATTTCCTGGGGCTACAAATTGTAGTGTAGAAATTATTAATTTTAACGTCATACCGAAAGCCGTAGTTTTAGTCCATGAACAGCGGAACGTTTCTGATTACGTGCTCATATCTCATGAACAATGTGTCGAAATGTGATACAATTTAGCAGGTATATTCAACTATATATGTGTATACTGTCTGTAAAATTTCCTGTCGCTACAGTTTCTAGTGTTCAAATTATAAATTGTAACGTCATACCGAGAGCGGAAAAGTAGTAAGCGAGAAACTTTTTTCCTTTCATCATTTTACTATGGTTGCCAGCGAGAAAAAGCTTAATAAAGGTTTGAAATTATGTTTAAAGTTTGTAGCAAGTCGCTAAGTATTGTCATACTCATACAGTGTATTTCAAAAGTCTCGCCGCATTATATGGCATTTTTTGCGATTTCTATTGGTTATAACAAAATATCTTTTGAACCATATGCCGTATGTGATTCTTAACCATACAGCATTTGGTACCTCGCGGTAAGGAATGTGTGTATCAAATTTGGTTGTAATCGGTCCAGTGGTTTAGGAGAAAATGGGCAGAATTTTCGCTAAATGCAGCAGTTTTCTACGCATCTCATTGTTTATGACGTCATATATCGTGAACTATGAGTCGTACGTGATTCTTACACTTACGGCGACCGTTCTCATGCATTGAAGCTTACGTGTTCAAAATTTCATAAAGATCGGAACAAAACTGTAGATTTGTATGCAACACGTACAAACATACGGACACACTGCTTTATACAGGGTGTTTCACTAAGTGTGTTTGTCTCTGTAACTTATAAAATAATAGGTGACGGGAAATTTTAATGCGGTAGGTCAACACAAGAAACGTTACACTTTCTGCGGAGCTATGAACATAGTTTATTGTATCATTTTCCAAAGAGTTACAGCACAAAGATATAATTTTTTAAATTGAACAATAGTTTTTTCTGTCGTGCATTGGATTCGATGAAACCAGCTGCGTCCAAATAAATTTAAACTACATTCCTATCATTGTAACTCTTTGGAAAATGATACAATAAACTATGTTCATAGCTCCGCAGAAAGTGTAACATTTCTTGTGTTGACCTACCGCATTAAAATTTCCCGTCACCTATTATTGTATAAATTACAGAGGCTAACACACTTAGTGAAACACCCTGTATATTAGATAATAATTTCGAACTCTGAATAGTAACGAAAGTACAGCTACAGTATTTATTCCTTAAAACTAAATACATCCCTGAAGTTTCTCTTTCCATGTTTATCTGTAAATAACGCGTAAATGGAAATGCTAAGTACTTGGATAGTCGTCTGAACTAACTAGTGACGAACCGTTTCTGTGTCACGAAGAGCGAGCTAGGTGCAGTGACGCGGACTGCCGGCGTTTAAACTCGTCATTGAGCCGGCGAGGAAGTGCTCGGTCAGCTTGATTGCGCTTCTCGGCCGCTGCTGCCTCATTTCTCCGCTGCACTGACATTACTGGATGTTTGGAGCACGGCTCTCTTATTACGGGTGCTAGAGGTGCCATCTAGACAAGTGAAAAGGCTATTACCATTACTAAAATAGACAAGAGAGTTTTTTTATAGCGTTCTGTCATCATATCGCGCCGGTTGAAGTGTCTGCCTAAACAGAGCTTAAACCAAACGTAACAGAAGCAAACGCAGCGTCCGACTTACTTCAAGGATATACAGGATGAGGCACTTAAAAAATTTTCGGAATATATGAAGAAATACAAATCTGATTAAAGAAAAGTTGCAATAAATGTTGTTCACTACCAAGACGGACATCAATTAACCCTCGAGAGGCAGCGCTGGTGCAGATCTGCTACCACTTTTCTTTAAATGCTCACTGGTGACGTAATAATGTAGACGCCGTATTTCCGCTTTAGCTATTCCTCGATTAAGCCTTAACAATGATGTCAGTGAAGGTTCTGAGTTTCTTGTGCATGGATGTGTCCACCCAAAAAAAAAAGGTTTTGTTAGGGCGTGCATCACTGGTAGCAGATTTGCAGCCGGCCGCGGTGGCTGCGGGGACTGAGGCCCTTCAGTCACGGTCTGCACGGCCACTACGGTCGGGGGTTCGAATCCCCCCTCGGGCATGGATATTTGTGCCGTCCTAGTTCGTAAGTAGTTCATAAGTAGTTTGTAAGTTTAGGGACTGATGACCCCGTAGTTAAGTCCCATAGACTATACAAACATTTGAACATTTTTTGAGCAGATTTGCACCGCGCTGCCTGTCATGTTAATAGATTTGAATTGTTTTGTGTTACGTCTACTTTTCATTGCAAATGTATTTGTGGAAGTTTCTAGTAAATATTAATTGTATAAATTTTACCCTACATATTAGGATGCTCAAAAATTTAAATTTATTTCGTAAACAGAAGTTTAAATTTCGGTAAATTGTCCTCTTGTTTCTGCTGATTAGCCATGCTGCAGTTTCCGTCAATCTCATTTTTAACCCTTTTTAATTCTTACACGATGCGACAATGACTGTTATTCTACTGCATAATTTAATCGTCAGGTCTCGTAGACGTGGTATGGGTCTAATAGATGAAGAAATATACTTCTTTCGACAAGTAATGAAGATCTTAGTGATTTTTGTCTAGATTCCTCATCAGATCATGAACAGGATACAATTATTCAACTGTAAATCCTAGTCCCGAGTCATAACAAGATTTCAGACGCAATGAATCTGATATTGAAGACGGTACCACTCTGTGGAGTAAAACGCTATACAAGCAGCACTCAAAACCACTGAAAAAGAATATCATATGTGGTATTTCTACGTGTACATTGACCTATTTTTGTCATTACAATCATTTAGTAGTTATAGTCAAGGTTTTTAACTCGGAATACACAGTGGTAGCAAATCTGCACCTCGCTGCTGCTGAAGTTATAATAATAGGCGCTGCCGCCCGAGGATTAACATGAAGCTCGACGCTTCCAGCACCACAACCGGAGGCGGAAAGGTGGGTTGCTTTGAAATCTTAAGTAGGAAACCCTATTTTTATTGTAGTTTTCGATTCTGCCTGGAAAAATGTTTAACTTTTGTACGAAACAGTTTTTCGTTTCATGATACATGACGCTGTAATCGGTAAAATTAAAAATGAGTTGGAAAACGGTAATGCCTCGAACAAATAGACTTCAGGCTCTAGGTTTAACAGTGCCAGTTTCAGCAAACAATCGGGAAATACTGCGAAAAGTCGTTGCGGAAGGAACATTCGTATTAGAGAACAGTTTAGCAAAGCTTGGACGAGCTCCTTCAACATTACTATGAACCTCAAATGATATCCACTGTCTCTCCTGCACTAGTTAACATCGTGGAACAATTGCGTAGAGATGTGTACAATTCGAATCATTGAAGTACAATGAACAGTCCTACCACAGACTGACAGCATGACCACAGTCTGTGCTTCATTCGAATGTAGGAGGTGTCACATGATAGCATTTTCAAAAGTCTCAAAAATTGTACTTTAATTTTCCTAATCATATGTGTGTCTCTCCTGCACTCGTTAACATCGTCGAACAATTGCGTAGAGATGTGTACAGTTCGAATCATTGAAGTACAATGAACAGTCTGGCCACAGACTGACAGCATGACCACAGCCTGTGCTTCATTCGAATGTAGGAGGTGTCACATGATAGCATTATCAAAAAACTCAAAAATTGTACTTTAATTTTCCTAATCTTATGTGTGTCTCTCCTGCACTCGTTAACATCGTGGAACAATTGCGTAGAGATGTGTACAGTTCGAATCATTGAAGTACAATGAACAGTCCTACCACAGACTGACAGCATGACCACAGTCTGTGCTTCATTCGAATGTAGGATGTGTCACATGATAACATTATCAAAAATCTCAACAATTGTACTTTAATTTTCCTAATCTTATGTGTGTCTCTCCTGCACTCGTTAACATCGTGGGACAATTGCGTAGAGATGTGTACAGTTCGAATCATTGAAGTACAATGAACAGTCCTACCACAGACTGACAGCATGACCACAGTCTGTGCTTCATTCGAATGTAGGAGGTGTCACATGATAGCATTACCAAAAATCTCAAAAATTGTACTTTAATTTTCCTAATCTTATGTGTGTCTCTCCTGCACTCGTTAACATCGTGGAACAATTGCGTAGAGATGTGTACAGTTCGAATCATTGAAGTACAATGAACAGTCCTACCACAGACTGACAGCATGACCACAGTCTGTGCTTCATTCGAATGTAGGATGTGTCACATGATAACATTATCAAAAATCTCAACAATTGTACTTTAATTTTCCTAATCTTATGTGTATTTGTGTGAGATATTACCGTTTTCGAACACTTTTCAACTCATTTTCATTTTTACCAATTACGGCGCTATCTATCACGAAACGATAAAAAAAAGTTTCGTACAAAAGTTACATATTTTTTTCGCGGGGAATCCAAATCTACAATAAAAATTGGCCATTTATTTAAGATTTGAGTCATCCCCCTACTCCTATCCCTGGAAGTGCTGCAAGGAGTAGAGCTTTATATTAATGGATGTGAACAATTATTATTGCAACCATTTTTTTAAATCCGACGTGCATTTTTCCAAATGAACGGCCGTGCCACAGTGCATACACCGGTTCCTGTTACATCAACTAAGTTAAGCACTGTCGGGTTTCATTAGCACTTGGATGGGTAACCGTCCGGGTCTGCCGAGTGCTGTTGACAAGCGGGATGCACTCAGCCCTATTGAGGCGAACTGAGGAGCTGCTTGATTGAGTAGTGGTTCCGGTCGCGAAAATCGACTCAACGGCCGGGAGAGCGGGGCGCTGACCACATCCTCATCCATATCGCATCCGGTGACCCCTTCCGGCGGAACTTTAAATTATACGCCATCCGGCCGGTACCCGATGGACCTTTCGAGGCCTGTGTGGGGCGGAGAGAGAGAGAAAGAGAGAGAGAGAGAGAGAGAGAGAGAGTATTTTTTCCAGATATTTTGAAAAACAGTTTTAAGTGCCACGCCCTGTATCCCTCGAATTACCAGAGAAAATGTGCCTGACGGATGCTGATAATTTTTCCAGGAAGATTGTGGGTCGAATTTCAGTAGGGATAGGGAGCCACTGGCTTAGGAGAATAACTCTTTCACGCTAGAGCGCTTTTGGAAGAGACAGACATGTTCTGCAAGGGTGAGATACCGGTCATGACAGCTTTACTGGAATGGTAGGAGCAGCCTAGTAAAAGGCAAGTAAGTGGATTCGAACCCAGGCCTGGCACACAATTAAATTACCAGAAACTGTAAAGCACAAAATTATACGATTCTGACATTGTTTCAGACTTTAAAGGCTTTCTGTCATTTCGTTGAAAAAAAAAAAAAAAAAAAAAAAAAAAAAAAAAAAAAAAAAAAAAAAAAAGAACCCCTAAGATCGCTTCAAAATTTCTATATATCTACATCTACACCTACATACCTACTCCGGAATTCACCATAAGGTGCGTCGCGGAGAGTACACTGTACCACTACTAGGCACTTCCTTTCCTATTCCACTCCCAAATAGAATGAGGAAAAAATGCCTATATTTCCCCGTACGAGCCCTAATTTCTCTTATCTTGTCTTTGTGATCACTACGCGAAATGTAAGTAGGCGGCAGGAAGATCGTACTACACTCAGCTTCAAATTCCGGCCCTCTAAATTTCCTCAACAGAAATTCAATAAAAAAGAACGTCGTCTTTCCTCCATAGATCTCCAGTTGAGTTGCCGGAGCGTTTCCGTGACACTCGCGCATTGGTCGAACCTACCAGTAACAAACCTAGCCGCTCGTCTCTGAACTGCCTCTATGTCTTCCCTTAAACTGATCTGCTGCGGGTCCCAAACAGTTGAGTAATACTCAATACGTGGTCGTAAAGCGTTTTATACGCGGTCTCCTTTACAGGTGAAGTACATCTTCCCAAAATTCTCCCAATAAACCGAAGTCGGCTGTCCGCCTTACTCACAACTGTTCTTACATGCTCGTTCCATTTCTTATCGCTCTGCAATGTTACGCCTAGATATTTGAACGACGCGACAGCATCAAGAAGCTCACTACTAATACTGTATTCTAACATTATGGGATTGTATTTCTTACTCATGCGCATCACCTTACATTTTTCTACATTGAGCGCTAGCTGCCATTCTTCGCACCAACTAGAAATTTTGTCTAAGTCATCCTGTATGCTATTACACTCAGTTAAAAACGACACTCTCCCATACACCACAGCATCATCATCAGCAAACAGCCGCAAATTACAAGTTACTCTGTGCATCAGATCATTTATATAGATAGAAAATAATAGCGGTCCTATCACACTCCCCTGGGGCACGCCTGACGATACACTCATCTCTGATGAACACTCGCCGTCGAGAACAACGTACTGCGTTCTATTACTTAGGAAGTCTTCCAGCCAGTCACAAATCAGTGAACCTATTCCATGAGCCGTATCTTCGTTAGCAGTCTGCAGTGTGGCACCGCGTCGAACGTCTTTTTGAAGTCGAGAAAAACACAATCCGCCTGTTGCCCTTCATCCATGGCTCGCAAGATGTCATGTGAGAAAAGGGCAAGCTGAGTTTCACATGAACGATGTATCCTAAACCCGTGCTGATTCATAGAAAGAAGCTTTTCCGTTTCAAGGAAATTTACTATATTCGAACTGAGAATATGCTCCAAAATTCTACATGAAACTTATGTCAACGATATTGACCTGTAATTGTGTGGGTCAGTTCTTTCCTTTCTTATAAACGGGAGTCACCTGCGCTTTTTCCAATCACTGGGAACTATAGCCGGTTTTGGCAGGCCCAAGCCGACATCATCGTATATTGCATATTGCTAGTTAACAATTCGTGACATACTTGTCAACTTTTGTATAAAGGAAACGAATATCGCCGCCCGCGGTGGCCGAAGGGACTGCGGCGCGCCAGTCACGGACTGCACAGCCACTACGGTCGGGGGTTCGAATCCCCCCCTCGGGCATGGATATTTGTGCCGTCCTTAGTCTTAGCTAGTTCATAAGTAGTTTGTAAGCTTAGGGACTGATGACCCCGTAGTTAAGTCCCATAAGTTCTAGAAACATTTTAACATTTTCAACAAGTCTTAGCTCGTTAATAAGCAGTTTGTAAGTTTAGGTACTGATGACCCCGTAGTTAAGTTCCATAAGCTCTACAAACATTTGAACATTTGATTTGAAACGAATATCCTGTGTGAGTCCCCGATCTTCAGTTTTAGTGAATAAGAATATAATAGTCTAGATCGCTAAAATTCTCTTTATTTATTACGTAATTTCAGCATCTGCCAACATAAGATCTAAAAACTTCTAATCTGGCGTAACAAAGTCCAGTGTCAGTATAAAGTCTGTGACTAGTAGGGGAATCAACAAGAGTTTACTTGTATCTAGGTACATGTTATATTACTGAAAGCGAACTTTCTTTTGCAAGTTCAAGGTTTTTAGATCAGATGATGCCTGATGCCGAAACGCCGTAATAAATGAAGAGAATATTAGCGATCTAGACGGTTGTATTCTAACTGAAAAAAAAGTCTAACGTAGGGTCTTGCATTATAGTAGATGGATGCTGCGAAAATCAGCGCGTCAAAAGTAAAAACGACACCAAAATAAATTATCAAATATCTTTGCTGATGTCCCCACATGCTATTTCATTTAAAAACACAGTCGCCAATGTGTGGGCCCATCGGCAGAAATGTTTCATATTTTATGTTGGTCTTTATTTTATCTTTATTTTCTATTTTATTTTATTTTTCATTTACATTTAACGCACTAATGAAGATTAATGGCAGATATTTGCGTCACGAACTGTTAACAATATGCAGTATCATGATGGCAATTATATATGCTGATACGGGTGAAAGGTATTTTGAAACCATTTTACGTCATACTGCGCTATTTGCATTAAAAAAATCAGTTTAAATAGGAAATTTTTCAATTCATACAAAAATTTTCAATAGTGTTACAATTCTAATTTTGCATTATTAGAAGCGGACTTATTTCGCATCGTATCATACGTAATGATTTTAAATGGACGCCTCGCAGCTGGTATTGCAGGATAATTGTCGCACCAGTCATTTCAGTCGCTCTGAAATCGAAAGTTTGAGCTCGGAGTGGCTGCGAAACAGGAAAAAATATCACATTGTTTGAAGAAAGTTTAAATTCTTTACAATATGCGATTGTTAGAGTTCAAAGAGTCGCATTTCCACATTTTCAAGTTAAATAAGTTGTACAATTAAGAAAAATAAATAAATAAATAAAAGGAGGGCTTTTTCATCAATTTTTTATTTCTATTTATTTATTTTTTGATCTGAAAACGAGGACATCTCCAGTGAAATGTTCAAAAGTTTGTAAATCTATCGGACCAAACTGCGTGGTCATCAGTCCGTAGCTTACAAACTACTTAAATCTAGGTAAACTAACCTAAGGACAACACACACACACCCATGCCCCAGGGAGGACTGGAACCTCCACGGCGAGCAACCGCGCGCTCCGCAGCGAGACGCTTGAGACCGCTCGGCTACTCCACCGCAGCTCTCCAGTGAAAAGAGTACGCCTAGTTCGCTCCACAAGGAAACATTCCGAAAAAAAATCACCTCTAAATTATTAAGTGCATCACATATATAACTGATAGACTCCTCGAGAAAGGCACGGTCGAGTAGTTCAGGAGGTAGCGTGCTCACTTGTCATGTGGATGACCCAGGTTCGGACCCACTAGCAAAAAACCAATCTTTATAATCTTCCCATGACTAACAATTACACCCAATCCTATCATAATACTGTAATGAGAATAGTACTTAACAACTTAAGCTACCTTCATTAACTGTAAAATGCATTTGAATTTATTCGACGTTTTTAAAAATAAAATATATTGTAATTAAAATTTTAATTAGCTGCAACAGTCATTTCATAAATAAGATAATGTTCTTTGTGGTGTAATTGACGACATTTTTATATCACTGACTTTATTCAAAAGTTGTTATAAATTTTAAAGCAAATGGTAAATGATTTAGAACATTGCTTGTCATCGAAAGCAGCGACCGTGACAGTTTATTTATTGTAATTGCAAATAAATTGCCCAAATAGTTGATTTGTAATTAAATACCCTTTACCCGGATTTCGACACCATGTAAAGGTGTATTCATCAGTATAAAATTACGGCGCTACGACAGCTCATAGCCGCTGACCACAATGCTTTTAATTTTCACAAACCCTGGGACGTTATTTTATGCGACTTGAGCACAACATGCTCTACTCTTATACGTCTCATTTGAATAATAATATTATAATTCTGACTGAAGACGCCCTTAGATGGCGTCTAAATCCAGGCGAAGTGTATTTAATTAGAAAACATCTTTTTGGGGTGCTCATTTGCGTTTACAGTAAACAAATAATAAGAATAAATCACTTCTCGCACGTATGATCGAACCATGTTCATCTCCGCAACGGTTAGACAGGATAGTGCCGGAGCTATTTCGCCATACTGTTATATAAAACTCACTGACTAGTATATAAGATTTATATGAGTCGCGGTTTAATTTTAGAGCCCTTTTTTCTTGGAATTTTCTGGATAGTGCGTTTTAAATCTTCTATGAGGATAAACCCTTTACGTATAGTACTGAGCAGTGGCGTATAGAAAAGGGGGGGGGGGAGGGTTCTGGGCTCCCACCCCGAAATAATGAAGTAAAGGACAAAAAAGTACGGTATATGAATTATTTTGCTGAATGTTGCGTGAAGGCAGTCATTCTTCCTTGTATTAGTGACGGGAGTAGGGTATTTTTTGAATAGCTATATTTTTATGATTTAATGACAACAATTAAAAAAATCGCACTGACGTGTTTTGCGCCCCACTTTAGATTTGTAATTTTATAAGTTTTTGCAAACATTTTGGACCAAATAATAAAGTAAATAATAAAAAATTAATTAAGAAGATTGTCTGAAACCCTTTTAGGGAAAACTTAAGTAGTGGCGGGCTACAAACCACTGACCTTCAGCGTCACAGTCCAACGCATTGGCCACTACGCTACAGCTAACAAATCAGAGTTGCGTTCTTTAATCTCATACTATTGATTGCCGCCGGCCGCGTTGGCCGAGGAGACTGAGGCGCGTCAGTCACGGTCTGCACGGCCACTACGGTCGGGGGTTCGAATCCCCCTCGGGTATGGATATTTGTGCCGTCCTTAGGATTAGCTAGTTCGTAAGTAGTTTGTAAGTTGAGAGACTGATGACCCCGTAGTTGAGTCCCATAAGCTATACAAACATTTGAACATTTTTTGATTTGATTGCCGTTGTTAACTGATGCTAATATGGCATTTTTAGACACTAGATTATCATTTATCGTACGAAGAAAGACGTATTTTTGTTAATTCTTCAGTGCACCATTGCTTTGAAATGACAACGTAAAAGTTACAATAAAAACAAACCATCAAATACGCAACGCAAGATGGCGTATGATAGAGACAGTTCTGGGCGAGGAATGTCACGTGACATCTGCGAACGGCTGGTTTTCGTTAATTTAATGGAGGGTGTCAAAACTCCGTTACTTTTGAAAATATCTCTCAAACGACACGAGATATGAAAAAAAAACATAAGGGAACAAATATTCTGCTGGCCCATATCTTTTCTGGAAGGCCGAGAAAACGCTGAAAATGAACCTCGCTCAGGGAGACCCGCAAATTCAAAAACTGACGGAAACTATGTGTGAGCGCTCTTGTTAGATCCGACTACTGTTTAACAATAGGGATGGTATCTGAAGAGTTAAATTTAAACACCTTCAGCTCAGTGGATGACTAAGGGGGGGGGGGGGGGGGGAGCGTAAGGGGCGGACCGCCCCAGGCCTCTCGTCCTAGGGACCTCCAAATACCTCCAAAGTCCGTTTTTTTGGTGTGTTTTGTTTTTTAGTGCCAATGGCCTTTTGTTTTGGGGCCTGGACATCTCGAAAGCTATGTTTTCGACCAGCGGTTGGCAACTGGCGGACCGCGGTCCAGGTCCGGACTGCGGAAGGTCAAAAACTGGATCGCCAAAAACATTTTTAAAAGTTTAAGTTGCATATTCAGATTATAAAAAAAAATGTTTTGTGTAAATAACAATTTCTATGAGATATAATATCTGTAAAGTTCCTGCAGTCAAGTACTTGGGAGAATGGATTTCAGCAAGTGAGAGCGAAATCTTGGCCATAGACGCCAGGTGCACCAAGTTAGAGAGAGCCTATCATTCATGTAAGAATATCTATACCTCCAAGTATCTATCCAAGAACTTAAAACTGAAGCACTACAACTCAGTAATAAGACCCTCTGTACTCTATGCCTTGGAGTGCCTCTTGATGAATCGAAAGGGCCCACTCAGGAAATTAGAGCTTAAAGAGAGGAAGATCCTGAGGAGAATACTAGGACCCATAAGAGAGGAAGACGGTACTTACAGAATCAGGCACAATAACGAACTGTATGAACACCAGGAAGACATAATCACATGTATGAGGAAAAGGCGACTGAACTACGGACACATGACCCGCCTGAATCACTCAAGGCTAACCAAGAAGATCCTCACAGTGACAAGCAGGGGAAAGGCGTCCAAAGGCAAGTGGTTCACCTCTGTTATATTAGACTTAGAGGAACTGCAGATCCCATTACAGATAACCGAGAACCGAACGCAATACCGCCAGGCAATTCTACATGGAGTCTTCCCACTATCTCTCACAAGCAAGAAGTGTACAGGCGCCACCAGACCTAAATGGACGGATGACAGGAAGCAGGCTCACAGCCAGAAGATGAAGGCGTATTGGGCCAAGAAAAACCAGAAGACCCTAGTTGAGAGTTAAGACGAGCCTCGTGGTCCCTAGTAGAGATACACCTTTAAATTATTTATAGAATTTTACAATTAACTGTTAATAATTACAACCCTTAAAGATTATTATAGGTAGATTAAATAAATAGTTTTCATATATGCAACGCTGTAGAGTACACTGACGAGCGGCAGCAGACGAGAGCAAGCTGGCCAATGATCCGCGTAAAAGCTCTGTCGTTCATACAAATGCAGCACAAGAACTTTATTTAATGAACAAGGGAGTTCTATAAATCGACTTCATACTCTGATATTCCCTCAAATCTTTAGTCAAGCAGGCGACAATAAAAGTACTTTGTTCGAACTTCTGCAGAAGTCGCCTTGCTAAGCCATGGCACTCAATGAATCATGCGACATCGTTGATGAAGAACAAAAGTCCATTTTCGTGAGATTTTTCTGTACTGAGGGCAAAGAGTTTAGAGTGGGAACTTGGAATTACTAACAAGGCAAGACTCGTGGATAAGATTTATTCAATTCTTTTTATGACTTCATAAGAAAATCAAACATTAGTTATGATAAAATGGTGTCTCCTTCAACTGGCGGGCCCCAGCGATGATCGACAAAGAAAAGGTACTAGTAAAGAGAATCAAAGGCCAGAAAGCTAGCCTACTATCTTATCACTGCATAATTCACCAGGCAGTACTTTGTGATAAACTTAGTGCGACTCTGAAAGAAGTGATTCACAGGTTGCTCAAGTCTCGTTCTTTTTCAGCACAGACAGATCAGTTTCTTTCTGAGTGCGATTCGGCGTATTCTATGACTTTTTTTTTTTTTGATTTTTATACAAATATGCATGTCTGTTGTATTTAATATTATTTTGTGAATAAAAATTAAAATAAGGAGAAAGGAATATCAGGTTTTACTTCTGGACATCGATAAACATTTACAGAAGTAATTACATATATTTTTGACGACGTTACAGCTTTCATTTATTAATGAAGTAAATCGCAATTTGCGATCACTTATGGCTTCACTGTACTAGGTTTAGATGTAATACCAATGTGCGGCGAATGAAAATTTGTGCCCGGCCGGGATTCGAACCCGGGATCTGCTGCTTACTAGGCAGAGGCGTTGACCACTCCGCCACCGAGGACACAGTTACCAACCCGACTGCAGAGGACTCTTCCCTGTACGACTCCCGCCACACCCAAATCTCCATTCGCCACACTGTCTCTTTCCTATTACCACAGCCTCTTAATTCTGCAATGCTCACATCCACAATACTGTATTCCCGCATCAGGGAGAACAGACCTGAGATATCGAGACACAATTAATTGTCGTCAGGAGCCCAGCCTCGGCTTGTATACAATTATATATATTTTTGACGACGTGGTAATAGGAAAGAGACGGTCTGGCGAATGGAGATTTGGGTGTGGCGGAAGACGTGCAGGGAAGAGTCCTCTGCAGTCGGGTTGGTCACTGTGCCCTCGGTGACGGAGTGGTCATCGCCTCTGCCTAGTAAGCAGCAGATCCCGGGTTCGAATCCCGACCGTGCACAAATTTTCATTCGCCGCACATTGGTATCACATCTAAACCTAGTACAGTGAAGCCATAAGTGATCGCAAACTGCGATGTACTTCATTAAAAAATTTACAGAAGTATCCCGACCCCATATAAGAATACTTGCCGACCTCTGTTTTAGACTGTCCCATGCCTTTTAGTGCCATTGACCACTTGTTTTGGGGCCTGTAGATCTCGAAATCATTTTTTTTATTTTATTATCTTTTTTTATTCTCCCGTGCCTCTCGTCCTGGGGGACCTCCAAATCTAAAAGTTCTTTTTTTATATAGTAATACGTGTATTTCCAAGACATCCAAGTGTTTTGTCCCCGCCCGGGCCTTTAACAGCCTTAGTGTGTCACTGCTGCAGCTTGCATAAGATTTTGACAAACGATCTGAACATGCGATAGATCGTGACAATGCCCCGCGACAGGTGGATCTTTCCATCAGTGAATTTTGGACTTCAAAAAGCATTACTGTTTTCCACAACCCCACTATTCAACTAATTTGAGTCCCTGTAACTATTTCCTTTTCCCGAAACTGAAACATGTCCCAATAGGACGCCATTTTGGAACGCTGGAGAACGTTTAACACCAGTGTCCAATCAGTTAACAGCCATAGCTGTTGAAAACTTACAGCGATGGTACTGACAGTGGGAACAATGACCCGCCGGTGTATAGTTAGGGTTCGCAAATTAGAAAACTAAAACATCTCGAAATAATTTCAAAATTTGGACTTGTTGTCGGGAGAGAAAAATAAAGGTAGCTTTTATTTTTAGTGTGGCCTACAAAAAGATTTAACACTATTAGTAGATAATTTACTTTGCAAGTTTCATTTGGTATTGGATTTTATAGAGTCCACTAACGCGAATGCTACAGCAGTATTCAGAAACAATTTAAAATTGTTGAATAATTCTCACTCTCTGTTGTAGTATTCTTTATTACTCCAATTACGCGTTTCGCGCTGTTAGCGCATCATCAGACTGGAAACAGACAAATGTTTTATTACAGTTCGTGTACCTGGCGGGCAGCGAATCTAATGTGGCTAAGGTGAGTAAATTTTGAAAAGTCAGACTTACTTGGGCGGAGATGGAGCCACAGAACTATCTAAAGCTGTGGTGGAGGTAGCTTAACAATATGCGTTCTGTCATTGGGGCCCTGGAAAGAGGTAAACGTACAAAGTACGTAACGGCTATTTGAAGTAGAATAACTATGGACTAAAGGGGTACAGTATGGAAATCAATAGAGTGCTTTTTATATAATAGAACTCACCATAGCAGCAGTGGAGTCGCTGTCGCGGCAGGTCCACGTTTACAACTGGTATTATTGTTAATAACTGCGGAACATAAATGCAAAGCAGTATGGGCAGAGTTACGCCTGCGAGAACGAGCGGCTTGCCAAGCGGTACCTTGGTATTTTCAGAGATGTTTGTGACGTGGGGGAATGAATTTTGTGAAATGATACATGGTGGTAGTGAAACAATAATAAATGTATCATTTCACAAGATTCATTCCCCCACGTCACAAACATCTCCGATAATACCAAGGTACCGCTTGGCAAGCCGCTCATTCTCGCAGGCGTAACTCTGCCCATACCGCGTTGTTTAACTATCGCATTTATGTTCCGCAGTTATTAACAATACTACCAGTTGTAAACGTGGACCTGCCGCGACAGCGACTCCTCTGCTGCTATGGTGAGTTCTATTATATAAAAAGTATTCTATTAATTTCCATACTGTACCCCTTGAGTCCCTAGTTATTCTACTTCAAATAGCCGTTACGTACTTTGTACGTTTACCTCTTTTGCAGGGTCCCAATGACAGAACACATAGTGTTAAGCTACCTCCGCCACAGCATTAGATAGTTCTGTGGCTCCATCTCCGCCCAAGTAAGTCTGACTTTTCAGAATTCACTCACCTTAGCCACATCAGATTCGCTGCCCGCCAGGTACACGGACTGTGATAAAACATTTGTCTGTTTCCAGTATGATGATGCGCTAACAGCGCGAAACGGGTAATTAGAGTAATAAAAAATACTGAAACAGAGACTGAGAATTATTTAACTATTCAACACTGTTGCTGTACCAGCCGCCACCGCCACCATAATGGAATGGAAAGGAATGTACTTAAAATTGCATCAAGGTTCGGCCAAATCATTAACACGGTCTTTTATTAAAACAAGTCTTGCATTTCGGATAATGTTTGCTCCGTTTGACAATGAAACGAATAAATGTGTCAGAATATGAAATACAACCAACCGGTTGCGTAGTTTCTTTGTTTGTGGTTTTTTTTTTTTTTATCAGGTTTCGTTACCACTAAGGGTAACGTCATCAGAAGGTAAGGAACAGTTCACACGACAAACAGATGTTCCTCAGAGGATACTGGTGTACTTAATTTTATTGTTTTACTTTGTGATGATCATAAGTTTGTATTTTATACTATCCAACATGAGCAACCCTGCTCATAATGTATAATTCCGACGTTCTCTTCGTCATGTAAACTGGGTCAAGAGGAATAAAAGTAGAAAAGTAAACCGATATGTCCTGAGATTCTGTGATTTGTCTGGACTCTTGGCATCGTATGAAATGTCGGGTGGGTCCAGACGAATCTCAGTCTCATTATTTTTCAAACACACTTCGTAAAAGGGGGTTCAGCTCTAATTATCGTCTGATTATGAGGAGAATAACTGGTACAAAGTATCATCGAATGTCTAGTTAAGCTTATCTTTACATTAACCATGCAGTAGTCGCGCACGGACTCACTGTCCGCACAAATGTATTTATTTCACATTATAGTTTATTCTCAAGGGGTCTCTTATTATTGCAGAGTTATTTTTTATTATTTACAGTCTTTTGAAAGGTGAACAGGTGGGCCATAACAGCTTTGACATAACTGCAAAACGACATATTGACCATAGCTGTTTATTTTTTCTCAATGCTACCTGTTTCGGTCAGTTAACCATTATCAAGCGTTAGCAGAGATTAGCTAATAGCTTAACATGTCGTTACACAAAAATTCAAAATTGTAATTTTGAATTGATGTGTTACGACATGTTAAGCTATTAGCTAATCTCTACTATCGCTTGATAATACTTAACTGAACGAAACAGGTAGCATTGAGAAAAAATAAACAGCTATGGTCAATATGTCGTTTCGCAATAGTTAGCCTTTTTAGGTCCATCTTATTTATTCAATTTTTATTTTTTCGTCTTTTTTCTGCGAAATGTATATACGAGAAAGAGAGATAGTCTGCAAAACGAATTCCGCATAATGCAAGGCACTTTTTTGTAGTCTTTCACCCAGAACCAGAAAGTTGCTTACTGTGACCTAACATACAGAGAGGGCTCATTCGTACTATTACAGTTGGCGCAAATAATTACCTCTATTTGGATAATGAGAGTATAGTTTGTACAGGAAGTTAAGAAAGAGAAGATTGTGACTGTTGTACAAACTGTAATAAGAAGTGTGTGCATTTCATCCTCTTTACGATACAAATATGCAAGGTTTGTTTCACGAAACGCAACAGGTGAGGCGTATCGTGAAACTTAGTGTTTCAGTGTAATTGCATAGAATTTAGATCGCTGTCCAATGGCATATATTAGGCGGTAGGGGGCTACCCCCCTGAAATAATGGAAGTACAGAAAAAATGTTATATACGGCAGCTTAATTAATTTAATGAATAATGCTTGTTAGACAGTCATACTTCCCTGTATTGGTGACGGCAATGGGATATATGACGTGTGAAGTTCGTGCCATTTTTTTATATACATAGCTGTATTTCTATGAAACCATTTATTTTTTCTTTTTTCGTCACAGTTGCACTATTTAGAAGTTCGTAACTAGTTTCGGACTTGTTCGTCCATTTTCAAACCATATCCCTTATTCCAACCGTAATAATACACAGCATGAAGCAAATGACTGATAAAATCTGTACGTTGTCCACTGTTAATACATGATTACATGAATCATTACATGATGTAATCATGCATTAACAGTGGACAACGTACAGATTTTATCAGTTATTTGCTTCATGCAGTGTATTGTTACGGTTGGAATAAGGCCTATGATTTGAACATGGACGAACAAGTCCGAAATTAATTACGAACTTCTAAATAGTGCTACTGTGACGAAAAAAAAAATGGTTTTCATTACATATCCAGTTGCTGATCCTGCCCCATCTTCACGATGAATTTTCATATACGAGGCGCGTCCAGAAAGTAAGTTCCGTTTGGTTATATAAAACGAATGGGTACAGATACAGAAAAAATATTGATTGTACAAAAATCTACAACTGTTAAACTACTTTTCTTCATACCTTCCGAAATTTTGTAGGCAATTGTCATAGCATGGCACTAGGTTTTGTGTGCCTTTTTCATAGAGTGTTGCCACCTGTGTATTGAATCATGTGGTAACATGTTCTTTCAGCTCGTCATCATCGTTGAAGTGTTGTCCACTAAGGACAGATTTTAGGTGTAAGAAGAGGATTACTGTCAAAAAAAATTTTTTTCACGATAATGCCTGACCTCACACACCGAATGTGACCAAACAATTCTTACGGAAATTTCAATGGGACCTGTTTGATCATCCTCCATACAGCTCGGACCTCTCTCCTAGCGACTTTCATCTCTTCTTATTCCCTAAAATCTGTCCTTGGTGGTCAAAACTTCAACGACGATAAAGAGCTGTTGCCGCATGGTTGAATACACAGGCGGCAATCTTCTGTGAAGGATGTATGCATAAACTTGTGGCACGCTATGACACGTGCCTACAAAATTTCGGCAGCTATGTGGAAAAGTAGTTTAAGAGTTGTAGAATTTTGTGCAATAAAAGTTTCTTCTGTATTTGTGTACAATTTCATTTTATTACAAACGGAACTTACTTTCTGGACGCGCCTCGTATATTAGGAAGACTGTAATGTATATGGTTGCGGTATTACTGGCTTTTAGCCGTTATATACATGGGAATTCAACTTGGATTTCTATAGATCAGCAAGAGGATGATGTAAGAGGTGGAATCTGTAACCAACATAACAGATGCTCCAACCGATGGGTATTCTGTGAGACATGGCTGTTACCACCTCTTCCTGGGCGCCACTCACTCTAGATTCATTTATTTGAATTCAATAAACTAAACAGTAAATAATAATTTCCACCTAGATAATTAATGTATAAGGCGCCCAGCTGCGATGACTTAATGTCAACAATAATGAAGGTTGATCTGAGTAAATTTAAGAGGGGCTTAAGCGCAAATAATCCTCGGAATATGAGCAGAAAAACGGATACGAAATATCGTGGGGTGTGTGCTTAAAGCTTTACATTTATCTCGGGTCCCTTCCGCGAAAATATATACGATAGTCGCCAATGGGTTTGTGAAAGATGTTGATGTAAAAATTACAAGTGAAAGATAGTGGTTTGGATACTGTCAGTGAACGTGTCTACTTTTACCAGTAAAACGATTATTGCCGCGCCATTGTCAGCCCGCGCACGACTACTGTGAGTGTTTAAGAGGGGCTTAAGCGCAAATAATCCTCCGAATATGAGCAGCAAAATGGATACGAAATATCGTGGGGTGTGTACTTAAAGCTTTACATTACTCTCGGCCCCTTCCGCGAAAATATATACGATATTCGCCAATGGGTTTGTCAAAGATGTTGACGTAAGTTACAAGTGAAACATAGTGGTTTAGGTATTGTCAGTGAACGTGTCTACATTTGCTTGTAAAATGATTATTGCCGCGCGGTTGTGAGTCCGCGCGCGACTACTGGAAGTGGCGGGCCTCTTAGGTTTGCCGGCGCTGCTAGCATGCCACGAGCCGGCGGCAGGCAACGCACCGGGCACGCAGGAGTGGTGGCGCAGGAAGGCGGCGCGCAGCTGCCGGAGCTGGCGCACGCGCTGCGCCTCCTCGGGCGCCTCGATGGCGGAGAAGATGGCCGCGCCCAGCACCAGGAAGAGCGCGTAGCAGGCGGCGAGCGCGAGCAGGCGCGCGGCGCGCGCGCCCACGGCCAGGCGCAGCCCCAGGCGCGCCAGCTGCAGCTGCATGCCGGCCACTGCCCGCCGCGCCGAGCCGCGCCGCGCAGACCCGCGCGGCAGCCGCCGCGCATGCGCACGACCGCCACCGCCGCCGCGACGCTCCGCGCCGACAGCCGCCGCGCATGCGCACAACCGCCACCGCCGCCGCGCCGCCGACCCTTACACACCACACCGATGTCCGGTTTCTGGAAAACTATAGTTACCGTGCCGTTAGCTACCGCTACGTTATAATTTAACATGCCAGATAACTTCCTTGGGTTTCCCGTAGCTGATTTCAACGACCGTTAGTTAACTATGAGCTAACTAAGCCTCCTGTCGAAGCAAATAGTACGTCTCAACAGATAACAGATGGCACTACTAACGAAAATAGAAATTACTCGAATTTTATCGATTATTAAGTGAAATCGAAGACGGGTCTTAGTTTGTACAGCTGTTACGAGTTTTCTTTTTCTGTTTACAAAGGCAATGGGCGACAAGCGAGGAAAAATTTTGACTCTATTTGAGAAAAATCTTTTGACAGACTTGATTTTAGAAAGGAAAGTAGTTATAGTAAATGAAAAGGTAGATGGTTTGACTATTTTGGAAAAACTACACGCCTTGGAAGTTGTCACAAAACTGTACAATTCGTTAAACAGACAGGAGAGAAAACGGTAAGGCAACTCAGAGAGCTGTATTATTTTTTAAAAAGAAACACAGGACAAACAATAGGGTTAACAATAAAATCATACGTATTATCTCTGTTTTCAACATATATTTTTATGAATTGAAGTTTTTGCTTCCCGTTGTTCTGTGAATGTGACATTACTTTTCACAACACAGACTGGTCAATTTACGTCCACCCATCTACCTACCCGAATCCCACGTTGTAATAATAAAAAAACACTAATCACCTGAAACATTGACTGATCGCAATGGCAATTGCATGGCAGAACACTATTGCAAAGGGAAGTATCTTTATGCTTACTTGAAAGTTTCATTATGAGAGCATGGCTTTGTGATTAGGATGTGGTAAAATTTTACATCCAGATCGGCGATCGCGAGAGATAACGTTGGCCACTGTTGCTCAGTGTCGAGATGTTGCTTGACCAATCGCGAAGTAGATGCAGCTAATGCAAACGTCACCCGTTGTCACCATTATCTCTCGCGACCGCCGAGCGCGATGTAAAATTTAACCGGGAATGTTGTTTTCCGCGTTTTTCCCAGTTTGACCCCGGCAATGTCATTGGTGAGTATTTTTTTTTTTATTATTCTGAAATGCATATGAATTCGCTCTCATTACACAGATCAAATGGTTGTCATCTAACACGAAAAATGCGTCGTGGTGTTTCAACAGTGTCGAGTACAGCTAAGTTTTCTTCTTCTGAACAACTGTCCGAAGCATCATAAGAAAAAGAAGAAGACGGCGGTGACTACGAAGAATTTCCATTCTTCAGCTTCAAAAATTTTAAAATTGTATGACAATTATACGGAACCCAGTCATAAAAAGAATAAATTACTACTGTTAAACAACTTCTGGACTTGCGTTTGGAAGCCCAATAGCGCTACGTAGCGGATATAGTTAAAACTAAAGTTAACGTGTAGGTAACTCCAGCGGAACGCGCATTTATCTTTAACGGACAGGTAACTACGGCTGTGACGGTAACTGTTGTTTCGGAAACCCATTTTGTACTTAACGTTCAGGTAACCCACAGATAACTATAACGGGACAGGTAACTACTGTTTCGGAAACCGGCCACGAGTCTTTCTAACACTACACCAGCGCTCCCAGCGGCCGGAAAACTAGTTTCTGAATACCAATCGTATCGTCAGGCGTGCCCAGTGATCTCAATGATTAACACTGGATACACAACTGTAGTGTTTTGAATCTGTGAAAATCGTGACACTCTATTTTTGTTAGGTTGGCAACTCCGTACGTATAAGTCGTGATGTTCTTTTGCACTCTGCGTCCTTTGAAAATAAGATATGAATGATTAATGACTTTAATAAATACACTATACTAAAGTTCGAGTCGTTTATGTTTGAAGAGAACTCAAAGGAAACGAAGTAGAGTTCATATCCATAGATGTACTATATTTTTAGTCAGTTTCTATCACATTCAATTTCATGAATAAATTACACTTTTGTAGACGCTACTTCTCGTGTTCATTTCTCTATTTGCCTCTTGTTTATAATTTCCGTTTGAGCCCACCGACTGGAAATTACTGCATGAAAAATAACGCTTATGTCAGACACCTCGAATTGATCGTTTTTACACCTTCATTTATCTTTCTACAGTAAAACAATTTATCCATTTAACGCAATATGGTAGAAACACTACTTCTGAATAAAAATATAACTGACGTACACGTTTTAAAAACCCATGCCGTTTTCTGCTGTTTCGTTTCATGAGTATACGGTTTATTCCAAGTCTCAACTATTTTGTGAATAGTATTAAAATGTTCATAGGTAGCTGCCGTTGTAATTGAGTTACTTTGTTCGAAAAGCAACTAGAACAAAAGATTACAGATGTCATAATGTTAAATTCTGTGAACGCAAATACTACTAAAAACTAGATAGACAGATATACGTTCACAAATATGGCGTCGAGCGTCACGCTTTCTTAATACACAGTATACTCCAGATTATCTTTGAGCTCACTGGGCGTGCCCCAGGGGACTATGATAGGACCGCTATTATTTCCTATCTATATACGAGGAGGGCCGTCCAGAAATTAAATTGTACACAGATACAGAAGAAATTTTTAATTGCACAAAATTCTACAACTCTTAAGGCTAGTCTACACAACGACACTAGGTTACGTAACTCGTGGCATGAAATGAATTGCGCGCAACTAGTTTCGTGTATGTCTGTAGACACGGTACCAATACTACACACTTCAATTTCGTTGTTTGTGAGTGCCGTAGTCGCCGTGAAATGAAAGTTTTGTTAGCTGTACGAGTTGTGGCGAATCTATTGCTGCGTGAAGCAAATGAAACTAGTTTCTAAATACGAATCGTATCGTCAGGCGTGCCCCAGGGGACTATGATACGACCGCTATTATTTCCTATCTATATACGAGGAGGCCCGTCCAGAAAGTAAGTTCCGTTTGGTAATAAAATTAAATTGTACACAGCTACAGAAAAAAATTTTATTGCACAAAATTCTACAACTCTTAAGGCTAGTCTACACAACGACACTAGGTTGCGTAACTCGTTGCATGAAATGAATTGCGCGTAACTAGTTTCGTGTATGTCTGTAGACACGGTACCAATACTACACATTTCAGTTTCGTTGTTTTGTGAGTGCCGCAGTCGCCGTAAAATGAAAGTTTTGGTAGCTGTACGAGTTGTGGCGAATCTATTGCTTGTCTGTGTGAAGTCGCTGCATAAGACTAAACATAAAAAGAGTAAGAAACGTGTTTTGGTTCGTGACTGGATTAAAAAGAGACGTCAGCTCTGTTGCTCTGCGACCTTCCTGAAAGAAAATGTGATTGAAGACCCTAGAAGTTATTTTAATCAACTTAGAATGTCACCAGAGCAGTTAACGTTCGTTTAATCAGAGTTAGTAATGCAATAAAGAATCAAGTTACCGTTATGCGTGAAGCATAGTTACGAGAACTGAAATTACAAATTGCATTACATTTCTTGTCAAGTAGATATTCTTCTCTGAGTACTTGTACCGTGTTCCGAAATCCACAATTGCCATACTTCGTTTGTATAGGTATTTCGAATTGGATGTATTTTAGTCTGCAATTCACTAATCGTCAACCCATCGAAATTTAATTTCACAAATAATTGCCAGAAGAGCACTAACACGCCGTTAAAATCACACAAACACCTACTCAACGCATATATCTTCAAAAACCGAATCATTTCTTCCGTTCCCCTCTTTATGTTGTATTTTGTTCTGTATTGGTCATGACCTAGCCGGCCGTGGTGGCCGAGGGGACTGCGGCGCTCCAGTCACGGTCTGCACGGCCACTACGGTCGGGGGTTCGAATCCCCCCTCGGGCATGGATATTTGTGCCGTCCTAGTTCGTAAGTAGTTCATAAGTAGTTTGTAAGTTTAGGGACTGATGACCCCGTAGTTAAGTCCCATAAGCTGTACAAACATTTGAACATTTTGTCATGACCTAACCTAAAAACACGCGCAATCAGTTTCGCCAAAGTTGGAACGTGCCGAAACTATTTAGTTTCGTCAACGAGTTGCGCGAAGGCCTACTACGCATGCGCATTGGCCAGTAGCGCAGTTTCATGAAACGTAGTGTCGTCGTGTAAACTAGCCTTTTAACTCAGTGGCGGCTGGTGATAATGTGCTAATGTGCTGCAGCACACTGTAAATATATTACTAAAATTATGCCATTTCTCTTCGGATGCAAGCGAGAAATCGCTATAAAATTATATCCTTTCTCTTGGAATACGAGCCAGATATCACAATAAAATTATGCTAATTCCTTTCCAATTTGTATTAGAATGCTAGTAATACGGATGAAGCGTTTGGAGCGCTCTCGCCGCGATAGCTGGAAACCAGCTCCGTGTGCTGAAGTGGGATTCAGCCGCGCTGGTACGTGCGCAGAGAGGCGGCGCAGTCGTCTGTTTGCTAGTGTGCATGCGCAGACGTGACGTCAGACCTCACGACTCGTGTGTGCTGAGACCGACTGCAGCACCAGATCAATATTTCTCTTCGCGCTGCGTGTAACGGCTGAGGAAGAATAGTATATGACGAATATTGCGGCATACAGAGTCAAATAGCGCGCTGGCTCAGGCGTCTTGCGGGTTGTCTCTCAAACCTACCTGTGTGAGGCTCGTATTCAAATACCTCTGAGTCTAAATTTTTAATTTCTGTAAATGAAATTAATATTTTTAAACGTTATATTTACTACCTGCAGTGAATACATGCAGTTGGCAGCGCTGTTATAGATTCCCCTGAAGGTCTTGCTGTCACTACAGTATTAATTGATATTTAATTAAGGGCAATCATACAAATGTTGACTTTTTATTTTAGTATATTTTGTTTCCTGTTTATTTTTGTAATATTGTAGCACACTGGTCAAATTTTGTACGAGCCGCCACTGCTTAAACTACTTTTCCACATAACTGCCGAAATTTTGCAGGCATTTGTCATAACGTGGCACCAGGTTTTGTATACCTTCTTCATAGAAATCTGCCACCTGTTTCTTCAACCAGTTGGAAATAGTTTCTTTCAGCTCGTCGTCATTGGTAAAGTGATGACCGCCAAGGAAAGACTTGAGATGTAATAACAGATGAAAGTGAACCAGTTCTTCTGTAACCAGAGGTGGACGCCCACTTCGTTCTTCATCGTGCACATCACTACGCCCGCCAGTGAACTGTCGGACCCATCTTCTCACCATCGAATCGCTCAGCGCATTTGGTCCTTAAACATCGCAAATTTGCCGATAAATTTCACTTGGTTTCACTTTCCTCGCATTCAGAAACCGAATCACCGACCTGATTTCACAGGTGTCGGGATTTTCAATCAACGCCGACATTTCAAACAACCACAACAAAGCGTACGTAACTGACAGCGATCTCCAAATGGCGCACGTTCTTCTCCTTGATACACATCGTCTACAGCGCATGTGTTGAACTGCAATCGCAGCGCTGCAGCGGAGATAAATTGAAACGGAACTTACTTTCTGGACGCGCCTCATATATAAATTATCTGATGGACGGAGTAAGTTGTAATTTGCGGCTGATCTGTTTCTGTTTCTGTTTCTGACTCAGTGCCTTTGTCGGCGCCGAACACCACCGTCGTTCCCGTAACAGGAAGTGCACCCTCCACCTCCACGGCCCCTGATGTTGTGGGGCGGTGCTCCAGGCCTGTGCTGCAACCGACCTTTTGACGCCGAAGCCGCAGAAGACGTCGTCTCGTTCGCGGAGTCCGAGTTTCTCACGTCGCAGCTCGTCCCGCTGCCAGAGCACAACATAAGATAAATGCCATGGAAGAATGGGCACTATTTAACAAGATCTCCGTCAACCCAACGAAGACTATGTGATATTCCTGGCCTATGACCACTTCATATTTCTGGCCGCTGTCCGTTTCTTTGCTAACAACGAACGTGTCTTAAACGCGGAAGAACGACAGAAGTGCAGCATATGTTGAAATGTGAGGTGGGGAGCAGTAGCATATGGCACAGTAGGTGCTGGTTCCCGTGGGAAAGCCCGCCTATGTTACTGGTGCTCTCCTCGCATTGGCTGCTGCATTTCACGTCACGTGATATCTTTTGAAATTTGTTTTGTTTATTATATACTAAATATTAATTATTCAGAGCTGTGAATTTGTGATAAATATCTCTCAAGGACAGGCTAGATTTTGACAGTTTAAAAAGTTTAAGGTGCCTTCTCTCATTGTAACAAGAGAAGAGCCATTTTGCAGAAGGCGCGCGGCGGCCCTGTTTTGGCGCGAAATAGAGCGTCAGGTGCCCTCTCGCAACGCGCCGCAGTTTCAGTCTCGAGCTGACCACCATACGCGGCGGACCGCGCCGGTCATGAGTAAAGATTTTTGTAATAGTGATAACAGTCGAGGTCTCAGCATGAGCTATGGGCAGCATAGGCCGTATCATATTAACAATAGTTGTTCATTTTTTTTATTATTTAGTTAATAAATGGCATCCCTGACAATTAAAAATCTCGCGAGTCGTTTCTTATGCTTCCATCATACAGAACTTATTTTAGCCTCACTTGTATGCTGTAGAAGAACTTGCGACCTGTGTGCTGTCTTCTGGGCTGGGGACACAACTATAGAAGACAACAGGTTAGTCAGAACTCTATGCTTTCCATAACGTTTTGGACAGTAACTGCGGCACCTCTTGCGTACTGTAGGGCGGTACAAACACACACTGCTACGCAACAGCATCCGCAAGGATGTGGAGGTTTTAGGGGACTTGTCGGAGGAAGCAGTACTAACTTCTCCGTCCGCAAATAAAACCCTGGGAAGCTTGTAACTACAGTCGTGTTCTTAACCAAACAGAGACTGCCAATTTTCCGCTTCCCATTGAGGGTCATGGGGCAGCCGATGCCGTGGTCGACATCTACAAAATATTTGGGAATAACGTTAGACAAGTCCTTGACCTTCATCTTGCACGCCCAACAACGCAAAAAGGATACGCTGAAGATGGTGAACGCTCCAATCCCGTTTCTTCACGAGTAAAAACCTCAACGCAAAGACGAAATACCAGCTTTATCGGTGGAAGGTACAACCAAAGCTCCTCTACGGCTGTGCAGCATGGGGTGTCAGTTCCAATACAAATATCAAGTCTCTTCAACCGATGCAAAATAGATGCCGCCGATGGACATTAAGAGCGCCCAGATTGACGAGTACAAGAGAAATCAATGCTACACTACAAGAGCACTATCTCATGGATATAATTGATGACTATGCCACCAAACTATTCGCCAAGGTCGAATTACTTCGGGATGAAGTACAGCAACTCCGCAATACGCCCGCAACGTTGGCATAAATATAAGGTACCCTGCTCACTAGAACTCTGGCACCCACCTTGAAAATACATGCATTAAACTACACACCATCGGTATCCGCAACACAATGAATAAACAATATGTCACATGAAAGCCGACAAGCCGCCACCACAGAAATGCAATATGTCATCCCCATTGAGGAACTAAGGACCCAAAGTGCGCCCCAGTTTCCTCTCAAAGTATAAATAAATAATAAATAAAGCGACACTCCTATGTTTACCTTTCACACACCAAGAGAAAACTCCCAAAGGGAGTCAGTCTTGCCTCACCACGTGACACCACAAGTTAAAAGAAATATATAGGGTGTTTCACTAAGTGTGTTTGCCTCTGTAACTTATAAAATAATAGGTGACGGGAAATTTTAATGCGGTAGGTCAACACAAGAAATGTTACACTTTCTGCGGAGCTATAAACATAGTTTATTGTATCACTTTCCAAAGAGTTACATCACAAAGATATATTTTTTAAATGGAACAATAGTTTTTTTCTATCGTGCATTGGATTCGTTGAAACCAGCTGCGTTCAAATCAATTTAAACTACATTCCTATCACTGTTAGTTTGGGAGCTACAACCCTTCAAAGTTTAGGGGGCGGAGGTTACGACAGCGTAGCTAACTGGCTGGTGGTCATGAGACAGTGGGCCGTGACCTAGGGGATAGCCACTCGGCCAGTCGCTTACTACCAATTTCTTTACCCCTTGTAATTACTCGCAGCATGTTTACCAATTTGGAATACTTCTGGCCATTCTAGGTGTTGGAAATATATGACTGTAGTAATGTCCAACCATTTTTTGCGTAATGAGAGAACAATAAAACACTCGGAAACTGCAACTGAAGGGCTTAGCAAAATTGCTTCAAGCTTAATATGTAACCGCAGTATCGAACATTGCATTCGAATTTTCAAATTAGATTTCGTCTTCTGCAAAATTAGTTGTGAGTAAACACACGGCGCGTAACAGGCTGGCAGCGCTCCAGTCATAAGAATACTGGTGTGTACGCCGAACTGTTTCCCCCTCTCTGTTCTTCCGGCGTAAACACGACGGTGCTGCCACAGTAGCGAGGAGAAAATTAGTCCTCCTCCCTCCCCTTGTTCAACAGGAAGCGCTGACAAATGTTCAAATGTTTGTTAAGCTTAAGGGACTTAACTGCGGGGTCATCGGTCCCTAAACTTACAAACTACTTATCAACTACCTTATACTAAAGACGACACAAACATCCACGTCCGAGGTAGGATTCAAACCCCCGACCATAGCGACCGTGCAGACTGTGGCTGGCGCGCCGCAGACCGCTCGGCGCCTCGCCATGCCACAGTTCCACAACCCTCTTTCTCCGAGGTTTGGTTTCGAACCTACTTTTGGGCATGAGTCTTTTGTTTATCGTAAAAAAAAGAAAGATAAAAAATAAAAGAAAAAGAAAAAAAATGATGAAGAACAGGTGAGGGGCCACAGATTTGCCGCCCCTCGGAAAGTGCCACCTCGTGCGGCCGCACGTTTCGCACGTGCCTTGCGCCGGCCCTGTTTATACTATTCATCTCCTATTCCATTCTCGAATAGCGCGCGAGAAGAAAGAACGTCTGAATCTCTCAGTTCGAGCTCTGATTTCTCATATTTCATTTTGATGATCATTTATACCTATGTAGTAGGAGTCAACAATATACTTTCGCAGGAGGAAAATGTTGATGATTGGAGTTTCGTAAGTAGATCACGTCGTAGCGATAACCACCGTTGTTGTTATGATTCTCATCCCAGGTCCTGTACCATTTCCGTGACGCTGTCTCCCCTGTATGCCGGCCGCGGTGGCCGAGGGGACTGAGGCGCTCCAGTCACGGTCTGCTCGGCCACTACGGTCGGGGGTTCGAATCCCCCCTTGGGCATGGATATTTGTGCCGTCCTCAGTTGTAGATAGTTCATAAGTGGTTTGTAAGCTTAGGGACTGATGACCCCGTAGTTAAGTCCCATAAGTTCTACACACATTTGAAAATTTGATTCTCCCCTGTATCGTGACAACACAAAACGAGCTGCCCTTCTTTGGACTCTTTCGATGTCCTCCGTCAGACCCACCTGATAAGGACCCCCCACTGGGCGGCAATACTCCAAATGAGGACGGACAAGCGTAGTTTATGCAGTCTCTTGCAGTCTTTTAAGGGTTCTGCCAATAAAACGCAGTTTCTGATTCGCCTTTCCTACGCCATTATCTACGTGTTCTTTCCAGTTTAAGTCTGACGCATGGCCCCCACATTCGATTGCGGGCCCTGGACCCAGAACCAGACACGGGCCCTCCTCCGGTCTTATTTTACTGTTGTGTGCAGTAGTTCGTAATTACAAGTTTATATCTTAATCATGTTCGTTTTAGAATGTCTTTAAACTGGTATAACAAGGTATAAATTTGATACAGTAAGCTTCATTTATAAAATTATTTTACTTAAAATTGAGACTTCACTTAACATGGCCACAGCAGTCCCGTAGTCAGAATTTGGTTTCGCGGGAAGGGGTGGAGGGCGGATCTAACATGTGAAGCTTTACAACATACGTTGAACTAAAGTCGCAGATGTATTTCAATAGAGACAATATTAAATTTTATTCAAAAACTTCAGCATACTTTTGAATTACTTTATCAGGACTTAGGTGAATAGTGAGGCTCTTCTGGGAGGGGGTTGATCCGCTTCATCCCCCCCCCCTCCACCTCGCTACGGCCCTGGGCTACAGCAAGCCATAGCTTAAAAGAACACAAAAAAATCGTGACTGTCCCGAAAAATTCGGTATGGTTGGTCACCTTAGTTAATACACACATACAATACCAACCAATGGCAATAATAAGAATATCAATGAAAGAAATCGTTTAAGATAACCGGTTTATCATAAATATTTACTACAATTGCCTGTAGAATTTTCTAAAATTTCGTTGAATGAAAAATATCAACATGGTTTTCAGTAACCTAAAAATCGAATCATTTAGGGCTGGGCTAGGACCCCCTTCAGCACCGGGCCCTGGACCCATGGCTCCACCCAGCCCCACCCTTCTGGGGGCCATGGTTCGATGCAACAGTAATTCCTAGGTATTTAGTGGAGTTTACGGCCTTCACATTCGATTGAGTTATCTTGTAAACAAAGCTTAACGGATTTCTTTTCGTACTCATGTGGACGACTTCACACTTCTCATTAGTTAGAGTAAATTGCCAATTTTTACACCATAGTGGTATCTTATATAGTTCTGCAGTTTTGATCTTTGATCTTCAGATGACTTTACTAGACGATAAATGACAGCGTCGTCTGCAAACAACCTAAAAGAGCTGCTCAAGTTATCTCCTAAATCGTTTATGTAGATAAGGAACATCATAGGACCAATAACACTACCATGTGGAACGCCGGATATCACCTCTGTTTTAGTCTTGCCATCGTTTACTACAAACTGTGTCCTCTCTGACAGGAAATCCCCTATTCAGTCACAAATCTGGGGGGATATTCCATAACCACGCAATTGGATTAAAAGCCGTTTGTGAAGTACGGTGTCAAAAGCCTTCTGAAAATCTAGAAATAAGGAATCAATTTGAGAACCCTTGTCGATAGCACTCATAATTTCGAGTGAGTAAAGATCTAGTTGTGTTTCGTATGAAAAATATTTTCTACATCCGTTTTGACCTTGGGTCAATAGATCATTCTGTTCGAGATAATTCACAATATTTGAATACAGGATATGTTCCAAAACCCTGCTGCAAATTGACGTTAATGAAATAGCCTTGTAGTTGAATGGGTTACTCCTACTGCCTTTCATGAATATAGGTATGACCTGTGCAACTTCCTAATCTTTTAGTACAGATCCTTCTTTGAGCGAGCGGTTGTATATGGCTGTAAGGAGCTATCGCATCAGCAAAATCACATAGGAATCTAGTGGGTATATAGTCCGGACCAAAAGACTTGTTCTTGTTAAGTCATTTTAGTTGCTTCCCTACTCCGATGATATCTATTTCTACGTTACTCATTCTGTTCTCTGTTATTAATTCTAAATCTGGAATATTGGTTTCGTCTTCTTTGGTCAATGAATTTCGAAAAGCTGTCTTTAGTAACTCTGCTTTAGTAGCGCTATCATCGGCAGGATCGCCATTACTATCACGTAGTGAGGGTATTGTTTGTGTTTTACCTCTAGTATATTTGGCATATGACGAAAATCCCTTTGGGTTTTCAGTCAGATTTCGAGAAAGAGTTTCGTTGTGGAAAGAATTGTAAGCATCTCGCATTGAAGTCCTCGCTAAATTTCGAGCTTATATGTAGGATCGCCAATCCTGGGGATTTTGTGTTCGTTTAAATTGTGCATGCCTTTTTCGTTGTTTTTGTAACAGTGTCCTTACCTGTTTTGTGTACCAAGGGGGATCACCTCCTTCTTATATTAATTTATTTGGTATAAAACTGTCAATTGCTGTCGCTTTGAATTGGAGCCAGATCTGGTCTACACTTACGTTTAGGGTTTGGAATGAGTCGAAACTATCTTTCAAGAAGCAATTTAGTGTATTTCTATCTGCTTTTCTGAACAAATATACTTTTCGTCTATTTTTGGTAGCTTTGGGACTTTTGATATTCAATCTCGCTACGACAGATCTGTGTTCATTAATACCTGTTTCCGTTTTGATGCTTGTTATGAACTCGGAATTATTTGTTGCAAAGAGATCAAGTGTGTTTTCGCATCCATTTACAATTCTAATTGGCTCATGAACTAATTTTTCGTAGTAAATCTCAGAGAATGCGTTGAGTACAATTTCGCACGATGTTTTATGCGTACTTCCTCATTTGAACATATAATTTTTCCAACAGATTGAGAATATGTTCAAATGTTTGTTAAGCTTATGGGACTTAACTACAGGGTCATCAGTCCCTACACCTACAAACTACTTATCAACTACCTTATACTAAAGACGGCACAAATATCCATGCCCGAGGTGGGATTCGAACCCCCGACCGTAGTGGCCGTGCAGACCGTGACTGGAGCGCCTCAGTCTCCTCGGCCACCGCGGCCGGCAACAGATTGAGGGTAAATTGAAATCACCGCTTACTATTATTATATGAGTCGGGTATATGTTTACCATTTGACAGAGGTTTTCTTTGAACTTTCTGTTATTGTATCGCCAGAGTCGGGAGCTCAGCAAAAGGAACCAATTATTAACTTCTTACGATTTTCAGATACAACTTCTACCCATAATAGGTCACAGGAACTATCAACTTCAACTTCGCTACACGAAAGACTTTTTTGACGGCGACAAACACGCCTCCACCTACTTTGTTTAATGTATCCTTTCTGAACACAGCTAGATCTTTTGCAAAAACTTCGACTGAACTTATTTTCGGCTTGAGACAACTTTCACTGCCTATAATGATACGTGTTTTGGTGCTTTTTATTAACGCTTGGAGCTCTGGTACTTTCCCAACACAGCTACGACAATTTACAACTGTTATACCAATGCTTCCTAGATATACATTGCTCCTGTGATCCCCATGAACCCTTTGAGACAGCCTATTTTGTTTTTCCCCGAAGCCTTCTGTTCTTAAAAAAAAAAAAAAAAAAAAAAAACGCCCAGTCCACGCCACAGAGCCCCCGCTACCCGTGTAGCCGCTTCCTGCGTGTAATGGACCCCTGACCTATTTAGCGGAACCCGATAACCCACCACCCTTTGGCGCAAGTCGAGGAATTTGCAGCCTACACGGTCGCAGAATCGTCTGAGCCTCTGGTTCAACCCTCCACTCGGCTCTTTACCAGAGGACCGCAGTCGGTCCTGTCGACGATGCTGCAGATGGTCAGCTCTGCCTTCATCTTGAAAGCAAGACTGGAAGTCTTTACCACCTTAAATAGCCGCTGAAATCCGGAAAGAGTTTCTTCTGACCCAAAGCCATACACGTCGTTGGTACCGACATGAGCAACCACCCGCTGTTGGCTGCACCCTGTGCCCTTCATGGCATCCGGAAGGATCCGTTCCACATCTGGCATGACTCCCCCCTGTACGCACACGGAGTTCACATAGGCTTTCTACCCCTCCTTACTGGCCAAATCCCTAAGGGACCCCATTATCTGCCTAACAACCAACCCTACCTTCTGAGATTGCCCGGATCTTGCTGACTGAGAGGTGACCACAGGAGCTGTAGCACCATCCGGCTCAGGAACACTGTCCATCTCCGACAGCGCCTCTAACCTGTTTGTAAGACGAACCGGGGGCGGGGCCTCACGATCGGCCCCCCGGAACGTTTTACGCCATCCGTCACGCGGCGGGGAGCTCCCAATCCATCACAGACGGGACGGCGACCTCCACCCGTGCAATGGCCGGACTGGCCCAAGCCGCGGGTCGATCGGTGGGCACATCAGATGCATACGGCGGCTGTTGGACTCCCGCGACCGACTGACGGCAAGAGCGCCCATCCACCGCAGCGTCAAGCTTCGCGACCGCAGCCAACGCCGCCTGAAGCTGGGAACGAACAGTCACCAACTCAGCCTGCATTCGCAGACAACAATCACAGTCCATAGCCATACTAATCTCAAAGAACAGTTGAAATGTAAGATTACAAACCGTAAGTACCTTCGAAAAAATAATATACGAAGGGGGTTCACTAAACTGTTTACGTGAATATGAATCTAAATAAAGACGTGAGCACAGAAAAGTTTAAGAAAAGAAAAACGTAGGGAAGAAATCAAAATAAGTCACTCCTGCTGAGAAGCCGGATTTGCTCACAAAAGGAGAAAGTTGAAGGAGCTGCTGTCTGCTGGCGTGTGAACTGAAGGTAGTAAACAAACAGAGACAGACGATCCACGCGGCGGAATAATTCACTAACCAGATATTTAGCGCGAATATGAGTCAGGTATAAACGCGAGCACACGGTAAATTTAATGAACTGAAGGGAAAGTGATAGAAAGGTCAAAATATATAGCTTCTAGAGAGAAGCCGGTTACACTTACAACTGAAAATTTGCTGTCGCTGGACAGATGTGCACTGGACGACGTCCACTCGGCGACTGACGGTAGTAAACAAACGGTAACTCTGTTTCAAAACAAAGACGACTGTCGCGACGCGATTCACACGGCGGAATAATACACTAATTAGATATTTAACGCGAATATGAATCAAATAAAAACGCGAGCACCCGATAAATTTAACCCATTTCTTCCCAAAAATAGAAACTGTGGAAAAGTGTTATAATTAGTCATCAGGTGCTCTTTAAAATAATTGAAATAACATTACAAATATTACAAACTAGCAGTATGTGTTGTAATTTGCACCACCCATAATGTAGCGCTGTTTCCTAGTAAAAAAATATAAAAATTTAGTTTTTGTGATCACATTCTTCTATTTATTCAAATTGTGCAATATTGTCTATTATATGATAACTCTGACTGACATTGATGGTATCACTCAGGAAATATTGAAAAACACTCTGTGTGAAGCTCAACTTGACATTTCTTGTGTATGTAGATCGTCTGACGTTTGTAAAATTTGCATCTTTTTACGAAGTGTTAAAGTAATTGTGAAACTTTAACACATTTACAGAGAGCTCGTGAGTGCCTTTTAACACATGTGTGGTGAGTTTTGTATAGTAAGTCCATTTCGACTGAATTTTGTAAGGCTAAATTTTGTGTTGCGTGTACGCAACACTGGGAAGAAATGGGTTAATCAACTGAAGGGAAAGCGCGCAGAAAGGTCAGAATATATAGCTTCTAGAGAGAAGCCGGTTACACGTACAACTGAAAATTTGCTGTCGCTGGACAGATATGAACTGGACGACGTCCAGTCGGTGACGCGCTCGCCAACTTCCACGTGCGCATGCGAACTAGGGATGGGCTGCGAGCGCGCTCGAGAAACGCGCGACGCTAAGGCAAATTCTCGAGTACTCTCGAGAAATTGTCCGCCGTGCTGCGCTCTGTGGTGGCTGAGTGAAACTACTCCAGAAGGAAGCTTTGAGTCAGAGCAGTTGTAATCGATGTCTTCCGTATGTTAAGGAAGAGTTTTTACTTTACAAGCAGGTTTCAAATTTAGGGCTTTCTCTTGTTTGTACTGAATTAGTAGTAGTAGCTTCTCACATGAAACAAACAAGCATTCCACATTGATTTACTCTTTAAAGGAGAGAGAAATGGGATAACATATTACACCCAAAACTCCTTACATATATTTAGTGTAACAAAAGAAAAAAAATCGGTAGAGCTTAACAGTATCTTCGGTTATTGCCAGCGTTTTAAATACCAGGAAAGATTTCAGCTTTCGTGCTTAAGATTTCGGTTAAAGCTCTGCCACTTTCTGAACACAGCTACTACAGTTTACAACTACGATACTAACTCAAAGAATGTAGGCTTTCACGGCCGGCGTCTTCATTAATTAAAACTTCCGGGCTAAGTTGCCATGGTCCATCCATAAAACTTCTTACTCCCGACGTTTCGTTGCCTACTGCGGGCAACGTCTTCAAGGGTGAGTCGACGACATGGTCCATCCATAAAACTTCTTACTCCCGACGTTTCGTTGCCTACTGCGGGCAACATCTTCAAGGGCGAGTCGGTCGACTCGCCCTTGAAGATGTTGCCCGCAGTAGGCAACGAAACGTCGGGAGTAAGAAGTTTTATGGATGGACCATGTCGTCGACTCACCCTTGAAGACGTTGCCCGCAGTAGGCAACGAAACGTCGGGAGTAAGAAGTTTTATGGATGGACCATGGCAACTTAGCCCGGAAGTTTTCATTAAATTAATACGATACTAACTGTTGCTTGCTCTATCCAAAAAATGTTCAAAAGTTTGAATAGACTTAATTTTGATATGTGTTCTTGTTATCGGAGCCAATTAAAAATTATAGTTTTCCGACACTTGCGGACTGTTTTCGGCACTAACCAACCTTTGTAGCGTTCTTTAGTTGAAATGGATAGCGAATAACGGTAAACAAATAATTGGGTAGTTTGGGGTTTGACTTGCATTCATAGAATGAGCTTCTGCACCCGTGGACGTCTGTATATTGCTAGATGTCTGGTGTAATTTTGAATGTCTTATCACGCTTGTTGTATTTTTTGCAACGTTGCGGAGTTTTTTTTTAAAACGTCTGTTGCAACAGTCGAAAAGTACTTCAAGCTCCGTGACTTTCGTATCTGTGTATCCATATTTGAGTAAAGGCTAGTTTACACGACGACACTACGTTTCATGAAACTGTGCTACTGGCAAATGTGCAGGCGCGGCAGGTGTTCGCACAACTCGTTGACGAAACTAAATAGTTTCGGCACGTTCCAACTTTGGCGAAACTGATGGCGCGTGTTTTTAGGTTAGGTCATGACAAAATGTTCAAATGGGTTAGGTTATGACCAATACAGAACAAAATACAACATAAAGGGGGGAACGGGAGAAATAATTCGGTTTTTGAACATATATGCGTTGCGTAGGTGTTTGTGCGATTTTAACGGCGTGTTAGTGCTCTTCTGGCAATTATTTGTGAAATTAAATATTGATGGGTTGACGATTAGTGTATTGCAGACTGATATACATCCAATTGGAAATACCTATAGAAACGAAGTATGGCAATTGTGGATTTCGGAACACGGTACAAGTACTGCAGAGACGACGATCTAGTTGACAAGAAACGTAATGCAATTTGTAATTTCAGTTCTGGTAACAGTGCTTCACGCATAACGGTAACTTGTTTCTTTATTGAATTACTAACTCTGTTTAAAAGGAACGTTAACTGCTTTGGTGACATTCTAAGTTAATTAAAATAACTTCTAGGGTCTTCAATCACAATTTCTTTCAGCAAGGTTGCTGAGCAACAGAGCTGACGTCTTTTTTTAATACATTCACGAACCCAAACAAGTTTCTTCTTTTTTTATGTTTAGTCTTATGCAGCGACTTCACACAGACAAGCAATAGATTCGCCACAACTCGTACAGCTACCAAATCTTTCATTTTACGGCGACTACGGCACTCACAAAACTACGAAAATGGAATGTACGGTATTGGCGCCATGTCTACAGACATACACGAAACCAGTTGCGCGCAATTTATTTCATGCAACGAGTTTCGCAACCTAGTGTCGTCGTGTAGACTAGCCTTAACAGTCATAGCGAGTTGCGAGCGTTGCCCGTCAGCGTCAGCAGGCAGTTCAAATAAACGCAGCGCGTGGCGCGGCGCGCTGCCCCATTCAACTGGAGCACAGAGCCGCGGCGCCACGCCGTGTCTCGCGAGCTTCTCGAGAATCGCTCGAGCGCCGGCAGCTCGAGAAATTCTCGGTGCGCTCGAGTCGCCGCGCCTCACAGTCCCATCCCTAGTGCGAACCGCGTGATGGGATGCGACCGGCACTCACGCGCTTCCAACACGCGGATGCAGGGCTCTAGGCCACTCCACTCATGTCTCGACAGGCTGTTAACTGCAGATAACGATCATCTTTTACCCGTGACGACGTTGGCCTTGCCTTCTTTTAACGTTTCCCGTTGTTTCAAATGTTTGTATAGCTTATGGGACTTAATTATGGGGTCATCAGTCCCTAAACTTACAAACTACTTATGAACTAGCTTATACTAAAGACGGTACAAACATCCATGCCAGAGGGGGATTCGAACCCCCGACCGCAACGGCCGTGCAAATCAAGACTGGCAAGCCGCAGACTGCTCGGCTACTGCGGCTGGCTATCTTGCCTTCAGCCCACGAATACTTCGAGTTAATGACATAGGAAAGAGGAAAAGTCTTTAGAAACATAGTGCAAGTTAATACTGAACGAGAGCTGCAACAAGAAATCAGCAAGGAAAAGTCTCTGAACTCATCTCAAATCAGCGAGTGAAATTTCGGAGCCCCTAAATATACGGACCAGGACAGAAATTTGAATCCATCTTCTGTCAGAAAATCATGCAATGCTGAAGGAATTAGATTATGAAATGTAGATGAGTTTTATTATCTGACGGCTCAAGTTAAGAAGATATAAAATTCGAAATGGGAATGGGAAGAAAAGAGTTTCTGAAAAAGCGAAATTTGTTGACATTCAATATTAATTTTAATGTTACGAAATCCTTTCTGAAAGCATTTGTATGGAGTGCAGCATTGTATGAGAGTGAGACGTGGATGACAAGGAGTTCAGAAACAGAGTGATAGAATCTTTTGAAATGTGGTGCTACAGACGAATGAGGAAGATTAGATGGGTAGATCACTAATGAGGAGGTGCTTAACAGAACTGGGGAGGAAAGAAAGTTCTGGCGTATCCTGACTAAGAGAAAAGATAGGATGGTGGGACACGTTCTGGGACATCAAGGAATCGTCAACTTAGCATTAGAGGGACATGTGTGGTGCATAAATCGCAGAGGGAGATCGAGAGACTAATACGGTAAGCAGCATCAAAATGATGTAGGTTGCCGTTCTTGTTCGCAGATGGAGAGACTTGCACAGGACAGTGTAGCATTGAGAGCTGCATCAGACCAGTCTGCGGACTGAAGACCACAACAATAACAACAAAAACAACAACAGCTTCTGTCAAATGCGAATGCTGTGTCTAGTAGTCGTTGTGTGTCCGGATATCGTGTCACCGTTGCCTTACAATGTGTCGCTTCATGTACAGTTGTTCCGCATCAAAACGTTGACACATTGTCTTTGATAGAGGATTTATTGGTGATTTGCCGCCACTTCGAAGTGATGGTATGTAAGGTTACCATGGTAATTCAGAAAAGCCTCAATCGGGATGGTTGGAGGCGGTTTTGAACCGCGCTCCTCCAGAATGCGGCTCCAAAGTGTTACCACTGCGCAAATAACTTTAACGGTAGATTACTTCACAATCTACACGATTAGCATATTTGAACAGTATACAAAACATATGTTCAAGGCATTAATTTGTTCCATGCAGACATTGACTCACAAGGAAAGTACTTAGGGGGATTCGAACCCCCGACCGTAGTGGCCGTGCAGACCGTGACTGGAGCGCCTCAGTCCCCTCGGCCACCACGGCCGGCTCCTGTTGTCTGAAATAGCGTCCAGGTCGTGGAAAATTACACTTTCGGGACACTTTAGTAGTTGCAGCCATCTCACTGTTTCTGCCTCGGTTCCAACCTTCCTATGGTTCTCCATGCCATAGCTTTGGGTAAGTCACGTTGTGTGTTTCATTGCACTACTTTCACATTATACTATCTGAATCCAACAGCTTGTGTAATTCGTTTGGCAGAGGAAACACAAGTTAGCACCAACCCCCTATGTAGCAATTATGTGTTATTAGTACTAACTCGATTGCCATAACGTTGTTCTCTCCAATCCGTAGAACCGACAGAAAGACTTGCAACCATTTGAGATTATTTTGCCGATATCAATACTACAGGACCTAGATACCTCAACTGATCCCCTAACTGTTCTGATCAGTGCAGATTGGGTTTATTTAGGGTGAAAAATTTTTGGGGGGATTCTTAGGGGCATTATTCACACTGGTATTTAAAATTTTGAAAAACGAATTAAAAACGTGATTAAATTTACTGTTTCCAAGTGATGACGTTGAACCAATTAAGTTGTTCCAAGACTTATTTCGTTACATATAAAAACTTCCAAAAACGACCTGTTGTACTTTAAAAGTCAACCACTGTACAAAACAAGAACTTTGTTTAAAGAAATCAGAAAATAACAGCAACCAGTCACCTTTCTTACGTATTTATTACCACAACCGGTTTCGAACTGCCTGGTACTTCATAATCAGGCGCTATACATGTTTTATATGTTCTTTACAACATTGTGGAACTCGTTAGGCTGTGGTGAGATAGAAAAATTACGTGTGAGCTTTGTCTTTGGCACTAAATTTCAATATTTACAAGTTTAAATTGTATTCCAAACAGCTACTTACAGTTGGTTCACATTGCTGTTTGATGGTAGGTGATTTTTCAAGCATTTTAGTGCTCAAAAGTTGCTCACATAACACAGCACTCGCTTTCCACAAATTTTACAAACATAAACAATATGTACAGATAATTGTCAAGGCTCACAGTTGATGCATAGATATTAATTTAAACTTATTTATCAATAACAGTTTCAATAGTTAAAGTGTTCATACAGTTCTATTTACAATATTCTCTTATAGTGGTGGCTTCTTTATTTCTTGTTTTATCACTAAAGTTAGTAAATAAGGTCCGCGTGAACTAGCGGTTACTCCCTGCTGTAACACCTTGTTCCCTGGCCCAAATTGAGAACTAACTCGTTTCAAATTACTTCAATAACAGGAAGTTAATACTATAATGGTCAACATACATAGCAGCTCACACGTTATTACACACAGACATTAATAAGCAAGCCACCACAATTAAATTTATCTTAAAAAGGTGGCTAAGAAAACATTTATGGCGCAACGGAATTTAGACATAAGAAAAATTGCATCTGAGCTTGTTCTCAACACTTGTGAAGAACAATATTAAATAAAAGAGGGAAGGTGCTCTAAAACTACAATTTATAGGCAACTTACGGATTATGCTGAACTTAGACTTGTTTATTCAGATAGGAAACAAGCAAAATGGGGAACCAATTTTGTTAATATAATAAAAATGCATCTCTTACATGGATTAATGCGGGCGGTGCCCAGCCTAAATTATACATGATTTAAAGCTACTGGGCGAGGGGGGGGGGGGGGGGGGAATGTTCAAATGTCTGTAAATCTATCGGACCAAACTGCGTGGTCATCAGTCCGTAGCTTACAAACTACTTAGCCGGCCGCGGTGGCCGAGGTGACTGAGGCGCTCCAGTCACGGTCAGCACTGCAACTACGGTCGGGGGTTCGAATCCCCCCTCGGGCATGGATATTTGTGCCGTCCTAGTTCGTAAGTAGTTCATAAGTAGTTTGTAATTTTAGGGACTGATGACCCCGTAGTTAAGTCCCATAAGCTTAACAAACATTTGAACAAACTACTTAAACCTAGGTAAACAAACCCATGCCCCAGGGAGGACTCGAAACTCCACGGCGAGCAACCGCGCGCTCCGCAGCGAGGCGCTTTAGACCGCTCGGCTACTGGACCGCGGCAGGGGGGGGGGGAAGATTCACAAACAACACTCATTCGCTCACACACACGCAATGCCACAGCGAAACTCACCAAAATCAGCGTGCTGAGACGAGGCGGAAGCAGGCGCCGCTATCGTAGGCGAAATTCAGCAAGTCGCAGGTAGCACAAAACACAATATACAAAAACACTTTGAAGCTGTCTCTGGTCTGTCGTGCCTGTTTTGTGATGGTGCGCGTGTATAGCCAAGTTAAATTACATCTGAATTGGACCGCGAGCAAACAAAAAATGTTTAAATGTCTGTAAATCTATCGTACCAAACTGCGTGGTCATCAGTCCGTAGCTTACAAACTACTTAAACCTAGGTAAACTAACGTAAGGACAACACAAACACCCATGACCCCGGAAGGACTCGAACCTCCACGGCGAGCAACCGCGCGCTCCGCAGCGAGGCGCTTTAGACCGCTCGGCTGCTCCACCGCGGCCGCGAGCAAACATGCTAACATGATTTTGTATAATGAATCCGATTTTCAACCACTTCACCTTCAGTGGAGTGCGTTCATGTAACGTAGCCGTGTTTACGGCTACGTTACATGAACGCACTCCACTGAAGGTGAAGTGGTTGAAAATCGGATTCATTATACAAAATCACGGTGGATTTTTAAGTTGCAGACTGTTAGAAATCGATCTAGGTACTGATTTTATATGAGAAGTGGCGTGAATTCTGGCGACTAGCTGCAAACCCCGGAAGTCGGAACTCGGACCCACGTGGTCCGTGACAATAAAATTAAAAGTAATCACTGGAAAACATATAATTATTATGATCCATAAAAAACCCAAAAATTACACCAAAATTAATTCCACAAAATAATATATGGTTAATCATTTACATACTAGTAATGAAACATCCTATTGCCATACCAATAAGACCAGATATGCTCTATATAATAGCAAAGAAATAATTGGATTGTAAACTTGCAATATCGCTGGCATATCTGTCATAATAGCTGTCAGACATCGACAACATAAGAATTATTTTTTTAATTATATATACAGCTATATAAGAACTATAACAACAATTCTTTTACATATGCAAATAAGAACGTATACATATAAGAGAAGCAGCGATCTTACAAGGGTAAGAGAGCTACCAATGTATGTATAAAGTACAATTATCTTCTTAAATTAAATAGTATACCCACCTTTGTATTTTACAGTACACATGATGATGGCATTCACGCCGAAACAGGCCTGTCATATTAAATAATTTATTAAAAAGCAGCGTTTTTGATAGCAATAATTTACAATGTCTCTGAACGCAATATATTTGTTATTTAATTTACTCAAATTCTGTAGTACTGGAATCTATACATAAATGACACAGACGGCGAACTTTAATCGTGTATGGTTTCTGAACTCTTTCCACTGGTGAAACTGTGCAGGTTTTTCATTGAAAATTTTCCCCGATCTCGCTTCGTTTCCCAGATACTGGTAACTTGGTAAACTTAGAATGAAGTGCCTCCTAATGACAAACCATTGTTTTTTTGAAAAAGAACATTTTTCCCTACAAACATGCGTATTTTTACGTAGAATATGAATATGGAATAAAAAATAAGGGTTACCATTTGAAAAAAGACCTTAGTTTGATCTTTATAACAGGTTAAAGTACATTTCGAAATAACCATTCCATGACGCCCTTTAAAAATTACAACTTTTGCTAGAGACTTCTTTCTGCAGAACTGTGTGCCGTTCCAGAGATATTAGCCGGTGTAGATTCAAATCGGACGGCCTGTATAAAACTTCCGATAAGGAAACGATATGTCTTGCCGTCTCTGGTAGTGTAGTACAATTTTATACTGTTCACCCAAAAGGTTTCAGCTGTGAGTTCCTCCATCACAGTGGAATACTTTTTGTTAACATTTATATTTCATTTTTAAGTCCAGTTAACCAGGACAGCTACATGATTTTGTTAAAAATGGCTTTATTATCTCCATTACATGCTTGGGGTGTTTCTTCTACACGTACATGGTACACTCTGTAAATCACATTATTATTCCGAATTATAGAGTTGTCATATTAATATTATTGATGTTGTATATGAGGATTCTATATTGCTCATATGGAATATGACCATGTCCCATCCACACTGGCATTTCCATCTTCTTGTATATTTTTAATAGTAGGTTTTTCAAATTTGCAAGACGAACGATGTTGATTTTCTATCATCATATGCACGTGACGTGCCCCGTGCAGATATAAGGTGAAGTTTTTAACTGCTTGGTCAAAGTTATCGGCTTCAATGATCAATACCTTTGATACTTAATTACCTGAAATTCCGCGGTGTTTGAATTAATTTCTGTTTGTGGCGCAGGAAACTTGGTGCGGCGCAAACGACAAGCAAGAGCCTGTAAAGATATTAAGAGCGACTTTCCTACTTAGTGGAATTAACTTACTTCTCAGATTGTTACTCAATTAGCATCACGTTTCTCAAGTACAACGTTAGTTACTGATTTCATTAATTTCAGTGGGAAGGCTCTGACGGCAACTTCCGTGTGCCTCTGTGATGGTAGCGAACGAACTGTCTCTTTTAATCACTGTATTGTATGTGATTCTTCGATCATCAGAGTTAATATACAACGTTTCCTTGCTGCTGAAGCCATTGTTGTTGGTTTTCCGGTGCGATTTGGTTTAGGAATTGTCTAATGAAAATAAGGGACTGTGAAACGTTATTACTGGATATTATTGGCTCATGTGATTCATATATGCTGATTATCATTACAATAAATCATATGTTTTAATCAGACCTGGTTTTCAAATATTTGTTATTGTCATGCACTCTTGCATCATATAGTTGTTCCCTGACAAAGGAGGAAACCAAGCCCTTAAAGATTTAAAATAATGTTTAATCCATAATCACAGATTTCACGACATTAAATGCGAAGAGGAAAAGCCGTGATTCGACCCCGGGTCTCCTGCTTGCTAGGCAGTTGCGCTGAAGGATGGACAACTGGGCCGCGGTGGAGTAGCCGAGCGGTCTAAAGCGCCTCGCTGCGGAGGTTTCGAGTCCTCCCTGCGGCATGGGTGTGTGTGTTTGTTCGTAGGTTAGTTTACCTAGGTTTATGTAGTTTGTAAGCTACGGACTGATGACCACGCAGTTTGGTACGATAGATTTACAGACATTTAAACATTTTTTGTTTGCTCGCTGTCCAATTCAGATGTAATTTAACTTGGCTATACACGTGCACCATCACAAAACAGACACGACAGACCAGAGACAGCTTCAAAGTGTTTTTGTATATTGTGTTTTGTGCTACCTGCGACTTGCTGAATTTCGCCTACGATAGCGGCGCCTGCTTCCGCCTCGTCTCAGCACGCTGATTTTGGTGAGTTTCGCTGTGGCATTGCGTGTGTGTGAGCGAATGAGTGTTGTTTGTGAATCTTCCCCCCCCCCCCCCCCCCCCCTACCGCGGTCCAGTAGCCGAGCGGTCTAAAGCGCCTCGCTGCGGAGCGCGCGGTTCTCGCCGTGGAGGTTCGAGTCCTCCCTGGGGCATGAGTTTGTTTACCTAGGTTTAAGTAGTTTGTTCAAATGTTTGTTAAGCTTATGGGACTTAACTACGGGGTCATCAGTCCCTAAAATTACAAACTACTTATGAACTACTTACGAACTAGGACGGCACAAATATCCATGCCCGAGGGGGGATTCGAACCCCGACCGTAGTTGCAGTGCTGACCGTGACTGGAGCGCCTCAGTCACCTCGGCCACCGCGGCCGGCTAAGTAGTTTGTAAGCTACGGACTGATGACCACGCAGTTTGGTCCGATAGATTTACAGACATTTGAACATTCCCCCCCCCCCCTCGCCTAGTAGCTTTAAATCATGTATAATTTAGGCTGGGCACCGCCCGCATTAATCCATGTAAGAGATGCATTTTTATTGTATTAACAAAATTGGTTCCCCATTTTGCTTGTTTCCTATCTGAATCAACAAGTCTAAGTTCAGCATAATCCGTAAGTTGCCTATAAATTGTAGTTTTAGAGCACCTTCCCTCTTTTATTTAATATTGTTCTTCACAAGTGTTGAGAACAAGCTCAGATGCAATTTTTCTTATGTCTAAATTCCGTTGCGCCATAAATGTTTTCTTAGCCACCTTTTTAAGATAAATTTAATTGTGATGGCTTGCTTATTAATGTCTGTGTGTAATAACGTGTGAGCTGCTATGTATGTTGACCACTATAGTATTAACTTCCTGTTATTGGACATTTGAACATTTGGACAACTGGGGACACGGCGAGCATCACAACTACACAGAGTACCTTAGTTTGCCTCCCGTCACAGACAAATTCTCAACTTCTTCCTGCCCACTGTTTCTCAAACTCGGTTTTTCAAACCGATTCCCGTGAAAGTAGGGGTCTAGGAGTGCCTTCGCTTTGCAGAAAAGATCATTGTCCGTCATCGGCTTATTATATAACTTATATACAGGGTGTTTCACAAAGTGTGTTTGACTCTGTAACTTATAAAATAATAGGTGACAGGAAATTTTAATGCGGTAAGTCAACACAAGAAATGTTACACTTTCTGCGGAGCTATGAACACAGTTTATTGTATCATTTTCCAAATAGTTACAGCACAAAGATATAATTTTTTAAACGGAACAATAGTTTTTTCTATCGAGCATTGGATTCGTTGAAACCAGCTGCGTCCAAATCAATTTAAACTGCATTCCTATCACTGTTAGTTTTGGAGCTACAACCCTTCAAAGTTTCACGGGTAGATACCACAAGCTGTACATAATACATGGCTGTGTGGTGGGTGATGGATGTTATGGCGGTAGGAAGTTGATTTACATGAGATGTTCAAATGTGTGTCCATGTTCCTCAATGCATAATGCAATGCGCCGTCGAAAGGATCTAAACAACAGGTTTGCAGGAAGATGGTTGGGGTGCCACGGTCCTCATTCATGACGCGCAAGGTCGCCCGATTTAACACCAATAGATTTCTTTTTGTGGGGATATCTAAAGGATCGTGTTTTTGTCACTGACAAGGGAACTCCACGAACCCGAGGCGGCAAAACTTTTTGAAAAGTTGGGTTTAGGAAGTCCTTACCATGATAAAATTTATGGCGCATTGAAAATGTGCGGAATTTTAATTTAACCCTGCGGAATTATGCGTTAAAAATTGAACAAAATCTTAAAAACTATCAAAGATAAAAATTTCGAACCACTTTTTTTTCCTATGAAACCGGTAAAAGTAGAGCCTTTGGCGAAAATTTCGAGCATTTTGCGATATCTCCAGCCGTTTGTGAAAAAACTCAAAATTTGTACATTTTTGAACCTCTTTTTGCTTGTATAAATTATAATTAGGCAGTAATAAGCAGTGAAACGCATAACGACGTCTGAAGTGATCATTTTAAATATATACCTTCCGGTTGGTATGGTAACTGCACCGATTGAAACCAGAATTTATGCTGTGAAACAAATTGATCTTGGCCCCCCGGAGTAGGCAAAAGGCGATGCACGTTCGCCGGGCGACGAATGGAACAGTTAGGGAATAGAGGGGAGGGGAATGGAGTCAAGCCTCGGTCGTAGTCGTACTCTACTCTGTGAGCCCTCTAATATGCAATTCTTATAGCTCATTTGGAGCGACAATTTTATCGCTACTTTTGGAAGTGTGGTCGCCATAGTCAAGGGACTGGCAAAGTTGTTCCAAGAAAAGATGAAAAATAAACGACAATAAGCCAATTTATTGGAGTTTTTTGCGGGGTCCTATCATAACGTTTTTCTTAAACAAAGCGGTATTTTGTGTGTTTGAAACGCGAATACACAAACACCGATAAATTTGGTCATTGTGAACAGTTGACGTGGTTTTGTAAACACGAAAATAGTCTTTGATTCGACCTTGTAAAACGTCCTTCGTATAGTCTATTGTTCAACGCCCATGTATTTGGAAATTATCTCCAAAGAAACTAGTAAACAAAATATGAGCAGATGCGTGGAGCTTTAAAAAAGGGAGGGGGCACGGTAGTTTAAAGAAATGGTTGATACTCACTCGAACAATCGCAACACAACTTCATTTATACACTTCTGCCTGCTCGGGTTCGAATCTCGAAAGAGCCGATTCCCGTTTTTGCTATTTTTCGATGTCAGGACACCAAGAGCAAATGTATCAGGGGGTGGTGGGGGGGGGGGGATGTAGAGCGGGGCGGGTTCGAATTACTCATCAACTCGACATGCTGATACCAAAGGCGGAGTGATGAACCGTCGGCCACAGCGGACCACTGGGCTGCGTGTCCCTCACAGTCCAGACAGATTATGACCGCGGACGTACATTGCCTTTTGCCTACTCCGGGGGGCCAAGTGCAAATTGTTTCAAAGCGTAAATTCTGGTTTCAATCGGTGCAGTTACCATGCCAACCGGAAGATATATATTTAAAATGATCACTTCAGACATCGTTATGCGTTTCACTGCTTATTACTGCCTAATTATAATTTATATAAGCAAAAAGAGGTTCAAAAATGTACAAATTTCGAGTTTTTTCACAAACGGCTGGAGATATCGCAAAATGCTCGAAATTTTCGCCAAAGGCTTTACTTTTACCGGTTTCATAGGAAAAAAAGTGGTTCGAAATTTTTATCTTTGATAGTTTTTGAGATAGTCCTATTTTGTTCAATTTTTAACGCATAATTCCGCAGGGTTAAATTAAGATTCCGCACATTTTCAATGCGCCATAAATTTTATCATGGTAAGGACTTCCTAAACCCAACTTTTCAAAAAGTTTTGCCGCCTCGGGTTCGTGGAGTTCCCTTGTGAGCCCACATCCCCAGATGATCTAAAACGGCGCATCGAGGACGCATGTCGCTCCGTCACACCGGCGATGTTACATCTCGTCCGCAGATCCTTTCGACGGTGCATTACATTATGCATTGAAGAACATGGACACACATTTGAACATCTCATGTAAATGAACTTCCCACCGCCATAAGATCCATCATCCACCACACAGCCATGTATTATGTACAGCGTGTGGTATCTGGCCCTGAAACCTTGAAGGGTTGTAGCTCCCAAACTAACAGTGATAGGAATGTAGTTTAAATTGATTTAGACGCAGCTGGTTTCAATGATTCCAATGCACGATAGAAAAAACTATTGTTCCATTTAAAAAAATATATCTTTGTGCTGTAACTCTTTGGAAAATGATACAATAAACTATGTTCATAGCTCTGCAGAAAGTGTAACATTTCTTGTGTTGACCTACCGCATTAAAATTTCCCGTCACTTATTTTTTATAAGATACAGAGGCAAACACACTTAGTGAAACACCCTGTGTGTGTGTGTGTGTGTGTGTGTGTGTGTGTGTGTGGTATATGCTCATGGGACATATCCAAAAGAACAGACAAAACACAGACACACACTCACGTACGTAATCATGTTTCATTGCAGTCATGGTAGACAAGACCTGAGAAAAATTATACGGTTGCGAACATCCCGTCTAAAGTGAGGTCACTGGAGATAGACCAGAAGCTCATGTTAGGAATGAATGGAGAAGGAAATCACGCTCATCCTTTGGAAGGAACTATCATCACACTTAACGTAAGCTATTTATATATATCACAGAAAAATGAACGGCCATAAGGGATTTGAACGTCGTCCTAAAGAATGAGTGTCTAGTATGCTAAAGACTGCAATACCTAGCCCGGCACCGTCGTATCACATGGAAGAACTACATGTACATCTACATCCACACTCTGCAATCCCACCTTACGGTATGCAGCGCCGCGTATTTTGCATACCATTGTCACTTTCTCCTATTCCAGTCGCGTATGTTTCGCAAGAAAAACGCCTCCCTGTGGGCCCTAATATCTCTGATCTTGTCCTTGTAATCACTCCGTGAGGTATACATAGCAGGAAACAATATATTGGTCGACTCTTCACGAATCGTACGCTCTTGGAACTGTGACAGAAGGCCGTGCCCGCCGCGGTGGCCGAGGGGACTGAGGCGCTCTAGTCACGGCCACTACGGTCGGGGGTTCGTATCCCCCTTCGAGCATGGATATTTGTGCCGTCCTTACTGTTAGCTAGTTCATAAGAAGTTTGTAAGTTTAGGGGCTGATGACCCCGTAGTTAAGTCTCATAGACTCTACAAACATTTTTGAACAAAAGGTCGTAACGAAGCGTCTGCCACTAGAGGTTCCTAATCATTTCCATGCCGCTTTCGCGCCCGTAACGAAGCTTTTTGCTCTCCGTTGGTTATCTCTATGTTTTCTGTTAACCCTAACTCGTACAGATTTATATTTCATTTTAGTTCAAATCAAATGTTTGTAAATCTAACAAGGAGGCCACATGGATTTCGGATTTTAGAATTTTTTTATATTTATGGTACCTGAAGTTCAGCACTCAAATAACAATCAGCCAAAGCCATACGACGCAACTCTCAAAAACTCCCGAGAAAAATCGACTTTGAAGTTTTACATGAACGCGTAAGTATGAATAATCAAAGCAGTTGTAGCATCTGTCCGCGTAGCGCACGTAGTAGGGTTCTAGCCTACCAACCTTAGGGTCGGTGGTTCGAATCCTGTCATGACAGATTAAAAAACAATTCCGTTGTGTTCGAATACTTATACAATTTTAATATCTGATTGTAATTTTTACGAAATGTGCTCGTATTTGTGTTTGATTCGTAATTTTTCTGTGTTTTATATAATGTTTCTTAATAATGATGGTTTCAATGAAAAAACGTAAGTTACTTGTTTCACTATTAGTTGACGACGGTAGTCTGTGATTGTTCAGTTTGTGACGAGCTACGACACTGTTTTGGGAAAATCGTGCCTGAGCTACTAATGACTTTCCGAGAAGTTAACCTACTCAACCATCGTTTTACGTGGCGACAAGGTTTTCAGCGCGTTTACATACACATAAACAAAATCTGACATAATACAAGGAATTAGAGATCCCAAAGTGTTTCATAGAACTGATTTCGAAAAGAAAAAAAATGTATATCACAGCAGAATTCGAACGGCTTTGGCTGATTGTTATTAAAGTTCCCAGTACACGTACCATGAATATAAAGAAATTCTAAAATCCGATACCTATGTGGTCTCCTTATAAGAAATTTAACTTCATTGGTCATTAGTCCAAAAAATGTTCAAATGTTTATAATTCTATGGGACCAAACTAATTTGGTCATAATTCGCTAGCCTTACAAACTACTTAACCTAAACATTAACGATAAATAACAAGCAATGAATTAAAATTTGTGATTCTGCCGGGAATCGAACCCGGACCTCCATGCTTACTAGCCAGACATCTTACGGTTTATATATATATATATATATATATATATATATATATATATATATATATATATATTTTAAAGGGCCTCCTTCCTCCCCTTCAGCCCTTCCTTGCACTCGCCATGGTCGCCTTCTTCGGCGTCGGCTAAATCTTCCTTCATTTGTGTGAAGCTGAGACTAGATTTTTTCGTCTAGAAACTCTTTTAAATGGAAAATTGTATAATTAGATAGATATTATCCAGTTTCTTCAATGGTTTCTTTAATGTGAAAATTAAACTAAACTACAAAAACTGAACTTGTAATTTTTGGTATAGTTATTCTTTTAAACTACGCTCTTCTCTACTTGCTCTTACTTCATCAAATATGCTCTTACTTCATGTCTAAAGTGTTTTAATCAGATATCGCCTTTCCTGGGTAAATAATTTTTCTTTCTTTCGTTAGTTTACATTATTGTTTTAATTAAAAAGTTTGCAAAGTTTTCTTTATATTTTTTAGTACGCATTAATGTATGGTGCTCAAATGTGAGATATACCGTGAAGTCCTCCCTGGAGGATGATTCTCTGGTTAGGATGTAATACCGTTAGACCAACGCACCACTAACGGTTAAGGCGCCTTGGAATAATCTAAGTACGACTTCCCTCCACGTCACAAACTTTAATTTACACTCTGTGTTCCATAGATAATTGCCACTACTGCCAAGGCTCTCCATGCAGAGGAATAGCACCTCGGCAATGGACATAGTGGAACATTCCAAGGCGCGTTAACCGTTAATGGTACGGTGGTCTAACGGTAAGACGTATGCCTTGTAAGCATGGAGGTCCGGGTTCGATTCCCGGCCGCATCACAACTTTTAATTCATTGCTTCTTATTTATCGTTAATGTCTTGGACATGTTTGAGACGAAAAACCGTCTCAGGGTAGCTGAATTATATTTAAATACTTAACCTAAGTTAAACTAACCTAAGGACAACACACATGCATGCCCGAGGGAGGATTCGAACCCTCAACGCGGGAGGCCGCGCGATCCGAACGGTGGCGCTCCAGACTGCAAGGCTACTGCCGCGTGGCTGTGGTCACTAGTTATTACTAGGCTTATAAAGTACTTAAACTAACTTAAAGTAACTTACGCTAAGGGCAATACAAACACCCATGCCGGAGAGGAAGAACTCGAAACACCGACGGTGAACGGCCGCGTGCACTGCAGCCAGACGCCTTAGTGCTCACGGCTATTCTGCCGAGGTATTTGCTTATTTATTTAGTGGGATACACTAATGAGCAATACTCCAGCGCTGGCCGAACAAGAGTTTTGAAACAATTCCTTTGTTGACGGACTACACTTCCTGAGGGTTCTTCCACGGAATCCTAGTCTGGCATCTGCCTTACGCTTTATTGATTTTATATGGTTGTTCCATTTCATATCGCCCCTTATGTTTATCCCCAGATATTTTATGGAAGTAACTGCCTTCAGTGTTTGTCCCGCTGTCGTGTAGTTATATAATGAAGGGTCTTTCTTCCTATGTAAACGCCATACTTTACACTTGTCTATGTTGAGGCTCAGTTGCCGTTCCCTGCACCATGCATCAGTACGCTGCAGATCTTCCTGCGTTTCGCTATCTGTTTTCCACTTTTTCCAGGGTTACTAACTATCGATAAACTACGGCATCATCAGCAAGAAGCCTCATTGAAATTACGATGTTATCTACGAGGTCATTTATATATATTGTGAGAAGTAGCGGTCCCACAATACCGCCCCCGGGCACGCCTGACTCTTTCTGCAATGTCGTGATTTTACGGTTGGTTACAAAATGGAACGAAGAGAATGAAGCACTCGGCTTTCTCCCGTCAAAAGCACGAACGGAAGCGTTGATCTAACTCTTCTATCTAGCGGATGGCTCTCCATTAACCGTATCTCACGTTCCACTGAATCAGAGATCTTGATGACGATCGCGTGCACAAACTTGTGATTAGGAAATGTAAGCAGGAAACTTCTGATCATGATAGTCTCTTTCACCGCTAGATTACTAAACGGGTACTTCCTGAGTGAAAGGCGCCATTGAAGCTATGCCAAAACGTTGTACACTTTGGAGAGGAAGAAGTCAATCGAAATAATAGAAATACTAAACGTTACAAGCCGATCAATTAATAACGCTAGATCCGACAAATCAAAGTAGGCCATTGAACTAAGTGCCCAGGTACAAAGAAACACAGAAATAAAAGGAAATACAATACTATAATTTATATTATAATGTAGATATTTATGTAATCCGTCTATGCAATTGAATAATAAAAGTTTTATATTGCCATATGCATTTCGCCTTTATTTTTAAGGCATCATCAGTGGCCTGTAACATATACATGATTATGTTTCATAATATTTCGTTTTTCACGTTTTTAGTATTTTAGGTTCTAAACATTTCTGGTGCGTTATCTAAGTATAGTTAGTGTTATTTGAATGTTATTACTTACTATATTTGGTGGATGCTGGCCTACATGTAGTGCTGATAGGTGACTAAAGTTCTGACAGGCATGTCAGTAGAACTGAATAAACTGGATATCGCAGTTGTAAACAAACGCAAGATGAATTATTGAAAGGCGATATTCTCAGTGACGTAGGTGTATATCTTAAAAAATTATCGGTATTAGAAACAAATATCTGAATCGTTCTAATCTTAGTATCAAGTACGTGAGTGATACGCAAAGGGTTTTGAAACAAACTTCAAGAAAAGCATTTTAGGTCGTACTCAAAGTCCTTTAAGAGAAATGCAATCATGATTACTGTAATCCAAATGAAGGCTCTAAAAATGCTGTATGTCTGCTTAAAATCCAAAAAATTGTTGTAAACATTTTTATTATTCTTTGCTATCACGCGTTTCGGTATTAACCCAGCTTCTTTTAATACCAAAATATAAGTAACATACTGGACATTTTGTAATATTCATCCAATCATGCAATTTTACAACAAGCAAATATATACATCAAATATTACATACTAAAGTTTACATAGAACCGACACTATGTTAGAGTCAGTCGTGCACTGTTGATAAAAGATTAAACGTTGTTGATTATACAGGGTGTCTTACAGGGACAAGGTCAGGTGCAGTAATGTACATTATTGTTATTTGCGAAGCATAGGAAATCATTGCTGCCACTAGATGTCACTACCGCACAGCAAAGCGATGTTAAGCGCCACAAGTGGGCGGAACTTACGTATAATTTTTTAGGAATACAGTGTTTATCATATCCCTGAATGTTTACGGCTAAGACAGTTTTATACTCAGGAGCATGAGCTAGAATCAGTGCTTTCCAAACTTTCCCTCATGGCGACACCCTTTTATAGCTTACAGTTGTGCGCGACACCCTTTCACTAATATAAATACATATGGTAGAATTTAGATGGTTCTGACGAGGGGGGGGAGAGGGGGGGACGGTAATAAAGAATCGCTTAAATGTAGTTTGTAAACGAAACTGAAATCCTCGTACGCATTGACATGTTTAATGTTGATCCTGACTGCAGCAATTACGTACACTCATCGCAAGAAAAGGAAACATTACGAACTACGGAGATGTACAACAGAGTAACACCGCAGACAACAATGCCTAACACACACAGTAATCGACCCAACTTCCGAAACACGAAAACTGAATTTCGGAAACCGTTATTCGCTGTCTTGTATACATGTCAGGGCCAGATACGGTTTTGCTGGATCGATTGAAAATGGCATCTGTAAAGTAGCTGCTCGGATTTCTGATTTAGACAGAACAGTGGCTTTTCCCTTTCAGTTCAATATTATCACATTATTTTCAGAAGTATGACAAGTGGTGAATAATTATTTAAGTTCTATTGTTAGGTTCTTGCTTCACCACGACCTCGGAAGTCTACATATTCGGAAAAAATGGATAAATATTTGTCACAAGGAAGAATATGAATGTCATTTCTCGTCCCAGAGTCTGTTAGATGCAGGAAACAGAGAGAACCGTAATCACCCAGCCATACTCCATACTAAACATCGCTACTGAATAGCTTTAGTCAGTGGACAACTGTGAGTGCTTTCACATTCTGTGACAGCTTTTACAGCCACTGTGTCATTGATTGACATTTAATTGTAAGAAACGCTACCGAGGGTGACGTGGCTTTGATAAATCCATTAAAAAAATGCTCAGGTGCAGCTTTCTGAGAAGGAAAGCAGACTACAGTGAAGGTTCGTTCAAGCAGCTGCCAGTTCCAGCAAACTGCGCATGGGAAGAGCTGTTATCGAGTATGAGTAGCAGTTCTGCGCATGCGCAGTTTGCTGGAACCTGGCAACTGGCAGCTGCTTGAACGAACCCTGAGTATCTATTCCTGCTGAAGCAGAGCTGCCGCCTAGCGGCCGAGCACGCAATTAATGTGCACCGATCATTCCTTTAATACGTGATCTGTGGTGCACTGAATGAAGAGAAGGATGATTCGCTGCAGGCGAGTCTTTAGGGTAGTATGAAGGGAAGGATATTTTGTGTTATTTTATGACAAGTTTATTCGTTTAGAGTCTAAATTTGTTGGTCTCGCGACACCCTTGATACTACTACGTGACACCCCAGAGTGTCGCGACACCAAATTTGGAAAGCTCTGAGCTAGACAATAGGATTTATACAGTCGAGCAACAGAAATTTTGTCGTAAATAGAAATACAAAAATTTATGTCACCATATAGCACTTATGATGTTAAAGATAAAACTGACTACGCAAGTACAATGTCATCACGTATATATAGTTACTGATTTTTTGTGAGTGTATTTCCTTTTTTCCTTTTTTATTATATTGCCATGTGATTTAAAAATAATATAATAATAAAAAAAATTCAACATTTTAATTAAAAAGGTAAAAATAAAGGAAACACATAAACAAAAAAATCAGGAACTGTACATATTTGACAACATTCTACTTGTGTAGTAAATTTTATCTTCAAATTTTTAAGTTCTATATAGTGATATAAAATTTTTGTATTTTCATTCACGACAAAATTTCTGTTGCCCACTGTATAAATCCTATTATCTAGCTCGTGATGAAGATTATAAAACTGTCTTACCCGTAAACAATCATGTATATGATAAACATTCGTAAGACAAATGCTATGCAGGTCACGCCCACTTTTTGCGGTTAGCATCGATGTGCCGTGAGGTCACGTCACAATTTTGGACATTTATTGCATCTGACCATGTGCCTGTAAGACATCTTGTGTCATCAACAACATTTAATCTGGTATTAACAGTGCGCGACAACAACTCTAACATCGTATCGCTTCTATGTAAATTGCTGTATGTAATTTTTCATGTATATATTTGCTTCTTGTAATTGTACGAATATTACAACATTCCAGGTGTATAACTTATATTTTATATATTAATAGGTCATCAGAAGATGGCTCAATCCCAAAACTCGTCCTGACAAGGAATAAAAAGGAAGTTCACAATGATTTTTCGGATTTTAAGCAACCATAAAGCATTATTAGAATTTTCATTTGGATTAGCCGCGGTGGAGTAGCCAAGCGGTCTAAAGCGTCTCGCTGCGGAGCGCGCGGTTCCCTGGGGCATGGGTGTGTGTGTTGTCCTTAGGTTAGTTTAACTTAGTTTAAGTAGTTTGTAAGCTACGGACTGATGACCACGCAGTTTGGTCCAATAGATTTACAAACATTTGAACATTTTGAACATTTGGATTAAATAAAAGCGTCGCCATACTCTTCCAAACGTGCTTACTCCTAATAACTTACAGGGTTCCCCATTACTGCCTTACAGTGCTGTTACGCAATGCCATAGCAGGAATAATTCCTTTAATCCCTTACTTCTGAAAATGCTGCTGTTCATAGTATTACTAAAGTGTTTATGTTTCTTGCCTGTGTCCATCATTTTGTTTGGACCTATGTTTATCGTTAATATTTCCTCTTTTCATTTTTATGATTTTTGCAACTTTGCGTGTCGAATGTTAGTGGTCGTCTTTTACGGAAACATCAGATTTTATTCTGTATAGCGGTGTGTAAGCTAAATTAAGGAATAACAATTCCGTTATAACCGTATTCCATTGACATGGTGAGAGAGGAGTTGGCTTTAAAGAGCTGAGCCGTCTGGATGTTAAATCTGTCTTCACGGGAGGTGATGAATAGAGGCGGGCCATCGCTAAGCCGCCGCCGAAGCCTACTGCAGCTAATCCACCCCTCTGGCTTTTTCCGTGCTTTAAGCCTCTGACAGCGAAGCGCTATATCCACAACGTTTCCTGTATTCAAGGCACGTACTAACGTTGCGGCTATACTTTGCACAATACTTCCTCCTCACGTTATCAAATATAGCGCAATACAATGGAAAGATACAAAGATGGATACCTTGCACTCTTTTACGTACCACGGCCATAGAGATCAGACTAGAAGGCTGCCATGGCCAGAAAACCTGATAGACAAATTAAAGTTATTATGCGTACTCTTTTACTGTCCTATTTATTACTTAATAAGACTATAAAGTTGTACTTTGCAATGGATTTAGTCCTAGGGAACCCATTAATCGTCGTGAATGAAGTATTCTATATCCTTCATGCCTATGTACGTAAAAGCAGAAGGGCTAGGAGTGTGTAGTTATTTTCTTTCCATAGGCTACAGATACCGAGATACTATAATTCTGTGTGTTCCTTAATTATTGAGAAAATCTTTTATCTGTCATTTCTTTATTTTCATTCAAAATTTGCCGTATATATAAATAATAATACAGTAATTAGCCCGATTAATTTTCGCAATATTAATGGAGTAAGCATTTCGAAATGCATTGTTCACAACTAAGTCTTTTGACATCGCATAATTATATTGTAATGCAAATAATGCTATAAAAATACTTTGTCCTATATTGAAGTTCACAGTCTTGACCAGTCTCTGTGAAATTACTTTCGCTTAGTTACAGTTTATAAAATTATTGTAATAATGATAACATTGTCGTCTTGTAACACCTCGCAATTTCTCGTTTTACTAAAAGAATATAATCATAAACACTTCCTGAAGCTTTGTAATGTATCCTAAATAGCTGGACATAATCAGTTTAGTCAGCATTGTAATAAACATATTTCGCATATATATATATATATATATATATATATATATATATATATATATATATATATATATATATATATATATATATAATTTTATCCGATATATAAATAATTGTAAAATTGCCTACTGTTTGTGCTGATTAATCTGATGTACATCTTATTTGTGAAAGACGCACATTTTGATTACAGAAAAATAATTTAGGGATGTGACTGTACTAACTTGTTTCTGGAACTTTCAAGAACTCAGCATTATCTATAAATACGAGTGCGACGGATCAGTCAGTCTTTAGTTCGTCTTAGTTTGGCTTAGACTCAGTTTGGTTCAGTCTCAGTGCTTGTAATATCTTGCTGCAGTATATGTTTCTTTTTTATACCGATGCAAATTTTTTATTTTGAAGATAATGAACAGAAGACAAACATACGGCAATATACTTCCATTTACTACAAAGATCCCAGACTGCCAAAATTAAATAGTTTTTTGTCGTCGCATATGCAAGTACCATATCACAGAGTTCAACTAACAAGGAAAGTACATGGGCTCGAACAAACATATCTGTATGAACGTTTGGTTACAGGATCTCTACGTACACCTCAATGTGCTGGTGGGTGTCGTTTTTCTGCAAAGCTCTGCAACCATGCTCTAGATAGCACTGTAGATGTAATTGTAGACGCCATACGTAATGCAGATATCTTAACTATAACTTATCTAATAATCATCGTACATGTTCTCTAACGAATTGTCATCAAAAGCCGTGATGATAGTTGCAACTTTAACCTTCTTCCCGAAAGACGGTTGGTACTCACTGCCACTACTTCCATCGCCTCTTCCCGCACTTACCGTAGCACTACCGCTTGCAATGAGTTGTTCGTCATTATCATCATTATGTGTTAGTGTTACAACAGTATCTAACTTATGCTCATATTTCTGTACCATAACAGATACGAGAAAGCATGAAAATGATTCATCTTCTACACTAATACCATCTTCACGAAGAAGGGTTCTTCGTAACTTCATATCAACTAAACGCAATACATTAGCAGGATTGATTAGCAATCGCCGCCCCATCTGACGCTTCACTACACAAATAACATCACAAAACGCAACTTCGGAGGCACACTGCACCGTCCCTACTGGTGAACCGACAGGTCAAAGTGCAATGCGGCATGGCACACACAGAGGTCTCTAACGGACGACTGCAGAGTTTTGCAGATGCGGGAGTATCACTAGTACAATAAGGGATCTTTACATTATCTCTCATACAATTTTGGTGTATATGTGTTTGTTCAAGCCCAAGTACTTTCCTTGTGAGATTAGATGAACTTCGTAAGATTTATGTGAAACCAACAGCTGCGAAGGCTACAATTCTGTGTTGTGACTCAGTGTGTAGCCAGTTACACAATGCCGCGTTACATCGTTGAGCACCGCAATGGTAACGAGTTGCATTGACACACGTACGTTCGTGGGTTAAAATCTTCTCATATCTGATAATCTCTATTTCAAAATCAAAATTTCTTTGACCGTTACTATTATCAAAATAATTTGTTTGGATGAAATATTTAGGTTATAATACTTCGTTACGTCTTTAACAAGGAACACTTATGTTTCATTTTATTCACGTTTCTGTGGACGTCAAATCTACCATGAAGTCGAGATACCCCTTCAGATACGTTGTCCAAAGTACTGAGTTTAGAACTCATGTTAGTGTGGAGTAGTGGTGTGAATGCGTGAAATTTTACTTGGCGGCGAATCAGTTTCATCTGTTATGATGGAATGTGAGAAAGAGTGGAAGAGATGTAGCGAATGAGAATGGTGGCTGTTGCAGCCTTGCTGAGAGTTTTCTGAACAATTTTTATGACCCCAGTGTAGCGAAATCAGAGTGCCGGCTAGCTACATTGAACATACTTTTTTGTCGTCTATAAAATTTCCTTTGATTGTGAAGATCTTAATATATCGAATGAGCCTCAACACCCAAAATGAAACTGGACTCCGTAACCCGAAAAATTGTTGCGACCTTTCGGAAAAATCAGTTTTTCATGAGAATTAGCGCTTTTGTGATTTAAATGTTCCACGTGTTAACGAATGTTACAACACTCAGGGTTTCCCGTACTCGGAATACCCCTTTTATTTCATGACATAGATACAACCATGTTTAAACAATCTCCCTCCGTACACAATGAATAGGCTTGATAGTATCGCTGTTGTTTACGAACTTAACTACAAAACCATTTTTTCGGATGGAGTCACGAGGTTATCTTGAAGACTGATGACTAACGATGCTGCTGAGTACAGGAAACTATTGTTATTGGATGATTCCAAGAGATTGCCGAACTACGTTCATGTTGTTATTTATTGGTGTACTGAACTGATGCTCACTTTCAATGTAGATAGATGCTATACCATTTCACCAGCAAGCGAAACTGTGCGACTATATCTGATTACTTGATTTTATTTCTCACAACATGACTGAAATAAATTCGTACGAATAGACAGAACGAACACGTGACACCGTGATTTTCATCCCTGTACTTCACACTCCACAAGTACGATCCTCCATTTATCTGTGTTACCTCCCTAGTGTAAACAATACAGTTCAAGATAAACATTTCAGTATCCCAAACAATTTAGTATTAGACGAATCACACACAGCTTCTGTTCCCAAGACTTCCATCATAGTGTATATGACCCTATCTAATGTAATACCTTCAACTCATATTCTTCAATAAACTGACGTGCAAACGCTATGTACTATTTCAGGTGCATGAAGCGAGTAGCGCGAGTTAGCATGTCCAAACTTAAGGCCAACAAAAGTCTGCGTCTTATACATAATCAGCTGTTGCGTTGGATCTGCACAGTTTACACATTATAGTTAGAGCGGTACATGTTCTTTTATTCTTTTGTGGATGAAAGTCGGATAACCAAACAGCGGCTGCCTGAAATGGATGAAAACTTAGAATTCCGTCGTTAAAATCCGGCCGGCCGCGGCGGCCGAGGAGACTGAGGCGCGCCAATCACGGTCTGCACGGCTACTACGGTTGGGGGTTCGAATTCCCCCTCGGGCATGGATATTTGTGCCGTCCTTAGTGTTAGCTAGTTCATAAGTAGTTTGTAAGTTTAGGGACTGATGACCCCGTAGTTAAGTCCCATAAGCTATCCAAAAATTTGAACAATTTTTTTTGTTAAAACCCGTCAGAAACTTTGCTGTTTGTTAAGAGGTTATAGAAATATCGTTAAATGTATAAGTAAGGAAACGGAACATTTCGCCATTAGGAGTAGGAGGGGGTAGTAAAATTATATTATTATTAAACTTAATAAATTTCATTATGATACGATTAAGTATATAATACTCTATATTGATAAAAGTGCGCCTCGGTTGCACAGTGGTAGAGTGCCAGACTACAAATCCAAAGGTCGCGGGTTCGATCCCCGCCAGGTCCTAGGATTTTTATCTGTCACTTTCCACTTCTTTCACCTCTGGCAGTATCGCTCATGTGAAAAATGCCGAGCAGCACCGTGGTTCGGAACCCACGTTAAACTGTAGGTCCCCCTATAACTGGCTGGGTAAGTCAGTTCGAAGGTCGGAGGAAGGCAACGGCATACCACCTTCAAACAGGACCATGCCTAGTAAAGCACTGTGGTGTTCAAACCAATCTTCGGATTGATGACTGATTTACCTTTTATTGATAAAAAATCAATGTGTTTCCTATGGACTGCAAGACCTGGAGAAATTTTGATGAAATTTCCAGGAAATCTTTGGATTATCCCAGTGGGTGATCCTGTGAAGGTTGGTAGAGATCGGATCAAGATATTTATTGATTTACAGAATATAACATGAAGTATAAAACGTGTGGCAGTTCGAATGACAGTAGGACCCCTAGCACAGAAAGAGACGACACTTTGTATCGTGCCATTCTTCTGTTTCTGCAGTGCTGCTGCTTGGAGCGCTGGCGTCGCATCCACGACTGTGCATTGATAGTGCCGCCACAGTTGTGCAAAATATGAACTTTTACGTATATGTTAGGATGTGATATTTGTATAAAAATATGGATTAAACACTCTTTTGAATAAGTATGCTATTTGTTGTGTTGGGTCATGTCACATACAACATAGAAGCCAATAAAAGACATGAACACATCGATTTTTATAGATATAATAGGTAAATTGCAGCCATACGAAGCCATCATAAGAGGGGAGTCGGAAAATAAATTTCCCTGTCGACTGTGGGCAGAGTTGTGTATGAAAGAAAAAAAAATGAATGTGACATTAAAAATAAGACATATTTTTATCTTTCTACATAATTTCCAAGTACATTGAGACATTTTTGTCAAACCGCTTTATAAGTATCAAAATGCCGTCCAGGAAAAACCTAGGTCTTTGCTCATGGAGAAGTGTGGAACAGCTATGGAATGGAAACATCCGTCATCACCTGTCTGAAAGAAGTTCTAAAGCACTCTGTTTGCAGGTAAAGTGCTATTTACCATTTTCTGGGACGCCCAAAGAGTTTTGTTGATGGGATTTTTGGAGGATGCAACCATCAATGCTGTGCAGTATTGTGCCACTGTTGAAATTGAAAGAGGTGATTCCGAAAAAGCGGCCTAGATTTCTCAGATCTGGCGTTCTGCTGTTGGGTGGCAATGCGAGACCACATTCGGTGATGGCAATGCAAAACCATATTGCAATTCTTGGTTGGAAGCGCCTACACCATCCGGCATCAGTCCTGATCTCGCACCAAGTGACTTCCATCTGTTTCCAGATTTGAAGAGGACTCTCGGCAGAAGGCGCTTTGGAAGCAATGCTGATGTCAAACAAGCCGTTCAAAGCTTTCCATGTGGAAAGCCCTGGTTTATCCTGGAAGGCTTTTTTAAGCATAATGTCTAAATGTCAAAATGTACTTGGAAAGTATGTAGAAAAATAAAGATATGTCTTATCTTTAATGCCTCATTCTATTTTTTTCCCTTTCATACATAACTCTACCCACGGTCGACATGGGAAACTTATTTTTCAACTCCCCTCGTATTACTGAGATTTGATATGTATCAAATAGCATGCAAGTCATGTAAAATAAATTGCTAATTTTATTTGAATGCATTATGGATTTTCTGATTCTGCATTTGGTGTTGTTTTGTCTTAGTCACAAAGTATTATCTATAACTAACGCTCTGGTTACCAAATGTGTCTGTCGTGTGCCAGATATATCTACACTTTTGTGTAACATCACTTAAAATCTTCCTGAGCATTGCAATAAGATTGTCAGGCGAAATATTGGAACTAAAATTAATACTGTCCCTGAAGCACGAAAGAAATTGATGGAGTATTCGATCCACTGGAAAAGATACGAGAAACACTATTCCATCATTAGTTAAATAAAAGATGAAGTATTGAATCATGCACCCGGTATTTACTGAAATCATTTTTATTCTTTACTGAGATGTATTCAAGTAAGGTTTATGCTGAAAACCATGCTGCTACATAATACTTATTTGTTAGTAAAATTCATGAGTACTTGGTACAGTATTTTGATATCAGTAAAAGTACTTAAAATGTTGTGTTGATATGAATGCCACTATGATGTCATTCTTTATCTGAGAGATATGTGATAATTTAAATTCTATAAAATATCCTCTTTAATGAATATTTCTGAAAGTTACACGCTGAAATTATCATATATGGAGAATAAAAGACACCCTAAAGGTCCATATCTGATTGGATAGCTTGTGTTTCTTCAAGATATAAACGTTTTTGTTATCTGCAGGGCCCACAGTGTTAGTGACGTCGTACATCGACATTTTAATAATAAGAAATATATAATTTCAGGACTGTATATTCTTAATTCGTATTAGTTACACTATAAGCTTATTTCGACTTAAAAGTCATCTTCAGTTGTTACGCCACATTCTTTTATGCTATGACGTGATTATATATATAAAGGAAGAAGAAAAAAATAATAAAATATATCACGTCACAGTAATCTCGAAATGTACAGCATGAAGAATGTGGCGTAACACCTGAAGATGACTTTTAAGTCGAAATAAGCTTATAGTGTAACTAATACGAATTAAGAATATACAGTGTTGAAATTATATAATTCTTATTATTATAAACTTTTTGTTTGTAACATTCTGTGTCGAAATTAAACCACTATTATCATATAACTGCAATTGTTGTAAGGAGGCAAGTTTTCCTGCATATTCCGAGCTCACAAGCACATTCTACTCGTCAAGACGAATCGAGTTTATACTCGATAGGGTACGGACATTTTCAATGATAATAATATTATAGGATATGCAAGGTACGAGATCATGTTGCAAGTGTGACAAGATAATCAAGGCTGACACGTACTAGTGCACAAACACACAGAGTTTTTGTAAAGCGGAGGCTAGGCGGCCGCATGCCAACGGCTAACATGAAAGCGCAGGTGGGCAGAAGCCACAACAGGCCACCCCAGGTGGTCTTACGCACAAAAGCAACTTAGAAACACTCGTTCCACTTACTCGCCCTCGCGCCGTCTGTGTGGCGTTGCGCACTAGTGGTGCGATGCTCTCGCAGCGATTTCTTGAGCGATGAGGCGACAAAGACTCTGGCGCAGTATTGCACTAAACACAGCACCCCTGTCGTGGAGCAGATCTTAGTGAATCTCCGGTGGAGAGTACTAAAGATTGCGCATTGTTCATAGTGTTGGCCGAAATACTTCATATCTGGTGTGAACACAGACACAGAACATTAGTTAACGCTTGCAACATGGTGGGTTAGTCTGAGGCTGCCGTAGCATGCCAATTTATAGCCAGATTTATAGGTAGTTCTTGACTTCATCAAGACGCAGGGAAAGTGCGATCGGCAGTAGTCGATCAAGACAGACAATATTTAGCTTCGGTTTCAGCGAACGACTAGCAGCCGTCAACGCAGTTAACGGTATTGTGTGCGAACGCTTTAGGGGAACTCCATCCATCCCCAAACAGTAATAACAAATACAGTTTCGCAGGCTTTCCCGGCGTAATAGTTCTTCATAGTTTCTTCGGGTTTGCTGCCGGATTATGAAGTAAAACTGACCCAATATTTCGGCGGTACACCTGTCCGCCATCCTCAGGGGAACTGCTACTGCTGGACTCGCCGACAACTACTCAGTTGTCGGCGAGTCCAGCAGTAGAAGTTCCCCTGAGGATGGCGGACAGGTGTACCGCCGAAATATTGGGTCAGTTTTACTTCAAAATCCGGCAGCAAACCCGAAGAAACTATAAATAACAAATACATTTTTACCACTGAGTAACGTTTCACACTTTGCCAGATCCTTGGACGTAAACTGACGAAATTGAATTGATTTTAAAGTCAAGTATCTATCCTGCAACCTATCTGAAATTTGGAAACTAAAATATCTAATTTATTGTTTTCATAAATTTGAGTTTTCTAAATACGTTAAACAATAAAAGATGCGATTCAAAATCAGTCTTTTATTTCAGTAACGAGGGACATCAGTAGTTACACTTCGTTAATTTTAAGATTTTTTCTTACAGGAAATGTCATCTACGTCTATCTTTACGTAAGTGATAAAATTTCACCGATCGCAGACAGGCAAGGAGCATCTTACTGACTTCTATGTGACATGCTGTTGATGTCTTCCTTGCAGGATCCTCGGGTACAATAGGCCAGATAAGTCAATTGCGCACTATAAATAGTTGGAAGAGTAGAATAAAATCTCAACATCATAGGTTTCACGTTAGATTGTGTATCTTAAAAAAAGCCCTAGGTGATAAAAACTATATTTACTACGTCGCTACGACGTGTTTGCTCCAGTTGCCTCATCATCGTATGCAGGGACGTCTTAGTTATAACAAATGTATTACATTTGTTCCTTAACAAAGTTGATCAATTATACAGTATAGTAAAAATCTTTGAACAAACTCAAGGAAGTCATTTGAGCAGTGCACTTGTCCTATTCGCTGAACTATCTTTTTATTTCACAAGTTTATGACGGTAATAACGTTTTTCCTTTAAGTTTTACGTCTAGTTTATTATTTCAGAGAAAATGAGAAAAAAATATTATAAAGCTGAAATTCGACTTTCTTCCAGTCGTAGATTAAGATATGTGGTCCAACCTGCAGCCTATTACCTTTAAGTAGACGGAAAGTGCCATTCCTTTTCAAACTCACAATTCGTGATAAATCTCTCTGACATTAACAGCCGTAAAACACATATGAGTCTTTGTCCGGAGTGACTTAAAGTAGAACGACCACGTTAAAGCAGTTTGAAGAAGATTAGTCTGTAATATTGGGAATTATTGGAAACACGCAAATGACAGATAATTCTTCCACCTAAAAATTGGGTAAAAAGTCACTCTTCCGGCTTATTCATATGTATTGATTATTAGTCGGGACCTTGACTCCATTCGTATAATAAGCACGAGTGTTTTATGAAAACTCATCAAACTCCAGTGGCAGTCGATTTATGAGAGTGGTGTGCATCGCACTCTGCTTTTAAATGGAACTCCCAAAACCGGATTCCGTGATCCAACTACCCAATCTCGCTTCTGCTTGGTTATGCAAATATTCCAGTATTGACTCTGAAATTGCGGTTCTAGCTGCCAGATATTTCGTTCCACAATAAAGTTCCTCTCCGATTTAAAAGGAAAACAGTTTTTGAAACGTTATTCGGTAATCGGATTAGATACTGTTTTAAAAAAAGATATTCGGGTAGCCAGGATGCATGAGACTATTTGTTCTGCGAAAAAGTAGAAATGTTAGACTGAGACATTGTGTACATTCCGATATTTAATTGAAGAGCTACAGCCTTTGTGTTGACTGAATCGGAAACTGGCTCACCTAACTTTTCAAAGGCAATATACATAAAACAACTGGCGTCCGGAAAACCAATATTTGACAGGTCTAGGAAAAACACTTTAGGTCTTTCCGTGTAAACATGACCCCAAAAATCCGAGACCCAGGGTTTGTCTTCCGACAGTTTTATCATATGTAAACGTAACTGTCGATAGGATCACTGTTATAATTTTCTGAGTGTCATACTCCTTCAGCGAATATGTGCGGAATGTAGATTGATATGTAATTTTTGAAAGTATTTATTTTCTAATGTTCAAATGTTTGTATAGCTTATGGGACTTAACTACGGGGACATCAGTCCCTAAACTTACAAACTACATATTCGAACACCCGACCGTAGTGGCCGTGCAGACCGTGACTGGAGCGCCTCAGTTCCCTCGGCCACCGCGGCCGGCTTTATTTTCTACCTTATACTTACTAATAGTGCGCCTCGGTTGCACAGTGGTAGAGTGCCAGACTACACATCCAAAGGTCGCGGGTTCGATCCCCGCCAGGTCCTAGGATTTTTAATCTTTCACTTTCCACTTCTTTCACCTCTAGCAGTATTGCTCATGTGAAAAATACCGAGTAGCACCGTGATTCGGAACCCACGTTAAACTGTAGGTCCCCCTATAACTGGCTGGGTAAGTCAGTTCGAAGGTCGGAGGAAGGCAACGGCATACCATCTCCAAACAGGACCATGCCTAGTAAAGCACTGTTGTGTTCAAACCAATCTTCGGATTGTTGACTGCTTTACCTTTTTTACTTACTAATACACTTGTTTGTTCAAAATCTTTATATGTTTGTTAAGCTTATGGGACTTAACTACAAACTATCTTGTATAAACATTAATGCCCGAGGGGGATTCGAACCCGCGACGGGGCACGGCCTCGTGCATCGGAGCATAGCGCCTCAAGGTGCTCTGCCACTCCGCAGCTGCACTAGCTAAGCAGTCAGCCTTTGTGAGAGATGTGATGTCCTGGAGCAAGGTGGGGCAGTATCGCAGACATTTAACTTACATTCGGAAGGAAAGAGGCTTAAACCCCCTTTCGCCTATGTTGATTTTTATTTTCTGTGGTATAACTGATAAGAGTGAGATTAATGTAGTGATGGTTCTTCTTTTATTCCATTATCCGAGCTAGCACCTTATCTCACATTTACCTCAACGTCAACGGAACATTAAAATTTAACTTTCTTTTCACCCTTCAAATTCTCAGTGGAAAATCCTGATAATTTTACATGATTTTATGGGTGAATTATGAAGAATTTCTAATTAAGCCCATTGTAAATAGCTCTGCCAATCCTTAAATATTTCAAGCTTCTACATCTACATCCATACACAGCAAGAAACCTCAAGGTGTGTGGCGGAGGGAAATTTGCGCAGCCGGCCGCGGTGGCCGAGGTGGCTGAGGCGCTCCAGTCACGGTCAGCCCGGCCACTACGGTCGGGGGTTCGAATCCCCCCTCGGGCATGGATATTTGTGCCGTCCTAGTTCGTAAGTAGTTCATAAGTAGTTTGTAAGTTTAGGGACTGATGACCCCGTAGTTAAGTCCCATAGACTATACAAACATTTGCACATTTGAATTTTGCGCACCATTTTCGCTTCGTCAACTTCCAGTAGCGTATGGCTCCCGGAAAAAGATTGCCTGTATGACTCCGTGTGGGCCCTAATCTCTCTGATCTCATCCTTGTGGTCGCTTCGCGAGGTGTACGTAGCAGGAAGCAATATATTGGTTGACTCATCACGAAACATACGCTCTCGGAACTTTGACAGAAGCCCGTACTGCGATACAGAACGTCTCTCTTGTAGCGTCTGCCACTGGAGTTTCCTAATCATCTCCGTGACGCTTTCGCGCTTACTAAATGAGCCCGTAACGAAGTGTGCTGCTGTATGTTGGATATTCTCTATGTCTTCTATTAACCATACCTCGTACGGATCCTACACAGATGAGCAATACTTAAGCGACGGCAGAACGAGAGTTTTGTAACCTTCATTTGGTGACGGACTACACTTCCTGAGGATTTTTGCAATGAATCTTAGTCTGTCCTCTGCCTTGCCTACGACTGATTTTATATCATCATCCCATATCAAATCGCTCCGTATATCTACTTCCAGATATTTTATGAAAGTAGCGGCTTCCAGTGTTTGTCCTGATTCTAAGTATTTATATAATAAAGGATATTTATTTCTATGTAAACGCAGAACTTTACACTTGTTTATGTTGACGATAAGTTGCCATTCACTGCATCATGCGTCAATAAGCTACAGATCCTACTGCAAGTCGTTACCTTTTTCCAGTGTCGCGACTTCTCGATAAACTGCAGCATCATCCGCAAAAAGCCTCATTGAACTTCAGATGTTATCTACGAGGTCATTTATACACTACTGGCCATTAAAACTCCAACAACAAGAAGAAATGCAAATGATAAACGTGTATTCATTGCACAAATATATTATACTAGAACTGACATGTGATTACATTTTCACGCAATTTGGGTGCATAGGTCCTGAGAAATCAGTGCCCAGAACAACCACCTATGCCCGTAATATCGGCCTTGATACGCCTGGGCATTGAGTCAAACAGAGCTTGGATAGCGTGTACAGGTACAGATGCCCATGCAGCTACAACACGATACCACAGTTCATCAAGAGTAGTGACTGGCGTATTGTGACGAGCCAGTTGCTCGGTCACCATTGACCAGACGTTTTCAATTGGTGAGAGATCTGGAGAATGTGCTGGCAGGGCAGCAGTCGAACATTTTCCGTATCCAGAAAGGCCCCTACAGGACCTGCATGATGCGGTCGTGCAGTATCCTGCTGAAATATACGGAATCATCCGAAAAAAATGACATTTTGCCATTCAAAAAATGTTCAAATGTTTGTATAGTCTATGGGACTTAACTGCATGGTCATCAGTCCCTAAACTTACAAACTACTTATGAACTACGTACAACTAAGGACGGCACAAATATCCATGCCCGAGGGTGGATTCGAACCCCCGACCGTAGTGGCCGTGCGGACCGTGACTGGAGCTCCTCAATCCCCTCGGCCACCGCGGCCGACTTTGGCCATTCGTGTACCCAGGTTCGTCGTTGCGTACACCATCGCAGGCGCTCCTGTCTGTGATGCAGTGTCAGGGGTATCTGCAGCCATAGCTGATAGTCCATGCTGCTGCAAACGTCGTCGAACTGTTCGTGCAGATGGTTGTTGTCTTGCAAACGTCCCCATATGTTGACCGAGGGATCGGGACGTGGCTACACGATCCATTACAGACATACGGATAAGATGCCTGCCGGCCGCGGTTGCCGAGGGGACTCAGTCTCGAGGCAGCCGTGGCGGACGACGGACTTGCGGCGGCAGCGCGAGGCACCGAGTGTAAACAAAGGCTGTTTACCTGTTGACAGGTTGGTCTTGGCTGCACTTACGCTTAACTCCTATTTGAAATGATTGTATGCCGGAAAACATGATGGAATCTCAATCTTATTTGAGAAAAGATACGATAAAATTTACGTTTGATCGTAGCTATGTAAGACCCAAGCCTTTAGAGTTAAAAATATGGCTATCTGAAAAAGTTAGGATTACTCAAGACGATATTGAAGGAGTACATTTATCTTTTGTTCAATGTGCTATGTATGTTAAATTGAAAGATCCTACTATGTGCAACATTATTGTAGATAGGATTGGTGATAGAATAAAATTTAATCACTCTGACGGACATGTTAGTGACGTACTAGTATGCCATGCAGGACTAGGAATACGAACTGTGAGAGTGTTTGAACTGCCTTTTGAGGTACCGGCGGAGGCAATTGATGACGCTTTTAAACCTTATGGGCGTGTAATTTCAAATGTAGCCGAAAAATGGGCGGAAGCTCATATGTTTCCTGTCCTTAACGGTGTACGACAAGTAAAAATCGAACTGTTACGGCATTTACCATCCTATATGAATATTTGTGGCTATCGAGCTTTGATTATATATGACGGTCAGCCTCGCACTTGCGCGTTATGTGGCTCTACTGACCATGTACGCGCTGAGTGCAAGAAAAAAAGAGTGGCTCAGTTGCCTTCCGCGGAAGAGGTAACTTCTGGGCCGGTAACCGCGATGAAGCTGACATACGCTGCCGCCGCAGTCTCCCCGAAACGACCCGAACGCGCATTGTCGGACCAAGGCACGGCGTCTACACAGCAGATCGTAGCCTTAGGAGAACACGAAATCAGTCCGGTAGCCAAAAGGATGGAAACAAAGGCAGTCCCGTATGCAACCATCAGCAGTCAAAATGAAACTCCTTCTGAACACCTATCCGACACTTTGAGAGATGAATCTCAAAGACAGGGTACATCGGCTTTTGAGCAAAATGCAGAAGACACGACAAATTTGTCCCATAATGATGTTGCACAAAACGTTGCAGTAGTAGAGGATCCCCAGCGTGACAGTGCTACTTCTGCAATAATTCGGCCCGACAATATCAATAGGGTCAGCCCCGAAGAGGCACAGAATGTAGATGGTGAACTATGCTCCCGAAGTCTAAGTGTGCAGGGGAAAGATTCGTCGCCGAAGCAAGCCATTGAGTCTCAGGGGGAACCCTCAACCAGGACAGAAACTTTACGTTCTCCGATACTACCTCAGGAGTTGAGTGAGAAATCTCCAGACGTTTCTTCAGAAAAATCTCTTACTAAATCGCCAAAAAAAAAGTAATAAAAGAAGAATAGCCCATCAGGCAGCTGAGAGTATAGCCCCAGCTATAAGGGAAAAGCTGCGGAATATTAAAGAAGGACCAAGAACGCAGAAAAAGGAGTCTGCTATGAACTTACAGAAGGAGAAACAAAGCCAAACCTCACACAAGAGTTCCAGCGCTGAAAATCAAATGACCCTTGACCCACCAACTACAGAACAAGAAGAAAGATCTCGGTTAAGAGATGACAATCAAGAGGGACGAAAGGAGTGGGCTGACGAAGTAGAAGATCAAGATCCGGAAAGAGAAGACACCAGCGACATGGATTTTTACTAATTTTACACAGATGAAGTACGAAGCGTATAATTCAACCACTTATACCTAGGCTTCTTAAAGGTGTATTTGCAATTTCATCCTGTACGACAGTATGAGTGCATGAGTATGGTGTTTGCAAAAACTGCACAGTACCATACCATTGGAGTCCAGAAGCGAGGGGCAAAATGTGTTTTAAAAAATTGGATTACAATTGTAGTCACTTTCCAATCATGTACGAATGCTTTACGGTGATGCCATCAATGTTTTCTCCTCTTTTTATAATACTAAATGCAGCAAGCTTATAAAATAGTCACACTTAATATCAATAGAATATGGTCAGCTCTCAAATTAACATCCTTGCAACAATTCATATATGACTCTGATGCTGACATAGTGTTTCTCCAAGAGGTTATGACAACAAACCTACATATTCCTGGTTTTCAGACTATCTTAAATGTAGCTTTTGAATATAGCACGGGAGTAGCGCTCCTGATTAGGGATGGTATTCCCATCAAAGACTTAGAACAATTAGAATCAGGACGAGGTATAGGATGTAAAATTTATGACGTTACCTTTGTTAACCTGTATGCCCCTTCCGGAAACAGTAACAAACTCCAGAGAGCAAATTTTTTTAGAGATGAACTTATTTACCTGCTACGAAAGAATCCGCAGAATGTAATTATTGGAGGCGATTTTAATTGTGTCCTTAACCGAAAGGACCAGACTCCTAATTTTAATTATTGTAAAGAGCTTCATGACTTAGTACAAAAAAATGCACTTTAAAGATGCCTGGGAAATTAAGTATCCAACTTTAGTAAAATTTACGCACTTTACCTCATCTTCGAGTAGCAGACTCGACAGAATTTACATCTCTGATCCACTCACTGAAAAAGTTATAGTAGCGGACGTCATCCCGGCCTGTTTTTCAGATCATTCCGCGCTGTCAGTAACAATAAATTTACCACGACAGCCCACAAAAATGTATCGAACTCAGTGGCACCTCAATACATCGATATTAAATGATGTAAAATTACGTGACGAGATTACGACATCATGGAATTATTGCTTGCGGTCAATGTGTAGGTACCCGTCCAAATCCGAGTGGTGGACAAAAGTAGGCAAAAAGAAGTTGAGGCAAAGCTTAATTATCTATAGTCGTGAAAAAGTCAGAGACAACAAGCGAACCTTCGAATTTTACTACAGTGTGTTACGAGATCTCTACGAGAAGCAGCAACTAACAAACACAGAATTACAACAAATTAAAGAAATAAAAGCTAAAATGTTAAGTATAAAAAGAAAGCAGTTAGAAGGTCTGAAAATTAAATCTAAATCTAAATGTCTTGCAGAGGAAGAAACTACGTCATTATACCATTTGATAAAACATCAATCTCTCCGTAAACGCACGTTTATTGATGACCTCGTCACAGAAAACGGGCACCTACTCACCACCCACCCAGAAATTGTACAAGAAATTTTCCAGTATTACGAAAAACTGTATACAGCAAACGATATTGATGACGCTCCATTATCGCAAGTAGTGAATTCCTTGAATAAAATTATAACACCAGAGGATAACACTGAATTTTTAACTGATTTTACAGTGGAAGAAGTTTTCGAACTCGTGTCCAAATCACCCTCAAATAAATCACCAGGCCCGGATGGACTTCCAAAAGAATTTTATTTGAGTTATTGGGATATAATTGGACCAACTTTTACAGCAGTTTTAAATGAAATAATAAAAGGAGGAATCATACCCCCGGAGCTGAAAGAAGGAAAAATTGTTTTGGTGTCGAAAAGTAAAGGTCGGAAGAAAATCAGCGGGTTTCGGCCGATAACACTGATGAACTTCGATTATAAAACCATTGCTAGAGCGATCAATGAGAGGATGACACCATTAATACGGAAAGCAGTCACCACACATCAAACCTGTTTCCCAGGGCGATCTATTATGACAGCAACTTCCGAATACAGAGATCTGGTTTCGATAGTCGCCGTTACCAACATTAAGTGCGCGTTACTGTTTTTAGATTTTAGTAAAGCCTTTGATCGAGTTAGTCATCGATACATCGAGTGTATACTACAGCAAATAGGAATAGAAGAAAGAGCTCTTGGGGTGGTACGCAACATGATAACTGATATTAAGGCATCCGTATCCATAAATGGCCAGCTGTCAAAAGCAATAACTATACGGAAAGGTGTTCCCCAAGGAAGTCCTCTTTCCATGTTACTATATGTGTTATCACTTGAACCGCTACTTCGCACGATAGAAGAAAAACTAAGTGGAGTGACAATGTCGGGCACAAATTTTGTAGCGAGAGCCTATGCAGACGACGTGGGCATCGTTATACGGCGGGAGGATGAAGTAGATCTTCTGAAAGAAGAAATTGATAACTATTGTAAAGCTTCTGGGGCGCAACTCAATACTGATAAAAGTAAAATTTTAAATCTTAGAGGACTCGAACATTTAGATATAGAGTGGGCAAGTTTCGTGGAAACTCACAAAACTCTGGGTATTATCATTAATAAGTGCCCCATAAAAATGTCCGCTATAAACTGGAAGCAGACAGCTGGAAGAATTCGTGGTGCACTAATGGACAACAAATGCCGCTCAGTGAACCTTACTCAGAAAATTAAAATAATAAATACGTATATTTTTTCGAAAGCTTACTATCTAGCACAGATCTTTCCATTGCCGAAATTGCAAGGAAAAACCATTATGCAACTTGCAAGCAGGTACGTGTGGCACGAAAGTATTTTTAAACTAAAACCCAGCGATTTGGCCAAGTCCAGAAAAGCAGGAGGTCTTGGTCTAACTGACATCTGCAGAAAGGCTTTGGCACTTTACATAAAAAGAATAGTAACACTTTTAAATAACGAGCCTCATACCATAACTGCCAAACTCTTCACAGCTGTCCGTCCTGTAAGTATGCAACAGCCCATTAATGTCGGTAACTTAAACTATAAACTGAAACATATAAAAGATTTTTACCTTGAACTTAGCTACATAGGAGAGGCCACGATGAAAAAATTACATTTAACAACTAAAGAAGTTATTGAAAAATGGCAACAATCCCACAGTCCTAACAATATTGAATCAAAGTATCCGTTGGTAGACTGGAAAACTGTTTGGAAAAATCTTAGCCTTCACATTCACTGTTCCGATGTCGTCTCGTCCTGGTATAAAGTCGTGAACAATCTTATTTCAACCAATGAAAAATTATATAAAATTGGTTTGAGTAACACAAACAAATGCTCAAAATGTGGCCTCGTGGACACATTAAAACACCGATTCACTTGTGGCAACCATCTACAAAATTGGAAGTGGGTTCAGAAAAAGTTAGGGCTACTTACACGACGTTCGGAAACGTCTTATTCAACAGATATATTATTGTGGCCCGACACCGAATTTTATCCATCAACAAAAAATAACACAGTGATGTGGCTCCTCGGAAACTACGTCAATTTTGTAGTCAACAGATGTGGAGGTGACAGCAGTGTAGAATTTTTCTTATACATGGCAGCAGCATATTTACAAGTACGACAATATCCAAAGATAAAAAACAACTTTGGGAACATGATAGGAATTTTGTTCGAGAAGGAGGGAATTGGTTAAAGAAGATAATGTAAGACGAAGTAGAAGGGAAAAAAATGACGAACCCATTGATGATGAGATTGATCCAAATATATAGGTATCTATATATATATATATATATATATATATACATTTGAAACACATTACAAGGAAAAAAATTTTAGTTATACAAGAAGTTGTATCATATTTTGGACTGGTCATGGCAATGACATTTCGTTTCATCACAGTAGAGACTGCTGGATTTCATTTGTCGTTTAATTTTACTGAAATCGTAAGAACTTTTTATTCCTTTAAAATTAGAATTTTGTTTAGTGCAGAAAACTGTATTGTGTTATATCGTCAAGAAGAAATTAACAGCACCATGGGAATCTTGGTTGGATTATTTGATATATAAACAATACAACGTCCTAGCAGAAATAAATTATTCTAAGGAAATTACTTTCCTGATGTAAATCGAAAGTAGCATGACCGACCTCATTTACGGAGAATAATTATTTTGTTATTATTAAAAAAAAAAAAAAAATCAGCAACGGGTGACTTCGGAGTTTTAGAGAAGACAAAAATAAAGCAAAAACGAAATATTATTGATTATCAAGAGAAAACGACCAGGAATCCTACTGCACAGGCAGCTCACTTTTCGAGAAGACGAGCTTTGAGGTCAGACCGGAGCTGGAAAAAAAAAAAAAAAAAAAAAAAAAAAAACGCCGAAGAAGGCGACATTTGGAGAGCGAAAGAAAAGGGGGACTAAGGCGCTCCAGTCACGGTCTGCACGGCCACTACGGTCGGGGGTTCGAATCCCCCCTTGGGCATGGATATTTGTGCCGTCCTAGTTCGTAAGTAGTTCATAAGCAGTTTGTAAGTTTAGGGACTGATGACCACGCAGTTAAGTCCCATAGACTATACAAACATTTGAACATTTGACTTGATAAGATGCCTGTAATCTCGTCTGCAAGTGATACGATGCCGTTGGGATACAGCACGAAGTTCCGTATTGCCCTCCTGAACCCGCCGATTCTATATTCTGCTAACAGTCATTGGATCGTGACCAACGCGAGCAGCAGTGTCGCGATACGATAAACCGCAATCGCGATAGGCTACAATCCGACCTTTATCAAAGTCGGAAACGTGATGGTACGCATTTCTCCTCCTTACACAAGGCATCACAACAGTGTTTCATCAGGCCATGCCGGTCAACTGCTGTTTATGTATGAGAAATCGGTTGGAAACTTTCCTCGTGTCAGCACATTGTAGGTGTCGCCACCGGCGCCAACCTTGTGTGAATGTTCTGAAAAGCTAATCATTTGGTTATCACAGCATCTTGTTCCTGTCGGTTAAATTTCGCTTCTTTAGCACGTCAACTTCTTGGTGTTGCAATTTTAATGGCCAAGAGTGTATATTTTTTGAACAGTAACGTTTCTACAACACTCCCCTGAGGCACGCTAAGAACATTTTAATGTATGAAGACTTCTCTCCGTTGAAAACTGTATTGCGTCTATAATGATTTCGAGTACCATTCTTCCTTCATTTTTCAAGCGAGTGTTCCTCAATGTTTTGCATCTGCTTTTCGCTCTTTGATACGGTTACACTTCCTCCTCCTACTACGAAGTATGTTTGTATACACAAGAATCATCTTTATAAGGTGTACATACCTTGAAGAATTATAGGAGAGACTTTATACAAATAATTTCAACCCATAATCTACTTTTTTTAATCGTTAGTTTCGTAATATACTAGTTCAGAACCTAAATGAAGACAGTCGCAATTTTTATTTTTATCTTATTCCCTTGCGTCATTCAGCAGAAGAACTGAAATATGCACACCGAGCCACAAAATTTGAAGGCAAGGAACTTGAAATAATCTGCCATTTTTATTATTAAAGGCATGAAATATTTTTGGAATTAGAGCTGCGAGCGGAGCGGACCGTTAATGGATTTTCGCGTTTAATCTAGATAGACAGCGTTTCCCAATTCAGTGCATCTCATTCCATTTTTATCCTGTTAGCTTTAATTATCGCAGGTGCATTACGAGAATGGCTAATTAATTGGGTTAGCAAGCGAGATCTTTGCGTTTTGTTAAAAAATCTACAGTGCTACTGTCTTTTAAATCGTATACTTGTGCGTGTGGGAAGGTTGGCGTAGCGTCTTCTAGAATTATCGTGATTTGTTTCCGTAGAAATACATGTAATGAGTAACTGGACCCACGAATATTTTGGTTGACACATGGGAGATCGAGGCACGGCGACTAATTAGGTTTCATAACTAATTATTTAGTTCAGACTCAATCCTAAAAGTAGCATCTACTAAGACCTCACTATACAATGACTCATTGCAGGCACTACCATAAGTAAGCGCATTACTTAACTGTTTTGAACATAATTAACAAATAACATATTTGGTTATTATTTGCTACTCGACATTACACGGTATTCGTTTCAGAATCTGTATTTGTTATTGATTTTAACACATTCGGCTGGGTGAAACTAGTTAAAGTATGTTGACTGGGACAAGCTGACGATTTCGTCATGTATATAGTATCTACTAAGCACTGCTTACAGGGGTGACAAATGCAATTAATGTGTTCAACTAACCTGCGATCTAATATTACGATTCACTTGTGATCAATGAGCCAGTTTATTTTCTGCAGAGAAAGTATTTGAATTCTAGTCCACAGAAACTCCAAGTGAAACTTCCAGTCACCACCAAACACCTACAACAAATGGTCCTCTCATTAACCAAAATTGATCCGAATAATTTGATTTTAAACGATTGCTTAAAGAAATACCATAGTCACAATCTGGAAAGTGCAGGCGTTTTTAACAATAAAGTCGTCTGAATCGGGTCAAGATTTGTTAAAGTCTAAATAAAATACGTATTTTCACATGACAAAATTGTTATTGTAAATACTCAAAAAGTACGATCTTTTAACTACAAATTCTGATATGGAACAAAAATGTTCAAATGTTTGTCAAGCTTGTGGGACTTAACTACGGGGTCATCAGTCCCTAAACTTACAAACTACTTATGAACTACTTACGAACTAGGACGGCAAAAATATCCATGCCCGAGGGGGGATTCGAACCCCCGACCGTAGTGGCCGTGCAGACCGTGACTGAAGCGCCTCAGTCCCCTCGGCCACCGCCCCCCCCCCCCCCCCCACGGAACACTACATAACTGTTGTTCATAGTGCCACAAAATAATTGTGAAGAATTAGCTGCATGATCCTCTTCGTCTTCTTCAAGTAAGACGAATTGGGTCGTAAATCCGAGGAATAGAGCCGGTGCAAAAAAGGTAAACGTCACATTAAAATAAAAATAAAAAATAAATTAAAAAACCATTACCCCATAAATAAAACTCCTTTCCTTACTGGACCAACAAAGTTCCCATGGTACCATCTCTTGCCATTACCTTGACAATGAATCCAGTCACAAAGTTTCTCCGAGCATGGATCTCCGTTTTTTTTTCTTGTAAATTTCAGAATACATGTCATTATTCGAAGGAATTGATTAATTGATTGTGATAATTAATGCTATAGTTGTTGTCTGTTATTAACGTGACGTTTGTTTTTACTGGCTGTATGACGAGAAACTTTTCATTTCTCGTTTCATTTATATCTTTTGGAGCTGTAAGAAATAGTGTTTCTTTCCGTTTCCTACGTGAAGATTTTTCTGTAGTCTTCTTTTGAGACGGCAGCAGGTCGTGGAATGAACCACAAGACTTTGGCTGGCGTGGTGTTGATTTCTACCCTCCCGGTAAGCTTTAACTGCATTTTGTATCCCATCCTAGGTCCACAAGGAAACAGTTTTTCTTTTATATTTTCCTATTTGCAAACCCAAAACGAGAACAATGTAATGCCACGGAAGTGGTAATGTTGTCGAAAGCATCTTGCTACGGACTGGGCGGTCGCTTCCGCCTGAGGTTCAAAAATGTTTCAAAAGTTTGTAAAGCTTATGGGACTTAACTGCGGGGTCATCAGTCCCTAAACTTACAAACTACATATGAACTACCTTATACTAAAGACGACACAAACATCCATGCCCGAGGGGGGATTCGAACCCCCGACGGTGAAAGGCCTCGCGAATCGGAGTATAGCGCCTCAATGCGCTCGGCCGCTCCACCGCGGCGCCGGAGGTTCGAGTCATCCGTCGGGCATGGGTGTGAGTGCTCTCCGTAGCGTAAGTTATTTTAAGTGGATTGTAAATCTAGGGACTGATGACCATAGCAATTTGGTCCAAACATTTGAAAATTTGAAAACAATGCAATAATTTTAATAATTGAGCTACATGTAGTGACCATTTCACCCGCATTTTACTTGTCCGATTTGCCGGAATTCTTTTTTTTTTTTTTTTTTTTTTTTTTTTTTTTTTAGATTGGTAGTACTGCACAAGCATAATTACTTGTCAGTAACGCCGTAAAATCTTCTCCAGATTATACATTTATTGTGTACCAAATTGTTAAGAAATTACTAAACTAATTATTAGAAATATATTAATTCGAATTGCCAGACTCTATAACAAATACCACAATCTTCCACAAACATTATTACAACCAGTGGCGAATACAGCATGAGGAAAACCTAATATGAGGTTGTTTTTTATTATGCTTTTTTTTTTAATTGACCCAATTCATCACCCGGTCCGATTCGGCCGACCTTCCCCTACCACATGTGAAACACATGCTTGGTTTGTTGATAAGGAACTGCAGTGCAAAATAACTGAGGAAAATATGCAAAGAAAGCGATAACGAGTCAGCTGCAATTACATGTCTGTAAATGCCTGCTTACCACGCAAAGCACTGTTCATGCTACGGTCTTCTTAATACTGACATGCGCGATTATTCGCTTCACTACCTTTATTTAAATCATGGCAAATGTAGTTTCCGCAATGTAATGTCTTTTAATGAAATATTGTCGCATGCGATTACTCGCTTCAATATCATCATTTTAGATGGATTTAATCATGACGAATTCGGCTTCCGCAGTTTAAGATATGGTAATCTGAAGATGCGCCAAAAGTGTGAAACGCTTCATTGACAAATAAATTTTAAAAAATTGCAACAGAGATGATTTTTTATCCCTTGTGTTGAAAAAATAACTCTTGCTGAACCAGGCCATGGAGTGGAGGAACCTGTGAATAGAATATAGTTTAGTGTCTTACATATAATGATATCTACGTCTCCACCAGACGTCTAGAATGAAACAAATCTACATCCGTACTCTGTGACTGACAGTATGTTACTTGTCTAAAATTACCTTGCACCACTACTAGTCATTTCCTTACCGTTGTAGTTGTGACAGAACTTATGGCTGACATTGAATCTACGTGATACAGCCAAGAAGTTACGGGACTTGACGCATGGAGGGGAGGCACCTTAACGACTCTGTATATTGCACATGCTTGCCGTCTGCAAAGTACAGTGAATGGTCACGGGAAATATAGCAAACAAGAGTTCCAAACAAAATACCTTTACTGGCCTTCAAAGTAATCGCCATTGCCTACAGTACACTTCTGACACGGTTTGTACAGCTTTTGCAAACTGTCAGCAAACGCTTCTTGTGGACCGCTCGAAGCACTGTCAGGCGTTGATGGACCTCCACAACCACTCAAACCCACACTTTCTGCTCACTGCTTCAACACCATACACTTGCACTAAGATCCCATGGGTCTCCATCCCGCTTTTGACTAATATTAAACAAAACTTGATGTTAATGCATTGCTCCATTGTTCCATTTTGCGCTCCATGTTGCAATTATACAAGTTCTCACACTGAACCTGTTATTGTATCGCCTAATTATCTTGTACAGGCGCTAAAGACCTAGTTGTTGTGCGCTCGTAACATCCTATCCATCTCATCGCGAACCTGTTAGTTGGGTCGCAATGTGTACAACCGCTACACTGCAGTGCTTTGCATGGTAGGGAGAACTTGTTGACAGGTCCCTCAATGTGTATGCACAGGTACCTCTTCGTCACCAGCACGGATTGTAAAGTATGGGACCACTCATTGAACTTTTCAGAAGCACCTTGTATACAGGGTGTCCAGACAAGGACTCCCTGATTTCAAAATTAAATATCTCGAAAACAAAGATCGATAGAGGAATGCAGTAAACGCTATGTTTATTGTGAAAGCTGTAAGAAGTTTATACAGCAGTTTGAAATAACAGTTACAAAAGCTGCTAACAGATGAGGCTGTAATCGCCATACGTAATGCCTAGTATAAATAGTGATCCGAAACCCAGAGCGATCAGTTCCACTATTGAAACGTGAAAGGAGGTTAGCGTACCGAAGGAAGTGATTAAAACCATGTACTCCATTGAACAACGCGTTTTTCTGGTGCTAGAGTACCACAGGTTAGAAGAGAGTCCTACGGCAACAAGGCGAAGTTTTCAAGCACGATTTAATGTTCCAAAATGACCCGATGCGAAAACCATTTGTACATTCTTCGCAAAATTTCAACGAACAGGCAGCGTAACTGATGATCTAGTGGGGCACGTTGACCGCAAGCAAACCGCAGTTACACCTGAAAATATCGCCACAGTTACTGAAATTATTCAGTGAAATCCAATGTCATCCGTCCGTAGAATTGCATCTGAGACTGGTTTGAAGCGTACCAGCACGCAGAAAATACTGAGAAAGAGCCTACACATGTTTCCAATCAAAATTCAAACGCACCAGACCATACCCGTACGAGCTGTGCAACAAAGGGTTGCCTTTGCTAATCAGATGCTCACAATGATTAATAGTGAAGGATTTGATGTTGGCTGCATCTGGTTTACAGATGAAGCACACTTCCACCTGAATGGATACGTGAATAAACAGAACTGGCGATTTTGGGGTCCCGAAAAGCCATATTGGTGTGAAGCGAAACCCCTGTATTCTCCTCAGATTACTGTGTGGGCTGCAGTATGCAGCAGAGGCATTATTGGACCTTTTTTCATTCGAGAAACGGTCACTGGTAAACGTTACGTTGCAATTTTGTAACAATTTGTCGCCACACAGCAAGCGTTAGAGGATCGACCAGGTACTGAATGGTTTATGCAAGATGGAGCCCGACCACATCGGACTGAACAAGTGTTTCGCTTTTTTGAGGAATACTTCGGGAATCGAGTCATTACTTTGAATATTCCAAATTTACTGGTGCAGGCATCGATTGGCCTCCATATTCGCCGGATTTGAGTCCCTGTGACTTATTTTTGTGGGGCTCAGTGACAGACATGGTCTACCCGAAGCATCCCGCACGCTGAACGAGCTTGAATCGGCGATCTCTGTGGCATGTGAATCCATTTCGGTTGAGACACTATGAAATGTGATGGCGAATTTCATTCTTCGTTTGCGCCACCTCTGTAGTGCCAATGGTGAACATTTTGAAAACATTGTGATGTGATTGTTTGCAAAGAGTGTTTTCATACGATTATTTCACTTATGTATGCTGATATGAGCTGTACAGCCTACAGCGCCATCTGTTAGCAACTTTTGTAACTTCTTATTTCAAACTGCTGTATAAACTTCTTACAGCTTTCACAATAAACATACCGTTTACTGCATTCCTCCATCGATCTTTGTTTTCGAGATATTTAATTTTGAAATCAGGGAGCCCTTTTCTGGACACCCTGTATATACACGTTAATAAGTTGTGGGTCTTGACGCCTGGAGGTTAGGCACCCACACGACCGTGTACCGCCGTGAAATGCGGCAGCGTGTGCAACATACAGAGTCGTGTGGGTGCCTAACCTCCAGGCGGCAAGTCTCAGAACTTATTGGCTCTACCATGTGTATATATTTGGCTGTTACATCGTGGTCCATGGAAATGTATGCACCTGGATACTACTCACGATACACTGCTTTTTTCGGAATATTTGCTGTATGTTTAATACTATGTAGACACAAGGACTTGGAGAAAAACAGAGGATGTGCTGTCCATGGAGCATCCTTTTCGTTCTAATGCTTGAAATCCCCACAAAAATGTAAACTCACTAATTCATCACTGTTACCGTTATAAAAGTATCGTGTTTCACTTGCTGTATCTGTTCTCTGAATAAGAGTGAGTGGCCACTCATTTAAACATGCTAATAGATCATATATAATGCTGCATTTAAGCCATACTGGTCCCTACATGATATCGACATAACTCTATGGAGTTGTCGGTTCTAGAACTGAACGTACATGTATCTCCAATCTGTAAAAGCATTTCAAGAAGAACAAGAACAAACCAATGCCGCAGATTCACCCCCTACACCTATCAAGGACTGCCACATGATGATTACACGCAGAAGAGTTATGGCATTAGTTATTAATATTCATTATGAACAAAGCTGCCTTAACGTGTTAGGTACTTCCTGTAGTTGTTTTACACACAAATAGCCACACTAACTGCTAGTAATAATTCATTGCTATGAGGAAACACGTCCCTTTGTTATATTGTGTTATGATAATGAGATGGAATTGTATGGTAAGTTTAGTACGACAGCTGAGTGACAGGGAAAAACGATAGAGAGCTTTTCAAATGCCTTAATTTGGATTTATAATGTAGTTTCATGAGGCAGCATAGAGCATGAATTCCACATATGTTGGTCAATACAGTGTATTTAAATTAAAAATCTAGTAGCAGATTCTGCAAATGCTGAACAAAATTAATGTAACGTAAGTCATGTAAGAAAACTTGAAGTATTAGTGAGCAACCTTCGTTTCAGGGAAGTACATAATTTTAACCACGTATGGTCCATATCGTGAGGAATAAATATGGCCATTAAAACTTCAGATCACATTTATGCACATCTATCAAAATGAGAACTATCCCAGGTGATTTGCCCCAAAACACCTATCTGAGCTGCTCTGTGTGTATGGAAGTTTGTTATTTAATTCGTCAATAAAAAGCACAGACCTCATATAGAAAATTCACTTGCTTCTTATTTTTCATCAAAATACCTTCTTGTTCTTGCATTTCACCTTGCGTAGTTTACGATATCTCTATAACCCCCAGGCTGTGTTATTAATGTGACATCTCTCTCTCTCTCTCTCTCTCTCCCTGTGTGTGTGTGTGTGTATAATCAGTGTGAATGATGGTTAGTCTCAGTTGTATGACAACTGTAAGATAACATTATTAGGCTGTTTGGTGGCAAAGGTATGAAGCATATATGACAATGAAGGCTGATGTGTCTCTAAATGCTTGTGAACCTACTGAACCAAACTGCTATGGTCATCAGTCCCTAGACTGAAAAACTTTTTTATAGTAACTTACACTGACAGCACACACACTTATAGCCGAGGAAGTACTCGAATGTCCGGCAGGAGCTGCCGCTCCGTCCGTAGTATGATGCCGTAGCGGCTACTCCCGTATGGCAAACTTTCTTTGATGGTATGAAATGACGATTGATATACTTTCTGCTACCTAAATTTGTCTATTTTCCAAAGTCACGTAGCTTACTAACTACCATGTACAGTGAAGAGCCAAAGAAACTGGTACACCTTCCCAATATCCCTGTGAGCATGAAGGAGTACCACAATACGACGTGGCGTGCAGTCGACTAATGTCTCAAGTAGTGCTGGTGGGAACTGACACCATACATTCTGCAGGGCTGTCCACAAAGAGTACGAGCGGGTGGAGATCTCTTCTGAACAGCACGTTGCAAGGCATCCCAGATATGTTGAATAATGAATGGGGCAGTGCACAAATGGTTGAAATCATACCTAACAGGAAGAGTGCAGAAAGTTGACATTAGTAGTTCTTATAATATGCAAAAAAACAGCTGAATCCTCTAACTGGGGAGCAATCAAAAACGGGGGTGCCACAAGGTTCGGTCTTGGGCCCTCTGCTGTTCTTAATATATATTAATGACTTGCCATTCTATATTCATGAAGATGCAAAGCTGGTTCTTTTTGCAGATAATACAAGTATAATTATCATACCTTACAGGCAAGAACTAGCTGATGAAATTGTAAACGACGTCTTTCAGAAAATCATTAAGTGGTTCTCAGCAAATGGACTGTCATTAAATTTTGATAAAACACAGTACATACAGTTCCATACAATAAATGGAATGACACCATCAATAAATATAAACTTGGATCAGAAATCTGTAGCAGAGGTAGAATATTCAAAAATTTTAGTTGTAAGCATTAATGAGGGGTTGAACTGGAAAAAAACACATTGAAGATCTGTTGAAACGTTTGAGTTCAGCAACTTATGCTATTAGGGTAATTGCAAATTTTGGTGATATACATCTCAGTAAATTAGCTTACTATGCCTATTCTCATTCTCTGCTTTCGTATGGCATCATTTTCTGGGGTAATTCATCATTGAGTAAAAAAGTATTCATTGCACAAAAGCGTGTGATCAGAAAATTGCCGGAGCCCATCCAAGATCACTCTGCAGATACTCATTGAAAGAGCTAGGGATCTTCACAGTAGCTTCTCAGTATATATATTCACTTATGAAATTTGTTATTACCAATCCCACCGAATTCAAAAGCAATAGCAGTGTACATAACTACAACACTAGGAGAAAGAATGATCTTCACTATTCAAGGTTAAATCTAGCTTTGGAACAGAAAGGCGTAAATTATGCTGCCACAAAAGTCTTTGGTCACCTACCAAACAGAATCAGAAGCCAGATAGATAGCCAACAAGCATTTAAAAATAAATTAAAATAATTTCTGCATGGCAAATCCTTCTACACTATAGATGTATTTTTAGATATAAATTAGTAAATTTGAAATAAATAAATAAAAATTGTGTCATGTAATATTTAGTACAAAGTAATAATTTGTAAAGACACCTTTCATTAACCTGACACGTTCCACATCATTACGAAATGTCGTATTCATGATCTATGGAACAAGTACTAATCTAATATAATCTAATGCTCATGTCTGGGGAGTTTGGTGGCCGGCGGAGGTGTGTAAACCGACAAATGTCTTCCTTCAGCTGCTCTGTAGCAATTCTGGACGTGTGGGAGTCGCTTTGTCCTTCTGGAATTGCTCAAGTCCGTCGGAATGCACAGTAGACATGAATGAATGCACGTGATCAGCCAAGATGCGTCCGTGCGTGTCACACGTCAGAGTCCTATCAAGACGTATCGAGGGCCCATATCACTCCAACTGGTCATGGATTACAGATCTTCCACCAGCTTGAACAGTCACCTGCTGACAGACAGGGTCCATGGATTCATGAGGTTCTCCCCGTGCTAGGGATGGAGGTTACCTCTGAAACAACCGGTTTTCGTTTATGTCGGTTTTTTCATCTCCATTTAACCTTACTGTAAAAACCACTCAAGATAACGTTTTTTTTAATAACCGTTTCTCGGTTTCCTTAATAGCTGTTACTTCCAGTAACAAATGAAGAAATCTAAAGTCGAAATAGTTCCTCAGACTTTTAAATTATACTTTTCTTAAAGATATGTAGAAACAAAATATCTGGTTAAACAGCGAACTGAAACAGAATTTAGTTAGACTACCGGTCGTTGCTTTTATTGAAAAGTAATGCGACGTTGAATAGTATATCGTCACTAAGTTGTTATCAACTTTGCACCCTTAAGCAAGTACAAGATTAAGGGGTCGGTTATTATTCCATGCTTATAGTACATTAATAACATCATAAGAATAGGAATCAAATTTACCTCTTCTTCCAACGAACAATGTGGATACTTTCCTTTTGAATGATACCCTAAGTTTGTGATATCTCCACTTGTCCTCACCCTTTTAATCCTTAACTGTCCTGGCTGGGTCATACTTGACCCCAAGAGTTTTGCTTTTAATGCTTCTCCGCTAGGTAACATGGTAGGGAGCTACCCGCTCATGTAATCTCAGTTCCCGCCAGACAGCAGTAGTATACAGTACGGCTGCCCATTTCCATGTGTCGTTTACTGTCCAGTGGCCTCCGGGATTTTATTTGACCCTGGCAGAGTAGCAATGTATGCCTTTAACTGTGTTGCAGTACTTTAGAGTTTGAGTGATATTTGTTCTTTATTACACTTATTTCGCAAGTAAATCGTTTTATATAACGATATAACAATGATGGCCTGAAGAAATCGCGAATATTTTGAGAGAAAGTTTTCACAGTAATGATGACTTATCAGTTGATGATGATGATGATGATTTGGAAGAAACCGATCCTGATAGTGAATCAGAAATATATGGTGAAAATTCCAATGACGATCCTGATTTTGTTCCAAACAAACAAGAAGATGAATCTGATGCGCATTATAGTTCTGGAGATGGTGCACAATCGAATAAGGGAGATTATGATCAACCTGTAGACAATGTAGATGCTTATGTGGTTAGAGCAGCTGGAAGGTGTGTATTAAGTGGTAGTAACAACTCTATGATAAAGAAATAAATTCTGCCTGAACCACGCACTAACCTGCGACATGCCCTACCGAAGAGGAGTTGCCAACCGTGTCGAAGAAATTGTGAACAAAAGCACTCGACTTCATTCTCCAATTGCTACAATGGAGATTTTAAGGTCCACTGCAAGCAAAAAATCGTAAACTAATGCTACCAAGTCCAGAAAAGGTAATCAAAATATTTTTTGTAAAAATTGGAAAATTAATAAATATTAGACATAAGAATTTCAACAAATGTGATTCGAAAATGTTCGTTTTGTTTTCAGATGGCAAGAACCATGCCTTAAAAAGTGGAAAACACGGAAAATAACAGCATTCTAATGAAAACAAATGTTTCTGTGAATTAAAAGAAAAAATGGTCAGAAAAATCAAATCTTTTAAAATAATTTCTTTGTTCTTACTTCTATGTTAAAATGAATTTGCTTAGCTTACTATCTCATCATTATACTTGTATTAACTATAAAACAAATTATGTATATTGAAAAACAGCCATTTAAAATTCTTTATCCCAAAAAAATTTGGGATCAAAAATGAGCCCACCAGGGTATGAGAGTTACCTACATTCGCCAGGGCACTTAGGGGTTAAAGGAAATGTAGCATTGTACCATTGTACGTGAGTGCTTCCGCTGTTTATAGAGTTCTTCCAGAGTCGGGATGGTGCCATTTAAAACAACCGATTTCCGGCGACTACAGCGAGGAACAATCGTATGACGAGACGGAGGAAAGTCTTGCACACTGCACGTGCACCGCGGCCGGCTCTTTAAATAACTAAAGAAGGATGAAAAACTAGCCCTCACTCGGGCATGGAACTGTGTGTAGTTGGGTCGGGTAAGATGATCCCTGACACGTTGGAAGCTTTCAACAACGAAGTGCAATCTGCTTCAGACCACTTTCTCTTCAACCTTTTCTCCGCACATGCAGGGTCGGCTTTTGTTATTTCAGATTTGGCATGTTAGTATTGACGGGATGGCCGGATGCCCTTCCTGCCGCCACCCCCTGCCCCCCCCTCCTCAGGAGAAAATGTGTACCCCAAATGTCTGTGTGTAGTTATATGTGTGAAAGTGTTATGAAATGTTTGCGAATCGTGTAACTGACGCGGGACTTGGGGACCAGCCCGGTATTCACCTGGTGGGATGTGGAAAACCGCCTAAAAATCACATCCCGGCTGAGCGGCACTCCGACTCCCTTCGTTAACCGCGGCCGGTACGCCTCCCCGTCTCGGAAAGCGGTGCGTTAGACCACACGGCTAACCGAGCGAATGCAAACTGCTTCAGACGAAAACACCAATATTCAGTTGTCATATTGACACATAGGAATTTATGTAACACGACTAGTCACAGTAGAGGCATGAAGGTGCTGCGACCGTATTATTGCAACTGTCAGGGATCAACTTACAGCAACTTTCGGCCGCAGTGGCCGAGCGGTCTGCGGCGCGTCAGTCACAGTCTGCACGACCGCTATGGTCGGGGGTTCGAATCCTCCCTCGCGCATGGGTGTTTGTGTTGTCATTAGAGTAAGTTAGTTTAAGGTAGTCAAGTAATTACTGTGTAAGTCTAGCGACTGGTTGGTAGCAGTTTGGTCGCATAAGCCCTCACACAAACATAACAAACATAAATTCCATATTACTAGAAATTTCCGGGCAATTATGCCGTGGTCTTATGGATTTATTACTCAAACCCAACGTTTCGTTCCCAACTGCCGAGGACATTTTTCAAGCGGGATCGTGGCAATTTTGTACGTCCGATCCACACCCTCGCTCGCTGCTGACTGCAGCCAAACTCCGTTTACGAGGGCTCGCGCTCAGAGGTGTAACGTCAAATGTTTTGGATATGCGAGCGCAATTCGTTGCCGATTGCCGTAGTACGTTATTAATATCGCCCCATGGTGGAAGACTAACATTTCTTCTTCAACACCGGAATCCAAATAACATTTAGTTTCACGCTCTCTTCCATCCTATTGAAATTATTGGGGTGTTTTACAATTTCTATAGCCTCTCTGTACAGTCTTTCGTGGTATCCATTTGTGGCTGCTAAAACCTGAATCTTATCAAATTGAATCAAGTGGTCCCCTGGTTAAAAAATATGTTCAGCAACAGCTGATCTGTCAGTCTCTCCCCTTCTACAGTTACCCTTGTGCTCTTCTAGTCGTTTTTGACTTATTTTTGTGGTAACTACGTATACGTCTCCACAGCTGCACGAAATCCTATAAATTCCTGGTTTTTCCAACGGTTTGCGAGCATCCTTCGCCGATTTCAGGTGATCCTGTATCTTCCGAGGAGCAACATTCCGTTTCGTCAAAATTTTACCGATGCGGTCGGTGACGTCCTTAATAAAAGGCAGGAAGACTTCAGATTTCACAGGACCCTTTTCATCGTTTTCAGTTCTACCTGTCGGTCTCAACGACCCTTATCTCTGCGGACGAGTAGCCATTCTTTGTTACTGGTATTGTGCAACAACCTGTCAATTCTATCCCAGTCACTACTACACAAACTATTACTGATGGTAATACGGACAGACAATAACTTACAGTTTGTGCTTGCCAGGACCCGCTGGGTCTGTTGAATCCGCTCCCGTAGTGAAGCCTCTTCCGTCCGTTTGTAAATCCGCTGCGCCTTGGCTGTGCTACATAATCGTTTCACCCTCAGAAATTTTGGAATAACACTGGCCACTCTGCAAGGAGACAGAAATATGAGGGAGCACAAAGGCTGCACTCTCTTCTTCTGGAGACATTCCATGCGTCGCACATTTTTGACATTTCCTCCCCGTAGAGTCGTCTTATTCTAAAATGTAAGCTTTCACGGTGGGAAAGGTGAATATTACTAAAATGTTCCGGGCTATTATGCAGTGGTATTATGGATTTATTACTCCAAGCCGGCCGCGGTGGCCGAGGAGACTGAGGCGCTCCAGTCACGGTCTGCACGGCCACTACGGTCGGGGGTTCAAATCCCCCCTCGGGCATGGATATTTGTGCCGTCCTAGTTCGTAAGTAGTTCATAAGTAGTTTGTAAGTTTAGGGACTGATGACCCCGTAGTTAAGTCCCATAAACTATACAAACATTTGAAACATATTACTCCAACCGAACAATTCGTCGGCGAAGGATGCTCGCAAACCCCTGGAAAAAGCAGGAATTTATAGGATTCCGTGTAGCTGTGGAGACGTATACGTGGGTACCACAAAAAGAACAGTAAAGAAACGACTAGAAGAGCACAAGGGTAACTGTAGAAGAGGAGAGACTGACAGATCAGCTGTTGCTGAACATATTTTTCAACTGGGGGGACCACCTGATTCAATTTGATAAGACTCAAATGGATACCACGAAAGACTGTACAGGGAGGCTATAGAAATTGTAAAACACCCCAATAATTTCAATAGGATGGAGGAGGGCGTGAAACTAAATGTAATCTGGATTCCGGTGTTGAAGAAGAAATGTAACAGTCATCCACCATTGGACGATATTACTAACGGACGACGGCAATCGGCAACGAATTGCGCGCGCATATCCAAAACATCTGAGCCTTCGTAATCGGAGTTTGGCTGCAGTCAGCAACGAGACAGGGTGTGCATCGGACGTACAAAAATGCCACGATCCCCCTTGAAAATGTTCTTCGCAGTTGGGGAAGAAACTTTGGGTTTGAGTAATAAATCCATAAGACCACGGCATAATAGCCCGGAAGAGTTTAGTAATATTGACCTTTCCGGTCGTGAAAGCTTACATTTTACAATAAACATAACTTCCGTTATTGACGTTTCATCTCTAATAATCTCGATGAAGTGTCGTTCAATCCTTATCCTTTTACGCACATTTTGTTGTGTAGCCTCAAGTATATTTTGCAGTAAATTATAGCATAATTCGGCTCAAGGGCCTTTACGTTTTCATGAGAACACTGGCAGTAGCGATATGTTTCATGGAGTAATATGGCGCATAATTGTTTGGTCAAAAATTTAGACCTAAATGGTAGTTATTGTTACTGTTTTCTTCAGTTTGTAGACTTGTCTGCTAAATCTGTCCATGCCAGCCTACCTCGTGGAAGATTATTTATCTCCGCCTACATACACCGAATCTTCAGACAACTGCCCCTGCAATATCATCCCTCTTACCTTCCTCCATTATAAAATTCACTATTTTTTAATGTCTTAGGAAGTGTCATATCCATCGATCCGTTATTTATGTCGAGTTACGTTATAAATTAATTTCTCTACAATTATATTCAGTAACCGTTCTATACATTTATTCCGCAGCAATCTTTTGTTCAAATGATCAAATGTCTGTAAATCTATCGGACCAACCTGCGTGGTCATAAGTCCGTAGCTTACAAACTACTTAAATCTAGGTAAACTAACGTAAGGACAGCACACACACACCCATGCCCCAGGGAGGACTCGGACCTCCGACGGCGAGCAACCGCGCGCTCCGCAGCGAGGCGCTTTAGACCGCTCGGCTACTCCACCGCGGCGCAATCTTTTCTAACACCACATTTCACAATATTCTATTGTTTTCTATTCGTACAGCTTTTCCACGCTGGGATTAACTCCATCAAAATTCTCGTGAAGAGTTACAAATAATTAGATACATGTTTCGTCTTCTTACAATGACGTACGTAAATCCCAGTGCCTGGGGACGTATATCCAGGAAGTACTAAAGAACTAAATAAAATAAAAGGATATATTATTTTGGCTATTACTAAGTACTTGCTGAGTTTCACTTTAGAAACTGTTATCTAGTGTGTAAGGTCTATTGTGATCTATACACTTATCTAATGAAAATTGAAACTTCCAGTTATGAAAATGAACAAATTTTACAACTACGTTTAAAATACAGAAGAAAGATCTTTAAGACTTGACAAAAGAAAACTTTCTGTTCTATTCTGGAATAGAAGAAACCATCGTACTTAGTGCACTGATGCTAACAAAACGACACATTATATGGCAGACGAGCTTAGAGGAAATTCTTGATAGTATACTACCCGCGCCGTGCGGAGATTGCCACGTGGTCTCAGGCGCCAACTCACGCATGGCGCGAACGCACTCGATGGAGTTTCGAGTCCTCCCTTGGGAATAGCTGTGTGTGTTGTCCTTCGTATAACTAAGTTTAAGTAGTGTAAAACCCTAGGGAACGATAACCCTAGCAGTTCTGTCCCTAAGGTCCGTTGCACACTTACTCGGATGGTCTGCGGCCGCGTTCCGCGCGCGGTTGGCGCCCCGTGTCAGTGGCCTACACATTTAGGCGGATGCGTGCGGTTTTGTACAGTCGAGCGAAAGCAGACTTCTGTGCACTGTGCACTCTGAAACCCGTGCTCTAGCACATCGTTCTGTTTGATCGCATGGATAAATATGAGCTCGCTACAATAGAAAGTTATTTCAATCTTTCTGATATACAAGAAGAGAAAGTAGACACGCGAGAGAAGGTTTTGCGTGCATCCCATGATGCAGCAAAGATCTATGAAAGGAGCGTTCGTCACGTTGTATTCTGATTTGCGCAACAACGAAGACAAATTTTATATATATTGTCGCCGGCCGCGGTGGCCGAGGGGACTGAGGCGCTCCAGTCACGGTCTGCACGGCTACTACGGTCAGGACGGTCGGGGGTTCGAATCCCCCCTCGGGCATGGATATTTGTGCCGTCCTTAGTATAAGGTAGTTCCTAAGTAGTTTGTAGGACTGATGACCCTGTAGTTAAGTCCCATAAGTTATATATATATATATATATATATATATATATATATATATATATATATATATATATTCGTTTGTCTATTCATTCCTTCGATGAGATTTTCGGTAGAATACAAGACATCCTGATACTTGAAAATCTCAAAAGAATCACTATTACTCCGACAGGACGAGTAGCAACAACCTTATACTACAATACATTCGTTTAGTAGTAGATAATTTTACATTTGTATTATATTACAACTTAATTGCTATAATTACTACAATGTCTCAAGATGATGTCGACGTCGACTGACCTCGAGAGGGATGGGGAGTCGGGACTTGCGTCTATACGGACAGATCTTCTCGATACGGCATAGATTAGTTAGGATGCTGTTGGTATATTGTTTGTTGTTTGTAAATCTATCGGACCAAACTGCGTGGTCATCAGTCCGTAGCTTACAAACTACTTAAACCTAGGTAAACTAACCTAAGGACAACACACACACACCCATGCCCCAGGGAGGACTCGAACCTCCACGGCGAGCAACCGCGCGCTCCGCAGCGAGACGCTTTAGACCTCTCGGCCACTCCACCGCGGCTTGGTATATTGAAGGTGGAGTATAGGTGAAAGAGATAACAAGATAATGTGGAGATTCGTACTACCACGATAGTGGAAGCCTGCGGCTAAAACGAGGTATTCTGCTTCTTCCGCACACGGTATCCGCAGGACTCTGCACGCACCAACTTGTTTCTGTGGATTTAACCAACGCGGACGGTCCTCAGCGCTGAAAGGCTGCGCCGGCCGCGTTGGCCGAGGGGACTGAGGCGCTTCAGTCACGGTCTGCACGGCCATTACGGTCGGGGTTCGAATCCCCCCTCGGGTATGGATATTTGTGCCGTCCTTAGTCTTAGCTAGTTCATAAGTAGTTTGTAAGCTTAAGTCCCAGAAGTTCTACAAATATTTGAACATTTTTTTGAAGGGATGCGCGGACGGCTTTGCCGCATGCGGGCCATCCGCACAACTATGTGATGTCTCATTCGCATATGTAGCTACAATCCGCGCGCGTTACACAAACTTTAAACTTTTTTTTATTTTTCTGTACCACACACATTGACTCCAATAGTCAAGGATAACTACCATAACATTAGTAACATGAACTGCTCTAACTTAACGAATAAAGTTGCATTGTAGGTAATTTTTGTAAAAATATTATTTTGTGTTCTTCGTTTGACATGAAAATTGTTGAGCTAGATTAGCTCAGTATTAAAAGAAGTACCTAATTTTGTCGTTCCATATATTAAAAAAGAGAACTTTAAGTAACAACTTACATACAGAGTGAAGCATTGAAAACTATTCCTCGGAATATTTTTAAAGATACAAAGTGGATTTACAAAAGCTGCAATAAAAGTTGTTCACCTCCAAGGAGGACATACATTAACGTAAAGCTCGACCCTTCTGCACTTTGAAATCTTAAATAGAAACACTTATATTTTATTGGAGGTTTGGATTCTATGCGAAAAAATTTGAAACTTTTGTATGACAAATTTTTGGTTTCATGATAGATGACACTGTAATCGGCGAAAATAAAAATGGGTTGAAAATTGTTGAAAAATGATATCTCAAATAAATACACATCATATTAGGAAAATAAAAGTTCAGTTATTTATATTTTTGACCATGCTGTCATGTATGAAACCTCCCACAAGCGAATGAAACACAGACTGGGCTCATGCTCTCAGGCTATGGTCAAACTGTTAGTTGTACTTCAATGATTCTAACAGTACACGTGTCTAGGCAATTGTATCACAATATTAACGGACACAGGAAAATAGATATCATTTAATACAGACTGGGATCATGCTCTCAGCCTATAGTCAAACTGTTCATTGTACTTCAATGATTCTGACAGTACACGTGTCTAAGCAATTGCCGGTCGCGGTGGCCGAGCTGACTGAGGCGCGCCAGTCACGGTCTGCACGCCCACTGCTGTCGGGGGCTCGAATCCCCCCTCGGGCATGGATATTTGTGCCGTCCTTAGGATTAGCTAGTTCATAAGTAGTTTGTAAGTTTAGATACTGATAACCCCGTAGTTAAGTCCCATAGACTTTACAAACATTTGAACATTTTTTTGTCTAAGCAATTGTTCCACAATATAAACGGACGCAGGGATAATACATATCATTTCCTCATACTTTGAGGTTCATAGAAAGGTTGAAGAGCCGCGGCGGATTAGCCGTGCGTACTGGAGCGCCGTGCTATGGTTCGCGCGGCCGTTCGTCGTCGGGGGTTCGAGTACCCCTCGGGCATGGGTGTTTGTGTTGCCCTTCGAATAGTTTACGTTAGTTTAAGTAGTTTTTAACTACGGACTAATGACCACGTAGTTGAGTCCGATAGATTCACAAACGTTTTTGAAAAGTTGAAGAAGCTCGTCAAAGGTATGCTAATCTGCTCCGTGATAGGAATTTCCTTCTGGAAAATATTTTCACAGTATTGTCCAACTGTTTGCTGAAACTGGAATTATTAAACGTAGAGAAAGAGTGCTATGTGTATTTGTTCGAGATATTACAGTTTTTCAACTATTTATACCTCATTTTCAATATTTAAGATTACAGCGCCATCTGTATTGAAACGAAAAAAAAGGTTTCATACAAAAGCAACATATTTTGTCACGGAGAATCCAAATCTGCAATAAAAAATAAGGGTTCGTATTTAAGATTTCGAGGTCACCCTTTTCCCGCCCCAAGGGGTGGTACAAGTGGGTCGAGCGTATGTTAATGGTTGGCCCTCTTCGAGGTGAAGAAGTTTGACTGCAAAGTTTGTTTAACCGGAATTGTATTTTAGCAAATATTCCGATAAACGGATGTAATTCTTCATCCTGTGTAAGTACAATCACTTTAGGTAACTTGCTAGTGAATCATCTTAAAAAATCGATATTTTGTTTTCCATCTTAAAGTTTAGACTTTTCTGAACACAATGGTCGTTAAAACATTTAAATTGCACTACGGCAAGTTGTTTAAATATCAATTCAAAGATGACTCTGTTTGCACCCATACTCGTTTTCCTGCTACTCTCACATGTCGATTGTTGTCACTAGACTTCTCTCCCAAAAACATAAGAACATTTGTTTTTCATGTTGGCAGCGCTGTTGGAAGATATATTTCGATTCTCTTATGTTTTCTATTGTATATCTTTGGTTATCGAGCATTGTTTCCTTTATTAACGTTTCCGTAGATTGATTTAGTGCTACCTTGGCTTTCTCGGAAGGTTGTGCTGACTGAAAAAGGGTTTTGGTTCTGGAAAACGTAAGTTTTACGGCAATCAGTTTGAGCTACATTCTTCCATGATGCCTCTACTGATGAAAATCCACAGCATGCGCTTTGTGACACTGGTGTAGGCTCATGCTGTAGGTACATAAAAAAAGAAAAAAAAAAAAAAAAAACACTCAAAAATGGTCACGTTTGTGTACACCACCACTCCCTACCGTTTGCAGTATTGGTGGCAATGAAGCCCATATACAGGGACGTAAGTGACAAAACTCTTGTCGCGATGCTTACATGGGAAAACACAAAACGTGAATGAATGCTTCAACCATTTGATATGAGAGTGCCTGCCAAAAACAGTCTTTGTTGGATTCAACACCATGAGATCAAGTGTGTTAGACGCTGTAATTTGTTTTAATAATGGGGCAGTAAGCAGATGTCAAGATTTAGAGTTGCTAGGAATATCTTCTGGGTTCAATATGAAACAATCACTGGTGGCAACTGATAAGTTGAGAGTGGTCGAAGATGAAAAGGTGGTTCTTAAGGCAACTAAAGAAGCCAGGACAGCAAGAAAAACAAGAAAAGAAAGAGGGAAGATGAGGAACAAATAAACCAAGAATATGGAGCCGGAATGCATTAGGACAAACACAAGTGAGTTGTAGATGAAATCTATACTTTACATATAATTTCCCGACAAATACATTTTCTGACATGTTTATTTTATGCAAAAATAAACTATTTGAGCTAGAGATCTGAAATTTTTTGTAACGTTTGAAGATACTATTTGGAGAAAAGTAGACTACAGACAATAACCTACTATCAACAGGTGAAAAAATGTCTACTGATTAATTATAAAAATGTAGCATTTGTTTGGAACATCAAATGCAAATATTTCTAGAATTAATACTTGTGAATCAAATTACGTAATTGTAGTGTACTTTCTAGATACACATGTTCCTTATATGTACCTAACGTTTCAAGTGTCTAAGTAAGACGGTTAGTCAGTGCATAGAATCTAAAAGTATGAACCGGCAAAAAAAGAAAATCATTTACAGACCTTAACAAAAAAAAAAAAAAAAAAAAAAAAAAAAAAAAAAAAAAAAAAAAAAAAATTCAATATGTGCATTTTTGAAACTACCTGTATATCTAATTGTTCAGAAAGACAGATGAAACATTGTCCTGCAGTTTTATTCTATTAAGAATTAGGGGTTTTCAGTTATAGCTGTGTAAACTTTATGAAAATTTATTGCATTTTTTCAGGTGCTCTCAGGTAAGTTCCCTTAATAGGAAGCTCTGAAGATTACAATGTAAAATATTATACGTCGAATATGAAGTAATTTCCAGTAACGGCTATTAGAGTTTAAATATCAGACCACAAACACTCTCCGAATCTATACAGAAAATCTGCTATCTGACGACAACTTCAACTTAAATGGCATAAGTTGAACATTTAAATCCAAATAACAGAGGCAGCACACCACTAACTAGCGGCCACGGTGGAGCATCTGCGACGACAAGCGCTGTTAGCTCCGTGACGTCAGGCAATCGCAGCGAGGCGACACTTGATTGGCAGAGCCTCATCCGTCTCCCTCCAGCCCGCTGCCACGCTGAATGGCTCAATTAAGGCCGCCATCTTCGATATTAGCGGCAAAACTGGGTTAACTGGTCTCCCGCCACCGCTCTCACACCCACACACTGTTCTAAATCTGTCCTAAAGCGCCAGACAAAGCTCACACTTCGATTTTACATTAAGGGGTCATTTCTTCTTTCTAAGGCTCGTCACAGCGCTCGTAATACGTTATATTATGCGCACATATTCTTTAGGAAGATGTTATCGTTGGAACAAAACTGAACCCCAGCAGAGACAGGAGACGTCAATTTACTGTGTTATATACCGGGTGATCAAACAGTCAGTATAAATTTGTAAACTTAATAAATCACTGAATAATGTAGATAGAGAGGTAAAAATTAGAATAAAAAGTTCAAAAAATGTCAGACAGATAGCGCTTCATCTGACCAGAAAAGCAATAATTAGCGTAAAAAATTAAGACAAAGCAATGATGATGATCTTTACAGGAAATGCTCAATATGTTCACCATCATTTCTCTACAACAGCTGTAGTCGATGAATAATGTTGTGAACAGAACTGTAAAGCATGTCCGGAATCATAGTGAGGCATTGGTGACGGATGTCGTCTTTCAGCCTTTCTAGAGATGTCGGTCGATCACGATACACTTGCAACTTCAGGTAACCCCAAAGCCAATGATCGCACGGACTGAGGTCTGGGGACGTGGGAGGCCAAGCATGACGAAAGTGGTGGCTGAGCACACGATCATCACCAAACAACGCGCGCAAGAGGTCTTACACGCATCTAGGATTTTTTGTTTTTTGGTTCTAATAAAACCCCATGTTATTCCAAGCATGTGTATCAATTTTTACCTCTATCTACATTATTCCGTGATTTATTAAGTTTTCAAATTTATAGTGACTTTTTGATCACCTGGTATATACTGCTCAATACAATTAGGTGATCAGGTGAGATATAATACAGAATAAACTTATGGTGACGTATTTTATTCAGATATTGGTTACGATTGTAATTTTTGTATGTTACAGTACGATATTTTGCTACCTGAACTCTTTACTTGAGGTTTACATGGCGTTTACCTAAAGTGGGGCACCATAATAGTGAAAAGTCGTTCTCGTTTCCCTCTAATACGGTGTGTGATCACTTCGGACGGCAGTACAGTTTCAAACCTGCGTGGCATGGACAATATGAGCTTACGAATCAGCTCATGAGGGATATTTGGCCGTTCTTCTATGAGAGCAATATACAGCACAAATGTTCAAATATTTGTAAATCTATCGGACGCAGCTGCTGGGTTATTAGTCCGTAGCTTGCAAACTGCTTAAACTAAGGTAAACTAACCTAAGGACAACACAACACACCCACGCCAGAGGAAGGACTCGAACCCCCGACGGTGAACGGCCGCGCGTCCCGCAGAACGGTGCCCCGGTGCGCACGGCTAATACGCCGCGGCAATATTTCAACCATTGGCGGAGATTAGATTAAATTAGTTTTTCTTTCCGTGGATCCATGTTAAGGAGATCCTCGTGGATGTGGAACATGTCAAAAAACAAAATTTACAAGCTGAATAATAGATAATACTAATAATGTACAGATAAATACATTTTTAAGGTTTTTTTGAGCTGATAATATAATAATACCAATATAGTATGAATACAGATACATGCATCATTTGGTACAATTTAGAAATTCACTAATGGAGTAGAAGGAGTTGGTCACTAGAAAGTCTTTTAGGTTCCTCTTAAACTGATCTTTATTTCTAGCTAAATTTTTTTATACTTAATGGTAAATTATTGAAAATGTGTGTTCCTGAGTAGTGGACCCTTCTTTGAACTACAGTAAGCGCTTTTAAGTCCATGTGTAGATCATTTTTGTTTCTAGTATTGTATGTATGAACTGAGCTGTATGTTGGGAATAGGGATACATTATTTATGACAAATTTCATTAAGAGATAAATATACTGAGAGGCACTAGTTAATATACCCAGTTCTTTGAAGAGGCTTCTACAGTATGTCCGTGAATTTACTCCACAAACAATACGTATTTCACGCTTTTGGACTCTGAAGACTTTTGACTGACTTGAAGAGTTACCTCAAAATATTATACCATATGGCATTAGGGAATGAAAGTAAGAAAAGTATGCAAGCTTTTTTATTTTTATGTCTCTTGTATCTGATAACACCCTTATTGCAAATTCAGATTTGTTAAATCGTTTCTGCAGTTCTGTGGTGTTCGGAGATGCTGGTCTGGCTGCATTGCGTTTGTTAAATGCATCCCAGACTTGCTCAATCGGCTTTAAGTCCGGTGAACAAGCTGGCCTCTCCATTCGTTAAGTTCCCTCACCTTCAAGCATGTTTTCCAGCTGTAAAGCTCTGTGGGAACGAGCGTTATCGTCCACTAGAAGGAGCCCATCTCCTATGACACCAGCGTAGGGCACAACAAGAGGTCGAAGTATCTCGCCTCTATACCTCTGAGCAGTCAAAGCGCCATTCTGAACGATATAGAGGTCCGTACATCAGTCAATACTGACTCCTGCCCACACTATTTGTCCATCACCATGAAATGATGATGTATCATGCACATAAGCCGGATTGTTATGAGTTCCACGTATTCTCCAGATGAGGGGACGACGATTGTTCGGATGAACACAAAATCGTGACTCATCTGTGAAAAAATAAAATAAAATAAAATAAAACTGGCGCCATTCGTTAGGACTCCATCCTGTTGTTCCTCCGTCCAGTTTCTGCGGAATAAACTGCGTCGTGGCTTTAATGGAGCCGACACCATAGGCCTCCGTGCGTTACCGAAGGTGATTTCGGATTGTTCCTGCCTGAAGGGTGCGTTGCAGCTGAGTTGACGAACTAGGGAGGATTTATGTCATGCACATTGGCATCAGAAAATTAAGTGTGTATAATATCACAAAATACCCGTGGGGCCAGTGGAATACGAGGCTTTGTCTGCCTGAATCACCAGCGAATACCCACCGTCATTCCTGGAAGGTAATCACGTCCAGAATTTGGAAACAGAGCGTAGCAGGTTTCTTCCGATAAAACTAATTTCTTCTGTTGGTCCATAGTTCGGGTTTTATTGTCTCTGTATGACATTTCACTGTATCGTGTATTTGCGTAACTATATCATAGTTTTGTAATATTAATCTCACATGAAATTTTCTACATATGTTGCTCCGCCCCCTCCCCCACTTTATTTTCTTCTTTTTTTCGCTAACTGCTCTAGCTATTGCGACATTCAGTTCTCTAGTGAATTTTACAGCTGTCGCCCTATACTTCTTCGCAATAAACGTCATAAATGACGGCCTGTCACGACCAGTCAACACACGCCTTTGTCCACCTTGTTTATTTATTTTTATTTATCGTGATCCCCACGACCAAACTGAGCAAGTCTTAATAGTCCTGGAACGAGTCAGAACATGAAATTGTAGCAAAAGAGTCGTAACAGATGAAATGAAACGTGTAGCAATCTTATGCACACAGCAGGCCAAAGCATAAGTAAAAACAACTTACAACGTGAAATTTCCTGGCAGATTAAAATTGTGTGCCGGAACCGTGACTCGAACCTGGGACCTTTGCCTTTCGCGGGCAAGCGCTCTACCGACTGAGCTATCCCGACACGACTCACGATGCCGCCTCACAACTTTACTTCCGCCAGTACCTCGCCTCCTATTTTCCAAACTTCACAGAAGCTCTCCTGAGAAACATCCCTTAGGCTGTGGCTAAGCCATGTCTCCACCATATCCTTTCTTCCAGGAGTACTAGTCTTGCATGTTTCGCAGGAGAGCTTCTGTGAAGTTTGGAAAGTAGGAGGCGAGATACTGGCGGAAGTAAAGTTGCCCGCGAAAGGCAAAGGTCTCAGTTTCGAGTCCCGATTCCGGTACACAATTTTAATCTGCCAGGAAGTTTCATATCAGCGCACACTCCGCTGCAGAGTGAGAGTTTCATTTTGGAAACTTACAATGTAACACAGAATTTTGATTTTTTTTTTTTTTCATTTTTCCAGGAATTCCTAGATGGAATAGGAACAGTATTAACTGCGTGAAAGCTGCTCACTCTTGGGAATAACTTCATATTATTAACAAGAAACGTTATTCAAGAAAATATGTAGGCTACGGAGAGGCCAATGTCAGAATTTCCGGGCTACTAAACAGGGGTCGACAAGAAGCAGGCGAACCTGCTCCACATATTTCTCGAAACACCCTTTTCTGCGCAATAAGTACCCTTTCTTTACCAGAGGAGTTATACCTAAATTAACACCATACGTCTTAAGTGAATAAAAATGAGCAAAGTAGACCGCTTTTCGTGTTGAACTATCACGTATTTCAGAAACTGTTCGAATGGTCAACAACACAAAATTTAGTATTTGATCAAGATCCTGAACATGGTCTTTTCACGACAGATTACTATCTATCTGCACGTATAGAAATTTGAATTGTTTAATCTCACTTATCATGTGCCCATTCTGTGTAACTGAAATGTCAGTTTTATTTGAACCGTGTGTTAGAAACTGTAAACCTGAGTATTACTGTGATTTATGATATCTTTATTTTCTACAAGCCATGAAGTCATTTCTTTAACTGCATCATTTGAAACTGCATCAATATTGCCAACTACATCTGTGGTGTCGCACAAGTATAAAGTGCGCGCCACCTACTTTCGCCGCGCGCCGCCATGCACACACGGCGCGGCGTTCTTACGACGTCAGCCACGAGCGCCCTCTGCTGCAACTCCGCTCGTGGTCACCACTGGACTGCATCGTTCACTTGGGACTGAGATAGGAACCAGCTAACTCTTCGGAATCAGATAGGCACCAGTGAAGACTTAGCTATCGGATAGGCACTAGGCAGGCCTCTAGCTCAACTATGTATCAGCATTCTGCAGTACTGAGCTATGTAAAAGTACTAAGTCTCTAAGAAATATATATCTCGTTCTAATTTACTCTAGTGTTTCTAGTTTCTGCTGTCCCACTGGCTGGTCACCTCCTACCTGCACAAGCGTGCATCCTTTATTCCTGTGTCGGTCTTTCTACTCGGCCACCGACACCTACGACGGAAACGAGACACAAAAGCGACGACGAGGCTGGGACACAAAAACATCCTTTAGTACAAAGGTAGGTTCATCAGCAAACAGAAGCATCTTAGAACTACATTTTATACTAGAAGACACATCATTTATCTAAATGGAGAACAACAGTGGCACCAGAACAGATATCTATGACTTTATGGATGATTTCTTCGTCCCCTGTGTAATCGGTATAAATCTTTGCTATGTTGCTCTGACAACACGAACACTTCGACTAATTTCCTAACGGTAGTATCCGCCATACGAACACCAACAATTTTCACTCGTTAGAATTTACTGAGCTCCGACATAATACACTTACATAACTGTATTGTCAACAGGAGTAACACTTATTAAACATTGAGGACTTTGCTGAAATACAACAGCTCTACGTCCAGGCTTGACTAGCCACTGCATTTATATTCAAACCTGTATTTCTCGCGGTGTTTCCGTATTTTGTCCATTCCCTTTACAATAGCGTCACGTTCCAGCAAACAACTAGAACAAACGTCGGCAAATTTGCCGCCATGAATGGTAAAACGAGTGTGCAGTCGAGTTGATGCTAGCGTTTCTAGCGGCCAGTACGGAATAACAGAGCAATGGTATTGTATAAACGGAGAAGTTTCTATTTTTAATGCTATTACTTTCAGATTTGCGTCAACGAACATGTTTGTAAATTTTTAATAGATATATGATAACGCTTTTAAAGTAATATCCCTACTTCTGTCAATGGCAGTCTATAATAACAAATATCAATGCTGTTTAATTCAGTTGGTTTACGTTTTAGGAGGCGATACACTTATAATATTGTAAAAAGATATAAAAAGCCAAGATCGCTGATCATCAATTTTTATTAACGACGACCGGTTTCGCTGAACTATGTCAGCATCATCTGGTCAAATAAAATATTTTACAACGCCATAATCTTGTAATGTCAAATAGTTGTTATATAACAATTTACAGTGCATAGGTGCACTATGTCATTATAATAAACATAATTATGTTTATTATAATGACATAGTGCACCTATGCACTGTAAAAATTTACAATTTACAGTGCATAGGTGCACTATGTCATTATAATAAACATAATTATGTTTTATTATAATGACATAGTGCACCTATGCACTGTAAATTGTTATATAACAACTGTTTGACATTACAAGATTATGGCCTTGTAAAATATTTTATTTGACCAGATGATGCTGACATAGTTCAGCGAAACCGGTCGTCGTTAATAAAAATTGATGATCAGCGATCTTGGCTTTTTATATCTTTTTACAATACTGTGTAATTCACATGGCTCGCAATAGAAGAGTCCTAATCGTATCATGGAGAATTATTTCAGGAGCAGAAATCACTTGCAACCTGATGCGTTCAAATTCAAAAGGAACCGTTTATGTTTATATTCGTGTATTCGGTGCGTACTTTCACGCTGCACGAGTTTTGTTTTCATGGATTTCGGATATTGTAATGTATTCAATAGCAGACACGATTTTTACATTCTTGGAGGCTAGGTGGTTCACCTCCTTATAAACCCTCTTTTCACCTTATCCTCGGTTCTGTGCCTTGTGTGTCTTGGACAATTTAGCAAATGTGTCGCGATTTTGAGGGCAACTGACATTTACAGTCTTCGGTGTAACAAATATTTAACTATTTCAAAAGATGTGGGGGAGAGCAGCCTTTGTGCATGCGTACGGTTAGGAGAGGGTGCTGCTTACGGTGTCACCTGTCCTAGAGGTAGCTTGTCTCTTCATCGTATCAGATTTATTTTGTTATAGTCACTTAATTTGCGGCTGTTTGCTGATGATGCTGTGGTATATGGGCCGTCTTTAATTGACTGTAATAGGATGCAGGATGACTTAGACAAAATTTCTAGTTGGTACGAAGAATGGCAGCTAGCCCTCAAAGTAGAAAAATGTAAGGTGATGCGCATAGGTAGGAGAAACAATCCCATAATGGTGGAATACAGCATTAGTATTGAGCTTCTTGATGCAGTCACGTCCTTCAAATATCTAGGCGTAAAATTGCAGAGTGATATGAAATGGAACGAACATGTAAGGCCTGTTGTGGGTAAGACGGACAGCCGACTTCGATTTATTGGAAGGATTTTGGGAAGATGTGCTTCATCTGTAAAGGAGACCGCGTATAAAACGCTTGTACGAAGCAGTTCAGAGGCGAGCAGCTAGGTTTATTACTGGTAGGTTCTACCAATGCGCGAGTGTCACGGAAATGCTCCGCGAACTCAATTGGGCATCGCTGGAGTAAAGACGAGTTCTCTTCGTGAATTTCTGTTGAGGAAATTTAGAGGTCCGGAATTTGAAGCTGAGTGTAGTACGATCTTGCTGCCGCCTGCTTACATTTCGCGTAATGATCACAAAAATAAGATAAGAGAAATTATGGCTCGTACGGAGGAATGTAGGCATTTTTCCCTCGTTCTATTTGGGAGTTGAATAGGTAAGGAAATGCCTAGTAGTGGCACAGTGTACCCTCCGCCACTAACCTTACGGTAGATTGCGGAGTATGTATGTAGATGTAACAATGTAATCAGTTACTTAATGTGTTTTAGTGTTCATGTTCATATTCATATGTTCTTAGTGTTTATTATCAAAGAAAAATGAACACGGTTCAGTACCTTTTAGAAACAAATTATTCAGGTTCAAGCTTGGAGTAGAAGTGTGAAATAAAGAAGCTTGGTAGACTGACACATCAGCTCGAGTTGAAGCAAGCGCAAACAAGCCGAGGTAAGACATTCTGCAGATGTTGTAACGAAAATATATCTAAAGGGGAGGGGGAATACCTGGGCACTTTGCCCTGTCGCCACTCGCAGAGGTGTGCCAAATTGTCTCTTTGCACACCGAGCGGGGAGGGGGTGTGGCACCGAAACATCGACGCACCAAGAAGGGGGGTAGGGGGAGGGGAGGGAGGTACCATTATCAAGATCCGCGGCACTAAAGGAAGTGAACCCCCAGTCATCTGGAGCACCAGCCGCCACTGACGTGAAACCAATCAATGGACCACAATCGTCTGTTCAAATACTCATTTACTATCATTGCAGTGAGGACGGTAATACTAAGGTTGAAATACTATAATTTGTATTCAGAAATTTGAAAATTTATTGGTTTTACTATGGACCTTCGTTATTATTCAGAACTTGGCTCTTAATTCCTAACAATCCCGCGTAAACAAATCATGCCACCTGTCGAAGAAGCCGCGCTACAGAAGAAGCCGAAGAACTCGTGTTGTGTATAAGGCTATTGGCAATTTGGACCTTAACAGCGAAACTAATATCGGTGCGCAAGAAATACTTAAGGGACCGTCTGTGATTCGAGGATGTGTTGTGTACTTTTCCATATTCTCCAGGAATGTAAATCCTCAACCCGGTAATAGTTGGTTAACAGTTGCTGTGTTGCGGTGTAATGGGTCAACAGTTAAAGCCTTGTCTGGACTGGAGAGTGCAAATAGTCGAGATGTTATTGCGTGTCGTACGTTTAATGTCGTTGAAAACGTAAATAAGCATTATGGAAAATCATTTTTGACGTCTAACATGCCATTTGTTATAATGACGAGGAATCGACGGAGAATCAAATGTTCAAATGTTTGTATAGTCTATGGGACTTAACTACGGGGTCATCAGTCCCTAAACTTACAAACTACTTATGAACTACTTACGAACTAGGACGGCACAAATATCCATGCCCGAGGGGGGATTCGAACCCCCGACCGTAGTGGCCGTGCAGACCGTGACTGGAGCGCCTCAGTCTCCTCGGCCACCGCGGCCGGCGACGGAGAATCATTGAGATGCAGTCTGTTGCTATATGGTATAAAGGACATGGTTGTTGTTCAAATCTAAAAATTATTGGTGATGTAACGCACTATTATAGTAATTGAATAAATGTGTTTGATGACTAATATATGTATATTCTGTGACCCCCCACTTCCTGTCTTGAAAATGATTACACTTAATATTGATCGCTAGCGTCATCCGAGAACCGGTGTCCCGTACATCTGTGACCGGGGGCTCAAGGATGCAACAGTGTGACATAAATAACAATAAATTGTGGGGGGTTTGAAGGGGGGGGGGGGTAATTATGTTAGTGACGACTGTATGTATTTTGTCTAGGCATGCGCATGTGTAGCTGATCTATATAGTACGAGGTATGTCCACAGAGCAAGTTCAGTTTGTTTATATAAAACAAACGTGTACAGATACAGTAAATATATTTATTGAACAAAAATCTACAACAATTAAACTACTTTTCTGCCTAGTTTCCGAAATTTTGTAGGCACTTGTCATAGTGCCACAAGTTTTTGTATGCCTTCTTCATAGACTGTTACCGCCTGTGTATTCAACAATGTGGTAACATCTTCTTTCATAGCAAGGGCAGTGCGAAATCTTCTCCTCAATTGTATGAACCAGTTCATCAGTAACCACAAACGGGCGTCCACATAGTTCTTCATCTTGCACTTGATCACGTCCTTCATTGAACAGTGTGACCCATCTTCTAACCATTGAATCCCTCATAGCATTTTGTCCGTAAATCTCGCAATTTTACTGATGAATTTCTTTTGGTTTAACTTTCCTTGCATTTAGGAAACGAATCACAGATCTGATTTCAATTACAACTGACATAATAAAGAAGTACTAAAAAGCGAACGTTGACAGCAGCGATGTGAAAATGGCGTACATGTCTTCTTCTTGAGTCAGAGTAACTGCCGTGCTTACTCGGAAATGCGATCGTAGCGCTGCCGTGGATATACATAGAAACGGAACTTACTTTGTGGACGACCCTCGTATCATTCAGTGTACTTCGCGAACTCTCACACTTCAATTATTAATGAGTGTATCCGGCATATGATATTGCCCGCCTGATAATAAAAGTACGTGTTGGGCAACGGTGCAGCTGAGGAGCAGCTGGTGTGACGAACCCTGTAATGGGATTGCCCGCTGTATATTTCAGCGTGTGAAGGGTTCTTCCGGCTCGGCAATGCGGCACCCAGATGATCCTATCAGCTCCTCCTAGCTCGTAGAGAAGCTGCACTGTCACTTATTCTGCTGTTATTACTTTTCAGACAGCCCGCGAAGTGAAATTTCCCCGAGTCAAGTGTAGGCCTGTGTGTTTTGTCAAAAGAGAAGAAAAAATCGCACCGGCGTGTTTTATGGCTCACTTTAGATTTGCTTGTAGTTTTATGATTTTTGCAAACATTTCGGACCAAAATAATAAAAACGTAAACTAAAAAAACAAATTATGGGCGATATGATTATGACTCTACTATTGTGATAATATCTATGCACCCAACACGTAATATTCTTTCTGGCCATATTTTAACAAACAGCAAAAAATATTTGATACCTGAGTTCAGGTTTGACAAACACACACTTTGTTTGAACTTTTACCTCTTTTAAACTATTATTTTAATATATCTCCTACATTTTCATTCTACTTTTCCGTTAAAATTGTATCACTTGTCTTGCCTTGGTAGTTTGTTCATAGTTTATTTTCTTTGCCTGTACTGGTTACGAATGACTATAGGCTAGAAGGAAAGTAGCGTACATTTGACTTTCGGACGAGCGACTATAACCTGAATGGAACACAGCTTACATACGCCATCTGGCTTTCTGTATTTGATGATTTTCTTATTATTACTCAAGCGTTGTCATTTCAAAGCAATGGCGCACTGAAAATTATCAAAAATACTTCTTTCTTAGGACAATGAATTATATTCTAATGTCTACAATTGCCATTTAGCAGTTAACACCTGCCATTGATGGTAGGAGAATTACGGATTTCTCTCGCAGCTGTTCGCCGTAGCGTAATGGGCGACGAATTAGTTAGAGATGTACGAACGTGTTAGACGGTGGTTCGGAACTTGCTGGGCGCGGTGGCTCAGCGCGCTCGGTCAGACGGTTGCTGGCGTGGTAGCTCGACGTCCTCTGTAACGAAAAAAAACGATCAAAATAGAACAAAACAAACCAACGTTCACAAAGTGTCGATCAAACAGAAGAACCAATAAAAGAAAGAGAAAGAAAGATGGTTCAGCGCCATCTGCAGTAAAAAACGGAGAAAAATTCTCGACGAACAACCCAGAACGAACATGAAAAAACGGCCGCAAAGCATAGATCTCCCTGAAGACAAAATATATATTTGAAAAAATGTGACCACCACTGACAATTCTTTTCCTCTTGCTGCCTGAAGGTTTTCGCACACCCTTGTTAACTGAACACAATTATATTCTGCAAGATTCCAAGTTGTTCAAAGGTAACAGCGCTTTCTCTGAAAAGTGCATTTGTTCTGTTTCGAGAACATACCATGAAATACATACCAACGAAATGCAAACATAGGCTTCTATATTACATGTACGTAAACTGGAGAGATACTGTTACAATGACTGTTGTAAATGACTAAATGACGGTACTAAATGTTCAAATATTTGTAAATCTTCTGAAGAAGGCAAAATTAACTTTGCCGAAACCTAGGTAAAAGTTTATAGATGTAAACCATTTTATGCAACTGGTCGGCTGAAACTGGGTTGACTATTGGATTGAAATCTAACGGACTTAACTGCTAGGTCATCAGTCCGTAGCTTACAAAACTACTTAAACTAAGGTAAACTAACCGACGGACAACACAAACACGCATGCCCGAGGAGGGACTCGAACCCCCGACGGCGTATGGCCGCACGCACCGCAGCACGGCACCCCAGTGCGCACTGCTAATCCGCCGCGGTCATGATATTACTAACTTTGTATATATATTAAGTACTAGATTTATGTGGAATTCAGTATTACCACACTCATTCCGTTTGTGATTTTAGCTGTAAAAGAAAACGTAATCACGGTTTAAAGTAGAATATTTGTTCTCTATTTTAGCGGAGAACAAAGTAACATGAATGAAGTCATATCTGAACTACAGGACAGGTAATACCCTACGTTAAAAGCGTCAATAGCAACCACGTCAAAGACAAACATTTTAGTAGATGCAATGATTCTAGTTAATGACTTTCAATATATTCGAAAAATAGAGAATAATTGCTTAGAAAAGAAAATAAACAAGGTAATTTGTTGGAACGTATACACTTCCCTTCCGTTTCATTAAGGAAATAAACTTTCCACAGAAATCTAGGACGTCTTTTTATATACGTAACTACCAGTATCAGCAAGTTGTTCAGAATATTAATTATTACTGTATCTTCCCAGTTTATGTGCATATGCTTCGGAAGACCATTGTTCAATTCGTTGTTACGTATTTCACGACATGTTCACGAAATAGAACTAACACGCATTTTAGAGGGAGCATTCTTACATATGCACAACTGTAAATATTGAAGAACAGAGCTCTATGCAATTGACAACTGTGCCCGAAACCGTTTTAGGAAAACAGGAGACTCTTTTTTTTTTTTTTTTTTTTTTTTTTTTTTTTTTTTTTTTTTTTTTTTTTTTTTTTTTTTTACGCCAGTGCTTTATAGTCCATCGCGCTGCCCACTACGCTACGGAAAACAAGTACGAAATTTCTCTTTTAATCTTGTACTATGTATGACATTTGTTAGCTGATACTAATATGACATTTTTAGACACTAGATTATCATTTTCATACGAAGAACGACGAGTTTTTGTTAATTCTTCAGAGCGCCATTGCTTTCAAATGACAACGTGTAAGTTATAATACAAAAATAATCAAATACGCAACGCAAGATGGCGTATGCCACAGAGAGTACTGGGCGAAGAATGTCACGTGACATCTCCGAACGGCTGGTTTTCGTAAAATCAATAGACGGTGACATATTACCGTTATTTTTGCAGATATCTCTCAAACCATACGAGATATGAAAATAACATAAGAGAGCGACGTTGTAGAGAATTTTCTCCTTTACAAATTCGGTTATTCAGTTTTCGTGTCAGATGAACGGCTCGTTTGTAATTACAATTATATTACAAATGGCTTTTTTTAGTGGTACTAACGTATTTTCTGTCCGAAAAATTTGAAAAATGGAGGTTCGGGTCTCTGGTGGCCTATAATTATGTCTGTAAAATTTGGTGCTGATCGGTTTAACGGTTCGACTTAAAAAGTGGGAACACGTTACTGACAGGACAGACAGACATCGTAAAATCTCCGTCATTTTTGCAATTATCTCTGAAACGAAGAGAGATATGAAAAAAAAAAAAAAAAAAAAAAAACGTAATGGAGAAAAGTTATCGAGCAATTTCTCCTCTGCAAATTCATGTATTCAGTTTCCGTGTCAGATGAACGGTTAAGGCGTTATTTTCATTTAAATTTCGAGCTGTCAAAAGGCGATCGCAAAGGCCCACTTTTAGTGTTACTACCGTAACCTAAAGTGGGCCAATATACGACAGTGTTTGATCACCTTTGTGCAAGTACTAACATCTGTGGCAGTGTACGACATCTCCGGCGCTGCAGTTTCGCCTCGAGCTGCCGTTAACACTTACAGTTTCCATCAACGAGCGTGGTGGCGCAGTGGTAGCACACTGGACTCGCATACGGAAGAACGATGGTTCAAATCCACCTCCGACCATCCAGATTTAGGTTTTCCGTGTTTTCCCTAAATCACCTCAAGCAAATGTCGGGATGGTTTCTGTTGTGTCCCGAGTCGTCTGCTGAAGTGGCCGACTAAGAATAGAGGCTAGATGAGAAATAAACGCTTATCTATGAACTAAAAAAATGTTCAAATGTTTGTTAAGCTTATGGGACTTAACTACGGGGACATCACTCCGTAAACTTACAAACTACTTATGAACTATTTTATACTAAAGACGGCACAAATATCCATGCCCGAGGGGGGATTCGAAACCCGACCGTAGTGGCCGTGCAGACCGTGACTGAAGCGCCTCTGTTTCCTCGGCCACCGCGGCCGGCTATCTATGAACTAAGACAGATACTTATATTTTATTCCACAGGGACAAGGTACAACATAAATAGTAGTGATGACAGCAGCAGGACTAGACAGTAATACACTGACTGCAACTGCAAGGCGAACTCTCCCCCAGCTTCTTCCGCCGGCCGCGGTGGCCGAGGGGACTGCGGCGCTTCAGTCACGGTCTGCACGGCCACTACGGTCGGGGGTTCGAATCCCCCGTGGGGCATGGATATTTGTGCCGTCCTTAATTGTAACTAGTTCGTAAGTAATTTGTAAGTTTAGGGACTGATGACCCCGTAGTTAAGTCCCATGAGCTCTACAAACATTTGAACATTTCCAGCTTCTTCCGACGCCGTCCTTAAATGCTGCTTGTACATGGAGTGCACTCGCCGTGCGTCAGAAGGAGCCGTAGCCTTGGTTCCTCTGTTGAGCGACGTCAGCGCTAGTTAACGCCGGTGCAGTACGGCCAACACAACCCAGAGACAAGGCCTTACAACAGGGCGTGCCTGCGTCACACTTAGAGGCCGCGGCCGCCATCTGACTGGCCGGCCGCTGCGCGGCGGTGGGCGTGCCCCAGCCAACAGCCAGTGAGGTGGCGGCCGCGGCCTCTTTAAGTGTGACGTAGACACGGCCTGTTGTAAGACCTTAGTGTTGGTACGGCCCGCTAGTAGCGACACCAAACGTTGAGCCAGGCGCGTAAAGCGCGCGTCTTGAAGGGGTCCTTCCAGACTACAGTTTCTTTGCAAGGGCTCGGCCTATTTCTCTTAGGTTGTTTGCAGATGACGCCGTCATTTACCGTCTAGTAAAATCATCAGAAGATCAAAACCAACTGCAGAACGATCTGAATAAGATATCAGTATGGTGTAAAAATTGGCAATTGACTCTAAATAATGAGAAATGTGAAGTCGTCCACATGAGTACGAAAAGAAATCCGTTAAACTTTGTTTACAACATAAATCAATCAAATGTGAAGGCCGTAAACTCCACAAAATACCTAGGAATTACTATTACTTCAGACTTAAACTGGAAAGAACACGTAGATAATATCGTGGGAAAGGCGAACCAGAGACTGCGTTTTATTGGCAGAACCCTTAAAAGATGCAACAGAACTACTAAAGAAACTGCATACACTGTGCTTGTCCGTCCATTTTTGGAGTATTGCAGCCCAGTGTGGGATCCTTATCAGGTGGGTTGACGGAGGACATCGAAAGAGTCCAAAGAAGGGCAGCTCGTTTCGTATTGTCACGATACAGGGGAGACAGCGTTACGGAAATGATGCAGGATCTGGGATGGGAATCATTACAACAACGGCGCTTATCGCGGCGTGGGCTACTTGCGAAACTCCAACCGCCAACATTCTCCTCCGAATGCGAAAATATATTGTTGACTCCCACTTACATAGGTAGAAATGATCATCAGAATAAAATAAGAGAAATCAGAGCTCGAACAGAGAGATTCAGGTGTTCTTTCTTCCCGCGCGTTATTCGAGAACTGAATGGGAGATAAATAGTATAATTGTGGTTCGATGAACCCTCTGCCAGGCACTTAAATGTGATTTGCAGAGTATCCCATGTAGATTTCCTTCCCCATCTTTCCCCAACAACTCCAGTGTGAGCTCTGTCTCCAATGACCAAGTTCTTGACGGGACGTTTAGTCCTAAGGTTACCTCCTTCTCTGTTTGTTATAGGTTCCAGACGGCAAGATGAAATATAGGACAGTTGTATCGTTAACAATTTGGGTAGTACGAGGAGTGTTTCAGATAGGCTATCTGCTTAGGGGTATCGATGGCCCAAAGCGGTAAATCCGGTTTCGAGTCACGGCACGGCACGGCACACATTTTCAACTTCGCCATTGAGTGCAATTCGGTGTTTTGTAACATAGGATCAGAGAAGGACAGCTCATTTTGTTTTATAACGTTACAGGGGAGGGGGTGAAAAGCCTCACGTAAATGTTGCACGATTTTAGGTGGAAATCATTAAAAGAAAGATGTTATTCGTAGCAGCGAGATCTATTTGCGAATTTTAAATCACCGACTTTTACTTTCTAATGGGAAGATATTTTTCTAGAACCAACCTACATAAGGAGACATGACCATCCAAATAAAATAAGAGAAATCAGATCTAAAACGGAACGATCGAGGTGTTCTTTCTCCCCGCTGCGCTATTAGAGAATGGAACGGTAGAGAAAGGTTACGAAAGTGGTTAATGAACCCTCTGCCAGGCATTTAAAATGTGATTTGCGTAGTATCTATGTAGATGTAGGTATAAGCGACGACTCTTACGTTGCCTAATCGCAGCCCCGATGACGCAGATGTATTACAGGATACCCGGCGTCTCCAGCAGAAAGTGTCACGTTGCAAACTGCAGGTGGTCCGGAATTTGAAGGCTGGTTCTTAATAGATCACAACACTTTACACTTAGAACACGTTTATTGCTAACCAAGGATACACTTAGTACAGACTGCCTCCTGCTTGGAGTGCTCCTCTGTTTATACTTAGAAATAATTTTCTGGAACTTACAAGTACATCAAACATTAAAAAATATGTAGAACATTCTAGAAATAGTAAATACAAATAAATAGATTTTTCTGCTCGTGGCGGGATTTGAACTGGATGCCGCAAGCAGAGCGATCTGCAGTGGTAACCACTTCGCCACGCGTTCCGTTGGAAGACTCGCGGCAATATCATTTTGCTCGTACTTTGAGTCTCAGAAAAATGTTGAAGAATCTCGTCAAAGGTTGTCTAATCTCTTTCCCGATAGGATTGTTCTTTCTGCAACGACATTTCGCAGTATCGTCGAACTGTTTGATGAAGGTGAAAGCGTTAAACCTAAAGAATCAGTCCGATTTGTATTTGTTTGAGATATGGCCGTTTTTCAGATAATTTCACACATTTTTATTTTTATTTACAGCGATATATATCATGAAACGAAAAAAGATGTTTTATAGAAAAGTTGCATGTTCTTTTACGGAGAATCAAAATCTACAATTAGATATAGTTGTACCTCTTTAAGATTTCGTCCCTTCGGCCACCATGGGTAGAGCAGGAGGTCTACCTTTGTCATTATTGCTCCTCTTAGAGGCGAACAACTTTAATTAAAACGTTATTAATCCGATTTGTATTTTTGAAAATGTTCCGATAAACAGTTTTAATTGCCTCAAGTTTTGGGTTGTTTTCAGATGATACCGTAGTTTATCGTCCAGTAAAGTCATCAGAATATCAGAACCAACTGCAGAACTACTTTGATATCTGTATGGTGCAAACAATCGACTGGTCCTAAATAATGAGAAGTGTTAACGACTGATATGAATGACGCGGTGGAATGGCCGAGCGCTCAAAGGCGCCTTGCTTCCCATCGAAGGTTCGAGTCTTCCCTCGGGTATGTGTGTGTGTGTGTGTGTGTGTGTGTGTGTGTGTGTTTGTTTGTTTGTGTGTGTGTGTGTTTTGTTCTTACGTTTAAATCAATTTAATTATTTTGTGAGCCTACGGACTGATCAACATCAGTAGTTAGGTCCTGTAGATTTATAAACATCTGAACTGAAATGAATCCGCTGACTTAGTTTGTTAGAGAAATCGATGAAATCTGAAGGCCATAATTTCAACCTAATACCTATGTATTACTATTACGACAGACTTAAATTTGATAGAAAACACAGAAAATGCTTTAGGGAAGACGAACCAAAGGGTGTGTTTTATTTGGAAGAATACTTCTATGTAACATAATTATTAAATAGACTGTTTACGTTTCGCTTTACCGTCCTTTGGAGTACTGCTGCGCGGTATTGGATCATTATCACGTGTGGTGGACGGAGGACGTCGAAAGAGTACAAAGGTCAGCTCATTTTGTATTATCCGAATACAGGGGAGAGTGTTACAGTAATGATACACAAGCTAGAGTGGGGTCATTACGACAACGCACTTTTAGTTGCGACTGGATCTATTTCGGAAATTTAGATCGATGATTTCTCCTCCGAATGCAAAAATTGTATATTGTTGACTCCCACCTACATAGAGAGAAATGATCTTAAAAACAAAATAAGAGCTCATACGCAGTGATTTAGGTGTTCTTTCTTTTGGGAGTGGAATGTATGAAAGCATGTGTAGTATGAACATGGTTCCGTGAACGCCCTGCAAAGCAGTTCAGTGTCATGTGAGAGTAACGATGTAGATCAAGGTAAGCCCTATCCATTAGTTTAATTATGTACCCCACTACGATAGCACAGGCACAATACTCCGTTCCACCACAGGTCATTATAGTAATTTGTAGTCTGCCATTAACATGCGCAGTAATCACCTCCCACTCTTTCTGAATACGCCAGAAGAAAGAAAAAAATATATTGAATGAGAGGTGGTTGAAAAGAATATCTATTTATTGTTTCTTCATTCCACTGCTTCCTCTATGTTACAAGTGATAACGTGTAACTGATTTCGGTTGTAAAGGAAGTGCAGTACACGCAAGGTACTTAGTTGCTTCCGCCACCCTAAGTGCAATCCACAGTCTCTAAAGAAAGAAAATGTCCACCAAATTGTCGTCTTCTGAAGGTGTATCCCCAGTCCAGTCGGAGTTTCTTGATCTACAGGCTGTTAAGGTTAATTAGCGAGTAACTTGTGTGGTAATAAATCAATGATATCTGAACAATCATTATAACGGGTTGCCACTTGCCTTTTTATTACTGGAGATGTCCATAATGTGTACAATTTACAAATTATCTTTGAACATAGACTTTTCCTATCGAAAATTGTAAATTAATGTTCACTTTAACACTGCCGAAAGAAACTTTGTAAAAGCAACTATGTGAGGCATTTGAAACTTTTTTTTTCGAATAAAACAAGTCAGATTTTTTAAAAGTTGTAATTGAAGTTGTTAACATCAAAGAGGGGCATCTACTAACATGCAACAGCCCCGCGGGTAGGACTGGGGTGACTTTGAAATGTTAAACAAGAACCCCCTATTTATTATTGGAGATTTGGATTCTCCGTGATAAATATGTAAGTTTGAAGTATGAAACAAGAATTAAAAATTGTTGAAAAACCTTATATATATATATATATATATATATATATATATATATATATATATATATATATATATATATATATATAAAATAAAAAAATAAAAAACACATATTTGGAAACTCAAAGTACGGGTTTTGGCATTTTTGATAAAGCTGTTATGTGACACCTCCCACAGTCGGATAAAGCACGGACTGTAATATGCTAATCTGTTCCCTGTAGGAATTTTACTTCTGCAATGACTTTCCTTCCTCGGACATGGGTGTGCTGCCCTTAGTGCAACTTACTTTCAGCAGTTTGTAAATCTAGCGAGTGATGACAACAGCAGTTTGCTCCAATAGGCTTAAAAATATTTTAGCAATGACTTTTCGTTGTATTGTCCTACTGTTTGTTAAAACTGTAAATGTTAAACCTAGCGTTAAAGTCCGATGTCGGTTTGTTCGAAATATTACCGCTTTTCAATAATTATCATTTCATTTTCATTTTTGACGATTACAGCGCCATCTACCATGAAACGAAAACAAAAATGCTTCGTACAAAATTTACTTATTTTTTTACGGAGATTTCAAATCGGCAATAAGACATAGGGGTTCCTATTTAAAATGTCAAAGTCACCTCCCTTTCCTTCCCCCGGGGATGGCAGAAGTGGGTCGAGTTTGTTATTAATGTATGGCCCTCTTCCAGGTGAACAACTTTTATTGCAACCTCTTTTTAATCTGATTTCTATTTTGCCAAATATTCCGAAAAACAGTTTAAAATGCCTCACCCTGTGTATACCTACAAAACTAGCGCCAAAACATGACCGAAATACTTGTATTTTGTCTGCCTTTTTGTCTGATTTGTTCATTAGTTTTCATGATATTAAATCATATGAAATAACGTAGTTGTAGTAACTAAGTGACAGATGTTTTATAATAGATGTAGTAATTTTAACTAATGTAGAATACCGTTTATGCGAGCAGCCTCCAAATTCACTGGCCAATCACAACAAAGTGACTGATTTTTGGGCGGTCTTTCCCACGGGAATAGTACCGGTTGAACTATCTGTTATCGGTACTAAGCACCACAGCTACATTCCGACTTGCTCTTAGGGAAGTCAATATGATGGTTGCAAGCCCGAAGTATCACAAGACGTGTGGTATTAATGAGTGGAACATTAGAAACATATCATAAAAGCGCTTCAATGAATCCTCTGCTATGCAGTTGAATTAAGCATGCTTGCATCTGTTCTTCATTCGAATTCTGGTGTATTTGCGTCGTCTTATTTGGCGCAGGAAATTCGGAAAGCTTTGTTTAGCAATTCTGCTTTAGCAGAACTGTCATCAGTGGCATCACCATGGCTAGCGCATAGTGAAGGTATTGATTGCGTTTTGCCGCTAGTATACTTTACACATAACCAGAATTTCTTCAGATTTTCTACCAAAAACAGTTTGTACATTTTATGTTCCATAGGGCCCGCAGCGTACTAAAGGTCAGCAAGTGACATAATAACAAAGTACCGAATCAGGATTAAATTCAAAACTGTTCAAATGTTTTTTAAGCTTAAGGGAGTAACTGCGGGGTCATCAGTCCCTAAACTTACAAACTACTTATGAACTACCTTATATTAAAGACGACACAAACATCCATTCCCAACGGGGCATTCGAATCTCCGACGGGAGAGCGGCCTCGCACACCGGAGCATAGCGCCTCAACACGCTTGGCCACTCCGAAGCGGCGGATTAAAATTATCAATTAATTTTGACAGTTAATATACAGACGCCTTAGATGTCCTATGTATGTCAGACCATCTAGGCATATACGTAAGTGAATGTTAAGCATTATATTGTAATATTATACTACAACGTAATAATTTCTTCGACCTAAATGCCATCCACTGTGTACCAGCAGGCACTTGATGATGGCAGTTTAAGCCAAAACGGAACCGTCGTGTTCAAAAAATAATATTCCATAACAGCGATTTGGATAATTATTCTTATTAAAGTATGTACAGTTCATGCAATGCGTTTTAAATACTTTAGTGCCAAACTAAGATTCGATACGGTTTTTTGTTTAATCTTAACAGCTATTGATTGTGGCTTCTACACACAGAAATAAAACGGAATGAGGCAACACTTCCGACACCTTTTGGAGGAAGCAGAAAAAAATTATATAGAGGAGCGTGACACGAAGTAAAGCGATGTAAATGGTATTCATGGGAGGGCCAAACAGGAGGAAGTGGCAGCGGAAGGACGCCATTCATCTTTCCACGGGTAAACGAAGTTTAATTACAATGTCTGCATTCATGAGACTGTGGCTTGCGAAGTACAGTGCATGTTTTACTTAGTTTAGATGAGCGGCGCTGCTATTATATATAGGAATTGTTGGGCCTTCATATGCTAATATTTACCTTTATTATAAAGATTTTCGGTTCCTTCGTGCTTTGTAGCTCAAGTTCGAGTAGATATTATTCATATGTTGTGTAGGCAAGTGGTAGAAACTAGTTTGACAACAATGTCACTAGCATGCTTCATTATTTTGAAAGACGCACGTAAGATGGCAATTTCCTGCACTTCGTTTGTTATCTGTTACAGAATATCTTTATACATAAAATTAATAGGTGTGCATTAATCTCGCTACAAAAACTGACTTGGCCGATTTGAATATTTATTGTTTTGTTTGGTTCGATTTAATACAGGAGTCGTTTAGCATGAAAAATTAAAATAATAGGAAAAATCTAAATGAACAGCTGAAAACACGAAATAAAATCCAGAATACGATGTCATCTATTGTAAGGTAACCCTTAAGGTAAGCCCTACATTATAACGAGGAATGAGCTTCATTTTGAAACATTTTATTCGTTTGAACCTGTTTATAGTGAACTACATCTGTTACGCACCTTCTTTTTTCCCACTGTTGAAAAGCAATTCGGGGATGGCGACTGCATCTTTCCACACGATCGAACACCTGTTCATAATGCACAGACTGTGTCGGAGTGGTTACACTATATAACATCCCTGTAATGGACTGCACAGACTGCACAGAGTCCTGACTTGAATCCTGCAGAACACCATTGGGGTGTTTTCGAACGCCGACTTCGTTCCAGGCCACACTTATCTACATCGATACTTCTCCTCAGTGCATCACCACGCGAATAATTGGCTGCCATTCCCCAAGAAACTTTCCAGCACCTGATTGAACGTATGCCTGCGAGAGTGGAAGCTGCCATCGAGGCTAAGGGTGGGCCAACACCATATTGAATTTTAGCATTACCGATGCAGGGCCCCACGAACCTGTAAGTCATTTTCAGCTGGATGTCCGGATACTTTTGATAACATATCGTATCATAATACTAATACGTGAACACGAAAAAAAAAAAAATAAGTACCCATTTTTAATCATCTTTCCTATATATAAAGATGAGTGTCCCTTCATGGTTTTAGGTCACTGTCTACGTAAAACTACGTGTGGAGAATGATAGTTTTCATAACGACTTTGACAAAATCTATTGCTTTATTCTGCCCTTAATGAAATTTTGCACACTTCAGTAACCGCCAGCGAGTACACACGTGTCACGAAGTGCAGCAGTAGCTCATCGCGGTAAGTTAACCGGCTCCTTACTACAAGCGACTTATTCTCATTTCGTGCGCGCTTTCTCTTACAGGTCATCTAAGTTTCGTGTGCTCGTGTGTTTATTTATTCAGAATCGCGTTTAATTGACAGATGTAGTTATTAACTTCTCATATGATATAATTAATTAATGTGATGCACTATGTATGTAGGTAATTTGACTGTGAACAGCCGACCGCGGTGGCCGAGGGGACTGAGGCGCTCCAGTCACGGTCTGCACGGCCACTACGGTCGGGGGTTCGAATCCCCCCTCGGGCATGGATATTTGGGCCGTCCTTAGTTGTAAGTAGTGTTAAGTAGTTTGTAAGTTTAGGGACTGATGTCCCCGTAGTTAGGTCCCATAGACTACAAACATTTGAACATTTTTGACTGTGAACATTTCATCTTATTTATTTATTATCTGTATTGTAATTGTTTTTGTATATATTATTTTATTTTATTTGTACTTTGTATGTTTTCTATATGACTGTGATTGTTACGTTTAATTTGTCAATGTAAAATATATCTCTGTAAACGAGATCAAATATCGATCTGAACAGTTACGGATATGGCTCCTCAGGTCAGAGACTTTATTGTATAGCAGCGCTCGTCTGTGGGAGAGCAGGCAAGCAGCAGTATCTGCCGCCCCGTGACGTAGATCAGACGTTCGTACGCGGTCCGCGGAGTGCTCAAACAGTATAGGTAATAAAGTTAAAACAAAGTGTAGGTTATAATTTGTGATAAGTGCAACGATATGAGGTTTATGTGAAACCAGTGAATATAAGTGAATTAAGAATTTATCTTAATGAAACATTTATTCGTTCATTCTGCTGAGGCAGAAATTCGTTACGTGTTCGGTAACCGTCCCAGACGTCCGAAACGCGGTAGCGTCATCGTGGACGCTAACGGTCGCGATTCGCGAAGCATCACGACGAACTGCTAGCAAGCTGCCTAAGGAGGAGCGACTATCAAAACAATTTCTATGTGAACTTATGTAACAATTGTGTAGAGCACCACATCGCTGGACCGATAAATAAGGTAAGTTATATGCTATTTGTAGTAATTTACTGTGAATGCATGTTAAAGTTTTGTTAAAATACAAGAACATTAGAGTGTACTTCTTGCTTTTCTTATTTGAGAAACTAATTAACCACTCTTGAATCAGTATGACAATCCTCAATAATTCATGAGTAATATTTCAAGACAATTTACTAATTAAATGAGTGTAATCAATTATTAGAGACTGTTAATTAATCATTTGAGACAATTTTGCTAAAAATGATGAGAGAAGATAACAGACGGTTGCATGCCAGTGTCACGTTACTAAACGTAACAATTAGCAAAGAATAAGAAAAAATCAAATGTTTGTTAAGCTTATGGGACTTAACTACGGGGTCATCAGTCCCTAAACTTACAAACTACTTATGAACTACTTACGAACTAGGACGGCACAAATATCCATGCCCGAGGGGGGATTCGAACCCCCGACCGTAGTGGCCGTGCTGACCGTGACTGGAGCGCCTCAGTCACCTCGGCCACCGCGGCCGGCAAAGAATCAGATTTGGTCAAACGTTATGAACAGTAATTGATTATCATCATATTAATTACAGCAGATTAATGAATAATTTTTCTATTTTATTTTCACTGAGTTCAACAATAATAGCCACCGCCACATCTATCCTATAAAGAACCTAACTCGTACCATTGCCGTATGCATAGCATCAATTTTCTTATTTGCTTGACAGAATTAATTTTATCTGATACTAACTTTAGTGGTTGGACTGCACCCACTTGCTAACCACTTGATGTTAAATATCCTACTATTCATAATTTTATAAATTATCATTACCATTGGCGTACTAATTGAGCCGTACGCATTGCACAGACGGAGAAGTTTAATTTCTGCTATCGGTATGTGCTCAGTCTCCGTAGGAGATTTTGTAAGGAAAGGAAAGGTGAGTGATCTTTTGAAAAGTTTGTCAGATAGGGCCATAGTATTTGTTAATTACACTAATTGTCTTGCTAATTATATCCAAAATTTAAATTACACCACTTGCATTAATCACGAGTTTAACGTAACTAACCACGATGTTAAGGTCAGGTTGGTTATGTTGCTCAAACATTACAACAACATCCACCACAGTTAATAACACGTAAATCGAAATTCAGTTCTCCTTCCACTCACACCTTTCATTCTTCAATAAAATAAACACCTTTCACCCAATACCCCAACAAATATTTTCTTTACTTACACTATCCCTCGAAAGGCAATCTGACATATACAACTGTTTGGGAGCTGCAGCCGTGGGCAGAAAAAGGGCTACAATGCTAGTCCTTTGATGTACACTATGTGATCAAATGTATACGGACACCCTAAAAACACATTTTTTTCATATTAGGTGTATTGTGTTGACACCTACTGCCAGTTACTCCATGTAAGTGACCTCAGTAGTCATTAGACATCGTGAGAGAGCAGAATGAGGCGCGCCGTGGAAGTCATGGACTTCGAACGTGGTCAGGTGATGGGCTGTACGCGAAATTCCCACACTCCTAAACATCCCTAGGTCATCTGTTTCTGATATGATAGTGAAGTGTAAACGTGAAAGGACACGTACTGTACGAAAGCGTACAGGCCGACCTCGTCTGTGCAGTGAGCGAGACCGCCGACAGTTGAAGAGGGCCGTACAGTAATATACATGTTATATCCAGACCATCACACACGAATTCCAAACTGTATCAGGATCAACTCCAATTACTACGATGAGCGGGAGGTGAGAAAACTTGGATTTTATGGTCGAGCGGCTGCCCATAAGCCACACATCACGCAGATCAATGCCAAGCCTCACTTGGTGTAAAGAGCGTAAACATTGGACGACTGAACACGGGAAACGTGTTGTATGGAGTGACGAATCACGGTATACAATGTGGCGATTCGATGATAGGGTATGGGTATGGCCAATGCCCGGTGAACGTTATCTGCCAGCGTGTGTGGCGCCAACAGTAAAATTAGGAGGCTGTGGTGTTACAGTGTGGTGGTGTTTTTCATGGAGGGGGCTTGCGCCGCTTGTTGTATTGCGTATCACTATCACACCTCAAACGTATATTGAAGTTTTACGCACCTTCTTTTTTCCCACTGTTGAAGAGCAATTCGGGGATGGCGACTGCATCTTTCCACACGATCGAACACCTGTTCATAATGCACGGACTGTGGCGGAGTGGTTACACGATATAACATCCCTGTAATGGACTGAACAGACTGCACAGAGTCCTGACTTGAATCCTGCAAAACACCATTGGGGTGTTTTCGAACGCCGACTTCGTTCCAGGCCTCACTTATCTACATCGATACTTCTCCTCAGTGCATCACCACGCGAATAATGGGCTGCCATTCCCCAAGAAACCTTCCAGCACCTGATTGAACGTATGCCTGCGAGAGTGGAAACTGCCATCGAGGCTAAGGGTGGGCCAACACCATATTGAATTTTAGCATTACCGTTGCAGGGCCCCACGAACCTGTAAGTCATTTTCAGCTGGATGTCCGGATACTTTTGATAACATATCGTATCATAATACTAATACGTGAACACGAAAAAAAGTAAGTACCCATTTTTAATCATCTTTCCTATATATTGTAAGTTAACCACCCTCCGCTTCCTACCAGTTGCCGTCTTGCTCAGTGATTATTTAAGATGCAGATGTTATTGCCCTGATAAAATTGCATTGCAACGGATAACGACTTTTTTTTATACACAAAAGACTGCAGCAACTGATAGCATACCGGTGGCAGTTCCCTTACTAGTTGAAATTCCCCCATTTAATCATTAAGCAAAATTGGGACTCAGAATTTAATAAAAACAACTAGAGACGAAATGTATACTATTTACACAAGTTTATTAAATTCACTGTATATCTCCCTATCATCATTTTAAAGCCAAAATACAAAATATTCATTCACTAAATGTATCACCAATGGATTGAGACAAGGATCGTAACCTTACATTCATACCGTACATTCTTTACTCTCTCATACTGCACCCACGTAGCTATGCACAACATTCCCATTAGACAAAATCATTTCCCCGCTGAAATAGAGACAGAATTAACAACCAACACAGTTCCTCATACTTTACCACGGAGGCCACCATACTCACATCCTTCCTCTTCGTCACCCGGAAACGTTCTCCCTTCTCGTGGCCGCTCCCCGTCCTAACCGACCCCCCGTTCCCGTTCGCGAGTAGCCGCGCCCTCATTGGCTTGTGATCTAACGGGATCTTCTGCCAACCTCCGAATTCTGAAGGAACTCGCAAGTTGCAGCCACTTTACCATCTCATCCTCAAGGAAACCTCTCTGCCACACCCCAAAACTAAAGTTGGCAAACCTACCGAGTGTTCTGCATCTCTGGCTTCCCAGCCGCGGCTTCATGCACACTTACAGACCCTCACACACACAATCACATAAGGTATAAGATGAGTTGGGTACTGTGGAGCAAAGCTACTTATGTGAGCGGCGCTCAATTATTTGTCCTGCAATAACAATTTTAATAAATAATAGAGCATTCTTGTCTCCACCTAGTACATCTCCCATTATAGTGGCACTAAAGGCCAAGCACACTTTTACGAAATGATAATCAGATGAAAGTAACGTACACTGTAGTATACAAGGATTTAATGGAATGATACTACAGTATCGTTTCAATATAAAGATGAGTGTCCCTTCATGGTTTTAGGTCACTGTCTACGTAAAACTACGTGCGGTTCATGGAAAATGATACTTTACATAACGACTTTGACAAAATCTATTGCTTTATTCTGCCCTTGATGAAATTTTGCACACTTCAGTGACCGCCAGCGAGTACACACGTGTCACGAAGTGCAGCAGTAGCTCATCGCGGTAAGTTAACCGGCTCCTTACTACAAGCGACTTATTCTCATTTCGTGCGCGCTTTCTCTTACAGGTCATCAAAGTTTCGTGTGCTCGTGTGTTTATTTATTCATAACCGCGTTTAATTGACAGATGTAGTTATTAACTTCTCATATGATATAATTAATTAATGTGATGCACTATGTATGTAGGTAATTTGACTGTGAACAGCCGGCCGCGGTGGCCGAGGGGACTGAGGCGCTCCAGTCACGGTCTGCACGGCCACTACGGTCGGGGGTTCGAATCCCCCCTCGGGCATGGATATTTGTGCCGTCCTTAGTTGTAAGTAGTTCATAAGTAGTTTGTAAGTTTAGGGACTGATGACCCCGTAGTTAAGTCCCATAGACTACAAACATTTGAACATTTTTGACTCTGAACATTTCATCTTATTTATTTATTATCTGTATTGTAATTGTTTTTGTATATATTATTTTATTTTATTTGTACTTTGTATGTTTTATATACGACTGTGATTGTTACGTTTAATTTGTCAATGTAAAATATATCTCTGTAAACGAGATCAAATATCGATCTGAACAGTTATGGATATGGCTCCTCAGGTCAGACACTATCGTATAGCAGCGCTCCCCTGTGGGAGAGCAGGCAAGCAGCAGTATCTGCCACCCCGTGACGTAGATCAGACGTTCGTACGCGGTCCGCGGAGTGCTCAAACAGTATAGGTAATAAAGTTAAAACAAAGTGTAGGTTATAATTTGTGATAAGTGCAACGATATGAGGTTTATGTGAAACCAGTGAATATAAGTGAATTAAGAACTGATCTTAATGAAACATTTATTCGTTCATTCTGCTGAGGCAGAAATTCGTTCCGTGTTCGGTAACCGTCCCAGACGTCCGAAACGCGGTAGCGTCATCGTGGACGCTAACGGTCGCGATTCGCGAAGCATCACGACGAACTGCTAGCAAGCTGCCTAAGGAGGAGCCACTATCAAAACAATTTCTATGTGAACTTATGTAACAATTGTGTAGAGCACCACATCGCTGGACCGATAAATAAGGTAAGTTATATGCTATTTGTAGTAATTTACTGTGAATGCATGTTAAAGTTTTGTTAAAATACAAGAACATTAGAGTGTACTTCTTGCTTTTCTTATTTGAGAAACTAATTAACCACTCTTGAATCAGTATGACAATCCTCAATAATTCATGAGTAATATTTCAAGTCAATTTACTAATTAAATGAGTGTAATCAATTATTAGAGACTGTTAATTAATCATTTGAGACAATTTAGCTAAAATTGATGATAGAAGATAACAGACGGTTGCATGCCAGTGTCACGTTACTAAACGTAACAATTAGCAAAGAATCAGAAAAAAATCAAATGTTTGTTAAGCTTATGGGACTTAACTACGGGGTCATCAGTCCCTAAACTTACAAACTACTTATGAACTACTTACGAACTAGGACGGCACAAATATCCATGCCCGAGGGGGGATTCGAACCCCCGACCGTAGTGGCCGTGCTGACCGTGACTGGAGCGCCTCAGTCACCTCGGCCACCGCGGCCGGCAAAGAATCAGATTTGGTCAAACGTTATGAACAGTAATTGATTATCATCATATTAATTACTGCAGATTAATGAATAATTTTTCTATTTTATTTTCACTGAGTTCAACAATAATAGCCACCGCCACATCTATCCTATAAAGAACCTAACTCGTACCATTGCCGTATGCATAGCATCAATTTTCTTATTTGCTTGACAGAATTAATTTTATCTGATACTAACTTTAGTGGTTGGACTGCACCCACTTGCTAACCACTTGATGTTAAATATCCTACTATTCATAATTTTATAAATTATCATTACCATTGGCGTACTAATTGAGCCGTACGCATTGCACAGACGGAGAAGTTTAATTTCTGCTATCGGTATGTGCTCAGTCTCCGTAGGAGATTTTGTAAGGAAAGGAAAGGTGAGTGATCTTTTGAAAAGTTTGTCAGATAGGGCCATAGTATTTGTTAATTACACTAATTGTCTTGCTAATTATATTCAAAATTTAAATTACACCACTTGCATTAATCACGAGTTTAACGTAACTAACCACGATGTTAAGGTCAGGTTGGTTATGTTGCTCAAACATTACAACAACATCCACCACAGTTAATAACACGTAAATCAAAATTCAGTTCTCCTTCCACTCACACCTTTCATTCTTCAATAAAATAAACACCTTTCACCCAATACCCCAACAAATATTTTCTTTACTTACACTATCCCTCGAAAGGCAATCTGACATATACAACTGTTTGGGAGCTGCAGCCGTGGGCAGAAAAAGGGCTAAATGCTAGTCCTTTGATGTACACTATGTGATCAAATGTATACGGACACCCTAAAAACACATTTTTCATATTAGGTGTATTGTGCTGACACCTACTGCCAGTTACTCCATGTAAGTGACCTCAGTAGTCATTAGACTTCGTGAGAGAGCAGAATGAGGCGCGCCGTGGAAGTCATGGACTTCGAACGTGGTCAGGTGATGGGCTGTACGCGAAATTCCCACACTCCTAAACATCCCTAGGTCATCTGTTTCTGATATGATAGTGAAGTGTAAACGTGAAAGGACACATACTGTACGAAAGCGTACAGGCCGACCTCGTCTGTGCAGTGAGCGAGACCGCCGACAGTTGAAGAGGGCCGTACAGTAATAGACATGTTATATCCAGACCATCACACACGAATTCCAAACTGTATCAGGATCAACTCCAATTACTACGATGAGCGGGAGGTGAGAAAACTTGGATTTTATGGTCGAGCGGCTGCCCATAAGCCACACATCACGCAGATCAATGCCAAGACTCACTTGGTGTAAAGAGCGTAAACATTGGACGACGGAACACGGGAAACGCGTTGTATGGAGTGACGAATCACGGTTTACAATGTGGCGATTCGATGATAGGGTATGGGTATGGCCAATGCCCGGTGAACGTTATCTGCCAGCGTGTGTGGCGCCAACAGTAAAATTAGGAGGCTGTGGTGTTACAGTGTGGTGGTGTTTTTCATGGAGGGGGCTTGCGCCGCTTGTTGTATTGCGTATCACTATCACACCTCAAACGTATATTGAAGTTTTACGCACCTTCTTTTTTCCCACTGTTGAAGAGCAATTCGGGGATGGCGACTGCATCTTTCCACACGATCGAACACCTGTTCATAATGCACGGACTGTGGCGGAGTGGTTACACGATATAACATCCCTGTAATGGACTGAACAGACTGCACAGAGTCCTGACTTGAATCCTGCAAAACACCATTGGGGTGTTTTCGAACGCCGACTTCGTTCCAGGCCTCACTTATCTACATCGATACTTCTCCTCAGTGCATCACCACGCGAATAATTGGCTGCCATTCCCCAAGAAACCATCCAGCACCTGATTGAACGTATGCCTGCGAGAGTGGAAGCTGCCATCGAGGCTAAGGGTGGGCCAACACCATATTGAATTTTAGCATTACCGATGCAGGGCCCCACGAACCTGTAAGTCATTTTCAGCTGGATGTCCGGATACTTTTGATAACATATCGTATCATAATACTAATACGTGAACACGAAAAAAAAATAAGTACCCATTTTTAATCATCTTTCCGATATATAAAGATGAGTGTCCCTTCATAGTTTTAGGTCACTGTCTACGTAAAACTACGTGTGGAGAATGATACTTTACATAACGACTTTGACAAAATCTATTGCTTTATTCTGCCCTTAATGAAATTTTGCACACTTCAGTGACCGCCAGCGAGTACACACGTGTCACGAAGTGCAGCAGTAGCTCATCGCGGTAAGTTAACCGGCTCCTTACTACAAGCGACTTATTCTCATTTCGTGCGCGCTTTCTCTTACAGGTCATCAAAGTTTCATGTGCTCGTGTGTTTATTTATTCAGAATCGCGTTTAATTGACAGATGTAGTTATTAACTTCTCATATGATATAATTAATTAATGTGATGCACTATGTATGTAGGTAATTTGACTGTGAACAGCCGGCCGCGGTGGCCGAGGGGACTGAGGCGCTCCAGTCACGGTCTGCACGGTCACTACGGTCGGGGGTTCGAATCCCCCCTCGGGCATGGATATTTGGGCCGTCCTTAGTTGTAAGTAGTTCATAAGTAGTTTGTAAGTTTAGGGACTGATGACCCCGTAGTTAAGTCCCATAGACTACAAACATTTGAACATTTTTGACTGTGAACATTTCATCTTATTTATTTATTATCTGTATTGTAATTGTTTTTGTATATATTATTTTATTTTATTTGTACTTTGTATGTTTTATATATGACTGTGATTGTTACGTTTAATTTGTCAATGTAAAATATATCTCTGTAAACGAGATCAAATATCGATCTGAACAGTTATGGATATGGCTCCTCAGGTCAGAGACTTTATTGTATAGCAGCGCTCGTCTGTGGGAGAGCAGGCAAGCAGCAGTATCTGCCGCCCCGTGACGTAGATCAGACGTTCGTACGCGGTCCGCGGAGTGCTCAAACAGTATAGGTAATAAAGTTAAAACAAAGTGTAGGTTATAATTTGTGATAAGTGCAACGATATGAGGTTTATGTGAAACCAGTGAATATAAGTGAATTAAGAATTGATCTTAATGAAACATTTATTCGTTCATTCTGCTGAGGCAGAAATTCGTTACGTGTTCGGTAACCGTCCCAGACGTCCGAAACGCGGTAGCGTCATCGTGGACGCTAACGGTCGCGATTAATTACGCGATTCGCGAAGCATCACGACGAACTGCTAGCAAGCTGCCTAAGGAGGAGCCACTATCAAAACAATTTCTATGTGAACTTATGTAACAATTGTGTAGAGCACCACATCGCTGGACCGATAAATAAGGTAAGTTATATGCTATTTGTAGTAATTTACTGTGAATGCATGTTAAAGTTTTGTTAAAATACAAGAACATTAGAGTGTACTTCTTGCTTTTCTTATTTGAGAAACTAATTAACCACTCTTGAATCAGTATGACAATCCTCAATAATTCATGAGTAATATTTCAAGACAATTTACTAATTAAATGAGTGTAATCAATTATTAGAGACTGTTAATTAATCATTTGAGACAATTTTGCTAAAATTGATGATAGAAGATAACAGACGGTTGCATGCCAGTGTCACGTTACTAAACGTAACAATTAGCAAAGAATCAGAAAAAATCAAATGTTTGTTAAGCTTATGGGACTTAACTACGGGGTCATCAGTCCCTAAACTTACGAACTACTTATGAACTACTTACTAACTAGGACGGCACAAATATCCCTGCCCGAGGGGGGATTCGAACCCCCGACCGTAGTGGCCGTGCTGACCGTGACTGGAGCGCCTCAGTCACCTCGGCCACCGCGGCCGGCAAAGAATCAGATTTGGTCAAACGTTATGAACAGTAATTGATTATCATCATATTAATTACAGCAGATTAATGAATAATTTTTCTATTTTATTTTCACTGAGTTCAACAATAATAGCCACCGCCACATCTATCCTATAAAGAACCTAACTCGTACCATTGCAGTATGCATAGCATCAATTTTCTTATTTGCTTGACAGAATTAATTTTATCTGATACTAACTTTTGTGGTTGGACTGCACCCACTTGCTAACCACTTGATGTTAAATATCCTACTATTCATAATTTTATAAATTATCATTACCATTGGCGTACTAATTGAGCCGTACGCATTGCACAGACGGAGAAGTTTAATTTCTGCTATCGGTATGTGCTCAGTCTCCGTAGGAGATTTTGTAAGGAAAGGAAAGGTGAGTGATCTTTTGAAAAGTTTGTCAGATAGGGCCATAGTATTTGTTAATTACACTAATTGTCTTGCTAATTATATTCAAAATTTAAATTACACCATTTGCATTAATCACGAGTTTAACGTAACTAACCACGATGTTAAGGTCAGGTTGGTTATGTTGCTCAAACATTACAACAACATCCACCACAGTTAATAACACGTAAATCAAAATTTAGTTCTCCTTCCACTCACACCTTTCATTCTTCAATAAAATAAACACCTTTCACCCAATACCCCAACAAATATTTTCTTTACTTACACTATCCCTCGAAAGGCAATCTGACATATACAACTGTTTGGGAGCTGCAGCCGTGGGCAGAAAAAGGGCTACAATGCTAGTCCTTTGATGTACACTATGTGATCAAATGTATACGGACACCCTAAAAACACATTTTTCATATTAGGTGTATTGTGCTGACACCTACTGCCAGTTACTCCATGTAAGTGACCTCAGTAGTCATTAGACTTCGTGAGAGAGCAGAATGAGGCGCGCCGTGGAAGTCATGGACTTCGAACGTGGTCAGGTGATGGGCTGTACGCGAAATTCCCACACTCCTAAACATCCCTAGGTCATCTGTTTATGATATGATAGTGAAGTGTAAACGTGAAAGGACACGTACTGTACGAAAGCGTACAGGCCGACCTCGTCTGTGCAGTGAGCGAGACCGCCGACAGTTGAAGAGGGCCGTACAGTAATATACATGTTATATCCAGACCATCACACACGAATTCCAAACTGTATCAGGATCAACTCCAATTACTACGATGAGCGGGAGGTGAGAAAACTTGGATTTTATGGTCGAGCGGCTGCCCATAAGCCACACATCACGCAGATCAATGCCAAGCCTCACTTGGTGTAAAGAGCGTAAACATTGGACGACTGAACACGGGAAACGTGTTGTATGGAGTGACGAATCACGGTATACAATGTGGCGATTCGATGATAGGGTATGGGTATGGCCAATGCCCGGTGAACGTTATCTGCCAGCGTGTGTGGCGCCAACAGTAAAATTAGGAGGCTGTGGTGTTACAGTGTGGTGGTGTTTTTCATGGAGGGGGCTTGCGCCGCTTGTTGTATTGCGTATCACTATCACACCTCAAACGTATATTGAAGTTTTACGCACCTTCTTTTTTCCCACTGTTGAAGAGCAATTCGGGGATGGCGACTGCATCTTTCCACACGATCGAACACCTGTTCATAATGCACGGACTGTGGCGGAGTGGTTACACGATATAACATCCCTGTAATGGACTGAACAGACTGCACAGAGTCCTGACTTGAATCCTGCAAAACACCATTGGGGTGTTTTCGAACGCCGACTTCGTTCCAGGCCTCACTTATCTACATCGATACTTCTCCTCAGTGCATCACCACGCGAATAATGGGCTGCCATTCCCCAAGAAACCTTCCAGCACCTGATTGAACGTATGCCTGCGAGAGTGGAAACTGCCATCGAGGCTAAGGGTGGGCCAACACCATATTGAATTTTAGCATTACCGTTGCAGGGCCCCACGAACCTGTAAGTCATTTTCAGCTGGATGTCCGGATACTTTTGATAACATATCGTATCATAATACTAATACGTGAACACGAAAAAAAGTAAGTACCCATTTTTAATCATCTTTCCTATATATTGTAAGTTAACCACCCTCCGCTTCCTACCAGTTGCCGTCTTGCTCAGTGATTATTTAAGATGCAGATGTTATTGCCCTGATAAAATTGCATTGCAACGGATAACGACTTTTTTTTATACACAAAAGACTGCAGCAACTGATAGCATACCGGTGGCAGTTCCCTTACTAGTTGAAATTCCCCCATTTAATCATTAAGCAAAATTGGGACTCAGAATTTAATAAAAACAACTAGAGACGAAATGTATACTATTTACACAAGTTTATTAAATTCACTGTATATCTCCCTATCATCATTTTAAAGCCAAAATACAAAATATTCATTCACTAAATGTATCACCAATGGATTGAGACAAGGATCGTAACCTTACATTCATACCGTACATTCTTTACTCTCTCATACTGCACCCACGTAGCTATGCACAACATTCCCATTAGACAAAATCATTTCCCCGCTGAAATAGAGACAGAATTAACAACCAACACAGTTCCTCATACTTTACCACGGAGGCCACCATACTCACATCCTTCCTCTTCGTCACCCGGAAACGTTCTCCCTTCTCGTGGCCGCTCCCCGTCCTAACCGACCCCCCGTTCCCGTTCGCGAGTAGCCGCGCCCTCATTGGCTTGTGATCTAACGGGATCTTCTGCCAACCTCCGAATTCTGAAGGAACTCGCAAGTTGCAGCCACTTTACCATCTCATCCTCAAGGAAACCTCTCTGCCACACCCCAAAACTAAAGTTGGCAAACCTACCGAGTGTTCTGCATCTCTGGCTTCCCAGCCGCGGCTTCATGCACACTTACAGACCCTCACACACACAATCACATAAGGTATAAGATGAGTTGGGTACTGTGGAGCAAAGCTACTTATGTGAGCGGCGCTCAATTATTTGTCCTGCAATAACAATTTTAATAAATAATAGAGCATTCTTGTCTCCACCTAGTACATCTCCCATTATAGTGGCACTAAAGGCCAAGCACACTTTTACGAAATGATAATCAGATGAAAGTAACGTACACTGTAGTATACAAGGATTTAATGGAATGATACTACAGTATCGTTTCAATATAAAGATGAGTGTCCCTTCATGGTTTTAGGTCACTGTCTACGTAAAACTACGTGCGGTTCATGGAAAATGATACTTTACATAACGACTTTGACAAAATCTATTGCTTTATTCTGCCCTTGATGAAATTTTGCACACTTCAGTGACCGCCAGCGAGTACACACGTGTCACGAAGTGCAGCAGTAGCTCATCGCGGTAAGTTAACCGGCTCCTTACTACAAGCGACTTATTCTCATTTCGTGCGCGCTTTCTCTTACAGGTCATCAAAGTTTCGTGTGCTCGTGTGTTTATTTATTCATAACCGCGTTTAATTGACAGATGTAGTTATTAACTTCTCATATGATATAATTAATTAATGTGATGCACTATGTATGTAGGTAATTTGACTGTGAACAGCCGGCCGCGGTGGCCGAGGGGACTGAGGCGCTCCAGTCACGGTCTGCACGGCCACTACGGTCGGGGGTTCGAATCCCCCCTCGGGCATGGATATTTGTGCCGTCCTTAGTTGTAAGTAGTTCATAAGTAGTTTGTAAGTTTAGGGACTGATGACCCCGTAGTTAAGTCCCATAGACTACAAACATTTGAACATTTTTGACTCTGAACATTTCATCTTATTTATTTATTATCTGTATTGTAATTGTTTTTGTATATATTATTTTATTTTATTTGTACTTTGTATGTTTTATATACGACTGTGATTGTTACGTTTAATTTGTCAATGTAAAATATATCTCTGTAAACGAGATCAAATATCGATCTGAACAGTTATGGATATGGCTCCTCAGGTCAGACACTATCGTATAGCAGCGCTCCCCTGTGGGAGAGCAGGCAAGCAGCAGTATCTGCCACCCCGTGACGTAGATCAGACGTTCGTACGCGGTCCGCGGAGTGCTCAAACAGTATAGGTAATAAAGTTAAAACAAAGTGTAGGTTATAATTTGTGATAAGTGCAACGATATGAGGTTTATGTGAAACCAGTGAATATAAGTGAATTAAGAACTGATCTTAATGAAACATTTATTCGTTCATTCTGCTGAGGCAGAAATTCGTTCCGTGTTCGGTAACCGTCCCAGACGTCCGAAACGCGGTAGCGTCATCGTGGACGCTAACGGTCGCGATTCGCGAAGCATCACGACGAACTGCTAGCAAGCTGCCTAAGGAGGAGCCACTATCAAAACAATTTCTATGTGAACTTATGTAACAATTGTGTAGAGCACCACATCGCTGGACCGATAAATAAGGTAAGTTATATGCTATTTGTAGTAATTTACTGTGAATGCATGTTAAAGTTTTGTTAAAATACAAGAACATTAGAGTGTACTTCTTGCTTTTCTTATTTGAGAAACTAATTAACCACTCTTGAATCAGTATGACAATCCTCAATAATTCATGAGTAATATTTCAAGTCAATTTACTAATTAAATGAGTGTAATCAATTATTAGAGACTGTTAATTAATCATTTGAGACAATTTAGCTAAAATTGATGATAGAAGATAACAGACGGTTGCATGCCAGTGTCACGTTACTAAACGTAACAATTAGCAAAGAATCAGAAAAAAATCAAATGTTTGTTAAGCTTATGGGACTTAACTACGGGGTCATCAGTCCCTAAACTTACAAACTACTTATGAACTACTTACGAACTAGGACGGCACAAATATCCATGCCCGAGGGGGGATTCGAACCCCCGACCGTAGTGGCCGTGCTGACCGTGACTGGAGCGCCTCAGTCACCTCGGCCACCGCGGCCGGCAAAGAATCAGATTTGGTCAAACGTTATGAACAGTAATTGATTATCATCATATTAATTACTGCAGATTAATGAATAATTTTTCTATTTTATTTTCACTGAGTTCAACAATAATAGCCACCGCCACATCTATCCTATAAAGAACCTAACTCGTACCATTGCCGTATGCATAGCATCAATTTTCTTATTTGCTTGACAGAATTAATTTTATCTGATACTAACTTTAGTGGTTGGACTGCACCCACTTGCTAACCACTTGATGTTAAATATCCTACTATTCATAATTTTATAAATTATCATTACCATTGGCGTACTAATTGAGCCGTACGCATTGCACAGACGGAGAAGTTTAATTTCTGCTATCGGTATGTGCTCAGTCTCCGTAGGAGATTTTGTAAGGAAAGGAAAGGTGAGTGATCTTTTGAAAAGTTTGTCAGATAGGGCCATAGTATTTGTTAATTACACTAATTGTCTTGCTAATTATATTCAAAATTTAAATTACACCACTTGCATTAATCACGAGTTTAACGTAACTAACCACGATGTTAAGGTCAGGTTGGTTATGTTGCTCAAACATTACAACAACATCCACCACAGTTAATAACACGTAAATCAAAATTCAGTTCTCCTTCCACTCACACCTTTCATTCTTCAATAAAATAAACACCTTTCACCCAATACCCCAACAAATATTTTCTTTACTTACACTATCCCTCGAAAGGCAATCTGACATATACAACTGTTTGGGAGCTGCAGCCGTGGGCAGAAAAAGGGCTAAATGCTAGTCCTTTGATGTACACTATGTGATCAAATGTATACGGACACCCTAAAAACACATTTTTCATATTAGGTGTATTGTGCTGACACCTACTGCCAGTTACTCCATGTAAGTGACCTCAGTAGTCATTAGACTTCGTGAGAGAGCAGAATGAGGCGCGCCGTGGAAGTCATGGACTTCGAACGTGGTCAGGTGATGGGCTGTACGCGAAATTCCCACACTCCTAAACATCCCTAGGTCATCTGTTTCTGATATGATAGTGAAGTGTAAACGTGAAAGGACACATACTGTACGAAAGCGTACAGGCCGACCTCGTCTGTGCAGTGAGCGAGACCGCCGACAGTTGAAGAGGGCCGTACAGTAATAGACATGTTATATCCAGACCATCACACACGAATTCCAAACTGTATCAGGATCAACTCCAATTACTACGATGAGCGGGAGGTGAGAAAACTTGGATTTTATGGTCGAGCGGCTGCCCATAAGCCACACATCACGCAGATCAATGCCAAGACTCACTTGGTGTAAAGAGCGTAAACATTGGACGACGGAACACGGGAAACGCGTTGTATGGAGTGACGAATCACGGTTTACAATGTGGCGATTCGATGATAGGGTATGGGTATGGCCAATGCCCGGTGAACGTTATCTGCCAGCGTGTGTGGCGCCAACAGTAAAATTAGGAGGCTGTGGTGTTACAGTGTGGTGGTGTTTTTCATGGAGGGGGCTTGCGCCGCTTGTTGTATTGCGTATCACTATCACACCTCAAACGTATATTGAAGTTTTACGCACCTTCTTTTTTCCCACTGTTGAAGAGCAATTCGGGGATGGCGACTGCATCTTTCCACACGATCGAACACCTGTTCATAATGCACGGACTGTGGCGGAGTGGTTACACGATATAACATCCCTGTAATGGACTGAACAGACTGCACAGAGTCCTGACTTGAATCCTGCAAAACACCATTGGGGTGTTTTCGAACGCCGACTTCGTTCCAGGCCTCACTTATCTACATCGATACTTCTCCTCAGTGCATCACCACGCGAATAATGGGCTGCCATTCCCCAAGAAACCTTCCAGCACCTGATTGAACGTATGCCTGCGAGAGTGGAAACTGCCATCGAGGCTAAGGGTGGGCCAACACCATATTGAATTTTAGCATTACCGTTGCAGGGCCCCACGAACCTGTAAGTCATTTTCAGCTGGATGTCCGGATACTTTTGATAACATATCGTATCATAATACTAATACGTGAACACGAAAAAAAGTAAGTACTCATTTTTAATCATCTTTCCTATATATTGTAAGTTAACCACCCTCCGCTTCCTACCAGTTGCCGTCTTGCTCAGTGATTATTTAAGATGCAGATGTTATTGCCCTGATAAAATTGCATTGCAACGGATAACGACTTTTTTTTATACACAAAAGACTGCAGCAACTGATAGCATACCGGTGGCAGTTCCCTTACTAGTTGAAATTCCCCCATTTAATCATTAAGCAAAATTGGGACTCAGAATTTAATAAAAACAACTAGAGACGAAATGTATACTATTTACACAAGCTTATTAAATTCACTGTATATCTCCCTATCATCATTTTAAAGCCAAAATACAAAATATTCATTCACTAAATGTATCACCAATGGATTGAGACAAGGATCGTAACCTTACATTCATACCGTACATTCTTTACTCTCTCATACTGCACCCACGTAGCTATGCACAACATTCCCATTAGACAAAATCATTTCCCCGCTGAAATAGAGACAGAATTAACAACCAACACAGTTCCTCATACTTTACCACGGAGGCCACCATACTCACATCCTTCCTCTTCGTCACCCGGAAACGTTCTCCCTTCTCGTGGCCGCTCCCCGTCCTAACCGACCCCCCGTTCCCGTTCGCGAGTAGCCGCGCCCTCATTGGCTTGTGATCTAACGGGATCTTCTGCCAACCTCCGAATTCTGAAGGAACTCGCAAGTTGCAGCCACTTTACCATCTCATCCTCAAGGAAACCTCTCTGCCACACCCCAAAACTAAAGTTGGCAAACCTACCGAGTGTTCTGCATCTCTGGCTTCCCAGCCGCGGCTTCATGCACACTTACAGACCCTCACACACACAATCACATAAGGTATAAGATGAGTTGGGTACTGTGGAGCAAAGCTACTTATGTGAGCGGCGCTCACTTATTTGTCCTGCAATAACAATTTTAATAAATAATAGAGCATTCTTGTCTCCACCTAGTACATCTCCCATTATAGTGGCACTAAAGGCCAAGCACACTTTTACGAAATGATAATCAGATGAAAGTAACGTACACTGTAGTATACAAGGATTTAATGGAATGATACTACAGTATCGTTTCAATATAAAGATGAGTGTCCCTTCATGGTTTTAGGTCACTGTCTACGTAAAACTACGTGCGGTTCATGGAAAATGATACTTTACATAACGACTTTGACAAAATCTATTGCTTTATTCTGCCCTTGATGAAATTTTGCACACTTCAGTGACCGCCAGCGAGTACACACGTGTCACGAAGTGCAGCAGTAGCTCATCGCGGTAAGTTAACCGGCTCCTTACTACAAGCGACTTATTCTCATTTCGTGCGCGCTTTCTCTTGCAGGTCATCAAAGTTTCGTGTGCTCATGTGTTTATTTAATCAGAATCGCGTTTAATTGACAGATCAGTGTTGATATTTTGATTATTAGCTCGCTTATATATTTTTCAGATTTGCCATTAATAAACAGTTTAGTGTTAGGTACATATTTTTCGAAGCTCACTATTTATTAAATTTTTGTGTCCTCGGTCGTTTATTTAGTCAGCTCGAGTCAAAGGAAGAGTTTACTGTCCTCGTGCGTATACTTAGATTCGCGCCAAAGTTACAGTTAAGTATATTCTCCCACAGTTTAAACCACAATAGTCGTACTTATTTGGAACGTACATAGGTTTTTAGAATGGCTAGGAACTATGACTTGTGACTGCTGTGTACGGGTGCAGGCCGAGTTGGTGACTCTTCGCTCGCAGCTTCAGGCGGCGTTGGCTTCGCTGGCAACGCTTGAGACTGCGGTGGGTGGGCGCCGCTGTTGTGGGCCGCTCGCGGGGGTGCAGCAGACGCCCTGTGCGTCTGTTGTGCCGTCCGATCGGCCTGCGGCTGTGGCCAGCCCGCTCACTGCCCACGAGGGGGTCGTCGCTCAATTTGTGGTGGATTGGGAGATCTCCTCAGCGCGTGTCAGGCGGCGTAAGACTTCCCGGGGGACCGAAGTGGAGGCCTCGCCGGTTAGTCCTACGAATAGATTCGAGGCGCTGTCTGTGGCAGATGTGGAACGGGTCCTTCCGGATGCCATGAAGAGCACAGGGTGCAGCCAGCTGCAAGTGGTGGCTCATGTCGGGACCAACGATGTGTGTCGCTTTGGATCGGAAGAGATTCTCTTCGGTTTTGAGCGGCTATTAGTGGTGGTAAAGACTTCTTTGCAAGATGAAGTCAGAGCTCATCATCTGCAGCATAGTCGACAGGACTGACTGCGGACCCCTGCGTACAACACTCAGGAAGCGGTTACACGGGTAGCGGGGACTGTGTGGCGGGACTGGGCGGTTTTTTAGGTTAGAGGGCCTCGGGAACACATGAAATGGGTTTCAGTCTCAAATGGTGGATCTAGGAAGCATTGGTGTAACAGTTGTAAAGTGTCGTAGCTGTGTTGGGAATGTTTCAGAGCTCCAAGCGCTGATAGAAAGTACTGAGGCACAAGCCGTTATAGGTTCTGAAAGCTGGCTGAAATTTTTACTAAGGGCCAAATGGTCTTCAGAAACGATAGATTAAATAAAAAAGGGTGTGGCGTGTTTATTGCTGTTACAAACGGTGTATCCTGTATCGAAATTGAGGCAGATACTTCCTGTGAGTTGGTATGGGCACAGATTATACCTGACAACCGGATTAATAAACCGATCTTTTTATCGGCCTCCTGACTCAGACGATGCAATTGCCGAAATGTTCGAAGAAAGCTTGAATCACATTTCAAACAGGTGCTCGAAGCATACTGTTATAATCGGTGTCGACTTTAATTTACCCTCGATATTTTGACATAAATACGTATTTAAAACCGCTACTCATCGTTCGAACTAGTTCTGAATGCTTTTTCTGACAAGTACTTCGAACAGTTAGTTCATGAAACCACTAGAATAGTAAATGGTTGCGAAAATACCCTTGATCTCCTAGCAACAAATAATCCTAAGCTAGTAAAGAGCACCAAAACAGATACAGGGAACAGTGAACATAGAATTGTAGTAGCGAGACTGAATATGGAAATTCCCAAATGCACCAAAAATCAACGAAAAACATATCTATTCAAAAGATCATATAAAAATCCGCTTCACGCTTTCCTGAGTTATAGTCTCCAGTCTATCAAAACTAAGAATGCGAGTGTAGATCAGTTGTGGCTTACTTTCAAAGAAATAATATCAGTAGCAATCGAGAGATTTATACCAAAAAAATTAATAAAAGAGGGGGCTGAACCCCGGTGGTACAAAAACAGGTCAGATCACTGTTGCAGAAGCAAAGAAAAACGCATGCAAAATTTAAACAGACACAGAATCCCCAAGACTGGCAACATTTTACAGAAACTCGCAATATAGTGCGGAGTTCAATGTGAGAAACTTATAATAGTTTCCACAACGAAATCCTGTCTCATAATCTGGCTGAAAATCCAAAGAAATTCTGGTCATATGTGAAGTACACTAGCGGCAAAACACAAAAAATACCTTCACTACACGACAGCAATGATAATAGTACCGATGACAGTACAGTTAAAATAGAATTGCCAAACACAGCTTTCCGAAATTCTTTCACCAAAGGAGACGAAGTGAAGACTCCAGAATTCGAACCTAGAACAGCTGCCAGACTGTGAAATTTAGAAGTAGATGTTCTGGAGTAGTAAAACAACTTAAGTCACTAAACGAAAACAAATCTTCCGGGCCAGATCGTATACCAACTAGATTCAGTATGCTGATGCAATAGCTCCATACTTAGCTATCATATACATCCGATCACTTACCGAAAGATCCGTACCCAAAGACTGGAAAGTTGCCGAGGTCACCTCAATATTTAGAAAGGCAACAGGAGTGATCCCCAAAATTACAGGCCTATCTCACTGACGTGGATTTGCAGTAGGTTTTTGGAACATATAGTTTGTTCGAACATTATGAACTACCTCGAAGAGAACGACCTATTAACCAATAGTCAACACGGATTCAGAAAGTATCGCTCTTGCGAAACGGTTTGCCCTTTATTCACATGAAGTAATAAGTGCCATCGACAAGGGATCTCAAATCGATTCCATATTTCTGGATTTCCGGAAGGTTTTTGACACTGTACCTCACAAGTGGCTTCTAATGAAATTGCGTGCTTATGGAATATAGCCCCAATTCTGTGACTAGATACGCGGTGTCGTATCAGAAACGACACAGTTCGTAGTAATTGACGGTAAGTAATCGAGTAAAACAGAAGTGATATCTAACGTTCCGCAGGGAAGCGTTATAGGTCCCCTACTCTTCCTTTTGTTTATAAACGATTTAGGGGACAATCTGAATATCTGTCATAGTCTGTTCGCACATGATGCTGTCGTATATCGGTAACTGAAGTCAACAGAGGATCAAAAGCAACTGCAAAGCGATTTAGACAAAATTTCTACATGGTGCGAAAATTGCCAATTAACACTAAATAATGAAAAGTGTGAAGTAATACACATGACCACAAAAAGAAATCCGCTGAACTTCAATTAACCGATAAATCAATCAAACCTTAAGGTCGTTAATTCTACCAAATACCTAGGAGTTGCAATGACGAACAACTTAGAGTGGACAGAACACAAAGAAAATATTGTGGGGAAGGCGAACCAAAGGTTACGTTTCATTGGCAGAACGCTTCGAAGTTTCAACAGCTCCACCAAAGAGACTGCCTACATCACACTTGTGCGTCCTAGAGTACTGTTGCCCCTTGTGGGACGCTCAACAGGTGGGACTGACGGAAGACATTGAGAAGGTTCAGAGAAGGGCAGCTCGTTTTGTTTTATCACGTTACAGGAGGGTGGCGGGGAGGAGGGTGTGAGCGTCACGGAAATGTTGCACGATTTGAGATGGGAATCATTAAAAGAACGACGTTATTCGTTGCGGCGAGATCTATTTGCGAAATTTCAATCACCGACTTTTACTTTTGAATGAAAAAATATTTTACTAGCAGCCACCTACGTAGGGAGACATGACCATCCGAATAAAATAAGAGAAATCAGATCGAAAACTGAGCGAACTAGGTGTTCTTTCTTCCCGCGCGCTATTAGAAAATGGAACGGTAGAGAAAGGTTATGAAAGTGGTTCAGAAAATTTCAATTGGTCGTTGGCGGAGGGTAGGCCTACTTCACTTATAGACTACGATACATACCTCCAGTTCATTTCCTGTCTTGAAGAAATTTTTCACATGTGACCATCAAAACAAGAGGGTTCCTTAAAATATAGATTTTGACCCCCCCTGTAGCCGCGCAGGAGTAGGGATGTGGTCTAAGGCCTCATGCTGCAGAGTGGTTTGTTACTGCCGCCGAAGGTTCTCCCTCGGGCATCGGTGTTTGTGTCTTGTCCTCAGTGTAAGTTAAAATAGTTTGCAAGTCTATGGACTGATGACCATAGGAGTTTGGTCGAATTGGTTTACATAAATTTTAACCTTAGCGTACTATTAGAAAGTCTGCCAGTGTACAAGTGTTCTGCATCTACATCCATACTCTGTGTGGCAGAGGATATTTTCCGTACCACCGCCTCTTTCTCGTATTCTAGTTGCGAATGGTTCGTGGAAAAATGGTTGCCTGTATGGCGCAATGTGCTCCCTGATCTCTCTAATATTATCCTTCAGGTCGTTTTGCGAGTTATAGTTAAGAATAAGCAATACATTCGTTGACACTACTTGGAACGTACGCTGTCGGAACTTTGACAAAAGCCTGTACTGCGATACAGAACGCCTCTCTTGCAGCGTCTGCCACTGGAGTTTCCTATCATCTCCGTGACGCTTTCTCGCTTACTAAATGAGCCCATAACGAAGCTACTATCCGTGTCGTCTATTAACTCTACCTGATATGACTCCCACGCTGATGAGCGATACTCAAGCGATGGCCGAACGTGAGCTTTAGAACCTGCTTTCTTTGTTGACGGACTACACTTCCAGAGGTTTCTTCCACTGAATCTATGTCTTACATCTGCGTACCCACAACTGATTTTATATCGTCGTTTCATTTTAAATCACCCCTTATATCCACTTCCAGATAGTTTATGGGAGTAACAGCTTTTGCGAAGTTATATTGTAAAGGATTTTTCTTTCTATAGATCGCAACACTTTACACTTATTTATGTTGCGGCTCAATTGCCATTCCCTCAGCATGCGTCGATAAGCTGCAGATCATTCGTTACCCTCTCCCAGTGTTGCGGCTTCTCAATAAATTACTGCCTCATCCACAAAAAGCCTTATTGAACGTCCTGTAGATTTGACTGATTTATCATGTAAATGAAGTTTAACGGTTTGTTTTTCATGGTCGTGTGGATGACTTAACACTTTTCATTAATTAGTTCAAATGTTCAAATGTTTGTAAAGCTTATGGGACTTAACTACGGGGTAATCAGTCCCTAAACTTACAAACTACTTATGAACTACTTACAAACTAGGAGGGCACAAATATCCATGCCCGAGGGGGGATTCGAACCCCTGACCGTAGTGGCCGTGCTGACCGTGACTGGAGCGCCTCAGTCACCTCGGCCACCACGGCCGGCTCATTAATTAGGGTCAACTGCCAATTGCCAATTTTCGCACAATGTCGATACCTTATCTGAAACATTTTGCAATTGTTTTTGATCTTCTGATGACTTTATTGGCCGGCCGCGGTGCGGGGGTTCGAATCCCCCCTCGGGCATGGATATTTGTGCCGTTCTTAGTCTTAGTTAGTTCATAAGTAGTTTGTAAGTTGAGGGACTGATGACCTCGTAGTTACGTCCCATAAGCTTTACAAAAATTTGAACTTTTTTTGTATGTTCCAATATCCCATGTGTTATTTTCCGAATCGCTCCTATTGTCTTTCCTGAGTGGAGTGACCTGTGCTATTGTCCTACATTGGGACACTGTTCTTTCGCTAATCGAGAGGTTGTATATAACAGCTAGGTATGGAGCTATTGCACTAGCATCATCTGAGAGGAACCTAACTGGTATGCAATCTGGACCGGGAGACTTGTTTTTATTGTCTTTCATTTTAAAATCGAATCGTTTTCTATAGGGCAGCGGTGACAGCAGTAGGAACGGCACGCAAGGTTTGAATGCGCGGATGCGGTCACTCAGCACTTCATGGAAAGACAGTCTGATTGCACACGTGTAACAGTAGGCCGCTATCGCGTAGAAGGCTACGTGGGTTTTCTGGCCGTGCGGTTTCCGGCCAGTGTTTGAATCAACGCTCCCGTAACGTGGACTACCCTCCCATGCTGCTTGTCTACCTCACTCTGTGCGTGTGTTGTCAACGTTCCTCAGTGTCGTCTGCGGTAGCTTTCGTTACCTGCATTTGCTTACGCTACTTCTGATCTCTGCATTGTACATTATGGATGTGACAACAACAACGAAATGTAAGCCGTGTCTTGTTAATGATGATCATCGCTATATGGTATGGCCCTAAAAATAAAGAGTACACAAGCTAGGTGTAGATCAGTTCTGGACGTAATATGTGCAGAGTTAACATGTATGTAAATATATCGGACCAAACTGCGTGGTCATCAGCCCGTAGCTTACAAACTACTTAAACTAAGGTAAACTAACCTAAGGACCACACACACACCCATGACCCTGGGAGGACTCGGACCTCCGACGGCGAGCAACCGCGCGCCGAGCTACTCCACCGCGGCATGTGCAGAGTCCTTGTAAAGATTGCAGATGGTGATATCGTTGCTCAATACCAACATTCTTGTCCAACGTACAAAACAGAGGTGCAGATAAAGAAAACAATGCATAACTGCAGAAAAAGAAGAAACAACAGTGCCCGTTTCCCACATTTTTATGAGGGAATTTCAAAATCTCAAAGATAAAGGCTTAGAAATAGTCGCAAATGTTCCGAACTATGACAGCTTCAAGAAGCGATTCCGAAATTAACGGAGGGTAGTAGTTTTTTGAAATTTACGATGGTTTGTTCAAATGTTTGTAAATCTTATGCGACTTAACTACTGGGTCATCAGTCCGTAAACTTACAAAGTAATAATGAACTGACTTATACTGAAGACAACACAAACATCCATGCCCGAGGGAGGATTCGAAACTCCGACGCGGGAGGCTGCGCGGTCCGCAACGTGGCGCTCCAGACCGCTCGGCTACTCCCGCGCGGCGATGAGTCTGTTGCAGGCAAGAGATTTCTAGTGTTTGCTTGTGAAGGAGCAGAGGAAGTCCACTGTCAAAATGGCACTGTCCTTATATGGATGCGACACTTGACAGAAATATTCAAACAACTGTACACAATTCATATCGATATCTGAAGTACAGAAGAGGCAACAAAGGTATTTCCTGATGTATTTCCTTTGCTCACAGGCAAAAGTCAAAATTCAGCTGAAAGCCTATCTTTTTTTTTATTACTTTTTTATTAAAAAGTAATATCATCAAGACGCACAGTGCTAAATTTTGAAGTGGCTTCAATTAAAGTAATGAATACAGTGTTCTCTGAAACACCACTTTCTGCTCGTAATTTCCACATAAAAATGCTCAAATGTTTGTAAATCTAAAGGACTTAACTGCTGCTGTTATCAGTCCCTATGCTTACAGACAACTTAAACTAACTTACGCTAAGGACAACTCACATACCAATTCCCGAGGGTGGACTCGAACCTCCAAGGCGAGCAACCGCGCGCTCCGCAGCAAGGCGTCTTAGAGCGCTCGGCCACTCCACCGCGGCATTACATCACGTACTGTCAATGTAAAAAAAAAAAAAAAAGAACTGGGATTAGAGGCGCGGGAGTGATCCTGTGGTCTAACGCATACTGCTAAGGATTGGGCGGCCTCTCGCATCGGAGGTTCGAGTCCTCTCTAGGGCGTGTGTGTGTGTGTGTTTCTGTTTACTCCTTAATGTAAGTTAGTTTAAGTAATTTGTAAATTTGATGACCATAGCAGTTTGGTCCAATCGGCTTACAAACATTTCAACTCGGATTAATGGAAGACTGCAGGAATAGGAAATAAGTATGATCGTCTTCCTGCTTGTGTGCTGCATTGGCACATACTGGACTGCCGACGAACCGTGGAACAAATGCCCTATGTAAAGAAGAGCAGAGCATTTGCAGCGCCATGTTGCGGATCGCTCGGCCTCCCGCGTCGGAGGTTCGAATCCTCCCTCGGGCATGGATATTTATGTTGTATTTAGTATAAGTTACTTCCTAAGTAGGTTGTAAGTTTAGGGACTGATGACCCTGCAATTAATTCCCTTAAGCTTTACAAACATTTGAACTTTTTTTTTTTTGCATTTGCAGACTGTATGGTAGATCAGTGGATGGAAAAACCAGGTGTACCTTTTGAAATATGGAATGTTTTCCACAAACGACAGAGGATGAAGAAATCTGTCGAAGGTTGGCTTAGAAAACGAAACTCCTCAATAAATCATAAATCAGAAACATCTAAATTTGTATATTCTGATTCGAAAGCTAAGAAAGGAGGCAGTAAATGAAATTTTTAATTTCAAGAAAGAAAGAAAGGCATGTATATCTTGAGAAACGATTAAAAGGCATTATAAAAATGTATGAAAACTTTGGGGTTTCAAAAAGGTGTTTATAATGTCTAGTGTTTTTACAAAAAAAATCGAATAAGTCTTCAATCGATAAAATAAGAAAAATGGTTAGCAATTTTTTACTGTAATTTTCAACAACAACAGAAAAAAATAAAACGAAAAAATAAAAATAAAATAAAAAATACAGCGGATAAGGCAAAAGTACACAACGACAATGTTTTTGATTCACTACATATGTAAATTAAGACATATAATTTTTACACGGAATATATTTACATATAGTTGCACAAAATCAAATTTTTAATGTCTCTGTTCAATGCAGATGCAGAATATTATCAAAATTGTAAACAGTGCACAGGATCGTTAAAAACCAAACGTGTACTGGTTGGTCCCCTTGACAATTTTAAAGCAGAATACCACTGCAGACGCTAGCGTCATCATTGTTGGCAGTCTTCTAAATTCTAGCCGTTGCAATTACTGTACATCCAACTATAGATTAACAAATAGATAGTTTTACTTTACTAGCAACATACCCAGCTCCCCAACTGGTGGAATTTATATTCTATACCTATAAAATCGATGTTTGTATGTTTTTGGACCACTTTAGGTTACGGTAGTAACACTAAAAGTGGGCCTTTGCGATCGTCTTTTGACAGCTCGAAATTTAATTGAAAATAACGGCTTAACTATTCATCTGACACGAAAACTGAATAACCGAATTTGTAGAGGAGAAAATTCTCTACAAATTTGCTCTGTTATGTTTTTTTTCATATCTGGTAGCGTTTCAAAGATATTTGCAAATATAACTTCGATTTTGGGATGTCTGTCTGTCTGTCTGTCCGTCCGTCCGTCTGTCTGTCTGTCCGTAACGTGTTCCCTGTTTTTAAGACGAACCGTTCAACCAATCAGCAACAAATTTTACAGACATGATTGTAGGCCGCCAGAAACCAGAACCTCTCTTTTTCAAATTTTTCGGACAAAAAATACGGTAGTAAAACCAAAAAAAGCCGTTTGTAATATAACTCTAATTACAAACGAACGGTTCATCTGACACGAATATTGAATAACCTAATTGGTAGAGGAGAAAATTCTCTACAACTTAGCTCCCTTATGTTTTTTTCATATCTCGTATCGTTTGAGACATATTTGCAAAAATAACGGAGATTTAACACCCTCCATTGAATTAACGAAAATCAGCCGTTCGGAGATGTCACGTGACATCCCTCGCGTATTTGATGATTTTCTTATTGTAACTTACACGTTGTCATTTCAAAGCAACGGCAAACTGAAGAATTAACAAAAAATAACATAGTTCTTCGTAAGATAAATGATAATCTAATGTCTACAAATGCCATATTAGTATCAGTTAACAACGGCCATCAATAGTATGAGATTAATGAACTTCTGTTTTGATTTATAGCCGTAGCGTAGTGGGTAAGGTGGTGGACTGTGACGCGAGAGGTCGGTGGGTCGAATCCTGAGCCGGGCGCCGTGGCTCAGCGCGCCCTGTCAGGGGGCTACACGCCCTCTGTAATAAAAAAGCTGAGCCAAAGATTAAACGAACACTCAAGAATGAACCGAAACAACGACCGCAAAGCATAGATCTATCTGAGAGAAGGAGAAAAAAAAATCCTGCCACTACCTAATTTTTCATTTTCCTAAAAGGGTTTCAGACACTCTTTTTAATTAATTAATTATTATTTAGATTATTATTTTGGTCCAAAATGTTTGCAAAAACTACAAATCTAAAGTGGGCCTTAAAACACGTCAGTGCGATTTTTTTATTTGTTAATATGTTGTACGTTACGTGATTAACGCAATGCATAGTATGCTAATACAAAAAATGTTCAAATGTTTGTAGACTTATGGGACTTAACTACGGGGTCATCAGTCCCTAAACTTACAAAATACTTATGATCTAGCTTATACTAAAGACGGCACAAACATCCATGCCCGAGGGGGGATTCGAACCCTCGACCGCAGCGGCCGTGCAGACCGTGACTGGCACGCCGCAGACCGCTCGGCCACTGCGGCCGGTCAACAGTGGAGGAAACAAGTCAGTATTTCCCAAGGAAGGCTCCTGTAACGGATCCGAAACGTTGGAAATATGAGGCGGCAAATAGCTCAGAAGAATTTAAATTTTAACAATAATGGCCGCGAAAGCATACGTTCATACATAACAAAGAAAGTCATGAGTCTGGGTGTGGTACTGGGGCGCGGCTGCGCGCTGAAGCTCTGCCCCTCTCGTCCGAGAACCCAATTTCGTCCTCTGCTCTAGTGGCTAGAGAGGCTCACCGCGCTTCCGCGAACTTACAGGCGAGGCCCTTCCGTTCTTGAAGTGAGGTCGGGCGGCGTGACCCTCTCCAGGGCCTCCCAAAGCCGGCTGCCGTTAAATAAGGCCGTGAATAGAGCAAGAGGCGCGGAACTGTGTGCAGACGCCTGGGGCGCGCGATAGCTGCGCCTCCCACGTGCCGGAATAGCCACACACTGGGGACGATGGCTGAAATTGCGGTAAAGACTATTAGGGCGCAATCTCGCGCAGCCTTTGTTGCCGCCGGCGGCTAATTAACTGACAGAGCTGTTTACCTCGCCGGCTGCCACCGACACGGCAGCTCATATCTTCCGCGGTGCCAGACATCGTTTTCATTAACTTTCCAGACGAGCGCCCTCTCTTAGCGCGGCTCAATTTCAATCTCTTGTTCCTCATGTCTCTCATGCCTTGCGGTAATGAGGTAGTATAGAGGCGAGGCGCTTAAAACTGCTTTTCGGAGTATTTGGACAAAAACAAATGGGGTTAAAAAAGTTGCAATAAAAGCTGTTCACCTCCACGAGAAACACCTGCACCATCCTCGGGGGCGGGAGGGGGGCGGTGACTTCCAAATATTAAATAGGAGCCTTTATTACATTTGGATTCTACGTGAAAAATACGTACCTTTAGTATGAAACATTTCTTTCGTTTCATGTTACAAGGCGCTGTAATCCAAACTAAAAATGCGTTGAAAATTGTTGCAAACCGAGAATTAATCAAAGAAATAATCGTCAGATTAGGAAAATCAAAATACAGATTTTGATATTTTTGATAATGCTGTCATGTCACACCTTCCACAATCGAATGAAGCTCAGACTAGTTCATGCTCTCTGTCTATGGTCAGACTGTTCCTTATACTTCAATAATTCGCACTGTACACATCTCTATGCGATTCTACCACGATCTTAACGGTTGCAAAGAAAGTAGATATCACTCACTCGTACTTTGAGCCTCACAGAAATGTTCAAGAAGCTCGTCAAAGATATGCTTATCTGTTCACTGATAGGAATGTTCCTTCTGTGACGTCTTTTCACAGTATTGTGCAACTGTTTCAAACGTTCAAATGTTTGTAAACGTTAAGGGACTTAACTGTGGGGTCATCAGTCCCTAAACTTACAAACTGCTTATACTAAAGGCAGCACAAACATCCATGCCCGAGGGGGGATTCGAACCCACGACCGCAGCGGCCGTGCAGACCGTGACTGGCACGTCGCAGACCTCTCGGACACTGCGGCCGGCATGCTTAAACAAACCTCAGCGTGTTTACTTCTTATTTACATGCTAATATTACAGCGTAACGCATATTGAAAGTTTACGGTCAAACGCTGAACCCAAATCTGCCGAAGCTGGTTCAGTGTTGGTCTGAGTCAGCTCGGAAGAAACTTGTCAACACAGCTAAAAATGAGCGTTGAGATAAGTATTGCGCTACGACCTTAGATATTAATCGATATACAAAATTTGTTATCGAAGCTTTCATGTTGTAAAGATGAAAGGGAGTAAACAGGAAGAAAGAGCTATGTTGCCCACAACAGCCGCAAACATCACATAGGGAAAAAAAAGGGAGAAAAAGAGAAGAAAAAGTATATCTCTTATTTTAGATTCTCTTTACCCACTGATTATTATATGAAATGTGTTAACGACAACCTACATATTGCAATATAATTGTAATTGTAATGTAACATGTAAACAAAGTCGGCCAGTAGAATATTGTAATATAAGCACGTCACGTGGCGTGTTCTGAGGTTTCTCTCCTAACAGTTTACTACGCAAATTGTTGTTCCGAATAAATTCCTCTATATGCATAGATGTTTAAAAAAATTGTTATACCAGGTGTACTACAATTCGTAGTAATCGATGGTAATGCATCGACTAAAACAAATGTAATATCGGGCGTTCCACAGGTAGTGTTATTGGTCCTCTGCTGTTCCTTATTTACATAAACGATTTAGGGGAAAATCTAAGTGGCTCTTTTAGGTTGTTTGCAGATGACGCCGTCATTTACCGCCTAAAATCATCTTAAGATCAAAACCAACTGCAGAACTATCTGAATAAGATATCAGTATGGTATAAAAATTGGCAATTGACTCTAAATAATGAGAAGTGTGAAGTCGTCCACACGAGTACGAAAAGATAAATCAATCAAAAATGAAGGCCGTAAAATCCACAAAATACCTAGGAATTACTGTTACTTCAGACTTAAATTGGAAAGAACACGTAGATAATGTCGTGGGAAAGGCGACCCAGAGACTTAGTTTTATTGGCAGAACCCTTAAAAGATGCAACAGAACTACTAAAGAAACTGCCTACACAACGCTTGTCCGTCCAGTTTTGGAGTATTGCTGCCCAGTGTTGGATCCTTATCAGGTGGGTTTGACGGAGGACATCGAAAGAGTCCAGAGAAGGGCAGCTCGTTTCGTATTGTCACGATACATGGGAGACAGCTTTAAGGAATTGATACAGGATCTGGGATGGGAATCATTACAACAATGACGCTTATCGCTGCGGCGTGGGCTACTTACGAAACTACAATCACCATCATTATCCTCCGAATGCGAAAATATATTGTTGACTCCCACTTATGGGTAGAAATTACCATCAGAATAAAATACGAGCAATCAGAGCTCGAACAGAGAGATTCAGGTGTTCTTTCTTCCCTCCCGCTATTCGAGAATGGAGTGGGAGATAAATAGTATAATTGTGGTTCTATGAACCCTCTACCAGGCACTTAAATGTGATTTGAAGAGTATTCCATGTAGATGTAGAACACTTTAAAATTTAACAGTTAACGCCAAGTAACTATTGATGTCTAAACACATGATTTAATAGTTATTCGCCTGAGGGCGCTGAAAAATAATTTCATCTAAAGAAATGTTTAATCCAAGTATTTGTTGAGTTTTATTTTTACTTTGTTTTACTTTGTGTATATGTTTTATGGATTTGACTGAACATGAGTCCTCAGCAGTCTAATCTTCGATATAATTCCTTTATACAGTTGTAATGTTCTTGTCTTGCTCTTTTAATGTTGTTTTAATGTCTGACTCATAGAACGTGTTTCTACAGCACCGATCATGTTAAAGCATTTCAACGAAATCAATATGTGATATTTTTAAATAAATATTTAATATCACACCAACAAGCTGAAAGTTGCCATTTTTGTTATAATGAAAGTTCTTCCATCGCGTAGAAATCGTTTTGTGACGATATAAGGACAAAACATAAAAGGGATAAAAGTTACTACGGCCTAGACGGTAAAGGCACGGAAAGAAATTTATGTTGATTTCACTTCTCTCAGTATCTGAATAGACACAGTTTGAAACTGTCTTATGAAAATATTAAGAAAAGGACCACGAAAGCGTTTGCACGTGAGCAGATATTAACCTTTACACTCTCTTTAAAATTGATGTTGATGCTTCCCGGTTGTAAGGCCATGGTCCATGAGACATTTCTTCTTGCAACGTTTTGTCCAGAGCTGCGCTTGACAGTAACAGAGGTACCGAATCTCACCGACTCTTTACAACTATTTCGGTACATTTCATCTTTCACTGAGCCCTGCATATCCGAAAACAATAAGGTGAAACAGTTTTTTTTGCCCAACGGCAGCCTAGAATGCTCTGGAAACTGATAGTTTGCTTAAATAATGCAGTGGTGTGTTATGCTATGGTAGTGTTCTTCTAATTATTTTCTATGACAGATGCAGTATTGACAACTCTTGAGAAGGGAAAAATAAACTTACAGCATGCTAGTAGATTAGAACCCGAAAAACCTTTATATCAACGTCTACGACGAGAAATAACTTTTGTTTTTCTTAGACTTTGGTAAGACTCTTGTTTAGCTCTTGTTAATGTTCATCTTATAACTTCCTTTCAAGGGCCTGTCCATTCCTTTCAACTGCTCGTCCAGGTCTTCTGCTGTCTCTGACAGAACTACACTGTCAGCGGCAAATTAATGTTCGTTATTAATATGAATGTGCAGTATAAGGTTTGCAAGAAAATTGTTACATAGAATCGTGACATGTCGTGTACTTCGTTACTAATAACATTCAAAATGACTGATTTACATTATATTAAAGCGAGCATGTACGATCACAGAAAATCCGACGATCGTAGCAATTTCTTCATTGACATGTTCATTTTTACCATAATCTAATAACTGATGTGACTGTGGTTGCGAGTGATGAACAGTGCTGTTCCAACAGGGACTTGGCAGGTATTCAAGTAATTTTCCTGTGAAACCAATAATAATCAGTTTCAGGTTTCAGAAATTACAGCACCCAGTCGCCTTTTGTTTCTTCTTAATGAAGATTTATTTAATCCATTACCGGTTTCAAGCTGCCTAGCAGCTCATCTTCAGATGGTATAAAATATTACCAGTTACATTTCAATCTGTGGTAGGGCAGAAAACGAGAAAATGGTAAACACTAATTTTGGTAGGCTATACTTAAATTACAATAAAAGTTTGTCTTCAAGACATTACTTACAGTTATGCACTTTACATGTAGTTTGTCCATATTTGGTCCGCTTATTGATAGAATATCAGAACACTTCTTTTCCATCATCATGCCACAACAAATCCCACGAATTTTAGGTGGTAAAATTAATAAATATTTCACACACATTACGACTTTTTAGCCACTAGCATAACTTACAGCTTGTAAACAAACCAAAGAGTATGTTTATACACAAGATAAGAACTATGTGAAACCAAAGACTAATAAAAGCTTATCTTATTATAGAATATACATATGATGCCAATTTAGATTACATAAGATTAAAAGTTGTATTCAAAGTTAACATATGTATATAATATAATTTCAAAATGTAACTATCATTTTGAAATTATATTATATACATATGTTAACATATGACGTGGGACGCGCGATTCCATTTGCTCAAAAAAAAAAAAAAAAAAAAAAAAAAAATGTTCAAATGTTTGTATAGTCTATGGGACTTAACTACGGGGTCATCAGTCCCTAAACTTACAAACTACTTATGAACTACTTACGAACTAGAACGGCACAAATATCCATGCCCTAGGGGGGATTCGAACCCCCAACCGTAGTGGCCGTGCAGACCGTGACTGGAGCGCCTCAGTCTCCTTTTTTTGTCATTTTTTTCGGGTCTCCTTCCTCCCCTTCAACCCGTCCTTCCGCTCGCCTTAGTCCCCTCGGCCACGGCGGCCGGCTACAACTGAACTAGCGTGCATCAGATGTCGCAGTCGGAAAAAAAAAAGAACGGAGAGCTATGTGAGTGCTGACACGGTCTCACAACGTCGCTGAAACTGTTATGGCCGGGCGAACGACTTGGAGGCAACATGCGGCGTATTCAGCAGTCGAGGGAGATGAGTTTATTTTATTGTTTGTGAAGAAACTTCTCAGAATGAAAGCGGGTGATAACTCTGTAGCTGTGAAGGAACGTGACGACATTCAGGTCAATGTGAGTAGCAGCCAGACCAACACTTTTGAACAAAGAGAAGCATCAGATGTTGTAAAAAGCCACGTTTTCACTGATGGTATGCATCCGTTATCTCCAGTTGTGGAGTTAGAACGGGAGCAAAGTGTTTTAACAAATTCAACTGAGGGGGACAGTGCCATTTTGAACAAAAATGTGTTGAATGATTTTAATGACAGTCGTTGTTATTACAATCGTCAATTTAATGTAAAAGAACACGAAACCGTAGGAACATATACCATTTATGGTATTTTACCTGTAGGGAGGAAGTGAACCGGAAATTTTCAAGTACGAGGGTAAACCATTTTTTATAACTTGATCCGTCAGGTAATGCGTCGATGTTGTTGTTGTCTACAGTCCGGAGACTGGTTTGATGCAGCTCTCCACAATACCCTATCCTGAGCAAGCCTATTCAACTCAACATAAAAACGACAACCTACATTTGTCTAAATCTGCTTACTGTATCCATTTCTTGGTCTTCCTCTGCGGTTCTTACCCCAAAGCCGGCCGCGGTGGCCGAGGAGACTGAGGCGCTTCAGTCACGGTCTGCACGGCCACTACGGTCGGGGGTTCGAATCCCCCCTCGGGCATGGATATTTGTGCCGTCCTAGTTCGTAAGTAGTTCATAAGTAGTTTGTAAGTTTAGGGACTGATGACCCCGTAGTTAAGTCCCATAAGCTTAACAAACAACTTACCCCAAACACTTCCCTGCAGTGAAAAATTCACGATTCCTTAATGTGTAAGAATGTGTCCTACCAATCGATCCCTTCTTTTAGTCAAGGTATGCCAGAAAATCCTTTTCTCCGCAATTCTGATCAGTACTTCCTCATTAATTTCGCGATCCACCCACCTAATCTTCAGCATTCTTCTGTAGCACCACATTTCAAAAGCTTCTATCCTCTTCCTGTCCGCACTGTTTATTGTCCATGTTTCACCCCAATACGAGGCAACACTCCACACAAATGCCTTCAGAAAGGACTTCCTTAGGCTTAAATTTCTCCTTGCTTTCCTTTATAGCTTGCTCAATGTACAAACTGCATTACATTGGAGAAATATTACAACCCTGTCTTACTCCCTTCCCAAACACTGCATCCCTTTCATGCCCTTCAACTCTGACAACTGCTGTCTGGTTTTTGTACAAGTTGTAAATAACCTTACGTTCCCTATATTTTACTCCTGCTTGCTTCAGAACTTGAAAGAGTTTATTCCAATCAGCATTGTCAAAAGCCTTCTCCAAATCTACAAAAGCTAGAAATGTAGGTTTGCCTTTTCTTAATCTATCTTCTAGGATAAGTCGTAAAGTGAGTATTGCCTCCCGTGTTCCTACATTTCTCCTGAACCCAAACTGATGTTCCCCGAGGTCGGATTCTACCAGCTTTTCCATCCTTCTGTATATAATTCGTGTTAATATTTTGCAACCATGACTTATTAAACTGATGGTTCTGTAGTTTTCACACCTGTCTGCACCTGCTTTCTTTGGAATGGGGATTATAACATTTTTCTTAAAGCCTGAGGGTACTTCGCCTGTCTCATACATCTTACACACCAGGTGAAACAGGTTTGTCATGGCTGGTTCTCCCAGAGACTTCAGTAGCTCTGAGGGAATAATATCTACTCCAGGGGCCTTGTTTCGACTTAGGTCTTTCAGGGCTCTGTCAAATTTTTCTCTCAGTACAGTATCTCCTATTTCATCTTCATCTACATCCTCTTCCCTTCCTACAATATTGTCTCGAAGTTCATTTCCTTTGTAGAGCCCCTCTATATACTCTTTCCACCTTTCAGCTTTCCCTTCTTTGCTGAGAACTGGTTTTCCAGCAGTGTCCTTGATATTCACAGAGCTGTTTTTCTTATCTCCAAATGTTTCTTTTATTTTCCTGTAGGTTGTATCTATTTTTCTCCTATTTATACATTCTTCTACATCTTTGCATTTGCCTTCTAGCCACTCCTGCTTAGCCCTTTTGCACTTCCTGTCAATCTCATTTCTTAGTCGTCTGTACTTCATTTTGCCCGTTTCATTTACTGCATTTTTATACTTTATCCTTTCATCGATTAAATTTAGTATCTCCTGTGATATACAAGGATTTTTTGTAGGTCTTGCCTTCCTACCTATTTTATCCTCTGCTACCTTCACTATTTCATCTCTCAATCGGACCGGCAGCAGTGAGCGGTGGCGCGTGGGTTCAACACACTCAAATTTCATCTTCTGCAACGGACGGCAGTGATCGTGGGGACTTCGCAAGTCGTCAACGGAGCGTCGGGGCCCAACAGCTTCGATTCTACAAAGGATAAGGGATGCAGTGAGGACATATTCCAGCCACAGCTTCTACAACAGACGGCAGCGAGCGTTGGGGACGTCGCAGCTCGTTGCAGCAACTTCTGGATTAAAAGATAAGTAAAGCAGCTGGCGCTATAAATTCTTGTGTGTTAATCAAGCTTTCTTGTGGTACTAAATCATGGAGCAGGTGTTCAAAAAGTCGCCAAGCGACGTAGATTCAGAAAGTAGCATACCAGAAAGTCCAGAGAGGGTAAATACTGGGGGAATGTTGTTGACACCGGAGATGTTAGCAGCCATGTTAGCGAGTTTTAGCTCAAATTTAGAATCAAAAATAGAAAATTCAAACTTACATTTAGAATCAAAAATAGAAAATTCAAACTTACATTTAGAATCAAATTTAAGATCAGAAATAGGAACTGTAAAATCAGAATTGAAAGCAGACTTTAAGGCAGACATTGGGGCACTGCAAAATTCAATGTGTGCATTAAAGGCAGAAATAATCACAGACATTGACAAAAAGATAGGAAGTCTAACAGAACGGTTTGATAATAGGGAAAAGGAGATACATGCCAGAATTGGTGCTATTGAGACTGAAGTAGGAGGCAAGTTAGATGCTGTGAAACAAATATGTGATCGCAGGAATGAGGGCACTATGCAAGCGTTGGCTGAGGTTGACAAGAGGATGGTGGCAGGTATTGAGGAAACAAAAACTTTGTTGTCAGGAAATTAGAGAATACAGAATGTAACTTTAGGAAAAAGATAGAACAAGTAGTGACAGTAAACAATACTGAGATTGAGAAGGTGAACACTAGAATAAATAATCTAGAATTGGGTACTGCATCAGGAAACACTAATTGGTCCATGGTGCAGACACCTAATGGGAAAAAGTTTTCAGGAGTGGGTAATTATCATCCAGTAGATTTTTTGGCTGCATGCAAGGACCAATTTGTGCCTGGTATGTCAGACCAGTGTAAAGTGAAGTTAGCAAAGAGAATGCTTGACTGTTCTGCTCAATCTTGGGCAAATCAGTGTGCTGATAAATTTGTTAGTTTTGTGGCATTTGAAAAATTGTTTTTAAATAAGTATTGGGGGGAGGCCAAGCAAGCTAAGATACAAAATGAATTCTTGAACGGGCCAAACTATGTGAAAGGGAAACAGAGCATGAAGGAATTTTGTCAGGAGGAACTTGAGAAACTAGTGCATTTAGATACACCTTTGAGTCTTTTAGCAGTAATTTCCACTTTATGTAGGAGGTTACCTGCAGATTTACATTGGCAGTTAATTCACCATCCCACAGATTCAGCTGAGAATTTCATTGAATTTGTAGAAAAGATAGACCAGGGTTTAGTTATGGAACGACAGCTCAGGGGGACACAGCATGTGAACCACAATGAAAACAGAGGCAGTAGAAATGGGGGTCACAACCAGGGAAACCACAATAGAGAGAGGAATTTAAATGAAAATTGGAGAGGTAACAATAACAGAGGAGACAACTGGGAGAATAGAAGCCAGAGGGAAACATGGGAAAATGATTGGGAGAAATCAAAGGCAGGAAGGTGGAAATAGGAATGGGGATAACAGTAGGAGAGAAAATCAGAGACAGAATCAGGGAAACTAAGATTTGTTCCAAATGAGGTCCGTTTTGGGACAAGGAACTATTCTAATAATAGGACCAGAAGATGGGATAACAGGGGATCTAATGACCATAATTACAGTAGGAATAAAGGTGGGGAGAGAAGGGAGGAAAAATTATGTCACATGGACAGAGATAATAATAGGAAAGAGGAAATAGGAGTTCACAAGGGCAAGGATAAAGAAAAGAGGGAAGAAAACATAAATAGAGTAAACAAGGAAAGGGAGAAAAGAGAGGAAAGTATGTGTCAGATGGATGCTGTTATAGGTAGTGAGGAAATTTTTGGGGATTGGTTTTTGCAACATGACAAGAGAGAAGTGCAAACAGGAGGAGGAATGATAGAAACAAGGACAATAAAGGAGAGTATGATGTGGGAAGTTTATTTCATAACAACATTAAAGAGGATAAAAATAGTGTTGGATTAGCCATAATTTTGGATAGGTCAGAGGCACAAGTGTTGACTGAATGTGAAAGTATGAATGTAAATATTGATGATACTCTAGCCAGCATAGATGTTGTGGAATGTATGAATGAGAGTGAATGTTTTTCTAAATTAAATGTAAATAAATGTGGTCCAGTAGAGACAATAAATGACAATGGACCTACTGTAAATGAAGGCCAAGTTGACAGTGTAGATGCACAAACCAAAAATTTAATTGGGAAAATAAACTGGATTAGGAAGTGGGCACCAGATGATTGGCTACTGCACAAATATGATTACTTGGACAGGCTAGGCAAACAATATAATAGGGACCAGACTTATTACAATGTGATGAAAGAGTTTGTGAATGGGGACAATGAGTATGATCAATTAAGGGTATTAGGCATGTGTACCTTAGATAATGATGAGATAAGTGAGGTACATGAACTTATACAGGAGGGGTCAGGTGATAAGGAGAATAAGATACAATCATCTGTCATTTATAATAATGAACAATATACATGCATGGATGAAGATGGGTTGAATGTAGGTTGGATTAACAAAGAAGTGCATAACTATGGGACTGATGATTGGATTAGGTTTTTAAAATATTTAAAAACAGTAGAGCCAGTGGCATGGGAAAAAGAAAATTATGCTTTTGCAAGAAAAATAGGGGTGTTAAATGCAGGGAACTCAGAATTTGAAATGATCATTGAGGAGGAGCTGTTTATTCAACATTTATTGGTGATGAAAGGTCTATGTTTAAATCTAGTGTTAGGAAGTGATTTTCTGTGCAAATATGAAGCTCAGTTGGAATATAAGGATAAAATGCTAGAATTAAGTCTGGAGGGATGCATGAAGAGGGTGAAATTCAAAAATGTTGTAAGTGATAAAGATTTAATGGCATGTTTACACAAGTAACTGCCATAAACCAGTGTAAATTATGAAATATGAGATTCAATGCATTGTAGATAGTAAGTTAAGAATTTGTGTATAATTGTTCTGTGGTCTGTGTTAGTATCTACTTGTGTGTTTAGATTTAAGCATTGGGGTGAAGTTTACAAGTGTTCTTTGTAAATGTTTTTCTTTTGTTGTTTGTGTTAAAACATGTGCTTGTATCAGATTTGCAGTTTAATAGTGGTACATGAGGTAACTATGTATGTATGAATGCCAACACCAAAGGATAGAGGAAGTGGAAGTGTACTGTTTATGTGTGTGTATATGTGAGCAGGGCTGGATATGTGGTGTGAGTTGTGGGGTGACTTGGAGAAGGAGAAAGTGGTGGACATTGATGCAGGCAGTGGGGTCTGTGGCTTAGATAATTTGTGATGAAGATGTCAGCTGACGGTGTTGCATATGTGGGTGTGACTGACCATATGGGTCAGAAGTTAGGAATGTATGTTTGTGGCAGTTTCGGCTAAAGGTGGGTTGGATTGAGAAATGTTTCAATGAGAGAAAGTGTATGCTCTTTAATGTCTGTTTCTTTGAGTGTTTGGTAGGTAACGTGTCTAATAGGGAATGCTCAGTATTGCTATATTAAATTGATTCTGATAACAGATTTTGGTTTCTGTAATGGTGTTCAACTGTTGACTGAACAATTTCTGCAACAGCAGTTGACGAGAACTATTTTTCTGTCTGGCCTGAGCATAAATAGGGTTTGGTAATATTTTATTTAAAAAATGTAGATGTTTTGTGATAAACTAATTTAGAAATTAGACTTTAACCTTAGATATTTTATTGTGGGGAGTACTTGTGGAAAGCACATGAGACTGAAGATGGGGATGCAAATTTAACCTCACACCAGTAGAAATAATTTCTTTTGGTGCGAGGGGGTAGGATTTGTATTTAAGCTTGTAGGTGTCATTTTGATAGAACAGAAAATTCTCTATGATAACATTCTTTTGGTAGCATTATTTGAACTTTAAGATATACTTTAACACAGGCAGGTTGTTGGTATTGTATTTGATGGAGTAATACTCCAAGTAGGCCACATATTCTCTTGTCTGTTTCATCTGAAGCTATGGCTGATGAGAGTGCAGGCATGGCGGTTTGGGTTGATCTGATAATGACTAACACAAACCACTTTGAGTTCTTAATTCTGTTGATTTGCATGTTACTGTACATGTCTCAATGCTCAGTTTCAATTGCACCAAGTCTGGATGGCAGAGGGGTGGGATACAAATCCAACCGAATCCTGGTGTCCAGACAAACTTTGTCTATGTTGACTCATGAGTGCCTTCTGCTCTTCCTGTTCCATGTAGGGTGCATATGACGTGTGTGAACAAGAACGCTTGATTCAGTGCCATGAATCTAAGCTGCAACAGCATGTTGGTTGAAATGACGGAGACATAGGACCGTACACCATGGACCAGAGTTGCTGCAACGATGACTCTGGGGTTCTCAGTGTCAAAGTGGTGAGAGATTTCCTTCAAACAAGTGGAGTGTACACCGTCAAAAGTTTTTATAGGTACAATTCTAGTTTTTCCATGTAGGACAAGGTTCTCTAAAGACTAAAGTTTAATAATATTATAAATTTGGTGCCAATTCTGTATATAAACAACAGGCACACTTAAAATTCATGGATGTAATTAGTTATAAGGATCCTTTTCTTAAAAATATGCACACACTATAAGTGGTCTTAATGGTACAAATATTGGGAAATTATCTCACTGCCCTGTTTATTTTTTATTTATCTATTTATTTATTTTTTTGCATTAGTTGAGGTCATAATTGGCATAGTGTTTCAGCCAATCCGATTCAATAATTTTGTAATTTAAAAATTTTGTTCATTTGAATGTATTAATTTTGGTGCTACTTGCGCCATCCTGCACATGGTTTGGATGCCGCAAGTGGGGGTATTGTGAGATTACCGCCCAATAGAAATACTGGTAATTAATAGCATTTGATAATTAAACAGTATGAAGTTCACTGCAAACATTGACCATGCCAATGCACTAAATGTTACACAATTTTAATCTTATTAATTATGGTAGCAATGTATGTACACAGTTGGGTGACAACATTTATAGTTAGGCCATAGGTAGAAATTCTCCACGTTGAGATTTGCTGTGTGCTTGTAGCTGACGGGAGGCCAGCGAGCAGGCCGATGTTGGTGGCTTGTTCCAACTTAGGATTTTACAGTTCGTTTCCGGTGAGTGGAGAGATGGACAATGGCGAGTGCCAGGCACAGTGCAGTGCACAAATATTGTAATACTACTGGCATTTGAAGTAATACGATGCAGTTAGGAACCTTTAAGGCCCTCATTACAAAATAGCCTGTTGATAAATAAACAATACATTAGCTGATATAGTCACATCTAACGTAATATGTTTAATTGACAATGAAAAGTAATAAATTACCAACGAAAACAAGACAGTTACACAACTCGCATGGCAATGTTTGTTTATAAAAATATTAAATATTTCTCATTTTATCTTCAATTAATCTTTTGTATTTTACCTTGAAATATTCAGTTAAATCAGTTATCTGTGATATAAGAAATTGCACGATTATGATAAACAGTACAAAGGATGTTTATATTAATATAAAAACGTAAGAAAATATTTGTTTAATGTGTAGTGTAATTATTTTGAATTTAAGTAAAGTTTTAGAAATGTATTGGCTGAGCGCTGTACGTTGGCAAATCGGTTACAACAGCTTACATGGGGAAGTTGACGAAGTAGGGGAAAAAACCCCGGCAGTTGAGTTTTGGCGCGCGCACGCGCGAGGGCAGGAAGTGAGGACTCCAGAGAGCACGTGGTGTGGCTGGCCTGGCGGGGTCGCTCTGCCTCAGTCGGCATGTGGATCTCGAGGTGGTGACTTGAGATTTGTCTGTGGCAATCGCCACGTGTGGTTGCTCGTCGTAGACTGCACCAAGTTAAATCGAGTGCTACTGTGTGTTTGTGAATATTTAGCCGGTGGAACAAGGTGTGCATCGCATTGAATTAAAGTGACTGTGATTTGTTAATGTAACACGTGTCGTCGCATAAGCATGAACATAAACGGTGTTTGAGACAGCCACGTGGTGTGAAAACAATTCGCGACAAATATTCATTTTGTCTGGGGGCTCTCGAGCTATAACTTTATTTGATAAATGTGCCGACGTACAGACGTATCAGCCACAGGGTTCAAGTATTGTGAAATAAACAACATAAAGTGAATTTTCACGTGTTTCCAAAAATAGTAGTTAGTACACCCTTTTCTCTCATGAACTTGATTTTATTATGAATTTGTTTTGTTAGTCATATGCAGGGAAGGAAAGCTGCGAACGTGTGATATCATCCCCTAGAAAACGAGTCAAACAGTCGCAAAGTTCCAGTGTTTTTGCATGTTTTGGAATTTGGTTCGCAGCTGGTGGTTGTGAGTTTTATAAATTAAACTTTCTCAATTTTAAACTCTCCCCCCGACCTTCACGCTCGCACTGTAAAGGGTTTCAGGCTGAATTTATTTTACTTTATTTAATATTGTTTGCAGTGCAGCCATCTGTCGGTCCTCGTGGATCTCCAGCCTTGAATTGATGTTAGTACCTGCTCTCACACAAGATCATGTGTTGCCCCCACCACACAGCAGATCATGTGTTCATCCTCCCCTCCTCCACTACGAAATTGTCGGGAATCTCAGTCAGTCTGATCCGAGAGCCAGGCGTGAGAGTTCGTATCTACCTACATCTACATGGGATACTCTGCATATCACATTTAAGTGCCTGGCAGAGGGTTTATCGAACCACCGTTATATTTATCTTCCATTCCATTCTTGATTAGCACGCGGGAAGAAAGAACACCTGAATCTCTCCGTTCGAGCTCTGATTTCTCGTATTTTATTCTGATGATCATTTCTACCTACGTAGGTGGGAGTCAACAATATATTTTCGCATTCGGAGGATAATGTTGGCGATTGGAGTTTCGTAAGTATCCCACGCCACAGAGATAAGTGTCGTTATTGTAATTATTCCCATCCCAGATCCTGTATCATTTCCGTAACGCTGTCTCCCCTGCAGCAATACTCCAAAAATGGACGGACAAGCGTTGTGTATGCAGTTTCTTTTGTAGAACTTTTGTATCTTTTAAGGGTTCTGCCAATGAAACGCAGACTCTGGTTCGCCTAACTCACGACATTATCTATGTGTTCTTTCCAATTTAAGTCAGAAGTAATTGTAATTCCTAGGTATTTTGTGGAGTTTACGGCCTTCACTTTTGATTGATTTATCTTGTAAACAAAGTTTAACGAATTTCTTTTCGTACTCATGTGGACGACTCCACACTTCTCATTATTTAGAGCCAATTGCCAATTTTTACACCATAGTGATATCTTATTCAGATCGTTCGGCAGTTGGTTTTGATCTTCAGTTGATTTTACTTGACGGTAAATGACGGCCTCATCTGCAAACAATCTAAGAGAGCTACTTAGATTTTCCCCTAAATCGTTTACGTAAATAAGAAACAGCAGAGGAACAATAAAACTACCCTGTGGAGCACCCGATATCACCTCTGTTTTAGTCGATGCCTTACCGTCGATTACTACGAATTGTGTCCTCCCTGACAGGAAATCCCGTATCCAATCGCAAATTTGGGCAGCAACAGAGATTGGCATCCCCCCCCCCCCCCCCACACACACACAACGCTATGCAACATGCACTGTGTACATGAATGCTGTGCTGTGCTCAGCCGTCCGTAACCGAGGGGAGCGCCAAGAGAGTAGGCCGACTCCGCATGTGCGGGTGCGTTGGCAGTTGAATGAGCACTGGTTCCCACCAGACCCACACGAGCAAGTGCAGGGATTCTGGGGAAGCCACATACCGATCGAGATGCATAGTACCAATTATCGGGAGATTACTGTATAGGAACACAGGCATCATTCGAGGGCTTCAGAGCAGCACTATTTTAGCCCTACATCAGCAAGATGCTGACAGCTGCACCACGCCGTGATGCGCACAGACAAAAGACGACAAACACCTGCCGAGACAGTCCTCACTTGGCGCCAGTTTGGGGGGCAAGCACAGGGAGGAAACCCAACCGACAGATCTAGACTTGTGCACTTCCCCACTTCCGAGAGATACACACGTGTGTGATCCAAGAGTCAACAAAACCTCAGCCGACCAGTTGCACAACACAGGTTTACATGCATAAACCTTGACCCAGGTATCGGCAAAAGTAATTTTGCCTCCTTCAGAGGTCTTTCATTTTATCTCACATTAAAATAGTTGTTAAATAAAATGTTTTTAATGTGTTTATTTCCGTCGCAGCAGGCGTCTATAAACTTAAATGTGGAGACTGCACAAAAATCTACATAGGTCAGACAGGCAGAACATATGAAACACGTTTTAAAGAGCACTGCTCTCCTCATAATAATAAAACAGCATTTGGGGAGCATTTAGTGACAGAAAAGCACGCGGTTGGATCAATTAATACCCATTTACAAGTGCCAACAAGGGAACCAAAAGGACGCCTCCTAGCGACACTAGAAGAAATAGAAATTTTCATACACGGCTTCAAGAACCTGGACGTATACTCAAATGATTCTAATAACAGCGCATTTTTAAAAAACTTTGAAGGCCTTCGTTATGGACGCAGCGCGCCTTGGAGCAGCGGCCCCACTTTCCGGTGGCTGGCGGCGGCAGCGCGTCGGCCCGGACACCATCCTCGCAGCAGGTCGGCGTGCAGACTGGCTTTCGAACGTAAAAGAAAAACTGCGCGCCGCACAACGCCACCAAGTAGCAACAGAGGCAATTATCACTTATACCATGCTGTTTTATATAAATTTTAATATTTTGTACAGTACGTTTAATCATTTTAATGATAATTTTAACAAACTGACGTTTAAAATTTTTTTAAAGTATGTCATTTGTAATTTTATACATCTTTGTTTTACACCTTCAATGTTTTAAAACACTGTATGCATGTTTTAATTATCTTACCATTTTTATACTTACATCACAAAGGGTTTTATAATATTTATCTCTGCCGGCCGCGGTGGCCGAGGGGACTGAGGCGCTCCAGTCACGATCTGCACGGCCACTATAGTCGGGGGATCGCATCCTCCCTCGGGCACGGATATTTGTGCCGTCCTTAGTCTTAACTAGTTCATAAGTAGTTTGTAAGCTTAGGGACTGATGACCCCGTAGTTAAGTCCCATAAGTTCTACAAACATTTGAACATTTTCAATTTTTATCTCTGGATATATTCAAGAACCCCACTTTTAGGAAAATATTTATATATCAAACAATCGTTCAGTATAAGACCCTAGCTTATTAGGGGTCAAGCCATCCCCTCCAATCCCCCTCCACACATACTCTTTCGCTCACCACCACCGCCTGCATCAAACTGTAAAACTTATTACCAATTAGTACTCAGCCAGACGAGTTGCGGAAGCAACTATAAGGTAAAAAAATTTCTCCATTTATGTATAAATTAACTATTGTTCAATTAACCCTTAGTAAGTTTATTAAATTGTACATTGTTCTTTTAATTTTGTTTCTTTAGATCTGAAGATGATCCAAGTGATCGAAACATGTAATTAAACAATTATATTGCAACCGTTGACGAAAATAAACGCATTTAAAATAACACAGTGCAGTTGCAGACACTCTCCAGTCGATCATATAAATAAAATGTGGCTGACTGCGTGTCATGTCATGGAATAAAATTTAAAATTTAAAACATGTCTACAACATAAAATTGTGGAGCATGGCCACACACAGGTCGAGTGTGCAGACATGTGTCTGACGTTATTTATTATTAAGCATTTCCATTTATTTTCATAAAATTATTCGTAATCTCTTGCGGAAAATGTATCCTTACTTGTTAGGGATGTGATTTTTTACTTACTGGCTACGTTAACAGGAGGGGCTTGTTGTAACCACTCCGCTGTTGTACTCTGGTATGTTGTTGTGTTTCAGACAGTTTAAAGTTTGCAAACTTCAAAATAGAGATGTTGTTTTTATTTCTCACAGTAGTGCTCTGCTTCTCTTCTCTTACAGAACGCGAGGACTGTTAAAAATAGGCGACAGAGGTGACTAGCGCTAGTGGGGCCTAAAGATAAATAATCTGGAGTTTAGCAGCGCTAGGATGCAAATAGATGATTGGTAGAATAAAAGGTATACGGGTGCCTAATGGCTCTGTGATCCTGGGAATTTTCGTGTTGTGTGTTGGGTATGATGTGGAATGTTTTCTCTTTCTGGTATTTTGCTCTGGAAATGTTCAAATGTTTGTAGAGCGTATGGTACTTAACTACGGGGTCATCAGTCCCTAAACTTACAAACTACTTATGAACTACTTACGAACTAGGACGGCATAAATATCCATGCCCGAGGTGGGATTCGAACCCCCGACCGTAGAGGCCGTGCAGACCGCGACTGGAGAGCTGCAATCCGCTCGGCCACCGCGGCCGCCCCTGGTCTGAGTCTTACACCACAAAATACAGAGTTCCAACTGGTTAGTTACACAATTCTTTGGGGACTGATGATATAGATGTTTAGTCCCCTCAAAACAACAACAACACAATTCTTTGTAACAAAGAGGTTTTTCTTTCTTTTTTTACATTTGTAGAAATGCGTATTGATATTTGATAGTGTGGTTGTGGTGTTGCATGCATCTCGTCTGTTAGTAGTGTTTATGATGCACGTGGGAACATCGTGGAAATATACCTCTGATGATTGCAGTGTAAATTGTTCTTCGGTCGATGAGCATCGAGTTCAATAGTTAGGTGACTTAAATGTGGGCTAGTGTCCATCACTGGAAAGTGTGTTTAATCGTATGTTTAATCCGTAAGGTTTGCTCTTGGCATTCAATAAAATTTTTTGCGTGTTATGTTAGTTTGAAGTGGTGTAGACTATTTTTCGTTGGTGGTAGTAAAAAGACGTTAAAAGGGAACATCATCAACCTGACCTCATATTTCCTTGAGGAAAAAATACATGAGCTAGATATCAACCCCAGAAATCGATATCACGTGAAAATTTGGGCCATTATTCAGGTTGTATGCAATTACGGCCTCCTCAAATTACAGATTTTAAAAATTCGCGCGCTCGGGTTGTTCCTCACCCGGCCCGCTACACTGTGGCCGCTTAATGGCCGACGTCTAGTACAGTGAGCAGAGTCCAGTAAGAGGTCTGTGTTCGCGATGTCAGTTAACCCACAGACTGTCGTGCGACACCTCCAGGAGCGGTATGGAATGATGACTAATCTGCAACGATCAAAATAAAAAAGAGTTAAAGTTCTTTAAAGTCGTCATCGGTAAGCATAATCATTTGCAGTTATTAGACGTACTATACATGGTAAAAGAAAATACATGGCGCTTTATTTATTCTTTTGCTTATATATTTCAACTGCCTTGCAGATATCATAGACAGTTGCACGGATGAAGACGTGCTGGGTATAGAAGAAAATAGCGGGTTGACGTTGGTACAGATTTACTAGAGAATGACGTCGACGCTAACGACGCTGCCATTTCAGCACCGTCAGATTCGTTGAGCACTTTCATTGCTTCAACGGAGCTTGGGCGTGGAATTGAGGTCGTCAGTGATGGTGAAAGCTGCTTTTATGATTTTAAATCGTCGAATACCACTTTGCCCGCCTCCGTGACAGACGACTATATGCGACGAGCCATTTGCGTTTTATACAGCGTGTCACAACTGCAGTAGAAACACTATTGAAGTGGAGCAAACTTGAAAGCGTTACAGTACATATGTACCATTTGGTAATATTATTTCGTCCTCCACTTCCCTAGCTCTTCAAATTTCACATTTCGGGGGACTCGCTATTGTCCCTTCATTGCACAGCAGTTCGCGTTCGGGCATTAAGTGGTCGCAGTGAAGCGGGCCGAGTGTTTAAAAGCTGTATTTAGTATCGGAATAATGGCCCAAATTTTCACATGATATCGATCTCTGGAGTTGATTGCTACCTCATATTTTTTCTTCTCAAGAAAATATGAGGTCGAGTTGATGATGTTCCCTGGTTAGCATTGATTTGTGTCGTACCTTGTTAGGCTCTCTCTCTCTCTCTCTCTCTCTCGTGTGTGTGTGTGTGTGTGTGTATGTGAATCATTTTTACGATGTTTTAGGATGTGTTACGGATGTTTATCGAGAGTAATGATGCTTTAGAAGGGGCAAGATAATGGCTATTAATGCACAAGTGGTTGTGCGATGCAGTGTCTGTTTCCAGTTGAGGATAATGTTCTATTACCATTAAAATTGTCATTGTCTGTTGTGGGCATATTTACAATTATTTACATGGTGTCTCTTGTAAATAATTGTAAATATACCCACAGCAGGCAATGACAATTTCAATGTACACGCATTCAAATGCTCGGTCCCTTGCGGGAATCCAGTATAGGCTGCTTGCAAGAGGATCAATGGGCAATGGGCTAGAAGCTGAGAATTTGGGTTTGAATGGAAGTGTGTCTGGATAGCCTACTTGGTGTATCAGCAGGGGTACTGTCAACTGACTTCGCAAATGCATCTGACAGGATCAGTCACAGCTACCTATGGTGTGAGATGCGGAACTTCGGCTTAACAGGTGCAGCCTCAGTTGTGGTAATCAATGGATGAATGACACCGTCTATCGCAAGACAACGCTCAGTTCGACAGGGTTGCTCACTTTCCATGTCCTTATTTGTGATGGCGATTGACCCCCTACTGCGTGCACTTGGACGTCCAGTTAGTGGCGTCCATATCCTCACTGTAACGCAAACGTGTGTCGCTTATGCGGATAATGTTGGTATCTCCTTGGAAAAGCCCCCTGATGTCGTATCACCCACAAAATTCTGCCATTGCACGGACGTGCTTCTGGTGCAGTTATAAATCCAAGGAAAACTACTTGTCTCATCAGGACAGCACGGAATAGACGTCATAAGGCCGTGGTACTGTGTTGCTCAGGACCACAAAGCATCGGGACCAACTCTGAAAGCATGTCCCTAGAAGATGCAGACACAGAACTGGAGACGGATATTGGCCTCGATTAGATATCTGCGTAGAAGACATGCAACCCGTCAACTCCACCTGTACCAGAGGGAGACACTGATTAATACATACATCCTGTCAAGAGCTTGGTATGTGGCCCAACTTATGAGTGTACCCAAGCTCATAGGCAGGACAATATCACAAGCGGTACATTGGCTGTTGTGACGCCATGAAAATTTTAAAGTATAGGCTTCGACGTGCATCCTGGGAAAAGAATTTGGCGAGCTGGGCTCAGTCCACTTTCCCCGGATGTGCGTGGCACTTCTGGTGCATCGCAAGGTCACGATGCGCTCCAGCCACCCGCATGTCTCGACGGCGGGACTACTCTTCCGACCGCAATCGGAAACAGCCCAGGTCGCAATTCGGATATCCCTTTCAACTTGTCCTTCGTCCGGGACCTCTACCTCGTCATGAGTTACAACTTGTTTGTCGCCAACAATCGCCACAGAACGGCTCGCCTCTATGCAGCTCTTCTTGGACGACCTCCTGTACATAAATTGGAAGTACGGCACCCAATAGTGAAACGGTCTCAGGTGTGGGCGAACGTCAACAACGCAGTTCAGCCGACAGAAGCCGCTATGGTAGCGGCTGATAAACAATAGCCGCGGCGAAGTGGCCAAGCGCATTCAGGCGCTATGCTCCGATGCGCGAGGCCGTTCCCCGTCTGGGGTTCGAATCGCCCCTCGGGCATGGATATTTGCGCCGTCTTTAGTATAAGTTAATTTATCAGTAGTTTGTAAGTTTAGGGACTGATGACACTGCAGTTAAGCCACATAAGCTTCATAAACATTTGAACATTTGGTAAACAATATTTTGACAACAAGCCAGCGGGCCGGCCGCGGTGGCTGAGGAGACTGAGGCGCTCCAGTCACGGTCTGCACGGCCACTACGGTCGGGGGTTCGAATCCCCCCTCAGGCATGGATATTTGTGCCGTCCTTAGTCTTAGCTACTCCATAAGTAGTTTGTAAGTTTAGGGACTGATGACCCCGTAGTTAAGTCCCATAAGCTATACAAACATTTGAAAAACAAGCCACCGGTTCGCAGACATCCGCCTTCGGGCATCCGACAGCTGTGGGAAGTGCCACACCCTCGACTTCCTGGAGCACAGATTTTTTTATTATTTTTATTTTTATTTACTTTTTTATTTTTATTTTTTTGTGTCCGCAGTGTGGGACCTCTGCCATGGGCTGGTGGCTCTCATCAATGGACCACTCCGAGGAATGTGTAAGTCAACTGGTTCATCACGCCGGTCGTCAAGCCCTATCCCAACACCAAGCTTGACGCCACCGTATGGTTGCTAGGCCATACTGCATACGCCATTATCGAACTACAACTTAGTAATGAGATCTCGTATCTGGCATATTTATGGGAAAATCATCGGAGGGTTCAACAGCATAGAAAATATGGAGAACTCTTTACGAACTTTTTGTCATTGTCATTGACTCATGGATATCAGAAGGCATTAAACATCTATCGCCGGCCGCAGTAGCCGAGTGGTCTGAGGCGTGCCAGTCACGGTCCCATAAGCTCTAAAATCATTTGGACATTTTTGAAACGTCTATCGAGTATACGTCACCTGGAAGACATTCTTTGGTTTTTCTTTTATTATTAAAGTTTCCTGTTCTTGGTAACCTCGTTTTCTTTTTGACGGTTTGACTTTTAAGTCGCGACAGCAGCATGATAGAACTTTGTGCTTTTCCTTTCCTTTACTTATTTTGATGGATTATTTCTCCACTGGATATGAAGGATTCAGTTTTTGTTTTAGTAGTTCTCAACCTGTTTACCGTTTTATTTTTCTATTTTGCACCTGCAACAAATGGCAAGGAATTACCGTGCATGTACAACAGTGCATTTCATTTTTGTGATTTTCAGATTAGTTATTCGGTTTTCATTCTGTCACTACATAGGAGGAGATAAAACCTGAAGATACAATCACAGTCAGACTGTTACTTTTTTTCTACATCTGGCGTTGGAAGAAGAATTATTTACTTAGTTTTTCTTTTGTTGTGAATTGCTATGAAGGACAGTGTCGTCCAATGAACATTTCCTTGGATAATTCAGCTCGGTGGTTGTCTTGACCCGGCAATTCCACCACCCACGGGAACTTGTGTTTTGGTGGCCACTCTGTTCCTTTGAGAATAAACAGAATACATGTAACAGTATATCGTTCGTCGGAAATGACAGTTTTCTTTTCAATGCAGCTATGAAGCTCGCCGAAGAAGGCGTTAATTGGTGAGAGCAAGGAAAGGCTAAAAGGGGAGATGGGGGGCCCTGAGAAAGAAAAGAGTTTAAGGCTACTGCTGGTCCACAGAGGGAAATCCAGGTTCGAATCCCGGTCTAGTAAAATCTTTCAACTTTGTCATTGAATTTATTTCAACCCCCTGAAACGGTCGAAATTTTCAATATTTCGATTTCGTAGTTATGTGAAGCTATAGCATAGTGACCGTGTTAAAAAGATACCGCTTGTAGGATTTATTACTTACGCATTTAATAATACATGCATTTGTGTCAGCATTAATAAGTGTGGGTCTGTCATTTCTGAAATACTCCTGATTGAAATATTTGCTTTGGAGACAGCGTTGTTTAATGTTTGGATGGAATTTTGTATGAGATTTAAGTTGTTTTCACATACGTGATAGGGTAATGTATATGTGGATTATTGTGTTCGTTGTATTTGTGTTCTTGTTATGAAGCGTGGTATTTGAGTATAGTTGTTCACTTATGCAAGCAGTAGTATGCTAACATGCGAATGTTGACGCGCGAGGCCAGGTCAGGTTAATTAGGCAACAAGGGCAGGATTTACTTTGTGGCGAAATGGAGGCAGCGAGGAATATGGTCTGGCGATGAATTAAGCTTTTACACCGATATGAACCACACTATTAGGAAACCATAACCAAAATGTCTCTGTACAAAGTGAAATAGGGCAGGAAATTGAAGATACTTTCAGAGGTGTCCCAGTAGCAGTAAGACACGTTGACGCGGGTGTAACAGTACGCAGTTACGAGGAAGGAAGCATGGACAGATCAACGTCGAGTCGATAAAATTAGGAACGTGTAGATTACGGGAAGGCACAACAGAAAATAAACAATCTGAGCAAGACCTTAGTTTGCTCATAGAGATGATGGGAGCCGGGAAAGAGCAGAGGAAAGAAGTTGAAAAGAGACGGAAGGTAACCGAGGCCCGCAAACACGAAGAAAAGGGACGCGAATGTGAAGAAAAGGTAATTAACGCGAAGAAAGGAGACGATTTGAGGAGTCCGTAATTATTGCACTAACGGAAGTCTAATAATTTGAAGAGGTCGTAAGAGACAAAATACGCGCGGTCAGTGAAGAAATCGCCGGCCGCGGTGGCCGAGGGGACTGAGGCGCTTCAGTCACGGTCTGCACGGCCACTACGGTCGGGGGTTCGAATCCCCCCTCGGGCATGGATATTTGTGCCGTCCTTAGTCTTAGCTAGTTCATAAGTAGTTTGTAAGCTTAGGGACTGATGACCTCGTAGTTAAGTCCCATAAAAAAAAAAAAAAAAAAAAAAAAAAAAAAAAAAAAAAAAAGTGAATAAATCACGGACATTACAAATGTTGCTAGGGAAGCGAAAGACGTTGCTACGGACGCGAAAAGTACTCGCGCTTGGCGAGATTTGAAGCAATCGGTGCACGAAAGGGAGGATTAATTGCAAAGAAACACGCGAGAGTTACTAGAACGGCAGTGTTTCAAACAAAAGAGGTGTCAGCGGCGCTCCGGGAACGGGGAAAGACGATCGTTACCAAACCTGAGCAGAAGAGAGAGAAGAACACGCAACGTATCGGAAAGATGGAGCAAGAAAGCGAAAGTCTTCCAGAACTTTTAGAAACACACGTCAGACGTGAAGTACAAAACAATGGAATAACGGAAAGGTTCAGAGCTCCGGGAAGCCGTAGACTTGATACAGAAGACAGGTGCACAAATGCCGAACACAGAGTATTGCGCAGCACGGTAATAGGTGCACAACCAGTTCAAGTTTCTGAAGAGAGCTTCAGAAAGACGCAAAGCGGAGTACAGAGACCACCCGTTGCAAAGCAAATCTGTGTTACTGAAGAATCAAACAATTGCTTTCCTTTGAGGAGATGCAATGCGGAATGCAACATTCGCTACATTTCGAGTCACAGCAATTACACCTCGTATAACGTAATGGGACAACAGTAAATGATAGCTTTGTTTCTTCGCTGAATAACAACTATCATAAGCTATAGGAAGTGGGTTTGACTTAAGAAATTTATTATCTGTCCAAAGCTTTTAGAACTACCGGGATTCAGGCAAAGCGTTGCACACAAGTCTGGATACCACAGAAAATATGCGTGGTATTGCGGAAAAATGCAATACATACGAACAATAAAGAACAGTACTCCTTAACAGCTGCTGGTCAGAGACCGCACAAGACAGAATGAAGCAGGATGTAATGATCTGTTCAGAGACTACGAATCATCGGGATACAAGAGACCTGTTAAACGTTTTGAGTCATTGGTAAGAAAGAAGCAGTTCCTAAATGTACCGTGCAGTACGTGTGAAATTATCCGGTTCCGCTACATGAAAGTCCCATTACATTATTAACAAACTCTTGCGGAAAGATGCGGCGACGACATCGAAGCATTTCAAAAACGTTCTCCGCGAACTCGTTTATGCTCATGACGCGCAAAATGCAGGGAAGAAGAAACAAGATGTCAATAACAACAGGAGGGGTCAACAAGACAATAACCAAGACCGTTGTAATGATGACAGGAACATACGATCGGGAGGTTTCCGCAACGACAAACCACGCGGGAATGGACAGCAAAGAGACAGATGACATAACTGGAATAATGGACCAGGAAACCAGCAGCAAGAGCATTTTTCCATGAACTAGAGAGAGAGCCTGCTGGAAACCCACTGCCGCGCTGGAGTAGCCGAGCGGTCTGGAGCGCCACGTTGCGCATCACGCGGTCTCCCGTGTCGGAGGATCGAATCCTCCCTCGGGCATGGATGTAAGTGCTGTCTTTATTATAAGTTAATTCATAAGTAGTTTGTAAATTTAGGGACTGATGACCCCGCAGTAAAGTCCCATAAGCTTTACAATTTTTATTTTATTTATTTATTTATTTAAACCCACAGCAGCAATTCTTTACCCGAATGGCGGGAAACTGATCGCAGTCGACAAGGTGTTGAAATCACCGATATTCGTGAACGAAACCCATCCACGGAACAACGCAATGGTAATCAATCCTACAATTGCCTGGCATCCACGTCGGGTATGGCTCCTAACATCTCCACGCTAACAATCGGAATGAGCCCAGTCTACAAATTGCAGAATGAATTATCGGGGAAACAAGTGGAATGTGTAAAGACAGAAGATATTGTGAGTGAGAAGACGAAGGCCAAGAAAGGGCAAGAAGGATCTGATATGGACAATTATGCAGGGCGAGAATACGGAAGAAGAGGAAACGAAAAAAGGCGAGGCTGAAATAGTAAATTCTGAGAAAATTCAGAACAGAAAGACGGAAGAAGAACTATCAGGGTTTATTTTAAATGTAGGTAACAGCCGGTCTAGAGAGTCGGAAGAAGAGGAAGAAACATTAGAGCCGAGAGAAATACAGGCTATTACGAAAAACCCGACGGAAATCGTGCGCGTTATGGCTACAGAAATCGACGAAGAATTTGCAGACGTAGATTATGTAAATAGGAACAGACTTGAAGTATCATTAGAAGAGGATCCTAATGATTAAGAACAATCAGTAGCAGACATGGATGATTTAGTTAAATGGGAAGATGCGGAGTGTATTGATGAAAGTGATGTCGAACCGTGGGGTTGTATGAATGACGGGCAGTCATCACGTGATAACAGTGGAAATGAATCTGACGAAATTTGTGGTGTCGCACAAGTCCAAAGTGCGCGCCACCTACTTTCGCCGCGCGCCGCCATGCACGCACGGCGCGGCGTTCTTACGACGTCAGCCACGAGCGCCCTCTGCTAGAACTCCGCTCGTGGCCACAACTGAACGACATCGTTCACTTGGGACTGAGATAGGAACCAGTCAACACTTCGGAATCAGATAGGCACCAGTGAAGACTTTGCTATCGGACAGGCACTAGGCAGGACTCTAGCTCAACTATGTATCTGCAGTACTGAGCAATGTAAAAGTTAAGTATTGTATAAATTTTGTGCAATATATATCTCATTCTAATTTACCCTAGTGTTTCTAGTTCCTGGCTGCTCCCCTCCGTACCTGCACCGGCGTGCTATCTATATTCCTGTGTCGGTCTCATTCCACTCGGCCACCGACACCTACGACGGAAACGAGACAGAAAAGCGGCGACAAGGCTGGGGCACAAAAAAATTAGCTACGCGAGAGAGAGTAACGAGGTAGAACGGGGAGGAAAGTCTGAGGCAGACAAGGGAGGAGAACATAGCGCCCCCCACCCCCACCCCCCCCCCACCCCTTGAATTCGGAAAGTCACCGACTTAAACGAAATTAGGAAAGTGTTCATCAGATTACAGTAGTAGAAGTGGTGCAGAAACTAGCAAGCCACGAAAAGAGAGTCCCACAATCGTTAATCGAGTATTTCGGAGAGGAGATTATCGACATGTGGCAAGACAGAGAGGTGGTTAGCGGGGATGAGTACTACTATCCTCCACCTGTGCCCTAGGATACGGGGAAAGAAAAAAGAGCCGGCCTCGGTGGCCGAGGTGACAGAGGCGCTTCAGTCACGGTCAGCACGGCCACTACGGTCGGGGGTTCGAATCCCCCCTCGAGCATGGATATTTGTGCCGTCTTTAGTCTTAGCTAGTTCATAAGTTGTTTGTAAGCTTAGAGACTGATGACCCCGTAGTTAAGTCCCATAAGTTGTAGAAACATTTGAACATTTATTTTATTGTGGCTCGGGAAGTGCGATGGCAGTGACAAACGCCATTGAACACACAAGTCCGCAGGCGTTCACCATATTAGTCACATAAAACCATATGTAGAATAAGTAATAAGTAAGACCTAATCTGAAATAAGCTTTAGTGTATCAACTATATGATGACACTATTCACTGCTTATTGTTGTGTACAATGCCTTGTATTATACAGGGTGTTACAAAAAGGTACGGCCAAACTTTCAGGAAACATTCCTCACACACAAAGAAAAAAGATATGTTACGTGGACATGTGTCCGGAAACGCTTAATTTCCATGTTAGAGCTCATTTTAGTATTTCTCTTTAAATGTAAATTGAAATAATTCGTGCAGACAATAGTCAAAATACCCAGTTGTTTCGTTAGTATGTACTGTATTCCCTCGATTCACCGCCAGTTGGCCCAATTGAAGGAAGGTAAAGTTGACTTCCGAGCTTGTGTTGACATGCGACGGATGAGGCTTTATTCCAACGTGATAAAATTGTAAATTTTCACAATGAACATGTGTGGGTTGACGAGAATCCGCACTCAATTGTTCAATCACGTCATCAACACAGATTTTCTGTGAACGTTTGGGCAGGAATTGTTGGTGATGTTTTGATTGGGCCTCATGTTCTTCCGCCTACGCTCACTGGAGCACGTTATTATGATTTTATACGGGATACTCTACCTGTGCTGCTAGAACATGTGCCTTTACAAGTACGACACATTTGGTTCATGCACTATGGACCTCCTGTACATTTCAGTCGACGTGTTCGTACGCTTCTCAACAACAGATTCGGTGACCTATGGATTGGTAGAGGCGGACCAATTCCATGGCCTCCACGCTCTCCTGACCTCAACCCTCTTGACTTTCTTTTATGGGTTCATTTGAAAGCTCTTGTCTACGCAATCCCGGTACCAAATGTAGAGACTCTTCGTGCTCGTATTGTGGACGGCTGTGATACAATACTCCATTCTCCAGGGCTGCATCAGCGCATCAGGGATTCTATGTGACGGAGGGTGGATGCATGTATCCTCGCTAACGGAGGACATTTTGAACATTTCCTGAGTTTAAAGTCACGCTGGTACGTCCTGTTGCTGTGTGTTTCCAGATTAATGTGAGTTGAAGAGATGTAATAAAATGAGGAAATGGAAACTAAGCGTTTCCGGACACATGTCCACGTAACATATTTTCTTTCTTTGTGTGTGAGGAATGTTTCCTGAAAGTTTGGCCGTACCTTTTTGTAACACCCTGTATATCTAAAGTAGTTACCGCGGTGGAGTAGCCGAGCGGTCTAAAGCGTCTCGCTGCGGAGCGCGCGGTTGCTCGCCGTGGAGGTTCGAGTCCTCCCTGGGGCATGGGTGTGTGTGTTGTCCTTAGGTTAGTTTACCTAGGTTTAAGTAGTTTGTAAGCTACGGACTGATGACCACGCAGATTGGTCCGACAGATTTACAAACATTTGAACATTTGAATCTAAAGTAGTTATTTGTTGCTCACATCTAAATTACGATTGCGGTAATCTGTCACTGGTGTTAGTCCTACTCCTATTCTACTCAACGTTGTTTCATTCCTTATAGGTTGCAATAGAAATAGTAACTTGGTTTTACGTTTTCACATCCTTATAACTGCAGAACGACTTCTGCCTGAGGAACTCTATTAACTGAAAGATTGAGTACCGGGAGACTTCCGTCCCACGTGATTTTGTGAACTCCTAAACCTGAGTTCAGTGAGTACTTTTTCACCGACAACAGGCGCAAATTACATCAATATTTACACCATAGGGTTGACAAATTTTATCTGTATGTTCGCCGATTTATGGACGACACCAGGTTGCGTGCGCCCACTTTGCGAGTGTATGTACATCTGACATGAGTACGACTGGCAGGGTCTCGTAAATTATAATTCCTCCACTTGTTCAAATGTTCAAATGTTTGTATAGCTTAAGGGACTTAACTACGGGGTCAACAGTCCCTAAACTTACAAAGTACTTATGCACTAGCTACAACTAAGGACGGCACAAATATCCATGCCCGAGGGGGTATTCGAACCCCCGACCGTAGTGGCCGTGCAGACCGTGACTGGAGCGCCTCAGTCCCCACGGCCACCGCGGCCGGCCCTCCACTTGTGGATACGTGTGACGGATAGTCGTTTCGAGTGCATCCATGCTATCGCGCCACTGAGTATTGGTTATTTTTCGGAGAATTAGTCTAAGAAGGTTACAGATAGAAGATCCACCCCTAGTTTGTGAAATGTTAATAGAAGTTCTTGTCAGGGAAACTATCTACTGATTATGTTATATAACGGTTTATTGAAAGTTCACGTGCTTCTCAGTATCAGAATGATACAACTTATAAATTAATTGTTCCATGTTACCAGAAAATAATGGAAGAAGGGACAGCAATAAATTGAGTAATATCTGGCCAGAATTGGAAACTGTAGTAACATTAAAGTGATTGTATTACACAAAGCAAGGAGAACATGTTTATTTGTCACATAGTTGTGACATAAAGTCGCGGAGGAGGTATTGATTAAAGTCATAAAGTGGTTAAAATAGGACGTTATTTGACGCGTTTCGGCCTGGGCCATCATCAGAATCCTGCATACTTAGATTACGTTAAACCCTAAGCTTCTTTTATACATAGATTAAAAGTAATCTGCTCCTCAATGTTGCGACAGGAACATGTAACAATTTATACTGACGTACTTGTAATCTATGTATGCAGGATTCTGAAGATGAACCAGGCCGAAACGCGTCAAATAAAGTCATATTTTAACCACTTCATGACTTTAATCAATACAGCGACCTATGCAGGCTATTGCAGACTTTATTTACTATGTTTATTTGTCTTTTACGAATATTTTTGTTCATTGATAATTACAGTCTCTTTGCAGTTGGCGAGATGAAAGCTTCACAGTGGCTTACTTGCAATCATTTTTCAATTACGTTTATGAGTAACAATTGTTATGAACAGGAAAAGTGGCGGTTGCAGAGAAAGCACCCATTCGCTTGTGATTTATAACATAAAATAGAGTTGTTTAATGTCATATATGTTATTTACAATAATGCAGTTGTGGCGTTTATAATAATGCAAGGAAAGCTAACCAATGACAATGCGTGTGACCAGTGACGTAGCGTAGTAACTTTAATGGTGATGGCTAAAATGGTAGTACGGCCTACAGTAGATAATAGGAAGTAGGCTAGTAGCACTGTTTGCAATAATTGGTCTAGGAGAAATCCAATCGCGAAATTCGTGTTTACATCAGCTGACAGCCTACGCAGTGCATTTGGAGAATCTGTAAAACAAAGCCGGCCGCGGTGGCCGAGGGGACGGAGGCGCTCCAGTCACGTTCTGCACGGCCACTACGGTCGGGGGTTCGAATCCCCCTCGGGCATGGATATTTGTGACGTCCTTTGTATTAGTTAGTTCATAAGTAGTATTTATGTTTAGAGACTGATGACCCCGTAGTTAAGTCCCATAAGCTATACAAACATTTAAACATTTTGTAAAACAAAATTAAATCAACAATATTAATAGTAGGTGTTGAATGTTAATTTTTCTTGTACTTGTTTGTTTTAATATGAAATATGTTGTAGAAACAACATTAATTAGGTTTGTAAACAACTGTGTCTGCAAGTGGCAGCTAGACGATCATTTTATAAACAAAGTAGTACTGACATAATATGTTTATTTGTGCAGAAATTGAACACGCTATGACGAATTCTCTAGTGAAGTGTGCTGGCCACCAGAAAGGTTAAAGTCGTTTCGGCTGGAGCTCCATTGAGTTCTGAGGGCGAGCATGGACAAAAGTGATGAAGCACAGGCAAGGCCAGAAAGGGAATCCTCTTGACAAGCCGCCCCGGTGGCCGGCGCTCCCAAAATAAAGTGTCAGATTATTACTCAAGTGTTGGCTCTGCCAGCCTGTCTGCATGACCGGGCTGTTCAATGGAAACAACTGGATACGCCCCTAGTGACATAAGGCTCGCAAACACTGGCAATAGCCTCCCCAGGCCTCATAAATTGGCAGGACTGCACTCGTAAAGTCGAGAGAGTGGAATCCGCTCAAGCACTCTCTCAACCCAAATTATATGGGGACAGTATGTCTGTCTGTTTTTCCAGTACATCTGCAGAATAACTGGCACTGGGGATGACATGATGAATACTGTAGTGCCAGTCTAACCCAAAAGGTGTGACAGACACTAATCAGAGGAGCGTCATGTTCTCCAGCCATCATGCTATGTCACAGACATGAAAAGGCGCTTGTCTTCATCTAAATACATGTGTGCGAGATTCTCTCTCACAACACAACGATATAATGGGCGTAGTTCAAAGAAAAATGTCAATATTGTGCATTCTATTTTTGACAAAGTGATTGATTATGATGACAGTAAAATATTTATAGAAAATATATTTTCTTAATTTTCATTATCTAATGCCAAAATTTGTCCAGTCTACGTAATTCGGGAAAAAAATTATGTCGAGTCCACACAATTTACACATTGTCTTCAACACATATACCTGTTGGTTTGAGCTGTGCCTCATGAATTTTCATCATGACCAATTATTCTAACAGTAACTTGGACACTTTTGTAATCTAATAACTTACTGAATACTGATTTACAGAAATTACACTTAAGATTTCCATATTGCTCATGGGCAACTTCACCTCAATTAATAAACAAACAACTGTACCAACATTAGCACTGACCAAATTTTTTTTTTTTTTTTTTTGCTAAATTATGAAGTGACTTCTTGCTAACGACTTAACGACTCAGCGTAATAAATCTCAGTCTGAAAGTAAGTTAATGTATTGTTGGGTGAATCAGTTTAGGGCAACAATGTGATTGTTAACTGGGTAAAGTAAATTCTTTGATATCTTTATAACTTTTAGTTGTATAAATGTTATGAACTGGTATTACTTAACTGAAGGAATTGTTGTCGACTTCTGGAGCTGCTGTAGCCACGTGTCAGCTAATGGCATAACCGTAAGAGTCCCGCACAGTAGGGTAGAGGTCGCCAGTTCGAGTACATTCACTGCTATATCTTTTAAAACGCAATTATAAATCTAATGGAACTTCACTCCTCAAACCAAAATAGTCGCATGTTAAAAAAGGTTTAACTTCTGCCGCATGTTGTTCTTTTCAGTTTTAATAGACGGGTTTAGGCAGCAGCTGCAACACGAACCTTTTGTATTATGTATGGGTAGAACGCATCGTGCGAAAATACGCCAGAAAAGTATTTTCTACATTCGCTGTCGTCTGGTAGTGGCATATTTTTTTTCTTCAAACCTTGTTTGAGAGCTTTAACTCAGAACATGTTTTCTACATGCATGTAATCAATAAACTGCATGTGCATTCCCATACTGTTATAGATAACATCGGAGAATTCGTATATATCGTCGATGATTAATTTCTCTCATATGTTTACTATTGTTTTAACAATAGTAAAAGAAACCTTACTAAAATTGTGCAGTTGCAGTACTTTTATCTGCCATTTTACACTTATTTCCCCTCGGGCAGTGTTTGTTGATGTGAAAAATGCCGAGTTGCATCATGGTCCGAAAGCCACGTTAAACTGGTGGTTGCCAATAATCGCAATAGGTGTTACTTCTAGGCAAACAAGCACACATCTTACTGTAGGTGAGTAAGCAATTGATACTTATGCTTTATTCGTGGATGATAAAGAAGGGGGGTAGGTGTGCGGTTTGATTGTCGCTCAGGCACAAAAATTTGTATCCTTATTTGAGGTTCAAACACTTAGCAGCTGGTAAGAAAAATCAATACGTAACATTTGATTTTACTTAGTTAACAATCCGATTACGTGCGTGTTTGTTATCTCAGTCACAGAACTTCAGATTATGCACATCATCTTTAAATGCCTGCACACCTTGTTACTTTTGAATGGAGGTATATCAGACATCTTTCGTGGTTAGTTAACAGGGACGAAAGGGTCTTGCTAGGAGTCCCGGTTTATTACAAAAACTGTCGTCTTTTACTTTCAAGTTTAGATTTGGTTTCTGATATTGGCAAAAGTATCGGTAATTCATGACTCTTCGTGGCTAGTCAGCAATATGATATGATTCGATTAGAGTTGATTAGATTAATATTTGTTCCATAGATTATGAATACGACATTTCGTAATGATGTGTAACGTGTTATTTTAACGTAATATTTATTTACATACCATAATTCAATTTCTCTACAACAACGTTTTACTCTCTCTCTCTCTCTCTCTCTCTCTCTCTCTCTCTCTCTCTCTCTCATCCTTTTTTATTTTTATCTTTCTCTCTTTTTTATCTGTTTGCTGAGCTCAACTGTCGGGCAGGCACGAAAACGTCTGTGAATGAGTTTCCTAGTTTTGAGTACTCTTACGAAAGAAATATGAAAACAACTATGAGAGTTAATGATTTATGATGCTTAGTTTGCAATTAGTTCTGAGTATTATTAGTAACTACGCTCCAGTCCCTAAACCTAGTTCCAGGCCATAGCAGCCAGCCATTGTCACTTTCCAGCCCACAGTAGGAACACATATGTTGGTTTTCTTGCTGCTGATACTGTAATTGAAATCTGGCAACAAGTCAAGGTATGTTTGGCAACTCTGTGATCGACGAGTTACTTCCTGGTGTGCACGGAACTGGGCCTCAAAGTTCACCTGATGTTTCCTGTCATTTCCATTGAATAATCGGTGTTCTTATCGCTTGAGGTGTAACAAAAGATTGTAAATTTACGATTTTCAGCCCAGAAAAATCGTTGTACATGGAAATCGCAACTAATCTCGTCCTTTAAATAGCAATTTACGTGTTCTGGCAACACCGCGCCTGCGCGCTGGTGTGCCATGTCACGCAGAGTAGGTCGCGATCGTGTAGCTCACTGGCTGGCCGATGGAGCACGCCCACTGCCTCGCATCGGCCAGCCAGTGACCTACGCAATCGCGACCTACTCCGAGGCCTACGAGAAAGACAGGACGCGGCGCGCCTGTTAAATTACGTAAGCAAGGTAGGCCTGAGCCGGCGAGATTACTGAGTGGCCCGACGCTGCGAGGCAGTGGGCTGTGCCCCAGCGGCCGGCCAATGAGCTAGCGATCGCGCCAGCTCAGGCCTACATTGCTTACGTAATTTGACAGGCGCGCTGTGGCGTGTCTCTCTCGTTAGCCTCGGACAAACTCTGCATGACGTGGCACGCTAGCGCGCAGGGCTTCTCTTCAGACGGTGTTGGTTCTAGCCGCTACTGCCCTCGTAAGAGGAATCCAAGATACAAACCTTTTCGCTAGCTCTGTGGTAACGTGCTGACATGAAAAACGCCTGTTATAGTTGGCGGTTCTAGTCTCGCTGACTCTGTGGAAGAGCTACATGGAGTCAGATCAAAAGAAAATACCTTCGGCACATAGTGCAATGGTGAAAAACTTACGCCGGCCGTGGTGGCCGAGGGGACTGAGGCGCTTCAGTCACGGTCTGCACGGCCACTACGGTCGGGGGTTCGAATCCCCCTCGGGCATGGATATTTGTGCCGTCCTTAGTTGTAGCTAGTTCATAAGTAGTTTGTAAGTTTAGGGACTGATGACCCCGTAGTTAAGTCCCTTAAGCTTAAATATTTGAACATTTTTGAAAAACTTACGATTCTGCGCAACAGGTAACGCCTCTTTCCGCTGCTGACAAGCAAATTTTGGGTATCTAGGAATACATAACTTTATTTATGAAGTGCACATTTGCATACCTAATCGAAATCTAAGTGAGTAGCATTTTACTAATTCATGCCGACAGATGCACACTTGTGTACAGATACTCAGTTTGTTAAAACAGACTTTCGTCGTAAGGTTATCGCGTGTAGTTTTATTACATTTCTTACAATACAGCGCACAGTTTTGTAAGGTTTCTATTAGTGTTATTAAAATTATAGTAAACATGAGAGAGAACTAATCATCGACGATATATGCGAATTCTCTGATGTTATCTATAACAGTCTGACAATGCACATGCAGTTTATTGATTGCATGCATGTAGAAAACTTGTTCTGAGTTATAGCTTTCAAACAAGGTTTGAAGAGGAAAAAATGCCACTACCACACGTAAGCTAATATAGAAAATACTTTTCTGACGTATTTTCGCACTATGCGCTCTCCCCATACATAATAAAAAAGGTTCGAGATGCATCTGCTGCCTACACCCGTCTATTAAACCTGAAAAGAACAAAATGTCGCAGAAGTTAGCCCTTTTCCCACATGCGACTATTTTGGGTTGAGAAGGGAAGGGAATTAAGTTCAAAGATCCATTAGACTGATAATTGCGTTTTAAAAAATGTAGCAGTGAATGTACTCGAACTGGCGACCTCTTACCTACTGTGCGCAACGTTAGCGTTATGACACTTTTTCCCATCCTTACGCTCGCCAACGTTGCCTTCTCCGCCCGGCTTCGTCGCCTTAAAGTAAAGATCTTCTGAAGGTAAAGAAAACTTCTTCTTGGTGTTTATACTGGATGTAAAATTGTTGTTATCCTTTTTTTTCTCTCTCTCCTGTGGTCTTCGCAGCAGACTGTCCTCACGTAAGGCTCGTCTCCACGTGGTTTTTATTCGTATTGTAATTGCAGGCATAACGCTTGGTCGCATGTCTTTCGTCTGTCTGTCTCGTTGCTTACTTTGACTTCTCGTAGCCCTGTGCGTTGCAGTCGGCGGAGTCAAACGATGGCCTGCTCTACATAGTCGTAATAAAGACATAATAATAATAAAAAAAAAGGCAGCAGCAGGAGAACGCCGTAGAAAATAAATCCGGTCCTTCATTCATTGTCCCTAATGTAAAGGTAGGAAAGGAAAGTTTCCGTGTAACAATAAAATAAATGATACTCAACAAACGAAAACATGCCAGAAAAAAAAATCCTTGTGTATGTCTTCCTCTCTGTCCGTACTGCGTGTATCGTTTAGTTACAGTTTCTCAGTTTCAATTTCTCTTCCGTTTATCTTTTTCCTTTGTTCTTTAAATTATCTCAAAATTGTAATGTCGGAGTAAGCTAGCAGCGCTTCTTCCCTTCTGTCCTGACCGAGAAATGTAAACAAACTCCCAAATCATTACGGTGATGTATGGAGCAAAAAATGTTGCACCAATATTTTGTATTTTGGACATTTCCGGAAGTTATGATGTTCTTCCGTTATATATTGTACATATTCGTTCAAACTCGCATTTTTGTACGTCAGTGTAAAGTAAGCGAACTGGCCGATGATCCATGCATAGCTGTGGTTTTTTGTTCTTGGAAATAATTGCCAGTCCGGCCAGAGGACATCTCTAATGTTTATTGCAGTCTCAGAATTCCTGTTGATTGTAGCTAGTTTTTCCTAGTCCATTTCCAGATTTGGAATTTATCCCAGCACGTGTATGTGCCAATGTGTCTACGTAATGCCAGTGTTCACAGTACGGACTCTGTTTGAGGTGTATCTTGTGGACGTTTTCAGCTGTAAGGACCTTATCGTTCACAATGTCATACTAGACGGATGCTGTTCGTAATGAAAGTGTAGAATTGTTAATATTGTTACAAACGTTCGTCCAATCTGTGGGTACTTCAACTCCATAGGATTTGGTCTGTGCCGTCTCGTAAGATTACCATAAATTTTCTCAGTGGTGAAGTGCTGTCACAGATCTGGAATGTAACTTCTTACGAGGTAGAAAAGCCGGACGTAGTCAAGTTGTGCATTTATGCGTCAAATGTCAACTGGGGAAATTTACTGATGGGGTCTAGGCTGGTGAATAGTATCTGCCTGACTGTTTGATGCGCAGACCGCATAATTTTTCCAGTACGGTTCAGAAACATAGTTGTACATGGTAATTGGACATTTTTCACGCCCAAGCCTCCTTCTTTCCGAGAGAGCGCTATAGTTGGCTGGTTTACCTTGAATATATTACCTCTCCAGGTGAACCAATACGCTGCGGTAAAAATCTGGTGGGCTATGTCCTTTGGTGGATGTAGTACAACGGCAATGTGGTATATTTTACTAAGTGCGTAACTATTGATGAATAGGGCTCTCTGTAACCTGTTTAGATTTCTATTTTTTGTCATGGAGAGTGGCTCGGAATATTTTGAGTTTATGAGTCCAATTGTCGATGGCCATCTCCTGTGGGTTTGGCGTTAAAATCATACCTAAGTGAATTATCTAAATATTTCAAACGTTTGTTAGGCTTAAGGGACTTAACTACGGGGTCATCAGTCCCTAAACTTACAAACTACTTATGAACTACCTACAACTAAGGACGGCACAAATATCCATGCGCAAAGGGGGATTCGAACCCCCGAGCGTAGTGGCCGTGCAGACCGTGACTGAAGCACCTCAGTCCCCTCGGCCACCGCGGCCGGCGTGAATTATCTGATTTATGTAATTATTTAATTATTTTTTTATTTTGTCAAGTAGGCTCAACCACAGACATCGTGTAAAAACACTAAAATATGACGCGTTTCAAGGGTCAAGCCCTCATCATCAGATAATCTGTACAAGAATCTTAAAACAAAAAACAATAAAAATATATAACGTAATAAAAGAAAATGTGGTTACTTCCCTTGTAACCGTGTCTACGAAGAAAGGTCCTCAGCGTAGTGTGCTACGTGAGAACTGAAACCAGACCCCAGCACTGACGGCACATAACACAACCGAAATGCACTGAGTCTACAACACGACTGGAGCTCACGTATGCACATGAATACAAACACCTCCAAATTCAAATGATCATCCACAAGCTAGTGGGTGCAGTAATGTGTCACGAAATCATTCGCACAGTAATACAGAGGTTGAAATTTTAAATAAACGACTTTTGTTATAATAGGTCCACAAAGTTTTTAAAAAAGCTGTATGTATTACCTTGAACATGTTCATTTAATGAAGCGTCGCTTTTTGAATTATGTATTATAATCTCCAGCTGTTCTAGCAGATCTAACTTTCTTCCCCTATCCTGTCTATGCAAAATCTTAAGGTCTTCTTCAGTCTGCTTTAAAGGGTGGACAGTTTGCGGATATGCGTAGCTACAGCGGACTTGTCAAAATTATTAAGTCGGAAGGCGTCCATATGTTCCTTGTACCTAACTCTAAATGATCTACCACTCTGACCAATGTAGTTGGCATTGCAACTATTACACTGTGTCATATAAACCCGTGCTTTGTCATATTTATCAGTCTCTTGGTTTAAGTTATTCCGTAATTTATGACGTAACGTATTAATAGTTTTAAAAGGAGCTTCCACTTTAAAAGGTTTTTGTATGTTGGCCACTTTCTGAGATAGATTACCAAAATACGGAACCATTACTCTCTTGATATTTTCCGTGCCATTTTTGATATTGCACGCTGTTTCTTTCGTATTAAGTTATTCACTACGTTTTCCTGGTAGCCATACACGCTAGCAAAGCTGTCTTATAATGTTAAATTCGGTAGTTCTGTCTTTTTTGTTCATTGGCACTTTGAAGGCTCTGTCGAATAAACAGCGCAGGGCAGAAAGTTTTTGGCCATTAGAGTGACAAGAGCTGTTATGTATTAGAATATCAGTAGTTGTAGGTTTCCTGTATACTTTAAATAAGTGTCTACCATCTTGCTTCGTAACGTTAAGGTCAAGGAACTGAAGTGTGCCATTCTTCTCTTGTTCAACGATAAATTCGTTTTTCTCATGTAGGCTGTTAAATTTATTAACTATTTCAGTAATTTCAGTTTGTCCTCCATCTATCAATAGCAACGTATCGTCAACGTAGCGTTTATAATATAAGATTTTATCAACTGGGTGCTGCATATTTGTGAAAAGCCGGTTTTCTAGGTTATTAATAAAAAGTCTGCTATTGTTCCTGAAACACTTGAACCCATAGCCAATCCTTCTTTTTGTATATAAAATTTCCCGTTAAAAACAAAATAGTTATATTTCAGAATAAACTGAAGTAGCTCAATGAATTCAACGATTTCTTGCTGAGCTAGTCTCTTGTGCTTAAGTAAGTTAGCTTTAATCAACTCGACGGCCTCGTCAATCGGAAAATTTGCATATAAATTTTTAATATCAAGGTGGGATGTATCGGCAATAGGCTAATCTTTAATTTCATTGATCAACGTAGTGTTGTTGCTAACTGAAAAATTATCCCCAAATACGTAAAACTCCTTTAAAATTTTATCGAGTTGTTTCGTAATTTAGCATAAGGGGCCCTTCATTGAATTTACGATAGATCTAATAGGATGCCCGTTTTTATGGACCTTTAATTGCGATCTTAGTCGAGGAGCTGTGGGATTCATGACGTAACACTGAAATTTCTCTTTCTCGGTCAATAGGAAAGATGTCCTTTTAAGCAACTGTTTTTGCTGTGCTTGTACCTTTTTAGTTGGATTTTTAGCTGTTCGGTCACACTGTTTTCTGAAAAGAATTGCAGTGTTATTGATATATTTTTCTTCACTAACAATAACTGTAGTATTGCCTTTATCGGCCTTAGTAACGATCGCCTTATTAGAGATGAGCTTGTCGTTAATGGAGGTTATGGTTTTGTGATCACTGTTTTATGCATACTGTTACAGGATTTATTCGTTTTGGCCTTGATGGAGTTAGCTAGTTTTTATCCCACGTGTCCTTTTTCGTTTTCATTCAGTTTAGCAACATCTACCTCCATTTCAGTCGCTACGATAAGTTGTTTTACAGTTTTATCATTTAGACTAGGTTGCTCGTTAAATTTAAGACCTTCGTTCAGCATCCTTAACTCTTCATCGTTAAATATGTTGTCAGTTTCATTAACGACTCTGTGCTAAAACTGAAAGTTGTCTACATTTTGCGCATTTTTTACTCTACACCCAGTAATTTGTCTCATCAGCTTTTTAAATTTCTGATCTTGCCTACTCTTTATATCGAGAAATTCGACCTGTTATGGATATAATTAAGTCTGCTTTATGTGTTTTAACCATGTTAAACGCATGTTATCAGGTCGCGGTTCTATAGGTAAAACATTAGATTTGAATTCATTAAGTTTGGCACCAAATCCAATGGCATATGCTTGGATTACTCCTTGTGCAGCTTCGATTTGAGCTGTTGTGCTCACGATAAGACTGGCATCATCAACATACGCATGACCTACAGTCTTGATACCAAACATCTGTAAGCCGTCTAGTCGCAGGTGCAGCTGTGACGGTAGAGGCTCCATGGCGAGGGCGTACAGCGTCGTCGAGAGAGGGCAACCCTGCATCACTGACTGCTTGATTGGGACTGGAGTACTTATTTGACCATTGATTTTGATTCTGGGGTACGTTCCTGAAACGCACTTACTTATGAGCTTTATAAAATGAGCACTAAACCCCATTTGTTGCATAACTTTCAATAGAAATATTTGGTTTATACGATCAAAAGCCTTGTCAAAATCTAGAAACATCAGCGCTACAATAATATTCCTGTATTCACTTAATGCCTTAATCATAGATCTGCCAGAAGCCACACTCATCTGATATGGGCCAAGGATCTTGGGTAGTACAGATTTCAATTTATTATTATTTATGATTCTGGTTAGAAGCTTATAATCTTAATTCAGATGATTAGAATGTGGTCTATCCACAATTTTCTATATCTGGTTTGTCATCATCAATGACCGAAAAAGTGTCATTAGAATGTGGTCTTTCCACAGTCTCAACATTGTGTGTGAGCGAAAAACTGTCGGAAGTCGGGCGTCCTTCTGTAGTTTTCTTCAAAAATTGTAGCTGCTGATTGTATATGTATGTTCTGGGTGGCTACCTCTCACTACCATATTTTACAGACGATTCATACATCCTCTCACTTCTCTGGAAAGAGTCGCGAATATTCGCCCGCTTCTTCAGAACAAATTTGCCTGAAAGAAAAATATTACCTGAAGTGATAAATCACACTACTATCCTCAGGAAAATAAATTTACTGGTTTTCAACCTGACGTAGATAATAGTGTCGTGAAAAGCGGAAAAATGAAACAGTGTAGTCGTCCATAAGGTTTTAGAAACCATACAGTTTTGTACTCAATTTGACAAGTATAGGAAACCAGTTGCAGAAGGTGATACCAAACTTCCGGGAATATCGCATAGTTTCTTCCCGAAATGTAAAAAGTGAAACTTCACACTGTTTTTGTACTGACTATAGTCTCGCCCGGCTTAGCTTCAAATTATCTACATGCACACTGATTATGTCAACTATATTATTTTATCCAAGAAAGCGCAAAGCTGTACATCGAGTAGTAGATTCGTTTCTTTCATGAAAATATTGTCGGAGATCTGTCGTGTCGTTATGGAAAAACCAAGGGTTCACTGTGGGAAGCTTCACTATGGAGCAAACAACTTAGTATATATTTGCACGAGTTTTTAGTTGGTTAACATAAAACATTGGCATAATTCGTTGGAGATACGTGCGAACACTCAAAATCTTCATCATAATCTGTGATGATCATGCCGCATTTCTCTCCTATTGTAGAACACTGTGAACGGAAATAGTAATATGGAATTGTTCATTTCAGTTTTTCGATTATTTTTTATTATACATACGCTGTTCAGTTCATTTTTTCTTAAAGATACACAAAAATTCTAGTGTTATTGAAAGTTTTTTTTTTCTTTCAGATATCTGGCCAGTGGCTGTACATTGACAGATCTTCATTTTAGTTACAGACTTGGCATTTCTACCATCAGTAAAATATTCAGATGTGTGTGTCAAGCTATTTGGTCTCTACATAATGAATATATGTCAGTATCAACCAAAGAGGACTTCGAAATCATTGCTGGAAAATTTGAGCAAAGAGCAAATTTTCCTCATTGCATTGGAGCTGTAGATGGAAAGCACATTCGTATCGTCCATCCATGTAACTCAATGTATCATTTTGTCAGAAACCCATCGAAAGAACAAAAAATCGGAAAGTCTTCTCGATGTAAAAACTCAGTTTTATAAAAGAAGATTAGAATGCCTCGAACATGAGAATAAACTCAAAATAAAATGTACTCTTGCAGAACTTGAAGCTAGGATGGAAACATTAGCCGCGGTGAAGTAGCCGAGCGGTGTAAAGCGTCTCGCTGGGGAGCAGCGCGTGGTTGCTCGCCATGCAGGTTCGAGTCCTCTCTGGGGCATGGGTGTGTGTGTTTGTCCTTAGGTTAGTTTACCTAGGTTTAAGTAGTTTGTAAGCTACGGACTGATGACCACGCAGTTTGGTCCGATAGATTTACAAACTTTTTTGGAAACATTAATACTGGAGAAAGAAATTAGAGAACTTGAACTGAAAAAAAAGAAAAGGCAATCAGGCTTTCAAAGTCATACACTGTAAATTTATTTCAATTTAGCAGTTGACAATTTGCAAATTTATTCTAACTTGGTAACTTTTCATGCAAATACATTGTTAATAAAGGCCGCTCTACTGCATTTTGACCCCTGTTTGCTTCATTTTCCGCAGGTAATGGAATTTCTTCATACAGTCTTCTCCCAACAAATACATTGTTTTCCACTTCAGGCTCCTCATCCGATGCATTAACAGCTATGTTGTGAAAGACAAATGCTGCAAATATAATAACTGCTTCACGATTTACTTTAACACTGAGTCCTAAACGTAAACAAGGAAATCGTCTTTTTACCACTCCGAACATTCTTTCAACTGCTTAACTGGTTTTCCTGTGGGCTCGATTATAGGTTCGCTTAGCTGCTGTTTCTTCGCGGAGTACCGGTGTCAACAAGTACCTACAACACATATAGCCACTGTCACCCAGAATTATGCCTATTGGAATTTGTCCTGTTTCCAACTCAACATGTATGCGTAAGTTTGCGAAAATGTTGCTGTCATGGGCAGACCCAGGCCATCTAGCAACAATATTTAAATATCGTAGCTTAGCGTCTGATATTGCTTGCACATTCAACGAAAGCCATCCGTGACAATTTCTAAATATTTCAGCATTATCGCCACCAGGCGATTTGTTGGGGCTATGGGTACAGTCTATACCACCTATAACACCAGGAAAACTCGCTATTTCATAAAAATCACGTTGGGTTTTCCTCAAGTCATCTTCTGTAAGCAGGAGGCAAGGCAGGCCGAAACTTTGTGTATAGCTCTGCAAGCTTTTGCTACATCTACTTTAAACATATCACCAACTAGCATCTGAAAACTTCCTGTAGCATAAAATCGTAATGTCAAAATCAGCATGCACATTGGAGTCAGTGGATTGTTTCTTTTTGTTCATTTCAGCAGGTCATCTCTCAGTCGTAAAATGTTCAAATGTTTGTAGAGCTTACGGCACTTAACTACGGGGTCATCAGTCCCTAAACTTACAAACTAATTATGAACTAGCTAATACTAAGTACGGCACAAATATCATTTCCCGAGGGAGTTTCAAACCCCCGACCGTAGTGGCCGCGCAGACCGTGACTGGCGCGCCGCAGACCGCTCGGCCGCGGCCGGCCTCTCAGTCGTAGTTCCAACCGCTGCACAGTATTTTTGTCCAAGCGAAACCTCAACTTAAATAAGTCATCATTTAATTGCAGGAAAGGGTTAGCCCTTTCATGGAACACGCGGGGAGCTCGTTGTATTTCATCGTCATCCTCAGTAGACACATCGGAATAGTCAGACAACTGTTCAAAAATGTTCAAATATTTGTTAAGCTTATTGGACTTAACTACGGGGTTATCAGTCCCTAAACTTAAAAACTACTTATCAACTAGGACGGCACAAATATCCATGCCCTAGGGGGGATTCGAACCCCCGACCGTAGTGGCCGTGCAGACCATGACTGAAGCGCCTCAGTCTCCTCGGCCACCGCGGCCGGCTCAGACAACTGTAAAGTAAACGAAAGGAAACGATGTAATTCACTTCACGTACAGTCGTTGCAAAGAGAATTTTCCCAATAGTAGCCTATAATGCAAACGGATGCTATGCTAAGGAATGCACTGGTATGTTATTGTAGTGCTGTTGTCATGATCTTTTATGGCGAATGGAGTAGAGAAAATGAGGAAATAAAATTTCACTACGTTAATAGTTCCGAACACAACACCTTTAGCACCTGGGGCTATCTCGCGACATGACATTGTCTACCCCAGTAATAGTGCCTCAGCAGAAGCTTGGTTAAGTCTTATTCAGTAATGCACTTGTAGCAAGATGACATCGCAGCCCCTAGTGACTGCTCCGCCTGACCACAATTATTTACTTTTTAGGTATGACCATCAGATTATGTCAGATATTTTTTGTTTTATTTTAGATCTTGACATGTAGTTTTAACATATTCATCTTCGTCTGAAGAAGGTGCCCATAACGGCATTGAAACCTGGTTACGATTATATTTGTACTTTGCGACTGAGGGCTGCCCCTTAAAAGTTTAATTGTATTGTAACAGTCGCCGATTCACAGCCATACAGAAAACTGATAGTCTACGTGGTTGTGGTGCCTGAAAATTTTTTAGTGAAACCATAAGAATTTTTCTTCAGTATTTGGTTTAGAGATTAATGAAGGGCTCACCTCCTTCTGATACAATATTTTATAATTTTCAAATATTTGTAAATCTATGGTACTTAACACTGTGCTTATTAGTCCCTAGATTTACAAACTACGTAAAATAATTTAAAATAACCTAAGGACAACACACATTCACCCTTGCGCGAGGAAGGACTCGACCCTCCGACGGGGTGCAACAGCGCGCTATGCAGCAAGGCGCCTTAGAGCGCTCGGCCATTCCACCGCGGCAATATTTAATTTTGCGTTACTATAGCCTTTTATGCTGTCCGAGAGTGTTTAAAGGTTTCGATTTTTACTGTGTCGAGAAGTTCGCAGCATTGTACGGCAGCATTGGCCTGTGGTGCCGCATGAGAGAGGGATAGGTGCTCGGCAGTAGGGACAGAGCTAACGGCAATGTTCATTGGCTGAGCGTACCTCACCTCACGTACAGCGGGAGAAAATCATATCTGTATAACTGGTCGTGTGGCCCTTACCTAAATTTTCGCTCCCTCTTTTGGAAAATCAAACGCAGTATTTTTAATGCCAGCTGTGGAAGGGAATTTTCCCTAAGGTTAGCGGTAAATGAGTCAGTACATATCTGACCTATAAATGGAAACTCTTGGAGCGACGATGGCACGTTGAGAATGAGAACAGGACTTGTTACAAATTATGTGATATTGTCGTGTCCTACATAGGAAAGAGGGAAGAGGTAGCAAGGTCAGTCTGCATATTCCGAGCGGAAAGGAATGACTGCAGAGAGACAGTACATCTACTTGAGATGCGGATTTCGGGACTCAAGAGCATACTTGTTTAGGAAACTTTATGGAACTCATAGGTACATGGCATTAAATTTATTACATTCCATACTAAGTCTACTACACTGGGGTTATTCATTAAACAAGCAAGAAGTATGAATCGGTTGCCACAACAGAAGCCAGTAATTACGTTCCCTGGCAACATTCCCTAGACAGACGCACTCCCCGCGAGAAACAGACTGTCGTGGAGCACCACGAGGCCGACGGCGATTGTCACGAGCTGGCGCCCGACTCGCCTGACTGAGAACTCCCCTCTTGATCCAAAAACCGGGGTTTTTATCGGCCGCCGCGGTGGAGTAGCCGAACGGTCTAAGGCGCCTCGCTCCGGAGCGCCCGGTTGTTCGCCGTCGGAGGTTCGAGTCCTCCCTGGGGCTTGGGGGTGTGTGTTGTCCTTAGGTTAGTTTATCATAGTTTAAGTAGTTTGTAAGCTACGGACTGATGACCACGCAATTTGGTCCGATAGATTTACAAACATATACATACACGTTTTAACGGCCGGTGTGGGCGCACTTCTTTTCCCCACTTTCCGACAGTTAACAATTTCCTATTGGCCGCTGCTTTGTTCAACCAATCTAAATTGTGGCTTGCCCTCTCTCTGAGTCCTCTAGCGAAACACGTTTCAGCCCTGTCCCTTCTGCCATTCCCCGGGTGGGGAGGTGGCTTGTTTGTGCACAAACAAAATCCATACTTGGTAGCAACATTGTTCAGCTGAAAGGAAAACGTTACAGCGATGCCCAGTATGGGAAACAACAACAATGTTTTACGTCAGTTGTCCACGCCTTAGGGGAGCTGATAACTTGCAGTTTTTTTCTTTACCCTTTCACTCTAACCTCGTGAAACCACTGACTTGCTGTTCCCAAGTGACTGATATGAACTTTGCTACGAACATTATAACGTGCATGTTGGCCACCAAGTACTAAGGGAACGTCTTACATCAGCGTCTAGACGCTGTATGAAGTTACGCCCATCTTCTCCTAAAGGTAACCTCCACCCTGGGACAGTGGCTGAGGGCATCAACAGTTCGCTGGGAGATTTCTTTACTGCCTACATCCCGTAAGATATAGATGTCTATTTTAGCCTATTATCTGCAATGGTCTCTATTTCTCAGCCTGGAGTGCGATCCTGTGGCTCACACAGCCTCTCAACAATTCCGACAGTAAAATAAATATATGATCATATGGGTGATGGTGGTTCTGCGCTGGTATATTGTCGCGTTGCAATGGAAGCAGGCTTGACTTCGAAGGCAACTGAACACAGCACTTATACTGAAAGCACGTTTATTACGAACTCAACATACACGCAGCACTGACTGCCTCTCAGACAGAGTGCTCCGCTATTTATACACAGACAGAATGTACCAGAAATTAGAAGAACAGTTAACGTAAGAAACAAGCAGAATTTACAAGTGTACATAAGAAAGATGTAGAACCTTCTGGAATTGTTAATTACAAAGAAATTATTTTTTTGCCGGTGGGCGGGATTGAACCTGGGACCTTCTGCACCGCAGTCCGTGACGCTATCCCCTGCGCCACGCCGGCAGTCAGTGCTCGTGGTCTCTCGCGGCAATATTCCGTGAGCAAGGCAGTAATAGTTATTTGTGTAAGAAGCTTTTAGTTTACGTATAAATTGTGTAATATATTCCGGACAGTTAACTCCAAGTCTCTCATATCAACAATCCACACGGACAGTTTACGTCCACTTTAACAGACTATACTTGATAAAACTATTCATTTAAAACTGAGTGTCTGCTAAGTCACAGAAAACCAGTGAAAGAGAAATAAGAACATCTAGTGATATTAGTGGTACTTTTTCATTTACTATTGCTCCTAACATTACGTACTGGTACAAACTGGTAGGTAATAGTTATGAAACCGCTAAGCTACATTTAAATACATTTAAACGAGCAATTTCTCACCCAGTTAACACTCTATACGTTATAAAATGAGATAGATTTCTGAATAGTGGACGCTTTCTGCTTTAAGCACTAGGCGGGTTCTTTCTTCCGTTCTCGGCTGGCTCGGTTATTAGGTTTGCAATGGAATTTTCCTGCAGCGTCGCGGCAATCAACTTCCAGCAACTCTCGCCCTGAGTGTCTCATCTATTTTATGTTTCAAAGAATTCGAATTAAGCAATTACTTTTACTAAACATCTAGCTGTCCTCGTGTCTAGACTACCATAAAAAATTTTAATGAGTATGCAAACTATGCGCTATATCTACGTAATGAATACTATGACAGAAAATCAGTTGCGTACTTGGGCCATAAAGCGATAGGCTATACATTTCATCAACCACCAGTCGGACGTAGCTAATCTGTGAGATTATTATTATTGGGTAGGTATGTGTGTGCACCAAAGACTGTTGTTTCTCGAGAGAGGATGGTACATCTAGTAGCCTGTGTTGTTGACTGAATTTCTAGTAATTATCTCGTAATTTCCTTTTTTACATAGAGTACCTAGCTACAATCGGTTGAATACGTTTTCGCCTTTACTAGTGAGTAACATTATTTCTTTATGAAATATGTGACAATATTTCAATTTTTGAACATAAAATTGTGATATGAATATTGTCCGGCAATGAGTCTGAACAAAATATTTCTTATAATACGCTTTGCACTTGATCGTCTCACATTTCGCTTTCTTGTATTCGACACCCTTTTCAAGATAACCATTGTTTTAATTGGATCTGATATATTATTCTATTGAAGGACGAGAACAAATTCTAAAAGCCAGAAATTCTGAGTTGTATTTCTGACTGCTAATTTCTTGTTTCACGGAAGCGTGTCCCAGCTACATACACGAGACATAAACATTGTTTGTGTTTTGTAAGTGTAGCTGAGCGACACATTGTAAATGATTGTAGTGCGCATTACGTTAAATTATAGCATGGTGTCGTGAGAGACACATTAACAGCACTCATACAGTGCGCACTTAGAAAGTGTAAAATACACAAGAAAAATACAGGAAAATTTCGTCACAATATAAAGGACATAACATGGCTGCGATACCGTAACTGATAAAAAACAAGGCTCGAGCTCAAAAGCGTGAAATACCATCTGAATATGGATTTGTAAATATAAGTCCGGAATCGGTTATGGTTTAAGAAAATTACAATTTATACCATAATTGTTGCTGGTTGCTGTTTTAATTATAAACACTATAAATGACAAAACCTAAATCGATTTTAAACATATTATTTATAAAGTAAAATATATCATTTTCAGCCTGAAGAGTTGAGTCAAATACGGTACCTCTTAAGCTGATGCCAAAGTTAATTTTCAATCTCACCTGTGAGTTGCACCCAATTTTGTTAACGTATATACATTGCGTCCAGCCGAGAGTCAGTGTAGTAAAGAATACTGGAATGTATAGGTATTGCTAAAAACAGGCAAAGTGCTAAAACAGGGGCTATTTTGTATTATCAGCAAAATTAATAAAGAATACCGCACCATAATTATGTTTCAGTCTCTGCCTGCATTTTATAAAATACTAGCTGGAAATCCGCCGTCGCCCACGTACTTATTTAAACCAGTCTTCAGTTAGGCCATCTCTCCTTCACTTTCCTCTCTCTCTGTGCGCCCTCTCTTTCGTTTTCTCTCTCTCTGATTACGTGATTAACGCAATGCATAGTATGCTAATACAAAAAATGTTCAAATGTTTGTAAAGTCTATGGGACTTAACTACGGGGTCATCAGTCCCTAAACTTACAAACTACTTATGAACCTGTCACCATCTCCCTCTCTCATTCTCCTCCTCTGCCGTCTCTCTGTCCGTCTCTCCCGTCCCGTTTCTGCCCGTCTCCTCCTCCACCTACTCCTCTCCCTCCTGTGTATGAAAACATACATATATGGTGAATGGTCAAACGGTCTCAAAGTCGCAAAGTACCCTCCGTCATGCTAAATTCACTGGCTTGCAGTTTATAAAAATTTCCTTCATGAAAACATACACTTATGTGATAACTTCATGGTGACCAATCAAACAATTTGGATGTTTGTTGTACCCTCCGCCATGCACCTAGGAGGCTTACGAAAGGTATCCCAAGTATTTAAATAAGTTATTATAAATGTTTGTCAAGTTTATGGGACTTAACTATGGGGTCATCAGTCCCTAAACTTACAAACTACTTATGAACTACTAACGAACTAGGACGGCACAAATATCCACGCCCGAGCGGGGATTCGACCCCCGACCGTAGTGCCCGTGCAGATCGTGACTGGAGCGCCTCAGTCTCCTCGGCCGGCTATCCCAAGTATTAATCAGGGTATAAGCTACCTCTGTTCCAAAATTTTCATTCATATACGTCCAGCCATTTCAGCGTAAAGGCGTAAGAAACGAATTAACTAATTGTAAAGCGCCACGGCTATTGCCCCGTATTAATCCATACACCAAATGGGCATCTGCCAACTCCGCATTTGTAAACATTGCACTGACTGCAAAACTACGTTCGTGATGAACAGTAACCAGTTGATGCTACGCCGGCCGCGGGGACTGAGGCGCTCCAGTCACGGTCTGCACGGCCACTACGGTCGTGGGTTCGAATCCCCCTTCGGGCATGTATATTTGTGCCGTCCTTAGTCTAAGGTAGTTCGTAAGTAGTTTGTAAGCTTAGGGACTGATGACCCCGTAGTTAAGTCCCATAAGCTTAACAAACATTTGAACATTTAGAGTTGATGCTACGTACTGATGTGCTTGATGCTAGTACTGTATGGCAATGAGTCGCATGTCAACATAAGCACAGAAGTCAACATTACCTTCCTTCAATTGGGCCAACTGGCGGTAAATCGAGGAAGTACAGTACATAGTACCGAAACAATTGGGTATTTTGACAATTGTCTGCACGAATTATTTCAATTTACATTTAAAGAGAAATACTAAAATGAGCTATAACATGGAAATTAAGTGTTTCCGGACACATGTCCACACAACATATTTTCTTTCTTTGTGTGTAACGAATGTTTCCTGAAAGTTTAGCCGTACCTTTTTGTACCACCCTGTATATATGAATTCAACTTGGATTTATATAGAGCAGCAAGAAGGTGATGTAAGAGGTGGAATCGGTAACCAACATAACAGACGCTCCAAACGATGGGTATTCTGTGAGACATCGCGGCAGTATGTATGAGGCCTATACTGATTGGCTGTTACCACATCTTCCTGGGCGCCTCTCTCTCTAGATTCATTTATTTGAATTTAATAAACTAAAAAATAAATAATAATTTCCACCTAGATAATTAATGTATAAGGCGCTCAGCTGCGGTGGGCGCGGCCGTTCGCCGTCGGGGGTTCGAATCCTCCCTCAGGCATGGGTGTTTGGATTATTCTTAGCATAAGTTACTTTAAGTTAGTGTAATTAGTTTGTAAGCTTAGGGACTAATAACCACCGTAGTTAAGTTCCTTAGATTTACAAACATTTGAACATTTTTTGAATTAATGTAATCATGTAATTCTTTCTGTTATGGTCAAAGTTAGCAGCGGCGAATTAGCCAGGCGCACTGGACGTCGCGCTGCAGTGCGCGCGGCCGTTTGCCGTCGGGGGTTCGATTCCCCCCTCGGGCATGGGTGTTTGTGTTGGCCTTAGGTTAGTTTACCTTAGTTTAAGTAGTTTGTAAGCTGCGGACTAATAACCAAGCAGGTGAGACCGATAAAATTTGAGACAACAGTCTAACATAAAGTCTAGAAGGTTGGGAAGGCGCCAAACTGTGGTGCAAGCGAGAGTCTGTCTTGGTGAGCACCTACTCACCCTAGCACGGGACCTCCAAGTGTTAACGCGTCCGTACAGAGCACACGCCTTTTACCGCTATCAAATTGTTCTGTTAGCAAATATTATTCTCAGTGTTAAATTGTTTATGAAGTAGTGTTTTAAGAATATTAACTGTTTCGTTTTGTGGCTTTTTTACGAACAACATACTAGTGATTAAAAGTTAAAGTCACATGTTCATCATTAGTAGAATCTAATCATACTGAGCCATCACAGGGTATTATTGTAACCTCACTGCAAGAGCAACGGATCTGCGACCTGTGTTCTGAATCTGCGCGGGAACACCAACAACTAAAAGACACCAGGGTAATGATTTTTCAGAGACTTTAATGCTCTAAGATGACGCGATACAATGCAAGTAGGCCTGTCATATATTGTGCGCCTCTATTAAAATAGTGAGAGACATATGTATGATCTAGTGGTAATACTACAGCATCATACGCGGAAAGCCTTGTTGATGTTCAAATATTTCTAAATACATGTGACTTAACTACTCTTGTCATTAGTCCCTAGGCTTACAAACTACTTAAACTAAATTATGCTAAGGACAACAAGTACACTCAGGTCCGAGGGAGGACTCGAACGCCGGCCGCAGTGGCCGAGCGGTCTGCGGCGTGCCAGTCACGATCTGCACGGCCGCTTCGGTTGGGACTTCGAATCCCCCCTCGAGCATGAATGTTTGTACCGTCTTTAGTATAAGCTAGTTCATAAGTAGTTTGTAAGTTTAGGGACTGATGACCCCGTTAAGTCCCAACAGCTGCACAACATTTGAACATTTGATATGAAGACTCGAACCTCCAACAGCGAGCAGCAGCCAGCTCTACAGCTAGACGCCTCAGAATGGTCGGCCACTCCACCACAGCAAAGCCTCATTGAACTTCCGATTTTATCTACTACGTCATTTACGTATCATTTGAAAAATAATGGTCGTATAACACTTCCATGCGGCATGTCGCTTAACATGTTGAAGATTTCTCTCCATAGCGACCGTGAAATTATTACAGCACGGCGTAATTTGACATGTTTCACCATGGTTCTGTACATGAGAGTGAGTACTGCGATTGTAAGTTGCCTTGAGTTCGAAGCTATTGTCAAGAGGAATGTGTACTACGAAATTATTCACATTACACAGGTTGAGTCAAAAGTCACAGTACACCCTCTTATTTGAAATAATTAGCAGGAATTGGGAAAACGAATATTCCAGTAAGGTATGGGTGAGATTAACTACTGTTTACGGTATGTAGCAAACAAGACCGCCATCTTGAGATTTGGCATCTCGAATCACTTATTAAATGGAGAACAGGTCATGTGATACATCAAATAACATCAGTACTTTCTGACATGTAAATTCGTGTAAACAGATTCAATGTAGCTGTTATGGTTCAAAACTTACAACACATTTTGTTTAGATGTACGGGCTGCACTGTTCTCGATAAAGAACAGTCATTTAATACGTTGTACATGTTGACCCTCTTGTTCAAAGCACATGTGAAGAAGCTGAATCCAATCTACGTTCGCTCGCTGAAGGATTTCCGCAGAAAATCTGGCACATATAGGGTACCGATATAGTTGCAGCCATTTCTTCAATGTGTTGCTCGAGATGGTGTGTCTTCTACTTGTTTTCTCTGCATATACGATTTGGTTCAAATGGCAAAAATGTCCAAATGTTTGTACAGTTTATGGGACTTAACTACGGGATCATCAGTCCCTAAACTTACAAACTACTTATGAACTAGCTAACACTAAGGACGGCACAAATATCCATGCCCGAGGGGGGGGGGTTCGAACCCCCGACCGTAGTGGCTGTGCAGACCGTGACTGGCGCGCCTCAGTCCCCTCAGCCACCGCGGCCGGCTTCAAACGCCACAACAGATACAAATCAAGTGGAGTGAGATCAGCTGATCTGGGTGGTCATTCAGAAGCAGGTGAGGAATACTGAAAGACGTCACACATGTAAGTGGCACTTTCCATGCTTCAGTTCTCTAACACTCCCACAAAATTAATTCTCATTTCATTAATCATGTCGCTGCAAGTATTTGCATTCAGTAATTAGAAATGTGGAATATGTGGTCTGATTCTTACTTAACATCTTTTATTGTTACAGTACTAAGTCATTAATTAACACTGCTTATTGGGAAATAGCTTGAATAATCTAGGAATGGGAAAGCTTAGTCTTGGTCTGAAACATTTTGTTCTGCGTGGATGGTGTGAGAGGCGAGATGCCGGGAAGCACCAGCCGGTCGTAAGGTAATGCTTCTCCCAGTACAAAGTGGCGTCTCTTCGACCGACAGATGTTGACCCCTGCATTTAGGTGCAACCGTTTTTTGTCTGATTGGCAGAAATGAACTGACGTAGCAGAGAGCAGGAACTCTTCAAGACCGAAGCCTCCACTATAACGAGTCCTGCAATTGGCCACATGGTCTGCAGAGCCAAGCAAACTCGTGCACCGAACATAAGCCCACCTACCATTGGCGAGTTCATATCGCGCGCTTCTGGAAAACAGTGGGAGCATGCTTTTTGGAAGGAAGGAATATATTGCCCCAGCAGCCTTCATTAGCTCAACTGCGTTCGCATGAGTCATGCAGTTATACAATTCGTTGTCCACGTAGCTAAACGACGTAACTCACTCGTTTCATTGCAGCATTGCTTATTATAAAGTTCAATAGTTAATGTTGCCGGCCGCGGTGGCCGAGGGGACTGAGGCGCTTCTGTCACGGTCTGCACGGCCACTACGGTCGGGGATTCGAATCCCCCTCGGGCATGGATATTTGTGCCGTCCTTAGTGTTAGCTAGTGCATAAGTAGTTTGTAAGTTTAGGGACTGATAACCCCGTAGTTAAGTCCCTTAAGATTAACAAACATTTCAACTTTTTTTTTTTAGATAATGTTAAGTGACGGATCGTAATATTGCTGCATCCGAAGTACATAACTTTTTTTTAGCAGGTTCGAAACAGCTTAAACTAATCAGAATGTGAGATGAATATCTATTTTTGTATCGGCTTCTCCTGCGCGTCCCCAAAGATTACTGTATTTACTCCGTTCCCTCGTTGCTATGTCCACAGTCAAAGATCTCATTTCACTAAATTCTTGTATAGAGCTAATCGACGTTTAAAAGGCGGGAAATTTTTTTAAAATAGTCCATTAAATAAATCCTTTCGATTAAATCAATAATTAATGTCCTTCAAGTTTATGTAAGTTAAGATTTCTATGATGCAAATACGTAATTTCACTTAACCACAGATTATAGCTTGCCCCTCCATTAATAATTGTTACCTTTGGAACGTAATGTTATTCAGTTCGTAAAGTCAGAATCAAAATTAATACTATCCTTTTTTGTTGAATAATAACTTTAAAAATTATTACGTAAAGTTAATCTGCTAACATTTTTGATCCTCCATGAATCCGTTCACTCGGGAACACTATCTTTTACAGGTTTTTATTACTTACGAAACACATATGATTACAGTAACCATTCAAAGGTAAGCCAAGAACTATCTTTTTACAAATCAGACTGCATATCTGTCCATTGTTAAAAAAAATACATTGGCCACGGAAGAAACTCGGTGCTCCAGGTGTCTTCTTACAAGCAGATAGCCGCCGACCATGATGTAGTATAGTCCGGTTTTGTTGACAACTACGGCTACGAATCGCGTTTCGCGGCCAAGTTGCTGCCGTGCCGCTCATGAAACAGAAGAAAACTTTTTTTTTTTTTTTACTGAAAGATATGTATAAACAATACTTACTACCTACATTCAAATTCATATAAAACAAGAAAGAAACTCACCATATATCGTTAACGCTGGAAAGGTCGGTAGTGACTTCTAAAATATATTATGAAACACTAGTCAGTCGCTTGTTCTATTCTGTCTCAGGTGTGTGTCCTTCTCACCGCACATTATGCTGTGTTCGCTTCTACAGTGGGCAGACACCAGTTTGTACGACTGCAGGTATGATCATGTGCTAGTACAGTGCGACCGGCGTGAGATTTTTATTGATTCATTTATCGGAGCCTTACCCCACTGTGTGCTAAGTTTAATCGAGCTTCACTCGGGATTACAGCATCAAATTTCTCTAACATTAATTGTAGGCCCTTGTAGTTGAATCAAATGTTCAAATGTTTGTAAATCTATCGGACCAAACTGCGTGGTTCAGTATCCAGATAGCTTGCTTCTGGACGCAAACCGTCGCCCATATTAATTTAAATGTTTTTGGTCAGGGTTTTCGGTTAATTTTATTTCAGCTTAGGGCAGATTTTAGATCGTACAGTGATACAGACCGCTATGATCTGTAGCCACAGGTCACACCTCCGACGTGCTGCGCCGACCACGCCACAGCAACGAGCAGCGATGGAAGGATGGTAAAAGACGCGCGTTGCAGTTTTTTAAATGGATCAATGGTTGTTTCTATCTTGCTCTGGGATTTTGACACCAACTGTGTACAAAGAATTTTGATTGATATTTTTATCACGTTTAGTTTGTCAGCTATCACTCTTCAGTTTCGGGGGCGGAGGTTGCGGTAGCGTTGGTGACTGGCCGAGTGGCTATCCCCTGGGGCACGGCCCACTGTCTCATGACCACCAGCCAGTCAGCTACGCTGTCGTAGCCTCCGCCCCCCAAGACTTTTAATGGTTGTAGCTGCCAAACTAAACATGATAAAAATGTCATTCAAAATTCTTTGTACACAGCTGGTGTCAAAAATTCCAGTGCATGATAGAAACAACCATTGTTCTATTTCAAAAATTGTATGTTTGCATAAAAATAAACTTTCTAGGTATTTTTACAATCTGTTTATTGGCTAACAATACGAGTCCGTGACTACCAATCTATTCTGTGAAAACCGCACATCAATCTCACTTTCCGTTTCCGCAATATTTGCGGTGAAGGTTTAGGTGATTCATATATATATATATCACCGTTGTGCATCGTTCACTAAAAGAAAATAAGAAAAGGAAAGGGGTGGAAACAGATAAAAACAAATCCCCTTTCAATAATTGTACTTAATTTGATTTCACTTACTTGTTATGTGTGTGCACTACATAACATAATATATATTAAACACAGCAGTGAAAAGATTTTCTGGATTTAGTACCTTTACATTTTTAATCAATAATTTTTCTGAGGTGCATGATTATATTATACCTTGTAATAGTATTTCACATTTATATGAACTTTACTTCTAAGCTATGTCAAGAAATGAGTGCAATAGATATAAAGTGGAATTTGGCTTTATTTGCTACTAGTTTATTTGATAACTGCTTGAGTCCTACTGATATGTTCCGTGAGCTTCTAAAGAAATCGTTTGAGGGAAGTCTTTTCGTGTAGCTAAAGTTTAAAGAAGCAAACTGCAGAAGGACCTATCGCTCTACCATGCTATTTACAATCATGTACAGAGTATGTGTGTACATGTAGAAATATTCAGATTTCTGCAGCTAACACATTCCTGTCGTCAGAGTTCATGCCGCATAGCTTAACATACGCTGCAGTATCTGACACAGAAAATTCGTATTTCTGCGGCACTGTAGAAATAATTATAGCTATTCGGCAAGAAATCAGTTCAGGTATAATTTGATTTCAGATTTCACTTGGCCAAATACTCTAAATTTCACGCCTGATATTTGTTTTTAGAAGTAGATGGCACCCTAGTAAATCTTTCACATGGTTACTTCAAGTAGATGTGTGAATTAAACACGCAGCAAAATAAGCAGACTTTACCTTGGGCAAACAAAGGTAACTGTATTAAAAGTTTCGGTCGAGTTTACATAAAAATAACAGTTTAGACAATATAGTTTTGATTGAGAGTATAAAATTTATTTCGATTATATTTACGGCAATAATAATAAAATGTAAAGCTGACAACATTTGGAGTTAACGCTGTACGGAAGGAAACAGGCTGTGGCAGTGATGACTAGATTCAAAACATGAAACATAATTGAATTTTTTGCTGATTGGAGACATTATTTCTCATTATCACGTATACGACAAACTTAAAACAGTTTACTTTCAGAAATATTCATATTCAAACATTGACGCTTCAACCCCTAATTCAATCGATCAGAACTGAAATGTGGATTTTTGTTGTTGAATATTCGGCATTGCTTGGACAAGACACATCAAACGGCACTGAAGATAATTACGTCAGCCTTCCGCTTCTACGTTGAAGTGGTACTGAATGTAATGCGTGCATATCATGTGTGCGGAATAGAAACGCATTGAGTTACGGACTTAACAGTACCGTGCCTTGCAAGTGAATGTAGCAGAGTATGAAGAAACCATTAATTTTGTTAAATGTTGGCCACGTTACTTTATGTAGACTGTTATATCTACCATAACTGAAGGGATCTCAAGTGACAAGTATCAGGCATTTTCTCCCCTAAAATTTACGCAATTCAAGTACAGGAGCAACAAGATTGGAAAGGTTGAACTCTCTGTTTACATCAACTCTCCTCATAAACACAGACTTTTTTCTGAGAATGACAAGGTCACTGTCTCGCCTTACCATGCCGTCTGCATAGGCGTACAAAGACAAGGTTCCCATAAACTTCAAAAAGATGCAGGACATTGCAAAAATAGTAAAATATGTGCCTCAGGACACCATGGAAGTTTACGATGTGATTCCAAAATGGCCAACAACGATTACTTCGTGTGAATTTGTCCATCCCTAACAAGTTGAGTATTTCTTCATGAATTTATATTGTATTCAGTCATAGTAATAATACATTTTGTAAGTAACATCACTGTTGTCCATTAATTATTTAATAAAGACATGAGAACAATAGAGATTGTTGAATTTATTAGTCAATACAGTTCCCGAATTTATTAGTAATTGCAAAACTGAAAAGCATTAAATCCGCTTTCATAAAACAATAACAAATGTGGATTAAACGTTCAACGTATATTTTCACTGACAAACCTGACATTCTGAGACGTTACTTCATAACTAATGAAGAAAATTATGACCTTGTAGTTTACTCCCCTTAAAATCCTAACAACATAAACATAAATAACAGCAGTAGTACTGTATATTAATTTGGTTGTGAAACATCTATAAAATTTATTGTTTATCCTGAACAGTTGTGAACATGGGAGATAATGCCTTTCAGCTCTGCCCGATTTAATTAATCATCACAATTGAGTTCGGTTTCCTCATTCGCTGAAGCTGACGCCTATAATGAAGAAAATTATGACCTCGCAATTTACTGTCCTTAAAATCCTAACAACATAAACATAAATAACAGTAATGTATATTTATTTGGTTGTGAAACATCTATCAAATTTATTGCTTATCCTGAACAGTTGTGAACATGGACATAATGCCTTTCAGTTCTGCCCGATTCAGTTAATCATAACAATTGAGTTCTGTTTCCTCATTCTCTGAAGCTGACGCCTTGCTGTGAAGAGTTGACAGTCGCACGAGTGCGTGCTGTCCCAGTGTGTCATCTGACAACGGAGCAGGCCACGCCCTTCCGTGGTAACGATCTGACGGCTCAGAGTTTGCTGCCACCCGCACGTATTACGGATGGTCGAACATAATCGAAATAGTGTGATACGGCTAAGCATACCGTGATATTACAACTTCAGATAGTTTCTCTGCGAGCAAAAACAATAAAATATATATTTTATACCTCACAACCATCAATTTTTCTTTCCCATTAAGATGCAACAAATTTTTGACTGTGATGTCTACAGAAACTTGACAATTCAATTTAAATAGTGGAGCGTTACTGGATACTCAAGGCAATCCACTAACAAACAATGTAAATCAAGTACAAAAGTCAAGAAGAAAGAGAGGATTCCGATTTTATCAATAAGCTATACCATCGGACATCTAGGAGAAAACTGTGTCACCCAAATTTATTAACCAAATAAAAATAAAGAAAATAATAGCAGATATAACTTTAGTAGAGGTTCTGGAAATATCAGAAAAAATAGTATTGAATAACACAGTATTTCATTCGCTGAACAGTGAAAAGCATTTTCAACAATGCTTTTCACTGTTCAGCGAATGAGATTGTATAAAAATACAGGGTGGGGCTCTTAAAACGGTGTTTCACAATGTTCGAAAAAAAATTGTATTTAAAGAAAATTGCAATAAACATCTTTCACCTCGAATAGGGCCATCCATTAACATTAAGCTCAAACCCCCCTGCATCACCCCCTGGTGCGACAGAGGAAGACTTTAAAACTTCAATTAGGAACCTCTATTTACTATTGTAGATTTGGAGTCTCTGTGAAAAAATATGTAGCTTTTTATGTCATTTTTTTTTTATTCATGATACATGGCGCGGTAAGCAATAAAAATAAAAATGCGTAGAAAATTGTTTTAAAACAACTGTAATATCTGAAACAAATACATATCGGACTTTTTTCTAGGTTTAACAGTTCCTGTTTCAGTAAACCGTTGGACAATACCGCGAAAACTCATTGCAGAAGGAATATTCCTATCTCGGAACAGATTAGCATACCTTTGATAAGTTCCTTCAACACATCTATGAGCCTCTATTCTCTTTAAAATCAATACAACTATGAAACAATTGAGTATAGATGTGTACAGTCATTAAAATACCATGACCAGTCTCACAGCATGATCAAGATATATGCTTCACTCGATTTTGGGAGGTGTCACATGATAGCATTATGGAAAATATCAAAAACTGTACTTTGAGTTTTCGAATGTGATGTGTATTTTTGAGATATTACCGTTTTTCAGCAGTTTTCAAACCATTTTTGCTTTCTGCCGTTTCATACATTTTGTCAGGGAGAATCCGAATCTTAAATAAAAAGTGGGGGTTCCTATTTAAGATTTGAAAGTCACCCCGCTTTCCGGCCCAGGCGGTAGTACGTGGAAGGCTGGTCGAACTCTGTGTTAATGGATGTCCCTGTTCGAGGTAAACAAATTTTATTGCAAGTTCTTTAATCCAATTTGTATTTCTCCAAATATTCGGAAAACAGTTTTAAGTGCCTCACTGTGTATACTTAACATTATTATCAGTTGCCTGTATTTAAAAGTATTAGAATTTCAAGATCAGTAAAATAGGTGAAAAAATTAGCAGAAAACCGCAATAAGTCTTCTTTTTAGATCTAAATCACAGCATCTTTTCAAATCAAAATATTCTATTATATCTAGTAGAAAAGTTTGTTGTTCCAAGAAGATACCTTTACTTTGTTAATAACTAAGGGACTTCCAAACAAGAAAATTCCTTGGGATACCGACATATCAAGTAGTCCGCACCTTTCTGATGTTCCATATTTTGAGAGTTGGTATTATGAACCAAAATAAATAAATAAACGTGGGGCCTAAAACGTTTGTTTAAGCACATGGATATTTTATTACTATGAAACACTTCTATTCTAATGCAGCTCTTCGCTATTACAAATGACCTACACATTGTAATGAACAAATGTCTAAAACAACGAACATACGTTGTTCTGTGACAATGCGGAATAGCAGCTGCAGTTACCATCTGCAAGAAAACCTGCAACATGACTTGGTCCTACGAGGAGTTATGGTTTACGAAGTAGCTGGCAACACAATGGTAGCAAAAGAAATAGCACGGCACATTTTACATGAAGAAGTAATTGTAAGAACATTTGGTATGAGATAGTTCAGTACTTGTTGGATGTTAAAAAAAAAAAAAAAAAAAAAAAGCAAATGCGAAAATGAGGGGGAGGTGAGTGGGATGAGAATTCACACTGGTTGGACCTAGAATCTCTTCAAACTTGGACGTTAAATTCTGTGCCTACTGAACAGTGGACACCGACGCCCGTTATATCATTGATTTACGTAAAATAATTTGAATCTTTAAATGTTGACGCTTTTCAGTAATGCTTGAAATGGAATCAATAACAAAAGAGTCAAAAAAGTAAAATAATTAATGCTGCATATTCTGCCCGAGGACAGAAGCGTTTCAGTTAAACTGAGCACAAAATAATACACTTATTTGCGATGCTCTTTTGGAGGTGTGAATGATGTTTGCTGAATCGCAGTGATGATACTGATTCCGATGAATTTTCAGGACAAACACAGTGGAGCTGGTAATTTGGAGGGAGATTCCGGGGCTTGGCTATGTAAACACGGGGCCAGGGGTCGCAGAGGAGAGCACCGCAAATAAGCAAACAGCAGCAGCAGGCCAGGCGCTGACAGCCAATTACTCTGCTCTGGCAACACGCGCGTGGCAAAAACGCGAAACCGCCAGGAGGGCAGGTCTGAGAAGGTAAGTCGTTTTATGTCACAAAATCAAGTTTGCAAGGAACTTACCTGTATGACATCTCTGCTATACGCACATGTAGTCGCTCGGTTGATGGATGTAATGTCCTAAATAATGAAATGTTCAAATGAAACCTCCTGACAGTGTGCGCAGATAAAAATTGTGTGACGGAACTATCCCAGGTTCGAGTCAAAGTTCCAGCACACAATTTTAATCTGCCAGGAGGTTTCATATCAGTGCACACTTCCGCTGCAAGAGTGAAAGTTTCATTCTGGAAACATCCCTTAGGCTGTGGCTAAGCCATATCTCCACCATATCCTTTCTTCCAGGAGTGCTAGTCCTGCAATGTTCACAGGAGAACTGCTGTGAAGTTTGGAAATTAGGAGGCGAGGTACTGGCAGAATTGAAGTTGTGAGGAGGGACCGTGAGTCGTGTCGGGATAGCTCAGTGGTAGAGCACTTGCCCGCTAGGCAAAGGTCCCAGGTTCGAGTCCTGGTTCCGGCATACAATTTTAATCTGTCAGGAGGTTTCATATCAGCGCACATTCCGCTGCAGAGTGAAAGTTTCATTCTGGAAATGTTCAAATGTTTGTAAACATACTGGACCATACTGCCTTGGTCATCAGTCCCTAGACTTACAAACTACTTAAACTAACACTAAGGACAACACACGCACGCACGCACGCATGCAGGCCTGAGGAAGGACTCGAACCTCCGACGGGAACGGCCTCCCAGTCCGTAGCATGACGCCTTAGAGAACGAGGCCATTCCGTGCGGCTAAATAATGAAATAACGCTCACGCCCAAACTGGTCATATACATATAATTACGTAGGCTTCCGCGGCCAGAGTCAGATGACATAAAAGTTTTCTGGGTGTTGTACCGCGTCATGACGTAAGAAGGCTATTATTTAAATAAGCGACGTTTCGGCCAACGTTACAGTGGCCTTCATCTGGGTTGGCCGATGAAGGCCACTGTAACGTTGGCCGAAACGTCGGTTATTTAAGTAATAGCCTTCTTACATCATGACGCGGTACTACACTCAGAAAACTTGTATGTCATCTGGTCATATACATGTTCCGTCATGACATGTCTGAAGATGGTACTGGGCTCAGCAGTACCCGAACTTCACCCCTAGGGGGTCCACAAAGTTTGTCTGGGGGGTGGGGGGGGGGGGGGAGCAGGGTGAGGGCGGCGTCACAGGAGGAATTCCTTGCAGCATGAATCAAACAGACCTGCGCATGTCTGAATAATAACGACAGAAACTACCTACCGCGTCCTTCTCCGATCTATGTAGTACGGAACATTACATATCCCGTCAAATATTACGACAGGTCGAGCCCGAAAACAGGAAGAAAAGTGTGGAAATTTGAAAAAAGAAGCAAAATACAATGCTCAGAACCATTCATACACAATATGCGTATGGTAATGTATCTTATTCAAATATTGGTTACAACTGTTCAGATGTCCAAATTCTTGTAAATCTAGTGCTTACAAACCCTTAAACTAACTTGAAATAACTGAAGGTCAACACAGACACCTGTGCGCGTGGGAGTGCTGGAACATCGGACTTCCGGCGTCGTGCCACCCCCAACAACAGCCTGATGCGACGGGAAGTATACCTCGCAGGCGCACACCAAACTCCGAAGTTCAGTAGAGTAGCGTGGCCACAATAACATTGTGTAGTGGTCATCAAAAGAAGAAGGATCGCCCTGAAAGTGCAAGGAACGCGCGTGGCGGGCGCGAATCACCTATGGAACGCCATGAGACGGAGACGGCCGCCACTGGGCGCGGACCGATGATGGATCATCATACGTCAGACAACACCGCCAGACTGGAACACATCGGGCGGGGACCACATAGAAAGCCGAAGACGCCGCCTAGGCATAAATATGCGACTCGATCGGCTTGTCGGTCAATCTCAGGGAACACCCGAAGAAGACGCCGAGTTACGGTGTCGAAATATCGTGTATGGAAGACGCGGATCACTGGCAGTACACCCGATTCCACGAGATGTCAACGAATCGCCGGGAAAGCCTACGAGATTAAACTGATGTGATGTTAAAATTTTTGACATTGTATGGGACGAAACTACTGTAGTCATCAGGCCCTCGACATACGAACTACTTAAACTAAGTTAAACTAACCTAAGGATAGCACACACATCCATGCCCGAGGGAGGACTCGAACCTCCGACGCTAGAAGCCGCGCGATCCGTAACTTGGCGTTCCAGACCACACGGCGTTTTCCGCGCGGCTTGACGTTATGTGTTTATATGTTTTAGTCTAGTCAATGAAGACCAAAAAATAGCGAATAGGGGGAAAATCGTGTATTCGCAATTGTTTGTACCGTGGTAGGGATGTGAACTCGAGCTTGGGTGGGCGTTTAAAGATTGACATTTTACGTTTTTCTTAAATAAGTCAAAAACCGCGATCTCTAGCGGAAAAGCACAGAAGCACAAAGTTGAACCGCATAAAATGTACTGCAAAAAAGCTCATCTTCATAATTTCTCTAGGATCAATATTTTGCGAGATACTGGAGAAGCTTAATTAGCAAATTCTTAGAAACCGAGTTTTTATGCTATAATGTTAAAACGTGAGGTCGACTGAAGCAGTATGCGAAAGAATAAAATTGTCTCTGCTACACGTAAGCCTCTGGCCCTAGAGGATACATGGTGCACTTGTGATGGGGTATAAGAGGAGGAGTGGTGGCTGGCCAGCTGAGCAGATAGGCGACTGGAGTAGAATGTGGCCGAGCGCCTCCCTCTGCTGTGTCAACCCCCGCTAAGCACACCCAACAGCGTGAAAGCATTTCCGTGTTAGCTTCAGTTCCCTCCAGTGAGGGTGTGTTTGTGCTCACATAATTAATTAATTTTGAGCTTATTACGTGGCTAAGGTACTTGTTGCCAGATATAGTTGGCGTTATGCATGAAGGCGCTTCCGAGCATGGAGGCGGAGCGATAGGGAAAGCGTGAAGAGGAGGAGCTACGGCCGAACGTCAGCAGGGAGAAACATTGCGTAAGTCACGGCCAACCACGCGCCTAGAGATTGCATATTATTGGCTGGCAGTACAGTAATGGAGGGGGATGCACAGAACGGCTGATAACTGGGGCGCCTTCCTACGTGATGCCGATTATAGTGACTGACTTTTCTTAATGCATCTGTTAACAAAGGCTATGAAGTGTTTAGTTTGTGAATGTGATCTTGCCAGTGACATTTGTAACACTCGCAAAAAAGGATTTAGTGTATTGGTACATGAAAGTACTTTAAGAAAAAATAGTAAAGCTCGAGGCTTTCTGAGCAAGAAACATAGTGTTCATGAGTCTTGCAGAAAGGAATGTACAAGAGCTCATTCAACTAAACAACTTCGGAGCACCATTCGTTAAGAGCAACAGCTTTCAACTTCTCGTCATTGCCAAGATTATCGTTCAGTTGAAGTAAAATTTGATTTTAAATCTCTTTGTGTCATTCGGAAGCTAAAGACAAAGTGTTTGATAGCGAACAAAAGAAAAACCCGTTGATTTGTGTTATGGTTACTGAGGAGGGTGGGAGGGGGGATCGCCACAGTATTTTGACTTGGAAGGGGTTTGCCAGAATAATTGTACTTGGAAGGAGCGTGCATATTCGAAAAGGTAGAAAACACTGACGTAGGCAGTTCATAAGAGATATGTACCGTATGTGGATAAGCTCTGGTATGTTTGTAAGAGGCACCACTATGAGACGTAACACGTGAAGACGCAGAAGTTCTGCCGTTTCACAGTAGGACCAGCTGCAAAAATGGAGACTCAACGAGATAGCTTTCAAACTCTGGCAGCAGCTGATGTCACAGCCCCAAACGACTAGGTGGCTCTACTGTGTACGTCGTCATCACCAATATCGGACGTTCAATCGGAATGGTGCACAATTAAGTGTGGGGTGCCCCAAGGGTCTGTTTTGGGACCGTTGCTGTTACTTATTTATATAAATGATATGCCTTCGAGTATAACAGGTGATTGTAAAATATTTTTGTTTGCTGATGATACCAGCTTGGTAGTGAAGGATATTGTTCGTAATATTGACGCAGTATCAAATAATGCAGTTCATGGCTTGTAGAAAACAAGTTGATGTTAAATCACAGTAAAACTCAGTTTTTACAATTTCTAACACATAATTTGACGAAAGCTGACATTTTGATTACACATAATGGGCATATGATAAGTGAGACTGAACAGTTCAAATTTCTAGGTATTCAGATAGACAGTAAGCTGTCGTGGAAAGCCCATGTACAGGATCTTGTTCCAAAACTAAATTCTGCTATATTTACCATTTGAAAAATAACTGAAATAAGTGGTTTTTCAACACGAAAAGCAGTTTACTAGGCGTACTTTCACTCACTTATGACGTACGGCGTTATTTTCTGGGGCAACTCGACTGAAACAAATAGGATATTTTTGGCTCAGAAACGGGCGGTTCGAGCAATATGTGGTCTAAGTTCACGAACGTCATGTCGACCCCTTTTCTGTAGTCTGGGTATTTTGACACTGGCGTCAAAATACGTTTTTTCTTTAATGTCTTTTGTTGTTAATAATATCAGCTTATTCCCACGAGTTAGTAGCTTTCACTCGGTGAATACTAGACAGAAGTCGAATCTACATTTGCATCACACCACCTTCACACTAGTGCAGAAAGGTGTGCAGTATTCTGCAGCATCCATTTTCAGTAACCTGCCACAAGAACTAAATAATCTTAGCACTAACCCACACGCTTTCAAATCTAAATTGAAGAGTTACTCATGGCTCACTACTTTTATTTTGTCGAGGAACTCCTAGAAAAGTTAAACAATTAAGCTAATTCATTTTATCTTTCTACTGATTCTTTTCACTTTGTCTTAAAATTGTCGTGTGTATATGACTACTTAAAAAATTTCTATTACCATTCTTGTGTTAAACTTCATGTATTGACTTTTTTCATGACCATGGAGTCTTACTCCTCAATTAGGTCCCGCGGAACAGAAAACCATATTATTATTATTATTATTACGCTGTTATTGGCATTATACCCCATTTCACCCGATAACAACACTAAATACGAGCCGCACTTAAGGACTCTGATAGATCTTCTAGGTTTCACAGAGAATTGCAACTATCGCCGATGACGTGTACGTGTGTGAAGCTACACTGACATCCACCATGTCTTTGGGGTTCTTCACTTATTTTCCAGGCAGTTTAATTAGCACAAAATGGCAGATTACTGGCAGCATGAGGACAAATAAAACTTCACAGGTATGTCAGTGTACTAAATTTCCTTTATTATTTTTTATTATAAGTAAATGAAATGATCGTATAGCATTTTTGGCTGGGAGATCCCGCGACCGCCTAGTGCCAGTCTTTTTACTTGACGCCACTTCGACGACTTGCATGTTGATAATGATGACAATGGTGATGAGAACGACACACAAAACCCAGTCCCCTTCAAGGACTCGAACCCGGGCCCCTTGCGGGTTAGTCAGCGACGCTGCCTTCTGAGCTTCGGGGGCGGACTTTACTATAAGTAAAAATGCTCTACTTTTCAGCAGTCTGCTTTTCGCCCAAGGCATTGTATCTTACGTTTTCCTTGGAGGAAAGTGTGGTTCATAAAGCTGTGCAATATTTACAAATACAGCTGCCATGACCTATTCACTGAACTACGAAACGTTTGACAGCCACAAATTTCTTAAAAATCTGGAATAGGTGCAAGTCCGAAGCTACCAGTTATTTTGAATTGTTGTGATTGTTAAATCATTTCTTAAATAATATGCTCTAATTACTCCATTAGCAAAAGAAAATGGAGGAAGATTAAGGATAATGTCCTAGTGGTCAGATCACGTGCGGGCAGTTTTGTCAGGGATTCGGAAGGAAGTCAGTCGTGCTCTTTGAAAGGCACCATCCACACATTTGTTAGGTGTGATTTAGGGAAATCACGGAAAACTTAAATTAGGATGGCGGGCTTAAACGGCTGTCGTCCTGAAGCAGTCTCTAATGACCACGCAGTCAATGGGACCTTAAACAGTAAACTTCCTTCCTGCTTCCTCCTGAAGATGACTCCAGAGTGTTATCACAGGACCACCTCACTCGGTAGCACAGAAAGAAATTGCTGTTGTAAGATCCTTTGTCCTAAGGAAAATGGTCATTCTTTTTCCGTGGTTTTTATTCTTTCTTATACAATCAATTCAGCTTGTACCATACTGTTCAACCGAAACACCGCTTAGATTGATCCCCTTCCTCACTTTATTCACTTTATCCTTACGTTGCTCCCACAAAAGGTAAACAATAAGACAATAGCATACAGGCGTTACAGCATACCAGTTCATTCGAGATGTATTTCTGTGTTCTTTTGTCACATTCGAAGCCTTCAGTGCGTTGCATACGTGGTACAGCCAGTAAGTTCTCAGACTAGACTCCTGGGGGACTCTATATCTTGAAAACACTGCCGCATTTCACGGTATTACATTACGATATGTGCAAAACGGCTAAGCAGGAGTGGCTAGAAGCCAAATGCAAATCTGTAGAAGAATGCATAAGAAGGAGAAAAGTAGATACTGCCTACAGGAAAATAAAAGGGACATTTGGGGACAAGAAAAACAGCTCTACAAATATCAAGAACTAAAATGTAAAACCAGTTCTCAGCAAAGACGGGAAAGCAGAAAGTTGGAAAGAGTACATAGAGGAGCTCTACAAAGGAAATGAACTTAGAGACAATGTTGTAGGAAGGGAAGAGTTAGTAGATCAAGATGAAATAGGAGATACTATACTGAGAGATGAATTTGACAGAGCTCTGAAAGACCTAGGTCGGAACAAGGCTCCGGGAGCAGATGACATTTCCTCAGAGCTACTAAAGTCTCTGGGAGAGCCAGCCATGACGAAACTATTTCACCTGGTGTGTAAGATGTATGAGACAGGCGCAATACCCTCAGACTTTAAGAAAAATGTAATAATCCCTATTCCAAAGAAAGCAAGCGCAGACAGGTGTGAAAATTACAGAACCATCACTTTGATAAGTCAAGGTTGCAAAATTTTAACACGAATTATCTACAGGAGAATGGAAAAGCTGGTAGAAACTGACCTCGGGGAAGATCAGTTTGGATTCAGGAGGAACGTAGGAACCCGGGAGGCAATACTCACTTTACGGCTTATCTTAGAAGATAGATTAAGGAAAGGTAAACCTACATTTTTAGCTTTTGTAGATTTCGAGAAAGCTTTTGACAATGTGGACTGGAATACACTCCTTCAAATTCTGAAGTCAGCAGGGGTAAAACACAGGGAAAGGAGAATTATTTACAACTTGCACAAAAGCCAGACCGCAGTTATTAGACTCGAAGGGCATGAAAGGTAATCATTAGTTGGGAAGGGGGTAAGACAGGATTGTAGCCTTTCTCCGATGTCATTCAATTCGTACATCGAGCAGGCGGCGAAGGAAAGCAAGGAAAAATTTGGGATAGGGATTAAAGTGCTGAGTGAAGAAATAAAAACATTGCGTTTTGCTGATGACATTGTAATTTTGCCAGAGACAGCAAAGGACCTGGAAGAGCAGTTGAATGGAATGGACAATGTGTTGAAGAGGGCGTATAAAATGAGCATTAACAAGAGCAAAACAAAGATAATGGAAAGCAGTCTTAGAAAATCAGGCGATGCTGAAGGAATTACAATAGGTAATAAGACAGTGAAGGTGGTAGATGACTTTTGTTACTTGGGTAGTAACGTAACATATGACGGTCGCATTACAGAGGATATAAAATGCAGAATGGCAATGGGAAGAAAAGTATTTTTGACAAAGAGAAATTTGCTAATTTCGAATATTAATTTAAGTGTAAGGAAGTTTTTTCTGAAGGCATTTGTGTGGAGTGTTGCCTTGTACGGGAGTGAAACATGGATGATAAGCAGTGCGGACAGGAAGAGAATAGAGGCTTTTGTAATGTGGTGCTACAGAAGAATGTTGAAGTTTAGGTGGGTAGATAGCATAACCAATGAAGAGGTACTGAAAAGAATTGGTGAGAAAAGGAATTTTTACCATACCTTGACTAAAAGAAGGGATCGCTTGGTAGGACACATTCTTAGACATCGGGAAATCGTAAATTTAGCATTGGAGGGAAGTGTGTGGGGTAAAAATCGCATATAGTAAGCAGATTCAAGTGGATGTGGGTTGTCGTTCTTATGAGGAGATGAAGAGGCTCGCTCAGGATAGAGTAGGGTGGGGAGCTGCATCAAACCAGTCTCCGGACTGAAGACCATAACAACAACATGTGAAATACAAGACACAAAATAGACAGCACACATCAAAATTTTTTGTAAAATGATTGAGGATTAGTTGCTCACAAATTGCTTGAAAATATAAGTTTTGCAATATATCGTTAGGTTGACAGTTACCCGTTCTATGTTGAAAAAATAAAGTGCTACTGGTGTATTCTGAGATAACAAATACCAGAGATTGCGATCGGTGTAGCGAGTTTATCATGGAATAGGTGTTTACTTTCTATCAACCTCTGTTGCTAGATATCAATCAGCGCATCATTATCAACGCCATTAACATGTACTAAAGGGAATTTTGGGCACAGGACATGACTATCATTTTATGGTGCACAACGTGTAACACTTCAATAGAAAATGGAATTTTTCTGTGATGGCACAAAGAATCTTCCTCCAAAAAAGATTTAAAAAATGAAACAATAGGTGAGACACGTTAGCAAGTACTTTTAATTGCAGTAAACAATGATAAAGTATTGTTACGCATGTGACTGAGGAACCGATAGGCACTTGCCTCCGTCTCACACAAGGCGGTTGGAGCCTGTATGAACAGAATCGACGTGACATTGTTAAAACTGGATTATTCATCCTCGTGCATGGAGTATGTACGTGTCTACAACAGCCTATGTTAAGTGCATACGCCATAATGTTTGTTAAACATATAAGGCGTATTGATTTTCAATTGCACTAATAGGACGTTTAACGCTCAGCATGCTTACTGTACTGCCCGCCCATAGCGGAGGTCGCATACACTACACCGTGGGCTGCCGGTGTATGAACTTGTCACTGTCTAACGGTTCTCTTTTTTGGGAGAGACTTAATTAACTTGCCGTTACCCATTTATAGAAAACTAGCTTAAACCCGCGGCTCCGCTCGCGTGTTGGTTGAGTATGATAGATAAGCTATCTTTCAGCAGTGTGCTATGAGATTGGTTTTGAAGGATGAAATGAAATACAATACCTTCTTTAGAAACATACATTTTCAATCACTTGATGTTTTGTATGCCATCCTCGTCGCCACTTTTGTGTCTCGTTTCCGCCGGTTGTAGGTGTCGGTGGCCGAGTAGAAAGAGACCGACACAGGAATAAAGGATGCACGCGTGTGTAGGTACGGAGGTGACCAGCCAGTGGGACAGCAGAAACTAGAAACACTAGAGTAAATTAGAACGAGATATATATTCCATAGAGACTTAGTAATACTTAACTTTTACATAGTTCTTGACTGCAGAATGCTCATACATAGATTAGTTAGAGGCCTGCTTACTGATGATTCCTAGTGCCTATCCGATAGCCAAGTCTTAACTGGTGCCTATCTGATTCCCAAGTGTTAACCGGTTCCTATCTCAGTCCCAAGTGAACGATGCAGCAGTCGTGGCCACGAGCGGAGTTCCAGCAGAGGGCGCTCGTGGCTGACGTCGTAAGAACGCCGCGCCGTGCGTGCATGGCAGCGCGCGGCGAAAGTACGTGGCGCGCACTTCATACTTGTGCGACACCACATGATGTAATGCGCGAAACGTCAGATCGATTTTTTAAAGAGAAGTATTAAAAGAAATTTCTTTTTTACTGCTTTATTTATTTATTCTTATATTTCCTTATCCGTATGCTTATCCTTACAGAGAAAGGGCTGAAGACATTGTAGCACGCATAGACCAAAGATATGGTCTGTGGCATCACGTTTCGCTGTATGTAACCTCCTTGCTATAGAGTCTGAAACGTCATCGCTGGCCTTCAGTCCGAATTTTTTTTATAATTTGACGACTTTCAACCACCATATCTTCCATCCCCTTATAGCTATCGGCATTGAACTCCTATGGTGTACAACGGGAGACTTCGGGCAACAATTACACACAGACCATTCGTTTGGGTTCTGTAGTTTTCGCTGCAGACCGAAATATTGACACACATATACGTAGAATTTTATATACATTGATAACTTTCCATCACATTATACTCCAGTCTTTTATCACTATCAACCCTCAAGCAACAATGCAACCAATAAACCATTTAAAAAAAGTAAATATAATTTTCAAAGTAATTATTGTTCCGCATTTCGCGTTATATTCTTCAGATCGCTATAAAACCGTGCCTAAAACCTTCCTCAGTAATAAATTAGTAACTGTACAAATATTTAAGTCTCTGCGTCTTGTCGTTCGGTCGTGATAAGCGTACACCAAACAGACATTCACATTAATATATACAGATAAATAGCTAATCGATCGCCATAAAACAGTGCCTAAAGCCTTGCTCCGGTTCACATTAGTAACTGTACAAAGTTTTAGCTCTTTATGTCTTGTGGTTCAGGCGTGATAAACGTACACCGAACAGACATTCACATTTATAGATATAGATTTTGGTATGAGCCCTCAGCAATAGGAGTTGTTGGCTTAGAACAGGCGGCGCAAGGTAGTTGTACAGAGGCTACGTGTTCTCAGGCCTGACCAGGACCATACGGAGTCAGGGAGTCGGAAGCGGTGGGACAGGTGCCAAGGCGTGAGACTCTCCAGTCACGGTCTGCACGGCCACTACGGTCGGGCGTTCGAATCCCCCCTCGGGCATGGATATTTGTGCCGTCCTTAGTTTAAGGTAGTTGATAAGTAGTTTGTAAGTTTAGGGACTGATGACCCCGTAGTTAAGTCCCATAAGCTTAACAAACATAAAAAAGGCGTGAAAAGTGTCAGAGCTATAGCAACGCCACCTACATTAATAAGTCCTGCGCGCTGTAAGCCAAGAGTAGTCAGAATACAAGACAACTGTTGTCTTACATAGCGTTGCACTGAGTTTGTGAGCGTGTACATGTTGCACAGTGTGTTTCAGAATGTTCTTAATGCCATTTATGTGACTCAAAGGCAAATTTATATTGATATAAGATGTTTATGAACTATTAATAAAATATCAATATTGGAATTGGAAGATATATATTAAGCATTTAGTATCCTACCAGCAAAAATCTGCACTGAGAATAACGTAGACTAAATAACACGAAAAACATTCTGAAACACAGTGTGCAGCGTGAACGTATTCCCAAACTCAGCACAGTGCAAGAATCACTATTTGTTTGTGTTATGACTACTCTTGGCATGCATCGCACAGGCCTTCTTAATCTACGTGGCGTTGGCTGTGGATTGGAAGCAGAGCTCCCGCAAGAAGTCTTGGCCCGTACGCCGAAATTAATTCTCGTGTTGTGCACCGGGTGAGTCCATTCCTTCGTTTTGGAGGGGTGGCCGCCTAAGTTGCAAGTTGCCTGCCGAGGCGTAGTTGGCAACCGACTGACAGGCAAGCCTTACTGGTCAGCAGGCAACCTGAAACCAAAGGAAATGTTCAAATGTTTGTAAATCTATCGGCCGAAACTGCGTGGTCATCAGTCCGTAGCTTACAAACTACTTAAACCTAGGTAAACTAACCTATGGACAAACACACACACCCATGCCCCAGGGAGGACTCGAACCTCCACGGCGAGCAACCGCGCGCTCCACAGCAAGGCGCTTTAGGCCACTCGGCTACTCCACGGCGGCCAACCACAGGACAGGATATATACAGAAGGAAAAGCAGGGGCGGCTCGTTTGATCTGTATACAGCCAAACATTGCGCTCGACGCCATATTGAGAGAGAATAAACGCGGAGCGATAACCACTAAATATAATGACTGCAAATGCATGTTTGTACGAACTGGTGCCAAAGTTAGCTACTAAATGACAACTTAAACGAAAGGAAATATCGTTCCATTACGCTCTCCTCCTTGCCGGCCGCAGTGGCCGAGCGGTCTGAGGCGCGCCAGTCACAGTCTGCACGGCCGCTACGGTCGGGGTTTCGAATCCCTCCTCGGGCATGGATGTTTGTGTCGTCTTTAGTATAAGGTAGTTCATAAGTAGCTTGTAAGTTTTGCGATTGATGACCCCGCAGTTAAGTCCCTTAAGCTTCACAAACATTTGAACATTTTTGCTCTCCTCCATTTGCGTCCTGTTCTTGCACCTAATTGTAACCCAATTAAATTTGTAATAATAACGAAACTGTATGATAAAATCAATGCCTTTTTTATTTGTTATTTCTCTCATTTAGGATCAGGTAGATGCCATTACATTGTTCATTATCATTTAATGAGTCGTTACAGTATGTAATACATAGTAGAAAACAGTCATAGATGAAATGAACTTTTTATTTACAATTTAAAGTTCCACAAAAAACTGTTAGATAATACTGCGTCTTCAGACCAAAGCATTTAAATCACTTTAAGACCTGGTTTGTAGTTATGTCTCTCCGATCCTAACATGCAACGTATTTCTATAAAAAACCTTGTAACGCGAAACAATGTTTACTGAAATAGATGGCAGTAAAAAATAATAAGAGGCACGGTGGAGAGGCCAAAGGTTCTAATGCACGTTGCTGCGGAAAGCGCTGTTGCTCGCCGTCGGAGGTTCAAATTCAAATGTTCAAATGTTTGTATAGCATATGGGACTCAACTACGGGGTCATCAGTCCCTAAACCTACAAACTACTTATGAACTAGCTAAGACTAAGGACGGCACAAATATCCATGCCCGAGGGGGGATTCGAACCTCCGACCGTAGTGGCCGTGCAGACCGTGACTGGAGCGCCTCAGTCCCCTCGGCCACCGCGGCCGGCGTCGGAGGTTCGAGTCCTCCCTAAGGCATATGTGTGTGTGTGTGTTGGTCCTTAGGTTAGTTTAACTTAGTTTAAGTACTTTTTAAGCCTTGGAATTGATAACCAGAGTAAGCAGGTCCCATAGATTTACAAACTTTTGAACATTTGAATAAATAAGAAATTACTCAATTGTGAAGAGAACGTACAAGAACATGTCAACCATAGAGCAGGAACAGCATTAATAATATTTTCACGGTCAACACGAAAGCTTATTCACTATATTCTAGGTAACTGAGTGTTGACGAAGCTAGCAGGGGTCGCTGCCAATATCAGTCACTACCACCACTGGTAAAATTTTACCCAACATTCAACGCTCGTTGCTCACATTAGCACACTAAGTAACATTTTACCATTTACGTCAAAGTAAGGGAGAAGAAGCAGGTACATAAACCTATCAAATTACTGAAAAATCCCGCGAAAGTGGGCCATATGAAAACAGAACACATTCGCAAAAGGTTTCAGTTTACATTGTATGGTAGTTTGACTAACTCTACTATCAAATTCTCTGACGTGTGTTCGAGTCGCCCTACTTAAAATATTTTTTTATTAAACGTTATTGTAACATTAAAGTTTTAATTGTGAAATTTAAATAGTCATAAATATTTCAGTGCTGTTAAATTCCTACAATATATAAGAAGACAGACTTTTGGGACGGATATGAAGACCGCATCGTGTTTCAAAAAAGGATATGGCAGCCGCGCGAATGTCAGAAGTGTGACACATTTGAATGCAGCGTGACTGTTTGACATACAGGTTCTGATAGTTGAAGAGCCGCGGTACAGTGGACGACCGTTTTAAGGCGCAAGAGATTTCCAACCAGCATGTACATAAAGTATGAAGAAGAGCAGACAGAAGACGAAAAAATGTTCAAATGTTTGTATAGTTTATGGGACTTAACTACGGGGTCATCAGTCCCTAAACTTACAAACTACTTATGAACTACTTACGAACAAGGACGGCACAAATATCCATGCCCGAGGGGGGATTCGAACCCCCGAACGCAGTGGACAGAAGACGTTGACAGTATAAAATAACTGGGATTACAACTTGATAATAAATTCAGTTTGGAGGGGCTTACCACAGAACTGCAGAAACAACTTAAGAAATCTGTAATTGCAATACGTGTGGTATCGGACATAGGAGACGTAACGTTAAATAGCTTGCATACTTTGCTTACTTTCATTCCATAATGTCACATGGTATAATATTTTGGGGTAATTCTTCAAGTCAAGCAAATGGTTTCAGTGTCCAAAAGCGTGTAAAACGTACTATTTCTGCAGTAAATTCACGGGCGTCCTGTAGAAGCCTCTTCAAAAAACTGGGTATATTAACTGCAGCGTCTCAGTATATTTATTCCTTAATGAAATTTGTGATAAATAATATATCCCTTTTCCCAACGAACAGTTCAGTTCATATATACAGTACTAGGAACAAAAATGATTTACACATTGACTTAAAAGCACTTACTTTAGTTCAGAAACGGGTCCACTACACAGGAACACATATTTTCAATAATTTACCAGCAACCATAAAAAATTTAGCTACGAATAAAGTTCTGTGTAAGAGGAGCCTAAAAGACTTTCTAATGGCCAACTTCTTTTACTCCATTAACGAATTCTTAAATAGAACCAAATGATGTATGTATATGTATTCATACTTTTAGTGATACTATATTATCAGCTTCTAAAAGAAATATGTATCTGTATTAGTAATATTGTATTATCAGCTTGTAAAAAACAGAAATAAATAAATTGACATGTTCCACATGCACGAGGATATCCTCAAGACGGATCTATGGAACGAACAACTAATCTAATCAGATGGCGCCATCTTAGCAGCGTACTGTCGGCTGGGAGCGCGGCTACGTCAGCCTGAATTCCGACCGTTGGACGTAGGATAATGGCGGTGGTCTCTGGGCCTTTTCCCAACATAGATTAAGAGTGTAGGAAAAATAAAAAAAAATTAATAAAAACTGTTCCCGAGATCGTGTGCTGGAGATTGTTGCTCAATTTAAAGTGGAAGATCAGCTGGTCGCTTTCATATAAACGAGTCCATTGTCACTCTTGCAATTTTTAAATTAGATTAATTTGAATATTGTTAAAAATTAACAAGTTTGAAAAATGTCTGTCTTGGAAACGCCTTGACCAATTTTTACAAACGAGGTGTCGAATTATATCTCTGAGCGATTAGATTTTATATATATATATATATATATATATATATATATATATATATATATATATATATATATATATATATATTGCCCTCCATAACTTTGGGTGCGCCGCAGTGGATTAACCGAGCGGTCTAAGGCGCCTCGCTGCGGAGCGCGCGGTTGCTCGCCGTCGAAGGTTCGAGTGTGTGTTTATGTCCTTAGGTTAATTTACCCTAGTTTAAGTAGTTTGTAAGCTATGGACTGATGACCACGCAGTTTGGTCAGATAGATTTACAAACAACAACTTTGGGTGCCGTGGCGGAGTATCGAAGAGCATTGAGGCACTATGCTCCGATGCGCGAGGGCGTTCCCCGTCGAGGGTTAGAATCCCCCGCTCGGGCATGGATGTTTATGTCGCCTCTACTATAAGGTAGTTCATAAGTAGTTTTTACGTTTAGGGACTGATGACCCCGCAGTTAAGTCCCTTAAACTTCAAAAACATTTGAACTTATTATTATTATTATTATTAAACTTTGGAAACACTCCACCCCCATGAAGCACAGACATTGCCAAGGTGGGGTGGCTTGCTTGCGTGCCCCAACGGTACAGATAGCCGTACCGTAGGTGCAACCACAGCGGAGGGGAAACTGTGGAGGTGCCAGTCAAACGTGTGGTTCCTGAAGAGGGGCAGCAGTCTGGATGATTGAGCTGGCCTTGTAACATCAGCCAATGTAGCTTTGCCACACAGTTATTGCGAACGGCTGAAAGCAAGGGGAAACATTTCTCGTGGTGATCACAAAGACAAGATAAGAGAAATTAGGGCTCCTACGGAGGCATATAGGCATTCTTTTTTTCCTCGTTCTATTTGGGAGTGGAATAGGAAAGGAAATGCCTGGTAGTGGTACAGTGTACCCTCCGCCACGCACCTTACGGTGAATTGCGGAGTATGTATGCAGATGTAGGTGTAGAAACTACAGCCGTTACTTTTCCCGGGGACATGCAGCTCTACTGTATGGACATATGATGCTGGCCTCCTCTCGGGTAAAATATTCCGCAGGGAAAATAGTTCCCCATTCGGATCTCCGGGCGGGGACTATTCAGGAGGATGTGATTATCAGGAAAGAAAACACTGGCATTCTACCGATCGGAGCGTGTAATGTTAGATCCCGTAATAGGGTAGGGAAGCTAGAAAATTTAAAAAGAGAAATGTATAGATTGAAGTTAGATATAGTGGGGATTAGTGTAGTTCGGTGGAAAGAGGAACAGGATTTCTGTTGAGGTGAGTACAGGATTATAAATACAAAATCAGTTGGGGATGTTACAGGAGTAGGTCTGATAATGAATAAGAAAATAAGAATTCGGGTAAACTACTATGAGGAACACAGTGATCGCATTACTGTAGTCAAGATAGATACGAAGCCAACACCGACCACAGTAGTACAGGTTTATATGCCAACTAGCTCTGCCGATGATGAGGAGATCGAAGAAATATATGAGGAGCTAAACGAAATTATTCACACAATTAAGGGAGAGGAAAACTTAATTGTTATGGGAGACTGGAATTCGGTACTAGGACAAGGAAGAGAAGGGAAGGTAGTAGGTAAATATGGTCTGGGCAAAAGGAATGAAAGAGGAAGCCGCCTGGTAGAATTTTGCATGGAACATGATTGAGTTATAACAAACAACTGGTTTAAGAATCACCGAAGAAGGTTGTATACGTGGAAGAGACCAGGAGACACAGGGAGGTACCAGATAGATTTTATAATGGTAAGACATAGATTTCGGAACCAGGTTTTAAACTGTAATACACACCCAGGGGCAGATATAAACTCTGACCATAACTTATTGGTTATGAATTGAAGGCTGAAACTAAAAAACTGCAGAAAGTTAGGAAAATAAGGAGGTGGGACCTGGATAAACTGAAGGAACCTTAAGTTCTTAAGAATTTCAGAGGGAGCTTTAGGCAACAATTGACAGAAACTGGGCAAAATAAAACAGTAGAGGCGGAATGGGTAGCATTGAGAGATGAAATAGTGAAGGCAACAGAAGACAAAATAGGTAGGAGGACAGAACCTACAAAAAATCCTTGGATATCACAGGAAGTATTTAATGGATGAAAGGAAAATATATAAATGCAGTAAATGAAACAGGCAAAATGGAGTACAGACGACTAAGAAATGAGACTGACAGGAAGTGCAAAATGGCTAGGCAGGAGTGGGTAGAAGGCGAATGCAAGGGTGTAGAAGAATGTATAAATAGGGGGAAAATAGATACAGCCTACAGGAAAATAAAATAGATATTTGGAGATAAGAAAAACAGCTCTCTGAATATCATGAACACAGATGGAAAACCAGTTCTCAGCAAAGAAGGAAAAGGTGAAAGATGGAAAGACTATATATAGAGGGGCTCTATGAAGGAAATGGACTTAGAGGCAATATTGTAGGAAGGGGAGAAGAAAGGTTTTGACAATATTGATTGGAATAAACTCTTTCAAGTTCTGAAGCAAGCAGGAGTAAAATATAGGGAGCGTAAGGTTATTTACAACTTGTACAAAAGCCAGACAGCGGTTATCAGAGTTGAAGGTCATGAAAGGGATGCAGTGGTTGGGAAGGGAGTAAGATAGGATTGTAGCCTTTCTCCAATGTTATTCAATTTGTACAATGAGCAAACTACAAAGGAAAGCAAGGAGAAATTTGCAGAAGGAATTGAAGTTCAGGGTGAAGAATTAAAAACACTGCGTTTTGCCGACGACATAGTAATTCTGCCAGAGACACCAAAGGACCTGGAAGAGCAGTTGAACAGAATGGACAGTGCGTTAAAAGGTGCATATAAGATGAACATTAACAAGAGCAAAACGAGGGTAATAGACTGCAGTCTAAGAAAATCAGGTGAGGCTGAAGGAATTAGCTTATGTAACGAAACAGTAAAAGTGGTAGATGAATTTTGTTACTTGGGCAGTAAAATAACAAATGGTGGTCCCAGTACTGAGGATATAAAATGCAGAATGGAATGGCAATGGCTAGAAAAGCTTTCTTGAAAAAGAGAAATTTGTTAACATCGAATAGTGATTTAAGCCTAAGGAAGTCCTTTCTGAAGGCATTTGTGTGGAGTGTTGCCTTGTATGGGAGTGAAACATGGACGATAGACAGTGCGAACAGGAAGAGGATAGAGGCTTTTGAAATGTGGTGCTACAGAAGAATGCTGAAGATTAGGTGGGTGGATCGCGTAACTAATGAGGTACTGAACAGAATTGGGGAGAAAAGGAATTTCTGGCATACCTTGACTAAAAGCAGGTTGGTTGGACACATTTTTCGACATCAAGGAATTGTGAATTTAGCGTTGGAGGGAAGTGTATGGGGAAAAAACCGCAGAGGAAAACCAGTAAGTAAGCAGATCAAAACAGATGTAGGTTGCCGTTCTTATGTGGAGTTGAAGAGGCTTGCTCAGGATAGGGTATTGCGGAGAGCTGCATCAAACCAGTCTCCGAACTGAAGACCACAACAACAACAATGGGAACACCATGATACGTATTACAATGGCGCAAAATGGAAGTGATCTATGTGAGTTACTGGTTGGAATACGGAATAGCAAGCTCAAATAACGGGTAATAATGATACTTACAGTATTGTACACGTAATTACTGTACATGTACATACATATAGGAACAGAATAGTATTGCTCCATTTTATGTAAACCGACGTTACGTGTCCAAGCAGTTCTACTAACAGAACAGAAACAGGCTGCCGGCCGCGGTGGCCGAGGAGCCTAAGGCGCTCCAGTCACGGTCTGCACGGCCACTACGGTCGGGGGTTCGAATCCCCCCTCGGGCATGGATATTTGTGCCGTCCTAGTTCGTAAGTAGTTCATAAGTAGTTTGTAAGTTAAGGGACTGATGACCCCGTAGTTAAGTCCCATAGACTATACAAACATTTTTATTTAGAAACTGGGTCCTATGAAGATAGTCGTCGCTCAGGAGCACCCAGGAAAATATCAGAACGCCAGGAAAAGTATTTGCTAGTGACCAGAAAGGTAACAGATTAAAAACTGTCCGTGAATTGTCTGCTGAACTAAACGCAACGAGGGATACATCGGTGAGTGAGTTAACAGTGAGACGATGCCTGGCAGACAACGACCTCCGATGTTATGAGCAACAAGGAAACCACTGTTGCGCTCTGTTAACAAGAAGAAAAAGTTTCAGTGGGATAAGACCACACCATTGGGAAGGATTCTTATTCACTGATGAATCCAAGTTCGCAATATCTGGAAGTAAACGCCGTCGATTTATATGCCGTTTACCCCATGAACGCTTGAATCCTCAGTGCGTAATAAAAAACTGGAGATTTGGTGAAAATACATGGAAAATTCTCCAGCGACATGCAAAGACATCTGGTTAGAGTGTGATTGAGAAAGTGTTTGTCTTGCAGAAAGACAACGACCCAAACTTACGCCTCGCTTCTGTTACAACTATGTGAAGTGTCTAGGGGTTCGTAAAAATATTGAAAAACGTAGAATGGCCGCCCAAATCCCCTGATTGTAACCCAATCGAGCTGCTGTGGGATGAATTGACCAGGAGTATCCAAAAACGGGAAATTATGAGTGGGGCACATTGTCGGAGGTCCTGCAGCTATAATGGAGTTTAATTCCAACTGAAACCTTGGCAAAACTGACGCAGCGCATGTCGAGAGTGTGCAAGGCAGTGATGAAAGCAAAGGGTGACTATTCTGAGTAATCGAAAATTTAATTGTTCCATCATATTCTGTATTATCTGAGCTTCATAAACATTTGGAAAACAACAAAATGCATGTTTATACTGTATTTCCTTTCCATTGTCTATAATTACCAGGTGTTTCCTAACTTACGGAGGGTAAAAATATATAGCACACATTCCACATTCAAGAAACTTCAATAAGGGGCCGAAATTTTTATTTTCATGCCTAAACAGCTGAATTTTGATAAAAAAAAATTATAGTATCTATAATAGCAGTGGTTGTACAGTAAAGTAGAAGTAAGGAAACAGCTAATTCAGTTATAAAATCTATTTGTTAGTTCCTCAAATCAATCGCAATAATGAAAAATTCTCTGAGGCATACATAATTGCTGATAATATAAGAAATAGATACTGTAGAAAAGTCTGCGCGCAAGTTGTGTTTAGAAATAAACTTGTCTTGAGTTGAGAGCAGCAGGGCCAACAGTATTTAAGTGCTGCCATTTTCTGTGATGGAGCAGTCAGTTTTCTGTGTAGAAAGTGTTAAGGCGTATGCATATTGTCAACGGAGCATTTTAGAGTTCGATACCGTGAAGTCGCATGAACTTTAACTTGTCAGGCCTGAAGTCAAGGATAGGCCTACATATAAGTGTAATGTAAGATTTATTTTATGTTGAACAGTGATCTGTAATAAACTGTGTTGCGTTCACTAAAGAGATTCCTGCCTGCAGTAGTTCCTTGATATAAAATAGAAGTAAAACGGAACATTGGAGCGGATGTAGTTGTCACCCCTCAGACCTAACGAAGCCAATTTGTTTACAAAGTCCAGCCACACTTTACGGAGGCTGTGTGTGTGAGGGTGATGAATTGGCCATTTAGTTGTAATTAATCGAACTATTTTAATCTGATTACCCAGCGCAATAGTAGTGCGCTTCGTAATCTCGTTGAACAGAGATATCTGTATGTAAGCTCGCAAGTAACAGCGGGATTTACATTCAAGAGAAGATCCAATTAAAACACAATTGTCAAATGTTCAAATGTTTGTAAAGCTTATGGGACTTAACTACGGGGTCATCAGTCCCTAAACTTACAAACTACTTACGAACTAGGACGGCACAAATATCCATGCCCGAGGGGGGATTCGAACCACCGACCGTAGTGGCCGTGCAGACCGTGACTGAAGCACCTCAGTCCCCTCGGCCACCGCGGCAGGCACACAGTTGTCCAGCATCTATATAGTATCCCAATTAGACGAGTGGCTAGCTGTAATGATTATGTACACATTGCTCTGATTCTAAATTGATAACGTTTAACTCTTAGTAAATATATAACAACCTTCGCTTACCGTTCGACATCTTTTGAGACTGGTAAAGCCTATCTCATTATTTATATTAGAATCAAAAACCACAAATTTGCAGCTTGGTGGTGTGATATGTGTTATTTATTTTAAGGAAATCATATATTGATTTCGTTCACATGATTGATTATCATCAGTACAGATTTCTAGCCATGAGGACTCAGGTGCTCCGTATAAAACATTTAACAGTCAGATCAAAAAAATCTAAAAAGATCTTTCTAGTGCATGTTACATGTTTAAAATCGGCATACTTGTAATATGCAACCTTTTTATTTGCATGTTTTATGGATCTGAGTGTTAAATGTTTCATGTGGAGTACATGAGTCGTCATGACTCGAAATCTACACTGATGGTGTTCAACCATGTGAACGAAGTCGATAAGAGTTTAAAAAAATCCATATCACACCATCAAGTTGGAAATTTGGTATTTTATTGTAGCATTGTGGTGGCCCGGCACATTATCCATTATGGAGTCGACATACGAGTATATTAGAATTATTTCGGAAATTAATGGCTCAACACCACCGGCCACCTGTTCTCTTATTGCTGCTCATAATAACAACGATACAATTTCAAGTATTACCTCATATTTGCATCTATTGTAGTGCACACAATAATTCGTTAGTTCATGTAATCCAAGCAGTCAAAATGCACAGTTCGTACAGTGAACAAATCATATACAGTCGTGTTTCGGTTTAAATACAGTGCTTTGCTATTTTCTCCTTTTGGAAAAACAGTGAACTGATAAAATGTTTTAATATTAAAAAAATCAGTCAAATTCACAGAAACTGTAACCTTTATTATTATCTTTTTCAATTTTTTTAATCTCTGGAGACAAATTGGTCTGGGGATGGCCTATATATACGGGTTACCTTTAAAAATAAAGGTTACAATTTCTGCTAATTTGACTGACTGTTTCATAATAAAACGCTTAACTATATTTCACGGTGGCGCAAAATTACAACGGAGTTTCCTTTCTGTATGCCCCCTATTCTGTGCTGCAACTGAGCCGGTCGCCCCTCAAAATACAAACAGGAGCGGACGCAGGATTTTTTTTTCTGGGTAGGGGGAGGGGGAACAATCAGAATTAAACGGCCATCCAAAAATGATGTCATGCGTTAAGAGGAGCAAGGAGGATCAAGAAACTGTAACCGCGTATGTGAAAGGTTTTCATTTTTTACTGAACTATGCTCCTGTAAGTTCATAAAAGTTTGCGATATCACAAATTTTTCGAATTTCGGGGTGGGGGTGTTATATATCCCCCTTATACCCCCTTGCGTCCGCCACTGAAAACAAAAGTAAGGACTCAGTTAGCACACAAGACGAGAATGCGTTTCTGAGCAAGGGGCTACGAATTCTTGCTCGGGCTCTCCTGTACATATGGCGCGAAGTAGTCAAATGTCTGTTATTATTTAACAAATGTTTGTTTGTAATTCTATCGGACCAAACTGCGTGGTCATCAGTCCGTAGCTTATAAACTACTTAAACCTAGGTAAACTAACCTAAGGACAATACACACACCCATGCCCCAGGGAGGACTCGAACCTCCACGACGAGCAACCGCGCGCTCCGCAGCGAGACGCTTTAGACCGCTCGGCTACTCCACCGCGACTATTATTTAACAAATAACATATTTTGGCATGCAGAAGTTATGAGAAGCGTATTGATAATAAGAAATATACAGCAACAACTTCATTTTTCATAATGCTGATCAATTTAATAAACAAAATGTACAACGGCAATGTTAACAAAGAGGCAGGAACACTTAACAAAAGTGTAGGAAGTATGTAAGGGTTCTCAGTTGTGCGCCACTCCTGTCAGTCTGTGATGAGACCCAATCTTGAGTCTGTCATACAGAGACCATGCTCTCGCGACTTAAACCCGAGTATTCGAGTAAAGTGTGCCGACGCGTGACTTGTTTTCTAAATGCAAAGAAAGTTATAACACAGGAAATCATCGGAAAATCGTCGAGGTTTACGGACAAAATGCTGTGCGCGATTCACTGGTTAGAAAATGGATCAAACTGTCCAATGAAGGATGTGATCAGGTGCACGATGAAGAACGAAGTGGACGCCCATCTGTGGTTACTGATGAACTGGGTCACACAACTGATGAGGAGATTAAGCACGACACGTAGTTTACACTTAGTGCCCTTGCTGTAGAAGTTCCACAAATCTAACGATCACTAATTCATGAAAATATTACTAAAAATTGAAATTATAAAAAAAAACTGCTGGGCAGTACCTGTAAGTTTTTGACACGCTACAATGAAAGGCGATGGTTTTCTTTTTTGGATAGTTACGGGGGATGAAACTTGGGTATCGTACGACAATCCTGAAACAAAACAGCATTCAATGGAATGGAGGCACACTACATCCCCAACTAAGGTTTAGCCTAAGCAATTCTTGACATTCGAAAAGTCATGTGCACCGATTGTTGGGACAGGCATTTTGATGATTGATTTCATAGCACGAGGCCAATCAATCAATGCACACGCTTACTGCGAGACCATTAAGAAATTGCGCCGCGCAATACAGAAAAAGCGCCGACGATAACACTAAAAAGGTGTTGTTTTTTTCCACGATACTGCCCGATCTCACACGGCGAATGTGACCAAACAACTCTTACGGGAATTCACTGGGACGTGTTTGATCAGCCTCCGTACAGCCCGAACCCCGCTCCTAGCGACTTTTATCTCTTCTTACATCTAAAATCTGTCCTTGGTGGTCAACACTTCAACGGTAATGACGAGCTGAAAGCGGCAACCTTCTATGAATAAGGAATACAAAACCTTATGCAACGCTATGAGAAATGCCTACAAAAATTCGGAAGCTATGTAGAAAAGTTGTTAAGCAGTTGTAGATTTTTGTACAATAAACATTTTTATGTAACTGTATACGTATGTTTTATATAACCAAACAGAACTTACTTTGTGGACATACCTCGTACCTGCTAAGAACCTGTGTAATATCATTACAGCGTTGCAAATGTCAGAAGAGAGTTCTGTGTAGTTGTGGCTGCATTATGTGGAGTTAAGTAAATTGTTCGTCGCAAATTCGTTGCTACTCGTACAGTGTGTGAGAAAGCAGATAAATTGTATGTATTTTCCAGAGGTACCTTCTCAAAGATTTATATTGCATACAGAGAAAGCGCTAATTCACAACATGGCTAAAATGTTACTGATTGATCATGACAGATGATCATGGAAAGCGATTAACATAGGTGCTGGTTTTCCAAAATGTAACTCCCGTGAGGAGCGGAGATATCACAGTCAAGTTTCCTTGGGAGATAACACCTTGTACAAATATCACATGACTGAAAACAGAGCCCTATGTGAAATTAGGAGCCACGGTGGAGTGGCTGAGCGCTCTAAGACGCCTTGCTACGGAACGCGCGGTTGCTCCTAGATTAGATTGTCCCACCGCAGAAAACAGCCCGCAGGTAGTTCGTTCTTGCTCTTGAGACTGCAACTGGCTAGGAAATGTTTTGTGTAGTTTTCTATTAAATGATGAATTAAAGATGGAATGCCAAGTAATTTATTAGTCATAACCGCAATAAATTAGCAAAATGCACATAATTAACTGTATTGTTCTTGTCTTTCCATTTAGTTCATAACTATTAAGTCAAACATGAATTCACTGTGACCGTACACTATCGCCGGATCTGAACTGCACATATCCACCGTTTGGACACTCGATCTGATCTATACATGTTAGCAGTGTGAGCCCCGAATTTGAACTGACAGCAGCGTGACCCGCGTCGGTTTTTCTGGCTGTGGCTGGCGCCAAAACATGACCGACGCGCGTCCTCTCCCTTTTTTTAGTATTTTGTTTTCACTTATTTATTTTTATACATTTTATTTCATTATGACATTGCTTAGCATTGAGGGTTCCCTACTCATTTCACAAGTGATCTAGAATTAGTTTGTTATATATTAATACAAATATGACCGCGTTTCGGTGGGCGACCGACTTATACGAGCACATTAGCCAATCAGCGTGAGAGGTACAGGCAACTCGGAGATCTTTGCTATACTCCTTCCCACGGGAACCAAACCTACTGGTAGCACCTGCTACACTTCTCACAATACCAGTACCATTTGTCGCCTACTGGTCCTAACCTACTGTACGGAAGCGATTCTCAAATCTGAATGTGATGGCTGTAAGCCATAAATACTACACTTTTTACAGCTGCATAGAAGTTTTCCCTCTGGCCTTCTCGTTGGTACTTGGTCATCCTCAGTCGCTTGTATATTGGTCATGAATGGCTAATGCATGGCCCTCTTCTCCTTCATGAAGACCCGCCCAAGTGTCTCTGTGTCGCTCTCCTGGCTGTAGTCGACATCCTGCCCTCCGTTACCCGCTTGGCAGCAGTCCTTGCGTCTCCCAGCTACATTCAATCTAATCGTCGGAGACGAAGCCTTTGTGTTTTACGTTTCATTCGTTCAGCTTGTTTTTATCATTCGATTTAATGGTGGATATGTTAACCTGATCTCTCAGGCACCAAGTATTCCAACAAGTATTATCTTTTTCTTGTCTATCCTGCTATTGACTGGAGGTTTTCGTTTGTACAGAGTGTCTGGCTCATCCTTTCTTATCCTCGTGATCATCCAGTAACAGAATTCTGCTGTATTGTTTTAATTTAGTTACCCAATGCCTCTCGATGTTTTGCATTTTCTTCCTTTGTGTTTCTCTTTTGTTTTATTACTAGCGGTCACTGTCACTCTCTGCACCTAGTGGGTTACACCAGTAGATGTTGGTTTCTTTGTACAACTTTTGATGTAAAGTCTACGCTCGAAACAGGGGACTGATGACCTCATACTTTAGTTCGCATAAAAATTCAAACAACAACAGCATACACACACTATACTAATCGATACTACAAAAAATATATTATGCCACAATTAATGTATGCTGAAACCACTATTTACTGGGCTAAGAAGGGCCCACACACGCACTAGTGGATTACCTACAATAACCATTGGCCGCGACAAGCAGCATATCAGCTGCGATGGGGACTGAATGTTTGGTGTGGAGTCTTGGGTGATCGCCTTACTGGGCCACATATATTTGAGGGCCACTGGAGGGCGAGGGCAAGCTACGCTGTCTGTGCCGACGATTCCCACCGCTGCCATTGCAATATCGTTTAATGAAGTCGTTTTAACCGAATGGAGCGCCACCCACGTTAGAATTTACATGTCCGTAGCCATCTGAACGAGGAACATCTATTGAATTGGATAGGAAGAGGACAACCTGTTGCTCAGCATTCAACAATATCAGGTTCTTCTTGTGCGAACATCTGAAACAAGCGGTTAAAAATCCCGACCATCTCCGGCAACGCATCAGTGAAACCAACAGATCGATAACATCGGCAATGCTTCTGCGCGTTAGAATATCTATTCAGTAGTGGTCCTAAATGGGCATAAGCAGATCGTTCACCACTTCCAGCAGTTGCTGACGTGATAAATATTTCACTTCTGTTTCGTATTTGTCTGGCTTGTTGACCAATTGGCCCTTCTTAGCGCTGCAAAACTTTAATTTCACACACAATTTGCATAAACATAAGATATTTCACGCACATTAAGTCTGTTAAAAATTGAAATGCACAAAAATTTAAGTGGAACCTTCGCGCCGGGTTTGAACGTCGTACCTCACACCCAAGACCTCTCCCCGACATTCCATCTGCTCTTAGTAACTACGCTACAGTTAAGTACAGCCTTGTGTGTGCAGATTATAGCCTGTATTGCTTGTACGCGGTCATAATAACAACTTAGGTGTCGTCGGCGTAGTTTGTTACTTTCTAGAGAGCACTCGTGTCTAATGATCCAGTAGAACATACTACTCCAACTACATGGCCAGAGTTCCTACGTGCTGCAGCACGAATCAACAAGAACTTATCACCTACACACAGCATGTATTCCCTTGGGCTTCCGTGAAATGTGGCTGGACTTTGTAAACAAATTGGCTTCGTTACGTCTGAGTGGCGCCATCCACGTACGCTCCAATGACCTCAATTACTTCTATTTAATATCAAGTAACTACTGCAGGCAGGAATATGTTTAGTGAACGCAACACAGTTTTACACTAACTTGAGTTTATTGCAGATCAGCTGTTCAATATAAACAAACTTTACATCACACTAGTATGTATCCTTAACTTCAGTGAGATGACCGAATTAACTTAAAAGCGCCATACCAAGAAAATGAAACAAAGGCATTCAGCCCTCAATGTATTTTCGAATTAATTGAAATACGAAAAGGACAACCGAAGTTCAGAACTGAGAAAAACTTCGAGGAAAATCGAAGTCGAAGTTCAACAACAAGTCGGAATTTGTCTAAGTCCCACAGTGACTGATCAAAGATCCACTCGCGATTCCAAATACTTCAAAGGATGGCAGCTTCTGTCCAACTGCAAAACTTGGCCGAAAAAGTTATAAGTTCCACGCGACTGCTTCGTCGCCCATAAACACACGCCTTATACCTTTCATCACGACAAAGTTAGTGTCCCCTGCCCTTAAATACTATCGTCCTGCTAAACTCCAAATAAGTTTATATCTAGACAAAATCATATTTTTGTACTTAATATGTATAAGAAAAACACTTGTAACACCTCCTTGTGGAAGGAAATTTTTCGCTGAATTTTAATTTGTTCACATATTTTTCTACATGATCTAGTTTTTATATTAACAGAAATAATGTATTCCTCATATAAAACTGTTTATTATTTAAACTGAATTCAAGTAGTAAACAATCGATTTTATCGTTGTTTTTTATTTTTCTTTATGTCTACTTTACCATACTACCACTACTTTCACAGTAAGCATTTTTTAAATCAAAACTAAGCTCTTAAGTCACAAAAATAACAGATTTTGGTCCCTTATTTAAATTTCTTGAATTTGTGTAAAATTATATACGAGGTACGTCCACAAAGTAAGTTCCGTTTGGTTATATAAATCAAACTTGTACAAATACAGAGAAAACATTTATTGTACAAAAATATACAACTGATAAACTATTTTTCAACATGGCATCCGAAATTTTTAGGCACTTGTCATAGTGTGGCATTAGTTTTTGTATGCCTTCTTCATAGAAGGTTGCCGCCTGAGTATTCAATCATGTGGTAACATGTTCTTTCAGCTCGTCATCATCGTTGAAGTGTAGACCAGCAAGGGCAGATTTTGGGTGTAAGAAGAGGATTGCTTCAAGAAATTGTTATTTCCACGATAATGCCCGACCTCACACGGCGAAAGTGACGCAATTTCACTGGGACGTGTTTCATCATCCTCCGTACATCTCGGACCTCGCTCCTAGCGACTTGCATCTCTTCTTACACCTAAAATCCGTCATGAGTGATCAACACTTCAACGATGATGACAAGCTGAAGGAACATCTTACCACATGGTTGAATACGCAGGCGGCAATCTTCTATGAAAAAGGCATACAAAAACTTGTGCTACGAAATGACTTGTGCCTACAAAATTTCGGAAGCTATGTAGAAAATAGTTTAACAGTTGTAGATACTTTGTGGACATACCTCATAGACTACTAGTTTAGAGTTATTTGACAACTCATTTATAAATATTGGTCTAGGTGTCTCCAAGATAGAGAGTTTTAGAAATTGTAAGTTTATTACGATATTCGATTTAAAAGCTATTAGAGCGACAGGGGACGCGTTTGTATTAGCACAACCGGCAACAGTTTTGAATTAATTTTTCATCGCTTTCACTCTTTTACTCCATCGTGGGACAAGGTCCAGAGATGACCGCCATTAGCCTGCATACAACGGACGGAATTTCCGCTTTCGTTGTCGGGTGCCCAGTCGGCAGTATGACGCTAAGGTCCCGCCATCTTTTGAGCGATTCCTGACCTTGAATGGCTCTACAGCTCTCGGAATCACTTTGAAAAACGGCCACATCGGCCACATTCTATTCAAACGTTTCATAAGTGTGACGGCTTAGCGGCCGTGATTTGTTTTGCAACAGAATTTCGGTCTTCATGTTACGGCGGATAAAAGAAAATTAAAAGGTTTTTTGCTTTATTTTTAATTTTAAAACCCCTGGAGGGGCAGTTGTCTGCGGTCTTGGCACCAACTTCAGATAAATGACCATAAATGTGACAAGTAGCGAACCTCCTCGAATATCTCCAGCGTATCCGTATCCTCTATACCACCCGTAAAATTGACTCCCGCAACCCCCTGGTCCACCCCATCCTTACCAACCCTGGGCCTCTGCCACGCCTCTACCGCGTTATACCCCCTTCCCTTCATCTCCACACCCTCCATGTCCTCTCCCAGGGTAATTTCCGCCGCCTCCCCCTTCCTGATGACGTAATCCGTTCCTACATATACCCGTCCTACCAGCTCTGATCCCCCACCCATAGATAAAGTGCCCCCTCTCCTCCCTCCCCTTCCGCTCCCCCGCTTGGCTACCCCCCTCCCTGCCCTGGAGTCCCTACGGCTCTTCCCTGCCGCCCTCCTTTTCTTCCCCGCCGTTTTTTTCCCCCTCTCCCCCACGCTTTGCTCCGCCCCCTTTTTATCGGGGTCCTGGACCGACAGTTTTACAAGTGCTACGTCAAGTGTTGTGTATTGTGCTACAGTGAAGTGTGTGTTTTTTAAATGCGTCCACCGCAACCAGACAAGTGTCGCACCGTGTATTTTCCTTAGTGTCTCCGTGTACTCGCCGTCCTGTGTTCTTGTCGTCCAACATGTGCTTTTTAAGTCACCGTGGCTCCTCGTTTTTAACTGACTACATCCGGTTTTTGTTCACCTGTCAACTGTTTGTACCTCCAATTGTCGCCATGTATGTGTCATTGTTCCTCCGTTGATTTTTCGCCTGTCATGTATTTTAAATTTTCATCTCATCAATGTATTTTATTCTCTCGGCTGAAGAGCAGCCTCTGGAGCTGCTGCCAGCCTACTGGTGTAATCGCTGGTGTGGAAATACAATAATAATTAAAAAAAAAACAAGTAGCGAACCCAAGCCTCCTGTCTACCTCCTTCAATATATTGACGACACCGCCTTCCTAGCCTTCGCCCCCTCCCTTGCCTGTTCTTGGTTTTTGCTCCAGTCCCACCTGACCGAGTTCGCCTCATCGTGTAACTGGTGGCACCTCTGTCAATCCTGAAAAAATCCCAGGCAATCATCATAGGTGTCGTACCACCCCCTCCTTCCGTCTCCATAATTTCTACCTTACCCTCCACAACCGTCCCATCCGCCACACCCCCATCCTAAAGTACCTTGGCCTAACCCTCGACCGCAACCTTTCCTGGACCCCACACCTCCGCACCGTCTGACAGAAAGCCATCTCCCGCCTTAATCTCCTGAAACTCCTCACCAGACGGACGTGGGGTCTCAGCCCCTCCACCTTCCTGTACACCTCACCTGCCACATCCAGCTCCCTTCAAAAATGTTCAAATGTTTGTTAAGCTTATGGGACTTAACTACGGGGTCATCAGTCCCTAAACTTACAAACTACTTATCAACTACCTTACACTAAGAACGGCAAAAATATCCCTGCCCGAGGGGGAATTCGAACCCCCGACCGTAGTGGCCGTGCAGACCGTGACTGGAGTGCCTCAGTCCCCTCGGCCACCGCGGCCGGCCAGCTCCCTTCCCCCACGCGGATTCTGTATGATCTTATCCCGTTTCCCCATCTCCTTGTATACCTAGAACATATCCGTATCCTCTACACCCACCACAAAATAGACTCCCGCAACCCCCTGGTCCACCCCATCCTCACCGACCCCGGCCTCTGCCATACCTCTACTGCTGTATACCCCCTCCCTTCGTCTCCACACCCTCCATATCCTTTCCCAGGGTAACTTCCGCCTCTTCCCCATCCCTGATGACGTCCTCTGTCCTGACATATATCCATCCTACCAACCCTGATCACACCCCATAGATGTAGAGACCCCTCTCCCTCTTCCCTCCCTACCCCTCCCCCACTTGGCTACCCTCCTTCCTACCCTGGAGTCCCTACAGCTCCCCCCCACCGCCTCTTCCCCCACCTTTTCCTCCTCCCCTGCACTTCTCGCCTTCCCCCACCCCGCAGGGTCCTGGACCAACAGCTTTAACAGTGCAACAATCAGTGTTGTGTGCAATGCTCCAGAGAAGTATTTGTTGTTTTATCTGCGTCCACCATTAACAAACAAGTGTCGCTTCGTATGTTTTATTAGTGTCTCCGTGTACTCGCCGTCCTGTGTTATTGTCGTACTATATGGTTTTTATGTCATCGTGGCTCTTCGTTTTTAACTGACTAAATGTGATTTTCATCATCTTTCAACTGTTTGTACTCCGAATTGTCACCTTGTCTATGTCACTATTTCTCCTTTGTTTTATCGCCTGTCATGTATTTTAATTTTCATCTCATCTATGTATTTTACTCTCTCAGCTGAAGAGCAGCCTATGGAGCTGCTGTCAGCGTACTGGCTGTAATCGCTGGTATGAAAATGAAATAAAGGAAAAAAAGTAGCGAGCAATCACATAACAAGGCGAAATAAAATAAGAATTTAAAAAATACAAAAGGTGAGTGATAGCCAATAAAATTACATTAAAAACTGATTGTAACGAACATGGTGCCGAAAAACATACTGACGTCCACACTGTTCACAGACAACGAGACGGGAGCACTAATGAAAACACATGGAAACACTTTGTTCTGTCGATGCAGCAATTGCTTGTAGTTTTAAAATGCAATGGGACACAACAAGGTACTTGAACGGAAAACACTGACACACGAGTTAAAATTCCGCAGGGGCACGGGAGGCATGAGAAGCGCGGAGGGGCGGAAGGAGGAAGGGGAAGGGAAGGGGGAGGAGAGGGGACTCCAGTGGGAGCGAAGAGGAGGGGAGAGCCAAGGGTGGGAGGGGGAGAGAGGAGGTGTATCAAGTACGGGGAAAGGACTAGGGCTGGTAGGAAGGATAAACGTCGGGACGGAGAGCGACATCTGGGAGGGGAAGCTGATGAAATTTCCCCTTGGATAGGATATGGAGAAGTGGAAGTGGAGAAGGATTTCTGACGGACAGCCTGAAAGTGAGGTTTACAGAAGAGGGAGCGGTCAAGGTATTTGAGACTAGAGGTTTGAGGCGCTATACTCCGATACGAGAGGCCGCTCCCCGTCGGGGGTTCGAATCCTCTCTCGGGCAAGGACGTTTGTGTTGTATCTAGTATAAGGTAGTTTATAAGTAGTTTGTAAGTTTAGGGATTGATGACCATCTGAAGTAGAGGTTTGAGGGATGGGGGTGGTCATAGATAATAAGGTAAAGCTCCTGGTGACTGAAGCAGCAGGAATGTGACCTATGATAATTGCCTGGTATTTGATTTGGTTGACGGTAAGGAAGTCCAGGCAGGGTGGTAGCTGCATCAAGTGGTGAATTGGGATAGGTGACACTGGAGAAGGTGTTGGGAGTGAGCGAGGGATGGGGCAAATCAGGTGTAGGAGAGGGGAGAGGAGGAAGCAGTGGGGCACCCCAGCGGAAGGGTAAAACAAATAGGAGTTGGGATGGTGGACAGTTACATAGGATGGGCGGTGGGAGAGAAAAGGAGCAATGAATCGGACTTAATTAATGGGAATGGTGTAGGTTTGGAGTCTGAATGCCATACTCGGTCGTAGGCCTTCTCGATGTCAAGGGCGACAAAGGTGGTGGCGCGATGGAAATTCAACTGGACGGAGTGTAGGTGGCTGAGGTGGAGGAGTTGGTCATCCACAGAGAAGGAGGGTTGAAGCCACATTGAGCGAGGGGAAGGAGCTGGTGTTGACAGAGATGCTGGTGGATACAGTGGGACAGTGTGGTTTTCAGGACCTTGCTGAAAACTGACGCTGATGGCGCAGCAAAAGGATGTGTTTGAAGGACGCTAGCCAGGTTTTGGGAACACGAGGAAGCTGGTGGTCTTCCACAGGTCAAGGAAAAAGACAGTATGAGGAAGACATTGTATGAGGAAGCAACGACGGTATGGAATGAGGGAGTATAGGAATGGAGGTGCTTGTAGGTTAAGTGGTCGTGACTGGGAGTGGTGCTGTACTTTTTTTACGGAGTATAAGGTTTCTGTCAAGGGCGGTGATAGGTGTGTGTATTTCTGAGAGGGGGATGTTGTCCAAGTGCAGAAAGCCGGGGGCGATCGGAGGGGCAGAGCTGTCAGTGCGCTCATAGATGCCAGGGAAGAAGGAGTTATCGAACCAGGGATTATCTGTGACAGAGTGAGAGCTAAATATATTTGTTGGTTATGCTTGTACTTTTGCCAAAGGTGAATACCCCTACTTACACTCTTCTTAAATATCTTTTAACATAACCTCGTCCTTATTGCTACAGACACCATGAACCCGTTCTCAGTTATAACATGACTACGGATCACATGAAGTGCCTAGTTGCTACTAATGCCCTAAGTGTGAATGCGTGATTTCTAACAAGGAGGCCACATATTTCTCTATATTTTATGGTACGTGAAGTTCAGAAATTAAATAACAATCAGCGAAAGCTATTCGACGCAACTCTAAAAAATTCTCGAGAATCGACTTCGAAGTTTTGCAAGTACCCGTAAAGACCAATAGTTAAATGAATTGCAGGATCTTTCTGTGTAGCGTTCTGGTTTGGCAACCATAGCCGCGCGGGAGTAGCCGAGGGGTCTGGAGCGCCACGTTGCGGATCGCGCGGCTTCTCACGTCGGAGGTTCGAATCCTCCCTCGGGCATGGATGTTTGTGTTGTCTTTAGTATAAGTTAGTACATAAGTAGTTTGTAAGTTTAGGGACTGGTGACCCCGCAGTTAAGTCCCATAAGCTTTACAAACATTTGCAATTGAACATTTTTTGAAACCATACGGTCGATGGTTCGAGTCCTGCCGTGACAATTTTTTTTTCGTTGTGTTCGAATACTTACACAACTTTAACGTCAAATGGTAATTTTCACGAGAAATTCACGGGTTTCTGTATTTTGTAAAAGATCGTTAATCATGTTGGTTTCTATAAAAAACATGTTACATTTTTACAGTACCTCTTGGCTCCACTATTAGTTGACGACGATAGTCTTTGACTCTTCAGTTTGTGAAGAGCTACGACGCTATTTTTTTTTTTGTTGAAAGTTATAGCTATTAATGACTTTCAAACAGCTAACCTACTCAACCATCCCTTTAAGTTAATGACAAGGTGTTCAGCTCGCCTACGTACACATAAACAAAAACTGACACAACACTTGGAATTAGACATCCCAAAATGTTTTATATAACTGAAAAGAAAAAGAATTCTTTTACAGGGGGATTTGAACCACAGACTGCGGTTGTGAGACCAGAACGCTACCACCTTACCTAAACCGACAGATGTTGCAACTCAGTTGATTATTGGTACTTACATGTTCTTGGAAAACTTCAAAGTCGTTTTTCTCGAGAATAGCCCTGGCTGATTGTTATTTGCGTTCTAAACTTCGCGTACCATAGATATTAAAAAATTCTAAAATTCAATACCCATGTGGTCTCCTTGTAAGGGTTATTTCACCAACCTGTCGTCTTCTTCAGTAATTGTCCCGGCGAAGAAGACATCAAGCAGGTCATTGGTTCTTGCTCTTGATGCTGAAATGAAGATGGATAGCTAGGAACTGTTTGTCTACTAAGTAATGTACTGAAGGTGGTGGGATGCCAGCTAATGTATTAAGCATAAGAACAGAAGATTAGCAAACTGCACATGATGAACTAATTGTTCCCTATCACTGCATTAAAGTTGATAACTATTAAATAAAACTTTAATCTGCTGTGTACAAGCATGTTTCATGAGATGTAAATTCATTTACTTCCAATCATTCCTTGTGGCTGATCACCTTTTTGCTAGCCAGTGTATACGAGGCACATAGAATTTTTATTGTTTTTTTTTTTAATTTTTGGAATATTTGAAAAAAATACAAAAGAGGATTACAAATAGTTGTAATAAAAGTTGTTCGCGTTGAAGATGGACACCTGTTAACAAAAGCTCGACCCCTGCGCCGCCTCTGGGCTTGGGTTAAATAGCAACCACTAACTTTTATTGAAGAATACCTAAAGACCCGCCATCGCCAGGGCACTTATTTATTCCAGTCTTAAGTTAGTCCATCGCTCCGTCTCTTTCCTTCTCTCTCTCTTTTCTCTACCATCTCTCTCTTCATCTACTACCTCTTTCTCTGCCCCCCCCCTCTGCTTTCGCCTTTCTCTGCCAGTCACCTCCTCGTCTCTCTGTCCCTTTCTCTGTGCATTTCCTCCCCCCCCCCCTCCATATGTTCATCTCCTTTCACCTGTCTGTCACCATCTCCCCTCTCTCATTCCCTTCTCTCCTCTCTCTGTCCGTCTCCTCCTCCACCGACTCCCCTCCCTCCTATATGTGAAAACATACATAGATGCGCCGTGTTCCATAGTGAATGGTTAAACGGTATCAAAGTCGCAATGTACCCTCCGCCATGCTAAATTCACTGGCTTGCAGATTATAAAAATATCCTTCATGAAAACATGCTTTTATGTGCTGAATTTCATGGTGATCAATCTATTTGATTTTGTTGTAACGTGCCCTGCGCTATGCACATACGGAAGCTTACGAAAGGTATCCCACATATTAATTCGGGATTAAGCCATCTTCATTTCCCATTTCATTCAATTCCGTCCATCCGTTTCAGCGTGAAGTGTAACAAACGTGTTAACACACTGTAAAATACCTTCCGCCAGGCACCATACGGTGGCTTACGAAAGGTATCCCATGTATTAATGAGGGTATAAGCAACCTCTGCTCCAAATTCCTTTCATATCCGCCCAGTCATTTCACTGTAAAGGCGTAAGAAAAGAATTAACTAAATGTAAAGCAACCCTTCGCAATTAACCATACAAAGTAAATTTTAGTACGCCTGTAACCTTCGCGCAAGTGCAAATAATGAGTTGACAAAGTTTTATCGCATTCGGATATAAGGTATGGCCATGTATAAAATACAAAAAAAAAGAAAGACAAACAAACAAATATAATTTTTAATAGATATTAGATATGGATTCTCCTTGAAAAAATACGTAAATTTGTAGAAATATTTTTTAATGGCTCTGTAACTAGCAAAAATGAAAATGAATTGAAAATTGTTGAAAAATGGTAATATATCAAACTAGTACACATCAGATTAGGAAACTCAAAATATGATTACTGAAATTCTTAATTATTGTCTCATGTGATACCACCAATAATGTAAGGAGCACTTACCTTGCTCTTGCTCTCAGTCCGTAGTGTGGCTGTTAATTTCATTTGGACTGTAGACGTCTCTATTCTTCCCCGACCAGTGGAAAATCTCCCGTATTCTTATGTTCCCCAAACCTCGTAGGCCTCCTTCCTATGCCTCTTCCCATCAGCCTCACCTCGGTGTTCAGCAAGGTTTTGGAAAACATCCAGCATCTCTGTCAACAACAACTCCTTCCCTCCCCCCTCTCCCAGTGTGGCTTCCGATCCTCCTTCTCTGTCGATGACCCAATCCTCCACCTCACCCACCTCCTTTCCATCCAGCTAAATTCCCGTTGCGCCGCCATCCTTGTCTCCCTGTATATCAAGAAGACCTACAATCGAGTATGGCATTCCGGTCTCCTTTTCAAACTCCAAACTTACGCCCTTCCTATTAATTATGTCTGTTTCATTGATTCCTTTCTCTCCCACTGACCATCCTGTGTCACTGTCAACAACTCTGACTCCCGTTTGTCGTATCCCTCCGGCAGGGTGCCCCAGAGCTCCATCCTCTCCCTCCTTCTTTACTTTATTTACTCGGCTGACATGCCGCAACCCCAGCCTCCCGTCCATCTGCTTCAGTATGCTGACAACACCGCCTTCCTAGCCCTCGTTCCCTCCCTTGGTCGTTCCCAGAATCTTCTCCAGTTTCACCTTTCCTAATTCTCCACGTCTCCGTCAACCCCACCAAATCCCAGGCAATCATTAGAGGTCGTACCACCCGATCCTTCCGTCACTGTGGCCTGTACCTCACACTACATAGCCGTCCCATCCCCCAAACCTCCACCCTCAAATATCTTGGCCTCACTATGGATTGCTTCCTTTCCTGGAACCCTCTCCTTCAAATTGTCTGTCAATAAACCCTCTCCTGTCTCAACTTCCTCAAGCTACTCTCCGGCCGGACATGGGGACTTAAAACTTCCACAGTCTTATACACCTACCGTTCCTTGATGCATCCTGTCCTTTGAAGTTTCCACCCCACTTGGATTTCCGCCTCCCCCACCTGCTATAAGTCCCTCCAAATTCTTGAACGCCACGCCCTCCGTCTCGTTACCACATATGCCAAACGTGGTCCCTCATGGACCCTCTATCGTCTCATTCCTTTCCCTCACCTTCTAAAGTTCCTTGAACATATCCCCATCCTCTACACCACCCGAAAAATAGAATCCCATTACCCTCTGGTCTCCCCTTCTCCTGAACCCCAGGCCTCTGCCACACCCGATACCTGCATATCCCTCCTCCCTACGACCTTCACACTCTCCACATCCTCTCCCAGGGTGACTTTCGCCACCTCCCCGTCTCAGATGACGCCCTTTCTTCCAATATTTATCCATTCTATCAGCCCTAATTCCTCCCCTCCCCAGATATTACATGCCCCCTCCACTTCAACTCCCCATCCTTTTCCTCCCCTGCTTGAAGCTCCCTTCCCCTCCATCGGAGTTCTTATGCTTTCCTTCCCCACTCCCCCACTCCCCTTCCCATCCCTGCGCGCCACCCTTCCTTTCCCTTTCCCCCTACAGGGTCTCAGTGCGTTACTTTTAACAGTGCATCATGCTTAACCCTATGGGCCAAACCACCAGGCTCCTACGTCTGGGCCATACCATAGGCCTCACAGGCCCACACGATATATAATAATGAAAAACTCTTTAAGAAATTCAATGTCATGATAAGGACGAGGGTATAATACATTAAATAACCTTGAATAGCATAAATGAAATATATATTTCCTCAAGAAACCACAAAACAAACTAACCAAACTCTCATAAATTAAACAATAGTAGTCTAAACTTCATATAACGCAAAAAATCCATCACATTCGAAAACCACCTACAATTAATAATGATTAAAAGTAAAATCAGTATCACAAATTTCAGTGGAAGTTTCTCATTTTTTACCGGTACAATTTGGACAAATTTTTTGTGGTGCTGACCTCACACTGGCAACTTACAGAAATCATACTGCATTTTTTATTTCCTTTGATTTTTGTAGTCACAAAAGTTACAATAAGTTCTTTTGGGAATAGCTCCTTTCTCACGAGCTTCCTGTGCAGGTGGTCATGTTTAGGCATCTATAAATACTGTCCCGTAGGTCACGGGGAGTTAGTGTGTCAAGCCTAGCCTTCCTCCAAGGTGCTGTAAGGTGTTCAGAAAGCGTCAACATAAATTCAAATCGGGACAATGGTTTTGTTTGATCGTTGTGTCTCCCTTCCCCTTAGTTTTTGTAAAGTTGTGGAGATGTCAGAGGCCTAATTGTTTACCTGAACGGGCCGTCAGGGGAGGAAGTGTTCTGCCTTGTACACTAGCTCAGAGACAACTAACTAGAGGAGGCTTACATGCGAGTCACGTCCCGTCCAGTTGTGTTGGAGCGGGATTAGACAGGTCTGAGTGAGCACCTTGGCCTCAGAGGCCTATGGTGTGGCCGGCAGGGTTAAGTGTTGTGTCAGTGTCAAGCAGTGAGTGTGAATGTAAGACTTCAGCAACCGCTGCATAGGCAAAACATTGTATTGCCACGATTTTTTATCATCTCTTTGTTCTCGTCGCTGTTAAATGTGCAAAGACTGTTTTTTTAGCCACCGTGGCAGTTTTTAATACTTATTATGTGTGTTTTAAAGCCTTCATTGTTTTTAATTCGCCAATTTTATCTCCTGTTTTATTATTAAATTCAACATTAATTTTCTCATGTTTTAAAATACCATTACCGACTGTCAAACTCATATTTACACTGGGCTGGAGAGAAGCTTACGGGGCAGCTGCCAGCCTGCCCCCTCGGGCATTAAAATACATTAAAGAAAAAAGTACACGTCTCTACACAACTATTCCATGATGTTAACGATTGCAGAAAGAGTAGATATTTCTTCGTACTTTGAGGCTGATAGAAACATTGAAGAAACTCGTCAAAGGTATGCTAATCTGTTCCCTAATAGGAATGTTCCTTCTGCAACGACGTTTCTCGCTATTGTCCAACTTTTTGCTGAAACTGTAAGTATTAAACCTCGAGAAACTGTCAGATGTCTATTCAGTTTCATTTTTGTCCATTACAGCGCTATCTATCATGAAGCGAAAACATGATTCCTAAGAAAGTTACATATTTCATCTCGGTGAACCCAAATCTGCAATTTAAGATTTCAAAGTCACTACCTTTCCTGACTCTGGGGTTGTAAAGAGGGTCGAGCTTTATGCTAATGCATTTTCCTCTTGGATTTGAAAAACTTTCAACTGTTTTAAATCCGATTTATATTTATCGAAATCTTTCAACTAACTGTTTTAAGTGCTTCGAGATGCATCACAAATAAATAAGTGCAACACAGTCCTTTATTCGAGTTTTAAGTCTCTCTGTTCATACGAGTTGATAGGCAATTTATATATTGAATTGATTATCTTTCTGAACAGATCGGCCTTTTGCATTCTGTGGCAACTGACAACGTTTAGTGGTATCACACGGATGCTGCGGAGAAATATTCCGTACTGTTAAAACGTATAGTAGAATGAGTGATGAAATTCCAGTGGACGTCAAGGTCATTATAAACTAAACTTAGAAAACGTGGACCGGCTGTTTCAGTGTTTTAGAACCGCCACTGCGTTCTTATGAAATGGATAGGAAACCGCAAACAAACTGCAACTTGATTACTAGAAAGACGTCCTAGTCTTACTCACTCCACAATCCGACTCCAGCATAAAAATGACTTCGCTACCTCGACTGCTGCAGAATTTACACATAAACAGTCAGTTAATTATTCAGCCATTGCGTTAATGGGTGACGTAAAACAGAATTCACACTGTAAATTAACAGCGAATCACACCGTGCAGGACAAATGTAGCCAATAACAACATTTTCAGACGGAACAAATGTTTTAGACTAGTATAATTATGGCAACATACCCAGCATAACTGGAATTTTCGCTGTCACATTCAAATACTCTCTTAAACATGAACAAGTTTATGTCACTGAACGCAGTGCTGGAAGATGAGCTTCCAGAATTCGATTTGCATCACAAATAAAGGAAGACAATACAGTATTTTCTTCCAGAAACTATTCTCGTATTTAATATATATTCATCTTCAGTAAATTACTTTTGTAATAAATAGTGCGTCAATAAAGTATTTAAAGATTTCAATATCACATTGTAAAATCTGTTTGCTTCTTTGCAACTGACATGCAATATTTGCAGTCCCTCAAGAGCTTCTAACTTGTAGAGAGTTTTCCCAAATTCGGAATGTGCTGTCGGTTTGCTGTGGACTTGGCAGGTGCTTTGTCTTTGCCGGCCAGAGAGGGAAAAGTTCTGCTGCAAACTCGGAGGTAATTGGATATGTAAAGAGTTTCCGAAGTGAACCAACCGTGTTTCATCCAAAGTTCACGTTTCTTTCGTGTGTGCTCTCCTAAGTCAATCGTATTGCCTTGTCTCTCATCCATTAACCATTATAAAACGAAGTGAGAAGGAAAAAAAGGCGGAGACCTTTCTTTCTTTTATTGCAATCGCGTTTCAAGTAAATATGCCACTATTGGACCGAATATAGACGACAGGCAAAAGATTCTTCATTTTTGTAAAGTATTGTTCTCAGCATGAAAATTACACATACCGTAAACAGGGGGAGGAACATAATAATAAAGTGCTCCTCAAAATCGATTATTATCGGAGAGAAAATCTCTTGAAAAGAAATGTTATAGATAAGTACCATGGAATTTTTTTATGGCAAGAGAAAGTACTGTTAACCAATAAACCGGTTGTGAAATGATTGTAAGAATGAGTATGACTCAGTAAATTAATTACCTGTTTATATTAAAAACAAAAGATAGGAAGAAGTGAAAAGTAAACTTTCATTCCCAACGTTTTAGCGACACAAACACTAATATACAGGGAGAAGACACTACTTGTTATAACATTTTTTTTTCTTTCATCTGTTAACAGTGTTTTCTTATCAATTAACATTGACTGGAACTGTTCTTATGACTGCTTTCACATATCACTGTCGTGAACATTATATTATGATAATGGAATAATTTCAATTATTTTTTCATCGTTGGTTTTTTGCATTACTTACCATGAATTTCCACAATTTATTCACACTTTGATACTATTAAGGTATTACTCGTTTACCTTAGATCAGAGAAGTATGGTTTTTCACGAATGTGATTCTATTTTTATGCTTGGTCTTAGTTTCAAAGAAGAGCGCAAAAATGACCTACATTTGCTGTCAAATATTTAAGTACGTTTGCATAGATGACTACAGGATCATCTATTTATATCACTTTAGGTTTCTGGTACGGCAGGAACTAACTCATGAACACTACCTTTGCTGAAATGTTCAAATGTTTGTAATTCTATCGGACCAAACTGCGTGGTCATCAGTCCGTAGCTTACAAACTACTTAAACCTAGGTAAACTAAACTACGGACAAACACACACACCCATGCCCCAGGGAGGACTCGAACCTCCACGGCGAGCAACCGAGCGCTCCGCAGCGAGACGCTTTAGACCGCTCGACTACTCCACCGCGGCACCTTTGCTGAACCAGTATGGTGTAGCCTTAAGAGTGCTTCTAGATTGCTACAGGTATAAACGCAGTTTAGATCTATAATCATGAATATGGCTATCATTGATGGAAAAGTAATATACCTGAGATAATAGGACACAGTTTAAATTCTATATATCTGCTTTTTATCCTACGAGCCTTTAACCCAGATAGCGCGGAATTATTTTTGGATTAATTTTTTTTCTCAGTAACTATTATGTAGCTTCAATATGACTGCACAAGATCGTTGTAAGTGATTTTTTTTCACAATCACGCCATTAGTTTTGCAATAGTGCCCTTATTTCTGGAATGGCGTCAAAGTGAATGTTTTATTATTTTAATATGATGAATCATTATTATTAAAACAACATTTAAGACGAAATATATACGTATAAATGTCTCAAAAATTGAAGAATGTTCACGAAATATAAACCCAACTACGAGGAAGTCCTCAGTATCTTCCGTATGAACCTCAACTTTGCAGCTGTATCCAACCACTTTGCAATCGACAATACAACCTAAAATTGATCTGCAATGGGAGCAGGTGACTCAAAGAAATGGAATATGACACTGTACACGAATTCTTACAGACAAGAATAAAAAAAGTAAGCTACCGTTCTTGTCTTGGAAAGACGACAGTGCTATCTGGGTTAAACATACATTACGATTATCGAACTCATTATCGATCGGCGAGTTCACCGTTTCCTTATTTCTTCTTTGCGGTATCAATAAATTCTTAAGTGTCAAATTAAATGCCGGCCGCGGTGGCCGAGGCGACTGAGGCGCTCCAGTCACGGTCTGCACGGCCACTACGGTCGGGGGTTCGAATCCCCCCTCGGGCATGGATATTTGTACCGACCTTAGGATTATCTAGTTCATAAGTAGTTTGTAAGTTTAGGAACTGATAACCCCGTAGTTAAGTCCCATAAGCTATACAAACATTTGAACATTTTTTTAAAATTGAATTTCATTTAAATTATCTAATGTCTCAAGATTCTCTTACGTATCAGTGAGTCAAGGGCCTGTGTCTTGTAAGTGAATAACCATGTACTCCGTGATGTCGCACAAGTATGAAGTTCGCGCCACCATGCACGCACGGCGCGGCGTTCTTGCGACGTCAGCCACGAGCGCCCTTTGCTGCAACTTCGCTCGTGGCCACGACTGCTGCATCGGCCACTTGGGAATCAGATAGGCACCAGTTAAGACTTGGCTATCGGATAGGCACTAGGAATCATCACTAGGCAGGCCTCTATCTAAATTATGTATCAGCATTCTGCAGTCAAGAACTATGTAAAAGTTAAGTATTACTAAGTCTCTATGAAATATATATCTTGTTCTAATTTAGCCTAGTGTTCTAGTTTCTGCTGTCCCACTGGCTGGTCACCTCCGTACCTGCACACGTGTGCATCTTTTATTCCTGTGTCGGTCTCTTTCTACTCGGCCACCGACACCTACGACAACCTGCGGAAACGAGACACAAAATACTCCGAGTAGTTGTAAATGACCACATGCTTGTTGGAGCAGTATCGTACACACAGAAATCTACTGAGGAGTGCAATTTTAAGGAATGTATTATGAAAGTTACGCAGGGAAATATAACCAAACTTCCTTCACAGTGTAGTGGACTCTTAGTTATATTGTGACACTTATTCTACATTACAAATCGTGCAAAGATTCGAAGGTAAGTCGAAAATTATCCGCAATGTAGCCGTAACGTTTATTGCAAGACAAAGAGCGCAGTTACGTTAACATCATTCTTCAATATAGTCTCCTTGCTGTTCAACGTACTTTACTTAAATTACTTAATTACTTAAATTACTGCAAACTTGAGTTTCCGGAGCGTTTCAGCAGAGTGGGCGGTTGTACGATGAGGGGCATTGTCGTGCAACAATAACACAACACCTTTCCACAGTAGTCAAATCAAATGTTCAAATGAAAATTCCTGGCAGAGTAAAATTGTGTGCCGGAACCGGGACTCGAACCTGGGACCTCTGCCTTCCGCAGGCAAAGGGCAAATGTTCAAATTTTAGTAAATCCATCGGACCAAACTGCGTGGTCATCAGTCCGTAGCTTACAAACTACGTAAACTAAGTTAAACTAACCCAAGAACAAACACACACACACACACCAATGCCCCGGGAGGACTCGAACCTCCGACGGCGAGCAACCGCGCGCTCCGCAGTGATGCACCTTAGACCGCTCGGCTACTCCACCGCGGCCCCACAGTAGTCCTCAGCGTTCGAATTGCAGGCTGTAGATTGTGGATGATTTCATTCGCAGAACCATAAATGATTGTCAGACGACGTACGACTTCATTAATAGTCACTCACCTGTCTAACGGAACTATGTCACGTGCCAGCTCAGTGTTGTTCAAATGTTTGTATAGTCTATGGGACTTAACTACGCGGTCATCAGTCCCTAAACTTACAAACTACTTATGAACTAGCTAATCCTAAGGGCGGCACAAATATCCATGCCCGAGGGGGGCATCTTTAATTGTAGAAACATTTTAATGATTGGCGGAAAATTATTGAAAATAATTGTTCCTAAGTAGAGGACCACTTTTAGAATTCAAAATGTTCAAATGTTTGTACAACTTATTCGACTTAACTACGGGGTTATCAGTACCTAAGCTTACAAACTACTTATGAACTAGCTAAGACTAAAGACGGCACAAATATCCATGCCCGAGGGGGGATTCGAACCCCCGACCGTAGTCAGGCTCCTTCCCCATGCCTGACACTTGTTCGACCGTTTCTTTTTTCTTTCTTTCTTTTATATATATATTTGTATTTCTCAATACATTAGAAGACACTCCATTGTGGCAAGACACTATTCCTGTATTGTACCGACAGTCTTTGGTGGATTTTGGCCCCTGATACAACTTCACACCACTGCTCGTTGTTCCCCTTTGATGCAAACTTCTTATGGAGCGGTCATGAATTATGTGCAACAAAAGGAGAACTGTAGGTATTGGGTCAAACTTTCATAGCATAACCACAACACCGTAACAGTAAAATAAACTATGACAGAATTCAGTATGAACAATATAAGGATAGTTATAGGTACTTCGAGGATAATTTTTTGCTTACCCTCAAATTTCTTTCAACCAATATATTGCTTGAAACCTCCTGGCAGATTAAAATTGTGTGCCGGAACCGGGACTCGAACCTGGGACCTTTACCTTCGTGGGAAAGGGATCTACTACTGAGCTATCCCGACACGACTCACAGTGCGTCCTCACAACTTTACTTCTGCCAGTAGGCAGTAGGCAAAGGTCCCAGTTCGAGTCCCAGTTCCGGCATACAATTTTAATCTTCCAGGAAGTTTCTTATCAGCGCACACTCCGCTGCAGAGTGAAAGTTTCATTCTGAACATATTGCTTCCTACTACGTAATCATTCTTCCCACGACCCATACGCCACTGGAGTAGGAGGAAGTGAGTACGGTACACAAAGTACCCTCTGCACCACACCATGAAGTGGCTTACGGAGTATGGATGTGGATGTAGACGTCATGAATATACTGTGCCTCACCCTACACCGAGTTCACCTTCTGCATTACCGTTACTGTCGTTCATAGCCCTCAAGCCATAGTAATTTCCCTTTTGTAAACAAAATTCATACTGCACCATGAACCTATTAGTGAGGCAACTACCAATGCAGGTCAGGTATGATCGACTCAAGGTGCTTACTAATTTACGCTGGGAACGTTAGCTAGAGTCATTTCCTTCAGTACCATAACTTCATTTATCTTACTTAACGATTAATTTGAAGATGGGATTAGATTAGCCGTTCTATAGATCCGTATTGAGGAGGTTCTCTTAAATGTCGAACATGTAAATATATTTTTTCTCTCTCTCTTATATATATATATATATATATATATATATATATATATATATATATATATATATATATATATCAAACGTTTGTAGAACTTATGGGACTTAGCTACGGGGTCATCAGTCCCTAAGCTTACAAACTACTTATGAACTAGCTAAGACTAAGGACGGCACAAATATCCATGCCCGAGGGGGGATTCGAACCCCCGACCGTAGTGGCCGTGCAGACCGTGACTGGAGCGCTTCAGTCCCCTCAGCCACCGCGGCCGTCCTATATATATATATATATATATATATATATATATATATATATATATTTGCAGCCTGAAATAATAATACTAATAAGTTTCGTAGGAATACAAAAAATACGAGGCATGTTTAAGTAAGTACCGTTTTGAAATAAAAAAAGACGTTTTAATATATCTCAATAATTTTATTTTTGCATGAATGTCTTTACCTTAATCTACTTTTCTACATAATTCCGGCCATATTGAGACAATCGTCATAACGTTGTACCAGTTTTTGAATGTCCTCCTCATAAACGTCTGCCGCCTGACTTGTTAACTACTGCATCACAACTGTTTTGACTTCGTCATCGTTTTGAAGACGCTGACCACCCAGGTGTTTTTCATTAGGAAATCATCACGCAAGGAGGAAATCTTACAGCGTCTGTTTTCTCTCACCTTATTGTCCATTTCCTGCACCAAACTTTCATTAACGACCGAAGGACGCTCACTCCGTTGTTCCTCATTCACATGTGTTCGCCCTTCTTTAAATGCTCTCACACACTTTCTTACCATTCCATCACTCATGTTTTCTCCGGAAAGTGCACAGATCTCACGGTGAATATCGATCTCTTTTTGGCCCTTAGCATTAAGAAATGTTATAACGGCCCATACTTCACAGTCGGCGGGACTCACGATTATCGGAGGCATCTTAAACACGAAGTACACAACTACACAAAGAAGAATCAGACTGTAATGGCGTTAGTGCGTAGACAATATATATAGTTACCTAGTGCGCATGCGCAGAACGCAGACCACAGCGCTGTGGCCGCGGTGTGGCAAAACGGTTCTTACTTGAGAAACACACATCGTACATCATTGTACTCTATTTATAAATGCATCAAGGGAGTACAAGGAGCTGGCCACTAGTACGTCTTTCAGGCTACTCCCTAACTAATCTTTAATTGTACAAACATTTTAATGATTTCCGGAAAATTATTGAAAATAATTGTTCCTCAGTAGAGGACCACTTTTAGAATTCAAAATGTTCAAATGTTTGTACAACTTATTCGACTTAACTACGGGGTTATCAGTACCTAAGCTTACAAACTACTTATGAACCAGCTAAGACTAAAGACGGCACAAATATCCATGCCCGAGGGGGGATTCGAACCCCCGACCTTTGTGGCCGTGCTGACCGTGACTGGAGCGCCTCAGTCACCTCGGCCACCGCGGCTGGCCTTTTAGAATTAAAGTTAGTGCTTTTATGTCCTTGTGTAGATCATTTCTGTTGCTAGTATTGTATGTATGAATGGAGCTGTTTGTTACAAAAAGGGATATATTCAAAAAATTCAAATGTTTGTATAGCTTATGGGACATAACTACGGGGTCATCAGTCCCTAAACTTACAAACTACTTATGGACTACTTATGAACTAGGACAGCACAAATATCCATGCCCGAGGGGGGGATTCGAACCCCCGACCGTAGTGGCCGTGGAGACCATGACTGGAGCGCCTCAGTAAGGGATATATTATTTTCGACAAATTTCATTAAGGAATAAATATACTGATTCCCAGTAATTAGTATACCCAGTTCTTTTAGGAGGTTTCTACATTATGTCCGTGAATTTACTCCACAAATAATACGTATTAGACGAATTTTGAAACTGAAAACAATTGTTTGACTTGAAGAGTTACCCCAAAATATTATACACGTAACATAACTGAATGAAAGTAAGCAAAGTAGGCAAGGTTTTCCATTTTTATGTCTCATATGTCTGCTAACTGACGAATTGCAAATACATATTTCTTAAGGCGTTTCTGCAGATCTATGGTGTGCTACTCACAGATGAATTTATTATCAAGTTATAATCCCAGGAATTTAATCCTGACAACCTCTTCTATCTGCTCTTCTTCATACTTTATGCATATGCTGGATTGAAACCTCTTACACGTTCTGTACTCCATGTAGTGAATATTTCCAAGTCCATGTCCTTGAAAATACCATTAGCAGATCTTTCTAGAACTATGCTCGACATGCCATTTATTGCAATACTTGTATCATCCACAACTAAAACGAACTCTGCTTCTAACAGTGTGTCTGATGAAGTACGGCCTGGACTTACCCAACAGTAAATATTTCAACAACTAACCTCGAAAGCTTCGTTAACATTTTAAGAATAAAATTGTTACATTAAAAATCAGTTGCAGCTCCATCACTAAAACCTGCCTGTTAACCCTCCGTCGGGCGCAGTCGGCCTCACAGGCCAGCAAAACACTTTTTTGATTCCCGTGCTTAACAGTGGTGGCCCAGCGGCCCGCCTCTCCGTTTACTCGCGTAACTTTGGGAACCTCACACAGTGCCGATCCGCAGGCTGCCATCGATTTCCACGCGGATCACGGGGAACTCCTTGGGCCTCACAGGCCGTCTGCGCCCGATTACGTTATAGTTTTTAAGGTGAGGTTTTTCAAGATATTTTTATTTTATTACTTCGTTTCAATCAAAATAAGTCTGTCCTCTGTGATTTTCACCGTTACTTTCGGAAAAAAGAAGACTTTGACGACCCTGGCCCTTCAGACTGAGTGTGCCTGATGGAGTTCTAATTTCAGTCTAAGGAGATACCTTCTACTATTCATAGTGTGAAGAGTCCCATTATTATTACACAACATCCAATGTAAAAGATATTGCTACAAATGACGCCACCAATTGAAAAACCTTGTGTCATCAACTTCTAACTGTACAGTTTAGCCTGTGTATGCTATGAATATATGTGGAATGTCGATTCGGCTGCAAACTCGACTGAAAAAGTTTTTACCCCACAAGGAACGGGGAAGTTCGCCCACATTACCTCCCAAATGGCTAAAACGTCGACCATGCGTTACGAGGGTGAAGAATCACGAATGTTCAGCTTGTCATCAACCAATTTGCTTGAGCGACGTATATGTTCTGTGCCATACCTGTGTTTCAGCTGTTGATTTGGGAGCTATAGCATCGATTTTTGGCAGCAAATGTGGCGAGAAAAGATGATTCCATGTCAGAATAGACTGCCTAATGTCCTTTAAAAAAACTTCATTACATTTATGGATGTCTGTTCGACCAATTTTTAATGCTCTTTGTGGGAAATTGGTAATATTGGTCACTTTAGTTTAAGGTGTATTGTGTTCAATAAATCCATTATTATGCTTTAAGTTTGCTGTAATTCCTTCCTTTAGATCCTCTTCAAGACTAGCCAACACGCATTTTGAATTTGATTTAACATGGCGGAGCTAGTCCACAAAATATGTGGGTGGCCTCTCAGGCCGGGTGCGCCTGATTTTGTTTCATCTGGAGGTGCGCCCGACGAAGGGTTAAAGATACGTTAAACTCTTCATTTATGAAATTAAGCAATATTCATTATTTTAATCTTACAAGGGAACATCATCAACTCGACCTCATATTTTCTTGAGAAAAAAATACACGAGCTAGATATCAACTACAGAAATAGGTATCACGTGAAAATTTGGGCCATTATTCTGATACTACGCTGTTACGGCCTCCTCAAAGTACAGCTTTTAAACATTCGCGCGCTCGGGTTAGTTCTCACTCGGCCCGGTTCACTATGGCCGCTTAATGCCCGAACGTGAAATGCTGTGCAATGAAGGGACAACAGCGAGTCTCCCGAAATGTGAAATTTGAAGAGCTAGGGACGTGGTGGAGGAAATAATATTACGAAATTCAAATCTGTACTGTAACTCTTTCAAGTTTACTCCACTTCAATAGTGTCAGATTTACATACAACAAAATGATGAGCATAAAAGGCATTTGAAAATTAAATTACGTTACACTGCTTATTTAAAAACCGTCTCACTCGTTTCCACTGCAGTTGTGACGCGCTGTATAAAACACAAACGTCTCGTTGCATGTATTCTTCTGTTATGGAGACGGGAAAAGTGATAGTCGACGATTTAAAATCATCAAAGCAGTTCTCAGAATCACTGACGACCTCAATTCCACGCCCAACCTCCGTTGAAGCAATGAAAGTGGTCGACGAATCTGACAGAGGTGAAATGCAGCGTCGTTATCTTCGACGTTTTCCTCTTGTAAATCTGCACCGAACCTGAAGCAGCTATTTTCTTCTATATCCAGCACAACTTCATCAGTGCAATTGTCTATGATATCTGCAACGCAGTTGAAAGATATAAGGAAAAGGATAAAGAAAGCGACGCGTATATTCTTTTACCGTGTATAGTACGTCTCTTAACTGCAAATGATTATGCTTACCGGTAACGACTTTAAAGAGTTCTAATTCTTTGAGTTTTAATCGTAGCAGATTAATCATTCCATACCGCTCCTGGAGATGTCGCAGGACAGCCTGTGGGTTAATTGACATCGCGAACACAAGCCTCTTACTAGACTCTTTTCACAGTACTAGACGTTCGGGCATTAAGCGGCCGCAGTGAAGCGGGCCGAGTAGGGACAACCCGAGTGCGCGCATGTATAAAAGCTGTACTTTGAGGAGGCTGTAGCTCCGTAGTAACTGAACAATGGCCAAATTTTCACTTGATAGCGATTTCTGTAGTTAATATCTAGCTCATGTATTTTTTCTCAAGAAAATATGAAGACGAGTTGATGATGTTCCCTTGCCAGTACGATAAGTCGATCCAGCAGAGGGCTCCATCCAAGTAAATAACTGTATTAAGGTATGCGTAGAGTTCGAAAAACAAATACAGTAATTAATGTGAAGGGCTGTAACGGTATAGCATTACATATTGATGAAGAACAACACGCTTAGAAAAATATAGTACAAACAAGAAAGCTGAAACTGTATGTAGTAACCAAAACAAAAGTATATTTTGCAATGTTTCACTATACAAAAACACAATAAATTGAATTTTCCGGCCGTAAGTATGGGAAAGTACCCTAATATAGTGTACCTTTTTTAAATGCATGGCTAGAATTAACTTTCAGTCTTTTAGCCATGGAAAATATGCTGAAATATTACCATGGAATTTGTAAATACTACTCTTGCAAAAAGTCTTCTAAATACTTACTCATTCAGTAACAACAGGATAAAGAAAACAAATATTCTACATTTCAGGTTTTTCCGTGTCATTATTACGTTTAAAATTAACATTAAAATTTAATGTATTTGTGTAACATTAGTGTAACTTGGAGAGGAACAATGTGGTTTCAGAAGGGGAAAGGGAACGCGAGATGCAATTGGACTCCTAAGAACCATCGGCGGAAGATATATTGAAAAGGGTAGAGAAGTGTATGCTGTCTTCATAGATCTCGAAAAGGCATTTGATAGAGTGCAGTGGGATAAGCTGTTTGACATCTTGAAAAGAAGGGAGTAAAGTGGAAGGAAGAAGATTAATTGCAAATCTGTACCAGAAACAGAAGGCACGAGTACAAATAGGTAATGGGATCTCTGAAGACAGCAAGACTGGGAGAGGTGTCAGACAAGGCTGTTGTCTCTCTCCAATTTTATTTAACATTTATCTGGAAGAAGTACTGGAAAGCTGTTTAAATGGGACACGAGGTGTAAGGATAGGTGGGAGGAAAATTGATTGCATAAGATTTGCTGACGATATGGTCATCCTTGCAGAAATAAAGATACACTGACTCAAATGCTATATGATCTGAGTGAAGCCTGTACAGCATATGGCATGAAAATCAATAAAAAGAAAATGAAAAGCATGGTCATAGGTTTAATGAAAAGAAAAGTGAAAATCAAGTTGGAGACAGAGGTCATAGAACAGGTGACAGCATTCAAGTATTTGGGAAGTTGGATTAAGGAAGATATGAATTGCCAACAAGACATCAAAGTGAGAATGGCTATGGCGAAAGAAGTGTTCCAGAAGCAAAGAAGACTCCTAACCAGTGGTTTAAACAAAGAATTAAGGAAGAGACTGGTTAAGTGTATAACATGGACTGTGGCCTTATATGGAGCAGAAACGTGGACATTGAGAAAGCAAGATGAGAAGAAAATTGAATCTTGTGAAATGTGGATATGGCGTAGGATGGAGATCAGCTGGATGGATAAAGTCAGAAATGAAGAAGTACTGAACAGAGTTGGAGAGGAACGGAGGATGTTGCTGACGATAAAGAACAGGAAACTACACTGGCTTGGCCACAGTTTAAGACGTAATTGTCTTCTGGTAGAGGCAATTGAGGGTTGCGTTCCGGGAAAGAGAGGGAGGGGCAGAAGAAGGTACCAGATGCTGGATGACGTCAGCAAGCCACTAGGAGGGTACCAAAGAACGAAGATGATAGCAAAAGACAGAGAAGCATGGAGGCTATGCAATCTAAACCTGCCATACGGCAGACAACCAAATGATGATGAGTGTAACATAGGCTAAATTTACACCAACTGTTTATTTCTAAAGTGCAGAGTTATGCTAGACATTCTGTTAATCATAATACAGAAATAGCTGTGGAGAACGAAACGTGCACAATACCGGCACCAATGAAATATCACAATGACCTCTGCTTATGGGTGTCGCAACGAGAGAAATATGGGCAATTTACCCTGATATGGATTTTCAACTATGGTAAACCGAAAAGCACCTCAGACCTCTTAATTAAAATTCGAAGATTCCTCTGGGTTTGGCAAGCATACATTGGCGACGGTATGTGGACGAGCAGGTAGGAAAATGTATCAAACCCAATAGCTCACTCTTGCTGACTATGACAGAAATATTACAATGTACTACATTATATACTTATAAAATGAATGAAAACATAATAATTCCTATTCATCAATTTTTCTCTGCTTCTGACACTCAACGAAATATCAAGAATTTGGAACTGCTACAACATGCCTCTTAACCACAAATATTCCAGAGCGAATCGACAACATCAAGTCGAATAAAATAACTTTCTCTTATTTAAATATCCCCGAGACAAGAATATGCACATTGTTTTTCTGTACGCAGAACTAGTACTCATCTGATATGAAAGGATTGTTTCCTGTCATGACAGAGGAAGTCGTGTAATCGCGAGGACAGTGTATGGTGATCCAAATGTACCACACAGTCCGTGTGGACTTTTCTGCTCTCTAACCAACTTCATTTCCCAACAAAAGATACATGACGTACAGTCGGTGACAGAATTCGCGAGACCCCTCGCCTAATAGCTATACACAACCGCAAAGTTCTGCTGCTTGGTGGGAAGTATATACAGCTAGGCAACACGATCGTACATACTGTCGATTACCCATCTGACACGAAATCTGAGAGGAAAAATGTTATCTTCCAGTATCGCAGCCAGTTGTAACAACACGCGTGCTTTCAATGCGAGTTGAAGGCGACTTCGAAAACTGATTTTAGAAACTGCTTTGCGTGTTAGCCATAGCGTTTCAAGCTGTTCGCGACCGACGAATTCCTTTCCACATTTCTTTTCTTATAGTTTCAATGAAGAATTGAGATGCTGCAGTCCGTGAATATTTTCGGACGTTACTGACACATTCAAATGGAAAAATTGCATGCATATCATAGAATTAATTCAATTACATGAATGGACTTTGTTATGAACCTAAGTGTTAAATCATGGTGCATCATGTTCCGAGTATCGCTGACAGTTTCAGCCCACCGCCTCAGTTGCGCTATAAAGACGACAACCGTTTGGCGCTGCAGATCACTGATGGTATTTCCGGGAGTGAAGGTATCGTGTCATTTCCACTGGTTCTCTTTCGGTTGATGTTGCAACTAAGATATCAGCACAAATTTAACAAACATAAGCCAGCTGTGTCACCACAAATTACAGTTCTCCTCAGATGTTTGGTACTTTTCCATACTCCTTGTCTTATTGAAATGCCTAATATTAAGCATTCGATAACATGTTGTGCTATTATAATACCAGATACGATTATGTCAAATGAATTTGCAGAGAAGCAAACAAATGATGAAGATAAGCTTATTTATCTCGCCAAATGGCCAACTACTGATCTACGAGCGACAGTTCGATTACTGACTCTTTCACATTTTTCATCTATTTTGAAATATGGCTCATTATCTTTCTCACGTAACAATAATAAACACACATGATAATTGCCGCGGTGGAGTAGCCGAGCGGTCTAAAGCGCCTCGCTGCGGAGTGCGCGGTTGCTCGCCGTGGAGGTTCGAGTCCTCCCTGGGGCATGGGTGTGTGTGTTTGTCCTTAGGTTAGTTTACCTAGGTTTAAGCAGTTTGTAAGCTACGGACTGATGACCACGCAGTTTGGTCCGATAGATTTGCAGACATTTGAACACATGATAATTGAGTAACAATCTTCATCGCAATCATTGTGAGGAAATTATTACTCCGTAACCATGAAAATATATTGATAATATTATATGGAACATGTGCAACAGAGAATTGTGTTGCATCAAATGAATTTCTTTAAACTATCGTATCCAACACATAATTGTATTTTTATTCCGTTTCTTTCAATAACGACGCAAAAGCTACGTTTTTCGTGCAAGCAACATTAGGAATATTAAATCGCTGTGACATTAAAATCCGTAGTCGTTTAATATAATCCTGTTTCAATCCAGACAGTAGTACGACAACAAGAATTCCGAATACTGGCGAGCTCGGTGTTCGCCACTTGGCTTCCCCAGAGGTTGAAGAGATCTTTTGGTGTGAGTTGGTCACTGGCGAGTTTCGAAGACGATATGTTTCGCATACTAATCAAAAATATAAACCCGCCAAACCACCCGCACCTAGTAATACATCATGCAGGAAGTAGACGTCTGAACAATCACCTTAGAATGAAGTCGGTCATCTATTCAAAGAAGCAGGAATTAATTTGATAATGGAAACAGCAAAAACATGTAGATTGAATAATTTGTAAAATCTCAAACCAAAAGTCGACTTTTGGTGATTCTCCATCGTAGCAATTAGAGGAGTGAAAGATTCTAAAGCTAATTCCTTGGTTTTAGAAGCCGCAGCCGTTTATTCTGTAGTAGGACAGCATTACACACTGGTGGGTTTCCGTTACTTCAAAAAGAATTTAAAAGCAATTTTCTGTAAGTTCCATTACATGACGACCAAAGTTGGTGACGATAACATTCTATACTATCGATATACCGGGAATATTACTACTATATATCGTACACAGAGATCTGCAACCAACTTCGAGGGGGAAAAAAACTCTTGGAAAACCTCCGACCTGAAAGAAAAAAAAAATCAGATATCGTTTATGGCTTCTTACCATCAGGGAGGACTCGAACCTCCACGGCGAGCAACCGCGCGTTCCGCAGCGAAGCGCTTTAGACCGCTCGGCTACTCCACCGCGGCAATTATCATGTGTGTTTGTTATTGTTACGTGAGAAAGATAATGAGCCATATTTCAAAATAGATGAAAAATGTGAAAGAGTCAGTAATCGAACTGTCGCTCTTTGATCAGTAGTTGGCCATTTGGCGAGATAAATAAGCTTATCTTTATCATTTGTTTGCTTCTCTACAAATTCATTTAACATAATCGTATCTGGTATTATAATAGCCCAATATGCTGTCGAATGCTTAATATTAGGCATTTAAATAAGACAAGGAGTATGGAAAAGTACCAAACATCTGAGGAGAACTGTAATTTTTGGAGACACAGCTGGCTTATGTTTGTTAAATTTGTGCTGATATCTTAGTTGCAACATCAACCGAAAGAGAACCAGTGGAAATGACACGATACCTTCACTCTCAGAAATACCATCAGTGATCTGCAGCGCCAAACGGTTGTCGTCTTTATAGTGCAACCGAGGCGGTGGGCGGAAACCGTCAGCGATACTCGGAACATGATGCACCATGATGTAACACTTAGTTTCATAACAAAGTCTATTCATGTAATTGAATTAATTCTATGATATGCATGCAATTTTTCCATTTGAATGTGTCAATAACGTCCGAAAATATTCACGGACTGCAGCATCTCAATTCTAATTGCGGTCTTTGTTCCTTGAAACTATAAGAAAAGAAGTGTGGAAAGGAATTTGTCGGTGCGAACAGCTTAAAACGCTATGGCTAAGACGCAAAGCAGTTTCTAAAATCAGTTTTCGAAGTCGCCTTCAACTCGCATTGAAAGCACGCGTGTTGTTACAACTGGCTGCGATACTGGAAGATAACATTTTTCCACTCAGATTTCGTGTCAGATGGGTAATCGACAGTACGTACGATCGTGTTGACTAGCTGTATATACTTCCCACCAAGCAGCAGAACTTTGCGGTTGTGCATAGCGATTAGGCGAGGGGTCTCGCGAATTCTGTCACCGACTGTACCTGTGGATTGCTCCATGGAAGGGCTTTGTTCTCACCGTCATCTTTTCTCTAATCTACATCTACATCCACATAGATACTCTGCAAATCACATTTAAGTGCCTGACAGAGGGTTCATTAACCACTTGCCTTTCTCTACCGTTCCATTCTTTAATAGCGTGTTGGAAGAAAGAACACCTAAATCGTTCCGTTTTCGATCTGATTTCTCTTATTTTATTGGGATGGTTATATCTCCCTATGTAGGTGGGTCCTAGAAAAATATTTTCACATTCAGAATTAAAAGTCGATGATTTAAATTTCGTAAATAGATCTTACAGTAACGAATAACGTCCTTCTTTTAATGATTTCCACCTCAAATCGTGCAATATTTCCGTGACGCTTTCCCCCCTGTAAAGTGATAAAACAAAACCAGCTGCCCTTCTCTGAACCTTCTCAATATCAGAATGAAACTTCACTCTGCAGCGGAGTGTGCGCTGACATGAAACTTCCTGGCAGATTAAAATTGTGTGCCGGGACCGGAACTCGAACCTGGGACCTTTGCCTTTCGCGGGCAAGCGCACTATCGACTGTGCTATCCCGACACGACTCACGATGCCGCCCCAAAACTTTACTTCCGCCAGTACCTCGCCTCCTACTTTCCAAACTTCACAGAAGCTCTCCTGCAAACATCCCTTAGGCTGTGGCTAAGCCATGTCTCCACCATATCCTTTCTTCCAGGAGTGCTAGTCTTGCGTGTTTGCAGGAGAGCTTCTGTGAAGTTTGGAAAGTAGGAGGCGAGGTACTGGCGGAATTAAAGTTGTGGGGCGGCATCGTGATTCGTGTCGGGATAGCACAGTCCGTAGTGCGCTTGCCCGCGAAAGGCAAAGGTCCCAGGTTCGAGTCCCGGTCCCGGCACACAATTTTAATCTGCCAGGAAGTTTCTTCTCAATATCTTCCGTCAATTCCACTTCGTAGCGCTCGATTCCCCGACATGTTCTAACGTCGGTACATGTCTGTTATAGGACTCCAGTACTCTTCTACATCGCCGGCCGCCGTGGCCAAGCGGTCTGCGGCGCGGCTGTCACGGTCTGCGCGGCCACTACGGTCGGGAGTTCGAATCCCCCTCGGGCATGGATATTTGTGCCGTCCTTAGTATTAACTAGTTCAGAAGTAGTTTTTAAGTTTAGGGGCTGATGACCCCGTAGTTAAGTCCCATAAGCTCTACAAATATTTGAACATTTTTTTGAACACTTCTACATCAGCTGACCACCGGCGAGATGTCGGCTCCTGCGTAGCTTCGAGTTCGACTCCTGCGCTACAACTAACTACGGACGCAGAGGAAGTATCTAGGAGGAACTCCAGCGTTCCCAGGGCAGTATGAAGTTGATGCGAGACAGCAATTAGAGTTGGGAGCGAATCTCTCATTCACACGTTCCAACCTACTTCAATACGGTTCAAAGACCCTGTAAAAATAACTAGACTCCCTGACGGCGCTGCTGTCTCGGGTCAATTTGAACCTTCGCTCGGCCGCCATGGTAGTGGCAAGCGTCACATAAATACGAATGTTGTTAGCAGGTAAATCGTGTATTAAATAGGTACTGCGGGATATATATACACAATTGATAAGTCACGTCTGTGCTGTTTGTCTACTGCACTGTGCATGAAGCACGATGGTGAAGAGCTGCTCAGGGTTTAAATGCATAAATCAATTTAATAAAGGAACAAAAGGAACGAATACTGTCTTCCCATTTATATTTCTCAGGAATACAAGTAGCCCTACTACTTGTGTTCAAAGATAGTTAGCTTTGCTTAACAGGCTGTTAGTCAAGACAATATAGGATTGAATGAAATAAATAATAATGGTAGCTCTAAAAAAGGAGCTACTTTAGGCAGTACTGGTGGACAGGAAGTTCAAAAAGTTTCATTTTATGATTGTGTAAAATAACTATTGGTGTCACGAAATTAGTTGCCTAACTGCGTTTCGAATTTTTGTTTATGAAATTAATATTGGCAACTTGTAACGCAGAATTTAAAGGTAATCTGCTTTACATGTAGGTATAACAATTGAAAGGAGTTCGCAGCACTATGTATAGTTGCATATATGAATTACATATAGCCAAACTGGATGCACTTTGTGAAGTAGAACCCTATGACAATAGTTGTTGACTTTTGAGCAGCTCACGCTACGTATGGTAGTTGGATTTCTGCATTAAAAATACTAATCTTCTTCCTAGATACCCTAATTCTAATGTTAGATGCATTAGTTAAGAGAAAGGCATGGCATACTTCGTGTTCTTAAAAGAATTTGGTAGTGGCTGATTGCTGTATTCACAAGCTAAGAAGCTATTTTTCAGTTGTGTATCTGATGGCATATTTCACTTTCACAGTTGATTTTTAACATTAGCTGTTTCAGGCAGCCCTGTTTGATGTTTTGATGCTATGAAATATCTAATTATTGGAGAAAACAGCACTCTACATCTATATCTACATGGGATACGCTGCAAATCACATTTAAGTGCCTGGCAGAGGGTTCATCGAACCACCATTATACTATTTATCTTCCATTCCATTCTCGAATAGTGCGCGGGAAGAAAGAACACCTGAATCTCTCTGTTCGGGCTCTGATTTCTCGTATTTTATTCTGATGATCATTTCTACCTATGTGAGTAGGAGCAACACTATATTTTCGCATTCGGAGGAGAATGTTGGCGATTGAAGTTTCGCAAGTAGCCCACGCCGCAGCGATAAGCACCTTTGTTAATGATTCCCATCCCAGACCCTGTATCATTTCCGTAACGCTGTCTCCCCTGTATCGCGACAATACGAAACGAGCTGCACTTCTTTGGACTCTTTCGATGTCCTCCGTCAAACGCACCTGATAAGGAACCCACACTGGGCTGCAATACTCCAAAAATGGACGGACAAGCGTAGTGTATGGAGTTTCATTTGTAGTTCTGTTGCATGTTTTAAGGATTCTGCCAATAAAACGCAGTCTCTGGTTCGCCTTTCCCACGATATTATCTACGCGTTCTTTCCAATTTAAGTCTGAAGTAATAGTAATTCCTAGATATTTTGTGGAGTTTACAGCATTCACTTTTGATTGATTTATCTTGTAAACAAAGTTTAACGGATTTCTTTTCGTACTCATGTGGACGACTTCACATTTTTTACACAATACTGATATCTTATTCATATCGTTCTGCAGTTGGTTTTGATCTTCAGATGATTTTACTAGATGGTAAATGACGGCGTCATCTGCAAACAACCTAAGAGAGCTACTTAGATTTTCCCCTAAATCGTTTATGTAAATAAGGAACAGAAGAGGACCAATAACACAACCCTGTGGAACGCCCAATATCACATCTGTTTTAGTCGATGCCTTACCATGTAAATCTATCGGACCAAACTGCGTGGTCATCAGTCCGTAGCTTACAAACTACTTAAACATATGTAAACTAACCTAAGGACAAACACACACACCCATGCCCCAGGGAGGACTCGAACCTCCACGGCGAGAAACCGCGCGCTCCGCAGCGAGATGCTTTAGACCGCTCGGCTACTCCACCGCGGCATTACGGCATCTGTTCGTAACTCGAAATCTGGAATATTGGTTTCGTCTTCTTTGGTGAATGAGTTTCTAAAAGCTATGTTTAGTAACTCTGATTTAGTAGCGCTGTCATCGGCAGGATCGCCATTACTATCACGTAGTGAGGGTATTGTTTGTTTTGCCCCTAGTATATTTTACATATGGCCAAAATCTCTTTGGGTTTTCAGTTAAATTTCGAGAAAGAGTTTCGTTGTGATAAGTATTGTAGGCATCTCGCATTGAAATCCTCGCTAAATTTCGAGCTTCTGAGTACGATCGCCAATCCTGGGGATTTTGTGTTCGTTTAAATTTAGTATGCCTTTTCCTTTGCTTTTGCAACAGTGTCCTGACGTGTTTTTTGTACCAAGGGGGATCGCCTCCTTCTTTTATTAATTTATTTGGTATAAAACTGTCAATTGCTGTCGATACCACTTCTCTGAATTTGAGCCACATCTGGTCTACACCTACGTTTAGTGTTAGAAACGAGTGGAAGCTGTCTTTCAAGAAGCAATGTATTTTGTTTCTATCCGCTTTCCTGAACAAATATACTTTTCGTTTATTTTTAGTAACTTTGGGACTTTCGATAATCAATTTCGCTACGACAGCTCTGTGTTCACTAATACCTGTATCTGTTTTGATGCTCGTTATGAGCTCAGGATTATTTGTTACTAAGAGATCAAGTGTGTTTTCACATCCATTTACAATTCTAGTTGGCTCATGAACTAATTGTTCGAAGTAATTCTCAGAGAATGCGTCGAGTACAATTTCGCACTATGTTCTATGCCTACCTCCTGATTTGAAAATATAATTTCGCCAACAGATCGAGGGTAAATTAAAATCACCGCCTACTATTATCGTGTGAGTCGGGTACGTTTTTGAAATTAAACCCAGGTTTTCTTTGAACATATCTGCTATTGTATCGTCAGAGTCGGAAGGCCGGTAAAAGGAACCAATTACTAACTTCTTACGATTTTCGGGTACAACATCTACCCATAATAGCTAGCAGGAACTATCAACTTCAACTTCGCTACACGAAATACTACTTTTGACGGCAACAAACATGCCACCACCTATTTTGTTTCATCTATCCTTTCTGAACACCGTTAGATCTTTTGCAAATACATCTTCTGACCTTATTTCCGGCTTGAGCCAACTTTCACTGCCTATAATGATGTGTGTTTCGGTGCTTTCTATTAACTCTTGGAGTTCTGGTACTTTCCCGACACAGCTACGACAACTTACAACTGTTATACCGATAGTTTCCGGATCTACATTTCTCCTGTGATCCACCTGCACCCTTTGAGATTGCCCATTTTGTTTTTCCCCGAAGCCCTTTATCCTTAAAAACCGCCCAGTCCACGCCACACAGCCCCCGCTACCCGTGTAGCCGCTTCCTGCGTATAGTGGACTCCTGACTATTCAGCGGAACCCGGAAACCCACCACCCGATGGCGCAAGTCAAGGAATATGCAGCCTACACGGTCGCAGAACCGTCTGAGCCTCTGATTCAGACCCTCCACTCGGCTCTGTACCAGAGGCCCACAGTCGGTCCTGTCAACTATGCTGCAGATGGTGAGCTCTGCTTTCATCTTGCAAGCAAGACTGGCAGTCTTTACCAGTCGCTCAAAACCTGAGAGGACCTCTTCAGATCCGAAGCGACACACATCATTGGTACCGACGTGAGCCACCACCTGCAGTTGGCTGCACACCGTACCCTTCATGGCATCCGGAAGGACTCGTTCCACATCTGGAATGACTCCACCCGGTATGCACACGGAGTGCACAATGGCCTTCTTCCCCTCCTTGGCAGCCATATCTCTAAGGGGCTCCATCACCCGCCTAACGTTGGAGCTCCCAACTACAAGCAAACCCCCCCTCCCCCCCCCCCCCCGGATCTCGCAGGCTGGGTAAAGACGTAAAGTGAGAAACTCTTCCGAAATTAATGTTTGTTCAGAAGTTTCACTATCGTAGAATATACTGAGAAAGTGCCAAAAAATCGTGTCTGACGATAAATTCCGTTCATAAGCTGCACTTGGCACGGTATAAAAAGTATATGTTATAGTTCTGGAGCTCCCAACTACAAGCAAACCCCCCCTCCCCCCCCCCCCCCCCCCGGATCTCGCAGGCTGGGTAAAGACGTAAAGTGAGAAACTCTTCCGAAATTAATGTTTGTTCAGAAGTTTCACTATCGTAGAATATACTGAGAAAGTGCCAAAAAATCGTGTCTGACGATAAATTCCGTTCATAAGCTGCACTTGGCACGGTATAAAAAGTATATGTTATAGTTCGGTTTTGTTAGGAAGAGCAAACGCTGTTGGCCAATTTCTACACCGTATATGTAATAAATTTACAAACAACCGATAGTTGCTGCATATTCAAGCGCTGTTCAATTTGTCTGCTGTTCTCAGTCGGCCGCTTACGGGATTGTGGGGGCTTGGTACGATTCTACAAAAAAAAAAAAAAAAAAAAAAGAGGCGTGGCAGCAGGGCGCCTACCTCCCGCTGAGCTAGTACGGACGCGGTCGCACTGTCAGCGTACAGGACGTCGGAAGGCCGCCTACGTCATCGACCTGGTCGCCTGGAGTACGCAGCCCTGTGTACCACTTCAGAATAAATGTTTTAATGGACAATGTTCTTTCATTACGCCAACGGCAGCACTAGAACCGCCCCTACCTCTTCCTGCAGGGCATACCGTGGTGGTTAGGAGTCTGGCCTACTGAAAAATAACCAGCTCTCCAACGCCACCTAAGTGTATTCCCACCAAGGGATGCGCCGGCAACCGCTCGACCCTCATCTAAGTGAAGTACATGAAAAGCCTTTTGTGTTTTTGAGACGCCGTAATGTTTGGTTTAGTATTAGCTTTAGTCTTTCTTCAGGAGAGAACGCACAAGTGTTATGTAGGCAGTCAATTTGGTGGAGCTGTTGCATCTTCGAAGTGTTTTGCCAATGAAACGAAACCTTTGATTCGCCTTCCCCACAATATTTTCTATGTGTTCTCTCCAGTCTGAATTGTTCGTAATTGTAACTCCTAGGTATTTGGTAGAATTTGCGACCTTAAGGTTAGGTTGGTTTATTGCGTAACTAAAGTTCAGCGCATTTCTTTTAGTGGTCATGTATATTACTTCAAACTTTTCTTTATTTAGTGTTAATTGCCAATTTTCGCACAGTGTAAAAATTTAGTGTAAATCGCTTTGCAGTTGCTTTTGATCCCCTGCTGATTTCACTAACCGATAAACGACAGCATCATCTGTGAACAGTCTAAGGGAGCTATTCAGATTGTCTCCTAAATCGTTTATAAACACGAGGAAGCGTAGGGGACCTATAACTCTTCCCTAATGTTCAATATAAGTTATTAATGTGGCATGTAATGTCATTATCCTATGTAATATTATGAACAGTCATTAACTCTATCAAATGAGCCATAAAAATGGATCTGATTGAATACAGTGCAAAAGAAAACCATTTTATGTGAACAAAGTTAGTGACATTTAAAAAAAAATAATTAAAAAAATGACAACAGTACACTAATAGACGAGAGACATGTTCTTTTTTTTAAGGGTTTTTGTATTGAAATTGTTTCCTGAAGATGATCTTTGTGAATGTGAACACGTCTCTTTATTAAATAATTTTAAGTAAACAAACGAATTAATGGATTATTCGTGGAAAAGTCTTTCCCTATAGATCTGTCTGTATGCAGTGGACTTGAAGCCTCGTAATGCTTGCACATGTTTCTGGTTTTTATGGTGTATAACATTAATGAAGGTCACTTAAACTGAAAAGCAAGTGAAATCCATAATCCAGTAGCTCCTCAGTGGTAAGATTTGTCTAAAAATTTCGCCCATAATCACAAGAGTTTAATAAATGACAAAATGAAAAAAAAAAAAAAAAGGAAAAAATGTAAATAAAAGAAGTATGTACATAAGACCGCATTATGGACGCCGATGTTTTATATCTATTAAAAGCGCACATTGTTTGTTGTTGGTGTTGTTGTTTTGCTGTGGTCTTCAATCCGCAGACTGGTTTGATGCAGCTGTCCACGCTACCCTGTCCTATGCAAGCCTCTTCATCTCTGAATAAGAACGACAAACCACATTCTTTTGAACCTGCTTACTGTAGTCGTGTTTTGATCTCCCTCTGGGATTTTTATCCCACCCACTTCCCTCCAATCCTAATTTGACGATTCCCTCATGCAGGGGTCTATAACTTATCGAAATAGTTGGTAGTAACGCTGTTTTTCTCGTTACGTTTCGTGCCAAGTAACTAATAACGAAAAGGGCCTGAATATCATTATCGCGGATTGGAACGGAATTGACGGTCAAGGCTAAGTAACATTACGTCGAAGAACGTTATTGCTAAAAGGAAATTCAATTACGTTCCACAACGTAACGCAATAGTAACCAAATAAAAAATGTTTGTGAAGCTTATGGGACCCAACTGCGGGGTCATCAGTCCCAAAACTTACAAACTACTTATGAACTACCTTATACTAAAGACAGCACAAACATGCATGCCCGAGGGGGGATTCGATCCCCCGAAGGGGAACGGCCAAGCGCATCGCAGCATAGCTCCTCGAAGTGTTTCTTTTTGTATTTCATGGAAGTGATGAAATTAAAATATGAACTTACTGAACTGCCCTTTAAGTTCCAAGAGCAATTGCAAATAATATGTGTTCTCCACTGAAATTAAATACGTGTTTCTTCTTGATCTTGGTTGTGGGTAACTTAACAGAACCAAAACTTAAGATCCTCCGTTTAAAATTAACATAAAATCCGTACATTTTTAATAGTAACAAAATATTGTAAATCCTCTTTTCATTATCCAATCTTGACCCAAGAAAGTAACAAAACCATCCCTGTGACATTTGCACCGTTATTGATCTTCAAATCATTAAAACAAGTGAGGAAGAACAAAATATAACTGTTTGATTCCTTGATAATCCTTGGTACATTCATCAGGGTATTCTTTTATCCGATGCCTTGTTTTTCAAATAATATGTCCAGCATATTACCGAATTTCGTTTTTGTGTTGCAATTTCTTTTCATTTTCCAGTAAGCTATTTTCATGTAAGTTTCAAAGCTCGCGAAATTGTCGTCACTCCTGTAATTGACGATGTATGACACATAATGTCCGAGCATCCACATGACTGTGTTGTTTTTAGTTATTGGGTAATATTTACTGTCCGGCCAGAGAAGTATTTCCGTCGAGTATCTGGAAGCTGCGCTGCGCGTTAAGAGGCCCAGCCTCTGTTGCACCCACTTCCAGTTCAAATGTTCAAATGTTTGTATAGTTTATGGGACTTAACTACGGGGTCATCAGTCCCTAAACTTACAAACTACTTATGAACTACTTACGAACTAGGACGGCACAAATATCCATGCCCGAGGGGGGATTCGAACCCCCGAACGTAGTGGCCGTGCAGACCGTGAGTGGAGCGCCTCAGTCCCCTCGGCCACCGCTGCCGGCCACTTCCAGTTCGTCAGATGCCCGCCGCAGGTGAATCTGTGGCGTTGCCGGCCGCGATGGCCGAGGGGACTGAGGCGCTTCAGTCACGGTCTGCACGGCCACTACGGCCGGGGGTTCGAATCCCCCCTCGGGCATGGATATTTGTGCCGTCCTAGTTCGTAAGTAGTTCATAAGTAGTTTGTAAGTTTAGGGACTGATGACCCCGTAGTTAAGTCCCATAAGATTTACAAAAAAAAAAAAAAAAAAAAAAAAAAATCTGTGGCGTAGGGTGTCGACCAGGCCGCATCGCTCACACTTGTCACAGTTGTGTACGCCAATTCGGTGCAGTCGCTCGTTTGTGGCTATAACGTTAGTAACTACTTTATACCAAGTTGAGGCCACGTCGGAGTTGTGGATCGGTAAACTTAAATTATGCCTCACACATTTCCAATCTACTCCCGGATACTTGATGTCTATAGGGATTTTAGTTGCGGACTGGTTCCACGTCGCTTGTATGATTTTTGAGGTGAGTACTGTCTGATTCAAAACGTTTTTGTCGATGTAGCTGGCTTCAAGATAATAGAGCCTGACGTGTTTCAGCTTGAAGTGGATTTTCCTGATATCAACTGGGGGATGAACGTTGACAGGTCTCACTGTTGAGAAAAGCCAATGTGTTACACTTTGTGGTTAATTTTTGACCGTTGTTGAGGTTCGTTTGATGTACAGTGCAATGCTTTTCCTGTCGATATCTGGTAGGTTGAGTCCACCAGACTGTCGTGGAGTGGATAATGTTTTGTATCCCATCCTCGTCGTCACTTTTGTGTCCCTGCCTCGTCGCCGCTTTTGTGTCTCGTTTCCGTCGTAGGTGTCGGTGGCCGAGTAGAAAGACCGACACAGGAATAAAGGATGCACGCTTGTGCAGGTAGGAGGTGACCAGCCAGTGGGACAGCAGAAACTAGAAACACTAGAGTAAATTAGAACGAGATATATATTTCGTAGAGACTTAGTAATACTTAACTTTTACATAGCTCAGTACTGCAGAATGCTGATACATAGTTGAGCTTGAGGCCTGCCTAGTGCCTATCCGATAGCCAAGTCTTCACTGGTGCCTATCTGATTCCGAAGTGTTAGCTGGTTCTTATCTCAGCCCCAAGTGAACGATGTCGTACAGTGGTAGCCACGAGCGGAGTTGTAGCAGAGGGCGCTCGTGGCTGACGTCGTAAGAACGCCGCGCCGTGCGTGCATGGCAGCGCGCGGCGAAAGTAGGTGGCGCGCACTTTAGACTTGTGCGACACCACACAATGTACTGTATTTCAATTTGAATATGTGTCCTTTCCAGATGAAACGGTTCGATTTTTGCATTATATATTTGGCTGCAGTTTTGGGATTGGAAAGATCTGAGCCATGTAATAGGCTTTGCTGAAGATGTAGGTAACGAGCAGGCGAATACGTTGAAGTAGATTTAAAGAGCGCCAATTGTTTTCGTACACTGCGCACCGCATTTTATCGGAAACCTGTTTCCTATTCTGGGCTCCCATTTTCAGTGGGTATTTGTCTATTATCATTCCCAAGGTCTTATGGCTGTCTGCTATCTTCGCCCACGTGACAGTGGGTGCGTCCAACCCACGGATGTTGACAAACTTCGTTTTACTTTGATTAACTTGAGCGCCTGATGCTCGACAATATCTGTCTATTGTTATCTTGAGGGTCAATAACTCGTTCTCATTCGAATTAACACCCCTACGTCATCGGCGTATCCTATAGACAGACCGGTCAATTGCTGGTTAATCGAACGTAATAATAGTTCGAGAGAGATGACGAATAGCTGCATGGAAAGGGGACTGCCTTGTGGTATTCCACGTCTGATCTCAATAGGTTGCGTAAGCTGTCCGTTGATGTTGACCCTTGTTTTGATGCCTGTTATTAAATTGTGCACCACGTTGACAACCCTGTTTTGCAACCCACAGTGTCTCATTACATGACTGAGATAAGGGTGGCGGACTCGGTTAAATGCTTTGCAGAAATCTATAAACAGAAATGCACATTTGACGTTAGTCACTGAGGCTATAGATATAATGTCTCTGTACTCCGAGTGGTTGTCATAATGGAACGACCAAGTATACAAGACTGGTGGTCGTCGATCACTTTTTTCATTACAGGAGTTAACCTGGCATTCAATGCCCTTGCAAATGTTTTGTAATCAAAATTTAACAGGGTTATTGGACGATAGTTATCAAGCTTTGTCCGGTTTTTGCCCTTAGGTATCAGTACTATCCTGCTTTCCTTTATCTCCGCAGGAATGTCAACACCCCTCATAACCTCGTTAAGTACTGCTGTAAATGTCTGGCCAATTATAGACCAATACCTCACGTAAAATTCCTTGGGCAGCCCATCAGGGCCAGGGGACTTATTTGATGGTGAGCAAGTAATCAGTTCTAAGATTTAGTCTACGGCAAATTCTTCGAGGATTGCACAATTGTCAGAGTGCATGATTTCTTGTGGAAGGGTTTGGATCATGTGATCATCAGTGTCGTCACTGGTCTCATACTCCGAGTAAAGCTCACTGAAGTACTGATGAGCCACTTGAAGAATGTCTCTTTGGTGAGTGTGCTGAGTGCCATCCTTCGAGTCGAGCGCGTCAATGAAAGTTCGACTGCGATTTAATCGGTGTTTGATCAGATGGTACAAGGATGTGGCTTCTTCTTCCTGTAAAGATTTGATCTTCGCCTAGATTTTCAGGCCTTCAAGTTGCTGGCGCTTGATACTTATGAGTTTCACTTTTATCTTTTTTATATCGTGTAAGTTAGTGTTGGTTGGGGATGATGTATCATACAGCTCCCTCAGGACCGACTCGTAAAAATTATCGTCCGTTTTACGTCTTGAGCTGTTCGCCATCCATTTTTTTTAAGCGCTTGTCTCATTTTCCGTTTCACCACACAGTTCCACCAAGCTATTTTGCTGGTGTAACGGCAACACGGTTTAAGGCAGTCCGTCCACGTCGCACGGATGAGTTCTTCTAATTCAGCGTCTTTAAGAAGTTATATATTGAGATTCCATTGAGTCCTAAATCTTTTGCATGGCTATTAGTTGTAAATTAATTATAACTGAAAGCGCACAATGGTCCGAGAAAGTGGCCGGGATAACATCGACGTCAAGAAAACGAGGGCAGGTGTTGTCAGAGATGTACATTCTATCAAGACGGCTGCATGAAGTAAAGGTGAAGTATGTAAATCTAACTAAAGTAGGGTGCTTTAGCTCCCACGCATCCCGCAACTTACAATTCCGTACCAAATCATGCAGCTCTTTGCAGAAGTTAAAATTGGGTGACTGATCTTTTTTATTAAGAACACAGTAACAATCGCCACATAATATTAGTTGTGCAGGATCCCTTCGTAACAAATAAATTAGCTCTTCTTTATAAAATTTGGCTCGTTCGGTTTTGTGGGACGATCCTGATGGAGCATAAAGATTGACTACAGATGCATCATAGATTTGACAGTCGATACCTCTGCCAGATGGCAGCATTTCTGTATTACTGACGGGGATGTCCTTCCGTGCCAGGATAGCAGTGCCTGTACCTTCAATGTTGGCAGTCTTGGCAATTGTTTGAAAACCAGTAATAAACAGATTTAAAATATAGACCTCTTGCAATAAGACTATGTCAGCTTCGGACTCATAAATAAATTCTTTCAGCATGGCAACTTTCAGTTCCGACTGCATTTTATTTATATTTAAGGACAGAAATTTATACGCTTGTGCCATGTTCTGTGGGTAAGTGATGGTATTGTGGTGCATTGTCTGCCCAATCCATCTCACTGTCAGTTTGCGAGACGATATTGGGTGGTCCAGTGCCGGTATCGTTTTTATTTTCCGTCTTTTTTCGAGCCACGGTTACAGTCGGTTTCGGTTTGGTCTTGCGACGTCCACTGGAAAAAAATGTTTGTAAATCTTATGGGACTTAACGTCCGTGGTTATCAGTCTCTAAGCTTACAAACTACTTAAACTATCTTAAACCTAAAGACAACACATACACCAATGCCCGAGGGAGGACTCGAACCCCCGACGGCTAGCAACCGCGCGCTCCCCAGCATGGCGCTTTAGACCGCTCGGCCACTCCACCGCGGCACGTCCACTGGTTCAAATGTTCAAATGTTTGTTAAGCTTAAGGGACTTAACTACGGGGACATTAGTCCCTAAACTTACAAACTACTTATGAACTGCCTACAACTAAGGACGGCACAAATATCCATGCCCGAGGGGGGATTTGAACCTCCGACCGTAGTGGCCGTGCAGACCGTGACCGAAGCGTCTCAGTCCCCTCGGCCACCGCGGCCGTCACGTCCACGGAGGACCATGACAGACGGCGGAGTCGGTGGCTCAAGAGAATCGTCCGACTTCTGTGGGTCTTCTTCGGGTACTTTCTGTGGTGTCGCACAAGTATAAAGTGCGCGCCACCTACTTTCGCCGCGCGCTGCCATGCACGCACGGCGCGGCGTTCTTACGACGTCAGCGACGAGCGCCCTCTGCTGCTATCCCGCTCGTGGCCACCACTGAACGACATCGTTCACTTGGGACTGAGATAGGAACCAGCTAATACTTCGGAGTCAGATAGGCACCAATGAAGACTTGGCTATCGGATAGGCACTAGGCAGGCCTCTAGCTGAACTATGTATCAGCAATCTGCAGTACTGAGCTATGTAAAAGTTAAGTATTACTAAGTCTCTAAGAAATATATATCTCGTTCTAATTTACTCTTGTGTTTCTAGTTTCTGCTGTCCCACTGGCTGGTCACCTCCTACCTGCACAAGCGTGCATCCTTTATTCCTGTGTCGGTCTTTCTACTCGGCCACCGACACCTACGAGGGAAACGAGACACAAAATCGGCGACGAGGCTGGGACACAAAACTTTCGGTGGCTCGGGTGAAATCACAACATTGGCAGGCGCGCTGTTTGTGTTGTGAGTTGGGCTGCTTGTTTGTAAACTGCCAGCCGGGTCGGAGAGTTATTTCTTGTCAACCTCGCGCTCGCTGGTGTTTGTATTGCTGTTATCACCGGCTTCCTCGTCGAGGATGTTTACCGGCGACAGCTGTTGTACTTCCGCCAGTGTTGTCATTGACACGTTCTGCTGTGGCGTGAACCTAAGTCCGCGGACGCGACCGCCGCCGTTTCCGCAATTGCTTCCATGCGTGTATCTCCCTCAGTGCTTTCATTAATTTCTATTTCCCGTTCCGGAACTCGTGCTACAGGTGCGCATTCGTCCTTTAATTCCTCCTCATCCGTCTGATCGTCGCTTGTGCGGCGCCGTTTGTTACTAACTGATAGCACTGCAATAGCGGGCGTTGGTTTGCTGACCAGTGGTGTTTGTGGCAGGGGTGGAAAAGGCTCTCTCCCGAGGTCGTTTTCTAAACCTGCTGTCGTACTTGCTCCCGGTTCTATCTCTTCAGCCGTCTGTTTGGAGGAAACTAGATCGGCTAACTTCTGTCGTTGCTGTAAGGTAATTTTTAATACGAAAACGCGCGTAGGGCAGTCTCCTCGCTGATGTCCACTCTCATTACAAATGAAGCAAGTGCCGACTTGTCCGTTGTAAATAACATGGGCTTTATAACAGCAAACGGTAATGTAAGACGGGATATTGACTTTAATGTTCATGTCAACGGAACGGACACCACTAAAACATTGAAGTTTATGTTGGCTGGACCATCTTTCGCGTCTAATTTGCATGATATCCCCGTAATGCAAAAAAAATGTTCAAATGTTTGTAATTCTATCGGACCAAACTGCGTGGTCATCAGTCCGTAGCTTACAAACTACTTAAACCTAGGTAAACTAACCTACGGACAAACACACACACCCATGCCCCAGGGAGGACTCGAACCTCCACGGCGAGCAACCGCGCGCTCCGCAGCGAGGTGCTTTAGACCGCTCGGCTACTCCACCGCGGCTCCCCGTAATGCCTGAGCACATCTCGCAAATAGCAATCCTCGACTTCCGGGGGCAAATTGAAAATTCTAACCTGTTTGTACTGTGTTCCTGCATTAGTGATTGTAACAGTACTCAACAACTGGTCACGATGTCGAAATTCCGCAGTACCTGCGGCTTTATGCAGGATCAAAAAAAAAAAAAAAAAAAAAAAAAAAAAAATCAAATGTTTGTATAGCTTATGGGACTTAACTACGGGGTCAGCAGTCCCTAAACTTACAAACTACTTATGAACTATCTAATCCTAAGGACGTCACAAATATCCATGCCCGAGGGGGGATTCGAACCCCCGACCGTAGTGCCGTGCAGACTGTGACTGGCCCGCCGCAGAAAGCTTAGTTGAAATTTTCGCAAATTTAAAGAATTTTTTCCAGTCACTCCCAATAGTAACTTACGAGAAAGTAAGCGCACCGTATGTTCTGTTTGATGGATATTTTGGAAGTCTGTTCCATGGAAAGATTTTTCTTGGTTTTCAAGATACGGAACATAAAATAACACATTTTTGTCGTGGGGCCATTAAGAGGGCCGACTTGAAACCTGGGTAATCGATTGCTATATATTGCACTTGACCACTTTCACGTACTCTGTTGTCCATTGCTGATTTCAGATACTTAAAGCGATTACTGCCGGGCATGTTGTCAAATTTAAGTTTGCACTTTAGCCAAAGTGCATAAAATCTCCGAAGAGCAACCCTTCCTCTTGAAAGACGGTAGTTGCGGTCCTGATGGACTCGAGGGCGGCTCTGTCACTGTCGAGAAGGCTTCTCCTCATCCTTGTCTGTAAAAAATTCGCTAATGAAAGTTCTAAGTATCTTCACCGACCTCATCGTATCGTAAGACAATCCCCATCTAGGGCTGCTATCACGCTTGGGTAGAGCTTGTTGCACTCGAGGCAGGCGCCCGTTGGAGATCGAAGACACTTTGCTACATAATGAACTTTGGCGATGAGGACATTCCATCCAAGGATGAAGTCACAACGATTCTGTCAACAGCTAACTGCAGGGTATGTGCAGCGCATCTGACACACTGTAAGTGATTCCCCTCTAATAGCAGCTCTTACTCAGGCAATGCACAATCTTCATGGTAGTTTTCCAACGTAGTAATGCCTTCACGCAAAAGATGAAAGGTCTTCAGCATATTGTCTGTTGTGAAATTCACTACGTTTTCAAGAACTTAGAAGCAATCCAGAAACAGAAGAATTTCTGTCTTGAGGCTAACCTTCTAGTGTTTTTCGAATAATTCGATGACTACCAGAGTTCTAAAAAGGCTCTTCTCGCTCTTGAAGTACTCAACGTTTACTCCTAAAAATGTAGATGGTTTTCTGATGTTGCGTCGACTTTTAAAGAGACCAGTCTGCACTTTAACTTCTGGATTAATTTTGCTTGCAAACTTCGGAATGAGTGGAAGAATTCACGACAATCTTAAGAAGTCGAAAATAGCACTGTTTTCGTTACCATAGAAATCTAGAATAATAATTATAGAAAGTTAAAGAAACACGACACTTTGCATATTTTCCTTTGCAGAGCCTACAAGAAACAATAAAACTGTCGTTACCTACATTATAGAGGATCCCAAGGATCACTGATAAAAAATGAGTATAAAATTTCCTATTAAAATAGCTGCAGAATTGCAGTAGATTAAGTAAAACTAATCAAAACAAAAAACACAATCTTTTTAGTCAATTTCTAAACGTTGTTTTGTGATGTTTAGAAGCTTTACTGTCAATAACTAAGGTTGGAAGCAAACATTTTATTTGTGGCATTTTCAGTATTATTATCTTATTGATATAAACACAAATTTGAACAATTACATAGATTAAATACGGTATATTGATCCCATCTTAATAGATTAGGAGCCATTAACAGATTTGTGAATATTATTGAATATCGTCGGTCTTTCGATATTAAAAGTAGTATACAACTTCTGATAATAAAGTTCGGTCAATAGTAGTGTAACATTTACGAAGATGAACTGTGAATTACATCTACATTTACATAAATACTCTGCAAGTCACAATGAAATGCATGGCGGAGGGTTAATCGAACAATTTTTATGATATTTCTCTACAGATCCATTCTCTAATATCTCGCGGGAAAATGAACACCTAAATCTTTCCGTTATCTATCTGACTTCTCTTATTTTATTTTGATGATAATGTCTTCCTATGTAGGTGAGTGCTAACTACATATCTTCGCATTCGGAATAGTAAGTTGGTGAAAGAAATTTCGCAAATAGATCTTGTCGCAACGAATAACGCCTTTCTTTCAATGATTTCAACCTCAACTTGTGCATTATTTCCGTAACACTTCCCCCCCCCCCCCCTGTTTCGCGATAATACAAAACAAGCTGCCCTTCTCTGAACTTTCTCTAAATCATCTGTCTGTTCCATTTGGTGAGGACCTCGTCACCTTTTCTTGTTTCCTCGTCCCGGTTTGTTTGTCAATAAAGGTATTGGTGCAGGATCCTTTGACATCTAAAACATTGATATAGTTAGTATTACAAGATATTTATTGACTGAAAAGTATAATACTGAACTTTAGAACATGTGTCTGATTCTTCTCTCTTCTTCCTTCTCGCGGCGTCGTCCGTATGATGCTAGCTGCGCTGTGACCTAGTTACTGCTAAATTCGTAGCCGCGTTCAGACTTCGTATCTGCCTAGTAACTGACGGAGTTCTGAATAGTAACTGCCGAGTTCTCACTAGTAACTTCCCTGAGTCTTGAATAGTAACTGCCGCTGTCCACACGTATGTCGGCCTTCAAAAATTTTCAAATGTTTGTTAAGCTTAAGGGACTTAACTATGGGGTTATCAGTCCCTAAACTTACAAACTATTTATGAACTACCTACAACTAAGGACGGCACAAATAGCCATGGCCGAGTGGGGATTCGAACCCCCGACCGTAGTGGCCGTGCAGACCGTGACTGAAGCGCCTCAGTCTCCTCGGCCACCGCGGCCGGCATGTCGGCCTTGATATAGCCGCTTGTAGAGGGCGCGCATCTTCGGTTACTCCCTCCAGGATACGCGGCGCCTGCTTGCGATTGACTTTCGATCGATCACTGCCTCCACCACGATCGTTCTCTTACGTCTGGTGTGTGGCGCTGACTTCACGCCACAACGCAATGCGCAGCAATACTCCAAATTACAACGCACAAATGTGGTGTAGGCAGTTTCTTTAGTACATCTTCTAAGTGTTCTGCCAACGAAACGCAGTCTTTGGTTCGTTTTCCAATTTAAGTCGTTCGTTATTGTTACTCCTAAAATGTAGTTGAATTGACGGCCTGTAGACTTGACAGATTTATCGTGTAAATGAAGTTTAATGGATTTTGTTTATTGGTCATATGGATGACTTCACACTTCTCACTATTAAGGGTCAATTGACATTTTTTTGCATCATTCTGATATCTAAATCATTTTTCAGTTGCTTGTGACCTTCTGGTGACTTAACAAACTGATAAATGATAGCATCATCCGCAAACAGTCAAAGAGAGCTACTCAGATTTTCTCCTAAATCGTTTACGCCGCGATGGAGTAGCCGAGCGGTCTAAGGCGCCTCTGTGCGGAGCGCGTGGTTGTTCGCCGTCGGAGGTTCGAGCCCTCCCTGGGGCTTGGGTGTGTGTGTGTGTTGTCCTTAGGTTAGTTTACCTAGGTTTAAGTAGTTTGGAAGCTACGGACTGATGACCACGTAGTTTGGTCCGATAGATTTACAGACGGACAGACATACAAATAGTTTACAAAAATAAGGAACAGTAGGGACTCTATAACACTTCCCTGTGGAACGTCAGATATCACTTCTTTTCTACTTGATGAATTTTCGTTAATTACAACGTATTATGTCCTTTCTGACAGGATATTACAAATCCAATCGTACAACTGTAGCGATATTCCATGAGCACGCAATTTCATTAGAAGACGCTTGTGAGGTACGGTGTCCAAACCCTTCCGTAAATCTAGAAATACGGAATTTATTTGACATCCCTTGTCGATATTACTCATTACATCATGTAAGTAAAGAGTTAGTCGTGTTTTCCAAGACTGATACTGTTTGAATCCGTGCTGACTATGGGTCAATAGGTCGTTCTCTTCGAGGTAGTTCATATTATTTGAGGAAATAATATGTTCTAAAATCCTAAAATCCTGCTGCAACCGACGTCAAAGTGATAGGCCTGTAATTTTGCGGATTACTCATATTGCCTTTCTTGAATATTAGTGTGATCTATGCCACTTTTACAGTATTTGGGTTCGGAACGTTCGCTGAGCGATCGGTTGCATATGATAACTGGATATGGGGCTATTGCATCAGAATACTCTGAAACGAACGTAATTTATATGCACTCGGGACCGGGAGACTTACTTTTGTTAAGTGATTTCGGTTGCTTTAATGCACCAGTGGTCTCATTTACGCATGCCGGCAGCTGTTCTTGAAACGAATTCCGGAGTATTTGCTTCGTCTGCTTTAATGAAGGAATTTCGAAAAGCTGTGTTAACCAATTCTGCTTTAGAAGAACTGTAATCAGGAGCATCACCATTAATATCCCATAGTGAAGGTATTGAGTGTGTTTTACTGCTAGTGCTTTACATACGACCAGAATTTCTTAGAATTCTCTACCAAAATACGTGAGGGGGTTTCGATGTGGAAACTATTATAAGCTTCTCGCATTGAACTTCGAGCTAAATTTCGGGTTTCTGCAAAAGACTGCCAGTCTTGAGGTTTTTGTGTGCGTTGAAATTCGGCACGTTTTTTTTCTTTGCTTTTGCAAGTGAGATCTAACCTGTTTTGTGTACCACGGCGGCTGAGATTCCTGTTTTTGTTAATTTGCTTGGTATAAACCAGTCAATGATTGTCGATATTATTTCTTTGAACGTAATCCACACACTACATTAACATTGTTAGTTTCGACAGACTGGAAGATTCTCACGTAGGAAAGCGTTAATCGAATTTTTATCTCCTATTTTTGAAAGGTGTATTTTTCGTTTATTTTTGGTAGATTTGGGAAATCTTATATTCATTCTCGCCACGACAACTCTGTGTTCACTAATCGCTGTGTCTGTTTTGTTGCTCTTCATTAGCTCCGGATTATTTGATGCTAAGAGGTCATGTATGTTTTCACAAACATTTACAATTCTAGTGGGTCCATGAACTAACTGTTTGAGGTAATTTTCGGAGAATGCATTCAGTACAATTTCGGACGATGTTTCATGCTTGCCTCTGGTTTTAAACTCGTATTTTTGCCAACATATCGAGGGTAAGTTAAAGTCGCCGCCGATTAAAACTGTATGCTTGGAGAACGTTTTAGAAATTTGGTCGAAGCTTTCTTTGAACATTTCTGCAATCGAATCATCTGAGGGAGGGAGTCGGTAAAAAGAGTCAATTAATAATTTATTCTGATTGCCAGGTACACTCTCTGCCCATTCCAACTCTCAGGAACTCCCTACTTCAATTACGCTACAAAATAAACCCCTTGTGACAGCAATAAATACGCCATCATCTGTTTTATTCAATCTATCCTTTCTTAACACTATTTACCCTTTACTGAATATTTCAGCTGAACTTAACTCTGGCTTTAGCTATCTTTCGGTACCTATAATGATTTCAAATTCTGTATTTTGTAGTAGCGCTTGGAGCTCTGGTAGTTTCCCCAAACAGCTACAATTTACAAATGTTAGACTAATGGTTTTTAGATCTGTGTTCGTCCTATCTAAAGTATGTACAGTTACTTTACTGTCATTCGAAATAGTCACCTGCCATAACTAATAATAAAAATTTCGTGTGGCTCATTGGCCTGGTGCAAGTCTTTCAATTGCGTCTCCCTAGCCTATTCCAGTTATCCAACCGGGAGAGGTGAAGGATGTGTTAAAACGCAGACTGAAAAAAATTCGAGGTCCGACTTGGTTTCGAACCCGTGCCAGTTTGGTTTCCAGACGAGCACTTTCCCCCAGGCCCACCGGGCCGACCCTCCCACAACTATGCATCGCTGATCTCTGCGATTCGTGTCCTAGACACTTTGCAGGAAGTCTTCCTTTGGGTTGGTATTAAAAAGCATCGTTACATTTCGTTGGATGGCTGGAACATCGTCATATCTGTTTCTTTTCAAAGAGAGTTTGAGTGGACGGAGTAAAAAAAAGTCTGGAGGATTGAGATTCGGCGAATATGGCGCATGTTAAAGGGGCACCACCGCCTTCTTTGTCATAATCTTGTTTGACGATATTACCTGAATCTGGGTGAGCGTTGACATGCAACCTGAACATCCACCATACCCACCGCATCTCAGTCCTCAAGACTTCGTATTCTCTCGACTCAAACTCGCTTTGAATGGAAAGATATTTGACGATATTCCACAATTAAAACGAAACGTTACGGGGCTTTTGAACACCATTCCAAAGAAGACTTCATGCCAAGTTTCCAAGGCATGTATTGCAGAGCTCAGCAGTGCATAATTATGGGAGTTGACTATTTCGAAAACACGAAGGTGACTGTAGTTCATAGTTCATCTACGTTAAGTAACAGGACTATTCAGATGTTGTATCAATAAATGACGCCATAATTAAATCTTCCTGGTGGTTGTAACATACCTGAAATAAAAATCAGGAATAATGAAATCTTTTTTGAAAACATTCTTTGCATAAAATTAAAAAAAAAAAATCATCTTTTTTTTAAAGCGCCCTCAAATTTATTATAAATCTTCCAAATACTTTTATTTACATATTCCTGTCTCCTTTCCATATTATCCATTTTATATACATTTTTAAAATGAAAAGTTGTAATTCACTATACGTCATGGAGATTTTTGAATATATAATGGTATGTAATAAAACAGAAGTAGGCAACATTATATAGCATTTACTTTATTATATCGAAATTTTCCAAAATTACTCTCTCAATTCAATGGCAAAAGACATCCTCCAAATAGAATTCCTTTGAAAAGTGTTTATACTGATGTTCTCCCTATGTCCCTCTGCTGGCTCGTGGTCAGCGTTTTAGCTTTATACGAAGCGATACTGGGTTATATTTCCAGCGAGGCCAAGTTATAGGTTATATTTTAGCTCTAAAGCTCCATTTTAAATCCGTTAACAATTAAATTTTTCACCAATATTCAAATGTATCATTTTTATATAGTACAGGCATTATTTAATGTATTACGTTTACCGTAAAGAGTGTTATTATCAACTTTATTACGTCTATGAATTTTCGTCACTTTTCCTCCTAGGATTAATATTTAATCCGGGGGCGTAACTGACAGTTACTTTCATCACACTTTTGGAGGTCGTGGATGAAATTTCCTTGGAGCTCTGTGGCAGTAACTTGAAAATATCGTTCGTGCTTAATGTACTGAACAATAAGGAATTTAAAATTTCTACAACCCATATTATAATTTTTATAATTTCAGTTGTTAATTTACTTCAAATATGTTTCATTTTTGTAACAAAATTTCTCTACTTTCCCTCCTTATGAAAAATATTGTATTATTGCTGAAATATTTCACTAACAAATTACAGCTCATATTCCTTATGTGAGGGAAATGTGGTTTATGGTAACAATTTTGGGATTTTTTTGCATGCCTACAAGCTGATGTCGTACGATAATTAATTTTAATTTCTTGTTAAGTGTGAGTCAATTTGATAATATTTTGGCTCAACAATAAGTCTGTCATGAGAAATTTATATCACAAACGTTCTTAGTGGTCTGAGGGAGAGTGTTTATTACTCGTGATACAACATCCCCGGACATTCGCATCGACCTGTTAGTTATAGATTTCGTGTACTAAGTGCAACCTTCGCTTTCACAAGTATTTTACGAAATTTTGATTCTGTAGAAGGAATTATTTAACTAAATTTCTTCATCATTCAAGAATACACAACTAATATCCTTATACCTTCCCGTCTATGACGAATATTTAACCCTAGAACTGTCGGGAGAAAGAAAGTTTCATGAACGGTCGGGCTGGATCTGAGAGATCCAATATATGAAACACTTAACAAGTGACGAAATGTAGTTAAGTCCCATAAGTTCTACAAACATTTGAACATTTTTTTGTATTCCAGAAGTCTTCAATATTCATTTTACCGCCATGCAGTGTTCCGGCTAAGTAAAGAAGGCCAAAATATGCCATTAGTTGATCAATACTTGTAGGCCAAGCCATGTTTGGGTCACTATTGTACTTGTCTCGAACTGAATCAATGAAGATATTGGTTGATCCAAGAACAGTTTCAATGAATGACTTGCTAAAGAATAACTGCCATGATTCTAACAGTGAATGTACATCCATCGCAGCTCGAATACTTCAGGGTAACTATATTGTGACGTCTTGTACGAACGCTTTGTGGGAAAGAAGTTTTTCTCCATTTAGTTGCTCCGTTCCTTCGTTTGTAAAAGTTTATAGGCGACGTACCTGAGTCAGAATGATGAGCTGTACTTAAATCAACAACAGTGGGTGCATCAATGCTGGCAGAAGGCTGAACATCTTCCTCTTCATCACCGGTAATTTATTTCAAAATCTGGGTCCGCATAAGAATCATCGTCATATAAAATTTTGTATATTTCACTGTACGAGAGACTTTCTCGTGTCATTTTATACTATAAATTATTGACTGATAGCTTGGTGTTAGGAGACCACAAATAGTCCGCAAAGTAACTGGTAACTCAACTATACAACAAAATATAAGAGGGATCGCACTGGCAGAAATTAGTTACGTAGACGGTCGGGCTGGGTCTGACAGACCCGCGCGCTTTTTGAAAGACTGCCAAACAATGACTAAACAATGAAAAACCTCATTAAAGCTGTCAACGCTTTCTTTCGAGTGTTTCAGGAAGCTAGCCGACCGCTCGAGTCAAATCAGCAATTATAAGAACATAAAATCAGTGAATCAAAAAATAGTGAGTCTCACAGACCCAGCCCGACCGTTCTAGGGTTAATCAGTCATTAAATATTTTTGCACTTTATAGTAATGCTATAATGGCTTGTGCGTGTCTATTTTAAACCTCAGAAAGCGTCAGCCTTGTAAATATATATATATACAAAATTAATACCCCCTCCGATATTTGTGAGGATCTAAGAACGTGGAGTAAGCACGCCCAGTAACTGCTACGCCGTCGCGTTACCCAATACCTGCCTCTGGACTGATGTCTCGCCCTGGCGAATGAATGTTGAGTGTACCTCTTTTTTCCTTTATTGTTTTTCCATACCATCGATTACAGCCAGTAGGCTGGCAGCAGTTCCGTAGGCTGCTCTTCAGCCGACAGAATAAAATACATGGATGTGATCACAATTAAAATATATGACAGGCCATAAAACAACGGAGAAATAGTGACCTAGACAAGGTGACAATACGGAGTACAAACAGTTGACAGATGATTAAAATCACATTTAGTCAGTTAAAAACGAGGAGCCACGGTGGCATAAAAACCATATAGTAAGACAATAACACAGGACGGCGAGTACACAGCGACACTAATAAAACACTTGTTTGTTAGCGGTGGACGCAGATAAGAAAAACACACATGCACACACACACACACACACACACACACACACACACACACACACACTTCTCTGGAGCACTGCACACAGCACTGATCGTAGCACTGTTAAAACTGTCGGTCCAGGACCCCGCGGGTGGGGGGAAAGTGGCATGCGCGGCGGAGGAGGAGAAAGGGTGGAAGAGGCGGTGGGGAGGAGCCGTAGGGACTCCAGGGTAGGGACACAGACAAATATATACAGACGGGAAACCTCCGTAAGGGCCCGGTCCTACGCTCCGGGGTGCGGGAAGGGAGGGTTTCCAGCAGTTCCGTAAGATGTCCCATGATGGCGCTGCGGTCAGAAGCAGCCCTTTAAACTGGCCAGAGCAGGCGGCAGGTAGTGGCTGCCCCCACCTCCACCTCCCCTCAAACGCCGGCACGCCGGATACAGCCGTGGCCTTATGGTAGGCGGCACGAGCTCTCCCCTCACCCTCCCCTCCACGCTACCCTCTGATGTGCGAGAGACACCCTAAGCCAGCGAACCGCCTGACACCTGCTAGCATCTTACGGAATTACGAGGGGATCGTAGGACAGTGGTTTAGGGCGGGCTGCTTCTCTGTATATGTTACTCTGTGGTAGGGAGGAGGTTAGCCAAGCAGTGGAGGGGAAAGGGAAGTGGGGGCGGGAGAGGGGGTTCAACATCTATGGGGAGTGATCAGGGTGTGTAGGACAGGTATATGTTGGGATGGAGGGGGAGGGGGAGAATGTACCTCACCGCACATTCGTGTTAACCAACCTTGCAAATGCAAGCTCGCGGCGAACTCCGCGGTCTCTCGTTACGATCGGGCAAGAGCATCTCCCCAAACACGGAGACATTCCATGTATGGCATTATGGCGACAATCAACAGGTGATACCGTGCTTGGTGAAGGCACAGTAATACACTATGTGTTCAAAACTATCCGAACACCTGGGTGAAATTCACTTACAAGTTCGTGTCGCCCTCCATCGGTAATGCTGGAATTCAACATGGCGTAGGCTCCTTTCCCCAGCTTCCATTCCCCCAGGAACACGTTCAATCAAGTGCTGAAAAGTTTCTTGGGGAATGGCAGCCCATTCTTTACTGACTGCTGCTTTGAGGGCAGGTATCGACGTAGGTCGCTGAGGCCTGGCACGAAGTCGGCGTTCCAAAACATCCCAAAGGTGTTCTATAGGATTCAAGTCAGGACTCTGTGCTGGTCAGACCATTACGGGAATGTTACTGTCGTGTAATTACTCCGCCATAGAGCGTGTGTAATGGACAGGTGCTCAGTCGTGTTGAAAGATACAATCGCCATCCCCGAATTGCTCTTCAACAGTGGGAAGACCAAGGTGCTTAAAATATCTATTTAGACCTGTGCTATGATAGTGCCACACAAAACAATAAGGGTTTCAAGCCCCCTCGGTGTAAGACACCACCTCATCAAAAACCCACCGCCTCCAATTTTACTCAAATGTTTCAAATGTTTGTATAGCTTGTGGGACTTAACTATGGGGTCATCAGTCCCTAAACTTACAAACTACTTATGAACTAGCTAATCCTAAAGACGGCACAAATATCCATGCACGAGGGGGGATTCGAACCCCCGACCGTAGTGGCCGTGCAGACCGTGACTGGAGCCACAGACAAATATATACAGACGGGAAACCTCCGTAAGGGCCCGGTCCTACGCTCGGGGGTGTGGGGAGGGAGGGTTTCCAGCAGTTCCGTAAGATGTCCCATGATGGCGCTGCAGTCAGAAGCAGCTCTTTAAACTGGCCAGAGCAGGCGGCAGGTAACAGCTCTCCCCACCACCACCTCCCCTCAAACGCCAGCAAGCTGGACACAGCCGTGGCCTCGTGGCAGGCGGCACAAGCTCTCCCCTCAGCCTCCCCTCCACGCTACCCTCTGACGTGCGAGAGGCACCCTAAGCCAGCGATCCGCCTGACACCTGCTAGCATCTACGAGGGGAGCGTAGGACAGTGGTTTAGGGGTGGCTGCTCCTCTGTATATGTTACTCTGTGCTGGAGCGCCTCAGTCCCCTCGGCTACCGTGGCCGGCCCAATTTTACTGTTGGCAATACACACGCTGGCAGATGGCGTTCACCGGGCATTCGCCATATCCACACCCTGTCATTTGTTCACCACATTGTATCGAATCGTCCCTCCACACAACGTTTCCAACTGTTCAATCGGGCAATGTTTACGCTCCTTACACTAAGCGAGGCGTCGTTTGACACTGATACGCGTGATGTGTGAGTCATGGACAGCCAATCGACCATATAATCTAAGTTTTCTCACCTCTCGTCTGTCATAGTACTTGGAGTGGATCCTGAAGCAGTTTGCCCAGTTTGCAATTCCTGTGTGATGTCTGGATAGATGCCTGCTTATCACGTGCGCTGCAGCTGACGCTTATAAGCATTTCCGCGATCAACACGCCAGAGCTGCCGACGCTTATAAGCGGCGCACTAGCTGAGTACTCAGTTTAGTTAGTTTGGCTGTGCACTCGTGTTAGTACAGGCCCCCAAAAAACATCACGTAACATTTTCCTGTCTGCAGTTGTGTGTTTTCGTCTTTAGTAATTTGCTATAAAATCCGCATATACACCTTGCAAATTTGTTGTATGGGATTAGTACCACATTGCAGATGAGACGTGTTTGGGGTTTTCAGAATATTTTTTTTCTGAAAGAAGCGTATTTATCGCTTGTTTGAATTTAACTTTCTTTCCAGATTGCAATAAAATCAATAAATCAGAGGCGTTGTTAAAATTGTTTGCAATAAATGCATATGACACTTATCAGTCAGAGAGCTTGTAGCATATATCACATAATCGGCCTGCAGCTTAGCGCCACCTCTTTTGCAAACGTTATATTCGTTTTCAATATTACCGGGTTTCGCAGAGGTCTGATTTCAGCTCTCGGCACACGTGCGCTTAAAGGCGTCCGCCTATAGCGTTAGCGGCCCGCACTGGTGTCCGCAGCGAACGTGCTATTACACTGTACGACCCTCTTCAACTATGGGCGGTCTCTGTCAAGCAAAAGACGAGGTAGGCCTTTACACTTTGTGTTGTATGTGTCGCTTCACGTTTCCACTTCACTGTCACATTAGAAAAAGTTGACATAGGGATTTTTAGGGGCGTAGAAATCTCGCGTACAGTCTTCTGATACAAGTTCAAATGTTCAAATGTTTGTTAAACGTAAGGGACTTAACTGCGGGGTCATCAGTCCCTAAACCTACAAACTACTTATGAACTAGCTTGTCCTAAAGACAACACAAACATCCATGCCCGAAGGGGGATCCGAACCCCCGACCGTAGCGGCCGTGCAGACTGTGACTGGCGCACCGCAGACCGCTCGGCCACTGCGGCTGGCTGATACAAGTGACAACCAATCACCTAATGTCTAATGACTACCGAGCTCGCTGATATGGAGTACCTGGCAGTAGATGGCAGCACAAAGCACCTAATGTGAAGAAATGTATAACATCAAGAACCGAGGAAATGCAGTACCAGTAGCAAATGTGTAGACAAATATGTACACACTGGGAAAGAATTCTCGACATTATTCAGCTATTCGTTACGCTGAACCACAAAGTTTCCTTGTCTGCCGCCAAACATAAACGGCTAGGAAACATGATCGTACATACTCTAATTCAAATGTCCTAATGTTTGTAAGTAAACCAATTGCACCAAACTGATATGGTCGCCGTGGAGGTTCGAGGCCTCCCTGGGGCATGGGTGTGGGTGTTGTCGTTAGGTTAGTTTAGCTTAGTTTAAGTGGTTTGTAAGCTACGGACTGATGACCAGGCAGATTGGTCCGATAGAATTACAAACATTTGAACATTTGAATTTTGATATGCTCGCCAGTTCCTAGACTTACAAACTACTTAAACGTACACTAAGGAGTAATTTATTGAATAATAATGGCAAAAGTACTCAAAACTACCAATGTGGAGAATCGATTGTGAACCTCCACAACGGCGGGTAATAGATTCATACTCGATATCTTATTGAACATTCCAATTTTCTCCTATTGATCTCGGCTGAAAAATCTTATTGTAATTAAGGATCACATCACCATTTGAACATTGCGAATAGTCAGAAATAAAGGGTCTAAACCAAGGTTTCCAAGGGCTGCAAACAGATACAGACATATAATGTAGACACGGTTAACATGTAGCATTTTTATGTTAAATTTTTAACCAACTTGAGATGGAGGTAACAAATCTCTGTTCTTAATGATTCATAACAAAAAATTAAAAAAATCCACTTATTCATCCCAATAGTGCTCGAAATATGAATACATGTGCCGAAACTGGTAATGTTAATAAAAGTGATTTTTGCTGTCTTGATTGTGTTTACTAGGTGATATTTATTTTTCTCTTTATTTTATATACTATGAATGAATTCCTAAGTTTCTAATTTATTATAACTGTTGCCAAAATATCCTTTATCTGATTATTTCATAGAGATGGCAGACAGGTACAAATTACTTCCAGACTCGGGATGGTGCCATGTAAGAGACAACTGATGTCTAGCGACAGCACCAAGGATCTGCCACATAACCAGGCAGTGAGTCTTACACACTGCACGTGCATACGCGCCGTCTAACAGGCCACGCCACAAGGCAACAGCTGCACTGATGCTTCCACAACAATTGTTATGCCAGGCATTTGTTGCTCGTCTCACAATGTTCAAATGTTTGTAGAGCTTATGGGACTTAACTATGGTTCATCATTCCCCAAACTTACAAACTACTTATGAACTAGCTAATACTAAGGACTGCACAAATATCCATGCCCGAGGGGGACTTCGAACCCCCGACCGTAGTGGCCGTGCAGACTGTGACTGGTGCGCCGCAGACCACTCGTCAACCGCGGCCGGCTGCTGCTTGTTTCTGGATCGGGATTGTTCTTAAATTATCACTGATTGCATTTTCTAGTTTCTGCGATAACTTAATATTTCACAGCAGGGGAAATTTTAAGAGTAATTATTACTAGTATTGAATTTTTAATTATATATATATATATATATATATATATATATATATATATATATATATACTACGACAGAAAGTAGTTACCGGTGTTTTATTGGCAATAACTAAGAAAACTGTTACAACCGACACCAAATAAAATCCGTCAGATCTAAAATACCGGTATCAGTTTCTCTCATCCCTACTTACGATATACAAGTAAGTCCACCTCGGCGAAGTCTGTAGTTCATTACATAGTTCCCATTATTAGCTGTGACAGTAACGGTATCTGTCGCATTGGAAATCCTTATTTCTAGTGCGCCTCCCACGTTCTCAGCAGTCTCTGTTAAAATTCTGTATTTTCCGTATTTTTTCGCGCCTTTTGGAGCACCGAGCGAGAGGAGGGAAACGCATGAAAATTTCCCAGGGGAATGTTCGACGCAGCAGTAGAACTGAATGTACCCGTATAGCGACAATACACTATGTCGCATTGGCAGGGCTGCTGATGTCGTTCAAAGGCATTCGTCAGCGCAGTCGACTTCAATGCACTGCGTCAGTAATTTTTGGTAGAAATTGACCTGTCAGTTCCAGAAGTCGACGCAAAACACAAAATATTTATACAGCACAACTATGAGCTTTTATTTCAAAGAATGACTATGTAGTATTTCAATGCTGCGATATTTGTCATTGCAGCTTAATGTTACAACCATTTGTTGTTGCTTTTTCATGTGGCCTACCAATAACATCACAAGTCTTACCCCTTTCCATGACTTCACAGTCCAACAAACTACATATCTTTTATTGGAACCAACCATTAAAATGAAAGATATACATATCCAAGTGTTTTACCAGCCATTAAAGTGAAGCAGTCAATCACAAAGTTTTTCTAGAGACGCCACATTGATGTTCAAAACTTGTGGAACAATCTGAATTACTGCCGCGTTTAGATAAATTGTTTGTCAATATTACGTAAAGATATTGAGAATACTGATTTAACTTGGTTCTAGTGATGTAAGTTACAGGTTGAGCAATACTACTAATTCAGCTTGGTTTTATTTCAATTCCCCACTTGCAATCAGGCTCTATGGAGCCCAGAAACTCAACATTTTCATATCACAATTTTGTCTGCATTACTTATCAGAAATTTTCAAACAAGCACACACGCACATAAGCTCAATTTTGTATCATGTCGAAAGTCTTCAAACAATCAGTATTATTTATCAAAATAATCAAAGTTTCATATGCAATTCAAAAATTGGCTTCATTTTTCAAGTGTATTAGCGCCGTGTATTATTTATCAAAAGTATGTAAACGGTGTAACTGATTTTAGTTCCAAAAGAAATGTCTGTAAATCTATCGGACCAAACTGCGTGATCACCAGTCCGTAGCTTACAAACTACTTAAACCTAGGTAAACTAACCTACGGACAAATACACACACCCATGCCCCAGGGAGGACTCGAACCTCCACGGTGAGCAACCGCGCGCTCCGCAGCAAGGTGCTTTAGACCGCTCGGCTACTCCACTGCGGCTGTACCAAAAGAGAACAGCGTGGAATATAGATATCTATGTGGTGAGCATTAGTATGCGCAGAACGAGAATTCTGCCCGGAACATCTTCTGCACTCAAGTCACGTTGTATTGGTACGCCGTGCTACAGTCCGTATAGTGCTATTATTACTTCGCGAATTGCACACACTACACGTTCAAGTATCGTAAAACTGTCTGTATATTTATAGACGTCTTAAAACTGCGATACCTTGGACTAAATTAGTTTAAACACGCAAAGATCGAGAGTATTATGGTTTTTAGTGTCATAGCTCAGATACCACGTTATTTCCGTTTTCAGGTTTGCTTTGAAAAAAATTAAAATCACAAATAAGGTAATATGAACACATAGTTTCTATTTGTCGGTGATTTTGTTGATGACACTCTCGGCAACAGATACAGTGGGAAGTCAAAACATTTTGCCGCAGAATCACGCTTCAACCAAGCATTTCCAACTTTTCCTATCAAAACACTCTCCTGAAAAGTTAATCAATACCGTATTGAATACTGTATAAGTATAATTCTTCCTGTTTAATTTTTTGGGCAATATTTTGTTTCTTCACCTTTCGGGAAACTAAAATACAGAAGTAACATAACTTAGGAAACTGCCTCATACATAAGTACGTAGAGCCACACAAGGGTCTGAGAACCTGCGAGAAACGGAGGAAATTTATCTGTCATGTATAAATTTTATCTGCCGTTGAATATATGACGAATGTGTATACACATACTGACAATTCACTTTTCTCGTAAAAAAGCGGCCAAAAATTCAGTGAAACTAGCTCTACAGTGTAACACCTTGTAATATTGTGTATCGAAATTTTTCAAATTTTGTAATACCTCCTTCACAAGTCGACCTATACGGTTACACGTCACTTATTCCGCGTCTGTTAACAATATCGTTTATGTAAAACATTCCTTTCTACATCGTGGTGCGGAACTAAGTTATATTGTATTTATCAGTTCAAATGACGGAATACCATATGAGGCGCTCAGAAGCAAAGGGGTGTAAGTGCCAAAATTGAAAATATCCAGTTAGAGCATGCAAATGGCAGAAGACATCCCATTTTTATTTAGCGGCAAAGGAATATAAGAAGATTTATTGACAGGTGCTGCTATCTGACGAGTTTTCTAAAACCTACTTAATCACTCCAGTCATTTGTTTGATGGAAAACGGATATAAGTCACTCACACACCTGTGCCTCCAAGTTGTTTGCCGACATTCACAAGTCTGTTATATTGCAGTAGTTTGTAGGGGCTGTTTATCAGTGATTTTTATGCGGATACTGGAGAAGAGTTCTGAGGAACAATTTTATACAATGAATGAACAGGAGATCAGTGACTGTTTACTCGACGAAGTCGCAGGTAATTATTTGCTCCATTAAAACTTTCTTTGTGTACAGCATAGACATAACCGACAATCTTTCGGTAACTTTGTGCATTCTTTGTTTATATTTATAATAACAATATTTGGAGCTTTCTAGGCAAGATTTCCTGATAGATTCATAAAACCATTTAATTCAGAATTTTTATTTCTGACCCTGTTGATGATACGGACGAGGGCCAAAATTACGTTCCACTACAAGACACTGACAACGACGACTCTGAATATGAGATTCAAGGAAGCAATGAAAGTACAAAGACAAGAGGGCGTTTAAGGGGTGAGAACAATTGGAATAGGAAGAAAAACAAATGCGTGATTCTGGTAAAGATATTCTACAGCTATGGGGAAGCTAGTCCCTGCAAAATTAGTGCAGTCCTACGATCGTAAGCGCCGATATCAGTGTTCTGAGATTTCAGACAGTGAGAGAAAGTGTTTGAGGAGTTCTCAGGCCTGGAATCGTGGGAGTTGCAAACTGCATTTATAAATGGATGCATGGAATTACGTGCACAAAAAAAACCTCCAAAACGTGCCATAAAGAACAAGCAAACGATTGTGACTGTTATGTTGGCAGGAAAAAGTGTATGCAAGTTATTCTTTTTTAAAAACACTTGACATATCTCAGAAGATGTCCTGAAGCGGAAGCGGCATACAGGGACGGGTGTTTCCTCTCGTGACAAAAGAGGTAAGCACAGTACAAAAGATAAAATGCCTGATGAAGTAGTACAACATGTGAAAAAGCATATAGAATCATTCCCCAAAGCTACGAGACACTATTCCACGGCGAAAAATCCACAGACGGAGTACCTGGAAAGCACGACAAATATAAGAAAAATGTACTACTTATATGTTGACTGTTTTAAGAATGACGGGATAATCCAGTGAAAGATCGTTTTACAGGCATGCCTTTGTTACCCATTACAATCTAAGCTTCAAAGCACCACGAACAGATACATGCCATAAATGTGATAGTTTAGAGATGAAAATTAAATTTGGAGAGAATAAAGAAAATATTGAAAGGAGCGAGGCTGAAAAGGAGCGTCACTTGATTGCAGCTGAAAATGTAAGAACGGCTAAGAGCTTAGCTGAGAAAAAAGCAAAGGAAAACCCTGATGTTGTTCCTATATGTGTTGATCTTCAGAAAACGCTGCCTTCTCCAATGTTAACCTGTAACAAATTTACTACTCAAGGCAGCTATGGACATACAACTTGGCAATACATGACCTTGCAAAAAACAACGCCACTATGATGATGTGGAACGAAACTGACGCAGAAAGAAGATCACAAGACGTTGTATCCTGTTTACTTAAGTACGTTTTACAGCTACCTCAAACACTTAAGTACATCATCGCCTTTAGTGACAAAATAAAAATCAGTTTAATGCCAGATTTTGGATGTACATTTTAAGTAACACACATATTGAGACTACAGAGCATAAGTATTTGGTTGCAGATAGTTCATTTATGGAATGAGATGAAGACTTTGGAATAATTGAGAAATGTAAGAAAACAATCTAATACGTGTTTGTGCCTGATGATTGGCTAAAAGCTGTAGCATCTGCTCACCGTAAATTCCAGGTTATACAAATAAATAAACAAGATTTTCTATCTGTGGAAGGAATGAATGACACTCTCAAAGACGTTGTAGCAGGGATCAGGAAATTTCAATGGTTCAGGTTTCAGAAGAGCAATTCACGTACTGTGCTGTACAAGTATTCTGTAGATGACAACGAAGAATTCAAATCCCATGATATGAGGAAGCCCAAGGTTGGACGTCCATCCAACTTATTTACCTTAAATACTCTGTACAACTCACTGATACGAAGAAATACATAGATCTTCAGTCACTTCTAGAATTTGTGCCACCGATTCATCACAGTTTCTATACGAACTTTGAACATGGGTGAAAAGATAAGACGAAGAAGAAGCCGTGCAAACGCTAACCTCTGCTACAGCAGAGGATGAAGACAGTGTCCAAATGTCAGACTTGAAACATGACTTTTTATGGGAATCTGAATAAAAATAATTTTCGTTGGCACTTACTGGCTCTATTTTCATTATGTGATAAAAGCCTCTTAGTTGCACTGTTTCCTTTAAATACAAATTGTTTAATATCTAATATCTATGTGTTATCCTCCTGGAAATTACCAAAAATATAGAATAAATCATTGTACGCAAAAGGGTGTAAGTGATAGATTTGGAAGCAGAGGGGTGTAAGTATACGCACGGTCTAACAAAGACAAATAGTGTGGCTTAACAACATGTTATTACTCCATGACATTTGTTGTAGAAATACAGAAGTACATGTAGAATATGCCATTATCGATCAAATTAAAAAAAAAAAAAAAAAAAAAAAATTTAAATGGAATTTTCAAATGTAGCTTAAGTTTGGAGCCCAATTACTCAAAACTGGTGTTTTGGCACTTCCACCCCTTTGTTTCTGGGCGCCTCATATCCAAACAGAATCACGCCTTGTAATACACATTGGTGTTGAAACCATTCACCTTCAAGTATCCAGAAATGTGTGTAAAACAAGACCAATACGTGTAATGTTAAGGTTTGGCTGCTATTACAATACGTAACCCAACCAAATGACTAGCGCGGCCAGATGAGAACATGCGCAGTAGGCTATGCTCACTCCATGGATATTTATACTCTATGGAGATCAGCAGAGAAATTAGAATACATGCCCCAAATCAGTAGCAGGTATTCTCTGAAATCGGTGTATATGTACGCTGGTAGACAGAGCCGGCCCTAGCTTGCGCGGGGCCCTGTGCAATATTTCTCGCGCGGATCTCCCGCATCCAACCCTGCCCATCCTTAAGCACAGGTTATATAATATATCATAAGAGTTACTACACCAGACCAACTGTTATGATAGGAAAATAATCTTAATAAGTACAGATCTGGAAAGAAGTCCTACGTGCCCTCAGTGTGTCTGCCGGGGACCTCATCCGAGACGTGGAGGCGGCCTTGACGGCGGCTATCAGCCGTACGGGGTGCGGTCGATTGCAAGTCGTGGCTCACGTCGGCACCAATGACGCTTGTCGCTTCGGTTCTGAGGACATCCTCAGTTCCTACGGGCGGCTGGTGGAATTGGTGAAGGCTGCTGGCGCCGCACGCGGGGTGCAAGCAGAGCTGTCGGTTTGTAGCGTTGTTCACAGGGTTGATCAGTGATGCACTACACTAAGGAAACGGCTACTCGGGTAGGAGAGTATTTGTAGGGTGTACATGTTTTTTTTTTTTTTTAGGCTAGGCGCTAGCTCTGATGACCATTCGCCTGTCAACTGAAACACGTCCACTGAATGTGTGGTCGTCTTCCATTTTCATTGATTCATTAACCTAGTGTTTCTGCAACATTAATGCTATATATTTGTGTGTTAATTATTTTATTATTTTATTAATGACAAATGCCTCATGTTTATATTTGCCCCCCCCCCATTTATATATGTTTCCAATTGTGTGATTGAACATGTGTGTTCATGTGAATGTGAATGCGTGCTCTTAATATTGACTAACTGCCGCGCAATGGGTTACAGTTGCCGCCTACCGCTTAACGCCTCGTTTTGCTGTAGATCCGGCATATGACGGGGGCAGGTTTTTCCGAGGCCTTAGACCTTCATTCTCCACTCTTCATTCTGGTTCCGACGACTGGGGAAGTAAATACTCCGCCGAATAATGGTGAGGGGAAGGCATGCTGTTAGAACTTTGATTTATTTGTGATCAGGCAGTCTTGGTTTCTCAGTGATAGTTCTTTTGAGTAATTCTTTCGCTATGACAGGTGAAGTGTTTCTTAATTTACAGAACTCGAGTATATTCAGTGTAAGTTAATTGTTTGCATTATCATTCCAGTGATGATTGTGTGTCCAGTTTTGCTCAAGTTAGAATACACGTGCATGGTATTCAGTCTTTGTGTAAACTTAATGTGTTTGAATTACCTTGCTGTTTTTAACTGACTATTCGCATCATTACTGTAACTGCGAGTATGCTAAATATTTCTCAGATATTCTGATTTAATTCCGTCTGTCCTGTCTGGTATGACCGATTGCACCACGTGCATTCGTAATGGTTGTACTTCGGCCTTCAGCCATGTTTTTGTTAATACTAGCTTTCTTCTATACAAATTCTCGCTTGCGCTTTACTCGCGTATTCTAAATTAATTTCTGTTTGTAAATGCTATGAAATTCGGCGTGGTCAAACACCACATGGTACTTAAGAATAGGCAGTCACTGCCTCCATGAACATGAGTTCGTCTAGTGAACAGTGTGCTTAAAATTAGTGATCAAGACACCTGCCATCTCGTCAAGACATCGCCGAAGCTTCGTTTTGCCACTGCTTTCAAGTGTTCCCAGAGAGTAACGTACTGCTAGCTTTATGCTATCTCTGTGAATGGATGAATGTGCTTTCAGCTACCCATTGTGTGTTTGCAAATTGCCTCCCACGTTACCTCCATATTCATAAAGGGCCGAAACAATTTTATTACAGGCAGTAATTATATGATTTAATTCACTTTTGTACAAGGTGTGCGCTTAATTTGCTCTCCCAGCATTTATTTGCTTGTTATTTTACTGAATAGATTATGATTTTAAAGTACCAAACCTTTGCTTTATGATTTCATGCTACCCATCCCATGTTTAAGTATCTACTCATTTATTCTTCAACGTAAATTTGGTGTTTGTTAAAACATTGGCTGCTCCCTTAAGGAGTGAGCAGTTAGATAAATTTCCATTGCGCAAGTACTGTTGCCACTCAAAGTAATTTAGAGCTGCAGTGAACGTTTTAACTTTCATTTGTGGATCTCAGCTGCCCGAGATCTTGCTTAGTTATAATAACAGGCTACTTTCACAACATTCAGACAGCGAATTCAGCACAAAAATTTGAATATCAAAATATTACCCATGAACTTTCAAAGCATTAAAAACAAAATTCCCGAATTTGCCGCGTTGCATGGAAATTATTGTGCTCATATAGTTTTAGGCACCAAAAGCTGTCTAAATCATGATGTGGGAAGATCAGCAATATTTATCGAGGCTTGGAATGTATATCGGACAGAAATATGGGGCACAATTGGAGGGAGGGGTGTTCATCACCGTCGACAAAGGTATTGTTTCTACTGAGGTCGAGGTTGAAAGTAACTGTGAAGTTATCTGGACACGTATAACAGGTCTAAGAGAAGTAACGATAATTGTTGGTTGTCTTTATCGGTCCCCCAGGCTTCTGTAGCAGTTTTATAATCATTCCAAAGAATTGTACGCCAGGTAGTGCGTAGGTATCCGGATCATGCACTAGTAGCCGGGGGAGACTTCAACCTGAAGGGTATACATTGGGACTCTCTAGTTTCATTTCAGGCGGTACAGACAAGCAGTCTTGCGAGCTACTGTTGGATACATTCTCCGAAAACTGGCTTGAGCAGTGAAACCGCCAACCCACACGCAATGGAAATATTTTAGACCTTATAGCTACAAACAGACCTGAACTTATTAACGATGTCTGTGTAGAGACAGGAGTTAGTGATCATGATATCGTCATAGCGTCAATGGTGACCGAAGTTCATAAACCAAGGAGCGTGTTTTTTTTTTAGAAAGATCCGATAAGCAATTGATAGGATCGCACTTAGAGAATGAATGGACATCGTTTAGTTCCGGTTGTAGAGGAATTGTGAACTAAATTTAAATGCATTGTAAACAATGCCTGTAAAGTCGGTTAATGATGGAAAAGATCCACCGTCGTATAATAATAATGTTAGTCAACTACTGAGAAAGCAACGGCTGTTGCACTCTTGGTTCAAGAAAAGAACACGCAAATGATGACAGGCAAAAGTTAGTAAAGATTCGTGCGTCTATAAAAAAGATCGATGGGCGAAGCATACAATAATTACCACACCCGTACCTTAGAAAAAGATCTTTTCGAGAACCCGAAGAAAATCTGCTCCTATGTAAAATCGATAAACGGGTCAAAGCTCACTATCCAGTCACTCATCAATCATTGCAGGGCAGTAATAGAAGAATGCAAATGGAAAGCTGAAGTTCTAAATTTAACTTTTAAGAAATCTTTCACGCAAGAGGACCGCACAAGCGTACCATCATTTGATCAACCTACTAACTTCGAAATGGAGGACATAATAATAGGTATTTCCGGTGTAGGGAAGCATCTGAGAGAGCTTAATACAAAAAAGTCTGCTGGTCCGGATGGAATACCAGTTCAGGTTTACAAAGAGTAATCTGCGGCATTGGCCCGTTACTTAACTTGCATTTATCGCGAATCTTTAATTCAGCACAGTGTTCCTAGTGGTTGGGGAAAAAAGCGCAGGTGACTCCCGTTTATAAGAAAGAAAAGAGAACTGACCCACATAATTACAGGCCAATATCGTCTGACATCAGTTTCCTGTGAACTTTGGAGCATTATTCTCAGTTCGAAGATAGTAAATTTATTTGAGGTGGAAAAGCTTCTTTCTGTGATTCAGCACGGGTTTAGGAAACATCGTTCATGTGAAACTCAACTTGCCTTTTCTCATTTCTCACATGACGTCTTTCAAGCCATGGATGAACAGAAACAAGCAGATTGTGTTTTTCTCGATTTCAAAGAGGCGTTTGACGCGATGCCACACTGCAGACTGCTAAAGAAGATACGAGCATATGGAATACGTTCACATGTTTGTGACTGACTGGATGACTTCCTAAGTAATAGAACGCAGTGCGTTGTGCTCGACGATGAGTCTTCATCAGAGACGAGTGTATCGTCATTTGTGCCTCAGGGGAATGTGATAGGACCGCTATTATTTTCTATATAAATGAGAGTAAGTTGTAATTTGCGGCTGTTTGCTGATGATGCTGTGGTGCAAGGGGGGGGGGGGGTTCGTCTTTAATTGACTGCAATAGCATACAGGATGATTTAGACAAAATTTTTAGTTGGTGCAGAGAATGGCAGCTAGCTCTCAATGTTAAAAAATGTAAGGTGTTGCGTATGAGTAAAAAAACAATCCCATAATGTTCTAATACAGCATTAGTAATGAGCTTCTTGATGCAGTCGCGTCGTTCAAATCTCTAGGTCTAACACTGCAGAGCGATGTGAAATGGAACGAATATGTAAGTACAGTTGTGAGTAAGACGGACAACCGAAATCGGTTTATTGGGAGAATTTTGGAAAGATGTACTTCATCTGTAAAGGAGACCGCATATAAAACGCTTTTACGACCACGTCTTGAGTTGCTCAAGTGTTTGGGACCCGCAGCAGATTAGTTTAAAGGAAGACTTAGAAGCAGTTCAGTGGCGAGCAGCTAATTCGTTACTGGTAGATTCGACCAATGCGCGACTGTCACGCAAATGCTCCTGGAACTCAAATAGAGATCGCTGGAGAAAATATGACGTTCTTTTCGGGAAATTCTGTTAAGGAAATTTAGAGGAACGGAATTTGAAGGTGAGTGTAGTACGATCTTCCTGCCGCCTACTTACGTTTTGCGTAATGATAAAAAAGACAAGATAAGAGAAATTATGGCTCGTACGGAGGCATATAGCCATTCTTTCTTTCTTCGTTCTATTTGGGAGTGGAATAGCAAAGGAAATACCTTGTAGTGGTACAGTGTACCCTACGCCACGCACCTTGCGGTGCAATGCGGAATATATATGTAGATGTAGAAGTATGGAAAGTACTAAATTGTTAACAATAGAAAAATAGCTATCGGATTTAAAGACTTGGAGTAGGCGACAGAACCCCGATGACGATATCGCAGCCAGCAAAAGCTAAACGATCATTTCATTTCTTATTTCCCTAAGATAGCATGTCGCTACGACATAGGAATTACGAGTAAGAGTTTAGTGCTCATAGAAGGCACAGCAGACAGGCGAAAAAGCTTGCCATGCCTTGTGCCAAGTGCCTTGTCGTCCCGTTTGACTGTTCAAATGTTTGTTAAGCTTAAGGGACTTGTACTGCGGGGTTGTCAGTCCTAAACTTACAAACTACTTATGAACTAGCTCATACTAAAGACGACACAAACATCCATGCCCGAGGGGGGATTCGAAACCCCGACGGAGAACGGCCTCTGGCATCGCAGCATAGCGCCTCAATGCGCTCGGCCGCTCCACCACGGCCAGCTCTGCACATATCAGCTGAATCTGGAACAGCCCGCCTTATGGGAAACGTCTGCTAACGGACGAGTGTAATGCTTGATTATTAGGCACAACGATGCGTAGAAAGGGCGTGGAGAGCCGCTGAGAATGAATGACTCGCGTACTTTTTAGGTGAAGCGTGAGTAACAGTCACGTGTTGACATTGGATATTATTATACCCCATCGGTATCATTTCTCTTGGTTCCTTTGCCCCCGATACAGGCATAATTTCCTAAATCTGAGACGTATCCCAGTGACCATAGTCTTGTCGCAATGGGCATATACTTCCATCACATTACATTAAAAGTTGTTTCAGAAACAAAATAACGAATGACAGTTTTCAAATTACGTTTTAGTGTCTTGCGCTGTGCCCCTATAAGCGCAGTGCCCCGTGCGACTACACCGTTTGCACCGGCTTAAGGCCTACTCTGCTGCTAGACACACACTGACCAACAAATTGGAAACCTGGCACTTGCGTCTGTTGCCATGTTCAAGTGTACTGCACCTAATCAAAGTAGTGGGAGTATACTAGTATCCCAGTATAGTCGAGGAATAGCAACATAACTGTTGATATGACCGTTATTAAGTACCAAAACAATGATTGATCAATAAAATGTTTGTAATTTTATGGGTCAATTACTGTGATCATCATTCCGTAGACTTACAAACTACTTCAATTAATGTAAATTAATCTAAGGGAAAAACACACACCCATGTACGAGGGAGGACTCGAACATCCAATACCAGAAGCCATTAGAAATGTAACGTGGCGCTCCAGACTGCACGGTCATTTCCACGTGGCAATGAGAGATCAGCCAGCAGAGAATAAATATGTAACTGAATGTTACATTCCATCAGCAGGTAGGTACTTCGAAAATTTTATAAGTGATATGGATTGACTGAAGATAACATATCGGGGATTGGTGATGTTTGGTGACAAGAACAACAGGATGTACATAATTTATGATTTAACTGCATCTAGCGATGTCTTTAAATGCAATCCTGCTATGTGTTATCCTACACTGTTGGAAATCTATTTGCTACCACGACACGACACAGCGCCTGCCGTACCGGCCGCCCGGCAGACAGTAGCGCTCCACAGGTTGCCAGCGCGGCAGGCGCCAGACCGTGACGCCAAGCCAGAGAAGTACACGCCAGCACTCACAAGGGAAGATCATCAACTCGACCTCATACTTTCTTGAGGAAAAAGATACATGAGCTAGATGTCAACCCCAGAAATCGATATCACATGAAAATTTTGGCCATTATTCAGGTACTACGCAGTTACGGCCTCCTAAAAATACAGCTTTTAAACACTCGGCCCGCTTCACCGCGGCCACTTTAATGCCCGAACGCGAAGTGCTGTGCAATGAAGGGACAATACCGAGTACCCCGAAATGTGAAATTTGAAGAGCCAGGGAAGTGGAGGACGTAATAATATTACAAAATGGAACATATGCACTGTAACTCTTCCGTGTTAACTCCACTTCAATAGTGTTTACACTGCAGTTGTAACACGCTGTATAAAACGCAAATGGCTCGTTGCATATATTCTTCTGTTACGGAGGAGAGAAAAGTGGTATTCGACGATTTAAAAGCATCAAAGCAACTTTCGCCGTCACCGACGACTTCAATTCCACGCCCAAGCTCCTGTGAAGCAATGAAAGTGCTCGACGAATCTGACGGTGCTGAAATGGCAGCGTCGTTATCGTCGACGTCATTCTCTCGTAAATCTGCACCGAACGTCAAGCCGCTATTTTCTTTTATATCCAGCACGTCTTCATCAGTGCAACTGTCTATGATATCTGCAAGGCAGTTGAAATATATAAGGAAAAGCATAAAGAACGTGTCATGTATTTTCTTTTACCGTGTATAGTACGTCTAATAACTGCAAATGATCGTGCTTACCGGTGACGACTTTTAGAGCTCTAATTCTTTTTTACATTTAATCGTTGCAGATTCGTCATCATTACATACCTCTCCTGGAGGTGTCGCACGACAGTCTGTGGGTTAATGGACATCACACACCCCTTACTAGACTCTGCTCAATGTACTAGACGTTCGGCCATTAAGCGGCCACAGTGTAGCAGGCCGAGTGAGGACCAACCCGAACGCGCGAATGTTTAAAAGCTGTACGTTGAGGAGGCCGTAATTGCATACAACCTGAATAATGGCCCAAATTTTCACGTGATATCGATTTCTGGGGTTGATATCTAGCTCAAGTATTTTTTTATCAAGGAAATATGTGGTCGAGTTGATGATGTTCCCTTGTCAGTACGATAAGTCGATCCAGCAGAGGGCTCCATCCGAGCGATCGTGGACGTGGCTAGAGAGCCTGTAGCCGGCCGCGGTGGCCGAGGAGACTAAGGCGCTCCAGTCACGGTCAGCACGGCCACTACGGTCGGGGGTTCGAATCCCTCCTCGGGCATGGATATTTGTGCCGTCCTAGTTCGTAAGTAGTTCATAAGTAGTTTGTAAGTTTAGGGACTGATGACCCCTTAGTTAAGTCCCATAGACTATACAAACATTTGAAACATTTAGAGAGCCTGTAAAGGGAGAGAGTGGCCATGCGTGAGACTGCTCCTGATTGGCTGAGAGCCCAGGACGTCATGTTTTTACCAGATTTGGGGGCTTTACTTGTGAGTGAATAGCTACTGTGTGCGTTTCTGTACTGTGGTGTGTCTTAAGACCTCAGCTGGACATGGATATTTGTGCCGTCCTTAGTATTAGCTAGTTCGTAAGTAGTTTGGGAGTTTAGGGACTGATGACCCCGTAGTTAAGTCCCGTAAACTCTACAAACATTTGAACATTTGAAAGGAATGCAGGGAGTTACCAAATACAACAATTACACTGACATGAGAAGGACAAAAACTGGCATAAATTTCAGGCTGAACTGAAGAACCCGTTTGGTGACAATCAGCAGCAAGTCTGTTTAATGACAGAAAAGTTGCATATGACACATTGTGAGTCCAATTCTACAAAAGGTGACAAAAATGATCAAAATTGATTAAAGGAGTTGCGACAGAATGCACCATGCTTTTTTGGTATAGACTGTGCTAGTCACAGCATCCGAAGAATCTAAAGAATATATCTACATCTACATTCATACTCCGCAAGCCACCCGATAGGTGTGTGGCGGAGGGTACCTTGAGTACCACTATCGGTTCTCTCTCCTATTCCAGTCCCGTATTGTTCGCGGAAAGAAAAATTGTCGGTATGCCTCTGTGTGGGCTCTAATCTCTCTGATTTTATCTTCATGATCTCTTCGCGAGATATACGTAGGAGGGAGAAATGTACTGCTAGACTCTTCGGTAAAGATATGTTCTTGAAACTTCGACAAAAGACCGTACCGAGCGTCAGGATGTCTCTCCTGCAGAGTCTTCCACTGGAGTTTATCGATCATCTCCGTAACGCTTTCACGATTACCAAATAATTCTGTAACGAAGCGCGTTGCTCTCCGTTGGATCTTTTCTACTTGCTCTATCAACCCCACCTGGTACGGATCCCATACCGGTGAGCGGTATTCAAGCTGTGGGCGAACAAGTGTAATGTAACCTACTTCCTTTGTTTTCGGACTGCATTTCCTTAGGATTCTTCCAATGACTCTAAGTCTGGCATCTGTTTTACGGACGATTGATTTTATATGGTCGTTCCATTTAACATCACTCCTAATGCCTACTCCCAGATAATTTATGGAATTAACTTCTTCCAGTTGCTGACCCCCCATAGTGTAGCTAAATGATACAGGATCTTTCTTTCCATGTATTCGCAGAACAATACCTGTCTACATTGAGATTCAATTGCCATTCCCTGAACCATGCGTCAATTCGAGACAAATCCTCCTACATTTCAATACAATTTTCCATTGTTACAACCTCTCTATATACTACAGCATCATCTGCAAAAAGGCTCAGTGAGCTTCCGATGTTATCCTCAAGGTCATTTCTATATATCGTGAACAGCAACGGACCCACGACACTCCCCTGCGGCACAGCTGACATCACTCTTACTAGTGCAGGCAAACTGAGGAATTCAAATGTTCAAATGTTCCAATGTTTTGTATAGTCTATGGGACTTAACTACGGGGTCATCAGTCCCTAAACTTACAAACTACTTATGAACTACTTACGAACTAGGACGGCACAAAAATCCATGCCCGAGGGGGGATTCGAACCCCCGACTGTAGTGGCCGTGCAGACCGTGACTGGAGCGCCTTAGTCCCCTCGGCCACCGCGGCCGGCCTGAGGAATTCAACGGAAGAAAATCGTGAAAAAGTGTGACTGACCCCATAATATAGACAAAAAGGAATATAAGACATTAGCTGGCGTTGAATTACGTCAATGGGTAAAGTTGAAAATTTGTCTCCAGTCGCGATTCACACGGAGGTCCCCTGCTTACTAGGCACTTCCGCTGACTACTACGGTAAGGGGACACAGTTATCACTACGACTGCACTAACAACCTTGGCAAGGCCTCCCGCCAGATGCAAATATTCAACTTACCCACACACTACAAATCGAACACCCCTACCCGTTTACTCGCAGCATTTAGCCGATTCTTATAAAAGTCCAGGCCTACACTGAAGAAAGGATCGTCGGCCATCTTCGCCTTAGTTATATACGTGGTACAGTCAATAAGTTATGAGACCTGACGCTTGGAGTATAGACACGCACACTACTGAATGCTGGCTCATTCCACGGCACCACACGGCAGTGTGTGCAAGATACACAGTCGGGTGGCTGCCTATCCTCCACGTGTCAAGTCTCACAACTTATTGACTGTACCGAACATACAAAAATGTTCAAATATTTGTAGAGCTTATGGGACATAACTACGGGGTCATCAGTCTCTAAACTTACAAACTACTTATGAACTAGCTAATACTAAGGACGGCACAAATATCCTTGCCCGATGGGGGATTCGACCCCCCGACCATGGTGGCCGGGCAGACTGTGACTGGAGCGCCGCAGAGCGTACCGCACATATACCCGTTGCAACTGTAATACGCTGCGCAAGTTGCGACGGACCAGGCTCTCAAGCAACGCAGGCAAGGTCGATATCCCACCGTTAGACAATGCATGAGCCACTGTCGGGAATTCCAGTGACAGAAGCGCGCGCACAATTACTCGCGGGGCATGTGGAAGCAATTCCGCTGTCAGCAGCGGCATTCCATCGAAATGGAATCTACCTCCAGGTAAGTTTAGCAACGTCAGCCAATGGTAATCGATGGATAATAGTCTCAACTGGCTACCTCATCCACCGTGTTGCAGTCGAAGCGGTACCGACAGCCGAGGTGTGTGATATTGCACGGTTACTTTCATAAAACATCATTTTGAAGCACAGAGCACTCCTCGTGATAATCTCTAATCGTGAAAATTTTTTCTAGTTGAGACTAGTATATTAAGTAATTTCACTTTGCTATCGCTCCCGCAGGATGCCAGATGACACCTTCCTATAGACGCGAAGTCTCACAGCTTAGTCATCAGATAATTTATTTATTTATTTTTTTTTACTTTGCGTCTATTTGACTTGAGCACGACGATTTTTACACAGAGAACATACGTCGTTAATCACTGTCCCAGACTGAGTAATATATGCCAACATATTATGTCTGTTAACCTTTTACAAAGTTAATGTTCATAACTTCTAAAAATGGCAAATGGTAGTTTGCATAATAATGCAGTGAATCAAATTAGTTGTTCCATTGTTCCTTTTCAAAGATTTTTTATTCGTGTCAGAAGCATAACGTGTACAGATGTTTATAAAGGTATAACATACAGAGATTACTTACATACATGTAAACTACGAACTATAAACAAACAGACAGAAATATTATATAGGCCTACATTTGGCCCAAAAGCGGGCTACATCGACAGCATTTGGGGTTTCCAACATCAGGTCCTCTAAGGTGCAGTGTGAAGGACATTCAGGGCAGTTATACATGTGCTGGCTCGGCTGCACGCCTCCACAGTCACAGAGGTTAGATACAGTAGAATATCCCCACTTCATAAGATTAGCTCTTGACCGTGCAGTGTTGGTGCGTAGCCTGTTTAGTGACTTCCAAACCGTCCAGTCCTCATTGTGGCCTGGTGCCAATTCTTCCTTTGGTTCCATTCAGTGCCTTTCTCTCGATCTCTTCCATCTGTCCACTCTAGATAATAACCTGCCTTAATAATTCCTTAATCTGTTTACTTTTGAACAAATAGTTCATGCCGTCCTGCAAATAGACCGAATACTTGAACACCTTCGTGCTACAGTGCGACGTTAATGATGTCAGTTCTTAACTAAACGCTTTGCGAGAAATATCTTCATCATAATTTTGGTCGACGGGGTTTTGTGCGATCGATGCGGAACGACTTTCTTCACTGACAAACTTTTTGCGTTACCGGTAGCAGCGCTTCTGGCATTGGTGCTTATTCACCAAAATAATGCTGGAGCCATAGAAAAACGTCCCAGTTCTGAAACAGTTCCCAAGCTCACCGGCATGTATACATAATGATCATCATTTTCCAACTCCAGTTTCCCGGGTGTGGCTAACAAGCGCTCTCCATCTCATCCGATCTTGATATAACATTTGGTCTTGGACATCATCCCAGTTAAAACCGTTCTTCTCATGTCTGATTTAACTGCCTATATCCATCGTCTCCTTGGCCTTCCTCTTGGTCTTCTTCCTCCCACTGCCATTCTGAAGTATTTTTTAGCTGTTCTTGTGCTATCCATTCTCATTACATGGCCATACCACTGCAGTCTTCGTTTCCTCAAGATGTTCGCAATAGGGACCCTGATACCAGCTGTTTCCCTGTGTACCTCATTTCTGATCTTGTCTCTCCTGGTTCTTTGATTCATAGTCCTGATAAACCTCATTTCTGTTGCTTGGATTCTGCTGTAATCCTTTTTTAACAATGTACATGTTTCCATGCCATATATAAGGATTGGACTGAAGTAAGTGTTATACAAAGTTAACTTTGCTGCCTGGGGTACTTTTTTGTCCAAGAGTAGATTCCAAACTTGCGTGTAGAAATTTGATGCTTTTTGTGTCCTGTTGAGGATTTCTTGCCGGATGGTGTTGTCCTTGGAGAAAATACTTCCAAGGTACTGAAAGTCGGAAACTGATTTAATTTTTGTTCCCTCCAAGTAGATGTTTGAACTTGTTCCCTCTCTGCTTATGGTCATCTCAACCGTCTTGGTCTTGCTGATTTTCAGGTTAAATTCTTTAAATTTATTGTTCCAGGCAGTCAGGCTCTTCTGCACTTCTGTTTCTGTTTCTCCCCATATTACAACATCATCTACAAATACGTGATCTCGACTCATTGGCAGTTTCCTTAATAGATTTTAGCATTCTGTCCATTACAATAATAAACAAGAGTGGTGATAGAGCACTTCCCTGCTGGACTCCCCTCTTCGTCTCAAACCATTCAGAGCGACCATTTCCTATTTGACACTACTCTTGCAAGTTTGATACAGCATCTTTACTCTGTCAATCAGGTAACTGGGCACTTTTAGATCTTCCAGGCATTTCCATATTTTATTGCGAGGGGCACTATCATATGCCTTCTCCAGGTCTAAGAACACCATCACTAAGTTCTTTCCATGTTCCCAGTATTTCTCTGCCAAAATCCTTACCGCAAAGATGAGGTCTATAGTACTTCGCCCTTTCCTGAAGCCATGCTGTTCTCCTTCTAATAAGGGTTCAACTATCTTCCTAAGTCTGGTTTCTATAATTTTTCCAGCAGCTTTAGGGTATGTGAAAGTAGGGTGATACCTCTATAGTTTCCACACTTTTTTCGGTCTCCTTTTTTAAACAGTGGAATGATGATTCCTTTTGTCCAGTCGTCTGGAATTTTGTTGTTTGTCCAGATGACTGACAGAACTCTGTAGATCCATTGTAGGCCAGATGTTCCGGCTGCCTTCATCATATCTGAGCTTAGCTCATCAAACCCTGGAGACTTTCCGTTTCGCATATTTCTCAGAGCAGACTCAACTTCCAGACAAGTTAATGGTTGTAGAACCTCTGGTGTTTCTTCAGCTGAACAATCACTATCATCACTGCTGTCAACATTCCCATTCAACAGCGAGTTGAAATGGTTCCTCATTTCACTCCTAATTTCGGATTCTGTTCTCAACAGCTTCCCTTCCTCAGTTTCTAGCACAACGATGTTAGTATGCTCATATCTTTTATCATTGACTAACTTATATAGCAGTTTTTTATTGCCTTGACAGTCTTCTTGTAATTTGGTGGTGAAGTCATCCCAACATTTATCCTTCTCGTTTTGGATCAGCCTTTTAACAGCCAACTTCTTGTTTCGATATTTCTGAGACAGACGTTCAATTTCAGTGTCATTTCTTACATCTACTCTATTTTGTTTTTCTCGGTCTAATTTCTTCTTTAAAACATTTCTTTCTTTAATTGCTGTCTTTACCCTGTCATTCCACCAGGGTGTTTCCTTCTCTCTTTGTGCTGCACTTGTTTTCCCGCAGATGTGGACAGCTTCTGTAACAAGAGTGTCTTTAAAGAGCTTCCGTCTTCTTCTACCCCAAGTTTTTCAGTTTTGGGTATTCTATCCTTGATCTTTTTCTGGTACTCTTGTTTCTTTTCAGGGTCTCTCAACAGCCAAGTCTTAATCTTTGGCATTTTCTTGTACTTAACTAATGGGACTCGTACATTCTTCAGATCTGCAGTTAACAGTCGGTGATCACTGTCCATACATTCACTTGGAATAACTTTAACATCTGTAACAGTCTGACTAGCTTTTTGATCTGTTATAATGTAGTCTATGACTGTTTTATGTTGTCCATCCCAGCTGTAACGGGTTATTTTGTGACTCTCCCTTTTCTGATACCAAGTGTTCTTGATGATTAGCTTGTTTCGTACACAGAAGTCTAGCAGCTGTTCTCCCTCGGGGTTTCTCTTACCATATCCATAAGGTCCGATAATATTTTCGCACCCCTGCCTCTCCTTACCCACTTGGGCATTTAGATCACCCATGATGATGACATTATCTTCCACTATTAGGTCCTCTAGGTTTTCCAGGAACTGTTCTTTCTCATCAGCTGTGCAACCTGTTTGTGGGGCATATGCTTGGAAGATGGTTATGTAGGTGTTATCAACATGTAGTTTCATCTGAATGATTCGATCACTCACATACCTGATATCCGTATGTACGGCTACATCTTTATGCAGGAGCAGGGCGACTCCATTTCTGGTCTCTGTTTGACTACCACACCAGTGTAGTATATATCCATTTCTGAGGGTTTTCTTGCCAGACCCTTTCCACTTGGTCTCACTTAGGCCTAATATCTTTACCTTGCGCCTGTCCATTAGGTCAACAAACTCTTCACATTTACCAGTGAGCGTCAGGATGTTTAGAGTTCCAAGTCTGAGTTTTTGTTTCTTTGTTGGTTTTTATGTCTTCAGGGGTCTCCAATATGCTTCAGGTTTTTGGCCGTCATACTTTCGTAAGGTCCCTGGAGAGGTGTCATGACCAGTAATTTCTTTTATACATCCGAGGCTTGTTTTAGTGTTGAAAGCACGCTTCAATCCACCGCTGGCCAGCTACGCCTAACACGGCTTCACCAGAGCCCCGTTAGCCGCCGCTCTTCAAGGTTCCTGTAAGGCCTTCACAGCTGCCGTAGCGGTCACGGAACTCGCATAGTCTCCACTTTACTTCACCCTTACAGACAATCCCTTACTTCGCGCCGTTGCCCGTCTCCCACGACGTGGACGAGGGGTTGGCCTTGTGGGAGACATGCATAATGATACCACTACATTGTATCACCAAAGAAAGTAGTACTCATACAACTGGCAGATTGTATGGTAAAAGAGTACACCTTGGGGACACATTTGACTGGAAGAAACGAGATTTTCGTTCCTTTGTTCACGTGTTTGACAAACCATCTTCAGGACACAACTAATGTGAGTAAAGATTTATCGCTTACACGTTATTTTATCACGTGACATGAATTTTTAGTAATTTCTGATGAAGGCACCCATAGTAGTTGCCGTAACCTTGTAAAACACATATTATCTCTGCGACTAAGGGCTGTCATACTATCGTTTGAGTTTAGTTTAAGTATGAAACTGGCATTTATTTAAAACTTGCGCCCAGGATTCGAACCCGGCAAAGTACAAATTTTAATTCAATACCTCTTCTTCAGTTTCATATATCTGATACATATTGAGACAAAATGTATCTCTGGACAATGAGTTATTATTAGTTTAAGTAGTTTGTAAGTCTAGGAACATTTCACACTGTAGGTTGGTCCCATAGCCTTACAAGCATTTGAACATTTGACTTGGAACCAAATCTAGAACAAACAGTCTCGTTAATAGAAGCAGATTTATTCGAAGTACAAACGAAAATACTTAACTTTTCAGACTTGAAGAAAGACAGGCTTTTCGCAGTTACAATGTTAACATTGCTAAACGTTGTTAATTCTCGAGACTGCAGGCGAACATTGTGGGCCGGCCAGCACTCTGCACCTGGTTAAATCAGTGTTGCAGACGACACAGCAGTCGGCGCATTTTGCTATGCCTTCTCAATCTCGCTGTGGCGGTGCTGCACTAATTGGCGTGCAGTCGATACGTTAGGATTGCATAATACCTGTACCATATAGACATCTGATTGCCTTCGGCGACAACCTGTAATGTACTGTGTCCACACATAATGCCGCCCTACAGCATCAGCACCACTTCCTTTACTCGCTGACCGGTGTGTCTAGGCTAGTCTACACGACGACACTAGGTTGCGACACTTGTTGCATGAAACGAATTGCGCGCAACTGGTTTCGTGTATGTCTGTAGACACGGCGCCAATGCTGTACATTTCAGTTTCGTTGTTTTGTGAGTGCCGTAGTGGTGTAGAATGGAAGTTTTGGTAGCTGCAAGAGTTGTGTCGAAGCTATTGCTTCTCTGTATGAAGTCGCTGCATAAAACTAAACATAAAAACAATAAGAAACGTGTTGGGTTCGTGACTGGATTAAGAAAAACACGTCAGCTCGGTTGCTCAGCGACCTTGCTGAAAGAAATTGTGATTGAAGACCCTATAAGTTATTTTAATCAACTTAGAATGTCACGAGAGCAATTCGCGTTCCTTTTAAACGGAGTTAGTAATGCAATAAAGAAACAAGTTACTTTTATGTGTAAAGCATTGTTACCAGAACTGAAATTACAAATAGCGTTACGTTTCTCGTCAAGTAGATATTCGTTTCTACGGTATCTGTACCGTGTTCCGAAATCCACAATTGCAATATTTCGTTTGTACAAGTGTTTCGAATTGAATGTATTTTAGTCTGCAATTCACTAATCTTCAACCCATCAATATTTAATTCACGGATAATTGCTTCAAGAGCACGAACACGCCGCTGTTTATTCCTGAAGTTTTCATCGTTAAAATCACACAAACACCTTTCATCACGTATATGTTCAAAAACCGAATTATTTCTTTTTTGCCGCGCATGCGCAACGCGCCTCGTTTAGCACCTAGATACCTCGCGACTCGCTAGGTGGCTCACCTTGCTAAACAAACAGCTGTGGTCTTATGGGACCGGCAGCACTGAACGCCAGGTGACTACGCCAGTCGCTCGGCGTGTCGCTACGCGAACGGTCGTGTTGGTTCTACCTGGTTTGTCGCCTAGTGGCTTCGGAGATTGTATCACCAGATAAACACTGCGATTTCGTTTGTTTCATCACTACCATGGATGATGAAGCACTGATTTCGGCTGTATTCAAAAGGGAATGTTTGTGGAATCCCGCTCATGAACTTTACAAAACCGTAATAGTTCTGAAGAAGATGTGGAAAGGTGTCGCAATGGAAATTGGCAGCTCTGGTAAGTTTTATTTTTATTCATGGAAACAACTACAGGTTATTTAACACAGAGAAAAATATTCGTTCCACTTTGTCTACAAGCAAAGTCGACCAGATGTTGAAACTTCAGAGAAAAAAGATTGAAATACTGGAGCAAGAAATCGACTTTGCAAAAACTTATACTGCGAAACCAAACTCAAAATTTAATTCTTACAGAACTTCAATCGGTTCAAGAAAGCATTTACCAGCCGTCTTCTGACACTCATGTACTAGACAAAAATACACCGCTACAGCCAGCACAGGAAGAAGAGCATCATTTCTGACAACAGTTCTTCAACTGACATTGTGTTGTTGCAGCCTCTCCGAATAATTGTTCTATAGTGTAAAATTTTCTAAAAGCTAATTTACATTCCCAAGAATTCGGAAACGGCATAAGGAAGTTTGTCCTTACTGACTGATTTTGTAATATTCATGTGTCCAGAAAAACTTCTTTAAAAAATAAAAAAATGAACATATGTACTGAATTTGTATTTACTCACCTTCATGTTAGCACTAGCCGCTGTTCAGGAGATATACTAGTCCGGTAATTAGTATCTTGTTTTTGTAATTTTTCTGTAATAGCCAAGAGAAGGATGTCGAACGATTTTACAGTCATTCGTAAATAACCAAAGAATTTGTGTGGAAACTGTCGAAGTTGCTTGTACAACACGTTGAATTCACCACGTTCACTCCTCTCACAAATAATACTATGTACCCAGCATGACGGGAGTTTCCTTAACAGTTCATATTTCAAATAAATATTTTCTGCCAGAAGCATTTTCTGGCTAAGTACTGAAAGAGACATTTCGACAGTGCGGGTGAACGAGCAAGACCCCTATAGCGACAGGCATCGATCGATGTTCCAGTGTGGCCACCAAGCATTCAGACGCTGGGCGCCAGGCGAGTCGCGAGGCATCTAGGTGCCAAGCGAGGAGCGTCCGGTGTGGCCTTAGCCTAAGACGTTCAGGCTGAACAGGCTGGGTCGAAAAACGTCTCCCATGTCTGTCTGGTAGAAGGAAGATGCGAGTCTCAAGTGTGAATAATACTTGATGCCGATTCTGACGAGTCAATTCAGCATGCTGTGGGGCCCATCTCGCGGTGCTGGACCTCACCATGGACGTCGGCAATGAGTTACATGTCATGCAGCTTATTACGTGCACTTTGAGTGGAAACATGAATCCGAAGATGAATTGGTAAGTATCTGTCATTACCTGCTGCTGTGACAGCCTTCGGGCGGCCTGAGCGAGCCAAGTCATCGACAGTTGCTGTATCTCTGTCATCTTTCACTTCCGAACAACATCGCTTTGGTTCATTCCAAGACCTCTGGAAACTTCCCTTGATGACTGTCCCTCCTGACTCAAAGTGATAATGCGGATACGATATAACATCGGAATTGATCGTCTAGGCATGTACAATGTGTGTACCTCCTTCCTCTTGTTAAATCTAGCACTGATCGGCCTTCACCGAACTGTGTTCTTGATGCGTGAGACATATTAAACTTCACTGTTCTGGAGACCTAAGAAACAAGGAGATGCAACACTTTTTAGTTGTAGATTTCTGGTAAATAATTCAGGTCATTTGGCTAATACGAGGCGCGTCCAGAAAGTAAGTTCCGTTTGGTAATAAAATGAAATTGTACACAGATATAGAAGAAATTTTTATTGCACAAAATTCTACAACTCTTAAACTACTTTTCCACATAACTGCCGAAATTTTGTAGGCACTTTTCATAGCGTGCCACAAGTTTTTGCATGCATCCTTCACAGAAGGTTGCCGCCTGTGTATTCAACCATGTGGTAACAGCTCTTTATCATCGTTGAAGTGTTGACCACCAAGGACAGATTTTAGGTGTAAGAAGAGATGAAAGTCGCCAGGAGAGCGGTCCGAGCTGTATGGAGGATGATCAAACAGGTCCCATTGAAATTTCCGTAAGAATTGTTTGGTGACATTCGGTGTGTGAGGTCAGGCATTATCGTGAAAAGAAAAATCTTTTGACAGTAATCCTCTTCTTACACCTAAAATCTGTCCTTGGTGGACAACACTTCAGCGATGACGACGACCTGGAAGAACATGTTACCACATGGTTGAATACACAGGCAACGTTCTATGAAAAAGGCACACAAAACCTTATGCCATGCTATGACAATTGCCTACAAAATTTCGGAAGCTATGTAGAGAAGTAGTTTAACAGTTGTAGATTTTTGTACAATCAATATTTTTATGTATTTGTACCCGTTCGTTTTATATAACCAGACGGAACCTACTTTCTGGACACGCCTCGTATTTGGCAAATTCACACCGTTGTAAGGTTATAAACATGGTCTAGTGATAATCGTAGCCAGCTATATTCATCTGAAATGGATTCTTCGGAGCCGCAGCGGATTAGCCGTCCGCACTGGGCCGCCGTGCTGCTGTGCACGCGGCCGTTCGCAGTAGGGAACTCGAGGCCCCGCTCGGGCATGGGTGTTTGTCTTGTCCTTAGCTTAGCTTACTTTAAGCAGTTTGTTAGCTACGGACTAATAACCACGCCGTTGAACCCGATAGATTTAAAAAAAAATTGAACATTTTCGAGTCTTCGGAACAGCATAACAGGAATTCTTCTTTCATCGCTCCTCAATCGCGACGGGTTGGGCCTATTCCCACTTAAGTTAGCTTGTCGTTTTCGGGACGTTTAACAATGATCTTTCTTCCTCCTTTCATATTTACAGTAGAGAAACGGTTTTCTCAGATTGATAAAATTGCTGTTTGGTTTTTATCGGCAAACGTTCACATTGGTTTTCATTATTTGTAACTAATAAACGAGAAAATCAGATTTAACCCTTAAAGGCAGAAAAAATCTTGGGTATATTTTCTTTTCGTCGGCATTCAAATTGTGGAACACATCATTAACAAAACACACTATTCATATGCAGAACGCTGTACATTTTCTTCTGGTGCCTGAAAGGCCTCAGATAAGTCAAACACCATTCAGCGTTCATCGCCAATATCATAATGTGTACTTTTTCGATACTTTCATCTGTGAACGTAGGTCCGTCTTGTGTGTCAAGTATATCTTATTCTAGAGCAGTGTGGGTCGCGACCCCCAGGGGTGTTGCATAGTGTTGCTCGGGGGTCGCCGTTACAGGAGAAAGTATATTCACCATACTCTAACTTCCGGCTCACTAATACAAAACGTATGCCTCAGTGAAATTTAATGTTAAAATTACGAAGTTCCTTGTGTAACATTAATTACGAATTGAATAAATCATATATTGTTTTATAATATAGTACGCTGATGATGAACAATCGCCAAGTCTGAAAACTTGTTTTCAGGAACCATTCGATAGGTAAAAGAACATGACAAAATTTGTAATTCTGAAAAATTCGTACAAAAAAGATTGGCATTTTTACAAATTGTCTACATCGTGGGACCTTTTTTGGCCCACTTTAGGTTACGGTAGTAACACTAAAAGTGGGCCTTTGCGATTGTCTTTTGACAGCTCGAAATGTAAATTAAAATAACGGCTTAACCATTCACCTAACACGAAAATTGAATAACCGAATTTGTAGAGCTGAAAATTCTCTAAAACTTCCCTCTCTTATGATTTTTTCATATATGGTATCGCGTCAGATATATTTGCAAAAATAACGGCGCTTTTGGGATGTCTGTCTGTCTGTCTGTCCGTAACGTGTTCCCTGTTTTTAAGACGAACCGTTCAACCGATCAGCACCAAATTCCACAGACATAATTGGAGGCCGCCAGAGACCGGAACCTCCCGTTTTCAAATTTTTTGGACAAAAAAATACGATAGTAATACCATAAAAAGCCGTTTGTAATATAATTGTAATTGCAAACGAACCGTTCATCTGACACGAAAATTGAATTGCCTAATTGGAAGAGGGAAAATGTATCTACAACTTAGCTCTATTATGTTTTTTACATATCTTGCATCGTTGCAGAGATATTTGCAAAAATAACGGAGATTTGACGATGTCTGTCTGGCTGTAACGTGTTCCCACTTTTTAGGTCGAACCGTTCAACCGATCGGCACCAAATTTTACAGACATAATTGTTAGCTACCAGAGACCAGAACCTCGCTTTTTCAAATATTTCGGACAAGAAATACGTTAGTAATTAAAAAAAAAAAAAGCCGTTTGTAAAGTAATTTTAATGGAAAATAAACCGTTCATCTGAAGCGAAAATTGAATAAACGAATTTGTAGAGGAGAAAATTCTCTACAACTTTGTCCCCTTATGCTTTTTTCATAACTCGTATCGTTTGAGAGATATTTGCAAAAATAACGGAGTTTTGACACCCTCCATTCAATTAACGAAAACCAGCCGTTCGCAGATGTCACGTGATATTCCTCGCCCAGAACACTCTGTGGCATACACGATCTTGCGTTGCGTATTTGATGATTTTATTATTGTAACTTACACGTTGTCATTTCAAAGCAATGGCGCACTGAAGAATTAACAAAAACATATCGTTCTTCGTACGATAAATGGTAATCTAATGTCTACAAATGCCATATTAGCATCAGTTAACAAAGGCCATCAATAGTATGAGATTAAAGAGGACAACTTTCGATTGGTAGCCGTAGCGTAGTGTACAAGGTGTTGGATTGTTAGGCTGTAGGTCACAGGTTCGAAACCCGCCACTACCTAAACTTTTTCTTTTCCCTAAAAGGCTTTCAGGCACTCTTATTACTTAATTTTTTATTATTTAGATTATTATTTTGGTCCAAAATGTTTGCAAAAATTTATAAAACTACAAATCTAAAGCGGGCCGTAAAACACGTCAGTGCGATTTTTTTATGTGCATAATTGGTTTCCGAGTCTTGCCTGATGTGCGAAACAATTGTTACACAAAATGTATTTTCCTGTTGGAATCATGCAAGAATAAGACAATATGTTCCATTCCGAAAAATACACAAAAAAACTTCGTCCAACGATTTAAAGAAAATATAAAGCAAAAGAAAGAAGATTAAATTTGTTTTCTTTGACATAACAAAGTTTTGTTACGGTTAACGTGTACAAAAATAACGAAATCAAGGAACAAACTGTATTCATACATATGCGGCGATCTAGTTAAATTTACGTTGTGTAAGACGAATATTTGTCGTTGTAAATTCCCTAACGGGCATGATAATTTCGAGCGGTTTATCATAGATAGAACAGTGCGAATACGTTCCACGTGCCGTAACGTCGTTGTTGACACTGCGAAGTCAGCGCTGATGTTGCGGCGCTGTCCACGCTAACCATTAGCTTTTTTTTTTATACTAGTAGAGGAGCCACGAGCCGCTCTCTATGTTACTAGTCACGGCTCACGTCGAACCGGTCTTGAAGAGACGCCAGATTATCGCGCTTCCTCCCATATGTAGGTCCTTGTATTGCTTTTCCTAAATCAGGGTTACCCAAAGTGTGGTTCGCGGACGCTCTAGGGTTGCGTCGCTAATTCCAAGGAAGATTCGCGGCCACCTTGCAGCAAAACTTGTAAAAGAATGAGTAACATTATTAATGGATAATGTGAAAATCTAATTCTACATCTACATAGAAACTCTGAAAATCACATTTAAGTGCCTGGCAGAGGGATCATTAACCACTTTCATAACATTTCTCTGCCGTTCCATTCTCTAATAACGCACGGGAAGAAAGAACACCTAAATCGTCCCGTTTTTGATCTGATTTCTCTTATTTTATTGGGATGGTCATGTCTCCTTAGTAGGTGGGTGCTAGCAAATTATTTTCACATTCAGAAGTAAAAGTCGGTGATTGAAACTTCGCAAACAGAGCACGCCGCAATGAATAACGTCTTTCTTTTAATGATTTACACCCCAATTCGTGCAAAATTTCCGTGACGCTCCCCCCCCCCCCTAACGTGATAAAACGAACTGCCCATCTCTGAACCTTCTCAATGTGTTCCATCAGTCCCACCTGGCGAGGGTCCCACAATGGGCAACAGTACTCCAGGAGAGGACGCAAAATTGTGATGTAGGCAGTCTCTTTAGCGGAGCTGTTGCATCTTCGAAGCGTTCTTCCAATGAAAAGTAATCTTTGGCTTGCCTTCCCCACAATATATAATGTGTTCAAAAATTCAAATGTTTGTTAAGGTTATGGGACTTAACTACGGGGTCATCAGTCCCTAAACGTACAAACTACTTATGAACTACTTACGAACTAGGACGGCACAAATATCCATGCCCGAGGGGGGATTCGAACCCCCGACCGTAGTGGCCGTGCAGACCGTGCCTGGAGCGCCTCAGTCCCCTCGGCCACCACGGCCGGCTTTCTATGTGTTCTCTCCAGTCTAAGTTGTTCGGAATTGTAACTTCTAGGTATTTGATAGAATTTACGACCTTAAGGTTTGACTGATTTAGCTCGTAATTGAAGTTCAGCGGATTTCTTTTAGTTGCCATGTGTATTACATCACACTTTTCTTGATTTAGTGTCAATTGCTAATTTTCGCAGTTGCTTTTGATCCTCTGTTGACTTCACTAAACGATAAACGACAGCATCATCCACGAACAGTCTATGGGAGCTATTCAGATTGTCTCCTAAATCGTTTATAAACACGAGGGAGAGTAGGGGACCTATAGCGCTTCCCTGGGGAACACCAGATATCACTTCTGTTTTTCTCTATGACTTACCGTCAGTTACAACGATCTGTGTTCTTTCTGATAGAAAAAAGCGTGAATGCAATCGCACAATTGGGGAGATATTCCATAAGCACCCAATTTCATTAGAAGCCGCTTGTGGAGTACAGTATCAAAAGCATTCCGGAAATCAAGAAATATGGAATAGATTTGAGATCCCTTGTCGATGGCACTTATCACTTCATGTGAATAAAGAGCAAGCTGTGTTTCATCACTATTTTCTTCTCTTGAAAAATAGGTTTGCGTTTAAGTCAGGTCGTGTTCCCAAGCAGTGTTTGCGGTTTCCAAGTGTGAACTGTACGTAATTTATTGAGTCCCGTTGGATACGGCTTCTCTGCTCCACTGGTCTGCCACAATCCGGGGGTCGCTCAATGTACAGAAAACTTTGCACAGGATATTCCAAAGGGTGACAGCCCAGTGGACCAAGCAGAGCGCTCGCTGCCACATACGCGGTCCGAGACATCATTCAGTGTTAAACTTCCTTCGTCAGTGCATTCGCTTTATCACCAGTAAATTATTTCCGATATGGATCGAGGGCTGAAGTCGCAATCGCTGAAGGTACGAGCAGTTTTTACATCGCCTTCACATCGAAGGAAGCTCCTGGTGGAAATTAATGAGGAGGGAGAACGGGCAAAGGAAGAACAGTCATATGAAGCGCCCCAACCGGATTTTTACAGGGTGTCCGAAAAGTCTTTCCCTAATTTCGTACATTGATATTTCAGACTAGAAGTAAGGTACAAATATGAAATTTGTGTAGACTTGTTTACAAACTATCAAAGTTTTTTTTTCTGTTTCAGGTTCGCAGTACGTGAGAAGTGGATGAGGTGCAGTGCCCAAGAAGCCATGTTAACCAATCAGGAGAAGGCACAGTGTGTCCTGTGGTACCATGAGACACGATCATCAACCACAGTGCAGAGACACTTCCAGACAACATTTGGAAGGAATCAACCTGATGTCAAGAGCACAGCATCGGTTGCTGATCTTCCGAGGTCTGATCAACCAAGAACCTCAGCAGACAAGGTTGAAGCTGTGAGGCAGTCTTTTCTGCGAAGTCCGAAGAAATCGGTGCGCAGGGCCTCACGTGAATTACAGATGCCAAGAAGCTCTCTCCATTACATTTTACACAAACGTTTACTGTTTCGTGCATATAAACTGCAAATAGTTCAGGCCTTGTTGCCCAATGACAGTACACGTCGATATGACTTTGTGGTCGAAATGCTATCATGTATTGAAGACGACTTGCCTTTTCCGACGAAGCGACCTTTTTTGTCAGTGGAGTAGTGAATCGCCATAACGTGCGCATTTGGGGTTCACAACCCTCTGGCAAGGTTATGGAGTGCACCATTAACGGGCCATTCTTCCTCATTGAGGCTACCATCACATCTGCAGTGTATCTGGACATGTTGCATCTGTATGCTGTTCCTCAGCTGCTTCAGTATCACCCCGATGTCTTGTTTCAGCAAGACGGTGCACCGCCTCATTGGGGTTTGGACGTCCGTGCCTATTTCGATATGACCTTTCCTGGACGATGGATTGGTCGTGATGAGTCAACGGTTTGGCCCCCACGCTCTCCTGACATAACCACATTAGACTTCTTTTTATTGGGTTATCTCAAGGACGATGTCTACCGAACACGTGTACCAGATCTTGAAACCCTGCGGCAACGGATAATCACAGTCGTTGAATCTATCCCTTCAGTGATGTTGGCTAATGTGTGGACGGAAATTGAATATTGCCTGGATGTGCTACGTGCTAGCAAGGGTGCTCATGTGGAAGTTTACTGATGTGTGAAAAAACTTTGATAGTTTGTAAACAATTAGACACCAGTTTCATATTTGTATTTTACTTCTAGCCTGAGTTATCAATTTATGTACTCAGGGAAAGACTTTTCGGACAGCCCTGTATTATGCGAAGACTCTGAAGGTGCTCCATTAGTCGCAGTTCGCTGTGGAAGTGGAATAACAAAACAAGCTGCTAATCTTGACATTTATAGTGCACACTTGGCTCGAAATATGCTGCTAAATACAATTCACCTAAAAAATTTGGAGTACGAAACACATGAATGGTACAGATTGCACTCACGCTAACGTTATAAGCTGCCGTTGGTTGTGATGAAGTAGTTACTCAGATTTATGGTGTGTGGAAAAAAAGTCTTTAAAAAGGGACTCATTACTTTGTGTTCATATATTAAATTAGTATATAGTAGATACATACTTAAATATTATATTTGAGACATAATGCAAAGGAGATGTGTTGTATCGGACCGCGTTTAGTTTACCACCTTTCAAATTCATCGCTATTCGCAGTAGACCGCTAAAGGGATCATAGGTCTTGGTTACAGCCAGTTGATACCGCGATTTTACAAAGCTATGATGTCGAACACCCGAAAGAAAGCCTGAACCGCAGTTGTTTTCTCTGTAACTGGTAAAAAAAAAAACGAAATACGCCAGAATGTTAAAAGGTTTGTAATCCTATGGGACAAACTACGTTGGTCATCAGACCCTTGTCTTACAAACTAATTAAACTACGTTAAACTAACCTAAGGACAATACACATTTCCATGTCCGAGGGAGGATTCGAACCTCCGACGCGGGAGGCCGCGCGATCCATAACGTGGCGCTCCAGACCGCTCGGCTACATCCGCGCGGCGTCCGGAGACTGGTTTGATGCAGCTCTCCACCGTACTCTATCCTGAACAGGCCTCTTCATCTCCTCATAAGAACGGCAACATACATACATCACAATCTGCTTACTATATTCATCTCTTGGTCTCCCACTGCGATTTTTACCCCACACAATTCCCTCCAATGCTAAATTCACGATTCCTTCATCTCTAAGATTGTGTCCTACCAATCGATCCCTTCTGTTAGTCAAGGTATGCCAGAAATTCCTTGTCTCCCCAATTTTGTCCCATACCTCATCATTAGTTACGCAAATTATCCACCTAATCTTTAGCATTCTTCTGTAGCACCACATTTCAAAAGCCTCTATTCTTTTTCTGTACACACTGTTTTCTTCCGTATTTCATTCCCATATAATACGACACTCCACACAAATTTCTTCATAAAGGACTTGCTTACCCCTAAATTAATATTAGATGTTAACAAATTTCTCTTTTTCAAAAACGCTTTTCTTCCCATTGCCATTCTAAATTTTATATCCTCTGTACTGCGACCATCTTGTGTTCTTGCACTGCCCAAGTAACAAAACTAATCTACCACGTTTGTTGTATCGTAACCTAATGTTATTCTTTCAGCATCGTCTGAGTCTCTTAGACTGCACTCCATTACCTTTGTTTTGCAATTGTTAATGTTTATGTTATACACACCTTCTAACACATTGTCCATTCCTTTCAACTCTCTTCCCAGATGCTTTGCTGTCTCTGACAGAATTACAAAGTCATCGGCAAAACGCAATATTTTTATTTCTTCATACTAAAATTTAATTCCTTCTGCAAATTTCTCCTTGTTTTCCTTTATAGCTTGCTCAAGGTACAAATTGAATAAGATAGGTGAAAGGCTACAACCCTGTTTTACTTCCTTCCCAACCACTGCATCCCTTTCACGCCCTTCAACTCTCACAACCGCCGTCTGGTTTTTGTACATGTTGTAAATAACCTTCGGTTCCCTATATTTTACCCCTGCTGACTTTACAATGTGAAAGAGTGTATTCCAGTTAACATTGTAAAAGGCTGTCTCCAAATCTACAGAAGCTATAAATGTAGCTTTTCCTTTTTGTAACCTATCTTCTACGATAAGCCGTAAAGTGAGTATTGCCTCCCGTGTTCCTACATTTCTCCTGATCTTCCCCGAGGTAGGCTTCTACCAGCTTTTCCGTACTTCTGTAAATAATAATCACTCATGTTAGTATTTTGCAATTTTGCAACCATGACTTATGAAACTAATGGTTCTCTAATTTTCACACCTGTCTGCACCTGCTTCTTTGAAATCGGGAACAAATAAAAGAAAGCCTGAGTGTATTTCTTCTGTCTCATACATCTTAGGTACCAAGTGAAATACTTTTGGCAAGGCTGATTTTCCCAGAGACTTCAGTAGTTCTGAGGGATTGTCGTCCACTCCTGGGCCTTTTTTCGACTTAGGTTATTCAGTGCTCTGTCAAATTCTTATCTCAGTGTAGTATCTCCTACTTCATCTCTATCTACTTACTCTTCCCTTCCTACAATATTGTCTCTAAGTACATTTCATTTGTAGAGACCCTCTTCCCACCTTTCTGCTTTCCCTTCTTTTAGAGAACTGGTTTTCCATTTTTGTATTCATACATCTTGACTGTTGCCCTTGTAACTACTGAAAAGGCTGCTGCCCCTCTTCAGAAACCATATGTTTGCCTGGCCTCTACACAGATAGCCCTTCGCTGTGGGCTATTTTCGTATGAGTCCAAAATCTTACGAAAATTTACTAATATTATTAGCGGGTGTTGAATACGCGTCGCCATTTGTTGTATCATCCTCGATGCCATTTGTTGAGTACTCGTCCCGGTCTAGTTGTCAGGAAAGGTACGGTGCAGGAAACGTAGACATCTAGAACAGTTCTATAGATTATTAATACAATTTTTATTGATTGAAGAATACAATACTCAACTTCTGTTCTTCTCTCTTCTCGCGGCGTCGTCTTCTGTACGATGCTGGCTGCGTTGAGACCTAGTTACTGCCTAGTTCGTAGCCGAGTTCTGACGGGTCGTCCAGACGCATGCTGGCCTAAATACAGCAGCTTGTAGAGGGCGCGCGTCTATGGTTACTCCCTCCAAGAGGCGCGGCGCCAGCATGCGATAGGCTGCCGGCCGACCCCTGCCTTCTCCACGATCGTTCTCTTGCGTCCGGCATGTGACACTGACCGTACACCACAACAACGGGAATTCAAGGGGAGAAGCGAAAGTCAGTAATGGGAGAGACAAATAAGATCGATGAGAGATTAAGTTTACACTAACTTCCATTACTGGAACAGGCAGTTAAGTACTGGAATATCAGCAAACAATAAATTAGCAACAATGTTATTGCAACCTATATATATATATATATATATATATATATATATTGTGTGTGTATCCTACTAGGATAGTAGGATGTTACTACTGTTCCATAGTTCTATTAAAACTGTTCGGTGTAAAAGATTACTTTTAAAAATGAATCTAAGAGTTATGCTCAAGAGACTAAGGGAAAAAATGAACACACTAACGCTGTGCGGCTGGTCCATGAAGATTTGCCAACATCTGCATGGAGAATATTTCATTGGTTGAATGAAATTATCATGACACTTTCTTCATGAGTTGACACCTTACAGGTCATAGGTGACACATACACGACACATAAATTGTATAAATACAGCATGCGAATCAAAAGTATTTAAACTTTTTTCTGCTTACTTACCTCCACGCATCTCTATCTGCAGGCAGTTACATCGCCCGAAAGAGGGAACACACCACTAATTTCAGAATGACAGAATCACTGGGACTTTTCGAAGTGGCTGAGCGGCTAGGGGCAATATAAGTTCCGTAACCTTGTCTTCGAGAAGACCTTTATAATTCCACGCTTTGTTAATTAATCGCTTCGTTTGCATCAGCCGTTGTGAAGTGGCCGAGGTTCGAGTTCTCTCCCGCGCGCGCGCGTGTGTGTGTGTGTTGTCCTTAGCGTAAGTTAGTATAAGTAATTGGTAAGCCTAAAAGCTGATAACCGCGGCAGTTAGGTCTATCAGATTTACAAACATTTGAACATTTTCGTTTGCATTACAACAGCCCTTCAGTCCATGTCGGTGATATTTTCCATGTCCTGAATATTGGTTTTTCTGCGTCCCCCACAGTAAACCTTTTATCTTCACGAGAAATATATTCATTTACTTGCATTAAAGTGGCAATAATATGGTAATGGGCTTAACACTCTACGCTCATATCTGTAAGATACATCGTCGATAGCATACTTTGGGCACTGTCCCTTATGAAGTGATATGAATTCTAATAATTCTACTTTTTTCAGTGTATCGTCGACAGTAACTGAATAATGTCTTATTTCGAGAGGACAGGATTGCAGTTGCTGCAATTTGATGAGTCTGCTAGATGAATCGCCTGTAACCTTGCGCTGGTCGGTGTTTTCCTATTTACCGCCATATACCATGTGGACCACACATTGAATGGTAAACGTGGATCATGTATATTCTGCCAGATATTACGCCAGTTATATCCTTTGTATTTCTGTTCTACGAAGTAACCCTGTTTGCATTCAATCATATTGTTATAGACTTATTTTACCCTGTATCGATCTTTCTCTGGTGTATTCATCATAATATAACAGTTCCAGAAAGATATATCTCAGATGCCAAAGCGCATTCGGTAGATGGACGTCGACAGGCTGTTCCATAGTGGCCGGTGCTATTTCATTCAGGAGGTGAGTCGTGAGAATATCCGGTGATCGTCGCCATTGTTTGTACATGTTTCTGACGAAAAGAGCTTTTGCTTTGAGGTAAATATCGGGGAGATGAAGGCCTCCTTTTCCTGTTGGTAACGTCAGTGTGTCATATTTGACCTCTAAGTGACAAACTGACTGAGCGCCGCTAATATTTTTTGAGCTATGACCTTGGGCAGAGGCAGGACCTGAGCTACGTAGTTTACTTTCGCTGTGATATAGATGTTTGCTAGCTCCACTTTTTGAATGATGTCGGTCGGGGGTTCGAATCCCCCCTCGGGCATGGATATTTGTGCCGTCCTTAGTCTTAGTTAGTTCATAAGTAGTTTGTAAGTTTAGGGACTGATGACCCCGTAGTTAAGTCCCATAATCTTAACAAACATTTGAACATTTGAATGATGTTGATGTTCCTCAAACTATGTTTCTATATTGCAGCCGATATTTTTTCCAATAGTTTCCTATAATTAATGGCGGCCGTGCGGCGGATGTTATGCGTGAATTCTATGCCAAGGCAGTTAAGTGTTGCAATGCTTTTTATTGGTACGTCAATTGTAAGGCCTACTCCTCGGCCAATGTTCATAATCCCATATTTATTTCGGCTTCGTAGTTTGATATAAACTGGAAAGCTCTTCCTATTTGCTTGGCTTCCGTAACAAGGAAGCTCACGTCATCCGCATATGCCTGGCATATGATTTTGTGATCGTGTGTTTGTAATCCTGGTAAGGTTTGAATCTGGGAAATCAAGAGATGTACAGGGGCTACTGCGAAGAAAATCATCCGCAGAGGGTAACCATGCCGAACTGAGCTCATGATGGTGATCGGTCTACTTAATTGCCCCCTTCACACTGATTTTTGATGTGCCATTCATCACAAGTGTATTCACTGTGTCAATGATTTTATTCGGGAAGTGCTTTGTTTCCATGGTTCGCAAAAGATAGGAGTGGATCACTCTATCAAAGGCCTTTTCGAAATCAAGCGACACTATGGCGCTTTGGATGTCGCATGCTTCAGCTGTTGCTATGATGTCTCGGTATGCACATAACGTCGGGGATATTGTCCCGTCCTTGCCGACACTCGTTTGATAGGCACCTGTAATCTTGTCAATAACCGAATTAAATCGTCGCATGAAAATGCGCGCGAATATTTTATAGTCGGTATTTAATAAGGTTATTGGCCTGAGATTGTCTACAGTCTTATCTCCTGGTGTCTAACACCACAATTCCTTCACAGAATTCCTTGAAGGTGTCATTGATGTGATTCATGAAGTCGTTGAATACAAGAGTCAACTTTCTAACCATCTGTTGTCTGAAAGTATCGTAGAACATAGCTGGCAGGCCGTCAGGGCCGTGCAATTTGTTTTTTGGACTGTTGCGTTTGGCATCCGTTGCTTCTTCCTCGGTAATCTCTGTTGCCAGTTCTTCAGGTTCTGCCGGAGTTAATCTCGTTGACGACCTTGCCAGAATGGCGAGTTGTGCCGTTTCGTCCACGGGATTGTCAGCTATCAGTAGAGAAAAGTGGATATAAATTTCCTTTCGTATTTCAGATTGGGTAGTCAGACATCTTCCGTCTGTAGTTTTCAGTGTAGTCAATATTTTCCTATTTCGTTTCTTCTGTTCTTGTATCACGTGATACACTGACGTCGTTTCTTCGTGTGTCGCATTTTGTAGGCGAGTCCTGACTTGACAACCAGCCAGTTGTTTCCGTTCAATTGTTAAGATCGTGGCCTTGATGCTTTTGACGAGTGCGAAATTTTCCGTCACTGTTGCATCTTCTTTATATTAATCTCTGAAACAATGGAAGTAAAATTCCACGGTTCTTTTCTGCCATGAGTACTGTTTCATAGCTTTTATTAATGAAGGTTTTGCGCATTTGTCCACCAGTTAAGGGCCTAATCGTATCTCGAAAACTTTCTTTCGCATTCCGACCATGTATTGCGAAATATGTCATGACATCCTTCATCTGACTGGTATGATGTGTTCAGTTTCCACAATCGTCTAACTCTATATGTTCCTTGTTTTTCAAATTTATGGTGGAGATACACGTGGAGTGGTCTGAAAACACCGTCGGACATCTCTCTGCCTGCAGAATGTCCCTTCGCAGGTTCGATGTTGTGTAGATTCTATCGAGGCGACTGGCTGAATGATTGGTCACATTGGTGAAGGCTGGGGCATCTCTATGTTGCAACTCCCATGTGTCTACTACACTGAGTTCCCTGATTATATTCTGAAGTTCCATGAACGCATTGAAATTGGGAGTCTGGTCTTTTGGACTAAAGACGCAGTTAAAGTCGCCTCCAAAAATTACTTGTTAAGTCTGAGATGCGAAGAGGGACGCTATGTCACCTTTAAAAAGACTCTGCCCACTGCCGCTTTTTTCTTGTTGCGAAAGGTGCGTAAATATTAATAAGCCTCGTGTTATTGAATGTAGCGGTGATACCTCTGCTAGTTGCTAGTTTCTCCACGTTCGTGACCATAATTCCTTCCCTCGTCATGATGGCAGTTCCGTGTTCACTGCCATTACCGGGATTAATTAGCAAATTGTAGCCTGTTATATGTTGTAGGCTAAGTTCTGCGACTTCCTGTAACACTGCTATGTCTGTCTCAGCTGCGTATAGAAATCTTGAAGATTTCTCACGTTAAATGTGCTGCTGATCTTGTTGAGATTTATCGTAACAATGTGGTACGCCTGAAGAGGTGTCATGTTGCCACAGGTGCTCAGGTGCTAGGTGCTATGCTCCTTCCGGGTCAATGAAGTAGTGCACCATTTAAAAAGTCCGAGTCATCCTTTGCTTCACGAGCAAGGGCCGTGGGCTCCCGTTGCTGGATGTCGTCTCCTTCCGGACTTTTGTTGAGGTCCCTCCTATATGTTCCTGTAGATCAGTCATTACTTTATCTGGAGGATTCTCTTCTATTTCAGCTGCCCAATTACCTGTAGGGTTGCCGTCACATGTTTCTGGTTCTCGTTCTGTTAGGTGTTCACTCTGATCATCGTCGCCCACAGTGTCCATCTTCTGATTGCCCTGATCAGACTCCGAGTCCTCAGTCCGAGACATTTGTAGGGGCCTGAGAATTTCCGGATTGATTCTGAGATGTTACTTCAGCCATTTGTTGGCGTACCTGGTTTTCGTTTTCGCGCCGTATTTACGCATTTTCGTCTGCTCCTTGGTATGACTGTTCTTGCATGGGAGTACAGTCAGTCAGCACCGTGCACTGCCTCGGAAAAATGTTAATGTGGAAGGTTGCTTTTAATATTGACTGCCGCACAATGGCTTACAGTCGCCGCCTCGCGCTCTAGGCCTCGTTTTGCTGTAGTTAAGAACGCATGGCTTCGTTCGTCGTCTGCGCTAGCGTCTGCTGGGTGGCCAAAGACAAGCTTACTTGGCAAGGTGGCGAGGTGGCCGTGTTCTTAGTGTCGTACCAACCTAATCTTGGACGAGAGAGGTGACAGGAGACCTCTCTGGGAGCGGTTGTAGAGGGATTGTCTTGGCCAGGTAGCAAGGGTTGGTAAACACTAGTCTCTAACGCGCTCTGCGTCGCATTAGAGCGCTCTACAACCAGTGTGTGGCAGGGGGAGGTTTTTCCGTTGCCTTAGGGCTTCACTCTTCTCTCTTCATTCTGGGTCCGATGACTGTGGAAGTAAGTACTCCGCCGAATCGTGCTGAGGGGAAGGCATGCTGTTAGGACCTGGCTTTCTTTGTGATTAGTCAGTCTTGGTTTTTCAGTGATAGTTCTCTTGAGTAATTCTTCTGCTATAGGAGGCAAAGTGTTTCTTAATTTACAGATTAGCACTTTCATTCCAGTTATGATCGTGTGTCCAGTTTTGTTCAAGTTAGAATACATGTGTGTGGTCTTCAGCATTTGTGTAAATTTAGTGTGTTTGAATTTCCTTCCTGTTTTTAACTAACGTTTTCACATCGCGTCTGTATCTGCGAGTATGCTACATATTTCTTAGATTTTTCTTGTTTGATTCAGTCTTTCCTGTCTTGTATGACAAATTGCACCACGTGCTTTCATGACGGCCGTTACTTCGGCCTTCAGCCATGCTTTTGTTAATACTAGCTTTCTTCTATACGAATTCTCGTGTGTGCTTTACTTGCGTATTCTAAATTAATTTCTGTTTTTAAATGCTATGAAATTCGGCACGGTCGCACATCATGTGCTACTTAAGAATAGTGAGGCGCTGCCTCCCCGAACATGAGTTCGTTTAGTGCATAGCACACTTAAAGTTAGTGATCAAGACACCTGTCATCTCATCAAGACACTGCCGACACCTAGTTTCTCCACTGCTTTCATGTGTTCCCAGTACCACCAGGCATCATATGCGTGTCTGTGAATGAATGAATGTGTGTTTAGTTACCCATTGTGTGTGTGTAAATTTCCTCCCACGCTACCTCCATATTCATAAAAGGCAGAAACAATTTTAATATGGGCAGGAGTTATATGATTTAATCCACTTTTTTAAAAGGTTTATGTTTAATTTGTTCTACCCACATTTATATGCTCGTTATTTTTTTTGAATAGATTATGCTGTTAAAGTATCAAACCTCTGGTTTATGATTTCATGCTGCCCGTCCCATGTTTAATTATCTATTCATTTATTTTTAACATTGATTTTGTGTTTGTTAAAATGTTGGCTGCTCCCTTAAGGAGTGAACAGTTAGATAAATTTCCGTTGTGCGTGTACTGTGGCCACTTATAAAGTAATTTAGAGCAGCAGTGAATGTCTTAACTTACATTTGTAGGTCTCAGCTGCCCAAGATCTTGCTTATTTTAATAACAGGCTACTTTCAAGCAGAATAGCAAGTATGGTACAAAGGAATTTTGATGGGTCTCAGGTGTGTTGTGTGGGAACTCCTCCAGACCACCAAGCTAAAAGGATTTGTTCCAATGTGCTTGTTTCCACGAAAATCGAGATCAAAGTCCAGCACGTAACAGATATACCTGTACTAAATGACTAACTGTACATGAGTGAGAGTGCTGTAATTAGCAAGGCGCTTGACTGCTACACAAGCGACCTGAGTTCAATATCTCCTTGGAACTTACATTTTTTGTTACACTTGTTCGACGATTGATTGTGCATAATTATACGTTTTCATAGGCACTCTTGTGTTAATGCTTGAGTAATTGGTCGTGATAGTATGTTAATTGCTCAATATGTTATGTACTGCGCCACGATTATTTTATTTAATTTGTTATTTCGAGGCATACATTTGCGACGATTGAAAGATATTTCTAAATCAGTAAACCGCCTGTAGGTATCACCTATAACATTTGTGCGGCATTTGCTAGCTGCTTTTACAGTCCCCAGCCCCACAGTTGTTATACTGTCGAATGCAGTGTACCCACTTGACACTTCCCAGTAGATTATTATACGGCGGCCAAATGTGATTTGTTGTTTAATTGTACAAGAACTTCATGTTAAAAAATGTTTTAATGTTTGTAAATCTATCGGACTCAACTACGTGGTCATCATTCCGTAGCTTACATACTACTTAAACAAAGGTAACTAAGAGTGCATTTGCAGAGAACGTAATGATTTTCTGAAAGAGATTATTTCAAAATGTTTAAACGTTTGTAAATCTATTGGAGTCAACTACGAGGCTATCAGTCCGTAGCATACAAACTACTTAATCTAATGTAAACTAACCTAAGGACAACATAAACACCCATGCCCGAGGAGGGACTCAAACCGCTGACGGCGAGTGTCCACAGGCACCACATCAAGGCGCCCCAGTATGCACAGCTAATTCGCCGCAGCTAAGAACTTCTTTTAACTGTAATTACCTAATGTAACTAATAAGAATTGATAAAGTGGGAACAAGGATTAGAATTATACACAATCAATTGTCAGACAAGTGTAAAAAAATCCGGGCAGGATTTGAACTTGGGTCGTCTGTGTGACAATCGAGCACCTTGCTAATTCCACAGCGATGACGGAGGTACCAACGGTGACATAGTACAGGTATAGCTGTTACGTGCTGGACTGTGATCTCGTTTTTCATGGAAACCAAGGCGCATTGGATCAAATTCTTTTGGATTGGTGGTTTGGAGAAGTCCTTGCACGACATACCTTCGACCCATCAAAATTCGTTTGTATTGTACTTGGTGTTCCCCTGGTAAGCTTAATCGCGTTAGAGGTTCGCAAGACGTCTTTGGAAACTGGTAAGAGAGGTCCTCCGTTTTTCTCCTCCATCTACGCACTGCACAAGAGTTGTGGCGATTGTTCTTTAAACGTAGTTTCTTGTCTGCTTTCTTTCTTGAAACGTTTACATTCCGAATCATGGATCTTTCCTTTTCCTTCTCATTTCATCAGTCATGAGAATGAAACAAATATAAAACACACACACAACAACAGTAACGAAATATACGCATGCTTCTTACACAGAACATGCCAAACAATCAAAGTATACTGAATATCTGTTGCGACAACTTGTCAGCAGCGGAGAGTTAGGGCATGACGTTGATCACTTTGATTGGAGGAAAGCAGCTTCAACATGTGAACTGTCAACTAACAAGTAAGGGTTATCAGGCACTAGTGTGTTGCACAATCAGAAAAAATTCAACAGCAATGTATCTGAATATACTGGGAATTCAGACAAATGGGAACATCGTTGATTTTAAGTTGTTTCCATTTATCTCTAAACCATGGACTTTTGATTCATCACGGATTTAGTGGAACGAAGGCACTTGAATTAATAAGTTTTCAATTCCTATGTGTTGTGCGATGAATTTCAACAGTTACTATGCGCTTGACTGACAAGGAGTCCGTGGTGGATTTTCACTTGGAAAAGGGGTCCTCTGGCTAAAAGTATTGGGAATACCTGTCCTAAATAAATCACTTTTGTGCCAATAACATAAGACTTTAATTTATCATCTTGACATTCACTGCCTATAATGTAGCCCACAATCCTAGCTTGGCCTTTCTGTACATATGGTGTGACGAAGTACGACGTAACCTGCAACCTTCTAGCTGGTGCAGAGATACTAAAAGATATCCAAAATAACACATCCGCACATACGTCTTATTTCCTTACGGCGTACAGGAGTGTGGGACAGCCGTTCGCTATGCTGCCAGTGTGTTCTGATTTCGCTACGTCAGGCGTGCCAGCGTGCGCGTTGCAATGAAGCAGCTCTTGCTTCTGTGCGACTATAGTCGGCGTCAGCTACGAAGGCGGCCCAGTTTTCAACCGTTCTGAGCATCCCCCTCCATTACCGCACTGGCATCCAATAATCTTCATTCTGTAGGCGTGTGTCTGGCCGCGATTTACGTAATGCTTCTCACACAGGCGCATCTGTTGGCGCTCGGCCGTAGCTCCTCCCCTCCACGCTTCCCCTATAGCTCCGCCTCTATGCGCGGAAGCGCCTTCTCATATGACTCCAGATATAGATTCCTTGCGGTGTGGTAACGCGTTGCTGCCGGTCAAATTGTCTGGGAAGAGACAACGCACAGGGCGCAGCAGGTGTGTGCTCGCCTTGCGGATGCAGGTACGTCACAGCTGGCTGCTTGCCGATCGGCGTAGCGGAGGGCCGTGAGTTCGACTCCTGCTTCCTTTCCATGTTGACTACGTGTCGCCTACCGGCTGTATTTTGATGTGGTCATCCTGACAGGCAGCTTGAAGATATCGACTGTGAGTGTTAAACTTGTTAATCAATGCTAATCTGATGTTTTCAGAGTCAAAAGTAGACTAAATAAAGCTGATAAAAGCTAATTAGTCGCGAGATGAGGCCTGACGCAATTCATTTTAATTTTAGCAACTGTTACTAGCCAAGTGTGTTTGATATTATTGATTTTGCATTGTACAATCGAAGTGTGGCACTTAACAGTTTATTTAATTACTTCATTCTTTCGTGATAGCTGTATGTTTGATCTAAGTGTGGTTAGAATTGGAGCACAGGAAAAGACGCATGTAGCCAATGAACTTCCACTGTGGCAGCTACTCTTAGTAGTAAATGTATGTTGCATCAAGTAAATATGGATAAATTGGAACAGTTACTCCAGCAAATTGCTGCACTCAAAACCTGAAAGATACTCTGTATAAGGCAGTTGCAGCAGCAGCACAGCAAACTCTTGCAAGGACGATGAAGTACCAGCTAACCCTCCAGCAGCAGGTGTATCCAATTCACAATCATCTATCCCGGTTTTCCAAACATTTGCGTACTGGGACCCACATTGTTTCTGGAAAACTTTTCGCGATCCCATATATAGCATACAGGTTGTCCCACTCAACTCTTTCAACCCAGATATCTCTGGAACTACACGAGATATTGAAACACGACTTTCACGGCCATGAACGTAAGGCAGGGGCTCATGAAAGTAGGTACTATGAGACAGTATGAAACGTAAAGAAGTATTATTTTCAACTCAAACTTACGTTTTCTTTTAATGGCTATCTCATATTATTTCGTAAGCAATCAATAGCAGGAAAAATCACAAAAAGAATGGCGTTGGTTGCATTGCAATGTATCAATTACATCTGGAGGAACAGCGAAGCGAAGTTGACGTTTGAAATACATGAGGCGCGGTGCTAGCGCGTGTCCAAGACTCAACCATGAGTCTCACTTGAGTCTCTGGACACGCTAGCACTGCACCTCATGTATTTCAAACGTCAACTTCGCTTCCCAGTTTCTCTGGATGTAATTGACATATCGCGATGCAACCAACGCCATTCTTTTTGTGATTTTTCATTCTATTGATTGCTTAAGAAATAATATGAGGTATCCATTTCTGTTGAGGTAATTTAGAGGTCCGGAATTTGAAGCTGAGTGTAGTGCCATCTTGCTGCCGCCTACTTACATTTCGCGTAATGATAGCAAATATAAGAGAAATTATGGATTGTGCAGATACATATAGGCATCCTTTTTTTCCTCGTTCTATTTGGGAGTGGAATGGGAAAGAAAATGCCTAGTAGAGGTACAGTTTCCCCCTCCGCCACGCACCTTACGGTGGATTGCGGAGTATGTATGTAGATTTGTAGATGTAGATTTCAAAAGTCTCGTTACTTCGCAGTTTCTCCGGATGTAATTGACGCATCGCGATGTAACCAACACCTTTCTTTTTGTGATTTTTCATGCTATTATTTGCTTAAGAAATAATATGGGGTATCCATTTAAAAAACATAAGTTTGCGTTGGTTGTTGTTGCTGTTGTTGGTGTTGAGGGGACTAAACAGCTAGGTCATCAGTCCCATTTGCGTTGGAAATAATACTTTTTTTACGTTTTAGACTGTCTCGTAGTGCCTACTTTCAGAAGCCCCTGCCATACGTTCATGGCCGTGCAAGTCGTTTTTAATATCTAGTGTAGTTCCAGAGATATCTTGGGTGAAAGACTTGAGTGGGACACCCTGTATATGTATCTCTCTCTGTGTGTATGTATGTATGTGTGTGTGTGTGTGTGTGTGTGTGTGTGTGTGTGTGTGTACGTACACATATTCAACAAATTTTCAAATGCGTGTGAGTTGCTATAGGACCAAATTGCTACGTTCATTGGTCCCTAGACTTGCACAATATTTAAACTAAGTTATTTTAAGGACGACACTCGCAGCTATTTCGCAGCTCTGGTGGCAATGGCCGTGCACTCCCTGACGTGGCACCTCAGTCCGCGCGGCTATACATGTTTTCCTTATTACGAAACAACATTCACGGTCGGGTGACACGTAGTTCTGGAGAAATTACGTCATAAACAAGAAACATTTCTTGCTGATAATCCCAGCAGAATAATGAAAGTTTAGAAGTTTATCGCTTAATATTTTCCGCTGTTCTTGCAGCACAAAACTACTTCATTACAATTTTATGCACACAATTATACCACTGACTTTGCTTTCGAAATCGTATAATAATACTACATATAGTTCAGAAGATATGGCGTCATAAACAACGAGACGCATAAAAACCACCCCATCAAGCAATGAGGCAGTAATTTATTACTTCCCTAGTATTGGCAATACATTTTTCACACATTTTCCAGTCTACATATCTGGAAAATTATTTTATTGTAGGATATATTGTTCAGGAGACTGACGTAAGGATTGAGCTGCATGAAAACGAAAATTAAATGGGCAGAGAGGGGGACAGAAGCAAAGGACAGAGTGGGAAGGACCAACATAAGAATGGAATAAACACACACCCAGCCAAAGCCAGCAACTTAACGCTAGTGTGTGTATATACAGAGACTACACAATAATTAACAGTAATATAACAATTATTCGTAATAGTAAACTGATTATTGTATGTGTGAATGCTTCGATAAGTAACAATTTTGAAAGTGATGAAGGTATAATTAATAAAGGAAAGAAACAATATTTCATCCAATAACAATTTATTTTAAACAAATTAGATTTGTGTTGTTGTTTACCACTGGTATTAATGATGGTTTCTGCGTCTCGATTGAAGCTCGTGAGTTTTAGACACTAAACGTTTTCAACGCAAATTTTGTTTCTACACTTGTCTTTTTTTCTTTTCTTTTTTAATATCAGACTAGAAAATGCACGCTTGCATAAATACGTTGATGTGAAGCCCATTAATTCTCTTAGAGCTATATTTGCGAGCAATCGATACTCTTCCTTTACTTTAATCGAAAATGGGTTTAAGCTTGTGTCTTTAAATAATGTTTTCAGTGAATAATCACATGATAGTTAAACCAGGGAGTCTTCTTTGGATGCTGACAGCTTAAGCTTTTTAAGGTTTTCCTCTACAAACTGATTTCTTATCCATGACAATTAATCAGGAGGTCTTGGAAAGAAACACCTAAAACAAGAACCAATTTTAAGTAATACACATGCACAAACAAACAACTTTCAGTAGGCCTACTGCAAAAATATAAGCTGAGAAAAACTGTACTCATAAAACAAATCCATAACCATTATCATATTAAATAAAGAAAGAGCAGGTTGTTTCTTTTCTTCGAGGGAAAAAGAAGGTATCATGAAAGGAATAAGACATACGTTTAATAAGAAATACTTCAAATCTACGTGGTTCTAAATAAAATAATTTAAGCGTGCAAAGTCAGATTTTGATGCTACAGCATACAACCCTAAGTCGTTTCCTTCCCTGGCTACGCCATAGGTGGTAGGCCAAGCCTTAAACCGTTCCAAGCCATACTCGCCGCGATACCATGTATGCTCCCAGACCGGTGGTGACTCTTTCTTGTCCACCAAGCCACAATTCTTTGTTGACCACCTCAAAGACAATTATGGTGAGGTGACATCTTTCTCAAAAATGAGAAGTGGGGCTGTTTTGACACAGACGGCATCCCCAGACCAATCGAGGGCATTATTGGCGTGTGACAAGTGGGGTGATATTTCCGTCAGTGTCACGCCCCACAAGACACTCAATATGGTCCAAGTCTTACTTACCATTGGGATTTATTGTCACAGTCCGATGAAGAGTTATGTACAAAGGTATTCCCTTTGTCAGGCGTGTTTATAGAGGACCAAATGAACACAGGGTTGCCATCAGTGCATTGATCCTGCGTGAGAAGTTCAAGGTAATGATCTACAGTGCGACATCTTATCGTATGTCCTACCCGCTATGAGGTGCTTCAGGTAGTGGAGGTACTGGAAGTTAGGGCATATGTCCTACCGGTGCACTTCCAGCCCCATATGCAGGAAATGTGTGCGTCCATCTCATCTGGACACTCTATGCACCCCACCTCTTATCTGTGTGAACTGTCAGCAGCTACATCCACCTAGCTCTCCGGACTGTACAGTTCTCCATCGATAACGAAAGATCATGGAATTAAAGACCTTTGACAGGCTATCATACAATGAAAAGAAATGAGTGGCTCCATCCAGTAACGCTATAACGTCGTCCCCGCACACTATGGATACGACTCCTAACAAGTTAACGCCTCCTCCTGTGGGCCTTAGAGGCCATAAATCTTCCACTGCCCCCTAGGTGGGGGCGCTCCTCCACTTACTGGTCCAGTAACGATTGTGGGGACAACTTCACCCCAACCATTGAAGACACCTGTCCGCAACCCCGAGCCGCAGAAGCAACAGCTTCCCCGGGCACCTCTCACTTTGAAGGGGTCCCTTGGAACTCTCCCTTCCGAGGATTCTCAGAGTGTGCCAGGGGATCCCAGCCAATGGCTGAAGGATCCGCAAAATGCAGGTCGATGGGCTTCTGGCTCTTCGACAGTTCTTGATGTCACTACCAAGAATCCCTCCCAGCCCTTAACACCAAAGGTCCAGAGAGAGGGGAAGCAGAAGAAGAAGGAAAAGAAAAAACTCTTCAGTGGTTTAAAGCAACGCTCCATCACATCTTCTGCCTCTGAAGACGAGAAGGAGATCCTAGCGTCCCCCGAGGATCTCGCTATAACTCGATCTCCAGAACCCATGGTTCTAGATCCTGCAGATTCTGAGGAGTTGGCAGCAGGTGCCCTGTCGAATAACCTACTTATCCGTTTCATTATGGATGTTCAGCACAGTGCAATAGAAATCCTGCAGTGGAATTGTGGCGGTTTTTTGCACCATCTGTCTGAGCTGTAGCGATTATTCTGCTGCTTCCATGTGCTCTGTTTAGCCCTACAGGATACGTGGTTCCCTGTCCAGAGGTCCCCTGCCCTTCAAGGCTATCGGGGTTATTTTATAAACTGTTCCATCTATGAGAGAGTTTCTGGTGGCGTCTGTGTCTACATTCTAGCCTCTGTCCCCAGTGCTGCCGTGCCTTTATGTACAACTCTAGAGGCAGTCGCTGCTAGTCAATGGACAGTGCAAGATTTTATCATCTGCTCTGTCTGCCTTCCACCAGATGACGTCTCTCCTGTAGACCTCACTGCCTTGGTCGCCCAACTTCCCCCACCCTTTCTTCTTTCGGGGGTTTCAACGACCACCACACTCTGTGGGGTGTCACGCAGGCCTCGGCCTGGGGTAGAGATGTTAAGACTATCCTGACGGAGTAGAACTTCTGCCTTCTCAACACCGGTGTTCCTATACATTTTGGCATAGTGCATGGAATGTATCCTGCCATAGACGTCTCTGTCTACTGCCCAATGATTCTTCCACATATCACTTGGAGGGTCCAAGACGACCTCTGCAGCAGCGACCATTTTCCTATATTCCTCTCGCTCCCGCAGTGTCCACGGGCTGAATGCCTGCCTCGGTGGTCCCTCCATAGGACAAACTGGCCAGCTTACACCTTGGCTGCAGTGATTTCCACTCCACTACCAGTCCAACAGGTCACTGCTGCCATAGTTTGTGCCACCGAGGCTTTGGTACTGACCACCTCTGTCTCCCCTCAACACAAGTCAGTGCCTTGGTGGATATTACAGATCGCTGAGGCTATCCAGACCTCCGTCGAGCGCTACAACGCCACCGACGCCACCCTTCAGTTGAACATCCTCCAAATGTCTCTGGGACGGAGCGTGGCGACTAATACAGTAAATAGCAGGCTTCCTGGGAGAGGTATGTAGCCAACATTAGTTCTCATGCCTTCCCTTCCCATGTGTTGTTGCAGGTTCGGTGCCTCTTCGGATAACACCCGACAGTAGGAATCCCCTGTCTCAATACTCAGGGTTCGCTTTGCACAGACCCTAGCATTATTGCCAAACATATGGCAGAGCATTATGTGCGTCATTCTGCAACAGCAGGCTACAGTCCGGAATTACCTGCACTTAAAGAATGGATTGAATGGAGGCAGCTGTCACTTCGCATGCACAACCAGGAAACATACAACGCCCTGTTTAATAAATGGGAGTTCTAAAGTGCCCTCGCTGCGTTTCCAGGACCATATCGCATTCACAGTCAGTTCCTCCGTCACCTATCAGTGGTCTCTAAGCACCAACTTCCTGTCCTCCTCAAATAGTCTCTGGACTAAGGGTGTTTTCCCATCCCAGTGGTGGGATAGCATCATCATCCTGGTGATGAAGCCTGGAGCAGATCCGCAGGTGGCTGACATTTACCGCCTGATTAGCCTCACCAACGTTCCATGCTAGCTCCTTGAGCATGTGTTGAGTCAGAGACTCATGTGGATCGCCAAGGACTGGGGACTCTTGCCCCCTCAGAAAGGGGTTCCGTCAGGGTCGCTTCACTGTTGACAATCTTATGTCGCTGGAGACGGCCATTTGTACAGCCTTTACTCGCCGCAAACATCTAGATCTTCAGAAGGCATATTGTACCACCTGTCGTCACCATATACTATCTATGCTATACGACTGGGGCTTACGGAGCCAACTTTCGGTTTTTATATACAACTTCCTCTCCCACCGCTTTTTTCGGGTGAGGGTTGGTGTCTCTGTCAGTTCACCTCATATTAAAGAGAATGGAGTCTCACAGGGCTCCGTTCTCAGTGTGCCATTACTTTTAGTAAGTATAAATGGTGTTGTTGCGGCTGTGGGGTCTTCGGTTTCCACCTCCTTGTATGCTGATGACTTCTGCATCTTCTTTATCACCACCAGCATTGGTGTTGCTCAACGGCGGTTGCAGATAACTATTCGTAAGGCGCAGTCGTGGGCGTTTGTACACGGTTTTCAGTTTTCTGACTCAAAAACCCGGATTATGGATTTCAGGCGGTACATCCAGAACCTGTAATGTATTTAGATAACGGCCTGCTATGTCTCTCAAAGACGCACCGTTTTTTGGGCATGCTGTTTGATTACCATCTCACTTGGATACCGCATCTCCGCCAGCTCAAACAAAAGTGCTGGCGACACCCAAACGTCATACTTTGTTTTAGCCACACTGATTGGGGAGCTGTACGCCCAACGCTCATGCAGCTCTATAAGGCCTTCAAAACAATTGTCTTTCACTTTACTGGACCATCTTACAAGTTTTTAATAGTTGCTTCTATTTCATCTTGTACCTAAAATTTGTGTACATCCTTCCCTTGTAGCGATAAATTGGGGATATTGAGAGCACTGAATACATCACCCAAATATGGAAGCTGTATAAGCAAGTTTTCGTCCTTTAAAATTTTCAAAAAACTGATCACAGATTTCGCATCACTTTTGTGCTCCAACTAAAACATTCGTAGTTCACTCGGAGCTGAAATAATCTCGACAGAACTTTCTCTCTTGACAACCAGCGTATTTCACAATTCAGAAGAAGTGATTTATGCTCACTGCCCATCTCATCACACAGTATGGAAAACAGTCTTGAATTTTTAGATCGTGCCTTCATGAAATTCACTATTTTCGCTGCACCAGTAAGGACTTTCTTTAAGCATTCGTCCATACCTTAAGTACAAGGGCTTCTCGGTGTAAGCTGCAGTGAGTCCACTGAACTGAAGGAGCAACTGTACTAACACTGGCAATCAAACCAGAGTTAATACCAGACATAGGCACAGGTACCATCAGTCTCAGTACAACACATTTTCACTTATAAAGCCACCAAGACATTTAAAAATTTATTCCCCTGTTGTAGTCGATGGCAAACACAGAACAGAATTTCTACTTTTATTCTGCCTTCAATTTCAAACCAAACAAAAGCTAAAAGAGCAGTCTCGCCAGCTACTTCTGTGCTTTCATCAAGCTGAAATGAAAAGAAAGAAGCTGTGATCATGGACTGTTTCACAGAATCTGGCATTTCATCGATTCTTCTGTTTACTGTTGTGTTCCATAGGGGGATTTCGCTAATTTCCTTTTTAGAACCGATTTTATACGTAACTTCTCAGATTATAAATCTTTCCTCTCGAAATACACTTCCATACCATCTACAGTCGGTAAGATTTTTTACTTGGATATTTCAAAAGTCGTCCGGCGACCCACCTGGATAAATCTTGGACCCACTATAACTGGCGTCAAGTAAGAAGGTGCATTTGCGCATAGACGCGGAGTGAGACACGAAGCGTGGAGTGGAGGAGCTAGGGCCGAGCTCCAACAGTTGCGCGTGCGGGAGAAACATTGCGTAACTCGCGACCAGCCACGCGCCTACAGAATGAACATTATTGGCTGTCATTGCGGTAATGGAGGGGGATGCGCAGAACGGCTGAAAACTGGGCCGCCTTCATACATGACGCCGAGTATAGTTGGTCGCGACCCACACTTTGGGAACCACTGTTCTATCCCTTCACTACATGTAGTACAGAGTTGATCTGGTTGTTGAGGTTTCCTTGTTAAAATGTGCAGACATCCATTCAAAATATTAGAAATATGAGTGATATGTACATATGGTCAAACGACTTTCGATTGAATATTACTCGACTTAAACTAGCCAGGAGAGTCAATTATAAAAGCTTCTTCTGTCAAATCGCTTGCGCGCGAGCTGGTTGAGTGTTTCACGCGTAAAATATGTTACATTTTATCGGGTTAAGTTATACACATTGAGGAAAAAAACCTGTCGAAGACTGTGAGTCATTTGCTAACAGAATTTGTACCGTCTCTTGCACAACATACGTTTTAACAGAATGCCAAGAAAACAACAATATATTACCACGCGAAGCCGAGGATTGTGCAATTGATATATTTGTGAAGGGGATTCATCATAGAATAGGAAGCGAAATAAAGATCGTGTCCACAGATAATCTAGAAGAAGCGGTACAGCTTGCTCTATTAAACCTCGAGCTGCAGCGCTGGTGCTGATCTGCTACCACTTTTCTTTAAATGCTCACTGTTGTCACAATAATGGAGGTGCCGTATTTCCGCTTTAGCTGTTCCTCAGTTAAGCCTTAACAGCGATGTCAGTGAATGTTCTGAGTGTCTAGTGCACGGAAGTGTCCAGCCAAAAAAAGTTTTGTTAGGGTGTGCGTCACTGGTAGCAGATTTGTACCGCGCTGTCTGCCATGTAAGTAGCCTGAATTGTTTTGTGTTACGTCTAGTTTTCATTGCAAATCGATTTGTGGCAGTTTCTAGTAAGTATTTATAGCATAAATTATACCTTACATATTAGAATGCTCAAAAATTTATTTCGTAAATAGAAGTTTAGCTCTCGATAAATTGTCCTCTAGTTTCTCCTGATTACCCGTGCTGCAGTTTCCGTCAATCTCATTTTTACCCCTTTTTAAGCCTTACACAATGCAAATGTGACTGTTGTTCTACTACATAATTTAATCTTCAGGTCTATTAGACGTGGTGTGGGTCTAACAGTTAAGGAAATAAACTTCTTTCGACAAGTAATGAAGATCTTAGTGATTTTTGTCTAGATTCCTCATCATATCATGAACAGGATACTATTATTCAAATGTAAATCCTAGTTCAGATCCCGAACAGGATTTCAGACGCAATGAATCTGATACTGAACACGGTATCACTCTGTGGAGTAAAACTCCATACAAGCAGCACTCCAAAACACTGAAAAAGAATATCATAAAAATCTCTTCTGGTTCAAAATTGAACGCAAGGGGCGTGAGGTCAGAGACACGTGCTGTCTCATTCATGATAGGTGATAATATGATTGATGAGGTAATTATGTGTACTATTACTCAAGAGACAGAAACTACAGGGAATGAACGAAAGAGGAAATGATAGTACGTCTGGGTCTATTATACATGATCATAGTCCACTTTCGGAATAATGTTACATTCGTTTCACGGAAGGTAATGGATATACTAATTCAGATATTAACAAATGTGATATTTCTACTTGTACATTAAACTATTTTAGTGATTACGATCACTTAGTAGCTATATTATAGGTTTGTAACACGGAATACACAGTGGTAGCAAATCTGCACCGCAATGCTGCTGAAGTTATAATAATTGGCGCTGTCGCCCGAGGGTTAAGGGAGGAAAGAAGCCAATTCGCAACTGCTGCAAGCCGTGCAAAAATGCGCGTCACGTTTTTGTAACAGAAGCTCAGTGTAGTCGATGTCAACGCTCCGGACCCGTGCACATGAATGCCGAGCGCTGCGTTTAACGCATTGTGGAGAAATAGGTCATACGCAACAGGCGTGCCATAGGCTACGGCACCAAATAATAGGATTTTGCTTCATAGTAGAGGCGGTCGTCGAATGAATAACAGAGGCAGATATTCGGGAAACGCATCGGGAGCCGGTATAGCCACCGCTCCGAGGGCCTATTGACGCAAATTAATTCAGTGAAGCACCATGCATTTCAAAAGGTAGGTCATGTGATGCTGTCGGAGAATTAGCTGCAAAAAAGTGAAAATACAGAGTGTACATACAGTCCGGGAACACTTCCAATTATTTATTGCACAAGAACAAACATTGTGTAATTATGAAAAGAAACCCTGAAAGTTATGTTTCTTTTTTCATGTATATTGACTTTGTGTAGTTTGGTAATTTGCCGATAGCAATAGTCGCAAACACGGCGAGTTCAGGTATTATACCGTCGATGCAGCGATGCCTGTATACAGGCAACACTCATGGCACAGCGGAGTACCGGGAAACACAATCAATAGGCTCCACTTTGAATGGTTGTATGGAAAGATTTTGTCGCAGGACTCGCCATTTCGTATTCACGGGACGCACGACGCACCTATATCTTTGGACTCATTACGAATGTCCCTCGTACGCACTCCACATTCACTTCACTCACTCTGGGATGTCCGCTTCCATTTGCTGGGCACAAGCAACCCGTCGCAACGAATTTATTGTCCCATTTGTAAATGGCTTTCCTTGATGGTGGCTTCTTACCGTACTTGGTTGTCAACACGCGTGCTTATGGAATATCTCCCCAATTGTGCGATTGGATTCACGATTTCCTATCAGAAAGGACACAGTTCTTTGTAATTGATGGTAAGTCATCGAGTGAAGCAGAAGTGATATCTGTCGTTCCCCAGGGAAGCGTTATAGGTTCCCTACTCTTCCTTGTTTTTATAAACGATTTAGGAGACAATCTGAATAGCTCCCTTAGAGTGTTCGTTGATGATGCTGTCGTTTATCGGTTAGTGAAGTCAACAGAGGATCAAAAGAAACTGCAAAGCGATTTAGACAATATTTCTACATGGTGCGAAAATTGGCAATTGACACTAAATAAAGAAAAGTGTGAAGTAATACACATGACCACTAAAAGAAATCCGCTGAACTTCAATTACCCGGTAAATCAGTCAAACCTTAAAGGTCGTGAATTCTACGAAATACCTAGGAGATACAATTACGTACAACGTAGACTGGAGAGAACACAAAGAAAATATTGTGGGGAAGGCGAACCAAAGATTACGTTTCATTGGCAGAACGCTTCGAAGATGCACCAGCTCCACCAAAGATTCTGCCTACATCACACATGTGCGTCCTCTCCTGGAGTACTGTTGCCCATTGTGGGACCCTCACCAGGTAGGACTGACGGAAGATATTGAGAAGGTTCAGAGAAGGGCAGCTCGTTTTGTTTTATCACGTAACCGGGGGGAAAGCGTCACGGAAATGTTGCACGAATTGTGGTGGAAATCATTAAAAGAAAGACGTTATTCATCGCAGCGTGATCTGTTTGCGAAGTTTCAATCACCGACTTTTATTTCTGAATGTGAAAATATTTTGCTAAGCCCACCTACCTAGGGAGACATGACCATCCCAAGAAAATAAAATCGAAAACGGAACGATTTTGGTGTTCTTTTTTCCCGCGTGCTGTTAGAGAATGGAACGGTAGTGAAAAGTTATGTAAGTGGTTAATGAACCCTCTGCCACGCACTTAAATGTGATTTGCAGAGTATCTATGTAGATGTAGATCTGTTGAATAGCTGTAGCACACTTGTTTTTGTCGAACAGAAAGCTCTCTCCGCACCTGAACTCGCGATGTTTGCGACTAGCGATGAATATCGGCAAATTACGAAACTACGCTGTGGTGGTATACATGAAAATAAACTTTCAGGATTTCTCTTCAATATGACATATGTATGATATCTGTAAAATGTTTGGTTATTGTGCAAGAAATAATTGAAAGTGTCCCTGGGCTTGATGTACACCCTGTACTTTTCGATATGTGAGCGCAGGTAGTTTATTATTCGCCCCGCTTAATGACAGGCGCGCAGTGCTGCAACCTGGTTGTCGCCTGAGTGGATGAGGTAACGAAATAGCCGGCCGCGGTGGCCGAGGGGACTAAGGCGCTCCAGTCACGGTCTGCACGGCCACTACGCTCGGGGTTCGATTCTCCCCTCGGGTATGGATATTTGTGCCGTCCTTACTATAAGGTAGTTGATACGTAGTTTGTAAGTTCAGGGACTGATGACCCCGTAGTTAAGTTCCATAAGCTTCACAAACATTTGAACATTTTTTGTAACGAAATAATACGATCTGTATGCTCGCGAGAAATTAATTTGAAAATTGATGAAGAAAGATTTGCGCATATAGTACAGGTACTGTCAGGATAAAATCCAGATTATGACGTGCTCCTGCGCTGTATTCGTGGTGCAGTTGACTTTGGTTCGCATTCTGTCCGAATAGGTGACCAAGAATTCCTATCTGGCTGCGACAGTACTGTACAAGCGTCTGAGAAAGGCAGGACTAGATCCATCCTACCAATCTCAGAATATCTACGCACTTCTGTGCTAAAGGCAACTGACTGTGGAACTATACACAGTGGAATTGGAAGAATTCTCTAAGGGAGAGACAAATCTAAATTCCCAAGTAACTCAATTATTCTGGTGGATACGATCCCCAGAAATGAGTTGCTCGATGATTTTGAAACGTAGGTATGCAAAGTTAATAACGATGAATGTCTGTAAAATCATATCTTTGGATCTGCGAGGAGCCAATTTCAGTGTGAGCTTGAAACATTTGAATATTTTTGTGTGTGAAAATGTTGAAAATTATTTGAATATGAAAAGATTATGTGTCATTTTTTCATTATTAGGCGCTTCGCGTAATTGTAGTCCATCTCTAACAGATATTCAACATTATTATCATGGCATACCCATGTTCATTATCCCTCGGCCTCTCGGGCCAGAATTTTGCAGAATAAACCTGGCCACTTACCATCTTCATTCTGCAACATTCTGGCGGGAGAGGCCGAGGGGTAATGAAACGTGGGTATGCAATGATAATAATGTTGAATGTCTGTTAGAGATGAACTACAATTACGCGAAGCACCTAACAATGAAAAAATGACTCTCCTTACCTTTATTCTTCATAAACACATAACCTTCTCAAATTCAAATATTTTTCAACATTTTCACACAGAAACATATCCAAATGTTTCAAGTTCACACTGCAATTTGCGACTACATTCCAAGGCTGCTTGCAAAACACTACTCTGCTGAGCCGTCGGAGGCCGGCAACCAAACTCCGTAAATTCAAACGCGGGACAGCGCACACCAAAGATTGTCCTCGCGGAGCCAAAGATATGATTTTACAGACATTCAACGTTATTAACTTTGCATACCTACGTTTCAATTTACAAGTACATGTGAAAAGATGTGTATGTAAACCTGTTGAATTGAATGAATAGTTTTTCTAGTTAGTACTGATAATTTTGGCAGAGTAGATGCTAAAATATCGAAGGAAACAGTTTCAGCAGATGTGCAAGACTTGCCAGCAAATGAAATTGCAAAAGGGAAGACGAAGGGAAAAGAAGGAAAAATGAAGAAATTACGATGTGTAAGTGAATATGTAAATAATGTAAACTTCACAAACACTTTAAAACAGAAATTACAGGGAAACGTGAGGCATTTGTCAGAGAAGGATAGAAATTTGTTGTATTCAGTATTTAACGAGTTTAGTATTATTTTTGAACAACGTTGAGACATACCTGCTACGAATATAACACAACATGACATTCCCACCGGAGATGCTATGCCGATCAGTGAAACACCATATAGGATTCCGTATTATTTGTAACCTATGGTTGAGCAGACCATTAAGGAAAAGCTGAAAGCAGGGATAATACAACAGTTGTGCAGTCGCTGGAGTAGCCCCATCGCCATCGTCCCGAATCCGACACAAGATGGAGAAAAAGCTTATCGAATATATGTGGTCATGCATGCTTTAAATGAAGAAATAACTCCAGACTCATCCCCCTCCCCAGGATAGATGAAACTTTTGTCTATTTAGATAACTGATAATTTTTCACAAGATTAGATATGTGGTGTAATTATCATCAAATTCCTTCTGCACCAGCAGACCGTGCAAAGACAGCATTTGTAGTACCATCCACACACTACGAGAATCTTTGGGTTACGGAATGTACACCTGACAGCCAAAAAAGTGGATCATCTCTGAATTCCAAAGTGGAGGCCGCCCCTGACGCTGTGCAACCACCATAGCATAGCTGTGCCGCAGGCCGTCACATCAAATTCAAATGTTCAAATGTTTGTATAGCTTATGGGACTTAACTACGGGGTCATCAGTCCCTAAACTTACAAACTACTTATGAACTAGCTAAAACTAAGGACGGCACAAATATCCATGCCCGAGGGGGGATTCGAACCCCCGACCGTAGTGACCGTGCAGACCGTGACTGGAGAGCCTCAGTCCCCTCGGCCACCGCGGCCGGCTGGTCGTCAAATCATTCCACAGTACAATAGATACTAAGTAAGTCTCCTATGTCACCTTACGGCATTCAAGCAAGGTGCAAACCAATATTTTCGTACAGCAAATATTAGAATACACCCCATTAGAGATGAGACAATTTCGTTGCAGTCAGATACGTTATCACATTTGTCTAACGACATGATATGTTTTCGATTGTGATCCGAATCTGAACGCACTGTTAAGCAAACAACAGTTGTGTGCCTCATCGAGATGCGATTACAGGCCACGCACTTTTTCGTGGCCCCTCTCTGATCGGCGGAAGTCGGCTGACTTCGTGTGTCTACGGAATGTTTATATTCTCTACCAACCTTACCTCGTAACAGCATTGTACACCGTAGACCTCGTCAATGTATTGCTGATTTGTGAGTGGTATTGATTATTGTCTTTCACTTTGTTATTTGCCGAAAATAGTCCACATACCACAACGACTTCTCTTAGAAAAAAGAAGGCTGTCCTTGAGAGTGGTATGAAGAATGTTAATTCTGATTGTTGTTCAGTTACGACAATAAAAAGAGGCAGAAAGCGTTGCTACACCCGCTTAATAAGTCCCTTTAAAATATTAATATTTCGCAGATATACGTTCGAGTTTTCTATTACTCAAACATTAAAGTGATACTTAATTTCGTGTTCCATCTGTGACGCCTTAACCCCCTACATGTTATTTCTCTTAAAACCTGTAATCTCTACGCCGTAAGCTGGCGACACTGGGAGAAAAAGGCGGGGCTTGTTCTAACAGTCAATGCGCTACGAGCTGAATGCAAGCTTCAGCTCCCAACATTCTACGCTCAGGGGCCACGTTTAACTGCGTGATCTCTAGGCATAAATAGATGTAAAACACTGCCGTTTTCATTAGCATCGGTTTCCAAGACCCATTTCTGAACCCAGATATAAATGATAATTTCACCACTGCACCAGGAATTGCATGAAGCTCATATTGTTGCTGAGAGGTAACCGCTGAAGATATGTAATATAGCGCAATTCATAGATGTCATACATGATAAAGTTGTGGAATAAAATGCAGTATATTAACGATTTGTTAACGAAGCACAATCAGATGTCAGATATTAAATATGTTCACAAATAGCGTTATACTAGCACCTGAAACGACGATACAATTAATTATTTCCCGGCAGGGACTCGAACCTGGTAGCATTTGCTATTGTATAATAGGAAGGAATACTGCTGATATATTTACTGTTTCTTCCGAGGACTCACTCTTGACCTGACATGATGAGGCGTCAACTATCACATTGTCGTTCACAAGTAGTTAGGATCGCACAGTTCGTAGAGACGTGGAAGGGTTTGGTATTTTGCGAAAACTTTAACTTAGTAGCGCATGAACATGTGCAATATTGATTTGAAACAAGGCAGAATCCTGCGTTCTTTTCTTGGCGTTACTGGAGGTGCAGATGGTATTTATGTGGCCGTTAAAAACTGTTACCCCCCAGTGGGAATCGGGCCCATACCTTAGACATTACAAGTTATCCTCACCCCGGCCTCCAGCGAATTACAGGTGTATTAGCATAATGTTTTGTCATAATGGAGTACTCGTTAGACGGTACGACCTGTCAAAGAGCTCAAAGGTGTCTGGCTAGGTAAGACATTCGTGGCCGCACGAGATTGCCATGTAGTCTGAGGCGCCTTATCGCGGATTCTGCATAATATTATACTACGTTTTAGTGTGCTGCCTTACGGTTTGGTATGGCATTATGATATAAGCTTATTTAACTATGAGCTCATTTTAATCAAGATTGTTGGGTAGCTGTTGCCACGATAACTTGAATATTACGCATTTTTAAAGTTATGAGGAGCGTCGATTATGCATTAGAAAAAGGGTTATGAAATTTGGAAAGTAACTTCATTTTGACATTTATTATTCACTACATTCAGGAACACAAACAGACTTCGATGAAGGAGGTTTCTATGATTTAATGGTATGGTCAATGACAAGGTATCCGATAACTGCAAAGTGTGTCGACCAATTATTCTTCACAGTGTGGTTGCCTTCAATAGTCACACTAAGGTTAAAAATAGCAATGTGGATTCTGATACAATGTCGTGTCGAAAATTCGATTACATGCGAAGCATAATATCCAACTGGAAAGGAGGTGGGAGAACTTCAGTCTTTGCCATTTCAAAGGTTAGATACTGGAATTTGTCGGAATAGATGGCTATTTTAATGGAGACATAAGTGCTTGTACGGTAAGGTTCAGTCGACCATTATATCCGCGTGCTTTTCGAGAGTCAACGGCAGAGAAGAAATAATGACAGTGATTTAAAAACAAAAAAGCACCTGCCAAGGACAAAATTGGCGAAAAGAAGCACGTAGATGCAGATAAATATGTCAAGGGAGGGGAGAGCATAAATGGAAAATAAAAGAGTGAAATGCTTGCAAAGTACTCCTTACTTAGACAGGTATCACAGTTTATGACCGAGAGAAAGGGAACGAAAATTGCTTCAGAGAGTGGACCGATGGACAGTAAAGAAAACAGACATTAAAAGACACAGTATTATTTTAACGGAAACCACTACTTCTTTTTACAGCGTTTTGGGGGAATAGACCAAAAAGGCTCTTCAGAGTACCTGGTAAGCGTAACAAAAGTAAACGTGATACAAAAAGGGAAATGACACAAAATAGATTTTATACATACCATAACACTACCCATTTAAGTATAAATAAAACTCAATGGCCAGTAGAGGCTGGCCACTCATGAAACACTGGTAACATTAATAGAGTACAGAAGTTACAAGGGAACGGTCCAATAAGACATGTCGAAACCTACCCTGAAATTTTTTACACAGGCAAAGGACAACGAAAGAAATGCACTGACAAAAGTTTAGCTGCTAAGAGGCACTGCAAGTATTTTTTAAAAACAGCTGAAAATTGCCAAGTTTGTAGCGCGCCAGGTGGCGGTAGAAATGTACACCCCTACTTGAGCTGTAGCAACAGCGCATGCGCAACAAGGAGCTGTTTGTCTAAGTTCATAGTTACGGAGAGGGCACAATGGTCCGAAAAACGTGCAGGAATTACATCGTCGTCCAAAATTTGTTGACTAATATTTTCCGTGACGTACATGCGACCAAGGAGGCTGCATGACGTCGACGTGAAGTGTGTGAACTTTACAATGGTTGGGTGTTTTAATTACCACGCGTCTTTCATCCGCACATTTTTAACAAGATCATATAATTCTTTACAGAAGTTGAGGTTCGGGGACTGATCTTTCCTGTGGAGCACGCAGTTGAAATCACCGCAAATTATTAGATGGGAGGGGTTTCGTCGTAGCAGGTAAATTATCTCTTCTTTGAAGAAATTTCCGCGTTTAGCTTTGTTTGACGTTCCAGAGGGGCATAGATACTGACTAGAGTGACGTCATAAATTTTGCAGCCAATGCCCCTACCAGACGGCAAGGTTTCAATAGCGCTAACAGGGATTCCCTCTCTTGCCAGAATTGCGGTGCCTGTGCTCCCATTTTTCGCAGTATTGGATATCAATTGAAACCCAGTGATGTGCAGATCTAAAATATAAACTTCTTGTAAACATGCTATATCGGCTTCGGAATCGTAGATAAACTGTTTGAGTAGTGCTGCTTTTAAGTCAGTCTGAATTTTGTTAATGTTCAGAGACAAAATTTTATACGCCTGCGTCATGTTTGTGAGGGAGTAGGTGATGTTCAGATTTGTCAACAGAACACTTCATCCAACAGTACGAATTGTGTCAAGACTGCAAAGTGTCATGTCAGGCCTTATAGTCGGTAAGTGTACCGCAGTGACAGTACATGCCAGCAACATGTGGATGGACTAGTTAATGTCAGAATCGGACAAGGACGGTATCGGTCATAGACATTCCTGTGTCATAAATGTCAGCTCAATTACTATAATTTAACACACAAATCATTTTATGTCAACAGTATCTTCCCCTCTATCCGTCCCAAGTGTCATATCTGTCGTCCCCTCGGCATTCTCTTCGGGTGGCATGGGTTGGTGTCCTGACATGAAGAAGTGCTAGCTGAAGTGCCCTCCGGGAGTGACCCGGCCTTCTTGTTTTTCAATTTTGTCTCTTGTTTGCATGGCTTTGCCTTCACATGACTCGTAGGGGGGTTGGGATTCGGTTGCGGTTTCGTCTTGCGGCGTAGCGCATAGCCTGGCGTCGCTAAGCCTTTCGCACTTTCGGTAGATGGCGGGGAACCTGAGTCAACAGATATGTCCTTCGGAAGTTCACTTTGTTCAGCAACTCTTTCATTTGTTCCGAAGCAGTGGCTGGACGTTCGTCAAGCCGTGGATGTTCGGCAACATCCGCATCGCTTCAGGTTTCTGTAAAGTCTACTGAGTCTATAACAGACATGGTTTCGACAGATTGTAAGGCCGGTGATACTACATTTTCTTCAGATTGCAGAGACTCATTATGTTGAAGTGGCTCAGCGTCCATGTTTTCTGTCTGCTGAGGAACCTCGTTTGTTTGAAGTTTCTGGTTAGAAGCTGGAGATTCGATTTCGTTATCAGATGTTCAAATGTTCAAATGTTTGTAGAACTTATGGGACTTAACTACGGGGTCATCAGTCCCTAAGCTTACAAACTACTTATGAACTAGCTAAGACTAAGGACGGCACAAATATCCATGCCCGAGGGGGGATTCGAACCCCCGACCGTAGTGGCCGTGCAGACCGTGACTGGAGCGCCTCAATCCCCTCGGCCACCGCGGCTGGCATTATCAGATGACTTATATACTTCATCAAGTTGTCGTTTATTACTTTGAATATGACGATCAGTGTTAATTGGCACAGACTGTATTGCAGAAGGCAGTACAGGGAACTCCTCGCGCTCAGCCGATTCGGAGGTGACTACGGAAGCAGGATCAGGTATTATGGGAACGACCGGATCCGCCAAAACGACAACACTGAATGTCAGCCTGTGTCGTTTCTGCAAATTATTTTTCAGAATAACCACTTTATGTGGTCAGTCCTGTCGGAAATGACCACATTGATTGCAGATGTCACATGTTAATTCCTGTCCAGAATACGAAACCCGAGCCCTGTAGCCACAAATCCTTATGTGAGATGGTATGTTGGCCTTCACGTGCATCTCCACAGATTGAATTCCGCTATAACATTGGGGCCTGTGTTGCCGGGACCACATTTCACTACGAACACTCCGCACCTCCCCATATTCCGATAAAACTTCACTGAGAAAGCAATTCTCAACCTCAGGTGGAAGATTGAATACTCGTACATTTGTGAACTGAACGTCAGCGTTAGAAATAAGTACGGTACTTACTCGTCCATCACGGTGCAGTAATCGTATCTCACGTCCAAACTTCAGCAGCAGGCGCTCCATGACAACTGGATTCAGTAGTTTTACGTAGAAGCAGTAATCCTCCAAATCGTAATACGCAGAGTGACACTGTTCGGAAGTTATGCCGAGAACATCAGTGAGCCAGTCATGAATTTCAAAGGACGTCGGTTGTACCGCTCGTGTTGAATTGCCGAATTGGGCCGGCCGCGGTGGCCGAGGGGACTGAGGCGCTTCAGTCACGGTCTGCACGGCCACTACGGTCGGGGGTTCGAATCCCCCCTCGGGCATGGATATTTGTGTCGTCCTTAGTTTTAGTCAGTTCATAAGTAGTTTGTACGTTTAGGGACTGATGACCCCGTAGTTAAGTCCCATAAGCTATACAAACATTTGAACAACATTTTTGTCGAATTGGAATTTTACAGTATTCTTCCTGGGTACGGAACGTGACATATTGCAATTAACCCGGAGAGGCTAACTGCAAATAAATTACACTAAGCACGGACACACAAGGAATATAAGCACGAACGCTCACAAACAGTAAACAGAAACTAGTAAACACCGCTAGCCGCGCGCAACTGTAAACAGGTCGTTACCGCACCGCGTCTCAAGCGGAACTTCAACTAGACCAGCAGACCTGATACGCGTATTGTTAGCGCCAGCCGTGTCACCTCATTAGATGATGCTCGACGTCGGTAATTAGTGTTCTCTTTATAAAAATCTGCTCAGTGCTAATGAGAAGCCAGACAAAACTTGCAGCCGACATACAAGGAAAATTTTGGACCAGTGCTAAGGGGAGATGGAGATGAATTCCGTGTAAAGTGCACGATCTCAATGCCTGTCTCGCTTCCATACAAACTGAGACACATAAATTCTTACTTACCTTCGCTATTTTGCATACTCCTTCAAAAATAGTGCGCTCGCCATGCACAATAATCCTCACTGAATAGCAAAGTTTCGCGCTGTGGCTTTAACAGGGTACAGTTGTATACTGTATGCCAAATATTACCTCCAAAAACTAAAAACCAATAACACACCGTTCGCAGGCAATGTTTGCTACATCGTGTTCTCTTCCGTTCCCTCTAGTATAAACGATTCAACCCATATACAAGCGAATGGTAGTGAATTTTCTGCAAATGCTCATTCGTTCGTGTTCGCTTCCATTCATTACATTGTAAACCAGACTTTAGGTGCTTAATATTGGTGACTGTGAACTCTGCATAATTCCGCTACGTGGCGCTGCATGAATGATTCGCCGTGTTACGTGCTAAGCAGGCAGGATTGTACAAACCGCCGTTATAAGCTGTTCTTCTCGCGGCAAAAATGCGTAACTACAAATTAAAAAAAAAAAAATACTTGTAGTGCCTCTTAGCAGCTAAAATTTTGGGAGTGCATTTCTTTCGTTGTCTTCTTTCTGTACAAAAAATTTCAGGGTATGTTTCGACATGTCTTATTGGACCGTTCCCTTGTTAGTACATTCGTCGAAAGCTAAAAGTAAACTAAAATTAATTTCTTTTTTAGTGCCGTTAGGGCGAAAACAACCCACGTGAGGGCAGCACCTCACCTAAGACTTCATAAAGATACATGAATATAACAGTCCATATATACAAACAAAATAAAATATTTAGTATTGTACAGACATTTGCATAATATTAACATGGACAACATTTAGAATTTCATCGAATCAGGTCTTAACATAAATGTGACAGGCACTATGTTGCCAGAGGGCAACTCTTGATGAGTGGCGGAAAGAAGTTTATAAACATGGTATTGAAACTTGAAAAGGCAATAGGTTCACGGATACAGGAAGACAAGGGAAACTGGGCGCCAGTCCATCCAGACGCCCGACAACTTTATACATTGCCATTCATCAAATATTTATGAAAAAAATCAAAGAACCAATTGCGAGACCCCACGAACTGATCATTAATTAATAGGTCCGGGTAACTCTGGTGGCTAATATAAATCTCAATCTCCTCCAGGATATCCAATGAAATACCCTTATTTCTAACGTGCAGAATTGTCAAACCATCGTTAATGTTCCTCAAATGGTGCTGACATTAACGTAAATGGTCACCCAATGCACTTCCATTACTCGCATAACCATGCTCTCGGTACCTAATTTTGAAGTCACGTCCGGTTTGTCGTATATAAAATTTATTAAACGATCCACGCAGGGTTTTATACACCCCCGCGCTACTAAGTTTATCTGGAACAGGCTCTACGCTGTGTCGCAAAATTTGCTCTAGCTTGCTTTTTGTCCGAAAACCCACCTTAACATTAGCTTTGCGGAAGGCATTGCCTATCTTATCTGAGATACGACCAAAATATGTGAGTGAAATGTATCTGGTAGGTTCCTTCTCCGCCACGGGAACTTTTCTAATTTTTTTTAACAGAATAAGTAATTTTCCTTATTGCCGCCTCATAAATATACATAATTAAGGAGAAGACGACAACTGATCCAGCCATCGCTGCAAATGCTCACTACGCCTGAACTCTTGAGGTAATCGGCAAAGTGCCACTAGCAGTGAGTGTAAATTGGAAACGGCAACTACGTAAGCAGTTTGAGGAAGTTGGAGTCTTGTAGGAGACGAGGGAGGAGGGGGGGGGGGTGTCGGAGAACCCGCGCACCTGCGATGATCGTTGTTTTCCCGCTCGTGCAGTGGTTACCGTAACTGCTCAGAGAGCAGTAGGAATGGGCCCGAATTCCGGCTGCGCACAACTGTTCAACTTGCACAATGCGTGCACTCAGTGGCCACAAGCAGCTTGTGTCGGATTATTCATTTTAATCTAGATTCTTCACTGGCATTCCAGAAAGCAGTACAACTATCTCCAGACATTATCCACCATGTTGACATTTCACTACGTGTTTTTGTTAATTCTTCAGTGCACCATTGCTTTGAAATGACAACGAGTAAGTTACAATAAGAAAGTCATCAAAAACGCAATTTAAGATGGCGTATGCCAGAGAGTTCTGGGCGAGGAGTGCCACTTGACATCTCCGAACGACTGGTTTTCGTTAATTCAATGGAGGGTGTCAAATTTCCTTTATTTTTGCAATTATCTCTCAAACGAGCAAAGCTGTAGAGAATTTTCTCCTCTACAAATTCGGTTATTCTATTTTCGTGTCAAATGAACGGTTTATTTACAATTAAAATTACATTACAAACGGCTTGTTTTTAGTGTTACTAACGTATTATTTGTCCGAAATATTTGAAAAAGCGACGTTCTGGTCTCTGGTGGCCAACAATTATGTCTGTAAAATTTGGTACCGATCGGTTGAACTGTTCGACCTACAATGTTCAAATGTTTGTTAAGCTTATGGGACTCAACTACGGGGTCATCAGTCCCTAAACTTACAAACTACTTATCAACTACCTTATACTAAAGACGGCACAAATATCCATGCCCGAGGGGGGATTCGAACCCCCAACCGTAGTGGCCGTGCAGACCGTGACTGGAGCGCCTCAGTCTCCTCGGCCACCGCGGCCGGCACCTACAATGTGGCAACACGTTACAGACAGATAGACGTCATCAAATCGCCGTTATTTTTACAAATATCATTGCAACGATGCAATGATATGAAAAAAAAAAAAAAACATAAGAGAGCGATGTTGTAGAGAATGTTCCCCTCGACAAAATTGATTATTCAATAGAATTTTTCGATATTTATGATACGTGAAATTCAGAACACAAAAACAATCGATCAATGCCATTCGACGCAATTCTGAAAAATTCTGGAGAAAATCGACTTTTCAGTTTTGGAAGTACACATAAGTACCTATAATTCAAACAACTGCAGCATATGTCGGTGTAGGTCAGGTGGCGCCGGGCTCCGTGACTCAGCGCGCCCGGTTAGAGGGCTGAAGGTACTGTGTAATACGGCCCACTTCAGATTTACTAAGTTTTTGCAAATATTTTGGACCAAAATAGTAATTTAATAATAAAAAATTAAGAGTGTCTGAAACCCTTCTAGGAATTTAGGTAGTGGCGGTTTCCAAACCACTGACCATCGGCGTCACAGTCTAACGCATTGCCCACTACGCTATGGCTAACGATTGGAAGTTGCGTTCATTAATCTCATACTATTGATGGCCGTTGTTAACTGATGCTAATACGGTATTTGTAGACAATAGATTATCATTTATCGTACGAAGAACGACGTGACTTTGTTAATTCTTCAGTGCGCCATTGCTTTGAAATGACAACGTGTAAGTTACAATAAGGAAATCATCAACTACGCAACGCAAAATGGAGTATGCCAGAGAGAGTTCTGGGCGAGGAATGTCACGTGACATCTGAGAACGGCTGCTTTTCGTTAATTCAATGGAGGGTGTCAAAACTCCGTTATTTTTGCAAATATCTCCCAAACGATACGAGATATGAAAAAACCATAAGGGAACAAAGTTGTAGAGAATTTTCTCCTCTACAAATTAGTTTATTCAATTTTCGCGTCAGATGAAAGGTATATTTGCAATTAAAATTACATTACAAACGGCTCTTTTTTGGTATTACTAACGTATTTCTTGTCCGAAATATTTAAAAAAGCGAGGTTCTGGTCTCTGGTAGCCAAAAATTATGTCTGTAAATATTGGTGCCGATCGGTGGAACGGTTCGACCTAAAAAGTGGGAACACGTTACAACCAGACAGACATCGTCAAATCGCCGTTATTTTTGCAAATATCTCTTAAACGATACGAGATACGAAAAAAGACATAAGAGAGCAAAGTTGTAGAGAATTTTCTCCTCTAAAAATTCGGTTATTCAATTTTCTTGTCAGATGAATGGTTAAGCCGTTAATTTCATTTAAATTTCGAGCTGTTAAAAGACGATCGCAAAGGCCCACTTTTAGTGTTACTACCGTAACCTAAAGTGGGCCAAAAATGTGGTAGCGTTCTAGCTTGATAAACATAGGATCGGCGATTCGAATCTTCCGGTAATAGACCATTTTATTTTTATTTTTATTTTTTATTTATTTTTATTTATTTTTGTTCGAATGATTACTCAATTTTAATATTGAATGGCAATTTTTATGAAAGATGCACGTATTTTTGATTATTCGTAATTTTCTATACTTTATAATTTAATGATGGTTTCAATGAAAAAACATAAGTTACATTTTTTACGGTATTGGCTTCTGTTAGTTGACGACGGTAGTATTCGATTGTTCGGTCTGGAGCGCCACGTTACGGATCGCACGGCCTCCCGCGTCGGAGGTTCGAATCCTCCCTCGGGCACGGATGTGTGTGTTGTCCTTAGGTTAGTTTAACTTAGTTTAATTAGTTTGTAAGCCAAGAGACTGATGACCGACGTAGTTTGGTCCCAGAGAATTACAAACAATATTCGATTGTTAACGTTAGGATGAGTTACGACGCTGTTTGTGGAAAGTCATTTCCATAACTAATAAAGGCTTTCCAAGTAGCTAACCTATTCAACCATATTTTTAGGTGACGACGCGGTATTCAGCTCTTCTACATACACATAAACAAAAACTGACAACACGTGGCATTAGATATCCCAAAATGTTTTACGTAATTCGAAAACAACGGAAAAAAATGTCACAGCGGGATTCGTACCACCGACACCATGGTTGTGAAGTCGGAACGCTACAGCCTGAGCTACCCCAGCAGATATTAGAACTGTTTTAATTATTAGTACTTACGTGTACTAGCAATAGTTCAAAGTCGATTTTTTCGAGAATTTTTGAGAGTTGTGTCGAATGACTTTGACTGATTGTTATTTACGTTCTGAACTTCACGTACCATAGATATCAAGAAATTCTAAAATCCGATACCTATGTGGCTTCCTTGTTAGACATAAAAAATCGTGAATTTAACATTGCAGAAAATGTGTGGGGTGAAAATCACAGAGCGAGACCAAGAGACGAATACAGTAAACAGATTCAAATAGATGAGGGTTGCCTTTCTTATGAGGGCATGATGAGGCTTGCTCGGAATACTATACGTTATAAAGCTGCATCAAATCGATCTCCGGACTGAAGACCACAACAACAACGTAATCTACGATCGGCTTCCCCAAACCAGCTCCGTTCTAAAGACTGAATAATTACTATGTAACAGGGAAAAGTGTTATAGGAGTTGCTTCTAAGTATTAGAAATTTATGTTTGCTAATCTAATTAATTAATGATTAATATATATTCGGCACATAACAGCTGATTTGAAGGTCTTAAGTGTTACCACTTGTGTAAAAGTAGAGTTCAATAGTAGGTAGTATACATTTTGCAGCAACAGGTATGCTAATAGATCTGTTGGTAAAGTGATATGAAGGCCTACAAATAGTAGCAGTCCTGAAAAAGATTCGAGTATACTGAACTAGCTATTTCACTTTAAGCAGGAGAAATAACCTGTACTGGGTTGTGATCAGTTAATAGAGGTAATATGGTGTCAGAGTAATAATAAAACAGCCACTTTTATGCCCTAGTCATTTCTTCACACATTGTGCCTACATTATTTTCCAGTTCCTCTTAAAAGTGAATGGGTTTACACGAGATTTAAGATGGCACCAAATTTCTGTACTTATGATAAAATGACGTAGAATCATGAGCTCCTTATCCTTTACAGATTTATAATTCCTTTCCATTGTAGCGGGATTCCGTGTTGTCGATCGAAGGAATATAGAGCGACCGACCAGAGAGACTATTTTCCTATTCTTACACGATATCAAATATGCAATGGAGACCCTCCCCACCCTCGTAGTATCCTTCCTGCAGTTTACTTACTTCCTACGAAATATGTTTCTCAATAAATCATAAATAATAGTTTCAATATTTTTATTCTTTTGATCTTCAGTAGCCACCAGTTATTATGACAGTTAGCATGATTTATAACTATCGATTCAAAATTTTGTCCTAACTTCTCACTTTCATGTTCAGTTCAAAACATCCTGATCAGCTGATGTAACCGCCTAATTCTACTAATAAGGGACAAGTACTTTTGAAACAATATGTGAACAACCGAGAGTCACTCCTGCATCAACAATTTCCTGTACTGTGGAGTTGCATTCTCGTAAAAACTACTTCATCTAAGTTCCCTCATTTATAATCACAAGTTTATTAATCAAAAGATTATTTGTAGAATGAAAGATGCCCCTCTTTGGTTGCTGTTCTTAGTAATTCATACTGAAGAAAGGCGTCAAGAATCAGCAGATACTGTTTTAAAACTGTGCATGATTAGCCCAAAATTGTTGTGCTTATATATGAGTTAATTTGTTATATGGTGTGTGTAATATAAGTTATTATAGGGTAATTAATGGTTGTAAAGTGTGTAGCCACATTTAAATTTATTCTATGGATTTAAATAGTTATGGGAAGATTTATTTTATTGAATTCCTTGATTTGTACAATTAGAACAACGTACATAGTATGGAGTAAGGTACTTTCCCTATCGTCCACAGAATTACTGTGTTATCTGTAAAGTATTTCTATATCTTAACATGTTGAATGTACGAATTTCCACATTCTGGCATCTAGAAATATTCTTTCAGTTTCTTACGAACTTTTATGGCTCAATAGTATCTATAGTAAAAAATCTACCTTTTTATCAGTTATGTTCTGGAAATAGACTTCATCGTTAGCCTATTTAATTTACTCTTAGATATTCAAATAAAATCACTTTGATAATCTTTTGTTCTCTTAGCCTAGTTAGCCACAGCTACTTTATAACTTTATAAAAGACTTGTAATACATAGCCATTAGATGACTTCGTGTACCACAGTCAGATGATCCAAGTAGAAAGAAATATCAACAACTTAAATTTAGTAGAAATATGATGACATCACTTCAGACACAAAGTAAACAGCAGTAGTTATTCTCAACTGTTAGATTCTCTATATTAAAGTAAGTGTGAAATTATCATTAGCACAACCCCCCTGTAAGATGAAGATATATTCCCCAATTACTATGCTCTTACTAATATACAAAACACAGTCTTGAACGCAGAAATTAACAGTTTCAATTAACCGGTTTCGACCTGATATAGGTCATCTTCGGAATTACAAATAGGCCATGTGGCCAGTGCTGCACTCGGCTGGGCTGGGCTGCCCTGGGCTGTTCTGCTGCCAGTAGGTAACTGTATGAACAGCACTGGCCACATGGGCTGTTTGTAATTCCGAAGATGACCTATATCACGTCGAAACCGGTTAATTGAAACTGTTAATTTCTGCGATCAAGACTTTTTTTATTTTATTTATTTATTTATTTTTATTTTTTTATTGATCATACCAAATAGATCGCTGTTTTTCTCCTGACAATGTTGTCAAAATTAATGATGCTCATACTAGTTGTACAAGTTCAACCTCACCCTTACGCACCTACCAGTACCAATCTGGCGGCTCGTCTGTAATGTCTGCTACCTCTGTCATGCCACCAAACCTCAGAGGCTGTTCATCGGAAGGCCAGTCACTTAAATGCTATTGTTAATGATGATATGACGCATTCCTAAGATTGCAAATTATTGAATGTAATCTTTTGATTCTTATTGTACTTAATAATTCCTCTATAAGTGTAAACCCATGTCTGATCAGAGTCGTTACGTGAAGAATATTTTTTGTCATTAATTCCGTACCAGGCATGATAATTTCGACCGTTTTCACGACCAGAGCAGTGAGGCGGGGGTCCATGTGCCGTTACCGTCGGTGCTGATGCTGCGAAGTCAGCGGCCCAGGCGAACAATAAGCTTTTTCGGATCTTCTGTGTCAATCATCACTTTAATTATTCATCCTGACATTCACCGCCTACCCTGTAGCCCACAATTCCGTACAGTTGCATTTCTAGCCCTGGAGGCTGCTAGTCTTCAGATTATATACAGCCGGCCGCGGTGGCCGAGGTGACTGAAGCGCTTCAGTCACGGTCAGCACGGCCACAACGGTCGGGGGTTCGAATCCCCCCTCGGGCATGGATATTTGTGCCGTCTTCAGTCTTAGCTAGTTCATAAGTAGTTTGTAAACTTAGGAACTGATGACCCCGTAGTTAAGTCCCATAAGTTGTAGAAACATTTGAACATTTGATTATATACACAACAATTTTCATATTAGGATAATTATACGTGTTATTCTTATATTGTTACATTCATCATCATCTCAGCCCTTTACCACGTCATGTGGGGTCAGCGTTACTTTGCTGGATCATTCTCTTCCACAAATGTCTATCCAGCGCTTCTTCTCTGAGCCATCCTTTCTCTCGTAGGTTCCCTACTACCTTGTCTTTCCACCTCACTTTCGGTCTTCTTCTTCTCCTTGATCCTTCGATTTCCAGGTCTTCAACTCTCTCAAAAAGTAGTACTCCCCTCATCTCTGCACATGTCCATACCATCTTAGCCTACTTTTTTTGAATCTTCTTCCCTATGGTCCTCACTTTCACTGTTCCCCTGATGTACTCGTTCCTTAGTCTATCTTTTCTTGTCATCACAATCATCCACCATAACATTCTCATTTCTGCCACTTCCTTCGTTTTCTCTTGGGCTTTTGTAATTGGTAAAGTTTCTGTACTATACAGCATCGCAGGCCTTACCACAGACTTGTAAAGTTTTTCTTTCTTTCTACAGCTAACCTTCTTATTTCAAAGTACTCCGCTCAATTTTCTCCAGTTCATCTAGTCACTATTTACCCTGTGCTATATTTCGGCCTCCAATCCTCCATCACTTTGCATGTAGGAATCCAGATATTTAAATTTCTTGACCAGCGTAAGTTGTCCTTCTTGCAGGTTAATATATAGATCCTTGGCATCCTTTGTACACATGTACTCTGTTTTCACCCTGCTAATTCCCGTTCCCCTTTCCTCTAGATCTTTTCTCCACTGATCAATCTTGTCTTGTAGTGCTTCCTAGGTGGGTTCATAGATTACATCATCGGCAAATATCATACTCCAAGATGCCTCTTTTTTCACATCTTTGGCTAGTACATCTATGACAGAGTCAAAGAGAGCAGATCCCTGATGTAGTCCTTCTCTCACTGGAAATACCTTTGTTGCACCTGCACAACTACTCACTTGTGCCATTGCACCTTCATAAATGTCTTCTACCACCCTGATGTATTTTTCTACCACGTATTTACTTCTCAGACATCTCGATATCTCTTGCCTCGGCCTCTGTCATATGCCATCTCAAGATCGATAAAGGCCATATGCAGTTCGGCTTGTACTTCTCTGTTCCGCTCCATCAGTTGCCTTAATGCAAATATTGCGTTCGTTGCTCCTCTTCCCGGCATAAATCCAAACTTTTCTTCACATATTTCAGTTTCTAGACCCCGCTTATCGTCAATTACCCTTTCCCAGATCTTCATTGTGTGGGACATCAGTTTTATCCCTCTATAATTGCCACAGTTTTGGATATCCCTTTTCCCCTTGTGTATGAGAACCAGTATACTGCTTCTCCACGTATCGGCATTCTTTCTCCATTCCATTAAATCCCACAGAATATCAGTTCTCTGCTCTCCCAGAGTTTTCCGTGCTTCTATTGGAATTTGGTCTGCCCCCAGAGCCTTCCCATTTTTATTTTCTTCATCGCATGCTCGACTTCTACCCTACTCATATTTCAGTCATTCCTTCACTTATATCTCCATCTTCATACTTCTCTCGTACATTTTCCTCATTCAATAGCCTGTCAAAGTATTCCCACTACCTATTCAGGATTTTCTCACGATCGTGTAATACTAAACCTGATTCATCCTTTATATGCCTCGCTGATATTATGTCCTTGGTCGCCTTATCTCTTGCTTTAGCAATCTGTAGGAGTTTCCTGACATCCTGTCTTCTTTCCAACTCTTCATACGTCTCTACCATTGCCTAAGCCTTTCATTTTGGCATTTCTCTTTCTGATATCTTTCTTGCAGTCTTGTAGGCTTCCCTATCCTCCTGCCTTCCTGTTATGACCCACTTTATTATTATTATTTTTAATTTTTCCCATCTTTCGTCACTTTTATCGCTTTCTGGACCTCCTCATTCCACCACAATGCCTCCTTATCATGTGGTGGTCCCTTTCCTGTTGTTACACCTAGCACGTCTTTTCTTCTTTTGTCCCTTTTGTAATTACACTGCTATTATAACTCCACCACTCCTGTACATCCTCTGGTAATTTCACATCTCTTAATACGGTTTCCTTGAATTTTTCTCACAACACCTCTTCTTTCAGTTTCCACCACTTTGTTCTTCTTTCCCCTAGCTTGACACATTTACGTCTTTTCCCCACTACCAGTTCATAATCGGCCACAACGAGTTTGCGTTGAGCAGCTACGCTTTCAGTGTATATAACCTTGTACAACAAGTAGTGTTCAAATGTTTGTAGAGCTTATGGGACTTCACTACGGGGTCATCAGTCGCAAATTTACAAACTACTTATGAACTAGTTAGTACTAAGGACGGCACAAATATCCATGGCCGAGGGGGATTCGAACCCCCGACCGTAGTGGCCGTGCAGACTGTGACTGGAGCGCCGCAGACGGCTCGGCCACAGCGGCCGGCTCAACAAGTAGTCTAACTGACTTTTAAGGTCTCCGCTCCTGTACATTATAAGTTGTTCTCTTCTACGATTGCAATAGGCATTGGTTATATTAGGTCAAAAGATGCAGCGTATTCTGCAATCTTGTGTCCGGCTGCATTTCTTTCTCCATTACTCCATCCACCATGAATTCTATCTTCCACACAACTCTTCTCACCAACATGTCCATTTAAATCTCCCTCAATTATCACCCTTTCATTTTCTGGTATTTCCATTGTTACTCAAGCTGGGTTTTTCCAAAATTCGTCCTTCTCTTCCTCTGAACACCCTGTCTGTAGAGCATATACACTTAGAATTGTGATGACGTCTCCTTCGATAGTAAGTTTTATGCTCATGATTGCGTCATTGATTCTATCCACTCCACAGATTTCCTCTTTTAGATCTTTATCCATAATAATCCCTACTGCATTTTTGGAATCTTTGTCAGCACTGCTATAGAACAACTTGTATCCTTCTGCCAAGAGTTTCGCTTTGTCACCCTTCCACCTGGTCTCTTGCAAGCACAGGATATTTACCTTTCTTCTTTGCATCATGTCTACAATCTCTCGGCTCTTTCCCTTCAATGTCCCTTTTGTGTCCCAACTTCGTCGCCGCTTTTGTGTCCCAGCCTCGTCGTAGGTGTCGGTGGCCGAGTGGAACGAGACCGACACAGTAACAAAGATAGCACGCCGGTGCAGGTACGGAGGGGAGCAGCCAGAAACTACAAACACTAGAGTAAATTAGAAAGAGATATATATTTTGCACAGAATGTAACAATACTTAACTTTTACATAGTACTGCAGAATGTTGATACATAGTTGTTAGAGGCCTGCCTAGTGCCTGTACGATAGCAAAGTCTTCACTCGTGCCTATCGGATTACGAAGGTCCTAACTCGTTGCTATCTCAGTCCGAAGTGACCGGTGTCTTTCCGTGGTGGCCACGAGCGGGGTTGCAGCAGAGGGCGCTCGTGGCTGTCGTCGTGAGAACGCCGCGCCGTGCGTGCATGGCGGCGCGCGGCGAAAGTCGGTGGCGCGCACTTTGTACTTGTGCGACACCACAGTCCCAATGTTTAGAGTTCCGACTCTGATTTTGCACCTCATTAGTTCCTTGGCACCCTCTTCTTTCTTGGGCTTCTTCACAAAACGTCTCCCCAGGAGATCCGATTGGGAGACTATTACACCGAAAATTTACTTTGAGAAGTGTCTAGCATTGGTTTGGTGTCCGCAGGTTTTCTTTCTGGCCGGATGTCCTTTCTGACACCAACCCTCCTCCTTTATCCGGGCTTGGGACCGGCAACAACAGTTAACGAGCTACTCAATCCACTCGTTACCTGTTGCAGGCTTATATTGTTACATTATAAACCAATATTTTAATAGAAGTTGTAAAAAACTTATTTAAAATTTTGAAATAAATTTCTACTTCCAGGGGTATTGGGACTAGCCTGAATCGAAAAAAGTGATGAGTACCCAGGGTTTGAAATGCATGGTGGACTTACATAAATCACAAGTGACTGAAGGAAATTTGTTCTATATTTTACGACAGTAATTCAGACAGGAAAGAAAGAGTTTCAGAAAAGGATAAAATTAAATAGTGAAGCCAAAATTTTGCTCATATCAAAGTCATATCTTTACCGTCCGATAATTCTGTTCTGAAAGTATTTCAGATATTCAAGAGATTAGAGTAAATCAAAATTTCGTAGTTTCAATTTTTTTTATTTTCTCTTTATATCTTAACTGTTCTTTTCACTGTGAACATATTATATATAGTGTGCTGTAGATAAGAGTTCTTGCAATAGACATACCAAGTTTGCTTCTGTTGGGCTTTCACTTTGTATTTCATTCCAAAAACTTCCCTCGAAGAGCGTGAAAAATCCTCTAGCACTGTAGGAAAGGTGGGGCCTTAATTAAACCGTTGTTTAATAAGGTGAAACAGATGCGACCTTAGTGCTGTGTGTGGATTTAATGCGATAGAGACAACGACCCTCGTGACCCTTGTACGATATCTTGAGTAGACGCTGTTTGGCCGGTCGTGGGGTAATAGTCCCTACCACACAGCTATTACGTAGCCACGATCAGCGAGTTCGTATATCACTCAGAGTTCAGACCAATTAACCTAAATTACGTGCCAACTACAGGCCTGGATCGATACGTGGTTTCGCTAGTTCTGGTGCTGCGCTAACGGTTGGTTTCTGGGTTAATTGCACAGTAACAGGTTCTCATTTGTACAGTTTCCGTGTTATTAAAGTTGGCAATGTCAGTACCTACCGCACTCTGGGGTAAAGGCTTGTATTTATAGGACCATGGCTCTTTCAGTACAAGCTCTACGCAGAATATACACCCACACGCACCAAAATGTACACAATGGTAACGCATTCAACACGATCTCTTAAATATGGGCTTGTCTGTGTGTAGTCGCGAGTGCTTTTTCCGGCATAAGCCTAATTTAGAAACCTAAGTATACGGAAAAAGTGGAATGAAAATGGATGCTGTAAATAAGTTTGCATCGCTTTCTATTTGATCGAAGATGATATTCTTAGAAATTAAAAATTAATTTTTTAGATTAGAGATAATATTAATGATGCAATACGTTAATGTTTAATAAATTTGTGTAATTCTGTAGTATTTCACGTAAATAAACAAAAAAATTTAACAAAAAACCAACTTAAAGAAACATATCCCAAGACAAATTAATATGTACTAAACAGAAAAAAATACAGCGTATTCTTCTACAACTTAATAATCAACTTACTTTTTCTATTCATCAGTATGTAGGTACGATCTATGTGTAGGTTGGTACCTACCCACTTTAAATTCAACACATACCTATGAATAACAAACAATGATCAAAAAATGTTTACAGTTCTTCTAAGTAAAATGAAATGAAAAATATTAGACTACTTAAAAGTCAATCAAGTTATTACGATAATATAATGTAGTTACAATTATTATTGTTTTTGGAGTTGGTGTCAGCCAAGTGAACATCCGATCCTACTTCGGTCTCAGTATTCTCGTATTATTGTTGCTAGGAATATTGTAGTGTTCCCTTGGCTGACACAGACTCCAAACATAACAATAATTGTAACTACATTATATTATCGTTATAACTTGATAGACTTTTAAGTAGTCTAATATTTTTCTTTTCATTTTACTTAGGATAACTCTAAAAATATCTTGAACATTGTTTGTTATTCATAGTTACGTGTTGAGTAAGATTTAAAGTACCTACCTATCATCTTGCGTGGTAAACACATAGATCGTACATACATATTGATGAGTAGAAAAAGTAAGTAGATTATTAAGTTGCAAAAGAATACGAAATTATTTATTTTTACTTTATAGAGCATATTAATTGTGGTGTCGCACAAGTCCAAAGTGCGCGCCACCTACTTTCGCCGCGCGCCGCCATGCACGCACGGCGCGGCGTTCTTACGACGACAGCCACGAGCGCCCTCTGCGGCAACTCCGCTCGTGACCACCAGTGAACGACATCGTTCACTTGGGACTGAGATAGCAACCAGTTAGGACCATCGGAATCAGATAGGCACCAGTGAAGACTTGGCTATCGTACAGGCACTAGGCAGGCCTCTGACAACTATGTATCAACATTCTGCAGTACTATGTAAAAGTTAAGTATTGTATAAATTCTGTGCAATATGTATCTCATTCTAATTTACTCTAGTGTTTCTAGTTTCTGGCTGCTCCCCTCCGTACCTGCACCAGCGTGTTATCTTTATTCCTGTGTCGGTCTCATTCCACTCGGCCACCGACACCTACGACGAGGCTGGGACACAAAAGCGGCGACGAAGTTGGGACACAAAATTAATTTGGTTTGGAATACTTTTTTAAGTCGGTTTTTTTGTTAAAATTTTTGGTTATTTTTTATTTTTAGTGAATGTGAAGTAAACTAATTTTTTTGAATATGGGTAGACCTACTAAATGTGCCGCTCATATGAGATAGCGCCGTTTAAATGTAACAAACGAAGCCAGGGAGAAACACTTATCACAACAGAGGAAATCTACCTCGAGGATAATTTCAAAAGAGATTTGCGAAGAGCGCAAAAATAGACATTCAAAAATGCGGATTTACATGAAGAAAGTTTTGAACAGGGAATTTCTTGACCATAACGACGTTACGGTAGCCTACAAGATATTCGGCCGAGTATCGTTAATTTGCTCCTAAGAATTTAAGAGTTCCGTTACTTTGTCATTGATCCCTTCATCAGAACCTAACCAAACTCTCATTAAACTACCCTTGAAGCACATCCTTTCGAATAAAAACAATAATCATCGAAATCGGTTGGCCTGATATTGAGTTATTCGTCCTTTTGTCGCATACATACTTAATTCAAATTTAAGACTTATATAGTTTTATTATGTATGTCATTCTCAAAACTAAATCAAACTGAAATGGGACCACGTGGGAAGCACCAGCTCAAAAAAAAAAAAAAAAAAAAAAAAAAAAAAAAAAAAAAAAAAAAAAAAGGGATAATAAAAATCGGTTCACACAGTCAAAGATTCTGAGGCAAGAAACATGAAAAAATACAGTCAAATTGAGAACATCCTCATTTTTGAAGTCGGCTAATAAAAGGTACATCGGTGGGTTTTTCCCAATACTAGCGACTCCTCTCTGCAGTGGATGCACCATATTTTAGGATTGTCACATTTTCAACGTTAAGTTCACAAAAGACAGAGATTTTCAACCACTACAGGTTCCCCTCACACTATTGTGTTGAGAGTTGGTCCGTTATGTCGATTATTGTTTAATCCATGAACTTGAGAATCTGTAACAATATGAATCACTCACTGTAGTAAATTTCTGACTTAATTCAAATACTTTGTACATTTGTATGCAATGTGCAACTTACACACTTTTGTGCTTTTATTTAATTTAATCTATAAAACATTATTACACATGTAAATACAGTCCATACCACCTTGGTAACTCATCGGTATCACAGGCGATTATGACTTAAATCAACAACAAAACAAAGAATTTCATTATTGATGATTTTTTTTTATTTTCCTATTTTAACCTACGGGAGCAAACTTGTGGGTTCGTCGCTCCATAGACATACAAACAACTTAAACTCAAGCTGAGGACAACAAACAAACACAAAAACACACACACACACGCACGCACGCACACACACACACACACACACACACACACACACACACACACACACACACACACATCTTGCACTAGCGAGGACTCGAACCTGCGACGCAAGCGGCCGCGCAATCCTTAGCATGGCGCCTTAGAACACGCGGCCATTCCTGTGAGGCTACAAGTGCTAATTCATCCTTTCAGCTGGTGCAGTCTGTGACGGTGAATGACCAGAAACCCCACGTAACAACTCAGCCAAAGCCACGAAAGTCTTAGTAGAATATACACGGTGGTCCATTGATAGTGACTAGGCCAAATATCTCACAAAATATAGGTTGTGGAAATAAAATCCGCTACCAGTCACAATTATTGGTGGTTTATTAAAACACTACCGGTTTCGGGCTTGTGCCCATCTTCAGAAGCTTACAATCAGTGTTGTTGACTGTTTAAAGAAAACGTAAATTACATTGTGCTTATCATACAGATATACATAAACAGGTATTATATAGATATACATATACATAAAAGAAGTATGGTACGTGGTGGAGTGATTTGTGTTAAGGCTATAAGTGTACTCACATGTAAGCAGGGTATCGAGTTCGTGTTCGTACATTTCTCGTGGATATTGGTTGAGAATATTGTAGTAACAGCAACGTGATGCTAATTTGCACTCCCATGTCACAGGTTTTGCACAATACACAATACACTTTATAACTGTCACTCCAAACATCTCCATGTTTACATTGAGGCATATATTTTGGTCTAATAACTTAGCTCAAGATATACAGAGATATTGCACACACAGAAGTACAGCGATGCCACATACAGAGATATATCAGATGTTACAAATCCGAAAAGGAAGATCTGTTATACTATTTTGGAGCCACAATGTCATTTATGTACAATAGTTGCTAGCAACTGTGATTCACATGTTTATTTGAGTCCTCTATTATGAATACTGCATGCTGGAAATACTCGTATTCTGTAATGGAATCAGCCTGCAGTTTTGTACGGAGCGGATAGGAAACAGATATTTGGGCAGAGCAGGCGAAACCGGCACCGAGCTGTGAACAGCATTCCGACAGACCTGTAATGTTTCCGTTTTCGGTCCTGGTGACACGAGCATCGGTACACGTAGTGTCATTCACTTACAGAGTTAAAAAGTTACATCTCTATAATAATAAAAATAATATGTTAGTATTGAGGTGCTACGAGTTTCTGGCCTCTGAGCCGATTACGTATTATGGTACATATGAGACTCAGAAAATAACGTTTCGTGAATTTGCATTCCAGTAACGTTAATGTTTGAATGGACCATTTGCAGGAACTTACGCATGCCAGACTGCTATTATGACACAACAGCTTGGTCGATTATGTTTTCAGCAGTGGATATCAAAACATCATAGTAACGAAATTAGGTGTTTTTTTTTTTTTTTTTTTTTTTTTTTTTTTTTTTTTTTTTTTTTTAATTAAGCTTATGGGACCTAACTACGGTGTCATCAGTCCCTAAACTTACAAACTACTTATCAACTACCTTATACTAAGGACGGCACAAATATCCATGCCCGAGGGGGGATTCGAACCCCCGACCGTAGTGGCCGTGCAGACCGTGACTGGAGCGCATCAGTCTCCTCGGCCACCGCGGCCGGCACGAAGTCAGTGACTGACGTTGTTCACTGGCGTTATTGCACCAAGTTCTCTGTAACAGTAAGACTGCACCTACATTGCATTCGGAAGTCGACCGATCGGAACCTGTCCGGTCAACGCCATCTAGAGTAGAAGGCTTTGGCAACCGGCGCGCTGCTGAGGCTGCCGACTGCCATCTACATCTACATGGGGTACTCTGCAAATCACATTTCAGTGTCTGGCAGAGGGTTCATCGAACCAACTTTATACTATTTATATCCCATTCCATTCTTGAATAGCGCGCGGGAAGATTGAACACCTGAATCTCTCCGTTTTAGCTCTGATTTCTCGTATTTTATTCTGATGATCATTTCAACCTATGTACGTGGGAGTCAACAATATATTTTCGCATTCGGAGGAGAATATTTGCGATTGGAGTTTCGTGAGTAGCCAACGCCGCAGCGATAAGCGTTGTTGTTGTAATTATTCCCATCCCAGATTCTGTATCGTTTCCGTAACGCTGCCTGCCCTGTATCGTGACAATACGAAACGAGATGCCCTTCTCTGGACTCTTTCGATGTCCTCCGTCAAACCCACCTGATAAGGATCCCACACTGGGCAGAAATACTCAAAAATGGACGGACAAGCGTAGTTTCTTTTGTAGTTCTGTTGCATCTTTTAAGGGTTCTGCTAATAAAACACAGTCTCTGGTACGCGTTTCCCACGACATTATCTACGTGTTCTTTCCAGTTTAAGTCTGAAGTAATAGTAATTCCTAGGTATTTTGTGGAGTTTACGGCCTTCACTTTTGATTGATTTATCTTGTAAACAAAGTTTAAGGGGTTTCTTTTCGTACTCATGTGGACGACTTCACACTTCTCATTATTTAGAGTCAATTGCCAATTTTTACCAAAAATGTTCAAATGTTTGTATAGCTTATGGGACTTAACTATGGGGTCATCAGTCCCTAAACTTACAAACTACTTATGAACTAACTAAGACTAAGGACGGCACAAATATCCATGCCCGAGGTGGGATTCGAACCCCCGACCGCCGACCGTAGTGGCCGTGCAGACCGTGACTGGAGCGCCTCAGTCCCCTCGGCTACCGCGGCCGGCCAATTTTTACACCATAGTGATATCTTATTCAGATCGTTCTGCAGTTAGTTTTGATCTTCAGATGATTTTACTAAACGGTAAATGACGGCGTCATCTGCAAACAAGCTAAGAGAGCTACTTAGATTTTCCCCTAAATCGTTTATGTAAATAAGAAACAGAGGAGCAACAATAACACTACCCTGTGGAACGCCCGATATCACCTTTGTTTTAGTCGATGCCTTACTACTGATTGCTACAAACTGTGTCCTCTCTGAGAGGAAATCCCCTATCCAATTGCAAATTTGGGGCGATATACTATAACCACGCAATTTGATTAAAAGCCGTTTGTGAGGTACGATGTCTTCTGGAAATCAAGAAATACGGAATCGATTTGAGAATCCTTGTCGATAGCACCCATCACTTCGTGTGAATAAAGAGCTAGTTGTGTTTCGTATGAACGATATTTCCTAAATCCCTTTCATAAACAGTGGAAGAGGTTACGCTGAGCGTCAACCCAGTGCTCTGTCGTCAGTCATGAGTTCCCGCACTAGGCTCAGTTGCACGCTATAGGTCAGCAGTTGAAGTTGTTGAGAAGCTATCATGAGTGATACGGATGATGGTTTTTTTTTTTTTTTTTTTTTTTTTTGGCTTCTGCTAAACAAGAACGTTCGCCTTAAAAGATGTGGGAAAAGGAGTTGGTTGCATCGTTTTAAGGAAGACGGATCTTCAGGGGATTTTTTTTACAATTGGCCGGTCACTGCGAAATTTTTCAGACAATTTCATAGACTACTACTGCGTGTGTATAGATACGTTTGACTATATACCTGAGACGATATAACTAGCCATTCCAACTTCAGGGAATGTATCACTCCAGAAGAAAACTTACTACTACAATTAGTTAAGTCAGCGTTAAAAACAGCTGATAGTTTTTTGCTATTGTGAGTGGTATTAATGGTCAAATAATATTAGAATACTATAAAATGTTCAAACGTTTGTAAATCTATCGGACCACACTGCGTGGTCATGCCCCAGGGAGGACTCGAACCTCCGACGGCGAGCAACCGCGCGCTACGCAGCGAGGCGCCTTAGACCGCTCGGCTACTCCACCGCGGCTATAATATTATAAATAAATTCTGGCGTCAGTTACAGTAAAATATATTTACTAACATAGTCATATATTTGTTAACGTTCCTTCACGGTAATATAAAATAAGCAACTGTTAACAGGTATATATGTATGATCTGAAAATTATAATGAAACAATTGTTTGGCTCAAGACTGAGCACTGAAAGTCATTAGAAAAATTGTGGAAAATAAACATCTAGGTTATACATAAAGACATATTTACTGTGGTGTCGCACAAGTCCAAAGTGCGCGCCACCTACTTTCGCCGCGCGCCGCCATGCACGCACGGCGCGGCGTTCTAACGACAGCCACGAGCGCCCTCTGCGGCAACTCCGCTCGTGGCCACCACTGAACGACTTCGTTCACTTGGGACTGAGATAGGAACCAGTTGACACATCGGAATCAGATAGGCACCAGTGAAGACTTGGCTATCGGATAGGCACTAGGCAGACCTCTAACTCAACTATGTATCAGCCCTCTGCAGTACTGAATTGTGTAAAAGTTAAGTATTGTATAAATTCTGTGCAATATATATCTCATTCTAATTTACTCTAGTGTTTCTAGTTTCTGGCTGCTCCCCTCCGTACCTGCACCAGCGTGCTATCTTTATTCCTGTGTCGGTCTCATTCCACTCGGCCACCGACTCCTACGACGGACACGAGACACAAAAGCGGCGACGAGGCTGGGACACAAAATTAACAATATATTAGGGACAGTCCATTACAATGAGTTGCCATCAGGTTGTCGGGCAGGAGGACACATTTCACCGACACTCACAAAGAAAGACGAATCGTGGCCATAATTCGGTGCACCTGGTGATTGGTAAGGTGGCGGTTATAATTACGATAAACAACATCCACTGTGAGTTTGAATAAAACTAGACGCGCTCTCATCTTTGAAGTTGTAAGGTTCTAAGGCTTCAATGACGTCCCCCAAGATTTTCAGACGTAATCTCATTTTCTACAGTTGATCCAGTTCTTTGACTGCTGGCAGTAAACTCATAGCTGCGGCGGAGCGGCCGAGCTCGTTGAGGCGCTATCATACGATTCGTGAGGTCGTTCCCCGTCGGGGGTTCGAATCCTCCCTCGGGCATGGATGTTTGTGCCGTCTATAGTTTAAGCTAGTTGATAAGTAATTTGTAAGCTTAGGGACTGATGACCCCATAGTTGAATCCCATAATCTCTACAAACAATAACAAGTAAACACATAAAGAAGGAGTAGTCGTCATCATCTTGATATTTCTGTTTCCGAGAAACATGTTGCTCAAATAGGTCGATCTTTCTTTTCTCAATGTCCAAAGCCTGTGAGTCATATTTTTTACATGACACTTTCATCTATTTCTGTCTGGTTTAACAGAAGACGAAGTAGAAGCAGACACCGATCATTCTTCTGAAGAGACACACATTTCACCATGATTTGTACTTTTCTCACTTGCTATGGCGGGACTTCGATCACGTGTAGAAGGCTCATTGTGGCATGCAAGTTCCCCGACCTGGGACCAGGTGTTATCAGCTCTTTCAAAAATAACATGCTTTTTAAATACGGCCATTTATCAGACTCAGTAGGTTCCTGACCGCTCTTGGACTCATTTTTTCCCTAAAAGTGTCTCGCTAGTTCTGCCACGTTATCAGAGCCTGTACACGTGAAAGAGGAAACATAAACCTCTCAAAATCCGCACAGAAGCTGTACTGCGTTCTTGGAACAAATATACTGTTGTTGTTTATCTGTTTAAGATTCCTAAAATTTCAGTAACAAAGCCTACCTACAACATTTGAGTAATATCCCAGTATCAGTTCACTGTTTCAGGTAGGCCCCTACTTAGCTGTTAGGGATGTCTTTTCGGTCCTAACATTTCGACTGACTGATCATACAGTAGGTTCGTGTGTCTCAGCAATTGTGGATGCGATATGGAGGAATTTCTGTAAGCGACTTCTACCCGTTACTGACCCGAAAATTTTTGAAGAAATAGCGAAAGGTTTCCTCGAACGGTAGAATTTTGTTCATGCTGTTGGATGCATTGATGGCAAGCATACCCGAATTAAATGTCCAAACCGAAGAGGCTGGGACACAAAAGGATTGGCGCCGTTCCATCGTAAAACGAACGCATCGTGTAGTATTTTAGCATTTAAAAATTTTATTTTTGTCAGTTTGATTCAAACATTATATATTAAAAGTAATGTAACTGAAATTAGTACTGATTTGTATTAACATGTAGTGATATGAAAGAAAGTATTAAAATTATTATATTTAACTTTGATAATTGTTCCCCTGTAGATTCCCAAAGTTCGCGCTTAATATCCCGGTTATTGTCGTCTTTAATCCGCTGGTTCCTCACGAGAGGAATCAGAAATTCCTTGTCGACAAAGGTCGACAAGGGTTCGCAAATCGATTCCGTATTTCTTGAGTTACAGTAGGCTTTTGACACCGTACCTCAAAAATGGCTTTTAATCAAATTGCGTGGTTATGGTATAGCGTCCCAAATTTGCGATTGGATACTGGATTTCCTGTTAGAGAGGACACAGTTCGTAGTAATCGATAGTAAGGCATCGACTAAAACAGAGTTGATATCGGGCATTCCACAGGGTAGTGTTATTGGTCCTCTGCTATTCTTTATTTACATAAACGATTTAGGGGAAAATATAAGTAGCTCTCTTAGTTAGTTTGCAAATGACGCCGTCATTTACCGTCTAGTAAAATCATCTGAAGATCAAAACGAACTGCAGAACGATCTGAATAAGATATCACTATGGTGCAAAAATTGGCAATTGACTCTAAATAATGAGAAGTGTGAAGTGATTTGCATGAGTCCGAAAAGAAATCCGTTAATCTTTGTTTAAAGGCGAACCAGAGACTGCGTTTTATTGACAGAACCCTTAAAACATGCAACAGAACTACAAAAGAAACTGCATACACTACGCTTGTCCGTCCATTTTTGGAGTATTGCAGCACAGTGTGGGATCCTTATCAGGTGCGTTTGACGGAGGACATCGAAAGAGTCCAAAGAAGGGCAGCTCGTTTCGTACTGTCACGATACAGGGGAGACAGCGTTACGGAAATGATACGGGATCTGGGATGGGAATCATTAGAACAACGACGTTTATCGCTACAGCGTGGGCTACTTACGAAACTCCAATCGCCATCATTCTCCTCCGAATGCGATAATATAATGTAGACTTCCACTTACCTAGGTAGAAATGATCATGAGAATAAAATACCAGAAATCAGAGCTCGAACGGAGAGATTCAGTTGTTCTTTCTTCCCGCGCGCTATTCGAGAATGGAATGGGAGATAAATAGTATAACGGTGGTTCGGTGATCCCTCTGCCAGGCACTTAAATGTGATTTGCAGAGTATCCCATGTAGATGTAGATGTAGACCACCACGCTCATGGTGCTCCGCAGGACTGGAAACAAACATGTCTAGTCTGCCAATCTGGCAGATGATCCGAATGTTGAAAACGAATGCTTTTCTGAAGGGCAACTATACAACGCACTGTCCAGAGTCGGTAAACCATCTGATCTTATATTTAAGTTTACGGAGAAGACGAACGAAAAAAAATTGGTGAATCGATTGGTTTTACAATAATTAATGGTTTTCTGAGAAACAAGGAAGGAAGGAAGGAAGCTTAGGGTTTTATGTCCCGACGGCAGCTTGGTGATTAGAGACGGATCTAACGCTCGGAGTTTTGGGTAAGGATGGGGAAGGAAATCGGCCGCGCCCTTTGAAAGGAATCATCCCGGCATTTGCCTGGTGTAATTTAGGGAAAGATCAGAAAACCTAAATTTGGATGGCCGGAGGTGGATTTGAACCACCATCCTCCCGAATGCTTTCTGACAAATACGTACTACGCCCTGCACTAAGCACAGTACAATATTCATCATCAGAAGGTTAGACATACGTTTGAAAATAATGTCTAAGGCATTGCTCTCTCAATTGTGCTTTGCAGACCAACATAGTAACGTTGTTTTTGTACAGAAGTTATATTTATTATATAACTTAAATTTCGAACGCAGCAACGAGCAGCAACTACAACCACATGTGTGGCCGCAAAGTGCAGCGACCTCTATGAAACCAGCCGCAAGTTGCTGGTCACGAGACAGTTAGCTCAGTACCTACAAGCCGGCAGAATCTAGCCTAGAACACTTTATGTTTGTTACTAGCAGTTTTCCTGTTTCCCTGCTTGAAGCCTGAAGCAAATTAAGTATTTGTTTTCGTTCTGTGAATAAATTTACGGCGGGGGTTAAATCTATAAACCAATTCAGTGTTGTGGTTAAAGTTCATGTTATAAAGTCCACTTGTGACAGTTTCCTTGACACTTTCCTATCTTCCCTTTGCCTCACTCACGTTACCGCGAGCAGCGTGCTAACTCGTGTAGTTGTAATAGACCGAACGTTGCACGTGAGGCCCGTAGTCGGTTGTCAATATTTGACTAACCTGGTGTCTTCTCTCTCGTAGATGTCACCAGCGCAGAAGCAGCACACAGGTCGTAGACTCGAAGTTTTCTGAGGTGGGGCTGAAATTGAGAGTGAAGGATACTGTGGCTGTCTACCATTAACGAAGTCGATGAATTCCTTCAGAGATGCCAGTGGCTCTTTTATTTTTACCAATCACACGAATACAGAAGCCACAAACTGCATGTTGACGTCAATATTAGTCACAAAAATAACGTTGTTACAGTCATAACACACTGTGACATACATTGCACACACTTTACAAATATTTTAGCCCCATTATCGACCGATTAATAAAAGACTGGTTATCGCAAGAGCCGCTAGATGTTTACCGTGTCGGGGCTCCACGCTAGCGCCTAGAGTTTTGGCGCCAAACGACACTTCTAAAACGCCACGCTCACTCTTTACCTAAAATACTTAATCTAATAAATCTACAAAACAATAATGTAATAACAAACAAACATGCGTCACAGGTCAAATGCAAGATACTGCAAAATTCCATCATTTTCTCTCAGAGGCTGGAACTCCCAATTATAAGCTTGCGCAGAAATGTTTTCGGAATTCACGTATAGAAATGAGTCAGTTTGATGAATTAATAAGTGGCCTCATTAAATACTGTAAGTACTGTTTGATACTATGCTTTCCGTTTGTGAAAGAAGCTTGAAAAGTCTTACCACCAGTGGGGCAGAACATCAGATCTTAACAAGACTTTGCCATCTTTAGTGTGTTTGTGGCCAATATTATGCGGACACAATAATTAGTGGTGCAATATATACATCTACATAGATACTCTGCAAATCACATTTAAGTGCCTGGCAGAGGGTTCATTAACCACTTTCATAGCTCTTCTCTACCGTTCCATTCTCTGACAACGCGCGGGAAGAAAGAACACCTAAATCGTTCCGTTTTCGATCTGATTTCTCTTATTTTCTTGGGATGGTCATGTCTCCCTAAGTAGGTGGGTGCTAGCAAAATATTTTCACATTCAGAAGTAAAAGTCGCTGATTGAAACTTCGCAAACAGATCACGCCGCAGTGAATAACGCCTTTCTTCTAATGATTTCCACGACAATTCGTGCAACATTTCCGAGACGCTTTCCCCCCTTAACGTGATAAAACGAAACGAGCTGCCCTTCTCTGAACCTTCTCAATATCGTCCGTCAGTCCCACCTGGTGAGGGTCCCACAATGGGCAACAGTACTCCAGGAGAGAACGCACAAGTGTGATGTAGGCAGTCTCTTTGGTGGAGCTGGTGCATCTTCGAAGCCTTCTGCCAATGGAACGTAATCTTTGGTTCGCATTCCCAACAATATTTTCTATGTGTTCTCTCCAGTCTAAGTTATTCGTAATTGTAGCTCCTAGGTATTTGGTAGGATTTACGACCTTAAGGTTTGACTGATTTATCGCGTAATTGAAGTTCAGCGGATTCCTTTCAGTGGTCGTGTGTATTACTTCACACGTTTCTTTATTTAGTGTCAATTGCCAATTTTAGCACCATGTAGAAATTTTGTCTAAATCGCTTTGCAGTTGCTTTTGATCCTCTTTTGACTTCACTAACCGATAAACGACAGCATCATCCGCGAACAGTCTAAGGGAGCTATTCACATTGACTCCTAAATCGTTTATAAACACAAGGAAGAGTAGGGAACCTATAACGCTTCCCTGGGGAACGCCAGATATCAATTCTGTTTTAATCGATGACTTACCGTCAATTACAACGAACTGTGTCCTTTCTGATAGGGAATCGTGAATCCAATCGCACGATTGGGGAGATATTCCATAAGCACGCAATTTCATTAGAAACCGCTTGTGGGGTACAGTGTCAAAAGCCTTCCGGAAATCCAGAAATTTGGAATCGATTTGAGATCCCTTGTCGATGACACTTATCACTTCATGTGAATAAAGGGCAAGCTGGTTTCGCAAGAGCGATAATTTTTTCTGAATTCGTGTTGACTATTGGTTAATAGGTCGTTCTCTTCGAGGTAGATCATAATGTTCGAACGAAGTATATGTTCCAAAATCCTACTGCAAATCGACGTCAATGAGATTGGCCTGTAATTTTGGGAATCACTCCTATTGCCTTTCTTGAATGTTGGAGTAACTTGGGCAACTTTCCTGTCTTTGGGTACGGATCTTCCGCTGAGTGATCGGTTGTAAATGATAGTTAAGTACGGAGCTATTGCATCAGCATGTAAAATGCCGGACAGTCGTATTCGTGAGCAGATTCTCCAAGATACATAGCCCACTTTTCAATAAGTGTTACACATAGTAGAACATCAGGATTGGTGTGACAGTGCTGCAGAAAACTCTGAGGCAGCCGCTATTTGCATTTGCTTGCAGTGGTAAACAGAACAGGCGAGTCGGTGGCCGGCGCGTGGTACACAGCCGCCACGACATGTCAGGAGTAAACTAGACCTGCAGCGAGTCAAGTCTTGCCCCCGTTGCTTTTCAGGCAAAACTGCCCATCACGGAACGCAACTCTTTTTTTTTTCCTTTTTTTTGCGGGAAGTCTGAACATATGCAACCTGTGTGTTCGCATCACTGGAGTAGATCCCGAGCAACTGCTCATACTTTATGGACCATTTTTTCAAAGCCGACGGCTGAGCCTAGTGATGTATGCGGACAGAATGTGCCTTCGTCTCTCCCCAGTGCAGTTCAAACAAACACTAATCAACTTTATGTTACATTGTACATTGGTGGCCGTCATGTTCAACTTCCATTAGACGCTGGCGCATGTGTTACTTTTCTCAAGTGTACCACTTACGACCTCTTAGGTTCACCACAATTGCCAGAATCTAGTACCTAACGTACTGCATGTAATGGCGAAACCATTCCAATCCTTGTAACCTGTTACTTTCCTTCACATTACAGTCTCACACAAGGACAGTAAAACAAATTTGTGTGTGTGAGACTCTGATAATATTTTTGGTTTGGATTATTTTCATTTATTTGGCTTTCGTATTCAGGGCAAAGTACTTTGTGTTTTTGCTTGTGATCCAAAGAACAGTGCTCCATAGAGGGCATTGGGGAATATGCGCACTGAACAGTTAGTGTCACGCTTGTGTAGACAATCAGTCCTTACTGCCACAAAAATTTCCAGCTTGTCTAAAGTTTCACTCTCCATGGCATCGACTACATGTTGACGTTACAGGACGATTTTGGAACAATCGTTGGCTAATTGTGGTAGACCCTTTAAGTAACTATCCATTTGTGGTGCCCATATCATCAACTACATTCCTAGCACCATTCAGGCTTTGCAGTCCATTTTTTGCTCAGAAGGCTTGCTTGAAATGTTGGTTTCTGAGATTGAGCCATAGCTTAGTGCTTGGGAGTTTGAGCTGTTTTGTACATCAAATGGAATGACTCGTCTTACTAGTGCGCCATTTCAGTTGCAGTCTAGTGGAGTAGCTGAACGACTTGTATGAAGATTGAAGCAACATATGCCAATCCTGCACGTCTCCCACACACGGCAGCAAGCTGTGTTGCTGTTCCTGTCGACGTGCCACACTCGACCCAGCGAGAGTCGTGGCCTGCAGAGTTTCCACACGGCCGAGTTTGCTGCACTTACTGCACCCGCCGCACAACCCGCCAACTTCTACAACACGCAAGTACCGCTATGCGCCTAATCATCCCATTATTTTCAGAGTTTTTGACGCTAGTTGCGCTTGAGACACCGGAGAGTGAACATGTGCTGCGTCAAGTGCTGTTGTTTCTATTGTGTTTGTGTTCTTCTTTGTGGCGTTCTGCAGTCTTGAACTTTGTAAAAGATAAGACTAGTATTATCTTATTTCTACGAAATATACAACTTGTTCTAATTTAGCCTAGTGTTTCTAGTTTCTGTGGTCCCACTGGCTGGTCATCTCCGTACCTGCACACGCGTGCATCCTATTTTCCTGTGTCGGTCTCTCTCTACTCAGCCACCGACACCCAGGACAACAGGCGGAAACGAGACACAAAAGTGGCGACGAGGATGGGATAGAAGAACCTGGGACCAGCCCGCTTGCAGCAGCCAGACAGCAGCAGTCGAAGCTAGCAGAAATTGTTCCCGTCCACCCACCCTTATTATAAGATTTTTGGGGGAATATATTCAGTTACGTGTTTTGTGGACTTTTTTGTTAGAGTGCGTCCTCATTTCACTTTACATTTGTGTGTTCTAATTTACTTGTATGCGCAGCGCCTAATAGGTCAGCAAGGCCACTACCCTGAACTCAAACTTAATGGAAATTATTCAGTTACAGACGGCGCAAATCGCGCAACTACTCCAAGCAGTGTCCCAGTTGACGGCAACTCAACAACAGCCATCGCATCAGCCGCGCACACCTGCCGCCGCAACGCTTCCTATGTTTCGCCAATTCAACGAACGTGAGGAAGAATGGAGCAATTTCTTGGCACAATTTCAAGAACTCATCGCGGATCATCAAATTACAGATCAGACGGTTAAGCATATGTCCTTAGCAGTAGTGGGCACTCAAACCTTCGTATTACTAAAGAAACTTTTCCCCCATGAATCACCTCGTGATTTAGAATTCGATCAAATTGTAGAAGCATTGAATGCTCATTACGAGAGGAAAGTTCTCGTAGCAGACTAAAAAAATCACCGGACCAAACCCACATGCAATGGATTACGGAGTTGAAGGGCTTAACCCGCAAATGTAATTTTACTTGCTCTTGTGGACTCTCTTATAGTGACGTGATGTTGAGAGATGCAATTACGCAGAACATTCAGGACCCCAGAATGAGGGCAGCAATTCTAAAACAATCTGACCCCTCATTAGACAGTGTGCTGCATCTTATTGAATCGCATGATACCTTTGACTTAGCAGATGCAGAAATGCAAAGCCACAGTGTTAATTCAGTGCGCCGCAAAGGACGCTTTCCTAGTCACAGTTCTCAGTCTAGCCGTAGTGATTCTTATTTTTCTACTGGCCGTGCTGAACAGTCAGAAACCTTAGTCAATGTAAAAGTGCGACGTAAAAGTCGCACCATTGTGTTCGAAAAACTAATGTGAATAACAGGCGCTAACGCTCTTTTCAGAAAAAAAATGGTCGTAGTCTTGCCCCCAGTGTGTATCTCGCCACTAGCGTGCGCAATGCCCTAGTCGCAACGCGATCTGTTATCAATGTGGCAAATCGGGACATGTACACTCAGTGTGTATGCAGAATGTAAATTCCAAGAACGGTGCCATTAGGAACAGTGCTTCGCAGAGTGCGAGAACAATTCATTTTGTAAATGTCATACATGCTGTGAATTTGGATAGTGCTTTTCTTGATTCTGAAATGCAAGAAAGTTCTTCTGCTCCTACTGCAAAAATATATAGTGAGCCACGTCGCAAGCACCGACGAGCGTATAAAATTGTGCAACAGAAACGGGTTCGAGACACGCAAAATGACTATGTACAGTGCAATCCTGTAGTGAACCTAGTGCCTTCTACAACTGCTCATTGTAATCGTGCCCAGTACTGTGTAGCTAGTGAAAGTAGACTTGATGTAGCTACTCAAAGTAATTTTAGTGCACTAGCTGGTAAATCTGTAGTAGCCTTGCATTGCGCAGACGCCGATCCGGCGGTAGTGCCATCTAGGGACAGTGATATTAATTTGCTGTGTGCTGATTCTGCGCTGCCTCCTTCTGTGCGCAGCCTGCGCATGCACAAGTGCAGCAAACAAACTGTAGCAGACTTTGCCCACATTCGCGCACCTGTCGAGCGCCACAAGCAAAATTTTTTTGTGACTCTTTCGATCGAAAATAAGTCTGTGCAATTTCGGCTCGACACTGGTTCCGCTGTCACATTAATAAAGAAAGACACTTATGAACTTCGGGGTTCGTCAAAATTGTCACTGTCGCAGCAAGTGTTAACGGCGTATCGTGAGGCTCTTGTCAATTACTACCTTGCCATCAGACGGGCAAAGGAGGCATCCTGGAAGGTATTCTGTGAGGAAGTGGAGGGCACGGCTGCTCAAGCGAGACTTCATAAAATCCTCACTAGGGTACCAACTAATCCAGGAGGAACATTGAGGAAGGAGGATGGGGAGTACACAAAGACAGCACATGAAATGCTGGAACTGCTCCTCAATACTCACTTTCCTCAATATACTCTGGGGGATAACTCAGACTAGAATGCGATTCCTGAGAGACAACGGTTGTCAGGTATTCGCAAAGAGGACTGGGATTTGGCCAAGGAGAGTGTCGATCTCAGTAAGGTCTCATGGGCGGTGGGAACATTTCAACCGTTCAAGTCACCTGGCTCCGATGGAATATTTCCAGCTCTCCTGCAACAAGCGGGAGAAAATCTTATTAGATTCCTATGCAGGTTATTCAGGGTTGGCCTAGCAGCAGGAATCATTCTTAATGCCTGGAGGGCAGTGAAGGTTCTCTTCATTCCTAAACCAGGGAGAATTGATCATACCAATGCTAAGGATATGAAACCAATCAGCCTGTCGTCCTTCATTCTTAAGACATTGGAAAAGCTGGTTAATGTGCATGTTGGAGAAAGGAGGTTAAGTAGGGCTCCTCTACATTCAAACCAACATGCATATCAGCCAGGTAAATCATGTGACACAGCTCTCCACCAACTCGTTGGGAAGGTGGAGAAAGCACTACACTTTCAGGAAATAGCCCTCTGTATCTTCCTGGACATCGAGGGGGCTTTTAGCAACATGACCTTCGATTCCATGGTTAGGGCAGCAGAGGTGCATGACCTAGGGACCACAATACGTATGTGGACTAGGGCCATGCTCAGTGGAAGAAATGTAGAAGCTACCATGATGAATGAAAAAATGGTAATCAACACCACTAGGGGTTGCCCGCAAGGAGGAGTTCTTTCCCCTTTATTGTGGAATCTAGTGGTGAATGATCTCATTGGAGAATTAAACTCTAGGCAGTACTTTTGCCAAGGATATGCAGATGATCTTGTCATAGTAATAGTTGGCACATTTGCTGACACAGTAAAGAAAATGGCACAAGGTGCTTTGGACATTGTGCAAGACTGGTGCAGAAAACAGGATCTGGGGGTTAGTCCTAAGAAGACTGTTGTTGTGCCATTCACAAAGATGCATATACAACATTCAAGTTGGAATCTAAAGCTTTTCAATGAAGCACTACCTGTGAAGGGGACAGTGAAATATCTAGGGGTTACCCTAGATGAGAAACTGACATGGACCCCTCACATCAGGAATATTTGCTCCAAGGCAAAAGGTACTCTTGTGAGTACCAAGAGAGCTTGTGGCAAAAACTGGGGCCTGAGCCTCAAGGGTATGCACTGGATATACACCACAGTGATTAGACCCAGGATCACCTATGGGGCGGTCGTGTGGTTGAAGAAGGTAGAACAGCAGGTTGCTGCTAAGGAGCGTGGTAAGGTGCAGAGATTAGCCTGCTTAGCCATAACAGGCGGAATTAGCAGCGCACCAACTGCTGGGATGGAAACCATGCTGGATATTCCCCCATTACACCTTTGGGTCAAGATGGAGGCAGCGGCTGGTGCATACAGACTAAAAATTGGCAACAACTGGAACTCTTTGGGATATCCAGAATCACACACTAAAATAGTGAGTGAGGTAAATATAGGAATGGTTGGGGAAATGCCAGCCGACTATATTATAACCCCATGCTGCTTCAACAAGCCTTTCAAGATAATAACTGGAAGTAGGGAGCAGTAGGAGAAAATAGTTGGACACTGTACAGGGGATATTGTCTGGTTCAGTGGCGGGTCAAAATCGGACCAAGGTGTTGGGGCCGGGTATATGGGGTGCAGCCAAGACTGGAGGGCGTCATCTCTCTAGGAAAACTGGCCTCAGTATTCCAGGCTGAAAACATTGCCATCAGGGCGTGTGTGGAGGAGAATTTGCGTATGTGCTACAAAGATCGTAGCATCTATATCTATTCAGGCAGCCAGGCAGCCCTAAGATCACTGGCAGCTCCTGCAACAAGGTCTAAAATTGTTGCAGAATGTCACAGGGTTCTGGTGGAGCTAGGGGAAAGCAATAGAGTAAACCTATTGTGGGTCCCTGGCCACTCGGGGATCGTGGCAACGAACATGCCGACAGATTAGCCAGGATGGGACAGAGACTCAATTTATTGGACCGGAACCTGTCCTGACAATCACCAAGGCAATGATCCAATTGGCGCTACGTAACTGGCTCAGAAGACAGCACGTAGAATATTGGACCAAAGTCCATCAACAAAAACATGGCAAGGTAACGATGCGAATGCCATGTTTTAAAAGAAGCTCTGCAATCCTGGGCCTGAACAGGAGAGAGATTAGACTCATGGTTGGATTGCTGACAGGCCATGGGAATTTCAAGAAACACCTACGTACAATGGGAATAACAGAAGAGGACCCTAAATGTAGGATCTGTGATGACAGTGATGAAACTGCATCACATCTAATCTTCGAATGCATTGCATTGGAGAATAAAAAGCACAGAATATTTGGGACAACCAGACCCGAAGAAATTGTGTCTAATAAAGAACTGGTAAAGGGACTCCTTGCACTGTTCAAGGGCATTGGTTGGCTTTACTAGATATACAGGGAGCGATACCGCACAATAAACTTAGTTTCGGTGCGTGTAGTGGCGGGTTGGTCCAAGACTGTTTTGGATTCCCTGGAAAAATCAATCAATCAATCAATCAATCAATCTTGCCCCCAGTGTGTATCTCGCCTCTAGCATGCGCAATGCCCTAGTTGCAATGCGATCTGTTATCAATGTGGCAAATCGGGACATGTACACTCAGTGTGTATGCAGAATGTAAATTCCAAGAACGGTGCCGTTAGGAACAGTGCTTCGCAGTGTGCGAGAACAATTCATTTTGTAAATGTCATACATGCTGTGAATTTGGATAGTGCTTTTCTTGATTCTGAAATGCAAGAAAGTTCTTCTGCTCCTACTGCAAAAATATATAGTGAGCCACGTCGCAAGCACCGACGAGCGTATAAAATTGTGCAACAGAAACGGGTTCGAGACACGCAAAATGACTATGTACAGTGCAATCCTGTAGTGAACCTAGTGCCTTCTACAACTGCTCATTGTAATCGTGCCCAGTACTGTGTAGCTAGTGAAAGTAGACTTGATGTAGCTACTCAAAGTAATTTTAGTGCACTAGCTGGTAAATCTGTAGTAGCCTTGCATTGCGCAGACGCCGATCCGGCGGTAGTGCCATCTAGGGACAGTGATATTAATTTGCTGTGTGCTGATTCTGCGCCGCCTCCTTCCGTGTGCAGCCCGCGCATGCACAAGTGCAGCAAACAAGCTGTAGCAGACTTTGCCCACATTCGCGCACCTGTCGAGCGCCACAAGCAAAATTGTTTTGACTCTTTCGATCGAAAATAAGACTGTGCAATTTCAGCTCGACACTGGTTCCGCTGTCACATTAACAAAGATAGACACTTATGAACTTCTGGGTTCGCCAAAATTGTCACTGTCGCAGCAAGTGTTAACGGCGTATACAGGTCAAAATATTCCTGTGCTAGGAACTCGTAGCCTGCCTGCCTCTTTTCAAGGTGTAACAAAAACAGTGGCTTTTGTAGTTCTTCAGGCCAATTCTACGCAGTACATTTTTGGACTAGATGCATTTGACTTGTTTGGTTTATCAATTCAAAGAGATGTGCTTTAAATGTCGTCAGTAGTGCCTCAGGACAAAATCAATGCATTGTGTGAAAAATATAGTGACTTGTTTTCGCTGGAACAAGGTTGTGCAAAAGACTTTGTCGCGCATGTAACTTTAAAAGAATCTGCAGTACCGAAATTTCGTAAAGCTAGACCAGTGCCTATCGCAATTCGTGATAAAGTTGCCGAAGAACTTAAAAGTTGGCAGGATAGTGGGATGATTTCTCCTGTTTCTGCGAGTCAGTGAGCATCGCCTTTAGTAATTATAAACAAGCTGACAGGAAACCTTCGTCTCTGTGCGGACTTCAAATCAACAGTGAACAGTCAAACAGTTGTAGACACTTACCCCCTGCCCAGACCTGAGGAACTGATGGACAAATTAGGACAGTCTCGCTTTACAGTCACATCTTCGAGCAATCAAAGACTTGCCCCCGGTAAGTATGTGCGTGAATTGCAAGCAGTAATGGGAAAGCTTAACTAATACTTCAGATTTATTCCTAATGCCTCTCAGATTGCAGCTCCACAGCATCGCTTACGTAGGAAGATTGTTCCTTTTGTGTGGTCTAAAGATTGCCAGGTTGCCTTTGACAAATTAAAGTCTCCACTACTCAGTGATGCATGTTTGATTCCCTTTGATGCACAGAAGCCTGTAGTGTTAGCAGTGGATGCCTCCGTCGTACAGTCTGGGTGCAGTAATGTCACATCGTATTGGATCTCACGATTGTCCTATTGCCTTTGCATCCAAGCTACTGACGCCAACGCAGCAAAATTACAGTCAGATACAAAAGGAGGCCTTAGCAATAATTTACGGCGTCACAACGTTTCATCATTATCTCTATGGCATAAAATTCTATTTGTTGACAGACCACAAGCCTCTCACGTCGTTGTTCTCGCCCACGAAGCCAATTTCGCCACGAACGGCACAAAAGCTTCAGAGATGGTCCTTGATATTGTCAAATTATCAGTATGAGATTTTTACCGACCTACCACTCAACATGCCAACGCGGACACAAATTTCCGACTTCCGATTAGCCAGGATGTGTCGTTTGATTCTACAGAAATGGCATGTTGTGAGATAGACTCCAACGATGCTTCCGCTGTCGCAGACTTACCTTTGAACTCTCGTCGGGTTGCACAGGAAATAGCTGCGGATGCAGACTTAAGTGTGGTAGCACGTTTTGTTCGCTCAGGGTGGCCTGCCAGAGTCAAATTCATTGATCGGCTTCTGGTTCGACGTTATTTTGCACAACGTCATGCATTATCTTTAAGTCAGGGTGTTCTGTGTTACATACCGACAACGACCAAACACTAGTGATTGTTCCTCGTTCCATGCAACGAGAAGTTTTACGCCTCCTGCATCAATGACATTGCGGTATTGTTCGAGATAGAGAGCATTACGTCACAGTGTACGGTTTGTGCGGAGCATCAGGCAGCTCCTACGCAAAGTTTCTCCGACTGGCCACGCCCCAAGGGACCATGGCAACGTTTACACATTGACTTTGCCGGACCTTTCTGGAATACGCGCTGGTTAATTGTTGTAGACTCTTTCAGCAAGTTTCCTTTTGTGATTGCCATGAATTCAACGACGGCGTCTAGTACAATCAGAGCCTTAACATCAGTGTGTTGCATCGAAGGTTTGACTATCGTCAGTGACAATGGACCTCAGTTTGTTAGAGCGGAATTTCAACAGTTTTGTCGTGTGAATGGCATTCAGCATACCACCACCTCACTTTTCACTCTCAGTCCAATGGTGAAGCAGAACGTTTCGAACATTCAAGTCTCACATGGAAAAGATGAAAGGTCAACACTCCAGGCAGCAAGCTCTTCAAATTTTCCTGTCCACGTATCAGTGCATGCCATGTGACGGCCCGTCTTATGCCGAGCTGCTACACGACCGCCGTCACCGCACTCTCCTTCACCTGCTGCTGCCTCCCACGCACCGAGTCGGTTCGTATGGCGCTCGCGTTTTCAGGTTTTGACGCTGGTGCTGTACAAGGAGTTTGCTGGACGTACGAGATGGATGCTGGGCATAATTCAACGCGTGCTCGGTCGTAATATGTATGTTGTACGTTCTTCCACAGGGTCGGAGCTGCAGCGCCACGCAAACCAATTGCGCCTGCACAGGCCGCGCGATCCTGTCTCGGGTTTCTTGATTCCAGACCCAGTTCGTTGTCAGGGAGCACAGCCACATCGCTCGCCGACGGAGCCAGCGGTCTCGGACTACGAGATCGTCCCCATGGACGTCGACACGCCTGCGACGCAGTCGCCGCCGCAGTTGACATCGTCACAGAGTGCGACCGTGCGTGCCCCCGCCGCCTGGGCCACGCACCTCAGAAGAAGATGACCTGCTCCCTCTGGGCGGAGGGTTGCGCCCTTCCCCGTGTTTTGGTGGGTTTCCGGGGGATCGCAAGGTGGATACCGGGGCGCGGACTGCGTCTCGATCCCAGTCTCAGCTACGACGCCCGGCCCACCACTAACGTCCACGCCCAGGCCCTCCTCCCAGTGCCGTCGCCGTGGCCCTCAGCCCTACGCCACGACGGCGTGGCGCTTTGGGGGGGGGGGGGGGAGGGGTGTGGTGTCGCACAAGTATGAAGTGCGCGCCACGTACTTACGCCGCGCGCCGCCAAGCACGCACGGCACGGCGTTCTTACGACGTCAGCCACGAGCGCCCTCTGCTGCAACTCCGCTCGTGGCCACGACTGCTGCATCGTTGACTTGGGAATCAGATAGGCACCAGTTAAGACTTGGCTATCGGATAGGCACTAGGAATCATCAGTTGGCAGGCCTCTATCTAAACTATGTATCAACATTCTGCAGTCTTGAACTTTGTAAAAGATAAGTATTATCTTATTTCTACGAAATGTACAACTTGTTCTAATTTAGCCTAGTGTTTCCACTGGCTGGTCACCTCTGTACCTGCACACGCGTGCATCCTATTTTCCTGTGTCGGTCTCTCTCTAATCGCCCACCGACACCCAGGACAACAGGCGGAAACGAGACACAAAATAGACAATCAGTCCTTACTGGCACATAAGCTTTCAGCTTGGCCTAAGTGTCACTCTCCATGGCATCGACTACATGTTGATGTTGCAGGACTATTTTGGAATGCTCGTTGGCTAATTGTGGTATACCCTTTAAGCAACTATCCATTTGTAGTGCCTGTTTCATCAACTACATTCCTAGCACCACTCAGGCTTTGCAGTCCATTTCTTGCTCAGAAGGCTTGCTTGAAGTGTTGGTTTCTGAGATTGGGCCATAGTTTAGTGCTTGGGAGTTTGAGCTGTTTTGTGCATCAAAATGGCATCATTCGTCTTACTAGTGCGCCATTTCATTTGCAATCTAGTGGAGTAGCTGAACGTTTTGTGTGAAGATTTAGGCAACATATGCCAATCTTGAATGTCTCCCACATACGGCAGCAACCTGTGTTTCTGTTCCTGGCGACGTGCCACTGTCAACCCAGTGAGAGTCGGTTGTCTGCAGAGCTTCCACACGGCTGAGTTTACTCCACTCGCTGCACCCGCCGCACAACCCGCCAACTTCTACAACACGCAAGTACCACTATGCGCCTAATTTGATTGTGTAAATCATGGGATTCTTCTAGATAAGCTTAAGTATTGTGGTATGTGCGGGACGGTGCTCAAATGGTTTAAATCATAATTAACTGGAAGAGTGCAGAAAGTTGAAACAAGCAGTTCACATGATATGGATGAAACAATTAATTCTTCTAACTGGGGAGTTATCAAAAATGGGGTCCCACAAGGTTCGGTCTTGGGTCTTTTGCTGTTCTTAATATATATTACTGACTTGCCATTCTACATTCACGAAGATGGTAAGCTAGTAGTTAAGAATTAACTGATGAAATTGTAAATGATATCTTTCAGAAAGTTATTAAGTAGTTCTCTACAAATGGACTCGCATTAAACTTTGATAAAACTCAGTATATATATTTTCAAACAGTAAATTACATGACGCCATTAATAAATTTAGACTTTGAACATAAATCTGTAGCTAAGGTAGACTATTCAAAATTTTTAGGTGTATGCACTGACGAGGGACTGAATTGGAAGAAACATATTGAACATCTCCTGAAACTTTTGAGTTCAGCTACTTATGCTATCAGAGTCATTGCAAAATTTGGTGATACACATCTCAGTAAATCAGCTTACTACGCCAATTTTCATTCATTGCTTTCATATGGGATCATATGCTGGGGCAATTTAACCCTGAGTAAAAAAGTATGCATTGCCCAAAAGCGTGTAATCAGAATTATTGCTGGAGCCCAGCCAAGAACATCCTGCAAACTTTTTTTATCAATCTAGGGATCTTCACTGTAGCATCACAGTGTATATATATATTCACTAATGAAATTTGTTACCGACCCAATTCAAAAGCAATGGCAGTGTGCATAGCTACAACACTAGGAGAAAGGATGATATTCACTATTCAAGGCTGAATCTAACTTTGGCTCAGAAAGGGGTGAATAATGCTGCCACAAAAGTCTGACAGATAGCCAACTAGTATTTAAAAAGAAATTAAAGGAATTTCTGAATGGCAACTCCTACTACAATGTAGATGAATTTTTAGATAAAACTTAAAAAAATAAAATGTAAAAATAAAAATAAAAAACAACAAAATAGTAATAAAAAATCCTTAAAATATTGATTGTCAAGTGTAGACAAAATTCACTAAACTGACACGTTCCACATCATTACGAAATGTCGTATGCATGATCTATGGATTAAGTATTAATTAATCTAATCTAATCGAATCATCACATTACTTTCAGAGTTTCTGACACTCGAGACACTGGGAACGCAGTAATGTTAATCGAAATTTGGATGCATGTATGTTTCTTATCCCATGTCAATTTGGTTTGCTGCGCCGTCAACAGAATCAAATGTGTGCTTGTCAGTTGCGAGATTCCTCCGCGGAACATTTATTCGCAGATTCCCGACATTCAGCAGCCAGACCGGCCCTGTGTGTCACCTGAAAGAGCCGCGGCCGCCAACGCCAGGTCCGCCGCCTGCCTGCCCCCCCCCCCCCCCCCCCTTCACGGGCATCATCTTCACCGAAGTCACCGACATCGCCGACTCAGGAAGCGGACGTGCGCCTTTCCAGCGGTTTCCAGGCCGATGTTTCCGTCGCTGTCGTGGCGGCGCGGCCTGGGGGGGGGGGGGGGGGGGGAGCATAGCATCGGTCACAGTAGTGGCTCCCGGCTCCTCAAGACGCCCAGCTTCAAAATGTTCAAATGTTTGTATAGCTTATGGGACTTAACTACGGGGTCATCAGTTCCTAAACTTACAAACTACTTATGAACTAACTAATACTAAGGACGACACAAATATCCATGCCCGAGGGGGGATTCGAGACCCCGACCGTAGTGGCCGTGCAGACCGTGACTGGAGCGCCTCAGTCCCCTCGGCCATCACGGCCGGCACGCCCAGCTTCCCGTTTCCCTGTCCATTGTCTTTAGATTGCTCCCTACACCCCTACAAGACAACGGCGCGATTCTGTAGGGGGAGGGGCGTTGTGATATTGCTGGTTTGTACCATCATGGTCATTCCTTTAGAGCAGTGTTTTTCCACCTGGGGGTCGCGACCCACAGGGGGGGGGGGGGGGGGGTCGCAAAGTCTTGCTCCGGATGGGTGGGGGGAATCGCCATCACAGGAGGAAGAACTTGCACCATAAAATAACAGGGGTTTCAGTAATATTTCAGTAATAATAAAACGTACACCTTAGTGGAATATATGTAATGTTAAAATTACGCAGTCCTTGTATGACATTCATTATGAATTGATCATAGATTGTTTTATAATACAGTGTGTTAATGATGAATAACCACAAAGTCAGAAAACAATCGATAGGTAAAAGAACATGGCACAAGAAGTAACTGAAAAATGTCTATACAGTGAAACCTTTCTTGATGAGCACAATTGTTTTCTGAGTCTTCTCTAAAATGCGAACCGCTCGTTATAAACAATATTTTTCTGTTGGTTGAGTTGTGGTTTCAAAGGGACCAAACTACTACGGTCATCAGTCCTATTTTTTATGTGTGTATGAAATCATGTAAAATAGGATAATGTGTTCCATTTCGAAAAATACATAAAAAACACTTTCAACAACTTAAAATAAAGCTGAAGCAAGAGACTAAGAAGATTAAATTTGTCTCCTTTGAGATAACGCAGTTTTTCCAAGGTTCGTGAAGAAAGGGAGGGGGTCTCCAGAATATTTTTATTTGCAATGTGGTGGCCAGAAAATTTTTAGTTGGAAGGGAGTCGCATATTAGAAAATGTTGAAAAATTCTGTTTTAGAGCAATTCAGGACAGAACTGTATACAGATGACTCAGAGTAGTGTCAGGTACTAATAACAGGTGGTACAGTAACTACTATTCTCGTGAGAAAGGCCGGCTGAAGTCTTACTGCTCTGCTGTGAATGATCATTGCATATGGAGACTAGGCGCCGAAACTAATTTCTTCTTTGCTTTAAAATTAATTATATTTTTCATTAATATATACTTGATTTCTTGAAGGTTCATCTCTCAATAGCAAGCTACCATTATGTCGTTTCCAATCATTTAAAATCATATAAATCAATAAACAAAAGTAAAACTAAAAGGCAGACGAAACGCTGGCCGAGTTAGCGCGCCAGCAGCCCGAGGTGGATCACGCTGCTGGTCACTCCGGTTTCGACAGTCATCACGAATAAGCCCGCTGTCCGATGAGGTCGGTCGTGGAGTAGTAATAGATCACTAAAAAAATCTGGTGAATGTTAGTAAATTCTTATGGGACTTAAATGCGGCGTCATAAGTCCCTAAACTTACAAACTACTTATGAACTAGACGGTACAAACATCCATGCCCGAGGGGGGATTCGAACCCCCGACGGGATACGGTCTCGCACATCGTAGCATAGCGCCTCAATGCGCTCGGCCGCTCCGCCGCGTCTACTAGATCATATAACAGTGAACATCAGTCTTTTAAAAGCAACATAAATCGTCATGTTAATGAGATTAATTTCGTGAATTGTGCAGTATCTTTCTTTCTGCGTAATTGAAGAAAGTGGCACCCTTCAAGCATTTCAGTTACAAGACTGGTTTCTCGCTAATTAACCTAACAGAGTCATCAACAAGAACCAACGACAGTAGGGGAATGGCGGGGGTATCAGCTAGACTGATGGCGTCACACACGCAGTTAGCGACGTTGCGCCGGCGGTGTCAAATTGCCGACACGTGCGACGGCGCGAGGCGTGACGAGAGAAACGTTTCACGGAAGTAGGCCGTCCGATTTCACACACTGCATGTACCACATAGTCTCCAAACTTACAGCACTGTTAGGGGAACTGTTATAAACTAAGCTCGTTATCAGTCAGTCCAGTGCCAGCTGTCACCAGTGTCGCGGCGTTAACAGCACTAAGTATCTGAATTTAATTTGTGTCAAATTTAATTTGCCAGTCTAGTTCATTTTCGGTAGTACTGTTTTAAGAGGTTTATTCCTGCGTACTTGCAGATTTCGTTTGTACTACTGTTTTAATAGTTTATTCTATCGTATTTGATAAATACCGTTGTGTTTAGTCTTCGTCTTTGACCGGTGTATTTCAAAACAAGTCAGAGACCGTTACTAAGCTCGTTATCAGTCAGTCCAGTGCCAGCTACCACGAGTGCCGCAGCGTTAACAGCGCTAAAGCTGCCGGACTCAGTTTTGTTGACTCGACAGTGTAGTTACCACTGACCACAGTTCAGTCAGCAGCCAGCCGCCTTCATTAGAGTACTAGGCTTCTTTAAAGTTGTTAATTGTAGTTAATTGTATCGATAGGATGGATAGGATGTGTGCCTGCTGTGTGCGGACGCAGGAGGAGTTGGCCGCGGTTCGTGAACAGCTGAGCGTGCTATTGGCTACCGTCAGCCGTCTTCAGGCTGCTGTCTCGGGGTGCAGCGATGGTGGGGAGTCTGTTGCGTCGAGTGGGACACCTCAGGTGTATCACGCTACGCTCTCTGTCCCTGCTACCGAGGCACCTTCAGGCGTACCGGACGTCGTCGGGCCGCCTTCTCCGCAAGGGGAGTGGCGGGTTGTACGGCGTTCGCGTCGCTCGAGGCGGAAGGCCAATGTGGAGGCTGGACGTCCGTCCGCGCCCGTTCGTCCTGTGAGTGAAAGTGTGGCCACTCCTTCAGCAGGGTCCGAGCAGGTGCACGGGGGGAGGGATTATTAGTTATTGGGAGCTCCAATGTCAGGCGCGTGATGGAGCCCCTTAGGCAGATAGCGTCCAGATCTGGAAGGAATTCCAACGTGCACTCGGTGTGATTGCCGGGGGGCCTCATCCGAGTTGTGGAGGCGGCCTTGCCGGCGGCTATCGAGGGTGCGGGGTGCAGTCGACTGCAAGTCGTGGCTCACGTCGGCACCAATGACGCTTGTCGCTTGGGTTCTGAGGACATCCTCAGGTCCTACGAGCGGCTGGCGGAATTGGTGAAGGCTGCTGCCTTCGCACGCGGGGTGCAAGCAGAGCTGTCGATTTGAAGCATTGTTCCCAGGGTTGATCGGGGTCCTTTGGTTTGGAGCCGAGTGGAGGGTCTGAACCAGAGGCTTCGCCGACTCTGTGACAGTCATGGCTGCAGATTTCTGGATCTGCGTTATCGGGTGGGGAATTGTAGGGTGCCCCTAGATAGATCAGGGGTGCACTACACTAAGGAAGCGGCTACTCGGGTAGCATAGTACTTGTGGAGTGCACATGGTTTTTTTTTAGGCTAGGCGCTAACTCTGATGAGCACTCGCCTGTCAGCATTCAAACAGCGAATTCAGGCCACGTTCGGAACAAAAATTCGAACATAAAAATATTAGCCGCGTACTTACAGAGTATTAGAAACAAAGTTCCCGAATTTGCAGCGCTGCATGGAAGTTATTGCGCTCAGATAGTTTTAGGCACCGAAAGCTGGCTAAATGATGCTGTGGCAAGTTCAGAAATATTTAGCGAAGCGTGGAATGTATATCGGAAAGATAGATCTGATACAACTGGAGGAGGAGTGTTCATCGCTGTGGACAAAGATATTGTTTCTACTGAGATCGAGGTTGAAAGTAACTGTGAAGTTATCTGGGCACGCATAACAGGTCTAAAAGAAGTAAAGTTAATAGTTGGGTGTTTTTACCGGCCCCCCAGTGCTGCTGTAGCAGTTTTAGAATCATTCAAGGAAAGTCTACACCAGGTAGTGCATAGGTATCTGGGCCATGCAATATTAGTCGGAGGTGACTTCAACCTTAAGAGTATAGATTGGGACCTCGCTAGTTACATTTCAGGCGGTACAGACAAGCAGTCTTGCGAGCTACTTTTGGACACATTCTCCGAAAACTGTCTTGAGCAGTTAAACCGGCAACCCACGCGCAATGGAAATATTCTAGACCTTATAGCCACAAACAGGCCTGACCTTATTAACGATGTCTGTGTAGAGACAGGAATTAGTGATCATGATATCGTCATAGCGTCGATGGTGAACAAAGTTCATAAACCAGTCAAGAAGGCTAGGAGCGTGTTTTTGTTGGGAAAAGCCGACAAGCAAATGTTACGATCGCACTTAGAAAATGAATGGGCATCGTTTAATTCTGGGACTATGGATGTAGAGGAATTGTGGACTAAATTTAAATGCATTGTTAATGAAGGGTTAGAGAAATATGTGCCAGTAAAGACGATTAAGGATGGAAAAGATCCACCGTGGTATAATAATAATGTTAGAAAGCTGCTGAGAAAGCAAAGGCTGTTGCACTCTCGATTCAAAAAAGAACACGCAAATGATGACAGGCAAAAGTTAGTAGAGATTCGTGTGTCTATAAAAAGATCGATGCGTGAAGCATACAATAATTATCACAGCCATACCTTAGCAAAAGATCTTTCCGAGAACCCGAAAAAATTCTGGTCCTATGTAAAATCGATAAGCGGGTCAAAGCCCACTGTCCAGTCACTAGTTGATCATTCCGGGGCAGTAATAGAAGAAAGCAAACGGAAAGCTGAAGTTCTAAATTTAACCTTTAAGAAATCTTTCACGCAGGAGGACCGCACAAATATACCATCATTTGATCAACGTACTAATTCCGAAATGGGGGACATAGCAATAGGTATTTCCGGTGTAGAGAAGCAGCTGAGAGAGCTAAATACGAAAAAGTCTGCTGGTCCGGATGGTATACCAGTTCGGTTTTACAAAGACTATTCTGCGGCATTGGCCCCCTACTTAGCTTGCATTTATAGCGAATCTTTAATTCAGCGCAAAGTTCCTAGTGATTGGAAAAAAGCGCAGGTGACTCCCGTGTATAAGAAAGGAAAGAGAACTGACCCATACAATTACAGGCCAATATCGTTGACATCGGTTTCATGTAGAATTTTGGAGCGTATTCTCAGTTCGAATATAGTAAATTTCCTTGAAACGGAAAAGCTTCTTTCCATGAATCAGCACGGGTTTAGGAAACATCGTTCATGTGAAACTAAGCTTGCCCTTTTCTCACATGACATCTTGCGAGCCATGGACGAAGGGCAACAGGCAGATTGTGTTTTTCTCGACTTCAAAAAGGCGTTCGACACGGTGCCACACTGCAGACTGCCAACGAAGTTACGAGCTTATGGAATAGGTTCACAGATTTGTGACTGGCTGGAAGACTTCCTAAGTAATAGAACGCAGTACGTTGTTCTTGACGGCGAGTGTTCATCAGAGACGAGTGTATCGTCAGGCGTGCCCCAGGGGAGTGTGATAGGACCGCTATTATTTTCTATCTGTATAAATGATCTGATGGACAGAGTAAGTTGTAATTTGCGGCTGTTTGCTGATGATGCTGTGGTGTATGGGAGGGTGTCGCCTGTAACTGACTGTAATAGCATACAGGTTGACTTAGACAAAATTTCTATTTGGTGCGAAGAATGGCAGCTAGCTCTCAATGTAGAAAAATGTAAGATGATGCGCATGAGTAGAAAAAACAATCCTATAATGTTCGAATACAGCATCAGTAGTGAGCTTCTTGATGCGGTCGCGTCGTTCAAATATCTAGGCGTAACATTGCAGAGCGATATGAAATGGAACGAGCATGTAAGGACAGTTGTGAGTAAGGCAGACAGCCGACTTCGGTTTATTGGGAGAATTTTGGGAAGATGTACTTCACCTGTAAAGGAGACCGCGTATAAAACGCTTGTACGACCACGTCTTGAGTATTGCTCAAGTATTTGGGACTCGCAGCAGATCGGTTTGAAGGAAGACATAGAGGCGGTTCAGAGGCGAGCAGCTAGATTTGTTACCGGTAGGTTCGACCAATGCAAGAGTGTCACGGAAATGCTCCGGCAACTCAATTGGGGATCGCTGGAAGAAAGACGACGTTCTTTTCGTGAATTTCTGTTAAGTAAATTTAGAGGGCCGGAATTTGAAGCTGAGTGTAGTACGATGTTGCGTAAAGATCACAAAGACAAGATAAGAGAAATTAGAGCTCGTACGGAGGCATATAGGCATTCTTTTTTTCCTCGTTCAATTTGGGAGTGGAATAGGAAAGGAAATGCCTAGTAGTGGTACAGTGTACCCTCCGCCACGCGCCTAACGGTGAATTGCGGAGTATGTATGTAGATATAAACATTTAGACGAGCCGGGAAATCTTTTAGCAATTTATTATAATCAATAATTTTCGTGAGTTGGGAAATATTAGCATTTTGTTATAAACATTTCCATTAATTTACGAGAGCTGTGGATAATTAACATTTTATTGTAAACATTTATGCGAGCTGTGAAATATTAACATTTTATTGAGCAATTAATTTAGCAGTTTGATTCTAAACACCCATTGATTTTTTAATGACTCAAGAGTCAGGTGTGTAATATGGGTTACGTAGTCAGTCTGTGGAGGTACCCCTGTTGATTGAATTTTTGATGTCTCAGTATGACGGGCTTCCACACTTTTGTAATATGATGCCCTCGTGACGTCATCATGGTGGCCTGATACCCATGTCATTCCCCTACTAACGACCGGGTAAGGGATGAACAAAAGTTGTGATATGTTAGCGCCATCTGTGTCTAAATGTAATACTTGTTTTATTATGTAAAACTTAGCATAGACTTTAGATCTCAATATGAAGATTATGATAGCTTATTGATCAAATGTTTTTAAATCTATGGGACCAAACTTGTTTGGTTCTTAGCCCTTAGGCGTAAAATCTACTTAAACTAACTGAAACTGCCGGCCGCAGTGGCCGAGCGGTCTGCGGCGCGCCAGTCGCAGTTTACATGGCCGCTACGGTCGGGGGTTCGAATTTCCCCTCGGGCATGGATGTTTGTGTCGTCTTTAGTATAAGGTAGTTCATAAGTAATTTGTAAGTTTAGGGACTGATGACCCCGCAGTTAAGTCCCTTAAGCTCAACAAACATAACTTAAACTAACCTAAGGAAAACACACACACACACCCATGTCCAAGGGAGGACACGAACCTCCGACAGCGAGCAATCGGGCACTCCACAGCAAGGCGCCTTAGACCCTCAGCCATTCCACCGCGGCTATGATTGCCTGTCAAAATTTAAATTCGGTCAATAATTATGCGGAATATTGACTTTAGAATCTTCGAAATCCACACGCAACAAGAAATGATCACGTCTGACACGTTCATGACAAATACTGAATAATGTATTTTATATTGAAGATAAGGAAGAATATGTTGAGTAGAGCATGAACAAATTAATTTTATTTTTACTTTTAGTTTTATTTTATGGACGATTGTCTAGTAAAAGAAACATATGCGCTCAGAACACGAAAAGAAAAATGTAGAAGAGAATTTAAAGAAGGTTACTAGTTTCACAGAAAAATTTCTTTATTTCGGTGAGATGCCCTATAATTTAAAACATTACACTTTGCTAAATATCTGCGTTTCCTGACTTTCACTGTTTAGTTACGTTGAGGTGGTCGTGAGTTCACTTAATCATCTATCCAGGCACCAATTTGTGGCAGTACTAAGAACTGTATAGTATATTACGGAATATATTTGCTTTTATTTGTAAAACAGACCTTTGTTCCGTTTCCGAATATCTTGTTAAACAGGACTTTCAAAAAGGTTTGGTAGTTACTTGTTCACCGTCATCGGTAAATATTGGATGTGATACCTGTAAAAGTGTTGATGTATCTTCAAGGGGAGATGTTCAGTGAAACTACCATAACTGAACCGGCACTATGGCCTCAAGTGAAAGTAGATAACTTCAAGATGTTTCATTGAGTTATAGGGAGTAATGACGCCGCAGTTAAGTCCCTTAAGCTTAACAAACATTTGAACATTAATAGAGTTAGACTAGTAAAGGTAAGGAAATTGACCTATCTAACCAACTGTAAAAATATATAATTTTCAGATGCATATCATATGAAGAAGATATCAAATAACGAAACCGTTAAAAGAGATTGGCTCGTATATTAAAACTCAAGTTTATTGATTACATGATAACGTTTTAATCACGGTGTTACTGCTTTCAATAACAAAACGGGTTACAAAGGTTGGCAGCACTTGACTAGAAGTACAGAATTTGATGAAAATGTGTAGGATGTCTTCCGAGCGTTACAAATGACTGACTCTTAAAAAAGGTAAAGCAGTCAACAATACGAAGATTGGTTTTTGACACCACAGTGCTTTACTAGGCATGGTCCTGTTTTGAGGTGGTAGCCGTTGCCTTCCTCCGACCTTCGAACTGACTCACCCAGCCAGTTATAGGGGGACCTACAGTTCAACGTGGGTTCCGAACCACGGTGCTACTCGATATTTTTCACATTAGAAACACTGCCAGAGGGGAAAGAAGTGGAAACTGACAGACAAAAATCCTAGAACCTGGCGGGGATCGAACCCGCGACCTTTGGATTTGAAGTCTGCCACTCTACCACTGTGCTATCGAGCCGCACCGAGTGAGTCTTAAAACAGATATTTTAAATGTGGGGCTGTAGACTCCATGGCCCAATCTGAAATTGAGAAAGACACTTATCTGTAACTTAAAAAAATATATTTTTCTATTATTTTAGGCTGGACGCCGAACTTAGTACACGAAGAATAGATTTCAATTTTGGCTGGATTCATTTCTTTTAATTCGTCTACAAAGCTGACATAAAGGAAAATTGAAGAATTTTCCCTTTCACAGATTATACTGAACAGGTGTTAGCTACATTTCTCTTAGATTTCTTGTCAACATGACAAGATATTTGTAAGATATGCGAATTGAAGGTTCCGGTAATGGCGCGATTGTGAGTGCTTAAAATATTCACCTTCAGAAAAGTATGGAACTGATGTTCTTGCAGTTTAGTCCCTTAAAAATTCCAACCACAGGAAAAAATATTGCACCAAAGCCCACGCCCATTTTACGTCCCTTGCTCTGCACACAGTGTTCACTAGAAATAATAGCATTTTTCTAATGTTTAAGAAATCTATGTTTTTGCCGCTTCTAATATCACCTTGGCAAATAGTAATCAGCGGAGTACCTACTTTGACTTTAAAGCCATTGACCACTGCTCACTGGGAGAGTAGGAACGAACCGGTTAAAGCACTTTGTTTCAATTTAAGAATGATCTATTACACTTTATATGAAACTTACTCTGATGATAATGCAGACACTAAAAGTGGAAACATGGTCAAACCTATAATAGTAAAGTTAAAGCCGTTTAAATTAATCTGTTCCATAATCTTTCAAAATTGTCAGCAAAGCATAACCAAAATTGGCCGTCACTGATAAATACACCAACACACACCTTCAGCCATTAATGTTGTAAATTCATTATTTACTAATTTCAGTAACTCGTTGTTATCATCTTCAGACTCCTTTTTAGTTGACTATTATCATGCAAGCAGTGCCCACGTAGATATCCACGAACGTAGATCCATCTTTTATACCTGTCTAACGAAAAATCAATAGACGAGTGACGCGATCTATTACTATATTGCAACTAGAGCCATTCAATCCCATCGCCAGTCCCTCCCTCCACAGGCTGTCCGTCGCCAAAGTGAATTACGTCGCCTCTATCGATCCTTCCTTTCCAGCCATGACGGGGACGCACTCCGACTCGCTTACAGTATTCGTCTCCCGACCTCCATGCGGATCCTATACAACCTTATTCTTTCCTCCCCCTATCTCCTCCCATGCCTTGGACGGATCCATTCCCATGAAACCATCCGTAATCTCGATTTATCCCCTCCTCAACGATCCTGGATCTCTGCCAAGCCTCCACTGCTGTATCCCGCCGGCTCGACACATTCACGCCCTTGCACCGTTCGCATCCTATCCCAGCACGATATAGCACCCTTCTTCTCCCGGATGATGCTCTCCATCATGAAATCTACACAACTTACCCTCTGATCCCGTACCCTTACTTCCTCTCTGCCCTTCTCCCAATCGTAGGTCGCCACCTCTTCCCACAACTCCTGCACCCGTTTCCCCCCTTCCACTTCCTGGGGTCCCGCAGCCCACTCTTCTCTGATCTGCCATACCTACTCCCACCCCCTCCTCTCGCGGCAGATGGGTTGTGGGAGGGGGACGACGTCACCCTGGTATCGAGGTAGGTGGCGGACAGGAAGGCCTCAGTGTCCAGGAGAGCGGTGGCGACCAGGAGAGCGTCGGGATCCAGGATGGCGACGACAAACAGCAGCATGGCAGGAAGGGGTGGCATCGAGGAATGTGGCGATGAGGAAGGGACTGTGATCAGGAGGGCGGCAGCGACCAGGAGGGACATTCGACACAACTCTAAAAAATTCTCGAGAAAATAAGATTCGAAGTTTTGCAAGTAAACGTAAGTACCAATAATTAAGACAGTTGCAACATCTGTTGGTGTTGCTAAGGTGGTAACGTTCTAGACTTACAGAATTCGAACTGCCGACCCTACGGATGTAAGGACCGATTTTTTATTTACTTTTAATTTCGTTGTGTTCGAATACTTACACAATTTTAATATCTAATTGTAATTTTTATGAAAATTGCACTTATTTTTGTAGCCATGATTGCTAAGTTTAGAAACCGTGTCTGTGTGAAACAATAAATAAATATTCGTATTTCTGCTGCCAGTCACTTTATTTGTTAGTGTTTCATCTAACGTAGCACAACGCGTTTCGAGCATGTTTTGCTCATCATCAGGAGCTTTTTATATGCACAGAAATGATAAGTTACTTATAATTTGCTTATTTAATGTCTATTACTTGTTATTGGTGGTTGGGGGTAGTTGGGGGGTGGGGGAGTCAGTGGATGGCCATAAACTAAAATGTAATGCTGTCTTCTGCTGGTCTTTCTATATCATTGTAGGTGACAACAAGGTGTTCAGTTCGTCTGCAAACACATAAACAAAAACTGACAGAAGACGTGGAATTAGAGATCCCAAACTGTTTTATATAACTGAATTCGAAAACAACAAAAATATATTTGTCACAGCGGGATGTTACGTTGAATGGCTTTGGCTGAATTTTATTTAAGTTCTGAACTTCACGTACCATAAATGTATAGAAATATTAAAATACGATACCCATGTGATCTCCTTGAGATCCATTTATCAGGCACACAACCTTATATACATTTTAATCTATACAGCCGATATCTCTGGAGCGGCACAAACCTGAAAAAAATCTCTGGTAAAGATGGAATGTTTGAAGGGTTTCATGTAATGGTGCAATCGTTATCTCAAATGACCATGAACGAAGTTTTGAAAATCAAACGAAAGTCAGGTTTATTTTTTCAAATGGCAACCCCTATTTTCTATTCCATATTAGTATTCTACCTGAAATATACGCATTTTTTTGTTTGTGTTTTTTTTTTTTTTTTCGAAATACCAATGGTTTGTCGCCAGTGGACACTTCATTGTAAGTTTCCCAGTTTACCAGTATTTAGAGAACGAAGCGAGATTGGGGACGTGATGGAGTGGCCGAGCGCTCCAAGGCGCCTTGCTGCGGAGCGCGTGGTTGCTCGCCGTCGGAAGTTCGAGTCCTCCCTCGTGTATGGGTGTGTGTTTTGTCTTCAGAATTCGTTCGTATAAGTAGTTTGTAAGCCTAGGGACTGATAACCACGGAAGTTAAATCCCTTAGATTTACAAACAATTGAACATTTTCGAGATCGAAAAATATGTTCAGTGAAATTCTCGTCTGGTTGTGAACTCTGCCCACTGCTGAAATTTTCCTTAATTTTAAATGGCATTGCAATTCTTCGGTACGGATTAACCTAAAAGCTAATACTGTCTCAATGGTTCTTACAGGAAGCTTAGGATCTCACATGCTCGACTAACTGCCCATTTTGACAAATGCTTATTTGCACTGTAGGAAACTGGTCTCGACATCATTCAATGTCTAAGGCGTGATTGCCTGGAAAGCCGCCACAATCCTATCTCTACTATTGTCTGGCGTCGTAGGGAGAGATTCTTAAGGATATGAAGACAGCGCAAGCCGTTCCACCATTGTAATAGAAAATTTTTCACGATCTCGCTTCGTTGTCGAGATACTGATGACCAGGTAAACTTGCAATGAAGTGGCACCTGGCGCCAAACCATTAGTGCCTCTAAAAACGCTCCCTACAAACAAACGTATTTTTTCACGTAGAATACGAATATGGAATTTATTCATGGTAAACCCGAACAAGGGACAGGGAGAAAATTAATGAGAAAGCGTCAGTTAACGTCATCAACATCATCATTGAAGACTGATTATGCTATTCTACGGTTCAGCCGTGGTACTTGGCATAAAATTCTGACGGACGACCGCACCGTGTTACCCAGCACGTTGTGCCACAGATCCTGTCGCAAGAGCAAAGTGATGATCGCATGACGATTTTTGGTAACATCAGTTGTGCGGACGATGATCCGCGTTTCTAAACTGAAACGACAATCAGCCACCTGGAATGCTGCAGCTTATGCAACGTAATGAATCATTTAGTGCGTATCCTCCAGGCGTCAAATCTCAGAACTTATTGACTGCACCAAGTACAAGGTTTTGCAAAAAAACCAGGATTCGGTTCCAACGACTCATTTCTAAGTTCTGTGGAACAGTTTTGTGAACCCAGCCGACACAGGTGCGAGAAAGCGCGGCTACAGGTCTTTTGTGTACCTTCCTGGCAGTAGTTAATCTTTATCTTGCTCACTCCACTCTTAGAATATTATTGGTCGGCTGACCATTACTCTGAAGGCGATCGTGGGAAAAGGATACATACGTCTCTGTATGCTGTTTTGCTACCCGATGCAGGGCGAAAGCCTCTCTGTGCTCTAAATACTCACAAACGTATTTTTTGCAGGGAGTGTTTTCATAATCCGCAAGCCACCGTATGCATGGCAAACGGTACCTTGGAACAAACCTCGACTCTGTTTCACTAATTACCATGAAATCTGATACATACATATGAGTATTCTTAGATGGTGGGGGAGGAAAAGAACCGAGAAGGCGAGAGGGAGGAGAGGCAGTGGAACCAATGAGAGGGAGGGGGGAACCAACAGGCAGATAGTTGAGGAAGGGTTGGGTGGAGAGAGAGATCTTTTGATTCGAAAATATGTACCATTTAGGTATTTAATAATTCCCTTTGATTGGGACTAGGAAGGTAAGTGTTCATCTTGCGCCCCCTCCTTAACTTAAAATTACATAATATCAGAGACGACCTGACGCCTGGTGCTCCGAAAATAGCTCTTCTTCATATTACTCACTTTCTCTTGCTATTTCCTATATTTGTTCGTAACATCGCAATACTTTAGCTATCAGCGTGTCAGATCAGTTTGAATATTTGTTGATATACTAAAGTCACAGCAATAAAATCGGCTTATATCACCGGAGACTTCGCTGCAGCTCTATGCAGGTAACAGCCAACTGATCTATTGTGCCCCTGGAGGCATTTCGTAGGGTTCTTTCGGCAGACATCACTTTCCCCGCCAAGAGGGCTGCTCGGTCGTGAGTTTACGGAGAGACTGTAAGTCTAGTTAACTTTAAAAGTCCTTTGAGGAGACTGTTTCGTTGATCGCGACCTCTAGGTAGCCTTCCTCTCGCCGAAACTCAGGCCAGCGCTGACGTAGCAGTGACGCAAGTAAGCCTGTATCGATCATCTGAGGCATATCGAACTTCGTACTCGTACCACTAACCTCAAAGCTAAACGTAAATACATGAGACACAAAAGGTCAGGTCAGCATCGTGAGTGTTATTGTGTATTTCATGAACGTAACGTAACTGTAAAAAGAGCAACCACAACGAAAGTCAAAAACTGGTGGCTTTCTCCCAAACAATGGTAATAGTTGCTATAACGTCGCGAAGTAAGCAACAGTTGTGGTATTACCAGAACTAGCTGATAACGGTATCAAAAATGTTTATACGAGGAGTAATGAAATCAAAAGGTACCAAACAACACTGTGGGTATACTTGAAGTCTTTATTGAAAATTAATCATCAGAGGCCTGAGCCCAACTATCTCACTGTTTAATCAGCCACAGGATTTCCTGTTCCAAAAATTCCTGTGGCTGCGACAAGAGCCAGTCTTCTATTCCGTACCCGGAACTTGCGATCCGCCAAAAACGCTTGAATAAAAAGAGGGAGACGGCCCCGAAGGCCCCATGTGTGCAATGTGCGGATAGTACCGGCTCTCCAACAGGTAGCGTATGCCTTCTCCAAGTCGAAGAACACTGCTACTGTTTGACGCTTCTTTAGAAAGTTATTCATAATGAAGGTCGACAAGGTAACGAGGTGATCAGTAGCAGAGCGGTGTCGACGAAAACCGCATTGGACATTTGTTAGGAGGCGGCGAGATTCGAGGAGGCAGACCAACCGAGCGTTAATCATGCGTTCCATCACCTTACAGACGCAGCTCGTCAGAGAAATGGGGCGATAACTGGAAGGAAGATGTTTGTCCTTCCCTGGTTTGGGGATGGGGACAACAATGGCTTCACGCCACTTGTGGGAACATGACCTTCAGTCCATATGCGATTATAGGTACTAAGAAGGAAATACTTGCCCGCAGGAGAGAGGTTCTTCAGCATCTCAATATGGATGGAATCGGGGCCGGGAGCAGAAGATCGGGACTGGGCGAGAGCACGGTCTAGCTCCTGCATGGTGAAGGAGACATTATAATTTTCACGATTAAAAGAGTGGAAAGAAGGCGGCCGTGCCTCCTCTGCCTGTTTGCGAGGGAGAAACGCAGGGTGGTAATGGGCAGAGCTCGAAACCTCCGCAAAGGATCGGGCCAGTACGTTGGAAACATCAACGGGTTCCATAAGGACTGCGTTCTTGACGGTCGGGCCAGAGATCGGGGAGTGGGCCTTGATGCCGAATAAACGGCGTAGGCCACCCCAAACAACCGTGGAGGGAGTAAAACGGTTAAAAGAACTAGTAAAAGCAGTCCAGCAAGCTTTTTTGCTGTCGTTCATAACACGACGACATTGCGCTCCCAGTCGTTTATAATTTATACAATTCTCCAACGTCGGGTGGCGGTGGAAGGTGCGTAAAGCACTTCGCCGGGCTCTAAGAGCGTCGCGGCAGGCTTCAGTCCACCAAGGGACCGGGACATGACGTGGAGAAGAGGATGTACAAGGTATGGAATGTTCGGCAGCTGTGAGAATAACCTCTGTGAGGTATTCGACCTGACTGTCACAGCTGGGAAAATTCTGATCGTGAAAAACAGCCATGGAAGAATAAAGCACCCAGTCAGCTTTAGAGATTTTCCAGCTGGTGGGACGAGGAGATGGGGAATGATGCAGGAAGTGGATGAGACAAGGGAAATGGTCATTCGAGTACGTGTCAGAAAGTGCATACCAGTCAAACCGACCGGCAAGCTGAGGAGTGCATATCGCAAGGTCTATATGGGAATAGGTGTGTGTTGTGTCGGAAAGGAAGGTCGGTGCACCGGTGTTGAGGCAGACAAGATTGAGGTGTTGGAGAAGGTCCACCAAAAGGGAGCCTCTCACACAAGGTGCCGGAGAGCCCCATAGGGGGTGGTGGGCATTAAAGTCGCCTACCAACACGAAAGGTGAAGGGAGCTGGTCAACGAGGTGTAGCACATCTGCACTAGTAAGGGCGGATGACGATGGCGAATACATATTACAGAGGGAAAAAGGTAAATGTGGATAGAGTGATGCGGACGGCAACTGCCTGTAGGTGAGTATGCAATGAAATGGGATGGTAATAGACGTCGTCTCGAATGAGCATAGAAACCCTTCCATGGGCTGGGGTACCTTCCACAGGTGACAGGTCGAAGCGCACAGAGGTGTAGTGGGGTAAGTCTGCACGATCACTTGGACGTAACTTAGTTTCTTGGAGACAAACTAGAAGCGGGCAGTGCAATCAAAGGAGTAGTTTTAATTCCTCCCGATTGGAACGAAAGCCGCGAATATTCCATTGAAGGAGCGCCATGATAAGAAATAAGAGAAGGGAAGATAAAAAGGAACAAGCAGGTGGGGTCACCTCGACGGCCGCTGAGGACCGAAACTTCGAGGGAGCACTACTGTCGCCATCTAGAGGCAGAGAGTCATGTTCCATAGGTTCAAACGAGTCATCTGCCACCTTTCCGAGTTTATCAGGAGGGACAGCTTCCGCCGCCGGTAAAATGCCGGTTGCCCGGCTAACAGCAGTGCGTCCCGGCGAGACAGAAGATGATTGGGGCCGACTTCTGTTGGACGGCGTGACGGATGGGTCACGCCTCGGCGGGGAAGGAGAGGAACTCTTTTTCTTGTTGGCTCTTCTGGAAGAGTGACGGTGAGAAGAGGCAGTTGACAGTCGGGAAGCCTGAGAAGGCAGAAAATCTTCACGGGCGGGTTCCTTTTTCAAAGTCCGTGCATCTTGTTTAGGTGCCCGCGGTTTACTAGAGGTTGACGAAGACTGAACTTTAGAAGCAGCAGGAGGAAGTGGGGACGTGGAACGGGCAATCTTCGGGCTGGCGGATCGCACAACTGTGTCAGCGAAAATGAAGTCACAGGTCTGGGTACCTGAATCCTCAGTAGGTCGAGTGGAGGTGAGGACCTTACTGTATGTGCCCGCTGGGAAGACTGTGGGCTTTCGACTCGCCAACGACTTTCGAGCGGCAGATGTTGATACCTTTTCCGTAACCCGAATTTGCTGGATGACCTTTTCATCCTTATATACTGGGCAGTCTCGAGAGGAAGCTGCATGGTCACCGTTGCAGTTACGGCAGTGAGGGGACGGAGGTGGGCAATCCCCGTCATGGGCGTCTCTACCACAAGTGACACATTTTGCTGCATTTGGGCAAGACTGACGGGTATGGTTGTATCTGTGGCATTGGAAACTGCGCGTTGGGTTTGGTATATAATGGCGGACGGAGATAACTTCGTACCCTGCTTTGACCTTCGACGGGAGTTCAACTCTGTCGAATGTCAAGAACACAGTACGAGTCGGTGTCAGCTGGTTATCTACCTTTTTCAACACCCTATGCATGGCTGTTACACCCTGATCGGACATATAGGTTTGTATGTCTTCGTCAGACAACCCGTCAAGGGATCTCGTGAAGACTACCCCCCGTGACGAGTTGAGAGTGCGATGTGCTTCTACCTTGACAGGAAACGTGTGTAACAACGTAGCCCGGATTAGTTTTTGGGCCTGGAAGGCACTGTCCACTTCCAGCAACAATGTACCATTGCGCTGACGCGAACAGGTTTTAACAGGGCCAGCAATTGCATCAACAACTTTCTGAATGACGAAAGGATTTACGGAAGTGAAATCTTTACCGTCGGTTCGAGAGACAACAAGGAATTTCGGAAGATTAGGCAGAGTTTTCTTTTGCTGAGGCGAATCTATCTTTCGTTTCTGGGTCAAAGTCACTGAAGAAGAGAAGGATGTCATTGCGGAAGTGTCCCCCGTGATTACCGGCGTCTCCGATGGCGCACTCCTTCCTAGTGGGGGCCCTCTCTGAGGGCTTACCCGCCTTAGGTGATTGTTCACACCTCAGGTCACCCTTCCCTGGGCCTGGCCTTTACCAGGGGGTACGTACGTGCCCTACTTGTCTACCCGGGGCGGGGAATTACGCGTTACCCCTTCACCTGCTACGCAAGATAATGCGTGGGTCGGCCTTCAGACACGCACAGGGAGGAAAGAATAAGAGTAGACGAAGTGAAGAGAAAGAAGTGTCTCAAACGCCGAAGCGGAGACTAATGAGGAGGAGAGGAAGGCTAGGAGAGTACAGCAAGGAGAGAAAGACAGAAGCAGAGGTTAGGAAAGGAAGAAACCAAGGAATGAGAGAAACTACTACAAGAAACCACCTGAACTCGCTAAGGACGCCCGTCTCCGTGCGAAGGCATAAACCGAGAGGGAAAGTGAAGCAGCCTGGGGCAGAAGAAAGGCTGCTTCGTCTCGGGGCCCCGTGCGCGCCACACACGTACCCACAAAGGAGCTGTGGGCCCCCTGGGGGGGAAGAGCTGAGGTGGTGTCGTGGTGTTACAGCCGAACGCTCTAAGGTGCCTTGCTGCGGGGTGCTAGGTTGCTCCTCGTCGGAGGTTAGAGTTCTCCGTCGGGCATATGTGTGTATGCCTACAAAGTGGCTTACGCAAGTGGAGATGGTAGTTATATGTGTTTGCTCCCTGTAGGGTGCAAAAACTTTTTCACACATTTTAGCGGTTTTAAAATAAATCTGGGTTTTTCTTTTGAGTATAAGATAATTATATTCTACAATATTCAACTACATTTCCATTTCTGATTATAGAGCAAACGATGAACTAAATATTTGATTTATACTTTGAAATATGTGTCATTTTCCCAATGTCTGGTTAGTTCATACGGTAAACAAACAGTTAATAATGATAAAATATTGTCCTACAAGCAAACTACTAAATTTCTAAGCTCAGTTGTGTAATGAATGAAATGAGAGTATGACTTTCAGTAGGTAAGTACATTGACAGGGATAAATAGTTCACCATTTGAGACATGTTAATAGACATTTTTCATTGATCGGTTGTTTAGTAAACACATACAGGACCAATTTAAAAAAATGAGTTTAGACAGGATCCTAAGAATAAATTACTGCGGGTGCGACGAGAAGGTATTCTCATTGACAAAAGGACTACTGTTTTTGCGAATATGTGAAGTTATCAAATATGTGGTTAGGCAGGAACCTACAAGTAAATTTGTAATTGCTGTGAATGAAATAAGTAGCAGTGACGTCTACAGTCTAGCTTGTCAAAAGTACATTTCCCTTTCCTACGAATGTCTGAAGTTTAAAGAATGTTGGCGTGCTCTGAAATAGGTTCATCGATACACAGTAGACAAGAATTTCTTTATGGCAGCGGTACTTCATGACGACTAAACGCTCGCCTGAGCTTGGGAGGCCCCGAGGGGGCTCACGGTTCTTCCGTGAGTGCGTGGTGAGCACGGGGCCCCGAGCTAATGCAGTCTTCCTTCTTTACTTCCTGGACTGCATTTCCTTTTCCCCTACCCTCCTTTCTTATCCTCACTCCTTCCCCTCCCCAACGGGGTAATGATAACCTTAGCAGTTTAATCCCTCTATACCAATCAAACAACCCCAACCCCTGAGCTTGTATGAGAAGAAGGTTACACAGCACAATCTGCTTCGCTGATGGCGCCTTCTGGTGCTGCTGTGGAATCCTGGCGGCCTCTGGCTGAGCCACAGTATTATGTTGTTTCCAGCTGCAGCCTCCAACATCCCTTATTTTCCGTTTTATTTTGGGTGTGTAGGCATCCCGCAACCAGGACCTGTCATGCGTGGTGCCGAAGTTCCAAGCGTGCACGACCGAGGATGCAACATCCACGGTCCGCGAACTTCAAATTCAAAGGTTCAAATGTTCTTAGAGTTTATGAGACTTATCTAAGGGGTCGTCATTCCCTAAGCTTACAAACTACTTATGAACTAGCTAATAGTAAGAACGGCACAAATATCCATGCCCGAGGGGGGATTCGAACCCCCTTCTGTAGTGGCCGTGCAGACCGTGACTGACGCGCCGCAGACCCCTCGGCCACCACGGCCGGCGGTCCGAGAACTACACTGATCGAAACACTTAGGGTATAAGGTGGGATATCACACACAGTATACATGTACCAGGTGTCGATTGTCAGGAGTGGCTGAGCGGATGTTGTGGGCTAGATGGGGCTAAATGAGAAATGCAGGGTTTACTGGCACAGTTGAAGGTTTATTACGGAAGATAACAGTTACAGGAAATGGGGCCTAGAAGGATTGGCACCCGTCTCGGAGCAACATGGTGGTGTAAAAGAAGAGTGGGGAAAGCGGAGAAGGCAGGAAAAGACGTGTGAACGCGGTGGTGGTTTGCTTGGAAGAGAGCTGCAGCCCGGATCGCCGGTGCCGCGAGGCCTGATGTCCGGCGCACGGGGCGGAACGTGGTCGCTCCTGATTGGCCACGATGCACTGCTGAGTGGCAGGATTCGGCCACGACAGCCGTGCGTTGTGGTGACCAGGGGACCGAATGTCAAGTCAGCGGTTTGCAACTTAGTCGGGCGATGGTTAAAGTCGGAGGGAAAAAGCTAAAGATTTGGAATAAAAAAAAAAATTAATTGCTGTATCATGTTGCTAGGGGAGGAGCGCCGATCCGTACATACATATACTATCGCATTTTATTAAGATTTTGGTTACAACTGTAATTTGTGTAAGATGCAATACCATCTTTTGCTGTCTCGACTCTTTAGTTGAGGTTTACATGGATCCCCGCCGAGGAGATGTAATATGCCGGCCGCGGTGGCCGAGAGGATTGAGGCGCTCCAGTCACGGTCTACACGGCCACTACGGTCGGGGGTTCGTATCCCCCTAGGGCATGGATATTTGTGCCGTCCTTAGAATTAGTTAGTTCATAAGTAGTTTGTAAGTTTAGGGACTGATGACCCCGTAGTTAAGTCCTATAAGCTATACAAACATTTGAACATTTGTTTACATGGATTTTGCTTCGAGCGAGGAACCATGGGGTTACCATAATAGTGAAAAAGTCATTTTCGTTGTCGCTTAATATGGTGTGTGATCAACACGGATGGCCAGTACAGTTGCTCAGCTGCGTGCCATGGACAGTACGGGGTTATCAATCAGCTCTGGAGGGATATTTGGCCATTATTCCATGAGTGCCATATGCATCCGTTGCGGGAGGTCCTGTTCTGGCTGCAATGCTTCTGCCAAGTATATTCCACACATTAACAATTTGGGTAAAGTTCGGTGAACAAGCTGGACACTCCATCCGTCCAATTCCCTCATCTTCAAGCATGTTGTCCACTAGCGCACCTCTGTGAGGACGAGCGTTATTGTCCACCAGAAGGAACCCATCTCCTTTCACACCAGCGTAGGCAACAAAAATGTTCAAAGAATCTCGTCTCTAAAGTCCCGAGCACCATTCAGGTACCACAATGATATGGTGATGTTTCCTGCACATAAGCAGGATTGTTCCTTGTTTCACGTTCTCTCCAAATGAGGGAACGAAGATTGTTAGGATGAACTCAAAATTTTGACTTATCTGTGAAAAGAATCCGGCGCCATTTGTTACCTCTCCAGTCCTGCCGTATCTCCACCAGCTTACTGTAGGCAAATCGGTGTCGCAGTTTTAATGGGACACACACCATAGGCCGCTGTGCGTAGAGGCCACATTCGCAAAGGCGATTTCGGACTGTTTGTGATAATATTGTGCGTCCTGTTGCTGTCTGGAGAGCGCGTTGCAGCTGATTTGCATTCAGCCACCTGTCTCGACAGGCTGTAAACCGGAAATAACGGTGATATCTTACTGATTTTATCTGTTGAAGAACTCGGCCTGCCGGGGGTTCGAATTCCCCCTCGGGCATGGATATTTGTGCCGTCCTTAGTGTTACCAAGTTCATAAGTAGTTCGTAAGTTTAGGGACTGATGACCCCGTAGCTCCCCGTAGCCCCGTAGCTCCGAATTCTTTCTGGTAAAGTAATTGCTCTAAAATGTTTAAACAGTCAATTGAAGGTGCAATGTCGTATTGGCTAATATAATGAGAAGACCATTTTGTAAGTAGCGGATTCTTAATGAAATTAGTAGAAATCGATCCTGTCGCAACTGCTGTAATATTTGTGTGCACCCACCAGGGAAGGAGGTAGGAAGCCGGCAGCAGTAGCCGAGGGGACTGAGGCGCTCCAGACACGGTCTGCACGACCACTAAGGTCGGGGGTTCGAATCCCCCCTCGGGCACGGATATTTGTGGCGTCCTTAGTATTAAGTTAGTCATAAGTAGTTTGTAAGTTTAGGGACTGATGACCCCGTAGTTAAGTCCCATAAGCTATACAAACATTTGAACATTTGGAGGTAGGAATGAAATAAAAAGAAAAAAAAAAAAAAAAGGAAAGAAAAGATGGGAGAAGATTTTCCCGATAACTGAAAAAATAATACCTAGCAGCACTGTTTCCTAAGAGCTTGCGAGCCTTTGATAGCGAAGTCTTTCAACACTTAAAGTGACAGGCGGTTAGGAACGACATTTCATTCGCGCGGGAACTTCGGCACGTGCACCTCCACGTATGTCTTGTCGACGGGACGTTAAGCCCTAAGCTTCTTTCCTCGTTCCCACCTGTTTCTGCCCCAGCTGGGAGCGGAGCAGCTGTACTTTCCAACGCCAGCTCTGCTCTGCACCCTAGCGCCGCTACATATAATCCCGTACTTAGAAAGTCTCTTGGACTCGCGTCCTGTGCTACACGCTGGTTGCACACACTGACCTTCTTACCAGCATTTACTATTCGGTGACGCAAAGCAACGAGCACCGCTGATGAAAAGTGTCGGAAAGCATTCGATCGTGGTATGTGGACAAAGCTCACCATGGCAAAGTGGTGCAGGGTGAAGTGTCTTGCAAACTAAGTCGTGACTGTTCTATCAAGACAATTTATTGACTGAAATAGTGGAGCTAAGCCACGCAACAATCAAAACAATAATTCTTCTTATAATTATAAAATAACAATTTTCCTTAGAAGTTTTTGTTTAAATTATTCTCGTAACAGTTTCCTCAGTATAACTCTCTTGAAAATATTGCAATATACTTGACAACCAAAATTCACAAGCAATTCAGCTGCTCCTAAAGCAGAGTAATGAAAGGTAGAAATTATTACGATCCTTTGGTTCCTGCGTTCCTGGCGTAGCCTCCCGTGGGGAGCAGAGGTGGCCGGGAATTGGGCAGCGCGGCGTGGCGAGACGACGGCCGAGAGACTCCAGCTGCTTCCAGCGGCGACTCCGTTCCTCGACGGCGGCGTGGTCCAGGACGCCTTGACGTGGCTGTAGGGCCGGTATTTAAGGCGGCGCGGAAGGAGACACTCGTAGCTGCTTGGCGGCCCGCGGCGTGCGGTGATAGGCCGCTTTCGTGTCTACTTCCCCCACGTCAAGTAGTCCGTGGTGTCGCTGATACTGCGCCTGGCGGGAACGGCCCAGCGACATCTCTCGGCCACGGCTGGCCTGCGTGCCTCGTGACGTAGCTGAGTCAAGGCGAGGCGCGGGATGTTGCGCGCCACGGCACAGGGGACTCGCATTCGTAAGTACCGTGGTTCAAATCCACCTCCAGCCGTCCAAATTTCTGTTTTTCGTGATTTCCCTAGATCACTTCAGGTAAATTCCTGGATAGCTCCGCCGGCCGCGGTGGCCGAGGGAACTGAGGCGCTTCAGTCACGGTCTGCACGGCCTCTACGCTCGGGGGTTCGAATCCCCCCTCAGGCATGTATATTTGTGCCGTCCTTAGTCTTAGCTAGTTCATAAGTAGTTTGTAAGCTTAGGGACTGATGACCCCGTAGTTAAGTCCGATAAGTTCTACAAACATTTGGACATTTGAACCTGGATAGCTCCTTTTGAAGGGGACTGCCGATTTCCTTCCCCATTCTTACCCAAAAAATCTGAGTGTGATCTCCGTTTCTAATGAATGGCATTGGATGGAGTCTGCCGTGCTGTGACCCGTGTGTCACGACTGAAGATTAGGGCTTAACGTCCCGTCGTCATCGTGGTCATTAGAGAGGGTGTCGTCGCCAGGGCGAGCTAGTATCTCTGTCGGACCCCAGGGAAGAAGATGTATTTGCATGGCCGCGTCTTGAGGAGAAGTGTTCTTGTTCGTTTTTTTCCTTAAATTTCTTTAAACACTCTGTTCTCTGTGAGGAGTTGAGCCGCTACGCCAATTATATTTACCGTTCCAATCCTATAATAATCTGAAAACTAGCGCAAAACAGTCCCTGTCGACTTGTTCTCTCCAACGGTTAATCAGTGGAAAACAGCGCCTGGTTTGGTAGTGCCATGTCTGTACATTCTGGCACTTCTCGCTCTTCAGCACACCGAGAACCTTGCACGTTCGCCGCGCCAGAAAGCGTACGTTTGTCCCATAATGTCTGGGCAAGTGTATTAGTGCGCTGCAAAGTATTGTTGCTGTTTGGCGCCACAGCTAAGTTTTTACTACCATATACGTCCCTTTTTCTTACATATTTTCTCATTTAGGAAGCATATCGTGTACCATAAAATATCTCATAATAAGCTACTTGTGGTATTATAGCATCATGTTGCTCTGTAACCCGCCGATAAGAAACAGGAGGGCAATTTTACAGTACATATGAGGTAAGAATAAGGTCTTCAAGCGGTGTCAGCCATGATGAATCTCCAAGGACCATTGAAACTGGATTACGAGTGAAGGTGAAGCACTTAAAAGGGAGTGATCGGAAACGAGTGGAAGAGTTGCTGCTAGAGTTCAGAGATTTGTTTTTTTTTTTTTTTTTTTTTTTTTTTTTTTCGAAAGGACCGTTGCCAGCATCGCCTATTACACAGCATCGTATACCATCGGAAAATGAAGCACCGGTTTACCGAAAGCCTTACAGGGTCCCGAGGTACTTACAACCGATTCTGGAGGGTCAGACTAACCAGAAATTACGTGATGGAATTATTGAGGAAAGTAGTACTCCTTGGGGCGCAGGAATTGGCATCGTGAGCAAGAAGTCAACAGATGGGTCGAAGAAGAACAGGTTTTGTTGTGAGTACCGACACCTGAACGCGAAAACCGTAACACATATCCATTGCCAAATATTACTGAGACTGAAGACCATTTTGGCCAGTGCAAATATTTTTCGACGATGGAATTGAAGAGTGGGTATCATCCGCGAGAGGTGGCTCCAGAGGACAGACCACAAACAGCGTTTTCTTCACCATGCGGTCATTACCAAATAAAAGGTTGCCTTATCAATTAAAGAACACTCCTGCAACGTTCCAGGGGTTCTGAGAGGGTTAAAACCTCGGCAGTGCCTGGTGGTCTTCTACAATTTTTTTTCTTTTTTTGTGTGTAATATGGAACAACTCATACAATGGTTGAAGAAGGTGTTTCTGAGATTAAGGGCTACGAATTTAACTTTGGGGGTTGATAAAAGTAATTTTATAGGAGGTAGCTTCTCTTGGGCACATAATTAGTAAGGATGGTGTCAGGACCGATCCAAAGTTAGTAAAAGCCATACGTGAATGTCCGATGCCTGAATCACTGAAGGAGTTACAATATTTTCTCATTGTATCGAATTGTTACAGGAAATTTATAAAGGGGTTTGCAGATATTGATAAACCGCTAACACAGTTACAAAAAAGGGATCGAGGTTTGAATGGTCTGAGGATTGCCAACATACTTTTTCGAAGTTGAAAGAAGGTTTAACGTCGAGTCCAATGTTAGTGTTTTCGGGTTTCAGCTAGGAGTTTTTGTTGTCGTGTGATGCATCAAATCATGCGCTAAGCTGTGTGTTAACTCAGGAAATTGATGGTGTAGAACATCCATTACCTTAAGCATCAAAGCAGTTGAATGCAGCAGAACTGAATTATTCCAAAACTGAAAAAGAAATGCCCAGTCTTATTCATGGAATCACTTACTTCAAATGCTATCTACTGTATATGGGAAGAAATTCCGCATATTAACCGATCATGAGCCGTTAAAATGGTTGTTGGGTTTGAAGGATCCGTTAGTAGATTAGCGCGTTGGGCTTTACGGTTGAATGAGTGCGAATTTGACGTGATTCATAAGCCTGGTAACAAGCATGGGAATGAAGACGGGTTGAGTAGGAAAGTGGTATTATTGCATTTAGGGGGCAATGACCTTAGGGAATGGCAAGATGCGCAGAATAGTGATGACGATTGTAAGCTATTTCGGAAGCAGTGGCTGTTCTGTATGCAGGGTAGTTTACTGTGCAGAGTCACTACGTTAGGGCCACAGGTTGTGGTACCGGCGAAACTTAAGGAAAGTATATTGAAAGAGCCCCTTAATCATGTGTTAGCGGGTAACGGAGGTTGCAGATATACTAACAGGAGAGTAGCAGTATTATTAGACAGGATAAAGGCTAAGAAGGATAGAACAGGAGAATCTGATAAGGAATTCGTGAGGGTAATAAGGAAAATATGGAAAGGGGTATGCAAGATTAACACGAGGGCATTGTAAAAGCAGGAGGAAGCAGTGAATTGCACAGAAAAGATGCCGCAATACAAAGTAGGTCAGCGGGTTATGTTGTCGACTCTCGATATTCCGAAAGGGTAAAACAAAGAAGTTCAATCTCTTCTGGTGATTCCTTTCGAATAAAGACTTCAATTCATCCCATAGCTTCGTTTCGTAACTTTTCTTTGAACACCCTTAGTATAATGCGTAATGTGTCTCTTATTTCCAATACTTCAATTTTGACTACTAATGTAGCGCAATACATAACGATTATTTATAAATAGTGGCATGCACTCAACGCAGATATTTTTAGTCTGTGTTATATCTCTAAATTTTTACAGGATCGTAAATAGGATTTGCAAAATTGAATTTTGTGTCTTTCATAGGCGATCAATTTTATGGAAGTTTATGTAATGACGAATGTGAAGAAGCCAGGCCCTGCGATGAAGAAATTGGTCCCTTGTAAGCATCTCATTAAAAAATGTAGCTTTGAAACTTGGGTGCACCACCAAGCTTCAGATACCACCCGCCACCAGTGGTAAGACTTTTTGTTCGTGAACACACATCCATAACAATCAGTGTTCATAGTGATATGCTCTGCTCTGGAGCCTACAAAGAACGCAACCGTAATGTACAATCCTGGCCTTATCTCCCCACGCCATGTGTTCTTAGGCAGCTGTAGTGCCTTACTTTACAACCGACGTCCATGACCCCATAGAGAGTTTAGTTTTAATCGCCTACTTGCTACACCAAGGGACTCGTAGAACAGGACGCCATTTTATGGCCCATTTTCCATGTTACTCAGAACAGATAGCCGAGCAGAGAACCCATCAACTTTAATGCGACCACTGGAGTCGCGAATTTCAGTTACAGGATCACTAATGTACAGGTTCGTACACAGCATTATTTTTTCGTGGGGGAGGGGGGGGAGAGGTTTGATTAAACCTTTTAATAGCTCAGACGGGCGGACAAGCCCGGAATTGGTTTTATTATTTGCCTTAAATGACCCATAAAACTGTTAATAGCTCATATTTTCGGAAAATTAATTATTTAATCGTTTATTTACTTTACAGCAGTGTTACTAATGCATCAGTCGCACAGAGTCTACAGTAGCAAACAAATACCGCGAAAAATCAAAAGAAACTGACAAAAGGCTTATCCATGGTGAATTACCCAGGTCGTCCCTTTCCTTTGCAGATTATCTTTTAAATATTTAACGTATCATACACAGATAGCGAAAACACACACTGAAATGAAGTTTTGGGGATATTGTGGAATGTTTGTGGTATTGAATGAATTGATAGGCATTCTCTTCGATGTTGTGAATATCGAGTATCAAATCCCGATCTTTGTTACTTAGAATTGCTACTATCTATACTTGAAAACCGTGTGTTCCAAGGTGGAGTCGGATGGATGCTACACATTTTATACTCGGAATCGATATTAAACAGTACATTTGTCGGCTGGTTTCAGTAGACACTTACCTTTATATCGCTTTAAGTAAATTTTTCAGGCTTACTAATGTGTGTCGTCTGGCTGGAATACTTAATGGCATTGCAGTTTTCAAGAAATGAAATGGCATATTACTTTAAATAATTCCAGTAATTGGACATGCTATCTACAGTACAGATGAAATAAGGAAGAAAAGTATTGAATGCGCTAGCTAACCACACTGCCATGTTCAGTGATAACACACGTTATATAGAACAAACCGAAAATTTCCTTCCAATAGTTTACTGCGTCGAAAGCTGTTTTTCGAAGTCGATCGATGAAAAATGCCTAGTGACTCTCAGCTAGCATTCAAATGTTTGCAACGCTATCGGACCGAACTGCACTGATCATCGGTCCCTAAACTTAAGCTAACGTAACGCTGTGGATAATACACACGTTTGCCAGAAGGATTACTCGAACCTCCGACGGGAAAATGTCAAGTGCTCCGCAGCAAGGCGACTAAGAGCGATCGGCAATACCCACGTGGGTGAGCTAGTGTCTCCACTTTTCCTACGTGGTTGATGATGCTTACTTGGATATGATTGACCATTTACCTGAAGATCAATCTCGCCTTGATAGATGATTCCACTTCTAGTGACCCTATATCCTAATATTCACATCAATGATTTTTCCCTGTGAAAGGCATGTATTTTGTTTACAAAAGTTTTCCAACAAAGATTATTCCTTTGTGTCCAAGTATGGCACTGAAACTGGGGACAAAGGAAGCTAATTAGGTCAACCCCGTCAGTGGGTGATCTATTTTCGGCCTCGGCGGAATAACCGTGCTCGCTAAGTCACCTTGTTACGGTGCGTACGCCCGTTCCCCGTCGGAGGTTCGATTCCTCCCTCGTGTGTGTGTGTATGTGTGTGTGTGTGTGTGTGTGTGTGTGTGTGGGTTGTTCTTAGTATAAGTTAGTTTAAGTAGTCTGTAAGTTTAGCTACCGATGATCACTGCAGTTAGATATTCAAATGTTTGTAAAGTTATGGGACCTATTTTCAACTGTAGGGAATTCTTTTGAAATAGAAATACACATTCATAAATGGGAGGAAACAGTTCACATCTAGTCGAAATTATTGTAGTTGAAGCCTCTTATAGTTTCTATCTTCCTCTCCTGGTTTTCATCAACTTATTTTCACGAGGTACTTCTTTCACTTGACTAACAGTAGTCGAGACTGCCAGTATGCCATACATTCTTTTTACTTCGGTCACCTGGGGTAAATTCGGCCACTGGGATGCCAAATCGGGCTGCCAAATCAGGTTTTTGCTGCTGCCACTAGTGGACCAAAGGCTGAACTACTTCGTCAGCTGTAATGTGTACTCGATAGAAGTCTCTGACAACTTCATTGTCTCACTTAACTTTCCACGCGAAAGATACCTTACATTGATTGTTGATTTCAAGTTCGTGCAGAATAGCGTCATTTTGTAGGGTGAAAAGAAACCCTTGCCTTGCCGAATCTTGGTTTTTTCGAATCAAATTTTTGTAAAGTTATGGGACCTAACTGCAGTGGTCATCGGCCCCTAAACATAGAAACTACTAAAAGTAACTTATCCTAAGAACAACACACACACCCATGACTGAGGGAGCAGAATTAATTTTAAGAGTGCAAGTGTGAATTTTCAGGGCAATTTCGGCCATGACAAAAATGCATACGAAAATATTAAGAGGGCGCGCATATTGTAATTACAACCAGATTTATTTACAAAATGCACTAAGGGAGACTCAAAAAGGAAAATTATCGATACGACAAGGCTCTGAAATAGTTTGGAGTAGCAATGACCACTCTCCAGGACAAAATCAAAGAAATTCACACAGGAAAAACAGGGCGTCCTTGCATCCTATCTTTTGAGGTTTGTTAATTTTAACTGTATGATATTTATATCGAAATTAAAATTTGGATGCTTAAATATCGTAATAAGTATACCTATGTGCCTTACCCAAAAAGTACCTGATTCTTAATTAATTTTACTTGGAAGATGTTCTATGCTTATGGAGGGAACTACTGCGCCCATTTTCAAAGAAAATGTGCCTGGAGAAGAGTGGCCAGAGGATGTCCCAGCGGCAGGTTCTCCAATATTGCAGCGTTACTCTCAGCCGGCCGAAGATAATGCAGGCGTGCATATTTTCGCATTTTCATAACATTCCGTTCGTGGCCGATGTTCCCCTATTTCCAAGGAAACTTCGACCGGTATTAAAATTTTTATAAAGCACAGAAAATGTTACGTGAAAAACATCTTTTTTTTCACTGTGTATAACGTATCACAGAGAATGGTCCGTAATTGAAAGAAAATGTTTAAGTTTTCGTCTTCACATTAAAATTTTTAATAAGACGAAAATAGTGGCCGAATCCGGGCACGTTAAATTAGTAGATAATTAAATACGGAAAATATTGCAGGACCATACAAAGGTATAAACTGTAATATGTACTACAACAACGGTTAAATATAACTTCGTATTGCATTAAAAATGAGGTGAATGTTACTGAATTGTCATTGGTGGCTTCATGTTACATACTAAAATAACGCTTGCGATCAGACAACACTACGAAGATCACTTTCTCTGGCATTGCAGGCCCACGATGACCATAGAGAACGAATTATTACTGCGGTGGGTCGCTGCAGTGTAAAAGGTTGTTGAGAACGTAGTCCTATTGGTCATTGCGTTGTGAACTGTCGTTTACGTAAAATGTCAGTATAAATGCTTCTAGCGAAGGAGTGATTTCACTGACGCCTTCCTGTGTCGGTTCGGAGCAGTGGTGTCTCCGTCATGTTTTTGTCCGCCACCCAGAAGACAGCCAAGTGATTTCAACGGTCGGTGTCACAGTTTGACGGAGCATCAAAAGCAACTGCAAAGCGATTTAGACCAAATTTCTACATGATGCGAAAATTGGCAATTGACACTAAATAATGAAAATTGTGAAGTAGTACACATGACCACTAAAAGAAATCCGCTAAACTTCAATTACACGATAAATCAGTCAAACCTTAAGGTCGTAAATTCTACTAAATACCTAGGAGTTACAATAATACGAACAACTTAGAGAGAACACAGAAAATATTGTGGGGAAGGCGAACCAAAGGTTCCGTTCCATCGGCAGAACGCTTCGAAGATGCACCAGCTCCAGCAAAGAGACTGCCTACATCACACTTGTGCGTCCTCTCCTGGAGTACTGTTGCCCATGGTGGGACCCTCACCAAGTGGCACTGACGGAAGATATTGAGAAGGTTTACAGAAGGGCAGCTCGTTTTGTTTTATCACGTTACGGCGGGAGGGGGCGTCACGGAAATGTTGCAGGAATTCGGTTGAAAATCATTAAAAGAAAGACGTTATTCATTGCGGCGTGATCTGTTTGCGAAGTTTCAATCACCGACTTTTACTTCTGAATGTGAAAATATTTTGCTAGCATCCACCTACTTGGGGAGACACGACCATCCCAATAAAATAAGATAAATCAGATCGAAAACGGAACGATTTAGGTGTTCTTTTTTTCCCATGCGGTATTAGAGAATGCAACGGTAGAGATAAGTTATGAAAGTGGTTAATGAACCCACTGCCAGGCACTGAAATGTGATTTGCAGAGTATCTATGTAGATGTAGAGGCGTCAAAATACACTCCTGGAAAATGAGAAAAGGACATCATGAATTTCGTCGACCGAGTAGAGGGAAATTTTATTGACACATTCTTGAGGACATATACAAGACACGATCACACAGTAACGTCTAATTACAGGTTTTAGTTTGTCAATAGCAATCGTTTATTGCTGCACAAACAGAAGTGGTAAAGCGAAAGGAGTTTCATTTGACGAATTTCCCAGCAAAAGTGATGTCAGAGAACAGTGGCTGAAAGCAATATCAAGAGCAGATTTTACGCCCAATTTCAACTTTAGACCGTGTGTGGTATGTAGCTTTCATTTCCGAGAGGCTGATTATCGGTTTGAGTTAAAAATTAAGAAATTGCTGGATGCTGCTGCTCCCTCTATTTTCCTTCTTATCCAGCTTGTACAAGCAAAAGAAGTACGTAGAACTACTAGAAAACTTACTGTGAATATCACACTCAAAAAATGAAAATATGAAAGCACTGAGGAAACCCATGATCAGAGCATTAATTCCAATGTCCAATTGCTCGAAAATCGTGGCAGTAATAGTTGTCATTCTCCCAGTCACATTCAGTGTGATATTTTAGACTAAAAGATGATAAAAATAGTCAAAATAAATTGCGTGTTAAATTGTGGAGGTCTAGACTTAAACCTGTACATCTTGAAAATAAACTTAATGAAATCACTCATGAGCTGCCAAATTTGTCAGCACTCAAGCTTGTACAATATTAACTTCTTCAGTTGTCAATGTGTTGAACACTACGAAGGTTTTACAGTGCACAAGTGAAACTTCAGAAAATACAGAAAAAATAGGCGAGGTAATATGTAAAACAGTTATACCAGTCGTCTTTAAAAACATTGGCGCAGAAGTTACTTAACGTTTGGAGCTGGCGAAGTATGTAAATCGCAAGTCCATAAACAGTAACATAATCCCAATGCAACAAATATCATAAATGCGTATAGCGGCGGATGGCCAGACTAGTGCACGCTTGCAGCGCTCCTGTGGCGATTGTGAGTACTTCCTGACTTTCGGTGATTTTCCCGGAGTGGGGAGGCTGGGAGTATACTAGCGGGCGATCGCTCTACACACCATGATGCACGATCAAGGGCGTCTTTCGCTCACGCGCCAACATCATTCATCTCATATAATTACGTAGGCTTCCGCGGCCAGAGTCAGATGACATAAAAGTTTTCTGGGTATTGTACCGCGTCATGATGTAAGGCTATTATTTAAATAACCGACGTTTCGGCCAACGTTACGTATACCCCGATGAAGGCCACTGTAACGTTGGCCGAAATGTCGGTTATTTAAATAATAGCCTTACATCATGACGCGGTACAATACCCAGAAAACTTTTATGTCATCATTCATCTCGCCTTCAGTGGTGTTGCGATAGGCGCTTAAAGAAGGACGGATGTTAACGTGTCGTCTTCAGTGATGTGAGTCGCTTCTGCCTCGGTGCTAACTATGATCGCACGCGTGTGTGGCGTCGTGCAGGGGAGCGCGAAATTCTGGTGTATACGACAGAGGCACACGAGGCCGACACCCGGCATCATTGTGTGGGGAGCCATATCCTACACTGGCCGTTCTGCTCTGGTCACGATGCACTGAAACCATCATGGAGCCCGCGCTGCTACCGTTCATGCACCAACAAGGCGATATGCTTTTCCAACAGACGTACGCACGTCTATCTGTATCTACCTCTACATGGGATACTCTGCAAATCACATTTAAGTGCCTGGCAGAGGATTCATCGAACCACCTTTATAATATTTATATCCCATTCCATTCTCTAATAGCGTGTGGGAAGAAAGAACACCTGAATCTCTCCGTTTTAGCTCTGATTTCTCGTAATTTATTCTGATGATCATTTCTACCTATGTAAGTTGGAGTCAACAATATATTTTTGCATTCGCGGGAGAATATTGGTGATTGCAGTTTCGTATGCAGCCCACACCGCAGCGTTAAGCGCCGTTGTTGTAATGATTCCCATACCAGATCCTGTATTATATCCGTTAACGCTTTCTCCCCTATATCGTGACAGTACAAAACGAGCTGCCCTTCTTTGGACTCTTTCGATGTCCTCCGTCAAACCCATCTGACAAGGATCTCACACTGGGCAGCAATACTCCAAAAAAGAACGGACAAGCGTAGTGTATGCAGTTTCTTTATTTGTTCTGTTGCATCTTTTAAGGGTTCTACCAATGAAACGCAGACTATGGTTCGTCTTTCCGACGACATTATCTACGTGTTCTTTCCAGTTTAAGTCTGAAGTAATAGTGATTCCTAGGTATTTTGTGGAGTTTACGGCCTTCACTTTTGATTGACTTATCTTGTAAACAAAGGTTAACGGATTTCTTTTCGTACTCATGTGGACGACTTCGCACTTCTCATCATTTAGAGTCAATTGCCAATTTTTACACCATACTGGTATCTTATTCAGATCGTTCTGCAGTTGGTTTTGATCTTCAGATTATTTTACTAGACGGTAAATGACGCCCGGCCGATGTGGCCGAGGGGACTGAGGCGCTCCAGTCACGGTCTGCACGGCCACTACGGTCAGGGGTTCGAATCCCCCCTCGGGCATGGATATTTGTGCCGTCCTTAGTCTTAGCTAGTTCATAAGTAGGTTGTAAGCTTAGGGACTGATGACCCCGTAGTTAAGTCCCATAAGTTCTACAAACATTTGAACATTGAACATTTGGTAAATGACGGCGTCATCTGCAAACAACCTAAGAGATCTACTTAGATTTTCTCCCAAATCGTTTATGTAAATAAGGAACAGTAGAGGACCAATAACACTACCCTGTTGAAAGCCCGACATCACCTCTATTTTAGCCGATGCTGTACCATCGATTACTACAAACTATGTCCTCTCTGACAGGAAATACCCTATCCAGTCGCGATACACCATAACCACTCAATTTGATTAAAAGCCGTTTGTGGGGTACGGTGTCAAAAGCCTTCTGGAAATCAAGAAATACGGAATCGATTTGCGAACCTTTGTCGACAGCACTCATCACCTCGTGTGAGTAAAGAGCTAGATGTGTACCGCATGAACGATATTTTCTAAATCCGTGTTTACCTTGGATCAATAGATTATTCTATTCGAGATAATTCATAATATTTGAATACAGGATATGTTCCAAAACCCTGCTGCAAATTGACGTCTGTGAAATAGGCCTGTAGTTTAGTGGGTTACTCCTACTTCCTTTCTTGAAGATAGATATGACCTGTGCAACTTTCCAATCTTTTGGTACAGATCCTTCTTTGAGAGAGCGGTTGTATGTGGCTGTTAGGTAAGGAGCTATCGTTTCAGCATAATGTATGTCGTATCACCCAACGTGCTCTTCAAGGTGTACGTCAACGACTCTGGCCAGCACGATCCTCGAATCTGTCCCTCATTGAACATGTTTGGGAGCGAATGAAACGTGATCTTGCGCCGTCTGCACGACCGGTTCGAGATCTGCAGTATTAACTGAGACACCAGGTGGAAATTTCATGGCAGGCCGTTCCGAAAGACTACATTCGGCACCTCTGCGATTGCCTTCATGCGGAAATTTCAGAATGCATTGCTGAAAAAAGAGGGTGTAGGGGAGACCGGGCACGTTGGCCATATTTTCTTTTATTATTGTTAATATTAATTTATTTGACATTTTTAAATTTATGAAATTATTGTTAAATATTAGATAGGTCTTTACTGAATGTGGATGGCAGTTAATAAAATTGGAAATATTAATTAAAGTATTAGAAAAAATTAATTACTGGACATATGTCAAGTGAGCCAATCTGCCCGTACCTCAGGGTAAGTTGGCCCAGATTCTGGGGCACGTTGACCCATGTAGTCTTTTGGTAAGTATAACTAAGAAATCGAAACAAAACAGTTATCAAGAAATATACTTTAATGTACATAATATCAAGTTGAATGCTTAACATTGAGGACTATGACAACAGGACAGGTTAAACTTATTACGATTTATAGTGTCTTAATACAAACCAGTCAACATTAATCACTGTCCAGCTCCAAGGATCAGCACAGGTTTAACACTCATAAAATAATGCACGGATTCCATTTTTCACGCATCTCTGATGAGCCCAACGGTTACAGTTTGTGAACTGAAGTCTTTGTTCTCCAGTTCACTGGTTGAAAAAGGCTCTGTGACTCTTCCTCATTGTCATCATTATCACCATCTTTCCTTTTTGAAAAAGGGCTTTTGTAGCCTATGGTCTAATTTTTCTTCAGTATTTCATTCCAATGCTGAAGCGATAGCTCCTTACTTAATAGCCATATACAACCGCTCTCTCAAAGAAGGGGTCTCTACCAAAAGATTGGAAAATTGCACAGGTCACACCTATATTCAAGAAAAGCAGTAGGAGTAACCCACTAAACTACAGGCCCATTTCATTGACGTCAATTTGCAGCAGGGTTTTGGAATATATCCTGTATTCAAAGATTATGAATTATCTGTAACAGAATGATCTATTGACCCAAGGTCAACACGGATTTAGAAAATATCTTTCATGCGAAACACAACTAGCTCTTTATTCACACGAAGTGATGAGTGCTGTCGACAAAGGTTCGCAAATCGATTCCGTATTTCTTGATTTCCGGAAGGCTTTTGACACCGTACCTCACAAACAGCTTTTAATCAAATTGCGTGGTTACGGTACATCGCCCCGAATTTTCGATTGGATAGGGGATTTCCTGTCAGAGAGGACACAGTTCGTAGTAATCGATATCGATGGTACAGCATCGATAAAGACACAGGTGATATCGGGCGTACAACAGGGTAGTGTTATTGGTCCTCTGCTGTTCCTTATTTACATAAACGATTTAGGGGAAAATCTAAGTAGCTCCCTTAAGTTGTTTGCAGATGATGCCATCATTTACCGTCTAGTGAAATCATCTGAAGATCAAAAGCAACTGCAGAACGATCTGAATAAGATATCACTAGGGTGTAAAAATTGGCAATTGACTCTAAATAATGAGAAGTGTGAAGTCGTCCACATGAGTACGAAAAGAAATCCGTTAAACTTTGTTTACAAGATAAATCAATCAAAAGTGAAGGCCATAAACTCCACAAAATACCTAGGAATTACTATTACTTCAGACTTAAACTGGAAAGAACACGTAATTAATGTCGTGGGAAAGGCTAACCAGAGAGTGCGTTTTATTGGTAGAACCATTAAAAGATGCAACAGAACTACAAAAGAAACTGCATACAATATGCTTGTCCGTCCATATTTGGAGTATTGCTACCCAGTGTGGGATCCTTATCAGGTGAGTTTGATGGAGGACATCGAAAAGGTCCAGAGAAGGGCATCTCGTTTCGTATAATCACGATACAGGGGAGACAGCGTTACGGAAATGATACAGCATCTGGGATGGGAATCATTACAACGGCGCTTATCGCTGCGGCGTGGGCTACTTACGAAACTCCAATCGCCAACATTCTCCTCCGAATAAGAAAATATATTGTTTACTCTCACTTACATAGGTAGAAATGACCATCAGAGTAAAGTACGGGAAATCAGAGCTCGTACGGAGAGATTCAGGTGTTCTTTCTTCCCGCGCGCTATTCGAGAGTGGAATGGGAGATAAATAGTATAAAGGTGGTTCGATGAACCCTCTGCCAGGCACTTAAATGTGATTTGCAGAGTATCCCATGTAGATGTAGTACGAGTTAGCGAGCCAACTGGTCAATGCTCGTTGCCGTCCACGCCACTCGCGCAGCTCACCGCACACAGCCGGAGCCAGAGAAGTCATATGCTCGGACGGTTGGCTGACCTGTTTCGCGGCTAGCCATCGGAGCGTGCCTCCGTCCACATTACTCGTAAGGCTCTCAAGTCTCACAATAACACGAGCCACACGAGAAGTGTGGAGGCATCTTGAGATACACTATCCTTTAACATTTTGTGCAAATAAATATTTTTTTCCACAGGAAATAGTAATTTGGGCAGTAGAAGGCTAATGCACAAATAAATCATTGACTAGTTGAAACGTGTTTATGTATGATGAAGCAATGAATTATTGCTGTTAATATAAACTCAAGCATCGGTTCATCTTCTGGATGTGTCGTCCTAATTTTAAACCCCATAAAACATGTATACGACATGTCGCACAATTATTATCAATGTAGATACAACGACTTTATTATATTAACTGCAAGTTGTCATTGAAATAAGTCAATGGATTAAGTTGAAAATTTGAGTTCGGTCACGATTCGAATCCAGGTCCTCCTGCTGACTTGGCAGACGCACTGACCACTACGACACCTTTTTATAAAATTATCTTTCATGTTATACTTTTATCATGATTGGTAACTATAAAACATTTGTAGTCAAATCCAATTTTCTTGTCGTAGCTCTTCTATTAAATAACGCCTTTGTTATTATTATTGTCAGATTAGCTTGTTGGCGTTCACTCCTTAAAATTGTGCTCTCTATGACATTATTTGAATTTCCTTTTAGAGATTAAAATACTTCTATGATATGAATTTAATACGTTCATATATAAATTCAAATGGAGTTAACTGCTCTTCTTGTTGTGATTTTCTACAAAATTCTTTACTTCCAGTGCTGACATATTTGCCAATTAGTGTATTGCATTGTTTTCTGTTACTGGGTAATATGTTGTTTGTGGGCTGTAAAATATATTAGAGATGTATTTTCAGCAGTCAGTCTCAAAAGAAGTTTGATGTTGCTTCTGATCCTGAGAACATAGGAAAAACCGTGGCCACGTCAACTAGCCTGGCTCGCAAACTGCCATACATAAACATTTAACTGATGTCTTGTCAGTTATTTGGGGAAGTAACAGTAGCCGGCACAACAAATAATGATGCGGGCACAGGAGCAATACTAGGACAGCCATACTGAATATTAGAACTGAACAAAAGAAACACTTAACTTCTCCTTACTTGGAAAAATCCACAGTTACAATGATACTACCAGCAAACATTGATAATTATTCTGGTTGTGATTCTTCAGTTTCTCCCGGCGTATTTGATGATCAAAATATCCACGGGTGTACTGCCGGTCTATAGTGTCCAACGGGCACAATATTTCGGCGATCATACATGTCGCCATCATCAGGTGAACTGACGGACTGAGGTCCTGGAAACGCGCAGTTCCCTTCGAGCAGCCGTAGCGTGCGGATCTCCGTGCCGGCGCGTTTCCAGGAGCTCAGTCCGTCAGTTCACCTGATGATGGCGACATGTATGATCGCCGAAATATTGTGCCCGTTGGACACTATAGACCGGCAGTACACCCGTGGATATTTTGATCATTATTCTGGTTGCTGCTCGTAGGCACTGAGGTTGACTGTCTCCCGACCAGTAAGTGCAGCTGATTAAATCTGTATCATACAAGGCGGTACCCTCCATGGCGGCCGTGGGCGGGGGCACGCATCTTGTAGTAAAAGGCGCGTGTGGCTGCACCTTCTAAACTCTCATTCTGGAGTTTCTGCACTGGTTTATGTGTAACTGATACGATAGGACTGCACAACTTATCCATACACTATTGACGTGCTCCTACCAGTCATTACTCATACTCGCAATAGTTGCAGCATGTAGCCTATTTCTGAAAGAGTCCTAAAGAACAGACCACACACACACACACACACACACACACACACACACACACACACACACACTCAAGAGATATTCAAAAACGGTTTTCACCAGCATTAACGGACGCAGGGGCTTAGGAAACTAAATACTATGCGAGATTTTAAAGTGTAAACAAATACTATTTTCAACACAAACCTGGGTATTTTTAAACGGACACACCCTACCACTTCAAATGCAATCAACTGTATGAAAAAATCACAAAATTATTGGCGTTGGTTGCATCGCAATACGTCAATTACATCCCGAGAAATTGTGAAGCCAATTGATGGTTGAAATAAATGAAGCGCACAGCTTCCGCACGTCCTGAGACTCAAGCGTGAACCTCATGCTGCTGGCAATCGTAACGTGATTGACGTACTATGTCACTGGTGTGGTACTGTAGGAAAATATATCATTTGTCCATATTTCATTGACGGCACTCTTAAAGGGGAATAGTTTAGCCCCTTCTTGAGCTGTACCTTTCTTCAACTGATAAACCTCATAAATGTGTCAAAATAATGCGGTATCAGAATAATGGTTGTCCAGCACAACTTTTTATTCTTGCGAAATGAGAACTAGAGGTATTATTAGTGGCAACACACATGGTTTCACGTTTCTAAACCTCATAAGTTCTGAAATATGTGCTTTCTAAAGAATAGTAACTGCATCACAGTTTCTGACGTAATGCATCGCATGTACAAGGCTAACAAGAAAGACAGGCCGCAGCACGCACTTCACATGACGTAGCCAATGTAGTCCTGAGCCAGCGCGATCGCTAGCTGAGTGGCTGGCCACTATGAGGCAGTGGGCTGTGCCAAATCGACCGGCCAATCAGCTAGCTATGGCCCCGGCTGAGGATTACCTTGATTACGTAACGTGCGCGCCGCGGCCTGTCTTTCTTGTTGGCCTCGTCATGTGTAGTACTGTGCTCAGAGTAAGGTTTGCATGCACTGGCGCCTGTATCCTACTGTAAACAAATCAATATCACCGCGGCACGTTCTACCTCAAGTGTAGAAGTGTCTCCTAATCTATTCTGCTGAACTGCTCCCATACTATAATGTAATTCACATACATTGCCACTTCAAAACGTATTTTCGTGTGGCGTGTTACATTTTCAGTCATCTAGTCGATATGGCGGCCTTCAGTAATGAAGAAAAATGGATATTATTTTAATTTATAGCGAATGTCACAAAGATGCAACCGCAGCTGTGAAACTGTATGCTGAACGCTATCCAGATCGGCGGTGTCCGTCACATCGAACTATTGACAACATCTGCAAGACACGGAGACAGAAAGCTTGGGTCTCACGAAACGTCAATATACAACGCCACTGACTCGTAATGGGAACGAAATTGCTGTTCTGCCTGCTGTAGCACACATTCCTTGGGTGGGTGCACGAGGTGTATGAGTAAGCCACAGAAGTGTGTGCAGAATCTTGCATAGGCATCATTTTCATCCGTTCCATATCTTACTGCACCAAGAACTGTACGGGAATACATTGAATCTCTCATTGTATGCACTACTGGTCCGTGACAAATCTCCACTGGATTTTCCAAGTTGCTCGTCAATGTCAATGGTGCAGTATGTTGTATTGCAGGTCCCTATTTTTGCCTTGGAATATTAAATGGACAGATATATGCATTATTTCTTCAACATACATTAGCGCTCCTAATGGAGGATCTAGGATTGGAAACGTCTATCCATGTGGTTCCAACACGATGGATGTCCTACACGCAATGCAAAAGTTTTCAGCGCCGTTTTAGATGCGATATTTCCAAATAGGTGGATAGGGTGCGAAGGTAATGTGCGATGGCCAACAAGGTCCACTGACTTAACCCCACTAGACTTCTTTCTCTGGGGCGCAGTGAGAGACAGTGTATCAAGAAACCCCACCGACAGTGGAAGATATGCAACATCGTATTACTACGGCGTGTGAAACAATATCTATAGAAATTCTACAATCTGTGCAACACTCTCTCGATACTCGTCTCCGAACGTGTATTCATGCATGGAGGGCACTTAGAACATATGTTGGCGTGACACAGTTTCATTGGTCATGTGGATGTACACTACTGGCCATTAAAATTGCTTCACCAAGCAGAAATACAGAAGATAAACGGGTATTAATTGGACAAATATATTATACTAGATCTGTGATTACATTTTCACGCAATCTGGGTGCATAGATCCTGAGAAATCAGTACCGATAAAACCCACATATGACCGTAATAACGGCCTTGATACGTCTGGGCATTGAGTCCAACAGAGCTTGGATGGCCTGTACAGGTACAGATGCCCATGCAGCTTCAACATGATACCACAGTTCATCGAGAGTAGTGACTGGCGTAATGTGACGAGGTAGTTGCTCGGCCACCATTGACCAGACGTTTTCAATTAGTGAGAGATCTGGAGACTGTGCTGGCCAGAGCAGCAGTCGAAAATTTTCCATTGTGCGTTCACCGCGATCGCCAAACACGGATGCGGCCCTCATGAGGCTGTAAACAGGCGCTCCTGTCTGTGATGCAGTGTCAAGCGTAACTACAGCCAGGGTCTCCGAGCTGATATTCCATGCTGCTGCAAACGTCGACGAATTGTTCGAGCAGATGGTTGTTGTCTTTCAAACGTCCTCATCTGTTGACTCAGGGATCGAGACGTAGCTGCACGATCCATTATAGCCATGCAGATAAGATGCCTATCATCTCGACTGCTAGTGATGCGAGTCCGTTGAGATCCAGCACGGCGTTCCGTATTGCCCTCCTGAACCCACCGATTCCATTTTCTGCTAACAGTCATTGGATCGCGACCAACGCGAACAGCAGTGTCGCGATACGATAAACAGCAATCGCGATATGCTACAAGCCGACCTTTACAAATTTGGAAACGTGATGGTACGCATTTCTCCTCCTTACACGAGGCATCACAACAACGTTTCACCATTCAACTGCTGTTTGTGTATGAGAAATAGGTTGGAAACTTTCCTCATGTCAGCACGTTGTAGGTGTCGGTACCGGCGCCAACCTTGTGTGGGGGCTATGAAAAGCAAATCATTTGATATCTCAGCATCTTCTTCCTGTCAGTTAAATTTCGCGTCTGTAGCACGTCATCTTCGTGGTGTAGGAATTTTAATGGCCAGGAGTGAACCTTATAAATAGTGAACACTTTCAATTCAAAATTCGAAATTAAGTTTGCATTTTATGTGGTTTGATTGTTCATATGTCTATTTCACGATAATATATCGAGTCAGAATGTATCACTTTGCAAATGTTCAGCCTTTCCCAAACTAATATGCAAAATTCGCGTGCTCTGTTTTAATTCAGAGTTCCAAAACCACGATAAACACAAATCCGAAGTATTCCTCATTGATCTTTATTAATCTTCTAGGAGCCTGTTTAAAGTTCATGCCAACGCAGTTAAAAATAATATAAATGAGAAATTTTCCTATGAATCTGGTATCAATTAAAAGTCTTGTTTCTTAAAAGGGAGAGCTGAAAAATATCTTAAGTTTACAAGTCAGTCTTAGTGGACCTTTAACTGCGAATCGTGTCGCAAACCCACAGATGGTATCCCTCTAGGAGCCAGGCTCACGCTGACCCAGTTCAAAACGATGCACCTCTATTTATAGAATTCTCAAATGTTCAAATGTTTGTACAGCTTATGGGAATTAACTGCGGGGTCATAAGTCCTTAAACTTACAAACTACGTATGAACTAACTTATACAAAAGACAGCACAAACATTCATGCCCGAGGGGGGTTCGAAACCCCCGACGGGGAACGGCGTTACGCATCGCAGCATTGCTTCTCAATGCGCTCGGACGCTCCGCCGCGGCTTATAGAATTCTCTTCTGAACTGGACAAACTTACAAAAACTTGAAATAGGACTTGTTCAGTACAAGTTGTTTGATCACAAATCTTATCAGCATTCCAGTGGTGCAATTAATGTTCTTGCTAATATATACAGATTTAGTTGCAAGGTCATAACTACCATTTCCTGGTTTATTAAATAAACATGAACAGTTAATTTATCTACAAAGGTTCCTATTATTCAAAAATGTTCAAATGTTTGTTAAGCTTAGCCGGCTGCAGAGGCCGAGCGGTCTGTGGCGCACCAGTCACAGTCTGCACGGCCGCTACGGTCGGGGGTTCGAATCCCCCCTCAGGCATGGATGTTTGTGCCGTCTTTAGTATAAGGTAGTTCATAAGTAGTTTGTAAGTTTAGGGACTGATGACCCCACAGTTATGTCCCCTAAGCTTAACAAATTCGTAGCTGGTAAAAGTTACAGCACTTTTGAGGTTAGAGTCCGATAAATATTTGCGAGATCTATCCATTTCCCCTTCATGTATTAAAATTGGATCACTGGTTCTTTAGTTAATTTTTTAAAAATATTATAGTAATTAAAAAATTGTTTATTGTTAATTAGTTCAAAAATTAAAGGTGACACCGTAGGTACACTCTTTGACAAAAAACCTGGCCGCCGGCCGGCCGCCGCTGAGCCTAAGTCCGAGCCGATCGCGACATGGGACAATAAACGTGGCCGCGCTGATTCGATCTAAGTCCAGCTATCTGCACAATCTGGCAACACTGTAGACTGCGGGAGTTCATACAGTACTTCTTGTGTGCTGTTAAAATGTGTGTAGGTCAACTACATCCGTGGTCTCGCGGTAATGTGCGTGACTTGCACGTGCAAGTAATAGCGATCGAAACCGGCTGTTGACAAAAATTTTAATTTCACGTTCCTCGTGCGTACTGATGCCACATGTGTAAGGGAAGCATATGCGTAACGTATTTCATTTTTTGATGCACTGATAATAACATTCCGGCCCAATAACATTGCTGCCTCTGGCCGCAGCACTTGGCAGAGCTCTCCGCGGCCCACTCGCCGGCAGCAGCGGTGGCGGCGCTACACAGCGCTGCCTCGCCCTCTGCCCACAGTGCCTGCTGCCGCTCATCGCCCTGGATATGTAAAATGCTGTAGTGTTGCTGAGTGCTGATGCACAAAAAAGGTTGCCATGTGTATCGCAGACACGATATCAACGGAGCAGACCACCCATTTTGAATGATGACCATATTATTACACTAATACATAATATATTAGAGAGGCAAAACATTTTCATAGTCATTGATCCAATCAAATGGCACTCTACGATGGTTAACACTTATTTGTGCTTTAAATCGCTATCCTTTTCCTTTCAGAAAAGCCCGTCATGTAATTTGTTATTGTCATCACTTCATATGTTTTCATCAAGACACTGTGCGTAACTGCACTACAATGTTTAGTGTCGTTGTTTGATTCCTTATGGTAAATGTATGAGCTAAATTATGTGAATACGTTTCAGCGCACGTTCTAAAGCAACACATGCACGTTGAAAGGTGTCTCATTTCTACCTCAGATATTTTGCATGCACGAACTATATTAATCATTATGTTCACTTCCTCTGTAAGCATCCCCTAGCATGTGGATCCTAAGGAAATAGTAAAAATTCGCATCGAGGGAGGTCAATTCGAATTCCTTCAAAGGCGTTTGTATGGTGAAGCAAAGAAGACATCTAACACCATTTCCGTAATTTTGAGTCGACCTTTCTGAAAGCCTTATTGTATAAAGCTTTTCTTCTGATTCCATTAAAGAGTTTCTTCTTGCAATCTGCAGCGTATAAAGTAAAATGAAACAAAGTAAAACGAAATACCACCACCAAATCCACTGTCTCCTAGCAGGATTAGAACTGTCGACTCACAGCTCAGGTGCAGCGCGAGACACAAGCAGAACCACACAGCCAACCACACGCTGCCGCCTGGTGCACTCAATCTCTCACATATTCAATGCTGAGCCTCTAACGTATCTCGAAAGATAACCTGAAAGTCACCTATGCGAATAACAGCATTCCTTGAGTGCAAAAGTTAAATTTCTGTCTCTTATATCACATTGGCATTATACAGCATGAGATCATAAAAGCAGGAGAGGAATGTCAAGTGAACTTAGCTAGGCAACTCAGTACCACTTGCGGAAGTAACTGCACTATCAGAGTGTTGCCAAATATTAGCAACGATGTTGCCAGTTCTTAGCTGTACTAAGAAGACCTGTGCAGCGATAAGCGACGCGAAATCGCTCTCGTCTCATACGGGCTTCAAGAGGGAAGTCGCGGATTTTGGTTAATACGCGGCGCAATCTCCTGATAGTTTCCATCGTCACACTATAGGATGCAGATATTTAATTCGTCCAATGAGGCCGAAACCAGCGTTCATATTTTTTGAAGCTTAACAACATTATGATATAATTTCAGCAAATGACTAGAGAAGTTAAACATACTGATATTGTTCTTGCAACATACGGCAGGTCAAAGACTGAGATATGTAAACTTCCATCACGATTTCAGTTTCACCCCCTCCCCCTCCCCCCAAAAAAGACTAAAACAATTACTTTGTTAGATTTCAACAAAAGCTACTTTGTTTTTAATTTTTGATGAAAAGTTATTGTAAATAAACGTTGCCTCATCCTTCATGAAAACCTTCTCATCTTGAAAGTGACTGCGTTTCAAAATGCTGCCTGACGACCGTACAAGTAATATTTCACGTGTTTGTTTGTTTGAAAGCCAGAAGAAACATAGTCAACTGATTATGTGTGCAACACAGTAGTTAGTTCATTTAGGGATTCAGAAGACAGGATACTTAAAATTACGGCCATGAACACAGAAACTAAACTGTATATGTGAGAAATGTGCAATTCTGAGGTTTTTCATCTGCAAACATATACATCTAATCCATAGACTACTAACCAGCTTATTGATTTCGCAGTGATACAGCCTTGTTGGGCCAACAAATGATGAGGAGAATCCTAATCCATGTCTCTGATGGATTCTTCGAATTATGCCACCCATGACTTGCATGTGTTCTTGCTTAGTATCTGTCGCCACGATGATAAATCAACGTAAATTATTACAATTTTTTGCCTAGTTTCTCATATTGTCGTATTTTCCGTAAAACTACACATTACTTCTTTTCTTTAGAAACCGTTAATTTCAATGCAGGCTTGTTACAGTTGATGAAATAGTTTGAACTTTAAAACTTGTGATAATTCTCAATTAAAAAGTTGTTGCATTTTTCTGCGTTATACAAATTTAGTACATAATTTTGTCTTCATTAAAATGTTGTTAAAAAAAATCTTGAATTTGTTATGCGGATTAGTGGCAGTTTATGTTTTGCCTAGTTAGAATGTAGTAAGCTTCCTCTCTTTACCGGTTGGCAGTTAGTACCTTACTGCATCTAATAATACCTTTCACCCTATGTCTTTCCTGCCAAACGCTATGTGCAACATATTGCCGAAGATTTTTGTTTTGGTATTTGCACATTTTTCATATTCGTTTTCCATATAAACTTCAAAATCAATTATGCTGTCTGATCCCAGTTTGTTAAAAACGTAACTTACATACTTTCCTAGTAACCAGACCACTGTGTTGTTTTTCGTCTGAGGAAAGTACTTAATGTCAGGTTTGTCCAATACTGCAGTTGTTATGTCCTTGGCTGCGTGTCTCGTAACGATTATTATTTTCTCCTTAATCCAGTTCCAGCAATGAATGCGGTTTCCACATGTATATCGATGTTGCAGTGTGTCGATAAGCTGACAGTTGCAACGGAGGTCCGTGTTACATTTCCCTATAGCATGGAGTCTTGAATTTGTGGCTATAACACCATTGACTACTTTATACCATGCAGATTTAACATCAGTTGATAGGATTGTGGAGCTGATATTTTCCCACACAATGTTCCACACCACACCACTGTGCTTCTTTTCTATTTTATTTTTGCCTTCATTTTTCCTCCGGTCCTCTAAAATTGCTCTTGTTGTTATGGCACTACTATTCCTGAGCTTCCTGCTGAGGTAGCTTTTTTCCAGGTAGTAGTCTCTAACGTGTTTCAGCTGAAAATTTATTGTCTGGATATTTACAGGTGGTTCCATACTTGCTGGCCTCACTGCATCAAAAAGTTTTGCCGTAATGCTGTGTGGTTGTTCTTCTATTATTGCGGTAGTTCTTTTTATGAATAAGGCTGTGGCTTTATTGCTGATATCAGTTAAACCCATCCCACCGTTCCGTGGATCCAGAGTGACCGCTTTTACACCAACTCTGAAGATTTCCCCTTTCCACAAAAAGTTGGTAAGTGTTGCCATTATGTTTTTTGCAACCATTTTAGGAATAGGGAGAATCTGCGCTGTATAGAAGGCCTTGGATAAAACATATACATTAAGGTATCTCACTCTCTGAAACTGGTCTATGTTTCGAAACATATTGTCAAGAAGCGAGCCCTTAACTTTCACTGACACATCTCTCCAGTTTACAGCTATCATTTGTAAGATGGATGCCGTAAGCTTTATCCCGAGTGTCTTATGTTCAGTTGTCAATTTTGCCCACTCGATGTGAATGTCCTCAAACCCTTTAATATTCAGGAACTTACTTTTGGCAGTATGTATTTTCGCTCCCGAAACAGAACAGTATTGTTTCAGTTCCATATGTAGCTTTGTTATATCGTCAGCTTCTCTAATAACCAGCCCTACGTCATCTGCATAAGCGCCAACTACAGTTTTCTGTCCAGAGATGGTTAAGCCAGTGAGTTCAGTCTGTACTCTCTGCAGGAAGGGTTCAAAGGACATCACGAACAAAATCATTGAAAGAGGGCTGCCTTGTGGAATACCCCTTCTTATCTGTATAGGTTTAGTTAGTTGGTTATTTACTGATATTTTAGCTGTTAGACCGAAGGACACATTTTTTATTACGTCTAAATTGCTTTGCGAAAAGCCCATCCTCCTCATTGTTTCCAATAGATACCCGTGATCAACCACATCAAAGGCCTGATGAAAGTCAATGAATAGTAGACCACACTTTATATTACTCGTACAAGTGACAGCTATAATGTCTCTATATTGTGCTGCAGTTTGAAATATAGACCTTTTGTGTGCACAAGTTTGATATCGGCCGATTATTTTAGCGGTGAGTGGGATGATAGACTTGTGAAGTGCACGTGTTACAATCTTATAATCGGAGTTAAGCAAGGATATTGGTCTGAAATTGTTTATCTGTTTACAGCCTCTTTTTTTAGGAATGAGCACAATGTTACATTCTTTGAATTCCGCAGGTACAGTCTTCCCTTGTAACACTTCGTTTACGATCACAGTTATTTTATCTCCTATCAGGTTCCAGTAACGACGATAAAATTCAATTGGTAACCCATCGGGACCGGCAGACTTTTTAGTGGGGGAGTTGCGTACTATTTCAAGGACATCGTCCTTACTGAGTTCAGAAACAATGGTGTCATTATCTTCCAGGGTGATTGCTGAAGTAAAAGTACTGAAAAGCTCGCCGCAGACATCTTCATTCGTGTGGCCTGCAGTATACATATCTTCAAAATATCTGTGTATTTCATTTACAATGTCCTTCTGCATAGAAATTATTCTCGCATCTTCACACTTAATTTCCTCCATGAAGGTTTTCCTCCTGTTCCTGGCGTGCTTCATAAGATGGTATAAGGCCGCTGATTCTTCGTCACTGACGGATTTAACTTTGGATTTTAGTTTCAGCCCTTCGAGTTCCTGTCGCTTCAGTGAGATTAATTTGGCTTTTATTTTTTTAATATCTTTTAGTCTTGCTGTTACTGCACCTTCTTGATTGTAGAGGTCTCTTAGTACACTATAATAAAATTCCATAGCGTCTTTTACCTGTTTCTTTCGCTCTATACTGAATGATATTAGGACCTTCCTCAGTTTGGGCTTTGCGCGTCTCACCCACCACTCCATTACGCTTGGGAAGTTTGCGATGGAACGTAGGCATAAATGCCAAGCGTTCGTCAGGGCATCTTCTAAATCACTATCCTGTAGCAAGGATGTACTTAAATTCCATTGATTTCTAAACCTCCGGCATGGTTGCGGCGTTAAATTTATGCACGCAATAACAGCGCTGTGATCCGAAAAAATAGCAGGAATTGTCTCCACAGTTGACACATTAGTAATAGCTTCCAGAAGGGGCGTATAAATTAACTAAGGTAACAACCTTGTATATTCACACCTATACCCCGTGCAGATTCAAGCCTTTCAACATTCGTCACTGGGATGCCTTCTCTTACTAAGATAGCTGTGCCGGTTGTCATCTCGGGTGCGTAATTAACTATTGCAATAAAACAGGGTATATCAAGCTGTGGTAGAAGTACCTCTTGCAAAAGTGCAATATCTGTACAGGAATCGTATAGAAACTGTTGGAGTGCGGCTATTTTAGTTTTTGATTGAATAGTATTAATATTTACAGTCGTAATTCTATAGGTCTGTAACATTTTAAATATATGGCAACAGTAAGGAGTAGAGACTGCACAAAATTTTAGGTATCACATTAACCATGAAGAAGAGCTCTTTCAGATCCTAGAATGCGTTTTACACATAACAGCAAAAACAAACAGGAATTTAAAACTTGACACTGACGAGTGGAATTTGCAATTGCTGCACATTAATCGCTAGTTCTTGAGGAGGGAGCCCCTCCAGGTTTTTTAGTTTGATCTTCTTCGTAATCTTCCCTTACAATTTCATAGCTGACATTTTTAGGTTGCGTGTTTGTTGTCTCCATGTTTCATTTTTTGATTGCATGTCTGATTTTTCTTTTTTAGATTTGCTGTGAGGTCGCGCAACAGAAAGGTTTGGCTGTGGTTTCACCCTTCGCTTCGTGCTCTCTTGAGATGCGGAAGTGGGTGTCGATGTATCTGTTGGTGTATCGTCATTTGCTTGCTGCTTGGCATGGGCTTTATCCTTCTTGGTTTTTCCTGTAGCCGGTTGTGCGGCTGTGTTTTGACACTGCCGTGCGTCACTCTCCTCGTGCCGGTCGCGCTGCAGCGGCTGTTGTGCTGCGGCTGCGGCTGCGGCAGTCAGCGCGGCCGCTGAGTCCTGCTGTGCGGCCGTCGTGTCCGTTTCCATCACCGGTTCACTAACTACACTATCAATTACAGAATCCACCTGCATACTTTCTTCCTGTACTACTTCGTCCTCATTGGAAGGCTTTAATTTCCTCGCTTCATGACTTCCGGAAGTCGTTTCATCATCTGAACCATCCTCTACATGTTCGAGGGGCCGTTTCTTTTTCTGAACGTCGCTATCAGACAAAACAGTTTCATAGATCGGTTTAGTCCCCAACGGTGGAAAGTCTTTTTGGCTTACAATCGGTAACTCAAGTGGACTTGAATTAACAACAACTGTTTCTGGTTCCTCAGTGACATTTGTATTTGTCGCCAGAATTTCACTTAAAGTTAGTTTCCGCCGCTGCATCAAACTCGTTTTTAGAACGAACGGACGACGGGGACAGTCTTGCTGAAAGTGTCCCGACTCATTACACACGTGGCAAGTTGGAGTTTGACCACTGTATATAATATGAGCCTTGTACCCTTCAACAGTAATATACGACGGAATATTTGTCTTGACCTCCATTTCAACCTGTCTTACACCGTTAAAGCATTGCAATTTAAACTGCGGACCCCACCTTTCATTCACGATTTCCTTCACGTCACCAAACTTAGAGAGAGCATCTCTAATTCGGTTGTTGTCAATTTCAATCGCCAGGTTTAAAACACGAACAGTTCTAATAGCAGAATCAGCAAGTTTAACAGCTACTACACTCTTACTACCATCTCTATGAAGATACTCTAAATTTGTACCAATTTTACTACGTGCATTATCAAGGCCAGCAGGAGTCAGGAATTTCAGGAAAACACAGTAATTGTCAGAGTCTAGTTGGGTGGTGTGGACAGAATCAGGATCAATTCCGATTACCTCAAAGAGCCAATCGTGGATCTCCATAGCAGTGGGTTGTACTCGCCGATATTCCTTGTCAAATACAAAAACCAGGGTGTTCTTCCTTACGGTCTTAGCCATGATTAACGGTTGCCGATGGATTCCGGTCAATACCGAAATTCCAAGTAAAGACGACGAGAATTCGTCGAATGAACGATAAAAACACACAATACACAATATATGATAGCACTCTAGACAACACAAGATACACAATAACAACGAAAACTCAACAAGAACGCTGGCGTAAACACTGACAAGACGGAGCGGCAGCGGGCACTTCCGAACGCGTCAACAGCTCGAGCCAGACTAACCACGGATGTAGTTGACCTACACACCTTTTAACAGCACACAAGAAGTACTGTATGAACTCCCGCAGTCTACAGTGTTGCCAGATTGTGCAGATAGCTGGACTTAGAGCGAATCAGCGCGGCCACATTTATTGTCCCATGTCGCGATCGGCTCGGACTTAGGCTCAGCGGCGGCCGGCCGGCGGCCAGGTTTTTTGTCAAAGAGTGTACATTCACAGCACTTTATTCCTCTCATCATTGCCTTTAATCTGAGGTGACTGGTTCTCTAGTAGAGCACTTAATTTGCTAGTTTGGATTTAGGAGAAATGTAGGAACACGGGAGGCAATACTCACATTAAGACTTATCTTAGAAGATAGGCTAAGGAAAGGGAAACCTACGTGTTTAGCATTTGTCGATTTGGAGAAAGCTTTTGACAATGTCGACTGGAATACACTATTCCAAATTCTGAAGGTATCAGGGGTAAAATATAGGGAGCGAAGAGCTATATTCAACCTATACAAAAACCAGACAGCGTTTATTAGTCGGAGGGCAAGAAAGAGACGCAGAGGTTGGGAAGGGACTAAGACAGGGTTGTAGCCTTTCCCCGATGTTGTTCAATCTGTACATTGAGCAGTGAAGGAATGGCTGGAGAAATTTGGAGAGGGCATTAAAGTGCAGGGAGAAGAAATAAAAAAACATTGCTGTTTGTTGATGACGTAGTAGTTCTGACAGAGACCGCAGAAGATCTGGAAGAGCAATTGAATGGAATGGACAGTGTCTTGAAAGGAAGATATAAGGCGAATATTAACAAGAGTAAAACTAAGGTAATGGAATGCAATGTCATAAAATCAGGCGATGATGAAGGAATTAGATTAGGTAATGAGACAATAAAAGTAGTAGATGAATTTTGTTATTTGGGTAGCAAGATAAATTCTGATGGCCGAAGTAAAGAAGATATAAAATGCAGATTGGCTATGGGGAGAAAAGCGTTTTTAGAGAATCGAAAGTTGTTAACATCCAATATTAATTTGTTAGGATGTCCTTTCTGAAAACATTTGTCTGGAGTGTAGCATTGTATGGGAGTGAAACGTGGACGATAAGGAGATCAGATAAAAAGATGATAGACGCTTTTGAAATGTGGTGCTGCAGACGAATGATGAAAATTAGATGGATAGATCACGTAACTAATGAGGAGGTGCTTAACCGAATCGGGGAGAAAAGGAGTATCTGGCATATCCTGACTAAGAGAAGGGATAGACTGGTCGGACACATTTTCAGACATTAAGGAATTGTCAACATAGCATTAGAAGGAAGCGTGTGGGGTAAAAATCGTAGAAGAAGACCGAGAGATGAATATAGTAAGCAGATTCAAAAGGAAGTAGGTTGTCGAACGTATTCTCAGATGAAGGGACTTGCACAGGACCGGGTAGCGTGGAGAGCTTCATCAAACCAGTCTACAGAATGTAAAAGACCACAACAACAACAATTAATTTGTTACTGTTAGTTTCATATTTGGCCGAGTCCTGGGTATCATCCACAGCAGTCCAGCTACACGCCTGGTTTTTTGCAACAGCCTAGGACGGTATTACCAGTAGCCGCGCGGCATCACCGCGTGACCTAATAAGTCATGTTACTGACTGGGCGGTCTTTCCTGCCAGAGGTTCGAGTCCTCCCTCGGGCATGTGTAAGTGTATGTTGTCTTAGTATAAGTTAGTTTAAATAGTTCGTAAGTGTCGTTACTGTTGACCATAGCAGTTTGGTGCAAGAGGTTTACAAACATTTGGCACATTAGGTGTTACCAGTCATGCGACGTCTGTCTGGGCTCTCGCTCGCACTGTCAAGCCACGTGCGCGCTTAAACCCTCAACGACGCTATCACTCAGACTGCCGCGATCGCTCAGCGCGTATGTTTATTAAAATGAATGCTTGTCCAGGGGCTGTACACACAAAAGGTCCATCGTGGCGCAGACCCCATTTAGCCAAGTTGTCAGCAGGGTCCTGTTCAAGCTGCTGCTGACTTCAGAATACCATAAGCTGTTTGCACATCTACCAGAAAACTCAGGAGCTGGGAGGCCAAAGAAGAACCACATTCGGAATATAAGAGTCTAGAGGACAAATTGTTATCGAACAAGTGGAGGTGCTGAAAATATGGAAAGAATACGCAAAGGAACTGTATGGCAAGAAATATCGTCCCATTTCATCAAAACAGAGCGGAGGAGGCGGTGGATGCAGGGAAAAGCGGGCACAGCATACTGACAGTGGAAGTAGAGAATGCGGTAAAGTCCATGAAAAGCGGGAAAGACACAGGAGACGCTGACATGCCGATTCATTTGCTCAAAGAAATCGGAAATTAATGTTTGAAAGCGCTGACGCAATGCATCAACAAAATGCATGAAACTGGAGAATGGGTTATGTACAATGGTTGCATCTGAGAAAGAAAAGCTAAATGAGGAAGGTGGTGATTATAGAACTAATAGTCTTACTTCACATGTGGCGAAGATCGTTGCAATACTACTCAACATACGGTTCGGAAGGAAAATTGAAAAAGTAATGGGAGAGGACCCGATCGCATTCAGGAAAGGAAAAGGAACCAAGACATCATCGGCAAGATGAGGGTACGTTCGGAGACTGTTTTGGCTGTTAACGAAGACATTTGTGCTTGTTTTACACATTCGCAGTAAGCCTTCGACAGAGTCAACTGAACAAGATTGACGAGATAATTAACTGAGAGACCGAACACAAATTCTGAACTTGTACATGGTAAAAAGGATAAAAGTGCGACTGCATTACGGAAAAACTAAAACCGTTGAAATAGGAAGGAGTCTGTCTATCGACAAGTCTCTTCAACTTCTTTGGAGAATGGCTGTTGAGAGAAACATAAAAAGGCTGCAGAAACTTCAACATTCAGCTGTTCAAATGTTTATAATTCCTAACGGACCAAACTGCTGCGGGGTGGCCGTTCCCGCTGGAAGTTCGGGTCCTCTCTCGGGCATAGGTGTGTTTGTGTTTCGTCCTTTGTCGAAGTTAGTTTAAGCTGTTTGTAACTCTGGAGACTGATGACTATAGCTGTTTGCTCCAATAGATTTACAAATATTCCAACAGTTTTGCCCAGCTTCGTCATCGGTCCCTAGACTTACAAACTATTTAAACTAACTTAAACTAAAGACAACACACACACACAAACACATGCCCGAATGGAGTCTGGAACGTTCGACGCAAGCAGCTGCGCGATCTGTAACGTGGCGCCCCAGACCGTACGGCCATTCCCAGGCGGAAAAGTTCACGATGGAAGGACGCCTTATCAAGAGCATCACGTATGCAGATGACCTGGTTGTGCTCGCCAAAAATTGAAGACAACTGTAAAGCTTGATGAACGGTCCGTGGAAACTCTAAGGAGATATGGGATGGAAATCAACACTGAGAAATCAAAAGTTATGCGGATTCCAAAGCGGGAGAAGCCTTTGAGGATAACGGTCAAAAATTTAGATATGCAAAGAGTAACGCAGTCCAAAAACTTTGGAAACTTTCTAACGAAGGATGTCCACTGTAGAAATGAAATTTGAACAAGAATGCTCTCATCAAGAAGAGGACTCTGCTGACCTGCATCTTGAGCCTGGTTTGAAGGAAGACGCACTGGAAGTTCTGCATTTCTGGTATTTCACTGTATGTAGGAGAGATGTGGACTGTGGGAGAAAACAAATTACTTAGAGAAATTGAAATGTGGTGGTGGGGGAAAATAGAGATGATCAGTTGGACAGATCAGGTGGAATGACGAGAGAAGAGAAGGAGAGACTAAAGGTATTCTGAGTACCGTTGTTCAGAGAAAATGCCAACAGGATCGACCATGTACATAGGTACGAGGGGCTCATACACGACTTCATCGAAGGGAAGATCAAAGGTATTGCAGGACGAGGATGACGAGTTCAACATCTTTATGACCTGAAGGATGGAAGGAGATAGAGATGACTGAAGGAAGGAACTGAAAGTAGGGAGCATTAGCATCAGAAATTCTTCGTACGAAGACAAGGTCTTGCCACTAGCGAGAATACAACATAATAATTTTAGACCAATTGTTATGGGTAATAAACCTGTCTCCTGGAACTGGTTGGCTGATCAGCTACAATTACTGTCCGTAGAGGCGATTAAGCCAAAACATAAGTAAATAAGTAAATAAATAAATTAATTAAAACAAAGTTGCCTGCGAATAGCAGCGCAGTGGGGCCATAAAGTCAAAGTATAGCGATCTTACTAGTGATGTCCTAAAATTATGGCCGCGGTTGAGTAGCCGAGCGGTCTAAGGCGCCTCGCTGCAGAGCGCGCGGTTGTTCGCCGTCGGAGGTTCGAGTCCTCCCTGGGGCATGGGAGTGTGTGTGTGTGTGTGTGTGTGTGTGTGTTGTCCTTAGGTTAGTTTACCTTAGGTTAAGTAGTTTGTAAGCTGCGGACTGATGTCTACGCAGTTTGGACCGATAGATTTACAACCATTTGAACATTTTTGAAAATTATGTTTTACTGTAATTGATAATTATATAAATTTAAATAGCGATGGAGTGAAAGATATATGGTTTCGTAGAATTACAGGATTGTTGGAACATGTGATAACACTATACTATCGGATGTAGCGTTAGACATAAAGACGATCGACCCACTCGTCTTCTGCAGGTGGCGCTGTGAGCTATGTTATTAATCAAACACCCTGCCTGGAGTCCAACCAGCCACTCACATATAACTGGAGTAGCGCCCCTATTTACAGCACATTCCTAATCCCGCCACCCACTACGCCGTTTGATAATCATTTCGTTTCTAGAATCCTCACTATTATTCCGCTAAACCCACATTATCTCGGCTTTTTGCAGCTCTTGTGGACGAGGTAACCTGTTAGATGTTAATAAATTTAGTGCCGGATGCCAAGCCTTTGCTTAAATTGAAAATCCGTCCAGGGTCATTAGGATTTGCGACATCTTACCTTCACAATCTTGTTAATTACGCTGTCCCAGAGACATGGCGTTCATTCTCTGATATGTTTCCTTGATTTCGTTCCTAGGGCAGAGTAATTAAGCAGTCTATAGCAATAAAGATGTCGCAAATCCTAATAAACCGGGACGGATAACTCAGCTTAAGAAAGGCTTGGGAAGTGTCTCACCCTTGAGTTTTCATCTCTCCCGCAATTACATCCTCCAGAGCTACTTTGTCTTACTTTCCACGTCCGGGCGAGAACATATAAAATCTCTTCTTCCAAATCTCGGCTACTTTAACGGAATTGTCATCTAATACATAAAAATGAATTTTTGTGTGTTCTTTTTTTTATGCGCAGCGGTACCGTTCAACCAATTGAGATGAAACTTTGTCAACATATTGCTTGCACTTTCGCGATGGTCGCAGGCACCATTAAATGACTGTACGACAAATGAAATCCGCGAAAAGTGCTGAATCATGCGACGTCTGCTTCTAAATCACTGTACCGATTTCAACCAAACTTGGTACACATATTCCTTCCATGAGGTAACAATTGACTTAGGGGTAATAACTGCTTACGACATATAGTTCAGGATATACGACGTCATAAACAATGATATGATTGAAAACCTAAGGCATCACACTTACCGAATCCTTGGGGTGAAAATCACCAGCTGAAGGAATTTGTTCTTACCAACGTATGGTTTTAATGCTAATTTGAAAATAAAGTCATAAATCTATTATATGAAAAATGTTTATTTGTCTTTTTGTTCGTATTTTATGCATGGCCATATCGTACATCCAATTGCGATAAAAGTTTGTTAACTCATTGCTTGCACTCGCACGAAGGTTTTAGGCATACTAAAATTTACTTTGTATGGAGCATGGCGGAGGGTGCTTTACAATTATTTAATCCGTTTCTGGCTGAACGGACGTAAATTAAATTTGGAACAGAGGTAACTTATACCCTGATTGATACATGGGCTACCTTTCGGAAGCCTCCTTAGATGCATGTCGGAGAGTACGCTACAATGAACATCGAAATTGTTAGACTGGTAACCATGAAAGTCAGCACATGTATGTTTTCATGAAAGAGATTTTTATAATCTGCAAGTCAGTGAATTTAGAACGGCAGAGGGTACCTTGAAACTTCGATACGGTTTGACCAGTCACGATGAAATTTGGCGCATATATGTTTGTTTTTATATTTAGGAGGAGGAAGAGGAGGAGATGAAGGAGGATACGGAGAAAAAGGGGATGGAGGAGACGGACAGAGAGAGGGCGAATGAAGAGAATAAAAGAGGGGGGGATAGTGACAGATAGGTGAAAAATGAGCAGAGGGAGGGGGAGGAGGAAATGGACAGGAAAAGGGAAAGGAGAAGACGGGGAGAGGATCAGGTGAACAGAGAGAATGGGAAGGAGGAGATGGACTAATTGAAGATACGAAACCTCATGGATGTTTGTTCGTATTTTATTCGCTTGCATAACTTTTATCTGACAGAGATAATAATTCGTTGACATACTTCTTGCTCTTACGCAAAGGCTATGAAATAAATAAATACCCGGGCAATACCGGCTCTTTAACTAGTATATCATAAGAAAATGTTATGTTCGGTTTACGATAATATATGTTTATTGAGCGGAAAACGCTACACACAAGAACTAGTCGATGATCGAGCAGGAACAAAATTAATTATTTACTTCATGGTTAGCACAAAAAGTAATCCCGACACTATACGATTCGATAGAGTACTGATATGATGCCAATGAATTTCTAGTGCGAAATTCACATTTCAGTGAAATAAAATGTTTGGGTGGCTTTTATTGACCGGGAATCCCCATCCGGGATTCTGCCACCTAGTCCAAGTAATTATATTGACGCAACTTCGGCGAGTTGCTGTCGATGATGAAATGATGACGGAAGAGGGACACATTACACTCAGTCAACTGCGAGGAATCAAACCCTGCCCTCTTGCTTACGTAGTCAGCGACACTACCACTTCACCACTTTTTGACTATATTTATTTATGAAATGACACCAATACAAATACCACTGAGCTACGGCGCTGACACATTTCAATGTTATCTCAATGTTTTCTTAAATAAGAGAAAGTAATTACTTCAGGGTCCTGAGACAGTATTACGGTATTGCGTCCTCCTTTCACGGGAAACGGGAGAAATATTCTCGTGATCTTACGTGGTTAGGATTTCAATATCTGCATTCTATAGAAAAAAAAAAAACAATCAAAACAGGCTAAATTCTGATTTCCTCCGCCACTGGGCGCCTCTTTCCGTGCCATTATCATCAACTGCCAACAAAGCCACGCTAGGCCGCCAACACGGTAAATAAAATTTCACCGAAATTCGTAGTCGCATTATTATTGGTTAGGGTTTTAGTTAAGGGGGAATCAATTAAATTGATTTATTTGTTTAACATAGCTTATGGTACAGGGTGAGCACTCCTTAACGAAACCGCCTGGCGGAGATGTTTGGTGTCCCAGTGTCCGGCATGTCAGCTCAACGGCGGCCGCAGGGCGCTGATATGAAACTTCCTGGCTTGCCCGCGAAAGGAAAAGGTCCCAGGTTCGAGTCCCGGTTCCGGCACACAATTTTAATCTGCCAGGAAGTTCCATATCAGCGCACACTCCGCTGCAGAGTGAAATTTTCATTCAAGCTCCGGAAAGTTGTCCTATTAATCAGTTCGACGCCTTTCTCATCATAATGGATTTTCCTACGGCTCTGATCAGACGTCTACGAATCTATTGAAGTTGCAACCGTATAAAATAATCGCAGTACAAGAACATAAAACGAGTGACCCTGACAAAGTTTGTTGATTTGTGAATACATCCTGAATAAGATGCATCACGAAGAAATACACTCCTGACCATTAACATTGCTACACCACGAAGATGACGTGCTACAAACGCGAAATCAGACCGACAGGAAGAATATTCTGTGATATGCAAATCATTAGTTTTTCAGAACATTCACACAAGGTTGGCGCCGCTGGCGATACCTACAACTTGCTGCCATGAGGAAAGTTTCCAACCGATTTCTCATACACAAACAGCAGTTGACCGGCGTTGCCTGGTGAAACGTTGTTGTGATGCCTCGTGTAAGGAGGAGAAATGTGTACCATCACGTTTCCGACATTGATAAAGGTCGTATTGTAGCTTATCGTGATTGCAGTTCATCGTATCGCGACATTGGTGCTCGAGTTGGTCGCGATTCAATGACTGTTGGCAGAATATGGTATCGGTGGGTTCAGGTGAGCAATACGAAACGCCGTGCTTGATCCCAACGGCCTCTTTTCACTAGCAGTCGAGATGATAGGCATCTTATCCGCATGGCTGTAACGGATTGTGCAGCCACGTCTCGATCCCTGAGTCAACAGATTGGCACGTTTGCAAGACAACAACCATCTGCACGAACAGTTCGACGACGTTTGCAGCAGCATGGACTATCAGCTCGGAGACCATGGCTGCGGTTACTCTTGACGCTGCATCACAGACAGGAGCGCCTGCGATGGTGTATGCAACAACGAACCTGAGTGCACGAATGGCAAAACGTCATTTTTTCGGATGAATCCAGGTTCTATTTACAGCATCATGATGGTCACATCCGTGTTTGGCGACATCGCGCTGAACGCACATTGGAAGCGTGTATTCGTCATCGCCATACTGGCGTATCACCCGGCGTGATGGTATGGGGTGCCATTGGTTACACATCTGGGTCATCTCTTGTTCGCATGGACGGCACGACCCGTTGCTCTACCCTTCATTCGATCCCCGCGAAACTACATTTCAGCAGGATAAAGCACGACCGCATGTTGCAGGTCCTGTACGGGCCTTTCTGGATACGGAAAAGGTTCGGCTGCTGCCCTGGCCAACACATTCTCCAGATCTCTCACCAATTGAAAACATCTGGTCAATGGTGGCCGAACAACTGGCTCGTCACAATACGCCAGTCACTACTCTTGATGAACTGTGATATCGTGTTGAAGCTGCATGGGCATTTGTACCTATCCAAGCTCTGTTTGACTCAATGCCCAGGCGTATCAAGGCCGCTATTACGTCCAGAGGTGGTTGTTCTGGGTACTGATTTTTCAGAATCTATGCACCAAAATTGCGTGAAAATGTAATCACATGTCAGTTCTAGTATAATCTATTTGTTCAATGAACATTCATTTATCATCTGCATTTTTTCTTGGTGTAGTAATTTTAATGGCTAGTAGTGTAGCCACCAATTTAACTTTCTTTTCGGACGAGTCGTGGGTATGTTGATTCGCAAAATAATCGTTACTGGAGTCCGGAAAAGCCTAACGCAATTCACGAGTAGCGCCTGTATGATCAAAGTAGAAGATTGGTTCGTTGTTAGCGGCAAGAGAATAATAGGTCCTACACTTTTTCACGAAACACGTAAAGCGAGAGGTATGATGAAAACATATTGCGCCCCCCCTTTTTTTTACAAATCAAATGTTCAAATGTTTGTAGAACTTATGGGACTTAACTACGGGGTCATCAGTGCCTAAGCTTACAAACTACTTATGAACTAGCTAATACAAAGGACGGCACAAATATCCATGCCCGAGGGGGTATCGAACCCCCGACCGTAGTGGCCGTGCAGACCGTGACTGGCGCGCCGCATACCGCTTGGCCTCCGAGGCCGGTCCTTTTTTTTCCTTGACCAATTAACCGAGAGAGAACGCGCTTTCGCGATATTTCAGCAAGACTCTGCGCCGGCACATACAACCAACTTATCAACATCATCATCATCATCATCATCATCATCATTAGAGAATAATTATGGCTTTCAGCGTTCAGTCTGGAGCATAGCACCGGTGGTGTCGCACAAGTCCAAAGTGCGCGCCACCTACTTTCGCCGCGCTCCGCCATGCACGCACGGCGCGGAGTTCTTACGACGTCAGCCACGAGCGCCCTCTGCTACAACGCCGCTCGTGGCCACCACTGAACGACATCGTTCACTTGGGACTTGGGACTGAGATAGGAACCAGTTAACACTTCGGAATCAGATAGGCACCAGTGAAGACTATCGGATAGGCACTAGGCAGGCCTCTAGCTCAACTATGTATCAGCATTCTGCAGTACTGATCTATGTAAAAGTTAAGTATTGTATAAATTCTGTGCAATACATATCTCGTTCTAATTTACTCTAGTGTTTCTATTTTCTGCTGTCCCACTGCTGCTCACCTTCGTACCTGCACAAGCGTGCGTCCTTTATTCCTGTGTCGGTCTCATTCCACTCGGCCACCGACACCTACGACGGAAACGAGACACAAAAGCGGCGACGAGGCTGGGACACAAAAGCACCTGTAATAAAATTATTCCAGGATCCCTTATTCAGCGCTAAAATTGATGCCTCGTCCTATGTTAAGCCTCTTACTTCAAACCCATTCTTCACTGAATCTAAGGACCTTCTCGACTCCTGTTACCCCCCACTACCGAGCACATGACTCTCTTAGATAACCTTGCTTCTCCCATGCGTGTAACATGACCCCACATTCTCAGCCTTTTTGCTCTGCTTCATCTATGGTGTTCATTCCCAGTGTTTCTTTGATTTCCTCATTATGGACACCCTCTTGCCATTTTTCCCATCTGTTAGTACCTGCAATCATTCTTGGTACTTTCATACCTGTAACCTCTACCTTATGAATAGGATAACCTGTATCCACCCAACGTTCGCTCCCATACAACGAAGTTAGCCGAAAGATAGAGCGGTGCACTGCGAACTTAGTCTTGTTAATTACTTCCTTCTTGCAGAAGCATTAGCTGTGGTAGACCTTGATTCCAGTTCTTTCACTATGTTGCCATCCTGTGAGAAAATTCAATCTAGGTACTTGAAACTTTCTACATGTTTTAAGTTTGGTCCTCCTATTTGGCGCTCAATCTGTTTAAATCTCTTTCCCACAGACATTATTTATGTTTTGGAGATACTGATCTTCATATAATAACCCTTACACCTCTGATCGAGCTCTGAAATATGGGTTCATGGCGTGGGTTCCCTGTGTGGGTTACTGTAGTCATGTCCTAGGTCATGAACCACGGTCAACGTATGAGTGGCCAAGTAAGTGGTCCTGATAGGTGAAATACCATTTACTTTGGAATAAGGTTGGGCATGCTGAGTCGTGGTCACCTTTGTGCTCAGACGGCAAAGACTACCAAATCCACCGGTTAGTCCCTTAACCGTTAGGGTTAAAACCCAGTGGGGCCCTGGGCAAGTAAGTCTATCAACCTGCTTCCCAAGTACTTCAATATGAAACTGGCAACAATCAGAGCAAAATGCCTCGGATCAACTTATCATTACGGGAAACTTGTAGCCTGAATGGTGAAAGATATTTATGGACTCTTCCGTCAGATCTTGATGGTACATAGACATATTAAATAGCGGTATACACTATTTATTTGTTCCACAATATTATTTATTTGTGTTGTAAATAGCTTTCGGCTTCTTAGGCCATCTTCAGACCACTTAATAACTTAAGTTGTCTGAAGATGACCTAAGAAGCCGAAAGGTAGTACACAACAAAAATAAATAATTTTGTGTAACAAATATGTAGTGTATACAGTTATTTAGTGGTGAAAGAATAATCATTAATAACATTTAGCTCCCTCGTTCACCCGATTTAACTCCGTGAGATTGTGGGATTTTTATCTGTGCGGAGCATTAAAAGAAAAATTGTACTGATAAAATTACCACAAATTTGACGAACTAAACACAAACTTCAGAGTGTAATAAGCAACTTCCTCAACAGGTGTCAGAAATGCTTGAACAACGAGGCAGTTCCCGCATCTTTGCGTAATACAGGTGAGTAATTAACTTTTCTCTTTAAGTGTTTGAGTCATGTATGTTATAAATAACTTGCTCGCTATTCACGGGCGTCGGAAGACCCACTAAAGTGGCATTGTAGCTGGCATCTGGCATCGCCAGCCATGTAGTCGGAAAGGCGGCTGCGCTGAGGGTTGTCATTTTCAGGTTGCCCCCACCGAGATTTAGACGTTTTCCGCTGAATGAAATACAACCATAACACAGTGGAGTCGACTGTGTCGATAAGCCATCGCATTACGTCTTTCGCGATTGGAAGGTAGTCGCCAAGGTAGCTCGTGGTAGAACAAAAGCTGAAGCCATTGTGAAAGGAGTTCTTGCCCTTCATGTGGTGAATGAGGTGATTGAACAACTGAAAGGTTCAATTTATACCGACGCATCAAACGAAGGTAATCACAAATTTCATCCTATTGGTGAAACTTAATTGTCTTTATCGAAGATCCCGTGAGTCAGCAGAGTCAATAGCAAAGTGTTTGAGGACATGGCCTTTCAATTAATTACATGGCAGCATACTGTACAGACAGCACAAGCGCTAATTTTGAAAAAAAAGGCATTTGTTTTATTGAGAGAAAAGAATAATAAATTGATAAAATTGGTTACCCGCACCTATTGTTGAAATGCTTTCAAGTATGCATTGGATACTTTAGATGTTGGTGTAGAAAGTATTGTTTTTAAGGTATACTTGCACTTCTCAAAAGCAGCAGATCTTAGGGAGGAACTGAGACACATACCTGAATTTGTAAGAAGAATGGCATGAACTTAGAAAACAGGTAACCACTCGTTGCGTACTTTTGGGTCCTGTAGTGGATAGGGTGATGGAATGTGTGGTGTCGCACAAGTCTAAAATGCGCGCCACTTACTTTCGCCGCGCGCCGCCATGCACGCACGGCGTGGCGTTCTTACGACGACAGCCACGAGCGCCCTCTGCTGCAACTCCGGTCGTGGCCACCACTGAACGACATCGTTGACTTGGGTCTGAGATAGGAACCAGTTAGCACTTTGGAATCAGATAGGCACCAGTGAATACTTGACTTTTGGATAGGCACTAGGCAGGCCTCTAGCTCAACTATGTATCAGAATTCTGCAGTTACTGATCTATGTAAAAGTTAAGTATTGTATAAATTCTGTTCAATATATATCTCGTTCTAATTTACTCTAGTGTTTCTAGTTTCTGCTGTCCCACTGCACCTGCTACCTGCACAAGCGTGCATCATTTATTCCTGTGTTGGTTAAATACTACTCGGCTACCGACACCTACGACGGAAACGAGACACCAAAGCGGCGACGAAGCTGGGACACAAAAGAATGTAGGACAGGTTTGATGTCTTATTTTATATCAGCAGGGTCAGCTGTACGCAGAGCTTTGAGAAAGTTACCAAATATTGATGACTGTGACAGTGAAGTAAGTGAACATATAATGATCTGAAAATTGCCTTGCACTTTGTGGGTCATATCTCAAAATTTTTTGCAGCAGCCAGCGAAAGATTACAAATGCAGAATTCAACAGCCATTGTTGCACATGAATTACTGCGTATACTGAGATAACAGTTAAGTGACAGAATGTCAGATGAGGTTTTAGGTAGTTTTGTTTACGATTCATATATGGAAATTACCCCTGATAGAAAAAGGACTACAAAAACATTGAATAGTTTATTCGAATCACATTAAATTAGTTACAACAATGTTTTAACTTTTCAGATCAAAATCCTGTAAAATCTATGGAATGTCTGTCTCTAGGAAAAGAGGAATCGTTTGATTAATTTAATAACTTTGTTGGGCAGCTGAAGTTAGAAATCTGTATTAACATTTATAAGCTGTATGACGAATTTTATATTATAAAGGTTTTTTTTTCAGTTTTAGTAAGAGTGAGACGAATTTAAGTGAGAAGTGGTGAACAATATTTGACAGTGTTTAAGAATATATAATGGAAAAGTTATGAAGTTTGTTTCTCTTTGTTTAAGTACCCCTGGCTCAAATGACGTTGTAGAAAGAGTGTTTACCCGTATAAACATTAAATGGTCTGATTCAAGAAAGATGTTGAGTGTATTTGATAAGATCAAAACTTTTTATTTCTGTAAAACTAGGCTCTGTCTGGCAGAGAGTTTCTTGATAAGGTGAAAAATGATACAAACCTGCTCAATGCTGTAATGAGTACCGATAAATGTGATTTTTGAAGAATAAATAGAAATGTATTTTTGGTAAGTTATTGAAAATGTTATGGCATTGATTGGATTATTTCATAACAGGTATTAAATGTGTTCATATTTGCTAATCCCCAGTACAGTAAAACATTAATTACAAAAACGCTTGAATCCATTCACCATCCTAAAATTTGGTCTGTCCCTTATGTTGATTTTTAAAAACTGCCAACCCTAGTCACGCGCTTGTTTCAGCACCCATTCGCAGAATCTAACCTTGTGCGCGGGATCACCAGGTTTAGGTCCTTGCACTACTGTTACTTCATAGGGCCTCAACTCAAGTAACGTAGCAGCTCTTTGAACAGAGTTGGAAGAAATTTGTGTTTGCTGTGAAGTCGTCTAAGACACTTTTTAGGGGAATTTTGCACGCGGCAAGCAATGACGTCGAGATGAGGTTGTGTGCGCGTTGTAGGTCCTTGGTTACACTTCTTGCCGTAAACACTTCTCGTTTCACGAAATTTACTCATTAATTCGTTTGTGGATTGCATCACGACTAGTTAATTCGAACACCTGAAAACTTCTTTTCAAACGATCTACGGACTGTACTAGCGGACTCTGTTCGCACATGCGAATCGTAAATAAACACTCGTTGTGTTGTTGTTATTGTCTTCAGTCCGGAGACTGGTTTGATGCAGCTCTCCAACGTAATCTATCCTGAGCAAGCCTCTTCATCTTCTCATGAGAACGGCAACCTACATCCATTTGAATTTGCTTACTATATTCATCTCTTGTCCTCCCTCTGCGATTTTTACACCACACACTTCCCTCCAACGCAAATTTCACAATTCCATGATGTCTAAGAATGTGTCCTACTAATCGATCCCTTCTTTTAGTCAGGGTATGCCAAAAATTCCTTTTCTCCCCAATTCTGTTCAGTACTTCCTCATTAGTTACACGATCCACCGACCTAATCTTCAGAATTCCTGTCCGCACTGTTTATCGTCCATGTTTCACTCCCATACAAAGCAACACTCCACACAAACACCTTCAGAAAGGACTTCCTTATGCTGAAATTAGTGTTCGATGTTAACAAATTTCTCTTTTTCAAAAACGCTTTTCTTCCCATTGCCATTCTGCATTTTATATCCTCTGTACTGCGGCCATCATTTGTTATTTTACTGCCCAAGTAACAAAACTCATCTACCACCTTTATTGTTTCGTTACCTAATCTAATTCCTTCAGCATCACCTGATTTTCTTAGGCTGCATTCCATTACCCTTGTTTTGCTCTTGTTAATGTTCATCTTATATGCTCCTTTCAACGCACTGTCCATTCCGTTCAATTGCTCCTCCAGGTCCTTTGCTGTCTCTGACAGAATTACAATGTCATCTGTAAAACGCAATGTTTTTATTTCTTCATCCTCAGGGAATAATTCTGGCTTGCGGTTGTGGCGTTGTCAGACGTGACTGTTAGACTGGTGGCGGCTGTTTGACTGTCGCCACTAGCAGGGAGACGCGGCACCCATTGCACGGCCTGCGCAGCTTCGGTGTCCGCCAAACATAGACTGCGCGTGACGTAATCACGTAAATGGAACACCCTGTACACTGTTACATGCTTGTGAAAAAATCTTCTGAGTCTCATGAGAGTTGAAGAGAATTAAAGGGGTGCAGTGGTTGAGAAGAGAGTAAGACAGGGATGTAGCCTTTCTCCAATGTTATTCAGTTTGTACATTGAGCAAGCTATAAAAGAAAGCAAGGAGAAATTTGGAGAAGGAATTAAAGCTCAGGGTGAAGAAATAAAAACATTGCGTTTTGCCGACGACATAGTAATTCTGTCAGAGACAGCAAAGGACCTGGAAGAGCAGTTGAACGGAATGGACAGTGTGCTGAAAGGTGCATATAAGATGAACATTAACAAGAGCAAAACGACGGTAACAGACTGCAGTCTAAGAAAATCAGGTGAGGCTGAAGGAATTAGTATATGTAACGAAACAGTAAAAGTGGTAGATGAGTTTTGTTACTTGGGCAGTAAAATAACAAATTGTGGTTCCAGTACTGAGGATATAAAATGCAGAATGGCAATGGGTAGAAAACAGTTTTTGAAAAAGAGAAATTTATTAACATCGAATATTGATTTAAGCCTAAGGAAGTCCTTTCTGAAGGCATTTGTGTAGAGTGTTGCCTTGTATGGGAGTGAAACAAAAACGATAAACAGTGTGGACAGGAAGAGGATAGAGGCTTTTGAAATGTGGTGCTGCAGAAGAATGCTGAAGATTGGGTGGGTGGATCGCGTAACTAATGAGGAGGTACTGAACAGAATTGGGGAGAAAAGGAATTTCTGGCATACCTTGACTAAAAGAAGGGATCGATTGGTAGGACACATTCTTAGACATCACGGAATCGTGAATTTAGCATTGGAGGGAAGTGTTTGGAGTAGGGATGGGATAAACCGACCGGTTAAAACCGATACCGATATTTTAGTTTTGAATACCCGGTTCTTGTCGGTATTTATTTGGTGTCGGATGTAACCGGTTTTTTTTAGTTATTGCCAAGAACCGGGTAAAAAAACCGTTACGACTACTTCCTGTAGTAGTGGTTCAAAATATGTTTTTGTAAATAATTAAAAAAAATTAAAACTAGTAGACGCTAATATTTAGGGCTATTCCTAAAATTTCCACTGCTGTGAAATATTAGACCATTGCAGTATCTAAGAAAAGTGGTCAGTGATAATTTAAGAACAATCCCGGCAGTCAGAAACGCTCAAGAGACGCGTGTCATAAGAACTTAAGAACTTCTGCAGCTATGGAGGCATTGATGCACCTGTTGCCGTGTGGCGTAGCCTATTAGACGACGCGCGTGCACCGGCAGTAGACGAGACTTGCTTCCGTCTGGTCACGCGGCAGTTCCTTGCTGTCGTCGCCAGACGTCGCTTGTGTTAAATGGCACCATTCCGAGTGTGGAAGTACTTCACGAAGTACGGGAGCAGTGAGGTACAATGCTCCATTTGCTTTAAAAAGCTGAAAGCGGGTGGAGGTACTACAAACATGCTGTGTCATTTAAGGAGAAGGCATCCAAAATGTTTCTTGGAACAGAAGGTAAATTCGATTCATATACCTATTATGTAAGGTTGGAATAATAACTTTTAATGTTTTATCATATTGTTATGCTAACAAGTTTTATTAATGTGATTCCTTGAAAGCGAGGGACTTTTTTAATAACCAGTATGGGTTTAGGTAACATTGAACATGTGGTGCCTCGCGAGGTAGCCGTGCGGTCTGAAGCTCCATGTTACGGACTGCGCGGATCCTCCAGTCGGAGGTTCGAGTCGTCCTTAGCGTAAGTTAGTTTAAGTTAGATTAAGTCGTTTTTAAGTCTAGGGACCGATGACCTAAGCAGTTAGGTCTCATAAGAACTCACACCCATTTGAACATTCTTTGATCATGTGGTACAAAGCTTTCCTAGTTCAATTTGCGTAAATTTACACTGACAACAATCATACTGTTAGTGGGAACTGTGACTTTATTTTTCGGAATACCTCTGCAGCACTGATTGAAGTTCATTTACTGACTGTAACACACACACACACACATACAAATATATTCGTATGCACTGGCTCACAAGTCCAACTTAAGGAATGGTTGGCTCAATATTTGCAACTGCCGGATGGAAATACTAGGCCAGTAAATCTGTATGCTTCGTATATCGTCTTCTACGGACTCCTGGCTAGGTTTACACACACTCAAGAAGGCGTAGTATTGGGAGGGGATCTTGCAAAATATGGAAGGACTAGCGATTTGTCCTATAACGTAAATTTAACTAAATTTTAACTACATTTCGTAAGTTTCGGTTTCGGCCGAAACTAGAAGAACCGAAAATTCTATTGCGGTTTCTGTTTCGGCCGCAAAATATGTTTCGCTCGAACACTACTGGAAATAATAGCAATGAAAAACCGAAAACCGGTTATTTAAAAAACCGGTTATCTTGAGCAATTTTTACAGTGCGGTTATACTGGAGATGAAAAGAACCGGTATAACCTAAAACCGCCATCCCTAGTTTGGGGTAAAAGCCGCAGAAGAAGACCAAGAGATGGATACAGTAAGTAGATTCAAACAGATGTAGGTTGCCTTTCTTATGTGGAGATGAAGAGGCTTGCTCAGGACAGAGTAGGGTGGAGAGCTGCATTTAAACCAGTCTCCGAACTGAAAACCACGACAACAACAACGGCATGAAGAAATGAAAAAAAAGCTTTTACAGACTTGCAAAATTTAGCTGTTTATTTGAGGGCTCAAACAGAAACCATTCTATTGCGCAGAACCATATCGGGTATTTCTTTAAATAGCTTACAGTGTGAGAAATCTGAATTCGTATTTAAAAGCTTCCTTCTTTGTACAAAAATATCAAAATCACAACAAAACATTTAAATACCTAGGAAAAATTTTGAAAGACTCTTTCCTTGTTCTGTATAGTAATAACAATTGAATTCGCAGTCTTTGGGAAGAGAAAATAATGTTTGAATCCACATAGATTGTAAATTAAAACGATCATAATCTGGATACTGTCGTTAACACTCTCATTAAGATTATTTCTGATATGAGTGTTTTGCAGCTTTATAATTAGAGCACAACGCTAGATCGACACCAAAGGTAGCCATTTCCAGCACCTTGTGGAATGCTTATTAATATGGGTCAGCACCACGTTTTTCTCATGCTAAATACGTCTTGTGCAAGATTAATTCTGCATGCTCACTAAAATATAAATTACACATATACAGACAATTGTAAAGCCCATTTGAAACAGAATAAATTTTATTTTGTTTGTTTCTTACTTTCTGAGCATAATTATTTAAGAAAAATGTTCTGTATAAAATGTGTAAACTCTAAGGATTAGGAAAAGAGGTGCAGTTCATTCGCATTTCCAAGAAAGGTCGTCGGACAAATATACTTATTTATAGGCATATATCGCTATACTTGGTATGTTGTAGATTTATGAGAGACGTTTTTAGTAACACATAAGAACGTTTCGAAACTTAAAATCTCAGCTTTAGGATCCACCGTAGATTCCGCAGGCATCTCAGTTTACTCTGTAAGTTCACAAGATCGCAGGTAGTTGCCACAATGTTAATATCTTGTTTTAAGGTTCCCGAGAGGCACTATATACAGTTATACACTATTGCATAGTAAGAAAAATACGAGCTATGGAATGAAAAACTAACGTGGGTACCAGATTCAAAACTCCTTAGCAAATTTAATTCAAGACATTTTTCTGACAGAACAAAAATCGCCAATGTTATTTCGTGATTTCCTAAAGGGAGTATTAAAACGTCGTGACTATTCAAGATGTATATAAATGGTTTAGAGCTCAATTTCGACAGCTCCCTCTGGCATTTCACGGTCAATACGGTCCTATGACTTTTCAAATTGCGTGGGCTACATACATTTGATTACAGGTTTCTTTTTTGTGGTTATGTTGGCACATATGTCCCGAACATATGTTTTCATTTTTAACTGTGCAGCATACGTCGTTTATTTTTGACAGATAGAAAGGTTAGACGTCTTGTAGTCTGCTCGGTGATTTTATATTACTACAAATTCGGTTATTCAATTTTCGTGTCACATGAACGGTTTATTTGCAATTAAAATTACAATACAAACGGCTATTTTAGTGTTACTAACGTATTTTTGTCCGAAAAATTTGAAAAAGGGAGGTTCTGGTCTCTGTTGGCCTACTATTATGTCTGTAAAATTTAGTGCTGATGGGTTGAACGGTTCGACTTAAAAAGTGGGAACACGTTACTGACAGACATTACAAAATCGCCGTTATTTTTGCAAATATCTCTGCTCTGTTATGTTTTTTTTTTTCATATCTAGTATTGTTTCAGAGTTGTAGAGAATTGTCTCCTCTACAAATTAGGTTATTCAATTATCGTGTTAGATGAATGGTTAAGCCGTTATTTTCGTTTAAATTTCGAGCTGTCAAAAGACGAACACTGAGGCCCACTCTTAGGTTACTACTGTAACCTAAAGTGGGACAAAATCTTAAAATTAACGAAGTGTAACTAGTGGGGGCCAGTACTGGTACTAAAGTGATGTCGCTAGTTACTGAAATAAAAAACTGATTGAAAATTATTTGCGTTTATTATTTGAAAATTCAAATTAATAAAGAAACAAATTAAATTTTTAATTTCCAAGTTCCGCACAGGTTGACAGCTAAGGTGAAAACAATTTCAAAATAAATTAAAGTTGGTAGAATGGCTGAAGAACCTCACCTACTTGATTTTAAAATTAATTTCTTCAGTTTACGTTCAAGGCTGTCGTAATGTCAGAAATATTATGCAATAGTAAAACAATGTATTTGTCATTGCTGTTTGGGGATGGGTGGTGTTCACCTAAAGAGTTTGCACACAATACTGTTAACTGCACCTACGGCTGCTAGCTGCGTCTTTGCTGAAATCGAAACTAAATTTTGTCTGTCTCGCTCGACTACTGCCGATCGCACTTTCCCTGTGTCTTGATGAATCAAGAACGACCTATAAATTCTAGTCTGGTTATAAATTGGTTTGGTACATCAGTCTCAAACCAACCCACTGCATTGCCACTCAAAAATGCACTCGCAAGTGTTAACTAATGCATTCTGTCTATGTTAATGCCACATATTAAGTATCTCAGTCAACACTATGAACAACGCGCAAACCTTTAATAATCTCCACTGGAGATTCACTAAAATCCCCTTCATGACCGATCTTCTGACATATCCTCAGTCATTTGAGTTTCTACGTTTGTAGTTGGTATCGTCAGCTCCATTTACAGTATGTCTCACACAACATTTTCACCCCAAACATATCTGGAACTAGAACAGATATTGAAAAACGACTTTCAAGGTTATGAACAGATGACAGGGGCTTATGTAAGTAAGTACCATGGCACTGTCTAACACGTCAAGAGGTGTTAATTTCAACACAAACTTAGGTTTTTCTATGGATGTCCCATATTATTTCTTACGCAATTAATAGCATGAAAAATCACCAAATTAATGGCATTAGTTGCATCGCAATGCATCAATTACATCCGGAGAAATTGCAAAACTAAATTAATATTTGAAATAGGTACATATAGCGTGGTGTTAGCGCATGTCCCATAACTCAACCGTGAGTGTCGGGACGCGCTAGCTGCTATCTTCATGTATTTGAAACGTCAACTGGACCCATTGCCTTGTTACCAATGCCGTTCGTTTAGTGATTTTTCATGCTATTGATTGCGTAAGAAATAATATGTGGCATCCATTAATATATATATAATTTCAAAACAAACTTGTTTCCGTTTTAGACTCTCTCATAGTAATTACTTTCATAAGGCCCTGTCGTATGTTCATGACCATGTAAGTCGTTTTTCAATATCTGTTGCAGTTCCAGAGATATCTGGGGTGAAAAAGTTTTGTGGAACATCCAGTGTACTGGTACTAATCTTTATGAAGCTTCGTTCCATTGGTAACGGAAACTACCAGCTTGATGTTACTGCACAAAGCGTCACTTAAAAATAATAAAAAATTAAAATGAAATAAAAAAATTAAAAAAAAGTAAATAGAAGACGAAAAAATTAATACTCGTCGTTTCAGATTCCGTCTGACCAAAACATACCATACAAATTTCCACTACACTGGCTGACAACAACTCTTACAGAACAAGTACTCTTAAGTACTTAGCCTCATTGGCTGAGTATTTACATCTTGCAAAACAATTTCCTTATTTTGTGTCATCATCGTCAAAAGACTGATTATGGTTTTTAGCGTTCAGTCTGGAGTATTGTCTCACTAATAAAATTCCTCCACGATCCCTTATTCAATGCTAACAATGATGCCTCGTCTGATGTTAAGCCTTTAACTTCAAAATCATTCTTCACCGAATCTGAGTACTTTCTCCTTGGTCTACCTCGACTGCTCTTACCCTCTACTGCCGAGCTCATGAGCCTCTTAGGTAACCTTGCTTCTCCCATGCGTGTAACATGACCCAACCATCTCAGCCTGTTCGCTCTGCTTCATCTATGGTGTTCATTCCCAGTTTTCTTTAATTGCCTCATTATGGACACCCTCCTGCCATTGTTCCCATCTATTAGTACCTGCAATCATTCTTGCTACTTTCATATTTGTAATCTCAACCTTATGAATAAGGTTACCTGCATCCACCCAGCTTTCACTCCCATACAACAAAGTTGGTGGGAAGATAGAGCGGTGCACTGCTAAACTAGTCAGGGTATTGACTTCATTCTTGCAGAACAGAGATCTTAACTGAGCACTCACTGCATTACCTTTCTTAAACCTTGACTAAGATTCTTTTACTATGTTTCCATCCTGTGATAGAATACATCCTAGGTACTTGAAACTGTCTACCTGTTCTAACTTTGTTCCTCCTATTTGGTACTCAATCTGTTTAAATATCGTTCCTACAGACATTAGTTTTGTTTTGGAGATGTTGATCTTCATACCATAACCCTTACACCTCTGATCGAGCTCTGAAATATTATATTGCAACCTTTCAATCGAATCTAATTCAATCAAATCTGCCATCACATCTAAGTCATCTGCATATGCGAGACTGCTTACTTCGTTTTCACCTATTTTAATCCCGCCCTGCCAGTTTACTGTTTTCAACATATGCTCCATGAATAGTATGAACAACAGTGGTGACAGGTTACAGCCTTGTCTTATCCCTGAAACTACCCTGAACATGAACTTAATTTTCCGTCTACTCTAACTACTGCCTGACAGTCTACGTAAACACCTGCAACTTACTGCAGAAGTTTGCCTCCTATTTTATAATATGGTTGAACTGATAATAGATTCCTCCTAGGAACACGGTCATAACCCTTTCTAGATCTATAAACTACCGGGTGATAAAAAGCCAGTATAAATTTGAGAACGTAATAAATTACGGAATACTTTAGATAGAGAGGTAAAAATTGACATACATGCTTGGAATGACATGGGGTTTTATTAGGAACAAAAGTATTGCTAGACGCGTGAAAGTTCTCTTCCTCGCGTTGTTTGGTGATGATCGTGTTCTCAGCCGTCAGTTTCGTCATTCTTGGCCTCCCCAGACGTCATACCGTGCGATTATTGGATTTGGGGTTACCTGAAGTCGCAAGTGTATCGTGATCGACCGACATCTCTAGGGATGCTGAAAGACAACATCCGGCCTCACCATAATTCCGGAAATGCTTTACAGTGCTGTTCACAACATTATTGCTCGACTACAGCTATTGTTGAGGAATGATGGTGAACATATTGAGCATTTCCTGTAAATAACATCATCTTTGCTTTGTCTTAATTTGTTGGACTAATTATTGCTTTTCTGATCAGATGAAGCACCAACAGTCGGCCATTTTTTAACTTTGTTTTTGTTTTTTGTTTCTAATAAAATCCCATGTCATTCCAAGCATGTGTGTCAATTTTTACCTCTCTATCTACACTATTCCGTGATTTATTAATTTTTCCAATTTATAAAGACTTTTTGATCACCCGGTATACAGGGTGGTAGGAAATTCCCGTTACAATCTTCTAGGATTTGTAGAGGGTAGTGAGTACATAACATCTTGCATAGGAACCCATGTCCGGAAACAAATCGTATCCGTTCCACGAATGTTTCAATTCAGATGATTATCTCATCCACTCCTACTTGAGGAATGTAATTAGGCATGACCCTGTACAATTGTTGCAATCAATTTGAGAAGAATACTGAATCATTCTTTTACGTACTTTCTTTACAATTTACACCTTATGGTTTAAATTAGTCGACAACAACAAGAAGCCAGTATTTACGGCACCAACCGCAACGTGCTGATGCATTACGACAGCGGCTCCATGTGGCGACCACTAACGCCGTTACACACATTGTACCTCCGAAGCATGTTCTGGCTCACTATCTCCATCCCAGCTGGTGTCTCTTCAACCCCTAATTACATTCCTCATGTAGGAGTGGAAGAGATAAACATCTGAATTGAAGCAGTCGTAGAATGAAAACGATACGCTTCGGCACATGGGTTCCTGTTCAAAATGTTTTGTACTCACTACCGTCTATAAGTCCTAGAAGTTTGTAACGGTAATTTCCGACCACCCTGTAGATAGAAATCCCTGTTCCACTCACAGCATTTTTCCATTATTTCCCGTAAGCTAAAGATCTGGTCCTTCCAGACTCTTAAAGGCCTAAACCCACACCGATTTTCACCCAACTTGTCCTCAGATAATACTCGCACTGTCCTTTCAACAGTACCTGAGAATATATTGCCCACAACGCTAATTAAAGAGATACCTCGATAGTTGTTACGTTTTCTCCTTCAGTGTTCGAAAATTGGCGTGATTATCGCATTCGTGCAGTCCTGTGCCGACTCCCACGCATTCTCAATTATCCTGTGTAACCAATTAAATCCTGCCATTCCACAGTATTTGACGAGTTCCGGCTTAATTTCATCCACATCATTCTTTGGTAATAATTACATAAATGTTTCATATTGCCGGCCGTGGTGGCCGAGGGGACTGAGGCGCTCCAGTCACGGTCTGCACGGCCACAACGGTCGGGGGTTCGAATCCCCCCTGGGGCATGTATATTTGTGCCGTCCTTAGTAGAAGGTAGTTGATAAGTAGTTTGTAAGTTTAGGGACTGATGACCCCGTAGTTAAGTCCCATAAGCTTAACAGACATTTGAACATTTGATTTGTTTCATATTAGAGGTTACAATAATAAGATTGACGAGATCAATAGTTTTACAATTCAAATCTTACACACCATTAACTTTAGATAATTTACACATGAACAAAATATTGACATTTACAATACAAATTTCTTAACATACGAAAAATGTGATTCGGTAACAATACGTGCTGTATGATTTTAATTAACGTTTTAATGAGTGAATGTCACGAGATGCTAAATTGCAACAGAATTCCAGTGAAGAAAGCTATCTTCTACAGACAATAAGGTTTCATGAAAATAATTTGTTTATCTGAGTAGAAAAAAGTGGTAAATTACTTTACCAAGTTGAATTCAATATTTTCGAATTAATTAATGGACATTCTAATATGTAGGTCTTCCAGATGTTTTTTTACTTCAGTAATTATAATTTCTGGTAGATAGCTGTTTTTAAAACGTAGCAGAAGTATTATTTTATGGTTTACAATAACTTATAGAATGAATTAGGAATCAATCGTTGCCATTCATAGAATATAGTACTTATCTCATTGTCTCATTATGCAAATTGTGTTAACGAGATGAATATAAGTTCCATTTCCATTAAGGGTGCATAAAAAGTGGTATATAAATCATTGAATTGCATGGAGTAATTTCAAATGTCGTGTTGAAGGCGAGATTATGAATGGAACCTAGTCCGTCCTGTTCCATTATGAAATTATTGATGGATACTGTGATGATACTGCTGACCCTCTCATCTCAATTCTATCTTACGATACCGTCTGCATTGGACCCGGAATCATGTGGTCTAATAGTGATATATGTTTCGTGTGTTACAAACGGAATATCCAGCCTAGGAATCAGTGTAAGAATGCACATAGTAAGGACAGTGTCTCGGTGATACTGTGATTAGTTAACAGGTGATAGATTTCTTTAATTAAACGATTAGTATATGTCCATACATTTCTATAAACAATAGTTTTGTCATTGTAATTTATTTCAAGAACTAGACAGATTATCTATAGAAACTTTATGTAAATCCAAAAGACATGAAAATAGATAGCATTGTATATATGTTAGGCTCGTAAACAAGTTGTGTTCACCAGTTAGTTATGTTAATTAATGTAATAGTCGAGATTTCAATATTGTGATTCTCTGTATATATTGAAAGACCAGAGATTTGGATTCTATTATGAGAATTGGCAAGACATTTGATAGTTCAATATATTTTAGTAATATCTATGATGCACTCATTTACTAATTAATTGACATTTAACATGTCGTCAAACAAAAAGACTCAGATTCAGATGTTCAAATGTTTGTTAAGCTTAAGGTATTTAACTACGGGGTCATCAGTCCCTAAACTAACGAACTACTGATGAACTACCTACAACTAAGGACAGCACAAATATCCATGCCCGAGGGGGGATTCGAACCCCCCACCGTAGCGTCAGCTTAAGACTTGGAAAGATATACGCCATCTAAATTTATTTTATGTATAGTTTTCATTTTATATTGTGAATATTTTTGTGTACATAAAATGTTTTACTTGTACGTTCGATAATTGTAAATTAGTATATTTAATTGTTATGAACACTGCATATGAGAATGTCATTATTGTCAATTTTATAAATTTGCCTCACCGCCTTGCGTTAGAGGTTCAGGATTCGCGGTTGTAAAGTGCTCTGGAAGCTATGTCAGGCGGTGCTTTGAAATGGAAGTACTGTCAGTCAAGTTCTGGTGAATTGTGTACGGAAGTTATGGAAGTGGTAATGTTTCCTGGAGCAAGAAGTATTTTGATTGTAAATTAAATAATAAGTGAAAAATCTACCTACGAGTATGTATTTCTACCACAACGCCCCAGGTGGATAACTTTGCTGCGAGCAGAACCCCATTCATCACAATGATGAAAAGCTGAGTATCGTATTTGATATGTTTGAATTTGCTAGTATGAATGAACTGCAATTACTTAGTAATCTAGTAACGTTTTATTACGTAAAGAGTAAAAGTTTCACGTTCTAGTCCTACAGGGATCAATCGAACCTGACAGTGTGCCGTTTCTTCCTCAGCTCTCAAAGGCGTCAGTGTATGCCGTGTGGATGGACTACTTTGGTCGAGTTGTCGCGTTTCTTGACATTAGAGGCGCTACTACTAGCTCAAGTACACCTTCACTTGGCCTCACCTGGCTGAACAAACCTCTTTCCAGTCGCCTTACGACGGAGATATCCCTGTATACCGGGAATCGAACACAGGTCCACGTCACTGCAGTGAGCCGCTCTGACCACTCAGAGGTGCGGTAAATATGTTTGTGTTAGGTGAGTCTGCAGGCATTGTCATGGAAGGCGAGACCTGTGCTGTAAGGCCACACAGCGGTCTCAACGGTGATGATATGAAGGAAGGCATTATTGCTGATTCTGAACAAAAACTTGAAAGGAATGTATATCATTTGTTAACTGTATCCGACATTCAGCAATTTGAAGATTACGGTCGTCAATCGTCAAAAATGTTCAAAGGTTTGTTAAGCTTAAGGGACTTAACTGCGGTGTCATCTTCCTAAACTTACAAACTACGTATGAACTACCTTACACTAAAGACGATACAAACATCCATACAAGAAGTCACAAACATCCATTCCCGGGGGGAGGGGGGTTCGAGCACTACCACCTAGAGAGAATGCCGCGGCGATCTCGTGTGACGTCAGGCAGAGTAGGTTGCTCGCGCATTGCTGACTGGGTAGCCGCTGGGGCACGGCCCACAATGCCGAAGCAGCGAACCAGTGAGCTATGCGCGCGCAACCTACTCTGCGTGACGTCACGCGAGAGCGCCGCGGCCTTCTCTCTAGGTGGTGGTGGTTCGAGCCCCCGACGGGGAACGACTTCGCGCATCGCAGCATAGTGCCTAAATGAGCTCGGCCGCTCCTCCGCGGCTATTTATTCATCGTCACACATGAATACACTGTGAACGCAAAGAATAATAAATGAAAATCAAAATCAAATCAAATGAAAAATCAACATTGACGCAGCACGAAGTAATTACGGACGGCAATTAGCAGATGTGATATACATGCAGAGCAGTGGCGCTGTGTGATATTGTCGCACTATTGCACAGCTCCCAGTTTTTTTAAAACTATATGTCCCCTTTTCTTATATATTTTTACATTTAGGATGCATGACGTATATTTCCTTCCTTTTTTTTTTATGGGACTTAACTACGGGGTTATCAGTCCCTAAGCTTACAAACTACTTATCAACTAGCTTATCCTAAAGACGTCACAAATATCCATGCCCGAGGGGGGATTCGAACCCCCGACCGTAGTGGCCGTGCAGACCGTGACTGAAGCGCCTCAGTCCCCTCGGCCACCGCGGCCGGCCTGACGTATAGCATCTACATCTACATAGATACCCTGCAAATCACATTTAAGTGCCTGGCAGAGGGTTCATTAACAACTTTCATAACTTTTCTCTACCATTCCATTCTTTAATAGTGCGCGGGAAGAAAGAACACCTAAATCGTTCCGTTTTCGATCTGATTTCTCTTATTTTATTGGGATGGTCATGTCTCCCTAAGTACGTGGGTGCTAGCAAAATATTTTCACATTCAGAACTAAAAGTCGGTGATTGAAACTTCGCAAACCGATCACGCCGCAATGAATAACGTCTTTCTTTTAATTTCCACCCCAATTCGTGCAACATTTCCGTGACGCTCCCCCCCCCCCCCCCCGTGACGTGATAAAACAAAACGAGCTGCCCTTATCTGAACCTTCTCAATATCTTCCGTCAGTCCCACCTGGTGAGGGTCCCACAAGGGGCAACAGTACTCCAGGAGAGGACGCACAATTGTGATGTAGGCAGTCTCTTTGGTGGAGCTGGTAGCATGAAACATTATCAACTACTTTTGGTCGTACCACGTCCCGTAGTACAACCTCTGTCGGCCGCGTAACAAGCTTAGGAGGTTTGCACTCCTGTAACTCCATTATACCTGTGGCAGCGGCAAGTCCAGGTCTGCACCTTGTAACACGCTCACCAGGGAAGACATTCACCGAGTGCTCTAAACAAAGCTAATTTTCACAGTTAGCATGATGTCAGTTAAAGCGGAAAGGTACTTCTGAACTTTGAAATTAATAAAATGATTCTTACGCAACTCTATGCTCCAGGAGAGTGTCTCTTTTCATTGAAAGTTTGTGATGAATATCGTAGTCGTAAATCACTGGGTGACTAATAAATTTCCACCGATTAAGATAGGAGGGTGAATTTTCAGTATGGATTACGTAAGGATGAGTTTACTTATAATGCATGATATGGCACTTATTTCCAGCCTTTTAAACGACGCACGAATTTTATTTCGACCAGAAAGGTAGCTCACTAAGTAACGAGTATTTATAAATTTGAGCATCGACTTTGCCCAGAGATTTTTCTGTCACTGATATATCTCTAAATTTTGACAGGATCGTAAATTGCATTTGTAAAACTCGAATTTTGTGATTTTTATACACCACGAATTGCAGGGATGTTTATATCATGACAAATGTGAAGAGGCCAGGCATTGAGATAACGAATTATCTCCCTTGTAAGTGTTTGAGATAAAAATGTTTAGTTGAAACTTGCGTGCAGCACGCAGCTTTAGGTACCACCAGCTGCCACTCTTGTACAGGCCACCAAAGACAGATCACAATTACAGAAAAATTAGCATGACTTATTCAAGAGACATAGCGCCAAATTAATTCCATTTGGCCCTTTAGAGCGTGAAAATCCCGAGTTGGTTGGTGGTTCTTGCTCTAAAGCTACTTAATTGGGAAAATAGGGTAGGTTTTTTTTTGTTTTTTTTCTTTTTCTTTCTTCACTGCTGCTACCTAATATGACCCGACGCCTATGTACATAAGACGGGTTCTAATTCCTCACACATCCATCATATCCATTGTCTGATGGATGTGGCGTCGCCCGTGTCCCACCAACGTGGAGGTGGACCAGTTTGTCCTCTGTTTTCTTTACAATTTGCAGCTTTATTATACCATATAAATAATAAAAAATGAAAATAAATTACATATAAATATTACAATTTATAAACTGTTATTAAGTTAACACTGGTAATATTTGACATAGGAAAGTTACAATGTACAAAATTACTAAAAAAGGTACAATTAATAAAATGTTATTGAATTAAAGAGTAGGTAATAGATAATATTTAAAATATATCCACTATTTGTTCAGCTATTTAGATCTCAAAGGAGGATATACAGTACATTGATAACATTAGGCATCAAGTTATATCATGCAATTAACAATGCAGAAATACAGTACTTTGTCACTTGATATATGAAAATGTTTATATTACATTGATATCATTAAAGATAAAAATATTACAATAGAATTATCCCAATAAAACAATGGACATATGTTTCAAAAGTGGTATACAATTTGTTTGCCACATTATAAAACGATTTAGATGTTCGTCATCATAACGTGGTACATAAGTGTTCGTCACCATGTAAAACAATGGACAGATTTCCCATTAATTGAAATAATACACAATTATTTGCCATATAAAATGCAGAATAAATGCTAGTCTTATATTTATATCGTTATCATAACATGAAATGTGTAGAAGTTATTAGATGCAATTACGTGGCACGTGAAAGATCCGTCACATGATTAGACATACTTCTATAATAAATGGTATACTATTTTTTACCACCTGGTAAGACAATCTAGATCCTCGTCACAATAAGTGTTACATGAGATGTTCGTCACAACATAGAACAGTGGAAATATTTGCCATATAATAATTTTTTTACACCTTTTATTTGCCACATAATAAGACAAGATAGTTTTTTGTCACATAATAAAATATTACATTAATATGTGGCATATTAAAACTTTTAGTTGTATTTCAGTATTAGATTCTGGTAATCCGAGGTAGGGTTTGCCAAGCACAAACATTAGTTGTAGGAAAATGTCGCCCTGTGAGGCCGGTCTTAAACTTGCTGAAATGTTAGGCCAAAACTGTTTGCCATCAAGACCAGCAAAAGGGGGCGTAGAATATCGTTAATCGTCGCGATGTAAGGGTGTTGCAGACCATGCACCAATACGTTCCTCACAGGAAACAAACTGGTGGCTCAGGCAATCACTCCCGGTTCCAGTGGTATGACGGAAGGAAGTCTGGTTGGTATCTCATCTATGTCCGGGGCATAATTGGACCGTGTTTTCCATCACTATACCAAGCGCCAATCCTTCACGTGTTCTAATCTGAGTGGATTCCGATGGGAAACAACATGGTGTATTTGACAAAAAATCACCGTTGTCGCCTTAGCAACTGTTTCCGTGAAATATTGAAAAACAAATGTGTCATTTCCCCTATGTTTGAGTTTGAATTTTGCATCACATAACTACAAGCAACAATACAAACTGTAGTTCTGCAACAGTAGACGAAGTGGTCAAAATCGCTCCGCTGCTTCAAACGGTGTCAGAAAATCATCCAGATTGCAAAAGATTACCATGCGTTATGTTTTCCCATGGAAAAGATATCATGAATGTAAGTCATATAAAGAATGCTTTGGTTGCCCACAGAGTCGTACGGAGAGAAATCTTTAGAACTGAAATTCTTGCAGAAATAACAAACAGCAAATTTGACACAAAAACGCAATGTAAACACAATCTAAAAAGACTAGAGAGTTTAGTATAATGAAGGAACAAACGTCTTATGAATTTTTTGAAAAGATACTTTGACCATTTGACAACAGCTAAAATAAACATTAAGAAAAAGGAAAGAAGAGGAAGACCTTTTGTCACCCATTGCAACTGAATGATGCAGTGTGGCAAGGAGGAAAACTTATATCTAAAGAAAAACTTGCAGACTTGAAATGCCTACTGCCGTTGATCCCGAAAGATGCAAGACAAATGTACCGGTCGTTGCAAGTGATACCTTTGTGGGCGACGACATAGGTGGTTAAGAACACGTTGATTTCGAAATTGACTGCGTATAATAACAACTACCTTTAATTTTTTGTATAATTTTCATTACTTTTAAATTCACTGGTATTAAACGGTGGGGCCATTGTGATGTACTTAGTTACACTTATTTCCATTTCGAATGTAAGGAATGCTATCAATGACAATCGTAGAGGATCCATGAAGAGTCTGTAATGTTATTTGCATTTTTACAATTATTGATTTGTGTGTCATACAGTTCCATAAGTGAAACATTAATAATACAAGAAATACAGTTTTGATAACTTCAGGATGTTCATCAACCATGTTTAGTTTACAAAACGTAAATTGTTCCTTATTTAAGCTTCGTTTGCAGTAACGTGGTCTCATCAAGTTGTTAGAGGATTGTGACAGGCATGAGGCTTCCTAAGAATTTATTTTTATAACAGACCTAATGCACAGTTCAGTTATGCATAATGAGACCAAAGGACGTTCAATTCTTTTGGTTCACTGACGCATAACGAACGTGTACAAGCGGCAACTAAGCATTAGTAGGCTAACGAACATGTTTTTCATGTTATTTAGCATTTAATTATGTTGATCTTCCGTTACCAAATGCAACAATAACAATCCGTCGTCTGTGTAAAAAATTGAGAAACTTCAACAATTAAAACATTTTAAGGGAACTGTAACTTTGGAAGCCATTACATTGCGTATGACATTTTGCCGCTTGGTCTAGAAATGCATTACACTGCCTAGTCAAAGCACACGATTCCACCTGACGTCATGAGTATGGCGAAATACCCGTATTTCAGTCATAGCCAACTGCAAATTGTCAATGTTTCAAGTGATTAGTGTTTTATTTAAATCGTGGGGCTCGTTAAAATTTTACTTCTCGTCCCGGTAGTCTCGTCTGATCTGCCTAGATGTTAATATTTTATATAAATCCGAACAACATATTACTTCGTCAGTGTTTCGTAGAGACCATTAAGTAAACAAAGAAAGCTTTTTCTGCTCTATGGTTGACAGGTTCTTGATATACCCGTGTCCACTCAGTAAAAGTAACTGCCCTCGTAAAACGAAAAGCTCGTCACCACGTCACTGAAGATGATTTTACTGCACTCTTTTTGGAGAATTCACGTAATATTAGGAGGGGGGAGAGGAGTCGAGCAAAATCTCATACATTTCATCAGGGTGGGAGGGGGGGCCTGGTCAAAAATCGCCAAAATTACCTCACGTGATTAATAGACGTCCAGTTACTGAATATAAAAAGAAATTATCCGAATTCTTAAATCTAGTTTGTTTTGTCTTGTCAGTTTGCCAGTCCGTTCTGTACAGTTTGTGTCGATAGCTGTCGTTCAAGGATATTAATCAGTTAACGTTCTACACGCCTTCCGCAGCAAGGCGTCTTAGAGCGTTCGGCCATTCCACTACGGCTCACATACTGTCGCAACATTGTCGCCTTACTCCCGTACGTACAGTATTTCGATCAATTTACTTCTCACTCCAGCTGGCTATCACGCACCTGTCTGCGTGGCATAGATACTATCTGAGTATACGAAATAAAGCTCGCAAATATTTTAAACCCAGATATCGATAGGTGGTCTATTTACCACTAGTGAAATTTTCCTGCAGCGGCACACATTCATTAATCTGGCACGGAAGTTAAGAAATATGAATTTTACTTTGGTAACTGTGTTGTGAGAGTATTATATGGCTTGCGTAGGTACACGTTAACAGGACGATAACGCATCTTTAGTGAGAAATTAATACAATTAAATGAATATTCCCATATCTAGGTATCGTATACACAAACATTGGAAAGTTGCACAGGTCACTCCAATCATGAATAATAGCTTATTGCTTCTTCACTACATTGTTACTGATCTTCCTTTCTGTTACATTTCTAACATTACTTGATATTATCTTCTCTGGTGTATTGCTGAATGATTATACTATATAACTGTTTATTTATGGAGTAACGTTTATTGTTTTCTCTTGTTTGATGTTAGATTTGATGTAACCATTTCTGTGTGTTCAGATATTGTATTTGCAGTCATTGTCAGAGGGACTGAAGTGTTGTTTATGGGTAGAATTTCTCTGGAGGGTGGAGGAATGCTGTGTACGCAAGTTATTGAATGAATTATTGTAGTTATAAGTGGGAATCAGACAGAAAAATGTATAAATATTTATTATATCATCTTAGAGAATCGGGTTTCTGTCGGTAATCAGCGTCGTACTTGCAAGATATTTCGATCGCGTTACTCGCGATCTTCATCAGGTTCTTCCTGAAGCTGAATCCAGTTTATATATATATTTTCATTCTCCTCCCTTAAGGGGAGGAGCGGGCCTTCTTAGAGCGTGCTTCTTCTCTTTATCAGCCTGGGTTATTTGGTTTGTTATGCTGTTGGGACTCTGTTTATTTTGTTTGCTGGGGTATCAGGTTTGGGGGGGGGGGTGAAATTTTCCCAATTGGGAACATTCCGTGGGCATGGGGACAGCTCCGGTATTCACCTTACAGCCAAGAGGGAACCACGGAAACCTGGGCCAGAGCTGTTGGTAGTTTGCCACCTTTTTAGTTGTGTGGAACGCGTCCAGTATTTATGCCTATCTGCGGTGGCTAGGCGTTCGGCCATTGGTCGGCGCTGTGGGAGGCGCTCCATCCGACGTCCGCGCCGGCCACTAGCCGCAGTACTAGCATTTACTAGGTGTGGCTGTTCCGCCTGCTGAGTGCGTGCTTTTTGGCTCTTGTCAGTTAATCATCTCGTCATGTTACGTTCTGTTCCACCTCCAAGTAGTACTGGGTGTTCAATCTGCTGATTGCCGTCATTTAAGTTTTCTAGTGCACTATACTGTTCTGTTACCGTACAGTAGTACAAGAAGAAACGAAGATGGTTGCCTTTTTTCCATGACAAATATCTGCGAAAATCAGCAGAATACTTCGCAAGTATAATGTTAAAAGTGTATTCTACCCACCACGCAAGATTAAGGCTCTCTTACGAAGTGTAAATGATGATCCGGGCCTGCAGAAGCCGGGAATCTACCACATACCATGCCAGTGTGGTATGTCATACATTGGCCAAACAACCAGGACCGTCGACATTAGGTGTAAGGAGCATCAACGACACACCAGACTCAAAGAAGCTTCCAAGTCAGCTATAGCGGAGCACTGTTTGGAATTAAATCATTTGATGAACTACGATGATGTCAAGATTCTGGCACAAACTCCCAGATACTGGGATAGTGTTATCAAAGATTCCATTGAAATAAAAATCACGCAAAATCTTATCAACCGTGACACAGGATATCAGCTTAGTTCCGCCTGGAATCCAGCACTTGATCTCCTAAAGACGCAACGGACGCAACAGCCCACCTGTGAGAGCATTAATTCTGCATATGACAGAATGAATAAGTCTGCACAAATAATACAGATTGAACAAATGGTGCATAATCAGACAACAAATCAAGCCCCAGAAGGCGGTCACATAGAGAATAAACGACGTCATTTCCAACACCAGGGGCCAGAGAGCGATGCGGCAGGCGCTGCTAGCGGGCGCGGACCTCATAGGGAGCATTTGACCCTGCCGGCTACGGTAACAGAACAGTATAATGCAATCTGATGGATCTTATCCCCATTGGAATAACCCCTTCCTTTCTTACCTCCCCACAAGCAGCCTTCTCTACCCTATCCGATGGTAGATATCGCCTACCCGGTCCTTAAAAACATCAACCCATGGATGAAACAACAGGGCTTCGCAAGGCTCCCTCAACTCTGCAGTCACGCGCTCTTCAACCGAGATATTATGGTAGGCGATCTGCTGGAGATCATGACTGGCCGTCAATGGCATCCTATGGCAAAGTGCGTGTATGATCCACCGCCGTCGCCACAGATGTTGTATGATACGACAGCAACAGAGGTGCCTCCTATTCCACAGAAGAAACGCTCCTCAAGAATATACCGATAACCCCCTTGAAGGAGAATAACATCACAACACCTAAGAAGGCGGGGTAGTAGTAACGCCAGTCACGCAAAAGAAACTAACGTCAAGAAGGCAACTCGAATGAAAATTAAAGAAGAGGAACCCAGCAAGAAATAAACAAAGTTCCCACAAAACAATGATGCCAAAATAAAATAAAGAAGTCATTCCTTACCCAAAAACCCTGATGATATAGGAAATGCCTAATCGGTAAACCCTACTTTCTATAGATGTAAGATAGCCTTAAGATCGTGGAGTGAGCACTAGAAAGCTTAAATGACGGCAGTCAGCAGATTGAACGCCCAGTACAACTTTAAGGTGGAACAGAACGTCACATGACGAGATTATTAACTGACAAGAGCCATAAAGCACGCACTCAGCAGGCAGAACAGCCACACCTAGTAAATGCTAGTATTGTGGCTAGTGGCCGGCGCGGACGTCAGATGGAGCGCCGACCAATGGCAGAACGCCTAGCCACCGTAGACAGGCATAAATACTGGACGCGTTGCACCATGGATTCAGCTTCAGGAAGCACCTGATGAAGATCGCGAGTAAAGCGATCGAAATATCGTGCAAGTACGACGCGGATTACCGGCAGAAACCCGATTCTCCAAGATGACAACACCCCGCCGGGAAAGCCTTAATATATTTATTATAGGTTCAATTTACTGTTTCATAAACTCAGGTACAGTAATCAGAGGCTACAGTGTGAACAGTGCGCGATACTGCCAACACGACAGTGGTCGGTGAAATCTGCAGATCAGCCGAGCACGAATGTGACGACACAGCCAGCAAGATGAAAACCCGGCGTTGCTTGGGACTTATTTACACCAATCTCCACATCCTCATCCCTTCTCTCTCTCTCTCTCCACCTCCTCTTTCCTTTGTCCATCTCCTCATCTCCGCTCTCTTTGTTCATTTTCTCCTCTCCCCTGTCTCTCTGTTCGCCTTCTCCTCCCCCTTTGAATACCTAACTCCACCCTTCCTTTATCTGACGCAAATGGCTCCCAGCTCTGTGTCAACTCCTTTTCCACCTCCTCAGCCCATTTACTCCTCCAGTTATCAGTGAAAATACAATATCTCTGTTATTTTTAATGGTGATCGGTGAAGAGTTGTCTAAGTTTCTCTCCAAAAGAAATCTTAAGTAGACAATGAAGCGTTGTTTTGAAGATGCAGTGTTTCAGATTTTATCTAGATTGTAACAAAACCGTAGATTTTGTCAAAGTCCGTAAGTAAAGTACTCTCCTCCATACACCATACAAAATATTATGCACGGATTGACCTTCCTCATAGTTAGAAGCTAAAGTGTGCAAAATGTCATCAAGCTCGAAGTACAAGCTCGTCTGCGACGTACCATACGAAATTTTATGTAGACTGTGACTTTATGCGCTCCGAAGCATGGCCAGTTCCGCCTCAGACGTGGTAGTGTGAGGAAATACCTGAGCGCTCCGAGTCGCTGGCGGTTTGTTTACGTTGTGTAAGCGCCGTTTCGAAAAAAAAAAATTCAAATGTTTGTAAATCTATCGGACCAAACTGCGTGGTCATCAGTCCGTAGCTTACAAACTACTTAAACCTAGGTAAACTAACCTAAGGAAAACACAAACCACCATGCCCCAGGGAGGACTCGAACCTCCACGGCGAGCAACCGCGCGCTCCGCAGCGAGGTGCTTTAGACCGCGCGGCTACTCCACCGCGGCGCGCCGTTTCGTTTCGAATTCTTGTGTCATTGTGAATACGTTTGATTGCGTCTGTGACTGGATTGGTAACTTTGTGTAGTTCTTTGCGTCATATGCAATTAGCCCTGTTGGGTTAATTTGCAACATGGCCCCAACGATACCCACGAACAACACCCTGCAATTTGAATTTGACAAATAAACCCGAAACAAGCAACCGAGCTCACTGGAAGTGCATGATTGGGTAACGGGAACCTTTGGAATCAACACCGATAAGCATGAACCCAGTGGCCCCTAAATTGTGTGGACTCCCTAAATTACACAAGCAGGGACATCCTTTAAGACCCCTTGTACCAGCTTACACTGCACCAAGCTACAAAATTGCCAAGGAATTACACTTCTGCATCAAAACCAAAACAAAATTCAAATCTAAGTTTGGAATAATAAATTCAGTAGACCTTGTTAACAAAATTAAAGATATACCTATCCCACACAGTGCAAAACTTTTATCCTTTGATGTTAGCAGCCTTTTCACAAACATACCAATCAAAGAATGTCTTGATGTTATGACAGACCTACTTTACAGGGCTGGTGTCAACCCTGTACAAGTAGATGACATAAGACTTGCTACTCAAACATGCCTACAACAAAACTACTTCCAGTTCCAAGATACTGTATACAAACAGATTGATGGATTAGCAATGGGATCCCCCCTCAGCCCCCTATTAGCTGAAATCTTTATGGACCATTTTGAAAAACATTTTCTACATAATGAACCCCTCAGAGATAAAGTTAAATATTGGTACAGATATGTGGACGATGTACTGTGCTTGTGGACTGGCACCAATAGACAACTCAACACCTTCCTTGAACATCTCAACTCTAATCACCATAAAATACATTTCACTATGGAGCTTGGGGAAAAATCCATCAATTTCTTGGACCTAAACATAGATATCACCACAAACACACACATTTTCAAAATTTACAGAAAACCCACAACAACTGACACTGTAATACCAGCTAGTTCACAACATCCAATAGCACACAAACATGCTGCCTTCCACTCCATGGTACATCGCCTGACATCCATACCACTAACAAAACAAGATTTCCAAGCAGAATTAAATACCATTAAATATATTGCATGCAACAATGGTTATAGACCTCAACTAATAGATAACATTTTAGAAAGAAAACAAAGAAAGAAAGTTCTACCCCTCCTCTATTCCCCCACTTCAGAAACAGTAATTACTAAGACTAACTGGTGTACTATACCATATTTAGGAAAATTATCTACCAAAATTGCCAGAATTCTCAAATCATGTAAATACAGAACATCATTTTATGTAAGAGGCACTGCAGCTAACATCCTATTTAACAGCAAAGGCACAAGGGCTCCATTAAGTAACAGTGGGGTTTATAAAATAACATGCAATGACTGCAACAAAATGTATATAGGTCAGACAGGCAGGGCAATTCAAATTAGACTGGGTGAACATGAACGTAGCTGGAGATTACAGAAAACAGACTCCACCTTTGCTGATCATGTTCTGAAAGAAGGACACAACTACCAGGTCCACACAGAAGTGCTTCACGTAGCCAACAAAGGCAGAAAACTAAACCTATTAGAAGCACTGGAAATAAACAAACATTTAGCTAAAAATCCCCAGCTAGTGCTTAATGACCAGGTACAATTGAACACATCCCCACTGTTAAGCTTCACATGATGTAAACAAAACAGCCACCCACCACAGTCCAACATAATGTCACAAGTAGAGTACCCTTTCCTACCATGTTTACTTTTAGTCTTTAAAATACAACAATATATAATAACTGCACAGTAATATGTAATGTAAGGTAATTTAAATATGTGAATCTTGCCAAATGCTGTCATGTAAGTAAAAAGTAAAATTAATGTAAAAAACGAATTTAATGTACACCTTAAGTGATGATCACAACATATGCTACAGTACCAATAATGTTAATATAGTTTTTAATTCAATAATATTTAAAATGTAATGTGTTTCACCCTGTTCACGCGCAAATTAAAATGTAAAAATGTTAAGGAGGCCACTGATTATGTGAACAGAACATAATTCTGCATGGCAACAGATACTGTTTGTAATTCCAACAAATGTCAAATCCAAAGACCAAGTAATCTGTGTAGTGTATCTTTGTCTTAACATCTTTGAGAACCAAGCAATAGCGTCTTTGTCGACGCATGTCAACAGTTTACCTGACGATGGCCTAATAAGCCGAAAACTAGTTAGTTAATAAACAAAATTTAGTAGAACAAAAACAGCTTGTTTTGATTTCAACCGTAAAAACCGATCAGGTTCATACAGCCTACTATGGTTTGGAACAATACTGTTTTTACGTCAAACTGATTAACCCGGTGCTACTGGAACGTCTGGTGCTTCAACACGGAGGAGACGCTGAATTTCGACATCGAGATGGATCGGTGAGTACTGTTAAAATTTCTAATGCTAGTGCGGAGTATAAAAATGTGCGAATCTTTAACCTGCCCCCTGAAGTAGAGAACTGCTTTCTAAAAGAGGTCTTACTGCAATACGGTGACATTAGGAACATTCGCGGTGGCCGAGGGGACTGAGGCACTTCAGTCACGGTCTGCACGGCCACTACGGTCGGGGGTTCGAATCCCCCCTCGGGCATGGATATTTGTGCCGTCCTAGTTCGTAAGTAGTTCATAAGTAGTTTGTAAGTTTAGGGACTGATGACCCCGTAGTTAAGTCCCATAAGCTTGACAAATATTTGAACATTTTGAACATTCACCTTGAACGGTGGTCCAGTCAGCATAAATTACAATGTTACAATGGCGTCCGCTCCGTCGAAATGCACGTTAAAGTAAATATCCCGTCACACATCACTGTTTGCGGGTATAGAACGCAAGTTCACTACTCTGGTCAGGTATCGACATGTTATATCTGTAATCAAAGTGGTCATGTAAGGCAAGACTGTCCACAACGTGTCACAATTTTGAAACCCACCCTCCAGCAGCGCAAGAAACTGACACTAGCTTATCTCTTGCGAGAAAATCGTGTCGAAGCAGCTAGTATACCAGGACCGTCCGTCACTGAAAAAGATGCAGAGCAGACTCCGAGCAAAGAGTTCCCTCCGTTGCCTCAAAAGCCGGACGCGGATTCGAACCCGCTCAAAAGTGTCATAACCACTGCACCTACCAAGCGGCGCAAAACTCGCGATGGTAAAGCACTGATGAGGAAACGCAGGATCCAGAAAAACCGGAAAAACTTCAAAAGACAGACATTGTACAACCGTCAATTGACGTAGAAATGTACGATGACGCCACAAATCAAATGTTCGTATAGTCTATGGGACTTAACTACGGGGTTATCAGTCCCTAAACTTACAAACTACTTATGAACTACTTACGAACTAGGACGGCACAAATATCCATGCCCGAGGGGGGATTCGAACCCCCGACCGTAGTGGCCGTGCAGACCGTAACTGGAGCGCCTTAATCTCCTCGGCCACCGCGGCCGGCGATGACGCCACACAGCGACTCGCGATACAACCCGTAATTAAGCAGAAAACAGAGCAGGAAGTAGTGCCTCCGTCGGAGTGTTCCTCGCCGCCAACACCTCAAAGCGCGGTGCCACCACAATCCCACCAGGAAGCGATACCCGATGTAAACATACACAGCCTGGAAATCACTGCAGGTCAACAAACCGTATCCAGGTTACACGAACACGAAAGAAACGCCGCTGGCGATACCGATAACAAAGTGTCGTCAGCAGTGTATACACACTGCCTGATTCAGGAATTGTAAACGCACACGCGACCATTGCAGGCACTAGCGGTGACTGGCCGGACGACGGGCAAAGTTCGGCGCGCACCAAAGACGCGGTAGCTGCAAATCGGAAGACAGAAGTGAGGCAAGATTTTCAAACTTCAGTAAACGTTGAAAAATTGACCTCCACTTTTCGGACAAAGAAAACGGTACAGCCTAATGTGATCTAAAAAAGTAAAGTAAAGAGCGGACTGATCACACAAAAACCAGTGAAGGATCAGATGTTCGAATAGCTACGAAGATGGATTGGCGAAGTACTGATAATCCTGTAAATTTAAAGTAGCATGCAACCCAGTAGCACACAAACTGATAAGTGTAAATATAACTGGTCTAACATCCGATCTGAAACTTTCAGCACTTAGTTTACGATTCTGAGGCTGATATCTTATTTTTACAGGAAGTAGCTGTTTCTACATTACAAATCCCAGGATTTCACACAATAGAGAATGTAGCCCATGGAAAACACACATGCACGGCCATCCTAGTCCGGGAAGGAATTCCCGTAACAGATATTGAAAAGCTTGAGTCTGGTCGTGGCATTGCTTGCAAAGTATTTGATGTCACATTCATTAATCTTTACGCGCCTTCAGGAAGTAGTCACATATCTGACCGAAGTGTCTTCTTTAAAGATGAAGTTATCTATTTATTACGAAAAGATCCACCGAATGTCTTGCTAGGAGGGGACTTCCATTGTGTCCTCCACCGAAAAGACCGACGGCCGAACTTTAATTATTGAAAAGATCTTCATGAATTTGTCAATAAAATTAGACTGCAAGACACATGGGGATTCTTTTACCCTACCCAAGTAAAATTCACGTTTCTGACTCCCACCTCTAGTAGTCGTATCGACAGGATTTATACATCGTCCCACGTAAGTAACCGTCTTAATGATGTTGATGTCACACCAGCACCATTTACAGACCACTGTGCGCCGGCCGCGGTGGCCGAGGAGACTGAGGCGCTCCAGTCACGGTCTGCACGGCCACTACGGTCGGGGGTTCGAATCCCCCCTCGGGCATGGATATTTGTGCCGTCCTAGTTCGTAAATAGTTCATAAAGTAGTTTGTAAGTTTAGGGACTGATGACCCCGTAGTTAAGTCCCTTAACAAACATTTGAACATTTTTAGACCACTGTGCATACGCCGTGACAATCACTCTAGATAGGCAACCCACTAAAAGCTTCAGAGGGCAGTGGATGCTGAACACATCGCACCTCCAGTATATAGAACTTGAAGAGGTTATCGTAACAACTTGGAATACTTGTCTACGCTCTATGGATAGACACAGATCAAAATTAGAGTGGTGGACTCTCACGGCTAAGAGGAAACTAAGGTAAGCTTTAATCTCTTATAGTTATCATAGAACACAGGATGAGAAACGGACCACCGAATTTTACTACACAGTTCTAAGCGAATTATACGAAAAATCTGCTGACAGTAACACAAACACAGCACAAATTAAGAGGTTGAAAGCAAAATTAATTAGTATCAAGAGAAGACAACTTGAGGGACTAAAAATCAAGTCCAAAGCGAAATCTGTTAGTGAGAGCGTGATAACATCTTTGTACCATCTCACTAAGCACAGTAAACGGCGTTCACTAACTTTTATAGATTGCCTTACCGCTCATAATGGTGCTCTACTAGTGGAACACAAGGACATCGTGTAAGAATTCCGAGGTACCATTTGATAACAATTTAGCATCTGTGTTCGTTCAAAATCTTGTATGTAATGTAATAGCAGACGACAACGCAGATCTGTTGTCGGACTTTACCGTTTCAGACATCTTAGAATCAATCGTGCACTCCCCCGCCAACAAGTCCCCTGGGCCAGATGGACTGCCCAAAGAATTCTATCACCGTTTCTGGCACATTATGGGTCCGACCTTCACTGATATTATAAACGAAATTATCCGTGGGCAGAATATACGGGAAGTGTTTAAAGAAGGCAAAGTGGTATTAGTTCCAAAAAAACAGTCGCCAACTTTACAACAATCATGTTGCTAAACTTTGATTACAAGACTGTGGCGAGAGCAATTAAAAGTAGAATGACCCCAATAGCAAAAAAAGTCATCCAGTATCATCAGACGCGTATCCCAGGTAGGAATATCATGACCACTACAGCCGAAATCAGGGATGTCATTGGGATTAGTACAGCAACCAATGTCGACTGTGCCTTACTTTCTGTGGACTTCTCGAAGGCTTTTGACCGTGTCAATCACCAATATTTGCTGAGAATCATGGGTAGGGTCGGGTTAAATAACAGAGCTGTTACCGTGTTGCAAAACATAGTCACGGGAATTCAAATGTTCAAATGTTTGTAGAACTTATGGGACTTCACTACGGGGTCATCAGTCCCTAAGATTACAAACTACTTATGAACTAGCTAAGACTAAGGACGGCACAAATATCCATGCCCGAGGGGGGATTCGAAGCCCCGACCGTAGTGGCCGTGCAGACTGTGACTGGAGCGCCTCAGTCCCCTCGGCCACCGCGGCCGGCTTCACGGGAATAACCACTCGAATTAACATCAATGGACAACTGACGAAAGCCATCAATGTCAAGAGAGGAGTACCCCAGGGCATTCCCCTCTCTATGATGTTATATGCCCCCTCATTGGAATCACTTTTAAGAACACTACAGACAAAGTTGTAAGGGCTATCCCTTTCGCAGGCAACCTTTGCTATTCGTGCGTATGCGAAAGATGTGGTAGCAGTCGTTCGTACTGAAGACGAAATAGGAATGTTGAAATCGGAGATAGATAGTTATGGTCGGGTGTCAGGAGCACGAATCAACGAAGAGAAATGCAAAATGGTCAGCCTTAGAGGTTTCGAACAGGTAACGACCACATGGGTAAACATAGTGGAAAATCCCAAATCCCTGGGAATTATTTTCGATAAATATCCACTTAAAATGGTGCAAAAAATTGGACTGCGATCACAAATTGTATGCAGGGACTCATCTTTTAAAACAATTGGCGAGCTGTGACGCTTTTGGAAAAAAAAATTGTCAACATTTACGTTTTTCCAAATCATACTACCTGGCACAAGTATTTCCATTACCGACATTACCAGCTAAGAAGATTATGAAGTTAACCTGAATATTTTTATGGACGGGTAACATATTTAAACTGGACTGCCTCACGCTCATGAAACCGAGAATGGAAGGTGGACTGCGCCTAACTGCCGTCGAATGGAAGGCCACAGCACTGTTTCTCAAGCGAACATTACCAACGATATCTGACAATCTACAAACCCTGACTGCAAAACTGTTCCAAATAGTATGCCCGAAAAGTTTGAGCCCACCGATTGATATCAGTAGTATCAATACCATTTGAACCATGTGCGACAGTACCACCTCGAACTAAGCTATGTGCGTGACGACATGTTAACTCGCACGATTTAAAAACCAAGGCTCTAATGCAGCACTGACGTCGAAACAATAAAGCAAACACCATATTGAAACCAAGTTTCCTTCTTGCCACTGGAAAATTATATGGAAGAATATCAGTCTTCAGACACTAACAATGGAAGTAGTAACGACGTGGTATCGTGTGGTGAATAACACAGTGGCTACTAACGAAAAATTTCATCGATAGGACTGAAACAAACCGACAAATGTATTAAGCGTGGACTTGTCGACACATTAATACACCGTTTCACCTTCCGTAGACACTTAGAAAATCGGAAATGGGTCAATGATATACTTGCACAGTTATCAAACGGGTAGACAACACCCTGAGTTATTAATAAAACCGGATAAAATGTTCTACACCCCTGCAAAGAATAACACGGTGATGTGGCTATTAGCAAATTATGTCAATTATGTCATCACACAACGCGGAGAAGATGACTTGACCAGTCTCCGTGCTTATATGCAAACAGAACTCTGGAAGCTACGAAAGACAGAAAATTTGCCAAATTTCTTTGGCAATAGAATGAACATTGTTTTTGAGAAAGTAAGAGTCGGCTAGTACGCCACTCACAGCTACCAATGTAGAGTGATGTGTTGCTAAAGCTGAACAGCAGCTTCACGGAGGTAGTACCGTTTCCACGAAGGAATGTTATGTTTTGTCAGTGTAAATGGTTTTTTCTATTTTACCTGGTTTCTTTAGTTCAAAGTCTTAATTTCATGAAGAAAAAACACAGTATATACAGTAACTGTGGATTGTGGGTGGTTGGTGCTAACCCAAGGCGCTGCAAGTGACAAATATGTATATAAAAACTATAGGATTTTTTTTTTTGTTTCAGCTGTAGTAGTGTTGTCTGCACTGCTTAAAGAAGAAAGTTTTGTTTATGTAAAAAAAAAAAAAAAGAAAGAAGCACAGTGGTAGACAGTGCCAGACTACAAATCCAAAGGTCACGGGTTCGATCCCCGCCAGGTCCTAGGATTTTTATCTCTCACTTTCCACTTCTTTCACCTCTGACCGTGTCGCTGATGTGAAAAATACCGAGTAGCACCGTGGTTCGGAACCCACGTTAAACTGTAGGTCCCCCTATAACTGGATTGTTGACTGCTTTATCTTATCTTTTTCTGTGACCTTACTCTTGAATTACAATTGAAGATAGAGCTATATTTACCTTACATGTTCCTAAAATATTTCGGTTGAGTGGACCATAGGAAAAGAGAAAAAAATACACAATCGAAATTTTTTGCCCCCGCGTTTTAGTGCAAAAAATAACTTAGTTGGTTAGCGCATTACGTTGTACTTTGCGGATTCGGGATCGATTCCCGCTACCCCCAATATTTTCATTTTTTATTTATGTATTTATTTCAAATTCTCATTAAAACCATACTTTGGTAACAGTAAATTTCTTCTGCTGGTGGTTTTCATCTCAGTGATTCGGTACGCTTGGTATGCATAAATTTTCTTACTTTAAATTCACATGGTGTGAACAATATTTATGTTTTAAATGTTTCTTTGATGAATATCACCCTGAAAAATGTAACTTCCAGAGACAGCTGCTAGAATTTTCTGAAATTTTATTTCATTCCAAAGTTCGCCGAAATCTGAAAATTAACTGTTTATTCACGTTAATTAATTGAAATGATTGTAGGTAATCTGAATATATTAATACCGCACTGATATACAGAATTGTTCAATCATATTTAAAATTTCATCAGGATCGGAATACACTTGTAGAATCTGACGAAGTCCTTATGTAAAGTATCCTCCTTGATGCACCACCCACAATTGTATGTTACAGTGACCTTTCTCTTGTTTTGAAGGTCAAGTGTCCAAAATGTCATGAGGATTTTAGGATGAATAAAGTGTCCTCATTAGCATGTCGTACGATGCCATATCATTGTTTATGATGTCATATCTACTGAACTATTTGTCGTACAGTCATTTAATGGTGCCTATGACCATCGCGAAAAAGCAAGCAATATGTTGACAAAGTTTCATCACAATCGGTTGAACGCATAAAATACGAACACACAATATAATGTGTGTGTGTTGTAAACGTAAGAGACTAAACGGCACACACAACCATGCCTGAGGAACGACTGGAACCTCCGACGGAATCTGCCACGCAATCCGTGGCATGGCGCTTCAGGCTGCGCATCCATTCCCGCGCGGCGACTGAGGTGCTGTACACGTGTTTAGTGAGGAACGCAGGTCATTGACCACGACGCTGCTTACCACACTAGGAGCTTCGACCATACTCACGAACCACAGATATTGCCGACACGGGTTGGCTTGCGGGACTCAACGATATTTACTGCAGTACCGTAGGTGCAACCACAACAGAGGGGTATCTGTGTAGAGGCCAGAGAAACGTGTGGTTCCTGAAGAGGGCAGCAGTCTTTTCAGTATTTGCAGAGGCAACGGTCAGGATGATCGATTAAGCTAGCCTTGTAACATCAGGTAATATGGCTTGAGTCTTTAATTTTCCCGAGGACATGCAGGTCTACTCTATGAATACATGATGGTGTCTTCTTGGATACAATATTCCGGAGGTAAAATAGTCCTCCATTCAAATCTCCGGCCGGGGGCAAGTCAGGAGTATGTCGTCATCAGGAAAAACAAAACAGGCACTCTACGGGGCGGAGCGTGGAATGTTCTATCCCTTAATCTGGTAGGTAAGTTAGAAAATTTGAAAAATGAAATTGATAGGTTAAAGTCAGATATGGTGGGGAACAGTGAAGATCGATGGCAGAACGAACTGGATTTCTGGTCAGGTGAGTACAGGGTTATAAATACAAAACCAGTTGGTGGTATTGCAGGCACAGGTGTGATAATGAATAAGAAAATAGGAATGCGGGTAAGTTAGTATAAACAGCATAGTAAACGAATTATCGTAGCAAAAATAGACACGAAGCCAATACCGACCACAGTAGTACAAGTTTATATGTCAACTAGCTCTGACCTTGATGAAGAGGGTGAAGAAATGTACGAGGAGATAATAGAAATTATTAATTACATTAGGTTATGAGATAATACAAGTAGAATATTAGTTTTGTTATTTGGGTAGAAAAATAACTTCTGATGGTCGAAGTAAAGAAGATATAAAATGCAGAATGGCTGTGGGAAGAAAAGCATATCTTAAGAAGCGAAATTTGTTGACATACAAGATAATTTTAAATGTTCGGAAGTTCTTTCTGAAAGCATTTGTCTGGAGTGTAGCATTGTATGGAAGTGTAACGTGGACGACAAAAAGATGATAGAATATTTTGAAATATGGTGCTACAGACGAATGATGAATATTAGATAGGTAGATCACGTAACTAATGAGGAAGTGCTCAACAGAATTTGCGAGAAAAGGACTGGCATATCCTGAGTAAGAGAAGGGGTAGGTTGGTTGGTCACATTCTGAGACGACAAGGAATCGTCTACTTAGCATTAGGAGGAAGAGTGTGGGGTACAAATTGCAGAGGAAACGTTCAAATGTTTGTAGAGATTGTGACACGTAATTACGGGGTCATCAGTCCCTAAACTTACAAACTACTTATGAACTACATTACACTAAAGACGGCACGAACTTCCATACCCGACGGGGGATTCGAACCCCCGACCGCAGCGGCAGTGCAGACCGTGACTGGTACGCCGCAGACCGCTCGGCCACTGCGATCGGCTCATATAGGAAGGACGAGGGACGAATACAGTAAGCAGAGTGTAGGTTGCCGTTCTTGTTCTCATATGCAGACGCTTTCACAGGACAGGGTAGCGTGGAGTGTTTCATCAAACCGGTCTGGGGACTGAAGTGAGGACCACAATAAAACAGGAGCTTCGAATCGTGAGCTGAAACAGCCTAATAAGTAGTGTGGAGAACTGGCACAGAGGCAAAAGAAAAAATATTCGTTAATTCTGGATTACTCGTGTTGGACGCCACTCTACAGCGACAAGGTCGTTGTGCTTCTTGACTTAATAAGATGCCGCCGCTACAACAATAGTTATACGTAAAATGTACTGTCTGAAGCTAGAGGGAAGACAAGAGCTATTTTCATTATTTTATTTTAATAAATTCAGCAAACAGCCACTATTAATATGTTTTATTCAAACAAAAACGCGCTGTAGGTTTCCTCCCGTCTTAAGTTGGCGTAATTACAGTTTTGCTTCAGTATGTAGCTGGCGACATCGGTTCGAAAGCTGCAGATGGCATGTGCAAAATAAATAAACTTTATTTTGATTTCTTTAATTTCGCGCGTTTAACGTGTAGCGCAGAGCATGTTGGGTGAAGCTGTAGCTTTGGCTGAATAAATGAAAGATGGGAAAAGTACCCTTGAAGAAGTCTCCGTCTATGACTGTTCCCTGACAGGCAACTTACCTGCAGATCTTCTGTGCCAGGCGGTCGGACTTCGTCTCTTATAGCAGGGCTTTCAGCATCTGGTAAAATGTCTACAAAGAGGGACAGAAAGGGAAGGTACAGACAATGAAAGTCGGGATATCCAGTCGAAACAAATATTAAAATCAAAGCACCTAGAGGCGAGGTAGCCCTATCACATATTCCCATAAACCCTCACACACTGAATGCAGCCACTGGGCGTGGAATAGGCTTGCTGTAGGCCAAGAAACTAGCCACGAGTTCGCGCACGATCACAAGAACAGGGGTCGGACCTAGGCATCGAACATGCTACATACCGGAGTAGCAGCTCCCGAATAGGCGGCACAAATGCAGAAGTAAGGCGATCGCAACCACGGGCAATGCGAAGTATATCGTATCGATGATCATGTCGAGTTCGGCGTGGAAGTCTGGGACAGGCTGCTTGCTCCCAAGGTAATGGGAAGCACGTGTCACTAAAAGACGGTAACTGCCGCTCGCTGATCTCTCGATGTCGGTACCTCCAGGAACTGCAACGGAATAAGGTCGGGAGCAGCTCTCCAGGCTATTTAAAGAAGTGACCAGTGCATTAATGTGCACCTCCGCGGTTGGTGAAAAGGTCCCTGTAGCCAACCTAACAGAGAAGGAAGGAATCACCGTTACTTATCTTGTGCCCACCGGCATTGGAAGTGTTCCAACACGCCATGTAGGGTGACCTGAACTGGCGCGGATTCGCAGGACGCGAAAACTCGTCTCCGCCACCGCCACAGCGACGGTTTGAAATAACGGCCGAAGAAAGAAACTAAACAAGATTTAGCCATCTTTGACATTGTCTGTAATAATTAAATGTGCAGTGCGAAGATTATGCTGCTCCCTCCAGCCAATGCTCCTCCATGCACACAATACATCGGTAGTGTCTGTAGGCCTGGGAAAATTAATTTTATGCCTATAACCGTACGTTGAACTTGATGTCCTCCAGTATAGAATGCTTATTCTTGTTCTCGGAGCTATGAGGTCAACACCCACCAACGCCTTGCTAGTGGAAGCGTCTGAAATGCCGTTAACTATATGTCGACAGATGCTGTCCGATATTTTCCTCCTCAGCCGAGCGTCAATATGTGATTGTGCCTCTCTCTCAAAACGGTGCACCAATTTTGGAGACTTACAGAAATGCGTCACAGAAGAGGCATGACCCGAGTTCCTTTACTGGTTCGCAGCTATGAGAAATGGAGACACCTCTTCCCACTCATCAAACAGGACACCAAACTTCCTTGCTTCCGTTATTCGTATCATCTGTTTTTCAACCCAGTTCCGGTGACATACTTGCCGTCCGACTACACAACGGGAACCAACATCACTCTCGACGTGGAACAGTTTCTTCTCCGCAACTGGCCACAGCATGCTCACATCTATACTGACGGCTCTAAAACTGAAGCAGGAGTGGGATACGCTTTCTTTTGCCTCTCCAACGGCACCTACCGAATGTTTGCGCTTCCGCCTGTGTCATCTACTTACACGGCATAGTTACTGGCCATCAGGGAGGCCATTTATTACAGCACACGAACATTTGACTCTATATTGATGCTCACGGACTCTCAAAGCGTGCTGAAAAAATTACAACATCCGACGTTTGACAAACAAACGAACAGATATATATTGGTCGTCTTGGAGGCCATAACGAATGCACAGACAGTGGGCATCGCCATCCACTTACTTTGGATTAAAGGACATCAAGGTATACGCTATAATGAAACAGACTGCCTCGCCAAGAGAAGAATTACGGAAGGACAACGCTGCCCCACGCTGATTCCATACAAAGACTTCCGATCGACGATTCGGAAAGCTGCCTATCGCACTTGGGACCACGAATGGCACCTCTCTCCTCCGTTTAAGGGAGGACACCTGGCAGCTATACAACCAACTGTCTCCTCTCGACCATGGTTTTCGTCGATGACGCTTAGTAGTCGTCATGGAACGTCTATCATTCGGATGAGACTGGGACATGGATGTTACCCTGCCCACCTACACCGTTTGAAAATCATCGCTTCTCGGCATTGCGACAAAGATCGAACGGCAGTGGCGGATCTCAACCACATAATACTGGCATGCACCAAGTACACGGCCGCACAAAGTGTATTCTACAGTTAACTGGTTGCAAGGGGTTACCCCCTCCCCACAAGTGTCACTGTCTTCCTTCATGGATTCGACAAGTTTTAAGTACAGTTTACTGATGGACTACCTCAAAGTCACCGGCATACTACTCTAATTTAAGAGCTGGTTGTTTAACTTGAACATGCTCAATTGAAACTGCATAAGTAATTTTGTATTATATTTTGACTTTTCTATGTCTTTGCACCTCTCATTTGGTTTTATGCTGTTTGCACTTTCGTTGTAGTACATCTGTCACTCGTACTGTTAAATATGTATTGTTTTATGTCTTTTACATATGATTTTTCTACTTTTATTCTAAGGCTGTATGATGTGAGATACCTATTAGTATTGTGATATACATTGTAAGAATTTCAATTCTATTGTAATGTTGCCACTGTAATAACCGCTGGCTGTATGGTCACTGTAACCAAAAGCCATAATATAGAAGCAGAATAATCATACGATAAAATTTTAAAGATTATTAATTAGCTTATTAACCGGTCTGAGTGTGTAATTAATAAACTTGGGATTTCATCTGGATTCAGAATTTGTAATTAAATTTTACGTATTATTTTTATAAATCACTCTTCCTTTGTCTTAGAACTGACCTGAAAGATTCTGTGGCTTTTCACGTGTCTTTTAGCGTTACCACAATTCAGTGCGATACAGACTTCATTAAATGCTGTGCTTGATAATAATTGTAATCTTCTCAGCATGATGGTTCTTGGGTTTTCTGTTTGATACTGTAGCACAAAGATTTTGTATTTCGCAATTTGTACAAGGTCTTTGCACTATCCGCCATGTTGATGACGGACAAGTTTTTATTTACAATTAGATGTATGGCCAGAAGCATATTTTACTAGGTTTTCTGCTGTGGTTTATAAACATTGAAAATGTGGCACGAATGTCCTGAGTGCACAATTTCCGGTTGTTGTTGTGGTATTCATTCCGCAGACTGGTTTGATGCAACTCTCCACGCTACCCTGTCCTGTGCAAGTCTCTTCATCTGAGAATACTTTTGAATTTGCTTACTGTATTCATCCCGCGGTCTCCCTCTACGATTTTTACCTCACACGCTTCCTTCTAATGCTGAGTTGACAATTCCTTGATGTCTCAGAATGTGTCCACCCAATCTATCCCTTCTCTTAGACAAGATATGCCAGAAACTCCTTTTCTCCCCGATTCGGTTAAGCACCTCATTAGTTACGTGATCTACCCATTTAATTTTCATCATTCGTCTGTAGCACCACATTTCAAAAGCTTCTATCATCTTTTTATCTGAACTCCTTATCGCCCACGTTTCACTCCTATACAGTGCTACACTCTAGACAAATACTTTCAGAATGGATTTCCTAACATTGAAATTAATACTGGATGTTAACAAGTTTCGCATCTTTAGAAACGCTTTTCTTCCCAAAGCCATTCTGCATTTTATATCTTCTTTACTCGGTCATCATAAGTTATCTTGCTACCAAAATAACAAAATTCATCTACTACTTTTATTGTCCATTACCTTTCGGGCCCGGTGGCTTTGCCGGGCTCCGTGGCTCAGCGCGCCCGGTAAGAGAGATCAACGTTCTCTGTAATAAAAGAGATGAGCCAAAACCTCATCGAACGAGAACGAACAAACCCGATCAGCGTCCGCAACGAACAGAACTACCCATAGAACAAAAAAAGTGGTGTTGGGGTAAAGTGCTGGACTGGAAACCGAAGGGTCGCGAGTTCAAAACCTGGTCGGATCTCGGATTTTTTCAGTCTGCACTTTAACCCACCCTTCACCTCTCAACGATGTGAGGAGTCGCCAGAAACGACACGTGGTTCGGATTCCACGTTACGCTGTAGGTCCCCTTTCCCCGGTTTGATAACTGGGGTAGGCTAGGGACACGCAAGTCGCCGAAGTGGCGTCTAATTAAAAGACATGCACCAGGCCAATGAGCCACACGAAATTATTATTATTATTATTATTTTCTCATTACCTAATCTAATTTCCGGTTATTTAACCCTGCGGCGGGCGCGTGGCGGCATACAGTGCCGCCAATTTTTTTTTTCTTTTAATAATTACGTCAGCGTGCCCGAGCACGCAACAATGGTGCTAGATATGCTTCGATTGTTTAGTCACGCGCCAAACTACGTTACTGCGCCACCAATATACTCACCATAACAGCTGTGACTGACCTGTGGAGTGGACGACTGCACCGAGACGGCACTGCGTACCGCACGCGCCCGGTAATGTAAGTACATGTAGCCGTATCACTGTCGGATGTTTTGATGATTAGAAGCTTTGTGTTACAACTCTGTGGGTGTATTATGATTTAGTTATTAACATTGCTTTGGTATTAGAATTATTTAATTGTCTCCCAGGTCCGCACAAAGGAAAGGACTAACAACAGAAGAAATTGAGCGTCTTCTTCTGTAAGAAGGTGTGGGAGGTGCCATCTTTGTGCTGGTAAAATAAATAAAACTACTGTCACTTGCAATTGCAGGAAAAGATTCGTTTTCAAACAACATTGCCACAATGTTGTCACATGTAATGATTGCAGAGCTTCTCTGGAGGAAGAAAGAGTGTGATTCTTGATATGTATTAGCTGATTGCCTTATTCTTTATTATTACTACAAAGATTTTATACATATTACACATTTTTGCAAAACTTGCTTTCACAGTGGTAAACAATCAAACCATATCTGTGGTTATAATTTATTTAGAATTTGTTATCAAAATAGTGCTTACGAAATATCCTGGGAACTTATGTCAGATATACTGTAACAATTTTAATTTTCCCATGCACCCTCTATATATGTATACAGATCATATTAAAAGTTGCTGTTAAGAATGATGTTATACACAATAAATAATTAATTCCACCCAAAAATTAAAAAAATAGCTTTTCTCTGTATTTAAATGTAGGCGGCACTGAGTGCCGCACGCGCCCGCTGACGTAACAATCTTAAGCGCGCCTGCCGCAGGGTTAAAATTATTTCGAGGATCATAAACTAACATTATACGTTTTATACAAAAGATAAATTCTACTTGTTTCAATAGTAAAGGCATAATAAATATGTTGCAAGAACTTACGCTGGGGTCACTCGTGAGGTTTGATGACTGAAGGGCGTTGTCACAGGACGCCGAGCCCGAGAGCCGCTGATTGGATTTCGGACTAGAGCTCTTCACACCGCGCCTGCTACAGCACCACGGATCGGGCTATTGCTGCATACCGCATTAGTCCACGGGACTGTTAGACGGGCCGCAGATGCTGCGACACGTGCGGCTTTACCTGCGCGACTGAGCACGACGCTGATCGCGCATCTGTGGCGCTCAGGTGCGCGCAGCGACACGTTCTTGGCAGCGGCGTCCAGAATTGGCACGCACATCAATCATCAGGGCCGAGCTTAGGCTGGTTGCACACACAGCGAGGTTGGACTGCCGGTAAAATATCGGCTGATATTTATCTCTGGAGCGTTGTTTGCACACACACCGGAATTTTATCTGTCAAACGAATAGTCGTGGTAGAGTGAAGTTGATTGCAAACATAAATTAAGAAATCCTAAATGAATTTTAATAATACAGTGGAACCTCTCAAACTCGACACAATGTGGACTTAAAGGTTGTCGAGTTTCGAGGTTGTCAAGTTTTAGGGAACTTAACTATAAATAACTAGGAGTTGACTAAAAAAGCTTATTTAGATTATTAAAATTGTGCATTTATTGATTTATTATATACAATTATATATTTATAGCAACATTTATAACTTATAATAAAAAAATTGAGACAAAAGGCCTAGTTTTTGTGTCCCAACTTCGTCGCCGCTTTTGTGTCCCAGCCTCGTCGTAGGTGTCGGTGGCCGAGTGGAACGAGACCGACACAGGAACAAAGACAGCCCGCTGGTGCAGGTACGGAGGGGAGCAGCCAGAAACTATAAACACTCGAGTAAATTAGAAAGAGATATATATTGCACAGAATGTAAGAATACTTAACTTTTACATAGTACTGCAGAATGTTGATACATAGTTGTTAGAGGCCTGCCTAGTGCCTGTACAATAGCAAAGTCTTCACTGGTGCCTATCTGATTACGAAGGTCCTAACTGGTTGCTATCTCAGTCCGAAGTCCCGGTGTCTTTCCGTGGTGGCCACGAGCGGGGTTGCAGCAGAGGGCGCTCGTGGCTGTCGTCGTGAGAACGCCGCGCCGTGCGTGCATGGCGGCGCGCGGCGAAAGTAGGTGGCGCGCACTTTTTACTTGTGCGACACCACACTAGTAGAATCTGAAAATACAGTGTTCATTACAATTATTACTGAAGTTGTTTATGCTGCTTATAAAAAGTCCATCACAGTTGTGGGAAGTTTTCTGAACACTAGAAGAAAAGTGTAAAAGAAAACTTACTGAAGTCGTTTGAAAAACCCTGTGATTGAAGACTGCTTTTCTGTATCCACACAGCGTCTTGCAGCTTGATCACGGAGTCGCCTGAGGAATAGAATCTCCATTCCAGTCGCATTTTGCTGCTATAAGTACAGCAATGTGCGTTGAACGACCTTGGAAAACCCAGTAACCTAGTCTGAGTGTCTAGCGCACTCGGGCGGCCCATGTACTGATGGATAGCTTTGTTATGGGCGGTGTAACAAATTATTAATTCACCAGCCCAGTCGAGTTTTACGGAATGTCGAGTTTTCGGGGATCGAGTTTGAGAGGTTCTACTGTATTAGGCATATATGACTAATATAGTAAATTTCCTTGAAACGGAAAAGCTTCTTTCCATGAATCAGCACGGGTATAGGAAACATAGTTCATGTGAAACTCAGCTTGCCCTTTTCTCACATGACATTTTGCGAGGCATGGATGAAGGGCAACAGGCGGATTGTGTTTTTCTCGACTTCAAAAAGGCATTCGACACGGTGCCACACTGCAGACGGCTAACGAAGATACGAGCTTATGGAATAGGTTCACAGATTTGTGACTGGCTGGAAGACTTCCTAAGTAATACAACGCAGTACGGTGTTCTCGACGGCGAGTGTTCATCAGAGACAAGTGTATCGTCAGGCGTGCCCCAGGGGAGTGTGATAGGACCGCTTTTATTTTCTCTCTATATAAATGATCTGATGGACAGAGTAAGTTGTAATTTGCGGCTGTTTGATAATGATGCTGTGGTGTATGGGAGGGTGTCGTCTGTAACTGACTGTAATAGCATACAAGATGACTTAGACAAAATTTCTAGTTGGTGCGAAGAATGGCAGCTAGCTCTAAATGTAGAAAAATATAAGGTGATGCGCATGAGTAGAAAAAACAATCCTATAATGTTCGAATACAGCATTAGTAGTGAGCTTATTGATGTTGTCGCGTCGTTCAAATATCTAGGCGTAACATTGCAGAGCGATATGAAATGGAACGAACATGTAAGGACAGTTGTGAGTAAGGCGGACAGCCGACTTCCGTTTCTTGGGAGAACTTTGGGAAGATGTACTTCACCTGTAAAGGAGACCGCGTATAAAACGCTTGTACAACCACGTCTTGAGTATTGCTCAAGTGTTTGGGACCCGCAGCAGATCGGTTTGAAGGAAGACATAGAGGCGGTTCAGAAGCGAGCAACTAGATTTGTTACCGGTAGGTTCGACCAATGCGAGAGTGTCACGGAAATGCTCCGGCAACTCAATTGGGGATCGCTGGAAGATAGACGACGTTCGTTTGGTGAATTTCTGTTAAGTAAATTTAGAGGGCCGGAATTTGAAGCTGAGTGTAGTACGATCTTGCTGCCGCCTACTTACATTTCGCGTAAAGATAACAAAGACAAGATAAGAGAAATTAGGGCTCGTACGGAGGCATATAGGCATTCATTTTTTCCTCGTTCTATTTGGGAGTGGAATAGGAAATGAAATGCCTAGTAGTGGTACAGTGTACCCTCCGCCACGCACCTTACGGTGAGTTGCGGAGTATGTATGTAGATGTAGATGTAGATTTATTGACATAATACAAATAATTATTAACGCACTGTTTCACACATTAGTACATTTATCACTGGGTTCATAAAATCTTCCATTTTTGTGGACAGCGACCATACGTTGGCATGCATAACATTTTTTTGAAATGCCTTGGTCCCACTGTTTTTATTTTATCATTACGCGTTTCGATACATCATCTGATCTGTGCCCCCCCCCCCCCCCCCGCCTTCTTTCTCTCATCTTCCTACTCTTCCCTACTTCCCTCTCTTCATCAAATTATATGTAGTGCAATACCTGAGTATAAGCATGTATTATGACCTATTGGCACATTGCCTGTGTGTATATATTATTTTTTCAGTTGGTTGTGTGGTGTCGCACAAGTATAAAGTGCGCGCCACCTACTTTCGCCGCGCGCCGCCATGCACGCTCGGCGCGGCGTTCTTACGTCAGCCACGAGCGCCCTCTGCTAGAACTCCGCTCGTGGCCACCACTGAACGAGATCGTTCACTTGGGACTGAGATAGGAACCAGTTAACACTTCGGAATCAGATAGGCACCAGTGAAGACTTGGCTATCGGACAGGCACTAGGCAGGCCTCTAGTTCAACTATGTATCAGCATTCTGCAGTACTGAGCTATGTAAAAGTTAAGTATTAATAAGCCTCTAAGAAATATAGATCTCGTTCTAATTTACTCTAGTGTTTCTAGTTTCTGCTGTCTCACTGGCTGGTAACCTCCTACCTGCACAAGCGTGCATCCTTTATTCCTGTGTCGGTCATTCTACTCGGTCACCGACACCTACGACGGAAACGAGACACAAAAGCGGCGACGAGGCTGCGACACAAAAGGTTGTATTGATTTTTTGTACGCCCAGTCCCAGTTGTGGTGTCGCACAAGTATGAAGTGCGTGCCTCCGAGGTGGAGTAGCCGAGCGGTCTAAAGCACCTCTCTGCGGAGCGCGCAGTTGCCGTGGAGGTTCGAGTCCTCCCTGGCGCATGGGTGTGTGTGTTTGTCCGTAGGTTAGTTTACCTAGTTTGAAGCAGTTTGTAAGCTACGGACTGATGACCACGCAGTTTGGTCCGATAGATTTACAGACATTTGAATTTGAAGTGCGCGCCACGTACTTTCGCCGCGCGCCGCCATGCACGCACGGCGCAGCATTCTTGCGACGAGCGCCCTCTGCTGCAACTCCGCTCGTGGCACTAGGAATCATCAGTAGGCAGGCCTCTATCTAAACTATGTATCAACATTCTACTTGTCTGCTGCTCTCCAAGTTACATATTGTATTATTTCTATGAAATATATCTCTTATACTAATCTAGCTTAGTGTTTCTAGTTTCTGCTGTCCCACTGGCTGGTCACCTCCGTACCTGCACACGCGTGCATCCTATTTTCCTGTGTCGGTCTCTCTCTACTCGGCCACCGACACACAGGACGACAGGCGGAAATGAGACACAAAACCAGTAATATGTTTTAATAAGGTATCTGATATTTTCTTTTGACTCAACACATCTTGTAGCCATGTTCTTCGTAATTTCTATGTCAGTTGACAGTGCAGAGGTCGCAAGATGATGTTACATAAATGCATTCAAATAGTATTTAAGTTTAACCCTGCGCCATCTGGCGCCTATTGGACCTACTTTACCTGTTAACGGTGTTCCTCCCCTTCTCACCACAGTTTGGCATGAGATTCTAGTCGATACACCTTGACTAGACATCCACGATGGTGGTTTATTTTTAGTTAGTCATCTCCAATAAGATGTATTTTAATTACCATCGTTTTTAAAAAATGGTTGTAAGTATGTTTTCAAATAATGTGTTTGTGCTCCATATGAATTTTATGATTAAGAACTGGAAACATCCGAAATGTAATTTATTTTTTTGCCATAGGTCTTATGATGATGTATCGAAACGCGTAATGATCAAATAAAAACAGTGCGACCAAGATATTTTTAAAAAATTTTACACATTAGTATATCACTTACGAAATGCATTTTTACTTTACCTCTCCTTTCTTCATTAGCCTCATTCATTTCGGAGGAAACTTGTCTCTATGTATTTCTAGTCACATTTCTATCTTCAAACGTGCTCCGCAAAACTGGTCGTGCTTCCACTGCCGAAATAAGTGTATCATCAGTTATCTATTAATTAATCCACTGCAAACGTATAGCCGTCCGCGGTGGCCTAGGGGACTGAGGCGCTCCAGTCACGGTCTGCACCGCCACTACGGTCGGGGGTTCGAATCCCCCCTTGTGCATGGATATTTGTGCTGTCCTTAGTCTTAGGTATTTCATAAGTAGTTTGTAAGCTTAGGGACTGATGACCCAGTAGTTAAGTCCCATAAGTTCTACAAACATTTGAACATTTGAACAGCAAACGTATACATATCAAATTGTTTATATGCCTCGAACAGGAAAATGACTACTTTTGTGCGTATATAGAAGCCAGTTCGATCCCTTACGGCAATACAGATAAAGCTGCGAGAAAGTGGAATAATGGATACTCGTAGTACGTCGTAAGTTGTGATTTGGGTTGGACGAGAAACGTGTCTGTATAGCCGATCACTCAGAGGGCTAGCCGCCCTCCGTAGTAAAACTAACCGGAGATCTCAAGAACGTCGTAAAGAAAAACAGGGACGGTCTATCGAGGGAACAAAATGGAAAAAAAAGTTGAACTGCCGATCTGGCACAAATTTTCAACTACGCCATTCAGTTTAATTCAAACTCCCTGGAACAGACGAGAATCCGAAATATTTGTAATGTATTGTATCAGCAGTCACTGCCGAATCAATAGTTCAGTCCTATATGTGGACTGTATGGCGAGAAGGCACAGCGAGAACTGCAGAGGGAGGACGGCCGGTAGAAGATGGGTGCTGCCATTTGACGACGCGCGCCACCATACTGCAGGCATCGGCGGTCTGCAGCGGCAGCGTCCTACTGTGCCAACTGAACGGGTTTTCACCGGTGCCGCTCCGTGGTCGGCCAGTGTGCAAGCTACAGTGCCCTCCAATGCTTCACTGCTGGAATGTGGACGGCCGATATTTTACAGGTGTATGTGCAACCAGCTGGCATGTGTAAACGGTGCTGTCGCTCAGGGTCCCGCGTGTTACGTCCTGCGATCTGCAGGAAAGACAACCCCTAAAAATGATAACTGTCTATTAAACAAAAATCCTTCTGGGGGTACAATAACAAAACGCCAAGAAAAAGATGGCCACTCCCTTAGGGACAAATCAACATGTACAATAGTGAAAGCATCACACAGACAACAATTATTACAAGTAGCGCTAGGCCAAAACAAAACAAATACTGCTACACTAAAACTCTGCTGAGTGCTGCGGCAGCTGGATTCGACGTAGGAGCGGCCGGTGTCTTGAGTATGCACTCTCCTCCACACTAGTCTCGTGTAGTTCGCGAACGAATTAGTTCGAAAGAGTGCTACCGCAGGCGAACTACGTGAACTAGTTCGCAGACCCCTCGCCTTTTAGTTCGTCCGCTCCTTTTTCGAAAACTGACGGGAAACAGCGGGAGGACGCGAGAGCCCGCAGAATCGCGTGATTCCCTTCTGCCGGCCGCGGTGGCCGAGGCGACTGAGGCGCTCCAGTCACGGCCACTACGGTCGGGGGTTCGAATCCCCCCTCGGGCATGATATTTGTGCCGTCGTAGTTCGTAAGTAGTTCATATGTAGTTCGTAAGTTTAGGGACTGATGACCCCGTAGTTAAGTCCCATAAGCTTTATAAACATTTGAACATTTGAACAAAATATGTGCATCGCTCGCGAACTAAAACATGCGTTACCGGTCGCGAACTATTATGCCAAACGTATCTCGCTTCTTAGTTCGTTGGATTCCATTCCGAAGATCGACAGGCAATAGCGAGAGGGCGCGCAGCAGAATTAAAAATCACGTGTTTGCCTTCTGCTGGTGAGAGCCATTTCGAGGCGAGCGTCTGCCTGCTAGATTACATAGTTCAGTGTTACAAAATTTCTGTTTTGAAACATTCTGCAGTCTGCAATATCTGACTAATAAATTCCATAATGCCAAGATAAAGAGATAACTCTAAACTTAAACGCGAGAAATTATTCACAAACGGTTTCTTTTGGTTTGCGTGATATTGTTAGCGGCTGAAACAGCAAGCGCATGCAGCAGCTAGGTGGGGGAACTTCTCCCTCCACCTGCATGCGCAGACCACGCCGCTCAGGCGTCACTCGGAGCGGACGAACTAAAAGAACGAACTAGTTCGCGGCAGGGCCGAGAACTAAAGTGAGCGCTCCCGATCGCGAACTATTATGCGAAAGTCTACTCCATACTCCGTCGGTTCGCTTATGAAGACGGCATCGGCGGAGGGCTACGACCGGTTACTGCGCTGTCATTAGCTGGGCACTGTCACATGGCAGACCGTAATGTAGTGCCGCCGTACAGCGCCGTTTCTTCTGCTGTTGGCCGTTGTTGATGTTTAAGTTTTACGTGTAAGCGCCTACGAAAGGGAACTCAGCAGCCCGCCTTGACTGTCTGTTATGCGGGCACTCTACACGGTCAGGGGCCGCCACAGCATCGCGCTTCTACGAGCCCCACGTAAAACATTAGAACGGAATCTATAAACTGTCTTCCGTAATTTTGTTTCTGAAATTACTGTTGTACAAGTCTATTTATATGTTGTTAGTATGTCATTCACAAAACTTACAATTCTTTTGAAGGCGACGAAGGGGGAAGCGGGGGGAAAATTTGCACAAGGCCCTGTGCCCAGTTAATGCCGGGTCTAACTTTGCGTCCGCACATTGGAGCCAACAAAAAATGTTCAAATGTTTGTAGAGTCTATGGGACTTAACTTCGGGGTCATCAGTCCCTAAACTTACAAACTACTTATCAACTAGCTAACACTAAGGACGGCACAAATATCCATGCCCGAGGGGGGGATTCGAACCCCCGACCGTAGTGGCCGTGCAGACCGTGACTGGCGCGCCGCAGTCCTCTCGGCTACTGCGGCCGGCAGTAGAATATGATACTTGGCAGAAAGTGTTACGTAATGTTAATTTTAAAAATTGCATTCGGTAAGTGAGTGTGTGTATCAAAGAGCTGAAAAGTTTTTAATTTCACTTAACGTCCTTTGATGTTTGGTAAAAATAGCGACAAGCGAACGGAGACGTATCAACGTTGGAGACAACGTGGATTCCAATGCTCCTTCACCGATCCATACATTGGACGAGCACAGATGGCACCAGCGTTGGTTTCAATGTGTGGACTCGGCGTGACAGTCATGGCGAAACCAGCGCAGGTTCGCGCGCAATGATGCGTTGTGGAGTTTCGTCAGTTCTGATATATTGCGTGATGCATTGGTAACGAGTGGCTACTGTTCTGCACTAAAGCGTAACGAAGGCGTGTTATCGCTACAACACTAGACATTGCAGCTATTAACATCAACATAAATAAAACTATTACCCCTCACCTTACAAATGCCGTTTTAGCTGAGGGGGCTGTGAACTGTTGATGTGTTCTGCTACTGGTCGTTTCGAATAACATACGAACTGTAAAACTGCCCTCAGATAAAAATGTAACGTGGTTCCTGAACTTAACTTATTAGACACGCAGCAGATAAGACGAATGTACACTTTGTTAACTCTGTCTCGTACAGAAAAAACAATCTAAAGGAACAATAATAAAAAAAGTGTTGTCTTAAGGTGAAACAATTCAGTATCGTGTTTACAAAAACACGTACATTTTCTTTTAATACACTCTTATGTCGGGCCACATACGAAATGAAAAAAAAAAAAAAAAACATAGTGTTACTATCGAACAAATGAAGCAAACGAGAAATTCATTTCCTATGAATACATTCTTCTACACAACATCGCACGAAATTAAAATAAAACTCTTGTTTTGCGATCTGGTAACTCGAGTTGGGCGTGTAGCTGAGAATACTTGATTCTACAGTAAAACGTAAGAAATAAGTAGGATATTTTGGTATAGGATCTAATAACTGAGAAGAAGAAATCCCCACTGGGAGGATCGACGTTTTGTAGGTTCATCATTCCCCTTTGCGGGTGAGCCTTCATCTGGGAGTAATCGCCGCGGTGGAGTAGCCGAGCGGTCTAAAGCGTCTCGCTGCGGAGCGCGCGGTTGCTCGCCGTGGAGGTTCGAGTCCTCCCTGGGGCATGGGTGTGTGTGTTGTCCTTAGGTTAGTTTACCTAGGTTTAAGTAGTTTGTAAGCTACGGACTGATGACCACGTAGTTTGGTCCGATAGATTTACAGACATTTGAACATTTTTGGGAGTAATCGACGAAACAACACCCGGAACTTTGTACAAATCTGTAAAGCCTTAAAACAGAGAAGACATTCAGATAGCCGGTAAAGTGCTGGTTTACGAGGAAAAATAAAATTAATAACAATCGGAACTTAATGCGGTGGATAATGTGTCTGCTCCCGGTGTCGGAGTGCATAGGTTTGAATCTCGTGTATTCGTTTAAACATATGTTTTGTTTATTATAGTTGTAAAATTGAAGAAATTAAATCCCGTTAATGCATAAAAGTTATTAAAACTACACCTCGAATCAAAATAAATAATGGCAGGTAAAAACGTTACCTAATGACAACAGGTATGCACAATGTTTACAGTCGTCCACAACATGACGCACTGCTCTTACACTTTACCTGCTGCTGCTACTTGTTCCATAGCTCTTTCTAACGGTTATAGCAACCGTCGATATTTCTCTTCTAGAAAGAATTGACGAATATTACTTATTACAACTTTTCCATCTTAACACATTTACATCTGCGCGCAATGCCTATCCATTTGAGCAGACGCTAAGAATACGCAGCCACATTGACAATCACGTGACTCTTCAATGCCGAGCCACGTGCGTCGATCATGTACGCCTTCGGCCCAATCTGGCCGTAGACCAATTTAGTTCCACGTTCTGCCGTCGGCTACTGTAAGGTGCACACTAACTGTTGTGACGTAAAGTCAGCCACATGCCAGACGCACGAGAACGGTCGTGAAGAAGGCAGCGGATGACCGGCAGCCAATCACACGCCGGCGCCGCACTTCCTGGAGGGAGAAACCTAGAAGCGCGCCCCCTACACGCTGCTATATCTAGGCCGACATGCGTCTGGAAGAGCCCATCTGAACTCTGCTCCGAACTAGGCTGTCACTAGGACTCAGCGCAGCTAGCATCGTACAAGAAGACGCCGCCGCGAGAAGAGAAGAACAGATAGAAGATGAGTATTGTACAAAGTTCAGTAAATAAAACCTGTCTTACTAATCTGTATAGCTGTTATAGATGTCCACGCATCCTGAACGGAACCTTTCCTGAAAAACAGGCCGGAAAGGACTAAACAAGGCTGACTAGGGCGACAAAACACTAACTATGTAAATGCGCAGCTATTTAATCAGTTTTTTACGTTGTTGTTCAGTTGCACCCTTGTCGACATCGTCATTTACAAACAGTGCCTATGTCATAATCTTGACAGTCACAGAGAACTTCCTCGACACCGGCAGATATGTCCCTGTTCGAACAACTCGCTCTCGACAGCTCTTCACTAACGGAAATAAAAGCAAGTCGTAGTATCATAAAGATTGCACATACCTTACATTTGGAAGCCTGCTTCTATGCTGACGCTCACAAACTTTCTTCGCCTTCTTTCTAAAGGAGCACCGTAAGCTTCGTGTTTTATTTATTTTTGCAACGTCATGGTTCGTTTTGGGGAAAACTGGTTTGCAAATTCAAAATGTTTCTAGAGCTTATGGGACTTAACTGCGGGGTCATCAGTCCCTAAACTAATAAACTAGCTAATACTAAGGACGGCACAAACATCCATGCCCGAGGGGGCATTCGAAGCCCCGACTGTGGTGGCCGCTCGGCCACTGCAGCCGGCGTGGTTTGCAAAACGTAACCAATTTATCGTGAGGTTCTATCTTTAAATTCTAAGTTATGGACTATTCGGATGTGACTTTGCCGCAGCGGAGCTGCCGAGCGTATTGAGGTGCTATGTTTCGATGCGCGAGGCCGTTCCCCGTCGGGGGTTCGAATCCTCCCTTGGGCATGTATGTTTGTGTCGTCTAGTTCATAATTACTTTGTAAGTTTAGGGACTGATGACCCCGCAGTTACGTCCCATAAGCTTAACAAACAGTTGAACTGTCAATTTTGATGTAACTTTCCACAAGCACTGCGTCCATTAATTACGTGAAGGAGTTTAAGGGGGCCGGTGGTCAACCAAATCTCACCAAATCTTACGTGAGGGAGAGTGGGCTTTCGGCAATCCTCACCTAATTTTTTTTCCGCAAGAAACAGTGTAAAACTGCGAGACAAGTTATGCATGTTCCACGTCGAAAATATAACTAAATCCTGCACAGTAATATTTATCGCGGCTATGCAAACTTCACATCATAACACAGCAACCACTCTATTGATTGTCTAATTTACGCGACCTTTTTTACACACTCTCGTTTTTGTCGTGATTGGAACGCAAGACGCGCGGCATCACCAGTGCTGTTCACCAGCTCTTTTCACGCGCGTTTATAAGGTATGTCCTTTACTGTAGCACTACTTCAAGAAATACTCATGCTTATGAAACACATATGGTCTCTTGATTGACGCACAGCCACTACTCCTACCTTATTTTTGACATATTTGAAATAACCTTTCATACTCTTCCATCTCTCCTGTAATTTTATCCCTAAAGGATGACGAATAAAAGTATTACAGGCTTCCTGCTTAAAAAAGGATATAATTTTATAGGTTTTGTTATGAAATAATTTTTCCACGACCAGTCAAGATTTTGTATAATTACATTTTACACGATACACTTAGGAAACTGGTTACCACTTTGAGGTGCGTTATCTGTTATTCAAATGTTCAAATGTTTATTAAACTTCTGGACTTAACTACGCCTCATCAGTCCCTAAACTTACAAACTACGTATGAACTAACTTATACTAAAGACAACACAAACATCCATGCCCGATGGAGGATTCGAAACCCCGACGGCCTCGGGCATCGGAGCATAGCCACTCTGGCTATCTGTTATTCATGATATTTTCCACATATGGGGTGCTGCATTGTTGTCTTTACTGAAACGTATAAAACCATGTGCACTTTTTATGTTATGAGTGACATTTACAAACATATTTCTATAAAGATAATCATCATTTCAAAATTGCGCATGGTTTTAGGTAATTCAATGAGAGCATCAGAACAATGATTTATCTGAGACGTGGAAAACATGAATAAATGGCATTTTGAGAAACTCTCACGTGAGACCAGGGGGAAGGAGTAGAGCTAAATATCTAATTTCACCGAATGGGAGGGGGAATCGAAATAACGCCAAAATCATTTCTAGTAATTAATGGACTCCCCATTAAGGAAAGTGATATACTGAGATATAATTAACACAAGTTCTGGAAATATTGTTTCTGTGCAACGCAGCTATCTCTTTAGTCAGTTAGTGTCTTGTCCTTGTAGAGACTGTTGGGTGCATGCACTGGAATCACGCGTACGGTCTTTGTTGAGACGTAGAGCTTATTGCGCCAATCGGTACTTGACACGTCACAGTTTGAACAACAGTCAAATAACAAGTTCTGTCAGAAAGTGGCAAAACCGCTGCCGAAACGTTTGAAATGATGCAGCAGGTGAACGCTGAGCATGCATTGAGGCGTAGTGTTTTGTTTAGCTGCCACCGACGTTTATCGCAAGGACGGGACAGTTTTGAAGATGATGTGCATACTGGTTGGTCACGAACAGTTCGAACGGAACTCAAGATCCAGGAACTTGCAACGTTGGTGCGTGCTAACCGCTTCCAATCGCCAATCGGTAGACGCCCTCGCAGCAGCAGTAAGGGATAGCCATGATATTTGGCACAAAAGTTTGACGGACGACTTCAACATGTCCAGTCTTAACCACGTACTGTGTGCGACGAATCCTGTCGCAAGACCAACGTGATGCTCGCATGATTTGTGATGACCTCTGACCTCATCAGTTGTGCGGACGATCATCCTACATTTCTTAACTAGATAACGACTGGAGAAGAAACATGATGTTTTCTTTGCGATCCGTAACTGAAAAGACAATCGACCGTCTGAAGTGAAACACAGAGAATCATGTGGGTGCCTATTCAAAGGACCCAACTACTGTGGTCATCAGTCCCTACACTTACGAATACTTAAACCAAGTTAAACTAACCTAAGGGCAACACGCACACATACACACAACACACACACAAGCCCGAGGCAGGACTCGAAGCTCCGACACGGAAGGCTCCTCGAACCGTAAGATGGTGCTCCAGAACCAGCGACTGTGGTGCCTGTTCTCCAGGCGTCAAGCCTGAGAACATACTGACTGTAACACGTACGTTTAAAACAATTTTAACTGAAAGACGTTACTGGTTATGGAAATGGTAAACCGAAGACCTCGGTATGTCAGCAGATGACTCACAAAATGCAACAAATCCACCAAACAGACAGCCTATACTACCATTGACCGTCATTTGCTGCAAAACTTCTGCACAGTATGTCATCCTTACCAAGTGTGTCCATAAAATACAATTATTGATAGCTAGTTTTGCATTATCCGCAATAATGTCACATATATGACACTGCACTTTGGGTGGCAACCATTAAAAGAAGAGAATCAATAAGAAACCAGAAATCAGAGCTTGAACGGAAAGAACTGGGTGTTTGTGATTCTCGCGCACGAATCGAAAGTGGACCTGTAAATAAAAAGTCGGAAAATATTTTAATGAACCCTGTATCTGGCATTTTAGTGTCAACTGCAGAATAATCATGTGATAGTCTTGCTTTTTGAGACAATATTACGAAGATTCCGTTTCCTTTGTCCGTTTCATAGTTGTTTGAAATACAACAGTTCATCAGATAAACACATGCGCACAAAGTTTATTCCAGCTTTTTGCACGAAGTTCAGAACTTTCACTGTTATTCTACATTTGAAATTTCCGGGTTGATAAGCCATGATCGATAAATGAATTTCAAGAGTATTCTCAAACAAAAAGAGAAAAAAAAGTTAAAATGAAACTTTCACTCTGCAGCGGAGTGTGCGCTGATATGAAACTTCCTGGCAGATTAAAATTGTGTGCCGGAACCGGGACTCGAACCTGGGACCTTTGCCTTTCGCGGGCAAGCGCACTACTGACTGTGCTATCCCGACACGACTCACAGAAGTTTGGAAAGTAGGAGGCGAGGTACCGGCGGAAGTAAAGTTGTGAGGCGGCATCATGAGTCGTGTCGGGATAGCACAGTCGGTAGTGCGCTTGCCCGCGAAAGGCAAAGGTCCCAGGTTCGAGTCCCGGTTCCGGCACACAATTTTAATCTGCCAGGAAGTTTCAAAAGTTAAAGCGTTTGTAAATCTATCGGACTCAACTATTGGGTTATTAGTCCGTAGCTTACAAACTAATTAAACTAAGGTAAACTAGCCTAAGGACAACACAAAGGCCCATGCCCGAGGGGAGGACTCGAACCCCCGACGGAGAACGGCCGCGCGCATCGCAGCACGGCGCCTCAATGCGCACGGCTAATCCGCCGCAGCATGCGTTTCATCGTTGAATAGCAACTGCAACTGCAAAATTATTTAGATAAGACATCTGTATGGTGCAAAAATTGGTAATTGACCCTAAATAGTGATAAGAATGTAGTCATCTATATGAGTAGTAAAAGAAATACGTTCAATTTCATTTACACGATAAATCACTCAAATATACAGGCCGTAAATTCAAATAAATACCTAGGAATAATAATTAGAAAGAACTTAAATTGGAAAGAACACACAGAAAATATTGTAGGGAAGTGAACCGAAGGCTATGTTTCATTGGCAAAACACTTGGAATATGCAAAAATTCTATTAAAGAAACTGTCTACACTAGTATTTTCCGTTCTATTTTGGAATACTGTTGGACACTGTGGGATCCGCACCAAGTGGGGCTGACGGAGGACAGAGAGAAAGTTCAAAGAAGGGCAGCTAGTTTTGTATTATCGCTTTATAAAGGAACGACTGCCTCGGAAATTATGCATATTTTCAGGTGGAAATTATTTAAAAAGGGCATTATTTTTTGTGGTGAGAATTACTGGCGAAATTTCTTTCACGAACATATTCTTCCGAATGCGAACATATTGTGTTGGCCAACTACATAGAGAGGCATGATCATCATAATAAAATAAGGGAAGTAAGATCGAAAACGGATTTATGTGTTCTTTTTCCCGCGCGCTGTTAAAAAATGGAACAGTAGGAAATTATCACAAAAGTGGTTTGATGAACCCTTTTCCGTGCACTTAAATGTGATTTGCGGACTACTAAAGTGGATGTAGATTGAGCAATAAACGTAGTACTGTTGTAAAAAATGTTCAAATGTTTGTATAGTCTATGGGACTTAACTACGGGGTCATCAGTCCCTAAACTTACAAACTACTTATGAACTACTTACGGCACAAATATCCATGCCCGAGGGGGGATTCGAACCCCCGACCGTAGTGGCCGTGCAGACCGTGACTGGAGCGCCTCAGTCTCCTCGGCCACCGCGGCCGGCAGTACTGTTGTAAATGTGCATTATTATATGTGGATGAATTTATTCCATCTTCTCCCAAACCACACCATTCTCTTAGGACAATTTCTTTATTCTTCAATAGCTATTAAACGTTTTCTCTTCTTTTCAGCAGTTTTGCTCTTCTCCTTCATTGGTGTGCTCTGTAATATGTAGTGCAATATTTTCTGTAACCATTTCAAAATTTGCTGCCTGTTCGATAGTAAATTTATAATTTCTTTATTTGCATGGCATTGAAAGCTCCCATTTAATAGCTAACTTACCGACAGAGGCTCCAAGATCTTGATGGCCACAAATGCAGTGTAATTGATGTCTGTATTCGTAGGCAGCAAAATTCCTGACTACAAATACAAAATAAACTATTCAGATTTTGCGAAATATTCTAAAACTAATTCATTACAAATGGCGAAACCTATGAACTGCAGATCATATAAAAAAGCAGTGGAAAAGTAAGCCTTTTCATTTTATATTTTTCACTACCGTTCGGACTTTATTAATCGCTCTTTCGGTGAATTCGATATTTACGCTTCTTCGTTCTATCTTCAGATTTTCTCGACAGGTCCACCTCCGCCATATTTTCATGGTGGAAGTCGACTTCTTACGGAGCTATGTCATAATATTATGACGATTCGGTTTCTCTTTTTTATTAAAAGAAAAAATAAAAGAAGTATCTTATTTGTCCGTTTCCTGGTTGTTTGAAGTGCGACAGTTTATCAGTTAATATCCTACAGGCAAAGTTTATTTCAACTTTCTACACGTCGCTTGAAACTTCCACTGTTATACTTCCCTTAAAATTTCCGAGCTACCTGGCCGTGGTCGATAAGTAAAACTTTCCTCTAGCATTTCGTCTTCAGCTGCCGGCGAACCTCCGATGATGCCTTCCGCAGCCGTAGGCGAAGAGTTAGAGGAAAGTTTCACTTATCGACCGCGGCCTGTCAGTTCAGAAATTTTAAGTGAAGTTAACGCCGGTCGTGAAAGCTTGCATTTCATTATTTCACTGCAATGGTGAAAAAAAAAAAAAAAAGCTAAAGTGTCAGACAATAAGAAAACTCTTCAATTTAGTTTTAAAAGTGCCCGGATTAATGTTAAACTATTTTAATTCCTGTGGCAGCTTATTAAAAGTGGATGTGGCATAATACAGCACACCTTTCTGCACAGGGGTCAAAGAGATGTGATCCACAGGCATATTCAATTTTTCTTTAGTATAAACTGAGTGAAAGGTGCTAACTCTTGTGAATAACAAAATATTATTAACAATAAACGACATTAAAGAGAATAATAAACAATGGTCGACAAGACGTTTGCGTGCAGTTGCGACCATTTTTGAATCAGAGGAATTACTCCAAACAATAACACCATAAGTCATAATCGAATGAAAATAACCAAAGTAAAACCATCACTTGTTTCAGATACTATTCTAATAGTAAACAACGCATCATTTAGTTTTTGAACAAAATCCTCAATGTGGGTTGTCCACGACAACTTACTATCTATCTGAACGATTAGAAGTGTGACTTATCATGTGCCCATTCTATGTAACAAAAGACAGGTCTTGTTGAATTGTGTATTAGAAACTGTAAAAACTGAGCCTTACTGTCACTTAGCGTCAATTTATTTTTTGAAGCCATGAACTTATTTCTGTTTGCTAATGACACCAGCTAGCTAATGAAGGATGTTGTTTGAAATATAGGTGAAGTATCAAATGTTTGTTCAAATGTTCGTATAGTCTATGGGACTTAACTACGGGGTCATCAGTCCCCAAACTTACAAACTACTTATGAACTACTTACTAACTAGGACGGCACAAATATCCATGCCCGAGGGGCGATTCGAACCCCCGACCGTAGTGGCCATGCAGACCGTGACTGGAGCGCCTCAGTCCTCTCGGCCACCGCGGCCGGCGAAGTATCAAATACTGCATTTAAAGAAATATCTTAAAATTACCTGTTATTGTTTTCAAATATTTACGTTTTTAATTTGTTTATTATTATCTTCTACTCTTTTTTGTAAACTAAGGGGAGTTTTCGGACCCATCTCAATCTTACTATATACTTCCATTAACATAGAAAAAAATTGTTATATGCGTAATCACATTTGTAGTATTCCTAAACATATTCCAGACAATCGTAATCGGTATTATGTAACGTCTTCTTTTCTTTCTGACTTTGTTCCGCTCGGATAACCACGGATGTAGCTAGGTTAATTTAAGGGTTCCCCCTCTGTCGCTACCACAAATGTGTGTACCATAACTTCCTACATCTATATGCCACTTTTGACATATTTTAATGTATGACCTTATTGTATAATTCCTGAAATTCACAAACTTTTATACTGGTAGTCATGTAGTAAGAAATTAAATTACTGTGAGAGTTGGATTCAACAATGATAGTGTGTAAGAGAGTGGTATATTGTTGTACGACTAGCTCCCAACTATACGCCGCTATGATTTTTATATGCTGATTGATGCCGTTAATTTAGCTATTTTACTATTTTTGACACTCATGAGGCTGTAGAAAATATTTTAATGAAAAAGTAAGTCACAGTCTCAAAAGGGTCCAAGCACAGCTGTCACAACGTTATGACAAAAAGAATCTAGTCCTTTATACCACACTTGCCTTTTAGCTCTGGGATACCGTACCAATCCCTTTTCGAAAAAAGCTTCACTGGTGAACTAATTTTACATTTAATATCTGATGTTTTTTTACGTTAACATATCCCTTACAGCTTGCCATATCCAAACATTCCCACTTCTTTCCTTACAACTGACAGTGATGCCTGATTTATGCACATTCAAAGCAACACCTGGGCAGTATTTCCCGTCATACTGAACTGTCACAATATCTCCCACATCAGGCACACGCACTACTATTTCATTAACAGACTTCATTACACCGTCGTGACTTTCCTTTGATGTGTCATCGTCATGTGTGTCTTCTAATAGAATGGATGCTGTATCATCATCACTACTGCTGTTCGCCGTTTACTTGCGAATATTAAATTTACAATCCATCCCGAAAAGTGGGCCATACATGTACTCAAGGTGACACGTTTTACTTTTATTGTATATTTTTTCACATACAACGTTAGCAGATAAGCACCAAGCAAAAGACAATACACCCCGAATATTTTGAAAGATAAATAAAGAAAATTCAAGACAGATAACTCTCAGAACGAAAGGAAGTTGAACGAGCAAGCTGAAAATTCCCCTCTTGATGTTTAAGCTATGCTACTGCGATGATTTACCGCGCATGACTTTGTAGTTCATCACTCTCTCAGTTGACAGCATACCACCTTAGTTTTTCGAGAGCGATGTTAGCGCAAAGATGTACCTAAATGGTGCTTAAGAACTAAAGTTAGGAGAATTTACGGTACGGTACCCCAACTGTTAACATGTACTGTTATACGTGTGAAAGTGTGAAAACGTTTTTCTGAGTGTCTACTAATCGTGTAACTGATGCGGAACTCGAGTACCAGCCCGTTATTCTCCTAGTTGTATGTCGAAAACTGCTGCTGCTAAATAGCCGCGTGGTCCAAAGCGTCATGATACGGACTGGGCGGCCGTTCCTGCCAGAGCTTCGAGTCATCCCTCGGGCATGGGTGTGTGTATTGTCCTTAGTGTAAGTAGGTTTTAGTGGTTTGTAAGTCTAGGGACTGATTACCATAGCAGTTTGGTCCAAAATGTTTAAAGACATTTGCACATTTTGTATGTGGAAAACCACCTAAAAATATCACATCCAGGCTGGCCAGCAGACCGACGCACGTCATTAACCAGCCGGGCTGATTCGATCCGCGGCGAGTATATCCGACTGATCGAGAAAGCGACACTAGACAGCGTGGCCTAGTGGATATTATCTGAAGTATATGGTACGGAATAAAATGCAAGTCTCACTATGTACTCCTTGGACCGCAACATGTCATGGCATGGCATGGCCAAACACCGCCCTCGCCGTGTCCGCGCCGCCGCCCGCTGGCGGCCACTGCCGCGCCCCTGCCCCGCGCACTGTGCGCAGCACCGTGTGGGGCACTGGCGACACCAAAGACATAGGTAAACAACATAGACTGGCCACAGCGCCGCCATAGTTGAAGCCAATTGGAAAGGTTGCCGCCATTTTTGAGAACGTCTGTGTCACGCCAGGTGATACTGGGCGTCTGCTAACGATGAATCATAGGTTTTATATTAACCATTGCCAGTCTAGATTTTTCCTTAATTTATGGGGGACGCATTTCGAAAAGTAATTCTCACTAACCGGCCGCGGTGGCCGAAGAGACTGAGGCGCTCCAGTCACGGTCTTCACGGCCACTGCGGTCGGGGGTTCGAATCCCCCCTCGGGCATGGATATTTGTGTCGTCCTTAGTCTTAGTTAGTTAATAAGTAGTTTGTAAGTTTAGGGACTGATGACCCCGTAGTTAAGTCCCCTAGACTTTACAAACATTTGAATTCTCACTATGAATAGCCTTTCTTATGTACTATCGCATCCTAAGTTTAATGTTTACAACTGCCGAACTGCTGCATTTCTGGTGACGTTACTATATCATTAATCGTTTGTATTTGACGACATTTCTGCCCTATAAATACCTGCGAATTTCTTTAAAATCTTTAATTGCCTTTTATTCAAATGATGTTCCATTCTTTGAAGTACATTACGTATTTATCAAGAGGTAGTTTTCTACTAGCTTTAACTTTATGAGCGAAAGCAAAGGACAGCCAAATATACACATATAAACATGGAAAGCGTCATTATCGTCCTTTCAATGCAAATTAAAGACCTATTCTGTTTTTTCTTCTTAGTTTCAGCATTATATTGTTTCGGTGTGTTTTTAACTGTTCAAATGGATCCTAGTATTAACGTTTTGTGCCATATTTCGCTAGGATGATTGTACCTTGGTAGAGAATATCATATCCAACATAACTCAGTTGGTTGCTTATATATAAACCTCTGTGTAACCTGTGCACAATTCATCGCCCTAAAAGACACCACAGATCTGCAATCAATATATTGCAGTTATTGAATAAATGTACCTCTGTAACAATTGTTTATAAAGAGACAAATCTGCTATAACCTATTACTGTCATTGAATAAAAACACATGTTACTGTCAAACAGATGTTACTGAAACCACTTTTCATTAAGCATTTGGTGAGTGATGAAATAAATTGGTTGATTATATACATATAAACATCTGTGTAACCTGTGCACAATTCAATGTCCTAAAAGACACCACAGATGTGCAATCAATATACTACAGTTATTGAATAAATGTATCTCTGCAACAATTGTTTATGAATAGACAAATCTGCTATAACTTATTACTGTCATTGAATAAAACAACATGTTACTGTCACATATGTTTGTGAAACCACTTTTCATGAAGTATTTGGTGAGTGATGAAATAAATCTTTATGTACTTACACACCACAAACATACAGTAAATCCATGTATTAAGTGCTGAAAAATAATCACAGTCATTCCAATATTTCTGCAGCAAAGCAACATTTATAACATAGCCTATAGCAACTGGAAGTTTATTGATAAAATAGGCAAATTTGCAAGAAAGATGTATCATTGTCCTTTAAACAAAATTAACTTGGTATACATTTGTCTGATTTGTTTTTCCCTGTTCTCCATAGATTTTGTTTTGCACAAATGATGCATCCTGCAACTGAAGTAATGCTTTAACAGCAGTTTTATTAAGCTACAATAATGAGATTCATCTCCAAATTCAGAAGATACAATCAAGTGATCAAACCCAAAAAATAAATTCTGTTGATGTCCCAACATCCTGAATAGAACATTCATTATACAATATTAAGAGAAAATTATTCTTCCTCATTGACGGTTCACAGCTCCTCAGTACCCTTTCAGCCACTTTGAATAATTTTATAACATCTTTTGATGGATTGTATAAGCAGTTCCGTACATCTTTTACAGCAATTAATCCTGTTTTCATCTCTGTTTGTGGAGCAAGGAGGACTTCTAAACATCCTACACATTTAAGGTTTTTACAAACGTGCCTAATTATACTTGCAGCAATATTGCCGCGAGAGACCCCGAACACCAACTGCCGGCGTGGCGCAGGGGATAGCGTCACGGACTGTGGAGCAGAAGGTCGCCGGCTCAATCCCGCCCACCAGAAAAAAATTATTTCTTTGTAATTGACAATTCTAGAAGGTTCTACATCTTTCTTATGTTCACTTGTAAATTCTACTTGTTTCTTATGTTAACTATTCTTCTAATTTCTGGTAAATTCTGTCAGTGTATAAATAGCAGAGCACTCTGCCTGAGAGGCAGTCAGTGCTGCGTGTATGTTGAGTCCTTGTCTGGCTGCCCGCCTGAGCACGTCGCTCTCCGGGCAGTGCAAGCAAGTGCTTCTTCGCGAGCTTCGCTAGCGGCGGCTGCTTCCTTATTAATCGCTGTTTAGGAAACTGTAATTTATGGCTGAATTTAACGATAGGGAAGAAAGGGGGAATAATGTTCAGGTCGACTTTAACCAGAATTTTCCACGACCATATGCATTTGAGATCCATCGATGGTTAGAGGAGGATTTGAATTTGCCGGAAAATGAAGTTTTAGGCGTTCAACTGGACACGATCATGAACTGTTTGTTTTTGAAAATCAGAACCCCGGAATTATGTAATACTTTGGTAGAAATGAATGACGGTACCCGTAAATTTAGACATTTAAATGGTCAAATCAGTGACGTTTATTTATCTCACGCAGGCTTTGGTCTCCGTACTGTTAGGATATTTAACTTGCCATTTGAAACTCGGCTAGAAACTATCAGTCGGTATTTGAAACCGTACGGAAAAGTGATACAAATTACAAAGGAGAAGTGGTCATCCGCGTACTGTTACCAAGTAGATAATGGTATCAGGTCTGTTAAAATGGTAGTACATAAACATATGCCTTCATTCATGATAATTGCTGGGCACCGTGCTTTTATTACATACGACGGCCAGCCGCAGACATGTTCACTTTGTCATTCGACCGACCACTTGAGACAACAGTGTCCGCGGCGCAGGCGCCCCGCGCAACTTCCGGCAGAGAGGCAGGGGGGCGGCGAGGCCGCTGCGTCGTCGTATGCCACCGTGGCGTCACGTTTGGTTCCCGCGCGTCGCGGAGCAGACACTTTGGTGGCCGCGCCCGTAGACGTTATGGATACTACTCCAGCCATATCCCAAGCAGACGTATCAGAAGACCCTGTATCAGGAAATGTCCTTGAAACCTTTCGTGATTCAGAAACAGAGACTTTAGTTGACCGTCTGTCTGCCTCGAACGTCGAAGTCCCTGTGGCATCTGACACTATCGCCATATCGACCCCTTGGTACGAGGAAGTCGTAGACGAAACTGTACCCGTGCAACCTGCCGCAACTGCGAAAGTTACACAGACTATACCCGAGATAGAAGGTAGCGCAGGATTAGAACCCGCGCCACCTGTCTGTGACAGGCCAGCAGTACATATGGAAGAGTCCCTGCCTGTAGTTACACAGCGAGCTGAGGAACCATTAGTGTCTGATGTGACCGCGCAGGTTTCAGACACTGCGAGGGAGTCACAACCGGTATCGGAAACTGTCGTACAGTCCGCTGTGTCCCCAGTTGCAGTCGCGAGCGCGTCACCCTCCGGATGGAGCGACCGTCAGGCGACACAGGAAGTTGCGCCCCACGAGTTAGAACCGAAATCGCGGCGGGACAGCTGCGTGGGCACGAGTGAAGTGCACAGGTCTAGGAGCTCCGGGAGCTCGGGCAGTCGCGACGGCCGCCGCCGGGAGCGCAGCCCCTCCCCGGAGAGGGCACTGGCACCCCGCCGCCAGTACGGGACCAGGCAGAGGCAGAAGGCCGCGGGTTCTGATCCCGGCCACCGGCAAGGCGACCCCGGGCGAGTTGCGGGGGAGGGCGGGGTCGACGCCGCCCGCCGCCAGCTGCAGGAGGTGCTGAGCGAGGCGATGGCGGACATGGCGCGGGACGCGCCCTCGGGGTACGAGGCGGCGCCGCAGCCGATAAAGCGCAAGTCCGACAACTCGTACGATAAGCGCACTCGCCCGCCGCACCAGTTCTCCCGGTCGGAATCGCAGTCACAAGAGGGACACACAGAGCGTGCCTCGTCGACGACGGATTTACACATGGACACGGAAGTAGGGCCTACACACCCGAACTGGTTGACTGACAGGTCAGGGGAACATGAAGACGTGGACGGGACTCAAACCCCTGTTTAGAGTATACACTCCCAATTGACATTATGGTAGCGCATTTGCCATCAGTAGTCGCTACCATAAATATCAATAGATTCGAGTCAAATGCAAAATTTATAGCCTTGGTCGAATTCGTAAACAGTATTAAAGCAGACATCGTCTTTGTGCAAGAAGTTGTGACGAATTTGATCAGTTCTGTGCCAGGTTATCAAGTTATTTTAAATTACGACCCTGAAAGTTCTCGTGGGACCGCCATTTTAGTCAAACTCGATCATGATATTTCAAATGTTGCGACAATCCCTAACGGACGAGGTATAGCGTGCACAATTAACAACATCAGATACGTTAACGTGTATGCCCCGTCGGGTGGTGAAGGTAAGCCGTTGAGAAGAGTATTTTTTAGTAGCGATATCTGCCATCTGTTGTACGACCGTCACCTTCCAGTTGTGCTGGGTGGCGATTTTAATTGCGTATTGGACGCTCAGGATCAGGAACCGCAGCCTAACAAATGCTTAGAACTTCAAACTTTGGTGACGGAGCTGAAGGTGACGGATTCCTGGAGGCACCTGTACCCGCGTGTTCCAGGATTTACATACTTTTATGCCACTGGCCGTAGTCTTATAGACAGGATATATATTTCTTCCGACAAAAAGAATTGCATAGTCGATGCAAAGGTCCATCCAATCGTTTTCTCTGACCATTGTGCGTACGTTTGCAAATTTCACTCCTTGCTAGAGACCAGAGCCCGATCGCGGTGTCACTGGAAATTGAATACCCGTCACCTGCAGGACAGCACTCTGGAACCGGCGATCACTGGCGTGTGGCGGCGGGTTCTGAGCCAGCGCGCCCAGTACGACTCGGCGTTGTCACGGTGGGTGGAGTTAGGGAAGCCAGCTCTGCGGAAAACGCTCAAAGAGTTCAGTGCTAACGCCCAACATTGGAGAAAGAACACAGTGGCCTTTTACGAACAGTGTTTGCAAGTCGTTATCGAAATGCCAACAGACGACCCAGCTCTTAGACTGGCGCGAATCAAACAGATAAAGAGCCGCCTACTGGAAATGAAGCAGTCGCGTTTGTACGGGTCCGTAGTTCGGAGTCAGGCGCAGGACGTGGGGCAGTTGGCGGACGAGGCGCCCTCCGTGTTCCACTTGCTGCGAGAGCGCAGGCGCGCGGCGCGGAGGCACATAGCGGAGCTGGAGGCAGCCGACGGCGGCCGGCTGCGCGCGCAGCCCGACATTCTGTCCGAGGCGCAGCGCCACTTTGCCCAACTGTTCGCCGAGAAGGACGCGGACGCAGACGCTGACGCAGACCTCTTGCAAGAAGTGCCGCACATCTTAACACCCACTGACCGACGTCATTTAAATGCCCCCTTCACCGCAGCAGAAATCCTGGACGTACTAAAAATATGTGCCAAGCACAGGTCGCCAGGGACAGACGGAATGCCACCGGAATTTTATCTTAAATTTTGGGGTATAATTGGTGAGACTGTAGCTGAAATTTTTAATGACATTTTACAGGGAGTACCGGTTCCGAAATCCTTTTTAGAAGGCGTTATTACCCTTGCCCCGAAGACCAGAGTCAGTAGTAAATTATTAAGTCTGCGCCCTATTACGCTTCTTAACGGGGATTACAAATTTTTTACAAAGTGTGTCGCAACGAGGTTAAAATGTGTTATGTCTAAAATTATTAGTGACTTTCAGTTTTGCGCGGTACCACGCAGAACAATACATGATGCGGTGTCAACATACAGGGACGTAATTGCATTTACCACCGTGCAAAAAATACCTTTCGGAATCTTATCTATAGATTTTGCCACCGCATTCGATAGGGTTAGCCATTTGTATCTCCGGCGTGTGTTACAGAAATTTGGATTCGGTATCAACTTCGTCAGAATGATCCACAATCTGTTCATTGGTTCGACCTCCCGTGTTTGTATTAATGGCACTTTAACGGAGCGTGTTCCCATACGGTGTTCCGTGAAACAAGGCTGCCCATTGGCGATGTCGTTATTTGCTATTTCCCTTGACCCGCTCTTACGTAAACTGCACAGGTCTTGCGTCGGAATACAAATCGGACAAACAAAACAGGTTTGTCGCGCATACGCCGACAACCTGGGGCTTCTGGTGTCTCGGCCGGCCGACCTGGACATCATACGCGACAGTCTCAGCACGTACGAGCGGGCGTCGGGAGCGGCGGTCAACACCCGCAAAACCGTTTTTCTCCCGATCTACAATGCCGATCGCAACTATAGGCGGCCTTGGTTTACTGTAAAACTGGAACACAAGATTTTGGGCGTGCGGCTACAAGCCAATTTAATGAAATCGGCCGTATCGAACTGGCGCACGGTATTGTACGGTATAAGGGCAATGTCGCATTTAAATTCCACACGCAGCTTATCTTTAAAGCAACGGGTCACCGTCATCAATGTGTTCTTGCTGAGCAAAGCTTGGTATATTGCTCAGGTTTTTCACTTACCTAAAGAACTCGGACGAGCGATTACGCAGGCTGCGTATTGGTTGCTGTGGCGGGGCCACATCTTTAAAGTTGCGTACGCGACCTGCACGCTACCGCGCGAGAAGGGGGGACTCGGACTGACGCACTTTGCGACAAAAGCGGCCGCTCTGCTGATTCGTCGGACGAGTCGGACGATCGAGGAACACCCGTCGGGTCCCACGGCGGTCGTGTTCGGCAGATTTCGGCCGTCATCGGAAACGGCACCTGTAGACCCTTCCGCCATCCCGTTCCGGCTGCGCTACATCCGGGAGTTCTTCGTGCAAAAGAGTTACTTGGACGCCGAAGACCTGGAGCCCCGCTCGCGGACAGTCAAGACCGTGTACCGCGCTCTGCAGGGACGCCCGCTCGCGAACAAGATGGAAGCCCGTCACCCGACGGCTGCGTGGAGGGCCGTGTGGACCAACGTGCACGCGCCTTTCCTGCAGACGGACGTCAGCAGCCTGTGGTACCGCGGATGCTGCCCACGCACGACCGGATGGAGCGGATAGGGCTGCGCGCGACCAGCCGCTGCAGCCACTGCGGCCTGGAGGACTGGCTGGAGCACAGGTTCGCGTGCGCGCGCCACCGCCCCGTCTGGGGCGCCGCGGCGCGCATGCTCGCCCTCGTCAACAGGAGCGTCGTCAGCGCGTTCGACGCCCGCACAGCCCTCGTCCCGGACTTCACACCGTTTCCCTCCGCCAAGAGGGCGGCCACAACCTGGATTGTGGCACACACCGTATACGCCATCCTCCATTTACAAATCTACCAGGTTTATCTCTATTTAGTTCATCTGAAGTCTGAACATCAGAGAATCAAAACACGCAAAGACTATCGATCAACATTCGCAAACTTTTTGAATGTCGCAATTCAGTATGCATTTGACAATTTACTCTAAGATGGGACACACAGTTTTGATCTAAGCATCAAACAAGGAAATGGAAAACGTAAAAACACTATGGTAATTCGCAACATAGAAAATTAGGTAACAGCCTTGGTATTTCCTTTTCATTTGAGAAAGAAGTTATTTCACTTTTCCATTGTTTTAACCTGTGTGTGGTCTCGTTAGGAGCCGCACCAGCGGAATGTTGTTTTGTTAGTTTTTCATTTGTTTTTCTGGTCATTCCTCTTTTTCTCGTTTTTTCACTTTATTATTAATTTTTGGTGGAAGAAAAAGCATGTAGATCGTGAACGTTGTCAGAGGAGCCGCTCGAGTAGCGGCGATGCGGGGCGTGCAGGGGCAGCGCGGCAGGGCGTGCTGGCCACAGACTGCCGTTTTAGTTAACATTTCAACTGTTTTAAAATTGTGTGTTTTCGCCAGGAGCCGTACCGGCGGAATGTTATTTTGTAGTTTTCTTTTGTTGTGCTGGTCATTCCTCGTTTTCTGTTTGACATTATTATTCCTTATTGGAGGAGGAAAAAAAAGGGGGAAAAATTGCTGTTAAAAAAAAAAAAAAAAAAAAAAAAAAAAAGGTCGCCAACTTAAGAAGACGTTAAAAAAAAAAAGGGATACACCGAGTACGTCCTTCCAAGAGTCCGTATCATCAGACGAACTATGGAAAGGAAACCAGCAGTAAGCCAGCTACACATCAGGCACCCGTCGGTGTTCTCTGGAGACGCTGGACAGGACCCAAACAAATGGCTAAAAGGGTTCGACCGAGTCGCCAAGTACAACAGATGGGATCATACGATGTGCTTGGCCAACGTTTACTTCTATCTGGACGGAACGGCCCAGCAATGGTTCGAGAACAACGAAGACAAATTGAATGACTGGGAGACGTTCCAGGAGGAACTTAAGAAGACGTTTGGAGACCGCCAGCGACAAATCCGCTCGGCGGAAGAACAACTGAAGAACCGGGCCCAACGACATGGTGAGCCGACACAATCGTACATACAGAGTGTTTTGGCCCTGTGTAACGTAATCAATCCGAACATGACTAAAGCGGACAAAATCACGCACCTGATGAAGGGAATTGCAGAAGATATGTACCAAGCTCTTCTGATAAAAGACGTCGCTACGACAGAATAGTTCATCAAGTAGTGCCAGCGCATTGAAGAGATGCAACAAAGGAGGGTTGGACGCACGAAGTATGACAGACTCCCAAATGTAGTCCCTATGGCCGTTGTGGAAGACCAGCAGGACTTGGCTTCTCTCATACGACAAATCGTGAGAGAAGAATTACAACAGTGCATGGCAGCCGGGACTATTAGACCGAGCGAGCATCAGATTATGGCCATGGATGTGAGCCCTGTAAGTCACGAGGTAGCCGACGCCGCTGAGGACGAGGTATTTCAAACATTAGCTCCTGTCTGCCCCGTCAGTCGCACCCGACGTGAAGAATGGCGTCGCCCTGCTATGACTTACGCTGCAGCCGCCAAACGGCAGCCCATGAACCGACCGACGCGACCACAGCCAACTCCCCCGGTAACTATGACGCCCCGCAGAAGAACAGACGTCTGGAGGACAGAAGACAACACACCACTGTGTTTCCACTGTGGACGCCCTGGACACGTCGCACGCTACTGCAGAGAGAGGAGGCGAGTATTCGATGATTATTTTGCCGCAAGACGTTAGCCGTCAGAGCAGTTCTATCCAAGGCAGTCACCTGCTGATGAGTTCAGTCAACCTATGGGAAGAAGCCCATCGCCGTACCCTAGACGAGGTCGCTCCCCGACGCGCCGCAGCCGTTCACCGTCGCTGGTACAGAGGTACCAGCCGCTCCCCTAGCCGCCGCGCCCAGGAAAACTAAGCGAGGCGACCATCTACGGAGGTGAGGCCGCCGCAGATGAAAATCCTCCATGGACGACAGTCGCCAAGATGTCGGGAAATCTCATCGACGTCATAATCGACGGCCAACCTGTCCAGGCACTTGTTGATTCAGGAGCGTCTTTTTCTGTGTTGTCGGATAATTACCGCCGCACACTAAAGAAGACAATGTTCTGTGATACGGGGGCAACTGTGCTGAAGGTCGCGAATGGAAAGTACGTCCATACAGCAGGAACTTGTGTCGCAAGAATAACCATCAACAACAGGACGCAGCCGTTTGAATTTGTCGTGTTAACAGAATGTAGTCACAATGTCATCCTCGGATGGGACTTCCTTCAGGCATCCCAAGCTATCATTGACTGTGGAAGATCTGAGCTGCAAATTGAAGAAGTTGTTCCGCCGGATACACGTAATACAGAATTTTCTGGGAAGCTAACGTCGTTGACAATGTGACGATACCGCCGTTGACAATGAGAAGAGTTGCAGTCACAAACACAGATGACTGGTTAAACTGTGAAGTCCTTGTTGATAGTAAAAAGTTTATGAGGCTCACAAAAGAAATTTACATACCAGCGGCTATCATAAGTATTACCGGTGGTCAAGGAGAGACTTGGATCACAAATTGTCGCGAGCAGTCACAACTTATCCCCAAGGGAATGTGTATCGGGACAGCTGAACCAATCCAGGATGGTGAGCTCAACGTCATCACTGAAGACCCATGCCCTGCTGCTAGTACAGACAACACGCTGGAGGAAACAAACGTGGAACTGCCAATAGGGCCTGGACTGACCAAGGAACAACGCCAGCGGGTGTTAGGTATACTACGCCAATTTTCGGGTACATTCACACCACAGCAGGGGAAAAGTCAGACGCAACGGCCCACGATAAAGCACCGTATCAATACTGGGGATCATCCGCCAATTAGCCAGCGTTCGTATAGAGTGTCGCCAGCTGAAAGACGGATAATTCGGGAGGAAGTGGAGAAGATGTTGCGAGATGACATTATTCAACCTTCGGAGAGTCCTTGGTCGTCTCCGGTGGTCCTCGTAAAGAAGAAGGATGGCACGTGACGATTCTGTGTCGACTATAGGCGGCTGAACAGAATCACAAAGAAAGATGTCTACCCACTGCCGCGTATTGACGACACCTTAGACTGCTTGAAAGGAGCTACATACTTCTCAACTATGGACATGCTGACAGGTTACTGGCAAATCGAGGTTGACGAAGCTGACACGGAGAAGACGGCTTTTATTACACCTGACGGCCTCTATGAATCTAAAGTAATGCCATTTGGATTATGTAATGCTCCAGCCACATTCGAACGCATGATGGACAACTTGCTTCGACACCTTAAGTGGACGACGTGTCTCTGCTATTTAGATGACATTGTCGTTTTCTCGAAAACATTTGAAGAACATCTGAGTCGCCTGTCAACTGTGTTGAAGTGTGTTCAGACTGCAGGTCTCCGCCTCAATCCAAAGAAGTGCCTCTTCGTAGCCAAAGAGATAAAAATCCTTGGGAACCTAGTCAACGGAGATGGTGTCCGTCCTGATCCAGATAAAGTAAGTGCAGTCACAGAATTTCCAACTCCTCAGCACATTCGTGATGTAAGAAGTTTTCTCGGGCTGTGCTCATAATACCGACGTTTCATAAAAGGATTTTGTAACAAGGCACGTCCATTACAAGAACTTCTGCAGGGAGACGCCAAATTTTACTGGGATGAGACAAAAGAAAGAGCTTTCCGAGCACTTAAGGAGGCTCTAACTTCCGCACCAGTACTAGCCTTGTACGACGAGAATGCAGAAACGGAACTTCACACAGACGCCAGTGGCTATGGGATTGGTGCAGTACTTGTACAAGTTCAGGAAGGTGCCGAAAAAGTGATAGCCTATGCGTCAAGAGTACTCTCAAAGTCCGAGATAAACTACTCTACAACTGAAAAAGAATGTCTCGCGGTTATCTGGGCTATCAACAAGTTCCGTCCGTATTTATTCGGCAAACCATTCACCGTCGTGACAGACCACCATTCTTTGTGTTGGCTGACTAGCTTGAAGGATCCATCAGGTCGACTAGCAAGATGGGCACTAAGACTCCAAGAGTACGATGTCACAGTGGTATTCAAGAACGGGCGCAAACACAAGGATGCCGACTGCCTTTCGAGGAATTCATTAGTGGAACACAACAGCATTAATGAAATTTCAGCTCTCACTGACTTAGATGACGTTACAGCCGAACAGAGGGAAGATCCAACACTATTAAAAGTAATAGAAGCCTTGGAGAAAGGAGAACCGACCAATGGAGAGTTCCAACTTATAAACGGAACATTGTACAAGAGCAACTACGATCCACTGGGCCCCAAATGTCTACTTGTTGTTTCAGCTCATCTCCAGCCAGCTATTCTCAAATATTTCCATGATGCTCCAATATCCGGTCATCTGGGATTCGTGAAGACCCTTGACAGAATCAGACGCAGGTATTACTGGAAAGGTTTCTACCGATCTGTCAAGCACTATGTGAGTCACTGTAAAGAGTGCCAGCGACGGAAGCATGTGCCTCAATTACCTCCAGGACATCTCGTACCGATTCCGCCGGCAGCAGCTCCATTCCACCGAGTTGGGATCGATCTTTTAGGGAGGTTCCCGAAGTCGACAACCGGTAACCGTTGGATAATAGTCTGCACTGACTACCTCACACGATACGCTGTCACCAAACCTGTGCCGACTGCAGAAGCTCCAGAGATCGCAAAATTCCTTGTAGAAGACTCTATTTTGAAGCATGGGGCACCGCGTGTCATGATATCTGATCGTGGAAAACTATTCCAGTCAAAACTAGTATCAGAGGTAATGTCACGGTGCAACATGGTCTACAGAATGACAACTGCATACCATCCTCAGAGAAATGGTCTTACGGAACGTTTTAACAAAACGTTAGTCGACATGCTGTCGATGTACGTCGATGTTGAGCAGAAGGATTGGGATACAATTCTGCCAGTCGTGACATTTGCTTACAATACCGCAAGACAAGACACCACAGGCTTCACTCCGTTTTTCCTGCTCCATGGCCGTGAAGCTGAGACGACAATGGATACACTGTTCCCATTCCAACCGGACGACACTCAGGATGACTATGTTAAACAGCTCATCACCAGGGTCGAAGAAGCAAGACAGCTGGCTCGCATACGGACACTGGACGCCCAGGAGAAGGACCGTCAGCGGTACAACGACAAGCACCGACCTGTTGTGTACAGCCCAGGAGATCTGGTATGGATTTTTACCCCTGTACGGAAGGTTGGACTGTCAGAAAAGTTATTGAAGCGATACTTTGGTCCGTATCGTGTCATACACCGCCTGTCAGACGTCACATACGAAGTTGAGGATTATGAGCCGTCGTCGAAACCTCAAAAACGAAGAGACATTGTTCACGTCCTGCGCATGAAGCCTTACTACGATCCTGAAGAGCAGGTAGACGACAATGGCTTCTTGTTCAAGGATTTTAAGGACGGTAATGTTCCTGATGAAGCCACGACAGGAACGTCTGTCGTCGATAATCGCAGAGAAGGGAAGGATTCTCTTGAACTGTCATACAGAGGACCCATGACACGGTCAAGATCCAGGACATTGCAGCTGACTCCACAGGGATCATAACAGCGGGTCGCTGTTTCTCCCGGAGAGGGAGCAATGCCGCGAGAGACCCCGAACACCAACTGCCGGCGTGGCGCAGGGGATAGCGTCACGGACTGTGGAGCATAAGGTCGCCGGTTCAATCCCACCCACCGGCAAAAATTTAGTTCTTTGTAATTGACAATTCCAGAAGGTTCTACATCTTTCTTATGTTCACTTGTAAATTCTACTTGTTTCTTATGTTAACTGTTCTTCTAATTTCTGGTAAATTCTGTCTGTGCATAAATAGCAGAGCACTCTGCCTGAGAGGCAGTCAGTGCTGCGTGTATGTTGAGTTCGTAATAAACGTGCTTTCAGTATAAGTGCTGTGTTCAGTTGCCTTCGAAGTCAAGCCTGCTCCCATTGCAACGCGACAATATACTCTACAACTTTTTCCGAGTACAATGTCAGTTTTTCATATTCTTCAATGTAGAAGAAGAATGAACTGCACTGCATTTGGATTGTTCATGTTCCCCCCACTTCTACGGATACAAGAAAAAAAAACAGTTCCAGGTGATCCTGACTCATTTTCCTAGTTAATATAAATTTCAGTATTGGAGAATCATTCCACAAGTACATTTCAGCTAGTTGCCTCAAACTTAATAAATCTAAAACCATCCCACATACACCCATTTTCCTCCCTGACAAGTACAGAAGACTGCCATCATTCAACTTTAGATTCATAAAATACTGTGTACATTTTTCCACTGTATTGCATATAGTTATTTTGTTTCCCCTAAACACTGGTGTCTTGGTACGCTTCTTCATTACATTACAAGAATTTAGTAAGTCGAAGGCTGTGTCTATCATTTTTATAAATTTGACTGTCCCCTCACAACCAAAAAACTCTGGCAAACCCAAATTTCTACAAAAAATCATTGCATTAGCAACAGAATTACTAAGTGTTTTGGCTGCCAGTGCAACTTTCATTTTTTGTGATTCATACTGAATGTGGGGCCTTTTCGTTTTATTAGCTGCATGCAAGCCTTCTTTTTCTTGCAAATTGACTAAATTATTAAAATATTCCCACTTGATCATTTGACCATCACCATCCAGTAGCACTTTCTTTTCTGACAAAGTGTTTCTCATAAGCTTTAGTATATGAGCTGCATCAAATAAACAAAACACTTTTTTTCTGCATCTGAGGGATTGGGAAACCAACACTGAGAATTTAGCACACCTACCTTAACACCTAATTTTCCCATAACTGATCTGTTTGCAGGTGCACCATCACACACTACAGCAACTATACATATTCCAGTCTCCTCAAGTTTACGCAAGTATTGCTGTAGCAGATTAAGTTTAGCACTGGCTGGTAACCCATTCAGCAAACAATAACCAACAGGAATTTTCCAACTCCTGTTAAGTCCAGTCACCATAACACTAATGCCTCCCTTGCTACCTGACTCATCATTCTCCTCATACCCCTGTTCCAAATCAACATAGCTTGCAACCGTATTCCCATCCCATACAAAATCTTTTTTTATAGCCATCTCATCGAACATCAAAGTAGCAAGAATAGGCCCAGAGCTATTTTGTACTTCACTTGCCAATTTCTTGAAACTCTCTTCAGTGAATCCTGGACTGCCATCCACTGAAGTTGCCCATCTACGAAGTGTTCGTGGATGGGGTAATTTCACATATTTTCTTAAATAACTATATGCTTGTGCAGAATAAAAATTTAGAGTTAAAGCAAATTGTCTTATTTCTCGTGAATATTCAGGAACTACACACTTTCCTTGTAATGAAATAAGTTGTTTCAAAATGTCACTGTTTTTTCAGACCCTAACACATCTGTAGTAGTCTTGCAGTCACCTATGTAATCCTGCAACAAGTGTTTCATACGTTGCAATTTTCTGCTTCTTTCTTGATATGCATTGCTTTGCCTCCTTCATTTGCTTCCTGAGATTTTAGTATCTTTTTTGTAATGAATCATAATTTAATTTCATCTTTTTTGGACTGGGCAAGCATTACGAATGGTCAGTATATCCACTGTAGTTCTCCCTCTCATCTACAAAAATAAAAATAAAGGATTTGATTTACTGTTAGGCTACAGGGTGCTTCAATAACACCATTAACAGCAAACTTAGTATAGGTACAGACTAAACTAAAATAACTTTAAACTACTTTACCTCGTTCATTTCATATGTTAACCTCAATTGAAGGTGAGCTTTCCACAATTTGGCGTTTCCTAGGTACACTCCGTACAGCTTCTGGTTTCTGTAGCTGTTTAGGAAACGAAAATATTGTTGGAATGGCATTTGCAAGTAGCCGCTTTCGATCGGTGGTAGTATACATGAACTTATCCTCAAAATGACAACAGCATATATAACTGTACTTTGTAGGCTGCCACTTGTCACGCCTCATACTGGCCACCCACTGACTCAGCAACTCCTTGTTTTTCAAAGGAAATCTGTATAAAGAATAGTTTAATTACAGTTCATATACCTAGGCTACTTACCCAATGGTTAATACGCATTTTTACATTCAATAAACAACTGTCAATACATTAAAACACACCAAATACAACCGTCATCTACCTGGCTTTTTGATGGTCGTGAAGTAAATATAATTTTGAAACTTGGTAAATGCGAAAGTTATGAATAATGAATGTAAATAAACAAATACACGCTGATACACAACGTCCTATATAATCACATATTTCTTTCTTTATACCTACCTAAAGTATTATATTCCCACTATTTTTTTCACTGCGGTTGCTGCAGTTGTACGTCGAACATAAACTGGGCAAAATTTATGGCTACTGATAGCGCTTACACGTTAGTTTTGATTATAAACAGAACCGTCTGCTCACGCTGCTGCTTCAAACTGACGTTCTCAAATATGGCGGCCAGTGTTGCTGAGTGCTGCCACCCAGAGCGCTGTAGCTGGCCTATAGCCTCTCTATGTTGTTTATATACATCTTTGAGCGACACACAGTCGCGACGGGCGGGTGAACTACAGTATACTCCAATGTTGGCCATGCCTGCTGTAAGGTCTCATGTGAAAGCAAATCAGTTACACCGGAGATACAAAGAAAGTGGTAATTGTATGTGCCTGCAAACACAGATATAAGTAAACACGCGGCAACGCCTATATAAGATAAGCGTTGGCTGGCGCAAGGCCGGGGCGGAGTGGCCGGGCGCTTTAAAGCGCTTTGCTCCGATGCACGCCGTTGCTCGCCGTCGATGGTTAGAGTCCTCCCTGCAGCGTGGGTGGGAGTGTTACCTTTAAGTTAGATGATGTAGTTTCTATGTCTAGGGCCTGATGAACATAGCACTATGGTCCAATAGGTTCACAAACATTTAAACATTTTTTCTCGCGCGGACGACAGAACGGTTAGTGATGATGCAGTGGCAGGGTATCACGATTTAAATGGGTTTGAACGTGAAGTTATATTCGGCCCACGAGAAACGGCACACACCATCTCTCACGTAGCAATGAGGTAAGGTTTTCCCCGGACGACGTTTCCACGCGTGCACCGTGAATGTCGGGAAACCGGTAAAATATCAAATCTCTGATATCGCTACGGCCTGGAAAAAATCCTCCAAGACTGCAAAGATACGTTCGAGGTGATAGAAGTGCAACACTTCAGAAATTTGCTGTGGATTTAGATTTTGGGCCATCAACAAGTGTCAACATGCGAAGTATTCAACGAAACCTAATTGATATGGGCATCTGGAGCCGTAAACCCACTCGTGTACCCTTACTGGATGAAGGACACAAAGCTTTACGCCTCGCCTTGGCTCGTCAACACCGACATTGGACTGTTGCTGACTGGAATCGTTACCTTGTCTGACGAGTCTCGTTTCCAATTGCGTCGAGCAGATGGAGGTGTACGGACATGGAGACGACCTCATGGATCCATCAGGCGACCGTTCAAGCTGTAGGAGCCTCTGTAATGGTGTGTGGCGTGTGCAGTTGGCGTGATGTGGAACAACTGATGCGTCAAGACATGACTCTGCCAAGTGACACTTGCTGAGGCATCCTGGCCAATCACCTGCATCCATTCATTCGTCTTGTGTAGTTCGCGAACGAAATAGTCCGGAAGAGCGCTCCCACAGGCGAACTATGCGAACTAATTCGCAGATCCCTCGCCTCTTAGTTCGTCCGCTCCTTTTCCGATGACTGGCGGGTAACAGCGAGAGGATGCGAGAGCGCGCAGAATCGCGTGATTCCCTTTTGTCAGTTGCCGTAATTTCTAGCTGAGATGCAGCTCAGCTGTAGTTTTAGTAACCGTAGCAAAAGCCAAAACGAGCGGACGAACTAAAAAGAGTGACCTATTTCGCGGCCGGGCTGCGAACTAAAAGGAGAGCTACCGGTCGCGAACTAAAATATGCGCGATAGGTCGCGAACTAAAATATGCGCGATAGGTCGCGAACATAATTAAAAATCACGTGTTTGCCTTCTGCTGATGAGAGCCATTTCGAGGTTAGCGTCTGTCTGCTAGATTACATAGTTCAGTGCTACAAAATTTCTGTTTTGAAGTATTCTGCATTCTGCAATATCTGACTGATAAATACCATAATGCCAAGATATAGAGATAACTCTAAACTTAAACGCGAGAAATTATCCACAGACTGTTTCTTTTGGTTTGCGTGATATCGTTTGTGGCTCAAGCAGCAAGCGCATGAATCAGCTAGGTGGGGGAACTTCTCCCTTCACCTGCATGCGCCGACCACGCCGCTCAGCTGTCACTGGGAGCGAACGAACTAAAAGAACGAACTAGTTCGCGGCAGAGCCGCCAACTAAGGTGAGCGCTCCCTATCGCGAACTATTATGCGCAAGTCTACCAGTTATTGTCCAGTTCCAGCAGGACAATGCAACACCCCACACATTCTTAATGGCACATACAGAATGGCTATGGGAACACTCTTCTGAGTTTAAACATCTCCGCTGCCCTCCAAACTCCCAACACATGAACATTATTCAGTATAACTGGGACATCTTGCGACGTGCCATTCGGAAGAGATCTCCACCCCGTCGCACTCTTACGGAGTTGTGTATAATCCTGCATGAAGCAAAGTGTCAGTCCGCTCCAGCACAACTTCAGACTTTAGCTGAGCCTCTGCCACCTCTTGTTGCGGCACTTCTGCGGGGACCTTTCACGATCCTACATAGGTGTTCAAGTTTCTTCGGCTCTTCAGAGTGTATTAATCGTATGTGTGGAAGCACCTATTCAACAACATAGTTATACATTGTTATCTAATTGTTTTATCACCTATTTGAAGCTTGTAAAGAATACTACAGCAAATCGATACGGTCACGGAAATGCAGATAGTAGGCAAGATTTATAGTGACCAGATGAATATTAGACATCAAATGCTTCAAGTGTTCGTCATTCTAAGGGATCAAACTATTCTGGTCATTTCTAGAATTACAAACTACTTTAACTTTCACTAAGGACGACACACACACTCAAGCTCGAGGGAGCACTCGAACCTCCGACGTGAGCGGCCGCGCGATCCGTAACGTGACGCCCCAGACCGCTCGGCTATTCCCGCGCGGCGAATATGAAACATATTTATTTCTTAATAAATATAATGACTTGGAAATTGCACGGCAACATAATGAACTATTTAAAATGGTTAATTCTTAAGTGATCATTTTTGTGTCATGATGGTAGATAATCTAGTATATTTCTTCACATGATATCGATTATGTAGGCTTCGTGTAAACAGTTTTCCTCAGAGGCTTTGATGTGACGATTTTTAACAAGTCTTGATGGTATGAGTTCCTACACTGTTCAAACCAACTGAGGGATCAGGTGAAGTATCAAACATAATATACATATTGAAACGTACTAGCTGTGGAACCCGGCATTTCCCAGGTAAATGATTTTTCCAGTATCACATTAGAAACAAAACAGATCTATTCTATAAACTTTTTGTATGTATTTCCTGTTACCAATCTCTTCATCCATCTTATCCTCCGTTAACTACATCCCTGACACTCCTGTTCATTTCCCTGTCTCTCTCTCCAACCTTCTCTTCCGTCTCCCTCCCTCCTCTATCTCTTCATCCTCTCCTCCATAACGTCATGCCAACACACCCTCCTGTCCATCTCTGTCTCGCATGTCTCTTCCTACCAACTCTATGTTGGCCTATCTCCTCCTCCTCCTCCCCATCTCTCCGTTCCATCTCCTTGTATCTATCTCTTCTTTTCCTCTCTCTCTCTCTCTCTCACTCAGTCTCTCTCTCTCTCTCTATCTCTCTCTCTATCTCCTAATCGCCCTTCCTATATGTCTTTCCTTTCCGTCCTTCGGTTACTAACATACTGTCTGTCCATTTAAGTTTCGTTTCCATGCAGCTCAGTACTTAGGACATGATATATCCTTGACTATGTGTCCTAAATGTTCAAATGTTTGTTAAGTTTATGGGACTTAACTACGGGGTCATCAGTCCCTAAACTTACAAACTACTTATGAACTACTTACGAACTAGGACGGCACAAATATCCATGCCCGAGGGGGGATTCGAACCCCCGACCGTAGTGACCGTGCTGACCGTGACTGGAGCGCCTCAGTCACCTCGGCCACCGCGGCCGGCTGTGTCCTACATTAATATAAGTTTCCAGATTTGTTAAGTGTAATATTAGGAAACTGTCTGCGATAAATAAATAGTGGTTGAATGGAGTATCGTAAATCACGCGTCGCGTGATGGAATAGTTTTTGTGACTTATTGTTTACGACGTCACATGTGCTGAACTATATGCCGTAGGTAGTTTTTAACCCCACAGCGATTGTTGTCTGACAGTAAACAATATTTGTACCAAATTTAGTTGAAATCTGTGCATTATTTCAGAAGGAGATGTTGAAAAATAGCACATGATGTAGCAGTTATTCGGAAATTTCATTGTTTATGACGTCATATCTTCTAAAAAATGTTCAAATGTTTGTAAATCTATCGGACAAAACTGCGTGGTCAACAGTCCGTAGCTTACAAACTACTTAAACTAAGGTAAACTAACCTAAGGACATACACACACACACACCAATGCCCCAGGGTGCCTGATACATCTCAGCTACTCCACCGCGGTTATTATCTGAAATATGTATCGTACTGTGATGTAAATTCTATGATACATTGAGTGGTATATGTTCCTAATGTCTGCAAAATATGTCATGAATGGTATTCACAGTAAAGACGTAATATATCGAAAACTCATGCGGTTTTTCATGAACCAAATTGTTTATGACTTCATATCTCGTGAAATATATATAACTGTGATATAGTATCGAAGGAACATTCAGTGGTATGTATGTGTACTGTCTGAATTGTCACGCGAACATAATTTACAGTGTAGAAGTAATAATTTTTAACGTCATGCCAAATACCGTAGATATACATCATAAACATTGGAAAAGTAGTAAGCGATAAACTTTTACTCTTTCATCATTTCGTTGGGGTTGTCAGCAAGGAAAAGTTTCGTAAAGATTTGGAATTATGTTCAAAGTTTATTCCAAGTCGCTAAGTGCTTCCATTGTCAAATAGTTGCGGGCGCGGTGGCCGAGGGGACTGAGGCGCTCCAGTCACGGTCTGCACGGCCACTACGGTCGGGGGTTCGAATTCCCCCCCCCCTCGGGCATGGATATTTGTGCCATCCTTAGTCTTAGATAGTTCATTAGTAGTTTGTAAGCTTAGGGACTGATGACCCCGTAGTTAAGTCCCATAAGTTCTACAAACATTTGTCAAATAGTTGACGAATAAAATCACGCTACCACGCGTCGCAAGATGGGGCAGTTTTCATTGTTTACGAAGTGATATCGTATGAACTATGTACCGTAGGTGGTTTTTGAAATGATATAAAATGATTCCTAACCTTAAGGAATATTTGTACCAAATTTGGTCGAAATCGGTCAATTAGTTTAGGAGAAGATGTAGAATATTATCGCATGATGCGGCCGTTTTTCGCGACTGTCATTGTTTATGACGTCATATTTCCTTACTTTGTGTCGTAGGTGGTTCTTACCCCGACAGTGATTGTAGCTTGATAGTGAGAAACATGTGTACCAAGTTTGGTTGTAATCGGTTCTGTAGTTTAGGAGGAGATATGGAACATACATACATACACAAACCCACATAGCCATACAGCCATATTGTAAGATGTATTGATTTTCCACAATTGTTTTTTGAGGGTAATACAGTACGATATTTTGCTGTCGAAACTCTTTGAGGTTTACATGGCGTTCAATTTGAGAGGGGCACAATAATAGTGAAAAAATTATTCTCGATCTCCTCTAGTATGGTGTGTGATCACTTCGGACGGTCAGTACAACTGCACACCTGCGTAGCATGGACAGTATGAGCTTATCAGTCAGCTCTTGAGGGATATTTGGCCATTCTTCCATAAATGCAATAACCAGCTCTGCAACCGTTATGGGGGGGGGGGGGGGGTACTAGTCTGGCAGAAACGCGTCTGACGAGCGCATCCCAGAAATGCTCAATCACGTTTAAGTCCTGTGTATAACCTGGCCACTCCATTTGTTCAACACCCTCAGCTTCAAGCATGTTGTCCACCGGGGCAGCTCTGTGGGGACGAGCATGATCGTCCACCAGAAGGAACCCATCTCTTATGGCACCAGCACATGGCACAACAACACAACAAAGGTCGAAGGATTTCGTCTCTATACCTCTGAGCAGTCAAAGCGACATTCTGAATGATGTAGAGGTCCGTACGTCCGCCAATACTAAATACTCCATACATCATTCGTCCACCACCATGATATGGTGATTTTTTCCTGTACATAATCAGGACCGCTTCGAGTTTCACGTTCTCTCCCGATGAGGGAACGACGATTGTCCGTGTGAACACAAAACCTTGACTCATCTGTGAACGGAACGGCGCCATTCGTCACGACTACAATCCTGATGTTCCCCCGCCCTGTTTATGTGAGCTAAACGGTGTCGTGGTTTTAAGGGAACACACGCCATACGCCGCCGTGCGTAGAGGCTAAATTCCCAAACGCGATTTAGAATTGTTTGTGTTGAATTTCCGCGTCCTGTTGCAGCCTGGAGGGTGCGATGGAGTAGAGTAGCATTCCGCCTCATGTCTTGACGGGTTGTTAAACAGAAATAACGGGTCATCTTTTGTTGATGTTACCCGTGGTCAACTTGTGCATTGCCTTATTTTAACGGTTCCTGTAGTCTGAAATCGCTTCCAGGTCCTGGAAATTACACTTTGGGACACTCCAATGTTTGCAGCCACCTCTCTCTGTGTCTGTCCCGGTTGCAAACGTCCTATGCTCTCCATACCATAGCTTCGAGTAAGTCACGTTATTGTTGCATTGCACTACCTGCTCACTACACAATCTCAACCCAACTGCTTGTGTAATTCGTTTCGTAGAGTGAACACAAGTCAAAACAAACTTTATCTGCAGCAACTTTCTGTTATTACCACTATATCGTTTGCCGTAATGTTGTTGTCTCCAGTCCGTAGAACAGACAGGAAGACGTCGAACTATATTAGTTCATTGTGTCGATGACAGTACTTCAGAACCCTGGTATATCAACTGATCCCCTAATTTTTACCGAGCGAGGTGGCGCAGTGGTAACTGGACTCGCATTCAGGCGGAGGGTTGTTCAAATCCACCATCCTGATTTAGGTTTTCCGTGATTTCCCTAAATCACAGCAGGCAAATGCCGGGATGGTTCTTTTCAAACTTAAACTTCAGACTTAAACTAGAAAGAACACGTAGATAATGTCGTGGGGAAGGCGAACCAGAGACTGGGTTTTATTGGCAGAAACCTTAATAGATGCAACAGAACTACTAAAGAAACTGCATACACTACGCTTGTCCGTCCTGTTTTGGAGTATTGCTGCCCAGTGTGGGATCCTTATCAGATGGGTTTGACGGGGGACATCGAAAGAGTCCAAAGAAGGGCAGCGCACTTCGAATAGTCACGAAACAGGGGAGACAGCTTTACGGAAATGATACAGGATCTGGGATGGGAATCATTACAACAACGGCGCTTATCGCTGCAGCGTGGGCTATTTATGAAACTTCAATCGCCAACATTCTCCACCGAATGCGAAAATATATTGTTGACTCCCAATTACATAGGTAGAAATTATCATCAGAATAAAATAAAAGAAAGTAGAGCTCGAACGGAGAGATTCAGGTGGTCTTTCTTCCCGCGCGCTATTCGAGAATGGAATGGGAGATAAATAGTTTAACGGTGGTTCGATGAACCCTCTGCCAAGCACTTAAATGTGATTTGCATATTATCCCATGTAGATGTAGAAAGGGACGGTCGATTTTCTTCCCAATCCTTAGCCAAAAACTCCAAGTGCTATCTCCGTCTCTAATGACCAAGCTGTCGACGGGACGTTAAACCCTAAGCTTCCTTCCTTAATTGTTTTGACCATTGTATGTCGATTATATACTACGACTGCGGACGTTTGAGCTTTGATAGTATCGAAGTCGATTTTAATTACATATAATCCACTCTGACTTGTTACTCTCAAAATTGCCGTGTACACTTGTCAGCATTTCGACACTGCAGACTAAGTGACCATCAGTACACTGTTAAGTATCACTGGAATTAGTAGATTATTCTTAACGGTTTATGTCGATTAGCCATTGTATTTATTGTAGAAATAAAGGTTCGTAATATTGATACATCTACTAAAATGGTAATAGTTAATTATTTAGATAACAATTCATGAGAAAGTTGTTGAATAAGTGCTTCCATACATGTTAACTAAAATAAATGATTTCAGTTACGTAACTTCTGACAACTTTTTGCGGTAGTAGGATGGTATTGCAGGACTTACAGTTCCTTCTTCTTCTTCTTCTTCTTCTTCTTTTTCTTCTTCTTCTTCTTCTTCTTCTACTACTACTACTTCTTCTTTTTAACATTTTGTGTTTTTCATGGGACTTCATTTGATTTTGTAGGTAGGCGTCCTTTTCTTATCGGGTAATATTTCTTGAACGTGAGATATTCATTTTGTTAAAACCCTCTATCTCTACTGGATTTTATGAGGTGCTTTGATGTAATAATTTTTGCCACGTCTGGGCGGTAAGTGCTTGTAATTTGATTATATTCACCGATAGCAGACTCTAAAGCTTTGATGTCCTCTTGGTCACTGAAAATTCAGGCTTTTAGCTTTGCGCAAAACGAAGTTACGGGGGGGGGGGGGGGGAGTTCCGTGAGTGGCTTTCAGAGATGGATGGTATGTCATTGCGACTTCGCATGGTCAATGCCGGTATACCGACATACTGCGCCTACACATTTATACAGGGATAAATTCATTAAGAAAACACATTGACATAATTCCTTAAAAAGACCAGTAAAAGGTGTTTTTTTTTTTAATTTTTTATTTGAAGGCCGTTTATTATTTATAGATTGTTACTGCCTGATTGTCACCTTACTTGAAGTTGTGCAAACACAACATATTTATTCGTGTTACTGGCAAAATAATCAAACGTTTATACCGCCTCACTGTATGAAAACTCGCGACAAGAGCTGGACAGAGCTTAAGCAATATAAGGTAAACATCCGCCCCTTGGGTTGTAGCCGCGCGGGTTGGCAGTGCGGTCTAGGGCGCCATGTCACGTATTACCTGGATGCCACTGCCGGAGATTCCAGTCCTTCCTCGGGCGTGGGTGACTTGTTTTTCTACTTAACATGGATTACTTTAAGTAGCGTGTAATTTTAGGGACGGATTATCCGAATACTTATGTGCCTTATGTGTTACAACAACTGTTGTTGTTGTGGTCTTCAGTACACAGATTGGTTTGATGCTGCTCTCCACGCTGCCCTGTCCTGTGCAAGCCTCTTCATCTGAGAATAAGATCAGCAACATGCATCCTTTTGAATCTGCTTACTGTATTCGTCCCTCGGTCTCCCCCTACGATTTTTACCCACACACTTTCTTCTAATGCTAAGATGAAGATTCCTTAACGTCTCAGAATATGCCAACACCAATCTATCCCTTCTCTTACTCAGGATATTCCATGAACTTGCGATCTTCCGATCGGTACTCACCAATATGAATTGGGCAATACATAACTCAGGGTAGTAAAAGGTTTATAGATCGTTCTCCATGTTCATAGGGGTGAGTTGAGTATGTCAGCTCCTATGCCCTAAACAGCTACCCAAACTGTTTAAATAAGATCAATACTTAATCTGTGGATTAGCCAGTCTATCAATCCGCAGATGACGACGCGAAAAATGTATTTCAACAACATAAATTAAAGCTCTGACTAACCACCAAAATGAATTCTAAGGTAATGTTTAGAAGAATCATTCAAGAAGTAATCTTTATAAATGGAGTGTATTACTCTTTTGAAGATGGTGCGGAGGTGGTCCTACTTTATACATCGGTAAATAACTGAATATTTCTCCAATTAATGTTCATGAGTGCCACAATAAGAATCACAGGCACTTGAGAGTAAGAGTTCAAAATTATCACTTGTAAATTAAGTCCACCGAGCATTGCAGTTCCAAATTAATCAGCGATTAATTACAGTATTTGTTATAAAACACAGTTTGTCATTACACAAGTACACGCTATCTGAAGTATCACAGTTCCACAGCCCCACTACCGTCCATATTTTACTACAGTTCACACATACGTATCTCTTCAAATAAGGTCGTAACGCGGCTTCTGACCGCCCAGCGTCACAACTTTTCTCCGCCGCATGGAAGTTAAGAGTCCTCTCCCAAGCGCTCGAAAGCTTGCTCGACCTGGTCCCAAAACTGTATCCTTCCGCTCATCTTTAAAATTCAATTTGCTTTCCAAAATATTATACATTTAAATATCACAGAATTAATTGCTTTGACAACCTGCCTGCAAATGTTGTTTAAATTTAACAAATATATATATATATATTTAACAATACTAAAATCGGTTGAGACCGAAGCTCTTTGCTCAGATAGCTGTTAGGTGTGGCGTCTCACTGTTCAAATATACTGCCGCCGTCTAAATATAGTTACATAATTAATATTTAATTTATCATGGGTTTTTATGCAAATATATTCAGTTCTTGTTCAGAGAAACATACAATTGCTTTTGTATAAATTATCTGCCGCATATCTAATATTTTTAGTCGGCCATGAAATATTTAAGAGGCAGCCTAAAACATAAAACGAACGTTACTAAGAATAATATTAAATTTAATAATATACATATATAAATGTAATGCGCTTTACTGGGTTCATGTTTTGTGTTTCTGTGGTGTACTATGTCCTGATACAAGAATATTACTACAACGAAACGCAGAACAAGTAAGCAAAGCAAAGTTTATTGAAAAAATACGGAAATAACATGGTACGTTTTTTAAGGTATGTAGCGTGGTGCAATGCTGCCCATTTGCTTCTTAAACTGTTACTGACAAAACACTAAGTATCAATCTATGTTCTGACACATGAATATTACTACCTCAACGAAAATCAGAACAAGAGAGTAAAACAAAGTTTATTGACAAAATACGGAAACAACGTGGTGCATATTTTAAGATAGGTAGTGTGGTGCATAGCTGCCCATTTTCTTCTTAAACTGTTGCTGATAAACACTGCGTATCAAGAATTGTAAATATAAGTCTCGTATAATTGTAGTATTTTTACAGTACTGAAGTTTATAGGCTTTTTATCTGTGAGGGATATTGAAAATTTAATTACGAAGTTTGATTTTCCCACGTCTCTTGAATTCATTCATATAATTATATTTGCCGTATGATCATTCCCTGATTTTATACGGATTTTTAGAATAATGTGTGTGGCTATATTGTGTTTCAGTTGCAATCTGGAATAGCCGCTTTCGCTCATTCAAGCCCACCGTTTCCTGTTTCCGAGCAGATTAGGGTTCGGTTTCTCTAACGACGTGTATACCATTCACTATGTCCAAAACTGTTAGCCGGCCGGCTGGTGAACCCAACAGCTTGCCAAAACTTGCTTTTCACATGGAAACAAACAGCTTCCCCCTTTATCTGTAATGTCACACACCTCCAGTTGATATGATACATTTGCTTGCCAAATAATGTCAAGTAGCACCAAAATTTTGACCATTTACCCTTGTTGTTATGGTCTTCAGTCCGGAGACTGGTTTGATGCAGCTCTCCACAATACCCTATCCTGAGCAAGCCTTTTCATCTCCTGATAAGAACGACAACCCACATCCACTTGAATCTGTTTACTATACGCGTCTCTTGGTCTCCCTCTGCGAGTTTTACCCCACACACTTCCCTCCAATGCTATATTTACGATTCCTCGATGTCTAAGAATGTGTCCTACCAAGCGATCCCTTCTTTTAGTCAGGGTATGCCAAAAATTCTTTTTCTCACCAATTCGGTTCAGTACCTCTTCATTAGTTATGCGATCTACCCACCTAATCTTCAGCATTCTTCTGTAGCACCACATTTCAAAAGCCTCTATCCACTTCCTGTCCGCACAGCTTATCGTCCATGTTTCACTCCCATACAAGACAACACTCCACACAAATGCCTTCAGAAAAGACTTCCTTACACTTAAATTAATATTCGATGTTAGCAAAATTCTTTTTTTTTTTTTTTTTCAAAAATGCTTTTCTTCCCATTGCCATTCTGCATTTTATATCCTCTGTACTGCGACCATCATTTGTTATTTTACTGCCCAAGTAACAAACTCATCTACCTCCTTTATTGCTTCGTTACCTAATCTAATTCCTTCAGCATCACCCGATTTTCTTAGACTGCACTCCATTACCCTAGTTTTGCTCTTATACATATACTACCAAATTCTGTGCCAAGACAAAGTGTATAAAACTGTAGTGGCATATGAACCAGCGTACCAAAAATGTTCAAATGTTTGTAGAGCTTAAGGGACTAAACTACGGGCTCATCAGCCCCTAAACTTACAAACTACTTATGAACTATCTAATACTAAGGACGGCCCAAATATCCATGCTCGATGGTGGATTCGAACCCCCGACCGTAGTGGCCGTGCCGAACGTGTCTGGCGCGCCGCAGACCGTTCGGCCACCGCGGCCGGCAATCAACGTACCATTTGCGCGTCATATATATATAAGATTTAAAACTAAAGTAACATGCCATAAAATTTATAATTTAATGCCCAGAAAAGTGTATGGCCCTATGGTGCGAAGCACACTAAATTTCATAGCATCAGTTTAACGCGCCCTTGCGCCTCTTCGTTCCGACGATCTGGTTCCACCGTCTGCAGCACTGTCACCAATTCTCCGCCAGCGTTGTACCTTGTCGGAATGTGTGTGACTCTGCAGCAGATTCCCCCGGTCGGAGTGAAAACACCTGTTTGATTTGATTTGATTCTTTCAGGGAAGCCAAAACAGTCTTGGTCTGACCCGCCACTGCCCGCACCGAAACTAAGTTTATTGTGCGGTATCGCTCCCTGTTTGTCTAGTAAAGCCAACCAATGCCCTTGAACAGTGCAAGGAGTCCCTTTACCAGTTCTTTATTAGACACAATTTCTTCGGGTCTGGTTGTCCAAAATGTTCTGTGCTTTTTACTCTCCAATGCAATGCATTCGAAGATCACATGTGATGCAGTTTCATCACCGTCATCACAGATCCTACATTTAGGGTCCTCTTCTGTTATTCCCATTGTATGTAGGTGTTTTTTGAAATTCCCATGGCCTGTCAGCAATCCAACCATGAGTCTAATCTCTCTCCTGTTCAGACCCAGGATTGCAGAGCTTTTTTTTAAAACAAGGCTTTGGCATCATTACCTTGCCATGTTTTTGTTGATGGACTTTGGTCCAATATTCTACGTGCTGTCTTCTGAGCCAGTTACGTAGCTCCAGTTTGATCATTGCCTTTGTGATTGTCAGGACAGGTTCCGGTCCAATAAATGGAGCCTCTGCCCCCATCCTGGCTAATCTGTCGGCATGTTCGTTGCCACTGATCCCCGAGTGGCCAGGGACCCACAATAGATTTACTCTATTGCTTTCCCCTAGCTCCACCAGAACCCTGTGACATTCTGCAACAATTTTAGACCTTGTTGTAGGAGCTGCCAGTGATCTCAGGGCTGCCTGGCTGTCTGGATAGATATAGATTCTACGATCTTTGTAGCACCTACGCAAATTCGCCTCCACACATGCCCTGATGGCAGTGATTTCGGCCTGGAATACTGAGGCCAGTTTCCCTAGAGAGATGACGCCCTCCAGTCTTGGCTGCACCCCGTATACCCCGGCCCCAACGCCTTGGTCTGATTTCGACCCGTCAGTGAACCAGACAATATCCCCCGTACGGTGTCGAACTATTTTCTCCCACTGCTCCCTACCTCCAATTGTTATACTGAAAGGCTTGTTGAAGCAATATGGGGTTATAATATAGTTGGTTGGCATTTCCCCAACCTTTCCTATATTTACCTCACTCACTGTTTTAGTGTGTGATTCTGGATATCCCAAAGAGTTCCAGTTGTTGACAGATTTGAGTCTGTAGGCACCATCTGCCGCCTCCATCTTGACCCAAAGGTGTAATGGGGGCATATCCAGCATGGTTTCCATCCCAGCAGTTGGTGTGCTGCTAATTCCGCTTGTTATGGCTAAGCAGGCTAGTCTCTGCACCTTACCAACCTCTTTAGCAGCAACCTGCTGTTCTACCTTCTTCCACCACACGACTGCCCCATAGGTGATCCTGGGTCTAATCACCGTGGTGTATATCCAGTGCATACCCTTGGGGCTCAGGCCCCAATTTTTGCCACAAGCTCTCCTGGTACTTACTTAAGTACCTTTTGTCTTGGAACAAATATTCCTAATGTGAGGGGTCCATGTCAGTTTCTCATCTAGGGTAACCCCTAGATATTTCACTGTCCCCTACACAGGTAGCGCTTCATTGAAAAGCTTTAGATTCCAACTTGAGTGTTGGATATGTTTCCTTGTGAATGGTACAACAACAGTCTTCTTAGGACTAACCCCCAGATCCTGTTTTCTGCACCAGTCTTGCACAATGTCCAATGCACCTTGTGCCATATTCTTGACTGTGTCAGCAAATTTGCCAAGTATTACTATGACAAGATCATCTGCGTATCCATGGCAAAAGTACTGCCTAGAGATTAATTCTCCAATGAGATCATTCACCACTAGATTCCACAATAAAGGCGAAAGAACTCCTCCTTGCGGGCAACCCCTAGTGGTGTTGATTACCATTTTTTCATTCATCATGGAAGCCTCTACCACCGTCACCAGTTCCCCGCCAGCGTTGTACCTTGTCGGAATGTGTGTGACTCTGCAGCAGATTCCCCCGGACGGAATGAAAACACCTGTCGAAATTCTACTACGGTATAGTTGTCAATATATAGAAACCCAACCGAATCGCTAAGGTTCCAGCTTTGAACGCCTTTCCCCAGTGGAATCGATACACACTCTTCAAAAGCAATGCAGTAAAACATTGTACGTTGATAAAGTAATAATTCTTTTTTTACCATCAGTCTGTCCATGTTGCCACACGAAAACATGCTCCACTGTAACAATTATGGTTTTTGCAATACTAGTCTCCCCCAATGCCGACTGATGAAATTAAAAAAGAAATTCAAAGCAACAAACCATTAATTCTAAAAACTTGCGGGTATGCAGCCAGGTATCAAAATCGACGACGGCCGATATTTCGTCAGGAGACCACCCTGACATTTTCAACGCGAAACTGCAGTGAGGAAGCAATGTGCAACGATCTTTAAAACCTCGGTTTTCAATGAGTAAACAGAAAAGACAACACACACCGAGCAAGCAAGCACACAGCGCCGACACGACCACACATGAAACCGGTCAGAATATCGACAATAAACATCAGTTCTCGACGGATGAGTTCGGATTAGTTTTGTCCTTCAGTTTTTTGACAAGTGAGAGAGCAGGATCCCAAGCGGAATTTAAGCATAACCCTCCATCCCTATTCATACGGTTGTCACCTAGTTTTATTTCTATCGCTACCTTGATAACACAGTCCCAGTAGATGGAAGCGCATGCCAGAATTTCCGTTTTATTGTAATCCATAGGGTGACCAGTGTCAAGACAGTGTTCGGCCACAGCAGATTTACTTCCCTTGAAGAGCTTTCCCTGTTAAATTATACCCTAATTACAACACATTTTAATCGTCCAAATATTAAACATAAATTAAATTTCCATATCAGCTCTTATATAAACTACTCATGTCACTAAAATCCTTCTTATAATTTTCAATACGCTGCAATTCTCAAATTATAACATCTCTTTTACTGAGAAATTAATTCGACCTCCTCGCACCAAAATTTATGCGACAACACTATTTGAAATAATACCACAATTTTGACAATTACCTTTAACAGATCGAATAGTTAATCCCTATTATCATCTGATATATTCTCTATACCTTCCACAATATTCCTGATCTGTTCGCATTTAGGAATACTTTCCTCCTCTAGCCCAGTCATTACAGTATGGGCAACACATTGCTCCCTCGCTAATAAGTTCTTGAATTCCACCTTTCGTCTTATCCCTTCTACTTCAAATTCGAGATACCTTTCTACACAGTTGAGACATGCTTTATATTTACACAGAAAAACTGTACCAAATATAACATCTATCACCAACCCACTTATCACAAAACATCTGATATTAAATTCATATCCACAACATTTAAATTCTAAACTCATCTCCTGCATGATGGGTTTAATTTTCCCCCTTGTAGCTGTCTTAATTGTTACGCTATTTACTGGAAATATAGCTAACTATTTGTTCTTTATTCTGGTCAGAAAACCCTCTGACACAGCTAATATGTTACTTCCCGATTCCAGAAGTGCATCCACTCTTGCTTTTCCAACATCTATCTCAACTATTGGCTGTTCAACAATCTATTATTCCCTATCTAAAAGATCTTCATGTAACAAGTCATTCTCAATTTCTCTCCCGCTTTCTTCCATATCAATAGCATACAAAGCTTTAGTCCACTCTTCAATTTCGTCGTCCCCATAAAATAATTCTTTAAATACCATCGATGCTCCTTTTTCACCCTTTTTTCTTTCAAGTTCCCTCGCTATTTTAAACTTTTCCTTAACCCATAAGTGCGGTAACATTGACTAAAATCTTCCCATACCTTCGCCAGTCTGTAACAGAAAATTCGCGTTCACTTTCGCCAAACCAATCAACGTTTACCCCTTTTCCTAACTCAGCACAATTGTCATTAATAACGCTGTCACTTTCTCCTTCTTTCGTAAATTGAACCCAAAAGTTATATGCATTTAGCTCCTCTGAATTTCTGTCCTTGTCGAACTCAAAATTGCTTTCATGAATAAGAAATCTCACTATACTAGTTGCTTCATTCACATAATTATTTTCAGAACATCTATCACCTTCCCTACATAAATCATCGTTCTTTCCAAATACCTCACAATCACAAACAACATTATCGACTTCAGCCGATGCACTTAAAATCTTATTACATATATCATATACCTTCGCCGATTTATCATTGAACACGGAGTTATTAAAATCTATTTCCAAACATTCACTATATACTACATCGTTACTGCATCGATCCTCACTCATATCTTTAGTACACTTCTTATTTTACGATTTCAGTTTCACATCATCTGTAAACCACATCACATTTTCCCCCAAAATATTATCTGTTTCATAAATATTAAACTTTCCTTCTTTCACTACAGAAAATGCTTCCTTTAACGTAGCATTAACAGTTTCATCCATCACCTTCCATTCACAATTCATAATCCCATCAAGAGCTATTGGATCATCCTCATCAACTGAAATAAAAGAGAAAATTCCTTCCTCTGTACCATCTATCTCAATAGCTTCAAATTTACATGTCTCACCTACATCATTTCTCTTCAACAATAAATCACCTATCATCCCACATACATAATTCATCATCAGACGACGAGACCAATGCTACGCAATTTTCTCTAACGACTTTACTCACATCCGCCGACTTACCACTTACGTTGTTACCAGTCGGCTTACCATTAGCTACGATGTCTTCACAAATTTCTGCCGCCTCAAATTCACACATTTTAGTACACACATCGTTGCATTTGTCACTACTGGTCAATAGCTTCTCGGAATTTTCTGCACATTTCATCTCCACCAAATTCAAATTTTCCTCATACACTTTCTTAGACTTAGAACTATTTAGCATTCATTCATTCATTCACTCTCTTCACAAAATAGTTCATCTGATTCAAATGATTGCCCAAAATAATTTTGATTCCTCTGAGGACCACGCTGCTATAAATTACTCTCTTTTACGGATTTATCCATCACACATTTTTCCACAACATCCTTCTGCCATTTATGACATCTATTTCCCACAAAATTATCACATTACAGTGTCTTATCTACCGCCGGTTTTTTCGCCATCCACGCACATGAGACACGTCGTTTCTCAGTTTCCCGAGCGCATATCGCTATGTTCCCTTCTGTGATTTCTCTCCTGATAATTGACTCTGCCTTGACCTTCAAAAACTTTATTCCATTGATTACCATTATGATTGTGTTGATTCCGGAAGTTACCGTTATTACTATGGTTCCCATAATTACTATTATTATTATTGCTATCATTATTATGGTTCCAATTATGACTACCATTTCCTCTTCCGTTACCGTGATTCGGTTTAAACTTTAATGCTCGTTGCAACTTTTCAACATAATCTAAAAGCTCATCAATCGATTGCGTCGGATCATGCACCAAATCCCACTGCAACTCATCTGGTAATCGCCTCTTTAATGTTGTGATTTCCGTTAGAACTCCCAGCGGCCGATTTGTATGCATTCAAATGTTCGTTAAGCTTAAGTGACTTACCTGCGGGGTCATCAGTCCCTAAACTTACAAACTACTTATGAACTACCTTATACTAAAGACGACACAAACATCCATGCCCGATGGGGGACTCGAACCCCCAACACGGCTCTCCAGTACGCGCGGCTAATCCGCCGCGGCTTGTATGCATTAACTTACAGCAGTTTGAAGCCGCGTTTGCTTTGCTTCACCCAAGTACTTATTCAAGAAACAAATCCCAAATTTGTCATAGGTCTTGACCAAATGATTATTTAAATTAGCCCATGACCGCGCACTACCCTCAAGCTGTCTTTTTACCAATTTAATTTTTTCTTTGTCACTCATCCCCCTAACAAATCCACCCTTAACGTGGCAAGAAAATCTACTGGGTGTTAATTGCCTTCATTATAAAAATACTAATTATTTCCCGCTGATAATCATGGATTACTTACAAGTGGACTAACATTTGCATTACTTATTTCAGCTCGCACTTCCTCAATTTTTTGCTGTACCTGTACCTTTTCCTAATCAATACTCCCACTACTTCCTTTTACATCCGTTTCACAACCTGCCATCCTATCCGTTAAATCATTTACTTCAGCTGTAGTTGCCTTTTCAAAATTATTTTGTCGTTGCAGTCTTCATTACATTGCTGTTAAATTCGTGCTGTACCTTTACCATTTTATTATCCAAATTTATCTCTAATGTACTGACTTTATTATTAACAGAATCAACTTTCTCCCCATTTTGCACACTTCTGTCTTAACATCTTTTAATTTCGTTTCTAACATTCCACCCACTTCTGATTTAAATTTTTCTAACTCAAATTTTACATTGTCAATATTACTACTCAATCTTGCCCTCATACTTTCCATGTATACTTGAACTTTGTTGAATCCCAAGCCCAATTACTTCTTTACATTACACAAATCTGCTTTTAATTCTGATTTTACATTACCCACTTCTGATTTTACCCCCCCCCCCCATTATCCACATGTAAAGTTTGCTTTTCAATTAACTTCCTGCCGCATCATCTTTATTCGCAGCAACTGGACTACTAGCCCCCCCACTACAGTCATCCCCATTTACATTTTCTCCCTCAGAACTCGGGCTAACACATCCACTAATATTTTCGGAGCCACACAAGCTTGGTGATTATTAAATTACTGGCATTTCGTGAACGTAAGATCCAGTTCCAGACTCTCACACATTTACATCATAGACGTTGGTACTTAACTTTTCTATTTGCCTCGTAGGAGGAAGCTAAGACAATTACCTCTTTCCTAGCTCTGTCATAACGTGCTGACCTGTTATGGTTCGCGGTTGCAGTCTCGCTGACTGTAACTTTGTTATACCTTCTCTGAAAGAGCTACAAGCAGTCATATCAAACATCAATAAGAAAATCCCAAGAAAATACTTTCGGCTCACAGTGCAAAGGTGAAAAACTTACAATTTTGCACATCAGGTAACACCTCTTTCCGATGAGGACAAGCAAATTTTGGGTTTCTAGGATTACATAATTTATGATATGTTACATTTGCATACATCTTGAGTATGACACTGCATACCAATTAAACACAGATCCGATCGAAATACAAGTGAGTAGTATTTTACTAATTCGTGCCGATAGAGGCACGCTTGTTTACAGATACTGTTGTATTATAACATACTTTCGTCGTAAGGTTATCGTGGGTAGTTATATTTCATTTCTTATAATACAGTGCACAATTTTAGTAAGGTTTCTTTTAGTGTTGTGAAAACGATAGTAAACATGACAGATAAATTAATCATCGACGATATATGCGAATTCTCTGTTGTTCCCTACAACAGTCTGGCAATACACATGCAGTTTATTGATTACATGCATGTAGAAAAATTATTCTGAGTTATGGCTGTCAAACAACGTTTGAAGAAGAATAAAATGCCACTACCACACGACAGCTAATGTAGAAAATACTTTTCTGGCGTATTTTCGCACGAAGCGCTTTCCCCATACACAATACAAAAGATTCGAGATGCATCTGCTACCTCTACCTCTCTATTAAACCTGAGAAGAACCAAACGTCGCAGAAGTTCGCCCTCTTTCCACATGTCACTATTTTGGGTTAAGAAGTGAAGGGAACTATGTTCAATGTTCCATTAGATTGCTAAGTACAGCAGACAGCAGAATAGCGTTTTAAAAAATGTGCATACTACATTGTTGGCAGTACTGTGTAAGCGGCAGTTACGTGATTTTATTTCGGCGATTACAAAATAAAGACGAATATATGCACTGGGTAGCCGAGCCAGCTAGTTCATGGCGATTCAGTCAACCAAGTAAATGAATGTACTGAACTTGCAGCAAAGCACTAGGCCTACAGGGAGCTTGTGTGTCACAATTCTCATCCAGTGTGGCGCAACGGCGTTACGATAGGAACATGAGTCACGGAGAAGAGGATTTGGTGGGCTGTTGGATTGATGATAGGTTGATATACTTGCGGCCTGGGCTCGATTTCAACTTCCACCGATGAGTTTTGATAGGGAGAGAGAGATTATGTTTACTTTACCTACGCCAAGTGAAGAAGGTATAATGGGATTGTGGTCTAAAATTCATATTAAACGTGATATTCCTTCACTACCAAGTAGAGGTAAGGTTGGACAACAATGAAGTCAGGTCGGGTGATGTGTCCCTCAGATTTACAAACATTTGAACTTTTTTCTACACAACTGTTTGGTTATTAATCCCTACTTTACAAACTACTTAAACTAAGGTAAACTAACCTAAGGAAAACACCTACACCCACGCCCGAGGGAGGACTCGAACTCCCGACTGCGAACAGCATTGCGCACCGCAGCACGGCGCCTCAGTGCGCACGGCTAATCCGCCGCGGGTGACACGTAGAAACTCTATCACCAGTAACCTTTCTTATACTAGTTATTTATTTCAAATGACGAAACGGACGCAATTTAGGGTCCCAGGACACTTATTCCATTTTTTTATTTGAGCTTCTGTATGTCGATAAAATTGGTTCTGGATAGGGAATGCAACTCAGACCGCCCTAAACGCGAATTTTGATCCCTTTGTGACAATAGAGCTCGACTATAATTTGTTGTTCGTTCAAAACTGCAGATTCCTCAACATCTCCACATATTGCGCTTGAATGGTTTCGAATCCTGACCCGGCACTAAAGTTTTCATTGTGTATTATCAAGCTCTAGCATGAGAGCACATATCTGCTGGTGGATAATAATTTTGATTTTCGATGTGTTTTGATTCGTTGTTAACACTAACGATATCTGACGTGTTTGGCTCCCAGTGTGAGACAGAACTATTTGCGAGATCACTGTAAGTTCAAGGATTTTATTCCGATCTGCTGGTAGAGAAAAATTCCGTAGCTGACGTATCTTTTTGTGTAGTCGACAACGATATGTGTGGGGTTCAATTCTCAGTCAGCACTGAACTCTTCGTCATGTTATACCTAGTTCAAACATGCTCAAATGATGTCACTGCTGGTGTAACAAACCCTTATATAACGTTCGTTTTCTCTAGAATATAACAGCGATAGCTGCCGGGTTGGAGTCCTGGGAAGGAAAACAATTAACGTTTCGTCTCGTAATTTCAGTTAAAAGATATAGCTACTACCGAGTAAATCCGATATGATACGGTTGATTGTGCTTCGATAACAATCCGATTATGTTGTTTGTTCGAATCCCTGTCCACCACAGAGCTTTAGCTCTCGGCATTTCAAGTAAGTTACTTGTGACGAAGCAATATTTAACATCTCTCGAAGTTCATTAACAGGGACAACATATGCTGCGTAGGAATTCCCGTCCATTAAAAATGTTTACGTCATGTAATTTAAAGTTGATATTTGCTAACTGATAGTGTCTAAAATCGAGGTATATCACTCTCTGTATGCTTAGTCAGGAATGAATGACTGTTACTTCCATCAGTCACGAAATCTTTGCTCAGTCTGCATGACCTAGGTTTGAATCCATATGCAGAACGAGACGGTTCCTCGTGTCATTTGGAGTTCATACATATTTTCAATTAGCTGCTCGTGAGAGACAATTGTACTGTCATTTTGTCTTAAATAATAAGTACGGTATGTTACTTTGAACAAGAAATCATGAATACGACGAACTTACCACGTGCATTACCTAGCCGGCCGCGGTGGCCGAGGGGACTGCGGCGCGCCAGTCTCGGTCTGCACGGCCACTATGGACGGGGGTTCTAATCCCCCCTCGGGCATGGATATTTGTGTCGTCCTTAGCTAGTTCATAGGTAGTTTGTAAGTTTAGGGACTGATGACCCCGTAGTTAAGTCCCATAAGCAATACAAACATTTGAAACATTTTTGAACAAATTGTGATATAGCGGGGGAAGACTTCATCCTGCCATCTACCATCACGGGTACTACATTTCAGGTATGTCATTTCTTGTAATAAATGTAAGCTTACAAGCTTTAAGGACAGTCTTATCTGTGATAAGGTGTTCCCTGATATTCGTAGTATCGTGGTATTACCTCACATCTTTAATTAATGCGATGAAGAGCAGCGTTTTCTAGTGGTGACTTGTTGGAACCATTTTCAATAGACGAACGACTGTACCTAGAAACGAGTAGAGTACCCGCAAGACAGGTACGTTAGTTGGGTTGCATGCGAAGCAGGCGAAATGCAATTCAGGTCTTTCGGATACTTTTGAGCACGACTGTACCTCGCCAACAATCGTTAGGTATTATAATTGATGCGTACCTCTGAGGATGGCCAGTGGCGCACTAATGCTGTCAGAAGCCCGGGACGGCGTCAAAAGAAAATGACACCTCCGTCCACTGGGAAATACACATATTACTCGTACTATAAAAGAAGTAACTTTCGAGATTTGGAGCCCCAGAACGAGAGTCCAAGGGCGTAAAAAAATAATTAAAAATAACTTCTTTCAAAACTTCCTTCGAAGTGTCTGGAAGACACCCCCCCCCCCCCCCCAACACCAGGGGCCCGGGGTGATTCCTACCGCTGTTGCACTCTTTCGTATTGGTCTCAGTGCGACAGGCCACTGCAGTCGTTCCCATGAAGGAAACAGATAACCTACATTATATCATCAGATGATATCCTGTGGATATGAACACTGGAACTGCCTTTACCGACGACTGGTCTTTCTTCTCCGAACGTCGGAGACCACTATTTCGGGCGAGGTCACCTTGCGTCCCGATTTCGCTTTCATTCCCAGAACAAACAACACCACAATGTGGTTCATCGGGCATTATGTCCATTATGTGGTAGTGAGCTCTGTTAGCCAGATATTTGCGCCTTCTGCCAGTATATGGTGATGACCCATTGGACATGGTACAAGATGTCGGACTATCATGCACTCTTTGAAAATATACTCTATCTTTTCTTTAATCGCCAAGGAGAACACGAACTGATAAACCGAATTTTCTGTTCTTATATGATCACCTCTATCATAAAAAAGTAAAAAAATGGAAATGTGAGTTTTAAAGCAAAATGTATCAGGCTAGGTTCCATTTTTTAACAGTTTTATAAAGATAAAAAAAATCAACAAATAAGGAAGGTGGAGACATTATGGCCAGGCCTCGGGATTCGAACCCGTGCCCTCTTTGTCTTCACCAACCTGAAGCTGGCTACTTCCTTTCCTGCTTCCTGCGTCCATGTCTCCGTAGCCCTAGTAATAAAATATTTAGAAAAGAACATTAAGTTTTAGGACCTTCCAATCCGGCTGGTCACGGATTTTCAATTTTCCCCTCTGCCATACACTTGATTGTGATTTTCAGAGTATCCCATGTAGATGAATATTTCATCAATTTCCCACTCGCAGTTAATGCCATAATTTAATTTGTATTTCAATTCCGATTTGACCTCAAAAATGTGAAAAATTTTACCAAGTGTACTGAAAACAGGAGCGAACTTTTTAAAGAAATATGTAAAAAGCAAGAAAATAATATCATCCACTTGTATATGAATAAATAGATGTTTCCGTGAGGTGTAATATTCATTGTACTTTACAATATTGCGAGAGCTGTCTTTTCTGTTGTAAGTTGAGCACATTCAGGTAATCACAACGTGTTTGCAGATACAGACATCGCTTTGCTCACGATATTTTTGATAACGTGAAGTTCAATATTTACTCAGGACGCTTACGATAGTCGCCTTAAAGACTTAATGTTATTTTCATCCCTCCTATTTTATTCTGCAAACAAATATAACTGAGTTATAAAAGTTAACTTTATAGGCCAATCCAAAGGAATTTCATCTGCCGATGGGATGAAGCTCAAGTTAATCTCAGTAACCAATTAAAAAGTGTATCGCGTAGGTTATCGACAAAGTGCGGGATGTTTTCTTTGTTCAAGATTTAATTTAGTTATTCCATTATCGGAAAGATAATTAACATTTTAATCGAGTTTTAGCGAGCAATTATGTAAATGTAGGTATCTGGTAACAGGTCACTCAGAAAGATTTGTTTGCAAGCTCACGTATACAGGGCACTCTGTTTAATTGGTAACGCAGAGAATAAACGTCTCTTTCCGACTTGAACTGCACAGACACAGTCAGAGGGACGGCTGACCCACAGGAAGCAGCATCAGTCCATTGAGTCCCAACCGGGGATCTCGTAGTACAGGAAGCTTCTCTACTTTCTAATACAGAAGACCGAATATACATATTGCCACGATAGTCATGATATGAGCTTCTCTTCAGTAGACCTGCATTGGCAATTTATGGGGGAATTTGATCTTTGACGTGTGTTTGCCAACATGCATGAGTTAGTTTGGAGTTTCTTAAGTTTCACTCTTCTCTTGAAAAAAAGGGGGCTATCAGAGAGCAAATATGTCACTAGACACAAACACACACTCACACACACATTTTCCTCTCTCAATCGCTGACCTGTAACTGCTCCAAGAGAAAGTACTCCTACATCGTCAGAGGTTGGATTAGCTGTTAGTTCCACAGATCCGTATTGAAGACATCCTCATGGACGTCGAACATGTCAGTTTAAAAAAATGAGGCTGAAATTATGGTACTAATAGTATGAATAGATACATCATTTAGTACTATTAAAAAATTCGGCAATAGAGTACAAAGTGTTGGCCGCTAGTGAGACTTTCAAGCTCCTCTTTAACAGATCTTTATTTATAACTAAAATTTTTATGGTTGCTGGCATATGCCACCCCCATGAACCACAGACATTGCCGAGGTGGGGTGGTTTGCATGCCTTAACGGTACAGATAACCGTACAGTTGCAACCACAGCGGAGGGGTATCTTTGGTGAGGCCAGACAAACGTGTGGTTCCTTAAGAGGAGCAGCAGCCTTTTCAGTAGTTGCAGGGCAGTAGTCTGGATTTTGACTGATCTAGCCTTGTAACGTGAGCTAATGTGGCTTTGCCATACAGTTACTGCCAACGGCTGAAAGCAGGGGGAAACTACAGTCCTTACTTTTCCAGAGGACATGAGCTCTGCTGTATGAATACATGATGATGGCATCCTCTCGCGAAAAATATTACGGCGGTAAAATAGTCCCCCATTCGGATCTCCGGCCGGGAACTACTCAGGAGGATGTGATCATTGGGAAAGACATCACTGGCATTCTACGGATCGGAGCGTGGAATGTTGTATCCCTTAATCGGGTGAAGAGGTTAGAAAATTGATAGGTTGAAGATATAGTGAAGTTTGGTGGAAAAAGGAACGGGGTTTCTGGACAGTCGAGTACAGGATTATAAATTCAAAATCAGTTGGGGGTATTACAGGAGTAGGTCTAATAATGAATAAGAAAATAGGAATGCGGGCAAACTACTAAGATCAGCGTATTTATTTCATTATCGTAGCTAAGACAGATACAAATCCAACACCGACCACTGTAGTACAAGTTTATATGCCTACTAGCTCTGCCGATGAAGAGGAGATCGAAGAAATGTATGAGGTAAAGGAAATTATTCAGAAAATTAAGGGAGAGAAAAACTTAATTGTGATGGGGGACTGGAATTCGCTTGTAGGAAAGGGAAGGGAAGGAAAAATAGTAGGTCAATATGGACTGGGAACATGGAATGAAAGAGGAGGCCACCTGGTAGAATTATGTACGGAACATAATTTAATCATAACAGACACTTGGTTCAAGAAACATGAAAGAATGTTGTATACGTGGAAGAGACTAGGAGACACCGGAAGGTACCAGATAGGTTTTATAATGGTAAGTCATAGATTTCGGACCCATGTTTTAAACTGTAAAACATATCCAGTGGCAGATAGAGACTCTGACCATATCTTATTGGTTATGAACTGTAGACTGAAATAGAAGAAACTGTAGAAAGGTAGGCAAATAAGGAGATGGTACCTGGATAAATTGAAGGAACCTGAAGTTCTTGAGAATTTCAGAGGAAGTTTTAGGCAACAATTGACAGAAACGGGGGAAAATAAAACAGTAGAAAAGGAATGGGTAGCTTTAAGAGATGAAATAGTCAAGACAGAAGAGGACCAAATAGGTAGAATGACAAGACCTACAAAAATCCTTGGATATCACAGGACATACTAAATTTAATCGATGAAAGGAGAAAATATAAAAGTGCTGTAAATGAAACAGGCAAAATGGGGTACAGACGACTAAGAAATGAGATTGACAAGAAGTGCAAAATGGCTAAGCAGTAGTGGCTAAAGTCAAACGCAGATCTGTAGAATAATGTATAACTAGGGGAAAAATAGATATCGCCTGTAGGAAAATAAAAGTCATTTGGAGACAAGAAAAATAGCTGTATGAATATCAAGAAGTCAGATGGCAAACCAGTTCTGAGTCAAGAAGGGAAATTTGAAAGATGGAAAGCGTATATAGAGGGACTCTACAAAGGAAACGAACTTAGAGAAAATATTGTAGGCAGAGAAGAGGAAGTAGATGAAGATGAAATAGGAGGTACTATACTGAGAAATTAATTGGATAGGGCACTGAAAGATCTTAGTCGAAACAGGGCTCCCTGGAGTAGATGATATTCTCTCAGAGCTACTGATGTCTCTGGGAGAACCAGCCTTGACGAAAGTATTTCACTTGGTGCGTAAGATGTATGAGACAGGCTAAATATCCTCGGACTTTAAGAAAAGTGTAATAAGCCCCATTCCAAATAAAACAGGCGCAAACAGATGTGAAAATTGCAAAATCATCAGTTTAATAATCCATGGCTGCAAAATTGTAACACTAATTATTTACAGAAGAATGGAAAATCTGGTAGAAGCCGACCTGGGGGAAGATCAGTTACAATAAATTAGTTTACCACGGAAAGAGGTTAAATTGAATCAGGTAATGTCTACGGAACACGTATGTAAATAATGATAAATTGATTTTTAGCTCAGCTATTATTGATGGGCTTTTAGTGTCAAGTTTAGAAAGATTCTTTGTAATGGCGGACTCAGGAAAGTGATTCAGGATACTTTACGTCGAGAGTTGGATGACGGAAGATCTTCCTGAGGTTACGTGTGAAATTCAGTCAAGAAATTGATAGATTATGGATGGTTAACTGCCGCTATAATACTTTACCTTATTGAAAACATTTAACATTGTTTTGTGTCCCAACTTCGTCGCCGCTTTTGTGTCCCAGCCTCGTCGTAGGTGTCGGTGGCCGAGTGGAACGAGACCGACACAGGAACAAAGACAGCACGCTGTTGCAGGAACGGAGGGGAACAGCCAGAAACTATAAACACTAGAGTAAATTAGAAAGAGATATATATTGCACAGAATGTAACAATACTTAACTTTTACATAGTACTGCAGAATGTTGATACATAGTTGTTAGAGGCCTGCCTAGTGCCCGTACGATAGCAAAGTCTTCACTGGTGCCTATCTGATTACGAAGGTCCTAACTCGTTGCTATCTCAGTCCCAAGTGGACTATCCTTCAGTGGTGGCCACGAGCGGAGTTGTCGCAGAGGGCGCTCGTGGCTGTCGTCGTGAGAACGCCGCGCCGTGCGTGCATGGCGGCGTGCGGCGAAAGTAGGTGGCGCGCACTTTGTACTTGTGCGACACCACACCCCTCCCCCCCAAACCGCCGCGCCGTCGTGGCGTAGGGCTGAGGGCCACGGCGACGGCACTGGGAGGAGGGCCTGGGCGGGGGCGTTACTGGTGGGACGGGCGTCGTAGCTGAGGCTGGGATCGAGACGCCGTCCGCGCCCCGGCATCCGCCTTGCGATCCTCCAGGGAACCCGCCGAAACCTGGGGAAGGGCGCCCGCCCCCGCCCAGAGGGAGCAGGTCATCTTCTTCTGAGGTGCGTGGCCCAAGCGGGGGGGGGGGGGGGGGCGCACGGTCCCGGAGTCCCTCTCGGTGACGCTGTCATCTGCGGCGGCGACACCGGCGGCGTCGCGTCGATCTCCATCGGGACGATCTCGTAGTCCGGGGACGAACGATGTGGTTGTGCTCCCTGGCGGTGAACTGGGTCTGGAATCAAGAAACCCGAGACAGGATCGCGTGGCCTGTGCAGGCGCAATTGGTTTGCGTGGCGCCGCAGCTCCGACCCTGTGGAATAACGTACAACATACATATTGCTACCGAGCACGCGCTGAATGGTGCCCGGCAGCCATGTCTTCTTGTTTCCAGCAAACACCCTGTACAGCACCGGCGTAGAAACCTGAAAACGCGTAGCGCCATACGAACCGACTCGGTGCGTGGGAGGCTGCAGCAGGTGAAGGAGAGTGCGGTGACGGCGGCCGTGTAGCAGCTCGGCAGGAGACGGGCCGTCGCGTGGCATGCACCGATACGTAGACAGGAAAATTTGAAGAGCTTGCTGCCTGGAGTGCTGACCTTTCATCTTGTCCATGTGAGTCTTGAATGTTCGAACGAAACGTTCTGCTTCACCATTGGACTGAGGGTGAAAAGGTGCGGTGGTTATATGCTGAATGCCATTCACACGACAAAACTGTTGAAATTCCGCACTGACAAACTGAGGTCCATTGTCACTGACGACAGTTTCAGGCAAGCCTTCGATGCAAACACTGATGTTAAGGCACTGATTGTACTAGAAGCTGTCGTTGAGTTCATGGCAATCACAAAAGGAAACTTGCTGAAAGCGTCTACAACAATTAACCAGCGAGTATTCCAGAAAGGTCCGGCAAAGTCAATATGTAAACGTTGCCATGGTCCCTTGGGGCGTGGCCAGTCTGAGAAACGTTGCGGAGGAGCCGCCTGATGCTCCGCACAAACTGAACACTGTGACGTCATACTCTCTATCTGAGCGTCCATACCAATCCAGGTACAATGACGTCTGGCCAATTGCTTTGTCCTAGCAATACCCCAATGTCCTTGATGCAGGAGGCGTAACACTTCTCGTTGCCGGGAACGAGGAACAATCACTCTTGCTTGGTCGTTGTCGGTATGCAACAACAGTACACCCTGACTTAAAGATAATGCATGACGTTGTGCAAAATAACGTCGAACCAGAGGCCGATCAATGTCTTTGGCTCTGGCAGGCCACCCTGAGCGAACAAAACGTGCTACCACACTTAGGTCTGCATCCGCAGCTGTTTCGTATGCAACCCGACGAGATCAAAGGAAAGTCTGGGACAGCGGAAGCATCTTTGGAGTCTATCTGACAACATGCCATTTCCGAAGAATCAAACGACACATCCTGGCCAACCGGAAGTCGGGAAAGTGTGTCCGCGTTGGCGTGTTTAGTGGTAGGTCGGTACAAAATCTCATACTGATAATTAGACAATATCAAGGACCATCTCTGAAGCTTTTGTGCCGTTCGTGGCGGAATGGGCTTTGTGGGTGAGAACAACGACGTGAGAGGCTTGTGGTCTGTAAACAAATAGAATTTTCTGCCATAGAGCTAATGATGAAACTTTGTGACGCCGTAAATGATTGCTAAGGCCTCCTTTTCTATCTGACTGTATTTCTGTTGCGTCGGCGTCAGTAGCTTGGATGCAAAGGCAATAGGACGATCATGACATCCAATACGATGTGACAGAACTGCACCCTCACCGTACGACGAGGCGTCAACTGCTAACACTACAGGCTTCTGTGGGTCAAAGGGAATCAAACATGCATCACTGAGTAGTGCAGACTTTAGTTTGTCAAAGGCAACCTGACAATCTTTAGACCATACAAAAGGAACATTCTTCCTACGTAAGTGATGCAGTGGAGCTGCAATCTGAGAGGCATTGGGAATAAACCTGAAATAATAGTTAAGCTTTGCCATCACTGCTTGCAATTCATGCACATTCTTAGGAGGAGGCAAGTCTTTGATTGCTCTAAGATGTGACTGTAAGGGATGAATTCCTTGGGCATTAATCACATGGCCTAGGTACTCTATTTCAGTTTGAAAAAACGAACACTTTGCTTTATTACAACGTAGACCTGCTGCAGTCAACACTTTGAAAAGGCACTCCAGGTTTGCTAAATGTTCTTCAACTGTACGTCCGGATACCGCAATATCATCTAAGTAGTTCGAGCAACACGGTACAGAAACTGTCAGCTGTTCCAAAAACCGCTGAAAAATAGCGGGGGCGGAAGAACTGCCAAAGGGTAGGCGTTGAAATTGAAAAAGGCCCATGTGAGTATTAATGACGAAAAACTTTTTTGACTCGTCATCAAGTGGAATCTGTAAGTATGCCTCTGCTAAATCAATCTTAGAAAAGAAACGAGACTGTCCTAATTTGTCCATTAGTTCGTCAGGTCTGGGCAGGGGATAAGTGTCTACAATTGTTTGACTGTTCACTGTTGATTTGAAGTCCGCACAGAGACGAAGTTTTCCTGACGGCTTGGGTATAATTACTATAGGCGAGGCCCACTGACTCGCAGAAACAGGAGAAATCACCCCACCCACTATCTTGTCAACGTTTAAGTTCTTCGGCAACTGTATCACGCAAGGCGATAGGCACTGGTCTAGCTTTACGAAATTTTGGAACTGCAGATTCTTTTAAAGTTACATGTGCCACGAAGTCTTTTGCACAACCTAGTTCCGGCGAAAACAAGTCACTATATTTGTCACACAATGCATTGATTTTATCCTGAGGCACTATTGACGAAATTTGAAGCACATCTCTTTGAATTGATAAACCAAACAAGTCAAAAGCATCTAGTCCAAAAATGTTCTGTGTCGATTTGGCCTGAAGAACTACAAAAGCAACTGTTTTTGTAACACCTTGAAAAGAGGCAGGCAGGCTACACGTTCCTAGCACGGGAATATTTTGACCTGTGTACGCTGTTAGCACTTGCTGTGGCGGCGACAATTTTGGCGAACCCAGAAGTTCATAAGTGTCTTTATTAATTAATGTAACAGCGGAACCAGTATCAAGCTGAAATTGCACAGTCTTATTTTCTATGGAGAGATTTACAAAAGTTTGTGCTTCTGGCGCACGACAGGTGCGCGAATGTGGGCAACGTCTGCTACGGTTTGTTTGCTGCGTATGCGCGGGCCGCGTAGTGAAGTAAGCGGCGCAGACTCGGCACGCGGCGGATTAACAACACTGCCACTAGATGGCACTACCGCCGGATCGGCGTCCTCGCAAGCTTGCGAAGCTACTACAGATTTACTAACTACTGCACTAAACCTTTGAGTAGCTACAACAAGTCTACTGTCTCTATCTACACAGTACTGGGCACTATCACAAGGAGAAGTTGTAGAAGGCACTCGGTTCACTACAGGAACGCACTGTTCATAGTCATTTTGCTTGTCCCGAACCATTTTCCGTTGCACTGTTTTACGCGCTCGTCGGCTCTTGCTACGTGGTGCACTATATAGTTTTGCCATAGGCGCAGAACTACCAGGATCAGGATCGTTCTTACTACGTTGCTAGTGCGGTATTTGTTTCGTGTTTCGCAGTTATTATTTCTTACGTTTGTGTCCCACCGTTTTCGGCTGTTGTCTGCCGCCGCGAAGTGCCGCTGTCGCCGATAAGTGCCGCTGTCGCCGACTGCCGATCAGGGCCCGGCCGCTCCGGACTGCAGTATTCGTCGTGTCGCCGCACCGTCGGCGTCCGACGCCTCCGGTGTTTTCGCCGCCGCCGCCGCCGCCGCCGCCCCGGAAGGTGCTTCTCCGGCCACGCCGGGTTCGCCGCCGCCCAGCGCGCTCTGCCTGGCCACCAGCCCGTCGGAGCGCATACCACCGCCACCGCCGCGCCGCGCCTCGCCGCGCCGCGCCGCTCCCGCCCCCATCTGGGCCGCCGGGAGGCTTGTCCGCCGCCGCCGCTGATCCCGGAACAGTGTTCAACAGTTAAGGTGACTGTTCGACTCTGCCATGTCGACCCTGCCCCCTACTACGGTGTCCTCGACCATCATTTTTACCTCGCCCTCCCACGCCCCCACCACCATTTCCTGGAGCACATCCTCCCCTCTTCTTCCTGCCACAATTCCCTCCCTCCTCACCCTCACCACTCCCTCCGCCGTCGCCCTCTCCTCTGCCCCCACACAAGCTGCTGCCCTCGTCCCACACTCTCCTGCCCCTTCCTCCGTTCCCCCACTCGATTCCTTCCCTCCCCTCCCTGACTCCCGCGGTGACCGTGCCGCGGTTCGCACCCGGCAGACCGTAGTCGACTCCAGTCCTCTCCCACCCGACGACGCAGCCGCAGGGCCGGCTCCGCGCCACCTTCCAGTCTCCCCTGTCCCCACTCCTGCCTCCCAGGCCCTCCTAAAACCAAAGAAGACAAAACGAGCTTCCACAGACGCCACCTCCTCGGTGACGAAAAAGCCCGCCGACCCTCTCGCCACTGGCCCACCGGTCCCGATGGAAGCCGCCCCTCTCCCCCCTACCCAGCCTGCACCACCTCCCCCGCCACCCCTCCTCCCCTCTCAACCGTCTGCCCTCCACACTTTCGTCCTCAATAACCCTGACCCCCAACTCCTAGACTGCCGTGCCCTCACTCTCCTCTTTCGGCAGCATGCTCCTTCTGCCCCCATCTCCCAAATAACCCCACGGAGGGACTCTGTCCTCCTCAAATCACCTGACCCCGACCTCCACACACAGCTCCTCCACAAGATCCCCGGCATCCACTTTGGTCCCCGTGCCACCCTTGTCCCCCTCCCCCCTCCAGCCTCCATCGCCAATCCCCTCCTCCCCGTCGTCCTCCCACGCTCACTGCTGTGATCACCAAATTGAACCCGGGGATCACAGAGGAAGAGGTGCTGGAGGAACTCCGGCGGGATCCCCGCCTATCCATCCGCTCAGCTCATCGCATTAACAATGCGACGGGCCCCACCTACCTCATGCGCGTCTTCACAGAAGACGCGCCATTCATCAACCACCTCCTCCGCAATGGGGCCCTCATTTATAACCGCCTGCACCAAGTGGAACCTTCCCGAGCACCTCCCCAGTCATACCGCTGCTCCCGATGCCTCACATATAATGATCACCTTACCGAAAATTGCCGTCTCCCTCCTGTATGCCCCCACTGCAAAGGCCAACACTTCCAAACCTCCTGCCCTAACCTCGCCGCCACCCCCTCCTGTAACACCTGCGGTGGGGCACACCCCACCTACTCTTACAAATGTAAGTCCCGCCCCCCTCCCACCAAAGAAGAACTCACCGTCCCTGTCCGTCCCACTGATCCCCCAATCCCCGCTAACAACTCCTTATGCCCTCCTCCCACAGCAGAGGACATCATCCGGTTCCTGACTATTGTCCTCCAAAATATCCACCCTTTCCAGCGCCCTCACACCCTTCACCAAGTCTCCCTGGCCGCTCGCTCCCTCTTCAACCTTGATTTTAAGGCTACAACCTCCCAAAACCACATCCACTTCAGCTTCTCCCGAACCGACCGTCCTCACACCCTAGTTTAGTCCCCACACCCGCTCCCTTTTCCTCTCCCTCTCCCCACCTTTCAACCTCATTATGGCGCAGCAACGATTTAACATCCTGTACTCCAATATTCGCTCCCTTCCCACCAATAAGCTCCTCCTGATGAACACCTTAAACCAACACCGCGTGGATGCCTTTCTCCTCAACGAAACCTTCCTCCTCCCTCACATACATGTCAGTACCACACCCTATATCCTACACCGTCACGACTCTCCCCACCCCCCTGCACGAGGTGGAGTGGCTTTCGGCCATCTCCGACACCACCCAGTTCGGCCACATCCCCTCCTCAACATCCCTTATGAACATCTCATCCACACCCTCTTCCTCCCTTCCCTCACTGTCACCTGTGCTACTATTTATATCCGCTCCCATGTTCCCATCCCTTATGACTTCCTTGCTCACATCGATAGCACCTTCACAACCTACATGGTCGCCGCTGACCTCAATATCCACTCCCGCACTCCTGCCGAACTCCGTCGGTGGCATCAGTTCATTCCTACCATCAATGGCGACATTGTCCCACTCCCACGCCACACCCGACCCTGTAGCAACACCACCCCTGATGTCGTCATTGTCTCTCCCAATCTCCTTGGGCGCATCACCGCCGACGTTCTTGACCCCATAGGCAGTGATCACGACCCTGTTCTCCTTACCCTCACACACAATGTCCATCGCCCACAGAATCCTCGCCCACCTCCACCTCCTAAACTCGTCCATGACTACTCCCGAGCAGACTGGGATGCCTTTCGCCTCTCCATCACCCATCAGGTCGAAAGCCACCATTCCCCCCTACACTCTCCCGATGATATCGACGAAGCTGCCTCCTTCCTTCAGCAGACCTTGTCTGATGCTATCCATTCGCACATCCCTACCAAAGCTGTCCAGCCGCACCGTCCCACACTTCCTCCACAGGCTGTCCTTCTTCTGCGGGAATCCCGCCGCCTGTACCGCTCCTTCCTGCGAACCCGTGACCGGGATACACTCCTCCGCCATCAGCAACTCCAGCGACATGTGCGCAGCCTCCTGACTGCCAAAAAACGCCGGGACTGGCATCAGACAGTGACACGGCTTAATGCCCACCTCCCAATCAACTCGTCTCGGTATTGGAACGCCTTCCACCGCCTCACTGGATCGAAACCTATGCCCACAGACCCTCTCCTCCACCTTGACCAGCCCCTTCCTGATAATGCCAGTAAGGCTAACCATTTTGCCTCTTTCCTCTCTGATGTATTCTCCATCCCTGACAATCCTAACACTGATTATTCCTTGTTCCCAGATGTCCATGAAAAAACCGATGTCTCCATCCCACCCCTGGCTCCTGGCTTCCATTACCTGGACCACATCCCCCCCGTCGGACATTAACACCCCCATCACTGCACACGACATACAATTGATACTGCGCACCAAACTAAACACAGCTCCCGGCCACGATCGCATCACATACCCCCACCTCAAAGAATGTCCCCTCCCTTTCCTCACCACTCTTGCTTCCCTCTATACCACCATCCTCTACACTGGCTGCTACCCCCGCCTGTGGAAAATCTCCCGAGTCCTCATGTTCCTAAAACCCGACAAACCCCCCTCTGATGCCTCCTCCTACCGCCCGATTTGCCTCACCCCAGTATTCAGCAAGGTCTTCAAATCCATTCTATCCCATCGCATCCATCACCACCTCCACCTCCACAGCCTTCTCCCAGACACCCAATGTGGCTTTCGTCCTTCCTTCTCCACTGATGACCAACTCCTTCGACTTACGCAACTCCTTTCCCTCCAGCTAAATTCCCATCGTGCCACCATCTTTGTGTCCTTAGACCTCGAACGGGCCTACGATCGGGTCTGGCACTCTGGCCTGCTCTTCAAACTCCAAACCTATGCTCTTCCCATCAACCTCATCCGGGTCATTGCCTCCTTCCTCTCCGACCGCCCCACCTATGTTACCGTCCACAACACCGACTCCCGTCTTTTTTATCCCTCTGCTGGTGTGCCCCAAGGCTCTGTCCTTTCTCCCCTCCTGTACCTCCTGTATACCTCGGATATGCCTAAGCCTGCCCCTCCCGTGCACCTTTTCCAATATGCTGATGACACCGCTTTCCTTGCCTTAGCTCCCACCCTTGCCCGTTCCAACCGCCTGCTCCAAGAACACCTTGAACTCTTTGCCGCTTGGTGCAACCAGTGGCTCCTGTCTATAAATCCTACCAAAACCCAGGCGATCATCGTAGGTCGTACAACCCGTTCCTTCTGTCCCCGAGATTTTTATCTGACCCTCCATAACCGTCCCATTCGTCTCACCCCTACCCTAAAGTATCTGGGCCTCACTATTGATCGCACCCTCTCCTGGACTCCCCATCTACGCACTATCCAAGAAAAAGCCCGCTCCCGCCTCCGCCTCCTCAAACTCCTTGTTGGCCGAACATGGCGCCTCAACCCTTCTACCATCCTCTATACCTACAAATCCCTCATCCGCCCAGTCCTCTGTGTCGCCCATCCCGCCTGGATCTCCGCTCCCCCATCCTTCTACAAATCTCTGGAGATACTGGAACGCCATGCCCTCCGCCTCGCCTTCCGTATCCCACTTTATCCCCCTTCCCCCACGCGGATCCTCTATGATCTCATTACCTTCCCCAGACTCGTTCTGTTTATTGAAAATCTCCGCCTCCGTTACATATCCCGCAAATCAGATCCGCCTAATCCTCTAGTCCATCCCCTCCTCTCTGCACCAGGTACATTGCCGCGCCTCCACCACTGTATTCCCCCTGCTCTCCACTTGTCCACCCTCCGGATCCTCTCCCGTGGCAACTTCTGTACCCTCCCCCTCCCGGATGATGCCCTCCGACCTGACATCTACCCTTCATACCAGCTTTGATCCTTCTCCTTGCTCCTTCTCCCCCTTCTCTCCCTGAGGGCCCCGACTATCCCTCCCTTCCTGTCCCTTCTCCCCTCCTCCGTCCCTCCGGATCCTCCTCTTACCGCCCCCTATCATTCTTCCCCGTGGCTTCCTGGGACGTCAGCCCCCCCCGTCCCTTCCCTACCGGCTCTGTGGCTCCTCCCCACCCTCTCCATCTCCTTCATCTCTTTTCCCCCCACACCACACCTTCAATGCTGTCAGTGCCCCACCATCTATGGAACCTCTTTTGTGCTCTGACAAGTGTGGTGTGTTTTAGTTACATTGTTTTATTTTACAACAGTGGACGGCCAACCCGCAGCCGACACCGTCAGTTTTAACTTGTGTATCTCTGGAAGTGTGTGTTGTGTTTTTTGTTTTAACTCCAAATAGCGGACGGTCTCACCATGGCCGCCGCCCTATGCTCATTTTAATTGTGTGTGTGCGCCACTGACATTCGAGTAACTGTTATTATTCACCACTTTCGCCATTTCAAATGTTTTATGTCACCACTGTTTCCTCCATTTTATGTACTTTGTTTTATCTCCATTTTAAATCTCCATTTTATGTCTGTATTACCTCCAAAATTTTATCTCCTTTGTGTTTTTATGTTCTCCGCTCACAAATTTTATTTCTGTAGGCCGAAGAGCGCAAGTGAGCGCTGCCGGCCCGCCCCCTTTTTTCGGGGAATTGAAACGACAATAAAGAAAAAAAAAAAAAAAAAAAAAGAAAGCAGAACTACTGTCATGCAATTGAGATCCAAGGAAAGCACTGTTCAAGTCCACAACGTCTATAACATTTACTGCATGCACTGTTCTCGCACTTTGCGAAGCAATGTTCCGAAAGGCACCGTTCTTTGAGTTTTTAATTTGCATACACACAGACTGTACATGTCCTGATTTGCCACATTGATAACAGGTTGCGTTGGGACTAGGGCAATGAGCACGCATGTGGCGAGACACACACTGGGGGCAAGATTTACTTACATTTTTCTGAAATGAGCGTTGGCGCCCGTTATTCAAATTACTGTGTCTAACACTACGGGGCGACCTTTGCGTCGCACTTTTATACTGGCTACTGTTCACTGTCTGTTCAGCACGGCCGGTAGAAGAATAAGAATCACTAGTGCTACACTGAGAACTACGGCTAGGAAAGCGTCCGTTGCGGCGCACTGAATTTACACTGTGGCTTTGCATTTCTACATCTGCTAAGTCAAAAGTATCATGTGCTTCTATAAGCTGCAGTACACTGTCTAATGAAGGGTCAGATTGTTTTAGAATTGCTGCTCTAATTCTGGGGTCCTGAATGTTCTGCGTAATTGCATCCCTCAACATAACGTCACTATACGAAAGTCCACAAGAGCAAGTAAATTTACATTGGCAGGTTAAGCCCTTCAATTCCGTAATCCACTCTTGGTGTGACTGCTGCGGTAATTTTTTAAGTCTGAAAAATCGGTATCGTGCCGCAGCTACGAGAACTTTTCTCTCATAATGAGCATTCAGTGCATCTACAATTCGTTCAAAGTCTACATCACGAGGAGAGGTGTGAGGGAAAAGTTTTTGCAATAATACGAAGGTCTGGGGGCCCACAATCGCTAAGAAAAGGTTCTTCACTCTCTGACCTGTAATTTTATGAGCCGCGACGAGTTCTTGAAACTGTGCGAAGTAGTCGCTCCATTCTTCCTCACGTTCGTTGTACTGGCGAAACGTAGGAAGCGTTGCGGCGGCAGGTGTGGGCTGCTGAAGCGGCGGCTGTTGTTGTTGGTTAGATGCTTGCACTGTGAGCTGGGCCACAGCCTGCAGGAGTTGTGTTATTTGCGCCGTCTGTAACTGAATAATTTCCATTAAGTTTGGGTTCGGGGTAGTGGCCATGCTGACCAATTAGGCGCCGCGCATACAAGTAAATTATAACAAAACACAAATGCAATACGAAAGAGGACGCTCTGCAACAAAAAAAGTCCACAAACACGTAACTGAAAATGTTCCCCCAAAAATCTTATAATAAGGGTGGGTGGGCGGGAGCAATTTCTGTGTGCTCCGACTACTACTGCTGCAAGCGGGCTGGTCCAAGGTTCTATCACTCCTTGTCGCCACTTTTGTATCCCATCCTCGTCGCCACTTTTGTGTCCCAACTTCGTCGCTGCTTTTGTGTCCCAGCCTCGTCGTAGGTGTCGGTGGCCGAGTGGAACGAGATCGACACAGGAACAAAGACAGCACGATGTTGCAGGTACGGAGGGGAACAGCCAGAAACTATAAACACTAGAGTAAATTAGAAAGAGATATATATTGCACAGAATGTAACAATACTTAACTTATACATAGTACTGCAGAATGTTGATACATAGTTGTTAGAGGCCTGCCTAGTGCCCGTACGATAGCAAAGTCTTCACTGGTGCCTATCTGATTACGAAGGTCCTAACTCGTTGCTATCTCAGTCCCAAGTGGACGATCCTTCAGTGGTGGTCACGAGCGGAGTTGTCGCAGAGGACGCTCGTGGCTGTCGTCGTGAGAACGCCGCGCCGTGCGTGCATGGCGGCGCGCGGCGAAAGTAGGTGGCACGCACTTTGTACTTGTGCGCCACCACACATTCGTAGAGTCCAATTATATTCCATTTTAACACGACATTTGTCAGATTTGGTTAGATAAGTACTTGTTTCATAGATAATGAATACGGTATTTCGCAATGACGTGGAACGTATCAGTTCAATAAAATGTATCTCTACATGATATTTTATGACATGCATTCTTTTGTTTACTACCTATTATTTTTTCCTTTCTTTGGGAAATTACTATTTTACATCTAAACATTCATCTGCCGTTTGTCAAGTAACGAAATATTTTTGTAGCAGCATAATTCAATCGTTTCTGTGCCAAAGTTAGATTTAACCTTGAATAGTGAAGATCATTTTTTTTGTCGCGTTGCAGTTATGCACGCTGCTATTACTTTTGTATTCGGTTGGGTTAATAATGACAAATTTCATATGTGAAGCTACCGTGAAGATTCCTAGTTCCTTGAATAAATGTCTGCAAAATGAACTTGGGTGAGCACCAGCAATTATTCTGATTACACACTTCTGTGAGATGAATATTATTTTTACTCATTGATGCCTTATGAGAGAAGTGAATGAAAATAGGATTAGTATACTAATATACTGAGATGTCTATCACCAGAATTTGCAGTAACCCTAATAGCATAGTTAGTTGAACTATGAACTATGTCAAACGTTTCAACATTTCATCAATGAGTTTCTTCTAGTTTGCCGCGGTGGAGTAGCCGAGCGGTCTAAAGCGTCTCGCTGCGGAGCACGCGGTTGCTTGCCGTGGAGGTTCGAGTCCTCCCTGGGGCATGGGTGTGTGTGTTGTCCTTAAGTTAGTTTAGTTTAAGTAGTTTGTAAGCTACGGACTGATGACCACGCAGTTTGGTCCGATAGAATTACAAACATTTGAACTTTTTTTCTTCTAGTTTAATGTTTCATGATTGAACACACCTAAAAATTTTGAACATTGTACCTTAGATATAGATTTCTTTTCAAAATCTATATTTATTAATGTTTTCATGCCATTTACTGTACAGAACTGTAGATACTGTATTTTATTGAAATATAACAAGAGTGCATTTGCAGAGAACCACTAATGATTTTCTGAAAGAGATTGTTTGAAAATGTTCAAATGTTTGTAAATCTATCAGACTCAACTACGAGGTTATCAGTCCGTAGCTTACAAACTACCGTAAACCGGGGTGACTTTGTGCTGCGCAGATGACTTTGTGCCACCCGCGCTTTCTTTCGAACAAATGCGGCCTAGCACTTCACGGTATCCTAACCAGAAGCGCTAATACACTCTAAACCTTGCTCGATAGTTGTGCCATCTATAGGTGTATTCGTCATTTTCGTCATACTACGGATATTCCCGCCAGACCTTGCAAACTGTTTTGAGTGTTTCGCGCTGGGAGCGTGTTTGTTGACAACTTTCTAATGTGACTTACAGAAGGAAGAATTTCAGCTACCTCAGGTTAGTATATTGTTAGGTACTTTATTCATTAGCCTGCCGTCAAAGTATGGTTGTTCTATCACTAATGCTTTTTGCACATTATCGACATTTGTAAAATATTGAAAGAATTGGGGGCGACTTTGTGCCACGTTTCCGCGAAGGCTTTGGATGATTTTTGTATTATATACTGCACCGGTATTCATAATACTGATTTGCTATTTACGATACTGTTGTAGAAAATGCCACGATCCTACAAAAAAAATAAGTCGTTGGTTGTCGTCCCTACGCCAATTACACTGAAGATATGTTGGATAATGCGCTTACAGAAATTCGTGATAAGAGAATTTCGATTCGTGCAGCAACAAATAAATATGGTATTGATTTAAGAAAACTGCTCCAGTCTGGGGCAGTTTTCTTAAATCATATTGAAAATAAAACACGGGTTTTGAAACATCCGTAATGGATAATCTAAAAATATGGTATTTACCGAAATACACTCATGAACAAGATGCATGGGAAACATAATGCACAGATAGGTGGACAAACTGTGTTTAGTCAGGAGGAGGAGGAGGATATGTTTGCTGCACATGCTGTGACATTGTGTGATTATGGTTTACCACTTTCATTGATGGATTTCCGGTTTATTGTATAATCATATCTTGACCGATGCAGTTAAAAAATATTAACTTTTCAAAATAACTTGCCAGGTAGAGAATGGGCCAAGTCTTTTCTGGCACGCCACATTGGAACAATAAGCAACAGGTTTGCCCAAAACATTAATAGGGCTAGAGCAGCTGTTAATGACGTGACGATCAATGACTATTTTGATCACTTGTCAAGGGTATACAAGGCATTTCTCCATCCCTTGTACGGAATTACGACGAGACAAACTTGGAAGACGATCCAGGAACAAAAAGAGTTATTACCAAACGTGGTCTCAAATATCCAGAAAGGATTTGCAACACATCTAAGTCGTGTACGTCTCTAATGATGTGTAGGAATGCCGAAGAGACACTAGCATCTCCATACATTGTTTAAAAATCAGAGAAGCTTTGGAGCACCTGGACGGAAAAATGGCCCTTCCCATGCAAAATAATATGTTAATTGTGTAATAAAATATAATTATTTTGGATCTTCTTACATTTTATTGTCACAAAGATACCTTTAAGGTAGGTGTCATTGGGCCACTCACTGTTTAACATTGAAAATCCTAGATGAAAGCAGTGGCACAAAGTCACCCCACTTTACGGTACTTAATTTAAGGTAAACTAACCTAAGGACAAAACAAACACCCATGCCCGAGGGGGGACTGGAACTCCCGACGACGAACGGCCGCGAGCACCGCAACACGGCGCCCCAGTACGCACGGCTAACCCGCCATGTCATCAGTTAATACTCGATTGTCAGGTGTGAATAAAATACTTGTATCATCATCAAAAAGCATTAGTTTTGTATCTTCGTCAAAACAGACTTGCAAGTTATTATCTATTAAGAATAGCATAACACCCAAGACCAACTCTTGTGGGACCACACATTCGACAACTCCCCAGTTTGAGGAAACAGCTGATTTTTGCGCATTGTATTAACCACTTATTTTAACTTTCTATACTCTTCCAGTTAAGTAAGTATTAAACCATTGGTGCATGGTCCTACTCATAAAGCAATACTGGAGCTGATCTAAAAGATTTCCATGACTTACACAATCAATAGCCTTTGAGATATCACAAAAAAAATTCTAACTCGTGACGTCCGGTTTTTGAAAGTATTTATTCATTAAAAGTTTAATGCGGAAGTGAGACTGAATAGTGCACGAGTTTGTACAGTGTATATAACGATGTTTGGTATTTAAATAGTTATACTGAATTCTGCAATACCACTCGAAATCATCAACTGTTCAAATGTTTGTAGAGCTTATGGGACTTAACTACGGGGTCATCAGTCCCTAAATTTACAAACAACTTATGAACTACCTAATACTAAGGACGGCACAAATATCCATGCCCGAGTGGGGATTCGACCGTAGTGGCTGTGCAGACCGTGACTGGCGCGCCTCAGTCCACAATTCGACCAATTACACTATCTGGAAAAAATAATTTCCAGCATTCCAAAATTGTTTTCGAATTTTTTGCAGCACCCTTCACACCTGGAGCTCTGTTACAATATTCTGACGAGCAGTTTTTGATGGAGGAGCATGTTGCTTCAACCATTTTGTTATTCCATCCTTACCAAGAAAGGTTTCACGATTTCTATATTGAGAAACAGCTGTAGCAGAGGTATCAGAGTCGCTGTCTGACTGATCTGTTGCGGTATTGATCTCTTCATGCTCAGACGGTGCGTCAGAATCTGATGACAGACCCTCTAAGTGAATATCCTCGTCTAGTGGTTCATCTAGCCACATCAATATCTTTTCCTCTGACATGACTTCTTCCCTGAAAAGTTTTATAGTTACTTTCATATCTGACACAGAATGCCATGTACTTTGTAAAATTGCTTCATTCAATTCGTAAAACCCAATAAGAATACTTACTTTGCTTGTAACATACGCTGAACGCTTTCAGGAGAAAACAAACGAACACATCCGCATGTTACAAGGACAACAAACAGACTGAACGTGAAGCAAGGCGGTATTCCACGAAAGGAGAATTAATTGTTATGTAAAGACTCCCGTGTTAGAAAAAATCTAGCACTGACGCAACACCTCAAATAATGGCACAACTAGAAAGCAATTGTTGAAATTTGATTGTCGAGGCACAGATTAATTGAAGCACGGGATATGAAAGAAATCATTTCTAGATCGTCAGTTCATTAGGTTTGAAATGTGCTGGAATATTTAACTAAAATCATAAATGTTAGATTTTTTCTAACAATGCGAGTTAATTTCTAAATCAAAAATACTTTGTTGTTTTTATTCACTTAATTGAATTGTTTAAGTTGTAATAGTTTGTTACATATTTTTTACAATAGTATTGACTTTCTGATTTTATTTTTATCATATGATTTTTTTCGTTGTACTCTGCCTCTGTCGTTAATAACCTGTAATTAAGTGCCGAGCAGGAGTGAAGACTTGTTCGTAACACTGTAGCTCTTGTGACCACTAGCAAGTGTGAGGATATTTTCAGGAGGCTGACCGATGATAGCGAGAAATGACACTTTGTTTTTAGCGCTGTATCTGCTCGAGTTTGCTTATAGAGATAAGCTTTATTCGCCGTGAACGAAGAAATCAACATTTTAGTTCTGCTGGAGACGATCGAACGCCATTTTGCCGTATACATAGTACATCACGTGTGATTCGGTTACAACGTGGAATTCATTTCAGAACTACAAAACAGGTCTTCTGCAGCAGTTCAGTCACTGATCACTTAAAATTATTTGTCGACAGAGCATATCGCATTGCCGCCATTAATTAACTCTTGGCAGCCTCTCACAAGACTGCCTCACGTAACAAACGAACGCCAACCAGCAAGTAATTACACTATAGAGATACATCTTACGCGCAGTGATACGTCGAGGTTGGTGCAATCTCTCTCGTCGGTGCATCGTTCCCTCCTGCAGGCAGTGATTACAGATCTCCTTCCCAGTTGCTTGGTAACGTCTGATACAGCCACCAATTTATCTGAAGAACACTCCGCATTCCTGTAGGCAGCTGTAGCTCTGAGGCCGCTCGCTGTCCTCCACAAGGCATTCAGTACCTGCCTCTGCAGAACAGTAGCACGGCAGAACAATTCCATTACGTCCACACGGCCGTCTACGTCCCCATTATAGCGCTTGCAGTTGGCTGGCAACTGTGATGTACGCCTGTGATAAAATCCAGGTGTGTGCATCGCGTCTGCAGGCTGCAAATTTCACATGATTTAGACACTTAGTTCAGAGTGTTGCATTTTCGGTTGCCAGCAGTGTAGTATTCAACGTCAGTATGGGCACCACCCACACTTCGCCAACAACAATACAGCACCAACAGCCAGCTGACTGACAACTAACCTATTTAAAGAGATTAGTGTAAATATGAGTGAATCCGAACTTTAGCGTCAGTGAAGGCCTTTTGAATGCTTAATCTATAACTCAGTCGGTGTTCTTCAGACCACTGTACCATTTAGTCGGAATTAGTAATATCTAACTGTTGATACGGATGATATATAGGGAGCAAGTATGCCCAAATTAGATGGGTGAATTACGTCCACAGACGTTTCAGGGCTTATGCAATTTTCGGAATATATGGAATTTACAAAGATTCTCTGACATAGGGTACTTATAATTGTATATATTTCCATATTTTATATGTTTAGCTGTTACAGATACTGAAAGTGTTAAAACACAATTTTTGTGGACGGAGGTGAGCAGCCGACTTTGCGTTTATTATTATTTGAGTAAATTTTCATGGGGTTATTTTAAATGTGTTGTGTTATTTTGGATGGGTTTTTCATGTAACGTATATCGTTTTATTCAAATGAATGTCAGCACATGTGGAGGTCATCAGGTCTCGTCTAATTTTGAGCACTTGAGGGAGAAGAACACGTAGTGTGGTGGAAAGTTTAAGCAAAGTTATAGGGTGGTTATCACTGAGTTAATTTTGTAACAGGTGACTATTTGAAGGGTCTATATACAGATGTGTGTATAACGGGCTACATTCATACAATTTTTATGATAGTAAATGTTTTGTATAAGGTTTTGAACTGTGCTAATAAGAGGATACATTTGAAGATATTAGAGGTTAACTAAACTGCATAAATAAACACAAAGTTTAATGGTCAAATTCTGATCATAATTGTATCATTGTACTTGTCTTGGTTGAGATGCTGTTATAGTTGACCTTTTGGTGTCAAAAGAATTTCCTTTCAAAGATATGTTTTCTAGAGATGACATAAAAATGTACTAGAAATGTCTGTCTCAATCAATAGTACTTTTTTTTCGAAGCTATAAACGGGTTTTTGCTTTGCTACGCTGTATTTAAATGTATTGAATAGGGTCTTCAGTGTCTAATCATAGCCGGCCGCGGTGGCCGAGGGGACTGAGGCGCTTCAGTCACGGTCTGCACGGCCACTACGGTCGGGGGTTCGAATCCCCCCTCGGGCATGGATATTTGTGCCGTCCTTATGATAAGCTAGTTGATAAGTAGTTTGTAAGTTTAGGGACTGATGACCCCGTAATTAAGTCCCATAAGCTTACCAAACATTTCAACATTTTTTGTCTAATCATATGCGTTCCCAGAACCTCATAATTCAAAGGCTATTATACCACAGTCGTACTTCAACAGTTATAGTACTTCTATCTGGATTGACTCGTATTTCGTAGCAGAAAAGTTTCAGCAGAGGCAGCTGCATGCGAACGCTCTATATTTTAACGCAGAACGATTTCTGAGTTTTGTGTAAAAACGTGATAGTAAAGTACGACAACGAAATTCTCAAAGCAACATTTGCTTTCAGATAAGTGAAACCGCATTGAAGACCTTTTACACATATTGCACATATATTTTACTTTTTCAGAAAAAAAAAATCCTTGAAATGGGCATATTTGTCCACTCCATTTTAAGAACAAGATGAAGACCCAAGCAAATTTCTCTTTTGTTGCTCTGTTTGTGTAGAAAGACTTATCTGTCACGTGAAGCTGAAGAATAAGAGAATATACATGAAGGATGAGAAATAAAAACAACAGTCACAACACGAAAATTATATTGTTTTTCATAGTATCCACAAAACGCAAAAATTAAACACGTATTTTCTTAACATTTGGTACACAACTGTATTTAAATTACTTGTTACAGCCGGCTGTCCAGAAATTCACTATCAAAGATAGTTTACTGCTCTTTCCTGTCGGCACGTAACATTTCTTCCCTTGTCCACATTACATCAATTACAAGTAACAGCACATTAGTTACGAATTTAAAAGTTAAAATAGTAGATTTTATTTCATAGAAATATTATTATCACTGCAACCGCCGGCTTCGTTTTGACGTAAGCGTTGTTATGGATGCCCTGCGACAAAAAAAAAAAAAAAAAAAAAAAAAAAAAAAAAAAAAAAAAAAAAAAATCCAAATTACACGAAATAGAAATGCTATTAACGAAAGTCATTTCAAGACCCAGACCATCCCCACCAGTAATATTTCCTGCGAGCAGTAGTGTAAATAACAGCAATCATAGTTTTTCGAAACATGTATGAAGAACATTGGTTTCAGCCAACAACCTTTGGTAGAACGTTCCTAGAAACATGTTCTGAACAAAAATTTCTTTATCGATGTTAACAGAGAGATAAATGTAAACATTCATTTAATTATATTATTTTTTTACACCCTGCAGTGACATGTGATTTAGTTTAGTTTATGAATAAGAATCATATGTTTTATATTTTTTGTGTGTTCCAGCCCAATGTGACACTCATCATGATCTTTAGAAATTATTGTTAATTAATTCTTTTCAGGGAATAGAAATACAAGTTGATATCAGGGAGTGAAACTTGTGGTTATCTGTAAATGAAATAACTGAATTACGTGGAAGATTTATTGCAAACGTCGTCGTGGGAAAAATTATTAAATGTGGACCAGGAATACCCTATCTTACTGTTTTTCAGGGTACTGGAAGAAAGACACCATTCAATAATTTATAGTGATATTCATGAAGCATAATGTGTTTCAGGCCTGCTAAAGAAAATGACGAAAATATTTTGATGACAGTTAACTATGCAGCAGCGTATTTTGTCCTAAGGCAGTTCATATGACTTGTGTAGCTTTTCACCGGTCAACAGAGGAAATTGGAACGAAGATTCTCGAGTACCCAACCCTCACGAAATGGGTACATGGATGGAGCAAACCCCATACTACAGGGATTATTTAGAAGATGTGTGAAAGGCACTCGAAGCGTTGTACAAAAATGAAGCGCGTTGTTTCCGCACTGTGTACAGTGCTTTTAGTAAGGTCTACATAGGAAATAAGTGTTTCCTAACACCTATTTAGTAAATTTCTGTACAGTCACATGATCGTAGTGAAGAGGGATGCGTCTACGTTATGTTCTGCAGGACCGTGAAACAGGTCACCTTAGAGATAATAGGAGAATAGGAAAGTACCTTCGAAATTAAAATAGAGAAAACTGAAACAAGTAATCAATATCTTATCTTCTATTAATGTTAATATGCCGGCAGCGGTGGCCGAGGGGACTGAGGCGCTCCAGTCACGGTCTGCACGGCCACTACGGTCGGGGGTTCGAATCCCCCCTCGGGCATGGATATTTGTGCCGTCTTTAGTATTAGCTAGTAATAGTAGTTTGTAATAAGTAGTTTGTAAGTTTAGGGACTGATGACCCCGTAGTTAAGTCCCATAAGCTGTACAAACATCTGAACATTTTGAATGTTATTATTATGTTATGTGCGAATAAGGTACTACGAGCTAAATTCCAAACTCAACTTAGGGGTTTAATCTGTAAGTGGAAGTACCAGTATTTTCCTGTCACTTTGGTAATGTAGAGAGATGTTTCGCTTCATGTAACAACAGTTTTAGTGACAGAAGAAAAACGTTTCTTCGAGAATAATGTGGAAAGTATCCAATTGCTTACTACAATACAAATGGAAAGAAGGGGAGAAGGAAAGCATAACAATTATTAATGTCGATAATGACTACGTCAGAGAATAAATTTATATTTTTAATTCCCAATAAATAATAATACATGTATATTTTAAGATTTTATAGATGTATACCAGTTTTTAGTGCATTCACATGTGTATGAATTCATACATATATGAAAATAAATGCGAACTCTAGTTATTACATACCTTAAGATCTTAATCATGCTTCATACACCAATCTAAGTAATTTACACTGTTGTTTTAACACACAATAAATTTGCACTGCGACCTTAGGCTCACCCTGTACTTATGAAGTTATGTAAGCCACGTCAAATTTAGCTGCGAGCTGCTGTGTGTCATTTAGTTGAGGTTCAACGTTATAAATACAGGTGCGGTGTTCGGCCATCTAGAGCTGGCATGAGGAGGAGTAAATTTCTTTGTTTTGTGTATTAGGTGCAAGCGCCGCTGGCAGCCAGTATGGGCGGGATCATGTACAACGCCATTAACATGGGTTAATGCCGGCCGCTCACGGACGAGTAGCACTTTCAAATCTAAATTAAAAAGTTCTCATAGCTCACTTGTTTTACTCTGTCGAGGAACTCCTGGAAAAGTAAAAAAATTATGTTAATTCCTTTTTTTTTTTGTTATTGATTCTTTTTTACTTAGGCTTAAGACTCATGTGCATAGGACTACTGAAAGTGTTTCTGTTACCATTGTTCTGTTAAGCTTCATGCATTGACTTGTTCCATGGAGTATTAATCCCCAATTAGGTCACGTGGAACAGAGAACCATGCCGTGGTGGAGTAGCCGAGCGGTTGCCCGGGTGCCGTGGCTCAGCGCGCCCGGTCAGGGGGCTCAACGCCCTCTGTAATAAAAAAGCTGAGCCAACCTTTCAACGAACAACCACGAACAAACTGAACGAACAACCGCGAACCAAAGATCTACCAGATGAACAGAAAAAAAGCGGTCTAAGGCGACTCGCTGCGGAGGTTCGAGTCCTCCCTGGGGCATCGGCAGTTTGGACCGATAGATTCACAAACATTTGAACATTTTTAACAGAAAACCATATTTTTATTTAAGTCGAGGGACTGATGACCATAGCAGTTTGGTCCAATAGGTTTACAAATTCGAGCCTTTATAGTGAGCCGGCCGCGGTGGCCGAGGAGACTGAGGCGCTCCAGTCACGGTCTGCACGGCCACTACGGTCGGGGGTTCGAATCCCCCCTCGGGCATGGATATTTGTGTCGTCCTTAGAATAAGGTAGTTGATAAGTAGTTTGTAAGTTTAGGGACTGATGACCCCGTAGTTAAGTCCCATAAGCTTAACAAACATTTGAACATTTCAAATTACCGTTGCTATAGTCACGCTGGATAATGACTAGTCCACCTTCGGCACTGATGGATCTGTTACGTCCCTGTCATATATTTAGTCTAACTGTATACAGTACTGCTTTACTGGATAAAGTAAAATATATAAAAATAAATATTCCTTGATTCTAAAAAGAAATACTGTTTTGATAGAAAGGGCAGAGAATATTGTCATGATATTGCGTAATAATAATGAGGCTTTCACTAGATCTGGTATTCCGCTTTTTCCTCAGTTACACCAGTGTACGCATTTGATGAAATGTTGTGAAGCAGTTTTGCTACTCGGCCATATCACACTTCCCCTGTAATTCAATTACACTGCCCATAGCTTCGTGTCCCCTCGCAATTGTCTGGGAACTTGGCATATTGAGTGAGAAGGAAAATTGCTCAGAGATTGCGAGGAGACGTGCGCAATCGCGTTTGGCTCCCCCCCCCCCCCCCCCCGCTCCATTAAAGGGACGCGCCCGGCTCGTCGCTGTCCGCTGCAGACAATCGTTTCGCACAAGCAACCATTTCATGCAATCGCGCATCTTCCACCAATGACATTCTGTCTAAGCGAAATCCGTGAAGTGAATTTTGGAAGCTTATTGTCGCCTTTTTCTTTGTGAGCCTTGAGGAGCGTATGATTCCTGTATATTAAAATTACAAGGAAACGTATTGTGCAACAGATTATCAATCTAGAAGACATAAAATCTGTGGAATTATGACATATGATGGTGACAATTGTGTAAATATTTTTCTGTAAAGTAAAATATCCCCTACTGTATCTGGCCATGACCTAACAGTGGCTAGTGAGATGGGTGTCTGTGTTATGGCCATGTTCATGATATGACCAACAACCTATTATTAGTTAGCTATACAGAGACTGTTAGATTGCATCAAGAGCTATGTTATGTTTGTATAGCTTATGGGACTTAACTACGGGGTCATCAGTCCCTAAACTTACAAACTACTTATGAAAAAGCTAATCCTAAGGACGGCACAAATATCCATGCCCGAGGGGGAATTCGAACCTCCGACCGTAGTAGCCGTGCAGACCGTGACTGGAGCACCTCAGTCCCCTCGGCCACCGCGGCCGGCTTGTATCAATACTCCAGTGTGGGAAGCCTCCTAGTGAGTGAGCTGTTTAGTCCTAGCCAACAAAGTTTGCAATGACGCGTCATTTGACTATTGTACTTCTTACATAAGACCCTTATCTACCTGGTCCCCACTATTCCGGATCTTTTATTCTTTTTTAATGAAAATCTGTGGAAAAAATGTTCAAATGTTTGTAAAGTTTATGGGACTAAACTGTGGGGTCATCAGTCCCTAAGGTTACAAACTACTTATAAACTACCTTATACTAAAGACAAACATCCATGCCCGAGGGGGGTATTCGAGCCCCTACGTGAACGGCGTCTCCCATCGAAACATAACGCCTCAATTCGCTCGGCCACTCCGCCGCAGCTAATGTGTGGTATAGAGTTATTATTGTAGTACGGCGAATGTTTGTAGCGTTGTTATGTCCCTTTGAGTTCCATTTACTGTGGTTATCGGTGATAATTTCCCTACCAGTATTGTACTTTAGCACATTCAGAGAGAGAGCTTCGAAACGTGAGAAAGTGTGTTTTGAATGGACAAAAAAGTTGGAACCAGTGAACGGAATAGACAAAGGAGAACTGCTGCAAAACATAGCCGAACAATATGGCGTATTCTACGACGTGCGGCTTTTATAATTTTTTTAAATTCGGTGAATCTCTTTAGTGTCACCACTAAACAACTTGAACCAGTTCTCGCTTGCAACGAAATGACTGATCAAGTCAAGCGTCCTAGGTGTTTTCACTACTTTAAGCCGAACACTATAAAAGTTCTAGAAAAAGTTCGTTCACCAACCTTCAATCTTCCAGAGTTTTCCCATGCACAGAAACGGCGCGCAGGTCGTAAATTCTTGATGTAGTGAGGCAATAAGTCTAGTTTCATGAAGATGCCCAACGTCTACGTAATAATTAATCTTTCTCGAGATGTCACTTTTTTGTTTACCAGAAATGATAAACTGCACATTTCACACTGCCTTTGATATCAAGTCACATAAACGTTGAAACACGTCCACTGAATATGTGGTCGTGTTCCATTTTGAGTTATTCATTACTCTTAAGTGTTTCCCGCCATTAATATTGTCTATTTGTATGTCAATTATTTTATTCCTTTATTAATGATCAATGTCCCATGTTTATATACGTTTCCATCCGTGTGATTGAACTTGTTCGTACGAATGTTGAAGGTTGCTTTTAATATTGACTGACTCGAAATGGCTTACAGTCGCCGCCTCGCGCTTTAGGCCTCGTTTACTTTAGTTAAGAATGCATGGATTCGTATGTTGTCTGCACTGCCATCTGCTGGGTGGCCAGAGACAAGCTTAATTGGCAAGATGGCGAGGTGGCTTTTCTTGAGTAATCCTTTCGCTATGCTTTTACTAATACTAGCTTTCTTCTACATGAATTCTTGCGTGTGCCTTATTTGCTTACTCTCAATTTCTTTTTGTAAATGCTATGTAATTCACCATGGTAACACACCATATGGTACTTAAGGATAGTATGCCGTTGCCTCCCCGCACATGAGTTAGTTTGATGCATAGTTTGATTTTAATTGTATTTGAAGACACCTGCGATCTCGTCAAAACGACGTCGACGCTTCCTTTGCCGCTGCTATCAAGTGTTCCTGCATGAGTAATATGTCGCAAGAATTATGTGAGTGTGTGAGTGGATGAATCTGCATTCCTTTATCCACTGTGTAGTTGCAAATTTCCTCCCACGTTACCTCCATATTCATAAAGTGCAGAAACAATTTTAGTACGGCAGTAACTTTATGATTTAATTCACTTTTGTACAAGGTGTTTGCTTTATTGTGATTATTTGGTCTCCCCACATTTATTTGCTTGTTCATTTGATTGAATAGGTAATAATTTAAAGTATCAAACCTCTCCTTCATAATTTCATGCTCCCCATCCAATGTTTAATTATCTACCCCTTTTTTTAAAACATTAATTTTATGTTAAAACGTTGGCTGCTCCCTTAAGGAGTGAGCAGTTAGATAAATTTCCGTTGCTCAAGTACTGTGGTCACTAGCAAGGTAATTTAGAGCAGCAGTGAAGGTTGTAACTTGCATTTGCAGATCTCAACTGTCCGAGATCTTACATAGAAAATTGAACAAGCTATTTTCAATGTTACGATTCATCTATGAATGAAGTAATACACTCGAGTCTTAAGTAAAAACTTTCAATATAACCTAATGCAATAACGACAGTGGACAGCACGTGTGGCCATCGTAGCGAATGAAACCGGTATGAGAGAGTCCACTCTCAGCGTCTGTTCTTCCGCGCCCAAATTGGCGGGTAGACAAGGCCAACAGGCGTCGCCCCTTCTTTCGTTATGATTTTGTTTACGTTATTTATAAAATTGAACTGTTCTAAAATTACAGAAATGTAGCTGGCTGATGAGAGATATTTCATTTAAACATATTTTTTATGTCGGTTTATTAAATGTAATTAATAATACCATCTTGTTTTGGCGCTTAGCCCCTAAATGTGCCAGCCAATCAGAGTAAGATTCTAAAACTTGTGGCTGCTTTTACCTCGGGAATAGCACCTACAGTGCCATATGCCGCTGGTACCTCACACCACTGCATAACATCTGAATACCGTATGCTTCTGCTTGCTTTGAGGAAGCATACCGATTTCTTAATATGATGGCTGTAAGCCAGAAATGTTACAAGGAACATCAGTTGTATCAGACTGAAAGAACAATTAGAAAGCGAGTGAAGCTGTCTGCTTTAAAACGATGACTAATCATAGTTTGCAGAATCGCGGTACAATAATGGAAGTAAGAAATGAAACACAGGATGAAACATTCATTTGGTTCAGAGAGAAAGATAAGAGCAAAGCTGTAGAGAATTTTCTCCTCTACAAATTCGGTTATTCAATTTTCGTGTCAGATAAATGGTTAAGCCGTTATTTTCATTTAAATTTCGAGCTGTCAATAGACGATCACAAAGGCCCACTTTTAGTGTTACTGCCGCAACCTAAAGAGGGCCATAAGGCCATGGAGTTCCAATATCCGGTCTACGTTTGCAGGAAAGAGAGATTAAGATAGAAATAAAGCTACTGGATGGTGATCCTTACTTTATTTCCAGTCAAAGTTGGTTGTAAAGACGGAAATCTTGCCATGGAATACGTTAGCTGTCACTAACGGGTGACATTTTATCGGGGGATACAGTGACTGCAGAAAACTTCGGTAAATGATTTGAAGGAAATACTTCTTCTGAAAACATAATCCCACACTAGATTTATAAAAAAACAGGCGCCATCGTATGAAGGTTAATAACACAATCCCAATAGCTGAAAGTGCACGCTTGAACTGAAATATGTATTGAGAGGCCAATGTCAGAATTCACAGGCTACTAAACAGGGGTCGACAAGAGAGACGCGAGTTTACCCCACATATTGCTCGAACCACTATTCCAGCGCAGTAAATACCCTTTATGAATCAGAGCGGGTACCCCAAAAAATAACATCGTACGTCATAAGCGAATAAAAATACACAAAGTAGACTTCTTTTCGTGTTGAACTATCTCTTATTTCGGAAATGTTTGTTATGATAAACAACGCAGTATTTAGTTTTTGAACAATATCCTGATCATGAGCTTTCTACGACAGCTAACTATCTATCTGAACGACGAGAAATATGAACTGTTCAGTCTCGCTTGCAATATATCCATTCATGGGTAACTTACTACTGTCTTAAAAGTGAACGGAAGTAGTCTAGATAGTTGATAGTCATACTTAGTGTGTATAATGAGTATCCACAAGTGGCAGCAACAACGATTGAAACATGGCTTAGCATGGAGTCGAAATGAGCTATCTGGTATGTTATCCATGATGCATCAACTTCATACCACCGTTTATCGTTTGTGTCTTTTTGATGCAATGAACATTATTTCCTTCGCTGTGGCACTTTAAACGCGATTGCTCCAGAAACAGTAATATCCGTTTATAAACAGTAACGTCTTTTGCCTGTTAAATAATAACCTTTGTTAGCTCGGTACTTTTACGTGGAATGTATTACATTCTTCAGTGCTGTCTAAATTCCTTAATGGCGTTGTTAACCGTGTCTCAGGGAAATACCTAACTTGTTCCTGGGAAGACAACATTATTGGAATATCTGGCAGTAGTTTCTTGGTGGAGCGCAGCCACATTCCTTTCTCTTTACGGCAACAGGAGCGCAATTTAGCTCCATAGTCTGTTGCTCTTGTCGGAGTCTCGGAATCTATTAAGACCGAAACGTCCTGAGCTCTTCGGCCGCGGTGCTCTTTTCTAACTATGCAACAGAAAACCTCTTCCCCAGCGCCTTTCATTTTCTTTTTGCTCATTCTATTTACGCTTAAAACTACTTATTCGTAGTCCATAACAAGCTCAATTTTGAAAATGTCAGAAAACAAATTATGTAAGTCAACAAAGTTTCTACATTTCTCAGGCATCCGGACACTAGTGACACGTGAATGGAATAAGTCTCTCTTTTTTATTGGTAACAACACTACATCTACATCTGTACTAAGCAAGCTACCTGACGATGAGTGGCAGAGGGTACTTTGACTTACTATTGTCACCTATTGCTCCTATTCCAGTCACGCAAATACAAACCATTGCCGGTATGCCTCTGCGTGGGCACTATCTCTTTAACTTTATCCTTCTCGTCTTTTCGCGAGATATACGTACACGGAAGCAGTATACTGGATGACTCCTCGAGAAAGATATGTTCACTTAACTCTGACAGAAGCCCGTACAGCGACACAGAACGTCTCTCTTACAGGGTCTGCCAGTGCAGTGGCGTTTGCTTGAAAGGAAAATAATCGTAACTTTGTTAATATTTCTATTACAACTGTATTCAGCGATGCTTTAACCACCTTATGATTGCTGATTTGCTGTTCTACATTACCTGAGTCGAAAAGTTGGGGTCTATTTGTCATCAGCAGGTCTAACAAGGAGACTTTCCGGTTACTAAAATTCAGTTCGGGATGGGACTTCGCAGGATGGTAGTATACTTCACGGGTTTCTCTCACAAAAGTCATAAAGCGCACTATCCAGAAAATTCCAAGAAAATGGCCTCTGAAGTCTTAAGCGCAACACATATGTAACTAATGTACTTATCAGACAAGGCTGCAGCATGGTTAAAAAGCTTAGGTGGTAGCGTGTTCGCCTGTGATTTGGACGAGCCAGGTAAGAACTTACTTTCAGGAAACATTTCACTTTTATTATTTTATTTCTTCGTACACAGCGATTTTAATTAATTATACTGCAAAAATTCCGATAATGTGTCACATTACAGAACGCTCCAATCTCTGCGCAAGTCAGTAATGAACGGGCACTGTGGCAGGTAAAGTCCACTGAACGATTAGTTCCGTGTGAGCCTTGGCTCTTACTGGCCGTCTGCCTGTTTGTATACATACCATAGGGTAACAGCTACAGTCTGCTTTTCCATTAAGAAACCGGTTCCTCGAAATTATATAGGGGGCTTCACCACCCGCCTAACAATGGAGCTCCCAATGAAAAGCAAACCCACCCTCTGGGTCTGTCCAAGCCTCTCACAAGGATTGCCACAGACGCAACAAGCAAGGCAGCCCGTGCTGGATCAGAGGTATTATCAGCAGCGACCAACACCTCAAAGCTATTACTGAGGCACAAGGGCACAGCCTTATGGCCGCTTCCGGTTTCGATTTCCGCCTAGAGATTCGCGATCCCAAAGCAGTTCGCCAATCACCTTCAGGCAACTGTCTACTGATAGGGATGTGGGAACCAGAATATACAGTGGCGTAATGGCACAGAGGTGTCGCAGTGAGCACCAGAGGTACCCCAGAAATCGCCTCAGGTGCCAAGGTGACACTGAACCTCAGCCTGAAGACTGTGTACAGTGGCCAAAACAGCCTCCATTTGCATACGGATAGTGGCCAATTCCTCCTAAATCTGTACAAAATTCACGGAGTTCTTACCCTCTCTCTAGCTGCTTTCACGAATTTGCCTTATTTTCACCTATTTACACTTCCTGTAAACTGGACATCATCAGTCTATTCCCAAGTCGATACCCAGTGTCAATCAGTTCAAAATAACGTTGGAAGAAGATATACACTGCTTAAAACAGTTAGGGGATCAGATGAGAAATCATACACAATATACATACCGTTACGTATTTTATTTATATATTGGTTAAAATTGTAATTTGTGTGTGAGTCAGTAAAATATTTTGCTGTCTCAACTATTTACGTGAGATTTACGTGGTGTTTAATTAGAGCGAGGCACCGTGGGGCTGCCATAATAGTGAAGAAGTCATTCTCTTTGCCGTCAACTATGGTGTGTGATCACCTCGTACGGCCAGTACAGTTGCACACCAGGGTGGCTCGAACCGTATGAGGTTATCAATCAGCTCTTGAGGGGTATCTGGTCATACTTACATGAGTGCTATATTCAGCTCTGCAATCGTTGTGGGAGGTGCTGGTCTGGCTGCAATGAGTCTGCCAAATGCATCACACACTTGCTGAATCCTGCCGCGGGAGTGTGGCCGAGCGTATTGAGGCACTATGCTCCGATGCACGAGGCCGTTCCCCTTCGGGGGTCCGAATGCCCCCTAGGGCATGGAGTTTTGTGCTGTCTTTAGTATAAGTTAGTTTATAAATAGTTTGTAAGTTTAGGGACTGATGAACCCCGCTGGCCACGCCATTCGTTCAAATCACTCAGCTTCAAGTATGTTGACCACCAGGGTAGCTCTGTGGCAACGAGCGTTATCGTCCACCGGAAAATAAAACCGTCTCCCATGGCAACAGCGTATGGTACAACAGAAGATCGAAGAATCTCGTCTATATACCTCCGAGGAGTTAAAGCGCCATAAACTCAAATGTTTGTCAAGCTTAAGGGATTTAACTGCGCGGTCATAAGTCCTTAAACTTACAATACTTATGAACTACCTTATACTAAAGACGACACAAACATCCATGCCCGAGGGGGGATTCGAACCCCCCGACGGGGTACGGCTCAAAGCGCCATTCTGAACGATACAGAGATCCATATGTCCACCAATACTTACTCCTGCCCACACCATTCGTCTACCACCATAGCATGGTGCTCGCCGTGGAGGTTCGAGTCCTCCCTGGGGCATGGGTGTGTGTGTTTGTCCGTAGGTTAGTTTACCTAGGTTTAAGTAGTTTGTACTCAACTGTTTGTATAGTCTATGGGACTTAACTACGGGGTCATCAGTCCCTAAACTTACAAACTACTTATGAACTACTTGCGAACTAGGACGGCACAAATATCCATGTCCGAGGGGGGATTCGAGCCCCCGACCGTAGTGGCCGTGCAGACCGTGACTGTAGCGCCTCAGTCCCCACGGCCACCGCGGCCGGCAAGTAGTTTGTAAGTTGCGGACTGATGACCACGCAGTTTGGTCTGATAGATTTACAAACAAACATTTGGTAAACTGTATCACTACTAGGCATTTCCTTTCCTATTCCACTCCAAAATAGAACGAGGAAAAAAAGAGAATGCCTATATGCCTCCGCACGAGCCCTAATTTCTCTTATCGTGTCTTTGTGATCACTACGCGAAATGTACGTAGGCGGCAGCAAGATCGTACTACACTCAGTTTCAAATTCCGGCCCTCTAAATTTCCTCAACAGAAATTCACGAACAGAACGTTGTTTTTCCTGTAGCGATCCCCAATTGAGTTGCCGGAGCATTTCCATGACACTCGTACATTGGTCGAACCTACCAGTAACAAACCTAGCTGCTCGTCTCTAAACTGCTTCTATGTCTTCCTTTTAATTGATCTGCTGCAGGTCCCAAACACTTGAGCAATACTCGTGGTCGTACAAGCGTTTTATACGCGGTCTCCTTTACAGATGAAGTACATCTTCCCAAAATTCTCCCAATAAACCGAAGTCGGCTGTCCGCCTTACAACTGTCCTTAAATGTTCGTTCCATTTCATATCGCTCTGCAATGTTACGCCTAGATATTTGAACAACGTGACAGCATCAAGAAGCTCGCTACTAATGCTGTATTCGAACATTATGGGATTGATTTTCCTACTCATGTGCATCACCTTACATTTTTCTACATTGAGAGCTAGCTGCCAGTCTTCCAACCAGTCACAAATCTGTGAACCTATTCCATAAGCTCGTATCTTCGTTAGCAGTCTCCAATGTGGCACCGCATCGAACGCCATTTTGAAGTCGAGAGAAACACAATCCGCCTGTTGCCCTTCATCCATGGCTCGTAAGATGTCATGTGAGGAAAGGGCAAGCTGAGTTTCACATGAACGATGTTTCCTAAGCCCGTGCTGATTCATAGAAAGAAGCTTCTCCGTTTCAAGGAAATTTACTATATTCGAACTGAGAACTGCTAACTGACTGAATGCTAATCTGCCAAGTACGCGGGAATAAACCTCTTCAAACAGAAGTACTAACGAAAATGAAGAAGTAGAATGGCAAATTAAATTTGAAACAAATTAAATTAAGATACTTAGCGCTGTTTACGATGTGACATTGGCAGCAGCTGGCACGTTCTCTCAAGATGAGGGAAATACGTTGTCCAGCTGAACACAAAATCTCGACTCTTCTGTGAACAGAACCCGGCGGCATTCGTTACGGCTACAATGCTGCTGTTCCTTCGCCCAGTTTCTGCGGGCTAAATGGTGTTTTAATGGAACACACACCACAGTCCTCGGTGTGTAGAGGCCATATTCTCGATGGCAATTTCGGACTGTTTCTGTTGATATTGCGGGTCCTGTTGCTGCTTGTATGGTACGTTGCAGATGAGTTACATTCAGCGTCGTGTATCGACGGGCTGTCAACCTGGTATAACGACCATCCCTTGCTGATGTGACCTGTGGACGCCCTTGTCCTTGCTTTTCTTTAACGGTTCCTGCTGTGTGAAATCGCGTCATTGTTCTGGAAATGACAGTTTGGGACACTCTAATACCTGCAGCAACTTCCCTCTGTTTCTGTCCCACTTCCAACCTTGCTATGCTCTCCATGCCATAGCTTTTGTAAAGTCACGTTGTTGTTACATTACACCACCTGTTCACTACACTACTTGAACCAAACACTTTTGTAATTCGTTTGGTAAACACAAGTCAACACCATTCCCCTCAACAGTACCTTTCTGTTGTTACCACTATCTCGGTTGCCGTAATGTTTTTGTCTCCATTCCGTATAGCCGACAGAAAGACAACGAACCATTTTTGTTCATTCTGCTGGTGACCATACTTCAGAACCGAGATAGGTCAACTGATCCCTTAATTGTTTCGACAAGTGTACTTCCTAAAATGCACTATCTTTACGCGTCTACTACAGTTTCCTATACCTGTGAATAATGGTTGCGCGTTGATGCATCATAGGTGTTTCATACAATTGTACTTGTCGAATGTACACAGACACTCTGTAACCGTAATGGCGCTGAAACAAAGGATGACACACAAAGAGCTGAAATACTACATGTCTTTTTTCAAACCTGTTTTACAGATTTAGACACACTGTACTTTCTCCGCTAAACCATTGCACGGATCATAAAATGAAAGATATTGAAATAAGTCTCAGGAGATAGAAAAACAATTGAAATCGCTCAACAGACGAAAGGCTGCCGGACCTGATGGAATTCAGTTTCGATTATACACGGAGTTTGCGAAGAAACTTGTCCCCCTTCTAGCTGCAGTGTTCCGAGGATCTCTACAGGAGTAAAGCGTTAATAATGACTGGGAAAAAGAGCAGGTCATTTCCGTTTTCAAGAAGGGTTGTCGAACAGTTGCGCAAAACTGCAGTCCTATGCTTCTGACGGCCTCTGGAGAAATTGACGTTCCCTCAGAGCTACTGAAGTGTCTGGAAACATCAGTCAAGACAAAACTATTCCACTTGGTTGCAAGTTGTACGATTTGAATAAGAATGTAGTACTCCCTATTCCAAATAAAGCAGGTGCCGACAACTATGAAAATTACAGAATCATCCATTTAATAAGTTGTGGTTGGAAAATTCTAACGTGAATTATTTAGAGAGGAATGGAAGAACTGGTTGAATCTGACATCGGCGAAGATCAGTTTCGATTTAGGAGAAATATGGAAACACATGAGGCAATACATTACGGCTTATCTTAGAAAATAGGTTAAGGAAAGGAAAACCTGCATTTCTAGCTTTTGTAGAAAGCTTTTAAGAATGTTGAGTGGATTACACACTTTCAAATTCGGAAGGTATCAGGGCTAAAATACAGGGAATAAAACGTAATATTCAACTTGTATAAAAACCAGACAGTCGGTATCAGAGTCGAAGGGCATGAAAGGGACGCAGTGATTGGGAAAGGAGTGAGGAAGGGTTGCAGCATGTTCTCAATGTTTTTCAGTTTGTAAGCTGTGAAAGAAACCATGGAGAAATTTGGAGAAAAATTTGAAGCTCAGGGAGTAGAAGAAAATCCTTGCGCCTTGCCATTGATATTGTAATTCAGTCAGAGGCAGAACGGAAACGATAACCTGTTGAGAAGAGGGTATCAGATGTACTTTAAGAAGAGGGAAAGAGGGGTAACGGATTGCAGTATAAGAGAAACAGTTGATGCCTAAGATCTTAAATTAGGTAGTGAGACGAAGTATACAGTAGAAGAGTTTTCTTAATTCTGTAGCAGAATAACTTCTAATGGCCGACGGAAAGGAGATATAAAATGAAGAATGACTATAGAAACAAAAGCATTTGTGAAAAACGAAATTCGTTGACATCTAGTATTAATGTAAATGTTTTTCGGTAAGCATTTGTCAAGAGTGTAGTATTGTACGGAAGTGAAACATGGACAATATGGACATGGGACAGAAAGATGATACCGAGCGATGTGGCGTATTAGTAACACTCTGGTGGTTCAAATACATCTCCCCCATCCGGAATTAGGTTCTCCGTGGTTTTCCTAAATCACTCGAGACAAATGCCGGCATGGTTCTTTTGAATTGGCACGACCGATTTCCTTCCCCATCCTTACCCGAACACTCCGAGCGTAAACTCTGTCTCTAATGACCACGCTGCCGACGGAATGTTAAGCCCTAAGCTTCCTTCCTTTCAAAAAAGTGATAGGAAATTGGTTATACAGGATAGCAAAACTAATGAGGAAGAAATGAGGAGAAGAGAAGTTTCTGGCATATCTTGACTAAAAGATGGGACATATTCTGAGATATCAAGGAATCGTCAATTAAGCATTGGAGTGAAGTGTGTGGGGTAAAAGTCGCAGAGGGAAGCAGGTTCAAAAGGACATAAGTTGCCGTTGTTATTCAGAGATGAACAGGCTTGTACAACATAGGGTGACGTGGAGAGCTGCATCAAACCAATCTTTGGACTGAAGACAAGAACAGCCACACATCTCTGACGTCGGACGTTTGTAGAATTTTGGAACACTTTTTATGTTTGAATATTACGACATTTCTGGAAACCAGGAATCTCCTCTGTAGGAATCAAAGTGGTTTCCGAAAGAAAGATTCGTGTGAATCCCACCTGGTACTCTTAGTCTGCGAGACTCAGAGGGTGTAAGGGCTCTAGTATGGAGGTTAAATTTATTTCATTGTCAGCTTAATATTTTCATTGTCCTTAGGTTAGTTTACCTAGGTTTAAGTAGTTTGTAAGCTACGGACTGATGACCACGCAGTTTGGTCCGATAGATTTACAGACATTTGAATTCTCACGGCAGTAGTCACAGTAGGTGCCATATGGCGTGAGTGGGGTAGGTAGAAGATTCTGGAAGGCGCCAGCATGAGACTAGCCGTTACGCTGGGCAGAGGATAAACTGAGGAAGCCCAATTGATATGGCGCGAAGTGGGCAGTTTTGTATTTATTAATAATTGTTTATAACTAGTTGTTGGTGGCATACATACGTTAGTAGCGGTCTAAGGATTATTAGTTTTGGTTGTTAGTCCTTTTATTTTGTTTAGTTGTGTATTAACAGAGAAACAATTGAATTACGACTTGGTACACGAGCTATCGGAGAAATTCCGACAAGGTACGAAACAGTTAGGAGGCCTCGGCAGCGCGCCAACGGTAGGTAGTCGCTGTTAGGACCTGTTCTGTACTGTACTGTACAAGTAGCAGCCATGCTCTAGGTGTCGTTAATAATTTGTACTGGTTAGGGTAAAAGTTATACATTTTTGACGTTGTCTTATGGTGACGTTGTTAATAAAACACCATAATTCGCATCCTACATTTTTATTTCAAGAAACTACCTACCCGTAAAGACTTAGAAATTTTCAGCGCTAGCACTTACACCGATACCCCAGTGTGCTATCAATATGCAAAGGGGACGTCAGCAACGAGAGCGGTTCTACAAAAACAGGTAGGAGCAGGGCCTAATAGTGTGCTCACCAAGTCAACTCAAGAACGGCTTGGCTTACATATACAGGTCCCGGATGGATAGTGTGGGCCGGTAAATCTATACGCCCGAGGATTACATCTTCTACGGACTCAGGACCATGGCCGCCATAATCGATTGCGGGCCCTGGACCCAAAATCAGAGACGGCCCTCTCCCCGTCTTTTTTCACAATTGTGTGCGGTAGTTTGATTGCAAGTTTATATCGTAATCGTGCTCATTTTAGAATGTACTTTTACTTGGTATAACAAAGAATAAATTTGATACAGTAAGATTCATTTATAAACCACGCGGGAGAGGGGGGAGGGCGAGAATCAGAATTCTAACTTGTGAAGCTTTACAACAGAAGTTGAACTAAAGGCGCAGATGTATTTCAATACAGACAATATTAAATTTTATTCAATACAAATATCGAAGGAGCAACTTCAGCATACTTTTGAATTATTTTATCAGGAATTAAGTGAATAGTGTGGCATTTGGGGGGGGGGGGGAGGTATTGATCCCCTTCATCCTTCTCCCCCTCCCCCGGCTACGGCCCTTGGCCATAGTAAGCCCTAGTTAAGCTTATTAGAACACTTTTTCGTACGTCTGACAGAAGATAAGGCGGAATTGATGTACACACATGACAATCTCGTCTTCGCAGGAAGTTTGCGGAAAGAAAAGAGCTGATACATCAATTCGTTTTCAAGCGACGCCAGAAGTAATGTCAAACTGCTGCCCTAAGCGGTATGACAACCAGAGTAAAACGGGCAAAGGAACTAATTATGTAATGTTTTCATAGCTGCTATCTAGTCTACTTGGCGTTTAATACTAGAAGGATCGCATGCAAGGTACTGTGTATTAGAACCTCTGACGCCAAATTGGTCCCATGCAGTTTCATTGGTTTCATTGCTTATACGGCCAGATTGTGAAAGATAATTAAGTGTAACCATCATATGTACTTTTATCGAATTTTAACAGTGGAAGGTCCAGATTGGAATGTAGATAATATGAGGATACCTAGGAACTGATCATAAAGATCAACAAACTCATATTCACATTCATACAACTTGTAAATTTTTGGCAATGACCTTCGCCAGAAAAGATCGCACTCACTCACACAATCAACCACTCCGACATAACTCATCCATACATGACCGCCATCCCCAGCCGACCTACCGCAATCAGTGCTGGAATGTATGGCATTGTTGTCGGATATTGAAGCAACAAAGAGACAACAGTTGGTTTTATTTCATACACAGTATTACAAGGAAACATGTCGGAAATACAGATAAATGCTATGAGGGGCCAAATTGGCCCTCAGGGCCTTCCAGTTTGTAATCTTAATACTTAGGAATCTATTCGAAGTAGAACACTCTAAAAGAGCGTGCACAATACTTTGGTCACCTTAGTTAATACAAACATACAATACCAACCAAAGGCAATAAGTAAGAGCATCAATCAAAGTAATCGTTTAAGATAAGCGGCTTATCATCAATATCTGCTACAATGTCCTGTAGAATCTTCTAAAATTTCTCTGGATGAAAAATATTCAACATGTTTTTTATAGTTTGTTTTTAATTTCAGTAACTAAAAAATTGAATCATTCAGGGCTGAGCTCGGGCCCCCTTCAGCACCGGGCCCTGGACCCATGAGTCCACCCCACCCTTGAGGGGGCCATGCTCAGGACTACAACTACACATTATAATAGGTTGGGTCCAAGGAGGGGAATCTTTGCAAGGGCAGTAGATACAAGCTCCCAGGTATAGGTAGCGTTTCTTAATTTCCGCAAGGCATTCGATACGGATCTAAAGAGTAGCCTGACGAACAAAATGCGAACATATGGAATATCAGATCAACAATGCGACTGGATTTAAGAGTTTCTGTCTGACAGAACGCAGTATGTCATTCTCAACTACAAAATGTTCAAATGTTTGTAAAGCTATGTTATTAAACTTCAGTGGGCATCGGCCTCTAGACTTACAAACTATTTAAACTACCTTATGCTAAGGAAAACTCTCTCTCTCTCTCTCTCTCTCTCTCTCTCTCTCTCTCCCTCCCCCCTCATGCCCGAGGGAGGACTCGAACCTCCGACAAGGAACAGCCTGTAACTATGCAGCAAGGCGCCTTAGAGCGCTCGGTCCCTCACGCGCGGCCATTCTGAACAGAGAGAAGTCTTCAGACAAAGTGAACGAGGGCGTCTTATAGGACCGTTCTATTTTACAATATAAATAAATGACCTCGCAGATAACATCGGAAGTTCATTGAGGCTTTTTACGGATGATACGGTATTTTGTGGAGAAGTCGCAACACTGAAAAAGCGTAGCGAAATGCATGATGATCTGTAGCGTATTGACGCATGGTGCAGAGTGTGGCAATTGTCTCTCCACATAAATGAATGGTAAGTGCTACGTTTAAATAGAAGGAAAGAAAGATCTTTTATCATATAACTATGGAATAGCAGGACAAACACTGGAGGCAGTTACTTCAATTAAACATCTGGGACTAAGCATAAGGAGCGATTTGCAATGGAACGATTATGTAAAATTAATCGTGGGTAATGCGGATGCCGGGCTGAGATTCACTACAAGAATCCTCAGGAAGTGTAGTATCTTAACAAAGGAAATAAATAACAAAACTTTCGTTTGGCCGATGAGAGAGTATTAGTCATCAGTGTGGAATCCGTACCAGATACGGTTGATGGTAGACACATAGAAGATCCAACGGAGAGCAGCACGCTTCGTTACGGGCACATTTGGTAAGCGCGAAAGCGTTCCAGAAATACTAAGGAAACTCTAGTGCTAGACTCTGCAGGAGAAACGATGTGTATCGCGGTACGTGCTTCTGTCAAAGTTACGAGAGAGTATGTTTCAGAGAGATTAGACCCCACACAGAGCCATATAGGCAATCATTTTCTCCGCGAACCATATGCTTCTGGAATAGGCGCAGGAAGTGACAGTGTTACACGAAGTATCCTCGAATTGCACATGGGTAATATCGTTGTCTACCAAGACTGCGGTTTATCATTCCCAATACTGATGTTCACGTTCGTATTGACACCATGAGTGTTACGGTTACATGGAATCAGTAAGTACGGCGTGCGTTATTCAACATTACACTCGATATCAACAACCCTATGGGAATAAGCTCCTTGAGTCAGGAAATGTGTTTCTGTTCAAAAAGAGAAACAAGAAAGCACTTCTGGTGTTCCACGAATTATCGACTACTGCTGGGGCTTCCCTTGACATGACAACAGAAACACATTCACTGACAGTCTTTCGCCCAACCGCTTAATTGATCATTGGATTGGCCTCACTTTCTGTTTCCGGAAGAGCCTCGCTTCCACGTACAGCACCACAATGGAAGGGTTCGTATGTGAAGGTTCCGAGGTGAATGAACGTTGCCAGATGGTATACGTCATCGCCAGTCGGTGTGACAGTATAAGGGTACAACGGGAAAAATGTCTACAGGGGTATGTTAACCGGTCCTATATCATTTCCTTTCCTCCTCCATGTTGCCATGGATGGCGCACAACGGTTTGCGTTTGTACCGCAATGACAGTGTACGCGAGGGTTGTAGTAACTCCCAACTGCACTGTGTGAAGAGTAGAAACTGTGAAAGTTCACCAACCTGACGTCTTCTATAGATGTCCCCACGCAGATGATAACACGCAGGTCGGAGTTCTTGATTGAGGCTGAAATTATTATACTTTTGACAGGAACTGATCTAATTACGAAATAATACTTTCTTGTGGGATGCCATCTAGTTTATTAAAAGACTGCAGGAAACTAGCAAATTGCATAATGACATCAATTTGACACAGATTATTTTAAATGAAATTAAATATAAAGTCATTTCCCTTGATCTAAGATGTTTAAACAATGTCTTATGACCGCCTACGTATGCATGTTACACCACCGAGTGCGCGTACTGAGGTCACTTGTTACTCTTCCGAGTGCGTGTTCTGAACTTAACTGTGGCGGCTCGATGCAAGTCTGCCTTCGTTCCGCAATTTGGCGCGTAAACATGGCCGCCGTGTATCGTCCGTCTTTATTAACTTTTTTGTTTATGTTTTTAGTAATTGTTAATATGTTTTACCTACCCAGGGCATAGTTTAGCTTTGAGGGGCTTTTCTAAATTTAGTATGACATTGAACAAATAATTAGTTTAATAAATATTAACAAAAATATGAATGCGTTTTGGCGCGTGACCGCCAGTGCTACAGCCAATCGGCGTCCAGTGCCTGCCGCTCGGGGACTTCCCTAGATTTCGGGGAAATTTGCTAGTGCTCTTTCCCATGAGAACCCGACCTCTTGTACCACCTGTCGTGGTTCTCACCAGATTTTACCATCTGTCGCGTACTGGTCCTAACCGACTGCACTGAAGCAATACTTCGAACTTAATATGTTGGCTTTAACCCAGAAATATTACAAGGTGCCCTTGGATAGACAGCATGTTCAGCTCTAGCCCGCATATCTGGTAACTTGGATACCAGCTGTTACATTTCTGACTTGTTGAGCCTGGTGGGTGTGCCATATACTCGAGATCTTCGCGATATTTTCTTTCAAAAGGATAACGTAAGCCCAACGTTGTCCGTGCTGTCCTGACACATCTTGAGTGTTTCCGACTGTTGCCCTTGCGCCAAGGTCCCCTAGATCCCTCAGTCACACACAACATTTAAGGGTAGACGTAGTCCAAAATGCATAACGAAATTTAAAATTGGGTATGTCCTACAATGTTATAATTAATTTAAAACTTAGCACCACTGTGTAGTATATAATTCACACTATTCTGTGCAATTTTTGTTTGTCATGATCATGGGATTTCATTTTATAAGAGTTTGAATTTTTAATTACTGAACATATAATGTACCTTTCCTCATAAACTATTCAAGCATTAATGCTTAAACTTTACTATATATTTCTGCACTAAGGGCTATTAAAACGTGTGCAACAAATTTTTGTTTAAGGTCATGGTTACTTTCATATTAATTTTTCAGTTTCATATTAACTTAGGCTGGTCTACTTTCCTCATGCAGGAAAGAGGAACTACTCTCAGGCACAAGATGAAGTGCTGCATAGGATTATTCAGTAAGTGATTTTTAAGAACTGTACCAAATTTCAGGAAGTTAGCTTTTATAGTTTCTAAGGACAGATACATTATATCTCAAAAAATCACTTTATGGAAAATCTCATTTAAAGTTTTAATTTTAATTTTTAACAATATTGCCATACCTTTACACACTAATGCAGTCCATATCCATAATCTTCATTTTCTACCTTGTCTTCTTGAAGTTTTCTCTTTCCCTGTCTCCTTTGCTTGGACATCTTTTGGATATTTTCCTCTGCTGTCTGTGCTCTGCCAAGCCGCGCTTCATCAATGCTTCGGAGTATTTCAGTGTGAATGCACCTGGATGGAAGAGTAATCTCTGCAAGCACTTAATCCTATCTACATTTCCATTGTTAAACACTAGACAGGCATCACATGCCGCTATCTTCACAATATTTGAAAAGACAAACACTGTTTTGTGACATAGCATCATTATAAGGTGATTGTAGCTCTCATTTGTATTTTGTGTTTTCCCATGCACACATTTTATCAAAAGTTCAGGTTTGGCTATATATCTGAAAGATGGCTTTATAAAATTTAAAACAGCAATTGGCAGACCATGCTTATGGGTCTTTCCACTGGCTTTTGCTTGAAGGTATTTGCCCCATGATATGTCACAGAGGGGTTGTTGAGGAGTCTCATCTGTGGAAACGTTGTGGAAGAATATTGCTCACACTGCTTGCTGCATTGCTTTCGCACTGTGTATATTGTTCCTGATGGCTTTCCCCAAATGTATTTGTAGAGTGTGAATTTCTTTGTCAATCTGTCAACACCTCTCAGCGGCTTTCCATCTTCTAATTTTTTGTCCTTCATTTCTTTCTTCAGTCTGAGAAGCCTGCCAACCCTTCACTTCTGAACATGTCCCACACATTCAAGTTTTCCAATTTTTACTTGTGAACCATAAGGATTGGTCTCTAAAACAGCATTAAAAGCACTGGAATCTCCATCACCTAGGGACTTCACATACCAATCTACATATTGTTCTACAGATCTTTGGAATATTAGTTTCATTCCAGCTGCCTCCATCCCACCACTTGACCCCTGATAATTCTTACTGCATTCTTTCTTGTGAATCTCCTGCCACCTTCCTTCTTCACTGCAATAATAGTTTTTTTGTGTCACAATAAGAGTAATATTCGCTCATTACTTGGAAGTCCAAGATTTTTCCCTGTGTCCACATTAATGACAGATGACACACCATGAAGTGATGTATGGACCCTATTCATCCACATTCCATCACAGGAGACACACAGATCTGTCTTCAGATTACTATTACCTTTTGTCCCTTCACTGTTATTAACTTATACAGCTCCCTCAACAGCTGCTTGCATGTTTTCCTTGCACTAAACCTCAAGAGCTGCGAGGAGTGTTCTGTTGTAATCAGTGAATCTAGCTACTGGTGGTGGCATGTTTATCATGTCACAAAACAAATTCGTGCCTTCTCTTCCTACACCCAAGATTCTCATGGCATTACACAACCTTGTATTCGCTTTATACGTTTTCCCATGGAGAGAAGATGTCTTGAACTGAGCATCAAATTTACAGACTTCACAGAATAGATGTATATTACTTACAATACCAATTCCGGCTGTTCTTCAGACTTAGAAATAACGTTTATAATATTCTTATTTACATTTGAAATTCGACAATATCTCACTCTTTTTTTAATACACGGCCTCTGTTACGACCCATCGTAAGCAAAACAAACGAATAAACTGCAAAATAACGAACCCTACTACGCACTATTAAAACTAAAACATGTTATAAATAAAGGAACACGATGGTCTAATCTTTGTCACAGCCTTCTAAATACGTCTGCTGTTCGTATCGATTGTATGACCGAAACATAACACAAAAATATATCTAGTGTAAACAATGAGTTGAGCACAGCACTGATAAAGGGGACGTGCGATGCGCAGACGGTCGAAGAAATGTCGTGCTTACAAATATTTCTAAGCATATTTCGATACCGTAATTTTGAGATGTCATTCTTAAAACATCAACCTAATAAATTACGCAATAAAAAAAATCTGATTTTTTTTTCACTATTTTGCCCTATGTCTGCCCTTAATTGACGAGGGGCTGGCACACTATCTTTTATATGATGGATTGGTTACTTATTATTTGTGAAAGTTCCGTTGACTGCGTTACTCTCGCTGCCGAAGTGTTGTTGTTGTTAATCTTAAGGGACTTAACTACGGGGTCATCAGTCTGCCGAAGTGTCGGATGTTTGCAGTGTAACAAGAAGAACAATTGTCAGTGAAAATGCTCCTTCAAGCACACCGCTGGAATAATGAGGGTATTGTCGCGATTTGATACACTAAGTGACGAGATTAAGGTAAAGATATATCATCCTCTATGGGTACCCTATGGGCAGAAGATTAGTGAAGTTAACATCATTTATTCAGTCTTACCAAACGAAAATGGGTAAATGTGTGTATAAACCAATAAAAATCGTATATTGACTCCTCGTGGGTTGCTATACGAGAGAATGTTTTTAAGATATTTCAGACATGCATTTCAGGAAATTTGCTGCGGTACAGAGACCAAAACATATATGAATGTCCATGTCATTAAAGCTGAATATATTTTCGAATTGAAAACGTCAAGCAGTTTGACAGTTCAGCACAGCTGCTGATAGGTTATGTTTTGGGATTATGACAGGAATAAACGTCTTTTACTTGGAGAAAACGGAACAGTCCACTCATCCCCTCCCAAGAAGAATGAACTGTCTATGCACTGGCCGAGGAGGAAAAGCTTTTAACTTCTGACAGAACAGCATACGCTACCGCTATCCAGTCTTGCCGTGGGGAAGGTCGTTGTAATAGGTGGAAACATCTTGTTGTTGTTGTTGTTGTGGTCTTCAGTCCGCAGACTGGTTTGATGCAGCTCTCCACGCTACCCTGTCCTGTGCAAGTCTTTTCATCTAAGAATACGTTTGGCAACCTACATTCTTTTGAATCAGCTTACTGTATTCGTCCCTCGGTCTCCCTCTACGATTTTTACTCCACACGCTTCCTTCTAATGCTAAGTTGACAATTCCTTGATGTCTCAGAATGTGTCCAACCAAGCTATCGCTTCTTTTAGTCAGTATATGCCGGAAACTCTTTTTTTACCCGATTCGGTTAAGCACCTCCTCATTAGTTACGTGATCTACCCATCTAATTTTCCATCATTCGTCTGTAGCACCATATTTGAAAAGCTTCTATCATCTTTTTATCTGAACTCCTTATCGTCCACGTTTCACTCCCATACAATGCTACACTCAAGACAAATGCTTTCAGAAATGACTTCTAAACATTTAAATTAATATTGGATGTTAACAAGTTTCGCTTCTTTAAAAACGCTTTTCTTCCCATAGCCATTCTGCATTTTATATCTTCTTTACTTCGGCCATCAGAAGTTATCTTGCTACCCAAATAACAAAATTCATCTACTACTTATATTGTCTCATTACCTAATCTAATTCCTTCAGCATCGCCTGTTTTTCTGACATTACATTCCATTACCTTCGTTTTACTCTTGTTAATGTTCATCTTATGTCTTCCTTTCAAGACACTGTCCATCCCATTCAATTGCTCTTCCAGATCTTTTGCGGTCTCTGACAGAATTACTATGTCATTGGCAAAAAGCAATGTGTTTATTTCTTCTCCCTGCACTTTAATGCCATCTCTAAATTTCTCCTTCCATTCTTTCACTGCCTGCTCAATGTACATATTGAACAACATTGGGGAAAGGCTACAACCCTGTCTTACTCCCTTCCCAACCTCCGCGTTCCTTTCTTGCTCTTCGATTCTAATAACCGCTGTCTGGTTTTTGTATAGGTTGAATATAACTCTTCGCTCCCTATATTTTAGCCCTGATACCTTCAGAATTTGGAGGAGTGTATTCCAGTCGACATTGTCAAAAGCTTTCTCCAAATCGACAAATGCTAAAAACGTAGGTTTCTCTTTCCTTAGCCTATCTTCTAAGATAAGTCGTAATGTGAGTATTGCCTCTCATGTTCCTACATTTCTCCTAAATCCAAACTGATCTTCCCCGAGGTTGGATTCCACAAGTTTTTCCATTCGTCTGTAAATAATTCGTGTTAGTATTTTGCACCCATGACTTATTAAACTGATAGTTCTGTAATTTTCACACTTGGCTGCACTTGACTTCTTTGGAATTGGAATTACAATATCCTTCTTGAAGTCGGAGGGTATTTCCCCTGTCTCATACGTCTTGCATACCAGGTGATACCATATTTTCATGACTGGCTCTCCTAACGACATCAGCAGTTCAGACGTAAAATCATCTAGTCCAGGGGCCTTGTTTCGACTCAAGTCCTTCAGCGCTCTGTCAAATTCGTCTCGCAGTATCATATCTCCTAGCTCATCTTCCTCCACTTCGTCTTTCCTTTCTAGAATGTTGCCTTCAAGTTTATTTCTTTTGTATTGGCCCTCTATTTTTCCTTAAACAGTGCAGCTTTCCCCTCTTTGCTTAGTACTGGTTTTCCGTCTGAGTTCTGATATTAATACAGCTGCTTTTCTTGCCTCCAATTATCTCTTAAAATTTACATTTTATAGTATTTGTACAAAGACACTTTTAATGCTCATGTAATTTTTAATTTCCTGAGTAGTTTTCCCCCGGTGCCAGCCACTTCCTGCCCTTGGCTCCTCTCAGACAACCGCAGATGTCTTTTGTTTTTCTGCCACTCCTGGAACTTACGAGCATAGATCGTCCGTTTTCTGATGACATAAACCGCAAATCGGGTTCGCATCAAACTAATAATACCGCTTCCACACTTAGCAATCTGTCCTCCGAATTTGCAACCAAAAATACAAGGCCCCGTCTAATGTAATATCGTATATTTGCATTGTTCTAGATTACAGTTCAAATCTCTTTACCAGAGTCATGCACTTCGTGTACAGTCGTGTGATTTATCGTAAGCAAGTTCTTAGGATGAGAGGTTCGTGCCACGCGTCCAGTATCGACAAAGCCCACCAAACGCCTCTTGGACACGTGCGATTTGAGGCAGCGCTTCTGAGCAGCGCAGCGCCATCCAAAGCGCAAATAAACGGAGCGTTTACACAGGTGGCGATCGGTAACACGCGCCCATCTTTGCACAACCTGCTTCCCGCTGCTGGCTGCGGTGTTTTCGCAGCTGTCTCCTTTCACACGTACCGTTTCATCAGCCTATCGGCCGTTCTCACACAACCGTGAGTTTCGATCCTGAGCGTTTCATTTCATTATAATCATCATCATACTTTTTTGTGTCCCAGCCTCGTCGCCGCTTTTGTGTCTCGTTTCCGTCGTAGGTATCGGTGGCCGAGTAGAAAGACCGACACAGGAATAAAGGATGCACGTTTGTGCAGGTAGGAGGTGACCAGCCAGTGGGAGAGCAGAAACTAGAAACATTAGAGTAAATTAGAACGAGATATATATTGCACAGAATTTATACAATACTTAACTTTTACATAGCTCAGTACTGCAGAAGGCTGATACATAGTTGAGCTAGAGGCCTGCCTAGTGCCTATCCGATAGCCAAGTCTTCACTGGTGCCTATCCGATTCCGAAATGTTAACTGGTTCCTATCTGAGTCCCAAGTGAACGATGTCGTCCAGTGGTGGCCACGAGCGGAGTTGTAGCAGAGGGCGCTCGTGGCTGACGTCGTAAGAACGCCGCGCCGTGCGTGCATGGCGGCGCGCGGCGAAAGTAGGTGGCGCGCACTTTAGACTTGTGCGACACCACATACTTTAAGACTGGTTATGCCTTTCAGCGTTCAGTCTAGAGCATAGACCCGTTTTGAAACTCATTCACGGTGCCCCATATAATGCTAACATTGATGAAATTAGAGATTACATTACCTGTTCGTTCGATCCTCTTGGATGTGGAACATGTCAGTTTTTTTCTTCATTCGATTGCGGGCCCTGGACCCTGAATCAGAGACGGGCCCTGCCCCCGTCTTTTTTCACTGTTGTGTGCAGTAGTTTATGATAGCAGGTTTATATCGTAATCGCGCTCTTTTTAGAATGTCCTTTTACTTGGTATAACAAGCAATAAATTTGATACGGTAAGATTCATTTATAAAATATGCGGACGGGGGGCGTGGGGGGGGGGGGAGCGGAAGAATCATAATTCTAACTTGTGAAGCTTTACAACAGAAGTTGAACTAAAGGCGCAGATGTATTTCAATAGAGACAATATTAAATTTCATTCAATACAGATCTCGAAGGAGCAACTTCAGCATACTTTTGAATTACTTTATCAGGAATTAAGTGAATAGTGAGGCATTTTTAAGCACTAGTTAAGCTTAATAGAACACTTGTTCGTACTTCTGGCAGAAGATAAGGCGGAATTGCTGTGCACACATGAAAATCTCGCCTTCGCAGGAAGTTGGCGGAAGTAAAAAAGCTGATACATCAATTCGTTTTCAAGCGAAGCCAGAAGTAACGTCAAACTGTTGCGCCAACGGCATGACTTGAGAACGAATCCCTAAGTGGAATGGCAACCAGAGTGAAACGGACAAGGTAACTAATTATATCATGTTTTCATAGCTGCTATCTAGTCTACTTGGCATTTAATACTAGAAGGATCGCATGCAAGGTACTGTGTATTAAAACCTCTGACGTCAAATTTGCCCCATGCAGTATCATTGATTATACGGCCAGATTATGAAAGATAATTCAGTGTAATCATCATATGTACTTTCATCGAATTTTAGCATCGGAAGGTCCAGATTTGAATGTTGATAATATGAGGATAGCTAACAGTTCACCATAAAGATGATCGCTGAGCTGCCAACAAACTCATATTCACATTCATACAATTTGTAAATTTTTGGCCATGACCTTCATCAGAAAAGATCACACTCACTCACACAATCAATCACTCAGGCATAACTCATCCATACATGACCGCCATCCCTAGCTGCCCTACCGCAATCAGTGCTGGAATGAATGACATTGTTGTCGCATATTGAAGCAACAAGGAGACAACAGTTGGTTTTATTTCATACACAGTATTACAAGGAAACGCGTCGAAGATGCAGATAATGGGTATGGGGGGGCCAAATTGGCCCTCAGGGCCTTCCAAATGGTAATCTTAATACATCTTAATACGTAGGAATCTATTGGAAGTACAACGCTATAAAAGAGCGTGCACAATTCTTTGGTCACCTTAATTAATACACACATACAATAATAACCAATGGCAATAACTAAGAGAATCAATCAAAGTAATCATTTAAGATAAGCGGTTTATCATCAATATCTGCTACAATGTCCTATAGAATCTTCTAAACTTTCGCCGGATGAAAAATATTCAACATGTTTTTTCTTGTTTTTTATTTTATTTTTATTTTTTTTTATTTTCAGTAACTAAAAAATTGAATCATTTAGGGCTGGGCTCGGGCCCGCTTCAGCACCGGGCGACTCTCACAAGCCTTTACAAGACCTGTAAAAGATACCTATAATTTCCTGTTCCACTCATAGCACTTGTCCGTTGCCTGCTGTAATCTAAAGATCTAGTCCTAAGAGCGTCTAAGGGTCCTAAATCCACACTGATTTTCATGCAACTTGCCCTCAACTAATACTCGCGCTCTCCTTTCAACACTCCCTGTGAAAATTTTGCCCACAACGCTAACTAAAGAGATACCTTTATAGTTTTTACAAATAAATTTTCCATTCTTGAAAATTGGTGTGATTACTGGTTTCGTCCAGTCAGACCTAGCCTCTGCCGACTTCACGCTATTCCAACTATCCTGGTAGCTATTTGAGACTTGACTTTCCACTGTACTGTATGAGTTCCGACTTAATTTCATCCACACCAATCGCCCTATTGCACTGCAATCTGTTAATCAGTCTCTCCACTTCCTCAAAGGTGATCCTATTTCCATCATCATTCCTATCGAATTCTACATCGAAATTTGAAACATTTTTGAACGTGTTTTCGTCTACATTCAGTACTTCTCCAAAATATTTCCTCCTTCTGCCCAAGGCATGCATAGGATTCACTAGCAGCTTTCCCAACTGATTCAGAACACTTTACAATTTTGTCCTTCCGCCCTTCAGAACACTGCTTCTTACACTCCAGAAAGGTTTTCCAGTGGTTTGATACAAAGTTTGCAATCTATTTTGAAAGTCTCCTAATAATTCCTGCATGGATACTGCAATTATCTGTTTGTATTGTTTAGAGCACAAATATTAAATAGACCCATCGGTACATGAGGAAAGCAGGAGTCACGCCTATTTTGTATAGCTGCTCCTGCCAGATGGTTTAACGCTACCCTGCTGCTCGTGAGAAACTTACAGTGCTTAATCAATGTCTAAATATCGAACAGGATTATAAATATGATGCCAAAAACAATTTATTTGTTTTCATTGTCAAAGCTGTAGGCGTAATATTATTAAGGAAAATTAAAATACTAGCCTCGCTCTATATCTTCTGAATATTGACCCATTCAGTAATAGCAGTAATATACATATTAAGTTTGCAAAATATGGTTCCTAATTTCTGGTTTTCGGGTCTACTAATACTGTGTCATTTACAGAACGCGATTCCACATGTCGGTTTTGACCCTTGGCATCGGCATATTGTGAGTGACGTCATTGCTGCGCGGTAGTTTTGAGGTGCGTATGTGTTTGTAGATGGCATCAGTAATTATGTGGCGACTGAGTTAAAAACGATAATTTGTTTACAACATAGATTATATATTATGATTTTGTGTTTAAAAATGATCTGTATCTTCACTCTGATAGTGAGTAAGGTTAACACCGAGTCCTTTTTTTTTTTTTTTTTTTTTTTTTTTTTTTTTTTTTTTTTTTTTTTTTTTTTTTTTACAGTGAGCGCCGAAGAAGCGAATTTTTGAGTCGAGAAATGTGATCGATGGTACATTCTGTTGTAGTAATCTAAGTTAATGACGTCGTGGGTCAAAGCGGACGGGTGAAATCGCATGGTAAAATAATGCTCAAAAATGTTCAAATGTTTGTAGAGCTTATAGGACTTAACTACGGGGTCGTCAGTCCCTAAATTTACGAACTACTTATGAACTAGCTTATACTAAAGACGGCACAAACATCCATGCCCGAGGGGGAATTCGAACCCCCGACGGGGAATGGCCTCGCGCATAGTAGCATAGTGCCTCAATACGCTCGGCCGCTCCGCCGCAGCTAAAATATTGCCCTAATATTACGGGTTGGAAATGAACATTAAAATTTAATCAGTTAGTAGCATAGTCTTTGTTAACACCAAAATTCTGCAGAATTTTCGTCAGACATTCGAAGAAAATATTTATCTTAGCCACAATAGAAAAATAGCTGTAGGGAACGAAAGGTTCGCACCGCCGCGTAGTGGAGTCTTAGCCCCGAAATCCTGGCCAAAAAGGGTAATACTGAAGTTATCATAGCAATTGCAGAAAATGCATTGTATAATAACTGATTAACTAATGGGGTCGATGATTAAATTTTAAGGAGCCTGACATATATCTGGCAGCTCCTAGACTCGTTTGCAGAACAGCACTCTCTGCCAGATGACGCTTTCTTGACTACGTTGTCAGTTTAAAACTTTATTTTTTACGACTTTACTACATCTACATCTCCATACATACTCTGCAATCCACCGTAAGGTGCGTGGCGGAGAGTATACTGTACCACTACTATGCATTTCCTTTCCTATTCCACTCCCAAATAGAACGAGGAAAAAAAGAATGCCTATATGCCTCCGAACGACCCCTAATTTCTCTTATCTTGTCTTTGCATCACTACGCGAAATATAAGGAGGCGGCAGCGAGATCGTACTACACTCAGCTTCAAATTCCGGCCCTCTAAATTTCCTCAACAGAATTTCACGGAGAGAACGTCGTCTTTCCTCCAACGATCCCCAATTGAGTTGCCGGAGCATTTCCGTGAAACTCGCGCATTATTCGAACCTACCAGTAACAAACGTAGCTGCTCGCTTCGGAACTACTTCTATGTCTTCCTTTAAAATGATCTGCTGCGGGTCCCAAATACTCGAGCAATACTCAAGACGTGGTCGTACAAGCGTTTTATACAAGGTCTCCTTTACAGATGAAGTACATCTTCCCAAAATTCTCCCAATAAACCGAATCTGCTGTCCGCCTTACTCACAACTGTCCTTACATGTTCGTTCCATTTCATATCGCTCTGCAATTTTACGCCTAGATATCTGAACGACGCGACTGCATCAAGAAGCTCACTACTAATGCCGTATTCGAACATTATGGGATTGTTTTTCCTACTCATGCGCATCACCTTACATTTTTCTACATTGAGAGCTAGCTGCCATTCTTCACACCAACTAGAAATTTTGTCTAAGTCATCCTGTATGCTATTACAGTCAGTTAAAGATGACACCCTCCCATACACCACATCATCATCAGAAAACAGCCGCAAATTACAAGTTACTCTGTCGATCAGATCATTTATATATACAGAAAATAATAGCGGTCCTATCACACTCCCCTGGGACACGCCTGACGATACACTTGTGGTTCGAATCTGGAACAGATTTGCGAGTTACAAAAATGTAACCGTTTCTTTTATACGTATGTATTAATTTATGTAAGTTTCATAATAATTTAAAAGCAACATTTCAAAGTTCAGTTAAATAAAATTTTTGGTTCACCTGTCATTTCCATAAGCCACGTTATAGGTGTGTCAGGCCTTGTCGCGCCGATTTTTAACTACGGCCGTTATTGATGAAGCAGAGAACTCACTTTAGAAATAATAAATTGCGCAAACATATGCCATTTTTATTTATAACAGTTCGAATGCCATGAAACTATCTTATTTTCCCAATACTTTCATGTGTGTTTATATCAAAAATGAGCTTCCTGCTTAATAACTAATCTGTAAAACTGATGATAACATAGAAAATATTATTTAATACCTCCCTTAAAGCCTAGTCGTGATTATTTTAATTTTTTAAAATATTATTAGATAAAATTAAAAACAGGAATCTTCTCCATATTCACTAAATAAACATGGTATAAATACTTAGTATATGGAAATAAAAGTTCCATTGTGTTGGATGTGTGGAATGGATCGACATTTACCAATTACAACCCCCGTGAGTTTTCCGTGTCAAATGCAGAAATAATAGCCTAATAAGTGATACTTCCGCTAAACGCTAGTGTACGCCCCTGTAGTAAATATTATTTAGAACGTTTTCGGGTTCGCGCAATGACCCCTAGGTCAAATCAACTAAGGAGCAGAGTTTCAGTGGAAACACACTCAAGAACCTTGTGGTGTAATTAAAGTGTTTCGTTTTTGAGCCAGTGCCTCTGATAGTGCATTAGATGCCAGTTATAAATTTACTGGTGCACTGCAGCTCACCTTTGTTTCGGATTCCAGCCACTGAAAATTGAAAAGGAGTTTTCTATATTAACCTTGTAAAAACTAATAAAGGAATATTCTACTAGATCAATCGATAAGAAGATGAAGAGCATAGGAAACGAAGTGGCTGAAATAAAAACGGTGGGAGAGGTTCACTAAATCGTTCGCTCAGATATTTCACATCTGAATTTAAGAAAAAGTTGATTTTAGCGAAATGTGAAGAGAAGAGATATTGTTCGAAAGATTACTTTAAAAAAAATATTTAGGATTATGGCAAATCAATTATTTATGGAACAAACGTGTAATTAACAAGGCACTTGGCTATCTTAACAGAAGCGTTCCCGTCATCACATCCTCACCAAAATGTATTCAGCAAATTATGGGAGTCTCAAAAGTCAACGTTGCAATTTTCAAAGCAAAATACTTGAAGTTGTGGAAAGTTGCGTGTTGCGAAGTAAAAGAGAGCAAAATGAACTACGAAATCATACCTGGTCATACCAGGCGCCTCTCTAAGGCTGGAAATTATGTTGTTTGTGGGTATTTACACTTTCAATGAAGGTAAATGGGAATCGGAGTGCTTTAAATGTTTAACACTATTAAAAATAATTTTGGCCAGGATTTCGGTACAAATACTCCACTGTGCGTCGCTTCAAAACTGATAATGGCATATTAGAATCAGAATGGCCTTCTTTTCTGGTTGCCGAAACGAGTTACATAATACACCACCACGCAAGCTAAATATTAAGCTAACCGGAATTAGGTAACTGCCCCAATTATGGGAACGTTACCTTACTGTTAATTACATTGCTTCCTCTTGATTTTATTTCCAATTTTTTCAGTCTGTCTTTCCTTTCTCTTTTTCGGATAACTGATATGCGGTTCCGTCCTCATTGATATAAGTACATTAATAAAAACATCTCATACAAATAACTAGTTAATGAATTATTCTTTAAGGTCCAACAATGTGATTAGCACAACACCAGAACTACAATGGCGTATACATAGTAGCTATACTCATGCCGACAGGTGATCATACCATAAGTAACTCGGTGGTTTGGCTACAACAGGACTGTCGCCTCCAATATGACAATTATTATATGCGTCATCTTTCTTGATCTACATCCACACACATACACTACAATCCGCTCAAAGGTGATTGGCCGGGGGTACTCAATACCACTACTAGCTACGTGCTTTCCTGCTTCACTCCTATATAGAACGAGGGAAAAACCAATAGTTGTATGCATCCATACGAGCCCTAATCTCTATAATCTTTTCTTTGTGGTCTTTACGCGAAATGTAACTAGGTGGCAGTAGAATCATTCTGCTGTCCGCCTCAAATTCCGGTCCTCTAAATTTCTTCACCAGTGCTTCTCGAAAAGAACGTCGCCTTTCCTCCAGCGACTCCCAGTTGAATTCCTGAAGCATTTTAGTAACACTCGCGCATTGATCGAATCTACCAGTTACAAACCTAGCCACTCGCCTCTGTTCCTTATAGACCTTAATATGAACGAGATTTAACTTTAGCATTTCTTCCTGTGTGCTACGTATTGAAAAAAGTATTTTAACTTGTCTATGGATGAAATAGAAATAGCCGGCCGCGGTGGCCCAGAGGACTGCGGCGTGCCGCGGTGGAGTAGCCGAGCGGTCTAAGGCGCCTCGCTGCGGAGCGCACGGTTGCTCGCCGTCGGAGGTTCGAGTCCTTCCTGGGGCATGGGTGTGTGTGATTGTCCTTAGCTTAGTTTACCTTAGTTTAAGTAGTTTGTGAGCTACGGACTGATGACCACGCGGATTGGTCCGATAGATTTACAAACATTTGAACATTTTGACTGCGGCGCGCCAGTCACGGTCTGCACGGCCACTACGGTCGGGGGTTCGAATTCCCCCTCGGGCATGGATATTTGTGCCGTCCTTAGTGTAAGCTAGTTCATAAGTAGTTTGTAAGTTTAGGGACTGATGACCCCGTAGTTAATTCCCATAACTTATACAAACATTTGAACATTTTTGAAATAGAAATACGTGGATGACAGTAAATGTTAATAGGTACCAGTTCTAAATGTATCCTTCATTTTTGATGACATATTCGCGAGCTTCAACAGACTGATAACCTCAGTCTAAAGAGTGGGTTCCCAATTTCTTTTTGACGCGTCTCCCTACTGTCAGAAATGGAAACACAATATTAAACTGCATTACCTACAGCAAACAGCTGAAACTGCGCCCGATTAGCTAATTGTCTTTAAGAGGGCAGATGTTAAAAGGGCAAGTAGGACTTGGCGAGGAGAATGGATAGTGAAATGGGAATTGCGTATGTATTAATTTCTTTGTCGGCATTGCCAACACACAGGTGATGGGTGCTACCTCATACGGATCAGCCACTACGGTGTAAATACTGCAGGGAAGTAACATATATTAGTGAAGACACATTAGAGCCCCAATTTCTACGCAGCATCGCAACATTTAAACATGCGTGCATTCATAAACTGCCGGACGAACAAAATTGCACAATGAAGCAAAAAACAATAGAAATACACAGTATCAAAATTCAGCTTTAGCTTTATATTTACTTCCCACTGGCAAATGCTTTTATCCAAAAGGGTGCTCGATAGGAATCAGTTCACCAGGAAGAGTACGTACCTGTGTGTGCCGGCCGTGGTGGCCGCGGGAATTGTAGCGCGCCAGTCAGTCTGCAGGGCCACTACGGTGAATGAAATTTAGCAAATAGATCTCGCAGCAACAGATAACTCCTTTCTTTTGATGATTTCCATCCCAACTCGTGCATCATTTCCGTGACACTGTCTACTATATCGCGATAACACTAAACAACCTACTATGTCCTGTGTTAAAGTTAGCGTTTTCTTTTCTCAGGGACGTGCAGACGGAGGAGAGCGAGAGAGTTTTAGTTTTTCTATTCTTTCACCATATCGAAAAATAACAAAACAGAAGGTTCTGAAACTGAAAGACTCTTCGCTTCGGAGCTGAGAACCGACGACTTGGTGCGCATCGTACAAAAGAGCTGCAGTGGTATACATTTGACACAGAAGACACATAGATCCCAGATTGCGCATTATACAGATAGACGTTCATCTACAGATGCGTTACTCACATAGCCACGTCGGAATGACCGTGGGCTCCAAGGCGCCTTGCTGCGGAGTTCGCAGCTACTCCCGTCAGAGGTTCGAGTCATCCCTCAGGCATGAGTGCATGTGTTGGCCTTAGCACAAGTTGGTAGAAGTACTTTATAAGTCTGTGGACTGATAACCAGTGCAGTTTGGTCGATAGCTTTACAAACCTTTTTTGTTTAAATGTATTACGGAAAATAAAACTTTTTAATGGTGTTCTAGCTCTACGCAATTAGTAGAGAAAAACGACATTTCAAAATCGTATTGGGCGTTTGCGATAGTTTCAGATAATTTTATATAAATACTATTTCAATTGTGAACATCAGACAATACACTACAACACAGTGCCACTGGTCTAAATAATTAAAGGTGAAAATTTGAAATAATTATATCCATAATGGATGTGAGGTCGTGGTTGCATTACTCAATTATTTTGTCAAGTAGGCTCAACCACAGATATTGTGTAAAAACACTAAAATATTACGCGTTTCGAGGGTCAAGCCCTCATCATCAGATAATCTGTACAAGAATCTTAAAACATGAAACAATAAAAATGTAAAACGTAATAAAAGAAAATGTGGTTACTTCCCTTGTAACTGTGTCTACCAAGAAAGGTCCTCAGCATATTGTGCTTCGTCTGGTTCGTGTTTTTACACGATATCTGTTCTTGAGCCTACTTGACAAAATAATTGAAAATTTGAAATCTGCGAATTGGAGGAAAAATACTTTATTTAAGTGTCTGATTTACACAGGGACGTATTAACAGTTGGCTGTTCTGGTACATGACAGCAGTGTAGGAAGAAGCGCTTCCTGGGGGGGCTTGTAGCGCGGAACGGACTGTCCACTGGTTTCCATGGATACACCCTCGCCCTCCACAATTGCCGGCTCGTGAAACGCCCCTCCAGCGACGTTTATTTGACGTAAAAGTCGCTGGATTAAAGTGAACGGCTATTTGTCGGACTAGCTCCAGAATGCAGCTGCTTCTCTTCTCGTCCAGTTCTTGAAAAAATCGCAACGTAGAAACCGTTGCTGCTGGAGCTCAGTGTTGCCTATAAATAAGTCAGGAAATACCACTGAACAGCTGTCGCTTAAGCGAAGAAAAATATAATGCCAGTAGGGAGTATAAAATGTGGCATATTTAGACTCAAAATATTTCTCCGTTCATCCCTTTTATTCATGCAGATTTGAACACGACCTCCGCCCAGTTTACGTACTTTATTTTGAAACCAACTAAATGCAATTATTTACAGAAGAACGGAAACACTTATAGAATCCGACCTCGGGGAAGATCAGTTTGGATTTAGGAGAAATGTAGGAAATCGCGGGGCAATACATTACGATTTCTCCTAGAGGACAGGTTAAGGAAAGGCAACCTATATTTTTATCTTTTGTAGTTTTAGATAAAAGTGTTGATGATGTTGACTGGAATACACTTTGTAATTCTGAATGTAGCAGGGGTAAAATATTGGGAAAGAAACGTTATAAACGCATTGAACAGAAAGCAGACAGAAATTATATGAGTCGAAGGGCATGAAAGGGACACAGTGATTGGGAAGGGCGTGAATAGGGTTGTAGCCTTTTACCAGTGTTTTTCAATTTCTACATTGAGCGAGCTTTGAAGGAAAGCAAGAAGAAATCTTGAGACGGAATTTAAGTTCACGGAGGAGAAATAAAAACTTTGAGGTTTGCAAATGACATTGGGATTCAGTCAGGGACAGCAAAGGACTTGGAGGGCAATTGCATGGCACGGATAGTGTCTTGAAAGGATGTTATAACATGATCATTTTTAAGTGTTTTATAGCACTTCATTCCAATTTTCATACACAATTTGCGGCGAATTCGTTACTCAATTTTTACAATAGTAGAAAATCGCCGAACATACTAAAACACGTCAAACTCGTTCGAAAGGAACGGCGTATACTGTACACTGTGGACATATGTTCGTGACATGTGTAGCAACATGACAAAGCAAAAAGATTGGAAATCTAATGTGCTTTGCCCGCTCAGTCAAAAAGTCACCTTGCCTTTGAACAACCCTCGTACATAAATCAACTGCTGTGCATTAGTCTCGCTAAATTTCGGTCATGGCTTTATCGATTAGAGCAATGTCTTTCTACAGTTTTGAAAGCGCGGACCCTTTACGAGTAAAAAATGTCCGCTGACCCCCCAGGCCCGTATGTGTTGCAACTGTTGTTTAAAAAACTTGAAAAGAACAGCTGAAAAATCGGGAATTTAGTAAGGTGGCACTGCCAGTTTATATTAATTTTGTTTTTTATGTGTTGTCGTACCGTTCATCCGACTGCTACCTAAGATTTCGTACTGTGCACTGCGTTTGACCGATCACCGTGAGTTTGGCAGTTAGTGTAATTTTTCATAAACAGCAGTAAGAGCATATGGTCTATAAGACCAATTGTGTAACTGGATTGAGGAGTTCATAGATAACACAAAGCAGCATGTCATTCTCAATGGAGAGAAGACTTCCGAAGTAAGTGATGTCAGGTGTGCCACAGGGGAGTGTCGTGGGTCCGTTGCTGTTCACGATATATATAAATGACCTTGTGGATAACAACGGTAGTTCACTGAGGCTTCTTGCAGATGACGCTGTAATATATAGAGAGGTTGTAACAATGGGAAATTGTATTGAAATGCCGGAGGATCTGTATCGAATTGACGCATGGTGCAGGGAATGACAAGTGAGTCTCAATGTAGACAAGTGTAATGTGCTGCGATTACATAGAAAGAAAGATCCTGTATCATTTAGCTACACTATAGCGGGTCAGCAACTGGAAGAAGTTAATTCCATAAATTATCTGGGAGTAGGCATTAGGAGAGGTTTAAAATGGAACGACCATATAAAATCAATCGTCGGTAAAGCAGATGCCAGACTTAGATTCATTGGAAGAATCCTAAGGAAATGCAGTCTAAAAACAAAGGAAGATGGCTACAGTACACTTGTTCGCCCACAGCTTGAATACTGCTCACTGGTGTGGGGTTGATACAGGAAGTAGAAAAACTCCAACGGAGAGCAGCGCGCTTCGTTACAGGATCATTTGGTAATCGAGAAAGCTATATGGAGATTATCGATAAACTCCAGTGGAAGACTCTGCAGGAGAGACGCTCTGTCACTCGGTACGGGACTTTGTCGAAGTTTGGAGTACATACTTTTACCGAGGAGTCTAGTAGTATATTGCTTGCTCCTACGTATGTCTCGTGAAGAGATCATGAAGATAAAATCAGAGAGATTAGAGCCCAGACAGAGGCATACCGACAATCTTTCTTTCCGCGAACAATACGTGACTGGAATAGGAAGAAGAAACGATAGTGGTACTCAAGGTACCCTCCGCCACACACCGTCGGGTGGCTTGCGGAGTATGGATGTGTAAATGTGGAGGCATTGGCAAAACCACAGGACTTTCCTTTAAAAATTTCTGGGCCCAAATGACAGGATTTGGTTGGAGGCAGAGACAAATGCCACACGGTGAACAAAGTAACAAATAAGGCAACATAGAAAATAAAGGCTTTGTAGGAAAAAGTCATAACAGAGTGACGATGATGAAGGGAATACTGTAAGGCAAATTAACATACAGGCGGCGTAATCGATTCCTAAACAAACGACCTCCAGAAGAACTTCTCCTCAGAGACTAACAAAATGTTCAAATGTTTGTAAAGCTTATGGGACTGAACTACGGGGTCATCAGTCCCTAAACTTACAAACTACTTATGAACTACTTACGAACTAGGACGGCACAAATATCCATGCCCGAGGGGGGATTCGAACACCCGACCGTAGTGGCCGTGCAGACCGTGACTGATGCGCCTCAGTGCCCTCGGCCACCGCGGCGGGCTCAGAGACTAACCACCTACGGTCGTAGGGAACACCAACTCACAAACACGATGAACATGGCAAACCCTGCAGAACAGCAATCTGACTGGCAATGCCAGCTGAGCCCACAGCCGACCTACAGGCAAAGCAGGGAAACCATATTCAGCGCACTAAACACAAACAAACCTTAACAGTCCCGCACACTTAGCCAGTTCTATGACCTAACTGCCTAACTACCATGACAAACTTGGCTATGTTACAGGTATTATGTCACAGCCGATGTTAACGGGTAATCTGCCGCAGCCGACCCAGGAGACTTCACAGGAGATCAGCTGCAGCGGAACCTCGCATCAAACGGACTGATTCTTTATGACAAACCTAGCAAAGTTAACGGTACTGAGAAAATACCCATTACTAACATTACCAAACCTTGCATGATCTGTCGCAGATAGCATACCGCTACTGCCCTTCATACCTACCCCACTGTCGCAGAGGTTTTTTTCCCTTGGCTCTTGCCTTGGCCCTTTTTTTTCCTCTGCCCTTACATGCCTTTACCCTTCGCATACCTTTCGACCAATTCTATCTCCAGATGCACCGTATTAATGAGTGATCGTGCCCACACGTACGGATAACATCGCGGTCCCCACATCCCGTGATCCACCTTAGCAAACTAACCTAAATACGGAGGTGACAGTAGAACTTTTTTTCCTCTGCCCTTACATGCCTTTACCCTTCGCATACCTTTCGACCAATTCTATCTCCAGATGCACCGTATTAATGAGTGATCGTGCCCACACGTACGGATAACATCGCGGTCCCCACATCCCGTGATCCACCTTAGCAAACTAACCTAAATACGGAGGTGACAGTAGAACTTTTGTGATGGTCATCACGTTGGTGTGGGCGTGGAGGGGCCCCATCCTTGCCAAAACCTCCAGAAGTAATGGATATTTTCCCAAGAACGTAGTATCTTTGGCAGAAACAGCGGAATGAATTGTAATTGATATATGTAAGCCTGCCGGCTAGGAGAGGGTGTCGTGGATCCGTTAGGGCTCGCTGGTGGATCCTTCGGGTCCCTGGCTTACCTATGGGCTCCTCTCAGAGCTCTGACTGGAGATGGTAGGTTCGTTTAAGCAGCTGCCAGAAAACTACCTCTAAGCTCGAGAAATCAGGCATTATTGCCCATGAGCGGCTACGATGACGTAGAAGCCCCAATTGGCAGCTTGCATTGCTTATATGCTTTTGGCCCAATTCGTAGGATTCTCGTGCATAGCGGTGGATCAACAGCTGATCAGCGACATCATTTTTGTTTTGGTGTTCCTATATTGTGCCTGTCAGTTATGCAAAGCATCAGCAGTTTATTTATTATTTATTTTATTAGTGTGACTTAACGAAACCATGTCAAGGGCATTGAATTTTTTCACATAATACATCATACGTACAAACTAACGAAAATGTATACAGTGAAAAAACACTGAACGATATGCTGCAAGTGACTTCCGGTAATTTACCAAGGAATCTCAATCTATAAATTTAAAACGTAAAAAATACAAAATAAGAAATAAATTTTACCAAAGAGGTATGAAAATCATTGTTTCGTTGAAGGAAGGTGTGTAAATGAATCTATTTTTCTCATTGTTTATTTAAAATGAAGTATTTTATTAACAATTACTGATTAAATCGTCTGCTTAATAACATTCAAGTGAACATTTACGAATACTCTTACGTGTAATGTTAACAGATCCTACATAATCTCGTGCAACAAATAACACACATCCGAGGTTAAGCTAAGAGTATCAAAATTTCGTAAATCTCACTGATAGCACAAATCGACTTTAAAAACATGTTCACATCTCCAGTTTCACGTAGATATACATGATAATAAGCATTTCTGTGTGGTATTCAGAATAATAATTTCTTTTAAGTATACCCTCATGTTTAGTAATTTATTATAGCAAAATATGTGATCTGTTAACACTATAAGCGCTTTAAAATAGAAAAGAGCCCTTAAAAGTTTAAACAAGACAAGAGTCTGGAATATTGGTTCAAATAAATTGACTGCCTCTGTGGTAAAGAACAGTTTGTTGTAGTTGATTGATACAATCAAAATTTCTTTAGCAAACCGATAATAATAATTTCAATTCCTTCAAGTCGAATAATGCTTGATATGCTAATAAAGTGGAAATAAAATGAGAAAACTGAAATATTATCATATTGTTTTGTAGCCTTCTGCGATTTTGTGAATAAATTCATACAACAGTACGCAGTCAAAGAAATCTGTTTTGTTTTCATAGAAGTTGCGTTTGAGAAGTTCAGTGAATGGTCTCAGGAAATATAAGAAACAAGAGTTACAAACAAAATACCTTTACTGGCCTTCAAAATAATCTCCATTGGCTTCTGAAATCAGTTGGACAGCTGTTGGAAACTGTGAGCAAACGCTTCCTGTGGAAACGCAAGAAGCAACGAGGTCAAGTGTTGTTGGATCTTCGCAACCGGCTACAAATATTTTCCAACAATAGTGCTCACACTGTCTGTGCTGATCTTCAATTCTTAAAGCCGCAGATCATCCGCAAGCATCGTTCCATTTTGTCTGGGACTGTGAATGCCGACGATCGCCTCGAATGTGATTCATCCTCGACACTTCCTTTCCGCCTCTAAAGCGTTTAAGCCACTTAGATACACAATTTTTACTCACCGCTTCAACATCATACATTGTACTAACATCCCATGGGTCTCCGTAGTCGTTTTGTCTGATTTGAAATAAAACCTGATGTTAACGCGTCGCTCCTTTTTGCACTCCATGTTGCAATGACACGAGTTCTGACGCTGACCCTGTTAGCTGGTTCGCAGCGTGTACCACCGCTTCACTGCAGTGCCTACAACATTCAGTTTTTTAGCGTTTTAGGTGTAGCATATGAACGGAATTTATCGTCAGACGCGATTTTTTGGCCCTTTCTCAGCATATTCTACGATTGTGAAACTTTTGTACAAACACTAAATTCGGAACAGTTTCACACTTTACGTCTTTGCTTTAGTGCTGTATTCTCCAATATTTAGACATTTCATAGCATCAAAAAATCAAACAGGGCTGCCTGAAACAGCTTATGTTAAAAATCGACAGTGTAAGTGAAATATGTCATCAGATACATAATTGAAAAATAGCTTCTTACCTTGTGAATACAGCAACCAGCGAAAACCAAATTCTTTTAAGAACACGAAGTATACCATAACTTTTTCTTAACATTAGCATTCGGGTATGTAGCAAGAATTTGTTATACCTATATTTAAAGCAGATTACCTTTAAATTGTGCTTTACAAGTTGCTAATACTAATTTCATAAACAAAAATTGGAACTGCAGTGAGGCAACTAATTTCGTGACCCTAACAGTTATTTTACACAATCATAAAGTGAAACCTTTTGAACTTCCTGTCCACCAGTACTGCCTAAAGCAGCTCGTTTTTAAGAGCTATCAATATTGTAAAAGTCTGTTATTTATTTCATTCAATCCTATATTGTCTTGACTAACAGACTGTTAAGCAAAGCCGGCCGCGGTGGCCGAGGGGACTATGGCGCTCCAATCACGGTCTACACGGCCACTACGGTCGGGGGTTCGAATCCCCCCTCGGGCATGGATATTTGTGCCGTCCTAGTTCGTAAGTAGTTTGTAAGTTTAGGGACTGATGACCCCGTAGTTAAGTCCCATAGACTATACAAACATTTGAACATTTTTGTTAAGCAAGAGTAAATATCTCTGATCACAAGTAGTAGAGCTACTTTTATTCCTCAGAAATATAAATGGAAATACAGTATCTGATCTTTTTATTCCTTTCTTACATTGATTTATGCATTTAAACGCTGAGCAGCACTTCACCATTGTCCTTCATGTACACTGCAATAGTCAAACAGTGCAGACATGACTATCAATTGTGTATATACCCCGCAGTAGCTACATAACACTCGATTTATCTCCTAACAACAGTCGTGTTTATCTGACGCTTGCCACTACCATGCCGACCGGCCAAAGGTTCAAATTATCCCGCGACAGCAGCGCCCTTAGGGAGTCTAGTTATTTTTACAACGTCTTTGGTATGCGTAGGCACCTCAGCGTCGCCAGCTCGGTTTGTATAAATATGGAACCATTCACCGAACTTTTCAGACGCATCTTGTACAGCGAAACAGCTGTACACGAAGACAATTGCAAACGTAAACACTTATCACGTGGATACTACCACAGCAGTCTGCCACTACAACTAAAACTGCTTTCCGCATGCTCGAATTTGGCAGCTTCAACGCCCCTGAAATATTTTTCCGGGTAGAGTCTGGCATAAACAGCAACAGCCACAAGGCAAGCAGCCAGAAACGGGCGAAGGCGCTGCTTGCATTTCAGCTCTGCGCATGCGTGAGTAGCCGGCTGGCAGCTGCTTAAGCGAATCAACTTTGGCTGATTGTTATTTGACTTCTGAACTTCACGTACCATAAAGATATTTAAAAAAAAAACTAAAATCCGAAACCTATATGGTCTCCTTGTGAGACTCGCTCTCACGGAAGTAACTGATGTTAATGTAGGAGGGATTCCGAAACAGTGGATCGCGGAAGAATATATATTTAAATCGTTGAGGTGTCACAGTGGTAAAAATTAGGAACTCCCATTAACGCGAACACTGGTGTAGCAGTCGAGAGGAAGGCGATTCAAACCCGCCTCCGACCATCCAGATTCAAGCATTCCGTCATTTCCCTAAATAGCTCCGGGAAAATGCCTCCATGGCTCCTTTGAAAGGGCACGACTTACAATTAGGGTATCAGTTGAGATATCTTGGTTCTGAAGTATTGTCATCGACAGACTGAACTAAAATGGTTCGACGTCGTTCTGTCGATCTACGGAGAGGAGACAACAAATTTACTGCAAACGAGATAGTGGTAATTACATAGTTGCTGCAGAGGTGGTTGATGCTGACTTGTGTTTACTCTAGCAACCGAATTACACAATCAGTTGGGTTCAATTAGTGTAGTGAACAGGTAGTGTACCGAGATATCAGACATAAGGATGCCGCAGCGGAGCGGCCGAGCGCATTGAGGCGATGTTCCGATGCGCGAGATCTTTCCCCGTCTGGGGTTCGAGTCCACTCTCGGGCATGGATATTTGTGCTGTCTTTAGTATAAGGTAGTTCAATAAGTAGTTTGTAAGTTTAGGGACTGATGACCCCGCAGTTAACTCCCAGAAGCTTTACAAACATCTGAACATTTGAGACATCAGGAACCGTTAAAAGAAGACCAGATCAAGGTCGTCCACAGGCAACATCAGTAAGAGATTACCGTTGTCTCCGGTTAACAGCTCGTTGAGACAGGAGGCTGAATCCAACTCAGACGCAACGCATCTTCCAGGCAGCAACAAGACTCCCAATATCAACACAAACCGTCCGAATTCGGTTTCGAGAATGTTGCCTCTACGCACAGAACCCTATAGTGTGTTTCCCATTAAAACCCTGACAATGTTTAGCAAGCAGAAACTGGGAGGAGAATTGGTGTCATAACGAATGGCGCCGGGTTCTGTTAGCAAATGAATGAAGATTTTGTGTTCAATTGTCGTTCCCTCATCTGGAGAGAACGTGGATTTCGGAACAATCCTGCTTATATGCAGGAAACATCACCATAGATACCCTGCAAACCACAGTAAGTGCCTGGCAGAGGGTACATTAACCACTTTCATAACCTTTCTCTACCGTTCCATTCTCTAACAGCGTACGGGAAGAAAGAACACCTTAATCGTTCCGTTTTAGATATCATTTCTCTTATTGTACTGGGATGGTCATGTCTCCCTATGTAGGTGGGTGCAAGAAAATTATGTACACATTCAGAAGTAAAAGTCGGTGATTGAAATTTCGCAAATAGAACGCGCTGCAACGAATAACATCGTTCTCTTAATGATTTCCACCTCAAATCGTGCAACATTTCCGTGACGCTTTCTCCCGTGTAACGTGATACAACAAAACTAGCTGTCCTTATCTGAACCTTCTCAATGTCTTCCGTCATTGTCAGCTGGTGAGGGTCCTACACTGGGCAACAGTACTCCTGGAAAGGACGCACGAGTGTGATGTAGGCAGTCTGTTTGGTGGAGCTGTTGCATCTTCGAAGCGTTCTGCCAATGAAACGTAACCTTTGATTCACCTTCCCCACAATATTTTCTAAGTGTTATTTCCAGTCTATGTTGTTCGTAATTGTAACTCCTAGGTATTTGGTAGAATATACGACCTTAATGTTTGACTGGTTTATCGCGTAATTGAAGTTCAGTGGATTTCTTTTAGTGGTCATGTGTATTACTTCACAGTTTTCTTTATTTAGTGTTAATTGCGAATTTTCACACAATGTATAATTTTTGACAAAATCACTTTGCAGTTGCTTTTGAGCCTCTGTTGACTTCAGTAACCGATAAAAGACAGTATCATCCGCGAACAGTCTAAGGAAGCTATTCTAATTGTCTCCTAAATCGTGTATCAACACAAGGAAGAGTAGAGGACCTATAACGCTTCCCTGGGGAACGCCAGATTTCACTTCTGTTTTACTCGAGGACTTACCGTTAATTACTACGAACTGTGTCCTTCTAATAGGAAAGCGTGAATACAGTCGCACAGTTGGGGAGATATTCCATAAGCACGCAATTTCATTAGAAGCCGCTTGTGAGTTAAAGTTTCAAAGTCTTCCGGAAATCCAGAAATATGGAATCGATTTGAGATCCCTTGTCGATGGCACTTAACACTTTATGTGAATTTCGGTGATTTTGCCTAGGTAAACGCGGTGAATATGTAACTAATTCGGTTTGATAACGGCTGACAATCGGTAGCCTTTGTGAGATTAGCTAGCGGTGTATGAACTCTGTTTTATTTCTTTCTAGCTTTGTGGAATGCGACTAAAATGCGGGAATATTTTATTCTGTGTAGTGCATGTGAAATATTCTTTTACATTTTCGCCTTTCACGAGAGATATGTACTCCACGTGGTGTGTTCTTAGAACAAAGCCTTCAACTACCCCTGTGTTTGTTTTTATGCCCTTCAGGCACGAAATTATGCATGTATCTTTCAGATTTCCATTAGTACCACGCTATCTGCTCCCCACCTAATTTTAAATTGTTGTTTCGTTCCCAAACTTGTATTATGAATTCAAACTCCCCCAGTAAAATCTCTCCTAGCCTTGTACAACCCCCTTTATTAGCTTGCTTATGAAATACTACGTATTTCTAGGGGCTGCATGCCGAATTTCTTAGTTCATTTACTCCGACTTTGAATTTATACCGTTTTTCTGATTTTTGTAGACTGGACTTCGTCCATCCATGTAAACCCTTCCAATCGCGTCTAATTGTATTTCTTTAGCTTCCTTATGATATACTACGCATTTCTAAGGGTTGCATGCCGTAGCTATTTTTCTTTATTTTTCGGAAATTAAATTTTATGTATTTTTACTGGTTTTCGGAACCACGTGGCTCCGAACTCCGTCTTGAAGGGTTTATAGCTAGTCACTTGAGTTCTCGCCACTGCTCACATACCAGTGCCTTACTATTCAGTATTCTTGCTTCGTAATCTGTGATTCCGCTGGTTTTTGTTGTAATAAATGCGATCTTTAAGCACTTCGTCTTCAGTGGGGTGCAAATATGTAATGTAGCAGACATGTGCCGTGTGTCTCAATAATTCCACACGCTCACGGTTGATTTGAATGGAAATTAATCTCGCTATTGTGGCGTACCATCTCAAGTAAAGAAGGACAAACCAGAGCGACCTACGAAGTTTATTTTTTCTTGTGGTGTGTGGAACATCGTGGTTCGCTGAATTTAGCCTACGATAGCGGCGCCTGCTTCTGCTTCGTATCAGCACGCTGAGTTGGGTGAGTTTCACTTTGCTTCGCGCATGTGAGTGGCTGAATATTTGTTGGTTGTAAATCCCTGCCCCGACGATGTTCAGCTCAGATTATTTTAAGTTAGTAGTTCAATGGGATGCGTTTTTATTGTTTAACAAAATTGGTTGCCCCATTTGCTCATGTTTGAACTGAATAAATAATTTATTGTCAGAGAAATTTTGTTCTAATTATGAATATTAGTTAATGAATACCTTCCCCTTTTATTTAATGTTGTTTTTCACTAGTGCTGAGAACAAATTCAGATGCATATTATCATATTGTAAATCCGTTGCGCCATAAATGTTCTCACAGCCCTCTTCATGAAATGGTTTAGTTCGGAGTGGCTTGTATATTAATGATTGTGTGTAATTCTCGTGATCTACGATGTGTGTTGGCCACCGTCTCTTTGTCTTCCTGCTGCTAAAGTAAATTTTTGAAACAGTTTTAAATTCTGGGCCAGGGAACAAGATCTGTTGCAGGAAGTAGTTAGTAGTTCACGCGAATCACGGCCAGAATTATATGTTTGAAACGTAAGCTTTTAACTGGCTCCTTTCAGATAGTGTTAATTTTACAATTAACGGTGGTCTTTCAACAGCGACGTACCAACTATTTCTCTTGAGGTGGGAGGGGGGGGGGGGGCTAGAAAACGTATTTACTAACTTTTAGCTGAGATGTTGCACTTTCCGATAATATATATATCTTCAATTTAGGACGAAAGGAGGGGACAGATTCAAGTGGGGGGACGACTGAATCCCCTTCCTCCCGGTTCATACGGCATTGACTGTATATATACTCTGTGACTAGATAGGAACCTTGATTCATTTACAGGAACATCAAGAAACTTTGGTGACTGGCATTGTAATTACTAATAGTGGGTTGAAAACCGGCTCAAATATCTAAAGCACAATGAATCTCTAGGGCCAAAAGGGTCATTGACAGTTTGGACACAGAATCTCCGCCTGATTTAGTTCCTATCTTTACCGTAATTACTGCGGATACCTTGAGGAAGTATTTTTTCGTAGTGATTAAAAAAACAGGCAAGTCAGTCTCATCTATAAGGACATACATTAAAGGAGACACCTGCAAAATTCACAAGTAAATTTCTTATTATTTGAGTAGGAAGGAAGGAAGCTTAGGGTTTCACGTCCCGTCGACAGCGTGGTCATTAGAGACGGAGCTTACGTACGGATTTTCGGGGAAGAATGGGGAGGAAATCGGCCGTGCCCTTTGAAAGGAACCATCCCGGCATTTGCCTGGATTGATTTAGGGAAATCACGAAAACCTAAATCTGGATGGCCGGAGGTGGATTTGAACCACCATCCTCAAGAATGCGAGTCCAGTATCTTACCAATGCGCCAGCTCGCTCGGTCTGTTTCAGTAGTAATCACCATAATATTTAATACATTACCTCACTGTGAGCAAGATGTTAAATTCCTCCATGCACAAATATTTGCAGTTAGCTACGGAACTATGATTGTTACTCAGGAGTGCACCATCTTCGACTTAAACATACTGTGCCATGAATGTTTTCCTTCAGGGCTCCAAAAAATATAGAAATCTCGTAGGTAGAAATTGGAAATGTTCGGAGCATGTGTAATGGCTTCCCACCCTTGACAAATGTAAGCAGTCTTTATACTGATACAGAATGATGCCTCTTTTTGTTAGCTTTTTCAACATTTCGGGACGGGTTTAAACCCCAGAGACCACCCCCCTGGCAACGCCCATGCAGGGAGTCTTACTTTTGAACGTTCGTGAAAACATTCCAAAGATATCATACTCTTGTCATAATAGCAGCAATCGATTCCAGAGATGAAGTACAACATTACTATCTACATAACTCCAAGTGGCCAAAGAGTGATATATAATGTTGATCCGGAGGAACATTCACTTGTTAGGCATCATAGTATTTCTCTTCAAGAATGTGATGTGCTACTGCTCCTCAACAGTTTATACAGGCCGTTCCCCGTCGGGGGTTCGAATCCCCCTTCGGGCAAGGATGTTTGTGTCGTATTTGGTATAAGGTAGTTCATAAGTAGTTTATAAGTTTAGTGACTGATGACCGAGCAGTTAAGTAGCTTAAGCTTAACAAACAACAGCAACAGTTTACACACGGACATATTACTGGTTTATTGCCGCGCATATACTTTTTCAACTAGTATTAGGAAAAATATGTCGCTATATAGGCCTACAATTTTTGTAAAACTGAAGTATTAAACTGAGCAGGCTCTACTGAAATAGTTGATTAATTGCAATCGGAACGTACAGAAAATACTTTTATACAGCAGTAATATTATGAAGTTGTGTTTTACGATTCTCATTAAGAGCCAAAGTTTCGAAGCGAATAAATTGTTAAAGTATAACTAACCACCGTAAATCAATATTTGTTATTCTTACTTGTCGGCATCCTTTGTAAATCAAAATGAGAGACATCCAGATTATATCTTTGATAGCTGTCACAATTTACAGCGCCACAAAAGCTCGGAAATACGTCTGAATTTTGAGGGTGTTGCTCCACACCAAACACGCATTCGATACACAATCGTTTCGCCGTATGTTTATACGACACAGACGCATGGCGGCGCTGTAGTTGAGAACTTGCAGAAATTACCTTGGAGTTCCGTGGCTCTTTACGTTAGACTCTAGTAATACCCCGTCATTGGCCGTTTCCTTTGTCTCCTATGCCCTAGAAAAACGTATAGCTCTTCCGAGTATAATGTCTAATAAGGCCTTTGGTGTGCAGGCAAGCGGCCGTGCTTGGAATATCTTAGATGGCACTCTTTTCTCTAAAGTATTCTCTTGATGCTTCCCCGCGAAAGGCGGCGGCGTACTCAGATATTCCTTTGTCAGCAGATCCGCTTTCTTGTTTACCAGGCGGCCGTGGTTGCTGCGCCACTGATCTCTCTTTATGATGCCGCGACCCGTCACGTTTTCTCTGTTTACTGCAAACAACAGCTTCCCTCTGCCTAAGGCTAAAGCTCGTATCTGTACTTACAAGTTCAGCTGCCTCCTGAATTATAACACAAAATGACTGCGGGGTCGTCTGCTCTGCTGTCTGTTCTTTACTTCAGAAAGAACTCTGCTACGAAATTATAAGAATTCTCTCGTGTTTTACTGCTCTTATCCCCTCTTCACTGTTTGAATATATGATCCATAGAAACGGAGTATTTTAAGATTTCTTCGTAGTAGTATTCGTTCCTGAGAAGATCCCTCTTTATGTCTACTGCGTGACCTACAAAGCCTCCTCCTGTCCCTCTCTATACGACTGGTCAGGTATCAATTACAACAAAAATTTTAAACTGAAAATGCTGTATTGATATTATGCATTTTGATTATGACTACAAGTCAAGTGAAAGGAGTTTTAGAGTTACAGAAGTTGACGAAAAACAGCATGGGAAGATATATACAACGGGATGCTGTACCATTTAAATCCATAGTAGCGGACATCTCTGGAGCGACAAAAGTGTCCCGAAAAAGTCTCTAGTAAAAGTTGTACGGTTTGAAGAGGGTTTTGGAATTATTATCTCGAAATGGCCTTGAACTCTGTTCTCAAGGTCAAACCAAGGTCAAGTTCATTTTTTCATGTGGCAACTCCTATTTGTGAAACCACATTTGTATTCTAGTTAAAAAAATACTTATTCTTGTAGGAAACTTTTTTTCCGGTAAGCCAACAGCTCGTCGGTCGGGAACACTTCATTGTAAGTTTCCTATGTTACTAGTATCTCGAGAAGAAAGCGAGATGGGAAAAATTTCAATGAAAATCTTTTATGGTTTCTGAAGTCTGTCTACTGGAGAAATTTTCTTGAACTTGAAACGGCCTAGAAATTCTTCAGTGAGGATTAACCTGAAAGCAGAGACCATCTTACTGGGAATCTTACAATGAAGTGCCCCCTGGTGACAAACCATTGGTTTTTCGTAAAAAGAGTTTACTACATAGATGTGTATTCTTTCATGTAGAATACAAATATGGAATAAAAAAGAAGGGGTTACAATTTGAAAACATGAACTAGACCTTGTTTTAACCTTGATCAGGGTTCAAGGTCATTTCTAGATGACCATTCCATGAACTACTTCAAACCTTACAACTTTCACTAGAGACTTTTTGTGCTGAAGTGTGGCGTTCCAGAATAATTGAGGGATACGTATTAAAATAAGAACCCTGCGTTTGAGACTTTAAATCTCTTAAGGCAGTGTAAATAATGAAGAGTTTCCTAACGTTACTGAATCTGAATTTTGGGAAAGATTTCTTTGTAGTTGGAAACAGATTACCCAAGCACGTGTTTGAGCTAAATTAGCTTCCTTTGTCTCAGCGCCCTACTTACCCATAGAAGGAAATATTTAAATGCAATATGAGTGCGTCTAGGTATTCGGAACAAAGTGAAATGTTTAACTGGTAGCAAACCTTTTGAACGAAACTGCTATGGTCATCAGTTCCTATACATACAAACTACTTAAACTAACTTACACAATGGAGAACACACACACACACCCATGCCCGAGGGAAGACTCGAACCACCGGCGGGAGCGGCCATCCAGTCCGTAACATGACGCCTTAGATCACGCGGCCATTCTCGTAGTTAGGAACAGCACACAATATAGTCAAGCTACGATAACTTGTGCAAAGTAAACAGTTCCCTTCACGTGGAGTGAAATAGACCTCTCACTGCGAGAGTGATTTTCAAGTCCCTGTAACGTTGTATCAATGTAATATCCTCCAACCACATAAAAGATGTGAAGACACCAGGTCCGAGTCACTTAGCAATGCATTTTCATCGCTAAAAGTATACGACAGTTTTCTAACAATTTTTCTGTTTCAAGTAAATATTCAGTATTTGTCTGTTATATTAATAGAAAAAAAGTAATTCGTTAAGCGTGTGCATTAAATATTTTGCACTTCAGCAGTACCGTAAATAGCAACAAGTTTACCATACCACATCAAGTCAGTGCAATTATTGCAAATAATATGAATCATTTTATTTATTACTTCTGTTTTTCAAAGGTGAAATGAAATTAAGCATTTCATCCACACTACAAATATTTCTAAGCCAAAAACTTATTATCTAGATATAAAGATACCTTTCTTACAAAGGCAGCAGAAAATGATCATTACTTAATATCACCGCGAGGGAATGGACGCTTGGTATAATGCATCACGCTACGCGTCCGCCGGAGGTTCGAGTCCTCCCTCGGGCACGGATGTGTGTTTTGTCCTTACTGTAAGTTAGTTTAAGTAGTTTGTAAGTCTAGGGACTGATGAACATAGTAGTTTAGTCCAGTAGGTTCCCAAACATTTAAAAATTTTCATTTAATATCGATTTGAGAATAAAATGAGTAGCACAGATCATAGATTGTGTCGATAAATGATTTTTTCAAGTAGAGCTAGATGGAAATTCTGAATAATTGCGACCGCGGTTTGATCGTTTAGTTGTTCGTAATCGCACCGTCTGACATAATTCGTGTCCACCCATTCAACATAGGAAACAAAGGAAATTTCATTTCAGTGTGTGTTACCGCTATCTAGGTGGGCTATATTAAATGATTAATAAATTGACAAAAGAAATGCACGGCCTGGGTAAATCATTATGGGTAAGCCTAGGTACATTAGTAGCACACTAGAAGGTTGCCCAGTCATATAAGTAATAAATTGCACAAGCCAGCCAGTACCCAGAGAGAAATTTGTCAAATTTCAAGTGCAGCCGGATTTAATAAAAACGATTTCAGGCTGAGTTCATTCTTTCGCGCTACAACAGTAACCAAATAACAAACAATTAATTTCGTTATGCTCAAGCAGAAGGCCCGTGCATAGAGACAATTTGGGCGATTTTTTCGCTTTTTGAGCTCTAAATGACAGAATTTTACGACATTGTTTAAAAGGAATGAGAACATTGCCGTCTCAGAAAAATTTTGATGCTCAGTGCAATTTTTAAGTGACATACAAGATGTGTATTTGTATATCACGAATTTCATGTTATGTCTGTATTTATATTGTAATATAAATATAATGAGGATAGAGGACGATGGCTGAGCTGCAGACAGGCACGTGTAAAAGACAATCACACTCACCCCTCACCCACACTCCTCCCAGGGAGCTCAAGGTTCTTGCATGGCGAGCACGGGGCCCCGATCTAATGCAACCTTTCTCCTTTCTTTCCTTCCTGGACTGCATTTCATTTCCCTACCCCTCCTTTCCTATCCTCACTCCTTCCCCTCTACACCAGGGGACTGATAAAAGCAGTTTGAACCCCTTGTCCAAAAAAAAAAAAAAAAAAAACAACCGACTCACACCACTTAGGTTTTGGTCATATGATTCGTAACAGAATGTGAATTGACGCAGCACTCATACTTCAGGGGATCTATAGGTTACTGGCGCACCCCTTGGTGGACGTGCACTCACGTGGTGCTAGAGAGCTGGTTATTTGTCAGGAGGCCAGACTCAAATGTTGAAATGTTTGTATAGTCTATGGGACTTAACTACGGGGTCATCAGTCCCTAAACTTACAAACTACTTATGAACTAACTAAGACTAAGGACGGCACAAATATCCATGCCCGAGGGGGGATTCGAACCCCCGACCTCAGTGGCCGTGCAGACCGTGACTGAAGCGCCTCAGTCACCGCGGCCGGCGAGGCCAGACTCCTAACCGCCACGGTATGCCCTGCAAGGGTCCAGGTGCCGCCCTTGGCGTAATGAAAGAATATTGTTCGGTGAAACATTTATTCTGAACTGGTACACATTGCTGCGTACTCCACGCGACCTGATCGATGGCGTGAGCAGCCTCCTGCCGTACTGTGCGCTGACAGTGCGGATGCGTCCGCACTAGCTCGGCGTGCGGCGGTAGGCGACCCCTCTGCCGCGCCGTTTGTTGTGTACCGTACCGAAGTACGGTGGAAAGTGTGAATGAGAGATTCACATGTCTGGACTGGTGGTTCTCGGTCCCCAACCTAATTGCTGTCTCGCATCATCTTCCTACTTGGTTGCGTTGACGGTTGTCATGTGGTCGTGATCTGCGCTGACTCCAGGCCTACCGGCAGGTAGCCGTCTTCGCTAGCAATGCTGGCGACCCGGTGTGCAGGACACGAAAGTCCTCCTAGATACTTCCTCGGAGCCACGCAGTCCACATGTTGCCGGTTATCAGCTGATGTAGAAGACTTGAACCGACGTTAGAACAATGTCAGGGAATCGAGTGCTACGAAGTGTAAGCCATCGATTCATCAGACCGACTGACTATGAACTCAAGTGCTGCATTTGAAATGTTCAAATGTTTGTTTGTATAGCTTATGGGACTTAACTACGGGGTCATCAGTCCCTAAACTTACAGACTACTTATGAACTACCTTACACTAAGGACGGTACAAATATCCATGCCCGAGGGGGGATTAGAACTCCGACCGTAGTGGCCGAGCAGACCGTGACTGGAGCGCCTCAGTCCCCTCGGCCACCGCGGCTGGCAAGTGATGGAGTGTATATAGTGTGTGTGGAGCGGCTGATATTTCCCTCTGCGTGCTCTGTCATGACCGCATCAGCCCTGTCAAACTAATGTGTCGGCATTTTACATCTTGCAGTGTTCACGTAACTGCACTAGTATCACGGTCATTCTAGTGACTATTACACTAATGGTAATCGTGTTATGCTTCCACTTACGACGATACTCCTGTATATGTCTGAGCATCTGAACCACAGTAACCTGTCATTTCTCCTTGTCAATCAAATTGTTTATATCCTGTAGTACTGTAGTGTCCAGTGTATAATTTAGAAAGGAAATATTCATACCAGATAAAAAGTTAGAGGAATTGTGTGGCCAGTCAGTATAACATTGGTTGTTTACTATTTGGTAATGTAGTACCCGTGATGGTAGATGGCTGGATGAAGTCTTCCCCCGCTATATCACAATTTGTTCAAAAATGTTTCAAATGTTTGTATAGCTTATGGGACTTAACTACGGGGTCATCAGTCCCTCAACTTACAAATTACTTACGAACTAGCTAACACTGAGGATGGCACAAATATCCATGCCCGAGGGGGATTCGACCCCCCCCCCCCCCCGCAGAAAATTTGTTCCTTAATTAGTAACCCACTAAGTTGTAATTCGATTTTTGTCATTTCTGAAGAAACTTTATTTTGTTCGGATTCGAAACCACGGCTGGGTACACATTTTCAGCTTTGCCCAATCGCAGTTGATGTCATATATTCTGTGAATATTAAATAATAACAACTGCAGGATCAGAAGTGACGGCTGTTCTTTCGGAACAGACGCCACATGTATATAAATTCGAATGAGTTCAGGCACCGAATAGGGGTTGGTTAAATAATAGTTCTTATTTAATATGACCTGAAAAACTCGGTCCTGCTGGTTCTCGGAGCAGAACGAAAGATAGAAAGTATTGCCGGAAGCTCCCAAACCTTGGGAACGACCTCATTCGGCCGCGGGTAAGCCTTCCAGATGCCAGCACACGATCTCGATCTTATGCTCTTTGGACCAGTTCGGCGGAAGCGAGAAATCAAATTGGTCTACGCACGCCTGCAGATGTATTCCAGCAGGCGCGTTCCAGAATACTTCAAATTTGCGCATCGTTACGAAGTGGTTGTAATCGAAGCCCGGTGATGGGTCCCAATTACAACGCGTGGTCCTGTTTTGAGCATGGCTGGAGCTTGCTCGGGTGAGGCTCACTCTCATCCTCGAAAGCAGAACCAGACTCGTGGCTTGCACTACCGTCGCGGCTGCTAAAAGTGCAGCTTGCTGTGCGTCTGTTATTGCCCGCGGACAAGGGATCTCAAATCGGATTCCGGATTTCCGGAAGGCTTTTGATGCTGTACCCCACAAGCGGCTTCTAATGAAATTGCGTGCTTATGGAATATCTTCCCAATTGTGCGATTGGATTCGCGATTTCCTATCAGAAAGGACACAGTTCGTTGTAATTGACGGTAAGTCATCGAATAAAACAGAAGTGGTATCTGGCGTTCCACAAGGAAGCGTTATAGGTCCCCTACACTTCCTCGTGTTTATAAACGATTTAGGAGACAATCTGAATAGGTCCCTTAGACTGTTCGCGGATGATGCTGTCGTTTATCGGTTAGTGAAGTCAACAGAGGATCAAAAGCAACTGCAAAGCGATTTAGACAAAATTTCTACTTGGTGCGAAAATTGGCAATTGACACTAAATAAAGAAAAGTCTGAAGTAATACACATGACCACTAAAAGAAATCCGCTGAAGTTCAATTACGTGATAAATCAACAAACCTTAAGGTCGTAAATTCTACCAAATACCTAGGAGTTACAATTACGAACAACTTTGACTGGAGAGAACGCATAGAAAATATTGTGGGGAAGGCGAATCAAAGGTTACGTTTCATTGGCAGAACGCAGCGAAGATGCACCAGCTTCACCAAAGAGACTGCCAACATCACACTTGTGCGTCCTCTCCTGGAGTACTGTTGCCTCTTGTGGGACCCTCACCAGGTGGGACTGACGGAAGACATTAAGAAGGTTCCGAGAAGGGCAGCTCGTTTTGTTTTCACGTTACGGGGGGGAAAGCGTCACGGAAATGTTGCACTAATTGGGGTGGAGATCATTAAAAGAAAGACGTTATTCATTGCGGCGTTATCTGGTTGCGAAGTTTCAATCACCTACTTTTAGTTCTGAATGTGAAAATATTTTGCTAGCACCCACCTACTTAGGGAGACATGACCATCCCAATAAAATAAGAGAAATCAGATCTAAAACGGAACGATTTAGGTGTTCTTTCTTCCCGCGCGCTATTAGAGAATGGAACAGTAGAGAAAAGTTATGAAAGTGGTTAATGAACCCTCTGCCAGGCACTTAAATGTGATTTGCAGAGTATCTATGTAGATGTAGATATAGACACCTTTTGCTGCTGAGCCACGTACACACGTGGTTCGTCAACGTGGTCGCAGTCCTCGCTTAAAGGCTGCATGGGTTTTAATTCTACCTGTTCAATCCTCTGCATGACATCATCTAGTATGCTCTGCACACTAGTTACTGCAGTGGTCACAACATCGACGCGGCCATAAACCACACCGATACTGGTTTGAACCGTTTCTACGTGTTTTTCGACATGTTCACGCACTGTTTTCACCTGCATGAGTATGTTGACGACACGCGAATCTACGGTTTCGACGCGTTCGGCAAGACAGCCGACCCGCGTCTCCACGCTTTCAGTGCGAGATTTTACGGGTTCTATCTCCGCACTGTTCCTGCTTACTCCCTCTGCCAGATGCTCGCGGAGGCTAGTCATCTCAAGCAATACCTGCGCCGGCCGCGGTGGCCGAGGGGACTGAGGCGGCCACTACGGTCGGGGGTTCGAATCCCCCCCCTCGGGTATGGATATTTGTTCCGTCCTTATTATAAGCACAGCCGGGAAACTTCCGTAAGGGCTCGGTCCTACGCTCAGGGGTGTGGGGAGGGAGGTTTTCCAGCAGTTCCGTAAGATGTCCTATGATGGTGCTGAGGTCAGAAGCAGCCCTTTAAACTGGCCAGAGCAGGCGGCAGGTAGCGGCTGCCCCCACCACCACCTCCCCTCAAATGCCAGCAAGCCGGACCCAGCCGTGGCCTCGTGGCAGGCGGCACGAGCTCTCCCCTCAGCCTCCCCTCCACGCTACCCTCTGACGTGCGAGAAGCACGCTAAGCCAGCGATCCGCTTGCCACCTGCTAGCATCTTACGGAACTACGAGGGGAGCGTAGGACAGTGGTTTAGAGAGGGCTGCTCCTCTGTATATGTTACTCTGTGGTATAAGGTAGTTGATAAGTAGTTTGTAAGTTTAGGGACTGATGACCCCGTAGTTAAGTCCCATAAGCTTAACAAACATTTGAACATTTGCAATACCCGCGCCTATTGATTCACAACCTGTTCTTTCATTTTGTCAAGTTGCTCATCAATCTTTCGCAACTGTTCTATCATTTGCTCGGTGACCTGTTTCGACTGTTCTCTCATTTGTTCGCTGATCTGTGTGGTTGTTTGAAAAGGGCGATGAGCGTGTCAGGTAACGCAGCTACCGACGGACAAGTGGTCGCCCCTGCTTTAGACCCATAATCCGAAACACAAGAGGACCCTTACTGGCAGTTTCCGGTGGGCTGCTCGTCTCTAATTGACCCATTGCCTGCACTTTGTATGCGGTTTTCAAAGCAAAGATAATTTTCTGTTTGAGAAACATCTGCCGCATTCGCATCGTCATTTAAGGCAACGTGCTGGTTTTCAGTCGTCACTGCATCTAATTCCCGCGACCTATCACACTTTTCCTTTCCTTGCTCCTTAAGAGCGGTTCACCTACGTGTTTCAGTTGCTGAAACTGAATCTCTATCCATTTTTGAAATCACGATAGATATTCTCACGCACGTTAAAATATTCACAATGAAATTCCAAAGCAAGTTCCTGGCCACCCACATGGTCAAAACACATGGTGCCTCTGTAAGAGTTTCACGCACAAAATTTGTTCTCACACACAACATAGTAGTAATTGTACTCGTGTTTCACACAGCATAAACTCAACAATTACTTTTCCCCAAAAATGCACATAGTAAAATGATCACTGCTGAAAGAGAAAACTAATGCACTGGCAATGTGCGATGAAAACACAATGGAAGTACACTAGCCCTTGTGATTTCTACTCATTTACACACACACACACACACACACACACACACACACACACACACACACACATATTTAAATGACGCGTGGGAATCTAGAGAAAAAAAATTAAACAGTCATAAAACGCCAGATGGACGAATCCTGGCAGTGGTAAGCCAAGTGAAAGTAGCCTGTTATTAAAATAGGCAAAATCTCGGGCAGTTGAGATCTGCGTATGTAAGTTAAAACGCTGACTGCTGCTCTAAATTACTTTGTGAATGGCCACAGTACATGTGCAACGGAAATTTATCTAACTGCTCACTCCTTAAGGGAGCAGCCAACGTTTTAACAAACACAAAATCAGTGTTAAAAAAATAAATGAATTGATAATTAAACATGGGACGGGGAGCATGAAATCATAAAGCAGAGGTTTGATACTTTAACCCTTAACCCGAAACATCTTTGAAATGTGCGTAACTAGAAACATGCGGTCTCTCAGACCATCTAATGCTATTATGTCACCGACCTCCACATTAGTTCACAGAAATTAAGTAAAGAGTCAGTTAATTCATATTCTAAGTAAATTTAATACTTTCTAGTCAATATTAACACTTTGTAGTTTACATTATATAAAATAAACATGAAATATCACATGTAAGTGCAGTCATTCAGTGTCAGATTTCAAATAATTTCACCACTGTTACACCAGACAATATATTCCTGAGTATAAATGAAATATTGCCACATCCATCACTCCCTTTCCCTGTATATATATATATATATATATATATATATATATATATATATATATAGGCATTGAAGAGATAAGCGCTTCCAGAATCTGCTAGGCACATAATTTTTATGCCGTATTTGGCCGGTTTGCTAGGCATATAAACGCGGAAAGAACATTTTCTCCTTAATGGTACTAACATTTCATCCACTTGGCTTTTACACAGTATAATTGCTGTGAATTGAAAATGAATTTATCAAAAACGTTTGATATTGCAGCTGCGCGATCTGACTTTTTTCTTTCCTCCCTGGTAGTCACATCGTCAAATCTCAGGCTGATTAGAAGTATTTCAAAGCGCTTTGCCGACATTACCCTTATAGTATTCAGTTGCACGTTTGTATGTATAACTATGTCATCTATCATGTCATCATCAAATAAATTCTTCCTTATTTGACATTTAGTAGGACTTTGTCCCAAGCTTCGACTTTTGGCTGTTAGTCCAGGCATTCCTGCTTTCAGAATGTTGTGTTTGGGTGTTCTTCTTGTCCTGACAGGCTCAGAACGTTCCCACTTGAAATTATTTTCACCATAAAAGAACTGTGTCTCCTGTGAGGTATTATCTGTAGTACAGACCACTCCAGGCTCTTCTTCCAATAAAACATTTTCTTCACTAGTAGCACTCTCTGGTGGCCATCACCCATCACGAAATCTGGATCATCATTAAATGTGTCATCATCGTTCACATTTCCCTCTTCGTCTAAATCTCGTAATTGCGCTTGCACCCAAGCTTCCAAATCTGGATTAGTTGCAGATATGTTACTCTTCTTAGAAAGTCGATCCATATTATACCTGAAATATAACATATATTCACGCAAAAAAATATATTCACGCAAAATAACAACCACTGAAATGAGACTATGTCATAATTAGAAACATGCGGTCTATTGGACCCACCAAATTCTTGTACGTAATACGAAACATGCGGTATCTCAGGCACACAACTTGGCGCACTCCTCTAAACAATACTCTGTATCTCTTCAGTGACGAAGCAAATCTGATTGTGGACTGTTGCTTTACACGCGGCAAGTATTGCGACGAAGGTACTGAGAAGGGGGAGCCGCGCTTTCTGCAGTGCTGCCACATTCGACCTTTAAAATAAACGAGGGGTCTGAGAGACCGATGTTTCGTGTTAAGGGTTAAAATGATATTCTATTCAGTAAAATATCAGGGAAATAATTCTGGGAAGACCAAATTAAGCACACACCTTGTAGAAAAGTGAATTAAAACATAATTACTGCCCGAATTAAATTTGTTTCTGCCATTTATGAATATGGAGGTAACATGGGAGGAAAATTAAAAATACACAATGGGTAGCTGAAATCACATTCATTCATTCAAAGACACATGCATAAGGCTTGGCAGTACATTACAATCCTGGAACACATGAAAGCAGCGGCGAAACGAAGCGTCGGCGGCGTCTTGACGAGATGGCGGGTGTCTTGATCACAAAATTTTAAATTATATTGTGCACTAACAAACGCATGTGTGGGAAGGCAGTGGCATACATTACTTAAATACCATGTGGTGTGTGACCATGGTGAATTACATAGAATTTACAAAGGAAATTAATTCAAAATAAGCAAATAGAGCAGAAGCGAGAATTCGTATAGAAGAAAGCTAGTATTAATAAAACTATGGCTGAAGGCCGAAGTAACGACGTTACTAAAGCACATGGTGCAATCGATCATACAAGATAGGAAAGACGGAATCAAATCAGAAAATCTGAGAAATGTTTAGCGTACTCGAGGATACAGAAACGACGCGAAAACGTTAGTTAAAACACGAAAAAAATTTAAACTCACTAAATTTACACAAAGTCTGAACGCCACACACGTGTATTTTAACTTGAGGAAAATGGACACACAATCATCACTGGAATGAAAATGGAAATAATAAATTTACACTGAATTTACTTCGCCTCGCATAGCGAAAGAAGACTAAAGCTCTAAGGCCTCGGAAACATTTTGTCCCTTCACGTTTCCACTTCAGTATCACACCACAAACAGTGTACCTAGTGGTGTTTCGACACAGACTTTTGACACAAGTGACACTCAATCACCTGACTACGTTCTAAGGCCGTGAGTTCCTCAGAGCGCGTCATTCTGCTCTCTCACTATGTCTAATGACTACTGAGGTCACTGATATGGAGTACCTGGCAGTAGGTGGCAGCACAGTGCACCTAATATGAAAAACGAATGTACTGGGGGTGTCAGGACACTTTTCATCACATCGTGTACCTCGTCGGTCCGGGTCCGGAACGGTAGCGGCAACTTCCAGTTCTAGGAATGGTCGGTTCCCGTCCGGAACGCCGGCACTATTGCTGTGACTTCCAGACCGGGAAATGCAGCGTGGCCGTTCCGGTGCTAGTTCTATGCAGGCCGATCGGCCAGTCGCGTACCGATTACTGTGTTTCAGTTGCAGCTGACTGCTCGATATGGAGCTGTCGCCGCTACGGTCAGGGGTTCGAATCCCCCTCGGTCATGGGTGTTTGTGCTGTCTTTAGTATAAGGTAGTTCATAAATAGTTTGTAAGTTTAGGAACTGATGACCCCGCAGTTAATCCCTTAAGCTCAACAAACATTTGAACATTTTTTTTACTATGTCGGGAGCTGCATGGAAGCACTATATAGCTGACCAGCATTGAACTTTTTGTTGCTGGTAGTGCATAATAATTGTAAGGAATATTTTTTCATTATTTTTATCAGTATAGACGAACTAAATACATTAATCGTGGTAGTTATTACAGCTACAAATAAAACGTCATGCATTGAAGTGTTACATGTAGTGCCAGAGTGTTCAAATAAATAGATTTTTCCCTTTTCCTCCCTAGTCGATACGTGGTACTTAGGTGGCTGCAATTTTTGAGTTTCATTGCGCTAACTATTCGTTAGGTTCTTTGCATAAAAAAAATAAAAAAAATAGAGTTTTAGTGATAACGGCTAAGCAGGGAAAGGGATTTCGATAGATGTAGACTGCAATAGTATTGTATTTACTTGTTATCTCAGATATCATTGTTCAGCTTTTACAAACAAAACACTCATTACCTCACTATTTGGATGTTATGTTATTGGATAATAATTGGATAAAAGAGGAAGATTATCAGTGAACCAGTTCCCAAAAATGAAGTAGTTTGCCCTTATCTAGTCTCAACTCCTACGAAATTTACAATGTTACCGCCCTACATGTGTTGCTTAAATTCAAATAAATAATATCGACAACAATCGAAAAATTTGTATCAAATAAATTAACAAATGGGGGACCTCATCTGCTGTAGTACACAAAATATATCAGATAACTGTTACAAACTAAAATACAATATCATAAGAAATTGGAACAGACTCCATATTCCGAAGATTGGCAATATATTTCAGGAACTTTAAATTTACTGCGGTCTTCAATGCGAGAAATTTATAATAGTTTCCAAAACGAATCCCTGTTAGTAATTTGGAAGAGAATTCAATGAAATTCTGGTAATATATAACGTACACTAGCGGAAGACAGCATTAATACCTTCACAATATTATAGTAGTGCTACCGATGACAGCGCTGTTAAGGTAGAGTTGAAAAACAAATCTCTCAGAAATTCCTTCACCAAAGAAGTCGACGCTAATGTGTCGGCTACTGGGGGTGTAACAACAGCTGGCATATAAGTGAGGGTGCTGATGTTGCACGAAAGCTAGAACAGCCATACTTATTACTTAAACAATTTTATTGCACATACAGAACATACAGAACATAGGTGACTGAGGCGCTACAGTCACGGTCAGCACGGCCACTACGGTCGGGGGTTCGAATCCCCCTCGGGCATGGATATTTGTGCCGTCCTAGTTTGTAAGTAGTTCATAAGTAGTTTGTAAGTTTAGGGACTGATGACCCCGTAGTTAAGTCCCATAAGCTTAACAAACATTTGAACATTTTTGCGGTGGCCGAGGGGACTGAGGCGCTTCAGTCACGGTCTGCACGGCCACTACGGTCGGGGGTTCGAATCCCCCCTCGGGCATGGAGTAGTTTGTAAGATTAGGGACTGATGACCCCGTAGTTAAGTCCCGTAAGACTTACAAACATTTGAACATTTGAACAGAACATATACTTGACTTCTTCAGACTTGAAGAGGGACAGGCTTCTACAAAACAGAAAGCAATGCTGATTCTTCTGGTTGCTGCTCTTGAGTACGGAGGCCGGCTGTCTGGGGCTACCAGCACTATGTGGCTGGTTAAACAGTGTTGCAGAGGGCTGCTTCTCGAGAAATTGATATTGTTTATGAACTATTTAAATATAAATTCAGATACTCTGAGACGATTTTTCGTCTCAAACAAGTCCAAGATATTAACAATAAACAAGAAACGATGAATTAAAATTTGTGATGCGGCCGGGCCGGAGGCGGTGGCCGAAGGGACTGAGGCGCTCCAGTCACGGTCTGCACGGCCACTACGGTCGGGGGTTCGAATCCCCACTCGGGCATGGATATTTGTGCCGTCCTTAGTCTTAGCTACTTCATAAGTAGTTTGTAAGCTTAGGGACTGATGACCCTGATGACATTTTGATGCGGCCGGGAATCAAAATCGGACCTCCATGCTTTGTAGCCGGCCGCGGTGGCCGCGGGGACTGAGGCGCTCCAGTCACGGTCTGCACGGCCACTACGGTCGGGGGTTCGAATCCCCCCTCGGACATGGATATTTGTGCCGTCCTAGTTCGTAAGTAGTTGATAAGTAGTTTGTAAGTTTAGGGACTGATGACCCCGTAGTTAAGTCCCATAAGCGTAACAAACATTTGAATTACATAGCTAACGATATCAACTTCGTTTTCTAAAATGGAACATAGTAATTTCTGCTGCTAGTATCGTAGATCTAAAAGAGACGAATTCAACGGCGTTTCACACATCGAAATCCGGTAAGTAGTTCCGGACAAATTACAATATTTAGAGCCCAGCAAATTATCTGTTGTGAACCTCAAACAAACTGATGTCTTATGCGGAAGTCTGTGATTTCATACCCAAATAAGAAAATGAGGTATGTCGGATAAAGAGAAAGACATTTTTCCCCAAGTACCTAGCTATCTACACACATGAACTAGACAGAATACAAGCTGATTATCCTCTCTGGCCTTTTTATATCGGCATCGCGGCGGTGTAACTGTTTCCTCCTTCTCTGGCGCGACTCATTTCCTTATTTGGGTATGAAATCACGGACTTCCGCATAAGACAGCATTTGGTTTATGGTTCAAAACCGATAAAACCTGGACTCTAAATATTGTAATTTCCACTAAACTACTTATCGGTTTCGATGTGTGAAACGCAGTTTAATTCGTCTCTTTGAGATCAACGATACTAGAAGCAGAAATTAGTATAGTTATATTTGAAAAAAATGAAGTTGATATCGATATCCATGTTATTAATATAGCTATTACTAGAGACTATACGTAGTTTAGTGAGGACATTCTCACAATTCATCGGAGTGAAAACAAAATTACGATATCTTAAACAGTTCCAGAAATATTTGAAGTTCAATTGTTCAAACGTTTGTATAGTCTATGGGACTTAACTACGGGGTCATCAGTCCCTAAACTTACAAACTACTTACGAACTAACTAATACTAAGGACGGCACAAATATCCATGCCCGAGGGGGGATTCGAACACCCGACCGTAGTGGCCGTGCAGACCGTGACTGAAGCGCCTCAGTCCCCGCGGCCACCGTGGCCGGCAGTAGTTTGTAAGCTTAGGGACTGATGACCCCGTAGTTAAGTCCCATAAGTTCTACAAACATTTGAATATTTGTTTTGAACTGCACAGTTTAATTACCTTGTATATTAAGAAGTATTTACCTAATAGACTTGTTGATAAATTAATTGATTAAAAAATCAAGATTTGGCTGAGAAGAGTTGGTTTTCACTCTACAAAACGACCTCATTCTGCACTAACTCGAAACTAACACTCATTGTAAGGTGTTTTTCGCGCGGAATGTGAGATAATGAGGTTGTCAGAGACCTCTATCGACTACACATTACAGCCGTCTAAGTAGTTCCGCCATTTGTCCACTAGATGGCAGAAGAAAAAACTTAATTTACCCCAGGTGGTCGAAGTTAGGCCAGTTTTCGTTACCTATGAGTGCTCGTCTGGAGAATTGCTTCATCGGTTACATTGTGAAACACGAACACTGCACATAGTATTTAAGCCTTGGCAAGACATGCGACATTCATAATGCACACCTCTCCTTATGCGGGTATTGTGTAGCATAACGCATGAAGACTCGTGACCAGCAGAGAATGCGTAGCACATGATGGAGTGGGTTAGATGGAGGGCGTAATAGTTAACGCGACCCCTCGCGAAAATCCGGATCAAATCCCCGACCAGCACAAGTTTTCGTATATCACCAATGAAATGTACATATGATGCCGATACGTTTTCGCATTCGCGAAATGGCAGGCTCTTTCCTGTGAAAAGGTGCATAGGCCTACGATATTCTTTGACATCCCTAACCCAACAATCTGAGCTTGTGCTCCGCCTCTAGCGAAAACGGTGACGGCGGGACGTAAAACCACAAGGGGACTTCCTTCTTTTCGCGTTTGGAACACACATTTCGTATAATTGGTAGCTGTAATAGACGCAGTGTCCATTTGGTCAGACGTTAACGCATGTCTGAAGGAAATTTTCATTCGTTATATCATGAAGTGCGGAGGCTGAACACCGCCTCAGGGAATTACCTCAGAGGCAGCTTGAGAGGGTAAACGCGATGGGGGAAGAGAAATATTATAATACATACAGCAAATAATTTAGGCCCTGGGGTGCTCTGAAGCAAACATGCTGGCGCAGGACTCAAATGTTCCCTGGCCACATAAAACCAGTCATATGACTGTGACCCAAAACCATTTCGTTCATTCTTTACTATGTTTAAATGACTTCTTAAATGTATTTATTTTAGTAATCTGTTTCATCTTCTTGGCCAATTGAAATTGCAGGTTTACTCACCGATAGGAAACGATGTTTTTATTTTTCCTCACCTAAAATATAAGTCCAAATTGACTCTTGCTCCATGATTATGCATAGAACGGCTAGTGAGATACCTGTTGGTGTTTCCGTTGATTTGCACAATAGATTTCTTGCAAATGTAATAAATGGTGCATTAAGAATACAGTTATTTCTTTATTAGTTCCTCACAATGAGCTCGTGTGCTACTCGTAATTATTTTTCTCGCCGCCCCTTGGGAGAAATATTATCTTCATTTTAAATTTGTAGGGACTAGAGAATTAGCATGGAAGCAACAAAATAAAATTTATATATTCCACTTTGAAATTCGAATATTGTCATCTTCTTTGTAGGTTATCGCGAAAGCTACCAATATTCCTTTGTCTGCTATTTCCGTCGGGGGTTCGAATCCCCCCTCGGGCATGGATATTTGTGCCGTCCTAGTTCGTAAGTAGTTTGTAAGTTTAGGGACTGATGACCCCGTAGTTAAGTCCCATAAGCTTAACAAACATTTGAACATTTTGATTTCCGATAATAATATGATAATTTCGTGTGGCCCATGGGCCTGGTGCAAGTTTTTCAATTGGACGCCACTTCGGCGACTTTCGTGTCCCTAGTCTACCTCAGTTATCCAACCAGCGAAAGAGGACTTACAGCTTAACATGGAATCCGAACCACGTGTCATATCTGGCGATTCCTCACATCGTTGAAAGGTGAAGGATGGATTAAACCGCAGACTGAAAAAAAATCAGAGGTCCGACAGAGTTTCAAACCCGCGACCCCTCACTATCCAGTCAAACGCTTTACCCCAAGATCACAGTAGTGAGACTCTTATGTAAACCCTACAGTACCGCAACCATAATCACTGTCCTCTTCCTGTACTCGCTGTCGTCTACCGCTTCAGTTCGATGGTCGACCCCCCCTCCCCCCCCCCCCCACACACACACATCCAGAAGCAGTATCTTAAAATAAGTCGTATAATGTTCGTATAATTAGTCGCTATACTAGACAAACCGCAGTTCCCCAACACTCTAAAAAATAATCGGAATTTACTAATATTATGGTCAACGATTAAACCTAGTTTTTCTCTCAGTAACTACTTCGTTCAGTATCGTGAAACTTTGAAGGGTTGTAACTCCCAAACTAACAGTGATAGGAATGTAGTTTAAATTGATTTGGATGCAGCTGGTTTCAACGATTCCAATGCACGATAGAAAAAACTATTGTTCCATTTAAAAAATTATATCTTTGTGCTGTAACTCTTTGGAAAATGATACAATAAACTATGTTCATAGCTCCGCAGATAGTGTAACATTCTTGTGTTGACCTATCGCATTAAAATTTCCCGTCACCTACTATTTTATAAGTTACAGAGGCAAACTCGCTTAGTGAAACACCCTATATATAGTCGGCTACTGCGGGGATCGGTTATGTGAACCTTTAAAGTGACTAATAAAACACAAGAAACGGTTTTAATGTTACAGGTATGTGGAATAAATTATCACTAATCACTGACGAAAACCATTCCCAAATATCATAATGTATTTAGCGGAAATACTCTTTTATTTCTCACTAATATTCGTCATTTCTATGAGAAGTTTATGTCATTACACTAATCAAGACACAGGTGCGGTGGTGTAATGTTGTTTTGATTTTCAATTACGACCTCTGTTACCCACACTCCAGAATGGAGTTTTACCCCTACACTCAGGACTTTCTGTCATCTGTTTCAATTAGAAGGAGCCTAATTACTTTCACAACAAGGAAAATACTCAACTCTCATTAAATTAGAGTTAGCACAACTTAAATCAAATTCTGTTTCTCTTTGATGTTGTCATGTATAGGAGACGTCAAACCTGCAATGAAGATCAGAAGCACATTAAACACTCTCCTCGCGAGACGCCGGTTTCTTTTGTCAGCAACGTCTTTCCTTTGCTGAATCTCGCCAGCGGCGAAATGCAGAAACTTCGTCACCGAGACGTTTTTCATCTTTGCCGTAGCAGATAACTCTGTTCCTTCCGACAGATATCAGTACTTCTCCTCAGCGCCCCAATCACGCATTCGAAGCGAAAGAAGGAAGGAAGCGAGTTTAAAAGTTTTACGTCACGCTATCGTTCTACACGCAGCACCCCTTCAAAAGATAATATGAAAAACTTTTTCCAGCAGTCGCCTTAAATTGAGATGGGAAAAAGGGGACACCACATTCTTCTCAAACATGAGATCACTGTCATAGCTACTGAATCACTAGAGTTATTCAAGTTTTAGATTAGAAGAAGTTCAATCCAGTTTTATACATGTTAGTAACATCAATCATTATGATTTGTGCTAGTTTAAGTAAGAGTAAGTAAGAGTAATTGTAAATCATTATTGCTAAAACGTCAAAGTCCTAGAAATGTCCGTGTCCCAGTGTCCTAACCACAATCACACAGTAAAGAGCGGCAAGTAGAGGGGCAAGCTACGTAATGGCACAATTTTTACACTTAATTGATTAACATTTGATTAAATTCGTCAATTAATACGCCTCCTACGTCCGATACCCCACTGGGGAAAGCCAAAGTGGGAAGTCCGAAATCGTCACTTCCCCCTCCACACTCCATCTCTCCCCTCTCTCCCTCCCCCTTCCGCGTCATTTTGGAATGCTGCGCCACTGATCTGCCCAGAATTCGAACCATGGACCTATGAATTACGAACCCTACACCACCCTCTATTGGTGGCAAATTAAAATTTTGTGATTGTCAAAAAAATGTTCAAATGTTTGTTAAGCTTAGGGGACTTAACTATAGGGTCATCAGTCCCTAAACTTACAAACTACTTATCAACTACCTTATACTAAGGACGGCACAAATATCCATGCCCGAGGGGGGATTCGAACCCCCGACCGTAGTGGCCGTGCAGATCGTGACTGAAGCGTCTCAGTCCCCTCGGCCACCGCGGCCGGCTTGTAATTGTCCTACAACACCTACCTCCTCCAACCTCCTCCCCGTTTTTTCAGGATTCATACCTTACACCTCCTAAATCTGGACCACACCACCTCCTGCTATTGGCGGAACGTTCAAATTCTGGAGGAAATGTATAAAATCGGCAGGAAATCTTATGCAGGTGCTGAAGAATGTTGGGTATTCTCTTTATTTCACCGTTATCTTTGAGACTATGGGGAATACTGGCACAGTTTAATTACGATATCATAACGCAACATGGTCCGAAATTCGAATATCGACAACTGTGTTTGATTACTGACTTCCAAAGAATTCGTTCATGGAAGGGCACATTCGGAAACTTTTGCTGAGGAAGACACGAGCCATACAGGCTACTATTCCTCCGCCACACATAGAACACCAAACTACAATCACGATGTTGAGCGCCCTAAAGCTCCAATAACAAAAACAACAACCAAACTACACTTGATATAAATAGCAGTCAGGCTTATGAGAATTTCGTATTCATAGACTATATTACATCAACTGCGATTGGGCAAAACTGAAAATATATACGCAGCTGGAATTCGACTCTGGGTCTATCGCTTGTTGCGCTGACCACTACACCACTGGGGACACAGTGATCACCATACTTGCTAGGATTACCTTGGGCAGGGTAAAGCTGGAACTTCCTTGTATGTTGCGGGAGGCGTGCTTAGGTGGTCCTTGCAGGTGCGGTGATCACTGTGTCCCTAGTGGTGTAATGGTCGGCGTAACTGCCTAGAAAGCCGGAGACCCGACTTCGAATCCCGGCTAGGTACACAATTTCAGCATTGCCCAATCTCAATTGATGTAATGTATTCTATGAATGTGAAAGAATAACAACTGCAGGATCATTAGTGATGTCTGTCCTTTCAGAACAGACGCCACATATATATATACTTTTGAGAATGAAACAGACTTAAACTTCTTTACATGTCAAAACTTATGCTTGAAAATCGTGCGCAATGTATCTGAGTGGGAATGAAATCCATTTGACAATACTACAGGTACGTATCACCATTGTAATAGCTATTTCTAATTACAAAAAAAGTATAATTGGTTCAGCAGCTAAACAAAACATATTTTGATAGAGGTCTGTAGTAAGTGTAGCGGACCTGGTCATCGTGTTCTCTTTTCTTTATGTTGTATCTCTGTCTCAGAAAGATACCTCACTCTGGTAATTAGTTATTTAATTAAAGTGGACCTCTTCCAAGAAACTTTGATGCCGGAAGGAACACATGACATTTAATTTAGATGAAATACATGCATCAACAGCTTGAAAACAAAGTACTCAATATCAGCTGGAGGTCAATGTTTTCAGGTAGAGACAATGAAAGTATCTCTATGTTTATCAGCTCTTTAATTGGTTAGAGTCCTACAAGGTATAAATCGGTCCACTAAACGCTCTGTTTTAATTTAATTCCGGGTTGCTCGAAAGGGATGTTTAGACTTTATAAAGTTTAAAGGTTTTAAATGTTCAAATGTTTGTAAAGCTTAAGGGACTTAACTGCGGGGTTATCAGTCCCTAAACATACAAACTACATATGAACTACCTTATACTAAAGACTGCACAAACATCCATGCCAGAGGGGGGATTCGAACCCCCGACGGGGAACGTCTTCACGCATTGTAGCATAGAGCCTCAATGCGCTCGGCAGCTCCGCCGGGCCTAAAGGTTTTAGTATAGACAGACAATTGAATCTTCGTTCATCCGTATATCGAAATTGAATCCTTTTAGTTCGCTAATCGCGTCAAACCTTTCTAATGAACTCTCAACGTCACAGATTAGATATTTATTTAAATTAATAATTGACATTAATGCACACAAAAGAGCGTATTTCAAGTCTGTTTACGGTCGTGATATTACATCCCCTTGTCAAAGGAGTTCCATACAACCAGCGGTCAAGAATATCGACTATCAATGGTTAGACAAAGATCGTAAAGCACTTGATTTCACGAAATTATTCTTTTTATAGACACGTGAAATCAAATTTGTAAACCGCAGATCACAATATTACACAGTTCCTATCCGTAACGCCTAATCGTGACAGCTGAGCATGAACAGGAACTACGTTTGAGCTAAGGAGAAAGATTACAGTCTATATGATGGTCTTACGCTGTGTGAAACAAGGTAGTGTGTGATGTAACTCTTCTTAGTACCTTGCGTGTTTTGGTGTTCAGTCTCCTTGTCACAATAAATATTATATTTCTTTGAATTGTAACAACAAAAAATGGAAAATAAAATGATCTGATTTAATTCAAATATGTGAAAATGTATGGGACTTATCTGGTCATCACTCCCTAGGCTGACTTCTATATCTCGCCTCGAAGATAATAACTGAAAGACACGGCCTGATACGGAAATTGCGTTTATTGAGAAGACAAACTAATCAACTTCTGGAAACAAAACAAACTAACAAACTTCTGAAACTAAAGCGAAAACAAACAGCAACTAAAAGTTTTCTTCTTCACCAATTAGGTATAAGCCAGGGAGAGACCAGCCTTGAGAGAACGGCGAGAGAGATGGGGCCGGGCGACGTATTCCGTTGCGGGAAGTCCTGTAGGCGCGGCGTCGCTGGCAGGGACTCTTCCCCGGAGGCGTCGTTCGCGATCCCCCAGCTGTGGTTCTCGTAGGCGGTCGGCGGAGAACTGGAACTAAATAGTAGGCACGCAGTGATACGTAGCAGTCTCGAGCTGGTCTGACGTGAATGTACGCTCTCTGGCGGTGCTCGTCGCGTCCTCTGGTAACTCCGACCGAGCGAAGTGGCGCAGTGGTAACACACTGTACTCACATTCGGGAGGATGGTGGTTCAAATCTACCCCCGGCCATCCAGATTTAGGTTTTCCGTGATTTCCCTAAATCACTCCAGGCAAATGCCGGGATGGTTCCTTTCAAAGGGCACGGCCGATTTCCTTCCCCGTCCTTACCCAAAACTCCGAGCGTTAGCTCCGTCTGTAAGGACCAAGCTGTCGATGGGACGTTAAAACCCTAAGCTTCCTTCCTTCTGGTGACTACGGGACCCGTGGTGGCCGAGGGGATTGAGGCGCTCCAGTCACGGTCCGCACGGCCACTACGGTCGGGGGTTCGAATCCACCCTCGGGCATGGATATTTGTGCCGTCGTTAGTTGTAAGTAGTTTGTAAGTTTAGGGACTGATGACCCCGTAGTTAAGTCCCATAGACTCTACAAACATTTGAACATTTGACTACGGGACTGCCGCTGTGGAACGCCTCACAGTTATGCATCCATGCGCTGGTACCCTCCATTGCGGGTTGTCCGCTCGTCAGGCGAACCACTGGTACATAACACAAACTACTTAAACTAACTTGAAGTAGTTTAAGGACAACACATAATACACATATGTGGTATGATTTTAAATTGTTAATGATTTAAAAATTTCACTGTTAAACTTTTTTATCATGGATTTTCCACAGTGAGTGCAATTTATAACTGATGAACAGCATCTGTCACTTCTTGTTCAGTTGCAGAGCCAACAAATCGCATCACTCATTGTAGCAAGCACGGCAAACTTGCAAGTAATCTAGCGGCCACAGCTGATGTAAAAACGAAGTCGGAATGCCAACACTCCGCCACTCCGACCTGGAGGGAATAGTCTTGTCATCTGCATCAGCACTTCGCAGCTTACAACATATCAGGTGACCCTTGTCGTTCAGGTGTTACGTTACGCACGATAGACATAGACGCTGTTTCAGACTATATGAATGATACTTTTGTTACAAAGTGGCAAATGCACAGATGGTCTTCCTGCAAAAGAATAAGAACACACTACTGCTTCCCACAGAACGTGGTCCAAAGAAGGAACATATGAAAATTAACTTTATTTCAAAAATGTTCAAATGTCTGTAAATCTATCGGACCAAACTGCGTGGTAATCAGTCCGTAGCTTACAAACTACGTAAACCTAGGTAAACTAACCTAAGGACAAACACACACACCCATGCCCCAGGGAGGACTCGAACCTCCACGGCGAGCAACCGCGCGCTACGCAGCGAGACGCTTTAGACCGTTCGGCTACTCCACCGCGGCAACATTATTTCAAGCTCCAATACTGCGCCTTCGCCTGTCCTAAAATTTAAATACGTAACGTCGCAAGAGACGAACACACAAGAAGATCGAAGATCGAAGAACATATGCGCGCGCACTGTCAAGCTAGTACTGAACAAGAAAAATAAGCTCTGACAAATTAATGAAAAAGGGAGATATAGAAGAGACTATACCTCAAGAGATGGCTCACTTTGCAAATTTGCAACACAGGAGCTCCAATCACAATGCTGAACCAGAAAGTAGAGTATATACGAACCTTATAGCCAATTTAAAGGTCACTAGTGTCATATTACAGTTCAGTGTGTCAAGGGGTGGGGAGGGGAGAGGTCATTCAGGGATTTCTGATTCAAGGTCAACGACGTCACATTGCAGCAAGGGGAGGGAAGAGGAGGGTCCCCCACACAGTAACACTACTGCTAATCAGAGCACTCCTTCCCCCCACACCTGCTTCCATAATACACTAGAGCACTACATCCTACAAGAGCACTCTAGCAAGGTCATAGGCGTCATATTACTCATACTAGCTGCCACCCGCGATATTACCCGCAGCTGACCAGTCAGTTTTAAGGAAACATTGTACCGAAACTTACCATCCACATGCATGTGCCGTTACAAAAGTTTTCTTGGGGGTATAGCGATATGAGCCAATTACGGCTAAGCGAAACGGTAGCAGAACATCAAAACTCATTCAGTTAGTTAAGAAACAGATCTGCACGCAATCGTATAGCAAAGTACAAAAGTACTAGGAAAGGGAGTAAATAACAGCTCGACTGTATGGGACCACGCTAGCTTGGAACGTATTATAATTATCTTGGGATGTATGGACAGCCAAAAGTCTATTGCAATACACACCTGTAAACAATGTGCGAGACTTCTTGTTCTCCGAGTATATGTAAAGATTGCTTGCTCTCCATAAACACGAGCAGCCAATGTAGGGCGACAAATATGGTTGAACGTTGTAGAGCTAGACCCCTCATATTAGTTGTCAGTTGTACAGCTTCTACGTGTCTTAAAGTAATTCAATGATAGTCCCATACACAATAACACTTAAAATTGCAGATGAAAACCTGTCATTATTAACATTTGTCCTTGACTCTTTTTATTGTGATTGAGAAGGTCACTTTCAATGGAAACCACAAACCTTTAAAATGGAACGGCAAGATTGTTGGGATGATGGGAGTTCGTGCTATAATGCTGTCTCACCCTTGGCTCTACCAGTATTTATGGTGGCCTGCACGATATGCATTCTTAGATCCATGATGTGCAGCCTGGTGCCATTGCATAATTGTCGTGTATCCAGGCTACGCATCAGTAGTACAGGAGCACCCACCTTCAGCTCCAACTTGAGGGATTGCAGAGCTCTAATGAGTTTACAATCATTAACGGTTATGAAGTTCAGGCATCTGTTTTCATCACTGTATGTATTGACATGTATGTGGTCACCTCACCAGGTTCTTGAGCAATAATATTGTTAGTGATGTTTCCCACGAATTCATTCTTAAGTACTAAGATAACTCTTTCAAATAACCACTCCTCGTTGCTCAAGTTGTCATGAAAGCCTCGATAAAAATCATTAAGTAGGTTATATTCTGAGATTGCAACAGTTGAGAAACAGCTTTCGAAAATTATTCGGCCTCCCACATTCGTTGCCATGCCGACTTCACCGATGCTGAGGAGCTATTGAGCAAAGAGCCCAGACCCTGAACGTTGTAGAGCTAGACCCCTCATATTAGTTGTCAGTTGTACAGCTTCTACGTGTCTTAAAGTAATTCAATGATAGTCCCATACACAATAACACTTAAAATTGCAGTTTAATTTTTTGCTAAAAATCTTATCTTTCATAAAATATGTACAATGCATGATTTAAACCTCTATAGGAGACTTAATTGACTATCTTTTGTCGCAGAAATGCTGGAAGTAGGCTTAAGGAAACATTCTCTTCCATGTTCAAATGTTTGTTTAGTTCATGGGACTTAACTGCTGGGTCATCAGTCCCTGAACATACAAACTACGTATGAACTACCTTATACTAAAGACAACACAAACATCCATGCCCGAGGGGGGATTCGAACCCCCGACGAGGAACGACCTCGCGTATCAGAGCATAGCGCCTCACTGCGCTCGGCCACTCCGCCGCCGCTGTCTTGCATGTTAAATCATGGTAAAGCGTAATATTATCATAAACTAACGTCTAATATCCTTACAGAAATTATTCCAAAGCTAGTTCCATGGCCAATAACACTTAAAATTAGCGGCGGAGGAGAAACTGCGTGGCCTAAAGCATCATGGTACGTACTTGACGGCCTCTCCTGTTGGAGGCTCGAGTCTTCCATCGGGCATGTGTGTGTGTGTGTGTGTGTGTGTGTGTGTGTGTGTGTGTGTGTGTGTGTGTGTGTGTGTGTGTGTGTGTTTTCCCTAGTGTAAGTTCGTTTAGGTAGTTTGAAACTCTAGGGATGATTGTGTAATGTTACAGATGCTTATTGACAATTAGCATTGTAAAAATTCATCGTAATGATGGTTTAGGAGCAGCAACTGGGAATATTTAGTAAAACCATTTATTTTGTCCGTCGCAGTTGCACAATTTAGAAGTCAGTGACTAGTTTTGGATTATACAGTCCATTATCACACCATTAGCATTTTTCAAAAAGGTGATAATCCAAAGCATGTTACCAGTGGCTGTTAAAATCTTGTACATTATCCACTGTCGATACATATTACTAGTATCGACAGGGGATAATGTACAAGATTTTAACAGCCATTTGTAACATGCAATGGATTATCACGGTTTGAAAATGGCTAATGGTTTGATGATGGACTGTAGAGTCCGAAACTGGTCACTGTCTTCAAAACTGTGCAACTGCGACGGACAAAATAAATTGTTTTACTAAATTGGCATTGTATTATGTGAGATTGAAATTACGTAAGTATATACGACGGTTAGAACTTAAATAGTGGCAACTATTTAATCACAACCGATACAAAAGCGTTACATGTTTGCGCCTCTTACTGCCCTTCAAAGTAGTCACCAGAGTTGTGTAGAAACCCGTTGCCAGCGATGTGGAAGGCGTAGTATAACGTTATCAGAATCTGTTCTGGTGATGGTGCGAAAGGAGCGGTTTACTTCCCGTCGAATCTCTGGAACATTTCTGAAGCGAATGCCACGAACTGCTTCCTTCATCGTCGGAATAAAATCAAAGTCGCCGCGACTTAAATCCGGGGAGAACGGTGGATCGTACAGTACTTCTCAGTCCCATCGTCCGTACACAGCAATCACAGCTAGCGCAGTATGCGACCGCGCATTGTCGTGCAAAATGATGGGTGGGTTGCGCAGAAAGTGTTGCCGCTTCTTTCGCAAAGCTGATCGCAGGTGATGCTCGTATCACATTTGAACAAAGATTCATCTGTTTTTCAGTTATGGGTGTAGTCTACTCGCATTCGAGATAGACCAACAACAAGCCGACAATTTCTGAGCGATATTGAAGGAGAAGATGATCTTCAAAGAATGCACAATTTGAGCTTAATGTTTATTTCTTCTTTACACAGCTCCAGCTACCAAACTAATAACTCCAGAATGTTCCTGATCGATTACTTTATAGTTACAATAACAACACACAAATACTTCAAACAACAAAAACGACCACATCTACCCGGGTCCAAAAGCTCACCAATATATATAACAAAACAAACAATGCTTCTCCTTAGACACATTATTATTAACACACAAACTATTATTCACAATTAAAAATTGTGGAATTAATAAAAGCTACAATAATCAAGAAATACCTAGTTAATAGTCGCTCATCTACATACGATAAGGTTGCAAATATCTTCTTATTTTCTTTGTAAAATACGAAAACTTGTTTACTATAACAATACGAATCACATTTCGCTATTTAACTAATTACAGACATGAAATCCCAAAATATTCACAAAGATCTACAAAATTATAACATGTTTACAATTGATTTGCGTTCGCTTAATTACAGAAAGTCATTACATTTAATTAATTGATTTCCTTACTAATAAAGTTCCTTGGGCTACAAAATGATTTATTAAGTTATCTTACAGTGTCCCTTGACCACAAGAAACAGTTATTTACACGTTTATATGCAATTGTATATGATTGTAGTTTGGAGAATGTTTTACAATTGCTTTTGTTAAATAAAAAATAATGGCAATATCATAAAACTGACATGCCTTGCACAAAAGTCTTACCAATAGATTATTTCACCGTATTTATTCTGTCTTATTTATGCTATCCAACGAAAGCTAAATGTACACAAATTGAGATAACAGATCGTGACATCTTGATTAGTCTGACAATTGTCTGCACCATGTGTCACATAGTTCGTTAGCCCGATCACTGCAATTAACTTGAACTTTGTCCTTCGTCACATCACTTAATTGTTAATGCTGGAAGGGCCGATATTATTATAATGACCATAGCAATTTGGTCCAATAGGATTACAAACATTTCTACATTTTTGTACTAAAAATCTTCTATTTCATAAAACAACACAATCTAGCGTATGATGGCCTGCAAGTACGTGAAATACACTCTATGTATTTACAAAAGAAGTCCTCCAAATCAATTAGAAACAAATTTACTATGGGTGCTATGTGATAGGGGATACACAATGTAACGCCATATTTGCATTATCTGGCTACAAGCTTAAATGTGCTTACACCCATCACAGAATCGTTTTGCGAAAATATTATGCTACTCAGATGGACTGCTACGAAATGATGGAGTAGAGGACACTATAATGCTGAAGGAGATATATGGGTAAACTAAATGTATAGTACATTCTACATAGTGGTAAGGCCGCTTTGCCATTTCTTCTTCTTGTTTTATATGATAGCCAGGAATGTTGATAGTTATACTTGATTCAATTCTGGAATGTTTCCCTCGGTTTCTTTGAAAATGGTATTTCGGAAAGCTGTGATTAGCAATTCTGCCTTACCAGAATTGTCATCAGTAGCATCACCATTGCTGCGGCGTAGTGGCGGTATTGATTGTGTTTTGCCGCTAGTGTACTTGCCATATTACCAAATTACGAGGCCGAATTTCGTTGTGGAAAGTACCATAAGCATTGAAGTTCGGATAAATTTCGAGTCTCAGTAAAAGATTACCAGCCTCGGGGATTTTGTGTGCCGGCCGCGGTGGCCGAGGGGACTGCGGCGCGCCAGTCACGGCCTGCACGGCCACTACGGTCGGGGGTTCGAATCACCGCTCGGGCATGGATATTTGTGCCGTCCTTAGCATTAGCTAGTTCATAAGTAGTTTGTAAGTTTAGGGACTGATGACCCTGTAGTTAAGTCCCATAAGCTCTGCAAACATTTAAACATTTTTGGATTTTGTGTTTCTTTAAATTTGGCACACTTTTTTCTTCTTTTTGTGTACCACAGCGGCTGAGCCCGTACTTTTTTATTTTTTTCAAATAAATCTCTCAATAGCTGACGACATTATTTTCTCGAATGTAAGCCGCATCTGACGTACACTCACATAGTTGGGAAAGACCGGAGATTCTCAGTCAGAAGAGCATAAAGGGAATTTTTATGTAAATTTTTATTTAAATATACTTTTCGTTTAATTTTTGTGGATTAGGGAAATCCGATATTCTTGCTACGACAAATCTGTGTTCATTATTCCCTGTGTTTGATTTGCTGCTTCTTATTCGCTGCGAGTTATTTGTTTCTAAGAGGTCAAGTATGTTTTCAAAAAAAATGTTCAAATGTTTGTTAAGCTTAAGGGACTAGACTGCGGGGTCATCAGCCCCTAAACTTACGAACTACTTATGAACTAGCTAATACTAAGGACGGTACAAATATCCATGCCCAAGGGGGGATTCGAACCCCTGACCGTAGTGGCCGTGCAGACCGTGACTGGAGCGCCTCAGTCCCCTCGGCCACCGCGGCCGGCCAAGTATGTTTTCACAACCATTTACTATACAAGTGGGTTCAACAACTAAGTGCACTAGATAATTTCGGACAAAAAGTTCAGTAGCATTTCGGACGATATTTTATACTTGCGTCAGGTTTTAAGCAGATTTATTCTCCAACATATCTAGGGTGAGTTACTCACAACCAATTAATGTTATATGCCTTGGGTACGTTTTTGAAAATTGATCCTAGCTTTTTTTGATCATTTCTGAAATCGAATAGTCTGAGTCAGGGTGTCGGTGAAATTCAAAATTCAAATGTTTGAATAGCTTATGGGACTTAAGTACGGGGTCATCAGTCCCTAAACTTACGAATTACTTATGAACTATTTAAGAACTAGGACGGCACAAATATCCATGCCCGAGGGCGTATTCGAACCCCCTACCGTAGTGGCCGTGCAGACCGTGACTGGAGCGCCTTAGTCCCCTCGGCCACCGCGGCCGGCTCGGTGAAAAGGACCAAATATTAATTTATTCAGGTTGTTAGATATAACCGCTGCTGATACCAACTCATAGGAACTATCTATTTCAGTTTCTCTACAAGATAAGCCGCTTGTGACAGCAATAAATACGCCACCAGCTATTTTATTTAATGTACTTTGTGAAAATTTGTGCTTTTCTACAGTTTTCACTACCTATTATTTTTAGTTTTTTGTTGGTCCTAGCCGCTTGCTGCGTGTAGTGTGGCGCCTGAGCTTCTCAGTCTAGCTTGGAACCAGTTACGTCTGCCTACCACAAGCCCCTGCAAGGCAGACTTCACTCATCACATCCTTGTGCGCCGTATTACATATTTAAAACACCTGCAGGCGCAGGCTGGTAAATAAAGCCTCACCAAACCAAACAGAACCTACTAGATGCTAAAATGAAACTTTTCCTCCAGAGGTCGCGCCGCCGACATGCGGATGACTACACCGCATCGCCGGCTTTATAAGCCGTCCGCGGCCGACGTCTCACTAGTTCTCCGTCGAGCGAAGGACCAGCTCAACCCGACTTCGACATCGACTACCAGCAGACGCCAACGACGAAGAATACCATCAAGAAGCCACGATTCCAGGACCGGCAACTCTTCGAGGGTTTTCTCCAATTCCACATAGCCTTGTACGTAATTGATTGTTAATCGAGTAGAAATAGTTTGCGTAATAAACTTTACTAAGTGAAACCCACTGAGTATACTTCAGTACCATACCACACTATAGCGCAAATCAAGGAATGTACAGCTTACACAGTCGGTCGCAGAAACATCTGGACCTCTGAATCAGATCGACTGTGTAGCAGAGGACCACAGTCGGTCCTGACAACTATGCTGTAGATGGTGAACCCTGCCTTCACAAGGAGTGTAATTGACCTTCTTCCCCTCCCAGCAACCATAACCCACCTAACGTTTGAGCTCCGAACTACAAGAAACCCACCCTATGTGATAGCCTGGATTTTGCAGGCTGTGAGATGACCTCAGTATAAGCGACACCATTCGACTCAGTAGCACTGACCCCAAGAAGTGTTTCGCATCCTGCTACGCACTAGACTTGCGCATAATAGTTCGCGATCGGGAGCGCTCATTTTAGTTCACGGCTCTGCCGCGAACTAGTTCGTACTTTTAGTTCGTCCGCTCCCAGTGACGGCTGAGCGGCGTGGTCTGCGCATGCAGGTGGAGGGAGAAGTTCCCCCACCTAGCTGCTTCATGCACTTGCTGCTTGAGCCGCTAACGATATCACGCAAACCAAAAGAAACGGTTTGTGGATAATTTCTCGCGTTTAAGTTTAGAGTTATGTCTATATCTTTGCATTATGGAATTTATTAGTCAGATATTGTAGAGTGCAGAATACTTCAAAACAGAAATTTTGTAGCACTGAACTATGTAATCTAGCAGGCAGACGCTCACCTCGAAATGGCTCTCATCAGCTGAAGGCAAACACGTGATTTTTAATTATGCTGCGCGCCCTCTCGCTATTGCCCGTCGGTCTTCGTAAAAGGATCTAACGAACTAAGAAGCGAGATACGTTTGGCATAATAGTTCGCGACCGATTGCACATATTTTAGTTCGCGACCGATTGTGCACGTTTTAGTTCGCAACCGATCGCGCATATTTTAGTTCGCGACCGTTCGCGCATATTTTAGTTCGCGACCGGTAGCTCTCCTTTTAGTTCGCATCTCGGCCGCGAAGTAGGTTGCTCTTTTTAGTTCGTCCGCTCTTTTTGGCTTTTGCTACCGCTACTAAAACAGCTCTTTCTTTTGTTATGACAGCTTCTTTATATAACGATCAGTGTTGCCCAAGCGTGTGCTATTGTCCGTATGTTTGGGCAATTAGACATCAAATAATTAAGCAAATAAACCAGTTATTTAAACGAATGGGTGATACAATGATTTTCAACTACTGCGCATACAGACTACTCGTAGTATTTTATTTTTAAAATGGATTTATTTATTTATTTATTTATTTAATAGGTCATTCAAGGAACATTACCTACAAATCACGCGATGCTGCGCGCTCTCGCGTACTCTCGCTGTTCCCCGTCATCTTCGGAAAAGAAGCGGACGAACTAAGAGAGCGAGGGATCTGCGAACTAGTTCGCGTAGTTCGCCCGTGGGAGCGCTCTTCCGAACTGGTTCGTTCGCGAACTACGCAAGACTACTACGCACTGGGGCGGCCTTCCACGTGACCACGGGTGGGGTGTCAGCCACATTGCAAGCAGTATCAGGGCTCCTCGCAGATACGGGGCGATCGGCGGACATGACAGACGTCCGTTAGATGCCATGGCAAGCGCACAACAAAGACAAATGTTCAAATGTTTGTAAAGTTTATGGGACTAAACTACGGGATTATCAGTCCCTAAACTTACAAACTACTTATGAACTAAGACTAAGGACGGCACAAATATCCATGCCCGAGGGGGGATTCAAACCCCCGACCGCAGTGGCCGCGCAGACCGTGACTGAAGCGCCTCAGTCCCCTCGGCCACCGCGGCCGGCACAACAAAGATGCCCCTCGAATGCAGCCTCGAGCTGTGCAACCGAGGTGTGAGTGAAGTGTCACCAACTCATTCGTATCCGCACACAGTTTCCTGTTTCCATTTATAAGTAGCTTTCCGTGTATCAGAAAAATCACACTGGCGTGTTTTACGGCCCACTTTAGATTTTCCTGTAGTTTTATGATTTTTTGCAAACATTTCGGAAACAAACAATAAAAATACAAATAATGAGAATAGGAGAATATCGAGGTGGATTTAGAAAATGAGCTGATCAGAGCAAATTATAAATCTGAAAAACATAAGTAGAACATGTGCAGGTCAACCACATGTTAATACATTTATTGATTTTAGAAAAGCATATGACTCAATAGACAGAGAAAGCCTCATTAGAACTCTGGAGGAATTCGGAATTGATAGGAAAACTAGAGAGATTATTAAGCATACATTGACAGATACAAAGTCAAAGGTGAAATTTCGAGGCAAGATTTCAGACCCTTTCAAAATCCAAACAGGTTTGAGACAAGGGGATGGACTCTCCCCAATCTTATTCAACATCACTCTGGAAAAGGTGATACGGGAGACATTGGCAGAATACACACAAGAAAAAGTGAAAGAAATTTCTTTTGGAGGATCAGTCAAAGGGCTTACGATTCATGCACTAGCTTTTGCAGACGATATTGCACTACTGTCCACGAATATACCAGATGCAATTAAACAAACAGAAATCTTAGTAAAGCACGCAGCTAAATTTGTTTTACAGATATCACAAGAAAAAACTAAATTCATGTGTAACAAATTTAAGGAAGTCAACAAATTGCACACAATTATTGGATGCATCGAAAGGGTCAAACACTTTAAATATTTGGAAGAAACAATAACGGATAGTGGCATAGAAAAAGAAGCTGTCAAACTTCGAGTAGCTAAACCCAGGAGGGCGCAAATTTTAACAATGAAGCTGTACAACAGAAAATGCTTATCTCGAAATGTGAAGCTATTGCACTACAAGACAGTGACAAGAACAGAAGTACAATATGCAGCAGAAGCACTCTCCCTCAAGAACGAAGGACTAGTAGATGAGCTCGAGAGGAAGGAAAGGGTAATTCTGAGGAAGCTTCTTGGTGGACACAAAAAAATTGGCGAAACATGGGTAAAGATGAGCAATGAGAAGGTCTATCAATTTATTAAACCAGTTACAACGGAAATGAGAAAGAGAAGGCTTATGTTCTTCGGTCATCTGGTGAGAATGGATGACAGCAGATTAACGAAGGAAATCTTCAATTTAATTCAACAGAGGAAAACACCCAACTGTTGGTTGCAAGGAATAAAGAAAGACCTCGTGGAACGTGGACTCAGAAATGGACGCGATTAATAGGGACAAATACAGAAATGCAGTAACTGAATTCGAAGTTTTTCAGGAGGGCCCCAAGAAAGAAGACCAACAGGAAACTGACAGCTGATCATCTGACAAAAATGGCAGCAGGCAGAAGAGCAGGCTTAGATAAGAGAAAGAAGAAATTGAAAATGAAATAAAATTTGTATCGCGGTCCTTGGAGGCCAATTCGTGTAAATAAATAAATAAATAAGAATTGATTGGCTATACGATTACGACCCTACTATTGTGATAATACCTATGCACCACGTAATATTCTTTCTGGCAGTATTTTAACAAACAGCCAAAATTATTAGATAACTGAGCTAAGCCTTGACAAATATACTCTTTTTTGAACTTAAACCTCTTCAAACTATTACTTTAACATTTTCATTATCACTTAATTTACTCATCTTAGGGACCGATCTTCTTGTATAAATAGGTAGATGATAAGATCGCAATATCAGGTTTGATTCCATGGTGGAATTTGTGCTCAACGACTGTATTTGACTTGTAGAAATTTTCAGCAATCTGTCGTAAAAATATTTATTTATTGGCAGATCTAGATAAATATTTTTACGACAACTTGCTGAAAATTTCAACAAGATCGCAATATTTTATTTATATTTTCAATAAGACCGGTTTCGACACTCTATGCTGTCATCATCTGGTCTCATTGACATTCAACTGCTTGTTATAGTGCTCCACATAAAATCTGATAGGTATACTGGATAGCAGTTATATAGAAAATCGTGTGCTGGTGCATAGTCAGATATGAAATGGATAGCTGGTCAAAATTAAAACATTAAAATATACATAAATAATAACCACCATAGTGCACATGCCTCTTTATAGAGGTGCTCAATATTTGGCGTTCGGAAATCGTCACATGACATCCCTCTTCCAAAACCTTGATCAAAACTCTCTTTTGTATACGCCATCTTGCTTTCTGTATTTGATGGTTTTCTTATCATAACTCAAGCGTAGTCATTTCAATGCAATAGCGCACTGAAAGTTATCGAAAACACGTCCTTGTTTGTACAATGAATACAATCTTGTCTAAAAAGGCCGTGTTAGCAGATAACACCTGCCATAGATGGTACGAGAATTACGGGTTACTCTCGCAGCTGTTCGGCGTAGCGTAATGGGCAGCGGATTAGTTTGTGGTGCATGAACATCTTAGACGGTGGTTCGAAACTTGCCGGGCGCTATGGCTCGATCAGGGGGTTGCCGGCGTGGTAGCTCAACGTGCTCGGTCCGGGTGCTCGACGCCCTCGACGAAACGATCAAAATTAAACAAAATAAACCAACGTCCACAAAGGACCGATCAAACCGAATAACCAATGAAAATAGAGAAAAAGAAAGAGGGCTCGAAGCAATCTGTAAAAAATACAAAAAGAAAAGGGAAAAAAATCTGAGCAGTGCATTTGTTCTATTTTGTGAACATACCATGAAATACATACCAACGAATTGTAAACATAGACTTCTTTATCACATGTACACAAACTGGGGAGATACTTTTACAATGTTGTAAATGACGTAATGATACAAGTAACTTATATATTAAGTATTAAAGCGTTGTAGAATTCGGTATTACCACACTTATTCCGTTTGTTATTTTAGCTGTAAAATAAAACGTAGTTACGGTTTGAAACAGAATATTTGCTCTTTATTTTAGCTCAGAATAAAGTAACATGAACAAAGTCATATCTGAACAACAGAAAAGGGAATGCAATCTACGTTAAAAGCGTCCATAGCAGCCACACGAAAGACAAACATTTTAGTAGACGTATATGTTCTTATTAATGACTTTCAACATATTCCATTTGTGGTGTCGCACAAGTCTAAAGTGCGCGCCATCTACTTTCGCCGCGCGTCGCCATGCACGCAGGGCGCGGCGTTCGTACGACGACAGCCACGAGCGCCCTCTGCTGCAACTCCGCTCGTGGCCACCACTGAACGACATCGTTCACTGGGGACTGAGATAGGAACCAGTTAACACTTCGGAATCAGGCACCAGGAAAGACTTGGCTATCGGACAGGCACTAGGCAGGCCTCTAGCACAACTATGTGTCAGCATTCTGCAGTACTGAGCTATGTAAAAGTTAAGTATTACTAAGTCTCTAAGAAATATAGATCTCGTTCTAATTTACTCTAGTGTTTCTAGTTTCTGCTGTCCCACTGGCTGGTCACCTCCTACCTGCACAAGAGTGCATCCTTTATTCCTGTGTCGGTCTTTCTACTCGGCCACCGACACCTACGACGGAAACGAGACACAAAAGCAGCGACGAGGCTGGGACACAAAAGTGGCGACGAGGCTGGGACCCAAAACCATTAATAGTGAATATTTGCTTAGGAAAAAAAAAACAGGTAATTTGTAGCAATGTACACACTACCCATCTGTTTCATTAAAGAACGACAGTTGCCACATAAATCTAGGACTCCATTTATATATGAAACTACCAGTATCTGCACGTTGTTTAGAATATTCATTATCACAGTATCCTCCCCGTTGTTATTCAAATGCTTTAGAAGACCAGTGTTCAATTCGCTGTTACGTATTTTACGGCATGTTCACGAAATTAAAAAAAAAAAGAAAAAAAGAAAAAAAATGTTCAAATGTTTCTTAAGCTTATGGGACTTAACTGCGTGGTCATCAGTTCCTATACTTACAAACTACTTATGAACTAGCTTATACTAAATACGACACAAACATCCATTCCCGAGGGAGGATTCGAACCTCCGACGCGGGAGGCCGCGCGATCCGCAACATGGCGCTGCAGACCGCTCGGCTACTCCCTCGCGGCTTCACAAAAAAGAACAAACGCACATTTTAGAGGGAGCACTCTTACATCTGCACAACTCTAAACATTGCATAAGACAGCTCTATTTAATTAATAAGAGTGCCAGAAACCCTTTTAGGAGCCAAGGCGAAAAAATGATATCGGCGGGTTTCGAAGTACCGATCACATGCATCACAACGTAACACATTAATCATAACACCACGGCGAATAAATGAAGCATTGTCCATTAATTCTCCTACTACTGGTGGCTATTGCTAACAGCTAAAATGATATTTTTAGACACTTGATTATAATTTATCGTACGACGTGCTTTTGTTAATTCTTCAGTGCGCCACTGCTTTGAAATGACAACGCGTAAGTTATAATAAGAAAATCAGGAAGCAAGATGACGTATGCCAGACAGAGTTCTGGGCGAGGAATGTCACGTGACATTTCCTAACGCCTGGTTTACGTCAAATCTAGAGGCAGTGTCAAATCGCAGTTATTCTTGCAAATATCTATGTAGTGGTGCGAGTTACGAAAAAACCATAAGACATGAAAGTTGTAGAGAATTCTCTGCTCAACAAATTCGGTTATTCAGGTTTCGTGTCAGATGAACTGTTTGTTTGCAATTACAATTACATTACAAACGGCTTTCTTTAGAGTTACTAACGTATTTTTTGTCCGAGTGCCGGTCACTGGCCGCCAACTATCATGTCTGTACAATTTGGTGCCGATCGGTTAAACGGTTTGACCTAAAACGTGGGAACACGTTACGGACAGACAGGCAGACACACATAATTAAATCGCCGTTATTTTTGCAAATATCCCTGAAACGATGCAAGATATGAAAAAAAAAAAACACAAGAGAGCAAAGTTGTAGAGAATTTTCTCCTCTACAAAGTTGTTTATTCAATTTTCGTGTCATATACACGGTTGAGGTGTTATTGTCATTTGAATTTCTAGCTGACAAAAGGCGATCGCGAAGTCCCACTTTTAGTGTTACTTCCGTAACCTAAAGTAGGCCAAAAATATCGTCACAAAATTAAAAGAAACTTTAATCAGTCAACTTATGCTTACACTGTCTAATAAAAATTTAGATTATTGCTAAACATTTCCCAAAAGACGAAGAAACATAGCTGTATTCGAGAGCTTAAATGCTGGGTTCAACCACTATTGCCAATACAAAAACGAACCTTGGATGCTGTTGCAGAAAACCAGACACAATTTTCATATTGCTTGAGGGCAACGCGGTCAAATAATAGGTTAACCTAATGCATAAAATTTATTCTGAATGCAGTGCAAATTGCCACGTCTTTGAATCGACTCAGTCATAAAAATGTGCCATTTCAATGGTTCGTATTGTAAAGAAAGCCTCAAAAATGGGTGGCCTCATTTCATGGCATTGGGGCTGGTTTGTCCCACAACATCGGCAAATCTGAATGTCCGAAAACCTTTACTTCGTAACCTTTGAATTCATAAAAAAAGCGCAAAACTCATTGACAACATTGTATTGATGGCAACACATTCCTTGCATGTATCCAAGTAGGAGATTTTTAAAAACCTGAGGTCGACGATTTATATTATTGAAAACTGTAGTATATAATTACTTGCGAATGAGGCCTAACAATATCTTCCATAGTGTTTACATACTGAAAATTGTATGATCGTTCTCCATGTGGCAAATATCCCAGATAATCACAAGTTCCGGACTGGTTTAGCATTAGCAACAAAAGCAGATGTGGATACTGGTTTTTGACGTTTATATCTATCGATTCGTTTGTAGAATTTAGGACATTGAATTTTCATGCATTCAGTTTCTTTTTTACTTAAGGTTTACTGTACACAACTGTTCAGCAATCACAAGAATTTCGATAAACTTTTCATTTCTCTGAATATTCTTCAGCAGGAAATAATATTTCAATTGGGTACAGGAGCGTCAGTAACTTTGCTGAAATTCAGTAGTTACAAATTACTTTAATATTAAAATATCAGTCAAGTTCGCAAAAAAATTATACACATTATTTTGTAAGAAGGTGACCGGTGTCTACCTTATGCTAAAATCATCCTCAGACTGATTTACCTCAGCATCAACGTGCGACGAATCAGTATGAAGATGATCTTAGTACAAGATCGAAACCGGCCACCTTATTATAAAAGAAATTTCAATTATTTTTGAACTAGTCTGATATTTTCATATTAAAACATTATAACAGTTTTCTACTTTCCAAAAGGAAACAAGGTTTTCCGAACTCATTAACTTACATTTACTTGGCAGGCAACCTTTGTGCTGCTCCAACAGATCTGTTATTACGTGGCACCAAGTTATATGTGCTGGATCATGGATGCTGCTTACAAATATGCAACAATGGTTGTGTCGTTTACTGTTCTTCGTTCACCTACTAGTCAAAACAATTTGGGACTAATTGCCTTTTACATACGGGGTGATAATTATTGAACTATACGAAAGAAAATGTAAATTAGTTAAAATCTACAGCGTGGACACTCTTTATTCAACATGAAACGTCACCACATTTATTCGGATTTAGATTATGACATGTTAGATATGCGTGCCTTCCGTCGAGATGATGGGGCGGAGAAGAATTGCGAAATTCTGCACGATCGGCTGAAGTGTCGGAATATCGATTCTGTCGGTCACCTCCTGAATGGCTGTATTCAGTTCGGCAGTAACTTTGGTGTTATTGCTGTACACTTTGACTTTAATATAGCCCAACAAAAAGGAGTCGTATGTCTTCAGATGTTGAGAATATGGCGGTCAATCAAGCATCAATGCCAGTGGCCTCTAGATACCGTAGAACCAGAATGAGCTTCCCAAAGTGTTCCCCAGGGCATCAAACACACTTTTTGCTTCTATAGGGTCCAACTTCGTTTTCCATGAAGCACATCTTCTCACAGTCAGGGTGACTTTGGATATTGGGGATAAAATAATCTTACAACACCTTCATGTACTGTTCGGTAGTCAACAAAATTTACGCAATATCGTACTGATTATTCTGTGACTGGTGATTGCACACCACATAGTCAAGCTTTGAGGCTGAAGACATTTTTAGATGGCAAAATATTTATTCTCCAGCCCCAAAATTCACCATCCAAATGAAAGTGGACTTCGTCTCTAAACCACACCATAATCACATCAATGTCTTGTTCATCAATTCTGTGGGCAATAGTGTTGGCGAAATATAATCGCTGTTCCATGGCCCCGAGGCTTATGGCTGAAATGCTTGAATTTTGAGATGCAGGGCTTCAACAACAATTTCTCACAGTGTTTCTCGGATGATTCCCATTTTTTTGTGGAAATCGTCTGATCGATTTCCTATGCCTGTTTGAAACACACGATGTTTCCAAGCGTTTTCACTCTTTTTGGACGACCTACATTGCCTATACAATCATAATGAACACTACCCGTTATATCCAACTTGCGAATAAAATTCTTTATTGTTAGTTTTGTGTCTCTACTCACTTTCGCTGACTCGTCGACACGTAGTAATTAGATGGGGTTAACATAAGACATTTCATGGTGGCCAACTTGCTACGTTGCACTGGAGTAGGAGACGGCTAGGTTCAGCTATAACAGCGTCAATCATAGATTCACATCCATGCTTTATACACTGAGAATATACAATTACTTAAATGAAGTACGTTGATCCAAGTGTAGTAATGTTTCTGTACACTTTGAAAGGAGTACGCAATATAATTTTCACTTAATTTTTGCCTGCCATACAGCTTTGAGCATGTTTTGTTATAAAAACCTAAGCTATAATTCTATAGAAAACAAATTTCTGTAATATTTTGTACCATTTCATTAATCGATATAACATACTGTACTTATTTTCATATCTTTGCTGTAAACCAAAGACTTTGTTTTATCTTTGGAATCTATCTTGCACTCGCAGCTATTGCGTTTAAAGAGTCATTGTGTGACCTTCGTGCAGAACAGTCGATGTGTGACTGTCGTGGAGAGCAGTCGTTGTGTGATTATGGTAGAGTTGAGTCGATGAGTAGTAGTCGCGGAAATGTCTAGTTTGTCTGTGTGTTAGGCTCGAAGAGTAAAACAAAAATTTCGGAAGGCTTAAGTCAAGACTGAATATTGTAATTTTGCATGGAAATTAATCTGTATCAAATAAGGTAAAACTTGTAATTTTCTATTGTTATTTATGGTAGGCTATATTTTGAACTATTGTAGTTGGTGTTCGTCTTCTTTTGCTAATGAATACCGTTTTGTGCAGCTTGCATTTATCATTTAACCCTGAGTCGTTTTACCAGTTCCTCGTTCCTTTCACCAATTTTAATTGCAATCCGTTCTGATAATTGTGTTGCGTAATTATTGTTTGTAAATTTATGTGTATTTCGAACAGTTCAGTGTAGGCAGTTTGTCATGATCAATTGGTCTATTAATGAGAGCAGGAAGTAGTTTGTTCATAAATCCAGTAAAGTTCATAGTTAGAGATATTCTTAGTCTTAATGACATTTCAAATTATTAAGTCAATATTAGTAACAGTTAATGTGAGTTGTCTGATCACAACAGAAGTAGATCACGTAAAGAGATAAGAAATACTTGCAGTGAGTGATACTTGAAATATTTACCAGATTTGTAGGTCATTTTTATTACGTTGAATCAGTATGGTAATTGTTGTTCAGATAGGCACATTATCAAGTGCAAGGATTTTGCTATCCAATTAATTTCAAATACCTTTGTTTGACATCCTGTTTATTCAAGTAACAAAATATCACAGTTAGTGGCACACTGTTTTCTTGGCTCTCGCAGTCGAATTGTGCATGTATAGTCAGGCTACTTGTATATGGTGGACGCTAACAGATCTGCTCATATCATTTCCTCATATTGCTCTCTCACACGCGAGATTAATAACGAATTTAATTACTGTTAACTTATTGACTACTGTACAATTTAAAGTGTTATCCGTTCCGCATCAAACAAAACCACGTACACGTAACATCTTTTTATTCCAGGTCAGTTGCAATTTATTCTAACAGGGCAAAGGAAGGTACTAAGTCTCATTGCTTAGTCAAATTATTTTGCAACCAAAACCACAACAGAAAATTTATTTGTGAATTTTAGCGGGGACGGTCACTTAACAGAAACAGTAACACGCTCGCCCCCCCCCCCCCCCCCCCACATACACACACCATTTTTATCCTTCAAACAAACACACGCTACTTTTAACTTGTGAGCCTAGAAGAGTTTATATATAAAGTTCTTCAGTGGCCATTACAAGTTTACAAGTCCGAAAGCTACAATAGCAAGCACAACCATGTCGATATTAATTTAATCAAGATGTGTATACATTCAAATGTCGAGCGCAAATGGGCAAATGTTATTTCTTATAAACTCTTGAGAGCTGTGCGACGCAGTGGGGCACTCTTGATTCTCGTCGCTGGGTGCTCACGTGGTGTTGAAAGCTCCCTCGTGAGCCGCCGGTGGTGTAAGGTAGTTGAAAAGGTACGGCGCGTGGAAGTGGCGCGCTGTTCGATACCGCATCCCTCCGCCGTTAATTGTCATTACATGGGAGGGGAGAACGAGGAGGCAGGCCTCGCTGCAGCCTGCGGCGGCGTAGCTGCTGCTCTCTGAGGCCACGAATCTCTAACTGCTGCGTCTCTGTACTCGCGGTACCGTAGCTCACTTTGACAACGGTAGTACGTGCCTACGCTGCCGCGAATTCTATAATGCGGTCTGCCAGATGATGCAATATAACCCCACAAGCGGCTTCTAATGAAATTGCGTGCTTATGGAATATCTCCGCAATTGTGCGATTGGATTCACGATTTCCTATCAGAAAGGACACAGTTCGTTGTAATTGTAGGTAAGTCATCGAGTAAAACAGAAGTGATATATGGCGTTCCCCAGGGAAGCGTTATAGGTCCCCTACTCTTCCTTGTGTTTATAAACGATTTAGGAAACTATCTGAATAGCTCCCTTAGACTGTTCGCGGATGATGCTGTCGTTTATCGGTTAGTGAAGTCAACAGAGGATCAAAAGCAACTGCAAAGCAATTTAGAAAAAATTTCTACATGGTGCGAATTTGGCAATTGACACTAAATAAAGAAAAGTGTGAAGTAATAGACATGACCACTATAAGAAATCCTCTGAACTTCAATTACGCGATAAATTAGTCAAAACTTACGGTCGTAAATTCTACCAAATACCTAGGAGTTACAATTACGAACAACTTTGACTGGAGAGAACACACAGAAATTATTGTGGGGAAGGCGAACAAAAGATAACGTTTCATTCGCAGAACGCTTCGAAGATGCACCAGCTCCACCAAAGAGACTGCCTACATCACACTTGTGCGTCCTCTCCTGGAGTACTGTTGCCCATTGTGGGACCCTCACCATGTGGGACTGACGGAATATATTGAGAAGGTTCAGAGAAGGGCACCTCGTTTTGTTTTATCACGTTACGGGAGGGGGGGGGAGCGTCACGGAAATGTTGCACGAATTGGGATGGAAATAATTAAAAGAAAGGCGTTATTCATTGCGGCGTGATCTGTTTGCTAAGTTTCACTCACCGACTTTTACTTGTGAATGTAAAAATATTTTGCTAGCACCCACCTACTTAGGGAGACATGACCATCAGAATAAAATAAGATAAATCTGATCGAAAACGGAACGATTTACGTGTTCTTTCTTCCCGCGCGCTATTAGAGAATGGAACGGTAGAGAAAAGTTATGAAAGTGGTTAATGGACCCTCAGCCAGGCACTTAAATGTGATTTTCAGAGTATCTATGTAGATGTAGGTTCCCACAAAAATGGTTTGTTGTAGACTTCTATACCGAATTTTGTCATTCGGACGAAACGTCGCCTTGAAGTACGAAGTAGGAGCACAGCGTTGTGGTCGAAGCAAATGTAATAATATCCGATGGCCTTTCCCACGAAGGCGTTCTGCGTGTGAAATGTCAGGAGTAGGTTAAGTGCTATACGAGCGGAGGAGCATAAGTAGTGCATTTGGTCGTGAATGTCAGACTCTAAGTTTCGAAATTTGCGTCTTAAATGTGCGAACTAAACATTTGATTGTGGCGAGAAAAGGTGCTCTCCTGACCTGTTGAATTACGTTAGTTTTTCAAAATACCTTAAATTCTTCAGAAGAAATTTGCGGTCCGTTGTGAGACACAATTTTTAGTGCACGCAAGTGCTCTGATAACCTTGGTGGCATTCGTGGAATGCATTGGAATTACAAGAGGATATTTGTTATAGGCATATACGAGAATTAGCCAAGGAGTCTACCAAAATGATCCAGCGAAGCAAGTATGAAACCGTTGCCATGGTGTATTACATTGTGGCTATGAGAGGAATGCTTGGCGCGGAGCAGCAGATTGTCTGCGTATGCGCGTCAGTGATCAGTGAGGCGTTCTGTTTTTTTGTTTTTTTTTTTTTTTGTGTGTGGTATCCCAAACCACGTGTAATTCTTACGTGCGAGCTGTTTCGCGCCTAGCATTCCCCAGTGACCTCTGTGCAGAAGTTTTAACACTTGCAATGATGTGGGGATTAAAACTCGTGTTCGTTCGTTAGGCGTGTCAAACAGAATCAAATTGGCTTTGACGGATGGAATAGTGCAATCACAGGCTTGTGATCTGTGACGAAGAAAAATTTTCTGCCTTATAGACAGAATATTGTACATTGTACTTGCAAATCAAATTTCAGACATTACATTCATCAATGTTCATGCCCCTACTGAGGATAAACTGATGAGGAAGACTTCTATGACCAACTAGAACAAACAATTGATAGCCCACCAACTACTAATATCAAGTAGTCCTGGGAGATTTTAACGGAAAAGCAGGAAAAGAAGACTGCTATACACCAACTATCGGAAGGCACAGTTTCCATGATGAGACCAACGAGAATGGTGAAAGGATGATCAACCTAGCCATTTCAAAGAATTTGAAAGTAAGTTCAACGTACTTCGAACACAAGAGAATCATAAGGGAACATGGTGCTCACCAGATGGCAGAACTACCAACCAGATAGATCACATTTTGATGGACCAACGCTATAGCCATAGAGTAATGGACGTCAGGAGCCGACTGCACATCAGACCACTTTCTCGTTGTGTGCAAGCTTAAACTGATGTTCACCTACATGCGTAAGAAGAAGGGGACACAGGATCCTGCTTTGAATATTGAGAAACTTTTTGAAAGTTCCATTAAAGAACAATATGCTATGGAAATCAAAAACCGTTTTGAGGCTCTAGAGACCTGGAAGCAAGAGAGAACGTGGAGGAAAAGTGGAAAGAAATAATGTCCACGGTACTAAGTGTATCGGAGGATACGTTTGGAAGAAAGAAGATAACGAAAAAGAGGAAATGGTTTAACGAGACATGCCAGAAGGCTACAAAAAAGAGAAGGAAAATGAGGGAAAATTGGCTGGCTGATAGAGAGAATGAGCAGAAAAGGGAAGATTTTATCAACGTAAGAAGGGAGACGAAGCGAATCTCAAGAGCAGAGAAGATAATATATTTAACCAGTTTGCTGGAACAAGTGGAGGGAGAGAGCCAAAACAAGAATTCGAGGCATTTCTTCCAATGCATAAAAAATCAGAAACGTGGATTGCAGAACCAAACTTTTTTCATTAAAGATAAGAACGGCAATTTGATAAATGACAAGGAAAGAATTGTAGAAAGACGGAAAGAATACTTTTCAGAACTGTTGAATCCCCCAGACACCCTAACGTAGGTGGTTGCTTGCAGACACTACGGAGGAAAGAAAAGATGACGAAGAACGGGTAGTGAGTGAAGAAGACGTGAAGATCGCTATCAGAGGACTCAGAAACAACATGGCCCCAGGGGAGGAAAGAATAACATCAGAACTAATCAAGGAGGGAGGTGAGAGCTAGCACTTACAGATATATAAACTGATCCAGTTGATATGGGAGAAGCAGACGCTGCCAGAATAATAGAAATTGATTATAATATGCCCAATATACAAGAAAGGAGGCATAATGGAATGTGGCAACTATAGAGGTATCAGCCTGTTGAATGTAACATATAACGTACTGTCTAACATCATACTCAGAAAATTGCAACCATTCATAGAGAACAACATACAGGAATACCAAATTGGTTTTCGACCAAACAGATCAACAATAGACCACATTTTCAATCTAAGACAACTGTTTGAAAAAACACTGGAAAAATGACAAACATATATACAGTCTGTTTGTGGATTTTCAACGGGCAGAATACCTGAAAAGCTAGTGAGAATGGTGCAAACCTCTATAGAAGGGTCAATGGCGGCAGTACGTTTCCGAGGAGTCAGAAACATTCGAGATAGAAACAGGTCTCAGACAAGGGCACGCGCTCTCATGTGTTTTGTTCAATGTCATCTTAGAGAAATTAATAAGAGAGTGTAGGCAACAGGAGTGGGCTGGAGTACAGATGGATGGTAACTTCAACTGTCTCGCATATGCAGATGACATAGTCCTGCTAAGTGAATCTAAGCACGAATTGAAAGGAATGTACCAACAAATAGCCAGCTGTGCACAGAAGGTTGGGCTTAAAGTAAACCAAGATAAAACAGAGTTCATGCAATTAGGAAGAAGACAAGAGCAAGAAGAATTTTTGTAGACAAATGGCATGAGATTCAAGTGAGTACACCAATTCTAATACTTGGGATCTTGGTTTACCACAGACAACAAATTTGAAATGGACACCAAGGAACGAATGGCAGTGGGATTGAAATGCATCCATTCCCTGAAATACACACTCGGCTCCAAATCAGTGTCTGTGAACACTAAGATAAAAATCTATAACGCGGTGATTTTTCCAGCGCTAATATACGGTTCAGAAACATGGAACATGACTAAACAGGACAAGGAAAAACTATTAATATTTGAAAGAATATTAATGAGAAAGATATGGGGACCAATTTTAGATAACGGGGAATGGAGGAGAAGGACAAATGAAGAAATCTACCTTCTGATGCGACAGCCATATATTTTACAGAAGATAAAGAGCAAGAGTATACAGTGGGTGGGCCATGTAGCCCGTATGCCAGAAGGAAGACAGGCGAAAATGACACTTGAAGGCAAACCAAACACCAAACGCCCCATCGGACGACCAAGGTAGCGCCGGATGGACGACCTGGTGAAGGACCTGGCAACCCTGGGGATTGAAGACACCTGGAGGAGCCGGGCACAAAATAGGGGGAAATGGAGGCAGCTTGTGGAAGCAGCGCGTGGTCTGCAGGGCCTGTGATCGCTGGATTCTGTTCATAGACAGTGACAAAATTTATTGTAACACGTATACAATTGATAGTGCTCGGCGCAAAAGAGATGGGGCGTTCAGAGCTGACAATTTTGTGGGACAAAATGGTTCTGATATCATGGGATGAGGCATCATGACAAGCACGAGTGGCATGGACTTATCGTAATACATAAGTAACGGTTAACGAAGCAAAGTTACTTAGAGACTTTGAAACGCTTTTTCATATTCCTTAGTCAACTGAAACGGCATGGTTTTCGTCTGAGTCAATACAGAGGGGCGCAATTTGCGCCGTGTTTAGAATAAATTTTATGTAGTACGTTAATTTGCCCAGAACGACTTGCAGTTCTTCAATATTCGTGTGCGAGTGTAGGTCCCGAATCACTTGTAAATGCGTAGTAGCAGGACGAGCGCCGTTGGCGTCAATGATGCATCCTAAAAATTCAATTCTTGTGTTGAAGAAGTAGTAGTTCCAAGTTACATTCAATGCCTGCCTCCGCGAAAAGTTTGAAAAGACATTCTAAATTCTCAAGGTTTTTCCGGCGTTGCCCGGAGCCTATTATGTCGTCAAGATAATTGAAACAAGACGCCACTTTGGACGTGAGTTGTGCCAAGAATTTTGAAGCACTGCCGAAGAGAAGGCCGGTGTGAGTATTGACTAAAACAATTTTCTTTGTTTCCTTGTCCAAAGGTAAATGCAGGTAGGCATCAGCCTAGTCTGTCTTTGAAAAGAATTGTCCTGCGAGTCGATACATTATTTCCTCAACTCTTGGAAGTGAAAATGTATCAGTGACTATGAATTCACATTGCGAAGAAAATCTCCACAACGACGAATCTTGCCGTTTGGTTTACGAATGATGGCAACAGGTGAAGCCCACTGACCCACTTTGATGGATTTCAGAACAAATTGATTCAAAACAATGAATTTTTATTTCATCGTCGTTGCATAGTGCTTGCAGCATTGGGCGTGCGCGGCAAATTTAGGGTGTGCAAGTTTATGAAATGTCGTGTGGACTGTGAAATCTTTGGCACATTCTAGAGTACCATTGAATAAATTCTCAAACTCGTCACAAAACTTGTGTGGCAACTGCATGTACACTTGACAGCAAAAAAAGTAGATCACCCCTGAATTCCAAAGTGGAGGCCGCACCATAGCATAGCTGTGTCGCAGGTCGTCAAATCATTCCACAGTACAGTTATTACCTACCCACAATAGGTACTAAGTAAGTCTCCTATTTCTCCTAATGGCTGTCAGGCAAGGTGCTAACCAATACTTTCGTACAACAATTATTAAAATAAGAGATGAGATAGTAACACTTGTAAATTAAATTTCGTTGCAGTAAGTGAAAAGTCAGATAATTTATTACACTTGTTTAATGACATGATATGTTTTTGTTCGTGATCTGAATCTGAACGCACTGTTAAGCAAACAACAGTTGTGTGCCTGATCGAGATGTGATTACAGGTCACGCAATTTTTCGTGGCCCCTCTCTGATCGGCGGCAGTCGGTTGAGATCGTGTATCTACGGAATGTTTATGCTCTCTACCAACCTTGCCTCGTAACAGCATTGTTCACCGTAGACCTCGTTAATGTACTGTTGATTTGTGCTTGGTATTAATTATTGTCTTACACTCTGATATTTGCTAAAATAAGTCTACATATCCCGCCGACTTCTTTTAGAAAAAATTTGGCTGTCCTTGAAAGTGGTGTAAAGAATGTTAATTCTGATTGTTATTCAGTTAAGATAGTAAAATGAGGCAGAAATAGTTGCTACACCTGATTAATAAATCCCTTTAAAATATTAATATTTCGTAGATATACGTTCCAGTTTTCTATTACTCAAATATTAAAGTGATACTTAATTTCGTGTTACATCTGTGACGCCTTAACCCCTTACATGTATTTTCTTTTAAAACCTGTAATTTATACGCCGTAAGTTGGCGGCACTGGGAGAAAGAGGCGGGGCTTGTTCTAACAGCCAATGCGCTACGAGCTGCAAGCGTCAGCTCCCCACATTCTCCGCTCAAGGGCGTGATCTCTAGGCATAAATAGACGTAAAACACTGACGTTTTCATTAGTATCGGTTTCCAAATTTCTGAACACTGAAATAAATGATAATCTTAGCACTGCATCAGGAATTTCATGAAGCTCATATTGTCGCTGAGAGGTAACCGCTGAAGATATGTAATATAGTGCAGTTCGCAGATGTCATAGATCATAAAGTAGTGGAATAGAATGCAGTGTATTGATGATTTGTTAGCTAAGCACAATCAGATACGAGATATTAAATATGTTCACAAATAGCGTTATACTAGTACCTGAAACGACGATGCAATACTTTTTTTTCCGGCAGGGACTCGAGCCCGGCACTATTTGCTATTGTATAATAAAAAAGAATACTGCTGATATATTTATTGTTTCTTCAAAAAATGTTCAAATGTTTGTATAGCTTATGGGACTTAACTACGGGGTCATCAGTCCCTAAACTTACAAACTACTTATCAACTACCTTATACTAAGGACGGCACAAATATCCATGCCCGAGGGGGGATTCGAACCCCCGACCGTATTGTTTCTTCCGGGAACTCCAACTCCGCACATACCGTCACTCTTAACGTTACACGATGAGGCGTCAGCTATCACATTGTCGTTCACTAGTAGTTAGGATCACACCGTTCATAGAGATGTGGAGGGGTTTGGTATTTTGAGGAAACAACGAAAACTCTATTTAACTTAGTAGCGCATGGATATGTGCAATGTTGATTTCAAACAAAGCAGAGTCCTGCGTTCTTTACCTGCCGTTACTGGAGGTGCAGATAGTATTTTTGTGGCCCCAGCGGGAATCGGACCCATACCTTAGCCATTACAAGTTAACCTCGCCCTGGTCTGCAGCGAATTACAGTTGTGTTAACATAATGTTTTGTCATAATGAAGTACTCATTAGACGGTACGACCAGTCAAATAGCTCAAAGGGGTCTGGGAAGGTAAGACATACGTGGCCACACGGAATGGCCACGTTGTCTGAGCGCCTTATCGCGGATTTTGTATGATATTATACTACGTTTTAGTATGCTACATTACGATTTGGTATGACATTTTGCTATAAGCTTAATCAACTATGGGCTCATTTTAATCAAGATTGTTGGGTAGCTGGTGCCACAATAACTTGAATATTACGTATATTTAAAGTTATGGAGAGCGTGGATTATGCATTAGAAAAAGGATTCTGAAATTGGGAAAGTAACTTCGTTTTGACATCTATTATTCACCACGTTCAGGAACACAAACAGACTTCGATGAAGGAGGTTTCTGTGACTTACTAGTATGGTCAATGACAAGGTATCCGCCAACTTGCAAGTGTGTCGAGCAATTATTCTTCACGGTGTGGTTGCCTTCAATAGTCATATTGGGGTTAAAATACAGCATTGTTGATTGTGATACAATGTCACATCGAAAATGCGATGCGAATCATAATATCCAACTGGAAAGGATGGGGGGAGAACTTCAGTCTCTGCCATTTCAAAGGTTGGATACTGGGATTTGTCGGAATAGATGTCCATTTTAATGGATATATCAGTAATTGCATGAGGGGGGATTGGAACCCCCAACCGCAGCGGCCGTACAGACCGCGACTGACACACCGTAGACCATTCGGCCACTGCGGCCGGCAGCTGGCAGTCGCGGTGGTGGCCAACAGCCCACAGCACGGCGAAAAGTGGGACACTGGGGGTCAGCCAATGAGAATGTTTCTGGGTAGCATTGGCGCAATTTCTCACAGTAATGCAGTATGCTACACCATCTGTTAAGTTTTCCCACGCATTCCACTTGTGATGTGTTCTCCCAGCTACAAAATTTCTTAACACCTGGTACCTTATGGCCCTAAGCCAGCCATCCTACAAGTGGTCTGGGTGTTCTTAGCGTCTCATGAAATGGATAGGCATTGCAGAAATACACGTAATCTAAGAGTACATTGAGAAGGAAACGTTATAATAAATTATGTTGTTAATTACTCATAAATGAAGGCTCACTAGGGTGAACAACAAACATCCACCAGTGTATAAATATGTGGTTTCAAAACGTCCATCCAACCAGTAAGGACCTCTTCCTCTTAGTTATTAGTTCGTACACCAAAATTTCAACTTCATTGTCATTTCTTAGGCTTTCGTGTAGAATAATGAATTAACAACGAATGTATTTTATCGGGTACACCAAAGTCAAGTAATTAAATTGAAAAACAAAAAAGAATTCAAATGTTTGTAAAACTATGGGACTTAACTATTTTCGTCATCAGTCCCTGGGCTTACAAATTACTTAAACTAAATTATGCTAAGGACAACAAATACACCCATGCCAGAGAGAGGACTCGAACCTCCAACGGCGAGCACTGGAGCGCTGGGCAGCTAGGAGCCTTGGAACGCTCGGCAATTGCAACAAATCAGTTGTATTTTACAGATGTACGATTTTCTGTAGAACAATGTATTAACACCAAATGTATCAGTTCGTAATTAGATAGTTACTTAACAGTTGTTTTTTCAGTCCACACAGACATTACCGAGGTGGGGTGGCTTGCATGCCTCAACGATACATATAGTTGAAGCATAGGAGCAACCAGAGTGGAGCGATATCTGTGACGAGGCCAGAAAAACCTGTGGTTCCTGAAGAGGAGCAGCAGCCGTTTCAGCAGTTGCAGGGTCATCATGATTGACTGATCTGGTCTTTTAACACGAACTACAGTGGCCGTGCCATACAGTTACTGCGAACGGCTGAAAGCAAGAGGAAACTACAGCTGTTACATGTGCAAAGTATTCCGGAGGTAAAATAGTCCCCCCATTCTAGTCTCCGGCCGGGGACTGCTCAGGAGGATGTGTTCATCAAGAAAGACAATACTGCCATTCTACGGAATGGAATTTTAGATCTCATGATTGGTTAAGAAGTTTAAAAAATTTAAAAAGGGAAACGGATAGGTTGAAATTAGATATAGTGGGGATTGTGGTGTCGCACAAGTCCAAAGTGCGCGCCACCTACTTTCGCCGCGCGCCGCCATGCACGCACGGCGCGGCGTTCTTACGACGTCAGCCACGAGCGCCCTCTGCTACAACTCCGCTCGCAGCCACCACTGAACGACATCGTTCACTTGGGACTGAGATAGGAACCAGCTAACACTTCGGAATCAGATAGGCACCAGTGAAGACTTGGCTATCGTACAGGCACTAGGCAGACCTCTAGCTTAACTATGTATCAGCATTCTGCAGTACTGAGTTATGTAAAAGTTAAGTATTGTATAAATTCTGTGCAATATATATCTCGTTCTAATTTACTCTAGTGTTTCTAGTTTCTGGCTGCTCCCCTCAGTACCTGCACCAGCGTGCTATCTTTATTCCTGTGTCGGTCTCATTCCACTCGGCCACCGACACCTACGACGGAAACGAGACACAAAAGCGGCGACGAGGCTGGGACACAAAAGGGATTAACAAAGTTCGATGGTAAGATTAACAGGATTTCTGCTCACGCGAGTACAGTGCTGGAAATAAAACTCGTTTGGGGGTAACATAGTAGTAGTTCATATAATGAATAAGACAATAGGAATGTGGGTTAACTACTCTGAACAGCACAGTGATCGCATTATCGTAGTCAAGATACTCACGAAGCCAACACCGGCCATGGTAGTACAAGTTTATATGGCAACTTAATGATGAGATAAATTAAGTCATTCAAACAATCAAGAGACGAAAACTTCATTATCATGGGGGACTGGAGCTCCATAGTAGGAAAAGGAAGGGAAGAAAAAATAGTACGATAATATGGACTTGGGAAAAGAAATGAAAGAGGAAGCCCTCTGGTAGATTTTTGTATGGAACATTTTAATCATAACAAACATTTGGTTTAAAAATCCCGAAAGACAGTTGTATAGTTGGAAGAGACCAGGAGACACTGGGAGGTATCAGATATATTTCATAATGGTACGACATAGTAAGAGTACGCGGGAACGGCACTGCAAGGTAGCAGGCAGTTCCGCAGCACATATGGAATTAGGAAGATTAACAGTTATGTTCCAATGAAATACTTGTACAAGTGTATAACAAGGAACAGTGTGATTATATGTAGTTTGTTGTTTCGCGGCATAACAATATATTATGAAACAACTGGCACCCCGACTTTTTGAAAAATTAACTACGAGCGTAGTCTCGAATTCCAAAGCTTCCACAGCACATTACTTCAAGAGAAGAAGATCCACGACCTGTGTGCTGCTTCTGCGTGGGGACATCAGATATAACGAATAAGCCAGGTCAGTGGCCAGAAAATTTTACTACACCCACTGACGATACAAGTAGTTCTACAGCCCTCACGCGCAGTGCTACGCGATTAAATCTCGCGACATTGGCACGAGTGTGGTAGCAATATCGCCGAGGGAAGTGTTGGAGTGAGAGAAAGGGACAGAATTTAGGTGAAGGCCAACTGACTTTTATCTAAAGCTCTTCCCACGTATCTTTCATCACTTAAACCCCGCCGTACACTACGACAGTAACGTGATGAGCCACGTGCATCGTTCGTGTACTGCCCAATATTGTCGGACGCATTTAGACCCATCTGACCTAAACAAAGTTTATTTCTGAAATCTGCCGTCGGCATTTGCAAGGTAAGCGGGTAATGCTGTACCATAACTATTAAAACCTGCACATGAACAAAATCGATATTATCAGCATGAGTTTCTCTGTTTAAACAACCCAGTTACTTTCGACATACATTTATTCGTACTATCTAAACTCGGCCGTGCTTCTCTGTGGACCAGTCTGTTATGAGATGAATGAGAAAGTAAAGAAGAGAATTCTTTTAAATATAGAATCACTGAGAACATATATCAGTCACGTCAATAATCTGTTTTGCCTTGTTGTGGCTATGTGGAAATAAAGGAATGTTAGGAAATAACTGTTTTCTTAAAATAAAAACAACTATTATTTATTCTCAAGCCAGAGGATTGAGACTTTTTTTTGTGCTCCGTTTTCTGGAGGAAACTTATACAGGAGATGATTTACTCAAATCAAATGTTTGTATAGTCTATGGGACTTAACTACGGGGTCAGCAGTCCCTAAACTTACAAACTACTTTTGAATTACTTACGAACTAGGACGGCACAAATATCCATGCCCGAGGGAGGATTCGAACCCCCGACCGTAGTGGCCGTGCAGACCGTGACTGAAGCGCCTTAGTCCCTTCGGCCACCGCGGCCGGCGATGATTTACTGATTCTTGAGCATGTGACATGTAATCGCCTTTGAAAAAGGCAATACTCTCCAACATTTTGTTAATCTACCCTCCATACTTCGTCTCTCTATCTCTCTCTCTCTCTCTCTTTTGTCTTCCTCTTCCTCTTCGTTCCGCTCTTGCTTCTCATCTAGTCTTTCATCTCCTTTCGTAACATTGTAACTGTCCAATATATACATGTTACTGTAAAACAGCCATTTAAACATACACGTCCCTAACATGCTATTTTAAGAAACGTTATTGCTTTCATGTGTCATTTTTACCACAATAACTGATAGGTATGTAGAGCAAAAATTTGTAGCCCATCACGTTTCATTATTCCCTTAGTAATGTTAGTGGACATTTCAGTGTGTAATCGGAAAGGTAAAATCAGAGTTTTTAATATGAAAGCATCATCTTTCAATTCCCACTCTGAACGGCTTCTTCTGCATATCATTTTTGTTTCGTGCACATCCACGACACAGTACCTTTCGATTATTATGTGTGCGATCCAAACTATCGACTGCACACAGACCAGCGTAGCACCACCAGAACGAGGTTTAGAAGGCGCTGCAACACGCGCTAGTAGCGACAGGACGGGCGAAGTAAGAGTGATGTCAGGTGTGCCACAGGGGAGTGTCGTGGGTCCGTTGCTGTTCACGATACATGTAAATGAGCTTGCGGATAACATCCGTAGCTCACTGAGGCTTTTTGCAGATCACGCTGTAGTATATAGAGAGGTTGTAACAATGGAAACTTGTATTGAAATGCAGGAGGATCTTTATCGAATTGACGCATGGTGCAGGGAATGTCTATTGAATCGCAATGTAGACAAGTGTAATGTGCTGTGAATACATAGAAAGAAAGATCCTGCAACATTTAGCTACACTATAGCGGGTCAGCAACTGGAAGAAGTTAATTCCATAAATTATCTGGAAGTAGGCATTAGGAGTGATTTAAAATGGAACGACCATATAAAATCAATCGTCGGTAAAGCAGATGTCAGACTTAGATTCATTGGAAGAATTCTAAGGAAATGCAGTCCGAAAACTAAGGAAGTATTACAGTACACTTGTTCGCCCACAGCTTGAATACTGCTCACCGATGTGGGATCCGTACCAGGTGGGATTGATAGAGGAAGTGGAGAAGATCCAACGCAGAGCAGCGCGCTTCGTTACATGATCATTTAGTAATCGTGAAAGCGTTACGGAGATGATCGATAATCTCCAGTGGAAGACTCTTCAGGTGAGACGCTCTGTCACTCGGTACGGGCTTTTGTCGAATTTTCTAGAACATACCTTTTCCGAGGAGTCTAGCGGTACATTGCTCCCTCCTTCGTATATCTCGCATAGAGATCATGAAGATAAAATCAGAGAGGCATATCGACAATCTTTCTTTCCGCGAACAGTACGGGACTGGAATAGGAGGGAGAACCGATAGTGGTACTCAAGGTACCCTCCGCCACACACGTATCGGGTGGCTTGCGGAGTATGACTGTAGATGTAGATGTAGACACGCCCACGGCCGACGCGGAGCAGAGCGCCCTCTACTTAGCCAGGCGTACTTATTGGTCGGCCTCCCGACTCAAGAGCAGCAGCCAAAGAAGTAGCATTGCATGTTGTGTTAATATTGTAACTCTGAAGGAGACTGTCCCTCTTCAAGTCTGAAAAAGTTAAGTATTTGCTTTTGAACATAAATAAACTTATTCTATTAATGTGACTATATGTTCTAGTTTTGCTTCCACCTCCGTATCATTATTAGTGTACCGGCTGCTCTTACATCCCCCAGTAGCAGAAAAAAAAGTTTGTAATTCTATGGGACCAAACTACGTTGGTCATCAGTCCCTAGACTTACAAACTGCTTAATCTAAGTTAAACTAGCCTAAGGACAACACACACATCAATGCCCGAGGGAGGATTCGAACCTCCGACGCAGGAGGCCTCGCGATGCGCAACGTGGCGCTCCTGACCGCTCGGCTATTCCCGCGCGGCCAGTAGCCCATACACCAATATAAGATTAATTGACCTCCTTGCATAATTAATATTAAAAATCGGTTCTTCGGTTTTCATGATCAAGCATTATACGATGATTCTTGAGTTATAAAACATGTAAAGTTAACACATTAACTAGAGCACCAACAGTGAGAAAAAAATTGAAGATGTATATTAAATTTCTGAAATTGTGTTAATTCGTAATGATGCTCGGGGTAAAATGTCTACATTGAGTCAAATAGTAGCCATTGGGTCGAGGATTTAAATAAGCGTGCACAACGAATGTTCGTCAGTGTGTCGTCTTCAGCTTGCTGGTTGTGCTCTTTTAGTGTACGAGTATAGCCCGGAGTGTCCTAAGATTCTGGGCGACATTTTGTCACGAATGTTTGCGATGGTGAGGAATTAAATTAATTGTTGCATGCGAAAAGTTCTAAGGTTTCTGGAGTTTCATTTCAGTCGGAAACTAGAATAAATGGAATCGTTTCAGTAAATGGCAAGGACTCAGCGGTGCTGAAATAGTCCCGTGGTCTAAGGCGCGTTGCCACCGATTGCGCGGCCTCTCCCCTTCTGAGGTTCGAGCCCTCCCTCGCGCATGGGTGTGTGTGTTGCCCTTACCATAAATTGGTTTAAGTAGCTTGTAAGTCCAGGGACCGATGACCCTAGCAGTTTGGTCTCTTAGATTCAACACATTTGAACAAGGTCTCACGCGTGCGAACTATAATTTCAAGATGTTTATTCTCATTGTTATTAACTCGTAGCGTTTTACTGCTTTTAACTGGTTTACAATTGTGTGGACGACTTGGACAGCATAATGGATATGCTGTCTTTATGTAACTGGCGCGCCCGTTTGCTAGAAAATGCTCTGCTTGCACGAAGTAATTGCGGATTTTTGCACCGCAGTTTTTTTTTTAAATTGACTATTTATTTATTGATATGAGGCCGTCTTTCGCTCATATTTCTGAAATAAATTAGTTGGATGTACCGACAAGTATAAAAATCAATATTACTCAAAGAAACACACCACAGTGGGTCTAGGTAATCGCCACCATGCTGCCTTGGAACTCCTTCACCTGCAGGAAGGCGTTGCTTTTTCTTACATGAGGCTAGACACCATCTTCTCACAAACTATCAATAATCAAGTGTGGTTCTCGATGAAGGCCCTACTGCCTAATATTACCACAAACAGAGGGTAGATAATGCCTACTTACTTTCTACTGTTGTGCTGAAATACTGATATCCATGCATATGGCGCACTTCGTAACAGTTTGACAGATATTGTATTCCGTCTTCCTAGAGTTGTAATGTCAATGGTTATCTGTGCTATAGGTACAGTTAATCACCAGTGCAACACACACACACATCATTAGGAATACGTATGTTCTGTCAATTAATAAGAAAAAAAAGAAAGGAAGACTAAGGTTTAACGACCTCTCCGGGGGACACCACCTTGACGAAGCACTGTCCGTGCGGGTGGAGAGGCTTACGTATCCGCGTGAAGCAGAGGGCTATACCGAAGGTAGAGAACCTACTGCCGGAAAGGCCTCAGCTGATGGATCAGACTAAGAGTGTCCCACAACGTCCCGTCTTCCTTATCCTCTCCCAGTCCTTTCCCAATTCCTTTCCCAACCCAAGGTGTGACGCGATCCGTGCCGAGGGGTGCGTGGCACATGGATGGATGTATCTCGAACGGAGCCTCAGGGATACCGGGCGACCTCCCTGAGTAAGTAGCCTTGCACCACGCAGGGTTATCGTGGTGTGGACCATATAAATCCCCAAATCTCGTGGGACTAAGATAAACACAGAGAAAGAAAGTATTTTAAAACAATCTGAGGGGCAATCTGAGACCACAGATACTCAGACATCGGGATCAGGACCGATGGAGTGCACTCCCACTTCTGAATCAGGGTCTAGACCTGAGCAAGAAGTGGGAACCTTAACAGACAATTTGGACCAGATTAGGATTAAGGCCTTGTCTGGAGCTCAGAGGAGGAGAGCCCAAGACCCCCAAAAAGAAACTGCCTCAGGTCGAAGGGGATACACAGACCCCTTCGACGTCAAAGACAGGTGGCAAGAGGTTTAGGGAGGAATCTATGACTCCCTCCTCTCTGGACAAGCGTGATCCTGAAAGGCTGAGGCAGGAAATAGGGAAACAGACCTATAGTACTGCAGTCTAGGTCTTTAGAATGGCGGTTGTCCAAGAAGGATACCCACTGGTGAGCATCACCTCGCAGCAGGAGCAGCTCGTGCAGATAGCCCTCTCTGAAGAGATTGGGGGAGACGCTGGTCCAGGACCCAAATTCAGGAGGGTCTATCTAGATCGCGGTGCCCTCATTTTTGTCTGCGAGGGGGAGCACTCAGCAGAATGGCTTAAGGAAAAGGTGCCCACGATATCCCCGTGGGAGGACACGAAGCTGCTGGTCAAGACAGCAACCGAACTCCTGAAGACTGCAAAGGTATCAATATCGGTACCAAAGATCCTTAAGGATGTCACTCCAAAGACTCCGTTCGAGAAAATAAGGGTCCAGAACCCAAAAGTCTCGACAGAGGATTGGAGGGTAATTAACCAAAAGGTCGTTCCAGAAGGATGAACCCTGGTGGTGGAGGTCGGAGAGAAGTCCCTGAAGGCAATGCGACAGCAAGGCCTAAAACTGTTTTTAGGGTTCTCGCAGGTCGCCGTCAGGGTAATCAAAGACCTAAAAGGCAATAATGGCAGTAAGATGGGGACTGGAAGTGCTGCAGATAAACCTGCAGCACAGTAAAGGGGCCAAAGCTGCCCTGAGCCGTCGCCCGGGGAGACAGGAGGTGGACGTGGCCCTGATACAAGAACCCTATTTTACAAAGGGGGTGTATCGGGCCTCGGTGGTACTGGAGGTAAGCTGATTTATGCCAGAAATCTAAAAAACTCCAGAACATGCATTTATGTTAGAAATGGAATACCTTTCATACCAATGATGGATTTTTGTTCCAGAGACTTGGTGACCATCAGGATGCAGCTACGTGAGGAAGGCATCAAGAAGGAAATTGTTTTGGCCTCGGCATACCTTCCTTATGAAGACAGCTCTCCTCCTCCTTTGGAAGTGAGGAGACTGACGGAAGCGTGCCACCGGCAAGGTGACGAACTGTTGGTGGGATGTGATGCCAATGCCCACAATCTATCGTGGGGCAGCAAGGACACCAACAGTAGAGGTGAGCACCTTCTTGAATTTCTCCTATCTAACAACTTGGAGGTCCTGAATAGGGGTGATGAACCTACATTCAGGAATAGTAGAAGGGAAGAAGTAATTGACATAACTTTTGGTTCCATGATGATGGGAAGTTACGTCAAAAAGTGGCATGTGGTCCTGGAGCCATCCTCATCAGATTACATGTATATTAAATTCAAGGATGAAATGGGAACCAGACAGACCATGGCCTATAGGAATCCCAGGAAAACGGACTGGGAGACATATAGGAGAGACCTTGACTTCAGCCTATCGGAAATTAAAACTTCGATGAGGAATCCAGCAGAGTTTGAGGAAGTAGCAGAGGCCGTAACCTCTGCTATAGTGACCTCATACCAGGACAACTGCTCAATCACTAAGAAGTGCACAAATAAGAGTGTGCCTTGGTGGAATAATAACCTGGAAATGCAAAGGAAACAGGTACGAAGACTGTTCAACCTTGCGAGGCGCAATGGACAGTGGGCAAAGTATCGTGAGGCTCTTGTCAATTACAACCTTGCCATCAGATGGGCAAAGGAGGCATCCTGGAAGGTATTCTGTGAGGAAGTGGAGGGAACGGCTGCTCAAGCGAGACTTCATAAAATCCTCACTAGCGTACCAACTAATCCAGGAGGAACATTGAGGAAGGAGGAGGGGGAGTATACAAAGACAGCACATGAAACGCTGGAACTGCTCCTCAAGACTCACTTTCCTCAATATACTCTTGGGGATAACTCAGACCAGAATGTGATTTCTGAGAGACAACGGTTCTCAAGTATTCGCAAAGAGGACTGGGATCTGGCCAAGGAGTGTGTCGATTTCAGTAAGGTCTGATGGGCGGTGGGAACATTTCAACCGTTCAAGTCACCTGGCTCCAATGCAATCTTTCCAGCTCTCCTGCAACATCTTATTAGATTCCTATGTAGGTTCTTCGGGGTTAGCCTAGCAGCAGGAATCATTCCCAATGTCTGGAGGGCATTGAAGGTTGTCTTCATTCCAAAGCCAGGGAGAATTGATCATACCAAGGCCAAGGATATGAGACCAATCAGCCTGTCCTCCTTATTCTTAAGACATTGGAAAAGCTGGTTAATGTGCATGTTGGAGAAAGGAGGTTAAGTAGGGTTCCTCTACATTCAAACCAACATGCATATCAACCAGATAAATCATGTGAGACAGCTGTCCACCAACTTGTTGGGAAGGTGGAGAAAGCACTACACTTTTAAGAAATAGTCCTCTGTATCTTCCTGGACATTGAGGGGGCTTTTAGCAACACTATCTTCGATTCCATGGTTAGGGCAGCAGAGGTGCATGACCTAGGGACCACTATATGTAGGTGGACTAGGGCCATGCTCAGTGGAAGAAAGGTAGAGGCTTCCATGATGAATGAAAAAATGGTAATCAACACCACTAGGTGTTGCCCGCAAGGAGATGTTCTTTCCCCTTAATTGTGGAATCTAGTGGTGAATGATCTCAATGGAGAATTAAACTCTAGGCAGTACTTTTGCCAAGGATACGCAGATGATCTTGTCATAGTAATACTTCGCAAATTTGCTGACACAGTAAAGAATATGGCACAAGGTGCGTTGGACATTGTGCAAGACTGCTGCAGAAAACAGGATCTGGGGGTTAGTCCTAAGAAGACTGTTGTTGTACCATTCACAAAGAAGCATATACAACATGTAAAGCTTTTCAATGAAGCGCTACCTGTGAAGGGGACAGTGAAATATCTAGGGGTTACCCTAGATGAGAAACTGACATGGACCCCTCAAATTAGGAATATTTGCTCCAAGGCAAAAGGTACTTTAGTAAGTACCAGGAGAGCTTGTGGCAAAAATTGGGGCCTGAGCCCCAAGGGTATGCACTGGATATACACCACAGTGATTAGACCCAGGATCACCTATGGGGCGGTCGTGTGGTGGAAGAAGGTAGAACAGCAGGTTGCTGCTAAGGAGCTTGGGAAGGTGCAGAGATTAGCCTGCTTAGCCATAACAGACGGAATTAGCAGCACACCAACTGCTGAGATGGTAACCATGCTGGATATGCCCCCATTACACCTTTGGGTCAAGATGGAGGCAGCAGCTGGTGCATACAGGCTCAAAATTGGTAACAAATGGAACTCTTTGGGATATCCAGAATCACACACTAAAATAGTGAGTGAGGTAAATATAGGAAAGGTTGGGGAAATGCCAGCCGACTATATTATAACCCCATACTGCTTCAACAAGCCTTTCAGTATAACAATTGTAAGTAGGGAGCAGTGGGAGAAAATAGTTCGACACCGTACGGGGGATATTGTCTGGTTCACTGACGGGTCGAAATCAGACCAAGGCGTTGGTATACGGGGTGCAGCCAAGACTGGAGGGCGTCATCTCTCTAGGAAATCTGGCTTCAGTATTCCAGGCCGAAATCACTGCCATCAGGGCGTGTGTGGAGGAGAATTTGCATAGGTCCTACAAAGATCGTAGCATCTATATCTATTCAGACAGCCAGGCAGCCCTGAGATCACTGGCAGCTGCTGCAACAAGGTCTAAAATTGTTGCAGAATGTCACAGGGTTCTGGTGGAGCTAGGGGAAAGCAATAGAGTAAACCTGTTGTGGGTCCCTGGCCACTCGGGGATCAGTGGCAACGAACATGCCGACAGATTAGCCAGGATGGGGGCAGAGACTCCATTTATTGGACCGGAACCTGTCCTGACAATCACCAAGGCAATGATTAAATTGGAGCTACGTAACTGGCTCAGAAGACAGCACGTAGAATATTGGACCAAAGTCCATCAACAAAAACATGGCAAGGTAATGATGCCAAAGCCTTGTTTTAAAAGAAGCTCTGCAATCCTGGGTCTGAACAGGAGAGAGATTAGACTCATGGTTGGATTGCTGACAGGCCATGGGAATTTCAAAAAACACCCACGTACAATGGGAATAACAGAAGAGGACCCTAAATGTAGGATCTGTGATGACGGTGATGAAACTGCATCACATCTAATCTTCGAATTCATTGCATTGGAGAGTAAAAGGCACAGAACATTTGGGACAACCAGACCCGAAGAAATTGTGTCTAATAAAGAACTGGTAAAGGGCCTCCATGCACTGTTCAAGGGCATTGGTTGGCTTTACTAGATATACAGGAAGCGATACCACACAACAAACTTAGTTTCGGTGCGGGCAGTGGCGGGTTAGACCAAGACTGTTTTGGCTTTCCTGAAAGAATCAAATCAAATGGTTTAACGAACTAGCGAACTAATAATAAAATAACCATATCCGAACTCATTTTCAGTTCAAAATATTCCATTTGTTGTAAATAGATCGATTTTTCTATTACGTAAATGTTCCATATCGAAAAGAAATGTCTGACCTAAAAACAAAAACTCATTTGCGCACAGGAAATTGATCATACGTAAATTAAAATCCCATACCTTGAATAATTCCTACTTATATTTCTATATGTGCCAAAGGTTTTTGCCATAAGCACCTTATGAAAGTTTAATAGTATAGATTACCTGTTTATTCCTAGACATATAGTCACAAGGAAGTCATAAAATAGCAAGCATTATACTTTTTCAATGAAAATATTCCTTTTCCTTGAAGTAGCTGTTCTTGATGAGAGAAATTTAGTAGCATCACTTTCTCGCCGCTCCAGAAAGTAACTGCACCGTTAAAATGCCTTTAAAGTATGAAGTATCGTGTACCTCTTGCGCCACAGACACTGGCGCGTCATCCTGAAGTTTATGGCCCACTCAACGGTAAAATATGTCTCCGAGATACAAGATCAGTATACAGCTGCGTACAACCAACTTACGAGTTTTCAGCTTTATTGGAAACAGTTTCTAAGTTTGCTGCAGGTAATGAGTGTTTTTCGACGTGAAATTAGGCCTTCAATATATATGCATTTATTCACAAAACACTCTAAAATATGCACGTAAAACAGGCATATGAAATACGTATAAAAATATACTGAAATAAAAGCGGTTCCTTTCTAAATAGATTATCAAAATTCCAGGTCAACCTTGAGCAATTTCATTGGACAGAAGTCACTACAAAACAATAAATAAAACAATGTGTTTGTATTAAAAATTTGCAGAAAACATTTGTAAGTTAGCTATTCCCTTGTATTATTTTCACAGTTACTGCAGAGTCTTATGACCAAGCAGTTTAGTCCCATTTCATTACTAAACCAACCGAACAACACTTTATATTCCGAATGATATTGTTGTCTAGTAACGTCTTTTTAATGTAAGACGCATCCATCTCACTAGAATGCAAGGGTTCTTGTGCGAAATATAACTCTGATTTATCTCCTGTTAGAAATATTACACTCACAAATTTAACCCTTAAGAACTTAAAATTTCTTCACTTTCAGCAATTCCTTCTTCACTCTACAATTTTTTTTTCTTTTAAACACTACAAACGTCCTTTTGGTGTAATTTAGTTGAAAGACTGAGTTTCGAATACAGATTGAAAACAATGATTAATATTTTCGAAAACAGCTAGTGCGAATATGTGATTCTTCAGGAACCATATTTATCACTTAGTTAAGGAATGAAGTGTTCTGGATAGCCTAGGCCTAGAGATCATTTGTATAAATATTAGATAATGTTCATACGTTAACTGCTGCGATTGTCAGTCCTCAGGATTACAAACTACTTAAACTAACTTAAAATAATTTATGCTAATGACAACACACACACACACACACACACACACACACACACACACACACACACACACACACAATGCCCGAGGGAGGACTCGAACCTCCGACGGCGAGCAACCGTGTGTTCTGCAGCAAGGCGCCTTAGAGCGCTAGGCCACTCCACTGCGGCAACATATTACAAAAACGGAAATGTTGTAGCCATCCTACAGCACAGCGTCAAAATTTAAATATTTTGCACCTTACGTGTGGTCTTTGGTGTGCTTTATACGGTTGATAAAAGCACCATTTGTTCGCTTAATATCTAGCCAATTCATGATGGTTTGCACCGGCTGGTATTGGAGTTTTCTCATAAGCGTATTTCATTTGAACAGTGCTGGGAAAAATTAGAACAGCTGTATTTTGATCCGATCACGGCAGATGCAACCTGGGCGCTAGCAGAAGTATTGATAATGTGACCTCGGGATGCTGTATTGTGGACAAGGATGTGGACAAGGGCTGCAACTAAAAGAAGTGATTAGTTCACATATAGTTTTATTACACATGAAAGTAATACTTGGATGTGCTTGTCATGGTACGAAGTCCTGTCTAATATTCAGTTGTGCTATGCTTCAGTTAGTTGCTTTCAATAGCAACTGTTGCGGCTAGTATTAAGGCTGCTGCCTCCCTTGGATGGCCCTGTTCTGCTGGATCGTTGAACTTCCTGGTACTGGCTGCAACTGCCGTACTCCTCCGTACTCTGCTATACTGACTCGTTGCGCTGAGGTGGAGTAGCCGAGCGATCGGCCGCGGTGGCCGAGGTGACTGAGGCGCTCCAGTCACGGTCATCACGGCCACTACGGTCGGGGGTTCGAATCCCCCCTCGGGTATGGATATTTGTGCCGTCCTAGTTCGTAAGTAGTTCATAAGTAGTTTGTAAGTTTAGGGACTGATGACCCCGTAGTTAAGTCCCATATGCTTAACAAACATTTGAACATTTTGTAGCCGAGCGGTCTAAAGCGTCTCGCTGCGGAGCACGCGGTTGCTCGCCGTGGAGGTTCGAGTCCTCCCTGGGGCATGGGTGTGTGTGTTGTCCTTAGGTTAGTTTACTTAGGTTTAAGTAGTTTGTAAACTACGGACTGATGACCACGCAGTTTGGTCCAATAGATTTACTAACATTTGATTTGACTCGTTGCTGTGGTTTGCAGGCATATCTAGCCGAGTCCCCTTCTACCTATTGGCCGGCGCGCGAAGCCGGCAAAGAGGTAACGAGACTGTGCGCGCCCCCGGCGGCCGAAGTACTGTGGAGTGACTTATCGCCTCTTCAAGTTGCGCGGCGACGTGTGTAGACTGCCAGCGTTGTTGCGAATAGCGATGCCACAATAGTTTCCACGTCGTCCTCTAACAGCGAAGTGACATAGATGGTAGAGCGTCATCGACGTGAAGGATTTAACAAGGAGTGCTTAAATCCATATGGGTTAGTGTGACATGAACTTGTACTGCAAACAGGCTCAATGCCGCGGAGACGCACTCCCACAGCCAGATGAGCGGGTTTGTAAGGCGTCAAATTTTGGCCTTCCACGTAGCGGGATGGTCCTTTCACACAAATAGCACAGACGTTGCACGTATTGTGTCAGTTCTGCATAGATGCTGGCTGCAATGGTCACGTGAACATTCTCACACTCGTAGACGATCTTCTGGACGTCCAAGTAGTTCAGACGTTCGCCAACATCGTCAACAAATTTTACAAGTTGGCCACCTCATTTAAGAAATGGAGACAGAGTCTCTCAGAAGCTGTTGACGTTGTATCATATGTATTTTTATATTTAGAAATGTTCAAATGTTTGTAAAGCTTATGGGACTTAACTGCGGGGTTATCAGTCCCTAAACTTTCAAACTATTTATGAACTAACACATACTAAAGACAACACAAGCTTCCATGCCCGAGGGAGGATTCGAACCTCCGTCGCGGGAGGCCGCTATATCCGCAACGTGGTGCTGCAAACCGCTCGGTTACTCCCGCGCGGCGTTATATATAAAGTGCTATGTTGCACGTACTATTTAATCTCCATATTTTAAATAAGATGACCATCTTGTAAAATTTGATATGACCAGATGATGGTGGCATAGCCTACTGGAACTGGCCGTCATTAAATAGGTATTTTTCGATCTTGGCTTTTCACTTTTGAAGATCATAAATCTATCAGATTACCTCCATAGCCTGCGATGTCATGCAGTATCAAAATTTTGTAAGACTCGTTCTTCTACCACTCGCGAAACAGGATCGTGATATCTTGTTGCAACAGGACAGTGCTCGCCCACACACTCAACAGACTCTGTTACACGTTCACCACCATTTCTGGACTTGTCTCGGATAGAGCACGTGTATGATGGGACGAAACTGACACGTACGACTCGTTAACCCCAAACACTTACAGAACTCCATGAACAGTTTGAGCAGGCGTGGATAATTGTATCCCAGGACAGAATACGCCATCTTTTCATCGAATGGATGCCATAATCAACGTCTGCATTGCCCCAACTATTGATCTTTAAACGTAATCATTTTATGTACTCCATATACACTGTTTCAACAATATTTGGGCAACTCTAAGAGGCTGTACTAATTTGTATTTCCGTCAGTGTATACAGTTGCAGTGGGTATCAACAGCATGCGACAGCGATATGCACAGATACAGATGGTGGTAGTATCATGTAAAGGTAAGGTAATGCAGTCAACAATACGAAGATTGGTTTGAACACCACAGTGCTTTACTAGGCATGGTCCTGTTTGGAGGTGGTATGTCGTTGCCTTTCTCCGACCTTCGAACTGACTTACCCAGCCAGTTATAGGGGGACCTACAGTTTAACGTGAGTTCCGAACCACGGTGCTACTCAGTATTTTTCACTTGAGCAGTACTGCCAGAGGTGAAAATTGGAAAGTGACAGGTAAAAATCTTAGGACCTGGTGGGGATCGAACCCGCGACTTTGGATTTGTAGTCTACCAATGTGCAACAGAGGCTCACTACAGAAGTATAAAAGGGTGCTGCATTCCGCTTATTTATGTGGAAAGATTTCCGACCAGATTATGGCCACATGACGATGATTGACAGATTTTTAACCCGGATTGATAGTTGGAGTTGGATGTATGTGAAATTCCATTTCGGAATGGTCACGAAATTCAATATTCCGATTGTGCCGAGAATAGCAAATTATAGAGATTACGTCTCTCTGCGAATAATGCACTTGATGAACGAGTGTAGCGGCATTTGCGTACAGTTGTCCGCACTGACAGACACTCAACACTGCATAATACAACTGCAGAAATAAATGTGGGATGTCCAATGAATGTATCGGTAGGTACAGTGCAGCGCAATTTCGCCTTAATGGGCTATGACAGCAAATGATCGACTCGACTGCCTTTGCACGAAAACATCTGCAGAATCTCTCCTAGTTTCGTGACCAGGACCCTTAGGCAAATGGAAAACCTCGGTTTAGTGAAACGAGTCCCGATTATATTTGGAAAGAACTGATGGCATGGCTCGATTCTGACGTACAAAGCAGTGGTCCCACGTCTCAACAAAGCCATGAGCAACCTGGTAGTGGCTGCATAATGTTGTGTGCGTTTCTTTACTCAGAATGGACTGGATTATATGTTCCAAATGAACTGATCATAGCTTGGAAATGGTTGTGATCGGCTACTTGGTGACCATGTGCAACCAATCATGAACTTCATACTTGGTACAATCAATAAGTTGTGAGACTTGACGTCTGGAGGATAGGCACCCACAAGACTCTGTATGCTGCCGGATCGTAAAGGAAACACTATGTTTCTTCTCCAGTTATTACCTGGTTCAGAAACATCAGATCATCGTCCTCACAATTGATGAGGTCACCAAAACTTCTCATGTGATGATCACGTCGGTCTTGCGAAAGGATTCATGCCACACTATGCTGGGTAACACGAGACGTGTGAGGTCGTCCATCAGAATTTTGTGGCAAGTAAAATGGCTGACCTCTACTGCTGCTGCGAGAGCGTCTATTGATTGGGAGGTCTTATCATGCACCGATATTGCAAGTTCCTGGATCTTGAACTACATTCGAACTGTTCGAGGCTGATTAATACACCCATTATTTTACAATCAAATGTTCAAATGTTTGTTAAGCTTATGGGACTTAACTGCTGAGTCATCAGTCCCTAAACTTACAAATACCTTATACTAAAGACAGCACAAACATCCATGCCCAGGAAGTATACGAACCCCCGACGGGGAGCGTACTCGCGCATCGGAGCATAGCGCCTTATGCGCTCGGCCACTCCGCCGCGGCATCTTCCAATCCTTTCCATCCTTGCACAAAACTTCGGAGCCACCTAAACACAACACTGTGACTCAATGCGTCCTCATTGTATACCTGCTGCATCATTTGGGACGTTTCAGCAGTGGTTTTGCCTAATTTCTTCCAAGACTTGATGTTGCCCCTTTGCTCATACTATGAGACGTCAAGATCTGATTGGTACATTCCACACACCGCCAAACAACGACCGTACGTCTGCTTTCGGTGCATGTACTCAATTGTCTGTAGCAGGTGCGAGAGAGAAACTGACATGGAAACATACAACGACATCTCCTATGCGCTATAGTGCACCACAAGGCCGTCAAGGGGTCAGTCTCTTATTGACCTACTGAATGTACCATGTATTTCCCAAACATGTATGCAATTTTTATGCGCCATGTCACTGGGTGACATCTGTATACGATAGGTTTAATGAACATTCTGAACAATTCCTGAAAATAATTTCGACGGCAAATCACCTGACATCATTCACATCCAACAATTAGTTGCACATTTATGTGCGCCTCGGTTGCACAGTGGTAGAGTGCCTGACTACAAATTCACAGGTCGCGGGTTCGATCCCAGCCAGGTCCTAGGATTTTTATCTGACGCTTTCCACTTCTTTCGCCTCTGGCAGTATTGCTCATGTGAAAAATACCGAGTAGCACCGTGGTTTGGAACCCACGTTAAACTGTAGGTCCCCCTATAACTGGCTGGATAAGTCAGGTCGGAGGAAGGCAACGGCATACCACCTCCAAAAGGACCATGCCTAGTAAAGCACTGTGGTGTTCAAACCAATCTTCGGATTGTTGACTTTTTTTTTTTTTTTTTTAATCGCGACATCAATTTGTGCACAAAATTCTGCATCGGAAACACTTTGGTAGTTATCGACGGCTTACGGGATTAGTATTCCTGCAGGGGACTTCCAACAACCAGTTCAGTCCATTCCGTCTCATGTTGTTGCACTTCGGCGGGTAAAATGTGGTGTTTTCAGTAGTAATATATCGACTGCATACCGACCAACGTAGCACCACCAGAACGAGAATTATAAGGCGCCGTAACATGCTCCACTTAAAAGAAGATGCTCTACTTCGCCAACGGCCGCTGCAGAGTGCAGAAACACTCACCTATCCACGACGAGGCGACACATCAAGGTCTACACCACATTTTGAGGTATCCCATGAGTGATTAAGGGCAATAACAAAAACCAGAGAGAAATAAATCATCACCAATGCAATTCCCTCCACTAACAAAAAATAGTCTGATTATACTCAGGGTCATTTGATATTCCATGCATTTTGAAACTACTGTTTCGGAGAAACAGGTATCGTGTACCGAGTTTGAAGTTAAATAAAGAAATTTTCCTAATAGCTGGCTAGGTTCACTGCAAAAACTATTTAGAACCATGAAAAAAGGCAACAAATTTCTTTATAGCTGGCTATGTGCTATCTCGCTATACTATATCTCCACTAAAGTGGGTACCAAACTTTTATTTATTTATTTTGTGACAGTAAAACGCATTCGTCAGTATTCTTTACATAATATACAGTATGAGAGAAGTTCACTACACCCTTGTCTACACAGATATGTGAGATTGATACTGTTTAAAATCCGTTTGGAGTCTGCTTGATATGTTGCCTTTCCATTTACACAGTAACATTTACCCAGAGACCATTAATACACACACCAACACATATTCACAAATGGAAAGCAACACTTTCTTCAGAAACTTTCGCATCCTATGGTTCATGCAGCTGGCTGTTATGTGATTTCTTTTTAGTGATTACAAACCCGTGTTAATTGTATGTACTGGTACGCCAAAGCAGGTAGTAAATATCGATGCAAACGAACAAGGAAATGAATATGTTGGACAGACATATGTCAAAGTCCTCGGATTGTGAATTCTCTTCTGGTGTAGTGCATCATTGCTTACTACAAAAGTATGTACAAAATCTCTGCTTTTATTGGTGTTCTGTACAACCTTTGTATTGTAAAGGTCTCCGTTAGATTCAATACAAAATAAGCATTTTTAACAATCACGAAGAAACCCTCTTCATCTCTATTGAACTCAGTAATACAATATACGGCTGAACCATGTAAGTAGGACGGCAATGGGCATACGAGATGGCCTTGACCCCTACCTAGAGGTCATTCCAGGAATGGTGATGTAATCCTACCGGGAAGTCTGCCAAGGTCATCACTTTAAGTCACGTACCATCACATTCATCCCGGGAATTGAAGGCTAATCTCAGAGGCCCCCAGACACCCAGGCCCCAGGTTTCACAAGTGTGTATTCCATCACGTTCATTCTGGGAATTAAGAGGCTCACAGATGCTGCTTACGTCAAGATTTCCCCCACCCCAGGTCCCCAGGCTATTTATGTCCAGTTCAGCAGTGCAGGCACATTGTTTTTATTCCCTTGAGGTAAAGATGAGCCGCAAGCAGCAGCAGCAGCTGCAGCTATCAGCAGAAAAAGTATGACAAACGTGCAACTTGGTATGTTGTAATCTAATAGTATTCTCAAATGTACACTCTCATTAATGTATCACCTTCACATACTGAGTAAATTAAACACAAAGTTGGAAGGTGTATGTATGTGATTTAGAGAAGTAATATTTGTTTTTTCTTACTTTTCACAGCACATCCACCACCACCTACATCACCGCCTTTTAACAAGATGGAATGGACGGAATAATATTCTTGTATTTGTCACTGCTTTCCGCTTTTACACGTCCCTTTGTGTGTTGTTCTTCCTGTGTGCACTTGTTATTCGTAATATATATTCGTAATAAATGTTTGCAGATCCTTCGAGTTGAACTTCTCTGGATTCGATGTTTTCAGAAATATTAATTCCAATAAACAAGATGTGTGTGGTTATGTCTCTGCCCCGACCTGTATTTTATCTTGCGTTAAACGTATAGGTAATTTGCCGAGTTTGTACGGCTTTTCCCTTACGTACTCCATATATGTCGTCTATTTGTGTAATATCGTACTGTTCTTCGTTCTGTTTTACTTCTTGACCAGCTCTTCTTTCTGCATTGCTAACGTTTGCGAGTTTATTCAGATTATTGGTTATCGGCTTAAACGTTTCTGAGAGCGTTGCTTCTCGCTGTTGCTGATATACTTTGAGAAGTCGTAATTTCCGCCGAATAGCTTTCCGAGCTTCAATAATTTGTTTGGTTATACTCGACATAGTGCCCTCACTTCTTCAGGTTATCGACTTTTGTGGCAATTCCTCTTATTGCCCTCCATTGTCATTAACATATACTCCACGTTTCTTGAGGTCTCTAATACGACCGTCTAATGCAGCTATTTGCGCTCTAATTGCGTTCGTTGTTTCCTTGCAGTTACTACACGTTATTCGCGCAAACCTATCCATTGCATACTGACACAATAACGTACGCACACCCTCTTTTTTAAGATGGAGAATTTCTTGGAAGTTGCGCATATACCGATCGTTGTTGAGTTTCCTTGTTTTGTTGATAACCAAGAAACCATACGGTGCACGATTCCAGCAATCACCACATACAGATATTAATATATTAAATGTCATGTCAGATCCTACGTGTGCCTGGTAAATATGCTTTAAATTTGTGTTATCCTGCCTGAAAGCAATAATGAGATTGGCATTATCTCTTATTAACTGTTTGGGAATCTTCAAATATGTCTGACTCAAGTAAAAAATATCGACATTCATGTGACAGCCAAAGAAAAAAATATTTGCAAATATGATCCTGATTTTCCACAGCAACGACGTCGAATATAAACACACTGTTCGATTTTACCTTATCAGGAGGTGGTATGTCATTGCTTTCACTAAAGTTCTGGTAGCTAATACCATTAATATTGTGTAGAATTTCCTGTAACATCTGCTATTTTGGTTGAAAAAGTGTTTTTGAAAATATATACACATGTTCAAAGTGAAGTCCTTGAGGGTGTCTTAACAGAGAAAGAACAAGAAAGAACAAGGTTCGTCTTCCCACAGTCTGATGGCCCAACAATTAGTGCTTGTATGTTGTCCGGAAGCAGGGATCCATTTTTTTTATTTTATTTTATTTTATTTATTTATTTATTTTTTTTTTTTTTGCTTGATTACCAATACTACTACAGGATACTGCGAACCCTGGTTGTTTACCTTCTTTATTTTTTCTAAGCGTTCATTCACTATTTATGGAAAATATTGGAAGTCATTAATTAGAATTATTGCCTCGACTAAAATGTTTGACATGGTTGCTATGGATGGTTTTAACGTATTAACGTTCCCGGCACACAATTTTAATCTGCCAGGAAGTTTCATATCAGCGCACACTCCGCTGCAGAGTGAAGTCTCATTCTGGAAACTTCCCTTAGGCTGTGGCTAAGCCATGTGTCCACCATGTCCTTTCTTCCAGGAGTGCTAGTCTTGCGTGTTTGCAGGAGAGCTTCAGTGAAGTTTGGAAAGTAGGAGGCGAGGTACTGGCGGAAGTAAAGTTTTGAGGCGGCATCGTGAGTCGTGTCGGGATAGCACAGTCGGTATTGCGCTTGCCCGCGAAAGGCAAAGGTCCCAGGTTCGAGTCCCGGTTCCGGCACACAATTTTAATCTGCCAGGAAGTTTCAATTAAATCATTAATAATTTTATTTATAAAATGACCAATACAGGTAATTAAATTTTCATTTTCAATAGTTTCTTTTTAAACAGTTTAAAATTGAAAAATGTATTTTTAATTGAGGTGAATTATAGAGTTAATTACGATTTTCATTACAATGTTATTTCAAAATTTGGCAATATTGCAAGTCGTGAAAATGTTATACATTTTTTGTTGTAAATTCTAGGAACCGGTTTCTTCATTGTAAAGTAGAGAATAGCTTTTGCCCTATTGTACATACAAACAGGCAGACTGCCGAAGGCCCGCACTGAAGTAACTGACATGTGGGCCTTAGCTGCTGCAATACAATTTCATTCCTGACTTTCGCAGACACTGGAGCGTTTCCTACTGAGAATGTGAAATACTATCTAAGTTTTTACAATACTGTGAATTAAAAATATCAGTCAATGAAGGCATCACGAAAGTATCAGAAGTTGAAGGATTCGTTATACAGTGAAGCGTAGAAGGAGATGTTAAAAGATGCTCCTGCTCCTCAAGCAATATTTATGGGTGAACGTTCCACGGACATGCTGGCTGAAACAATGCTTATGACTAATGACGAACTAGCAAACGAAAGTGAAAACTGAAGAGAAACCTTTCGAAACAGTTGATGGCCAGAGTTTATCAGATAATACGAATAGGAAAAAAAGAAGCCAAGATAAGTAGACAATATTCTTATACGTTACAAAATTAAAGCTCACCCAACGTGGAAACTACAGGTTTACAAAACTTGGTTGCACCTGATTAAAAAAGATGGAGTCCTTATCCCAGGGGAAAAATAAATAATAAAAGGAGGCAATCACTTTGATAAATATGCAGCACTCAGTTCCTGGACGATAAACGTTCTGTTGAAGCGCGAGAGAATTATCAGCAAGTGACTACACGCAATCTGCAGCAGTGGGCTCTAGCAGCAACACGAAAGTTCACAGATTTTGAATTTAAAGTTTCTGACAGCTGTATTCACAGATTCAAAAATAAGCACGTAATTCTTCAGCGAAAAGTCACAAAATTTGTTTCATGAACAGAAACAGCGACGACTGAAGAAAAGATGAGCTGGTGCAGACACGTTTCGAACCAAGACGTTAAAACTGATAACGAATTTTAACAAAGATTTTGTTATCAACACTGACCAGGCAGGTACTTATTGCAGAGATTTTAAAAAATTCATTATTTATTTTTACATTTTTCTGGCACAATCTCTCAATTTCGGTTGTTTTTCTCTCTCCAGGATGTCAGTATCAGGTGGTGTACAACAGGTGCCTGTCTGCCAAAGGCAGAAAACCCATCTTCGTCAGAAGACGAGACATGAATATAGGTACACATACTTACGCCACTCAATATGCTATCACTCTGTCTCGAAAAGTCCTACCTCAAGTGTTCGTTTGATTACATGAACCAACTGGCAACTTTTTGCCTCGGCTTAAGAAAACAATAAAAAATATGAGCAAATTTATAAAAACTTTGTAATCATGGGCCTAGCGTAGGGGTGGTTCTAGGGGTTCAAACCCATCCCGAAATATTGACAAAATAAGTGTCAGTCTATTGTAGCACAATGCTCGTCCACACATTGGCAACGTTTATAGAGAACATTGCGAAAGTTTCTCTAAGAAGCCATTACAAATACTACATAGATTTCTGATTTCTCCTAATTTCCATATTTCAGGAGGAACGAAGAAGATTAGGATTTAACGTCCTGTCGACATGTGGTAATTACACACTGCGTACATGATTGCATAGTTTTATCAGAAATAGTGAAGGAAATCGGCGACCCTTTCTAATGGAACCATCCACGCATTTGCAGTGCGTTACAACTGCGCCACCTCACTCGTTAAGTTTTTTGGAGCCCTGTAGAAAGACATTCGTGACCATGGGATTGCTGCGGCCGAACAGGTGCACATTTGGGTAGATTCATCGGTCTGTAGGCACTGACCGTCTGGTCTCACAGTGGGTTAAATGTATTGCAGTTGATGATGACTCCTTTTGATATAATAAGCAATTTACCCAGTTTCGTTCTCCCTGTCTTTTCCATTGGAGTGCATTTTGTAGATGGGCGTGACTTGTAGTCTTTCCTAATCATTAGAAACAATTCCTTGGGCAAGGAGCCCGCAGTAAATTGCGGAAAACAGGGTGGCTAATTGGGTCGTAAATTCTGGGCACAACATGACATGACTCCATCATGCCTTCATGCCTTGTAACTGTTGTGCGTTGAAGGTATGAGCTGTTTTAAGCAATTTTAGTTTCAATTTCAATGTTACTCATCTGTGCATCAGTGGAGCTATTGAATGATGGCGATATTTGTATTCCTTTGTAAAGAAATTGTTGGAGATGGATTTTGGCAATTCGGCTTTAGTTTTCCACTTTCTACTTCAATTCCTGTATCAACAACGAGTGTCAACACTTTATTACCATTTACGGTTTTATGTACGACAAAAACTCGAGGAATAGACGGCTTCTATCTCTCTCTCTCTCTCTCTCTCTCTCTCTCTCTCTCTCTCTCTCTCTCTCTCTTTCAGAATGCAAAAGGTTTCTTCGTGATTTTCCTTTTATTCCAACTATATTTAGCATACAGTTCTTTCGGATGTAAAAGTCCGTATATTTATGTTGTAATCGGCATTAGTACCCGTTTCTTTTGTTGCCATCCCACGTTAGTGTATTAATTTGTTGAAAAGCCCTCCAGAAATGCAATTCTGGCTACGCCTATGGTTGTAATAATATCTTCCAAATCAGGAACGTCTACGTCAGAACTATATACTGATTTTTTAAACGTTTTATCAAGTCTTATGTGGACCAAGAACGGTACTGTTGATTATTAACTCTTGCGGAGGACAAGCAAAGTCTAGAATAAACGAAGAAATCTTTCAGGATGAGGATAAATCACCAGCATGTACAACCGTGCTCAAAAGTATCCGAACGACCTGAATTGCATCTCGCATGAAACCCAACTAACGTACCTGTCTTGCGGGTACTCTAATCGCTCCTCGGTACAGTCATTTGACTATTTAAAATTGTTGCAACAAGTCACCACTAGAAAACACTGCTCTGTATCGCAATAACTTAAGATGTAAAGTAATACCACGATATACAAATATCAGTGAACGCCTTATTATAGATAAGACTGTCCTTAAGGTTTGCAAACTCATATTTATTGTAAGAATTGACATACCTGAATGTTACCATTCTCATTACGACGTCAGATAGGTAATGCACGTAGTAAGTTTGTCGAATTCATGATTGCTTGTTCGAAGTAAAATACCGTACTTATAACACAAAAGGACAATAAAAATTTAAGTTACTCACGGGCAGCTAGTTGAGAATATGTATGAACTTCAAATGACACAACGAACCGTCTCGTTTTGCAGATGAACTGAAACGCAGGTCATGCAGACAAAGCAAAGATTTCGCGACTGACGGAAACTAACAGTCATTCCTGACTAAGCATACGGAGAGTGATTTACCTCGATTTTAGACAGTATCAGTTAACAAATATCAACTTTAAATTACAAAGCCGGCAGCGGTGGCCGAGGAGACTGAGGCGCTCCAGTCACGGTCTGCATGGCCACTACGGTCGGGGGCTTCGAATCCCCCCTCGGGCATGGATATTTGTGCCGTCCTTAGTATAAGGTAGTTGATAAGTAGTTTGTAAGTTTAGGGACTGATGACCCCGTAGTTAAGTCCCATAAGCTTAACAAACATTTGAACATTTTTGAAATTACATAACGTAAAAACTTTAATGGAAGGGAATTACTGCCCATTATCTATTGTGCCTGTTAACGAACTACGAGAGGTGTTAAATATTCCTTCTTCACAAGTAACATACTTGAAATGACGTGAGGTAAAGCTTTGTATTGGACAGGGATTCGTACACAGAACCTAATAGGATTCTTATCGAAGCACAATCAGCTGTGACATATCAGATTTTCTCGGCAATAGCTAGATGTTTTAATTAAATGATGAGACGAAACATTAATTTTTTCCTTCCCAGGACTCCAACCCGGCACATATCGCTGTTATATTCTAGAGACAACGAACGCTAAATATGGGTTTGTTACACCAACAGCGACATGTGAGCATATTTTAACTGGAAATAATATGACGAAGAGTTAACTGCTGACAGGGAATCGAGCCCCACACATATCGTTGTAGACTACACACAAAGAGACGTCATCAGCTACCGAATTTTTCTCAACCAGCAGCTCGAAATAAATCCTTGACCTTACAGTGATCACTCAAATCATTCTGTGTCTCACTGGGAGTAAAAAACGTCAGATATCGTGAGTGTTGACAAAGAATGAAAATACATTGAAAATCAAAATGATTATCCACCAGCAGATATGTGCTCTCATGCTAGAGCTTGATAATACAAAATGAAAACTTCAGTGACGGGCCAGGATTCGAACCCATTGACGCACAGTATGTGGAGATGTTGAGAAATCTGCAGTTTTGAACAAACAACTAATTGTAGTCAAGCTCAATTGCCACGAAGGGATCAAATTCCACGTTACGGGCGGTCTCAGTTGCATTACCAGTCCAGAACCAATTTTATTGACATACAGAAGCTCAAATAAATGTTTGTATAGTTTATGGGACTTAACTACGGGGTCATCAGTTCCTAAACTTACAAACTACTTATCAACTACCTTATACTAATGACGGCACAAATATCCATGCCCGAGGGGGGATTCGAACCCCCGACCGTAGTGGCCGTGCAGACCGTGACTTCAGCGTCTCAGTCTCCTCGGTCACCGCGGCCGGCAAGCTCAAATAAAAGAAGGAATATGTGTCCTGTGACCCTATACAGCGTTTGTTTCGTCGCTAGAAATAAATAATATAATAAAGGTTACTGATGATAGAGTTTCTACATGTCACCACTGCTCATTGTATTGTGGTTCAACCTGAGCTGTACTAGGTAGAAAGGGAATATCATGTTGCCGGCCGCGGTGGTCGAGCCGTCTGCGGCGCTACAGTCATACTCTGCACGGCCACTACAGTCGGGGTTCGATTCCCCCTCGGGCATGGATATTTGTGCTGTCCTTAGTATTAGCTAGTTCATACGTAGTTTGCAAGTTTAGGGACTGATTACCCCGTAGTTAAGTCCCGTAAGTTCTACAAACATTTGAATATTTTTTGAATATCTTGTTGAATGTGAATTTCAAACTACAATGCCATTACACCTTCTTCAGTTGGTGGTGCCAGAAGGGAATAGAATCTGTCCCTCCCTATCAAAAATCATCGGTAGGAGTTGGAATCGAATCCCGACCATAGGTATATAAGCTATCATCAGTCCAACAGACCACCAAATCCTCTTTTCTGTGACTCGTTTTGAGATCGTAACGCCGTTACGCCACACTGGTTGAGAATTCTGGTACACTGGCTCCCTGTACTGCTTTGCAGCAGATTCAGTACATTCATTTACTTGTTTGACTGAATCACCATGATCTAGCTGCCTCGGCTACCTGGTGCATACATTCGACTCTATTTTGTAATCACCGAAATAAAATCACGTAACTACCACATAAACAGAACAGAACGCCGTGCTGGATCCCAACGGTCTCGTATCACTAAGCTGTCGAGATTACAGACATCTTATCCGCATGGCTTTAACGGATCGTGCAGCCACGTCTCGATCCCTGAGTCAACAGATGGGGACGTTTGCAAGACAACAACCATCTGCACGAAAGTTCGACGGCGTTTGCAGCAGCATGGACTATCAGCTCGGAGACCATGGCTGCGGTTACCCTTGACGCTGCATCACAGACAGGAGCGCCTGCGATGGAGTACGAGACCACGAACCTGCGTGCGCGAATGGCAAAACGTCATTTTTTCGGATGAATCAAGGTTCTGTTTACAGCATCATGATGGTCGCACCCGTGTTTGGCGACATCGCGGTGAACGCACGTTGGAAGCGTGTATTCGTCATCGCCATACTGGCGTATCACCCGGTGTGATGGTATAGACGTCTCCGTCACCTCTTGTTCACATCAACGGCACATTGAACAGTGGACGTTACATTTCAATATGTTACGATCCGTGGCTGTACCCTTCATTCGATCCCTGCGAAACCGTACATTTCAACAGGATAATGTACGACCGCATGTTACAGGTCCTATACGGGCCTTTCTGGATACTGAAAATGTTCGAATTCTCACCAATTGAAAACGTCTGGTCAATGGTGGCCGAGCAACTGGCTCTTCACAATACGCCAGTCACTACTCTCGATGAACTGTGGAATTGTGTTGAAGCTGCATGGGCATCTGTACCTGTACACGCCATCCAAGTTCTGTATGACCTAATGCCCAGGAATATCAAGGCCGTTATTACGGCCAGAGGTGGTTGTTCTGGGTACTGATTTCTCAGGATCTATGCACCCAAATTGCGTGAAAATGTACTCACATGTCAGTTACAGTATAATATATTAGTCCAATGAATACCCGTTTATCATCTGCATTTCTTCTTGGTGTATCAATTTTAATGGTCAGTAGTGTAGAATGTCCATTCAAAATCTGATCTCAATCGGTAGCACACATGTCAGACCCTCTCCTTTTGAGACTTATTTACAAATCGGAAGTTTGTGGAGACTGTTTGCCCCTGCTCCCCACAATAAGTAATCTAAGTGACATGCACCAATGTATGCAGTACCTCGAATAATCTGAACACCACAGTTTACTTTAGTCTTCTATACTAAAACATGTTCGTTTCTTCAAAGTACTACTTATGACTAAAACGTATTTCTATTTAACCTTAAATTTGTTAAACAGCTATAAACTGTCATCTAAAACAGGTCCTTAAAAATAGTTCCTTCATGGTATGAGCTCTTTTTAAGATAAATGTGGTAAAATCAACAGTTGCGTACTTCTGACTAGTGAATTCGGCAGACATACCCATAAAATGATCCCACTTATCTGTTATAACTGGAGCGTCTGCAATAACATTAATTTTATGATATTGCTGTATTATAATCTGTATGTCACAGTATTGAAAGCTTGAAATCTGGAACGAATTTGAATTCGGTGCTCATGCAAGGGCTCTGCGTCCTGTGTGGCACTTCGTTTCCAGTTTCCTTGTGAGTCGGTTCTTACTTCTGTCAAGGCAACATGTCACAGCTCAATGAATGTTCAAATGTCTGTAAATCTATCGGACTAAACTGCGTGGTCATCAGTCCGTAGCTTACAAACTACTTAAACTTAGGTAAACTAACCTACGGACAACACACACACACACACACACACACACACACCCATGTCCCAGGGAGGACTCGAACCTCCACGGCGAGCAACGCGCGCTCCGCAGCGAGGTGCTTTAGACCGCTCGGCTACAGCTCAGTGAGTTTGATAAAGGTCGTGTCCTAGTGCTTTGTAATGACGGGTGGTGTATCAGTTCCGTTTCCTGTGCTCTGGGATACAGCAAATCCACTATTTATCTCTGGGTGAAGAGGGTGGAAAATGAAAGCCACGTAAATCGTCTTCGTCTCTCTGGACGCCCACGAACTACCACAGAGGATGAAGACAAGAGAATTCTCCGCTGCAGTGTTGAGGACCCTTTCAGGAGCAACAGAGAAATTATAAACATCCTGCAGCTAACAGTGAGCAGGTCGACCATACGTCGTCGGCTCAACACAGGAAGGAAGGTATGACGGAAAGCGGCCGTTAAGAAAATGCAAAAACTGCAACATAGGGTGGCCAGGTTAATTTTCGCACTGGCCTACAGAAGGGAGCCGCTTTCGTACTGCGACCGAGTTATATTTACCGACGAGAAGGTATTTTCAACTGCTCAAAATAGTTCTGTCCATGTGTATCGACCAAGTGGAATGAGATACGACCATAAATATGTCCAGCAGAGGCAAAGATGTGGCCGAACGTCCATCACAGTTTGGGGCTGCATATCAGCAAATGGTTGCTGCGTGCAGTGGGAACTTGAGCGTCCGCTTTGTAGTAGTTATTACTGCGAAATACGTGAAGACATCATGCTTCCTTCTGTTCGTCAGCGATTTCCTGGAGGTAAAATCATCTTCCAACATGATTGTTCCCCAATCCATACAGCCAATCTTGTAAGACACTGGTTACAGATGAAAGGAGACATTGAGCTGTTGGCGTGGCCTCCAAGAACTTCGGTCCTCAATTCCATAGAGCATGTGTGGACAGACATGAAAAAATGAGGAACAAAAGACCTGCACCAGCATCCAAAGCAGGGTTGTTAGAAGCAGTTCGCGCTGCGTGGGAAGAGATGTCACAGAGTAACAGATTCATCAGAAAGAATGTTGCCTCTCCTCCCCGGCGATTAAATGCAGTTGTAGATGAGGACGGGAACTGAACTCAGTACTGAGTGTACTGAGTTAATAGAAAGAAGGCTTTGTTTAAAGCACATAATGTTTAGTTTCAGTTTAACTTCTCTTCAGCGATTAAGTTGTTGTGAACAAAACGAAACCTTTTTTTAATTTTGACAGTAAAATTTTAATGTCAAATACATCGGAAATATTGCATATCAAGACGAAAATGTTTATTTTAATGAAGAGTAACTTTTTTCTCATAAGACGCATAATGGTAATGAAGACTGAGGCACCAAGGAGAGACCATTTATGTTGTTTAATTTTTCTCTTTTTCTGTTTATGCCAATTTGAAGGCTCTACATTCAGTTCAGTTCTCTTTACTTTGGTGCAGGCGCACACAAGTTCCAACGCAGGCTCAAACGTGAGATCCTTAATTTTAATGTCAAGCAGGAGCCAAAGTGCTAGCTACATGGTGGCAAAGTGGAAAGGAGGAAGACTATGGATACAAAGGTCTCGGGTTCAATCCCTGGTCAGTACCACCATTTTCTGCCATTTTAAACTTATTTACCTCGGTCAGTGTTTGTTGATGTAAAAAATACCGAGTTGCCTGTGGTCTGAAAGCCACTTTAAACTGTAGGTCACCAACAATCGCAATAGGTGTCGTTATTTCCGGTCAAACATGCACACATCTTACTGTTGGTGAGTAGCCGGCCGCGGTGGCCGAGGAGACTGAGGCGCTCCAGTCACGGTCTGCACGGCCACTACGGTCGGGGGTTCGAATCCCCCCTCGGGCATGGATATTTGTGCCGTCCTAGTTCGTAAGTAGTTCATAAGTAGTTTGTAAGTTTAGGGACTGATGACCCCGTAGTTAAGTCCCATAAGATTTACAAACATTTGATTTGATTGTTGGTGAGTAAGCAATTGGTACTTAAGCTATATTCGTGGATGAAAAATTATGCACGGTAGGTGTGCAATTCGACTGTCGCTCAGACAAAAATATTTGTATCCCTATTTTACATTCAAACACCTAGCAGCTGGAAAGAAAAACCGATATGTAACATTTGATTTTACTTAGTTAACAATCCGATTACGTGATGAGTTCGTATCTACGTCTATGAACTTCACATCATGCAAGTCATGTTTAAATGTGTACACACTTTGTTACTTCTGAATGGAGGTATATCAGACATCAATCGTGGTTATTTAACAGAGACAAAAGGGTCTTGATAAGAGTCCCGGTTAATTACAAAAGCTGTTTCCTTTTATTTTCAAGTTTAAATTTGGTTACTGATATTGGCGAAAATTTCGGTAATTCATAACCCTTCATGGCTAGTCAGCAATATGATATGGTTAGATTAGATTAATACTTGTTCCATACATACGACATTTCGTAATGATGTCGAGCGTGTCTGAAGTGTCTTGCAAACTAAGTCGTGACTGTTTTATCAGGACACAATTTATTGACTGAAATAGTGTAGCTAAGCCACGCAACAATCAAAAAAATAATTCTTTTAATTATAAAATAACAATTCTTCTTAGAAGTTTTTGTTTAAATTCTGCCCATAACAGTTTCTTCAGTATAACACTCTTGTAAATATTGCAATATACTTGACAACCAAAATTCACAAGCAATGCAACTCCTAAAGCAGAGTAATGAAAGGTAGAAGTTATTACGATCCTTTGGTTCCTGCGTTCCTAGTGTAGCCTTCAGTGGAGAGCAGAGGTGGCCGGGCGGAGACCGGGAGTTGGGCAGCGCGGCGTGGCGAGACGACGGCAGAGAGACTTCAGCAGCTTCCAGCGGCGATTCCGTTCCGGCGTGTTCCAGGACGCCTTGACGTGGCTGTAAGGCCGGTATTTAATGCGGCGCGGAAGGAGACACTCGACGCTGCTTGGCGGCCCGCGGCGTGCTGTGATAGGCCGCTTTCGTGTCTACTTCCCCCACGTCAAGTAGTCCGTGGTGTCGCTGATACTGCGCCGGCGCCTGGCGGGAACGGCCCAGCGACATCTCTCGGCCACGGCTGGCGTGCGTGCCTCGTGACGTAGCTGAGTCGAGGCGAGGCGCGGGGTTTAAGCAGGGTAAGCTCGGTGACTCTGTTGCGCCGTGGCGCGTGTACTGGCGCACTTTTGTCTGTTGCCGTTGCGCGCCACGGCAGTGTCATTTTAATGAAAGATTTCCTTACATACCATGATTCAATTTCGTTACCACAAATTTTCACTATCTCTCTCTATGTCTTTTTTATCTTTATCTCTCTCTCTCTCTCTCTCTTTCACGCACACACACACACACACACACACACACACACACACACACACATTCTTTGTTTATTTTTACTTGTTTGTTGTGCTCGACTATCTGCGAGGCACGAAAACGTTCGTGAATGAGATTCTTAGTTTTGAGTACACTTGAAAAATATAAATATAACTATGGGAGTTACTGATTTATGATGCTTAGTTTGCAGTATTGTTAGTAACTAGACTCCAGTCCCTAAACCCAGTTACAGAAATGCGAATAAGACATGTTGCGTATTGCAGGCCGTAGTAGCAGCGTCCTTGAGACGCCAGTTATGGTCACTTCCCAGCACGCTGTAGGAACACATCGGTTCGTTTTCTTCCTGCTACTACTGTACTGAGATTTGGCAACAAGGCAAGGTCTGTTTGGCAACACTGTGATCGACGAGTTACTTACTGGTGTGGACGGAATTATTCCTCGAAGTTCACTTGATTTTTCTTGTCATTTTCATTGAATAATCGTAGTTAATATCGCTTGAGGTGTAACAAAAAGTATATAAATTTACGTTTTCCAGCCCAGAAAAGTCGTTGCACGTGGGAAAGGCAACTAATCTCGTCCTTTAAATAGCGGTTTACGAGTTCTAGCCACTATTGACTTCGTAAGAAGAAGCCGAAAAACATACCTCTCGCTAGCTCTGTGGGAACACGCTGACCTGTGAAAAAGCGTCTGTTAAGGTTCGCGGTTCCAGTCTCGCTGTCTATAACATATTGATCCTTTCTGTGAAAGATCTACATTTAGTCAGATCAAATATCAATAAGGAAATCGCAAGGTAATACTTTCGGCTCATAGTGGAATGGCGAAAAAATTACAATGCTGACAAGCAAATTTTGTGTTTCTAGGAATACATCAATTTATTTGTGAAATGCCACATTTGCAAACCTCTTGATTGTGACACATACCCATTCGTGCCAACAGAGGCTTGTGTACAGATACAGTTTTATTAAAATAGACTTTCGTCGTAAGATTATCGTGCGTAGTATTCTTTCATTTCTTATAATACAGTACACAATTTTAGTAAGGTTTCTTTCAGTGTTGTTAAATCAGTAGTAAACATGAGAAATAAATTATTCATCAACAATTTATGCGAATTCTGATATGTTATCTATTACAGTGGCAATGCACATTTAGTTTATTGATTACATGCATATAGAAAACTTGTTATGAGTTAAAGGTGTCAAACAAGGTTCGAAGAAGAATAAAAGGCCACTATCACACGGCAGCTAATGTAGAAAATACTTTTCTGACGTATTTTCGCACGATGCGTTCTCCCCATACGTAATACAAAAGTTTCGAGATGCATCTGCTGCCTCCACCTGTCTATTAAACCTGAAAAGAACCAAATGTCGCAGAAGTTAGTCCTTATTCCACATGCGACTATTTTGGGTTGAGAAGTGAAGAAAATTATGTTCGAAGTTCCATTAGCTTTCTGACTTCAGTATACAGCAGAATTGACAATGAAGCAATGGTTGTTTGTTTGTATAGTCTATGGGACTTAACTACGGGGTCATCAGTCCCTAAACTTACAAACTACTTATGAACTACTTACGAACTAGGACGGCACAAATATCCATGCCCGAGGGGGGATTCGAACCCCCGACCGTAGTGGCCGTGCAGACCGTGACTGGTGCGCCTCAGTCTCCTCGGCCACCGCGGCCGGCAATGAAGCAATGTAACAAAAAAAGAAATGTAGCAGTGAAGTATTCGAACTCACGAAGCTTCCCGGTACGCTACTAACTGACATGTGACTACAGCAGTTGGAAGTCGATAACAATTCCTCCAGAATTTCCGCATTCCACAGTGCTGTCAGATACTGCATATGACCGGATCTACACTTCTGAGATACAGATAGTTACAGCTTTTCTTTTGCACTGCAAGACTTTTTCAACAAACAGATAGCGCAACAGAGTAGTTCAAGTGGAAAGGAACACTTCCTATTTAAATTTCTGCATCCTACACTGTTGGCAGTTCTGTGTATGTGGTAGTTACGTGATTTTATTTCGGTGATTACAAAATAGAGTCGAATGTATGCACTGTGTAGCTGAGGCAACTAGTTCATGGCGATTCAGTCAACCAAGTAAATGAATCTAATGAACATGCTGCAAAACACTACAGGGAGCGTGTGCATCAGAATTCCCATCCAGTGTGGGGTAACGGCGTTAGGATCGCAAAATTAGTCACAGAGAAGAGGATTTGGTGGTCTTTGGCTCGATGATAGATTGATATACTTATGGTTTGGGTTCGATTCCAATTCCTACCGATGATTTTTGATAGGGAGGGACATATTCTATTTACTTCTGGCTCCGCCAAGTGCAGAAGGTATAATGGCATGGTAGTCTGAAATTCACATTCAACATGATACTCCTTCTCTACCTAGTAGAGCTTAGGTTGAACCACAATACAATCAGCAGTGATGACATGTAGAAACTCTATTACCAGTAACCTTTATTATATTATTTATAGGGTCACGGGACACATATTCCTTCTTTTATTTGAGCTTCTGTATCTCAATAAAATTGGTTGTGGACTGGTAATGCAACTGAGACCGCCTCTAACGCGGAATATGATCCCTTAGTGACAATACAGCTCGACTACAATTAGTTGTTTGTTCAAAACTGCAGATTCCCCAACATCTCCACATACTGTGCGCGAATGGGTTCGAATCCTGGCCCGGCACTAAAATTTTCATTATGTATAATCAAGCTCTGGTATGAGAGCACATATCTGATAGTGGATAATAACTTTGATTTTCAATATATTTTCATTCGTTGTCAAGACTCACGATATCTGGCGTTTTTGACTCCCAGTGAGACAGCCGCGAGGGAGACGCCGAGCGGTCTGGAGCGCCATGTTACGGATCGCGCGGCCCGACGGAGTCGGAGGTTCGAATCCTCCCTCGTGTATGGATGTGTGTGTTGTCCTTAGGTTACTTTAACTTAGTTTACGTAGTCTGTAAGACTAAAGACTGATGACCAACGGAGTTTGGTCCCATAGGATTACAAACATTTGAACATTTTTGGAACCAGTTAGACACAGAACTATTTGATAGAGTACTGTAAGTTCAAGGATTTATTCCTAGCTGTTGGTTGAGAAAAATTCGGCAGCTGACGACTCTTTGTGTGTAGTCAACAACGATATTTGTGGGGTTCGATTCCCTGTTAGCACTTAACTCTTCGTCATATTATATCTAGTTAAATATGCTCAAATGTCGCTGCTGGTGTAACAAACCCATATTTAACGTTCGTTGTCGTCCCGGGCACGACGATGAACTGCCCCCCAACCCAAGGTGCGACCCGTGCAGAGGGGTGCGTGGCACATGGGTGGATGTGTCTTGAACGGAGCCTCAGGGATACCGGGCGACCTCCCTGAGTAAGTAGGCTTGCACCGCGCGGGCTTATCGTAGTATGGACCATATAAATCCCCAAATCTAGTGGGACTAAGATGAACACGGAGAAAAATTTTTTTTAAAAGAATCCGAGGAGCAATCTGAGACCTCAGATACTCAGACATCGGGATCAGGACCTATGGACTGCACTCCTACTTCTCAGTCAGGGTCAAGACCAGAGCAAGAAGTGGGAACTGTAACAGAGAAGTTGGACCAGATTAGGATTAAGGCCTTGTCTGGAGCTCAGAGGAGGAAACTTCTCAAGGAACAGAAGCAAAAGGAAGGAAAAGAATGGCTTCCTAAACATAAGTGGAGGGAATCAAAAGGGCTTGTGAGCCCAAGACCCCCAAAAAGAAACTGCCTCAGGTCGAAGGGGATACACAGATCCCCTCGACGTCAAAGACAGGTGGCAAGAGGGTTAGGGAGGAATCTAAGACTCCCTCCTCTCTGGACAAGCGTGATCCTAAAGGGCTGAGGCAGGAAATAGGGAAACAGACCTATAGTACTGCAGTCTCGGTCTTTAGAATGGCGGTTGTCCAAGAAGGATACCCACTGGTAAGTATCGCCTCACAGCAGGAGGAGCTCGTGTAGATGGCCCTCTTTGAAGAGTTTGGGGGGGACGCTGGTCCAGGACCCAAATTCAGGAGGGTCTATCTAGATCGCGGTGCCCTCATTTTTGTCTGCGATGGGGAGCACTCAGCAGAATGGCTTAAGTACAAGATGCCCATGAGATCCCCGTGGGAGGATGCGAAGCTGCTGGTCAAGACAGCAACCGAACTCCTGAAGACCGCAAAGGTATCAATATGGGTACCACAGATCCTTAAGGATGTCCCTCCAAAGACTCTGTTTGAAAAAATAAGGGTCCAGAACCCAAAAGTCTCGACAGAGGCTTGGAGGGTAATTAACCAAAAGGTCGTTCCGGAAGGACGAACCCTGGTGGTGCAGTTCGGAGAGAAGTCCCTGAAGGCATTGCGAGAGCAAGGCCTAAAACTGTTTTTAGGGTTCTTGCAGGTCGGCGCCAGGGTAATCAAAGACCTTAAAGGCAATAATGGCAGCAAGATGGGGACTGGAAGTGCTGCAGATAAACCTGCAGCACATTAAAGGGGCCACTGCTGCCCTGAGCCGTCGCCTGGGGAGACAGGAGGTGGACGTGGCCCTGATACAAGAACCCTATTTTACAAAGGGGGTGTATCGGGCCTCGGTGGTACTGGAGGTAAGCTGATTTATGCCAGAAATCTAAAAAACTCCAGAACATGCATTTACGTTAGAAAGGAATACCTTTCATACCAATGCTGGATTTTTGTTCCAGGGACCTGGTGACCATCAGGATGCAGCAACGTGAGGAAGGTATCACGAGGGAAATTGTTTTGGCCTCAGCATACCTTCCTTACGAAGACAGCTCTCCTCCTTCTTTGGAAGTGAGGAGACTGACGGAAGCCTGCCATCGGCAAGGTGACGAACTGGTGGTGGGATGTGATGCCAATGCCCACAATCTATCGTGGGGCAGCAAGGACACAAAGAGTAGAGGTTAGCACCTTCTTGAATTTCTCCTATCTAACAACTTGGAGATCCTGAATACGGGTGATGAACCTACATTCAGGTTCCATGATGATGGGAAGTTACGTCAAACAGTGGCATGTGGTCCTGGAGCCATCCTCATCAGATCACATGTATATTAAATTCAAGGTTGAAATGGGAACCAGACAGACCATGGCCTATAGGAACCCCAAGAAAGCGGACTGTGAGACATATAGGAAAGACCTTGACTTCAGCCTATCGGAAATTAAAACTTCGATAAGGAATCCAGCAGAGTTTGAGGAAGTAGCAGAGGCCGTAACCTCTGCTATAGTGACCTCATACCAGGACAACTGCTCAATCACCAAGAAGTTCACAAATAGGAGTGTGCCTTGGTGGAATATTAACCTGGAAATGCAAAGGTAACAGGTACGAATACTGTTTAACCTTGTGAGGTGCAAAGGACACCGGGCAAAGTATCGTGAGGCCCCTGTCAATTACAACCTTGCCATGTGACGGGCAAAGGAGACATCCTGGAAGGTATTCTGTGAGGAAGTGGAGGGCACGGCTGCTCAAGCGAAACTTCATAAAATCCTCACTAGGGTACCAACTAATCCAGGAAGAACACTGAGGTAGGAGGATGGGGAGTATACAAAGACAGCACATGAAATGTTGGAACTACTCCTCAAGACTCACATTCCTCAATATACTCTGGGGGATAACTCATACCAGAATGCGATTCCTGAGAGACAACGGTTCTCAGGTATTCGCAAAGAGGACTGGGATTTGGCCAAGGAGTGTGTCGATCTCAGTAAGGTCCGATGGGCGGTGGGAATATTTCAACCGTTCAAGTCACCTCGCCCCGATGGAATCTTTCCAGCTCACCTGCAACAAGTGGGAGAAAATCTTATTAGATTCCTATGCAGGTTATTCAGGGATAGCCTAGCATCAGGAATCATTCCCAATGCCTGGAGGGCAGTGAAGGTTGTCTTCATTCCTAAACCAGGGAGAATTGATCATACCAAGGCCAAGGATATGAGACCAATCAGCCTGTCCTCCTTCATTCTTAAGACATTGGAAAAGCTGGTTAATGTGCATGTTGGATAAAGGAGGTTAAGTAGGGCTCCTCTACATTCAAACCAACATGCATATCAGCCAGGTAAATCATGTGAGACAGCTCTCCACCAACTCTTTGGGAAGGTGGAGAAATCACTACACTTTCAGGAAATAGCCCTCTGTATCTTCCTGGACATCGAGGATATGCCAAGGATATGCAGATGATCTTGTCATAGTAATACTTGGCAAATTTGGCGACACAGTAAAGAATATAGCACAAGGTGCGTTGGACATTGTGCAAGACTGGTGCAGAAAACAGGATCTGGGGGTTAGTCCTAAGAAGACTGTTGTTGTACCATTCACAAAGAAGCATATACAACATTCAATTTGGAATCTAAAGCTTTTCAATGAAGCGCTACCTGTGAAGGGGACAGTGAAATATCTAGGGGTTACCTTAGATGTGAAACTGACATGGACCCCTCACATCAGGAATTTTTGCTCCATGGTCAAAAGGTACTCTTGTGAGTACTAGGAGAGCTTGTGGTAAAAATTGGGGCCTGATCCCCAAGTGTATGCACTGGATATACACCACAGTGATTAGACCCAGGATCACCTATAAGGCGGTCGTGTGGTGGAAGAAGGTAGAACAGCAGGTTGCTGCTAAGGAGCTTGGGAAGGTGCAGAGATTAGCCTGCTTAGCCATAACAGACGGAATTAGCAGCACACCAACTGCTGAGATGGTAACCATGCTGGATATGCCCCCATTACACCTTTGGTTCAAGATGGAGGCAGCAGCTGGTGCATACAGACACAAATCTGGCAACAACTGGAACTCTTTGGGATATCCAGAATCACACACTAAAATAGTGAGTGAGGTAAATATTGGAAAGGTTGGGGAAATGCCAGCCGACTATATTATAACCCCAGACTGCTTCAACAAGCCTTTCAATATAACAGTTGGAAGTAGGGAGCAGTGGGAGAAAATAGTTCGACACCGTACGGGGGATATTCTCTGGTTCACTGACGGGTCAAAATCAGACCAAAGTGTTGGGGCCGGGGTATATGGGGTGCAGCCAAGACTGGAGGGCGTCATCTCTCTAGGAAAACTGGCTTCAGTATTCCAGGCCGAAATCACTGCCATCAGGGCGTGTGTGGAGGAGAATTTGCATAGGTCCTACAAAGATCGTAGCATCTATATCTATTCAGACAGCCAGGCAGCCCTGAGATCACTGGCAGCTGCTGCAACAAGGTCTAAAATTGTTGCAGAATGTCACAGGGTTCTGGTGGAGCTAGGGGAAAGCAATAGAGTAATCCTAATGTGGGTCCCTGGCCACTCGGGGATCAGTGGCAACAAACATGCCAATAGATTAGCCAGGATGGGGGCAGAGACTCCATTTATTGGACCTTAACCTGTCCTGACAATCACCAAGGCAATTATCAAACTGGAGCTACATAACTGGCTCAGAAGACAGCATGTAGAATATTGGACCGAAGTCCATCAACAAAAACATGGCAAGGTAATGATGCCAAAGCCATGTTTTAAAAGAAGCTCTGCAATCCTAGGTCTGAACAGGAGAGAGATTAGACTCATGGTTGGATTGCTGACAGGCCATAGGAATTTCAAAAAACACCCACGTACAATGGGAATAACAGAAGAGGACCCTAAATGTAGGATCTGTGATGACGGTAATGAAACTGCATCACATCTAATCTTCGAATGCATTGCATTGGAGAATAAAAGGCACAGAATATTTGGGACAACCAGACCCGAAGAAATTGTGTCTAATAAAGAACTGGTAAAGGGACTCCTTGCACTGTTCAAGGGCATTGGTTGGCTTTACTAGATATACAGGGAGCGATACCGCACGATAAACTTATTTTCGGTGCGGGCAGTGGCGGGTTGGGCCAAGGCTGTTTTGGCTTCCCTAGAAAAATCAATCAATCAATCAATAACGTTCGTTGTCTCTAGAATATAACAGAGTCCTGGGAAGGAAAAAAATACTGTTGAGGTTCGTCATTTTAGTTAAACATCTAGCTACTCCCGAGAAAATCCCATATGTTACCGTTGATTGTGCTTCGATAACAATCCTACTAGGTTCTGTGTTCGAATCCCTGTCCAACACAAAACTTTACCTCATGTCATTTGAAGTAAGTTACTTATGAAGAAGCAATATTTAACATCTCTCGTAGTTCGTTAACAGGGATGCTGGGAAGGAATTTCAGTCCATTAAATATGTTTACGTTATGTAATTTAAAGTTGATATTTGCTAACTGATACTGTCTAAAATCGAGGTAAATCACTCTCCGTATGCTTAGTCAGGAATGACTGTTAGTTTCCGTCAGTCGCGAAATCTTTGCTTAGTCTGCATGACCTGGGTTTCAATCCATATGCAAAACGAGACGGTTCGTCGTGTCATTTGAAGTTCATACATATTTTCAACTAGCTGTTAGTGAGTAACTTAAATTTTTAGTGTCATTTTGTGTCATATAATTAGTACGGTATGTTACTTTGAACAAGCCATCATGAATACGACGAACTTATACGTGCGTTACATATCTGACGTCGTAACGAGAGTGGTAACATTCAGGTATGTCATTTCTTGTAATACGTATGAGCTTGCAAGGACAGTCTTATCTGTAATAAGGTGTTCCCTGATATTTGTAGATCGTGGTATTACTTTACATCTTGAGTTATTGCGATACAGAAACCATTTTAAAAAGTCAAACGACTGTACCGAGGAGCGATTAGAGTACCCGCAAGACAGGTACGTTAGTTGGGTTGCATGCGTATCAGGCGAAATGCAATTCAGATCGTTGGGATACTTCTGAGCACGACTGTACAATCAAAGTTATTCTTCCAATATGTATTCCACTTGTTCAATCGAGCGACATCTCTATTTATAGGCTAGTGAAAAAACTGATAAATCGTATACAAAGTTGCCAGTCAACAGTCAACAGTTGTCATCGCCATTTCATATGGGAATGATACGATGTTCCTGGTATGCTAAGAGGTAAGTTTTCAAGAATGTCAACGAAATATGTTTTTCAACAGATCTTTAAAAATTATTTTTGGATTTCAATGTTTTTATGACAAATACCATTCTGGTGCTTGCACACAAATTATTAAATTGACAAATGAGCATGACAGTGTAAAAAAATAATAGTTACTCCTATCAGAAATGTGTGACAGTGGTAATTAATTACATCCATTAAAATACATTTTTAATTATTCAAGTTTCTAAAAAGAAAGTATTTACGTGAGTGTAATTTACATTTTAAGTACCTGTGACAGTCATTTCATAAACGAAGTAAAATTATTTATGATTTAATCGATAATACTTTTAGTCATTAACTTTATGAAGTGGTTATAAAGTTAAAATATTTGAGAAAATGTTACTGCAAGTAGGATCAAACTTGACTGGACTGTATGACAGCCGAGCTTGCTACTGCCTGAGATATTTCGCTGTCGTTGAGTACCTCCCACTTTGACTGGTATATGACATCAACATGAACTGCGCTTAAAACTTTTAGAGTCCTTTTCCTCTGAACGTTCTGGATATTGCGCCTTGAAATTACTGTGAGTTGACACCCTTTAAATATGCTACTAACCTGCAAAGTTTAATGCAGAACAGAATTTCCGATACCTGAAGGTCCCCTTGTTAGAATAGCCGTCTCACGCATATGTTTTAAACTTTGTAACATGGCCACACCAAACTCCAGGTGAAAAATAAATTTGATATTTTTGCGCCTCTCCGTTCCTTTTCAGCGATAATAAATGCTGCCGCTTTTGAAGCCCAGTTAGAAACAGAACTTTTCGTCATATCATTTCAGGTTTAAACACGAGATGCCTAGTTACTGACGAAATGTAATTCGACACTCATTGTTTCCTATTGTGCAGTCAACAACAATGCGCTACGCGCTATGTTTGAATTTCGGTAACGTAAAGCCTTTTCGTCTCGTCATTTCAGACTGAATAATCTCACTACCAGTGAAAAGTTTCAAAATCTAACGTCTAATTACGCTTCATTATGATACAGACTAGGTGCTCGGACAGAATCACCGTGGACGAAACCTTATATTACGCCATGTAATTTCAAGTGTAGCACACCTTCCACGGTAAGCAAAATGTACTAGGCTGGAAAATAATTGTAAATTATTGTCACACTCGAAGTCAGACATTCCTATATTTTACAGTACGTAGCACAGGGCTAGCAGAGTCTAACATATATAAGATTATTTCTGCAACTTCGAATCTGCAACGACGAGCGCCTGGGTTGTATAAACGTACCACGAAACGATTGAGTAGTGTATGAGGATTTGGAGTGGAGTAGCACACCATATAAAGGAAATTTGTGGCGCTATAAATTATAGCAGCTGTCGAAAATATAATCAAAAAAATCTTTCATTTTGAATGGCAAGGCATGCTGAGAAGTAAGAGAGTAATGTTAAATAATAAGTGTTCATTTACGTTGGTTACTTATACTGTCAGGCATGGAAGAAAATGTATAACAATTCATTCACTTCGAAACTTCGGCTCTTAATGAGAAAAGCAAAAGCTTAACCTCTACTTCATAATATTACTGCTGTATAAAAGTATTGTTTGAACGTTTGGATTGCAGTCAATCAACTATTTAGGTAGGGCCTGCTTAGTTTCGTACTTCAGTTTCACAAAAATTATAGGTTTATATACGACGTATTTTGCCTGTTACGTACCAGTTTGAAAACGTGAACACTTAGCTATAAATCAGTAATCGCTTATAAAATGCCGAGGTACTGTCAATATAAATAAGTACGTCACATTCTTGATGATATATAGAGTTTGATACCTGACAAGGAGCTAAAATGTTATGATAGGTGTATGAAAGGAATACTAGCAAGGAGTAGACGAAAAAGCCATTTACAAAAGGATTTAGTACCTCGTAGTCTCCAATAATGTAAAATTCGTGTCTAGTTTTGAATATATTACCATCTCCGAAATCTGATAAAACAAGTTGTGCAACATAAAAGTACCCAACAAGCATGCGACTATAATAACAATCAATTCCTTCTGAACTTGATCACATCAGATTGAAATAAATTTCTTGCCTTAAATCGTTTTTGGGCTACATGGTTTAGACTCAGCTATTGTGAACCGTATGTATTACGCAGGTCTGACATTTTGATATTATAGACTGACATTAACAGAAGTAGTTATATTACTGTAACGACATTTTCATACTTGAATTAGGAAATTCACCACATTTGGTAACTAGTAAATATGAAAGTAACAGCGTTAAAAGTAATGGAGTTACGCCGGTCTACAGCCACTACAGTGTTGTCATATGTCCTCCCACCTGGACATCGATGTGGTAACGTCACAATTATGTTATCCAACATGGCGTCGTATCCGGTTCTATAACAAAATGGCCACCAGAGTATAAAACAAGGTCCATGTCTCCATACCCCCGCACCTCTACGATGTAATTCAAGGTGGTGTCTACTGGGAAATTCGAATTTTCGATAGTGCATGCCTACCGGAGTGGCGATACCCTTGGTACCCTTGTGTGCTCAGTCTACAGCCAACTGCAAGCCAATGAGTGACACTGCCATGACTACAGCTACCTGCTACATTGTATAGACAGGCTTGAGACAACACTCTCTTAAGGAACGTGCTCCAAACATTTCAGGAGCCATGATGACAATCCAATAGTTAAACTAGCTATTGAAACGCTCTAACAGTACTCTTTGAACCTAATTATTTAGTTTCCCAAACTATGAAATTTGTTACTCTCGCCATCGACAAAGTAGTCGTCAACAAGACAATCTGCTCTAACATCCTAATACAATAATGTTTAAGCTCACATCTTAATGAGCTACGTTAAACTCTCAACACTTGGACGGTATTAGTCCTTAGTGACTAAACATTCGTCAACGTGACTGTCAGTTCTCTCTCAAACTAACACAAATCAAAATAGCCATACACTTTAATGTTTAAAACCAACAACTTAACGATTTACGTTCAAATCCAAACACATGGATGGTTACTGTGGTGTCGCACAAGTCCAAAGTGCGCGCCACCTACTTTCGCCGCGCGCCGCCATGCACGCACGGCGCGGCGTTCTTACGACATCAGCCACGAGCGCCCTCTGCGGCAACTCCGTTCGTGGCCACCAGTGAACGACATCGTTCACTTGGGACTGAGATAGCAACCAGTTAGGACCTTCGGAATCAGATAGGCACCAGTGAAGACTTGGCTATCGTACAGGCACTAGGCAGGCCTCTAGCTCAACTATGTATCAGCCTTCTGCAGTACTATGTAAAAGTTAAGTATTGTATAAATTCTGTTCAATATATATCTCGTTCTAATTTACTCTAGTGTTTCTAGTTTCTGGCTGCTCCCCTCCGTACCTGCACCAGCGTGCTATCTTTATTCCTGTGTCGGTCGGACTTCCTACTCGGCCACCGACACGTACGACGCAACGAGACACAAAAGCAGCGAAGGGGCTGGGACACAAAAGTGGCGACGAGGAGGGGATACAAAAGTTACTATCCTATATCGATCACACAACCCCTATCATATGCATATGTTCTCAGCATACCTCGAAATAATCTTACACAGTACTCTATGAAACATATTATCCAATTCCAGATACTATGAAATTTTTGTTCTCAAGAGTCCAAATACTGGTCAACATACCCATCTGCTTAAACAAACATGTTTTTCTCAGACCGAAGACTACTCAGCGTATCCACCTGCTTAAATATTTTTGGCCCACTTTAGGTTACGGTAGTAACACTAAAAGTGGGCCTTTGCGATCGTCTTTTGACAGCTAGAAATTTAAATGAAAATAACGGCTTAAATATTCATCTGAAACGAAAATTGAATAACCTAATTGGTAGAGGAGAAAACTCTCTACAACTTATGTTTTTTTCATATCTCGTAGCGTTTCGAAGATATTTGCAAAAATAACGGCGATTTTGGGATGTCTGTCTGTATATCTGTCTGTCCGTAACGTGTTCCCTGTTTATAAGACGAACCGTTCAACCGATCAGCACCAAATTTTGCAGACATGATTGTCGACCGCCAGAGACCAGAACCTCCTTTTTCAAATTTTTCGGACGAAAATACGGTAGCAATACCAAAAAAAGCCGTTTCTAATATAATTGTAATTGCAAACGAACCGGTCATCTAACACGAAAATTGAACAACCTGATTGGTAGAAGAGAAAATTCTCTACAACTTAGCTCCCTTATGTTTTTTTTTTATATCTCGTATCGTTTGAGACATATTTGCAAAAATAACTGAGTTTTGACACCCTCCATTGAATTAACGAAAACCAGCCGTTCGCAGATGTCAGGGACTGATGACCACGCAGTCTAGTCCCCTCTAAACAACAACAACAACAACAACAACGCAGATGTCACGTGACATTCCTTGCCCAGAACTCTCTGGCATACGCCATCTTGCGTTGCGTATTTGATGATTTTCTTATTGTAACTTACACGTTGTCATTTCAAACCAATGGTGCACTGAAGAATTAACAAAAACACGTTGTTCTTCGTACGATAAATGATAATCTAGTGTCTAAAAATACCATATTAGCATCAGTTAACAACGGCCATGAATAGTAAGAAATTAAATGACCGCTGTTCTGGTTAATAGCCGCAGCGTAGTGGGCAAGGTGTTGGATTATGATGCTAAAGGTCGGTGGTTCGGAACCCACAGCTGTCAATTTTTTTTTTCTTTCCTAAAAGGGTTTGAGACACATTTACTAATTAATTTTTTATTATTTAGATTATAATTATTTTGCAAAAACTTATAAAACTACAAATCTAAAGTGGGCCGTAAAACACGTCAGTGCGATTTTTTTCTGATTACAGTGCTTCATACTTACCACTGAGAGGTCCTTATGTACACCGCAATGATCTCAAACGTTTCTTACGTACTCAAATGAGCATTACTGATATAACCATCCGCTCCTTTAGACTCCTCTGCCTTAAACAAAAATGTGATACAGTGGTATCCATTGATCAAAAGTACACACATACGATGATTGGGTTTAGGAATCTGTTTTTCAAACCCCAACTCATACCAACCAGTTATCAGAGAAAGGCTGGTACTTCTTGCAGTACACAATATAAAATACGTATTTTCAATCTATCTGCAGTATGAGATATTGTATTTAAACTTGCTATTTTTAGGCCTCACTAACAGCCAACCTCCCATTATAAGATTGCTTAGATTCAAATGTTTGCAATAACAGCGCAAGGGAGATGAGACCTTTCGATTTCAAACTCATCCCATCGGTTTGAACTAATAATTCCATGATTTTGTTTGACTCAAAGGAATATATATATATATATATATATATATATATATATATATATATATATATATATATATATATATATATTCCTTATTAGAAAATATTTACATCCAGTCAAAAATTTCTATAACTAAGACAACACGATCCTATAACTTACTTCATGCAAAGTTAGTCGTGAGTCACTTTCCATTTCTCCACCATGAGTATTGCCTCATACGTTAAACAACCGCTTGTATGAAGGTAAGAAAAAAATTCATTCACTCAGACCTTCAAACGATTTTATTGACTGCTAAGAGCAATCCTTTTTATATTAAAGGTACGTGCACCTATTCCACACACATCCCATTGACGGAAACTACACCACTTTAAATTGCCAAATTAACGGAGATTTACTGGCCCGTATGCTTCTCGGACTTACCACCGCGATCATCTCCGGTACGCTACAGCACGCTTCCATTCTTATAGTAAGTACCAAAACAGGCGAGCTGTATACACCAATACAATAGCACAACCATTATAACTTGTGTCACCTCTGCTTTACAACTGATCGTATGATTAACCAGCTTTGAACACCCTAATTCGTGGTGGGTAAAATATAACTAGCCTTCTCCAAAGCAAAATACCAGCAGGATTCAACAATCCACAGCCTACTTGGCAAATCCGACAATTTTTTTTCGCCAGCCTTTTTATAGCTATTGATAACCATCCAATCCAGCACTCAAAATACAAAACATAGTACTTTCAGAAAATATAAGTTCGCGAAGAAGAACAAACGCAGCTCGCTACTGTGAGGAATAAAACAACATCTGCCAGTAATTTGTCTATCGCCGGCCGCGGTGGCCGAGGTGACTGAGGCGCTCCAGTCACGGTCAGCACGGCCACTACGGTCGGGGGTTCGAATCCCCCCTCGGGCATGGATATTTGTGCCGTCCTAGTTCGTAAGTAGTTCATAAGTAGTTTGTAAGTTTAGGGACTGATAACCCCGTAGTTAAGTCCCTTAAGCTTAACAAACATTTGAACATTTTTTTTTTTTAATTTGTCTATCATTCAACTGATATAAGAACGTAAGCGTTATATCCATGCTGCTAACATTAAACTATTTGACGCACATTCACATGCAGCACAGCGATAGGAAGTCTTTTCTGAAGGTATTTGTGTGGACTGTTGGTTTGTATTGGAGCGAATATGGACAATAAAGTTCAGACAGGAATGGAATAGTGGCCTTTGCGGCTTTTGAAATGTTGTGCTGCAGAAGAATGGTGAAGCTTAGATGCGTGGATCGCGTAACTAATGAGGAGATACTAAACAGAATTGGGGAAAAAAGGAATTACTGGCGTTCCTTGAATACACGAAGGGCACGAATGGTAGGGCACATTCTTAGGCATAAAGAAATCGTGAATTTAGCATTGGAGAGAAGTGTGGGGGATAAAAATTGCAGAGGGAGACCAAGAGACGAATATAGTAATCAAATTCAAATATATGCGTGTTGCTGTTCTTATGAGGAGATGAAAAGGCTGGCTCAGGATAAAGTAGGGTGGAGAGCTGCATCAGTCCTGTCTCCGGACTGAAGTCCACCAGAACAACTTAATTTTCAGTAAAATGCATCCAAAAAATCTTACCTCAACAATGCATGTACCAACAGCGAACCACGCAAACGTATTGAAACAGTTGCGTGTCAGCGTGACACTGAACTTCTTCTGAACCGCTGGACTGTTTTTTTATTCAATTTTATGCGTGTTTAAGTTGGTCTGTGAACGGTACAGGTTATTTGCACCCGGTTGGTGACGCTGAAAAATGGAAATAATTGAAATTTGTAATTTTGGCAACATCAGATTTGATTGGTATTTTATGCGCTGCCATACCGTTCATCTCACCGCGTTAAATTTCTTACAAGTGGCCTTCAAAACAATAAAAACCGCACTGCCTAAATAAAATTTTGTAAGATACTTGACGGAGGATACATTACAACATATTTTACCACTAAAATAGTTTTACTCTGATCTTCATGAAATTTTGTACATTTCCTCTTCAAAACGAAATAAACATCACTGTGTACATAAGATTTCATGTAGTGCTCGCAGGAGGGTGTGTCACTCAACACGTCGATACCGTTTTACCCATCACCATGATTTTTGCAGATACATCTGTAATTGTCCATGAACAAGTGGGGGAGAAAATAGAGAGAGCGGTCAGAGTGCGTGTAGCTAAAGACAGGACATGGGATGTATGGGTGAGTAAAGGTTGAGGGGGAGGAAGAGGTGGTGGAGGAGTAGGAGCTGGCGAAGGAGGAGCAAGGGGCAGTGAAGAAAGAGGAGGGGCAGCGAGGAGGCGATGGACAGAGAGGAGCGAGAAGCACGTGGCTAATAGACAACTAAGTAAAAACTTTTGCAGCTCTGCTAATACAGAGAGCGGCCTAATGGGACAAAGAGGTAAGAAACAGGCACTGAGATTGGGGATGTAATTGTCAAACGGATTAGGAGATGAGTACAGTGTGTATATACAATTCTCATCCATATTTAACAATGCAAAGAATTGCCAGGTTCTCTAGTTTATACACATAAAAATGTCCCATTTTCTGGTGTTTGTCCGCAATGAATTATGAAATTTATCAACTGATCTTGACGACATTTTGCAATGAGTATGTAATTTATTCCATAAAGTTTCGGGATTGCAGCCGGATTCCGTTGACTTCTTGCCACGATATTTCGGCTGACAACCGTTCAGCCATCTTCAGGTGAGTGCGTTCCACTGGAGATTGTTATTTCCCGACGACGCCTTTATAGGAAAATTTTTTGCTATAAAGGCGTCGTCGGGAAATAACAATCTCCAGTGGAACGCACTCACCTGAAGATGGCTGAACGGTTGTCAGCCCAAATATCGTGGCAAGAAGTCGACGGAATCCGGCTGCAATCCCGAAACTTTATGGAATATTCCGTATGCCGGGAAAACTTCAAGAATCACACGTATATGATTTGTTCCGACTTAAAAGACAGGACAGTATTTATTTCGATTGATAACTTCAATATTATTTTTATTGAACTTAATATTTTTACCTAGGTTCGATAAGTATCCAATAATAGGGGTGTTCTTTAAGTTGAAGTCTGGGCTAGTGGCAAAGTTCTCGGTCGGACAACGAAAGGTCATGTTCTCAAAACTCTCTGTGATCACGGATTTTTTTCACTTTGAGTTTTAACCTAGTCTTCACCTATCAGCGATGTGAGGAGTCGCTAAAAACGACATGTGGTTCGGATTCCACGTTAAACTGTGGGTTCCCTTTTCTCGGTTGGATAACTGGGGGCCGGCCCCCGTGGTCGAGCGGTCTGCGGCGCGCCAGTCACAGTCTGCACGGCCGCTACGGTCGGGGTTCTAATCCCCCTCGGGCATGGATGTTTCTGTCGTTTTTAGTATAAGGTAGTTCATAAGTAGTTTGTAAGTTTAGGGACTGATGACCCCACAGTTAAGTCCCTTAAGCTTAACAAATAAACATTTGATAACTGGGGTAGGGAAGGGACATATTTGATGCTGCAGGGGCGCCCAATTGAAAGACTTGCAGCATGCCACTGAGTTACATAATGTTATTGTCATATTCCACGTAATGCATTTCCTTGATGCTGCAATTCAATTCACATTAATTTTTTTCCAAATTTACGTAGGGGATAAGGCGTAACTTTGCTTTTAATGTGTTAGAGAGAGAGGGAGGGAGAGAGAAGTGTCATAAAAACGTTTCGATTACCCCTCTGCGATACAATTAAATATGATTTGCAGAGTATTTATATAGATGAACCAGTTTATTCAAATCAATGAAATCACAAATCCGAGTCACTGGTTGGGGATCTGAATCGTTGTCTTTAGAGATACGAATTCTGTCTCTTACAAGGAACGCTTTGAGTGAGATGATAAATGTTCACACTTCACTCTCTAGTTAGTCGCATTTGAACGTGTTCTATCAACAACACGTTCAACAGTTATGACAGGACAAATATCAGCTTATCAGCTGCTAATGACACGCCATGTGCATCAGAAGGGCGAAATAAAATGAGTGACCGGGAGGTTCAGAGATGGACACTATCGACTCCCAAGAAATATTCAGATCTAACCATTAATTTGCACTATGAACACTGAATGGAAAATAGCGCGTCACAGTGAGCGCAAAGCTTCGCGCCATAAAGAGCGGAGGCAAACTCCTTGGGATTAAAATGAATGATGAACAGTCTAGATCACAGAGCTTTTATTAATTGGTAACCAGTATTTACCGAATGGTCCTCAGACCCATAACTGAAGGGTCACCGCTGACATGTGATGATCAACTGCTCAGTCTGCACGTTTTAGTGATTAATTTTAATTACTTGCAAAGATCGCGATATTTCCATGTTTTCAAAACTAATGAACTAATTGCGAGTTACTAATCATGCAGGACTTCAGCTATGTATCCACTCTTAAACAATGGATATACATGGTACAGTCAATCAGTTCTGAGACCTGACGCATGGGGAAAAGGCAGCGCCGGCCACTTATTGGTTGTACCACATAGTATCTTATTGATGTAACGGGGCGACGAGAACTGATGAAATGTGACGGCTCACAACCTAACCCGAAACAGTTTGTCGTGGATCTTTTCGCGAAATCGGCTGTCCTTTAAGGCGAAGATAGATGCCAACACATTCCATAAGTTCCAGCGCCCAGAAACACCAATATGACTCTACAGGAGTTCATTTTCAGTCTTCATGGTCTGAACCATTGTGATCACTGTGGTGTGTCATTTTTCATTCTGTCTTCATGGTGCAATTTAATGGTTTGTTTTGAACATTTCTTGAAAGCCGACTATTTTGTTAAGTCTATTACATAGATCCCATACAAAGTTGATCTCTATACCTCTTCGAGTCTCATTTTCTCTCACTCTTGACGGACATGGCAAGTCCTTAGCAGCTAACGTTCCTCCTGCCATGACTGTGAGCACAACATTTTTAAATGAGCCTTACTAGAGATTGAACTTGCGTCCTCACAATGAAGGGTTTGCTGGTTACCCATTCTCCACCTTATTCAGTAGTAAGATTGGAGTTTATCTTTCCTTTGACATTGGGCTCCTTTATATACAGATCAAAAGGGTAAAACTTCCTGGTCGATTTAAACTGTGTGTCGGACCAGTATTAGAACATCAGACCTTTGTCTTTGACGGACAAGGACTCTACCTGGTACGCTTTATGGCCCGTCCTCAGAGCTTTACTTCCGCCAGTACCGCGTCTCCTATTTCCGAACTTCACATAAGTTCTCCTGTGGAACTTGTAGGACTAGCACTCCTGGAAGAAAAGATGTGGTGGAGACACTCTTTACAAGTATACTTTCTGGTCTCGGAAATTCAGTTTGGGATGAAACTTCCCATGTTAGTATTATGCGTCAAGAGTGTCTACTCATAGCAGCACGGGAGTAGCCGAGCGGTCTGGAGCTGCCACGTTACGGATTGCGCGGCTTCCCGCGTCAGAGGGTCGAATCCTCCCTCGGGCATGGACGTGTGTAATGTCCTTAGGTTAGTTTAACTTAGTTTAAGTAGTTTGTAAGACTAGGGACTGATAACCAACGTAGTTTGGTCGCATAGGATGACAAACATTTGAACAATTTGTCCACTCATAGAAGTTTTAAAGCGCACTGTCCAGAAAATTTTGAGGAAAAGGACTCCAAACTTGAAGCGTAACTTACATACAGATGATATACAGAAGTATTGCGAAATAGCTGGAGTAGTAGAGTGCACGACTGATATGTGCGTCATCCGGGTTCGATCATACCTATGGGAAGCACTTGACTTCATTCTTTGTTTTTAAAATTATAACAATCTTTCAATAAAAATAATTATATCAAATATTAGTTACCTCATAAAGAACTACTAAAGAAATTCCAATTTTCTTCCAAATTCAGATATTTTTATTAAGTCACAAAAGACTGTTTCGGCGTATTAATGCCATTTTCAAGTGACCTACAGATATAGGTAATAATTTTTACATAGTTTTCTTAGTTTTAATTGTAAATCTTAGTCTTAAAGTAACAACAAAGGTTATTTTGCTTACGTCTAGATGGAATGACGTGCATATGTCATCGAATCAGACTGTCTTCCGGTGTTATAAAATATTTATAATTATGTTTGACAGATTCGATGATATATGTTTACATATTATCTTTTGATGATAACAAAGATGATCTTTTTATCGCTATCAGTTGTAGTTGCGATCTCTGGTTGTTGTATTACGTTTAAGTGCGCCGATTTTGCAATTAATATACCGTATATTTTAAAAATTTTATAACACCATAAGACAGTCTGTTCAAATGTTTGTATAGTCTATGGGACTTAACTACGGGGTCATCAGTCCCTAAACTTACAAACTACTTATGAACTACTTACGAACTAGGACGGCACAAATATCCATGCCCGAGGGGGGATTCGAACCCCCGACCGTAATGGCCGTGCAGACCGTGACTGTAGCGTCTTAGCCCCTCGGCCACCGCGGCCGGCTAAGACAGTTGATTCGATGATATATGCACGTCATTCCATCTAGACGTAAGTAAAATAACCTTTGTTATTACTTTAAGAATAAGATTTATAATTAAAACTACGAAAACTATGTAAAAATTATTACCCATATCTGCAGGGCACTTGAAAATGGCATTAATGCGCCGAAACAGTCTGTTGTGACGTAATAAAAATATCTAAACTTAGCAGCAAATTGGAATTTCTTTAGTAAAATGTCGTTATATGACCTTAATTATGCTGCAGGCCCCAAAGAGCAAAAACGTTTTATAAAGAACTTTATTTTTTTATGAAATAACATTTGCAACTAATTAAAATTTTAATTACAGTATTTTCTTTTTAACGATTGGAATAATTCTAAGTGCAGTTTAGAATTAATGCAGGTAGATTAAAGTGTAAATTACCACTGTCAATATAATTTTATTACAGAATTAGGCTATATTACGAGAATTAGCTGTGGAAAGATTATAAATATTAGTTGTAAATTCGAGGAACCAGTTTCTTCAGGAAAAGCAGAATATCTCTGTTGCCCTATTGTTTGTATACAAACAGGCAAGAGCCAAATAAATAATAAAATGTATCTTGAAGGCAGGTTTCCTTGACTGTCCACATGGGAGGCGAACACCTTTTTTCTGGTAGTTCAGTCCGTTGTGGACGTGTGTTCGTCTTTTGTTCGTTGGTTATCATTCAGATATTACCTCAGTTTTTTATATTAGTAAGAGCACTCAGAGAACTTTATTTTCCTTATGAAATGACACCTGAGCTATTCGTTCGTGTGCAGCATTATCTTCACTGACAACTATATCAATTACATATGTGCTGTTCTTTAAAACGTCAGAGCCCTTTATCTTTGAATTTTCTGGTTGGTGCACTTGAGACTTCTATGAGTGGACTCCCTTGAGGTATATTACTATCCTGCGAAGTCCCGTTTCGAACTGAATTTCCGAGGCGGAAAAGTCTCCTTGTTAGCCTTACGCTAAGGGATGCTTCAACAATAATTTTCTCACTCTGCAGCGGAAACATCCCCTAGATTGTGGCTAAGCCACATATTTGCTATTTACCAAATGTCGTGGTGAATTTCCTAATTCAGATACGAAAATGTCGTTAAAGTAATATAACTACTTCTGACAATGTCCGTCTATAATATCAAAATGTCAGATCAGTGTAATACATACGTTTCACAATAGCTGAGTCGAAACCATGTAGCTCAAAAACGATTTAAGGCAGGAAATTTATTTCAATCTGATGTGATCAAGTTCAGAAGGAATTGATTGTTATTATAGTCACATGCTCGTTGGGTACTTTTATGTTGCACAACTTGTTTTATCAGATTTCGGAGATGGTAATATATTCAAAACTAGACACGAATTTTACATTATTGGAGACTAGGAGGTACTAAATCTCTTTGTAAATGGCTTTTTCGCCTACTCCTTGCTGGTATTCCTTTCATACATCTATCATAATATTGTAGCTACTTGTCAGGTATCAAATTCTATATATCTTCATGAATTTGACGTACTTATTTATATTGAGAGTACCTCGGCAGTTTATACGCGTACATATTACTGATTTATAGCTAAGTGTTCACGTTTTCAAACTAGTAGGCAACAGGCAAAATATGTCGGTATATGCACCTATAATTTTTGTGAAACTGAAGTACGAAACTAAGCAGGCCCTACCTAAATAGTTGATTGACTGCAATCTAACCGTTCAAACAATACTTTTATACAGCAGTAAAGCTTGGAAAGTAGGAGGCGAGGTAGTGGCGGAAGTAAAGCTGTGAGGACGTGCCTGGATAGTTCAGTCGGTACAGTGCTTTCCTGCGAAAGGCAGAGGTCCCGGGTTCGAATCCCAGTCCGGCATCAGTTTTAATCTCCCAGGAAGTTTCTTATTAGAGCACACTCCACTGATGAGTGAAAACTTCATTCTGAGAGCAGAAGCTTATTCTATTCCGTTTGGATTCAGCAGCGACTCATTGAGCTATCTCATCATTAGATGGTTTCAGGAAGAAATGAGAAACTTAAGTCGAGTATTTGAGCGTCTCAATAAGCATCTATTAGTGCGTACATAGCGTCATCTCGCTAGGAACGCCTCTTCCAGTTGGTTCTCATATGTTATCTTCACTCTGACATAAAATGCTAGCTACCCATCTGCTCCCATGTTCGCGTGAACGGAAACGCACTCATCAGTTTTCGGTTACTGGCGCCATCTGCAGAGGTTTCTGATATGAAGTACATTTAGAGCTCGACGACCTGATATCACTGCAGCCGTGAAATCAATGCGCGGGCCGTTCCAGGCAGGCAATCGCACGCGCTGGTTACGAGATTGAAATTCGATGCCATACGTAGATGAAGTTGGTTTTTTTCTCGTTAGGGTTTAACATCCCCGCGGCTCAGGGGTCATTACAGAGAGGTGGAGGCAGCTCTCGTCTGTAATTTGGTGCAGACACGCCCTGCTGTAATAACGGAGCCAACGTCGATGGCTCTTCTCTACTAGACTCACCTACATCCACGTTATTGCCTTAGTCTCCCCGGAGAGTGTCAATATTATCCTACGTCTGTCTTCATATTATTTAATTTCTACACGTTTTTTCGTATTTAGAATGACATATTCCACAAGCGAGTAACTTCTCGATACGTGTTCAGTGTTACAGCATTAATTATCTAATTAGAGAGATAAATGATATGTAGAATTTCATACTTTTTTCCCTTTCAGCGACTACTGGGGTTTTTACTGGTAATATTTCCTAATGTACATGCATTTTATATTGATGTTGTGTAAAAGGCCATAAATTATGGTATGTATTCTCCATAAATAAAGAAAATTAATAGATGACTTTTGTTACTTTGCTGGGAATATAATTTCTGATGGCCGAAGTAGAGATGCTATAAAATGTAGATAGCCTATGGGAGGAAAGCATTTCTGAAGGCCGGCCGCGGTGGCCGAGGGGACTGAGGCGCGTCAGTCACGGTCTGCACGGCCACTACGGTCGGGGGTTCGAATCCCCCCTCGGGCATGGATATTTGTGCCGTCCTTAGTTGTAGGTAGTTTATAAGTAGTTTGTAAGTTTAGGGACTGATGACCCCGTAGTTAAGTCCCTTAAGCTTAATAAACATTTGAACATTTGAACATTTCTGAAGATCAGAAATTGTTTATATCAAATATTAATCTCAGTGTTAGGAAGTCTTTATTAAGGCATTTATCTGTAGTATCACCTTGTATGGCAGTGAAACCTGGGCAATAAATAGTTCAGACAAGAAGAGAATAAAAATATTTTTAATGTAGTGCTACAGACAAATGCTGAAGATTAGATGGGTATTTCGCATAACTAATGAGGAGGTACTAAACAAGGGCAATGTAATGTAATTGACGAAAATCAGTGAAAGTAGTAGATGAGTTTTGTTATTTCGGTAGCAAAATAACTTCTGATGACTGAAATATGTAGTATATAAAATGCAGAATGGCTGTGGGAAGAATAGTATTTCTGAAGTTCTGAAATCTGTTGATATCGAATATTGATTTAAGTGTTAGGGGGTCATTATTGAGGTATTTCTCTGGAGTATAGCCTTTACAGGAGTGACAAGTGGACGGTGAAGGGTCAGGTCAGAAAAAATTACACAAACTTTTAAAATTTGGTGCTATAGGCGAATTCTGAAGATTAGAGAACTACGGTAGAAGTCTTGAAAAGAATTGGGGAGAAAAGAACATTTTGAAGCGTCTTGACTAAAAGAAAGGATAGATTGGTAGGATACATTCGGAGACAACAAAAAATTGATTGTTATTTTAGGATTGGAAGGAGCCATGTGGTGTAAAAATCACAGTAGAGACCAAGAGAGGAATACTGTAAGCAGTTTCAAAGGGATTTAGTTTACCGTTCTTATTCACAGGTGCAGAGGCTTCTGAGGATAGGGTGGCATCAAACCAGTCTTTTGATTAGTCTGGAAATGCTTGCTTTTCGAGGTATGGTCTTCAAAATTCTGATATTCATTGGAACCGTCCTAGCTAACAGAACGCAGGATGTCATTCTCAACACAGAGAAGTTTTGTGTCCCAGCCTCGTTGCCGGTTTTGTGTCTCGTTTCCGTCGTAGGTGTCCGTGGCCGAGTAGACAGACCTACACAGGAATAAAGGACGCACGCTTGTGCAGGTACGAAGGTGAGCAGCCAGTGGGACAGCAGAAACTACAAACACTAGAGTAAATTAGAACGATATATATATTGCACAGAATTTATACAATATTTAACTTTTACATAGCTCAGTACTGCAGAATAGCTGATACATGGCTGAGCTAGAGGCCTGCCTAGTGCCTATTCGATAGCCAAGTCTTCACTGGTGCCTATCTGATTCCGAAGTGTTAACTGGTTCCTATCTCAGTCCCAAGTTAACGATGTCGTTCAGTGGTGGCCACGAGCGGAGTTGTAGCAGAGGGCGCTCGTGGCTGACGTCGTAAGAACGCCGCGCCGTGCGTGAATGGCGGCGCGCGGCGAAAGTAGGTGGCGCGCACTTTGGACTTGTGCGACACCACAAGAAGTCCAGTGTAGAGCGTGCTGGATGGCCACGCAGGGAACCTGGGTTCGATTTCCGGTTGGGATGGAGATTTTCTCCACTCGGGAACTGGGTGTTATGTCGTCCTCTCATCGTTTCATCATCATCAACTGGCAAGTCGCCCATGTGGTGTCACTTAAAGACTTGCACCAGGCAGGTCAAACACGATCCCAGCTGGGTCTATCTACCAACAATGCCACACGAAATATGAAAGTCAAAGTCGCTCAGTTGGTGTAGGAAGCACGAGTGAGTCTCTGTGGCATGGCGCCTGTTTGCTTCACACGTTGATATCACCCTGAGCCTGATGGCCATACACATTACTTATTAAAGGCTACACATGGATGGCGCTCTGGCAGATATATCACTTATGTGCGATCTGTTGGCGAACGATGTTGAAACCATTATCAGTGCATCTACTGTCCCCAAGTTGGTATCTGCCGTCATTGGGTCAAAATCGGCGTCTTTTTTCCAGCTGTGCTTTTTTTTTTTTTTTTTTTTTTTTTTTTTTTTTTTTTTTTTTTTTTTTTTTGGCACTGTATTTATGAGATGGTACTGACCTCCCGTAATGAAATGATCGTATGGCATTTTTGTTCGGGAGATCCTGCATGGGATTGTTCGGCCGCCTAGTGCAAGTATTTTTCATTGACGAAAAGTGGGGTCAAGTAAAAATACTTGTACTAGGCGGCCGAACAATCCCACGCAGGATCTCCCGACCAAAAATGCCATAAGATCATTTCATGACGGGAGGTCAGTACCATCTCATAATCACAGTCCCAAAAAAAAGCACAGCTGGAAAGAAGACGCCGATTTTGATCCAATGATGGCGGATACCACTTTGGGGATAGTAGATGTACTGATAATGGTTTCAACGTCGTTCGCTAACAGATGGCGTAAAAGTGACATTGCTGCCAGAGCGCCATCCTTTAATAAGGAATATGTACTGCCATCAGGCCCAGGGTGATATCAACGTGTGAAGCAAACAGACGCCATGCCACGGAGACTCACTCGCGCTTCCTACACCAACTGAGCGACTTTGACAGGAGTGCAACTGTGGCCTTATAAGTGGCGGGATGATTCTCTCGGAGAACTAACACACAGTTTAGACGTGCTGCGTCAGTATTGCACGATGGTGTTCACAGTGGACAAGTGATCATTCTCATACCCGAGAGGAAGTTTTGGCCGTCTCCTCAGCGACTCCAGCAACATCGTCGAATTGTAAGGTCAATGATGGTATATAGTACTGCTACCACAGCACAGGTAAGAGAGTTGGTAAGGCTATAAGTGTCAACACTAAATGTGGCCAACCGTCTACTAGCAGTGACGTGTGGCATGGTCACCTCTACCCCGTTTCCACTCATGCCACATCATCGACGTGCACGGCTCGATTGTGCTGTCCGAGTGCTGTTAGAAGATGGACTGGCGGACGGACTGTGGTCGACAGTGATGGAAAACAATTCTTCCTGCACGGAAGTGATGTTCGTTTGTTCGTACAACGTAGACCTGTCGAGCGCTGTTTGGTAGAGACCAAGACATATTAACCTTACACCAGTCCTTATGGTTTGGAGTATGATAAGCTACAACTCTCTTTCCGCTTCGGTGTTTGTGGAGGGATCGCTCACCAGCACTCGGTGCTTACAGAATCTTTGAAGTCATTCTTTCATCAGGAATGAGACGTCTTGTTCCAAGAGAATAATGTTCACCCTCACACTGTGAGTGAAGCTCAATGTGTTCTACCAGACGAATTGCAACTTCTCCGGCCAGTACGATCTTCGGATCATATCTCCAGCCGAATACAAGTGGGACATGATCGGACGAAAACTGACACGAGCGACTAGTCAGCTCACAACTCTTGCTGAACTGCGTGAAAAGGTCCAACTGGCGTGAAATTATTTCTCCCAAGATAGTATTCACCATCTGTATGACGATTGGATGCGAGAATCAGCGCCATAATTGTTGCCTGTGAAGACAACACCACGTTCTAGTACGGTTGTTTCAAAATGGAATGACACCTTGTACCTCAGTACCAGTGTTTGAGATATTGATCTGTAAACGTAATCATATCATGTAGTCCATACGGACTGTCCCTTCAAAAAATCTTTAGTGAATTCGAAAAATCTAAGAGGTTGTACTAATTATAAAAAAAAGTTTGTAAATCTATGGGACTTACCTGTTTGGTTATTAGTCCCCAGCTTACAAACTACGTAAACTAAGTTAAACTAACCTAAGGACAACACATACCCCCACGCGCGAGGGGGGGACTCGAACCCCCGACGGCGAACGGCCGCGCTCACCGCAACACGGCGCCTCAGTGCGCAAGGCTATTCCACCACGGCTACTAATTATTACTTCATGCAGTGTACTTTACCCAGTACCATTGTAACATGGTAACGAAATTTCGTAACGGCTGAGGAACAAAGAAAAATAAGGTTGCAGGGACGATATTCTGAGATGCCTGTCTCCTCAGGTTTGAAATCTCGCCACACGGCAGATGAATATGTTCAATTAGTGAAGAAGTTTTCCCCTCTTCATTTTCACGAATAGTCAACTTTGACGTGAAGTGAAAAATAATAGTTGGTGAATATGGACTAGGGAATAGGAATGTAAGACATGGTCGCCTAATAGAATTTTGCTCAGAGCACAATTTAATCATCACAAACACTTGGTTTAAGCACCATGCAAGGAGGTTGTATATACTGAAGAGACCAGAAGACACCGGAAGGTAAAAAATTGACTTTATAATAGTAAGACATCGATTTAGAAACCAGGTTATAAGCTGTAAGGCAGATCCAGGGACGACAGACACTGATCTTTACTTATTCGTTATGAACCGCAGATTAAATGTAAAGAGATGTAACCTGAAAAAATTGAAGGAACCGGAGGTTGTTGAAAGTTTCAGAGGGAATATTAGGCAAGGATTGATAGAAACGGGTGAAAGTAATATAGTAGAAGAAGGATAGGTAGTTTTGACAGATAAAGTATGAAGGCCGCAGAGGATCATATGGGTAGACGTGCAAGGCTTAATAGAAACTCTTGGATAAAACGAGAGAAACTGAACTTAATTGATGAAACGAGAAAATATAAAAATGGTGCAACTGAAGCAGGAAAAAGGGAGCACAGATGACTGAAAAATGAGGTTGACAGGAAGTGGATAAGCAGGAGTGGCTAGAGGACAAATATAAGTCCGTAGAAGAAGGTATAACTAGCGGAAAGACACCGCCTGCAGGAAAATAAAAGAAACGTCTGTAGATAAGAAAAGAAGCAGCATGAATATCAAGAGATGAGATGGAAAACCAGAGAGAATAATAGGGAGCGGTGGTGGATGGCCTGGGGGCGGTACTGGCCCAAGTGTCCACTTCTGGAGGCACACACAATTTAGATATGTCTTCGTCACGTGCTCAAAATCTGTAAAGATGACATCTGAATTGTATAAATTATATTTGGATCTTTTCTAAAACTTGATGTATAGAAAAATAAATTTTGCTTGATACTGAATTCCTGGAGTGGCCAAATTGACATGACGCGCTACGACGGGATTTTGCCGATGATTATGCTCAAACTAATTGAATTTTTAAAGTGGTACCACCGAAATGCACCTTTCTTCATCGACCTTTTGACGTTTACCTGTTTTGACAGGCCAAGAATTTTATCGGAAGACTTCAAAATCGTGCCACATTACACAAGCGCAGAGAAATACATGATAGAACAGTTGTTGTTATTGCGGTCTTCAGTCGGAGGCTGGTTTGATGCAGCTCTCGACAATACCTTATACTGAGCAAGCCTCTTCAACTCCACATAAGAACGGCAACCTAAATCTGAAACTGCTTACTGTATCCATTTCTTGGTCTTACTCTGCGGTTTTTACCCCACACTCTTCCCTCCAACGCTAAATTCACAATTCCTTGAAGTCTAAGAATGTGTCCTACCAATCGATCCCTTGTTTTAGGCAAGGTATGCCAGAAATTCCTTTTCTCCCCAATTCTGTTCAGTACCTCCTCATCAGTTACGCGATCCACCCACCCAATCTTCAGCATTCTTCTGTAGCACCACATTTCAAAAGCCTCAATCCTCTTCCTGTCCACACTGTTTATCGTCCAGGTATCACTCCCATACAAGGCAACACTCCACACAAATGCCTTCAGAAATGACTTCGATGGGCTTAAATCAATATTCGATGTTAACAAATTTCTGTTTTTCATGAACGCTTTTCTCCCCATTGCCATTCTGCATTTTATATCCTCTGTACTGCGACCATCATTTGTTATTGTATTGCCCAAGTAACAAAATTCATCTACCTACTTTATTGCTTCTTTACCTAATCTAATTCCTTCAGTATCACCTGATTTTCTTAGACTGCACTCCATTACCCTAGTTTTGCTCTTGTTAATGTTCATCTTATATGCACCTTCCAGCACACTGTCCATTCCGTTCAACTGCTCTTCCAGGTCCTTTGCTGTCTCTGACAGAGTTACTTTGTCGTCGGCAAAACGCAATGTTTTTAATTCTTCACTCTGAACTTTAATTCCTTCTCCAAATTTCTCCTTGCTTTCTTCTATAGCTTGCTCAATGTACAAACTGAATAACATTGAAGAAAGCCTACAACCCTGTTTTACTCCCTTCCCAACCACTGCATCCCTTTCATGCCATTCAACTCTGACAACCGCTGTCTGGTTTTTGTACAAGTTGTAAATAACCATACGCTCCCTGTATTTTACTCCTGCTTGCTTCAGAACTTGAAAGAGCTTATTCCAATCAACATTGTCAAAATCCTTCTCCAAATCTACAAAAGCTAGATATATAGGTTTGCCTTTTGTTATAGGATAAGCCGTAAAGTGAGTATCGCCCCCCGTGTTCCTACATTTCTCCTGAACCCAAACTGATCTTCCCCGAGGTCGGCTTCTACCAACTTTTCCATCCTTCTGTAAATAATTCGTGTTAATATTTTGCAACCATGACTTATTAAACTGGTGGTTCTGTAGTTTTCACACCTGTCTGCGCCTGCTTTCTTTGGAATGGGGATTATAACATTTTTCTTAAAGTCTGAGGGTACTTCACCTGTCTCATACATCTTCCACACCAGATGCAACAGTTTTGTCATGGCTGGTTCTCCCAGAGACTTCAGTAGCTCTGAGGGAATGTCATCTACTCCAGGGGCCTTGTTTCGACTTAGGTCTTTCAGTGCTCTGTCAAGTTCATCTCTCAGTATAGTATCTCCTATTTCATCCTCATCTACTTCTTCTCCACTTCCTACAAAATTGCCTCTAAGTTCATTTCCTACGTAGAGCATCTCTATATACTCTTTCCACCTTTCAGCTTTCCCTTCTTTGCTGAGAACTGGTTTTCCATCTGTGTTCTTGATATTCATAGAGCTGTTTTTCTTAACTCCAAATATCTCTTTTATTTTCCAAAAAAAAATGTTTGTTAAGCTTATGGGACTTAACTACGGGGTCATCAGTCCCTAAACTTACAAACTACTTATGAACTACTTACGAACTAGGACGGCACAAATATCCATGCCCGAGGGGGGTTTTATTTTCCTGTAGGATGCATCTGTTTTTCCCCTATTTATACATTCTTCTACATCCTTACATTTGCCTTCTAGCCATTCCTGCTTAGCCATTTTGCACTTCCTGTCAATCTCATTTCTGAGTCGTCTGTACTCCATTTTGCCTGTTTCATTTACTGCATTTTTATATTTTCTCCTTTCATCGATTAAATTTAGTATCTCCTGTGATATCCAAGGATTTTTTGTAGGTCTTGCCTTCCTACCTATTTTGTCCTCTGCTGCCTTCACTATTTCATCTCTCAATGCCATCCATTCCTCCTCTGCTATTTTATTTTTCTCCGTTTCTGTCAATTGTTGGCTAAAGCTCCCTCTGAAATTCTCAAGAACTTCAGGTTCCTTCAGTTTATCCAGGTCCCATCTCCTTATTTTCCTACCTTTCAGCATTTTTTTTCAGTTTCAGCCTACAATTCATGACCAATAAGTTATGGTCAGAATTTATAATCTGCCCCTGGATATGTCTTACAGTTTAAAAACTGGTTTCGAAATCTATATCTTACCATTATAAAATCTATCTGGAATGTCCCGGTGTCTCCTGGTCTCTTCCACGTATACAAACTTCTTTTGTGATTCTTATACCAGGTGTTTGTTATAACTAATTTATATTCCGTGCAAAATTCTACCAGGCGGCTTCCTCTTTCATTCCCTTTGCCCAGACCATATTCACCTACTTTCTTCCCTTCTCTTCCTTGTCCTACTACCGAATTCCAGTCTCCCATAACAATTAAGTTTTCCTCTCCCTTAATTGTCTGAATAATTTCTTTTAGCTCCTCATATATTAGCTCCTCATACTGTAGAAAGGAGAAAAGAAGTAGATGAGGATGAAATAGGAGATACTATACTGAGAGATGAATTTGACAGAGCACTGAAAGACCTAAGTCGAAACACGGCCCCTGGAGTAGATGATATTCCCTCAGAGCTACTGAAGTCTCTGGGAGAACCATCCATGACAAAATTGTTTCACCTGGTGTGTTAAATGCATGAGACAGGTGAAGTACCCTCAGACTTTAAGAAAAATGTTACAATCCCCATTCCAAAGAGAGCAGGTGCAGACAGGTGTGAAAACTAGAGAACCGTCAGTTTAATAAGTCATGGTTGCAAAATATTAACACGAATTATTTACAGAAGGATGGAAAAGTTGGAAGAAGCCGACCTCGGGGAAGATCAGTTTGGGTTCAGGAGAAATGTAGGAACACGGGGGGCGATACTCACTTTACGGCTTATCCTATAACAAAAGGCAAACCTATATATCTAGCTTTTGTAGATTTGGAGAAGGATTTTGACAATGTTGATTGGAATAAGCTCTTTCAAGTTCTGAAGCAAGCAGGAGTAAAATACAGGGAGCGTATGGTTATTTACAACTTGTACAAAAACCAGACAGCGGTTGTTAGAGTTTACGGACATGAAAGGGATGCAGTGGTTGGAAAGGGAGTAAAACAGGGTTGTAGTCTTTCTCCAATGTTATTCTATTTGTACATTGAGCAAGCTATAAAGGAAAGCAAGGAGAAATTTGGAGAAGGAATTAAAGTTCAGGGTGAAAAATTAAAAACATTGCGTTTTTGCCGACGACATAGTAATTCTGTCAGAGACAACAAAGGACCTGGAAGAGCAATTTAACGAAATGGACAGTGTGTTGAAAGGTGCATATAAGATGATTATTAACAAGAGCAAATCTAGGGTAATGCAATGTAGTGTAAGAAAATAAGGTGATGCTGAAGTAATTAGATTAGGTAACGAAGCAATAGTGGAGGTAAATGAGTTTTGTTACTTGGGCAGTAAAATAACAAATGATGGTCGCAGTACAGAGGATATAAAATGCAGAATGGCAATAGGTAGAAAAGTGTTCTTGAAAAAGAGAAATTTGTTAACATCGAATATTTATTTAAGTCTAAGGAAGTCCTTTCTGAAGGCATTTGTATGGACTGTTGCCTTGTATGGGAGTGAGACATGGACGATAAACAGTGCGGACAGGAAGACGATTCAGGCTTTTGAAATGTGGTGCTACAGAAGAATGCTGAAGATTAGGTGGATGGATCGCGTAACTAATAAGGAGGTACTGAACAGAATTGGGGAAAAGAGAAATTTCTGGTATACCTTACGTAAAAGAAGGGATAGATTCGTAGGACGCATTCTTAGACATCAAGGAGTTCTGAATTTAGCGTTGGAGGGAAGTGTGTGGGGTAAAAACCGCAGAGTAAGACCAAGAGATGGATACAGTAAGCAGATTCAGACAGATGTAGGTTGCCGTTATTATGTGGAGATGAAGAGACTTGCTCAGGATAGGGTATTATGGAGAGCTGCATCAAACCAGTCTCGCCGGCCACGGTGGCCGAGGGGACTGAGGCGCTTCAGTCACGGTCTGCACGGCCACTACGGTCGGGGGTTCGAATCCCCCCTCGGGCATGGATATTTGTGCCGTCTTTAGTATAAGGTAGTTCATAAGTTTAGGGACTGATGACCCCGTAGTTAAGTCTCATAAGCTTAACAAACATTTGAACATTTTTTTTTAACAAACCAGTCTCCGGACTGAAGACCACAACAACAACCTCCTCATCATCGGCAGAGCTAGTTGGCATATAAATCTGTACTATTGTGGTCGCTGTGGCTTAGTATCTATCTTGAACACGAGAATGCGATCACTGTGTTGGTTATAGTAGATTACCCGCATTCCTATTTTCTTATTCATTATCAGACCTACTCCTGTAATACCCCCAACTGATTTTCTATTTATAATCCTGTACTCACCTGACCAGAAATCCTGTTCCTTTTTCCACCGAACTTCACTAATCCCCACTATATCTAACTTCAATCTATCCATTTCTCTTTTTAAATTTTCTAGCTTTCCTGCCCGATTAAGGGATCTAACATTCCACGCTCCGATCCTTAGAATGCCAGTGTTGTCTTTTCCGATGCTCACATCCTCCTCAGTAGCCCCCGCACGAAGATCCGAATGGCGGACTATTTTTCCTCCGGAATATTTTACTCGAGATGATGCCATCATCATATGCTCATACAGTAGAATGTAACGGCTTTAGTTTCCCCTTGCTTTCAGCCGTTCATAGTAACTGTGTGGCAAAGCCACATTAGCTGATGTTACAAGGCCAGCTCAGTCAATCATCCAGACTGTTGCCCCTGTAACTATTGAAAAGGCTGCTGCCCCTCTTCAGGAACCACACGTTTGCTGGCCTCTCCACAGATACCCTTCCGCTGTGGTTGCACCTACGGTAAGGCTATCTGTATCGTTGAGGAACGCGAGCCACCCCACCTCGGCAATGTCTGTGGCTCTTGGGAGTGGGATAGAGCAGATACTATAAAGCATATCTTGAAAGACAGGCACAGATAACTGATTATGGACTAATGCATCAATTTTAATAGCGTTAATAGAACAGATGCTATTAAAATTGATGCATTAGTCCATAATCAGTTATCTGCGCCTGTCTTTCGAGATATGCTTTTACAATCTTGCCACGCATCGAAGTTAATATGATAGACCTGTCTTCAGCAATATAAATAAGATATGTTTTCCATGGACGATATCTCGGGCAACATGTGAATGAGGCAACATGTCGTTCGTTTGTTGTGCATGGTATGATAAATATTTGTAATTTGGTTGTTATTACGATACATTTTACCTTACTGGCTGTGAGAACGTTGACGAATATACGGCTAGTAACTATAATAACTCAATAATATACTTTAGAAGTTATTTTATTTTTTATTTCTTACCTTTATTCAAAATGTTCAAATGTTTGTAAATCTAAGGGACTTAACTACTGCGATTATCATTCCCTGGGCTTACAAACTACTTAAAGTAAATTATGCTAAGGACAAGACACACACACCCATGCCCGCGGTAGGATTCGAACCCCCGTCGGCGAGCAACCGTGCGCCTTAGAGCGCCTTACAACTCCTACAGCAGCTTATTTGTATTATTTTTGTAGTTTGTATCATAAACAATTCAGCTATAAACAGATAATAAACTTCATTGAATATTAATCACACTTCCCCATGATCTACTTCTAAATAAAGCAAGAGAAGGTTTTACAAATTTGAAAATATTATCAAATACACAAAAAAAAATCTTATAAAAATTCCCATGTTAGAGGTTCGAACCCGGGTCCAATGTTTGACAGTCCAAGTCGTGGACTGCCAGACCGGAGAAGGCGTTCGGCAAGTCGCTCATGTTTACAAATACCGACGCCACAGCCTGAAAACACAAAAACGTTAATTACTCAAACGTCATTAGCTTTGACCACATATATATTACAAAAACACAAAATTAAAAATAGCTTGTCTTCCGAATATCTTTGGATGTATAGCACTGAAAAAGTGATTTCTCATCATCAACTTTGACCTTGATTCTTTCAAAAACTAATGAGTGTCTAGCAAAAAACACATGTCTCTTTATATTAAATGTAGAACATCGATGCGAACGTTGATCGAAATCGGTGAGACACATGTCAGATCCTCTCCTTGTAAGCTAAGAATGTACAGCTGAAAGGTGAAGGAGACAGAGTAGAATGGGTTAAGTCTGCGCAGCGGGTAAGATTGCACAACGCATGTATCTGTTTTAAAGAGCTAGCAGTTGGCTCCTCTGTAGTCCACGAAACAGCCTCTGTGGCTGACTCTTTGTTGCCATAGTTTGGTTGTTGTGTTAGTGGTAACAGCTGCACAATGTGGTAAGAAATGTTTTACATTATTGTCATATAAAAATTTGTCTTGTATAATAAGCTCTACCTCAGGCAATAATGAGCTCACGATGTTTATACTTTAGTGAACTACGATTTATTGTCAGTCTTGAGATATACTGAAACATGGAGTTTCGTGCAAAACGTTTCCATGTGCAGACAAAAGCTGCAGCCTCGTAATACGGGGCAAGCTTACGCGTTTTGGGTGGGGTAAAACTGCGCAGTGAGTAATATTACCAAATCGGCTATAATTATTAGCTTATCGTTGTTGTAAGGCTAGAAACGTTTTTGAAAATTACAGGTCGATACTGTACATCGCCAGCAGTCTTAAAAGATATGTTTGTTATTCTATTCTAGCGACAAAGAAAAACTTAACGAAAGGCATGTACTCCAGAAATGCTGGAAGCTGCAAAAGAGAGCCTGAAAAACGGAAAATCTAAACGACAACTGGCTAGGGAGCTTGGAATAAGTGAAGCTGCCCTCTGAAATCGCCTAAAGGAGGTATGAGGCCAATTCAGATCTATATTTTTACTTGGGGTCTCTTGGCTGCTTAAAGACAAAATTAATACTACTACCCCTGCTTGTTTTCAGGGCTTTGGGGAGAACAAACTGGGAAGTTTCGGAAGAACTTTTAATGATGAGCAAGAAATGGAAATCCCTGAACACTATGAAACTTTGGAAAAATATTATTTTGGTATGACATCCACAGATCAAAAAATCTAATGTTGTTTGAAGCTTAAGGGACTTAACTGCTGGGTCATCAGTCCCTAAACTTACAAACTACTTATAAACTAACTTATACTAAAGACAGCACAAACATCCATGCCCAAGGCAGGATTCGAACCCCCGACGTAAAACGCCCTCGCGCATCGGAGCATAGCTCCTCAATGCGCTCGGCCACTTCGCCACGGCACACTGAAAGATTTCAGAAGATAAGCTTATTACTATTCTGAGAGGAATAATGTAAAATGCAAAAACACGAAGATGGCTCGGAAGGACTGTGATTATTATTTCATGTAGAGACGAAACCTTACGCTTCGAACCCTACACAAAACTAGTCTGGGACGTGTTATGGGTTTCAAGAAACAGCAAACGAACGTATTCTTCGATAATCTATCAACTGTGATGCAGAGATATAAATTTGAACCTCATCGCATATTTAACATGGATGAATAACAACAAAAGCACCAAGATATCAATAAACCAAAGAGGAAACTATTTGATTCTGATCAAGCAAACAAAACGAAAGTAAAGCAAAACATACGACAAAGGAAAGACTACAGACTTTTCACTGTCGCGGCTGTGCTGATAAGTAAAATAATCCGCCAACAGAAGATTGGGTTCAGTGTTTAAAATGCGAGTAGTGCTGACATGATCCTGTTCTTGTTATGAAGGTTCTGGACAATTTTTTGTGACCTCTGTTAAACAATATTTCTTTCGATTGGAATATTTTCCTTCAGGCTCTCCTCGACAAGCTCGAGTTGTTCAGTTAAGCATATTGTGTACTAAAAGTCATTATTGTATACTCGGAAACGTGGGGCATTGTGTTTATGTATACGATGAATTAAATAAAGAAAAAGGATTGACACTTAAGTTTTTCTTATTTTAATAATAACACGCAAATTTACCCCACTAGAAACGCACTCTTACCCCACGGATGGATAAGTTTTCGCATTCTCATTACTGTTTTTATTAAATGCAAATTGCAGTTTAGATTACACATATGACGTTTGGACTCTATTATATAATAGGCAAAACTCAGATGAATTGCCAGTTAAAATATGATTGTAATTTGTGAAGTTATTTCCATCATATCGCTAATTAAACCTTAAGTGCGCAATCTTGCCCCACTTTATATAGAAGGCCCATTCAAAGGAAATGAACTTGGAGTATTATAGAAAGGGAAGAGGAAGTAGATGAAAGTAAGATTGGTGATACGATACTGCTAGAAGGCCCCTGAAGTGGATGATATTGTCTATGAACTTCTGAATTTGTTGGGAGGGCCAGTCACGAACAATCTATTACATCTTGTGTGCAAAATGGGTGAGACATAGGAAATACCCCCAGACTTCCAGAAAACAATAATAAATGTATTTCCAACAAAGAAAATGGAGACAAGTGTGAAAATTACAGAACTATCAGTTTAAAAAATGTTAGTTGCAAAACACCAACTAGAATTATTTACAGACGAATGGAAAAACTGATAGAATCGGACCTCGTGGAAGATCAGTTTGGATTAAAAAGAAATATAGAAACACGCGCGGCAATACTCACATTACGAATTGTCTTAGGAGTTAGGTTAAGCAAAGGCGAACCTGAGTTTTTGGTTTTTGTAGATACGGAGAAAGCTTTTGACAATGTTGGCTGCAATACAGTTTTTCAAATTCTGAAGGTAGCAGTGGTAAAATATAGTTACACAAAACAACAAAAACCAGTCAAGAGTTACCAGAGTCGAAAAGCATGAAACGGACGCAGTGGTTGGGAAGGCAGTAAGAAAGGTTTGTAGCGTTTCCCCAATGTTATACGATCCGTATATCGTACAAGCTGTGGACGAATACAAGGAGAAATTTGATGAAGGGCACCTGGCAGAGCAACGGAACGGACAGTGTCTTGAAAGAAGGTTACAAGATCAACTTTAACAACAGTAAACGAAGGGTAATTAAATGTAGTCAAGGAAAATGAGATGATGCTGAAGGAATTAGATTATGTAATAAGACAATACAATTAGTACAAGTGTTTTGTTATGTAGGTAGCGAAATAACTTCTGATGGCCGAAGTAAGGAGATATAGAATGCAGAACGGCATTTCTGAAGAAGTGAAATTTGTTGACATCCAATATTAATTCAAATGTTAGGAAGTCCTTTCTGAAAGAATTAGTCTGGAGTGTAGTGGTGTACGGGAGTTAAAGTGGACGATAAGGATTTCAGCCGAGCGAGGTGGCCGCTTCATGGTACGGACTGGGCGGCCGTTTCCGTCGGAGGCTCGAGTCCTCCCTACGGCATGGGTGTGTCTGTATTGTCGTTAGTGTTTGATTGATGCCCGTAGCTGTGTGGTCCAATAGGTTTACAAACATTTGAAAAATATTCATTTGAAAAGGAGTTGAGACAGATATGATAGAAGCATGTAAATGCTGAAGATTAGATGAGTAAATCGCGCAACTAGTGAGGAAGTGATGAACAGAAACAGAAAAAGAATTCCTGGCGTATTTTGACGAACAAGGAGACAATGGTAGCGGATTTTAGAATTTTTTGATATTCATGGTAAGTGAAGATCAGAACTCAAATAATAGTCTTTCAAAGCCATTTGACACAACTCTCAAAAATTCTCCAGGAAAAGTACCAACAATTAGAAGAGTTGCTGCATCTGGAGGTGTAGCTCAGGTGGTATCGTTCTGAGTATTATCGCAATGGGCGTTCTGAGCCATTGAGAATCGATCGTCGACGTTAGTGTCATGACGGTCAGGTACTCCCCCCCCCCCACTCCTCCCTCAGCCAATTTCCGTGCCTCTGATCAAAGGACACCGCCTCGCACTTGCGGGAACTGCCTCCGTCAAACAAAAGATGATTGACTACGTTCATGGAACTGCACCTAACACTGGAGCACTTACAGGAACCGCCTCCCTCGAACAAAGGAGCGTTGCACAAAAGCAACTCAACCTACCTGCATGCCACCCCTCTCGACATGTCTGTACTTGCGTTACCCCCACCCCTCCACACTCGGTCGCTTGCCTGACCACTAATCGGAGTACGCCGCCACCTGTTCTTCCAGGGAGGACAGGACGAACAGAAGCGGACTTGACAGCGAACATGAAATTGCACTTAGTAAGACAATGTCGCTCTTAAGGACGTATGACAAATAATAAATAATGTTGTCGTAAACAGCCGCCTGCACAAGTGGTTACTTGGGCCACTACCGCCCCCACTTGCACCCAGGCCATCCACCACCGCTTGCTATTATTTTTTTATTCCTAATTTGCATATCAGATTAACTGCGACATCCCATGCATATGCATTAACAATTAGAACATTCTGTATTAAACTTGCATATCAATTTAACAGCAAATTAAGGGCAGCCCCCTCACTCGCCCCAGTCCCCGCCTCTGCCCCAGCGACAGTCCTGAAGATTGCCGCCCCAACGTGACCCGGTCCAGGACTCCAACCTGCTCTCTTAAAAAATATTTCTTTTCTTAAAGTTATTTCTTATCGACATACAGGTTGTATTAATCTGTCCTTCACCAACATTGGAAGAAAGGAGACAATTAATTTATTTATAACCGTAATTTGGACAGTTCAATTACCTGGAATAATAACTGATAACATCAAACATGTACCTGCACTTAACACGAGAGTTTATTAAACAAATTGATCGTCTCCACAACTAACCACTACCGCCAGCCGCCTGGCCATCCACCACCACTCCCAATTACATTTTATTCCTAATTTGCATATTAATTATAACATCCTATGTATAATTAGAACATTACGTTCGGTACATATAGTTTAAGTAACTTAATACATCGAACCTAAAGTACAACTCGTAATATGGCTGGTAAATATGGACACAGCATAATTAAATTCTATGCTATGGATTCGTGTACTCTAAGTATTGTAACACCTACGTACGTTTATCGACAATTTTTAAAAACAATTCTAACCAAATTCAAAGATTTAGGAGTATCAAAAACAATTGTTATATCTCTCATAAATCGTCCCCCCCCCCCCAAGGTACCTGGGCAAAATAAATATCTCTTCACATAGTCGACGCGTGCAACAGCCGACGAACGTCTTTTTTAATAAATAGCGCACGTCAGATAATAAATGGAATGTAACAGTAACGATCGACACAAACTTGTGTGCGTCCATCTCAACAGACACTCTTTTGGTGACACAACTGCCTTAAACAATTTCCCTCTACAGACACCACGGATATGGTACAAACGATCTAGAGAAGAACTTCATTTTAAAAATAAAAACGCCTAACAGTAACATGAATACAGCTCGATATCCATTGCAATCACACACACACGCGCGCGCGCGCGCGCGCACACACACACACACACACACACTCACACACACAAACACAGTGTTCTCCCGGAAAGCTACATAATACAATTCCTATAGTCCTATATATAAATATATGATAAATTTTTTAACAAAATATCACAATGTTTTATTATTATTTTAAGCATTCTCTCTCAAAAATCATCTTACTTACTCTCTCTCCTTAACGACCATGCCCTGTTACAATATTAGACAATGCACACAATTGTTTTCGAAATGTTCCAAGTCTTTACAACGTTTCCTTAGATCGATGTATTGCTGTCTTCTATTTCCTCCCCCCAACGAGTATTTTGACTGGTAAGGTTTCGAACTCCATGTCTTCCTGTAACCCACCACTTTTATGGTTTTAATATCCATTTATGCACCTTCCGACAATTCTTCTAGACGAGAGAATTCGTGTAGTTTAATTTTACCTCTTATTTCCTTTATAACGCGAATGCTAAAGCAGTACATATCTTCTTGCATATACCCATCTTGCTGAAACTAAACATAGCAAAGGGAATCTCTCTCTCTCTCTCTCTCTCTCTCTCTGTCTCTCTATCGACCATGCCCCAGTATTAAACACTGCAAATGATTCTTTTCGAAATGCTCCAAGACTTTACATTTATCTGACACAGGTCAAACTTTCAAATGCCGATAATTGAGCATCCCGACGTTTAAAATTGTTCTTTCTCTACGTTCAAACAAAACTAGACCCTATTGTACAACAGTATGTGCGTGGAGATTCACAATAAATTACAATTACTATTCATGCTGCTACATTTATCAGAAACTCGGTAAGTGTAAAGAAATTTGTTGTTGTTATCTGCAGTTAGACGACTGGGTTGAAGCAGCTGTCCATGCTAGTCTATCCTATGAAAGCGTCATCATTTCCGAATAACAACGGCAACCCAAATTCATTCAAACCTAGTTACTTTATTCGTCTCTTGGTCTCCCCCTACGATTTTGACTTCTCACGCTTCCGTCCAGTACTACAGCGACAATACGTTGATTCCATACAATGTGCTCTCCCAATCGATCCCTCCTTTCCGTCAAGATATACTAGAAGTTTCTCTTTTCTCCGATTATATTTAGTGTCTCTTCATTAGTAACGCCGTCTACCCACATAATCTTCAGCAATCATCTGTAGCACCACGTTTTAAAAGCTTTCTCTTCTTGTCTGAACTATTTATCGTCCACGTTTCAATCCCATACAAAGGAAGGCTCCAGTCAAATGCTATAATAAAATACTTCCCAAAACGTAATTAATATGCATTGCCTAGAAAACTCACTTCTTCAGAAATAATTATCTTCCCATAGTCATTGTGCAATTTATATCTGTTGTATCCTATGTGACACACTACAATTAACATGAGGCGTGGCCGGCCGCAGTGTTAGAGCGGTCTTCAGCGCGCCAGTCACAGTCTCCACGGCTACAGTCGGGGGTTCGAATCCCCCCTCGGGCATGGATGTTTCTGCTGTCTTTAGTGTAAGGTAGTTCATAAGTAGTTTGTAAGTTTAGGAACTGATAACCACGCAGTTAAGTCCCTTAAGCTTAACAAACAAACAAAAAACATGAGGTGTGGGCTTAACCAAAACACAATAAAAAGTACGTCAAGCACAGTTATAGAAAGGTCTGCTAATGCTATTTTCATGAACATTAATAAATGGTTTAAAGCCAACTCATTGCCATTAAACTTTGAAAAGACTCACTACATACAGTTCAGAACATGTAAGAGATTTCCGGCCAGCATATGCATTAAGTATGAAGAAGAGCAGATAGAAGAGATTGACAGTATTAAATTCCTGGGATTACAGCTTGATAATAAATTCAGTTGGGAGGAGCTCACCACATAACTGCAGAAACGACTCAACAAATCTGTATTTTCCTTACGAGTGTTATCAGACGTAGGAGACTTAAAAAAGCTTGCATACTTTGCTTACTTTTATTCCATAATGTCATATGGTATAATATTTTGGGGTAACTCTTCAAGTCAGTTAAAAGTCTTCCGAGTCCAAAAGAGTGTAATACGTATTATTTGTGGAGTAAATTCACGGACGTCCTGTAGAAGCCCCTTCAAAGAACTGGTTATATTAACTACTACTTCTCAGTATAGTTATTCCTTAAATGAAATTTGTCATAAATAATATATCCCTTTTCCCAACAAACAGCTCAGTTCATACATACGATACTAGGAACAAAAGTGATCTACACAAGGCTTTAAAAGCGCTTACTTTAGTTCAAAAAGGGGTCCACTAGTCAGGAACACACATTTTCAATAATTTACCATCAAGTATAAAACATTTAGCTAGAAATAAAGATCAGTTTAAGAGGAACCTAAAAGACTTTCTAGTGGCCAACTCCTTCTACTCCATTACTGAATTTCCAAATTGTACCAAATGATACATGTATCGGTATTCATACTATATTAGTATTATATTATCAGCTAAAAAAATAAATTAATTAAAAAAATATGTATCTGTATTTATTTCCAACAAGTGTGGTAACACAATCTGTTACACAAAAGGTTTGTCGGTGGCTGGCAACAGAGTGAAGTCCATAATACAGTCCTAATCGCTGTCTGGCTGTACCGGCCACGGCGCGGAAAACCTGAGGCAGGCGCCACGGTGCGGGCATTGACGATATCACATCTTCTGTACTCCGACCATCGTAAGCTATTTTACTGTCCAAGTAACAACGCTCATCTAGCACCTTTATTGTTACGTTTTCCTTTCCTAATAAGCTCACAATTGACTGATTTGACAACATTCCATTATCCTTGTTTTGATCCTGTTAATGTTCATCTTATACATTCCTTTCAAAGACGTTCAGTTGTACTTTCAGGTCTTTTTCTTTCTGACAAAATGACAATATCATTGGCGAACAGCAAAAATTTTATTTTTTCTCCCTGAACTTGAATTGCCATTCAAACTGTGTAAGTTGTATATCACTTTTCGCTGCCAATATTTTACTCCTGCTACCTTCAGAATTTGAGTGTGTTCCATTCCACATTGTCAAAAGCTTTCTCCAAATTTACAAAAGCTATAAACGTAGGTATTCCTTTACTTAACATATTTATTGCCTCGCGTCTTTCTACATTTCTCCTAAATCCAAACTGATCTTCCCTGAGGTCAGAGCAATTTTCCATTCTTCTTTAAATAATTCCTGTTAGAATTTTGCAGTCATGACTTATTAAACTGATAGTTCCGTAATTTTCAGACCTGTCTACCTCTGCTTTCTTTGGAACTAGTATAATGACATTCTTCTTAAAGTCTGAGGGTATTTTGCCTGCTTCATACATCTTGGAGACCAGGTTGAATGTTTTTGCCATGGTTGGATCTCTCATTGAGGGCATGTCGTCTACTCTACTTGTTTTCGCTTAGGTGCGTCTGAGCTCTATCTAATTCTTTTCGCAGTACCGTATCTCCTACCTCATCTTCAGCTACTTCCTGTTCGCTGTTTACAATATCGTCTTGAAGTTCATTTCCTTTGTAAAGCTCCACTATATATTTTTCTGCATTGCAGCATTCTCCATTTTCCTCAGTAATGGTTCTCCATCCAAGCTCTTCATTTTCATACAGCTTGTTTTATTTTCTCCATATGTTTATTTTATTTTACTACGGCATCTCTTTTTCCCCTAGTTATAAATTGTTCTACAAACTTGCATTTAGCCTCTGGCCACTACTGATTAGTCAATTTTCACGTCCTGTCAATCTATATTTTTAGCCTATGTGCTCCATTTTACCTCCTTTATTTAAGGCATTGTTATATTTTCTCTTTCATTAGTTACATTCAGTATCTCAAATGAAACCCAAAGATTTTTTCCTAGGCCTTGTCTTTCTATCTGTTCTCTCCTCTGCAACCATTTCTATTTCATTTCTCAAAGATACCCAACTTCTAATGTGTTATTTCCTCCCGCTTTCCGTCAGTCGGTGCGTAAAGCTACCTCCAGAACTCTCAAGCATTTTAGGTTCCTTCAATTTATAGAGGCCCGCCCCATCTCTTTAATTTCCCGCGGTTTATTCAGTTTTAATATACAGATCATAACCAGTAAGATATAGGCTCAGTATATACCTGCCTTTGGATATGTCTTAAAACTTAAAACCTGGTTAAAAAATCTATATCTCATATTATAAAAACAATTTGCTCAAGTAAAACTGTGTGATTTTTAATTATACATGGCTGTGAGGCATTTGGGACGACATAACTAGCAAATTTTGTTTATACTTGGCATTATGTACAGTACACATTTCATATGGAAAGTCAATGTAAGTAGAGATCTCAAACCAACATACAAACTTTACCTTTGCGGTTATGACGTATACAGTACCTATAATATTTCAGAGCTAACGCTCCTCAGATTCGATGGTGAGAAGGCACAGTGGCGAGCCCGTTAAAAGTTAATACAGATGAAGTACAGAAACAGGAAGAAGGTTTGCGGAACTGGGAAATCTCTTATCGAGCCCTGTTTTGTAGCCTGGGAATTCTGACATTGGCCTCTCAAAAAATATTTTATACAATATCATTTGTTGTTAATAATATGTAGTTATTCCCAAGAGTTGGCAGCTTGCACTCAGTTAATAGGATCTGCATTTGGATCACATCTCCTTGAGCCTTGTGCAGAAAGATGTGCAGTACTCCGTTGCATTCATTTTATATAAGCTGCCAAAGCTTTTACTTAGAAAAGTATGCACTTGTCTCTGTAACACAGATGGTCTGAGGATATATTAGTGTTACATGTAATGACGTATGTCTATGACACAAATTATTGTAGGGGGACTTTATTTAATAAAGCATTGCCTTCAAAAATGACGAGAAGTCGAAACGCGTAAGGCATATATAAATTGCTAAGTGTGGTCAAGACATTTATAATATTTTCAAGTGCATCCACATTAATTTTTTTTCTCCCGTACTAATACTACAAGTGTTCGAAATGCCCACTAATAAATTACATTCATTCTACATGAATATTCGCACTCATTCTCATTCAAGCACAATTGCTTTTACAGAATTGGCAGCATCGACAATCCTCTGCGTAAGTTCTTCCATTTTATTTACCTGCACCGCAGAAACAAGTTTCTACATATGTCAGGACTGCGAGCTGTCCACCGACGTGGACCAAAAAGGCCTATCCATCGTACTGGAAATCGTCTGTTCAAAAATCTTCGTACTCTATGACCAATAGGGGGCGGAGGACCATCGTGGAGAAACTACATTTTTTGACCAAAGCCTAACGTAATATAATCTCATAAATTTGTTAGCAATGTCTCGTCTATAAACGTTCAGTAATTGTTACTAGTCAATCGTGCAGGTAAAACATATGGCCCAATAACGTAATAATCGATTATAGCCGCGGCGGAGCGGCCGAGCGCATTGAGGCGCTATGCTACAATGCGCGAGGCCGTTCCCCGTCGGGGGTTCGAATACCCCCTCGGGCATGGATGTTTGTGCCGTCTTTAGTATAAGCTAGTTCATAAGTAGTTCGTAAGTTTAGGAACTGATGACGCCGCAGTTAGGTCCCAAACATTTGAACATTTTCATCGATTATACCGCCCACACATTAATGGAAAAGCGTAGCTAAAATATGTTGTATAAAAATATTGTGTACATTCTGCGTGTGCATATTATGGAAATTAATTATTCTGTCGCGAGTGAAACACCTTCATCCGTGACGAGTATATTGTTTACAAATTATGCTGCGCACTTTGTAACAAAACCCACTCTGAAATTTCTTGTGTAGGGAAATCATGTTCTTCCGACGCTTGTACGCGTTAAATGATGCAACGCCGCAGATGCTCCTCTTTTAAAGTGCGATGAACAACGAGCTCAAATGTTCAAATGTCTGTAAATCTATCGGACCAAACTGCGTGGTCATCAGTCCGTAGCTTACAAACTACTGAAGCCTAGGTAAACTAAACTACGAACAAACACACACACCCATGCCCCAGGGAGGACTCGAACCTCCACGGCGAGCAACCGCGCGCTCCGCAGAGAGGTGCTTTAGACCGCTCGGCTACTCCTCCGCGGCAACAACGAGCTTAAACTTCATAGAGAGGCGATAGGTTCGCCATGTTTGAGGCAAACTGAACTGCCGTCCGCCATGTTATTTGGGGTATCGGCTGACAGCTGGTATGACACACCCACTCGAGAATTTTACTTATTTACAATTCCAAGTTTTAAATAATGATTGACTGTTGAATATGGATATGTGTCAAGTTCCGTCAGACTTTTTCGAAGCTGCGAATTAACGAGAATGGTAGTAAACGTCCTAAAATTCGGTAATGAAATATCACGAAACTTGTCAGTATTACAGTTCCAGATCGAAGTATAACGGTTAGCTGAGGTTTGCAATAACAACAAAAGTGCCGCTGTGAAAATATTTATGTTGATTTTAATGCAAGTACATGGTCTAAAAGAGCTGCTAAATTTACAGTTAACAGTAATTGTTGCGTTCCGTCAGTAACTTTGTTTTTCAACCTCATACCATAAACTTTCCAACAAGGATAACTAAAACTTCTACGACAGAAACTGATAATATTTTATAGACAAATCAAAGAAACAATATCATATCATAAAACCAATAATAAATGGCCTATCAGATCATGATATGCAGCTCCTTGTTTTAGGTATAGATTCTAAACAGAGTAAGAAGACTGCTAAATCAGGAGAGTAGTGAACCCACCAAAAGTTGAAAATTTTAGAAAACTCCTCAAAGGCATGGACTGGAAAAATGTATATAGTGCTCAGGGCATGAATGAAAAACATAACATTTTCATTAATAATGTTAGTATCATGTTTGAAAACTGTTTTCCTCTAAAAGTAACTCGAATTAAACAAAAGTCTGTAATAAAACCATGGATTATACAGGGAATAAAGATTTCATGTAAGGCAAAAAGGAAAATGTATTAGCCAAGAGTAGTTGCAATGATGACGATTTAGCTAAATATAAGGAATACTGTAAAATATTTAAAAAAAGTTATTCAGGCATCTAAACACATGCACTATGAAAAGAAGATAGCAACATCAGGGAACCAAATAAAGACAATATGGGATATAGTGAAAAAGGAGACTGCTAGAACCAGATAGGAACAAGAGCAGGTAGCATTAAGAGTAGATGAGACATTAGTAACTGATGGGCATAGTCTGGAAAATCTATTTAACAAGTACGTTATATCTGTTACTGATAGTATGGGATTGTCTGGGTCAGTAAATAATGCCCTTGAATATTTGAAACTAGCATTTACAAATAACTTTAGGTACATGAATATGTCAATCACTTCACCACAAGAAATAACTTAAATAATAAAATCTTTAAAAACAAGTAATTCTAGTGGTTACGATAAAATATCAACAAAATTAATTAAAGCATGTTCTTCTGAATTTAGCACAATTTTAAGTTAGGCATATTTGTGTAACCAGTCTGTTATAAATGGAACATTTCCTGATGTTCAAAAAATGTTCAAATGTTTGTTAAGCTTATGGGACTTAACTACGGGGTCATCAGTCCCTAAACTTACAAACTACTTATGAACTACTTACGAACTAGGACGGCACAAATATCCATGCCCGAGGGGGGATTCGAACCCCCGACCGTAGTGGCCGTGCTGACCGTGACTGAAGCGCCTCAGTCACCTCGACCACCGCGGCCGGCACATTTCCTGATTGGCTAAAATATGCGGATATTAAACCTCTATTCAAGAAAGGGGAGAAAGAGATACCGTCAAACTACATACCGAATTCACTTTTGCCTGCATTCTCAAAAATTTTAGAAAAGGTAATGTACAAGCAGCTTCTCAACCACCTGACCAGGAATGACATTGTCCAGAACACAGTTTGGATTTCTGAAAGGTTCCGATACCGAGAAGGCTATTTACACCTACAGTGAGAATGTACTTAATTCATTAGATAATAAATTTCAAGCAGCAGGTATTTTCTGTGATTTGTCAAAGGCGTTTGATTGTGTGAACCATAACACTCTTTTAAGTAAATTAGAATTCTATGGTGTCACTGGAAACGCTGCAAAATGGAACAAGTCGTACCTCACTAACAGGAAACAAAGGGTGTCAGTGCAAGTCACTTGTGAATTAAGCCAACAGTCATCATCGGATTGGGAAGAAATTACATGTGGTGTCCCACAAGGATCCATCTTAGGGCCATTGCTTTTTCTTGTGTACATTAATGACCTCTCATCAGTTACTGTCCCTTATCTTTAGCAAATATTTAGGAGACAATGTGAGCAACTCTCTTACACTGCTCGCGGATGATGCTCTCATTTATAGGTTAACTAGCTGAAAACCCGACGTCTCCAGGATGTTATTTATTCAAGTCTTATGGCAGTCCATTTGTCTTTCCATTTTCTCTCTCTATCTGTCTGCTCCCTTCCTTTTCTTTCCGTCTCCTCCTTCACTTACTCCTCTCCCTCCTATATAAGAAAACATAAATATATGCGCCAAGTTTCAAGGTGACTGGTCAAATGGTGTGAAAGTCGCAAGGTACCCTCCATCATGCTAAATTCACTGGCTTTCAGACTATAAAAATCTCCTTCATGAAAATATAAATTTATGTGCTGACTTTCATGGTGACAAATTAGAAAATTTGGATGTTTGTTATAACGTACCCTCCGCCATGTACCTAAGGAGGCTTACGAAAGGTATCCCTTGTATTAATTCGGGGTATAACCTATCTTCATTCCACATTTCAATCAGTTCCATCCAGCCATTTCAGCGTGAAGAGTAATAAACGTGTTAACCGACTGTAAGGTACCCTCCGCCTAAAGGAAGCTCATGCTTTAATTCAGGATATAAGCTGTCTGCATTCCAAATTTCATTCATATCTGTCCATCCCTTTCTGCCTGAAGGAGTAGTAAACACATTACCCCATAGTAATTTAACCTCCACCACGCACCATACGGTGGCTTACGAAAGGTAGCCCATGCATTAATAAAGGTATAAGCTACCTCTGTTCCAAATTTCATTCATGTTCTTGCAACCATTACAGCGTGAGGGCGTAAGAAACGAATTAACTAATTGTAAAGCACCCTCTGCCATGCATAATACAATGATAATTTTACTATGTGTATAACCTTCGCGTGAGTGCAAGCAATGAGTTAAAGTTTTATCGCAATCGAATGTACTGTATGGCCATGCAGAAAATACGAAAAAAAAAAAAAAAAAACAGACATTAATTTCTATATATTAGATTTATGTATTTACTTTCAAATTCGCATTAAAACCATACGGTGGTAACAACAAATTACTTCTACTGGTGGTTTTCACCCCAATGATTCGGTACGCTAACCGTTATTTAAAAATTTGAATGAGATATGCTTTGCACTGAAGCATATTATAAAAAAAAAAATTCATACTTTAAATTGCTTACATAACATTCACATGGTATGCACAATATTTATGTTTTGAATGTTTCTTTGATTATTAACACCCTGAAAAATGTAACGTAACTTCCAGAGAGAGCTGCTAGAATTTTCAGAAATCTTACAGCATTCGAAACTTCGCCGAAATCTAAAAATTAACTTTTTAGTCACGTTAATTAATTGAAATGATTGTAGGTAATCTGAATATATTGATACTGCACTGATAAACTGAATTGTTCAATCATATTTAAAAATTTCATCAGAATCGGTATACAACTGTAAAATCTGACGAAGTCTATATGTAATAATTATATCCTCCGTCATGCACCATCCAAAATTGTATGTGACCATCTTGTTTTGGAAGGTCAGTTGTCCAAAATGTCATGAAGATTTTAGGATTTATAAAGTGTCCTTATTCGCATGTTGCATGACGCCACAGGTTTTCAATCATACAATTGTTTATAACGTCATAATTCCTGAACTATATGTCATAAGCAGTTCTTACCCCTACGTCAATCGTTACCTTATGGTAGGAATATGTGTACAAAATTTGGTTGAAATCGGTACAGTGGTTTAGAAGCAGACGTCGCATGAAACAGCACTTTTCCGCGCATTTCATTGTTTATTACGTCATATCTCCTGAACTGTTTGGCATACAGTCATTTAATAGTGCCTATGACCATCCCGAAAGTGCAAGCAATACGTTGACAAAGTTTCATCACAATCGGTTCAACGGTAGGGCCGCGCATAAAATACGAACACATAAACTTTCATTTTTATATATTAGAAACAGTCACCTAAATATCAAATGAGACTGCAAAATGATTTAGATAAGATAATCCGTTATACTTCATTTACACGATAAATCAGTGAAACCTACAGGCTGTAATTTCAACCAAATAATTAGTAATAACAATTACGAACAACTGAAATTGAAAGGATATATAGAAAATATTGTAGGAAAGGCGAACGAAAGGCAAAGCTTCATTGTCAGAACTCTCAGTATATGCAACAGTTCTACTAAATAAACTTCCTACAGTGACGCGTCCTACTTTGGAGTATTGCAGCGCATTGTGGGATCCAGACCAAGTGGGACTGGCAGAGAATATAGAGAAAATATATTTAAGGACAGCTCGTTTTGTATTGTCGCGATATGTGGGATACAGTGTCATGAAAATGAAGCAGGTGTTGGGGTGTAAATCATTACAAGACAGGCGTTATTCGTTGTGATGAGATTTATCTGCGAAATTTCCGTCACCAACTTTCTCTTCCGAATGCGAAAATAACTTGTTACCACCCACCTACAAAGTGAGACATGATAATCATAATGAAATAAGAGAAATCAGATCGAAAACGGAAAGATTAAGATGTTCCTTTTTCCCGTAAGCTATTAGAGACTAGAACGGTAGAGAAATATTATAAGAGCGGTTCAATGAAACCGATGACATGCACTTTCATGTGATTTGCCGAGATGTAGTTGCAAATGTAAATGAAGCGACAAATAACCGCGTAAATGTAAAGGATTCGGATGACACAATCCTTTGCTTAACAGCAACAGATGTCTTCGTTGTGGGAATTCGTACTGCGTTCGTCAGCAGAAAACCTGTAAATATCATAGAAGTGTGTGTGGGTGTGTGTATGCGTGTGTGTGTGTTCCACATTTCCTCCTAAACTGCCGGCCGCGGTGGCCGATGGGACTGAGGCGCCCCAGTCACTATCTGCAGGGCCACTACGGTCGGGGGTTCGAATACCCCCTCGGGCATGTATATTTGTGCAGTCCTTAGTATTAGCTAGTTTGTAAGTAGTTTGTAAGTTTAGGGACTGATGACCCCGTAGTTAAGTCCCATAAGCTATACAAGAATTTGAACATTTGAACCTCCTAAACTACTGTAGTGATTTCCACGAAATGCGGTTCACATATTCCGTACCGTAAGACGACACTAATTGTGAGAGTAAGAAACATTTGAAGGATACAGTTCATGAGAAATTACGCCACAAATAGTGAAATTTGTAAAAGAGTTCGAAATAAACCGAAATTGTTCCACATTTCTTCCTATACTAATGGACCGATTTCAACGAAACTCGCTACAAATGTTCTTTAACTTTAGGGATAAATGGCTATGAACATAAGGACTACGTACGATACACACTTCAGGGGTATAAAGCTATAAACAAAGAAAACTGGCCGCGGCGGAGTGGCCAAGCGCTATGCTGCGATGCGCGAGGCCGTTTCCCGTCGGGGGTTCGAATCCCCCCTCGGGCATGGATGTTTGTGCTGTCTTCAGTGTGAGTTATTCCATAAGTAGTTTGTAAGTTTAGTGACTGATGAGCCCGCACTTAAGTTCCTTAAGCTTAACAAACATTTGAACTTTTTTGAAAGAAAACTGCCCCATTAATCAATTCGTAAATAACGAGATTTTATTCATTCACTATCTGAGAATGAAATCACTTAGCGACTTGCAAGAAAGTTTACTTTATTGCTCAATTAACTACCATTCACGTTTTGTAGGTATGGGAATAAATGTAGGCCTAAAATATTCATCCTAATTCTCAAAACATTCGCTATAGACCTAAAATTGCATAAAAAAATTGTGAATGAAAACTTCACTCATAACATGGAAAATCCGAGTTACTTAAAAAAATGATGTAATCGATATTTTTGCATTTAAAACTCCAGCATGAAATGTAAAAAAATTTAGTTAAATCTTAACACAATCCACAAAACTGTATCATCTATCACTTTTCAGAAATTAAAGGCACGGAAATAAGTGCTGAAATATATTTTGGTAATGAAAACGGAAAAATGGTGTCTTTCATAAGGCATAATTTGTCTCCAGTTTATTTTAAAACCTTCATTAAACTTTTTCTCGCCGACAACCCCAACAGAACGGTGGAAGGAACAAAGTTTATCACTTTTAAATTTTTCACCATTCATGCAGTGAAAAATATGCATTCGACACGACGTTACAATTTATTACTGTTAATCGTATAAGCGACATATTCTACAGACAGTATACACGAATAATATACTTCCGAAACCATAATACGACACATAGTTTAAGATATATAGCTTAAAACAGTGAAATTTATGAAAATCTGCCTCATCACGCATGAGTTTGTAATTTATTACGCTTTTACTACCAACTCCATTCGCAACACATGTCACAATCAGTTTTATGATATTTCAGTCTAGGAACCTGGAAAACTGTATTACTATAGAAGACGTCGTTCAGAAGGTAAGGATTGAGACGAGGCCGACGGGGAAGACAAGCGGCGCGGCGCACGTCACATCCAGTGACGTAGCTGTAGCCAAGGCCCGGGCCTAAGTGATGACATATCTTGAAATTGTGTCACTCACTTCCTCCAGGTAGCTTAACTTATATAACCAAGGGCCACGGGACAAAAGAGATAACATATTTTGAAATGTGTGTCATTCACAGTCTTTCTCCAGGTAGCTTAACTTATGTAACTGTTAACACAAGTTGTGGCAACTTCTATAAACATTTTGTGAACGTAGAATTGCTGAGAAAATCAGAAGATAATGAATTAAACTAGGAATAAAATGCCTTATATTCACATATTTTAAATTAATATTTATCTAGTCTTATATAGATACTTTTCCTTTTTCAGTACAACTTACAAAGATACTCAGAATAGAAATGAAATTGCAATAACTACATGAATTATATTATTACAGCGACGTATTTCAGACAAATACCACCATGGAAGTAAAATGTAAATGATTGGGAGTATTACAATAACTTGAAAGCTTGCTTAAAGTGAATAAAACTTGTACATTTTTATTTAATGTGAGATTTAAGCCTGACATGGAAAATCTTATTCACAAGAAATTATAGTGTTTATAGTTTTTGTTTTACTTTTCTTCTCGTGCAGTATACTTTTGACATATGCAGATTTTCATTTTTCAATTTTTTATATAAAATTGTAAAGTTATCAAAATGTGTGGATGTCAATAACAGTCGTTAATGTTATGAGCTAATGTTTTACTGAGCACATCAGCAAGGCACAAGAGGAGAGATATCAACTGAAAAATGTGAGGAATGAGAAACTTTCTTGAGGCATTGCTATTTACGAAAGATGTTACAGAGATACGGCACGCATTTCGTAGCGAGACTGAATATCGGACTTCCCAAATCCATCAAAATTACGAGAAAAGTATATTTATTTAAAAAAGCAGATAAAAATTCGATTAACGAAATTCTGGATTTAAAATCTCCAGTGTTTCGAAACTAACATTGTGTGTGTAGATCGCTGACCAATAGCCAACACGGTTTCAGAAAGTATGGTTCTTATGAAACACAGCTAGCGCTTTACTTACATGATGTGATTGGTGCGATCGACAATGGATTTCAAATAGATAAGTCATCGAGTAGAACGGAAGTGGTAACTGGGGTTCCCCAGGGAAGCGTTATAGGGCCCCTACTTTTCATAAACGATTTAGGAGACAATCTGAGTAGCTCTCTTAGACTGTTCATGGATGATGCTGTCATTTTTCGGTTAGTAAAGTCACCACAATATCAGACGAAACTGCAAAATATTGATATCTGCATGGTGCAAAAATTGGCAATTAACCATTAACAACGATAAGTGTAAAGTTAACCATATGACCACTAAAATAAACTGGTTAAACTTTATCTACACAATAAATCAGTCAAATATAAAGGCCGTCAATTCAACTAAATACTTAGGAATAAAAATTACAAACAACTTAAATTGGAAAGAACACATAGCATATATTGTGGAGAGGGAGAACCAAAGGCTACGTTTCCCTGGCAGAGCACTTAGAAGATGCAACAGTTCTAATAAAGAAACTGCCTACTCTACACTTGTGCGTCCTATTTTGGAGTCTTGCTGTGCATTGTGGGATCCTCACAGGTGGGACTAACGAACAATTTAAAGAAAGGTCAGAGAACGGCAACTCGTCTTGTATTATCTCGATATAGGGGAGAGAGTATCACGGAAATGATGCACGAGTTGGAATGGAATAATTAAAAGAAAGGCGTTATAAGTTGCAGCGAGATATATTTGCGAAATCTGTTTCACCAACTTTCTTTTCCAAATGCAAACATATTTTGTCAGCACCCACATACATAGTGAGACATCATCATCATATTCAAATAAGAGAAATCAGATCGAAAACAGTAAAGCTTTAAGTGTTCCTTTCTCCCTCGAGCTATTAGAGAATGGAAGTGTAGAGAAATGTCATAAAAGCGGTTCGATGAACCCTCTGCATGCACTTCAATGTGACTTGCAGAGTATTTGCGTAGATTTAGATTTCTATTCACCTTGTTTCGCACATGAGTAAGACACAATCTCTTTAACGACCCCAATTGACTTTCTTACCAATTGCACATCAGAGCATTTAGAGATAGACGGGTTTAAAGAAGTATTAAAACAAGGGGCTCGCTCAGCATTGTTAACATTGCTTATTTATTGTAGTGTCTGCTTCAACTGCTGAACTCAAAACAGAGCATCAACCTGTTGCAATGCCATTGCATTTACTACGATCGAGATTAAGATTTCTGAAATTACTAAACACAATTGTACCTAAATCTATTCGGGGACCTTTACTTTCCTTCAACTGTTTTGCGACAAATATTGTTATCTTCTAAAGACTCCCACTGATCACTATCACTTTAAGAAGTTGTTTACCTATCGTTTGTGGTGACTTTCAAAGTTCGTTTCCAGATATTTTCTCCACATTCTCATAGTTTTGCAAAACCTATGACATATTCTCAGATTGTGTCTTCGTAATCGTACCTCAGAGAGCACGTTCTAAAGCTTACTGGTGATATAGTGTTTTGATTTAAATGTTCAAATGTTTGTAAATCTATCGGACTCAACTGCGTGGTTATAAATCCGTAGCTTACAAACTACTTAAACTAAGGTAAAATAACCTACAGACAACACAAACGCCCGTGCCCAAGGGGGGACTCAAACCCCCGACGACGAACGGCTGCGCGCACCGCAGCATGACGCTCCAGTGCGCACGGCTAATTTGCGGCAGTTTAATGCTTTGATGTGGCATTCCAAGTCACCTTCTTTTCCTCGCATCCACTGGAATTTTGTTAGGAGTACACTCACTAATGTGTTAAACTTCATTACTCACAGACGTCCACCCTTAAGAGTAGCCGCAAACAAGTACATACTACGCAAAATAATCCTTTTTTTATAGTGACATAGCTAAACACAATTTGTAATTATTAAAAGTGCTCCTTTTTTTGAAAAATTTTCAACCTTCCCTGTCTCGTTGTGATTAGGATATGCAAATTTATATTGAGCAAGAGGATCCAAGCGATTCTGATATATAGTGGCACGTAAGGCTTTGACCCAGTATGTATACCAGTGTCATTTTCGAATTTTCTGTTTGAAAGTGAATCTGTAGGAAATGAAACTGAAGAGCAGCTGGTCTGATAATCTTGGACCTGCGATGTGTTACTCAATGGAGACTCTGTATCCGCTGTATGTTCACATGGTGTGGGGCTGGTAAAGCATACGTAGCAGTAAGATTATAAACGCTATGTTATCTTAGTACTTTCGTCATAAAGGTACGGCCGTACCGAGAGCGTGGCGAGATAGATCCTCGTCAAGAGTGTAGGCATATGAGGGCCGCAAAAACATCAAGAAATAAAGGCAGCCGCGGTGGAGTAGCCGAGCGCTCTAAAGCTCCTCGCTGCGGAGCGCGCGGTTGCTCGCCGTGGAGGTTTGAGTCCTTCCTGGGGCATGGGTGTGTGTGTTTGTCCGTAGGTTAGTTTACCTAGGTTTAAGTAGTTTGTAAGCTACGGACTGATGACCACGCAGTTTGGTCCGATAGATTTACAGACATTTCAACATTTGATTTTGAAATAAAGGCAATTTAAGAATTAGCTGGGAAAGCTTAGTGCCTTCTCCCACACCCGTGCTCCACATTTTATTTACCTGCAGCTGTAAACATTCGATCTTAATCCACTGTCATCTATACAGTGTCATTTCATCCAAGCTGTACCGTCAACAAACGAGTACTACCCAAGAAAATTTATGGTTAACGTATTATTATGGCATAGATGCGCTCAGTTCATACAGTGGCCGCCTACACAGCAGTGTTCAGCAGTGGAGTTCTTGTTTCTGGTGAGCAGCGGTAAAAACCGTGAACTCCGTAGTCAAGCCTCGAGAGGCCCACAGGATGTCGACCACCCGCCGTATCATCCTTCGCCTTAAGGCGTCAACGGTTGATATACCAAAGGGTGGTCATTCCCGGCCGTTGTGTCGGCTTGATTTTGTATGAACACTCGATAATGAGATATTCTTCTCGGGTTTGCAGCCGGATACCATCGTCAACTTGTCACAATATTTCGGCAGACCAGCTGGTTGCCTTCTTCAGGTGAGTGCGCTGATTACACTTACTCGCCGGAAACAGTTTCCGGCGAGTACGTGTAATCAGCGCACTCACCTGAAGATGGCAGCCAGTTGGTTTGCCGAAATATTGTGTCCAGTTGACGAGAGGGTCAGGGACCTGCAACCACGTTTGCATGTAATTTTTGACGTTTATGATGCGTTTTGTAACCCCCCCCCCCCCCCGAACAGTCACACACAAAATGAGGAAAGAAAAGAAGTCTACCGCTCACAACAGTTTCGCTGTTGTTGCCGTAAGACTGTCGTATCAGGCATCACCTTGTATCAAATAAAGTTAGCATTACAGATTTGCATGTTACTATTTATTTTTGTCTGCAAGTTTCTCTTAATTCTCTTACGTCCAAAATTAAGCAATATGTTTTCTCAATCTCTATATGTATAAAAGCGACTCACTGACTAATCACGAAATATCGAAAACTACTTCAACTCCGAAGCTGAAATTTGGTAGGAATGTAATTTATAGGTAGAAAACGTCAGCTAAGAAATTATTTTGTGATAGGTGCATGGAGGAGCATATTTCTCCAACAGACTCACGAAATCTACGGTTTCTTTCCGATCTTCACGAAATTTCGCACGCTTGACCTTCAAAACAAGAGGAAGGTCACCGTCTACCTTATGTTTCATACGGTGCATGGGGTAGGATACTTTGCAACATAAAAATGGATCCCTAAATACGTTGGTCGCGCCATAACTTGAGAATGGCTCGACCAATTTCACAGAACCTTTTTTTCTTTTTTCCCTCGTTATTCTCAGAATAAGGGTTGTATTAAATAAATCTGGAATATTTGAGAACAACAAAGTGCGTTTTTCAATGTGACCCTGCGTTTGTATTGCATAGAAGTCTATTGTTTTGTTCCGATATTGATGAAATTTTGCACACTCTACCTTTTAAAAAAAAAAAAAAGAAAAAAAGAAAGACTGTCACTGTCTGTAAAATTTCGTTCGGTGCCTGGTGGAGGGTACTTAACTTATGGAATTTTACAAAATACACAGTTTTGCTCCAATCCTTATGAATTTTTGTACACATGGCCTTTAAACCAAGAGGAAGATCACTGGGTACTTATATGTTTGTATGGTACATGACAGAAAACTTTGCCGAGAGATGGAAAGGTGGAAACGAACAGAGAAGTGGGAGAGAAAGAGGTGGATGCAGAGAGAGGGGAGAAGGGGATGTGGACTACGAGAGTGTCGGATAAATAAAAACCTTGGCAACGCTGGGTTTACAGCTAGTATTCTCAAAAATACGGATCATATGTTGGCAACGCGATTAAGAACATGTAATTAGCTGAAGCAGAATGTAATAACCCTATTGTTTGAAAGTAGAGGATGAAATCACAATAAAGAGGGCAGAAACAATAGGTAAGAAACAACTGGTCGTTTGCAATGCCTCTGGTGAAAGAAATGGTACCACACCCCCAAGGCCAGATACCTCAGCCTAACCCTTGATCGTTCCCTCTCCTGGACCCCACACCTCCGCACCATCTGCCAGAAAGCCCTCTCCCGCCTCAATCTCCTCAAACTCCTTACTGGCTGCATGTGGGATCTCAACCCCTCCACCATCTGTACACCTACTGCTCCCTTATGCGTCCTGTCCTCTGCAGATTCCATCCCTCCTGTATTTCCGCTCCCCCTTCCTGTTACAAAACCCTTTAAATGCTAGAACACCACCCCCTCCGCCTCGCCTACCGTACCCGGCTCCCCTCGCCCTCGCAGATCCTATATGACCTTAACCCGTTTCCCCATCTCCTCCAATACATCCGGATCCTATACACCAACTGCAAGATAGACTCCTACAACACTCTGGTATATCCTATCCTGACCAATCCTAGGCCTCTGCTATAACTTCACCGCTGAATCCTCCCTCCCTTCAATTCCACACTCTCCACATTCTTTCCCAGGGTAACTTTCACCACCTCCCCCTCCCAGAGGACGCCCTCCGTCCTAAAATATACTCGTCCTACCAACCCTGATCCTCTCCCGTGGATGAAGCCCCCTCTCCCAACTATTCCCTCCTCCCGCTTGATTCCTCTTCCTACCCTGTAGTCCCTACGGTTTCTCTCCCCCCTCTCTCCTACCCCCCACCCGTAGTTTTCCACTCCCCCCTTCCTACCCTGTGGGGTCTCGCACCACCAGTTGTAACATTGCTTCATCCAGTGTTGTGTGTGAAGCACATCAGTGTGTGTGTGTGTGTGTGGGTTTTTTTTTTTTTTTTTTTTTTTTTTTTTTTTTTTTGTCTGCGTCCGCCGCTTCCAGAAAAGTGTCTCAGCCGATACGTTTTAAACAATGTCTCCGAGTGCTCTTCGTCTTGTCTGTGTTTTGATGTCATAATTGTGCTTGAAGACACCCGCCATCTCGTCAAAACGCCGCCGACGCTTCGCTTTGTCACTGCTATAAAGTGTTCCCGTATGAGTAAAGTGTCACAAGCATTATGCGCGTGTCTGTGAGTGAATGAATGTGCTTTCCTTATCCTCTGTGTATTTGCAAATTTCCTCCCTCATTACCTCCATATTCATAAAGGGCAGATACAATTTTATTACTTATGATTTAATTCACTTTTGTACAAGGTGTGAGCTTTCTTGTGCTTAATTTGGTCTCCCGACATTTATTTGCTTGTTTATTTTATTGAATAAATAATGATTTAAAGTATCAAACCTGTGCTTTATAATTTCATGCTCCCCGTCGCATGTTTAATTATCTATTCCCTTTATATGTATATATATGTTATTTGTGAGGAAATCTTCTCGGGTCGACAGCCGAGTGAGTGTCTCGTTCTCAGGCAACGTTTCGGCAAGTTGCTTACTTGCCATCTACAGGCGAAGATGGCAAGATGCCAGAGAACGAGGCACTCACTCGGCTGTCAACCCGAGAAGATTTCCTCATCGAGATCCGCCGAGAAAGTCTGCATTCTCATATATTATTTGTGTTTATTAAGACGTTGGCTGCTTCCTTAAGGAGTGAGCAGTTAGATAAATTTCCGTTGCACAAGTACTGTGGCCACTCGTAAAGTAATTTAGAGCAACAGTGAGCGTTTTAACTTGCATTTACACATCTCTACTGCCCGATATCTTATATAGAAAACTTAACAAGTTACTTTCAATAGGATAAGTTAATTTTTGTGGTTTTTAAGTTTAGGGACCGATGATGTGGTACTTTCCCAGTAACATATATAATGCGAGAAGCATATTATTGGACAACAGGTCGTATACAGCGTATAAAAGAGTGAAATAATTCATTAATGTGTATGGCACTGCTATCCAAGATCCAATGTTTTGTCAACACTGATTTCCCAAGAGCAAGAATTTTATTGCCAAGGGCCAGAACTTATTAAAATAAAATGTTCGTAAATCTATGGGACTTAACTAGTCTGGTCATCAGTCCCTAGGCTTACAAACTACTTAAACTAACTTATGCTAAGGACAACAAATACTCCCATGCCCGAGGGAGGACTCGAACTTGCTACGTATAGCAGCGGCGCGCTCCGCAGCTAGGCGCCTTGCAACGCTCGGCCACTACACCGCGGCCATCATTGATTTGTGCAGGATTTGTTGCATTGTAGTACAAGTTGGAATTGCGTAGGGCAGCCTGAGAAAAATGAAAAACAATAACTTGTACAATTAATTACACTGCTTGGGAAATGGGAAGAGCGCGCGAGAGAAATTCCTCGAGCATGGCGAAGTTAAATAATGACACGCATCGGCACGAGCTCTTAGTTCGGAACAGTGAAGCCTAGAATCGGAGTCGAGTAGAATACAAAAGTTTCTCGAGATAAGGGGAGTCGGGATGCTATGAGGAGATGCGCAAAGTAAAAAGCAGGCGGCCAACTGGGGGCGCGCTTTTATTAACTTTCCGCAGTCACGAGGCAGTGACGTGGGTCGCTGAAGTTGGACGCAAACTTCTGAGGGCCCCTGGTGACTCGCTCCGTGGATGAAGTGCCACCGACAAAACTTCCGTCGTAGTGCCGGTGTATTACATACTTCATTGCAGGTATATAGCACATAAATGTAGTGTCTGTAGGTAATTGGGAAAGTACACAATATCGGGCTTACACGTAGCAGCAACGGCGAGTTCAATAAAAAATAAAAAAAAAAGAGCATAAACTCGAAATGGAGAAGCATGGGCAACTACCCCATGTCATTTAAAAAAGACCCCCTCTTAACATTAATCATCTTAGAGATACCATGTCTAACGTGATTCTAGATCGAAAATGTTTGTCACTGTTATAACTAATAATTTCACCTGTAGTCCGACTACATGCTAGTTGCCAGTTCACGGGCTGGGGCTGCTTTCCCCAATCAGAGCGCTAAACGTGACACCCGAACCGTTCCAAGTTGCCAAACTGCCACAACGACTGGTCAGTTCACTGCCATTTCATCTACATCTACGCCGCGGTGGAGTAGCCGAGCGGTCTAAAGCGTCTCGCTGCGGAGCGCGCGGTTGCTCGCCGTGGAGGTTCGAGTCCTCCCTGGGGCATGGGTGTGTGTGTTGTCCTTAGGTTAGTTTACCTAGGTTTAAGTAGTTTGTAAGCTACGGACTGAAGACCACGCAATTTGGTCCGATAGATTTACAAACATTTGAACATCTACATCTACATAGATACTCTGCAATTCACGTTTACGTACATGGCAGACGGTTCATTGACCACTTTCATAAACTTTCTCTACCTTTCTATTCTCTAATAACGCGCGGGAAGAAGGAACACCTAAATCGTTTCGCTTTCGATATGATTTCTCTCATTTTATTGGGATGGTCATGTCTCTCTATGTATGTGGGTGTTAGCAATATATTTTCACATTCAGAAGTAAAAGTCGGTGATTGAAATTTCGCAAACAGATCTCGCCGCAACGGATAACGTCGTTCTTTTAATTATTTCCACCTCAACATTTCCGTGATGCTTTACCCCTGCAACGCAATAAAACAAAACGAGCTGCCCTTCTCCGAACCTTCTCAATGTCCTCCGTCAGTCCCACCTGGTGAGGATATCACAATGGGCAACAGTACTCCAGGAGAAGAAGCACAAGTGTGATGTAGGCACGCTGTTGCATCTTTGAAGCGTTCTGCCAATGAAACATAACCTTTGGTTCGCCTTCCCCACGATATTTTCTGTGTGTTCTCTCCAGTCAAAGTTGTTCGTAATTGTAACTCCTAGGTATTTCGTAGAATTTACGACCTTAAGGTTTGACTGATTTATCGAGTAATTGAAGTTCAGCGGATTTCTTTTAGTGATCATCTGTATTACTTCACACTTTTCATTATTTAGTGTTAATCGCCAATTTTCCCACCATATAGAAATTTTGTCTAAATCGCTTTGCAGTTGCCTTTGATCATCTGTTGATTTCACTAACCGATAAACGACAGCAACATCCGCGAACAGTCTAAAGGAGCTACTCATATTGTCTCCCAAATCGTTTATAAACGCAAGGAAGAATAGGGGACCTATAACGCCAGATATCACTTCTGTTTTACTCGATGACTTAGCGTCATTTACTACTAACTGTGTGCTTTCTGATAGGAAATCGTGAATCCAATCGCACATTTGGTGCGATATTCCATAAGCAAGCAATTTCATTAGAAGCAACTTGCGAGGTACAGTGTCAAAAACCTTCGGGAAATCCAGAAATATGGAATCTATTTGAGATCCCTTGTCGATGACACTTATCACTTCATGTGACTAAAGGGCAAGCTGTGTTTCGCAAGAGCGGTAGTTTCTAAATCCGTGTTGACTATTGGCTAACAGGTCGTTCTCTTCGAGCCAGTTCATAATGTTCGAACAAAGTATATGTTTCAAAACCCTACTGCAAATCGACGTCAATGAGATGGGCCTGTAATTTTGGGGATCACTCCTATTGCCTTTCTTGAATATTGCCGTGACTGTGGCAACTTTCTAGCCTTTGGCTACGAATCTTTCAGTGAGTGATCGGTTGTAAATTATAGCTAAGGATGGAGCTATTGCATCAGCATACTCTGCGTGGAATCTAGTTGGTATACAATCTGGCCCGGAAGATTTGTTTTTGTTTAGTGACTTGTATTTTTGTTTGTTTGTATTTGTTTTTGTTTAGTGACTTGTATTACTACTGCAGGAACATCTACTTCTTAATTTCGCAGGCTGGCAGCTGTTCTTCGTTCGAACTCTAGAGTGTTTACTTCGTCTTCTTTTGTGAGAGAATTTCGGAAAGCTATGTTTAGCAATTCTGCTTAGCAGTACCGTCATCGGTAGTATTACCATTGCTATCGCGTAGTGAAGCTATTGTTTGTGTTTTGCCGCTAGTGTACGTCACATATGACCAGAATTTCTTTGGATTTACTGGCAGATTACGAGACAGGATTTCGTTGTGAAAACTATTATAAGATTCTCTCAGTGAAGTCCGCGCTAGATTACGAATTTCTGTAAAAGATTGCCAGTCTTCTGAATTCTGTGTGTGTTTAAATTTTGCATGCGTTTTTCTTTGCTTCTGCAGCAGTGATCTGACTTGTTTTGTGTTCCACGGGGGGTCAGCCACTCTTTTATTAATTTATTTGGTATAAATCTCAGGATTGCTACCGATATTACATCTTTGAAAGTAAGCTACAACTGACCTCCACTCGCATTTTTAGTTTTCAAAGACTGGAGACTATCACTCAGGAAAGCGTGAATCGAATTTTTATCTGCTCTTTTGAAAAGATATAGTTTTCGTTTATTTTTGGTGCATTTGGGAATTTCGATATTCAGTCTAGCTACTACAAGTCTTACGTTCACTAATCCCTGTATCTGTTTTGATGCCCTTTACTAGGAAATTTAAGAATACAGCAAGTGAAGCAGGCAAAAGGGAGTACAGATATCTAAACAATGATGTTAATAGGAAGTGCATACTGGCTAAGTAGGAGTGGCTAGAGCACAAATGCAAGACCGTAGAAGAATCTATAACGAGGGGAAAGATAGATACCGCCTACAGGAAAATAAGACAGACATTTGGAGACAAGAAAACCAGCTGCATGAATGTTAAGAACTCAGATAGAAAACGAAGAAGGGAAGGTGAAAGGTGGAAGGAATATATACAGGGGAAATAAACTTGAAGCCAGAATTATATAAATGGAAGAGGAAGATAAGATAGGAGGTACGATACTGCGAGACGAATTTGACAGAGCACTGAAAGATTTGAATCGAAACAAGGCCTCTGGAATAGATTATATTCAGTCTGAACTGCTAATATCGTTAGGAGAGCCACGCACGAAGAAATTGTTCCACCTGGTATGCAAGATGTATGAGACAGGGGAAATACCCTCACACTTCAAGAAGAATATAGTGATTCCAATTCCTAAGAAAGTAAGTTCAAAAAATGTGAACATTACAGAAATATCAGTTTAATAAGTCATGGTTGCAAAATACTAATACGAATTATTTACAGACAAACGTAAAAACTGGTGGAATCAGACCTTGGGGAAGAGCAGTTTGGATTTAGAAAAAATGTAGGAGCACGTGTGGCAATATTCACATTATGACTTACCTTAAAAGATAGGTCAAACAAAGTCAAATCTACGTTTTCATCATTTGTAGATCTGGTTAAAACTTTTGACAATGTTGACTGGAATATACTATTTGAAATTGTAAAGGTAGCAGGGGAAAAACAAAGGGAGCGAAGAGTTATATTCATCTTGAACAAAAGCAGACAGCAATTATTAGAGTCGAAGGGCATGAAAGGGACGCAGTGGTTGGGAAGGGAGTAAGACAGGGTTTTAGCCTTTCCCCAATGTTGTTCAATCTCTACAATGCGCAAGTTAAGAAGGAATGCACGTAGAGAGTCAGACTTAGTAATTCTGTCAGAGACTGCGAAAGACCTGGAAGAGTAATTGGATGAACGGACAGTCTTTAAAGTTGGGTATAAGACACACTTTGACAAAAGTGAAAGCGAAGCCGTTACCCGTATGGGATTCGAATCCTCTCTCGGGCATAGATGTTTGTTTTGTAGTTTTTAAGTAGGTTGTAAGTTTGGGGACTGATGACCCCGCAGTCAAGTCTCATAAGCTTAACAAACATTTGAACAAAAGCGAAACAAGGGTAATGGAATGTATGGCAGAAAATCAGGCTGTGATGAAGGAATTAGATTAGGTAAAGAGGCAATAAAAGTAGTAGATAAGTTTTGTTATTTCGGTAGCAAAATAACTTTTGAGGATCAAAGTAAAGAAGATATAAAATTCAGAATGGCTGTGGCAAGGAAATCGTTTCTGAAGAAGCTAAATGTGTTGATATCCAATATTAATTTAAATATTAAGAAGTCCTTTGTGAAAGCATTTGTTTGGAGTGTAGCATTGTACGGGAGTGGCACGTAGACGATAAGGATTTGAAACAGAAAGATGATAGAAGCATTTGAAATGTGTTGGTGCAGGAGAATGATGAAAATGAGATGGGTAGACCACGTAACTAACGAGGGGTGATCAACAGAATTGGGGAGAAAAGGGGTTTTTGCCATATCCTAAGAGAAGGGATAGGTTGGTGGAGCACATTCTGAGACATCACAGAATCGTGAACTTAGAATTGGAAGGAAGTCTGTAGGGTAAAAACCGTAGAGGGAGACCGAGGGACGAATACAGGAAGCAGAAAAAATGATGTAGGTTGCTGTTATTATTCTCAGATGAATAGGCTTGCACAGGACAGGTTACCGTGGGGAGCTCCATCAAATCAGTCTCCTGACTGAAAACCACAACAACAACCACAACATTTGTCACTGTTACTCTGAAGCATCAGTTTAAGTAAATCGCGGAATTTGAAAGAATATGCAGTGGCAGAAACACATTGCATAGACATTGCATACGGTTTACTTTACCTCATAGGCTGCTGTGTATGAAATGTAGACAAGATCCCGAAATTTCATTTAAAACTTAGAGCAGATCGATACGTTTAATTGGTTATCGTGATACTGGTTGATATATCTGTCAGGCAGTAGTGCTCGGCGCTCCCAGTAATAAAATTGTGGACGGACCCTCTTGGCGCGATTATGAGTAAGTGCATTTTTTTTTTCTTTTCTGTTATGTTATTATAAATGTCAGCTATTAAGAAACGCCACCAGATTTTTAATGCATAACAAATTTTATCGGTCTTCCTTAAAGCTGAACCATCAATTCTACATTAAATTCTCTAACAAGGGACACCTTCCACCGCGAACACTCGGAACCGCAGGAAACCATTATCAGTGTAACAAGCAACCACAAAAAAAACAGTGGTGTGCGTAATTTCCTTGCAGAACTCCGCACGTGTCTGCTAGAGCCATTAGATGGTGGCATAGTGTAGCTGGGATATAGAGCCTGTATAGGTAGAGTGTGGCTGTGCGTGATACAGCTGCTGATTGGCTGAGAGCCCAGCATACCATTTTTTTACCAGCCGGTGCCCGCCATGTTTTTACCACATTGCGCGCGGGGACGTACGTTTAGATAGCGACCCTATCAGAAATGCATTAAACGATTAAAATAAGGCATCAGTCGACGTATAAGATCAAAGCACATCTTCTAGCTCAGTGTTTTACAACCTTCACGAATATGCGACCCCCTTGCAAGTGAAAATATTCTGGTGACTCCCTCCCAAATAAAAAGTGTTCTGGCTATGTAAACTTTTGTTACAGCTTTCTTTTAAATTGTTGTACGAAGTTCGTTCCGTCTGTTTTTCGGAATGGCGCACATTATCCTATTTTTATCAGATTTGCGACAGAAAAATATTTTTTTCTTAACCAGTGGTTCGCATTTCAGGCAAGACTCAGACGCGAATTACACTCACTAAGAAAGTTCCCACTGTATAGACAATTTCTAACGAAGTAAATTTTTTTTCCTGATTCTTCAGAATTACTTATAGTATCATGTTCTTATACCTATCGATTGCTTCCTGAAAAAATGTTTTCAAAAATGTTAAAATGTTTGTATAGCTTATGGGACTTAACTACGGGGTCATCAGTCCCTAAACTTACAAACTACTTATGAACTAACTAATACTAAGGACGGCACAAATATCCATGCCCGAGGGGGGATTCGAACCCCCGACCGTAGTGGCTGTGCAGACCGTGACTGGAGCGCCTCAGTCCCCTCGGCCACCGTGGCCGGCAAAGTGTTTTCAGGCCTTGCGTTTGTTCACCATTAATGCACTGTATTATTAAATAATTTATGGTCTGTTTAATTGATAGGGACTCTGTAATTTTAAGATTACATAAATTTCACATGGGCCTGCGTTTTTGTGTTACTGGCCCCTAGTTATTTTATGGTGCAAGTACTTCCTCCTGTGACGGCGAACCCCAAGCAAGACTTGGCGACCCCTTTGGGAGTCTCGACCCACAGGTTGAAAAACACTGTTCTAGCTTAATACTCAGTACTTGGTAAAAACAAATGTCATTCTTCTATGTTTATATAGGGCTAATCAATTTGTGAGTAAATGAAAGTCTCATGAAGCCTTGACTACGTCTTCCGACTGTTAATACCACATATTACGATGTTTTGGTGACAAATTTGCAATTGATTAATAAGGATCGATGTTAGAGGATCGATATTCAAGTATTTGAATTCGTGACAACACAATCTATAGGCAAAAAGTGGCAGCTCGTTTGTATTAATGCGCCAAGTCTTGCGAAGAAAGTTGTTAAATAAACTGGATACAAGAGGAGAATATTCCTAATCACCAGAAGATTTTGCATGTATGTGCATTTTAGATTTACGCAATATTTGTAAGGATGTTGAATTATGTTTAGTGGTAACTATTCTGTATATGAAAAAAATAGCGCATATAGCATGGGACCCGAGAACGGGTGGTCATGGTCTTTTCAAAAATGTTTAAATGTTTTTAAGCTTATGGGACTTAACAGCGGGGTCATCAATCCCTGAACTTACAAACTACTTATGAACTAGCTTATACTAAAGACAGCACAAACAGCCATGCTCGATGGGAGAATCGAACCCCCAACATGGAACGGTCTCGCGCATCGGAGCATAGCGCCTCAATGCGCTTGGCCAATCAGCCCTGGCCATGGTTATTTTCCGTGCGGCTGTTGTTGTGTGAGGACGAATTAAAAAGTATATCTTGACATCAGTGATTTTTGTTTTTTGTCCACAACACCTGAACACTGCCGCGAGCCTTCCGGTGGCACTCTTTGTGCAGTGGTTAGCATCGCAGATCGCTCTGCTTGCGGTCCCTAGTTCAAATCCCTCCACGACAAAAGAAAATTTATTCCTTTGCATTTACTATTTCTAGAAAGCTCTTCTGTTAAAAGACGTTTCCACGACACAAGAGTTTATCCAATAGTGCCAGATAATTGAAGAGATGCAACAGAGGAGTGTTGAACGAAAGAAGTACGACAGAATGTCGTCCCTATGGCAGTTGTGGAAGATCAGCCTGACTTTCCTTCTCTCATACGACAAATTGTGACAGAAGAATTACTACAGTGTATGGCAGTCGCGACTGTTGGATCAAGCGAGTACCAGACTATGGCCATGGATGCCAATCCTGTATGTGATGAGGGAGCCGACGCTGCTGAGGAAGAGGTATTTGAAATATTAGTGCCTGTCAGCTCCGCCAGTCGCACCCAACGTGAAGAATGGTCTCGCCCTACTATGACTTACGCCGCAGCCGCCAAACGCCAGCTTAGGAACCGCCGACGAACCACAAACAACTCCTCTGGCAAATGTGAAGCCTCGCAGGAGAACAGATATCTGGAGGACAGAAGACAACACGCCATTGTGTTTTCACTGTGGCCTTCCCGTACATGTCGTACAATACAGTAGGGATTGAAGACGAGTATTTGACAATTATTATGCCGCAAGACGCACACCATCGGAGAAGACCTTTCAACGACAGACAACTGAAGATGAATATTGTCTACCTATGGGACGAGGCCCGTCGCCGTTTCCTGGACGTGGTCGCTCTCCAACGTGCAGCCGCCGTTCACCGTCGCCTTACAGAGATACCAGCCGCTCGCCTAGCCGCCGTGTTCAGGGAAACTAGGTGAGGCGACCTTCGACTGAGGTGAGGCCACCGCAGATGGAAATCTTCCAAGGACAACAGTCGCTAAGATGTTGGGAAATATCATTGATCTCATCATCGACGGCCAACCTGTCCGGGCACTAGTCGATTCAGGCGCTTCCTTCTCTGTATTGTCGAATAACTACCGCCGCAAACTAAAGAAGATTGTTCTGTGATACAAGAGCAACTGTACTGAAGTTCGCAAAAGGAAAATAAGACTGGCCGGCAGGAACATGTGTCGCAAGAGTAACTATCAGGAACAGGACGAAGCATTTTGAATTTGTCGCTTTAACAAAATGTAGCCATAACGTCATCCTCGGATGGGACTTTCTTCAGGCATCCCAGGCTGTCATTGACTGTGGAAGATCTGAGCTACAAATTGACAAAGCCGTTCTGACTAGTACAGATAACATGGACTTCCCTGTGAGGTTGTTTGCTATCGAGATTGTTGATATCCCGCCGTTAACAATTAGAAGTGTCCCAGTTAGCAGCCGAGATGACCAGTTGGATGGTGATGTGCTTGTCGATCGCAAAAGCTAATCAGTATAACAAAGCAAATCTACATACCAGCGGCTATTATTAGCATTACAGGTGGTCGAGGAGAACTTTGGGTCACTAATTTTCGCGAGCAACCACAACTCATACAAAGAACTGCCTCTTCGTCGTCAAAGCTATAAAAATCCTGGGATTAGAAATTAGATTAGATTAGTTTTTCGTTCTGTAGATCCATGTTGCAGAGATGTGGAACATGTCAAGAAACAAAATTTACAAGCAGAATAATGGATAATACTAATAATATAAACACAGATACATAAAACTTTTTGAGTTGATAATATAATAATACTAATATAGTATGAATACCGATACATGCATCATTCGATACCATTCAGAAATTCACTAATGGAGTAGAAGGAGTTGGCCACTAGAAAGTCTTTTGGGCTCCTCTTAAACTGATCTTTATTTCTAGCTAAATTTTTTATACTTGATGGTAAATTATTGAAAATGTGTGTTCTTGAGTAGTGGACCCCTTATTGAACTAAAGTAAGCGCTTTTAAAGCCTTTTGTAGATCATTTTTGTTCCTAGTATTGTATGTATGAACTGAGCTGTTTTTTGGGAAAAGGGACATATTATTTATGACAAATTTTATAAAGGAATAAATATACTAAGAGACAGTAGATAATGTACCCAATTCTTTGAAGAGGCTTCTACAGAACATTCGTGAATTTACTCCACAAATATTATGTATTACACGCTTTTGGACTCTGAAGACTTTTGACTGACTGGAAGAGTTACCCCAAAATATTATACCATATGACATTATGGAATGAAAGTAAGCAACTTATGCAAGCTTTTTTATTTTTATGTCTCCTATGTCTGTCAACAATCGTATAGAAAATACTTATTTGTTGAGTCGTTTCTGCAATTATGTGGTGTGCTCCTGCCAACTGAATTTATTATCAAGCTGTAATCCCAAGAATTTAATACTGTCAACCTTTTCTATTTGCTCTTCTTCATACTTAATGCATATGCTGTTAGGAAATCTCTTACATGTTCTGAACTGCATGTAGTGAGTCTTTTCAAAGTTTAATGACAATGAGTTGGCTTTAAACCATTTATTAATGTTCATTAAAATATCATTAGCAGACCTTTCCATAACTATGCTACGTACTTTTATTGCAATACTTGTATCATCTGCAAACTAAACGAACTCTGCTTCTGGTAGTGTAACTGATGAGCGGTCATTAATTTATACAAGAAAAAGCAGTGGCCTTAAGATGTATCCTTGTGGGACACCACGTGTAATTTCTTCCAAATCTAATGATGACTGTTGGCTTAATTCACTAGTCACTTGCACTGACACCCTTTGTTTCCTGTTAGTGAGGTATGACATGAACCATTTTGCAGCATTTCCTGTAACACCATAGAATTCTAATTTACTTAAAAGGATGTTATGGTTCACACAATCAAGTGCCTTTGACAAATCACAGAAAATACCTGCTGCTTGCAATTTATTATCTAATAAATTAAGTACATTCTCACTGTAGGTGTAAAGAGCCTTCTTGATATCGGAACCTTTCAGAAATCCAAACTGTGTTTTGGACAATATGTCATTAGTGGTCAAGTGGTTGAGAAGCTGCTTGTACATTACCTTTTCTAGAATTTTTGAGAATGCAGGCAAAAGTGAAATCGGTCTGTAGTTTGATGGTATCTCTTTATCCCCTTTCTTGAATAGAGGTTTAATATCTGCATATTTTAGCCAATCAGGATATGTTCCAGTTATAATAGACTCGTTACACAAATAACTTAAAATTGTACTAAATTCACAAGAACACGCTTTAATTAATTTTGTTGATATTTTATCGTAACCACTAAATGCTTTGTTTTGTTTTTAAAGATTTTTCTATGGAAGTAATTTCTTGTGGTGAAGTGAGTGACATATTCATGTACCTGAAGTTATTTGTAAATGCTAGTTTCAAATATTCAAGGGCATTATTTACTGATCCAGACAATCCCATACTATCAGTAACAGATATAAAGTATTTGCTAAAGAGATTTGCCACACCATACCCATCAGTTACTAATGTCTCATCTACTCTTAATGCTACCTGCTCTTGTTCCTTTCTGGTTCTACCAGACTCCTCTTTCACTATATCCCATATTGTCTTTATTTGGTTTCCTGATGTTGCTATCTTCCTTTCATAGTGCATTTGTTTAGATGCCTGAATAACTTTTTTAAATATTTTACAGTATTCCTTATATTTAGCTAAATCATCATCTTTGCAACTACTCTTGGCTGATAGATACATTTTCCTTTTTGTCTTACATGAAATATTTATTCCTTGTGTAATCCACGGTTTTATTATAGACTTCTGATTAATTCGAGTTACTTTTAGAGGAAAATAGTTTTCAGGCATGATACTAACATTATTAATGAATATGTTATATTTTTCATTCATGCCATGAGCACTATATACATCTTTCTAGTTCATGTCTTGGAGGAGTTTTCTAAAATTTTCAATTTTTGGTGGGTTGACTACTCTCCTGTATGCAGATTTTGCATTCTTCATAATCTGTTTAGAATCTATACCTAAAACAAGGAGCTGCATATCATGATCTCATAGGCCATTTATTATTGGTTTTATGATTTGATATTTTTCCTTTGATTTGTCTATAAAAATATTATCAATTGCTGTCCTAGAGGTTTTGGTTATCCTAGTTGGAAAGTTTACTGTATGAGTTAGGTTGAAAGACAAAGTTACTAACTGCAATAAATTTTTACTGGAGGGCTGCATAAAAAAATCTGTATTAAAGTCACCAGCAACCAGGATTTCTTTATTTCTTCCTTTTAAATAACCCAATAGAGCTTCTAGATGATTTAAGAATAGATTATAAGTTCCTGTAGAGGCTCGGTAAATAGTTTCTATTATACAGCATCTGTTATGGAACTCTACTTCTGTTGTACAAGCTTCTAAATGCTGCTCTAGACAGAATTTATTTATATAAATATTCTTGAATTTATAGCAGTTTTTCATGAATGTGGCAACTCCTCCTCCCTCCATATCTACTCTACAGACGGTTCAAGCTAAATTAAAGCCTAGATTGTTTAACATATCTATATCAGTGGCCACATGATGTTCAGAGAGGCAAATTATGTCGATTGGGTTAGAGGAATCTATTTCATCAATACAAATGAGTAGTTCATCAAGTTTATTTCTGAGTCCTGGAATATTTTGATGGAATAAATATAACTGATATTGCATACTAATGGTTTGACTAACATTTACTGGCAGTTTCTGAGTACTTTCTGTTAAACATTGTTTGCTAAAATCTATCTCCTGTTTATCTGTTTTTTTTCAAACTGAGGGTGTCTTCCAAGCTCTCTCAAAACTGGTTTTCTCTCCCCCCTCCCTATCCTAAAAAAGATATCCCTCCGACACCTGTAACAACTGGTATTTTACCATTTGTGACAGTGCCCCCCCCCCCCCCCCCCCCGTAAATTACTTGCAATCAACCCTGACAGTTTTCCCTTCCCTTTTCTGTTGAGGTGAAGGCCATGCCTAGTGTAGTCCCATCTACAGATATCATCCACAGGAATCAAACTTATATGGGTGCCCATATCTGACATGAGTAGCCGTTCTAGCTCCAAGTTTACTCTCCTGACAGAAGAGTTCAAATGAGGCCGATCATGGCGACTCAAGACAGATACAAACCCCACACTAGTATGCTTCGTTGCCGATGATATCTTCACCAGATCACTCTGTATAGAATATTCACAGTTTCTGTCAATGCTGTTTTCTGGACCACCCACTATAATCACGGTATCCTCCATTCTGAAATCTTTACATAAAGAACCTATATCCTCTGTTACCTGACCAAGACCCGCATTTGGTTTAAAGAGGTTTGTGACCTGGTAGTCTGATCCTAGCTCTTTCTGCAGTAGTTGGCCAACACTTCTACCATGGGATCTAGCTAACAAGACTTTCTTTCTTTTCACATTTTTCACTACCATTTTCAAATCCTTCCTGAAAGTTTTCGTGTCCTTTCTACAGCTTTAGCTACATGAGGCTCATCCGGTTCTGAATGAGGCAACAGGTCAAATCTATTTTTCAGATTAATGACAAAGCTGTCTGAAGCTGTCCTAAGCCTGTTCCCCCTGTTACCTGTTGCCTCATCTAATTCAGCTTGAAGAGCTGCAATACTCTCCTCTTGTTCCATTATTTTCCTATCTCTATTGCAGATCCTACAAAACCACCGGTGAGCCTCATTTAGGTCCCCATTTCTCGCGCCACTACATTCGCCCCAATGAAAGAAACCACTACAACTATCACACCACACCCAGGAACTAACGATCCTACGGCATGTCACACAATTTTCACCCATGGTAAAAATAAAAATCGTAAAAACTTGATTAAGTACTGACTAAAACGTGAAAGTTAAACCAAGAGACACTAAAATCTGTTCACGCAATTATAATTAACTGAAAGGGCACTGGATAAAAAGAAACGCGCCCACGAAAACAAAAATTAGGCCTAAAAACACGCACACTAAAACAAAATTTAGGCCTATAAACACGGATTACTACACACACTTTTGCTAAATTTACGCTGTTTTCCGTTCCTCGTGAACGGAGATGATGTGCATCCTGATCCAGATAAAGTAAGGGCAGTCACAGAATCTCCAACTCCTCATCACATCAGTGACGTGAGAAGTTTCCCCGCCCTGTGCTCATACTGTCGCCGTTTCATAGAAGGTTTTTGTAACAAGGCACGCCCATTGCAAGACGTTCTGTAGGGATACGCCACGTTTTACTGGGATGAGACGAAAGAACAAGGTTTCCGGGTACTTAAGGAGGCTCTAACTTCCGCACTAGTTCTAACCTTATACGACGAGAATGCGGAAACTGAACTTCATACAGACGCTTGTGGTTATGGGATTGGCGCAGTGCTTTTACAAAATCAGGAAGGTTTTGAAAAGGCAATGGCTTATGCATCAAGAGCTTTCTCAAAGTCCGAGATGAACTACAACCGAGAAGGAGTGTCTCGCCGTTATCTGGGCTATCAACAAGTTCCAGCCGTATTTATTCGGTAAACTATTCACCGTCGTGACAGACCACCATTCTTTATGTTGGCTGATCGATCTGAAGGATCCGTCAGGTCGACTAGCAAGATAGGCACTAAGACTCCAGGAGTACGATGTCACAGTGGTAATCAAAAACGAGCGCAAACACAAGGACGCCTTATAAACGGGACTTTGTATAAGAGAAACTACGATCCACTGGGCCCCAAATGGCTACTGGTTGTTCCAGCTCATCTCCGGCCAGCTATTCTCAAGTATTTCCACGATTCTCCACTATCCGGTCATCTGGGATTCGTGAAGACCCTAAGCAGAATCAGACCCAGGTATTACTGGCAAGGTCTCTACCGATCTTTTAAGCACTCTGTGAGTCACTGTAAAGAGTGCCAGCGACGGAAGCATGTGCCGCAATTACCTCCAGGACATCTCATACCAATTCCACCTGCAAAAGCTCCATTCCACGGGATTGGAATCGACCTTTTAGGGAGGTCCCCGAAGTCGACCGCCGGTAACCGATGAATAATAGTCTGCACTGACTACCTCACCCGCTACTCTGTCACGAAACCTGTGCCGACTGCAGAAGCCCCAGAGATCGCAAAATTCCTAACATAAGATATTATTTTGTAGCATGATACCCCACGTGTGACGATATCTGGTCGAGGAGAAGTATTCATGTCAAGATTAGTATCAGAGGTAATGTCACGTTGCGACATTGTCCACAGAATAACAACTGCCTACCATCCTCAGACAAATGGTCTTACAGAACGTTTTAACAAGACGTTATCAGATATGCTGTCGATGTACGTCGATGTTGAGCAGAAAGATTGGGATACAATTCTGCCAGTCGTGACATTTGCTTATAATACAGCAAGGCAAGACAACACGGGCTTCACGGCGATTTTCCTCCTCCGTGTTCGTGAGGCATAGACGACAATGGATACGCTGTTTCCGTTCCAACCGGACGACACTCAGGATGACTAAAGAACTAAAGAACTTCAGGGTTTTGCCGATCTTGTAAATCAGTGATGGTTAGTGTTAGAAAATGGGGGCCCAAATCTGGGATTTCTGAATCATAGCAGAATGTCCGAAGGCAGTGTTGGTTGTGACCATATACAGTGAAAGGAATTATCAACGTTTCGGCGCTTCATCGGAAGACAGGCAGCAGAACCAAGCAGCGGACGACCACGTGTGCAGCGGAAAGTTTGAATACAGCAATGGTCTACACATCTCGCAGTGGAGAAGAAAACATCATACGTTAAGTAAATCTACAATTACGTTCTGCGTAAAGAATTTGGCGTATTACAAATTTCGAGTTTTCGATCTCTTTCTTGCAATTGGGGAACCAACAAATGAGATTCAAGCTGATGTGGTGTCAAGTGAAGAAAGTGTTATTCTTCCAATTGACATTATTGATGTGCATGCGTTAAAAGTAATTTTAAATTCAATTAATCAACTTCAGAAAAGTGTAAATGATATTCTTAGTAGTGTGCAAGCGCGGGATGTACAATTAAAAGCTCAAGAGTACCTAATGAATAACAAGTTAGATGTTGTTAAAAGTAGCATGGACGAATTGAAAGACGGTATTCAGTCTGTGGAGGAGAAATGAAATAAAGGGCTTTTAGATATGGAAGACAAGCTAAGATCGGAAATAGATAAGAATAAACACGAATGTGGTAAATTATATGCTGAGGTAAGGGATGAAATTGTTAAGCTGGATGAAAAATGCACAATTTAAAGTTCCAAATTTGAACAAAGGTTGAAAGGGGAACTGGAAAAGAGTCATTTAAGAATAATGAAGAATGTTAGCGAAGTAGATAACAAAGTGACTAAATTAAAAGTTAATGTTAATACCCTGATTTCAAAGAAAATTGAAAATATGGAGTCAAAGGTTGCTTCTGTGGAACAAGGACATGTGGTCAATATCGTTAACATGCTACCAATAAATTTACACAATTTAAAATGTTTAGTAATTGTGGAAGATACCACCCAGTTCACCTTATTGCTTGTTGCAGAGACCGTTTTGTGGATGTAATGAGTTATTTGCAAAAGATTAAAATTATGAATGGGGCATTGGAAGGAGAAGCCTTGTTTTGGGCGAACCAAAATCAAAATAATTTTGATACCTATAAAGAGGTTGAAAAGATTTTTAAACAAACACTGGGACAGGTAAAGCAGTCAAGAATACAAAGTGATTTTTAAATGGGAATATGTATAAACCAGGAAGGGAAAATATGAGAGATTTTTGTTTAAGGGATATAGAAAAGTTGACACATTTAGACAAGCCAATGGGGCTATTAGTTATCATTTCCACCTTAGATAGAAGATTACCGGAAAATGTACAATAGGATCTGATAAATGTCTCAGGAGATAATGTAGATTCATTTATTGATTTGTATGCACTATGCCTAATGCTTTACCCTATATAAACAGAAAAATTTTCCAAAATGACAGGAATAATGATTTGGTGGATAGGAGGAATGGTAGAGAAGACAATAGAAATGTTGATAGAGATGCCAGGCATGATGGTAGGAGACATTAGGAATCACATGGTACACTAAATTACAGAAGGCCACTGCACGATCATGCTGAAGTTCCAGCTGTGGGGTCAGACAGACCTCACAACCAGGGAAACTAATAAGTATCCCATCCGATGTCCAAGCTGGGATAAAGATTGACAATGCTCAGAGGAGGATCAAGAGAGAAAGGCTGACTAGGAAACAAAGGGATAGGCAGTTTAATTCAGTCCATATGGAGAGAATTTTGGGTGAAGGTGAATTTTGGGGAGAAATTTTTGAATATGCTGAAAAGCGCAGAAAAAATGGAGTAAATTCCAAAACAGGAATGTAAATGAGAATGTGTGTGAGCTATTTCAGTGGCAGAAATCAAGTGTTGGAATGAATGATAATTCAGATGTGCTGGATTATAAAAATGATACTTTAAAAATTGTGTATTATAATGTTTTTCTTCTAACAGTGTTACTGCTAATGCAAATACTGAATGTGTGTTTATTGATACAGGTGTGCAGTCATGTGCTAATTTTTCTTGTGGTGGTGTTGATAATACAATGGTTGGAGAAGACTGGGTGGCATGAAATGAGCTGGATAATATTGATGGTGACAGTGGTGGTACAAAAGGCTTTTCTGAACTCAATATTGGGTACAATGTTACAGATGTTACGGTAGCAGGTGCTAGTTCAGAAGTGGGTATTCTGCATAATGCAAGTGCTGTTGGTGTAACTGTTTCTTCAAATATTAATGATAGAAGCTATAGTGAAAAGGAGGCATTAACAGGCTTATCTAATACACATAGCAATGCAGAGCTAGCAAGTAGTGAGTATAAATTGTAAATATAGTGTAATTTCATGGTTCTGGATACCAAATATGGGGTTAGATGAAGTTGATGAGGAGTTTGTAAATTAGCCAACCGTTTGGAGCAGCAGGAACCGAATTAGCACCCAGGGATATAGAGACACAGTGGAGAAAAAAATTTATTTTGGAGGATATGTAATAGGAATGAAATTATTTGCAACCACTGAGAAACCTGTTGAGGAGCTCAAAGGGATAGAGAGCAACAATTTGCAGTGTGATGTAACTACAGTAGGGGCTATAAGCAATAGAGATGAAAATGACAGAGCAAAATGTGTTGAATTAACATGTTGTGCTGATCGTAACATTAGCAATAAAGCAATGAATGATAGGAGCGGGAAGTTCAGTTTTTCAACTATCGAAGGTAGAATGGATGAATTTGAGAGCATAAAGAAAGATCTGCTGGAGGAAGAACCTTTGAGAAGAAACAGGGTAGTAAAATCGCAAGCCAAAATTATAGTGATTATTGAGGGGTTTGAAACTGAAGCACTTCTGAATTCATACGTTTTATGAATACCTGAAGATTATTACACAAGTTATGGATTTGCCACTTGTCAGAATGTGGATTAAAGGTGCATCAAATAGGTAAAACACACCTATTAGGACACAGTAATGCTGCGCTTTAAGCTAGGGACTTCTCAGACGAATCTGGCGAAGAAGTTATTAACTGAGAACGTTCCTCTCGTTCAGGGAAAGAGCTGTTGTTTCACCTTGTTCTGATCTCTTGAACGCTGGATGAATTGCCAACACTGCCTTCCTCTGTCAGTGTGTCAATGGTTCTTCCATTCACATTTTCGTTTTCATCTATTTCGGTATTTAAGTGGTATTCCGTAAAGTCAATGTTTTCTTTAGTTCCTGGTCCTTGTTCTCTTGTTTTTTATTATTATTGATTTTTCTGTTCCATAGGACCCAATTGAGGAGTGAGACTCCATGGTCATGGAACAAGTCAATACATTAATTGTTACACAAGAATGGTAATAGAAAATTTTTAAGTAGTCCTTTGCACACAACAATCTTAAGACAAAGTGAAAAGAATCAATAAAGAAAAAAAATGAATTAGCTTAATTGTTTAACTTTTCTAGGAGTTCCTCGACAGAATAAAAGGAGTGAGCCATGAGGTAACTCTTCAATTTAGATTTGAAAGCGTGTGGATTAGTGCTAAGATTCTTTAGTTCTTGTGGCAGCTTATTGAAAATGGATGCCGCAGAATATTGTACCCCATTCTGCACAAGTGTCAAGGTGGTGTGATGCAAATGCAGATTCGACTTCTGTCTAGTATTCACCGAGTGAAAGCCACTAACTCGTGGGAATAAGCTGATATTATTAACAACAAACGACATTAAAGAAAAAACGTATTGTGACGCCAGAGTCAAAATTCCCAGACTACTGAAAAGGGGTCGACATGAAGTTCCCGAACTTACACCACATATTGCTCGAACCGCCCGTTTTTGAGCCAGAAATATCCTTTTTGCATCAGGCGAGTTACCCCAAAAAACAATGCCGTACGTCATAAGTGAGTGAAAGTAAGCGTAATAGACTACTTTTCGTGTTGAAAAATCACTTATCTCAGAAATTGTTCTAATGGTAAATATAGCAGAATTTAGTTTTGGAACAAGATTCTGAACATGGGCTTTCCATGACAGCTTACTGTCTATATGAACACCTAGAAATTTGAACTGTTCAGTCTCACTTATCACATGCCCATTATGTGTAATCAGAATGTCAGCTTTCGTCAAATTATGTGTTAGAAATTGTAAAAACTGAGTTTTACTGTGATTTAACATCAACTTGTTTTCTACAAGCCATGAACTTATCTCTTGAACTGCATTATTTGTTATTGTGTCAATATTACGAGCAACATCCTTCACTACCAAGCTGGTATCATCAGCAAACAAAAATATTTTACAGTCACCTGTTATACTCGAAGGCATATCATTTATATAAATAAGAAACAGCAATGGTCCCAAAACAGACCTCTGGGGCACCCCATACTTAATTGTGCCCCATTGGGATTGCACGTCATAGCTATTTTCTACACTGCGGAGAATTACCTTCTGTTGTCTGTTATTAAAGTAAGAGGTGAACCAGTTGTGGGCTACTCCCCGTATTCCATAATGTTCCAACTTCTGCAACAATATTTTGTGATCAACAGAATCAAACGCTTTTGTTAAATCAAAGAAGACGCCTAATGTCCGTAGCCTCTTATTTAACCCATCAAGTGCCTCACAGAGAAACGAAAATATAGCATTTTCAGTCGTTAAACCACTTCTAAATCCAAACTGCACGTTTGACAATAAATTATGTGAACTGAAATGATCAATTAATCTTGAAAATACAGCCTTTTCAATAACTTTAGAAAAAACCGATGGCATAGAAATAGGTCTATAGTTGTCTACATTATCCCTTTCTCCTTTTTTATAAAGTGGTTTCACTACTGAGTACTTTAATCTGTTAGGAAATTGACCATTCTGAAAGGAAAAATTACAAATATGGCTCAGTACTGGGCTAACATATGGAAAACAGTACTTTAGAATTCTGCTAGATACCCCATCATATCCACAAGAGTCCTTAGTCTTTAGTGATTTATTTATTGACTCAATCTCACCTATGGAAGTATCATGAAGGACCATTTCAGGTAACAGCCTCGGAATGGCATTTTCTAAAAACTTTATATGATTACCTGTAGAAACTAGAGTTTTGTTTAGTTCCCCTACTATATTCAGAAAGTGATTATTGAATATTGCACATATATCTAACTTGTCAGTAACAGAAACATTCCTACTACGCACTGACGTTATATCTTCTACCTGCTGCTGCTGACCTGACACTTCCTTCACGACTGACCAGATAGTTTTAATTTTATCCCAAGAGTTTGCTATTCTTTTTGCATACCACATACTTTTTGCATTCTTAATGACTTTTTCAGAACCTTACAGTACTGTTTGTAATGAGCTATTGCATCTTCATTCCGACTGCTTCTAACATTTTGATACAACTCGCGCTTAGTTCTACATGATACTCTTATCCCCTTTGTCAGCCACCCTGGCTGTCTGTTATTGGAAGTACCCTGTTTTGATTGTTCCAGCGGAAAGTAACTTTCAAACAGCATAAGAAATGTGTTCAGAAAAGCATTATATTTATCATCTGCATTATCGGCACTATAAACATCCTGCCATTCTTGTTCCTTAATTAAGCTTAAAAAGGTCTCTACTGCAACTGGATTAACTTTTCTGAGTAGTTGATATTTATGTTTAACATTTGTTTGAGAACAAATACTTTTTAGAATTAAAAGTTGGGCATCGTGGTCTGATAGGCCATTTACTATTCTGCTGACAGAGTGCCCCTCTAATAATGAAGAATGAACAAAAATATTGTCAATGGTAGAACTGCTATTTCCTTGCACTCTCGTTGGAAAAAATACTGTTTGCATCATGTTATAGGAATTAAATAGATCTAACAGCTGACTTTTCCTTGAGCTATCACCTACACAATTAATGTTGAAATCTCCACACACAATTAAATTTTTATACTTCTCTCTGTAATTGTCATTTCCGGTCGGTGGATTGTGAGTTTCAGCTGACCGATCACTCACGAGTTCTGTCTGTACACACAACTCAACGGATGTATTCGGGTCGCCTCCCATAAGTATAGAGGTACATGCACCGGGAAAGTTGTCCTGACCGTGATGTTTTTCTTTCACGACATCGGTTTCGTGCTTTAGAAGTACTGTTCGGTTTTCCACAGTATCTTGGGCATCCATGTGATTTGCAGCATTTTCCAGGCTCGTGGATGGTGCTACCTGCTCCACTTGTTCCTGCTCTACCGACTTTCGCGGTGAGGTGACTGCAGCGTATGTTAGTTTCACTTGTACCACAGGTCCTGCAATGGTACCGTCACAAGTTGAAAGCTGTGGGACCCTTCTTCTACTGCATTCAGCACGGATATGCTCTGTTGAGTTGCACAGAGCGCATGTCCTTGGCTGACCATCATAAATAATCAGAGTTGGATACCCACATATAACAAAAGATGGAATATGCCTATGAAGCTCTATTTCAAACTGACGTACACCGTTTAGAAAAGGGAACATGTGGGGTTCGGACCATTTTTATGTGACATTAGATAAAATTTTATCGTACGTCCTAAGGACACTGTTTATTTTTTCTGCAGATATCTCAAAGGGAAGTTCAAACACCCACACCGTCCTAATTCCCATCCCAGCATATGAAACCAACACGTCACTAACTGTGCCACTCGAATGGTTAAAGTTCATTGTGACTCCACATTTTTCTACAATTGAAGCACATAAATCACAACTCGAAAGTTTTACATAGACTACAGGACTCACTATTGACAAGTGAACACAGATAATATTGTCTTGAGATATCTGAACGTTTTCCGAAAACCATGATCTAACGTCTATAGCTTTTGGACGGGCGACATTTCGATCAAACGTAAACTTTATCGTGTCTTTTCACTGATAATGTGTTACACTAATGTTTTTCTTCTTACTCATAAAGTAAGTAGGATAGCAGTTAGCGCGCTTGCCGCGGCGACTAACCTGGAGCGCAGGTAGACATCCCTGTTGACAGCGAGGCGTTCGTCTGAGGCCGCCACACGTCCGTTCCGCTCGGCGGTTGTCTCGACACTGAGGGATTAACTTGCAGTCTCGCAGTAATATTGTACAGAAGGAAAACCAAAGGCTACGTTTCATTTACAGAACACTTGGAAGATGCAACAATTCTACTAAAGAAACTGCTTACACTACACTTGTGTGTCCTATTTTGGAGTATTGCTGCTCATTGTGGGATCCACACCAGGTGGGACTAACGAACGAGTTAGAGAAAGTTCAGAGAAGGGCAGCGCGTTTTGTATTACCGCGATGTAGGGGAGAGAGTGTTACGAAAATAATGCACGAGTTGAGGAGGATATCATTAGAAGAAAGGCGTTATTCGTTGCGGCGAGTTCTATTTGGGATTTTTTATCAACTTTTTCTTCCGAATGCGAGCGTATATTGTTAGTACCCACCTACATGATCAGCACTATAAAATGATAGAAATCAGATCGAAACCGGAAAGATTCAGATGTTCCTTCTTCCCGGCAGCTATTAGAGAATGCAACGATTAGACAAATATGATAAGAGCGGTTCGATGAACCCTCTGCTATGCACTTGATTGTGATTTGCGGTGTATTTATGTAGATGCAGATGTAGAAGAAGATATCATCATGTTTATGGCAGAAGTATATTTCCAATTATTGAGTGTTATTTCTTTTAACTGTATCACTTGTACGCTTACTTTGTAATGTGTTTTATTGGCAGTTGTATCGTGTCCTTGCCCTCGTGAACTAACCAGCTCTCGCGATAAAACAGACTGAAACGCTGCTGGCACTGGAGCGAAGTCTCATATCCTGCCACTGCGAACAGCCCCCGTGTTAGCCCCGCCGTGAAGGCTCAATTTCCGTTTCGTTTCCCCAATGCCTGCCGCGCACTTTGCGGTTCATTACTGTCAATATCCGAAGAGCGGGCGCCAGGCTCGCTGATGGAGATCCTGTGTTGCGAGAACGGCGCCGCGCTCCAGCCTAACAAGAACATTCCTGATGGAACAGCCTGCCGGCGGCCTTGGATGCTGTTGCTCCTAATATAGACGCTTACTCCCACTAAATATGTTGGAGGCTGTAATACTGCGCGACATTCTGAGAAAGAAAAAGAACAGTAGTTGTCACCACACACAAAGATGTTGATATCAACGCGTGGTCTGTTCCAAATAACTGTCACTGTTACTATGAATGTAACAGTTACGAAGCTAGTATTTACTATGTTTCAACTTCAAGAAATAAACACCTATCGTATAGATGAAAATAAATTATTAGTCTAGTGAGGCGGACCTTCATTTTCATAGAATCGCCTCATGGAAATACGTATTTCATTTTTGGTGTTAACTTTCCTCTAAAGGCCTCACCAGTCAAAAAAAAAAAAAAAAAAAAAAAAAAAAAAAAAAAAATGTTCAAATGTTTGTAAATCTCATGGGACTTAACTACAGGGTCATCAGTCCCTAAACTTACAAACTACTTATGAACTACTTACGAACTAGGACGGCACAAATATCCATGCCCGAGGGGGGATTCGAACCCCCGACCGTAGTGGCCGTGCAGACCGTGACTGAAGCGTCTCAGTCCCCTCGGCCACCGCGGTCGGCTCCTCACCATTCATTCAAGCACATGAGCAACAACACGAGAGTGACGGTGATAAAACAGGCGGGATTATCGCTTTTATTATAATAAAATTGCTACAATTATAACAGAAAAACATGATGTATACACACACCAAGCTAGCGACAGTGGCAAATATCCGAACAGTACACACATTACGTAGCTGCCTGAAACTCTTAGAAAGCTTGTTGTAAACGGCTGTATGCTCAGTTACTATAGATAAAATACTACAAGACAGAAAAAGTAATACTAATTGAATTAAAATAAAAACAGACCTGCTCTGGTAACAGGGCGTCGATTAGTTACTTGAGGTGATTTACTTGTTTCTTTGACCGCCTCCCCCTGGAGAGATGTGGTGAGATTTTGCTCGAACCCCTCACCCCCTTTCCCAATCTCACGTGAGAATTTTCAAAATGCGAATTTTAGTGGAAGTACGTTAATCTGTGCTTGAGTACACTGGATTTATTTAGAAAACACAGTTTGCTCTTTTTTTTATTTTAGACTCCTTAAGACTCGCATTTAACAGAGAACGTATAGAAGCGCAGGAAAAAATCAAACAATGTAATACTACAAAAAATGAACCACTAGAACTCGTACAACAATATTCATACAAATTTAGTCCACGTGGCGGGAGGGGGGGGGGCAGGATGTGTAGTCTCAAGAGTCACTACTGCAACGAAAATGTCCATTCTATTTTCAAGAGAATCATCTGCTTCTTCAAGCTCGCTCTGCTCAGCCAGTCTAACCCGTTCTCGCTTGCACACAGAAGCTCCGCAGCTTGTGAACGGTAAGATAAAAGTACAGAAGATGAGGAAGATTATGGCAGATTTATTTCAAATATGTCAAAAACTATGGAAGGAAATGTGACTGTGAGTCATTGATGTTTGTAAACCAATTAGACCAAACTGTTATGGTCATCAATCCCTACAGTTTCAAACTACGTAAACTAAAATTAAGCCCCGTTTACACCGAAGCGAACACAGGCGAATGCGCATTCCCCAGGAATTCGCCTCTGCGCGTACGCATTGGCTTGTACTTGCGAATAAGCATTTACACCGAAGCGAACGGAAGAGAAAACAGAACACCGCCGCAAGGCGAGCATACGCTGTTTGTCGCATACGCTAGCGCTGAAGCGGAGAGGACGCGAACTTCCTTTGATGGTTCGCCCTGAAACCGACAGCCAGCGAGCACTTGTGAATGCAAGCCGAGCGTGACCGAACGCATAGCGTTTGCACCAGAGCGAATTCTCGTTCGCTGCTGCTCGTTTGCTTGTGTTCGCTTCGATGTAAACGGGGCTTTACACGAAGGACAACACACGCATGCACGCACGCACACACACACACACACACACACACACACAAGTACACGCACATGCTCGAGGGAGGACTGGAACCTCCGGCGGGAACAGCCGCCCAGACCGTAGCATGACGCATTAGACCATGCGACCATTTCTTGCGGCGTGGGTCATTCAGGAGGCAAGATGTGTTTCATAAGCAGAAGTATTTCCTTGCAGTAGTACTACAGTAACAGACATTCCTTAAAGTGCGTCCACACTACTCGTGTTTCTCATTTGTGAAACTTGAGAGCCTTACGAGTAATGTGGACGGAGATGGCCCTGAGGGCTCGCTGCGAAACAGGCTTGCGAACCGCCCGGCTGTTGTCGGTACATCAAAGGGATGCGCGGCGACCTGCGCGAGTGGTGTGGACGGCAACAAGCACTGACCAGGTGGCTCGCTGCACTCGTACTGTTCGCTCTTAGTATTATTCTTTTGTGTTTTGCACATCGGTTTTCCTTTTAAAATGGAGTGGACCGACGATTTTTCCATTAAATTCATAATTATGAATGAACAATATCCTGTGCTTTGGGATCCAACATACTCCCAATCTATATCTATAAATGTGAATGTCTGTTCGGTGTACGTTTATCAAGTCTGGACCAGAAGACATAAAGAGCTAAAAATTTGTACAGTTACTAATGTTTACCCGGGGAAGGCTTTAGGCATGGTTTTATGGCGATCGGATAGATATTTAGTAATCTGAAGAATACAACGCGAAATGCGGAAAATAATTATTCTTTGAAAATGGTTTTATTGGTTGCATTGTTGCTTGAGGGTTGATAATGATAAAAGGGTAGAGTATATTGGGATGGAAAGTTATTGGAGTATATAAAATTCTACGTGTGTGTGCGTGTGTGTGTTCGCTCTGCAGCGAAAACTACAGAACGCAAACGAAAGGTCTGTGTTCTCCGAGGACTCCCGTTGTACACCATAGCAGTTCCATGCCGATGGCTATAAGGGAGTGGAAGATATGGTGGTTGAAAGTCGTCAAATTATAAAAAATGCGGACTGATGGCCAGCGATGACATTTGCGATTCTATAGCAAGGAGGTTACATACAGCGATACGTGATGCCACAGACCACATCTTTGGTCTATGCGTGCTACAATGTCTTCAGCTCTTTCTCTGTAAGGATAAGCATACGAATAAGGAAATATAAGAATAAATAAATAAATAAAGCAGTAAAAAAGAAATTTCTTTTAACACATCTCTTTAAAAAAATCGTTTGACGTTTCGCGCATTACATCAAGTGAAGGATTTGCGATATTATTACAATCATTATTGTTGAATTTCGTGATTGGATCCTTCGAAACGAGTGCATTTTAACTTTGATTTGATCTATCAACACGCATGTGGCACCACGGGTTTAAGCTAGTATAAAATAATAAATAAAAAAAAGTAAAGCGTGGGATTCCATCGCGACAGAACTCCGCATATGAAGGAAGTGAGACACCAATAGCCGTCTGTATAACAGAAATATTTACTGTTTCACTACCAGTTTCGGCATTCCATTACGCCATCTTCAGGTCCCTACATCGGAGCATAATATCCATTAAGTAGGGATATCGAAACTGGTTTCTTGGAATGCTATCTCTCAGTGCCGAAACTGGTAGTGAAACAATAAATATTTATATTATACATACGGCTGTTGATATCTCACTTCCTTCATACTCTTGGCCAGCCGCTGTCCCGGTTCCAACAGCAATGATGGGTTCAATAAGAACTCCGCATGGATGTGGTCGAATTTACAAAAAAATAAAAATTAAGAAAAAAGTGACTACCTTGTTAGCCACTTAAAGGGAAGTCCGACAGAGGAAAATTAGCCTGTAAGTCTGGCGCTGAGGTTGAGGAAGTGAACGCTCCAAACTAGTTCGCTTTCAAATTTCCTTACATACTAATAATCATATCTTAAGATATTTTTTCATATTTATTTTAGCTTACTACCATTTCTATTAGGAACATACCTAGTAACTACTTATAGTTTTCAAATATAAAGAAGTTCTAATTCTCATAAAATTATAGAGTTATGCCAAAATGAGCTCTGAACGTCACAGAGGGGGAAAGGAGGAAATGGACTAACAGGATTGGAATATATGCTGGGCAACGCTGTGTACTCTGCTAATAATAAATGAATCATAATTAATTCCATTTATTTTTCTAACATAATGTATTTAAGCACATGTACATTATGTTATTTGAGAAAATAAAAATAATAAAATAGGAATTAATGACTTCACATATAAAATAAATGAAATGTGTGCAATCAGGCAGTCACTAGTACATATGTAGCAAGTAACCGAAAATAATTCTTTAATCAGTTATTGGTAATAACTTTGCCATGACAATCTTCCCTCTTCGGAAATGAAATAAGCAGCGAATTCATTTGTAATGTCTTGAGCAGTCTGCGTTGAACGTCGTGGAATTTTCGCCAATCGTGTAAACGTTGTAGGAGGAGTGATCTCATTTCCTGGCTTTAAATGCCCGTTCTCCTCATGATCCACTGCTCCTACAGAGGTATAAATTTATCTCGAAGCAGAACTTTTCGCAAGAAATTATGGAGGTATATACAAGTCATAATAATACTTTGGGCTTTCTCAGACTGTAGTAATATAGGTTTTCTTAGTATCCTGAATACGGAAGAAAGTATTCCGAACGCACTTTTTACAATCCGCCATCCTATTGAAAGTCAGTAATTGAAAATTCTTTTCATTGCCCTTCGAGATTGCTGTCCACTATAAGGCTTCATGATATAATTGTTGAGAGGAAACGCGTCGTATGCGGCAGTAACACTAGGTATTTTCCTGTCTACTTGGAAGGGTACGATCGTCCGGAAAAATGATAATACTATTACTCATATTCTTAAAGGAATGTGTCTTTCGAAAAACACCACCGTCTGAAATTCTAGCTTGACAGACGACATCTGCATAGAAAAAACAGTAGTCGGCATCCACTAGACTAAAGAGAACAATACTGAGAAACGTATTACAATTAAAAGAATAGCTTCCAGAATTAACTGGGCCGCGGCGGAGCGGCCGAGCGCATTGAGGTGCTATGTTGCGATGCGCGAGGCCGTGCCCCGTCGGGGTTCGAATCCCCCCTCGGGCACGGATGCTTGTGCCGTCCCTAGTATAAGGTATCTCATAAGTAGTTTGTAAGTCTAGGGACTGACGACCCCGCAGTCAAGTACCATAAGCTTCACAAACAGTTGAAGAATTAGCTAGACTTTATACTGCGCAATATTTGCCATTCATTGCACCGAGGCAGTGGGGAAAGTTCCATTTCTCTCATATTTTTCTGCTATAAGCAACCACATTGGCTGTGTCTGTGGCATCTGCAAAAAAGTAAACAGAAAATCATCAAAACAGACTTCGTACAGGGGGCTACTACAACAACAAATGTTGCGTATCTAAAAACGTCAAAAATGATACATTCTGTTAACTAAAACTATAATATCGGGACATTCTAATAATTAAAATCAATAATACGTTGCTTGCAGATTGCGTAACAATAGGTAGGTTATTATTATATGGAATATTCTGCATTTCCCTTATCAACTTGACATTGTTCCCAATTTTTTACGCTTATTATCGTATATCACCTTTCCTGCATCCATTCTTTTATTTCTTATTTTACTTGCTTTGTTATTGTTTATATCTAGTGTCGTCGTTTCTTTTTAGGTGGAATTTAAGGAGAAATGGAAGAACAGGGTTACGGGCATAGATACAAACGAAGGTACAGGGAGCACTCGCGAAGAAATTATTAGTCAAGATGTCGATCATCAAACAAAGCAACGCAACGTCATCCTTGGTAGGAATCCTTACAACAACACTCAATGACACAAGGACTGTAAAAGCTGTCACAATTTCTAAACTAATGAAGACTGTCTGGCAGCAAAGTTCAGTATGTCAAAACGATTAGAGGCGCGTGGTATTTCAAACGCAATGCTCGCTGATTGGAGTCCTGGTAGGCATTAATATTTTTTCTCTTAGCTTCCTATTTGAAAACCATTTTGGATCCAGGTGTGACATTGATATTCTACTTGTGACAAATATTACCAATCTTTTCCAAATATGTCACTATTTCAGAGGCTGTGATGAGGCAAGTACCTAAGAATGCAGTTTAAATAATATTGTAATGCATCACTTGCCATAAATATTTACTCGTTATTTTACTCTTTTTTTCCGAAAATATTGAGATTTCCGGGGGGGTGATTAGGCGGTAAGCTAATAGTACAGCTTATATAGATATGAGTGAAATGAGCAGCGAGGACATTTTTTATTCTTCTTCGTTGATACAAATACTTAGCTGTTTGAGACGAGGAATGGATGGTAGGCTGTAAACGTGCTAAAAATGAGTAGCTGGTACTGACTCTGCTGTGTTCTATGTAGGCTGATTCTTCTTAAAGATGAAAGCCTAAATATTAAATGAACTTTTCAAAATTATTCAAATGTTTGTAAGGATTAACGGACTTAACTGCAGGGTCATCAGTCCTTAAACTTACAAATTACTTATGAACTACCTTATCCTAAAGACGACACAAACATCCATGCCCGACGGGGGATTCGAACCCCCGACGGCGGACTGCCGCGCGCACCGCAACACGGCGTTCCAGCACGCGCGACTAATCCGCCGCGGCAAATGAACTTTTTTCAGATTTACTAATATCTTCTTAAGTCATACATGTGGACAGGATACTTCCTAAAAAGAAATTACGCCGTTTCGCATTTATGGATAGGATAACGTGTGAACGATAACACATCGTTAATACTGATATATGACTGACGAACCGGGCAGTAGCGATAGCTAACACAGTACAATATTTCGCCTTATTTAAAACAACAAAATTCCACAAAAGAATCTTTCCATCGTCGGAAAACGTATGCTTATTATTATTATTGTTATTATTATTGGCAGTGGCTAATATGTACAAAAATCTTCAAATGTTTCTAAATCTATCGGGCCAAACTGCTTGGTAATCAGTCCGTAGCTTACAAACTACTTAAACTAAGATAAACTAACCTAAGGAAAACACACACACACATCCATGCCCTAGGGTGGACTCGAACCTCCGACGGCGAAAACCGCGCGCTCCGCAGCGAGGCGCGTTAGGCTGCGTTCACAGTGGCACCGACAGAGCGTCATCAGACGCCGTCGACCTAGTTCGATTGAAAACATCGACCGACAGGGTGGTCACATTGCATCCGACATAGTTTTTACTTGGTCCGGTTAAAGGAGAAAGTTAGGTTAGGTTTGAATGTATTCTGTGTCTGAAGTATGTTAGATTTTAATTCCCTGGGGTGCAATGGATCCCACCGACATTGTCATGCTTCGAAATTAGTGCTTTTGTTATTAATAAAAACTTCGAATGCATACGAATGAGCTACACCTGTCTGGAAAGAAGAAAGTGGCGAGGATTGTGTACTGTCCTCAGTTATTGCCACTCCCAGACAATCGTTATGAATATGTGAGGTACCGGTAAAAGGAGAAATTTCTATTACATGCATATGATATTTCATGGTATCATTGACAATCAATATTACAGTTTTGCTGAATTTATTTGAAGTTGTGCAGACATACACCAGTTAACCGCCATGCTTTAAATAATGAAAAACTACAACAGTTAGGGTAGTTTATTGCTTATCACAACGAATTTCGAGCTATATTTGCGTCTTCGATGCATTTGTTTACATAAGTACGGTACTTTTCCGACGTTTCAATATGTGATTTCCTGATGCACTGCAGTTGTCTCTCTTAGGTTAGCTACTGAAGTTAGGAAAATCGGACAGAATAAATATTGAGGTGTGTGTTTTATGTTAATGTTAGAAACCATAACTTTTTCTGTCTGCTTAAAGGTATTGTGCCTCTTCCATTACTCAAAATATATAACATAATAATCGTGACTTAGGTCTACCTGTGTACAAAAACCAGTGTAAGTGACGATTTTTGTGTTGTGATATCCAGTTTAATGGAGCAGACATAATAACTGCAAGTATAAACAGACGTTCTATTTAGTGTGTAAAATAGTTGCCAAGATTTTATTATGTATGCTACGATTTCCCTCATTACAGTAATCACAAAAAGACTACATCTGTGCAAGAGCTGCATAAAATCACACATGGATACGTCACGATGTATTTATGTAAAGAAAGACACTAAAAGCGAGCAAAGTTCTCAAACTGTGTTGTTCTAAGCATAAAAATACATAATGGATGCAGTTCTTCAGTATTTAAATCCATGAAGAACACAGTTATAGGCCACCCAGAAACATCCGATTATGATGAACGAAATGAAGTTATAGTACATTGAACATCAATGACTATCATTCAATAGATTTTTGAAACACAAGTGTGAAATTAAGAATAATTTTGAACACAGAAACCAGTGAAAAGCGGAAGCACACGTAGGCCTGTACCATATTTGCAGGTCATATCACAGAAAACACTCATCGCCTTGTTAAAAAACGCCAGAGCCAGTAAGAATAATTTGTGGACAGCTAATACCCAATTATCACAATGCAAAACAATGTAAGAGAAACACTGAAATATCATTAAGATTCGCCACCATGCCGGATTTGACACATTTTTGAGATTATAATTCACGCCTAAAATTTCTGATAAAGGATTTAACCAACTTGGGGTTTCCAATAAACTGTAATATCAGATCATAGATTCCGAATTATATCCCGATTGTGATATTTATCGTGTTCTGGGTGCCACAACTCTTTCTTTCTTTCAGTAAGCATATCAGTTTCTGCCGGCCGCGGTGGCCGAGGAGACTGAGGCGCTCCAGTCACGGTCTGCACGGCCATTACGGTCGGGGCTTCGAATCCCCCCTCGGGCGTGGATATTTGTGCCGTCCTTAGTTGTAGGTAGTTCATAAGTAGTTTGTAAGTCTAGGGACTGATGGCCCCGTAGTTAAGTCCCTTAAGCTTAACAAACATTTGAACATTTGAATATCAGTTTCTCACTTGTCCATATCTAAATGTTGAAATGTTTGTATAGCTTATGGGACTAAACTACGGGGTCATCAGTCCCTAAAGTTAGAAACTACTTATCTACTAGCTACTACTAAGGACGGAACAAATATCCATGCCCGAGGGGGGATTCGAATCCCCGACCGTAGTGCCCGTGCAGACCGTGACTGGAGCGCCGCAGTCCCCTCGGCCACCGCGGCCGGCTGTCCATATCTAGCATGTGAGAACGTAGGTCGATTTGACCGAAGAAAACAAACTGATTTGAATTTCACCGACTGTCGTCTGAAGTCTCAACATTCGGGCGATGAGATCGGCTACACTGTGACCGTGTCCATAGTGGAGTACTGATTTGAAACAATCGGCCGTTTTCCGCCGATGTCTGCCGTCGGCAAAACCCACCCATATCGGAGCCACTGTGACCACAGCCTTAGACCGCTCGGCTACTCCACCGCAGCAATTGAATCTATGAATTCGTGAACAGCCAAAACACGTTCTCACATGCCGCCACTGCATCTATTCACGTAGCGTGAGAGGGGCACCCGCAAAGGTCTGCATCCTGGCGGACGGTCGGGTACGCCGCCAGTTAGGTAACCCGCTGCGTCAGCCTTAATGCCCTGCTGGCGGACGCCTGGGCTGCAGCGTTATGCGGGTACTTGTGGGTCGGGTCCGAGTTCTCGCGACTGCCACGGCCGCAGCGAGAACGGCTTCAGCCCCCCACCCCTCGCGGCTGCGCCACTGTTGAGACAATATGCGTCTCAGGAAACTGAATTCTTGTTTGATATTTATATCATCTATGCCCGATGTACAAGGAGGGTTTGTTCCCCTTAACCACAGACAAATATATACAGACGGGAAACCTCAGTAAGGGCCCGGTCCTACGCTCCGGGGTGCGAGGAGGGAGGGTTTCCAGCAGTTCCGTAAGATGTCCCAAGATGGCGCTGCGGTCAGAAGCAGCTCTTTAAACTGGCCAGAGCAGGCGGCAGGCAGCGGCTGTCCCCACCACCACCTCCCCTCAAACGCCGACACGCCGGACACAGCCGTGGCCTCGTGGCAGCCGGCACGAGCTCTCCCCTCAGCCTCCCCTCCACGCTACCCTCTGACGTGCGAGAGGCACCCTAAACCAGCGAACCACCTGACACCTACTAGCATCTTACAGAACTACAAGGGGCGCGTAGGACAGTGGTTTAGGTGGGGCTGCTTCTCTGTATATGTTACTCTGTGCCTTAACGTCTTTGCTGGGGTGCTATTCCGATACCAGAGAGCCTCGGCAACATTACATAAAGGAACATCAAGGCAGAATTAAAATTTGTGTTTTGGAGGGAAACATGTTTTTCCGGCTGGCTGAAAATGACTTACAAGTTCGTGGCGTCCTCCATCGGTAATGCTGGAATTCAATATGGAGTTGGATCACACTTAGCCTTGATTACAACTTCCACTCTCGCAAACATACGTTCAATCAGGCGCTGGAAGGTTTCTTGGGGAATGGCAGCCCATTCTTCACGTAGTGCTACACTGATGAGAAGTATCGATGCTCAAATGTTTGTAAATCTGTGTGACTTAACTTCATTGGTTATTAGTCCCTAGGCTTACAAACTACTTAAACTAAGTTAAACTAACCTAAGGACAACACACACACCCATTCCCCAGGGAGGACTCGAACCTCCGACGACTAGCAACCGCGCACTCCGCAGCGAGGCGCCTTAGACCGCTCGGATACTCCACCGCGGCAAGTATCGATGTAGGTCGATGAGACCTTGCCAGAATTTGGCATTCCAAAACATCTCAGATGTGTTCTGTAGGATTCAAGTGAGGTCTGCGTGCAGGACAGTCCATTACAGGAATGTTGTTGTCATGTATCTACTCCGCCATAGGCCATGCATTATGAGCTGATGCTCGAACGTGTTGAAAGATGCAATCGCCATCCCCGAATTCAATGTAGGTCTATGCTGTGCTAGTGCCACACAAAACAACAAGTACTGCAAGTCCCCTCCATCTAAAACATGACCACACCATAACTCCACCGCCTCCGAATTTTACTGTTGGCACTACACACGATAGCAGATGTAGTTCAGCAGGCATTCGCCATATCCACACCCTGTCATCAAATCTCCACATTTCGTACCGTGATTCGTCACTCTGCACAGCGCTTTTTCACTCTTCAATCGTCCAATGCTTACGCTCCTTACACCAAGCGATGCAGCGGTTGGCAATCACCTGCCTGATGTATGGCTTATAGGCAGCCGCTCGATCATAAAATCCAAGTTTTCTCACCTCACGATTAACTATCACAATACTTGAAGTGGATCCTGATGCAGTTTGGAATACCTGTGTGATGGTCTGGATAGCTGCCTGCCTATTACACTGTAGAGTGTAGACCCTCTTCAACTGTCGGCAGTCTCTGTCAGTCTACAGACGAGGTCGACCTGTACATTTTCGTGCTTGTCAGCATGGCCACTACCCCGAACCCAAACTTAATGGAAATTATTCAGTTACAGACGGCGCAAATAACACAACTCCTGCAGGCTGTGGCCCAGCTCACAGCGCAAGCAGCTAACCAACAACAACAGCCGCCACTTCAGCAGCCCACACCTGCCGCCGCAACGCTTCCTACGTTTCGCCAGTACAAGGAACGTGAGGAAGAATGGAGCGACTACTTCGCACAGTTTCAAGAACTCGTCGCGGCTCATCAAATTACAGGTCAGAAAGTGAAGCATCTGCTATTATCTGTGGTGGGCACCAACACCTTCGTGTTACTGAAAAAACTTTTCCCCGACGTATCTCCTCGTGATGTAGAATTTGAACAAATAGTAGAGGCACACCAAGAGTGGATTACCGAATTGAGGGGCTTAACCCGCAAATGTAAATTTACTTGCTCTTGTGGACTTTCGTATAGTGATGTGATGTTAAGGGATGCGATTACGCAGAACATTCAGGACCCCAGAATTAGAGCAGCAATTCTGAAACAGTCTGACCCTTCATTAGACAGTGTACTGCAGCTTATAGAAGCTCATGATACCTTTGACTTAGCAGATACAGAAATGCAAAGCCACAGTGTTAAATCAGTGCGCCGCAGCGGACGCTTTCCTAGCCGTAGTTCTCATTTTAGCCCTAGTGATTCTTATTTTTCTACCGGCCGTCCTGAACAAACAGTAAAGAGTAGCCAGTGTAAAAGTGCGACGCAAAGATCGCCCCGTCGTGTTAGAAACAGTAATTTGAATAACGGGCGCCAACGTTCATTTCAGAAAAATGTTCGTAAGTCTTGCCCCCAGTGTGTATCTCGCCACAAACGTGCACAGTGCCCTAGTCGCAACGCAACCTGTTATCAATGTGGCAAATCGGGACATGTGCAGTCTGTGTGTATGCAAATTAAAAACTCGAACAGTAACTGTATACAGTCAATATCATAGACGCTGTGGAATTGAACAGTGCTTTACTTGGTTCTCAATTGCAAAGAAATTCTTCTGCAGCTATTGCAAAACTATGTATTGAGCCACACCGCAAGCGCCGACGCGCGTAAATCTGTGCAACGGAAAAGGGTTCGGGACAAGCAAAGTGACTATGTACAGTGCAATCCTGTAGTGAATCTAGAGCCTTCTGCAAATTCTTATTGTAAAAGTGCCCAGTACTGTGTAGCTAGTGACAGTAGACATCAAGTAGCTACTCAAAAGTGTAGTGCAGTAGTTAGTAAATCTGGAGTAGCTTCGCATGCTTGCGCGGACGCCGATCCGGCGGTAGTGCCATCTAGTGACAGTGTTGTTAATCCGCTGCGTGCTGAGTCTGCGCCGCTTACTTCACTACGCGGCCCGCGCAAGCGCAGTAAACAAACCGTAGCAGACGTTGCCCACATTCGCGAACCTGTCGAGCGCCGCAAGCAAAAACTATTTGTGACTCTCTTCATAGAAAATAAGGCTGTGCAATTTCAGCTTGATACTGGTTCCACTGTCACATTAATAAATAAAGATACTTATGAACTTCTGGGTTCGCCAAAATTGTCGCCGTCACAGCAAGTGTTAACAGCTTACACAGGTCAAAACATTCCCGTGCTCGGAACGTGTAGCCTGCCCGCATCTTTTCAAGGTGTAACGAAAACAGTTGCTTTTGTTGTTCTTTAGGCCAAATCTACGCAGAATATTTTTGGACTAGATGCATTCGATTTATTTGGTTTATCAATTCAAAGAGATGTGCTTCAGATTTCGTCAGTAGTGCCTCAGGAAAAAATAAATGCATTGTGTGAAAAATACAGCGACTTGTTTTCGCCGGAACTAGGTTGTGCAAAAGACTTCGTGGCACATGTAACTTTAAAAGAATCTGCAGTTCCCAAATTTCGTAAAGCTAGACCAGTGCCTATCGCAATGCGTGATACAGTTGCCGAAGAACTTAAACGTTGGCAAGATAGTGGGGTGATTTCTCCTGTTTCTGCGAGTCAGTGGGCCTCGCCTATAGTAATTATACCCAAGCCGTCAGGAAAACTTCGTCTCTGTGCGGACTTCAAATCAACAGTGAACAGTCAAACAATTGTAGACACTTACCCTCTGCCCAGACCTGAGGAACTGATGGACAAATTAGGACAGTCTCGCTTCTTTTCCAAGATTGATTTAGCAGAGGCATACTTACAGATTCCACTTGATGACGAGTCAAAAGTTTTTCGTCATTAATACTCACATGGGCCTTTTTCAATTTCAACGCCTACCCTTTGGCAGTTCTTCCGCTCCCGCTATTTTTCAGCGTTTTTTGGAACAGCTGACAGTTTCTGTACCGTGTTGTTCGAACTATTTAGATGATATTGTGGTATCCGGACGTACAGTTGAAGAACATTTAGCAAACCTGGAGTGCCTTTTCAAAGTGTTGACTGCAGCAGGTCTACGTTGTAATAAAGCACTGTTCGTTTTTTCAAACTGAAATAGAGTACCTAGGCCATGTGATTAATGCCCAAGGAATTCATCCTTTACAGTCACATCTTCGAGCAATCAAAGACTTGCCTCCTCCTAAGAATGTGCATGAATTGCAAGCAGTGATGGGAAAGCTTAACTATTATTTCAGATTTATTCCCAATGCAGTTTTGTCACATCGTATTGGATGTCACGATCGTCCTATTGCCTTTGCATCCAAGCTACTGACGCCGACGCAACAGAATTACAGTCAGATAGAAAAGGAGGCCTTAGCAATCATTTACGGCGTCACAAAGTTTCATCATTATCTCTATGGCAGAAAATTCTATTTGTTGACAGACCACAAGCCTCTCACGTCGTTGTTCTCACCCACAAAGCCAATTCCGCCACGAACGGCACAAAAGCTTCAGAGATGGTCCTTGATATTGTCAAATTATCAGTATGAGATTTTGTACCGATCTACCACTAAACATGCCAACGCGGACACACTTTCCCGACTTCCGGTTGGCCAGGATATATCATTTGATTCTTCAGAAATGGCATGTTGTCAGATAGACTCCAGAGATGCTTCCGCTGTCACAGGCTTTCCTTTGAACTCTCGTCGGGTTGCACAGGAAACAGCTGCGGATGCAGACCTAAGTGTGGTAGCACGTTTTGTTCGCTCAGGGTGGCCTGCCAGAGCCAAAGACATTGATCGGCCTCTGGTTCGACGTTATTTTGCACAACGTCATGCATTATCTTTCAGTCAGGGTGTACTGTTGTTGCATACCGACAACGACCAAGCAAGAGTGATTGTTCCTCGTTCCCTGCAACGAGAAGTGTTACGCCTCCTGCATCAAGGACATTGGGGCATTGTTAGGACAAAGCAACTGGCCAGACGTCATTGTACCTGGGTTGGTATGTACGCTCAGATAGAGTGCATGACATCACAGTGTACAGTTTGTGCGGAGCATCAGGCGGCTCCTCCACAGCGTTTCTCAGACTGGCCACGCCCCAAGGGACCATGGCAACGTGTACATATTGACTTTGCCGGACCTTTCTGTAATACCCGCTGGTTAATTGTTGTAGACGCTTTCAGCAAGTTTCCTTTTGTGATTGCCATGAACTCAACGACAGCTTCTAGTACAATCAGTGCCTTAACATCAGTGTTTTGCATCGAAGGCTTGCCTGAAACTATCGTCAGTGACAATGGACCTCAGTTTGTTAGTGCGGAATTTCAACAGTTTTGTCGTGTGAATGGCATTCAGCATATTACCACTGCACCTTTTACCCTCAGTCCAATGGTGAAGCAGAACGTTTCGTTCGAACATTCAAGTCTCACATGGAGAAAATGAAAGGTCAGCACTCCAGGCAGCAAGCTCTTCAAATTTTCCTGTCTACGTATCGATGCATGCCACGTGACGGCCCGTCTCCTGCCGAGTTGCTACACGGCCGCCGTCACCGCACTCTCCTTCACCTGCTGCAGCCTCCCACGCACCGAGTCGGTTCGTATGGCGCTACGCGTTTTCAGGTTTCTACGCCGGTGCTGTACAGGGTGTTTGCTGGTATGAAGAAGACATGGTTGCCAGGCAACATTCAGCGCCTGCTCGGTCGCAATATGTATGTTGTACGTTCTTCCACAGGGTCGGAGCTGCGGCGCCACGCAAACCAATTGCGCTTGCACAGGCCGCGCGATCCTGTCTCCGGTTTCTTGATTCCAGACCCAGTTCACCACCAGGGAGCACAGCCACATCGCTCGCCGCCGGGCCCAGCTTCCCCGGGCTACGAGATCCTGATGGATGTCGACGCGCCTCCTACGCAGTCGGCCCCTCCGCCTCAGTCGCTGCTACAGATGACAGCGTCACCGAGAGGGACTCCGGGACTGTGCACAACGCTTTTTCACTCTTCAATCGTCCAATGCTTACGCTCCTTACACCAAGCGATGCAGCGGTTGGCAATCACCTGCCTGATGTATGGCTTATAGGCAGCCGCTCGATCATAAAATCCAAGTTTTCTCACCTCACGATTAACTATCACAATACTTGAAGTGGATCCTGATGCAGTTTGGAATACCTGTGTGATGGTCTGGATAGCTGCCTGCCTATTACACTGTAGAGTGTAGACCCTCTTCAACTGTCGGCAGTCTCTGTCAGTCTACAGACGAGGTCGACCTGTACATTTTCGTGCTTGTCGATTCCCTGTACGTTTCCACTTTTCTATCACATAAGAAACAGCAGATATAGGGATGTTTAGGAGTGAGAAAAACACGCGTACAGTCTTCTGACACAAATGACACACAATCGCCTGACCTCGTCCGAAGTCCTTGAGTTCCGCGAAGCGCCCCATTCTTCTCTCTCGCGATGGCTCATGACTGTGGTCGCTGATATGGTGTAGCATGCGATAATACCAGCACCATGTACCGAGTATGAAAACCTTACGTTTTTGAGGATGTCCGGATACTGCTGATCACACGGTTTACATGTCAAGTGAGGAAGTTTATGGAACCAGTATTCAGTGTTGGCGTCATTTCTGGCTATAACCGCTAACCGTAACCAGCCAGTTATTGGAGCCCATTGTCCTCGTATAATCTTTGAAGCTCTCTGAGAAACACACGTAGCACTCAATGTTCAAGACTTGTTGGTCTCCCAGTCTTGGCCACCTATTCTCCTTTTTGTGTCCCAGCCTCATCGCCGCTTTTCTGTCTCGTTTCCGTCGTAGGTGTCGGTGGCCGAGTGGAATGAGACCGACACAGGAATAAAGATAGCACGCTGGTGCAGGTACGGAGAGGAGCAGCCAGAAACTAGAAACACTAGAGTAAATTAGAACGAGATATATATTGCACAGAATTTATACAATACTTAACTTTTACATAGTACTGCAGAATGTTGATACATAGTTGAGCTTGAGTCCTGCCTAGTGCCTAACTGATAGCCAAGTCTTCACTGATGCCTATCGGATTCCGAAGTCTTTACTGGTTCCTAACTCAGTCCCAAGTGAACGATGTCGTTCACTGGTGGCCACGAGCGGAGTTGCCGCAGAGGGCGCTCGTGGCTGTCGTCGTAAGAACGCCGCGCCGTGCGTGCATGGCGACGCGCGGCGAAAGTAGGTGGCGCGCACTTTGGACTTGTGCGACATCACACTCCTAGATTCTCACGTGTCGATGATTGTCTGGTCTGGAAGATACCACCCGCTGCTGCACCAGGTCAACTTTTGCAATATGCGCATGCAACATCGTCTGATATACCCCAACAACATATCCAGAGCTTTTTTGATTTAATTCCGAGGTATGTAGAAGTGGTTATAGGAAGAAATAGCAGGTAAACGCAGCACTGATTTCTTGTTCTTCCTCCCTTGACATTAGGCTGTACTTTCAATCATGTGACTTTTGTACGACGTGTTATCTCCCAAATAAATTTGACTGTGATATCTTCTTGGTGCTCTTCTTCTTGCTTCTTCTTGCTTCTTGGTGCCACACGTGAGATGGCCAGCACTGTGTATGTTGCGCACCGACCATAGTTTTAGCTAAAAAGTATAAGATTGGAAGTGAGTCCAAGTGTGCTATGCTTCGATGTGGTAAGGCACAGTTGGGTATAGAAACAGCACAAACAGTAGTTGTGGACTGGACAGCTCTGCAGGTCTTGCAACAGAGCTACACTCGCTCCGCTCAGCATGTTTATAGGGCGTGTCGCAAGGAACAACAGTCGACAAACAAATGAGGCGCTAAAGCGTATATGTACTGTGTCGTTTGAGCTAATGTATTGTTAGTACCACAGCTCCACCGACGCTGGGGGGTTGTATCATCGGGCTACTTTGGCGGGACGGCCGCAGTGGCCGAGCGGTCTGCGGCGCGCCAGTCACACTCTGCACGGCCGCTACGGTCGGGGATTCGAATCCCCCTTCGGGCATGGATGTTTGAGTCGTCTCCAGTATAAGGTAGTTCATAAGTAGTTTGTAAGTTTAGCGACTGATGACCCCGCAGTTAAGTCCCTTAAGCTTAACAAACATTTGAACATACTATGGCGGACGACAGAGGAGTCCACCGCTCTATGACGCGCCAGGCCCATCAGCTCTGACCCCAGGGTCCTGGGTTCGCTCCTCAGGTGGCTTGGAGGCAGCCACCAGCCGCAAATACGAGACGTACACGCCCGGTGCTTCACCAGGGCCTCTGGCTCTGAAGCCGGAGTCCTGAGGTCACCGCCCGCCATCAAACGACGGAAGATAGCCGCCGCGTCCGGCCAACACCGTCTACATACAAGGGCTCATAACTCGTCCGTGTCACGTCACACCGATAGGCTGCCATAGCAAGCTTACAGGATGGCACTACGAGGCAGTGCCCCAGCGGCCAGCCACTCGGCTAGTGACAGCAGCCTATCGCTGTTTCGTGACACGGACGTGTTGTGAGGCCTTGTATATAGACGGTGTTGGCCCGGCGCGCAGTGGTGACGTCACGGAGTGCAGAGGCGCTGACGGTAGCAGAATTACATAGGCCGGTCACGAACATTCTGCCGCCCCGTTAGCAACGCTAGGCCTGACACGCAGCAATCAGCAGATGTACCGCCGTGCTGCGGGGGAGAGTAATAACAGATGTTTCACTGGCGTCGAAAGGGGTCCAAACACCCGACCCGCAACGTGCACAAGGTAAGGCATTTAAAACTGTTTCCGGAATATTTCTAAAAATCAAAATCGGATTAAAAGAAGTTGGAAACAAAGTTGTTCACCTCGATGATGGCGATCCATTTATATAAAGTTCGAGTCCCCTGCACCATCCCTGGACGCGGTAGGGGTTGTGACTTTCAAATCTCAAATAGGAACACCTATTTTTATTGCAGATTAGGATTCTCCGACAAAAATATGTAACTCTTGTATGAAACAAATTTTTTCGTTTCAAGATCAGCAAAAATAAAAATTAGTTGAAAACCGGCTGTATGTCGAACGAACAGTTCCTCTGGGTTTAACCCTTACAGTTCCAGCAAACAGTTGGAATATACTGCGAAAAGCCGTTGCAGAATTAACATTTCTATCGGGGAACTGTTTATAACACCTTGACGAGCATCTTCAACATTTCTGTGAGCCTCAAAGAAGCATGGATTGATATCAATTCCCTTTGTAACCGCTGACATCGTGGAAAAATTGTGTAGAGACGTATATAGTCCGAATCATTGATGTAGAATGAACACTCTGGCCATAGACTGAGAGCACGAGCACAGTCTGTGCTTCAATCCATTTTTGGAACATGATCAAAAATGTCTTTGTTTTCCCTAATCTGGTTTGTATTTGTGTGAGATATTACCATTTCGCAACAAATTACGAAATATTTCGATTACAGCGTCATCCATCACGAAACGAAAAAAAAAATGTTTCATACAAAAGTTACATTTTTACGTCATTTTTTATTGTCATTTTTGTGCAATTCATATTTTTCCAAATGAGGCAGTTTTACGTGCCATACCTTGTATATCCACCGACATATTTGCGACGAATGACATTAGCGTTTTTGCTTTGTGCATGTTGTAAATGCGTAAATGACATTCCGCAAAAGTTACGCCAACTCAATTGACAGATATTATTGAACACTCACTGTGATACCTCTAAATGCGATTATCTAGCCGTCGGGACTTAAAACTGCTTGAAGGGTTGACGATTCCTTTTAGTCGAGAATTGCAGCAGCCTGTTACAGACCTCTTCACAGAAGAGGACAAGGTGTTTTTCTAACTGGTATCTTTAATCTGATACGGCGGTCGGACTTTTTCCAGAACGCTCAAGTCGATTTTACCTGACACCGAATAACAGCGGTTTCATCACACTTGCCTGCGCCACCCGTGATGATACCCCTTTTTCTCTTGAACACTCTCCACTGTGGACAACCTACTGGGTTATACTACTTATGAAATGTTTGAGCCACTCACGTCTCTCGGAATCTATACCATACTAAAGGGATACAAGTTCCACTTCTAGCACGCCTGTCCCTAATTCCATTGCAACCCTTCAAGCTTCTCTGCCTGGCGTGACGTAAACACAAGAAAGCGCATGTACCCAAGCACAGAGGGCGAAGCGGTCGATTGGGTTCCCGCAAGCCCCGTCGACTCGGGTTGCCGCAAGCCTAGCAAGAGTCACGTGACCCGTTCACCTTACTGATCCTAACAACAGGCTACGCTGTCAAGCCGCCGTGACTGTAGAATAGCGAGGTAGCTACACTGTAGTTATCACAACGGTGGGAACAACAAAATGAACAGCTTGAACGTATGAGAGAACGACGCCAAATTCAGAACTGGTAATTGCATATTATTCATGAAACAGTGAACAAGTGCCCCGTGGGAAAAGTTTTCGTGTGTTAAAAAGGCAGCTTCAAATAAATTGGCAGGTGTGTCGCAATGCAAATTGCGACAATTGAGATAACACAAAATATCACTTTGCCGGCCGCGGTGGCCGAGGGGACTGAGGCGCTCCAGTCACGGTCCGCACGGCCACTACGGTCGGGGGTTCGAATCCCCCCTCGGGCATGGATATTTGTGCCGTCCTTAGTCGTAGTTAGTTCATAAGTAGTTTGTAAGTTTAGGGACTGATAACCCCATAGTTAAGTCCCATAAGCTTAACTAACATTTGAACATTTGATTTTGAATATCACTTTAAAGTGAACAATATTTCGTGTTGAGTCACACACTCATTTCGAAAAGCAAGTGTGTTAATTGTTAATGACAACTACCTGGGATGGCGTAGAGGCTTAGCGCAACTGCAGGAGGTCGCAGCTTCTATTCCCGGTCTCGACTCAAATTTTCATACGTCAATGTTGTATGTTCATAACGCCTAGTAGCAGTTGAGTCACAAAAACACAAGTTAAAATGTATATTTACAACAGCTGCAGCACCACAGAGGGACGTCTGTTCTTCCGAGAGAACAGACGCCGCAATTCTTAATCATGATAAGAAATTTTATTCCTGAATTTGTATATTAAGAGCTGTCTCATAATTAGGGCCCCTAAGCCGAAGACCTATATACTGGTTAAAATATTTATAAAATCAACTAAGAGTGTCTTAAAAGACATAGTGCCTAAAAGATAGAACAGGGACGTGGATCGTTCATTCTCCTAGGTTGTTTCACTGGTCTTTGGGACGGAGGGGGGGGGGGGGGGGGTGTTGGGTTGTCAAGTACAAGGATGACGCTCAGATCGACATCCACAGGTTATCTCAAGTTGTACTGTGAGCAGACCAACCGATTTCCTTCCCCATCCATACCCAAACAACCCGAGCGTAAGCTCCGTCTCTAATGACCACGCTGTCGACGGGGCGTTAGACATTAATCTTCTTCCTTCGAACCTCCGTCGGCGAGCAACCACACTCTTCCCAGCAAGGCGCGCGCCTTACAGCGCTCGGCAACTCCACAGCGGCTACAAAACCTATATTATATGTAATGTGATTATGGTTTTAATACAGGATAGTTGAAACATGATTAAGCTGTAGAAAGAATCTTCCATACCTAACACTGAATAATTAATTAATAAGCTCGAAAAACACGCCGAAAAGGAAAAACAAAGGATATACACGCGTAGTTAATGCTACGTAGCGTAGCGCAGTTGGTATGACGGTCAGGCAAGTGAGTTTCCCATAGTCTACTTGGTCTGGCTTTGGCCTGACTTGGCTGGGAGTGAAGCAGCCTGCCTGTTATGTTGTCAACGTCCGGCGATTTGCCCGCCTGGCCCCCCAGGCAAGCATGGACAGGTTAAAAGGGGAATATATGTACACCTCTGTACCTTACAGTTCATTAACGTCCGCACTTGGAAACCATACCAAACCTTTTCCGTAAATCTTCGATTGTGGAATCCTACGAAAAGTGTCATATAGGAAAAGGTAAATATACGTTTCGCAAGATCCTGCTTCCTAAACCCGCGTTGATTTGTGGACAGAAGCTTTGCCGTCAAGAGTACATTTATTATTTCCCGCGTGTTATGAATGTGGCCCTCCCGCCCGCATACATTCCACGATGGTCATTTTGAAAGTAAATAAAGGATTTATAATGCAATAAGAGAAACATTATTTTCTAACTAAATTTTATCACAAAATGCCCCATGCACATTTTTCACTCGTCACATTTTAAAAATTTGTTGAGTCGTAGCCGCGCAGGAGTGACCGAGCGCCTTGTTACGGAGTGAGCATCTGCTCCCCGTCGGAGGTTCGATTCCCGCATCGGGCATGGGTGTGTATTGTCGTTAGCATAACTTAGCTTAGTGGCTTTTAAATGTAGGCATTGATGAGCGCTGCAGTTTGGTCCCATAGCTTTAGAAACATTTGAACATTTTTCTTGAGACGTAGCACCAGCTTTTGGTACCCTACATCAAAGAAATCCGTCGCCAAAGAATGCCATTTTTTCTTTTGATGTTTGTTAGTACCAATGTGATAAACTACTGATCTTTAAACTTGTGAAAATTCCTGATGCAGTTCGACAGTATTGAAGTGACTGTTTTGGCGAATTGTCTCATCAACTTCTTGTCAAGAATTCATTCCTGACAGTATACCGTCCAGGTCAAAAACAGGTGCTTCACTATTGAAAAGCTGCATCAGGAATTTTCACAAGTTTCTAGATCAGTAGTTCATTACATAATTACTGACAAATTTTACTACAAAAAATGTGGCGGAAGAGTTCTTTGATATTGGAATCCACGACTGGTGTCACGACTTGACAAATTTTTAAATGTTTTTCGTGACTATGTTGAGGAGTGAAAAAACGTGCTATTGTAGTTTGTGATACAATTTATGTTCATAAATACAGTTTCTCTTACTGCGTTACAAATTAGTTCTTCCTTTCAAAATGGCCTCGTATTTTTACATTCCATTTGTAGGATCACGTCGAACAAGAGAAGCAAAAACCCCTGTAAAGCAAATGCAGTTTCCACAGAACATTATTTGCCGCAATTATATTTTCTATCTTCTTCTTAATCAAGGCATAACTCGATCTCTCCTCTAAGAAACTGCATGTGGTTCCTTAATGAAGCACCGTTGTGTAATATTTCCTTGTGTACTGAATATCGATAGTATGTGGTAGCACGAATTTGTTTATTATTTGCTTATCCAAGAATGAGGTACACTTGAAGCCAATCTGGCGTTTGTTGCATTCTATGGGAATGGAGTTGAAAGTCTGAACTGCCGCCAGAGAAACTGTCCACAAAATTTCTGGCCGAAGTTGGTAAGATTTGACATATGTAAAATGTAGCATTATGCACTTGACAAAACACAAAAAGTAGTATTCTCTTACTACCACATAAATGAGTCACAAGTGTAACCAGTCATGCTGTGTTTCTTGACTTCCGCAAGGCGTTTGATACAGTACCCCACAGACGTTTAATGAACAAAATAAGAGCATATGGTCTATCAGATCAATTGTGTGATTGGATTGAGGATTTTCTAGATAACAGAATGCAGCATGTCATTCTCAATGGAGAGAAGTCTTCCGAAGTAAGAGTGATGTCAGGAGTGCCACAAAGGAGTGTCGTGGGTCCGTTGCTGTTCACTATATATATATATAAATGACCTTGCGGATAACATCGGAAGCTCACTTAGGCTTTTTGCAGATGACGCTGTAGTATATAGAGAGGTTGTAATAGTGGAAAATTGTATTGAAATGCAGGAGGATCTGTATCGTATTGACGCATGGTGCAGGGAATGGCAATTGAATCTCAATCTAGACAAGTGTAATGTGCTGCGAATACATAGAAAGAGATATCCTGTATCATTTTGTTACACTATAGCGGGTCAGCAACTGCTAGAAGTTAATTCCATAAAGTATCTGGGAGTAGGCATTAGGAGTGATTTAAAATGGAACGACCATATAAAATCAATCGTCGGTAAAGCAGATACCAGACTTAGATTCATTGGAAGAATCCTAAGGAAATGCAGTCCGAAAACAAAGGAAGTAGGTTACAGTACACTTGTTCTCCCACAGTTTGAGTACTTCTCACCGGTGTAGAATCCGTACCAGGTGGGGTTGATAGAGGAAATAGAAAAGATCCAACGGAGAGCAGCGCGCTCCGTTACAGGATCATTTGATAATCGTGAAAGCGTTACGGAGATGATCGATAAACTCCAATGGAAGATTATGCAGGAGAGACGCTCTGTCGCTCGGTACGGGCTTTTGTCGAAGTTTCGAGGACATACCTTTACCGAGTAGTCTAGCAGCATATTGCGCCCTCCTATGTATATCTCGCGAAGAGATCATGAAGATAAAATCAGAGAAATTAGAGCCCACCTTTCCGCGAACACTATGTGACTGGAATAGGAGGGAGAACCGATAGTAGTGGTACTCAAGGTACCCTCCGCCACACACCTATCGGGTGGCTTGCAGAGTATGCATGTAGATGTAGATGTATGTACCATGCAAATAACTTACATCCACCAATTGTGTATCGTGATTCAACAAAAAAGTATACATGGTACAGTCAATAAGTTCTAAGACTGACCGAGTGGTGCACTAAAGCGCGTAGGTGGCGCCTTGGTATGGTACCATGCCAGTTAGTCTCTCGTCCCTGCAAGAGACAGTTGAGTGCATGCACTGGAAGTATAAGTGCGGTCGTTGTTCAGACGGTAATTTGGATATGCCAGACGGACGTTGACATGTCACAGTTGGAACGGAACACAACATCGATGAAGTTGCAACGTTGGTGCATGCTAACCGCTCCCAATGGATAGACGCTCTCGCAACAGCAGCAGTAGGAGGCAGCCATGGTACTCGCCACAAAATTCTGACGGACGATCTCGACATGTCTTGTCTTACCCAGCACAGCTTGCCACTAATTCTGTCACAAGACCGACGTGATTATCGCACGAGGATTTGTGGTGACCTCAACAGCTGTGCGGACGATGATCCGACGTTTCTTAACCGGATAATATCTGGAGAAGAGACATTAAATTTACTTTACGATCCGCAACGAAAACGACAATCAGCCACCTGGAATGTGGCAGCGTGTGTAAGATAGAGAGTCGTGTTTCTGACTATACTCCAGGCGTCACGTGTCAGAACTTATTGACTGTACCACGTGTATAACTCCGGTTTCAAAGACCTCCATTCCAATTCCCCGTTAAATGTAGGTTCTTTTCTGTTACGTGGCGTTTCTTTCACATCTTGAAAGATTTGTTGATGTGAAAAATTCAGAGTTGCACCGTGGTTCGGAGCACATGTTTAAGTGTAATTACGGCAACGGCATATCACTTGTAATAGTACAATGCCTAGTAAATGATGTATCAATAGAATATTGATGACACTTTAATCTTTTTATGTAATGGAACGACTACGTAGGCACAACGGTTTGCAAACAATGTTGGAAAACTTCTTTCAATCGTAGGCCAGAGGGTTACTCAATCAGTTGACAATTGAATTTGCTTAAAAAGTACGTCCTGAACCACACTGGAATAATTTCACGTCGTCCAAGTATGTAACCAAGTTCGGCACAGAGGAATATTACTTAAAAACTAAAGCACGTACATTATGTACCTCAAGGAATAACCAGTAAAGAACAGGATTTGTTGACGAAGAGTATTGTTATTTATACAATTTCTGAACAGTCCCGTAACATTAACGTAGATGAACTGTGAACTACGATTACCTTCCTGTCCTTCGAAATATTCACCTCCCATAACTATGCACCACCGAGCTCTTCGACAAATGACCTGGAAACTTTACATGAACTGTTCCTTTGAGATGATGTTTAAAATACTCGTCACATTTCGTTGAATGTCAGGAAAATGGTTAAATATCTTTCCTTTCAAAGCCAGTTTGAGTCGAGAGAATAGGGAGAAATCGGGAGGATTGAGATCCAGTAAGGATGTTGGATGTTCAAGTTTTGCCACCCCCTGTTGTGCCAGGAACTATTTGATGATATTGGCTGTTTGTGGGCGAGCGAACCATAAGTCACGGTGAGTGCCGGACTGTACCATCCTCACTTACTCCCTTTCTTATTACCGTCACTTATGGTTCATGGAAAATATAGTTGCCGGTACGCCATCACGTGGACTCTAATCTCTCTCATTTTCCCTTGTGGTCTTTGGGCGAGATATACATAGCAAGATGAAATATATTGGTGGACTTTTTTATGGACTACATATCCTGAGGATTTTTCCAATGAATCTCAGTCCGGAATCTGCCTTACGCACGATTAGTTCGACTTCAAATCGCTCCTTATATCTACTCCCAGATAATTATCAGTTATAACTAGAGGACCCGTGCAAATACTTCGCACCGTTAGTGGAAAGACAAAAATGTTGAGAAAAGTGGAAGCAAAGTTGAATCTTCACGCATAGCTTTCTGCAGAATAGATCAATGCAAGTGTTTAAAAGCGCAAATGAAAGCGCTTTATCTTCTGAGTGTTGCTGGGTCAAAAATAACTGCGTACTTAATTAGAACCGAAGATATCGTAAAACAAACCGATTAAAATAGTCAGTGCAAGGACAGAAGGATACCGCGTTTAAATAAAAATAAAGGTTGGAGAGACGTAAATTAATTCTGATACGTGATGACAAATCTGCGAAGGAATACCTTTCGTTTACAGCAAAAATGAAGGAAATCGTTCGGATAGAACGCCCTGACCAACTGACTTTACAGCAAATACATCCCCCTTAGAAATATACAGAAGGAAATCGCGTTTAAGTATAGAAAAAGGAAGGCGAGAGTCATGTAAATTCTGATACTTGATGACAAATCTGTGGATGAATACCTTTCGTTTAAAACAAATGAAGGAAATCGGCAGGGTAGTTTGGTCTGGCCGACTGACTTCAGTTTTCGTAGATTCTTTTAACATATAAGACTGATTGTTCCGCAATTTCCTAAAATATAAAACATGATCTGTATTTGTATGTAATCACAGAAATATACATTTGCTAATGTTGAGAGTCAGTTGCCACTTTTTTTCATCATCTCTCGAGAAGCTGCAGATCCTCCTGCATTTCGATACAATTTTCGAACGTTGCGATTACTCAATATACCACTGCATCATCCGCGAAACGTCTGATTGCACTTCCGAGTATATCCACAGGTTCATTTACACATATATTGTGAAAAGCAACGATCCTATAACATTCCGTTGGGACACGCCACTAATCTCGTTCAACGGCAGAAGAGTTCTCGCCGTTCACAATTACATGCTGCGTTCTATTTGCTAGAAACTCTTCAAGCCCATCATGGAGTTGTTGTGAAAATTTTGATTGCTAGCCTTTAGACAACTGTGCAGAACCGTAACGAACTCATTTCGGAGGTGGAAGTCATGAAACACGGTATCTACTTCGCCGCTGGGAATTGCCACGTGGTCTAAGGCGTCATGCTACGGACTGGGCAGCAGTTCCCGCAGGAGGGTCGAGTCCAGCCTCGGGCATGGGTATGTGTGTTTTGCTTAGTGTAAGTTAGTTTAAGTACTAGCAGAAGTAAAGTTGTGAGGACGGTATAATTCAGCCGGTAGAGCACTTGCCGCCGAAGGTAACGGTCTCAGGATCTAATCCCGGTTCCGGCACACAATTTTAATCTCCCAGGAAGTTTCATTACCTTAAGTAGTTTGTAAGACTAGGGATTGATGATCATTGCTGTTTGGCTCAAAAGGTTAGAAACATTTGAACATTTGATTTGATTGCCATCAACCTGCGTGCCTGTATCTACTGCCCTCTTCGTCTAGGGGGCTAATAGCGCGAGCTGGCTTTCACATGATCGTTGCTTTCAGAACTCAAGTTGAATCCAACAGAGGGGATTTCCGGTCTCCAGAACTGCATTTTACTCTAACATAAAATATGTTCCTAAGTTCTACAACAGAGCGTAGCTTCTTGAAAAAGAGAATGCCCTGCGCTTTTTTCCCGTCATTAGAACACTTCGCTCCTGTAGAGATCTACTCTACATTGCGGCTAGAAGTGAGCAAGTTCCTTTGCAAACTCCGTGTAAAATCGAACTGGTATCCCATCACATCCAGCGGACTTCCCTCTGTTGAGCGATAACAATTGATTTTTGATCTCTCCGTCATTTATTTAGATAACTGACATTTAGTCGTCCGTGCGACTATTTAGAGGAGGAACTACAGTGCAATCTTCCTCTGTAAAACACTATTGAGAAAGACATTTAGAATTTCTGCCTTTTCATCCAAAACAATAAAGATTGCCGGCCGCGGTGGCCGAGGGGACTAAGGCGCTTCAGTCATGGTCTGCACGGCCACTACGGTCGGGGGTTCGAATCCCCCCTCGGCCATGGATATTTGTGCCGTCCTAGTTCGTAAGTAGTTCGTAAGTAGTTCATAAGTAGTTTGTAAGTTTAGGGACTGATGACCCCGTAGTTAAGTCCCATAGACTATACAAACATTTGACCATTTTTGAACAATAAAGGTTATGCATTGATGGCTTTCACGAATGGATGTCATAGTTTCTTGTAGAACTTCAGGGTTATAAGGCCGTGGTCCATAAAACTTTTCAGTTTTTCCTACCATTTCGTCCAGAGCTGCGCCGGACACCTTCGGAGGTCTTCTTCCTTCCGTTGAGTCTTGCCGACTGAAGAGTCGGGTGTCTGAGAGCGCCATATATACTTTTTTCGAAAAGCTACACACACAGACAGATATTTACATAAGAACTGTAATCATCACCCACAGCAGAAGAGAGGTGTCATCAAGAGTCTCGTTGACAGAGCCACGAAAATTTGCACTCCGGAACACCTGGATGCTGAATTAAAACGCATGAAGCAAGCTTTCAAGAAAAACGACTATTCAGATAAAGAAATAAACACGGTTCTGCGACCAAATAACAATAGTCTAAGAACAAGTGATCAAACAAAGCGATGGAATAACACAGTTTCCCTGCCATTTATCGGAAAAGTAACTGAAGAAACAGGAAAAATATTACGCAAACACAACATCAGACAGGTTTTCAGACCAACTAAGAAAATATGTCAGGTACTCCGTTCTGTGAATGATAACCGACTTCCTCTTTCTGCTTGTGGCGTTTATAAAATTCCGTATACATGTGGTAAAGTTTATATTGGAACCACAAAAAAAAGTACAGAAACTAGGCTGAAGGAACACAAAAGTCTTTGCCAACTAGGAAAAACAGAGAAATCGGCTGTGGCAGAGCGTGCTCTTCAATTTGGAAGTCATATAGTGAGGTTTTCCGAAACATCAATTTTATCTACAATGACGATGACAATGACAACGACGAATACAGGGAAGCTATTGAAATATATAAATATAAGGACAATTTTAACAGGAAAGAAGAAGCTATGAAACTTAGTGACATATGGACAGTAGCTTTAAAAGATGGACAGCTTGGCCACGCCCACTTCCCATAGTATATATGGCGCTCTCAGTCACCCGACTCATCAGTCGGCAAGACTCAACGGAAGTAAGACCTTCCAAATGTGTCCGACGCAGCTCGGGACGAAACGTTAGGAAAAACTGAAAAGTTTTATGTATTAAGGCCTTACAACCCGGAAGTTCTACCAGTAACTACAATAAAGGTCATTTCACACCGGCGTAGCGTATCTCGAGCTACTTCTTCGGAAAGACGTCGCAGACATATCTTGTAATGTAATCAAATGGGGCATTTCAGACCGACGTAGCTGTCGTCGCGTCCAGCCGGGATACATAATACGCGTATCTCCAGCTGCGTCTGCGCACGTAACGTCGCTGCATATCTCGGCTCGCACATGCGCGCTACACTGCTGCACAAACCACGTGCTCTCTGCTGAACAGCTGTAATACTACGTGTTTGCGTGTTTATTGTGCGAAATTTCTGCATTAACTGACGAAGTGCGAAAGTATCCAGTGCTGTGGGACTATTCTGAAATGGAATACGTTTCTATTTTCATATTACGGGCAAGGAATTGTTACCTTAGACCAGTGTTTTTCAACCTGTGGGTCGCGACCACCAGGGGCTCGCAAAGTCCTGTTCGGCAGGTCGCGGTCAGAGGAGGAAGTACTTGCACCATAAAACAACCAGCCCACTGCACGTCTCGTAATTCAGGGGTCCGCAATACCAAAATTGCCTAAGAAAAGTGAAATTTATTTCATACGAAAATTACGTCATTTCTTGTTAATCAATTCTGTTTTGAATAGGACTTTTTCACAGTACATATGCCATAGTTTCATTCTGGAAACATCCCTTAGGCTGTGGCTAAGCCATGTCTCCACCATATTCTTTCTTCCAGGAGTGCTAGTCTTGCAAGTTTCGCTGGAGAAATTCTTTGAAGTTGGGAAAGTAGGAGACGAGGTACTGGCGGAAGTAAAGTTGTGACGCGGCATCGTGAGTCGTGTCGGGATAGCTCAGTCGGTAGAGCGCTTGCCCGTGAAAGGCAAAGGTCCCAGGTTCGAGTCCCTGTTCCGGCACACAATTTTAATCTGCCAGGAAGTTAGATATGCCATATTAACAATTAATAAACGAAAAGTGTAAAAACTGTTTTCAGGAACCAATCCACAGCTAAATTAACGAGAGACAATAAGTAATTTTCAGAAATTTACAAACTGCCTATACAGTGGGACTTAACGAGCATAATTCGCTTCCGAATGTTACCTGCAACGCGAGACATTCGTGAAATACCATTTTTTTCTGTCGAAATTAATTTGTAAAAGTAGGATAATAGTTCCATTCCGGAAACTAAACTAAAAAATTCACTGTAGAATACTGTACCTTTCTTCTTAAATCGCTAGTTTATAATTCAAACATACAGTTCTTACAGTACAGCCGGCCGCGGTGGCCGAGGTGACTGAGGCGCTACAGTCACGGTCAGCACGGCCACTACGGTCGGGGGTTCGAATCCCCCCTCGGGCATGGATATTTGTGCCGTCCTAGTTCGTAAGTAGTTCATAAGTAGTTTGTAAGTTTAGGGACTGATGACCCCGTAGTTAAGTCCCATAAGCTTAACAAACATTTGAACATTTTGAACAGTACAGTGAGGGCGGGGTGGGGTAGGAGGTTACTAGAATATTTTGACTTAGAAGAAGGGTCACGTATTCAGAAAGGTTGAAAAACACTGCCTTAGATAAATAGCCAGCCGTTCTTCAGTAAGTACTGATTTTCTGTAATTTATATCCTGTTTTTTAACCCACGAGAACTCGTTCCTTTGAAAGTTACGCGATCGATCGAGTGTATAGCATCTTTCTGACAGTTAAATCGCTAGTTTATAATTCAAACATACAGTTCTTACAGTACGGTGAGGGCGGGGTAGGGTAGGAGGTTGCTAGAATATTTTGACTTAGAAGGAGGGCCCTGCAGATAACAAGTTAAAGAACAGTTTGATAGTACTTAATATGTCTAAATAAGTATTTCTAGTTGCGTTTATAAGAAAACACAAGTATATGACTATTTAAAATTGGTAAAATTCCGCTTGTTTTAAAATTACTGTGAGCAAAATGCTCACGCGCGAGTCCAAATGTGCAAATGTTTGTAAATCTATCGGACCAAACTGCGTGGTCATGAGTCCGTAGCTTACAAAATAATTAAACTAAGGTAAACTAACCTAAGGACAAAACACACACACACACACACACACACACCGATGCCGCATGGAGGCCTCAAACCTCCGACGGCGAGCAACCGCGCGTCCCCAGACTGCTCGGCTACTCCACCGCGGAACGTGCGAGTCCTCGCGGGTTAGTGTCACTGCTGATGAGGGATAAACTTCATTGATTTGTTCTTCATTACGCCTGAAATTAGTTTGCAACTTTTCATCGTCAAGCTGTAAATCTTGCGTCAGGTAGTGGTATTCGCTACATGCTGTTCTTCTAACATTTATCGGATGAATCCAATTCAATTATTTGACACTAAATACAACAACAATAGTTCAGAATCACTATCGCTACTTTAACTATAGTCCATTCACGGCACACTGAAGTCGATATCTGGGTCACCCCGCGGCACATTGGACGCCATTTCTGGTACCATTCACAAACAGAATTGAAGTTTGCACACCATCTCAGCAAATACGAAGATGGGATAGAAAACGTAGCTCTCAATACGTAGCATTCGGTTTGAAGGGTACTTATCTCTAGTCAAGATACGTGCTACGTACTGCGACGTCTTCCGAAGACGTAGCTCGAAATACGCTACGCCGATGTGAAATGACCTTTACTGTCAAACTGTCCATATGTTTCGATCCGTTTAACGATTTAACTTAAGACCAAAGTTTCTGAGTCTTTTCTCCAAGTCAGTACAGAGAAATTTTCTTTCGAAGTCCTTGAACGCATCGTGCGGATTTTAGCGTATTATAATTTTTGCTTGTCTGCAAACCTTCGGCTACGTTTATATTTGTAGTGAAGTTCTCTTTGCTTTTGTAGCACTTTTATAACGCGGGTGATGAGCCACGCCGGCCGCGGCGGCCGAGAGGACTGAGGCGCTCTACTCACAGTCTGTACGGCCACTACGGTCGGGGGTTCGAATCACCCCTCGGGCATGGATATTTGTGCCGTCCTTAGAATTAGTTAGTTCATAAGTATTTTGTAAGTTTAGGGACTGATAACCCCGTAGTTAAGTCCCATAAGCTATACAAACATTTGAAGATTTGATGAGCCACAGTGAATCATTCCTCTCTCATAATTTTACTCGGCACTCACGTGCCTAATAGAGATGGAAAAACTGAAAATCTGCTGTTTTGGGCACTCAAATGCCTAATAGAGATGGAAAAATTGAAAATCTGCCGTTTTGGGAACAATTGAAACCACGAGGATTCGAAATACTGTTTCAAAACTATGAAACAGTGTGTGTTTTGTAATATTATGGGCCTGTTTATTGTACCGTCGTCAGTATATACTGTATAAGTATGGCTACAAAACCACAAACATAGTGCGAGGCTAGCAACTATAGGAGAAAACAAACTTTTATTTAGATGCCGCGGCAGTTTTGTATTTCCAGCACGGGTTAAATTTCACTTGCCGTCCTGGCGTCATCGCGTGGTAATTTGGAGTTTATGTGATGTTGGCATTAGATAATCTCGTGATAACACAAATGTTTTGTCTTGTAAAATTCGTTTTACTAGGACAATTACTTTTACTGCGAGGATAAGGGTACATACAAGAACCTGTCAACCGTAGAGCATGAACAACATTATTTATTTACTTCATTGGCTGTACGAAACGCCAACAAAATCATTCTAAGTGGATTTCTGAGAATATTAACATCTTGACAAAGATTTTCTGCCGTTTTGTTGATGTTGCCAACATAATAACGCGAGGCCGCCGGGATGGCACGCAAAATTTTATCACTGCACCAAATGCACTGCTTTCGAAATAAGTGACGTTCCTACTATCCAATTAGCTGAGACTGACGTTTCTTTCATGTCTAATACACTCGTTTTATCAATATAGCTATACGTAATATATTCTGCTTTTCACTATTTTAGTGCCTAGCCGCGGTGGAGTAGCCAAGCGGTCTAAGGCGCCACGCTGCGGAGCGCGCGATTGCTCGCCGTCGGAGGTTCGAGTCCTCCCTGGGGCATGTGTGTGTGTGTGTGTGTGTGTGTGTGTGTGTGTGTTTGTTTGTCCTTAGGTTAGTTTACCTTAGTTTAAGTAGTTTGTAAGCTACGGACTGATGACCACGCAGTTTGGTCCCATAGATTTACAAACAAACAAACAGTGCCTAATTTCGAAAGGTGTTGCGTGTACTAACCCACATGTGATATTAAAAAATATGTATTATAACATCAAATTTATTGAGCTAACATTTTGGAAAGGATTACGTTTGTATATATCTTTATCGCACTGCTGGGTTATTTACCAAAATAAACCTTATTTTAAAATTCGAATTTAGGAAATATCTTTAATTCACAGTTTCATTTACCGTCCAAACACTCGTGATATATAAGAAGAAGTCAAATGTGGCATATTATGTTAGATTTATCATATGTCATTTCAGGCTTTATGTTGTTCCTTATTTTAAAAAAGGTTGTTGTAAGTTTAGTCGTATGTTTTTGGTATGATTACCATAAATGGACAGATAAACCTACAGTTTTACTGGATATTTCAATACAATTAGCGAGCGTTCTTTTATTGTAATTTGCGTTTATAAATCTGACATTATGTCATTTCCGAATAGAGCAGTAAACTTTAGAAACGTATCTTGATTTCAGTAATCTTAAGCTGCATTAGTTTTTGACACTCTTAAAACTGTTCATATACTAGAAAGTTAAATGTGTATCTGAGCCGAACTTCAGCAAAATGAAACACCACTGTTTCGTTACAATTTATCGCTTGCGCCTTCATGCATTATTGGTCTGAAACACCGCTGTTTTGAAACAATGAAACCGACAGTCTGAAATTGTACTTAACGCATTCCCTGAAAACTATCTGTAGCAATTAGTTCATGAACTCAGTTGAATATAACGTGGTTGTGAAAATTTATCTGTATTCCTAGCAACATACAATCCGGACCCAATAAACAGTATGACAACAGACTCAGGGTTTAGTGAACATAGTTGTAGTGAGACTGAATAATGAAATTTCCAAATCCACCAAAATTAAATGAAAATATATTTATTCATAAAAGCAGATAAAAATTCGTTTAACGCTTGCTTGAATAAGAGTTTTCTGTCTTTCGAAACTAATAGTGTGAGTATAGATCAGATGTGATTTACATTCAAAGAAATAATATCAACAACTACTGAGAGATTTGTACCTAATAAATTAACAAAGGATGGTATTGACCATCCTAAACAGCTTAGATCACTCATGAAAAAGCAAAGGAAAAAGCACGCCAAATAGAACATACATAAAAACCTCAAGACTCCCAATCTTTTACAGAAACTTGAAATTTAGCGCTAACTGCAATGCGAGGAGGTTATAATAAGATACAATAATATAAATCCTCTCATGTAATTTGGTACAATATCCAAAGAAATTCTGGTGATATGTAAAGCACACTAGTGGCAAAACACAATCAATGCCTTCACTATGTAATAGCAATGGTGATACTGCTGATGACAGTACTGTTGAAGCAGAATTGCTAAACATAGCTATCTGAAATTTCTTCACGAAAGAAGACGAAGCAAATACTCGAGAATTCGAATCCCAAAGAGCTACCAGTGTTTTGTCTGTAAATAAGTTCATTTATATTCTCATAAAGAATCTGATTACAGCTTAGGTTTACTACATCACACTACCAAGACATTTGACACTATAGTTCCTTAATGTAAGAAGCCTGGTATAAAGCTATATAGTGACGCCAGCTTGTAAAGAAAAGGATTGTTTGTCGAAGATTGCTGTCAGTCCCAACACACACTGTCCTCAGTACTTCTGTCCGCAATGCGTTAACGCTACCAGTCGCAGTTCCACAGCTTGTAGCACACTGACTACGCCTGCCGTTTTGCGCGCCGTATATGCTACAGCGGCGAGGGCGCTTGTTCGCTGCCTGGTGACGTCATGCGGCTGCTGTAGGAAGCCGTCGATGTCGATTTATCTCACGGCGGATGCCGCGATAGTGGCACCAAAAACGACGATACATCAGCCAGCATGCATAAAGTAAAAGCAGATATCCCCAGAATATTAAAGCAACATAAATCACTTACCGAAAGCAAGTCTTCCGCTCCAAATTGTATACCAATTAGGTTAGCCGGCCGCGGTGGCCGAGGAGACTGAGGCGCTTCAGTCACGGTCTGCACGGCCAGTACGGTCGGGGGTTCGAATCCCCCCTCGGGCATGGATATTTGTGCCGTCCTAGTTCGTAAGTAGTTCATAAGTAGTTTGTAAGTTTAGGGACTGATGACCCCGTAGTTAAGTCCCATAAGCTTTACAAACATTTGAACATTTGAACCAATTAGGTTCCTTTCAGAGTATATTGATGCAGTAGCTCCATAACTGTCATATACAACTTGTAACGTACTCGTCGCCGTTTTATATATCCTCGTGTCTGTACTGTGTATTTTACCATTCTGTCTGACACTATGCCCGATAACTTGTACACTGAAGGTGCCTACTGCAAGCTATTGCGATGCAATATGGCTCCCACACGTTTGTATGTGGAATGACTTGTCTACGCAGGCTTTATCCAGTTTGAGTACATATATGGATTCCCGCCATGTGCGAAATAAGCACGCCCAGCATCTTTAATGAAACTGAAGAGTCATAAGATTGACCCGCGCAACGGATAACAGTACAAACGCATCTGACCTAATTGATCGGAACCAATATACGTACTCAAATGGAACGGATACGTCAATTTGTTATTTACGCTTCAGTGCACCATTGCAGGCCACAGGAAAGACGTTAAGAATGGAATTATTAGTGCTGAATAGGGTTATATGAATATTTATAAATTGCTTCGACACGCATGTTGGATAAAATCGTTATTTATTTAACCACTAATTCTTTAAGATAAACACTATGTGACATTAATTTAAATGCTAATTTTTAGTATGAAAGATAATTTAAGTGCAACCTTTTGTTGCTATCATCTGATGGGCCTCCTAGCAAGTTTCCAAAAAGGACAGGTTAATTTCGTCACTCGCAAGGATATGGAAGCAAGGAGTTTCCTCTGATTATCCGCTATGATTTACCACATTCACACAAGGCATGCAAAGAAGAATTACTGTTTGAGCCATCAAATTTGAATCCGCGCGCCGTTGCGCGCCAGGGGCAGCAAAGTGGTGTGAACGGACACAAAATATTACCCCTGAATGGGATTTGCGTTACCGACCTTCTGATCATTGCTAGAACATGACAGGGGATCACAAAACATTACAATGCCCGTCTAAGTGGTGAACATACGTGATCAGTGTGGCCCCACACAAAAACCAAGTTACTGAAATTTAATTTAAAATAATTACCACCGCGCTGAATAATTACTATAACACTATTGCATGAGCAGGGTAAGCAATTGCAACAGATCCTCTGTTACCAGACTTACTATGTACTGACCACCACATGGCACAATGTACACCCTGATCACATTGCACGAAGTAAACCATCATTATTCAGAGATTAATCCTACACATGTATGCATTAAGCAAAACTAAAACACACCAGAAACAAATTATAACTAATAAAAGACCACCATTGCACCAATTGGACTCACAAACTACAATTTATCCATTTCGCGCAAAGTCCTAGTTAGAAGGAAAATCACTGTAAATTTGAATATTGAAGGCCAATTCACACTGTCCGTCACGTCACGTCACGTCACCGTCCGTCAGAACATTCCGCAATGTATTTCTAATGGCGGCATTCACACTGTCCGTCACCGGACCGTCACGTCACGTCAACGTCCGTCATGCTTTCTCGAGAAGAATGTTTTGACGGAACAGCCGTCTGCTAACATCGGAAGTTAACCTATGTTCGACACGCGAATTACATGTTGCAGACTACAAGTGCACTGTTTATATGAAAATGTGTCTTATTCATCTTTATTTTGTTGTTATACTTCGTTTTAGGGGTAAATCTCAAATGTTTCACGACGACTTAAATATTTTTGTCAATTGAGTGTCCCCCTAAAATTGAGGTCTGATGTATGAAACCAAAGAAATGGTTTATGTCACGTGACATATTAACAGAAAAGACTAAAGCAAACTGTTTATTTGAATAAGATTGTAATTTGATTACGCATTTTTCATTAAATAACATTTTAAATGAAAAAGTCAGTTCTAATGAAAGATAGAAATTCAGTTGTTTACGATAGTACTAACAATGTCAGCGGGCAAATCGTAATGGATAATGTAAACAGGCGCTGTCCATGCTCTTATAAGTATTGTTTGATGTTTTCATATGTTTATTTTTTCGCTTGAAAATAGATGTCGATGTTTTGAAATGTTTCAGTTCCCAGTAAGTTGGCCAAAAACATACGTTGTAAAGTTTTCTTTGGCCGTCAATAGCATTTAGCATTGTTGTTCCCTCGATTCTAATGTTAAACTATGACTTTCTACGTAACAGATCGCCACTCATAACCTTACTTTCAACATCGCGTATTGAGATGGGCGAAATGACGTGACGGACACTGACGGACAGTGTGAATACAACTTGACGTGACGTTGACGTGACGGACAGTGTGAATTGGCCTTGACCCTCCAAACGAATATGTACCGGAAACAAATACAAAAACACGTTCAACGAACTAATAATCCCCATGATAATGTAACCAATAACCGACTTAGCAGCAACTTTAACCCACGACAAAGCACACACCATCTCGGTCTGATTCTATCACTTTAAGTCACCAAAAAAAGTAGAAATTGTCACCTATTGATTGTGTCCCCCTAAATGGTGGTGAAAGTGTCACCATGAGCAACATTGGTGAATATTCTCACCAAATCGTTACCAAAACCTCCACGACACCAGCGAGCAGCTCTCCTCACGTCCGCACTCCGCCAGGCCAGGAACCGATCTCTTTCTCTCCCTAGACACCACCCGGGCCAACCGTCCCATCTTCAAATTCGCGAGGGCGGAGCGCCCCGATTGGCTGGACACCGAGGGTCCGTCACTCCACCGCCTTCGCAACCCCTGGCTTGACCAGATCGACCCTCTACTTCAACCCTCAAACAAAACCTTTACTGCAAGGCAGTCCTTGCCACAACTACATAGCCACAACCAAAGATTACAATATTGCCCATGTTACCAACACCGAAAGAAATATTAATACATTCCACTCGCACTCCATAGTACACAAGGTTGGGGAAAAGAGGAGAGTGACTTATTACAGGAAAGATATAAAATGTACACCTTTGCCATTTCTGTTTCTACAATTGCTCTTTCAGTTTTCAACACCTGCAACAAAGTGTTGCGAGCCATTCCCAAGTGAATCAATTCCAATTTCATTCATTAAGTTGACATAATGAGACATCAGAGCAATGAAACGAAATGACAGTCTCGTTTCAAACTGATCGCTCAGCAAAAGACTGGAAAGTTGCATAAGTCACTCCAATATTCAAGAAAGGCAATTATAAGTATACTAGCTGAAAACCCGGCTTTGCCCGGGTATTTATTTATTTATTCGAACCTTGAGTTAGTACTTTTCCTATCCACTCTCTCTCTCTCTGTCTATTTCCTTTTTTTCTAAAAACATGTTACATTTATCAGAGAATATATAAGAAATCACAGGTAAAAATGCACTCGTTTCAAAGAATCAAATCACAAAATTCATCAATAATGATTGTAATAATATCAGAGATGGGTCACTTGATGTAATGCGTGAAACGTCAAATCGATTTTTCTTAAAGAGATGTATTAATAGAAATTTCTTTTTTACTGCCTTATTTATTTATTCTTATATTTCCTTATTCATATGCTTATCCTTACAGAGAAATTGCTGAAGACATTGTAACACGCATAGACCAAAGATATGGTCTGTGGCATCACGTTTCGCTGTACGTAACCTCCTTGCTATAGAGACGCAAACGTCATCACTGGCCTTCAGTCCAATTTTTTTTTTTTTTTTTTTTATAATATGACGACTTTCAACCAGCATATCTTCCATCCCCTTATAGCTGTCGGCAGGGAACTGCTATGGTGTACAACAGGAGGGAGACTCCGGACTACAATTACACACACACGATTCATTTGCATTCTGTAGTTTTCGCTGCAGAGTGAAATATTAACAGACACACACGTAGAATTTTATATACACCGATAACATTCCATCACAGTACACTTCACCCTTTTATCATTATCAACCCTTAAGCAACAATGCAACCAATAAAACCATTATCAAAGAGTAAATATAAGTTTCAAAGAATCATTATTGTTCCACATTTGGCGTTATATTCTTCAAATTACAAAAATCTATGAGATCGCTATAAAACCGTGCCTAAAACCTACCTCAGGTATAAATTAGTAACTGTCTCTGCGTCTTGTCGTTTGGACATGATAAGCGTACACCGAACAGACATTCACATTAATATATATATATATATATATATATATATATATATATATATATATATATATATAGTTATCCGATCGCCATAAAATCATGCCTAAAGCCTTCCCTGGGTAGACATTAGTAACTGTACAAATTTTTAGCTTTTAATGTCTTTTGGTTCAGACATGATAAACGTACACCGAACAGACATTCACATTTATAAATATAGATATCATTGACTTCGGTTTGCAGCAGGATTTTAGAACATATATTTTTCTCAAATATTATGAACTACCTCGAAGAGAACGACCTATTGACCCATAGCCAACACGGATTCAGAAAGTATCGTTCTTGTGAGATACAGCTAACTCTCTACTCAGATAAAGTGACGATCACTATAGACAAGGGAACTCTAATCGAATCCATGTTTCTAGATTTCCGGAAGGCTTTTGATACTGTACCTTATAAGTGCCTTCAAATCAAACTATGTGCTTATGGAATATGGCGACCGTTGTGCTACTGTATTCGCGATTTCCTGTCAGAAACTACACAGTGCGTTGTAATTGACGGAAAGTCATCGAGTAAACCGGAAGTGACATCTGGCGTTCCCCATGGATCTGTAATAGAGTCCTCCTGTTCCTTATCTTTATGAACGTTTTAGGAGGCAATGTGGGCAGCTCTCTTAGACTGTTCGTAGATGATACTGTCATTTATCGGTTAGTAAAGTCACCAGAAGACCAAAAGCAACTGCAAAATGATTTAGATATCTCCATGGTGCAAAAACTGGGAATGATAATTGAGCAGTGATCGACACGAGTACTAAAATAAATGCGTAAAACTTTACTTACACGATAAATCAGTCAAATCTACAGCCTGTAAATTCAACTAAATACCAAGGGATTATTATTACGCACAACCTCAATTGGAAGAAACACATAGAAAATATCGTAGGGAAGGCGAATAAGAGACTAAGTTTCACTGGCAGAACACTTAGAAGATTCAACAGTTTTCTAAAGAAATAGTCTCCACTGCACTTGTGCGTCCTACTTTGGAGTAATGAGGCGCATTGCTGTACCCGCAGCATTTGTGACTGACGGAGGAAACAAGTTTAGAGAAAGGCTGCTCGTTTTCTACTATATAGCGAGAAAGTCTCAGGGAAATGATGAATGAGTTGGGGTGGAAATCTTTAAAAGGAAGACGTTATTCTTTGCGGTGAGATTTATTTGCGAAACTTCTTACACAAACTTTCTCCTCCGAATGCGAACATGTGTTGTTACCACCTACCTACGTAGGGAGACATGGTCATTATAATAAAATAAGATAAATCATCGAGAAGGAAAGGTTTAGATGTTCCTTTTTCTCGCCCTATTAAAGAATGGGACGGTAGAGAAATATCATAAAAGCAGTTCGATGACCTCTCTGCCATGCACTTACATGTAATTTGCAGTCTGTTTATGCAGTTTTATCACCAGCCTTACAACTTTGAGTATCTCAGTCGACATCCAGTAAGTTATAATCTCCAAATAATACTATCAATCACTAAGAAAATTTCGCGATATACAGTCCAGTAAAAATCTGTAACATAAGCGAGAGTAGGAACTTAAATAGTGGCAGTTATTTATCCACAACCGACACAAAAGTGTTCGTTTTTTCAACTGTTACTGTCCTTCAAAGTAGTCAATAGTGTTATGTAGAACCCGTTGGCAGCTTTGTGGAAGGCGTAGTCTACCGTTAGCAGAGCTGTTCTGTTAATGGTGCGACTGGAGCGGTATACTGCCTGTCGAATCTCTGGGGACAGTTCTGTACCGAATGCCACGAAGTGGTTCTTTCATCTTCGGAATCAAATCAAAGTCACAAAGACTTGAGTCCTGGGAGTCCGGTGGGAGTTCTCTCCCATCGACCGAACAGAGCAGCCACAGCTTGCGCTGTATGCGCCCGCGCATTCTCGTGCAAAATGATGGGTAGATTGTGTAGAAACTGTTGCCGCTGGTCGCAGGTGATGCTCCAAAAACGAACAGTAATACTTTGCATGAGACAGTTTGCGTGGAGGAAGGTGACACCGTTACGTTAGGCCGTAACTGTGTTTGCCGCGGTGGAGTAGCCGAGCGGTCTAAAGCACCTCGCTGCGGAGCGCGCGGTTGCTCGCCGCGGAGGTTCGAGTCCTCCCTGGGGCATGGGTGTCTGTGTTTGTCCGTAGGTTAGTTTAGCTAGGTTTAAGTAGTTTGTAAGCTACGGACTGATGACCACGCAGTTTGGTCCGATAGATTTACAGACATTTGAACATTTCGTAACTGTGTTTCCATCGATTGTGTGCACTTCGGAAACGTGGGGCGGGCGAGTCCATTTTCTCGGAGGTAAGCTAGGTATGTCAACAACGTGTGCTATCAGCGACAACAGTAGATTCCATTGCATAGTGTCTCCACAGCAGTATTGCCACTATTTAAGTTCCAACCCTCGTAGAAATACGACGTCGATTTTGATCCCCTAACGGCAAATGCGGTAGATGCAATGACAATGGTTCCAGTGTCATCCGCCAACAGATAGCGTTGTGACGTAGCTGCCACAACGCCATTGTAACACCCCAGCGGTATATCTACGGTACACTCACACTTACACAACACGAAGTTATGCACGCATTATGCACTGCGAAACACCACTCTTATGTTAATACACCTGTGCCAGGATTTTAGTTTTAACCGTGTAGTGTGTCTAACGGACAAGGAATCGTTTTTCAACTTCGTCTCTAAAGATTTTTCGTTTCGAGAGGTAATGCCTTTCAAATAATGCTGTTAGGTTCGGTATGAACTGCAAATTAAGTGAACTGTAATGTTTAACAAAAACGGTCGCCGTCTGGTTTAGGGAAATAAATAAATTATGACCAAAAATGGAATTTCATATCAAGTGAATTTAGGCCTAGTTAGTTATCATAGCTTTCCACAAACTTCAAGACAAAAAGAAAGGAAATATGTATGGCAGTAAATCTTGAAAAATTACTATTGTATACGACACTGTGGTGCAGTCAGTAATCTGTTTAAATTTGGAATCATTACCAAGATAGGCCTATATGAAGTTACTGGTTAATAAAACAAACAATTAATGTGCTGCACTGTTCAACACTTCTGTCTACAGTATGTTCAAACCTAACACAAGAAACAAACTGACAAATTAGCACCAATAGAAAATGTGATACTTTGAATATTTAGTAACCTTATGATTATTTTAAGCAATGGGTTCAAGAATAATATTGAAAGTAATTTCACTTTCATCACTTTACCTTACCTTACAGTTTCTTTGTTAAACAGAGAACAGTACTCTTCCATGGTTTGGTATTTCTAAAAGATATTTGACAACTAATTTGATTCTGGATTTTGTAGACAATAAATGACACTATTGATTCTTGAAATCTCATGAAAGATCTGATGCTAGCTACACTTTTGATAATGCAAATAGATTTGTTTGCTGACTAAAACTTTAGAAAATGTAACTTGCAACAAAATAGTTATATTAAACTTTCAGTTAGTTTTGTCTATCTGAACACTATTTATTTACTTGCCTGCTGTACTGACTATAATGAATACTAGTACTGTTCTGCTTAACACACGCACACGCTGCATTAAAAGTTCTTGCAAATAATAATATTTATTCTCAGGATTCTCGGAATTTGTATCACAAGGGAAGGAACCTACTTGGTAGCATGACTTGGGAAAATCACGGTTTGGTACAATCTTTTTAGATGGATCAATCTATTGTACAACTTTAAACAAACTGTTGGTTCATGCATGAATACAAAACTAAAGATACATTACTTGAAGTGCTGAAGGTGGCTGATTAGGTGATTTAGTGACCACAATATGCTTCCAGAAACATTTCAGTAGTGAATGTGGCTGTATGAGCTCATTTCCTCTTCGTGGCGACGTTAGTATTGCACAACAAGCCAACATGACAAAACCATAATACTTCGAAGACTATGTACTTGCATCCGAGGCTACTGGTAACTTGCAGCAAATTAATTTAGCCTCCAATTCCACAGCTTCTTCTTAGTCCCCAATACGTTTTCAATAAGAGCCAGTTTTTCCGTTTTATTTGGAAGTTTGATACTTCTGTACTTCAAACTCGACTGCTCACGGCTACCACTGAACTACTCCTCTCACTCCGCCAAAATTGCCTGTTACCACCTTTCCAGAAGCGTCTCCCGCCAACCAACCACCTTTTACCTTGCACTGGCCACCTTTCCGTTCCTAGGTACTGCACTCCATCTTTTAATTACAATCACTAAATTTGCCCTAATATGAACCAGCACACATTATTTCGTATTTTATACAGAACGATTAATATAATAACAACTGCAGTATGTTTATACAGAAAATAAATATTGTCACAGGAAAGTAATTAAGTTTGACAGTTTCTAGCGAACACTTACTTCTACTAAGTCAGAGATTATAAATGGAGACATCAGTCATTAAATACAATTGACAATCGATATATATCAAATCATTAAAATAAATAATTTAGTAACAGTTGCATAAAACAATAATAAACAATGGATTATCAGGGAAAGGAGTACGCTATAGTGTTACACCATCTCTGTGATCCCTTTAATAGGGAACGTTTACAGCCATAACTATCTGTGTGGTATCAACATGTGAAGCAAACAGGTCCTATTACATGGAGACACACTCATGATTTCTACAGCCAACTGAGCGAGGTAGAACGGTGTCAAATTGTGGTCTTCTAAGTGGTGTGATGGTCCTTTCGGGAACTGCCACACAAGTTGGGCGACTACATCGTCCTATTGTAAGGGCAGCAGTGGCAGAGCCCAAAGCACAGTCTACAAGTGTCAACGGGTTACTAGCGGGCCGTGGACTTTAGTGACGAAAGCAGATTCTGCCTACAAGCAAGTGATGGTGTATTAATTTTTATTTCTGGTACTGTATTTTCTTGAGTATGGCTGGAGCAGTTGAGTTCACTACCAGGTCAGGTTAAAGGTGGGCATCGAAGCAATTCAGAAGCGGGTTCCTAGATTCATTACCGGTAGCTTCGACTATTGCGGATGTGAAAGTGAACTCAAATCGGCTCTCCTGAAGTGAGGGTAACAGTCTTTCCATGGAACATTATTGAGAAAATTTAGAGAACAGATTTTTAAAGCTGACTTCAAATACTGTCGCCAAGGTATATTTTGTTCAAAACCTAACGCATGAGCATATAGACAGCTGTTTTATATCGCTCTCTTTGTGAGTGAATCAGGAAAGTTAATAATTAGTAGCAGTACAATGTACCCCACGCTACACACCATACTTTAGCTTACTGGTTTGAGCAAGAAGAAATTCTAAAACGTTGTGCAATTTCCCTTTGATTTCTGAGTGGTTTTATAGTATGTATATAGGTTCAGATGAAGGTGTACAAAGCTATTATAGTAAATATTCTGGCGGAAATCGTCAGTACTAAAGGGCCATTTCGCCTGATGGCACTGACCCTCAGCACACTAAAATTATCAAACCATCTACGACACTCTAGTGTCAAATTCTGTTGTGTTGTATCAGGCAATCGTTAAGCTGTAACTCATTACTACACGTTTGCATTGAAAAGTCAACTGACGACATAATTTATGTACTGTGAAGGCATAAAGTGAAATGGTCTCTTTACAGTGACGGTTGTATTTCCACGACACAAATGAAAGACCTCAAGCCTGGCAGCGAGATGAAAGCTACGGTAATTTCCAGATAAGAAACTCTGAAGTCTTCGGAGAAGGAAAAGTAATATCAGCTGCTCACATCTTTACTGCGGCAGTAAACTGCCAGCCACATGAAATGGATACAGCGCGGAGTGTTTGCTGCGAGAAATGAGTATTGAGAAAAACTGCTTGCAATCCCTCAACAGCAGTGCCGCGTAAATCTTTTTACCAAGGCAACTGTAATGTATGTAGTTGTAGTTACTCTATACAGGAGTACTAAGCGTGTTCATCTTTTTTCAGCCATTAAAGCATATTATATAAAGACGTACTTATGAAGGTTGTACTGGAAGTCGTATACTGTGCACTATTTGGTGACACCCTTTCCAGACAAAATCTTTTCTATTTACAGGAGTATAATCAGTCTCACAATTAGAATTAATACACGACCTTCACCTTTTTACATGTTATTTTAACAATGACTTATATGGTCTCGAAATACTCACTCAAAATATAGTTCTCATCCTTAATTGTCTACTCAAACAATCAACAGAACTACTTTTTTTCTCATACCTACCAAATCACTTTCGAACCCCGACCGTAGTGGCCGTGCAGACCGTGACTGGAGCGCCTCAGTCTCCTCGGCCACCGCGGCCGGCGCTAGTACCGTGTACACCCTCCTTTTACAGCAATGCAAACCGCAATTTTTCCATGGAGGCTATCGTAGAGGTGCCGAATGAAGTCTTGCGGTATTTCCTGGCATGCAATTTCCACCTGGTGCCTCAGTTGCACCCGATTTCGCGCCTGTCGTGCAAACCGCGCCAAGATGACGTTTTATCCGGTTCAAAACATGCTCAATGGCGGACAGATGTGGGGATCGTACCGGCCAAGGTACACCTTGAAGAGCATGTTGAGTGGTGCGGGACAGATGTGGACGTGCATTATCCGGTTGGAAAAGCATAAAAATATTCAAATATTTGTATAGCTTATGGGACTTAACTACGGGGTTATCAGTCCCTAAACTTATAAACTACTTAATAACTAGCTAACACTAAGGACGCCACAAATATCCATGCCCGACGGGGGATTCGAACCCCCGGCCGTAGTGGCCGTGCAGACCGTGACTGGAGCGCCTCAGTCCCCTCGGCCACAGCGGCCGTCTGGAAAAGCATATCGCCTTATTGGTGCGTAAACGGCAGCAATATGGGTTGAATGGTGGTTTCAATGTACTGTGTACTGTTCAATGTTCCCTTGACTATCACCAGAGGAGGACGGCCAGGGAATAATACAGCTCCCCAAACCATGTTGCATAAAAATGCACCGACCGATGTGGCGCAATGGTAACACACTGGACTCGTATTTTGAAGGATGGTGGTTCAAATCCACCTCCGACCATCCAGATTTAGGTTTTTCTTGATTCCCCTAAATCACTACAGACAAATGCCGGGATGGTTGCTTTGAAAGGGCACGGCCGATTTCCTTTCCCAATCATTACCCAAAACTACGAGCGTAAGCTCCGTCTCTAATGACCACACTGTCGACAGGACATTAAACCCTAAGATTGCTTCCTCCCATAAACATCTTTCAGCCCGTCTCCAGTGGTATCACGACAGGCACAGATCGAAGGACAAATGGAGACGCGTCGTCTTAGTGATGAGGGTCGCTTCTACCTCGGCGTCTTGGAGAGGAGCGTGAAAAACTAGAGTGTAGACGTCAGAGGAACACGGGACTGACACCCGGCATCATTGTGTGGAGAGCCATATCCTACACTGACCGTTCAGGGAACAATGAACAGCGCAAGGTACCCTGAAATCATCATTCAGCCCATCTCGCTACCGTTTAGGAACCAAAACGGCGATAGCTTTTCTAACAGGAAAATGTACGTACACACGTATCCCGAACATCTCATCTCGTTACCTAATCTGTTTCCCTCAGCATCACCTGATTTTCTTAGACTACATTCCATTACCCTGGTTTTGCTCTTCTTAATATTCATTTTCCCCTCCTTTCAAGACACTGTCCATTCCATTCAATTGCTCATTCAGACCCCATTATGTATCTGATAAAATTACAATATCGTCGCCAAACCGTAAAGTTTTTATTTTTTCTCCCTGAACTTAAATTCCGGTCAGTACAAACAATGTCGTTTCAATCTCGATTGTACCGGCACCACCAAGATGGTCGGATTAGAGTCTGGAGGCTCCGTGGTGAAAGATTGTTGAATTTTTGCTTTATGTGTCGCCATATTGATCCTGCACTCCCTATTACGGTTTCAATTTGTAATGGATTGCACTCCCACACCTGTGTAGTACGCATTGGAAGTATAGTTCCACTTCATCATTTCTAGCCAGGTAGAATGGTGCAGTATGGACCAATGTAATCAGTTAGCCCAACAGAAGTTTCAAACTCGTCGGAGGTAAATTGAGGGCTATTGTCAGAAGCGATTGATTGTGGAAGCCGTTCAAGGGCAAAGATCATAGCAAAAGCCAGAGTCGTGGCTGTTGATGTGATTGAAATAATGCAGGACACGAAAGGGTAACCCAAACCAGCGTCAACCAGGATGAGTCAATAGGGGCTTGGCGGTGAAGGGCCATACTAAGTAACTCCTGGAAAGCATTGCATACTTACATTCAACATTCACATGCCTTACATTCAGACTGCAGGACAGCGATATCTGCGTCCATACCCTTCCAGTATGTATGCTGGCACACAAGCTGATTTGTGAGAACCACTATCCAGAGACCAAAGTGTAAAAGCTGAAGCACCTGCTGATAGTGAACTGCTGGAATTACTGCTAAAGTCTTGTTGATGTACCATTGATGTACTTTGATGCAATCTATTTTCACTCTACTTGCAATTTAATGTCTGCCGATTCATTTTTTCACTTCATGCAAACAAAGTAATGAAAAATTTTACATGGTTTATATACTGTCTTTTCTGATATCTGCCTGGAGGGAATTCAGCTGGAGCTTCCAGTTGCAGTATGCCTGCACTTCTGGCTGCTCTAGCCCTTTCTAATCAGCCAGCCATTCATATTGGATGAACCACAGAACTTTCCAAAGCACCAAATGCTTGGCTGAGTGTAGTTGCATAGTTTGGAATTCATGGGGTGCTGAGCCACTGCTTCTTTGGTGTCCTCATCTATATAAAAACACACATCTGAGTGTCTTTACAACGATGGTACATTACCTCTGGAATGTAATTGTATGTCAGTAGAATAGCTGGAGAGAACACCAATAAAGATCCACAAATTCTACACTTTGTAATGTATTTAGCCAGGAGGGTCCAGTTTGTTTGTAATATTGAAGTATACAATACAACATTTGGTCGTGATATTGTACCTTAATATTCCAGATTTATGTTATATAAGCCTCTTATGGCACTTCTAGCTGGTCACATTGATTATTACTTTCATTACTTGGATATTTTAGTGAACTAAATAAATTAATTAATTATTGAAAACATTAATGTTGAACAATAAAATAAACATATATTAATACTGCACTAATTGTTATTTACTTATGATCTTGTCTATTATTTTGTCTTGATAGGAAATATTTTTATTACATTTGTCATAATATTGTGTATCTCCATGTAAAGCAAAATATGTGTATGTTTCAGGAACAAATTGTTAAATATTAAACTTTGTAACTTCTGTGTTCTAGAATGTTCTAGAATATACACTACATATTAATACGTGCAAATTGGCGCAAACACAGTCAGTATAAAGTTAGTAATGGAGTAGTAGTATTAAGTCAGTCAGTATAATATTAGTATGAGTTAGTTGGAAGTCAAAAGTCAGTCTTAAGTCAGTCTTAGAGGAGTAACATCTTTGTTAGTATGGAAGTGTGTTGTGAACCAGTCTTAGTCTTGCATCACTTTTCTGCTTTACCAAGAATGGATAAATAAATATACATTAAAAAATGAAAAGTGTCACATTTATGGTTTCTTAAATGAATAAGAACCCGACGTTATAACATAATTTTGTGATGTGTTAATGGCAGGCGAGCTACGAGATCTTCCGAGACCACTGAACACTTACAACAGGTGGTGTATTAAAAATCTGCCTTTAATGTGTGTCCAATAAAAAAAGTGCCACAACTTCTTTATACAAATGTAATCAGTATGTAACTTTATGTACTTTACTTCTACTGTATTTTGATTTGATGCACAATGATGTATCAACTGCTCCACTTTTGTCTTAATTTGACTGAACTGTTGAGAATTTTTGTAATTTGATATACCACTGATGTATGTTGATGTAATTTATTTTCGCAGTACTTGTGAATTAATGTCTACTGATTCATTTTTTGCACTTGATGCAAACAAAATAATGAAAAATTTTACTTTTTTATGTACTGTCATGTAATGCATGAAGAACTTAACTTTTCTTATTACTCTTGTCACCGATATAATGATTCTTTGTGTATACTGTCACACAGTGTTTAACCTTTTAACATTTGTCATACTGGGACTCATGGGTAAAACTGAGGGCTTAAATTTTTCACTAGGTCCACTAAATGTGTTCATATTACTATTGAATGTAATAATCTGTTTAGATTCTGCTTTGCATTATTTTTTAATTTGATACTGTAATTAATTTCTCAAAGATAACCGTATATACATACCAGAATTTTTGTAGCCATATATTTGATTTGATGTCAGGTTTTGTCTTGGTTACGAATTTTTGACTAGCTGATGATGTCATATCAGAATCACCCACCCTGCAAAATCTGTATCCTATAGGGGAGGGGTGATGAGAGGAGTACATATATTTTGCCTTGGGCACATTTTAATTGGAATTTTACCTGATATTCTGCCTTGGGCACATGTTATTGGAATTTTAGCTGTAATGTTGTATGCACCATTTTAATTAATATTCTGACTTCAGTTAGTTGATCTACATAATATTCGGACTTCAATTTCCTAATCCTAGTGTAAGTTATATCAAAGACTGTGTTACAAGCCAAAGTGTAGGCATTATCTATTATGTGAATCTTTCACTGCTAATAGTAGTAAGCAAGCAGTCTATATGAAAAGTCTGTGCGAGAAGATTGTTAGAAGCAGACGCACCCTGCCAGTGAATGTCTATGGTTTATGGCTTAGGCAGGTACACTTTTCGAAGGATGAAAGCCTGCCCATCAGTGAAGACAATTGTATGTGTTATTAAGAAAACATTTATATTTCTTAAATTATAGCAGAAAGAAGGAAAACTATGTGTATTTATTATTTGTAATTATATTACTGTCTGATCATTGTTGTAGTAGGTGCTTTGCATTTCCTCACTAACAAAGACAATTCTCTGAATATTTTCAAGACTTGATTTATCCTAAAGTCATTTACGAATTTGCTATTCCTGTCATTATCTAAAGATTTACTTTTTGACTGAAGTTCAGTTTTTTGTGTTATGTGTAAATACCATCTGGAAAATCGAGTCAATTATTTACATACGGAAAAGAATAGTAATGTAGGTGTAATTTTGACCAGAAGAGAGAATTACTTGCATTTAGCTAACCAGTGTAAAAAAATATGTAGTAAAAATGAGACTGTGTAACGATTGTTATGCAGTGCAGGTAATCAGTTCCATTGACACTGATAATTAACTGCTTTTGCATATTTTAAGTCAAATATTTTTAAGCTGCTAAAATATTCCACTAATGGATAGATACTAATTTCTCTGAATTGTTTGAGTATATCATAGTCACCACTTTATTGTACATGTAAGTTTGAATTGACATTAGCACACATTTCGTATCAATCATACAGGATTATTATTAAATCAGATTAAGAGTTTAATTACAGATTTGCCATTAGCAGTGTTGCTTGTATTCTTTATGTTATCTTTTACTTGTGAAACAATCACACACACATAATTTTAATTGGTTTAATGTCAGAGTTTATTACAAACGCAGGGACTTATCTTTACCTTATAGGAAAATTCATTCAGTAACAGTGGCATCACACATGACAAGTGAAACATTCTTGTTTAAAGACAGATGCAAATTCCTAGTTCACTAACCAACACTTATGTTTCAAACTGAGACAGCAGTAGATGAGGGTTTAGGGCACAGTTCATGTGCTTAGTCGTTTCTTCTTAATTTGCAAATGTCTGAGATATGTTAATTATTTATCGTTTTATTTAAAAAGCAACCACAGCTAAAATTCATGTCAACATAATATATTTTTGATTGCTTAATAAGTAACGGTTTCGATTTCATCATTGATCCATTATTATTTTTTTAATATTGTATGTTTATTTTATATTAATTCTCAATATACATATTCTTAAAACAAAAATTCATAATGTTCATATCTTAACTATATTTTGCAACAAATAGTATAAAGTAATGTAAGAAATACATGCATAAAGTTTGGTTTAGTTTGAAAAGTGTACAAATACTATAGTTAGTATAAAACCAAACAATATACAGCTTTTGACCCATTATATCGACTCTTGAGTTTTGCCACATTTTCTTTACTTTGGGTAATTTTAATACATAAAAGAAGGGCAGGAAAAAATTACACAGGTTTCTGTGATCTGTTTGTCATGTAAAATCATTGTCTTTCATAACAGGCTCCTCATTTGAAGGATTGTATGGCCATGGTTCCTGAACTCTGGAAACTGGTAAGATCAGCCGCTGCCAGTTGCTTCGTGAAAGTTCGCTGCAGTGTTATACATTCATCCACTGGCCGCCAAATCATACTATTCGCCATTTTCCACCAGGATCCCTCTGAAAATCAATTTGTGACCAATTTGCATATTTCCTCCTTGGTCCTTCTCCTTTTTTTGTTTTAGTGTGTCTTAACCAACAATACTCATTATGTCAATACATCCATAAATATACTGTAAATTTCTGAGCCAAGTCTTTTTATGTTCAGAAATATATGTCATATTAATTAACACTGTCACTATATCTCTTTGATATGAATGTTTTCTTTCACCTTCTGATAACACATTGGATAATATTTTGTAACATTCTGTATCTCTCAAAGAACATATTAATGTTACTAAATTTCTCATAAACAAGTAGTATAGTGGTTATGAAGACTCTGGTAATAAAATAATGAAAATATTTTTAACAGCCATATGTGGAATGATTAAATTGAATAGTTTTGATTTTGTAAATGACTGACAACTATTAAGATAATATTTATCCTGACACAAAATGGAATAACAGTAATACAACTGAAGCCTGTACTACTGACCATAATTTTATGATATGGACTGTGATATTCAAAGGTGAGAATATTATTGAATACGTCTATGATCATTTCCATAGTAACATCAATAGGCAACAGTGACTTGAAGCCGGCCGTGGTGGCCAAGGGGACTGAGACGCTTCAGTCACGGTCTGCACAGCCACTACGGTCGGGGTTCGAATCCTCCCTCGGGCATGGATATTTGTGCCATCCTAGTTCGTAAGTAGTTCATAAGTAGTTTGTAAGTTTAGGGACTGATGACCCCGTAGTTAAGTCCCATAAGCTGTACAAACATTTGAACATTTGAAGTGACTTGAAGCCATCAGACCTGAAACACAACAGGATTCTGTTAGTTCTCATATACATTCCACTTGCAAAGCCACAAAATAAAATAAAAACTTATTATTATTATTGAATTTTTTGTAAATGTTACATGTTTAAGTGGAATAAAATAGTACTACCGGCAGCTAACGCATTGCCCAAGTGTGTTAGACCAACTCCTTCTTCTGTCTCTTCCTTTGTTTTCTACCACACTACCGATCTATATCAGGTTTGTTTTCATGCAGTTCAGTCCTCTGACGTCATATCTCCTGAACTATGTGTCCTAGAATAATATAAATTTCCATGTATTAGCAAATATTAGCAAATATTCTGAGACAATTGTTGCTAATAGCCTCAGAAAATGTCAATGTGGTGTCAAGTGTCATGCTACAGACTTGTCAGATGCGACCGTCAGAGGGCATGGGTGTGTGTTGTCCTTACTGTAAGTTAGTTTAAGCAGTTGGTAACTCTAGGAACTGATAACCGTAGTAGATTGGTGCAGTCAGCTTACAAACATTTTAACACTTTTGTTGCGAATGGAGTTGGTCGTGAATTCATAATAAATTACATCATCGTGCATGTTGGAACAGATTTTCATGCGTTTCATTATTTTACATCATATCTCCTGAAATATAATATGTGCTGTGATATAATTTCGAAAGTGCATTCAGTAACATACGGACATGCTGTCTGAAAAATAAGTCACATATAAAGATAGTAGTAAAGCTGTGACACATGGGAGTGGCCAAGCGCTGTAAGGCGCCTTGCTGCAGAGTGTGCTGCTTCCAGTCAGAGGTTCGAGTCCTCCCTCTGGATTGGGGGTGCATGTGTTGTCATTAGTGTTACTTAGTTGAAGTAGTTTCCAAGTCTAGAGGCTGGTGACCATGGCAGTTTGGTCCCATAGCTATAGAAACTTTTGAACCTTTGAGTACAGCCATAATAAATCAAAACATGAAGCATGATATGGCGGATTTTCATGAAAGTTATTATTTATGACCTCATCTCAAGAATTATAATTGCAACAACTATATCAAAAATCAATCAATGACCGGAAAAAATCACCATTTGACCCAAAATGATCAGCACGAATACCATTCTCAATTGTATTCTTCTTAATCACAGTAATTTTCTTAATCTTTGATGTAGAAATTCCATTATTATATTATTATAAAATATCAAATATTCTTTATAATCATCTTACTAATAGGACTATATTCTGAATAATATCAAGGAGCTCTTAAGTCAGCGTATTACGATTATGGCTAAATATAACATTTGGTTTGAAACTACAAAGTATTGAAATATCAATTAACCTTAACTCCAAATAAGAAGTGAATAATTGCAATCAGTTTAGACCTGAAATTTGACATAAAATCCCCTTATTCATTAACTAAAGCCAACAAAGAGGCATATTACTGTTAATAATGTCAATGAACCACAACTTTCCAATTAAGGAAATGTAAAGCCAATATAATTGCTGCTAACTTTTTATAATAGTGGTTCAATTCTGTTAATATTTCTTATATTTATATAGTTTAAAAATTACATTTTCACTGTAAAATGACATATAAATATTTAAAAACACTTAAAAATGAAATATGTTGCCTTAACATCTTCAATGTTAAACTCTACTCATAAGCTATTTGGCTAAGATAAAAAAAAATCCTAAATTAAAATAAACATACAAAATATGAAAGTTAACAAACATGCCCTAAAATTGGAATCATATAAAGATTGAATATAATTAATTATATACAAGAAAAATGAATACAAACCTTGACCACTAAATAATTCACCTCAACACAAATATAAAAAAACTTTATTGAATAATAACCAAAACTTAAAGATAAATGTGTAATATAACTGGATGAAAGAAAAGCAATAAATCATATAGAATCTGCATTTATAACGAAAAATACAAAAATTTAAAGACAATAAGTTATAAGAATAATTAAAATCAGAAATAACATAACCAAAATATGAACCTGAAATAATATTAAATAAAGCTAAAAAATTGAAATACCCTGCAAAACAACTGAATGAGGTACAGGAAAAATTAATCAAGACAGAAATTTACCACCAAAAACAGTAACAAATAATACACCAACAATGTCAAAAGAAACAAAATAACTTCCATCATTAAAAGAATAAGCTGAATCATAATTACTATGACCAGATATTGAATAATAAAACTAAGGAAACGAATAAGAAGCTGTTAAACCCGTAGAAAAAAAATTTTAAAAAATAATTCAACTTAAACACACAACCCTAACGATTAAATCCCTAGTATAAAAACCAGGTGAAAAAGGTATACCACATAAACATAATCCAGAGACACTAAATCAAATAGAACTTAAAGGCATAAAAGTAACAATGGAACCTGAAAATGAGTATCCTGAAACTCACTTAAATTATGAATTGTATGGTTAACCCAAACAACGTTGTAATTGACAAAAGCTGAATTGTACAGGAGGTGGAGAAAATATCTCTAGGCTAGTGATATGAAAGAAATTCCAAATTATTAGATGTTAACTGTACTTTATTACCATATAAAGCTTGTAGGATACTTATTCTATGTACAAAACAATTTCATTTTGAAAATTTGAGTAATAAACAGTTTTAAATTGTAACAACGTTATAACTGACTGTTATCATTACCAGCACATCATATAAATCTCGTACTTCAGTAACAAAATTCTCAGTTGAAATATGTGTAATGAACATATTAGAAACAAAGCTAAAACACATAATTGCTTTGTAATATTTGGGTCCTGCAGCGTTAAATATGTCACATAAAGACATTATTGAATTTTCAAAAATTCCAAATTGCTGAGTAATATTTTATATTTATTTAACAATTGCCATTTTGGCTACAAAGCCATCATCAGGTTAACTGAAATCGTGTAATAGAAAAGTCGTGATTTAATATGAAAGTTACAGGGTACGATATTTACATAAAATTTGATTATATATACTTCCTGTAATGTGGTTTTCCATATAAGATCGTTGTCATGCCAGAAATACGGTACAGTTGTAATAAATTGCTGTAGCTAGCTACAGCAATTTATTATAACTGTACCATAAAATATCGTTGACATACACCAGTAAATGACCGCTACAGAAATTTATTATAACTAGCAAAAACAATTTATTATAACTGTACCATACTGGTAGCATGACAACAATCTTATAAAGAAAACCGCATTACAGGAAATATGTGTAATCAAAATTTATGTAAATATCATACCCTATAACTGTTAAATTATCTCACGTGTTTTGTTTTACGGGATTGCAGTTAACCTGATGATGGCTTTGTAGCCAAAATGGCAATTGTTAAATAAACATAAAAGGAAGCATGCAATATTGTTGCTTATCATAATCAGAGACAAAATTTAATACACACTATGATCTGTTTAATATATCGTTGGTATAAATATAAACTAGATGTTATAACCATAAAATATTGTTGACATACACCAGCAAATGACAGCTACAGCAATTTATTATAACTGGCTACACCAATTTATTATGACTGTACCATATTGGTGACATGACAAAGAACTTATATGGAAAACCACTTTACAGGAAGTATGTATAAACAAAATTTATGTAAATATCGTACCCTGTAACTTCTATATTATCTCACGACTTTTCTATTACACGATTGCAGTTAACCTGATGATGGCTTTGTAACCGAAATGGCCATTGTTAAATAAATATAAAATATTATGCAGAAATTTGGAATCATTGAAAATTATAAACATAATTGCATTATTGTCACTAATCAGTCATACAAACAATATGAACTTTGTGCTACCAAAGATAGTGAAAACTTAATTCAATGAGATCAGGTCCTCATAGCAGTTTCTAGATGCAACTGCTATATATCTGCATATATCCAGTAGGTCCTTCTTCTTACCCTGTAATGGGTAGAGGTCCTGAGAACACATTTGGAAAACTGTGGACATTCACTGAATGTACATTTTTATATACAGTTCCTGTCATCTTCTTTGCAATACTCTGACTAACCCAAGGCTGAAGAATATTGTGACTCTTCCTTCCATGAATGGTTGTTGGGTCATCATGTATCATTTGGAGCCAAACATATTCTGTTATTTTAAATGACCCTTTATGGAAAGAATTTTCAACTACGCTCATATCTTTAAAATCTTCCATTTTCATGACACAGATTTAAAATTTGTTCCTAACGAGGACTATGACTTCCACCCAGACCATAGGTTCATAAATTGTTGCTGAATTCCTTTCTACCAAGGCAAAATCATCGTCATAGGAGAGGAAGCTATGACTAATGATTAGAAATTTCTGTTCAACAGTAGTGAAATACGTCTTTACTATTAAATGCTGCAAAAGAGCAACAATTCGGTAGTTTTGACCTATGCATCTAAAACAGAATTAGATGTCTTGTTTCTCCTGTTTTCAGTGGTTGGAAATACTCTGTAATATACTTCAGTATTGCAGATGAAATTTCAATAGAACACCTTTTCGCTATGCTCATATATCAGGTTATAGCATATTGGGATAGAATAAAACTTGTTGAAAGTCAACACAAAGCACAACAATATCCTTATTGTATTGATGTGGTGTTCGTTCTTTCGGACGTCTGAAAGAACAGAAATCACACCAATACATAAGTATTTAAACGCGACGACAGCGTTAGCTTCAGTGATATACGTCCGACCTCGCACGGGGATCCGTAATGGTGAGTGTAAGAGGGCATGGACGATAGGGGCACTACAAACATAGCGTGCGACATGTGGGAATTTGAGACGGATGGGATGCGAGCTCGGGTGGCCAAATGGTTAAGGCGACTGCTGGCCCGAAGTGGGAGACCCGGGTTCGATTCCCGGTCCGGCTCACATTTTCACTTGTCGCCATTGCTTAATATCAATGCCCAAAAGCGGCCACTGTCAATCCTTTCTTTCCTATCCTTCTTCCTTCCCTTCCTTTATCATTTGCAAATTTCCTTGTTCTCCTTGCTACTACTGGGATCAGCTGCGAAAGATTTATATGCTGCCTCAGATCTGCGGTGGTGAAGCTGACTTTCCTCCTCCATTTTCTCCATTTCCTCGTTCCATTCTGCCGAAATGAGGCGAATAAAAAGTCCATCACAATAAGCACAAGCATCGTATCTTGGAATACCAAATCGTAGCCTAATATCAGACTTAAAAATATCCCTATATGTATATTCTGAACACTCAACATCTGGATGCTCTTCACAAAACAGTTTATACATTTCTCTTACAGTCAGATCAGGATTTAAAGTAATGATTCTCTTGCTTTGGAAAAGAATCGATTTGCTTTCTTATTAAAGATTTCGTAATATATGATAAATTATGTGGCTTGTTATAGTGTTTTCCACAATGATCTTCTACAGGCTACCGCATTTCATTTCCTCCCGTAGAATTTGCAAGCTCCTGGCACTAATCTTCAGCATGTCATAAAGTGTCTTTTGACAGACACTCATTTTACCTTTGTCTGTCGACACGTAATACCTCACACTGCAATGTCGGCATGAATCATCTGCACTAGACATGTTTAATGTCTATTAACTCTAAACACTGCTGTGCCAGAAGTCTGCTTTTATTATCATAGTTTAACTTGTAGAAATCAGAAAATGCTTTCTGCTTATCACTTGCACTTAGTTGCCTGCACTGAAGAGAACAGCAACAGATTCTTTCTTGCAGTAAAAAAGGGAGTTACATTTACTGTGCAATCACAATATTTGTCATTATTGTACGACTGATCAGTGGTTTAATGTATGTACTTCTGAGAATAAACTCTAGCTATTAAGCCTGATTACAAAACTTCAATCTATTGTACACAAAAAATTAAATATCATAGGTGAGTCGCAAGGTTGTTCCACTCATTGTATTTGGAGGCAGTTTTCCAGGTACAGGATGCTTTCTTTTGGAGATACATGGACATCCACCATCACGTAGACTATTATGAACAGTATCTTTCCTTGAGCTTAATGATATCTTCCTTCTTTTACCTTTATTTAACCTTTTCTCATCAGCTAATATAAGGAAGACATCTAGCTGAGGCGCCATGTTGTGTTAGGTTACTATGTGGTTCGACTCAATGCTATTTTCAAATGCATGTGGCACTGCCAATATATGATTCTCAGACAAATGTTCAAATGTTTGTAAATCTATCAGACCAAACTCCATGGCCATCAGTCCGTAGCTTACAAACTACTTCAACCTAGGTAAACTAACCTAAGGACAACACATACACACCCATGCCCCAAGGAGGACTCCAACCTCCAAGGCGAGCAACCGACCGCTCCACAGTGAGATGCTTCAGACCGCTCGGCTACTCCACCACGGAGATTCTCCGACCCAGAGTTTTCTCACATATGTCCACTATGGCAAGTCAAATGTTGTTCAACATTTATCTCATATTCATGGAATTTGGCGGTTACAACATTTTTCAGGCTAAACATTCCATTATAGAACCTACACACATAAATAATAAAGTCCTAATTAAAGCATGAGTCAATTAATGAAAAAAGCAAGATCAGACAAACCCACTGATAAAATTATTTTTATTAAACCAAGCTGACTTACAGTAGAAAGAGCAATAATATTCTTTAAATCAAATTCAATATTAGCTCCAAAATGAGCCATAAACATTGGTAAATAGCCAATAAAAAGAACATACTACCCAAAATCATAAACTAAAATAGGATTAAAGCGAATTAATAAATACACAACAGCAGTGACAAAAGTAGACAAATGAACTAAAGCAGAAACAGGCGTAGGAGCAGCTGTAGCAGCTGAACATCATGAAGAAAAAGAAATTTAAGCTCTCTCAGTTATAGCAGCAAGAATTGCTCAATAACTCAATAACAATAATAACAATAAATATAATTTGAACTACCAAAATTTAATATTCAGGAAATATAAATTAAAACAGAAATTTCACCAATTCGATTAGATTAAACAGTTAATATACCAGCATTATAAGACTTCACATTCTGATAATAAATAACTAAACAATAAGAAACTAAACCAAATCCATAGCAACCTAATAAAATTCTAATCAATTTTGGATTAATAAATAAAAGACCTATTGAAAATATATTAAAGCAATTAAAACAAAACGATTAATATTTTCTTCATTATATATATGATCATTTCTATAAAAGATAACTAAAGAAGGAATATACATAACAAAATATGTAAAAATTGAAGCCATCCAGTCAAAAATAAAACTCATACCACCTTAGAACCATTTAAACTAAATAATACCCACTCAGCAAATAGTCTATAGCCAATTAATAAATAATAAACACCGAAAATAAAAAAAATTAACTCTAAATAAAAATAAAATGAAATACTCATTGAACAAATAGAAAACAAAATACATGATATAAGCCAAAAAAATTATAGCATCGATTCCACAAACTGAAATTTTAAATTAAAATACTTAGGCTATTAAAAAAATATTCATCCTTTAAAAAATAAATTTAGAGGAAATCAATGTAAAAATAAAAGATGCTATTCATGGAAATAACATAAAGAACAAATATAAAAACCAGAATAATATAAGCCATGTTGAGTATTAGAACACATACATAATGTATTAACAGCTCTTCAATGAAGATTAAAAAGTTAATAATAAAATCATATAACAAGAACAAGAAATAATTTTATTTAACAATCTAAATTCCTCTAAAAGATTTAAAGAGAGAGGAGCAGCCATATTTGAAGATCTTAATAGAAACCAAATAATAGACATTCTAGGTATTAAATTAATTATACCCCTATCAATCAATAATCGCTGACTATGTAAAAATTCTTAAATACTATTTGATAAACAAAATAAACCAGAAGAATATAAACCTTGACCAACCATTAATGAAAGAGAACCCATACACCCTCATCAATTTATAAATATTAAAACACAAATTACTAATCTTGTATGAGCAACAGAAGAATAAGCAATTAAAGACTTTAAATGTACTTGACGAAAACAGATATATATCTTAAAGACAAAAAATAATAAACCTTAAAACCAAATATGAAACAACCTTTATTATCCAAGTCACCATATCCTTGCAATTACAATACAATACCAGCCAAAATCACTCTACTAGAAATAGGAGCCTCAACATGAACTTTCGGAAATCAAAGAGGAGAAAAACGTCAGATTAACCTAAAAAGCAAAAACAAAATAAACAGAAAATAAAAAATAGAAAGAAACCCAAATAAAATCACAACGGATAATAATGATTATAAAATACAGCGTTAATCCTGAATTAAACTAATTTTAATTGGAGTCTAGGAATCAAAGTAAAAAAAAAAATTTATACTACACTGCAAATGCTCAGGTTGATAACCCCAACCAAAAATCAAAATTAAAGTAGGACTAAATCTATGCTAAAAAATGAAGATAAATATAAAATAGAAAAAGAACAATATAACATAACCCATGAAAACAAAACAATAAAAAAATACAATGATAGGGAAAAAATTGATTGATTTTATTTCAGTAATTGTGAAACTACAGATCCTAAAACTGAACAAAATCAATATAAAAGAATAAAAACCAACACCAAAATAAAACCCAACCATTCTTAAATAAGAATAATAATGTATTGAAATCATAAAAAGACAACTTCACAAAAATAATGAATTAATCACCAACAATCAACAAATAAGTACCATAACATAGAAACAAAAAAAGAAAAAATTAAAGAAAATGACTATGATAAGAAAAATTATTGCAACTAAAATAGAAAGACCCAAAGCATACTCACAAAAAATTCAAAAATTTACAAAAAACATAATCAAAATCAATGTCAAAAAGAAAAAATATAATTAAAATAAGTAAAGAAAGAACAACATATTCCAATCTTAATAGAACTACCAATAAATGGTTTTGTTTAGTGGAAAAAACAAAAATCAGAATGATGAATTAATAAGGAAATAAGTAAGCTACACATAGACATTAGTTTTAATAGTTTAAAAAGCATTAGTTTTGTAAATCAATATTCAGAAAATACTTTTAAAACTTCAATGGCAGAAAAAAATTTCCATCACTGATACTCAAGATCAAAATTTTGTAAACTAACTCTTGAAATGATAAAAATAGTGATAATAATATAATCAAATTTAATAAACATTAATTTCATAAAAATGAATTACGCTCTATCAGTTATAAATATTATTATTAAAATCTTGTCTATTAGAACTATAACAGGAAAAATAATCCAAAAACAATCAATATCATATATTCTATTATTAACATTTCTTGGCGGTACAGCAGTTTAATTTTTAAACATTACGAGAATAGCATCAAAAGAAATATATTAAAATAATATAAGTAATAATTTTTTATATTTTGAACTTAATAATTATTTTATCAATTTTATTCCATAATATTCATAATATAATATTTATAGAAATCATTAAAAACGCAGAAATCATAAACATAACATACTGAATGACTATTAAAAATATCAAAATGACTATTACAATTATTTAACAGTCCAACACTTACCATTAGAATAATATTAATAATCTATTTAAGCATTACATTAATAGCAGGACCTATTCTCAAAATAAATAATCTAATTAATAAACCAAGTCATTATTATTAACAATTCATTAATTGACTTTCCAGCACCAATAAACATTTCACATTTCGATCGCTTTAGGATTATGTTTCATAATTCAAATTATTACAGGATTGTCCTTAACCATACACTACACACCAAACATCGAAATAATTTTAACAAGAGTAATTCATATTTGTGAAGATTTTAATAATGCCTAAATAATTCGAACATAACATGCAAGTAGAGCATCAATATTCTTCTGCTGTATTTACATACATTTAAGATGATGAGTTTATTATGGGTCATATATATATATATACATATATATATATATATATATATATATATATATATATATATATATATATATATATATATATATATGTGTGTGTGTGTGTGTGTGTGTGTGTGTGTGTGTGTGTGTGTGTGTGTGTGTGTGTGTCTGTGTCTGTGTGTGTGTGTGTGTGTGTGTGTGTGTGTGTTTTTGAGTTGCACATATATAACCAGGACAATCATTATATTCATAGTAAAAGCACCATAGGATACGTACAACCAATAGCGCAAATATCAATCTGAGGAGCAACAGTTATTACAAATTTATTATCAGCCTTACCATACATTGTCACAGAAATTGTACAATTAATATCATGAGGACTAACATTTCACAATGCAACACTCAATCGGTTTTATACATTCTACATTGTATTAGCATTTATCATATCCAGTATAGTTATAATACAGTTATTCTTTCTACACCAAACAGAATCATACAACCCAATTGGACGAAATAGGATCATTGACAAATTTTCTTTTCATCAATACTTCACTTATAAAGACTAAATTACATTTATGATCTTAATAAAAAATTGTAATTGCACTATGTTTAATTAACTTATTCTTTGGGAGAACTAAATACTATGTGCCAGCCAATCCCTTCCCAAATATACATTCAAACCTGAAAGATATTCCCTATTTGCATATGCAATTTTACGATCAATCACTAATAAATTAGGAACAGTTAATACACTAATAATATCAGTTAGAATCTTAATAATTAACCACTTTATAATAAAACCAAATTTCGAGCAAACTGTTAAACCCACCAAATCAAATTCCATTTTGAATCATATAAATTTCTATTAGTCTATTAATATGAATTGGAAACGACCAATGGAAAAACCATACAATATAACTGTACCCATTCTAACAACCATTTACTTCTCTACTTCCTAATTATCGTTCATATTGCAAAAATATGAGATAATCTCATTAAAACATAAAGTTAATTATCTTAAGAAAAGCAAATGTTTTGAAAATATGAGAACAAAAGTTAAATTCTTCTATTACCTTCAAAAATCTTTAAAAAATTTAACAAGTGAAAAATGTAACCCTTAAACTAATAATATAAAGTAAAATGTTTAAAAATGAGGAAAATAACTTTTTTTCCAAATACATAAGTTTATCATAATGAAAACGACGTAAGATACAATGAACCCAAATGAAAGGAATTAATAAAAGAAAGCCTAAAAAATATAATCACCACCTACAAAAATTATGTAAATAATGATCTTATATAACACCTAAAGCACTATATTCAATATTGAAACCAGACTCACCTTCAGCAAAATCAAATGGAGTCTAGTTAGTTTCCACCACAAAAGAAAAGCTAAAGAAGAAGAACAAAAAAATAAATCAACAATCAAACTGAAAACACATAAAATGCTACATATTAAAACTCTCGATTAAAATAATTAATGACAACAAAATTAAAGCCAATCTAACCTCACAAGAAATAGTTTGAATAACAGACCATAATGGACCCAGTAATAAATAATTTGAATTAGTGGATCAATCAGAAATTATTAATGTTTATACTCTTAATCTAGAACAACAAAGAAATATAATAAAAATCATAAGTTATAAAAAGAGAAGTAACCAAAATGAACAAAGAAATTATTAAAATTGAAACAGGAGAAAAAATAGTATAAAAAATTATTTGACATGAAAGCAGTTGTTCCCTACAAATTTAATAGCATCACCAAGGGACTGAGGAGTACCAAAAAAAACTGCCTTATTTGGTCCCTTACAAATCTGAATATAATGTAATAACCTACGCTCCACTAGCGTAAAAAAAGCTACTCTACTAAAAAGAGACAATTAACAAAAAAAATATAATAAACATAAATAAGGCATACTATCAATGCTATTTGTAGAAAAATTCTATATAAAATAATTCTAAATTCAACACATGAATCTGTCAAAATAGTAAACAATTAATTTTAAATAATAAACAAAAAGTACTATTATTACATGGTACTTTTGTACTAATATAATATAATAATTCATAGGATAAAATGACTGGTGTGACTGGATCTCACCACTCTGAACTCAGATCATATAAGAATTTAAAGGTCAAAGAGACCTAATTATTAAGCCACTGAAACCATAATTAATCCCAATCTAACATCAAGGTCGCAATCCACTTTATCAATAAGAACTCTTAAAGGACATTACAGTGTTATCCCTAAGGTAATGTATACGTTTAATCACATATTATGGATCAAATAAACATGAATTAATCATTTAATAATGAGTGGTGTAATTATTCATCATGTCACCCCAACCAAACACTAAAAATTAATACTATTAAAAAATTTACGATGTAATAAAAATTAATTATTAAATGTAAAGCTCTATAGGGGGAATTATTTAAGCTTTTTAACTTAAAGGTTAAATTCTAAAAATTATTATGAGACAGGTTAATTTATTGTCAAACCATTCATTCCAATTAAGAAAATGATTATTCTACCATAGTACAGTCTCAATAATATGGCTGTTTAATTAGTCAGTGAGGAGGCAAGACTTCCAAAATTTTCAAGGAAACGTGTTTTTTTTATAAACAGGTGGTATGGACGTTTGGAAAGTAGGAGGTGAGGTACTGGTGGAAGTAAAGTTGTGAGGCGGCATCGTGAGTCGTGTTGGGATAGTTCAGTCGGTAGAGTGTTTGCCTGTGAAAAGCAAAGGTTCCAGGTTTGAGTCTCTGTTCTGGCACACAATTTTAAGCTGCCAGGAAGTTTCATATCAGCTCACACTCCGCTGCAGAGTGAAAGTTTCATTCTGGGAACATCCATTAGGCTGTTGCTAAGCCATGTCTCCACCATATCCTTTCTTCCTGGAGTGCTAATCTTGCAAGGTTCGCATGAGAGCTTGTGTGAGGTTTGGAAAGTAGGAGGCGAGGTACTGGCAGAAGTAAAGTTGTGAGGCGGCTTCGTGAGTCCTGTCGAGATAGCTTGCCCATGAAAAGAAAAGGTCCCAGGTTCGAGTCCCATTCCTGGCACACAATTTTAATTTGCCAGGAAGTTTCAGGTGGAAATTAATATAGCTAGTTCCTTACAATAAATTAACAAAAAAATACAAACAAAATAAATATGCATCATTATTACAGATACTTTTAAATTAAGTTATACATCTTACATTAAATATGAAATAAATATAAAATCTATACATAAAAATCATGAACTAAAACGTAACCAAAAAATAGCTAGTCTTAAGCTTACTATTAAAATTTAATAAGTAATAAATAATTTGTTATTAATTGTAGAGATTATCCGATAAAAAATTAATAAATTAATATTTTAAACTCAATAATTGAATGAAAACATTAATAAAAAATGTAACTTCTTTTAAGAAAATAAATATATTACGAACCAAATAATATATCATTTCTACAAGTAAATTAATAATATTTATGAAATAATAAATTTCAGTCATTTGTAGAGCAACCTAAATTGAGATGGCTGTTGTTGTGGTCTTCTGTCTGGAGACTGGTTTCATTCAGCTCTCCACCTTATCCTGAGCAAGCCTCTTCAACTCCACATAAGAATGGCAACCTACATCAGTCTGAATCTGCTTACTGTATACATCTCTTGGTCCATCACGGCGGTTTTACTCCAAACACTTCCCTCCAATGCTAAATTCACGATTCCTGTTCAGTTCAAATTGAGATTAACAATATAAATTAAAAATTTTGACAAACACTGCTACAAAAGGTATAAAAGATAAAATTTTATTATAATTTCAGTTAATGATTACTAATTCCATGACATTACTAGTATACTAAAAAAGGTTATAATACAAAATACTAAGACAACAAACTACTAAAATTGTTTTATTAAAGCTAATAAATAACAAATAATAAAATAAATTATTCAAGACATCCTGAATTTCACATAAATATAATCAGTGTAAATGTCTCACCCTACTATAAAGTTATGCCTTGATTTTACTTATTAGATACACTTTTTAGTACATCTATTATGTTATGACTTATCTCATATTGCTCATAAATTTTTAATAATCAATAACGAGAGTGACTAGCAATGAGTACACACTCCAGAGACAATGTAAGTTCCATTAAATAATTTAAATTATTATAAAATTCACTTTCATTCAAATGTTACAAAATTAAATTCATAATAAAATAAAATTTATTCCAACCCATCATACTCTTAATTTTAAGCTGCATGTTGACCTGAACTACCTTTATTAAAAAAATACTTCTGCAAAACGATTTTCTGATAATGGAGATATAGGCACTACAAAGAAATAAATTAAGTAAAGTGATTTGTGTACTTTCAGTTATGAGATAGGTTGATCTGAATGGAATGAAATACCACCATATTCTTTGGGCTTAAGTAATACTACCCAGGTGAAACAAACTTAACACTTCAAATAATAGGGTATCAAATCTTATTTTCTTTTGTTAGGTTCATAGTTTCAAATTTTTAATCGTAAAAATGTTTCACCTAATAATTTATTATTAAAACTCAGAATAATTAATACTACATTAACCAAAAATATTAACTTGTATTAATCGTACAACTGTGGCTGCTGGCTTGAAATATGCAAATTGCAAATTAATTTGATAATTAAATTTAATTAATACAAATAAAAGAACATTTAGTTAAACAAATTTTATATGTTACATAAAGAAAAGCAAGAATATAACTTTAAATGTAACATGTATAGTAAAAATAAAAATAAATAAGACAGAATGCAATAAATGCATATAGAAAATGCAATGCAAAATAATATTAAAAGAAAAAAGAAACTATAATATCAAGGAGTACAACAACAACTTCATTATTATATATTATAGAGATAATTATGGAACTTGTATTTCAATAAATGTAAATTTTTATCTATCTTTATTATTTAATATTTCTTTCACTAATAATAAAAAATATTAAATAATTTAATTATTTAACTTAACAATTGTACTTTTTACATTAATTCATATAAAATTATATTATATTCAATAAGATAATTTAATTACTTAATAATTATCATATATTATAAAAGTAAGTGTATAATGTGCATGCCACAAAAACTCCTATACAGCTTAAGGTACGATCAAGGGTTTTTCAAGGGACAATAGCCCTTTATCTCCTCTCGATCAAGGTTACCTGTCTTTTTATCTAAAGAGTGTACAGGGCGTACCTTCAGAAACATAATTTTGAATAGGCGTTCAAGTTGACGTTTGCATTTGCACCTGATGGAGACCAAGGGTGCATAAGGTAGTAGTAGAAGTAGTCAGAAACAGGGGGACTGGTAAACATTTCTCTCTCATACACAGTACTTACCCCTTCTACTTTAAAAGATTGCATACGGGGCGTACTTTAGAAAATATTATTTTAATGTAAAGGAAATCGACCCTGAAATAGGCGTATAAACCGCCAACAAAGTCACTCCCAGGAGTTCTACTCTTATCATTTCATGACCATAGATAATGAAACATACAGTTACATTCTAAACAATAGCCATTTATTTCAGTAAAGTGCGAGCTGTAAAGGTTATACTCAGTCACTGAATGTAAAGTGTGTTAAATTTATTTTAAAAACATTGTATTGATTAAAAGAGATGTGATACCACACAGTTCTGAAGCAAAATGGAAAAAAAAACTAAAAGAATAGAAAAAATACGAACCACATTTCCATTCTCAACGAAACGTGATAATCTCAGTGAGAAGCAAAGGAAATGAAGGATCTAAAAATGAGTGATCTGAAGATTCAAGAATTTCGACAAAAATGTACAATAATTGACTGTGAACGAAAGCTACCTGTGACAATATTACTCTGCAAGAAACCTGGTTGAGGACAGGAAAGCAGTACAACTTAATGTAATGAATGAAGCATTCGTCTACGACCTGACAAAAGAATATCACAAGCACATCATAATTGGAAAAATGGATAGTGTCTGCAAATTTTGCAGCACAAAAAATTTAGAAGAGAGACATCAGGATTCTGCTGAATGAGTGGAAAAGTTCGATTGCCATCACTGGAAACACCACCACATGAATGTTTACGTTATATGACCAGGGAAACTCCAGAATCTAAACACTTTCTCCAAAATATAAAAGTGTATAATGCCTGCTTCCAAGTCACTTCTTTTACTGTTACTTCTGTTACCTATGAAAAACATTGAGCTTATTATGTTTTCTCCAACACAGGACAAATCTATCACAGAATAGGGTCATTACTACTACCACCACCCAACAAAGACCGTAAATTTTGCAAGTATATTTTATCGGAAATGAAGAAACTGAAATTGATTAACGATGCAGAAACATCAGTGCATTGAGGCGTAAAATAATTCAAAATTTACAGACGATCTTGACAAATACAATCAGCTGATTCACAGACTTGTTTCAAAATAGCATTAGACCAAATTATTTCGTATATTTCGAGCCGATAAGAGACCTTCAGAACACGATTTAAAGCACCTCAGATAGACGAAGTCACCATTGTCATTGTGCACAGCGAAAACAGAAACCGTGACATAATTGTACACTAAAGAAGAAAAGGTCTACAATGTGTTGCAGAGACACACCAATTATTATGATGCCTTCCAATATCCATTAAAACTTTTTTACAGAGAAAATGGATACCATTTTAACATTAAACAAATCTAACCTGACGAGAAAAAGTCACTTTCAGAGAGTTCTATGCTTATCGTTTAATGATCAGAGACGATGAAATGTGCTATCACATTTTCAACTTTCGCCGTTTATTCCAATAATTCCTGGTAGATATGTATGCAAAAGTAGAAACAGAATGGTTGATTTACATAAGAGCATATAAGAAGAAGCTAAGCATGTAAAAACACATCCACTTTCGGGATGTGATCATAATTGTTGGTACTTTGACTACATTGGAACAATGGTAACTTACCCTCATCATACATAGGAAGTCCTAGACACATGCATCAACTCATTCAAGACATAAGAAAGTATGGTCGATCTGACCTATTTATAAAATTAAAATGCAACTCATCGTGCCAGACATCGAAGAACAACTAAGATGCAGACAAGCTGCCATGGATCAACATGGCATAATAGCCAGACTTTTCCGCCAAAAACAAATGAGATTTATTGAAGTCATCACAAAATACAAAATCTTTGAAACTTTCATATGCTGGATGTACACAATCGATCGGCAAAAACGAGAATTGCCTCACTCTCACAATCTCATATGGCTAAACGACACAATTCATCCCATAGATATCGACAAAATCATTCATGCCGAATTTACCAACACACAAGACGATCTGGAACTGTTCGACATAGTAGTGAAACATACGATTCATGGACCATGCGGGCCATTAAACCGCCGTTAGCCATGTATGAGTAATGGAAAATGTATAAAAAAGTATCCATGACCATACTCAGATGACACACAAACTGGAGATGGTGGCTACCCAAAATACAGACGACGATCGCCAAAAATGGTGGACACCAACTGGAGAGAGATAATAAATGGATAATATCATATAACTCATTACCTTCCAAAATGTTCCAATCACACTTAAACGTTGAACATTGCAATTCAGTAAAATCAATCAAATTTGTCTATAGATACGTTAAAAAAGGGATTGACATGGCAGTATTTCAAATAGCAGAAAACAGTAATCAACGACACAGATACGACGAGATCCTCACTACCATATCGGAAGATATACACTCCCCTCCATTAAAATTGCTACACCACGAAAATGACGTGCTACACATGTGAAATTTAACCAACAGGAAGAATATGCTGTGATATGCAAATGTTAAGCTTTTCAGAGCATTCACGCAGGGTTGGCGCCTATGGTGACACCTACAACGTGCAGAAATGAGGAAAGTTTCCAACCGATTTCTCATATTCAAACAGCAGTTGACCGCCGTTGCCTGGTGAAACATTGTTGTGCTGCCTCGTGTAAGGAGGAGAAATGCGTACCATGACGTTTCCGACTTTGAAAAAGGCCGGATTGTAGCCTATCGCGATTGCGGTTTATCGTATCGTGACATTGCTGCTCGCATTGGTTGCGATCCAATGACTGTTAGCAGAATATGGAATTGGTGGGTTCAGGAGGGCAATACAGAACTTTGTGCTGGATCCCAACGGCCTCGTATCACTAGCAGTCTAGATGACAGGCATCTTATCCGCATGGTTCAGCCACGTCTCGATCCCTGCGTCAACAGATAGGGACGTTTGAAAGACAACAATCATCTTCACGATCACTGCGACGACGTTTGCATCAGCATGGACTATCAGCTTCGAGACCATGGCTACAGTTACCCTTGACGCTGCATCACAGACAGCAGCACTTGCGATGTTGTACGCAACAACGAACCTGGGTGCACGAATGGCAAAATGTCATTTTTCCGGATGAATCCAGGTTCTGTTTACAGCATCATGGTGGTCACATCCGTGTTTGGCGACACCAAGTGAACGCACACATTGGATGCATGTATTCGTCATGGCAATACTGGCGTATCATGCGGCATGATGGTATGGGGTGCTACTGGTTACACATCTCGGTCACCTCTTGTTGGCATCGATGGCACTTTGAACAGTGGCCGTTCCATTTCATATGTGTTACAACCGGTTGCTCTACCCTTCATTCGATCCCTGCAAAACCCTACATTTCAGCAGCATAATGCACGACCGCATGTTGCAGGTCGTGTAACGGCCTTTCTGGATACGAAAAATGTTCGACTGCTACCCTGGCCAGCACATTCTTGAGATCTCTCACAAATTGAAAACGGATTGTTAATGGTGGTCGAGCAACTGGCTCGTCACAATAGCCAGTCACTGCTCTTGATGAACTGTGGTATCGTGTTGAAGCTGCATGGGCATTTGTACCTATCCAAGCTCTGTTTGACTCAATGCCCAGGCGTTATTACAGCCAGCGGTGGTTGTCCTGGCTACTGATTTCTCAGGATCTATGCACCCAAATTGCGTGAAAATGTAAACACATGTCAGTTCGAGTATAATATATTTGTCCAATGAATACTCGTTTATCATCTGCATTTCTTCTTGGTGTAGCAATTTTAATGGCTAGTAGTGTATCAATATCAATAAAGCAGTGTGGCGGATTTTTGGTTTTCCCATACACGAATGCGAGCCGACTGTCCAACATCTATCATTATATTTAGAAAATGGACAGAGAGCTTACTTCACAAAAGACACCGCCAGAAAAACTGTGAGCGTACTTCCTCAGAATACAATGTTAAAAGCTTTTTTCAACTCTGCCAAACGGATCCATTCGCGAAAGCGTTACTAGATGTTGACGTCCCTATGTATTATACGTGAACCCAACAAGAACCTTCCAACGACGAAAACAAGGTATTCCAGTTGACTTGTTGTGGCGTAAAGTCAGCACCATGCGCCGAACGCACGAGAACGATCGTGGAGAAGGCAGCGGACGAACGGCAGCCAATCGCATGCCGGCGCTGCGCCTCCTGGAGGGAGCAACCTAGAAGCGAGTCCTCTACAAGCTGCTATAAATTAGCCGACATGCGTCTGGAAGGGCTCATCTGAACTCGGCTCCGAAATAGGCAGGGACTATACCTCAGTGCAGCTAGCATTGTACAAAAGACACCGCCGCAAGAAGAGACAGACAGAAGACTTTCTCATAAGTTGAGTAACTGTGTATATATTAGTAAATAAAACTTGTATTTCTAATCTGTATAACTGTTTTAGCTGTCCACACGTCATTGAACAAAACCTTTGCTGAAAGATAGGCCTATAAGGACAAAACACATGGCGATGAGGACTAAGCACATTGCAACGAGATGTTAAATTTCTGAGGACGCGAATATCTCTGACACTACACTGCAAAATTATTTTGCTTGTCAATTTATTACTGGACTCTGTAGTATATAATCTTGTTATTTATCTTGCAGTAATAGTGTCAATTTCTATATTTTTGCATTGTTTCTTCTTGTTGTTTTTGCACAATGTCCACCCCAACTAACACAAGTGTCCCTGACACTGCGCCGCAGCTTCCTGCGCTCGATGCACAGCAATTGATGCAGATGTTTCAGTTTCAGAGTCTACAAATCGCCTCCTTGCTGTCAACCGTACAACTTCTGGCCGCACCTGTGCAAAAAAATACGCAAGTACTACTGCAGCAGCTACCACCTCCAGTAATTCCACAATTTCGCCAGAATGATGAAGCACAAGAGTAATGGAGAGAAAAAAAAATGTTCAAATGTTTGTAAGTCTTATGGAACTTAACTACGGGGTCATCAGTCCCTAAACTTACAAACTACTTATGAACTACTTACGAACTAGGATGGCACAAATATCCATGCCCGAGGGGGGATTCGAACCCCCGACCGTAGTGGCTGTGCAGACCGTGACTGAAGCGCCTCAGTCCCCTCAGCCACCGCGGCCGGCCGTAATGGAGAGAATGGTTGCAACTGGATAGAAGGTACATGATGGGTAGTCGGGTGTTCTGCCGACTTTCAGTGTCTACTCTGCACAATATTTCGGCTACACAACTCGTAACCTTCATCAGGTGCGACCTGAGACTGCTTTCCGAGTAGACCTGGTCCAGTACTTATGTCTACGGCCTTCCTAATACACTGGCGGTTGTAGGTGCTCCCTCTGAGGTCCGCGCCCGCCAATCCCGTCTCCGATCGTAGCATCTGCAGTCTGGCGTTCCGTTTGCGGTCCGCGCCCGCTCGCTCAGGTGTTCTGGGGCGCTGATGTTCTGTTTTCCGTCCGTTGCAGCCCTGGGTGCTCTCTCTGTGGTCCGCGCCCATCGTACCCGACTCTTAGAGTTTCATCTTCGGTCTGGCGCTCCCTCTGTAGTCCGCGTCTGTTGTGTCCACGTCTCAACATTGTATCTTCAGTCTCATCCTCCTGGTGCTCTGCTTGGGGATCGTCCTGTATATCCATGCCTCCAACACTTTTGTCTATGGTATACTGATATTGTCCTCGTTGTTCTTTAATAGTTCCAGAGCACGAGCTACTTAGCTGATAGCCGTTGTCTCGGTTCATGAGATTGTCAGCCACTTTTATCTCTATGGACTCCTTTATAACACTGTCCCAGAATCTGGGGGTCTGTGCCAGAATCTTAGTGTCATTGTAGTTCATGACATGGTCCAGCTCCAGGCAGTGTTGTATTGTAATACTCCCAGCAGGCAAAGGGAACTCTACAGTCATTTTGAAGCGGATGGATTATGATGAAAAGGTGTGCCAACTATTTATATTGTGCAGAGTAGACACTGAAAGTCGGCAGAACACCCGACTACCCATCACGTAACTAGATCGCCGGGAAAGCCTGAAGAGTTACACCAGAAGACTCTAAGGGGAGGAGATGTACCAGAACATAAAGAAGCTGGATAAGCTTCGTCAGAAGATAGAAAGTATGTTGGGTTCTGTCAGCTTCCTGCTGAGATGCCGAGATGGAGACATGGTACCGATTTTCTCCTGAATCAAACATCACATCAACACCAGGACAGCTAACAAGAGAAAACGAAGAGCCAGCATGGCACTGGTGAGAGAGAGGATCCGAGACATGCGCCACAGATTAGATGTCGTGGCTAGAGAGCTGCTACACCTTAATCTGTACATGGCAGCCGCCTTAACAAGGGAAGATTGGGACTGGGTAGACCAGGCCTCCTGGACTTTAGCAGAGTGTGCCAGAAGAAACGCCTCTTCCTGTCAATCTGCAAAGTTTGAACACATGAGCAGGAAAGATGAACAGGCGGAAGAAACTCGCACTGTGACGAATCTGAGTCACACAGATTTTGATGATTCAACCTTAAAAGTTCTCAGCAAGGGTCTCAATTTCACAATGGCCCCTAAAAATGTGCTCATCTCAGATTTCGTCAGTGCAGTGGAGCAGGTTGCAGCCACACTCCCACCTAATGTGGCAGAGGAAGTTCGCCGAGAGACTTGGAGGGCGTTCACAATCGCCAGACCTGCTAAATCTAACATCACAGCTGAGGAGAGGCTTTCACTCAGGAAGCTCCGGGAAGACAGCAGTATTATAATACTCCCAGCAGACAAAGGGAACTCTACAGTCATTATGAAGCGGATGGATTATGATGAAAAGGTGTGCCAACTTCTTGAGGACCCTGCTTACAGAACTTTGGAGTGTGACCCCACTGACAAGGTGGACAAGAAGACTAAGGTTCTCCTGAAAGAGATAGGAATACCCGAGAAGATCATCAAACAACTTAAAAGGAAGGCACCTGTACCTCCTAGATTGTATGGCCTTCCTAAAATACAAAAAGAGGGTGTGCCCCTACGTCCAGTTGTAAGTAATATTGGGGCACCCACATATGAAAAAGCCAAGTACTTGAAAAATCTGCTGTCTCCACATGTGGGGAAATGTGTTCACCACATCCACAATTCAGAATACTAGGAAGTATTCAAGCAACTACACATCACACACTCAGACATTATGGTTAGTTTTGTTGTGGTATTGCTGTTCACCAGGGTCCCACTGCAAGACTCACTAGACCTGATTGCTGAGAAATTTGACGGCGCTCTATTGGACCTGTTTAGACATACGCTGACCTCCACATACTTCCTGTATGGGAACCAGTAATATGTACAAACAGAAGGTGTAGCTATGGGCAGCCCCCTGTCTTCTGTGGTTGCCAACATGTTCATGGAGTGTTTTGAGGAGAGGACGTTAGAGACAGCCAGGTGTAAATCCACCTGCTTCTATAGGTATGTGGATGATACATTCGTGATCTGGCCTCATGGGAAAGACAGGCTCAATGAGTTCCTTGAACACCTTAACTCATGCCACCCTAACATCAAGTTCACCTTGGAACTGGAGGAGAATCGACAGCTGCCATTTCTAGATGTGCTAGTTAGAAGGAAAGCAGATGGATCTATTGGCCACAGTGTGTATCGGAAACCAACACACACTGACGTATACCTGCAGGCCAGCAGCTGCCACCATCCTTCACAGAAGAATGGGGTCCTCAAGACTTTGGTCCACAGAGCACGTGCCTTGTCGGACCAAGAAAGTCTACCTGCAGATATTGAGCACCTTAAAACAGTGTTCTACAAGGATGGATATACGACAAGACAAATTGAGTGGGCATTCGAACCAGCCCCTACACCAGAGGCTCCAGAAGCAGAGGAAGAGGAAGCAAAGAATACGGCATATCTGCCTTACGCTGGTTCTTTTTCAGCCAGAATTAGTAGGATTCTACGTAAACACAACATCAAGTGTATTTTCTGCCCAGTAAGCAAGATGAGGAGCTTCGTGGGAATTGTAAAAAACGATCTGGGGTTACGGAAACTGGGGATTTATAGCATCACTTGTCAATGTGGAATGTCCTACATTGGCCAGACCACCAGAACAGTGGACACCAGGTGCAAGGAACATCAAAGGCACACCCGATGAAGGCAAGTGACAAAATCAGCCATTGCTGAACACTGCCTGCAGCTGTATCATGTCACGAACTACAATGACACTAAGATTCTGGCACAGACCCCCAGATTCTGGGACAGTGTTATAAAGGAGTCCATAGAGATAAAAGTGGCTGACAATCTCATGAACCGAGACACCTGCTATCAGCTAAGTAGGGCCAAGGTCCTTGCTTTGGAACTATTGAAGAACAACGAGGACAATATCAGTATACCATAGACAAAAGTGCTGGAGGCATGGATGTGCAGAACGATCCCCAAGCAGAGCACCAGGAGGATGACACTGAAGATACAATGTTGAGGAGTGGACACAACAGACGCGGACCACAGAGGGAGCGCCAGACCGCAGATGAAGCTCTAAGAGGTGGGTACGATGGGCGCGGACCACAGAGAGAGCACCCAGGGCTGCAACGGACGGAAAACGGAACATCAGCGCCCCAGAACACCTCAGCGAGCGGGCACGGCCCGCAAACGGAAAGCCAGACCGCGGATGGTGTGATCGGACCACAGGAGGAGCACCCAGGGTCACTACTGACATCAGCGCCACAGAACAGTTCAACAAGCAGGCGCAGACCGCAGATGGAGCGCCAGACCGTTAAAGACACGGTCGGGGGTGGGTGCGGACCACAGAGGGAGCACCTACAACCACCAGTGGAGGGTGAAGCAGACATAAATACTTGACCAGCTCCACTCATAAAGCAGTCTCAGGTCGCACCTGATGAAGGTTACGAGTTGAGTAGCCGAAATATTGTGCAGAGTAGACACTGACAGCCGGCAGAACACCCGACTACCCATCATGTCACTAGATCGCCGGGAAAGCCTGTAGAGCTACAGGATAGAAGGTACTGTTAATCTTTACTTCTTATTATTGACCGTAGGCCCCTCAGCGTTCTGTCTTCCAAAAACCTGTTTCCCATCACAGACCCATCAGAACTTTCTAATGATTCACTTATAGTAGCTCTCACGTCATAGACAGATATGGTAGTACTGTGGGCAGGGTAGAGCTGGGAATTTGTATCTGGGGAGTCGTGCTTAGGTAGACCTTGCAGTTGTGGTGATGGATGTGTCCCCAGCGGTGTAGTGGTCAGCGCTACTGCCTAGAAATCAGGAAACCTAGGTTCGAATCCCAGATGGGTACACATTTTCAGCTTTGCCCAGTCACAATTGATACCATATATTCTGTGAATATCAATGAATTTTAATTAAAAAGTAATGATGATATACTCAGTTACATGTGATATATTTAAATAAACAATTTATATTAAATAACGGGACATATGGAAGGAAAATTAGATTTTCAACAACACTTATTTTAAATAAAAGCAAAAGCCCACATTATATTTCCAAAAATAGAATTTTTAATATATGCATAAAATAATAAAGCTAAAATGAGATCCCTGAATAAAGGATTATATTGTCAGAATAAGAAAAGTTTAAAAAAAATATTACTTTCATTACATAAGATAGACTTAAACTATCACTTTTAGTATCAGAAACTAACGTGCATCATACACCTTAATGTATAAATAACATAATAAGATAATGGGTTCACTCCCCATTTATAAAGATATTAATCCTTCTCTTTTTAATGTACTACAACTCTAAGAAACTTCTTTTCGAATAATCAATGATGATAGGAATAATCCTGTCCATTTCTTCTAATTCCTGATTAGGAAATTGAATAGGACAAGAGATCAACTTCCTTTCCATTATTCCAGTTTCAACAGATAATAAAAACTTAATAATTAATGAATCAGCAATTTAAAACATTATTTTTCAATCAATAGCATAACCAATATTATTAATTTCAAGTTTTAATTATCCAAATAAAACATGCAATATGACGAGGTAAAGGAAATATCCCATTAACAATAATTGTGTCAAGAGAAATAATAAAAATTGGAGCAACTCCATTCGACTTCTCATTACCAGAAGTAATATCATCAGCAAGATGAATCCCAATATTAACGTTATCATATTGCATTAAAATAAGAAACTTTTTATTTACAGTAATTATACTAGGGATCATTATTGTGGCAATAAGAGGATAAAACCAAACATCATTATGACTGAATGAAATTATCACTCTGCAGTGGAGTGTGTGCTGATATGAAACTTCCTGGCAGATTCACAATTTTAATCTGCCAGGAAGTTTCATATTGGTGCACATTCCACTGCAGAGTGAAAGTTTCATTCTGGAAACATCCCTTAGGCTATGGCTAAGCCATGTCTCCACCATATCCTTTCTTCCAGGAGTGCTAGTCTTGCACATTTCGCAGGAGAGCTTCTGTGAAGTTTGGAAAGTTGCAGGCGAGGTACTGGCGGAAGTAAAGTTCTGAGGCGGCATTGTGAGTCGTGTCAGGATAGCTCAGTCGGTAGAGCGCTTGCCTGTGAAAGGCCAAGGTCCCAGGTTCGAGTCCCGGTTTCACCACACAATTTTAATCTGCCAGGAAGTTTTATCATTATGACAAATTATAGCAGATTCATCAATCAGATATTTGTGATGAATAATTAGATCAATAATCATTAAAGAAAACATATCAGAATTATATTACTATATCTACTCAACATTAAATCTAACCATCATATTTATTTTGAAAACAATAAATTTATTCTTCTTAAATCAAGTATACTCAAGGGGATATATAAAAACAGAAGTTACATTAATAATAATAATAATATAACTTCTATCATTAGTTGGAATGCCACTAATACTAGGATTCTTACCAAAATAAATTATAATTTAAATACTGATCAACAACAAAATAACAGTTATAGTATTTTTCAAATATATTCACCACAATCACTTAAACTACTATATACAAATTAAACTTTCAGCAATCATCATACCACATAATGAAATCTCGTGATTAATAAAATCAAAATAAGTAAACCAAGAACAATATTACCTGTTATATCAACAATTAAAATAATAGGTATAATCTGCACATCAAATATTATGTTATTTTACTAAAATCTTAACTTAATAAAACCAATAACCTTCGAAGTTATAATTAAAAGTTACCTTTTAGGTTTCAGTAAAATAATATTTTACACCTCTAGAATTGCAGTCTAGCTTCACAATTGAATATAAGACCAGTTAAGTAATAGTAAGAGAGAAAAATTCTCATAAATAGATCTACCACCTATTAATTCAGACACCATACTGCAAAAATGATTATTCTTAACAAATCATAAGGACATCATCACCCTGTATTTCATATTTGGTGTGTGAGCTGGAATAGTTGGACCATCAATAAGAATAATTATTTGAGGAGAACTAGGACAACCAGGAACAATAATAGGAGATGATCAAATTTATAATGTAATTATTTCGCTCATGCATTTATTATAATCTTCTTTATAGTTATACCAATTATAATTGGAGGATTTGGAATTTGAATCATACCATTAATAGTTGGAACACAAGATATCGCTTTTCCACGAATAACAACATGAGATTTTCATTACTACCACCATCATTAACACTTCTCCTATCTTCTATAGGGGATAATAGAGCTGGTAGAGATTGGACAGTTTACCCTCCACTAGCAAGAGCTTTGCACACAGAGGAACCTCTGTAGACTTAGAAATCTTTTCATTACATCTAGCAGGTAATTTGTCAATTCTAGGAGCAATTAATTTCATCATAACAACAATTAATATACGCTTGAATTATATAGCTACAGAACAAACAACATTACTTGTTTGATCAGTAGAAATTCCTTCACTATTATTATTACTATTATTATCCCTACCAGTCCTAGCAGGAGAAATTACTATATTTTCAACTGACCGAAACCTAAACACATCATTCTTTGATCTAGCAGGAGGAGGAGATCCAATCCTATATCAACACCTATTCTGGTTCTTTGGACATCCAGAAGTATATGTTTTAAAATTACCAGGATTTGGTATAACCTCACATATTGTTTGTGAAGAAAGAGAAAAGACTGAATCGTTTGGAACCATTGCTATAATTTATGAAATATAATCAGTTGGATTAATAGGATTTATTGTATGAGCACATCATATATTCAGAGTTGGAATAGACATTGGTACACATGTGTACTTCACCTCAGCAATAATAATTATTGCCGTACCAACAGGAATTAAAGTATTCAGATGAATAGCAACCCATAACTAAATTCAAATTCAATCTTCTTTTATTATGAACATTATCATTCACTTTCCTATTTACAATAGAAGGATTAACAGGACTAGTTCTTGCAAACTCATCCCTCTATATTGTATTACACAACACATGATATGTAGTAGCACATTTCCATTATGTACTTTCATTAGCACCAGTATTTGCAATCATAGGGGGAATTATCCAATGATACCCCTTATTTACAGGAATAACAAAAAATAATAAACGATTAAAAATTCATTTTACCATTATATTTATTGAAGTAAATTTAACATTTTCCCACAACACTTCTTACTATTAGCTGGAATACCATGACAATATTCATTTTACCCTGATGCACAGGCATCAATAAACGTCATTATTTTAATTATATGTGACTGAATAATTAAAAACCATGTACTGTATTATTCAGAAGAAATGTAAGAAGTTCAACAGAATGATTACAAAATAATCCACCTGCAGAAAATAGATATTCAGAACTACCAATAATATAAACTCTAATATGGCAGATTAATGCATTAGATTTGAGCTCTAAAAATAAATGATTGACCTTTTATTAGAGAAATATATGGCAAAATGATCAAATTTATCAATACAAGACGGAGTTTCACCATTAATACAACAATTAACATTCTTTCATGATCATACCATAATCGTTTTACTATTAATTACAATAATTGTAGAATACTTACTAAGGTATATATTATTAACAATCTACATAAACCGAAATATACTTCATCCACTATAGTATAAGGAGATAGTTAAAATATAACATAGAATGTCAGCCTAAAATAACTGTAATTGGTATTCCTTGAAACATCTGATCACTGACAGAAACTAATTATGTCTTAAAACAAAAAATAGTAAATTAACATCTACTTCTGATGAGGAAAGATTGTAAACTAAACCCTCAAATATCACCAATAATATGATTTCAACTAATCATTATATTTTAAACTACATTTATCGTATTTAATCAATTAAACTTTTTCTTTTCTAAACCAAATGAGATTAAAAATATTATAATCAAAATTAAAAATAAGAAAAAGAAAAAATCTCTTGAATATGATAACAAATTTATTCTCAACAATCTATTCATCAACTAATATATTCCATATATCACTTAACTAGAACAGTTTTAGGACGATTATTATTCCATCAATATTTTGACTAATTCTATCACAAATTAATATTATATGAAATGAATTAAATTGAAATTTACGTGATGAACGTAATTCTTTATGATCTCATTTCATGAAGTATGTAGCAATAGTGCCGCCCCTGCATGAACTCAGTTGTTCATTCTCATGGCTAATAGATAACTTAAAATTCTCTCTAATAAGACTCTTCTCATTAATGACTGAATGAGTTTATCGTGTTATCAAGTGTAACAGGCCATCTCACCTTTCATTGTGTCTATTAGATAATGTTATAGTATTTATTTAACTGAACTGTCTGACTGGTCTGTAGTCTCCACTTTTTGATGTCATTTTCATGCATTAAAAAACAGAAACCCCTGGCAGAAGAGAGGATGTTCGATGCTGGCGCCTGTCATAGCATCAGAAGATTCTCAGGTAAACCAACCTATTAACTGGGGAGCAGAAGTTAGGCAGGTTTATTAATTCCAACCATTTAGTACTTCAACAAGTAATGAAAGTCATAACAGTTACAGTAATATCATATAATTTCAAAGATACAGTCAGTGGTATGGGTATATATTACATGTAAAATATCTTGTGAATACAGTTCATAGTGTAGAAGTAAAAAATCGTAGCATCATAGTGAACACTGTAGTTTTGTTGCATGGACAGCGAGAAAGCAGTACAACATAAACTTCCTTCAAATCATATCCTCAAATGGTTGTAAACCTAAAAGACCAAACTGCTATGGTAATCGTTCCCTAGACCTACAAACTACTAAAATTAACTTACGGTAAGGACAACACACACACACAAACATTCCAGAGGGAGAACTAGGACATCCGGAGGGAGTGGTCGCACATTCCATATGACAACAAGGAAAAGTTTCGTAAAAGTTTGATATTATGTATAAAGTTTGTTGCAATTCGCTAAGTGCTCTATTTCTGAAATAGTGGATCAATAAAGTCTCGTTATTCAAGCGTTGGATGATGGGCACATTTCACTGTTTATGATGTATAATATCCTGTAATATGTGTCCTAGGTCGTATTTACTCCCACAGTGAGTGTTTCATAATACTGTTTGTACTACATTTAGCTGAAATCGGCTCTTTAGTTTAGGAAGAAAGATGGAAAATTGCCACACAATGTGGCATCTCTTCACGAATGTCATTGTGTATGGAGTCATGTCTCCTGAACTATGTGTCATAGGTTAGGATGACCAGATTTCAGAAATCAAAATGCAGGACACAAATTAGAAATCGAAATGAAGCCACATTTTGTGTAACGTTTCGTAAATACTGAATCAGTAAAATAGAATTGATTTCAAATATTTGGCCCACAACACAGCAACATACATGTGTTGGTTAGACTCGCACTTAAAAAAGCGTAAAAAAACACGTTACATTACTAATGGTGTTAATATTTTATGGTTGTCAAATGCAAACACAATATTTCAATTTATGTAACAACATCTTTCACTGGGACTGACAGCTTTAGTTTATACATAGGTTACATATTTTTCATACTTTCAATTATATTTTTCAGGAGAACGCATGTCATTCAGGAGTATAATAATATGAAATAGGCCTACAGTTATGTGAAAGATAATGTATGAAATATCCTAAATATAGGTCTCAGTTATAATTATTATATCCTTGACAGTTTCAATACTAATTCACTTGTTTTCATCAGTCCATAAAGCAGTGGCGTCAGATAACGACACTGTGCAAAGGTAATTATGAGATGTTAATTTTTGCAGCAGATATCACAAGATGAAATAAATTGAAACAGATATTTCTCACCATGATAGTATTTATAAATTCCTGCTTTACCTCTTCATAAATATTTTTAACATTGTTCACTTAATGCTCTCCATTGACTTGAGGAAACCATATGTACTGTTGCATGGGAAGCAAGGAAGCCTTCCATAGCACCAAGACGCTTACTTCAGCATTTATGATTACATTATTCTCACATATTGCAACACAAGACACCATACTTTATGACGAAGTTTTGCTATAAATAGATAGGCTGTGTGTGTTGCACAACTGAAAAGTTGCAGAACTGAAAATTAAAGAACTTGACTCAATGAAGTGCCTTAGGACTTTTGTGTCTATATTAACTTTTGCTTACTCGTCAATACATAGTAATTACATTTAGTGCACATAAGACACTTTATGGCTGACAAACTCGCTACAGTGCACTGGAGTAGGATACGTATAGGTTTATCTATAACAACGCTTTTTATACTGAGGATATACAATTACTTAACTGAAGTGTGCTGATCCAACTTTAGTCATATTTTTGTACACTTCTGAGGCTCGAATACAGTGTAGATAAAGTTTTTCAGTGGTCACTACAATTATACAAGTGACACAATTGCAAGCATAACCATATAGAAATTAGACACGATGTATATACAGTCAATCGACGAGCACAAATTAGGCTAAAGATACTTGGTACGGCACGTGGAAGCAGCCTGCTGTTTGAACTGAGCGCAGCAAAACGAGTTTAATAATGCAAGGTCTACTGCATTTATAGTACATAATTGCTGCCATGGGTGATTCGAGGAGAAACAAGCGAGGCATTGTTATTTTATTCCGTGAAAATATACCTGTTGTTAGACTAAGAACATCACACAAACACCTTCATACAAAACTAGATACTTAGATAAAAAGTTTGGAAGATGTACACTTATTACAGTTCTTTGGCATTAGCAATATTATTCTCTCAGTCACCGTTATAATACTGGGGAAACCATTAGGCAAATATCAGTGGCTGCATGGACTTTAAGGGTTTAGTGGGTTTATCTTCAGACTTGCTGTCACAGTCTTTTGAAACATTTTACAAGATGACACTACTTTCGACAAGACAGTATATTTGTGTTTGTTTCAACTACTATTGGCGAATTTTGGATAAATTTCAGTTTTGCACCATGCATTTCCAAGGAAACATATGATCGTTGTATGTAAATTCCGATATTTGGATGTCAAATACTAAAATAAAGGTTACTCTTCAATATTATGTGCATATAGTAACATGAAATAGTAATTATCCTTCAAACAGAAAAACACCAAAGATGAGTTTTTAAAACCTCATAACAGTGTGTGTTCTAGTTTTCTAAAGTTTTGCAAATTCTATATTTGGGTGTGGTGACTTCAGTAGCTGAAAAATGTTACATTAAATGATAAATGGGGTGAGGCACTTAAACCTGCTTTTCGGAATATCTGGGAAAATACAAATTGGATTCAAAAAGCTGTAATAAATGTTGTTCACATTGAAGAGAGACATCAATTAATATGAAGCTCTACACCTCTGCACCTCCCCTAAGGGTGAGAGGGTTGCTGACTTTGAAATCTTAAATTAGAACACTTGTTTTTATAGCAGATTAGTATTCTAAGTGAAAAAATATGTAACTTCGATATCAAATTTTTTTTTCGTTCGTGATAGATGGTGCTGTCATCGGCAAAATAAAAATAAGTTGAAAATTGTAGAGAAACGGTAACATCTGGAATAAACAGATTTCGGACTCTTTCTCTATGTTTAATACTTCCAGTTTCAGCAAATACTGCGAAAAGTCGTTGCAGAAGTAAAATTCTATCAGGAAAATGTTAGCGTACCTTTGACGAGCTCCTTCAGTGAGGAAATGATAGCTACTCTCACTGTAATATTTAATGTCGTCGAACAACTGTGTAGTGATGTGTACAGTCCGAATCACTGAAGTACAGTGAACAGTCTCATCATGGAATGTGCTTATTTGGATTGTGAGAGGTGTCACAAGATATCAAAAATATCAAAAATGTATTTCGATGTATATATGTTTGAGATCTTACGTGTTTCAACCATTTTCATGTTTTCCTATTAGAACGCCATCTATCATGAAACTAAAAAAAAGTGTCACGCAAAAGTTCCATATTTTTTCACGTAGAATACAAATCTGCAATTAAAATACGGGTTCCTATTTAAGACTTCCAAGTCACTCCCTTGCCACACCCTGTGGTGTTACACAGTGATAGAGCTTTATACTAATGGATGTCCCTCTTCGAGTAAACAACATTCACTGTCATTTTTTAAAATCCGATTTGTATTTTTCCAAATATTCCGAAAAACAGTCGGAAGTGCCTCACTCTGTATATGCACAAGTTTGTGTGTGTGTGTGTGTGTGTGTGAGAGAGAGAGAGAGAGAGAGAGAGAGATAGAGAGAGAGAGAGAGAGAGAGAGGCATAATGATTGTTACTCTTTTAGTATTGCAATGGGTGATGCCACCCAAGACTAATTCACTAACATCGATAGCACAGTAAGGCCTTGGGAACATTGGGAGTTGGTAATATGACTGTGACATACCTGCTTGGCTTGACTGTAGTCAAACAGATGATGCATGCGACCTGCAAGACAATGTTCTTCGAGTCAGGACGGTGAGTTCATCGCGACACCGGAGTGTGCAGCATGTCAGTATTGTCTGTCGATTCTGGATAAATTGCATTGTTTCGTTACAGGGTTCTGCGCTTCATACAAGTTACAAATCTTCGTCTGGCCACAGCACATCAAGATTTGTGTACGTATTGAGATGTAAATTACCCCGAACTCTTAAGATAACTTTGAAGCATTCAAGACTGGGCTTCATCAGTCTTCAATTATTGCGCTTCTCAAACGCCGAAAGTTAAAAGTACAAGTCTTTGAAATAAATGCCACATACTAAAGTTGTGGGAGCTTTCTGGTGAAGTGTGGCTACGTCTCCTTACCAGTAGCACCGCCACAGAAACTCCATCACGCTTAAACAGTTGGACAGATTTGGATAACATTTGTACTGCTGGGAGCTTACATCCTGAATTAACACACAGCCTACATATATTTACACACCACACAGTATACGGTTCAGGGTATCTCACAACTGGTAGGTACTGTGCATTTAATATCGGTACAATCAATGTTGACAGATATACGTGGTATAGTCAATAAGTTCTGATACTGACCGCACGACGGTCCTGTAGTGGACTCTAGCGCATAGGTGGCGCCTTGGTATGGTACCGTGTCAGTCACTCGTCCCTGTAAGAGACAGTGGAGTGCATGCACTGGAAGCAGACGTACGGTCGTCGTTGTGACGACAAATTGATTGTGCCACTCGGACCTTGACATGTCACAGTTGGAGCAACGGGCAAACATCAAGCTCTGCCATAAATTAGGCAAAACTGCTGCCAAAACGTTTGAAATGATGCAGCAGTGTACACTGAGTCGCAGTTTTGTGATTAGGTGGCGCCGACGTATTATGTAAGGACGAGACAGATGTGCGTACTTGACAGCCACGAATAGTTCGATCGGAATGCAACGTTGGTGCGTGCTAACCGCTCCCTGTACCACATACGTAATTTTTGATAGAAAGGTGGGCAGAGGGGGGAGGGACGGAGGGAGAGGAGATTGACTGATAAACGTAGCAGAGAAGATGGACAGACAGAACTAGAAGAGATAATAGTCACAGGAGGAGGGGAGAGGAAAGATGGGCTAAGAAAGAGGAGAGCAAGAGATGGACAGGAATGGAAACAGAACAGGAGTTACAGAAGACTGGAACAAATAATTACCCGGTCAAGGCAGGTAAGACATAATTAAGCAAGCCAAAGGACCTTATTCGTATTGGTTTACACGTATGTTCATGCTTGTCATTTTCTAGTCTATGTTTTTATCGCAATAAATGTTTTTATTGAGTTGTCTCGTGACGGTTAATGTATATGTTTGTTTTAAACCTACATAAACAAAGGGTAGCAAAGACACAAAAGCTGCAGCTACGTGTTTGCGATGACGTAAACAGAACTCTGTTTTATCATCTGGCGCGTGAAACTGAAACCACGGCCAAAGAGTTTGTATCACATGAAGTAGAGAAAGAGAGACAGACAGATAGAGAAAGACAGAAACAGCGTACATTGTCTTTTTTTTTCATAAATGGGTATCTGTCACGTACTAATTGTTCTTGACAATTAGAACTCAACGGTAATTTTGTTCGCCAATATTTCTCCCACAGAGTTTCACTGACAGCATTCACATACACACTTCTGTGTGTCAATTCATGTAACGTCTAAATGAAGCAGAGATTGTTTCACTTTCAGATTTTTTAACTTTTTTTATTTATGTATTTATTTATTTATTTATTTGCCACAAACATTGAATAAAGAACTTCCAACGCGGAAATATGTTCTGCAATTATAGAATGACACCTATTATTTTCAGTGATGTCTTAGAAATACATTCACTGGAATATATATATATCTGTCTGCGAGAGTCCCCCTAACATGACACGTGATAACACTCACGCGACCTGTGAGAAAGATTGAGGTACGCCTACACAAGACATTCTGTCCTAACTTTCTTTCGTTTCCTCGCGTCCTTCCAGAACACAGACATTTCCATTTGTCACACGTCCCGCGGGCAAAGAGTGCCAGTTGGTATGGGTGACAGTTGGGAATTTGTTTTCGGACAGTGCGGTAACTAGAAACGCGTACCCAAGTTACTGGAACAGGGGATGAGACTACTTTTCCTCTCGTGTATTGTGGTTTCATTCTGTTTCTTTTCATTCTGTCAGTGACAGAAAAGGGTTGTATACAATGGAAGCGTTTATAAGGCTTTCAGTTTGTTCTCAGCACTTTCAGGCAGCGGCATCTGTAAAATCAAATGTTACCTCTGGACTATTTTCTTTCCGTTAGCCTTATCACACATCCGGATATTATGATATTTAAATTATACTATCACTTACGTATTTCAAACAAAACTGGTTATCTGATCTTTGTGACTGACCTTGCAACAAAGAGATCGTTAATTGTTGCGCAGCCCTATCTTTTTCTTCTCTTTCGTTGTCCCCTAAAGAAAATCAGCTATTCTCAGAACACTTTTAACGCTTAGTAGCTTCCATAAATTGTGACAGTGCAATTCTGTTCCACGACAAGATGAATAAATGTAACAATCTGATGTGTCATGGGAAACGGAGGAAACCTTCTTTGAAATATATTAGAAATATAAAGCAATAAAAACATACTTGCATTGGAACTAAAGGCAGGGTCCCAATCAACTTGCCTTGTTTAGTACTAATGAAATGGTCAACAGTCAAATTCTATATTTCTTATCATGCGGAAAGTGATCGATACTGTAGTACATTAAAACTAAAAAATACGAAGGTTGGAACTTACATATTTATTCACAACCGATACAAAAGCGATACATGTTTTCACCTGTTATTGTCCTTCAAATCAGTCACCAGCATTGTGCAAAACTCGTTTCCAGCGATGTACAAGGCGTCGTATAGCGTTAGCAGCACCTGTTCTGTTGATGATGCGAATGGAGCGGTCTACTGCCTGCCGAATCTCTAGAACAGTTCTGAAGCGAATGCCATGAAGTGGTTCCTTCATCTTTGGAGTCAAATCAAAATCACAAGGAATTAAGTCATGGGAGTATGGTGCATGGTAGAGTACTGCCCAGTCCCATCGACCGGATAGAGTAGGCATAGCTTGCACTGTATGCGACCGCGCATTGCCGTGCAAAATGATGGGTGGGTTGCGTAGAAAGGAGCTGCCGCTTTTTTCGCAAATCTTAAGTCCTTGTGGCTTTGATTTGATTCCCAAGATAAAGGAACCATTTCGTGGCATCCGCTTCAGAACTGTTCCAGAGATTCGACAGGCAGTAGCCAGCTCCATTCGGCCCAACATTTCACGCTTATGCACGCGCTTCAAGCGTGTACAGCTACGAAGCGGGCGTCATATGTTGCCTATCTGTGCGGTAAACAAAAAATTAACCTCTGCTTGTGGACTCAATTGTGCACTCAACTGTGAAAATGACTTTCCTCCAATCGACATTTTCCCAGGAACTTACAATTGCCAATCTGTCAATTCTTGATCGTCAGACCTCTTGCAGGTAATATTTTATAGAATTATAGAATTTATAGGATTAATGAGACATTCACAATATTTCTTACGACTATAGAGAGTTTTTCAACATGTCTTTTTTCGTTAAGCCCTGTTGGAAGCCTTCTTTAATGAGAGCACGACGGGCCATCATTCCATAGTCGTTTAATCATCTGAGAGCAGCCCGAGAAATGTGAAGCTCTCCGTAGTAAACGGATGTTTGAGAAAGGGTCAGTCTGGGCCGCTCTGACCAATTCATCTTCTCTTCGTGTAGAGACTCGCAGTCTTCCAGGTATTGGACGTCTGCTTACATCACCATCATCTCTGAATCCTCTGATGCTGTGGAAGCATCAACACCATAACGACGTCCTGCTTCAGACGTACTAACACCACTTTCAAAGAGAGCAATTAGGCGCTTGCGAACGTTCACATCAGCCATTTTGAAGTAGACCTATGACGTATGCTAATCAACTGATACGTTTATCTTAACTGAAAACTACAGACACAAAGTGGCGGTCGAATTAATTATAAACAAAATACATCCATTTTCAATATTATTACTATTAACACGTGTCTATCTGATTAAAGATTAGATTATTATAAAATATAATATTTTTAAAAACCTATAAAAGCCTACAACTGCACAATTTTTTGCGAATTTAAAATATTACCTGCACGAGCTCGAAAAAATAAAAGATAAATTTATTCCAGTTGGACTCGAACGCGCACCCGTTGCGTTAATATACCGTTAGCATATCCAATCAACCCATGAAACATGTGTGAGAAGCCCTTCGTTGTAGTAAATGTACCCACGTAGAATTCTTGAACGTCAACATTTTCGCCGGCCGCGGTGACCGAGGGGACTGAGGCGCTCCAGTCACGGTCTGCACGGCCACTACGGTCGGGGGTTCGAATCCCCCCTTCGGGCATGGATATTTTGGATATTTGTGCCGTACTAGTTCGTAAGTAGTTCATAAGTAGTTTGTAAGTTTAGGGACTGATGACCCCGTAGTTAAGTCCCATAAGCTATACAAACATTTGAACATTTGAACAATAAATATTTGTTGCAACAGACTTTTATAGACTTGTACGGAAGGTTTTAGTAGCGGCGTCACAAATGTCAGCAACTGGGTCAGTTTGATACGAAAACGGATAATAAAACGCCTCTCTCAACGAATTTGACAGTTGTGGGGGGTGACCGGCTGATCACGTTGCTGACTCATCAGTTAGGTCAGATAACAAACTACTTCTTGCTCAAAGAGACGCAAGATTGATTATTCACATGCATGTGCGGGTGTTGTTTCTGTGCTAGTAATTGCCGTATGAGTACTGATTGCCTTGTATATAATGTGAGTGTGAGATTTCGAGAGTGCAAAAGAAAAGGCCAATGCTACAGGAACATACGCTTATAAGTTATTAAAAGTCATCACAACTTTAGTTCCGTATTTACAATGCGTATTGTCAGTACAGTATATTACATTAACTACATACAAAGTGTTTCAAAACTACTTTCATTTAAGAATGATCGCATTGAAAATGTTCAAATTTTAATTAAGGATTTTGGTTTCAATGACGATGTTGTTATTCAGCTATAACTAATCACATATATACAGTATAGAATTAATGAGTAATTCAAAGTATTTTTTACGACTACAGAGAGTTTTACAACATGTCTTTTTCTTTTTAAGCCACGTAGGAAGCCGTTTATTGCCGCTTATCATTTATGTAGCATTCAATCTCTTGTGTACGTTGTACTAAAGGTATATGTTCAAATGTTTGTAAATCTATCGGACCAAACTGCGTGGTCATCAGTCCGTACCTTAGAAACTACTTAAACTAAGGTAAACTAACCTAAGGACAACACACACACACACCCATGCCCCAGGGAGGACTCGAACCTCCGACGGCGAGCAACCGCGTTCTCCGTAGCGAGGCGCCTTAGACCGCTCGGCTACTCCACCGCGGCAAAGGTTTATGCACAAAGCAATTTCATTGTGTTTTATATATCTCGTAATATTTAAAGATGCAGCGAAGAAGCGTCCTTTTGTCACGTTATAAAGTCCCATGCTCATTTTCACATCGGAGAAATCTATTGTCAGAAAGAAATTCACCGCGGCGGAGTGGCCGAGCGAATTGAGGCGCTATGCTCCGATGCGCGAGGCCGTTCCCCGTCAGGGGTTCGAATCCTCCCTCGGGCATGGATGTTTGTGCTGTCTTCAGTTTAATTTAGTTAATAAGTAGTCTGTAAGTTTAGGGACTGAGACCCCACAGTAAGTCCCATAAGCTTCACAAACATAGGAACATTTTCTGAAAGACATTCATGTCCGTGTCCGAGCGCTACCGATATTTGATTGTCCAGGTCAGAAGATTTCAGTAATAAGGAACTCGTACTTTTACAGTTTAATACCATTTTGTTTGAAAACACTTTAAAACCGTGTGCACTTTCTTTATACTTTTTGATCGTTCGAATCACGACATCATTGTTCGTTTGTACATTGAAAGTCGTCCTTTTCTAAAATCTCACTGTTAATTGATACACTGTCACTGTTCGCATTCCTTTCATGGATCGTAAACAAGTCTTCAGACGCGTGAATTTAATCACAAGTTTCGTTCATAGCACAATGGTTGTAATCACAAATATTTACAACTTTAGTCTTTACACAAGTCTCTTTAAAAATAATTATTTGTCATTAGATAGTCATCATTCTTAACAATTGAGGATTGTGGTGTATCATTCACAGACGTACACAAACGTTTAACGGAAAGAATGCCAGTAAATATGCCATTTACACGTTAAACACAGTGTGGGTCTGGTATAGAAATTGCTTTCTCCTGTCAGAATTCTAAATTTCTTGGTTCTGTTATGAAAGAGACTACGGATTTACTTTGAATGTACATTCCATTTTTTAAAAGTTTCAATGCAAATTGTAATTCCCGTTTTAGCGGACCAGTATGTAGTATTTATTTATACGTATTCTGCGTGGTTTTGTATGTTCTGTCCTACATACTGTGGCATAATCTGCGTTGATAATTGTTGCTCGAGAAAGTTAGGGTTTAGTACGACTTTAATACAATTTTTGGCACTTCCTCAAATGTTTGTAGAGCTTATGGGACTTAAATACGGGGTCATCAGTCCCTAAACGTACAAACTACTTATGAACTAGCTTATAATAATGACGGCTTTGATTCCAGTTAGAATTCACGTTGTACAAGAAAATTTACAAAATTATATGTCCTGAACTACACTCAGCGAGTGCCAGCCGGCCGCGGTGGCCGAGCGGTCTGCGGCGCGCCAGTCACAGTCACGGTCTGCACGGCCACTACGGTCGGGGGTTCGAATCCCTCCTCGGGCATGGATATTTCTACCGTCCTTAGTATTAGCTAGTTCATAAGTTGTTTGTAAGTTTAGGGACTGAAGACCCCGTAGTTAAGTCCCATAAGCTATACAAACATTTGAACATTTGAAATTGTTCCTTAGACATTTCTTCCAAACATTTTACCGTCTGAAATATGTTTTATAGGAAACTGGTCAAAACAATTATCCTATTAATATTATTCCTTCATTTTCTGAAGACCTCTGTATAATACCTTCAGTTACAGAATCAAGTCAGATTTCTTCAAAAATTCAAATGTTTGTAGATCTATGGGACTCAACTGCGTGGTTATTGGTCCCTAGCTTACAAACTAATTAAACTAAGGTAAACTAACCTGAGGACAGCACAAACACCCATGACCGAGGGAGGAGTCGACCCCCCACGGCGAACGGCCGCGCGCACCGGAGCACGAGGCCTCAGTGCGCACGGCTAATCCGCCACGGCTCAGATTTCTTCAAATAATACCTTCAGTTACAGAATCAAGTCAGATTCCTTCAAATAATACGAGCGATGCATCTGACGATGATGGCGAGACACAGGGCAGTGATTAATTGTAAGAGAAGCTAATATATTAGGAATGTAAGAATGAAAGAAATATATTACAAATGTTCATTTCTATTTTAATAATGATTAATTACTGTATTCCAATCCTCTTCTTCCCAAACCCTCAAATGTCAACTTTCAATACATTTTATATTTAATTTATTCACAATCATAATTTCCTATATTTGACTTTATTGGATTTTCCAATATTAGAATGTGTACAAACACTAATCTCTATGCAGGAAATTGGAAAGAATTTTCTCGAATGTTCGCCTTGGTGTATTTTTAGCTATACTGGAGCCGCCATTTTGTTTTTCTAAATTTCTATTTCGAATTCGTAATCAGCGATCCCAAAAACCGCGAAGTCCAGATTTTCAGCCGATTTTATAACGTTTTCGACTTTGGGATTTGGGACCACTGCGCGACGGAGCGCCGATGGAGCGGCAGCTCACTCCAAACAATAATACTCGAAATAGCCGCATCCGAGCGAAGCACGCTCCAGCGAGTACGAGCGAGCAAACTCCCTAACATGCAGACCTCTGGCCAGCATGTCCTTGCATACCCTACACCGTTTTCCCCATCTGGCATCTGACCAGCGTGGTTTCAAAGTCACTCCCCACACCACCTGAGCTTTCCATGCTGGGGGTTATCTGCAACACTTCTCATCATAACTTATCTGTTTTCCACCCTCACCCATTCCAGGTCCAACTATATTATTCATGAAACTTCCTGGCAGATTAAAATTGTGTGCCGGAACCGGGACTCGAACCTGGGACCTTTGCCTATCGCGGTCAGGCGCTCTACCGACTGAGCTACCCCGACACGACTCACGATGCCGCCTCACAACTGTACTTCCGCCAGTACCTCGCCTCCTACTTTCCAAATTTCACAGAAGCTCTCCTGCGAAACTTGCAAGACTAGCACTCCTGGAAGAAAGGATATGGTGGAGATATGGCTTAGCCACAGCCTAAGGGATGTTTCCAGAATGAAACTTACACTGTGCAGCGGATTGTGCGCTGATGTGAATCTTCCTGGCAAATTAAAATTGTGTGCCGGAACCGGGACTCGAACCTGGGACCTTTGCCTATCGCGGGCAAGCGCTCTACCGACTGAGCTACCCCGACACGACTAACGATGCCGCCTCACAACTTTACTTCCGCCAGTACCTCGCCTCCTACTTTCCAAACTTCACAGACGCTCTCCTGCGAAACGCGAAACTTGCAAGACTAGCACTCCTGGAAGAAAGGATATGGTGGAGGCATGGCTTAGCCACAGCCTAAGGGATGTTTCCAGAATGAAACTTACACTCTGCAGCGGAGTGTGCGCTGATATGAAACTTCCTGGCGAATTAAACTTGTGTGCCGGTACTGGAAATGGAACCTGGGACCTTTGCCTTTCGCGGGCAAGCACTCTACCGACTGAGGACCTGGAATGAGTCGCCGCCTTTCTCGGCATGAACGAAAAATAAAGTTCAAATGTTTGTAAAGCTTATGGGACTTAACTGCGGGGTCATCAGTCCCTAAACTTACAAACTACTTATGAACTAACTTATACCAAAGACAGTACAAACATCCATCCCCGAGGGAGGAATCGAACCCCCGACAGGGAACGGCCTTGCCCATCGGAGCATAGAGACTCAATGCTCTCGGCCACTTCGCCGCGGCTAGGCATGAACCTATTGGTTTTTATAATAGATAAGGTAGCTATTTCTGAAGTACGTTCGCGAGGTTGTTTCTGCACGATTGCTATGTTAATAATAATTTTGTGCTCTGTTACAACTATGCAGTACCCTTACAATGTTTTCAATGTCCCTCTCCAGGCTTCATCCAGAAACGTCTCCGCCGACTGTCTGGTTGTAGGCAGAAGTGAGTCTCATCTGTAAACAGCACTTTATGCCAATTGTGACGAGTCCATTCAGCATGATGTTGAGCCCACCTGTAACGCACTGCATGGTGTCTAGGTGTGAGATCTCGACGTCCATAAGGACATCGGAAATAAGTTGCTTTTCATGCAACCTATGCCGTACAGTTTGAGGTAGCGAGAGATAGGCAAGTGAGCGACACTTGCTGTTTCTCTGCACCTCCGCGCCCGAACAACATCGCTTTGAATAAAAGCTCAGAAACCCAGAGACGGTTTACTGATTCGTCTCGAAAATGTCCAAGACATTAATGATATAGGAGAAGCAATGAATTAAAATTGTAATGCGGTCGGGAATCGAACCCGGATTTCCATCTTTACTAGGCAGACGTCTTTCGGTTTTTTTTTTTTTTTTCTTTTCTTTTTTTTTTTTTTCAAGCGGAATCGGATAGTGTCTTCAATAATTTTAAATGAACTTATACGGCGTCTTCCACCATAATTAAATGAGTAATTGCCTCTTTGGCGTATATTTTAACTTTTGTGTAGCAAATAGTAATCTGGTGTCTCGCGACAGTTGAGATATGCTGCAGTGCAAATGATATGTCTTTTAGTTAAAATATAAGAAGAAACACATATAACTTAAACGAATCTACTACGTGATGTAAACTTGCAGTAAAAATAAAACACACGTCTTCTTCACAGCAAATAAAAGTATGCCTTCATTGGCCGTATAAATATTGGTTCTTGAATTCGGCGGTTTTTGAAACTAAACAACAATTCCGTAGGGAAGATTGGTAAAATAAAATAATTCGTAGTAAACGAAAAGCAAGTATGGGATTTCGCACAAAACATAGCTAAATAAACAAGTCTTCTAGTTCTTAATCTACTGCAATGTTCTAGTCAAAAAATTCGCATAGTTGTTTTTATAATTTTTCTGGTGTTTCAGTTTCTGATGTTCCGTTTGTAAATACATCCAGTAATCTTCTTTCTTCTTTTCTCTGTTTGTCAATAGGTAATGGACCGTGTGTCCTTTTAACCAGTTGACTGCTCTCCTTTTGGTGGGAGGGTAAGGCACTTCGTCTGGATTGAGTAGGCGAGCCGGTGTGATCATGTTGGGAGACGTTCGCAGCATACTTGCAAGTTTTGTTCTGCAGAGAAGCCATATCTCCTGTACAAGGTGACATGTAAATCTATGTTCATCCGTGTCTATGAGATTGCAACTTATGCAGTTTGGCGATTCTGCCAGGTAAATGTCGTACAACTTGGAATTGGTCGGAAGTTTTCTATTAACTGCTAAGTACCATGTGGACCTCACGCTTGTTGGTAATTGCGAGTCCTGTACGTTTTCCCAAATTTTGTTCCAGTTATATTCTTTATATATGTTCTCTATTCTATTTCTCTGTTTGTTTTCCATCATCATGTTATATACTGCTTTAACTTGGTACAGATCTTTCTCGGCAATACGGCGTTTAATGTAGCTATACTCCAGAAGAAAATGTTTCAGATGATTGAATGCAGTCGGAATGTGGCGTACATCCATAGGTGCCTCCATGCTGTCCGGAGCTATTTCTTGTAGTAAGTGACTCACAAGTGCGTTGGGTGATCTCTGCCACAGTTTAAATGTTTTGCTAAGATACAAAGCTTGTGCCTTGACATAGATATCTGTCAAATTAAGGCCTCCCTTTCCCGTTGCTAATGTAAGAGTGTCGTATTTTACTTTAAATAACTGTCCTCTGCTTACAAAGTGGCCGAGCGCTGCTAGCATTCGTTGCGCTATTGTGCGGGGGAGCGGTAGCAGCTGAGCAACAAAGTTGACCTTCGAGGTGATATATGTGTTCGCTAAATGTACTTTTTGCATTGCATTTATGTTCCGCAAAACATATTGCTGTGTGCTAGCTCTAATTTTTTCCAGCAGTCTTCTGTAGTTGAGGGCGGCACTGTTGTTGATATTGCGCGTGAATTCGATTCCGAGGGTTTTGAGTTTGTCCACAAGTTTTATGTGTTCGGTTCGAAATTCTATCCCTCGCCCGATGCTCAAAATTCTTGACTTTTTCTGGTTGAGTTTGGCCCCTGACGCGGCTTCATATTGAGATACAATGCGAAGTGCGGTCGCTAGCTCGCTTTCGTCTGTCACTATACAACTGACGTCATCAGCGTACGCGTGGCAGACTATTTTCTGACCATGTAGCCGCAATCCTCGGAGTTCTTGGGTGAGCGTGAACAGGAGAGGTTCAAGCGCTAATGCAAAAAGTGCCATAGACATGGGGCATCCCTGACGGACCGAGCTCTTTATAGCGATCGGCCTGCTGAGTTGTCCGTTGATACTGATTTTGGACGTACCGCTAGTCAGTAGGTTCTTAATCGTGGTTACAACTTTTTGTGGCAAATGGGCTTCTGTTAATATTCTAAAAAGATATGAATGGTTGACCACATCGAAAGCTTTGGCAAAGTCGAAGGATACGATAGCGCATCTGATATCACAAGCATCTGCGATTGCAATAATATCGCGGTAGTCGCTTAATGTGTGATACATAGTTCTGTTTTTCCCCACACCTGTTTGATAGGCTCCCGTTATGGTCGTGATGACTGAATTTAATCTTTGCATTATTATTCTTGCAAAAATTTTATAGTCACTATTTAATAGTGTTATGGGTCTAAAGTTTTCTATAGTCTTCCCTCTTGAAGTTTTAGGGACTAAGACCACGGTGCCTTCACAAAATTCTGTCGGAATTTCGTTCATATTCGTTAGTTCATTACATACTAATGTCATCTTACTGGCTAACTGCTGTCGGAATATTTGATATAGTTCCGCAGGTAGGCCATCAGGGCCTGGGGACTTATTTTTCGGGCTTCTTTGAATAGCGTCTATGACCTCTTCTTCTGTTATCTCTCCTGCGAGTTCTTCCGCGTCCTCAGGGCTCAATCTTCCTGACAAATTCGACGTGATGGTTTCCTGCGCTATTTCGTCTGTTGGTTTATCCTCTAATAGTGCTGTAAAATGTTTGTGCACTTCTTCTCTTATTTCCACTTGTTCTGTCAATAGTCTTCCGTCAGTAGTTTTCAATTCCGCTAAAATTTTTCGGTTTGTCCGCTTGACTTCCTGTATGACATGAAACATAGACGTCGTTTCCTCTTGTATCGTATTTTGCAGTCGCGATCGAACTTTGCATCCTTCAAGTTGTTGTCGCTTCAGCGTTAATAATTTGGCTTGTATTCGTTTTATCTGTCTGTAATTTTCGATTATAGTTGCATCTTGGCTATATAATTCTCCCAAACATTGGAAATAAAATTCAACAGTCTTCTTCTGCCATGCACTTTTTTCGCGAGAGTAAGTTTATAAAGTTTTTATTATCGCCGGCTTGGCACATTTTATCCACCAAATAACAGCGGAGTTGTATCTTGAGAACTTCCTCTCACAGTCTGCCCACGTATTACAGAAGGCTGCGCGGCATTCTGGATCGGAAAGATGAAAAACGTTTAGTTTCCACGATCCTTTCCCTCTGTAGGTCCCCTGTTTTGCAAGATTTATAGTGCATATGTACGCTACGTGGTCAGAGAATATGGTAGGCCATCTCTCAGATTGTAAAATGTGGCCTCGCAGATTGGATGTTACATAAATTCTATCAATACGGCTGGCAGAGTGACCAGTCACATGGGTGAAACCGGGTCTATCACCGTGTTTTTCCTCCCACGTATCAATGAACTTTAAGTCTCGTACGATCGTCTCTAACTCAACTGATTTATTAAAATTGGGCGTCTGGTCCTTCGGACTAAGGACGCAGTTAAAATCATCCGCAAAAATTGTTTGTGCGGATCGTGGTAAAAGGAGAGGAACTATGTCTTCCTTGAAAAACTGTGCTCTTAGGCACTTATTTCCTGTTCCAGAGGGAGCATAAACGTTAATAAATCGAGTACTGTTCACAGTAAAAGCTATACCTCGGCTGTTCGGCAGTTTCTCGACATTTTCAGTTCGTATCCCTTCTTTAGTCAATATTGCTGTACCAAGGCCATTGCCCAGTCCGGGGTTCATTATGACGTTGTAGCCAGTGATGCGATGTAAAGGAATCTCCTTTACCTCTTGCAGACATACTATGTCAATATCGGCTGCGTACAAAAAGTCTTGGAGATTTCGCAATTTTAGCGCGCTACTGATTTTGTTAATATTGAGAGTCGCAATTCTATACGCCTGAAGAGATGTCATGTTTGATAGGTCTTCCTCACTGTTTGTGTTGTTACGATGTTGGGCATTTCGCTTTAATAGAATTCCGGGTCGTCCTGGGGCAGGATTGCATCCGGGACGTCATTTTGCGGATGCTGGGACTCCACCAATCCGGATGCGGACGACGCCCCTCCGGTATCTTCTCTATGTTCCGCCATCTCTGTATCATAAGTGCAGGCGTCAACCTCGGCTGCCCACTCTTTCGAGGTTTGATGTTTGTTCACGTCTTCTTGTGTATTTCCTGACAAGGTTTTCTCTCTAACTTCGTCATAATCCATCATCTCGGTACATTTTATTGAGGTCACAATCTCACGGTCTTGTTCGGTGATGGCTGTTTTAGATTTCTTCGTAATTTGTCGTTTTGCGGAAGTGATTTCTTGCGAATTTGCAGTCAGTGTTTGGGCAATCATTTTTGCTTTTTCACGCAGAATTTGTGCGTTTTTTGCGGCTCCCTGATGAGCTCTCCTGCGTTTTTGTGCGTCTTTGGTGGCGAGTCTGTATTCTGACTGTCATCGGTCTCAGATGTCTCTACGAGGCTGTCCTTGGGGTTGACACATTCGGCTCGACATTTGTCGAGTCTTTCTTCCGTGTGGTCGGACTCATGATGTTCTGTATGTTGACTACCGTCTTGGTCGGTTGGGGTGGCCATGGGGGTAGGTTCTGCAATAACGGCTTTCATAGATTCCGTCACATCGTTGAGGTCACCTTCTTCTTGTATGTAGGGTCTCCCTTCTTTAACAGCGGAGTCATTCTGTGAGGTGTGTTGGCCACTATCTCCATCCTTGTTAGCAGAGTTAGATGTGGCCTCGAAGATCATAGATTCTATAGGTGTGGTGGTTTCCTTTGAGTCAATGTCGTCTATTAGTGTCGGATCTACGTTTGGTTCCGGTTGGACGTTTGCGCGGACTGCCGCGACGTACGTCACAGGTAACTTGGATGTCGCGCTTGGCCCGTCCCTCTCTCCTGTCGGTAACTGCGCCACGCGCCGCTGAACGCACTGGGCACGAACGTGTTCTGTCGACCCGCAGGCTGCGCACGTTCTCGGTTGTCCGTCGTACATCACTATAGCTCTATACCCACAAACAGTGATGTACGAGGGGATGTGCTTCAGCAAATCGATTTTCACTTGCCGTACACCGTTCAAAACCGGGAATTTATGAAAACTAGACCACTTTTCGGCGACGTTACTAATAACAGTTCCGTATTCCCGTAGTTTGACATTGATTTGTTCCGCTGATATTTCGAACGGTAACTCAAAAATCCTTAGAGTTCGTATACCCAGTCCTGCATGCGTGACTCGAACTGTTCCTACATTACCATCGGAATGTTTAAATTTCAAAGTGCCGCCGCAGGATGCAACTACTTGTTCACATTTTTCTGAGCTTGTCAACTTCAAGTAAACAGTACTACAAACTATCGACAGGTGTATTCCAATCAGGTCATCCGCGGAAAGTTTCATTTCTTCTTCTACAAAATTCTCAACTTCAAACGATCGAGGTCGTACAAAGTTCGGGTCGAAACTTATTTTCAATGTATCCTTTCGTAGTTGTTGATCCATTACGCCATTCTGTTTCTATATTGACGTGGAGAATATAGGACGCTTAAAGCGTACACTTACCACACAGCGCTCGGCCACCAGCAGCGAGGATGTAAACAACAGCGTCCGCACAGCACGGTCGCCTCACGCGGAATCTGCAACACTTCTCATCATAACTTATCTGTTTTCCACCCTCACCCATTCCAGGTCCAACTATATTATTCATGAAACTTCCTGGCAGATTAAAATTGTGTGCCGGAACCGGGACTCGAACCTGGGACCTTTGCCTATCGCGGTCAGGCGCTCTACCGACTGAGCTACCCCGACACGACTCACGATGCCGCCTCACAACTGTACTTCCGCCAGTACCTCGCCTCCTACTTTCCAAATTTCACAGAAGCTCTCCTGCGAAACTTGCAAGACTAGCACTCCTGGAAGAAAGGATATGGTGGAGATATGGCTTAGCCACAGCCTAAGGGATGTTTCCAGAATGAAACTTACACTGTGCAGCGGATTGTGCGCTGATGTGAATCTTCCTGGCAAATTAAAATTGTGTGCCGGAACCGGGACTCGAACCTGGGACCTTTGCCTATCGCGGGCAAGCGCTCTACCGACTGAGCTACCCCGACACGACTAACGATGCCGCCTCACAACTTTACTTCCGCCAGTACCTCGCCTCCTACTTTCCAAACTTCACAGACGCTCTCCTGCGAAACTTGCAAGACTAGCACTCCTGGACGAAAGGATATGGTGGAGGCATGGCTTAGCCACAGCCTAAGGGATGTTTCCAGAATGAAACTTACACTCTGCAGCGGAGTGTGCGCTGATATGAAACTTCCTGGCGAATTAAACTTGTGTGCCGGTACTGGAAATGGAACCTGGGACCTTTGCCTTTCGCGGGCAAGCGCTCTACCGACTGAGGACCTGGAATGAGTCGCCGCCTTTCTCGGCATGAACGAAAAATAAAGTTCAAATGTTTGTAAAGCTTATGGGACTTAACTGCGGGGTCATCAGTCCCTAAACTTACAAACTACTTATGAACTAACTTATACCAAAGACAGTACAAACATCCATCCCCGAGGGAGGAATCGAACCCCCGACAGGGAACGGCCTTGCCCATCGGAGCATAGAGACTCAATGCTCTCGGCCACTTCGCCGCGGCTAGGCATGAACCTATTGGTTTATATAATAGATAAGGTAGCTATTTCTGAAGTACGTTCGCGAGGTTGTTTCTGCACGATTGCTATGTTAATAATAATTTTGTGCTCTGTTACAACTATGCAGTACCCTTACAATGTTTTCAATGTCCCTCTCCAGGCTTCATCCAGAAACGTCTCCGCCGACTGTCTGGTTGTAGGCAGAAGCGAGTCTCATCTGTAAACAGCACTTTATGCCAATTGTGACGAGTCCATTCAGCATGATGTTGAGCCCACCTGTAACGCACTGCATGGTGTCTAGGTGTGAGATCTCGACGTCCATAAGGACATCGGAAATAAGTTGCTTTTCATGCAACCTATGCCGTACAGTTTGAGGTAGCGAGAGATAGGCAAGTGAGCGACACTTGCTGTTTCTCTGCACCTCCGCGCCCGAACAACATCGCTTTGAATAAAAGCTCAGAAACCCAGAGACGGCTTACTGATTCGTCTCGAAAATGTCCAAGACATTAATGATATAGGAGAAGCAATGAATTAAAATTGTAATGCGGTCGGGAATCGAACCCGGATTTCCATCTTTACTAGGCAGACGTCTTTCGGTTAGACCACCACATCACTAACGCGTAAGGCGCCTCGGAATAATCCTTCCGCGTCACAAACTTTAATTCAACTTCTGTGTTCCATAGATAATTGCCACTACTGCCAAGGCTCTCCTTGCAGCGGAATAACATCTCGGCAATGGACATAGTGGAATATTCCTACTAAGAAGATATAAATATCAATTTAAATATCAATTCAGAAACCTTGAGACGGTTTTTCGTCTCGAATATGTCCAAGACATTAATGATACAGGTGAAGCAATGAATTAAAATTTGTGATGCGGCCGGGATTCGAACCCGGACCTCCATGCTTACTGCCGGTCGCGGTGGACGAGCGGTCTGCGGCGTGCCAGTCACGCTCTGCACGGCCACTACGGTCGGGGGTTCGAATCCCCCCTCGGGCATGGATATTTGTGCCGTCTTTAGTGTTAGCTAGTTCGTAAGTAGTTTGTAAGTTTAGGGACTGATGACCTAGCTGTTTAGTCCCCTCAAAAACCAACAACAACAACAACAACGGCTGATGGCCCCGTAGTTAAGTCCAATAAGCTCTACAAACATTTCAACATTTTGAACATGCTTACTAGGAAGGCGTCTTACCGTTAGACCACCACCTCACTAACGGTAAGACGTCTGCTTAGTAACCATGGAGGTCTGTGTTCGATTCCCGGCCGCATCACAAATTTTAATTCATTGCTTCACCTATATCATTAATGTCTTGAACATCGCTTTTGTTCAAAGTAACGATGCAGATACGATTAAAGTTTGGAATTGACCTCCTAGGCATGGCAGAAACTACAGTCAACACAAGCGGTGTACTTCCTTCCAGGTGTTATAACTGGATTTGATCTGTCCTACCCACTCCTTCACTTTGGCAGTGCTTATACGTCCTTTTTTATTATTTTACATATTTGTGCCAGTTGAATGACATTTGTTGACAATTATGGGAACTATGTTCTTGATGCAGCAGGTGGCCCACGAACGCCGTCCTTCATAATATTGTGTTTCCCATATATGGTAGCGCAAGAAGGGTTGCCGCGTTACTGCTATCCGGAGGGGAAGGGCACATTCAAGCGAACCTCATCTGAGCTGTGCCTGGTTTCGCTTTGGTAAGGTCGCGTGGACGTTTGTTTATAATTACAGGTCTTACAGTTAGGTAACAACTGCAATGCACCCCAGTAAAGACCACGCTGAATGCTACTGATCGGTGAGCAGACTCACGGCAAAGCAGCTGAGGCCCTAAGGCTGTGTTCGCGACGTTTTACAACGTGCCGACTGCCTTATGTCTACACAGAGATGCGTTTAAGAACCGACGGAGCTTTCCAGGTACAACGTGTCATGTAAAGACCAATCGGCGACGTGTCTGATGCTGCCTGGAAAGTTACTGAGTATTCTGAAGCACATCCAACGCACGGTAAGCATCGGTTAAATGAAAGTAATGCGTACTTACAAAGCAATATAAACAAATATATATTATCATGCTACGTAATTTAGTTTTCAGTATTACTTGTACCTTTAATAATAATAACGAACCTGAAAATCCAAATGTGTTAAAAGAACTAATACGTTCAAATGTACATAAGTGTTAAGAGGTAACCATGCTAATCAAAAGAGGCACTTACATTAATGTATTCAAGAAGGCGGACGTGCATTTCAGTAATTTGTATTATGAATAACTTAATAACAATGATTTGTAAGCCTATAATATAGGTTTAAAGGAACATAGTTTATTATTTCTTTATTACTTAATATTGCCTATTTTGTAGCACAAATTGTTGCATAGTATGTTTATCATAAATTAGCTGTCATATGACTTGAAACAGTTAATTAAGTGTAATGTGCTGCGAATACATAGAAAGAAAGATCCTGTATGATTTAGCTACACTATAGCGGGTCAGCAACTGGAAGAAGTTAGTCCATAAAGTATCTGGGAGTAGGCATTAGGAGTGATTGAAAATGGAACGACCATATAAAATCAATCGTCGGTAAAGCAGATGCCAGAGTTGGAAATTTTTGAAGAATCCTAAGGAAATGCGGTCCGAAAACAAAGGAAGTAGGTTACAGTACACTTGTTAGCCCACAGCTTGAATACTGCTCACCGGTGTGGGATCCGTATCAGTTGGGGTTGATAGAGGAAGTAGAAAAGATCCAACGGAGAGCAGCGCGCTTCGTTACAGGATCATTTGGTAATCGAGAAAGCGTTACAGCGATGATCGATAAACTCCAGTGGAAGACTCTGCAGGAGAGACGCTCTATCACTCGGTACGGGCTTTTGTCGAAGTTTCGAGAACATACCTTTACCGAGGAGTCTAGCAGTATATTGCTCCCTCCTACGTATATCTCGCGAAGAGATCATGAAGACAAAATCAGAGAGGATAGAGCCCACACAGAGGTATACCGACAATCTTTCTTTCCGCGAACAATACGTGACTGGAATAGGAGGGAGATCCGATAGTGGTACTCAAGGTACCCTCCGCCACACACCATCGGGTGGCTTGTGGCGTATGGATGTGGATGTAGATGTAGAAACAAATAATTAATTTGCTCTGGCCGTTTTGCGTACTGTTTTGGTTAGAGACAATCATTTTTCTACACACGAAACCCTTATCGAGCCCACGAATCGAAACCGGCACCTCTCCTACAGCGAGCAAGTATTCTATCAACGAGCTGTAGGACCAGTCAGAGCTATAAACTGTTGTTTGTTTCCGGACACCAGTATTAACGTTCAGCTCTACTGGTGAGTACCCCCCTTTCCTCTGCTGCTTAGGCAAACCCTTCGGCGCCTGTTGTATCCGGGATTAACTAAACGGCCACCTGGTATATATTCAAAGTCAGTGTTAAGGAAACATTGGAACCGAGGTGATGCATCACTTATTTTATTTGTGCATTTGCTGCACTGAGTGGCTATGGAACACATCAGAGTTAGCGTGCTGATCCTCAAGTACGGACGATGTCTTCCCAGTGAAGCTGAGCGACCAACAGGAATTCGACCGAAGCGATATTGTTTGCGTCGGTCTGCGTCCTCAGCTGATTCACGAGCACCGCTCTTGCCGCCTTCACCTAGACATCCAGGCCTTTCGTTCGCTCCGCGCGTTCTCTAAGAACTCCAAATGGAGTCAGCACAACAAAAAGCAATGTGCATGTTGCTGCAAAAAAGAAGAGCAATCATGTCGTTCTTGGCGTAAAGGAAAGCTCTCCCACCAGTTTCTCTTGAACCAATCATGCACCTTCGCCACAGAGCAGGGAGTTTACAGAAAGGCAATTGCGCTGTCATCTGTGCGTCAAACGTTAGTGCGCATGCACGAAGTCCGCCATCTTGAGAGATAGTACACAGTTGTCGCTGAAGCAAAACGTCACTGATTACGCTTTGTTTATTTTATAAACTGATAGTGGCGGCTCGTGTTTCAGGTGAGTGGGGGTTCATTCCTCGTAGTGCCGGAGCTTGGTAGTGGTGCCACTGCCACTCTGCCCCCCCCCCCCCCCCCGCCTCCACTCGACGCGTCGAAGTTTTCGGCGCCCCCCCCCCTCCCGATCGGCGTCCAAAGTGACAATTTGGCACCAGGGGAGAGCGACCCGGTTTGCCCCCCCCCCCCTCTCTCTCTCTCTCTTTAGATATATTTTCTTAGAAAGATCTGCAGAATGTCTTACCTCGGCTAGATTGCGCTTCATCATCTCGAACTGAGGCGTCGGCCTACCAAGCTTCTTTAATTCACACTTTTCTTCCAAGCTTAAAGCTGAGAAATTCGTTTCTAAAAGATACTGAAAGTTGTTGATTTTTCTTTTCTAATAAACACCAAAAAGATAGAAATGTGCACATAAACACTAAAACACAGTAAGTAACTGATTACACTATTAAGTGACTGTAACAAAATGTATCTGTTACGATGACGAGACAAGCTACCTTCGGGTCACGTGACATTGTAAGCAGCAGTCATTCTTAACCTTATGCATGTGCAAAGGCTGCTATCCCCCACAGCTTTTCAAACAGTTAAATATTTATTAGAACGAAGAGTATAAATGTCGTTTACCCTCAAAATCTCGAAACATTTGCAAAAATGTCCAAAGATATGTGACAAGTAACAATAAAAAAGTCATTGGTGTTCCCATATCTGTTAAAAAGAAGATTGGGCTAAAAATTGCTTGCCGTCGGTCTCGAACCCTCTACCTTTGACACCACAGCGCAATGCCGCTAATCACACGGCTATTCTTGCTTGGAGGTGAGTAGTGATTTCATTACTATTCATGATCGGATATTCTGAAGGCTTTCACAGTTGATGCGTCATAAAATGTTTTACCAAATATGACTTGTTTTTATGAATATTCAATGTGCCAAAACAAATATGAATAGCGGATGCTCCCTTCATGGAGGATTTGCGCATGCGCAAGGCGAGGTGCGCAAAATCTCCATTGTCTTGCTTCGGGACTATTCGTGCGTAGCCGCCAGAGCTCGATTAGCTCAGATGTCTCTACCAGCTCCCACGCCAATGTTAAAAGCGGCGTTTCCCCTCGCCCTTCCCTGCCGCGGGAGCGCCCATATGCTGCCTACAGGGGGGTTAGAAGAGAATTTGAACCTTAGCCGCGCATGCGCATTGCTATGCTGCGGCCACTGTCGCCTATATTATGCGGCCGCGCTACGACTCGTATACATGCTGTCTCCGCTACGTAAAACGTTTCTCATGCGATAAAAATGCTTCGAATGTGCATATAAAATGATCTGATAGAAGAATGAGACGAAGAATGATAACTTAAAAACGCTTTTTATTTGATTGATTTATTTACTTTTTTTTTCAGGACGAGCTTTCTTTCCGAGGATTCAGTGAACACCTAGGACGCGCCGCCACTGTGAACTGTGCACTTCAACTGCTCAGATTACGTACAAGTAAACAATTATTTATGCACTATTAAACGTAGAAACAGGTAGTAATACTTGGAGCTGTATCAGTGTTATTAAGTGCAGCAATAACAGAAAAGGTAGTCGATGGTGATCAACCCCTAATTGCCGAAATAATTCTAATATAAATAAGGACATAAGATTTTTACCTTTACAAAAGATGTAGAACGCCAATTGAAGGTCGCTATATATTCAGTAAGAGTTAAATCTTATCGTAATAATGTGTCTATAATAATCACAACTAGTCACTCATCTAATTGGAGAAGTGTATAGACGCTGTACAATCTAGTGTGTTTCAATTGGATTAATTGAAAATAAAATATTAATTAAGTAAGAAAGAAAGGTACAAACATCAGCAGTTAAATTCTTTACTGTATTTACTACTGTGCCAAAGATCGTGTTTGAATGGTTGTTTCATAATTAACACAACATTTTTATGAGAAATCCCGTGTTGGATAGTACACACGTATTCTTATCATATGTATGTTGTGAATACTTTTGAAGTACAAGATATCGCATCAATGAGATCGTGAAATAATTGTTAGTAATTCCGCCTTTTGCGTAGTTTAATTCAATAATTAAAGCTATGTATCTATATATTTGGCTGTTTGAGTCAGCCTCTGTGGGGATAGGCTAAAACCTCGTGTCAATCCATCTTGAATTGCTGCAGCCGTTACATATCCTGCCACCCTTACTGCTTTGTTTCAAGTAACGTGTCACTCGCCGATTCAGATATACTTCGAATCTGATGTAGTCTAGATCAAAATATGATGCACGTATTTTTGTACACTTGCCTATACGGCCGTTGAACCGGTGGAAACCCTCTCGGTTTTTTTTTTTTTTTTTTTCTGAGGACATACTGTCGAAGCAGTAGGAGATATAACAAAAATTGTTGAAACCTAATTTCCCTGGATCCTACTGTACTTTACAACTGTGCAATCACATCTGTAAACTTTCTGATAAATTCCCAAATCGACCACTAATATCACAATTTGTGAAACGGTAAGAATTTTATGTGTAGAAATCTATGGTATATTTAACAATAGTTGTGGCGTAAAGTCAGCGCCACACACCAGACGTAAGAGAACGATCGTGGAGAAGGCAGCGATCGACCGAAAGCCAATCACAAGCAGGCGCCGCGCATTCTGGAGGGAGTAACCGAAGATGCGCGCCCTCTACAAGCGGCTTTATCTAGGCCGACATACGTCTGGACTTTGTCGTTTACTATTCATGACTCATGTCAGTTACTAGTGAGCACTCGTCAGTTACTAGTTAGAACTCAGGCAGTCATAAGTAAAAACGCTGCTACGAATTTAGCAGTAACTAGGTCACAGCACAGCTAGCATCATACGGACGACGCCGCGAGAAGAGGGAAGAAACAGACATATGTTCTAAAGATGAGTATTGTATATTTCAGTCAATAAATGTAATACTAACTACCTCAATGTTTTAGATGTCAAAGGATCCTGCACCAGTAACTTTATTGACAGCTAGACTGGGACGAGTACTAAACAAAAAGGCGACGAGGTCCCAACAAATGGCGACGAGGACAACGAAGAACCAGATTGCGACGAAATATTGATGTCTGACATTACGTTGCGCTATATTTTGCTTTATTACAGGTCTCGGAGGATCCAGTATATTATCTTTTGATTCTATTGCAGGGTTATGACTAAATTTCTATATTTTTCACTATTTGTTTATATTATTTTTACACCATGGCTAATGCTACTAACCCTGCCACTGCCACTGCGCCGCAGATTCCTGCGCTCGATGCACAGCAGCTAATACAAATGTTTCAGTTTGAGAACCAACAAATTGCCTTGCTACTGTCCACTGGCCGCACCTGTGTCTCCAACTACGCAAGTACCACTGCAGCAACCACCACCAGTAATTCCACCCAACTAAACCGGGACGAGTACTAAACAAAAAGGTGACGATGTCCAAACAACAACAAATAAAACCATACACTCTATGATCAAGGTAGATCCCGAAGCCACAGTATTCAAAAAACGTTCAAATGTTTGTAAACGTATTGGAGGAAACCGCTATGGTCATCAGGCCCTAGACTTGCAAACCACTTAAACTAACTTTCGATAAGGACAACACACATACTCATCTCTAAGGGACGACTCGAACCTCCGGTGGAAACGGCTGTGCCACGACAGAGTGGACGAGCACATTGAGGCGCAATGCTCCGATGCGCGAGGCCGTTTCCCGTCGGGGGTCCGAATCCTCCCTCGGGCTTAGATATTTGTGTTGTCTTTAGTAAAAGTTAGTTTCTAAGTAGTTTGTAATTTTAGGGACTGATGACCCCCCAGTTAAGTCCCATAAGCTTACTAAACATTTGAACATTTTTGGAACGACCGCCCTGACAGTAGCATGACGCTTTACAGTATGTGGCCATTCCACGCGACTCGCAGTAGTCCTATTTTTAGTTGGAAGTAGGCCTATATACCACTATCCTCGCGCTAAATTCGCCATATGACGTTCAGGAATAACCAACGTGGAGACTTAATTGCAGCCGCGCGCGGATGGCCGCGCGATCTCAGGCGGCGAATCAGGGATTGTGCGGTCGTTTCCATCGGAGGTTCGAGTCCTCCCCCTCGGACATGTGTGTGTGTGTGTGTGTGTGTGTGTGTGTGTCTTGTCGGTTTGTTAGTTTAAGGGCGGATGTTGATGAAATTGACCAAAAATGTCACCTTTCGATTTGTTGTTGTTATTATGGTCTTCAGTCCGGAGACTGGTTTGATGCAGCTCTCCACCCTACTCTATCCTGAGCAAGCCTTTTCATTTCCTCCTAAGAACGGCAACCCATATCCACTTGAATCTGCTTACTATACGCGTCTCTTGGCCTCCCTCTGCGATTTTTACCCCACACACTTCCCTCCAGTGCTAAATTTACGATTCCTCGATGTCTAAGAATATGTCCTACCAAGCGATCCCTTCTTTTAGTCAGGGTATGCCAAAAATTCCTTTTCTCGCCAATTCTGTTCAGTACCTCTTCATTAGTTATGTGATCTACCCACCTAACCTTCAGCATTCTTCTGTAGCACCACATTTCAAAAGCCTCTATTCTCTTCCTGTCTGCACTGCTTATCGTCCATGTTTCACTCCCGTACAAGGCAACACTCCACACAAATGCCTTCAGAAAAGACTTCCTTACACTTAAATTAATATTCGATGTTAGCAAATTTCTCTTTTTCAAAAATGCTTTTCTTCCCATTGCCATTCTGAATTTTATATCCTCTGTACTGCGACCATCGCATGTTATTTTACTACCCAAGTAACAAAACTCATCTACCACCTTCATTAGCCGGTCGCGGTGGCCGAGGAGACTGAGGCGCTCTAGTCACGGTCTGCACGGCCACTACGGTCGAGGGTTCGAATCCCCCCTCGGGCATGGATATTTGTGCCGTCCTTAGTATAAGGTAGTTGATAAGTAGTTTGTAAGTTTAGGGACTGATGACCCCGTAGTTAAGTCCCATAAGCTTAACAAACATTTGAACATTTTTTGAACCACATTCATTGTTTCGTTACCTAATCTAATTCCTTCAGCATCGCCTGATTTTCTAAGACCGCATTCCATTATTTTTGTTTTGCTCTTGTTCATGTTCATTTTATACGCTCTCTTCAACACACTGTCCATTCCATTCAACTGCTCTTCCTGGTCGTTCGCTGTCTCTGACAGAATTACAATGTCATCAGCAAAACGCAATGTTTTTATTTCTTCCCCCTGAACTTTAATCCCTATTCCAAAATGTTCCTTGCTTTCCTTCACCGTCTGCTCAATGTACAAATTGAATAACATCGGAGAAAGGCTACAACCCTGTCTTACTCCCTTCCCAACTGATGCTTCCCTTTCATGCCCTTCGAGTATAATAACTGCGGTCTGGCTTTTGTACAAGTTGTAAATAACTCTCCTTTCCCTATATTTTACCCCTACTGACTTCAGAATTTGAAAGAGTGTATTCCAGTCAACATTGTCAAATGCTTTCTCCAAATCTACAAAAGCTAAAAATGTAGGTTTGCCTTTCCTTAATCTTTCTTCTAAGATAAGACGTAAAGTGAGTATTGCCTCCCGGGTTCCTATGTTCCTCCTGAATCCAAACTGATCTTCTCCGAGGTCAGCATCTACCAGATTTTCCATTCTCCTGTAGATAATTCGTGTTAAAATTTTGCAACCATGACTTATCAAACTGATGGTTCTGTAATTTTCACACCTGCCTGCGCCCGCTTTCTTTGGAATGGGAATTATTACATTTTTCTTAAAGTATGAGGGTATTTCGCCTGTCTCATACATCCTACACACCAGTTCAAATAGTTTTGTCATGGCTGGCTCTCCCAGAGACTTTAGTAGCTCTGAGGGTATGTCATCTACTCCTGGGGCCTTGTTCCGACCTAGGTCTTTCAGGGCGCTGTCAAATTCATCTCTCAGTATAGTATCTCCTATTTCATCTTGATCTACTTCCTCTTCCCTTCCTACAACATCGTTTCCAAGTTCATTTCCTTTGTAGAGCTGCTCTATGTACTCTTTCCACCTTTCAGCTTTCCCTTCTTTGCTGAGAACTGGTTTCCCATCTGAGTTCTTGATATTCGTAGAATTGCTTTTCTTGTCCCCAAATGTCTCTTTGATTTTCCTGTAGGCGGTATCTACTTTTCCCCTTCTTATACATTGTTCTACAGATTTGCATTTGGCTTCTAGTCACTCCTGCTTAGCCCTTTTGCACTTCCTATCAATCTCATTTCTTAGTCGTCTGTACTCCATTTTGCCTGTTTCATTTACTGCATTTTTATATTTTCTCCTTTCATCAATTAAATTTAGTATTTCCTGTGTTATCCAAGGATTTTTGGTAGGTCTTGCCTTTCTACCTTTTTTGTCCTCTGCTGCCTTCACTATTTCATCTCTCAATGCTACCCATTCCTCTTCTACTGTTTTATTTCCCCCTGTTTCTATCAATTGTTGCCTAAATCTCCCTCTGAAATTCACCAGAACTTCACGTTCCTTCAATTTACCTAGGTCCCATCTCCTTATTTTCCTACCTTTCTGCAGTTTTTTCAGTTTCAGCCTACAGTTCATGACTAACAAGTTATGGTCAGAGTCTATATCTGCCCCTGGGTATGTCTTGCAGTTTATAACCTGGTTCCGGAATCTATATTTTACCATTATAAAATCGATCTGATACCTTCCGGTGTCACCTGGTCTCTTCCAAGTATATAACCTTCTTTTGTGATTCTTAAACCACGTATTTGTTACAATTAAATCAGGTTCCATGCAAAGACTTCCTCTTTCATTCCTTCTGCCCAGTCCATATTCACCTACTATTTTTCCTTCTCTTCCTTTTCCTACTACCGAATTCCAGTCTCCCATCACAATTAAGTTTTCCTCTCCCTTACCTGTCTGAATAATTTCCTTTAGCTCCTCATATATTTCTTCGATCTCCTCATCATCGACAGAGCTAGTTGGCATATAAACCTGTACTACTGTTGTCGGTGTTGCCTTTGTATCTATCTTGACAATGATAATGCGATCACTGTGGTGCTCATAGTAGTTTATCCGCAATCCTATTTTCTTATTCATTATCAGTCCTACTCCTGTGATACCCCCAACTGATTTTGTATTTATAATCCTGTACTTACCTGACCGGAAATCCTCTTCATCCTGCCACCGAACTTCACGAAGCCCCACTATATCTAACTTCAACCTATCCATTTCCCTTTTTAAATTTTGTAATTTTCCTACCCGATTAAGGGATCTAACATTCCACGCTCCGACCCGTAGAATGCCAGTGTTGTCTTTCCTGATGATCACATCCTCATGAGTAGTCCCCGCCCGGAGATCCGAATGGGGGACTATTTTACCTCCGGAATATTTTACACGAGAGGATGCCATCATCATATTTTCATACAGTAGAGCTGCATGTCCTCGGGAAAAGAAACGGCTGTAGTTTCCCCTTGCTTTCAGCCGTTCGCAGTAACCATGTAGCAAAGCCACATTAGCTGATGTTACAGGGGCCAGCTCAGTCAATCATCCAGACTGTTGCCCCTGTAACTACTGAAAAGGCTGCTGCCCCTCTTCAGGAACCACACGTTTGTCTGGGCTCTCCACAGATACCCCTCCGCTGTGGTTGCACCTACGGTACGGCTATCTGCATCATTGAGGCACGCAAGCCACCCCACCTCGGCAATGTCTGTGGTTCATGGGGGTGGCCTTTCGATGTATTTCTTTTATTTGTTAGTACAACTCATGGACAATAAGTTCACAATGTTTTAGTGTTGAAATCGCATCCGAAGAGCATGAAAATGAATTAAAAGTGTGACGCGACCTCCCTGGTACGCCCACGTTTTGAAGCCGCACTTCAATACCAGCTCAGTCAACAACGATTCTGTGTATTACTTTCAACCAAACATGTGCGGGATACATCTAGAAGGCCGTGATACATACTCCTTGGTTTTATAGATCATCTTTGACTCTGTTCCGTATTTTATAAATAATAACACACTAGCTGCAGCTTTTATAACGAAGCAATATATATATATATATATATATATATATATATATATATATATATATATATATATATATATATTTTTTTTTTTTTTTTTTTTTTTTTTTTTTTGTCGTGTGATACTGACAAAGATTTATACAAGTGTTCGATTTTTTCTTCATTCAGTTATGCCACGATCACAAAGAGTGTATAAAAAAACTGGATAAACTGCATTTGAATAAATTAGTGAATAGACGACGTGAGAAACAACGACAAACCAGCAATGAGGCTACGTCCGATGTAAGAACATCTGCTGAAAATGTGAACTCGTCTCCTAGCAGCTCCAAGCGAAAAATTAGTGAGGTGAATGGTGCATACTACCGTGATGAATCCCTGTTTCTGGTCGATCCTGCACTTCTCAAAAAGTGTGTTCATGGCAAAACCCAGAATCCCAATGCGTCTCTAAATTCACTCATATGGAAATGATGCCCTAAAACCACAAATGTTCAAATTTTTGTAAATCTATTGGACTCAACTGCATCGTTATTAGTCCTTAGCTTACAAACCACTTACACTATCCCAAGGATAACACAAACACACAAGCCCGAGGGGGACTCGAACCCCCGACCGCGAAGGGCCACGCGCACCACACCACGGCGCCCCAGTGCGTACTGCCAGTTCGCCACGGCTCCTAAAACCACATTTGCATCTGTTACAGTTGTCAGAATTGCAACTTATGATGCAGTTCTTGTATTTAATGATGGGAACGTCGGGAGGATGAAGGTATTAGGAAGAACGGGCTACAAGATAGGAAGTTTTACTCGCGACATCCTGAGAAAAATAGATTTAGAGCGCGTCTCTGCGGCTGAAAAGCCAGTTGAAGATCTGGTAAAGAAAAAAAAAGGCAGACAACAAAAAACCAAAAAAGTCTTGAAGGGAAAGACGAGGCAGAATACAGATGTGGTGCCTTCTGAAGAAGTGACATACGAAAAAAGTTAGGTTGAACTTTACATTGAGTTTCCTGAAAAGTTTGTTTTCTAATGTTTATGTTCCTTTCTCTCGGATTCTATGAATGGTGGAATTATGAAATTCTGTACACTTATTTCTGTAAAGCTAATAAACGTTGTCTCAAGAGGAAATATTGAAATTCAGATTGCAAACTAAGATATGGAGCAAAGTGCTTGGCATTTTGAATGAATTTGAAAGTTTTGTGAAATTATAATTTAAAAATTATGAAAATTCTCCTATTTCACCTATTCCAAAAACCTCATGAGAGAAGCTTGCAACATATAAGGAGATGAAACACATAAATTTTTGTAGAAAGCTCTTGAGTACTTCCTGAGAAAAATGAAAATACATTATTTATTGAAAATAAAACTTCAAATTTCATTAAAGAATTTCAGTTAATATAATCAAAGGATTTTATATGTTAATGTGTTACTTTCATGTAAAGCGTGTTACAAAATTTCATTGCCATATCTCCAAAACTGAAGATTTGGTGCATTTTTGAAACAGTGTGTGTTTTTCATCAACGTCCCCCTTTAAGTAGTTTGTAATTCTAGGGACCGATCACCACAGTAGTTCAGTCACTTAGGTTTATACACTTTAGAACATGAAAATGCAAACAACATTACTTCCATGTATTACAAGCGCCATACAGCGGTCGGAGCGCGCGAATAGTGGTATACCGGAGTACTTCCAACTTACACCTGACTACATCTACATCTACATACATACTCCGCAATTCACCGTAAGGTGCGTGGTGGAGGGTACACTATACTACTACTAGGCATAAACTTTCCTATTCCACTCCCAAACAGAACGAGGAAAAAAAGGAATGCTTATATGCCTCCGTACGAGCCCTAATTTCTCTTATTTTGTCTATGTGATCACCACGCGAAATGTAAGTAGGCGGTAGGAAGATCGCACTACACTCAGCTTCAAATTCCGGCCCTCTAAATTTACTCAACAGGAATTCACGAAAAGAACGTCGTCTTTCCTCCAGCAATCCCCAATTGAGTTGCCGGAGCATTTCCGTGATACTTGCGCATTGGTCGAACCTACCAGTAACAAACCTAGCTACTCGCCTCTGAACTGCCTCTATGTCTTCCTTTAAACGGGTCTGCTGCGGGTCCCAAACATTTGAGCAATACTCAAGACGTGGTCGTACAAGCGTTTTATACGCGGTCTCCTTTACAGGTGAAGTACATCTTCCCAAAATTCCCCCAATAAACCGAAGTCGGCTGTCCGCCTTACTGACAACTGCCCTTACATGTTCGTTCCATTTCATATCGCTCTGCAATGTTACGCCTAAATATTTGAACGACGCGACAGCATCAAGAAGCTCACTACTAATGCTGTATTCGAACATTATGGGATTGTTTTTCCTACTCATACGCATCACCTTACATTTTTCTACATTGAGAGCTAGCTGCAATCCTTCGTACCAACTAGAAACTTTGTCTAAGTCATCCTGTATGCTCTTACCGTCAGTTAAAGACGACACCCTCCCATAAATCACAGCATCATCAGCAAACAGCGGCAAATTACAACTTACTCTGTCCATCAGATCATTTATATAGGTAGAAAATAATAGCGGTCCTATCACACTCCCCTGGGGTACGCCTGACGATATACTCGTCTCTGATGAACACTCGCCGTCGAGAACAACGTACTGCGTTCTATTACTTAGGAAGTCTTCCAGCCAGTCACAAATCTGTGAACCTATTCCATAAGCTCGTATCTTCGTTAGCAGTCTGCAGTGTGGCACGGCGTCGGACACCTGTCTGAAGTCGAGAAAAACACAATCCGCCTGTTGCCCTTCATCCATGGCTCGCAAGATGTCATGTGAGAAAAGGGCAAGCTGAGTTTCACATGAACGATGTTTCCTAAACCCGTGCTGATTCATTGAAAGAAGCTTTTCCGTTTCAAGGAAATTTACTATATTCGATCTGAGAATATGCTCCAAAATCCTACATGAAACTGATGTCAACGATATTGGCCTGTAATTGTGTGGGTCAGTTCTCTTTCCTTTCTTATAAACGGGATTCACCTGCGCTTTTTTCCAATCACTAGTAACTTTGCGCTGAATTAAAGATTCGCGATAAATGCAAGCTAAGTAGGGGGCCAATGCCGCAGAATACTCTATGTAAAACCGAACTGGTATTCCATCCGGACCAGCAGACGTTTTCGTATTTAGCTCTCTCAGCTGCTTCTCTACACCGGAAATACCTATTACTATGTCCTCCATTTCGGAATTAATACGCTGATCAAACGATGGTACATTTGTGCGGTCCTCCTGCGTGAAAGATTTCTTAAAGGTTAAATTTAGAACTTTGGCTTTCCGTTTGCTTTCTTCTATTACTGCCCCGGAATTATCAACGAGTGACTGGACAGTGGGCTTTGACCCGCTTATCGATTTTACATAGGACCAGATTTTTTTAGGGTTCTCGGAAAGATCTTTTGGGTAAGATATGGCTGTGGTAATTATTGTATGCTCCGCGCATCGATCTTTTTATAGACACACGAATCTCTACTAACTTTTGCCTGTCATCATTTGCGTGTTCTTTTTTGAATCGAGAGTGCTTTCTCAGCAGCTTTCTAACATTATTATTATACCACGGTGGATGTTTTCCATCCTTAATCGTCTTTACTGGCACATATTTCTCTAACCCTTTATTTACAATGCACTTAAATTTTTGTCCACAATTCCTCTACTTCCATAGTCCCGGAATTAAACGATGCCCATTCATTTTCTAAGTGCGATCCTAACATTTGCTTATCGGCTCTTCCCAACAAAAACACGCTCCTAGTCTTCTTGATTGGTTTATGAAATTGGGTCACCATCGACGCTATGATAATATCATGATCACTAATTCCTGTCTCTATACAGACATCGTTAATAAGGTCAGGCCTGTTCGTGGCTATAAGGTCTAGAATATTTCCATTGCGCGTGGGTTGCCCGTTTAACTGCTTAAGACAGTTTTCGGAGAACGTGTCCAAAAGTAGCTCGCAAGACTGCTTGTCTGTACCGCCTGAAATGTAACTAGAGAGGTGCAAATCTATACTCTTAGGGTTGAAGTCTCCCCCGAATAATAGTACATGGCCCGGACACCTATGCACTACCTGGTGTAGACTTTCCTTGAATGATTGTAAAACTGCTACAGCAGCACTGGGGGGCCTGTAAAAATACCCAACTATTAACTTTACTTCTTTTAGACCTGTTATACGTGCCCAGATAACTTCACAGTTACTTTCAACTTCGATATCACTAGAAACTATATCTTTGACCACAGCGATGAACACTCCTCCAGTTGCATCCGATCTATCTTTCCGATATACATTCCACGCCTCGCTAAATATTTCTGAACTTGCCACATCATGATTTAGCCAGCTTTCGGTGCTGAGCACAATAATTTCCACGCAGTACGGCAAATTCGGGAACTTTGTTTCTAATACTTTGTAAGTTCGCGGCTAATATTTTGATATTCGAATTTTTCAGCCTAACGTGGCCTACTACTGCCACTTTGGAACGTAACTTTATCATACATAATATGTTCAAATATTTGTCTACATCTAGGGAAAGACTCCGCAAATCACATTTAAGTGAATGGCAGAGTGATCATCGAACCGTTTTTATGATATTTCTCTACCGTTCCGTTCTCTAATAGCACGCGGAGAAAAAGGATCTTCTAAATTTCTCCGTTTTCGATCTTTCCGTTTTATCATGTCTCTCTATTTAGGTGTTTGCTAAGAAAATATTCGCATTCGGAAGAGAAAGTTGGTGAAAGAACTTTCGCAAACAGATCACGCCGTAACGAATAAAGCCTTTCTTTAAATTTGTCCACCTCAATTTATGCATAATTTCCGTGGCACTCTTCGCCACCATATCACGAAATACAAAACGAGCTGCCCTTCTCAGAACTTTATCTGTATCAGTCTTCAGTTCCACTTCGTGCAGATCCCACAATGGACAGCAATACACCAAAATATGACGCGTAAGTGTAATGTATCTGTTTGTTTTAGTAGAACTGTTGATCTTCTAACTGAAAGTGTTATGTCAATGAAACGTAGCCTTTGGTTCGCCTTCCCTTACGACAATTGCTATGTGTTTTTTCCAATTAAAGTTATTGGCATTTTTGCTCGAGAGTAGCCGAGCGGTCTGGAGCGACACGTTACGGATCGCGCGGCCTCCCGCGTCGGAGGTTCGAATCCTCCCTCGGGCATGGATGTGTGTGTTGTCCTTCGGTTAGTTTAACTTAGTTCAAGTAGTTTGTAAGACTAGGGACTGATGACCAACGTAGTTTGGTCCCATAGGATTACTAACATTTGAATTTGATTATGGGATTTTTAATTCCTAGGTATTTATTTGAATCGACGGCCTATAGATTTGACTGATTTGTCGCGTAAAAGTTTAACGGATTTCTTGTAGTGCTCATATGGATGACTTCACACTTATCATTATTTCCGGTCAACTGCCTATTTTTTTCAACATGGAGATATCTAAATCAATTTGCACTTGATTTCGATTTTTAGATGACTTTACGTTTACAGATTTAATAGATAAATGACAGCATCATCAACTAACAGTCTAGGAAAGCTGGTCACATTGTGTCCTAAATCGTTCCTGAGATAAGGAACAGTACGGGTCCTATACAGGGCCACTGAGAGCTAACACCGGGCCCGGGGCAGGAAGAAAGATTGGGCCCCAACTCCAAATACAGCAGTCAATTTCTTAAAGAAGGTTTTACGTTGTTTTTAACACTTTATTTCCTACTGTCTCAAATTCGCATCATACCGTTGTAACCTTTATACGTGGAAGAATAATTATGTTCCAGAGCCATTGCCGACTGAAGCAAATTGTACACAACGGGCCCACTGCGTGTGACGTGTGCTGCCATAAACTGAACGTTGACTGTACTTGTACGACGACTCTCGTTTATCGTGCTCGTGTTGCGAACAAAGAGCCGAGTTTGTGTTCATACTTTATGAGATAAAGCTAAATACATAGGGAAGTTTCAATCTGAAAATAGTTGGTTTTGTTAGGTGTTGCAGTTCACTTTGAGACGTGATGTAGATAAAACTTTCAAAAATGTCCAAATGTTTGTGAAGCTCACAAACTTCCTATGAACTGTTGTTGTTGGTGTTGTGGTCTTCAGTCCGACGACTGGTTTGATGCAGCTCTCCACGCTACCCTGTCCTGTGCAAGTCTCTTCATCTGAAAATACGTTCGGCCACCTACATACTTTTCGATCTGGTTACTGTATTCGTCCCTCGGTCTCCCTCTACGATTTTTACCCCACACACTTCTAAGTTGACAATTCCTTGGTGTCTCAGAATATGTCCTACCAATCTATCCTTTCTCTTTGTCAGGGTTTGCCAGAAACTCTTTTTCTCCCCAATTCTGTTGATCACTATATTAGTCACGTGATGTACCCATCTAATTTTCGTCATTCGTCTCTAGCACCACATTTCAAAACCTTCTATCATCTTTTTGTCTGAACTCCTTACCGTCCACGTTTCACTCCCATACAATGCTACACTCCAGGCAAATGCTTTCAGAAAGAACTTCCAAACATTTAAATTAATATTGGATGTTAACAAGTTTCGCTTCGAACTACCTTATACTAAAGACAGCACAAACATCCATGACTAAGGGGGGATTCGAGCCCCCGATGGGAAACGGCCTCGCGCATCGCAGCATAGCAACTCAATGCGCTCGGCCGCGGCAAACTTTCAGTGGACACAAAAAAGATGTTTATGTAAAAACACTATCAGGGACTTAGGCATCTTTATATGCACATTCAAGAGATAAAATAAAATGCAGAAAGTACGGTAATTTCCATTCCAAAGGGGTTAACACAACATCATTAGGTAACGCAGCAAATACACAAAATACTCACTATATAGTTATATAATTATAAAAATCTAATTTTTTACTAAACATTTTAAAAACTTTCAAACATACAATTTACAAGGGTTTACAAGGTTTCAACACAACACAATTAGGTAAACAGTACATATACGCATTTAGAAACGAATACAGAGATACAGTAATAAATATTGATTAGGAGAGTAGTGTAAAGAAAGATTTCAGGAAGGTAAGACAACGACAGCTAAGGAAGTAGGCGATAGCTCGACCAAGACGTACAAGACAAGAGAGAAAACTGATACGACTTACAAATTAGATTTCAGATGCTACTCAGTAACGATTTTATTTTTTTATTTTTTTTTTTTTTTGTTTGCTTCATTTAATTGTGTTTAGAAAATTTGTTTGCACTTCACTTTTAAACAGACAACCAAGTATTACTGCTCAGTGACCTAAGCATTTCAGTAAAATATAAACTCCCTTGCATGTAAACCAAAATGTTTACATCGGTCTGCTGAATACCACGTAACATGACCTTTCTCTTCCTGCTATCGTTTGGGGGAAGAACGAGGCTGCTCCCGGAGCTGCCTCCGTTTTCACGCAATCTCGGAGTACAGGCAGCTCCATCTTATAGATTTCTCTGGAACTAGTTGGTGGAACTGCTTCCTTCGATCGCCAAACGAAGCGGATTTTCTTTCTGTATGTGATAGGATAATCAGGAAAGAAACTGATCTGCCTTCTTATTGCACCAAAACCCTCAATTCTTTATCAATGCCATGAAAAGTTCAATGACCTTCTGTTCATAATGATATAGACATACGATGACATTCTTAAAATTGTTTTGTTTACTGAACATACGCATTATAAGCAGCTTTATTTACGAAAGCCGTTCCCGCTTCAACATATTTTCCAACTGATTTTTTTTCCTTGCAAGATCAGTCTTTATTCGTCTATTTCAGGTGACATTAGCTTTACGTTCGCGAAGAACTCGATATACGGATGAGCTGCTGACCGCAAAAAGCAATGTCCCTTTAGCAACACCACCAAGCAATAATCACATGACGCTAGAAACGGTGAGCATTATTGCGCTAATACCGTATCTGTCACTTTGTAGCTTTCATGCAGTTGGACGACCCGTTCAGTGTACACGTTGTTTTATTCGTTTGTAGAACACCCAATCTAAAACTGAACTGCCATGTGGAACTTTATGTTAGTTGGGGTATAATACAATATCGCTTACATCACAACACAGACATATGACGTCTACAAATCTATATCTATAAATGTGAATGTCAGATCGGTGTACGTTTATCCCGTCTGAACCACAAGACATAAAGAGCTAAAAATGTGTACAGTTACTAATGTCTACCCGGGGAAGGCTTTAGGCACGGTATTATGGCGATCGGATAGCTATTTATATCTTTTCGGTGTACGCTTATCACGTCCGAACGACAAGACGCAGAGACTTAAATATTTGTACAGTTACTAATTTATACCTGAGGAATGTTTTAGGCACGGTTTTATAGCGATCTGATAGATATTTAGTAATTTGAAGAATATAACGTGAAATGCGGAACAATAATTACTCTTTGAAAATTGTATTTCCCCTCTGAAAATGGTTTTATTGGTTGCATTGTTGCTTGAGGGTTGATAATGATAAAAGGGTGGAGTGTATTGAGATTGGAAGTTACCGGTGTATATAAAATTCTACGTATGTGTGTGTTAATATTTCGCTCTGCAGCGAAAACTACATAACTCAAACGAACGGTCCTTGTCATTGTCCAAAGTCTCCCGTTCTGCACCATAGCCGTTCCATGCCGATAGCTATAAGGGGGTGTAAGATATGGTGGTTGAAAGTCGTCAAATTATAAAAAAATTCGGACTGAAGGCCAGCGATGGCGTTTGCGACTCTATAGCAAGGAGGTTAAATTTAGCGAAACGTGATGCTACAGACCATATCTTTGGTCTATGCGTGCTACAACGTCTTCGGCTCTTTCTCTGTAAGAATAAGAATACGAATAAGGTAATATAAGAATAAATAAATAAAGCAGTAAAAAAGAAATTTCTTTTGATACATCACTTTAAAAAATCGATTTGACCTTTCGCGCATTACATCAAGTGATCGATCTGTGATATTATTACAATCATTAATGTTGAATTTCGTGATTGGATTCTTCGAAACGAGAGCATTTTTACGTGTGATTTCTTATATATTCTTTGATAAGTGTAACATGTTTATAGAAAAAAAGGAGATGGACAGCGAGAGAGAGTGTGTGGATAGGAAAAGTACTAACTCAAGGCTCGAATAAATAAATAAATACCCGGGCAACGCCGGATTTTCAGCTAGTAAGTGATAAATGTTCCCATCTGTGAAGATATTCTAAAACTCAATACCGGTATGCTACAAAATTCATCTTACAACAGCTGTCTGATATTGGCCAGTTCAGAAGCCTGGGCCCTCACAAGGCCCGGGCCCCGGGGATTTTGTCCCCCCTGTCCAACCCCCACCCCCCCCCCCCCCGTCTCCTCGGCCATGGGAACGCCAGATATCACTTCTGTTTTACCCAATGACTTTCCGTCAATTACTAAGTACTGGAAATCTCGAATCGAGAACTGTGACGATATTCCATAAGCAAGCAATTAGATTAGAAGACGCTTGTGCGTTACGCCTACCGGAAATCAAGAAATATGGAATCGATTTGAGATTCCTTATCGATAGCACTTATCAGTCATGTGAGTAAAGAGCTAGTAGCTGGGTTTCACAAAAACGATACTTTCTGAATCCATGTTGACTATGGGTCCTCTTTGAGGTGGTTGATAATGTTTGAGAAAGTATATGTTCTAAAACCCTACTGTAAGCCGACGTCAGTGGTATAGACCTGTAAATTTGCGGATTAATGCTACTGCCTTCTTGAATATTGGAGTGACCTGTGCAACTTTCCAGTCCCTGGGTACGGATCTGAGCGAGTGGTTATGTATTGTAGCTAGATATTGAGCTGTTGCATCAGCATACTATGAAGGGAACCTAACTGGTATAAAATCTGGACTGGGTGACGTTCATTCGTTTACCGATTCAACCCTATAATGCATAGTGTAGCTGATCCGCTACATACCTTATTTTTGCCATTATCTCTCAAACTGATCAACATTTTACCACAAAGTAGCTGCTTCTGTACATAGTGTTACATATGTTAGTTGCTCGTCCTAGAAATTATAAATTTCAGAGTGCTACTGAAGCCGCGGTGGAGTAGCCGAGCGGTCTAAGGCGCCTCGCTGCGAAGCGCGCGATTGCTCGCCGTCGGAGGTTCGAGTCCTCCCTGGGGCAGGAGGTTCTTGTTGTCCTTAAGTTAGTTTAGCTTAGTTTAAGTAGTTTGTATCCTACAGACTGATGACCATGCAGTTTGGTCCGATAGATTTACAAACATTTAGTGCTACTGAATCTCTTCGACAGTTAGCTGCAATGAGTTACTCCTAAGATGTGCGTGTGTTTACTTTAGTATTCCTCCTTCGCCATGTAAAAATAGTTAATCACATAATACTGCTACATTATAAGTTACTTCCTAGAAAGATTAGAGGCATAATAGTGACATTTACTACATCCGGTACATCATGGAAGCACTATATAGCTAACCAACTATAACCTTGTTGTTTGCTAGTAGTGCATTATAATTTTAAGAAATTTTTTTTTTCAATATTTTTCTCAGTATATACGCACTATAAATTAATCGTATAGCTTGAAATAAAAAGTCATGCATTAAAGGGTTAAGATTCTTTAATACTCCAGGGATATCTGCCTCTACTTTAAGCATGCCAGCAGTTGTCCTTAATTCGAATTCTAGAGTATTTCTTTGGTGAAGGAATTCCGGAAAGCTGTATTTCGTAATTCTGCTTTTAACAGCACTCTCATCAGTATCATCACCATTGCTATCGCGTAGTGAATATATTGATTGTGTTTTGCCGCTAGTATAGTTTACATATAACCAAAATTTCTTTGGATTTCCTACGAAATTACGTGACAATATTTCATTGTGGGTCCTGTTTTAAGCTTCTCCCATTGAAGTTCGTGGTAAAATTTGTGTTACTGTAAAAGATTACCAGTCTTGAGGAATTGTTTCTTTTTAAATTTTGGATGATTTTTCCCTCTCTCTCCCTCTTTTATTTACTAGCTGAAAACCCGGCTTTGCCCGGGTATTTATTTATTTATTTATTCCTGCCTTGAGTTAGTACTTCTCCTATCCCTTCTCTCTCATTCCGACTCTTTTTTTCTAAAATCACGTTATATTTATGGGAGAATAAATAAGAAATAAGTCTGTTTCGCATAGTGTACAAAATTATAAGTGCAGTATGCAAACAAAGAAAGATAGTAATCAAAATACAAATGATATATAAAATGCGTACGATGTCCTATTTATTGAGTTATATGTTGTACAATTGCATAATTTTTCAATTATATATTCATTTGTATAAGAAAGTACGCCTGTAAAATCGTTGCGATTACAATTAGTAGCAAAGAAGTAAGAGATTAAAACTTGGTGCGTGATGGGGCAATTTTCCATAAACGTTACTGTTTATATACTCATATCTCATGAACTACGTGTCGTACTGTGATACAATTTCAAAGGTAAATTCAGTTGTATGTGTGTATACTACCTGTAAAATTTCCTGCGGCTACAATTTGTAGTATAAAAAATATAAATTGTAATGTATTATCGAATTCCATAGTTTTATTCAATGAACAGCGGAAAAGTAGTAAGCGAGAAACTTTTTTGCTTTCATTATTTTGATGTGGTTGTCAGCGAGAAAAAGTTTAATAAAGGTTTGAAATTATGTTTAAGGTTTATTGCAAGTCACTAAGTACTGTCATTCTCATGTACTGTATTTATAAAGTCTAATCGCATTACGTGGCAATTTCTTGGGACTATATTGTTTGTGACACTATATCACCTGAACCTTGTGTCGTATGTGGTTCTTACTCCTTCAGCTATTGTTATCTCAGGTGAGGAATATGTGTACCGAATTTGGTTCATATCAGTCCAGTGGTTTAGGAGAAAATGAGCAGCATTATCGCTTAATGCAGCAATTTTCCGCGCATCTCATTGTTTATGACGTCATATCTCCTGAACTATGTATCGTATGTGATTCTTACACTTACGGCGACCGTCCTCATGGATTGAAGCTTACGTGTACAAAATTTCATAAAGATTGGAACAAAACTGTAGATTTGTATGCAACACGTACAAATATACGGACACTCTGCTTTATATATTAGATTTATTTCAAATTCAAATGTTTGTAAATCTATCGGACCAAGCTTCGTGGTCATCAGTCCATAGCTTACAAACTACTTAAACCTAGGTAAACTAACCTAAGGACAAACACACACATCCATGCCCCAGGGAGGACTCGAACCTCCACGACGAGCAACCGCGCGCTCCGCAGCGAGACACTGTAGACCGCTCGGCTGCTCCACCGCGACTAGATTTATTTATTTATTTATTTTCGTAAGAATGATCTACGTGATCTAAATCTCGTGAACTACGTCTCGTACTGTCATACAAACACATACTCCGCCGTGCCCTGGATCAGGAGGACTGAGTGCAGCCAAATCACCGATTGCGACGCTAGATATAAGTTAGATTAAGTTAGACTTAAGAGAAAACGCGAAAACAACACAAGGACTGCAGTGCAAAAGGCCAGACCAGTGCCAGGGGCACGCCCTCCGGAATTAGTTCGGGGGGCACAGGCCAACCAGTAGGTTTGTACATTACTGGCACACCTGTGAGCACTGCAGGGGGGGGGGGGGACACAAAATAAGACACTAAACGTAGCAGTAGCGACTTCCACATGAAACACAACATGGCAACGCACCCTGCATGACACAGCACATACGGAAGACACAACAGCAAAAACAAAACATATCATGTAGCTCAAATGTTCAAATGTTTGTTAAGTTTATGGGACTTAACTACGGGGTCATCAGTCCCTAAACTTACAAACTACTTATGAACTACTTACGAACTAGGACGACACAAACATCCATGCCCGAGGGGGGATTCGAACCCCCGACCGTAGTGGCCGTGCTGACCGTGACTGGAGCGCCTCAATCACCTCGGCCATCGCGGCCGGCTATCATGTAGCATTAGAAGTAGCATAAAAGCACAAAAAATGTAGTAGCATAAGAAGACCCATTTATGTATAGGTATTGGGTTATTGTATAATTAAAATAATGAAAGAAATAAATGCTTTCAGAAAAAAGAGTGATCTACCCTGTTCTGTTTACTACGGCGGGTCAGCACCCTCGTTTGCTAATTTATTTGGTAGGAATCTCTCAATATTTGTCGGTATTATTTCTTCGAATTTAAGCCGCACCTGATACGTACTAGCCTACGCTATATATATTGGAAGTTTATCGAAATCGGCGGGTCGCACTGGGGTCAGTATTACTCGTAGTTTTTTCATAAACAGTCGCTCCCCCTTCCCCTTCTCCCCCTTTTCCGCTTTTCGAAAACAGCGTCGCGGTGCAATTTTCAACCCCGTCCGCCGTTTCCGCCGTCTGGCAGCGTTGCGCAACATTTCGCCGAACCGGAAAGCGGCTTAGCGGCGGGCCGGAAGCTGTCGCGAGCGTAGTTAAAATTTTAAGTCGGCGGGGCGGCGTCGGGAACACACGGGGCGCAGTAATGCAATCGACAGGCGGGCTGCACGGGGGAGGCGGGGGCGGTGTCGCTCGATGCAGCGGCGGCAGGGGCGGCCGGCGCTCGATAGACGGCGCGGTCGATGCGGGGGCGGCGGCGCGTGCGCGGCCCGCGCCGTCTCCTGTGGCAACAGCGGCCCGCACATGTGACTCGCACGGCCGCCGCACGTGACCTCCGACAGCACAGGTAAGTCGCTCCTGCGCCTCTTTCCCGCAAAACAGTTTCTCCGACAGGCCCCGCTTCTTACCGGTCGAAAAGTCACCCCGTGGCGATTCGACCTCGGTACCGGGGCGGGGCCGAGGTCACTGTTCTGCTGCACGATTTGAAAGCATCCGAAAAACAGTCCTCTGCTCGTTTCTACGAGCACGATTCGTTCTGCCGAAATGCTTTACTGCCGTGGTGGAATGGCCGAGCGCCCTGAGGCGCTTTGCTGCGGATTGCGCGATTGTTCCCCGTCGGAGGTTAGGGTCCTCCGTCGGGCGTAGGTGTACGTGTTGTCCTTTTAGAGTAGTGTGTAGGCCTAGGGGCTGATAAACACAGAAGTGAAGTGTCATAGATTTACAAACATTCGGCGCGGTGGAGTAGCCGAGCGGTCTAAAGCGCCTCGCTGCGGAGCGCGCGGTTGCTCGCCGTGGAGGTTCGAGTCCTCCCTGGGGCATGGGTGTGTGTGTTTGTCCTTAGGTTAGTTTACCTAGGTTTAAGTAGTTTGTTAGCTACGGACTGATGACCACGCAGTTTGGTCCGGTAGATTTACAAACATTTGAACATTTTAATACAAACATTCGAACATTTTTGAAACTCGGTATCACGGATAAAATGTTCAAATGTTTGTAAATCTATCGGACCAAACTGCGTGGTCATCAGTCCGTAGCTTACAAACTACTTAAACCTAGGTAAACTAACCTAAGGACAACACACACACCCATGCCCCAGGGAGGACTCGAACCTCCCCGGCGAGCAACCGCTCGCTCCGCAGCGAGACGCGTTAGAGCGCTCGGCTACTCCACCGCGGCTATCTCGGATAATGACGTTAAATTGCGCCACTCTTAACCCTTTCATTCCCAGTTTTGTCCCTTGCCAAGAACGTATTAATAGCTGATATATACCGTATTTTGTGTATCATTCCTTAAAGTCGCCTTGTTGTTGACGAACAATATGTTTCTAGTGCGACATTTTGCCACTTGGTAAGGCGTGTAGCCACTTCTGAGGCATTAATCTGTCCGTCTTGGAGGTTGTGTTACGTTGCCGTCTGTACGTGGCTGTGAGTGTAGTTCATGTTATTTTATTTCTGCAGTTAATGGTCTTGTCTTTGGTGCTGTAGCAAAGATTAGGCTAACATTATTGATCTGACAGTGTTAACCGTCAAAAAAATAACGTCGCAAGTAATAAAATACCTCATTACAAACATCTGTGTTGTGCATGAAATACATGACATATATATATATATATTTCTCTACATATTTTGATGTAGAGTGCAATGAATTTTAATTTGTTCAAAGCTGAATTCATAATGTGGGACTGAAAGGGTTAATAGCGCGATAAACAACCTAACATGGACTGAAAGTAATTATTAAAGCATTTCATAGCTCCGTAGCTCTACTACTTTCACAGCATTACTACCAAGTGAAATCTTGCTTGCCTTGTGCTGCAGTAGCTATTTCGCTAGTCCCCGTGCAATGAATATAACCTGTCTTTATAAATTCTAAACCTCGTAACTTCGAGATACAGCAATATTCATCAACTTGGACGGTAGAAGAGATCAATTTCCTTGCTCGTAACGTAAAAGCGGATTAACCCAATTAGTCAAATAGTTACGTGCTCCTTAAGCCCCATTGATGATGTAACGAATGGATTTCAAATCCCCCTTGCTCCGGGTTTTCTGTGTGCGTCTCCTTAAGCGGATTGCCAGGATAGTTGCTCTGAAATGGCCACGGCCGAGTTCATGCCACACCCTTATAACAGCGAGCTCGTTTTCCGTCTCGGCTAAATCGCTAAGTTTCCTTCTTTATTTTCGAGATATCTGTACATGATCAACAACGAAGTGGTTATACTAAATACGTCATCATTTAAATGATAGCTTACAAGTTTCTTCCCTCTCTGCCTGTCTTTCTCTGTTCACACAGAGACACAACGAACTGTTAATTTTATAGAATAAATCCATACAATTGCAATAAAAAGTTTTCTTATTGACTTTACAGCTGTACATTTCGCTACTTTCTGTGTTAAATTGTGAGTCTGTGGCAATTGTGTTCATTAATTATTTTTCCTTATACTGTATTTCCGAATACCGCAGCCACTCTCCAGTCGTAAAAGGTTTTTCTTTGAGAAGATAAATCTGCTAATAGAGTATTCCTAATTTCTGAAGTGTTTAAAGGTATTTGTGTTGTGTAGGTTAGGGATGCCAGAAACCATTCGTATTATTTTGCTTCATGAAGTGTTTTTTGCGAATACAATGTATGAAAGAAACAATACTTTCAGATCGTGCACTTTTTTCTAGAATTACAGTTGAAACAGATGCTTATTTAAATGTGCTACTTGATAGGTATGTGCATGGGTGTGTATGTGTTATTCTTAGTGTAAGTTACTTTAAGATATTTTAAGTAGTCTGTAAGTCTAAGCATAGCAATTAAGGCAAACATGGTTACAAACATTTGAACATTTTATATTTAGAATGATGACTCAGTTTTCCATTTTTCACAACCTGATTCCTTAAACAAGCTATATTCTTATACAAGTTACAGAGGTAAGCTTTCCTTGAAGACGATATTCAAATACCGCATCACTATTCGCGATGTCAGCTAATATTCTGTAAGAGATTAATGATTTAACCATTCTTTTACCCAAATCGGATTCACATAAGCTTGATGCTACCATCTTCTTTAATGGGTGCCTTATGACAGCCCTGATATTCAGTACAAAGCCTAAGATATTAAAACACAGTGATTGTATGCATAAAAACACTAGTAATTCTGTATGTGATTAATTTGCTCAATTTTATTACTTAGCGACATACCACTACGAGTGTTCCCCTTTTTGAAAATTTGTTGCTTTAGGTTCCTTAACGGTACTGGATAGGTATTCTAAATAAGAGAGAGATATAACGCTTGGAGACTATAGCGGTGTAGCGTGGTTCCCCCGTTATATGTTTACGTGGAAACGGAAGTGGATCTGCGCTCTCCATATAGTCTGGACTTTCACTTTGTTCTGGCCCATAGTTTCGCTTAAATTTTAGCGTGCGTCGTTTCACTCACTCTCAGACCTTATTAGAAATTTATATTGTTCCATTTAAATATAAAGCCGTACTCTTTGCGTTACCTTTAGTAAAGTTACAAATGTTTCTTATTCAGCAAGTTAGTATAAGCTCTCCGCACTATCACTTTCTATTAACCTTGATATCTTCAACTGTTACGAAATACTGAATGTTACATACGACCACTACGGAAGGAACAGAATTGGCAAGAAATTAACTTTTATTTTTGTTCTGTAGTAGTTGTTGTTGTGATATTGAGCTGCATCTTGTTGATAGTCAAACTTTCGATTTATGCGTTCAAAGCTTAGTTTTCAGTTAGAAATACGCATGTTTACGTTCAATTACTAACCAACTTCTGCAGAGAATTACGGAAAATACTGTAGTCATCTCCATAGTGCGAAGTGGCTATAGTGTTGCACTGTAGCTCTGCGTTTAATATATTGGCTCCGCCGTTAACTGCGTGAAAATTAAACTTGGTACGCATAAATTGGATTTCCTCGTTCGATAAAATGCAATTAAACATAATTGCAACAAAAACACCCGCACCACCACCCATGTTCCCCGCCACTCCTCCATATTCACACACACACACACACACACACACACATACATGCACACGCACAAACACACACACTGCAACAACTGCTTCAAATTTATTCGAGACTTGGTTTCCTTCTTTCTCTCTCTCTTTTTTTTTCTTTTTCTTTTTCTTTAACAAAAAAATCTTAATTCTCATAGTATACAAAAACCCATCACCAATTATTTAATGGGTTACTACAATTTGACAGTGAAGTGTTAATTGACTCTGTACAATGCAAAATTTACTGCAGCGACTACTATGGGAGTTTATTCTTGGTTTGTTAATTTTTACATTATCAGTTTAAGTATTTTATCAATTTAAGTATTTATCAATTTATGTATTTTATCAATTTATGTATTTTATCAATTAATTTATTTTAATTTATTATTAATTTTGCGCAGCAATGTATTAAAACAAGAAATAAACAATGTGAATGGTAGAGGAAGAAAAGTATAATTTGAGGAATGTGATGTTCTGCGTCGGTAACTACGTCGATAATAGGAGATAAACAGTCATAGAGAGCAAACATTTCGTTGGAAAGAACAGTAGGCGCGAAAAGGAGTAAGTCTGGCTAAGATTAAAACATGCAAAACGGCTTCTACAATTTCATGAAAAGTATAGTGTGTTTCTCTCGGTAAATATTACTCGTTGAGTTGCATACAGGATCGACGAAAAGAGTGCTACATGTTTGAATTTACGGCCAAAAACAATTATTTAAAAAAGGATAACACACACTCACGCATGGATGACCACCCATGCGTGAGCTGTGCACGTGTGAATGTGTGTTTTCTTTTCTGAAGAAGGTTTTTTGACCGTTAGCTCAAAGGTGTAACCGTTTTCTAGACTTGTTTGCTTCCAGCTAAGCGTGTCATCTGTATAGCAAGTAGCGAACTATCATTTTCATAATACAGTTGTTTTTTGAACCCGGTCTTTCTATTGTTAAATTGTGTAATTTGAAGAATGTAACAGATAGAAATAGATGAAATGATTATCGTATCCCGAAATATTCTAAATATTCCTTAGCATTCAAGTCAAGTAATTTTTTATTGGAATTGATAATGTATTCAAAAGCTTGTATAGGTAAAGGTTTTCAGTTCATAGTTTCCGTTGTCTGTATGGAAAATACTGCAATAACTCTTCAACAATCTGTCTGAGTACATTATTGGAATATTTAATTAGTAAAACTGTTATATTGGTACATTTTCCAGTTTAAAGTTTAAGTTTATTCCTGATTTGTTCCCCAAATTTCCAAATTATTCTTTAGAACTTTGGTCAAGTAATTTATTAACTGAAATAGTTAATGCATTTAAAATGTTGTATATGTAAAGTTTTTCAATTAACAGTTGAACTTTATTCTTTGTTTTCCACTACCTCCCACAATGTCAAATCCTACGAAAAAGTTATTTAAAATATTCTTCAGCAGTCTGTCGAGTAACTTATTCATCAGAATGGTTAACTGTTTCAAATTTTATATATGTATGTGGTGTCTGTTCTTTCAGACATGTCAATAATAGACATAACTGTAAGTTGGAAAATATGTGTGTATAACATTTTAAACATATTGACGAAATGTATGACATTAACTGCGAATGGGTAAAGTTGAAAATGTGTACCCAGCCGCGATTCGAACCCGGTTCTCCTGCTTTCTAGGCAGTTGCGCTGACCCCTGCAGCACTGCGGACACAGCGATCATCAGCCATGCATGGAATTACTAAAGGCCGCTTCCCGTCAGATACAAATTTGCAACTTTACCCTGCCCACTAGAACTCAAACTCGTAGTTACTTAGTACTGATTCCCGTAAGAGTATGGGCCTAGGAGTGCCTCCGCACTGAAGAGAGGATCATTGTCCGTCATCAGTACTAAGTTACTACGAGTTCGAGTTCTAGTGGGCAGGGTAAAGTTGCATATTTGTATCTGACGGGAAGCTTGCTTGAGTAATTCCGTGCAGAGTGATGATCGCTGTGTCCTCAGTGGTGTAGGCGTCAGCGCAACTGCCTAAAAGCAGGAGACCCACGTTCGAATCCCGGATGGGTACACATTTTCAACTTTACCCATTCGCAGTTAATGTCATACATTCCATGAATATGTTTAAAATGTTATACACGCAGATTTTCCAACTTACAGTTCAGTCTATTATTGTTCCCCCTCCATTATATTCATTAGTAATTGTTTATTTTTTAACAGTAGAGACAAAGATGAAATTTCTCATGTGCCTGAATTTAAGTGTAAACGAGTGACATATCTTTCAAGTCTGTATCTAAAAAATGTCACTTCTTTGATAAAACAGTGAAGTCTGAAGATGGCTTTAGAAGCCGAAAACCGGTTAACGACATGAAATAAACTTGTGCAACATACACAAAACTGTGATTTTTAATTCACACCAGGAAACCAGTCAAACTAATGACTGCGGAAAAGCTTCTGCGTCACTCGGTTTGAATGTCCCAACAGTAGGCTGCTACTTTCACTTCACTTGTCGAATGCTCATTTGTGCACATGAATATCTACTGAGTTCTTATTCTCCCGCGTAAAATAGCAGTTCTTTGCTGTCTGTGGGTGAAGTCTGCGCTGCTTTTTGTAACCGCGAACCGAATGTGTTATTAATGTGCGTTCTCCCAGTACTAGGCACAGTTGAAAGCAGTGCCCAGGGACATACACGACCTGACGCCTGCAACCTGAATGCCACCCCACCATACCTTTGAGTGGTCTCAGCCTTCAGAAAGGAGTGCTCCCCTCTCGCGACAAACGAAGGCTGACCCCTACGCATAACGACGCACCGTCGAAAGAATGTGCTACAGAATAGTGCTACTTGTGGTAATAGAAGAACAATTCATCACATGTTGAGCGCTGCCCGATCGTTTCCGGAAATTTCACGATTCCTCTACTTCTAGCGTGAGTGCAGATTAGTTTATATTAGTGCTCGTTTCAAAGACCATGAATACGACATTTCATAATGAACGTGTCAGTTTAAAAAAAAGGCAACTTCAAACGATATTTGAAATCATGCATTGTTTTATTTTAGAATCTTTAAATTTTTTATTAAATTACTAATTTATACCTAAAAATTCATCAACTGAGTACAAGGAGTTTCCATTCAAAAAGTCTTTTACTTTCTTTTTAAATGGTATTTGGCTATCTGTCAGACTTTTGAGGCTATTTGGCAAGTGACTAAAGACATTTTTGGCAGCATAATTCACCCCGTTCCGGGCCAAAGTTAGATTTAACCTTGTAGTTAAGATCATCCTTTCTCCTAGTGCTGCAATCATGCATGCTGCTATTACTCTTCAACTGTGTTGGCTTATTAACAACGAATTTCATAAGTAAGCATCTGTGAAGATTCCTAGTTCCTTAAATAGATCTTGTGTGGGCATGAGCTATTAATCTGATTCCACTCTGTTGTGCGAGAAATACTTTTTTACTCAGTGATGAATTATCCTATATGATGCCATATGAGGGAAATGAATAAAAATGGGCGGAGTATGATAATTTTCTGAGATGTCTATCACCAAAATTTACAATAACCCTAAAAACATAACACTCTGTACTCAAACGTATCAACAGGTCATCAATGTGTTTCTTCCAATTCAATCCCTCATCAATGCACACTCCAAAAAAATTTGAATGTTGTACCTTAGTTACAGACTTCTATGATTATTAATGGTGTCATGCCATTTACTGTATACACCTCTATATACTGCGTTTTATCGAAATTTAATAGGAGTTCATTTGCATAGAACCACTTAATGATTTACCGAAAGACATTATTTACAATTTCATCAGATAATTCTTCTTTGTTAGGTGTGACTACAATACTTGAATCATCAGCAAAAAGGACTAGCTTTGCATCCTCGTCAATATAGAATGGCGAGTCATTAATATGTACTAATAACAGCAAAGAACCCAAGAAGAATGCCTTTGAGGCCGCAATCTTGATAGCTCCCCAGTTTGAGGAAACAGATGATTTTTGCGCATTATGTGAACTGCTTCTTCAACTTTCTGCACTCTTCCAGTTAAGTACGAATTAAACCATTGGTGCACGGTCTCACTCATGTCACAATATTTGGGCGTATCTAAAAGAATTCCAAGATTTACACCAGTATTTTTCAACCTGTGGATCGCGACCCCCAGGGCGTCGCCGTCACAGGAGGAACCACTTGCACCATAAAATAACTAGGGACCAGTAACACAACAACGCATGCCCGAGTGAAATTTATGTAATGTTAAAATGTTCAAATGTTTGTAAATCTTATGGGACTTAACTACGGGGTCATCAGTCCCTAACCTTACAAACTACTTATGAACTACTTACGAACTAGGACGGCACAAATATCCATGCCCGAGGGGGGATTCGAACCTCCGACCGTAGTGGCCGTGCAGACCGTGACTGAAGCGCCTCAGTCCCCTCGGCCACCGCGGCCGGCGCGGTTTAATGAGCGCTACGGTTAAATATGTACATTATTGCAAGTACAGTGTAGTCAAAACTACAAAATAGTGTTCCTTGTGTAACATTGGTTATTGATTAAATAGATCATAAGTTGTTTCATATTACAGTGAGTTAATGACGAGTAAGCGCAAAGCCTGACAACAGTTTTCAGGAGCCAATCGACAGGTAGAAGAACATGATAAAATAAGTAATTCTGAAAAATTCGTAAAAGTCTACTTCGTTATAAATTGTCTATACAGTAGGGCCTCTCTTAATGAGCAAAATTCGCGTCTGAGTCTTGCCTCGAATGCGTAACACTGGTCAAGCAAAATATATTTTTCTGTCGGAAAGCTTATAAAAATAGGATAATGTGCTCCATTCCACAAAATAGGTAAAAGAAACACCACACAACATTTTGAGATAACACAGTTTTGTTACGATACGTGCCGAAGGAGGGTCGCCAGATTAGTTTTTTATTTGGGAGGCGGTCGCCACAATATATTTACTTGGAAGGTCGGATAGCATATTCGGAAAGGTTAAGAAACACTGATTTACACAATCAAGAGCCTTTGAGAGGTCACAAAAATCTAACTCATGCTAAGGACAAAACACACACACACATACATACACACACCCATACTCGAGGAAGGACTCGAACCTCCGGTAGGAGGCGATGTGGCGGCCGAAACCGTGCGGGCATTCCCGTATGTCGCAAGACAACGTGTGGCTCCTGAAGAAGGGCACCAGTCTTTTGAGACTTGTCAGTAATTGCACGGCAACAGTCTGCGTGATTGATCTCCAGTTGTAATATCAGATAATGTGGCTTTGCAATAGTCACTGCAAACGGAGGAGGACAAGGAAAAACTACAGTCGTTCCTTTCCCCGAGAACATGCAGTTCTAATGTATGAATACATGATGATGGCATCCCCTTGGTTAAAATATTCCGAAGGTAAAATAGTCCCTCATTGGAATATCCGGACAGGGACTACACAAAAGAAAGTCGTCAGAGGAAAAAAAAAGAAACAAAAAATTTAAGAAAATGGCATTCTACAGATCGGCACGTGGAATGCAAGGTCTCTTAAGAGAAATAGATAGGTGAAGGTAGTACATAGCGTGAAGAAATGTGGCAGGGCATAGGGGATGGCCTACTGATCAACTGGAGGCAGAGGAACATGTGCTCCGAGTACCCGGCTAAAGGAGATAATAGTAACACCACCACATTGCACTGAACTTCTTTATTTACATCAGTTACAGTTTACTGCAAATACCATTAGTGATGTAACAAACGTTCCATTTGTACTGTATCTTGCAAAATGTGCAGAAACTGATGACCATCAATCTCGCTGCAAGTGTGACATCAGCAAACAACAGTCTGGCGTACCTTGACAAAAATCCCTGGTGTGATTCGAATCGTATCACAAGCAGCTACAATCATGGAAACTAATTCCTCCGCCGAATCTATCGAGATGTCGTACAACCCCATAGGAAGTAGTCGGGAGGATTCATATCAGGTAAGTTCACAGGACATGGAATAGGACCTCCCATATCTGGTCAGGAAATACAGCAACGAGATGGTTGCATATATCCTCCTTGTTTCCTTGCAGGAAACAAGTAGGTCGCGATTAAGCGGTCGAGCGCTATAAGGCGTCTTGTTGCAGAGCGTGCAGTTGCTCGCCGTCGGAGGTTCGTGTCCTCCCTCGGACATGTGTGTGTGTGTGTGTGTGTGTGTGTGTGTGTGTGTGTGTTATCCTTAAGGTTAGTTTAAGTAGTTTGTCAGGGACTGATAACCTCAGTAGTAAAGTCCCATAGATTTACAAATATTTGAAACAATTTTTGGAAACACGTGGTACAGTCAATAAGTTCTGAGGTTTGACGCCTAGAAGATAGGCACCAATATCTCTCTGTATGTTGCACAGACTGCCACATACCAGGCATAGCCGACCTTAGTTGGCACGGTGCCCTGTGCAAAACTTCCCCATCCCCTCTGGCAGAGGTTACGTACCTTCCATCACGTTCTAAACAATTCTAAGTTTCGTGAATGACATTCTACCAATATATCAAAAGACTGTTTGTTACGACAGTAGTTTCAGAAACAAAATTGCGGAGGTCAGTTGTAGACTAACTATAAAATCCGTGCTAAGTGCTAAAATGAACGTTCTGAGTAAAACGCAAAAAACCTTCTAAAATGAACAGTTTGTCTTTAAGTGCAATTTTTTTCCGCTTTAATTTGTGTCTACCATTAATCTTTAAAGACTTATTACAGTCGAATTAACCATTCAATTTTTATCTTTATGAAAAAAAAATATTTCCTGATAGAAAATAAGAATTGGGCTATGTGCCATACCCTCTACTGTAAAAACCGGGCTCTGTCCAAAATTGGAGTAAATGGAAAGCTGTATTGGACTTTGTGGTCTGGATGAAGGTCAACAAAGGCGTCATACATTCTCTGATAATTCAAATCTTGGCTTAAACACATAAGTGAACTATTGGCCCTTGTGTAATGACTTTCCTCTTGGGGGAAATTGCTGTGTGTTCAACTATACGCTGTGCATCGTCACCTGTGTACTTCCTCTCTTTGGTTTCATTTCCCCTACGGTCAACGTACGTAACGGCACCACGCTTTTTCGATTTAACTAATGTTTCAACCCTACGATTTGTGATGCCATGGATTTCCGTAAATATTTGCTTGCACACTTGTTAGTGATCTCCTTTGCCATCAGGAATCGTATAAAATACACTGTCTACTTTCTACTTTCTGTCGAATCTGTGTACGAACCATGTCGCCTACGTTTAATACTTATGTTTCCCATTAGATACGAATTTTGCTTGACATTATCTCCTAGTTCATAAAACTCATTGAAGATGTTTAGTTTTTGTTTGAAGACAATTCTTCTGCATAGATATGGGCATCATCATGAAACCTACATAAAAGAAGGACATTAGAAGTGGAAACACTGCGTCTAATAACCTATTTTTCACTACTTTGCACTCAGAACAAAAACGCATATACAAACAACTGCAACATTAAAAGCTGAAAGAATACAACTTTGAGCTATTAATATACGACAACCTAGGTCTATGATGTTATAGAGGTATTTAAACCTACCGCAACAGGTGGAGGTTGTTTCTCAGGCACTGTCACATTCTGGCTGTTCTTGTAGGACTTCGCTTCTGCTCCAAGTTTATTTACCATTTCCATTGCAGGAAAAGCAAAAATGAATAGTTACTGCTTGCTACACGATGGAACCTCAACTCAAACAGTAATAACAAAGCTCACTTGCACCTCTGGCCACTGGCACATAGCCCAGATTTTACTTCACAACAGGTGGCACATAGATCGTCGGGCATTCTTGCGAGATACATTAGAACTACTTCCACATCGAATAACAGATAGCCCGCTTTCTACTGAGTAGTGTTACGCATGTAGCCCACATTTTCACAATAAAACAAAATTTTTCATTTTTGGCACTTACCGCGGATTTTATTATCAGTCTACAGTTTATGAACTGTGTGCTACAGTTTTACGTACGACTTCTAGAAGCGCGGGCCCTGTGCGACTGCAGCGTTTGCAAACGCATAAGGCCGGCTCTCATTCCAGGTGGCCGATTGTCGTTTGAGTTACGGATGGTTAAGAAAACACCACATTTCGTCTCCAGTTATTACCGGGTAGAGAAACGTCGGATCACCGTCCGCACAACTGATAGGGTCACCACAAATCGTCATGCGATCAACAAGTTGGTCTTGCGACAGGATTCGTGGCATACTGTGCTGGGCAAAACGAGATATGTTGAGGTCGTCCGTCAGAATTTGGTGGCAATACCGTGGCTGACCCCTGCTGCTGTGAGAGCTGCTACCGATTTGGAGCGGTTAGCATGCACCAAGGTTGCAACTTGGTGAATCTAGATTTCTATTCGAACTGTGCGTCGCCGACCAGTACGCAAATTGTCTTCCAAAGTGTCCTGTCCTTGTATAAAACGTCGGTGCCACCTAAACACAACACCGTGACTCAGTGCGTCCTCACAGTACAACTGATGCATCATTTCATACGTTTCGGCAGGGGTTTTCCCTGATTTCTGGCAGAATGTGATGTTTACCCGTTGCTAAAACTGTGACCTGTCAAGGACCGACTGGCGCAATGAATTCATCGCCACAACAACGTGCCTACGCCTGCCTCCAGTGCACGGTCTCAACTGTCTCTTGGAGGCACGAGAGACTGTTATGGCACCATTCCATGGCGCCACCTGTGCGCTATAGTGTACTAGGGCCGTCATGCCATCAGTCTCAGAACTTATTGACTATACCATGTAAAGCAGGTACATGTACGTTAGTTGTAAATCAGTTGGAACACTGTGAAATGAGTCAAAGCGGTAGGCTAGCTTACTTCCGTACCTCCATAAGCTTCTCTGACCCCGGTTTGTCGCCCTTAAAGTTGTTTAGTTGAGCTGTCTCTATGTCCTGTTAAAATTTGCCTTCACAGTACTTTTATTCATATTTCGTTTGAGTATTTCGAGATAGATAAATTTGTCCATGGTGCCTTCAGTAAATACAAGCTCCCCAGTATCTCTGGAAGACACGCTTCCCCACAGCACCACACTGCCGCCTCCATGTTTAATGATTGCTTCCATGTTTTTGGCCTCCTCGTCTGTGTTTGCTTGACGCAACACTAAACTGCAGCCATCCACGTGGCTCAAAGTATATCTGCATTCACCACTCAACAGAATCTTGTCCCAAAATGCGACATCCTGCCAACAAATCCATCTGTAAAAACCGTCCGCTTTTTTTTTATTTATTTATTTATTTATTTTTATTTTTTTTTTTATTTTGCGTTACACTTACTGACGGACTGTTTGCGCCTCGGCACTCTGATATTGTCCTCAGCACTGTTGAGTCGTGTGTACTAACTTCGGTATGAACGCCTTATGAAAGTTCTGCTATGAAGCAGGGGCTGTTGTCCGCGATAACTGTCGGACAGGATTTTCGATTTATGTGTCATCTTTTTCAGAATGAAACGCTGATTACAATGTTATAAACATTATTACTTTGCTGCCGTTGGTTACCCAGTTATGGCTGTTTGAAATTTTCGGTGTTAAGATGAAAGCTTTTATTCTTTCCATTTCTGGACGTCTTTCGAAATATTCCCTGCTACGAATATGGCTTGACGCTCCGTAGTAGAAAATTCAAATGCTTATAAATCTATGAGACTTAACTTTCTTGGTTATTAGTCCCTAGGCTTACAAACTACTTCAAATAAATTGAACTAAGGACAAGACGCACGCAGCCATGTCCGAGGGAGGACTCGAACACCCGACGGAGAGCAACGGCGCACTCAGCAGCAAGGACCCTTAGACCGCTCGGCCACTCCACCGCGGCGCTCCATAATAGGTCCACGTTGCTCAGAGGGCCGACCAATAGCAGTATTTCAAAAAATCAAATGTTCAAATGTTTGTAAAGCTTATGGGACTTAACTGCGGGGTCATCAGTCCCTAAACTTGCAAACTATTTATGAACTAATTTATAATAAAGACAACACAAACATCCATGTCCGAGGGAGGATTCGAACCTCCGACGGCGAACGGCCGCGCGCACCGCAGCACGGCGCTCCAGTGCGCACTGCTAATCCGCGGTAGTATTTCCTAGTCGTAATTTTTCTGACTACTGTGCGCGTCATTTTTGTCTGTTATCAGTTAATAATTTTGTCTTTTGACGTTCAATTGTAACTCTGAGCAGAGCAGTGAGTTCTATTTTCTGATTTCCGTGTATAATTATATTCTTCTGATTTGATCCATACGAAAGTGGTTTTCTTGAAAGCCTTTGATTGCGAGATCAATGGGTTTGTTTATAAATGGAAATAGTGCTACCAGTCACAATTTTTTATTTATATAGCTCAACGCGTTTCGGATAAATAATTTCCATTATCAAGTGCATTTTTATGTGCTATTCTTTTATTTGTGACGCAGGTGTCTCACTTAACGCTACCACCCCAAATATCTCTGGAACGACAACGGATATTCAAAAACGGTTTTCACCAACATGAACGTACGGCAGGGGCCTAAGAAACTAAATACTATGCGAAATTTTAAAACGTTTACAAATACTATTTTCAACACAAACTTGTGCTTTTTTTAATAGACACTCCCTATTTTTTCGTATGCAATCACTAGCATAAAAATCACATAAACAATGGCGTTTATTGCATAGCAATACGCCAATTACATCCCGAGATATTGGGACAAGAAGTTGACGCTTGAAATAAATTAAGCGCACAGCTAGCGCACGTCCTGAGACTCAGGCGTGAACCTCACGCTGCCGGTAATCGTGATCTGAATGACGTACTACGCCAGTGAAGTGTTAATGTTTGATGTGGTATTGTATGACAACACATCATTTACCCATTTTATTGATTGTACTCTTAAAAGGGGATAGTTTAGTCCCTTCTCGAGCTGTACCTTACTTGAACTGATCCACCTATAATAATGTGTCAAATAATGCGGTTTCAGAATGATGGATGTCCTGCGCATAATGTTTATTGTTGCGAAATGACAACTAGAGGTACAATTAGCGGTAACAGATGTGATTTCACATTTCTAAACCTCATACGTTTTGCAATATGTAGCTTGTAATGCATAGCAACGGCGTCACAGCTACTGACGTTATGTATCGTATGTAGTACTGTGCTCAGAGCACGGGTTGCCTGCACTTGCGCCTGTATCCTGCTGTAAACTAATCAATGTCACCACGGCATGCTCTATCTTCAGTGTACAGGTGTCTCCTAATCCGCTCTGCTGAACTGCTCTCAAACTGTAACGTAATTCACATACGTTGCCACATTAAAACCTATTTTCGTGTGGCTTGTTACATTTGCCTTCATCTAGTCGATATGCCGACCTTCAGTAATGAAGAAAAACTAGACATTATTTTAATTTATGGCGAATGTCACGGAAATGCAACCGCAGCTGTGGCACTATGCTGAACGCTACCCAGATCGGTGGTGTCCGTCACGACGAACCATTGGCAACATCTGCAAGAAACTCACGGAAACAGGAAGCTGGACTCTCACAAAACGTCGACGCACAACGACAGCGACTGGCAATGGAAACGAAATTGCTGTTCTGGCTGCTGTAGCGCACAATCCTCAGGTGGGTGTACGACAGATTGCACGAGATGTAGGAATAGCCACAGTAGTGTGTAAAGAATCTTGCATCGGCATCGGTTTCATCCGTTCCATATCTCACTGCACCAAGAACTGTACGGGAATGACTTTGCATCCCACATTGCACTCTGTCATTTTGCACTTCAGCAGTTGCAAGGTAATCCAGTATTCCTAAGCAATACTTTGTTTATGGAGGAGGCTGCATTTACAAATCATGGGAATGTGAATCTGCGGGACATGCACTACTGAATTCGCCAAGTTGCTCATCAACGATAGTGGAGTGTCAATATTTGGTGCGGCATCATTGCTGACTGTATTGTAGGTTCCTATTTTTACCATGGGACATTAAATGGACAGCGATATGCATCTTTTCTTCAACACACACTACCGCTCGTCATGGAGGATCTAGGATTGGAAACTCGACTATCAATGTGGTTCCAAAATGATGGATGTCCCGCACACACTACAAAAGTTGCCAGAGACGTTCTAGATGCGACATTTTCAAATAGGTGGATTGGGCGGGGAGGTACTGTGCGATGGCCAGCACGGTCCCCTGACTTGACGCCATTAGACTTCCTTCTCTGGGGCGCAGTGAGAGACAGACTGCATCAAGAACCCCCAACGACAGTAGAGGATATGCAACATCGTATTACTGTGGCCTGTGTGGCAATATCTGTAGAAACTCTACAATCTGTGCAACACTCTCTCGTTAAACGTCTCCAAACGTGTATTGATGCAAACGGACGGCACTTCGAACATATGTTGACATAACACAGTTTCAATGGTCGAGATGTGGGTGTATTTTCTATGCTGGATGTAATGCAAAACAATACAGTTTCTATGGGTGACAGGGCACTAGTAAATGAGTTTAGAGCAGTGGAACCAAGTGTGTTATCTCTAATTGTAGCTCTACTTGTAATTTCGTTACAATAAACATACATTTACAATGTGAAAAACGTAACTTTGCGTTGGAAGTGTTTCTTGTTCATTTTTGTGGATTGTTCTTACCTTCCCATTGTGTGACATAGGCAGCGTGAGATTCACGCTTGAGTCTTAGGACGTGCGCTAGCTGTGCGCTTAATGTATTTCAAGCGTCAAGTTCGCGTCGCAATATCTCGGGATGTAATTGGCGTATTGCGATGCAATAAACGCCATTGTTTATGTGATTTTTATGCTATTGATTGCATACGAAAAAATAGGGGATGTCCATTTAAAAAAAAAAAAACACACAAGTTTGTGTTGAAAATAGTATTTGTAAACGTTTTAAAATTTCGCATAGTATTTAGTTTCTTAGGACCCTGCCGTACGTACATGCTGGTGAAAACCGTTTTTGAATATCTTTTGTCGTTCCAGAGATATTTGGGGTGGCAGCGTTAGATGAGACACCATATATACAGGGTGTTTCATTAAGTGTGTTTGCCTCTGTAACTTATAAAATAATAGGTGACGGGAAATTTTAATGCGGTAGGTCAACACAAGAAATGTTACACTTTCTGCGAAGCGATGAACATAGTTCATTGTATCATTTTCCAAAGAGTTACAGCACAAAGATATAATTCTTTAAATGGAACAATAGTTTTTTCTATCGTGCATTGGATTCGTTGAAACCAGTTGCGTCCAAATCAATTTAAACTACATTTCTATCACTGTTAGTTTGGAAGCTACAACCCTTCAAAGTGTAGGAGGCGGAGGCTACGACAGCGTAGCTCACTGGCTGGTGGTCATGAGACAGTGGGCCGTGTCCCAGGAGATAGCCACTCGGCCAGTCAGCTACGCTACCGCAGCCTCCGCCCCCGGAACTTTGAACTGATTTGGACGCAGCTGGTTTAAACGAATCCAATACACGATAGAAAAAACTATTGTTCCATTTAAAAAAATTATATCTTTGTGGTGTAACTCTTTGAAAAATGATACAATAAACTATGTTCATCGCTTCGCAGAAAGTGTAACATTTCTTGTGTTGACCTACCGCATTAAAATTTCCCGTCACCTATTATTTTATAAGTTACACAGGCAAACACACTTAGTGAAACACCCAGTATATATAATTTTTTTTTAGAGCTAACGCGTTGTACAAAGACCACATGATTGAGAATACAGGCCATGTGAAGTGAATAAGTTCGTTCGATCGGTACTGAGTGTAGTCTTCATTTTTGGCTATAACCGCTGCTACACGCCTCAGTATTGGTTCATAGACGCTCCGAATGTCTCGTTGGGGTATAGCAGTTTGTGCTGCTGGCACAGGTTGCGAAAGATGATGTGGTGTAGCACGGGGTGGTCTATCACAGACCAATGGTTTCCCAGTCGTCTACCAGACGTGTCCGACAGATGGGTAAAACGGCGACTCCGGGTAAGCAGTGCAAACCGATGGGCGCTGAAGTGTTGAACGTTGCATGCCCGTGTGGTCCCACGTTATCGTGTTGCAACGTGACCGTCGGGAATGTCTGTAGGTTCCGGAGGGCAACAGGCTTCAACATATAGCGCTGGCTGGTTGGTATGAGGCAATGGGTGCTATTAAAACTACTCGCTAGTTGACATTTGTCACGTGGCGCTACAGTCTTGCCACGTAAATTGCCGGCTACTACTCAGCTGTAGGCGACACACTAACATGGCGGGTCACTTCACAAATGCTGTTAATATCTTTATATGTAAAGCAGTGTCCATGTGTTTGTTTGTGTGTACGTATCGCATACAAATTTACAGTTTTGTTCCAATCTTTACGAAATTATGCGCACGTAAGCTTCAATCCATGAGGACGGTCGCCGTAATTGTAAGGATCACGTATAACACATAGTTCACAAGATACGACGTCATAAACAACGAATGCGAGAAAAACTGCTACATCACGCGACAATGTTGCACATTTCCTCCTAAACCACTGGACCGATTTCAACCAACACCACCTAGAGAGAAGGCCGCGGCGCTCTGGTGTGACGTTAGGCAGTGTAGGTTGCGCGCGCATAGCTGACTGGCTCGCTGCTTCGGCATAGTGGGCCCTGCTCCAGCGGCTACCCATCTGCTATGCGCGCGCAACCTACTCTGCCTGACGTCACACCAGAGCGCCGCGACCTTCTCTCTAGGTGGTGGTGTTTCAATCATATTCGATACACACATTCCTTACCGTAAGGTAACAGTTTCTGCAGGTTTAAGAATCACATACGACACATGGTTCAGGAGATATGACTTCATAAACATCAGTTATCGCAAAAAAATTGCCACATAATGCGACTAGACTATATTCATACATTGTGAGTATGAGAGTACTTTAAACATAATTTCAAACTTTTGTTGAATTTTTTCTCGCTGACAACCACAGTAAAATGACGAAAGGAAAAAAGGTTTCTCACTTACTACTTTTCCACTGTTCTTCTCGGTTGCACAGTGGTAGAGTGCCACACTACAAATCCAAAGGGCGTGGGTTCGATCCGCACCAGGTCTTAGGATTTTTATATGTCACTTTCCACTCCTTTCACCTCTGGCAGTATTGGTCATGTGAAAAATACCGAGTAGCACCGTGATACGGAGCCCACGTTAAACTGTAGGTCCCCCTATAACTGGCTGGGTAAGTTAGTTCGAAGGTCGGAGGAAGGCAACGGCATACCACCTCCAAACAGGACCATGCCTAGTAAAGCACTGTGGTGTTCAAACCAATCTTCGGATTGTTGACTGCTTTACTTACATGGACTAAAACTATAGCAATGCGGTATAACGTTACAATTTATAATTTCTACACTACAAATCTTAGCCGCAGGAAATTTTACAGGCAGTATACACACATACAGCTGAATGTACCTTCGAAGTTGTATCACATAGTTCATGAGATATGAGCAAATAAGCAGTAACTTACATGAAAAACTGCCCCATCATGCACCAAGATTTAATCTATTATTTCTTTACTACTAACTGTATTCGCAACGGCTTTTACAGACATATAGCACTTCCACAAATGAATACATACCTGAAAAATAAATATAACATGTTTTCAGAAGAAAAGGACATGGACAGAGAGAGAAGGGATAGGAGAAGTACTAACTCAAGGCAGGAATAAATAAATACCCGGGCAATGCCGGGTTTTCAGCTAGTATTTTATAAAGCTGAGCAATGTTGGAAGCCAATTAATGGCGGTAACTCAAAAATCTCTGTCGACAGGAAATTTTAAGTGGTCAATAACTGAACTGCAGCAGAAGACGCTTTTTATAGTCCTCAGTTTAATCCCATGTTGTAACCTAACCACAAGTCATGTTATTATGTATCTGACATATAGGCGATTAACCATCTCTAGCAGAACTACGAGGGGCGTTCAAATAAAAAGGTACGAAACGACACAGTGAGCGTAATTGAGGTCTTTATTCAAAAGTAATCACCACAGGCCAGAGCACAATTATCCCACTGTATAACGAGCCGAAGGATTCCCTATTCCCAGAATCCCTATGGCTGAGACAATAGCCAGTCTTCTACCGTGTCCTTCAGTTCGTTGTCCGAGTTGAAGCTTCCCTATGAGATTTTTTTTTTTTTTTTTTTTTTTTTTTTTTTTTTGACGTATCCGGGCTGTACGGCGGATGCTCAAGCTGCTTCCAACTTAAACTTTGTGTGACCCTGCAGACACGTGGCTACGTATTATCATGGATCACTCCCTCCGTTTGCTCGTCATGGACTTGCGTAAACTACAAAGTGTCTCACTGTACACGTTACTTTTAATGGTTTTTCCATGCTCGAGGAATTCGATGAGACCCGCGGCGGATTAGAAGTGCGTACTGGTGCGCCGTGCTGTGGTGCGCACGGCCATTCGCCGTCAGGGGTTCGAGTCCCCCATCGGGCATGGGTGTTTGTATTCAAGTGTTGAAATGTTTGTTAAGCTTATGGGACTTAACTATGGGGTTATCAGTCCCTAAACTTACAAACTACTTATCAACTAGCTTATCCTAAGGATGGCACAAATATCCATGCCCGAGGGGGTATTCGAACCCCCAACCGTAGTGGCCGTGCAGACCGTGACTGAAGCGCCTCAGTCCCCTCGTGTTTGTATTGTTCTTAGGTTAGTTTACCTTAGCTTAAGTAGTTTGTAAGCTAAGGACTAATGACCAAGCAGTTTAGTCTGATAGATTTACAAACAAACATTTGAATTCGACTAGATCGGACCTCGTACGTCGAAACAGAAGGTGAGCATCACCTTGATTGCTGAGGGCACAGCCCTGAATGTTTTAGGGGGTGCTGACGAAGCATGCTTCGCGTTGCTAGATATCGCATTACGTTATCCCAAAGCGTCATATTCAAATGCCGGCCGCGGTGGCCGAGGGGACTAAGGCGCTCCAGTCACGGTCTGCACGGCCACTACGGTCGGGGGTTCGAATCCCCCCCTCGGGCATGGATATTTGTGCCGTCCTAGTTCGTAAGTAGTTTATAAGTAGTTTGTAAGTTTAGGGACTGATGACCCCGTAGTTAAGTCCCATAGACTCTACAAACATTTGAACATATTCAAATTTCATCTGTTTAGTTGCTAAAACGTTTTGTAACTTTTCATTTGAACACCCTTGTAAAATTATGTTCAAATGTTCAAATGTTTGTATAGCTTATAGGACTTAACTACGGGGTCATCAGTCCCTATACTTACAAACTACTTATGAACTAGCTAACACTAAGGACGGCACAAATATCCATGCACGAGGGGGGATTCGAACCCCCGACCGTAGTGGCCGTGCAGACCGTGACTGACGCGCCTCAGTCCCCTCGGCCTCCGCAGCCGGAGTAAAATTATGATTGCTTCGTTCACGGCGATTAAAGCTTATCTCCGTAAGCAAACGCAGACAGAAAAAGCTTCAGATACAACGCTAAAACTGTCATTTCGCGCCATCATTGGTTACCTATAAATATCTTCACACTGGATAATGGTTAGACAAGCTTCCATGTTACGAGCCAATCAGCAATACTGCTTTGCACTTCCTTACAGGTTATTAACGAAATAAGGAGTTTACAGTCGAAAAAAAAAATCATAGGATGAAGAATAAGAACGAATAGTCAATACTATTGTGAAAAAGACGTAAGAAGGTCATCTTGAACAACCGGATATTCTGCCGGTTATTCGCTTTTTTTCTTGCGCGATATTTAATCTACGTACCTCGCAGTCTTCTTCAGGTGCTTCCTGATACTGATTTCACAGTGGAACATCCCTTAGGCTGTGGCTAAGCCATATCTTCACCATATCCTTTCTTCCAGGAGTGCTAGTCTTGCATGGTTCGCAGGAGAGCTTCTGTGAGGTTTGGAAAGTAGGAGGCGAGGTACTGGCGGAAGTAAAGTTGTGAGGCGGCATTGTGAGTCGTGTCGGGATAGCTCAGTCGGTAGAGCGCTTGCCCGCGAAAGGCAAAGGTCCCAGGTCCGAGTCCCGGTTCCGGCAGACAATTTTAACCTACAGGAAGTTTCATAAGACCATGTTATTGGTAATTTATCATTTACAACATCTGCTGCTAATGCTGATGTATATATACGATCTATTTGAGGAACACAATATGCACTAGTTTTAGACCAAGCATTATTAGTTGTTGTTGGATTACCTGCTAAAGAAGTAACCCATGAATCATATATAGGCCAATTTCTTTGAACACATAAAATTGCTAGATATGATGTAGTACTATCATCAATATTATATCATCTTGCTCAATCATAGAAACACTTCTGAACAACACTAACTGAGACCCACTTTGAGCAGTAGAACCAGCACCTGTTGCATTTCCACCTACATTACCAGCATTCAATGCTTCACTAGGTTCTTCTGGTCTTCCTTGTGTAGGTTCTGCCATTTCCACGTCGTCGTCTTTTGTTGTACGATTAAAGAAATCAGAATCAAAGTCCCAGTCTTGAAGAGGTGAAGTTGCTGCAGGATCTGGTTCGTCTCCAGCAGCTAAACGCCGTGTTCAAAAATTCAAATGTTTGTTAAGCTTATGGGACTAAACTACGGGGTCATCAGTCCCTAAACTTACAAACTACTTATTAACTACTTACGAACTAGGACGGCACAAATATCCATGCACGAGGGGGGATTCGAACCCCCGACCGTAGTGGCCGTGCTGACCGTGACTGGAGCGCCTCAGTCACCTCGGCCACCGCTAAACGCCGTGTCATGCGCGTAGTTTGTAGTTATTGGTTTGGATTTTCCGCCGTATGCGGTCCGAAAAATAGAAAGCAAGAAAACGTAAACTGTTTGTTATGTTTGCAGATGACAAGTTTGTAACAAAACAACAAATAAGTAGGCTACTTAAGGAGTTTTATGTAGCCTAATGTAAAAAGGTATGTAATAAATGTGATACTCGTATATCTAGGCCTAATATTCACTAAACTGAAATAGTTATATAGTCAGATAACCTAAGTAAAATTTAAAAACGAATGAACCTAGAAGTAATTGAAAAGACTATTGTACAGTAAACATAATATCAGGACAAAAATAAACCATCCCACTGATGATAGCACAAAATGTGCTGAAACATGTTTGGGAACAATTAAGAAATCAGGTGTCTTGCAAAAAAATGTTCAAATGTTTGTTAAGTTTATGGGACTTAACTACGGGGTCATCAGTCCCTAAACTTACAAACTACTTATGAACTACTTACGAACTTGGACGGCACAAATATCCATGCCCGAGGGGGGATTCGAATCCCCGACCGTAGTGGCCGTGCAGACCGTGACTGGAGCGCATTAGTCCCCTCGGTCACCGCGGCCGGCGGTGTCTTGCATACGGCGGAAAATCCAAACCATTTATCCAAGCAAGCACGGAAGAAAGAAGAACAGCAGCATCAAAAGATGATTATTTGTAGTTATTATCCATTACAGATCCTTCAGCACGACGTTCTGATTCTCCTCAATGTTGTTCAGAACATTTTATCTTTTGCTGGACGTCAATTAATTTGTCTTCTTGCGCTGTGAGACGTTCTACTACTACTACTGTAGTGCGCCATATGTTATTTCAGGCCGATGGTATTGCTATGGACCCGGTAGAGCACCGTCACGTACAGGTCCCTCGTTATGCTTTTGTCCCGTGGGGTCTGGATGTTGCTTTCGCTGCGTCTTCAAAAGATCCAGAGCCGGGTTCCAGGCAGAGCTCAGTTGGCATCCTGTGTCACGGTTAATAAGATTCTCTGTAATCTTAAGTTCAACAGATTCATTGATGACGCTATCCCAGTATCTCATTGTTTGTGTTATAAACTTGGCGTCATTATATTTCATTGAATGACCTAGTTTTAAACACTGTTCGGCAATAGCTACTTGCTGGAATCTGTATCAGGAAGCACCTGAAGAAGACCGCCAGGTACGCAGTCGAAAGACGCGAATAACCGGCAGAATACCCGATTCTACATCTACATATCTACATAGATACTCTGCAAATCACATTCAAGTGCCTGGCAGAGTGTTCATTAACCACTTGCATAACTTTTCTCTGCCGTTCCATTCTCTAATAGCGCGCGGGAAGAAAGAACACCTAAATCGTTCCGTTTTCGATCTGATTTCTTTTATTTTATTGGGATGGTCATGTCTCCCTAAGTAGGTGGGTTCTAGCAAAATATTTTCACATTCAGAACTAAAAGTCGGTGATTGAAACTTAGCAAACAGATCATTGTGCAAGATGACAACGCCTCGCCAGGAAAACCTGAAGACTTACACGTGACAAGATATTTTAAAAATCTTTAGAAAATAATTTAATTTCACAAAAATAACAATAAAAGTAATTTTGATTTAGAAATCAAAATAATTACACACGACGGGATCCGAACCCACGAGTTTCTGACTGGGAAACTAACAGTGTTAAACAGTTGTCGGCTATCCAACCGGGTTTTATCGTAAGCAGCACAGCATTCGTCAGGTACCACCTGAAGATGGCAACGTGTACGATTTCCGAAATATCATGGAAGAATTCCGATAAACTCGGTCGGATACCCGACCCGAGAACTGTTAAACAGTGAAATACGCCGGGAAAACTTCAGATCGCATATGGGAAGCTAACAGGTTACCAATATGCTAAGCAAGCAATTGTCAGAGAAGTCCAACACTGAATTGTAGCCTTCGAGTAGATCGTTTCCACATAAATAATACCAATTTCATCTACTATAGCCGATATCTATATCTATAAATGTGAATGTCTGTTCGGTGTACATTTATCACGTCTAAACCACAAGACATAAAGAGCTAAAATTTTGTTCAGTTACTAATGTCTACGCGGGGAAGGCTTTAGGCACGGATTTATGGCGATCGGATAGCTGTTTATCTATATATATTAATGTGAATGTCTGTTCGGTGTACTCTTATCACGTCCGAACGACAAGACGCAGAGACGTAAATATTTGTACAGTTACTAATTTATACCTGGATTAATTCTGGATTTTTAATTCATATATTGTTTATTATAAAAAAGTACTTGTTCTATTGGCGCATTTGTAGCTGGCAGGCAACGAATAAATCGAAAGTGTTGACAACAGCACGATCATCAATATTTAACTCATCAGTTTTTACAAATATTTCAACCCATCCCAAATGAATTGGTTTGTGGCTTTCATTTCATTCCTTTACTGTAGTATGAGTAACTTACTCTCTGAAACATTTTAAATTTTATCAGGAAGTTTTGTGTCTTTAATTTCTTTCGACTATAAAATCCATAGATTTTTTAACATCAGACCAATCAAACACAGAATTCAGGTTAACGAAAAAAAATGTTCAAATGTTTGTAGAGTTTAAGGGTCTTAACTACGGGGTCATCAGTCCCTAAACTTACAAACTTCTTATGAACTAGCTAATACTAAGGATGGCACAAATATCAATGCCCGAGGGGGGACTCGAACCCCGGGCCGTAATGGCCGTGCAGACTGTGGCTGACGCGCCGCAGAACGCTCGGCCACCGCGGTCGGCCCAGGTTAACGCAACACTGTGCTTATAGTTCAGAAAAAAATTGCCTACAATAAATTGATTCAAAGATCGCAATTCGCCGTCATTACAACGTCGACAGCTCACGCAGTAACAACTTTCATCCACTTTCAAACAACACAAAGAACTAGAAAATCGGCTGCGTGATGTGCGACTTCCTGTTTTGCCAATAACTGTTCATAATATTTCTAAAGTCGGATATTTTACGTATCTCATCGACGCGAGCTATCTTTACGTCTGCAATGACTGCAGACGACGTGTATGAGAAACTTCCTTTCCTCCGAAAAATTTTTTGCTAATATAAATCCCATCCTTAAACTCAATAATTACTCATTTATTTTGAATTAAACGATCAATGGATTTCGCAGGATGGTTCGCAGGATGATGTTGAAATGCAGGATATTTTCAAGAATTTCTAACCTTGTGGCGAGCCGCAGGATTAGGCTTATAAAAAGGGAGTATCCTACGAATGCAGGGCATCTAGTCACCATAACTATGTAGAAGCAGCGTGGACTGTTATACGCCAACAACACAACCAGAGTCTCTTTGATCACTGCCACACAAATAGGACAGTTTATTGCAGCTTCAACAAACCTAGTGTCCGTCACTCGTCACTAATTTAGATATCAGCGTAGTGCAAAAATTGGCAAGTGACCCTTAATAGTGATACGTGTGGAGTCATCCATAAGAGCACTAATAGAAATCGAACTTCATTTACACGATAAATCTGTCAAATCTACAGGCTGGAAATTCAACTAAATACCTAGGAGTAACAATTACGAACAACTTAAATTTGAAAGAACACAGAAAATATTGTAGGGAAGGCGAACCAAAGGCAAAGTTTCACTGGCAGAACACTTACAATATGCAATATTTCTACTAAAGAAACTGCCTACACAATACTTATGCGTCCCATTTTGGAATATTGCTGCGCATTGTGGGATCCACAGCAATTGCGACTGACAAAGGGCTTAGAGAAAGTTCAGAGAAGGGCAAGTCGTTTTGTATTATCGCGATATACGGGAAAGAGTGTCACGGAAATTATGCAAGAGTGGGGGTGGAAATCATTAAAAGAAAGGTGTTATTCGTTCCGACGAGATCTATCTGCGAAATTTCTTTCAGGAAATTCCTCTTTCGATTGCGAACTTACCTTGTTAGTACCCACCTTCATAGGAAGACACGATCATCATAATGAAATAAGAGAAATCAGATCAAAATCGGAAAGATATTTTCCCACGATCTATTAGAGAATGCAACTGCAGAGAAATATCATAAAAGCGGTTCGAAGAACCGTCTGCCATGCACTTTAATGTGACTTTCAGACTTTTTATGTAGATGCAGATCATTCTCAACAGAGAGAAGCATTCAGACGATAAACTGATCTCAGGCGTGCCTCAGGGGAGAGTCATAGGGCCTTTGCTTTACATAATAAACAGGGTGCCATACTCAACTTTTTCAGCGAAAATCTCTCTGGAACTACAATAGATATTGAGGAATGACTTTCACAGTCATTAACATACGGCAGGGGCTTATGGTAGTAAGCACAGGAAGACAGTCTAACACGCTAACAAATATTATTGTAATACAAACTTTTCTTTTTATAAATGGACACCTCATATTATTTTTTATTCAAGCAGTAGTATGAAATATCACAAAAAGAATGGCGTTGATTGCACGCAATGCGTAAATTACAATCGGAGAAACTCCAAAGCGAAGTTGATGTTCGAAATACGTTAAGCGCGATGCTAGCGCATGTTCCGAGACGTACTCAACCGAGAGTCTCTCTTAAGGACGCGCTGGATGCGATCTTCACGTATTTCAAACGTCAACTTCGATTTACAGTTTCTCCGGTTGTAATTGACGCATTACGATGCAGCCAACACCATTCTTTTTTAGGTGTTTCATGCTACTGATTGCGTAGGAAATAATTTGGGGTATCCATTAAAAAAATAAATAAAAACATAAGTTTGTGTTGAAAATAATTTTTGTTTTCGCGTTAAACCGACTCCCTGTACTTACTTTCATAAGCCCCTGCCGTACATTCATGACCGCGAAAGTCGTTTCTCAATATGTGTTATAGTTCCAGAGATATCTGGCCTGAAAAGGTCGAGTGGGACACCCTATAGATAAAGCATGTCATAGGTAACATCCGATGTTCAGTGAGGCTTTTTTGCGAACGATGCTGTAGTTTATCAAGACGTCACAACATTGGAAAAGAGTAGCGAAACATAGAATCATTTGCAGCGTATTAACGCTTGGTATCTGCGCGGATTGGTCACGTGGTCTAAGGCATCATGCTACGGTCTGGGCGGCCGTTCCCGCTGAAGGTTCGAGTCCTCCCTAGTATGTGCTTAATGTAAGCTAGTGCAAGTAGTTTGTAAGTCTAGGGGCTGATGACCGCTGCAGTTAGATTCAATAGGTTTACAAACATTGGAACATTTGATTTTTGCCGCTTGTTGCAGGGAATGCCAATTGAACCTCAACATAAACAAGTGTAAAGTTCTGCGGTTATACAGAAAGAATGAAACTTTATTGAATGCGCGACGGTGATAGCCTGTGGCCCCTGCACTAGACTACTCAGCTGTTATTCAAGGTATGCCTCTTTCACGATATATTAATGGTCAACTCTGGGACGTCGTTCAAATGCCACACTTACGCATGAGACGGACTTCTGAATGGATGACATTTTGTCAATCAGGCAACTTGGGAAATTTACCAATGTATTCTACTGATGAATATTGGGAACTTGCAGTAACTGCTCCCTTGAGACCATATTCATTCAATAATATTCCAGAATGGTTCAGAACTAATCGTCGCAATACTTGGTTGGTCAAGCATTATAATCCTTACTGGGCAAATGTTTCTGAATACTATCATCATGATGAACCCCGCAACGATGTGCCAAATGTTGTATTTGAGTTGGAATTTAATTTTCTTGATGACAAACAATTGTATTATACTAATGTACAAAAGTTCTTGACACTTACAAATTGGGAATTTGACACGAGTCACTTTCAAATGGCAGACCTGGATGATTTCAATTTCTTCTGGTTAGTACAACATGCATATGCATTAAGTGGCAAAGTTCAATATTGGAAACATCGTGACGTAGGAGATGGCATGATACATGAATTACCTTTACGATACTTAACATTGTGTTATAGATGTTATAGTGACTGGTATGAGTATATGAATTTTCAATCTTTTGGTATACTTGATCGTTATGAATTGGAAGAACATAAACGCAATTTAAATGCTACATATGAAAGACATGATCGTACTATGGGTTTTAACAATATGGTGACTGCTAGTGGATACACTACATTTCTCAGAACATTAGTAACTGGAAATGATTTACTTTGGTGCAATCGTTGTGGAAGTCAAACATTTAATATTGTAGCACGAGACAATGTTCCAGATGAACCTCATAGATATTATAATGTACCAACAGCAAAACTATTGAGTACTATAACAGCTAAAATGAGAATACCCTATCCTCTTGACGTTTCAGATAGCGAACAAGAAGACGAAAGTTGAATATTTCAAACCAACCATATTTGAACTTGAAGATTTTTCTTCAATGTCTAACAAACGGAAACAGTTGCCAGAAATATACTCAGACACAGAGAATATTTCTGACAATGAATCTATAAAAGATAAAAGTGAACCTGAAGAACCAGAAGTTCAAAAGGATGAAACAGATGTAAGTGTGAAAACAGTTACAACTATATTATCACCTGCTGAAGAAGTAATATATGTACTTGTAAAATGTCTTCTGCTATTTCAATGGACCTAGTACAGGAAATAACCAAATCAACAAATATGAAGAACTTGGCCGTAGAGCTCTGGTGGAATCGACAGAAGATTTCACACACTCTATCTACACATACGAGCAATATAAAGGGCATTATAGCAGCATTGAAAAGTTTTTACAGAGATCATTCCAAAAAAGAGGACCAAATAGCCTCTTCATGTTCTTCTGTGAAAATATTCAAGAAGATAGAGAACACATGTCCTTTGTTCACAGCTGTAACAGAACCAACAGACAGTGTAGATGCCGCTTCTGGCGAATCATCGATTATGCATTTGGGCCTCCTAAATCAAGACCACTTGGCAACTTTAGTTCAAACGAAGACAGGAGACTTATCATCGATTATCTATGTTGCAGACGATGTGGGTTCGGTGCAATACTCTTTTCAGGGTCCAAACCCGAAGACACACATAGTGCAGTTACAGATATATCTTACGAACAAAACTGCCACGGAAAAATCAAGAAGGATTGGTGGAAACATCGTTTACGCCACCATGTACTACAAGTGGACATGGAGAATCCTCAGGATCCTCCAGAGAAGTAGTTGCAACAGTTCATCAAACAGGAACACAATTACCTACAAACTTTAAGATTAAAGAATGTGGAAGTAAAAGAAAATATTCGTTCCAAGATATATTTGAATGTGTTTGTGACATTATACGTTCACTTATTCATAAATGCAAAGAAACTGTGAATCGTTACAAGATGTTAAGTAAGCAGTGATGAAAGATGAAATTATTGACAAGACTATTAAAAACATGTATGTGTTATTATTTCAAAATATTAAGTTTGAGAAATGTATAACTTTATCAATAATGCAAAATATATTTATTTTGAAGCTCATGTATCAAATGTAAATGAGTGTTATTATACTGTCGATGAAAGTTTAATTATACTTGAAGAATTGTTAGTTTTTCAAATGAATAATTATTCAGAACATATATAATCATTTGTAACTAATCTTTCTCATATATTAAATCGCAGTAATAGTAAAAAGCATTTGCTTCTGCAATGTTGAACACTGGATATTGTAATAAAGTGAATAAATATAATATTTTTGCACTTCAAGAATTTGTATACAGAAGACTTGTAGTTATGGTTGATCCAAATTTTGCTGTTGATCAGTATCGAACATTGAAAACAATATTTTCGAATGATTCAACTAATGTTCAAGTAAAATTCCAAAAAGATTATATTATAAATAAAACTCCAATATTACTTGTAGCTAATTTTAATCATTTTGTTGGGCATGTTTGGGATCAAAGAATGCGTAGAGTTTATTGGTCAACATGAAATGTTTATGTAAAGAAACAAATACATCCAATGTGTATATACAAATTATTCAATAAATACAATTTACTTTAACATGTCTTCAACTTCATCAGAATCGTCTGTTATAATATCCTGTTTCTGTTTTCCTTTATTCTTCCTACGTTCTTTACATTCCTTAGTTTTTTTTTAAATTGCGACTGTTTACATTTTTCATCTAAATTTAAAACTGGTACGGTAGGTTTATTTGACAAAGGTGTCTCTGGTACAGGAGCTACATTTTCAGACTCAATCATTTCAACATCTCATCTTTTATCTTCATTGGATTTATTAATTAAATATTGAGCACTAGTTAAAGATGTTTGAGAAGGACCTACTCCTAATCCAGTTGAAAATACAGTATTACTATCAAATGTAATAGGATTCAAATTAGCGAAATAGGTATCATCATGCCATAATTCACCATTATGTGCCAATGTTTGAATATATATATTATACGATTCATAATCAACCTTTATACGAATATAAGTTTCTAAAGCAAATAATAATTTACAATTCACATAACTGTTTTCTGCTTGAGGAGCATTATTAGGAACAGACGATATACCAAATGAACATGATGGAATTTGTGGCACTGGATGAGAAGTATTCATTTTACGTAAAGTCATTCCTTTTTCAATTTGATCTTTATACATAACATTATTTAAATCACCAGTCATAGGTTTTATAACAGGATTATCAGGTGATTAAGCATTGTTATTTTCAGTCTGTGGTTTATATCTTACATGCATAAAATTAGTACCAGTTAAATAAATTGAATCAGGAGGCATATAACCATGAATTCGAGCAGAAACTTTAAGTATACCTATTTCAGGAACATAAGACCCTGTTTCCAGAATGAAACTTCCACTCTGCAATGGAGTGTGCGCTGATATGAATCTTCGTGGCAGATTAAAATTGTGCCGGAACCGGGACTCGAACCTGGGACCTGTGCCTGCGCGGACAAGCGCTCTACCGACTGAGCTATCCCGACACGACTCACGATGCCGCCTCACGACGTTACTTTCGCCAGTACCTCGCCTCCTACTTTCCAAACTTCACAGAAGCTCTCCTGCGAACCATGCAAGACTAGCACTCCTGGAAGACAGGATATGGTGGAGACATGGCTTAGCCACAGCCTAAGGGATGTTCCAGAATGTAAAACTTCCATAGCAAGGGCACTAAGTGTAAACTTACAGTTGTACTTAATCATCTCTTCAATCGTGTGGACCAGTTCATCAACAACCACAGACGAGTGTCCACTTCCTTCTTCATCGTGCACTTGATCACGTCGTTCATTGAACATCTAACCATTGAATCACTCATAGCATTTTGTCCATAAACCTCGCAAATTTGTCGATGAATTTACTTTGGTTAATTTTCTCTACATTTACAAAACGAATCACGGATCTGATTTCACACGCGGCGGCATTTTCAATTACGGCCGACATTATAAAAAAACACTACAAAGCAGACGTCTGTAGCAGGGATCAGAAAATGGCGAACATGTCTTCTGTGGCGTAGCTATGTCACCAAAGGCCCCAGGGCAAAAATGACATTCTGCCCCCTCTTTAAACAAACTATACAGATGCAAAACTATTTCATCATCAGCTCCTTACGGCCCACTGGAAGACTTAATAAGGCAAACCTAAATTCTGCTAAGTAAATTAATATGTGTCACGCAGCAGATAATTTTTAATCGTTCTCTCTAATATAACTGTGAAAGTTTCTTTGTTATGCTTTCACGTAAAAATTACTGGGTGGATTTGGATGAAATTTTGCAGAGGGATAGAGTTGGATCCAGGTAGGACATACAGATAAAAAGAAACAGTGAAGAAGTATTACTCAGCCACGAAAACATGGCCCCCTCCCGCGAAGCAAACCGGGAACAGTCAAGTCAGGAGTCGCGCGTCCGCGATGACAGCAGGCGGACGGTTGTCAGTGCCGAAAGTCATGCTCCTAAATTACTGCGCTTTTAGTTCATTGCTCCGTACCGAACGGCCTTATTTCGTTGATAGCCCAGTCAAAGAACCAAATTAGGGAAAATATTCGTGAAGGATGGTTTCAGCAATAGGAAGCTGCCGGATTGTTGATGAAGCACTTTGGACTGAGCCGTGCCCCTACCAGGCTTCATGAAGTGTATGTTAGTGTATGGCCAGGAAAAATTAATAAATACAATAACTTCGCTTATTATCGTCGCAATGGGGTAGAAGGCAGCGTGTAGAATGCCCAGTTCACTATTGTGGCAAAAAAAAAAAAAAAAAAAAAAAAAAAAAAAAAAAAAAAAAAAAATTCTTCTTGCACGAATTTGAGAGTGCATTGGGGTCTATGATTAAGAAGTACGTCCTTGGGGAAATTCACTACACAAAAAGTTGAGTTACCATAATAATATCGTATTGTAATAATACATTGTAGAAACTTCATATTCAAATGTGGTCTCAGCGTGTATTGTCAAACACAGTACTAATAATTCAACGACATTCCCTGTTATTTCTCGAAGATTGGAAGCCATGGCAACTCCGACTTCAACCAACAACACACTAACGTTGGCAGGGTCCACGTCTTAGTGTATAAGTAATAGACCTTGTTATGTTTATATTCTCAGGTGGGAATAATTTTTGGTTTTCACTTCGTGCGTTTGAGGTTTGTTGGTCAGGGTGCAAAAAATTATAAGTTCAAATTCTTCATTCTTGTATTTTTAGATTGTAATATTACTTAGAAAGCGTATTTTTTATGCAAACATGCTGTTTTTTTTTTTTTAATGGGACAATGGTTTTTTTCTGACATGCACTGGAATTTTTGACACCAGCTGTGTACAAAGAATTTTGAATGACATTTTTATCATGTTTAGTTTGGCAGCTACAACCGTTCAAAGTTTCGGAGGCGGAGGTTGTCAAAAATTCCAGTGTATGATAGAAACAACCATTGTTCCATTTGAAAAATTGTATGTTTGCATAAAAATACACATTCTAGGTATTTTTACAATTTGTATATTGGCTAACAATATAAGTCTTTGGCTACCAATCCATTCTGTGAAAACCGCATATCAATATTTGCGGTGCAAGTGTTATGTGATTCACCCTGTATAGTAGAACGTCGATTATCCGCAGTAATTGGGAGACATGGATGTTCGGAAAACCGATTATTCGGACAATCGAAGTGTACAATTCTATTTGCCAGTAAGGAGTACTGTACAGTAAATATATTTATACAGTACTAGCTGTAAACCCGGCGTTGCCTGGGTGTTTATTTATCCTACACTCTCGTAGTCCACCTTTGAACGAAGAGGAAGATCATGTTTGTGTGGAACACGACAGAGGGTACCTTACAGAAAACTTTGCCGAGAGAGGGAAAGGTGGAAACGAACAGAGAGATGGGAGAGAAAGAGGTGTATGCAGAGGGGGGGCTCTGCATACACCTCTTTCTCTCCCATCTCTCTGTTCGTTTCCACCTTTCCCTCTCTCGGCAAAGTTTTCTGTAAGGTACCCTCTGTCGTGTACCACACAAACATGATCTTCCTCTTCGTTCAAAGGTCAAGAGTGCAAAAATTCAACACGATTGGAGCAAAACTATGCATTTTGTAAAATTCCGTAAGTTAAGTACCATCCACCGTGCACCAAACGAAATTTTATACATACAGTGACATTCCTTTTGTTTTTAAGGTAATTTCACAAATATCGGAACAAAACCATAGATTTGTGTAGAACCCGTTGAAGCCATATGGAAGGCGTAGTATACCGATAGCAGAGCCTGTTCTCTTGATGGTTTTTTCTGCTTTATTTATTTATTCTTATATTTCCTTATTCGTATGCTTATCCTTACAGAGAAAGAGCTGAAGACATTGTAGCACGCATAGACCAAAGATATGGTCTGTGGCATCACGTTTCGCTGGATGTATCCTCGTTGTTATAGAGTCTCAAACGTCATCGCTGGCCTTCAGTCCGAATTTTTTTTATAATTTGACGACTTTCAAGCATCATTTCTTCCAGCTCCTTATAGCTATCGGCATGGAACTGCTATGGTGTACAACGGGACACTTCAAACAACAATTACACACAGACCATTCGTTTGCGTTCTGTAGTTCTCGGTGCAGAACGAAATATTAAAACATACACACAAACGTAGAATTTTATATACACTGATAACTTTACGTCCCAATATACTCCACCCTTTTAACATTATCAACCCTCAAGGAACAATGCAACCAATAAAACCATTTTCAAAGAGTAAATATAATTTTCAAAGAGTAATTATTGTTCCCAATTTCGCATTATATTCTTCAAATTACTAAATATCTATCAGATCGCTATCAAACCTGTCCAAAACCTTTCTCAGGTATAAATTAGTAACTGTACAAATATTTACGTCTCTGCGTCTTGTCGTTCGGACGTGATAAGCGTAAACCGAACAGATATTCACATTAATATATATAGATACATAGCTATCCGATCGCCATAAAACCGCGCCTAAAGCCTTCCCCGGGTAGACATTAGTCACAGTACAAATTTTTTGCTTTTTATGTCTTGTGGTTCAGACGTGATAAACGTACACAGAACAGACATTCACATTTATAGATATAGATTTGGAGGCGCGAGATCCTTCACACTGCGCCGAGCGGCACTCCGCAACACTTGGAAGGCGCTGCCGTGGACACCTTTGATGCTGCCGCTACGTCTGCTGCTATGCCGACTGAAATGTGCCGATTGTTGTACACAGCGACTGACGGCTTGGCCGGTTAGCAGCGTCACGCAGTGGCGTCGCGTGAAGTGAAAGCTCCATTAGAAAGCACTTTTCCGCCATCCGGTGGCCCAGTGCGGCTACTGTGTGAATCATGGCTTGGTGGGAGTGGGAGATGATGGACGGTAGGAAGTGAGAGTAAAAAAAAAAAAAAAAAAAAAAAAAAAAATAGAAATATCGATGCTCTACTGTAACTTGTTTTAAACGTTGCCCACGGAGGCCGAGGGGCCCCTTGGACTCGGGGACCCCGGTGCCCCGCTAGCCTAGCCCTATGATAGCTGCGCCATTGCATGTCTTCTTGAGTCAGCGTAACCGCCGCGCATGCTCGGAACTGCGATCGTAGCGCTACGTCGGATAGAAATAGAAACGGAACTCACTTTGTGGACGACTTTCGTATTCATGACACAAGTAGATGACAATTCAGACATCAGTTTCCTGAAACAGTTCTTTGTAACTTCCTGGCAGATTGAAATTGTGTGCCGGAACCGGGACTCGAACCTGGGATCTTTGCCTTTCGCGGGCAAGGCAAAGGTCCCAGGTTCGAGTCCCCGTTCCGGCACACAATTTTAATCTGCCAGGAAGTTTCATATCAGCGCACACTCCGCTGCAGAGTGAAAGTTTCATTCTGGAGTTCTTTGTAAATTTCGAAAACTCACGATAACATTGCCTATGACATTCCCAGAAGGGTCTTATAACCAAATGAAAGAATGAAATGTCAAATGAACATTGTGGGTGTGACTTACAGAGTAAAGTCTCATTAGGCGGCGAGGAACGTCGGAGGGTGAGCCGCCCTCTGCAATAAAAAGACGGAGCCGAGAGCTCATCGATCAGCCAGAACAAACACCATCTCACATCCGCAAACAACCGACCACCGGAAGGAAAGAGAGAGAAAACAAAGGAGTAGGGCGCTTGTCTGTTGTGAGCCTCGGGCGCGATTCCCAGCTGGAATAAATTTTTAAGCATAAGCCCATTTTCCACAAGCATTTCTGGGGCGTGAAATGTATAAGGCCGGCCGCGGTGACCGAGCGGTCTGCGGCGCACCAGTCACGGTCTGCACGGCCACTACGGTCGGGGGTTCTAATCCCCCCTCGGGCATGGATATTTGTGCCGTCCTTAGTATTAGCTAGTTCATAAGGAGTTTGTAAGTTTAGGGACTGATGACCCCGTAGCTAAGTCCCATAAGCTCCAAAAACATTTGAAATATTCAAAAATCAAACAAAAATGCTCAAATGTTTGTTAAGCTTAAGGGACTTAACTACGGGGTCATCAGTCCCTAAACTTACAAACTACTTATGAACTACCTGCAACTAAGGACGGCACAAATATCCATGCCCGAGAGGGGATTCGAACCCCCCACCGTAGTGGCCGTACCTACCGTGACTGAAGCGCCTCAGTCCCCTCGGCCACCGCGCCCGGCAAAACATTTGAACATTTTTGAAACATTTGAACATTTTTGAAATGTATAAGGATTTTTTTAATCAGTGGCGCTCGAAAATAGTAAATACAGGATTAATTGTCCGATACTTGTTTCAGTCTTTATAAATTTAGGGTTTCCGTTCAGTTTAAACACTGATGGTTACTTTATGAAAAATGATGGTGTTTTCGCTTGTAATATGGATATCTGGATATTTTGTTAAATGTATGTCAATTTCGATTTCCTATTAACTGCTCATCTAGATTCCTCTTTCGGCTCTATGAAGAATGGAGAGATTTCTGTTTATATCTACTGTAGAGTGCTGATTTTTTCGTAGATGCATACCAAATGTTGAGAGTTTGTTTTCATTATATGTTCTTCGTATCCTGTCATAAAGTTTCACCCTGTCTATCCTATGTAAAACACTAGCTGAAACCCGGCTTTTTCCGGGTTTTATTTTATTTATTCCTGCCTTGAGTTATTACTTCACCTATCCCTTCTTTCTCTGTCCGACTCCATTTTTCTAAAAATATGTTTTCTTTATCGGAGAATATATAAGAAATAAGGCTGTGTTGCATAATGTACAAAATTATCAGTGCAGTATCCAAACAAAGAAAGATAGCAATCAAAATACAAATGATATAAAATTCGTACGATCTCATATTTATTGAGTTTTATGTTTTACAATTGTATAAATGTAGGACAAACCAGGAGAACATTTGATACCGATACAAGGAACACATCAGGGCATGGAAATACGGGACAAACCACTCCACTTTTACAGAACATCTGAAAGAATATAACCACAAACCCACCACAATACAAAAAGCCATGAAGATAATTATAATAAATAATGAAAAACATTTCCTAACATTACAAGAAAATTATCACCTATATATAAATCAAAAGCTGAAAAAACGTTGCTACTAAATGACCAAATAAACCTGACCAATCAATCATTGTTCTCACTGATTGACCATATGACAGACACAAATCCCAACACATAATCACAAACCCAACCCCCCCCCCCCCCCCACCACAAACACAGAGATAAAAAATTTTACAAACATACACACACACACACACACACACACACAAAGATACCTTCAACACACTTTCAATGAAACAGTTGAATTTTCAAATAAGCTGAGTAGGTTGGCAACACTACAAAGCAAACTACAGTGGACACAGTATGGCAGCAGATGACAGTGGAACCACAAAAATGCGAAGTTTTTCAGAAAACAGTGGAACCTTTCGACCTGGTTGCCGAAAAAACACTGATATGGAGTAGCAAGTGCTGTAAGTACACCATTTTATAGCAAACAAAGAACTGTTTTAAATCAGAAAAGAAATGTTTGGTACATATGTAAGAAACCTAACCTTTATGTGTAAACAGAAACATGTAAAAATTTCAGGAAACCTGGTGATGATGCCTTGTGACGAAGGCGAAACGCGTATGGGTGACTTATAAAAATAAAACACTTCATTTGCAGTAGCAAAAGGCGTTTTCTTTAAAAACATCACAGTGAAATACATAATTGTATAATTATTCAGGTATATATTCATTTGTATATGTGCCGTATATCTGTAAAGTCTGTTGCAAATAAAATTAGTAGTAAAGAAGTAATAGATTAAAACTTTGTGCTTGATGGGGGTTTCCCCATGAACGTTACTTTTTATGTGCTCATATCTCATGAACTATGTGTCCTACTGTGATACAATTTCGAAGGTACATTCAGCTATATGTGTGTATACTGTCTGTAAAACTTCCTGTACAATTTGTAGTGTAGAAATTATGAATTGTAACGTCATACCAAATGCAGTAGGTTTAGTCCATGAACAGCTAAAAAGTATTAAGAGAGGAACCTTTCTCATTTCATCATTTTACTGGGGTCGTTAGCGAGAAAAAATAAAGGTATGGCATTATCTTTAAAGTTTGTTGCAAGTCTCTAAGTACTTTCATTCTCAAACAGTGTATGAATAAAATCTCGTCGCATTATGTGGCAGAATTCTGCGATTCCTATTGTTTGTGACGTCATATCTCCTGAAACATGTGTCGTATGTGATTCTTAAACCAGCAGCAACAGTTACCTCACGGCAAGGAATATGTGTATCAAATTTGTTTGAAATCGGTCCTGTGGTTTAGAAGGATATGTGCAAAATTTCGTATGATGTAGCAGTTATTCTCGCATCTCATTGTTTATGACGTCATTTCTCGTGAACTATGTGTTGTATGTAATCCTTACACTTACGGTGTCCGTCCTCATGGATTGAAGCTTACGTGTGCAAAATTTCATACGGGTTGGAACAAAACTGTAGATATGTATGCAATACGTTCTCACAAAAAAAAAAAAAAGACAGAAACACACGAACACACTGCTTTATATATAAAGATGTAACAGTTACTGCATTGAATTTAGTATATGTCTGATTGATCATAATTTTAGGTGCGTCTCTTCCTAATTTATTCTCTGTAGAGCAGCTAATTTTAACGTTATTCAAGTTTAGTTTGTTTTCGTTCTGTATTATTTCTATTGTATCTTCGTTACTATCGCCTGTTTGTTTTGTAGTAGTGGGGCAAAATGAACGCAACCTTGTATATTTTCTGCTTATTCCCTTACGTTTGGACACCAGTGTACTTACCGTATGGATGTCGACTTTATAAGAATGATATTTAGACTGTGAGCTGCAGAATTTGTATTGTTATTACTGTTAGTGCGTCATGGCACACATCTCGTTGCCAAGCGCTCATCTACGGCAATCGTAAGGTTGTGTGACAAGTATCAGTGCCCATTATAGTCACAAACAGTCAGAACGGGATAGCACAAGGTGAGCAGAACTTTATTCGTAAAGCTGTTTTATCGAAACAACACCTGTAATGCTGCTGCTCTTGGTGACTATCTAAGCATTAACCCTTTAAGTGCGAGGTTAACCCGTGTGACCCTTTCCTGGCGAACATTATTTGACGGCGCAGGGTGCCGCAGCGGTGTTGCGTACTTTTTACACACACAAACGTTTTCCTTCATGCTTTTGTTTTAGAATTTATATTTGAAAAGTGGATCTTCCGTTCTGGTTTGTGAAGAATACCTTGCCGCACGAGAGTTCCTATAAGAGTTTTTACCTCCTCAGTTGTGGTATCCTGCCAACTGCGAATACTAGAGCGTGGTGCTAAATTTGGATGAGAAGCTATGAATTGTTTTTCGCATAAGTTAGTCTTAAATGCTATTATTTTTTCAAAAAGTATCATCCACAATACACTCAAAACAAGTTATCACGTCATATAGTTTCACTACCACTGAACAAATTCTGATTACGAATTGAAGTAGCATGCGCAAATGTACTAGGTACCGCCTTTCATTAGTGTCCCTTCGTCAGTTGTTTCTGAATCGAAGTCACTGTCACTAGCCTAAACATTCGTCTCTTCAAAACTTATAGAACAGTCACTGAAATTATCGTAACTTTCTAACAGAATCTGTTCCGTCTATCAGTCTGATAAACGTCTTATTTTCGCCATTGCAAAAGATTACTCAATAACGCGGCTGTTTCACTGGACACAAACTATCGACGCGTGGAATAGAGCAAAATATTATAATTAGCCCAGAATACGCCGTGTTGCCTGAAGAGAGCAGTGGATGAAGCTCATATAATACCACAGTTGCAGTATCAGGACGAAATCATTGCCACTAGCTATTAGCTACAGTTGCAATATCAGGACGAAATCATTGCCACTAGCTATTAGCTACAGTTGCAATATCAGGACGAAATCATTACCACTAGCTATTAGCTACAGTGCAATATCAGGACGAAATCATTGCCACTAGCTATTAGCTACAGTTGTAATATCAGGGCCAAATCATTCCCATTATCTATTAGCTACAGTTACAATATCAGGGCGAAATCATTGTCACTAGCTATTAGCTACAGTTGCAATATCAGGGTGAAATCATTGCCACTAGCTATTAGCTACATTTGTAATATCATGGCGAAATCATTCCCATTAGCTATTAGCCACAGTTACAATATCAGGGCGAAATCATTGTCACTAGCTATTAGCTACAGTTGCAATATCAGGGTGAAATCATTGCCACTAGCTATTAGCTACAGTTGCAATATCAGGGTGAAATCATTGCCACTAGCTATTAGCTACAGTTGCAATATCAGGGCGAAATCATTGCCACTAGTTATTAGCTACAATTGCAATAGCGTGGCGAAATCATTGCCACTAGCTATTAGCTACAGTTGTAATATCAGCGCGAAATCATTCCCACTAGCTATTAGCTACAATTGCAATATCAGGGCGAAATCATTGCCTCTAAGTAATAGCTACAATTGCAATATCGTGGCGAAATCACTGCCACTAGCTATTAGTTACAGTTGCAATATCCGGACAAAATCATTCCCACTAGCTATTAGCTACAGAACGCAGGGTATGGATATAACCGTTAATCGCACTTCAAGGTTTAAAGGAATATTGATTGTCATTTTTGCCCATGCTTCAGAAGTGAAGTTATTTGCAATATAATGTGCTCAAGTTCAGATGGAACTGATTGTGACTATGTTCGCGTTCTCTATGGATAATTTGGCGTTGCACGAGTTTCTTTTAGAACGTTAATTCAAAACTCTCGAATGTTACATTCTTGGAGACTAGTTGCTACATCTCATTGAACACGCCCTTTTCGCCTTGTCTTGGCTTATATACCTTTTGTGCACAACTCTTTTAGCTACTATTCAAGTATCACACCGTAAATTGTTCCAGAATGTGAATTCCTAATATTGACAGCTCCTCAACAGTTTATACATTGAGATATTATTTATTTATAGCTATGTGTTAACTTTTTCAAACTAGCAGGTAATCGGCCAAAGATGTCGGTATATAGGCATATAATTTGTGTAAAAGTGAAGTACAAAACTAAGGTGACTCTTCTGAAATAGTTATTTAATTGCAATCAGAAATGTTCAGACATTACTTTTATGCATCACTAATATTATATAGTGGTTTAGCTTTTTCGATTCTCATTAAGAGCCGAATTTCCAGATTGAATGAATTCTTACAGTATAATTAACCAACGATAATGAACACTTGTCACACCTAACATTATTCCCTCTTTTGCAAATCCAAATGAGACATTTCCAGATTATATTTTTGATAGCTGCTACAATTTATAGCGCCACAAAAGCTCCGAAATACTGCGGCATTTTGAATGCACATTCGGTACACAATCGTTTCGCGATGTGTTTATACGACCCAGCTGCTTGGCAGCACTGAAGATGTAAATTTGCTGAAATTACCTGGCAGTTTAGAGCCACTCTTCATGTTACACTCTATGCCCACCCTATCAGCTCATGTCACGATCGGCATTATTGGGGAGGCTTTAATTCAATGAAGTTATTTTACAACGATTTCAGTTTAATTTTGATTACCTCAGCTGTTGGTAGGAAGGAAGGAAGGAAGGAAGGAAGACTGAGGTTTAACCTCCAGTCGACAGCTTAGCCACTGGAGACGGAGTTCATGCTCGGATTGTTCGAGTGATGATGGGGTAGGAAATCGGTCGTGCAGTTTCAAAGGAACCCTCTCGGCATTTGCCTCGACTGAATTAGGGAAACTGTGGAAAACCTAAATCTGGATAGCCGGAGGTGGTTAAGAACCACCCTTATCCCAAATGCGAGTCCTCCTCAGCTGTAGAAAATCGGAGCGGTTTTCTTTCCGCACTTGTCCATTTCGGTTAATGGAGAAGCTATATCCGGTTTACCAGACTGTGCAGCCGGCATAGTGGCTTATGAGGACACCGATACTTGAAACGATTAAGTACGCTGCCCACTACTGTGGGGAGTACAGCGAACTTTCTAGTGTAAGTCTATGCAGAAAGAGAATTTCTGATGCAATGTTTACGGTAAGTAGGTGTAGGCCAGCTATCAGCTACATAAAAATTACTATAACACTTTAGTTGCACAGTGGTAGAGTGCCAGACTACAAATCCAAAGGTCGCGGGTTCGATCCCCACCATGTGCTAGGATTTTTATCTGTCACTTTCCACTTCTTTCACCTCTGGCAGTATTGCTCATGTGAAAAATACCGAGTAGCACCGTGGTTCGGAACCCACGTTAAACTGTAGGTCCCCCTATAACTGGCTGGGTAAGTCAGTTCGAAGGTCGGAGGAAGGCAACGGCATACCACCTCCAAACAGGACCATGCCTAGTAAAGCACTGTGGTGTTCAAACCAATCTTCGGATTGTTGACTGCTTTACCTTTTACTAATATCTAACTAATGAGATAGTCGTATCTCCGTCACAGAACCAAGTCCGTCTGCTTGAATCATAGGGCAGCTTCCTGGCTGACTAAATGAAGTTTCGTCATCTCTTGCGAAAATGATCGTAATGGACAGTCAGTAAGTATGTGGGCCATTGTTTGTAAGTCCTCTCCACGGTTACAAGACTTACCATCTGCCTGTCGGAATTTGAATTTCCAAAAGTTGCACCGACCAACACCAGTACGGAAGCGGTTGTTCAGAGACCATTCCCTCGTGGGAGGGTCCATTCCTTGATACTCCCACGAGCCGCGGCTGGTTAGCCGCGCGCATTGGAGCGCCATGCTGCGGTGCGCGCGGCCGTCCGCAGTCGGGGGTTCGAATCCCCCCTCGGGCATGGATGTTTGTGTTGTCTTTTGGTTATTTTACCTTATTTTAAGTAGTTTGTAAGCTACGGACTGATGACCACGCAGTTAGTCCGATAGATTTACAAACAAACAAACAAACTCCCACGAGGGATCGTCTATCCAGATGTTGTTTCTTCCCTTGAACGAATCCCAAGTTCTCACCCATTTGGATTCAGGCGCGTATCTACTCTCATGTAGTTGAACTCCTGTTTTGCAAAATAGGAATCTTAGGATTGGACACGATCTTGTAATGCTCTCTCATTAAGCGTTACTTGCGTCTGATAACAGGAGGGGCTGCAACACTCCTACTAATGTTAGTGCAAGTCAATAATACAATGAAGGTAACGGAAAATTACGTCTACCGTGCAGTTCCGACCATATCAAAATACTATTTCACAAAACTAACATAGTCGTAGTGTGCCCCTCTGCGAGGATTTAAAATGACCGTGTGTATACCTAACAGATATGGCATAAGATGTTCCCCTTCGTTTCCTCCGATATGTAATATTCGGTAAATAAACACCATAAAGTCACAGGAATTGGATTTAACACTGTTTAAACTAAAAGTCAATTCTACTACTATGAAATTTTGGTGGTCGCCAGCCCAACAGGACATAAAAGAAAAAGTTGTTGGTTACACTGAATGTAAAAAACCAGTCTAGCAAAAGAAAGAGTAAAATGCAATCCTCAATTCAAACGGAAACAGCTATAGCGGCACTCACTAGTGGTCATTAAACTGAGCAACACACATATGAAACACAACTGGCATTTAACTATAAGCAGACAAACTACACAACAAACAGTACTCAATATTGTTTATCTTTGAAGTGATTATAGTGGCTAATCATTTATACTTGATGTAAATCAACTGTCAATATTAGTGAAAATCTACTTGCAGTGTCAGAGTTCTCAGAAAAAAATATTGAACTAAGATTGCTAAACTGACACAAAACCACTGCTCAAAAGTTTCTAAAACAATTACATAATGCAGATAAGATCGTAAATTATTAGGCCTACGCTGTCTTTGTTTGTAATTAATAAAAGAATTGAAACATGCTCGCCGTGGAGGTTCGAGTCCTCCCTGGGGCATGGGTGTGTGTGTGTTTGTCCTTAGGTTAGTTTGTAAGCTACGGACTGATGACCACCTAGTTTGGTCCGATAGATTTACAAACATTTGGATTTGAATTGAAACAATAGATGAATTAAACTGACCTGTTGACAACATCTACAAACTTTTTCTTTGAAATAGAGAATATTTTACAGGGCACTAAATCTTATTCAATCTGTAAGTTCTGAAAATGATCCTACCATGCACAATGTTTTCACTTTCTATTTCAAAATGTTTACACAAAATATACACTTAAAAGATAAATATTGTACTTACACGAGAACTTATTAACTAATTTTCATCAGATTCTCTTTAGTGTGGTTGTTTGTCTTTTTCAGTAAGCAAAACTCTGAATTTTAATTAATTGCAGCTAATCTTTAAGTTACTGTTCATGAAAAGAACCAAACTGGTCTGAATGTTAATGTCATAAAGCATGTTGCAATCACAGTACCTTTTATTTTTATTTAAACTTGTATGCAATAAGGCAAGAACTAAATTAGCAAAACTAGTTAAGTTCTTACTTATAATTTGAATGCACTTTAAAATTTACTTGATTTACTATATTTAATTATTACGCAAAATTCTGTCACTGAGCAGCAAAAAAGTAACTAGTTCTGTCATTGCAAAATTTATGAAACCACACTAATAAAAAATGTTCAGGTGATGCTCGGAAACTTCACTGTTTAAGGAGTAGGACCCTGCTCCTGGTTGTGATTTTGGAAAATAACTAGGTTAACATCAGGTAAAATTCATTCTGGTCATTATTAAAATTATGCATAACACACACTTACGAGGTTCGTGGCTGTACAAATAATAACAACTGTTTCCTACAAAACCTGTGAAGTGAGAAATGAGCTTCCACGTGGCTACCACAATGCAGAAATGTTGATTCCGGCTACTAGTGGCAAAATACAAACTTCTTGGCGTCGCTATAAACAGCCGAATGCCACAATATTACAACCAATGGGGCGGCTGTAATATATTACATCCAAGACATTTTAAAAGCCTTCTTAGATATGAAAGTTGCCTCTTTAGCCAATTTTGGAAACACAAAGCCAGCCTCAGCTCACTATGTCCTCTCGCACTCTCTCCTCCCTCCAGCCTTTGTACTGCAGCAACGCACCACTTGGCGCGCTTTTCCACCTTTTAGATCGCACCACCTCTTCTTCCGTCTTTATAGTACTGTCACACACCTTTTACATTTCGCCATTTCTAGAACTTTCCTAAGCCAGAACCTCGCTACATTCCACAATTACAATATTTTAATACAAAATATTCATATGTTTCACAAAAATTAAATAAAAATTACACTCAATAATATTGATACATAATATAACTTGGTATTACAACACAAAGAATTTCAGCACAGTTACCTATCGATAAATCGAACTTTCAAAAAAAATTACAGAAGTACTTTTTTATTTTTATTATTAGTATTACTATTTGAGATTTAAAGTTTTTAAATTATGGTGTCACAGGGCGATATTGCATAGTACTGGAAGCCACTGACGGCGTGTAGCCATCAGAATGCCACTGATCAACCTCATTGCCCTATTCAATTGTACATCAACGCCCCTCACATGAGCACTGTTGAGCCAGACAGAAGCACAGTATTCAGCTGCGGAATAAACTAGGGGCAAAGCTGTTGTACGCAAAAACTTAGCACCGGCTCCCCAAGTTCATCCTGCTAAATGCTGCAATATATTATTTCTAGTTTTAACTTTGTCTGCTGTTTTTTTTTTTTTTTTTTTTTTTTTTTTTTTTTTTTTTTTTTTTTCTTTAAGGTGATACAAGTGAGAGATTTATCCAAGAAGACTCATAGATACATTGTACGTTCACTGTGTTCGAGTTGAACACAATCAGACAATATTTTGAGTTTATAGTCAGCCATCCTATTAAAATGAAATGATTGTAAGGCATGTTTGGCCGGGAGATCCCGTCTAGGATAGTTAGTCCGCGTAGTGCAAGTGTTTTTAGTTGACGCCACTTCGGCGACTTGTGTGTCAATGATGATGAAAATGATGATAAGGACAACACACAGCACACAGTCCCTTGTCGGGAATAGAACTCGGGCCCTCTGCGTGGTAGTCAGCTACCCTGTCACTGAACTTTTTTTTTCTTTCTGGCACGCTACCACTGTGCAACTTTTTTTTTTTTTATTTTTTTATCGTTCACTTTATACTTTCTTTATCAGTGTATACGTTAAAACATTTGCATCCCTTTGTCAATTCTAGTTTTCTTGTTGCTGGGTAGTTCTTTCGTGAATTACTCTTTTGTCTGGTTAGCTTGTTGGCGTACAGTATAAGGAGTTCCTTCAACCTGTGCTCTGCATTATAATAGTGAATTTTCTAACAGAGTTTAAAATACTTCTGTGATATCAATCTAATTCCTTCACGTATAAATTCGAATGGAGTTGAAAACAGCCTTTGTTGAGATTCCCAGCAGGGTTCTTTACTCCGATGGGAGCAATTTAAGGATTTTTCCTTGTGTTATTTAACCAACACCTGTCCTTTCAAATACAACTTTCAACATATTCGCGTATTGCTTTTTGTGATTACTGTATTTTTTTATTGTGTTGTATTCACATAACATGTATGCCTTAAATTCTATTGTGTTGTCAGTGCCTAAGTTGTTAATCACGTAGCTGACATATTTGCCAAGTAGCCAGTGAATTGCATTGTTTTTTGTTACTGGGTAGTACAGAGTTTGGGGCCTGTAAATTATGTCAGGAGATATATATTCAGCAGACGATCTTGAAAGAAGTGCTATCCTGCTTTTGATCCACTTCCAGTTTTCGATGTGGCCACCACAAGCAAATCTATGTTGTAGCGTATCTGCTAGTTTGCATTCAGAACAGAGATGAGTTGCACTTATACCAATGGCATACAATCTTTCATTGGTACTGATAATGTTATTCACGACCTTGTACCAGGCGGATTTTACATCACTTGACAGGCACTGAAGACTGATGTTTTTCCACACAACCTCCCATTTGACACTGGGATGTTTCATTGTTAATTTATTCGTTCCCTCATTTTCCATTCTTTCGCGTATAATGTCTCTTGCAGTCACATTTTGAGAGTTAATAATAACATCACTAAGGTAACTGGCGTCTACATAGAATACTCTAATATGTCGCAATCGTGGATTTATTTCTTTTATGTCAACAGGTGGCTGCAGACTTTGGGGTTTCACACATGCGAATATCATACTTGTGATGCTAGTTGGGTGATTTCTAATAATATCAAAAGTTCTTTTTAGAAACAAAGCTGAAGCCTTATTTCTTATGTCAATGAGACCGAGACCTCCATTTTTAGGTTGTAACACAACAGTTTTGGTGTCAACCCTGAATATTTCTCCTTTCCATAAAAAATTTGTGGCAAGGGACATGATCTTCCTGGTTATCATTATTGGAGCCGGAAAAACCTGTGCTATGAAATAGGCTTTTGAGAAGATGCAGGTGTTTATGAAGATTGTCCTTTGAATTTGATTCATGCTGCGAAGTGAATTCCCAATGATAGATCCTCGGATTTTCATTAAAGCATCCCTCCAGTTTTCTGCACACATTTTCATCGGGCAGGTTGTTAAGGTCGTGCCTAGAGCTTTGTGTGTTGTTACTTGTTTCGCCCATTGTATCTTTAAGTGAGCAAGGCCTCGTAGATCTAAAAACTTACTTTTGTTGGCATTTATAATTGTGCCAGATGCCAGACCGTAATTCCTAACAATCCTTTCCAACTTAGTCAAATCTTCTTTGTTTCTTATTATTACGCCCACATCGTCAGCATATGCTCTTATCACCATTTTATGTCCGGATAATGTCATACCTGTAAGACTGGTGTGAACATGCTGTAGAAATGGTTCTATAGATACGATGAATAGGTTCATTGAAAGCGGACTTCCTTGAGGGACTCCTCGCATAATTTTCAGTTGCTTGGTGAGTTGTCCATTGACTGCTATCTTTGCATTTATACCCAATGCAATGTTCCTAATCATGTTTATGTAGCGGGGAAGGAAACCCAATTTCTTCATAGTTTCAAGGAGGTATCCATGGTTGACACAGTCAAAGGCTTTATAAAAATCAAGGAATAGAAGTGCACACTTAATATTTGTAACAGCCGTCAAGGCTATTATGTCCCTGTATTCGGAAATTGTTTGAAAAATTGTTCGGTTTGAAACACAGGACTGATGTGGACTTATGACTTTCGTGGCAACGGGAAGCAGTCTGCTATTTATGATTCTACAGATGATTTTATAATCGGAGTTTAATAAGGAAATAGGACGGAAGTTGTTCAAGTTTTTCTTTCCCGTGGTTTTTGGTATTAGAACAATTTTGCATTCCTTGAATTCTGCTGGAACAGTCTTGCCGTCAAGAATTTCGTTAGCGATGAGTGTCATCTTGTCGCCGATAATATTCCAAAATCGTTTGTAAAATTCTAGTGGCAGGCCATCTGGACCAGGAGACTTTTTTAAAGGCGAGTTGCATATTATTTTAAACACATCGTCTTTACTAACTGGTGAGAGAAGCTCGTCGTTTTCTTCATTTGACACACGCGGCCCAATAATTTTAGTAAATTCATCGAGGGTCTCTTCATGGATCTCTTTCTCAGAATATAAATCTGCATAGTATCTGAAAACCTCATTGACGATCTCTTGTTGCGTTGTGAGTTTTAAACCGTTCTCTGTTTGTATTTCCTCGATAAAATTTGTCCTCCTGTTTCGAGCGTGTCGTGTTAGGTGGTACAATTATGTGCTTTCATTTTCAGAAACAGATTTATCTTTTGATTTTATTTTTAAACCCTCCATTTGCTTCTTTTTTAGGGATAGTAATTTTGCTTTTATTTTTCTTATATCTTCAATGCGAGGAGATGACTCACTTGCCCGTTCATAAAGTTCTCTTAATATTGTATAATAATATTCCATGGTGTGCTTTAACTCCCTATGTCTACGTGCACTGAATTGCATGCAGACCTTCCTCAGTTTGGGTTTTGCTCGTGTAGTCCACCAATCTAACACTGTTGAATGTCGTTCTATTGATCTTAAACAAAGTTCCCACGCTGCTAGGATTTCTTCTTCCATGTCTAGTTCACTTAACCGGGAGATGTTTAACGTCCATTGGTTTTTAAAACGACGTGTTGGTTGCGTGGGAAGATTTACACAGGCAAGAACAGAACTGTGGTCACTAAAGTATACAGGTATACTTTCGACCTTCAATATGGAGTGTTCGAAATTCACGGATACATAGACCCGATCGATCCTACTTTTTGAAGTGCCTGTTACGTATGTAAAGTCGACAGCAGTTGGATGTAGGACTTCCCACGCATCTTTGAGTTTTAGGTCCTTTATTAAATGCTGTAGTTCAGCTGAGTAGTTAAAATTAGGGATTTGGTCTTTGCGGTTTAAGACACAATTGAAATCCCCACCAAAAACGAGGCTGCTGGGATTCTTCCGTAACAAATAAATAATTTCTTCTTTAAAAAACGTGGCTCTCTCTGATCTGTGTGTGTTTCCTGACGGGGCATAAGCATTAATAAAGGTGACATCGAAATTTCTAGAGATATTGCCCTTCCTGATTCCAGTCTTTCGATGTTTTTAACTGGTATTCCCTCACGTATTAAAAATGCTGTTCCTATGTTTGTTATGGAACATACGTTTAAAATTTCTACAAATCCTGGAACTTTTAGATCGGTAGTCCAGACTTCTTGCAGTAACGCGATGTCAGTTCCGGATTCATATAAAAATTCTTTAAGTGAGGCTAATTTTAATTCGGATGTAATTTTATTAATATTCATAGAGGCAATGGTGTATGCTTGCATCCCGTTGTCTACTATTACCAGTAGTTAACTAGTATGATTCTGTTGACACTAGAAAGTCTTTGGTATACATTTGCAGTAAAATACAAGTGATCTATCTGTCTTTTAACTGTGGTACTAAACACCGACATTTTCACGTATCATTACTAATGTGGGGCCGGGCGACTCTGATTTCTCTGTTTTGATCAGCTTCATGAACTACTTCATAGCTGATATTTGGCTTTACGTCTTTTTTCCCCGGTTTTGTTTTCCCTGTGTTGCGTGGAACGGGAGAGTTCGGCAGCAGCTTTTTCTTACGACGTGTTACGTCTTGAGCTCCCGAGGTAGTTATTGTACCGCCGCTAGTCGGTGTTGTTGTTAACACTTGGCTTGGGCACGTTGCTGGTTGTTCGGTGGCCGCCTTTTCCTGCCCGCCTCCTGCCGCAGCCGGCTGTGGCTCTTGGCTTGGAGGCTCTTGTTTACCGCTGACTTGGCCGGCTAGCTCGTGCTGCTCGCTCTGAGGCGGAAGTTGCGCTTCCAGCGCGGCGGCATCGAGCGGTATTATTATATCTGGCTCCACCACTATTTCTTCTGTATCGTCCCGGGGCTCCTCATTATCGACTAACACTTCAGGATCGACCTGCATGCTACTTTCTTCTGCTGCTTCGTCATCACCCGAAGGTCTCGGTTTGCGGAATACATGGGCCTTACGAGATGATTCTTCATCAGAAAGGTCATCGCTTTGTTCCAGAGGTCTCTTCTTATTTTGTACTTCACAGTCAGGAGGAACAGATTCAGGACCGGATCGGACTTTCAGAGGTGGAAAATCGTTTTTCTCTGTGGAATTGATATCAGGAATATCGGTGTTAGCCTGATCTACTACTGGTTCCACAGTGTTATCTGCTGGTAATAGATCATTGAGGGTCAGTTTTCGTCGTTGTGATAAGTTACTTTTTAGCACAAACACACGACGGGGACAGTCTTGCCGAAAGTGACCCGATTCATTACATACATGGCAAGTAGGCGTTTGTCCAGTATAAATAACATGTGCCTTGTAGCCCTCTACAGTAATATGAGACGGAATGTTGGTTTTCACTTCCATCTCGACAGACCTTATTCCATTAAAACACTGCAGCTTATATTGCGGGCCCCATCTTTCATTAATGATTTCCTTAACCTCCCTAAATTTTGACAGAGCATCCTTGATTTTATCATTGTCAATTTCAATAGGTAAGTTTAACACACGAACAGTCCGATATGCAGCATCGGCTCGTCTTATTGAAACCAGACTTTTAGTACCGTCTCTATGCACAAATTCTACTTTTTTGCCAAACTTGCTACATATGTTATCTACATATACCGAGTCCAAAAACTTTACAAACACACAGTAATTATCTGAATCAAGCTGGGTGGTATGAACAGAATCATTTTCGATGCCGATTACCTCAAAGAGCCAGTCGTGAACCTCGAGGGCTGTCGGTTGAACTCGCCGGGTCTCCTTTTCAAACGAAAATACCAGATTATTCTTCCTGAGAGATGGAGACATGTTGTGCAGTTGCGGGAGGACTTCGGTCAAGACCGAAAATCCGTACGACGACGATGAAATCGGCGACGACAGAGACGATCAGTCACAAAAACGAATAAACGGCAGAAGAGTATCACACAAAACCGTAAACGAAAGACACAAACAAGTAGCGCTGGCGTAAACACTGGCGTAGCGGAGCGGCAGCGGACACTTCCGATCGCGGCGACAGCTAGAGCCAGACTGACTAGGGAGGATTATTGAGATTGAAGCAAGTTATTTCTGTTGTATTTGGCTTGGGCCTTAGTTTCCACATTGCGAAGTAATTTCTGAGGTGAGTTAGGTGAGATGTCATGACAGTTTCCGTCACACGGTTGTCTCTAAGCTGTGACGTGTTGATAATATCGGCATAAATAAACTTTCTAGATTGCATAGCTGGAATAACAGCGGTGTAAACATTAAAAACAATGGGAGCGAGATCCAAACCCCCATCGTGAAACTGTCTAAACCACTTTACGTGTTACCGAAGTAGGTCACGATCAGACGGACACTTAAGATAGGGTTTAGAAGTCATAATAAAATAGAATAAGAAATATGATTGTAAAGCTTCATAGGAGGCCGGGAGCTGATAACCTCGCTGTTGAGCGCCCTAAAACGCCAATCATCATCATCATCATCATCATAGGAGGCCTTTCTTCCGAATGGTGACGTAAGCTGCTGAGAGATGCAAAAAAGCGACAGAAGTGGTAAACTTCTTTTCGTAACCAGTTTCAATGAAATATGTCAGTGCTGGGACCTGGTCACAGTAATTACAACCTTGTTTGCATCCAGCTTGTTCAACATGAATACTAGCAGTGAGACTGGGAAGAATAACATTGCAGATGAGTCTCTCGAGCAGCTTGTAACATTCACTGAGAAGTGCAATTGGCCGATAGCTATTTTGCACGGCCGTCTGCTTTACCGGGCTTCAAAACAGCTATTACTTTAGATCACTTAAAATCCTTTCCTACATACATGTTTGTAAGAAAGTTACTGATTAAATTTATCCGCGGTGGAGTAGTCGAGCTGTCTAAAGCGTCTCGCTGCGGAGCGCGCGGTTGCTCGCCGTGGAGGTTCGAGTCCTCCCTGGGGCATGGGTGTGTGTGTTGTCCATAGGTTAGTTTAACTAGGTTTAAGTAGTTTGTAAGCTACGGACTAATGACCACGCAGTTTGGTCCGATAGATTTACAAAAATTTGAACATTTTTGATTAAATTTAGAAGTCACAATAGGTTTTTAAGTCCATTACGTTTGATAAATGCTTGGAAAATATCATGTAGACTGGAAACTTCCCCTGTCTTCATGTCACAGATAACTACGCCCACGCCGGCCGCGGTGGCCGAGGTGACTGAGGCGCTCCAGTCACGGTCAGCACGGCCACTACGGTCGGGGGTTCGAATCCCCCCTCGGGCATGGATATTTGTGCCGTCCTAGTTCGTAAGTAGTTCATAAGTAGTTTGTAAGTTTAGGGACTGATGACCCCGCAGTTAAGTCCCATTAAAAAAAAAGTAAAAAAAAAAAAAAAATAAATAAATAAAAACTACGCCCACAATAAAACCTTGTAAGTTCTTACGATTATTGCTGTTGCTGATGTCAGTGAAAGTGGCAGAAATTTGCCCTTTCTCTGACACGAACAATAGGTGAGTTGCAGAGACATTGTTTGTTAAACATTGTTCCGATTCGTCTGTCACCTCCTGACGTCAGACGGGAATTTCTGTAACGAACTTTGGGAGTTGAGCGTACCCTGATTGTCGCTCTTCTCGGTGTATCCCAGAGAAGGAATTGCCACTGGGCAAAGTCTACTAACTTTTATATGATTTGAGGATTCGGTCGTTTGTAGGAAAGCAAGGAAATGGAAATTGGTGAGGGAACCATGGTTTCTACCCGGCTAGCGAGCGGCTGTATTTGGCGAGGCTGCTTAATTAATTCCAAAGTCGTCCTTTTGACGACTTCACGCAGTCTCGAGATAGGTGGTTAACGTCCACCTAGACGAAGGTATTCGTTGGTGAACATATTCGTATACCGGCTTTTTAGATGAGAAATGACATTTATACCAGGTTTACCAAATCCACAGTGTTTCAGTTAACTTATAAGTTATGAAGGTAGGTTAATTTTCCTGATGTGCACATAATCAAACCACTGCTCACTGATGATGCTGTCGTTTACCGGTTAGTAAAGTCACCAAAGGATCAAAAGCGACTGCATATACATATAGGTATCTATGTGGAGGGAAAGTAGGCAATTGAAGCTAAGTAATGAAAAGTGTGAAGTTATCCCTATGAGCAATGAAAGAAATCCGTTAAACTATTTTTACACGATTAATCAGTAAAATCTGAAGGCCATACATTCAACTACCTAGGAATTACAATTACGAATAATTTAAAGTGGAAAGAAACAGACATAAAATATCGTAGGGAAGGCGAAACAAAGGCTTAATTCCATTGGTAGAACACTTACAAGATGATGTAGTCCAACTAAAGAAACTACCCACACTCTACAGTATACTTGTCCGTCACGTATAGGAATATATTTGCACAGTATGGGATCCTGATAACGAGGAAATGACGGAGGACAGAAAAAGTTCAGAGAAGAACAACACGTTTCGCATTATCGATATACAATGGAGAGAGTGTCACAGAACTGATTCACGACTCGAAATGGAAATAAATAAAATAAAGGCGTTATTCCCTGCGGCGAGATCTGTTTGCGAAATTTCTCTCACCAAATTTCTCCTCCAAATGCGAACATATTTTGCTAGCACCTACCGACATCATCATCACAATAAAATAACAGAAGTCAGATTGAAAACGGAAAGATTTAGGAGTTCCTTTTTCCTGGGCACTACTGAAGAATGGAACGGAACAAAAATTATGATAAAAGCTGTTCTCCTAGGCATTTAAACGTGACTTGTAGAGCAAATATGTAGATGTAGACAGAGCCTGATTGAATTTCAAGAGTTTTACTCAAATCATTGACGGAATGTGCAGTACAATTTAGTTTTCCTTTCCTTCGCTTGCGTTAATTGACTGTTTATTGTGTCAGGCTCATGCGAATTCTTTATTGATTATATAATTTGTCGGGATGAAGTTATTGTAAAATATCATTTTTTTATCTGAATCTCATTTGAGAGACTAGTGTTGCTTTTTCTCATCCAATTTTGATTCAACTGTTTTTCATTTTGATTATTGTTTTGATTTAATATTTAATGTATTGTAATTATTATATTATATTATATTTTATATTATATTATATTATATTGTATTATATTATATTATATTATAAACACTCCCACGAGGTAGACATAGTAGAATGAAATGTTACGACTGAAGTCCTACAAAACACTAGTAAGTTTTGGAAATAGGATTTAAAGCCATGGTAGAGGTAGGCAGCATTTATTAATATGACAACACAAAGGATTCTAAAGAAGCTGATTGGCTGCAGTAATGAAGGTGTTGTAGAAGTTGTAAAATCCTTTATTTTTCTCTTTACGCTGGCGCATTTCGGGCCCAGCCCATCATCGGAGCGCCTGGTGACAAAGTACAGCATACAGTATACATAGGTAAAAATAGTTACAAAGACCAAAATTTTAAAAAACGTAATAACCTCTGACATTTACAATTATAAGATACATACCTCTCCTGAATGGAAAACGGAAAAAGATGCATGTAAAAACTCATAATACATTAACGGTCAACATCAGCTGTACTTGTAACATAAGCTGCTAGCTCGATGGAAGACATGCAAATACCACTGAATGGAAAGTATACTATTGAGCAACGTAGGCATAGCGTAGGCGCCCTTTATGTATAACCGCAGAAGTTACCATAATTTATAAGGATAAAAAGAACTCAACGGCGAGTTAATTAAAACATTTTCAATAATGGGACATAGTTGTCAAATAATAAGACAACATATTTATATCCTATACTTCTTCTAATCAAAGGACAAATAACAGAATAAACTTAGGGAAACCTCCGCACAGGAAGAGAGCACAAAAATCAGTCATTCAAGAAAACTAGGTTGTGAAAGAGAACGAAATACCACTGTCTGAACCAAAAATTTGGTCATTTATTATCCATTCTTTATAATGATGATAACTTGTCCAAATTTCTGACTCTTCAAAGATATCTAGGGTAATACCCTTCGAACCAATATGCAAAATAGACAAATCTGCCTCTATATTTCGTAGCTTATGGTTTCTTTCCTTTAGGTGATCTCCTAAAGCACTGTTGTTAGTAGCATAACCGTGTTCCCGGTATCTAGTATAAAACTCCCTTCCCGTTTGTCCAATATAAAATTTATTACAAGGACCACATACAATTTTACACACACCTGATTTACAGAATTTATCAGGCGATGGTTCTACGCTATGTCGTAAAATTCTCCCCAATTTATGGTTCGTTCGAAATCCTACCTTGACATTAATTTTGCGAAAATCGTAAGCGATTCTATCAGAGAGAGAACCGTAGTATGATAAGGAAATGTATTTTTCTCTTCATGACTTGCATTAGTCACTTTTTTGAAGACAGATTCCCCAATGTTTCTCATCTCCCCTTCAGAAAATCCGTTTGCCATGCCAACGTGGATAATAATATCAGTCTCTTTCTTTATTATCTCATCCTTGACACCGAATTTAGCTACCCGATAAAAAATAGAATTGAAAAATGCATGTTTTTCCATCATAGGCTGATACGAATCTTTAGGTATAATGAAGTCTGTAGCAGTAGACGTACGAAAGACGTCAATCTGTAATTTCTGGTCATACCTACTGATCTTCAAATCCAAAAAGTTAATGCTACCTGCCTGTTACATTTCCATAGTAAAACGTCATATTGTAGTTGAACCGATTGAAGGTGCAAAGATTGCTACTTGATGTCGCTTGCCGGCGTACTTCCTCTACAGATCAAGTAAGTAAACATGTTTTCGCACCGAGAGTTGTAAACGTTACCGGTATCACCTTTTCTAGAGAGGAATTAAAATTATTAAATAATGGGCTGAATTTCAATGTTCCACCGAGAGTTGTAAACGTTATCGGTATTACCTTTTCTAGTGAGGAATTAAAATGAATTAAAATTATTAATTAAGGGGCCGAATTTCAATGTTCCTCCAAAACTTGACTGTAATACCTTCAAAGACATAATAGCCGAAGTAAAAAGCGGATGCGAGGTTTTAAAACTACCTAAACCTGAGCAAGTTAAAATCGCAGTGAAAACTTCTACTGCATTAAAGCAAGCCAGCAAGAAGGGCCAACCTTTACAGTGTCTGTCACGGCAAGTCAAAGACCTGAATAAAAAGATATCCGACAATGATATTTTGGTTACAAAAGCTGACAAGAGTTCCCCTTTAGTGCTGATTAATGATGCTGATTATATTTTTTTTAAACTGAAGATTTTTTTCATCGAGAATGGTATTCAACAAGTAGATAAGAACCCTCTGATGAAATTCGCAAAAGAAATAATAGAATAAAAATAGGTTAATAATGATGAATCATAAAATGCCTATTTTACGTGCCCATGTAAAGTTACATAAGGAAAACTCGCCGATCCGACTTGTGGTTAGCGAATGTAGTAGTCCTAGTTATTACCTAAGCAGTTTCTGCCAGGCTAAAATTAAAGAATTCTTCACTTTTCAGGAGACTTACAATGTAAAAATTAGCTTCGAAATGGTTACTATGTTACACGATTTTGAAGTCCCCTACGTTGCTTTATTGGTATTATTTGATATAAAAAACCTCTATGCTAATATACCTATTGATGAAACTTCGCAAATAGTTTATAAAAATTTCATGAACTTCGGGAAAGTAAATAGCTCAAATGCAGAAGAGTTGATGGAAATGGTTAAAATCTCACTTTCTTTCAATTGTTTTTCTTTCAACGGGAAGATTTATCGGCAAGATGAGGGCTTGGATATGGGCTCTAGCGTATCCGGAATTTTGTCCGAAATTTTTGTGAACAGTTTAGAAACTACATTCTTCGCCACTCACGTTGGTTTGGCAAAAAAAATTGCTTTGTACCGTAGGTACGTTGATGATATTTTCGTGATAACTACGAGTAGTGTCGATGATGTTATTCCATTTTTAAATGCTTTTAATGGACTCCACCATGATATGACGTTTATTATGGAAATGGAACAGGCAGGTAGCATTAACTTTTTGGATTTGAAGATCAGTAGGTATGAGAAGAAATTACAGATTGACATCTTTCGTGAGCCTACTGCTATTGACCTCATTATACCTAAAGATTCGTGTCATCCTATGATGCAAAAACATGCATTTTTCAATTCTGTGTTTTATTGGGTAGCTAAATTCGATGTCAAGGATGAGATAATAAAGAAAGAGACTGATATTATTTTTGTGTCCCATCCTCGTCGCCACTTTTGTGTCCCAGCCTCGTCGCCGCTTTTGTGTCTCGTTTCCGTCGTAGGTGTCGGTGGCCGAGTGGAATGAGACCGACACAGGAATAAAGATAGCACGCTGGTGCAGGTACGGAGAGGAGTAGCCAGAAACTAGAAACACTAGAGTAAATTAGAACGAGATACATATTGCACAGAATTTATACAATACTTAACTTTTACAGAGTACTGCAGATACATAGTTGAGCTAGAGTCCTGCCTAGTGCCTAACTGATAGCCAAGTCTTCACTGGTGCCTGTCTGATTCCGATGGTCCTAACTGGTTGCTATCTCAGTCCCAAGTGAACGATGTCTTTCAGCGGTGGCCACGAGCGGAGTTCCAGCAGAGGGCGCTCGTGCGTGCATGGCGGCGCGCGGCGAAAGTAGGTAGCGCGCACTTTGGACTTGTGCGACACCACACCTCTCCCCCCAAACCGCCGCGCCGTCGTGGCGTATGGCTGAGGGCCACGGCGACGGCACTGGGAGGAGGGCCTGGGCGGGAGCGTTACTGGTGGGACGGGCGTCGTAGCTGAGGCTGGGATCGAGACGCCGTCCGCGCCCCGGCATCCGCCTTGCGATCCCCCGGAAAACCCGCTAAAACGAGGGGAAGGGCGCACGCTTCCGCCCAGATTGAGCAGATCATCTTCTTCTAAGGTGCGTGGCCCAAGCTGGGGGGGGGGGGGCCGCACGGTCCCGGAGTCCCTCTCGGTGACGCTGTCAGCTGAGGCGGCGACGGAGGCGGAGGGGCCGACTGCGTAGGAGGCGCGTCGACATCCATCGGTATCTCGTAGCCCGGGGACGAACGATGTGGCTGTGCTCCCTGGCGGTGAACTGGGTCTGGAATCAAGAAACCGGAGACAGGATCGCGCGGCCTGCGCAAGCGCAATTGGTTTGCGTGGCGCCGCAGCTCCGACCCTGTGGAAGAACGTACAACATACATATTGCGACCGATCACGCGCTGAATGGTGCCCTGCAACCATGTGTTCTTGTTGCCAGCAAACACCCTGTACAGCACCGGCGTGGAAACCTGAAAACGCGAAGCGCCATACGAACCGACTCGGTGCGTGGGAGGCTGCAGCAGGTGAAGGAGAGTGCGGTGACGGCGGCCGTGTAGCAGCTCGGCAGGAGACGGGCCGTCACGTCCCATACACAGATACGTAGACAGGAAAATTTGAAGAGCTTGCTGCTTGGAGTGCTGACCTTTCATCTTTTCCCTGTGAGACTTGAATGTTCGAACGAAACGTTCTGCTTCACCATTGGATTGAGGGTGAAAAGGTGCGGTGGTGATATGCTGAATGCCATTCACACGACAAAACTGTTGAAATTCCGCACAAACAAACTGAGGTCCATTGTCACTGACGATAGTTTCAGGCAAACCTTCGATGCAGAACACTGATGTTAAGGCACTGATTGTACTAGACGCCGTCGTTGAGTTCATGGCAATCACAAAAGGAAACTTGCTGAAAGCATCCACAACAATTAACCAGCGCGTATTCCAGAAAGGTCCGGCAAAGTCAATATGTAAACGTTGCCATGGTCCCTTGGGGCGTGGCCAATCTGAGAAACGTTGCGGAGGAGCCGCCTGATGCTCCGCACAAACAGTACACTGTGACGTCATGTTCCATACCAACCCAGGTACAATGACGTCTGGCCAATTGCTTTGTCATAACAATACCCCAATGTCCTCGATGCAGGAGGCGTAACACTTCTCGTTGCAGGGAACGAGGAACAATCACTCTTATTTGGTCGTTGTCCGTATGTAACAACAGAACACCCTGACTTAAAGATAATGCATGACGTTGTGCAAAATAACGTCGAACCAGAGGCCGATCAATGTCTTTGGCTCTGGCAGGCCAACCAAAGCGAACAAAACGTGCTACCACACTTAGGTCTGCATCCGCAGCTGTTTCCTGTGCAACCCGACGAGAGTTCAAAGGAAAGTCTGCGACAGCGGAAGCATCTCTGGAGTCTATTTGACAACATGCAATTTCAGAAGAATCAAACGACACATCCTGGCCAACCGGAAGTCGGGAAAGTGTGTCCGCGTTGGCATGTTTAGTGGTAGGTCGGTACAAAATCTCATACTGATAATTAGACAGTATTAAGGACCATCTCTGAAGATTTTGTGCCGTTCGTGGTGGAATTGGCTTTGTGGGTGAGAACAACGACGTGAGAGGCTTGTGGTCAGTCAACAAATAGAATTTTCTGCCATAGAGATAATGATGAAACTTTGTGACGCCGTAAATGATTGCTAAGGCCTCCTTTTCTATCTGACTGTAATTCTGTTGCGTCGGCGTCAGTAGCTTGGATGCAAAGGCAATAGAACGATCGTGACATCCAATACGATGTGACAAAACTGCACCCACACCGTACGATGAGGCATCAACTGCTAGCACTGCAGGCTTCTGTGGGTCAAAGGGAATCAAACATGCATCACTGAGTAGTGCAGACTTTAATTTGTCAAAGGCAACCTGGCAATCTTTGGACCATACAAATTGAACCTTTTTCCTACGTAAGTGATGCAGTGGAGCTGCAATCTGAGAGGCATTGGGAATAAATCTGAAATAATAGTTAAGCTTTCCCATTTCTGCTTGCAATTCATGCACATTCTTAGGAGGAGGCAATTCTTTGATCGCTCGAAGATGCGACTGTAAGGGATGGATTCCTTGGGCATTAATCACATGGCCTAGGTACTCCATTTCAGTGTGAAAAAACGAACACTTTGCTTTATTGCAACGTAGACCTGCTGCAGTCAACACTTTGAAAAGGCACTCCAGGTTTGATAAATGTTCTTCAACTGTACGTCCGGATACCACAATATCATCTAAGTAGTTCGAGCAACACGGTATAGAAACTGTCAGCTGTTCCAAAAAGCGCTGAAAAATAGCGGCGGCGGAAGAACTGCCAAAGGGTAGGCGCTGAAATTGAAAAAGGCCCATGTGAGTATTAATGACGAAAAACTTTTTTGACTCGTCATCAAGTGGAATCTGTAAGTATGCCTCTGCTAAACCAATCTTGGAAAAGAAGCGAGACTGTTCTAATTTGTCCATCAGTTCCTCAGGTCTGGGCAGGGGATAAGTGTCAACAATTGTTTGACCGTTCACTGTTGATTTGAAGTCCGCACAGAGACGAAGTTTTCCCGACGGCTTGGGTATAATTACTAAAGGCGAGGCCCACTGACTCGCAGAAACAGGAGAAATCACCCCACTATCTTGCCAACGTTTAAGTTCTTCGGCAACTGTATCACGCAAGGCGATAGGCACTGGTCTAGTTTTACGAAATTTTGGAACTGCAGATTCTTTTAAAGTTACATGTGCCACGAAGTCTTTTGCACAACCTAGTTTCGGCGAAAACAAGTCACTATATTTCTCACATAATGCATTAATTTTGTCCTGAGGCACTACTGACGAAATTTGATGCACATCTCTTTGAATTGATAAACCAAATAAGTCGAATGCATCTAGTCCAAAAATGTTCTTTGTCGATTTGGCCTGAAGAACTACAAAAGCAACTGTTTTTGTTACACCTTGAAAGGAGGTGGGCAGGCTACACGTTCCTAGCACGGGAATATTTTCACCTGTATAAGCTGTTAGCACTTGTTGACACGGCGACAATTTTGGCGAACCCAGAAGTTCATAAGTATATTTGTTTATTAATGTGACAGCGGAACCAGTATCAAGCTGACACTGCACAGTCTTATTGTCTATGGAAAGATTCACAAAAAGTTTTTGCTTATGGCGCTCGACAGGTGCGCGTATGTGGGCAACGTCTGATACACCGTGTTTGCGGCGCATGCACTGTCACTAGATGGCACTACCGCCGGATCGGCGTCCGCGCAATGCGAGGCTACTACAGATTCACTAACTACTGCACTACACTCTTGAGCAGCTACTTGATGTCTACTGTCACTAGCTACACAGTACTGGGCACTTTTACAATAAGAAGTTGCAGAAGGCACTAGGTTCACTACAGGATTGCACTTTACATAGTCATTTTGCTTGTCCCGAACCCTTTTCCGTTGCACTGTTTTACGCGCTCGTCGGCGCTTGCTACGTGGCTCACTATATAGTTTTGCAGTGGGCGCAGAAAAATTGTTTTGCATTTGAGAATCAACAGAAGCACTGTTAAATTCCACAGCGTCTATGATATTGACAGCATGAACTGTTCGTGCACTCGGCAGAGCATTGTTTCTAACGGCGCCGTTCTTTGAAATTTTGTTTTGCATACACACTGTCCGCACGTGTCCTATTTTGCCACATAGATAACAGGTTGCGTTGCGACTAGGGCAATGAGCACGCTTGTGGCGAGATACACACTGGGGGCAAGATTTACGAACGTTTTTCTGAAATGAGCGTTGGCGCCCGTTATTCAAATTACTGTTTCGAACACGACGGGGCGACCTTTGTGTCGCACTTTTACACTTGCTACTGTTCACTGTATGTTCAGCACGGCCGGTAGAAAAATAAGAAGAACTACGGCTACACTGCAAACTACGGCTAGGAAAGCGTCCGTTGCGGCGCACTGAATTAACACTGTGACTTTGCATTTCTACATCTGCTAAGTCAAAAGTATCATGCGCATCTATAAGCTGCAGTACACTGTCTAATGAGGGGTCAGACTGTTTCAGAATTGCTGCTCTAATTCAGGGGTCCTGAATATTCTGCGTAATCGCATCCCTCAACATCACGTCACTATACGAAAGTCCACAAGAGCAAGTAAATTTACATTTGCGGGTTAAGCCCTTCAATTCCGTAATCCACTCTTGGTGTGACTGCTGCGGTAATTTTTTAAGTCTGAAAAATCGGTACCGTGCCGCAGCTATGAGAACTTTTCTCTCATAATGAGCATTAAGTGCCTCTACTATTTGTTCAAAGTCTACATCACGAGGAGATACGTTGGGGAAAAGTTTTTTCAGTAACACGAAGGTGTTGGTGCCCACCACAGATAATAGCAGATGCTTCACTTTCTGACCTGTAATTTGATGAGCCGCGACGAGTTCTTGAAACTGTGCGAAGTAGTCGCTCCATTCTTCCTCACGTTCGTTGTACTGGCGAAACGTTGCGGCAGCAGGTGTGGGCTGCTGAAGCGGCGACTGTTGTTGTTGGTCAGCTGCTTGCGCTCTGAGCTGGGCCACAGCCTGCAGGAGTTGTGTTATTTGCGCCGTCTGTAACTGAATAATTTCCATTAAGTTTGGGTTCGGGGTAGTGGCCATGCTGACCGATTAGGCGCCGCGCATACAAGTAAATTAGATAACACACAAATGCAATATGAAAGAGGACGCTCTGCAACAAAAAAGTCCACAAAACACGTAACAAAATATCTTCCCCCAAAAATCTTATAATAAGGGTGGGTGGGCGGGAGCAATTTTTGCATGCTCCGACTGCTGCTGTCTGGCTGCTGCAAGTGGGCTGGTCCACGGTTCTTCTATCACTCCTCGTCGTCACTTTTGTGTCCCAGCCTCGTCGCCGCTTTTGTGTCTCGTTTCCGTCGTAGGTGTCGGTGGCCGAGTGGAATGAGACCGACACAGGAATAAAGATAGCACGCTGGTGCAGGTACGGAGAGGAGCAGCCAGAAACTAGAAACACTAGAGTAAATTAGAACGAGATACATATTGCACAGAATTTATACAATACTTAACTTTTACAGAGTACTGCAGATACATAGTTGAGCTAGAGTCCTGCCTAGTGCCTAACTGATAGCCAAGTCTTCACTGGTGCCTGTCTGATTCCGATGGTCCTAACTGGTTGCTATCTCAGTCCCAAGTGAACGATGTCTTTCAGCGGTGGCCACGAGCGGAGTTCCAGCAGAGGGCGCTCGTGGCTGACGTCGTAAGAACGCCGCGCCGTGCGTGCATGGCGGCGCGCGGCGAAAGTAGGTGGCGCGCACTTTGGACTTGTGCGACACCACAATTATTATCCAAGTTGGCATGGCAAACGGATTTTATGAAGGGGAGATAAGAAAGATTGGGGAATCTGTCTCAAATAGTGACTAATGCAACAGCGACGCAGGGCAAGTCATGAACAGAAAAATACATTTCCTTATCATACTATGGTTCTCTCTCTGACAGAATCGCTTACGCTTTTCGCAAAATTAATGTCAAGGTAGGATTTCGAACAAACCATAAATTGGGGAGAATTTTACGAGATAGCGTACAACCAACGTCTGAAAAATTCTGTAAATCAGGTGTATACAAAATTGTATGTGGGCCTTGCAATAAATTTTATATTGGACAAACGGGAAGGGAGTTTTATACTAGATACCGGGAAAACGTTTATGCTACTAACAACAGTGCTTTAGGAGATCACCTAAGGGAAACAAACCGTAAGCTACGAAATATAGAGGCAGATTTGTCTATTTTGTATATTGGTACGAAGAGTATTATCCTAGATATCCTTGAAGAGTTAGAAATTTGGACTAGTTATCATAATAATAAAGAATGGCTAATAAATGACCAAATTTTTGGTTCCAGTCAGTGGTATTTCGATCTGTTTCACAACCTAGGTTTTCTTGAATGACCGATTTTTGTGCTCTTTTCCTGTGCGGAGGTTTCCCTAAGTTTATTCTGTTATTTGTCCTTTGATTAGAAGAAGTATAGGATATAAATATGTTGTCTTATTGTTTGGCAATTATTTCCCATTATTGAAAATGTTTTTAACTAACTCGCCGTTGAGTTCTTTTTATTCTTGTTAACTTTGGTAACTTCTGAGGCCATACATATTGGGCTCCTACGCTACGCCTAAGTTGCTCAATGGTATGCTTTCCATTCAGTGGTATTTGCATGTGATCCATCGAGCTAGCAACTCATGGTACAAGTACAGCTGATGTTGACCGTTAGTGTATTATGAGTTTTTACATGCATCCTTTTCCGTTCTCCATTCGGTAGAGGTATGTATCTTAAAATTGTAAATGCCAGAGATTTTTTTTATAATTTTGGTCTTTGTTACTATCTTTACCTATATATACTGTATCCTGTACTTTGTCACCAGGCGCTCCGATGATGGGCTAGCCCCGAAACGCGTCAGCGTAAAGAGAAAAATAAAGGCTTTTACAGCATCTACAACTCCTTCATTACTGCAGCCAATCACCTTTTTTAGAATCCTTTGTGTTGCCTTGTAAGTTTGTCCCATTGAGAAACTCTAGGAAGACTATTTTCTTAGTAACTGTGATACGCTCTACTTAGGTGTTATGTGCTCCTAACATTGATGATCATCATGTTAGAAATAGTCCTGCCCACAGGAGCACAAACGCTTCTACTACCTAAAGGTTTATAGGAGAATCTGGTTTGACGTCAGGTACAAGAAACCGGCGGAACCTCAGATAACTCTTTATGTGTTTAAGCTCCTGCCCCATCTACACCGCAAATTAAAAGCCACATCGGACAATTTAGTACTATAATAGGATTAATTCTACTCAATGTATATTTGTCATTATGAGGGGCCGTTCCCTGCAGCCTTGGAAATGATATAGGTCACACGCATATTACAACAGTTATATGAACTTGGCGAGTAATTCTATACTTATTAGTTTAGATGCTTACTCTACTTCTAAAATGTCATAAACATAGGTGACGCACATAGAACTGGTTTTCGAAACATTTCGAAAAATACAAAGCGGATTTAAGAAAAGTTACAATAAAAGTTGTTCAATTCCAAGAGGGACATCGATTAACATAAAGCTCGACCTCCCTGGCCCAGACCCATGTGTGGGAGGGGGGCTTACTTTGATATCTTAAATTGGGACTCCTATTTCTTATTGCAGATTGCGATTCTCCAGGAAAAGTATGTAACTTTTGTATGTAATATTTTTTTCGCTTAGTGATAGATGGCGTTGTTTGTAATATAATGATAATAGTATTTAAAGTTATAATCTACCTAGATTAATTTTAAAATGCACTTGGAATTATTCGACTTTTTAAAAAGAAAATATTGTAATCAAAATTTTAATTAGTCTCAACCTTCATTTCATAATAAATAAATAAATAAAATAAAGCTCCTTGTGATGTAATTGATAATATTTTAAATCATTACTTTTATTTAAAATTGTTATACGTTTTCACGCTACTACTTGAGCTATTTTGCCACAGTGCTATACATAATTCAATGACTATTATATAAGGTATATATGAGTTGCACATAAACTTTAGAGCCATTTTTCTCGGAAGTTTCCGGATAGTGCGCCTTAAAACTTCTATGATTCGAGACCCTTGACGTATACACTAACATGTGAAGTCTCATCCCAAACTGCATTTCCGAAACCGAAAGATCTCCTTATAAGTTAGATGCGAATCGGAAGTGTTGTTTACCCGATAAAGCTTATATATCAAATCAACTACGCTAAAAGTGCCGCGATGTCTTTGATATGTGCTCCGGGAACAAGTAGTAAGATGGTCAACACGTGGTTCTCAAATGTTCAAATGTTTGTTAAGCTTATGGGACTTAACTACGGGGTCATCAGTCCCTAAACTTACAAACTACTTATGAACTACTTACGAACTAGGACGGCACAAATATCCATGCCCGAGGGGGGATTCTAACCCCCGACCGTAGTGGCCGTGCAGACCGTGACTGGAGTGCCTCAGTCCCCTCGGCCACCGCGGCCGGCTGGGCATGTGGTTCTGTAATGTGCAGTGACATTAATGGTGAAATCAAAAGGACGTGTGTTAATGTTTACAATGTTCAGAGAGCATGTATAATCTTTTATTTTAATAAGTGCAGTAACTCAATAATTGCGATCCGAGACAGTGATGCGGGAGAGTAATATCAGACACATCGCAACATTTAGGCTAACCGGACAAACTTCCATGCACTCTGCAACAGTTGTCTGACATTTTATGAATGTAGCTGCAGCCAATAGTTGTTGGATAAACGTTTTCCATTTCATGTCACCTACCTTGGTGTGACGTTTTTTGAAATTGCTTTCCCTTGCCATGTATTATGAGCATTAAGAAGCCATTAAATAGTAGCATAGTTTAATAACGGAAAATGAAAAATTCATGCCGGATATTATTATTTGTAGAATCCGACATGGTCATGCCGTAAGTAATGTGCGACATTTCAGCAAATCGACGTACTGCCATCTGCAGGTGATTCCTGATAACCGACAGGAAACCCGAAGCCGGCCGCGGTGGCCGAGGGGACTGAGGCGCTCCAGTCACGGTCTGCACGGCCGCTACGGTCGGGGCTTCGAATCCCCCCTCGGGCATGGATATTTGTGCCGTCTTTAGTTCTAGCTAGTTCATAAGTAGTTTGTAAGTTTAGGGACTGATGGCCCCGTAGTTAAGTCCCATAGACTCTACAAACATTTGAACATTTTTGGAAACCCGAAAATCCTATCAATTAGAAATACGCCGGAAAAACATCAGGTCGCATACGAATAACCTTGACATAATTTAAACTATTACCCTCATCTCATTCAATTAGTAACTGCGCTCTTTACACGTAGGGGCAAGTTAGTTTGAATGCACACACTCCCACCTGCTCGTCACTGCCGCAGTGGAGTGGCCGAGCGCATTGAGGTGCTATGCTCCGATGCGCGAGGCGTTTCCCCGTCGTGGGTTCGAATCCTCCCTCGGACATGGATATTTGCATTGTCTGTAGTATAAGTTAGTTTATAAGTAGTTTGTAAGTTTAGGGACTGATGACCCCGCAGTTAAGTCCCATAAGCTTAACAAAGATTTGAACATTTTTTTTTTATTTTTTTTTTTTATTTTTTTTTTTTTTTTTTTTTTTTTTTGCTCGTCGCTAATTGGATATCACGTTGCACCACTCATTTACGATCTAAGGCTACCTGCAACACTTTACTCGATCCGATGTCCCCCACCATGCTCTGACTTCAGTGTCAGGCTGTTTTCTCCACCCTGAATATTCCTAGTTTCAGTAAGACGGATGATCGTTCATATGTTCATATGTTTGTAGAGCTTAAGGGACTTAACCACGGGGTCATCAGTCCCTAAACTTACAAACTACTTATGAACTAGCTAATACTAAGGACGGCACAAATATCCATGCCCGAGGGGGGATTCGAACACCCGACCGTAGTGGCCGTGCAGACTGTGACTGGCGCGCCGCCGAACGCTTGGCCACCGCGGCCGGCCGGATGATCGTGTAACGTTAGGTACTGGGCTGAGCAACTAGACGTTGAGTCGATATTCCATCAAATATGAACAGCTGTGGATGCAGTATTTCGCTTCTGTGGGAACGAAAAATGCTTGGTACATTTACTGATCAACTTTAAGCTAACAAAACTTGCCGTCACTCTCAATTTTAATGTGCCCCACAAGCGTATAATTTTTATCAATAAAACACAAAAAATAATATAATATTAGTAAATTGTTGGATTGCTATAAAATGTATCAGATAGTTTAATGAAATAATAATTTGTTTATATTAGTAGCATAAAGGCCACGAAATAGCTATTCAAAAAATTACAGATTTTGAGAAATACAAAATACTAACTCAAAACCCGGCGTCGCCCGGGTACTTATTTATTTCTGTCTTAAGTTAGTCTATCTCACCTTTTCGTTCTCTATGAAATGTTCACATGTTTGTAAACCTATTGGACCAAACTGCGTGGTCATCAGTCCCTAGACTTACAAACCACTTAAACTATCCTAAGGACAACACACACAACCATGCCCCAGGGAGGACTCGAACCTTCGACGACGAAGAACCGCGCTCTCCACAGTGAGGCGCCTTAGAACGCTCAGCCACTCCACCACAGCCATTCTCTATCCACCTTCTCTCATTCCCTTTCTGCCCATGTAGTTCTCTCCGATCTCTCTCTGTCTGTTTATTTTCTCATCTCTTCCTACTCCTCTCTCTGTCCATCTCCACCTTCCCCTTTTCTGCCAATCAGATTCTCGTCTCCCTGTAGAACTTCTCCTTCATCACTCTGTTTATCTCCTTTCATCTGTCTGTCAACATCTCTCGTCTGTCATTCTCCTCCTCTGCTCGTCTCCTTCTCCACCTGCCCCTTTCCCTCCTATATATGAAAACATACATATATATATTTGCAAATTATTGATAAAGGAGGGGGAGGAGGAAGGATTAGGAATGGAAGGAATGACAGAGGCTGCATTAGGGCACTGAAATTAAGCAATGACGACAAGTGAAGTTGCGAGCCGGCCCGGGAATCGAACCCGGATCTCCTGCTTCGGGACAGCGGTAGCGTTAACAACTTGACTACCCGTGCTCGCCTCGCGTCCGTCCCAAACATGTCGAACATGTCCGAAATAACAGACCACACCAATATAATAAATACATATATATGCGTCAAGTTTCGTGGTGACTGGTCAAACGGTGCCAAAGTCGCAAGGTACCCTCTGCCATGCTAAATTCACGGGCTTGCAAATTATAAAAATCTCTTTCCTGAAAACATACATTTATATGCTGACTTTCATGGTGGCCAATTAAACGATTTGGATGTTTATCGTAACGTCCGCCATGTACCTAAGGAGGTTTATGAAAGGTAGCGCATGTATTAATTCCGGGTATAAGCTACCTGTATCCTTATTTCATTCATATCCGTCCAGCCATTTCAGCGTGAAGGCGTAAGAAACGAATTGACTAATTGTCGATCACCCTCCGCGATGAACCATACGAAGTTAATTTTAGTATGCCTATAACATTTGCGCGAGTGCAAGCAATGAGTTCACAACGTTTTATTGCAATCGGATGTAAGGTAAGGCCGTGCATAAAATACGAACAAAAAGACAAATAAAAACAATTTTTATATATGTTAGTTAATGGACGTTCAAAAAGTTTCCATTTGACAGAGTTGCTGAAGCGGATACGCAAGTTAGCGCGCACCATTATAGGTTTATATCTGTTGTCAGCTCGCTCAAGCTGCAAGACAAACGTAATTCGATAACAGTCCGGTAGATTTCAGATTAGTCGTTACGATAAATTGCATTCGGTTATCCTTGTGCTGGTTCAAGCCTGCCGTGCCTCGAAGTGACCGACCTCAGACTCTGAGAAAGAGAATAAACCCACATCTCGGGCTTTAATACTTTAAAAACACTTCAAGATATATAAGACAACGACACATCTTTTTATGCTCATATTAACAAAACGTTTCATTTTTCTTGAGGAAAAAAAATTGCACTGACGTGTTTTACGGTCCACTTTAGATTTGTAGTTTTATAATTTTTTGCAAACATTTCGGACTAAAATAATAATGTAAATAATAAAAAATTATAGTGATTCGATTAAGACTCTACTATAGTGATAATATCTATGCACCCAACACGTAATATTCTTTCTGACCGCATTTTAACACACAGCCAAATTTATACGATATTTGAGTTTAGCTTTGACAAACATACTCGTTTTCAACTTTTACCTCTTTAAAGTACCATTTTAATATCTCGCCCACATTTTCATTTTTTTCCATTAAAATTTTATCACCTGTCTTGCTATGATAGTTTGTTCAAAGTTTATTTTATTTGCCTGTACTGGTTACGAATGACTATAGCCTGGAACGAACGTAGCGTACATTTGGCTTGGATAGAACACAGGATACTACATTTGGCGTTCGTAAATCAGTTAAGGGATATCCCACGCCAGAAAATCTCTTTTACGTACACCATTTCGCTTTCTGTACCTGGTGACTTTATTATTATAACTCAAGCGTTGTCGTTTCAAAGCAATGGAGCACTGAAAATTATCAAAAACATGTCGTTCTTAGGACAATGAATTATAATCTATTGTTAGTTAGTTAACACCTGCCATCGATGGTACGAGAATCACGGATTACTCTCACAGCTGTTCGCACATAGCGTAATGGGCGAGGAATTAATTGTGATGTGCGAACATGTTAGACGGTGGTTCGAAACTAGCTAGGGCGCGGTGGCTCAGCGCGCTCGGTCAGAGGGTTGCTGGCGTGGTAGCTCGACGCCCTCTGTAACGAGAAGAAAGTGATCGACGATGCGATCAAAATACAACAAAACAAACTAACGTCCACAAAGTACCGATCAAACCGAAGAACCAATGAAAAGAGAGAAACAGAAAGTGGGTTCAACCAACACCGTCTGAATAGAAGGCCTGTGCGCTCCCATGCGACGTCATGCAGAGTAGGTCACTATCGCGTAGTTCACTGGCTGGCCGATGTGATGCAGTGGGCTGTGCCCCATGAGCCAGCCAGTGAGCTACACGATCCCTATCTACTCTGCATGACGTGCCGTGACACGGCAGTGAACAGACCTTTTCTTCAGACGGTGTTGGTGCAACGCCATCTGTAATAAAAACAGTAAATTTCTCAACTAACAACCCAGAACGAACATGAACAAACGACCTCAAAGCATCACTCTCCCTGAAGAATATATATCACCACTGAAAATTTTTCCCCTCTTGCTTTCTAAAAGGTTTTTGTACACTCTTTCAACTGAACACAAATATTCTGCAATATCCCGAGTTGTTCAAAGGTAACAGCGTTTTCTCTAAGAAGTGCATTTGTTCTGTTTCGAGAACATGCCATGAAAGACAAACCAACGAATTGCGCCGCGCTGGAGTGGCCGACCTCACTGAGATGCTATGCTCCAATGCGCGAGGCCGTTCCCCATCGCTGATTCGAATCCCTCCTCGGGCGTGGATGTTTGTGCTGTCATTAGTATAAGTTAGTTTATAAGTCGTTTGTAAGTTTAGGAACTGATGACCCTACAGATAAGTCGCATAAGCTTAACAAACATTGTTCTGAACAACGAATTGTAAACATGTACATAAACTGTGGAGATACGGTTACAATAACTATTGTAAATAACATGATAGTACTAACTTTGTATATACAGGGTGTTTCAATAAGTGTGTTTGCCTCTGTAACTTATAAAATAATAGGTGACGGGAAATTTTAATGCGATAGGTCAACACAAGAAATGTTACACTTTCTGCGGAGCTATGAACATAGTTTATTGTATCATTTTCCAAAGAGTTACAACACAAAGATATATATTTTTTTAAATAGAACAATAGTTTTTTCTATCGTGCATTGGATTCGTTGAAACCAGCTGCGTCCAAATCAATTTAAACTACATTCCTATCACTGTTAGTTTGGGAGCTACAACCCTTCAAAGTTTCAGGGGCAGATACCACAAACGCTGCGCATAATGCAATGCGCCTTCTAAATGTGGTGAGGCCGAGTTGTAACGTCGCCGGTGTCACGGAGCGAGAAGCTTACTCGATGCGCTGTTAGACTACCGACTGTCGCCGCACACGGCCGTATACACGACAGTTGGAGCCACACAAACAACCGGGGCTCAATATACCACAGTTACTGGCATCGGATGACGATGGCACACACGAACAACGAGTACGTTGACCTGCAAGAAGTGATGAGACGGAGGTGTTTGTTTTAGCTGCACTACACCACGATCCTCATGTCAGCTTACGAGCCGTTGCTGCAGTCGCTGGTGTCAGTCTCACATCTGTGTGGCGTATAGTACACGGCCAAAGGTTTCACCCATACCGCCTGTCACTGACCCAGGAGCTGCATGGGAACGATTTCCGTGCAAGGGTGACATTCTGTGAGTGGGCCATGCGTAATTTCACGCTGGAGTCTTTACAAAGTATTATGTTCTCTGATGAGTCCACGTTCACAAATTATGGTGCAGTGAATCGCCATAACATGCACTACTGGGCCGCAGACAATCCTTGGTGGGTACGACCTGTCGACCGCCAACGTAGGTGGTCTATTAACGTGTGATGTGGAATCCTTGGGGATGAAATCATCGGTCCACACTACTTCCCAGGTACACTGACAGGTGAGTTATATCGCGTGTGTCTACACACGAGTGTCCATATGTGGATGCAGCACGATGGTCACCCAGCCCATTCTGCGCGTGCTGTTGTGGAAGAACTAAACAACAGGTATGCAGGAAGCTGGTTGGGGTGCCATGGTCCTCATTCATGGCCCGCAAGGTCGCCCAATTTAACAAATGTTCAAATGTTTGTTAAGCTTATGGGACTTAACTACGGGGTCATCAGTCCATAAACTTACAAACTACTTATGAACTACCTTATACTAAAGACGGCACAAATATCCATGCCCAAGGGGGGATTCGAACCCCCGACCGTAGTGGCCTTGCAGACCGTGACTGAAGCGCCTCAGTCTCCTCGGGCACCGCGGCCGGCCCCAATTTAACACCAGTAGATTTCTTTTTGTGGGGATATCTAAAGGATAGTTAGTGTTTATGTCACTGAGCCCAAATCCCCAGATGATCTAAAACGGCGCATCGAGGACGCATGTCGCTCCGTCACACCGACGATGTTACATCTCGTCCGCAGATCCTTTCGACGGCGCATTGCATTATGCATTGAGGAACATGGACACACATTTGAACATCTCATGTAAATCAACTTCCCACCGCCATAACATCCATCACCCACCACACAGCCATGTATTATGTACAGTGTGTGGTATCTGCCCCTGAAACTTTGAAGGGTTGTAGCTCCCAAACTAACAGTGATGGGAATGTAGTTTAAATTGATGTGGACGAAGCTGGTTTCAACGATTCCAATGTACGATAGAAAAAACTATTGTTCCACTTTAAAAAATCATATCTTTGCGCTGTAACTCTTTGGAAAATGCTACAATAAACTATGTTCATAGCTCCACAGAGAGTGTAACATTTCTTGTGTTGACCTACCGCATCAAAATTTCCCGTCACCTTTCATTTTATAAGTTACAGAGGCAAACACACTTAGTGAAACACCCTGTATATTAAGTACTAGATTGATGTAGAATTCATTATTACCACACTTCTTCCGTTTCTTATTTTAGCTGTAAAATAAAATGTAATCACAGGAAAGTTAATACCATCTATGTTAAATGCGTCCATATCAATCATGTCAAAGACAAACATTTTAGTAGATGCATTGATTCTAATTAATGACTTTCAATATATACCATAACAAGTGAATAACTGCTTAGAAAAAATAAATAAGGTAATTTGTTGCAATGTATACACTTCCCTTTCTTTTCATTAAGAAACTACACTTGCCACAGAAATCTAGGACTTCCTTTACATGCGAAACTACCAGTATCAGCACGTTGTTCAGAATATTAATTATTAGAGTATCCTCCCAGTTTACGTGCATATGCTTCAGAAGACCGTTGTTCAATCAGTTGTTATGTATTGCACGGCATGTTCACGAAACAGAACAAACACGCATTTTAGAGGGAGCATTCTTACATATGCACAACTCTAAATATTGAGAACATATGAATTATCCATGTTATGTGGATTGTTTTGAGGCCTGCGACTGTATTATAAACTTTTTGAAATAATTTATACTGCAGCAGTTAATGTTTACTAATATTTTTTATTATTGTGCTAATAAAAATATCAGTAAAAAGTGACTGCTGCAGTATAAATTATTTCAAAAAATTGAGAACATAGTTCTATTTAATTAATAAGAGTGCCCGATACCCTTTTAAAAAAAAATGAGAAAAATGTTTGGTAGTTGCTGGTTCCGAACCACTGCCCATTACACTACGACGAACAATCACAAGTTGATTGCTTTAATCTCGTACTATTGATGGCAGTTGTTAACTGATGCTAATATGGCATTTTTAGACACTAGATTATCATTTATCATACGAAGAACGACATGTTTTTGTTAATTCTTCAGTGCGCCGATGCCTTGAAATGAGAACGTTTAAGTTATAATAAGAAAATCATAAAATACGCAACGCAAGATGGCGTATGTCGGAGAGAGTGCTGGGCGTGGAATGTCACGTGACATCTCCGAACGGCTGGTTTTCGTAAAATCAATGGACGGTGTCAAATCACCGTTGTTTTTGCAAATATCTCTCAAACGATACGAGATACGTAAAAAACATAAGAGAGGAAATTTGTAGACAATTTTCTCCTCTGCAAATTCGGTTATTCAATTTCCGTATAAGTTGAACAGTTTATTTGCAATTAAAATTACATTACAAACGGCTTTTTTGGTGTTAGTAACGGAGTTTTTGTCCGAAATATTTGAAAAAGCCAGGTTCGGTTCTTTGGCGGCCAACAATTATGTCTGTAAAATTTGGTGCCGGGTGATTGAACGGTTCGACCTAAAAAGTGGGAACACGTTACAGACAGACAGACATCGTCAAATCGTCGTTATTTTTGCAAATATCTCTGCAACGAGGCAAGATATGAAAAAAACATAAGAGACGAAAGTTTTAGAGACTTTTCTCCTCTATAATTTCGGTTATTCAAATTTCGTGTCAGATGAACGGTTTGTTTGCAATAACAATTACATTATAAACGTTTTTTTAGTGTTACTAACGTATTTTTTGTCCGAAAAATTTGAAAAAGGGAGGTTCTGGTCTCTGTTGGCCTACAATTATGTCTGTAAAATTTGGTGCTGATCGCTTGAACGGTTCGACTTAAAAAATGGGAACACGTTACAGACAGACAGACAGACATCCCAAAATGTCGTTATTTTTGCAACTATCTGTGAAACTATGCGAGATATAAAAATCATAAGAGAACAAAGTTGTAGAGAAATTTCTACTCTACAAATTCGAGCTGTCGAAAGACGATCACAAAGGCCCACTTTTAGTGTTACTACCGTAACCTAAAGTAGGCCAATAATAGTATAGGTTTTCATGACACGAGGATTTTTTTACCATTAGTTTAACCATGTTTGTCGTCGACTTTTTTGAAAGTTATCATTAAAAAATCTGATTTTTTCACACATATTACGACAGTATCAGTATTTTGTAGTATCTAATATTATATGCTCACTAAACTACTCATCTTTTCATAACTAGTAATAGTCTATGTGAAATAAAGCAATTTCTCTAGTACATGAACTTGTTTGTCATATTTTAAATTCAAAAACTGTGACAGCGTGCAGTTTACTGAGCACTACGGTTAAATATGTACATTATTGCAACTACAGTGTAGTCAAAACTACGAAATAGTTTTAGAAATTGTGCTGATACTGACTTCTTTCGTTGATCACAGGTAAATACATGATATTTAATTGTGCCCAATGACGCATTCGCGAGCCAACGGAAATCATAAGACTGTTGCTTATAGTATCAAACATTGAAGGAAACTATAACGAATTACTAGCTAGCAGTGCAGGACACTGTACTGAAATCTCTTTTAATTTTAACTGTCTGTGTTCAGAAAACTCTTATGAACGATTATGAATATTCCTAAATGCGTATAAAGTCGATCATCACAAGTTAAATAGCCGGCCGCGGTGGCCGGGGAGACTGAGGCGCTCCAGTCACGGTCTGCACGGCCACTATGGTCGGGGGTTCGAATCCCCCCTCGGGCATGGATATTTGTGCCGTCTTTAGTATAAGTGAAGTTTGTTAAGTAGTTTGTAAGTTTAGGACTGATGACCCCGTAGTTAAGTCCCATAAGCTTAACAAACATTTGAATTTTGAACAAGTTAAATATTTTAGTGTATTTCCAGTGTTTCTGTAGTTTTATTACTGGCGGGTCGAATCGCCCTTATCATATCTGTAGCGTTCCATTTCTTCCTTTCTCCCTGAAGGTTATATTGCATTAATGCTTGACTGAAATATTTTGCAAATCTTTGAAATTGAATTTATGTTACCTAAAATTGAATGTAACAGTGAACTGGCGTGGAGGTTCCACATAACAACTAACGTGATCTGCAAAACTTTCAAATCATTTCCATTGCTTGTTTTATTTGTCTAAAGCATGCTGTTCCAGGTCGCGCGCTCGCCCGTGAGGCAGGGAGCTCTCAACAGCTCGCGAAGCACCACTTCTCTGCTGTGAGCTGTTGTCGAATATAACACATGAAAATGAAAATGTTCAAATGTTTGTAAACATATTGGACCAAACTGCTGTGGCCATCAGTACCTAGACTTACAAACCACTTGAACTAACCCAAGGACAACACACACACCCATGCCCCAGGGCATGGTGGACACAATTTTTTCCTCGGGGGGGGGGGGGGGGCACAAGGCTGACAAGGGTGACATGTCCTTAAGAGCTTTATGACACTAATTTTAAAATACACACACGCACATATATGTATATATAATCTCTTGCATATTAGGAAAAAATCATTTCAGTCATCACATGTAACTGATATAAGAAACACACAAATATGTTGCATCGCCACGGTCCCACTGTCACTTCTTAGAAATTTTTTAAAATATACTTCCAGGTAATTATCATTGCAGTATTAGGTTTTGCGCACTATGGCGTCATTTTAAAGTGCCTATTACGAGGCGCGTCCAGAAAGTAAGTTCCGTTTGCTAATAAAATGAAATTGTACACAGATACAGAAGAAATTTTTATTGCACAAAATTCTACAACTGTTAAACTACTTTTCCACATAACTGTCGAAATTTTGCAGGCATTTGTCATAGCGTGGCACCAGATTTTGTATACCTTCTTCATAGAAATCTGCCGCCTTTGTCTTCAATCAGTTTGAAACAGTTTCTTTCAGCTCGTCATCATTGGTAAAGTGATGACCGCCAAGGAAAGACTTGAGATGTAAGAATAGATGAAAGTCGCTAGGGACGAGGTCAGGGCTGTATGGAGGATGGTCAAACACCAAAGGTGGACGCCCACTTCGTTCTTCATCGTGCACATCACTACGCCCGCCATTGAACTGTCGGACTCATCTTCTCACCATCGAATCACTCGTCGCATTTGGTCCGTAAACATCGCAAATTTGCCGATAAATTTCACTTGGTTTCACTTTCCTCGCATTCAGAAACCGAATCACCTACCTGATTTCACAGGCAGCGAGATTTTCAATCAACGCCGACATTTGAAACAAGCACAACAAAGCGTACGTAAGTGACAGCGATCTCCAAATGGCGTAAGTTCTTCTCCTTGATACAAATCGTCTACAGCGCATGTGCTGAACCGCAATCGCAGCGCTGCAGCGGAGATAAATTGAAACGGATCTTACTTTCTGGACGCGCCTCGTATTAAAAAATATTACAATGATTCAACTACATTAAACATTAAAAAGTTTCCAAATTTACCACAAAATAAAAAGAAAATAAAAGAACAGAAAATCTGAAGTACGGAACACTACATTTATCAAACTGACAACAAACCATGTGTCCTGAGTTTTTGTACAATTACAAGTAATTCATTTGGCTCATTTAATACCATAATCCTGTGGGCGTTATTGTACAAAACTTTTATTTTTTGATCATATTGTACAACTGTTTGAGTTTTCGAGTGGTCAGTCTTATTCAACCTTATAGTCCAATTATTCCAAGTTTGCAGATTTGCAGAGAAACCTATGCCAATTTAACGTGGCTTCCTCTGCACACTTGTTTCAGCCTTTATCATCATCAACAAACAGTACTGTATCTGACGTAGCTGTGTCATTACCAAATGGCGCGGTGGAGTGGCCGAGCGATCCAAGGCGCCTAGCTGCGGAGCGCGCCGCTGATAGCCGTCGGAGGCTCGAGTCCTCCCTCGGACATGGGTGTATTTGCTCCTTAAAATAAGTTAGTTTAAGTAGTTTGCCGGGCGCCGTGGCTCAGCGCTCCCGGTCAGAGGGCTCAACGTCCTCTGTAATAATAATTTAAAAAAAAGCTGAGCCAAGAACTCATCGAACCAGAACGAACAAACACGATCAGCGTCCACATCGAATAGAACTAACTACAGAGAGAAAAAAAAAAGAGGGAAAGTAGCTTGTAAGCCTAGGGACTGATGACCACAGTAGGTAAGTCCCATAGATTTAGAAACATTTGAACATTATCAAACAATGGTCTGAACACCAATGCAAAAATTGAGAAAGCAGCGTATCCTAAAAGGTCACTCAATCACGTGTCAGAATCAAACAGATACCGCTAAGTTTGATATTCTTTCACGACCTAAAATCAGATTTCCTGTCCCTTTGTACTGAATCAATTTTTTCTTCATGCTTTGTAAAGTTGGTAGACAAAACGTGATAAGTTTTCAATAAACCTTTCCCGATCAACAATATTACACTTGACTGTGTTTCTAGAAGAATTTCTACTATCATGAAAATACATTGTATTTTATGTGCGGTAAATGGTGTCGAAATTTCGAATTTGCTCAAATAACTGGAAAATCGAAACGTGTAGCTTGAAATAAAACTGTTTATAATGAGTGGCAGTAATGTTTTTTAACGTCTGGGAAAAGAATCCAGAGAAATAAACTGTTTGCCGAAAACACCTGAATGTGCCAGCCTGAAAGCAGTCCTCGAAATTCACGTTTTTTTTTCTTCAGGAAATTAAATCCTTTAGCTATATTTACGTATGTATGAGTAGCCGAATGGTCTGGAGCGCCACATTACGGATCGCGCGGCCTCCCGCGTCGGAGGTTCGAATCCTCCCTCGGGCATAGATGTGTGTGTTTGTCGTTAGGTTATTTAAATTAGTTTAAGTAGTTTGTAAGTCTAAAGGCTGATGACCAACGTAGTTTGGTCCCATAGAATTACAAACATCTGAACATCTCTCTTTCTCTCTCTCCCTCTCTCTCTCTCTCTCTCTCTCTCTCTCTCTCTCTCTCTCTCTCTCACTCACTCTCTCTCTCTCTCTCTCTCTCTCTCTCGCTCTCCCTTCCCTAAAATGTCTGTAAATTTATGGGACTTAACTGCTGCGGTTATCAGTCCCTAGGCATACAAACTACTTAAACTAACTTATGCTAAGGACAACACACACACACATACACGAGGCAGGAGATCAACCTCCGACCCACGCGCTCCGCAGCAAAGTGCCTTAGAGCGTTCGGCCACTGCACCGCCCCCACCTTCTCCCCCCTCCCCCCTTCTCTCTCTCTCTCTCCCTCTCTCTCTATTCCCCCTTTTATCTCTCCGTCTCTCTCTCTCTCTCTCTCTTTTTATTTCCGGCTGTCTGAGGGGGGCGGGGAGGCACGTGCCCCTATGCTCCTCCCCCATGGAATCTCCCCTTGCCCCAGGGAGGACTCGAACCTCCAACGTCGAGCAGCCGCGCGCTCCGCAGCAAGCCGAATGAGGCACACGGATGCGGCATCGCCGGCCGCGGTGGCCGAGGGGACTGAGGCGCTCCAGTCACGGTCTGCACAGCCACTACGGTCGGGTGTTCGAATCCCCCTCGGGCATGGATATTTGTGCCGTCCTCAGTCTTAGTTAGTTCATAAGTAGTTTGTAAGTTTAGGGACTGATGACCCCGTAGTTAAGTCCCATAAGCTTAACAAACATTTGAACATTTGAACATTTGATGCGGCATCGGCGAGCGTGTATTGTTTAAGTGACGCATCCGACTGGGCTGCATGAACACCACCTACACTCCGTTCACCGAAACGAGAGACAGACTGTAAACAGACCGGGCCGCGTGACCAGGGATGGACAAAAATGGGGCGCTCGCTCAATGTCGCTACCTTTGTATTAATCGATGTGGTTTCATGTTGTAATGGAATAGGGACTGCGACTGGTCGAGTTTTAATTCCAAATTATGAACTTATACACCAACAGCCGTAAATTTTATGTTGTTGTACTTAAAGACTGGTTTCGGTATTACATTAATTCTTCTTTATATTTCGTATAACATACGTACAGCATGATGTTATGGATACAACACTGATTTGCAACTTAATTTGTATAGGGTCTGAAGATGGTATTAATGCAATACCGAAACCGGTCGTTAAATAAAAGAACATAACTTTTACGGCTGTTGATGATTAAGTTAACAATTTGGAATTAAAACCTCTCTATCAGGCGTAAAGCGGTTGTGTGTTTTGCTACATAACAGTGATATTAGACGCCACATATATTCAAAATTCATTTCTTTTAATAATTCATAGAATCTTTGAAAATTACCCATATCTGCATTTTCGTTTGCGACAGTAAGAACTATATCAACAAAACAGCAAATCACGTACTTTCATTCGTATAGCATTTCTGCGCAAGTCATCAACACTTTCTGTAAGCTTCTGTCGTGATTTTTTTTTTTTTTTTTTTTTTTTTTTTTTTTTTTTTTTTTTTTTTTTTTTTTTGGGAGACTTTAAAGAGTGTGTGAAATTTCAATCATCTTCATATATAAATCATAAAGTGTTCCTATGTGTTTACGTGTTAATACAAATCTACGGTTTTGTTCCAATCTTTATGAAATTTTGTACAAGTGAGCTTCAATCCATGAGGACGGTAGCCGTAAGTGTAAGAATCACGTGCGATATATAGTTCACGAGATATGACGTCATAACAATGAGATGCGCGAAAAACTGCTGCATTTAGCGACAATGCTGCTCAGTTTCTCCTAAACCACTGGGCCGATATCAATCAAATTTGATACACACAATCCTTACCGTGAGGTAACAATTGCTGCAAGGTTAAGAATCACATACGACATATGGTTCAGAAGATATAACGTCATATATAATAGGAATCGCAAAAAACTGGCACGTAATGCGGTGAGACATAAATACGCTATATGAGAATGAGAGTACTTAGCGACTTGCAACAAACTTTGCACATAATTTCAAACCTTTATTAAACTTTTTCGCTGACAACCACATCAAAAAACTGAAAGGAAAAAAGTTTCTCGCTTACTACTTTTTCGCAGTTCATGGACTAAAACTACAGCATCTGGTATGACGTTACAATTTATAATTTGTACACTACAAATAATAGCCGCAGGAAATTTTACAGACAGGATACACACATACAGTTGAATGTACCTACTAAATTGTATCACAGTACGACACGTAGTCCATTCTATATAAGCCCATAAACAACAGCGTTCATGGAAAACCGCCCCATCACGCACCAAGTTTTAATATATTTCTTCTTTGCTACTAATTGTATTTCCAAGAGATTTTACAGACATACAGCCCTTATACAAATGAATATATACCTGAAACATGGCAGGAATAAAGAGATAAATACCCGGGAAACGCTGGGTTTTCAGCTAGTTTACTGTATGATAATCTGAGGAACGACCAACAACCGTAGATGCAGCTGTTTTCATAACAATATCTGCAATTTATTGGTCTGGACACAACAGCTCCATTTCATACACATTAAGAACTTATTGATTTCTTCTTTGATCGCTTCTTGTGTTGATTCAAAATGTAGGATGACATAATGAGTTTACACTTCCACAGTACAGGCGAGAAAGAGAGATAGAAAATGAAAGCTTGATACTTATGCAGCTATTCAGCAACTGGTCCTTAAAGATGAAATTTCTAGCCAGCCTCTAATATCACCGCTCATAACACACACGCACGCTTTACACTTAACACGGATGCGGCGGCTCTGAGCGAGTGCCCCTGTTTTGTGCACCCCTGGTCACGCGCCTCGCTGTGTTTACAGTCCGTCTCTCGTTTCGCTGAACGTAATATAGAGAGAAGGCCGCAGAGCTCTCGTGTGACGTCATGCAGCGTAGGCTGCGCGCGCATAGCTGACTGGCTGGCTGCTTCGGCATAGTGGGCCCTGCCCCAGCGGCTACCCAGTCAGATACGCCACGCGCGCGGCCTACTCTGCATGACGTCACACGAGAGAGCCGCAGCCTTCTCTCTAGTTGGTGTCTGCTGTATCCGACTGGGCTGTGACGTCACGAGGAACTGCAGCCGCATCCCAATTCCTGCCTGGGGTACAATTGTGTCTGAAATACTGTTGATATTATACAGACTGCCATTTTACTCCATAAAAATGAGGGACATGTGACACCAGGTTATTAAAATTAACGAGAAAACTCTGATTCAGAATATTCTCGATTTGATTGCACACACACATACACATACACACACACACACACACACACACACACACACACACACACACACACACACATGCCCGAAGGAGGACTCGAACTTCCGAAGGGAAGCAACCGCGCAGAGCGCGCGGCCATGCCACTGCAGCGCCAGATTATGACTGACTGATTTATTACGCTAACCGCATCGCAGTTTCCACCATGTTAATCGTAGATATGGCAATACGAATTTTACAATGAACTTCGTAACTAAGATTTGTGTCTTGAAGAAAACTATGTTTTTCATTTAAGTTCAAATAAATTGTATATTTGCGTTTAGGCATAATGGTTTACTTAAAGCAAATGAGTAACACACCACCTTAATTTTCTTAAAAAACATGTAATCCATTTGGAACTATGCATTATGCTACTGCAAGTAAGCACGATTTAGCTACAGGTCCCAAGGAGAATGGTTTGCCGGACAGTGCTATGAGCCGGCCGCGGTGGCCGAGGGGACTGAGGCGCTCCAGTTACGGTCTGCTCAGCCACTACGGTCGGGGGTTCGAATCCCCCCTCAGGCATGGATATTTGTGCTGTCCTTAGTATTAGTTGGTTCATAAGTAGTTCGTAAGTTTAGGGACTGATGATCCTGTAGTTAAGTCCCATAATCTATACAAATATTTGAACAGTGCTACGATGTGACCTACTTTGTAAATAGCACTAATTACAACTTTATTTTGAGATTCGTTAGCAGCATTCATCTTTAATGTAAAACACATTACTGTAATACTAGGTGTTTTCCACAGTTCCAAATTCCCCGCTGCACGGGAGTAGCCGAGCGGTCTGGAGCGCTGCCTCCCGCGTCTGAGGTTCGAATGCTCAATCGGGCATGGATGTATGTGTTGTCCTTAGGTTAGTTTAACTTACTTTAAGTAGTTTGTAAGACTAGGGACTGATGACCAACGTAGTTTGGTCCCATAGAATTACAAACATATGAACATTTCCCGCTCACAATGTTAACTTTCATCTTACTGTATTTTGCCCTTGAAATTTGAAAATGATTTCCTTGCAGGTTTCTCCTCCTACTCGATCATAATCTACTGGGTGCAACCAATTGTAGTGATGCTGTAGGTTCATGTTTTTCATTTTTACATTATCTTCTTTTATTTAATTGTTTTGCGCAAAATACAGTTTTTTGACTCACTAGACAAATGTTCAAATGTGTGTGAGCTCTGATGCGACCAAACTGCGTGGTTATCAGTCGCTAGACTTACAGACTAATTACTTAACTAACTTACACTAAGGACAACACAAACACCCATGCCTGAGGGAGGATTCGAACCGCCGACCGTAGCGGCCGTGCAGACTGTGACTACATATTGACGAGAATTAAACGAGCGCGTCTGTGACTTACGCCCGCCGAGTACCGGCGTGCGTGACGTCAATTTCCCCACCAACACAGCTCTGAGCTTTAGTAGTGAGCTATCGTATGCACGTCTGCTCAAGGAGTAGGTTTTTAGAACCTTAGACGTGAATGGCGCACTGCTAGCCCTCGGTAGCCCGCCTCAGATAGGCTGGCCCAACATAGTTTGAGTGAGCTCTGGCCAGCCAACACCGTGTAGAAGACAAGACCTCACAACAAGTCCGTGTTACGTCACACCGATAGGCTGCCGTCACTAGTCAAGTTGCTGGCCGCTAGGGCACAGCCCACTCCCTCGTAGCGCCAACTAGTGAGCTCACGACGGCTGCCTATCGGAGTGACGTGAGACGGACTTGTTGTGAGGCCTTCTCTCTATACTCCGTTCACCGAAACGAGAGACGGACTGTAAACACAGTGAGGCGCGTGACCAGGGGTGCACAAAACAGGGGCGCTCGCTCAGTGTCGCCGCCGCCGTTTCAGGTGTAAAGTGTACGTGTGTGTTATGAGGGCTGATATTAGAGGCTGGCTAGACATTTCATCTTTAAGGACCAGTTGCTGAATAGCTGCATAAGTATCAAGCTTTCGTTTTCCATCTCTCTTTCTCGCCTGTACCGCGCAAGTGTAAACTCATTATGTCATCCTACATTTTGAATCCACACAAGAAGCGATCAAAGAAGAAATAATTAAGTTCTTAATGTGTATAAAACGGAGCTGTTGTGTCCAGACCAATAAACGACAGATATTGTTATGAAAACATCTGCATCTACGGTTGTCGGCCGTTCCTCAGTTTATCATATAGTAAATGATTACAATGTCACACACTCTTTGAAGTCTCCAAAAAAAAAAAAATCACGACAGAAGCTTACAGAAAGTGTTGATGACTTTCACAGAAATGAAAGTACATGATTTTTTGTTTTGTTGACATAGTTCTTACTGTCTCAAACGAAAATGCAGATATGGGTAATTTCAGAGATTCTATGAATTATTAAAAGAAATGAATTTTGAATATATGTGGCGTCTAATATCACTGTTATGTAGCAAAACACACAACCGCTTTACACCTGATACAGAGGTTTTAATTCCAAATTGTTAACTTAACCACCAACAGCCATAAAATTTATGTTCTTTTATTTAACGACCGGTTTCGGTATTGCATTAATGCCATCTTCATACCCTACACAAATTAAGTTGCAAGTCAGTGTTGTATCCATAACATCACGCTGTACGTATGGCATACGAAATATAAAGAAGAATTAATGTAATACCGAGACCAGTCGTTAAGTACAACAACATAAAATTTACAGCTGTTGGTGTATAAGTTAATAATTTGGAATTAAAACTTGACCAGCCGCAGTCCCTATTCCATTACAACATGGAACCACATCGATTGATACACAGGTAGCGACATTGAGCGAGCACCCCATTTTTGTCCATCCCTGGTCACGCGGCCCAGTCTGTTTACAGTCTGTCTCGCATTTCGGTGAATGGAGTATAGACGGCGTTGGCTCTGGCCAGCCAGCACTGCCTAGATGACAAGGCCTCACAACTGGCCCGCCGGCTCGGATCTACCTTGCTTACGTAGCATGATGTGCGCGCTCAGGCCTGTATTTGTCGCCGGCCACGCAACTGGCCGTGACTACGTCACACCGAGAAGGCGCGGCCGCCAGCTCACCAGCTGGCCTCTGGGGCAGGCCCATCGCCTCGTAGCGGACGGCCAGTCAGCTTGCGTTCGCGGTCTTTTGGTGTGACGTAGGCGCGGCCAGTTGTGAGGCCTTGTCTTCTAAGTGGTGTTGGGCCAGCCCAGTTCTCCAGGGCCCACACAACCTGGGCCAGCAACGCTGCACCGGGCTGGCCGACAGGCTGCCAGCGACTCACGTCACAATGCGCCACAGTCACACTGGCATAAAACTCTACGTTCATACAGCACAAGCTTCCTTTTATAAAAACAGCCCTTTTCCTCAAGCACTTAAAATATACAACTCGCAAACAAAAGTAAAATATTGGAAACACTTTCTCTCTCTGCTACACTACGTGGACTTGTAAGTGCTTTCTGCTATTATGGCAGATATGTAGGATCATGATGTATTAGATTAAAAAGTATCTTGAATCTGAACTGTTAACTGAGGTGTATAGAAGTTAATATGTTTTCTAACGTCATTTTACAGCAGTATGACATCATTTTTATATGTACGACTTCCCTCAACATCACAAACTTTTAATTCAGCTTCTGTGTTCCATAGATAAATGCCACTACCGCCAAGGCTCTCCATGCAGCGGAATAGCAAAAAATGTTCAAATGTATGTAAATCTATCGGACCAAACTGCGTGGTCATCAGTCCGTAGCTTAGAAACTACTTAAATCTAGGTAAACTAACGTAAAAACAAACACACACACCCATGCCCAGAAAAAAAGAGAAATTTATTTCTCTCAAGTATAGTAATGTACTTAATCTCTTGCTTCTGTTCCCATTTTGATTAAGTATGTTGTTATGATGCACTCTTCTTTCCGTCTTGTGCGGCAGAGATGCTCGGATATGGTTTGCGGTGCATCATTATGAAAACCAAAATTAAATAAGTATAAAAATAAATAGCCATCTTCTTGGCGTAAAATGAAATAAAAAGATAATAAAAAATATACCTAAATGAAACTGTATCGTTTAATTTTTCTCTCCCGTTGGTCTATATTATTGTTCGTTTTAGATAATTTGCGTACTTCTCTTTATATTTTCTGTGACGTTCAAGCTTCTGATGTTCTATCAGCAGGTACATCCAATAATCTTCTTTATTCTTTGTCTTGTTTGTTAAAATGTAATGAACAGTCTGGCCTTTGACCCAGTTGACTGCTCTTCGTCTAGTATTAGGGAACGGTACGTCATCAGGATTAAGTACTTGTGCCGGTGTTATTGTGTTTGGTGATGTGCGGAGAATAAGTGCCAGTGTCTTCCTGAATAGAAGCCACACATCTTTCGCATCTTCACACACAAAACGATGTTCTTCGGTGTCAATTAGGTTGCAGTGGTCACAGTTTGGTTCAGCTGCCAGATGTATTTTGTGCAATTTTGAGTTGGTGGGGATTTTTCTATCGACGGCCAAGTACCACGTCGACCTCACATTGGATGATAAGTGGGTGTCTGATATTTTTGCCCATATATTGTTCCAGTTGTTATGTTTAAACTTTTTTCTATTTGATTACTCTGTTTGCCTTCCATCAAAGTGTTGTAGATCTCCTTTACTATCTTCGGGGTTCTAAGACGTATGTAACTGTACTCCACTAGGAAGTGTTTGAGGTGGTACAGCTCGTGTGAGATGTGGTGCACGTCTATTGGTGGAGCCCTGCTAACCGGTGTGATTTCGTTTAAAAGATGAGATACTAAGGTAGTTGGTGATCGTTTCCACTGTTTATATGTTTTACTGACATATAGTGCTTGCGCTTTCAGGTATATATCTGTCAGTTTTAAACCGCCTTTGTGTGTCGGTAGCGTCAAGGTGTCATATGCAACCTTAAATATCTGACCTCTACTAACAAAATAACCAAGCGTTGCTTGTATTTTGCGTGCTATGGTTCTGGGCAAGGGCAGCACTTGAGCAACATAGTTGATTTTGGATGTAATATACGTGTTGACCAGCTGCACTTTTTGAAAGGCGTTTAAATTGCATAAGCTGTGTTGTTGTATGCCACTCGTAATTTTGCAAGTAATGTCCTATAATTGAGAGCGGCCGCGCGGTGAATACTACGAGTATATTCGATTCCGAGGCATTTTATTCGTTCCACTATTTTTATTGGTCCAGCGGGTCTAATCTCTATACCTCGACCAAGATTCATAACACCAGGCTTATTGCGGTTTAATTTAGCTCCTGACGCAAGTTCGTAAGTCGCCACAATGTCAAGAACTTTGTCCATCTCGCTTGCATCAGTCACAAGGACTCCAACATCATCCGCGTAAGCTTGGCATGTTATCTTCTGCCCATGGATGTGTAGTCCACGAAGTTCTTCTGTCAGGCAGGTCATAAGAGGTTCAAGCGCCAGTGCGAAAAGCGTCATAGACATTGGGCACCCCTGTCGTACCGAACTCTGAACATTTATCGGGCTGCTGAGTTGGCCGCTTATACTTATTCGTGACGTGCTATTCGTGAGTATGGTTTTCACAGTATCTATCACTGTCTGTGGAAAGTGCATGGCTTTCATAGTCCGGAAAAGGTACGAATGATTTACTTTATCGAAAGCATTTTCAAAATCTAGCGACATCAATGCACATCTGATGTTACAAGCTTCCGATATTGCTATTATGTCTCTGTAGTCGGTTAAAGTCTGATAGATTGTCCTCTCTTTCCCCACACTTGTTTGATAAGCTCCTGTCACTGTACGAATAACGGACTTGAACCTTTGCATCATAATACGGGCGAAGATCTTATAATCACTATTGAGAAGTGTTATAGGTCGAAGATTCGCTATGGTTTTGCCTCCTGGTGTTTTCGGGACCAAGACCAGAGTGCCTTCACAGAATTCTTTCTGAAAATCATTTTTTGTGTGCATTATTTCGTTACATACGAGTGTCAGTTTAGCCGTTACTCGTTCTCGAAAGACTTGATACAACTCCGCGGTAAGCCCATCTGGACCAGGTGATTTATTCTTCGTGCTCCTTGAGGTAGCATCTTCGACTTCGTCGTCTGTTATCTCTGCTGCAAATGTTTGTACAGCTTATGGGACTTAACTACGGGGTCATCAGTCCCTAAACTTACAAACTACTTATGAACTTACGAACTAGGACGGCACAAATATCCATGCCCGAGGGGGGATTCGAACCCCCGACCGTAGTGGTCGTGCAGACCGTGACTGAAGTGCCTCAGTCCCCTCGGCCATCGCGGCCGGCCTCTGCTGCAAGCTCGCCTGCTTCTTCTGGAGTTAGTCCTAGCAGTGATGGCTTGCTGTGCTGTTTCGTCTGTTGGTGTAATGGCAAGTAATTCTCTAAAATGTTTGTGGATCTCTTCTCGTATTGCAGCTTGGTCTGTCAAGAGTCTCCCGTCTGAAGTTTTAAATACTGTCAGAATTTTCCTTCTCTGTCTTTTATTTTCTTGGAGAACGTGGTACATCGATGTAGTCTCTTCATTTGTTGTGTTTTGTTTGCGCGTTCGTATTTGACAGCCTTCGAGATGTTGTCTCTTCAGAATTAACAGTTTCGCCTTTATTCTTTGGATCTGCCCGTAATTATTGATAACTGTGGCGTCCTGAACGTACAAGTCTCGCAGACACTTAAAGTAAAATTCTGTCATCTGCTTCCGCCAGGCGGCTTTCTCGCGAGAGTAGTTTTTCAGTGTCCTCCTCATTACGGGTTTTGCGCATTGTAGCCACCAGTGCAGTGCCGTACTGTAACGGGGGAACTTCCGTTCACATTCTGCCCAAGTTGTATAGAATGCTGCACGACATCCAGGGTCCGATAGGTGTGCTACGTTAAACATCCACTGGCCTCTAGCTCTGTAGGTTCCCTGTCTCTCTAAGTTTACAGTGCATATGTACGAGATATGATCAGAGAACATAGTTGGCCATAGTTCGGACTGTAAAATGTGTTCCTTTAAATTGGACGTTGCATAGATCCTGTCTATACGACTGGCAGAGTGACTGGTGATATATGTGTAACCCGGCTTATCACTGTGTTTCAGTTCCCAAGTATCAAGCAGATTTAAGTCTCTCACGATGGTCTCCAGCTCCAGAGATTTATTAAAATTGGGCGTCTGGTCTTTGGGGCTTAGTACGCAATTGAAGTCGCCAGCGAATATTGTTTGTTCAGATCGGTCAGTAAAAAGTAGTACTATGTCCTCCTTGAAAAATTCGGCTCTGCGGCGCTCGTTCCCAGTTCCTGAGGGGGCATATACGTTAATCAGCCTAGTATTATTTATTGTGGCAGCTATGCCTCTACTGTTCGGCAGTTTCTCCACTTTTGTGAGTATGACACCTTCCTTTGCCATAATCGCCGTACCGAGGTCATTGCCATTACCAGGATTAATAATGGCGTTGTAGCCGGCGATGTTGTCCAAACAGATGTCCGTTACTTCTTGCAGCAAAAGGATGTCAACATCGGCGGCATACAGAAAATCTTGGAGATTCTTCAGTTTGAAAGTACTGCTAATTTTATTAATATTCAAGGTCACAATTCTGTACGCCTGCAAGGACGTCATGTTGACTGTACCATTGAAGTAGTTATACTGCCTACCAGACAAGGTGGATATGTCTCCATTTAAAAGAAATCTGCATCGTCACCTGCCATATTAGCGTCTTCTACGGTATTTTGTCGATCGGTGGTCACTTCATGTCGGTGTTCGGGTGCTGTCTGTCCTGTTATCTCAGTCATCTTTGCATCTTGGCTGTGCTCCTCAACATCATCCGTCCAATCGCGAGTGCGTCTGTGATATACATGGAGGGTCCTTCTGACTTGCTGTGCCTTTGTCAGTCGTCTTGGCACCGCTTTCAAGGGTGTGTTTTCCTCGATCTGGTTCAGTGTCCTCAGTTCGTGACTTCTTTGTTGTTGTAGTTCGGTTGTCCGGAAGCGCTCCTTGAGCTGTGTTCGCCATTTCTTGGCCTATCCGCTTCGCTTTATCACGCAGTAGCGGCGCAAGTTGTTCTGCTCCCTGACGAGCTTTGCGACGCTTCCTCCGGGACTTGGGTGAAGTCCTGGGGGACTGCAGGTCGCCATCCTCAGACGTCTCAACAGTGTCATCTTTGAACTGGCCCTCTTCTTCGTGTGACTGACACGTGCCTTCTTCTGCCGTCTTAATTTGGTCATCTTCTGCATGGGCACTGGTCCTGCTTCTTGAGAAGTAGCTGGACCCATAGCTTCTGTGCTACTAGTCTCCATAGGGACGTTTTCAGCTGGACGTTCCTTAAACTCAGTTGCCGCCCTTTCTATGCATGTGTCTGGGGCAACGTCTCCACGAGCTGCGGCGGCGTACGTCACGGGTAACGTGGTCATGTGACTAGGCTGCTCTCGCTCAACAGTCGGTAGTTGCGTCACATGCCTCTGCACACACTGAGCACGGACGTGGGTAGTCGAGCCACAGCCTGAGCAAGTTCTCGGTTGCCGATCGTAAATAATTATCGCTCTGTATCCACATATCGTGAGATAAGAGGGAATATGTTTCAACATGTCAATTTTAATCTGTCTAACACCATTTAGAACGGGATATTTGTGCAAAGTAGACCACTTCTCTGCAACATTGCTGATAATCGTGCCATATTCCCGCAGTTTCTCATTAATCTCCTCTTCTGTTACTTCAAAGGGGAGCTCAAAAATACGGACCGTCCGTGTACCCATACCTGAACGCGAAACCGTGACATCCCCTATATGTCAATCTGAGTGTTTAAATCTCGCTACTCCACCACAAGATCTCACAATTTCATCGCACTTGTCAGCAGTTGATAACTTCAAGTAAACTGTCGGGCTAACGATCGACAAGTTAATTCCAATCAATTCGTCCACCTTGATCTTAAAGTTATTTTCTATAAATGCCTCAACTTCGAAAGATTTTGGTCTAGCATATTTCGGGTCAAAAACTATCTTTAAAGTTTCTTGTCTCAATTTCTCTACTGTCGTTGTCTGTTCCATTATGTCATTCTACAAATGTTACTTCCTATACAACGAGAAACGCTGGAAGCGTACACTCACCACACCGCGCTCGGCCGCCCGCAGCGACGACGTAAACACCACACGGCCGCTCCGACGTCCGCAGCTCACGGCCGCCGCCGGCGGAATACCGCTCGGCTACTCCACCACGGCCAGCGGAATAGCACCTCGGCATTGGACATAGTGGAACATTCCTGCTAAGATGATATAAATATCAATTTAAATATAAATTAAGAAACCCTGACACGGTTTTTCGTCTCGAATATGTCCAATACAATGAAGATAAAGGTGAAGCAATTAATTAAAATTTGTGATGCGGCGGGGAATCGAACACGTACGTGGAGGGAAGTGCTACTTAGACAATTCCTAGTCGCGTTAACCGTCAATAGTGCTTTGGGCTGACGGTAAGACGTCTGCCTAGTGAGTATGGAGGTCTGGGTTCGATTCCCGGCCGCATAACAAATTTTAATTCATTGCCTCACCTTTACCTTCATTGTCTTGGACATATTCGAGACGAAAAACCGTCTCAGGCTTTCATAATTTATATTTAAATTGATATTTATATCATCTTAGCAGGAATGTTCCACTATGTCCATTGCTGAGGTGCTATTCCGCTGCATGGAGAGCCTTGGCAGTAGTGGCAATTATCTATGGAACACAGAAGCTGAATTTTTATATAAGTAACGAATTTCACTTACTTAGTATGCCAATTTCAATATGGAAGCTGTCGGTTTGCAAACGATAAATTCCAGCCGAGGTAAAAATAAATTGGGGTTGAGAACTAGTGACGAAGGAACGACATTCCAATCAGTAGTGCGTCGAGCAGTGTAGGCAGAGTAAGACACTCCCCTTCAGTTTTCAAGACGTGCCCCAGCCTTTGGTTGTGACAGAGCAACTGTACATGTGGGGACGTCATTGGCAATGTGCTAGAACAGGCTTTGAGGAAAGCTTAATTTGTGGAAGAGGTCGAAGATCTCATTTCTGTCGAATAAGACTCAAATTGCAGATATGAAAACTAAATTTGTAAATACATACGCTGAATTGAATAAATGATTAAAGCTTTACATATTTATTCCTCCCTCTGTCTCTCTATTGATATCTCCTCTCTTCCCTCTCTCTGCCCAACTCCTCCTTCCCCTTCCTCTGCCAGTCATCTCGAACTCGTTCTCCGCTTTCTCAGACTATTTCTTCCTCCGTCCACGAAAATCTTCGCTTTCTCAGACCATTTCTTCCTCCGTCCACGAAAAATTTTTCAAATGTTTGTGAAGCTTATGGAACTTAACTGCGGAGTCATCAGTCCCTAAACCTATAAACTACTTATGAACTACCTTATACAAAAGACAGCACAAACATCCATGCCCAAAGTGGGATTCTAACCCCCGACGGGGCAAACGGCCTCGCGCATCGGAGCATAGAGCCTCAATTCGCTCGGTCGCTCCGCCGCAGCCGAAAATTTGTATTTGTTTGCTAACTCTCATGGTGATCAGTGAATTGTGTAAATTTATTGGCAGGTAACCTCCGCCATGCACCGTATAGAACCTTAGGCAGAGGATGATGTTCCTCTTGTTTTGAAGGTTAATTATTTAAAAATTATGTCATCACGATCGGAATAAAACTGTAGATTTAGTCAAAGTTCGTAGGTACAGTAACCTCTGCCATACACAGTTTTACGTAGGAAGTGACTTTCCTGTTGTTTTGAAGATCAAGTGTACAAAGATTCATCGGATGAACGGCACGGTGCAGATAAATTACGAAAAAACATGAGGCGGCCGTTTCCCACGCGTCTCGTGGTTTATAACGTCATATCTTCTAAACTGTAAGTCGTACAATGAAATAATCTTGTAGGTACGATCATTGGCATTAATGGATACTGTTTACAAAATATGTTGCATATACATCTAGTAGCAAAGAAGTAATAAATTTAAACGTCATTCATAATGCGGCAGTTTTCACGCATTTGTGTGTTGACGTCATTTCTCCTGGCGTATGTGTCGTACAGTGATATAATGATGCCTATAACCTTCCCAACAGTGCAAGCAATATGTTGACAAAGTTCCAACTCAACAGAATGTGAACGGTATGGCAGCGCATAAATACAAACATACAAACAAATGAACAAACTTTCTTTTAGTTTTATGTATTAGGTAGTTAATTTCATTTTAATCATACTTATCAATCAACGAATATTTTTAGTTTTATGTATTACATAATTAATTCCATTTTAATCATACTTATCAATCAACGAATATTTCCTTTCTCACTAAAACAGAACGCAGTTAAAATAATTTTTTAAATTACATTTTTGTAAAAATAAATGCATACCTTCCTGTTTACAATAGAGACTATAAAAACGAATAACATCACGAAAATTTGTAAGAATATGGGTACAATGCAGTTCCATAAATACATATCAGTATGCTTTATAGCCATGGAGCCATGGTGAGGTGGCCGAGCGCTCTAAGGCGCCTTGCTGCGGAGAGCGCTGTTGCTTGCCGTCTGAGGCTAGAGTCCTCCCTCAGACGTGTGTGTGTGTGTTTTGTCCTTAGCATCAGGTAGTTTCAGTAGATTGTAAGCCTAGAAACTGATTACCGCAGTAGTTAAGTCCCTTCCATTTACAAACATTTTTTTACGCTTTATGTTCTAAGATATAACGATCTTATGTATAAACAATATAACGACCTGAAAATAATAAAATTTGGCCAGGAGATGAGGCAATCGCTTAAAGTGATGGAAATCATTGGAAAAATGAACGTAATATCCACCCCAACCTAGAGTACATATACAAACATATACCCATCAGTACGTTTATGTATGACAAAATACATAAAATCGCATTGTACATTTAGCTATAATTACTAATTAGTTTGAGAGGAAATAAAAAATATTTTGAGAAATTACTACTAAAGGAGCAATTATGAAAGTAATAAGCCATTTGGGTACCACGATAGAAATATTCCTTTCATCGTTTTGCCAGCAATATCTATGCAGAAAATTAAGAGTATCTTATTAATTTACATTGAAATTTTCGAGCCAAAACACTCGAAATTGTGGAAAGTTGTGTGGTGTAAACTGAAAGACAGGCAGACAAACTTACAAATGCATATCAAGTCATCCGAAGCACCTTTTAGAAGCTTACACTTAGAATCAAGTTAAAACGGAATAGGAGTTATTTAAACGTTTAAACTTTCAAACATAAATGTGACCAGTATTTCGGTAGAAATGCCGCAGTGCGCGAATTATGCTTTGCCTGGGACGCGGCTTGCTAGCTTTGAAAAGACCGGTAACCTTATTACTTCCGCGTATAATTTATACCAGAGATGCTGATCATTTGCACGCACGCATGCCTAAAGTGGCAGCATTGTATAGCAGCTAGATTAAATTTGTGGTGTCGCACAAGTATAAAGTGCGTGCCACCTACTTTCGCCGCGCGCCGCCATGCACGCACGGCGCGGCGTTCTTACGACGTCAGCCACGAGCGCCCTCTGCTACAACTCCGCTCGTGGCCACCACTGAACGACATCGTTCACTTGGGACTGAGATAGGAACCAGTTAACACTTCGGAATCAGATAGGCACCAGTGAAGACTTGGCTACCGGATAGGCACTAGGCAGGCCTCTAGCTCAACTATGTATCAACATTCTGCAGTACTGAGCTATGTAAAAGTTAAGTATTACTAAGTCTCTAAGAAATATATATCTCGTTCTAATTTACTCTAGTGTTTCTAGTTTCTGCTGTCCCACTGGCTGGTCACCTCCTACCTGCACAAGCGTGCATCCTTTATTCCTGTGTCGGTCTTTCTACTCCGCCACCGACACCTACGACTGAAACGAGACACAAAAGCGGCGACGAGACTGGGACACAAAAAAATTCCCCCTCTTTTGACAGATATTAATCGTGTGAAAGGAATTGTTAGTTTCGACGTTTTAGAGGTTGTATTTTACTGAAGTAAGTACCTCTATAGGCTGTCAGTGCTTTTTAATACTCGTATTAACGTAATCTGTAGATATTTAACTTCGATTTTGTGTCTCTAACCTAATTGTTTCGCAAAATCTTAGGCTTTAAATTGACGTTCTTAGCCATATTTTGCAACTGGAGCAATGACGCCATGCTGGGGAATTTAGGCAAACTAAAGTGTAGTACAGATGCATACATTTTGTGAAATGGTCACTTGCTGAATGTAGAGAATGCAGTAGTTATAATGTGTCAAAAACAGTATTTCTGACTTTTGCGGTGTCTTAATCAAGTCTAAATTATAAAATGTTTCATTCCAATTTTACACCGACAAATACTTGAAGCATTCTAAATGTCTAATACAGTAGAGTGATAAGTGTAAATTAGAACAGTTGTAATACTTAACTATTACTACTCATTCATCGTGTTGGTTTATCCTTGATTGTCTAATCTATGGCGTCATTACGCCGAAACCCAGGGTACTGGCGCCACTGCGCATACTTTCACAATATATTTTAACCATAAAACTTAACAAAATACATGGCTGAAAAAATTATAATAAAGTAGTATTATCTGGCGAAGCTGTGGTATTATTCTGTACAGAAAAGAAACACTTTAATAAGGTAAAAGAAACTGATTTTCCGTAAGGTGCCGCCATGCCCCTGTTCTCCCCTATATGTTATTTGTCTGCAGGCTTTCGATTTTTTACGATTGCTGACAACTTATGACTTGAGCCAGATGTGGTAGAGCGGTAGGTATTTCTAATTTACTAATCCCCACAGCGATTACTTTTGTTCTGAAAATTGGGCTTATTCTGTATGTTATGTTCAAATTATTTACGGAAATATAGTTGGACAACGTCTTCGACAACAGCCAGTATTTATGGATGTGGACGCCCGTCATTTTCAAGTTTAAAAGTCGACCACTGTACGTAACAAGCGTCTTGTTTTATCGCTAGAATTAGCAAATGAGGTCCATGTGAACTACTGGTTACTCCCTGCTACAAAGCCTTGTTTCTTGGCCCAAACTGAGTACTGAGTCGTTGCAAATTACTTCAATAACAGGTAGTTAATACTACAGTGGTCAAAATACATAGCAGCTCACACGTTATTACACACAGACATCAATAAGCAAGCCACCACAATTGAAGTTGTGATTCTTGAGTTTCTCCCGGCGTATTTGATAATCAAAATATCCACGGGTGTACGCCGGTCCGTAGTGTCCATCGGGCCCGTTGGACACTACAGACCGGCAGTACACCCGTGGATATTTTGATTAACAATTGAAATTATTTTAGAAAGGTGGCTAAGAAAACATTTATGGCGCAACGGAATTTAGATATAAGAAAAAATTGCACGTGGTTCCGAAAACCGATAAAATTGAATAAATTCAGATTCCGAAAAATAAAGAAAATTAATTACAGCATGAAACCCATAGAAATGCTTAGAATTATATAAGGAAGCGAATGAAATACAGCTACACGCGATAGGGAGCGATTAGAAGCGACGGATGAAGTCCAGTCTAAAAAAAAAAAAAAAAAAAAAAAAAAAAAAAAAAAACACAAAAATGAAATAATTACAAAGTCGGAAAAATAAAAATAAGAATTACGGCATGCAACCCATAGAAATGTTTAGAATTACATGAAAATGCGAAAGAAATGCAGCTACACGCGATAGGGAGCGATTACAGAAACGGATGAAGTCCAGTCTCAAAAAACTCGTAAAAGTGAAATATTTACAAAGTCGGAAAAATAAAATTAAGAATTAAAGCATGCAACCCATGGAAATGTTTATAATTATATAAAGAAGCTATTAAAGGAGACTGTACAAGGCTCAGAGAGAATTACAGACACAGACAGAGTTCGTACTACAAGTCGGAGAAGAAACTACAACATTAAAATAGGCGGGGAGAGAAGATCGCGAAATATTATTTGGTATCAGAAGGATACCCGCATAGTTACTTCCCTGATGGGCATGGAACAAACAAGAGTGGAAGCTAAAGACTTTGTTCTATGAACCAACCACGTCGAACACATATCACTCACGAAAGGAAACGATGAGAACATTTTTAAATGCACTGTACAAAAATGAAAATGCCTTACCATCGATTACTACAAACTGTGTCCGCCCTGACAGGAAATCCCCTACCCAGTCGCAAATTTGGGGCGATATACCATAACCAAGCAATTTGCTTAAAAAGCCGCTTGTGAGGTACGGTGTCAAAAGCCTTCTGAAAATCAAGAAATACTGAATCAATTTGAAATACCTTCTCGATAGCACTCATCTCTTCGTGTGAGTAAAGAGCTAGTTGTGTTTCGCATGAACGATATTTTCTAAATCCGTGTTGACCTTGGGTCAATAGATCATTCTGTTCGAGAAAATTCATAATATTTGAATACAGGATATATTCCAAAACCCTGCTCCAAATTGACGTTAATGAAATAGGCCTGTAGTTTAGTCTCATTTCAGAGACCAATTCAGTATCGCATTCAGACACATGGACAATATTTATCACCTACAGGGTGTTATATTTATCTGGTGACTGGACGCACGTGGCTGTGTTTGCCGACCATCGCAGCCACACAGGCCGGTGCAATGTTATGTCTCGTCTCCCTGCTAGTGCCGCCGCGCAGGAGTAGCCGAGAGGACTGGAGCGCCACGTTGTGGATCGTGCGACCTCCCGCGTCAGACGTTCGAATCCTCCCTAGGGCATGGATGTTTGTGTCTTCTTTAGTCTAAGTTAGTTCATAAGTAGTTTGTAAGTTCAGGGACTGATGACCCCGTAGTGAAGTCCGATAAGCTTTACAAACATTTGAACATCTGCTAGTGCCGCCGTAAAGGATAGTCAAACGACCGTCACCAGTCTATCAGTCAAGTCTGCCAACTCAACAACAGCAAGGCAAGGTCGTGCCACGACAAGTGTTTATTTACGATTCGTACGTGCTCAATTCGGAGAGATGGGATTGAAGAGGTGTTGGAATCGGGCAAGTGATGGGGCATGGAAAGGGGTGTCGTCAGCATATTGCAGAAGGTGGACAGGGGGCTGGGGTTGCGGCATGTCCGCCGAATATATGAGTTCTAGGAGGGGGGAGGGGAGGACGGAGTCCTGGGACACCCCGGCGGAGGCGTAAAGCAAATGTGAGTAAGAGTTTTTGACAGTGACATAGAATGGGTGGCGGGCGAGAAAGGATGCGATGAATTGGGCATAATTAACAGAAAGAGCGTAGAGTTGGAGTTTGAAAAGGAGATCGGAATGCCATACACAGTCGACCGCCATCTCGATGTCGAGGGAAACAAGGATAACGGCTTGACGGGAGTTCATCTGGAAGGAAAGGAGGTGAGTAAGGCATAGGAGTTGGACATTGACAGAGAAGGATGGTCGGAAGCCATATGGGGAGAGGGGAAGGATCTGGTTTTGACAGAGATGTTGGTGGATGCGGCGAGACAGGATTGCTTCCAGGACCTTGCTGAACACCGAGGTGAGGCTGATGGGACGACAGGATGAGGCATCAGAGGGCGGCTTGCCGGTTTTAAGAAACATGAGAATGCGGGAGGTTTTCCACAGGTCGGGGAAGAAGCCAGTGTATAGGATGAGGGTCGAACATCAGCGTCACCTGAAATACAGGCATTTAGAAAATCTGCGGTGGTTGAGCACAGCCTGTTAAATAAACGTCGGATTTCGTTTGGGGGGAACTCCGTCATCAGGAAGGCGATTAAAGCCAGGTTACGCGTAAATAACATCAATAGAGACTCAGGATATGCACTCAGCAGTGCATGAAAGCGAGCACTGGAGAAGGAGATGTTCAAATGCTTGTCAAGATTATGGGACTTAACTGCGGGGTCATCAGTTCCTAAACTTACAAACAACTTATGAACTACCTTATACTAAAGAAAGCACAAACATCCATGCCCCAGGGGGGATTCGAACCCCCGACGGAGAACAGCCTCGTGCATCGCAGCATAGCGCCTCAATGCGCTCGACCGCTCTGACGCGACTGAAGAAGGAGTAAGAATAGACGATAACTCCCGGAACTTCTAGAACTTCTCGCAGATTACCGCCTGCTGCGAGAGATGGCGCTGAAAGCAACGCGGAATAGAGTGCGCTAGAAACTTTTAGGTGGTCAGATGGCACCACCCAAGAACGCGACATTACCGCTGTCACGTAAGTCAGCCAATGAGAATCCGTCACCTGGTTATATAAGCGGAAGCCTCCAGTTCACTGCAGTCAGTTTTACCCCTGATGACGACTATGGAGCATATAATCGAAGCTTGGGCTCTTACCCACAATACGCGGCAAGAAAACCGAGAACATTCTATGAACATGCAGGATGATCTGCAGTGTATCGGCGCTTGGTTCAGGCAATGGCAATTGAGCCTCAACATAAACAAGTGTGAAGTGCTGTTTTTTGATTGAAAGTAAGATCCTTTATTTATTTATAACTACGCAATATCAGGACAAACTCTGGAAGCAGTTTCTTCCATAAAATATCTGGGAGTGTAGAAATAACTGTCGATTTGAAGTGGAACGACCGTATAAAATTAGTTATGGGTAAGACAAATGCCAGACTGAGATTCATTGGAAGAATCTTCAGGTAGTGTAGTCCGTCAACAAAGGAAGTGGGTTACAAAACTCTCGTTCAGCCGTTGCTTGAGTATTGATCATCACTGTGCGATTTGTACCAGGTAGGGTTAATAGAAGACGTAGAGAAGATCCAACGGAGAGCAGTACTCTTAGTTACGGGCTCATTTAGTAAGCGTGAAAGCGTCGCAGAGATGATTAAGAAACTCCATTTACACACGTTGCAAGAAAGGTCTTCTGTATGGCAGTGTGCGCTTTTGTCAAAGATTCAAGACCAAACGATTCATGAAGAGTCAACCAATATATTGCTACCTCATATATATATATATATATATATATATATATATATATATATATATATATCAGAGAAGTTAGGGGTTACACAGAGCATACTGGCAATCATTTTTCCCGCTGAACATACGCGACTGGAATAGGAGGGAGTGACAATGGTACGCAAAGTACCCTCCGCCACACATCGTGAGATGGCTTGCGGAGTTGGATGTAGATGTAGAAATACCGCAAATCGAATTAATGCGATAACTCGGCAACGGTTGACCTGCAGACCCATGTTTACTGGAGCTTTATACCTACTTTTTGGCCTTTGCTTTCCCTGTATGAGTTATTGACCATCACTGAAACACTGTGTGTGTGAGAGAGTGTCACGGAAATGATAGACGAGTTGTGATGGAAAACAGTAAAGCAAAGGTGTCCTTCGTTGCAGCAAGACGTTTTACGAAATTGATATCACCGGTGTTTCTCTCCTCAGCACTCGAAAATGTTTTCGTGCCATCGTAAGGTCAATCAAAAAACCAGTCAGAGTTTGTACATAAAGTTTTAAGTGTTCGTCTTCCTCGCGGGTTATTAGGGAGTAGAAATGTAGAGAAGGTAGGCTACACTAGTGTCCAAACTTTAAAAGTAATCACCAAACGATGACATACCTCATTATCAGAATGTCAGACGGATTGCTGAAAAAATTGAAGCTTAATTGCACGCCATTTGTCATATAACTAGTCCAGAAAACAGTGTCAGATAGGTTCTGATAGCTACGGTACACCGCATACGAACACTGACAAAGCTTATAATTGTCATACAAAACAAAAGAAGCTGTTAATAGTGTGTATGGTGACCCACCCCTAACGGTCACACATAGTTCGCTGCGACGTGCTATGCTCTCTACTAGATGTTCTAAGAGCTCTCTTGTCCATAGGTCCCATTCCTCAGAAAGGGCAATGTGCAGGTGTTGGAGGGTCCTTGGTGAAGGCTACCGTGATACAATTCGCCTCCCTAATGCATCCCAGGCATGTTCTATTGGATCAATATCCTCTGACCTCGGCTGGTGAGTCCATGAAATGAATAAGTTCCTCTTCAAGAAATTGATCCACAAGAACACCGCGATACGGACAAGCGTTATCGTCCATAAAGAGGACGTCTGGACCAACCCCACCTCTGAAGAGTTGAAAATGTATTCCAGTACCTCGTCCCTGTATCTCTGAGCGGTAAAAGTGTTCCTCGGATCAGTAAGGAAGGTGTGCAGGTTCGTATGGCCATTCCACACAGTGCCTTCCCACACAATGACCCCAGCACCATACTGGTTCCTTTGCACCATGTTCCTGTGATCGTATCGGCTAACAGATTCTCTCCAGATTAATGTACGGCGGGAATCATTTTGTAAACTGAAGCGGGATTCATCTGTTTAGGGCACATTCCTCTATTCAATTATGGTCCATTTTGGATGGTGCCGACTCCACCGTAAACGGGCCCGTCTCTGTGCTGGAATGAACGGGGCGCATACCGCTGGGCGTCTGGCAAACAGGTCTGCTATTCGAAGCCTCCGGTTCACAGTTTAGCGGGAAGATGCAACCACTGAGGCAGCTGTATTTCGGTTTCGTCGGGTAGTTAAGGCGGGTAGTTAAGGCCAGATATCTATCCTGCTGGAGAGTGGTTACTCTCGGTCGACTGATACTGACCTACGACGAACATCTCGGAATCGTGACCAAACCTGGAAATGTCATTTTGTGGCACATTGAAGGCTACTGAAACTTCTGTCTGTGTCTCACCTGCTTCAAGATGGACAAGTATTTTACCCTGCAGAACAGGGTCTAACTGGCGTTGTTGTGCCATTACGTTGTCCGTTTCACCACGAGGCTACATTGAAGAATTAGTAGTCTCAGCCACTGGCCTTGCTCACACTGGAGTTACGCTGCTAGTCAAATAATGGAATACTCCTTTCCTTTACAGAGAGAACTCGTCTGGTTGATAGGTATATATTGAGTGCTATTATCGGTGATCGCTCACATTTTCTCCTTTCAATTTCTGTTTTTCTTGATTGTGCTTAACTTTTTGGCACTAGTGTAGTTCTCTGGGCCTTGAGGTAGGCACAAAGTGTAAATTGCACAGTAGTCATGTAGATGTAGATTGCAAACATTTGATTCCTTTTCCTTTAGATGCTCTGATCGTGATAGATTGTTATTCATGGGTTGGCAGAATCCACATTACAGCGGGGATGTCCGTCCAAGAGTATATGTAATCCTGTCAGCTTTTCCGACCATCTTGATCTGGGACATCAAAAATCAAATGTTTGTTAAGCTTATGGGACTCGACTACGGGGCCATCAGTCCCTAAACTTACAAACTACTTATGAACTACTTACGAACTAGGACGGCACAAATATCCATGCCCGAGGGGGGATTCGAACCCCCGACCGTAGTGGCCGTGCTGACCGTGACTGGAGCGCCTCAGTCACCTCGGCCACCGTGGCCGGCTCTGGGACATCAATTCAGCTAGGAGATACTCACGCAAACGCCCTATAGCAATCCTCCCAATGCATTTATCATGCTTTCGGTCACTTAAAAAAAACGGTGAAGGGTCGACGGTTCCTACCTGAGGAGGATATGAAGCAGGCAGTTGCGGGCTTCTAGAAGCATCAGATGCACGGTGTTTCACCAACGGGTATATCCAAGCTGGTGTGGCGGTGGAATTATTATCTCAACGTTCACGGCAATTTTGCCCCATTGGCACACCGATTGTGGACAGTAAAATTTTCGATGGCCCCTTATACGAGGGCCGTTCAAAAAATAATGTAACTTTTCAAACTGCGCGGGCAACGTACATTCCATCATCAATCTATATTTTTTGTTATGCTGGTACACAAGTAGAGAATATATGTTCACAGTTTCAAGTGTACAGCAGACTTCGTTTATTTTTGAAAGATAGAAATGATAGACGTATTTAGTGTGCGCTTTGAGTAACAAAGCGTACACTGTCGATTTTGCCAAATTGTGCAGAGATGATGAAAGGAAATAGTCCGCGAAACATATGTATTGCTTGTGTGTTGTTCACAGAAGCCTGGAAGAGAAAGTGTGCTCCAAAACAAGCCAAGTCAACGCTACCATTGTCTAATTATGTAAAAAGTGTCCCCCACGAAATATAAAACCAAGCCATAAATAAAGAGAAAACATTCATTGATGATGGAACAGAGGTGCCGAAACATGTTTGGATGAAAAGTGAAAACAGTGTTTCGCTTATCAGGCGGATCTCATACCCAAAATCTTTGTGTTTCATCTAGATTGCTGGAGGACGTGAAGTTGTTTCCGTAAAGGTTTTGATTATTTAATTTGTTTTATTTTTTATTTCTCTATTGAGTTTTTGTCTTAAAGAATGTTACGTGTGTTCCCATTTACAATGTACGAAGAACATTTGCCAGTAGCCTTCTGTCAGCACTATTTCTTTTCATGATACCCCTCCCAGCCTTTAGCAGGTTTGGTTTGGAGTGTGGACACCTTTTCAAGTATGTTTATGAAACTTTCCACCATGATGGCTGAACATTTTGCCTCACAATCAGTTATGAAAAATCTCGTTCGGTAAGTGGTTTCGCCAGCTGAACCCCAGACATACTGAATAACTTGGCTTTCAAACCACTCTATGTACTTATTTATTTGTGCAACACATTGTCCATACGTATAGCTAGTGCCATATACCACATTTTGGAGAAAGTCCGTCTGTTTACACATTAGATCCTCTCAATGATGTTCAGCTGTCGCGTACTATTTGCAATAAGAGCACTCAGTACACAGTTCGCTATTTTTTTAGAATTATCGGCAATCAACGTATTTATTTTCTTACGGAATTTCAGTCCTAGCATGTCACTTTGAATACATTCTATGGACGTGCGTGCCACGGAAGGCTCACATTCATTTAGCTACTAGAATTGTGCTTTACGGTTGTTTATCCTTACACCTATTGTTTTCTTTTCCCTGTCATTATTGCTGCTACTTTCGCAGGGTCGTGGGGTTCTGTGATTATAATTGTAACATCATCAGCATAGGCGTTCAGGGCATGCAGCAGCATGGAACTAGATTAGATGTTAGGGTAGATTAGCTATTCGTTTCGGTTCAGTATTGAGGAGATCCTGGTGGATTTGGAAAATGACAATATATTATTTATTTATTTTTACAAGCTGAAATAATTACATTAATATTATGAATACATACAACGCGTCATTTGAATCTATTCAAAAGTTGGTCAATGTAGTAGAAGGAGTTTGCCACTAGGAAGACTTTCAGGCACCTCTAAAAGTGATATTTATTTGTAGATAAATTTCTTATGGCTGCTGGTAAATTATTGAAAATATGTGTTCCTATGCAGTGGATCCGTTTTTATACCAAAATAAGTGCTTTTAAGTCCTTGTGTAAATCGTTTTTGTTGCTAGTATTATGTGTACGAAATGAATTGGTTGCGTAGACTTTCCGGCGCAGTAACTGATAATATTCATCTCGGTTATGCAGCCGGATACCGTCGTCAACTAGACACGACATTTCAGCAGACCAACTGGCTGCTATCTTCAGGTGAGAGCGCTAAAACACTAACTCGCCGGAAACTGAGGCAGAACAATTTTTTTTTCTTTATTGTTAATTTCACTCCGATTTTCGTCGGCAGGCTGGCAGCAGCATCAGCGCTGCTCTTCAGCCGAGAGAATAGACAGATGACAAGCGAGATAAAAGGAACAAAGACATGAAGTGAAAAACAATGAGTATAAAAACATGGTACGGGGAAATAATGGAAGACTTACAAACTGGACATCGGAGACAATACTGCAGACTTAAGATACATGAACAAGAGAGACTGACACACATAAGCAGATTAAAAACAGTCTGTGCCACGGTGGCGATAAAATCACATGGAGAGACAACACTGGACACACGAAGTCACACGATGATATAGGTGGTGACGACACGAGTTGCGACGCACTGGAGATGAACACACGGAGATGACGATGCACTTGACACGAGAATACACTGTTGTTAAAAGGCGACGCTGCAGCCCCCGCGGGGCAAGGAGAGGGAGGAAGGCAGAACAAGAAACAGCAGCCCCTTTATACACCGCTGACGACCCACCGCGCGTGCGCGAAACCAAAGTAGAAACCACCTAGGCGCAATAGAACCAGTAGCGCGCCGGTGGAGAAAAACGGCCAAAACGATGGGTCGAAACAAGGCTAGTTAAAAGAAACAGCAGGTCGAAATGAAGACCGCTGTTGCTTGATGTCAGATAAGATCGGGTTCCAAGTTTTACTTAGAGGAAATCCCTTGTCCCTATTAATAATATTATCGGCCATACGAATTTCCATGGATTCTTTGAGAACACATTCCCAGTAGCGGGAAGCAGGAGCAATCAGTTTAGTCTCATCGTATAACATCTTGTGTCCCTCATTCAAACAATGTTCCGCAACAGCTGACTTTTCAGGTTGAAGCAAACGAGTATGACGGTGGTGTTCCACACACCGATCCTGAACTGTGCGGATCGTTTGGCCAATGTAAGTTTTACCACAATAACATGGAATACTCCTGTTTCCCGCTACTGGGAATGTGTTCTCAAAGAATCCATGGAAATTCGTATGGCCGATAATATTATTAATAGGGACAAGGGCTTTCCTCTAAGTAAAACTTGGAACCCGATCTTTTCTGACATCAAGCAACAACGGTCTTCATTTCGACCTGCTGTTTCTTTTAACTAGCCTTGTTTCGACCCATCGTTTTTGCCGTTTTTCTCCACCGGCGCGCTACTGGTTCTATTGCGCCTAGGTGGTTTCTACTTTGGTTTCGCGCACGCGCGGTGGGTCGTCAGCGGTGTATAAAGGGGCTGCTGTTTCTTGTTCTGTCTGAAAGTGAGCGAAGTAATCAAGCTTTCTTATTCTCATGTCGCCTACGTCTGCTAACACTCGAAAAATGTTCAAATGTTTGTAGCGCTTATAGGACTTAACTACGGGGTCATCAGTCCCTAAACTTACAAACTACTTATGAACTAGCTAAGACTAAGGACGGCACAAATATCCATGCCCGAGGGGGCATTCGAATCCCCGACCGTAGTGGTCGTGCAGACCGTGACTAGATCGCCTCAGTCCCCTCGGCCACCGCGGCCGGCCTAACACTCGAATTGCAAATACAAATTTGTTAAGACGTTTCTGCAGTTCTGCGGTGTGCTCCTTCCAACTGAATTTATTATCAAGTCGTAATACCAGGAATTTAATACTGCCAACCTCTTCTATCTGGTCGTCTTCATACTCTATGCAGATTCTGTATGGAGCCTCTTATATGTTCACAACCGCATGTAGTCTTTTCAAACCATTCATTAATGTCCATGAAAATATAATTAGCAGGCGAGAAACCTGTCGGACTGAACATTGAATCTGAAATATGTATGTAAGGTTACCGTTAATTGGAACTTTGGCAAACCGTCGGTATCTTGTTGGTAACAGTAAGTCTGTTGATGCCTGCGGAAATTGGAAATGCTCTAGCATAATCCTTAGGTATTGGCGATTGACGTTACCTAAGGATCTTTCTAAGTCGATGTTGAGAAGCCAAACTGATTGTTCGTGATTCTACCACGTGTAGAAAGTTGCATATCTGTAGGAGCTAATTCCATCTATACTCCTTTCTTAGGTACGCTACACGTCGGTTCCGCAACTAGGATACCTGGAAGTGTTTGTTCTAGTCTTGCTGCTATGACACGAGATATCAGTTTAGAGACGGCGCATAACAACATTATTGGTCTGAGATCCACTATTCTTCTGATACCGATTACTTGGGAGCGAGTACAATAGTTACGGCTTACGTTTCATAGTATAGATATCCAGATCTTTGTTTCTCTCCGGCCACTACTATGAGCTCTTTCATAATAACTGACCAGAAATATTTATAAAATTCGTATGGAACATCGTCTTCTCCTTTAATTCTGAGTTATAGCACACTTTTGACAATAACTACAATTTCTTCCCCAGACAGTGGATTGGACAACATAATAATACTTTTGTTTGTTAAGTGGGATGCAAAATTTTGTAGCAGTTGTGGTACTTTAATAGCATCATATGGCTGTGATCTGTACACACTTTTGAAATGTTCTTTGACCCATTCCCATTTAATAAATTCGGAATTATCTGTAAACAGCATGTTCCTTATATATTTCTATTTTCACCTTCATTCTTCCTTACGAGATTATAAATCTCTACTTTCCATATGGTATATTCCCATAATCTTTGCAGGTGACAATTTTCCTTTCTAGTTCACTTTCCTGCAACTCTGAAAGTTTCTTTTTGAATGTTAAAAAATCACTTGTTCGATGTTCTTCGCTGTCTATTTCTGCCTGCAGCTGGCGAGCGATCAGATAATGGTATTCTATGTCTTTTCTCCCCATTTCGTCTATTCTGTAAGCGATACTCGCATATAGTTTTCGAATACCGGGTTTTACAAGATTCTCCCACCACTCAGTTGCATTATAAAAGCTGCGTTTCTGGTTAACCCACAATGCGTAATGAGCAATTTACCCACGGTATGTGGAGCAGGTTGCAGTTTAGCTTCCAGTATCCTCTGCCAATTCTTTTAGGATGAAGTAGATATTTTATTCTAAGAATTACAGCAGAAAGTGTTCAAATGTTTGTAAATCTATGGGACAGTCCCCAGGATTACCAACTACTTAAAGTAAGTTATGCTAAGGGCAACAAATACACCCATGTCCGAGGAAGGACTCTAAACTCCGACGGCAAGCAGCAGCGCGCTCTGTAGCTAGGCGCCTTAGAACGCTCGGCCAAATTACAGCTGATGGTCGGATAAGCTGACAGGAAATACGTCGTAATCTTGCACGGACATCCCCGTTATAATGTATATTATGTGAACCCATGCATAAGCTAAGACCGAAATATAGATGTAGTGAGTACGCATGATGGCGAGACGTTCGTCCCTCAGTTAGGTTTTGCAGGGTACTACAGAAGTGCGTTGCATCTGTCGAATCTATCGCCGTTGATTTTGTGTCTCGTTGCCGCCGGTTGTCCTAAGTGTCGGTGGCCGAGTAGAGAGAGACCGACACAGGAAAGTAGGATGCACGTGTGTGCGGGTACAGAGTCTGAGGTGACCAGCCAGTGGGACAGCAGAAACTAGGAACACTGAGCTAGATTAGTACAAGATATATATTTAGCAGAAATAGTACAATACTTAACTTTGAAGACTAGTGGAATGCAGATACACAGTTTAACTAGGTAGAAGCCTGCCTACAGATGAGAGACCGTGCTATTGCCTGGCCGATTGCCAAGTGACCGAGGGGAGTTGCAGCAGAGGGCGCATGTGGCTGCCGTCATAAGAACGTCGAGCCGTGCTTGCATGGCGGCGCGCCGCTAAAGTACATGGCGCGCACTTCAGACTTGTGCGACAGCACACCCCTCCCCCCCCAAACCGCCACTCCGTCGTGGCGTAGGGCTGAGGGCCACGGCGACGGCACTGGGAGGAGGGCCTGGGCGGGGGCGTTGGTGGGACGGGAATCGTAGCTGAGGCTAGGAACGAGACGCCGTCCGCGCCACGGTATCCACCTTGCGATCCCCCGGAAAACGCACCAAAACGAGGTGAAGGGCACACACCTGCGCCAAGAGGGAGCAGGTCATCTTCTTCTGCTGTGCATGGCCCAGGTTGGAGGGGCACGCACGGTCCTGGAGTCCCACTTGGTGACGCTGACAGCTGTGGCGGCGACGTCGGCGGCGGGGACGACTGCATCGGACGCGTCGACCTCCATGGGGACGATCTCGTAGACCATCAAACACCCTGTACAACACCGGTGTAGAAACCTGAAAACGCCATACGAACCGACTTGGTGTGTGGGAGGCTGCAGCAGGTGAAGGAGAGTGTGGTGACGGCGACCGTGGAGCATGTCGGCAGGAGATGGGCCGTCACGTGGCATGCACCAATACGTAGACAGGAATATTTGAAGAGCTTGCTGCCTGGAGTGCTGACTTTCATCTTTTCCATGTGAGACTTGAATGTTCGAACGAAACGTTCGACTTCACCATTGGACTGATGGTGAAAAGTTGCAGTGGTGATGTGTTGAATGCCATTCACACAAACTGTTGCAATTCCGCACTAACATACTGAGGTCCATTGTCACTAACGATAGTTTCAGGCAAAGCTTCGATGCAAAACACTGATTCTAGGGCACTGATTGTACTAGACGCCGTCACAGAGTTCATGCCAATCACAAAGGGAAATTTGCTGAAAGCATCTACAACGATTAACCAGCGCGTACTCCAAAAAGGTCTGGCAAAATCAATGTGTAAACGTTGCCATGGTCCTGTGGGGCGTGGCCAGTCTGAGAAACTTTGCGGAGGAGCTGCCTGATGCTCCACACAAACAGTACACTATAACGTCATCGTCTCTATCTGGGCGTCCATACCAACCCAGGTACAATGACGCCTGGCCAGTTGCTTTGTCCTAACAATACCCCAATGTCCTTGATGCAGGAAGCGTAAGACGTCTTGTTGCAGGGAACGAGGAACAATCACTCTTGTTTGGTCGTTGTCGGTATGTAACAACAGAACACCCTGACTTAAAGACAATGCATGACGTTGCGAAAAATAACGTCGAACCAGAGGCCGCTCAATCTCTTTGACTCTGGTAGGCCACCCACAGCGAACAAAACGTGCTACCACACTTAGGACCACGACAGCGGAAGCATCTCTGGAGTCTATCTGACAACATGCCATTTCTGAAGAATCAAACGACACATCCTGGCCAACCGGAAGTCGGGAAAGTGTGTCCGCTTTGGCATGTTTAGTGGTAGGTCGGTACAAAATCTCATACTGATAATTAAGCAGTATCAAGGACCATCTCTGAAGTTTTTGTGCCGTTCGTGGCGGAATTGGCTGTGTGGGTGAGAACAACGATGTGAGAGGCTTGTGGTCTGTCATCAAATAGAATTTTCTACCATAGAGATAATGATGAAACTTTGTGACGCCGTAAATGATTGCTAAGGCCTCCTTTTCTATCTGACTGTAATTACGTTACGTCGGCGTCAGTAGCTTGGACGCAAAGGCAATAGGACGATCGTGAGATCAAATACGATGTGATAATACTGCGCCCAGACCATAAGAAGAGGCATCCACTGCTAGCACTACAGGCTTCCATGGGTCGAAGAGAAACAAACATGCATCACTGAGTAATGCAGACTTTAATTTGTCAAAGGCAACTTGGCAATCTTTGTACCATACAAAAAGAACATTCTTCCTACGTAAGCAGTGCAGTGGAGCTGCAATCTGAGAGGCATTCAGAATAAATCTGAAATAATAGTTAAGCTTTCCCATTGTTGCTTGCAATTCATGCACATTCTTAGGAGGAGGCAATTCTTCGATCGCTTGAAGATGTGACTGTAAGGGATAGATTCCTTTGGCATTAATCACATAGTCTAAATACTATATTTCAGTCTGGAAAAGCAAACACTTTGCTTTATTGCAATGTAGACCTGCTGCAGTCAACACTTTGAAAAGGCACTCCAGGTTTGATACATGTTCTTCAACTGTGCGCCCTGAGACCACAATATCATCTAAATCAGAGGTGGGCAATGAGCGAGCCGCGCTCTCGGAGCCGCCTGCCTGAGCGGGAGCAGAGCCACGAGCAGCTGGCGTCTATCACGTAGTTCCTGCTGAAAAGACAAGATGGTGTTATGCACAGCCAACGCGCTAACGTAGCCGCAGAAATGCGCCTGGCTGAATGCGTTATAAAATAACTTATAAAGTTAATAGTGCAAACTCTTTAGTAGCCAACTCGAATGAACAGATTCCACTGCTAGGGGTATCTCCTGAAAAATGCTATCATGTTTATAAGTAAGTAACTTATGAACATAATACTGGAAACTCTTCTGTAAAATGTCCAGCATATGCAGTCAAGCCAGCAAATATCTTATAAAGATAAGAGCGAACTACATGTGTCAGCAAGCATGCAGACCTCTAGCGGCAACTAGGATAACTACCGGCCGAGCGCGAAAGCTGCTCTTTTTCCAGCCTGAGCCGGAGCGCTGCTCATTGAGCCGATTTGTGCCCACCTCTGATCTAAATAGTTCGAGCAACACGGTACAGAAACAGTCGCCTGTTCCAAAAAAACGCTGAAAAATAGCGGGGGCGGAAGAACTGCCAAAGGGTAGGCATTGAAATTGAAAACGGCCCATGTGAGTATTAATGACGAAAAACTTTTTTGACTCATCATCGAACGGAATCTGTAAGTATGCCTCTGCTAAATCAATCTTAGAAAAGAAGCGAGACTGTCCTAATTTGTCCATCAGTTCCTCAGGTCGGGGCAGGGGGTATGTGTCAACAATTGTTTGACTGTTCACTGTTGATTTGAAGTCAGCACAGAGACGAAGTTTTCCTGACAGCTTGATTATAATTACTAAAGGCGAGGCCCACTGACTCGCAGAAACAGGAGAAACCGCCCCACTATCCTGCGAACGTTTAAGTTCTTCAGCAACTTTATCCCGAAGGCCGAAAGGAACTGGTGTAGCTTTACGAAATTTTGGTACAGTAGATTCTTTTAAAGTTACATATCCCACAAAGTCTTTTGCGCAACCTAGTTCCGGCGAAAGCAAGTCACTGTATTTTTCACACAATGCCTTGATTTTGTCCTGAGGCACTACTGACGAAATTTGAAGCACATCTCTTTGAACTGATAAGCCAAACAAGTCGAATGCATCTAGTCCAAAAATGTTCTGTGTAGATATGGCCTGAAGAACAACAAAAGCAACAGTTTTGGTAACACCTTGAAAAGAGACGGGCAGGCTACACGTTCCCAGCACGGGAATATTTTGTCCTGTGTATGCTGTTAGCACTTGTTGAGACAGCGACAATTTTGGCGAACCCAGAAGTTCATGAGTGTCTTTATTCATTAATGTGATAGCTGAACCAGTGTCAAGCTGAAATTTTACAGTCTCATTTTCTATGGAAAGAGTCACAAAAAGCTTTTGCTTGTGGTGCACGACAGGTGCGCGAATATGGGCAACGGCAGCTAGTTTGTTTGCTGCGCTTGCGCCTGCATGGGCTGTATACGGAAGGAAGCGACGCAGAATCGGCACACAGCAGATTAATAACACTGTCCCTAGATGGCAGTACCGCCGGATCGGCTTCCGCACAAGCTTGCGAAGCTACGCCAGATTCACCAGCTACTGCACTAAAATTACTTTGAGTAGCTACATCAAGTCTACTGTCACTAGCTACACCGTACTGGGCACTTTTACAAGGGGAAGTTGCAGAAGGCACTAGGTTCACTACAGGATTACACTGTACAAAATCATTTTCCTTGTTCCGAACACTTTTCCGTAGCACAGTTTTACGCGCTTGTCGGCGCTTGCGACGTGGCTCACTACATAGTTTTGCCGTAGGCGCAGAAGAACTTTCTTGCATTTGGAATCAACAGAAGCACTGTTCAAGTCCACAGCGTGTATGACAGTGACAGCATGAACTGTTCTCGCACTTTGAAAAGCACCGTTTCTAACGGCACTGTTCTTTGAATGTTTGTTTTGCATACACACTGCCTGTACGTGTCTTAATTTGCTACATTAACCACAGATGGCGTTGCGACTAGGGCATTGCACACGTTTGCGGCGAGATACACACTGGGGCCAAGGCGTACCAATATTTTTCGGATAAGAGCACTGGCGCCCGTTATTCACAGTACGTTGTCTATCACAATGGGGCAATTTTTGTGTCGCGCTATTACACTGGCTACTGTTCACTGTGTGTTCAGCACAGATGGTAGAATTGTAAGAATCACTAGGACTGAATGAGAACTGTGACTAGGAAAGCGTCCGTTGCGATGCATTGAGTTAACACTGTGGCTTTGCATTTCTACATCTGCTAAGTCAAAGGTATCGTGTGCTTCAATAAGCTGCAGTACACTGTCTAATGAGGGGTCAGACTGTTTCAGAATTGCTGCACTAATTCTGGGGTCCTGAATGTTCTGCATAATTGCATCCCTCAATGTAATGTCACTATAAGAAAGTCCACAAGACCAAATAAATTTAAATTTGCGGGTTAAGCCCTTCAACTCTGTAATCCATTGCTGATGCGACTATTCCGGTGATTTTTTCAGTCTGAAAAATCGGTACCGCGCCACAGCTATGAAAAGGTTCAAATGTTTGTACAGCTTATGGAAATTAACTACGGGGTCATCAGTCCCTAAACTTACAAACTACTTATGAACTACTTACGAACTAGGACGGCACAAATATCCATGCCCGAGGGGGGATTCGAACTCCCGACCGTAGTGGCCGTGCAGACCGTGACTGGAGCGCCTCAGTCTCCTCGGGGTCATCAGTCCCTAAACTTACAAACTACTTACAAGCTAGCTAATACTAAGGACGGCACCAATATCCATGCCCGAGGGGGTATTCGAACCCCCGACCGTAGTGGCCGTGCAGACCGTGACTGGAGCGCCTCAGTCCCCTCGGCCACCGCGGCCGGCTCGCCGTGGAGGTTGGAGTCCTCCCTGGGGCATGGGTGTGTGTGATTGTCCTTAGGTTAGTTTACCTAGGTTTAATTAGTTTGTAAGCTACGGACTGGTGACCACGCAGTTTGGTCCGATAGATTTACAGACATTTGATTTGATTTGGAATATCGCCACAATTGTGCGATTGCATTGGAGATAAAAAAAAGAAAGAAAGAAAAAAGATGAAGAAGTGAACAATCCGAAGATTGGTTTGAACACCACAGTGCTTTACTAGGCAAGGTCCTGTTTGGAGGTGTTATGCCGTTGCCTTTGTCCGACCTTCGAACTTACTTACCCAGTCAATTATAGGGGGCCTAGAGGTCTGCAAATCGCCGGTTTCGCTCGCTCGTACTCGGTCGAGTGCGCAACGCTCGTCGGTGGCGCGCCGAGTGTGTGCGCTCGGGGCGAGCGTGTTGATACTCGAACGAGGCTACAGGGCGGGGCGGGCAGAGGTCGCACAGCGTGGCGCTGCCGCTGTACTCAGTCGCTACGGCAGCGGCTCTGTGGCTCTGAGCTGTGGGCTGCTGTTGCACCCCCACTGACTAAGGGAATAAAAATCAGTTATGCTGTAGACGTGTACTCCTGCATAGTAGCATGTACCCACAATATCATTATACCCCATACGAGACAAAAAGGTTATTTTCTCCAACTACGACATTTGGAAGTAATGTAAAGGATCCAAAGAGAAACTACGGAACGAACAACGTTTTTATTGCAATGTACAAAACTGAATGTTACCGTACAACAAAGTATACATCGAAAAGTAACAACATTAGCCCCAAACTATTCGTTGATGGCATTGTAATTGCAACTTACTGTTAAAATATCATTGACACGAAGTGGATCGAGTCCAGTTCTTCTATCAGAGATCAGATTCCGTGCCGTACTGAAAATGCGTTCACTAGCTGCATTTGAGGCGGGCACACAAAATACTCTTTTTGCCAATACAGCTAGCTTAGGAAAGAGAGTACTGCTGCGTTTCCATCATTCAAGCGGATCGTCGTCATCACCATCAATTCGTGCTAAATAAAGGTCCACCTCATTGGTGGATTGCGCCTCGCGCATTTCACAGTCCAGCCATTCCGAAAACATCCAGTTCACTCTTTTGGCTGGTGTACCCGGCTGACATTGTTCAGACGGCCCTAAATAAATATAACACAGATATCACTGAGACAGAAGGAACACCACAAATACGTACAGCTGTCTAAAGTAAACAATTTGGACAAGAGGATTTAAAATGACTGATATATGAGCATTAGACTGGCATATTATCCTGACGACGGAAGAAATCGCGGATCCTATATATTGCACAAAAGCTTGCATGCGTTCTTTATTACATAGATAAGAAAGACTACAGTGGTAGTGGGGGATATATGAATGCTGCAATTGGAAAAATTCCCGTTAAGGACTCACTCACAGAAGCAGCAACCACGCACAATGCCAAAATGCTACGGGAATATGTATTAACGGGGTGTAACAGAGAGAGATGCACAAACCTAACCTAAAGGGTGTACTTCGATATCGGAGTATTTAATATCAGTATAAAAGACGGACAAAGTATTCCAGAACATGAGAGTGATAAAAGGAATGGATATAAAATACAATAATTTTCTCGTTAAGTCGGCAATAACAACCCACAAAATGGGAACAAGAAAGAAACATAATGGGAAACTCATTTAGTAAATGATCTTAACACATGAACTTTATATTAACCACGTATAATAATCTATATGTTAAAGTAACCTATGAGTACATACTACAAAAAGCGAAACTGAATGGCTATTTCAACTGGATCGAGAGAACAGATTTCGAAGCACCCGGGAAAGGAAACAATCCCAAAGTAATAAAGTAACGTACGTCATACATTTATTCCTACTTAACTGGAACCTATATTTCATCACAGATTTAACGCACAGAATTTAAAGTCTCATTCCTCTCTGTAAGGGACGTCATTTTTTGTTGTCGGAAGGGGGGAGGGGCACATAAATGTTGCTATTCCGTGCAATGTCTGAAGTTCCACTTTCTCTTCCATGAGACGGAGGCAACGCTCTTTGAGCACTCGTAGCACCTACAGAAATATAAGATAATACGACAGGAGTACCATATCGCTAAATACCAGTGACATTACTACTGGTGCTTGCAACTCACTATAATTTGCATTCGTTGGACACGCACGGCATGGTAAAAAGGAAAACAGGATTGGCAAAAAGTGAAAGATACGTACCTCTGTGTCGTCAGGCCCTGCTTTGCAATGACTTTTCAGTTTCTGCGGCCATAACACAACAAACTGAATTGTAGGGTACTTCTCGCCTTCGAGCACGTCAGTTGCTTCTTTGAATGGCTTCAAAAATGTTACGAACTCATTCCAGTTTCTCAGATACGCCCTTTGCCGCAAGTGTCTCCACGATTTTGTCGTATTGGCTTACAGCATTTAAATAAGCTATTCCACCTCGTCTCCGTTTCTTGCTTCAGGCTTGTCTCTAACGCATTCACGTCACCTGTTTATTTATTTATTTTTCATGTAACGGACGGTGTCTTTGGCGGTGTTAATCGTGGAATAAACGACTGGAACCTCAGTCTTCATGAAAAAGGAGAATAAAAAACGACTTGGTTTTCCATAACATCTCACGACTTTTTATGGTGGTAGGAATTCGTCGCGAGACTTGCATTTTTGTGCATTTTATATTTTTGATGGGATATCATTTCTTTCTATTGGTAGTTCTTTTCTGTAATTTTTTTGTACATCAGCCACGGATTTTCTTAAAATCCATTCCATGTCTATTTGGTTTGGTTTGGTTTGATGTAACAGTATTTGGAAAGTCCGAAAAGTCGATTACTTTGTAATTGTTCAATTCTTTCATCATGTATAGTACTGCCACCTTTGGTGGATCAATATACAAAATCAACAAGTTAGTGTTGTATTACGCATCATTTTGTGAACTTCATAATACACGGAACTGGCGGATTAGTGAATTGGTATTACACAAATATCGTCAAGCTTGTCTAGTACACGATAAAATTCAAATATTTGTGAAGTCTATGGGACTAAACTACGGGGTCATCGGTCCCTAAACTTACAAACTACTTATGAACTACTTACGAACTAGGACGGTGCAAATATCCATGCCCGAAGGGGGATTCGAACCCCCGACCGTAGTGGCCGTGCAGACCGTGACTGAAGCGCCTCAGCCCCCTCGGCCACCGCGGCCGGCAGTACACGATAGAATTTTACTTACGGCAGTGGTGGCTAGTGTGTTGAATTTGGCAGTGACTGATGCATGAGAAACTTCGGATACCAGTCACGTAGAACTAAGGGCATAATTCGTGTTTACTATGAAATAAATAATTAATTCTGTTCCTGCTCTGTAGTTGACAGGTTTTTGTGCGTATCCCTCATAAAGCGAACATTTCGTTGCCAGCATCTGCACACTACGTCACCGTAAGTAAAATTTAGAACTCTTTCGAGTTTCGTTGTTGCAACCACCTGCTTTCGCAGTCAGGATGTATTCTCTAGCGTCTAGTTTGCTCCTGGCACTCGAGTTCGCACGACGTGGCTTGGCGGTGGGCAACGGATTGGCGAGCGGGCAATGTGGACAGTCGGGCCAGTCGAGCGTGCCCCGCTCGAACGAGCGTGGAGAAAGTCGAGAGCAGCCACATGCCTTGTCGCAAGCTGCAGTATCGACACCTGTCGGAATGTCATAGAACGACATGTATCACGCGATTCGAGCGAGCAAACGAGCGAGATGCAGACCTCCCCCGAACCACGGTGCTACCCGATTTTTTTTTTTTTTTTTTCACATCAGCAACACTGCCAGAGGTGAAAGAAGTGGAGCCGGCCGCGGTGGCCGAGGAGCTGAGGCGCTCCAGTCACGGTCTGCACGGCCACTACGGTCGGGGGTTCGAATCCCCCCTCGGGCATGGATATTTGTGCCGTCCTAGTTCGTAAGTAGTTCATAAGTAGTTTGTAAATTTAGGGACTGATGACCCCGTAGTTAAGTCCCATAAACTATACAAACATACAAAAGAAGTGGAAAGTGACAGATGAAAATCCTATGACATTCTTTTTATAGTCTGGCACTCTACCACTGTGCTATCGAGCCGCACCAGGCTCCTACTGTTCTTTATATTTATAAACGATTTAGGAAATGTTTCAAATGTTTGTAGAGCTTATGGGACTTAACTACGGGGTCATCAGTTCCTAAACTTACAAACTACTTATGAACTACCTTATACTAAAGACAGCACAAATATCCATGCCCGAAGGGAGATTCAAACCCCCGACCGTAGTGGCCGTGCAGACCGTGACTTGCGCGCCGCAGTCCCCTCGGCCACCGCGGCCGGCAACGATTTAGGAGACAATGTGAGCAGCTCTCTTCGACCGTTTGCAGATGATGCTGTCATTTATCGATTTGTAAAATCATCCGATCAAAAGCAGCTTCAAAACTATTTAGATAAGATATTTTCATGGTTCAAAAATTGGCAATTGATTCTAAATAACGATAAGTGTGATAAGTCATCCTTATGAGCAACTAAAAGAAATCCTTTAAACTGCATTTACACCATAAATCAATCAAATATAAAGGCCATACATTCAACTAAATACCTAGAATTACAATTCATGACACCATTAAATGTAAAGGCGAACCAAAGGCTATGTTTCATTGGCAGAACACTTAGAAGATGCAACAGTTCTACTAATGCCTACACCACTCTAGCGCGTCCTATATTGGAGTATCGTTGCACAATGTGGGATCCTCATCAAGAGGGACGACAGAAAAAAATTCAGAGAAGAGCAACTCGTTTAGTATTATCGAGATACGGGGGAAATGATGGACAAGATGGGGTGGAAATCATTAAGAGAAAGACGTGATTCATTTCGGCGAGATCTAATTGAGAAATTTCGTTCACTAACTTTTTCCTCCGATGCGAGCATATTTTGTTAGCACCCACCTGTTTGCTCATTATGCGGATCTAGCGTTCTTTAATCTATGCGTTGACCTTTCACTTCTTCATTCCTAGTTTTATTGTGTGCTACATATAACTTGGGGTTTAGCTTTCCGCGGCTGAACAACCGTGCGCACTAAGGCGCCTTGCTGCGGCGCCCGCGGACGTTCGTCAACGGAGGTTCGAGTCCTCCCTCGGGTTTTGGTGTGTGCGTTTCTCTTAGGATAAGAACTACTTTAACTAACTTATGCTAAGGACAACACATACACTCATGCCCGAAGATGACTCAAACCTCCGACGGAAGCTGCCGCGCAATCTATGTTTGTTTCCGCGCGGTTTACAGACGTGTCCGTAAGAAGCAACACCATTGGTTGACATTAACAGGCGTAAATGTTTGAATTAGAAATATTCCAACATGGCGATGTTGATCCTTTGTTCCAGACCGCGACTCGAACCTGATGTGCCGATTTAGGACAGCGGTCGTCTTATCCACTAGGCTGCCGCGGTGGAGTGGCAGAGCGTTCTAACGAGCCTTGCTGCGGAGCGCGCCGGTGCTCGCCGTCAAAGGTTCGAGTCCTCCCGCGCGTTTACGTATTTGTGTTGTCCTTAGCATAAGTTCCTTTAAGTTAGTTTAAGTAGTTTGTATGCCCTTCGATTTACAGACATTTGAACATTGTTATTGATTAGGCTATCTGGATACACTTCTCGCCTTGTCCAAATTCTACTCAATAGCATTTCTGAAGAAACAGACACCACATCTGACAGTTTCAGTGTGGAGGCACAAATATGTGTGATTCTTTGCGGGAATACAGGTGAGGTACAATGCAATATCAGTGTGGGTAAGTAGAGAATTTGGGGCCGGCCGCGGTGGTCGAGGAGACTAAGGCGCTCCAGTCACGGTCTGCACGGCCACTACGGTCGGGGGTTCGAATCCCCCCTCGGGCATGGATATTTGTGCCGTCCTAGTTCGTAAGTAGTTCATAAGTAGTTTGTAAGTTTAGGGACTGATGACCCCGTAGTTAAGTCCCATAGACTATACAAACATTTGAACATTTTGAAGAGAATTTGGGCGGGACGAGAAGCGTGTTTAGACGGTATAATTGGTTACGTGGGCAGCTTTGCGACAAGTGATACGGAGGCACATTGAGTACACCACAATTATATACTATAATTATTTGCTAATTAAGTGCAAATTAAAAGTTAACCAAAACAAATTGGCTTAATGTAACCTCCCGCCCGAAGCAAAGACTTCGCTGAAGAATTCCTTAGCCCGAAACATCTGAGATGTTGAAATATTCCTAGCTCATAAATCTTTTTTTTTTTTTTTTTTTTTTTGTTCTGACTATAGTTCTCCCGTAACCTTTCAAGCTTTCCCGGTGGATATGTAGCAAATAGTCTACACAACTTAGCCGCCGGATAACGTTGTGTAAATCCCACAATATTTCCTCGGAGTAATTGTCCGACATCTTCAGGTGGTTGCCGTGTATGACTGACGATATTCGCACATCGTCGCTCCTGTCTATAGAACACGTGTGCAAAGAATACGAAGGCGCTTGTGCAGTAATTTGCCAGACTTAAGCGCCCTCTGCAGAGCGGTCTATCACAAGGACTTCGAAACAAAGCACTACAGACGGCCATTCTCATTCCTTTTTGTTTTCTGCGGTATGTGGACAACATTTATGGTGGGACCACAGCGCATTGACGCTATGCCTACCTTTCGTCAACATTTAAATTCGCTCTATCCAAATATAAACTTCATAATGGGGGAAGTGGAAAAAGATGGCACTTTACCTTTTCTTGGTATTTCAGTAACCAGGAAGGCAGATGGAACGTTGGGGCACAGGTCTACCGCAACCCAACGCATACACACGTGTATTTGCCGGCCACAAGCTGCCATCATCCCGCACAATGCGGTAGTGCGTTACGTACGCTTGTTCGTAGAGCGCGTGTTGTATCTGATCCTGAAAGCTTGTCGAGTGAGATACAACATCTGAAGACTGTGTTTCGGCAGAACGGCTATTCTGTGAGACAAGTATGTAGTGCATTCGGGTCCAAACGGGTTCAATCGCTGGAGCAGAATGAAGATGCAAACACACCCAAAACCTTGGCCTTCTTGCAGTACTTTGGTGTAATGTCATCAATAAATGGAAGAGTTCTCGACGGCGAGTGTTCATCAGAAACGTGTGTATCTTCAGGCGTGCCCCAGGGGAGTGTGATAGGACCGCTATTATTTTCTATCTATATAAATGATCTGATGAACAGAATAAGTAGTAATTTGCGGCTGTTTTCTGATGATGCTGTGGTGTATGGGAGAGTGTCGTCTTTAACTGCCTTTAATAGCATACAGGATGACTTAGACAAAATTTCTAGTTGGTGCGAAGAATGGCAGCTAGTCTCAATGTAGAAAAATGTAAGGTGATGCGCATGAGTAGGAAAAACAATCCTATAATGTTCGAATACAGCCTTAGTAGTGAGCTCTTGATGCTGTCGCGTCGTTCAGATATCTAGGCGTAACATTTCAAGCGATATGAAATGGAACGAGCATATAAAGACAGTTGTGAGTAAGGCTGACAGCCGACTTCGGTTTATTGGGAGAATTTTGGGAAGATGTACTTCACCTGTAAAGGAGACCGCTTATAATACGCTTGTACGACCATGTCTTGAGTATTGCTGAAGTGTTTGGGACCCGCAGCAGGTCAGTTTAAAGGAAGACATAGAGGCAGTTCAGAGGCGAGCAGCTTGGTTTGTTACTGATAGTTTCGACCAATGCGCGAGTGTCACGGAAATGCTCCGGCAACTCAATTTGCGATCGCTGGAAGAAAGACGACGTTCTTTTCGTGAATTTCTGTTGAGGAAATAAAGAGGGCCGGAATTTGAAGCTGAGTGTAGTACGATCTTGTTGTCGCCTACTTACATTTCGCGTAAATATCACAAAGACAAGATGAGAGAAATTAGGGCTCGTACGGAGGCATAAAAGCATTCTTTTTTTCCTGATTCTATTTGGGAGTGGAATAGGAAAGGAAATGCCTAGTAGTGGTACAGTGTACCCTCCGACCCGCTCCTGACGGTGAATTGCGGAGTATGTGTGTAGATATAGATGTAGAAGAGTCCTCAGAAGATATGACATTGTGTGTTTAGACCATCTACAAAACTGAAAAAATTGTTAGATTCAATCAAGGACGATCTTAGCCTGAGGAAACGTGGTGTGTATAACATCTCGTGTTAGTGTGGGGTGGGAAGTATAGGCCAGACATGTCGCACAGTACAAGAACGCTGTGAGGAACATCAGCGTCATAGACGCCTACATCAACTGTCTCAATACAGGATATCGGATGTTTTATGAAAAAACAGAAATTTTATCCCCGTCTTCATCCTTCTGGGATTACGTCGTTCAGGAAGCAATACATATTCTTACAGCTGACAATCTCATCACCAGGGATACAGGATTTCAATTGAGTACAGCCTGGAACCCTGCATTGGCTGTTATTAATTCACGACGAGAAAGCCTAGCGCTTTCGATAACGAACCCGTCATAAAATAGGTTTAGGTTAGCGAGTAACGTCTGGAAGCACTGCTAGTAAATACAGCCCACAGCGCACGCGCAGATAAGACGCTTGAGTTTGGCAAATTATTGCGGATGCGCCGTTTGCGCGCCTGCGTATTCTTCGTGCGCGTGTTCTATATAAAGGAGCGTCGATGTGTGAATATCGTCAGTCATAAACGGCAACCACCTGAGGATGTCGGACAGATGCTCCGAGGAAATATTGTGGGATTTACACAACTTTATCCGGTGGCTAACTCGTGAAGACTATTTGCTATATTTCTCCTAGTTCAAATACAAATTTTCGCTCAATAGTCTCACAAAATGGAAGAAACAAGACGTAAAAGTTAAAAGTAGGCCACTGCACGAAATAAAAGCTTAATTCTGGGAGGAGGTATCCAGATAAAAGTTTACTGTTATAAAAAGCTTAATTTTAGCCGTAAAATTAGCAAAAGATCCGTGTGAACTACCGGCTACTCCCTGCTGCAAAACATTGTTCCTTGGCCCAAACAGATTACTGATTTGGTTCAAATTACTCTAATAGCAGTGGCTAATATACGTAGCAGCTCACACGGAATTACACACAGGCATTAATAAACAAGCCACCACAAATAAAGTTATTTCTTAAAGGTGGCTAAACAAAAACATTTATGGCGCAACGGTACTTAAACATTAAAAATTGCACCTGACCTTGTTCTTAGCATTGGTGAAAAACAATATTAAAAAAAAGGGGAAAGGTGCTCAAAACTACCATTTATAGGCAAGTCAAAATTATATTGAACTTAACTTGTTTATTCAGGTGTAACTCAAGTAAAAATGGGGAACCAATTTTGTTAATACAATAAAAATGCATCTCACATGAGCTAATAATGACGATGCCCAGCATTGAATATAAAATAAATCACACAGAAATTAACGCTACCGGGGGAGGGGGGGAGGTTTTACAAACAACACTCACTCGCTCACACACACCCAATGCTACAGCGAAACTCATCAAAATCAGCGTGCTGAAACGAGGCAGAAGCAGGCGCCGCTAGGCGAAATTCAGCAAGCCTGAAGGTACCACACAATACAATAGTCAATAAAACTGCGAAGATGGCTCCGGCCTGTCGTGCCTGATTTGAGATGGTGCATGAGTATAGCAAAATTAAGTTGCATTTAGATTAGACCGCGAGCAAACACGCTAACGGCGGCACACGGCTACGTCACATAATCGTACTCCACTAAAGGTGAAGTGGTTAAAAATCGAATTTATTACACAAAATCACGGCAATCTGAGAGTAAACAATCTAGGCACTGGTTTTATGAGAAGTGGCGTGAATTCAGGTGACTAGCTACAAACCCCTGAAGTCTGAGTTCGGACTCACGTGGTTCCGAAAACCGAGAAAAATGTATAAATTCGATTTCCCAAAAATAAAGAAAATTAACTATGGCATGCGACCCCTAGAACTGCGTTGAATTTCATAAGCAAGCTATTGAAGGAGGTTGTACAAGGCTCGGAGAGAAATACTGACAAAGACAGTGCATACTACAAGTTCGGAGAAGAAACAGCAAAATTAAAATAGGCGGGGAGAGAAGATCGCGAAATGTTAGTGGATATCAGAAGCATATACGCATAGTTACTTGCCTGATGGGCATGGAGCAAACAATAGTGGAAGCTGGAGGCTTTGTTTTAAGAACCAAACACGTGGAACACATATCACTCACGGAAGGAAACAGTAGGAAATATTTGAAGTTTATTTACGTTCTAGGAGGCGATCCAATTATGATAATGTAGAAAGATATAAAAAGCCAAGATCGCTGATCATCAATTTTTATTTACGACGACCGGTTTCGCTGAACTATGTCAGCATCATCTGGTCAAATAAAATATTTTACAAGGCCATAATCTTGTAATGTCAATCAGTTGTTATATATAACAATTTACAGTGCGTAGGTTCACTATGTCATTATAATAAAACATAATTATCACAGTTTGCTTTGTCACTCACTGTGATAATTATGTTTTATTATAATGACATAGTGCACCTATGCACTGTAAATTGTTATATATAACAACTGATTGACATTACAAGATTATGGCCTTGTAAAATATTTTATTTGACCAGATGATGCTGACATAGTTTAGCTAAACCGGTCGTCGTAAATAAAAATTGATGATCAGCGATCTTGGCTTTTTTATATCTTTCTACATTAGGAAATATTTTACAGGCACTGTACAATAATGAACATATCGTCTGTTAGAAATCAGGCCCCACAAAGCTAGAAGGAATTTACACACAGTTCGTACACCGCCACATAATCAAAAAGGTTGAATATACCAGGCCGTTATCAAACTGCAACTAGTAACACATACACCGCGTTTATCTGTTGGAAATCAGTGGATTGAAAATCTAGAACACATTTCCGCGCACGATCGGAAAAAAATTCCGGAAAGTGAATCTAAGTTCAAGAGCCTAAGTTAAACATGCTAGACAACGAATCGCTACCATCTCCACAGACACGAGCAGAACCAACCTAGCCTCACCAGCACAAAGTGACCACCGAGCGGCCAGGAGGCGCGAAAGCTACCGAAAACTGGGCAAAACCCAGCGGTGGTGGGGAGAGAAGATCGCAAGACTCGTCCTGGAGAGGGCTCGTCGACTGGCTTGAAAGCAAAAGGTGTAGAAACCTCTTCGGTCGCATCAGCAGCAGGGGTTGGTAACGATTAACTATCGACTCTGAGCCAGAGAGAACCATGCAAGGCGAGCTATTACCACCCACATTCAGACAGCCATTTGATGCTCACACATCCACTTAAAAGTAAAAAAAAGTACACATTCTCACAGGAACAGTGGCGTAGCGGAGAATCCGTACTTATTGGCACATTCATAAACACAATAATAAATTATTAAAATAACAAAATCCTAGCAATATTAACTAACATTTCGGAAATTAATATTTTAAAACATGAAATACAAATGCTATTCCTCATGCCTTGAAAAGAGTGGGGTTCTAGGTTTAACAAAATGCTAATCTAGCGACATCAAATAAATTAAAATTTTATAAAGAATATATGGAAGACGACCCACGGTTGTCTTTCAAAGTTAAATATCCTTACCGGCCTTCAAAGTAACCGCTATTACCTAAGACATTCTACTGACATTTGTTGACAAGCTATTTGGAAACTACAAGTGTGCAGCGTTGAATCGCTCGAAGTTCTATGGTGAAACATTGTTGAATATCAGAAACAACTAAGAATATTGGTAATGAATAGTGCTTCCACCGTATTTGCTTATCTTCAGCACTTCTGCTCTCATTGTCAAAGAAAGCCTCTGATCTTTGGTACGTACATATCTGTCACACCCGTGCAGTTACAAAAATGTAGTGCAAAGTGGAGCAACGCATTAATCTACAGTTTTGCTGAGAATTAGGAAAAACGGTTCCTCGGCGATTAGCCGTGCGCACTGAGGCGCCTTGCTGCAGTGCGCGCGGGCGTTCGCCGTCGGAGATTCGAGTCGCCCCTCGGGCATGGGTGTTATGTGTTGTCCTTAAGTTAGTTTACCTTAGTTTAAGTTGCGTATTGTAAAGGAATTCTCCAGTTATTATCCGGTTGAGAAACGTCGTATCATCGTCCACACAACTGATGAGGTCACCACAGATCGCCATGAAATCATCACGTCGGTCTTGCGATAGTATTATTGGCACACGCTGCTGGGTAAGACGAAACATGTTGAGGGCGTCCGTCAGAATTTCGTGGCAAGTACCGTGGCTGACCCCTACTGCTGCTGCGAGAGCGTCTACCGATTGGGAGCGGTTAGCATGCTGCAACATTGCAATTTCGTGGATTTCGCGGTCCGTTCGAACTGTTCGTGGCTGACCAGTATGCACGTCTTCCTAACTGCCCCGTCCTTGCACAAAACTCTGCGACTCGATGCGTCCTCGCCATACACTTGCTGCATTATCTCAGTCGTTTTGGCCGCGTTTTTTCCTGATTTCTGGCAGAACTTGACTTTTACCCATTGCTGAAACTGTGACATGTCAAGGTCCGACTGGCGCAATGAACTCACCGTCACAGCAAAGAGCGTATGTCTGATTCCAGTTCGTGCACTCAGCTGTCTCTGACAGGGACGAGAGACTAACTGCACCACCTATGCGCTATAGTGCAACACAGTGCCATCATGCCGTCAGTCTCAGAACGTTTTGACTGTATCACATAGAAACTTTCGTATTTGCAAATAGAAAGATTCATTTCCCAGTTATGCCACACAGAAAGTTCTTAATAAGTAATTTGTTTTCTGATTTTTCACATTCGTCTTATAATGATGAGGTGAGCAGCATAGTTTTGCGGTATCAGAATGCTTCTCGAATAATTTAATTTTATACAAATAAGGAAGATTATGGCTTAACGACGCGCCAAGATCATGGTCATTAGAGACGGAGCACACGCTCGGATTGTTTTCAAAAATCGGGCAGAAAATCGACTGTTCCGTTTGAAAGTAACCAACCCCGTATATGCCTGGAGTAATTTAGGGAAATCAAGGAAAACCTAAATCAGGGTGGCCAGAGGTGTGTTTGAGTCACCGTCGTCCCGAATGCGAGTCCAGTGTGTTACCACTGTGCTGCCTAGGTCATTAAGGTTATGCACGAATAGAGATACTTCAGCTAGAGGGGCATTCAATAAAAAATGTAACAAATATTTTCTTCGCCATTTTCGGTTGAAAATATTTCGAATTTTATTTGTGGCTGCTTTCAATGTCCCCATTTCATCTCGTGTTGTTCAATTAAGATCTGATACGTGGGAGCATTGTGACTAGTATTGAAAATGGCTCTGTAAGGTAGGTGCGTTCCAAACAGAGAGACATTTTTGTGTACCGTAAACGAGAGCATCACAGATATTCGTAGCCGCTTGCAGAAAATTTACATGGAACTGCTTGTGGAAAAACGCACAGTGAGGCATGGAGACGTCTGTCACCATCACAACAAGTTCGAGCAAATCTGTTTGCATGCCGGCGGCCAGTCACAGCTGTGATTCTTGCAATGTTGGACTTAGTGCGTTAATCGCCATATGAATGGAAAGCGTCACCAGAATCTGAGCACCAGAGAGCAGCCCAATAAACTTTACTGGACTCTTCTTTCACATCCACTCTACAGGCCGGATTTCGTGCCTAGTGACATCAGTCGATTAGAAGGGTGAACCTGTGAGGCAGCAAGACATTGGATCTGACACAGACGAAGAGAGTGGCACCGTGCAGTCACACGGGGACAGCAAAGGTGGCGCAGTGGTAACACACTGAACTCTCATTCAGGAGGACGGTGATTCAAATCCATCTCCATTATACAGATTTATGTTGTCCGTGATTTCCCTAAATCACTCCAGGGAAATGTCGGGACAGTTCCTGTCAAAGGGCACTGCCGATTTCCTACTCCACCCTTGACCAAAATAAATAAATAATTAAAAGTCAGAGCTTGTTCTTCGTCTCTAATAACCAAGCCGTCGACAGAACGTTAAACACTAATCTTCCTTCGTTACCTAACTTAATTAAAACTGCATGAAATGAAATGGGAATATTGAAAGCAGCCCCAAATAAAATTCGCAATATTTTCAACCGAAATTGATCCAGAGAAAATGTGTTTTATTATTTATTAAACATCCCTTGTAGTAAAGTACCACCTTTTGTGCATAACTTTAATCAAGTGAGGTGGTGCAGTCGTAACACAGCCTACTCGCATTTGGGAGGATGTCGACGCAAAACAACCTGATTTTGGTTTTCTGTGAGATTCCTGAATCAATCCAGGCATACGCCGGGATGGTATCTTTAAAAGGGCATGACCGATTTCCTTCCCCACACCTAACAAAAGCCCTCCGACTGTATGCTTCAACTCTAATGACAACTATATTTACAAGATGTTAAGCCTTAATCTTCCTTCCTTCCTATTATTACGGTGGCATAAGGCCGTAAAACTGAAAGGAGATTATGTCCAAACAAGGTGTTTTGTATTTTATTTCGTTGCTTCTCTATATACAGGGTGTCCCAGCTATCTTCTCCACCCAAAATATCTCTGGAACAAGAACAGCTATTGGAAAACGACTTTCACCGGTATCAATGTACGGCTGGGGCCCATGAATGTACATATTTGGAAACATTCTAAAACGAAAGCAAATGTGTTTTTTAACATAAAATTACGTTTTTTTAATGGTCACCCTATATTTTTTCTTCAGCAATCCATAGCATGACAAATCACATAAACAATGACGTTGATTGTATCGCAATATTCCAATTACATCCCGAGATATTGTGACGCGAAGTTGACGCTTGAAAAACCCGAAATGCGCTGCTAGCGCACGTCCTAAGGCTCAGGCGTGAACCCCATGCTGCCCGTAATTGTGATGTGATTGACATGCGTAATCGTACTTCCATACTTACCAAGAGGTCCGAAACGAATAATACGGTCTGCTGCATGGGGTTCACTCCTGAGCCTCAGGACGTGCGCTAGCAGCGCATTTCCGGTTTTTCAAGTGTCAACTTCGCGTCGCAATATCTCGGATGTAATTGGAATATTGCGATGCATCAACGCCATTGTTTATGTGATTTGTCATGCTATGGATTCCTGAAGAAAAAATATAGGGCGTCCATTTAAAAAAAACATAAGTTTGTGTTAAAAAAAACATTTGCTTTCGTTTTAGAATGTTTCCAAATATGTACATTCATGGGCCCCAGCCGTACATTGATACCAGTGAAAGTCGTTTTCCAATAGCTGTTATTGTTCCAGAGATATTTTGGGTGGACAAGATAGCTGGGACACCCTGTATATACAGGGTGTTTCACTAAGTCTGTTTGCCTCTGTAATTTATAAAATAATAGGTGACGGGAAATTTTAATGCGGTAGGTCAACACAAGAAATGTTACACTTTCTTCGGAGCTATGAACATAATTTATTGTATCATTTTCCAAAGAGTTACAGCACAAAGATATAATTTTTTAAATGGAACAATAGTTTTTTTCTATCGTGCATTGGAATCCTTGAAACCAGCTGCGTCCAAATCAATGTAAACTACAAGTTGTTTATAGATAATTACAAGGAAATGTTTTGCGTTTATAAACAGATTTAAGTTTTCTTTGAATTTTCGGTGCAGAAAAGTCGAAATAATTAATAACATGTACCATTCTAAACAAAGAAGCTCACTGGAAAGAAGTAAAGCTTTCAGTCCTCTTTTATCAAACGCAAAAAGAAGTGCAAAAATTAGTTCTGGTGTATACCATGGAAGAAATATTTCTTTGAACAAAAAGGCAGAAAAAAACGTTAAAAGAGAAAAATGAGGTCTGGAGCGCGAAGTTATGGAGCGCGCGGCCTTCAGCGTCTGAGGTTCGAATCCTCCCTGGGGCATGGGTGTTTGTGTTGTCTTTAGTATAAGGCAGTTTGTACTTTTAAGGACTGGTAGCAAACACAGATCAAAAAGGTTTCAACATCAAGATGATTATGATGTTTTCTAGTGAAAATTTGGTAACCAATATGGAATATTACAATGCTGAATGAAACTAATGTGCTATGTAATAATAATAATAATAATAATAATAATAATAATTTGGTGTAGCTCAGCGCCCTGGTACAAGTCTTTCAACTGGACGCTACTTCGAAGGTTTTTATGTAACCTACCCACCCAAGTTACAAAAAGGTGGAACAGGGTCTGCAGTTTAACATGGAATCAGAACCACCTTTCGTTTCTGGCGACGCCTTGCGTTGTGAGAGGTGACGACTGGGTTAAATTGCAAACTCAAAAACTCGTGATCGGTCAGGGTTTGGAACAGAAATGTAGCGCTTTAAACCGATACCACTAGGCCCAACCGTGTGCTTTTGTGCAATAACGCGTGTTGGCGGCGTAAGTGTTGTTGAAATGTTCAAATGTTTGTTAAGCTTAAGGGACTTAACTGTGGGGTCATCAGTCCCTATATCTAAAGGTTCGTTCGAGTGGCCCAAACGCTGATAGTTCCTGATAGTAACTGACGATTTGGAAGGCCTCCACTGCGCATGCGCGCTGTGAGATTACCGCCCAATAGAAATACTGGTAATTAATAGCATTTGATAATTAAACAGTATGAAGTTCACTGCAAACATTGACCATGCCAATGCACTAAATGTTACACAATTTTAATCTTATTAATTATGGTAGCAATGTATGTACACAGTTGGGTGACAACATTTATAGTTAGGCCATAGGTAGAAATTCTCCACGTTGAGATTTGCTGTGTGCTTGTAGCTGACGGGAGGCCAGCGAGCAGGCCGATGTTGGTGGCTTGTTCCAACTTAGGATTTTACAGTTCGTTTCCGGTGAGGGGAGAGAGGGACAATGGCGAGTGCCAGGCACAGTGCAGTGCACAAATATTGTAATACTACTGGCATTTGAAGTAATACGATGCAGTTAGGAACCTTTAAGGCCCTCATTACAAAATAGCCTGTTGATAAATAAACAATACATTAGCTGATATAGTCACTTCTAACGTAATATGTTTAATTGACAATGAAAAGTAATAAATTACCAATGAAGACAAGACAGTTACACAACTAGCATGGCAATGTTTGTTTATAAAAATAATATATTAACTATTTCTCATTTTATTTTCAATTAATCTTTTGTATTTTATCTTGAAGTATTCAGTTAAATCACTTATCTGTGATATAAGAAATTGCACGATTATGATAAATAGTACAAAGGATGTTTATATCAATATAAAAACCTAAGAAGACATTTATGTAATGTGTAGTGTAATTATTTTGATTTTAAGTAAAGTTTTAGAAATGTATTGGCTGAGCGCTGTACGTTGGCAAGTCAGTTAGAACAGCTCACATGGGGAAGTTGATGACGTAGGGGAAAAAACCCCGGCAGTTGAGTTTTGGCGTGCGCGCGCGCCTGGGCAGGAAGTGAGGACTCCAGACCACGTGGGGTGGCTGGCCTGACGGGGTCGCTCTGTATCAGTCGGCACGTGGATCTCGAGGTGGTGACTTGAGTTTTGTGTGTGGCAATCGCCACGTGTGGTTGCTCGTCGTAGACTGCAACAAGTTAAATCGAGTGCTACTGTGTGTTTGTGAATATTTAGACGGTGCAACAAGGTGTGCATCGCATTGAATTAAAGTGACTGTGATTTGTTAATGTAACACGTGTCGTCACATAGGCATGAACATAAACGGTGTTTGAGACAGCCACGTGGTGTGAAATCAATTCGCGACAAATATTCATTTTGTCTGGGGGCTCACGAGCTATAACTTTATTTGGTACATTTACCGACGTACAGACGCGACAGCCACAGGGTTCAAGTATTGTGAAATAAACAACATAAAGTGAACTTTCACGTGTTTTCAAAAATAGTAGTTAGTACACCCTTTTCTCTCATGAACTTGATTTTATTATGAATTTGTTTTGTTAATCATATGCAGGGAAGGAAAGCTGCGAATGTGTGATATCATCCCCTAGAAAACGAGTCAGTCGCAATCACAGATCCAGTGTTTTTGCATGTTTAGGAAATTGGTTCGCAGCTGGTGGTTGTGAGTTTCAAAAATTAATCTTTCCCTATTTTAAACTCTCACCCCGACCTTCACGCTCGCAGCGCTTTTTGACAGTTTCTAACTCCGAAGACAACTCGAACGCTTATTTCACCTGTTTCGCAGTTTGGCCACCCATAGCGCTAGTTGGCATCTTTGCTCTCTACCGATGTTGAAAGTGAGATTATGAATACACATTTGCCTGCAAACCGTGTATCTGTCGAGTATAAAATGAAAATCGCGTGACGAAACTAAGTTAACTTGCGAGTTGCGATGTTACCAGACGACCGTTCCATCAAAACATTCTTCTTGAGAAAGCTCACGTTGACGTGAGGTGATGGACCGGCGACGGACAGTGTGAATTCCGCCATTAGAAATACATTGTGGAATACATTCTGATCATAAACTTCAACAAAACGCAAAATATACGTAAACATGTCCCCCCATTTATAAATAATGTAGCCAATTTAACCTGACAAAAGCTCATACAAAAATGAGGTAAATTAGGATAGTTGTGTGTGAAAGGAATATTTGGTAACATACAGCTTCATATGCATTTTGTCCCATTATTATGAGTTACAATAAAATTAAAAAAAAATGAAACATACAAATTAATATACAAAAATTTGCAGGTGTTATGCAAGGATTATTATCGTGATTTTCCCAGAAGTTACACATTTAGTGTAGAAACGCCCACATTGGCACTAATAGATTTCTATAATGTATAACCACAAGGAGAAACACGGAACAGTAATTGTGAGACGCTATAGCGGCACATATAAAGCTAGATGTCGGTTATAAAAATCTATCACTGCTAATGCCTGTTGTGAACTATATTATTCTTATGTGTCAATCACTTCATTTACAGATTGCACAGAAAATCTTAGTAGGACTATTTTACTTCATTTTCAGGCGAATATATGACAATCCAAACTGTAAAAACACGCTTTCGTCTTTAAATTCGTATGTTTTGAAAATTTCCACACCTTTCATTTATAGTATGTATGGGTGTAATAAAGAGGGGACGTACTGTATTAGAAGGCCACATAAGCTGAAAGAATGCCTGCCTAATATACAAAGCTCAGCCACAATCAAGAGAAAATCGAAGACTTGGAACACAAACCTCTTCGTAAATATGCGGGCTTGTCTTTTGGAGGAGGCTTGTTAAACGCTTTGGAGTAAGTCAGAAAACAGTTTGACGAAAATCCGCTGACTTAAACAAACGGTCGCAAACTATCAGCTCCGCCACTCGAACACCTGATTGGTCAGTCAGATATCGTCAGAAAGAGTCAAAAGTGTTACTCGAACGCCTCAAACCGTTCCAGACCGTCAGCAGCGCCACTCGAACGAAGCTTGAGTGTGCAGACACGTATGAGACGGGCTTGCCGGTTTGCAGATGAACGTGTCGTGCGTGGAGTGCGGGCCGCCCCCCGACGCGATCCTGCACATCCCGCCGCCGCCGCTGCCCACGTTCCTGCAGCGCTCGCTCCCGCACGACGCGGACGTCGACGCCGTGGTCGCCGCTGCCGAGGGGCAGCCCGCCTGCGCCGCGCCCTGCGCCTTCGCCGACACGCCCGCCGTCGAGTACGTCGAGCTACCGCGCCAAGGTAAGCCGCCACCACGTCTGCCTATACCTAAGTACATCAATAACGCTACGTGCACTCTTTGGCAATAAACGTGGCCGGCGGCTGTCACTGACCCTAAAGGCTAGACTACACGACGACACTAGGTTGCGAAACTCGTTGCATGAAATGAATTGCGCAACTAGTTTCGTGTATGTCTGTAGACACGGCGCCAATACCACACACTTCAGTTTCGTTGTTTTGTGAGTGCCGTAGTCGCCGAAAGTTTTGGTACCTGTAAGACTTGTGGCGAATCTATTGCTTGTCTGTGTGAAGTCGCTGCATAAGACTAAACATAAAAAGAATCAGAAACGTGTTTAGGTTCGTGAATGGATTAAAAAAAGACGTCAGCTCTGTTCTCAGCGACCCTGCTGAAAGAAATTGTCATTCAAGACCCTAGAAGTTATTTTAATCAACTTAGACTGTCACCAGAGCAGTTAACGCTCCTCTTAAACAGAGTTAGTAATGCAGTATGGAAACAAGTTACCGTTATGCGTGAAGCATTGTTACCATAACTGAAATTACAAATTGCATTACGTTTCTTGTCAAGTACATATTCGCCTCTGCAGTACTTGTACCGTGTTCCGAAATCCACAATTGCCATACTTCGTTTGTATAGGTATTTCGAACTGGATGTGTTTTAGTCTGCAATTCACTAACCCATCAATATTTAATTTCACAAATAATTGCCAGAAGAGCACTAACACGCCCTTAAAATCGCACAAACACCTACGCAACGCATATATGTTCAAAAACCAAATTATTTCTTCCGTTCCCACCTTTATGTTCTATTTTGTTCTGTATTGGTCATAACCTAACCTAAAAACACGCGCAATCAGTTTCGCCAAAGTTGGAACGTGCCGAAACTATTTAGTTTCGTCAACGAGTTGCGCGAACGCCTGCCGCGCATGCGCATTGGCCAGTAGCGCAGTTTCATGAAACGTAGTGTCGTCGTGTAAACTAGCCTTTAGTCCGCGCAGATCGCGACATGGGACAATAAACGTGACCGCGCTGATACGGTCTAACAAGGAAAGTACTTAGGCTCGAACAAACACAAATACACCAAAATCGTGTGAGATGTAATTCAAAGGTCCCTTATTGCACTAGTGATACTCCCGCATCTGAAAAACCGTTCAGTCGTCCGTTAGAGGCCTCTGCGTGTGCCATGCCGCATTGCACATTGACTGCCGGTACGCCACTCGGCACTAGTGGCGACGGTGCAGTGTGCCTCTCAAGTTGCGTTTTGGGACGTTATTTGAGTAACGAAGCGTCAGATGGGTCGGCGATTGGTAATCAATCCCGTGTATGTATTGCGATTGTTTGGGATGAAGTTACGAACAACCCTTCGTGAAGATGGTATTGGTGTAGAAGATGAATCATTCGCATGTCTGCTACGCGATCAACATGCATTTCTTCACTGTGCGTTTTGCAGTCATTCATATTGCTCGGAGTATTTTATTGACATAACCAATTTACATTTATAGTCAAGATTTATGCATGCGTATCACGTCTACAATTACATCTACTATGCTGACTAAAGGATGATTACAGATGTTTGCAGAAAAACGACACCCACCAGCACATTGAGGGTTACGTAATGGTCCTGTAACCAAACGTTCATACAGATATGTATGTTCGAGTCCAAGTACTTTCCTTGTTAGTCCGGTTATCTGCACAATCTGGCAGCACTGTACACTGCGGCAGTTCATGCCGTACGCCTTGTGTTCAGTTACAAGAAATTTAGGTCAACTACATCCGTGGTCTCGTGGTAAAATGCGTGACTGGAAGGGGCGAGTGCTGGCAATCTAAACCTCCTGTTGACAACATTTTTATTTCACGTCCCTCGTGTATGCTAAGAGTGTAAGGGAAGCATATCGATAATACATTTCACTTTTGATACACTGGTAATAACATTTCGGCACAATAACAGTGCTGCCTCTGGACGCAGCACTTGGCAGAGCTCCCCGCGGCCCACTCGCCGGCAGCAGCGGTGGAGGCGCTGCGCTACCTCGCTCTCTGCCCACAGCGCCTGCCGCCGCTCATGTTCAAATGTTTGTAGAGCTTATGCGACTTATCTGCGGGGTCATAGTCCGGCTGAAACATCCATGCCCGAGGGGCGATTCGAGCCCCCGACGGGAAACGGCCTCGCGCGTCGTAGCAAAGCGCCTCAATGCACTCAGCCGCTCCGTCCCGGCTGGATATGTAAAATGCTTGGGTATTGCTGTGTGGTGATCCACAAAAAAGGTTACAATGTGTATTTCACAGCCGGCCGTGGCGGCCGAGGGGATTGCGGCACGCCAGTCACGGTCTGCACGGCCGCTACGGTCGGATGTTAGAATCCCCCCTCGGGCATGGATATTTGTGTCATCCTTAATGTTAGCTAGTACATAAGTAGTTTGTAAGTTTAGGGACTGATGACCCCGTAGTTAAATCTCAGAAGCTATACAAACATTTGAACTTTTTTTTTCCTTTTCTTCGTGTAATTTGTCACTGTCATCTGATTTTGAAGTCGTCCAAATAGGCCTAAACCAACGTTCAAATTTTTTGAAGCTTTATAGAAATACTGATATTGTGCTTGCAACATACGGCAGGTCAAAGAATGAGATTTACAATCTTCCATTACGGTTACAGTTTCCCCCAATAAGCGAAAGAATAAATGCATTGCTTTGTTAGATTTCGACGAAAGCTAATTCTGTTTTCATGAAAAGTTACTGGCAATGAACGTTGCCCTACCCGTTACGAAACTTTAAGATATCAAACACTTCGCACCTTGAAAGCGACCGCGTAATTAAATGCAGCCTTGCCAGTAAAATGGGAATACAGATATGTTTTGATTTAGTTTAAAGTCAGAAGAAACATAGCTAACCGATTATTTGTGCAACACAGTAATCAGTTCATTTGAGGATTCAGAAGACAAGATACTTCAAATTACGCCCAGTAACACAGAAACTAAACTGTAGATGTGCAATTCTGCGGTTTTTCTTTTGCAGACATATACATGTAATCTATTGACTATTAACCAGCTTATTTATTGCTTTCGTAGTGTTACGGCCTTGTTGGGCAAACAAGTGATGATTAGAAACCAAACCCAAGTCTCTGATGGATTCTTCGAGTGTTGCCACCCTCGACTTCTGTATGTTTTTGCTTAGTATCTGTCGTCACGCTGTTAAATCAACAGACATTATATCAAACTTTTTTACCTGAATCTTTGGCCTCATGTCGTCTTTTATGATTTGCTTTCTTCTAGTGTCGTATTTTTCGTCAAACCACCCATTCTTCCTGAACCACTGGCCACATGGGAAAGAACGCTTCTGCAAATGAATTAATAATAATAATGATAGTATTAATGAAAAACTAGCAGTCAAGGATGTTTACCATATTACTGCAGACTGATAACTATTAAAATAACAACAGAACATGCCCTTCTCTTGGCTGACACACAGCAATGCCGCGGCGGAATGGCCGAGCGCATTGAGGCGCTATGCTACAATGCGCGAGGCAGTTTCCTGTCGGGGGTTCAAATCCCCCCCCCCCTCTTGAGCATGGATGTTTGTCCTGTCTTTAGTATAAGCTAGTTTCGTAAGTAGTATAACAAAGCCGGTATTAGCGCAGTGACATTCGCCCGTCTTTTGTTTGTCATCGACACTAAGTACCTCCACCACGCTCGGCCAATTGCCGGACTGCAGATCAAAGGATGCCGCCACACTCGAACAATAGCGCACTTAATGATGATTAACAGGTTACATGAAAGTGCACTTAACACTGGTGCACTTAACAGTTGCAAGTAAACAACACCGAGGGGGGAATCGAAACCCCGACCGTAGCGGCCGTGCAGACTGTGACTGATGCGCCGCAGACTGCTCCGACACTGCGGCTGGCACGGACATCGGAAAAGCAGTTACATTCCCACAATAGTTTATTTTCGGCCACAGCCTTCGTCAGAGAAATAAACCCCAAGCCCATTGACACAACTCTGGCACAAATGACCACCATATCTGGCTGCCACCGCCTCTACGTCTCGAGAAGCGGCGGCGGAAATGTTTGCCTGAGTTGTGCCTTTGTGATTATGTGAATGTCCTTGGGCTCTGTTTCTCTGACGAAAGCTGTGGCCGAAAATAAAATTGTTAAACTCCGATTGTCTATTTATATGCCTGCCTGCGATCGTATTTACGATGAGCTGTAACCTGTCCTCATTATACGAGGTGCATCCCAAAGACCTTGTAAAAATAACTAGACTCCCTGACAGCGCTGCTGTCGCGGGATAATTTGAACCTTCTGCCAGCCGCCATGGTAGTGGCAAGCGTCGGATAACTACGAGTGTTGTTATCAAATAAACCGTGTTTTAAATAGCTACTGCGGTATATATAGACAATTGATAGTCACGTCTGTACTGTTTGACAATTGCATCCAGAAAGTAAGCTTCCATTTTTTTTTCAAACAAAGAATATGTAGTTACAAGAAGAACGTTATTGGCAACAGGCACAGCAGCACCGATTGAACTATTTTTCGACAGTCACCAAACGACTTGAGACATCGTGAGATCAACTTTTGTACCCTGTGTTGTAGAAGTCTGCTGCCTGTGAATGGAAAAAGCGTGTGACGTTCGTATTCAGGTCTTCGTCTTTGTCGAAACTCTGGCCAGAGGCCACCAATATCTTGAGGTGCAACAAAAGACGGAATGCCTACTGCAGGAGTTTCATTGCTACGTGACATGCTGCTTCTCATACGGCTCGGCACACAGCGAGTGTATTTTACAAGAACGGCTGGGAGGTGTTAGATCATTCGACAAGTAGCTCCGATCTCGGTCCGAGTGGTTGCCATTTTGCGTTGCATCTCAAGAAATGACTGTCCTCCGATCAGCGTTTTGACAACGTCAGAGAGCCGAAGACGACCATCACATGCTGGTTCTTCTCAGGAGTGGCAGATTTCCATGATGCAGGAATACAAATCTTGGTCCTAAAGCAGGCAGTCCAACTCGAGCACTCGGTGCTTGGGTGCCGCGCCGTGCGGCCCCGGTGCTTTGCCCCCACCACTCTTGCCTCACCGTGTAGCACTGTAGCAGCACGCGTGTGACACAGACAGCGCTCGCTCTCGCGTTTTCTTGGATGAGCTGAATATCCATTCCGAATGTTATCAAACAGGACACTGTTGATCTATCTTGCGGACGTTTCTCATGAACACAAAAGGTTCAGATATGTGGGTGCCATTTTTATTGGTCAGTGGAAAAATTCTTTAAGGCTGATGGAAAAGCACAATATTTAATACGCAATCTACCGTAAATATCAAAGCACCGACAAAGCGTCGTCACAATGAAAATAAACATTCCGTTACACACGAGAGGATTGTCGAACTAGACAGAAGGGAAATGATTACTACATTATGAGGTAAGTCTTGTTTATTCTAAAAGAAAAAAATATATATACATCTTTTTTTAATTGTACTTATTACGGCTTAGCGAACCTGGAGTTATGTGGTTGTTTTCGAATTATTAAAACGAATGATAATGACTGCCAATTTTTGCGTATGGACAAAAAGAATAGTTTCATTGTGCTCCTTATTTTGCACGAATTTTCAACACTGTTAATATTTGGTATCAATTTGAAGCCACTAATATTCTCATATTACGCACAATCGTTTTGGCACTTGCAGTTTGGAATACAGCTTGCAACGATGTACTGAACTTGAGCTTGTTTTTATTTTGTTAATATTCGTAACTGGAAACATTTGTTCACAAATGAATGTTGTTCAGAACATTGCAACGCGAATTCTTCTTGCTCAAAGTATTTACAAAAATGAATTGACATCACTGTGGTAATTGTGGTAGCGCTCTGTCAAAATTGAATCGTACTGTACTTTTATCACTTCAATTTGGAGACATGATGGGACGTCCTCTGGATACACCAAAAAAGGCAGCATAAAAACTTTTGAATGTAGGTTTAGTTATTTTATTTCTCCAAACCTAACTTCAAACTTTTTATGCAATGAATATAATGCTTTGGTGTACTGCCTAATGCGGACATCGGTACTTAATTTAAAGGATTCTGAGAGGGAATTCTTTTTTCTCGAAGCTGACTTTTAGAAAGCAAAACCTGCAATTTGGAACTTCCAGTACGATCACACAAAGTACCGATTAATTTATTTTTACCCTGCAAAGATTTATTTAGGTCATGTAAATAATCTGTGATGTCTTTCTTGAAAGCGAGGTCAGCGATCCAAATGTTCAAACGTTTGTAATTCTATGGGACAAAACTTCTGTCGTCATCGGTCCCTAGACTTAAAAAGACCATAAGCTAACTTATACTAAGGACAATATACCCACACATGCATGCCCGATGAAGCACTCTAACCTTCGACTCGGGGGATCACACGATCCGTAATAAGTACAATTAAAAAAAGATGTATATATATTTTTTTCTTTTAGAATAAACAAGACTTACCTCATAATGTAGTAATCATTTCCCTTCTGTCTAGTTCGACAATCCTCTCGTGTGTAACGGAATGTTTATTTTCATTGTGACGACGCTTTGTCGGTGCTTTGATATTTACGGTAGATTGCGTATTAAATATTGTGCTTTTCCATCAGCCTTAAAGAATTTTTCCACTGACCAATAAAAATGGCACCCACATATCTGAACCTTTTGTGTTCATGAGAAACGTCCGCAAGATAGATCAACAGTGTCCTGTTTGATAACATTCGGAATGGATATTCAGCTCATCCAAGAAAACGCGAGAGCGAGCGCTGTCTGTGTCACACGCGTGCTGCTACAGTGCTACACGGTGAGGCAAGAGTGGTGGGGGCAAAGCACCAGGGCCGCACGGCGCGGCACCCAAGCACCGAGTGCTCGAGTTGGACTGCCTGCTTTAGGACCAAGATTTGTATTCCTGCATCATGGAAATCTGCCACTCCTGAGAAGAACCAGCATGTGATGGTCGTCTTCGGCTCTCTGACGTTGTCAAAACGCTGATCGGAGGACAGTCATTTCTTGAGATGCAACGCAAAATGGCAACCACTCGGACCGAGATCGGAGCTACTTGTCGAATGATCTAACACCTCCCAGCCGTTCTTGTACAATACACTCGCTGTGTGCCGAGCCGTATGAGAAGCAGCATGTCACGTAGCAATGAAACTCCTGCAGTAGGCATTCCGTCTTTTGTTGCACCTCAAGATATTGGTGGCCTCTGGCCAGAGTTTCGACAAAGACGAAGACCTGAATACGAACGTCACACGCTTTTTCCATTCACAGGCAGCAGACTTCTACAACACAGGGTACAAAAGTTGATCTCACGATGTCTCAAGTCGTTTGGTGACTGTCGAAAAATAGTTCAATCGGTGCTGCTGTGCCTGTTGCCAATAACGTTCTTCTTGTAACTACATATTCTTTGTTTGAAAAAAAAAATGGAAGCTTACTTTCTGGATGCAATTGTCAAACAGTACAGACGTGACTATCAATTGTCTATATATACCGCAGTAGCTATTTAAAACACGGTTTATTTCATAACAACACTCGTATTTATGTGACGCTTGCCACTACCATGGCGGCTGGCAGAAGGTTCAAATTATCCCGCGACAGCAGCGCTGTCAGGGAGTCTAGTTATTTTTACAAGGTCTTTGGGATGCACCTCGTATAATGAGGACAGGTTACAGCTCATCGTAAATACGATCGCAGGCAGGCATATAAATAGACAATCGGACTTTAACAATTTTATTTTCGACCACAGCTTTCGTCAGAGAAACAGAGCCCAAGGAAATTCACACAATCACAAAGGCACAACTCAGGCAAACATTTCCGCCGTCGCTTCTCGAGACGCAGAGGCTGTGGCAGCCAGAGATGGCGGTCATTTGTGCCAGAGTTGTGTCAATGAGCTTGGGCTTTTTTTCTCTGACGAAGGCTGTGGCCGAAAATAAACTATTGTGGGAATGTGACTGCTTTTTCGATGTCCGTGCCAGCCGCAGTGTCCGAGCAGTCTGCGGCGCACCAGTCACAGTCTGCACGGTCGCTATGGTCGGGGGTTCGATTCACCCCTCGGACATGAATGTTTGTGTCGTCTTTAGTATAAGGTAGTTCGTAAGTAGTTTGTAAGTTTAAGGACTGATGACCCCGCAGTTAACAAACATTTCAACATTTTTGAACATTGGATGTCCGTAACATCAAACTATTAGAGACAGAGCACTCTGGTTTGTTGTTCAACGTTTTGATCATCTTGTGATGCAGATTTTCTTTTTTTTCTGTGCTTGATGTAATAAATTGGAGTGCAAATCCGTCTTAGGCAATATACCTTTTTCTTATTTTTTTACCTCCCAAACAAATTTCGGCAGTTACTGTGTTTTCTTCAGTCGGTTTTTGTCTTTAATTTCTGAAATTGTTTTACATTCTAAAGTTTTTTAGACTGTAGCTTACATACATTTGCATAAATAGTTTGATTTGAAACTTACTTTGAATATATTAGGCCAGCATTTATTTACAAACCAACATGAAGTTATTTGCAGGTTTTACATGTCGCTTTAATTAAGCAATGTCATCTGCAACAACGAAACTTTTTACTTCCAAAACGAATTAATTTATTGTATTTTCGTCTGGACATTATGCTGAAATATATTTCTATGTCGATATTTAGCGCCTTACCTACTTTTGAGCTGTGGTGTTGTTCTCTCTTGTTTGTGGTGTGTAATAACGTTTCCCAGTTTTTGCACTTTTTGTTAGAAACTCGCAGTGTATGTGTCACCATTTGTCTAGTTGTGGTGGTTCTATCGTATTAATTTGTTTATGTAGCGCGTCTCTGATGTGACGCGCGATTGTGAATGGTTATGACACTTGCGATATTTATAAAACATTATTGACATGTTGTGTATTCCTTCGGATCTGTCTGAAAGAACAGACAACAAAAAATTGTTCAAATGTTTGTTAAGCTTAAGGGTCGTCAGTCCCTAAACTTATAAACTAACTTATACTAAATACAACACAAACATCCATGCCCGAGGGAGGAAATGTTCAAATGTTTGTAGAACTTATGGGACTTAACTACGGGGTCATCAGTCCCTAAGTTTACAAACTACTTATGAACTAGCTAAGACTAAGGACGGCACAAATATCCATGCCCGAGGGGGGATTCGAACCCCCGACCGTAGTGGCCGTGCAGAGCGTGACTGGAGCGCCTCAGTCCCCTCGGCCACCGCGGCCGGCCCGAGGGAGGATTCGAACCCCTGACGAGGAACGGCGTCGCGCATCGGATCATGGCCCTCAATGCGCTCGGCCACTCCCCCGCAGCAACAGACAACATATCAGTAATTGTAAATATGTACACAACAGGCAATGACAATTTCAGTGCGGACGCACTCATACGCTCGCTCCCTTGCGGCAGTACAGTATAAGCTACGAGCAAGAGGAACCAATGGGAAAGGGCACTACAATCGTAGTCTGCTGTAAGTTGAGAATTTGGGTTGGAAGGGAAGCGTGCCTCGAGAGCCTAATTCATTAAGGCAATCGCTGACCCGAAACGGGAAATCCGGATTCGTACCGCGGTCCAGCACAAATTTTCAACTTTGTTGTTGAATTTATTTCAGCGCCCCGAAACGGTCGAAATGTTTCAATATTTCGATTTCGTAAATTTACGGCCGTTACTGTCAACTAATAGTGTCTGTTCTTCCGTGACATGTAAATAATTACTTAGGATGTATTTCCTCACAGGATGGCAAAATAGTGAAAGAACTGGAATCAAGGCATAGCAAAGCTAATGCAGTGAGTGCTCAGCTAAGATCTACTCTCTTCTGAAAGATAAGATTAGATCAATACTTGTTCCATAGATCATATATACGATATGATGTGTAACGTGTCAGTTTAGTAAATGGTGTCTATGCTTGACAGTATTTTAAGGAATTTTTAATTTCCAACTTTTTTTTTAAGTTTTATCTAAAAATTCATCTAAAGTGTAGAAGGAGTTGCCATTGAAAAGTTCCTTTAATTTCTTTTTAAATACCAGTTGGCTATCTGTCAGATTTTTTAAATTACTTGGTAAGTGACCGAAGACTTTTGTGGCAGCATAATTCACCCCTTTCTGTGCCAAAGTTAGATTTAACCTTTCTCCTAGTGTTGTAGCTATGCACACTGCTGTTACTTTTGAATTGGGTGGGATTGTTAATAACAAATTTCATGAGTGACTATATACAGGGTGTGACAAAAAGTTACGGCCAAACTTTCAGGAAACATTCCTCACACACAAAGAAAGAAAATATGTTTGTGGACATGTGTCCGGAAACGCTTAATTTCTATGTTAGAGCTCATTTTAGTATGAGGCTTCATTCCAACGTGATCAAATTGTAAATTTACACAATCAACATGTGTGGGCTGATGAGAATCCGCACGCAATTGTGCAATCACGTCATCAACACAGATTTTCTGTGAACGTTTGGGCAGGAATTGTTGGTGATGTCTTGATTGGGCCTCATGTTCTTCCACCTACGCTCACTGGAGCACTTATCATGATTTCATACGGGATACTCTACCTGTGCTGCTAGAACATGTGCCTTTACAAGTACGACACAACATGTGGTTCATGCACGATGGAGCTCCTGCACATTTCAGTCGATGTGTTCGTACGCTTCTCAACAACAGATTCGGTGACCGATGGATTGGTAGAGGCGGACCAATTCCATGGCCTCCACGCTCTCCTGACCTCAACCCTCTTGACTTTCATTTATGGGGGCATTTGAAAGCTCTTGTCTACGCAACCCTGGTACCAAATGTAGAGACTCTTCGTGCTCGTATTGTAGACGGCTGTGATACAATACGCCATTCTACAGGGCTGCATCAGGGATTCCATGCGACGGAGGGTGGATGCATGTATCCTCGCTAACGGAGGACATTTTGAACACTTCCTGTAACAAAGTGTTTGAAATCACGCTGGTACGTTCTGTTGCTGTGTGTTTCCATTCCATGATTAATGTGATTTGAAGAGAAGTAATAAAATGAGCTCTAACATGGAAATTAAGCGTTTCCGGACACATGTCCACATAACATATTTTCTTTATTTGTGTGTGAGGAATGTTTCCTGAAAATTTGGCCGTACCTTTTTGTAACACCCTGTTTATTGTGATGGTATAGTGGAGATCCCTAGATCCTTAAATAAATGTCTGCAAGATGATCTTAGGTGGGTTCCAGCCAGTATTTTGATTACAAGCTTTTACTAAATGTTGAATTGTCCCGGAATTTGATCCCATATGAAAGCAGTGAATGAAACTAGGCATAGTAAGCTAATTTACTGAGATGTATATCACCAAATATTGCAATGACCCTGATAGCATAAGTAGCTGAACTCAAATGGTTCAGTAGATCTTAAATGTGTTTCTTCCAATTCAATCCCCTCATAAATGCAAACACCTAAAATTTTGAATATTCTACCTTAGCTACAGATTTATGTTCAAAGTCTAACTTTATCAATGGTGTAATGCCGTTTACTGTGTGACACTGTATATACTGGGTTTTATCAAAGTTTAATGTGAGTCCATTTGTAGAGAACCACTTAATAATTTTCTGAAGGACATCATTTACAATTTCATCTGTTAATTCCTGTTTGTCAGGCGAGATAGCTATACTTGTATTGTCAGCAAAAAGAACTACCTTAGCATTCAAAGAAAAACTGGGAATGAACACCATAGATGAAGCAGTTAGAGCGAACAGGCTGAGATGGTGGGGTCATGTTACACGCATGGGAGAAGCAAGGTTACCAAAGAGACTCATGTGTTCAGCAGTAGAGGGTAAGAGGAGTCGAGGTCGACCAAGGAGAAATAACGTAACATCAGACGAAGCATTAATGTTAGCACTGAATAGGGATTCATGAAGGAATTTTATTAGGAGTCTATGCGTCAGACTGAACGCTGAAAGGCGTGAATAAATAAATGTTTGTATAGTCTATGGGACTTAACTACGGGGTCATCAGTCCCTAAACTTACAAACTACTTATGAACTAACTAAGACTAAAGACGGCACAAATATCCATGCCCGTGGGGGGATTCGAACCCCCGACCGTAGTGGCCGTGCAGACCGTGACTGAAGCGCCTCAGTCCCCTCGGCCACCGCGGCCGGTGCTGAAAGGCGTAGTCGGTCTCTAATGATGATGATAATGATAATATGGCAGAATTTCAATCTGTACCCCACTGGTTGTTCAGCAGTCCTCATGTAGCTGATAAACGCACGAAAGGTAGCAATGTCACAATTTAGTGTTGTGCACACATGATCTTTGAAGTAAACTCAGAAAAAGAAGTATATTGGGATGAAACAGGCATAGCGATGGCATCTCGCGTTCGGCCCATATCTGCACATTCAGTTCGTAGGAAATGTGTCATGCAACATGTCCCGATCAATGTGCGGGTGTCCCATTGCATTGGAAGATAAGTAGTGTTCATGTGCTTATCACCTTTTGCAGCTTTAGACTGCTTTCGGAGAAGCAACATAGCTTCTTTAAACTAACTCTTACTTATGACACTTGCCAACACATTGCGCAGGTTGGTTTATGAGAGCCGGAGAAATGGCGCCGTTTCTGACCAGTTAAGTGTCTGCGAGTGGTCGTTAGCGCGGCATCTTTGAAGGCTTTCGCCTGGCACTATATATTATTCACGGCGTATTGAGCGACCGCTGTTTACGTTCGTTTCGCCAGAATACTTGCAAGCCGTCCCTAGCGGCAATAATACAGGACGCACAACACAGAGGTCGGAGTTGAAAAGTGTAAGTAGCTTAGCATTTACTCGTGATATCGCTACATTTTCGAAAAAATTTAGCTCTAGATCTTGAAATATTGACGTAGTTGATAAATTTAAATACACAGATGAAATCATACAAATTAGAGGCATAGATGAAGCGTCGAAAAAAGTGTAAAAAGTGGTATGATAGTCAACAATCCGAAGATTGGTTCGAATACCACAATGCTTTACTAGGAATGGTTGGGTTTAGAGGTTATATGCCGTTGCCTCCCTTCGACCTTCGGACTGACTTACGCAGACCTATAGGGAGACCTACAGTTTAACGTGGATTCCGAACCACGGTCCGCAATAAAAAATAAGGGTTCCTATTTAAGATTTCAAAGTCACCCCCCTCCAGTAATCGGTCGATATTCCGAAAAGCCATTTTAAATGTCTCGCCCTGTACGTCCGTATTCGACTCGAGCTACGTTGAGTAGCATCAGTCACTGTCGCCTCTGACTACACACTGCGGCTATCTTCCATTTAGGGATCAAGGTAGCTCACAGGAAGAAGGAACATTACGGCTTAACGTCTCATCGACATCTGGTCATTAGAGACGAATAACTCAATGAGCGCAAGTAGTCTTAGTTCTTACAGTACATTATCGCGGTGGCGTTTCGTTAGGATCTGACCGGAGTTTACTTAACCCTTTCATTCCCAGTGTTGTTCATGGACAACAACGTATTAAAAGTTATTTTATACGTTACTAACTTAAACCCGCGGCTGCGCTCGCGTGTTGGTTGATTATGATAGATACGCTATCTTTCAGTAGTGTGCTATGAGACTGAATATTAAGTAGTGTAGATCAAATCACACGTAAAAATGCACTCCTTTCGAAGAATCCAATCAGGAAATTCAACAATAATGATTGTAATAATATTACAGATCAATGACTTGACGTAATGCGCGAAACGTCAGATCAATTTTTTTAAGAGATGTATTAAAAGAAATTTCTTTTTTACTGCTGTATTTATTTATTCTTATATTCCCTTATTCGTGTGCTTATCCTAACAGAGAAAATGCAGAAGACGTAGCACGCATAGACCAAATATATAGTTTGTGGTATCACGTTTCGCTGTATGTAATCTCCTTGCTATAGAGTCGTAAACGTCATCGCTGGACTTTTTTTTAATAATTTGACGACTTTCAACCACCACATCTCCCACCCCCTTATAGCTATCGGCATGGAACTGCTATGGTGTACAACGGGAGACTTCGGACAACAATTAGACACAGACTGTTCGTTTGCGTTCTGTAGTTTTCGCTGCAGAGCGAAATATTAACATATATATATATATACACACACACACACACACACACACACACACACACACACACGTAGAATTTTATATACACCGATAACTTTCAATCCCAATATACTCCACCCTTTTATCATTATCTACCCTCAAGCAACAATGCAACCAATAAAACCATTTTCAAAGAGTAATTTTTGTTCCTCATTTGGCGTTATATTCTTCAAATTGCTAAATATCTATCAGATCGCTATAAAACCGTGCCTAAAACTTTCCTCAGGTATAAATTAGTAACTGTACAAATATTTAAGTCTCTGCGTCTTGTCGTTCGGACGTGATAAGCGTACACCGAACAGACATTCACATTAACATATATAGATAAATAGCTATCCGATCGCCATAAAACGGTGACTAAAGCCTCCCCCGGATAGACATTAGTAACTGTACAAATTTTTAGCTCTTTATGTCTTGTGGTTCAGACGTGATTAACGTACACCGAACAGACATTTATAGACATAGATTTTGTGCATCAATCCTTAGAATTGCATTTTTGTTGATGAACAAAATGGGCAATGGCGTGTAGTCACTTCTGAGGCATTAATTTGTCCATCTTGGAGGTTGTGTTGCGTTGCCGTCTGTACGTGGCTGAGAGTGTGAGCGTGAGCGTGGATCCTTTTATTTAAGTGATGTGGCGAAGATTATGCTAGCATTATTGATTTGTCAGTGTTAACTATCAACAAAATAACGTCCAAGTAATAACATACCTCGATACAAACGTCTGTGTTATGCATGAAATACATGACATAAAAATCAATATTCCACCAAAATTTTCAAAACATGTATTTTGATGTTTACTGCACGGTATTAATACACTGAATTATAATTCTTCCAAAGCCGATTTCATAATGTGGGACTGAAAGGGTTAAGAGGACATAGTGGCCTACACGCTTTTTCTTGCTCTAAAATACTGAACAGGCTTCAGATGTCTGCATGAGCTGTTTCGTAGCTTCTGCACGTAGCCAGTTAACCTCTCCAACTTGTGCCTGACCTCTGACACTCCAAGTTCAATTTCTCCCTCGCTCTCGCTTCACTGTGAGCTCCTTTTGTTTCCATGAATACTGTGTGCATCGCTTGTTCGTCGCCTCGATCCTACACTCACTTATTGAGGAACTGGCACATCTACATAAATACTGTGCAAATCACATTTGTGGAGCACAGGGTTTATCAAAACACTTTCATAACAATTCTCTACCGTTAAATTCTCTAGCAGCGCGCGGGAAGAAGAAACATCTAAATCTGTCCGTTTTCGATCTGATTTATCTTGTTTTATTATGGTGATCATGTCTCCCTATGTATATGGGTGTTCTGAAAACTCACGACTCGTAGCAAAAATGTGCGAAACAGATTCGTGTTCCAAGTGTAACTTTACTTTTTAAAACCATCGACTTCATACAAGTACCCAAACTACTCACGACTTCTTGTGAACCATCATCTTACCTAAACATGAGAGCGTATCAGACACATGTACTGAAGATGGAGCTGATGACTGAGCCGTAGATAATAAATGTGTAATCCAAATGTTAGCCGGCCGCGGTGGCCGAGGAGACTGAGGCGCTCCAGTCACGGTCTGCACGGCCACTACGGTCGGGGTTTCGAATCCCCCCTCGGCCATGGATATTTGTGCCGTCTTAGTCCGTAAGTAGTTCATAAGTAGTTTGTAAGTTTAGGGACTGATGACTCCGTAGTTACGTCCCATAAGCTTAACAAACATTTGAACATTCCAAATGTTAGACAGCTGATTTTGCGAAAAATCAGTAGCCAAAAAGGTGAATTAGCTCATAGCGAATTATGTAAAAAGGATTCTCATCACCACGTAACAAAATTTGCGACAGGTCAATTTACTTTTAAACCTCTTAACGTACTTTTCTACACCTTGTTCTCGAAATGTTCTTAAACCCATCTTTCAAGGTCATCAGTCCCTAGAGTTACAAACAACTTAAACTAACTTACACTAACGACAACACACCCATACCTGAGGCAGGAATCGAATTTTCGGCCCAGTCCGTATCATTACACCTTAGACCACGCGACCATTCCACCCGGCTGACCTTGTTCTGTCAGTAAATATTTCTTTCTCTTAAACGGTGATTTATATGTGAATATCAAACATTTAACAATAAATGTTGTGATAAAGTCACCAAATACGAATGACTCGGCATACAGCAGCTGAAAGTTCCCTACATATCAATGCTTCACTGCATCAGAGAGATAGGTTTTCGTAAGTAAAGCACGCGACTCACCATCAGGTACAACACGTATCGAATTCCTATCCACCCATTTACGTTTTCAGTATTTTAATAAAATGAGGTCCGGAAAATGCTGCAGTGCTTCCAGCTACATCGTTATTTCCAGCTTTGACGACGCGACAGTAAATTCCCCTTTCCGTTTACCTATTCCTTCTTTCCTTCCTTCTCAAAACCGTAACGCAGTGCATGCAGAGCTGTAGATAACGTTTTATACGAGATTAAAAGAGATTGCCGATTACAACTTCAGCGGACGTGGGAGATTTGACGACGAGATAAAAGACGTTAACTGAGTAAGTATCCATAAAGCAAAGCATAAATCTTTACCGTAATAAAAAGCTTTAAGCCTCTCTCTACTACAATGGCCTTATATTATTAACGTTTTTTCCACTGAGAAGAAACACTTTTACTTCCCTTTGTTTCTAAAAACCATCTTTCTTTGGTACACGACGTAGATTTTAGTTTTAAGCTCAACTGACGATATTCTAAGAGCGTAAACAATATTGTCATATGTTGCTGGTACATATGGCAAGAAAAGAGTTTCTATCCGGTGAACTATTACGATCTATGAACTTTGTAGCTACTACATGAATTGGTAATGTATATACAGGGTGAGTCACTTAAAACTGTTTTTCGGAATATTTTGAAAAATAGAAATTGGATTTTAAAAAAGTTTCAATAAAAGTTGTTCACCTCCAAAAGGTCACCCATTAACATAAAGTTCGACCCCCTGCACCACTACCGGGGGCAGGAGGGGGGTGACTTTAAAATTTTGAACAAGAATCCATATTTTTATTGCAGATTTGGATTCTCCGTGCGAAAAAAAAATGTAACGTTTCTATGAAACATTTCTATTCGTTTTATGATGGGTGTCACTGTAATCAGCAAACATAAAAAAGATTTGGAAAGTGTTAAAAAACGGTAATACCTCGACCAAATACATATCCGATTAGGAGAATCAAACTACAGATTTTTATATTTTTGACAATGCTATCCTGTGACACCCCCCACAATCGATTGAAGCACAGACAGTGATCATGCTCTCACCTATGGTCAGACTGTTCATTGTACTTCAATTATTCGGACTGTGCACATTTCTGTGCAATTTTTTCACGATGTTAACGGTTGCAGATATAGTAGATATCTTTTGATTGTACTTTGAGGCTCACAGATATGTCGAAAAAGATCGTCAAAGGTGCAGGTGGAATGACGGGGCAGCAGGAAGGTCTCATTGGCGAGAAAGGCATTCGTGTGGTAATAGTAAAGAGTGTGCAGGAAAAGGACCTTGTAGGTGGGGAGAGAGCGTACATTGTGATAGGTGATGGTAGAAGGTGGATCATGCCATGAGGACTGTAGGGGGTGTAGGCAGGAAAAAGGTTAACCCGGCTGAGGTGGAGGGTCTAGTTTTTTGTTAATGGATCTCCCTCTTCGAGATGAATAACTTTTATTGTAAATTTTTTAATTAGGTTTCTATTTTTTTTTTCAAATATTACGAAAAAAGTTTTAAGTTTCTCACTCCGTATATATTTGCAGATGAAACGTGACGTCTATTCAAATAATCACGAAACATTTTTAATTTTTCATCAATGTAGCGTTGGGGCGAACTGATGACATTCCTGCACACGCCTGTGTGGATTGTGACACTGCCGAATGTATGTCTGTTATTTATTGTTCAGTGCTGTATTGAGTGGAAACGTTTCGCACAATTTACGAATTTCGAGATGCCAAAGTTAGAGGAGAAAAGTGTCTACATGAAATTTTCCGTGAAACTCAAGAAAACCTTTACAGAGACCTACAAAATGATGCAGGAGTCCTATAGCGATGAGTGTTTGAGTCGTACTCGATAGTACGAATGGTTTACGCGGTTTAAAAATGCATGGATGGAAGTTAAAGATAACTCTCATTAAGGATGAACTTCGACGACGCACATGTCATGTACATTATCGAAATTGTGTGTACCAATCGAAAAATGTCTGTCCGAGAGACTGAAGAAGTATGTAACATTTCAATTGGATCGTGTCATGAAATCCTAACACAGGATCTTGGAATACACCATGTTGTCGCCAGGTGCTTTCGACGGCTCATAAGTGAACACCAGAGAGACCATCGCCTCACAGTGTGTGAAGATCGTTTGGATCACGGAATTGAGACCGAGATATTCCTTAAGAGAATCGTAACTTGTGGTGAGACGTCAGTGAATGGTTACGATGTTGAGGCGATATTTCAGTCTTCACAACGGATCAGGAATTGTTCTCCAAGACAAAAAGGTTCGTCAGGTCAAATGTCAAAGCCATACTCATAGATTTCTTTGACCTTATTGTTTATGAATTACGAATTAGAAATGTTGAAGCATCTCAACCATTTCAAGACAATGAAAGAAATTCAACGGCAAATCGGAATTTCGTGCTGGATTGGGATTCGAGCTCGGATTTCCCACTTGGGGCCAGCGGTCGCCTTAACAAATTAGGCACTCTAGATAGGCCTCCCTTCCTGCTCAAATTCTCAGCGTGGTGTCAAGAGCAGAACACTATGATCGTAGTGTAATGGTACAAGTTGAGAATTTGGGCAGGAAGGGAAGTGTGTCTGGCATAATTGGTTAAGACGACTGCTGTCCCGAAGTGGGAAACCCGGGTTCGAATCGTGGCCCAGCACAAATTTTCAACTTCGCTGTTGAATTTATTTCAATACCCTGAAACGGTCGAGATGTTTCAATATTTCGAATTCGTAAAATAAAGGCAGCTAATGTGAACCAATGGTGCCTGTTCTTTCGGGAATATCCGAAAGAACAGACACCATAACAGTAATTTGATGGATTAGTTCATCATGAATTCGTGCCATAGGGAAAAACCTTTAATCGACCTAACGTGACGTGTTGCCACACCTGCGAGAAAATGTGAGAAAACTGTCTGAAATGTAGCTCTTGCATCACAATAACTCACCTGCCCATTGTTGGAACGAGACTTTTGCACGAGAAACGAGATCATCCTCCGTACTCTCCAGTCTGCCCCCCCCCCCTCTCCCCCCCAAACACACACACATATTTCTAATTTCCACAGTTGGATACGCCGTTGAAACATTTGCAGTGTCAGACGAGATAAAAGAACATTCGCAGACTTTGCTTCGCGATATCCAGCAAGAGGTGTACCAAGACGTCTTCCGAAAGTGGAAACGGAGTTGGGGGCGGGTATCAACTGTGGAGGAGGCTATTTCGAAGGAGAGCATGCACAATAAGTTTAAAGCTAAGCCTAGAAAAGTTTTTGTGGACAAAGTTCCCGGCCGCGCATAAGTGGCTGTGTGCTTTAAGGCGCCTTGCTGCCGAGTAAGCGTCTGCTCCCCGTCGGAAGTTCGAGTCCTCACTTGGGCATGGGTGTGTGTTACATCCTTGCATAAGTTAGTTTAAGTAATTTGTAAGTCTAGGAACTGATCACCAGTGCAGTTTTGTCCCACAGCTTTACAAACATATTCATCATTTTATTCATTATTTTATTTTTCATCCGAACTAGTTTCGGCACCTCTGTGCATCATCAATGGGTTTTCCATTTATTTATTGCTGTGAAAACTAAATACATTGATTTTACTATTGTAATATGTGTAAATTTAGGCCTAAAACTCGGGAGTCTTATATTGGTTTTCACCTTGTTTTTGCATTCTGTGACCACGTAGGACCCTTCCTACATAGTCAGGTACTGGTCTGGAATCATAAATTTGGTAAGTGGGAATATTTCGATCGTCTGTCTAATATCTATTACTTACTGTTTCTTCTGGTATACACTTCCTCTTCCGCGTTTTTGTAGATACCACGCATATAATACACATATTTTACGGACTTTTTTCGCCGGCCGTGGTGGCCGAGGGGACTAAGGCGCTCCAGTCACGGTCTGCACGGCCACTACGGTCGGGGGTTCGAATCCCCCCCTAGGGCATGGATATTTGTGCCGTCCTAGTTCGTAAGTAGTTCATAAGTAGTTTGTAAGTTTAGAGACTGATGACCAAGTAGTTAAATCCCATAGACTATACAAACATTTGATTTTGGACTTTTTTCGACCACTTTGCACTTTAGCACCTTCGACTGTGTAAGTTTTCTTTGTTTGCGTAACTACAGGGTGTCCAGAAAAGGGCTCCCTGATTTCAAAATTAAATATCTCGAACAAAAAGATTGATACAGGAATGCAGTAAACGGTATGTTTATTGAGGAAGCTGTAAGAAGTTTATACAGCAGTTTGAAATAATAGTTACAAAAGCTGATAACAGATGGCGCTGTACGCTGTACAGCTCATATCAGCATACATAAGTGAAATAATCGTATGAAAACACTCTTTGCAAACAATCACATCACAATGTTTTCAAAATGTTCACCATTGACACTACAGAGGTGGCGCAAACGAAGAATGAAATTCGCCGTCACATTTCGTAGTGTCTCAACCGAAATGGATTCACATGCCACAGAGATCGCCGATTCAAGCTCGTCCAGCGTGGCGGGATGCTTCGCGTAGACCATGTCTTTCACTGTGCCCCACAAAAAAGGTCTCAGGGAGTCAAATCCGGTGAATATGGAAACCAATCCATGCTTGCATCAGTAAATTTGGGGTATTCCAAAGCGATGACTCGATTCCCGAAGTATTCCTCAAGAAAACGAAACACTTGTTGGGTCCGATGTGGTCGGGCTCCATCTTGCATAAACCATTCAGTACCTGGTCGATCCTCTAACGCTTGCTGTGTGACGAGAAATTGTTCCAAAATTGCAACGTAACGTGCACCAGTGACCGTTTCTCGAATGAAAAAAGGGCCAATAATACCTCTGCTGCATACTGCAGCCCACACAGTAACTTTAGGAGAATACAGGGGTTTCGCTTCACACCAATATGGCTTTTCGGAACCCCAAAATCGCCAGTTCTGCTTTTTCACTTATCCATTCAGGTGGAAGTGAGCTTCATCTGTAAACCAGATGCAGCCAACATCAAATCCTTCACTATCAATCATTGTGAGCATCTGATTAGCAAAGGCAACCCTTTGTAGCACAGCTCGTACGGGTATGGCCTGGTGCGTTTGAATTTTCAATGGAAACATGTGTAGGCTCTTTCCCAGTATTTTCTGTGTGCTGGAAAGCTTCAAACCAGTCTCAGATGCAATTCTACGGACGGATGACATTGGATTTCGCTGAATAATTCCAGAAACTGTGGCGATATTTTCAGGCGTAACTGCGGTTTGCTTGCGGCCAACATGTCCCACTAGATCATCAGTTACGCTGTTTGTTCGTTGAAATTTTGCGAAGAGCGTACGAATAGTTTTCGCATCGGGTCCTTTTAGAACATTAAATCGTGCTTGAAAACTTCGCCTTGTTGCCGTAGGATTCTCTTCTAACCCGTGGTACTCTAGCACCAGAAAAACATGTTGTTTAATGGAGTACATGGTTTTAATCTCTTCCTTCGGTACGCTAACCTCCTTTCACGTTTCAATAGTAGAACTGATCGCTCTGGGCTTCGGATCACTATTTATACTAGGCATTACGTATGGCGATTACAGCGCCATCTGTTAGCAGCTTTTTAACTATTATTTCAAAGTGCTGTATAAACTTCTTACAGCTTTCACAATAAACGCACCGTTTACTGCATTCATCTATCGATCTTTGTTTTCGAGATATTTAATTTTGAAATCAGTGTGTCCTTTTCTGGACACCCTGTATTAGACAGCTTTCACTTGTTCTCCAATGGAATGGCGATGGGTTTGAATTGTGTTTATTTTCTCTCTGAGCCTGTGTGTGTGTGTGTGTGTGTGTGTGTGTGTGTGTGTCATCCGTTCTGTACAGGTCATTTAACGGGTTCAATAATGTTGTATTTTTGCCTAGATTGATATATTCATTCATGAGTGATTTTCCTTCTGCTATTGCTTTTTTATGTGATTTTTTCTCCTGTTGTGAGTTTGTGGTATAGGTTGTGGCTCGATTTTAATACCTTTAAGTCTGTTACTGTTTTGATTGGGTGATGGTTGTGGGTTATTAGGTGGTCTGAAAATGTGCTATGGGAACTGTGACTTTTTACTGCTCTGAGGTGTTCTGAATAACTGGTGTTGAAATTTATACAAGTTTGTCCAATGTACATTGATTGATATGTGTTGAATTTGAGTTCATATGTGCCTGATCTGTTGAATTTGTCTGTTGTGTTGACTGTGTTCTGGGATTTTTCAGTACTGTGTTGTCTGTCCTGTATCATATTTGGAATCCCTGTTTCTTTAATATGTTGCCTATCTTGTGAAGTACTTGTTGTTGCCAAGGCGGAATAGCCGTGCGCACTGACACGCCGTGCTACCGTTCGCGCGGCCGTTCCAAGTCGGAAGTTCGAGTTCTCCCTCGAGCATGGGTGTGTGTGTGTTGTACTTAGGTTAGTTTAAGTAGTTTATAAGCTAGGGACTAAAACCAAGCAATGAAGTCCAATACATTTACATGTATTTGAACTTTCTTTATTATGTTGTTGCAGGTTAGTATGTGCCATCTCTTTCCTTTTGTGGGTTGTGCTGTTGTGTCTTGTACGTTGTCATTGTCAGTGTGTTGTGTTCTTCTGTATTGTGTGTGGTCTAGTGTGTGTGTGTGTGACCTGTTTCTTATTTATCTTTTTGCCTATTACATGGCTATCATAACAATATACCGATGATATTTGTTTTATTGTGTACATTTCCTGTGTGTAGTTTTGTTTTCTGATGGGCGTTCTGTTAAGTCTGTTGAGCAAGAATCTGAAGCTTGCCTGTTTGTGTCACTGGGTGATTTGACAGATGGTGGATAGTGGTACTTGTGGTGGTGGGTTTTCTGAATATCGTGAATTCATGGGTGTTGTTTGTTCTCTTTATGATGATATCCAGAAAATTTAGTGTGTTGTCTGTTTCTGTTTCCAATGTGAAATGAATTTTTGAGTGTAGGTTGTTAATTTCATTGTGAAGCTCTTTTATGTTTTTGTGGTGTTTATTGATCAGACATATTATGCTGTCGACGTAACGGTACCAGTATATGACTTTGTATTTCTTTGGTTGGATTATGTACCTGAATTTTTTTTTTTTCAATTTGTTCATGAAGATGTTAGTTAGAAGACCACTAATAGGTTACCCCTTTGGCAGTCCTTTCTGTTATGAATAGAACTGTTTATTGAACACAAAGTAATTTTGTTCTGTTATGGTCCTGAGTACGGTTTCTATTTCATCAATGTGTGTGTCTGGTGTGTTTACCTTTTGTCTTAGTCTGTCTGTGATGATGTTAATTGTTTCATCTATTGGTATGCAGATGTACATTGATGTGACATCAAACGATATGAGGGTTGTTGTGACTGGTATCCAACATTCTTGATTCTGTCTTTTAGTTCCCGTGAGTTTTCCAGATACCTGTTGTTTTCAAAACTGTATATTTTCTTTAGTAGTGTGTGTGTGTGTGTTGAGCTAGGTAATAGGATGGAGCATTTCTGAAATCAATGACAGTGTGTATTGGAACACTTTCTTTGTGCACCTTTGGTAACGAGTTTAGGGTGGGTGCCTTTGGGGTTTTATGTGTCAATCTCTTTATCTGACCTTTTGAGAATATAGTTTTCGTGATTTTCAGTGTCTGTTGGATGTTTTTCTGGTATTTTGCTATTGGGTCTTTGTTCAGTTTGTTGATGTGGTCGTCTTTTAGAAAATCTAATGTTTTATTTATGCAGTCCTCTTCTTTCATGAAAACCAGTATATTTCCTTTATCTGCCCTGGTTAGTATGGTCTTGTTTTCTTTAAGTTTTCGTTTTAGTTTGTGAGATGTAGATTCTTCTGGTATTCTGTTATTAGAGTTTATGGTGGTTTTGTCTGTTTTGATTATTTGTGTTATTTCTGCAGCTAATAATTCTCTTGTTAAGTTTGCATTAAAGTCATTGATTTCAGAAATGCTCCGTCCTATTACCTGGCTCAACTCACACACGCACATTACTAAAGAAAACATACAGTTTTGAAAACAACAGGAATCTAGAAAAGTCACAGGAACTAATAGACAGAATCAAGGATGTGGATATACCAGTCACAGCAACCCTCATATCCTTTGATATCACATCAATGTACATCTGCATCCCAATAGATGAAACAATTAACACCATCACAGACAAAGACAAAAGGTAAACACACCAGACATACACATTGATGAAATAGAAACCGTACTCAGGACCATAACCGAACAAAATTACGTTGTGTTCAATAAACAATTCTATTCATAACAGAAAGGACTGCCAATGTGATAACCGATTAGTGGCCTTCTATCTGAGATCTTCATGAACTAATTGGAAAACAAAACAAAAATTTCAGGTACATATTACAAGCAAAGAAATACAAAGTCATACTGGTACCATTACGTCTATGGCATAATATGTCTTATCAACGAACCACACAAACACAGAAAACAGCTTCACAATAAAATAAACAATCTACACCCAAAAAATCATTTCATATTGGAAAGAGAAACAGACAACACTCTAAATTTTCTGGATAACACCATAAAAAGAACAAACAACAACCATGAATTCACAATATTCAGAAAACCCACCACCACAAGTACCACCATCCAGTATCTATCGAATTACGCAGTGACACACAAACAGGCAAGCTTCAAATTCTTGCACAACAGACTAAGCAGAACACCCATCAGAAAACAAAACTACACACGGGAACTGAATATAATAAAACAAATAGCATTGGAGAATTGTTATGATACTCATATAATAGACTAAACCAAGAAATATGCAAAAAGAAAAATAATGAACAGGTCACACACACTAGGCCACACACAATACAGAAGAACAGAACATAATGACAATGACCACATACAAGAGACAATAGCACAACACACGAATGGAAACAAATGGCACATACCTACAAAAACAAAATAGTTCACAGTATAGGCAACATATTAATGAAACAGCGACTCCAAACAGGATACAGACAGACAATACAGTACCGAAAAAACTCAGAACACAGTCAACACCGACAGACAAATTCAACAGATCAGGCACATATAAACTCAACTCCAACACATGTCAATCAATATACATTGGACAAACATGTAGAAATTTCAAAACCAGATATTCAGAACACATCAAAGCACGAAAAAGTCACTGTTCCCATAGCACATTTGCATACCACCTAATTGTCTACAGCCATCACCCAACCAAAATAGAAACAGACTTAAAGATATTAAAATCGAGACACAACTTTTACTACAAACTGACAATAGAAGAAAAATATCACATACAAAAAGGAATAGCAGAAGGAAAATCACTTATGAACGAATATACCACAATATGCAAAAATACCTTACTTTACCCATTAAATGAGCTGTACAGAAAGGATGACACAGACAGATAAAACACACACACACACACACAAGCGCGCACGCGCGCGCGCGCTCAAAAAAACCCCAGTCACAGAGAAAATAAGACACATTTCAAATCCACCGCCATTTCACTCGAGAACAAGTGAAAGCCGACTACTAGGTACACATACTAAGAAAGTGTACACAGTAAAATGTGATCGCGGTAGAAAAAAGTTCGCAAAATATGTTTATTACGTGTGTCTTGTGTCTCGTTTCCGCTGGTTGTCCTGGGTGTCGGTGGCCGAGTAGAGAGAGAGACCGACACAAAATAAATGTTCAAATGTTTGTATAGCTTATGGGACTTAACTACGGGGCCATCAGTCCCTAAACTTACAAACTACTTATGAACTAGCTAATCCTAAGGACGGCACAAATATCCATGCCCGAGGGGGGATTCGAACCCCCGACCGTAGTGGCCGTGCAGGCCGTGACTGGAGCGCCTCAGTCCCCTCGGCCACCGCGGCCGGCAGACCGACACAGGAAAGCAGGATACACGCGTGTGCGGGTACAGAGTCTGAGGTTACCAGCCAGTGGGTCAGCAGAAACTAGAAACACTAAGCTAGATTAGAACAAGATATACATTTCGTAGAAATAATACAATACTTAACTTGAAGGGCAGCAGACTAGTGGAATGCAGATACATAGTTTAACTAGATCGAAGCCTGCCCACTGATGAGACTGTTCGAGTGCCTGTCCGATTCCCAAGTGGCCGATACAGTTCAGAGGTGGCCACGAGCGGAGTTGCAGCAGAGGGCGCTCGTGGCTGACGTCGTAAGAACGCCGCATGGTGGCTCGCGGCGAAAGTACGTGGCGCGCACTTCAGACTTGTGCGACACCACAGTGTGCTATTTACAAAACCGAAGAAGAGGAAGTGTACGCCGAAAGAAACCGTACGTAATAGACAGAAGGCGGACGATCGAAATATCCCCATTTACCAAATTTGTGTTTTCAGACTAGAAGTAACTTTTTAAAAAATCCTCAGAAGATTCAAGCAGGTTATTTGGTTCACATGTTTGTTAAGCTTAAGGGACTTAACTGCAGGGTCATAGCCCCTAAACTTACAAACTACTTATGAACTACCTTATACTAAAGACGGCACAAACATCCATGCCCGAGGGGGGATTCGAATGTCCGACGGGTAATGGCATCGCGCATCGGAGCATAGCGCCTCAATGCGCTCGGTCGCTCATCATTTGGTTGCAGATGACACCGCTACCAGTGCGTGACTATGTAGAAAGGGTCCCAAATGCGCACAGAATGTAAAAACAAGGTGAAAGCCAAAATAAGACTCAGACTTTTTTTATCTGCTATATTGAATAGAAAAATATATCCCCCAGGCACTTAAATGTGATTTACAGAGTATCTATGTAGATGTAGATATAGACTCACCACTTTTATGCCTAAATTTATACATAGTACAGAAGTAAAATCAATGTATTTTCTTATCACAGCAATAAATAAATGGAAAATCCATTGACGATGGCACAGAGGTACCGAAACTAGTATGGGTGTAAAATCAAATAGTGGTTTGCATATCAAGCGGGCCGCATACCGAGATAGCTTTGCAATAGTTTGAACATTGATTCTGAAAAAATTCAGGAATTTTTTAAACAGACCTCGTTCAGGTGTGTATCGTAAAATGGCAGGTTAGTGTGGTAGAGCAGAGCGGCGGGTAGGACTGCGCAACGCTTGCTCCTCAGATTTAATAATCCAGCAGGTGGAAACGAAACAACTTCTTTAACTAACCGTTTGTTGCCGTCGTTTGGTGGTTGTCCTGGTATTGACGGTTGCGGAATGCCGTAAGAACTGTTTACGTTATTTTCATATAAAATTTTATGCTACTCAGCCAGTAATAGGCTTACGATTTTTAACTTTATTCCATTATGTACTATGATGTATTGCCAGTCTTGTAATACAAGGTGCGTCAAAAAGTTCGGTGAAAGGTCTCATCTAATATAGGAAACGAAAGTTACAAAAAAAGATACCGTTATTGGCCTTCAAAGTAATCGCCATTAGTTACAATAAACATCTGATATCTGTACAGCTGTCGCAAACTGTTAGAAAACTCATCTTGTGGAATCGCTCTAAGCACCGAGGTCACACCTCGTTCGATCTCAGCAACCGTTTCGACGAGTAAGCCTTTCAGGACTATAGTCGGGACGAAATACGATGATCCCTGGCTCCGCCTACTTGGCTGGGAGATCGCCCCGGCCGCGGAAACTGAGTGCCAAGTTGCCAAGTAGTTAGTTCGCTGCTGGACAGTACAGCTGACGGTCGATGGTGTCTGACAGAACTGGCAACTGTGCACAGCGAAGCCGAACGCGCGCATGCGCAGAGCAAAGCTCGCGTTTGATATACTCCAATGGTCCGCTGCCGCAGCCGGCGCTCAAAGGCTATTGGGGCAAGCACCAGGGATCATCCAATTCCGGTTCGACTATAGCTTAAGCCGGGAAAAGAGAAAGAAGTCTGTCGGCGCCAAATCTGCGCTGTGACCTTGCGTCTGGCGAGAAAGTTGAGCCACGCGGATCACAGTGTGCAGACGGGCATTGTCATGCAGGAGATTACACTGTCCACTCCAGTACAGTTCTGGCCGACCTGCTTCAACACCGTACACTTGCACTAACATCCCTTGGGCCTACGTCACAGTTTTACATAATTTGAAACAAAATTTCATGTTATCGCATAGCTCTATTTTGCGCTCCATGTTGCAATGACACGAATTCTCACACTGACCCTGTTAATTGGGACGTAACATGTACCACCACTTCACTGAAGTGCTTTACACGCTAAGGGATGCTTGTTGAGATGTCCCTCAATGTGTATGTGCGGGCACCTCATCCTCACCGGCGCGGTTCGTGAAATGTGGGACCATTCACTGAACTTTTCGGATGCACCCTCGTATATGAACACATCGACATTCATTCAAAGCGTTTCCATGTGCATACGAAGGGTCCCTAGACTTACAAACTACTTAAACAAAATATCAAATTATAAATAAATGTCCAGATACATATTTTGTCTCGATATACATCAAAGGTATTGAACTGAATTACAGTTATTGAGTTAAAATCTGAGCCACGATCGGGGTTCGAACCCCGAACCCCCTGCAAGCGCTATTACCACTAAGCCACCGCTATCTAATGGATATGGATGGCGATTGCAGGGACTGTCTTAACCCTTGGGCAGCAGCGCCAATTATTATAACTTCAGCAGCAGCGCGGTGCAGATTTGCTACCATTATGTATTCCGAGTTACAAACCTAGTATATAACTACTAAATGATCGAAATGATAAAAATAGTGTAAGGCACAGGTAGGAATATATTTGTCAATATATGAATCACTATATCAATTACATTATTCTGAAAGTGGACAATAATCATGTATAATAGACCCAGCAGTGCTATCATTCCCTCTTTCATTACTTCCCTTATTTCCTGTCTCTTGAGCAATTAGTGACAGCTTTCTTCTCTGTTATGTGGAACTTGGCACACATAATTAGCTCATCAGTCATACTGTCATCTATCATGAATGAAAGAGCTTGCATCTCTGACCTCACGCCCCTTGCATTCCCTTTTGAACCACGAAAGATTTTTATATTCTTTTTCAGTGCTGCTTGTATGGCGTTTTACTCCACAGAGTGGTACCGTCTTCAATATCAGATTCATTGCGTCTGAAATTTTGTTCTGTATTGGAACTAGGATTTACATTTGAATAATAGTATCCTGTTCATGATCTGATGAGGAATCTAGACAAAAATCACTAAGATCTTCATTACTTGTCGATAGCAGTCTATTTCTTCATCTGTTAGACCCATACCACGTCTACGAGATTAAATTATGTAGTAGAATAACACTCATTTTCGCATTGTATAACGCTTAAAAGGGTTAAAAATGAGATTGACGAAAACTGTAGCATGGCTAATCAGGAGAAACCAGAGGACAATTTATCGAGAGTTAAACTTCTATTTACGAAATAAATTTAAATTTTTGAGCATTCTAATATTACGGTAAAATTTATACAATAAGTATTTACTAGAAACTGCCACAAATCCATTTGCAAGGATAACTAGTTGTAACACAAAATATTCAAATCTTCTTACATGACAGGCAGCGCGCTGCAAATCTGCTACCAGTGATGAGCTCCTTGACAAAACTTTTTTTGGGTGGACACAGTCGTGCACTAGAAACTAAGAACCTTCACTGAAATCATTGTTAAGGCTTAATTGAGGAATAGCTAAAGCGGAAATATGGCATCTCCATTATTGCGACAACAGTGAGCATTTAAAGAGAAGTGGTAACACATTTGCATCAGCGCCGACGCTCCCTCCACAACGCAAACTTCAATTCTGCCTCATGTTCCACTATGTACATATCAACGTTGACGAGGCTAATATGCTGAATAGCATCCCAGCAATGAACGTTAATGGGTTCGAATTCCGGTGGCGGCACAAATTTTAATCCAGTGCCTCTCCTTCAATTCAATACTTAAACTAACTTATTCTAAGGACAACACACACACACATACATGCCCGAGGGAGGACTGGTAGCTCCGACTAGGAGAAGCCGCGCGCTCCGCAGCAAGACGCCTTAGAGAGCTCGGACATTCCCATGCGGCAATCTCGCGTGGGGTAAAACTGTGCAGTGCAGCGTAATCTTTCAAATGTTCAAATGTATGTAAATCTATCGGACCAAACTGCATGGTCATCAGTCCGTAGCTTACAAACTACTTAAACCTAGGTAAACTAACCTAAGGACAACACACACACCCATGCCCCAGGGAGGACTCGAACCTCTACGACGAGCAACCGCGCGCTCCGCAGCGAGACGCTTTAGACCGCTCGGCCACTCCACCGCGGCGTAATCTTTCCCTATCCGTTACAATTATTAAGTTTTTTGTTGACATGGTGCTAAAAATGTTTCTGAACGTTGCAGGTTGGGTATTACACGACGATAGTAGTCGTCAAAGAGTCTTGTTGACGCTAAAATAGAAAAAAAAATTAGAAAAAAAGGAAAACCGAACGGAAGCCATACACTTCGGAAATGCTGGAATCTGCAAAAGAGGGATTGAAAAATGTGAAGTCTAACTACAGGCAGCGAAAGAGCTAGAAAAACAAGAAGCTGCTCTCAGAAATCGCCTGTTTCATTCAGATCAAGCAAACAAAGCAAAGCAAAAGTTAAATTCGTCGACACAAAGTCCACAAACTTTTCACTGTCCAGGCTGTACCGACCAGTAAAATAATCCAACAACAGAAGAGTGGGTTCAGAATGTGAAGTGCGAGGAGTGGTGGCATGAATCTTGCTCATTTCATTTGTGATCTCTGTTAAAAACCTTTCCCCCGATAGGAATTTTGTTTGCAGGTTTCTGTTCACAGGTCCCAGAATTGTTCATTAAATCAAATCTTGTATGTACAGTAACTCTTATATGCCGATAAACAAGATCTATTCTGTTTATGTAACCGATAAATTAAATAAAACAGTAGAACTGAAGGGCACATACGTTTTCCTCATTTAATTATTATTAAATGTGCACATTAGAAACGCACTCTTACCCCACAATCGAGTATGACCGCATTTGTATTACTAAATGTTCAAATGTTTGTTAAGCTTATGGGACTCAACTACGGGGTCATCAGTCCCTAAACTTACAAACTACTTACGAACTACCTTATACTAAGGACGGCACAAATATCCATGCCCGAGAGGGGATTCGAACCCCCGACCGTAGTGGCCGTGCAGACCGTGACTGGAGCGCCTTAGTCCCCTCGGCCACCGCGGCCGGCTTTGTATTACTGTTTCTTTAACTAAGCACGAATTACAGTTTAAATTGTACCTATGACTTCCGGACTCTGTATTATAATAGGCGAAATTCAAATAAAATATCAGTTACAATATAACTGTAATTTGTGAAGTTTCCGTCAGTAAGTAGCTGGTTAAACGTCAAGTGCGCAGTCTTGCCCCGCTTTATGTCAGGAGGTCAGAGTGTGGTGTGTCCTGCCTCTATCTGCACGCCACCAGTAAACATTCAGCAAGTATCGTTACCAGCTAACGGTTCCCAGCGGCGCCCTCGCAGTCGTTTTAGAGCAAATAAGCAGCATGTTTGAGCTGGGCCAGCGGGCTTTGTACGGCTGCACAATGCCACAGCAGCTGTTACGTAGTTTGCGTTCCCAATGCAACCGCCACTCGTTATTTTGTATCCAGTGTTTGTTCGGTGTTGAACGGGAAGTTTGCGGCGTACAGTGTGTGGCCGCGCGAACAGCCAATGTCCAGGGCTCCATTACAAACCGTGCAGTGTCGCATGGAGCGACACCAGAAAAGTCTATCAGCCGTGATACGTAAACTACTTGTTACAGTTTTTTTCCTTTATTGTTTTTCAATTTCCTATTAAAGGAAAGGCTGGAAGCGCAAGCAGGCGCTCTCAAGCCTAAAAGAATTAACAATTTTACAATTATCTTTTCGATGTTCTACGTCGCTTTCGAACTGCTATGGTTATGTAGCGACGATCTACATCTAACTAATGTAACTTAAACTAGCTTAACCTAAGAACGAACACAATATCCATGCCCAAGGGGGGATTCGAACCGCCGCGGTGCTGCGGCCGAGCGCACTCTAACAGTAACAAACAGTCTCGAGGCTCAAGCGATACACAAAACGCCTCCTCTGATCAAGAAGAGTGTAATCAGATACAAGACCATATAAGCCAAGCAAAACAAGATACTCAACGCCGCTGCACTAAGAAATCCAAACAAAACGTTAACGTGAGTAGAGGCAAAGCAAGGTGCAACTGTAATTGACGGTAAGTCATCGAGTAAAACAGAAGTGATATCTGGCGTTCCCCAGGGAAGCGTTATAGGTTCCCTACTCTTCCTTGTGTTTATAAATGAATTAGGAGACAATGTGAATCGCTCTCTTAGACTGTTCGCGGATGCCGGCCGCGGTGGCCGAGGGGACTAAGGCGCTCGAGTCACGGTCTGCACGGCCACGACGGTCGGGGGTTCGAATCCCCCCTCGGGCATGGATATTTGTGCCGTCCTAGTTCGTAAGTAGTTCATAAGTAGTTTGTAAGTTTAGGGACTGATGACCCCGTAGTTAAGTCCCATAGACTATCCAAAATTTGAACATTTTTTGTTCGCGGATGATGCTGTCGTTTATCGGTTAGTGAAGTCAACAGAGGCTCAAAAGCAATTGCAAAGCGATTTAGATAAAATTTCTACATGGTGTGAAAATTGGCAATTGACACTAAATAAAGAAAAGTGTGCAGTAATACACATGACCACTAAAAGAAATCCGATGAACTTCAATTGCCGGCCGCGGTGGCCGAGGTGACTGAGGCGCTTCAGTCACGGTCTGCACGGCCACTACGGTCGCGGGTTCGAATCCCCCCTTGGGCATTGATATTTGTGCCGTCCTAGTTCGTAAGTAGTTTGTAAGTTTAGGGACTGATGACCCCGTAGTTAAGTCCCATAGACTATACAAACATTTGAACATTTGATTTTTGAACTTCAATTACGCGATAAATCAGTCAAACCTTAAGGTCGTAAATTCTACCAAATACCTAGGAATTACAATTACGAACAACTTAGACTGGAGAGAACACATAGAAAATATTGTGGGGAAGGTGAACCAAAGATAACGTTTCATTGGCAGAATGCTTCGAAGATGCACCAGCTCCACCAAAGAGACTGCCTATACACACATGTGCGTCCTCTCCTGGAATACTGTTGCCCATTGTGGGACCCTCACCAGGTGGGACTGACGGAAGATATTGAGAAGGTTCAGAGAAGGGCAGCTCGTTTTGTTTTTTCACGTTACGGGGGGAAAGCGTCACGGAAATGTTGCACGAATTGGGGTGGAAATCATTAAAAGAAAGACGCTATTCATTGCGGCGTGATGTGTTTGCGAAGTTTCAATCACAGACTTTTACTTCTGAATGTGAAAATATTTTGCTAGCACCCACCTACTTAGGGAGACATGACCATCCCAATAAAATAAGAGAAATCAGATCGAAAACGGAACGATTTATGTGTTCTTTCTTCCCGCGGACTATTAGAGAATGGAACGTTAGAGAAAAGTTATGAAAGTGGTTAATGAACCCTCTGCCAGGCACTTAAATGTGATTTGCAGAGTATCTATGTAGATGTAGATGAATAAGGAAAAAGGAGATAAAACGTCAACTGAAGGGACAGGAGAAGGCAGTCTAGGAAAAGGTGATAAGGCAGATCTTAATCGTTGTAAAGATACACCGAACGAATCTTGCTCTCCACAAAGTACAGTAAAATGGGTGCGCACTCTCGAATGGATCACATCCCCGAAACTTGCTTTAAAGTGACAAATGAAGCATTAAATTTAAACACGAGCTAGTAGAGCAAGACATTAATGACGTTGCAAGCGTATAAGATGATCAAGTTAAATATTAACAGAATAACATCGGGCCGGCCGCGGTGGCCGAGGGGACTGAGGCGCGGCAGTCCCGGTCTGCACGGCCACTACGGTCGGGGGTTCGAATCCCCCCTCGGGCATGGATATTTGTGCTGTCCTTAGTATAAGCTAGTTCATAAGCAGTTTGTAGGTTTAGGGACTGATGACCCCGTAGTTAAGTCCCATAGACTATACAAACATTTGAACATTTGAAGAGGCATCAGTTGCAAAATATTTTATGTTACTGTTTTAAATGTTTATGCCCCATCAGGTAACAGCAACAAATCAGAGAGATCTAAATTCTTCAAGGAAGATATCGTTTACCTATTAAGGAAAAACCCCGCGAACGTAATGATTGGTGGAGATCTTAATTGTGTGGTCAGTAAAAAAATCAGATACCAAACTTTAATTATTGCAAAGAACTACATGAATTAATTAAGAACATGAAGTTCAAAGATGCATGGGAAGTCAAATTCCCGACACTAGTTCAATTTACGTTTTTCACGTCTACGTCATATAGTCGGATGGATAGGATTTATGTATCGGATAACATCAGAAGTCAGGTGCTAGACGCTGAAGTCATCCAACGTTTTGCTCTGACCACTGCGCTCTTTGAGTGACTGTCAATCTAGAAAAACAGCCCACGAAAGTACACCGAGCCGCGGTGGAGTAGCCGAGCGGTCTAAAGCGTCTCGCTGCGGAGCGCGCGGTTGCTCGGCGTGGTGGTTCGAGTCCTCCCTGGGGCATGGGTGTGTGTGTTGTCCTTAGGTTAGTTTACCTAGGTTTAAGTAGTTTGTAAGCTACGGACTGATGACCAAGCAGTTTGGTCCGATAGAATTACAAACATTTGAACATTTCAAAATGCTTGTACAGCTTATGGGACTTAACTACGGGGTCATCAGTCCCTAAACTTACAAACTACTTATGAACTACTTACGAACTAGGACGGCACAAATATCCATGTCCGTGGGGGGATTCGAACCCCCGATCGTAGTGGCCGTGCAGACCGTGACTGAAGCGCCTCAGTCCCCGCGGCCACCGCGGCCGGCATTTGAACATTTGAAAGTACACCGAAGGCAATGGACTTTAAATGTTGCACATTTAAACGATGAAGCTCTTGAACAAATTGTCCATGAAACGTGGTCGGCCTGTCTCAAATCAATAAATAAATATCGATTTAAAACTGAGTGGTGGGTCAAATTAACTAACCTAAAACTAAAGCAGGTGTTAAGAACTTACAGTTTAGAAAAATATCGGGATAAAAAAAGGACAATAAAATTTTACTACACGGTTTTACGAGAACTTTATGAGAATAATAACGGTACAGGAACCCACCTCGAACAGATTAAAAAAATTAAAGCCAAATTATTAAGTATTACACGTCTACAGTTAGATGGTCTAAAAATCAAATTAAAAGCTAAATCATACATAGAGGAAGAAACAGCTTCAATGTATTACTTGGTGAAACATCAGGCCAATCGGAGACGTACTTTTATTGATGAAATAACAACAGAAGATAATTAGGAACCAATCTGAAATAGTGTGTGCCATCCACCAATACTTTACAAAACTTTACACAGAAGACACAATCGACGAGGAGGCGAGTACTGAAATACTGAATTCTTTAACCAATTCGATTACCACGCAAGAAAACGACTCCCTGTTTACTGAATTTAGATAAGACGAAATTTTTGAGCTTGTAAAAACAGCACTTCCTCATAAAACAGGAGGCCCTGACGGACTGCCAAAAGAATTGTACCAGAAATTTGGCACATAATTGGCCCCAAATTTACAGAGGTAATAAATGAAATCATTAAAGGCGGAGAGACTCCAGCAGAACTCAAAGAAGGGAATAATGTCTTAATTCCTAAAAATAAAGGTAAAAAGAAAATCGATAACTTTAGACCAATCATGTTAATGAACTACGACTACAAGACAATAACACGGGAATTTAAGGAAAGAATCATCCCCCCCCCCTCCTACAGAACTTCATAAAAAGCTACCAAGTCTGTTTCCCTGGCAGAATAATCATGTCTATTCTCTCCGAATATAGAGATCTGATATCAATTGCCTCTGTAACAAATATCAAAACCACATTACTTTTCATAGACTAATGTAAAGTCTTTGACCATGTCAGCTACATCTATATAGAATCAGCAGTGAAACAAATGGGATTTAACGATCGTGCAGTTCGTGTTCTTTACCACATGATGTCAGGAATAACAGCAAAAGCTTTCGTAAACGGACAGTCAAGAAAAGTTATTCACATTCAAAGAGGCGTTCCACAAGGGAGCCCGTTATCAATGCTGTTATACGTTCTGTCATTGGAACCATTACTAAGACGACTCAGTCAGACTAACGGGAGTAACAATTTCCGGGCAAACCCTGACCGCAATGGCGTACGCAGATAGTGTTGGTGTCGTGATAAGAAACGAAGAAGAAATAGATATTCTGCAACAAGAACTAGAAAAATTCTGTAGAGCGTCAGGAGCAAAGGTTAATACACACAGGAGCAAAATTTTAAGTCTTAGAGGATTCGAGCATTTAAACATACAATGGGCTAAACGGGTAGACACCCACAAGATGTTAGGAATCTGTATAAGCAACTGTCCCATGAAAATGGCCGTAATTAACTGGCAAGAAACGACAAACAGAATACAAGGCCCTCTTAAAGAACTAGAGTGGCGTTCTGCAAACTTAGTGCAGAACATAAGAATAATAAACATGTACATATTTTCCAAAGCACATAGCGCAAATCTTCCCAGCACCCAAGCTACAGGCAAAAAAGATCATGAAACTTGCGAATAGATATATATGGAAAGGAAATATTTTCAAAGTGAAACTTGAAACTTCAACAAAAGTAAGAATGGATGGTGGTTTAGGACTTACCGACATAAGTAGAAAAGCATGTGCATTATATATAAAAAGAAACCTATTTATGACCAATAAAGACCGAAATAACATTACGTCAAAACTGTTCACAGCGGTTCGTCCAGAAAGCATACAACCCCCGATCAATGTAGGTAAAATTAACAGTAAGCTAGAGCACATAAAGGAATTTTATGTAGAAATAAGTTATTTGGAAACAGACACACTACATAAGACTAATATAACAACAAGAGAACTAGTAGATAAATAGATAAAATCGGACACGACGAATAAAATTGAAATGCAGCACCCGAACGTAACGTGGACATGTGTATGGACCAATCTAAACCGAAAAATCTATCCAACTGAGGTAATATCTACATGGAACAAGGTTATAAATGACATCGTACCAACTAATGAGAATCTCAATCGAATAGGACTCTGTGATACACACAAATGCATAAAATGTAGTTTAGTAGACACGCTACCGCACAGATTTATGTGCTGCGGACATGCACATAATTGGAACTAGGTGAGACAAAAACTAGGACTCCTCTCAAAAAGTGATGGAAATAACTACACAACGGATATACTCCTACGACCTGATCAGACACTTTATCCGGAAAAGAAAACCAACAGTATGGTGTGGCTCATAAGCCATTACGTCAACTATATAATCAATAACAATAGAAGTGATAGTGCAATAAAATTTACATACAATCAGCTTACTGGCAATCGAAGAAAATCGGGAATGCCGGCCGCGCGAGCCGAGGGGACTGAGGCGCTCCAGTCACGGTCTGCACGGCCACTACTGTCGGGGGTTCGAATCCCCCCTCGGGCATGGATATTTGTGCCGTCCTTAGTATAAGGTAGTTGATAAGTAGTTTGTAAGTTTAGGGACTGATGACCCCGTAGTTAAGTCCCATAAGCTTAACAAACATTACTGCTTACATTACTGCTTAAAATCGGGAATAACAAAACTTTATTTGGTAACATGATTGACATAGTCTCTGAAAAGAAAGGAATAGGATAAAACAAATATTAGAAAATAAGAGTTTAGTTACAATGAACCAGAAACTTCTTCCGCGATCAAAAAAGTAAATTTGTAAATAAGAAGTACCAATTAGGGATTAAGCAAAAAGTAACTTTATTTGAAATTGAACGAAGAGAGAGAATATTTACGTTTTCAGAACTGTTTTACTTGTGTCACCTTAGTTAATAAAGGAACAAGAAGCGTTCGCTTCGGAATTCTGTGGGCGACGGTCCGAAAGCATCGCTCCGATTTTGATTTGCTGTTTAATGGTTAAAAAAGGAGAATGTTGTGTCTGCACTGGTTTGAACGCCAAGCAGCGTTATTTTGATTTTATACGAAGAATGTTTTGATTTTCTATGTTAATGGTTTTCGTCGTTTATTTAGGTAAAATTGTGTTAAATACACGGGGACAAAGTTTTGTTATTTGTTTATAGTAAATGTGTGTTGTGGAGGCGTCAGATGAAGCGCCACCGGCCCACACTGGCCGCGCTGGCTCCACTGCCGCTGCCTCGGCACCAGCATTGTTTTGTGTCTGCTCTGGTTTGGAAAAAAAAAAAAAAAAAAAAAAAAAAAAAATAGCGCATTGAGGCGCTGTGCTGCGATGCGCGAAGCCATTCGCCGTCGGGGATTCGAATCCCTTCTCGGGCATGGGTGTTTGTGCTGTCTTTAATATAAGCTAGTTCATAAGTAAAAGGATGGGGCCCCTCCACGCCCACACCAAAGTGGTGGCCATCACAAAAGTTCTACTGTCACCGTATTTGGTTAGTTTGCTGAGGTGGATCACGGGATGTGGGAACCGCGATGTTGTCCGTACGTGTGGGCACGGTGCATCAGGAGATAGAATTTGGTCGAAAGGTAAACGAAGGGTAAAGGTATGTAAGGGAAGAGGAGAAAAAGTGCCAAGGCAAGAAAATGTTCAAATGTTTGTTAAGCTTATGGGACTTAACTACGGGGTCATCACGCCCTAATCTTACAAACTACTTATGAACTACTTACGAACTAGGACGGCACAAATATCCATGCGCGAGGGGGCATTCGAACCCCCGACCGTAGTGGCCGTGCAGACCGTGACTGGAGCGCTTCAGTCCCCTCGGCCAGCGCGGCCGGCGCCAAGGCAAGAGCCAAGGGGGAAAAAAAAAAAACTCTGCGACAGTGGGGTAGGTTGCCAGAGCAGTAGCAGTATCCTATCTGCGACAGATCATGTAAGGTTTGTTAGTGTCAGTAAAGGGTATAACTCGGTACCATAAACTTTGCTAGGTTTGTCATAAAGAATCAGTCCGGTTGGTGCGAGGTTCTGCTGCAGTGCGTAAGTAGATCGTAAGTTTAGTTAAGTCCTATAAGCTTTACAAACATTTGATTTTGGGATTCGAACCCCCCGCTGGCAGCGGCCTCGCACGCCGTGACATGACGCCTTAACACGCTTGGCCACTCCCGGCCGGCATCTGAGACAATTAAAACATGTAATGGTGATAAAATATGGAGACAATAATACAAAGTACATGGTGACTGTAATAGAAGACATAAACAAGTTGAAAGACAGGGTTATATGGAGTATTTGATAGAACATAGAAACATTGACGACGAAGAACGCCCACAGCTGTAGACAGGGAGCCGCGGTGGAGTAGCCTAGCGGTTTAAAGCACATCGCTGCGGAGCGCGCGGTTGCTCGCCGTGGAGGTTCGAGTCCTCCCTGGGGCATGGGTGTGGGTGTTTGTCCGTAGGTTAATTTACCTAGGTTTAAGTAGTTTGTAAGCTACGGACTGATGACCACGCAGTTTGGTCCGATAGATTTACAGACATGTAAACACGGAGGCACAGAAAAACGCAGACGATCGCACTGGGCGTCGGCTGCTGGTTGGACGTTCGCTGCTTATTTTAAAACCGCACTGACAAGGAGACCACATGGGAATCGGATTGTAGATTTTTTTATATATATTTATGGTACGTGAAGTTCAGAACTTAAATAACATTCAGGCTAAGGCGTTCTACCCATCTCTGAAAACTTCTCGAAAAACTCGACTTGGAAGTTTTGCAAGTACATTAAGTATCTATAACAAAAAGGATTGCTGCACCTTTCGGTATAACTGAGGTGAGCCTGGCGCCGTGGCTCGGTCAGAGCAATCGTCGTCCTTTGTAATAAAAAAGCTGAGCCAAAAACGCATCGAACAAACATAATCAGCGACGGAAAGCAACAGAACTACCTCTAGAGCAAAGGGAAGAAATTATGGTAGCCTTCTGGCCTCTCAACGATGCAGTCGGTGGTTCGAATACCACTATAACAGACGTTTTTCGTTGTTTTCGAATACTTACATCATTTTAATACCTAGTGGTAATTTTTATGAACAATGCACGCATTTTTGCTTATTCATAAGTTTCTATATTTTATAAAACGTTGTCAATCACGATGATTTAAATTCAAAGAAAGAAAACACAAAAAACAAATTTCATATTTGTGGCAATACTGAAAAATAAAAGTCCTTCATTTTGACAGGATAAATTTTAGGTGTAAGAAGAGGATTTCCATCAAAAGGTGTTGTTTGTTTCCACGATAGTGCCCGACCTCATGTGGCGAATGTGACCAAACAACTCTTACGGGAATTTCACTGGGACGTGTTTGATCATCATCCGTATAGTCCGGGCCTCGCTCCTAGCCACTTTCACCTCTTCTTACACCTAAAAATCTATCCTTGGTAGTCAACATTTCAACGATGATGATGAGCTGAAAGAACATGCTACCACATGGCTGAATACACAGGCGGCAACCTTCTATGAAGAAGGCATACAGAAACTTGTGCCACGCTATGACAAGTGTCTACAAAATTTCGGGAGCTATGTAGAAAAGTAGTTTAACAGTTGTAGATTTTTGTACAATAAATATTTTTTCTGTATCTGTACACGTTTGTTTTATATAACCAAACGGAACTTACTTTCTGGACGTATCTCGTACCTTGACAACACACGGAAGTAGACTCGTGAAAGGGAATTATAGAGACATTTAAGTCTAAACAGAAGCGTTTCATTAGTTATTTCTCGACTGACTCACACAAAACAACATTTCTGATAGATCGCCTAAGTTATCAGCAATCGAAAACTGAGGAAAGTTAGCGCCAAATGTTTCGATTTTTGCTATCTTCTTAGTTTATCCGTAATACCTACTGTGAAGTCTTCGCGTGTATTTTTATTTGGTTTTAAAGTGAATCAGTTTCCATTGTGTGTTTCGCAGTGGAAATGAAGATGTGAAAACACAACGAACCAATAAGATTAAATTGTGTATTTATTTTATATAACTAAACGGAACTTACTTTCTGGGCGTACCTCGTACGTTGACAACACACGGAAGTAGACTCGTAAAAGGGGATTATAGAGACATTGAAGTCTAAACAGAAGCGTTTCATTAGTTATTTCTCGACTGACTCACACAAAACATTTCGCAACGCTTTAAAAGAACCAATACTGATAGATCGCCTAAGTTATCAATAATCGAAAACTGAGGAAAGTTAGCGCCAAATGTTTCGATTTTTGCTATCTTCTTAGTTTATCCGTAATACCTACTCTGAAGTCTTCGCGTGTATTTTTATTTGGTTTTAAAGTGAATCAGTTTTCATTGTGTGTTCTCACAGTGGAAAAGAAGATGTGAAAACACAACCAACCAATAAGATTAAATTGTGTGTTTATTTGAAGATATGGGATGAACAATATTCGTGGGTACAGCCCATGGCCAACAACTTTCTCACATCTTGTAGAGCTACCACAAAATATGATACGCGAGTAAAAGTAAGCAACGTATTTCTAATTTTTTATGTTTACATCCTCATTGTCATCCAATCCAAGGAAATACGTGCAGTTGAATTTTACTGAGACGAAATTTCCCTTATTCTCCCTTATAATCATGGTCAGATTTTGGTCATTTCCCTTAAACCTCTGATCATAAGTTGGTTGCAATAGCTATAGCTGTTGGTCATCACATTCAGTGTTGCTTTACTAACACGTTACTAAATCATATAAACGATTAAGGACTTTCAGTATGTGTGATTAGTTAAGCTTACATGGATTCTTTCAACGGTGTCATTTTTTATCAACTAAGGGAGGGGGGGGGGGGGAAGGGGATGCGGACGCCACAGTGGGGGCGCAAGTTTTGGAGGCGGAGAATCCCGTAAGCGACCGGCTGCGAACAGCGGGCAAATTGAAGAGCGCCTCGGCGGCCATTGTGGTGGCAAACTTCCGGGACAACTTTAAATTTGCTTAGGACTTTTCTGATTAGACTGTCTATTCATTCCAGTTACGTCGCAAAAACTATGTCTCATTTAAATATATAAATACAAAAGAGCTTCAGACTCTTTGAATATTCAGCGACTATCAGTTATGTGCAAATTTATTTCACATACAATGTAGAAATCGGCCAACAGCGTTTCTTCTTACAAATTAAACCGAATTATAACATTTACTCTTTTAGTGTTCTAAGTGCAGGAAATGGACGAAATGTGTTGCCAGACACGATTTTTTGGCACATTCTCAGTATATTCGACGATGGTGAAACTATTGTACAAACAGTAATTTCGGAAGATGTTTTTGCTTGAGTGGCTGCTGTATTTTCCAATATATGTTGATATATTATAGCAAAATGAAACCTTTTGAATCTCATGTCGACCAGTACTGACTAAAGCAGTCAATGTTAAAAAATCGATTGTGAAAATGAAAGATCTCATGAGATACATAAACTTAATATAGCTTCTTACCTTGTGAATACACCAACCAGCCACTACCAATTTCTTTTACAAACACGATGTATGTAATCACTGTTTTTAACCTAGATCATGTAACATTAGCATTAGGGTATCTAGCACGCATATTACCATTTTTAATGCTGTAATCCAAATATCTTACAGTAGTGTGAACTGCTCAAAGTCGCAAACTATCGACATTGGGTACAACTTTACAATGTGCACCCTGTGTAGCTATGTACCATTCATAATATGGAACTATACACAGTTCTGCAAAACCATTCAGTTGTTATACCCATATGTAAAGCAGATGACATTTAATTCTATATTACAAATTGCTAACATGAATTTCAGAAACAAAAATTCGAACTGCAATGAGGCAACTGATCTCGTGCCCCCAATAGTTGTTTTACACCACCAGAAACTGAAACTTTATGACCCTCCTGTCCACCAGTACTGCCTACAATGCTTCGTTCTTAAGAGCTACCAGTATTATAAAAGTCTGTTATTTATTTCATTCAAAATCATATATTCTCTTGACCAACAGCCTGTAAAGCAAGAGTTACTATCTCTGAACACAAGTAGTAGGCCTACTTGTATTCCCGCTAAGGATAAATGGGAAGACAGTATTCATTTCTTTACTGCGCGATTACCTCACGATAACCTACTGCAAGAACGAAGAAACCTATAGTAAATTTGCAAATTTATACCATTGTGCTCCATGTATATTGCCATAGTCAAACAGTACAGACGTGACTGCAAACTGAGTATATATACCACAATAGCAGTATAATACTCGATTCATCTCCTAACAACACTCGTATTGATCTGACGCTTGCGAAAAAGGCGATCGTGTGAAACCCAGCTCGCGCTATTCGTCCACGAGACTCAGAGGGCCATAGACACGGGTTCTCAGGTAGATGCTGTGTTTAATACTGTTCCCCACAGACGTTAAATGAACAAAGTAAGAGCATATGGTCTGTCAGACTAATTGTGTGGTTGGATTGAGGAGTTCCTAGATAACAGAATGCAGCATGTCATTTTCAATGGAGAGAAGTCTTTCGAAGTAAGACTGATCTCAGGGGTGCCACAGGGGAGTGTCGTGGATCCGTTGCTGTTCACGATATGACCTTGCGGATAACATCGGAAGTTCACTGAGGCTTTTTTCGGATGATGCTGTAGTATATAGAGAGATTGTAACAATGGAAAATTGTATTGAAATTCAGGAGGATCTGCATCGAATTGACGCGTGGTGCAGGGAGTGGCAATTGAATCTCAATGTAGACAAGTGTAGTGTGCTGCGAATACATAGAAAGAAAGATCCTGTAAAATTTAGCTACTATAGCTACTACACTATAGCAGGTGAGCAACTGGAAGCTGTTAATTCCATAAATTATGTGGGAGTAGGCATTAGGAGTGATTGAAAATGGAACGACCATATAAAATCAATCGTCGGTAAATCAGATGCCAGACTTAGATTCATTGGAAGAATCCTAAAGACTTGCAGTCTGAAAACAAAGGAAGTAGGTTACAGTACACTTGTTCGGCCACAGCTTGAATACTGCTCACCGTTGTGGGATCCGTACCAGGTGGGGTAGATAGAGGTAGTAGAAAATATCCAACGGAGAGCAGCGCGCTTCGTTACAGGATCATTTGGTAATCGAGAAAGCGTTACGGAGATGATCGATAAACTCCAGTGGAAGACTCTGCAGGAGAGACGCTCTGTCGCTCGGTACGGGCTTTTGTCGAAGTTTTGAGAACATACCTTTACCGAGGAGTCTAGCAGTCTATTGGTTGCTCATACGTATATCTCGCGAAGAGAACATGAAGATAAAATCAGAGAAATTAGAGCCCACACAGAGGCATACCGACAATCTTTCTTTCCGCGAACAATACGTGACTGGAATAGGAGGGAAAACCGATAGTGGTATTCAAGTTACCCTCCGCCAAACACCACCGGGTGGCTTGCGGAGTATAGATGTAGATGTAGACTGTAATGGCAGCCGGCCGAAACTTTAAATTATCCCTGGGACAGAATCGCCGTCAGGGAGTCTAGTTATTTGTACAACGTCTTTGGAGAAAACAGTGGTAGTGGTGAAAGTGGTGGAGGTGGCAGCAGAGACACTGGCTATAGCGGAAGCCATAACATAGGGCGACGCATGCCTCAGTAGGCTAGAGACCCTGTATCCCTACGTACACTATGTGGTCAAAAGTATCCAGACAGCTGGCTGAAAATGACTTACAAGATCGTGGCGCCCTCCATCGGTAATGCTGGAGTCAAAATGATGTTGGACTACCCTTAGCCTTGATGACAGCGTTCACTCTTGTAGGCATACGTTCATCAGGTGCTGGAAGGTTTCTTGGGGAATGGCAGCCCATTCTTCACGGACTGCTGCACTGAGGAGAGGTATCGATATAGGTCGGTGAGGCCTGGCACGAAGTCGGCGTTCCAAAACATCACAAAGGTGTTCTATAGCATTCAAGTCAGGACTCTGTGCTGGTCAGTCAATTACAGGCATGTCATGTCGTGTAACCACTCGGCCACAGGCTGCGCATTATGAGCAGGTGGTAGATCGTGTTGAAACATGTAATCGCCATCTCCGAATTGCTCTTCAACAGTGGGAATCTAGGAGGTGATTAAAAATGAATGTAGGCCTGTGCTGTGATAGTGCAGTGCTAAACAACAAGGGGTGCAAGCCCCCTCCATGGAAAACATGACCACACTATAACACTACCGACTCCGAATTGTACTGTTAGCGCTACACAGGCTGGCAGATGTTCACCGGGTATTCGCCATACCCACGCCCGCCATCGAATCGCCACATTGAGTACCGTGATTCGTCACTCCACACAGCGTTTTTCCACTGTTCAATCGTCCAATATTTACGTTCCTTACACCAAACGAGGCGTCTGACTGGCGTGATGTGTGGCTTACGGGCAGCCGCTCGATTATAAAATCCAAGTTTTCTCACCTCCCACGTAACTGTCATAGTACTTGGAGTGGATCCTGATGCAGTTTGGAGCACTGTGCAATGGGCTGCATAGATGTCCGCCTATTGCAATGAACGACCCTCTTCAACTGTCTTCGGTCTCCGTCAGTAAACAGACGATGTCGCTTTCATGCTGTACTTGTCCCTTCACGTTTTCACTTTACTATTGCATCATAAATAGTGGACCTAGGGATGTTTAGGAGTGTGGAAATCACGCATACAGACTTCTGACAAAAGTGACATCCAATCACCTGACCACGTTCGAAGTCCGTGAGTTTCGCGGATGCCCCATTCTGCTCTCTCACTATGTCTAATGACTACTGAGGTCGCTGATATGGAGTAACTGGAAGTAGGTGGCAGTAAAACGCACCTGATTTGAGTGTCCGGATGCTTTCGATTACACTTCACTAGACTGGTCCTTTGCAGCACTATGCGGCCGCCCAAAACCTGCGCCACCTTGTGTAGCAGGGACAGAACTCGTCTGTTGCTGTAAAGAAATAACATTGATCATATGTAAACAGTCAGTTATCGACATCGCTCTACCCAACACATGTATCCAACAAAGAAACAACATTGGTTATATACGAGGTTAAGTCAAAAAGAATCTGCAATGTAGCTACAACTTTTATTGTAATAAAGATAGGACACTTACATGAATAAAATTTATCAATATAGTCTCCTTGGTTTTCAACCTGAGAAAAGAATTTTTTCAGCTGGGGAGCAAGCCGTGCATGCACCACGTTCCTCATTTCTTGGTTAGAGGTGAACCGACGGCTACTAGTGGACCACACTAGTCAGAAGGGGCAAGATCAGGACTATATGGAGGATGAGCCGTTATGGCAGACTTGAGCTTCCGCAGCGTTTCAGCAGTGTGGGCAGCTGTACGTTTACGTGCCTTGTCGTGCAACAGTAGTCCTCGGCGTTTGCTTCGAATTTCGGGCCTTAACTTGGGGATGATTCGTATGCAGAACCATGTCTAATTTTCAGACAATGTACCACTTCATCAATAGTGACGCGTCTGTCTGAAAGAACCCTGTCACGTGCCAGCTCAGAGTTGTCATCATTTATGGCCGTCAATGGTCATACGGCACCAAGGAAAAAAAAAAAAAAAATCTATCGGACCAAACTGCGTGGTCATCAGTCCGTAGCCTACAAACTACTTAAACTAAGGTAAACTAACCTAAGGACAAACACACACACAGACACACACACCCATGTCCTAGGGAGGACTCGAACCTCCGACGACGAGCAACCGCGCGCTCCGCAGCGAGTCGCTTTAGACTGCTCGGCTACTCCACCACGGCCGTCCGGCTCCTTCCCCATGCGTGACACTTGTGCGACCGTGTTTTAATGTCTTAATCTATTCGTAGACACTCCGCTGTGGTAAGACACTATTCCCGTATTGTGACGAAAGCCTTTGATGGATTTTGGCCCATGATACACCTTCCCATCACTGCTCGTTGTTCCTCTTTGGCGCAAACTTCTAATGGAGCGACCATGAATTATGTGCAACAAAAGAAAGTGAAATGGTGGAACTCGAATCGAAATTTCATAGCATGACCAAAACATAAAAATAAAATAAACTAAGACAGAATCCAGTGTAAACAATGTAAGAAAAGTTATAGGTACATTGCAGATAATTTTTGACTTACCCTCGTAAAATGAAACACGATTATAAATTACTGATGCCATCCATCAGGAAGACAAAACCTGCAGCGCTACAGTGAAGGAGGGTTCAACAAAAAGAGAAGATTATTGTGTGGCGAACTGGATAAAGACTGAGGAAAAGAATTGGCAGGTTTTTGTTTGGAGTGTGGTACTCTATGGGGCAGAAACATGGATACTGAGACGAGAGGATGTAAAAAGGCTAAAAGCATTTAAGATGTGGACGTGGAGGAGAATGGAGAGGATAAACTGGAATAATCATATGGACTGTCTACTTAACATGAAGTCCGCCTTCGTAGTTCAGTAGACAGTGCAGGGTACTCGGCTTCGATTTCCGGTCGGGGACTGGATGTTGCGTCGTCCTCATCATCATTTCATCATCATCATCGACATGCAAGTCGCTCAAGTGGCGTCACCTGAAGACTTGCACCAGGCAGTCCGAACACGATCCCATGTGGGGTCTAACGGGCAAAAATGCCAGATGAAATCATCATCATCATCACTTACATCAAAATGATCCTTACAGACATAAACGTACGAAGTGAGCACTTTGTCATTTGTATCTCTGCGAGCTAGTTTTAGCACATTTTACGCATTTCGCATTGCCTGGAACCTTTCAAACACAAATTTATAACTGTATTAGTACAGTGTAGTACTACGGAATACTTGTAGACGATTTTTCGAAGCCGGCCGCGGTGGCCGAGGGGACTGAGGCGCTTCAGTCACACTCTGCACGGCCACTACGGTCGGGGGTTCGAATCCCCCCTCAGGCATGGATATTTGTGCCGTTCTAGTTCGTAAGTAGTTGATACGTAGTTTGTAAGTTTAGGGACTGATGACCCCGTAGTTAAGTCCCATAAGATTTACAAACATTTGAACATTTTTTGATTTTTCGAAACGGAAACGCCGAAACTATATTTCACTGTTGGTGGCAGGAGCAGCATTGTGTGGGTTGACGTCAGCGGAAATATATGATTCAAATAGAGAGTTTTAGTGGACTCTCATTGTTATTTTCAGTTCTGTTTTTAATATTACAATTTATGAGCAAATAAAGGCGTGTTATGAACGTAATTAACAATTCAAGACGATATTGAATATAAGGAGAGGCGTTGAATTAAAACTTCTTCTGTAGCCGAGATTCGAAGCTCGGACCTCATGCTTACTAGCTAGACGCTCTAATCACTCAGCTATCGCATCCTTATTGACACCCTAACTGCGTGGGCTGTCTTAAAGCACGTGTCTCTCCACAAGATAAACTTTAATTCTGCCTCGATGTTCCCCTATGTAAACCTTTCAATGTTTCAGGAGGTCCCAGGTTCGAGTCCCAGCCGCAGCAGAAATTTTAGTTTAACGCCTCTCCTTCTATTCAATATCTTCGATGTTATGAGACAATATATGTCTCAGTAAATTGTATTTTTTTTATATTTACATCGTCTATGCCTGAAGTACAAGGTGAGACTGTTCCAATTAACGTTCATTTCTTGTGTGCTATTCTGATACTGGAGAGCCTTGGCAATATTAATGTGTATTACACAGGAGAACGTCGATGAACAACCAAAGTTTGTATTATGCAGGGAGATGTGCCTTAAGTAGTCCATTCACGTGCAGTATCAATATGGCTGTAATAGCTGAGTGGGGGGGGGGGGGGGGGGGGTCGGCCGGCTGGGGCCGTGGCGAGCGGACGCGGCGGTGTTTACGTGTCTGCTGCTGTCGCCTGAGCGCTGTTTCCGGGTGACTTGACGCTCTCGTAGCGGCCGCAATAACGTGTTATTGTGTGAATCATGACTAGAACACGAACATGACTGAAGTACCAAGAAGAGATACTTTGAAGTTTGTATTTGATTGCAACTATGCACGACCGAAGTCATATGAAATTGAATCATGGATTGAGGAATCACTGAAAAGTTCCTTTGGCGATATTATCGGTGTCCATCTCTCAATAGTTAGCAGTACTGTGTATATTAAGTTCAAAAGTCCGGAAATTTGTGACGAAATTGTGCAGTCCCGTGCTGGTGATCTTAAATTCAAGCACCGTGATGGGAATGTTGGTGAAGTTAAAGTGACGCACGCGGGGTTTGGTATTCGGACAGTCCGAATATTCGAACTACCGTTTGACGTTCCTGCAGAAGAAATTAATGCCGCTTTGGCGAAATATGGAAAGGTCATCAGCAATGTTCCTGAAAAATGGATGTCGTTTAAGGTACCTGTTTTGAACGGTGTTCGGCAGGTGAAGATAGAATTAAAGACACATATTCCATCATATATTTCGATCTGTGGCTATAGGGCGATTATCATGTACGACGGTCAACCGCGTACTTGCTCTGGTTGCGGTCCAACTGGTCATGTTCGAGCCCAATGTATTCAGAGAAGGGTGACACAGGTACCTTCAGGCGAAACAGCGCCAGCTGACAGGATGACGACCCTCCCGATCTCTTATGTGGCTGCGGCCCGATTGCGCATGAACACGCCGGAGCACCCTCATTTCAGTGAATCGTCCGGTACTACAGAAGCTGTTCAAGAGACGTCTATGGAAATTCCCAACCAAGATAATTCTACCGAAGATGTGTCAATGGAACATGATCAACCGGAGGGTACGAGCTCGGCTGGCCTCCAATACGGTGCTCCAGCCCAAGAAGACGGAAAGCGTCCGAGTCCCAGAAGCGAACTGGAATCCAACCCAGTGGTAAACGAAGAACGAACTCCGGGAAAGGAAACCTGCTCCTCAAAAAATCAACCAGCAGTCTCTCCCAAGAGACACAAAAAAACGAAGAATAGCCCATCAAGACGCAGAGAAGACAGTGCCAATATTGCCCGAGAAACTGACGGAAATTGGTCTCACTTTACCTGACACCACATCAGCAAATTCCGATCCGAAGCAGCAGAATGGTAGCAAACGGGTGTCGGAAATCTCCCCACCTAATATCAAGCCGGGGGACTATGAAGCTGTGGAAGACCCACCGGGATTACAACCCGTCGGTAGGGAGAGGCAAAGTCTAACGGAAAACGGCACACAAAGCAAGACTGCCTCAGCCCATATACTGAACTGGGCAGATGACGGGGAAGATGTGACAATGGAGCAAGAAACGGGTAGAGCTGGACCACCAACAGACGATGTATCAGCCACAACGAGAGAAGAATTATACGACCTGCCTCTCCAGTCCCGTCGGATGATACAGAGTACCGTTTCTAACAACCATTAATGCTTTTATCGACATCGTACCTCTGCGCCCTGGTTGGAGAGTGTAATTCTAACACTGAATGCCTGCGTTTCAGGATTACAAGGTAGCCACCATAAATATAAACAAGATCATCTCACAACAGAAGATACACAGTCTTCGTGATTATTTATACAGCTGTGATGCTGATATCGCTCTGCTGCAAGAGGTAGACAGCGAATTTCACCCAGATATTCCGGGATACGATGTACTCAGAAACACCACCCCAGGTAGTACTACGGGAACTGCTCTCCTAACCAAAGAGGGCGTGATTGTATCGGATGTCGAGCGATTGGAAAATGGCAGAGGGATATCGTGTCTCATTAATGGAGTTAGATTCATAAATATATATGCCCCTTCCGGGAACCAAAATAGAACAAGTAGAGCCCAGTTCTTTGCCAGTGATTTATTGTATCTCCTCCGGCGCAATCGGGAGGACGTTGTAGTCGGAGGCGACTTTAATTGTGTCTTGAAGCACAAGGACCAATGGCCGAACTTTAATGGATGTCCAACTCTTGCAGAAATGGTACACCAATTAGAACTAGAGGATACTTGGGAAATAATAAACGGCGACCAACGGTGTTTTACGTATCATACTGCGACAACTGCCAGTCGCTTGGATAGAATTTACGTCAGTAAAACTTTGCGGGAGACAGTATCTGCAACGGAAACGTGGCCACTGTACTTTTCAGATCATTCGGCGTATCACTGCACCATTCGCATGACACGGCAGAAAACGTTCCGTGGCAGAACAGGATGGAAGTTAAACGTCGATATTCTCAGGGACCAAGAGTTGAGAGAACGGATGCAAGAGGCCTGGCATACCTGTTTACGCCGACAACACACGTTCCCATCGGTACTTCTGTGGTGGTGCCACTGCGCAAAACCTAAATTAATCAGCGTTTTGAAAGCGTATAGTTATGAGAGGAACCGACTACAGAAAGAAACCTTTGAGTTTTACTTTCGATGTCTTCGTGAACTGTATTCTGATATACCTCTCACGCCGGAGAAGTTCATCCAAATTAAAAGGATTAAAGCAAAGTTATCCCTTCTGAAACGGAAACAAATGGAAGGAATTAAAATCCGTTCCAGAGATGATAATTGCACCTCCGACGAACATACGTCACCCTTCCACCTCGGGAGAGAGAAGCGTCGCGCAAGACAAAAACTTATCACTCGTATAAAGAAAGAAGACGGTAATTTCGCGACGACTCAGGCTGAAATAAAAGAGTATATAACGGATTACTACCAGCGATTGTACACAGCAGAGCTGGAGGATGACGAAGCAATACGTACAATGAAAAGTTATCTTACAATGACACTTACAGAGACCGACAGGGAATCATTAAGTTGTGACATCGCCGCGGACGAGTTACAGGAGGCACTGAAAAAGGCTCAGCCTAATAAATCGCCCGGAAATGATGGACTACCAATAGAATTTTACAAACAGTTTTGGTATCTAATGGAACTATGCTTTGTAAGCATGTGTAATGAAATCAAAGCGGGTCAGCAACTACCAGCAGGCTTCAATGACAGTATAATAGTACTGGTTCCGAAAGAACACCCACATGAAGATATCAATAAATTCCGTCCCATCTCTCTCCTGAACTCTGATTATAAGATTGTAGCCCGTGTCATAGCAGCTAGAATTAAAAATGTTCTAGAAAACATCATACATAATAGCCAGGCAGCAGCAGTACCGGGACGCACTATTTTCAAGAGTCTAGCAGATTATAGGGAGATCATATCTTTCAGTGCCTTAACACGCCCTCAGGCAGCAATTTTAGCTTTAGACCAATGTAAGGCTTTTGACAGGGTTTCACATCGCTACCTGTTCGATATCATGAATCATCTCGGATTTGGTGTACCTTTTATTACGATAATTCAAAATATGTAAACTTCTGCCAGCTCCAAACTCATTGTCAATGGTCAGTTCACCCGTCAGATCCCTATCCAAAGGTCAGTCAGACAGGGGTGTCCTATGTCTATGCCCCTATATGTTATAGCAATTGAGCCTTTGGTTAGAATGCTTAATTGCAAGCTTCATGGTCTAACCCTCTATTCTACGACGATAAAATGCATAGCATTTGCGGACGATGTGGGTGTCATTGTACGCTCGGAGCAGGACCTTCGAGACGTTACCACTAATATGGCTGAATATGAACGAGCATCGGGTTCTACACTAAACTACAGGAAAACTCGTCTCATGCCGATAGGGAGTGGATTTCGCACAGATGCCAACTGCCCATACAGAGTGTGCGATACCATGAAGGTGCTCGGGATAAAGATGAGCAGTTGTCCTCTGAAAACAACTGCAGGCAACTGGAAGGACCTTCTGGCCATGACGAGAGGCTACTTACAATACAACAAAGGACGTGAACAGGACTTGGTGCAGAAAGTACACTTCGTCAACACCAGAATCCTCTCGAAACTATGGTACGTTGGACAGATAATACCTGTGGTAGACAGTGTTGCCAGGAAAATTATGTCGGCAATAGGTTGGTATATTTGGAGGGGAAATATATTCAAGGTGGGGATCAATGTCGTTACCCTTCCACCAGAAAAAGGAGGCCTTGGTCTCAACGATGTTTCATATAAATGCAAGGCACTTCTGATAAGGCGCATTATTCAGCTGTGCCACAAATATCCGGATAGTGCGCTAAGTATGGCCATAAGGATATATAAGCCTCAGAGTATACAAGTACCAATTCACCTTGGCGACACGCATTACAAGGTGAACCACATTAGGATGTTTCTCTTAGAAATTAGCTACCTCCGAATGAAATCGAGCGCCTCACTACATGAACTTACCACCGCTCAACTGTACCGCCTTATGAACGACAGTGGAAGGGTGAACCGAATGGAATTAAAATACCCCGATAAGGATTGGACTGTTATATGGAAAAACATCAACAACAAAGTGCTCGATACGGATATAAGATCAACCTGGTACAAAATAGTGAATGAGACGATACCAACAAGAGAAAAACTTCACAAAATACATTTGTCCGTCACCGACGAATGCAGGGAGTGCCATCTCATCGACACCTTGCAACACAGATTTGTCTGTGGAGAAAATAAACTCATATGGGAATGGTGCAGGAAAATCCTGGCTTCAATTTGCAGAACAGCACCGCAACACATCTCTCTGATGTCGGTACTGAAACCTGACGGCAATTACTACCCAATCAGCAAGAAAAACACGTGGACCTGGTTAGTAGGGCATACACTATACTACATAACCAGTGCACAAGACAAGGCCTCATACTCAGGCTATAGAGTATACCTCGCCACAAGAGCCCAACTCTTGGAGAAGGGTGCTAATTACAGGAAAAGATTTGCAAATTACATCACGGCACTACAAATAACGAGTATATGAAGGGAAAAAGAACAAACAGGAAAAAAAAGAAACGAACACAGGACGAAGAAAGACGAATGTGGAAATAAAGGGACGTGCGGCATCCAGTATTCAAGGTTTGCCACCGTCTGTCTATTACTGTTCATTTAGATCATTTTTCTGTAATTCCTTAAGAAGATGGTTTATTTCACCTTGGCTAACCTCGACGTAGAGGGATTGAGTTACCTTTCTTTTACATTTTTCTTTTTATTTTCAAAAGACTTTCATCTCCAGTACTTAGGGAAAGACAAAAGAACAAAGGAAATCACCAGGACATGCGCGACTTTCGGTGACTGGCGCACTCAGGGCTAAGAGACGACAAGTTGAGAGAACGCACGATGAAAATGGGTAACCAGGAAAATGAGACCAGGCATACTGCTTGGGGAAACATAATAAAGCACGTATCGAGAAGACGAGCCTTGAGTGCTGTCGATATGCTGAGGTGGAAGTATGGAGACAATAAAGAGAACACACGTTAAATCAGTGACTTAAGAGGTGTTGCAGGACAACGTTCCCCAGTTTCTTTCCCGAAGAAATTTTAAGTTTCCTTTGTAAATGTCAGTTTCTATGCAGTGACTTCACTGACGAAAAAAGATTATGCACCTTCTTTTGTAGAGAGCTACGATATTATTTTATATAGAGGAAATAAAATGAAAAAGAAAAAAAAGAAAAAAAAAAAAAAAGTGGTTGAAGCGTCTGCCTGGCAAGCAGGAGGTTCCAAGTATATATATATATATTATAAGACAATATATGTCTCAGAAGATTGAATTAAGGCTGCGTCAAACAGGGAGCGGGCAGCCCGCGCGGGCAGAACGCGCTCTTGTCCGCCGCGTTCCGCAACAGCCATACAGAGCGAGGGCGTTCCAGCTGTTGACTGGCACTTGTAGTGCGTGAGTCAGCCGCGGAGCGTATAAACATGACCAGTAGTTCAGATGAAGACGAATTTCTACTTCTCCTCACGGTTGCGTCAAAGAAGCGAAGAAAATGGGTACATGAAATTAATACGAAACGAGAAGAATATGGTAAATTTCATCGTCTTTGTAAAGAACTGTGGCCGTGTGAAGACCGATTTTTTTTCCGAATGTCTCGCGAACAATTTGAAACGATACATAATCTGATTGAGTCACGTATTATAAAAATTCAATCAAACCGGAGAAAGCCTATTGGATCTCTGGAAAGATTGTCAATTTGCTTGAGATAAGGATGTTATTTATTACATTATTATTAATTCATTTTAATGTTTCATTTATTGTTTATTGTAACTATATAAGTTGACTCTTATGAGGCATATTACAACTAATATCACGATTGTAGTTTGAGCTGTAAATAAATTTCCGCCAAAATCCGAAATTACCCTAATATCATTACATTTCTAAAGAGAAAAACAAATACAATCCTGCACTAATAGTATTACATTTCTAAAAAAAAAAAAAAAAAAAAAAAAAAAAAAAAAAAAAAAAAAAAAATTAAATTAAATAAATAAATAAAAAATAAAAAACAACTTAACGTCCATATACAGAGTGAAAATGTCTCTTTCAGGGTTTTCTATAATTGAAAATGACTGTGTGCACTCTCATATACTTGTTTTATTGATGAAACTTCTCCTTCCATGTTTCTGCCTTCTTAGTCGCATTTCTGTGTTCTGTGTCACGTGTGTCATACAGGAATGACTTTGGACGCCCTGTATCGATCACTTTCTATTTCTTCCGCTCCCGCTTTCCCGACCGAGCGAGGTGGCGCAGTGGTAACACACTGGACTCGCATTCGGAAGGATGGTGGTTCAATTCCACCTCCGGCCATCCAGATTTAGGTTTTCCGTGATTTCCCTAAATCACTCCAGGCAAATGCCGGGATGGTTCCTTTGAAAGGGCACGGCCGATTTCCTTCCACATCCTTACCCAAAGCTTCCGAGCGTAAGCTCCGTCTCTAATGACCACGCTGTCGACGGGACGTTAAACTCCAAGCTTCCTTCCTTCCTTCCGTTTTCCCGCAGCGTTCTCTGTAGAAATCACAGCCTGCCCGGTGCACGCGGTGGGCGGCGCGTGCGACCGCTCCCTGTTTGAACGAAGCGGTAAGATCGAATGCAACACACTGCCCGCGCGGGCTGCCCGCTCTCTGTTTGACAGAGCCTTTATTGTTTGAAACTTAAGACGATTTGCATAAAACTGTCAAGTAGTCTATTTTTTTGCCGACATTTGTGTATGTGCACATTGCTATCCCACGATTTTCATGTAGATAATGGTCGTTTCTTTTAGTGCAGTAGGTGTGTTGTGGTGTTGCAGGCCCGGCGCTGGACGACACGTGGCTGCTGGTGCTGGTGTCCTCGTGTGCGGGCGTTCTGCTGCTGGGGGCCCTGCTCGCCCTGCTGCTCCTCAAGTGCAAACTGTACGCTTCTCTCTACAAAACTTCTCGTTTTATTTCACATACACCATGTGATCAAAACAATCCGGACACTCCCAGCTACTCCACATCAGCCAACTCAGTAGTCTTTAGACACGATGAGAGAGCAGAAAAGGCCGTTCCACGGAACTCAGGGACGTGGTCAGGTGGTTCTGTGTCACTTGTGTCAGAAGTCTGTACGCTAGATTTCCACACTCCTAAACATCCCTTGTTCCACTGTTTCTGACGTGATAGTAAAGTGGAAACATGAAGGGACACGTACAGCACGAAAGCTTAAAAGCTAACATCATCCCGACCAGCTGCCTCAGACGACTAGGTATCAACTCTCCCAATCTCGTTTACTAGTAATTAGGATCGCGCCGTTCGTAGAGACCTGGAGAGGTTTGGCATTTTGAGGAAACAACGAAAACTAATCCAACTTTCTTGTAGTCAGTAGCGAATGGACATGTGTATTGTTGATTTGATACACGCCACAGTCCTAAATTCTTTACTTGGAGCTACTGGAGGTGGAGAGGGGGATGTCTGCGATTGTTAAAAACTTTTACCCCAGCAGGAATCAAACCATACCTTAGCCGTTACAAGCTAACATCATCCCGGCTAACTGCCGATTTTCATATGTGGTAGTATAATGTTTTTGTCAAAATGGAGTGCAGAACACTTCGTACGAGAAGTAAAATAGTTCGTTGGTATCTGTCTAGGTAACAGTAATTTCTTTGCCGCGCTGCATGAGGCATCTTGTCGCGGAGTTCCAGCCGCTCCCGCCAGAGGTTCGACTCCTTCCTCGGGCATGGGTAGTTATGTATATGTGTGTCGTCCTTTGCGTAATTTAATTAAAGTAGCATGTACGGCTAGCTAGGGACTGATGACGTCAGCTGTTTGGTCCATTAGGACTACAAAAAAAATTATATACGGTATGTAGAATTATGTAACAATGCATATGCCAGTATAATACGTTTCAAAATGGTCGTTGGTGATTTTGTATGGCATGCTCTATATGCTTATTTAACTATGCTCTCATTTTGCTGAAGTTTGTAGAAAAATGTGTATGAAATCTAACAGGACTTAACTGCTAAGGTTATCAGTCCCTAAGCTTACACACTACTTAAACTATCTTATTTAAAGGACAACGCACACACCCATGCCCAAGGGTGGACTCGAACCACCAATTCGAGCAGCGCGATCCACGACATGATGCCTTAGACCGCGCAATTACTCTGTGCGGCGCTCAAGTTTGTAGCATAGCTCTTACCACAATACACGGAATATTACACATTGAGGAGCGTCGTTTACGCATTAGAAAACGGATTCTAAAACAGAGAAATGTATACAATTTGTAACAGTTGGAATGAAAGCAGAGGAGGTCAATCGAAACACCAAAGCTCTGTATTTCACAGAACAAAGAATGGATTATACGCAAGGAGATATGAAAGAACACGGTCTCATAGAGAGGACTGGTAGACAGTAATGAAACCACAAATTAAAAGAGAAGGTATGCTTCAACAGAACCAATAGATTTGATCATAGCGATTTGAGGGAACAGACCAAAAGGGAATCTGTCGTTAGTATGCAAGAGAGGTGACAGGGAGAGAGAGAGAGAGAGAACAGAGGAGAACAATAAATAAATAAAAGATAAATCGTTTGCTTATTTTGTGAACAGTGTAGGGTGTATTAATGGATGGAAGGGCGGAGAGAGACGTATTTGAAATAATAAAAACTACTTTGACAGCATCCATCTAAACTGATTACTCTGTATGCATGGAGACTGGCTATAACTGAAACTATAAAAATAGGATATTGAGTGAAATAAGAATCATTAAAACTTGAGCCATGGGCAGGAATCGAACCCAGACTTCCATACTTACTTTAATTCAACACTGTTCCTTTCACGCAATGTCTTTCACATATTGATACGGAAAACTGTGTCTAGGTATATAAATTTATAATAAAAATAGGATAATAATGGACCTGTATATTACAAAAAACTACAATATAAAGGTAGCTCAAAGGAAAAAAAACTCTTACTTTACTTCAGTTGCCAAGAGATCTTCCATAGTCTCTTACTTACGAAATATGACAACAGAGACGAGATTAAAAAAAGAAAACAATATTTTAAGGACTAATAATTTATTCATAATCCCACATTATTTGTTTCTTCCGTAATGCAACTCAGCATATAAACTATAATGCAATCAGACCAGCTTCTCTTCAGTAAAAGTGACGGCTCTATCTAGAGTTGGTTGATCACAGTGAGACGGCCTGATTTGTATTTCTGCTTCCCGCCCTTACTACGGTGCCAGGAAGTAAACATTCTGTATTTACGTCAGTGCCCCACTTTGCGCCGTGCTGGGGGCTGTTGGCCACCACCACGACCACCAGCTGGCTGTTTCCGCCAAGCCTCCCCTCGGCACCAGCTGTGGTTGACCGGCCAGCCCGTAGCTCGCGAGCCACAGCTAATACAGGCCCCGGTCGCAAAGCCAGGCTCAACCCTTGAAGTATAACAAGTTTCTGGAAACCTACCCTAAAGTGTAGTAGAAACTGTCACAGCTAGAGCTATTTTGCTATAAAATGAGCAGCCACGTTATCTTTTGACACTTCTTTGAAATATTTAACGAAGTTAAAGAATAGAATCATGATAAACGTAGCTACCACATAATGTTTCACCTAGGCAGCAATATTTTGACACAGGAAACTATCTTTCTTTCCAGTGCTCTGCATTAGATCTAGACATAAGAAAATATGTATTCAACCTAGAAAACTACACACATTGTAAAATTAAACAGTTCTGATGTCAACAACACAAATGTATATATGTAGTATATCATTCACATTTTGTCCACTTATAAAGTGTTCTCATTGTCCCTGAAAAAATAAGTGCTGCACAACGGAAATTACCTTCTGCTGGGGCCCTTCATTTACTCGATTGTTTTGTTATTCACAGTGTTTCGTAATGTGTTCAAAGAGTCACTCCAGTTTCTCGACTGTTCCACGCTTATACAAAGCTTGAAATAACAGTAATAATACATACAATTGCCAAATAGCGTATATGCGAGTTATAATCTCATATATTCTTTCAACTTTTTTGACACCCTCCCTCTATCCCGTCAGGTAATAATCGCACACTGCTCAGCAATACTGCATAACAGGTGGAGCAATTGTAGGGTTGGCAACCTCCTTAGGAGACACTTAAATCTTTTAATGGTTGTGTCAATAACAAACCCTTTGTTTCACCTTCGCCGTAACATGTGTCATTCACAGTTAACATTCTTTCTAACTGTACCCCCAAGAATTTCGTTATATGTGTAACCTTCAACTTTGTTTTTCATATCGATATCTAGAATACTGACGAAACTCTTTGTGTAATCATGTTCAGAGCCAAATGCATATTGATGTTTAAGGTCAATTGTCGCCATATGAGCCATGAAGATACAAATTCAAAATTATTTCGCAATTAATTTGCTTTTCTGAGTTTAGTAGTCGGCAGCATTAGCTGCCTCAAATCTAATAGCAATGTTATGATTGCTCATTAAATATTTCGAATATATATTCGAAACAGGAGAAGTCCACTTCACTTTGCTGGAAGAATTACACTCGCCACGTCCTTTTCACTAGATCACTCCTATTCAGTTAGTGCAAACTATTACCTTGCAGTCAGGACATTACGATCCCAGTCGCACAACTGTGACTATTCTCCTTAGGAAAGCGGTATGGTTCGAAGTTGATAATGGCTGAAGATACCAAAAATCGTTTTGGCAGTCTATAAATACGGAATGAGTTTGAGAGTACTCAGTAGTTCATGCAAATATAGTATCATAAGTCTCACAAAGTGTTGGAACACTCGAGAAAGACATTGTCTGTAGAAAAATGATCTTCCTGGTACGACTATGGTAGTAAAATGACAACATGGTGGATCTTTTCTGGTGATAGTTGTACTGCTTCTTGGAATGACAGATAATAATCTATATTTAAAAAAATAATCCGACACAAGCTACTTATGGCCAATGAGTGCACGCATTGGGGAAGTTGAACAGTTGTGCCCAGCCGGAATTCGGGCCCATTCCTACTGCTCTCTGAGCAGTTACGGTAACCACTGCACGAGCTAGAAAAGAACCATCATCACTGGCGCGTGGGCTACCCCCTCCCCTTTCCCCCCTCGTCCCTGTCAAGACTCAAACTTCCTCACACTACTTACGTAGTTGCCGCTTCCAATTTGCACTTATTGCTCGTGGCACTTTGCCGATTACCTCAAGAGTTCAGGCATAGTGTGCATTTGCACTGAAGGCTGGATCTGTTGTCGTGTTCTCCTTAAATATGTATGTTTATGTGGTGTTTATGATTACAGACATGGGTGATGAATTTCACTTAGGAGCTACAACTATTCTCGGTCCCTACTTTCTGTATTATCTGCATCAGCCTTCACAAGGGCAATGAGGAGGCGATTCACGCTGCAGCTGTTCGATTCCTACATGAAAATGTTCAAATGTTTGTTACGCTTAAGGGATTTAACTGCGGGGTCATCTGCGCCTAAATGCGCTTGGCCACTCCGCCGCGGCGACATGAAAATGTCGACGCTCTCTAAAGATTAAGAGACAGCAGCTCTCAATTAGAAACTGGAGCGAGAGTAACATTTTACCCACTCTCTGACAGAGCTACAAACTTCTATATCGAACTGAGAAATATTTGAGGCAGATTATGCTGCTGTCTAGAAAACACCTCAGAAAAGCAAACCCAATTTTAAAATGATATTGAAGTTATATCTTCACGGTGCAAATTTCGACAATTGACCCTAAACATAAATAGTTCACCACATGATTACCAGAAAATTTTCGTCAGGTCTTGAGAAATCGATAAACAAAACGAATTTGAGGATTATACATCTAACGAAATTTCTGGGCGAAGACAAAACGAGCAGTTTGTTATTGACACGACCATTAAAAGATTAAAACCTCTCCCAAGGAGACTGCCAACCCTACAATTGCTCCACCTCTTCCACAGTATTGCTGAGCAGTGTGCGATTACTACCTGACGTAATAGAGGGAGGACGTTGAAAAGTTGAAAAAAGATATCAGATTGTGCGGTATAGTGAATTATCAGAAAGAAGGTCTCGGATGTTTTCCGATTTTTTATTTTTATTTAGGTTGGGTAGTGGCCGCAGAGGGCAGGGGGATAAGGTGGGGACGCAATATTAAAACAAAAGCGTGTCCAGTGTAGCACACTTCTTCCTTGAGATTTCAATCACCAACCTTCTCCTACGAATGCAAAGAGCTTTTGTGCTCATTATTGTACTAAGTATGGTGTTACAATTGCCGGCCGCGGTGGCCGCGGGGACTAAGGCGCTCCAGTCACGGTCTGCACCGCCACTACGGTCGGGGGTTCGAATCCCCCCTCGGGCATGGATATTTGTGCCGTCCTAGTTCGTAAGTAGTTCATAAGTAGTTTGTAAGTTTAGGGACTGATGACCCCGTAGTTAAGTCCCATAGACTATACAAACATTTGAACATTTTTTGTTACAATTGTAAGAAGGCCGTGCAGAGTAGCCACGCGGTCTAAGGCGCCATGTGATGGATCTGGTTACTGCTCGTGTAGGAGATTCGAGTCCTCCATCGGGCATGGGTATGTTTGTGTTGTCCTTAGAATAAGTTAGTTTAAGTAGTGTGTAAGCTTAGGGACTGTTGAGATTAGCATTTAAGTCCCATAAGATTTCACACACATTCGAACATTTGATTTGAATTTTAAGAATAGTGTAATGGTAATTCTAACTCGCACATATCCTTTTTGGTACTTCTTTTTCTCGATCTTCATATAAGCATGGAACAGACGAGAAACTATTGTGATTCTATGAACCCATGATGAAACACTTCACTGTCAGTAACAGAACAATTGTGTAAATGAAGGGCCCCAGTAGAAGGTAATTTCTGTTGTGGAGCACTTATTGTTTCAGAGACATTCAGAACACTTTATAAGTGCACACAACGTCAATGATATACTACATATATAAATTTGTGTTGTTGATACCAGGACTGTTTAATTTTACAACATGCGTAGTTTTCTAGGTTGAATACAAATTTTCTTATGTCTAGATCTAATGCAGAGCGCTGAAAAGAAAGATAGTTTCTTGTGTCGTATGATTGCTATCTAGGTGAAACATTATTTGGTAGCTACGTTTATCATGATTCTATTCTTTAACTTCGTTAAATATTTCAAAGAAGTGTCAAAAGATAACGTGGCTGCTCATTTTATAGCAAAATAGCTCTAGCTGTGGCAGTTTCTACTACACTTTTGGGTGGGTTTGCTGAAACTTGTTATACTTCAAGCGTTGAGCCTGGCTTTGCAACCGGGGCCTGTATTAGCTGTGGCTCGTGAGCTATGGGCTGGCTGGTCAACCACAGCTACTGCCGAGGTGAGGCTTGGCGGAAACTAGCCAGCTGGCGGTCGCAGTGGCGGCCAACAGCCCCCAGCACGGCGCAATATGGGGCTCTGGCGTAAATACGGAATGTTTACTTCCTGGCATTGTAGTAAGGGCGGAAAGCAGAAATACAAATCAGACCGTCTCACTGCAAGCAACCAACTGTAGATAGAGTTGTCGCTTTTACTGAAGAGAAGCTGGTCTGATTGCGTTATAGGTTATAAGCTGGGATGCATTACAGAAGAAACAAATAATGAGGGATTGTGAATAAATTATTACACCTTATAATGTTTTTTTTCTCTTTTAATCTAGTCTCTGTTGTCATATTTCGTAAGTAAGAGACTATGGAAGATCTCTTGGCAACTGAAATAAATTTAAGTTTTTGACAATCTGATAGTTGACGCCACATCCAGTAAGGTCAAGAGTGACGGTATGTGCGGGGTTGGAGTCCCCGGAAGAAGCAATAAATATATCAGCAGTATTCCTTCCTATCATACAATAGCAAATGGTGCCGGGTTCGAATCCCTGCCGGAAAAAAATTAATTGTATCGTCGTTTCAGGTACTAGTATAACGCTATTTATGAACATATTTAATACCTGATATCTGATTGTACTTAATTAACACATCATCAATATACTGCATTCTATTCTACAACTTTACGATGTATGACATCTATGAATTGCACTATGTTACATAACTTCAGCGGTTACCTCTCAGCTACAATATGAGCTTCATGAAATTTCCACAACTGTTGCAGAACTACGTGAACAGGTCAATCAGCGTCAAATAATGTATCCCAGGCAGCATTTTCTATCTGTACGATCGAATATCAAGTAACTGGCCCAGAAAATACGCACCGTGGAATGTGCTAGCATGGACAAGGATGAAAACTATGAATGGTAGGAAGTGTACTTTTGGTGATGAGCTATGGAACAGAGCACTGACCGCTCATCCCTAGACTGTCGCCAGTGTCGCCCGTTCCAACTATACTGAAGAACGAAAGAAACAGGTGTAGGCGTGCGGACACAAACACAGGAAACCACTCAGAGAACGGAGCTCAGGCAACAGGCGTCTGGTGCACGCGTTAGATCGGTTACCGCTACTGCAATGGCAGGTTACCACGATTTCAGTGAGTTTGAACGTGGTGTTGTAGACAGAGCACGAGAGATGGGACACAGCATCTCCGAGGTAGCTATGAGGTGGGGGATTTCCCCGTACACCATTTCACGAGTACACTGTGAATATCGGGACTTTGGTAAAACATCAAATCTTCGACATCGCTGCGCCAGGGAAAAGATCGGGCAAGAACGGAACCAGCGACGACTGGAGACAATCGCTCCATGTAACAGAAGTGCAACCCTGCCGTACATTGGTGCCGATTTCAATGCTGGGCCATCAACAAGGGTCAGCGTGAGAACAACTCAACAAAACATCATTTATATGAATAAAAGTCTTGAATATCAGTCTCCAGATCGCTTTTATTTACTAGAACATGACCGGTTTCGGGACAGCTGCCCATCTTCAGATCTGTTAAACAAATGTTACAACTGAATGTAAACTACTATTTACAAAGTATTATATCTAAAAAGTTAATGGAAAAAAATTAAAAACATACCAAATTTATGAAGTTACAGAGTAACCTGTCCTGTGATGAACGAATGTTCACAGTCGTTACTAAAACACAGTAGCTTCCTGAGGCTTTATATAATGTACTTAAAATCATCTGATTGATGGGGATCATTTTCGTTGAAATTATTCTCAATAAGTAATTATTGACTTAGATATAAAATCAATTCTGAAGTCAAGGTGTAAGATAGTAGTCAAAGTATAAAATAGCAGTTACAAATGAGATACTCGGCTGTCAAACTAGAAAAGGACATAGAAATAAGATAACTTTGGGTTCTGTATACATATAATAACATTTTAAGTGAAACTGTGAGTTAAAAAAATTAACATGGTTAAATATTAAAATGTTTTAGAAAACCTCCTAGGAAGGTTTTTTTTTAATATTGTGGACAATGTCTTCTTTCCCGTCTGCGGATGAAGCTTCAGTGTGTCAGGCAGCAGCATCGTCGCCGAGGTTTCCTCCGCCTCGCCGTGTCCCATTCACCGCCGCCAGTGTGCTGACGGCCGCCGTAGCTGGTGTTTGGCAGCGCGTTCCATTCCAGGCAGGGCTACAAAATGTCTTTAAATATTTCAAAAAAGTTTTTATGCCTGAAATCTGCTGCCTGACATACTGAAGCTTAACCATGTTATTTTTTTTAACTCACAATTTTACTTAAAATGTTATTATATGTGTCCAGAACCCAATGTTATCTTATTTCTATGTCCTTTTACAATTTGACAGCAGAGTATCTCTGTAACTGCTATTTTATACCTGGACTACTATCTTACACCTTGACTTCAGAATTGATTTTATATCTAAGTCAATAATTACTTATTGAGAATAATTTTAACGAAAATTATCCCCACCAATCAGATAATTTTAAGTACATTATACAAAGCCTCGGGAAACTACTATGTTTTAGTAACGACTGTGAACATTCGTTCATCACAGGACAGGTTACTCTGTAAATTCATAAATTTGGTATGTTTTTAATTTTTTTCCATTAATTTTTTATATATCATACTTTGTAAATAGTAGCTTACATTCAGTTGTAATATTTGTTTAACAGATCTGAAGGTGGGCAGCTGTCCCGAAACCGGTCATGTTCTAGAAATTAAAGCGATCTGGAGACTGATATTCAAGAATTTTATTCATATGACGATCGCAGAAACTCCCTAGAGACCCATAAGTCTTGCATTGATAAACATCATCTATATGGGCTTTCAGAGCCGAAGTACCACTTGTTTACCCTTGCCAACTGCACAACACAAATCTTTACGCCTCGTCTGGGCCCTTCACCCTTCAGTACCTACATTGGAGTCTCGATGTATGAAAACATGCTTCCTGGTATGACGATTGTCATTGCCAACTGTATCGAGAGGATGGACGTGTACGGATATGGAGACAACCTCGTGAACCCATGGACCCTACATGGCAGCAGGGGAGAGGCTCTGTAATAGTGTGGGGAGTGTGCCGTTGGAGTGATATGGAACCCCTGATACTACCTCTGCGAGGTGACACATATGCTTGCTGGCTGATCACCTGCTTCTATTAATGTCCATTGTGCATTTAGACGGTCTTGGGCAATTCGAGAAGGACAATGAGATACTCAACACGACCAGAATTGGTACAGAGAGGCACTACGAACACTCTTCTGAGTGTAAACACCTCAACTGGCCACCAAACTCCCCGATCAAGAACATTATTGAGCATATCTGGGATGCCTTGCAACGTGCTGTTCAGAAAGATCTGCTCACCAGCGTACTCTTACGGATTTATGGACACCACTGCAGGATGCATGGCATAATTCCAGCACTACTTCAGACATTAGTCGAGTCCACGCCACGTCGTGTTAAGGAACGTCTGCGTGCTCGGGGCCCTGCACGGTATTAAGCGGGTGTACCAGTTACTTTCGCTCTTCAGTGTAATATGCGCGTTTCAGTATAGGTCGAGACCCGATAGGTCAGTACCGCTTGAGCTACTGATTAGTAAATCTGCTTATTCCACGTACTCCATATGCACTGTTTCAACAGTAAATTCCGAGTGAACTGGAAAACTGTACAGTGTGTACCAGTGCTTGATTTATATTAAAAAAAAAAAAAAAAAAAAAAAAAAAAAAAAAAAAAAAAAAAAATTCAAATCTTTGTAAATCTATCGGACCAAACGGCGTGGTCATCAGTCCGTAGCTACAAACTACTTAAACCTAGGTAAACTAACCTGAGGACAACACACACACCCATGCCCCAGGGAGGACTCGAACCTCCACGGCGAGCAACCGCGCGCTCAGCAGCGAGACGCTTTAGACCGCTCGGCTATTCCACCGCGGCGCTTGATTTATAAAATTTATAGTGTCGGAACGCACTCCTCCATCCACTGCGCCCCTCTCCCCTGGCCACAAAAAAGACTGTAATAAAATGTACAATGAAAAATCATCTTTTAGAAAATACTGTTCAGAAATTCACGTTTTTAAACCATTGTATCTTATAATCAGAAACATAAAACCACAAGTTTCAGTATAAACAACCGTTTCTACCGCCGTACAAGTGTCACTTTGCTTCCTAGTTCTGTTTCATTAGTATTGGCAAAAGTTGGTAGCCTTCCTGAGTATGACAACATGTTTTGAACTGCTGCCAGCTACAACGTTCGAAAATTTCCGTTGTACGTACTCTCTAAACGTGTGTTCAGTTTCAATCAACAAGGCATTTGGCTGTTAATGACGATGAAGATACTTCTGCTCCATCTGGGTCACGTGCAATTTTTTTCCACATCTTCACGAAACGTTAATTCCGTGTGCCTTTTGTGCCGTAGCAGCTGATCGTTGCGTCGCGCCTGAGTTGATAACAATGCAAATCTTTCACGAAATGTAACTAAGAACCGTCCCGACTAAACCAGCTTTCAAATTTAAAAAATGCTCTAAAATCAGAACGTTCGTTTGGGAACTATGTAGGAAAGGACAGAAAGACTTATGTGTCAAACATATAAAAAATCCCGGTTCTGCATTGAGAGTTAAAATTTTCCCCTGTGAGAGCTCCCGTCTACTGTATAGGTAATACAAGAGAAGTTTTGCGTCAACTACAATGTGCGTCTGAAAAGTTCTGTAAATGGTCCCTTATTTTATAACCCGCGCTGGCGAAGACGAGCTGCCCGCGCATACACATTGGGGACATGTCAACAAGCGCCCCCTATCGTGCAAAGCACTGCAATGAAGCGGTGGTGCACGCTACCACCCAGCTAACAGGATGAGTGTGAGAACTCGTGACGTTGCAAGATGGAGCGCAAAATGGAGCAACGTGTTAACATCATGTTTTGTTTCAAATTAAGCAAAATGCCGATGGGGACCCATGGGATATTAGTGCAAGTGTATGGTGTTGAAGTAGTGAGTAAAATGTGTGTTGTCAGTGTTTTAAACGCTTTAGAGACGGAAAGGAAGGTAAGGATGAGCCACTTTCGCGTCGACCGTCCACATTCACAGTCCCAGACAACATCGAACGAGTAGACAGATGCTTGCGGATGATCGGCGGCTGTCTTTGAGAACGATAACACATGTTCAAATGTTCAAATGTTTGTATAGTCTATGGGACTTAACTACGGGGTCATCAGTCCCTAAACTTACAAACTACTTATGAACTAACTAAGACTAAGGACGGCACAAATATCCATGCCCCAGGGGGGATTCGAGCCCCCGACCGTAGTGGCCGTGCAGACCGTGACTGAAGCGCCTCAGTTCCCTCGGCCACCGCGGCCGGCGAGTACGATATCAGGCGAGCTGAAGATCAGAAACTGTTTCCGAGATGCAACAACGCGTGACCTCAGTACTTCGAGCTAATCCACAAGAAGCGTTTGCTGGCAGTTTCCATCAGCTATAGAACTCAGGACAGAAGAGTATTGTAGCAAATTATTATCACTTTGAAGGCCAGCAAAGTTATTTAGTTTGTAACTCTTGTTTCCTATATTTTCTGAGACCATTCACGGGATTTTTCAGACGCACTTTGTTTTTTCTAGCAAGGAGCGGGGCAGATTAGGATTGATAGGTTAAGAGCAGCAAGGGCAAAGGGGCGTATCGGCTGGAAAGTCTGCCAACTTTTAGTCATACGTACTCCATACGCATAGTTGATCAGCAACTATTATACGGAAAAAAATATTTCGTGAAAGCACGTTATACATACGTTCATTTTCAAATACGTGATAAGATTTTTATTTCACATTGACACACATAACATGAGATGTCGCCCTGCCACTACATCTATGAGGTAATCGACAATCGTAAACAAAAGGCGATATGTACCGATCCCAAATTTGGAACGAAGCTCAACTTATCTTGGATATACTGTATGTACACTAGTGCCCAAAAGTTAAGCACAACAATTAAACGATGATATACCTTCTTATCGGAATGTCAGAAGTATTGCTGAACAAATTGAAGCTTAATCACACACCAATTGTCATACAATTAGTCGAAAAAAAAGTGTTAGAAAGGTTCTGATAGCTACAGTACATCTCAAAGTAACACAAAAAACCTGTAATTGTTACCCACAACAAAATATGTTGCTAATAGGGTGTATGGTGAGCGCTAGCGGCCACACATGCTTCGCGGGCGAGGTGGCATGCTCTCTACGAGATGGTCTAAGAGCTCTCTTCTCAATCGGTCCCATTCCTTTGCTTGGGATGCACAGGTCTTGGAGGGTTCTTGGTGGAGGCTGCCGTGATGCAATTTGCCTCCCTAATGACTCCCAGGAAAGTTCTATTGGATTCATACCCACAGAGCTCACTCGCCAGTCCAGGCATTGAACATCTTCCTCTTCAAAAAAATTGATCCAGCAAAGCAGCATGTTGCGGACGGATATTATCGTCCGTAAATAAGAAGTATGGACCAATCACACCACTGAAGAGTCAAACATGTGGTCTCAGTACCTCATCCCTCTACCTCTGAGCGGTAGCAGTGTTTCTCGTACTACCAAGGAAGATCCGCAGGTCCATATGGCCATTTCACAGATGCGTCCCCACACCATGACACCACCACAACACCGCACTGTCGCTTTCCATGATCGCCTACCAAGTTCTCTCCAGATTAATGTGCGATGGGAATCTTGCTGTAAACTGAATCGGGATTCATCTGTGATGACCACATCCGTTCATTAATGGATGGTCCAGTTTCGATGTAGACGACTCCACGGTAAGCGGGGCCGTCTCTGTTCTGGAGTGAGCTATACACACAGCACTGGACGTTTGGCTAACGGGCCTGCTATTCTGAGCCTCCAGTACACAGTTTTGTGGCAAACAATGTGATTGCAGGTTCATTTCGGTTTCGTCGGGACAGATATCGGTCCTGTGTGGGGTGGTTGTTATTGGTTGATCTTATCCTCTCCTACGACGAACATCTCTTGTGTTTCGGAATCGTCTCTAACGTCTGGATATGGACACTTTGTGGCAAATTCGAGGTTACTTAGACTTCGGTCTGTGTCTGGCATGCTTCAAGGTGGCCGAATATTCTACCCTACAGAAAAGGGTCCAAACGGCGTCGTTGTGTCATGAAGGTACACTCCTCTCACAGTACCAGGGAAAACACGACTGAGGACTTAATGTTCTCAGAGTGGGACCTTGTTCACCCTGCAGTTAAGCCGCTGGTCAAGTGACACACACACATAGTACCTCGCCCATGCCCCTGCCCACCGTATTACGTTGGCAATCCATTGTCACGTTCACTTGTGCTGGAGCAAAAAATGTTCAAATGTTTGTATAGTTTATGGGACTTAACTACGGGGTCATCAGTCCCTAAACTTACAAACTACTTACGATCTACTTACGAACTAGGACGGCACAAATATCCATGCCCGAGGGGGGATTCGAACCCCCGACTGTATTGGCCGTGCAGACCGTGACTGGAGCGCCTCAGTCTCCTCGGCCATCGCGGCCGGCGACCATTTCTGTTCGGATATAGAGAGAAATTCGATCTCTTACGGGAATGCAGATAGAGCTGTAAGAAAATAGAATAATGGACACTCGTAGTATGCGATAAGTTGATTATTTCGGCAAGACTAGAAGCAGCGGCATACACGTGTGCCGACCTGTTTAACCAATCAATGCACAACCCATATTGTTCGCACATTTACATACCCTGGGCCCATTTAACCCGTTATGTCTAATACAAAAACTTAAATGAAAAGAATTATTTTATGAACATTATTAAGTCTGAATATTTTTGTTTGAAGGTTTAAGAGTGAAGTATATGAAAACTGTGACAATTTTTAACAGTTTTATTGGTTAAAGTGCAGTTTATGCGTACGTGAGTGGCCCTTGAAGTATAGACGTTGGCAACGGCCTGATGAAGGACGGGAAGTGAAGGCAGCCAATCAAGAGTGGCGTTCGGGCAGTCAATAACATTGCGTATTTGATGTCTAGTAAATTTAGCCACAGATTTAAAATTTGTTCTGCCGTTTTTGTGCACCGTTTTTGGCAATGTAATTGATACTTCATTTATAATCCGAATTAATTGTGTTTTCTTTTTCTTTTTTTTACCATATATACGGGAGATGCGATTTTGATGGAGTGACATACTGAACATTAACATGTAGTATTTACGACGATAATTAATTTACTCGCCGGGCAAGGGTACATCAACAACCTGTCAATCATAGTGCAGGAACACCATTAATTATTTATTTCAAAAAACCCATTGACATAGAATGAGGGGAATAATCTTCCGCCGAGCGCAGTGACCGAGCGGTCTGCGGCGCGACATTCACAGTCTGCACGGCCACTACAGTCGGAGGTTCGAATCCTCCCTCGGGCATTGATGTTTGTGCCGTCTTTAGTATAAGGTAGTTAATAAGTAGTTTGTAAGTTTAGGGACTGATGACCCTGCAGTTAAGTCCCTTAAGCTTAACAAACATTTGAACATTTGAATAATCTTCCGAGTCCACCACAAAATAAATAAATAATACTGTTCCTGAAACTTCCTGGCAGATTAAAATTGTGTGCCTGAACCGGGACTCGAACCTGGGTCCTTTGCCTTCCACGGGCAAGCGCTCTACCGACTGAGCTATCCCGACACGACTCACGATGCCGCCCCACAACTTTACTTCCGCCAGTACCTCGCCTCCTGCTTTCCAAACTAGGCAAAGGTCCCAGATTCGAGTCCCGGTTCCGGCACACAATTTTAATCTGACAGGAAGTTTCATATAAGCGCACACTCCGCTGCAGAGTGAAAAGTTTCATTCTGGAATACCGTTTCTGCTCTGTGGTTGACAGGTACATGATGTACCCTGGTCTAGTGATTATATAAACTATCCTCGTAAGATTTACATGTTTACAAACCATGAAGACTAAAGCTATTTCTTATTGGCCGCCCTAACGTGACTCCTGCTTATCTGCCTTCACCTCCCGTCATTCATCGCGCCATTGCAAACGTCCACACGTCAAGCTCCAGTCGCGTACGCATAAACTGCACTTTAATCGTTTTATTAAGTTAAGAAGTATAATTTTAATTCCGAATGATTTTAGCTTAGTACATTACATCATTAAAACGGAAACATAAATAAACAGTATTCATAAATTGGCTATCTTGTCACTGGCGAAGAATCTATCATTACACATAGAAACATGACACCAACTTTTACAATTGTTTTACCCCACACTACTGCAGTCGTGGGACACGTTCTGTGTACCAACTGCACACTATCTTTCTTTTCCTGTCCTTTGAAGCAGGGCACGGTGAACACTTTCTCTTCTGGCGAACAACTGTGCTGTAGCTGTTACTGCTGGAGTTGTAATATTTCTTGCCAGATTTTATTTTATTTTTCCACGCACTCTTTTTAGCTCTAGGTTTATGCACCTTACAACTTCATCCATAATAACTGGAGGAATAAATAAATCCTAAGCATCTTTTTGGGTGTAAGTGATGGTACCCTTGATGGTCCCATAATAAATATCATCAAATTGTGAGTAGGCATTTCATTTTGCATTGGGTGGGGGTGGGAGACTTTTACGCCAAAGCATAACATCTGGAACAATACATACATTAGTAGTTTCACTGTATATGTGTCCTGAAATATTATTATCTAGATATTTTTCTTCTTCTTCACCACCACCACGACTGCTTGGTTCTTCATCCAAAGTATTGCATGACTACCTGAGAAACAACTCCACAGTTTTCATCCGAAGCAGGACTTACATCAGAGAGGATGTCGTCGTCTTTAGCTACCCACTGCGTAACAATTGATTCAAAATTTGCTTCTTCTTTTAAACTTGGATTACGAGATTCAGTATGAAAAATAATAATATGAATAAATAATCTCAGTACTCTCTTCTTATATGGCGTGTAATAATATAGTTGCTGTTCATGCTATTGTTTAGTGTTACAAATAACCTTTACCTTTCTTCCGAATGAGTGTCGAATGTCAAACACAATATTGCTACGTATAACACTCTCACACCATTTCTGTATTGCTTCAAACACTTGTAACCATCCACTGCGATATTTTGCTTCTTACACAACGAATTCATATGCTACATGTCAGTTGAACAGCTCCAAGTTCTAACAATATTTTTTCTCAAATCATAACCATGTTTCTGTATGGCACTGACGTATTTCCTGAACTCCAACAATATGTAAGTTTGTTACAAATCAATCTAATATAATGGCACTTTGACACATACCATAGGGTCCAGGCCCAGGTTATGTAAATGTGTGGTATAAAGAAGAAGGAAAAGTGGCTCTGAAACTAATACTGACCAAGAATTCTAGTAGTACATGTAATGTGTTACTAAATGTTGCCAGAGAGCGTACCTGATCTGGTGGGACTCAGTGTTATTTCTTTCATACAGCAATTAAAAATATGATTGTCTGATTAAAATTACTCGCTAGTTGAAGTTTGCCACATGGCGCTACAGTGTTGCCACATGCCACATAGGCAATCGGCTACAGCTTGGCTATAAGTGACACACAAAAGTAGTGGGGTAATAGGGGTATTGGCCCACTGCGATTCTACCCATGATGCATTGCGTGTGTACTGCTACCCCCACCCCTCCTCCCACAGCCACTTGCCCGACCGCCAATGTACCATTACTCCCCCAACCCTCCACCCCAACAGACGCCCAACTGCCTGACCTCCGTCCCCAATTAATTAAATTAAATTTGCATATCAATTTAACTGTATCAACCTTTGTTTTTATCAGTAACAAGGGCAACTGCCTCCACAAGTAAGCACTTGCGTGAGCACAGCCCCCACCCTCATCCTCACTACTGCCCCTTCCTCCACCCCACCGACAGCCCTACATATTTCTAACACCGGGTGTCCTGGTCCGGGACTGAAACCTGCCACTCCCCCCCAAAAAAATTATTAAAGAGTTATTACTTATCGACAAACACCAACATTGGAGAAAAGGAGCCAATTATTGCGTACTTGGCACAGTACAATTACCTGGAATAACATTGAACATGTCCGCCTCCACAAGTGGACACTTGTGCCACTACCACTCTCACCTGCACCCAGGCCATCCACCACCACTCCCTATTACTATTTATTCCTAATTTGCATATCAACTTAATGTATGCTTTAACAATTAGAACATTCCATATTTAATTTGCATATAAATTTAATTTTGAACAACTAAACTGCCTCTGCCCGCCCCCACCGTCACCCCCGCCCCCAGCCCCACCGACAGACTTAAAGATTGTTGCCCCCGTGTGACATGGTCCAGAGGCTCGAACCCGCGCTCCCCCCCCCCCAAAAAAAAATTTATTACTTATCTACATAAAACAACATTGGAAAAATGAGCCAATCATTCCGTACATCACACAGTACTATTACCTGGAATAACATCGAACTCGTACCTGAGAGTGTCCTTAAAAAATCACTACCGCCCCCGCCAACTGCTGCCCCAAATTATTTGTTACACCTATTGCGACATTGTATGTTTCAATTAGAACATTCCGAATTGGTACATTCTGTTTAACACATCGAACCGTAAGTACAACTCGCAATATGGACACAGCATTCAGAAATTTGGTGTAATGCTACAGGTAGGGATGTACATTTATCAACAATTATTTAAAAGCAAACATTTAGGACTAATGTTCCGTCTTTCGTAAATCGTTCACTCCCTAAGGAGCTTGGGCAAACTAATTGTATAGACGGTGCTTGCAACAGCAGACAAAAAAAAAAAAAAAAAAAAAAAAAAAAAAAAAAAAAAAAAATAGCTCACGATAGGATGCAATGGTAACGATCACAATAAACTTGTGTGCATCCATCTTGACCCTCTGTAGATGACTAGATGTGTTAAGAGAAACTTCAGTACAGCTCGATACCTTATGCGACCACAAACACACAGTGTTATCTCGGCAAGCTGCATAAAACAATTCTATAAACATATACTAAATGTTTTGTGTCCCTGCCTCGTCGCCGCTTTTGTGTCTCGTTTCCGTCGTAGGTGTCGGTAGCCGAGTGGAATGAGACCAACACAGGAATAAAGATAGCACGCTGGTGCAGGTACGGAGGGGAGCAGCCAGAAACTAGAAACACTAGAGTAAATTAGAACGAGATATAAATTGCACAGAATTTATACAATACTTAACTTTTACATAGATCAGTACTGCAGATACATAGTTGAGCTAGAGGTCTGCTTAGTGCCTGTACGATAGCCAAGTCTTCACTGGTGCCTATCTGATTCCGATGTGTTCGCTGGTTCCTATCTCAGTCCCAAGTGAACGATGTCGTTCAGTGGTGGCCACGAGCGGCGTTGTAGCAGAGGGCACTCGTGGCTGACGTCGTAAGAACGCCGCGCCGTGCGTGCATGGCGGCGCGCGGCGAAAGTAGGTGGCGCGCACTTTGTACTTGTGTCTTTATTAATTAATGTGACAGAGGAACCAGTATCTAGCTGAAATTGCACAGTCTTATTTTCAATGGAAAGATTCACAAAAAGCTTTTGCTTGTGGCGCTCGACAGGTGCGCGAATGTGGGCAACGTCTGATTGAACTTGTTCGCTACGCCTGCGCATGCGCGGTCTGTGTAGTGAAGTAAGCGGCGCAGACTCGGCATGCAGCGGATTAACAACGCTGTCACTAGATGGCACTACCACCGGATCGGCGTCCGCACATTGCGAGGCTACTACAGATTCACCAACTACTGCACTAAACTTTTGAGTAGCTACTCCAATTCTACTGTCACTAGCTACACAGTACTGGGCACTATTACAATGAGCAGTTGCAGAAGGCACTAGTTTCACTACAGGATTGCACTGTACATAGTCATTATGCTTGTCCCGAACCCGTTTCCGTTGCACTGTTTTACGCGCTCGTCGGCGCTTGCGACTTGGCTCATTACATAGTTTTGCCTTAGGTCCAGAAAAATTGTCTTGCATTTGAGAACCAACTAAAGCACTGTTCAATTCCACAGCGTCTATTACATTTACTGCATGCACTGTTCTCGCACTTTGCGAAGCAATGTTCCGAAAGGCACCGTTCTTTGAGTTTTTAATTTGCATACACACAGACTGCACATGTCCCGATTTGCCACATTGATAACAGGTTGCGCCGCGACTAGGGCAATGAGCACGCTTGTGGCGAGACACACACTGGGGGGCAAGACTTACGAACATTTTTCTGAAATTGGCGTTGGTGCCTGTTATTCAAATTACTGTTTCTAACACGATGGGGCGACCTTTGTGTCACACTTTTACACTGGCTACTGTTCACTGTCTGTTCAGCACAGCCGGTAGAAAAATAAGAATCACTAGTGCTATACTGAGAACTACAGCTAGGAAAGCGTCCGTTACAGTGCACTGAATTAACACTGTGGCTTTGCATTTCTACATCTGCTAAGTCAAAAGTATCATGCGCTTCAATAAGCTGCAGTACACTGTCTAATGAAGGGTCAGGCTGTTTCAGAATTGCTGCCCTAATTCTGAGGTCCTGAATGTTCTGCGTAATAGCGTCTCGCAACATCACGTCACTATAAGAAAGTCCACAAGAGCAAGTAAATTTACATTTGCGGGTTAAGCCCTTCCATTCCGTAATCCACTCTTGGTGTGACTACTGCGGTAATTTTTTAAGTCTGAAAAATCGGTACCGCGCTGCAGCTACGAGAACTTTTCTCTCATAATGAGCATTCAGTGCCTCTACTATTTGTTCAAAGTCTGCATCACGAGGAGATGCTTGCGGGAATAGTTTCTGCAGTAACACGAAAGTCTTGGCGCTAACTACGGCGAGAAAGAAATGTTTAACTGTCTGACCTGTTATTTGATGAGCCGCGACGAGTTCTTGAAACTGCGCGAAATATTCGCTCCATTCTTCCTCACGTTCCTTGTACTGGTGAAACGTAGGAAGGGTTGCGGCGGCAGGTGTGGGCTGCTGAAGCGACGGCTGTTGTTGGTTAGCTGCTTGCGCAGTCAGCTGGGCCACTGCTTGCAGGAGTTGTGTGATTTGCGCCGTCTGTAACTGAATAATTTCCATTAAGTTTGGGTTCGGGGTAGTGGCCATGCTGACCGATTAGGCGCCGCGTATACAAGTAACTTATAACAAAACACAAATGCAATATGAAAGAGGACGCTCTGCAACAAAAAAGTCCACAAAACACGTAACTGAAAACGTTCCCCCAAAAATCTTATAATAAGGGTGGGTGGGCGGGAGCAATTTCTGCGTGCTCCGACTGCTGCTATCTGGCTGCTGCAAGCGGGCTGGTCCAAGGTTCTTCTATCACTCCTCGTCGCCACTTTTGTGTCCCTGCCTCGTCGCCACTTTTGTGTCTCGTTTCCGTCGTAGGTGTCGGTAGCCGAGTGGAATGAGACCAACACAGGAATAAAGATAGCACGCTGGTGCAGGTACGGAGGGGAGCAGCCAGAAACTAGAAACACTAGAGTAAATTAGAACGAGATATATATTGCACAGAATTTATATAATACTTAACTTTTACATAGATCAGTACTGCAGAATGCTGATACATAGTTGAGCTAGAGGTCTGCCTAGTGCCTGTACGATAGCCAAGTCTTCACTGGTGCCTATCTGATTCCGATGTGTTCGCTGGTTCCTATCTCAGTCCCAAGTGAACGATGTCGTTCAGTGGTGGCCACGAGCGGCGTTGTAGCAGAGGGCACTCGTGGCTGACGTCGTAAGAACGCCGCGCCGTGCGTGCATGGCGGCGCGCGGCGAAAGTAGGCGGCGCGCACTTTGTACTTGTGCGACACCACAAAATCTTTAAAGAAAATATCATAATGTTTTAAGTATTCTCTCTCAAAACACATCTGAGTTACATATCCATATGATCTAAGAGACAACAAAACCTTCTACGCAAGACCTGTGCGGACACCACTTTGACTGGGATAGCGCTCATTGCATTTAAGATGCATTTATTTAAGCATGCTATGATGGAGCAGGGCCCAAATGAGTGCCTGACCCTCAACCCCAAAAGCAAACAATGCGGCGAACGCCGCTATGTCACTAAAACATTGTTATACCTGGAAGGATTGCGAATACATTTAGATCTACAAGCGATCTTATCAGACGTCTTGGCCGGGCTCAGACAGAAAGACAACTTGCTCTATCTTAGAAATCATATCAACTGCACTTTTTGGCTGTTCTTAAAATTATCAAGTTCCCAAACCTAAGACTCTCTCTCTGTGTTTAGCGATCATGCCCTGTTACGTTTCCTTAGAATGATGTATCCCTGTCTCCCATCGAGTGTTTCGACAGGTCAGTTTTTGGTCTTCCTGTAATCCACTTAATATCAAGTTGTGTGCCTTCCAACAACTCTGAGAATTCGAGTAGTTTAATTTTACCTCTTATTTCCTTGCTACAGCAGTACACATCGTCTTGCGTATACCCATCTAAACATAGCAAAGGAATCTTTCTTTAGCGACCATGTCCTTTTACAGTTCAAACGATTCTTTACAACATTTATCTGTCACAGGTCAAATACCAATAATCAATCACTCCAGAAGACGTTAAAACAAAACTAAACCCTATTATACAACGGTATTTCCTTGGAGAGTTACAATAAGCAATAAAACAGTGGGTGAAATAATTTAATATCAGCAGCTTACCGATTTCCGGCCGTCTACACTAAAACTTTTTTCTTGAAAAGTACTAACCTAACAACATCCTTCTTCGAAATGACACTCAACAATACAGCAACCACGGATTCGAGGTAGTACTTTACCTGCTCGATGAAACACACATGCATCAGATTTTCAGTTCTGTAGACCAAGTTTGACACGCCCTTTACCCAAAATATAAACAAAAATTTTACTCGAAACACAAATGAAGCTCCTTTCGTGTGATTTCTTTTTTCATTTCACTAAACCGAACTCGGATTTTTTTTTTTTTTTAATCGATGATTACAAGTAGCAGGCTACCGCAAACGAAGATGGCTAGAATGCTAACCTATATGCCGCAACACCTGATCGTTGAAAGAAAAATTTACAGCCATCACCACAAAAGACCAACAAACCTCGCATATTTCGAAGTCCAGATGATGACAGATCATTGATCCTAATAATAGTAGTGGACAATGCTTAAACACAACGAAATTTAGTAGACCCTCTAGAGGTAAAAACATTCAAAAACGAGGTCGTCTAAGCTATCATCCTCTCTTGGAATAGTATTACACAATCAAAAACGTTTAAAACAACAACTTAGTACACCTTAGGTCTCCAAAACGACAGCACACAGTGCAAGAAGAGAGTAAGAGAAAGAGGCATCGAAAATGATGTGTCGATACTTTTATGGCTGCAGTACAACTGCGTATGTGTAACACAATTATCGCAAACGAGGTCATCACAATGCAAGAAAACGCGACAGATACGCATACATCGATCATCATATTTCTACAAGGTTTTTTTTCTGATTCCCATGCAAACGCAATGTACCAATCGACTAACCCTTAAGACCGCTAACATCCTGTTGGACAGAGGAGTTCGCTAGATTTACGGAAACATCAGACAATTTTCAGTATTCGTATTAGCCCAGCAAACAATCTGCAAAAAAACGACATGACTGCTATCTAAGGAATTTGTTAGTCGAGGCCACATGGATGGCATTGACACACAGTACAGGGCTGCACTTTGTAAATATTGACAATCCTCATTTAAACAGTATTCCGATCTAGTCCGTAAGTGTATATTGTAGCCTCCGGCCCGTAACGCCTGTTGTAAAATCGATTAGGTGAATATCAGTAATTTTATTGACACCAGAACTTTTGATTCGACAAATAAACGTCAATTACATTAAACAATCGATTCCAACTGTCCTATCGTTGTCCACAATCACGTTTCTGTTCCCTATACAGCCTCCTTCCAGGCGAAAGAAACGGGTGGATACTTGGAACTCGCACATTTCCAGTTTGTTAAAAAAATCCCAGCGAAATCTTGTGGGGTGCCCCAGGAGATAAAAGCCACCTACACGAAGCAGGAGATGGGAGCTCCTCCATTACAACATCTAGTTTAACATCGGCTAGCCCCATTTTATAACATCCAAATGATTAGCTGGATGTTCTCTAGTGTTTCCTTGTCGAGTTTCTCCAGTATTCCGAGTGCTCTCACAGCGCTGCCGCCAGGTAGGAGAAATGGTAATGTCGCCTTGTCTCCATGGCTTACAATGACGAACTTTTCGAATTTACTGCGCATGTATAAGTTAAAAGATCAGCAATAATTTACTATCTCAAACATCTGGCACCAGTCGTAAATTAAACACCACTAACACATGATCAAACAGACAATACTTAGTAATGTACACAGCGCAAAGGTTTTTACTACCACAAGAACATAATACTACATCGACTTCTTTAGAGGTCTATCGCAACACAGCATCATCCACAATTGGAAACAGACACTGCATCCCATATTTTAGAGTATTTTAAACACATTTTACTTCAATTCTATCCCAACTAGCCTGCGACACTCTATGTAACAACAATCATCGCCAACCCAGCGACCGAACTACAACAAAAGCATCTAACATCCCAGCTTTTTCTACTAAAGTTCTAAACTAACTAGCAAGTGGCGACAATCTCGGTAACTCTGCATCATTGGTTAATGCCTCTGGAATATCTAACCGATTGATCATGCATCTTTCTGCATTGCATACTCCACCAGATGGTATTTCTGAAAAGTTCTATATCAGTCACTAAACCACATACCTCGCACATTTAACAATCAATGGAGCACAAACAGTCATCGTATCCACCCTTCTAACAAATCAATACTCCCGATAAAACACATCTTTGCACATCCAAATACATCGTAAAAATGACTGATAAACATAGAACAGCTAACAAGGAATAATCCTGATCAACACAAAGCTCTTTTCTTATATATGTATCTAATCTTACAACCAACAACGAAAAATAATAGTTTATAGCATTTCGAACTAATACAACACCCGAAAATTTTATCGAACGTCAAGATCAGTCCTATAGAGACTAAACAAACGATTAAACACGCCGCACAACGAAGGTAACTACCCAGCTTTAAATAACCTAACCATAGGGTTTATTGAATTCGATGCTTCTCGACCAAAAAACAATAATTTACCACCACAAGCATCCCTGCTACGCTACCAAGAGGCGCCCATTCCTAAAGTAAACACCACTAAAACACGGGATAAATACACCACAGCCCTAACACATAGCCATACTACTAAGTATCAATATGCAGTCCACAAATGTAGAACACCTCTAGGTTGCAACGAACTGTACGACTAAACAGATCGACTTTGGTATTTCGCACAAGCCAAGATACATTGTATGCACCAGATTACGAATACACGAGACCTAAGTTTACGAAGATAGAATATTACATTGCTTCTATCAACAGATAAGAATAAAGAAACCAAGGATTTGTCACAGATATACCATAGCTCTTAATGCTCCATCAACACACACCTCTAACTGACCTCTACTGATCATAAAGAGACATCCACGTACATATCACCGACAAATACTGCAACACTTCTATGGATATTCCTTGCAATTGACACAAACGAGGTATTTACCGTATGAGTTGACTACAACAGTCGTTATAACTTGCATGATGAAAATATAGTTAGTGATAACATATTTTATAGACACACACACACAGAGAGAGACACACACAGTTGGATGAATGCTAAATTGCGTTGTAAAGTCAAACTCCAGTCCATACACTAATGTATCGCACAACATTGATTTAAACGAACGCTTGCTTAGCTGTGGACTAGAACAGCATAGAAGTAAATCTCCGATAACTGACACTCTACCAATGGAGGCACTACTCTTCTGACTCATAGCCTGTCTTCCGGTAGTTTCTCCTAGATCCTAGACCTGTAAAACTGATACGTTATACACGAAAAGCTATAAATCATAACAAGAAATAGCTATTGCAGATGCAAACTATTACATATTTTACGTAATCACATCGACGTTGGAGTGCTCCTCAACACACTTGATCCCCTTACAGATCTTAGGACCTACAGCAAACACCTTCTAATGTTGGTCTATGTATATCGCAGAAGAGTAAAAGGCTCTCTCCACAGAGGGAAGAATCCTAGAATACGTCTGACTCAAATCCTATATCACGAAAAAGATATTGTCCTACAACAGCTTACAACACATCAGATCCAACTCGACCTCTTTTTAGGGCAAAGCGACCCACAGATCGATGATTTACACATCAAAACCATATGTGTACAACACAGCACACCCACATCTAACCTTTTTTAGGACAAAACGAACCACACCTACTAAGACACACAAATGTTACTTGAAATGCGCTTTTGCATGATCATTCTTTACAAATAACCACCTGTTCCACCAGTCTCCATACACAACAGAACCAGTGCCATTCGTCTTATGTTTTACAGCAAACAACAAGTAACGTTAGTATATGTAATTTATACGCACAGAGGGTAAAGATAGACCAGTGCTACATCTAGGTTGTTTAAATGTCACATCCTGCATCGCGAAAAATGCACAGGGCTATGGGAAAAACAACAGACCCACTTCTATCCCTTTCTAAGGTAAATAGACCCACAGATCAAAGAAATACACATCATAACCATCGACTATTAATACAGCAGAATGTTCGTCGAATTATGCTTTAATGTAATATTGTAGCTGTAGAATTATTTAAACCAAACACATTGCTAGGTTGTACGACTCCTGCAACTAACCACGTTTTTATGTTTAAGAGGAAATTCCATCGATAGATCAGACATTTAAAGCCCACACAAACAAGTACAACATGCAATAGCTTTGATGTATCTTAGCAGGCGATCCTATGAATCTCTGATCAGGATATAGAGGGAGAAACAGATCTGATAAAATAGAATATAAACGCCTCTAGTTAGGGTCAGGACTATACTAACCACAGAATCGAACCATTCATCGACTGTGTTTTCCAGATAGAAGGCGTTAACAACCACACAACATACCTCTGAGGACACGTTAAAAACACACAATGGAAAGACAGAATACTGTCTTCGTCATTCAGCTCTTATTACATATATTGTATACACCACTCCCACCATACAGAAATTATCTATAGTAGCAATAGTCTACTGTATTATTAACCATCCAGACCAAGTTAGTTTAACTTTGTAGAATACATACTGTATCGTATTTTAGCTAACCATATCGTCGACTACAGATGCATTAACACACATCGATAACACTGCAGAAACAGTGTAAGGTATCTTACGACGCCAACAGACAACTCATAATGGTCATCTACACACACCACTGAAGGGTAAAGGGTCTGTCAACCGAATAAGATTCCTAGAATGCTTATATTCGCTTCGAATAACACGAAAAATGTGCAGAGAAATGTAAAATTTAAAATGCAACAGACTGACCTCTATCTCTTTTTAGGGTAAATCAAGCCTCTGATCACAAAACTTCACACCACAACCAGCGGATTCTTCCTTAGTAGGACTCCAGGATGTTCTCCAAATTAAGATTTTGACTGATATTTCTAGGTGAATGACTACATAACCCCCATATAGGCGACAGTTACAAGGCATCCGTCGATTCTAGGTGCGTTCTCCAGGGACTTGTGGTACAGAGACAGTTTGACCAGACGCAGAGTGCAGCACCACACTATTCAATCTCAATAACAAAGTCATATGTAAGGAGCCGTACTCTGTCCCCCCATATGGGGGTTATTTTATCTTTCGCCTAGAAATATCACTGAAAAGCATAATTTGGAGAACAAGTCGGAGTCATACTAGGACATGATCCGTTGGTTGTGGTGTGAATTTTTGTGCTCAGTAGCTTGATTTACCCTAAAAAGAGATAGAGGTCAGTCTGTTGCATTTTAAGTTGCTCGTGCCTCTGCACCATTTTTAGTGTTGTTCGCTGCGAATATAAGCAATCTAGGAATATTCTTCTATTAACAGATCTTTTTACCCTTTGATGGTTTGTGTAGATGACACTTGCGAATTGTCTGATGGTGTTGTAAGATACCGTATACTGCTTGTGAAGTGTTATCGATATGTGCTGATGCATCTGTGGTCGACGATATGATTACCTAAAATACGATACAGTATGTATTCTACATGGTTAGATGGTTAATAATACTGTAGACTGTTGTTACTAGGGATATATTCTGTATGGTGGGTGTGGTGTATTATGATATATGTAATAAGAGTTTAATAATGAAGACAGTGTTCTGACTCTCCGTTATGTGTTTTTATTGGGTTCTCAGAGGTACGCTGTGTGGTCGTTAACGTCTGCATCACCTTCTATTTGGAAAACACAGTCGATGATTGGTTCGATTCTGTGCTTAGTATAGTCCTGAAACTAACTAGAGGCATTTATATTCTATTTTATCAGCTCTGTTTCTTCCTCTATACCCTGATCAGAGATTGATAGAATCGCCTGGTAAGATACATCAAAGCTACTGCATGTTGTACTTATCTGTGTGGGCTCTAAATGTCTGATCTATCGATGCGATTTCCTATTAAACATAAAGACGTACTTAGTTGTAGGAGTTGTACAACCTCCAGATGTGTTTGGTTTAAATAGTTATCCAGCTACAATAAATTTTATAAAGAATCGTTTGCACTGAAACAGGACATGGTCGCCAAAGAGAGATTCCTTTGCTATGTTTATATGGGTATACAAATGAAGATGTGTACTGCTATAGCAAGGAAATAAGAGGCAAAATTTAACTACTCGAATTCTCAGAGTTGTCGGAAGGCACAGAACTGGATATTAAGTGGATTACAGGAAGACGAAAAACTGACCTGTCGAAATACTTGATGGGAGACAGCGATACATCAATATAAAGAAATGTAACAGGGCATGATCGGTAAAGAGAGAGAGGGTATTACATTTCGGAACTTGATAATTTTAAGAGCGGCCACAAAGTGCAGTTGGTATGATTTCTAAGAGAGAGCAAGTTGTCTTTCTGTCTGAGTCCAGCTAGGACGTCTGATAAGATCGCTTGAAGATCTAAATTTAAACGCATCCCTTCCAGGTGTAACAGCGTTTTCGTCACAGAGTGGCTTTCGCCCCGTGTTTGCTTTTTGGAGGTGAGGTGAGGCATGAAGCTGGGTCTAACTCCATCTTAGCGTATTTAAATAAATGCTTGTTAAATGCAATGAGCACTATCCCTGTCAAAGTAGTGTCTGCAGAGGTCTTGTGTAGAAGGTTTTGTTGTCTCTTAGATCATTTGGATATGTAAATCAGATGTTTTTTGAGAGTGAATGCTTAAAATGTCATTATATTTTGTTTAAACATTTAGCATATGTTTAGAGAATTGTTTTATTTAGCTTGTGGAGATAACACTGTATGTTTGTGGTCACATTGAGGATCGAGCTGTACTCAGGTTCCTCTTTACACATACAGACATCTGAAGAGTGTCAAGATGGATGCACATAAGTTTGTGGTGATCATTACCATTACATTCTAATGTGAGCTAATTTTTGTTTTCGTCAGTGGTTGCAAGCATCGTCTATACAGTTATTTTGCCCAGGCACCTTAGGGAGCGAATGATTTACGAAAGACGGAACATTAGTCCTAAATGTTTGTTTTTCAATAATTGTCACTAAATGTACAACACCTACCTGTAGCATTACACCAGATTTCTTAATGCTGTGTCTGTATTGTGAGTTGTAATTAAGGTTCAATGTATTAGACGCTATGTATCGATTCAGAATGTTCTAATTAACATGTAGAATGTCACAATAGGAATAAAAATTAGGGGTCTGGGGTGGCGGCAGTGGTGGCGGTAGTGATTTGTTTAGGAAACTCTCAGGTATGTGTTCGATGTTATTCCAGGTAATTGTACTGTCCGAAATACAGAATAATTGTCTCTTTTTTCCCAATGTTGTTGTACATCAATAAGTAGTAACTTTTGTAAAAAAAAAAAAAATTGGTTTGCGGGTCGAGTCCATGACCGAGTCACGTGGGGGCAACAATCTATAGGTCTGTCAGTGGGGATGGCGATGGTGGTGAGGGTGGGGGCGGGAGGAGGCGGTTAAGTTGTTGTGGAGGCATACATATTCGATGTTATTCCAGGTAATTGTACTGTCTGAAGTACGCAATAGTTGGCTCCTTTTTTCAATATTGGTGTATGTCAATAAGTAATAACATTCGTAAAAAAAAAAAAAAAAAAAAAAAAAAAAAAAAAAAAAAAGAATGGGGATTGCGGGTTCGAGTCCCATGGTAGGGATGTCGGTGGGGTGGAGGTGGGGGCGGTAGTGGGTGTAGGGGAGGGGGTCTGTGTTCATGCAAGAGCATTGTGGAGGTAGTTGCCTTGTTACTGATGAAAACATAGGTTGTTACAATTAAATTATGCAAATTTAATTACATTAATTGGACGTGAAGGTCAGGCAAGTGGGCGTCTGTTAGGGGTGGAGGGGTTGGGGGAGTAACGGTACATCGGCGGTTGGGCAAGTAGCTGAAGGGGGAGGGGTGGGGGTAGTGGTACTCACACAATGCATCATAGGTAGAATCTCAATTACCCTACTACTCACTAACACGGCTTGTCACTTCAGAAAGGCTGTTACTACTATTTTATTACTTGGGGTAATGATGTAAGAGGCCACCAAAATATAACAGCAGCAACGCGAAGATCTCTGGCGACAATTAATATTAAGTGACCAGTGACAGAACTGCAGAAAGCTTTACGTGTTCCTTTTTCCCACGAGGTATTAGAGAATTGAACTATAGAGAAACATCATAAAACTGCAGAATGAAACTTTTACTTTGCAGCGGAGTGTGCGCTGATATGAAACTTCCTGGCAGATTAAAATTGTGTACCGGAACCGGGACTTGAACCTGGGACATTTGACTTTTGCAGACAAGCGCTATACCACTGAGCTATCTGGAAACGACTGACGGTCCGTCCTCACAACTTCAATTCTGCCAGTACGTCTCCTCCTAATTTCCAAATTTCACAGAAGTTCTCCCACGAACTTTGCAAGACTAGCACTCCTGGTAGAAAGGATGTGTTGGGGAGACATGGTGAGACGTTGCGTGGCATGTGTGAATGGGGATTAGGTCGTCGCTAGGGTTGCTTGTTACAGAAGCACTACAAACCATGCAACGAATCAAACTTTAAAAAAAAATGAAGTTCTTGGTCAAATTAATAGCAGCACATTCTCCAAGGTTCTTCTACCAAAATAAAGTCGTTGTTTATTGAGTCTTCCATCACACTACAGCACTGTATACATCGGGTCTAAAGCTTACAACTTACAACTGACATCAACTGCCCCTTGCCGTCAGTAGCTGCATGTTTAAATACATAGATTTTGGCGCCCAAGTCACGAATACGTCACGTCACATCACGTGACGTTTACGAATTCTGTTTCAAACAAATTGACTATAAATTTTGAAGACATTTATAAAGTTCGATAATATAACTGGTTACAAAAGTTGATAAAAAACGGTTACAATTCATGCAATAAATTAATTACTTAAAGGTAAGTGGTGCGTATTTCGCTACACGGCCGCTAAGTGATACAATATCATTTGAGCTGTCAGTTCATGTAAACAAACGAGTCCGCACCTGACGTCTTGTGATCGATCTTCAAATTCAACATTTTACCAAAATTTTAAGGTAACGACAATTTACAAGTTAAAAAATGTTCATAAAGGTGTATGGTTTATCAAAACTTAATAGATGACAATTCTAGTTTTTCCTAAATAGTTCGAAACTGATCTAATCGTTAGACAAAGTGTGAGGTTCATAAAATTTACAATATTCTCGTTTCAAACAAAATCTCAGTAGTGACTGTTTCATCGTGAGGGTTTTCTTAAACTCAGGATCTTTAATATTTCCCATGAAACGTTGCAATGGCTTAGCCAGAGCCTAAGGGATGTTTCCAGGATGAAACTTTCACTCTGTGAAGTTTGGAAAGTAGGAGGCGAGGTACTGGCAGAACAGAAGTTGGGATGAACGGGCTGTGAGTCGTGTCGGGACAGCTGTGGCAGAGCGCTTGCCCACGAAAGGCAAAGGTCCCGGGTTCGAGTCCCGGTTCCTGCGGACAATTTTAATCTGCCAGGAAGTTTCATCATAAAATTGGTTCGATGAACCCTCTGCCATGCTATTTAATGTGATTTGCAGAGTATATATATAGATGTAGAGTAGTGGCACTCGCCTTTCAACATTAACGTACATGACAATATATTGCCAAAAATAAATAATTGAATTGAAATTGTTGCAAATTATTGTATTTATTTCTTTTTAAGGCATTTCGCGCTTTTGGCGCATCATCAGAACACTGTAAGAGGGAACATATACAGGTATGTCAGTTTCATGCCGCAGACATATCCACTACAATATCAGGAAACAATGAATTGGGGGTGTGAACATACCTCAGAAACAGCTCGATGGCAATTGACTTTTTAAAAAAAAATCTTAATTGATATTATCATAGATAATAACCCATCACCTAAGACTTAATGGGTCCTAATGTTAATACATGTAATAAACAATGACATTATTTTTGAAACTACTGGTCACCCTGTTAATTGTTACTACTACTGTACATACTATCTACATGCTACCCTATCAGCTACATCTGCAGTGTTACAGTCGGCCGGCCGCGGTGGCCGAGGGGATTGAGGCGCTCCAGTCACGGTCCGCACGGCCACTACGGTCGGGGGTTCGAATCCCCCCTTGGGCATGGATATTTGTGCCGTCCTTAGTTGTAAGTAGTTCATAAGTAGTTTGTAAGTTTAGGGACTGATGACCCCGTAGTTAAGTCCCATAGACTTTACAAACATTTGAACATTTTTTGTTACAGTCGTGCCAGTTGTTGACAAACCTACTCTGTAGATCTTCTGGCCGGTTCATCAAGCTAAACCCGATGAGTGTGCCCCTGGCACTGGGCAGGCCTCTTCTTCTTGTCACTGCAGCCCCCGCAAGAATTAATCCACAATTTTTTTTAATTTTACTTAGAAATAACTTACATACTAACCTATACTACGTCTTTTCAAGTCCGGGTGTTGCCACATCTCCCCCGATCCCAGGGATGGCGGATCCAGTCATTTTACTGACGTTCAGTCCATCCATCGGCGGCATGGTGGATGTGGCTGTCATAGTCGGGTGGTTTTGTCACATCCGGTTGGCGTTAGTGATGAAGTCATCTAACACCTTTTTAGAGATGGTATTTGCAAGTGTATCTAACACTCTGAACGTGTCAGGATGCCTAATAAGCTCGTGGGTGTTGTTGTTTGGGAGAGCCCTTCTTAGTTCCGCCACCACGTCGTCGAATGCAGGACACTCATATATGATATGATCAGGTGTTCCCTTCTCATCTCCTCAGCCACACGCTGGTGTAGCCTGCTTCCTAAACCGACATAGATATGTCCAGTGAGAAAGTGCAGTATCCCTCTTGATGGCTGAAGATGTTTCATTTTCTGTCTTTCGAGGATGTCCGGGAGAAGGGCGTATGTCCTTCTTCCAGACTCGTCCTCATCCCAGGCCTGTTGCCATAGAAGCATCTCTTTCCTCTTTATTTCCCTTTCCCAGTACCAATTCCCTGCTCTCTCACCCTGATGTTGAGGGAACATAGTCCCATCAGCACCAGGAGTGCCCCACGGGGGGTGGTCCGGTACGCTCCTACTGAGTGAAGAAGAATATTGCGCTGCACTTGTCTCACGGCCATGGCAGGCATCACCCTCGTGAGTCTGTGGGCCCAAGCTGGAGACCCGTAGCCCACTATAGATGCAAGTATGCTGTTATGATTGAGGCGATTGTGATCGGGCGGCAAGTGGAACCTCCGGTGCCCGATCCCGCCAGCTGGTGAAGTGCTACCAATGATCTCTCAGCTACCACGTCTATGTGTGCCGCGAAGTTCCAGCGGTCATCAATGATGACCCCGAGGTACATAGCTTCTCTCTGTCATATGATTGGAATACCGTTCATACGAACGGTAGGATTTCTGGCCAACTGTCCTTTCAGAAGAAGGTACACTGATTTCTGTGGAGCAACTTGTAGTTTAGATTTGTTGCACCAGGTGGACAGTACTTGCATAACGCACTCAATCCTGGGTTCAATGTCCTCGTGGCTTCGGCCACCTACCATGAGAAGGAGATCATCTGCGTAAGCAATGACCTCTAGCACATCTGGATGTTGTTGCAACTCTCTGAGGAGAGGCTCCATGTTGAGATCCCAGAAGAGTGGTCCCAGGACGGAGCCCTGAGGACACCCTTTTGTGATACTCTTACTTACTTTCCCACTAGAGACGATAGCTAGACCTGCCTTTCATCGCAATAGCTCCTTAGGCAACCATATAGTGGCCCTGGACACTCAATCTCCTGAAGGTGGGAGAAGAGCGAAGGCCACCACAGGTTGTCGAAAGCGTCACTGATGTCCACCATGATGCCCACGACGTACTTGCTCGTTGTCGAGAAACAGGCCTCAGCCGCCAGGGTGATTGCGTCAGATGCAGATCTTCCCTGTCGAAAGCCGAACTGCCTGTCGCTCAACCCATGCAACATGCAATGTGCAGCCAGCCGGTCAGCCAGCAGCCTCTCCATCAACTTGCCCAAGACGTCTAGCAGGCAGATGGGGCGATAGGACTTAGCTAGTGCCGGGTCCTTATCAGCTCCTTTCTTTATAATGACTACATTGGCCTTCTTCCATATTCTCGGGTACCTGCCAATGCACAGACACTCATTGAACAGAGTTGTCAATGGAAAGACCAGCTGAGGGGCGAGGAATTGCACTACTTCAGCTGTGACTCCATCTGGTCCTGGGGCCTTCCCTCTCTTCAGGGCCTTGATTTGAGCCGCCACCTCCTCCTCAGAGAAGGGGTAGACAGGCATCATGTTATCATTTTTCAAGGCATCTCTCTCCTAGATCTCTCACTGTTCGGGAGTATCATCATCGATGCTGTCATCACGGAGCAGAGTCCGGAGCAGGACCTCAGCAGTTTCCTGCCAAGACTCCGTCTCTCAGTCCCTATCCCTGATTGTAGACAGCATCAATGGCATCCTGAGCTTTTCCCGTACCAGTTTATATGTTATGCCCCATGGGTCCATGGCCAGCTGACTCTTCATAAAGATTTCCCAGCTCTTGAGCTGGGTTCCCCTTAGCACCTGTGTGAGGTGTTCCTTTTCCTGTCTATAACGTTGGAGCTAGAACTGCCGCTCCTTCCAGACCACGGCCCGCTGGTGGTGTTTCCTCGTCCTTCTGACAGCCTGTCTCAGCTGTTGGAGTTCTGGGGACCATGGCGACGGGGAGGCCACGTCAGCCCTCCTTCTCATTGGCACAGCAATCTCGATCGCTTGTATCACCGACCCAACGATGTCCTTGGCTGCTTTTCTACCTCAAAGTCTCAATCCGGCAATGCAGGCACAAGGCACTCCATCGCCAGGCGTTCCCAATCTGTCTTGAAGTTTCGTTGCCACTCCCATCCTGCGTCCCAGCCACACTTGGCCTGCTGTATTGTGAAGGTGATCATGATGTGATCACTCATCGTGACACGATCATGCACTCTAGTCGTGTATTTTGTTCACCAGGTTGGCAGTTATCAATGTCACATTGACACTTGTTCCCTCTCCACCCAGATCAACAAAGGTGGGTGGATTCCCAGGTCTGTTGGCTACTGTCAGCTGGAGAGCCATGATTGCCTCTTCAACTTTGTCTCCCTTCGCGTCCGGAGTATGACTGTTCCACAGTGGGGAGTGAGCATTCAGGTCAGTCACCACGACTACCCTTCGCCCATGCAGCACCTGCATCACGTTGGTAAGATGCATGAGGTATGGATCCACAGTATCCAAATATTGGAAATACATGTTGACAATTAGCACAGTCCCCACAGGCGACTCTACCTGAATGACGCTGCAGTGTTTGTTGGACAGCCGCGATTGGATCTTGACTCTGAGTGAATTGTTACAGATGATGGTGGCTACTCGGGGGTGAGGCCCTGGGGCCGCAATTTGCCATGTTTTTGCCCCGAATGGGATTTTGCTCGCGATGGTGTAGGGGTCTTGAAGACAGAGCACATCAGGACTCGTCTCGTCCACAAACCTCCAAAGCTCCTGCAGCAGAAATCGTGAGTTATGTGCATTCATATGTGAGATTTTCAGTGACTTCATGGGAAGTAGGTATGGATGTTACAGTCAGGCCATGCCTTTGTGTGATCTAGTGCAATTCTTCCTGAGACCAGCACGGCCTGATTGTAAATCTCATTCAAGTCATACCTCTCCCCTCTTCTTTGAAAACTTTCTCGATTAAGTGCTGCAGGTCCCCAAAGTCCGTGGGCAGACTCATTGTCTTCAGATGAATCCTGTCTACTGCCTCCATTGTCAGGAAGGTGACTTTCCGCACATACTTGTGTCCTACACGAACAATGTGACGCAGCGCAGTCATCAGCACCGCCGGCTGCTCTAGGTTGGCGAGTTGTAATGCCAATTCCAGATTCGGATATATCCTCTGAGGATCCACAGGCGGCCATCTTTTTGGGGGGGATTCTTCCTTTGGAATTTCTGGTTTGGAGAAATTGTTAGATGTAGAGTCTGGTTCAGTTGGTTGGTTGGTTTAGTCTTGATAAGTTTTGTGTTATTGGCGGTGTTCTTCTGCGTGATCAGTGTGCCCAACATGCTGCATTCAAAAAAAAAAAAAAATTGTAAATCTATCGGACCAAACTGCGTGGTCATCAGTCCGTAGCTTACAAACTACTTAAACCTAAGTAAACTAACCTACGGACAAACACACACACCCATGCCCCAGGGAGGACTCGAACCTCCACGGCGAGCAACCGCGCGCTCCGCAGCGACACGCTTTAGACCGCTCAGCTACTCCACCGCAGCCTTGCTGCATTGTTGGTGTTTGCAGTTGCATCCCAGCATTGGAGGAAGAGGTTACGTCAGGCTTACATGTCTCAGTTTGTGTGCTTACACTCGTCATAGTGACGGTCACACGGTCTATTTGTTTTATGAGAAAGTCTCTGAAGGCCTTCGCCCTCTCCGCATCCATCCTCCTCTTGCTGGGCGACTTATGCTTTTGCTTGGGCACCCCATTACCGACTACAGCCTCAGCCATAGTTGATGCGAGCAATCAAGTTTTGTTTGAGCATCTTGTAAGTTGGACGATTTCTCCCACTGGCCCTGCAGGATTTCTTATCCCGCTTGACACAGGGTATACATATGGTAGCTTTCTTGCAATCTTTCTGGCTGTCGTCCTCCGAGCCACATCTGGAGCAGGCAGCTTTATTGGAGCAGTACTTATGAATATGGCCGAGATTGCCACAATTGTGGCATCTCGGGACCACGACATAGTCTTTAACATTAATGGCATTGAAGCCAACAACCACAAGGATCCCGACACTTCAGCGACATGGTGCACAGTATCTCGGTCTCGAGGTCCAGTTTTAAGCCTGAGTTTAAATTGTTTCTTAAAAGTGTCAGTATCCATGTCATCAAAGTTCTGTTTTTGAATAGTATCAGTCAATGTCTGTTGGTCAGTCGCCACTGGGACGTCGTACAGGATGACCAGTGGGTTCTTCTTTTTCGGACCGTCACACTTTACTTTTATACATAAATTTTCATTCTTTAGGATCTTATTCTTGTCTTCATCTGACGCGACATCCACAATGACAACATTTTTTATAGCTTTTACGTTGTTGATCTTAATTCTCTCCTTCAAGGGATCAACTGTGGTAGTGAAGATCTCTTGTACATTCTTTATGTCTTGCCCAGGCAGTGGCTTTAAGAAGACCACAGACCCAGGCTTCTGCACGGCACGCTGTATATTGTCTCTGGTTGAGGGTGGCTTCTGCACAGCTTGTGCATATGTCTTTGGAGTTTGCTTTCGCAACGTCTCATTTTCTCGTTCCAGTTCTTCTGTCCTTCCTTTTAGTTACGTCTGGTACATGGCCCAGGGGACCACACAGTCTTTGATTGCTTGTACTGAGGGTTTTCCCATCTTCTTTTTACTATTTTCCACGTCAATTAAGTGGATAATTTTGTTGTACCACTCAGTGACACTGGTTGGTACGCTCTCTTCCGCGACTTCTTGGTCGTCACTCGCAGGTGCGACCGAAGATATCGACGCTCTCGAACCGCTTTCCTTTTGGTCAGCCATCTTGTAAGGAAAGCGAGAGAATTGGGGGCCCGTCTCTTGCCCCAGACTGGCCTCTCTGGCATGGGGGGGGGGACTGTTGCAGCTCACCCACCAACTCTACCACAGAGCCAAGGGCACTTCTTCCTGCTGAGCTGCCAGGTGCATCACGCTGTCACCAGTGTACGGTCCCCTTCGATGGCCAGTCACCGACGATTTCAACCTCACTCATGCCAGCAAGTACCCACCGCAGTCCAGACAGGCGGATGCACCCCTCGCCCTTCGCCCCCTACTAGCCCGAGCTTCCACCCGAAGGCCAAGGATCCACTCCTACTCAGGTGGTGGATCGGTCACCCAGTCGTTCAAGGGTCTGGACCGAGCTAACCTAGCCGCGCCATGTCACCAAAGCGACGGTTTGGCGGATCATGTCCCGTATACCCAGGGATACGGCGCAGTGCACTTGCCGACACAAGCCGGAATCCCACGCCAGCAAACAAGGTCACCGGCAAGCAGGGGAGCAGATGGTCAAGCTCCCCTGCAGAGTGTGGGGAGCAGCAGCTACTGCAACAGGCAGCAGGTGAGTGCATCAGTGATGCACACTCCTGGTGCCCAATCGTCAGCACGCCACTAAACCCCCCTGGGGACAGATGGTCAGTCCCGGATGCAGCTCCCCCTGTGCCACGCACCCTTCGCTTTCACCTCGGTTGGGTCGTAGCTCAGTCCTTTGGTGGCCAGCATTGCCCAGACTCGACGTGGTGCAGGCGGTGTGGGTTGCACCCCTCGCACCTCGTGAAGACGGATAGAGTCACTCGGGAAGGAGAGGCTATGTATGACGCATCACTTCCCCACAGACGTCCCTCAAGACTGGAGAGACACGGGTACCGAGAACCGATACGACCGTAGCCCTTACTCCCAGCTCTCGGGGCAGCTCGATTTTACACCAACTAATGCCATCGAGCTGTTTCTGAGGCATGTTCACACCCCCAATTCGTTGTTTCCTGATATTGTAGAGGTTAGGTCCATGGCACAAAACTGACATATTTGTATATTTTCTATATACACGTGGCGTCTGTTCCGAAAGAACACACTCACTTCTGATCCTGCAGTTGTTATTATTTCATATTCACAGAATTTATCACATCAACTGCGATTGGGCAAAGCTGAAAATGTGTACCCAGCCGGGATTCGAACCCGGGTTCGGCCAGCTTTGCCCATTCGCAGTTGATGTCATATATTCTGTGAATATTTGTACATTTTCCTTCTTACAGTGTTCTGAATTCAAATGTTCAAATGTTTGTACAGCTTATGGGACTTAACTACGGGGTCATCAGTCCCTAAACTTACAAACTACTTATGAACTAGCTAATCCTAAGGACGGCACAAATATCCATGCCCGAGGGGGGATTCGAACCCCCGACCGTAGTGGCCGTGCAGACCGTGACTGGAGCGCCTCAGTCCCCTCGGCCACCGCGGCCGGCTACAGTGTTATGATGATGCACCAAAAGTGCGAAACGCGTTAAACAAAAATAAATATAATAATTTGCAACAGAGACTACATTTCTGTTCAGATATGGATTCGCTGTTGCTACACCAGGTCAATGAACTTTGGAGTAACGTATAGAAAAATAAATAAATAAACAGAAACTCCGGCTGAAATTAAGTCCAGGGGGTTTTTATTTCCGGAAGATGTGAGAGGCAGTGCGGTGTTTTGCAGGCCGCGGAGCGGCAAGGGCGCGCTGAGCCTGGACGGCCCGCCGCTGGCCGGCGGCGTGTCCAAGGGCTGCGAGGCGGTGCTGTACCCCGACAGCCGGCTGGCGCTGTGGGCCATGCTGACGCCGCGCGGCACGGCGCACCACCTGGCCGACGCCTCCGCGGCCGCGGCCGGCTCGCAGCCACCTGCGCCGCCGCCCGCCGCCGACAACTCCGCGTTCGTCGACTGCGAGGCGGAGGCGGGCAGCCCGCGCGTGTCGCCGCCCACGCGCATCCAGCACCCCAACCTGCCGCCGCTCAACCTGCTGCCGCGCCGGCCGCGCCGCGCGCAGCCCGACGCCGCGCCGCCCGCCGTGCTCTAACTCCACAACGAACCACCGGCTCCTCTCCAAGTGCCTCTAAGCTCCCGCGGACGACAGCTTCTGGCCTGCGATCCCTGCGTCGGCACAGCTGTGAACTGCACGTCTCTGAAACTTAACGGACGATTAAACGCAGTTATTGCTTTCGGTCCTACTCGATCCTTATCGAAGTGCTGGGCAACTATAATGTTCTAAATGTTTTTGTGTAATTTGTAATCTTACGGGTGCGCTGCGTCGTATATCTCATTTACAGTAATTGTAAATTATTTATTCCGAGGACGCTCCTTTTAAATAAATTATATATTTCGACAGCCCTGTTTCGGCGTGAATGCCATCGTCGGTTTATCTGTAAAATTCGTAGGTGTGTATACTACCTAACTGAACTAGATAACCTTAGTTCAGAAATATACTCACTATACATACATTGCTAGATCTTCTTCACCTTGTAATACTGCTGTCCATCTGTTTGGTTCTTATTTCACAAGTGTCTTAGAACTGTTGGTCTTGTAGTCCTTTATGTAGCTGTTATAACAACATTTCTAAAATACCTGTGAAATAACAACCAGAAAGAACAGATGAACATTAGAAGGAGAAGAAGATCTACCAATGTATCTATAAAGGGTATATTTATGGATTAAAAATATCCACTTAAATTAAACAGTATACACACCCATGTGTTTTACAGTTAACCTGACGATGGCAGCACTTAAGCCGAAAGAGGCTGTCGAAATAAATTATTTGGGTTGAGTTGTTTGGTTGGGTTAGGGGGACTAAACTACTGAGGTTATCAGTCCCCCGGTGGGGAGGGGAAGGAGTGAGGATAGGAAAGGAGGGAAGGAGGAAAGGAAATGCAGTCCGGGAAGTAAAGAAGGAAGGCAGACTGCATTAGCTCGGGGCCCCGTGCTCGTCACGCACATACTCTTGAAAGAACTGTGAGCTCCCTGGGGGGAATAAAATATTTATTTAAAAGTAGCATTCTTGGAATGTCTTTGTGCAACTAAGATCATCGGTCCCTAGACTTAAACACTACTTAAATTAACGTATGATAAGGACAACACACATACACACACACACACACACACACACACACACACACACACACACACACACACACACACACATATCCCCGAGGGAGGATTTGAACCTCCGGCCACACAGTCCGTGATATAGCGCCTCAGACCCCACGGCCATCCCTGTGTAACACCAGCCTACAGCTAACGTTTGTCATCTTTGCCTGTTTCGACTCCTTTTATCTCACCAAATCTACTGTAGTCTGAAAGGTCTTTGTCGTTTCGATAGTGTCCTTAATGTTGCACAAAATCGGCGATTATGCTTTATGAAATGCATGTTATGAAGCATCAGCTGTTTATTATACTTATAACTTTGACCAGTTTCTGTTCTAAACCATCATCACGGACTGTAAGCTAAACAAACTAGTTAGGTGGATACATTTACCATCATCACCATGCTTACAGGCAAGTCTGACAATAAAATTCGTAAGATCTCACTTGACATATATTCTAGATGGAAACAGAAAAAAGCAATGCCATGCCGTGCTATAACACTGCCACTGCTTTTTTGTTTTTATTCATGATTACATGTCAAGTGACATATTACGAATTTTATTGATAGACTTGCCTGTATGCATGGAAGGGAATTGTAGATGTATTTACTTAATCAATTTGTTTACCTTACAGTCCATGACGATGGTTTAGAACCGAAACCGACTGAAGTTATAAGTATAATAAACACCTAATGGTTCACAACATGCATTTCCTAAATTATCTTACAGCTGTTTCCAGTCATCTTAATAAAAATTTAAAGAGATTGTGCACTGGTAATTGCTACATTGACATGAACAATATCCCTTTCAGACCTAATTTTTTCTAAAAGAAAGAATCTCTTTTTTTTTGTAATCCTCTTCAGTTGCATTTTTAATGATTTTAGAAACAAGATTTATGCAGTTGTATGCCCCCATTTTCATACTCCATAACTGCACATACTGGCAAGCAAGGCTTCTTTTTATGAACTAAAATAATTAATTTTCTCGTAATAACTGTTGTACTCCATAAACTGATCATTCAATAATTACCACGCAAAACAGCAACTGTTACCTTCAGTTATACATGTAGCCCACAACTTCCGTGTTCTTTTAAGTTCACAAACTGCTGCGAAGTCCAAAACTCGATAGTTGATATTTTTTAGCGATTTTCTGCAGATGGCAGTAAGTCTGCATGATGAAAATATTGAACACTCGCAGTTGTGTACATGTTTTTTTTCCATTGAGAAAAAATGTGTCTGATCCATCATAGACACCGTAAACGTTATGTACTAATTGCAGGCAGTGTGTCTGAAAGGGATATATTGCACTTTGCACATCTCAGATACTTGTTAATCTGTAAAACGAGTCAGTGTACTTTTTGTGCTCTGATCCTACTCCCTAAGGGTTACCTATGTTTAATTATGAGTAACCAGAGAAGCGAATAAATGTGTACTTCACACGTTAGTCAAATTCGTCACTCGAACTGAGAATTCAACTAAAAGCTCTTTGTCATTTTGACATTGTTCCTAATGTTGCACAAAATAGTTGCTTATGTGTTATACCAGTTTATTATACCGCACTAAAAACCTTATTTCGCTGTTGAAGAACAATTAAAGATGATTCTGAGATACGAAGAAAGTACTTGAAACGCAAAATTGGCCCCATGCTTTCTGACTAGTGACATCTTTTAATCACTGTCCAATGAGAAGTCTTATGTATGTCAATATTGCGTGAAAGTGTTCCCAGTTTTATTTACACTAGAGAATTCCGTGAACGTATAAATCAAATACCATTAATGTTAATGGGTATTTGAACACAAGTCCTATTGCAAGTTTTCCCCTCAAATCTCCACAAATCTTTGAACAACCCATGATAAATTGCGACGCATAGTATAATATAACCTTTTTCATACATCATTTCAAGTCTTAAACTGCATGTTATGCCTCTTTATTATTCAACCAGTTTCACCTGTTGTAAGCATCATCAGGAATCAAAAGCACACACCAGAAAGACTCAAAATAATATTAAAGCAAACATTAAAGCGTGTCACGAGTATAAAAAATTATGTAGAGGCTTATCATTTACTCCACTTCACCCATATCAATCTTTCTGATTTGTGGTTTTAATTACTGGTGATGCTTGCAACAAATGAATCTGGTTGAATAATAAAGAGGCATAACATACAGCTTAAGACTTAAAATGATTTATTCGAAATACTTAAAAGGTGTAGACAGATACCAGCATAAATTTATTATAATAAAATAGACTACTGCGTTTGGTCATCTACTGATCTTCTGGTTTTAGAATGTATATAGTTGTGTATTCGACGAAAATATATGAAACAAGAGTAATTCTAAACTAGTTTAGAGGATAGAATTCCTTTGAATGTGTTCGCATACTTGGTATATAACTACTCACTAGCAGTGCAAGGAACTGACTTTTTTTGCATTGCAATTAGGTAACGTCTCTTTTTCTGAATTGCAGCAATTTCAATTACAAAAGAGCTTGTATATAGAGGATGATGCGAAATGCTGACGAGTTGAAAAGCGATAAAAACGCGAGAAATTACGGGTATTTTGTGTAGATGAGTAGAATTTAACCTAGTTGTACTTAAGAGTCCATAGTATATACTTATCGTGAATGGTTTTCGTATTTCATATGCAACTGTTGATACATCGTCACACTAGTTAGAATCATTAGCAGCTTGAACAACGCACGACTGTAGACTTCCTTGTAGTCTCAACGTTGTTAGCGGAGTCGCTAAAAACCAGCTCCCTGCTACGATCTTCTGTTTAACTCTTATAGGTCCATGCACAATTGTAGAGCTTACTAGCAAAGCTGGGCGTCTAATGTACCTTTATTTTCTAATTTTAAAAGGCTCCCCAGCAGAGATTTAAAACTGATTTCTACTCAAACTAATTTAATGTCAAGCTGTTCTAAGTTGATTCGATTGAGTATATAATGATGAGTTACAGGCTTATGCAGATAAATTTCCATAGTACTATCAATGATATCAGTTCGCTATTTAACAAAGGCCTGTATTTTCCATAGCAAAACATCGCCCGCTGTGTCGTTTCCAGTTTCGTGAAACAAAGAAACTTGCATCTACGATTTTTGCTCCTCCACTTCCTCGTTTATTATTTATTTGTTTGTTTTGCTTATTTCAAAATTTTAATTCTTCGGCGTTCTCAGCAGTGAGTGATATTTGGTTTCGATAGTGTATTAACAATACATTTGACGACCACTGTTGTGCTCTATCGCCAGTTGGCACCGTTAGCTTGCGTAACTGCCATGCTTCGTCTACATCTGTACCGTTGTCAGATCATACAGGGTGCACGCTCTTACAAATCACCCTGTGTAGACAGGCACCTATGGGTACTGCAACGAACATTACAGATTATATTCACTTGTTGAGTGACAGAAAGTTCGTAGGTTGGACAAGTTTAAGGCTAATGCAGACGCTTTGCCAGTTCAAAATGTTCAAATGTTGGCAAAGCTAAGGGGCCAAACTGCTGAGATCATCGTTTCCTAGACTTTCAAACTACATAAACTAACTTATGCTAAGTGAAACGCATTCACCCGTGCCCGGTGGAGTACTCAAACCACCAATGGGGGAGCGTCCGCGTACTCCGTAGCAAGACGCCTTAGACCACACGGTCTTTCGCGCGCTGCCACGTTGCCAGTCTGTGCCTGTCACCAGTTTAACTAAGCTCTCTCCACCAAAGTCTAGATGGTGAACAATAAGTATGACTTTTATCTCCTTATTAGTCTGTCGATTATTCCAAATGTCGTCATGCTTCACTCACTATTCATCTGTCTATTTCACCACTTTCTTTCTGCTCTTGCTATCTGCGTCTTAGTACTGCATTGACTCGGGATCAGCACGATAATTATTAGTTTTGCTAAGGTTAGTTTAAGGGGTCGCCAGATGTCCTTGCCACCACTTCATTACACCCCAGGAGGAAATTTGTGTTTCCAACTGTCTGTATACATGGTGCAGTCAATGGTACAGTCAATAAGTTCTGAGACTTGACACCTGGAGGATAGGCACTCACAGAACTCAGTATGTTGCACATACTGCCACACTTCACAGCATTACACAACAGTGTGTGCAAGAAACATAGTCGTATGGGTGCCTATTCTCCACACATCAAGACTCAGAAGTTGTTGACTGTACCACATATAACGTTATACATGTGAAAGTGTGTATACGTTTTCTAAATGTTTGCCAATCGTTTTAACTATGGCGAGACTTTTGTGCCAGCCTGGTATTCACCTCCTAGGATGTGGGAATTCTGCTATCTATTCCTAATGCAGCCTCATACCTACCGATTGACAGATTCTCTATCAATGTCTTGTTTGACATCGTGCAAAACTTATTATGTCAGGACATCAAAAGACATAGCTTAAGGTTTTTCGTCCATCAGATTTGGGCACCGAATTAAGAACGTGTTAGTCTGATTCTGGAGGTCATTTTTGGCTTTCATAAGCTAAACCTCCATGTACTGGTGCTGTCACTCTATTCCTACCTAACACATGGCAGAAAATTCCAATCATTAAATTATCTGATAGTTTTAGATCATTTTTTTCCTACTTATGTCTCTATGTTGAGCACATTCCTTTTAAAAATCATTACCCAGTTTTTTGGAGTCAATTATATCTTCAAATACAATTTCTCTTTATATAGAGACTAGATCAAAGCAGTATGTTAAACGGATTGCAAGAACCGACGCCATTTTAAAGTCACAATAGGGTAGACATTGAATTGGCAAAGTTAAAATATGCACCCAGCCCGCCTCAAATACTCAACATCCCTCACTGATTTAATTCAATGCACTAAGAATGGCTGGAGGATAAAAATGGCGTCTGTTCATTTAGGCACATCCAAAAGAACACACCCCACTTACCTTCTTTCCGTTTGCCTTTACACAGGGTCGGCATTTTTGCTATGGTTTTGGCATGTAAATTTAAGGGATGACCAGGTGCCTTTCCTGCCTCCACTCCATCACTCTGGGAGGGAATCCGTGATCCCCAATGTCTGACTGTAGTGTTACACATGCTTAAGTGTGCGAATGTTTTCTAAATGTATGTGAGTCGTATAACTGATGTGGAAGTTGGGTACCAGTCTGGTATTCGTCTAGTGGGATGTGGAAAAGCGTCTCACATACAGAGTGGCCACCACATCGACTCATGTAGTTAATCCGCTGGGTGAATTCGAAATGGGGCCGAAATACCTGCCTTTACCAGAGAGCAGCACCTTATAGCGTACGGTCCATAGTAGAGCGCAGCTCTTCAGAAGGCACTGTGGACCTGTTTATTCGTGTGGCTGTGATCTGCACTTATAATTACTACCCGTGGCCGGCGAGAAAGACAGGCCTGGGCACTCCGCCAGGTCACGTGATAAGAGTAGTGCCGAGGCAACGCGATCGCGAAGTTGACTGGCTGGCCGCTGGGGCACGGCTCACTGTCTCTTAGCAGCCAGCCAGCCAGCCTTGGCACTACTCTTATCATGTGACCTGGCAGAGTGCCCAGGCCTGTCTTTCTCGCCGGCCACGTTACTACCCCTGTTCATTAGAATACGTGTGGCTGCACTTTGACACCGCTGTTGTTGTGCGGCACCGCAGTGGCGGCTGTTTACACAGTGCCTCATGGGACTGTCAGATGCGTGCCGCAGAACAGCACTCCCTCTGGTAGCACAGACAACTGTACTGCCCTACAGCCACCCCGGTAGCACTTGCTCCAGCAAATAAAGATATTGTTTAATAATTTCACACGTTTATTGACAAAGTATCAAAGTGAACTAATTAAAAATAGCCATAACATATATTGCTAATATTTAACAGCTAGGCTTAACCGATCGTTCCTGTGAAAACGAACTGTGAATGAAAAATTGATAGTTCAATTCAGACAATGACATTTGCAATAAGCTAGGTTGCGTCTTTCACGCCAGCTTAACAATAGAAGCTTTCTTGTTAATTACGGATATTCTTAAAATTTCGGTGTAAATGATGATTCGTATTCTGGTTCGTATTGCAGGTTTACACGTAATATCCTTGACAGTTTATTGAGAATATCACAACATCTGAAGGCATACAATGCCTTTGTGGGCACAAATTACCAACTCCAAGCCTGAACAATATCATCTGACCTCCTCTGTAGGAAAGCACAGACCCAGAAATAGTTCTCGATTCACAGTTGTACAACTATAAACTTTCAACGACAGCACAACGAAGGATTTGTCCAATATTCTTTGGAAATGAAAGAATTTATCATTATCCTCTCTCAACTTACTGAACAAATTTCGTAATGCACCACCAATGTGTCTGGAGCTGTTGATAAGATGCACAAACCATCTGTTTGTTTTCAATTTCTTCACATTTGCTAAAGGGTAAATATGCTACAGCATTGCATCGTCCATCACAAAAGGCGAGCTCTCATTGACTAACGAAACAGGTGCCACTACTGTTAACCCCCAGGAAGCGGCTGAACCGCATGCTATATACTGACATGCGGATCCTACACAAAATCCCCGCGGCTCTGCCGGAACGGACGTACCGCAGGCTATAAGACCTGTTACACACGAGCGATGCGCCATTTCTGACCTTTTTTCGACCTAGTAATTCTAATGCCATGCGTAATCGGCGCTGCTCACCCCGTGCTGCTTCCGGTTCAGCCGATAATATGTACTCATGTGAAGAAATATTGACTCCGGTTTTGTGAAGACAACCAAATAAAACTTCGTACACTGATGTATCAGGAAACTTATATGGTGATTCCATCGATGCTGTTTGTGCTGTTACAGATGGAATGTATCTAACCTCATGATGCTGTGAACACAGCTGATATGACACTGGACCATCTCATGTGAAAGTTACAGCTGCGAAAACGCTGCTGCCACTGTGGAACACTGACCATTGCTTCTGCGTGGCACAGCATCAAGGCAGAAAATCGTGCCTTGGTAATAAGTCTAAACAGTCTTAAACCCCACGTGCGGTTAACTTGGAGGGTAACAGCACCATGTATACAGACACTATTTTGATCCTACCGCCACTGTGCATCAAGATATAAAGAATATGAAGACATTAGCTTTCAGTGGGAATTAAATTACATCAATGGGGTGAGTTAAAAATTTCTGCCAGCATTTGAGCACGGGTCTTTCGTTTACGGGGCACGTTTGCTGAGCACTATCCCACTGGACATGGCGATCACCTTGACTGTGTGGATTCTTCTGACACAAATTCTCAACATATCCTGACGTAGTGCCCCTGCCCATTACTTTCATTACACGCAGCATTTTACTGATTCCCTTAAGAGATCAAGTGTGTTATGCATGAGCACTGGAGGGTCATTGCTTGTTACATCTTTAATTCACCAATGCCTGAGGTTCCAGGCACAATTGTTCCCATTCACGTTCATTGCTAGGGTGCTATTTCAATATTGGAGATCTTCAGTAACGTCAATATATAATTCATAGGGAAACATTGAGGCAGAATTAAAGGATATGTTGTGGAAGGAGATGTGCTCTAAGACAGACTGTGCATCACGTTATCCACAATGCTGTGATAGCTGAGTGGTTAAAGCGTCCACCTAGTAAGCGCGAGATCCCGGGTTGAAATCCCGGCCATGGCACAGATTTTAATTCTGTTCTTTTGGACTTGACATGTCAATGATCCCTGCAGCGCAGATGCACATCACGCTCCCCCTCTTAAAGGAATGGACGAAACACTGTGAGTAATGACCATAATAAAGAAGGGAGTAAGGAAGGGAGATTACGGTTTAACACCTGATCAACGCCTTGGTCATTAGAGGCGGAGCACATGCTCGAATAGTTTTAGTCACGAATAGGGAAGGAAATTGGTCGTGCTCTTTGAAAGGAACCATTCCGGCATTTGCCTAGAGTGCTGTAGGGTAATGACGCAAAACCTAAATCAGGAAGGGTGGAGGTGGGCTTCAACAACAGTTCAGCCAAATTCCAAATCAAATATTTGTAAAACTATTAGACTTAAGTGTTATGGTCCCAGCCCTACACTTAAAAACTAACACTGAGGACAACACACACACACACACACACACATAACCGATGGAGGACTCAAACCTCCGGTGGGAACGGGCCAACTAGTCCATAGCATGACACCTTAGACCACACGGTCATTCCACGTGGCCCTCAAAGCCAGTCCAGTGTGTCAACACTGTGCCACCTCACGCGATCAACTGACGATAATACGCAGAGCCTTGCAGCAGCAGTTTCAGGTCTGAGGACAGCTTTACATGAACCAAAAACATTCTTACTGGCAATTTCTAAAAGCAGGTAAGCGCACAAACAGGAAATGGGCCATATTCTTGAAATTATTTATAATCACCTGTAAGAGAACAGTGATTTTGCATGCTATTTGTGATTTAATGTAGCCACAGCGCTTCAAGGAAGACCGAACCTTGCAATTTCCTGGCATAATAAAACTGTGAATTGGGCCTAAGCTGGAAACTGCAGCCTTTGCCTTTCAATGTCTTTCAAGTCCCGATCCTGCACAGTGTTTTAATCAGCTAGTAAGTTTCAAATCAAAACGCACTTCGCTGCAGAGAGAAAATGCAAGGTGGAAACAATGCCCCAGGCTTTCGTCAAGCTATGCCCGCTGGAACTGAAAGAAGTTTCAAGCATTGACAAGTGATAAGAGCAAAGAACACTGAAATTTGGTCAGTTCTTATGTATGTGATATGATAATGTATTCCTGTGGTTCGTAATCTGGCGCAGACCTCTTTAAATACATGCATGGGATATATGTCGTGTGTGTTAGTTGTAACTGTATCGTGTAGTCGATTGGACTGAAACTGTGTGTAGTGTAGCTGATTTACATGAAATTAAATGCCTAAATATAGCCTATATTTCTTGAATATCGCCAAGAGATCATTCTAGCGTAACGCTCCAACTCATAAAGATAATCATTATCAGTAGTTTCATATGACCTCACTCCATGAGAATGGAACTGAACCTACAAATTTGGTGTGGTCTGCTGGTGAAAAACTGCACTCCAGAAATATTCCTGCTTTTCTCAGTTCTAGGCTAGGATTGAAAATTGTTTCACCGAAAAAATTTGGACTTTGCTCCTCTGCAAAAGTCTCCATTTGATACTTATGTTCGTCAAGAAGGGTACTCAGTAGCAAAAAGGCAGCACCATGATAATTGTGGCCATCTAGGAAGTGATTTTCTTGTTCTGGAAGAGGGGTGCTGTAGCAGGAAAAACATCATTGACTCCTCACATTGTCTATGGTTACACAAACCTTCTGATTTTAACCAGTTATATCGACATAAAGAGCCAAAGACTCTTGAATACTAATGTGTACTGCAGAAGTCATCTGTTGAACACATTTTCCAATTAGCACTTATATAGAAATGGAAGGGCTACTGGTATTTTCTGAACTTTGGGAGAACTTCGAACGAGGTGGTAACATACTGGACGAACATTTGGGAGAATTGTGGTTCACCTTTGTCTCCAGCCATCCTGATTTAGGTTTTCCAGAATTTATCTAAATAACTCAAGGCAGTTACCAGGATGGTTCCTTTCAAATGGTACGTCGATTCCCTTTTCCATCCACATCAATTTTTAATTCGAGCATGTGTTCCGTCTCTAACGACCATGAGGTCAACAGGACACTGAACCCTAATCCTCCTTCCCTCTTTCCTTTTAAGAAAACATGGAAACTGCTGTAAGTATAGTGTAGTCCTTCACTGTGCACTTACAGGCAACACCAGAAGATTATTTCCTATGTAATAATTTTTGTTACCTTTCTAACAGAACACTATTCCTTAAACAAGAGGGAGACTACTATAACACTTAGTTGTCAGATTTATAAGACTGGATAGAAAAACAGAGGAACACAACACTTCCTCACGTACAATTTTGATAGACTATCAGTGGGCTATTAAAGCACCAGTGATTTTTTTTAGTAGTATAACAAAGTTATAACGGTCTGAGATGATTTTTTGTCCTCTACAATAAGACTGTAAGCTAGATAAACGCCAGAATAGCTAGGGCAACAGCCAACAAAATTATATTACTGTTGCCTGTTGCTGGATTTTTTATGGAACTTGCATTCCTTGCCAAATATCTTCGCTACCTTTAGGTATTAGTTTCTAATATTAGATCAATTGAATAGTTCTTGTAGATCCTTAGAATTCAGGTAACGCATATTCGTCATACCTAGGCATCTCCAAGTGTAAATAACAGCAATTTTAGATTGTAGAAAAAATTAATTATTTCCAGTTAGACACACAGGAAATTGTTCACAGCACTTCTGTGCAGTGCAGACTGCCAGTCATCCATGGTAAAATTCTTTCACTCAGGTGAATGTTTATCAAAATAAAAACCTTTTATTTTGCAACAGTCATATTCAGCTCCACAGTGGTGCATTGTAATGGATGAGAGAGCTATTTAGTATTCAAATGGCTCTGTGGTCTAATATTCAGCATCACTGCCAACTGGTCTAGTGTCAGATGTCTAGTAATCACCTTGGGTTTTTCTGAAGTGAAGTCATATGGAATGGGATACTCTCATTGTCATAAGAAAAAATAAGAACATTATTAATTAAATTACCTACTTGATTAACCAAAAAGTCTTTGAAATGGCACTATAAAAATTCTTACACATTTATTTTGTAGTTATTCAATTCGTGACTACTGTCAGTCCAAACTCGTCTCTTGATGACACTTAGTCATAAATAAGGATAATAAGTGTCAATTTCAATTACGAAGCACAGTTTACTGTGAGAATTCAAATCTATGGGGCTACAGTATATTATAGAAGCAAGAACAGAATAAATAAATGTTTCTGTTTTCCTTATAGAAGCGAACATTGCAGTAGTATTTCATTCTGCAGAATTCCTTCAGTCATTGGCTGAAAGCATGTCTTTTCATGAAATATAGCAGGTGACACAGTTTGTATGCATAGAAGTGTAAAATTTTTATCTTATGGTGGAATAACAATGTGAATGTATATATAAGATGAGAAATAAACTTTCATCTACCTCTTTATAAAAAATGAATTTCGATTCTTCAGAGATGTGTTAGAGTTGTTATCGTCTACTCTTGTTTTTCTCTTTTTGAGATTTTGTAGTGAATGATTTGATATTTATGAAGTTTTGATAATCTGTTGATTGGTTTTTGCTTCAATTGGCACTGGATTTAATAAATTTATGTTATATGCTTTCTTGCAGACAATTTCAACACCTGTACATGAGCTGTGATTATTCATTATAACAATATTGTAAGTTGCAGTTTATTATTGACTAAGTGAGAGTTAATTTATGTTTCTATTTAATTGTGTTATAGAAGTTGTTGAACATATGTAAAGAAAATAGTCATCACATTTCGTACTTGTAAGTAAGAGGTACCCCCTTGTATTGTTAACCTCCCATCTTTATATAGCCCATTTTTGGTAAAGCAATAACTTACATTATCAGTTTTAGGTGTAGTTTATATAAAAGTGCTATATTTCTATTCCTTCAAAATTATTCATTGAAACATTTGATGTATTAATACGGGATGATTAAATGAAAGGTTGAATAAAAATTCTCCAATAATTTATTATAATACCACAACTAATATGGAAACTTGGCAATTGTAAATGAAAATAGCAGTATCTGAAACATTTGTGTGATACAGAGATTTAACATAATATTATGTAACAACCGTAATTTTAATGATTTTTAAATGTCTTTTATTACCTTTGCAACTCAAAAACAGCCAAACGTATTTTTTTGTTATTTGTTGCACACTGTTTGGGAGGTGGAAACCAGCTGCATGGTTAATTTTGCTATTATTTACTATTTTAGATTTATGTAAGCTTAAATGTTGAGGGGCAGCAGGTAATCTAGATCGTGTACAGACATTCTAAGAGATAATGCAGATGAAAGGTTCTGGTCATAGAAAATATAAGTATTTCAGAAAGACTCATCTATTTTGTAACTACATTACACTGCAATAATTTTTGTAAATCTGTTAGTGAAATTTATAAACATCAAAGCCAGTCTGATGATAATATAAATAACCTACAAATTGTTATTTCATAATTACTTGATAAGCATATTGTAAACTTCTAAGTAGTGTTGATGTTTTTAACTTGGTCTCTCATAAAATCATGAGCTTGGATTTGCGTTTCATACAGTGTCTAAATAGAAACACTAATATTTCCTTCCCTTGCTAGTTTTTGAAAGCAATAAACTTACCAAATAAATATTATGGTCACAATTTCTTTTCAAGTAGTTCTTGAAAGATATTGAGACAAATTCCACCACATTTCTGCAACAAGGAAAATGATGCTGTTATTGAAAGTAGATTCGTTAGTCTTCTATCTTTTTGGAATTGGATGTATGTGAACATGGATTCATGGATTCTCATAGCGTTTAGCAGCCACTAAGATTTATAGAGTTTAAATATAATTTTTTCTGTGATTTGATAGAATATTATTTTGAAATTCAAACAGTTGCATGACACATAAAATCAGTTTATATCAGGGAAGAGAAGGGAAGGCAGTATACGTTTTTATATTCAATTTGCTAATGATTCACTTTATTACTTCATTAATATCGAACAGAATTACAAAATATATTGAAAGTAAAAAAAGTCATTATTTTGGAAGAAATATAATTTGTCTGTTAAGTACAGTATGTTCAAATTTTTGTAGACCTAAGGGGCCAAACTGCAGTGATCGGTCCCTAGACTTACAAACTACTTAAACTAACTTATACTAAGGTAAAAAACAAACACACAGTTACATACACACACCTGCCTGAGGGAGGACATGAAAATCGGACATGAGCGGCCGTGTGATTCATAACATTGTGCTCCAGACCACATGGCCAGTCCAACGTGACATAGACTATGAAGGATAATGACCATCTCAAATGTTGAATTCTGGATTTTTATTAAACAATAATATAAATAAAGCAATCATTACAAAAGATTTAACATGCACAAATATTCACATTTAGTTTGTACTTGCAAATACTGACAACTGTGCAGTGATATAGAATGTCAGACTGAAATATAACCTGTAATGCCTAAACTGAACATATATTGGAGGAAAACCTATTTTATATATAATTATATGATTTTGAAAATTATAGAATCAACTTATTCCGCTCTTTTATATTTTAAATAATATTAATTGAAACATTATGTAGTTTCAAGATAAGATGTCTCTTGTGGTTAATGATCTAATATTTGTGTTATTGTTAAGATTCACCAAAATTTGGATTTACTTCTCTGAAGCAGATAAAATTGTTCTTTATAATACATCTAAAAGTAAAAAATCTATGTTTTCTGTAATTTAATAGTAAAGACACATACGGATTGTACAGTAAAATTTCTTGATTCAACAATAAGAGAAAACATGAAATATTAATGGCACTACATTTACTTAACTTCATTTGTAGTGTGCGAAAAACAATAATTTATCAATATTCCAAAGGAAACAAAGATATTGCATGTAGGAAAAGAAGGCTGTAATGATATTATGCCAGCTTCGCTAGCTGAAAAGTATAGAAGCAAAAGAAGCCAGAAGTGCACAGACTTTTTAAATGATTCAGTAAACATAATTTTACTGTATCTGTGAGCAACCATAGTTTCAAATGTATTATGAGTAAACAAACTCCATAAATTTTATCTCAAGCTCCAATGGCAGAATTGAAAATTACACCAATGTATATGTAATCATTGTGTAAATTTCAAGATTACTCATAATATGCTCTACAAATTGAAACCATTTAAAATAGTGCTGAGGCCTTAAATAATATATTTACATAAAAAGATTAATTGTAAATTATAGATTTCGAGAAGTAAGCAGAATTTGAACTGTTATAAAAATACCTAGAGCGTTACACTGCAGAATGTGAAAATTTCGTTCTAATTATTCTACAATTTTCTGGCACTACATTAGTGGTAATATCCTCCATTTCATTACTAAAAGTGGAGGATAAATATTTGGACTATATCAACATTCATGGGATGACATTCCAGGAAAAAGTTGTAGGTTTTAGGAGGGGCAACAGCAAGGTAATCAGTCTCCAGGAAAAAGATAAACATTGAGTAATACTGATAAAAATATTGACAGGCATTACCAGTACAGTAAGAGACACTCACAAATTCCTTATGGATTTCAAAGATGTTAGGGTGTTTTCAAGACTGCTATATTTTGTACATGCCTTTCTTGTAACATTGGACTACTTTTTGCTTTATACCCAGCCAGAATAAGTTTTTATCTGAACAGAAAAGGGTAATTAGAGTGTCAGGAAATATAAAGGAAATGGTCAAATTAGGAAACATAAAAAATATAGTTGTTATTTGGTGTAGTATCAATAAAAGAGATTTTAATTTTCACTTCTGTGGATAGGTATGTATCTAAGAAACAAACTGGATAAAGGAGTACATGTTCCTCTTTCAAACCTAAGGTGTAAAATGACTCTACATACAAAAAGTATAAATTAAAGTTACCAGTTCAAGGAAAAAAATGATGATCATATTGCCTTATTTATACATGCATCTCTTGATAAACTACACAATGTTACAACAATTGTTAGTAAAAAGAAATTTGCAGGTAAACAAGTAAAAACGTGAATCAAGATTTCGTTTCACTGCACGAAACTGAAAGCAAAGTCTTTTACAAAAACTTTAAATAAAAAAAATTTAAGTATTGAAACATAAACAAGATATAAGGGAGATGTATGGTTTTACATTGGAACACCATATTACTGAAATACCAAATTATTTATAAAACAAGTGAATAATGGTGTGGATATTTAAGTGCAGTAGTTTATGTTTTTCTCTTTTTATAACTGTTATCAATCAAAACATTAAATGTCTGGCTAAAAACCGCTCCTATTGTGCACTTATGTCTCAAATACATAACTGAAATAATTTCCACCATTGTTCCTCATTGGTAATCATGCAGTACATTTCCCCTTACATCTAAAACACAGTCTTCTCCCTTTCTAAACTGTTTTCTAATATTTACATGAGCACTTGATAAATGTAATCTTCATCACATGGGAAGACTAATTTAATATTCTTCTTATTGTGCAATAGACCATACACCTGCTATCTTTTTCTAAATGATATAACCATAACTTCTACGCCTAAAATCCACAATTTTCAGTATCTGCCAGAATGTTTACCCATATGTAAGAAGCAAGTTACACACTATTCCAAAATAATAATTGACAGTTTGATTTCCTTCACACCACTTGTGCAATTAAAACATCACCAGAGCCATAAATCCTCAGTCAAATCATCATGAATGAAAAATATCACCTACTTGTTACTTCTTTCGAAGCTCTGGTTTCTTTTTCTTTTTTACAACCTCGGTCTATGAATACTAGCAAATCTGGCAATGATATGGTTGTGTATAATGGAATAAATGTAAATAGAAATTAAAATTTATTACTTTCAAAACGCCAAGTCATAAAAGATGCATTGTTGACAACGTTCAGTATTTTCTGTTACTTCTTTCTGTAATTTAAAATTATATTGAAACTGAAATTATAAGATTATTCATTGTATATAGCTGTAAACCTAAGAAGTTTCAGTCTTTAAAGAGTTACATTCAATCTCGTTATTGCTTACCTACAATTAATGATTTTTGATGTTTTGTCATAGTTAAGTGTTTGATGCTTATGAATGAGTACAAAACAGTGAGATAGAAAATTTAATAGTGTTCTCTCTAATTATAAAGACTTCAACAATTTATTCTAGGTCATAAATATATCAGCAGTGTGTCAAAAGTACACAATAATTTTTTTTTAAATATAAAACCTCTTTGTGAATGCATAATTTTGAATGTATTTTATGAAACCTACAGATGACAAATTCTGCATCACAATATGAGATTTTTAAATGGACAACTATCAAATCTATTGTATTTTAATAGCTTCCTAAATTCTAAAATATAATGAATGACTGGGAATGAAACTCAAAAATCGCTCTAGAAGTAATTTTACACATTATAGCTCTTAAGAATACTTCTGGCAATGCTTAGAAATGATCGCCACTCACAATTTTCTAATTATGTATGTAATATAAGATTAATGTTAGGTGTGTTATGATTTTAAGATGTGGCCTTGTGGATACAGACATAGAACTGTACGCCACTGTATCATCCATAACACTTAGAACTGCATAGAGCAGTATTTTTCGTTGTTATTGCTTGGTAAAATTTTAAAATGTCGAATCATAGCTGGTATATTCACGTCTGATACTAACACGAAAACGGTTGTTAGTTGACGACTGTGTTGACGAATGTAAGATGTGGCCTTGTGCATATAGACATAGAATTGTACGCCACTGTAACATTCACAACACTAAGAACTGCATAGAGCAGTATTTTTCGTTATTATTGCTTGGTAAAATTTAAAAATGTCGAATCATAGCTGGTATATTCACGTCTGATACTAACACGAAAATGGTTGTTAGTTGATGACTGTGTTCCTAGACATAGAAAATAGTTAAACATATGGTAGATTCTTTATACTGTACTATAACATCTTTGAATACACAGTTTTTCCTTCTGACGCACTATTTTGATATCGGTGCTGATAGGGACTGAAAAACTGTAATTCTCAGGCAGTTTTCTGGAGTCTCCCCAGAAACGGCTTATTGTTGCTGAATTGGGTTTTGACAATTATTATACTGTGTACCATATTCCTATTTCTCCCAACACTGCATTTCTCTTCTTTTAGTGATGACATCCAATCACAGATCATGCCTTTATAATTAAGTTATACATGTGTTGTCTTTTCTCTCGGATATGTCCAAAAGAATAAACAAAATTCGTCATCCTACTGCTACTATCAATATTTATGAATTTACAGTATTAACTCCTAGTGGGCATTGAAATAATTTGGTGCAGAAAGTAGAAAATTAGAACCTGTGTCCTACTGCTTACTGGGCAGTCAAACTTGACCATTCTGCCACTGGGGACACAGGGATCACTACAGCTGTGAGGACTATCCTTACTTCTGTCAGATGCGAATTTTTAGCTTATCCAACCATTCCTAACGTAGTGCATCTAGCTATTATCACTAATTACCTACAGCATGCAACTGATTCCCATAAGAGTTAGGGCCTGGTTTGTATATGCACTGCAGAAAGGATCACAGACCATCATTTCCTGACTACATATGTGTAGTGTCTGTTCTTTTGGACATGTGCAAACACAGGCATCATTTTTCATCCTGTAGCTACTACCAACATTTAAAAATGTACAATATCAACTAGACAGTGGAGAAAGTAGAATATTTGTGCCCATTCCTGTATTTGGAACCTGCTTTCTCATGCTTACTAGACAGTCATGTTTGAGCACTTTGCTACTGAGACAAAGCAGTCCTCGTGGCCATGAGAGCTGCCCTTGAAAGTCTCCCCCATCAGACTCAAGTTTAAATTTATCCACATCCTCCTTGACACATCATCACTCAGTAGTCATGGTATGTAGGTGATTATAATAGGAGATAAGGCTTGGCGTGCATCCATGCTACAGAAAGGATCATACGCTGTAATCGCCTGATTACATAAGTTATACATGTGGTGTCTGTTCTTTTGGAAGAAAGTGCATATAATATGCTGCCTTCAGATGTTTAATTCCCTCATTAACCTGTTATTTCAGCTGATCGATTTCATTATCATTGTTGTTGTACACCATGAAGTCTATTTTTAATCTTCAAGACTTTAATACAGCCAGTGATTACACTTCTATTTTGTTGTGATGGGCAACATGTTACAAATTTCATTTATTTCTATCATAATTTAAGAATATTATTAGTCACTGATAGTATAACAATGCTTCATAATCGTATATGCGACATTTACTTAATGGCAATTTTAAGACAGACACTCTGTGTACTTCTGAAATGCAGGCAAGAAATCGTTGAATGCCCGTAGCTTTCAATGTAAACTGTAATAATAAAGTCATCTAGTATATCAACGTTATTTGTAGCATATTTCTTGAGCAATAGATTGTAATACCCTTTAATGGCGAATAATTATCATGAATATCTCTTGCCACATCCAAAAGCCTTTCACATAGAGCTTACATTTCATACCTTAATTTGTCTAAACATGTTGTATGGCAAATGTTAATAAGCACATTTTAAATTGTATTAAAACAGTCAATACTTTATCTTATATTACCTCTTATTTTTAATTCTATTTTTTATTTCTGTTGATTTTATACTTTACTGATATGTGAAATAATACTCTTGAATGTGTCAATACTTGCAATTTACACATTTAACTATATTTATTTCTCATGAGATGTATGACAATTCTTACCTGTTCCTATAATTTTAATGTACATTTAGTATTGAAAAATTTGATAATTTTCTTAATCAACTTAAAATAGCTACAAATACTAATAAAAATTTACATTTTTCTGATTTTAATAGTAAGAAATGGAATTCTACAGTGAATGCCTTTTTTTCATTCAGAAGTTTTTACATATCTTTATTGTCAATCACTGAATTCATCGGATTCTGTAATATACAATACATTGTATTTTATTTTTATTGTTGTGTATAATGAGTAGTTTTGCTTTTCAAGAATTTTGTTAATACAGCTCAAAATTACTTTGTAAGTTCTACAGTATAGAATATTTTTGGAGCAGCAAATGGAAAACAGTTTTATAGTAGTTGTTTTATGAGCATAGTGTTAAATACATTTGTGCAGGCTTGTACAATAATTTCTCACAGCGTGTCTTGTTATTTAGTGAAGTGAAATCATGATTCACTCAATAATACTTGTGTCATAACTTCTATTATATTTTTATGTACATTTTATGTACATTTTTGTGCTGTCCATAATTAAAGCAATATGTACATAACTGATATTTTTTTATTTAGTGAATGAAATAACGATTATCTCCAAATAATTCCCTATCAGTTTCTGTAAATATATTGTTTTGAAGAATCAGCTTTATAATTGTTATAGTACAGTAGCATAATGGAAACTAATACAAACTCCAATCGTTACTTATTTTTTATTTGTTGATTATTCATATTAAGTAATAATATTTTTACTAGTAAGTTGCAAAATAGGAACAGGTTAGTGATGAAAGAAGCTTATGAGCAATTAGTAACAAATAAAATCCTGCTTCTACTTATTCTGCATGTTTTTTAAATATCAGTTTCTTGAAGAATAAGTATTGGCACTATTATTTACTAGGAAAAAGTTTTTTAAATTACAGTAATGTCTAATGGCAATAGAAAGTTTTTCAGTCAAATACTTCAAGGAAGTTAATACTGCCAAAACTCTCTGCAGTTCTGTCATTTTATTACTTCTGATAATTAGTGAAACTCTGTATGTGTTAAACTTATGTATCCTTGTTGCTGTGGTCATCACCCAAAGACTGGTCTGATGCTGGACATTAGTCTATCCTATGGGCACCTCTTCATCTCTAAATAATAGTTACAACAGACATAAATTTGAATGTTCTTACTGTACTAAAAAACACGTCCACTGAATGTGTGGTCGAGTTCCATTACTCTTAAGTGTTTCTCCGCCATTAATATTGTCTATTTGTATGTCACCTATTTTATTCTTTTATTAATCATCATTGCCCCATGTTTAAATACGTTTCCACTCATGTGATTGGAGTTGTGTGTTCCTATGAAAGTGGAAGGTTGCTTTTAATATTGACTGACTGCCACGCAATGGCTTACAGTCGCCGACTCACGCTTTAGGCGAGGGGGAAGGTTTTGCGCGTGGCCTGAGGCTCCACTCTTGCCGCGACCGCCGAAGTGAGTATATCATCGTATTATACTGAGAGTGTGGCATGATGTTAGAACTTTACTTTCTTTGTAATCAGGTAATCTTAGTTTATCAATGACAGTTTTCTGGAGTAATTCTTTCGCTATGCACGGCAGAATGTTTCTTAATTTACAGAACTCGAGTAATTCAGTTTGAATTTAGTATTGGCACGTTCATTCCAGTGATGATTTTGTGTCTGGTTTTCTCGAGTTAGAATACACGTGTGTGGCCATCAGCCTTTGCAGAATCTTAGTATGTTTGAATTTCCTAGCTTTTTTTAACAATTGTTTTCACATTGTGACTGTATCTGCGAGTATGCTAAATTCATTCTTATATTTTCTAGATTGATTCCATATTTCCTGTCTTGTTTTACCCGATTGCACAATCTGCTTTCGTAATGGTCATTATTTCGGCCTTCAGCCATGCTTTTACTGGTACTAGCTTTCATCTATATGAATTCTCGTGTGTGCTTTACTTGCTTATTCTAAATTAATTTCTTTTTGTAAATTCTATGTAATTCACCATGGTTGCACACCACATGGTACTTAAGGATAGTATGCCGCTGCCTCCCCACACATGAGTTCATTTGTTACATAGTTTGATTTGAATTGTGCTTGAAGACACCTACCATCTTGTCAAAACGCCGCTGACGCTTCGTTTGCTGCTACTAAGAAGTGTTCCCGTATGAGTCATGTGTTGCAAGCATTATGTGTGTGTCTGTGAGTGAATGAATGCGATTTCCTTTATCCACTGTGTATTTGCAAATTTCCTCTCATGTTACCTCCATATTCAAAAAGGGCAGAAATAATTTTATTAAGGGCAGTAACGTTATGATTTAATTCACTTTTGTACAAGGTGTGTACTTCAATGTGATTATTTGGTCTCCCCACATTTTAAGTATCAAACGTCTGCTTTATAATTTCATGCTCTCCATCTCATGTTTAATTATCTATTACTAGGGACCACGAAGCTCGTCTTAACTCTTAGCCAGGGTCTTCTGCTTTTTCTTGGCCCAGTACGCCTTCATCTTCTGGCTGTGAGCCTGCTTCCTCTCATCCGTCCATTTAGGTCTGGTGGTGCCTGTACACTTCTTGCTTGTGAGAGATAGTGGGAAGACTCCATGTAGAATGGCCTGACGGTATTGAGTTCGGTTCTCGGTTATCTGTAATGGGATCTGCAATTCCTCTAAGTCTGATCTAACAGAGATGAACCACTTAGCTTTGGACGCCTTTCCCCTGCTTGTCACTGTGAGGATCTTCTTGGTTAGCCTTGAGTGATTCAGGCGAGTGATGTGCCCATAGAAGGTCAGTCGCCTGTTCCTCATACATGTGACTATGTCTTCCTGGTGTTCATACAGTTCTTCATTGTGCCTTATTCTGTAAGCACCGTCTTCCTCTCTTATGGGTCCTAATATTCTCCTCAGGATCTTCCTCTCTTTAAGTTCTAGTTTCCTGAGTGGACCCTTTCGATTCATCAAGAGGCACTCGGAGGCATAGAGTGCAGAGGGTCTTACTACTGAGTTGTAGTGCTTCAGTTTTAAGTTCTTGGATAGGTACTTGGAGGTATAGATATTCTTACATGAATGATAGGCTCTCTCTAACGTGCTGCACCTGGCGTCTATGGCCAAGGTTTCGCTCTCACTTGCAGAAATCCATTCTTCCAAGTACTTGACTGCAGGAACTTTACAGATATTATTGTGTCCTAGTGGGATTGTAGAGGAAGCCTGCTTGATATTGGTGATGAATTCCGTCTTCTGCACGTTGATTTTCAAGCCGGTTTTTACTGCAACATTGTAGAGGCTCTGTAATTGATGAGCAGCCTCCTCCGTGCTGTTGGACAATAGGGTGAGATCATCAGCAAAGGCTAGACATGGTACAATGAGGCTATCTTTCTTGTAGCCAAGCTTCAGTCCTGCTTCTGTTGACAATGTGGAAGTCCATTCTCTGACGATTTTTTCCAGAACACAGTTGAAGAGGATGCACGAGGGACTATCCCCCTGCCTGACTCCCGTCTGGATGGGAAAGCTCGCTGAGAGTTCACCCCTAAACTTGACTTTGGAGGTGGTGTTATTCATGGTAGCCTGGACCAGTCTGGTAGTCTTCTCATCTAGGCCTAGTTCCCACAAGGTGGAGAAGAGGGTTTGTCGATCTATTGAGTCGTATGCCTTTTCTAAATCTACCATAATGGCTACCCAGGGATGTCCCCCTCGGCCCTCGGCTTCTATATGAGAGGATTGTTTTGAGGTTTTGAATCTGCTCTGTGCAGGACCTACTCACCCGGAAACCATATATATATATATATATATATATATATATATATATATATATATATATATATATATATAATTTGTGTTTGTTCAAAGGGACTGATGACCCCATAGTTAAGTCCCAACAAACTCTACAAACATTTGAACATATTGGTTTGTTAAATCGTTGGCTGCTCCCTTAATGAGAGAGCAGTTAGATAAATTTCTGTTGCACAAGTACTGTGGCCACTCGTAAAGTAATTTAGAGCAGCAGTGAGCGTTAAGAAGCTACTTTCATACTCATTGTCGTATCTTGATATCCTTCTGTAATTTTTAGCCCCACAACTAGTACTAAATCAATTATTCCTATCAATTTAGCTCTTCTTTTAGTTAATGTCATGAATTTCTTTTATTATCATTTCTGTTTAGATCCACCGTATTAGTTATATGATCCACTCTTCACACGTCTTCTATAACAGCACATTACCAAATAGTCTGTCCTCTTCTTGTCTGAACTGCTTATCCAAATTTTACTCCTATATAAGTTTATACTCCAGCCAAATAACTTCAGAATTTGGTTCCTAATACATCCCATTAATATTTGATGTTAACTAACTTCTCTTCTTTCTGCTTGCTATTCTGCTTTTACTATCCCAAGTTATTTTACTACACCAATGACAAAACATATCTATTACTTTTATAGCTCATTTCATAATTAATTTTCTCTGCATCACATGATTTAATCGGACCATATTCCATTACTTTCGTTTTGCTCGTGTAATTTATGACAAACTTTAAAATTATTTCTGAGCTGTAAATTTACTATATTCTGAGTATTTGTGGCACAGTTTTTCATTAAAGTATTTATATCTAAAACCTCTTACCTCTGAAAATAGACTGGCCCAGACCAAATGTAAGCTTCTGACCCATTGAATTGTACAATAACTTGCAGTTTTGCTCTAACAAGAAATGCCAAATGCAATGACAGCGTTTGTTCTCAACACTCTATAAAGGATAAACATTCTACAGTTTGAATTTATAAATTGTATTTCAATTCAACTACCTTATTGAATACATTTCATTTCTTTTTATCCTACTGAAGAACAAGTGGCACAAAATCAATATGTTTACATTTAACCATACTTCTGAATACACCACTGAAACAATATTGTGTCAGTTTTATTTGTAGGATTCCACGCTGTCCAGTAAAGATCAGTAAACCTGAAGTTGTAAGGCCATTTCACACATTATGACATTGATTTCAAGGAGCATGTATTATATGCAAATGTTTCATAAATGCAGCTTTTAGGTATAAAAATTAATTTTATAGTTAGAAATGCTGAATGTCACTGTTATTACAGGCTAAATGCAATGACAATAAACAGTAATCATTGTGTTGGTCTGGACAGAATGTAAGTATAAATATTTAAATATGGTACCATAATTATCAATAATAACAACAGATTTTTAAAAATTTTCAGAAAAAATTAATCAAGAAAGCCATCTTATCTTGCGAAGAAAGCAAGAAATGTTATGTGACAAGCAACACAAGTTAATGAATTACATACCAAATAAATCAGCTGCCTAAATGAGAAATGTCTTCAGTTTCTTACTTGATTTCTTGTTATTACAAAGTAAATTTTGGTTCCAAAATTTAGTCCTCCAAAAGAGTCTCACTTCGGCAAGCAATATAATTAACTGCAGTATGGTCTTTTCACAACAATCAGCAAGAAAATTTGGAATATCCCTCTATAGATCTACAAATAATGCGCCACAATTTTTCTTTTGGTCATTCATCAACGAATTTGCCTCATAGTGTAGCAACAAACTCTCACATTATTATACAGCTAAACAGGATCCTTCTTAATTACGAGGGGTGTTGAAATGAAAACGTACGAAATGTCTTAATAACCAAACTGGTTGAAAATTGAATATGCCACTTTGGTATCGTAGTGCATCATCTAGGAACGCGAAGCATGCCTCGTTACCTCTCCCTAAAAAACTTGAGCCAGTTTCTTCAACAGGCAAAGAGATGCTCATCGTGTTTTTCGATTTCCGAGTATGGAAAAACCACTATTAGTGACGTGTACCTTGAGACACTCCATAGTGTACTGGCAAGTTCATATGGGAGCAGCTTGAGCAACTGCCCAACAGCCCAGACATGTCGCCTGTGGCTTCCATCTGTTTACCCACTAAAAAAAATATATTTTACAGGCGTCTAAAAAAACACTAGTGCTTATGTTGCAAACATGTTAAAGAAAGATACAACACACCAAAAGCTTTAGTTAGTGTAACATGTCTTTGCTTATGACATTACTTGAAGTTGTCAAACCTACATGGTGAGAGATCAATCCGAAAACTTCAACTAATGTCATAATCAAAGAACAAAAGTTTTGGTGTGTTATATCTTTACTTAACATGTTTGCAACATAAGCACTAGTGTTTTTGTCGGCGCCTGTCAAATGTTTACCAGAAGATGGCCTAATAAGCCGAAAACCAGTACGTAAATAAACATAAATTAGTAGAACAGAAACAAATTGTATGTTTTCAACCCTAAATATGCAGTTTTTCTACCAAGAGGTGATGGAAGAAATCATTTATAAGAAAAATACAAATCAGATTATAGAAAGTTGCATAAAAAGTTGTTCCCTCCATGAGGGACATCCATTAATATAAAGATCAATCCTCTTGCACTAACCTCAGGGAGGGGGATGACTTTGAAACATTAAATAAACCTGTATATCTGAATTCTCCGTGGAAAAATATATAACGTTTGTACGAAATATTTGTCTCGTTTCATGACAGATGGCGCTGTAATAGGCAAAATTAGAAATGAGTTAGAAATTGTTGAAAAACGGTAATGTCTCAAAGAAATGCACATCAGATTAGGGAAATCAAGGTACAGTTTTAGATATTTTTGATAATGCTATCATGTGACACCTCCCACAAGCGAATGAAGCACAGACTGTGATCATGCTCTCAGTCTATGGTCAGACTGTTCATTGTACTTCAAATCAATATACAAAAGTTACATTTTTTTCATGGAGAATCCAAATCTGCAATGAAAAACTGGCGTTCCTATTTCAGATTTCAAAATCACCCCTCCTCCCACCCCCGGGAGTAAGGTCGGCGGGTCGAGTTTTATGTTAATCGATGGTCCTCTTCAAAGTGAATGACTTTTATTACAACTTTTTAATCTGATTTTTATTTTTCCAAATTTTCCGAAAAATAGTTTTAGATGCCTCATGCTGTACGTTAGACTGTGATATTACTCGGTCGACTTTACTGCATCCTTCTGCCGCTACAGGGCTGCAAATTCTAGTATGTAACATGGCGACGTGTACTCTAACTACTTTAGTGTATGACATGTAATGTAACTATTTTGGTGCAAAAAACTAAAACCATGAATTCTAGCCGCAGTGGAGTGGCCGAGCGGTCTAAAGCCTCTCGCTGCGGAGCGCGCGGTTGCTCGCCGTGGAGGTTCGAGTCCTCCCTGGGGCATGGGTGTGTGTGTGTGTTGTCCTTAGGTTAGTGTACCTAGGTTTAAGTAGTTTGTAAGCTATGGACTGATGTCCATGCAGTTTGGTCCGATAGATTTACAAACATTTGTCAAGTTTATTGGACTTAACTGCGGGGTCATCAGTCCCTAAGCTTATACACTACTTATGAATTAACTTATTCTAAAGACAACAAAAACATCCATGCCTGAGGGAGGATTCGAACCTCCGACGCGGGAGGCCGCGCTATCCGCAACGTGGTGCTCCAGACCGCTGGGTTACTCCCGAGCGGCTGGAGTTAGTATGAACACTGAAGAACAACATAGGCTACATAAGTACGTAATTCAAGATATGTGCTTATTTTAAGTATATAACTCCAAATATGGAAGATCTGAGCATCAAAGTTTCTCTTGTACTTTCTGAGACACTTCACGACTCCTTGGAAAAGCTAGTTATTCTTTGACTAAAATTTATCAAATGTATTAAAATAGTTTTAACGGTTGATATGTTGTATCTAATACGATTCAACATAATGAATACATTGCTTACACAAGACGTCAAGGTCTTCAAACCGCTACACCGATCAGCAGTTTAGTCATGATGTAGCAAACAGAGTTTCTTTTCGTACTTAGTGGTATCTTTATTTTCGTCTCGTTAAAGAAGGAGAGTATTTACCATCATTCTACGTACAGTTTATATTTAAACCGGATAGTTGGAAACTTCTCTTTTATCCTAATGATCCTGGTCATAAGGCAAGAACAAAGTTATAAAAATTAATGTACTTTCCATGGTATTTGGCACTCATGCAAGGACATCAAAGTGAGCGAAGCCGTGGATAGAAGCCAGTATGAAATAAATTGCCTAAGGCCGTTAAGGGAATTAATCAAATAAATTCGTTTCAAAGGGTAATTGAAAGGTACTTATTAAGTAACATATTCTATACAAAGACGTATTGATTACGCAACACCTAATTGGGCTTTGGTGGAAAATATAACACAAATAAATAATAATAATATGTCGCTTAACTATACACTTTTGGTCAACAATTGCCTATCTCCCTCTCTCTCTCTCTCTCTCTCTCTCTCTCTCTCTCTCTAGTAATCCTTACAGCAAGGATCTGCAATGGCTAATACAGTTCTTCTTCTGTGACTTTACACCTTACTCATTATGAGGCATGATCAACCATATTTGCGAAGTTGTGGTGGAGAAAATGAAATCGAACATCATCGTCATTCTCGAAATGACAGTTGTTTCTGTACATACACAATGTGATTCACAAAGTTGTTTACAAAATCGTATAAACAATGGGCGTTCAGCAAGGATCCGTTTTACATTGGTGGTACAGGGGTCACAAATTCCATCTGGGGCTAGTAAATGGCATTGCAGTTATTTAGACACGCTACAAAATATGTGCTCACTACAGGAGATACTCAAACTTTAGTTCACATGCACAGAAATATGCATGACATCTAGGCTGCATTGAACGGCGCTCCCTCTCAGTGATACATCATGTTTCTCTAAGACGTCCTGCTGCTGCAACAATCCTGCCCACTATAGTCTAATTGGAATTACTTGCCAGTTGACTCGAGGCCAACAAGAAAGACAGGCTGCGGCGCGCACATCATGTCACGTAAGCAAGGTAGTCCTCAGCCGGCACGATCGCTAGCTGATTGGCCAGCCGCTGGAGCACAGACCACTTCCTCAAAGCGCCCAGCCACTCAGCTAGCGATCATTCCGCCTCATGACTACCTTGCCTACGTCACATGACGTGCAGGCTGCGGCCTGTCTTTCTCGTTGGCCCCGCAGTTGTCTTTCATGTGTCGCTACAGCGTTGCCACATAGGCAGCCAGCTACCGCAAGGTTGTAGGCGACGTAAAAACACGGCGGGTCAATTCACACATGATGTTAATATCACTTTACAAAGTGGAGCAGTGTTGTAAGAGGCTGCCAAGAGTTAACGGCGGCAATGCAAAAATCTCTGTCGACAGATAATTTTAAATGATTAGTAACTAAACTGCAACATAAGACGCGTTTTGAATCCCATGTTGTAACCTAACCACACCTGATATCAACGGTCGTGTTGTAACACGCTAGTATTAAAAAAATTGAACGCAGTGAACTTCACACAAACAGCTTTATTCCGACACCTCCATCTTACAGTAGTAAAAACAGTCACAACACTTGCTGATGAGGCCAGCACCGTCAACACAAGTTTCAAAACCGTCAGTAGATGGCGTAAATGTCCATTCTCAACCCGCAACATTCTCCCCACCCTGCTCTATCTCCAAGGGCTTTCTTCATCAACTTCAGACCGACCAAGTACCTTCCTCAAGCAGCGCTTTACAGAGCCAATCAGACGTTCCCACCAACATCCCCACCAAGATGCACGTGGTGGTATGTACTTCCAAGTGATACCATGGTGGGAATATTAGTGCTGAACTACAGTGTGCTGGATCATTTGGAACAGCTCTGCTAATTCTGTGTTAGCTGCGTGGAATGTTTTGGCATTGTCAGAATAAACAGTGACTGGTAGGCTTCTCCATCCTGCAAAGCGTTGCATAGCCACAAAAATCGGTCAGTTGACATACCTGTAGTGAGCTCAATATGGATCGCACGGGTTGTGGCGCATTTGAATAGGACAGTATAAGACTTCCTTTTTTGGTGTCCTATTTTAACATACAGTGGCCCAGCAAAATCAATACCTGTCACTGCAAATGGTCGTTGAGGTCGAACTCTGTCCAGTGGTAGTGTAGCCTCAACCTCTTCATACCGTCGACTGTTAATGATCTTGCAGGGCAGGCATGAATGTAGAACTCTCCTAACAGTTTGTCGTCTTCGCAGGATTCAAAACTCTTCATGTAGTTCTGCAAGGACAATACGTACTCCGAGATGATGAAGCCTTATGTGCGTCTGTTTGATCAGCAACTCCGTGAAATAGAGACGTCCATCCAGATGCCTTTCTGTGTCAGACAATGCAGCACACTGCAGTCTGCCGCCCAGTCGAATCATCCCATCCGACAGGAGAGGGTTTATCTGGAAATTCTTGAATATTTAGGTAACTGTTCCCCCTTAATTAATGCAGATAATTCATCAGGGAATAGTTCCTCTTGCACTCTTCTTACCCAATACATACGGGCATTTTGTATCTCTGGAGCACTTAAGCTGCCAGTATCTCGAGTCTTCCTCTGCATGATCTTAATGAACTGAAACACAAACTCCGTTATATGTAGTACTCGCCAGTATGAATTGAATTTTAAAATGTTGAACAATGGTTCAGTGTCATTGATCATATTAACATGCAAGCATGTTTTGTTTTTCTCTCTGGCATTGGTTCAGGTGGAGCTGGGGTGTCCCGGGGCCACGAAAGCTCTCTTCTTCAAGCCATCGTGGACCACACCACCAGGTGTCGAGTGTTTCCAGATAATCTGCTTATATTCTCTGTGTAAGGTGGTCTGCAGGAGTTTCATTCCCAGGACAGTGTTTCAATTGGCTAGGTGTTGTGTACGTCACTATGTTTGTCACCCGATTGCAAATGAAGGTTTTCCATTTGTTGGGGTCGTTTTGTATCCAGCCCAAGGTGATTGTTGAGTCACTCCATAATGTAGCTCTGTTAACCGATAGCCCTCCTAGGGACGTGAGCGGCTATCAACAGATGGCGCTGCCGTGCAGTTTTTACGCTTCGCAACCCTCACTAATGGAAGCTTTTGCTGATAGATGGCGCTGCAGTCTATTTGGTTCAAGCAGGTTAGGATACTTTTGCTACCTTATTAGTGTCTATCTGATTACTCTGATACCAATATGCATGCAGCCAGTAGTACCACACATAACGATCAACCAGTTATTAACTCCAAAGCAATGCCATATCTTATCTATACGTGTCGAACGTGGCTCGGCGTGATCGTATTTTGGAGATAGAAGTCGCTCAAAATACTCTCCTTGGACGTGGAATCCTCTTGAAAGTGTCTAGCAACCAATATCTTCACAGCTTCCCGGGTTTCGGCACCAAAATGTTTCTAAACGCTAGTATTAAGAGAATTGAACAAGGTGAACGAGACACAAACAGCTTTATTTCGACACCTCCATCTTACAGTAGTAAAAACAGTCTAATGTAAATTACAAACTCCCTGCTGAGGGCAGCGCCGTCAACACAAGTTACAAAACCGTCAGTAGATGGCGTAAAATTGCCATTCTCAACCCGCAACAGGCCGTGTCACGGTGGATACACCAGTTCTGCCAGATTACCGAAGTTTATCACTGTTGGGCATTTCCGGTACTTGGGTGGGTACGCCATGCGATGTTGACAATTTTCCCTTTGGGGACAGAAGGCGTGGTGGTGCAAAGTCCCTGATCAGCAGTCTTGGCACCAATGTCCTGGATTAAATTCCAAACCTCTCCACAGTGTCTCTGGGAGTGAGGGCATGGGACACTGTCGATGGTGATCCGTCCGTCGGTTTGGGACGTCAAGTTCAAAGGCCCCCTTGCTTCTTTTCGAGAGGAGTAGGCTATGTGCCGGCACTGGGTTTTTCCCTTCTCCCATCATCTCCAACACGCACGCAAGCACCCATTCCAGTCACCTACACTTAACACAGATACTTCAGCACACAGTTCTCACACTTCACGAAGGAAAGGTGCCCGCAGGCGCGAAGAATAGGGAAAACCTTTCCAATTAGGTGACTGAATCTGCCCTTCGGTGTCTCCCAGCCATTCATGCCATGCGACTTTACTTTTTTCCACACGTGATGTACAGTGTATCCGGCAAAACGGCGTTCAACCATTTCCAGCAGGACTAAAGTCATGATTTCTTCGCTCACGGCAAATAAAGCGTACCTTTATGTGCAAACTCAGATAGAAAAATTTCAGTTACAACGCTAAAAGCAAACTGTAATTTCTCGCTATCGTTGGTTAGCATACCTGACAATATCCTCATACTGGCTAGTGGTTACACGAGCTGCCGTGTTACGAACCAATCAGCAGTCCTGCTTGGCACTTAATTACTGGTTATTAATGACACAAGCAGATTCCAATCGGAAAAAAAAAATCATGGGATGAAAAACAATAGCGAATAAAAATTCAATACTATTATGAACAATGTATTAGAACTTAAACAATTCAGTCAATAAAGACAACAATTACAGTAATTTTAATTAGAAATTAAAATAATCTCGTACAAGGAACTTCGAACTCACGAGCTTCAGTATGGGATGCTACGACTTTACCACTGCACTATACAACAAATACCTTAGTCACTTCTAAGTCACAATACATACTATAATGTTTTATTAGAGTTTTAAGTGATTACTGTTTATTCTACCGATACTCAGCTTTTCAACAATACGATGTATGGGGGTTCTGCTCGCTGCAACATTATTCTCCTGGGGCGTCGTGGTAGAAATAAATACTCGTTATGTACAATTTTTCACTTCTTCTTTAATTTGAAACCAAACTGCTTCTCCACCAAAACATTGCAAATTCAAACTTGCGTACAACAACAACAACACAGACTGACATAGATTCCAAAGCACTTTGCGAAAGCCAGAACTCGAACTCCCCCACTCAAGGCGGTAAGGCAAATATATAACATCGGCAATAATACCTTATATTACGAATTGTTCATAAAAATTGAATATACTAATTTACAATTAACAAACACACAAAGAAAACATTTCATGTACACAAAAATAATCACAATATAAAATGAAAACTATACATAAAATAATTTTACATGGCACGTTCTTTTTTTTTTTTGTCGAAATCTCTGATCTTTCTGTTGACAACAAACGGCAATGTTAAATGTCAATTAATTAGTTAATGAGTACATCATACATGTTCCTAACATATATTGAACTATCAAATATCTTCACAAATCTGAAAATAGGTTCAAAATCTCATGTCAGTCAATATATACAAAGAATTACAATATTGGAATTTCGACTTTTACATTAATTAACACAATTAGCTGGTCAATACAACTTGTTTATGAGCCTAACCTATATACAATGCTATTTATTTTCATGACTTTATGTTTTACATAAGTTTGTACCCTTGGTCTGTCTATTTATTAAAATAATGTACAATGACAAAAGTATTGTTTATAGAACTGTCTGGAAACATCTTATACGAATCTCTTAATTAATGAAATCTATCACTTGTTTTGGTCACAGTATCAGCGAGACACTGTCCTACACTGAGTCCTAGACTGGCAATTTCGTTTGTAACTTCACACGCAACATATATCACTATTGAACCACACGATTCTGGGTCTGACGCAGACGGTATCGTACAATAACATTGAGATGAGGGGGCCAGCAGTATCGTCACAATACACAGTAACAACTAACAACCTTGAATTCTAGCTTTCAGAGAGGTCGTTTTCGTGTAAAACGGAGTGAGGTTCTCTAATTGTAATGTGATATAATACTTGTATATGTAACATTAAATCGTGGCTATTACGAAAGGATTCAGTAGCGTGTGCTTTGTGCTGTGAATGAGTACATATTTCGTTAACACTGTTGTCCATGTCTCAGTTTTTGTAAGGTTATCATTAAGTGATGAAATGGGAAATAAAAAGTGCAGACCTATGAATCGGGAACGAAGCAAATCGAGAAAGAGAGAGAGGCAAAGAAATGGAAGTGAAGTGACCAGTTGTGGCAGTTACGCAACGGGGAATGGTTCTAGCGTGACGTTGCATTGGAGGAAAGCAGCTCCAGCCCGTAAATTGTCAACTAGCGAGTAATTTTAATCAGACTATAGATCCTCCGGCAATGTAAAAAGGCCGCGGTGGAGTGGCCGAGCGGTCTAAGGCGCCTTGCTGCCGAGCGTGCAGTTTCTCGCCGTCGGAAATTCGAGTTCTTCCTGGGGCATTGGTGTGTGTGTTGTCCCTAGGTTAGTTTAACTTAGTTTAAGTAGTTTGTAAGCCTAAGGACTAATAACTAAAGAAGTTAGGTCCCATAGATTTACAAACATTTGAATTTGATGTAAAAAGTGTTTGCTACACAAGGACTCTTCAGATTCCCCAACACGAAAAAATCGATTATGGACAGATAGGATGTTGGCCATGGATTGACTCACCGCAACCAACCCTGAGGCCAGGGAAGTTTACCTACAGATGTGTTCTCACTTGTCTGTGGGTATTCCATGGGGATGAAATAGAAAACGGCAACTATTAGGCACGGGAACATCTTTCATCAAGTCCGGCAGAAGCTGCTTGAAGGAATACGAGACTCTTGCAACCATCAAGTCGGTTCGGGAGAATGTACGGGCCAGTTCGACGACTGGAACTGTAGCGACCTCTCATGGGGTTTGCGACCCCCAGTTGCAAAGTGATTACTGATACTTTTTGTATGTCCGTTGTGCAATGTCACTTTCATATTTACTTATTTATTATCATTATTTTTCGCTCTGTATAGTGCATCCATTGTGTATCTCGACTGGCGATGTGTAACAACCTCTCAACACAAATTTTCTTCTTCCATTGTGAGACACACATGACCAAAACATAAAGAGCACCTTGTTACAAAGTGTTGGAGAACCTTTGCAAGCAGCAGTAGGTAGTAGTCCTACTTGTCACATATCTAACAAGCCCTTACTTTGTATCCAGAAGTCTGTAGACCATACGTCTACGCACAGGCAAAGTTAACTATCGTATGAACAGGAAGGTTGAACAGGTCAATCCATTATTGAAGTGATCCACAGAATTACAGGCCTATATCATTGACGTAGATTTGCAGCAGGATTTTATAAGATATTTTCTCAAATGTTATGAACTACCTAGAAGAGATCGACCTATTGACCCGTAGTGAACACGAATTCAGAAAGAATCGTTCTTGTCAACAACACCTACTTATTTACTCCCATGAAGTGATCAGTAATATCGACAAGGGATATCACATTGATTCCATATTTCTAGATATCCGAAAGGCTTTTGACAGTGTACAACATTCCGGCACTTAGCTTCACGTGGGGTTTGATGCGTTAATTAAATGCTGATTCCCACATATATACCTGTTAACTATTAATGACTGTTCGGTAAGGGATGCCGCCTATATTTGCAGTGTATAGGACCTAAATACTCGCCGGAATTTGTTGCATTGCGGACACACACACACACCAAACGACAATTTCATACAGTATTTGTTTCCATCTCTCAGTGTAGTGTACCCATTCCCACTCAGCCTCTCAATACACAGCTCAGTATTGCTTACCTCACTTTTACATGTCCCACTGGATAGTCTTCCTCGCAGATCGTGGACTCTAACGATGAGCAGATCAAAATATCGGTTGCTAGAACATAAGTAAATGAAAGTATGGTTTTGTTTACTCGGAATTAAAGGTAGTTATTTTAAGTCAATTTTCGCTTCTTCTTTTTTTCCTTTTTTTTTCTTTTTTTTCTTCAGAATAGCAAATTATTAAGAAGCCAGAGTCACGCGTGTCATACCAATCATGCGGCAATGAATTATTAGCTTTGCTGAGCACCTTTCTAAGTATGAAATCAAAATATTAATTTAGCCTTTACTGTCAGACCTTGCAGTCGCGATCTTGCAAATATTAATCTGCCTTAACTCATACAATTCACCAAATATTAATTGATATACAGGGTGCTTCACTAAGTGTGTTTGCCTCTGTAACTTATAAAATAATAGGTGTCGGGAAATTTTAATCCGGTAGGTCAACACAAGAAATGTTACACTTTCTGCGGAGGTATTAACATAGTTTATTGTATCATTTTCCAAAGAGTTACAGCACAAAGATATAATTTTTTAAATGGAACAATAGTTTTTTTTCTATCGTGCATTGGATTCATTGAAACCAGCTACGTCCAAATCAATTTAAACTACGTTCCTATCACTGTTAGTTTGGGAGCTACAACCCTTCAAAGTTTAGGGGGCGGAGGCTACGACAGCGTATCTGACTGGCTGGTGGTCATGAGACAGTGGGCCGTGTCCCAGGCGACAGCCACTCGGCCAGTCAGATACTCTATCGCAGTCTCCGCCCCCGGAGCTTTGAAGGGTTGTAGCTCCCAAACTCACAGTGATAGGAATGTAGTTTAAATTGATTTGGACGCAGCTGGTTTCAACGAATCCAAGGCACGCTAGAAAAAACTATTGTTCCATTTTAAAAATTATATCTTTGTGGTGTAACTCTTTGGAAAATGATACAATAAACTATGTTCATAGCTCCGCAGAAAGTGTAACATTTCTTGTGTTGACCTACTGCATTAAAATTTCCCGTCACCTATTATTTTATAAGTTACAGAGGCAAACACACTTAGTGAAACACCCTGTATCACTTTCACAGAGCGTCGTTCGCTCAATATTAGTCGGCATGTTTCTTTTCCTTACCCGAATATCAATTTCTTTTACACTCGCCTCCGACGACACAGCACTACGTGGTACCTACACCACGGCCCACTAGAAACTGGTACTTTCTACACGCTCGCGCCTTGGGGCTCAGTTTAACAAACTAGCACACTACTGGCTGGATATCAGCGTCCAACGAAAATCACTTTTAAACACAAAACGTAATTTTGATTAACACAACCTGTTTAACAATTATGTAATTAATTATGACAACTGCAAACGTGAGTGTGATCGCTGGTAATGTTGAAGTTATTGGAAAAAAATTGTAAATAGAAAAACATTGACTATTAACAAATAAACTGCGGCAGTTCCCACCATATAGTAACATGGCGGAGTCTCACTCTCCTTGCAATACTCGGCTAACGGCTGCATTCCCGTGGTTGGTTGACCATCTGTCGCTGTCGCAACAATCCACCCCGTGCTTTTAGCCGCTGCCTACTCTATCTTAGCTTGGGTGGCCACCGGCTGCCCATACAGAAAAGAAAAATAATCCGTAATGAAGTAAAGTAAAAATGTGGGGTAACGCCGGCCGCGGTGGCCGAGGGGACTGAGGCGCTTCAGTCACGTTCTCAACGGCCACTACGGTCGGGGGTTCGAATTCCCCCTCGGGCATGGCTATTTGTGCCGTCCTTAGTCTTAGCTAGTTCATAAGTAGTTTGTAAGCTTAGGGACTGATGACCCCGTAGTTAAGTCCCATAAGTTCTACAAACATTGGATTATTTGATTTGTGGGGTAACGCCACAACTGTACCTCACAGGCGGCGTATAATGATCTGTGGAATATCGCCATAGTTGTGCAATTGGTTTGGCGATTTCATATCAGAAAGGACATAGAATGAAGTAATGGACGGAAATTTATCGAATAAAATAGAAGTGGCGTTCTCCAGGGAAGTGTCATCGGGCTCCTACTGTTCCCTATCTTTATAAACGATTCAGGACAATGTAAGCAGCTCTTTCAGACTGTTCGCGGATCATACGGTTAGTAAAGTAACCAGAAGATCAAAAGCAACTGCAAAATGATTTAGGTAAGATATTTGCGTGGTGTAAAAAATTGGCTAATGACCCTAAATAATGACAAGTTTGAATTCGGTCATATGAGAACTGAAAGAAATCCGTTAAAGTTCATTTACACGATAAATCCGTCAATTCTACAGGTCATAATATTCAACTAAATATCTAGCAATAACAATGACAAACCACTTAAATTAGAAAGAACAAACAGAAAATATTTTATGGAATGTGAATCAAAGGCTACGTTTCATTGGCGGAACACTTAGAAAATGTGACAGTTCACCTAAAGAAACTGCCTACACTACACTTGTACGTCGTAATTTGGTGTATTGCTACTCATTGTCGGACTGACAGAGTATATAGAGAAAGTTCAGAGAAGGGCAGCTCGTTTTGTATTATCGCGACGTAGGAGAGAGTGTGTCACAAAAATGATGCACAAGTTGGGGTGGAAACATATTTTGTTAGAACCCACATACATAGGCAGATATGATCATATAACAAAATAAGAGAAATCAGATCGAATACGAAAGATTTGGATGCTCTTTTTTCCCTCGCTCCATTAGAGAATGGAACGGTAGAGAAATATCATAAAAGCGGTTGGATGAATCCTCTGCCATGCACTTCAGTGTGATTTGCGGAGTATTTGTTTAGGTGTAGATGTAGAAATTACGGGACTGAGAATGTTTAGGAACGCAGCTGGTGCTCAATTGTGTTCCAGACACGTTTCATCGAGTTAATTTCAGGTGAGTCTAGTGTCCAATAGATAAATGGGACTTCCCACAGTGTTCCTCAAATTAAAGCAACACTTCGGCGTTTGGATACTGTTAGTTATCCTACTGGAAGATACCATCTCCATCGGAAGAGACATTAAAGTATACAGGTGATCCGCAATAGTATTCACGTAATCAACAGCTGTCATGGTGCCTTCGATTACCACCACCGATCCCATACACGTACAATTGAATGTCTCCCTGAGAAGAGTACTGGGCAGCGCAGGAATGACCGTGCGGTCTAGGGCGCTCTTAGCATTAGTTCGAGTAGTTTGTAAGTCTAGGGACCGATGAACTCGGCAGTTTGGTCCCTCAGCTATGCAAACATTTGAGCATAATACGAGGATTGTAACTTAAATAGTGGCAACACTGCTGTGGAGACACTATACAATTGAATCTACTATTGTCGCTCATAGCACACATTGTTGACATACCTACCTTATCTCCGAGCAAATGGACTCGCCCATCCCACGTCACCGGCGTTCGCACAATCGAGGGAAACTCAGTCACTTGTGAGCGCGCGGTCTAACATAACTGTGTCATTGTGTTTACGAAACAGGGAAAACGGATTGAATATGCCATAGGTCGTACAGCACAACAGTGTCACGAATGTCTTGAAGTGCGTCAGAGCCCCAGTATGGTGAACCTGTGATTCTCGTGTGCGACTGTGATGGTGTTATCCTAACGCATTAGTTCCTCTACGTCAGTGCGCAGTATTACTGTTCGTTTTTGGAGCATCACCTGCGACCAGCTTTGCGAAAGAAGCGGTAACACTTTCTACACAAACCACCCATCGTTTTGCACAACAATGTGCGGGCGCATACAGCACAAGCTGTGGCTGCTCTGTTCGGGTGATGGGACAGGGAAGCACTGTACCACCCTCTATACTCCCCGGACTTAAGTCCTTGTGACTTTGATTTGATTCAGAAGATGAAGGAACCACATCGTGGCATTCGCTTCAGAACTGTTCCAGAGATTCAACTGACAGTAGACCGCTCCATTCGCACCATTAACAGAACAGGCTCTGCTAACGGTATACTACGCCTTCCACATCGCTGGCAACGGGTTCTACACGACGTTGGGGACTACTTTGAACGACAGTAATAGGTGTAAATATGTAACGCTTCTGTATCAGTTGTGAGTTAAAACACCTGGGGCAAGCTTTCAAGAAAAATGGGTATTCAGATAAAGAAATAAACAGGGTTCTGCGACCAAATAACAATAGTCTAAGAACAAGTGATCAAACAAAGCAATGGAAAAACACAGTTTCCCTACCATTTATCGGAAAATTAACTGATCATATAGGAAAAATATTACGCAAACACAACATCAGACCGGTTTTCAGACCAACTAAGAAAATATGTCAAGTACTCCGTTCTCTGAAGGATAAACGACCTCTTTCTGCTTGTGACGTTTATAAAATTCCGTGCACATGTGGTAAAGTTTATATTGTAACCACAAAAAAAAGTACATAAACTAGACTGAAGGAACACAAAAGTCTTTGCCGACTAGGAAAAAAGGGAAATCGGCTGTGGCAGAGCATGCTCTTCAATCTGGAAGTCATATAGTGAGGTTTTCAGAAACATCAGTTTTATCTACAATGACGAATAATTATCCACGACAATACGGGAAAGCTATTGAAATGTATGAACATAAGGAACATTTTAACAGGAAAGAAGAAGCTATGAAACTTAGCAACATATGGACAGTAGCTTTAAAAGATCGACAGGTTTTATCTCTGACAGATTGCAATCGATAGTGATGTTTTATCTCTGACAAGGACTATCTGTGCTGATAACGTGACAGCTTGGCCACGCCCACTTTCCACAGTATATATGGCGCTCTCAGACACCCGACTCATCAGTCGGCAAGACTCAACGGAAGTAAGAAGACCTCCGAAGACGTCCGGCGCAGCTCTGGACGAAACGTTAGGAAAAACTGAAAGGTTTTATGGACCACGGCGTTATAACCCGGAAGTTCTACCAGCAACTGTGAATAAATAGTTGTCACTATTTAAGTTCCATCCTTCTATTACTCCCATCGGTCTGCATCTGGGACACAGAGCATGTTTCGAGAAGTTGTTTGTCTGGCTGATGGCCTATCCAGACACGTCATTCATCCGATCTCTTGACTATCCTACCAGTCGAAACGTTTCCATTGATTCACCGTCCAATTTCCATTATCCATAGCGTGACAGTTAATGAAGAATATGAAATAAAACGTAAATTAGTTACAAACTACGGACTGCACACACTTTAATCAACATATAAATGTCACTATAGATATTCCGATTTGCCTGCCTTCCTAGGCGATGATGTAATGCAGACGAACAGCCAAATGATGCATGACCCGCTGAAGTGTCGGAACATCGATGCTGTCGATGACCTCTTCAATTGCTCTTCTCAGCTCAGCAATTTTATTGCGTTTATTAATGTACTACAACTCATCTTTCGATTCTAGATGTATTCTTCGGGACGTAGTGTGTCAGTCCCATCCACGTGTAGAAATATGATGCTTGATGTATGCGTTTCTGTCGCGTTTTCCTGCATTGTGTTGACTAGCCGAAAGAGTTTCTTGTTGGGGTACGATAGAACCGTTTGCGACCATTTATGTTCCACGTACGCAGTATTATTATTATTCTCGAGTGAGAAACATACACATTTACAGTAGCCATACATTGATAAATAGGTACAACTGTAATTATATTACATGTGCCCAATACTTCGCAACCTCCAAGGCGTTTGGAGTGGCTTGCAGGAGATCAGTCTTTGTGTAGGATCTAGGGACCAAAAGGGCACTGGAGCATATGGCTTGTGGTTTGTTGTTCTCCACAGTCACAGGATGTGTCTTCTGTCTCGAAACCCCATCTCTTCAAGTTGTCTCGGGATCGTCCAACTCCTGATCGTAATCTGTTCAAAGCTTTCCACACGAGCCATTTTTCATTGTGTCCAGGTAGTTCTTCGGCTTCAGGCATCCATCCATGAAGGTGAGGCGTCATCTTCTTCCATAACTCCAGCCTTGCCTTCTCTGGTGAATCGGTGAGTTTCTCAGATGTCCTTAGGAAGTTTTTTCACGAGTTCAGCCGTTGCTGTGGTGGATTATATCCGTTCAGTGGGTGGGAACTGATCACTTCCACTTTCAGTCTCTCCTTGTTGGCAGCCACTTCTCTGCGTACCCTTGGTGGTGCTATTCCAGCCAGATAGTAAAGCTTCTCGGTTGGAGTAGGTTTTAAACAACCAGTGATCAACCTGCAGGTTTCATTGAGAGCAGTGTCTACTTGTCTGGCATGAGATGACCTGTACCAGACTGGGGAAGCACATTTGGCAGTAGAAAAGCACAGTACCATTGCAGAAGAGCGGATAGAGTGTGGATGTGAGCCGCACTGTGTTCCCGCTAGTTTGCGAATTAGGACCACAGTTGACCATCACGTACGCAGTTGTACGGCACCAAAAACGTGTAAAGAACGTGTTCGATGCCTGTTTATCTGTAGTTGAGCTGACGTTCTTCTCGCACTGTGTGCTGTTAGTTTGTTAGGCCTAAGTTGCACTACTTTCATAGTTAACTCGTTGATTTAAAGGTTTCTGTTTCTTTAATATTATTCCTAGAGAGGGTGAAAGCACAGCTACCCTCGTTGATTTTGTGTCCCAGCCTCGTCGCCGCTTTTGTGTCTCGTCCCGTCGTAGGTGTCGGTGGCCGAGTGGAATGAGACCGACACAGGAATAAAGATAGCACGCTGGTGCAGGTACGGAGGGGAGCAGCCAGAAACTAGAAACACTAGAGTAAATTAGAACGAGATATATATTGCACAGAATTTATACAATACTTAACTTTTACTTAAATCAGTACTGCAGAATGCTGATACATAGTTGAACTAGAGTCCTGCCTAGTGCCTGTTCGATAGCCAAAGTCTTCACTGGTGCCTATCTGATTACGAAGGTCTTAACTGGTTCCTATCTCAGTCCAAAGTCAACGATGTCGTTCAGTCGTGGCCACGAGCGGAGTTGTAACAGAGGGCGCTTGTGGCTGTCGTCGTAAGAACGCCGCGCCGTGCGTGCATGGCGGCGCGCGGCGAAAGTAGGTATCGCGCACTTTTGACTTGTGCGACACCACACCCCTCCCCCCCCCCCCAAACCGCCGCGCCGTCGTGGCGTAGGGCTGAGGGCCACGGCGACGGCACTGGGAGGAGGGCCTGGGCGGGGGCGTTACTGGTGGGACGGGCGTCGTAGCTGAGGCTGGGATCGAGACGCCGTCCGCGCCCCGGCATCCGCCTTGCGATCCTCCAGGAAACCCACCGAAACCTGGGGAAGGGCGCACACCCCCGCCCAGAGGGAGCAGGTCATCTTCTTCTGAGGTGCGTGACCCAAGCTGGGGGGGCCCGCACGGTCCTGGAGTCCCTCTCGGTGACGCTGTCATCTGCGGCGGCGACAGCGGCGGCGACGACTGCGTCGGAGGTGCGTCGACGTCCCTAGGGATCTCGTAGTCCGGGGACGAACGATGTGGCTGAGCTCCCTGGCGGTGATCTGGGTCTGGAATCAAGAAACCGGAAACAGGATCGCGCGGCCTGTGCAAGCGCAATTGGTTTGCGTGGCGCCGCAGCTCCGACCCTGTGGAAGAACGTACAACATACATATTGCGACCGAGCACGCGCTGAATGGTGCCCTGCAACCATGTGTTCTTGTTGCCAGCAAACACCCTGTACAGCACCGGCGTGGAAACCTGAAAACGCGAAGCGCCATACGAACCGACTCGGTGCGTGGGAGGCTCCAGCAGGTGAAGGAGAGTGCGGTGACGGCGGCCGTGTAGCAGCTCGGCAGGAGACGGGCCGTCACGTGGCATACACAGATACGTAGACAGGAAAATTTGAAGAGCTTGCTGCTTGGAATGCTGACCTTTCATCTTTTCCCTGTGAGACTTGAATGTTCGAACGAAACGTTCTGCTTCACCATTGGACTGAGGATGAAAAGATGCGGTGGTGATATGCTGAATGCCATTCACACGACAAAACTGTTGAAATTCTGCACCAACAAACTGAGGTCCATTGTCATTGACGATAGTTTCAGGCAAACCTTCGATGCAAAACACTGATGTTAAGGCACTGATTGTACTAGAGGCCGTCGTTGAGTTCATGGCAATCACGAAAGGAAACTTGCTGAAAGCGTCTACAACGATTAACCAGCGCGTATTCCAGAAAGGTCCGGCAAAGTCTATGTGTAAACGTTGCCATGGTACCTTGGGGCGTGGCCAGTCTGAGAAACGTTGCGGAGGAGCCGCCTGATGCTCCGCACAAACAGTACACTGTGACGCCATGTTCTCTATCTGACCGTCCATGCCAACCCAGGTACAATGACGTCTGGCCAATTGCTTTGTCCTAACAATACCCCAATGTCCTTGATGCAGGAGGCGTAACACTTCTCGTTGCAGGGAACGAGGAACAATCACTCTTGCTTGGTCGTTCTCGGTATGCAACAACAGAACACCCTGACTTAAAGATAATGCATGACGATGCGCAAAATAAAGTCGAACCAGAGGCCGCTCAATGTCTTTGCTCTGGCAGGCCACCCTGAGCGAACAAAACGTGCTACCACACTTAGGTCTGCATCCGCAGCTGTTTCCTGTGCAACCCGACGAGAGTTCAAAGGGAAATCTGCGACAGCGGAAGCATCTCTGGAGTCTATCTGACAACATACCATTTCCGAAGAATCAAACGACACATCCTGGCCAACCGGAAGTCGGGAAAGTGTGTCCGCGTTGGCGTGTTTAGTGGTAGGTCGGTACAAAAGCTCATACTGATAATTAGACAATATCAAGGACCGTCTCTGAAGCTTTTGTGCCGTTCGTGGCGGAATTGGCTTTGTGGGTGAGAATAACGACGTGAGAGGCTTGTGGTCTGTCAACAAATAGAATTTTCTGTCATAGAGATAATGATGAAACTTTGTGACGCCGTAAATGATTGCTAAGGCCTCCTTTTCTATCTGACTGTAATTCTGTTGCGTCGGCGTCAGTAGCTTGGATGCAAAGGCAATAGGACGATCGTGACATCCAATACGATGTGACAAAACTGCACCCACACCGTACGACGAGGCATCGACTGCTAGCACTACAGGCTTCTGGGGGTCAAAGGGAATCAAACATGCATCACTGAGTAGTGCAGACTTTAGTTTGTCAAAGGCAACTTGGCAATCTTTAGACCATACAAAAGGAACATTCTTCCTACGTAAATGATGCAGTGGAGCTGCAATCTGAGAGGCATTGGGAATAAATCTGAAATAGTAGTTAAGCTTTCCCATTACTGCTTGCAATTCATGCACATTCTTCGGAGGACGCAAGTCTTTGATCGCTCGAAGATGTGACTGTAAGGGATGGATTCCTTGGGCATTAATCACGTGCCCTAGGTACTCTATTTCAGTTCGAAAAAACGAACACTTTGCTTTATTACAACGTAGACCTGCTGCAGTCAAAACTTTGAAAAGGCACTCCAGGTTTGCTAAATGTTCTTCAACTGTACGTCCGGATACCACAATATCATCTAAGTAGTTCGAAACTGTCAGCTGTTCCAAGAAACGCTGAAAAATAGCGGGGGCGGAAGAACTGCCAAAGGGCAGGCGTTGAAATTGAAAAAGGCCCATGTGAGTATTAATGACGAAAAACTGACTCGTCATCAAGTGGAATCTGTAAGTATGCCTCTGCTAAATCAATCTTAGAAAAGAAGCGAGACTGTCCTAATTTGTCCATAAGTTCGTCAGGTCTGGGCAGGGGATAAGTGTCTACAATTGTTTGACTGTTCACTGTTGATTTGAAGTCCGCACAGAGACGAAGTTTTCCTGACGGCTTGGGTATAATTACTATTGGCGAGGCCCACTGACTCGCAGAAACAGGAGAAATCACCCCACTATCTTGCCAACGTTTAAGTTCTTCGGCAACTGTATCACGCATTGCGATAGCCACTGGTCTAGCTTTACGAAGTTTTGGAACTGCAGATTCTTTTAAAGTTACATGTGCCACGAAGTATTTTGCACAACCTAGTTCCGGCGAAAACAAGTCACTATATTTTTCACACAATGCATTGATTTTGTCCTGAGGCACTACTGACGAAATTTGAAGCACATCCCTTTGAATAGATAAACCAAACAAGTCGAATGCATCTAGTCCAAAAATGTTCTGTGTAGATTTGGCCCGAAGAACTACAAAAGAGACAGTTTTCGTAACACCTTGAAAAGAAGCAGGCGGGCTACACGTTCCTAGCACGTGAATATTTTGACCTGTGTACGCTGTTAAGCACTTGCTGTGACGGCGACAATTTTGGCGAACCCAGAAGTTCATATGTCTCTTTATTCATTAATGTGACAGAGGAACCAGTATCGAGCTGAAATTGCACAGTCTTATTGTCAATGGAAAGATTCACAAAAAGCTTTTGCTTGTGGCGCTCGACAGGTGCGCGAATGTGGGCAATGTCTGATTGAACTTGTTTACTGCGCTTGCGCAGGCCGCGTAGTGAAGGAAGCGGCGCAGACTCGGCACGCAGCGGATTAACAACACTGTCACTAGATGGCACTACCGCCGGATCGGCGTCCGCGCAAGCATGCGAAGCTACTCCAGATTTACTTACTACTGCACTACACTTTTGAGTAGCTACTTGATGTTTACTGTCACTAGCTACACAGTACTGGGCACTTTTACAATAAGAAGTTGCAGAAGGCACTAGGTTCACTGCAGGATTGCACTGTACATAGTCATTTTGCTTGTCCCGAACCCTTTTCCGTTGCACTGTTTAATCGCTCGGCGGCGCTTGCGACGTGGCTCACTACAAAGTTGTGCAATAGGCGCAGAAAAATTATTTTGCACATTATAATCAAGTAAAGCACTGTTCAATTCCACAGCGTCGATGACATTGACAGTATGAACTGTTCGTGCACTCGGCAAAGCACTGTTTCTAACGGTACCGTTCTTTGAGTATTTAATTTGCATACACACAGACTGAACATGTCCTGACTTGCCACATTGATAACAAATGGCGTTGCGACTTGGGCATTGTGCACGTTTGTGGCGAGATACACACTGAGGGCAAGACTTGCGAACATTTTTCTGAAAAGAGCGTCGGCGCCCGTTATTCAAATTACAGTTTCTAACACGACGGGGCGACCTTTGCGTCGCACTTTTACACTGGCTACTGTTCACTGTCTGTTCAGCACGGCCGGTATTAAAATAAGAATCACTAGGACTATACTGAGAACTATGACTAGGAAAGCGTCCGTTGCGGCGCACTGTATTTACACTGTGGCTTTGCATTTCTACATTTGCTAAGTCAAAAGTTTCATGCGCTTCTATAAGCTGCAATACACTGTCTCATTGAGGGGTCAGACTGTTTCAGAATCGCTGCCCTAATTCTGGGGTCCTGAATGTTCTGCGTAATTGCATCCCACAACATAACGTCACTATACGAAAGTCCACAAGAGCAAGTAAATTTACATTGGTGGTTAAGCCCTTCAACTCAGTTATCCACTCTTGGTGTGACTGTTGCGGTAAGTCTGAAAAATCGGTACCGTGCAGCGGCTACAAGAACTTTTCTCTCGTAATGAGCATTCAGTGCATCTACAATTTGGTCAAAGTCTAGATCACGAGGAGATGCGTTGGGGAATTGTTTCTGCAGTAATACGAAGGTTTTGGTTCCCACCACAGATAATAGCAGATGCTTCACTCTCTGACCTGTAATTTGATGAGCCGCAACGAGTTCTTGAAACTGCGCCAGATAATCAGTCCATTCTTCCTCACGTTCGTTGTACTGGCGAAACGTAGGAAGCGTTGCGGCGGCAGGTGTGGGCTGCTGAAGCGGCGGCGGCTGTTGTTGGTTAGCTGCTTGCGCCGTTAGTTGGGCCACCGCTTGCAGGAGTTGAGTGTTTTGCGCCGTCTGTAACTGAATAATTTCCATTAAGTTTGGGTTCGGGGTAGTGGCCATGCTGACCGATTAGGCGCCAAGCATACAAGTAAATTATAACAAAACACAAATGCAATATGAAAGGAGGGCTCGCTCTGCAACAAAAAAGTCCACAAAACACGTAACTGAAAATGTTCCCCCAAAAATCTTATAATAAGGGTGGGTGGGCGGGAGCAATTTCTGCGTGCTCCGACTGCTGCTGTCTGGCTGCTGCAAGCGGGCTGGTCCAAGGTTCGTCTATCACTCCTCGTCGCCACTTTTGTATCCCATCCTCGTCGCCACTTTTGTGTCCCAGACTCGTCGCCACTTTTGTGTCTCGTTCCGTCGTAGGTGTCGGTGGCCGAGTGGAATGAGACCGACACAGGAATAAAGATAGCACGCTGGTGCAGGTACGGAGGGGAGCAGCCAGAAACTAGAAACACTAGAGTAAATTAGAACGAGATATATATTGCACAGAATTTATACAATACTTAACTTTTACATAAATCAGTACTGCAGAATGCTGATACATAGTTGAGCTAGAGTCCTGCCTAGTGCCTGTCCGATAGCCAAAGTCTTCACTGGTGCCTATCTGATTCCGAAGGTCTTAACTGGTTCCTATCTCAGTCCAAAGTCAATGATGTCGTTCAGTCGTGGCCACGAGCGGAGTTGTAACAGAGGGCACTCGTGGCTGTCGTCGTAAGAACGCCGCGCCGTGTGTGCATGGCGGCGCGCGGCGAAAGTTGGTGTCGCACACTTTTGACTTGTGCGACACCACAGTTGATGAATGAAAATGTTTGTAAATCTACTCAATTGTTGAGTTATTAGTCCGAAGCTTACAAACTACTTATACTAAGGTAAACTAACCTAACGACAAACACAAACACCCATGCCCGAGGGGGACTCAAAGCCCCCATGGCGATTTCCTTGTGTTTAATCACTGTCTACTATGATTAATAGGATGGATTATCTATCATCGTCTGTACTTCGACATACAAGTTCGAAATATGTGACTTTTTTATGATGGCGATAATTTTTTTTTCTTATGATCAGGTGTTGCGGTGTGTAGGTTAGCATCCTAGTTTACAGAGTAGACTTCTTAGTTTGCGGTAGGCAGCAACTTGTAATCATCGATTTAGAAAAAAAGTCGCACTTTGGATTAGTGGATTGAAAAAAGAAATCTTAGTTAACACAGAAAAAGGAACTTGATTTTTTCTATATTTGGGGTAAACGGCTGGTCGATCTTGCTCTACAGAAATGAAAATCTGTTGTGTGTTGCATCCAAGCTATTGGCACAGAGTAACATATACAGAGGAGCAGCCCCCTCTAAAACACTGTCCTACGCTCCCCTCATTGTTCCGTAAGATGCTAGCAGGTGTCAGGCCGTTCCCTGGCTTAGACTGCCTCTCGCACGTCAGAGGGTAGCGTTGAGGGGAGGCTGAGGGGAGAGCTCGCGCCGCCTGCCACGAGGCCACGGCTGTGTTCGGCTTGCTGGCGTTTGAGGGGACTTGGTGGTGGGGACAGCCGCTACCTGCCGCCTGCTCTAGCCAGTTTAAAGGGCTGCTTCTGACCTCAGCGCCATCATGGGACATCTTACGGATCTGCTGAAAACCCTCCCTCCCCGCACCCCTGAACGTAGGACCGGGCCCTTACGGAGGTTTCCCGTCTGTATATATTTGTCTGAGCTATTGGGCAGGTAAAGTATCACCGTTATGCCCTCTTAGTTAGGGAGATATTTGTATTGTGATTCATCAGTTTTTGGTTCCTTGATTCTTGTATTGGCGAGTGTCATTTCGAAGAAGGATGTTTTTAAGTCAGTACTATCAAAAATAAATAAATACTAAAAATAAATAAATAAATAAAAATAATGTAGACGGTTGGAAATCGGTAAACTGCTGATCTTAAATTATTTCATGCATTTTTTATTCTTTATTGTGAATCTCCAAGGAACTACCGTTGTACAATAGGGTTTAGTTTTGTTTAAATGTAGATAAAGTACAATTTTAACCGTCTTCTGGAGTGCTCAATTATCGGTATTTGCAATTTTGACCTGTCTCAGTTAAGTGTTGTAAAGACTTGGAGCATTTCGAAAAGAATCGTTTGCAGTGTCTTACATTGTAACAGGTATAGTCGTTAGAGAGAGAGATTCCCTTTGCTGTGTTTAGTTTCAGAAAGATGGGTATACGCAAAAAGATGTGTACTGCTTTAGCAATTGCTTTATAAAGGAAATAAGAGGTAAAATTAAACCACCCGAATTATCGCGTCTAGAAGAACTGTCAGAAGGTGAAGAACTGGATATTAAAACCATAAAAGAGGTGCATTACAGGACGACATGGCGATACGTACTGTAGTTCGAAAACTTATCTTCCCTGTACCTATCGAAATACTGGTAGGGAGGAGGAAATAGAAGACATATACACATCAATCTAAGGAAATATCGTTGTGCAATAGGGTTTCGTTTAATTTAAACATAGAGGAAGAATGGACTGTTCATTTGCGAAAATAAAATGTAGCCTTTAAATTCCATGCAGAAATTCCATGGAAGTGTGGTATAGAAGAGCAGGACGTGTGTTAATTCATTCTCTACCTTTCTGTCTGAGTCCAGGAGACTGTTAACAGCGCTTGCAGATCTATATTTAGACACATTCCTGACAGATTTGTCCCAATGGCATGCTACAGGTATAACGGCGGTTGACTGACAGTCTGTACTCTCGTCGTCTGTTGCGGATGGTCTGTAAAATACTGTGTATAAGCTGTAGCGTTCAAAATCTGTAGTTTCTAAGCAGAGATTGTGTTTGAATCATAAGATGTTCTTGCCGATTTTCGTTATTTCCGTCAGTATATTAGAATATTTTATAAACAATATGTCTTCTGGTATTGTTGTTGTTGTGTTACACATCTGGACATCGAAAGAGTGTTTGATAAGATGTACACACAAGTTCGTCTGTGAGTTATGGCGTTTGTTACCATTACATCGCGTTTATTATCTACCGCACGCTATTTAAAAAAAAAAAAAAAAAAAAAAAAAAAAAAAAAAAAAAAACACTTTCGTCGGCTGTTGTATACATAGTCTACACATTGTTCGCAACATTGTTCGTGGCTGCTACTTGACTGCCGATGTTGCCAACATGTTGCCAACACGGAAACAGTATTCCGGGGCTGTGTCGGTAAAGATCACAGGAACATTTGTTTGTTACCACGAACTGCCGCTACACAGCGCTAGTGTTTATTTTTATTTTGCTACTGAGTATTGTGTCGTGTGTTGTGGTTTTCGGTGTTGTGTCAGATAGAGTGTAGCATGGAAAAATTTGCACTCTTGTACCATTATTTGAGGAAGAGCAGTGGTTGTGGAACGTACATTGTGCAAGGTACAAGAACATGAGAGAGAAACACGATTCTTTCAAAATAAATAAAAACAATAAAAACAAATACTGTGGAGCTACCACCAGCAGTGACATTGATAAAATAAGAACCCTAATGTCACAATACCGGCAGGAGAAAAGGAAAATAAAGAGAGCACAAAAAATGATAACAGGACGTGGGGGTGGGGGAGGGGACTCTACGCACAATCCAAAGTGGTTTGGAAATAAAATTTTAAAGTTCCTTGACATAACACTGCAATCATTCAGCTGGGATCAAATTTATTGCTGTGAATGTGCGATGTTTCAGAGATATTAATATAAATGAATTACCTTTACATAATCCTTAAATCCTTCAAACAAACCTTGAAAAAGCGCATGAACTATTTTAGATATCGTATAGTAGGCTTTTAAATATGAAATAAATATGCTAGACTTTGGTACGAATTTCCTATTGCAAGAAAACGGAGGGTTACAGGTAGTCTTTATTTTACAGGAATTGCGTTCCTGAAATTTGTTTCGTTTTTGAAGAAAACAAGCCCTTTAATATTTAGCAAAATTTAAAAATATGAAGGCTACATCTTTGTGAAATTACGAAGTCCAGAACCGTTTTCCACGTTCAGTTCACAAAAGCATGTCGTTCCAACCACTACTTTTGTAACATGTTTTAGTCCACCACCGAAGACTATGTCATTCTTGCCGTCTCCTTTATTGATCTATCTATAATAACGCAACTCCACATGCTAATGTTTCTCCCTCCTCACTTGACATAGCTTAGCTCTGAGAATTCCGTAGCGCAAATACATGCAGAAGCTCCCTGTAGCAGACGATTTGAATACAAATGTTCCTCGCCAGTGTAGTCGCGGTCACGAACAACGAACAGTGTTGTCAACATTGGCTGGGAACATGTTGCGAACAATGTTGCGAACGAAAATTTGTTCCGAACTTCAGTGTAAACGTGCCTTAAACCAGGCATGGCCAACATTTCCGCCCGGTGGGCGGAGTACACTGCAGTTGACCGCCCCGGCCGCGACCGTGTGTCGCCAGTGCCCCACACCACAGACAAATATATACAGATGGGAAACCTCCGTAAGGGCCCGGTCCTACGCTCAGGGGTGCGGGGAGAGAGGGTTTCCAGCAGTTCCGTAAGATGTCCCATGATGGCGCTGCGGTCAGTAGCCGCTCTTTAAACTGGCCAGAGCAGGCGGCAGGTAGCGGCTGTCCCCACCACCACCTCCCCTCAAACGCCGGCACGCCAGACACAGCCGTGGCCTCGTGGCAGGCGGCAGGAGCTCTCCCCTCAGCCTACCCTCCACGCTACCCTCTGACGTGCGAGAGGCACCCTAAACCAGCGAACCGAGGGGAGTGTAGAACAGTGGTTTAGGGTGGGCTGCTTCTCTGTATATGTTACTCTGTGCCCACACGCCGCTGCGCACAGTGCGCAGGGCAGGGGCACGGCAAAGGCCACGGCAAGGGCGCCCGCGTCCGCGGGACGCTGTTTGGTCATGCCTGGTCTAAACGAAGACTGTGATTGGTGGTCGTATCATGTACCTCTGGCAGATGAAATTCTTTATTATGTCTTACATGTAAATTTTGCGAACCATACGAGCTGTAATTGTATTACAATATGTAGTATACATTTATTTTGCCTAGATAACTTAGGTGGTGAACGACTTCCAAAAGACATAACTTTTTTTAAAAATCCTAAATGTTTGACTTTGGTTAGAATTGTTTTTAAATAATTGTCCAAAAATGTACATAAGTTGTAATTCAGGTTCAATGTATTACGTTATTACGTTACTTAAACTGTACATACCGATTCCGAAAAAATGAGATGTTCTTCTGGTAACTGTTAGTACAAAAACATAGGTTGCCACAGTTTATATGCAATTAAGTCAGAATCAAGATGTAGTATACAACTAGAGGACCCATGCGAGTACTTTGCACCCTTAATGGAATGACAAAAAAGTTGGGGAAAAAATTGAAGTAACGCTGAATGGTCACACATAGCTTTCTTCAGAATCAATCAAAGCAAGTGTTTAAAAGCGTAAATGAGAGAACTTGATCCGTTGAGTTTTGTTAAGTCAGAAATAAACTGCATACCTTAATTAGAACGGAATATATCGTAAAACAAAACGATTAAAATATTCATTGCAAGGACAGAAGGATACTGCATTTGAATAAAAATAAAGGATGGAGAGACATAAGTTAATTCTGATACTTGATGACAATCTGCGAATGAATACCGTTCGTTTAAAGCAAAAATGAAGGAAATCGGTCTGATAGAACGACCTGACCGACTGACTTTAGTTTACAACAAGGACATCCCCATAAAAAGTATACAGAAGGAAATTGCGTTTGAGTATAGAAAAAGGAAGGCGAGAGTTATGTAAGTCCTGATACTTGATGACACTTGATGAACACCTTTCGTTTAAAACCAAAATTAAGGGAAACGGCCGGGTAGTTTGGTCTGCCGACTGACTTTAGATTCGGTAGATTCTTTTAATATACAAGATTATCTTGCCCAGAGACCTAAGACAGCGAACGAGTTCCGAAAAACGGAACATTTTATTTATTTATTATTATTATTTTGTGGTGTGTGGTGCCAAATGTTTGACTCTTTTTAGAATTGTTTTTAAATAATTATTGATAAATGTATGTATGATTTTTTATCGGCTTCCTCAATTTTATTTCATTGTAATGACAATTAGTGGTGAAAATTATAAATGTTTCTTCCCGCCGAAGAAAATTAGGTTATGGATGGTCCTGACCATGTTTCGAATCCAGGACTCTTGGTACAGTGCCCTTACCTGACCCTCTCATCACGTTTCCGTCCCCCCAATCGATCTACAGACAAACACGTTTGAATTTAATGCACATATAATTCCCTTGACTTTATTGGTATTCGTTTATAAACAACTGTTGTCAAACATTTTTATGAACAACAAGACATCTACTGTTGCTCACTGATGATTTCCGAAAGAAAACGAAATGTTCTAATTGTTAATGCAAAAACATAGGATATTGCAATTAATTTGATATGCAAATTAGGAATAAAAAATAATCTGGAGCGATGATGGATGCCCTGGTGGCAGGCGGGTCGGTAGTAGTCCAAATGTCCACTTGTGGAGGCCGTCAATTTGTTTACGAAACTCTTGTGTTAAGTGCAGATATATGTTTGATGTTACCAGTTATTATTCCAGGTAATTGTATTGTCCAAAGTACAGTTACTTGTTATTTGTCATACGTCATTGTCTTAGTTAGTGCAGGTACATGTTAGATGTCAATCATCCTGCTCTCCTGGGAAGTGCGCTATTGTTCCAGGGTGGCGGGATCCTTTGATCAGCAGTGGGGCAAGTGGCCAATGTTGGAGAGGTGGGGGGTAACGGTACCTGCCGTCGACGGTCGATTCTCACTGCGCTCTTAGCCCTGTTGCTACACTACTTACCACGCTAATCTTGTCATCCTCAGCTGTCTCTGTCGATTCTTCATCTGCCGATTCGATCACTGACGATAATAACTCTTCGCTTGAATCTAGCCCGACTGATATTTTTTCTTCTGTTTCTTCATCCATCAGAGCATCTCCTCTCCAATAATCCTGGCATTCTCGCACACGTTTCCTACAAGACATACCGCATTTCTCCAGTCTTCTAATGTTACAGTAGCGAAAGCATCAGCTGTAATTTTTTTCAGCTTCCTGAGCGAGACGCTTGCGATGCTCTGGGTATGCATTTTATTTTTTACAATATTCCCGATCAGTTCCATGGGATGTATGTCTGGATGGAAAGGCGGTAGTCCAAGGGGTACAAATCCATCCTCCTGCAAAATTTTGCAAATATATTAAACAGCAGACGTTTGGTGCTCCATAACTAACTCCAAAAGTTGATGTTTCCATTTTTGGAATTACTTATGGAGCACCAAACGTCTGCTGTTTAATATGTTTGCAAAATTTTGCAGGAGGATGAATTATGTTTCCACAGTGCGCCTCGGTTGCACAGTGGTAGAGTGCCAGACTACAAATCCAAAGGTCGCGGGTTCGATCCCCGCCGGGTCCTAGGATTTTTATCTGTCACTTTGCACTTCTTTCACTTCTGGTAGTATTGTTCATGTGAAAAAATACCGAGTAGCACCATGTTTCGGAACCCACGTTAAACTGTAGGTCCCCCTATAACTGGCTGGGTAAGTCAGTTCGAAGGTCGGAGGAAGGTAACGGCATACCACCTCCAAACAGGACCATGCCTTGTAAAGCACTGTGGTGTTCAAACCAATCTTCGGATTGTTGACTGCTTTACCTTTAATGTTTCCATTGATCGAGGTCATAATGTATATTTTGTATTTAATTTTCAGGGTCTAGAGGATGGCGATTTATTTTGTTGCTTATTATGATATGGAGCATTATCAGAAACAACAACAGATCTTGGAGGTAATCCTTCCGTAATTTGGATTTCAACGTCTTTTTGGAAGTTTTTAATATCCATTTTTGAGTAATAGTCGTATGTTTTGGCTTTTGAGTCGTATATGAGAAGTGCACCTGGAATGAAACCCATGTCTTCACCTGCATAACCAATAATTAAACGCTCACCAGCACTTTCATTGGACAACACTCCTCGGACACTATCAGTTTGCCACTTATTTATTGCATAATGCGTGTGAATCAATGTCTCATCTAAGGAAACTGTTCTATTCTGAGAAAGAATCCCCTTTTAGGAACAATGTCCTCTCGTTCGCAAAAAACAGCACGTTTATTTTGTCACCTTCTAAAACGAAATACTACAGAAAGAAAAATTTATCAAAGGGTTTCTTTGCTAGCTTTGAAGCTCCGATCTGTTCGAAAAACTTGTGATTTCTCAAAGCTGATATTTCTTTGTTCGTATCATCGTATAAATTACTGCCTGATCATACATTTATCCATATCGTCGATCCCATAGTTATTGTGAGCTTCATGCCTCTTCTTCCTGGGCACAGAAACGTGAGTTCCACTTTGCTCGGTTTTGTGTCCTTCCCTCCACTATTTGGAAACCATCCCCCTGCTCAGCTTTAATAATTAGGAAGCCCGTTCCGTCGCCTTCTCCGCCTGCATGATACGTCTCTCCCTTTTCTCGTCGTCAACAAATTTAATTACGCTAACTTCAAGCCATCGCGCCTGTCGACGAAGACACTCACCACCGTCACCTACCATGCTCGCACTTCGAGTTAACAACAAATAGCTTATAAAGGTAACAGCGGAAACTCTTCGCCGAAACGTGCAACAGCGCTCCCCGAGCACCTCCTAGCGGCGTGAATTGTAAACTAAAACTGGAAGTGGCCGATAAACCCAGTGAGACTCAGAACACATCATTCGTCGGCGTACTTTACAGAAGTAGCAAATAGTTGGAAGAGGTAGTGTATGTGCTACATACGGCTGTAATAGTTAATTACAAACTGCGATGGATTCCGAAATCTTTGTTCAGATTCCCGGAAAATAGTTTAAGGAGGCTACTATTAGGCCTACTGAGATCGTTTACTTTTAACAAACGGTGTCTTTAACACTTTGATGTACCCTTTTTCATAAGTTTTTTTTTATATATACAGGCAGTGGGTTGTTTGTAAGTGAAGAGCTGACTGATAAAATTTTGAGAAAGAAGGGCCCAGAGCATTTGAATAAAAGCTATGTGTTATGCCCAGACTATTTTGTGGAGAAATTTCAGAAATAAGATTTTGTGAAGCCGAGGGTAAATGTAATTTGTACATTTAAAGAAAATGGTGGTTAATGTACTATAACAACAAATGTATAACAGCAAGTTTTATTTGAAAAATTTCATTTAAAGCGTAGACGAGACTTAAGAAACATCAGCACAATATCTTCACTGTCAGCTGTTTGTATTTAAGCAACAATTCTATTTTATGAAAGACAAGGCTAAACAGAAATTTAAAATAATGTCTTTCACTTTCGTTGTCATTTCCAGTATTTGGCGTGATGCACTGCCTTCCGTTCTGCTGCCTAATTGCTCGTGGAAACTGCATTCATATATATGGTTAAAACTTACGTCACATATAATTTTCAGTTCGAATTCTATCCAAATAAACTGTACAAATAATGAAAGGTATTATTTGTCTGTCTACCCAACTAACGAGTGTCTCACGAAAGACGCCTGCCAGGCGTCCGTGGATCGCACGGTACGGCTCCCGGCTGCCGCCACTGCATCTGCCGCCCATGGCAGCGCCCGATACTCGGACTCTATTGTGCCGCGGTCGCATACACCGAGTTAAAGTCTAAAATACATTGCCATCTGACTAACCTAAATTTACCTCTATTTACAGTAGATGTTCAAAATGATGTCCCTCTATGGAAAGAGCAGCCTGACATCTCTTGAACACATTTGCGAACACTCGACGACACTTCAGACGGGTGTGTCAAGAGCATCTGCTCACAGAGCAGTATGCAAACTGAATTTCAACGGTAATGCATCAACTCACAAATTCAGATACTGTTGCTCGACGTCGTTACTGTAACTGTCTGTTACAGTCAGTGGCGTAGCTATGTCACCAACGGCCCCGGGGCAAAACTGACATTGGGGCCCTCTTTACACTAATATAGTACAGATGCAAAACTACTTATCATCAGCTTCTTACCGCCCACTGGAATACATAATAAGGCAAACCTAAATACTACTAAGTAAATTATTATGTGTCACGCAGCAGATAATATTTAATCGTACTCTCTAATATAAGTATGAAAGTTTGTTTGTTTGTTATGCTTTCACGCAAAAATTACTAGGTGATTTGGATGAAATTTTGCAGAGGGTTAGAGATAGAGTTGGACCTGGGTAGAACATACAGATGAAAATGTCCCAAGGGATATTTTTCGTCAGCGGTGACAGCAGGCGGACTTTTGTCAGTGCCGACAACTCACTCTCGCTAAACTACTGCGCTGTTAGCTCATTTCGTTGATAGCCCAATCAAAGAAGGAAAATAGGGGAAATATTCGTGTAGGAGGGTTTCATCAAAAGTATGTTGCCGGATTTTGTTTCGTAAAACACTTTGGATTGAGCCGTGCCCCTGCCAGTCTTCTTGAAGTATATGAAGTCTAGCTAGGAAAAAGTAATAAGTAAAATAACGAAGTCGATATCTTCGCTTATTATAGTGACAGTGGGGTAGAGGGCAGCGTCTTGACGCACAATTCACTATTGAGACAAAGTAATTATTACATGAAACTTCTGATCCGTGAATGTAATTAAACCTTTAAATGGCAGAATAAACAAATAGTGTGCGGGTAGAAACGTACCTTAAAAGATTGCGTGATGTGCTGAATTATCACCATTACTTTAAATCACAGAGAACTTGTTTGTTTTTCACATAGAAGAACTGAGCAGAATGCGGCGGAGGGTATACTGTTAGAATGAACGTAAATCGAAGAGCGAATAGCTCTTATGGTATGGGAAGGCGCCGTTCCCAGCCATATTGGCTGCCAAAGGTATACTTGGGTGGCCGTCCCCCGGGGACCATTTACATTCTTTCCGTATTCTGCTTTAGTTTGCTTGAAGTAAGCAATTTAAGGACAAATAAGTTTGAGTTACATATGTCTCACATGGCGCCGGTGTAAAGTGCCAGGTGTGTCATTTGCTATGTCGCTAATAATTTTGTGTCAGTACTACTGTAAGTCTTTCACTCCACAACATTACTTGCGTACAGTTCCATTATTATTTTTCTGCATTGTTACTATAGTCTTTATTCAGTGTTGTTTGCTCCGTAACACAGTTATATTGTAGCAGAAGAAAGTGTCTCGTAGAAGTTATGTAGATGTACAAAGGCATGTGCAGAAGCTTTAAGATGAAGTTATGGATATAAGTGAAGAAGATGAAGATACTACTGAAATGGAAAAATAAGAGGAATATGTTGATGCTGAGTACTGAGTACTGAGTACTGAGTTCATGGAGAGGAAGAAGCTGAAGTTCAAACCAAGAGGGGCACAAAGGAAAAACCAGGAATGATAACTGACTATAATCAGTCATTTATAGATCTCTCTCGCCAAATGAACTCCTATATTGTCTAAGCCGGGGTGTGGAATGGTACAGGAAGCTTGCAATTCAACTGTTGACAGGGTGAGTAGTGGTAAATGCTCTTGTGATTTACCGATACATCAACAACAAGATCATCTCAATCACAGAATTCAAAGAGGAAGTGACTTTCAGACTACTCCATACAGAAGATGCCGATGCCCCTGAGTAATCTCTCACCGTAGCCACCGAGCTGCCTGCAGATTGTACTCTTGTGACCATGGGAACAGCAATTCATAGGTATACGGATGCTACGAAAAAATGAAGAATGAATTTGGACGAGAGCAAGCCGTCAAGAAATGTAAACAAACTACATGGAAATGTAAGAAGTTGTGAATCATATTTTTGCGAAGAGTGCTTCTTCATAAAGCACAGTGCATGCAGGTGTTAGAGATACAAAGTGGAATTACCCAATTTTTTCAGTCTATTTCATTTTTGTTGTAATTAAAACTGTATGTGATATATAATCTACTGTATAAGTAATATATAACACCAAATAATAAATTATAAAAACAAGGAAACTCCAATATGACTGTGCCATGTGAGTTATGTGTTGTTGTTATGGTCTTCAGTCCGGAGACTGGTTTGATGCAGCTCTCCACAATACCTTATCCTGAGCAAGCCTCTTCAACTGCTCATAAGAACGGCAACCTACAACTGTCTGAATCTGCTTACTGTACCCATCTCTTGGTCTTCCTCTGCGGTTTTTACCCCACACACTTCCCTCCAATGCTAAATTCACAATTCCTTGATGTCTAAGAATGTGTCCTACCAATCGATCCCGTCTTTTAGTCAAGTTGTGCCAGAAATTCCTTTTCTCCCTAATTCTGTTCAGTACCTCCTCATTAGTTATGCGATCCAGTCGGGGGTTCGAATCCCTCCTGGGGCATGGATATTTGTGCCGTCCTTAGTATTAGCTAGTTCATAAGTAGTTTGTAAGTTTAGGGACTGATGACCGCATAGTTAAGTCCCATAAGCTCTACAAACATTTGAACGTTTTTTTTTCAAAAGCCTCTATCCTCTTCCTGTGGGCACTGTTTATCGTCCATGTTTCACTCCCGTACAAGGCAACACTCCACACAAATGACTTCAGAAAGGACTTCCTTAGGCTTAAATCAATATTCGATGTTAACAAATTTCTCTCTTTCAATAACGTTTTTCTACCCATTGCCATTCTGCATTTTATATCCTCTGTACTGCGACCATCATTTATTATTTTACTATCCAAGTAACAAAACTCATCTACCTCCTTTATTGTTTCGTTACCTAATCTAATTCCTTCAGCATCACCTGATTTTCTTAGACTGCACGCCATTACCCTTGTTTTCCTCCTGTTAATGTTCATCTTATATGCACCTTTGAGCACACTGTCCATTCCGTTCAATTGCTCTTCCAGGTCCTTTGCTGTCTCTGAGAGAATTACAATATCATCACCAAAACGCAAGGTTTTTATTTCTTCACCCTGAACTTTAATTCCTTCTCCAAATTTCTTCTTGCTTTCCTTTACAGCTTGCACAATGTACAAATTGAATAACATTGGAGAAAGGCTACAACCCTTTCTTACTCCCTTCTCAAGCACTATAACACTTTCATGCCCTTCAACTCTGACAACCGCTGTCTGGTTTTTATACAAGTTGTAAATAACCTTACACTCTCTATACGAGTATCTTCTAGGATAAGCCGTAAAGTGAGTATTGCCTCCCGTGTTCCTACATTTCTCCTGAACCCAAACTGATCTTCCCCAAGGTCGGCTTCTACCACCTTTTCCATACATATATAATTCACGATTTCAAGTGTCAATAACTAATCTTGAGCTCTTGAAAACTGGTGGCCATGAAGATGATTTGTTACTAGTGCCATAACGTACTGTAACACAGAGTCACAGCACGCAACTGTGTGTTACAACTGTGGTGTCGCACAAGTACAAAGTGCGCGCCACCTACTTTCGCCGCGCGCCGCCATGCACGCACGGCGCGGCGTTCTTACGACAGCCACGAGCGCCCTCTGCTGGAACTCCGCTCGTGGCCACCTCTGAACGACATCGTTCACTTGGGACTGACATAGGAACCAGTTAAGACCTTCGGAATCAGATAGGCACCAGTAAAGACTTGGCTATCGTACAGGCACTAGGCAGACCTCTAGCTCAACTATGTATCAGCATTCTGCAGTACTGATCTATGTAAAAGTTAAGTATTGTATAAATTCTATGCAATATATATCTCGTTCTAATTTACTCTAGTGTTTCTAGTTTCTGGCTGCTCCCCTCCGTACCTGCACCAGCGTGCTATCTTTATTCCTGTGTCGGTCTCATTCCACTCGGCCACCGACACCTACGACGGAAACGAGACACAAAAGCGGCGACGAGGCAGGGACACAAAAACAACTGCACCACGGAGCTATAAATGGAAAAATGTCCGTGAGTCGTATTTACTTCACGTGGCCCGAAGAGAAGACTTCCTGTGACTTATATTTAGCTCACGTGGCAGTCAATGTCTTAAAACATTGTTTTCTAAAAGTTGGGAATTTTTCTATTTCTTGTAACACGAATATTATTAGTCCTTGAAAGAAAATCATAATTATTTTTCGCGCCTCACTGTGTATCACGAATTTAAGGAGTGGCGTTTTTCAAGTCGTGGGGATTTCGTTCGTATTTCCTCACGCACAAATGTCAGAATGAAAGAATACCTACTGGAATAACACAATGCTTCGAACTGTTAGACTGCAGATGTTGGCAAATATATGATTTCTGGTCGGTAATTATCGGTAAGCGTTTTCGTGACTGCAGTACATTATAGTAATAATATGCGTACACAATTAAAAAGTAGTCAGTTTTATTTTAACAATTATTTTACAATTTTTTCCTGGCTTTGATTTTTGCAAAATCATCAATAAGGTCTGTTAAATCTAGATTTTATGCAGCCTTGTTTTCGATTGTTATGAGTGACAAATTTTAGAGTCAAGCTTGAGCCATACTGTACCTCAGATGCGTTTTGATAATTTTTAATTTTCTGAACGACCTTTAGGCTGCTACAGAAGAATAAAACTTCGGTAAATACTTCTGTAACCTCACATTCTAATAACGTATATTTTGTTATAATTTCCTTACGTAATTGGCGAACTGTCCATGTTGGGGTCAATTTCGGCAGAAGAAATTAAAAATCGAAATTCCTTCATTCATCTACAATATTTTACACAATATAACGTCTATTATCCGAAGTAATTTGGGGACATGGATATTCGGAAAACCGGTTTATTCGGATATTCGAACAGTACACTACTATTAGCCAATAAGAAGTACTGTACAGTAAATGTATTTATACTGTATTTGTAGGAGCGCGATCCTTCACATTGCACGCCACAACACTTCGAGGACGCAGCTGTTGCTGCGAACAGGTTTGATGCTGCCGCTACTTCTGTTGCTACGCCGACTGAAGTGTGCCGATTGTTGGACACATTAACTGGCCGCTTCGCCTGTCAGCAGCGCCACATAGTGGCGTCTTGTGAAGGCCTAGTTAGAAGTATTGTTCCGCCAGCCGGTGGCCCAGTGTGGTTACTGTGGGAAACTTGGTTTGAGGGGAAGAGGATATGATGGACGATAGGGTGGGAGGGTAAAAAAAAAAAAAATCGACGCTCTACTGTAATTGTTTTCGATCGTCGCTCACGAAGGTCTAGCCCGCCGCGCTGGCCGAGGTGACTGAGGCGCTTCTGTCACGGTCTGCACGGCCACTACGGTCGGGGGTTCGAATCCCCCCTCGGGCATGGATATTTGTGCCGTCCTTGGGATTAGCTAGTTCATAAGTAGTTTGTAAGTTAAGGGACTGATGACCCCGTAGTTAAGTCCCATAAGCTGTACAAACATTTGAACGAAGGCCTAGGAGCCCCTGGAGCTCGGGGGCCTCGGGGCACTGCCCCGCCTAGCCCTATGATAGCTACGCCACTGGTTACAGTCTGTGCACGATGGGGACATTGATCCTGAGATGCTTTATTTTTCTGATGAAGCACGGCTGCATTTGTCAGGCTACGTAAATTCGCAGAACAATCGACGCTGGAGCTCAGAAAATCCACATGAGTTACATCAACAACGTCTTCATGGCGTGAAAACTGGAGTGTGGTGTGCAATTAGTGGGAGGCGAATAATTGGGCCAATCTTTTTTCACGAAACAATAAATTCTGACAGGTATGTGAACAATATCCTGCATCCATTCTTTCACGAACTTTCACCCAACGAACAGCTTTACGGTTATTTCATGCAGGACAATGCAAGACCACACGTTGCCAATGCTTCTATGGGAGAAATACGAAGTGTTTTTGATGATAGGATAGTTGACTGGCACCCTCGTTCTCCAGATCTAAGCCCCTGTGACTTTTATCTTTGGGGAATGTTAAAAAACAAGGTGTATGCAAGCAATCCCCATACACTCGAAGAGTTGGAAAACAGGATTAGACTAGTCATTTCTCAGATGTCGGCAGCCGAAATTCGTCGAGTGTTCTCAAATGTGTTCAAGAGATGTGAGGCCGCCCTTTCCATAGAGCAGCGGTCGGCAACTGGCGGACCGCAGTCCATGTCCGGACCGCGGAAGGCCAAAAACTGGACCGCCAAATTGCAAACGTATGAAACTGTATTCACTTAAGAATATGAAAATTGCAAAATATTAGCCATCTACCTGACTACTATGTTTTGCTCCGCATATATTCGTGAAATTTCATTAAAAAATGAATTTCTTGAAAAATAAGTATCGCTCAAGATTAATAGCCGCTCACCTTGAAGACACTATTCACATAAGCTGCTCCGCACGTGAACCTAACTTTCAGAAATCGGCTCAAGATCGCAAATGTAATTCCTCCCATTTATTTTGTGTTAACAAAGATACGCACGTTACATTCTTTCATATTTTGTTAGTGAAAACAAAAATAAAATTTTAATGCAATATTTCAATAAAAATTTGACTATACATTTCATTTCATACTGATTGTGAGTGAAAATAAAAATAAATGAATAGCAAATAATACAAATTTTTCTGGATTTTTCATACACTTTTATTTCACATCTATGGTATTTTGGTATTTCGTATTAGTTTGACAGTGAAAGTTAAAATTTAAAAAATAGTAAAGAATTTGACTTTTTCTGGATTTTTGTGTACAAATATGCCTGTCTGTCGTATTTCATGTTATTTTGTGAGTGAAAATTTAAAATTCAAATGTTTGTAAATCTATTGGACCAAACTGCTATCTTCATCGGTCCCTACACTTACAAACTACTTAAACTAACTTACGCTAAGGGCAGAAAACATATCCAATGCCCGAGGGAAGACCCGAAACTCCGGCGGGAACGGCCACCTAGTCCGTAGCATGATGCCTTAGACCACGCGGTCATTCCGCACGGCGAAAATTAAAACAAAAAGTTAATAGGAATATGAGGTTTTACTTCTGGACCTCGATGAAAATAAAAAAAAAATAAAAAAAAAAGAAAAAGAAAAAAAGAAAAAAATCTGGACCCCATCTAAGATTACTTCCCGACCTCTGCCATAGAGGGACATCAGTTTGAACATCTACTGTAAACAAAGGTAAGTTTAGGTTACACAGATGGCAATGTTTTTTAGACTTTAACTCAGTGTATGCGCCCGCGGCACTACAGAGTCCGATAATCGGGCGCTGCCGTGGCCGGCGGATGCGGTGGCGGCTGCCGGGAGCCGTACCGCGCGATCCGTAGACGCCTGTAAGGCGTCTTTCGTGAGACACCCTGTACAATAAGTGCGATCGTCTTTCACTAGACCCATTTCGTTTCAGTGAATAAAAAAAAAAATGATAATAATCAGTGTTCTGAAATGAGAGCTACCTAAAATTTAATTTTGTTTCACAGATTAAAAACAGTTAGTTAAAAATTTTTAAAATGTTGATTTTTGACATACGGAAATTTTGTCATAGATTTTCGCCTGACATCGTGAAATGCCAAGGTGTTGCACAGTTCATGGCGGAGACGATTGCCCTACACTTTGAAGAAATTATCATCTAACATACATCTTAAATGGCGTAACAAATGCAAACTATGAAAATTAATTTGGGTACGCAGTGAAATAAAATACGGGATTACAGATATCGAAGCAAGTATACTCTACAACTCGAACCAACAGATGTCACTGCTGACGGTGTCGCCTGGCAAACGCATATTTTTGTAAATGACACGGAGTTTCCTCTGTTGTCTTTATAAACTATTTGGTAACTATAAGCTCTAGTTTACCGGTAGCCTGGCTGTACCTCGTCACGTGACCAAGTTAGTTCCTGGAACCACTGCGTTACCACTTCGCATTGTCGGGTATTAACTGTAGGGCGGGATAGCCGACTTCTCTTTTGGTAGGCAAAGCATGTGGTTCATAGCGCCTTTGAGGTAGGCTGTCTGCAATATTGGAGTGTTAGTTATTATGCTGGGGTTCAGGAGCCGTCTGGGTGACCAGCAGAACACCAATGTTTCACACTAATTGGCCAAGTGATTCCCTTACCGCTATGAAAATGTTGCCTTGCCTCGCAAACTCGAGTAGCTATCACTAGGAAACATCAATTAGGTCTAGATCTCGTATGATGCCATTTTTTATATTTTTGCGCAAACAAATGCTCATAAAATTTGGTTGGAATTGAATGGAATCTTAGGGTTCTAACGTCCCGTCGACAGCGTGGTCATTAGAGACGGATCTTACGCTCGGATTCTTGGGTAAGGATGAGGAAAGGAAATCGGCCGTGCCCTACGAAAGGAACCATCCCGGAATTTGCCTGGTGTGATTTAGGGAAATCAAGGAAAACCTAAATCTGGATGGCCGGAGGTGGATTTGAACCACCATCCTTCCGAATACGAGTAAAATTTGGTTGTAGGTCAGTTTTAGTTCATATTCCTTCTTTCTTTCAGTAAATATTTTCATGCCTTATTTCACCAAATATTTTACTTAAATGAATGCTAATACATTTAGATATTACTAAATAATATTCACGTCTAATATTTATTTGTTAGTGTATCGGTTCTTTCTTACCAGCTGAACTATCTTCCCGAAGTTAATGATGTTTAATTCCCTTAAATTAATTTGCCCAGAGCGTTAAGTATAACCCTGGGCGCTATTTATTTGTTCTGGTGATGAAATTCCTATATTGAGAAAATAATAGTATTTTAAAATTAAATTTGTTAATATGCTTCTATTTGTTATTTGACATTGAGTATTTTGTGTTCATTAAGAATATTGATTCTAGTGAAGTAAATTTTTAGGCTTTTCCTGCCATTTTTTCCATATTTCTATATTTATAATTATGTGATGTAATTCGTACTGTATCTGTTACTCTGTTCGTTAATATAAGAACTCAATAGAACCATAACTGATTTTTATTTTAGATTAGACTTATCACTATGTCATTGTGGCGGTAAACCGGAGGTGGGGAGCGCAGAATTATGCTCCAGGCGCTGGAGAGGCTAAACACATTCCTGTCGAGAAGAGACGTTTATTACAACTGTCGAAAGGCTTTCTCATTTAAATACGTTGTGCAGTATCCATGTTTATCGATGTAAGCAATGGAAATGTCCTTAAGACATGCATGCATTTCCTAGATGTAGGTTAGATTAGAAAGTTACATTTTGTTTGATATTTGGGAAAGCCAACGAAAATGAATACTAAAGAAAGATTGAATTAACAGACTGACTGTAGCGTGGCCTAATGTTTACATTCGCTCGATACTTAACACATGTTACCATATTTGAGAAACCTGTCAATAAAGTAACTAATTTCAGATAACCTATATTAGTCAATGAAGTCTCAGGAGAGTGTTTTAATGCATATTATATAACTATGCACACCCTCAGAAATCGCGACTTTTCTGGAATGAATTTCCAAATATTTGTGACACGGAAGAATATAAATATCATTATAGCCAGTTCATCTCACCGCAATACAGGCACACAGAAATCAATAAATCTAACGAGTCGTTCGTAAAGAATATCGAATATTAAACAACATTATTGTATTAAATTAATGAAATTCTAAAATCTCTCGCAAATGCGAGAGTTATTAAATATAGTCGGCTCTCAACTTGCTTCACCCGCCTTCATCCATTTCGAAGGCAGGAAGGAAGATTGGGGTATAACGTTCCGTCGACATCGTGGTTGTTAGAGCACACGTTCGGATAGTTTTTGTCAGGGATGGGGAAGGAAATCGGTTGTGCCCTTTGACAGGAACCATCCCGGCATTTGCCTGGAGTTATGTGGGAATATCATGGAAAATCTAAATCAGGATGGCAGGAGGTGGATTTGAAACGCCGTTCTCCTTAAGACGGGTCCAGTGTGTTACCACTGTGCCACGTCGCTCGGTCATCCACTTCGAAACACCACACTTCTACTCACATTTTTTTCCGGGTTGATCGGCTTTCTGACGACGTGGGATCGTGCATTTGTTCTATGAGGATCGATGAGTTGTTTGCTCAGTTTGGTGCCCATTTCTCTGATGGAAAGCCGTCTCTAATGACCACGTTGTCGATGGGACGTTAAACCCTAAGATTCCTTCCTTTACCGCGCCGGCAATCGCTAGTCTATGCTGTAATCTTACAAAACTATACCTTATTTTATGTTTAGATTGTTCTAAAGATTTGTGTCCCATATCTGCCATTTATTGATATTTAATTGTAACTAATGGGAAAAAGAGTGAAGAGTGATGCGTTTCTGACACGTCCGAAAGTACAGACACTACATATGTAAATCACTTATAAAATATGCCGATGACGGGTAATTATTCTTTCTTCAGTGCGGACCCACTCCTATGCCCTTACTCTTACAGGAATCAGTTTACAAAAATACAAGTTTGAGTTCTAGTGGGTAGGGTAAAGTTGAAGATTTGTATCTGACGGGAGGCGTCCTTGAGTAATTCCGTACAAGTGTAGTGATCGCTGTGTTGCCAGTGGTGTAGGGGTGCCGGGCACCGTGGCTCAGCGCGCCCGGTCAGTGGGCTGAACGCCTTTCTGTAATAAAAAAGATGAGCCAAGAACTTACCGAACGACAACGAACAAAAAGGAACAACGACCGCAATGAACTGAACTACCCACAGAAGAAAAGAAGAAAATAGGGATCAGCGCAAGTGCCTAGAAACAAGGAGACCCGCGATTGAATACCAGCTGGGCATACATTTTCAATTTTACCCAGTCGATATCATGAATGAATTTCGTGAATGTGAATAAATAATAACTGCAGCATAAAAAGTGGCGTCGGTTCTTTCCGAAAGAACACACACATGTATAACTTATTTGAACTTTTGCCTTCATACCAACACCAACATAAAAAATGTGCAACTGTTGCCAGTTTGTTAAACTTAAAACAGTCGTATGTACAACAGCATTTACTTTAATGTTTCTGGCAAGTGCATTCCTTCAAAAGAAGGAAAAATTAAAATAAATGCAGGTGAAATCGTAGACAGCGAGAGGGAAAGATAAACAGTGCTCGCTCAAATGTACTACAGGAGCGACACTGCAATCACACAGTCACAAAAATTGTTTATATTTACAAATATTTAAATTCATCATAGCCGATGTTTCAAGAAGCCCTAAATCTGCGTCAGTGTATAAATAAAGAAACATTGAAAGAGTTAACGTGTTTTTTCATGCGTAACATAATCTCTTTAGAGAATTTATTGTAATTAAGAAGAGAAAATATTTGCGTAGTTCTTTCATGCCACGTTTGAATGTGCATCATTCTGAACCATGAACTGCAAAAGTATTTTGCAGTTTACTGCAGTCTACCATTTATTTTGTCTGATTCCCAGAAGCATTTCATAAAATATCTGTATAAATAGTTGCACTTGTGGTTAAATCTCGAAATGCATCGGACTAAGCACGAAAAAGTACGGATTTAACTTGTGCAGTGTTTCATTGTGCAAACCGTGAATGTCATTTCTGCCGGAGATCGTCTCATTTATATCAATAGAGAAAAGCTATTCCAGCACATAGTAAAGAAGGTACTCGAATCCTACAGTGTACCATTTGACGTATTATTCCATACAGAAGTGAACCAAAATATACACTGGTCAAAACAATTAGGGGATTAGTTGAGATATGTAGGTTCTGAAGTATTATCATCGGCAGAACGAACCAAAATGGCTCGATTTCTTTCTGTCTGTTCTACGGAGTGGCGACAACAACATTTCGGCAATCGGGATAGTGGTAATGACAGAAATTTTCTGCAAATGTGGTTGGTGTTGACTTGTGTTTACCGAACGAATTACGCAAGCAGACAGTTTAGTGAGCAGGTATGCAATGCAGAACATTTTGCTACCGTTTCTAAATGAACTTGGTGAAAGAGATCGAAGCTTTGTGCTTTTTAAACAGGATTTGACAAAGGCTCATACAATCACGGACAGTCTCTAACCTGTTCGAAGTCCTCATTTAACCCCGTGTGATTTCTGTTTGCAGAGCACTAAAGGATGAAGTGTACACAAATCCGCATACGTTATAGCAACTCAGGGATAACATTCGCGACTCAAATCAAATGTTTGTTAACAGCGGTGAAAGAATTCTCATTGTCAACTAAAAACTGGCTCCATAATCCCACACCCAATCAAATGAAAGTCTCACAGTTTTGAAGACTCGGTGCAGTGATAGCGTGATAGCTTCGTATTCTAAGAAAAATAATAATAATACATTCACTCCACAATTTGCTAGTTTCTCCTTAATGCAAACTAACAAAAGCGAAGCATCCAATTTTTTTGCAGGTTGAAAGCCTAAAAACCTTTCGTATGTGTTACCATCTAAATACTACTGAATGACAATTCATTGGTGCTCAGTTTTCGAACAATTTTTTGATTCATCAACCATTAGAGCGAAGTACTGGACTTTTTCACTTCATCTGAAATAAGTTCTAGGACAATATTGCTCATGATGCTAAGAATTTCATTTTGTATATCATTATGTGTGTATTTTTCCCTTTTAGATCAAGGTTTTTCTTAACACTTAATCTCTTTTCCCTATGAGTTCCAATAACTCTAAAAAAATTCCCTTATTTTCACTGTCTTTCGATGTATTATGACCTTAGTCAGCTATTCAATGAGGAGCTGTGTACCTAAGAACATCAGGAATCGTTTCTATGTATCCTCTGTTTTCTTGAACTTCCAGAGCTTGTGTTTCATCTAGCGGAGCAGAAACCGATGCATTCTCTCCAAATTTACTTTTCAAATTTTTGAAAGACTCCCACACCACTACAGCGTTTTTGTGTATGAAACTGTTCTCATGCTGCTTAAAGCTGGATTTAGACTTTGTTGCTCTCTTCCAGTTAGTGAAATCCTCACTTACAAAACGAATAAATTCGCTTCTTGTGGCTTGAGTTTGGGTGCGAATATTCGACAAATAAAAGAAAATGCATTATCATTTAAGATACTATATTCCATGAATTTTCTACTAGCCTGGGTGGAAGTCTTTTTCTGTCTCGAAACAAGCGAAAAGGAAAATGCCTTAATGTAGGTTGTTTTGTTCCATCAGTAGCTTTTGTAGATACATCACAAACTAAAGCAGGTGGATTACCACAGCTGCTACTGTGGCTGCTCTTAAGTACCTTCATTTTCACTGAGGTTTTCATTTTCCAACGGTTTTAATCTCTTTCTCTCTCTCTCTCTCTCTCTCCCTCTGTGTGTGTGTGTGTGTGTGTGTGTGTGTGTGTGTGTGTGTGTCAGTGGCGTAGCTACTACATCAAGGGCCCCGGGGCAAAAATGACGTTGGGGCCCTCTCTAAACTAAAACTATACCACAGGCGCCGACTTTTGAAAATCTTGGGGTATGCTCAGCTGGGCAGCCCCCCATCCCGCCCCCCCCCCCCCCCGACAGGTATTTCTAAAAAAAAAAAATCTTTATTATATTTTTCCAATTCCAGGTACAAAGGTAAAGTAATAATTTTGTTTTATTTCAGTAGTAGTTCTTCTTTTTTGCTTCATCCTTTAATCTCTGAAAGGAGAAAAGTAATTTTTTAACATACAGTAAAGAAATTAACAGCCATTGATTTCAATTTCACGTTTAAGAACTACTGGGTGGCATTTGCGACCATTTAAACCTATTTTCACGTTGTAGTACGTACAGAAATCATTTTCAGAGTTTTCGTCTTCTTAGACATGCGTATCAGATAATGATGTGCCTGTATTGTGAAAACTGTGTTCATTATCGCAAAAACTGACATCTAATGGTCTGCCTGCCTTCTTTCCTCTGCAGATTTATTTTCTATACAGTATTACGAAAATTGTCCATAACCACTTCTGCTGTCATACCATGTCTGTCGATACCAATAGGTTCACAACCCATTGTTACATCACACACCAATTCAGTAAACAGGATGAAAAATGTCACGACTTAACACTAACACGATTCCTTGAAGATAATTGACTTCTAAGTGAATACATAAAAGTTAAATTAGTAGTGTACACATTTTCATCGTATCGTAGCAAATCCCCTTCATTTCTAGTTATTTAATACAGCTAAAGGTTACCGCCTTCAGTTTACGATATTGACCTTTCAAGCAACATTCCATTAACATTCGGACTATTTAGCAAATGATCACTCATATGTGAACATAAATTTTAATGCCTACGAATTCAATTACCTGTTTGTTTTAGATAATCTTTTTACAGCGGTGTATTACAAAAGCCAGCCGCCCAGCAATGGAACGAGACAATCGAATTTAATTACAATCAAGAAATATAACGTAAGGAAAAAAATAATACCAAAATTTTCAGTGGGGTATGCCGAGCATACCCACTCCAATTTTGGGGTATGCTTGAGCGACCGAGCACACACGTAATCGGCGTCTATTAACTGTACAGATACAATACTTCATCAGGTCCTTACCGCTTACTGGAAGACATAACAAGGCGAAACTACTCTTAAGTAAATTACTGTGTGTCACGCAGCAGATAATATTTAATCTTACTCTCTAATATAATTATAACTGTGGAAGTTAATTATGCTTTCAAGCAGAAACTACCGGGTGGATTTGGATGAAATTTTGGAGAGGGATAGAGTTGGACCTGGGTAGGACATACAGATAAAACTACCATAGAATAGTTTTCGAAGTTGCTCCATACTATGTGAATGAAGTCGCAGGCAAAAGCTAGCAAAAATGAACAATGAAGTTTTACTCAACCAGAAAATATGGCCCCCTGCCGCGAATCAAACCATGAACAGTATTGTCACACACTGCTAGTAATTCAGCAGGTGGCAGGGTGCACGTCTTAGCGGACAAACAATACATTTTTATGTTTATATTCTGAGATGGGAATCATTTTCGGATTTCACTTCGCGCGTTTGAAGTTTGTTGGCAGTGTTCAAAAAGTTAAAAGTCGAAAATCTTTCCTTTAGCTAAAATATTATATACAGTAGAACGTCGATTATCCAAAGTTGTAATTGGGGGACATGGATCAGGGCCGGCGCAAGGCACGTGCGAAACGTGCGGCCGCACGGGGCGGCACTTTCCGAGGGGGAGGGGCGGCAAATCTGCCGGCCCCCAATTTTTTTAAGGACAAATTCAACATTCATGCCCAAGAGGGGATTCGATACCAAACCTCGGAGGGACCGCTTCGGGACCTGTGCCATGGCGCCTCGACTACCTGCCGGCCGCCCCTGTTGTACCAGGGGAGGGAGGAGGACTGATTTCTTCCTCGCCACTGTGGCAGCGCCGTCGTGTTTACACCAGAGGAACAGAGTGGGGGAAGCAATCTGGCGTACACGCCAGTCAAATTGTCTAGCTACCTTGCAGGCCAGTATTCTTATGAGTGGAGCACTACCAGCCTGTTACGCGCCGTGCGTTTACGCACAACTAATTTTGCAGAACTCGAAATCTAATTTGGAAATTCAAATGCAATGTTCGATACTGCGGTTACAGGTTAAGCCTGAAGCAATTTTTCTAAGCCCTTCAATGGCAGTTTCCGAGTGTTTTATTCTTCCTTTATAATGAAAAAAAAATGGTTGAAATTTACTACAGTCAAACAAGTCAAACACTCCAAAGGCTGCGAGTAATTACAAGGGATAAAGATATTGCTAGTAAGCCTGACATAAGTTGCGTTTCGACGTAATTTTGGAAATTTTTGCTATCCGTTTCTGAGTGATAGTCTGACGTTTTGGTTATGGAGCCGTGAAACACCTGTTTCCGCCTGCATGAACACCAATCAAACTCTGACCGGCACTTTTGTTTGACAATACTACTCGCCCAGTATCACTTTGCCAACATTTATTTACTGTATAATGCAGGTGAATCCATGTTTCATCTAAGTAACTACTGGTCGCTTTGGTTCTGATGAACACCTGAGAAAGTATGGTCTTTTAGCAACAATGCAGAATGCCCTCTCGTCCACACAAAACAAAACATTAATTTTGACACCTTCTAAAACGAAAATCCATAGACAGAACATCGCTTCTAAGGGTTTCCTTGCTAGCTTTGAATCTCATTTCTGTTTGACAAAAGTTGTGCAGTTTTCGCAAATTTACTATTCCTTTCTATTGTTCGTAATGCCATAGAAATTGCTGCCTGATAATACATTTATCCATATCATTGGTCACATACTTATTGTGAGCTTCTTGCGTCTTCTTCTTGGGCGCTAGTTTAACCGTAGCCTCGCTGTACCCACGTCACGTGCACTGCCGCGACACCACTTCGCCTTTCCAGGCAATTACTTCAAAAATTTGCAAGTCGGCAAATAAGCACCCGTCGTCCCAATAACTAGAATGAAAATAAAGCGAAGAAAAGTGAATTCATACGGCGATGACTAATATGTTGTCCATTATTCCATAATCACACACGACAGAACCGAAGCATGGAAATTACGACACATGTCGAGTGTCAGTTGTTTGCAATGAACAACGCAGTGCAGGGAGTTAATATATTTCGGCTAGCATCAGTACCCGTCGATGCCGGGTGTGTATTTATTGCATTATTACGTTACTCCATCTACTTATTCTTCTTCTCTCCATTGTCTTCCGCCCCACTCTTTGACCCTTCCACCTGCGTCTGTAGTGAAATTCGACCTGAAGTTCAATTTCACGGGGCTCAGTTCTAATGACTTCATCTCCTGAAGGAAGGAAGGAAGCTTAGGATTTAACGTCCCGTCGACAGCGCGGTCATTAGAGACGGAGCTCACGTTCGGAGTTTTGAGTAAGGATGAGAAAGGAAATCGGCCATACCCTTTCAAAGGAACCATCCCGGCATTTGCCTGGAGTTATTTAGGGAAATCATGGAAAACCTAAATTTGGATGGCCACCGGTGGATTTGAACCACCGTCCTCCCGAATGCGAGTCCAGTGTGTTACCACTGCGACACCCCGCTCGGTTTCATCTCCTGAACAGTGTATCCTACAGTAATATAATTTTCCGTTTACGTGCAGTGTAATATTTGAAAATTTTCTGCGAAGTGTGTTGCAATAAAAGTTAGTAGTAAAGATGAAATAAATTAAAATCTGATGCGTGATGGTGGGGTTTCTCATACAATGCATTGTTTATGACTTCATATATCCTAAACTATGTTTTTTACTACGATATAATTTTGATGGTACTTTCGGTGTTACATGTTCATACAGTCTGCAAAATGTGACACGAATAGGTTTTGTAGTGAAGACGTCTTAATTAAAACCTCTTCCATGGTGGGGTGGTTTCCGAAGAACGTAGTTGCGAATGGCTTCATATCTCCTTAACTACCATGATATAACAGAACCCCCCCCCCCCCCAGAACCCAAAGAGAGGAAGAAAAAAAAAAAAAAAAAAAAAAGAAAGAGGAAAGAAAGAAAGAAAGAAATTGTATAACAGCAATCTGGTAAAGGTAAAGATTGGAAACTCGGGGTGTTTTACCATAAGCTTTCATTGGACTGGAGTGAATTAATCTTCAACGGGAGTGGTAGATGGTAGTCTGTCTGGAAACTGACTAAAATTTAGCTCGTCAAGCAGATCTATTCCCCCCCCCCCCCTCCCCAATGCCAAGTCCTAGTTACTCCACTGCCTCGCAGCGATTTTGCAAGATCATGAGTCAAGCGACACTGATGCACTAGAGTTGAGGGAAGAACTAAAAGTGCTTTCAACATTGTTGAAACCTGGAATAGGTCCAAAAGAGACTCTGAAGTTTACAGTAAGACATAATTTTTGCCCTAATGTCAACGTTCCTCTGAGAATTCTCGAAACACTCCCAGTGTCAGTTGCGAGTGGAGAGAGGAGTTTCTCAAAACTGAAATTGATAAAGACATACCTCCGATCAACGATAAGCCAAACTCCTTTGAATGATCTTGCAACAATTTCGATTGAGCAAGAGATCGCAGAGGAGTTAAATTACACAGATCGTGTGAAAGAGTTTGCACTAGCAAAAGCCAGGAAGGTTCGATTTGTCTAGTATGTTTTTAAATTTTTGTATTATGTTCAGCGTCTTGGTTATTTACTGTGTTGATTCTTATTTTGTTCAACATTAAATAGTTATTGTAAATATTACTGTTCAAACCAAATTATCGTTAAATTATAAATATATTTTGTTTTCTGTTAAGTAGATTATCTGTTCACAACCATTGAAAAAATGTTTCTTTACGTTAACTGTAAGTTCATGCCGCGCGGGATTAGCCGAGCAGTCAAAGGCGCTGCAGTCATGGACTGTGCGGCTAGTCCCGGCGGAGGTTCGAGTCCTCCCTCGGGGTTGGGTGTGTGATTTTGTCCTTCTGATAATTTAGGTTGTGTAGTGTGTAACCCTAGGGACTGATGATCTTAGCAGTTAAGTCCCATAAGATTTCACACACATTTGAACACTTTTGTTAATTCACAAGGCTTATTAAAATTAGCTAGATTTCTTCAGCCAGGTTTGATTCCAGTTTTGAGCTGGTGCCCAGCAACTGTCTTGTAGAAATCTGTAGAGAATGTCACTAATCACACGCAATTTTTGTTTTTATTTTCCAGATCTATATAGAATTCGGGCACAGTGTGGCTATTCTCAATGCTTTGAGTTATGTTTACATCTATACCGTCATGCTGAGACTTAGCTGTCAACATGACGGTTTAGATGTAAGCACATATTAAAAGCTTTGAGACTGGCCTAGTAAGATCTGAAAAGAAGAAAAAATGCGATTGATTGCTCAGATTTCCTACAGATTTGTTTAAATAAAATTCCACAAACGTTTTGTTAAAAAAAAGGGGGGGCGGGGGGGCGGCAATTTAGCAACTCGCACGGGGCGGCACTTGGGCTTGCGCCGGCCCTGACATGGATGTTCGGAAAACCGATTATTCGTATAAACGAAATGTACACTTCTACTTACCAATAAGAAGTACTGTACAGTAAATGTATTTATACAGTATTTGGAGTCGCGCGATCCTTCACATTGCGCCGAGCGGCACGCCGTAACATTTGAAAAGGCGCAGCTGTTGCTGTGAACAGCTTTGATGCTGCCGCTACTTCTGCCGACTGGAGTGTGCCGATTGTTGTACTCAGCGACTGCCGGCTTGGCCTGTCCAAAGGGCACACTAGGAGCAATGTTCCGTCACCCTGTGGCCCAGTCCGGCTGCTGTGGACAGCTTAGTTTGACGGGAGGGGAAATTGATGAACGGTAGGGTGGGAATGTAAATAAATAAATAAATATAAATAAAAATAGAAAAACGACGCTCTACTGTAACTTTTTCCGAACTTTGCTCACGGAGGCCGAGGGGCCCCTTGATCTCGGGGGCCCCGGGGCACTGCCCCGCCTAGCCCTATGATAGCTACGCCACTGGTGTGTGTGTGTGTGTGTGTGTTTTTAACTTCCATTTCATCATCAGCAAACTTAATTTCTTCTACTTCACTTTCTAGATCGTGAAAACTGAAACATGTAGTTTCTGCACTTCCAGACAGACACGTTGTAACGTTTTCATTTGATTAATAGCTTTTTGTTGCCAACTGAAGAAGTCTGATATGCTAAGCCGTTTTTCCATGTTATTACGTTCACTTTCGATAAAAAGAAACATGCACAGTTCGCACACACACACACACACACAAACACACACTGGAGACTATGACTCAAGTCACAACATGGCGCACAGTGAAATTGCAACACATCCATAACTCTCGCAAATTGATATAAATTCCACTTTGTTATGCACTAAGCGTCGAAAAAATTGTGGCGATAAAGAAAACCCATGTTGTGCAGGTGTTGTTAAAGCAAAAAACTTTAAAGGTATGTCTACGGAGTTGAGGACGAAAAACAGTTCTTTAGTGCCACATGGAGATGAAAATTATTTACTGTTAATGGACTCAGCAATGAAAAGGCGAAATAATTAGTGTTGTATCAAGATAAAGGTGTTCTACTAGCAAAAATCAGCGTGTTAGAGCATAGACTTATTAAATACCGAACGAGTAAAAAGTGGTGGATAATAAGTGCATCAAACACACACAAATAAACCTCGCCATTGATGATAAACTCAAGTTGCACATATGCAGCGCTGTCGAAATCCGGTAAAAGTACTACAGAACTTCAAAAAACTGTTCCTGTTTCATGTAATAACGAGGCATTCCAACAAGTAAGTGTAATTAAAGACAATGTTTACCAGCCGACTAACGAAAACAAAATAACAAAAGATACTGTAATTAAAGATACTGATATCATGAGTATTCTGGTAGATAAAGTTTCTAAACCTCTGAAACACAGTTGCAACTCAAGAAGTCCAAAACGGAAACCAAACGTTTTAACAGCGAGTGACAGTCAGGGCAATTACTACTGTAGATACATACTAGAGAATGAACTCGGTGCAAGGCATGACATTCAATGTTTTATTAAGCCAAATGCTCTGCTACGTGAAGTTTGTAACGGAATTGACGAATTAACAAATGATTTCAGTGTGATTGATACTATTATAGTAATGGCTGGGTCAAACGATACTGAAGATCCATATAACAACTTTATTAAACACATCGACTCTGTTCTGCCAAGTGTGCTCCAGCTCAGTAAAACAATATATATATATATATATATATATATATATATATATATATATATATATAATAAAATGTAATTTTACACTCAATTCCTCGATGATTTGATAAAAACTAACTCAACAAAAAGATCTCAATGGTTAATCATCAGTGAACAACAGTGAACTGTTCAACACCTTGCAACAAAAACAGAATATCCATAAACTTTGAAATGGAGAGACTATCGCATCATAAGTTTACACATCATGGTTTTCACTTCAACAGAAAGGGGAAGGACCAAATATGCAAGAGGCTCTGTTCATTAATTAAAGTTAATAATTGTAGAAGACCAGTGTATTCATTTGTTAACGAGCAACAATGTCGCACAGAAATAAAAACAATGGCAAAATCAATGAAGAAAACATGCCTCAAATGAAACAAATGCTGCTTGACAAGTGGATTACCAAGAGGAGCACCACAGCTCAAGATAGGTGGGTCTCAGAATTCTGGGAACCAGCAGTCAAGACCACATTACACATCTACAAAGATAATTTTTTACAACTGACAAGACCAGATCTAAAAAAGAGGTAAGCGGTCAAGCAAATAATAACACATGCCATGCTTCAAACTTTACATTGTTCCACCAAAATGTACAGTCACTGACAAAGAAACTGATGAATAGAAATATTACTGAATGATCTTAGTGATATTTCTGTTCTAAGTTTTACTGATCACTGGTTGGACAGAATCAATTTAAACATGACATACATCCCTCAGTTCAAATTTTGTAGATTTTATTGTAGAGAAGTACTCGAGAATGGTGGCAGCTGCAAGAAAAAGAAAATATTGCATACAGAAGTGTAACCAAATGTGACAGCTTATCCAGAGAAAAGGCCATATAACTCTCAATAATTTAGCTTCTAAGTCAAAATACAATAATTATTTGTGTATTTAGTGCACCAGATGGAGACAATTTTTTTTAATAATAATATGGAAGAGCTGTTAAAAAAATTATAATCTGTGGAGATCTCATTGTTGATTTTTCGAAACCCAGTAAATTTAAAGATGAAGTCGAAAATTTATTTAACTCTTTTAACTTAAAACCTACTGTAACTGAGCCAACTCATATTACTACAAGCTCTGTAACAACCACTTCCATATCAGCGCACACTCCACTGCAGAGTGGAAAGTTTCATTCTGGAAACATCCCTTACGCTGTGGCTAAGCCATGTCTCCACCATATCCTTTCTTCCAGGAGTGCTAGTCTTGGATGTCTCGCAGGAGAGCTTTTGTGAAGTTTGGAAAGTAGGAGGCGAGGTACTGGCGGAAATAAAGTTGTGGGGCAGCGTCGTGAGTCGTGTTGGGATAGCTCAGTTGTTAGAGCGCTTGCCCACGAAAGGCAAAGGCACCAGGTTCGAGTCCCGGTTCCGGCACACAATTTTAATCTGCCAGGAAGTTTCTTTTCATCTGTAATAAAGTCTTTACACCATTCCAACAAGTGGATCACAGCAGGAATAAAAATATCATGCCAGAATGAAAGGAAAATCTATGATTACTCAAAACAGACCACAAGTCCTACTGTTATTAACTATTTTAAACAATATAAAAGGATACTTAGACAAGTGATAGCTAAGACAGAGAAGTTAGATAATGATAAAGAAATAGCAAATGCCAGGAACAAGTCCATAGCAAGTCGGAAAATCATCAAAAAAATATAGGTGCAAAATTACTAGATGATAACAAGATAGAACTTAAAGAACATAGCAGTAAAATAACTGATCCCACCATAGTGGCTAGTAAATTTAACACTTACTTTGAAATATACCACAACACATGATTACCAAAAATTACAAAGAACAACCAGATGGCAATAGACTAATAAAAGATTCAAAAATTCACACAGTAAACTGTTCTTGTCTCCTACAACACCTGATGAATTAGCTATGATGATAAAATGATTACCCAATAAATACTCAGCAGGTATTGATGATATACCAGAGGTTATTATCAAAGTAAGATCTGAATTCATTGTAGGCCCATTATCAGATAATATACCATTCATCACTTATAAGTGGTGTATTTTTAAAAAATCTGAAAATTGCAAAAGTAACACCACTGTACAAGAAAGGAAACAAACATGATGCCACAAATTATAGACATGTGTTAGTACTGTCAGACTTTGGAAAAATTCTTGAGAAACTGTTTCTCAAAAGCCTTTCTAAAAAATTTAAAAAAAATAGTAAGCTACTCACAACATGGATTCAGAACTGGCAGATCAACCCAGTCAGGTATTTTTGCATTCTTGAATGAAGTTTTAACTGCTGTTGATGATAAGCAACATGTTTCCAGAATATTTATTGATCTTAGAAAAGCTTTTGATGTAATTGATCATAAACTTTTACAACAGAAATTAAATACCGGGTGGTCACAAAGTGAGTATAAATTTGAAACCTAATAAATCATGGAATAATGTAGATAGAGAGGTAAAAATTGACTCACATGCTTGGAATAACAGGGGGTTTAATTAGAAAATCTGATCAGAAAAGCAATAATTAGCGTAACAAATTAAGACAAAACAAAGATGATGTTCGTTACAGGAAATGCTGAATATGTTCACCAGCATTCATCAACAATAGCTGTAGCCAAAGAATAATGTTGTGAACAGCACTGTAAAGCATGTCCAGAGTTATGGTGAGGCATTGGCGTCGGATGTTGTCTTTCACCATGCCTAGAGACGTCGGTTGATCATGATACACTTGCAACTTCAGGTAACCCCAAAGGCAATAATCGCACGGACTGAGGTCTGGGGACATGGGAGGCCAAGCATGACGAAAGTGGTGGCTGAGCACACGATCATAACCAAAAGATCTTTCACGCACCTAGCAATACTTCGCTTTTTTTTCTAAAGAAACCGCATGTCATTCCAGGCATGTGTGTCAATTTTTACCTCTCTATCTACATTATTCCGTGATTTGTTAAGTTTTCAAATTTATACTGGCTTTTTGATCACCCGGCAATCATGGGATATGTGGCTTACCAAACAAGTGAATCTAGTCTTACCTCCATGATCGTGAACAGATCACACAAATAAAACACAAAAACACATATAGTTTCTAATTTCTATAGTAATGAAAAAAAATACCAATCATGGAGTTCCTCAAGCGTCAGTTCCTGGCCCAATTCTTTTCATTTTGTATGTTAGTGATCGAACAATACGTGTAACCAATGGGACGACACTAATCTACTAATTTGAACACACAAAAAACAGTTACTGGTTTAATTCAAACTTCAGAACATTGGTTCAGAACTAAGTGACTTATTATATATACAGATAAAACAGTGGCAATAAATTTCCATGTATCACAACAGCTTCACCCTGTAACACCAAATTTTAACATTAATGGAAAAACTGTTACATCAGTGTATGAGACAAAATTTTTAGGCGTACATATTCAAGAAAACCTGAACTGGGAAATACTCTTGAATAACCTGAATAAAAAGTTAAGTTCACTAAAAAACGCGGTAAGAGTCCTTTCACAAAATACAAGCGATGCAACAGTGTTGACAGTGCATCACAGCAGTTTACAATCACAACTGATGTATGGAATAATGTTTTGGGGAACACCACAAATAGGAAAAAAAAGGCTCAACTTACATGTCAATACAGTGTGCACAAACATATGTAAAGAGGGCATTTACCACACTGGTGTTATGCTGTACAACCACATCCCATCATATTGAATAAAAATAACAAATATAAATACATTTAAAATGTACTCGCTTGAACACTACTTCTATTCTGTTTAAAAATTTTTAGAAGTCTGTAATAATTAAAGTTATTCTTCATCATACCATTATTAAATAATCTCATTGTCTCAAAATGTTATCAATGTGTAATATGTTTTAATTGTGTTTGGGAATAATGTAGATAAATTGTGTGAACTATATTTTTTTCTCGAAAATGCTGTCAGTATACAATATGATGAACTATGTAAATCAAAGTAGATATAAATTGCAATTACTGTATAATACTGTCTTGTTCTATTTCGTATGTACAAACGATGTACCATACTAAGTCACAATTAACAGGACCAGTAATAAATCTAATCTAATTGTTTACCGTTAAACATGTGCAAACGCTAAATGTTCGGTTGTGTGAGTGGGGGGGGGGGGGGGGGAGATCGCTCATTCGTTCGTTTGCTTGTACCAAGGAAATTAGAATTCTATCCTCTTTGGCTTGTACGGATCAATCGAAGAGTCTGTGTTAACTCTGTCGTTTTATAAGATCCGTTTCAGATGTATTTGTTTTATTTTGCGGCTTTAATATAGAACAAATTAATAGATTCGGTTATCATATATGACTATAACTGTATACTAGTTTCTCAATTTTATAATATAAAGTTTAACTTTGATTCCGAAATTTGTGTGACTTTTTATTGGGTGGGCTAAGACAATTTCAGCTAGCTCGGTCTCACCTATTGCGCCGCCCCCTGCTCAACTTGTTACAAGTGAAACTAGGACCAGTGAGTGACATTTACATTCTACATTGTCAAAGGTACTTTGCCGTTTTCTACGAATATCCGATATTTAAAGGATGTTGCCGTGCCCTGAAATCGGTACATCGATATACGGTCAACAGAGCTTACGTACGTCAGCGGTACGTCACAATGGACGAAATGCTCGCCTGAGCTCGGGTGAGAAGAAGGGTTCACGGTAACATCATGGCAGAGACATCTATTGGTTGCTCCGGTAGCAGACACTCCTGATGAGCGCTGTCGCTAGACGCTTGTAATAAAGATGGCAGTGATTTGGCGCTCTTGTATGATGTATGATCTCTGGCAGTAATGTTTGTCAACATGGCATAGCGTCCTGATATGGAGGCCTGGCTATTTCTGTCAGCAACATATATTTTTTTACAGGATAATGATTTTGTTGCAAAGAACCGAAAGCACGTTTACTTTGAAGGTAAGATTTGGATGCACCTATTTTTTAACGGTTTAAGCTTAATGGTCCGTCTATTTCTGTCTTATTTTCAGTTTGCTTGTTATGCATGTGTAAGAAATAGTAAATATTTTGGGGTAGTGAAAGAAAATTGCGTTTGCAATTTGAAGCAGTCTATCGCACCTATTATTGAGGCACAACATGTAATTTAATACATGGCAGTATGTATGAGACGCAAAATAAGTAGATCTAATTTGACATTTCTGATGCCAGACAAGTATTTGTTACTAACCATTATTTTCGGTTTTGAAATAGCCGTCAGTTTCTCAGTGTTACTTTTTGCAATCCTTGAACCAAATTTTTCGCTAATTATGTAATTGATACATACATCTGCATAATGGGTGACTATAGAGGATACAGAATAGACATACGATTTACTACCTTAGTAACTATTTACCATAAATTTTGGAAAACTGCAGTATAATTTGGTCGGATGTAGTAAAAGTATTTAAAGAAACAACAGAAATTTGTATTTCAGTCATACATATTGTGTTACTTGATAATATTGTGATTTATGGATCTCATCACGTATAAGTGTGGATGCTACTAATTTCATTACAGGAGAAAAGTAAAACGAACATATGAGTGGGTGGGGATGGTTTAATACGATTTCATTGACACAGAGCGGTATTTGAAGTGTAACTTCTTTGTTAAGAAATAGCCACATTTACCCACAAAGAGATAAACTACTTCATGTTCAATTATTCAATTCATCTTCAAGAAAACTTCTACTTAGTAGTAGCGGCATCGAAATAGTGTATCACATATCTTTCTTTGTGAATCTCGTTCCATACTAAAAATGTTTTATTGGCCTTTCGCTTGTTTTCACTCTCATATACTTGGAAGTCTAAGCATACAACCTTCAACATAGAGCATAATTTTCATACTATATGAGTGTTCTAAAATAGGTCACTGAGAACAAATGTAAATTGCTTTTTCAGAAGTTGACAATATTATATCTGTATAGGGAGGTGACTGTTAATATTTGCAAATTTACAAATAGTTGGTGAAATGATTTTCTTTTATGTACAGCACATGGTTCAGTTCAATTGAAGTCTGGGATAATACCCAATTATGTCATATCTGAGTTAAAGGGGATAGTTTGTTCGAAGCAGATTAAGATTTTGTGTTTAAAAATGATCTGTAGCTTGTCTGATAGTGAGGTATAGGTTAAAAGAAAGTGTTTTTTTTACCCGTAAGAGATCAATGGTGCTTTTGTTGTAGTAATCTGTAATTTACAAGAATAATCACAGATTATTTATTATCTACAATGCATAAGTATTACAACATTATTCTGTATGTTTATATTCGTTGATAGTGTTTTTACTAGTTGGTATATATACATAGAGTATCTTGTGAGACTCAGAGACACCATTGGTCAAAGCTAATGGGTTGTATTGCATTTATCAATGATGCCCTTCTCCCGGTGTACCTCAGAAACCAAACCTGATACCTCATTCTTCATAACCCTTACTAACTTTATTCGACATAACTCTAGACTGGGAAACCACCTGTCTGCTTTGACCCATGATGTCATCAAGATGTCAGAAAACCAGTTTATGGGATATCTTAATACTTCTGTATTGTAAATACAAATAATCTGTAATTATTATAAATAACAGAATGTACCATCAATCACAGGTCTTAGCCCAAAAATTCACGCCTTTGGTGCTCACATAAAAAAAAAAAAAAAAAAAAAAAAAAAAAAAAAAAAAAAAAAAAAAAAAAAAAAAAACCCCTCTCGGTTAACCTGCACCTAACCATCAGAGAGAAGCTACAGATCACTTTTTAAACACAAAATATTAATCTGTTCTGTTTGTAAACAAAGTATCGTCTTTAACTTAGCCACAACTTAATCACTCACGCCTTCTACAAACACGCACGCACCTCAAAACTACTGCGCTGTGATGACCTCATGGGTCAAGGCTGACGGGCGGTATCCCCGTCTACATGTGAGCCCTTTATTCTAACAGATAACTACATTTCCTTTGTGGTGGAAGTGTATAGACAAATCCATGACTCAACATGGCACCCTCCTTTGCCAACCTGTGTATGGGTGGTCTGCAGGAAAGGTCGTAACTTCCCAAACGTCTTATCTGATTCATGTTCATTGACAATATTTCCATGGTTTGAACACAGAGCCCGGGCACACTATCCTCCTTCCTTCACGACCTCAACACTTTCTCTCCCATCGTCTTCATCTGCTCTTCCTCAACCCACTGTGCCATATTCCTCAACATTAACCTCCACCTCACTTATGGCTCCAGCCACACTTCTGTCCACGTCAAACCTACCAACCACCAACAGTACCTAAATTTGGACAGTTTCAATCCCTTCTCTTTACAGCCTAGCCATTCATGGACGGCATATTTGCAGTGATGAGAATTCCCTTAATCATCATGCTGTAGGGTTCACAAAGGTCTTCCAGGCAGTCACTACCCTCCCAGATCTAGTCTACAAACAGATTTTCCATGCCATATCTCCACACATCTGAAATCCAGTTAAATTTTACTTTTGTGGGCCTAGTGTGTTGATGTTGGCAACACATGGAAATGAGGCAACCAATGATGGAACAGAATTTAAATGGTTTTAATTGTTATGTTAAAAACTAATTAGAAGAAAGAAAGGGCATAAAAGAATATTCAATGCCTCCTCTCCTTCACATATTACGATGAATTGTGTAGTGTGGCTGCAGTGTAGGGAGCTAGTGTTGACTACTAGATGTTCCCTTCGTGATAATAACTAATTTATTGACTGGACAAGAGTACATAGAAGAACCTGTCATCCATAGAGCACTAACAGCATTAATTATTTACTTAATGGTAACTGAAAGGATTATGTCCCTCATTCTATGACTTTAGTAAAATTTTACGTAAGAGGGAATTAATCCTTTATGTTGACATTGATGTAAATTATTAATGCTGTTCCTACTGGATGGTTGACAGGTTCTAGTATGTACCCATGTCCCGTCACTAAATTAATTATCATTCTGAGTGGAACACTTCGTTATTAACATTGGCTCTCATGCCACATTCTGACAAAACAAAGCATTAAATGTCAAAACAACAAAATGTGTTTGTTTATTCCATGTAAGAAACCAGCAAAACTTATTAAATACTGTATACTACTATCACGCAATTGGCTGATAACAACACGTGAGGTGGCCAACATCCTAAGTGAAATTTAACCCCAAGTCCTCCCTCATTATCCAATACCACCCTGAATTGGAACAACTAAACTGCATCCCTCACCAAGGCATAGATTTTCTGCCATTGTGTCCATAAATGAGACATCCTGTCCAGAATCCTCTCCACCCCACCCTACAAAGTGATTTTGTGCCGTCCGTTCAACCTTCACATCATCTTAATTCATCCCTATGCCACCCCCCAACCTCAGCTCCCTGCCACAAAATTGATATCCATGTGGAAGAGACTGCTGCAAAACCTGCCCTATCCACCCACCTAGCACTCCCAATTCCAGTCTTGTCACATAAAAAACACTTGGGGATCTTACAGGACTAGGTCTAATTAAAAAGGTAAAGCAGTCAACCTTCCGAAGATTGGTTTGAACACCACAGTGCTTTACTAAGCATGGTCCTGTTTGGAGGTGGTATGCCATTGCCTTCCTCTGACCTTTAAACAGATTTATCCAGCCAGTTACAGGGGGACCTTCAGTTTAATGTGGGTTCCGAACCATGGTGCTACTCGTTATTTTTCACATCAGCAACACTGCCAGAGGTGAAAAGAGTGGAAAGTGAGAGATAAAAATCCCAGCACCTGGCGGAGATCGAACTAGTGATCTTTGGATTCATAGTCTGGCACTCTACCACTGTGCTACTAAGCCGCTTGGATAAGAAAATAGGAATGCAGGTAAACTACTACAAGCAGTGCAGTGATTGCATTATCGTAGTCAAGATAGATACAAAGCAAACATCAACCACAGTACAGGTTTATATGCCCACTAGCCCTGCTGGTGATGAGAAGATAGAAGGAATATGTGAGGAGGTAAAGAAAATTATTCAACCAGTTAAGGGAGAGGAAAACTTAATTGTGATTGGGGACTGAAATTTGGTAGCAAGGAAAGGAAGGGAAATAAAGAAGGTTGTATATCTGGAAGATACCAGATATATTTTATAATGGTAAGACATAGATTGCGGATCCATGTTTTTTTAACTGTAAGATATATCCAGGGACCGATATTGACTCTGACCATACCTTATTGGTTATGAACTGTAGGCTGAAACTGAAGAAACTACAAAAAGATAGGAAAATAAGGAGATGGGACCTGGATAAATTGAAGGAACCCGAAGTTCTTAAAAATTTCAGAGGGAGCTTTAGGCAACAATCAACAGAAACGGGGGGGGGGGGGGGGGATAAAACAGTAGAAGAGAAATGGGTAGCATTGAGAGATGAAATCGTGAAGGCAGCAGAGGACAGAATAGGTAGGAAGGCAAGACCTACAAAAAATCCTTGGATATCACAGGAAATACTAAATTTAATTGATGAAAGGAGAAGATATAAAAAAAGTGCTAAAAGAAGCAGGTAAAATGGAGTACCAACAACTAAGTAATGAGATTTACAGGCATGCAGAGGCATATCGACAATCTGTCTTTCTTTGAACAATACGTAACTGGAATAGGGGGGAGAACAGATAGTGGTGCTCAGGGTGCCCTCCGCCACACACCGCCGGGTGGCTCACGTTGTATGGATGTAGATGTAGAAGTGCAAAATTGCTAAGCAGGAGTGGCTGGAAGCAAAATGCAAATCTGTAGAAGAATGTATAACTAGGGGAAAAATAGATACTGCCTACAGGAAAATAAGAGACATTTGGAGACAAGGATAATAGCTGCATGAATATCAAAATATTTGACAAAGAAGTCATATTCTGTGACTACAAAGCAGCAATATCAGTAATTGTTGATTTAAGAGATCCAAAAAGGGCACAAAAAGTAAATAAATTGGAAAGACTACCCTGTCATATTTTGCAGTAAAACACATGATTAACAACATATTTAAAGAAGAATTGAGAAGAACCAATAAAATCTCATATGAGGGGAAGATCTGGGAAACCCTCTTGGATAACCAACAAATACCAGATGGACCAAGAAGAGATGCAGTTGCTACATTCTGCATGACTGGTTGGCCACCCACCTGCACAAGATCTTCATCTTGCCGTCTCCAGAATGTGTTCCGTGTCAAAAGAGTGGTAGCATAATGAACAGTGTTCATTTAAAAGCGTGTTCAAAATTGTACAATTGTAATCTAGACTTACCAACATTGTATTGGAAAGCAAGAAGGTGAGTGATGTTAAGTCAAGTGCTGGAACATTAAAATAATAATAAAAAGGTAAAGCAGTCAACAATCCGAAGATTGGTTTGAACACCACAGTGCTTTACTAGGCATGGTCATGTTTGGAGGCAGTATGCCCTTGCCTTCTTCCGACCTTCGAACTGACTTACCCAGCCAGTTATAGGGGGACCTACAGTTTAACGTGGGTTCCGAACCACGGTGCTACTCGGTATTTTTCACATGAGCAATACTGCCAGAGGTGAAAGAAGTAGAAAGTGACAGATAAAAATCCCTAGGACCTGGTGGGGATCGAACCCGGGACCTTTGGATTTGTAGTCTGGCACTCTTCCACTGTGCAACCAAGGCACAAAATGAAATAATAATAATATCAAGAATTCAGGTGGAAACCAGTTCTGAGTGAAGAAGGGATAGCTGAAAGGTGTTAACAGTACATAGAGGGGCTCTACAAAGGAAATGAATTTAGAGTCAATGTTATAGGAAGGAAAGAGGAATTAGATGAAATAGGAGATACTGTACTCAGATATGAATTTCACTGAGCTCTGTAAGACCTAAGTTGAAACAAGGCCCCTGGAGTTGATGGTATTTCCTTAGAGCTTCTGAAGTCTTTGGGAGAAGCAGCCATGACAAAACTATTTTACCTGGTGAGTAAGATGTATGAGACAGGCAAAATACCCTCAGACCCATTCCAAAGAAAGCAGGTGCAGACAGGTGCAAAAATTACAGAACCATCAGCTTAATAAGGCATGGCGGCAAATTTTTAATATGAGTTATTTACCAAAGGATGGAAAAGCTGATAGATGCTGACCTTTGGGAAGATCAGTTTGGATGAGGGAGAAATGTAGGAACACGGGAGGCAATACTCACTTTACGACTTATATTAGAAGATAGGTTAAGGAAAGGCAAAGCTACATTTCTAGCTTTTGTAGATTTGGAGACAGCTTTTGACAATGTTAATTGGAACACACTCTTTCAGATTCTAAAGTCAGCAAGGGTAAAATATAGGGAACAGAAGGTTATTTACAACTTGTACAAAAACCAGACAGCTGTTATTAGGGTTGAAGGGCGTGAAAGGGACACAGTGATTGGAAAGGGAGTAATACAAGGTTGTAGCCTTTTCCAATGTTGTGCATTTTGTACATTAAGGAAGCAAAAATTTGGGGGATGAATTAAAGAGTTCAGGGTGAAGAAATAAAAACATTGTGTTTTGCTGATGACATTGTAATTCTGTCAGAGACAGCAAAGGACTTGGAAGAGCAATTGAATGGTACGGGCAGTGAGAGTATAAGATGAACATTAACAGGGGTAATGGAATGCAGTCGTAGGAAATCGAGAGTGTAAGGAAGTGCTTTCTGAAGGCATTTGTATGGATTGTTGCCTTGTTCGGGAGTGAAACTTGGGTGATAGATCGTTCAGACAGAAAGAGGATGGAGGCTTTTGATGAAACGTGGTGCTACAGAAGAATGTGGATGATTAGGTGGGTACATCACATAACTGATTAAGAGTTACTGAACAGAATTGGGGAGAAAAGGAATTTTTGGCATACCTTGACTAAAAGATAGGTAGATTGGTAGGACACATTCTTAATCCATTGAGGAATCGTAAATTTAGCATTGGAGGGAAGCGTGTGGGGGGGAAAATGGCAGAGAGAGATCAAGAGATGCATATAGTAAACAGATTCAAATGAATGTGGGTTTCTGTTATTATGTGGAGATGAAGAGGTTTGCTCCGTATAGAGTAGGGTGGAGATCTGCATCAAACCAGTCTGAAGACCACAACAACAGCCGGCCGCGGTGGCCGAGGGGACTGAGGCGCTTCAGTCACGGTCTACACGGCCACTAAGGTCGGGGGTTCAAATCCCCCTCGGGCATGGATATTTGTGCCGTCCTTAGTCTTAGTTAGTTCATAAGTAGTTTGTAAGTTTAGGGACTGATGACCCGTAGTTAAGTCCCATAGACTATACAAACAAACCACAACAACAACACGATATATGTCTTGCAGAGACATTATAAGTAGATAAATTCATATTGCTTCTAAAGTTTTAAATATTCATTTCTTTATTGTTTTGAGAACAAAAGGTCTATATAGCCACATTGTAGTTTTTTAGTTAAGTCTGGCTGATTTTACTTGCATGGAATATTGATAGGTGTTTCACTGTCAAATTATTTCATGACTGTGGCAGCTATATTACCGCATCTTGATCATTAATGTTGTTATAGATGAGATTCTTTGTTGACTATAACAACATTAATGATTGATATGTGGCACTGAATTTGCCAGTCATAAAATAGAGTATGACAACACTAGCCAATGTTTATTGGATGTAAAAATGGCCAGACATAGTTTTAGAATTGTAGTATAACTGAAATATTGCTGTCACTAATCAAACAATAAAGCACTAAATATTTTAAACATAGTAGTGGTTTGGATTTATCTACTTATAATGCCTATCAGTAATTGTGAAACAGTGGCTGTATTAATTGATGCCATAAACAATTCTCAATGTAGCCAATATTATATGTAACAGTGAAGATGCACATTTTCTCAAAACTAAGCCCTTTTTTTTCATCTTTTTTTAATCGTGTGTTGGATCTCTGAATCTATTGTTCAGAATAGAATTGCCAAATAATCTACAATGAACCTAAGGTCTGTACTGATATATAATAAGGATTTAAGTCAAAATATGCCAAGTTTGCATTAAGTATGTAGTCAGGCTCATACAAAATATTTTAATCATTTGGTATAAACAATTTAAGGAGTTTTATTCTCAAAATTGTATATTATGATAATATCCTATTTAAAACTGTATTGAACAGATGTTTTTATGCAGAATTTTTTAACTTTATTTTTTCTCTCCTGAAAAATCAACAATATGGACTTTTTACAACCTTTGAGATTAAAGTTCAGTGAATAGTCTGGTAACATTAATGTAGATGAACTATGAACTACAGTTACCTTGCTGTCCTTAAAAATAGTCACCTCCCACAACTATGCACTGTTGAGCTCTGTGATACATGTCAAGTACACTTTGCATGAAGCCTTCCCTTGCAGCAGTGTTCAAAAATCTCATCACATTTCATTGGATGTCAGGAATATTGTTAAATCTCTTTCCTTTCAAAGCTTGTTTGAGTCAAGGGAATATGAAGAAGTCTGGAAGATTGAGACTGGCGAGTGTAGCGAATATTCAGGTTGCAGCACTTCCCCCCCCCCCCCCCCCCGCCAGAAACGTTTTGACAATTTTGCCCTTGTGTGGATGATAATTTTCATGAACGAAAAACCAGAAACCTTTCTTTGCATACTGAGGTTTACCCTGTACAGACGTTGCATGAAACGGGTCAAAATTTCAATGTACATAGTAGCATTCAACATCTTTTCCTCAGGTAGAAATTCCTTGTGGATAATGCCTTGACTCAAAAAAAGTTGATGAGCATTGTTTTGATGTGTGATTTTTCGGCTCTGACTATTTTCCAATGAGGTGATATTGGAGAATGCCATTCCATGCTTTGCTGTTTCATTTCAGGGTCATACACTATGTTTCATCCTCAGTGACAATACAGTTCAAGAAATTGGGTTTTGCGTCCATGGTTTTGAAAAAAAATCTTGTGAAGTCTCTAAATTTGCCTGCTTCTGATCATCAATAAAGTGATGTGGCACAAGATAACACATTTTCCTCTTCCATAACTCTGGGTAAGGATTTTCTGACATAATTTAAATTTACCTTAATAAATTCTTTCTATATTTCATCATGCAACAAATTGGTGCACTTTTGTGTGTGGGTTTTCTTTCTTCTTCTTCTTTTTTTAATGTAGTTGGCGATATCATAGCAATAAGTTTATTTTCTTCTTTCAGAGCTACTTTAGTCTGCAGCCCCCAGCCATGACCAGATGACTACTTTCCCCATCCTAATTCATTCCGAGTTTAAGCTCTGTCTCTAATACTGTAATTGTCAGTGTGAAATTGAAGTTTAATTTTCTTTCCCACTTTTCTTTTTCAAAATATGTGGCAAAACAGTTATGATTTTTGTTGTGGGGAGGGGCATTGGTAAGGCAGTGTAGGTACACTTCAACAAAACCAATCCCATCATTTTAGTAAGATGTGATATTTATTAAAAAAATAAATACTCATCTTTGGGCAATGGAGATAATACGGTAATTCCAGGCTGGTAAAGTTTAAGTTGCAGAGCGATACTTCAAAGTTCTCTTGAGACAGTTGGCGATAAATCAAAGTTCCAACCCGTAAAGAAGTGACGTCTACTCATATTCTGCAGTGATGAGTCTTGAGGCACTGTGTAACACTGTAGCACAATGAGGACACACATTGATGAAGCAATGCACTCCCCCAAATAGGCTGTTTGTGCTGGCTATTTAACTATAGTTCAGCAATCGTATTACACACACGTGATCATCATTGTAACATGTGCAGCCTCTGACGTGAATGCAGGAATTGTTATTGCAAATATTTTTAAGGTCCCACATCCGTGACAGCAACAGACTTTAAAATGGGAGGGGGGGTTGTGCATGGTTTATTTGTTGTGTTAGTGTTTTGTATGGTGGGACATACCTTTTGTAAGGTTTTTTTTATTATTATTAACATTTTGTAGTGTAATTTCTGTTGGTGTTGGTGGTAGTGAGGATGTTTGCATAAGGTTCAGATCACTGTTTGGGTGATTTTCAGTGGCATTTCTGTAGTGTGTGTAGGTTGACAATCACTAACATACCTATAGCTTTGACATGGGGGCGGGGGGGTGTCCAATAGTACCATTTAGAAAGGTAAAATATTTTTCCTGTAATTTTGTTCATGCTATAACAAGGTGTTACGGTTAACCCCAATAAAAATCTATCAACTGCAAATTAAAAATCCTACAAACTCATTGGAATCTATAACTACGCAAGTAAGTCTGCAGGCAAATACTAATTAATCTAAACACCTTTGCATAAAACAAATGGAATGTATGTATTAAGGAATTTATTTATGCCGAAATTAACAAACCTGAACGGTAGGTAATTGTGTGTTATTACATTAATGCATGCTTGTATTTATGTTACACAATGACTAGTTTCTCCCTTCGTGTTAATGTCTGGTTTTGTCAGATAGTAACAGTAAAAAAATCTGTTCGTCTTTTACCCTTTTAAGTACTTGTGCTTGAATGGCATTGCCACATAGTTCAACAACTATTCCTGTAAAAGTATAGCCCTATTTGGTTCTACAATGAATGTTTTTTTGTAGTTATGTTAAAGTGGATTTACTAAATAAATACAATTTCTTGAAATACCTACACCAAAGACGACAAAGTAAAGATTCTAGGATTCAGAAAAAAGAAAAGCTGTTTGCATGAGATAAATAGAAGCAGATATTCTGGATATTGAGACACAAATGATATCACATAGTAAAAGGTAATATTGTGGTCCATAGCCACATGTGAGTGGCGAATACTCTAAGGAGCCTTGCTGCGAAGAACATTGCTGCTTTTTGATGGAGGTTCAAGTCCTCCGTTGGGCATATGTTGTCCTTAACATAATTTAGTTTAAGTAGTTTGTAATTCTAGGGACTGGTGACCACTGCAGTTTGAACCCATAGCTTTACAAACATTGAAATACTTCTGGTCCAGATTGCAAGCAAATTAGGTTCCTTTCAGAGATGGCAATATAATAGTTCAGTAATTAGGAATCAAATACAAGTATTGTTCCAATAAACAGAAGTATCTAAAGACTGGAACAGTTGACACCAATACTAAAGAAAAGAAATACTGAGATAGGCATGTAATTCAAATGATAAACCCGGATGTTGATTTGCAGTAGGCTTTTGCTGCATATACTGGCTTGTACATTATGATCACCTTTAAGGAAACAATCTGTTCCGGCATAAATATTGTTCTTGGACAACATAACTACCTCTTCATTCTCAAGAAGTAATGAGACATGTAATCTAAAATTGATTACATTTTTCAAAATTCCGAGAAGGCTTTTTACACCGGTCCTAACAAGCAATTATAATCAAATTGTGTGTCTATGAACTATCGTTTCATTTTTGTGACTAGATTCATGATTTCACAGTAATAGATGGAAAGTTGTATAATGTCTTGATATGTAGTGTTCCCGAAGGAAATGTCATAAGTTCTCTGCTGCTCCTAATATATAGAAATGATCAAGGAAATAATCTGAGCAACCTCTTAGGTTGTTTGCACATGATGATGATGATTTTTACAATCTGGTTAAATCGGTACCATTTACAAAAGGATATGTAGTATGCAAAAAGCAACAAATATTCTAGGTTTGTTTCAGTTTCCTTTTTGTTTTAATGTAAGTTAAGGAGGGTGTCCAGACCCTCTGGACTGCTCCCTTATATACGCCCATGTTGGCAACATACCATATTTCTTGTGGTGGAGTGGTGTGGTGTGTTGTGATTATTGCTTTTGAGAAAGTCAACGAATGTGAAAAGCGAGAATCTGGTTGTGGTGACAGACTGCTCTGTAGCGTAGCTCGAGGTCTATATTAGGTTGGGAGGCAAAATTTTGGTTGAGAGTTGGTGAAGTACAAAAGTGGTTTTGGTTAAGAAGATTGTTCGAATGGGACATTTTAAATGATTGAAGTGTTTTGATGCTTTTTCTTTGTCGTTTGTTGCTTTGAGGATGGGGGGGGCAGGGTTAATATGTATTATAGATCAATTAATCTATTCCATTCACTTCATAGTTTTTGGCCATTTTATGTTTTTATTTTGTGTGTTTTATGTATTTATTTTATTATGTTTTTATGCATTTATGGTTGGCTTCTTGTAGTTTTTCCTCCACTTAGAATGTCTCCGTCCACAACCCCCTAATCCTGGTGGCTGTTCTGCTAGTTTCATTTTATTGTGCATGTGTGTTGATTTTTTTCCTGATTGCCATATTGGCTTCAAGTACTGTTGTGAAATTCCCAGGAATTTAAAATCGAGGAAATATTCCCAAGAAATATTGCCGGCAATATGCCCAAAACTCATAAATTCCCAGGAATTTGTGATTAATTAGCCAGATAACTCAATAAAACTTACTTGATAGGTTTAAGGAAGTAATTATATAGTTACACGCAAAACTGAAATACATTTTAAGAAAAAATTATTATTAAATAAATTTCTTGGGAATTTATAATTTTAAAAATGAAAGTGTTCAAATTAATAGGTCTATGTGGTAACTGTGTTATTAAAACAAACATGAATACTCTTATATGTTGAAAAAATATTATAATTGAACATAAAGTGGAGAAAAATAGCCAGAAAGCAAAATGTTATAAAAATCTAAAACTACTAAAAGGCAAAAAGGTTTAATACAGCAAGATTTCATATTCAGTCTTTTATACAAGTTCACCAGTCACTATCACTCTCAATGTCCATTAAATCCTTTATTTAGTTTGCAGTTTTTCGTAATCATAACAAATGTTAGACAACTTTCACAAACAAGGAGAACTGTCACCAATAAATATGATTTTCATAGGGCATATTTTATTAGAGATAAGTTACCAACATCTTAGATGGTTAACAAAATTGGCTGTTTCCAATCTGGCAGCTGCACAAGTGCCCATAAACCCAGAAAATTATTAGAATACAATGCAGGTGTTGACTCAGTATAGATGTTTGCGCGTGAAACACAGCGCCTTCTGATTGGCTTTCTTGGTGTGCCGTATCATTGTTTGCTTGCTTGGAGCTGAGACAATGTGGTGGGGACTCTGCGAAACTCCTTGTTGTTTCTGTAAATGCACCAGTGATGCTGTTTTCAAGAGGAGAAAGAAAATTCCCTCTTTTGTCTTGTAAGAACCCCATTACAGCTCACTGTAAAATTACCCATAATAGCTTAACTATGGTTATGATTACTTTAAATAGTTTTTTATTTTAATACTTTCCTTATTTGAGAACTCCTACTTTCAATTCTGGTTTTCAATATTTTAAATATCAAAGAATTAGCCCTAGAACTACCAAGCATCGAAATTTACAGTTCTTACGTTTTCTAGAAATTACAAAATCAAAAAATTTTCATAAATTCTCAATTTTTTTGCAATCTTCCTGGGCCAAAGAAATATTCCCATTTAATAAGCTCCTTCCAACTGGGAAAATTCCTGGGCCACGTCACTAGCTACAAGTGATATGTCATTTCTGTCATCTTTATGATCTCATGGGTGGAATTTGGTCATAAAAAATGCCGTGAGCATTCATAGCAATTATTACCTCAACTCCTGACATCACCATAACAACAAAATGCCTAGTGCATTGGAAAAGTTAACAAGTTTTTAACTTAGTGGCCACATCTTATTACAGGATGTCGATGTTCATGTTTTATTTATATGTTGACAAGCCAACAATTAAGTTGGCGAGTAAATGTGTTTTTAAAATCTGAAGAATGAAAGCTAAGATCCGAAGATGGCAGTTAAACTGGTAATCTTAATAAAAAAAATAAAATGTGATCTTGGCTCTTGTCTTATATACTATTATTGATGTGGTGTCTGTTCATTTGGACCAGACACTGGTGGTCATAAAAGTTGATAGAATTTTGTTATTTAATTATCATTTCTTTGTTTATATGTTAATTGCAGTAAGCTTTTAAGTAAGTACAGCAAAATAATTGTAAAGTAAGTGTTTAAGACATTTTGAAGACCTAATTCACAGTTCCTGTTGACTGCAACATTTAATCAACTGTGGTGGAATAGATGTTTGGAACCAGAAGTGAAGTGTTCCTCTCATAGCACAACAAAAGGCAACTATGTCCTGTCCAGAGTCACTTGTAAAAGAGGAGGAGAAATTTTTCAACTTTTGTGGCAACTTAAAAAAATCATAAAATATTGTCTTTCTTATGAGTTAATTCTAATTTCCCAGTGCAGTGAGTTCTCAAATGGGAAAGGGTGGAGGGGGGGGGGGGGAGCAATTGCATCCATAACAGCAAGTTTCCATGTTTAGGATTGCATGATTGCGGAACTTGAATGACATGAAGTGTCATATTGCACAACATGAGAAACGCCATTTTAGATGCCGCATGCCGTGCCATTTGTGATGTTATACAACATGACATTCTGAATAATGTTACCTTATTTATGTGCAAAATGTCAGCTTTTAAAAACAAAATTTAAGCTGCTAGATAAGTCAACAAGCTAGTTGCATGCTGTTACATGTGACTCAGCCCAGGACATATTCACACTTTTGTTGTGCTGTAATAAGAGCATTTTTCATTCTGGTATAATGTGTACTGGTAGCCAAAATAACATTCCAAATTAATCTTGCATATTTGTAACCTATGATCCCCTTAGCCTTCTGAATAACTACTCAACTATTTAGTAAACATATTTGAGTTTCTAATCATTATATCACATTTCAACTTTATTGCCTTTACTACTGCACAAATAAATTGTTATTATTTATATTGTGCCTGTTCTCTTCAGACATGTCTGAAAATAACAGACACAATTCGTTGACATTAACACCCGTAATCTTACAAATTCAAAATATTTAAACATTTCGACCATTTCAGGGCACTGAAATAAAACCAATGGCAAACATGAAAATTTGTGTTGGACCAGGATTCAAACCCAGATTTCCTGCTTTGGGCCAGCAGTCGCATTAACCTATTAGGTTATCCAGGCATGCTTTCCTTCCAACCCAAATTCTCATCTTGTACCACACTACGATTGTAGTGCCTTTGGCCCATTTGATTCCACTTGCTCACAGCTTATACTGGATTCCCACAAGAGATCCAGTATACAAAGTTTTGGTAAGGTAAGTGCTAACAGCCGTCATGTATTTAATAAAATGCATCTTTAACCATCAGCTGTTTTATTAAATCCTTAAAATCGACTAGTTTTGGTCCAGGACCGTCATCATAGATACATAAAAGTACAGAATACAATAATTAATGTACACAATGAAAAAGTAAGTAAGAAGCAATATAGTACACATAGGATGGAAAAGTGGAATTATCAGACTACTTTGTGTTATACATACTTACAAGGTATTAAAACAGATTAGTCAACAGCATTAAATAAAATATATTTGGCTGAAAACAGCAGGAGTCACTTTCACTAAAATTACAAATGTCATACTAGATTATGATAGCAGTCAAAACAAACATAAAATATGAGAATGGACTGTGAATACTAAGGAGTGCACTGTGCTAATTGCATGAGTCAAAAACCGTCACAACCTATGCTATCAAAATTGAATATACAATTATGGAGGCATTCTTAATGGGTGTGTAGTATCTTTGGTAGAATAGTTCATTATGACGTTAAACTTTATGGTCACAATTTAGTTATCTATATGTTACTTGTCATTTTCATAATTCTATAAATTTTATGGCTTCTACTTAAGATTTGATTCAATTCAATTTTTATTATCACATTACATGTCTTGTACAATCAAAGATTGTGACATAGGTGACTTTTCAAAGTTACACTATATACAATACTATTACATACAGGCAATAAACTAACAACACATATGGTGCTACATCACAAGGAGGTATTTTAGAGGAACTACAATTAAAATGAACTGTTGTCATTAAAGAAATCTTTTACACTGTAGTAACATTTATCTTCCAGATATTTTTCCAGGTCTCTTTTGGTACTTTTGACATCTGATTCATCCACACCTATACATATTTTATTTACAAATTTCATGCCCATATAGTATGGGGTTTTTTCATACAATTTTAATCTATGGGTTGGTAACATGTAGTTCGCTCTATGCCTAGTTTGATATTGGCGTGAGAAACAGTTGCCCTCAAAAAGTTGTGGGTTTCTTTTTGTGAAAGTGAAAGTTTCATAGATATACATGCTTGGAATGGTCATTAGATCTAGTTTTGCAAATAAAGGTTTACAGTGTTGCTTTGGTTTAGCTCCCACCATTGCTCGGATGATCTTTTTTTGTAGTCTGAAAGCTCTAAGTAAATTTGTTTTTTCAGACCCCCAGAAAATTATACTATACCTAATAACTGAAACAAAATATGCATTATATACAGTTTTCCTTACAGCTAAATCAGTGACACTATACAAAATATTCATAATATATACAAAACTATTCAGTCGACTTAGTATGCTGTCCACATGGTGACTCCACAAAATGTTTTTGTTTAATAATATGCTGAGGAATTTGACACTGTCTGCAGTGTCTATTTTTTTGTCCATATATGTTATTTCACTTATAGAATATGCAGATTGTTTTGTGGTGAAATTAAAAATTTCTGTTTTAGTAAGGTTTAATTTCTGGTTATTATTTTTGACCCATCCCTCTACTTCCCCAAGTGTTTTTTTTTTTTTTTTCCAATATGACGAATTAGGTCCACCTCATTTTTACAACAGACTATAGCTATTGAGTCATCTGCATAGAGGATGGTATCAGACTGGCCCTGGCTTGGTATATCGTTGATGTAATACAGGAACAGTAGTGGCCCTAATACCGAACCTTGTGGAACGCCTAATTGAGTATGTTTCCAGCCAGAGACAAATTTATTGCCATTGCTGTTAACAATTACTCTTTGCTTTCTGTTTGCGAAGTATGATGACATCCAGCTAAGAGATTTGCCTTGAAAACCATAGAGTGCCAGCTTTTGCAGGAGGAGGTCATGATTTACTGGACAGTTCACAAAAAACAGTTCACACACACATTCTATCATCAAGACATCTGCCAACTTATGTGACCAATTCATTAATTGCATGGATTGTGCTGCGACTTTTTCTGAAACCATACTGATTGCATAATATTATGTTCTTAGAGGAATTGTAATTTTTGATCTGATCACATGCAGCTCTTTCAAATATTTTTGAGAGAACTGGTAACAGTGAGATTGGCCTATAATTACCCAATTCATCTTGTTTACCCTTTTTATGAACTGGCAGAACTTCTGCATATTTTAATCGATCTGGGAAACATCCCTCATCAAATGATTGGTTGATTATGAGGGAGAGTGGATGTGCAATAATGTGCCAAACTGTTTTTATTATTTCAGTGGGGATCTCATCCCACCCCACAGATTTTGAATTTTTTAGGGACATTATGATTCTTGTGACATCTGAGATAGAAACATGAGAAAACTTAAAACCTGGGCCCTTTTTGTCCATCACAATAGACTTTGTTTTCGATGGTGAGCATACACCAATTTTGTTACAATTTATGTAAAAATCATTAAAAGATTCACAAATGGCACTGGGGTCTGTAACAGTTCTATCATTTATCACTATTTTAGAGGTACATTTTCTCTCTGGCTCACATCCAATTTCGCTTCTTATAACTGACCAAACAGCTTTTGATTTTTTGCATCTGAGATGAAGTTCTTATTTGCCATACATTTTGTTACTTTAACTACTTTATTGAATGTTTTTTTGTATGTGCTTACATACTTAAAAAATTCAGGGTTTCGATTTACTTTTGCCTCCATATGCAGTTTTCTCTTAGTTATGCTAGACACACTAATTCATTTTGTTACCCATGATGTACACTTTTGGGACCTGGGCCTCATTGTTACAAAAGGGAAGCATTCATTGAATATCCCTAGGAACTCAGTAAAAAAGTTATTGTAATTTTCATATGTGGAAGTGTGTTTGTTGACTGACCGCTTGGTTTGGCATAGTTTTTTACAAAATACATCCACATTTTCTTGACTGAAATTCCTAAATCTTTTCGTTGTGGAGGTTGAATTATGTTTCGTGAGTGATATGAATAGTGCTTTGTGATCCGATACTCCTAAATCTAGAAGGAACTTTTCTTTTACTTCATAATTGTAACTGCTTACAATGTTATCAATACATGTTGCAGAGGTTGCTGTAATTCTTGTGTACTGATCAAAATTGAGATTTAGTCCATTTGTGGCTACCAGGTGTGAAGAAAATTTGTCATCAGTTCTTACATCTATGTTAAAATCTGCATATATAGCAATTTTCTCGCACGGTTTCTCATTTTTTAATTTATGTAGCAATGTATCAAACTTAAAAAATACAGAACTTGAAACCGGGAAAAAGCCTTGAATATGGGGGAAAAAAAAAAAAAAAAAAACGGGAAAATACCTTGAATTTCAGCCAGTAACCGGGATTTTTAACCCTTGAGATCTCGCGGCTTTAAGAGTTAAACGATCATTCGCGTGTATAGCCTATTGCTCAGATTACACGGCCAGTTTGAAATGTACTTAATAAGTGTAAATAAGTAACCAATGTAAGAAAAAACCTCAAAGTTTAATATTTAAAAGTAACAAAATGCCAGTCGTTTTAAAATTATGCTGAGCAAATTGCTCAGATCGCTAGTGCCCGCGGGTTAAATAATATTCATCGCTTCATTTTTGTGTACAAAAACACTTTCAAATATATTTGTGGGCGGTTTTATAAAGTTTTATAATTATAGATTACATATTCCGTTATCTATTTCTGTATTTATCTCGAAGTGTTGTTCAACCACACGAATCAATTCCTTGCGATGTACGTCAAAGAGGTGCGATATTATCGTAACGCACGACTATGAAATTGCAGCTAGAATGAAAGGCGATATTTATTTGTACTAAATTTTAGCAATTTTCGTAATTGACCCCCCCCCCCCCCCCGACCCTCGGTGATACTCAACACATTTTTCAACACAGAATCAGACAGACGAGATCTCTGTTCACGGAAGCATTTTGTTGATTTTAACTATAAACTCCATAAAAGTTGGTATTGTGATTCGTTAGCATAAGCACCGACTACGGGTATGCTCGGTCGCTCAATCACTCAAGCATACCCCAAAATTTTAGTTTGTATGCTAGGCATACACCACTGAAAATGTTGGTATCATTATTTCTTTACAGTACGTTATATTTCTTGACTGTAATTAAAATCTACTCACATCCCATTGATGGCCAGCTGGCTTTTGTAAGACACCAATCTAAAAATATTATTTTAAATAGGTAATTGAATTTGTAGGCATTAAAATCCACGTTCACATGTGAGTGAAGTGACTGTTTTCTAAATAGCCCGAATGTTAATGGAATTCCACTTGTTAAGTCAATATTGTAAACTGAAGGCAGCAACCTTTAATCGTATTAAATAACTAGAAATGAAGTGGGTTTGGTACAATACAAAGAAAATGTTTACACCACGAATTTAATTCCCGGTCTCTTTGAGATAACCTTTTGACAACCACATACGTTACCAGTGAGCCGACACACTTGCTGCAAAGACTGCCCTATCTCTTCTAGCTAAAACATTCTGTAAACAGACAGTCCTCATAACTTGTGAAGGTCTTTGTGTTTTAATTGGCAGCTCTACAAAATTCTCGAAACGCAACAGCTAGTGACAGATTTTTTTCTGAATTTGGATTTTCAGGCTTCAACAATGTGTCAACAATTGAACGTAGTAGTCGCACCTTTGTTTCTGCTCTTATTCACCTGTGTCACCTGTGCATGGAATTACGTCTCAACCCTTTCCCTCCCCTCATCTTTATCTGTCCGTTTAGCCACAACCATTTGTTCAAAGATTGTAAATAACATTGCAGGGCTTCCAATAATTCATTGTGACTAGATTGTGTACCATTACCTCGAGGAAACAAAAAGTATTAGGCTACAATGCATTGTCAAAATATATATCGTTGCTTGATGTCTAAGTTGGAGTAAATGCAACAATACTTTCAAATAATTGTGTCAAGGTAAAGGAAACAAAATAATTTAAAAAGTTTTTATTACTAAATAATTGTCCAATATCTAAATTAGTAGTCAACAGTTTGAAAATGTTATTAGTTATGATGAAGGAAACATATCCTGCACACTGATGCCCAAATTTCCTTCCAAAAACTAAAAATAATCAAAAACTCTGACAAATATACATTAATCCTATCATTATTTATAGATATATGCAAAGAAATATTTTTATTCATAAATCAATAAAATTTGGGGTTAAAAGGGTTAATATCTTGTGTGTGAAATTCATTAAAATGGATAACTATATGTTGTAATACAAAACGACTTTGACTTATAATTGTGATGGTGACGGGGACATGGAATCGATAGCGTGTATGTTTTGTATAAGTTGTTGGCTTTGCTTTGTATTTATTTTTTGTTTAGAAATAGCTGGGTACGCCACTGAGCATACCCTAAGATTTTCAAAAGTTGGTGCCTATGTTCTCTAGTAATAATTATAGACTAGAGTTCCTAAATACCCAGGCTGAATCGTCCGCCATGTTTTTCCCAACATGGTTGGAATCAGGCTGCACTAACAGCGTAGAGGCGCATGCCCTTTCACAAACGATTTCGGAAAAACTAATTGGTAGAAATATTTAATTTTTCCGCTACTTAAATCTTTACATGTCAGCATTGTGGCAAAATGATCATCATTTCATTAATAGTCATAATTAATAAGATATTGGCTTCAAAATAAGACTGCGCTACGTTAAGAAAATTTTGCAGTAAAAAATAAAGGCTGCTATGATATTCCATTTGGTGCATGTTGCACCATATGTTGCTGCAGATGATACTTTTCTAATGGATTAAATTTTATTTTCGACTTAGGAGATCTTTACCTTTCACTCATACCACTAATTGTATTTAGTGCACTCATTTCCGATGGCCATAAGGCCAGAATGAATCATTGTGTATCTCATACAAGGTTAGACGTATCAAAATGATATTTTGACAAATGATAACACGCAAAGAGGAGTATTTTGCCACATGGTTACTACGCAAAACTTCATTAACTGTCGTGTTATTCAAGGAAATATATTGTTGTAGAATGAAAAAGAATAAAGTTAGTGATTTATTATTCAATTTGCAGATATTCCTTCATCACTAACAAATGTTTATTTCTTTGCTTATTGTCCAATGTGTTTCAGAGCCACTACTCGAGTTTCCAGAACCTAATAGGACTTATTTTCCTTCAGTTTAACGCTTAGCAGTAACAGAATGGAAGTTACTAGATCTAACGAGAATTTTATGTGAGAATACTTGAAAGTGACAGATAGAAAGTATCTCTTCACTAGTTAACGAACTGACTTGTTCTCATTTCCTCACATAATAAAGCACTCTGTATTGAGATATTTAGAATATCCTATTTATATAACTGAAAAATTGAAATTGAATGTTACATAGAGACACTGCACTTTTGTAGTTTGCAACTATTAAATTTAATTGGTTAAAAGAAGTCAGTACCAGTATCTTCAAGTATGGATGTTATGCAGTAACAACATGTGCCTAATTATTAGCTCTAATACAGAAAACGTGTTACTACTAGACGGGCGGGCGGATCCCAGTGCATCATATTTAACTGACATTATCTCAAGTTATACATTTCTCACAGAGTTGCTGTTTGGAGAGGATGAAAATTTGATGTACTTTGAATGTTTCATTCGCTTAATGTGTTCACCTAACTTCAACAGAAAAAAGTTCCTCGCATGTCGAAAATTCCGTAACGTTGCCAGAAAGTGCATGTTCGTAAACTATTAGTATGTGTTGTTTATAAATTATTGCCATAAATAAAACTAAAATGAAAATGTAGTGTAGTTCTTAATGAAGACATTGATGAAAATTCCACATTGATACAGTGAGTAGTTTGCGAGTTTGAGCGAGTTGAAATGAAACGTGAGGTAATGCGTGAGCACGTCGGGAATGTGGCAACTCCTACAGCTTGGGGAAAAAATTGCGGATAGTTCAGCTCGGGTTTATAGGAGTCTTATTATAGACGATTTCTGTGACTGACGTAACATTGGTAATATATAAATAGTAAACACAGTCATCATGTACATATTGTTGATGGCTGAACCGTATCTCATGCGGGCCCGGCTGGCGCCAATGAGGAGTTGCTGTAACAATTAAGAGGATAATTAATTTACTTAGCGGACAAGGGTACATCGTGAACCATAGAGCAGGAACAGCTTTAATTATTTATTTTATGGTCAACACAAAAGATTATTCCCTTCGGTCCTTGTTAATGGGTTTTCAAAAAGCATACATACACACAACGCCACGTAGTGAGCGCTAGCTGTTCTAACATTGTTTATTGCTACTTTTTGACTTGCTGATGGCCCTCCAAAAAGATGTAAGTATAACTCTGTAATACGATACGCAACTTTTGCGAAAAGGCAATTTCTTTCAGTTGTAATTTATTGCTTTAACAGCTGTCCTATAACAATACATTCAAAATATCGTTAAATATATTTAAAGACTAACGCTATCTACATCTATCTGAGATGGAACAGAGTGAAACAATCGTTGCAGAGAATAGTTAATCCAAGTGTGAATCGACCTTACCTGTGCCCCCACAGATGAAGTAATTCAACGTGTTTTAGAGTGCAGTGTTTGTCTGTCATGTGAAAACAGAGTATAACTCAATATCAGAGCTCATGCATTATGCTCTTGGTGCAACACAAAGATAAATATTTCCACAATGGGGAAGAGTGCTTTGAACAGCCACGCAAGAAGCAAGAAACAAACTTTCCATAAGCAAACAGAAGTCTGTTGCTTCCCACAATACATATTTCACTGTCTGTTTAGTACTACAAGAATTCAAAAAAATGAAACAAATTCATTAGAACAAAATGTTTTCATTAAAATCTGCTGTTGAGTGTTATTTTACCAGGTGAACTTGAATGCAAATACCACACAGCTGTTGCTACAGATATGTGCCGGCCGCGGTGGCCGAGGAGACTGAGGCGCTCCAGTCACGATCCTCACGGCCACTACGGTCGGGGGTTCGAATCCCCCCTCGGGCATGGATATTTGTGCCGTCCTTAGTATGAGGTAGTTGATAAGTAGTTTGTAAGTTTAGGGACTGATGACCCCATAGTTAAGTCCCATAAGCTTAATAAACATTTGAACATTTTGATTTTACAGATTGTTTTTGCATTCTCAATTTCATCTCCTCGAAGTTCAAGAACTCACCCACAACATTGTGCATTATTAGCCTACGCATGCTGGATTATTAACATTCATTGCTCTTTTAACTAGAGTTTTCCAGGGCAAAACGTATTTGACTGTATGGGCTCTGGAAACTGAAAACTATCATTGGGAACAATCTAAATGAAAACTTGAAAGAGGTGAAAAGGTTGTTCATATTCTGAAGGTGAAGTAAATCATGTATTCAGTTCTCAATCACTAGTTCATGAGATGTGACTGTATTTTAATGTATTGGGAAGTCTAATATAAATGAACTGTGTTGCAGAAACGAATGCAATTCACATTAAAACGTACAGTATCCTCCAACTACTTGAAGTCAACTTAGTGCATTATGCAGCATGTAAATTTTGTTGAAAAACCGGAATAGATCGGAAAAACAGTAGATATTCGAAAATGGTTTTCACCAGCATGTTCGGATGACAGAGGCTTAGGAAATAATACTCAACCTGAATCGTTTCCACCGTTTGTGTGTTGGAGGGGTGGGGGTGGAGTCTCAAGTGTAAAATTTTAAATGGGAATCCCGATTTTTTTATTGCAGATTCGGATTCTAAGGCCCACATCATGTATGGCTTGGTAGATTTTTTTACGACAGATGGTGCGGTAATAAGAAATCCTTGCCATACTAGTGAAGAAATGTGCTAAACAGGAAATAAAATAAATGAAAACCATATTCATGATGCTTCAGAACACTACCAAATGATCCCCAAAGTGATCCTTCCCTCTCCCCGCAGTGGAAAGGGCAGTCTTCCAAAGTGATACCTTAGTCCAGATTGCCCTTGTCTGAATACCAGTTATGAATTGCCGAAAAAACACTTAATTGAACTAGCCGGGAAAATGTACATCTAGTATCATTTGGTTGGGTTCTGAAGCATCATCAAAATTATTAACCTTTATTTTCTTTCCTGGGTGGTAAATTTCTGCAGCAGTATGGCAGATAATTCTTACCATTACAGTGCAATATGTTGCCAATTGAAAGAAAAAAAAAAATCCAACCAAACTGTACAAGATTTGGTCTGTAGAATATTAATCTGCAATAAAAAAAATGGAAGTTTCCATTTAAAATTTTTCACTAGCCACCCACACCGCTCCTAGACGCTGGAGACAGTTAAAGTTTAGTATCATTTCCTAATCCTCTGCCGTCTGTTCATAATGGTGAAAACCATTGTTGAATGTATACATTTTTTTCCCTAGTTATTCTGGTTCGTCAACTTAAAATGTGCACCCTGTACTATACATTGTCAGTGTCGAATCTGGGTGGGGGAGAGGGGTCTATGGGACTGCAGATCCCCCAAAACCACAAGGAAAGCCTCATAATATGAGCTGGTTCTTTTTAGATCAGTTTGAGGTACAATGCCACAAATCCTGGATTCACCACTGCTGGTGTATATTACAACGTGACGTGGTTTAACTTGGATGACACGTGTTTAGTTTCTTTATGGTATAGTTGTTTGCTAACCCCTTTGAGCAAAATTAAGTTTCGTGAAAACCTGGGAAATAATTATTTTTAACCTGGGAAAAGCCTTGAATTTGAAAATGAAGTTTTGGTGGCCACCCTGTATATACTGATAATTACAATGTTATACTCTTTAAGTTCTATAGAACAACTTTCAAATGTAAGATGGGCCCCGTGATTTGAATCCCTTTGTATGAAATAAGTATCCTCAAGTCTAAGTTCCCATACTTTATTATTTAAATAAGGAAGCATTTCAGTTCCAACATTGTATGAAATTAAAATTATTGTTTTATAGTAAACTGTCACTGTAAGCTCAGTATCTACTATACTACAGTTTTTCACAGTTAAGACTCTATGTTTATGATCCACTCTATACTGGCATTTAATATATTCGTAGTTTTACTCTTCCTATCAGCTATAAGACTCAACTTGCACAACAATGGGATTAATGTTGTTTATATAATTATCAATCTTGTTGTAATGAATTTGGGCTGGAAGGGAAGCTGGATAGCCTAATTGGTTACGGTGACCACTGGCCCAAAGCAGGAAATCCAGGTTCAAATCACGGTCTAGCCCAAATTTTATCTTTGCCATTGGATTTATTTCATTGCCCTGAAATGGTCGAAAAGTTTAAATATTTTGAATTCATAAATCTAACTTGACCTTCCTGCTTCCAAGGTTGTTTTGCCCCTTACATTTACCAGGAGGGGAGGGGGGAGGAGGCAATACAGTTACCCTGGTTTAACACTTTACAAATGTTAGATATTACATGATGCGCAAGAGGCACGAAAGAAATTGGAATATAAATTATTATTTTAAACTTATGGTTTATTGCAGATTTGAAGTAGTCATTGATTGTTTATTTTCCACATGTACAGATTTTAGGATTCTAAGTATATTGTCACATTACTGAAGGAAGAGAAAAATCAAAATATTAAATAACAAACGAATTTAATCTCTTCAGATGATTTGTCTTAACAGTTGAGAATATATGGCCACAATTGTATGTTTTCTGTAGTTTGGCTCACTATTTTTTGCTCTTTATGCACATGAATCTAGATTTTCTGTCTTCATTTCCATGACACAGTGCACATCTTTTCTGTGTCAGTAATTTTGAAGTCACTTTCACAATACCTTCAGTAACAGCTGTCTCCTTTACTTCAATTCTAATAACTTCAATGGCTCTTAAAAGTTCTGAAAGTAGTCCACTTGAATTTTGTACTTGTTCTTCCATGAGTGGTTTCCTTTACTTCAAGACAAGATCCTGAAGGAAGTGACTCTTCAATATGGCCAACATTTTGTTGTACTTGGGGGCTATATTGTATTGTCTTGTCATTGTATCACCTATTTCTACACACCTCTAGTCGTAGTGAGCAGTTACGTTAGGTGTCTTGTTTTCTTTTGTTTTTTTGAAGCGAGTCATCATGGTGCTGAGTTGAAAAGGGGAGAAACATTTCTTTTTCTTTCTAACATTTGACAACATGTCATCTTTTTTGTGAATCCTAATAATGAAGACTTTTCCTTATTTGTTGCATTAGGCAAAAACAGTGTAACCATTGTCCATATTTACACTCAAAAGTACAATTTAACAGTGCCACAGATGAAAATAACAACAAAGAACCGTTATAAATTCATTATTGTCCATGTTTTCCCATCTCAATAATGAAAATCAAAGTATAGCAGACAACAATACTGATGACAGTGTAACATTTATTGTTTCTTTATGAAATAACAGAGCACCAAAATAAATTGCATTATGTAGAAATTCTGTAACAAAAATTACAGGCAGGTTGGGGGGGGGGGGTAACAAAAAAATGATTTTGTTGCAAAGAACTGAAAGCCCATTTTCTTTGAAGGTAAGAATTGTATGCAACTATTTTTTAACATTTTAAGCTTAAGGTCCATCTATTTCTGTCTTATTTTCACTTTGCTTGTGATACATGTGTAAGAAAAACTTTTTAAAAAGTTTAGCTTCTGAGCTTGTTTAAGTTTAAAAATCAGCTGTTGAAGTATTTATCACTTTTGAAAATGCCTCCAGCCATGAAATGTTGGACACAGAAACACATCACAGACCACAAACAAATGCTCATATAACTTAAATCACAAAGACTTTGAATACTTACTGTGAACACCTGCATAGTACAATAATTTATTGTCTTGGAAAATATTATATATGTAATTGTGATTTCAGAATAGTATCCAGTAATATGCCATTCAGACTGCGACTGAAAAAGAGCCGGCAGTACAATGTGGCATCTAAATCTGTCTATGTTATTTGTGTCGAGCTGCTTGACAGTACAACAATAGAATGTACATTGTCTTCAGAGAGCAGTGGCCGGGATTGTTTAGATAATGTTTGCCAACGTCTCACCCTGCAGCAGGTAACTTTCATCATACTTCAAAGAGCTGTTAACAATAACTGTAACTGTTCACTTGATTATTTTACTTTTGGATACATAAGTTTGTTTCCAATTTATAAGAAAAATATACATTTTGTAAAACTTCATTACTGTAAAATGAACATACTTCCGAAATTTGATGTACTAATTGTATTTCGCAGCCAGAGTTTTTTGGTCTGCGGTATGTATCCCTCCACGATCCACCCCGCCTTCGCTGGGTGGAGATGGACAGACCGCTGAAAAGACAGCTTGATAAATATGCCCGTGAACCAAATTTATTGCTGCGTGTCATGTACTATATATCTGGAGTCAACTTGATTCATGATGAAATGACAAGGTATTTTTTCATGTATTTATATTTTTATAGTTCTTTTATATATTTTTCTTGTTATGTATGAGACTAGACATCTGAGGTTTTCTTTTTGTATTTTTTTTATAGATATCACTATTTTCTTCAATTGAAAGCTGATGTCATTGAAGGTCGCATGAGTTGTGATGTAAAACAGGCCATTCTTCTGGCTAGTTATAGCATGCAAGGTAACATTTTTGTGATTATTTTACTTGGTGTTCTTTATATAATTGTATATTTTTAAATGGGCAGCAAGTTGGTGATTTTCAGATACTTCATATACAGCTGCACCAACTGGCATTAAAAGGGATACAGTACCCCATTTAATGACATACTGAAAAACTGTTATTTTTATAAAGTCATTAGTCAATGACTACTGCCTTTTCGAAAAAGACGAACCATGAAATTTGACTCGTGCCCCTTTGCAAATGGAACATAGGTGGCAGCACAAACCAATGTTGCTTATCTGTAATGCTTTCTAACCACACCACTAGATGGTATTACTGTCAGTTACACTATTAAATGTGCATTGCATTATACTGTATATAGGTATTACTGTTTACCAAGTATTTTGTCATACAATGAATAAGTTATTAATTTTACTGGACATTCTTCTGAGACAATTTTAAGTTCAGAAAGCCACAAATAGATACTTGTTGCACGTGTGAGGAGCTAAATGTTCAGATGAAGTCTCCTCAACTAAATAATGCGAAGTGCAAAGCTGTGATTGAGCTTTCTTCATAACAAGAGGAGCAGAAAATTTTACACTGCTCTTCAACGTGAGAAATCAGAAGCAGGAATATTGGAAGACACATTCTTTCTTTGTCTTTCAATTTCATGCAGAACATCTTCTTACCAAAATTTCCAGTGCAAGATGCATTTTATTTCAGACGATTTACTGTTAATGTATTTTGCATACACAATATAAAGACTGACTGAAGTACAGTATGCATCTACCATTTTATAGTACCAGATTAAGATGCTTTGCAGCTTCTACGACAATCAACGGACTTATTAGTCACACTTTTCTTCTGGTACTCCAATATGGCCAATTGACTGAGCCAAATAAACCAGCCTACCAGTTAGGAAAGGTTCCAATTAAGGCCAATACAATAAAAGACTTGGATAAATCTCAGCATTATCGGCCTGATGAACGCATGTCTTTCTATGAAGATATTAAGAAGTGGCCTGTAGCGAATGACAACTGAGTCGATGACTAAAAGCTCTGTGAAATATCTATTTTTGTTGTATAATTGTCCATAGCTATTGTAAAATGTAGAACTGTACATGTAATGTTTTCTTCAAAGATAACAATAATATGAACAAAGAGTAGTATATGGTTTCAGATTTTTAATGTATCAATTCACAACTTTTAACAATTAATTACACTGTTTTGATGTTACTTTAGAAATCCAGTCTTTTCTCAGAAAATTGCATTTCTATTGTATTAAATAAAAATGTGAAGAAATATGCAAATGAGTAGTACTTTTAAGATTCAACCAATTTTTCCCCTCATATCCCACAAATGTGTGTCAGGTGACTTAAGCCCATTTAAAAATATATCATTCAAAATTGATTTATTTTTTGTTATTATTTTGTGTGTGTGTGTGTGTGTGTGTGTGTGTGTGAGCGCGCGCGCGCGCGCATGCATGCGTATGCGTGCGCGACACCACCACATTTCTAACAGATCCTTGTGCATATTGACCTAACTTTTAACTATATGAAAGAAACTTCAGAGAGAAAGTGATGGTGTTCAACTTCACCAAACAGTCCTTACAACTGTTAAATGGACGCAACTTTTTTCCATGTTGGCTGCTATATTTATTCAGACACCTTCTTAGTTACAAATCTGGTTCTGGCTTGAAACACCCAGTTTAGAGTATCTACCTGCAGCACAGTGCCATAAACACTAGAATGTCAGTAAACATGTACTATGTGCTACTGTTAATAATGACTTGTAAATTAAAATAGAATCACAACCATTAGCATTTCTACTATAATTTGTGAAGCTTAAAAGTGGAAAATCTAGTTGGAATGTTAATAATGGAGGATAGATAACAACTCGTCATAAAGAGGCTCACTGAATCACTGTCTGTCATAAATAGACAGTCACATTCTCATAACTTAAATCTTAAGCCCATGGACGAACATTCAAGTTGTGTGGTGTGATTGTATATTTGTCGTGCCTGTCAGTGACTCAGCCAGCCTCTTTATGATAATTTGTAAAGTTCCACAAATGGTATTATATTATGTGAATTAACTGCCAGTTTTCATATCTGTGATGGAATTATGCTCCACATAAACTCAGAATTGGATTTTTGAGCTAAAACTAGTTGTGTTGCTAAGAGAACTTCTAAATTAATTTTAAAACCTATGTGAAAAATGTCACCTTCATTCAACAAATTTATAAACATTTTTTTCTGCATATAAATTGGAAAAGGATTTGTCTGATGTGTGGAATACTGCCTTAGACTATTGTATTACAATATTTATGTGACAAATCAAAACTTTTCTTCCAAGATCTTGTAAATCATATCTGGCTTCAAGGGAAATATTACAACTCGAAGAGAGAATCTAGTAGTTCCCGTCTTAATTTAACAAAGCATTTTATGTTAACATTTAACTACCATGGTGATGCTCTAACTCACTTCATAGGAAGCATTCTGCCAGTGGTGATGAATTTAATTGAGTTTTGAAGGTAGCTGTACATTATGAGTTTGTGAAATATCGATTCATCATTGATAACCCAACCCTTTTGGAAATTACAGTAATAGGAGCTTTCATGCATAAACAGAATTGTTTGGGAATGTTTCCCACATTGTACAGAAACATAGAATGTGTTGATGGAGAGTTGCAATGTGAATTATCCAGGAAAGATAGTGGTGTTTGAAAAGAGTCCAGATGGCATATACTGTAAAGCAGTCATTTATTTCTTGTGACACCTTTGACCTTGACCCTTGCTAGTCTCTGACCTACATCTGTGCATCTGCTTATCCTCCTTCACTATACCCACTTCAGCACTATACATACCTTATGCCCCACTAAAACACTTGTGTAGTCTTCTCCCCTTCTCTCCTCTCCACCCACCTCCAGCACAGCCTCCCAATACCAATGCTATATCTAACGTGTGTGTGTGCGCGTGCGTGCGTGTGCACGCGCGCCACATTACATTGGATGTGCAGAGTGGCTGTCAGATCATTCATTTTTACTTTGTGGTCAATCACTCTCTAGTATTTAATTCTATTGATTTATTAGACATGTGATTTGTGTATTGTGAAGTAAGACCAAATCATATAAGTAGCAGCAGTGTTTTTGATTAGTGTTTAATGATTGACTCTTTCAGCTATACCATTCTGTGCTTTGTGTTACTCTGTCTCTTTCTGTTCTTGAATTCAATAGTTTGAAATTATACAGAGTAGCATGATTATAAGTAGAAATTGGTAGTAGTTACAAGCAGCTTACACTGTTATAATGGCTTATTTTGATAAAACAAGGCATGTTGTTAATGTATATTTTTTTCTGTCATTTGTGTTACATCTACAGCAGTGAACTCTGAAGAAATGGTACACTTTTTGTAAGTGTAATCAATATTTTCCTTTTTGTTTAACTGTTGAGGCACTTTGTTTGTCATTGGTATAATTACATAATATGAATGTTCCACATAGGCAGGAGTTTGAGCAATAGGTAATGGTTGTAGACAAGATACCAAAATTGCATAATTGAGGATTACAACTGAAGCACTTTCTTGTGTGTTCCGTTAAATGCTATGCATCATTGCTTTGTGTTGATTAACTTAATTTCCCTTAACAAGAAACTCTTGGTCTTGACTGCAGAGAGATTCTAGACTGCAGAGGTAACATTTTCATGTTTCAGCCCAAACTTCATACTCATAAGGAGACCACACGACTATCAGTTTTAGCATTTTATGATAGTTGTGGTACGTGGAGTTCAGATCTCAAATAATAATTTGCCAAAGCTGTTTGAAACAGCTCTAAAGAAAACTCTAGAAAATCAACGTTGAAGTTTTGCAAGTACACGTTAAGTACCAATAATTAAGAGTTGCGGTGTAGCATCCTCCGGTGTAGCTCACGTGGTAGCCTTCTGGCCTAACAACCATAGAGTCGGTGGTTCGAATCCCCCTGTGTCAGATTTTTTTTTCCTTACTTTTCAAATTCAGGTATATAAAACATTTTGGTATCTTTAATTCCACATGTTGTGTCAGTTTTTGTTTACGTGCATGTAGACGAGCTGAACAACTTGTTGTCACCTAAAACGATGGTTGAGTAGGGTAGCTGCTTGCAGTGCCATTAGTAGCTATGGAGGTGACCTTCTAGTAAAAAATATAACTTATGTTTTTGTTTTATTGAAATCATCATTATTAAGACTTTTTATGAAATGTAGAAAATTATGAATAAACCAACAAAATGTACATATCTTGTAAAAATTACCATTAGATATTAAAATTGTGTAATATTTGTACACAACAAGAGGGGGGGGGGAGATTTTTTGGGGGAGGATTCGAACCGTTGACTCTGTTTGCAGGGTCACAACGCTACTACCAGAGCTACACTGACAGATGCTGCAAAAGATGTAGTTGTTGGAACTTAGTAATTACTTACTTAGTAATTACAAAACTTCATAGTCGATTCCTCGAGAATTTTTGAGTTGCGTCAAATGGCTATGGCTTGTTGTTATTTATGTTCTGAACTTCACGAACCATAAATATAGAGAAATTCTAAAATGCAATACCCATGTGGTCTCTGTGTTAGTGGTATTGTATGCAGTAAACCATGCAGACATAATACTACTATAAACAATCACATGAACAACAAAATAGCAGATATTGAAATAAGTGTCAGAGGGAGAGAAAAGCAATTTAAATCACTCTACAGAGGAAGTGCCGCTGCACCTTATAGAATACCAATTCGATTTTAAACAACTTATGCAAAGGGACTTACCCCCACCCCCCTTTCTTGAGCAGTAGTGCACCGAAGGTCGCTAGAGGATGTAAGTAGGCCCATGGATTGCAAAAAAGCGTAGGTCATTCCCGTTTACAAGAAGGGTCATCAGTCAGATAATGATAATGATGATGATTATTCCGTGTGGCATTTATAGCGTTATACCCCAACTGGGGTCGTGTTCGGCCTGTCTGGTGAAAGTCTTTTAAGCTGACACCACTTTGGCGACTTGCGTGACAATGATGATGGAGGACGGCACAACATCCATACCCCCAGTGGAATAAATCTCCAACCTGACTGGAAATCAAACCCGGGCCCTCTGTGTGGCAACCCACCACGCTGTCCACTAGGCTACAGAGGTGGATGTCAAGCAGAGGCACAAAACTATAGCCTATATCTCTGACATCAGTCACTTGCAGAATTTTGGAACACATTTAATGTTAGAGTATTATGTCATTCCTGGAGATCAGAAATCTCCTTTGTACAAATTGGCATGGTTTCCGAAAGCAATGATCATGTGCAACACAACTTGCACTATTCATCCACAAGATCCACAGGGCATTGATAGAAGATCCTAAGTAGACGCTTTGCTTCTTGACATCTGCAAAGCATTCGATACCATATGTGAGCGTATGCAATATCAGACCAACTGTGTGACTGGCTTGATGTTCCTATCTAACAGAAAGCAGCAGGTCATTCTCAATGGAGAGAATCGGCAACATGTCAATCGCTATCTACCGGTAGATCATGTGAGTACTGAAAAAAATTATTGTTGATAATAAATTGACAATTTTTTTAGCAGCAGTGAAAATCGCACTTGTTTGACAAAATTTGTTTTAGTTATTAACAGTTGCATAGACCTGGTAACAACATCTACCTTGAACCCCTAAAACTTTTTTTCCCACTTTAGTTCAGTCAGCCACTACCTGCACACCGCTGCTGCTACACTATTCCATTCATCTTTTTGCAATGTTAGGATTGGCTTGGTAGGTGTCTGCATAAGGTGGTAAGTTTTGTGTCTCGTAGTGTTCAAGAAGGTTAGAATATTGACTTCTTCGGTGTTTTTATGATGAACTATGGACTTCTGAGTTATTTTAGTGTATGGATGGGATATTTTGCAACTAAAATCGCCATTTTGAGGGATAATTTCAATGACCTGTTATCAAATTTTCATAATATTTCTGTAGTATGGTCAAACCTTAAACGGTGAATATACCTTCTTCCAATGAAAAAGTTTACGGCATAGATAGGGAAGCTTTTGAGCTTGAAATCATATCATTAAAATGATTTGCATCTCGAAGTGTTGCAGAACTCAGAAATTTGGACCTGTAAGTCCTCCCTGTAAGAGTTAATGTTGCAAATAGAATACAGGCCTTGTATACTTCTACGTACCCTGTGTGAAACATTATTTTCAAATATGAGTTTTATTAAAAATAAATACAAAAAAGGGTAAATTGATGAACCCTTGGTCTCGTGTATGCAACATAGTGTTAAAAGTTATTCACCAAATATCGAGGACATTGTTAATAGAACATCTTCTCAAATTTCACATTAATTTTAAAATATTATAAAATAAAATCCTTTTTTTAACAAATAGTGGTGGTTGTTCTACGCTACTGAAAAATTTGAATTTGCAGTAATTACTGTATTTTTTGACGATATCAATTACTTTGATACAGTGGTATGAAATAGTTGATCGCGAAGTCCTCGTGGTTGTCTACTCCTGCTGTAGTTTACCAAGGTCTCGCAACACTGGAAAAGGGTAGTGAAATTTACAGGAGTATCGGTAGTGTATAAACGCATGGTGCAGGTAATGGCAATTGAGCGTCACAATAAACAAGTGTAAAGTTCTGCATTTACATCAAAAGAAAGTTCCTTTATTATATAACTACACAATAGCAGGAGAAATACTGGAAGCAGCTACTTCCATAAAATATCTGGTAGTAGACGTAAAGGGCAATTTGACATGGTATGATCATGTAACATCAATCGTGGGTAAGGCAGATGTCAGACTGAGATTCAGTGAAAGAATCCCCAGGAAGTGTAGTATGTCAACAAAGGAAGTAGGTTACAAAACTCTCGTTTGGTCAGTACTTGAGAATTGCTCATCAGTGTAGGATCCATATCAGGTAGGAGTAACAGGAGACAGAGAGAAGATCCAATGGAGAGTAGCACACTTCATTACAGTCTCATTTAGCAAGTCTGAAATCATAATGGACATTATTAGAAAACTCAAGGGCAGATGCTGGAAGAGAGAGATGTTTGCACTATGAGCTTCTGTCAAAGTTCTGAGAGTGTATGTTTCATGAAGAGTCAACCAATATATTACTTCCTCCTATGTATATGTCAAGAAGTGACCACAAGGATAGCATCATAAAGATAAGGGCTCACATGGAGGCATACAGACAATTTTTCCCATGAACCATATGCAACAGGAATAGGAGGCAGTGACAATGGTACACAAAGTACCCTCCACCACACACCATAAGGTGGCTTGTGCAGTATGGATGTAGATGTAGATACTGGAATCTGCTATTACAGAAAGAGCCATATCCCTGCCTGCTGGTGCTAAAGCTAGTGAGCCTCCGTGTGCTGTCCATCGGCGCTCTGACCAAACATGTTTTAAAGCTAACTTGGTGAGAGTGTCTCCACCATCCATCATCATTGTCCATCCCCAAGAGCGACTATTCTTGAACTGCTTGTGAGCTGCAAAGGTAGCTCAGTGCTAGAGCAAGCAGCCTCTTTGGCTGGTAAAGAGAAGCAGAGTAAATTTTAACTTTCGTGCATACACCTAGTGGATCGTGGCAGATTTCTTTTTCTTTTATTAGCATACTTTCCTTTGTATTTTAAAATGACGGAGTTTTCAACACAGATGGTTTCAAAGGACACAGCTGTGTATGTCGTGTGGTGGACTCACAGACAGAATAGGGAGAACTATCTGGAGATTGAAGTCAGTGAGGACCAGCACTGACCTAATGGTTATAACAACATATCCCATAGGTAAGACATTCATGACAATAACACAAGCTCTATAAATCAATTCAAGCAAATTCCCAAGAGTGACCAATGGAGAATCAAGATTATATTATAATGTCAATAATGAAGGATAGATAACAACTCGCCATAAAGAGGCTCACTGAGCCTCTGACAATCACAAAATGTATGGGGCTATGTCATATACTGTAACTAGCTTTGTACTGTGATCAGAAAGACCATTCTCAACAGGATGTGAATGTTTGTGTTGTTAAATTTATTCTGGTCTGTAAAAGTAGTTATCAGTGTGCTGCTGTCCTTTTCAACCTGAGTAAGAAAATCAATAACGAATGTCAGATTGAAGGAGCAGAGTAATGCTTCAAGGTCAGCCTTCCTATTACACTCTTTCAGAGAACCGCCATTGAAATTCCCACAGATAATAGACTCTCCATTGTCTGACAGATAGCACAACAAGGAATCCATTCTTTTTTTTTTCCTCCTCAGAAATAGTGGAAAATTTCCTAATGTGGACCTATGCACAGTTAAAGTTATGAAGTGCCATCATTTAGTTTAAGCTCACAGCCACATGCTTCTATATGTTGCTCTAAACAAAACTTTTTTGTTCCTAATTTTTTCACACAATTATAACTTGTATATGATAATTCCTCCTTTCCTGTTATTTTCTTTACTTAACAAGTGTTAACAATTTGTAGCCACTAAAATTAACTTTTTCCGTGTCAATGACAATGTGATACTCAGATAAGGCTAGTACATCTACTACATCCTATGCACCATGGAATGAAGTAACAGAGGTTCCAACTTTTGATTATGACAAATAGTAATGCGGCCTAATATTTATGAGTGGGGATGGAGCAGAGTGGGGGGGGGGGGGGGGGAATAGGAAGGGGTCCAAGGGGAATAAGTGAATAAGAAATCATCAAAATTGTGAAAACTTTCTGTAAAGTTGCAGATGAGATAGGGGCAGCATATTACTACCTTATTCTGGTGTGTACAGAAGGAATGTGATGTGTGCGGGTGGGGAGGGGGAAGCAAAACTTGTTGTTATGGATTTCAGTCCGCAGACTGGTTTGATGCAGCTCTCCATGCTACCTGGCCCTGTGCAAGCCTCTTCCTCTGATAATATGTACATCCTTTTGAATTTTCTTACTGTATTTGTCCCACACACTTGCTTCTAATGCTAAGTTGAAGATTCCTTGATGTCTCAGAATGTGTCCCACCAACCTATCCCTTCTCTTAGTCAGGATATGCCAGAAACTCCGTTTCACCCCAATTCTGTTGAGCACCTCCTCATTAATTAAGTGATCTACCCATTTAATCTTCATCATTCGTCTGTAGCACCACAGTTTGAAAGCTTCTCTCATCTTTTTTTTCTGAACTCATTATTGTCCACATTTCACTCCCATACAATGCTACACTCCAGACAAAAGCTTTCAGAAAGGACTTCCTAACACTTAAACTAATATTGGATGTCAACAAATATCACTTATTCAGAAACACTTTTCTTCCCATAGCCATTCATAATTTTATATCTTCTTTACTTCGGATATCAGAAGTTATCTTGCTACCTACATAGCAAAACTCATCTACTACTATTAGTGTCTCATTACATAATCTAATTCCTTCAACATCGCCTGACTTTCTGACACTACATTCCATTGCCTTTGTGTTACTCTTGTTGTTGTTCACCTTATGTGTTCCTTTCAAGACATTGTTCATTCTTTTTAATTGCTCTTCCAGGTCTTTTGCATCTCCAACAGAATTACTATCTTTTCAGCAAACTGCAAGGTTTTTATTCCCTCTACCTGGACTTTAATTCCCTCTCCAAATTTTTCTTCACATTCCTTCACACCTTGCTCAATTTGCAGATTGAACAACATTGGGGAAATGCTACAACCCTGTCTTACTCCCTTCCCAACCACTGCAACCCTTTTATGACCTTCGAATCTAATAATTGCTGTCTGCTTTCTGTACAAGTTGAGTGTTACTCTTTGCTCCCTATATTTTACCCCTACTACCTTCATAATATGAAAAAGTGTATTCTAGTCAACATTGTCAAAGGCTTTCTCCATATCCACAAATGTTAAAAACATAGGTTTCCCTTTCCTTAATCTAACTTCTAAGATACGTTGTAATGTGAGTATTGCTTCACATGTCCCCACATTTCTCCTAAATCCAAATTGATCTTCCCCAAGGTCGGATTACACCAGTTTTTCCATTCCTTCGTAAATAATTCGTGTTCGTATTTTGCAACCATGACTTATTAAACTGATAGTTGTGTAATTTTCACATTTGTCGGCACTTGCTTTCTTAGGAACTGGAATCACTATATTCTTCTTGAAGTATGAGGGTATTTCTCCTGTCTCATAAATCTTGCATATCAGGTGGAACAATTTGTTCATGACTGGCTCTCCTAACGATAACAGCAGTTCAGGCGGGACATCATCTAATCCAGCAGCCTTGTTTCTACTCAAATCTTTTAGTGTTCTGTCAAATTCTTCTCACAGTATAGTATCTTGTATCTCATCTTCCTCTACTTCGTCTTCCATTTCTAGAATACTGCCACCAAATTAATTTCCTTTGTACAGATCCTCCCTTTCAGCTTTCCCTTCTTTGCTTAGTACTGGTTTATCTGAGTTCTAGATATTCATACTGCTGCTTACTTGTCTCTAAATGTCTCTTTTATTTTCATGTAGGCTGTATCTATCTTCCCCTTGTTATACATTCTTCTTCGGTCTTGCATTTCTCCTCAAGCCACTCTTGCTTAGCCAGTCTACAGTTTCTGTCAACCTCATTCTTCAGACATCTGTACTCCCTTTTTGCCTGCTTCACTTGATGCATTTTATATATTTTCTCCTTTTGTCAATTAAGTTGAGTATCTCCTGTGTTATCCAAGGATTTCTATTAGACCTGGTACTTCTGCCTATATGCTTCTCTGTGGCCTTCACTACTTTATCTCTCAAGCTACCCATTCTTCTTCTACTGTATTACTTTCCGCCGTTTAAGATAATCCTTGCCTAATGCTCCCTCTAAAACTCTCAACTACCTCTGCTTTCTTCAATTTGTCCAAATGCCATCTCCTTAATTTTCTACCTTTTTGCTGTCTGTTAAGTGTTAACCTACAGTTCATAGCCAATAAGTTATGGTCAGAGTTTACATTTGCCCCTGTATATGTCTTAAAATTTAAAACCTGGTTTCTAAACCTATGCCTTACCATTATAAAGTCAATCTTGTACCTCCCAGTGTCTCCTGGTCTCTTCCACATGTATAACCATCTTTCATGTTGATTAAACCAAGTATTTCTGATGATAAAATTGTGCTCTGCCCAAAATTCTACCAGGCGATCACCTCTTTCATTCCTTTTTCCCAGTCCATATTCTCCTACTACATTTCCTTCTCTTCCCTTTCCTACTATCGAGTTCAGTGTTCCATCACAATTAATTTTTCTACTCCCTTAATGGTCAGAATATATAAAATAGAAAACGGATGACTTACCCAGAGGACAGGTTCCTCGACAGGCACAAATAAAATCACACGCGAACACACATACAAGCTTTCACAACCGTTGGTCGCTTCTTCAGGAAAAGAGGAAGGAAGGAGAGGAGAAAGGGAAGGATACGGGTTTTAAGGAAGTGGAAAAGGAGTCATTCCAATCCCAGGAGTGGAAAGGTAAGTCCTTCCACTCCTGGTATTGGAATGACTCCTTTTCCACTTCCTTAAAACCCGTATCCTTCCCTTTCTCCTCTCCTTCCTTCCTCTTTTCCTGAAGAAGCGACCAACGGTTGTGAAAGCTTGTATGTTTTTTTGTGTGTGATTTTATTTGTGCCTGTTGACGAACCTGTCGAACATATAATCTCCTAATACATTTCTCCGATCTCCTCATCATCGGCAGAGCTAGTTGGCTTATAAACTTGTACTATTGTGGTTGGTGTTGGCTTCATGTCTATCTTTGCTACAATAATATGTCCACTTTGCTGTTCATAGTAACTTACCTGCATTCCTATTTTCTTATTCATTATGAGACCTACTCCTGCATTACCACCAACTGATTTTGTATTTTAACCCTGTATTCACCTAACCAAAAATCCTGTTCATCCAGCCACCGAACTTCACTAATACCCATTATATCTAATTTTAACCTGTCCATTTCTCTTTTCAAATTTTCTAACTTACATATCTGATTAAGGGATAGAACATTCCACACTCTGATCCATAGAATGCACTTTTATTTATTTATTTTTTTTTTCTTGATGGCGACACCCTCCTGAGTAGTCCCCACCCGGAGATCTGCATGGGGGACTATTTTAGCTCCAGAATATTTTACTCTAGAGGATGCCATCATCATATGTTCATACAGTAGAGCTGCATGTCCCTGGGGAAAATTAACAACTGTAGTTTCCCCTTGCTTTCAGCCATTCACAGTAACTGTATGGCCAAGCCATGTTAGCTGATGTTATAAAGCCATATCAGTCAATCATCTAGACTGTTGCCCCTGTAACTACTGAATGGGCTGCTGCCCCTCTTCAGGAACCACATGTTTGTCTGCCCTCTCCAAAGATACCCTCCGCTGTGGTTGCACCTATGGTACGGCTATCTGTATCGTTGAGGCACACAAGCCACCCCACCTCGTCAATGTCTGTGGTTCATGAGGGTGGAGCAAAACTTAATAACTAATTATTTTCTTCCACAGAACCAAACATCTTAGATTTTGTGATTTCCAGATACACACACACACACACACACACACACACACACACACACACACACACACACACACCCCCAAGTGACAGTGAACATAGCATTTCCTGCAAAGAACATCATCTTTGCTTTGTCTTAATTTGTTGTGCTAATTATTGATTTTCTGATCAGATGAAGTGCCATCTGTCAGACATTTCTTGAACTTTTTTTTTTTTAATAAAACCCCTATATCATTCCAAGCATGTGTGTCAATTTTTACCTCTCTATTTACATTATTCCATGATTTATCGAGTTTTGAAATTTATACTGACTTTTTGATCACCCGGTGTTTTACAAATAAGAAAATATTCATCACACACTTCAGCACAGCACATCTCACATACATGAAATCACTGTATTACTAGATACAGTGCAGTATAAAACAAAACCAGTACAACTTCAACTTCTGAACACAGATTAATGAACTAGATATATGATGAACATTGTTTATTATTTCCCAAAACCTTCATGATTTTTCCTGTAGGGGTGCAGCTACAAGCCAAGTGACATGATGCATTTTCATTGGCTGCTGCTAAATTCTACGATGGTGTGCCTTTGTGGATTCATCCTGTATGCCTTATTACTCAGTTTTTGATTTCTTAGAAGTTACTATCAATATTGGTGATTTCCACAAGGATATGCTAGAAGTTGTCGTTCATAACCAGTTCATTCTTGTCACTAACATCATATGAACTGGAAAGGGACCGAGTTTTGCCAATGGAAAACAAATGACAGCAATTTGTTATTTAAAGCTGAAAATCAGAATTTGAACCACTCCAATCGTTAATTCATAATTTTAAATATTTTTTGTAAAATTACGATTAAATTGTAATGGTTGGAACCTCTGCAGTAAGGGATTGCAGGCCATGCAGCTGTTTTTATCTCAGCTGTGACCAGAATATTCCCACAAGAAATTGTGTGTGGCTCTATTTTGGCAGTTGCCCCAATTCACAAGTTCAGATAGCAGCCACTTGGTGTTTAGACCCATTTCTTCATGGGTATTCAAATTTGTTGGGCCGGAGACTGTGTTCATTGTTCCATTGTTTGACTAGATAATGTCCTGTAAATTTTACTGCCACCAGAATTTTGTGTCATGGATGCTAATTTGTATGAAAACTTGCTGGTTCTCATACTTTGAGTTCTGTCTATACAAAGACTTTATTCATCTGCACAGGCTTTCAAAGTGCCCTTCAGATAATTTATAGCATGTACCCCTGCAAATAAATAATCTATTTTCTCTACAGAAGCTTAGTAAATAAGCGTCTGTTGGATACCATAGCACGTCAAAATTTCCAGAAAGGTCACAGATGCAACAGCTAAACAGACTTATGGACGAGATAAATTATGCCTTTGGTGAACAGGGAAATTGTGGATATGTGCAAAGGAAAATTTTTGTAAATGTGTGGCAATAAACTTCGGACAACAAAACCAACAAACCTAGCTGTATTTGCATCCAACCATTCACAAAATCAGAATCATTGTAATTTATTTTTGTATCGGGTATTGCCTTCGTTGTCATCATCATCAGCAGCAGCATGAGCCTTCATTATGTGACATTTGTGGATTCACTATTACAGTGTGCCATATTGTAACTGAACGTCTGTATGTTGACAAGAAGGCATTAAATTACGAATACTCTTCTCATGTTTGCCACTCTCTGGAATATGCTGTATCCCATCATATGTCAGAGATTCTTTTATTTTTTATTTATTCAGTTATTTATTTATTTCTTCTTTCAATTTAATGGCAACCAGTGCTGGCTTCCAAGCTGTGCTCAGTTGAAAACCTCCATCCCTGTTGATAAGATTCTGTCATAATTATATGTTCGGTCTCCTTGAAGACACTGTCAACTGAGAATAAAACTTCAGTTTTCACATAAAATATAACATTCCCCGTTTTCAAGCAGTGCTACACTACCGCTGACTTGTCAGGTTGTCCCAGGTGTATATGTGATGGTGTTCCACAAACGCTCTTACACAGTTTGACATGTCTGCCTATATATGATTTTCCACATCGGAGTGGGATTTTATATACGCCACGCTTTCTAAGGCCAAGTTCGACTTTGACTGAGCACATCAGATTCCTCAGTTTTGCTGGTGGACGAAAAACATATTTGATATCTTGTTGATCCTTTCTATTCTTGAATACACGAAGATAATGAAGAGACAGATAATTTACGTCTTACAGCTAATTATACAGATTTCTGGCTGCTATATTTCTGCTACTAGAGACATGTCGCTTTTGCGCCGACACACACACACACACACACACACACACACACACACACACACACACACACACACAGCTACCTTCGCATGTGTGTGCTGAGGGTGGGTTGCTCACCTTTGTGCAACTGTATTAAAGTGAACATTGTGTTACTGAATAATATCCTCACATTGTTTTAGATGCACAATTATTTTATTTTTGCATGGTGGATCCTTGGTGGGACAAACCTTGTTGAGCCACATTGTGAGGTAGAAAATGCCAATGGAGTCTCTTAAACTGTGACAAATTGCAGTAAATGTCCAGAGGTGGCAAGATCTAGGAAATCCACATTAAACTGCACCACAAAGTGTCATTACTATTGCTCGTTGTCCATTAGAGTAGGCCGTATAAACCAATTCAGTCACAGCAAGGTTTGCAAACATTGTCATAATACAGACTGTTAACTTAAACTGGCCAGTTATCATTCTATAGATGACCTCTATGCAAGTCAGCCCATAGCATGTTACCCATTAACAATTTGATGTTACATTAAACAAAGAAATTATGGAGAAAAACATTTGTCCTGGGCACACCTAATGGAGTTTGATGTGGTTTTTTTAATGCTTCAGTTTTATATAGAATCTGACAGTCAATATGTTTGTGTATTGAAAGCCTGTACAATGCAAAACAATCTACATTTCTGCATGAAACAGCTAAGTACTGAGAGGTGATGTCGACAGATGTAGATGCTAATAAACACATGATTCTTAGACTGCTTGAAGGAATACCAGTGAAAACTGTGAACCCTTTTTTTTTTTCTTCTGTGTAGTGGAACCATTGATGATTCTTTCATTTTTCATAGTGAACTACATTTATCCTCATAGAAATCAGTTGATGGATAACATGTTGCAAGGGAGACTATTATTCCATTACTGTGAACAGCATACTCCTTGCACTTTAACACATCTTGGATTCAATTACAATATATGTATTTTTGATCTGGTTATCATTTCCCATGACTAGCCCAGATAAAAAGAGCTTTCTTGAGAAGTAGGAAAATGCCCATTAAGTGCTCTGAATCCATTTTATACAGACGAAAAACATTGGCAAGCATTAGCAGTGATTCTCGCATAATGTTAGGAGACAGTGTCTTTCTGTGCTTCCACTCGAGCAAAATTTGTATTTCACTTTCTTGGGCAACACCATTTACAAGTAACCACATTAGTATGTTGCAATGTATTATACTATATTTGAAATAGTATCTTCCTATCTCTGACATCACCATTAATTTAGGGCTTAAATTGATGTAATGTTTGATATTGCCAAATAACACATTTTTGTATACTTTTTATTTTCATTCCTTACCATCGGACAAGGTTATAGATTCCATATTGTTTGAAGGAAAATGTTACTAACATTTAAAATAAATAACACGTATTCTCTCAAAATCTTAGAATAATATTGACATAAATATAATGAACAGTTTACTTTGTGCCATGTAGAATTTCATTTCATACCTCATGCCCTTTGTTTTTCTATCTTTAGCGGAATTTGGAAATCATGATCTTGAGAGACACACTGCGGAGTACCTGAAAGATTTTGCTTTATTTCCTAAGGTATGTGACTATTATTATTATTATTAGTAGTAGTAGTAGTAGTAGTAGTAGTAGTATTCCCCCCCCCCCCCCCCCCGATTGCTTTATAGTTTGAATAATACTGTTTGATAATAATATTCTGATATTCATCCAAAGTAGGGCATTGTGTATAAAAAATCTGCACCGTCATTTTCAAAATTTATGAAATTTAAACATAATAACAGTTAATGAATTTTATCTGCACTGGATGTTTTTGAACTTTGTGACTGTTCCTTTGTAAGGTATAGAATAAAAACCACTACCAGCCGTAATTGAAGACATGACTCTTTTTGGGCTTGTGCCCATCTACAAATGATTATACAGCCATTTTTCACATTTCCATATTTAATTTTAGAGTTCACTACACAAAGCAACTTATGTGACTTAAATAAATTGCTGTTAGTTTTGTCCATTAGTAGTTCTTATTCTACACCCTATTACCACATTTCTCTCAAATATGACCTTGCGTAGATCATTCTCAAACTGTAACGGTGGATGGATATCTCGAGGAAGTGCACAGTATGGTACTAGATGATCAGAATTAAATGTGAACATAATAACAGGCATCATAGGTATATTTGAAGTGGAATTGCAGTTCTTCATACGTGAAGAATTTAGAATGTGATAGCTGTGTACAAAATGTTTCCACATCAACAAAAAGTTGACAAAAAGTACTATGTAGATGACATTGGGGATCTCATTCTCTGCAAGACGTGTAATTAGCCTTGGAAGCTTTTTGTGAGACATGGTGGCAGTGCACTGAAGAAGGGAAAAATCTGTTTCAACTGCCAGAAATGTTTAATTAAACTTTCTGGGGTACAAAGAAGATTCATCTTGTTGATTACTTTGCTGAATGCTAAAAAGTAACTGGAATACCTGGTGAATACTATGCAAATCTTTTAAATCACTTGGTTAGGGAAAAAAAAAAAAAAAAAAAAAAAAAAAAAAAAAAAAAAAAAAAAAAAAAAACATGGATTGCTGATTGAAGATAGAAGGTGTCTTTAACCAAGACAACAAAAGTTATTAAGTAACAGGCTAAAACAAAATGTTATTCATCAGGTCGGCTTCTTTTACATTCTGCTTACTTTCATGTGTAAAGAAATTTTTGGTGGGATTATGGCAGCCATAATGGGCTATTTTGAGCTCTTCCAGAAATTACATTATGGGGTGGAATTTACTTAGAGAAAACATTGTGGACAAAACACAGCAGGACTGTATACAAAACTGCATTTTAACATTTAAAAATCACAGAAAGCTGTTGACTGACAGATTAAAAACTTCTTGCCTTGTCTTCACATAAAGGGTGACCAATTGAATACATTAGCTAAAGTGGCACTGCACATCTGTTCAATTAGGAACCCCTGGGGTTTATATCCACTTCCTGATTCTTTCTGTCTAACTTGTAGGTCTTTAATATTAAATGAATACTCTTTTAGTGTTCACAGACTATGTAGTAAAGACTTATGAAGCATTCCTACTGTATATTTTCCATCAACATTCGAAAGTGAAATGTAGGTCACTTTCTGCTTGTGGTATTTAAAGAAATTTGTTGTAATAATTTGCATTTGGATTATAAATATATTTCTCCTATATACAGACACAAACTCTTACTTTTTCCAGCATTTGACAGAGCAAGGGCACCTTCAACACTTAACCGAGGCTGTAATTTGCCAACATGCAGCCCTGGCTGGTCTCCCCCAGGGAACTGCAGAGGAGTATTATATTCTTGCCGCACAGCAGTTAGATGGTTATGGGCAGGAAACATTTAGTGCAAAGGTATTTTTATATTCATTTCCCTCCGGCTTCATAAGATCTATCAACAATCTTGTTTTAAATTACTGTAGTTATAGACCCCAATCCTAAGATAAACTGAAGGAATTGGTGCTTATTGGCCACTGTGGAGTGGCCAAGCACTCTAAGGTGCTTTGCTGCACAGTGGGCAGTTGCTTGCCCTTCCTCAGGCATGGATGCGTGTTTTGTCCTTAGCATAAGTTAGTCTAAGTTAGTTTAATTAGTTTATAAGCCTAGGGAATGACGACCACAGTACTTAAGTCCCTTAGATATACAAACATTTGAACATTTTGGCGCTTATTGTGAAAACAAAGTGCTTTCTATCACACTAATGCTTCAGCAGTATAACTAAAGATTAAACATATTGTCTTTGTATAGGCTGGGAAAGAATCCTGAGACATATAATGAAGTAGTAAAGTAATTGAATATTGATTAGTAAGCTGTCAGTAAGTTTATTGGATAAAATAAAAAGTATTTGAACGTTTTGATTTCATTTCACTCTACATCCTACATTGATTTTTTAACTTCAACACACAAAAAATGCACTGTGTTAAAATAGATAGGTAGTTTCTTGGGTCGTGGAGTGACATGCACACAAATTTGGAGAAATATTAACAAGACTTACATGTGTTATGGGTCATGTGGTGACAACTACACTGATACAGTGATAATGTATGTGACCAAGAGGTCATGGTGTAGCATCGATATGATACTGTGAGAACTAGTGACACTTCCAGTGCACCTCGAGAATAGGCTGTTTTCTTGTGTAAAAAAATATGGTTCAAATTATTGTTATTTTGAATGATTGTGACATTCAAATAGCATTTTCAGTCATTCTTATTACAAAAATCTGTTATTTTCCTGATATAAAAGCTTGAAAAACATTAAATGTCAAGATTAGGTCACTTGATCAAAAACATTTTGTCATTGGCTGAAGCTTTGGTGATGTCACATGACACGAGGAGGATAATGCCATATGTAGTGTTTGCAAAAGTTACTAGATTTATACCTAGGGTACACGGTTTGAGACCAGAGGTACAATATATGTGTGATAAATACTAGAAACATTCATGACATCAGAGTGTGGTTGGGAATGAACAACTGATTTGCTACCCATTAGTCATGACACAACCAAGAACAAGAAAGTGTTGTGTGTAGGTTATGTGAGATGCTATGTGTAGCAACACTACATCAGGGTGGAGTGCAGCCCAGCATCTCTCTATGAGTTGAGTAGTGAAACAGTGGTCTTAAACTTGAATGTTCCTGAAAGAATTGTTCTGACTTGAAGACAAGGGTGGACACAATGTGAGTATTGTGTAAATAGTGAAGTTTCTGTACTGATGTTAATAAATTAGTAAACAGCATTATTACATGACTGTGTTGACAGACTGCTTCCTTTTTATGTATTCATTTTACCAGACCAGTTTTGAGCACATGTTCATCATCAGCGGCCTTAAATTATTATTATTATTATTATTATCATCATCATCATCATTTTTTTGCTGTCATTTGTTTTAGCTGTTCTATCAGGTTTCAATCTTTTAGCACATTTTTAATCTTGTATGTACACACACACACACACACACACACACACACACACACACACACACAGGTTGCAAAATTCCAGTTTTTTGTGTATGTGTACGTTTTTATTTGTGTATCAACGAACCGGTACCTTTTCGCCTGGTAAGTCCAACTTTCTTTACTTTTTATAAATATTTTTCTGAACAGGAATGTTTCCCTATATACTAAGCAATTTGTCATTACATTCACATAATGATGTCATTTTTTAATTATATGAAGACTGCAAGGCACCTTGAATACAAAAATTTGTACTAACATTTTTACGAGATTGTGGTCCCCATACCAATGATATGTGACCTTCCATTGACACTTGCAAATATTTAGATCAGCATACTGATGGTATGTGACCATCCTGACAGTGATAGCAAGGTGTTCATCACCTTGGGCCGTCTGCTTGATCATGCTGCATGAAAGAAGACGTGTGCAGAGCAAGTAATGTCTGCTGCCCTTATTGCCAATGGTGCATTATATGTATAGGTCTGTGCAGCTTGATTGTGATGTGGAAACTTTCTCTTCCCTAAATCCTGCAAATTTTACTTGCTGGAGGAAACTTTCTCTTTCCCAAATCCTACAAATTTTACTTGCTGGATCTAAGAGGGTGTTCTTTAGTGCAGAGGGCCACAAATGATGCTGATAGAAGATAAGGGAAAGGAGATATTGCAACTGGAATGGCCCATTGACAGGCCTCCTTATTGGGGGTGAAACTCAAGACAGTTTCAAGATTCCTAGGGTAGAGCTGTTACAGAAGTACATTTTGATAATAAGAGGACAGGAAACTACAGAGAGAATCAGGTCTTCTTAAGGAACTAACTGACACTGTAACTGATAGATGTAAGGAGTCATCCTTGAAAAGAAGAGAGACTTATACACATAAGGATCTGTGACATTGATTAATAATACATATAAACACACAAACACACACACAACTTGTGTGTATGCGTTAGTTTTAGGATTGTTTGAATGAAAATATTCAATATTTTTAGCATGATTTTGTTCTCTTTAGTTGTGCAGTTCAGTGGCTTATCAATTTTAACCTTCTGCAAGTGTTATTCTACATTCCAAAAATTTAAAGGTTTAAATCTATGTTTCATGTTTTCCACACTGATAAAAAGTAAACTTCAGTCAAGAAAACTAATAAATTATGAGATCCGATTGCTGGTCAGAATAAATACCTTCAGGAGATGAAATGTATAATACTGCTACCAGAAAACACGTATAAATGTTGTGCACTTCCTAGTTTTTGGAACTAATTTTTACTTCCTAGGGGAGTAACATTCGTTACTAAGGTGATTCCTCTCAGCATGACAGTTAGTGTTCTACCCTTCCTTTTTTAACCTTTCCTGACCTATCCCACTCCCCTTCTTGAGGACAGAACTAATGGTTAAAAAAAACAACACAGTGTCATTTGTACGTTCATATGCATGTATTGGCATGTCCTCCACATTTTACTTTGTGAATAAAAGCACTGCTCAACAGTTGTGTATACTGTCTTTTAGTAGCCCTACAAAAAGATTTTTACTGAAATATTCTTTATACAAAGTATTTTACAGTTTAGGTAATTTAAAATAAAATTGTATGATAGAATGTAGAAAACTCCTTCCTAGTGCTAGAATTTATTAATTCAATCAGATACTTAACAATTTTAGATCATTTCTTCACAATTTTTATTGTAATTTTTTTATATTTTAGGATGAAAGCAATGCAGAAGTAATTATTGGTGTATCCCTGAATGGAATACTTGTTGGCTATGAAAAGGCACACTCTTCGAAGTTTTACAGGTATGCTTAATTGCCTAAATACTTTTAATACTATGTCTTTGTTCCAGTTATTGTTATCTTGTCAGAGATATTTGATATGCATCTCCCACCCATTCTTGGTTTGTTCTATGAAGATTTTGTCATGCACAAATAGTTGTAAGTGTGATGTATTCACAATACCAGTTGTAATTTTACTGTTTCAGATGGAAAGACATTAAAAATGTAATTAATCACAAACGTTACTTTGGGATTGAATGTCCCAATGAAGGAGAAACAGTCCAGTTTCAGTTTCCTGATCCAGAGTCTGCAAAATATGTGTGGAGAATGTGTGTTCATCAGGTAACTTTGTAAATAAGACTTTCTAAGAATTGATATGTATGATTTAACAACTTCTTTCAGTCATATGTGGTGCTAATATCTGTCCTAGAGTTTCAAAGCTAATCATATATTGTGTTCAAGGCAAGGGTCCAAGTTCAAATCATGGAAGTATTAGTATTAAAGTACTAAGGAAATGTATTATAGACTTGCTAATGTCTTTACATAATATCTTGTTTCAGAGATGTTTCAATCTCACCCAACAGAACACAACCAAATTACAAAATTTATTGTGTAAATATGTGGAAAAATATCTAATGTTAGATACTCCTCAGTGAAAAATAGACAATATAATAAGTTAAAATAACCTTCCACTCTTGAGTGGCAGTCACCAACCCACAAATATTCAAGAGGAAACTACCACATAAAAGTTGTCTAGGACCTTGTGAAAGGACAGTGGCAAATACAAAAACTTATAGAACTGTCTGAATATTTTAAAATGTATATTTTAGCAAAAATGTAGAGACATGTTACAATCAGGAAAATACTAGTTTGTTTCTTTCCTGCTTGTATTGCCAGTAAATTGTCTTATGTTCTCCAAATAAATCTTGAAACCATGAGATGAATCTGGTTTGTCATGGGATTTATCTTCAAAAAAGATAATATTAATACAAATAAGACAAACCAAAGTATAATAAAAGCAGGTGTATCTAGAAATAGGACTAGGGCTGAAAACTGTTAAAATTGGAGCTTACCTGAATATGAATCTTCTTGCTTTCTGTTAAGATCAACTCAGAATCATTGAATTGTTTACCTTGAGCTTTTAAAATTTCTTTCTGACTCAAAATGTGTGTGTTATTTTGTTATGAGAATCATAACAAACAGCAAAATCTTATGAGAATACATAAAAAAACTCACTATAACATGAACACACATCTTCTCTGTCCGTTGCTACAGTTTCTTTTGAAATAATTCAAGAAATTGACAACAGTACCTGTCAAGGGACAGTCAGCAAGACATCCATACATTGTTTTTTTTTGTTTTTTTTTTTTTAAACAAGTCCAATTTTCGAGTGATATGTGGCTCACGCTTCAGGAAAAATCTGACCCAACATATGCTTGAGCATGGTATCTTGAACACAGCAATGTGGCCTGACCTATGCTCAACCTAGGTGACCAAAGAGTCAATGGGGAGGAGCTTTTCCCGCTACTGTTGCTGTTTCGCCTTCGTGTTATTTTTGAATGGATATATTGATTTTTGAGTTAGATACTAAGCTAAAATAGTGGAAGCTAGGTTGTATCAGCCAACAGAATTGCTAGTTGGTTTGTGCCTAGGTGTGACTCCGTGCAAGGGAATAAATTACAGTTATTATTATACCTATGTTCAGCTGCCTCTTATCCTGTATTACTTTCTAAAATAGGATAAGACGTGACCTAAATCAGTGAAATGATTCAAACTACTTAAATGTCCAGAAGCAGCAACAAAAGTAAATGTACATCAGGTTTCCAAAACCAAACCCATAGGGAACATTGTACATAAGAAATTGGCCAAAAGAACTGATATGTGAGAAATATCCTATTTTAAATATTGATCTGCTAAGTTCACCAAATACGTCTGCAAGGCTGTGCTTTGCAAGACACCTTGAAACAAAAATTCAACAGATATTTGCCAAATTTGTTTCACTTCTGCTAATTTTAAGTGAAGAAAAAGTAAAACAAATTAAACTGGAAACAGAAGAAATCATACCTATTTCAACTAACAGTGATTCAGAGGATATGTGGCTTAGGCATCGTGCACATCCATGTGCAGATATCCTTATTAAAAACCACTACATACCATTAGGGAAAAAATCCTTAATCTCTCATTTGTGAGGGTCATACTCAAAGTTTAGAAAAACTAATGCAATACTCTGTGTCATGTTGTAAGCCTTAGTAACAACACAATAGTTGATCCACATGTTCCCATGTAGAGCTTCTTGTAGAACATTGGTACAGCCACCTGCTTCCAGATACTCAAAAATCAGGCTTGCTCAGGAAGTGGCTAGACGAGCACAAGCACTCATGTTCGCTTACTTCCTGGGCCATTAGCACTCGCGGCTGAATGGGGTACTCGGGTGTCATGACATACTGCGGCACAGGGGAGGTGCAAACAGGTATTGTCTGCAGACGACTAAGCACAACCTTATTTCGGCTTAGCTTTAGATGCAAACAGGTATGCCCACCACGCTGTACAGAATGTACAGAGCACCTTTTTTTTCTAGTCAAAGTTAGTATGATGGCTTCAAAGCAAAAATCAGACACATCAGCGTCAATGTACAACACGTCAGTGCAAGAAGCGTGCATGTTTCTTACATGCGATTGTCTGAAAATGCTTAGCATGCTTCAAAATTCTTAACACGATGAAAAATTTCAAAGTACAATACCTTCCATGCGAAAAATTATGGGCACTTGCAAGATAAAGAGTGGAAAGCGGAGGTCCAAAGGTTAAAGAACGTACTACTAACAAGGACAAGGTCTGACATGTGGGTCACCGATTCCGATCATATTGTCACGTTGCAATGGAAGTAGGCTTGACACAGCACTTATACTGAAAGCACGTTTATTACGAACTCAACATACACGCAGCACTGACTGCCTTTCAGGCAGAGTGCTCTGCTATTTATACACAGACAGAATTTACCAGAAATTAGAAGAACAGTTAACATAAGAAACAAGTAGAATTTACAAGTGAACATAAGAAAGATGTAGAACCTTCTGGAATTGTATATTACAAAGAAATAAACTTTTGCCGGTGGGCGGGATTGAACCGGCGACCTTCTGCTCCGCAGTCCGTGACGCTTTCCCCTGCGCCACGCCGGCAGTTGGTGTTCGTGGTCTCTCGCGGCATTGCTCCCTCTCCTGGAGAAACAGTGACCCGCTGTTATGATCCCTGTGGAGCCAGCTGCAATGTCCTGGATCTTGACCGTGTCATGGGTCCTCTGTATGACAGTTCAAGAGAATCCTTCCCTTCTCCACGATTATCGACGACAGACGTTCCTGTCGTGGCTTCATCAGGAACATTACTGTCCTTAAAGTCCTTGAACAAGAAGCCATTGTTGTCTACCTGCTCTTCAGGATCGTAGTAAGGCTTCATGCGCAGGACGTGAACAATGTCTCTTCGTTTTTAACGTTTCGACGACGGCTCATAATCCTCAACTTCGTATGTGATGTCTGACAGGCGGCGTATGGCACGATACGGACCAAAGTATCGCTTCAATAACTTTTCTGACAGTCCAACCTTCCGTACAGGGGTAAAAATCCATACCAGATCTCCTAGGCTGTACACAACAGGTCGGTGCTTGTCATTATACCGCTGACGGTCCTTCTCCTGGGCGTCCAGTGTCCGTATGCGAGCCAGCTGTCTTGCTTCTTTGACCCTGGTGATGAGCTGTTTAACATAGTCATCCTGAGTGTCGTCCGGTTGGAACGGGAACAGTGTATCCATTGTCGTCTCAGCTTCACGGCCATGGAGCAGGAAAAACGGAGTGAAGCCTGTGGTGTCTTGTCTTGCGGTATTGTAAGCAAATGTCACGGCTGGCAGAATTGTATCCCAATCCTTCTGCTCAACATCGACGTACATCGACAGCATGTCGGCTAACGTTTTGTTAAAACGTTCCGTAAGACCATTTGTCTGAGGATGGTATGCAGTTGTCATTCTGTGGACAATGTTGCACCGTGACATTACCTCTGATACTAGTTTTGACTGGAATACTTTTCCATGATCAGATATCATGACACGTGGTGCTCCATGCTTCAAAATAATGTCTCTACAAGGAATTTTGTGATCTCTGGAGCTTCTGCAGTCGGCACAGGTTTGGTGACAGCGTAGCGTGTGAGGTAGTCAGTGCAGACTATTATCCAACGGTTACCGGTTGTCGACTTCGGGAACCTCCCTAAAAGATCGATTCCAACTCGGTGGAATGGAGCTGCTGCCGGCGGAATCGGTACGAGATGTCCTGGAGGTAATTGCGGCACATGCTTCCGTCGTTGGCACTCTTTACAGTGACTCACATAGTGCTTGACAGATCGGTAGAGACCTTTCCAGTAATACCTGCGTCTGATTCTGTCTAGGGTCTTCACGAATCCCTGATGACCGGATATTGGGGCATCATGGAAATATTTGAGAATAGCTGGCTGGACATGAGCTGGAACAAGAAGTAGCCATTTGGGGCCCAGTGGATCGTAGTTGCTCTTGTACAATGTTCCGTTTATAAGTTGGAATTCTCCATTGGTCGGTTCTCCTTTCTCCAAGGCCTCTATCATTTTTAATAGTGTTGGATCTTCCCTCTGTTCAGCTGTAACGTCATCTAATTCAGTGAGAGCTGAAACTTCATTAATGCTGTTGTGTTCCACTAATGGATTCCTCGAAAGGCAGTCGGCATCCTTGTGTTTGCGCACGTTCTTGAATACCACTGTGACATTGTACTCTTGGAGTCTTAGTGCCCATCTTGCTAGTCGACCTGATGGATCCTTCAAACTAGTCAGCCAACACAAAGAATGGTGGTCTGTCACGACGGTGAATGGTTTACCGAATAAATACGGCCGGAACTTGTTGATAGCCCAGATAACCGCGAGACATTCCTTTTCAGTTGTAGAGTAGTTTATCTCGGACGTTGAGAGTACTCTTGACGCATAGGCTATCACTTTTTCGGCACCTTCCTGAACTTGTACAAGCACTGCACCAATCCCATAGCCACTGGCGTCTGTGTGAAGTTCCGTTTCTGCATTCTCGTCGTACAAGGCTAGCACTGGTGCGGAAGTTAGAGCCTCCTTAAGTGCTCGGAAAGCTCTTTCTTTTGTCGCATTCCAGTAAAATTTGGCGTCTCCCTGCAGAAGTTCTTGTAATGGACGTGCCTTGTTACAAAATCCTTTTATGAAACGTCGGTAGTATGAGCACAACCCGAGAAAACTTCTCACATCACGAATGTGCTGAGGAGTTGGAAATTCTGTGACTGCCCTTACTTTATCTGGATTAGGACGGACACCATCTCCGTTGACTAGGTGCCCCAGGATTTTTATCTCTTTGGCGACGAAGAGGCACTTCTTTGGATTGAGGCGGAGACCTGCAGCCTGAACACACTTCAACACAGTTGACTGGCGACTCAGATGTACTTCAAATGTTTTTGAGAAAACGACAATGTCATCTAAATAGCAGAGACACGTCGTCCACTTAAGGTGTCGAAGCAAATTGTCCATCATGCGTTCGAATGTGGCTGGAGCATTACATAATCCAAATGGCATTACTTTAAATTCATAGAGACCGTCAGGTGTAATAAAAGCCATCTTCTCCCTGTCAGCTTCGTCAACCTCGATTTGCCAGTAACCTGTCTGCATGTCCATAGTTGAGAAGTATGTAGCTCCTTTCAAGCAGTCTAAGGTGTCATCAATACGCGGCAATGGGTAGACATCTTTCTTTGTGATACTGTTCAGCCGCCGATAGTCGACACAGAATCGCCACATGCCATCCTTCTTCTTTACGAGGACCACCGGAGACGACCAAGGACTCTCCGAAGGTTGAATAATGTCATCTCGCAACATCTTCTCCACTTCCTCCCGAATTATCCGTCTTTCAGCTGGCGATACTCTATACGAATGCTGGCCAATTGGCGGATGGTCCCCAGTATTGATACGGTGCTTTATCGTGGGCCGCTTCGTCTGACTTTTCCCCTGCTGAGGTGTGAATTCACCCGAAAATTGGCGTAGTATACCTAACACCCGCTGGCGTTATTCCTTGGTCAGTCCAGGCCCTATTGGCAGTTCCATGTTTGTTTCCTCCAGCTTGTTGTCTGTACTATTAGCAGGGCATGGGTCTTCATTGATGACGTTGAGCTCACCGTCCTGGATTGGTTCAGCTGTCCCGATACACATTCCCTTGGGAATAAGTTGTGACTGCTCGTGACAATTTGTGATCCAAATATCTCCTTGATCACCGGTAATGCTTATGATAGCCGCTGGTATGTAAATTTCTTTTGTGAGCCTGATAAACTTTTTACTATCGACAAGAACTTCACAGTTCAACCAGTCATCTGTGTTTGTGACTGCAACTCTTCTCATTGTCAACGGCGGTATCGTCACATTGTCAATGACGAATAACTTCCCAGAAAATTCTTTATTACGTGTATCTGGCAGAACAACTTCTCCAATTTGCAGCTCAGATCTTCCACAGTCAATGATAGCTTGGGATGCCTGAAGGAAGTCCCATCCGAGGATGACATTGTGACTACATTCTGTTAACACGACAAATTCAAACGGCTGCGTTCTGTTGTTGATGGTTATTCTTGCGACACAAGTTCCTGCTGGATGGACGTACTTTCCATTCGCGACCTTCAGCACAGTTGCTCCCATATCACAGAACATTGTCTTCTTTAGTGTGCGGTGGTAATTATCCGATAATACAGAAAAAGACGCTCCTGAATCAACAAGTGCCCGGACAGGTTGGCCGTCGATTATGACGTCGATGAGATTTCCCGACATCTTGGCGACTGTCGACCGTGGAGGATTTTCATCTGCGGCGGCCTCACCTCCGTAGATGGTCGCCTCGCTTAGTTTTCCTGGGCGCGGCGGCTAGGGGAGCGGCTGGTACCTCTGTACGGCGATGGTGAACGGCTGCGGCGCGTCGGGGAGCGACCTCGTCTAGGATGTGGTGATGGGCTTCTTCCCATAGGTCGACTGAACTCATCAGCAGGTGACTGCCTTGGATAGAACTGCTCTGACGGCTGACGTGTTGCGGCAAAATAATCATCGAATACTCGCCTCCTCTCTCTGCAGTAGTGTACGACATGACCAGGGCGTCCACAGTGGAAACACAGTGGTGTGTTGTCTTCTGTCCTCCAGACGTCTGTTCTTCTGCGGGGCGTCATAGTTACCGGGGGAGTTGGCTGTGGTCGTGTCGGTCGTTTCATGGGCTGACGTTTGGCGGCTGCAGCGTAAGTCATAGCAGGGCGACGCCATTCTTCACGTCGGGTGCGATTGACGGGGCAGACAGGAGCTAATGTATGAAATACGTAGTCCTCCGCGGCGTCAGCTACCTCATAACTTACAGGGCTCACATCCATGGCCATAATCTGATGCTCGCTCGGTCTAATAGTCCCGGCTGCCATGCACTGTTGTAATTCTTCTCTCACGATTTGTTGTATGAGAGAAGCCAAGTCCTGCTTGTCTTCCACAACGGCCATAGGGACTACATTTGGGAGTCTGTCATACTTCTTGCGTCCAACCCTCCTTTGTTGCATTTCTTCAATACGCTGGCACCACTTGATGAACTCGTCTGTGGTAGCGACGTCTTTTATCAGAAGAGCTTGGTACATATCTTCTGCAATTCCCTTCATCAGGTGCGTGATTTTGTCCGCTTCAGTCATGTTCGGATTGACTACGTTACACAGGGCCAAAACACTCTGTTTGTACGATTGTGTCGGCTCACCAGGTCGTTGGGTCCGGTTCTTCAGTTGTTCTTCCGCCGAGCGCATTTGTCGCTGGCGGTCTCCAAACGTCGTCTTAAGTTCCTCCTGGAACGTCTCCCAGTCATTCAACTTGTCTTCGTTGTTTTCGAACCATTGCTGGGCTGTTCCATCTAGGTAGAAATAAACGTTGGCCAAGCACATCGTATGATCCCATCTGTTGTACTTGGCGACTCGGTCGAACCCTTTTAGCCATTTGTTGGGGTCCTGTCCAGCATCTCCAGAGAACACCGACTGGTGTCTGATGTGCAGCTGGCTTATTACTGGTTTCGTCTCCATCGTTCTTCTAATAATACAGACTTTTGGAAGGATGTACTCAGTGTATCCCTTGTATTCCGGTTCCAGTCCGTGTAAGCGACGGCTTTTACGTTGCCTAATCGGAGCCACGATGATGCAGCTGTTGCACAGTGTACCCGGCGCCTCCACCAAACAATGTCACATTGCAATGGAAGTAGGCTTGACTTCGAAGGCAACTAAACACAGCACTTATACTGAAAGCACGTTTATTACGAACTCAACATACACGCAGCACTGACTGCCTCTCAGGCAGAGTGCTCTGCTATTTATACACAGACAGAATTTACCAGAAATTAGAAGAACAGTTAACATAAGAAACAAGTAGAATTTACAAGTGAACATAAGAAAGATGTAGAACCTTCTGGAATTGTAAATTACAAAGAAATAAACTTTTGCCGGTGGGCGGGATTGAACCGGCGACCTTCTGCTCCGCAGTCCGTGACGCTATCCCCTGCGCCACGCCGGCAGTTGGTGTTCGTGGTCTCTCGCGGCAATATTTTGCGTAGACATTCTATATTGAATATAAAAGGACACATTTTTTGGCTTTTTGCTAGACAGTATTTTCTTTTTTTTTAATGAAAGTCAAATTTGATGATGGAAAATAGCATTTTTTTTAATCCCATCCTCGTCGCCACTTTTGTGTCTCGTTGCCGCCGGTTGTCCTAGGTGTCGGTGGCCAAGTAGAGAGAGACCGACACAGGGAAATAGGATGCACACATGGTCGGGTACAGAGTCTGAGGTGACCAGCCAGTGGCACAGCAGAAACTAGAAACACTAAGCTAGATAAGAACAAGATATATATTTCATAGAAATAATACAATACTTAACTTGGAGGGCACGAGACTAGTGGAATGCAGATACATAGTTTAACTAGATAGAGGCCTGCATACTGATGAGTCCTAGTGCCTGTCCTAATCCCAAGTGACCGATGCAGTTCAGTGGTGGCCACAAGTGGGATTGCAGCAGAGGGCACTCGTGGCTGACGTTGTAACAACACTGCGCCGTGCTTGCATGGCGGCGCACGGCGAAAGTACGTGGCGCACACTTCAGACTTGTGCAGCACCACAGTTTTCAATGCTATACATTGAAATATCATATAAAGATGAGCATTTTTACTAATATATATGTGGCCAAAAGTTAATGAAGTTCGAGTAATTAACCTTTTCATTCCCACATTATGAATTCATCTTTGGAAATATTAAAATGCAGTGTTTCCTGTATGAAGACAGTGCTCTAAACATCAAAATAAGTGTTTTAAAATTTTTGTTCAAATTATTATTATTATTATTATTATTATCATTATTATTATTATTATTTATGTTATGTATTTCATGCGCAACACTGACATAGGTATCAAGGTATTTTATTACTTGGGATGTTATTTTGTTGATAGATAACACTAACCAGATCAATTCGCCACAGCACCAAAGACAAAACTATTCACTGCTGAAATAAAATAATATGAACCATACCCACACTTACACTCACAGCCACGTACAGACGGCATCTTAACACAACCTCCAAGACAGGCACTTCTGAGGCATTAATTTATCTATGTGCTGTACCAAACGGCAAAATGTCATACTAGAAGCATGTTGTTTATCAAGAACCATGCGACTGTAAAGACTGATACACAAAATACTGCTGTGAGACCCCAAGTTAACCAACTGTCAGCGTTACGCAATGGATAGCATAACCGATTGTGGTGCTGAAGGTTGTCAGTTCAATCCCGTCCACTGGCAAAAATTTATTTCTATGTAATTAGAATTTCCAGAATGTTCTACATGTTTCTCATGTTAACTATTCTTCTAATTTCTGGTACATTCTGTCTATGTATTAATAGCAGAGCACTCTGCCTGAGAGGCAGTCAGTGCCGTGTGTATGTTTCAGTTCGCAATAAACCTGCTTTCAGTATAAGTGCTGTGTTCAACTGACAACCCTGCCTTCGAAGTCGAGCCTGCTTCTATTTCAACTAGGGATGGGTCAAACCCCAATTTTACCGAATCGAATCCGAATACAATCTGAAATAAACCATTGCCGAATACCGAACCCGAATCGAATCTCGAACCCAAATAATCTGTCAACTCAAGTACATGTATTTAAAAAGAATTACTACTCTATCACAGCCATTGATGAAGATAAAGCCTTCTGGGGTGTATCCAAAATGACAATATTAACAGTTAAACATAAGAAATTAAAATTTCACTTAGATTTTTATTTTCAAACTTCAGGATTTTTAATACCCTCTACCCTTAAAAGAAATTTGAATAAACATGTCAATGTATATCTTGGTCTAAAACACAATAAGAAACTTTCTTCACTCTGTTACAAAATGTTTCATATTGTGAAAAAAAAAAACCAAACAAAGGAAAGGATTACGTTTGTTTTTTTCTTTTTTCAAAGGCGAGGACTCAAAAATAAAACCTGAGAAGATGAGTAATATATTTTGGAAGTTAAAAATAGATTCTTAAAAAATACTATGTGTAAACGTTAAATAATTTACATTTAAAAATCAGTACTAGAAGTCAGATGCCGTGCTTCATTTCTAACTATTCGCGTTCAGCATAAGAATAATACAAATGTAAACATTAACGTGATACGTAGGCCTATACTTCCGCATTCGTCGTCGTCTTTATGGTTTGTTAGGCGGACGGAATTTAAATGTTGTAACAGCTAACACAGAAGATTACATGGCGTAATGTTTACATTTGTTCTATTCTTGGGGCGAAAAGAGTGTGGTATTCACGAATCACGATTCATAGGAACAACCCTTGCCCCTAATAAAAAACATGTAAGTTGTAGCACGAAGGCAGAGAGGTGTTGTAGCGTCAGGCATATTGACGCAACATAGGCTTTACGTAGTAGCTTTTAGATAAGAATTCAAATGTACGGCTATTGTATGAAACAAAATGCTGAAATATAAAACAATTTCATTAGTCTTATAATACAAATTTCACGAAATGTTTATAATAGCAATTAGATAACAGTACGGTAATTCTGAATCACTATCATTTGATTCCTTGTTACACAATTCCTTCGTGCTACAGAACATCATCCCTCGTATAATCCAGTGCATTCTATCTCGATCATTTTTAAATACCTGTTACGCAATCTGATTTGGAACCCACTTCCACATATCATCATTCCACTGGCACACTTGAACGTTTTACATGACATGTTGGTGTCAGTTTTCTGTCACTTTTCGAAAGTCAGTAGGTGTACATGTGTTTAAGCTTGACCTTAAACGATTTATTGAAACAAACGTCAAGTGGTTGTTCAATTGACGTCATCCCGCCTGGATGGTGCACCATTCGAACTTTTTTTTCCACATAATATATAACTTCCTTCTTGAAATCCTAGTGCTTCATTACAGTTCACATATCCTAGCACTTCCCACAATTCGATGAAACAATACGTGAAATCAGAATGAGGCAAGAATCCTAAAGCCTTATGTATTGTTGGTATTTACGCGAACAAATTTATTTTTGTTGCTACTTATAACTGAAAAGTTTTTTATTTTTATTTTATTTATTTTTTTACTAGCGCGAAAGGTTTAGCCAGTATTTATATATTTTCGCCTGCTAAAAAAGCCTGTGTAGACGGTATAAATCAGCTTTTAATATGTTGTTGTCCAGGAACAACACTGGGAATGAAAGGGTTAATGTTCTTTGTGTGTTCATGCTATAGCTTGGGAACTTGTAAATCTCAATGACATTCCGAGCGTCGTTGCCGGTTGGGCGATCTAGAGCTTTGACTGTCAGTCCGTGGATCCAGATTTGAACCTCCATCAAGACAATTTTTGTTAGACTTTTTTTAGATGTATTTGATAGTATTCTCACATTCTAATACCTTTTCTTGCCTTATTTTGAAGTAGAACATTGGGAAGTTTGATTAACATTCAGTTAAGTGTATTATCTGTTTACAGCTATTTCATTTGTAATACACAGTACAAAAACAATAAAAATGAAAAATATGTTTATTTTTTCATCCATTGGAAATCTCTTTCATTCATAAGAAATAAATCACATTTTCACTTTCATACAATTAATTTGCCACAGAAGAGATTATTCAACCATCAAGAAGCATAACAGCTCTGTAGAACGTATCAGTAGCCGTAGAATTAGACTGCCAAACAACTCTCCATTGCGAAGTTCCTGTGTTGGGATTCCTGCCTCCCTTCACTGTCCTACATGACTCATCTGTTACCATCAGCCGCCGCAGGCCGGCCGATAGCTCACTGCTGCGGTGTGAGCACAAGCCAGCTCACTCAAGCAGACTGCTGACCAGCCTTGCTCTCAAAATAATAATCACAGATTGTGTCTCGTGGTTTTTGCAAAAGTAAAATGAGATATTGACCCAGATCTGATGTATGTAAGAGGGATGTAGAAAGGAGTTGTGGAAAACTTCAAAAAATTATTTGCTTTAGCTACAATGTGAACTGGTATATTAGTATAACATGATGCTATGCTCTCCTTCTTCTTCACTACTTTTTCAAATAAGCGGAGACATGACACCCTGCAGTTAAATGTACCAAATTTCAGTTATTGGATCTCCAAATATGAATTCTGAATTACATACTAAATTTAATGTAACATTTTATAGATGGCTATTGATCCAAGTCTGTCAGTAAATTGAATATGTTTTCAGGCACAATAGACATTCTTATTTATTGTTTTTTGTATATGAAATACAGTTTCTGCAGTATTGCCATTTTTGTTAATCCTAGCGAAAATTCACCTTCAAAAGAGATTCTTTTGTACTTCAATTTGTTGAATATTTGAGAGATTTAATATGGAAGGAGAAGAACCAATAAATGCCAAGTGCAATGACAGCGATTCACAGTCAGACCCATTGTGCTATCATAATACACTGAAGAGCCAAAGAAACTGGTACACCTGCGTAATATCACGCAGTAGGGCCTCGCAAGCGTGCAGAAGTGTCGCAACATTACATGACGTGGACTGTACTAATGTCTGAAGTAGTGCTGGAGGAAATTGAAACCAGGCATCTTGCATGGCTGTCCATAAATCCATAAGAGAACAAGGTGGCGGAGATCTCTTCTGAACAGTACATCGCAAGGCATCTCGGATATTTTTAATAATGTCGATGTCTGGGGAGTTTGGTGGACAGCGGAGGTGTTTAGACTCAGAATAGTGTACCTGGAACCACTCTGTAGCAATTCTGGATGTGTGGGATGTAGCATTGTCCTTCTGAAATTGCCCAAGTCTGTCGGAATGCACAATGGACTTCAATGGATGCAGGTGATCAGCCTGGATGCATTTGTACATGTTACCTGTCAGAATCATATCTAGATGTATCAGGGGTCTCCAACTGCGCACACACTATTACGTAGCCTCCACCAGCTTGATAGTCTCCTGCTGACCTGCAACAACAGTCCATCGTTGATGTTGATGTTAATGGAATCAGGTGAGGTGTAAATCTCTCTGTCATGCAGTCAGCAAGGGTACACGAGTGGGCCTTTGGCTTCGAAAGCGTATGCCGATGATGTTTCATTGAATGGTTTGCACGCTGATACTTGTTGATCTTTCAGTATTGAAATCTGCAGCAATTTGTGAAAATGGTTGCACTTTTGACATGTTGAATGATTCTCTTCATTCACCGTTGGTCCTGTCCTTGCAGGATCTTTTTGTGGCTGCAGTGACGTCGGAGATTAGATGTGTTACCGGTGCACTCGTAAAATGGTCGTACGGGAAAATCACCACCTGATCATTATGTTGGAGATGATGTGTCCCAACTCTCATGCACCAACTATAACGCTACATTCAAACTCACTTAAATTGTGATAACCTGCCATTGTAACAATAGTAATTGGTCTGATGCCTGCACCAGATACCTTTGTCTTATATCAATTGCCAACCACAGTGCCAGCCTCTGAGTGTTTTCGTATCTCTGTGTTTGTTTATGCATGCCTATCCAGTTTCTTTGGATTATCAATGTTTATTGTGAAAAAGAAATTGTGTTCCAATCCTTTAAAATATTTCAGAGAACTTTCAAATATCTATAACAGCTGCATATTGTTGAAACTTACAGGAGTAGGTTAAACAAGATGCTATCATATTTCGTTCTTGATAGTATGATTTTGGATTAGTATCCAGCAATTCTCCAGATGTTCTCTGACTCTTGTGACATTTCATGTGTTCCGCCCCAGAAAATAAAATCTGAAGACACAATAAACAATGTATACTATATAGAAGCAATTTCTTCCAGTAATTAAATGTTTCTTTTTATTTTTCAGCATACTTTCTACATGCAGCATGAGGGAGCAACAGAATCGTGCCAAAATTTCACTGACTCCATGCCTGTGACACTTTTTCAGACTGGTATAGAGGTGAGGTAAATTATGATGGAAGATTGTAGGAGTATTTAATGTGTGTGTGTGTGGGGGGGGGGGGGGGGGGGAGGTGGGGCACTACAAATTATTTTTAGAAAGAATATACTATACATGTACAAAAGAATATTTTCCCTTTGATCCAACTGTGCCTTTTAATAGGAGCATGATAGCTGCTTCTCAATTGTCAAAACTAAAATGGATAATTTTATGCTAATAGTTTTATGTATCTCTCATTCTATACCATATAATTTTGAATAGGTCTTTTGTTGAAATCTAAATGTAGTATAACAAATAAATTATCTTTGTATTTCAGTGTTATTTATTATGTTAGTGCATTATTAGTTCATCATAGTATTGTTGATCCATATAAAGTCACTATATGCTAAATTGGAATGAGATGGCCAGCACTTCAAAACATACATACCAGTGGCGGACTAAGCATGTCGGAGGCCTGGGACGGCAAAACAAAATTAGGCCACAAGTTCTGCATCCCCTACCTCACTGCCCCCACACCAGTGCTAATTTCGACAATAGTAACTGATGCCCCCCCCCCCCCCCACACACACACACACTTGGCAAACTCTTGACTGCACTTACGGGCTTATGATTACTGTACTTATAGTAAACCTGTGTAGATAGCATTTTTGTGTCCCAGCCTCGTCGCCGTTTTTGTGTCTCGTTTCCGTAGGTGTCTGTGGCCGAGTAGTAAGACCAACACAGGAATAAAGGTAGCACGCTTGTGCAGGTACGGAGGTGAGCAGCCAGTGGGACAGCAGAAACTAGAAACACTAAAGTGAATTAGAACAAGATACATATTGCACAGAATTTATACAATACTTAACTTTTACATAGCTCAGTACTGCAGAATGCTGATACATAGTTGAGCTAGAAGCCTGCCTAGTGCCTGTCCGATAGCGAAGTGTTAACTGGTGCCTATCTGATTCCGAAGTGTTAACTGGTTCCTATCTCAGTCCCAAGTGAACGATATCGTTCAGTGGTGCCCACGAGCGGAGTTGCAGCAAAGGGCCCTCGTGGCTGTCGTCGTAAGAACGCTGCGCCATGCGTGCATGGCGGCGTGCGGCGAAAGTAGGTGGCGCGCACTTTATACTTGTGCGACACCACAAGCATAACCATCAAAATTTGTTCATATAGAATAAGTACATCTAGCAGAGGACTGTTAATTATTCTACAATATTAAAGTTTCATGCAATGTTTTGCAAAATGTCTAAAAACTGTGAATGCACCTATAGATAATTGCCATAGCATGGTACATGTAAGTAAGCACGTATGTTTATATTTTGCATATGTATGCGCCCTCAAACTCCAGACTGTGTTTTATATAATGAAATATTTTGGCATTATTTGGAATTTAATTAAAAATTTTTGGAGGGCCTCCAAATCTTTGGGGCTTTGAGATTTGGAGGCCCCTCGAGACGAGAGGCCAGGAATGGACCACCTCTGCCCCCACCCCCCTCTAGTCTTCCACTGATGCCTTCCTATAATTACTTTAAAAGATTTAAGATAATATTTTACACCTCCACAATGTCACGGTGCATACAAAAGTTCAGTGGAAATATGAAAAACATTTATTTTTAGTTATTAAATAAAAAGGGGACTCATGACCTAGTAGTATTCAATAACAATTACATAAAAGTTGCTTGTACATCTTTATCCCTAACCATCTGTGTGACTTAGCCATTGCAATACTGAAATGATCACAAAGAATAAATTACATTAATAATAGTTATTGTCAAAATAAAGTAAGTTCTAATGGAAAATTACTTGACTTTTGTAACTACTACTTTTTTTTTTCTTTAATGTGATTTGACCACATCTTAGAAAGGTGTGTATAAAAGAACAATTTTCATGATACCAGCATGTTACACATGCTACACTCCACTATGTTGTTGTTTTAAATTTCTCCAGACCCTGTACTTTCAGCTCTTCCTCATCTTCAACACTATCACTTTCTTCTTTATAATGAATAGTTGCAGTCTTAACCTCTTCATCTGAACTTTCCAAAGATGAGTATCTCCATTTTAAAACTGTTTTTTCCCCCCTAAAATTATCTGTTGCAGTCTCTTTGTTTTCTTTTCAGCTTTATTTGGATTCTCAACATTCTGTAACTTTAAAAAGTTGAGTGCTTTGTCGCTTGAACAGTAGATTTCCAAACCTTCTCCTATACATTTTTCTTTTCTTTTTTTCTAATAAGTGTGGGGTAGAGAAGTTAATAGACCAGTCATAGATTTTGCCTTTTGGATTTTAGTGTGTGTGTGTGTGTGTGTGTGTGTATTGCTGCAGTTGCTTGCTACAAGATGATGTCACAGCTGAGTGGTCTTTTCAGAAACTGTTGGAAGTCTATATTGTAATAGATTGTTTCACAGAGATGTGTTCTGTTTTTATTTGCACAGACACTGTGTAAGCATAACCACATAGACAGATCATGATTTCTTCCTTACAGAGAACCTAAGCTAATTGGCACCTGCATTCATTCTATTTATTAAATTTATGATCAGTATGGAGACTCAGTGAAATTGTTTGCAGACTTGCATAGTCTGAGGGAAACCGAAACTTTCAGTCTTTTTCATAAATGTGTGTGTGTGTGTGTGTGTGTGTGTGTGTTTTAGTGTGTTAGTTTCTGTCAGCATGTTTTCCATACCCATCCTACTTGTGGAGATATTGTCTTCCTGTCAAGGTTGTTCTTATGAATGCTCTAATTTTGAGAGGCATTGTTTAGGCCAAACTATTTATTACTGTTTATATTGCACATCTCAAATTTTCTTTGGCACAGTTTTCATAGTGGACGCTTCCTTTTATTTTCTGGTAGCATTTTCCTGTAACAGATATTAAGCAGTCTTTGGAATGATGTGTATAAAAAGTGCCTGCCATCTCTTCCTAATGCTTAGCGAGACAAAGCTTGTTAAACAATACTTCGTTAAAATTTTCACAGGTATGTAAAGGTTAGATTGAGTGAACACTGCACTCTCCTCATTCAAGGAGATCAGTAGGCTATTTTAACTCGCATATTCACTAAGGGGAATTAGGAGGCACACTGCTTGGAGAATAAGGGAAATGTACCAAGGAAGTGTGACCTTTTTAAAAGTAGGAGGAAGGAGGATGGACTAGTTTGAGCAGAAGAATGGACTGAAGCAAGGAAGTGCTCTATCTCCTCTACTACTGTGTTCATCATTGTAATGGATGAAATACATACCCTCTCTGACAATGACATTCTCAATGCAGAACTTGAGCACTTATACATTGCATTTAGGAAGAATGGCTACACAGAGTAGCAAATTTGGACAGCCCTACATCACACACCAACACCACCTCTGGCGGAAACAGTTGGGGAACCTCAGGAGGATATTGCCACTGCATTTCTTCCATTTTATGCTCACTTTCCAGCAAGATAGATTCTATGAAAACACCAAGTGAAGACGGATTACCACCCACCAGCCAAAACTAAGGCTTTGCTTGGCAGGATTAAGGATTACCTGGTCTATGTAAATCCAGAATTTCGGATCCCATGCCAATGTGCTGAGACTTACATTGGTCAGACATTGCGTACTGTTGAAGATCGCTGTTGTGAACATCAGCAACACACGAGACTAAATCAGCCAAACAAATCGGAAGTCGCAAAATACTGTCTTTCTGAATTACATGGCATGGACTACAAGAATAGGAGAGTTCTGACCCAGACGTCCAGCTTCTGTGACTGTATAATTAAAGAGTCCATTGAGATCTGAGTGAGGGAAATGCAGATTGATAGTGATGGCAGCTACACACTTAGTGAAGCATGGAAACCTGCACTCAGCATAATTAAGAAAGGAAATAAAATGTCACAGCCAGCCGTGGTGGCCGAGGGGACTGCGGTGCGCCAGTCACGGTCTGCACAGCAACTACGGCCGAGGGTTTGAATCCCCCCTCGGGCATGGATATTTGTGCCGTCCTTAGTATTATCTAGTTCATAAGTAGTTTGTAAGTTTAGGGACTGATGTAGAAAAGGTATTTAACTCAAGGTTAAAATGTGACAAAAATTAATTTTGTAATATTTTTAATGTTTAGTCACATCTGGCTTTGAAACTAAGATTATAATATACGTTTTGGTATAAGTTTGAGTTTTAAATTTTGTTTCCCATCAGTAATACAAACTTTTAACACAAAAAATTTCTTTTAAAGTTCTCTTATTTTTTTATAAGTACTAAGGCTCATTTATGCTCTGCACTTTCAGGTGTTTTTCAGTGCTGGATCTTTGACTCCGGGACACAAACTCTTTCTCCTCCCCACCCCCTTCCTGCTCTGTGCCCTTTTGTTGTGCCCACCTCCCTAAATAAATGCCATTTTTTACAAATATCTGGAAAAGTGACGTAAAAACAAAACACAAATCCATCTACAAACAAAAGAAATTTTACGTACGGCAGCGGTGGCATTGCCGTAATGTTGGCAACAAAATGTTCATTTTCGAGAATAATCGGGCGATAGAACAAAAAACCTGTCAAGAATACAGCATGAACAGGATTATTTATTTTGGGTCAACACACTAAATATTATTCCCCTCATTCTATGTGTTTGACTTTTCGAAGCATTCAAAGAGCATTGCAAACATCACATGTAACAGGCGCTTTCATAAATAAAAGTTTATCGACTAGGTTAAAATGGACAAAGTCCAGAAGATGATAAAATGAGCATCCACAAAAGAAAGCGTTTGTTTAAATCCAGTTGCAGTGATTATAAGACTGAGAGAAATCAAACATCAAGTCCAAAAATAGTAATCCATGTCACTGTGAAACAGTAACAACAACAATCAAGGCTAACAATAACAGTGCAGTCAAAGACCAGTTCCGCTAACCAAAGCTGCGCATGCGCAATACACCGAATTTACAAACTGCCAGGTCATCGTTCGATCACGGAAAATAATCTCGAACGGTTTCAAAATGCTGGAAACATTTCAGCGAAGAAATCCATTGAGATGTGAAAACAATCATCTGAATATTAATTACCGTAATATATTCATAACTTGACACACAGATAGAAATAAGCTTGCTGACAGTTATCAATCGGAAATCGGACTACTGTGAATATTTGCATCTAACAATGTGTGGCACTGTTTTATTACAGTATGCATTACAAAATTAAAATATAGCCACTACATTTGGATATGGAATATTTCAACATTAAATATATCACTGATATAATGAAATTTACGACATTTCTTACCCAGATATGTCGTAAATTCGTTGAAAATCACCGAATGAAAAAGTTTGAAGAATTCACATTATTTCCTTAAAAACCACTGAATTCGCGTTATTCGTCACATATTATATAGTTTAGTTTTCAAAATAAAATAACAAGATCGCACATTAATAATTTATTCAACGACGACTGGTTTCAGTGAACTGTGTCACCATCATGTGGTCCATATATATTATACAAGCTGGTCATCTTGTTAAAAAAAGTGTGTATAAAATGATCAGATTGCCTCCAAACCCGACTATGTCATGCGCCGAATACTACCGAATCCAGAATCCAAAGTGCTATATGGAAACCTTCAGTTACGAATGTACATTACGCCATGTAATCTTCCGTGTTAGCTGTTACCACATTTATATTCCGTCTGCCTAACAAACCAGAAAGACAACAGCGAACGTGGAAGAATATACGTATCACGTTAATGTTTACATTTGTATTATTCTTATGCTGAACGGGAATAGTTAGAAATGAAGCACGGCAAGTGACCTCTAGTAGTGATTTTTAAATCTTGTACGAATAAAAATTCTGTGCAGTCTAGTTATGTGATCTTAAATGTTTGAAAGAATAAATAAATCTGCAAAATACCCTTGCTTAACCCTCTTGAATGCACAATCTTTTCACAGTTCTGAAATGTCGTCGTAGCACAAGTACACACATCACACATGTCGAATAAACGCGGTTTTCTATGTGTCTGCATGTTCTGTCCGTCACTCATGAAATGCCTGATATGTCACTATAAAATTAATTAACATTTACACATCCTAATTTTTAAGAATCTATTTTTTAACTTCCAAAATATCTACTCATCTTTTCGGGTTTTATTTTTGACTCTTCCCCTATGAAAAAAGAAAAACAGTACGTAATCCTTTCCTTTCATTATTTATTATTTCAACAAAATGAAACATGTTGTAATAGAGTGAAGAAAGTTTCTCCTTATCTTTTAGATAATCTCAACAACATATATATCGAAATGTTTCATACAAATTTCTTTTAAGGGTAAGGGGCATTAAACAAATTTTAAGATTTAAAATAAAAATCTAAATGAAAGTTTAATTTCTTAAATTTTACTGTTAATATTGTCATTTGGGTTCACCCCAGAAGGCTTTATCTTCATCACTGGCTGTAATAGAGTACTAATTCTTTTTAAATATATGTACTTGAGTTGACAGATTATTTGGGTTCGAGATTCAGAAGATTCGATTCGGGTTCGGTATTCGGCACATCTTTTATTTAAAATTCAGTGTTCGGATTCGATTCGGTAAAATTGGGGCTCGACCCATCCTTAGTTAAAATAATTAGTCTTGCTCCCCTCCCCACCCACACTCCTTCCTACTGTACACATCAAAATTAAGTAGTAATATGCTGCCCCTATCTCATATGCAACCTTGCAAAAACTGTCATCACAATTTTGATGATTCCTTATTAATTTATTCTCCTTGGAACCCTTCCAACACCGTCACCCCCCCCCCCCCCCCCCCGCCCACCTTCCCACTCATACATATTAGGTTGCATTACTATTTGTCATATTCAAAAGTTGGAACCTCTGTATAGCATTATGTTGCCATATTATTATGGCATTTGGCCATCTAATCCCACTGTATTTTATAAACTTACTGCTGTTTCAATTGGTTTCCTGTGCCTGTTTTTGCTGTTCTCTATCAATATCATTTGACACCTTTTTGCTTGACGCTAATATACTTGTGAGCATTAGTGTTTTTATGTACAATATTTTGTTGTGCCCAATTTCAGGACTCACATCTCTCTGAGAGTCAGGAGGACTTAGATTGCCATGATGGGGGCATCAACTGGAGGGTACAATCAGCAGTGCAGCGTGCACAATCAACCTCCTGCCTTGACCTCACAAAACACACAGAGGTTGAAAAACTGAGGTATGTTTCCTGGTAACAATTTCCTGGCTCCAAGTAAGACTGTCATATATTCAGTGTATTTTTCCAGACCACTACTTAGTCACAAATAGTCAAAAGTAAATTTGGAGCTAAAATAAAACAATAGTTTGATCATATTTGGAATCTAACATGAGAAATTACATACTTCAAAGATAATCAAGAAAACTGCTTGATTGATGTTTTCATTAACACATCTTCGTGTGATTTATTTAAACCTGAGATCATTTATTTTAGCAAGTAATTTCAATCTTCAAATGTCGTGTGACGGAACGGCCTTTAACTTATCATACCACTAATATTTATTGCAGAAGTTCAGCTCACAGCTTATCTGTTGCTTCCAGAGGAATTTTGTACTTTCCATGTAGTAACATACTAATTGTGTCAGCAATTATAAGGGGGGGGGGGGAAGCACTGGATTCTTGTTTCTGATACCGAATCACAAACAGTAATCAATAATGTTTGAAACAAATAATTGAACAGCCCAAGGGAAATTTTTCAGTTCATTTTTATCTATACCTGAATAGTAAGACATTTTGTTGAGGCATTATCATTTAGGAGGAAATTATTCTTGTTGACGAATAAGATATGTGCCTAAGGAGTGTGGACACATAATCCATTGTTACAATTTGTTCTCTAAGCAGAAGAAAAATAAATACAGTAAAACCCCTTTTTAACGAATCTCAGGGGACCGAAATATTTATTCCTTAAATAGGGGTTTTCCTTAAATGGGGGTTTTGCCTAGGTACACAGGAGGAGTGACTCAGAGACATAATTCAAGCATGTGTAGGTGTTATAGGAGCTATTTAATTACTAACATACCAGTAATCTGCTATAATTTTAAATACATTACACTTTCTGCAGAAAAAAATATTTTTTATTAAATCGAAAAGAGATGACCATTTTGTTTTCCCAGCATACTGTAATGACCAAAGTTATCACTATGTGGTTGATGTTTGTTTTTATTGACTCAGCTACTTTAAAAGACCTGACTACAGATGCAAAAATTGGTGCCTTACATCAGACTTAAAAAACACTATACTTGAGAACCGACTGATACTGAATGTACTTTTTCCAAAGTTCTCCAGCGCTTTCATTTCTGCAGAATATGCAATCAGTAATTTTTACTAATGCATAAATTTCAAAATTTTCGTCATCGCCTTCCCCCTGGTTCGAGGTATAAATACCTTTTTAACAACCTGTACCTTCTTCAAAATTATTTCCATTGTTAATTCGTCAAAAACATTTTCTAAAAATATTGTTCTATATGGAGTTTGGGCGCACGACAATCAGGTCTTTAGCGCTTCTACAAATATGTTAAGATTTTCGATTATGTTGTTACGCCGGTAACTACAACAACACAGGTTTTCTTTTTGCAAGCTAAAGGAGCAGCAATAACATTACAGTGTAAATTCGTCAAAACTTAAACGTATCCTCTACAAATGTGTCACGATTTTGCGATATATTACTCGTAAAAAATAATCCACAACACCAAATTGTTTACAAAGAGAAAAACGTAGCCGAATGACGTTATTAGCTGTTTGGATGCCTTCACTGCGGGATCATCATCGCGCTAACACTTCAATCGGCGGTCACCGACAGTTAATCTGCTTTTTAACCCACCCGTCTTTGGGGCTAAATACTTGACAATTCTCGAAGTCATTCAGGCATTTGATGTATGAGGTAATTTTTTAAACGCATTACAGTTTTTAATTACGTAGGGGTAACTTAATGCCTGGCCTTATAACATTTTATTAGTCGTAATGTTTTCTCCACTGATTCAGTTTCCACACTTTGCACTTACTCTGAAACGAGAGATTATTACGTTTTCTAAGCAGTTCGAAAACAGTGCATTTTCCACACTAATCTAGCAAGGCGATTTTCGAACCTGTTTTGCATAAATTTTCCGTTTACAGAAATGCAGCTATGTAATTCGCACGCCTTCAAAACATTTAATAAGTACAACAGAACATTATCACACGAATATTCGTCTTTTTGCAACCAAAGGTACCGCTAGATTCGGCATTTAACAATGTTCCCTGTTTCTAAAAGTCGCACAAAGAAGACGCGCCAAATCGAATTATTTGCCATTGTCACACACCCTGGATGGTCGTCACCTTCTCTCCACCCCTACAATTCTGAAAAAGTGAATCTGAAATAAAACACAAGACAACATTTCACAGCTCGCGCTTCGTAATTTTCGACTGACGTCAGACCACGTGACCGTAACACATGGAAGTCATGAGGGAAATAGCTAGCTGATTCGTCAAACCACGGGTCAAACGCATTCTCCGGTATCGCTGCACTGGTATTCGATACGTTAACCTATCGACGGAAAGAATCGATTACGGCTGCTTATACCGGTATCGCTGCAAAGATGTTCGATATGCATTGACTTAAAGAATCGATAACCGACGTCACGGAAACACAAATTCTAAGTCTGTGGAAAAAACGAAACAAATTAATTTGCCCACAATTAGGAATTGCGTAAAAACAAAATTTTAATTTCCAGAATTTTTCATGTTTGTTCCTTAAAAGCGGACTTTTCCTTAAAGCGGGGTTCGCTAAAAGCGGGGAAAAATAACGTTATTCTAATGGGAGTTTCGCCGGGACCGACGGAAATATTCGTTAAAAGCGGGTTTTCGTTAAATGGGGGTTCGTTAAATCGGGGTTCTACTGTACTTTAGTAGAATAATATTAAATTATTACTCGCACCAATACAGGCCAACTTTAATGTTTAGACATCAGGAATTGGTAGTTTGATTCCAGACCTTCTTTTGGTCTTAAATCAAAACATTAAACAACAGATGGAAACCACACCCAGCCACTCTGTAATCACAGTGGCATTAAAACAATGGATGCTGCACTAAAAGGTCAAAATATTAATTGTCTCCTTTGTAGCAATCAACATAAGTTGCAAAAGCAACAGTTGTGTGAAACCCAGCTCACTCCATTTGTCCACAAGACCGAAAGCAGTAGATACAGGCTTCCAGGTAGATGCCAAGTTTCTTGACTTCTGGAAGGCATTTGATAAGTACTTTACTGTCGTATTAGCAACAAAATATGATCATACAGAGTATTGGAGCAACTGTGTGATTGGAGTGAGGAGTTACTAGTGAACTAAACATGGTACATCATTCTCATTGTAACAGTTTCTTATGTGAAAGTAATGTGTGGCGTACCACATACATCATAGGAGTGTTGAATATACAGTATAACCCCATTTTTTATGTTCCTGGATCTTACGTTTTCCTGCTTTATACACCAATTTTGTGTATAAAGAGTCTTGATAGTTTTTGTTTATTCAAATGTAATTTCATATTTTGTTGTTTGCAGAATGCACCAAGTTGACTACCACAATGTGGTGGCTGATGGGAGCATCCCATCAGTCACTGCGCCGAATGTCACCTTAGCTTAGTTTACACAACTGGTAGTTTTTTATTGTTTGCATAACACATTTCGAGAATGTATATGTATTGTGAAGTGAAAATATTAGTGTAAGTATTTTTGTGACATTTTATAAAAGGTGAAATGATGGTTTGCTTATGTTTTTGTGCACATTGAAGGGGGGTGCAGTGTGTTATAACAGTGTGAGATGTTAACCCTAGGCGAATGTCCCAAAAATGCTTAGGTGTTATATATTTGTGCGTGTGCATGCTTGAGAATATGAATAAATTCTCAAATATCATTGTGTGAAACATCAAAAAATACACAACATGTGCAATGTTTCATTACTTAAATATTGAATGCCAGTTAAAGTGTTGCTGACAACATCAATTATGATGACTGACATTACGTCAAAAATTTCCACATCATGCAAAATTACCAGTTCCAGTTTTGCTTGTTTCTTAAAAAAAAAAGTACAAAATTCAGATAACCTTTATTACATAATAAATAAACTTCATGGCAAGGATTTTGATGCCTATTACGCATCTGTATCATACATAAACTATGAAAATGCAAGGATGATCCAGTAAGCAAATTTTGCCTTTTAAAATCTCTCTCCCACAACCATCCTGGCCTCAACCTGAGATAACTTATCCCTACACTCTCTACATAACAGTCCCTTGTTCCCCCACTCACTATCATGTATCCCTCCACAATTAATGTCTTTCTTCCAACAGTATGTCACCCCCTTTTTTTGTACTTTTATTAATTTTTAACATTTTACAGTTCTTCTCCCCCCCCCCCCCCCCCCCCACACACACACACACCCAGACCACTACACCACCCCTTTTTAACTCTCCCATCCCTCACCGCTCCCCTTTACTGCATCTCAAATTTCCACCTATCAGAGCTTTTACAATCCATCATGCAATACGAAACGTTCCATCCCCACTCTTACCCAGTGTCCTCTCCCCTCCTGCTGCCCTCCTCACTCACTGTCAAGATGCTTATTGCACTGGAGTGGCCAGAGATGGTGGTATTGTGTGCATAGTTATCTCTGAGTGATTATGTAAATTTATTTTTCTTTTTCTGATGATGGTCATGGGCTAAAATTTAAGTTGTGTGAATGTGATTGTTTATTTTACACGCCTGTCAGCAGCTCAGTGATCGTATTTACAGTGAGTTGGTATATACCCTCTGTTATTAACAATCAAATCTGCAAAAAGTTGTTTCCATAAAATATATGAACAAGTAAGCATATAGAGTAATTTGAAAAGTAACAACTGTGTAAAATTAATCGTTAGTAAGGCAAATGCCAGGCAGAATTATTGGAAGAATCCTCAGGAAGTGTAGTTCATGAACAAAAGAGGTAGCTTACAAATAAGTTGTTTGACTAAGACCTGAATATTTCTCATTAGTGTGGGACCTGTACCAGTGGAATTGATAAGAGGGGAGTGATAGCAAAGATCCAACGAAAATCAGCACACTCCATTACAGGTTTATTTAGCAACACAAAAGCATCACAGTATGGGATACTATCAAAGCTCCAAGATTGTGTGTTTCTCAGTATAGTTGACTAATATATTGCTTCCTTCTACATATATCTCATGAAAAGATGAAGAGGATAAAATTAGAAAGATTGGGGCCCACACAGCTTACCAGCATTTATTTTCCTCACAAACCATGTATGACTGGAACAAGAAAGTGAGGAAGTGACAATGGTTCACAAAGTACCCTCTGCCACTCATTGTGAGGAGGCTTGTGGAATAAATATGCAGATCCACTATACATAAATTAGATCTGTATGAAACATGTTGTTGGGAGTTACTGTCTTCCAGCCATCATCGTATAAACTTGTTTTGAGGGACTAAGTGTTGGGGTCTTATGTTTAATGGGTTGCTAATAACACATCCTGAGTTTTTTTCTTTACAATACTTCTTGCCAGTAATCACTAGTCATTTTCATTATCGGTCAATTTTCATGCTAAATCAGTCAATTAACACTTCTAACATTCTAACAAATGTTCTTCAGTTAGTTTCAAGTGCTTCATACTCATTAGAACGTGGGAGAGACGGATGAACAAATATGTATTAAATTGATGAAAACAAGCTATCCTGACTATAGTAACAACTGTCACAGTTTGCATATAATTAATGCAATCACAAAAAAAGTTAAAAATATTTTTTTTATTATTATTTGGTACCTATATTCAAATCATGTTTTGACCAATGTCCATTATTTGTGATATCTGTTAAATGAAAACTGTATTGTTTCACACATTGTCATACTCAGTGACTACTACAGCAAAATAAAAGTAAATAAGTTGAAAGAACTTCAACATAATACAAACTAATTTTTGGTATTAATGGGGATACAATTTATCATGATATTTCAGTAATCCCTTAACAGAAAAGCATTTTATAGAGAGTAAAATTCATATACTAAGTCAGAATATTATTTTAAAAAATCATTACATGTAAGTAAAATCAATAACATTTCTCATTTGAAGGTTACTGATAAATTTTATCTTGGCATCAGTAATTCTTCAAATGTGTGACTCATTGTGGCATCAAGACTTCAAAGCTGTTAATTAAGTTTGTGCAACATTAACAAACTCAAGGCATTTGTTCCTGATGAGCAACTAAAGTTCAGCGGCAAAACATTTTTATTATTCTCATGTTATTGTTACAAACATTATGGAAGATAAGTAGTTTTTTCCAAGGTTAAATGTGAAAAATGGAGTTTAAAGTACATTTTATAATTTCTGCAACTTGTGCTAATTCAAACTGTGTTCCTCATAGAAAATATATTTTTAAAACTGTACAGCTATTTGTTTCTCATTTGTATGCTTGATGATGCAGGTAGTAACAGCATGTTTCCATGGCACTTAGGTAAAATGCAATACCACTTCTTACTGCAAACATAATTATTGTCTTGTAGTATTTTAAGCAAAACTTGATTTCAGTACGAAATATGAGCTCTATACTCATGGAATTTTAAAAAATGTTGTTGAATCACATTTTACATGAAAATTTTATATAAGGTCATGTAAAATGCATGAATTTTACATATTATTCCATATCAATCTGAACTGAGATGAGGGAAAAAGTTGTCATTAGCAAAGTCTTCCAATTACTTTCCTGAGAAAAAGGTGTGAATATTACTGCAGATGGCTGTAGAAATACACAGTGCTGTAGGAACTGCAATGATTTCATCAACCAGGAACTGGAAGAATGATTTAAATTTTTGTGAATGAGGTCTCCTTCTCAGTTATGCAAAGTGACAAATTTCTGTGTCAGTACCTGTTCTGGCTTTTCACTGTATTTCATTTGTAAAGTGTGTCTGTAGATCAGTAAAGTGGGAACCAATAAATATGAAGTATAGAATCAAATGGCACTGTCATACACAGGTTTAATCCCCATTGCTGCTATATTGTATCTTAAACAATAATGCTCATTTTAAAAGTGTTATCGTGTAGTTATCATTGTATGTAAAAATCCTGCTTTTATGAATGTTTTGTTAGCACTATGGCTGTGTTTTGCCTGTATCAACTGATCTAATATACTGTAATGAATAATGTTTACATAGAAACCTTAAGTACAAGATGTTTGCATAATTAGGGCTAATAATATAAATACTGCACATGGATCAATATATGTACAGTATCTGTTTCTAGTTGAAACTTTCTCCTTTATTGTAACCATGACCACGCTATGAAGTGAAGTTTAGTGCTCAAAAAGTGGTTTACCTTTTAAAGTTTTGGGGGTGTTTTGAATATTAGTATATTTATAGATTTTGTCATTCTCATTGGAAATTTTCACTTTGCTGCCTCATATCTTTATCACTTGCATTGCCATATTGGAAAAAATTGCCCAGAAACAGTTTGTTCATATCATCTCCTTTGCAACTCATTTTACGATGAACAGATGGCATAGGATTGCCTCAACACAGCAGCATGCCAATTTTTTTGTAATCCATGCAATTAAAATCTAATAAATAAATGTGTGTGCCTTATATATCCAAAATTTAAACAATTTCTTCCATTAACCGCTTCATATTTAAGTCTGTTTAGATGTTAGCAAAACAACCCCTAACACGTGCAACTAGTTCTGTAAATGCACACCATGCATCTGCAATTCTGGAAATGCAGTTGGCTGCAGCCTAGGGTCTCATGTAAACTATTCTTTAGAATAAAAAAAAAATACATATATGTTCATTTTGTGTCATATGCCAATCCCGTGCTCACAGAAGCTGTTGAATGTTTTAGTTGTACTTGCTGACTTGTAGGCTGTGTAGACTGGATATGGGTTGCAACAGGGTTATTTAGGACAGCAAACACACTATTCATCCAAGAGATCCAGAGTGCAGGAGATAAAGAATTGCACATAGATTTCATGTTTCTTGATTTCCACGAGGCGTTCGATACCGCTCCCCATCACCACCTGATGAACAAAGTGTGAGCATATGGAATATGTGACCAACTGTGTGACTGTATTGAGCCTTTCCTAGCTAACAGAAATCAAAATGTCATTCTCAATAGAGAGAAGTCTTCAGACACTAAAGTGATCTCACGCATGCCTCTTATAGGATCTTTGCTTATCACAATATATATAAATGACATTGTAGATAACATCAGAAGTTCAGTGACCCATTTTGTGGAAGATATAGTTTATCGAGAAGTCTCAGCCATGGAAGAAGTTAGTGAAATTCAGGAGGAAGTGCAGTGTATTGACACATGGTGTGGGAAATAGCAATTGAGCCTCACATAAACAAGTGTAAAGTTCTTTGTTAGTTCCTTTTTGTCCTGTCTTCCCAGATACAGTAGAACATAGTTTTTACACTTTTCAAGGGACTTCAGTGAAATGGTGTAAAATGTGTGAAAACATAAAATGCAAGGAAATAATGTTTTAAATGGTAAAATATGCTTACTGGATCAGCCTTGCATTTTCGTAGTTTATTTGTGATATATGTGCATAATAGGCATCAAAATACTTCCCAGGAAGTTTATTATATAATAAAGGTTAACCAATTTTTTACAATTTTGAGTGCCAGGCAGAAGTGGTAATTTTATGGGAAGTAGAAATTTTTGATGTAATTTCATTCATTATAATCGAGGATGCCACTGACGGGCTATGTAACACTTCTTCAAAGACACCTGAACCGTTTCGATAGATATTGTTTGCACACCGCCGCCAGGCTATGTAACAAATCTTCAAATTACCGCCTTTTACCGGCATTAATTATTTACGTAGTAAAGTTCCATTCTTTTTGTATTTTTCGATGTTTCACGTGACGATATTAGAGAATTTATTTGCTTTCTTGAGTGCAAATATACGCATAAATATTTTTGTGACATTTGCATAGGATCTGCATTTCACATTACTATCGCTTTTTTGAGGTTGTGGGTATTATGGTGGTGCCGAACCTAATAACACCCAACTTTAACAAATTACGTTCTTTATTAATCAGAAATATGTATCACACAAACAATGCTACTCTTTATTCTCACGTCAACAAAGCAACTGGTTCTGATTGTGTGAGTACACACCATCCGCTCTGGCAAAGAAGCTGGCTGAAAGAGGAACTACACCATCACAAATCGGTGTAATTCTCACGTCAACAAACCGTTCTGTTTGTCTGAGTACACGCCAGGAGCTCTGTCAAAGAAGCTAGTAGAAAGAGGAACTACACTGCCAAAAAATCGGCACGTTGTAGTCAACTAGATGTGTACTGTCAACAACGAAATGCGAAATATACATTTGAATGAATGCAAAGTGTCAGGAAAAAATTTATCATCACTATACTTTAAGGCAAAAGCCATGCCAGCCTCAATTTATATACATTACGTCATTTTTTTTTTTTTTTTTTTTTCACGAACATGCTTTCGAAAAGCGTAAAACGCAGGAAAAGTGTAGATATGTTAATGCAAAAACGGGGGCTAATTAATATTGTGAACATAGGAAATTTTGATGGGACTGACAAAAATTGGTGTAAATGGCGGGAAAACATAAAAACCAAGTGGGGTTTTACTGTAGCACCATTTCCTTAGGAAAATGGCATTTCAAATTGTAATCTGAACAGGAAAAGTCATTTAAAGCCAATTTTAGTTTTACTGTATTTATGTAATCTCTCTCTGCAACTGAATAATAAAAATTTTATATTGCCATATGTATTTTGCCTTTATTTGTAAGGCAACTTAAGTGGCCTGAAATATATACATGATAACATTTTACAGTATTTAATTTTTTATGTTTTTTTTAGTATTTTATATTATAAACAGTTTTGGTGCATTATCAGAATATAGTTAATGATATTTGGATGTTATTACTCACAAATTTTGGTGGATGTTGGTCATATGTAGTGCTGATTGGTGACTAGTCCCCCCCCTCCCCCCTCCCCCCCCCCCCCCCCCCCCCCCCGTTTTTTATTCAGGTCAACACTAGGCACATGTTATTTTGTTTGTGTTGTGTTGTGTTTTCGTTTTGGGTAATGTTGCCAACTGTTGAATGCGTGTTTGACCTATCTTTGCTTTATGTCAGTGTGTGTAAAATAATAATAATAAATTAAACTGGTGCAGGTTTTTTTGCAATTACATTGGAAAACAAACACACACACACACACACACACACACACACACACACACACACACAAAGCAAAGATAGGACAAACACACATTCAACAGTTGACAACACCACCCTAAACAAAAACACAACACAAACAAAATGGTATGTGCCTAGTAGTGCTAGTGGTGAAGTGCTAAAATGAAAACCCCAATGCAATAAAAGATGGAAACAAACCTAAAGTCACCAGTCAGCACTACATGTAGACTTGCATCCACCAAACATTGTAAGTAATAACATCCAGATATCATTAACTATACTTATATAATATGCCAGAACTGCTTATAACCTAAAATATTAAAAAACGTAAAAAAAATGAAATATTGTAAAACATAATCATGTAGATATTATAGGCCACTAAAGATGCCTTACATATAAAGGTGAAATGCATCTGGCAATATAAAATTTTTATTATTCAGTTGCACAGATGGATTACATAAATATCTACATTATAATATATGAAAAGTTATTTGTATAGAAGGAAAGATCCTTTCTTGTATAACTACACAATAGTAGAACAAACACTAGAAGCATTTATTTCCATAAAATATCTGGGAGTAAACATAAGGAGCGATTTGAAATGGAACGGCTATACAAAATCAATTGTGGGTAAGGCAATGCCAGAGATTCATTGGAAGAATCTTCAAGAAGTGTAGTCTGTCTACAAAGGGAAAAGGTCACAGAACTCTCGTTTGGCCAGCCTTTTGAGTATTGTTCATCAGCACCAGGTAGGATTGGTAGGGACCGGAATATTTATTCCTTAAATGGGGGTTTTGCCTAGGTACACAGGAGGAGTGACTCAGAGACATAATTCAAGCATGTGTAGGTGTTATAGGAGCTATTTAATTACTAACATACCAATAATCTGCTACAAATTTAAATACATCCTCACATTTTCTGCAGAAAAAATTATTTTTTTAAATAAATAATAATAATAATAATGAAAAGAGTTGATCATTTTATTTTTCCAGCATACTGTAATGATCAAAGTTATCACTATGTGGTTAATGTTTGTTTTTATTGACTCAGCTACTTTAAAAGAACTGACTACAGTTGCAAAAGTTGGTGCCACTACATCAGTCTGATCTTCACCACCACCACCTCTTACCTTACAGAGCTCCTTCATTACACTTTTACATGTAAAAGTGGTGTGGCAGTCAAAACATCATCATCACACAAAGCAAAGTCCTGGAAACGGTATTTTCAGGAATATCTATGATTCTGGGTCGAAGTTCTAATTAGAATCAGATATACGACAACCAGCCTTTGCAAGATAATTAAATGCAGTCTTTTGTGATACACAATGCCAAGCAGCAACAAAGATGTACATAGCATGCAGAATGTTGTGCCTCATCACTTACTTCTTCACAAAGAAAGAAATTGATCTTCAATCAGCTGATACCCTATATCTGGTTGTAACAACATTTATTATGCTCAGGTCCAGAGGCTGTAATCATTTATGCAATTAGAAGGAAAAAAACAACATTGACTTTCCTCAGAAAATTTGTTCATTTGAGATGTGTAGGACACTGGTCAATCATTAACTCTATATTTAACCTGAAAGTTAAAATTCAGTTTACATGTCAGCAGCTATTGTTTGACGTGTAGATGTTGATAGTAGCACCGTTAATGACACAAGGTAAAGGCAACCAATCATGAACAGCATGCTGACAGCCAATAAGAATGCTTCTTTACTTTTTTGAACAATTCGTGGTTGTGGTAATAATTATTTGTTATGAATAATATTTTGCAAAATTACTATCAGATTGTGAATTGACAAAGTATAAAAAGACCTAGTAACTACATGAGTGTAACAATTCGTTTTACATAATGGAAACAGAGTGCATTCAATCAGCTATAACTGTTATTGTTCATCAATTTTAGACTGTTTCTTGTCAAAGCTATGTAATATTAAGTTTAATAATAATAATTAACTAAAAAATGCTATACCCAAGTACTGATGGATTCTTAATGTATTTTTTTTTTTTTTTTTTTTTTTTTTTTTTTAAGTTTTCCAGAGCTTTCTTTTCTGAAGAATATGCAATCTGTAATATTTACTGCTGTAATGTATAAATTTCAAACTTTTTGTCATCACCATCCCTCTGGTTCGAAGTATAAATACCTTTTTTACAAGCTCTACCTTCAATACAAAACACTTCTTCAAAATTAAGTTCCATTGTTAATTCGTCAAAACTTTTTCTACAAATATTGATGGATAGGTGGTTTGGCTGCACTACAAAAAAGTCTTTAGTGTTTCTACAAATATGTTAAGATTTTCGATTATGTTGTTAGGCCAGTAACTACAATAGTAACACGGTTTTACTTTTTGCAAGTTAAAGGAACAGCATAACATATAGCGTAAATTCGTCAAAACTTAAACATACTTCTACTTGTGTGTCACGATTTTGTTGTATGTTACTCATAAAAAATAATCCACAACACCAAATTGTTTACAAAGAGAAAAACGTTGCCTAAAGATGTTATTAGCTGTTTGGATGCCTTCACTGGGGCTCATCAAAGCTCGTGCTTCGTAATCTTTGACTGACGCCAGACCACGTGACCATGACACAGGAAAGACAAGTTGACACTTGATAAACCCGAGCTAGCGCACGTCCTGAGGCTCAGGCGTGAACCCCATGCTGCCCGTAATTACGATGTGATTGACATGCGTAGTCGCACTTCCATACTTATCAAGAGGTCCAAAACGAATAATACATCGCGATTACGGGCAGCATGGGGTTAATGCCTGAGCCTCAGGATGTGCGCTAGCAGCGCATTTTGGGTTTTTCAAGCGTCAACTTCGCATCGCAATATCTCGGGATGTAATTGGAATATTGTGATGCAATCAACGCCATTGTTTATGTGATTTGTCATGCTATGGATTGCTGAAGAAAAAGTATAGGGTGTCCATTTAAAAAAACATAAGCTTTTGCTTTTGTTTTAGAATGTTTCCAAATATGTACATTCATGGGCCCGAGCCGTACATTGATACCGGTGAAAGTCATTTTTCAATAGCTGTTATTGTTCCAGATATATTTTGGGTGGACAAGATAGCTGGCACGCCCTGTATAAGTATCATTAAAAACTTATAGTAACCTCCTTATAAGGGATCCTGAAAGTGGTGACCATGGGCTTATGTAAGGGGTTCCGGTTTTATGTGGGACACACTGTGCTATATTTCATCCCATCTCCACTTTCAAAGAACTCTACACAACTTTCAGAATTTTTATTTATTTATTTATTATGTTAGGAAGCTAGCTGAGGGGAACTGTGCTTCTATGAACATTTTGCTGGATTATATGATGATAATTTTCTTTATATCCATGGTACTTTCATTTCGATTTTTCTACTTTAACGGGAAGGAAAATGTGCAGATTTTGTTTAGCCTCAGACACTGCTGGACAGGTCAGTAAAGGATGAGAAGTATATGTCACTTTGTTTCTTATTGTGTTTTGTTTTTTCCTTGTTGGTAGGCTTGTCCCTAGCAGCAAGGGATCCTTACCCATCAGCAGAAGATCTAAGGAAATATGTTGGTGACCAAAACTTGTTCACTGCCATCTACTTCGAGCCAGCTGTTCATTGATTTTGTTACCTTATTACTATTGTTTTGACAGTGTAGTGACTCATCAAATTTTAAACATAAGAAATGGACAAGTAAAAACATATAGTAATTTTTTAAATTCATATTAAAGAATTAATAGTAATACAAGAAAAAATAAACTTACTTTTGTAAGTGTAATTAAAAATATATAATGCAGAGAGGCTTCTGTTGAAAGCAGGTAGGAGACATATGATACTTGTGCTGCAGAAGCAACGGCATAGCTCAATTGGCTCGTGCCGGTAATGTTAAACATACCAAAGGTCGTTGGCTCGGCATGAGCTGGCTCAAGCCAGCTCATCAGTATGTCTGACAGGACAGTTGTGGGGAAGGCAAATGGTTGACTTCAATTTATTGTGAAAATTTTCACAAAATGTCTTTCGCCTGTATAGAAGACTGTCCATAGAACTCTATTGCAAATAATTTTTGAATATTGTTCAAGTGTTTGGAATTCTCATTGTATTGGTTGAAAGGAAAACTTAGAACTAATTCCAGGTTCGAGTTTTGTTAGTGCAAGGTTAGCTCAACACGTGTTATGAAAATGGTTCAGGAATTCAAATGAGAATCCCTGGAGGGAACTCGGTGCTCTTTTACGAAATAAACTATTGCAGAAATTTACATAGCTGGTGTATGATGCTGACTGCAGAATGATTCTACTGCTGCCAACCTATGTTTCACATAAGGACCAAAAGATAAGCTAAAAGAAATTATAGCTCATATGAAGGCATATAAGCAGTAACTTTTTCCTTGCTTTATTTGGAAGTGGAACATGAAATGAAATGATTAGTAGTGGTACGAGGTACCCTCCACTACAGACAATATGCTGGCTTGCAGAGTATGTATGTAAATGTAGATAGTCTTCAGGCATGTCAGCCCCCCCTCCCCCAACAGATATGAATTATGATGTAATTAGCATGTCAGCATTCAAGGAGTAAGAAATAACAACCCTGCTGTTTTTGTCTTTTACTGCTACACTAAATAATCGTTCAGGTCACTGATAACTAGTGAAACAGTAAAATAAACAAAATGTCTTTACATTTATCAAAATGAAAGACATTTCAACACCTAAAAACACATATCTTACTCTTTTTCAATATTGCAAAGGGAGTCATTGATAAACTTCTGATATAGTTAAATCTGTATCTATAATAATGAATGTGTGTGCATATGCATATATGTATATATGTACTCCATGGCAGCTGGAGAATTTTATTAAATCTCCAGATTAATCGAGTGATCCTGACAAGTTTGGTAGCAATCAGATAAAGGTATTTATTAATGTATACATAAAAGCTTACATCTGGTGCTTGGAATGACAGTTGCCCTCCGAATGGAGAAAGATCCTACTGTTTGTATTTGTAACAGTAATGCTACTGCTGCTTGGAGCTCCAGCGTTGCTTCTGTTAGGGCATTACTGTCATTACAAGTGCTCGGCATATACTTTTGCCTATACATTAGACTCTGATATTAGTATGTAAATATGTATCAAACACTCTGATGATTGTATAAGCATGGTATGCATGGTGTTTAATCATATTGCTTAGAACATAGCAATTAGTAAAATATATAGATAAATAGATTTTTATAGGGTATAAGTGCGCCTCAGTTGCACAGTGCTAGAGTGCCAGGCTACAAATCCAAAGGTCGTGGGTTCGATCCCCACCAGGTCCTAGGATTTTTATCTGTCACTTTCCACTTCTTTCACCTCTGGCAGTTTGCTCACATGGAAAATACAGAGTAGCACCGTGGTTCGGAACCCACGTTAAACTGTAGGTCCCCCTATAACTGGCTGGGTAAGTCAGTTCGAAGGTCAGAAGAAGGCAATGGCATACCACCCTCAAACAGGATCATGCCTAGTAAAGCACTGTGGTGTTCAGACCAATCTTCGGATTGTTGACTGCTTTACCTTTATAGGGTATAAATTCCACCCACGCAAAGCCAGGGCGGTTCACTAGTTCTTTCATAAAATTATAATATTAACTGCTGAACATAAAGTGAAACATGTCTCTCTTATTGCTTTGGTTGATTTAAGTAACCGTAAAATCAATTATAACATCAGTACTTTCGGCAGTATAGGAGACCTCTCATCAGAAAACAGAAGCATTGATTCATCAATTGGCAGACATAGCAGAAAGAAAAGTTAAAAGAGTTAGCAGTATATTGTGCTGCCATCACCCCCACCTACCCACTCACACCTACATACCCATACACATAAGTGTGTGTGTGTGGGGTTTGGGGGGGGGGGTCATTTGCATGCATGCACGTGTGCTCTAGATCATGAGATGGTTTACTATAAAAGTTAGGGTTTCTATTATTCTCCTATGGCTGTGAATGATGCAATGCTTTTGCTTTACAGTGAATGATCTCCTTTACTATCAAAGTATTAGGCGAGTGAGGTGACGTAATGGTAACATACTGGACTCGCATTTGGGCTGATGGTCATTCAAATCTACCTCCATCCATCCAGATTTAGGTTTCCCATCATTTCCCTAAATCAGTGTTTTTCAACCTTTTCAAATATGTGAACCCCTTCCAAGTAAATATATTTAGGCAACCCTACCCCCTTCCTCAAGAATTGTACCAAAACTATGTTATTAAATTAGACAACATTGTCAAAGGAGGAAAACAGTGATCTATTTGGTATAATTAATATTACAAAAAAACTTCTTGATCACAAAACATTAAACAGTTTTTATTGATCGATTTCGACCAGATGTAGATCATCTTCGATACAAAATGTAGCCTGCAAGGATTAATGCAAATAATTACAAAAAGTTTAAGTACTACTTTGGATGCCATATAAAATACACACAGAATAATGTTACGGTGTTTAGCCATGTGGACAGTGCTGGACGCGGCCGTGCTGGGCTGTCATGGCTGTTCTCCTGCCAGCTGGTAACTACTGACTAGTGGCCACAAAGCCTCTGGTTAAATAGTGTATGAATTTGGCGCCAAGTCAGCAGCAGCCAACGGGAAAAGGCTATACAAAGAGTAGGTTCTCAGTAATGTATAAATTAATATATAGTCTGATAATAAAAATATATAAATAGAATTAAGAAGTATAATAAAAAAGGATAATATAAAAATGCTGTGTATTAAAATCTACATCTACATGGGATACACTGCAAACCACATTTAAGTGCCTGGCAGAGGGTTCATCGAACCACCTTGATACTATTTATCTCCCATTCCATTCTCAAATAGCACGCGGAAAGAAAGAACACCTGAATCTCTCCGTTCCAGCTCTGATTTCTCGTATTTTTTTCCGATGATCATTTCTACCTATGTAAGTGGGAGTCAACAATATATTTTCGCATTCGGAGGAGAATGTTGGTGATTTTAAGTTTTGTAAGTAGGCCACGCTGCAGCGATAAACGCCATTGTTGTAATGATTCCCATCCCAGATCCTGTATCATTTCCGTAACGCTGTCTCCCCTGTATCGTGACAGTACAAAACGAGCTGCCCTTCTTTGGACTCTTTCAATGTCCTCTGTCGAACCCAACTGATAAGGATCCCACACTGGGCAGCAATACTCCAAGAAAGGACAGACAAGCGTAGTGTATGCAGTTTCTTTTGTAGTTCTGTTGCATGTTTTAAGGGTTCTGCCAATAAAATGCAGTCTCTGGTTCGCCTTTCCCACGATATTATCTACATGTTCTTTCCAGTTTAGGTCTGAAGTAATAGTAATTCCTAGGTATTTTGTGGAATTTACGGCCTTCATTTTTGAGTGATTTATCTTGTAAACAAAGTTTAATGGATTTCTTTTCGTACTCATGTGATGTGGACATCACACTTCTCATTATTTAGAGTCAATCGCCAATATTTACACCATAGTGACATCTTATTCAGATTATTCAGCAGCTGGTTTTGATCTTCACATGTTTTTACTAGACGGTAAATGATGGCGTCATCTGCAAACAATATAAGAGAGCTACTTAGATTATCCCCTAAATTGTTTATGTAAATAAGGAACAGCAGAGGACCAATAACACTACCCTGTGGAACGTCCAATATCACCTCTGTTTTAGTCAATGCCTTACCATTGATTACTCCGAACTGTGTCCTCACTGACAGTAAATTCCCTATCCAATCGCAAATTTGGGGCGATATACCATAACCACGCAATTTGATTAAAAGCCGTTTGAGAGATACAGTGTCAAAAGCCTTTTGAAAATCAAGAAATACGGAGTCAATTTGCGAACCCTTGTTGATAGCACTCATCACTTCGTGTGAATAAAGAGCTAGTTGTGTTTCACATGAACGATATATTCTAAATCCGTGTTGACCTTGGGTCAATAGATCGTTCTGTTCAAGATGATTCGTAATATTTGAATACAGGATGTGTTCCAAAATCCTGCTGCAAATTGACGTCAATGAAGTAGGCCTGTAGTTTAGTGTGTTACCCCTCCTGCCTTTCTTGAATATAGGTGTGACCTGTGCAACTTTCCAATATTTTGGTACACATCCTTCTGTGAGAGAGCAGTTGTATATGGCTGTTAAGGAGCTATTGCTTCAGCATAATCAGATAGAAATCTAATGGGTATACAATCCGGACCAGAAGACTTGTTCTTGTTAAGTGATTTTAGTTGATGCACTACTCCGATGATATCTACTTCCATGTTACTCATTGCGGCCTCTGTTCGTATTTCGAAATCTGGAATATTGGTTTTGTCTTCTTTGGTGAATGAGTTTCTAAAAACTATGTTTAGTAACTCTGCTTTAGTAGTGCTGTAATTGGCAGGATCGCCCTTACTATCAAGCAGTGAGGGTATTGTTTGTGTTATGACCAAAACCTCTTTGAGTTTTCAGTCAAATTTCGAGAAAGAGTTTTGTTGTGGTAATTATTGTAGGCATCTCACATTGAAATCCTTGCTAAATTTCAAACTTCTGTGTAGGATCACCAATCCTGGGGATGTTGTGTTCGTTTAAATTTAGTACGCCTTTTCCTTTCCTTTGCTTTGGCATTATTGTCCTGATCTGTTTTGTGCCAAGGGGGATTGCCTCCTTCGTTTATTAATTTATTTGGTATAACACTATCAATTGCTATCAATACCACTTCTTTGAATTTGAGCCACACCTGGTCTACACCTACATTTAGTGTTAGAAACGAGTGGAACCTGTCTTTCAAGAAGCAATGTATTTTATTTCTATCTGCTTTCCTGAACAAATATACTTTTCGTTTATTTTTGGTAACTTGGGACTCTTGATATTCAATCTCGCTACGACAGCTCTGTGTTCACTAATACCTGTATATGTTTTGATGCTCAAGTGTGTTTTCACATCCATTTACAATTCTAGTTGGTTCATGAACTAATTGTTCAAAGTAATTCTCAGAGAATGCATAACAATCTTAATCAACAGGTGAGATTTAATGATTAGTATTAATTTGCGGCGAAAAAGGTGTCTGTTTAGCTGCCGGCAAACCTGCAGCAGATGACTCCTTCAAATTGTGTAAGTGAAACCGGCTTCTGATTAGAAGCGACATATAGTATATTAATTTTTATCTGCGTGTTTTCATTTGTTTGTAAATTTATACTGTGCTCTTGTGCATATTAGATTCAAATCCGCATCTTTATAGTCTTTGTTTGAGTGCATCGTGACAGTAGTTTTTTATTATTATAGTGTAGGTATTTCGGTTATCCTTCTATGCAACTGATTTAATGAAATATTTTATTGCCATATGCATTTCACCTTTATTTGGTAGGCGTCATCAGTGGCCTGTAATATGTACATGATTATGTTTTACAATATTTGATATTTACATTTCTTAGTCTCTTTAGGTTATGAACAGTTCTGATGCATTATTTAAGTATAGTTACTGTTATTTGGATGTTGTACTTACAATGTTTCGTGGATATTGCTTTACATTTAATGCTCATTGGTGGCTTCCGGCTGTTCTGCTTCAGTTATGTTCATTTTGCTGTATTTGTTGTTCCAGCACTTCGCAGTTTAGGATAGAGAGCCTTGGGGAAAAATAAAATGGGCTGTCTCAAAGGGTGTAGGTGGATCACAGGAAAAATGTATAGCTAGGAAATATCGTTATAACAGTTGTAAATTGTCGTAGCTGTGTCGGGAAAGTACCAGAACTCCAAGCATTAATAGAAAGCACCGAAACATACGTAATTGTAGGCAGTGAAAGTTGGCTGAAGCCGGAAATAAGTTCAGCAGAAGATTTTTGCAAAATATCTAACTGTCTACAGAAAGGATAGCTCAAACAAAATAGGTGGGGACGTGTTTGTCACCATCAAAAGTAGTATTTCGTGTAGCAAAGTTGACATTGATAGTCCCTGTGAGCTATTATTGGAACATCCCTTAGGCTGTGGCTAAGCCATGTCTACACCATATCCTTTCTTCCAGGAGTGCTAGTTTTGCATGTTTCGCAGGAGAGCTTCTGTGAAGTTTGGAAAGTAGGAGCCTAGGTACTGGCAGAAGTAAAGTTATGCGGCGGCATTGTGAGTCGTGTCAGGATAGCTCAGTCGGTAGAGCACTTGCCCGCGAAAGGCAAAGGTCCCAGGTTTGAGTCCCGGTTCCGGCACACAATTTTAATCTGCCAGGAAGTTTCATATCAGCACACACTCCTCTGCAGAGTGAAAGTTTCATTCTAGTTTCCACTCATTTTTAACACTAAACGTGAGTGTAGACCAGATGTGGCTCAAATTCAAAAAGGTGGTATCGACAGCAATTGACAGTTTTATATCAAATAAATTAATAAAAGAAGGAGGTGTCCCCCTTGGTACACAAAACAGGTCAGGACAGTGATTCAAAAGCAATGGAAAAGGCATGCTAAATTTAAACGAACACAAAATCCCCAGGATTGGCGGTCCTACACAGAAGCTCGTAATTTAGCGAGGACTTCAATGTGAGATGCCTACAATACTTATCACAACAAAATCCTTTCTAGAAAATTGACTGAAAACCCAAAGAGATTTTGGTCATATGTTAAATACACTAGGGGCAAAACACAATCAATACCCTCTCTATGTGATAGTAATAATGATCCTGCTGATGAAAGCGCTACTAACGCAGAATTACTAAACATAGCTTTTAGAAACTCATTCACCAAAGAAGACAAAACCAATATTCCAGATTTCGGATTACAAACAGAGGCCAGAATGAGTAACGTAGAAGTAGATATCGTCGGAGTAGTGAAGCAACTAAAATCACTTAACAAGAAAAAGTCTTCTGGTCCGGACTGTATACCCATTAGATTTCTATCTGATTATGCTGAAACGATAGCTCCTTACTTCACATCCATATACAACTACTCTCTCAAAGAAGGATCTGTACAAAAGATTGGAAAGTTGCACAGGTCACACCTATCTGCAAGAAAAGCAGTAGGAGTAACCCACTAAACTACAGGCCTATATCATTGACATCAATTTACAGCAGGGTTTTGGAACATATCCTGTATTCAAATATTATGAATTATATTGAGCAGAATGATCTATTGTCCCAAGGTCAACACGGATTTATAAACTACCATTCATGCGAAACACAAGTGATGAGTGCTTTTGACAAGGGTTCGCAAATCGATTCCGTATTTCTTGATTTCCAGAAGGCTTTTGACACCGTACCTCACAAATCGCTTTTAATCAAATTGTGTGGTTATGGTATATCGCCCCAAATTTGCGATTGGGTAGGGGATTTCCCGTCAGGTAGGACACAGTTTGTAGTAATCAGTAGTAAAACATTGACTAAAATGGCATTGATGTCGGGCGTTCCACAGGGTAGTGTTATTGGTTCTCTGCTGTTCCTTATTTACATAAATGATTTGGGAGAAAATCTAAGTAGCTCTCTTAGGTTGTTTGCAGATGACACCATCATTTACCGTCTAGTAAAATCATCTGAAGATCAAAACCAACTGCAGAACGGTGTGAATAAGATATCACTATGGTGTAAAACTTGGCAGTTGCCACTAAATAATGAGAAGTGTGAAGTCGTCCACATGAGTATGAAAAGAAATCTGTTAAACTTTGTTTACAAGATAAATCAATCAAAAGTGAAGGCCATAAACTCCACAAAATACCTAGGAAGTACTATTACTTCAGACTTAAACTGGAAACAACGCGTAGATAATATCATGGGGAAGATGAACCAGAGACTGCGTTTCATTGCTAGAACCCTTAAAATATGCAACAGAACTACTAAAGAAACTACATACACTGCGCTTGTCTGTCCTTTTTGGAGTATTGCTGCCCAGTGTGGGATCCTTATCAGGTGGGTTTGACGGAGGACATCGAAAGAGTCCAAAGAAGGGCAGCTCGTTTTGTACTGTCATGATACAGGGGAGACAGCATTACGGAAATGATGCAGGATCTGGGATCAGAATGATTAGAACAACGGCGCTTATCTCTGCGGTGTGTGCTGCTTACGAAACTCCAATCGCTAACATTCTCCTCTGAATGTGAAAATATATTGTTGACTCCCACTTACATACGTAGAAATGAGCATCAGAATAAAATACGAGAAATCAGAGCTAAAACGGCAGATTCAGGTGTTCTTTCTTCCCATGCGCTATTCTAGAATGGGATGGGAGAATGGGATAAAGGTGGTTAGATGAACCCTCTGACAGGTATTAAATGTGATTTGCAGAGTATCCCATGTAGATTATAATCAATATATATGCTAATGTGGCTAATACATATGCAGACCATATATTATTATATTAAAACACTGCATAATTATAAACTTAGTGGTGCTTTTATGCTGCAATACCATCTAGTGGGCCATTAGATATGGCGCTGTTACCATGGTAAAGGGAGGGGGAAAAATGCTAGCAATTGGTGAAGCTGTTGTCATGCCAACATAGAAGTTAATATGGTGGGAGCCAGCCACGGTGCCGAGCAGTCTGCGGCGTGGCAATCATGGTCTGCATGGCCGCTGCGGTCAGGGTTTCAAATCCCCCCTCGGGCATGGATATTTGTGCCCTGTTTAGTATAAGCTAGTTCATAAGTAGTTTGTAAGTTTAAGGACTGATGACCCTGCAGTCAAGTCCCATAAGCTCTACAAACATTTGAACATTTGGATATGGTGGGTAGGACACCGACTATCATCATGGTTACACAAACGCATCAATATCAAGAGTGAAGATCGTTAAGACATATTTTTCTATGTTCCTACCATTCGAAAAGCACTAAAATTATGAAAACTGACAGTGATGCATGTTAGAGGGTACTGTACGAAGGAAATAAAAGTTAACTTATCTTTGTCACTTGGTAAAATACTAATAAAATGTTATACAATGTGTCTTAAAGAGAATAAAATGAACAATAAAAGGTCCAATTAATGGTAGTAGGAACTAATAGCATGATAATAAAATACTATGAATAGTGAGATAGATTTTATAGTAGAATAATGTACTAGTATTATAATAAAATCCAAAAATTTCCATATCAGAAGGAAGTATGGCGGCTCCAAAGAGAGTCATAAAGGGATGTCGACTGTAGTCAAGATGTATCATTTAGAAGGCTAATGTACATGGTCTAGTGTTATCGTAAAAATACAAAGAACACCAAAAGAAAATTTAATGACAGTACAAACAACTAGTATCATAATAAAATATCAGGAGTGCGAAGATATAAGAAAATATGGCGGTTCGGCAAGTATTCTAAAGAGACAGTGATTGTAATCGTGATACAGTTTTTAGTAGACCCCTGTACATTAGCCTTCTTGACTACAGTCAGCATCCCTTTATGAACAACATGAGACCGTTAATTTTTTGGACTTGACAGTCACCAATAATGAAGGACAACATACCTTTCCTGTATCCAGAAAACCTACAGCAACAGATGCCATCATTCATGGTAAATCATGTCATCCAAACAAATATAAAAAAGCCTCCTTTTGTTCAATGTTGAACAGAGTGAACAAACTACCGCTACCATAAGAACAAAAACAAAAAGAAATTTCCATCCTTAACTCGTTCGCTGCGTCACCAGTGCGGGCTCCTAACGCTCTAGGCGGACGCCTGTAAGCGCACTTGCACTGAGAGCTGAAATCATACCCCTGCAAAAACTGTAACATTGAAAGCGAATATAATGTCTGCACAAGAGTTGGTGCTAGACATAGAAATACAAATACGCTTTAGCTGCATGCCGAATGCTCCAAGCTGTCTGACGCTTGTAATACGCATATATTGCAAACAATTCTAACAACGCCTCTGATTTATTGATTTTTATTGCAAACTGGGGAGAAAATGAAATTCAAACAAGCAATAAATTCGCTTTATTGAGAAAGAATTAGTCTGAAAACACTAAAAGGTTTATCAAATGGAGAAAAAGAAACAGGTCTCATCTACAATGTGGTGCTATGGAAACCCAATCCCATATTATAACAAAAGAATTTGCAAGCTGTATAGGCGATGTTTTTATAGCAAACCACTAAAGACGAAAACACACAATTGCAGACAGAAAAACGTTAAGTGATATTTTTTGGTGGCTTGGACTGACAAGAGTGCACAGCCAAACAAACTAAACTGAGTACTCAGCTAGCGTGCCGCTTATAAGCGTTACCCGCACTGGCATGTTGATCGCAGAAACGCTTATAAGCATCGGAAGCACTGGTGTGTTGATCGCGGAAACGCTCATAAGCGTCATTCGCAGTGAACGTGTTAAACAAATTGCTACTAACAATGGCTATAATGCAAAGTTGGTCGGCCACAGCAGATTAGCCGCAGGTGCTGGAGCGCCGTGTTGCGGTGTGCACGGCAATCTGTCGTCAGTGGTGTCGTATTTAGTGTAAAGTATTTCATAAGTAGTTTGTAAGTTTAGGGACAGATGACCCTGCAGCTAAGTCCCTTAAGCCTTACAAACATTTAAAATTTGAGCAAAGTTGGTTGACAATCTATACCAGAAGACACAGTTGCAGCAACCACAACCAAATATGAAAAGGTATTTCTCCAAAAAGGTGTACATGGTTAATGTTTCTGATAGGATTAATAGGTTATTTAAAAATACTGATATTTCATTGGCATTTTCTACCACAAATTCTCTGTTCCAGAAACTTAAACACAACATCAATAATACCCAAAACCCATTCTTAAGCAAACTGGTAGAAGTTTTAAGACCAGATTCAAAGAACACATGACAGGCACATCACGTAATAAATCCGTATTTGGGCAACACCTAACAAATGACAAACATTCAGAATGTGATTTAGAGCATGACTTGAAAATCCTGCATCTTGCTTCAAAAGGTTATCTCTTACTCTCAAAGAACTGGAGATCTTCATTCACCATTAAGAGAGTCCATCATCTCTTCTTAATGAAATCTTAGAATTCCACAATAAAACATATTTTGAACTGTTTGAAAATATTATTTGAAACTTGGGATACTCTTTTCTTTTATGTTGCACCTTCTTAGAGGTGACTTATGTACATTGAAAATCAGGTTCATGTTAATTCGTACATGAAATCTTTTAATTACAAACAATTGTATATTTATATAGACTGGTATGTTTCCCTTTTATCCAAATGTTCACATACAGGATGACCAACGTATTATGTTCGAAATAAATAAATAAATAAATAAATAAATAAATAAATAAAACTTTAAAAAGGGGGATCCCCATCTACTAATAACTATATCACGACTACAGTCACTGTCTCTTTAGAGTATCTGCTGAACCGCCATATTGTCTTATATTTTCGCACTCCTGATATTTTATTATGATACTTGTTGTTTGTACTGCCATTAAATGGTGTTCTTTGTATTTTTACCATAACACTAGACCCTGTACATTAGTCTTCTAAATGCTACATCTTGACTACAGTCGCCATTCCTCTATGACTCCCTTTGGAGCCGCCATGCTTCCTTCTGTTCTGGCAGTTTTTGGATTTTATTATAATACTAGTAGTTTATACTACTATAAAATCTATCTCACTATCCGTAGTATTTTATTACCATACTATTAGTTCCTACTACCATTAATTGGACCTCTTTATTGTTCATTTTGTTCTCTTTAAGACACGTTGTATAACATTTTGTTAGTATTTTACTAAGTGACAAAGATAGGTGTCCTTCTACACACTTCTTTGACTAACAACCCACCATTTTAACTACTGTGTTGGCATGACAACGGCTTCACCAACTGCTACCATCTTTGACCCCCCCCCCCCCCCCCCTTTATCATGGTTTCAGGAAACACCACCTTCATGTCCTAGGTCATGAATCACCTTTCTATTTTGTTCCCATCCTTTCTTCTTCCCTTCTCTCCCGCCTGATGAAGGAACTGTGTTCCGAAAGCTTGTCCTTTTTGTCCCCTTTTTTTCCATTTCTTCATTTATGTTAATATCGGCGGTACAGCACAAAGGTAATTACTGGCCAGCCATTCTATGTTGTTTGAACACCATTTTATTATTTTTTGTTGTTGTTGCATGCTCTATTTATTTATTTATTTAACCAGAGGCCTTATGGCCACTAGTCAACAGTTACCAGCTGGCAGGAAAACAGCCAGGACAGTCCAGCCCAGCCAGAGTCCAGCACTGGCCACATTATTGTAATTATTTGCATTAATCCTTGCAGGCTACATTTTGTTCCGAAGATGATCTACATCAAGTCGAATCCTGTCAATAAAAACTGTTTAATTTTTTGTGACCAAGACTATTTTTGTAGTATTAAAACTATGTTATCTCAAAGAAATAATTTTAATCTTCTTTCTTTTGCCTCAGCTGTCTTTTAAATTGTTGGATGAAGTTTATTTGTGTATATTTAGTAATTGTATCAAGTTGTTTTATCTATTGATTGGTTACTGAAAACGCTTTTAGACTTTGCGCTTATTCATCATTAACATACTGTATTATAAAACAATGTATGATCTATTGAATTCATAATTAATGTTACACACATTACTCCATAATTTTAGCATTAAATAAATTTCACTTAGGCATACTTTTTTTTGTATTACTGAACCCGTAGTTATTTTATGGTACTTCCTCTTGTGATTGAGCCCCCTCCCCTTACACGCGCGCGCGCGCACACACACACACACACACACACACACACACACACACACACGCTAGACTTTGTGACCAAACACCCCCCCCCCCCCCTGGGGGTCGCGACCCACAGGTTGAAAAACTGTGCTCTAAATCACTCCAGGGAAATGCCGGTATGGACCTTTGAAAGGGCACAGCCAATTTCCTTTTCTATCTTTACCCAAAAATTCTAGCATAGTCTTTAATGGCCCCACTTTTGACTTGAATTTAAAGCTTAATCTTCCTTTCTCAAAGTGTACATCCTACCAGAACATTCTTACTATACTATTAAGAACTAAACTTCAAAAGGAAGATGTAGCCATGATCTCAAATTTTATTCTTACAGAGTACTTGGTCCATTTAAGTACCCTGATGATGGTGCAAATTGAATTTATATTTTGTGCTATATGAGAAATCATTTTCTAACATTGTCTTAAATATTTCATCTGCAGAGCTTTACTCCCTTCATATCGACCAGCTCCAGACTACGAAACTGCTGTGCAGTTAAAATACAGAGGCTCTTCGCAAGCTGCAAATAATGTCAGTATGAGGCCAAGTAGTCAAATTAATTTACTATACAGCAGTCAGCCAGAAATTCACCAGTCACACATGCAAGATGTAAGTGAATATATAACAAATTATAAAATTATTTGTTGATTTGGCACAATAAGTGGTGTCTTAGTATCGGCAGAAATTTGGCAAACGAGGCTCTAATTTTTAGTTGTTGGATAGAAAGCTATTTTGAAAACTAAGTTGTATGTTATTCTGATCTTATGTTGAATCTCTTATATGCATTTTTGTAATTCAAAGACATTGTTCAGATCAAGTTCATTATCGTAACCAGTTTGCCCTTTTTTTTTTTTTTTTTTTTTTTTTTGTCAAGATGCCACATTCTGCAAGCTTTCATTTTTATGTCTTCTCCTAGCTACTAGTGAAATACGTTTCTATTTTATGGTTTGCTTATATATATATATATATATATATATATATATATATATATATATATATATATGTGAATTCAGATGTTGAGTGCCTCTTACAATCCTGTATACACCAATATCATTTGATATTATCGTAGAAGATAGGTTAAGGAAAGGAAAACCTAAGTTTTTACCTTTTGTAGATCTGGAGAAAGCTTTTGACAGTGTGGACTGGATTACACTCTTTCAAATTCTGAAGTCAGCAGGGATAAAATATAGTGAGTGAAGAGTGATATTTAATTTGTACAAAAACCAGACAGCGGTTATTAGAGTCGAAGGGCAGGAAAGGGATGTAGTAGTTGGGAAGAGCGTAACACAGGGTGTTGGCCTGTACACTGAGCAAGCTGAGAGATAATGCAAGGGTACATTTGGAGAAGAAATTAAAGTTCAGGTAGAAGAAATAAAAACTTTGTGGCCAAGAGATGAATACGGTTAGGATGTACATTGCCATTCTTATTCAGAAATGAAGAGGTTTGCATAGGGCGGGATAGAGTGGAGAGCTGCATCAAATCAGTCTGTCGACTGAAGACCACAAGAACATGTGTAATGTGATAATGGTGAATGGCCACAGATAAGGATAGGAAATGGAACTGGTCTTTTGTGTTGAATTTAGACAGTACTTGTTACATTGGAAAACCACTTGAAATCAATATCAGAATGATCAGACTATAATTTCATGTTATTTCTCTTTATAAAGAAAGTCGGAACACTGTAACAACACTTGTGTCAGAGAGTTCCATCTTATATCTTTTACATTTCTCTGAGATGCATTCTATCCTCTCTCCAATGAGCACACTTGTATTTCAGCTCTCTCTCTCTCTCTCTCTCTCTCTCTCTCTCTCTCTCTCTCTCTCTCTCTCTCTGCCTATCTATCCCCTCCCCCTCTTCCCCATTTTCTTTCTCTAGAAATGATTAGACTTTTCAACATCGTGTAATTAAAAAAACACCTAGTTGCACTAATATACTAAAATGCATACAAACATATACTACTAATTCCTCCCAAACATTTTTAATCTGCAGTGTCCACTACTTAATTTTTGTTTCTACCAGTTTATGACTTAAAAACTCAACAGGTATAAGACAATATTATGATTCTGGCTGCAGTAGCAAGAAAATACTATTTACCAGATAGATGTTGGGGTGAGTGCCAGGAAGCCACAATTAAAAAGACATCAGCTTAGCTTTCTGTCTGAAGATCCTTCTTCAGAACTAGACATACATATAACCACAACCACCTGCCACTGTGCCCGGACTGTGACAGGTGGGAGCAACAATTGGTGTCGGCAGTTTGTAGGAGTCATGGTACAGGTGGGGGAAGAGTGCTAGTGCTGCCTGGCTGAGTAGTCAAGCCCTAAATAGGGGCAGGGTAGACTGTTAGAAACAGTATTGTTTATCTTCTCTTTCCCACTACATAGCAATAAATTACCTCTAATTTCCCTCTCTATGCATCACTTATTTTATACACAATACTGTAATTTCCATGTAGCAGAACTTGTATTTTGGGCTGATTGTTGACCAACATAATAATCTGAGACAGTCTCATTGTCAAAAGTTCATGTTCTGTTATTGTGGTGAAACATTCTGTAGTTGCAATTGGAGGAAAATATTATAGCATCAGTTGCCAATGTGATCAGTACTGTACTGAAATGTTTTTTACAAATTTGTTGAGATTTATGTGTAGTTACAAAGTAACAGAGAGTTTATCAAAATTGTATACTGTGTGGTGATTTCAGACAACACCGATAACATGTAAAAGCACGAAAGGTTCTGAAGTTCAGTGTAATTCTGACCCGGAACTTCTAAACAAAGCATTTAATGATATTCAGTGTGGCAAATTAACATGGATAAAAGTGAGTAATTTGTATTGTATACCAAGGTCAACCTTACAAAATAAAGCGAGAGAAACACATAACAAAAAGCTTCAGAAGACAGTGCCAAATGAGCAAGAAGAAGATATGTTGAAGCATGGTATCTTGAGGTCTGCGCATTGGCAATTTACTTTCAGTAAATGGAACATTAGATATTTAGTGAAAGGCTACCTTTACAAATCTGGCCGAAAGGAGAGGAAATTTTCTAATAGTTTACTGGGAGAAGAATGAGTGCATTTCTTCCTCAAGTGGCATACAAAAGACTTCTCTGTTCACCCAAGTGAAAATTTTAAAAGTGCTCATACAGAAAGTGAACAACGAAACTGTTAAAATTTATTTTTCCAAACTAAAGCTAATGCTCCTAGTTAATAACGTAATTAACTAATATGAAACCAAAATGTGAAATGATCTGTGCAAGCAGCAGATAATTACAAAATGAGGGAGTAAGCATGCTGAGGGGATAACTTATCCAGTCTGAGAGAGTACTGAAGAGAGTGAGAGTAATATTTCACTTGCTCTTTTTCCACCTAATAGCACCAACCTCCAACTGCTGGATGTAATCTTCTTTGGGCCACTGAAAACAGCATGGTGAGCCATATTAACAGAATCCATCTTTTCAGTGACCAGGAACTCAGCAAACTCTGCAGAAAACATAAAGAGTAGATTTCACACTACTAGCCACCATGGTACAACAACCGAATTAAAAAACTGCTACGGAAGCAAAGGGAACTTCACTGCAAACATAAACATAGCCAAAGCCGTGTAGACAAACAAAAATTAAACAAAGTTAAATTTAGTGTGATGAGGGCTATGTGAGAGGCATTCAACAAGTTCGAAAGTAAAGTCTTTTTTACTGAACTGGCTGAAAATCCTAAGAAATTTTGGTCTTATGTCAAAGCGGTAGGTGAATCAAAACAAAATCTCCAGACACTCTGTGACGAAAATGGCATTGAAACACAGGGTGACACTCTAAAGGCTGAATTACTAAATGACTTTTCAAAGCTTTTTCACAGAGGAAGATTGCACTGTAGTTCCTTCTCTAGAGTGCCGCACAGATTACAAAATGGGAGATATCGAAATAATTGACAGAGGGATAGAAAAACAATTAAAATTGCTCAAAAGAGGAAAGGCTGCTGGATCAGATGGGATACCAGTTTGTTTTTAAACAGAGTACACGAAGGAACTTGCCCCCACCCCCTTCTTGCAGTAGTGTACTGTAGGTCTCTAGAAGAGCGTAGCATTCTGAAAGATTGGAAAATGGCGCAAGTCATTCCCGTTTTTAAGAAGGGACGTTGAACAGATGTGCAGAATTATAGGCCTATATTTCTAATGTCAGTTAGTTGTAGAATTTTGGAACACATATTATGTTTGAGTATAATGACATTTCTAGAGACTAGTAATCTGCTCTGTAGGAATCAGCATGGCTTTCTTCAAGAAAGGCGATTATGTGAAAACCAGCTCATGCTATTCGTCCATGAGACTCAGAGGGCCATAGACACGGGTTCTCAGGTAGATGCTGTGTTTCTTGACTTCCGCAAGGCATTTGATAAAATTCCCCACAGACGTTTATTGAACATAGTAAGAGCATATGGTCTATCAGACCAATTGTGTGATTGGATTGAGGAGTTCCTAGATAACAGAATGCAGCATGTCATTCTCAATGGAGAGAAGTCTTCCGAACTGGGAGTGATGTCAAGTGTGCCACAGGGGAGTGTCGTGGGTCCATTGCTGTTCACGATATATATAAATGACCTTGCAGATAACATCGGAAGTTCACTGAGGCTTTTTTGCAGATGATGCTGTATATAGAGAGGTTGTAACAATGGAAAATTGTATTGAAATGCAGGAGGATCTGCATCAAATTGATGCATGGTGCAGGGAATGGCAATTGAATCTCAATGTAGACAAGTGTAATGTGCTGCAAATACATAGAAAGAAAGATCCTATATCATTTAGCTACACTATAGCAGGTCAGCAACTGGAAGCAGTTAATTCCATAAATTATCTAGGAGTAGGCATTAGGAGTGATTTAAAATGGAACGACCATATAAAATCAATCATTGGTAAAGCAGATGCCAGGCTTAGATTCTTTGGAAGAATTCTAGGGAAATGCAGTCCAAAAACAAAGGAAGTAGGTTACAGTACACTTGTTCGCCCACAGCTTGAATACTGCTCACCGGTGTGGGATCTGTACCAGGTGGGGTCGATAGAGGAAGTAGAAAAGATCCAACGGAGAGCAGCGCCCTTCGTTACAGGATCTTTGGTAATTGAGAAAGCGTTACAGAGATGATCAATAAACTTCAGTGGAAGACTCTGCAGGAGAGACGCTCTGTTACTTGGTATGGGCTTTTGTTGAAGTTTTGAGAACATACCTTTGCCGAGGAGTCTAGCAGTATATTGCTCCGTCCTATGTATATCTCGCGAAGAGATCATGAAGATAAAATCAGAGAGATTAGAGCCCACACAGAGGCATACCTACAATCTTTCTTTCCGCGAACAATACGTGACTGGAATAGGAGGGAGAACTGATAGTGGTACTCAAGGTACCCTCTGCCACACACAATCAGGGTGGCTTGTGGAGTATGGATGTAGATGTAGCCTCATCCCATCTGATCCGGATCATGTCTTGTGGAAATTGCCTGATAATGAAGAGGGCATGTATTCCTAGTTTCAAAGAAATTCTTAAGAAATGCTTAAAGAATTCCAGTATCCTCCATATAACCCTGATAGTGCCTGCCTCTGAAAAGTTGACATTCCCTCTAGGAAATCAGTTATGGGCTGTGACTTCCAAGAAAATGAAAACAGTGTGGCAACAAGTGACCATGCTTCTAGTACTCATGAAAGCCAAGATGACCTGTCACCCAATGAAGAGGCTTTCCTCATTGTAGATTATAAATTCTTATCTGGAAACAAGTAGGACAAGTAGCACATGATGCAGCATTTTGTTGGTGCAATGTAAGTAATTGTGAATTTCTCTCACCCACACAAAAACAGTAGAAATGATTTGTGTTTTGTAATGCCCCTAATGAAGAGACAGCACAAAAAGAACAAGTTTCACCAGTATTTTCTACACCAATTGAGACGATAGTGATGTTTGGGGGGGGGGGGCATGAATTTTACTCAAAAACCTTAAATTTTTTGTATTTCCTTCAATTTCAAGTAAAGTTAAACACCCACTTTTATGTTCCAGCATTTTACGTTTTCCCACATTTTACACAATTTTTTTGTCGGTTCACAATTTTAATTTACCCCAGCTTTTGCATTAAGATATTTACTTTTTCTCGTGATTTACCATACTTTTATGAACCCATGTTCGAAGAGTTAAAAACTTACGTAATTGACATAAATTGATGCTGGCATGATTTTTGTTTTCAAGTTGTGTTTAAAACGTTATGCAGCAAAGTTGCTTGTCATTTTTTTTTTTTTTTTTTTTTTTTTTTTTTTTAGTGTATTGGAATGCATAATTCATGTTTCGTTGTTTATAGTTTTTGCTAAGTTGCAATGCAGTGGCTGATTGTCGCGAATGTAATTTACGATCGCTTCCGTCAGCCTTCACACTTACTGTTTTTCAAATGTCATTTTTCACGTTTATTATGATGAGTTTCGAGAATAAATTTATTCTCACTGTAAACTGAAAATATTTGTCACTACTTTTGTGAAGTTTCATAAATACAGTGAACAATAGTTTGTGTATGTGTGGTCTTTTGCACATTGGAAGGGGCAAAGTACCAGTACCAGTACAATATTTGTGCTTGACAACACGATTAAATTCTCAAAAATTGTCATCCAAAGTGCGAAAAAATACGAAGCATGAAAAAATTTGCAATTGGTGCATAATTTCATGATTTAAAGAGTGAATGACACAGATGCAGCATTCACGAAAACATCGATTATGAGGAATAAAATTATGCCAAATTTGTCCTACGAAGTTCCCAGTTTCTCATAAGCATTGCAATTCAGATAACCTTTATTATGTAATAAAAACAGTCCTTGCCTAGTTTTGTGATGTCTATTACATTATATATTGTATAAAAACTACAAAAATGCAAGTGTGATCCTATAAGCAAGTTTTAGCCCAAAAAAAGTTATTTCCCATATTTTACATCATTTCTTAAAATCCCTACTGTCATTATATTTCACACTTATGCCGGCAGTTTATTGATTTGAATAGGATATTGTAGCATATCAATAGCATAGCAAACTGATCTATTACAGTCAAGTTTTCCATTTATCAGAAAGGAATGTGACAAGTGAAGAGATTCTAAGGTGACGCACACTGTTAAATATAATGAATTTGCTGAAAAACATGATCAGGGTCATATTTAGGGTATGCAACACCCCTGTGCAGTAATTTATTTTAGCCCCGCCCCCCCCCCCCCCCAGCATCTGGGATTCTCCACTGCTATCAACACTGCAACCTGAATTTTAAAATTTATTGCCGTAATCCAAACTCTGAATAATGATGATTTCAATTAACATTAAGGTAATTGTAAAATATATAAAATAAAAAAATAAAGATTACAAAGTTTTGCGGGTGGAAATTAGGGTTGTGTCCGAGTGGTTCGGCCGAATCCAGATTCGCCGAATCTAGCACACTGGGTTCGGATTCGAGATTCGATGCATAATGGCCGAATACTACCGAATTCCGAATCCAAAGTTTATATGGAAACCTTCAGTTACGAATGTTGTAGTTAACTTTGCATAACAGTGCGCTTTCGTTTGCGTTATTTACATTATTGTTTCATAGATCCGCTGAAAGACGTGACGTCATAAAACGGGGTTAAATCTAGTACAAAACGAACGAAGTTCTGAATGGCACTAGGAGCCGCCACAAGTTAGTTTTCCGTCTCGTCAAAGCAGTGCTACACACACCCCGTTTACATGGGCTCCCAAAACCGGATTTCGTAAACAGATTTCCCAATTCCGCTTTTGGTTGGTCATGTAAACACTCCAAAAGCAAAAAACGGTTTACGAAAATCGGTTTTCGTCTTCCGGAAGATGTGTTACATGTAAAAGTAGTGAGTGGCTTGCTACGTAGGCGCAAATGTAAATACTGGCGCTAAAACTTTTGCACTCGTAAGAATAAAAAAAGGAATTCGAGTCTAATTTCCACTTTATTTTCGACTATTGAATTTTAACACACCATTCAACGAAGGAAATAGAACTTTAGTATTGCTCAACTTCAAATGTAGCAGGTCACGTTGGTAACAGGTAATTTCCTAGGAACCGTATACATCGAATGAAACGGCGATACAATCGATATATCAGTAGCAAGGAACTTTTTTTTTTTTTTTTTCGCTTTAAAATAATGTCGATGTTTTGACATGTTTCAGTTCCCAGCACTTTACCACATTAAGTTAGCCCAAAACATACATTGTAAAGTTGATTTTGGTAATCAATAATATTTAGCGTTGTTGTTTCTTCAATTATTTTCGACTATTGAATTTTAACACACCATTCAACGAAGGAAATAGAACTTTAGTATTGCTCAACTTCAAATGTAGCAGGTCACGTTGGTAACAGGTAATTTCCTAGGAACCGTATACATCGAATGAAACGGCGATACAATCGATATATCAGTAGCAAGGAACTTTTTTTTTTTTTTTTTTCGCTTTAAAATAATGTCGATGTTTTGACATGTTTCAGTTCCCAGCACTTTACCACATTAAGTTAGCCCAAAACATACATTGTAAAGTTGATTTTGGTAATCAATAATATTTAGCGTTGTTGTTTCTTCAATTACAGTATTATAATATGACTTTCTACATAACACGTCGCCACTCATAACCTCACTTTCAACATGGAGTACTGGAAAAAGCGAATTGACGTGACGGAGAGTGTGAATACAACTTGATGTGACGGATCCGTGACATGACGTGACGTTGACATAACGGACAGTGTGAATCGGCCTTAATTCGTTGTCAATGGACTTTTCAGTCAAAGCTATGGTCGTTAGACTATAGGTACCAGTATTCGAACAAGCGAATGTTATGATTTTTACGAATATGTCATGATTTTAAAGGATGTGGCTAAGCAGGAACCTAAGAGTACAACTTGTTCACTCACAAGTTATGTTGTACTCTTAGGTTCCTGACTAAACACATCCTTTAAAATCATGACATATTCGTAAAAATCAAAACATTCGCTTCTTCGATACCTATCGCACAGACCTATCGTTTCTAATATGAAACACTATCCGATATATATCGATCGCACTGCCGCTTCATTCAGTGTACACGGCTCCTAGGACATCACCTACGATTCTTGCATGAGTTGTCTCATTCTAATTTTGCGTATTCTTTCGTCGAATTATGTGAAGTGCTGGGGTATGTGAACCTTAGAGAAGCACTAGGATTTCAAGAAGAAAGTCATTTAGTACCGTATGTGGAAAAAAAGTTCTAATCGTGTGCCATTCAGGCGGGATAACTTCAATTCAACAAACATCTGACGTCTGTTTCAATAAATCCGGTTAAATTATATGACGCTTCTCGCCGGGCTGCAGTGGTTATGTTGGCACCAGTGGTAATGACGGCAACTCAGATGACCAATAAAGGTTTTTTTGTGACAACTTCAATTAAAACAAAAATTATTTTTTTCTGAACGGACAAGGGTACATACAAGAACATGTCAACCATAGAGCAGGTACAGTATTAATTTAACTGCAAGTGAAATGAGCAGCAATAACACTCTGTACCTCGTGAAAAATATTAACGCAATTCTACACTTCATTCGGTAAAATTTTACGACACTTCTCGCCGGGCTCCAGTTCTTATGTTGGCAACAGATGAACAATGAAGTGTAGAATTGCATTAATATTTTTCACAAGGTACAGAGTAAGTGTTATTGCTGCTCGTTTTACTCACAGCTAAATTAATACTGTACCTGCTCTATGGTTGACAGGTTCTTGTATGTACCCTTGCCCGTTCAGAAAATAATAATTTTTGTTTTAATTGAAGTTGCCACGAAAAAACATTTATTGGTCATCTGAGTTGCCGTCATTACCATTGGTGCCAACATAACCACTGCAGCCCGGCGAGAAGCGTCGTACAAGTTAACCAACAAAATAAATTAGCTTTGGATGTATAATAAATTTTATAATGGCTTATATAAGTGACTATAAAATCATAAACATTTACACATCCTATTTTTTAAGAACCTATTTTTCAAACTTCCAAAATATCTACTCATATTTTCAGGTTTTATTTTTGATTCTTCACCTTTGAAAAAGGAAAAAAAAAGTAATTCTTTCCTTTGTAAGACTTCATTATGCAATTATTTTTTATTTCATCAAAATGAAATAGTTGGTAATAGAGTGAAGAAAGTTTCTTATTATCTTTTAGAGCATCTAAACAACATGTATATCACAAAATGTTTCATAAAAATTTCTTTTAAGAGGATAAGGGGGTATTAAAAAATTCTGAAATTTTTATTTCTTAAATTTTACTGTAACATTGTAATTTGAGATCCATCACAGAAGGCTTTATCTTCATCACTGGCTGTGATAGGGTAGTAATTCTTTTTAAATACATATACTTGAGTTGACAGATTATTTGGGTTCGAGATTCGATTCGGGTTCGGGATTCAGCACATGTTATATTTAAGATTCGGTATTCGGATTCGATTCGGTAAAATTGGGATTCGACCCATCCCTAGTGGAAATATTACAATTTTGACAGTGAAATAGAATTTTAAATATTATTTTAATGTTAATTGAAATTATCATTCAGCTGAACATGTTGCACCTGCCTAGATACGGCCCAGAACGTGAGTATATTTCCTAAGTTGCTGAGACGCATACCTATTCTTTTTTTAATTTAAAAAACAATGCTTTCAAATAAACTAAAAATTTTCTCAAGTTTTATACATTAATTTTTGGTTTGAATATATTATGGATATATGGTGATACCGATAATTGTGTATTAAGGACCTTAATTGTGGATCTTTGTGTTTATTTTGGATTACTCATGGGTTCTTTGTGCATAAAAAGTGCTTTCCTTCAAATGCACTCATATATTTAGCACTTTTGATTTGTAAGCAGTTGAAGATATGTAGAAAAACTGTTAAAGAATAATAATTGCTTATACTTCATACTTATGAAAATGATTATTCCTTGAAAAACCTGGAAAAAAATAAGTTTGAGAATTATTTAGGGTATGCCAAATATCCTTTTCTCCCTGATTTTGTTCAGAACCTCCACATTACTTATGCAATCCACCTACCCGATCTTCAGCATTCTTCTATAGCACCACATTTCAGAAGCCTCTATCCTCTTCCTGCCTGAATTATTGATTGCCCACATTTCACTCCTGTACAAGGCAGCACTCTACACAAGTGCCTTCAGAAATGACTTCTTTACACTCAGACTAATATTCGATGTTAACAAATTTCTCTTTTTCAGAAACAATTTTCTTCGCATGGCCATTCTGCATTTTATATCCTCTGTACTGTGACCATCATATCTTGTTTTACTGCCCAAGTAACAAACACATCTACCATCTTTATCATTTCGTTACCTAATCCAACTACTTCAGCATTGCCTGATTTTCTTAGACTGCATTCCATTACCTTTTTTTTGCTCTTGTTAATGTTATCTTATATCCTCCTTTCCAGATACTGTCCATTCCATTCAATTGCTCTTCCATCCTTTGCTGTCTCTGACAGAACTATAATGTCATTGGCAAAGCACAATGTTTTTATTTCTTAACACTCAACTTTAATACTTTCTCGAAATTTCTCTACAGCTTGCTTGATGTACAAATTAAATGACATTGGAGAAAGGTTACAACCTTATCTACCTCCCTTCCCTACCATTGCATCCTTTTCGTGCCCTTCACCTCTTTATAACTGCTGCCTGGTTTTTGTATATGTTGTAAATAACCTCTTATTCCCTATATATTACCCCTGCCAACTTCAGAATTTGAAAGAGTATTCAATCAACATTGTCAAAACCTTTCAGCAAATCTACAAAAGCTAGAAATGTAGCTTTGCCTTTCCTTAATCTATCTTCTAAGATAAGTTGTAAAGTGAGTTTTGCCTCCCATGTTCCACATTTCTCCTGAATCCAAACTGATCATCCCCAAGGTCAGTTTCTACCAGCTTTTCTAGTCTTCTATAAATAATTTGTGTTAAAATGTTGCAATTTTACTTATTAAACTGATAATTCTGTAAATTTCATACCTGAGCTATTGAAATCATATAGAAATAGAATAAAAAAGTCAATTTAGGTCCACATTCACATCAGAAGGTTTGAAACTCTGGACAGAGGTTTAAAATATACATGTGTCCGAAATCACCCCAGTCCCTGGGTGATCTTGGACACTTTGTCTGTGTCAGGCAAGCATAAAAAATTTCTGTTTTAGAATATTGAATTGTTTATACATACACCCCACCATTTCTGTAACATACAACCCAACATAACAAAACCTATGAAAGTTATAGTGAAAATAATCTCAAACATGACAAAAGTCACCACATTTCATGGTGCACTAGAGTAATTGGAGGCTTAGTGCAAACAGGGAAATGGCAGAGCTAGAGGAGGACATTAGCAAAGGTTGAGACCAGGGGGTTACAGAAATCTAGGATATACCACAGGGATAATATAATTTTGGCTTAGTGCATGCGTATTCATTTTTTTATTCTGTAAATGTGATGACTGATGTACAGAACAGGTCAGAGTTATAGAATGAAACAACAACTTCTCCCCTAGCTTCCAGAATCAGAAATTTGCATCCATCTTTATAATAGCACTTTCTGTAGCAAAAATATTTATGTTTATATGTATGTTGTTTCAGAATATCAGTTCATATCACTATAAACAGTATCCAGATGTAACACAAGTTGAGCGGATATATCTTGATTCTCGGAGAGAGGAGCCTCCAGCACACATAAAAGGCCGACCCGAGCGCAGTTCTCAAACAGTATTACACACCTATAGGTAGATACATCAATATCTTTTCTTTTAATGAGAACAAATGATATATATATATATATATATATATATATATATATATATATATATATATATATAAATTAGTTTTAAAAATTGCACTTATTTGATATATTGTTTGATTCCTTAACATTTAATTATTTTCTTGGTCATAAATAAATTATCTAATGGAAGGATATTCGGTAAAGCAAGTGCATATTCTGTACAAAAAATAACGACAAACTACTCTAACATTAAAATCTAAAAGAATAAGTCAGTAATACATTTTTTTGTTTAATAAATAAGTAACTTATTAATGAGACTTGAAATGTAGCATTTATTTTTTGGCAGTTTTCACAACTATTTTTAGCAAAATTAGCATTTATTTTATTTATTTCCTTTAATGGTTAGACACAGAAATTTTATAGATTGACTATTGTCATTATTGGAGAACGTCTTGACTGGAACATCTGCTTTTGCAAAAAGTCAACAGGTAGTTTTATTTATTATTATTATTATTATTATTATTATTATTATTATTATTCTTTCCTGAAATTACCTTGATATTCTTTTGTGGCTGTATATCAGCCTTCAACAAATGATCATGCCATTGAGAAGTTCCAGAATTTACCTGCAGCTGAACTGAACTAGTCTCTAATTTAAGGTGTTTCTCAATTTTATTTTTCTTTTCCCACTCAATACGGTAACTACAAAATCTGAGGAATATTAATTTCGTCCTTTCCTGGTCATTCGGAGCCATACTGCCCATACTTGATATCACTACAGACAAAGCATTTACTATAGAAGTGGAACCAACTAACTGTATTCACATATTAGGGAAAGAATTAAGTGTAGAAACTGGACAAAAAATAACCTTAGTCACACTGTAATGGGTGAATTTTGACATGTTCAAAATACACAGATAATTTTTGTTTTCCAGTTGCTATACTGCAGACTTTTTGTATTAGCATACGGCTGTAAGCATAAACAAAATGGAATTTTACCGCCAGAGGGAAGAGGAATGGTGCAGAGAAACATGTTCAGCCTAGCTCTGACAGGTCTGAAGCCTATACCCGTATTCAGTAAAAGCAAAACTGACACATGCTTACAGGGATCACCAATCGCTTCTTTTATTGAGAGGGGTCACCATCATTCAAAATCTGTGATATAACAGGCTTAGTCCATTCATTCATTTCAAAAATGAAATGTAAACAACAAACAAGTTATTACCGTACTTCACACACCAGTTGTCAATAATAAAATATATATGTCAACACGACATGTTTCGGGATGACATTATCCCATTATCATGTCTGTAAAACAAGGAAACGTAGAATAATAAGGGCACTAAATACAAACAACTGTACCAACAAATATGCCAATGAAACTAGCGACCTACCATAAAACTTATCTGCTGTTAGGACGCATAGTCAAACAATAGCTGTGTATGTACATTGTCAAAAATAAAACTTTGCGCAGTACCACATGTTTGTCTGATGGCAGCAAGTTTTGCACAAATGGACAGCTGATCTAACTTCAAAGATTGTCCATATGTTTAACCCCTGTCAGTGGTGGCCAAAGATATTCTAATCAACATTATTCTTAAAATCAGTCATTAAATTACAGGATCTTTAAAAGGAAATACGTTCCAAATTTTTCAGTGAAGTTGAAAGCACAAAGTCAATATTTAATACATGCACATACATCAGTGTTTCTTAAGGAGGAGGTTGCTAAAATGTGCTCAGTAATGGTTTTTAGACAGTTCCGTCATTTTGTTGAGCATGCTGCTGGAATCCTCTCTGACTGCACAATAGATCTCAATTTCTTTGAGATTTTATAGTAACCAACCTTTGTTCTCATAGTGTATGACTTTCAAGCTATAATTTATAGAGCCCAATGAATGTTGTTCGATTTTCAGGTGTTTTGCACTGTAGATGAACCATTCCCTCTATTACTGTGCTCTTTAAACCACACCTTAAAATTCCTTCCCCTTTGTCCTATATACTTCATTTCAAAATCATTACACTTTATTTGGTATACCCCCACTTTCCCCATCCAGCTCTCACCTGCATCAATCTTATGCTTCAGCCTATTTTCTAATTTATTGTCTGTTCCAAAGTCAATTTTAACATCTCTCTTTTTAAATAGTCTCGCCAATTTGTAGGAGACGGGTCCCCAGAATGGTATAACCCAGTATTTGTGCGAATTTTCTTCACGTAGTTGATTCTTAGATGTTATCGTCTTTTCTAATCTATCAAACATGCATCATAATTATTTTCTATGGCAATCTGTCTAAGAGCCTCCATTTCAGCTTCCTTGTTTTCAGGGGTCAACGGAATTCTATTTACTCTATGAAGTACACTTTTAAAAAAGGCTGTTTTGTGGCTATGTGGGTGACAAGACTTTATTAATGACAGCACCTGTAAATTTGGGTTTCCTATAAATGCCTAACTTGAGCTTATTAATGTATTCTCAATCTTAAACTCGAGGTAATTTAAAATTCCTAGCTATTCTTCTTCAACTGTGAATGCTATGCTCTTATGCATCTTGTTAAGCCAAGTCATTTATCTCCTGGTAGGTATCTTGATTAGAATATCTTTGGCCACCATTGACAGAGGTAAAATATATGGACAATCTTTGAAGTTAGATCAGCTGTCCGTTAGTGCACAACTTGCTGCCATCATACAAACATGTGGTACAACACAAAGTTTTATTTTTGACAATGTACATACACAGCTATTGTTTGACTATCCGTCCTAGCAGCAGATACGTTTTATGGTTGGTAGGTTGGTTTCATTGGAATATTTGTTGGTACAGTCATTTGTATTTAGTGCCCTTATTATTCTACGTTTCCTTGTTTTACAGACTTGCTAATGGGATAATGCCATCCTGAAACATGTTGTGTTGACATATATATTTTATTATTGACAAATGGTGCCTGAAGTACAGTAATAATTGTGAAACAGTTGTATGATGGCGTCTCAACAGATGAACAACCAAGTTAATTGTTACTATACAATTTCTTGCTTGCAGTGTTTGAATTGTGTTGTAAAAACAGAACTTCCGGCTTAATCTCTAGTGGCATTTGACAGAACCGCAGTTCAAACACCAAAAACTGCCCCATTAAAAGTTTCCACAATTATATAATAATTCAAATTTTAGCATCCAGACAAACCTGTGTGTCTGTCTGATCCAAAATGCTAGGTCCCATGCCTCTTGGCTACTACATTACATTACACACACACACACACACCAACCTTATAATTTTGTTGCTCACAGTTGGTGCTGGACTGGAGAATTGAGCACACATTTTAATTAACAAACATGTTTGTATGTACATATCTTCCCAAATTTGGCTTTACCAGGTTATGTAAAATACTACTAATGGAAAATTCTATTAAATTTTTGATGATTATATGCAGAAAATAAAGCCATTTCACACTATCTCTGATAAAATATTTAGTGTCCATAAAGTTCACTAAAATAGATTAGATTACATAATTTCATGTTTTCACATTTTGATGCAAAATTTGCATCATTTTCACATTAATTGCAAAATGCAAATTATTCATATCCCTAATTATTAAGGAACTGGTGAAAATCAAATTTTCCACCATTTCCTTTTATCCGACTTCAAAAAATGTGGTGGTTCTCGATTTGACTGTAAATTTATTTATTTTAATATGTTGGTTACCTCAAAACCTTCGACTGTATGGACCAGTTTTGATGGTTCTTTTTTTATATTTGAGAGCTGGTGCTTCCTTGTGGTCCCATTTCAATTTGGTCCAGTCCTGACAATGACATCCATAAGAAAACCATATGTCTTAAATTTGCATTATGTATGTGTGCGACAAATAGACTAATAATTCAATATCACACCAACTAATTTTCATGATTCTTTTTTTTATTGGAAAGTATGTACTTTGGGTAATTTGATGATAGTTTGGTTAGGTTCTGATTATGTCATCAATGACAAAGTAACGGAACTCTTCAATTCTTAGGAGCAAACTAATGAGACTCAGCCGACTCTTTTATAGGCTATTCAGATATTTGTCACACCTACCATAATGTCGTTATGGTCAAGTAATTCCCTGTTCAAAACCTTTTTCATGTAAAGCCACATTTTAATGTCTATTTTTGCACTCTTCTCAAGTCTCTTTTGAAACTGTCCTTGAGGTAGATTTCCTCTGTGAGATAGGTGTTTCTTCCTGACTTTGTTTGTTTCCTTTAAACGGCGCTGTCTCATATGAGCAGCACATTTAGTAGGCCTACCCCTATTCTGAAAAATTAATTAGTTTACTTCAGATTCACTAAAAATCAAAAAATGGAAACTAATTAAAAAAAAATTAATATGCACTAAAAAAAAAAAAAAAAAAAAAAAAAAAAAAAATATATATATATATATAGTTGTGCATACTTCTACAACATATTAATCAACTTACTTTTTCTACCCTTCAATATGTAGGTATGATCTATGTGTTTACCACAGATGAAGATAGGTAGGTACCTTCCCACTTTAAATTCAACAGATACCTATGATCAAAATATTTTTTAAGAGTTCTCCTAAGTAAAAGGAAATGAAAAATATTAGACTATCTAAAAGTCAATAAAGTTGTTATGATAATCTAATGTAGTTACAATTATTGCTATTTTTGGATTCTGTGTCAGCCAAGGAAACACTACAATATACCTGGGGGGGGGGGGGGGGGGAGAATATTGAAACCTAAGTCAGATTGGATGCTTCCTTGGCTGACACTGACTCCATTAATAACATTAATTGTAACTACGTAGAGACGAACATTGAGCCACCGACAGACACAAATAAAAGACACACACAATTCTTATTATTATTAACATTTCTTACTGGACCTTCCATTGTTGTTAATAATTGTAAGTACATTATATTATTGTAATAACTTTGAGTGACTTTTCAGGAGTCTAATATTTTTCATTTCGCTTAGGAGAACTCCAAAATATTTTGATCATTGTTTGTTATTCATAGGTATGTGTTAAGTTAGATTTGAAGTGGGTACGTACCTACCTATCTTCTTGCATGGTAACCACACAGATCATACCTACATATCTATGAGTAGAAAAGGTAAGTTGATAATTAAGTTGTAGAAGAATACACAATTATTTTTTCACTTTTTAGTGCATATTAATTTGTTTTGGAATAGTTTTATTATTATTATTATTATTTTAAGTCAGCTTTTTTTTCTTTTTTTTAAATTTTGGTTATTTCATAACTGCATGTCATTGAGAAACAATGTATAAGACTATCTATATCTTTTAAAGCAGCGTTCTTGAATACTATTTTGTAGAAATTTTAGGATTTTATAAAAAATTATCTTTAATTTGGAGTAGTGTTTGTTTGATTTTACAAAGCTGATTAGAAGAATAAGTGCTTTATACGATTGTTTAATAATCTGTGTTGTAGTACCCCAGAACTGGATACAGTTGAGAGCCAAATGGTTCAGAATCTTCAGATGCTGCATCTGTACAAACCCCCACCACCTTACCCAACAAGCAGCAACAGACCAAGCAGCAACAGCACACCAGACTTGGCCTCACAAGGGTTCCGACCACAGCAGCCACAGTTTGCAGTTCCTCAGGTTAGTGTTCCCAGCAAGTGTGCATGCTTTCAAAACAAAACAAACAAACTACAACCTGAAGATGTATTTAACGATTGGTGGAAACTGTTTGCAGACAATCCTTGTTCCTTCAGCAGCATATTCCACTAACTCTCTTCTGAGATTGGCTGTAGATTAACTCTGTTATGAGTGGTGTGCATTTTCTGCCCTCTTAGTATTTTTAACGTAAGATACAGTCTTCTCTGTTCTTCGTGGCTTATTTCCACATCTGAAACAAGTATCTCCCACCTACTCGACCTCGTACCCATTGACCCATGACTACTATAGACTGGAAAATAGCACAGGCCATGCCAATACTCAAGACAGGAAATAGAATAATCCATTGAATCTCCCCTCAAGGGGCTCACAGTTCTTTAGTGAGTACATGCGTGGTGAGCATGGGGCCCCGAGCTAATGCAGTCTTTCTTCCTTCTTTCCTTTCTGGACTGCATTTCCTTTTCCTTCCCCTCTTTTCCCATCCTCACTCCTTCACCACTCCACCAGAGTACTGATGACCTTAGCAATTTTGTACCCCTATCCCAAACAAACAAACAAACTAATTAACAACCAACCAACCAATCAATCCATTGAATCAAAGAATCATTCACAGATGACTATTTGAAGTAGGGGTTTGTAGCTGTTGTGGTTTTGCGTGCCGTGTTTAACACAGCCACCGTGTGATTCCGCGTGACTGACTATAGGGGTGCTGCTCTCTAAATAGTGCTATGGCAGCGCCAACCAGAATTCAGTGCGAGAAAGAGCACAGCTACGAAGACAGTTCCTGTTTAACCACTTCAGTGTGTACATGCATTAGCTTCTCAAGTATGTATTGTTTTGTATGAATTCTGGAAGTGGAATTAAAGTTCATTTAAAGTACTACAAACCAACACTTGTTGAGAAGATAACATTCTTGTATAACAGTCAACTATTAATCTCGTTAAGTAATGAGTGCTAGTGACGGGAATCTCAGACTTATTCATATTCTTAGATTTCCAAAAGGCTTTTGATTACGTACCTTGCAAGCCACTTTTAATGAATTTATTTAGCATATGACAATTCAAAACATAGTTTCACATGTGTTACAGATTACCAATTACAAATGTTTAACCTTAGATTATATAACAATTTTCAGCATTATGGATTTATAAATAAACATCCACTTTTTTTATATACTTTCTAGAATAACTAGTCCCAAATAAGAAGTCTCTGAATGTTCCACAGTATGCATGGTTTCTGCAGTCCTTCACAATATGTTGCACAGTTCGCCTCTCTGCACCACAGTCACATCCGGGAGGGGGGGGGGGGCGATTTTTTCCCCATTTGTGGAGCGCATCTGCACATCTCCCATGTTCGGTGAACATTCGGTTGAGGGTTGTCCACACGGCACGGGACTGATGGAACCCGAGCAGGGAAGTTTTGTCACCATTGTTCAGTCCATGACTGAGGACATCGAACTTGCTTACCAAAAGGTCCTTGGCTGTTGCAGTGGCAGGAAGTCTTGATCTGTGCCTTCTCTGTTTGGCACGGGCTACACCTTTTAGCAGTGGTAACTGAGGGTTACCCAGGATTTTTTTTATATTCAGGCATGAGGGTGCACTTCCTTCTGGCATATGGCAGTGGGATGTGATGCAGTACCAGCACCAGTAAGTGGGAGTAGATGTAATTATCCCACTGATAATTCACATGCTCTTGCACAGCTGTGTGTTAACTTTCTGTGTGTAGGTGGTGTTCAGCCACATTGGTGCACAATATTCTGCAGCTGAGTAGATGAATCCAAGAGCTGAAGTTCACAGCGTGTCCGTAGTGATGTCTAGGTACTTAGGATGTGTGTTGTAGCAAAGTCTGTTTCCCTCGAAATCAACATTTAGGGTTCAGTCAGCAAATTTCTTGCAGAGATGGAAGCAGGACACTTCTGTTTTATTTGGGTTGGGCCATAATCACCATTGGCAAAAATATTTGCCTAGTCTATTCAGGCTTGAACTGAGGACTTCTTCAGTTATTTCAAACGTGCTGTGCTGAGTAGCAGTGGCCCAGTCGTCTGTGTAACCAAACTTTCTAGATTGTGTTTTAGGCATGTCAGATAAATACAAGCTGAAGAGTAGAGGAGCAAACACAGAATCTTGTGGTAAGCCATTATTCGATGTTTTGGGAGTGCTAATATTGTTTTCTACTACAACAGAAAAACGTCTGCAGTTAAGCATGTTGTCAATAAGTCGTGCTGTTTTCTGGTGTGGGATCGCCTGTAGGAATTTTTAAATCAGACCCTGTCTCCATACTGTATTGTAGGCTGCACTTAAGTCTATAAAGGCAGCAGATGTTTCTTGCTTCATCTGGTATCCTACTTCTATAAAGGTGGTTAGAGACAGGACCTGATCAGCGGAGCTTTGTGATGGTCGGAAGCCAGCTTGCTCCACTGGTAGTATCTCATAAATCACTGGGCTGATTCTGTTAGATAATAGCCTTTAAAGGAGCTTGTAGATTTTTGGCCCAATTTTTTCCACATTGTAAAATTTGTATAAATTCGTATATGATATATATTTAAAAAAAATAGGTATGTAAAAACATGCATGTAATCCATACTTTCTTGTATCAATATTTCAAAGCATTCGGTCTAGACTTTCAGAGATATAAGATTTTGAACATAAGACTAAACATGGTTCAAAGTTAGCTTTTTAAGATGAGATACAGGAAGGGTAGGCAATGATGGGGAGGGGAGATATACACATACTTTTTTAATTGTAACCAAGACTCCAAATACCAACTTTTTTAAGTTTATGCTTCAAAACTGGCTTAATAGCAGCATTTTTCATAAATCTTTTCATCCCTTATTTCACCCCCTTAATGGCTGATTTTCAGAAAAAAAGATGAAAGACACCTTTTTTTTTAATTCTAACCAAGAATCCATATATAAATTTATGTAGGTCAAGCATTAAAATTGACTGGATAACAGTGTATTTACAAAGAAATTTTCATCCCCTATTTCACCCTCTTAGGGACAGAATATCGAAAAATCTCTTCTTAAATTACACCAACAGTGTAAGATGAACACCCTCTGCAATTTCAAGTTTTTATCATCAGTGGTTTTGGCTGGTCGATGATGTGTCATTTATGTAATCAGTCAGTCAGTCACACGGAACATTGCCTTTTATTGATAGATATTACAAGTTGCAAGCTGTTGCGATCCCTCTCGAAGGAGGTCTGTGCAGTGTACCCTGTTATATAGTAAGTATTACCAAGCGGAGCACCTTACAGACTGGGAGGACGACCCTGCTACTCAACGAATTTAGAAGCACGATGAACATATCAGTTTCCTGAGTGGAGGAGGAGGAGATTGAAGATGGATGGAATGAAAGGGAGTGGTGAACAGAGGCTGGGGATTGGATAGAGACTATGAAGAGGTGGATAGTGGTGAAGCAGGAGATAGACATAGTGGATGGGAAATAGATGAAAATAATGTAGAAAACATTACAGAAAACAGTAGCTTTTTACTAAGGTGACAGCACCACACCTAGACCATATGACTACGCGTACACTTGCAGAAGTACTGGTTTTTCCAGATTGAAATGCACCAAACATCGATCACTGAGCAATTGATCTTTTAACTGTTGAAATGCACATTGGCATTCTTCTGTCCAAACAAAACTAACATTTTTACAGCATAGCCGAAGCAAAGGGGCTGCAATTTGTGCTGCATTGGAAATAAACCTAATATAGTAAGTTAACTTTCCCAAGTTGGACTTTAATTCTTTCACATCTTTTGGTGCTGGCAGGTCACGAATGGCATGGAAATGTGATTGCATGGGGCCATACCTTGACTGTTTATCACGTGTCCTAGGTACTGTAGTTCCAGTTTGAAAAAGTCACACTTATCTAAGTGACATTTGATACCTGACAAAACTTGAAATAATTTTTCTCAAATTTGCAATTTGTTCTTCTGGGGTACAGCCTGACACAACTATGTCATCCAAGTAATTTGAACAGCAAGACACCATAGCTGTAAGCTGTTCCAAATATCTTTGAAAAATTGTGGGCACGGATGCACTGCCAAATGGTAGACACAAATATTTAAACAAATCCAGATGAGTATTGACAACAAAAATTTTCTGTGATTCTTCATCGAGTGGCAGCTGAAGGTAGGCATTGCATAAATCTATTCTTGAGAAATATTGTCCGACATCCAATCTGTCCATTAAATCTTCTGGTCTCGGTAAAGGATAACTGTCTACAACTGTTTGTGGATTTACTGTAGCCTTGAAATCAACACAAATGCGGATGCTACCTGACGGCTTCGGCAAAATAAGAAGCGGACTCGCCCACTGGCTACCTTGTATTGGTTCAATTGCACCATTTTCTTGCACTGTGCGAAGTTCTTGTGCTACTTTGTCACGTAAAGTGAGTGGTACAACACGAGCTTTGCAAAATTTTGGTTTGGCATTTTCCTTTAGAGTAATGTGCGCAGCAAAATCCTTAGCTTTTTCTAGTCCTGCAGAAAATAAATCCGTCAAGTCTTTCAGCAACCTGGCTATGCTTTTGTTAGCATCAAAATTGTTCACAACTAAAACATTGTCTTGCACAGTAAAACCTAAAAGATAAAAGAATGTAGACCAAAAATATTCTCTCCTTCGTAAGACTGAAGCAATTGAAATGACACTGTGCGCATTTGCGAATGGTATTCGGCAGGTAGTGAACATTGTCCTAGTACAAGAATTTCATTGTCATTCTCCATTGTAAACCATGTGCTAGAGCAAGAAAGGTGCGGCGATCCTAACTGTTCATAAGTTTTGCGATTGAGCAATGTGACTAATGCACCTGTGTCTAGTTGAAATTTTACAGAAATGTCCTTAACACGCAAACTGATATACATTTTTAAGGCCTGGCGAACAACTTGTGCTACTTTCGTGTCCCTGATGTTACAAGGGGCAGCCATGGGTTTTGAAAATACTGCATTTATTGAATAAGTATTGTCTTGTTGCTGTTTGGGCCAGGAAGGCAAATGCTTTTCTTTTGCTGTAAGCAGACTGCTTGTATATGACCTTTTTTGCAGCATGCATACCATTCCACTGACTGAGATGGACAGTTCTGCCTTTTGTGCCACAAGAAACATTTTGGGCATGACTTCACTTCCTTAGCAGGCAAGGCTGTGTGTCTATCAACTTGTTTATGCTTAGCGCAGGCATGAGGAAATGCACGTCGTCTGACCTTGCGCTCGCGGATGCATGATGTCGCTACAGTACACAGTGGAACTGAATCAAAGTTTTCCGCTGCCGCAGTACCACAATAGTACTGTTCCAAACTCTGTTCTACTTGATGGAAAGACAGATCTGACATTTTTAGAATCTGGTCTCGAAGTCTGTAGTCAGTAAGGTTATAGACAATAGCCTCACGTAACATCACATCCAAATACAAAGTGCCACATGAACACTTAAAATTGCACTTTCTAGTAAGACCTTGAAGATCTATTATCCACTGCCGGTATGTTTGGTCCTGGGCTTTTCTACACCGAAAGAACTGATACCTAGCGGCTACTACATTGATTTTCTGTTCATAATAGGACGTGAGGGCTCCTATAACTGAATCGTAAGAAAGTTCAGAAGGCTCTGCGGTGGGAAACAGTTTTTTGACAAGATGTTTGCAGTACCTTGTATCCTGTGAACTGTTGCATAGGCTTCAAACTGTTGCAACCATTCAGTCCATTCCTCTTGTGCTTCGTCATACTAGTGAAATGGCAGAATTACTGGAGGTGGTAGCTGCTGCAGTGGTACTTGCATATTGTGTGACACAGGTGCGGCCAGAAGTTGTTGTATAGTAGACAGCAAGAAAGTAACAAGACAAAAATATAGAAATTGACACTTACCCTGCAAATGAAAAGATTACAGTATATAATCTTCAAGTCCTGTAAGAAATTGACAAGCAAAATAATGTCTCAGCATAGTGTCAGAGATTTCGGTGTTCACTGAAATATCCCATCCTTGTCACCATGTGTTTTGTCCTTCCCAGCCTATCTGTCAGGAAAGGGTTTGCTCAGGACATGTGGGATGCGTGGACAGCTAAAACAGCTAAACAGATTAGTAATACAAATTTTATTTACTGAAATATGATACTCAACTTTAAGAGAATATGTCCGTTCTTGCGACGGTGTCTTCTTGCACGATGCTAGCTGCGCTCTCTCATAGTAACTATTTCGGAGCTGAGTTCAGAGGTCCCCTTCCAGACGTATGTCGGCCTAGATATAGGTGCTTGTAGAGGGCGCGCTTAACAGTTGCTCCGTCCAGGAGGTGCGGTGCTGGCGTGTGATTGGCCACCGGTCGTTCGCTGCCTTCTTCACAATCGTTTTCGTGAGTCTGGTAGGTGGTGCTGACCTTTACGCCACAAAACTCACCATAACAAAAAAATACTTACATAAATATTTGCACATGACAATTAGAATAAATTCTCAAAATTCAACATGCAAAGCTTGGAGAGAAACTATGTTGTGTAAACTAAGCTAAGCTGACACTTGGTCCGGTGACATATGGGATGCTCCCATCAGCCACCATGTCGTGAGTCAACTTAGCATCTACTGCAAACAACAGAATGTGAAATATACTTAAATAATTCTCAGTCTCTGTTGCAATATTTTTTTTACTCCAATTACGCGTTTCACGCTGTTAGCGCATTATCAGACTGGAATCAGACAAATGTTATATTACAGTCCGTGTACCTGGCGGGTAGCGAATCTAATGTGGCTAAGGTGAGTAAATTTTGCAAAGTCAGACTTACTTGGGCGGAGATGGAGCCACAGAACTATCTAAAGCTGTGGTGGAGGTAGCTTAACAAGCTGCGGCTCCATCTCTGCCCAAGTAAGTCTGACTGCAAAATTTACTCACCTTAGCCACATTAGATTCACTGCCCGCCAGGTACACGAACTTTAATAAAACATTTGTCTGTTTCCAGTCTGATGATGCGCTAACAGCACGGAATGCGTAATTGGAGTAATAAAAATATTGCAACAGAGACTAAGAATTATTTAATTATTCAACACTGTTGCTGCACCAGCCGCAGCCACCACCACCACCACCACCACCACCACCACCACCACCATCATGGAATGGAATGAAATGTGAAATATACATTTGAATAAATGCAAAGTGTTAAGAAACTTGACTGCATAACATATATATCATTATAATTGAAAGCGAAAGCTATGCCAGCATTAATTTATGTTAATTACATAATTTTTCCCTCTACAAACATGGTTTCATAACACGTAAAATGCAGGAAAAATGTAAATATGTTAACGCATATACGGGGACGAATTAACATTGTAAAAAAGGGAAAGTTGACAGGACAAACAAAAAAGCATGTAAATGGCTGCAAAATGTAAAATCTAGGTACATAAAATGGAGTTATACTGTAATTTTTGTAGTTAAGAGGAAACGGTCATGAGGTTTCAGAGAAATCGCCATACTTTTGAATTTAGAAGACAACTGTCACTAGTATGAACCATCTATCTCCTGTGACCAGTCTTAGTTTCTAAACTTCTAAGTAACCTTACAAAAATTTCTGCATTAATACCGGTATCAAAAGTTTTATATATATATTGTTTTTAACTTTCTGTTGATTAATGATGTCAGTTTATCACAGTAGTAATATTGCTGTAATTTTTCATTGTCTGCCAGTTTGATTGAAACTGAAAATGTTTCTGGGCTGTGACACTTGTATCTGATATTGCAAAATATTCTTCTCAGTGTATTCCAGAGTATCACTTTGTGAAATTTGACATTCTTTGATCTGATCTAGATAAACACCCCACTCATACTCAGGTGAGATTTCATGTATTGGAATGATATTAGATTCTTTTTTTTATTTTTAATAAAAATTTAACCGTGATAAAATAATCTATGATTCTAATTCCAAAGTCAAGAAGGAAAACTTACAAAAATTAATGTTTCAATTAGATACAGTTCAAATTCCTTGACAATATCAAAAATTGTATTGCAAACTGTTGTATCCCTTTCTTAGACACAGCTTCTAACCAGCAAATAGGTAAATTGTAGAACAAATTGTCAAAATCCATGTCAGTGTGGTAACATTTGCACAAACTGATGTAGGATTTACCTGATAGAAAGCATTTTGAATGTCAAAATGGAGTAATTATTGCCAATAATTCATATGTACGCTTCTTATTTGTAAGTATTTTAAGCCAAGATACCAAATATTTATTTTTAACACTCCCCACTTTCAACTTTATTTATTGAAACTCACCAGTTTCAATTATATAAATCATCCCTCCTTAGATTACAACATTGCACATGAAACAGTGCAATATTGTAATCTGAGGAATTATGGTTTATATCACAAAAACCACTACTTGTCCATAAAGAAAGATATTCTTAATAGTGGACATTGACCCTGTTACTTTGTCTGTGTTGGTTGCATGTGAACAGAAACACCTCTTCCATTTTCTGATAACTAAGAAAGAAAATACTTATAATACATCAAGCCACAGTGTGTACATTAGTGACAGGTTTGTCAACATTGTTTTGAAAGTTATAAAGTAATTAGTGTTCATACAGACAAAAATACTAAAAACAAGCTGATTATTTTTTATGTATAGGAACACGATTTGTAAAGATCTGTTATATCTGTTGTTTCTTCATCTATCAACAGCAGTGTTCTCATGCATATTTTTTATGATTTTCTGGAGCTGAGTTTTTGTTTGTCATTTTTTTATGAATGAATGTTTTGCTGATAGTTGTTTGCATGATGAAAAAGTGGAGTCTGTGATCTAAAAGTTTTGTTACGTATGTTATTTGAAGAGTGTTCATACATGTTTTAACCCCCCAGGAGGCCCACAGTTCTTTTGTGGATACGTGTGTGGCGCGCACGGGGCCCCGAGCCGGAGCAGCCTTTCTTCTGCCCCAGGCTGCTTCACTTTCCCTCCCGGTTTATGCCTTTGCCCGGAGACGGGCGTATTTCGCGAGTTCAGGTGTTTTCTTGTTGTCGTTTCTCTTATTCCTTGGTTCCTTCCTTTCTTACCCATTGTTTCTGTCTTTCTCTCCTTGTACTCTCCTAGCCTTCTTCTCCTCCTCATTAGTCTCCGCCTCGGCGTTTGAGACACTTCTTTCCTTCTCTCTCTTCACTTCCTCTATTCTTCTTCTTTCCTCCCTGTGCGTGTCTGAAGGCCGACCCACGCATTATCATGCGTAGCAGTTTACGGGGGTAGCGCATAATTCCCCGCCCCGGGTAGACAAGTAGGGCACCTACGTACCCCCTGGTAAAGGCCAGGCCCAGGGAGGGGTGATTACCCGAGCCGGTACCTTCCGAACATGCTGATTGGTCCCTCCGTCAGTTCTCGGGAGGTGTGACCTGAGGTGTGAACAATCACCTAAGGCGGGTAAGCCCTCGGAGAGGGCCCCCACTAGGAAGGAGGGCGCCATCGGAGACGCCGGTAATCACGGGGGACACTTCCGCGATGACTTCCTTCTCTTCTTCAGTGACGTTGACCCAGAAACGTAAGATAGATTCGCCTCAGCAAAAAAACACTTTGCCTAATTTACCGAAATTTCTTGTTGTCTCTTGCACCAATGGAAAAGATTTCACGTCTGTAAATCCTTTCGTCATCCAGAAAGGTGTAGATGCAATTGCTGGCCCTGTTAAAACCTGTTCGCGTCAGCGCAATGGCACATTGTTGCTGGAAGTGGACAGTGCCTTCCAAGCTCAGAAACTAATCCGGACTACACTGTTACACACGTTTCCTGTCAAGGTAGAAGCGCATCGCACACTCAACTCGTCACGGGGGGTAGTCTTCACGAGATCCCTTGACGGGTTGTCTGATGAAGACATACAAACCTACATGTCAGATCAGGGAGTCACAGCCGTGCATAGGGTTTTGAAAAAGGTAAATAACCAGCTGACACCGACTCGTACTGTGTTTTTGACATTCGACAGGTTGAACTCCCGTCGAAGGTCAAAGCAGGGTACGAAGTTATCTCTGTCCGCCCTTATATTCCAAACCCAACACGCTGCTTCCAATGCCACAGGTACTCTTGCCCAAATGCAGCAAAATGTGTCACTTGTGGTAGGGACGCCCATGAGGGGGATTTCCCACCTCCGTCCCCTCACTGCCTTAACTGCAACGGTGACCATGCGGCTTCCTCTTGCGACTGCCCAGTATACAAGGATGAGAAGGTCATCCAGCAAATTCGGGTTACGGAAAAGGTGTCGACATCTGCCGCTCGAAAGTTGTTGGCGAGTCGAAAGCCTGCTGTCCTCCCAGCGGGCACATACAGTAAGGTCCTCACCTCCACTCGACCTACTAAGGATTCAAGTACCCAGACGTGTGATTTTACCTTCGCTGACACAGCTGTGCGATCCGCCAGCCCGAAGATTGCCCGTTCCACGTCCCCGCTTCCTCCTGCTGCCTCTAAGGTACAGTCTTCATCAACCTCTGGTAAACCGCGGGCACCTCAGCAAGATGCCCGGACTTTTAATAAGGAACCCGTCCGTGAGTATTTTCTGCGTTCTCAGGCTTCCCAACCGTCAACTGCCTCTTATCGCCGTCACTCTTCCAGAAGAGCTGACAAGAAAAAGAGTTCCTCTCCTTCCCCGCCGAGGCGTGACCCATCTGTCACGCCGTCCAACAGTTGCCGGCCTCGGCCGTCTTCTGTTTCACCGGGACTCTCCGTCTGCCGGGCACCCGGCCCTTTACCGGCGGTGGAAACTGCCCCTCCTGATCAACTCAAGGAGGTGGCAGGCGCGTCGGTCGAACCTATGGACCACGACCCTTTGCCCCTAGACAGCGATAGCAGTGCTCCCTCGAAATCCGGTACTCAGCGGCCGTCGAGGTGACCCCGCTTGCTTGTTAGTTTTTATCCTTATCTCTTATCTCATTTTTATCATGGCGCTCCTTCAATGGAATATTCGCGGCATTCGTTCTAATCGGGAGGAGTTAAAACTACTCCTTCGATTGCACTGCCCGCTTCTAGTCTGCCTCCAAGAAACTAAGTTGTGTCCATGTGATTGTGCAGACTTTCCACACTACACCTCTGTGCGGTTTGACCTGCCACCCGTGGAAGGTATCCCAGCCCATGGAGGGGTTCCGATGCTCCTTCGAGATGACGTCTATTTCCATCCCATATTATTGCATACTCACCTACAGGCAGTTGCTGTCCGCATCACTCTACCCACATTTACCTTTTCCCTCTGTAACATCTATTCGCCATCGTCATCTGCCCTTACTAGGGCAGATGTGCTACACCTTGTTGACCAGCTCCCTTCACCTTTCGTGTTGGTAGGCGACTTCAATGCCCACCACCCCCTATGGGGCTCTCCGGCACCTTGTCCGAGAGGCTCCCTTTTGGTGGACCTTCTACAACACCTCGATCTTGTCTGCCTCAACACTGGTGCACCGACCTTCCTTTCAGACACAACACACACTTATTCCCATATAGACCTCGCAATATGCACTCCTCAGCTTGCCGGTCTGTTTAAGTGGTATGCACTTTCTGACACGTACTCAAGTGACCATTTCCCTTGTATCATCCACTTCCTGCATCATTCCCCATCTCCTCGTCCCACCAGTTGGAACATTTCTAAAGCCGACTGGGGGCTTTATTCTTCCATGGCTGTTTTTCACGTTCAGAACTTTCCCAACTGTGACAGTCAGGTCGACTACTTCACAGAGGTTATTCTCACCGCTGCTGAACATTCCATACCTCGTACATCCTCTTCTCCACATAGTGTCCCGGTCCCTTGGTGGACTGCAGCCTGCCGCGACGCGCTTATAGCCCGGCGTCGTGCTTTACGCACCTTCCGCCGCCACCCAACTTTGGAGAATTGCATCAATTATAAACGTATGAGAGCGCAATGTCGTCGTATCATAAACGACAGCAAGAAAGCTTGCTGGACTGCTTTTACTAGTTCTTTTAACCGTTTTACTCCCTCCACGGTTGTTTGGGGTGGCCTACGCTGTTTATCCGGCATCAAGGTCCACTCCCCGATTCCTGGCCTGACCGTGGAGAACGCAGTCCTCGTGGACCCCGCTGCTGTTTCCAACGCATTGGGCCGTTTCTTTGCGGAGGTTTCGAGCTCTGCCCGTTACCACCCTACCTTTCTCCCTCGCAAACAGGTAGAGGAGGCACGGCCGCCTTCTTTCCACTCTTTTAATCGTGAAAATTATAATGTCGCCTTCACCATGCAGGAGCTAGACCGTGCTCTCGCCCTGTCCCGATCTTCTGCTCCCGGACCCGATTCCATTCATATTGAGATGCTGAAGAACCTCTCTCCTGCGGGCAAGTGCTTTCTTCTTAGTAACTACAATCACATATGGACTCAAGGTTATGTTCCCACAAGTTGGTGTGAAGCCATTGTTGTCCCCATCCCCAAACCAGGGAAGGACAAACATCTTCCTTCCAGCTATCGCCCCATTTCTCTGACGAGCTGCGTCTGTAAGGTGATGGAACGCATGGTTAACGCTCGGCTGGTCTGGCTCGTCGAATCTCGCCACCTCCTGACTAATATCCAATGCTGTTTTCTTCGACACCACTCTGCTGCTGATCACCTCGTTACGTTGTCGACCTTCATTATGAACAACTTTTTAAAGAAGCGTCAAACAGTAGCAGTGTTCTTCGACTTGGAGAAGGCATACGATACCTGTTGGAGAGCGGGCATTCTCCGCACATTGCACACATGGGGCCTTCGGGGCTGCCTTCCTCTTTTCATTCAAGCATTTTTGGCGGATCGCAAGTTCCGGGTACGGGTGGGCTCTGTTTAGTCAGATACGTTTTGCCAGGAGAATGGGGTACCACAGGGCTCCGTCTTGAGTGTGGCGCTCTTTGCCATTGCAATCAATCCGATCGTAGATTGCCTTTCAGCCGACGTCTCCGGATCCCTTTTTGTAGACGATTTCGCAATTTATTGCAGCGCCCAGCGGACGTGTCTCTTGGAGCGTTCTCTTCAACGCTGGTTTGACCGTCTATATTCCTGGAGCATCGCAAATGGCTTCTGATTCTCCACTGAGAAAACGGTGTGTATAAACTTCTGGAGATACAAGGAATTTCTTCCACCTTCTCTACGTCTTGGCCCTGTTGCTCTCCCTTTTGTGGAGACTACAAAATTCTTGGGGCTAATGTTGGACCGGAAACTTTGCTGGTCCACACACGTGTCCTACCTGGCTGCCCGTTGTGCCCGATCCCTTAACGTTCTTCGTGTCCTCAGTGGCACGTCATGGGGAGCGGATCGTACCGTCCTGCTTCACCTTTACCAGGCCATTGTTCAGTCGAAGCTCGACTATGGAAGCCTTGTATACTATTCTGCACGGCCGTCGATTCTCCGCCGTCTCAACTCTATTCACCATCGGGGATTACGTCTGGCGACCGGTGCATTTTATACCAGCCCTGTTGAAAGTCTGTATGCCGAGGCAGCTGTATTACCCTTGATCACTCGGCGTGACATACTCTTGTGTCGGTACGCATGCCGCCTGCGGTCGATGCCCAACCATCCATCTTACCGATTTTTTTTGACGACTCACTCGATCGCCAATATCAGTTGTCTGCGATTGCCTTGCTTCCACCTGGAGTTCGGTTTTACCGCCTACTACAGCGGCTCGATTTTACCCTTCGTTCCACCTTTCGGTTGAGCGAAAGCCCATTGCCACCGTAGCATCAGGCCCAGGTTCACACTCACCTTGAACTTAGTTCGCTCCCCAAGGAGAGCACTCCGGTTTTGATATACCGCTCGAGGCTTGTCGAACTCCGTTCGCGGTTCGATAATGCCATATTTATTTATACTGATGGTTCCAAGAGCACTGCCGGTGTTGGATCTGCCTTCGTCGTCGGGGACATCCGGTTCCAATACAAGCTCCCTGAGCGGTGCTCAAACTTCACGGCTGAGCTTTTTGCCCTCCACCATGCCGTTTTGTACACCTGCCGCCACCGCCAACCTTTCTATGCCATATGTTCGGACTCCCTTAGTGCCCTGCAGAGTCTTAAGGACCCTTTCTCGAACCATCCTCTCGTGTATCGGATCCAACGCTCCCTCCAGTTGCTAGCAGATGACAGCTGTCATGTTTCTTTCCTATGGGTCCCTGGCCACGTGGGCGTGCCCGGAAATGAGACCGCCGACATAGCAGCCAAGGCCGCAGCTGTTTTGCCTCGCATGGCTACCTTTTGCGTCCCATCGGACGATTTTCAACGGGCTCTTCGCTGGAGTATCGTGTCGCAATGGCACAGTGCGTGGTTTTCAATGTACAACAATAAATTGAGTACTGTAAACCGATCCCGACCGCTTGGAGGACCTCCTCACGCCCCTCTCGGCGAGAGGAGGTCATCCTGCCCCGGTTGCGGATCAGTCACTGCCGTTTCAGCCACCGTCACTTCTCTCCGTCGACCCTGCACCACTGTGCTCCTGCGGTGAACTGCTCACAGTGCGACATGTTTTACTGACTTGTGTTAATTTTAATCATCTCCGTGTAGCCCTTCACTTTCCGTCTACTCTGGAGGAAATTTTAGCTGATGACACATGAGCAGCTGCTTGAGTTCTGCGTTTTATCAAATTGGCCAACTTATCCAAGGATATTTATCCCTTTTAATTGTCTTTTATCTTTCGTTTTTAGCCTCTTGTTGATGATCTCACAGTCACCATTTTTTTTTTTTTTTTTTTTTTTTTTTTTTTTTTTTTTTTTTTTTTTTTTTTTTGAGGTCATAGCGAATCTATGTTCTTGGCTGGGCGCTAATGACCATAGAAGTTGTGCGCCCTAAAACCACTAAAAAGAAAAAAAAATACATGTTTTAAACAAAATATGATCAGTTTCCTGTCTCAGAGTTTGGATTTGAATGAAAACACTACAGTCCATAAGTCAGTGCAACTATAAATGCTATTCCCCCTCACAAATATGTACTGTCCAGATGCTGTCACATGTGTGAGGTGACATATATTTGTTCAGGAGCTGGGGCAAATGTTATAAAGCAACTGATTGTATATATGGTGATTTTGAATATTCACTTGAAAGGGTGGACGGTGTGACATTGTCTGAAGATGTTAGTAATGTAGTATGAAAATCAGTTGCATAAATAAAACAACATAGTTTTACTGCTGTTGGTGGATAAATGAATATGTTGAAATAAGAAAGTGTAAGGTTAGTTTTCAAACTCTACTGAAAGAAAACACTATATGGTCTGTGTGGTTTGCACTTACAGTAAACTTACTTTTCATTTACAGGTCAGTGGTTCTAGTCCAGATTTGGTATCACCACATGCACAACCAGCTGCTCAAACTGTTGCTGTCACTGCTGAAACGCATCATACATATATGGATGTAGCAAATGCTCTCGACTCAGGTATGAGATGCTGTCCAGGTGCCCAAGAGCAGTCGGAGCCCATTTATGAAAATATACCATTGCCCTGGGCATCACAATCAGGGTGTTCAAGGAGCCGCGCTTCCAGCATCCAGTCAGCACCAGAGATGGGCACACCTGTAACAACTACAGAGGGACAGAGGAGATGGCCAAATACAGTGATGACTGTACCTTCAGCAACACCAACTACTAATGTGTCAGTTACAGTCCACGCAGCATATGATGTCAGTAATATGCAAAATGCTCCTGATACTGCATGCCAGTCACCTGTTGAACCAACAAATCATGCAAACACAGGTATGTTACTGACAAGCTAATAGTGGGATATGTAGAATCAAAAAGTGGACTGAAAGAACAGCTTATGTAGAAGGCTTATCTAGAAGTCTGATGTACCTCACAGCTTTCTTTTAAGCTGGATCAGTTATTTGTGTTAATTGCATTTTATATAGTAACTAGACCAAAATAATCTTTAATGCCACTTTATGTGAGAAAACTTTTTATAAAAATCACACCTTTAGGATATTTTAGGGCATTTAAATGTGGCTTTCTTGTTGTATTCTCATAAATATGCACCATAAGTTAGGAAAACTGGTAAGTCAGGTGAATGGGCAAAGATAAAGGGGGAAAATACACTTGAGCACACTCAACTGAATGTTCTGCCTGTGAAAGCCTGTAACATATACAGAGTTTTGTGTCGCGCAAATTTATTTTGTGCGCATACAGTATTTACTGTTTCTGTGATTTTTTCCACTCTGTACTTGAGCTATGAATGCGTGCAATAGAAACTTGGATGCTTACACAAAATCACAGTGCCCCCCAGGGGGCCCACAGTTCTTTTGTGGGTACGTGTGTGGCGCGCACGGGGCCCCGAGCCGGAGCAGCCTTTCTTCTGCCCCAGGCTGCTTCACTTTCCCTCCCGGTTTATGCCTTCGCCCGGAGACGGGCATATTTCGTGAGATACGGTGGTTCTTGTTGTGGTTCTTCTTCCTTCGTTCCTTCCTTTCTTACCCTTCGTTTTCTGTCTTTCTCTCCTTGAACTCTCCTAGCCTTCTTCTCCTCATTAGTCTCCGCCTCGGCGTTTGAGACACTTCTTTTCTTTCCTTCTTTCTCTTCCTTTCCTATCCTCTTCTTCTTTCCTCCCTGTGCGTGTCTGAAGGCCGACCCACGCATTATCGTGCGTCGCAGGTGACGGGGGTAACGCGTAATTCCCCGCCCCGGGTAGACAAGTAAGGCACGTACGTACCCCCTGGTAAAGGCCAGGCCCAGGGAGGGGTGATTACCCGAGCTGGTACCTTCCGAACGTGCCGATTGGTCCCTCCGTCAGTTCTCGGGAGGTGTGACCTGAGGTGTGAACAATCACCTAAGGCGGGTACGCCCTCGGAGAGGGCCCCCACTAGGAAGGAGCGCGCCATCGGAGACGCCGGTAATCACGGGGGACACTTCCGCGATGACTTCCTTATCTTCTTTCGTGACGTTGACCCATAAACGTAAGTTAGACTCGCCTCAGCCTAAAAAGACTCTGCCTAATGTACCTAAATTTCTGGTTGTCTCTCGCACCGACGGAAAGGATTTCAATTCTGTCAATCCTTTCGTTATACAGAAAGGTGTAGATGCAATTGCTGGCCCTGTTAAAACCTGTTCACGTCAGCGCAATGGCACATTGTTGCTGGAAGTGGAAAGTGCCTTCCAAGCCCAAAAACTGATACGTACTACGTTGTTGCACACTTTTCCAGTTAAGGTCGAAGCGCACCGCACACTAAACTCGTCACGGGGGGTAGTCTTCACGAGGTCCCTTGACGGGTTGTCTGATGAAGATATCCAATCGTATATGTCCGATCAGGGTGTGACAGCCGTCCACAGGGTCATGAAAAAGGTCGATAACCATCTGACACCGACTCGTACTGTGTTTTTGACGTTTGACAAAGTTGACCTCCCGTCGAAGGTCAAAGCAGGGTATGAAGTCATCTCCGTCCGCCCTTATGTACCTAACCCAACGCGCTGTTTCCAGTGCCACAGGTACAACCATACCCGTGAACATTGCCCAAATGCAGCAAAGTGTGTCACTTGTGGTAGGGACGCCCATGAGGGGGATTGCCCACCTCCGTCCCCTCACTGCCTAAACTGCAACGGTGACCATGTGGCTTCCTCTCGCGACTGCCCTGTATACAAGGATGAGAAGGTAATCCAGCAAATTCGGGTTACGGAGAAGGTATCGACATCTGCCGCTCGTAAGTTGTTGGCGAGTCGAAAGCCCACTGTCCTCCCAGCGGGTACATACAGTAAGGTACTCACCTCAACTCGACCTACCAAGGATTCCAGTACCCAGACATGTGACTTGACTTTCGCTGACACAGTTGTGCGTTCCGCCAGCCCGAAGATTGCCCGTTCCACGTCCCCGCTCCCTCTTGCTGCTTCTAGGGTACAGTCTTCGTCAAACTCTAGTAAACCGCGGGCACCTAAACAAGATGCCCGGACCTTGAAAAAGGAACCCGTCCATGAGGATTTTCTGCGTTCTCAGGCTTCCCAACCGTCAACTGCCTCTTCCCGCCGTCACTCTTCCAGAAGAGCTGACAAGAAAAAGAGTTCCTCTCCTTCCCCGCCGAGGCGTGACCCATCTGTCACGCCGTCCAACAGTTGCCGGCCTCGGCCGTCATCTGTTTCACCGGGACGCTCCGTCTGCCGGGCGCCCGGCCCTTTACCGGCGGTGGAAACTGCCCCTCCTGATCAACTCAGGGAGGTGGCAGGCGCGTCGGTCGAACCAATGGAACATGACCCTTGCCCCCAGACAGCGATAGCAGTGCTCCCTCGAAATCCGGTCCTCAGCGGCCGTCGAGGTGACCCCGCTCGCTACTTGGTTTTTATCCTTATTTCTTCTCTTTTTTATCATGGCGCTGCTTCAATGGAACATTCGCGGCATTCGTTCTAATCGGGAGGAGTTAAAACTACTCCTTCGATTGCACTGCCCGCTTCTAGTCTGCCTCCAGGAAACTAAGTTGCGTCCACGTGATCGTGCAGACTTTCCACACTACACCTCTGTGCGGTTCGACCTGCCACCCGTGGAAGGTGTCCCAGCCCATGGAGGGGTTCTGATGCTCCTTCGAGACGACGTCTATTTCCATCCCATTTCCTTGCACACTCACCTACAGGCAGTTGCCGTCCGCATCACCTTATCCACATTTACCTTCTCCCTCTGTAATATATATTCGCCATCGTCATCTGCCCTTACTAGGGCAGATGTGCTGAACCTTGTTGACCAGCTCCCTTCACCTTTCGTGTTGGTAGGCGACTTTAATGCCCACCACCCCCTATGGGGCTCTCCGGCACCTTGTCAGAGAGGCTCCCTTTTGGTGGACATTCTCCACCACCTCGATCTTGTCTGCCTCAACACCGGTGCACCGACCTTCCTTTCTGACACAACACACACTTATTCCCATATAGACCTCGCAATATGCACTCCTCAGCTTGCCGGTCGGTTTGAGTGGTATGCACTTTCTGACACGTACTCGAGTGACCATTTCCCTTGTATCATCCACTTCCTACATCATTCCCCATCTCCACGTCCCACCAGTTGGAACATTTCTAAAGCCGACTGGGGGCTTTATTCTTCCATGGCTGTTTTTCACAATCAGAATTTTCCCAACTGTGACAGTCAGGTCGAATACCTCACAGAGGTTATTCTCACTGCTGCTGAACGTTCCATACCTCGTACATCCTCTTCTCCACGTCGTGTCCAGGTCCCTTGGTGGACTGCAGCCTGCCGCGACGCGCTTCGAGCCCGGCGCCGTGCTTTACGCACCTTCCGCGGCCACCCAACGTTGGAGAATTGCATCAATTACAAACGTATGAGAGCGCAGTGCCGTCGTATCATAAACGACAGCAAGAAAGCTTGCTGGACTGCTTTTACTAGTTCTTTTAACCGTTTTACTCCCTCCACGGTTGTCTGGGGTGGCCTACGCCGTTTGTCCGGCATCAAGGTCCACTCCCCGATTCCTGGCCTGACCGTGGAGAACGCAGTCCTCGTGGACCCAGCTGATGTTTCAAACGCATTGGGTCGTTTCTTTGCGGAGGTTTCGAGCTCTGCCCATTACCACCCTGCCTTTCTCCCTCGCAAACAGGTAGAGGAGGCACGGCCGCCTTCTTTCCGCTCTTTTAATCGTGAAAATTATAACGTCGCCTTCACCATGCAGGAGCTAGATCGTGCTCTCGCCCTGTCCCGGTCTTCTGCTCCCGGGCCCGATTCCATTCATATTGAGATGCTGAAGAACCTCTCTCCTGCGGGCAAGTGCTTTCTTCTTAGTACCTACAATCGCATATGGACTGAAGGTCATGTTCCCACAAGTTGGCGTGAAGCCATTGTTGTCCCCATCCCCAAACCAGGGAAGGACAAACACCTTCCTTCCAGTTATCGCCCCATTTCTCTGACGAGCTGCGTCTGTAAGGTGATGGAACGCATGGTTAACGCTCGGTTGGTCTGGCTCCTCGAATCTCGCCGCCTCCTGACTAATATCCAATGCGGTTTTCGTCGACACCGCTCTGCTGCTGACCACCTCGTTACGTTGTCGACCTTCATTATGAACAACTTTCTAAAGAAGCGTCAAACAGACTTGGAGAAGGCATACGATACCTGTTGGAGAGCGGGCATTCTCCGCACATTGCACACATGGGGCCTTCGGGGCCGCCTTCCTCTTTTCATTCAAGCGTTTTTGGCGGATCGCAAGTTCCGGGTACGGGTGGGCTCTGTTTTGTCAGATACCTTTTGCCAGGAGAATGGGGTACCACAGGGCTCCGTCTTGAGTGTGGCGCTCTTTGCCATTGCAATCAATCCGATCGTAGATTGCCTTTCAGCCGACGTCCCCGGATCTCTTTTTGTTGACGATTTCGCAATTTATTGTAGCGCCCAGCGGACGTGTCTCTTGGAGCGTTCTCTCCAACGCTGTCTTGACCGTCTATATTCCTGGAGCATCGCAAACGGCTTCCGATTCTCCACTGAGAAAACTGTGTGTATCAATTTCTGGAGATACAAAGAATTTCTTCCACCTTCTCTACGTCTCGGCCCTGTTGCTCTCCCTTTCGTGGAGACTACAAAATTCTTGGGACTCATGTTGGATCGGAAACTTTGCTGGTCCACACATGTGTCCTACCTGGCTGCCCGTTGTGCCCGATCCCTTAACGTTCTTCGTGTCCTCAGTGGCACGTCATGGGGAGCGGATCGTACCGTCCTGCTTCACCTTTACCAGGCCATTGTTCAATCGAAGCTCGACTATGGAAGCCTTGTATACTCTTCAGCACGGCCGTCGATTCTCCGCCGCCTCAACTCTATTCACCATCGTGGATTACGTCTGGCGACCGGTGCATTTTATACCAGCCCTGTTGAAAGCCTGTATGCCGAGGCTGCTGTATTACCCCTGACCAATCGACGTGACATACTCTTGTGTCGGTACGCATGCCGCCTACGGTCGATGCCCAACCATCCATCTTACAGATTATTTTTTGGCGACTCACTCGATCGCCAATATCAGTTGTCTGCGATTGCCTTGCTTCCACCGGGAGTTCGGTTTCGCCGCCTGCTACAGCGGCTCGATTTTACCCTTCCTTCCACCCTTCGGTTGAGCGAAAGCCCATTGCCACCGTGGCATCAGGCCCAGGTTCACACACACCTCGAACTTAGTTCGCTCCCCAAGGAGAGCACTCCGGATTTGGTATTCCGCTCGAGGCTTGTCGAACTCCGTTCGCGGTTCGATAATGCCGTATTTATTTACAGTGATGGTTCCAAGAGCACTGCCGGTGTCGGATCTGCCTTCGTCGTCGGGGACAACCGTTTCCAATACAAGCTTCCTGACCGGTGCTCGACCTTCACGGCTGAGCTTTTCGCCCTCCACCAGGCCGTTTTGTATACCTGCCGCCACCGCCACCCTTTCTATGCCATATGTTCTGACTCCCTTAGTGCCCTGCAGAGTCTTAAGGACCCTTTCTCGAACCATCCTCTCGTGTATCGGATCCAACGCTCCCTCCAGTTGCTGGCGGATGACAGCTGTCACGTTTCTTTCCTGTGGGTCCCTGGCCATGTGGGTGTGCCCGGGAATGAGGCCGCCGACACAGCAGCCAAGGCAGCAGCTCTTTTGCCTCGCATGGCTACCTTTTGCGTCCCATCGGACGATGTTCAACGGGCTCTTCGCCGGAGTATCGTCTCGCAATGGCACAGTGTGTGGCTTTCACTGTACAACAATAAATTGCGAACTGTCAAACCGATCCCGACCGCTTGGAGGACATCCTCACGCCCCTCTCGGCGGGAGGAGGTCATCCTGGCTCGGTTGCGGATCGGTCATTGCCGTTTCAGCCACCGTCACTTGCTATCCGCCGAACCTGCACCGCTATGCTCCTGCGGTGAACTGCTGACAGTGCGACATGTTTTACTGACTTGTGTTAATTTTAATCATCTCCGTGTAGCCCTTCACTTTCCGTCTACTCTGGAGGAAATTTTAGCTGATGACACACGAGCAGCTGCTCGAGTTTTGCGTTTTATCAACTTGGCCAACTTATCCAAGGATATTTAACTCTTTTAATTGTCTTTTATCTTTCGTTTTTAGCCTCTTGTTGATGTTCTGACAGTCTACATTTTTTTATATCATAGTGAATCTATGTTCTTGGCTGGGCGCTAATGACCATAGAAGTTGTGCGCCCTAAAACAACAACAACAACAAAAAAAAAAAAAAAAAATCACAGTGGCCAATTTAATGTTTTCAATCAGCTAAGAGACCCAGGAATCATAATAGCTAGTTTACTAATGTTTTCTATCATCTAAGAGGCCAATGATATGGAAAAGTTCACATGCTTTTCTGATGTAAAATGGACTTAATTTTCCAGAAACTGTGACTGTTGATTTATACAGTCTGAATCACCTAACACTTGCACCACAAATATTACAGAAACTGAAAGTGCGATTGATGTGCAGTTTTCACAGAATGGATTGGTAGTCAGGGGCTGATATTTTTAGCCAACAAACAGATTGTAATATTACTTAGAAAGTGTACTTTTTATGCAAACATACAGGTTTTTAAATGGAACAATGCCTGTAGGCATTAAGAAACTAAAAGTAAGGTGCACTAGAATATCAGTAGTGTTTGTTGCAGGATTCTAGTGCAAGTCATTTACAAGATATCATCTTTTGAAATGTTTCCACACCGACATTTGCGTGTGCCAGTCAACCCACATTGTCGCTAGGTACGATGATGTTATGTTTGCTTACAGCGTGCTTGTGTGTTCCTTGAGTGCACTGTGGCTCGCTGGTCAGTTAGCTTGTAACAGTCCAAGTGGTAATTCGTGAGAGTACAATGGGTTTTACCAATGCAGAAAAAGGTGACATACATGCTCATGGTGTATGGAGAGTGTAGGAAGAATGCCATTCGTTCTTGTACTGTGTATGCGGCAAGGTATCCCAATAGACGTCACCAGTCTTGGCATTTATTCATGAACATCTTCAACCCGCTACATGAAAATGGTAGTGTAACACCGAGACAACGTAACAGAAGGAAACAAGTGATGACAGGCGAGGGGGAAATTGATGTTCTTACTGTTGCAATTGATCTGCATGTCAGCTCTTGTGCAGTCACACGACAAAGTGGTATGAGTCAGGCAAGTGTCCTACGCATTCTCCATCAACATAGGTTCCATCCCTATCACATCTCTCTCCATCAAGAGCTGCATGGAAACAATTTTGAGAATCGTGTTAGGTTCTGTAGATCGGCCTTACCACAGGATACTCCAGATCGTATTTAGTGATGAAGCCACATTTACCAATCATGGCCAGGTAAACCACGGAAACATGCACTGTTGGTCTCCTGACAATCCCTCTTGGCATCGACTGGTGGACTGTCAGTGTCCATAGAGTGTAAACGTGTAGTGTGGGATATTGAATCAGCAGCTCATAGGCCCATATTTCATAGACGGAACACTGACTGCGCACAAGTATTGCAGCCTTCTAACAAACCATCTTCCACGGATGCTAGAAGACGTTCCTGTGTTGTTCTTTAGTGTGTGTTACCACAGGTATTGTACAAGTGTCGGAGTGAGAATGTTTCAAAAGATGATATTTCATAAATTACTTGCACTAGAATCCTGCAACAAACACTACTGATATTCTAGTGCACCTTACTTTTAGTTTCTGAATGTCTACAGGCATTCAATCTGTTTGTTGGCTAAAAATACGAGCCCCTGTCTACCAATCCATTCTGTTAAAACCGCACATCAATCGCACTTTCTGTTTCTGCAATATTTGCAGTGCAAGTGTTCGGTGATTCATCCTCACTGACTAATGCAATATGAAGTGCAGTGATTTAGGCAAGTTTTTAAAATGATCCCCATTGACTCCATGAAGTGTAAATTATTGATTTTGTTGTGGGTAGTATCAATGACCAGATTTCATTAGTGGGATACTGAATGTCAACTTCATAACATTTTGTTTCCCACAAATGTTGAAGGAAAAATCAAAGTCAAAGGCGTCATCAAAAACTAATAGAAGGAATAGGTTGTGGGTGAAATAACATTCAACTGTTTTCACAAAATACGTTTATTATCCTTAACCAAGGGCTCTAACAAAATTGATTTTTTATTCTTCTGTAGGCATTGACAGACTGATTGAAAATATTACAAAGGCCAGTAATGTGCAAAACAGGTAGGCAACCATGAAATATAATGTTAGCATTACACTCCCTTGAGGCATGTCAGAAATCGCTATCACATTTGAAGACTTTTCTCCATTATGAATAACAGGCAATGTTCTGTTAGCTAAAAACTTTTCAATCCAGTAACACAGATGGTGTGATATTATATATGCTTGCACTTCATTCATCAGGTGACAGTGTGGAATAATATTGAGTGCCTTGTGGAAGTCAGGAAATGCAGCATCTACCTGGGTGCTTGTATCTACTGCCTTCTGGGTCTCATGGATGAATAGCGTCATCTGGGTTTCACATGATTGTTGGTTTCAGAAACCATGTTGACATCTACAGAGAAGATGTCCCATCTCCAGAAATGACATTATACTCAAACATAAAGCACGTTCCAAAATTCTGAAATTGACTGACAGCAGAGATATAGGCCTATACCTTTGCACATCCGATCGACAACCCTTCTTGAAAACTTTTTTCTAATCCTTGTGAATACTTTTCTGCTCTAGGGACCTTTGGATGAAGGAAGCTCAGAGTTTAACATCCTGTCGACAACGTGGTCATTAGGGACAGATATCACACTCAGATTTTGGTTAATTATGAAGAAGGAAATTCACTGTTCCCTTTCAAAGGAACCATCCTGGCATTTGCCTGGAGTGATTTAAGGACATAATGGAAAACCTAAATCTGGATGGCCAGAGGCAGATTTGAACCATCGACCTCCCGAATGTGAATTCCGTGTGTTACCATTGCACCACCTAGCTTGGTGGCACCTTTACTACACTGCTGCTAGAAAAGGGGAAGGGGGGGGGGGGCAAGTTCCTTCACATACTCTGTGTAAAATTGAACTGCTATCCCATCATGTCCAGCGGCCTTTCCTCTTTTGAGTGATTTCAGTTTATCATCACCCTGTTATATATTTCAATACCTGCTATTTTGTCATTATTCTTCTGTGAAACAGCTATTGGAAAAAGATATCTAGTATTTCAGCCTCTGTTTTGATGCCATCACGGACACAGTGTGTCTGGATATCTGGTTTCGATCCATCTGCTAATTTGATGTAGGACCCAAAATTGTACAAATGTAACTCCCATGTTTGTTGCTATCGCAGCCCATAACATGCTGATCCCAATCATCTTCACTGTATCATGTAAATTCTCAGTGAAAATTCTTTTATTTTTCTTATTTACTATATGAACTACAGACATTGCCGAGGTGGGGTGGCTTGCATGCCTCAACGATGCAGATAGCCGTACCGTAGGTGCAACCACAGCGGAGGGGTATCTGTGGAGAGGCCAGACAAACGTGTGGTTCCTGAAGAGGGGCAGCAGCCTTTTCAGTAGTTACAGGGGCAACAGTCTGGATGGTTGACTGAGCTGGCCTTGTAACATCAGCTAATGTGGCTTTGCCACACAGTTACTGCGGACGGCTGAAAGCAAGGGGAAACTACAGCCATTACTTTTCCCGAGGACATGCAGCTCTACTGTATGAACAGATGATGATGGCATCCTCTTGGGTAAAATATTCCGGAGGTAAAATAGTCTCCCATTCGGACCTCCGGGCGGGAACTACTCAGGAGGATGTTGTCATCAGGAAAGACAATACTGGCATTCTACGGATTGGAGCGTGGAATGTTAGATCCCTTAATCGGGTAGGAAAATTAGAAAATTTGAAAATGGAAATGGATAGGTTGAAGTTAGATATAGTGGGGATTAGTGAAGTTCGGTGGCAGGATGAACAGGATTTCTGGTCAGGTGAGTACAGGATTATAAATCGTCAGGGGGGGGGGTATAAATCGTCTGGGGATTATAAATCGTTCGGGGTATCACAGGAGTAGGACTAATAATGAATAAGAAAATAGGAATGCGGGTAAACTACTATGAGCAGCACAGTGATCGCATTATCATTGTCAAGTTAGATACGAAGCCAACACTGACAACAGTAGTACAGGTTTATATGCCAACTAGCTCTGCCGATGATGAGGAGATCGAAGAAATATATGAGGAGCTAAAGGAAATTATTCAGACAGTTAAGGGAGAGGAAAACTTAATTGTGATTGGAGACTGGAATTCGGTAGTAGGAAAAGGAAAAGAAGGAAAAATAGTAGGTGGATATGGACTGGGCAGGAGGAATGAAAGAGGAAGTCACTTGGTAGAATTTTGCACGGAACATGATTTAATTGTAACAAACACGTGGTTTACGAATCACAAAAAGTTGTATACATGGAAGAGACCAGGAGACACCGGAAGGTATCAGATAGATTTTATAATGGTAAGACATAGGTTCCGGAACCAGGTTATAAACTGCAAGACATACCCAGGGGCAGATATAGACTCTGACCATAACTTGTTAGTCATGAACTGTAGGCAGAAGCTGAAAAAACTGCAGAAAGGTAGGAAAATAAGGAGATGGGACTTAGATAAATTGAAGGAAAGTGAAGTTCTGGAGAATTTCAGAGGGAGATTTAGGCAACAATTGACAGAATCAGGGGGAAATAAAACAGTAGAAGAGGAATAGGTAGCATTGAGAGATGAAATAGTGAAGGCAGCAGAGGACAAAATAGGTAGAAAGGCAAGACCTACAAAAAATCCTTGGATATCACAGGAAATACTAAATTTAATCGATGAAAGGAGAAAATATAAAAATTCAGTAAATGAAACAGGCAAAATGGAGTACAGATGACTAAAAAATGAGATTGACAGGAAGTGCAAAATGGCTAAGCAGGAGTGGCTAGAAGCCAAATGCAAATCTGTAGAAGAATGTATAACAAGGGGAAAAGTAGATACCGCCTACAGGATAATAAGAGACATTTGGGGACAAGAAAAGCAACTCTACGAATATCAAGAACTCAGATGGGAAACCAGTTCTCAGCAAAGAAGTGAAAGCTGAAAGGTGGAAAGAGGGAAAGAGTACATAGAGCAGCTCTACAAAGGAAATGAACTTAGAGACAATTTTGTAGGAAGGGAAGAGGAAGTAGATCAAGATGAAATATGAGATACTATACTGAGAGATGAATTTGACAGAGCCTTGAAAGACCTAGGTTGGAACAAGGCCCCAGGAGTAGATGACATACCCTCAGAGCTACTAAAGTCTCTGGGAGAGCCAGATATGACAAGACTATTTGAACTGGTGTTTAGGATGTATGAGACAGGCGAAATGCCCTCAGACTGTAAGAAAAATGTAATAATCCCCATTCCAAAGAAATCAGGCGCAGACAGGTGTGAAAATTACAGAACCATCAGTTTGATAAGTCATGGTTGCAAAATTTTAACACGAATTATCTACAGGAGAATGGATAATCTGGGGGAAGATCAGTTTGGATTCAGGAGGAACATAGGAACCCGGGAGGCAATACTCACTTTACGTCTTATCTTAGAAGGTAGATTAAGGAAAGGCAAAACTACATTTTTAGCTTTTGTAGATTTGGAGAAAGCATTTGACAATGTTGACTGGAATACACTCTTTCAAATTCTGAAGTCAGTAGGGGTAAAATATAGGGAAAGGAGAGTTATTTACAACTTGTACAAAAGCCAGACCGCAGTTATTAGACTCGAAGGGCATGGAAGGGAAGCATCAGTTGGGAAGGGAGTAAGACAGGGTTGTAGCCTTTCTCCAATGTTATTCAATTTGTACATCGAGCAGGCAGTGAAGGAAAGCAAGGAAAAATTTGGAATAGGGATTAAAGTTCAGACACAGCAAAGGATCTGGAAGAGCAGTTGAATGGAAGGAACAGTGTGTTGAAGAGAGCATATAAAATGAACATTAACAAGAGCAAAACAAAAATAATGGAATGCAGTCTTAGAAAATCAGGCGATGCTGAAGGAATTAGATTAGGTAACGAAACAATGAAGGTGGTAAATGAGTTTTGTTACTTGGGTAGTTAAATAACATGCGATGGTCGCAGTACAGAGGATATAAGATGCAGAATAGCAATGGGAAGAAAAGCATTTTTATAAGAGAAATTTGCTAAGATCGAATATTAATTTAAGGGTAAGGAAGTCTTTTCTGAAGGCATTTGTGTGGAGTGTTGCCTTGTATGGGAGTGAAACATGGGCAATAAGCATTGCGGACAGGAAGAGAATAGAGGCTTTTGAAATGTGGTGCTACAGAAGAATGCTGTAGATTAGGTGGGTAGATCGCATAGCTAATGAAGAGGTACTGAACAGAATTGGTGAGAAAAGGAATTTTTGGCATACGCTGACTAAAAGAAGGGATCGCTTGGTAGGACACATTCTTAGACATCGGGGAATCGTAAATTTAGCATTGGAAGGAAGTGTGTGGGGTAAAAATCGCAGAGGGAGACCAAGATATGCGTATAGTAAGCAGATTCAAGTGGATGTGGGTTGCCATTCTTATGAGGAGATGAAAAGGCTTGCTCAGGATAGAGTAGGGTGGAGAGCTGCATCAAACCAGTCTCCGGACTGAAGACCATAACAACAACAACTATAAGAAACAATGTAATTTTCTAACTCGTGTAGATAGCTATTTCAATCTTCATTATTTAATTTAGAGTCGCTTCTTTGGAAATAGTTTTACAATTTCTTAACCACACCAGAGGAGATCCTCATCTCTGAAATAATCTCGTTCTGCCTTTCTTAATTCTTACAGCCTAGCTACAATCAGGTGGCAAATTTTAACTAGCTGATCAAGTAGAAGTGGACAGAGACAAGTTATTTAATTTCAAATGAGAAATGTGTTATGTTTTTTTTTAAATATAAAGTGATCTTTTAATTTGCTTTACCTGAGAATGAAAGTATATTTGGTTAATTGGACACCGAGCTTTCTGGGGTCTCACTTTTGATGATGTAATTGATTGCTGAGTTGCTCAGTAGCTGAGTGGTGAGTTGCAAAATACGGATCAAAAGGTCGTGGGTTTGATCCCTAGTCAATCGTAGGATTTTTATCTGCCACTTTCCATTTTGTTCACATCTGGCAATGTTGTGGATATGAAAAATGTTGAGTTGCACCACGGTTCGGAATCAACATTAAGATGTATGTATTCCAATAATGGCTGGGTAAGTCACTTCATAGGATGGCCAGTGGTATACCATATCCATCAGGCACCATGCCTGTGATGTCGAAACAAATCTTTTGATTTATGACTACTTTACCTTACCTTTGATTGATTGCTGCAGCAACACAACCAAATACAGTAGATCTCCGTTTTTACACTTTTCAAGGCACTTCATGAAAATGGTGTAAAATGCAGGAAATAATGCAGTAAAACATGCTTACTGGATTACCCTTGCATTTTTGTAGTTTATTTGTGATATACTGGTATGTACGTAATAGGCATCAAAATACTTGCATACGAATTTATTTATTATGTAATAAAGGTTCTCCAAGTTTAAGCACCAAGCGGAAATAGAACTGGTAACTTTACAGGAAGTCGAAACTTTTGACATTTTCTCATTCATAGTAATCAACTTTGTCAGCAAGCCTTTAACTGGCATTCATTAAACTGCACAAGTTCCATACTTTTTGTATTTTTCGGTGTTTCACACAATGATATTCAAGGATTATTCGAATTTTAGAGTGCAAATATATGCATGAGTATTTTTGTGACATCTGCACAGGTCAGTATCTCACACTATAATCGTTTTTTGGGGTTATAATTAGGGATGGGTCGAACCCCAATTATACCAAATCTTAAATAAAACATACGCCAAATTCCGAACCTGGATTGAATCTTCCAAATCTCAAACCCAAATAACTTTTCAACTCAAGTACCTGTATTTAAAAAGAATTACTACTCTATCACAGCGAGTGATGAAGATAAAGCCTTCTGGAATGGATCCCAAATGACAGTATTACAGTAAATTTAAGAAATTATACTTTCATTTAGATTTTTATTTTAAATCTTAAGGATTTTTTAATGTCCCACTGACCTTAAAAGAAATTTGTATGAACATTTCGAGATATATGTTTAGATGCTCTAAAAGATAACAAACTTTCTTCACTCTATTACAAACTGTTTCATTTTGATGAATTAAAAAATAATTGTATAATAAAGTCCGAGAACGGAAAGGATTGTATATTTTTTCTTTCTTCAAAGGGGAAGAGTCCAAAACAAAACCTGAAAAGATGAGTAGATATTTTGGAAGTTGGAAAAATATTCATAAACAATAATATGTGTAAATGTTAAATAATTTTATTGTGACATTTCGGGCATTCCATGAGTGACTGACAAGACATTAAGACACAGAGAAATCCGCATTTATTCGACGTGTGTGTACTTGTTATTGTCACAAAGACATTTCAGAACTCTGAAAAGTGCTTAACATGCAGATTGCACTTTCCAGAGGTTAAGCAAGGGTATTTTGTGGATTTATTTATTCTATCAAACATTTAAGATTATGTAACGTGTCTGCAAAGAATTTATATTCGTATAAGATTTAAAAATTAGTACTAGAACTTAATTGCCATGCTTCATTTCCAACTATTCCCATTCAGCATAAGAATAATACAAATTTAAATATTAACAAGATACATATATTCTCCCGCGTTCGCCATTGTCTTTTGGGTTTGTTTGGCAAACGGAATTTAAATGTGATAACAGCTAATGCGGAAGGTACATGGCATAATGTTTACATTTGTATTATTCTTACAGCGAAGAGAGTGTGGAATCACGTTTCATAGGAACAATCCCTTGCCCCTAAGAGAAAAACACGTAAGTTCTAGCACGAAGGCAGTGGTTGTAGCGTCAGGCATATTGATGCGACACAGGCTTGCCAGTCGGCTTTACTTAATAGCTTTTAGATGAGACTTCAAATGTTCGACAGATTGAATGTGGAAATATGAAACAATTTTATTACACTTATAATACAAATTTTACGAAATGTTTATAATAGCAATTAGATACAGGTACGATAATTCTGAATCAATATCACATGATTCCTTGTTATTCAGTTCCTTTGTAGTACAGAGCATCATCACTCGTACAATTTAGTGCATTCGATATCAAACATTTTTAAATGCCTGCTATGCAATCTGATTTGGAACCCACTTCTATGTATCATCATTCCAGTGGCACACTTGCTCGTTTTACACGACCTGTTGGTGTCTGTTGTCTGTCACTTTTTGAAAGGCAGTCTGTGAACATGTGTTTAAGCTTGACCTTAAACGTTTTATTGAAACAGACGTCATGTGGTTGATGAATTGACGTCATCCCGTCTGTATGGTGCACAATTAAAACTCCCCCCCCTCCCCCCAGTTAATAAATAACTTTCTTCTTGAAATTCTAGTTCTTCATTACGGTTCACATACTCCAGCACTTAACAAAATTCGAGGCAACTCATGGAAGAATCCTAAAGCTTTACGTATTGTTGGTATTAATGTAAAGAAATGTGTTTTTGTTGCTACTAATTCTGAAAAGCTGCTACATTTTATATCTGTGCCTGCAAACCAAGCCTGTGTCATGTGTATCCCTGCTTATATTAGACGGGAAAAGTTACTTGTGGCAGCTCCTAGCACCATGATTTAAACCACAGGCTGTTTTTTGGATGTGAAAAACCAGAGAAAAGTGCGGCTGAGGTTCGGGTAAATGCGCTAGATTGTTTTCACAATAGCCACGCAACTGCGTAAATTTCGTAGTGATTTCACTTGAAAAAATTCAAAGTGAGAATGTTTTGTTTTGTGACGTCACGTCTTTCCACGGATCTATGGAAAATAAAGTGAATAACACAGACTAAAGCGCACTGTTATGCAAAGTAAACTACAACATTCGTAACTGAAGGTTTCCATATAACACTTTGGATTCAGGATTTGGTAGCATTTGGCCATTATGCATCGAATCTTGAATCTGAAGCCAGTGTGCTAGATTCAGCGAATAATGGATTCGGCTGAACCACTCGGACAGAACCCTAGTTATAATATACTGTGCCCCCTTCAATGTGCAGAAAAACAAACACAAGCAAACCAGGAGTCTCACCGTTCATAAAACTTCACAAAAAATACTTACCTAAATATTTGCATTTCACAAAAGAATAAAACCTCAAAATATATCATGAAAAAAAAAAAAAACTTCCAGTTGCATAAACAAAGGTAAGCTGACAATCAGCACCATGGCTGATGCGAGCGTTATGAGTCATATAGGTCCGTACTGCAAACAACAAAACGTGAAATACGCATTTGAATAAATGCAACATGTGAAGAAACTTGACTATGTATCATTTAAAAACACTATACTTGAAGGCAAAAGCCATGCCAGCATCAGTTAATGTCAATTATGACAATTTTTCATCATGAACATGGTCTCAAAAACGTAAAACGTGGGGTAAGTGTAAATATGTTGATACAAAAACGGGGGTGAATTAACACTGTGGACATAGGAAATATGACAGCACTGCCAAAAAATGGTGTAAATGTTGGGGAAAACGTAAAATCCGAGAATGTAAAAGTGGGGTTTTACTGTATCACCATTTTCTTAGGAAATTGGCATTTCAAATTGTAATCTGAACAAGAAAAGTCACTTATAACCAATTTTAGTTAATAGCATGGAAGGACACAATAATTTTTTTAGCTTGTTACTATTTAAGTCACACTATCTATTAAAACCTACAATGGATTTCTCAAGGAGAGTGAGTTTATAGATGGTAAAGGCTAAAGATCATTGTTTGTTAGCTGCATCTTGATGACGTTGTCACCTCGCCTGCGTACGAAATACATTACCCTGAGCACATCTTGCATTCTCTGTACACAAACACACACACACACACACACACACACACACACACACACACACACACACACTTAAAGCATATAGCTTACAAAAAGCTGTCGGGTAAATTTTGACATATTCTGCCAGTGATCCATCAGCATGTAAGGTAACATTTGCTGCCAAAAGAGTTCCCTCGTAACAGGTGCCATTGCCTATACCATCAATGCTCTTGAGTGATGTTGGATATGTTTCCTTTCAAGGGCTCTTATTCCTCAAGACATCCTCTACAACCACTGGAAGGTTGTGAGAACATTTCGGGGCACCCTGTATAATGTCATCTTTAAATGTTTCCTACTAATTTAACCTTCTCATAGGCATGCCTTCTGCTCAGCCAAGGAGGTTCACACATATTTTGCAGATACCTCTTGCTAATAAACCTTAAATATATATAAACATCAAACTTGTACCTTAAAAGAGAAGGCCAATACAAAGAAGGGGATTTCTGACTCCTCCACTTTCCGAGAGAAGTATCCGAACCTTGTCACCTCGTATCTGACACATACGCATGCCTGTCAGAAGGTTACAGATAGTAGAGCTTAGGAACATAATTTAAAATTCTGGAATGCTATATTAAAAAGCCTTGTTTCAAGTTCCAGTACACTTGTACCATACCCATTTAGGATTTATGTGCTTTTATATTCCATTGCATTGTTAATATGATCATATTTTGTTTTTATATACATAATCCATGTTCACTGTCGGTAAAATACATTGACATCCATATATGGCTTACCTTCTGCGGAGATCTTAAAAATTTAAGGTTTTATTATCAAAGTGATAATCTGATGGTGGGGAGAATTACGAAAATACATTATTGAATGGTAAAATATATATTAGGGTACTTTTGAAATTAGAATTAATGTCTGTAGTGCAAGTTGTTATATGTTACTAAATACTGTGTTGGATTCATGAACATTATTTTATTTCCTTAAATTTGAATGTAAAATTATTGCTTGTGTTTCAGATGTGACTTACATAAAAAGTCAAAGTCAGTTCCTCGAGTCAGACAGACAAGCTGACTACACAAAAATGGGTACAGCAAAACAGAAGCCAAAACGTAAGTGGGCTCTACTTGGTGGTGGAAAGAGCAAATCGAAACCTGACACAACAGCGAAAGAAGCAAATGAAGAGGAAACACGCATGCGTTGGAATACAGGCTTGCCAAGGCTTCCTCTCCCTCCAACAATATCAAAAGATACAATGGTACAATGGATCCAAATCACTTAAGTCATATTTAAAATTGAAACATAGAGACAGCTGAGATGTATGTTTTATGGTTTTCAGTGCCAACTTCTTGAACGCAAACTTGCCGATGGGCAGGTTTTCTTTGAATTCGAAAAAATTCCAAAAAAGAAGCTGACAGCAGATTTTACCACTGCTTTGCATCCTGATAATGCATCAAGAAACAGGTATGTTTATTGACATTTTACTTTCTTTGGGCTGTACTCACGCTTGCTTTCTCATAATTTACTAATTTTATTTTTAAAGGTATATGGATGCTTTACCATATGAAGAAAACAGAGTCAGACTGACACCTTCAAGACAAAATAAGTTTGGATACATAAATGCTTCACACATAACTGTAAGTTAAATTTCATTTCAATTTTGCATAAGCATCACTATCAAAACCTTAAAGAAGTAAAAACAAAACAAAATTGTATTCTGAAATTATTGTTTATTCAGCCAGCATACAATACACTGTGCATGTTTGTGTGTGTGTGTGTGGTGGGGGGGGGGGGGGGGGTGCGCGCGGGCTTGAACAACACTTGCTCTAGCTCAAAAAAAAGGGGAAAAAGATTTCACTATTGGGCGAGTTTTCTTTACTTGTAAAGAACTTTCCATGCCATGTTAACAGCTACAACTGATATGTTAACCTGAGAGAAACATTATGACTTGTTGTAACTAGAGGATGTTTCTCAATGAGTATGTTAGTCATCAACAAATTTCCTGACACAGAAATCCACTGACTCCGGAAATTCATTCATTATATGGGAAGGCTATAGCAGCATTATAGTGCACTACAAGGTTTCCCTGGTTTCTACAAATTATTATTTGTTTGCTTTAACTCCTTCAATCCATTTCAGCAAACCTTTTGGATCCTAACTGTAACTCTACTGTCTGCATCAGTTTCCTAATTAATCTTACAAAATCTGGTGTTTTTGTTAAATCTATTACAGCATCAACTGCTGAGTCAAATCTGACCTATGTAAAATGTTCACATGCTGTAGCAATTTGAATGTCCCAAGCCCTCCTCCTGTGAAGCTCTAGTGCTTGTTAGACTAAACATTTACAAGATCTTTACTTGCCATTTATAGATGTAAGATTTTTAATATGTGTTTTTATACTTGGGAACAATTGTTGGGCCGGCCACGGTGGCCGAGTGGACTGAGGCGCTCCAGTCACGGTCTGCATGGCCACTATGGTTGGGGATTCGAATCCCCCCTCGGGCATGGATATTTGTGCCGTCCTTAGTCTTAGCTAGTTCGTAAGTAGTTTGTAAGCTTAGGGACTGATGACCCCGTAGTTAAGTCCCATAAGTTCTACAAACATTTGAACAACTGTTGGTACTGGAAAAACTGTGGTTGTTCTCTAATTTTTTGGGTAGGTATACTTACATAAAATAAAATACACAGGAATACCTCTAAAGTATTTGCCTTGTGCACGATCACATAGTGCGTTGTCACTGTGCTACTATATTGCTGTTTCCATTTTTGCTACCATTTCCACTTTTTGTGTAGTTGTTAAATATCAAAAGACTTTTAAGTTCCTATGCAAGTTATACTGGTGTGTTCATGATTATGAATAATTCCATGCTATATGTTTTGAGATATATCCATGCAACTGCCCCTGTTGTAAAACCTGCCCTATGCACCCTTCAACCACCAGTAACCTGGAAGGTGTACACTATCAAGGGCAGAGCCACTTGCGATAGCACCCACGTGATTTACCAACTGACATGCATGCACTGTGAAGCATTCTATGTGGGAATGACCAGCAACAAACTGTCCATTCGCATGAACGGTCACAGGCAGACAGTGTTTGTTCGTAATGAGGATCACCCTGTGGCTAAACACGCCTTGGGGCATGACCAGCACATCTTGGCACAGTGTTACACCGTCCGGGTTATCTGGATACTTCCCACCGACACCAACCTTTCAGATCTCTGGAGATGGGAACTTGCCCTTCAGCTTATTCTCTCCTCCTGTTGCCCAGCTGGTCTCAACCTCCACTAAATTCAAATTCCTGCCCACCATCTTTAGCATCTTTGCCTCGGTTCTGTGGACAGAGCCTCTGCCTCAAGTGGTATCTCTGTCCAACTTCTTTGCTTTCTACAAATGTCTGTCTAGGTGTGTTTGTGTTTGGATATGTGTGAGTGTTTGTGTATTTGTTTACCTTCCCTCCCAAGGTAAGTCCTTCCACTCCTGGGATTGGAATGGCTCCTTTTCCACTTCCTTAAAACCCATATCCTTCCCTTTCTCCTCTCCTTCCTTCCTCTTTTCCTGACGAAGTGACCAACGGTTGCAAAAGCTTGTATGTGTGTTTGTGTGTGATTTTATTTGTGTCTGTCAACGAGCCTGTCCTTTGAGTAAGTCATCCGTTTTCTATTTTTTATATAAATTTATCCCACCATGAAAGTTTCCTTCTAGTGTGTGTGTGTGTGTGTGTGTGTGTGTGTGTAAAAATAAAGATTGTTTGACTTACCCAAAGCGCAGGCTTACCGATAGAAACAAAAAACACAAATAAAAACACACAAACATTGTTTTTTTTTTTGTTTTTATCGGCGAGCCTGTGCTTTGGGTAAGTCAAACAATCTTTATTTTTATACATATTTTTCCCACCAGGAAAATCTCCTTCAGTTGCCCTTGATAAGTTGATGATTCACGCTTGGTCAATGGGAATGGTCTTATATATAACTGTTACAGGGGTGAGAAGAGGGGAAGAGGAGGCAGCATAGTATACACACATTGGGTCTACAAACCACTTATCATTGACAGCACTTGGAGAAAAATGAAGATATTTCAAATATTGTGGAGTAGGCTGCTTATGGCAACACCAGTAAAATTCTTTCCAAGGATATAAGCCCAATCATAAAAATTTAATTTTGCTTTCACATTCGGATTTTAAGATCATTAACAACATTTTGAAATACAATTACCATTTTCATCCTTCCAGCTTTCGCATATATGTGTATACAACAGGAAACCAAGTAGATCTGTGTTCACATGATCTCTTGACACACACATTTAAAATCATCCGAACATTTTGGAACATTTTTGTCACCCTGTAGTGTTGTCCCCAAGCGTTGTTTGTAATTAAGTGTGCAGGTTTTTGGAAAGGTTTATTTAAATAATTTATATTAAAATGTTCTCATTTTTGCCTCAATGTAAGGGTTCAGTGTTGAAGGCCATGAGGAGGGCCCGGAAATACCTTGAATTCTCAGGGAATTTTTTTGTGGATTTTGAGTAGGTACCCTGATAAAGAAATCAACCCACTGCATCACACTTTTAAAATGGCTGTGCATCACACTTGTGGTCCTCATGATCAGTTATTATGTGACTGATGTTCACAGATATGCTAGTGGAAGAGATGTATCGTGTAATGCGGCCTAATATCACACATTTGTAGAAAACGAAAACGTACTTTTGACAAGCTACAATGTAGATAAATGTCTATTCTGACTGACAAAAGTACTATTTTTTTATGAATATAAAAGATATCGTTAGACAGAAACCTAAGAGGACAGCTTAAAAATTATTGCGAATGAACAAGCTGCGATGATTTCTACAGTCTAGCTTGTCAAAAGTACTTTGCTCTTTTCTACAAATATCTGATATTAGGCGTTATTATGCGATACACTTGAGGCGAGATCCACAGTACCAATCGAAAATGGTTCTATGGATACAGGGACGTAAGGTTTACAACTTAAATAATGAAACACTGCATCAATACTTAGGACTATGCCTTTTGAGATTTTACTGGATGGTTAAGTACAAATATTTATGTGACGTTCACAGAAGTGGCATTCTGCTTATTTTGATATGTGGTGTGTCGTATTTTAGAGGTTATAAGGTACAAAACCACTGAAACTTCCATATTGAAAACAATGGTGGAATTGTGTGTGTGTGTGTGTGTGTGTGTGTGTGTGTGTGTGTGTTTAATGGAACCTGCCGAACTTTACAATCTTAAGCTGATTACAGTGCAAGAGAGGCAATTAAATCCCAGAAATAGCCTACATTACGTACGTAAATGTGTGATCTTCATCTCAAAAAGTTCTCAATACATTTTCATGTAAAGCATAACATGCATAACACTTTCAGTGTTTCATTAATCAAGTAATAGTTATATAAAAACATCAATTGCATTTAATGAAATTGTCAGATTGTTACACAATGCTTGTAATAAATAAATCCAGACACTAGTTTCGCCACGATTGTCCTGTTTTACTTTACATAAAGGAATGGGACAAATTTAATTAAATTATGGCATTTATTTTGTTAGAAATTTCACCATTGATTGGTACTAATTATCTGCTATTTATTGTCAGTGTTTATAAACTAAAATGTTGTTCTTGCCCAAACATAACCAGTGCTGTAAATTCTCTCTTTCCAAGAAAGATTAAGAATTATAACTCATTAAGGTTCTAGGAAGAGGCTGCAAGGTGTCCAGTGTGCAAACGTACGGCTGGTGCTGGAGATATTACGTATATTGACGAAGTTGTTCACACATGGGGCTTTCAATATGAAAGCTATTCGTATTTAAAAAGAAACAGTGGTCACTACCATACATCAGAATGCTTTTCAGAGGTACATTGTTGCTTTCAAAGTGTGTTCTTCGCATAGGGCAAGCTTTTTATAGTAAGTCAGTGAGTAGTACTGTAATTTTGAGCAAAACATGTAGCACTTCTGTTTCTTCGCAAGTAGGCATTAAAAGAAGACAGGTACGTATTTTTGCATACCAAGACTTCACTGCAATAGCGCTTCTGAATCTGTATCCATGTTAATTTCGTCAATTTAAATATGAATGCAGTTTGCTCTAAAATAGAGGATGTTAATGTGCACACGTCACTTATAAGGACAAGTGTAGTCTGTGACTCACAGTTGTTGGATTTTGTGATCTGATCCCTGTAAACATCAGATATCTGCAGAAAATTCTGTCGCAAATGGTTGCAACTCGTTCCACCCCGCAACTGGAGCGCCTCACGAAAATACACATTTCTGATTATCATGTTGTAAAAAATTTTGACGGTATAGGCAGCAGAGTAAACAAAAAGTGTGCTTACGTCATACTCAGGCAACAAAACTGATTTAATTTTCTTTGACACCGCAAACGACTTGACAGTACAGGAGACTAGAGCTGTGCCTGTTTGAATGTGATTGGCTACTTGAGTTGTACCACTTCCTAGTCGACAGGTAGCTGGAGATGCAGTTTTCATATCCCCATGTGAATAGGACCTAAGCGTCGTTGCAACCAAAACTCGAACAAAGGTAATAGTTCACCCTTAGCTCTGTGTGAAGTGTGACAGCCCTCTGTTCCTGGAATTCCCTACCCCCTTCCCCCCCCCCCCTCAGTCCAATGCTATGGTCAGACAGCTGGGACTTTCCAAAAAATACTTGTTATTTGTTTTTTGTTTTTGTTTTTTTTTTGTTTTTTTTTTTTTTTTTTTTTTTAAAGAGAGAGAGAGAGAGAGAGAAAACAAACTTACAGCTAATGGTTCTCCAAGGAGACTTACAATTTGAAATCATCTGTTGAATTACTGTACTTATCTGTCAATAAATAGATCAGTTTATTTTTTTAAGGTATTTAAAGTAGTCGTATTAAAATCAAATGGTGTTCTGTTCACCTTAGCTACCCCTCTCATTGCTTTTTGTTGTGTAAATGGTTTGTCTGTATAGACTGCTGGTGTTCCACACCCACTCTCAATACTATACCATACTGAATATATTTGCTTTAAGGTTTTATAGTCTGCGGAGATTGAGACATGTTTAACTAAATACATGTTTATACTAAATTTCTTACAAATATGTTCCACACATGCTTTCCATAACAGGAAATGCCCAATATAATGCCCAAAAATTTGTGTTTGGTTATCTAAGGGCCAGTGGAGATGTAAATGGAGTAACAATTATATGTAAATTACAGTTAAGCAGGAAGTGCATTGTTACTTCTTTGTTTTTCTTTACAAGGTGATTATTTGCTGTACATAACTTGACAGAATATTGTAATTGATTTCACTACTGTTGGCAGCAGTTCCAAATAGTCAGTTACTTTTCTTTCCATAAGTCTTTTGTTAAAATTAAAATTTAAATTCGTTATTAGTCCTATTTCTAAAAAGTGCAATTTTTACTGAAGCAAGTAATTGTATCTTTGTCAGTGAGCATGCTCTCAACAACTGATTGTTCCTAATCGTAATATTTTTTTAATACTGTTTCACCTCATTTGCAACCTTTTCTCATTTCAATTTTCTTGTAGTTTTCTGATCCTACTACTTTTGACATGTAGTTCTGATATCAATTCTGGTATGTTTGTAAAAATGTTGAAATGTTTGTAAAGCTTAAGGGACTTAACTGCAGGGTCATTAGTCCCTAAACTTACAAATTACTTATGAACTACCTTGTACTAAAGACGACACAAACATCCATACCCGAAGTAGGGATTCGAACCCCTGACAGGAAACGACCTCGCACATTGGAGCATAGTGCATCAATGCGTTTAGCCACGGCAGTATGTTTACATGAATGCCTTATTTCAATAGTGCTCGTTTAACTAGTGTTGACATAATGAGGCTTATACATAACTGGGCGAAGATAATTCTGCGATGAAGATACCTACAATATTACAAGCAGTTGACTGCAATATTTCAGGTATCTCAATCACAGAATTATCATCACCCAGTTAGGTTTAAGCTTAAATATATCAACATGAGCTGAAGTGGTGGTGTACCACTATTGAAATAAGGGTTTCAAATTTTGATTTAAAATAAGCCATGTTAGATTTTTGCTTTTATTGTATCCTATATATCAACAAAATTTGTAGATTCTGTCTCAAAATGAATAAATGTGGTTAGTGACTAAGCTCAATATGACCCTAGAAAAATACAAAAATTGACCTGGAAAACTCGGGTAATTTTATTTTTAAGAATCTCTGGACACCCTGATTGAACATAGTGATTCATTATACAAAAACTGCTGAGGTTGCACCAAGTCATAAAAGGCACTCCTTCCTGACAGGAAATAATACACTATTGTTAATAAACTATTGAGGCAGGAGAGAGGTGGCTACATTAAGCTTAAAGTAGCACTAGTATTAATAGACATTCACGGATTTTCAATGCATTTTATATTATCTAACTATGGGCAGAATGGAAAATACAAGTCTTGTGTGGTTTTGAAGGGAATCATACCATTATTTCTGAAAGATACTGACAAGTTCAGGTAATGGTAATGGAACCGGACACCAATTGTGCACCCTTCTCTCCAAAGTAGATCACAGCGGCTCAATAATACTGAGATTAGGTGACTGGTGGCCAGGGACAATTCATCCTCATGCTTGCAAAACCTGTCTTAGATTATGCATGCTGTGTGTACAGGAGCCCTAACACCTTGAAATGCATTATTATCATTGGGGAATAAACATTTCACCATGGTTTGGACCTGATCAGCCAAAATGTTCAGATAATGCTTGGCAGTAATGCAGTCTTGCAGGCAGCCATGGGGCCCATGTTTCACTCTTGGGATGTAAACTTAGCTGTAAGTTGAATACAGTGTGCAAAGAGACTCGTCTGACAGTTTCTTCAATTGGTCCTTAGTCTAGGTTTTATGGCTTACCACATTTTTATGTTACATACATTTCCATTACTGATTCAGAATTCCAGATCACACTGAAATTCCCAGATTATATGGAGCTTCCTTTGTGGTGTCTTGGGGCTGACTGGATTCATGAGTACAGCATTCAATTCTTTAGAAAAAATTTTTCAGTGACCACGACAGGAACTGTGACTCCTTATCTGACTCATTTACTTCTGCCAGTCAGTGGAGACATTGTGCTTGCTGAAGTAGTGTAGTTTATTGGTGCAATGAATGGAAACTTGTATGTGTCTACCACAACTAATAATCTTGCAGTCTGGTGTAGTCTCACAAAAGTCGGTGTGTAAACGCTGCCAGTATCCTGCGCGCAGGGGAGCAGCTTCATGCTCCACACACATTGCACACTGTGACGTCATCTGTCCAATTTGTTTATACTTTACAGGTCATGTACGATGGCATTTGGTTAACTGTTTGATGCGCACTACATCTCGATATCCATGATTCAACAACAAAAATACTTTTTTCTGAAGCATAACCATATTCATCATAAAGAAGTGCTGCACTCATCTGTATGTATGTAGATGCGAAAACATGCACTGTACTCCCAGGTATCAGATTTTATTGAGACTACATGACCACCTATGATGATCGAAGTCCAGTACATCACTCAAAGCTAGCTCTGATTCTGTCTTTCTTGTCTCTCCTCAAAAAAACATGTGAATTTCTTGCACATTAATGTGGAAGCATGGGTCTTCCATTGAAGCAGCTTGGAATCAGACCCTAAAGGTAGCTGCAACATTAAATGCACATTGGAGCGCACGGTTGTGGCTCAATACCACAGGTAATACTGGTAACTGGACAATAACAAGACCCACTGCTGTAACCTTTCTACTGTCCAAGTTGGGACAGACTGTGAGGAGCAAAACAGTGGTGTTACATAATCAAGTGAAAATATATGTGAAATATTCTCGGTTCACAAGCTGTATCAATTAATTCAAGTAAACCTTTCAAGCTTTTGATGGCTCACTCTGCCAAGATTCACTGACAGCTGGGCCTGTTGTTGGCTTTTATAAGCCAATGGCAAGATCTGCAGCCAGTCATACAGTGCCGAAGAGCTGCACATGCAGAAGTTGGGAAGCAAGGCTCACAGAAAGTGTGGCACGCACCAGAACTAATGATGTTAGCTGCTGCAAGGGATCACCCAAACTTTCGAAACAGTTGTTCCCATCTCCCATCAAATGTGACACATCTGTCTTTGCTTTCTCTTGATATCCAAAGCCGGTCTCTGTTGAAACTGATGTTAATTCTAATATTGCCCACCTCCTTCCTAATGGAATCCCAATGAGTTAACACAGTTTAAGACTCATATTTTCAGATTCTATTTTTATATCCATTTTCTAGGTAGTGCTCTGCTACGGCAGAAGTGTCAAACTCCCTTTGTTTTTTGTGTCCTGCACATCATTCCATTACCGTGTAAATTGTCAGTTTATAGGCTACTGCATTCACAGGGTTCACCATACACACTGCACACTCTAAGAACTATGTTGTATTTAACAGAATGCAATATACAACTTGTGAAAATAAAGTTCATTGAATGAAGTCAGAATGGCCAATTAGACAACATAGGTAAATAACAATGCTGCTCCTTTCAAGTGGCCGGTGTTGAGAACCTGCCCCCACCGTAGTTAAGTTGAACATCTGTGTTAGACCTGTTGGACGAAGTGCTTGTTTAGCATGTAGATTTTGAACTGAGAATAGGTCCATGAACGAGCAAAGGACCAATTTAAAGTTTTGTTTTAAACTTGGCAAGACACCTAAAGAAATTCATGCAATTCTGATGTGTGTGTGTGTGTGTGTGTGTGTGTGTGTGTGTGTGTGTGTGTGTGTGTGTTGTATCGGATGAACATTCTACAAATGTTTCTCATAAGGGAGAAAATCGAACCCTTGGTGCAGTTGTTAGTATGCATAAAATAACAGATTCATACATGACGCAATATGCCATCAGAGTGTCTGGAAAAGTGTTGTCTATGGTTTTGTGTATTTACAAGAAACAAATGTTACATTTTGTTGTTGGGTGTTCTAAAACTATATGTTGCTGGTAACAAGTTTTGTCTGATATTGGATTCATGGATTGAACAAACTAATGCTCCAATGTATGACACCATGTGTATTTCTATCGCCAGGTTAAATACTTAATTTCAATGCTTCATAATTGCAGTGTGCTTCTGGAAACCCAGCAGCAGTTGCACAACCACACAGATCCAATATCTATTCACAGCACAATTCATAACCAACTAATCCAAATTAATTCTCAAAAAAGATATTTTTAATGTAGATGTTTTAAGTGTTGTGACAGAAGATTGCATTCATTAGTTGGTTTTGCTGACATGGAAGTATCTATATTGAATGTTATGTAACAAGTACCATACATTTAGTTGTTCAAAGAAAAGTTAGTAAATGTAACAGTGACTGTTGTTTACTATGCCAAGTAGTTGAGAAATTTGTTTGACTATCTTGTTATCTTTCGTTATTGGTTTACTTCCCGTAGTAACCCTCATATTCATATCAATTGAAATTTGAAAAAATGCAAACAAGAAAAATAGATTCCACTAAGTTTCCTTAAGATTTAAACCTGGGTTTTTTGATTCCTCGTCAGTTAACATTGGCCACTGCACTATCGGTGTACAGCTTTAACCAACCAGGTACATGAGTGACCATTGTAAAACCTTATTTCCTTGATTTCTGGAAAATTATGCATTTGCACACCCCAAAAATCTTTGCGAAAAGTGCTCTATTTACTATTGTCTATTGATTCCGTCAATTGCTCATCATAACTTTGTGAGGTGATTTTTCTCATAAATGGGGGGGGGGGGGTTGAGCAAAATATCTCAGAGTCCTTCATTTTAGGTTGTACACTAGCAACTGGCCAAATGTGAGCTAAATTTGTTGACTGTGTCTGAGGCATCCCCCTTGTGTTAAAAAATGAGCAGTTTACATGGTTACATTGAAGCCTGCCTCTAACAACAATGAAAAAAGCTTTTGCTTTTAAGTTGTGCAAATTTTCAATGTCATATGGCCAGTGACAACTATTTCATCTAAATATGTGACACATGACAGCACTCTTGAAGTGATCTGTTCAAGAAATCTTGGAAATACTGCTAAAGCAGATGCACTACTGAATCGGTTATGACAAAAGAAATTTGTTGACTTCTTGGCCAATGGTAATTGCAGATTGGCTTCACCTCAAGTTAGTCTTGGAAAAGAAATGTTTGACCTAGTTTATCTATCAACTTTTCTGGGTAACAGTAAAGAATTGACAAATGTTTGTGGACTGACAGTAGCCTTAAAATCTGCACAAAGTCATAACTCAACAGATGGTTTCATTATGAAGACAAATGTGATGCCCATTGACTTTCTGACTCTGGTTTGATTACTCCATATCCTTGCCAGTGTTGTAATTCTTTTGTTACATTGTCTGTTAATGCTTGTGGGACAAGCTGAGCTTGAAAAAATTTGGCTGCACATTGTCTTTTAAGGTAACTTGGGCTCAAAAACTGACATGTCTGCTATATGCTCTTCAAACAACTGAACTTACCACACAAGGCATTTAAATAATCCAAACAGGTTGAAACTATCCATGCCATAAATGTTGGTACTGTCTCGTGATCATAGAATATGAAAACTATTGTTTTTGCAGTGTCACGGAATGTGGCAGGAAGACTACAAACATCTCAATCTGGAATATTCTGTAGATTTTGACTGCAAAAGTGTGGGCATTTTGCTCCTGTTACAGCTTCCTTATTCTTGGTATGTTGACTGGTTAAAGGTGTTAATGTTGCACCTCTGTCTAACTCAAATATAATAACAGGAATTTATGCTTGGTGGTTATGATATACGAGGGTTGGGGCAAAAGTCATGGCAACCGTTTCCCTTCTCTTAGATATATGAGCGGATCACAAACATATGTGTCTTGTGGAAGATCTACAGGTTTAGTGTGTATGGAGACGAACAGATGGTTCTGCCATAGTTGGTAGTATGGCAGCAAGGGCTGTGGAATCAGTAAGTTGGTAAGTCTCGTGCGAGATGGAAGGAACCTGTGATTGGCAGCGCACTTAAATAAAACTAGCCATTCTCCGAGGGAGAACTGTGATGGAATACCACAGTGAATTAGTGGAAGCCATTGGGAATAATGCCCTACTATACGGTACAGTGGCACGGTGAGTAGGAAAGTTTCATTAAGGATGTGTGTCAACCACATGGCAGAACAATGACTGCACAGTACTACAGGGACGTCCTGGTGCGACAGGTATGACGTGGCATTCGGGAGAAACATCCGGATCTTGTGGATAGTGTAATGATTCTGCATGACAATGCAAGAGCACATAAAGCAGAGTGCATAGGGCAGCTACTGTGACGTTGGGGATGGGAAGAATTGAAGCATCCACCGTATTCTCAACTTTTTGCCCAGTGATTTTGATCTCATTCCAAACATTAAGAAACCAATACATGGTTGGCAGTTTGCGACACAAGAGGACACTAATGCTGTGCGTGAACAAGTGACCCGATTCACACAAGGTGCGAAAAATGTTGAGGGAGATGGTATTCAGCACTTCCTACATCATTGGCAGTGTGTGGTGACAGTAGAATGGGACTACTTTGAGGGTATGTAGGCCCAGGTTTGTCATGTCAACTGTGTGTGTACTGTGTTGTCATTTTTATTGCAACGTAAAGGCCATATTGCCCTTATACTACCATAATAAATTATTCTGTTATGATATTTCAGTGCTATTCATTCTCCACACACACACACACACACACACACACACACACACACACACACACACATATATATATATATATATATATATATATATATATATATATATATATAAGAAGGAAACTTTCCTGGTGGGATAAATTTATATAAAAAATAGAAATCGGATAACTTACCCAAAGCTCTTTGACAGATACAAATAAAAACACATACAAAACACACATACAAGCTTACGTCACCACTGGTAGCTTCTTCAGGAAAAGAGGAAAGAAGGAGGGGAGAAAGGAAAGGATACGGATTTTAAGGAAGTGGAAAAGGAGTCATTCCAATCCCAGGAGTGGAAGGACTTACCTTAAGGGGATAAAAGGAAAGGCAAACAAGCGCACACCCACACCCACACGCAAACACAACAAGGTAGACATTTGTAGAAAGCAAAGAGGTTGGACAGAGATGCACAATAATTTATTCTGGTACTATAAGGGCAACTGTTATCTTTGTCCAATCTCTTTGCTTTCTACAAATGTCTACCTTGTTGTGTTTGCGTGTGTATGTGTGTGGGTGTATGTGCACTTGTTTGCCTTTCCTTTTATCCCCTTAAGGTAAGTCCTTCCACTCCCGGGATTGGAATGACTCCTTTTCCACTTCCTTAAAAGCCGTATCCTTACCTTTCTCCCCTCCTTCCTTCCTCTTTTCCTGAAGAAGCTACCAGCGGTGGCGAAAGCTTGTATGTGTGTTTGTGTGTGTTTTTATTGGTATCTTTTGACGAGCCTGTGCTTTGGATAAGTTATAAAAAATAACCTCAACCTCAAGGTGTGCTACATGCCAAGGAGATGCATGGCTATTGAGGTGGAACAGTCGTCAGCAAGCAACCTCTGGGGAACCTGCTGCACCTCAGTTGTATAAGGCTTACCCAAGCAAGTGGGGCTCTGCCTGGGTGGACCTTTATATCCTTAGCTGCTCGTGGAACCAAGATGAAACAAGCTATGAACTATGTCAATGGCACCTCTAAGCGAGGAATAGTAAAGTTCAATGCCACGAAATATGAGCCCTGATCATTCCCTTCCCTTGGTACATCATATGAGGAACATTGAGCTAAAGATAGGGATGAGTTATACTTTCCAAAATTTCTTGTATGCCGCAGAACAGGTGGGGACACTTTTTTGACGACAAAGCCTCTTTTCTTCATCGAAAATCTCGAGGATAAGTATGATGAAGTCTCGGACATCACAGAGACCTTCTTTTACAGTCTGATGATGAGTTACGCGCCAACTTAGAGCGACAGGGCAGCAACTTCATCCGGCGTGTGTATAGGGGTTCGAAGGATTGTAGGGTTGCCATCTTGGCCTTTGAGGGTGAGACATTCCCCAAAAAGGTCAAGGTTGTGATTTACTAGTGTGACATAAAGCCTTATATCCCTCCCCCTATGTGATGCTTGAAGGGTGATACATTCCCCAAAAAGTCAAGGTTGTGATTTACTAATGTGACATAAAGCCTTATATCCCTCCCCTATGTGATGCTTGAAATGTTGGAAATTCGGGCATATGTCATCCTGTGCAACTCTAGCCCCACATGTAGGGAATGTGGGCGTCCATCACATCCCATGTACACCCCCACCCATGTGTTAACTGTGGGCAGCACCATCCACCCTTTTCACCAGACTGTACTATTCCCTGCAAATAGTGGAAAATCATGGAAATTAAGACCCTGGACAGACTGACATATACCAATGCAAGAAAAAAATATGTAAGACTCCATCCGGTTCCGCTGACAACTTCATATACAACAGTTACGTCGTCCCCAGCCACTCTGACGATGATGGCACCAGAAGTGCAACCATCGTCTGTGGGCCCTAATGGCCATCAAACTCTATCTGCCCCCCAGGGGGCTCACAGCTCTTTTGTGGGTACGTGTGTGGCGTGCACGGGGCCCCGAGCCGAAGCGACCTTTCTTCCGTCCCAGGCCGCTTCCCTCTTCCCCCCCCCCCCCCCCCCCCCGTTTGTACCTTCGCCCGGAGACGGGCGTTTTTCATCAGTCCAAGGTTTCTTTTTCGCTTCCTCTGTCTTCTCTTCTTGGTCCTCTTCCTTTCCTGTTCTTCAGCCTTCCCCTCTTTTTCCTTTCTCCTTGTTCTCGACTCACCCTTTAATCTCCGCCTCGGCGTTTGAGATTCTCCCTCCTCCTTCATCCCTTTCTCTCCTTCCTCCTTTCTTTCCTCCCTGTGCATGTCTGAAGGTCGACCCACGCTCTGCGTAGCTGGTGACGGGGTAAGGCGTAACTCCCCGCCCCGGGTAGACATGTAGGGCACGTACATACCCCCCGGTAAAGGCCGGGCCCAGGGAGGGGTGATTACTCGAGCTGATACCTTCCGAACATGCCGATTGGTCCTTCCATCCGTTCTCAGGAGGTGTGACCTGAGATGCGAACAGTCATCTAAGGCGGGTGCGCCCTCAGTGAGGGCCCCCACAAGGAAGGAGCGCGCCATTGGAGACGCCGGTAATCATGGGGGACACCTCCGCTATGAAACCTTCCAAATCATCTATAACCTTGACCCATAAGCGGAAACATGATGATTCTCAGCCACAGAAAGTATTGCCTAACATTCCTAAGTTCCTGGTGGTATCACGTTCTGACGATAAGGATTTTTCTGCAGTAAATCCGTTTATTATTCAGAAGGGTGTTGATGCGATCGCAGGTCCCTTGAAGACCTGCTCCAGGCAGCGCAATGGGACCTTGTTGGTTGAGATTGAGAATGCGTTCCAGGCACAGAAGTTACTTCGGGCTACAATTGTGCATACTTTCCCTGTGAAAGTGGAGGCTCACCGCACCCTCAACTCTTCGCGGGGGGTAGTGTTCTCTAGATCGCTGGATGGGTTATCGGACGAGGAGATGTTGAACTATATGTCCGATCAGGGAGTCACGACTGTTCATCGCGTGATGAAAAAGATTAACAATGACCTCGTGCCAACCTGTACTGTCTTTTTAACTTTTGACAAGGTTGACCTACCATCGAAAGTGAAAGCGGGCTACGAGGTCATTTCCGTTCGCCCGTACATACCAAATCCTACACGCTGCTTCCATTGCCAAAGGAATAATCATACCAGTAACTCTTGTCCAAATGCAGCCAAGTGCGCCAACTGTGGCAGGGACGCTCATGAGGGTGAATGTCTCCCTCCATCCCCTCGCTGCATTAATTGCATGGGTGACCATGCTGCTTCTTCACGGGACTGCCCCGTTTATAAAGAAGAGTGGGTCATCCAAGAGATATGCGTGAAGGAAAAGGTCTCGACCTATGCCGCTCGGAAGTTATTGGCGAGTAGGAAGCTCGCTGTACTCCCATCAGGTACTTTCAGCCAGGTCCTCGCCTCCCCTCAACCAACTAAGAAGGTAGGCATTCAGACTTGCGATTTAACGTTCTGTGACACTGTCGTCAGGTCGGCTAGCCCGAAAATTGCTCGTTCCACCTCTCCGGTCCCTTCTGCCCGTTCTACAGTGAATTCGTCGACCAGTTCACACACATCCCGGGCACCCAAATCTGCTGCCCGGAGTTCAAAAAAACAACCCATCCGTGAAGATTTTCTCAAGACTCTGGCTTCTCAATCGTCAACTGCTTCTTCAACCCGTCATGCTTCTAAGAAGGCTTCCAAAAAAGAACAGCTCCCCCCCTTCCCCGCCGCGGCAAGACTCTTCGGTCACGTCATCCAACAGTTGCCGGCCTCGGCCGTCTTCTGTTTCACCGGGACGCTCCATCTGCTGGGCACCCGGCCGTTTACCGGCGGTGGAAGCTGCCCCTCCTGATCAACTCCGGGAGGTGCAGAAGCGTCGAACAAACCAATGGAACATGACCATTTGCCACTAGATGGCGATAGCAGTGCTCCCTCGAAGTACAGTCCTCAGCGGCCGTCGAGGTGACCCCACCTGCTTGTTCCTTTTTATCTTCTTTTCTTCTCATTTTTTATCATGGCGCTCCTTCAATGGAATTTTCGCAGCATTCATTCCAATCGGGAGGAATTAAAACTACTCCTTCGATTGCACTGCCCGCTTCTAGTCTGCCTCCAAGAAACTAAGCTACGTCCAAGTGATCGTGCAGGCTTTCCACACTACACCTCTGTGCGGTTCGACCTGCCACCCGTGGAAGGTATCCCAGCCCATGGAGGGGTTCTGATGCTCCTTTGAGACGACGTCTATTACCATCCCATTTCATTGCATACTCACCTACAGGCAGTTGCCGTCCGCATCACTCTACCCACATTTACCTTTTCCCTCTGTAACATCTATTCGCCATCGTCATCTGCCCTTACTAGGGCAGATGTGCTACACCTTGTTGACCAGCTCCCTTCACCCTTCGTGTTGGTAGGCGACTTCAATGCCCACCACCCCCTATGGGGCTCTCCGGCACCTTGTCCGAGAGGCTCCCTTTTGGTGGACCTTCTCCAACACCTCAATCTTGTCTGCCTCAACACCGGTGCACCGACCTTCCTTTCAGACACAACACACACTTATTCCCATATAGACCTTGCAATATGCACTCCTCAGCTTGCCGGTCGGTTTGAGTGGTATGCACTATCTGACACGTACTCGAGTGACCTTGTATCATCCACTTCCTGCATCATTCCCCATCTCCTCGTCCCACCAGTTGGAACACTTCTAAAGCCGACTGGGGGCTTTATTCTTCCATGGCTGTTTTTCACGATCAGAATTTTCCCAACTGTGACAATCAGGTCGACTACCTCACAGAGGTTATTCTCACCGCTGCCGAACATTCCATACCGCGTACATCCTCATCTCCACGTCGTGTCCAGGTCCCTTGGTGGACTGAAGCCTGCCGTGACGCGCTTAGAGCCCGGCGCCATGCTTTACGCACCTTCCGCCGCCACCCAACTTTGGAGAATTGGATTAATTATAAACGAATGAGAGCGCAAGTCATCGTATCATAAATGACAGCAAAAAAGCTTGCTGGAGGGCTTTTACTAGTTCTTTTAACCGTTTTACTCCCTCCACGGTTGTTTGGGGTGGCGTACGCCGTTTATCCAGCATCAAGGTCCACTCCCCGATTCCTGGCCTGACCGTGGAGAACGCAGTCCTCGTGGACCCCACTGCTGTTTCCAACGCATTGGGCCATTTCTTTACGGAGGTTTCGAGCTCTGCCCATTACCACCCTGCCATTCTCCCTCGCAAACAGGTAGAGGAGGCACGGCCGCCTTCTTTCCACTCTTTTAATCGTGAAAATTATAATGTCGCCTTCATCATGCAGGAGCTAGACCGTGCTCTCGCCCTGTCCCGATCTTCTGCTCCCGGGCCCGATTCAATCCATATTGAGATGCTGAAGAACCTTTCTCCTGCGGACAAGTGTTTTCTTCTTAGTACCTACAATCGCATATGGACTGAAGGTTATGTTCCCACAAGTTGGCGTGAAGCCATTGTTGTCCCCATCCCCAAACCAGGGAAGGACAAACATCTTCCTTCCAGCTATCGCCCCATTTCTCTGACGAGCTGCGTCTGTAAGGTGATGGAACACATGGTTAACTCTCGGTTGGTCTGGCTCCTCGAATCTCACCGCCCCCTAACAAATGTCCAATGCGGTTTTCGTCGACACCGCTCTGCTGCTGATCACCTCATTACATTGTCGACCTTCATTATGAACAACTTTCTAAAGAAGTGTCTAACAGTAGCAGTGTTCTTCGACTTGGAGAAGGCATACAATACCTGTTGGAGAGCGGGCATTCTCCGCACATTGCACACATGGGGCCTTCGGGACCGACTCCCTCTTTTCATTCAAGCGTTTTTGGCGGATCGCAAGTTCCGGATACGGGTGGGCTCTGTTTTGTCAGATACCTTTTGCCAGGAGAATGGGGTACCGCAGGGCTCCGTCTTGAGTGTGGCTCTTTTTGCCATTGCAATCAATCCGATTGTAGATTGCCTTTCACCCGACGTTTCCGGATCCCTTTTTGTAGACGATTTCGCAATTTATTGCGGTGCCCAGCGGACGTGTCTCTTGGAGCGTTGTCTTCAACGCTGTCTTGACCATGTATATTCCTGGAGCATCGCGAACGGCTTCCGATTCTCCACTGAGAAAACGGTGTGTATAAACTTCTGGAGATACAAGGAATTTCTTCCACCTTCTCTACGTCTTGGCCCTGTTGCTCTCGCTTTTGTGGAGACTACAAAATTCTTGGGGCTAATGTTGGACCGGAAAATTTGCTGGTCCACACACGTGTCCTACCTGGCTGTCCGTTGTGCCCGATCCCTAAATGTTCTTCGTGTCCTCAGTGGCACGTCATGGGGAGCGGATCGTACCGTCCTGCTTCACCTTTACCAGGCCATTGTTCAGTCGAAGCTCGACTATGGAAGCCTTGTATACTATTCTGCACGGCCGTCGATTCTCCGCCGTCTCAACTCTATTCACCATCGGGGATTACGTCTGGCGACCGGTGCATTTTATACCAGCCCTGTTGAAAGTCTGTATGCCGAGGCTGCTGTATTACCCTTGACCACTCGACGTGACATACTCTTGTGACGGTACGCATGCCGCCTGCGGTCGATGCCCAATCATCCGTCTTACCGATTATTTTTTGACGACTCACTCGATCGCCAATATCAGTTGTCTGCGATTGCCTTGCTTCCACCTGGAGTTCGGTTTCGCTGCCTGCTACAGCGGCTTGATTTTACCCTTCCTTCCACCTTTCGGTTGAGCGACAGCCCATTGCCACCATGGCATCAGGCCCAGGTTCACACTCACCTTGAACTTAGTTCGCTCCCCAAGGAGAGCACTCCGGATTTGGTATACCGCTCGAGGCTTGTCGAACTCCGTTCGCGGTTCGATAATGCCATATTTATTTATACTGATGGTTCCAAGAGCACTGCCGGTGTCGGATCTGCCTTTGTCATCAGGGACAACCGTTTCCAATACAAGCTCCCTGAGCGGTGCTCAAACTTCACGGCTGAGCTTTTTGCCCTCCACCAGGCCGTTTTGTATACCTGCCACCACCGCGAACCTTTCTATGCCATATGTTCGGACTCCCTTAGTCCCCTGCAGAGTCTTAAAGACCCTTTCTCGAACCATCCTCTCGTGTATCGGATCCAACGCTCCCTCCAGTTGCTAGCAGATGACAGCTGTCATGTTTCTTTCCTGTGGGTCCCTGGCCACGTGGGTGTGCCCGGGAATGAGATCGCCGACATAGCAGGCAAGGCCGCAGCTGTTTTGCCTCGCATGGCTACCTTTTGCGTCCCATCGGACGATTTTCAACGGGATCTTCGCCAGAGTATCGTGTCGTCATGGCACAGTGCGTGGTTTTCAATGTACAACAATAAATTGCGAACTGTAAAACCAATCCCGACCGCTTGGAGGACCTCCTCACGCCCCTCTCGGTGGGAGGAGGTCATCCTGGCCTGGTTGCGGATTGGTCAGCCACCATCTCTTGCTATCCGCCGACCCTGCACCGCTGTGCTCCTGCGGTGCACTGCTGACAGTGCAACATGTTTTACTGTCTTGTGTTAATTTTAATCATCTTCGTGTAGCCCTTCACTTTCTGTCTATTCTGGAGGAAATTTTAGCTGATGACACACGAGCGGCTGCTCGAGTTTTGCGTTGTATCAACTTGGCCAACTTATCAAAGGATATTTAACCCTTTTAATTGTCTTTTATCTTTCGTTTTTAGCCTCTTCTTGATGTTCTGACAGTCACTAAATTTTTTTTGTGATCTAGCGAATCTATGTTCTCTGGGCGCTAATGACCGTAGAAGTTGTGCGCCCTAAAACCTCGGGGGGAAAAAAAAACTCTATCTGCCTCCTTGAAGGTTGGGGGGGGGGGGGGCGGCTTCATCATTGCCCCACCAGTACTACCTCTGGGGGCAACTTTACCCTCACCATAGGGGACACAGGTCCCCATTCACCAGCTGGAGAAGCTGCAGGCTCCCCCGTCCCCTCTCGCTAGGGAGGAGTACCATCAGGATGCTCCCTACCACGGATTCAACGAGTAGACTGGGGGATCCAAGCAATTTACTGGAGGATCCATACATTACTGATCAAAGGGCTTCCCAATATTCATCGTCTCCTGAAGTCACTTTAGAGAGAACCCCTCCCAGCACTCTAAACCAAAAGTACAGCGGGAGAACAGAAAAAAGAAAAAGAGACTGGAGAAAAAAATCGCTTCCGTCGGCACTTCCGCCTTCGGTATCTCAAACCTCTGATTCTGAAGATGGGGTGGAGATCCTAGCATCCCCTGAGGACCTAGCACTCACTGACCTCCCAGAATCTATGGATATTGATGCCACAAGTACTCAAGCGGCGGCAAAAGGTGGAACTGAGGCGTAAAGTAAATGTTCACGACACTCATGGCATCCCAGTACACCTATAGCAATATCCTTCAATGGAACTGCAGTGGTTATTTCCACTGCCTAGCTGAATTGCATCATTTATTGTGCCACTTTCCTCTTCTTTGTGTAGCCCTACAGAAAACTCGGTTTCCTGTTCAGCAGACCCCTGCCCTTTGTGGCTATTGGGGCTACTATAAAAGTCGTGCAGCCCATCGGCTGATACAACACAGCAAGCAGGACAGTTAGGAGAGGTATGTTGCCACTATTGGCTTTTGGGTCTCCCCTGACCAGGTTAGGCAACTTTTCAGGCATCGTCCACTGTCAGGAATCCCCAGTCTTCACACTCGGGGTACTCTCTCCACAGACCCACTTGCTATCATGGCGTACATGTCAGATCATTATGCTCTTAGCTCGGTACCTGCACCTTACAATGAGGACTTCAGCGTCCTCTGGGAGTGGATTAAACGGTGCCACTTATCCTTTCACATGCGCCGCCAGTTCACAGCCAGTACGTTTATACCGTCACAGTGGATTTTCACCAACAACTTCTCACCCTGTACTATCGCCTCTGGGTAGAAGGTGTTTTCCGATCCCAATGGCAGGATAGCATCATTATCCCAGTGATGAAAACTGATGCCAATCCACAAGTGGCTGAGAGTTACCACCTGATTAGCCTCACCAACATTCTGTTCAAGAACTTTGAATGTATGGTGAGTCAGTGGTTCATGTGGATTCTTGAAGACCAGAGACTCCTCGCTCCACAATAAGGGGGCTTCCGCCACGGCTGCTCCGCAATAGATAACCTAGTGTCATTGGAGTCGGCTATCTGCACTGCTTTCACCAGGCATGAGCACTTGGTCGCGGTCTTTATCCACCTTCGCAAGGCGTATGATATCAACTGGTGCTACCATATACTAACTACACTGTATAACTGGAGGTTACGTGATCCCCTTAAGACTTTCATAAAGAGCTTCCTCTCACTTCGTACTTTTCTGATTATTTTTGGTGACTCTTTTAGCTCACATAACATTCAAGAGAACGGTGTCCCACAGGGCTCTGTTCTCAGTGTACCTCTATTTTTAGTTGCCATAAACGGGCTTGCTGCAGCTGTAGGGTCATTGGTCTGCTCCTTGTTTGCCGATGACTTTTGTTTATATTGTGGTGGTTTGAGCACACAACTAGTTATTTAGACTTCTTATAAGTATATAACTAAAATTTGACATGCTACTTTGCTCGTAGGTTAAATACCCTCAGACTTAAATATGTGTTGTTGTGGTCTTCAGTCCACAGACTGGTTTGATGCAGCTCTCCAAACTACCCTGTCCTGTGCAAGTCTCTTCATCAGATAATACGTTCAGCAACCTACATCCTTTTGAATCTGCTTACTGTATTTGTCCCTTGGTCTCCCTCTATGATTTTTACCCAACACACTTCCTTCTAATGCTAAGTTGGCGATTCCTTGATGTCTCAGAATGTGTCCTACCAATGTATCCCCTCTCTTAGTCTGGATATGCCAGAAACTCCTTTTCTCCCCAGTTTGGTTAAGCACCTCCTCATTAGTCACGTGATCTACCCATCTAATCTTCATCATTCGTCTGTAGCACCACATTTCAAAAGCTTCTATAATCTTTTTGTCTGAACTCCTTATCGTCCACGTTTCACTGCCATACAATGTTACACTCCAGACAAATGCTTTCAGAAAGGAATTCTAAACATCTGAATTAATTTGGATGTTAATATGTTTCGCTTGTGTAGAAACGCTTTTCTCCCCATAGCCATTCTGCATTTTATATCTTCTTTACTTCGGCCATCAGAACTTATTTTGCTACCCAAATAACAAAATTCATCTACTACTTTTATTGTCTCATTAATCTAATTCCTTCAGCATCGCTTGATTTTCTGATATTATATTCCATTACCTTCGTTTTACTCTTGTTAATGTTCATCTTATATCTTCATTTCAAGACACTGTCCATTCCATTAAATTTCTCTTCCAGATCCTTTGCCGTCACTGACAAAATTACTATGTGATCGGCAAACCGCAAACTTTTCATTTCTTCTCCCTGAACTTTAATTCCCTCTCCAAATTTCTCCTTCCATTCCTTCACTGCTTGCTCAATGTACAGATTGAACAACATTGGGAAAAGGCTACAACCCTGTCTTTCTCCCTTCCCAACCTTTGCATCCCTTTCTTGCCCTTCGACTCTAATAATCACTGTCTGGTTTTTGTATAGGTTGAATATAACTCTTTGCTCCCTATATTTTACCCCTGCTACCTTCAGAATTTGGAAGAGTGTATTCCAGTCAACATTGTCAAAAGTTTTCTCCAAATCTACAAACGCCAAAAACGTAGGTTTGCCCTTCCTTAGCCTATCTTCTAAGGTAAGTCATAATGTGAGTATTGCCTCCTGTGTTCCTACATTTCTCCTAAATCCAAACTGATCTTCCCCCGAGGTTGGATTCCACAAGTTTTCCATTCGTCTGTAAATAATTTGTGTTAGTATTTTTGCAACTATGACTTATTAAACTGATAGTTCCGTAATTTTCACATTTGTCTGCATTTGCTTTCTTTGGAATTGGAATTATGATATTCTTCTTGAAGTCAGAGAGTATTTCCCCTGTATCATACATCTTGCATACCAGGTTGAACATTTTTTTCATAACTGGCTCTCCTAACGAAATCAGCAGTTCAGACGGAATATCATCTACTCCAGGGGCCTTGTTTTGACTCAAGTCCTTCAGAGCTCTGTCAAATTCTTCTCGCAGTATCATATCTCCTATCTCATTTTCCTCCACTTCGTCTTCCCTTTCTTCAATACTGCCTTCAAGTTTATTTCCTTTGTATAGACCCTCTATATATTCCTTCCACAGTTCAGCTCTTCCCTCTTTGCTTAGTACTGGTTTTCTGTCTGAGTTCTTGATATTCATACAGCTGCTTTTCTTGTCTCCAAATATATCTTTTATTTTCCTGTAGGCATTATCTATCTTTCCCCTAGTTATGCATACTTCTACGGTTCTGCATTTGTCCTGTAGCCACTTCTGCTTAGCCAGTCTGCTCTTCCTGTCAGTCTCATTTTTCAGACGTCTGTACTTCCTTTTTCCTGCTTCACTTGATGAATTTTTATATTTTCTCCTCTCATCAATTAAGTTCAGTATATCCTGTGTTATCCAGGGATTTCTATTAGTCCTTGTCCTTCTGCCTATATGATCCTCTGCTGCCTTCACTACCCTATCTCTCAGAGCTACCCATTCTTCTTCTACTGTATTTCTTTCACCTTTTTCAGCCAATCATTGCCTAATGCTCCCTCTGAAACTCTCAACCACCTCTGGTTCCTTCAAGTTGTCCAGTTTCCATCTCCTAACTTTTCTACCTTTCTGCAGTCTCTTAAGTTTCAATCTGCAGTTCATAACCAACAAGTTATGGTCAGAGTCTATATGTAATTATCCCAATTCCAAAGAAAGCCATTACAGGAAGATGTGAAAATCACAGAACCATCAGTTTACTCAGTCATTGGTTATAAAATGCTAATGTGAATTATTTACAAAAGAATGGAAAATCTGGTAGAAACTGACCTCGGGGATGATCAGTTTGGATTTAGAAGAAATGTAGGCTATACTCACATTACGACTTATCGTAGAAGATAGACTAAGGAAAGGCAAATCTTTCTAGATTTTGTTGATTTGGAGAAAGCTTATGACAATGTTGACTGGAACACACTCATTCAAATTCTGAAGTCAGCAGGGGTAAAATATAGGGAACGGAAGGTTATTTACAAGTTTTACAGAAATCAGACAGCAGTTGTAAAGAGTTGAAGAGCATGAAAGGGAAGCATTGGTGGGGAAGGAAATAAGACAGGGTTGTAGCCATGCTCCAATGTTTTTCTACCTGTACATAGAGCAAGCTGTGAAGGAAAGCAAGGAGAAATTTGGAGAAGGGATGAAAATTCTGGTGCTAAAGATGAATGCTGACAGTTGGTGGATGGATTGTATTAGTAATGAGGAGGTACATCTACATATATACTCCGTAATCCACCGTAAGGTGCATGGCAGACAGTACCTGTACCATTATTAGGCATTTTTTTTCAGTTCTCAGGCATTAACCAGCCCCTCAGGGGCTCAGCAATTATTTGCTGAGTACGGGCTTGGCGAACCCAGGGTCCTGAGCCGTGGGCTGTGTCGCGCCAACAGTCCGCTACACCGTAAGCTCTGTGCGTGCTTCAACGACCATCGTTCGGTGCGACGGTGGAACGTTGTACGTTTCAGAGCCCGGGGATCTTGCCTTAATCGCCCGGGTCGCGAGGATGGTACAAACCTCTATAAAAAAAAAAAAAAAAAAAAAAAAAAAACCTCAATCTCAAGGTGTGCTACGTGCCGAGGAGATGCATGGCTGTTGAGGTTGAACAGCCGCTAGCGAGCAACCTCTGAGGAACCTGCCGCACCTCAGTTGTATAAGGCTTCCCCAGGCAAGCGGGGCTCTGCCTGGGTGGACGTTTATTTCCCTAGCTGCTCGTGGGACCACAATGAAACGAGCAACAGATAACGTTGGTGGACGTATAACCACCGTCTCAAAGCGTGGGAAGTTTCATGCCACTTATTATGACCCCAAGTCGTTCCCTTCCTTGGCTACGCCCTGGGAGGAATGCAGGGCTGCTAACAAAAATGAACCATATTCGCCTAAATATCTTTATGTACGAGGACTGATGGGGAATCATTTACAACAGTCAAGCCTCAGTTCTTCGTAGAACATCTGGATGAGAAGTTTGGAGAGGTGGAGTCCCTCTCCAAGATGCGTAATGGCTCTGTCTTGATCCTCACCGCATCCCAGCCCAGTCGCGGGCGTTGCTTGCTTGCGATAAGCTGGGAGATATCGTGGTCAACATTGCGCCACATAAGTCTCTCAATCTGGTCCAGGGCATTATTTTCCACCGGGATCTCCTCTTACAATCTGATGAGGAGCTGCGCGCCAATCTCGAGCGGCGAGGTGTTCACTTCGTCCAGCGCATCCATCGTGGGTCTAAAGACAATAAGGTTGCCACTGGTGCCTTCATTGTAGCCTTTGAAGGCGATACACTGCCGGAGAAGGTGAAGGTGATGTGCTACTGGTGTGATGTAAAACCCTACATCCCTCCTCCTATGAGATGCTTCCAGTGCTGGAAGTTTGGGCATATGTCATCCCGTTGCCCTTCCAGCGCCACTTGCCGGGACTGTGGACGCCCAGCCCACCCAGACGCTCCATGTACTCCGCCGCCCGTCTGCGTGAACTGGGCCAGGAGCATCCTCCCTGCTCATCACAATGCCCTATGCTCCGGAGAGAAAGAAAAATCGTTGAATATAAGACCTTGGACCGGTTGACCTATACTGAGGCGAAAAAGAAATATGAGCGCTTACACCCTGTTGCCATGATGACTTCTTTTGCAGCAATTGCATCGTCAGCACCATCTGCGGCGACACCTATCTCTTCTCATTCTTTTTCTGTGGGCCCCCAGGGCCGCAAACCTACATCTGCCCCCAAGGTGGTTGGGGGCTCCCTTCCTTCTTCCGCTCCCAAGGTAATTGCCTCGGGAGCAACCTCTACCCTTCTGCCGGAGACACAACAACCTTCTCCGGCACCCATCGTTCGAAAGGGGTCCCTTGGGACACTCCCTTCCGAGGGTTCCGCCCATGTCGCTTCTGACACACGCCAGCAGCAGGCAAAACCGAAGGCTGCTGGACGCAGGGCCTCATGCTCCTCCTCAGTCCCTGAGGCTGAGTCTGAGAAGCCAGCCCTGCCGGCGAAGCCCCCGAGGGGCAAGAAGGATCGGAGGAAAAAACTTGAAAATCACGACTTGAAGGATACCACGGTGGCTCCTGAGCCACCTCACCACTCCACCTCGACCTCTGGGGACGAGATGGAGATTCTAGCGTCCCCAGACGACCTCGCCGTCGGGGACATCCCAGAAATAATGGACACTGAGCCTGAACAACGGCAGTCAGCGGATTTGAGTGACACTGATTTGTAATCTTCATGACTTCCCAGTTGTCAGACAGTATTATCCTCCAGTGGAACTGTGGCAGTTTCTTTCCCCATCTGGCTGAGCTACGACACCTTTTAAGCATAACACCTGCTTTCTGCATTGCCTTACAGGAAACTTGGTTTCCAGCAATGTGGACCCCAGCACTTCAAGGCTACAGGGGATATTACTGTAACCGTAGCTCATATAACCGGGTCTCAGGTGGTGTGTGCGTGTGTGTGTGTATGTCCTTACTTCTGTTCATAGTGAACCTGTGCCCCTTCATACACCACTAGAAGCAGTGGCTGTCAGGGTAAGGACAACACAAGAGTTTACCGTCTGCAGCCTTTATCTCCCTCCAGATGGTGATATTTCATTGACTGTTTTGGCTGCAGTTATATCGCAACTACCCCCGCCTTTCTTCTTATTGGGCGACTTCAACGCCCATAACCCATTGTGGGGTGGTACTACACTTTCTGGGCGGGGCAGACTAGTCGAGTCTTTACTTTCTCAACTCGACCTCTGCCTATTAAATACTGGTGCCCCCACACACTTTAGTGTGGCGCATGGTACGTTCTCGGCCATTGATTTATCGATCTGCAGCCACAGCCTTCCACCATCTGTCCACTGGAGAGCCCACGACGACCTGTGTGGTAGTGACCATTTCCCCCTTTTTCTGTCACTCCCACAACGTCAGTCCCCAGGACGCTCCCCAAGGTGGGCTTTAAGCAGGGCTAACTGGGAAGCTTACGCGTCCACTGCTATTGTTCAACCTCCCCCACTCGATGCCATCGATGTGGTGGTCCAGGGCGTCACTCTCACCATTGTTTCTGCTGCAAAAGCTGCAATTCCATGCTCCACAGGGTGCCCACGGCGGAAGAGAGTGCCGTGGTGGACGCCGGAAATAGCTGAGGCTATTAGAGATCGTAGGCGGGCCTTACAGCGCTATAAGCGTCACCCCTCTCAGGAGCATCTCATTGATTTTAAACGGCTTCGCGCTCGTGCTCGGCAGCTAATAAGAAGACGGAAACAGGAGTGCTGGGAGAGGTACGTCTCCACTCTAGGGATGGGTACCTCTGCCTCACAGGTCTGGGGTAGAATCAGGCGGTTAAAGGGAATACCGTCACCAGCGGGAATACCCGGAATCCCCACAAATGGAGTTCTATGTATGGACCCGGCCACACTTGCAGAGATGTTTGCCGAGCATTATGCCCGCGCTTTTGCCTCTGCAAATTATCCACCGGCCTTCCGTACAGTAAAGGAGAGGGTAGAACGCCAGTCTCTCTCCTTTCGTACCCGCCGCTCTGAATCCTACAACACTCCTTTCACTGAGTGGGAGCTCCTCAGTGCTCTTAACCTTTGTCCTGACACGGCACCTGGGCGTGATAGCATCCATAGCCAAATGCTGAAGCACCTTTCAGCAGACAGCCGGCGTAATCTTCTAGCAGTTTATAACCGCATTTGGTGTGATGGTGTTTTCCCGTCACAGTGGCGGGAGAGTATCATTATTCCGGTGCTTAAACCAGATAAACATCCTCTTTCCTTGGATAGCTATCGGCCCATTAACCTGACTAACGTTTCATGCAAACTGTTGGAGCGGATGGTCAGTCGGCGGTTGTGCTGGATTCTGGAGACTCGAGGCTTACTGGCTCCATGCCAGGGCGGTTTTCGCCATGGTCGATCTACCACCGACAATCTGGTGCATCTCGAGTCTGCAATACGCACAGCCTTTTCCAGGCGCCATCATCTTGTAGCCGTCTTCTTTGATATGCACAAAGCATACGATACCACCTGGCGACGACACATCCTCAACACTTTATACGACTGGGGCCTTCGGGGCTTCCTACCGATTTTTATCCAGAATTTTTTAGCTGTCCGTACCTTTCGTGTTCAAATTGGTGCTTCCCTGAGCTCCTCTCATATCCAGGAAAACGGGGTTCCTCAGGGTTCTGTTTTAAGCGTTCCATTATTTTTAATTGCCATCAACGGTTTAGCGACAGCGGTTGGATCGTCGGTGTCCCCTTCACTTTATGCTGACGACTTTCGTCTCTCTTTTAGTTCCTGCAGCACCCAAGTTGCTGAGCGCAGGTTGCAAGGTGCTATTCGGAAGGCACAGAACTGGGCGCTTACCCACGGCTTTCAGTTTTTGGCCACCAAGACCAGGGTGATGCACTTCTGTCGGCGTCGGACTGTCCACCCGCACCCTGAACTTTATCTTAATGACGAACTACTTACTGTAGTAGACACTCATCGTTTTTTGGGGCTTGTTTTCGACTCACGGCTGACATGGCTCCCCCACATCCGCCAACTAAAACGGGAGTGCTGGCGCCACCTCAATGTCCTCCGCCACCTGGGCCATACTTCCTGGGGAGCTTACCGCACCACCCTGTTGCGTCTCTATCAGACTCTGGTGCAGTCTCGTTTAGACTTTGGACGTGTCGCCTACGGTTCTGCGTCACCCTCAGCATTGCGCTTGCTGGACCCCATCCACCACTGTGGGCTTCGCATCGCGACAGGTGCCTTTCGTACCAGCCCTGTGACCAGCTTGCTTGCTGAGGCCGGCGTACCACCTTTGTCGATCCGTCGCCAACAACTGCTTGCATCCTATGCAGTGCTCGTGCACAGCTCATCCAGCCACCCGAACCATCGTGTTCTTTTCTCCCGCATTGTCGTCCAAGACCAACGACGACGACCCAGGTCGGGTCATACGATCGCCTTCAGGGTCCAGTCACTGCTACAGGAACTTGAGTCTTACCCCCTACCACCTCCATATCGGGTCCACACACGCACGCCTCTGTGGCGCCTGCCAAGGCCGTCTATTTGCCTGGACTCGGCCTGTGGACCCAAAGACTCAGTTCCACCGGCAGCTCTCCGTCGCCAGTTTTCAGCACTCATAGCTAGATTTCCTGGACACGACCTAATTTACACGGATGGTTCAAAAGTTGAGAGCCGGGTTGGTTATGCATTCGCTCATGACACCCATGTCGAACAACGCTCCCTGCCGGCTGGCTCCAGTGTCTATACTGCAGAGCTGGTGGCTATTTTCCGCGCCCTCGAACATGCCAGGTCCTGCACAGGTGAGTTCTTTCTCATCTGCAGTGACTCGCTGAGCAGCCTTAGAGCCATTGACCAGTGCTACCTGCCGTCTCCCCTGGTGTTGGGTATTCAGGAGGCTCTATCTGCCCTTGACAGGTCTGGTCGATCAGTGGTGTTCCTCTGGTCTCCGGGCTATGTCGGTATTCTAGGGAATGAACATGTTGACATGCTGGCCAAGCAGGCTGTTGAGGCGCATGTTTTAGAGATCGGCCTACCGCCTGCTGATCTGCGGACGGTTCTGCGACAAAGAGTGCACGAGCTCTGGGCCAACGAGTGGCGCAGTATGGCAACAGTCAACAAATTGAGGGCTATAAAGGAGACGACGGCTGTGTGGCGTTTTTCAATGCGGACCTGCCGCCGGGACTCCGTAGTCCTGTGCCGGCTCCGCATTGGCCATACCTGGCTGACTCACGGCCATCTCCTTCGTGGCGAGGAACCACCTGTGTGTCGTGGCGCACGCCTGACTGTGGCGCACATCTTAATGGAATGCCCTATTTTAGCCCCTCTGCGGCGGAGTTTTAATTTTCCTGTGCTTTTATCCCAAGTTTTAATTGACGATGCCAAAATGGCTGATACTGTTTTAAGTTTTATTCGGGACAGTGGTTTTTACCCCTCTATTTAAAGCTTTTGTTCAGTGTCTGTGTCCGTCCTGTCATGACCTCCGATTGGAGGTTTCCCTTTGTTTCCGTGTGGCTGACTTTTCCTGTTTTTAGTCTCACGGTCGGTCAGCCACAGACGTCGCTTGTACATTTTATTTCTTGTCATTGCTCAGTTCTACTGTGTCTTTGTCATTGTTTTAGTTGTCTCTTGCCGGCTTTGTTGTCTTTTAACTGACTCAGGGGATCTTCCTCCCCTCTTGTTGTTCTCCACTCTAGGCTCCTTTGCCTGTTTATGTCCTTTGTTGTGACGCCTAATGATGGAATGGGGGACTGATGACCATCGCAGTTTTGTCCCCCTAAAACATCCAAACAACAACAACAACAGCATTAACCAGTTCTCAGCAAAGAAAGGAAAGCTGAAAGGTGGAAAGAGTACGTAGAGGAGCTCTACAAAGGAAATGAACTTAGAGACAATGTTGTAGGAAGGGGAGAGGAAGTAGATGAAGATGAAATAGGAGATGCTATACTGAGAGATGAATTTGATAGAGCCCTGAAAGACCTAGGTCAGAACAAGGCCCCGGAAGTAGATGACATTCCCTCAGAGCTACTAAAGTCTCTGGGAGAGTCAGCCATGACAAAACTGTTTCATCTGGTGTGTAAGATGTATGAGACAGGCGAAATATCCTCAGACTTTAAGGAAACTGTAATAATCCCCATTCCAAAGAAATCGGGCACAGACAGGTGTGAAAGTAACAGAACCATCAGTTTGATAAGTCATGGTGGCAAAATTTTAAGACGAATTATGTACAGGAGAATGGAAAAGCTGGTAGAGGCTGACCTCAGGGAAGATCAGTTTGGATTCAGGAGGAATGTAGGAATCCAGGAGGCAATACTCACTTTACTACTAATCTTAGAAGATAGATTAAGGAAAGCCAAACCTACATTTTTAGCTTTGGTAGATTTGGAGAAAGCTTTTGACAATGTTGACTGGAATACACTGTTTCAAATTCTGAAGTCAGCAGGGGTAAAATACAGGGAAAGGAGAGTTATTTACAACTTGTACAAAAGCCAGACCGCAGTTATTAGACTTGAAGGGCATGAAAGGGAAGCATTAGCTGGTAAGGGAGTAAGGCAGGGTTGTAGCCTTTCTCCGATGTTATTCAATTTGTATATCAAGCAGGCGGTTAAGGAAAGCAAGGAAAAATTTGGAATAGGGATTAAAGTAAAGAAATAAAAACATTATGTTTTGCTGATGATATAATCTGTCAGAGGCAGCAAAGGACCTGGAAGAGCAGTTGAATGGAATAGACACTGTGATGAAGAGAGTGTATGAAATGAACATTAACAAGAGTAAAACAAAGATAATGGAATGCAGTCTTAGAAAATGCAGCGATGCTGAAGGAATTAGATTAGGTAACAAAACAATGAAGGTGGTAAATGAGTTTTGTTACTTGGGTAGTAAAATAAGGTATGATGGTTGCAGTACAGAGAACATAAAATGCAGAATGGCAATGGGAAGAAAAGCATTTTTGAAAAAGAGAAATTTGCTAACATCGAATATTAATTTAAGTGTAAGAAAGTCTTTTCTGAAGGCATTTGTGAGGATTGATGCCTTGTACAGGAGTGAAACATGGACAATAAACAGTGTGGACAGGAAGAGAATAGAGGTTTTTGAAATGTGGTGCTACAGAAGAATGCTGAAGACTAGGTGGGTAGATCACATAACTGATGAAGAGGTACTGAATAGAATTGGTGAGAAATGGAATTTTTGGCATACCTTGACTAAAAGAAGGAATTGCTTGGTAAGACACATTCTTAGACATCGAGGAATCGTAAATTTAGTAATGGAGGGAAGTGTGTGGGGTAAAAATTGCAGAGGGAGACCAATAGACGCATATAGTTAGCAGATTCAAATAGATGTGGGTTGCCATTCTTATGAGGAGATGAAAAGGCTTGCTCAGGATAGAGTAGGGTAGAGCGCTGCATCAAACCAGTCTCTGGACTGAAGACCATAACAACAATTCCTCTCCCAAACAGAATTGGGGGGAGGGGGGGGGGGTGAGAATGTCTATATGCCTCTGTATGAGCCCTAATTTCTCTTGTCTTGTCTTTGTGATATTTACAGGAAATGTAAGTAGGCAGCAGCAAGATCGTTCTGCATTCAGCTTCCAATTTCAGACCTCTAAATTTCTTCAACAGAATTTCTCAAACAGAATGTTGTCTTTCCTCTAGCGATTCCCATTTGAGTTCCCAGAGCATTTCTGCGACACACATTGGTCAAACCTACCAGTCAGAAACTTAGCTTCTCGCCTCTGAACTGCTTCCTTCTCTTCCTATAAACTGATCTTCTGTGGGTCCCAAACATTTGAGCAGTGCTCAAGATGTGGTCGTACAAACGTTTTATACACTGTCTCCTTTACAGATGAAGTACATCTTCCCAAAATTCACCCAATAAACTGAAGTTGGCTGCCTGCTTACTTATAACTGTCCTTACATCTTCGATCCATTTCATATCACTCTGCAATGTTTCGCCTAGATGTTTGAATAACCTGATTGTATCAAGAAGCTCACTACAAATGCTGTGTTTGAACATCATGGGATTGTTTATATTACTCATGTGCATCACTGAATAGAATCAGGGAGCAGAAGAATTTCTGGCATACCTTAACTAAAAGAAGAGATTGATTGGTAGGAATTGTAAATTTATCATTGGAAGGAAGTGTGTGAGGTAAAAATCACAAAGAGACGATAACAGTTAGCAGTTCAAATAAGTATCACTTGCCGTTCTTATGAGGAGATGAAGAGGATTGCTCACGATAGAGTAGGGTGGAGTGGTGCATCAAACCAGTCTCCGGGCTGAAGACCGAAACAACAACTTTGCTTGCCTAGTGCACAAACAGTTTATTTATTTTGCTGTTGATTCCAGGACATGTTTTCAGGTGAGCAGGTAAAGCCAGTGAATTTACTATGTGCATACGCATGGCATGTGGAAGGGAAGGGGGGGGGGGGGGAGGTTGTTGGCAAGGCAGTGTAGGTACACTTGAACAGAAACAAACCCTTCACATTAATAACATGTAATATTTATTAAAACAAATAAATACACCTTTGATTCCATTTTGTGCTCAGCCACTGTGTTGTAATATGTTAATGAGGAACAGCAATCAATCACAAGTATTTATTTGTTATTGCATATCTATAGTTTGGTCACTGTGCGATCATTCTCAATACTTTAGAACGTGGTTTAAAACATATAAAGTTTTCAATTTTCATGTTCACTCCAGTGCATTTCTGGCCGAATCTGCCAGATGCTTCAATACGGTACACTTGTGCTAACGTCCTGTAGATCTCTGTCACTGTTTTGCCTAATTTGAAACAAAACTTGATGGTAATGCATTGCTCCATTTTGCGTTCCACGTTGCAATGACACAAGTTCTCACACTAACCCTGTTAAATGGGTTGCAGCATGTACCACTGCTTCACTGCAGTGCTTTGCATGATAGGGGGTGTTTGTTGACATGACTCAATGTGTATGCACAGGCATCTCACCCTCACCAGCGCAGTTTGTAAAATATGGGATCATTCACCAATCTTTTCAAATGCACCATGTATTACACTTGTTTGCTTAAGACATATTGGCTGTATGTGTCCTTTCTTGTTGGAAACGTAACATTTGAAATTCCTGCAAGACCATCGGGCATGCTCACGTATGCTTTAACAGTGTAGGTATGGTTTCTTTGTATGGCTGTCCAGCACCACTGGGCATAATTTGTTTACTTGGATCTTTGACTTTGGTCCACAATTAGTATCTTGTACCAGGGTTTCTGCCTCATGACATTGCTTACTTTTAATAACAAAAATTGATGGACTTCATGTATCATGTTCCATCACATCTATAATGTCCTGCAGTTCTACATAGATAGCACAGTTGACGTGTTTCAAAATTGAGTCCCTGATCCTTGCATCAACACATTCTGTGTTACTGAGTCTCTTAGCAGACGTCGTCAGTGATCTAGTCTTTGTAGCTTTGGCAAAACTATTGCTTTAAATGGAGAAATTTGTACCTACCAGTGGCCACGTGAATTAAAGCTTCAAAATGATCAGTTAATCTTGCTACAGGGCATCATACTGCATTTGGTCAGGACTCATGTTGTTAACAATTTCACTGATGACTTATAGATGTTGCCACCTACACTTCACAAAAAATTCCTTTTACTTGTGATATTGTATGAATTGAAGTGTGCCATCAGCTGTGCCATATTCTCATTCCATTTCTCCTTCTTGGTTATACTCACTGAATTTAGGTCCCTGTACCGCTTGTGGTACTTGTGCTTCTACGGGTTGTGGTCATAGTGCTATAGCAACCTGAGTTTGAATTGTGCTAGCTAATACTTGCAATAGTTGAACAATACACTGTCCTTGCAAATGACCAATATCTGTTAATAACAAGTCTTGGGCTCCCATATGCGCATGACTATATGCAGAAAAGCATACAGAAATCACTGCTGTAAGAGAAAGTGATTAGTACAAACTTTAATTAACAAACATACTTAGCATTAGTGTTTTCAGACTGCAACATATAAAACACGTCATTGTTGCCACTGTTCTCTGGGATTTCTTTCTTTCTTCCTTCCTTCCTCAGCCCTCAAAAGGACCATTAGGTATTGACCAGCACCAATGTATGGGAAATTCTCTAGTGTGTGTGAGTTCTGGATAGGACTGAGGTTTTGCTGAATCATATGCACAAAACAAAAGAACAGTTGAGGAACAGAAGTGCATTACTGGTGAAATGAACACATCACATAAAAGATAGAAGTGTATTTACAATAGAAGCTTAACTTCTGATTGCTGGTCCTGTTTCATACATATTTACTACAGACAAAGAATATTGAACTGCAATTGCAATCAATTTCTTGGAGTTTTTCTGTAACTTTGCAGGTGTTAAACAAAACAGGCTGTTTGTCTATAAAATACTTATTCTAACTTTGAATTCTGTGTCCTTAATAAAAACAGTGACTGGTACAAATATTGTTTTCGCCGAATAACACTGACAAAACCTTATCAGACAGTGTTCAGTAGAAGATATGTGTGGTCTATGGGCAACACCTTTAACTATACTCACAATACAAAGAATTCTCTCACCACTGAGACATATATATGCAGTACTGTCACAAATACAAGACATATGGTAACACTGAACCTTGTATTTTCTGCATTGTGCTGTATGAGGCTGCAGGTTAGTGTGGCAGTGCATGGAAACATTACAAGGTGTGGCACTCTCCCTGAGAGTCATTGGACCATTGAGATCACTGCATTTAAAATGTGCAGTGTCAACTTATTACTGTGGATCTTCATGACACTGCAGAAATGTTTTAAAACAGCATGGTTATTTTAAATTTAGCATTTCCTTTTTCTGTTATTTACAGTCTTTAAATAAGTTTCTTTTTCTCTACTTTTTCTAGGCAACTGTAGGCAGCCATCAGAGGTTCTATATTGCAGCTCAAGGGCCACTACCTTCTACAGTGAGCAGTTTCTGGCAAATGGTATGGGAGGCAGACGTGCACATCATAGTGCAGTTAACAGTGACACAAGAAGATGGAACTGCTCCATACTGCCCAGGCATCAATGACCGCTGCCTGGAAATTGATGAGGTACATGCTGGGCATTGTCAGACTTTTCATTTTCTTCTCCTTAAATTTAGTAGTAACGTAATATCGACGGTGAAAAGATAAACAATTGTAACCCTCATTTCCTCCAAAACTATAGTTACAGCAGAAATGTTATTTTAGGCGAATTCTGGTTTGGCTGGTAAAATGTAATATCAACAATGCGGAAAATGTACATTTTTATGATTCTTGTTACCCACTTTTAGTTGTGAATTTTTTCAAATACTTTAAACTTGTAATTTGAGGGCTGCAACCTTTTACCTATCCACTGTCGATATAATAGAAAACTGGTTATTGGTTATATTGTGGTTGCCTAGGTTCAACCACATGGTTCAAAAAAATACACATATGTTTTTGAACAGCACATTGAAAACTGGGATTTTAATCCCTTTAATAAAAGCACACTGGGCACAGGACGGTATCACTGATAAAAATTTTCATCTAAATACCAAGACAATGTAATTTATTAGTAAGGGCAAAATTTAACATCACACTTAACATCAGATAACAGCTGGCATGAGTAGATAAACATACAGATTCTCAGCACAATACAATAAGTAGATCCACTAAATGTAAAGGAAAAAAGGAGCTGTCATTTGCCTTTACTAAATAACAGGTGAGATTAAAAAAAAAATTACAACAAGTATACCATTTTTAAAAGAAAAATTGAGCAAGGAATAGCCAAGGGAGTAACACTAGATATAATTAAGAGTGGGCACCACAGGCTTTGCTTAGGCAAGTATACAAACACCAGCAGTGTAACTGAACGATGCTTCTAGACATTGACCGGAGCACACTGTGCAATTTAGAATGAAACCTCACCACATAACATAAATTACCATTTGCAATTACGATGTACAGGCCCGAAAGATGTACACAATAATTGTAGATAGATTAAAGTAATTCCCTCCCACCTATTTTTAAGACACATATGGTACAGCTTAAATTTGGAAATTTTCACAATAAAATACCTTTAAAAAAACTTGGCCAGAACTAGACAATTAAAAGGCATTAACACTAGGTATATTAAGCTACCCCTTTGGGTTAATATACAATTATACCAAAGCCACCAACAGAGTAATTGAACAACACCCTTTAAATACTGGCCAGAAAATATTATGCACATCAGATATAGCTTCTGCTATGAGTTTGCTAAACAATCATAACACATTAACACCTTTATAGGGAGAGGACCGCCACGGCTGACATAGGGGAGGAAGCTAAAAACAGTTAAAACCAAACTTCCTCAAAGGCCACGGGCTAGTATCACTGCCATATGTATGGATAGTCACCAGACCACTCAGAAAAGACACGAACAGAAGGCTGCAAACTACAACTCACTGACGGCAGCAACGATGATGAGAGGGAAAAGAGGGCCAAACCCTAAATTCCAACTACGCCTGGGGGTGGCAACCAAGCTTCAGAAGGGCCGAACGCCAAATAAATTCTGCTCATTTCCCTCAATACACCAATTCAAGATTGACTCGCATGGGAGGCAATGTTGTTGTGGTCTTCAGTCTGGAGACTGGTTTGATGGCCGGCCGCGGTGGCCGAGGTGACTGAGGCGCTCCAGTCACGGTCAGCACGGCCACTACGGTCGGGGGTTCGAATCCCCCCTCGGGCATGGATATTTGTGCCGTCCTAGTTCGTAAGTAGTTCATAAGTAGTTTGTAAGTTTAGGGACTGATGACCCCGTAGTTAAGTCCCATAAGCTTTACAAACATTTGAACATTTTTTGGTTTGATGCAGCTCTCCACAGTACCCTATCCTGAACAAGCCCATTCATCTCCACATAAGAACGGCAACCTACATCTGTCTGAATCTGCTTACTGTATCCATCTCTTGGTCTTCCTCTGTGATATTCACCCCACACACTTCCCTCCAACGCTAAATTCGCAATTCCTTGATGTCTAAGAATGTGTCCTACCAATCTATCCCTTCTTTTAGTCAAGGTATGCCAGAAATTTCTTTTCTCCCCAATTCTGTCCAGTACCTCCTCATTAGTTACGCGATCCACCCACCTAATCTTCAGCATTCTTCTGTAGCACCATATTTCAAAAGCCTCAATCCTCTTCCTGTCCGCACTGTTTATCGTCCATGTCTCACTCCCATACAAGGCAACACTCCATACAAATGCCTTCAGAAAGGACTTCCTTAGGCTTAAATCAATATTCGATGTTCACAAATTTCTCTTCAAGAACGCTATTCTACCCATTGCCATTCTGCATTTTATATCGTCTGTACTGCAACCATCATTTGTTATTTTACTGCTCAAGTAACAAAACTCATCTACCTCCTTTATTGCTTCATTACCTAATCTAATTTCTTCAGCATCATCTGATTTTCTTACACTGCACTCCATTACCCTAATTTTGCTCTTGTTAATGTTCATCTTATAGGCACCTTTCAGCACACTGTCCATTCCATTCAATTGCTCTTCCAGGTCCTTTGCTGTATCTGACAGAATTGCTATGTCGTCGGCAAAACGCAATGTTTTTAATTCTTGACCCTGAACTTTAATTCGTTCTCCAAATTTCTCCTTGCTTTCCTTTATAGCTTGCTCATTGTACAAATTGAATAACATTGGAGAAAGGCTACAACTCTGTCTCACTCCCTTCCCAACCACTGCATCCCTTTCATGCCCTTCAACTCTGACAACCGCTGTCTGGTTTTTGTGCAAGTTGTAAATAACCTTACGCTCCCTATATTTTACTCCTGCTTGCTTCAGAACTTGAAAGAGCTTATTCCAATCAACATTGTTAAAAGCCTTCTCCAAATCTACAAAAGCTAGAAATGTAGGTTTGCCTTTTCTTAATCTATCTTCTAGGATAAGCCGTAAAGTGAGTATTGCCTCCCGTGTTCCTACATTTCTCCTGAACCCAAACTGATCTTCCCCCGAGGTCGGCTTCTACCAGTTTTTCCATCCTTCTGTATATAATTCGCGTTAATATTTTGCAACCATGACTTATTAAACTGATGGTTCTGTAATTTTCACACCTGTCTGTGTCTGATTTCTTTGGAATGGGGATTATAACATTTTTCTTGAAGTCTGAGGGTACTTCACCTGTCTCATACATCTTACACACCAGGTGAAACAATTTTGTCATGGCTGGTTCTCCCAGAGACTTCAGTAGCTCTGAGGGAATATCATCTACTCCAGGGGCCTTGTTTCGACTTAGGTCTTTCAGTGTTTCATCAAATTCATCTCTCAGTATAGTATCTCCTATTTCATCCTCATCTACTTCTTCTCCCCTTTCTACAATATTGCCACTAAGTTCATTTCCTTCTTAGAGCCTCTCTATATACTCTTTCTACCTTTCAGCTTTCCCTTCTTTTTGGAGAACTGGTTTTCCACCAGTGTCCTTGATATTCATAGAGCTGTTTTTCTTATCTCCAAATGTTTCTTTTATTTTTCTGTAGGCTGTATATATTTTTCCCCTATTTATACATTCTTCTACATCCTTGCATTTTCCTTCTAGCCACTCCTGCTTAGCCATTTTGCACTTCCTGTCAATCTCATTTCTTAGTCGTCTGTACTCCGTTTTGCCTGTTTCATTCACTGAATTTTTATATTTTCTCCTTTCATCGATTAAATTTAGTATCTCCTGTGATATCAAAGGATTTTTTTGTACGTCTTGCCTTCATACCTATTTTGTCCTCTGCTGCCTTCACTATTTCATCTCTCAATGCTACCCATTCCTCCTCTACTGTTTTATTTTCTCCAGTTTCTGTCAATTGTTGCCTAAAGCTCCCTCTGAATTTCTTAAGAACCCCAGGTTCCTTCAATTTATCCAAGTCCCATCTCCTTATTTTTCTACATTTTTGTAGTTTCTTCAGTTTCAGCCCACAGTTCATAACCAACAAGTTATGGTCAGAGTCTATATCTGCTCCTGGGAGGCGATACATTTCAAAATATGTAACTAACACAACATAGAAGTCAAACTTAATTCCAAAGTAGAAAACAGCTGGCGACGCCAGACACAAAACCAGGTCAGCATTCACACCTGAGCGGAGAACATTCACAGAACCTACCCAAGGATCCGCATCGGCTGTCACAGACCCACTCACCTAGTTGTCACGCCCCGGCGGCCGACGGAAACACCAACAGAGGTAGCGCCACCACAGTTAGGAAGAGAAACAAACACAAATCGGGGTGTGGATTTCGAACAGAATGAGCCCACGGCTCACACATATTATGAAGACTGGTGTCCAAAATTAATGCAACAAAGTATACAAACTGTAAATAGATGTCACTACAGTTGTGTTTCTCATGGAAGATGGCCATCTGGTGAGACTACAGTCCTGCCAAAGATGACATCAGGACACCTATCAAATGATATAATGGCTGCTGGGTAGTCATTGTGTGCACATTCACAGGTGGTGCAGCATGGCACAGAGAAAGTGCCACCCAGACACTTTGCAGTGGAGTGCCATTGTAGAATGGAAGCAGGAAAGTTCCAAACTGAAGTGGCCTACTGGGTCTGACTACTTGTGACATCAGAAACAGAGGAACATTATTTGGTTGTAAGAGCATGTCGGTATTACGGTAGTACCTCATGACAGCAGTCATGCATCCACTAAAAGAATTTTATCAAGGCAATCGTTGCACAGCCAATTTTGCACAGTGGCCCTTATTGTTGGGACCTGTTTTACACATACACCTGATGCATTTCACATGAGGGAATGCCTCGAGTGGAACTGACAGTGTGCACCTGTGTGGTCGAATAGTGGGTTGATGTTCTTTTTACAGATAAATCCGAATTTTGACAGAAAAGTAATTCTTGGTGGATTCACATATGTAAGGAATGTGGTACATGATTTCAGGACCCGTATATTATGGAAAGAGACTGATATTGAGTAGAATGCCTAACATTGTGGGCAGGAAATATGTTGGCTGAAAATTTACAAGTGAACTGGCAAGCTTTAAGCATTTTCAGACATCGTGATGAGCTCTTGGTACCTCACGTGGAGTCATTGTGAGGTTTTGTGGGTCAGACATTGAAGCGGTGGACGATAATGCTGCACCCTATAGAGCACAGGTGGTTAATGTTTTCTTGGAAATGGAAGATATTGCACACATTGTGTGGTCTGCTCACACTCCCAGTTTGAATCACATAGAGCATGTCAAGGGTGCACCAGAGAGACAGGGTGATTCACATTGTCATCCAGCAGCCACTTTCCAAGTCTTTGCAAGCAACTTTGGAGGAATAATGGGCATTATTGCCTTAATATTAGATTGTTGACAGCATCCCTGTGATTTTCAGGCCTTTGTTGCTGGCAGAGGTGGTCACACCTCATGCTAAGCACATTGGTCAGTTGCTGAGTGTGTCTGCAAATCTCTTAAAAGAGAGATAGAGAAGAAAATGTTGTTTTCTACCATTATGCATGTGACCGTTTTTCTTTACTATCATCTGATTTACTGTTGTGTGGATATGAATGTAACCTTGCAAAATTTCTATTCATTGCTTTAATTTTGGATACCAGTATATTTACATAAACGGGTACCATAGTCATTGTTCACCATACCTTTAATGCTGAAAACTTAGAAATGCACTTCCAATTAACTACAATATTTTGAACATTCTTCTTCCTTGGAGTCAACTGGTGAAAAAATGCCACAATTGTTCTGTCTCACTCTGTACTCGTAACTATACAGAACTGTTCATGGAAAATTTTCTCAGACCCTCTAAAAGATACTGTCACTAAGCTGTGACTAGCTCACTGCTAAATCTAACTAATACAAATGCTGCTACATGCACCTGGGTGTGTTAGGTGGAGGAATGGGGGTTGGGGGCAGAGACTCTGTGTTTGGACCTAGCAGCAGTGCAATGAACTTCTCGTAGGTGAGTCTTCCGTCAACAGTGCCCATTGTTAGCTGTGTCTGGCAGCTACTGTCTTTTAACTTTTGGTGCCATTGCAAGTTACAAACTTTGTTGTGACACCTCACTCTTCACATGACATAGTGGAAATCATCCATGAACGCTCAGCAGCACGGTCCATTTGAGAGATATGTATGTGGAATGTCACTCACTATATTCCATTTAATTCACAGGTGGGTTCTACCCCATGAGAAACTTTGCTGCCTATGAGAACACCCATATTGTATAGCAACCTTGGTTTACTTGAGCATACATTTTACCAGATGAATTACAAAAGAAAAATTATTTCCTAGAATGAGATTGGCTTTCCAGTGGTAAAGAATGCTGTTTATCACAGAACAGTTACTTTCAATGGCCATTTCACTTGTTTCACGTGGGTTTCATGTGGGACACAGTCATCCACCAAAATTATACTGTAATGCTTTACAACAGTGTTTCCCAATCTTTTTGAATACATGACCCCCTTCAAACTAAAAATAATTTGCGACCCCCTCCCCAAACATAACACAACTATATGTGCAATTCCAAAGGCAACAAATTTAATTTTCTTATGTTTATACAACTTTCTTGTAAAAAGTACAGTATTGTACATTATAGGATAAATTTTAGTCCATTTTTCTGAATGGAACACATCCTATTATTACATGAATTCCAATATAAAAATATATGTCTCATAACGAGGTTTCGCATTGCAGGTAAAGCTAAGAAACGATTTATGCTCGTTGAGCAAGATGCCACTATATAGGATATTCAATCTGTAAACAATCAAATTTCTCAAAATGAGTTATTATATCTTTTAAATTTTGCTATCACCTGGTACCTGAAAACAGTTTTAGGCATTTTGTTTATTTATTGTTAACACTGTGTATTTATTATATAGCAATCTTTGTTATATTCAAATGAGAATTGATTATCAACAAGGAATCAAGTAATTTTGATATACAATACATTTAGGTATATGTTTTTGGATTATGGAACACTGATATTCAGGAATGCTATGGCCCTACACACAACCATACTGTAATAGTAGTTTAACTGCTGAAATTACTATTGTGTGAAGTGTTCTACAAAGAGTCTGGTGCAAAAATTTTCAGCCAATGCCTAATATGGAATGTAATCACACTGAACAACATAATAGTATGTGCATCCAGTGTCTTTAGAGAGCACGTTGTAACTCACATAGTGTTTGTGGACTGAGAATATCATATTCGGTGAGATCAAAGTCTAGTGTATTTTAGCATTATGTATTGATCTATGTGCATTGTTGTGGTGGAGTAAAAAATTTCATCTCACAGGCATTACGTTTATTAAGAGAGAAAGATAAAACTCCATACTCCATCAAAGCAATAACAAATTAGCACTTTGACAACACCTGAGTGTCTTTTTAAATAACAGTAATGTTAACTGGATCAATCCAATGGAATAAATATAAGAACCTCATGTCCACTTGTTTATCATTTAACAAAAATTTTCTATTGAAGAATGATTTGTTCTCATTGTAATGCAAATCATATGACTTGATACTGCAAGATGCCCTCTTATCATACAGAAGCAGGTGGAGCTCACTGATTTAATAATAAGAGATGCTATTTTAAATAAATAAACCACAGTGTAGGTGCCTTTTGCTGATGTTAGTTGGATTGGAACATTTAAGTTTCCTACCAGACCAGTGACCTTTATGAATTTCTATCCACAGAAAGTTGTAACTAATCTGTGAACATGACTGTCATTGCTCATGGACCCACTTCTCACTGTTAAAAATTAGGTGCTTGAGGATGAATAATATAAATAACTCTGGTCTGCTGACACACAGACCTTATTTGTCAACATGTTTTGAAACTGACCATTGGACATCAAATCTGGTGTTACTGTGTTTCTAACCTTCCAGTGACACACTTTTGGCCCACTTTAGATTACGGTAGAAACACTAAAAGTGGGCCTTTGCTATCTTTTTTGACAGCTCGAAATTTAAATGAAAATAACTGCTTAACCATTCATCTGACACGAAAATTGAATAACCGAATTTGTAGAGGAGAATATTCTCTACAACTTTGTTCCTTTATGTTTTTTTCATATCTCGTATCATTTGAGAGATATTTGCAAAAATAACGGAGTTTTGAAACCCTCCATTGAATTAACGAAAACCAGCCGTTTGCAGATGTCACGTGACATTCCTCATCCAGAACTCTCTCTGGCATACGCCATCTTGCATTGCATATTTGATGATTTTCTTCTTGTAACTTACATGTTTTAATTTCAAAGCAATGGCGCACTGAAGAATTAACAAAAACATGTCGTTCTTCGTATGATAAAGGATAATCTAGTGTCTACAAATACCATACTAGCATCAGTTAACAACGGCCATCAATAGTATGAGATTAAAGAACTCAACCCGCAACTCTTAGCCATAGTGTGGTGGGCAATGTGTTGGACTGTGATGCTGAAGGTCAGTGGTTCGGAACCCGCCACTTCATTTTTTTTTTTTTTTTTTTTTTTTTTTTTTTTTTTTTTTTTTTTTTTCAGACACTCTTATTAATTAATTTTTTATTACTTAGATTATTATTGTGGTCCAAAATGTTTGCAAAAACGTATAAAACTGCAAATCTAAAGTGGACCGTAAAACACCCCCCAGTGCGATTTTTTTGCACAGCAGATCCAGTTACTGGCTTCACATTTGAAATTTCAAAGATATTACTTTGAACTTATATCTGACAGATATAACCAAATCCTGCCCTCAATCTGAATCTAGAGCATGCAAAGAGGATCATTCAGTGTTGCATAAGTCATGGAATCACTCATAATGCATTGCCATGCCAAGCTGAACTGTAAGTGCAGTACAAATCCCATCATATTACAGAACAACAAGCTACTCAATACTGAGAAACAACATGAAACATCAGGGATCAGTCACTCTGTAGTGATCCAACATGGATAGAAAGTGTAAAGGCAAAGAGGGAAACTACCAGTATTGAGACACCACAGTTGGGACAAGGCAGCCGACACCTACAGTTAATGTGGGCCAATGAGCATGTCACCTGCCACGAAGATGTTACATCCTTCTTGAAGTACCACCACCTCGGAAGAATGGGGTATATTGTCTGGTCATACCATTTATGTTTCTGACAGAATGACAGTTTCAGTAGTTACAGAATAACTTGGCTGGTGAATCAAGATGCACTGCTTGCTGCCATTGACTCTGAGCCCTGAGTCGAATCATTGTAGGGGACTATTGGGGACTTAGGGTGCTGCAAGCTACCACTACTGTTTGCTCTGTGAACAAGTAGGAGTTTCGTCTGGTGAAAGTCTGTACCCGGTGGCTGCAAGATGCTGCCTTCAGTCTCTTGCGCTGTACCTGTGTGCCATCTCCGTGAGTTGTTGGCTGTGTTGCCAATTTGGTTTGTGACCTTCCATCTTCACAACTCCTGTCTTCCAGAATACTCAGTTAACAGTCACGTTGGCACCTGCCTGCTATGGAAAGCATTGCTGCAAGCTGTTCCCCCTGAGGCAGCCGTGTGCAGTCCTCGCCAGCAGTCTTCCAACCCGGATACCTGCACACCACTGTGGGGCGGACCTGATCGGCGCAAGTCACTGTATTTGAGTGCTGTGTTGGCAATCTGCAAGGAGATAAACTCAGTACAGTTGTGCTGCACCAGATAAAACAAAAACTGCTATTAATATTCTAGAGAATAATTATGTTTTCAGATAACATTGATTAGCATTCGTGAATACCACATAGCCTCCACACCCACTAAAATTCAGACCCTGAGGTCTACAGAGTTTTGCTTACTTACAAGCACTCTAACACAACTGTTTGTAATCTGGAGGATCACATTGTTGTTATATGTACATTGGAATAACAATATAATTATTCCTACACTTTAGATCTATGAAAATACTTCCTCAATAATTATGTTATTTTAGTGACCCATTACTTTTCTTCTGTTTTCCAAATATTTAAGCTTAGTGAAGGTTTTATTTTTATTGGTAAATTTACATTATGGTATGTGGTTATTTAGTTTCCTTGGATTTCATTTCAACAAAGAATGTATGTGGATCAATAAAGTCAATGCCCATCACATTGCTATTTATGTTTTCAAAACTACTGAAGTATATTTATTGTGTGTATATCTGTTTAGTTTCAGATATGGCAACAATTTTCACAAGAGACAGGCCACTGTGTCACAACTAAGTTGCGGCTCATCCATACAAGCTCGCGTAGAGTCAGAGGTGTGTGGCATTTGCAGTATGTGGAATGGGGTGATCAGGGTTGTCCTCTGAACGTTGGTCACTTTTTAGGTAACTCTCTTATACTTTTTTATATTATTTTATAAATTGTATGACTTGTAAAATAATCAGATTTTTATAAACAAAATGTTATTTGCTTTCATTAAAAGTTATTACACAAAATTCTAAAGGCATGTAAGCATTTATTTAGCAACTCGTCATATTTTTAGAATACTGCTACTCATTCCTTGCTGAATTCTGCGAGCTTTAGGCAAAATAAATTATCTTTATTACATCACCATCGAAATGGTAATGGTAAATTAATAAGTACTAGAGCTTTGTGTGTCTGCCTTCACAACTGAGTGAGGTGACACAGTGGTAACACACTGGGATCAAAAGGACAGCAGTTCAAACTTCCTGTTTTAGAATTGATGTGATTTCCCTAAATCATTCCAGGCAAATTCCAGTATGATTCCTTTCAAAGGGCATGGCCAATTTACTTTCTCATCCTTGACAAAACTATTTGTGCATGTGCTCCATCTCTAATAACCACCATGTCAATGGGCCGTTAAACCCTAGCACAACTGAGCAGTCAGCCTATGTGACTGCAGTTTGAAGGACTTGGGTTCAGTTCCTACTGCTAGGAATTTTTCTTTAGTGACATGGCTGTGAAAGCCTTTCATTCATTCCTTGTATTCCATAAATGGTATACACCCAGCTTCATCAAGGAGCTGAGAAGTAGCAGCTCCAAAATTCAGAAACCTGATAATGTGTGGGAGAGCTATGTGCAAGCTATATGCACCTCAAGACTGCATCCAAATGCCACCATAGGTAGACAACAGTGTGATGGCCAGTCAACATTGTGTAGTCCTCTGGGTCTGATATCAGGGCTCATTAGTGTTTAGTGCTGTGTATGTTTCTCAGACTGTATGAATAATTTAACCCTAGTAGTGTGCATCTCTGAAACTGTCACATGATCAGTACACCAGGACCAGAGTGGCCCTCAATTATTTGCCTGAACATAGAATGTTTTTTAATGAAAATGCATTTTACGTCATCTCTGTTTTGTAGTTTTGAATTAAAATAAGTGTTACTGCATCCAAAATTTGATATAAAGAACAAAAGGCATGGAAGCTTTTCAATGATGAAATTTGAAAGTGATAGGATCCAGAATTCTATTGGCAACTGGTCCACCTCTTCCATTACGGACTGTTCCAACAGCAGCAGTTACTACCGCGGATGTCTGATATTTTCTTCATCGCTGTCTAAAGCTTCTCAGACTGGTGAGCTTGACATTTACCATAACTGTTACAAGAAAATTTGCTTTGGAATCATTTTCATCAGGCAAGTCATTTAATTCACTGCCATGATTGACCTCTTTGTAACCTATATAACTTTTATTTCAGAAAATCCAGTTTCAACCACCCTTAAACCATTCAGATTTAGTTGTTCTGTGATTTACATTAGCTGTATCACTCAGATACTAGAACAGTTTATCCATTGTAACTATGGCTGCCACCCAATTCCGAATGACCAAATAATCTGTAATGAGCTGAACGTGTCATTAAATTACTCTCTATCTATCTACTTTCCTATGAATAACATTGTATTTGGTTGTTTCACTAACCAAGTCACACCCATGTGTTCCTATAGCCACTTGTAGTACTAGTTTGTGTTTCTTCCTCAATGCATATGGATTACAGGTCCTGTAGCATTAATTGGAATGACAGGAATAGGTTTTCAGTATGAAAAATGTTACAATGGCTACAGGAAAGAGTAAATTATAATCTCTGCTTTTATACAGTACTGTTGCATGTGTTTACCTAAAACCAATAATATGGTGGTAAAAACTTTCCATTGTGTGTTAGGTAACCAAAAAATTGAATAAAGTGTTTGAGTTACTTAAGATTATTATATCTGCAAAAAAATGCATGATAGTATCAACACAAACCTGATTGGAAGGTGCATTTGTCATATTGTACCTGGGGGAATGATAACCTTTGCAGCCCCCCCCCCCCCCCAAAAAAAAAAAAAAAAAAAAAAAAAAAAACCATATTGTACCATACCACCTTTCATATGGATATTATGATGTGGTTTTATTTTTATCATCTTACATGTTGCAACCAAATTAGGACCCGTGACAAAATGTGCTATTCTTTGGATTGTTCAGCAAATTAAAAAAGCTGTAAACCATACCAAACCAGACATTGCAGAACACCAGTCTACTGAAGAAAGTAGTTGGGCTAAGTGTACAAGGCTACTATGACCTACTCAGAAGAAACCTCATTATTTGTAACTTTCTTTTCCATAGCAAGTCTAGAATTTGACAAGTAAACATCTTAAAGCCGAACTTGTTAATAAATGGAATCTGAACAAATGATTTCAAGGAATCCAACCTGTTATAAGGCGCCGGTGCTGAATGGAATAATTTTATCTTAGATAAAACAGTTTTGTCCTACTTTTTGTCAGTACACCATTATTATTATTATTATTATTATTATTATTATGTTACTGTGAGAAACCCAGCAAAAATTGGGCTTTAGTAATTAGTGTGTCCCAATTTAACGGTAAATCAACGATTTAATCACCTTGACATTATAGTAACTTCAAGACAGGAGCTGATGGTAATTGTTACAGTAAGATAAAGGGAAACACATAATGGACATTTATTTCTTAATTTGATGTTTTTAAATTTGCTGCCAGCCGCGGTGGTCGAGGAGACTGAGGTGCTCCACTCACGATCTGCACGGCCACTACGGTCGGGGGTTCGAATCCCCCGTCGGGCATGGATATTTGTGCCGTCTTTAGTATAAGGTAGTTGATAAGTAGTTTGTAAGTTTAGGGACTGATGACTCCGTAGTTAAGTCCAATAAGCTTAACAAACAACGAACGAACATTTTTAAATTTGCTCATTGTAAAACTAAACATGCCACCTCCTTCGAGTGGCATTACAACACGTTGGGTACTCCTTAGTCTCTGATCAGTATTGATGAAAATTGAACTTGCTAGTTCACCCCCTATATGGAAAAATGCTTTACCTCTGGCTCTCTTCGTTTGTATAAGAGTAGACTAATGGTGCTGCAAAATAGAAATAATGAATTGTCAGCACTGTAATGATTGCTACATTGAATGTAGGTGCTTGTATAAAGCATATACCCAGCTGTAATTGATTTAGGATTCAAATAAAACATTTTATTTTCTTCTTTTGATGCTACCAGTAGATTGGTGATCAATTTGAGTCCCAATGACATCTGAATAATAGCTCAAACCCTCAATATAGTGAACACGAGTCTCTATATAAACCAAATAAACTAGCTGGGAAACACTGACTGCGTTCATAGCTACGAATTACAGAAGCGGAAATAGAGTCCACACTACTTCCCCAGAGACTAAGGTAACTCTGCCCAAAAATATCCATACTCTAAACTGCACCGGAATATTTCTAAGTCCCACTGCATGAAGAAATATTTCAAACACTTAGGTATCTGCAATGGCCATATCTCCCTACAACTTCTTCCTAAATCTTCTCGTACAAAATCTATACAAAAAATCCTCCGGTCTAGTGTCCACACTTATAAAGATTGTCCATCTGTCATCCTTCTCCAAGTTTTAGCTCCCTCCCACATACAAGTGCACAAGTTGACATCTCCTAATTGACAGTCCGTTCACACATAGAACTTTTTATTAGGGATGGGTCGAATCCCAATTTTACCGAATCGAATCCGAATACCGAATCTTAAATATAACATGCGCCGAATCCTGAACCCGAATCGAATCCCGAACCCGAATCGAATCTCGAACCCAAATAATCTGTCAACTCAAGTATATGTATTTAAAAAGAATTACTACCCTATCACAGCCAGTGATGAAGATAAAGCCTTCTGTGATGGATCTCAAATGACAATGTTACAGTAAAATTTAAGAAATTAAAATTTCACTTGGTTTTTTTTATTTTAAGAATTTTTTAATACCCCCTTATCCTCTTAAAAGAAATTTTTATGGAACATTTTGAGATATATGTTGTTTAGATGCTCTAAAAGATAATAAGAAACTTTCTTCACTCTATTACCAACTATATCATTTTGATGAAATAAAAAATAATTGCATAATGAAGTCTTACAAAGGAAAGAATTACTTTTTTTCCTTTTTCAAAGGTGAAGAATCAAAAATAAAACCTGAAATTGTGAGTAGATATTTTGGAAGTTTGAAAAATAGGTTCTTAAAAAATAGGATGTGTAAATATTTAATGATTTATAGTCACTTACATAAGCCATTATAAAATTTATTATACATCCAAAGCTAATTTATTTTGTTGGTTGACATGTTCTTGTATGTACCATTGTCCGTTCAGAAAAAAATAATTTTTGTTTTAATTGAAGTTGTCACAAAAAACATTTATTGGTCATCTGAGTTGCTGTCATTACCACTGGTGCCAACATAACCACTGCAGCCTGGCGAGAAACGTCATACAATTTAACCGGATTTATTGAAACAGACGTCAGATGTTTGTTGAATTGAAGTTATCCCGCCTGAATGGCGCACAATTAGAACTGTTTTTTCCCACATACGGTAGTAAAGAACTTTCTTCTTGAAATCCTAGTGCTTCTCTAAGGTTCACATACCCCAGCACTTTACAACATTCGATGAAAGAATACGCAAAATTAGAATGAGACAACTCATGCAAGAATCGTAGGTGATGTCCTAGGAGCTGTGTACACCGAATGAAGCGGCAGTGCGATCGATATATATCGGATAGTGTTTCATATAGAAACGATAGATCTGTGCGATAGGTATCGAAGAAGCGAATGTTATGATTTTTACGAATATGTCATGATTTTAAAGGATGCGTTTAGTCAGGAACCTAAGAGTACAACGTAACTTGTGAGTGAACAAGCTGTACTCTTAGGTTCCTGCCTAGCCACATCCTTTAAAATCATGACATATTCGTAAAAATCATAACATTCGCTTGTTCGAATACTGGTTCCTATAGTCTAACGACCATAGCTTTGACTGAAAAGTCCATTGACAACGAATTAAGGCCGATTCACACTGTCCGTCACATCAACGTCACGTCACTTCATGTCACGGCACCGTCACGTCAAGTTGTATTCACACTGTCCGTCACGTCAATTCGCTTTTTCCAGTACTCCATGTTGAAAGTGAGGTTATGAGTGGCGACGTGTTATGTAGAAAGTCAGATTATAATACTGTAATTGAAGAAACAACAACGCTAAATGTTATTGATTGTCAAAATCAACTTTACATTGTATGTTTTGGGCTAGCTTAATGTGGTAAAGTGCTGGGAACTGAAACATGTCAAAACATCGACATCTATTTTAAAGCGAAAAAAATAAAGTTCCTTGCTACTGCTAGCGGAGCAAGAGTTGAATGTCTGATATATATCGATTGTATTGCCGTTTCATTCGATGTATACGGTTCCTAGGAAATTACCTGTTACCAACGTGACCTGCTACATTTGAAGTTGAGCAATACTAAAGTTCTATTTCCTTCGTTGAATGGTGTGTTAAAATTCAATAGTCGAAAATAAAGTGGAAATTAGACTTGACTTCCTTTTTTTTTATTTCTACAAGTGCAAAAGTTTTAGCGCCAGTATTTACATTTGCGCCTATGAAGCAAGCCACTCACTACATTTACATGTAACACATCTTCCGGAAGACGAAAACCGATTTTCGTAAACCGTTTTTTGCTTTTGGAGTGTTTACATGACCAACCAAAAGCGGAATTGGGAAATCGGTTTACGAAATCCGGTTCTGGAGCCCATGTAAACGGGTGTGTGCAGCACTGCTTCGACGAGACGGAAAATTAACTTGTGGCGGCTCCTAGTGCCATTCAGAACTTCGTTCGTTTTGTACTCGATTTAACCCCGTATTATGACGTCACGTCTTTCAGCGGATCTATGAAACAATAATGTAAATAACGCAAACGAAAGCGCACTGTTATGCAAAGTTAACTATAACATTCGTAACTGAAGGTTTCCATATAAACTTTGGATTCGGAATTCGGTAGTATTCGGCCATTATGCATCGAATCTCGAATCCGAACCCAGTGTGCTAGATTCGGCGAATCTGGATTCGGCCGAACCACTCGGACACAACCCTACTTTTTATGCAATGGATTAATCATAGTTTTTGTTTGTACTGTTAGCTGCTCACTAAAATTCTACACAACAACATATATTTTCTAGGACACATAGTTTGTCTGCAACTAGAAGTTTTAACATTTCAAATTTATGATAGCAAGGGTGAGAATTATAAATTCTTGTGTTGCCATTATTTTTAGTAAAATTATAAATGATGTATAGACTTCATACCATTTTACTCCTCTTTCCGCTGTCATTAATAGAATCTACATATCTTTACTGCAATTTAAATTATGGGTAAAACTATGTAAGATTTGCATAAGACAAAAGATATGACAATAAAAATAAATAATCTGAACATCTAAATGGTGTGTGTCATTCATTTTTATAAGTTGCCAACACTTATTGCTTTGTTGTTAGTGTTTATGTGTTCATGATAAATATACACTGATTTTCAAAAGACTTATGGGTATGCAGCCAGCCAGGGATGACTGTCGGCATTGTCCAGTATTTCTCCAGGAGCACCCCCTGCCATTATCAAGGCAATACTGCAGTGATGGAGCAATGTGCAAAGACATTTAAAACCTCAGTTCTCAATGTCAACAGAAAGACAACACACATTGAGCAAGCAAGCACACAGCACTGTCAGATGACCAAAGATAAAAACCAACAGCAATATCAATAATAAACATCAGTTTTCATTGGGTGAAGTGGCCTTAATTTTGTCCCTCTGTTTTGGATAAGTGAGAAAGCAGAATTCTATGCAGATATCAAACAAAAACCTCCATCCCTATTCAGCAGGTTATCCGCTAGTTTTATTTCAATTGATATTGCTTTTGGTTTTAAACTGTAAGACATACCCAGGTGCAGATACAGATTCTGACCATAACTTATTGGTCATGAATTGTAGGCTGAAAAAAAAAAAAAACTGCAGAAAGGTAGGAAAATAAGGAGATGGGACTTGGATAAATTGAGGGAACCTGAAGTTCTTAAGAATTTCAGTGGGAGCTTTAGGCAACAATTGACAGAAACGGGGGGAAATAAAACAGTAGAAGAGGAATGGGTAGCATTGAGAGAATATATATTTAAGGCAGCAGAGGACAAAATAGGTAGAAAGGCAAGACCTACAAAAATCCTTGGATATCACAGGAAATACAAAATTTAATTGATGAAAGGAGAAAATATAAAAATGCAGTAAATGAAACAGGCAAAATGGAGTACAGACGACTAAAAACTGAGATTGACAGGAAGTGCAAAATGGCTAAGCAGGAGTGGCTAGAAGCCAAATGCATTTCTGTAGAAGAATGTATAAGAAGGGGAAAAGTAGATACTGCCTAAAGGAAAATAAAATGGACATTTGGGGCAAGAAAACAGCTCTACGAATATCAAGAACTCAGATGAAAAACCAGTTCTCAGCAAAGAAGGGAAAGCTGAAAGGTGGAAAGAGTACATAGAGGAGCTCTACAAAGGAATCGAACTTAGAGACAATGTTGTAGGAAGGGAAAAGGAAGTAGATCAAGATGAAATGGGAGATACTATACTGAGAAATGAATTTGACAGAGCCCTGAAAGACCTAGGTTGGAACAAGGCCACAGGAGTAGATGACATTCCCTCAGAGCTACTAAAGTCTCTGGGAGAGCCAGCCATGACAAAACTATTTCACCTGGTGTGTAAGATGTATGAGAGAGGCAAAATACCCTCAGACTTTAAGAAAAATGTAATAATCCCCATTCCAAAGAAATCAGGCACAGACAGGTGTGAAACTTACAGAACCATCAGTTTGATAAGTCATGGTTGCAAAATTTTAAGACGAATTATGTACAGGAGAATGGAAAAGCTGGTAGAGGCTGACCTCAGGGAAGATCAGTTTGGATTCAGGAGGAACGTAGGAACCCGGGAGGCAATACTTACTTTACGATTTATCTTAGAAGATAGATTAAGTAAAAGCAAACCTACATTTTTGGCTTTTGTAGATTTGGAGAAAGCTTTTGATAATGTTGACTGGAATACACTTTCAAATTCTGAAGTCAGCAGGGGTAAAATACATTGAAAGGAGAGTTATTTACAACTTGTACAAAAGCCAGACCGCAGTTATTAGACTTGAAGGGCATGAAAGGGAAGCATTAGCTGGTAAGGGGGTAAGACAGGGTTGTAGCCTTTCTCTGATGTTATTCAATTTGTACATCGAGCAGGCGGTGAAGGAAAGCAAGGAAAAATTTGGAATGGGGATTAAAGTACACAGTGAAGAAATAAAAACATTGTGTTTTGCTGATGACATTGTAATTCTGTCAGAGACAGCAAAGGACCTGGAAGAGCAGTTGAATAGAATGGACACTGCGATGACGAGAGTGTATGAAATGAACATTAACAAGAGTAAAACAAAGATAATGGAATGCAGTCTTAGAAAATCCGGCGATGCTGAAGGAATTAGATTAGGTAACAAAACAATGAAGGTGGTAGATGAGTTTTGTTACTTGGGTAGTAAAATAACATAAGACAGTCGCAGTACAGAGGATATAAAATGCAGAATAGCAATGGGAAGAAAAGCATTTTTGAAAAAGAGAAATTTGCTAACATCGAATATTAATTTAAGTGTAAGGAAGTCTTTTCTGAAGGCATTTGTGTGGATTGTTGCCTTGTATGGGAGTGAAACATGGACGATAAGCAGTTCAGACAGAAAGAGAATAGAGGCTTTTGAAATGTGGTGCTACAGAAGAATGCTGAAGATTGGGTGGGTAGATTACATAGCTAATGAAGAGGTACTGAACAGAATTGGTGAGAAAAGGAATTTTTGGCTTACCTTGACTTTGGTAGGACCCATTATTAGGCATTGAGGAATCTTAAATTTAGCATTGGAGGAAATTGTGTGGATTAAAAATTGCAGAGGGAGACCAAGAAATGCATATAGTAAGCAGATTCAAATGAATGTGGGTTGCTGTGCTTATGAGGAGCTGAAAAGGCTTGCTCAGGATAGAGTAGGGTGGAGAGCTGCATCAAACCAGTCTCTGCACTGAAGAGCGTGACAACAACAACATTGCTTTTGGTTTTCATGTTTGGTCATATGATGGTGCGGTGTGCTTGCTCAGTGTGTGTTGTCTTTCTGTTGTCATTGAGAACTGAGGTATTAAACATTGTTGCACATTGCTCCCTCCCTTCAGTATTGTCTTGAGAGTGGCAGTGTGTGCTCCTGCTGAAATATCAGCTGATGCCAACTTTCTTGCTTGGCTGCATACCTGTACGTTTTTTTTTTTTTTTTTTTGTTTTTTTTTTTTGTTTTTTTTTTTTTTTATGCCAGGATAAATTAAGGATTTACACTGATTTTGATTAATTCATCAGTTAAAATGTGTCTCATAGCTTAATTATTAAAACTACTGAACATGTAAGTGGTTCTGTCAACGTGTCTTAACAAAATCTGCAATTTGTGTTTGATTACTTTGGTGTGATGAATACTTTTCAAGATATAAATTATTTAATTATATCATGTTCAGCTCTTTTGCTTTCAATACCTCCATTTGTGTTGCGTATCTAAACAGCATCTGATGGTATTTCATCATTTGCTACCAGATGCTTTTCTGTACTCCTCTCAGTTCTCACTACACGCTTGCATATTGAGAACAATAGTTTGCCTATGTTTGAAGATTATATTGGCTGTGTCATGGCTGCCTGGAAAGACATGACATGTCGTGCAGGTACCAGCTGTGCCCTGTTGGTTGGAACTGGCCGTATTTTTGTCACATCTTCAAAAGGTGCAAAATATGTCCTCCCATCCTGTGCACATTTCAAATGTGGTGGTCTGTCACACAGCAACCCAATGAACAGGTACAACTTGTTGTGTAAAAACCTTTTTAAAATAATAGCTGTCATCTATAGATAAGACAAAGTCAAGAGTATAGAGCCACTGAAAATACCTCATCACTTTATTATTTTCATGTCGCTTACATTTTGTGATGGTATCCATTTGATTATAAATAAGAACGAGACAATGCGTGATGTTTGTTGATTAGCTTTTCTTAAGATTTCCCTGAACACTATTCATTCCCATATATGGGCAACACTAGTTTGTTTCATCGGCCTCATCAGAACTGAGTTACCGCCATGTCTCATAACTTATTCTCACCACTATGTTTAACCACTAAAATGAGAACTTTTGCAAGAATACGTCCAGTTTTTTGGCTTTTAGATTTTCCATTTGAGTGCTTTCTCTGTGTTTTTAAAGTGTTTACTGCTCAAGATAAATATTCGTGCCATCCTAAATGCAATGTAGATTTTGCATATAGGCATAGAAACGTCAAAAATTTCCCACTTGTGGAAAAAAAATCACATGTTTTAAGTGTAATTCGTGTGTCACTTTATTTTACAAATGATATAATTTACAAAAATTTTGTTACATTATATTTTACTGGCATATTACATTTTCTAATATCACTTCATTGAGAACTATTTAAACTGTGTGATGCATGTGTTACTTTTCTTAATTAGGATTCCTGGAAGAAGTGTCATCTGTTCGTCAACATACAGTGAGTGAAATTCCTGCGGGTCATAACTGCAACCCTCCTGTGCTAGTACATTGCACAGCAGGTGTTGGTCGAACTGGAATAATGATTCTGAGTGACTTACTTCTATACACACTCGATCATAGTCAGGTAAATAACGATTACTGTTTGATATTGCTGTTAATTGTCATTAGAAAATGAGAAAATGTAAATATAGAAACAATTTTTATGAGACAAAGTCATTTATTAAAATGCCCCTTTAATATTCTAGATAAAAGTCTGATGAAATTACTTTTAGTTGATGCAGCACACGAAATACACTGATCAGCCAGAACACTGTGACTGCCTTTCACGTGGATAACAGTGGTCGTGCCTCTTGGCATGGAAGCACTGAGGCATTGATGATTCATTGGAGGGAGCTGACACCACTTCTGCAACATGCACGCATTCACACACACACACACACACACACACACACACACACACATATACAAAATATCTAATTCCCATAAATTATGGGAAGGGATGTGATGAGCTCTGATGTATTGTCCAGTCCTATAGCAGATGTGATCAATTGGGTTCAGATCTTGTGACTTGGGGAGTCCAGAACATCCATAGCAGCTTGCCACTGTGTTCCTCAACCCACATCGTCACTCTCTTGCCTTGTGGTATAGCACATTATCCTGTTGAAAGATGCCACTGCTGTTGGAAAACATGTTTGTTGTGAAGCAATTAACGTGGTCTGCAACCAGTGTAAAATATTCTTCCTCATGGTGCTTTGCACGAGCTCCACTGGACCCATAGATACTTATGTGAATGTTTCCTAGAGCATAATTACTCTGTTGGTAGCTTGTCTCTGTCCTGCAGTACAGGTGTCAAGGAGATGAACTGCTGAAAGACAAATGATTCACACTAAGAATGGGCTGAACTCAGACTTTCCAATATCAGTGAGTTCTGTGAGTGCCACTTTTAAGTGTCTGTTATTCTTACTTGTGATATGTCACAGTTTACAATCACAGTTCACATATCCACAACTAGCATCCCTCCACACTTAAACTGTGATTTCCTTGACTGCTGCTTCTGTGATTTCTGCTACTACATCCATTACTTCGGCAATTTCTGCTACTTCTGCAATGCTAAATGCTGCAGTGGTGAATGCTAAACTGTGGTTAATCACTAGTAGCATTTGACAGAAATTGGTAAGTCTAGCCTATCTAACTGGAATTTTCAGCCAGATTAACTATGTCAGTGCAATGGAAGTGCTGTGTTCTAGCCCATAAAATGCATAAACAGATTTTTTTATTTTACTTTTATTTATTCATTTATTGTTAAGATTTTGTGTTATGAGTCACTTACCAATGCAAAATACACCTTGAGTGACTACTGAAAATTCTGTTTACTCTGTAAAACCTTTCAGTGTCACTAAATATTCTGCCAAGTAACTATTGATAAAAGCTTGCATTAAATTTTATTTACAGCAGCAGCAGCAGCCTAGTGTGCCATTGTTGGCAACAAAATCTTCACCTTATGAACAAAGGTATACACAAGAACCTGTCAACCACAGACCAAGAATAACATTATTTATTTTATGACAAACAACAGAATATATCCCGCATCCATGTGATTTAGATTTCCAACATCAGGGACATTATGCCACCACTGCCATAAGCAAAAGTCTTAGCAATAATGAAGGACCTGATACTACCCGTCTGATTTGACCCATGATTTCACAGGTGTGTTCAAATGAAATGGAAGAAAGGTGGAAAACAGTTTCCAAAACCTAAAATGAAACTCAAAACATTAAAATATCCATTACGCACAAACTTTTGTATTTTCAAGTGTAAGATTTTTACCATACCCTCTAAGATACAAAAATTTACTTCTGTGTTGTAGTACTTAATAACAGTCTTCACTGAAAATAGAGTAGGCCTACTCAGAAGGGAACCTCCCCATCGCACCCCCAATCAGATTTAGTTATAAGTTGATGCAGTGAATAGGCCATGAAAAACTGAACAGATCAGTCGAGAAAACTGGAAGAAGTTGTGTGGAACTATGAAAAAAATAAGCAAAATATGCGAAAGATAAGCAACGTTGAGCACAATGTGAGCATTGGAGCGCCATGGTCCTGTGGCTAGCATGAGGAGCTGCAGAGTGAGAGAATCTTGGTTCAAGCCTTCCCTCGAATGAAAATTTTAATTTTTTTATTTTCACAAAATTACGATCTGTTCGTCCGTTCATTGAAGTCTCTGTTCACTGTAATCAATTTAGTGTCTGTGTTTTGCGACCGCACATAAAACCATGCGATTAGCAGACAAAAGGAAGTGCCTCTCCAATGGGAACCTAAAAACTTGATCGCAAGGTGATAGGTCAACCAATTCCTTGACAGGAAAACACATCTGATGTATACTATATGACACTGGTGATGGTATGTGCGTCATATGACTGGAATCTCCTGTTGACGAATCACTCCCAAAAAGTGATGAAAACATAAAGAGTTTGTCACATAAACTGCGACAAATGAATGAAACAGTTTCACGGTCGCACAGTTTTCCCCATGCTCTGTCAAAACATATGGTTTAACGTCTTCGAATTTTTCCATGTGTAGGCTGTCAAATCCTGCATATGTCCAAGCAAATCTGAAGATGTTCCCATTCTAAGGTGCAGTTACCCCACATTGGACGGACAGATAATAATTTTCTGAAAATGAAAAAATTCACGCTAACCACAGGACCACGGTGCTCCTGTGCTCACAATCGGCTTAACATTGCTTATCTTTCGCATGCGCTGCTCAGGTTTTATATTTGGCTTTATTTTTTCTCTCTCTCCATAGATCCACAGAACTTCTTCCTATTTTCCCGAATGATCTGTGTTCCGTTTTTTACGGCATAACTAAATCTGAAGGGGGTGCAATGGGGAGGTTCCCTGGTCAGAGCTGGTCTTAGGCATGTGCAAATGGCGCAATTGCAGAATCCCTTGTAAAACATTGGAACATAATTTATAAACTGTCACTTGTAATTTCGTTTCTGGAACTACTGTTGTAATGGTATTTTGATATATTGGTAACATGTCAATCATGAAACTCGGAATACTTTTGAACGTGATGAAGTTGTATCATCTCTAATGTAGGTGATGGGGAAGTTTTGGATAAGGTCCTGTGCCAGTCATCTCTGTCTGGACCTACTGTTAAAGCTTTTGTAAAATTATTTACTTGACCCTTTGCTCCCAACCTCTTGCAAATTTTCTTCTTCTTCATATATATAATGCACATCAAAATATTTGTCAAAATTGGATTTACAATGTAATATACATATTCTGACATAGCAGTTGTAGGTTTTATGATAAAAATTGATTTTTAAATATGGGTCAATTTCATAACATAATCTTTATTTGCCATTCACATTTGTTGTCTTTACCAACTCCAAACCAAATTATCACTATTCAGTCTTAACCAGGCTTCACTTCACCACAAAATTTTATGTCAAATATCATACTTTGGCCAAACTTATTAGTACTGCTGCCAGGTAATACTAACAAGAAGTCTAAACATTTTCTCAAAGCAAATTAGCTTCTTGGTTATTTATTCAGCCACATATATATTTCTAAACTGCACACAATATCCTTAGCACAAAGTGCGACAGATGGCACAAGGCAGAATATTAAATGCTACATGTATTTGCTACTTGCGTCTCTTAGTTGTGACTTGTCACTAAAATCACAGTCAGGTCCGATAGCGTGACACAGGGCAGAGAAAAGTATGAACTGTGACCACTAGATGGCAACAGTATTGCATTCAAATTGCTATCCTTAGTTAGATTCTGTAAAGTTGCTTCTATGAAAACTGCTACTTCTCATTCACAGTAATTTTTCACAGATACACAATTTTTTCGCCCAACCCTGATTGGTACCCTCCCATTGGCATAATTTATGAAGATTCATCAGACCACACAGTGCTCTGCCAATGCGCCAACATCCAATGACAAATGGTCACATGCAGATTTCAGTTGTAGTTGCTGATGTGGTGTTAACATTGACACATGCACGGGTTGTCGTCTGTGGAGTTCCATTGTTAAGAATTTGGGACACTGTGTGTTCTGATACACTTCTATTATGTCCAGCATTAAAGTCTGATGTTAGTTCTGCCCCAGTTTACCATGTGTCGTGGTTTACCGTTCTACCCAGTCTACAACATCCAACATCTGCAATGAGGGTTGGCTACCCAACCTCTCGATGTTTGGACATGTTTCACCTTGGTTTCGCTACTAGTTGAAGACATTCAACATGGCACTACACGAACACTCAATGAGTCAAGCAGTTTCTGAAATGCTTGTGCCAAGCTGCCAGGCCCCACAATCTGCCCTCGGTCGAACTAGGATAGATTGCTTGTCTATCCCATTCTGCACACAGACAGAACACTCACTGCTACTACATGCTTCGTGCCTGTGTCTGACCAACAGTCATTCCTCATTAGGTGATGCCCTTGTTTGGATGGGTTTACATTGACAGAAGGTTGGTGGTCATAAAGTTCAGGCTGTTCAGTGTATTTTATGTCAAGTTACCATATTTACCCAAATGTAAGCCACACCCAAAAAAATAAGACTCAAAATTGAAGGAGAGAAAAAGTTGGAGGCAGCATTTCTAAATTGAAACAAAGTTTTTCATTCTACATTAGATACCAATTAGGTACCCAAACAGCTGCCGTTGCAGACAGCTGTCATGCCTTTCTGTATGTAAACAAATCTGTGTTACAGTTTTACTGTCACTGTATCTTCAGCCTAATGGGAACTAGAGAATAGTGAAATATTCCTAGAAACACATCAATGCTCAGAATTAGGTAAGAGATAGATACTGTTTTCTGAAGAAAAATGTGATTAAATATGAGAATGAAGAAAATTTTGCTTTGGTACAATGCTCTGCCATGCAATCTTAATTTTTAATGTCCTATGTTTCAAATGATTAGTGTTCTGATATTAAATATTGGTGCTAGATGGACCATCAGCAGATCAATTTACATTGTAGCCATAATTACCAGGAGTTATGACAATTGCAAATACACACTGCCAGAAACATAAACTAAAGAATTGCTTCCATTTTGGTGCTGTAAATTCACTCCATCTTTTCTTGCCCCTCATTGGTTATATAAATAGACAAGAATATTTCTGAGAAGCAAACCTGTGTATTTTAAAGTGGTGCTACAATGTTCCTACAAAACCAAATATTTGAAAATCATGACATCTTCGCAGCTACAAGCTAATGCATAAATGCCACAGCCTTATGCGTTGTTAATATTAATCTAAAGAAATTTATTTTTGTTGCTATGAATATTTGATAAGGGTGCTACATTAAAAGATGTGGGATACTGAATTTATTTCCTTTGTTCCTTGATGTATTAACATTCAGTGGTCAAAATGCAGAAAAATAGTTGACTTTATCTTTTACAGTATTTTATTTTTATTATTATCAGTGCAGAAGTTTTAGCACTAGTATTTATTACTTACATTCAACAGCAAAAGTTAGTTGTGACAGCTCCTAGCACCATTTTTCAGAACTTCCATTTGCTTTGCACTTGACTGTAAGCTGCAAGCAGTTTTTTTAGAATTCAAAAATGGGGAAAAGTGTGGCTTAGATTCGTGTAAATACGGTAGTTAAGTAATTACATTAGTCATATACCACGAATCACAAATGCAGTGTTTTATGGGAACTGAAAGTAAGTTAGAGTTGTGCATTCCATTGAAATGAAGTGCAGTATAGTGCTAATTGTAACTATAAAATAATCTAAAAAAGTAAATTTAGAGTTTATGTAAAGATACAATTCTGCCCAGTAACAGTTACCCAACAGAAAATTGTTTAATTCAGTCTTAACTCCACCACATTAGCCATTTTGTGTTTAGTGTACTCTGCCAGGTTGTTGAATACTCCTGTATCTGATTCCTTTGTGTACTAATCAACCCTTGAAGGCTTTCTTCAGGCTAATGTGGTCATAATGCTATATTCATCTCCTTTTTTTTTTTTTTTTTTTTTTTTTTTTTTTTTTTTTTTTTTTACAATTTTCTGAGTGTGAAATATTGTAATTGTTCAAGTACAAAGTTTTGAAGGAATCTGTGCAAGATGGTTTGGACCTGACACAATATAAAATGCTCATAAAATATTTCTTTATTCTTAAACTACTATTCCTGTAAGAAAAGTTCTGTACAAATAGGAAAAATGCAATCTGCAGCACATGTATAAGTCCCATATTTGCATCTGCACCCAAGGATATTAAACTATTAATCAGCCCTTTAACCCATTTGGAACATTTTGAAAATATGATTTCCCCTGGCCTGAATTTTCACCTCCTGAAATCCATAGACTAACAAAGCAATCATGACCACATTTTAGTGAAATGTGGTGTGTCATATTCTTTATACATTCACACATGAGTGTCAGTCATAATTTGTTTATTAAAAGTAAATTTTATTTATTTATTGTAGGATGAAAACAAATACTGATACATAACATTTGTGGACAAATGTGCACAATCATGAGCCCATACAATCATACATCTACAGTTTTATTTCCTTGATCCTATTTGTAGTACAGTCCATTTACCCTATTTGTAATACACCAAAATCACTCCACTCCATACTTCTGTGGCACTGGTACTACAACCATAAATGATATTTTGGTGAAACACAGTCTTGGTTGTGGGTTCTTTATTTGGCTTCAGATTGGTAAATAATTTTTTGGTCAGAAGTGGAAGGTTTCCAATTTGTAGGATATTTGTAAAGTATTTGGTAAGCCTTTTATTGTAGCTGGTCCATGCAAAACCAGAAAATTATGGTATAGTCCATAAAAAAACCTTTTCTAATTTTTGGTTTCTTCTTCTCAAAATGGAATGGAGAATTCAGAGGTATGTAGGGCAGCTCTTCTCACAAAAGGTTGCCTATGCCTGGTTTTGGACCCCTATCAGGGTGCTCAGCAATAAATTCCTGAGTAAGGGCTCGGCGAACCTGGGTTCCCTGAGCCAGGGACCAGTGGCGGCTGGTGGGCTGTTTATTAGGAGGTGGCGGCATGCCTCTTCAATTGTACACGCTATTTTGTCCCTTCAGAGCATTTCTTGAACGGGGAGAATATAGCAGTAATTTTATTCACTAGTTATGTAATTTAACCCTTCATCTAACCCGACTTCTTCCTCTTATACCAAAACACCAACAAATTTACGCACAAATATGTAGTTTTTAATATGTTCTGCAGGCAATGAAAACCTCGTAACTCTATTTTATTAGATTTCACAAGAGACCCAAAAACTGTACCTTAAAATAATATAAAGGGGTAACAAGTAAATTCGTTGTGTGTGTAACTATATAAGTAAGTGTTCAGAGAACACAAATGTAGTAACAAGGTTTTCATTGCCTATCATTGGTATGAAATAAAATCAAAATAGCGTTCTTACCTTATTTAATATGTTTGTAGACGAAGTCCAGTTTAACTCCTTCCTTTCAGCAAAATGGTCAATTACAAGTTCATTAAAATTATGCACATTTAAATGTGTGTTCTCTGTAGAGCACTTAGTTAATGCACTAAGTCTCTCCCTTTTCATTGTGTTTCTGGTGAAAGCCTTGATTCTTTTGAGTGTAGAGAAACAACTCTCACTTTCCGCTGTTGTCTTTGGTATTGTACAAATAATATGCACGAGTTTCACTGATTCCGGTAGCACAGTTTTGAAATTATTCTCATATATACAATTGAGAAGTGTTAAAGCTCCGTTTGCTGTTTGGAAATCATTTCTACTGTATATGACTGTCAATTCCTGTTGCAGTTCATTTCCGTTTAAGTGAAATATTTTAACTGTGGTCTGAAATTCTGTTTCAGGGAGTAGCAGCTTATGTTTTGGAAACAAACTGGGTTGCAATGATACACTTAGTGACAAGTGATTGATGAGCATTTCGCATTTCAGTGTTAGCCATAACAAGGTCACAAACTTCCTTTGCAACAGTTTTACCACAGTCTAAAAAACGGAATCGTTTTGGGTTGGTGATATCTTCATTTCCATTCCCGGTTTACCAATGATGATTGTCATCAAGAGAGTTTCTCATCAGTTGTATAGCTGACTTGAAATCGGAGACATTCTTAAGAGCTTTCGCACTATCAACATCTCTACATTGCAGCTGATTAAATAAAATATTCCCCTCAGGGGCTCAGCATTAATTTGCTGAGTACGGGCTTGGCGAACCCGGGGTCGTGAGCCGTGGGCTGTGTCGTGCCAACAGTCCGCTACAAAATAAGCTCTGTCCGTGCTTCAACGACCATTGTTCGGCGTGACGGTGGAGCATTGTACGTTTCAGAGCTCGGGGATCTTGGCTTAATCGCCCGGGTCGCAAGGACGGTACAAACCTCTATAAAAAAAAACTCAATCTCAAGGTGTGCTACGTGCCGAGGAGATGCATGGCTGTTGAGGTTGAACAGCTACTAGTGAGCAACCTCTGAGGAACCTGCCGCACCTCAGTTGTATAAGGCTTACCCAGGCAAGCGGGGCTCTGCCTAGGTGGACCTATAGTTCCATAGCTGCTCGTGGGACGAAAATGAAACGAGCAAATAAAAGCGTGGACGGTCACAAAAACGGCGTCTCTAAGCGTGGTAGAAGTGCATACAATGCAGCACAATATAACCCCCAATCGTTCCCTTCCCTAACTAACCCATGGGAGTAACGACGGGCAAAAGACAGGGTTGAGCCATACTCCCCTAAATTTCTTGTCTGTGCCAGAACTGATGGGGAAACTTTTTGTGTCCCTGCCTCGTCGCCGCTTTCATGTGTCGTTTCCGTCGTAGGTGTCGGTGGCCGAATAGAAAGCCCGACACAGGAATAAAGGATGCACGCTTGTGCAGGTAGGAGGTGACCAGCCAGTGGCGCAGCAGAAACTAGAAACACTAGAGTAAATTAGAACGAGATATATATTTCTTAGAGACTTAGTAATACTTAACTTTTACATAGCTCAGTCCTGCAGAATGCTGATACATAGTTGAGCTAGAGGCCCGCCTAGTGCCTATCCGATAGCCAAGTCTTCACTGGTGCCTATCTGATTCCGAAGTGTTAGCTGGTTCCTATCTCAGTCCCAAGTGAATGATGTCGTTCAGTGGTGGCCACGAGCGGAGTTGTAGCAGAGGGCGCTCGTGGCTGACGTAGTAAGAACGCCGTGCTGTACGTGCATGGCGGCGCGCGGCGAAAGTAGGTGGCGCGCACTTTAGACTTGTGCGACACCACAAAACTTTCAGCAATACTAAGCCACTCTTCTTCATGGATAACTTAGAAGACAAGTATGGCGAAGTCTTAGGTATGTCTAAGATGAGAAGCGGTGCAGTCCTCATTGAAGCGGCATCCCCAGCACAGTCACGGGCACTCGTGGCCTGTGATGAGCTGGGAGATGTTCCTGTGACTATCACTCCTCACAAGAGTTTAAACATAGTTCGGGGGATTATCTTCCACCGTGATCTCCTCCTGCAGTCAGATGATGAGCTCCGCGCCAACCTTGAACGGTGAGGTGTCCAATTCATCAGGCGCATCTATAGGGGGCCTAAGGACAACAAGGTAGCCACCGGTTCCTTCATCCTGGCCTTTGAGGGCGATTCTTCGCTCGAAAAGGTCAAGGTTATGATATACCCGTGCGACGTAAAGCCTTATATTCCTCCTCCAATGCGGTGCCTCAAATGTTGAAATTTGGGCACATGTCCTCCAGGTACTATTCCAGCTCCACCTGTAGAGAATGTGGGCGTCCATCCCATCCGGACTCTCCTTGTGCTCCTCCTCCTATTTGTGTGAACTGCGGACAGCACCACCCCCTTCTTGCTCGCCAAACTGCACGGTGCTCCATAAGGAAAGAAAAATTATGGAGTACAAGACCATGGATAAACTGTCGTACAATGAGGCTAAACAGAAGTTCAAGCGACTGCACCCTGTAGCACTGAAGATGTCATTTGCGACTGTCACTTTATCACCTTTTCCCTCGGTGTCGGGGGTCCCCATGTCTTTAACAGCTTCTGTGGGCCCTCAGGACCGTAAAGCTCCATCAGTCCTCTCGATGGTTGGGGGTTCTCCACCATGTGCTGCCCCCAATACACCTCCTGGGGGAGCACATCCCCCATCGGGGACAACGGTCCCCTTTACTCAGCCGGAGAAGCAACACCTTCCTCCGGCTCCTCTCGCTCGCAAGGGGTCCCTTGGGACGCTCCCTTCCGAGGCCTCTCAGAGTACCATGGAGGGTCCCAGCCAAAGGCTTTCAGACTCGCACACCCCTGGTCAAAGGGCTCCACACTCCACGTCGAGCCCTGATACAATCTGAGAAGCCCTCTCAGTCCTTAAAACCAAAAGGACAGTGAGAGGATAAGAAAAATAAACTAAAGAAAAGGATTCTTCTGTGGCTCTAAAGCCACGCCATCCCACATCCTCTGCTTCTGACGACGAGTTGGAGATCCTTGCATCCCCCAAGGATCTCGCCGTTCTCAACTCGCCAGAACCTATGGTTCTTGGCCCAGCAGATTCTGAGCAGTTGGCAGCAGATACTCCTGTGGAAAAAGCTGCCGTGCTTTCAATCCATGGCTCATCAGCTCGGTGCAAATTCCATCCTCCAAAGGAATTGCGGCGGTCTTTTCCACCATATTGCTGAGCTGCGACAAATACTGTGCCGCTACGCAGCATTTTGCGTAGTCCTGCAGGAAACATGGATTCCTGGCCAGCAGACCCCTGCCCTTCGTGGCTATCGGGGTTATTTTAAAAACCATGTGGACTATGACAGGGTCTCTGGAGGTGTTTGCGTCTACGTCCTTGCTACTGTCCCCAGTGCCCCCATGGCTCTCCACACTAGCCTACAGGCAGTGGCTGTCAGGATCAGAGCGCTACAAGAACTCACTGTCTGCTCTCTTTACCTACCCCCATATGAGGTAGTTTCTCCCACTGACCTCACTGCCTTCGTCACGCAGCTTCCCCCTCCATTTCTCTTGTTGGGGGACTTCAATGCCCACCACCCTTTGTGGGGTGGTTCTCAGACCTCGGTGCGTGGTAGAGACGTTGAAGCTTTCCTGACGCAGCAGGATGTCCCCTTTTGAATACTGGTGCTCCTATGCACTTCAGAATCGCACATGGCACATATTCTTCCATAGATCTATCCATATGTAGCCCAAGCCTTTTGCCACATCTTAGCTGGAGTGTCCACAACGACCTTTGTGGTAGCGATCACTTCCCTGTCATTTTGTCGCACTTGGATTTTCACCCTGCAGCCTGCCCACTCTGTTGATGTCTCCGTCAAGCTGATTGGCAGGGTTACACCATGGCTGCTGTGGTCCCTACTCCACTACCAGCAGACACGGATATGGTGGTTCAACTGATCACTACTGCCATAGTTTCTGCTGCCAAGACCAATGTTCTGACTACTGCTGGCTCCCCTCGGCGCAAGTCTGTGCCCTGGTGGACGTTGGAAATTGCTGAGGCCATCCGACGTTGGAGAGCACTGCAACGCCACCGGCACCGTCCCACATTAGAAAATTTAATTGCCTTTAAAAGACTACGTGCACGAGCCCCACATCTCATTCGACAAAGCAAGCAGGACTCTTGGGAGAGGTACATCGCCTCCATCAGTTCTCACGCCTCCCCTTCTTGCGTCTGGTCTCAAGTACGGCGCCTTTTTGGATACCGGCCACCGGCAGGAGTCCCATCTCTGAACATCGAGGGCACCCTTTGTACTGACCTGTCTGTAATAGCCGAGTACTTGGCAGGCCATTATGCACTTTGCTCCACGACGGTGAACTATAGTGCATCCTTCCGCTCCCTCAAACAGCGGGTAGAGCGGACTCTGTTATCTTTCACTACACGTTGCCGGGAACTGTACAATGATCCGTTTACAGAGTGGGAGTTCCAAACTGCTCTCAATGCATGCCCTGATACCACCCCAGGACCAGACCGCATACACAGCCAGTTCGTTCGTCACCTGTCTGCAGAATTCCAAACCAAACTGCTTACCTTGTTTAATAGTGTCTGGGCAGGGGGTGTTTTCCCATCCCAGTGGAGGGATAGTATCATTGTCCCTGTGCTGAAACCATGTGGAGATACGCTGGCAGTTGATAGTTACCACATCAGCTTAACAAATGTACTGTGTAAGCTGCTTGAGCACATGGTGAGTCGCCGGCTTATGTGGGTACTCGAAGATCGATGTCTCCTGGCCCCGCAACAAGGGGGTGGGGGGGGGGAGGGTTCCGTCAGAGTCGCTCCAGTATTGACAATGTAGTGTCACTGGAGTCTGCCATCCGAACGGCCTTCTCTAGGCGTTAGCACCTAGTTGCGGTCTTTTTTTACCTCCGGAAGGTGTATGATGCTACTGGTGCCACCACATTCTTGCGACATTATATGACTGGGGGTTACGGGATCCACTCCCCATTTTTATCCAGAATTTTCTCTCACTCAGCACATTCAGGGTTAAAGTTGGTACCGCCCTCAGCTCCTCCCGAGTCCAGGAGAATGGTGTCCCACAAGGATCCGTTCTTAGTGCACCGCTCTTTTTAATTGCGATTAACGGTCTAGCAGCGGCTGTTGGGTCATCGGTTAGCTGTTCTTTATTTGCCGATGACTTTTGCTTATATTACAGCTCTCCTAGCATTGGTGTTGCTGGAAGGTGTCTGCAGGGAGCCATTCGCAAGGCACAGTCATGGGCCTCAGCCCATGGCTTCACCTTCTCCTGTTCCAAAACCCGGGTCCTACACTTCCATCGTCGTCGGGCTGTTCACCCTGATCCAGAACTCTATCTAGCTAACGAACAGCTTTGTGTCGAAGAAACACACTGGTTTCTTGGCATGCTGTTTGACAACCGGCTGACTTTGGGGCCGCACCTTCGTCAGTTGAAGCAGAAGTGCTGGAGGTCTTTAAATATATTGCGTTGTCTCAGCCACACTACCTGGGGAACTGGCCGTCAAACTCTCCTGAACCTCTACAAGGCCCTAATTCAATCACGTCTGGATTATGGAAGCCAGGTGTATGACTCTGCAGCACCTTCCGCTTTACAGATCTTGGATCCGATCCTTCATGGTGGTGTAAGTTTAGCAACAGGGGCTTTCCGCACCAGCCCTGTTCCAAGCCTCCTTGCCAAAGCTGGCATCCCTCCTTTGAGGTACCGCCGGCAACAGCTGTTGGCTTCCTACATTGCCCATGTCCACACTACTCTGCACTATCCCAATCGCAGGCTGTTGTTTCCGAATACTGCCCTACCCTCTCCACAGCGTCAACCCAGATCGGGTCATCCGATCGCAGTCCGTGTTCGTGGTCTCCTTTCCTCCCTCAAGCCCTACCTCTCCCTATCGCATTCTCCTGCCACTCCCATATCCCTCCTTGGTCCATACCTCACCTACAGCTCCACCTACAATTGTCCTGCGACCCAAAGGCATCGGTTCCATCGCACATACTTCGTCGCCAGTTTCAGGACATACTTAGCGCATTCGGTGATGCAGAAGTAATATATACTGATGGCTCCCAGGTAGATGGCAGAGTGGGTTACACCTATGTTTATGGCGACCACAGTGAACAACGCTCGCTGCCACCTGGCTGCACAGTCTTTATGGCAGAGCTGGTCGCAATACTTCGAGCCCTCGACCATCTCTGTACATGCCCCAGGAAGTCGTATGTCATATGCAGTGATTCCCTGAGTGGCTTACGAGCTCTTGACCAGTGTTTCCACAAACACCACTTGGTGCGGTCCATCCAGGTGTTCACTCTTGGCAAGTTCAGCCGATCTGTGGCCTTCATCTGGACCCCGGGCGGCATTCACATTCAGGGGAACGAACGTACTGATCAGCTGGCCAAGCAGGCAATCGACTGCCAGAGCCTGGAAATCGGTACCCCAGAAAGGGATATCTCCGATTGGGTCTACACCACAAAATGTCCATGGCCTGGGACCGTGAATGGTCAATGTTGACCACGCCAAATAAGCTCCATGTGGTTAAACAGTCAACTGCAGCTTGAAAGACCTCAATCTTGCCTTCTCAAAGAGACTCGGTTGTCCTGTGTCGCCTGCGTAAAGGCCATACATGGCAAACACACGGCTACCTCTCACGACGTGAGGACCCACCGGACTGCCGTTGTGGCGCATGCTGACGGTGGTCCATATCTTGTCAGACTGTCCGATTTTGGCCGACAATGCCTTCATGGTTAACCGTGTTTTAGGTTTTATTCGCGCAGCTGGATTTTATCACATGATTTAATGGTGGCACCTGAAGCTCGATCTTTCGGGTGCCCGCCATTCAAACAGTTTTAATATGTTGTCACTTTTGTCTCACTAGTCTTATTTAATTGGCAGTTTTAGTATGTGCAGAATGGCTGGCTCATCCATTATTACCCCAGTGATAATCCAGCCTCAATCTTCTGCTGTGCTGTTTTAAAAATGTTGCTTATTTGATCAACAACTGTTATGGTTTTCCCTTTTTATGTTGCCATTTTAGCGCCCCTTGTCCCTTCATCATCCTGTTAAATGGGCTACGATATGCTCGTTTTTCAATGGATAATTACATTAAGTGAACTCTTCGCTAGGAACAGGGGACTGATAACCCAGACATTTAGCCCCCTTTAAAAAGCCCCAACAACAACAACAACAACAACAACAACAGTAAAATGTTGCAGTGTGGCGAGAGCTTACTGAAAAACTCAAGCCACAAGAGAAACTCTTGGTCAATGATAAGTTTGCCAAGTCCAACTGCTTTCCTAGTTGTTGAATAATCATTGTTGGCATAATCCTCAATTATTCCATGGCATTTAGCTATTTTTTCCCTTGTACTTAAATACGGTGTTCGCAATACGTGTTTTAAAATTACATCTTGTGTCAGCATTTCTTGGGAGGCGTTTCTTCAAAACATTATCCAGTATAGCAGTTCTTTTCACTGACTTTGAGAAGAAAGTAGAGAATCCCTTTACATTGCTAAAAAAATATTCTCAGTTCTTTGTGCTGTGTTGCACAGTGCCCTACAATGAGATTTAGTTGGTGGGCATAACAGTGTACAAAATTTGCTATCTCATACACTGCTTTCACTCTTGCCTGCCACTCATAACGGAAGCTCCCTCATAACTCTGAGCTACCAGTTTTTTCTGTAGAGTCATCAATCTTCAGTTTTTTAACCTCGTTGAACACTTCACTACTTATTGCATCAGCTGTGTGACCTTCGGGTGTTACGAAATTTATGAACCTTTCATATAATTTCCCCTGTAATTCATATCGAATAATTAATACTAGTTGAGACAAGGTAGCACAATCTGTCGTTTTATCATCTTCAATAGTGACATGATCTGTTTCTGACATTTCTTTGGAAGTTAACTGATGGCACACAGTATATATAGAGTCCAGCAGTTCGTTTTGAATTTTTTGAAAAGGCACAAAAAACATGATTATTGGTTTTTTCAATATGTCCCTTCAACGTGGAATCCAGTTCTGCCTTGAGATTGACCAAACCCCGAAAAATACCAGGACTGTTCTGAAGCATCTGTTTCGTCATGTCCCCTTAGTGCAAGTTCATATTTCCCACAGAACTCGATACAGCCAATCAACTTGCTAAGGATGTAACAATTCTTTAAAAAATCTTCATTAAACTTCTTAATCCTCAGTCTATAAGCTGTATCCAGCTGAAATCTAATATCGACTTTGCCAAGCTTAACTAATTCGATGTTACTGTTTATGTGAAGTTCACTTAATTTATGTTTTTTAACTTTATCAGCTAAATGTTTCATTCTAAATAGGAAACTAGAAAAACAGTTAGGCAATAATGCGCACCTTGACAACAATGACACTAGTATCACACACACCGCACTTGTTAGAAACTGCCTGACCGGTGCCGGTGCGCCTTTCTATATTTTGCGCCATTGGTGCAGACGCTGCCCTAAGCGGCCCAGTTCAGCACACTGCCCCCACCCAACCCCCAGTACCTCCACTCACTCCAAGTGCCCGTTGCCAGCCTTACACGGCGCGGACGGATCGCATAGAGTCCGACAGTCAGCCCATTCTGAAAACATTCGCTGACCCTGGCTGGCAGACTACCTACTCTAAAAACATTGATCATTCACTTACACGGGCTGCTGCTACACGAAAATTTTTGAGTCAATTTGTGGTTAACGATTGGTACGTATTCTGTGTTGGATATTTTTGGGAGGGCGTCGCCTCAGAGTCCTCAAGGAGTAGCCGCCACTGCCGGGGACTAGTAAGCACATCTGTCACTGTAAGCCTTGGGCATGCTTCAGTGACCACCCATGTAGCGCAGTGGTGGAACATTGTGTGTTGCAGGGAATGGGAATCTTGGTTCATTGTCTGGATCACAAGTATGGAAAAAACCTCTATAAAAAAAACCTCAATCCCAAAGTTTGTTGCGTGCTGATGGAATGCGTGGATGTTGAGGTAGAACAGATGCTTGCAGGATACTGCCAAACTTCAGTTATATCAGGCTTACCTAGGCATGTGGAACTCTGTTTAGGTGGATATTTATTTCCCTAGCTACTCGTGGGACCCAGAGAAATATTTCACAGTTGTCCTTTAAATCTCCCAGCGGGATGGGTGTAACACTTCGGAGGGGGGGGGGGGGGGGGGGGGGAATATAACACCCACTCCAAAAAGAGGCCTCGCTTATCGAGACCTCAGACAGACATAGGACTCGGTAATGTGGGTATGTTTAAGTGCAACAGAGCACATTATGCCGTGTAAAATGTGTTTTTAGTCTTTAAGAGAAAAGCTGGAAGTTTCAAGAAGGTTTCGCCCTTCTTCATCCAAAAGGGTTTGGAGAACATTGTGGGAGATCTGAAGCCAGTGAAGCTATTGAGAAATGATAGATACCCTGTTGATTGAAAGTTCTAGTTCCCAACAACGGCAAACCTCGGAAATGATAAGTGCCTTGGGGAAGTATGAAATAGAGAGAGGCACCCTAAATTAAATCAAAGGTATGGTCTCTTGTGATGATTTGATTGATATTCCAAATGAAGAACTTAAGGAAGAATGGGTTTCAGAGGGAATACTGGATGTGCAGAATATCGCAAAAAGGGTGGAAGGTGGACTTGTAAATTCAGAGTCATTCATCCTCACCTTTAGTAGTTCAAAACTGTCAGAATATGTAAAAGCTGGATTCCTCAGGTTAAAGGTGTGGCCATATGTACCCAACCCTATGTGATGTTTTAAACGTCAGCAGTTTGGGCATACTACACTAGCTTGTAAGGGAAATGCCATTTGTGGTAAATGTGGAAAGCTGAGTGTACACCACCTATAAAGTGTGTCGTCTGCTCTAGGGAACACCGAGTCTGGAGCATGGACTGCAGAGTGCAGGAAATTAAAACCACCAAGCAAATTTCCTTTGGTGAGGCCAAAAATATTTTTAAGGCATGCAGCCTCCTTTTTCACATCTCTTGCTGCTGTCGTGCAAAGGCCAGTACCCAACGTTGATGTCTCCACTCAGACTGATGTTGTTAGTGTCGGTACCAACACATGCACCTGCAATTGCACTTGAAAGGCTGCAGTTGTTACAGAACCCAAAGACATGCCATGTACATCTGAAAAAGCTACTGGTGTCAACATTGCAGATCTTTAAGCACCCTCCCCAGTGGAGGCCGCCGCCATGTACTCACACCTTCAGAGGCTATTCAGGTCAGCACTGACCCTTCTACTGCTGCTATCAGCGCTATGAAGAGTACAAAAAAGGGGGGGGGGGGGGCAACAGGAAAAAGTCAAGTGCAGGTCAAAGTAGGCAATAAAAAATCTGATTACATAGAGGTCATTATACCGGACCTACCTTCTGACTCGCCCACATGGTTCTTTCGTGAGTACATGCGTGGCGAGCATGGGGCCCCGAGCTAATGCAGTCTTCCTTCTTTACTTCCCGGACTGCATTTCCTTTCCCCTCCCCTCCTTTCCTATCCTCTCCCTTCCTTTCCTGTCCCCTCCCCTCCTTTCCTATCCTCGCTCCTCCCCCCCCCCCCCCCCCCACTGGGAGACTGATAACCTCAGTAGTTTAGTCCCCCTATCCCAAACAAACAACCGAAACCAACCTTCTTACTCTGCTCCAGTGGTCATGGAGCTGGGTGTCCATTAGGGGCAAACATCAAGCCCAAAGACTGAACATCCACTTAGTTTAGTTTCCCCGTCTATGTGGAAAGAGAGAGTCAAGATACAGCCTCCATGAAGATGGCTTCCATACTTCAGTGGAACTTGATGGGATTTAGGACCCAAGTGGAGGAATTGCAATTGTTGACTCAGGATAGATCTATGTGTGTGTCTCTTTTCAAGAGACTTACTTCAAAGAATCAGACACCCCTGAGTTACACAGATATCTACCATAGAGAAAGGATGACCTTACTGGTGTGAGAGCTAAAGGTGGGGTGGCTATTTTCATCAACATCACCTATCACTCCTAACCTGTCTTGCTCACCACATGCCCTCAAGAAGTCTCATTGTCTGTGCATTTGTGTCACTGATTGATGATATGTACGCTTTACCTGCCCCCGCTTGATGCACTTGATGGGATGCTCTCCGTGTTCTTCTTACTCAGCTCCCCCAACCATTCGTCCTGTGTAGTGATTTTAATGCACGCAATATGCTTTGGGGCTCTGCAACTACCTGCCCCAGAGGTAGGGCAATTTAGGGGCTTCTTTTGTCATCCAGTGCACATCTACTGAAAACACACTTGTGCTGCAACAGGATCATTTTCTGATATTGACCTCACACTATCCTCTCCACCCCTTGCCCACTCTGCTCAGTGGGAAATGGTCGATGAACTACTGAAAGTGATCATTTCCCCTCTGGATTCACCTGCCGGATGAAGTGCTACTTTCCAGAGCACGACTACACAATGCGTGCTTCATCAGGCAGACTGGACTTTGTTCAACCAATTTGCTGAATTTGAACAACGTGATATTGTCCAGGAATAGGTGGATCATATTATAGTATTGACCCATTGCATTGCTGAAGCATCCATTCCTCAATCCTCATGTCAGTTAAAAAGGCAGCATGTCCTTGGCGGAGTGAAGAATGCCACTCCGCAATACGGATGAGAAGAGTGCCTCGGCAACGATTCAAGAATCAGCCCATTGCAGAGAATCTTGCTGCCTTTCAATTAGCGAAGGTGGTTTGTCGCCATTTTATACGAGAGAGTAAGAAGAGATTGTGGCAGCACTTCCTGAATTCCATCAATCATTTCACAACTAACACCAAAGCATGGGAAGCCATAACGAGGATATCTGGAAGAGAAGGACAGTGACCAGTAGCTGCTGTAATGGACAATGGCACTCTCCACACAGACATATGAGACATTGCACAGACTATGGCAGAGTACTTCGCCATGGTAACCTCCACTGTAGGCAGGGTCTTGCATTCCAGCACCACAGAACAGCAGCTGAGTTGGGCAGTTTGGACTTCAGGTCCACCACTGAAGAAGACTACAACTGTTCCCTTTTCCATGTGGGAACTAGATTCTGTGCTGTCTGCAACTCGTGATACGTACCCTGAGTGTGATAGGCTACATTACAGTATATTACAGCACCGCACAGAATGGAACAGAGAAATCCTTCTCCCACTGTTTAATGTGTTTGGGCATCAGGTCATTTTCCCGACTTATGCCGTGACACAATTTTAGTTCCTATTTTAAAACCAGGGAAGGACAGTATGAGCCTGAGTAGTTAGCATAGCAATGGCCTCACTGGCTGCGTAGGAAAGACAGAGCGGATGGTCAACCTCAACCTTGCCTACATGTTAGAATCCAGGCACTCCTTAGTCATGTTCAGTGTAGGTCCAGGAAATATCGATCCACCTTTGATAACTTGGAAGTGGCTGTAAAACAGGCTCTCCTGCACTGGCAGCACCTTTTTGGGTATATTTTTTGACATCGAGCGGGCCTACGATACTTCTTGGAGGCATTTTATCCTTGGGCAGCTCCATGTGGTTTTTGTTGTTGCCTTTCCCTTTTTATTAAGTCCTTGCTGTCTCTACACTACTTTAGGTATCGAATCGGCAATGTCCTCTCTGATCATTTTGAGCAAGAGAACAGTGTTCCTCAGGGTAGCATTGTAAATTTGACTTTGTTTACTATAGCAATTAACAGTCATTAGTCACAATTAACAGTCATTAGTCACCATGACATCAAGAACTGTTATTCAGTGACTGAACATTGCATATGACAGAGTCATCCCTTTAGTGTGAAGAGACTTCCCCATTGTGAAATGCAGATTCTCCATCCTTCAATGCGCCACTTTTGCTTATTGATGAACCCTTCCAAATGAATGTGGGCTTCGTTGCCAAACCAAACTGTATTCGTATCAAGGTCCAAATAGGAATTAGAACTACGCACCATGGCCACCCGTGCAGTTTGAATGTCCTAAGATAAACTGTTCAGTAGTTATGACAATTTTATTTCATATAGTCCAGTAATTGTTGCCCTGTATGTGATGATCACAGTTGCAGCACAGGATGGTCCTCCTTGCTCTTCGCCACAGTTTGGTGCTGGCCATCCACTCTGATGGACAGCTGGTTGGTAGTCATATCAATACAAAAGCTGTCCACTGATTGCAGGAGAATAGATAAATAACATTATTGCTTCCTTAAGTGGCCTGACCACTAATGAGGTTAGAATGAGCCCTGTGACACGACTGGAATAAGAAGTGCTGGATGGGTGGATTGGGCAAGTCTTTCAAGCTGAGTTATCTGCCAGAGAATGGGAAGTTGGGAATGTGATTGGCATGTGGCTGGATTAGGTTGCTGTTTAGACCAGGTGGGGAACTAAACACCACTTTAGGTGGATTGGGAATGGTCGTGGGTAGGATGTGTCTCTTTTCAAGGCATCTTGATATATAATCAAGATGAAGGGTGTGGTTTAGTTGTTTCATTCCAGGGTGGTACTTGATGATGAAGGAGGCATTTCTTTGTGGCTGATTATTGAGTAAGAAAAAGGCTTGTGAGTGCTTAGGTAGGCCTACATGCCACTGGAAATTGTTTGTGGACTAGGTCTGTGGGATAGTGCCTGTCTGTGAATGACTTAGTGAGATCTTCAGCATATTGGGTAAGGCAGTTCTTGTCACTCGAAATAGGCCATTCGAAGATGGTAAGGCTGTATTGGTAGTTTGTGGAATGGGTGGTAGCTGTCAAACTGCAGGTACTGTTGGTGCTTGGTATGTTTCATGTGCAAAGAGTTGTGGATAGAGCCATCAGTGAGGTGGATGGTATCAGACCAGTTTTCTATAATTAATAGTCAAAGTTAGGGATTTTTTTTTCCGATTATTGGTTTAATCCATTTTCAATTCAGCAATTCCTACAATGCCACTATTAGCCATTGGTTCTCTTTTGTAGGTCATAGACCTCAGCCAAGAGCAACATGGATGACCCCATGCCACAACACAGAGCTGAGCATAACATGCTTGATTTCAATGGCTGCTGTATAACCATGGCCATCTAGCTCCTTCTCTCCACCACCAGCTTTTCTGAACTCCGCACATGGAAGTTATTCTTACAACACATTCTCTGATCTTGAAATTATCATGGCCTCAAGCCACGGTAACATACTGCCCCCCTCTCCCCCCCAACAGTACTCACCCCCTCCATCGTACAACTCTTCCCAATTAATCACTACATTTACATGCAACACATCTTCCGGAAAACAAAAACCGTTTTTTGCCATCGTGTTTACATGGCATATCCTGAATCGGATATCCTAATCCACTTAACATGGCAGCTGAAATACAGCTGATTCAGCTCCTGATTTAGTCATCACAATCGCTTTTCTTTATTTAAATACACAGATTTATGATCACTCTAATATTTATACTTTTATTTCACATTAGAAAATATCACTCTTTCCATATGTGCCAAAAATTCTTAACAAGACAACACAATCTGACAAGCCAAGAAAACGTCAAAAAATAGTTGCGTTTACATGGGCGATTGTGGAACTGGAAAACTGCTTTATGGAAGCAGATTTCCAGAATCGATTTTGGAGTGTTTACATGACCAACCAGAAGCGGAATTGGGAAATCGGTTTACGAAATCTGGTTTAGGGAGCCCCTGTAAACGGGGTGAATGTCTTTCTCCCAACTGTCTGCCACTTTTTTCCCCTTTCTCTGCTCCTCCCCTATTTACCAACCCTTTCCTCACTGTGTTCCATCCTGTACCTGCTTCATTCATCAGGCAATACGGATTATTCTACACCTCCCCCCCCCCACTCATGCCCTGTATCCTTCCCCATCCCCTCCACTCCTACCCCCCTCCACCCCCATCACCATTCTGAATTGTACTCACTGTTGAAACATCATTCAAGACACAGACACCAAAAATGAGTGTCATGTGTCTGTGAGCTCTGCCTGTGTAAGTGTTTGTGTGCTCTCGTTTTGTGACAAAGGTGATGAACGAAGCTCTTAATTGTGTGAGTTAAGTATCTATTGTCATTTCTATGTTCCCGTCCATGGCTCAGTAATTATCTTTATTGTGAATTGCAACCTATCCTCATTGTATTATTGATATTCCAAACTGGATTTTCAGTTTTTTACATTTTTTCACTGCTTCAAGAACCTTATGAAGGCATGTTCTTTTTTTTTATTCTAGGAGCTGGATATTCCCCGTGTAGTTGCTTTACTACGCAACCAGAGAATGCTTCTTGTCCAGACAGTTGCTCAGTACAAGTTTGTGTACAGTCTTCTTATATACTACCTGAAGCACTCGCGGCTCATCTGATTTTTGTGCACTTAAAGTGCTACTTATCAGTTTACATTGGCAATAATTCCCGTAGACAGTGTTGACAATGATCTCTATTGTTCTGCTTCACTTCAAGTCAATATTTATTATTGCAGAAAAGTATAACATTGTTGTAATTGTGTAATTTATTTATGCATTATTTTAGTATGATTTTTTATTCTTTTTAAAATATTGATAAATCAAGATTAATTTTAGTTTATTATATATATATATATATAATTGTGTGTGTGTGTGTGTGTGTGTGTGTGTGTGTGTGTGTGTGTGTGTGTGTGTGTCAAGCCTTTTTTTTTTTTTAAAAAATGAGTATTCCTATTTAAATGCATTGTTAGTGGTGCGTACTTAACTATAGTGTCTTAACTTGGAGTGATTTTGTGTTGTCCATCAATAATTATTCTCATAATTGAATATTTGAGTTTTCACCATTGTTTAATTCTGTAGAGTGACTTTTATTATGTTTATGTTTTATGGAATAATTAGAATGTTTGTAATTTGGAAGTAAATGTGCTTCTCTTAATTTTAGTTTTGTTGTTATTAAGTTCAGTTATCAACAATCATCAGCGATGTGTAACACAATTTTTTTTTTTTATTCCTTTATCTAAGAGATTTTAATTTGAGTGTCAAAACTTTTATCCTAGTCTGTGAAAGGTTTTGTGTTGAGAGCAGTGTAATTCTCTCTCAAACTGTGCAATATTATTGTCATCTGCTGTAAAAAATGGAAAATTTTGAGTCTGTGGTGAAGTTCAACTACTGTACTGTGAGCAAAACTGCAAGTTAAAAAAATTCATACACCTTCATTTAATTGTTAATTAGTGTTTGCCCAGGTTTTAAATTTAACGACAATTCGTAAGGATTTTCCTTTTGAATATACTGGAGGTTTTAGGCATATTATGTAACTGAACATGCAGTTCATTTACAAGGATACAAGTAAATAATATTTTAAAATTTACCAAGAGACTATTTGCATGTGAATAAACTGATGACATTCATGCTGCCTATTAAAAACTTTATATCTGACATTTATTCTTTGTACAAGTGCAGATGGGAGAGATGCTCATTTGTTTCATATGCTCTTTCTATTAATCTTTTAAAATTATTTGTTGAGAATTAAGTTATTGGGCAGTTTTTAATAATCCTTTTTGTTGTGAGAATAGTTTTATAATCTGATGTATTTATCATTAGTGGACTTGATTTTATTTCAAAAATTTATGTTCAAGGACTATTTTGATAATATGTTACATTCATAGATTTAGTTGTCACTACAAATTTGCAGTGCATCAGTAGCAATCAGATTTCTAATATTCATTGTACAGTATTACATGAGATGGTATTACATTATGGTTAAGATATTTTACTCACATTTTTTACTAATTGTGTTAAAATCCCAATCTGCACTTATACTTTCTCTGGTTTCTGTAGGATCAAGGCTGACACCATTGTTTTCAATGGGGATTACAGATATTTCTCTCTCACATCCTTATTCAATAAATCACATTCATCTTAATAAGATGTTAAACTCTGATTTTCCTTCCCTTTTGTAGTGCATTCTGATTCATTAGGCATTTCACATAATATAGAAATTACAAAATTTGTAATGTAAAATTTGTTACTAATTTATCTTATTTTTTTGAGAAAAATTGTTGTAGGTATTGTGGCAAATCATTTGCAAGGGCTGGAAGTACATGTGAAGATGTATGTACAATCACAATCAGAATTTTCAAATTTTATCAGTTTATTCACATGTATGTAGTTCCTTTTATAATTAAAAATATTGTATTCTATTGTCTGCAAATTTTGAAACTGGTGTACTAATAATACACAACATTATATAGCCATGAAGAATGAAAGTATAATGGCTGAAGTATATACATGTTTTATGTTATGTATCCTAGCTGTTACAGCAAGAATCATATGATAGTATGGGTCTATGGTCTTATCTGAAGTCCAAAATTATGTCAGAATCTATCATGTTCCCATATAGTAGGGGAGGTTATATTAAGTGCCTTTGAAAAAGATTGGAACCATTAAAGACTTACACAGTGGGACCTGTAGTTCCCAGGAAATTGCCTTAGCTACTTGAGCTTTTAGACTTAAATGTTACTTAGTACATATGAAAAAAGTAATTTTTATTGAAAAATCAATATTTTTGTATGCTTTATTGACTTTTTTTAAGTCTGTAATGTGTAGGAGAAAGTGCTGATAAGTGTTTGACTTTTTCCATATTCTTACTTACAATTCTGGATAGTAAATTGTTTTGTATAAATCAACAAAAAAACATCTGTTCAACAGCAGAACAGTGACTTGTGATTAGAAGACATATCTGAAATAGCAGATGGCTGGCCCAACCTTCTAAAAATGCAACTTCTAGTTTTGTTGATGTTGTTGTAGTCTTCAGTCCGCAGACTGGTTTGATGCAGCTCTCCAAGCTACCCTGTTCTGTGCAAGTCTCTTCATCTGAGAATGCGTTCGGCAACCTACATCCTTTTGAATCTGCTTACTGTATCCGTCCCTCGTTCTCCCTCTACAATATTTACCCCACACACTTCCTTCTAATGCTAAGTTGATGATTCTTTGATGTCTCAGAATGCATCCCACCAATCTATCCCTTCTCTTAGTCAGGATATGCCAGAAACTCCTTTTCTCTCCAATTTGGTTGAGCACCTTCTCATTAGTTAAGTGATCTACCCTGATCTACCCATCTAATCTTCATCATTTGTCTGTAGTGCCACATTTTGAAAGCTTCTATCATCTTCTTGTCTGAACTCCTTATCGTCCACGTTTCACTCCCATACAATGCTACATCCAGACAAATGCTTTCAGAAAGGACTTCCGAACATTTAAATTAATATTGGATGTTAACAATTTTTACTTCTTTAGAAATGCTTTTCTTCTTTATTTTGGCCATCAAAAGTTATCTTGCTACCCAATAACTACTTTTATTGTACCTAATCTAATTCCTTCAGCATCGCCTGATTTTCTGACATTACATTCCATTACACTCATTTTACTCTTGTTAATGTTCACCTTATATCTTCCTTTCAAGACACTGTCCATTACATTTAATTGCTCTTCCAGATCCTTTGCAGTCTCTGACAAAATTAAACAGTTAAAATTGAAAACTACAACTGCCTTAGTTTTCTGTTCTAAATTTCGTGACTTACATTTAGGAGGACTACAGTTCAAATCCCCATCTGGCCATATATGTACAGCTTTCCAGTGTTTCCTTAATAAATTCAAGGAAACTCTAGATTTCTTTCTGTAATAGAAATACCGTATATTTCTGCAGATAAGACGAGGTTCAAATTTTCATCAAAATTTTATATTTTGAGCATATATCTGGCCTATAAGATGACCCCCCCCCCCCCCCATTACTGCATTTACATGAATACATGCCGCACTTTTTTTTCCAGTTTTTGGGATCTAAAAATATGCCTGCAACCTAGATTCGGACATAAAGTTTCAGGAAGTTCCGAAAAATGCCATTAAGAAGCTGCCATAAGTAGTTTTAGTGATTGGTACACCTGGATTTCATCCTTTGTTGCAGTATTTGTGGTCTGCTTTTGAAGTTTTGTGCATGTAATGCTATGTTGTATCCGATCGTAAAGAAGCTCTTTTTTTTACACCACGGAGTTTTAAAAAAAAGAAAAAAGTAATTTCTTTCGCCAATACAACATTTAATCGCACTGATGCACATATTATGCAGATGAAAGCACACGAAATTGCCTGACAACAGAAGATAAAGGATTTTGAAGGAAGCCGCAATTGTTGCATATAGTTCCGAAATATATTAACCCGTACGTAAATATAGTCTAATCGTTTCAGTGCGACTCTGGATATATTGAGAAATTATTTTTTACAAGTGACATTGTAAAATCAAGCTGCATTGTAAATATTCCTGCTTTATGGTGTATAGGTTATCGTATGTACCCTTGTCCACTCAGTAAATTAATGAAGCTTGAAAAGCAAAACATTTGTTAACTGTGCAAAACTTTGTTTTCGTAAATCTTTCCTCCACAATGTAAATTTAATCAGGGTAATATTGCAGATGTGCTGCACAGTGCGGTTATGGCGAGGTTTGAACCTCCAAACTATATGTATCAAATCGATAAGTTTCAAAACAATATGTATGGAATAAGCAAATGTTTCCGAACCGGAGATTCCCGCGCTATGCGCCCCCACATACTAAAAATAAATTTCTTGTTTGTCCTATACCTAACCTAACTTTCACTTTAAAAAAACGGTATCTGTAGCGTAGCCTTAAGAACGTTAGGTATAAGTTAAAAAAGAAGTTTTTCTAGTACGTGAAGGCGCGTAGCGTCCAAATCTATGGTTCGGAAACACTAAATCGATTTATAGTTGTGCGTTCAATATATATCATTTCAGGCCGAGGTACTTCAAGTGTAAGCTTTCTTGTAAATTATCCAAAAAGCTCTACTTTTAGGTTTCTGCCAATCCACATCCCTTAAAACCATGACATATTCATAAAAATCATAACTTTCGCCTGTTCCATACGTATCGTTTCGATAATTAACTGCTTTGATATATATCGTTTGGAGGTCAAAGCCGCGCTATGCAGCACATCTGCGAAATTACCAATTTCAAACTAAATTTCAATCTAATTTCTTTTGTACCGTCGTATAAGACGACCTTAGATTTTGGGGCCTTTTTTTATGATTTAGCCATCGTCTTATCTGCTGAAATATACGGTAGCTAATTTCATTTTCTCTTCCAACCCATATTTTAGTTTTAGCTACACCTCTAATGACTGAATGGTTGATTAGACTTGAATCCTAATCTTCCTTTCTTTTTTAGCTCTCAGAACACTAGGTTTCTTGTTGATAAAAAACTTTTGGGTATTGGACCGCATTGTCAATATATAAATGTTTCACCAATGTTTTGGCCACTATTGCAAGTGGACTTCTTCTGGGTGTCACGTTTACTGCCGGATGAGGGAAAGCTGGGTTCTTAAATGTTGCCAGTAATTATTGGTGGTTTCAGCTCTTCTTTATTGGTGTTTGCTTTATTTCTTCCAATTGGTGTAAAAGGAAGTCCTGGATTGGTGGTTACATTAACATTTGCCATTGGTTGAAACTGGCGAGTGAGGAACGGGTGGTAGCAATGACTTAGCACTGATGCCTAGCACCAGCTAGAGCATGCTATTTGCTCTCTGTACATGCGGCTGCTGTTGTCTCCGAGCGGGTCCCTATGGACTGCACTGCATGGGGTGTCTGCGGGCAGCCGAGACGTTGTCTATATGCATCTTCTCTGTTCATATTTCCAGATCACTTAGCTATTTCTATTGCTTCCTTTATCTTCCGTTTCAAAGTGAGGGGTTGTTTTGCCAGTACAGTGAAATCCTGGTGTTCAGCATACTGCCAACTTCGTATGCTGTCCCAGCCAAATGTACCTCTTGTGCTCAGCTATCCTTGTTTTAATTGGCTGCCCAGTACACAGAGCAAATAGCATGCTCCAGCCGGTGCTAGGCATCAGTGTTACATCATTGATACCACCCATTCCTCATTTGCCAGTTTCAACCAATGGGAAACGTTAATGTAAATACAAATCCAGGACTACCTTTTCCACCGGTAGGAAGAAGTAAAGCAAACACCAATAAAAGAGAGTTGAAACCACCAATCATAGCTGGCAACATTTAACATTTAAGACCCCAGCTTTCCCTCATCCAGCAGTAAACGTGACACCTGGAAGAAGGACACATTTAGTGGCTGAAACGTCGGTAAAACATTTGATATATTGACGACGTGGTCCAAAACCCAGAAGAGTTTTATCAACAATGATAATGACAAGGGCCGCAGAAGCCTTCGTTTACACTAGGTTTCTTGTTCATGGAGGAAATAATAATTAAAAGGAATGGTTTGGAATGTGGCTCTCTTGAATCCTGATATAAAAAGAACTTAGGTAAATAAAGGAAACCAAAACTTATGATGAGTGTGTGTGTGTGTGTGTGTGTGTGTGTGTGTGTGTGTGTGTGTGTGTGTGTGTGTGAGAGAGAGAGAGAGAGAGAGAGAGAGGGTGGGAAGGGGGATAAAAAATAAAATATTAGTAAGTACTGTATCAGCTTCTTGTCAAATAGAAGGAGCTAATATTTTAAGTCTTGATGTATTAGAAAAGCAAAATCCATCTTCACTTCTGTTTTTGCCACTTTCAGCAGCTAGTGGTCGTGTGGTTAGCATTGCTGGCTCTCAGTCACAGAGTACTGTGTTTAATTGCTAGCCATGACAGTGATTTCATCCTGTCAGTGCCGGGTGTGTTTTTCAACTCCTCCTCCTCCTCCTCCTCCTCCTCCTCCTCCTCCTCGTCATCATTATCATCATCATCAATGTACAAGTCCCAGAAGTGGTGACAAATAATAAGTCCCACACAAAATGTACTAGATGAGTTCTCCTGGGAACTTATGACCTAGATGTTTAGTCCCCTCAGAATCACAACAACAAATGAGTTTGCCTAGCCAATAATGCCATACACACATTTCATTTTTCTGTATCTTTTTTCATCTTTGAGTGAAACTAGCACAGTTCTCTCTAATTTACTGTTGACCTATATCCTCCTCTGTCTTAACAATGGTTTCTTCATCTTTAAGTCCTTACCACCTAGTAACAGGTCCATCCTTGGGTCTCAAAGACCTACCTAAGGCCCCCCTCCACTCTTTATTCAACCTTACCTTACTGGTTCCTTCAAAAAGTTCTGAAGTTTACAAAATCTAGGACTGAGCAAGATGGTTTAGTGGTTATCATACTGGACCCCTATTTAGAAGAACAGAGGTTCAAACTCAACTCTGACTAGCCAGATTTGGGTTTTCTGTGATTTCCCTCAATTGCTCAATGCAAATGCCAGGATGGATCCTTAAGATTATTCCCAGTATTCTTCGCCTATCCTTGACAAAAACCAAAACAAGCTTGTGCTCCATTTCTCTAATAACTACATTGTCAGATGTCTTTAAACCATAATATTCCTTCTTCTTATTTCAGACCTTAGGACTGCCTTGTTATATTTTAATTGTTTCTATCAGCAATAGTGGGTGTTGCATCTCAGAAAAGTAAGTACCAGTCAGCCATTCAGTCTCTGTAGTTCAAGTCTTCTGATTTAAATGTTCCTTTTTACACAGTTTTATCATAGATACTGGTAAACTATTTTGCTCTTGAGATTGCCTTGGACTGCTTTGATATCTTAAGGGAACTTTGCTAGTGAAATAAAGCAAAAAGAAAACTGGTACTAAATTACTCTTTTTCTATGGTCTGTTTCTTAGTTTGAAAGAAATATATCATGTTGAAAAAGGGTTTCAGTCTGTTATATTTTTGCTGCAAGGGAAAAAAAATAGTAGTTCAGTTACAAATTATCTGTAATTGGTCAAACTCTAGGGTTGTCAAAGCAGTAGGTATTTTCCTCTTTGACTTTACCAAGAGAAAGCCATATCAGCATTTTCTCATTGTGCCAATATTATTCCATTGCAGTATTTTTCAGTTTTAATTATTGTCACTCTATTATCCAAACCTATGGGTAATATAATACTTTTATTTTTAAGCAAAGATATGCCTGTTTCTATAACTGTGTTGTTGTGTGAGTTGTTTGAATTCAGATATGTGCATGGATATTTGCCATAGCGTTAAACATATCTGTGTTTAGTTACTCCTTTTCATAGTATAGAATTGGTAGTGGGACACCACATGGTATAAGTTGTTAGCATTTGTGTTGCACCTGCCATTGTACTAGTCTCTTGTAACATACGTGTGGAGTCAAATGAAGTGTTGCAGCTTTATCAATAGTGCAAAACAAGTAGTTCTTCCTGGTATTCATGAATTTTTTTAAGAGAATAATTGCAATACTCAGATTGCTCAGTTTGTAATAAAAATGTAAATGGAACTTGCAGAAAAAACTATAATACATTATGTATTTTTGTCAAGTCAATAAGAATTCTTATATTTGCACAAGATATGAGCATTAGAAACAAGTTAGCCTCAGTACTGTTGTTATATTGAAATAAATTTTAAAAGTGTTCTGTGAGTATATGTTGAATATGAGAGGCACAAATATGTCGGAGAAACTCACTTTACTGTTATGATTATTTACAAGAGGATTGTTTTATAGTGTTAATGATATTAATGTTTGCTATGTAATATACTCTAAGATCTGTGCTTCCATGAAATTTCTGTTTGTCAAAACTTTTTCTATCAAATAATATGCAAATGGAAATGAAGAAACAGTTATTTAAAACGTGTGTGTGTGTGTGTGTGTGTGTGTGTGTGTGTGTGTGTGTGTGTGTGTTTTGTGACTTTCTTTCCTTTTTGGGTGGGGTGGGGGTGATATGTGATTGAAAGGTGTATTTTTTGATGTTCTGGTTTCCATGTATACTATTATGTGTGAAAAGTATACTTTGATTGTTGTGCAATTAACCAATATTAATAAATTGACAGTAATATTTGTTCTTATACGGTAATAATAGATACAATGGCAGAAATGTATATCAGGAATATCTCACGCATCATGTATAGGCAGCTGAACGTGCTAGTAAAGCCATAAAAGAAAATTTGAGATACTGAGCGATTGATCTGACAAACTCTAGTCAAAAATAAAGGGAAAAAGGTATGTCACCTGTGACCTATGTATCTTACTTTAGGAAGATCCAGAATGCAGTTTGGTGTCAAATAAGTGCTAACTTTTTAATTTAAGAAGGGGAAGGCGGTGCATTCATAACTTGATGGACAAAGGAAATTGCTGTTATGTAAATTCTAAATTTACAAATGTGTGTAGTATGAAAGTAGTCTTATTTATATAAAGATGGGAGGGCTGCATGTGCCCAAGAAGTGAGTGTTCCTTAGCTTATGTGCTTTTTTTTATTGTATTGTGTGTCTGTGATATAATTTTCAGAAATGTTTTCTAGGTGGTACAGCCATCAAAGTGTTAAAAAGATTTGTGGAGTTAAAAATTCATTGAGGACTTCAGAAACTCTGTTTTATTCTACAACATTAATCAGTATTTTTTGTAGATGTCAAGTTACAAGTCTATCGATTTGGAAAAAGAAATCTTTTGTTATTAATGAATGGAGTTTCATTGTTATTTTCTCATTAATGAACAGGTAGTTTATCTTGTAACTGACACATTTGATGCACTGCTTCATGTGACTATGTATTCTTTTTTTTTTTTATGTCACACGTAGTACAAATTTGCTACAAATCTGAATCAAGTATTGGTGATGAAAAATTTTATACATTTTGTAATTGTGCAGCTTTATATATATAATTAAGAATAATAAATTTTTGTGGTCTGCATTTGTATTAAGAATCATTTACTCCCTGTTACTTATTTTGTAGAGGTATTTTGCAATTTCATTTATGGTTTGCAAAGATTGATACTATATAATTATACTGTGTCCACACACACACACACACACACACACACACACACACACACACACACACACACACACAGAGAGAGAGAGAGAGAGAGAGAGAGAGAGAGAGAGAGAGAGAGAGACGTTTCTCTATAAACATATGAACTAATCTTCCTTATATGATGTTACACGAGGTCTTCCAGATCACAAAACACTTGCATTGACACTGGTTTGCTTGAACCACTGCAATGTATACACCACTGTAGATTGGGCTATGCCAACTTTTGTTGCTATTATCCTACTAGAATAGCCTTCATGATGCAGAGCTAGAATTACAGCACATTTTTTCAATTCCAATCTCCTGCTTTCTTCCCATTTGGAGGTAATATGGTATGTACCTGATCAGAGACACAAACACACTGCTAGCTGCACACAGTGTACGAAAACTAATGTGAACTGCTTACTACACAGCCTATTAGAGTGGTCACCTCTTGGGTAAAGACACATCAGTGTTTTTGTGGTTACTCATCAGTGCCCCACCATATGGAGAATCGGTCAAATACACAACAGATTTGTTTCATCTTTGCACGTTTATGCTTGTTTTAGTATCAGAGCAGGGCTATGATAGATTATTTAAAACGAAGTACATCTCTATTTTAACCACAAATCCGTAGTTGTGATAGGTGATGGAAAACTTTTGACCGATAGTGTATTTTGTATCTGTGAAATGCTAAATGCTTCTCTTGTTTTATTATTACACACTTAACAGTTGTATATTACTTACTGAGCCATTTAATTAAATAAAAATAGTTCAATGACAAATAGGGATGGCACAGTAAGACCCAAACATATATTTGTGAAATGAATATGACCTTGACTACAATCATTAGAAAAGGCTCTGTCATGAGGACACATTAAATGTTTACCGTCGTTGTTTGACAAAAGTTATAAAAACTGTTAATGAATATGGAACAAATATGCTAAAAGCCTTTGAAATATCTGGAAAAGGCTCAGGTATAGGAACAAAGATAAGATTTTCTTTTTTTTTTTGCAACTGCTGAAGTTTGAATGATGATGCTTGTAATGTTAAAATAGCTATAAGCTGAGGGAACTAGAAACAGGAAATGCATCTGACTTATGAACAGGATGTCCCCCCCCCCCCGCCCCCCGATTTAATTCCTCTATGTTTAGGTGTTATTGGAAGCGCATTTCCAAAATACTGTTAAAACAGGTAACATTTCAATCTTATTTTCAGTGAGACTGTATCTCCAAGTAAATAGCCACAAAGAGAGTGGCACATGCTCTAAGACATTACACTAGGGACTGGGTGGTCACTCCTGTCGGAGGTTTGAGTCCTCCCTCACAGTTATGGTCATCAGTACCAAGACTCACAAACTACTTTAACTAACACAAAAGACAACACACACACACACACACACACACACACACACACACACACACACATATATATATATATATATATGTGTGTGTGTGTGTGTGTGTGTGTGTGTGTGTGTGTGTGTGTGTGTGTGTGTGTGTGTGTTGTCTTTTGTGTTAGTTAAAGTAGTTTGTGAGTCTTGGTACTGATGACCATAACTGTAGGGTCCTCCAGCCTGCAGGAAAGAAACAAATGGAAAAATTAATATACAACTTATTAGCACAACAGAGCCTTCTGGGCATACAATGAAGAAACAAGCCAGTAATCGCCAAGAAAAAAAATAAACTAACTGCGGACAAACAAACAAGTAGAGAGGGTGTACAGCCTCACACTAAACAAACCACAATCTAGTAGAGGCGCTAAAACAAATAAGTACAACACTACTACAAGATAGCTTAAGTCTATGTTGAGTGCCAACGGAGCTAGAGCTGGTGTAGGAGCGGCCGGTAGCTCTCCTAGGTGGGATTGGAATGTCTTCCACATTCCGTTGGCATTGGTAGAGGGCAACACTAGGTCACATAGTTTGGATTGGCTGGGTACTGTCACATATCTCTTCTCATAAAGCAGTGTTGATTTACAGTGCCGTGTAGTAGGAAGTTGTCATTTTGATTACCGTTTGTGTGAGCACAGAGGTGCCAAAAATGGGGCGGGGTCATGCCACAAACTGTGGCAATGAAATTTCGTAGGGGGGGGGGGGGGATGAAAAATTAGTACATTTCACCAGCCTGCAGGGGAGGCTTTATAAAACAGTTTACAAACTGTGAAGTAAAAGATATTTAATTTCAATATTAAATGGCAAAACAGTACATTATCTTCGGGGTGGGGGCGGGTACCTGTGTGTTAGCACCTTGGAAGTGTAAAGGGACTAGAATTAGCAATAGGTAATTTTGATAGAAATTGGCAGTAGAGAGCTGGACAGTGACCATACAGCAAGAACTCATTGTGGCGACATTAAGTCACACGGAAAGTAAGCAGCTGTATGTGCCGGCAGATTTAGCAGCTAGATCAGTGTTGAAAGAGCATGTGGGAAGTCACCAAGCAAAAGCACACGCACTGCAATATTTGCTTCAAGGGGCTTGGGACAATTTCAAACGAACCACTGAGCACACGGGAAAATGGACTGCGGTGCAGTTGATATGGAGCATAATGTGTCACAAGTGGGGACAGGAGGCAATGTAAATAGTGGATGTGAAAGGAAATAACTGTTCTGTGCTAGTCTGCTTTGTCCAAGTACGGCCAAGAGAGGATATGTGCAGCTTCGACATTGATACGATTAACACCACCACTCGGCAACAGTGGTTTACCGCTATCAGCACGCTTACGCGGAGCGGTCTACGCCTGGTGCAGATGACACAATTGGAGATCAAACAGTAGGTCTAACCTGTGCAAGCCTCCACTGTGGTCACCTCAATTCGTCTGCAAGAAATTTGAATATCATGTCGAGGAGCATCCTGTTTTAGTCAGCAATAGCATACCATCGAAACAGGACGGTGCTTATGGGTTCTCCTGAGCCCGAGACTTGAGAGTGTCTTCTGTAGGCGCCGTAGTGTGTGCTGTTTCTTATGCAAGGCGGGACAACGTGCACAGTACACGGCTGCTCAACGAGAGTGCTGTGTACGTGTTTCGGCCTTGTACACATGGCGCCAGGGCCGCTGAGACAACGCTGAATCAACACACACCACGCGGTCCGGAAGTGGCTGTCAGCAGCCATGTCACGGCCGTTCCAATGTCGCGCCCACCTTTGATGAGTAACTGCCAGGAAGCACCGGTCTTATTTGAAGGAAATAAAGCTGATACCACTCTATCAATGTATAATTGCACGGGAGCGCGTAAATCTACCCTGCCCCTGTGGCTCTGAATGTGTTATATGCTGGTCATCCTGACAACTTTCTAGCTACGGTCTTAACGACCGCCTAACTGGGCCATAGCATATTTGGTTATCAGAAGTGGTTCTTTTTCCGGACCCACCAAATGTAGTGATTTTGTTTGCGAAAGTAGTTTATGAGCGCATATAAAATAGTGAGGAGAGCTGGTGACTGGGGTTCCATTCAACAGTTCATTCTGTTGTATGTTCGTAGTGCATGATAGAGGTCAGCAACTGCAGCATGTCATTCTCCGGTGAGTAGTTGCCAAAAAAAATTTTTTCTCTGTTTAGTGACTTTGTATGTGGGGGTAGGCGGGTTTGAGGTTACGGATCTGACATTGTTTAAAGGTAATGGGAAAACTGAGACTCTTACTTCCATTAGGTGTTGATATTGTAATTTATGGTGTTGTGAATCGCCATGTACCAAAGTAATCCCCGTGGTATGTTTAACGTGTGGTATAACTGGGCATATGAAGGCATTGCACCGATAGTAGATGGTTATCATTTTGGAAGAAGAATAGCGAGTAAGAGTGTGGTTAGTCTCGTACCGGCCGTGGTGGCCGAGGGGACTGAGGCGCTGCAGTCACGGTCTGCACGGCCAATACGGTCGGGGGTTCGAATCCCCCCTCGGGCATGGATATTTGTGACGTCCTAGTTCGTAAGTAGTTCATAAGTAGTTTGTAAGTTTAGGGACTGATAACCCCGTAGTTAAGTCCCATAGACTATACAAACATTTGAAGCATTTGAGTGTAGTACGATCTTGCTGCCTCCAACTTACATTTCGCGTAGTGATCACAAAGGCAAGATAAGAGACATTAGGGCTCGTATGAATGCATATAGGCATTTTTTTTCCTTGTTCAATTTGAGAGTGGAATCGGAAAGGAAATGCCTAGTAGTGGTACAGTGTACCCTCCGCCACGCACCTTACGGTGTATTGCGGAGTATGTATGTAGATGTAGATATGCCTAGGAGAGTTCGTGTGGAAGGCCCAAAAACATTAATACATGCATTAAGGGTATCATCTGGATTGGAGGAAATCGACGTGGCCACGAAACAGAGAAGTGAGCAGAAAGTTTTCATATCTCAAATGAAGTGTTTTAGGTGTGGTAAAGTCGGACAAAAGAAGAAAACGTGTAGACAACCGCAGTGTTTTACTTGTGGAAGGATTGGCTTAAGTCAACGAAATGCCATGTTAGGTTCGGGCTAGAGAGAAGTCCGGAGTATTGGTTAATTGTCGTGTTATACTGTGTCTGTTAATACATTTCGATGAACCAAATGACACTTGACTAATTAAGGACTGTTCTATCGACTGAGCACAAAAAATTACGCTTTAAAAATCTTTTTGGTCGTGACAGGAAACAAACCGACGCCTTACATCTACACCGGATGTCACAGGAATGGCGTGAGGAGCAGAATTTGTTTGGCCTGAGTCCAGTTACCCATTGCAAAAACGAAATTGCAAATATCTGCTCAAACGCCAGAGAAAATGCGCCTGGCGACTCTTAGGTGAGACATTCTTTATATACAAGGTGTTTCACTAAGTGTGTTTGCCTCTGTAACAAATAATAGGTGACGGGAAATTTTAATGCGGTAGGTCAACACAAGAAATGTTACACTTTCTGCGGAGGTATGAACATAGTTTATTGTATCATTTTCCAAAGAGTTACACCACAAAGATATAATTTTTTTAAATGGAACAATAGTTTTTCTATCGTGTATTGGATTCGTTTAAACCAGCTGTGTCCAAATCAATTTAAACTACATTCCTATCACTGTTAGTTTGGGAGCTACAACCCTTCAAAGTTCCGGGGGCGGAGGCTGTGATAGCGTAGCTGACAGGACGAGTGGCTATCCCCTGGGGCACGGCCCACTGTCTCATGACCACCAGCCAGTTAGCTACGCTGTCGTAGCCTCCGCCTCCTAAACTTTGAAGGGTTGTAGCTCCCAAACTAACAGTGATAGGAATGTAGTTTAAATTGATTTGGACGCAACTAATTTCAACGAATCCAATGCACTATATATGTATGCGCCCTTCAGATGCAGTTGAAAAAAGCTGAAGAGGAACTAGGTAGGTTGAGGAGGGGAAGTGGGGCTGGGGAATGGGAACTGGCAGTTGGCAAGAAGGTAGCTAGGAGAAGGTATTCAGATACCTTTACATTGCAAGTTGCAAATAGGTTTGACCAACTGTCAGAGTTGAGTGGAGATGAACCTCCTGTAGCTGTAGGTGTAGGAAGTACGCAGCAGACCTCAGCTGTTAGGAAGCCGAAATTTGTAGAGAGGGCTCGTAGGAAGAAGAAGGTTCTGCTGCTAGGCAGTTCTCATGGCAGAGGTGTTGGCCAACAGTTGCAGGAAGTACTTGGGAGTGAGTACCAGGTCACCAGCATAGTGAAGCCTAGTGCAGGGTTAGCTCAGGTCACTTGTAACATAGGGGACTTGTGTACGAATTTCTCAAAAGATGATCAGGTAGTTATAGTGGGTGGGGCCGGGAATAGTCTTTATAGGGACGGGGAATATGATATAGGTGGTGATGTGGAAAGGATAGCAACTCAAACTGGTGGCACGTATGTACATTTCGTGCAGCTGTTTCAGCGTCATGATAGGCCTTGTCTTAATACAGCTGTCAGCCGTGTTAACATGGGGCTTGAGAAGGCGCTGATGACGGAAGGCATGGATCACATTGCAGTAATGCCAGTTGAGACTATCCAAAGGTCGGATTTTACTAGGCACGGACTGCATCTCAACAGGTATGGGAAGGGGAGGTTGGGAAAGCTTATAGGTGACAGTGTAATAGGGGGTGGGGGTGTCGCTCATGGAAAAATTCCTGTAGTAGTTGATTGTAAGGACTCTTGTGGATATGATGGGGTACCTAGCAGAATACTAAAGTACTGTTCTCCATATGTTAGCGCAGTACTAAGCCATATTTGTAATTTTTCCTTTCAAAATGGTCAGTTTCCTAACAGATTAAACTACTCAGTAGTGAAACCACTTAATAAAAAAGGAGAAAGGGATAATATAGACAACTATAGACCTATTTCTATGCCATCGGTTTTTTCTAAAGTTATTGAAAAGGCTGTATATTCAAGATTAATTGATCATTTCAGTTCACATAATTTATTGTCAAACGTACAGTTTGGTTTTAGAAGTGGTTTAACGACTGAAAATGCTATATTTTCGTTTCTCTGTGAGGCACGTGATGGGTTAAATAAGAGGCTACGGACATTAGGCGTCTTCTTTGATTTAACAAGATGTTGTTTGATTGTGTTGATCACAAAATATTGTTGCAGAAGTTGGAACATTATGGAATACGGGGAGTAGCCCACAACTGGTTCACTTCTTACTTTAATAATAGACAACAGGAGGTAATTCTCCGCAGTGTAGAAAATGGCTATGACGTGCAATCCCAATGGGGCACAGTTAAGTATGGGGTGCCCCAGGGGTCTGTTTTGGGACCATTGCTGTTTCTTATTTATATAAATGATATGCCTTCGAGTATAACAGGTGACTGTAAAATATTTTTGTTTGATGATGCTACCAGCTTGATAGTGAAGGATGTTGCTCGTAATATTGACACAGTATCAAATAATGTAGTTCAAGTGATAAGTTCATGGCTTGTAGAAAACAAGTTGATGTTAAATCACAATAAAACTCAGTTTTTACAATTTCTAACACATAATTTGACGAAAGCTGACATTCTGATTACACATAATGGGCATGTGATAAGTGAGACTGAACAGTTCAAATTTCTAGGTGTTCATGTAGACAGTAAGCTGTCATGGAAAGCCCACGTTCAGGGTCTTGTTCCAAAACTAAATCCTGCTATATTTACCATTAGAACAATATCTGAGATAAGTGATTTTTCAACTCGAAAAGTAGTCTATTACGCTTACTTTCACTCACTTATGACGTTCGACATTTTTTTTTTTTTTTTTTTTGGGGGGGGGGTAACTCGCCTGCTGCAAAAAGGATATTTCTGGCTCAAAAACGGGCGGTTCGAGCAATATCTGGTGTAAGTTCGCGAACGTCATGTCGACCCCTTTTCAATAGTCTGGGAATTTTGACTCTGGCGTCACAATACGTTTTTCCTTTAATGTCGTTTTTTGTTAATAATATCAGCTTATTCCCACGAGTTAGTAGCTTTCACTCAGTGAATAGTAGACAGAAATCGAATCTACATTTGCATCACACCACCTTAACACTTGTGCAGAAAGGGGTACAGTATTCTGCGGCATCCGTTTTCAATAGGCTGGCACAAGAACTAAAGAATCTTAGCACTAATCCACACACTTTCAAATCTAAATTGAAGAGTTAGCTCATGGCTCACTCCTTTTATTCTGTCGAGGAACTCCTACAAAAGTTAGACAATTAAGTTAATTCATCTTTTTCTTTATTGATTCACTTCACTTTGTCTTAAGATTGTCGTATGCAAAGGACTACATAAAAATTTTCTATTACCATTCTTGTATAACAATTAATACATTAACTTGTTCCATGACCATGGAGACTCACTCCTCAATTGGGTCCTATGGAACAGAAAAAAAAAAACATAAATAAATGTGTACTACGTGCTGATGAGATACATGGCTGTTAAGATGGAACAGTCGCTAGCAAGCAACCTCTGGGGATACTGCCAAACCTCATTTGTATTAGGTTTACTTAGGCATTCGGAGCTCTGTCTAGGCGGATATTTACTTCCCTAGCTGCTCGTGGGACGAAGATGGATAATTTGCAGTTGTCCTTGAACCTTCTAGTAGGATGGGTGTACAATGGAGGCGGGAGGGGGTACCAAAACCAAATCAAAAAAGAGGGCTAGAGTATCGAGTTCTCCGGACTTAGGTTCCTCTAAACAGAAGTCATGTTCAGAGTAGAAGAACACAGGCTGTTAACCAGAATGTGTTTCTTGTCGTTAAAAGAAAGGAAGTTACGTTTTAAAATGTATCGCCCTTCTATATAAACAAAGGTCTCGAAGGAATTGCTGGTAACTTGAAATCAGTAAAACGGTTGTGGAATGGCACCCTGTTGTTGGAAACACCAACTTCCCAACAGGCTTCCAAACTTCAAACAGCGAAGAGCCTTGGGGAATATCAAACTGACACAGAGCTACACAGTCCCTGAATTATAGTAAGGGCATAGTCTACTGTAGAGATCTGGTTGACATCCCAGTGGATGAACTGAAGGAAGAATGGGCTGCAGAACGCATAGTTGATTTGCAGACTATTAAGAAAAAGGAGGATGGAGAACTGGTCAAGTCAGAGTCCTTCATCCTCACCTTTAATAGCCCTCAACTACCTGAGCATGTTAAGACAGGTTTTCTGTGGTTAAATGTATGACCCTAACACCATGCGCTGTTTATTACATGGTACCGGAATCTGTTTTACCATTATAAAATCTATCTGATACCTTCCTGGTCTCTTCCACGTATACAACCTTCTTTTGTGATTCTTAAACAGCGTGTTTGTTACGATTAAATCATGTTCCGTGCAAAATTCTACCAGGCGACTTCCTCTTTCATTCCTTCTGCCCAGTCCATATTCACCTACTATTTTTCCTTCTCTTCCTTTTCCTACTACCGAATTCCAGTCTCACATCACAATTAATTTTTCTCCCTTAACTGTCTGAATAATTTCCTTTAGCTCCTCATATATTTCTTCGATCTCCTCATTATATACACAAACTTAAAAAAAAAGGGGAAAACTTTATGCAGTCAAAAAACTTCTAAAATTTCGGACTTTTTCAGTGTTTTTCAAAATATATCAGTTTGCCGCGTAGCTTTTAAAACTACATTCTTTTTTTAAGAGCACAAAATTTTGTACAAATTTGATTCTTAAATTTTATTTCTACTACCGATACCTAAGGCGTTACAGCGTGTCAAAAAACATAAGTTTTTCAAACTATGTGCAAAGTGACAAAGTACGTAATTTTTGAACAGTGTTATTTCAATTTCTCTTCGTGTGATATAAATACATTATATATCATGTTGTATGTTGAAATTTACCATCTCACTATGCGGCAGGTCCAGGCCTGACAGGATCACATTGTTACTACGAACACATTCATGTTGAATTGCGTGAAGTTTATTTGTGGTACAGTATGCGAGTATTATTTTCTGTCTGACAGTTATCTCCGGCGTTCGCAGCGTCGCTTAAGAGAATATGCGAATTTTCAGTAGCAACTGAATATATCTCCTGTGACCTATCACGCTTTTCCTTTTCCTGTTCTTCAAGAGAAGCAGGCCTAAGTGTTTTGACTGCTGATACTGTAACACTTTCCATTTTTAAAATCACGGTAAAATATATCCACAAGCAAACATCAAATAACAAGTTCCTGGCTACCCACGTGGTCAGAACATGTGGTGCTTCTGTAAGAGATTCACAAACAAAATTATTTTCACATGCAAAGCAGTCGTAATTTCACCCTCATTTCACACTGCGTACAGCTGAAAAAATCATTCCCCCAAAAATACAAATAAATACACTCGTTGAGCACTACTGAAACAGAAGTGTAAGTGCACTGGCCATGCGCAGCTGATATCACGATGCAAGTACACTGGCGCTTGCGATTCCTACTCATTCACACACACAGCCACATTCAAAGGACGGGAGGGCAACTAGAGAAACAAACAAAAATTAAAAGTGAAATGAGGAGACGCCAGAAGGACGAATCCTGGCAGCGGTAAACCAAGTGAAAGTAGCTTGCTAAATTTTTTATTGAAAAATATCTGGCGGTAGAGATCAGAAAAGTAAGTTAAAACGCTCACTCCTGCTCCAAATTACTTTGCGAGTGGCCACAGATCTAGCAGAACAGAAATTTATCTAACTGCTTACTCCTTAAGGGAGCAGCCAATGTTTTAACAAACACAAAAATAATATACAAGAAGTAATAGATAAATAAACATGGGATGGGGAACATGAAAATACAATGCAGGAGTTTGATACTTTAGATTACTATCTATTCAAAAAAATAAACAAGCAAAAATCTGGGGAGATCAAATAAGCACAAAGTAGATCATACCTTGTACAACAGTAAATTAAATTATTAAGTTACTGCCTGTAATAAAATGGTTTCTGCCGTTTCTGAATATGAGGGAACGAGGAAGGATATTTGCAAATACACTGGCGATAAAGATAGCACACTCATTCACTCACAGAAAAACGCATAAATCTTGCGACACTTACTCAATCAGGAACAATTCATGGTAGTTACAGATCAACGCGTTGGTGGCGTTTTGACGAGCTGGTGGATGTCTTCAAGCACAATTTAAAAGTATACTATGCACAAATGAACTCATGTGTAGGGAGGCAGTGGCATACTACCCTTAAGTACCACATAGCGTATGAACATGGCGAATTACATAGAATTTATAAAAAGAAATTAATTTAAAATAAACAAGTAAAGCACATGTGAGAAACCAACAGAAGAAAGCTGGTATCAATAAAGAGCATGGCTGAAGGCCGAAGTCATGATCATTACGAAAGCATTTCATGGAATCGGTCATATCAAGATAAGAAAGACGGAATCAATCCAGAAACGATGAGAGGGAGAATTTACCATGCTCACGGAAACAGACACCACACAAATACATTAATTAAAAGCAGCAAGGAATTCAAACATACGAAGTTTACAGAAAGGCTGAACGCCACACAAGTGTATTCTAACTTGAGAAAAAATGTTCAAATGTTTGTATAGTCTATGGGACTTAAATACGGGGTCATCAGTCCCTAAACTTACAAACTACTTATGAACTACTTACGAACTAGGACGGCACAAATATCCATACCCGAGGGGGGATTAGAACCCCCAACCATAGTGGCCGTGCAGACCGTGACTAGAGCGCCTTAGTCTCCTCGGCCACTGCGGTCGGCACTTGAGAAAACAAGACACATAAATGATTACCAGGTTAAAAATACAAATACTATATTTACATTAAATTACTCGAGTTCTGAAAAATAAGAAACACTTCGCCCTGCATAGCGAAAGAATTACTTAAGAAAAATTCTCAGTATTAACCCAGGAATGCCTGATCACAAAGTAAAGTTTCAACAGCATGCCAGCCCCTCTGCATGATTCGACGAAATACATCGGCGGTCGCAGAAAGAGTGAGACTGAAGACCACGCGCTGAGCATTCCCTCGCTACCTGAAGGATATAATTCCCTCTACTACTGTTCCAGATGAAACTTACAAACTATTTTTACTGTCTTGTTACCTAATCTTCTTCCTTCAGCATTGCCCGATTTTCGTACACTGCAGTCTATTAACCCTGTTTGCTCTTGTTAATGTTCATATTATAACATCTTGAAACGACACTGTCCATTCCCTTCAATTGCTCTTCCACGTCCTCAGGGCCGGCGCAAGGCATGTGCGAAACGTGCGGCCGCACGGGGCGGCACTTTCCGAGGGGTGGCAAATCTGCCGGCCCCCAATTTTTTTTGTCCTTAAAAAAAAAATACTCAACATTCATGCCCAAGAGGGGATTCGATACCAAACCTCGGAGGGAGCGCTTCGGGAACTGTGTCATAGCGCCTCGACTACCTGCCGGCCGCCCCTGTTGTGCCAGGGGAGGGAGGAGAACTGATTTCTTCCTCGCCACTGTGGCAGCACCGCCGTGTTTACGCAACACCACCTAGAAGACAAGGCCTTACAACAGGCCGTGCCTACGTCACACTTAGAGGCCCCGGCCGCCATCTGACTGGCCGGCCGCTGCGCGGCTTTGGGCGTCCCCCAGCGGCCAGCCACTGAGGTGGCGGCCGGGGCCTCTAAGTGTGACGTAGGCACGGCCTGTTGTAAGGCCTTGTCTTCTAGGTGGTGTTGGTTTACGCCAGAGGAACAGAGAGGGGGAAGCAGTCTGGCGTACACGCCCGTCAAATTGTCTAGCTACCTTGCACGCCAGTAGAGATGGGATAATTGAAACATCTGACGGTTTCGAAACCAATGATACCGTACCATCTGTGGTTTCGAAACACTGTTTCGAAACCATGAAACCGTGAAGCAATGTATGTTTTATCCTGAAATCTTCGTTCTAGGAGGGCAGTATTTTTCACTATGTGGACAAGGGTACATACAAGAACCTGTCAACCATAGAGTATATATTTACTTCTTGGTCTGTACGAAACATGTTGATAAAGATTTTCTCCCGTGATGTTGATGTTGCCAACATAGTCACACGAGGCCGCCGGTATGGTAGGTAAAAGTTTACTCCGCTAGGAACTCACAAACTGAAATATGGTACGCATATTACAGTGATGTATCATAAATGCTACTTTCTATACATACTAAATAAATTATAGGGAATAAAAGGCACACTAAATAATCACAAATAATGCTATGGAATTACAAAAATAATAAAATAAGAGACAACTTCACCACTTCTACGTCTTGACCGTTACACCACCGCCGCACTTCCTTTAACATGACAGTCGAAAAATTATAACGATTGGAGGTAACATCGTTTTTACTCGTAAGAAGCCAACTCTTTAACACGAGATTAAATATGCGATGTACCCGTGTTCGTATAAAATAGGTCATTTCAGGCTTCATGTTGTAACTTATTAAAAAAAAAAAATGTTGTATCACTCGTGTTTTTAATATGGTAGATAAACCTAGAATTTAAGTGGTTATTTCAATGCAAATAGTGAACGTTGTTTTACCGTTCTTTTACATTTATAAAGCAGGCATTATGACATTTCGGAATACAGCAGTCTCTTGCAAACGAATCTTGATTTCAGTAATCATAAGCTGCAGACTCACGAGTGTCAACTGCTATTTTACACTCTCTTCAGTAAAATGAAACACCACATTTCGATACTATCAGTCTGTTCCGCCTTTCTGCATTAGTGGTTTGAAACACCGGTGTTGTGAAACCGACACGAAACCGTGAAACCGACAGGAAGAAACGGTTTCAGTGTATCGACAATTGATCGCGAATGTGATCGGAAACAGAACGGAATGAAACCGCATGGTTTCGAAACCGTGAAAGATGCCGGTTTTGAAACCCTGAAACTGTTGTGTGTATCGAAACCTGGTTTCGAAACCATGAAACCGTAGCCAACTCTACACGCCAGTATTCTTATGAGTTGAGCGCTGCCAGCCTGTTAGGCGCCGTGCGTTTACGCACAACTAATTTTGCAGAATTCGAAATTAATTTGGAAATTCAAATGCAACGATCGATACTGCGGTTACATGTTAAGCCGGAAGCAATTTTGCTAAGCCCTTCAATGGCACGTTCCGAGTGTTTTATAGTTCCGGTATTATGGAAAAAATGGTTGAACATTACTACAGTCAAAAATGTCAAACACATCCAATGGCTGGAAGTATTCCGAATGGCTAAATACGCTGCGAGTAATTACAAGGGATAAAGATGTTGCTAGTGAGCCTGACAGAAGTTGCGTTTTGACGTAATTTTGAAAATTTTTGCTATCCGTTTCTGAGTGATAGTCTGACGTTTTGGTTTTTGAGCCGTAAAACACCTGTCTCCGCCTGCATGAACAACAATCAAACTCTGACCAGCAATTTTGTTTGACAATACTACTCGCCCACTATCACTTTGCCAACATTTATTTACTGTATAATGCAGGTGAATCCATGTTTCATCTAAGTGAACTACTGGTCGCTTTGATTCTGATTAACACCAGAGAAAGTATGGTCTTTTAGCAACAATGCTGAATGCCCTCTCGTCCGCACAAAACAAAACGTTAATTTTGGCACCTTCTAAAACAAAAATTCATAGACAGAACATCGCTTCTAAGGGTTTCCTTGCTAGCTTTGAATCTCATTTCTGTTTCACAAAAGTTGTGCAGTATTCGCACATTTCGTATTCCTTTCTATTGTTCGTAATGCCATAGAAATTGCTGCCTGGTAATACATTTATCCATATCATCGGTCACATATTTATTGTGAGCTTCTTGCGTCTTCTTCATGGGCGTTAGTTTAACCGTAGCCTCGCTGTACCTCGTCACGTGACCTAGTTCCTGGCACTGCCGCGTCACCACTTCACCTTTCCAGACAATAGGTATTGTTGCGTTCTCTACAACGAAATCTGCAGAATTCGTTCGGTAGTTGACCGAGGGAGTCAAGAATGGTCAGAAGCACTTTCATTGCGTTTCGTAAGAACAGAAAAATTGGTCGTACGAATATCTTGCAACTTGCAATGTAATACCTAAGTGTTTTTCATATAACGTACAATTAGTATTGTGAATGCACGTTACTCATAAGGTAGAACTATTTTTCTTATGATCTGTTACTTCAAAAATTGGCAAGTCGGCAAATGAGCACCTGTAGTCCCCAATAGCTAGAATGAAAATAAAGCGAAGAAAAGTGAAGTGATACGGCGATGACTAATTTGTTACCCATTATTCCATAATCAGACACGACGGAACTGACACATGGAAATTACGACACATGTCGAGTGTCAGTTGTTTGCAATGAACAACGCAGTGCAGTGAGTTAATATATTTCGATTAGCATTAGTACCCGTAGATGCCCGGGTGTGTATTTCTTGCATCCTTATTCTTCCTCTCTCCATTGTCTTCCGCCCCACTCTTTGACCGTTTCACCTGCGTCTGTAGTGAAATTCGACCTGAAATTCAGTTTTCTGTTCTAATGACTTCGTCTCCTGAACAGTGTATCCTACAGTAATATAATTTTCCGTTTACGTGCAGTAGAATATAAGAAAATTTTCTGCGAAGTGTGTTGCAAAAAACGTTAGTAGTAAAGATGAAATAAATTAAAATCTGATGCGTGATAGTGAGGTTTTTCATACAGCGCCTTGTTTATGACGTCATACATCCTGAACTATGTTTTTTACTACGATATACTTTGTTGGTACATTCGGTGTTATATGTTCATACAGTCTGCAAAATGTGATACGAATAGGTTTTGTAGTGAAGACGTCTTAATTAAAACCTCTTCCATGGTGGGGTGGTTTCCGAAGAACCTAGTTGCCAATGGATTCATATCTCCTTAACAACCATAATATAATTTTGGAGCTAAATTCAATTATATATGTGGATAATGTTAGCAAATTATAAACAAGTAATAAATTAAAAAGTCACGCCTGATTCTGTAGTTCCACTGAACGCTAATGTAAGCAGAGGGTAATTTTCGACGCCTGTAAGTGTCTGTCATGACGTATCTCTTGAACTAAGAGCCGTACAATGGTATAATTTCGTATGTTGATTGTGTCCTATATGTAGATAATACCTGAAAAGTGTTGCAAACAGAATTAATAATTAAAAAGTAATAAATTAAAACGTCGTAGCACTTGCGTAAGTTTAATCGAATTAAAAGCTAAAGTGTGGTAAGAGAAAAACATTTTTCCTTTAATCATTTTATGAGGGATGTCGGCGAGAATAAGTTGTGTAAAGGTTTGAAACTGCATGCGATGTCTTTTGGACGTAGCTTTTGTCATTTTCTAGTGATGGATTCACAAATTTGAATATTTGAGTGCAAAATGTTCAAATGTTTAACTTATGACACTTAACTGCAGGGTTATCAGTCCCTAAACTTACAAACTACTTATGAACTAACTTGTAAACATCTATGCCCGAGGGAGGATTCGACCTCCGCCGGGGAACGGCCTCGCGCATCGGAGCATAGCGCCTCAATGCGCTCAGCCACTCTGGCGCGGCTATTTGAGTGCCGTCGGCTTCAAGACAAACTCACAGTTTCTATGTAGTCTTGTCTTACCGTTTTCAGCTTTACATAAAATTACACCTCTTAATGAGTAGAATATGACATCTTTTTTTTTTTTTTTTTTTTTTTTTTTTTTTTTTCGAAATCGAAGTACTGAAAATCAAAGTTTTCTTCGTCTTCGAAGCTGTTATTTCAAAAGTTTAGCAGATGACAGTTGTGGTACGTTTCGTCCAGGGGGCAAGACTCGACGAGGTATACGATGTCCGAATTCGGGAGCATTTCCTGGGATTTCTTCCAGTGCCCGATTCTTCAAAGCTCTACTTTGATGCAGGTCGTACTCAAGTTCTTGGAAGAAAAAAACATCCGATTGTGTAATATGAGAGGCCAAGGATACGACAAGAAAAGAATTTCAGATATTAACAAGAGAGCATTTTATGTATCATGTAGCAGTCAATCATTGAATCTTGTTGCCAACGATGCCGCTATGTCTTCCAAATATGCTGTTTCCATGTTTTCGACAGTGAAGAGCTTGTATGATTTCTTCTCGTCCTCCGTTCGACTTTGGGATGTCTTTAAGAAGTACCTGCCTAACCTGAAGCTGAAGTCACTGAGCGATACTAGGTGGGAAAGTCGCATCGATGCACTTACTCCCCTGAGGTTTCAAATTGGAGGCGTTTATGGTGCACTGGTTCAAATATCGAAAGAATTCGATGACGACCGCTCACGAAGCAGCGTCACTTGCGAATCAAATAAAAAAATACACCTTTATCACTTCTCTGGTAATCTGGTACGACGTTCTGCTTCACATCAGTGTAGTCAGTAAGGCCCTCCAGACCATTGACATAAATGTTTCTGAGGCCGTGGAAATGCTTGAAGAAACGAAAGCATGTTTTGAGACCTGCAGGACAGAAGAAAAGTTTGTATCAATTCCAAAGAATTGGCTACAGGAGTTAGAAGATCTAACATTACCACGGATTAGTGTTTCCCGGCGAGGAAGTAAGAAGCCAATACACTTTACTTATGAAGCGATGAGACAATAGATGACCCAACAAAACATTACAAGGTTAAATTCTATTATTATCTTTTAGATATAGTAACCACATCTTTGGATGAGATATTCGATCAACTGAAATCTCATTGTGATTATTTTGATTTTCTCTACGACATCGGCGAGTTGAAGAATGCACCTCCTGACAGCCTGGGCACAAAGTGTAGAAACGTCGCAGCGATTTTACAAGATCAAGAGTCAAGCGACACTGATGCACTAGAGTTGAGGGAAGAACTAAAAGTGCTTTCAACGTTGTTGAAACCTGTAATAGGTCCAAAAGAGATTCTGCAGTTTATAGGAAGACATAATTTTCGCCCTAATGTCAACGTTGCTCTGAGAATCCTCCTAACACTCCCAGTGACAGTTGCGAGTGGAGAAAAGAGTTTCTCACAACTGAAATTGATAAAGACATACATCCGATCAACGATGAGCCAAATGTGTTTGAATGATCTTGCAACAATTTCGATTGAGCACGAGCTTGCAGAGGAGTTAAATTTCACAGATCGTGTGAAAGAGTTTGCACAAGCAAAAGCCAGGAAGGTTCGATTTGTCTAGTATGTTTTTAAATTTTTATATTATGTTCAGCGTCTTGCTTATTTACTGTGTTGCTTCTTATTTTGTTCAACATTAAATAGTTATTGTTCAGACCAAATTATCTTTAAATTGTAAATATATTTTGTTTTCTGTTAAACACATTATCTGTTCACAACCATTGAAAAATGATTATTTACGTTAACTGTAAGTTCATGGCGCGCGGGATTAGCTGAGCGGTCTACGGCGTTGCAGTCATGGACTGTGCGGCTGGTCCCGGCGGAGATTCGAGTCCTCCCTCGGGCATGGGTGTGTGTTTTTGTCCTTATGATAATTTAGGTTGAGTAGTATTTAAGCCTAGGGACTGATGACCTTAGCAGTTAAGTCCTATAAGATTTCACACACATTTGAACATTTTTGTTAATTCACAAGGCTTATTAAAATTAGCTAGATTTCTTCAGCCAGGTTTGATTCCATTTTTGAGCTGGTGCCCAGCGAATGTCTTGTACAAATCTGTAGAGAACGTTACCAATCACTCGCAATGTTTGTTTTTATTTTCCAGATCTATATAGATGTCGGGCACAGTGTGGCTATTCTCAGTGCTTCGAGTTATGTTTACATATATACCGTCATGCTGAACGTAGCTGTAAACATGATGGTTTAGATGTAAGCATATATTAAAAGCTTTGAGACTGCCCTAGTAAGATATGAAAAGAAAAAAAATATGCGATTGATTGCTGAGATTTCCTACAGATTTGTTTAAATATAAATCCACAAACGTTCTATTAAAAAATAAATAAATGAATAAACTGGGGGGGCGGCAATTTAGCAGCTCGCACGGGGCGGCACTTGGGCTTGCGCCGGCCCTGCACGTCCTTTGCTGTCCGTGACAGAATCACAACGTCGTGGGCAAACAGCAAATTTTTTATTGCTTCTCCTTGACCTTTAATTCCTTCTCCAAATTTCTCCTTGCATTCCCTCACAGATTTCTCAGTGTATAGATTCATCACGTGTTCCTACATTTCTTCTAAATCAAAACTGATCTTTTTTGGGGTCGGATTAGATCACTTTTTCCATTCTTATGTAAATAATTCGAGTTAGTATTTTGCAACTATGACACATTAAAGTAATAGTTGTGCAATTTTCTTACTTGTCTGCACTTGATTTCTTCGGACTTGGAATTACTATATTTTAATTGCAATCTGTGGGTATTTCCCCTGTCTCACACATGTTGCATACAAGGTGGAACTGTTTTTTCACGACTCGTTCCTACAACGTTGTCAGCAATTCAGAGGGAATATCATAAACTCCAGAGGCCTCGCTTCGACTCATATATTTCAGTGTGTTCCCTCTGAAACGCCCAAGAACCTCAGGTTCGTTTACTTTATTCAGGTTTCATCTACTTACTTTTCCAGCTTTTTGTGATTTCGTGAGTTTTAATCTACTGTTCATAACTAATTAATTACATGCGGTGCCCATATCCACTGGATGAGTCATACAGTTTAAAATGTGTGTTCGAAATGTATGTCTTACCATTCATTATAAAGTCAGTTTGGTAGCTTCCGGAGTCTCTTGGTTTTGTCCAAGGGGACAATCTACATTTTTGTTGCTTAAACCGAGTGTTTGTGTTGATTAAATTCTGATTGCGCAAAATTCTACCAGGCGCCCTCCTCTTTTATTCCTTTTCCCTAGACCACATTCACTTACTATTTGTCTTTCTCTTCTTTTCTCTAAATCGAGTTACAGATCGAGACAGCACTAGCGTTCCGTCGAAACAGGACGGTGCTTGTGGGTTCTCCCGAGACCGAGACGTGAGAGTGTCTTCCGTCAACCGACTTTCGCCACCAGGCTGTGTCCGTTGGCGCCGTAGTGTGCTGTTTCTTATGCAAGGCGGGACGACGTGCACAGTACACGGCTGCTGAACGAGAGTGCTGTGTACGCGTTTCTGCCTGCCAGGGCCGCTGAGTCAATACACACTAGAGGTCTGCACCTCGCTCGGTTGCTCGCTCGAATCGCGTGAAACACGTCGTTCTCTGACAGTCCGACATGTGTCGGTACTGCAGCTTGCGGCAAGGCGTGTGGCTGCGCTCGACTTCCCCCACGCTCGTTCGAGCGGCGCACGCTCGACCGGCCCGGCCGTCCACACTGCCCGCTCGCCCAACGCAGCGACACTCGAGTCCAAGCCGAGTGTCGGGAGCAAACTAGACGCTAGAGAACACATCCTGACTGCGAAATTTATAATACAAGTTATTATACGTGATTAATATAAAGTTTCTGTGCTAAGATCATTTACTAAATGAGTTATCCATGACCATTCTTTCTTTCTTGTTCCCATTTTGTGGACTGTTAGTTCCTGTTTAGTGGTAGGTGTAACTTGCCGTCTTAACGAGCAAATGATTGTATTTTATATCCATTCCTCTTATCACTCTCAAGTCCTGGAATACTTTGTCGGTCTTTTCTATTGATATTAAATACATTATATTGATGTACACCCGTTAGGTTTGTGCATCTCTCTCTGTTGCACCCCGCTAATATATATTCACGTAGCATTTTGGCTCTGTGCGTGTTGCTGCACCTCGGCCTTTTCCGAGTGATGCCTTGACGGAAATTTTTTCATTTGCAACATTCATATATCCGCACTGTCACTGTCGTCTTTGTTATCTACATAATAAAGAACGCATGCAAACTTTTGTGCAATATATAGGATCCGCGCTTTTCTCCGCCGTCAGGGTCATATGCCGGTCTAATGCTCATATATCCGGTAGTTTTAAATCCTCTTATTGAAATTGTTTACTTTACACAGCTGTTCGAATATATGGTGCTCCTGCTGTTTCAATGATATCTGTATTATATTTATTTAGGGGCGTCTGAAGTATATCACCCGGTTGCACCCGCCAAAAGAATGAACTGCATGTTTTCGGAATGGCTAGATAAGAGATCGGTCTAGGTACATTGCACGGAGAATGACAATTAAGGGGACAGCTACCCTTAAAGTGACCAATTTTTTTGTGCTAAAAAAATTGTTTTCATTTAATCGAAGTTGAATCTATGAAATTTGTCTTTTATCAAAAGATACATTCATACCAAAAATCATTACAATAGCTTCACTAATCTCTAAGTTATCGCCATTTTTCTGTTTTAGCCCCAATTTTGGAGGGACCGTTTCACCCGTTAAATATGTTTTGCCGCCGCTAAAAAAAGTACGTGTCCCATAGTTTTTCATGTATTATAACATATGCAAATGTCATAAAAACCGAAGAGACACTTGGGTAGGTTTCCTTGTGAGTACAGCGGCAGCACTACGCTGTGCGGCCTCTACCCGCCTCGCCCCATGTAGCCTCGTTCGTGTGTCAACACGCTCGCTGCGAGCGTAACACACTCGGCGCGCTGCAGCCGAGCGTTGTGCACTCGACCGAGTACGAGCGAGCGAAACCGGCGATTTGCAGACCTCTAATACACACCACGCGGTCCGGAAGTGGCTGTCAGCAGCCGTGTCACGGCCGCTCCAACGTCGCGCCCGCCTCTGATGAGTAACTGCCAGGAAGCGCCGGTCTATCTGAAGGAAATAAAGCTGATACCACTCTATCAACGTATAACTGCACGGAAGCGCGTAAACCTACCCGTCTCCTGTGCCTCTGAATGTGTTATATGCTGGTCATGCTGACAACTTTCTAGCTACGGTCTTAACAACCGCATATATATATATATATTCTGCAATTCACCCAAAAGTGCGTGGAGGAGCGTACTCAATACCACTACTAGTTAGTAATATAGTAATAAGAACAGTCCAAAACTCACCGCAAAGACATGGCAACGAGCTGCAACAGGCACATACAAAAGTGTGTGTGTGTGTGTCTTTTGTATGTGCCCGCCACAGCTCGCCTCCACGTCCCCTCAGTGAGCCGCAAACTGTCCCTATTACTGTATTATTAATTCCAACGTGGACTTTCCACTACTAGTTAGTTACTTTTCTGTTCCACTTCCATATAGAACGAGGGAGAAACGAATGCTTGTATACATCTGTACGAGTCCTAATCACTCTGATCTTATCTTTGTGGTCTTTAAGCGAAATGTAGATTGGCAGCAGTAGAATCATTCTGCAGTCCACTTCAAATTCCACCCTTCTAAATTTCTTCAACAGCGTTTCTCTAAAACAATGTCGCCTTTCCTACAGTGATTTCTATTTGAATTACAAAAGCATTTTGGTAACACTAACATTACCAGTAACAAACCTAGCCGCCCTCCTCTGAATTGCTTCTATGTCTTCCTTTAAACCAATCTGGTGCACATCCCAAGCATATGAGCGATACTCAAGAAGGGGGACTCCTTTACAGACGAATCACAGCTTTCCAAAATTCTCTCAGTAAACCAAAGTCTATCATCCGCCTTACCCCCCAACTGTCCTTATATGCTTCTTCAATTTCGTAACGCAGTGCAGCGTTACATATGGATATTTAAGTGACACGATTCTGTCAAGCAGTAAACTACTAATGCTGTATTCAAACATTACAGGATTGTTTTTCCTGCTCATCTGCACCATCTTACATTTTTCTACATTTATAACTAGCTATTATTCCTCACACCATGTGAGGATACAGGATTTTAGCTTAGTAACCTCTATGGTACGTTTTAGTCGAACGATAGTTATCGTTGGCGTGCAGCAATAGCTGCTGGGCGACAATGCTTAGGTTGCAACGTTTTTCGTTTGTTGGCCGGTGTGCGGCAGTCTCCCGCCGACCGCAGAGCGAGGCAGTAGCACGTCGACAGTGCGTTCGTAACCCTGCGTTTAGCTGTGGCTCAAGTTTTGCCCATCAGTCGTCTCGCATGTGAGTTTCTGTTGCAGTTGCGTATTGAAATGTTTCAGTGTGGACTTGTAGACATTATCGTAGTGGCACGCGGTTATTTAATCAGTGTATTTAAAGAAAGAGTTATTAACATCTGTCATAACTGGGGCCATAGCATATTTGGTAATCAGAAGTGGTTCTATTTCCGGACCCACCAAATGTAGTGATTTGGTTGGCGAAAGTAGTTTATGAGCGCATATAAAATAGTGAGGAGTGCAGGCGACCGGGGTTCCATTCAACAGTTCATTCTGTTGTATGTTCGTAGTGTATGATAGAGGTCAGCAAATGCAGCATGTCATTCTCCGGTGAGTAGTTGCCAAAACTTTTTTTTTCCTCTGTTTAGTGATTTTGTATGTGGGGGTAGGCAGGTTTGAGGTTACGGATCTGACATTGTTTAAAGGTAATGGGAAAACTGAGACTCCTACTTCCATTAGGTGTTGATATTTGTAATTTATGGTGCAGTGTAACGCCATGTACCAAAGTAATCCCTGTGGTATGTTTAACGTGTGGTAGAACTGGGAATATAAAGAGGATGCACCGAAAGTAGATGGTTATTATTTAGGAAGAAGAATAGCGAGTAAGATTTCGGTTAGTCTCGTCTAAGGAAAGTGTAATTATAATAAGCAGAATGTTAGACATGCGTGAGATGGTACAGTGTAACGCCATGTACCAAAGTAATACCTGTGGTATGTTTAACGTGTGGTAGAACTGGGCATATGAAAGGGATGCACCGAAAGTAGATGGTTATTATTTAGGAAGAAGAATAGCGAGTAAGATTCTGGTTAGTCTCGTCTAAGGAAAGTGTAATTACTGTGTTTCTCGAAAGATGTAGCCCAGTGGAATAATTGGCCAGACAGTACAACATTGCGCTTCAAGTTGCGTTTAACAGGCGAAGCAAAGGTATACATTATGTACCGCTAGAATTTGAGAAAGACACATTTAAAGAATTGTTTGATGTGTTGTATCAAAGGTACAGAAAGCAGAATAGTACACGTTTCTTTAAAGAGAAACGTAATAATATGTTTTTAAGAGAAAACGAAACAGTCGAGGTTTTTTCAGACAGAATTAGGTGCTAAAACGTTTGAAATAACTGATACCGATGAAGCAAATAAAGCGCAAATATAAGAAGCCGAAAACAGGGCTCTTGACGTGTTCTTACGTGGATTTCCCTTGTTTAGTTTAAAGGAAGACATAGAATCAGTTCAGAGGCGAGCAGCTAAGTTTGTTACTGGTAGGTTCGACCACTGCGCGAGTGTCACGGAAATGATCCGGCAACTCAATTGGGGATTGCTGGAGGAAAGACGAAGTTCTTTTTGTGAATTTCTGTTGAGGAAATTTAGAGGGCCGGAATTTGAAGCTGAGTGTAGTACGATCTTGCTGCCTCCTACTTACATTTCGCGTAGTGATCACAAAGACAAGATAAGACAAATTAGGACTTGTACGGAGGCATATAGGCAATCTTTTTCATCTCGTTCAATTTAGGTGTGGAATAGGAAAGGAAATGCCTAGTAGTGGTACAGTGTATCCTCCGCCACGCACCTTATTGTGGATTGCGGAGTATGTATGTAGATATGCCTAGGAGAGTTCGTGTGGAAGGCCCAAAAACATTAATACATGCATTAAGGGTAGCCTCTAGATTGGTGGAGATCGACGTGGCCACGAAACACAGAAGTGAGCAGAAAGTTTTCATATCTCAAATAAAGTGTTTTACGTGTGGTAAAGTCGGACAAAAGAAGAAAACGTGTAGACAAACGCAATGTTTTACTTGTGGAAGGATTGGCCATAAGTCAACGAAATGCCACGTTAGGAACGGGCAAGAAAGAAGTGAAAGAAGTAAATCGTTAAACGACAAACGGGTCGTTTCGCCCGTCCAGAAACAATCCCGTTAAAAGTAACACCACGAATGTAAGTGGGGAGATGGAATGTTCGGTGTGGGGTGTATTGAACGGGGAAGACAGGAAATTTTTGATCGACACAGGAGCGGTCGTATCGGTACTCAGTCTGAACCTGGTAAGCAGGAGGGTGGGCCAACCGCGTTATAATTGTGGTGGGTAGGTGATAGTACATTGGAGTAACTTGGAACAGTGAGTATTAGTTCTTCAGTAGAAGACAAGAAATTCACAGAAGGCATGGTAGTGCTACCATGCATAGGGGAAGTTTATTCAGTGATTCTCGGACTAGACTTTCTGGGAAAACACCGGGCTAAGATAGATCTGTCGCGACAAACAGTAGAACTCGGTGGAACTTTGTTTCACTTGGAGACATGTGCTCGCCACTTCGTCCTCGCCCGACGTGCCCCATCTCACGTGTGCCGCCACGCCTCGGGCCGCCTGCTGCTGCCTTATGGAAGCGCTACACAGCCGCTTCCGGAGCATTGGTTAATTGTAGTGTTATACTGTCTCTGTTAATACATTTCGATTATCCAAAATCACACTAGACTAATTAAGGATTGCTCTATCGACTGAGCACAGGAAATAAACCGACGCTTTACATCTACATCGGACGTCCAGCTACACATTGCAAAAACGAAATTGCAAATATCTGCTCAAACACCAGAGAAAATGCGCGTGACGACTCTTAGGTGAGACACTCTATATATATATATATATATATATATATATATATATATATATATATATATATATATATATATATATATATCGCAATGTGTGCTACGTGCTGATGGGATACATGGCTGTTGAGATGGAACAGTCGCTAGCAAGCAACCTCTGGGGATACTGCCAAACCTCATTTGTATTAGGTTTACTTAGGCATTCGGAGCTCTGTCTAGGCGGATATTTACTTCCCTAGCTGCTCGTGGGACGAAGATGGATAATTTGCAGTTGTCCTTGAACCTTCTAGTAGGATGGGTGTACAACTGGAGGCGAGAGGGGGTACCAAAACCCTATCAAAAAAGAGGGCTAGAGTATCGAGTCCTCTGGACTTAGGTTCCTCTAAACAAAAGTCATGTTCAGAGTAACAGAACACAGGCTGTTAACCAGAATGTGTTTCTTGTCGTTAAAAGAAAGGAAGGTACCTTTTAAAATGTATCGCCTTTCTATATAAACAAAGGTCTCGAAGGAATTGCTGGTAACTTGAAATCAATAAAACGGTTGCGGAATGGCACCCTGTTGGTGGAAACACCAACTTCCCAACATGCTTCCAAACTTCAAACAGCAAAGAGCCTTGGGGAATATCAAACTGACACAGAGCTACACAGTCCCTGAATTATAGTAAGGGCATAGTCTACTGTAGAGATCTGGTTAACATCCCAGTGGATGAACTGAAGGAAGAATGGGCTGCAGAAGGCATAGGTGATGTGCAGACTATTAAGAAAAAGGAGGATGGAGAACTGGTCAAGTCAGAGTCCTTCATCCTCACCTTTAATATTCCTCAACTACCTGAGCATGTTAAGGCAGGTTTTCTGTGCTACCTTGGGATGCAAGAGAGAAGCTATCTTCGGCAAATGTGGGAAAGGTGCACACATAGGGTTTGACTGCACTCCATCTGCCAAGTGCGTTTACTGTTGAGGTGATCATCCAGTCAGGAGAAGGAACTGTAGGTTTTACCATGGAGAAAAGAAGATACAGCAAATTAAAACATCGAAGCGTATCTCTTATGCAGAGACAAAACCGACCTTCAAGGCCATGCAACCTCCTGTGTTTGCCAGCTTCTTCGCTTATCCACACAAATGGAGGTTGTTGGTGTAGGCACCAACACGTGCACTTGCCAGTGCACCTGTAAAGCAACGTTCATAACCCCACCGAAAACAGCCGAAAAAGCTATAGATACTGCCTCTGAAGAGCCTGTGGTATTTCAACAGAGTTGCAACTGCGTCCTCTGTATCGACTACCAAGCAACCTAAACCTAAAAAAACTACCAGCAAATCACAGTCACAGATGAAACCAGCAATTAAATTGACCGACTACGTCGTAGTTATCGTACCCGATGCCTCATCTGACCCAGCTACAGAACCCATGGAGCTGGATGTCTCCCAGGGGCAATCACTCGCCCCAATACTGAACCCCCACCACGTTCAGTGTCTCCGTCTAGGAAGTAAGAGAGAGTAAAGATACAAACTCTGTGATAGATAGCTCCAATACTGTACTGGAACTCGCAGTGTTTCAGGACAAATGTGGAGAAACTATGTTTATTGACTGGAGGTTGACCATCTACTATCTTACTATACGCGTCTCTTGGTCTCCATCTGCGATTTTTACCGCACACACTTCCCTTCGATGCTAATTTTACGATTCCCCGATGTCTAAGAATGAGTCCTACCAAGCGATCCCTTCTTTTAGTCAAAGTATGCAAAAAATTCCTTTTCTAACCAATTCTGTTCAGTACCTCTTCATTAGTTATGCGATCTACCCACCTAATCTTCAGCATTCTTCTGTAGTACCACATTTCAAAAGCTTCTATCCTCTTCCTGTCCGCACTGCTTATCGTCCATGTTTCAGTCCCGTACAAGGCAACACTCCACACAAATGCCTTCAGAAAAGACTTCCTTACACTTTAATTAATATTCTATGTTAGCAAATTTCTCTTTTTCAAAAATGCTTTTCTTCCCATTGCCAATCTGCATTTTATTTCCTCTGTACTGCGACCATCGCATGTTATTTTACTACCCAAGTAACAAAACTCATCTACCACCTTCATTGTTTCGTTACCTAATCTAATTCCTTCAGCATCGCCTGATTTTCTAAGACCGCATTCCATTATTTTTGTTTTGCTCTTATTAATGTTCATTTTATACGCTCTCTTCAACACACTGTACATTCCATTCAACTGCTCTTCCAGGTCCTTTGCTGTCTCTGATAGAATTACAATGCCATCAGCAAAACACAATGTTTTTATTTCTTCCCCCTGAACTTTAATCCCTATTCCAAATTTTTCCTTGCTTTCCTTCACCGCCTGCTCGATGTACAAATTGAATAACATCGGAGAAAGGCTACAACTCTGTCTTACTCCCTTCCCAACTGATGCTTCCCTTTCATGCCCTTCGAGTCTAATAACTGCGGTCTGGCTTTTGTACAAGTTGTAAATAACTCTCCTTTCCCTGTATTTTACCCCTGCTGACTTCATAATTTGAAAGAGTGTATTCCAGTCAACATTGTCAAAAGCTTTCTCCAAATCTACCAAAGCTAAAAATGTAGGTTTGGCTTTCCTTAATCTATCTTCTAAGATTAGTAATAAAGTGAGTATTGCCTCCTGGATTCCTACATTCCTCCTGAATCCAAACTGATCTTCCCCGAGGTCAGCTTCTACTAGTTTTTCCATTCTCCTGTAGATAATTCGTGTTAAAATTTTGCAACCATGACTTATCGAACTGATGGTTCTATAATTTTCACACTTGTCTGCGCCTGATTTCTTTGGAATGGGGATTATTACGTTTTTCTTAAAGTCTGAGGGTATTTCGCCTGTCTCATACATCTTACACACTAGTTCAAATAGTTTTGTCATGGCTGGCTCTCCCAGAGACTTTAGTAGCTCTGAGGGTATGTCATCTACTCCTGGGGCCTTGTTCTGACCTAGGTCTTTCAGGGCTCTGTCAAATTCATCTCTTAGTATAGTATCTCCTATTTCATCTACTTCCTCTTCCCTTCGTACAACATCGTCTCTGAGTTCATTTCCTTTGTAGAGCTGCTCTATGTAGTCTTTCCACCTTTCAGCTTTCCCTTGTTTGCTGAGAACTGGTTTCCCATCCGAGTTCCTGATATTCGTAGAGTTGCCTTTCTTGTCCCCAAATGCCTCTTTTATTTTCCTGTAGGCGGTATCTACTTTTCCTCTTCTTATACATTCTTCTACAGATTTGCATTTGGCTTGTAGCCACTCCTGCTTAGCAATTTTGCACTTCCTGTCAATCTCATTTCTTAGTCGTCTGTACTCCATTTTGCCTGTTTCATTTACTGCATTTTTATATTTTCTCCGTTCAGCAATTAAATTTAGTATTTCCTGTGATATCCAAGGATTTTTGTAGGTCTTACCTTTCTACCTATTTTGTCCTCTGCTGCCTTCACTATTTCATCTCTCAATGCTACCCATTCCTCTTCTACTGATTGTTTCCCCCCTGTTTCTGTCAATTGATGCCTAAATCTCCCTCTGAATTTCTTCAGAACTTCACGTTCCTTCAATTTATCTAAGTCCCATGTCCTTATTTTCCTACAGTTTTGGATTTTTTTCAGTTTCAGCCTACAGTTCATGACTAACAAGTTATGGTCAGAGTCTATATCTGCCCCTGGGTATGTCTTACAGTTTATTACTTGGTACCGGAATCTGTTTTACCATTATAAAATCTATCTGATACCTTCCGGTGTCTCCTGGTCTCTTCCACGTATACAACTTGCTTTTGTGATTCTTAAACAGCGTGTTTGTTACGATTAAATCATGTTCCGTGCAAAATTCTACCAGGCGACTTCCTCTTTCATTCCTTCTGCCCAGTCCATATTCACCTACTATTTTTCCTTCTCTTCCTTTTCCTACTACCGAATTCCAGTCTCACATCACAATTAAATTTTCCTCTCCCTTAACTGTCTGAATAATTTCCTTTAGCTCCTCATATATTTCTTAGATCTCCTCATCATACACACAAACTTAAAAAAAAGGGGGGGGGGGAAACTTTATGCAGTCAAAAAACTTCTAAAATTTCGGACTTTTTCAGTGTTTTTCAAAATATATCAGTTTGCCGCGTAGCTTTTAAAACTACATTCTTTTTTTAAGAGCACAAAATTTTGTACAAATTTGATTCTTAAATTTTATTTCTACTACCGATACCTAAGCCGTTACAGCGTGTCAAAAAGCATAAATTTTTCAAACTATGTGCAAAGTGACAAAGTACGTAATTTTTGAACAGTGTTATTTCAGTTTCTCTTCGTGTGATATAAATACATTATATATCATGTTGAATGTTGAAATTTACCATCTCACTATGCGGCAGGTCCAGGCCTCACAGGATCACATTGTTACTACGAACACATTCATGTTGAATTGCGTGAAGTTTATTTGTGGTACAATATGCGAGTATTATTTTCAGTCCGACAGTTATCTCCAGCGTTCGCAGCGTCGCTTAAGAGAATATGCGAATTTTCAGTAAAAACTGAATATATCTCCTGTGACCTATCACGCTTTTCCTTTTCCTGTTCTTCAAGAGAAGCCCGCCTAAGTGTATTGACTGCTGATACTGTAACACTTTCCATTTTTAAAATCACGGTAAAATATATCCACAAGCAAACACCAAATAACAAGCACATGTGGTGCTTCTGTAAGAGATTCACACACAAAATTATTGTCACATGCAAAGCAGTCGTAATTCCACCCTCATTTCACACTGCGTACAGCTGAAAAAATCATTCCCCCAAAAATACAAATAAATACACTCGTTGAGCACTACTGAAACAGAAGTCTAAGTGCACTGGCAATGCGCAGCTGATATCACGATGCAAGTACACTGGCGCTTGCGATTCCTACTCATTCACACGCACAGCCACATTCAAATGACAGGAGGGCAACTAGAGAAACAAACAAAAATTAAAAGTGAAATGAGGAGACGCCAGAAGGACGAATCCTGGCAGCGGTAAACCAAGTGAAAGTAGCTTGCTAAATTTTTTATTGAAAAATATCTGGCGGAAGAGATCAGAAAAGTAAGTTAAAACGCTCACTCCTGCTCCAAATTACTTTGCGAGTGGCCACAGATCTAGCAGAACAGAAATTTATCTAACTGCTTACTCCTTAAGGGAGCAGCCAATGTTTTAACAAACACAAAAATAATATACAAGAAGTAATAGATAAATAAACATGGGATGGGGAACATGAAATTACAATGCAGGAGTTTGATACTTTAGATTACTATCTATTCAAAAAAATAAACAAGCAAAAATCTGGGGAGAACAAATAAGCACTATGTAGATCATACCTTGTACAACAGTGAATTAAATTATTAAGTTACTGCCCGTAATAAAATGGTTTCTGCCCTTTCTGAATATGGAGGGAACGAGGAAGGATATTTGCAAATACGCTGGTGATAAAGATAGCACACTCATTCACTCACAGAAAAACGCATAAATCTTGCAACACTTACTCAATCAGGAACAATTTATGGTAGTTACAGATCAATGCGTTGGTGGCGTTTTGACGAGCTGGTTGATATCTTCAAGCACCGTTTAAAAGTATACTATGCGCAAATGAACTCATGTGTAGGGAGGCAGTGGCATACTACCCTTAAGTACCACATGGCGTATGAACATGGTGAATTACATAGAATTTATAAAAAGAAATTAATTTAAAATAAGCAAGTAAAGCAAATGCGAGAAATCAACAGAAGAAAGCTGTTATCAATAAAGAGCATAGCTGAAGGCCGAAGTCATGGTCATTCAAATGTTTGTATAGTTTAAGGGACTTAACTACGGGGTTATCAGTCCCTAAACTTACAAACTACTTATGAACTAACTAATTCTAAGGCAGCACAAATATCCATACCCGAGGGGGGATTAGAACCCCCGACCGTAGTGGCTGTTCATGGCCATTACGAAAGCATTTTATGCAATCGGTCATATCAAGATAAGAAAGACGGAATCAATCCAGAAATGTCGAGAGGGAGAATTTAGCATGCTCGCGGAAACAGACACCACACGAAAACACTAATTAAAAGCAGCAAGGAATTCAAACATACTAAGTTTACAGAAAGGCTGAACGACACACACGTGTATTTTAACTTGAGACAAAAAGACACATAAATGATTACCAGAATGATTAGAACCCCCGACCGTAGTGGCTGTTCATGGCCATTACGAAAGCATTTTATGCAATCGGTCATATCAAGAAAGACGGAATCAATCCAGAAATGTCGAGAGGGAGAATTTAGCATGCTCGCGGAAACAGACACCACACGAAAACACTAATTAAAAGCAGCAAGGAATTCAAACATACTAAGTTTACAAAAAGGCTGAACGGCACACACGTGTATTTTAACTTGAGAAAACAAGACACATAAATGATTACCAGGTTGAAAATACAAATACTATATTTACACTAAATTACTCGAGTCTTGAAAAATAAGAAACATTTCGCACTGCATAGCGAAAGAATAACTAAAGTAAAATTCTCAGTATTATCCCAGGAATGCCTGATCACAAATAAAGTTCTAACAGCATGCCATCCCCTCAGCATGATTCAACGAAATACATCGGCGATCGCAGAAAGAGTGAGCCTGAAGGCCACGCGCTGAGCATTCCCTGACTGTACTGGACGTTAGGATGCGTTTAAAGCCTACTGTCTACCAACCCTCGCTAACTGAAGGATATAATTCCCTGTACTACTGTTCCAGATGAAACTTATAAACTATTTTTACTGTCTTGTTACCTAATCTACTTCCTTCAGCATTGTCCGATTTTCGTACACTGCAGTCTATTAACCCTGTTTGCTCTTGTTAATATTCATATTATAATATCTTGAAACGACATTGTCCATTCCGTTCAGTTGCTCTTCCACGTCCTTTGCTGTCCTCGACAGAATCACAACGTCATGGGCAAACAGCAAATTTTGTATTCCTTCTCCTTGACCTTTAATTCCATCTCCAAATTTCTCCTTGCATTCCCTCACAGATTTCTCAGTATATAGATTCATCACGTGTTCCTACATTTCTTCTACATCAAAACTGATCTTTTTTGGGGTCGGATTAGATCAGTATTTCCATTCTTCTGTAAATAATTCGAGTTAGTATTTTGTAACTATGACACATTAAAGTAATAGTTGTGCAATTTTCTTACTTGTCTGCACTTGATTTCTTCGGACTTGGAATTATTATATTTTAATTGCAATCTGTGGGTATTTCCCCTGTCTCATACATGTTGCATACAAGGTGGAACTGTTTCTTCACGACTCGTTCCTACAACGTTGTCAGCAATTCAGAGGGATTATCATCCACTCCAGAGGCCTCGCTTCGACTCATATCTTTCAGTGTGCTCCCTCTGAAACGCCCAAGAACCTCAGGTTCGATTACTTTATTCAGGTTTCATCTACTTACTTTTCCAGCTTTTTGTGATTCCTTAATCTATGGTTCATAACTAATAATTTACGTCCGGTGCCCATATCCACTGGATGAGACATACAGTTTAAAACGTGTGTTCGAAATGTATGTCTTACCATTCATTATAAAGTCAGTTTGGTAGCTTCCGGTGTCTCTTGGTTTCGTCCATGGGGACAGTCTACACTCATGTTGCTTAAACCGAGTGTTTGTGTTGATTAAATTCTACTTGCACAAAATTCTACCAGGCGCCCTCCTCTTTTATTCCTTTTCCCTAGATTACATTCACCTACTATTTGTCCTTCTCTTCTTTTTTCTAAATCGAGTTCAGTAACCCATTCCAAACTAGGTTTCCTCTTTCTTAAACGTCTGAGTAACTTCTATTATCTCATCATACTTTTTTAAAATCTCCTCATCATCGACAGAGCTTGTTGGCATATAAACTTGTATTACTGCGGTGGGTGTTGGCTACGTGTCTATATTTGCTACAGTAACACGTTCACAATGCTATTCATAGTAACGTACCGCATCTTCATTTTCTTATTCATTATTAGACCCACTCTTGCATTAATCATCATCACCTAACCAGACGTCCCGCTCGTCCTCCCAACGAACTTCAGTTATCCCCAGACCCCAGCATATCTAACTCCAACACACACATTTCTCGTTTCAAGTTTTCTAAATTACCTACACGATTAAAAGATAGAACATTCCACGCTCTGACCCGTAGAATGCTGTTTTGTATTTATTGAGCCGCGGCGGATTAGCCGTGTGCACTGGGGCGCCGTGCTGCGGTGCGCGCGGCCGTTCGCCGACGGAGGTTTGAGTCCTCCCTCGGGCATGTGTCTTTGAATTGTTCTTAGGTTAGTTTACCATAGTTTAAGTAGTTTGTAAGCAAGGAACTAATAACCAAGCAGTTGAGTGTCATAGATTTTCAAACATTTGAAAATTTTTGTATTTCTTGATGACATCATCCTGAATAGTCCCAGCCCAGAGATCCAAATAGGGGACTTTTTTACCCAAGAAGACGCCATCATCATGTAGTCTTACAGTACAGCTGCCTCCTGGAGGGAGCAACCGAGAAGCGCGCCCTCTAGGCAGGCCGCAAGTTGTGACGCAGGTCCGTGACGTGACGCAGGGTGACTCACGTTAAATTTCTCACGGAGCGTGAGAATCGCCGCAAGTTGGACCGCAGTTCCACGCCGCAGTTTTCAGCGGAAAGTCAGCTGCGCTGCGTGAAAGTGGCAAGGGGTGGGGGGAAGACGTGCACCTGATATGGATGGCGAGTACTTTTCTGCTGTGTTAAGGGATTTAGGTTCAGAATCCAATTCCGATTTTGAGATTTTGCTCGAAACATCAATTTGATGAAACAAAAGCAGAAAATGTGCATACATGAAGACAGTCATGGGGAATTCGCTTTAACCAAGTAATTTCACGATGAAAAATTGACCAACTATTTTAGATTAAACCGTGATCAATTCTTTTGTGTCCCAGCCTCGTCGCCACTTTTGTGTCTCGTTTCTGCCGGTTCTCTTAGGTGACGGTAGCCGAGTGGAGAGAGACCTACACAGGCAAATAGGATGCACGCTTGTGCAGGTACGGAGGTGGCCAGCCAGTGTGATAGCAGAAACTAGAACACTAAGCCGCGACGTCGTGGCGTAGGGCTGAGGGCCACGGTGACGGCACTGGGAGGAGGGCCTGGGCGGGGGCGTTACTGGTGGGACGGGCGTCGTAGCAGAGGCTGGGATCGAGACGCCGTCCGCGTCCCGGTATCCACCTTGCGATCCCCCGGGAAACCCATCAAAACGAGGGGAAGGGCGTACACCTCCGCCCAGAGGGAGCAGGTCATCTTCTTCTGAGGTGCGTGGCCCAGGCGGCGGGGGCACGCACGATCTCGTTGTCCGGCGACGCTGGATGTGGTTGTGCTCCCTGGCGGTGAACCGGGTCTGGAATCAAGAAACCAGAGACAGGATCGCGCGGCCTGTGCAGGCTCAACTGGTTTGCGTGGCGCCGCAGCTCCGACCCTGTGGAAGAACGTACAACATACATATTGCGACCGAGCACGCGATGAATGGGGCCCGGCATCCATCTTGTCTTGTTTCCAGCAAACACCCTGTACAGCACCGACGTAGCAACCTGAAAACGCGAAGCGCCATACGAACCGACTCGGTGCGTGGGAGGCTGCAGCAGGTGAAGGAGAGTGCGGTGACGGCGGCCGTGTAGCAGCTCGGCAGGAGACGGGCCGTCACGTGGCATGCACCGATACCTAGACAGGAAAATTTGAAGAGCTTGCTGCCTGGAGTGCTGACCTTTCATCTTTTCCATGTGAGACTTCAATGTTCGAACGAAACGTTCTGCTTCACCATTGGCCTGAGGGTGAAAATGTGCGGTGGTGATATGATGAATGCCATTCACACGACAAAACTGTTGAAATTCCGCACTAACAAACTGAGGTCCATTGTCACTGACGTTAGTTTCAGGCAAACCTTCGATCCAAAACACTGATGTTAAGGCACTGATTGTACTAGACGCTGTCGTTGAGTTCATGGCAATCACGAAAGGAAACTTGCTGATATCGTCTACAACAACTAAACAGCGCGTATTCCAGAAAGGTCCGGCAAAGTCAATGTGTAAATGTTGCCATGGTCCCTTGGGGCGTGGCCAGTCTGAGAAACGTTGCGGAGGAGCCGCCTGATGCTCCGCACAAACAGTACACTGTGACGTCATGTTCTCTATCTGAGCGTCCATGCCAACCCAGGTACAATGACGTCTGGCCAATTGCTTTGTCCTAACAATACCCCAATGTCCTTGATGCAGGAGGCGTAACACTTCTCGTTGCAGGGAACGAGGAACAATCACTCTTGCTTGGTCCTTCTCGGTATGCAACAACAGAACACCCTGACTTAAAGATAATGCATGACGATGCGCAAAATAACGTCGAACCAGAGGCCGCTCAATGTCTTTGGCTCTTGCAGGCCACTCTGAGCGAACAAAACGTGCTCTCACACTTAGGTCTGCATCCGCAGCTGTTTCCTGTGCAACCCGACGATAGTTCAAAGGGAAGTCTGCTACAGCGGAAGCATCTCTGGAGTCTATCTGACAACATGCCATTTCTGAAGAATCAAACGACACATCCTGGTCAACCGGAAGGCGGGAAAGTGTGTCCGCGTTGGCATGTTGAGTGGTAGGTCGGTACAAAATCTCATACTGATAATTAGACAGTATCCAGGACCATCTCTGAAGCTTTTGTGCCGTTCGTGGCGGAATTGGCTTTGTGGGTGAGAACAATGGCGTGAGAGGCTTGTGGTCTGTCAAGAAATAGAATTTTCTGCCATAGAGATAATGATGAAACTTTGTGACGCCGTAAATGATTGCTAAGGCCTCCTTTTCTATCTGACAGTAATTCTGTTGCATTGGCGTCAGGAGCTCGGATGCAAAGGCAATAGGTGGATCGTGAGTTGCAATACGATGTGAGATTACTGCGCCCAGACCGTTCGACGAGGCATCCACTGCTAGACTACAGGCTTCTGTGGGTCAAAGGGAATCAAACATGCATCACTGAGTAGTGCAGACTTTAATTTGTCAAAAGCAACCTGGCAATCATTACACTATACAAAAGGAACATTCTTCCTGTGTAAGTGATGCAGTGGAGCTGCAATCTGAGAGGCATTGGGAATAAACCTGAAATAGTATTTAAGCTTTCCCATTACTGCTTGCAATTCGTGCACATCCTTAGGAGGAGGCAAGTCTTTGATTGCTCGAAGATGTGACTGTAAGGAATGGATTCCTTGGGCATTTATCACGTAGCCTAGGTACTCTATTTCAGTTTGAAAAAAAAGAACACTTTGCTTTATTACAACGTAGACCTGGTGCAGTCAACACTCCAGGTTCGATAAATGTTCCTCAACTGTGCGCCGTTAGACGACAATATCATCTAAATAGTTCGAACAGCACGGTACAGAAACTGTCAGCTGTTCCAAAAAACGCTGAAAAATAGCGGGGGCGATAGAACTGCCAAAGGGTAGGCGTTGAAATTGAAAAAGGCCTATGTGAGTATTAATGACGAAAAACTTTTTTGACTCGTCATCAAGCGGAATCTGTAAGTATGCCTCTGCTAAATCAATCTTAGAAAAGAAGTGAGACTGTCCTAATTTGTCCATTAGTTCCTCAGGTCTGGGCAGGGGGTAAGTGTCTACAATTATTTGACTGTTCACTGTTGATTTGCTTTCCGCACAGAGACGAAGTTTTCCTGACGGCTTGGTTATAATTACTAAAGGCGAGGCCTACTGACTCGCAGAAACAGGAAAAATCACTCCACTATCCTGCCAACGTTTAAGTTCTACAGCAACTTTATCCCGAAGGGTGATAGGCAGTGGTCTAGCTTTCCGAAATGTTGGTACAGCAGATTCTTTTAAAGTTACATGTGCCACGAAATCTTTTGCACAACCGAGTTCCGCCGAAAACAAGTCACTATATTTTTCACACAATGCATTGATTTTGTCCTGAGGCACTACTGACGAAATTTGAAGCACATCTCTTTGAATTGATAAACCAAACAAGTCAAATGCATCTAGTCCAAAATGTTCTGCGTAGATTTGGCCTGAAGAACTACAAAAGCAACTGTTTTTGGTACACCTTGAAAAGAGGCGGGCAGGCTACACGTACCCAGCACAGGAATATTTGGACCTGTATATGTTGTTAGCACTTGTTGAGACTGCGAACCCAGAAGTTCATAAGTGTCTTTATTCATTAATGTGACAGCGGAACCAGTATCAAGCTGAAATTGCACAGTCTTATTTTCTACGGCAAGAGTCACAAAAAGTTTGTGCTTTTGTTGCACAACCGGTGCGCTAATCTGGGCAACGTCTACTACAGTTTGTTTACTGCGCTTGCGCATGCGAGGGGCTGCGTGCGGTAGGAAGCGGTGTAGAATCGGCACGCAGGAGGTTAATATCACTGTCCCTAGATGGCACTACCGCCGGATTGGCGTCTGCGCAATGCGAGGCTACTACAGATTTACTAACTACTGCACTAAACTTTTGAGTAGCTACATCAAGTCTCCTGTCACTAGCTACAGAGTACTGGGCACTATCACAATGAGTAGTTGCAGGTACGGAGGTGGCCAGCCAGTGGTACAGCAGAAACTAGAACACAAGGCTAAATTAGAACAAGATATATATTTCGTGGAGTCTTGGTAATACGTAACTTTTACACAGTTCTTGACTGTAGAATGCTGATACATAGTTTAGATAGAGGCCTGCCTACTGATGATTCCTAGTGCCTATCCGATAGCCAAGTCTTAACTGGTTCCTATCTGATTCCCAAGTGGCCGATGCAGCAGCCATAGCCACGAGCGGAGTTGCAGCAGACGGCGCTCGTGGCTGACGTCGTAAGAACGCCGCGCCGTGCGTGCTTGGCGGCGCGCGGCGAAAGTACATGGCGCGCACTTCATACTTGTGCGACACCACAAATTCCAAGAAGAGCATGGTCTCTACAAGAATCGAATTGAGAGTGAGGGATGCAACGTGTCAATACCGATTGGAACTGATGAGAGAGTAGCTGGGATTTAAAGATTAGAAATGCGTCACCTATATGCATTATGTAATATAATATTACGATCACCATTGGCAGATAGTAACAATTCAGCTTTTATAGAAAAATCTTTCTTGAATAAACATAATATTCTAACAGCCCAAATGTTCTCTAATAACAAACAAAAATTGCCTCTGTACATCAAATGTAAATATCGAAATTTTTACTAACAGAAATTCAGTTTTCAGAGAAAGTCATTAATAAATGTAAGCAACTCATGTCGAGTTGAATCTGTAGCTGAAGTTCTTTGTTGCAATTCACGATTCTCCTGTGGAATCCATGTAGTTCCATCTTATTCTGGAAGTGGGTATGCGGCTGGTCTATTTTAAATCTAAATAATGAATGTATTTACCAACAGCCGTAATGTTTGTTGTTTATTTAAATACCCGTTTCGGTATTGTAATAATACCATCTTCAGGTTGTATGTTATAACAGATATCCAAGAACACTCTTGAAATGGCCTTTACACCGGTTTATTTGAAATCACATAGTTTCTGAATAAACGTGTGTCAATACACACATTTGACAGCAGCTGTCAAAATAAGTAACAGCAATAAAGTCAAAGATCAAATAAACAACAAACTTCACGGCTGTTGGTAAATACATTAATTATTTGTTTTCTCCTGTGGCGTTTGGGATGGACTGTTGGAATGTGATGACGAAAGTGTTGATGAAGTGGTCTGGGATGGACTGGGTGTTTGGTTACTGTACGGTGACAACTTTTGATGATAGCCGCTGATCTTTTCTACACTGTGGAGAACTCTCGGGAATGTTCAGCAATGGCGCCTCCATTTCTGTAACCACACGGAAAATGTCGTTTCTGACAACAAACTGAGTTGATGGTGACATGTTCCTAGTCATCTGGTACACGAGCATGAAGAAGTGGTACAGAGGATCAGCAATCGCACGGCTTCAGTTAGTTTTTCCTCCTTTGCGAACTAGCAAACACAATATCGACAGCCAGTCACCGTGACTGCCGCAGGAAACTGCGTACGGGAGACTGCGCTCCGCAGGCTCACCGCGTGCAGCAGCTGCGTCACGTCACGTCACGCTGCGCTCCAACGTGCGCGGCTCCAGGCAGCTGCGTGGTTCGCAGAAACTCACCGTGACTCACCCTGCGTCACGTCACGGACCTGCGTCTCAACTTGCGGTCAGCCCTACAAGCAGCTTTATCTAGGCCAACACGCGTCTGGAAGGGCACTCCAAACCCGACTCCGAACTAGGCAGTTGCTATGATTCAGCGCAGCTAGCATCGTGCAAGAAGACGCCGCCGCAAGAAAATACATAAAGCAAAGTTGAGTATTTTGTATACCTTAGTAAATACAACTTGTATTACTAATCTGTATAGCTGTTTTAGCTGTCCACGCATCCCACGCGTCCTGAGCAGATCCTTTCCCGAATGATAGGCCGACGAGGATAAAACACCCTTGCTTTCAGCCGTTCACAAAAGCTAAATGGCAAAGCCACGTTACCTGATGTTACAAGGCGAGCTCAGTGAATCATCCAGACTGTTGCCCCTGTAACTACTGAATAGGCTGCTGCCCCTCTTCAGAAACAACACGATTGTCTGCCCTCTCCGCAGATACCTCTACGCTGTGGTTGCACCTACGGTACGGATATAAGTATCGCTGAGGCACGCAAGCCACCCCACCTAAGGAATGTCTGTGGTTGATGGTGGTAATTACAGTCGGTGTCAACATGAATGCAGAAGATGAGAAACAATGTGTGCCACATGGAAGCCGCAGAGGTTCGCCAAGCACGAGGTCAGCTGAAAACAGCCCTACGGCGTGCTGTTATCATGACACCAGAAAAAATGGAAACGATAGTACTGCATTTTTGGCTACGATATTCCATAGGGAATTGTTCGGCCGCCATTGTGAAAGTCTAATTACTTGACGTCTCTTGGGCGACTTGTGACACGAAGATGATATTATGATGATGGTAATGAGAACAACACACTACACCCATTCCCCTGCCGGTAATCAAACCTCGTTCCGCTTCATGGTACTCAGCGACGCTATCGTCTAGCTACGGAGCTTGACCCATATATCAGTGATGTGATGGAACTATAGAAAATTAGAAATCAACATACCTTCGACTATGAGGTCATTAAATATTAAACACAAACACAGATTGGACACTGTCTGGGAGATAAATCGCTTGATTTAATTTATTTATATCATATAAGCCACTCAGGAAGTCATGCTAATCGTGTTAGTGAATGGAAATATAAACTATTGAAAAATTATATCTGAAAGACTACTATATACTACCGATGTAACAATTTACCTATTGTGTGGATTTAGAAATAACTGTTATTATAACAACAGTCCACTAACAAAGATTTAATTCTTGCATTTACCGAATGAAAAATAAACAAAGTTAGAGTCTTTTTTTTTCATTTCTGCAGAACAGCATACAATGAATATGGGCGCCATCTGTTATTAGGCTACGTAGGCGCGTTATACATTCCCTCACATGATTATTGTCTGTCTCTGAAACCCAGAATGGATATGAATAAGCGAACAGTTTTAATTTTTATTCGAGGATTCCGTGTTCATTGTGTTCTGCCAGTTTATGATTTGTCAGCGAAAGCAGTGTTATTATGAAAAATCTTGAGTTCTCGTAAGACGGTCGAAAGAGCCTAACAGTACTAGAAATACTGCGGAATAAGATACGCGTTCCGGGAGGTCCGAAGTCGTCTACGCTGTCTATAGGAATCAACCAGGAACGGTGACCCAGGCCGTGCGGAGAAAATCCGTATTAAAACAATTCGCAGGCGGCGACAATGACCTTTCTTTTCTGAAAATCTCTCTTGGTACAGCCACATGAATTTCATAATGGAGAAAACTTACTTTTAGATATATATATATTCCCTACTCCACAGTGTTATTTACTAAATTTTATGTATTTCTGGAGACATTACTTAGTGTGCTATATTGTGATGAAGTGTATGAGCATATCTTGTCTTGCTTCAGTTTAGGTCCAGCCAAAGCTCTTTCCCACTATGTTAATCCCAGACTTGCAACACGATATGAGTAAACGTGTTGCCAGACGTTTCATCTGCATGAAATTTTTAAAACTAGCTAACTCCCGTAACGCTACGAGCTACTTCAGATGAATAATAACCCATCGTATTCAAATGTAACAAGATATATTGACGATAGAGATTCTCGTTAGCCCATGTTCCCAGTATCATAGTGGGTAGTTTGTGTGCAAAGCAGGCAGGAGACCTACGGTTCAAATGCTGACCTGGAACACATTTTCAACTTCCCCCTCCCGCCCCCCCCCCCCCGATTTAATTCCTTTATGTTTAGGTGTTATTGGCAGCGCATTTCCAGAATACTGTTAAAACAGGTAACATTTCAATCTTATTTTCAGTGAGACTGTATCTCCAAGTAAATAGCCACAAAGAGAGCGTCACATGCTCTAAGACATCACGCTAGGGACTGGGTGGTCACTCCTGTCGGAGGACTGAGTCCTCCCTCAGATATGTGTGTGTGTGTGTGTGTGTGTGTGTGTGTGTGTTTGTGTGTGTGTGTGTTGTCCTTAGTGTTAGTTAAAGTAGTTTGTGAGTCTTGGTACTGATGACCATAACTGTATGGTCCTCCAGTCTGCAGGGAAGAAACAAATGGAAAAATTAATATACAATTTATTAGCACAACAGTGCCTTCTGGGCGTACAATGAAGAAACAAGCCAGTAATCGCCAAGAAAATAAATAAAACTAACTGCGGACAAATAAACAAGTAGAGATGGTGTAAAGCCTCACACTAAACAAACAAAGCTAGTACAGGCGCTAAAACAAATAAGTACAACACTACTACAAGATAGCTTAAGTCTATGTTGAGTGCCAACGGAGCTAGAGCTGGTGTAGGAGCGGCCGGTAGCTCTCCTAGGTGGGATTGGAATGTCTTCCACATTCCGTTGGCATTGGCAGAGGGCAGCACTAGGTCACATAGTTTGAATTGGCTGGGTACTGTCACATATCTCTTCTCATAAAGCAGTGTTGATTTACAGTGCCGTGTAGTAGGGAGTTGTCGTCATTTTGATTACCGTTTGTGTGAGCACAGAGATGACCACAAGGGGGGGGGGGGGGCGTCATGCCGCAAACTGTGTCATTGAAACTTCGGGGGGGGGGGGGGGAGGCGGGGACGGTGAAAAATTTGTACTTTTCGCCAGCCTCCAGGGGAGGCTTTATAGAACAGTTTACCAACGGTGAAGTAAAAGATATTTAATTTCAATATTAAATGGCAAAACAGTACCTAATATCTCGTGGGTGGGGGTGGGCACCTCTGTGTGAGCACCTTGGAAGTGTAAAGGGACTAGAATTACCAATAGGTAAGTTTGATAGAAATTGGCAGTAGAGAGCTGGACAGTGACCATACAGCAAGAACTCATTGTGGCGACATTAGGTCACACGGAAAGTAAGCAGCTGTACGTGCCGGCAGATTAAGGAGCTAGATCAGTGTTGAAATAGCATGTGGGAAGTCGCCAAGCAAAAGCACACGCATTGCAATATTTGCTTCTAGGGGCTTGAGACAATTTTAAACGAACCGCTGAGCACGCGGAAAAATGGACTGCGGTGCAGTTGACATTGAGCATAATGTGTCAGAAGTGGTGACAGGAGGCAATGTAAATAGTGGATGTGAAAGGAAATAACTGTTCTGTGCTAGTCTGGTTTTGTCCGAGTACGGCCAGGATATGTGCAGTTTCAACGTCGATACGATTAACACCACCACTCGGCAACAGTGGGTTACCGCTATCGGCACGACTATGTGGAGCGGTCTACGCCTGGTGCAGATGACACGATCGGAGATCCAACAGTAGGTCTAACCTGTGCAGGCCTCCCCTGTGGTCGCTTCAATTCGTCTGCACGAAATTGGAATACGATGCCGAGCAGCTTCCTGTTCGAGACAGCAGTAGCGTACCGTCGAAGCAGGACGGTGCTTGTGGGGTCTTCCGAGCCCGAGACGTGAGAGTGTCTTCCGCCAAACCGCCTTCCGCCACCAGCGCTGTCCCTTACACACGGCGCCAGGGCCGCTGAGTCAACACTCACCACGCGGTCCGGAAGTGGCTGTCAGCAGCCATGACACGGCCGATCCAACGTCGTGCCCGCCTTTGATGAGTAACTGCCAGGAAGCGCCGGTCTCTCTGAAGGAAATAAAGCTGATACCACTCTATCAATGTATAATTGCACGGGAGCGCGTAAATCTACCCTGCCCCTGTGCCTCTGAATGTGTTATATGCTGGTCATCCTGACAACTTTCTAGCTACGGACTTAACAACCGCCTAACTGGGGCCATAGTATATTTGGTGATCAGAAGTGGTTCTTTTTCCGGACCTACCAAATGTAGTGATTTGGTTGGCGAAAGTAGTTTATGGGCGCATATAAAATAGTAAGGAGTGCAGGTGACTGGGGTTCCATTCAACAGTTCATTCTGTTGTATGTTCGTAGTGTATGATATAGGTCAGCAACTGCAGCATGTCATTCTCCGGTGAGTAGTTGTCAAAACTTTTTTTTTCTCTGTTTAGTGATTTTGTATGTGTGGGTAGGCAGGTTTGAGTTTACGGATCTGACATTGTTTAAAGGTAATGGGAAAACTGAGAGTCCTACTTCCATTAGGTGTTGATATTGTTCAAATGTTTGTAAAGCTTATGGGACTTAACTACGGAGCCATCAGTCCCTAAACTTACAAATTACTTATGAACTAGCTACAACTAAGGACGGCACAAATATCCATGCCCGAGGGGGGATTCGAACCCCCGACCGTAGTGGCCATGCAGACCGTGACTGGAACGCCTCAGTCCCCTCGGCCACCGCGGCCGGCTTTGATATTGGAATTTATGGTAATCCCTGTGGTATGTTTAACATGTGGTAGAACTGGGCATATGAAGGGGTTGTACCGAAAGTAGATGGTTATTATTTAGGAAGAAGAATAGCGAGTAAGATTTTGGTTAGTCTCGTGAAAGGAAAGTGTAATTATAATAAGCAGAATGCCAGACATGCGTGAGACAACTAAAAAGGATGCTTAGCGTATTTCTCGGAAAGGGTTCAGTTGTTGTCGCAGGAAAATGAGCAACTTAAGCAGGGGTTGCAAAGGGCTGAACAAGGGTTACAATATCAGCATCATGAGCAGGAACAATTACGTTTACAACTGCAGCAGGATAAGCCCTGGCTCAGGGTGGTACCGGCATCATTTGACCCGAAAATGCAGAATTGATAGGTACATTTTCAGGTAGAGAATCATAAGACATTACTGTGTTTCTCAAATCAGTCAAAGATGTAGCCCAGTAGAATAATTGGCCAGATAGTACAACATTGCACTTCAAGTTGCGTTTAACAGGCGAAGCAAAGGTATACATTATGTAACAGGAGAATTTGAGTAAGACACATTTAAAGAATTGTTTGATGTATTGTATCAAAGGTACAGAAAACAGAATAGTACACGTTTCTATAGAGAGAAACTTAATGATATGTTTTTAAGAAAAAGCGAAACAGTCGAGGTTTTTTGAGACAGAATTAGGTGCTCAAACGTTTGAATTAACTGACAGCGATGAAGCCGAAAACAGGGCTCTTGACGTATTCTTACGTGTATTGCCCTTGTTTAGTTTAAAGGAAGACATAGAAGCAGTTCAGAGGCGAGCAGCTAGGTTTGTTACTGGTAGGTTCGACCAATGCGCGAATGTCACGGAAATGCTCCGGCAACTCAATTGTGGATCGTTGGAGGAAATACGACGTTCTTTTCGTGAATTTCTGTTGAGAAAATTTAGAGGGCCGGAATTTGAAGCTGAGTGTAGTACGATCATGCTGCCTCCTACTTACATTTCGCGTAATGACCACAAAGACATGATAAGAGAAATTAGGGCTCGTACGGAGGCATATAGGCATTCTTTTTTTTTCCTCGTTCAATTTGGGAGTGGAATAGGAAAGGAAATGCACGAACCGCTTTCACAAGCTCAATAGGATTTTTAGAATTTAATAATCTATTAATCCTAATGCAGATTTCCTTCTGGTCTTCGGGAAGCCGTTCTAAGATAAACTCTTTGCAGCTCATTACAACCTCTCTTCCCGCTGCAGGCCAGTGTCGCTTGAAATAAATCGGTTTACTTGACGTCTTCTAGAAAGATCTTCAGTATCTGATTCGTCACTTTCAAGTAGCACCTTCTCCTTCCAACTTTTCTTCATATCCACCACAATAACAGTCTTCTTCCATCAAATATAATGAATCAACAAATATTTTTTTAGATACTTCAATATCAGGGATTGTAACAAATGACCTCTGACAATCTTTTTGCAGTTTTTCCAGACTTTTCGGAAGATCTAGCATAAGACTGGGAAGTCGGTGCTGTTCGACACCTGTCTCTCAAAAACGTAGAAACCCACGTTCTGAAGCTATTTCAACATTTGAGTCTTTCCAAAAACATTACCCTAATTTTGTTGCATTAATGTAAGGTTGTTCCAAACTGCTTTAGCTAAATTGTTGAGGTGTACTACGAATCTTACATTAAAGTGTGCTGGAAAGCGGTAGACAGTTTTCTTTGTTAGCCAGCACTTCAGGTTCTTCAAAGCATAAAGCCGATGCCCTATAAAACGTTCCCACGGCTTTAAATTTACCTTCCAGTGCTGAACTTCAATGCTGTTTCTAAGTCTGACATGGCTAGGTCAGTTCTATGAGCCACACACCAAATACAAAGTATCTTCCTAAGTACCCTTTCATTCGAACCCATAGGCCACTGGATTTGCCTGTATTAGCACTCTCTCCATATGTAGTCAATCCTGTCATCTTTTGCTGTATCACTAAGGTCTAAATTTTCCAATAAAATTTTGACCGATTCCATAAGACCTACTGCCCCTCGCAGACTCGATTTGCTTTCACCTAGAAACACAGATTTCATCTCGTTATCTTCTCTAATGAACCGTGCAGTAATGAACTTATTGTAAACTCCGTATTTGTCTAAGGAGCCATCAACCTGAATGAAAAACTTTCCGAGTTTTTTAACTGTGTGACCACACCTTCCATTATCACTGCCCCTACATCAAGCATCTCACGATACATTACAGGGTTTCTGTATTGCAATAAAGCTGAGGAAGGAGTGAGAGGAGAAAACTCGGATTCCAAACCATTGTCTTTGTATGACGAAATTTGGGTGTCACTGTGAATCTTTGTTAGTGATCGTGACGGTCAAGAATGAGCAGAAAGAGTCATTGTACGACTGTCATTATACACATCCAATGCTAGTTCAATCAGTAGTGTTACTTTCTCTGCAGTGTAAGACTTAGGGGTTTTAACCCAAGGGTGCTCATCAGATTGTGCCATCCATTTTTCTTCCATTTCATTAAGGTTTTCAGCAGCTTTTTGAGCTTCGCTGCTAAAATGGTCAATAATTCTTTCCAATTCCTTTTTCCCGTCACATCGGACGCCATCAACAATGGGCAAAGTACCATTTTTTAATATTTTAGTGCTTCTTGAATATGTTTAGAGCAAATTTCACATTTAACACCAGAACGCTTGTTTACCAGTTTTACTTTTGCAAGAAAGTCGTAGGTTTTTAACAGCCAAGATGAATCTAACATGTTACCCTTATACCATTCAACATATTTATCTTTTTTTTTTGGGAGGGAGGAGGAATTTTTCGGTCTTGACTCTTAGGTAGAGTATTATCATAATTGGAAAATTCAGTTTCTCGAAATTCAATTTGTTTATTTGAACTACTGCAACCTGGTTTATTATCGTCACTTGAGATATTGAATGGGCTTGCAGTTTCATCTTCTCAAAGCTACTGACAATAAAAAGTAAGACCAGAAACCGTCCCAATGTGGAACATGACCTGAGATCCGCCTTAAGCAGAACAGAACCAAACATTAGAAAACTTGCGACTGGTAAACGGTACCCACCTTTTCATTGAGTATAATTGTTTCATTGCCGCATCGAAAGTGTAAAAGATATGTGTCTTATGCAGTGTATTATGATTAACAAAGTTTGGTAGTGTTTTCATGTATTGCTTTCTTTGATAATATTTTAATGGGCGTTTTTTTTGGGAGGGGGGAGGGGTTAAGTGAGTTCCCCTAGTAGGTCCTAGGGGTAACAAGACTGAAAAGGTTGGGAACCTATGCTCTAAAAGATTTACAAGAGGTTATTTTTTAATTCCCGGTACATTTGATATGTCATTCAATAAAAATAATTTGCCAGCACTACCCATAGCCACTGGGCGACAAAATCTCAGCACTGGGCGACACAAGTGTCGCCCAGTTAACATGTTATTTTATGCCCTGGTGTACCCTCCGCCACGCACCTTACGGTGGATTGCGGAGTATGTATGTAGAGTTCGTGTGGAAGCCCCAAAAACATTAATACATGCATTAAGGGTAGCATCTAGATTGGAGGAAATCGACGTGGCCACGAAACAGGAAAGTGAGCAGAAAGTTTTCATATCTCAAATAAAGTGTTTTACGTGTGGTAAAGTCGAACAAAAGAAGAAAACGTGCAGACAACGGCAATGTTTTACTTGTGGAAGGATTGGCCATAAGTCGACGAAATGCCATGTTAGGAACGGGCAAGAAAGAAGTGCGAGAAGTAAATCGTTAAACGACAAACGGGTCGTTTCGCCCGTCCAGAAACAATCCCGTTAAAATGTAACACTACGAATGTAAGTGGGGAGATGGAATGTTCGGTGTGGGGTGTACTGAACGGGCAATACAGGAAATGTTTGATCGACACAGGAGCGGTCGTATCGGTATTCAGTCTAGACCTGGTGAGCAGGAGGCTGGGCCAACCGCGTTGTAATTGTGGTGGGTAGGTGATAGTACATTGGAGTAACTTGGAACACCTATTAGTTATTCAGTAGAAGACAAGAAATTCACAGAAGGCATGGAAGTGCTACCATGCGTAGGGGAAGGTTATTCAGTGATTCTCGGACTAGACTTTCTGGGAAAACACCGGGCTAAGATACATCTTTGGCGACAAACAGTGGAACTCGGTGGAACTTTGTTTCACTTGGAGACATGTGCTCGCCACTTCGTCCTCGCCCGACGTGCCCCATCTCACGTGTGCCGCCACGCCTCCCACTGCATGCGGCTGCCTTATGGAAGCGCTACACAGCCGCTTCCGGTGTAATGGTTAATTGCCGTATTATACTGTCTCTGTTAATACATTTCGATGAACCAAAATCACACTGGACTAATTAAGAACTGCTCTATCGACTGAGCACAAAAAATTACGCTTTAAAAATCTTTTTGGTCGTGACAGAAAACAACCGCGCTTTACATCTACACCGACCGTCGCAGGAATGGCGTGAGGAGCAGAATTTGATGGCCTGAGTCCAGTTACAAATTGCAAAAACGAAATTTCAAATATCTGCTCAAACACCAGAGAAAATGCGCCTGACGACTCTTACGCGAGACACCCTATATATACATCGCAATGTGTGCTACATGCTGGTGGGATACATGGCTGTTGAGATAGAACAGTCGCTAGCAAGCAACCTCTGGGGATACTGCCAAACCTCATTTGTATTAGGTTTACTTAGGCATTCGGAGCTCTGTCAAGGCGGATATTTACTTCCCTAGCTGCTCGTGGGACGATGATGGATAATTTGCAGTTGCTCTTGAACCTTCTAGTAGGATGGGTGTACAACTGGAGGCGGGAGGGGGTACCAAAACCCAATCAGAAAAGAGGACTGGAGTATCGAGTCCTCCGGACTTAGGTTCCTGTAAACAAAATTCATGTTCAGAGTAAAAGGACATAGACTATTAACCAGAATATGTTTCTTGTAGTTAAAAGAAAGGAAGTTACGTTTTAAAATGTATCGCCCTTCTATATTGTCGCGTTGCAATGGAAGCAGGCTTGACTTCGAAGGCAACTGAACACAGCACTTATACTCAAAGCACGTTTATTACGAACTCAACATACACGCAGCACTGACTTTTTTTTTTTATTTCTAAACACAGCACTTTTTTTTTTTTTTTTTTTTTTTTTTTTTTTTTTTTTTTTTTTTTTTTTTTTAGATTCCTTCTGCACCGCAGTCTTTTTTTTTTTTTTTTTTTTTTTTTTTTTTTTTTTTTTTTTTTTTTTTTGGTGAAAATAAACGTTGTTGCTCCATTTCGCAGTTCCCAAAGATTAAGACAACACAGTGGAGGCCGTCATCTTCTTGACGTAAATTTGAGCCCAGTTATATCCACAACACAATAAAAACCTTATGATTAAAATGAAAAGGCTTCTTAGTTTCCTCAATAAAAAAAAAAAAAAAAAATAAATAAATAAATAAAAAAACTAAATTAGTCTTCCGAACGAGGAAGTGATCATGGAAATTAAATACAAGTTCCGAACACTTAAGTGTGTAGAAAGGCACTTCCTGAAACACGATGCACACTTCTATGCCAAAATAAATTATCACACGAAATAAGAAGAAATTAAAATTGAAAAACTGTGAAAAGAAGTAGACCTTCCAAATCAATAAAACAGTATAACAGAAGCTTCCATTTACGATATAGTAGAACGTTACAATTTCACTTTTGCAGTAGGTGCACACAAAACACGAAACTGCTATCTATGCAGTCAGGTCACCATAACTTTTTGATATGCATGATCAAGTGCAACCTGTAAAAACTTAGCATACCTATCAGCATAACCAGCTCGTTCCTTTTCCTTGCACAGTCCGTCCCAGAGAAAAGCCAAATAGTCCAAGTGCCCGGTCGTCATAAGGGAAAAGAGACAGTGAACCGTGTGTCCTAGCAACCAGAGTGTTGCATTCTTCTTCGTCTGAGGATGGGGTTTCGTTGGGGTAGAGTTGCATCCTCTATTGTCACACTTTCCGAGGGGAGGCGGTTGATGAGGCGAACCATGTCCCTGGCGGTATTCCACACCTCGATGAACTTGGGACACACGAAACGGTGAGCTATCGTGTCCTCCGCACCGCAGATCTCACACTCGCCGGTGCGATGGTGGCGGATGGCGTGCAGTTTGGAGTTAGTGACCACGGTGCGATTAACCACCTTGTACCACGTGGCGCGCACTGTGGCAGGGAGGGCGGTGGCGGAGATGTTCTTCCAGACGGCTCTCCAGTCTACGTCTGGCAGGCGCGCTTCCCACCTGTTCCTGCCGGGAGTCCCTCGAAGTTCTTCCACTAGCTTGCGGACGTCGTTTGCTCGCCGGGTGGGATGCGAGATGTAGCTAATGTGAAGGAAGAAGAGGCGGACGTACCGAAGAGGAGGAGGGATGTCGGCGAGCGACACGGGGGCGACGAGCGAGGGCGGCCGATACCTACTGAAGAGCGCGGCGGTGGGGCCGGCGGGCGACGCGCGGGCCACGGCGCGGGTCCTCTTCACGAAGAGCGCGGCGCACTTGCAGCGGAAGTCGGCCAGCCCGAGGCCGCCCTCCGCCGGGGGCAGGGTGCAGGTGGCCAGGGAGACCTTGAAGAACTCGCCCCTCCACAACATCCAGTACACGGCACGTTGGATGGCGCGTTCCAGCTCCGCCGGTACCGGCAGGATCTGCGCCAGGTACCACGCCCTGGCGAGGATGTTGGAATTGATGACTGCCACCCTGTCTGGGAGTGCCAGGTTTCTTGCGGCGTGGATTTTACTGACGGCACGGATCTTATACAACGTACTCCGCCAGTTGAGGGCACCCATACGCTGGGGAGAGGCCGTCATAATGACTCCCAACACCTTGTGTTGCAAGCAGATGGAATACCAGTCCCGATGTTCGTTCTGGAAGTGACGCGTCAGTGGCAGGAGGACCGTCTTTTTTGGACTGACTACTGCTCCGGTGGCCCTTTCGTAGTGTTGGAGGACGGTTCGTAGCCTGTCGATGTCTTCTGGACGCTCGATGAATACCCCGAGGTCGTCGGCGTAAGCTCGACACACCAATCGACCATTGCCGATGCCGATACCACTACATTCCTCCGAGATGCAGCGGAGGAGCGGGTCAAGGGCGATGGCATACAGACCCATTGACAAAGGGCAGCCTTGGCGCACCGACCGGCTGATGGAGATCCGTTCCGTTCGTGACCCATTAACGCTGACGCTCGACGTGCCCGTGCCTAGCATATTACGAACGATGGCGGAAAACTTCGTCCCAAATCCCATTCTGGCCATAACCTTCATCAGGTACGTGTGGCTGATTCGGTCGAAGGCGTTCTTGAAATCCACAAGTAAGATGGCTGCTCTGTTCATCCGATCGCCTTTGACTGAGCCTATACAGTCCCTATAGGCTAGGACAGCATCGAATATATTTCTGTCAGGGACTGCACACGACTGATATTCGCTAATCACCTTCGACAACATAGGTTTAAGACGGCCAGCTACGCATCGAGCTACAATCTTATAGTCCGTGTTCAGCAGTGTAATGGGTCGCACAGTGTCAATACTCGGTATGGCATTGGATTTTGGTACTAGTATGATGTTTCCTTCAGTAAAGTCCGGCGGTATAGTGACCCCATTCTGAATTTCTGTAACGATGGTCTTTAGAACGTCACCAACAAGATAGAAATATTTGTGATAAAATTCGTCAGGGATACCGTCGATACCTGGGGATTTCCCTTTAGGGCTGCGTTTGACAGCGTCTTCCAATTCGTCGAGCGTGAAAGGTTCATTGATGTGTGCTCGGTCAGACCTCGTTAGAACGTGCGGAACTTTCTGGATGAGCGTGCGTAAGGATCCAGCGTCGACATCGGTGTCTGTGAACAGCTGTTGGAAGTAGCAGCGTACGTCTTGCTTGATAACTCCGACATCCGTCGTCCGTTGCCCGTTGCGAGTGACCCACGAGTCGATGTGGAGCCTCTCCCGCCTCTTCCGTTCCCTGTTGAGGTGGTACAGAGACAGAGGTTCGCCCGTAACGACCCCGACGGGCTGGCTGCGAACGACCAGTCCGTCACTGCGGCGCCGCAGGTCGGCCAGGAAGCGCGCCTTGTAGCGCTTCAAGTCGGGCAGCAGGTCGGGGCGGTCCGCGACGCGCCTCGCGAGGTCCTGCAAGCACTGCTGGTAGAAGCTGGAGGTCGCCCTGCGCCAGTGCGCCGCCTCGCGGCTGTACTCCTTCAGGAAGGACCGGAGGGCGGGCTTCGCCGTCGCCACCCACCACTCGATCGTGCTGCCGGCGTCGCTCCTGTCCCGCAGTAGCTGGCGCCAGACGGTGGTGAGCTTCGCTGTCAAGCTGGCATCGTCGAGAAGGCTGCAGTTGAACTTCCACAGGTTCCGGCGACGCGGGGTGGGAAGTGTGGGCAGCGCGACGCGTAGGATGTAACTGCAGTGGTCGGAGAATGCGACTGGCTGGACGACGGTCGCCGCGACGTGGCCCGCGAGGTCGGCCGACACGTAGATCCGGTCGAGGCGGCTGTGGCCCGTCGGGTAGAAGTACGTGTACTCCGTCCTGAGCGGGTTCAGCACGCGCCACGAGTCCTTCAGGCGGTAGCTGTCGACCAGGAGGCGCAACTCCTGGCTTCTGTTCGGTCGGGGCACCTGATCGACGTCGGCGAGGACGGCGTTGAAGTCGCCTCCCATAACCAGTTGGTCGGTATTGCGTCGCAGGAGGTGGCATACCTCTTCTCCGTAAAACCGGCGTCTCGCAGATTTATCGGAGCAGGGGGCATACACGTTCAGAAACAAAATACCGTTAATAGTACAAGCTATTGCGTGACCGTGTGGTAAATACTCGATATCCTGTGCCATTAGGTCGGGACAAAGTAAAATAGCAGTTCCGGTTTCACGTTCAGGGGGCACATTATCAATAATCGTAAACTTGCTAATACAACTCAATGCCTCACGCGTCACTTCCTGAAGAAAAGCGACGTGACATTTGTGAAACAACAGAAAGTCTTCAAGTGCCAGTGCTTTATATGGGTTTGTCATCTTGTTAACATTAACTGTTATAACGTTACAAAGTCTGGTGTTAAAAGTCATAACAAAAAAAGACAAACATAGTACTACAAATTGTCCAGTCTAAAAACAGACAAAAATGCTGCTTGAAAGCGTTAAAAATCCATCATACCAGTACCCAGATTGTGCACGAAATGAAACAGCAGCATAGTCAGTACTGGAGAGACACGAACACCACGCACATACACCGGCATTATAGAAGACACGGAATAAAATGTCACCTGACACACAAGGAAAGACCCCAACGAGGTATGTTTGTTCGAAAAAGGTTTTCAGTCTACGAGTTCCCACCGACACACACATCCATAAGCGTAAAACTCAGCAATTGGAAGCATCCAAAGCAGAATGCACGAACCCGTATCCAGTGTAAAGCATAACACTCCGGAAACACATGAATAACGTGTGAAAAGTGTCGTAAGATGATGGCACGACGCACTGTCACGGTCACTGTCTAGACGCGCCAGTAGTGTCGGGCGCGCCCCCTGGTGTCGCCCCGTGTCCGTCGCTACTGGTTGGGCGCGGGCGGCGGCCGCTCCTTTCCGGAGTCCTGCGCCGCTTCCGCCATCGGCACATCTGCACGAGGGTTCGGGCCGGAGTCGAGTCCAGACGTCCGCACTCGTCGTCCCGGACTTTCCTTCAGTTTCCTCTTCCCAGTCAACTGCGAAGATGTAGGGTCCTGTTGGGGCGAAGCGTCCATCTTCACGTCGGGCTGCGAGGTCGACTTTTCCAGGAAGTCCTTCAGCTGCCGCACGGTCTGCTCGAGCTTACCGGCCGAGGGGCCGGCCCGGTGGTCGAGTTGGCTGTGCGCGTCGCCGGGCCGCCGTCGCCGTGCTGGGTTCGAGTCCCGCGCGGCGTCCCTCGTGGAGTATGACGCGGTCTTGTGCCGGGACTTGTTCCTGCTGCTGCTGCTGCGCGACTTGTACCGCCTTCCGGGGGAGGGGCTGCGACACATCAACTCGGCACGGCGTACCTCCGGGGAGCGGGAGGCGCTGCTGCTGCGGGAGCGGTGGCGCTGCGCGCTGCGGTCGCGCCGCGGCTTCGGTTCCTCCTGGACGACGGGGGCGGCGCCGTCCTGAGGCGCCTGCTCCACCGGAGTGTCGGCGGCGGGTAACTGGGCCGTCGGCTCTTCAATCGAAACTGCGGGGGCGGCCGGTTGTCCGCCCTCGGGGTCGGACGGTCTCTCCTCCACACACTCGGAAGCAGTCGACACTGAGGGGACGGCGACGTCTGCCGCACGATGCTCAGATCCCGACTCGGCGGCTGACACCTCGGGAACGACGGATTCCTTGGCGGGTTCAAGTCCTGTGCTCGCGTCGGCTTCCTGCAGGGGACGCTCGGACGCTGCGTTCCGTTCGGCGTCGACTTCGTCCGCCCACGACAGGTGCTGTGCTGCGCCGATCTCTTCCGCGTCCATCAGCGCCTCTTGCGTTGCGGGAACGTCGTCCGCTGCGCGTCGTGCGGGGGAGGGTGCGACGCCGAGGGCGACCGACGCGTACGTCGCGCCGCCATCGCCGGCCGGCAGCTGCACAGGGCCCTGCCTGCGAGGACACTTGTTCCGCACGTGGCCAACGGCGTGGCAGAACGAACACGTCTGCGGTTGGCCGCTGTATGTGATGAACGCGCGGTTGCCGCCCATCATGAGGAACGATGGGATGTGTTGTCGTACCACCATGCGGACGCTGCGGATGCCGTTGTCTACTTGATATATATAGGCCGTAGACCATTTTTCCTTAGTCACGGAGTACACGGTTCCGAACGGCGCTAAACTGCGAGAGATGGTTTGATTCCTCGTCTCGAACGGCAAGTTGAAAACTCTGACAGTTCTAAGTCCGAACCCTGCATGAGAAAGCTGAACGCTACTCACAGTACCGTCGAGATGTTTGAAGGAACGAGTACCACCGTTTGCATTCACCAGTTCGTCACACATTTCGGAGGTCGGTAATTTCAGAAATAACGCGTTTAGAAAAACGTCTAGTTGCAAGCCGAGAAGGTCCGTTTCCGAAATTTTCAGTTCTTCCGATATCCACCGATGAATTTCGTACGCGGAGGGGCGGGGAACAGAACGATCGAACGTACATTGAATACTGTTCTGTCTGTCTTCGGAATCCATTACTTACAAACAGGTGTTAAACACCAAACAACGAAACACGCCGCGAAGACCGCCGCCGACCGCCTCGAAGCACACTTGTTTGCACTGCCCGGAGAGCGACGTGCTCAGGCGGGCAGCCAGACAAGGACTCAACATACACGCAGCACTGACTGCCTCTCAGGCAGAGTGCTCTGCTATTTATATACATACAGAATTTACCAGAAATTAGAACAACAGTTAACATAAGAAACAAGTAGAATTTACAAGTGAACATAAGAAAGATGTAGATCCTTCTGGAATCGTAAATTACAAAGGAAATAAATTTTTGCCGGTGGGCGGGATTGAACCGTCGACCTTCTGCTCCGGAGTCCGTGACGCTATCCCCTGCGCCACGCCGGCAGTTGGTGTTCGTTGTCTCTCGCGGCAATATAAATAAAGGTCTCAAAGGAATTGCTGGTAACTTGAAATCAGTAAAACGGTTGCTGAATGGCACCCTGTTGGTGGAAACACCAACTTCCCAACAGGCTTCTAAACTTCAAACAGCAAAGAGACTTGGGGAATATCAAATGAAAACAGAGCCACCTGAATTATAATAAGGGCATAGTCTACTGTAGAGATCTGGTTGACATCGCAGTGGGTGAAATGAAGGAAGAATGGGCTGCAGAAGGCATAGTTGATGTGCAGACTATTAAGAAAAAGGAGGATGGAGAACTGGTCAAGTCAGAGTCCTTCATCCTCACCTTTAATAGCCGTCAACTACCTGAGCATGTTGAGGCAGGTTTTCTGTGCTTAAATGTAAGACCCTAACATCACACGCTTTTTCAAGTGCCATCGCTTTGAGCACACTACCTTGGGATGCAAGGGAGAAGCTATTTTTGGCAAATGTGGGAAAGGTGCACACAAAGGGTTTCACTGCACTCCATCTGCCAAGTGCGTTTACTGTTGAGGTGATCATCCAGTCAGGAGAAGGAACCGTAGGTTTTACCATGAGGAAAAGAAGATACAGCAAATTAAAACATCGAAGCGTATCTCTTATGCAGACGCAAAACCGACCTTCAAGGCCATGCAACCTCCTGTGTTTGCCAGCTTCTTCGCTTCTCCACACAAATGGAGGTTGTTGGTGTAGGCACCAACACGTGCACTTGCCAGTGCACCTGTAAAACAGCGGAATCTCGAACGTCCATAGCCAAACCGAAAACAGCCGAAAAAGCTATAGATACTGCCTCTGAAGAGCCTGTGGTATTTCCACAGAGTTGCAACCGCGTCCTCTGTATCGACTACCAAGCAACCTAAACCTAAAAAAACTACCAGCAAATCACAGTCACAGGTGAAACCAGCAATTCAACTGTCCGACTACGTCGTAGTGATGGTACCCGATGCCTCATCTGACCCAACTACATAACCCATGGAGCTGGATGTCTCCCAGGGGCAATCACTCGCCCCAATACTGAACCAAATGTTCAAATGTTTGTAGTACTTATGGGACTTAACTGCGGGGTCATCAGTCCCTAAGCTTACAAACTACTTATGAACTAGCTAAGACTAAGGACGGCACAAATTTCCATGCCCGAGGGGGGATTCGAACCCCCGGCCGTAGTGGCCGTGCAGACCGTGACTGAAGCGCCTCAGTCCCCTCGGCCACCGCGGCCGGCAATATTGAACCCCCACCACGTTCAGTGTCTCCGTCTAGGAAGAAAGATACAGTAAAGATACAACCTGTATGATAGATAGCTCCAGTACTGTAGTGTAACTCGCGGGGTTTCAGGACACGTTTATTGACTCGAGGTTGACCAATCCGTATAGGGTAAGGTGGTACAATTTCGATCATATCGGACAAATGTTATTGAAACGGGAAATATATTGGGGAAAGAAATAATTTTAACTATGGCACTTGTTCTTGGATGTTTAATGACTGTTTAACGCAAATATTAGACAATTACAAATGTTGGTATAAACACAAAAGAAGGTTACCGAATTGAGAAAAATCGATCGAAAATGTACCACACTAGGTGCAATTGTGATCACTTGCTTGTACAATTTTGATTACTGGCATCTTCCACATAAAAAGCACTTTTTCCGTCAGGCACCAACGCACACGTCGTGGTACCAAACATTGAATTTTTGGCAGCGAATCCAGTAACTCTTAACTAGAAAATTTATAAGAGCGCGTTAGAATAAGTAGCTTCACTTACCTCTTAACAGGAAAAAATTTATGTCTTCTTAGCACAAAGTGGTGTAATCTTAGAAAAGACAGAAGGAGCTCTTGAAACCTGCTACACTACAACGCCACACAACCTGACACTACGAGACTGACAAATGGCGCGAAAACTTACGTTGATCGGAATTGTACCTACATCGAATTTCTACCACCTTACCCTATGCCCACAAGAGACAAATTTTAAATCTACCGACAACCGTAAAAAAAATTCTATACCTTGCAAATGGTGTAAATTTTATTTCTACTACCGATACCTAAGGCGCTAGAGCGTGTCAAAAAGCATAAGTTTTTCAAACTATTTGCAAAGTGACAAAGTATCTAATTTTTGAACACTATTATTTCAGTTTCTCTTTGTATAATATACATACATTATATATCATGTTGTATGTTGGAATTTATCATATCACTCTGCGGCAGCTCCAGGCCTCACAGAATCACATTGTTACTACGAACACATTCATGTCGAATTGCGTGAAGTTTATTTGTGGTACAATATACGAGTATTATTTTCGGTCTGACAGCGTTCGCAGCGTCACTTAAGAGAATGTGCGAATTTTCAGTAGCAACTGAATATATCTCCTGTGGCCTATCACGCATTTCCTTTTCTTGTTCTTCATGAGCAGTCCGCCTACATGTTTTGATGCTGATACTGTAACACTTTCCATTATTAAAATCACGGTAAAATATATCCACAAGCAAACACCAAATAACAAGTTCCTGGCTACCCACGTGGTCAGAACATGTGATGCTTCTGTAAGAGTTTCACACTCAAAATTATTTTCACGTGCAAAACAGTCGTAATCATTCCCCCAAAAATACAAATAAATACACTCGTTGAGCACTATTGAAACAGAAGTCTACGTGCACTGGCAATGCGCAGCTGATATCACGATGCAAGTACACTGGTGCTTGCGATTCCTACTCATTCACACGCACAGCCACATTCAAAGGACGGGAGGGCAGCTAGAGAAACAAACAAAAATTAAAAATTAAATCAGGAGACGCCAGAAGGACGAATCCTGGCAGCGGTAAACCAAGTTAAAGTAGCTTGCTAAATTTTTCATTGAAAAATATCTGGCGGTAGAGGTCATAATAGGCAAGTTAAAACGCTCATTGCTTCTCCAAATTACTTTGCGAGTGGCCACAGTTCCAGCACAACAGAAATTTATCTAACTGCTTACTCCTTAAGGGAGATGCCTATGTTTTAACAAACACAAAAATAATATACAAGAAGGAATAGATAAATAAACATGGGATGGGGAACATGAAATTACAATGCAGGAGTTTGATACTTTAGATTATTATCTATTCAAAAAATAAACAAGCAAAAATGTGGGGAGAACAGATAAGCATGATGAAGATTACACCTTGTGCAACAGTGAATTAAATTATTAAGTTACTGCCCGTAATAAAATGGTTTCTGCCCTTTCTGAATATGGAGGGAACGAGGAAGGATATTTGCAAATACACTGGTGATAAAGATAGCACACTCATTCATTCACAGAAAAACGCATAAATCTTGCGACACTTACTCAGTCGGGAACAATTCATGGTAGTTACAGATCGAAGCGTTGGTGGCGTTTTGACGAGATGGTGGACGTCTTCAAGCACAATTTAAAAGTATATTACGCACGAATAAACTCATGTCTGGGGAGGCAGTGGTATACTATCCTTAAGTTCAAATGTTTGTAAATCTATCGGACCAAACTGCGTGGTCATCAGTCAGTAGCTTACAAACTACTTACGCCTTTAGCATGTTCGCGGAAACGGACACCACACGAAAACATCAATTAAAAGCAGCAAGGAATTTAAACATACTAAGTTTACAAAAAGGCTGAACGGCACACACGTGTATTTTAACTTGAGAAAACAAGACACATAAATGATTACCAGGTTGAAAATACAAATACTATATTTATACTAAATTACTCGAGTCTTGAAAAATAAGAAACATTTCGCACTGCATAGCGAAAGAATAACTAAAGTAAAATTCTCAGTATTAACCCAGGAATTCCTGATCACAAATAAAGTTCTAACAGCATGCCAACCCCTCAGCATGATTCAACGAAATACATCGGCGGTCGCAGAAAGAGTGAGCCTGAAGGCCACGCGCTGACCATTCCCTGACTGTACTGGACGTTAGGATGCGTTTAAAGCCTACTGTCTACCAACCCTCGCTAACTGAAGTATATAATTCCCTGTACTACTGTTCCAGATGAAACTTATAAACTATTTTTACTGTCTTGTTACCTAATCTACTTCCTTCACCATTGCCCGATTTTCGGACACTGCAGTCTATTAACCCTGTTTGCTCTTGTTAATGTTCATATTATAACATCTTGAAACGACATTGTCCATTCCGTTCAGTTGCTCTTCCACGTCCTTTGCTGTTCCTGACAGAATCACAACGTCATGGTCAAACCGCAAATTTTTCATTGCTTCTCCTTGACCTTTATTTCCTTCTCCAAATTTCTCTTTGCATTCCCTCACAGATATCTCAGTGTATAGAATCATCACGTGTTCCTACATTTCTTCTAAATCAAAACTGATCTTTTTTGGAGTCGGATTAGATCAGTATTTCCATTCTTCTGTAAATAATTGGAGTTAGTATTTTGCAACTATGACACATTAAAGTAATAGTTGTGCAATTTTCTTACTTGTCTGCACTTGATTTCTTCGGACTCGGAATTTTTACATTTTACTTGAAATCTGTGGGTATTTTCCCTGTCTCATACATGTTGCATACAAGGTGGAATTATTTCTTCACAACTCGTTCCTACAACGTCGTCAGCAATTCAGAGAGAATATCATCCACTCCAGAGGCCTCGCTTCGACTCATATCTTTCAGTGTGCTCCCCTAGTTTATCCAGGTTTCATCTACTTACTTTTCCAGCTTTTTGTGATTTCGTAAGTTTTAATCTACAGTTCATAATTAATAAATTACGTCCGGTGTCCATATCCATTGGATGAGTCATACAGTTTAAAACATGTGTTCTAAATGTATGTCTTACCATTATACAGTCAGTTTGGTAGCTTCCGGTGTCATTTCGTTGCGTCCACGGGTACAATCTACATTCGTGTTGCTTAAACCGAGTGTTTGTGTTGATTAAATTCTACCTGCGCAAAAATCTACCAGGCGCCCTCCTCTTTTATTCCTTTTCCCTAGACCACATCACCTACTATTTGTCCTTCTCTTCTTTTCCCAAAATCGAGTTACAGTCGCCCATTTCAAACTAGGTTTCCTCTTTCTTAAATGTGTGAGTAACTTCTTTTATCTCATCGTACTTTTTTTTTAATCTCCTCATCATCGACAGAGCTTGTTGGCATATAAATTTGTATTACTGTGTTGGGTGTTGGCTTCGTGTCTGTATTTGCTACGATAACACGTTCACTATGCTGTTCATAGTAACGTACCGCATTATTATTTTCTTATTCATTATTAGACCCACTCTTGCATTAATCACAACTAATTTGGTATTTACAACCCTGTAATCACCTAACCAGAAGTCCTGTTCTTCCTCCCAACGAACTGCAGTTATCCCCAACATATCTAACTCCAACACACACATTTCTCGTTTCAAGGTTTCTAAATTACCTACACGATTACAAGATAGAACATTCCACGCTCTGACCTGTAGAATGCCTGTTTTGTATTTATTGAGCAGCGGCTGATTAGTCGTGTGCACTGGGGCGCCGTGCTGCGGTGCGCGCGGCCGTTCGCCGACGGAGGTTTGAGTCCTCCCTCGGGCATGTGTCTTTGTATTGTCCTTAGATTAGTTTACCTTAATTTAAGTAATTTGTAAACTACGGACTAATAACCAAGCAGTTGAGTCTCATAGATTTTCAAACATTTGAAAATTTTTGTATTTCTTGATGACGACATTATCCTGAATAGGCCCAGCCCAGAGATCAAAATATATACGTCCGAAATCTTCTACCCAAGAAGACGCCATCATCATGTAGTCTTACAGTACAGCTGCCTCCTGGAGGGAGCAACCGAGAATCGCGCCCTCTACAAGCAGCTTTATCTAGGCCGACATGCTTCTGGAAGGGCACTCCCAACTGACTCCGAACTAGGCAGTCACTATGAGTCAGCGCAGCTAGCATCGTGCAAGAAGACGCCGTCGCAAGAACAGACATAAACCAAAGTGGAGTATTTTGTATAAATGTTCAAATGTTTGTTAAGCTTATGGGACTTAACTATGGGGTCATCAGTCCCTAAACGTACAAACTACTTATGAACTACTTACGAACTAGGACGGCAGAAATATCCATGCCCGAGGGGGGATTCGAACACCCGACCGTAGTGGCCGTGCAGACCGTGACTGGAGCGCCTCAGTCCCCTCGGCCACCGCGGCCGCCAGTATTTTGTATACCTTAGTAAATACAACTTGTATTACTAATCTGTATAGCTGTTTTAGCTGTCCACGCATCCCACGCGTCCTGAGCAGATACTTTCCCCATAGATAGGCCGACGAGGGCAAAACACCCTTGCTTTCAGCCGTTCACAAAAGCTAAATGGCAAAGCCACGTTAGCTGATGTTACAAGGCGAGCTCAGTGAATCATCCAGACAGTTGCCCCTGTAACTACTGAATAGGCTGCTGCCCCTCTTCACAAACAACACGATAGTCTGCCCTCTCCACAGATACCTCTACGCTGTGGTTGCACCTACGGTACGGATATAAGTATCGCTGAGGCACCTAAGGAATATCTGTGGTTCATGGTGGTAATTACAGTCGGTATCAACATGAATGCAGAAGATGAGAAACAATGTCTGCCACATGGGAGCCGCAGAGGTTCGCCAAGCACGAGGTCAGCGTAAAACAGCCCTACGGCGTGCTGTTTTCATAACATCAAAAAAAGTGGAAACGATCGTATTGCATTTTTGGCTAGGATATCCCATAGGGGATTGTTCGGACGCCATTGTGAAAGCTAATTACTTGACGTCTCTTGAGCGACTTGTGACACGATGACGATATTATGATGATGGTAATGAGGACAACACACTACACCCATTCCCCTGCCGGTAATCGAATCTCGTTCTGCTCCATGGTACTCAGCGACGCTATGGTCTAGCTACGGAGCTTGACCCCTATATCAGAGATGTGATGGAACTATAGAAAATTAGAAATCAACATTCCTTCGACTATGACGTCATTAAATATTAAGCACAAACACAGATTGGACACTGTCTGGGAAATAAATCTCTTGATTTAATTTAATTTGTTGCCGGCCGCGGTGGCCGAGGGGACTGGAACAAGTCGAGACTGGGAGAGACACACACACAACAAGCTGCCCTGTGTAAAGCAACCTGGTTTAAAAAAAGGCGCTCCTGTCACGGTCTGCACGGCCACTACGGTCGGGGGTTCGAATCCCCCCTCGGTCATGGATATTTGTGCCGTCCTTAGGATTAGCTAGTTCATAAGTAGTTTGTAAGTTTAGGGACTGATGAACCCGTAGTTAAATCCCATAAGCTATACAAACATTTGAACATTTTTTAATTTATTTTATCAATTCAGCTACTCAGGATGTCATGCTAATCGTGTTAGTGAATGGAAATATAACCTATTGAAAAATTATATCTGAAAGACTGCTATATACTATCGATGTAACAATTTACATATTGTGTGGCATGTAGCTTTATTGTACACTTACTTTCTTGTAATAGTGGACCATTGGAAAAACGAGGAAGGTTCATAGTATTCAAAGGAACGGGAAGATTTTATAGTTTTATAAGTGTTTGCAAACATTTTCTACCAAAATAATAATCTAAATAATAATAAATTAATTAATAAGAGTGTCTGAAACCGTTTCAGGAAAGAAATTAGGTACTGGCGGGTTTCGAAACACCGACCTTTCGCGTCTTAGTTCAGCACTTTGCCCACTACGCTACGGCTATAAACCAAAACAGAAGTTCTATAATCTCATACTATTGATGGCCTTTGTTAACTGACGTTAATATGGCATTTGTAGACATTAGATTATCATTTATCGTACGAAGAACGATGTGTTTTTGTTAATTCCTCTGTGTGCCGTTGCTTTGAAATGACAACGTGTAAGTTACAATAAGAAAATCATCAAATACGCAAGGAATGTCACGTGACAACTCCGAACGGCTGGTTTTCGTTAATTCAATGGAGGGTGTAAAATCTCCGTTATTTTTGCAAATATGTCGCAAACGATACGAGATATGACGAAAACATAGGGGAGGTAAGTTGTAGAGAATTTTGTCCTCTACCAATTAGGTTATTCAATTATCGAGTTAGATGAACAGTTCGTTTGCAATTACAATTATATTACAAACGGCTTTTCTTTTGTTTTACTATCTTATTTTTTGTCCGAAAAATTTGAAAAAGGGATGTTCTGGTCTCTGGCGGCCTACAATCATGTCTGTAAAATTTGGTGCTGATCGGTTGAACGGTTCGTCTTAAAAACAGGGAATACGTTACGGACAGACAGACAGACGGACAGGCATACATCCCAAAATGGCCGTTATTTGTGCAAATATCTCTGAAACGCTATGAGATATGAAAAAAACATAAGAGAGCAAAGTTGGAGAGAAATTTCTCCTCTACTAATTCGGTTATTCAATTTTCGTATCAGATGAATAGTTAAGCTGTTATTTTCATTTAAATATCGAGCTGTCAAAAGACGATCGCATAGGCCCACTTTTAGTGTTACTACCGTAACCGTAAGTGTAACTACCGAAATAACTGTTATTTTAACAGCAGTCCACAAACAAAAATTTAATCCTTGGATTTGCCGATTGAAAAATAAATAAAGTTAGCGTCTTTTTTTTTCATTTCTTCAGAACAGCAAACAATGAATGTGGGCGCCATCTGTTATTAGGCTACGTAAGCGCGTTATACATTCCCTCACATGATTATTATCTGTATTTGAAACCCAGAATGGATATGAATAAGCGAACAGTTTTAATTTTTACGCGAGGTTTCCGTGTTCGTTGTGTTCTGCCAGTTTATGATCTGTCAGCGAAAACAGTGTTATTGTGAAAAATCTTGAGTTCTCGTAAGACGGTCGAAAGAGCCTAACAGTACTAGAAATACTGCGAAATAAGTTAAGCGTTTCGGGAGGTCCGAAGTCGCCTACGCTGTCTATAGGCATCAACCAGGAACAGTGACACAGGCCGTGCGGAGAAAATCCGTATTAAAACAATTCGCAGGCGGCGACAATGACCTTCCTTTTCTGAAAAGTTCTCTTGGTACAGCCACATAAATTTCATAATGGATAAAACTTTCTTTTAGATATAGGGAAAGGTTGCCGATGTTGGACCACTTTTTTATTTTGGGATCCAAAGCTTACATTATCTATCTAATCGAAACAAAATATACTTTAAAAGAAGCTATATGTTGTACACTTCAATCTGGTAGTTTTATCCTGTGAATAAACACAAAACATAAATGGTTATTATTTAAAATTTAAAAATGTATAAACGGTCCAAATTAGGAAACCGGGTGCCTAATTTGGATCTTCAGTTGCTTAAATTGAACCGCATGGTAAAACAATGACTTAAAGGGAAGTAAGACCCGTAATATTAAGAAAAGCTTCATTTCAACATCTCGCCACTGATATTCCTTCTGGCTGACGGAGGGAAAGCTCTGTATTTCGTCTCATAAATGAAGAAAACCACCTTTTACCAGCCATTTTCTTTTGAATGAGGCAGTTGATATTTCTGTGCTATGTCGAATGCAAATTTACGAACATCTTTGATTGTGAATACAAAAAAAACCTCTCTTCAAATAAAAAAAAAGTTATCTGCGACAATTTTTCCATCTCAGTTATAAAGGTTGATTGTCTTCCGAATAACTGAACTTAATTTCAGAACATGCTTTTAGCATCAGCATATCTCTTTAATTCTAGCTTTTGGTACTCGGTATATACGAGCGCACTCGTTAAGTTCATATTTACCGTTTCTGTATGCTTCCACAGCTACCTTCAGTTCATCTTCTGTCCATTTCCCATACATTCCCCTTATTGAATCTTCCAAATCTAAAAATGTTACCATACTTACTACTTATTTTTTAAATTATTTTGCAGCCTAGAAAAATAGACCTAAAAACGTAACATCTACCTATTACCTATTGTTGAATGACAATAAGTGTTATTTGTAACGAGTGATCCCTAAATTGGACCGGTCCAAATTAGGAAACAGCCTTTGGTCCAGCTTCGGCAACTCGACGCCATATAAGTAAAGATAACGTCGTAGGAACAGAAAACGCTAAACTCTAGTTTTACGACATTAAATTATTAGCTAATGAATGGCACTTTGAACTATAGTGCTGATGATATTTTTACTTACTTTTAGAGCAGAGGAAAGTTTATGATATGTCGCAGAAAACTTACAGCGACATCGAAGAAACCGCAATAATGGAAACTGTTCTCACTCCAATGACTATTGTCGACTGGCGACTGAGCCACGTGACTTCGACAATGTTTCTCAACGGTTGAGCGAACTTAGAACTTTAAGTTACCAACACACAGTGAAATACGTAGGTGGTCCAACTTAGGCAACGGTCCATCTTCGGCAACTCTCCCCTAGATATTCCCTACTCGACAGTGTTATTTACGAAATTTTATGTATTTCTTAGAGACATTATTTATCGTGGTGTATTGTGATGAAGTGTATGAGCATATCTTGTCTTGCTTCAGTTTAGGTCCAGCCAAAGCTCTTTCCCACTATGTTAATCCCAGACTTGCAACACGATATGAGTAAACGTGTTGCCAGACGTTTCATCTGCCTGAAATTTTTAAAACTGGCTAACTCCCGTAACGCTACGAGCTGTATCTGATGAACAATGACCCATCGTTTTCAAATGTAACAAGGTATATTGACGATAGAGATTCTCGTTAGCGATGCACTGAAAAGATGCTAAGTATAATGTATTGGAGGATATATGAGAAACGTCGTGGACAAACAGGCAGAGTGATGACTCATTCAGAGTCGGAGGAAACCGGGCAGTGGCGACTTGAGGGCATCCTCGGTAACGAAGTTTAGCAGTTGACGATCAGAGACAAAAGAAACTGGCAGAAAATTGTTGACACCGCGGCATCGATGACAATCATGTCTCCTAAGGTAAACTGTAAGGAAACCGTCGATTCCACACTTCTGGAAATCGAATTCAATATAACCTCTGAGAGTTTTAAAATTCGTTCAGTATTTACTGTTGAAGCAGTGCATATGAAGTATATGAAATTTACAGGTCAATAGCTCGATCGGTACTCAGGTATCAGGATCGATGCATGTTGAAGGACCCCTATTACTACGGGGTGTAGCCGGAAGGGGCAGCAACGCAGTCGATGATTTTGACATACAAGCAACCATACAAATGGCGGAAACCGTATTGTTATACATTAATTTATAACGCCTGCTCGACCTGTCCACTTAGTTTTACAAGGGCATCCTTCATGTGAAACTCAGCTTACCCTTTTCTCACATGACATCTTGAGAGCCATGGATGAAGGGCGAAAGGCGGATTGTGTTTTTTTTCGACTTCAAAAAGGTGTTTGACGCCGTGCCACACTGCAGACTGCTAACGAAGATACGAGCTTATGGAATAGGTTCACAGATTTGTGACTGGCTCGAAGACTTTCTAACTAATAGGACGCAGTACGTTGTTCTCGACGGCGAGTGTTCATCAGAGACGAGTGTATCGTCAGGCGTGCCCCAGGGGGGTGAGATAGGACCGCTATTATTTTCTATCTATATAAATGATCTGATGGACAGAGTAAGTAGTAATTTGCGGCTGTTTGCTGATGATGCTGTGGTGTATGGGAGGGTGTCGTCTTTAACTGACTGTAATAGCATACAGGATGACTTAAACAAAATTTCTAGTTGGTGCGAAGAATGGTAGCTAGCTCTCAGTGTAGAAAAATGTAAGGCGATGCGCATGAGTAGGAAAAACAATCCCATAATGTTCGAATATAGCATTAGAATGGCAGCTAGCTCTCAATGTCGAAAAATGTAAGGTGATGCGCATGAGTAGAAAAAACAATCCTATAATGTTCGAATACAGCATCAGTAGTGAGCTTCTCGATGCGGTCGCGTCGTTCAAATATCTAGGCGTAACATTGCAGAGCGATATGAAATGGAACGAGCATGTAAGGACAGTTGTGAGTAAGGCAGACAGCCGACTTCGGTTTATTGGGAGAATTTTGGGAAGATGTACTTCACCTGTAATGGAGACCGCGTATAAAACGCTTGTACGACCACGTCTTGAGTATTGCTCAAGTATTTGGGACCCGCAGCAGATCGGTTTGAAGGAAGACATAGAGGCGGTTCAGAGGCGAGCAGCTAGATTTGTTACCGGTAGGTTCGACCAATGCGCGAGTGTCACGGAAATGCTCCGGCAACTCAATTGGGGATCGCTGGAAGAAAGACGACGTTCTTTTCGTGAATTTCTGTTAAGTAAATTTAGAGGGCCGGAATTTGAAGCTGAGTGTAGTACGATCTTGCTGCCGCCTACTTACATTTCGCGTAAAGATCACAAAGACAAGATAAGAGAAATTAGGGCTCGTACGGAGGCATATAGGCATTCTTTTTTTCCTCGTTCAATTTGGGAGTGGAATAGGAAAGGAAATGCCTAGTAGTGGTACAGTGTACCCTCCGCCACGCACCTTACGGTGAATTGCGGAGTATGTATGTAGATGTAGATGTAGTAGTGACCTTCTTGATGCTGTCGCGTCATTCAAATATCTAGGCGTAACACTGCAGAGCGATATGACATGGAACGAACATGTAAGGACAGTTGTGAGTAAGGCAGACATCCGACTTCGGTTTATTGGAAGAATTTTGGGAAGATGTACTTCATCTGTAAAGGAGACCGCGTATAAAGCGCTTGTACGACCACGTCTTGATTATTGCTCAAGTATTTGGGAGCCGCAGCAGATCAGTTTAAAGGAAGACATAGAAGCAGTTCAGAGGCGAGCAGCTAGGTTTGTTACTGGTAGGTTCGACCAATGCGCGAGTGTCACGGAAATGCTCCGGCGAGTCAGTTGGGGATCGCTGGAGGAAATACGACGTTATTTTCGTGAATTTCCGTTGAGGAAATTTAGAGGGCCGGAATTTGAAGCTGAGTGTAGTACGATCTTGCTGCCACCACAATGAGAAGATAAGAAAAATTAGGGCTCGTACGGAGGCATGTAGGCATTCTTTTTTTCCCTCGTTCTATTTGGGAGTGGAATAGGAAAGGAAATGCCTAGTAGTGGTACAGTGTGCCCGCCGCCACGCACCTTACGGTGGATTGCGGAGTATGTATGTAGATGGGCAGTGGGTTGACTATTCACACGTGTCAGTTGTCGTTCCACCATATCCCACACGTGCTGAACGGGAGTTGCAGCTTTTACGCACCCAATACTATAAAGCCTGTCGTGTAGCCAGCGTGTGTTGGACGAAAGCATTACACGAGAGAGCGCTCGCCAGGTCTGCTGCGATTTTTGCAGCCGTCTGTGTTGCGTGGTGGTTGGACTGTGTGAACTGCAAACTACCTTGTTTGTATTAGTTCGTAGCCAACCGTTGCATGTCCTAACCAGTCTACATATATTACTGTAGTTAGGATGACCACGAATACATTAGAAGTCGTTTGCAACACGTCGTTCGAAGATTTTCATATAATGCAGGTCGGAAAATTCATGTCGCAACACAGTAAAGATTTAATGAATTTATTTTTACTTTTATTTACTTTGCCGACTGCTATATATCTCCTCAGGAGATAACTGAAAGACACTGTCTGATACGGAAATTGTGTTTATTGACAAGACAAACTAGTCTTCTTCTGGAAACAAAACAAACTAACAAACATCTGAGACTAAGCCAAAAACAACAAACATCAACTAAAAGTTTTCTTCTTCACCAATTAGGTACAAGTCAGGGAGATAACGACAGCCAAGAGAACATCCTGGGAGACGGAGCCGGACGACATATTTCGTTGCGGGAAGTCCTGGAGGCGTATTGTTTATTGAGGTTTGCCGTAGCGACCACAGATAATCTATGTTCTTGCCTGATCTGCGATGCGTATAAGTTTGTGTTGTGTGTACACTATTCCTAAATCGGCACAATGTTCTAGCTTGGTTTATAATCGTAAATCTACTCAGTAGTTTATACATCAGGAGAAATTTAAATCTTTAACCGTTATAGTTACTTTAAATAACCATGCACAGCAGCGAAGATGCTGGTCTATCACGCCAAAGATATTTACTACACGTTTTAACATTTGCCGTCAAGCCACTCGATTCCGAATCTTAAAAACCACTCCCTTGTCCACAAAAATAATTCTACACTTGGTTCAAATCTTTCAAAATTCCAATCCAGTCTGATTTCCAATACTGTGTACTAATAATTAATGGCCGGCCGCGGTGGCCGAGGGGACTAAGGCGCTCCAGTCACGGTCTGCACGGCCACTACGGTCGGGGGTTCGAATCCCCCCTCGGGCATGGATATTTGTGCCGTCCTAGTTCGTAAGTAGTTCATAAGTAGTTTGTAAGTTTAGGGACTGATGACCCCGTAGTTAAGTCCAATAGACAGGACAAACATTTGAACATTTGAATAATTAATGTGACTGACCTTGCTTTGTGCGTTGCCACTCACAAACAGAGAAAATATTGTTTTAAGAACCATCGGGAACTTCCAAAATTGTAACCTTTAATTCGATCCCTTGTTGCCACTAAAAATTCCAATACATGTAGAACACAAGAAAATTAATTTAGTCGAACTCCAAATTATTTTGTTCTATCATAAACATGTCCAACATGAGGAATAAATCACCATTGGAATAATATTTTATTTCACAATATATCAGTGCTATATAACTCGTTGTAATCAGTACGCTCTAGTAACAACATTAACATCATTTAGATACTACGGAAACCAGCTCTCAATTTTAAATAAACATCATTCGTTTTACAATGACCTACATCACACTTTTCTCTTAGATTTTCTTTTTTTTTTTTTTTCTGCTGCGACGGGCGAAGACTGCTGCCACTGTGCGATGCTTTCCGCACCGTACATGCAACATAAGAACAAATACACAAAAAAACTCTCTATATCTAAGTTATTATAAAACTAAGTGCAAATCATTAATAAAAAAGATAATTATCACAATGTTTAAGCCCATGAGTCGTTGCTGCGGGACGTAATTCTTGCCCGTAACATTAACGGCACACTACAAGGTGAAGACTCATCAACAGGTGTGAGAATGTTTACGGGAACATTGCAACCAGCGTCGCCGCGCAACTGCCGCATTATGTCCAACTTGTGTGGTAATTCTCCGAAGCCACCATCCCGCCACTAGGAAATTCGTTCAATGCTTTGTGAGTGAGAATGTCCTGTCATTTGAAACTAACAATGTGAGTGTAGATCAGATGTGGCTTACATTCAAAGAAATGTTATCGACAGCTACTGACAGATTTATACGAAAGAAATTAAGATAAGAGAGGGCTGACCAGCAGTGGTAAAAAACACAAGTTATATAACACTTGCAAAAGCGAAGAGAAAGCATGCCTACTTTAAACAGACACAAAGTCGCCAAGACTGGTAATCACTTACAAAAACTCGAAATTTACCTCGAATATCAATGCGAGAAGCTTATCATGATTTTTGTGTCCCAGCCTCGTCGTAGGTGTCGGTGGCCGAGTGGAACGAGACCGACACAGTAACAAGACAGCACGCCGGTGCAGGTACGGAGGGGAGCAGCCAGAAACTACAAACACTAGAGTAAATTAGAAAGATATATTGCACAGAATGTAACAATACTTAACTTTTACATAGTACTGCAGAATGTTGATACATAGTTGTTAGAGGCCTGCCTAGTGCCTGTACAATAGCAAAGTCTTCAATGGTGCCTATCTGATTACGAAGGTCCTAACTGGTTGCTATCTCCGTCCGAAGTGCGAAGTGAACGATCCTTCAGTCGTGGCCACGAGCGGAGTTGTCGCAGAGGGCGCTCGTGGCTGTCGTCGTGAGAACGCCGCGCCGTGCGTGCCTGGCGGCGCGCGGCGAAAGTAAGTGGCGCGCACTTTGTACTTGTGCGACACCACACCCCTCCCCCCCAAACCGCCGCGCCGTCGTGGCGTAGGGCTGAGGGCCACGGCGACGGCACTGGGAGGAGGGCCTGGGCGGGGGCGTTACTGGTGGGACGGGCGTCGTAGCTGAGGCCGGGATCGAGACGCCGTCCGCGCCCCGGCATCCGCCTTGAGATCCTCCAGGGAACCCGCCGAAACCTGGGGAAGGGCGCCCGCCCCCGCCCAGAGGGAGCAGGTCATCTTCTTCTGAGGTACGTGGCCCAAGCTGGGGGGGCCTGCACGGTCCCGGAGTCCCTCTCGGTGACGCTGTCATCTGCGGCGGCGACAGCGGCGGCGTCGCGTCGATCTCCATCGGGACGATCTCGTAGTCCGGGGACGTACGATGTGGTTGTGCTCCCTGGCGGTGAACTGGGTCTGGAATCAAGAAACCGGAGACAGGATCGCGCGGCCTGTGCAAGCGCAATTGGTTTGCGTGGCGCCGCAGCTCCGACCCTGTGGAAGAACGTACAACATACATATTGCTACCGAGCACGCGCTGAATGGTGCCCGGCAACCATGTCTTCTTGTTTCCAGCAAACACCCTGTACAGCACCGGCGTAGAAACCTGAAAACGTGTAGCGCCATACGAACCGACTCGGTGCGTGGGAGGCTGCAGCAGGTGAAGGAGAGTGCGGTGACGGCGGCCGTGTAGCAGCTCGGCAGGAGACGGGCTGTCACGTGGCATGCACCGATACGTAGACAGGAAAATTTGAAGAGCTTGCTGCCTGGAGTGCTGACCTTTCATCTTCTCCATGTGAGACTTGAATGTTCGAACGAAACGTTCTGCTTCACCATTGGACTGAGGGTGAAAAGGTGCGGTGGTTATATGCTGAATGCCATTCACACGACAAAACTGTTGAAATTCCGCACTAACAAACTGAGGTCCATTGTCACTGACGATAGTTTCAGGCAAACCTTCGATGCAAAACACTGATGGTAAGGCACTGATCGTACTAGACGCCGTCGTTGAGTTCATGGCAATCACAAAAGGAAACTTGCTGAAAGCGTCTACAACGATTAACCAGCGCGTATTCCAGAAAGGTCCGGCAAAGTCAATATGTAAACGTTGCCATGGTCCCTTGGGGCGTGGCCAATCTGAGAAACGTTGCGGAGGAGCCGCCTGATGCTCCGCACAAACAGTACACTGTGACGTCATGTCCTCTATCTGAGCGTCCATACCAACCCAGGTACAATGACGTCTGGCCAGTTGCTTTGTCCTAACAATGCCCCAATGTCCTTGATGCAGGAGGCGTAACACTTCTCGTTGCAGGGAACGAGGAACAATCACTCTTATTTGGTCGTTGTCGGTATGCAACAACAGTACACCCTGACTTAAAGATAATGCATGACGTTGTGCAAAATAACGTCGAACCAGAGGCCGATCAATGTCTTTGGCTCTGGCAGGCCACCCTGAGCGAACAAAACGTGCTACCACACTTAAGTCTACATCCGCAGCTGTTTCCTGTGCAACCCGACGAGAGTTCAAAGGAAAGTCTGCGACAGCGGAAGCATCTCTGGAGTCTGACAACATGCCATTTCTGAAGAATCAAATGATACATCCTGGCCAACCGGAAGTCGGGAAAGCGTGTCCGCGTTGGCATGTTTAGTGGTAGGTCGGTACAAAATCTCATACTGATAATTTGACAATATCAAGGACCATCTCTGAAGCTTTTGTGCCGTACGTGGCGGAATCGGCTTTGTGGGTGAGAACAACGACGTGAGAGGCTTGTGGTCTGTCAACAAATAGAATTTTCTGCCATAGAGATAATGATGAAACTTTGTGACGCCGTAAATGATTGCTAAGGCCTCCTTTTCTATCTGACTGTAATTCTGTTGCGTCGGCGTCAGTAGCTTGGATGCAAAGGCAATAGGACGATCATGACATCCAATACGATGTGACAGAACTGCACCCACACCGTACGACGAGGCGTCAACTGCTAGCACTACAGGCTTCTGTGGGTCAAAGGGAATCAAACATGCATCACTGAGTAGTGCCGACTTTAGTTTGTCAAAGGCAACCTGACAATCTTTAGACCATACAAAAGGAACATTCTTCCGACGTAAGTGATGCAGTGGAGCTGCAATCTGAGAGGCATTGGGAATAAATCTAAAATAATAGTTAAGCTTTCCCATTACTGCTTGCAATTCATGCACATTCTTAGGAGGAGGCAAATCTTTGATTGCTCTAAGATGTGACTGTAACGGATGTATTCCTTGGGCATTAATCACATGGCCTAGGTACTCTATTTCAGTTTGAAAAAACGAACACTTTGCTTTATTGCAACGTAGACCTGCTGCAGTCAAAACTTTGAAAAGGCACTCCAGGTTTGCTAAATGTTCTTCAACTGTACGTCCGGATACCACAATATCATCTAAATAGTTCGAACAACACGGTACAGAAACTCAGCTGTTCCAAAAAACGCTGAAAAATAGCGGGAGCGGAAGAACTGCCAAAGGGTAGGCGTTGAAATTGAAAAAGGCCCATGTGAGTATTAATGACGAAAAACTTTTTTGACTCGTCATCAAGTGGAATCTGTAAGTATGCCTCTGCTAAATCAATCTTGGAAAAGAAGCGAGACTGTCCTAATTTGTCCATCAGTTCCTCAGGTCTGGGCAGAGGGTAAGTGTCTACAATTGTTTGACTGTTCACTGTTGATTTGAAGTCCGCACAGAGACGAAGTTTTCCTGACGGCTTGGGTATAATTACTATAGGCGAGGCCCACTGACTCGCAGAAACAGGAGAAATCACCCCACTATCTTGCCAACGTTTAAGTTCTTCGGCAACTGAATCACGCAATGCGATAGGCACTGGTCTAGCTTTACGAAATTTGGGAACTGCAGATTCTTTTAAAGTTACATATGCCACGAAGTCTCTTGCACAACCTAGTTCCGGCGAAAACAAGTCACTATATTTGTCACACAATGCATTGATTTTATCCTGAGGCACTATTGACGAAATTTGAAGCACATCTCTTTGAATTGATAAACCAAACAAGTCAAAAGCATCTAGTCCAAAAATGTTCTGCGTAGATTTGGCCTGAAGAACTACAAAAGCAACGGTTTTTGTCACACCTTGAAAAGAGGCAGGCAGGCTACACGTTCCTAGCACGGGAATAGTTTGTCCTGTATATGCTGTTAACACTTGCTGTGACGGCAACAGTTTTGGCGAATCCAGAAGTTCATAAGTGTCTTTTTTTATTAATGTAACAGCGGAACCAGTATCAAGCTGAAATTGCACAGTCTTATTGTCAATGGAAAGATTCACAAAAAGTTTTTGCTTGCGGCGCTCGACAGGTGCGCGAATGTGGGCAACGTCTGCTACGGTTTGTTTACTGCGCTTGCGCGGGCCGCGTAGTGAAGGAAGCGGCTCAGACTCGGCACGCAGGGGATTAACAACACTGTCACTAGATGGCACTACCGCCGGATCGGCGTCCGCGCAACGCGAGGCTACTGCACTAAAATTACTTTCAGTATCTACAACAAGTCTACTGTCACTAGCTACACAGTACTGGGCACTATTACAAGGAGCAGTTGCAGAAGGCACTATTTTCACTACAGGAATGCACTGTTCATAGTCATTTTGCTTGTCCCGAACCCTTTTCCGTTGCACTGTTTTACGCGCTCGTCGGCGCTTGCTACGTGGTGCACTATATAGTTTTGCAATAGGTGCAGAAGAATGTTCTTGCATTTTAGAATCAAGCAAAGCACTGTTCAATTCCACAGCGTGTATAACGTTTATTGTATGCACTGCTCTCGCCCTGTGCGAAGCACCATGTCCAACGTTACTGTTCTTTGAGTTTTTAATTTGCATACACACAGACCGCACATGTCCCGATTTGCCACATTGATAACAGGTTGCGTTGCGACTTGGGCACTGTGCACGTTTGTGGCGAGATACACACTGGGGGCAAGATTTACGAACATTTTTCTGAAAAGAGCGTTGGCGCCCGTTATTCAAATCACTGTTTCTAACACGACGGGGCGACCTTTGTGTCGCACTTTTACACTGGCTACTGTTCACTGTCTGTTCAGCACGGCCTGTACTATTTAAAGAATCACTAGTGCTATACTGAGAACTACGGCTAGGAAAGCGTCCGTTGCGGCGCACTGAATTTACACTGTGGCTTTGCATTTCTACATCTGCTAAGTCAAAAGTATCATGCGCTTCAATAAGCTGCAGTACACTGTCTAATGAGGGGTCAGACTGTTTCAGAATTGCTGCTCTAATTCTGGGGTCCTGAATATTCTGCGTAATCGCATCCCTCAACATCACGTCACTATACGAAAGTCCACAAGAGCAAGTAAATTTACATTGGCGGGTTAAGCCCTTCAATTCCGTAATCCACTCTTGGTGTGACTGCTGCGGTAATTTTTTAAGTCTGAAAAATCGGTATCGTGCAGCGGCTACAAGAACTTTTCTCTCATAATGAGCATTCAGTGCATCTACAATTTGTTCAAAGTCTACATCACGAGGAGATGCGTGCGGGAATAGTTTTTGCAGTAACACGAAAGTTTTGGGGCCCACCACAGACAATAAAAGATGCTTAACAGTCTGACCTGTAAGTTGATGAGCCGCGACGAGTTCTTGAAACTGCGCCAGATAATCACTCCATTCTTCCTCACGTTCGTTGTATTGGCGAAACGTAGGAAGTGTTGCGGCGGCAGGTGTGGGCTGCTGAAGCGGCGGCTGTTGTTGTTGGTTAGCTGCCTGCGCTGTGAGCTGGGACACCGCCTGGAGGAGTTGCGTTATTTGCGCCGTCTGTAACTGAATAATTTCCATTAAGTTTGGGTTCGGGGTAGTGGCCATGCTGACCGATTAGGCGCCGCGCATACAAGTAAATTATAACAAAACAGAAATGCAATATGAAAGAGGACACTCTGCAACAAAAAAGTCCACAAAACACGTAACAAAATATCTTCCCCCAAAATTCTTATAATAAGGGTGGGTGGGCGGGAGCAATTTTTGCGTGCTCCGACTGCTGCTGTCTGGCTGCTGTAAGCGGGCTGGTCCAAGGTTCTATCACTCCTCGTCGCCACTTTTGTGTCCCAACTTCGTCGCCGCTTTTGTGTCCCAGCCTCGTCGTAGGTGTCGGTGGCCGAGTGGAACGAGACCGACACAGTAACAAGACAGCACGCCGGTGCAGGTACGGAGGGGAGCAGCCAGAAACTACAAACACTAGAGTAAATTAGAAAGTGATATATATATATATTGCACAGAATGTAACAATACTTAACTTTGACATAGTACTGCAGAATGTTGATACATAGTTGTTAGAGGCCTGCCTAGTGCCTATCTGATTACGAAGGTCCTAACTGGTTGCTATCTCCGTCCGAAGTGCGAAGTGAACGATCCTTCAGTCGTGGCCACGAGCGGAGTTGTCGCAGAGGGCGCTCGTGGCTGTCGTCGTGAGAACGCCGCGCCGTGCGTGCCTGGCGGCGCGCGGCGAAAGTAAGTGGCGCGCACTTTGTACTTGTGCGACACCACAATGATTTTACAACGAAATACTGTCACGTAATTTGGTAGAAAATCTTTAAAATTCTGCTTGTAAGTAATGTCTACTAGCGGAAAATACAATCAATACCTTCACTAGGCGATAGCAATGGTGGTGCTATTGACAGCTTTCGGCTAAAGCAGAATTTCTATACATAGCTTTACGAAATTCCTTTTACCAAAGAAGGCGAAGGAAATACTCGCGAATTCGCTTCAAGAGCAGCTGCCAGCATGCGAAATTTGGAAGTAGATATCGCTGGAGTATTAACGCAACTCACATCACTTAATAAAATTAAGTCGCCCGGTACCAATTGTACACGAGTTAGGTTCCTTTCAGAGTATGCTGATGCAATGGCCCCATATGATATACAATCGCACGCTCAATAAAAGATCCATATCCAAAGACTGGAAAGATGCACAGCTCACTGAAAAATTCAAGAAAGGCAATGAGCATGTTTCGCAAAATTACTGGCCTATAGCAGTGACGTCGGTTTGCAGCAGGGTTTTAGAACATATTCTTTCCTAAAACACAATTAACCAACTCTACGAGAACGACATATTGACCCATAGTCAACACGGATTCAGAATGTATCGTTCTTGTGAAACACATTAGCTCTTAAGTGACATAATGTGAAGACTGCTGTCGAGAAGGGGTCTGAAGTCGATCCATATTTGTAGATTTCCGAAAAGCCTGTGACACTGAACCTCAGGAGCATCTTGTAATTTTCAAATGTTCGTAAACCTATTGAAACAAAGTGCTTTGGTCATCAGTCCCTATACTTACAAACAAACTAATTCTTCTCTAAGGACAACACACAACCCACACCCACGTCCGGCGGGAACGGCAGCCCAGTCTGTAGCATGACGCCTTAGTCCACGCGGCAATTCCGCCCGGCGAAGGGTCTTCTAATGCAATTGCATGCTTATGGAATATCGCCACAGTTGTGAAATTGCACAATGTATTATAATTGACTTAAAGTCATCGAGAAAAACAGCAGTAATATCTTGCGTTGACCAGGGAAATGTTATAGGACCCCTACTGTTCATACCTTAACAAACGATTTAGGAGACAATGTGAGCAACTCTCTTACACTGTTCGCGGATGATTCTGTCATTTACAGGTTTGTAAAGTCACCAGAAGGTCACAAGCAATTGCAAAATGATTTAGGTAAGCTATCAGCACGGTACAAAAATTGACAATTGAAACTAAATAGTAGTAAGTGTGAAGTCAACCATATGAGCACTAAAAGAAATCCGTATAATTTCATTTACGCGATAAATCAGTCAAATTAACACGACATAAATTCAACGTAATACCTAGGAACAATAATCAGGAACAAATTAAATTGGAAAGAACACACAGAAAATATAGTAGAGAAGGAGAACCAAAGGTTACGTTACAGTGGCAGAACACATACGGTATGTTGCAACAGCGCTGCTAAAGAAACTGCCTACACTACTTCTGTGCTTCCTCTTTTGGAGTATTGCTGCGCATTGTGGTATCCCCACAAATTGGGACTGACGGACGATTTAGAGAAATTTCACAGAACGTCAACTCTTTTTTGTATTGTCGCATTATAGAAGGGAGAGTGACACTGATATGATGGACGAATTGGGATGGCAATCATTAAAAGAAAGGCATTGTTCATTGCGACGAGATTTATTTGCGAAAATCCTTTCACCCACTTTCTCTTACGAATGCCAACACATTTTTGTTAGCACCCACTGACATTGTAAAATAAGATAAATCAGATCGAAAATAGAGAGATTTAGATTTCAATTTTTCCTGCGGACTATTAAAGAATGCAACACTAGAGAGATACTATAAAAGCGATTTGATGAACCCTCTGCCATGCACTTAAATGTGATTTGCGGAGTATTTATGCGAACATTACCTTTTAAATGATACCCACATATGGTACTCTGGTAGCTATATCTGTATGCACTCTACTGGCAGACGAAACCATGAGTATTGGAATGACAGTGGTCTCAGCACAGACTCATTACATCAAGAGGGTAGCATAATACACAAGTGTGGAGGGGAGGGCAAGCAATCATACCACGAGTCATTAAAAATTAATTAATGGGTGCACGAGCACAGATTGATGATTGATGACATCGCGATGGTATCATATTACACAAGTGTTGAGGGTGAAAGACGACCGTCTGTCGTCTTCCATATATTTTTTGTATAGTTCTGTAAAGTTATAATTTATTTAATGTCGTTAGATTATCATTTTGTTAAAATTTGAACCCCACTCTTTTCAAGGCTTGAGGAATAGCCTTTTTTATTTCATGTGTTAAAATATTAGTTAATATTGCTAGGTTTTTCTTATTTTGTTATGTTAATAATTTATTATTATATTCATTAATAAGGCATAAGTACGGCTTCTCCGCTACGCCACTGTCCCTGTGAGAATGTGCACTTGTTGTACTTTTAAGTGTGTGCGAGGATCTATGGCTGTTTGAATGTGGGGAGTGATAGCTCGCTTTGCATCGTTCTCTCTGGCTTAGAATCAATAGCTGCTCGTGCTACCAAAGAGGTTTCTACACCCTTTGGTTACAGTCTAGTTAGCGATCCTTCCCTCCAGCTCGAATCTCGCTGTCCGTCCCCACCACCGCTGTTTTCTTGGATTTTCCGGCTTCCGGTTGCTCCCCGCGTCCGGTAGCAGTTTTTCCGCCTCATGACCGCTGGATCTTCATTCTTTACTGGTCGTCTGGTGAGGTAAGGTTGGTTCTGCTCTTGTTTCTGGAGATGATAGCGTTTCATTGACTAGCATGTTTAACTAAGATTCGTGATCTTAGAATCATTTCTTTGGAATATTTTCTCCATTCGTGTGCGGAAATGTGTTCTCGTTTTTCAATCCAGTGATTTCCAATAGATAAATGTGGTGTGTGTAATTATAGTTGCAGTTTGGTAATGGCTTGGTATGTTAAAACCTTTTGTGATCATGTGGCTTTGTATGAAGTGTAAATACTTTCTAGCTTTGGGGGGCCCGATTTCTAATAGGTGATATGTTCATTTTTGTACAGTGCATGTAAAAATCTTCTTATAGTTTCCTTTCGTGAGTGATATGTGTTCAACGTGGTTGGTTCATAGAACAAAGCCTTCAGCTTCCACTTTTGTTGTTCCATGCTCATCAGGCAAGTAACTATGCGGGTATCCTTCTGATTTCCACTACTATTGCGCGATATTCTCTCCCCGGAAGTACGCAATCCGGATCGGCCGATCGGCGGGGGCCTGGTCGACATTCGGCGACAGCGGCACTTCGCGGCGGCAGGCAACACGCGAAGACGCAGGGCACAGAAACGTACGAAATACGAGCTAAGAAACACGAGACAACAAATACCGCACAAGCAATGCAACTGTAGCGATTTGAAAGACGTGAAATATGATAAAATTTGATAAATTTCGACACTAGAATCGAGAGTAAAGTGAAGAGAACATACATAGAGCAAAGAATTGAGGTAAAACATATACAGAATTAAAACTGCCACGGTGGTTAAAATCACACAGAGATAGAAATTAAAAAGTCCAGGGTGGTTAAAATCACATTGGTGGAGCACACTACACGATGACGAAGACACTGCTTAAAACACTAAAAAATGTTGAAATGTTTGTACAGTCTATGGGACTTAACTACGGGGTCATCAGTCCCTAAACTTACAAACTACCTATGTACTACTTACAAACTAGGACGGCACAAATATCCATGCCCGAGGGGGGTCGGATTGCAGCCTATCGCGCTTGCAGTTTATCGTATAGCGACATTGCTGCTCGCGTTAGTCGCGATCCAATGACTGTTAGCAGAATCGGTGGGTTCAGGAGGGCAATGCGGAACGCCTTGCTGGATCCCGACGGCCTCATATCACTAGCAGTCGAGATGACAGGCATCTTATCTGCATGGCTGTAACGGATCGTGCAGCCACGTCTCGATCACTGAGTCAACAGATGGGGACGTTTGCAAGACAACGACCATCTACACGAACAGTTCGACGACGTTTGCTGCAGCATGGACGACGTTTGCAGCAGCATGGACTATTAGCTCGGAGACCATTGCCGCGGTTACCCTTGACGCTGCATCACAGACAGGACCGCCTGCGATGGTGTACGAAACGACGAACCTGGGTGCACGAATGAAAAACGGTATTTTTTCGGATGAATCCAGGTTCTGTTTACAGCATGATGATGGTCGCATCCGTGTTTGGCGACATCGCAGTGAACGCACATTGGAAGCGTGTATTCGTCATCGCCATACTGGCGTCTCACCCGGCTAGATGATATGGGGTGCCATTGGTTACACGTCTCGGTCAACTCTTGTTCGCTTCAACGGCACTTTGAACAGTGGCTGTTACATTTCAGATGTGTTACGACCCGTGGCTCTGCCCTTCATTCTATTCCTGCGAAACCCTACATTTCAGCAGGATAATGCACGACCGCATGTTTCAGGTTCAGTACGGCCTTTCTGGATTCGGAAAATGTTCGACTGCTGCCCTGGCCAGCACATTCTCCATATCTCTCAGCAATTGAAAACGTCTGGTCAATGGTGGACGAGCAACTGGCTCGTCACAATACGCCAGTCACTAGTCTTGATGAACTGTGGTTTCGTGTTGAAGCTGCATGGGCATCTGTACCTGTACACGAGCTCAATGCCCAGGCGTATCAAGGCCGTTATTACGACCAGAGGTGGTTGTTCTGGGTACTGATTTCTCAGGATCTGTGCACCCAAATTGCGTGAAAATGTAATCACATGTCGGTTCTAGTATAATATAGTTGTCCGATGAATACCGGTTTATCATCAATTCTTCTTGATGTAGCAATTTTAATGGCCAGTAGTGTATTTTTCAGTGCTGCCTGTGGTACTTTCGAAAGTGAATAATGTAGGTGGCCGGCCGTGGTGGCCGAGGGGACTGAGGCGCTCCAGTCACGGTCTGCACGGCCACTACGGTCGGGGGTTCGAATCCCCCCTCGGGCATGGATATTTGTGCCGTCCTTAGTATAAGGTAGTTCATAAGTAGTTTGTAAGTTTATGGACCGATGACCCCTAGCTATACAAACATTTGAACATTTTGAATGTAAGTAGATTACATGTAATGCGTCAGCGGGTAGCGCTCGCGCTCGCTAGGTTAGGAACGGCAGAGCAGCCAATCAGGAGTCGAGTTATACCGGCCAATAAGATTTATTTGACGGTGAACAATTGAATGTCCAAATGCTTGTTAAGTTTATGGGACTTAACTGCTGGGTCATCAGTCCCTAAACTTACAAACTACTTATAAACTACATTATATAAAGACAAACATCCATAGCCGAGGGAGGATTCAAATCCCCGACGGGGAACGGCCTCGCCCATCGGAGTATAGCACCTCAGTGCGCTCGGTCACTCCGCTTGGCGACGGTGAACAGAAAAAGTGGATGCTCTTTTAAAACCCATTGCCGGTAATTTTGATGAACGCTAGCAAACGACAAATATTTAGGGTACTGATAGGAAGTGTAATTTGTTTATCGTCAAAAACTCTTTACGTGCACCGCTTCGATTTGTGTGCATAGTACAATTGTAACGCTCTTTCTTATTGGCCCTGGCTACGCGACTCCTGATTGGCTGCTCTGCCGTTCCTAAACTAGCGGGCGCGACAGCTAGCCGCTGACGCATAAAATTCAGTTTAACAGTCAGGCAGTCTCCATGTGGCACGCCAAGCAGTTATCGAACAACACTAGCTATCTTAAATTGAAGTGACGTTTCGTATTGGAAGTATAATGGCGTCATCTCATTGGTCAACAAAAAGGAAATGTAAGGTAGCTACATCATTCAATGTGGAATGGGAATTATAGTACTTTTTCGTGTCGTTGGAAGGCCATGCGAAGTGCTTATTATGTAACTGCACGGTTACAAGCTGGAAAATAATACTCATTGGATTGTCATTACAATACCATGCACAGTGAGAAAATGCTGAAGACGGAGAAAAGATGCTGAATGAAAAGAAGGCTGGGCCACGGTGGCCGAGGACACTGAGGCGCTTCAGTCACTGTCTGGCAGATTAATGTTTGCTGCATGTTGTATTTAGCTGAATTCATTGTAATAGATGCTGATATGACGATAGGCCAAAGGTATTGTGGTTTCGTGGATGGGTGGCATCCTACTGGTGGGCTTCCAGCGTAGCGTTAGCAACTTGGTTATGCTCGGTGTCTGTTTATTAATCGTTTTGTAAATGCGAGTAATCAGTAAAGTACGGCACCTGTGTCTTACGCTGACTAGTCCTAGTCCCCCTCTTGTTGTCGGTAAGGTCAGGGTGTCGAAGGATACTTTAATGATATGGCCTCTCACGACGTACCAACAGAACGCCTTTTGCATGCTGTCTGGCCAGCCGCGGTCGGGTGTTCGAATCCCCCCTCGGGCATGGATATTTGTGCCATCCTTAGGATTAGCTAGTTCATAAGTAGTTTGTAAGTTTAGGGACTGATGACCCAGTAGTTAAGTCCCATAAGCTATGCAAACATTTGAACATTTGAAACGTGGAACACGTTGGGCTGTACATTAAATTTCTATTTTCATTGGTGTGATTAGCTAATTCGTCATTGCGTCATTTACCATCGCGAAACCACCTGAAAATACTTTAATATAGCAATTTACAGTATATATTAAAATTCTGGAAAAGAAAGTCAACTTTGGGTCACAAAATTACTAAGTTTTTCTTCGATTCGTGTTTTGGATATTTTCTGAAGTTTCGTGTAGTGATTCTGCCATACAAACAGTAATTGATACCTAAACAGTAAATGATTTGCTTGTTTTACGGTTCTTCGACCACATTATAGTGCTGCGCTTCCTCTGTTACTTCGTTTACGTTGAATCTGAACACAGGACAGTCCAGTGCAGAGCAGTGATGTGCGGTCTCACTCTTTCCGCAGCTATCTCTCTCGCTCCGCTGCCGACACTATCGGCCGGGGCGGTGAACTACAGTGAACTGTGCTAGAGGATTAAAAAGAAACAACAGTTACCCGCGTAAAGACTTTTATGAATAGTTGGGATTAGCAGTACATAATGAATCCTGTGCATTGTAGCGAAAGAATGATTTCCGCAGTATCTTGCATGCAGCCTTTAATTGTTCAAATATCTTTTAAAACTGAACAGTAATTCTAAATTTGCCTTCTTTTAATAGTCAAGATTACGTGTAATCAGTTAACATGGATAGAACGCATCCATTTTTCGCGATAGAAAAAGAGTCTTATTCTGTAGCTCTTTAACTGAATGTGTCCTGTAATTTTTCAGAAATTTACCAGGATTTATAAATTTGTTACTTTGACGTAGGCTACTAAACAAGGTTTGAACCTCACATTTGCAGTTTGAAAAGTAAATAATATTAGCGTAAACTTTCATTTCTTCAGTTGGGCAAACAATGGTCATGGGCGCCATCTGTTATTCGACTACATGAACTAATGATACATTCCTTCATATCGTTATTGTTTGAATCTGAAACAGAGAACGGATGTGAATATGCGGGCAAGTACAACTATCCCTCAGGTATTCGTGTTTGTTGCATTCTTCCTGTTTGTGACCTGTCAGCAAAAATAGTGTATTTGTGAAAGAGCTTGGGTTCTCGTACAATAGTCGAATGAATCTAACCGTACTAGAAATTTGCGGGTGAAGATGAAGCTTTCGGAAGGTCCGAAGTCGCTTGCGTTGTGTATATGAATCAACCAGGAACGGTGACCAACACGACCCGTACGGACAAAATCCGTACTTAAAAAGAATCCACAGGCGACGAAGATGCCCTTCCTTTTGACTGACTCATTGTTCTATCAGACATGTGAATTTCGCGAACGATGAAATTTGCTTTAAGAGGTAGATGTGCGTGTAGTAGACGTTATTTCGTATACTATAACGTAATGAACTGATAGAGCATATCTTGTCTTGCTTAAATTTGGTACCAGCCTTTCGCGGCCGGACGCGTGAGCGGAGCGGGTTAGCTGGTGCCGTTCGCTTTCTGTTTACTTCGCGCGCGCTTATATATTGTGCTTAGTAATGGAGTCACAAGTGCGAAAGTACACATTAAAGTTCAGTTTTAGTTTTGGTGTTCAACGACCGAAGATCTATGAGTTCGACGACTGGTTTCATGAATTGTTCAATGTACCCGAAGAAGATTTATTTGGAATGGCCTACGACTTTATAAGCAACGTCTACACTGTGAAATTAAGAAACGACGAGCTTTGCCGACGGATTGTGGACAAGACCAACGGAATTGCTAGGTACAAGGCGGGGTGAGTGATGTTACAATTACGTATGCTGGACTAAGCCTTAGAACCGTAAAAGTACATCTATTGAGTTCGACTATATTAAACAGCCTCTTTCAAAGTACGGCACCGTTTATATTGTAACTGCTGACCAATGGGGTGGCAATCTAATATATAAAGCAGAGTGTCCGTATATATCTACGTGTTGCATAAAAATCTACAGTTTCCATCCAATCTTTTTCAAATTTTAAACACGTAAGCTTCAATCCATGAGGACGGTCGCCATAAGTGCAAGAATCACGTACGATACATAGCTCACGAGATATGACGTCATAAACAATGAGATGCGCGGAAAACACCGCATTTAGGACAATGCTGCTCATTTTCTCCTAAACCACTGGACCGATTTCAACCAAATTTGGTATACACATTCCTTACCGTGAGATAACAATTGCTGAATGGTTAAGAATCACATACGGCGCATGGATCAAAATATATTACGTCGTAACCAATAGAAATCCCAAAAAATGCCATATAATGCGGCGAGACTTTCGAAATACACTGTATGAGAATGACAGTACTTAGCGACTTGTAACAAACTTTAAACAGAATTTCAAACCTTTATTAAACTTTTTCTCACAGGCACTCATAGTAAAATGATGCAAGGAAAAAAGTTTCTCGCTTAATACTTTTCCGCTGTTTATGGAGTAAAACTACGGCTCTCGGTATGTTACAATTTATAATTTCAACACTACAAGTTGTAGCGACAGGAAATTTTACATGCAGTACACACATATATAGTTGAATGTAGCTCCTAAATTGTATCACATTCCGACACGTAGTTCATGAGCTTTGAGCACGTAAACAGTAACGTTCATGGAAAACCGCCCCATCACGCACCAAATTTTAATCTATTACTTCTTTACTAATAATTGCATTCCGAAAAGATTTTACAGACATCAGCCCTTATACAGATGATTATATACCTGAAAAATGGCAGGAATAAATAAATAAATATCCGAGCAACGCCGGGTTTTCAGCTAGTATTCATTATAAAGTAGACAACGGTGTACGGTCTGTCAAGATTGACTTGCAGTCTCACATTCCGTCTTTCATAAACGTGTGCGGTTTCAAGGCCCTTGTTGTCTACGAGGGACAGCCTCGTACTTGTTCTGCGTGCAACGCGCCAGGTCATCTTAGAGCAGAATGCCCGCGTAGGCGGCCTGTCCAGCTCCCTGTCGAGAGAGACGCGGAAGGCGGGCAGCGCGCGCAGTACGCCACGGTCGCCAGCCGCCTGCTCCCGCGCGAGCACGTAAATGGGCCCTGCCCTAGAGCACTGTATAGGGCAAGCAGAACAACCCGCCATTTTGAATCCCAAGTTGATGTTGTTGTTGTTTGGATGTTTTAGGGGGACAAAACTACGAAGGTCATCAGTCCCCCATTCCATCGTTAGGCATCATAGCAAAAGGTGTTTACACGTAAAAGAACCTAGAGCGGAAAACAACTAAGGGGGAGAAATATCCCCCGAGTCAGTTAAAAGACAACAAAGTCGGCAAGAGACAACTAAAACAATGACAGTCACTCAGTTGAACAGAGTAACGTCAAGAAATAAAATGTAAAAGCCGACGTCTGTGGCTGACCGACCGTGAGACTAAAAACAGGAAAAGTCAGCCACACGGAAACAAAGGGAAACCTCCAATCGGAGGGCATGACAGGACGGACACAGACACTGAAGAAAAGCTTTCAATGGAGGGGTAAAAACCATTGTCCCGGATAAAACTTAAAACAGTATCAGCCGTTTTGGCATCGTCAATTAAAACTTGGGATAAAAGCGCAGGAAAATGTAAACTCCACCGCAGAGGGGCTAAAACAGGGCATTCTACTAGGATGTGTGCCACCGTCAGGCGGGCGCCACAGCGACACATAGGCGGTTCCTCGCCACGAAGGAGATGACCGTGTGTCAGCCATGTATGGCCAATGCGGAGCCGGCACAGGACTACGGAGTCCCGGCGGCAGGCCCGCATAGAAGATCGCCACACAGTCGTCGTCTCCTTGATAGCCCTGAGTTTGTTGGCTGTTACCAGGCTACGCCACTCGGTGGCCCAGAGCTCACGCACTCTATGCTGCAGCACCGTCCGCAGATCAGCATCCGGGAGGCCGATCTCTAAAACAGGCGCTTTAACAGCGTGCTTGGCCAGCATATCAACATGTTCATTGCCCGGAATACCGACATGGCCTGGGGACCAGAGGAACACCACTGATCGACCGGACCTGTCAAGGGCAGATAGGGCCTCCTGAATTCCCAACACCAGAGGAGACCGCGGAAAACACTGGTCAAGGGCTCTAAGGCTGCTCAGGGAGTCACTGCAGATGAGAAAGGACTCACCTGAGCAGAACCTGGCGTGCTCGAGAGCGCGGGAAATAGCGACCAGCTCTGCAGTATAGACACTGCAGCCAGCCGGCAGAGAGTGCTGTTCAACATGGGTGTTATGAGCGAACGCAAAACCAACCTGGCTCTCAACTTTCGAACCATCCGTGTAAATTACATCGTGTCCAGGAAATCCAGCTACGAGTGCTAAAAACTGGCGACAGAGGGCTTCAGGTGGAACTGAGTCTTTGGGTTCACAGGCCAAGTCCAGGCAAATAGACGGCCTAGGCAGGCGCCACGGAGGCGCGCGTGTGTGGACCCGATATTGAGGTGGCAGTGGGTAAGACTTAAGTTCCTGCAGCAGTGACTTGACCCTGAAGGCGATCGTATTACCCGACCTGGGTCGTCGTCGTTGGTCATGGACGACCATGCAGGAGAAAAGAACACGGTGGTTTGGATGGCTTGACGAGCTGTGTACGAGCGCTGCATAGGCTGCAAGCAGTTGTCGGCGACGGATCAACAAAGGCGGTACCCCGGCCTCGGCAAGCAAGCTGGTCACAGGGCTGGTACGAAAGGCACCCGTCGCGATGCGAACCCCACAGTGGTGAAAGGGGTCCAGCAAGCGCAATGCTGAGGGTGACGCAGAGCCGTAGGCGACACATCCAAAATCTAAACGGGACTGCACCAGAGCCTGATAGAGTCGCAACAGGGTGGAGCGGTCAGCTCCCCAGGAAGTATGGTCCAGGTGGCGGAGGATATTGAGGTGGCGCCAGCACTCCCGTTTTAGTTGACGGATGTGGGGGAGCCACGTCAGCCGTGAGTCGAAAACGAGCCCCAAAAAACGATGAGTGTCCACGACCTCTAATAGGTCGTCACCGAGATACAGTTCGGGCTGAGGATGAACCGTTTGAAGCCGACAAAAGTGCATAACACTCGTCTTTGCAGCAGAGAACTGGAAGCCGTGGGTAAGAGCCCAGGACTGCGCCTTCCTAATGGCTCCCTGCAGCCTACGTTCGGCGACGTGAGTGCTGGAAGAGCTAAAATAGATACAAAAGTCGTCAGCATATAGTGAAGGGGATGCTGACGACCCAACTGCTGTAGCTAAGCCGTTAATGGCTACTAAAAATAAGGGGACACTCAAAACAGAGCCCTGAGGAACCCCATTTTCCTGCACATGAGAGGTACTACGAGAGGCACCTACTTGGACACGAAAAGTACGGACAGCTAAAAAGTTTTTAATAAAAATCGGGAGTGAGCCCCAAAGACCCCAACCATGTAACGTGTGAAGTATGTGGTGTCGCCAGATCGTATCATATGCTTTTTGCATGTCAAAAAAGACGGCTATCAGATGTTGGCGCCTCGAAAAGGCTGTGCGGATCACAGACTTGAGGTACACCAGGTTGTTGGTGGTGGAGCGACCCTGGCGGAACCCGCCCTGGCATGGAGCCAGTAAGCCCCGAGTCTCGAGGATCCAGCACAACCGCCTTCTGACCATGCGCTACAACAGCTTACAGAGGACATTGGTCAGCGTAATAGGCCGATAGCTATCCAAATGAGCAGGGTTTTTACCTGGTTTCATCACCGGTATAATGATACCCTCCCGCCACTGCAAAGGGAATACCCCTCGCACCAGATGTGGTTGAAGAGCGCAAGGTCATTACGCTGGCTCTCCGCTGACAGGTGTTTCAGCATCTGGCTGTGGATGCTATCGGGTCCTGGAGCCGTGTCAGGACACTGTTTAAGAGCACTCAGGAATTCCCACTCTGTAAACGGCGTGTTATATTCCTCCGTACGGCGGGTGGTAAAGGAGAGGGGTTGGCGTTCCACCTGCTCCTTTAATGTACGGAAGGCCGGTGGATAATTCGCTGAGGAGAAGGCATGAGCATAATGTGCGGCAAACAGCTCTACAAGCGTGGCTGGGTCCGTGCATACTATGCCATTCACGGATATCCCAGGGATTCCTGCTGTTGTTGGGTATCCCCTTAAACACCTGATATTGTTCCAAACCTGGGTGGGGGAGGCACCTGTGCCAATTGTGGAACCTACCTCTCCCAACACTCTTGCTTCCGTCTCTTAATGAGAGAACGAGCACGTGCACGAAGCCGCTTGAAAGCGACGAGGTGCTCCAGAGACAGGTGCCGCTTGTACCGCTGTAAAGCCCATCGGCGATCTTTAATAGCCGTCGCGACCTCTGGTGACCACCATGGTACCATCTTACGTCGTGGGCGCCCTGAAGACCGAGGAATAGTAGCTTCTGCAGCAGACAATATGGACCGCGTGGCGCTCTCAACCACCACATCGATGTTATCGAGTGGGGGAGGGCCAACGATGGCAGCAGAGATGTAGCCTTCCCAGTGAGCCCTATGAAGAGCCCACCGAGGAGGGCGTGCTGGGGACTGACGTTGTGGGAGTGATAAAAAGATCGGAAAATGATCACTGCCACACAAGTCGTCATGGACACTCCAATGGATGGATGGCGGAAGGCTGTGACTGCATATCGACAGGTCAATGGCCGAGAATGTGCCGTGCGCCACACTGAAATGTGTGGGGGCACCTGTATTCAAGAGGCAGAGGTCGAGCTGAGAAAGCAGGTCCTCTACAACCCTGCCACGGCCAGAGATCGTAGAACCACCGCACAGGGAATTGTGGGCATTAAAGTCCCCCAATAGCAAAAAAGGTGACAGAAGTTGCGAGATAAGTGCAGCCAAGACAGCCATAGAGACATCGCCATCAGGAGGGAGGTAGAGACTGCAGAAGTAATTTGTGCTTACCCTAACAGCCACCGCTTCCAACGGTGTCTGCAGGGGCACAGGTTCACTATATACAGAGGTAAGGACATACACACACACTCCACTTTACACCCTGTTATACTGGCTACGATTACAGATGTATCCCCTATAGCCCCGAAGGGCAGGGGTCCGCATTGCCGGAAACCAGGTTTCCTGGAGGGCAATGCAGAGAGCAGGTGTAACGCTCAAAAGTTGTCGTAGACCAGTCAGGTGGGTGAAAAAACCGCCGCAGTTCCATTGGAGGATAGTGTCCGACAGCTGGGAAGGCATGAATGAAAGGATGTGATGTATTACACCTCAGCAGTTTTTGCATCCAACGGTAGCGATGCATCAGCGTCTAAATCCATCGAGTCTGATGCATCCAAGAGAGCAAGAGCCTCGGGGGATGCAAGTATCTCCACCTCGTCCTCAGAGGCAGAGGCGGAGGGAGCAGGTGGCACTGTGGCCACTGGGGTTTCTTTAGCCTTATCTTTGTTCTTTTTCGGTCGAACCCTCTTATCCCTCGGGGGCTTCCCCGGAAGGAGGGGCTTTGCAGACTCAGCGTCCGTCTCAGTGACAGAGGGAGAGCCCGACGCCCTGCGGCCAGCAGTGGCGGCGGTGCCTGCTTCTGGCTTGTGCCGGCATCGGCACTGGCGGAAGCCGCAGAAGGGAGCGTCCCTAGGGACCCCTTCTGGATGAGGGCAGCCGGAGAAGGTTGACGCTTCTCCGACGGAGGGTTGGGGGCTGCTCCCGAAGCAATTGCCTTGGGAGCAGGAGGAGGAATGGAGCCCCTGACCACCGTGGGGGCAGGTTTGAGTTGACGGCCCTGCCGGCAGGTGGAGACAGAAACACTATTGTCTGCTGCAGACACAAAGGTGGATGGCGACGATGTCACTGCTGCAAAAGATGCGATCATGGTGATGGGATGAAGTCGCTCATACTTCTTCCGAGCCTCAGGATAAGAAAGCCGGTCCAAGGTTTTCAATTCCATTATCTTCCGTTCCTTACGGAAAACGGTGCAATCCGACGAACAAGGAGGATGATTTAAACCACAGTTAACGCAGACTGGAGGCGGTGTACATGGAGCGTCCGGGTGTGCTGAACGTCCGCAGTCTCTGCATGTAGCGGTGGAAGTACATCTGGAGGACATGTGGCCGAATTTCCAGCATTTAAAACACTTCATAGGGGGAGGAATATAAGGTTTCACGTCGCACCGGTAAACCATCACCTTGACCTTCTCAGGCAGGGTATCACCCTCGAAGGCCAGGATGAAAGCACCGGTGGCAACCTTGTGATCCTTTGGTCCCCTATGGACACGCTGGATGAAGTGGACACCTCTGCGCTCCAAGTTGGCGTGTAACTCGTCGTGGGATTGTAACAGCAGGTATTTATGAAAAACGATACCTAGGACCATATTGAGCGACTTATGTGGTGTAATGCTCACAGGGACATCACCCAGCTTGTCACAGGCAAGTAACGCTCGCGACTGGGTTGGGGATGCTGCTTCTATGAGCACTGCGCCGCTTCGCATCTTTGACAGTCCAGAAACTTCGCCGTACTTATCCTCAAGATGTTCCACAAAGAAAAGAGGCTTGGTAGATGTAAAGGCTGACCATCTCTACGGCTACATACTAGAAATTTTGGAGAAGGTGGCTTATTTGCAGATTTAGCCCGACGTTCCTCCCACGGTGTGGCTAGGGAAGGGAACGAACGGGGGTTATAGCAAGCAGCATTAAAATCTCCTCTACCTCGCTTAGAGACCCCGTTTTCGCGACCGGCCACGCTTTTAAGTGCTCGTTTCATCCTGGTCCCACGAGCAGCTAGGGAACGAAAGGTCCACCCAGGCAGAGCCCCGCTTGCCTGGGTAAGCCTTATAAATTGAGGTGCGGCCGGTTCCTCAGAGGTTGCTCGCTAGCGGCTGTTCAACCTCAACAGCCAAGCATCTCCTCGGCACGTAGCACACGTTGAGATTGAGGGGCTTTTATAGAGGTTTGTACCGTCCTCGCGACCCAGGCGATTAAGCCAAGATCCCCAGGCTCTGAAACGTACAACGTTCCACCGTCGCGCCGAACGATGGTCGTTGAAGCACGCACAGAGCTTACGGTGTAGCGGACTGTTGGCGCGACACACCCCACAGCTCAGGACCCCGGGTTCGCCAAGCCCGTACTCAGCAAATTAATGCTGAGCCCCTGAGGGGTCCCAAGTTGAAGGCGCACATTTAATGACTACGGAACTCTTGTGTGTTTTTAACACGCTCTTAATGCCATTAAATATACTTTCCTAACAGAAAATATTACAGCATAGTGAATTTATTTGCCTACATCTGACTTAAGAGGTGAGCAACTTAGCAGGTGGTGCATACAGACTCAAAACTGGCAACAACTGGAACTCTTTGGGATATCCAGAATCACACACTAAAATAGTGAGTGAGGTAAATATAGGAAAGGTTGGGGAAATGCCAGCCGACGATATTATAACCCCATACTGCTTCAACAAGCCTTTCAAGATAACAATTGGAAGTAGGGAGCAGTGGGAGAAAATAGTTCGACACCGTACGGGGGATATTATCTGGTTTACTGACGGGTCAAAATCAGACCAGGGTGTTGGGGCCGGGGTGTACGGGGTGCAGCCAAGACTGGAGGGCGTCATCTCTCTAGGGAAACTAGCCTCAGTATTCCAGGCCGAAATCACTGTCATCAGGGCATGTGTGGAGGAGAATTTGCGTAGGTGCTTCAAAGACCATAGCATCTATATCTATTAATACAATTAAAGAATCCCCGAGACGGATTTACGTCTCAAATATGTCAAAGACATTATTGATAGATCTGAAGCATTGAATTAAAATTTGTATTTATATCTATTCAGACAGCCAGGCAGCCCTGAGATCACTGGCAGCTCCTGCAACAAGGTCTAAAATTGTTGCAGAATGTCACAGGGTTCTGGTGGAGCTAGGGGAAAGCAATAGAGTAAACCAATTGTGGGTCCCCTGCCACTCGGGGATCAGTGGCAACGAACATTCCGACAAATTAGCCGGGATGGGGGCAGAGACTCCATTTATTGGACCGGAACCTGTCCTGACAATCACAATAGGCAATGATCAAATTGGAGCTACGTAACTGGCTCAGAAGAAAGTACGTAGAATATTGGACCAAAGTCTACTAACAAAAACATGGCAAGGTAATGATGCGAAAGACATGCTTTAAAAGAAGCACTGCAATCCTAGGCCTGAACAGGAGGGAGATTAGACTCATGGTTGGATTGCTGACAGGCCATGGGAATTTCAAAAAACACCTACATACAATGGGAATAACAGAAGAGGACCCTAAATGTAGGATCTGTGGTGACAGTGTTGAAACTGCATCACATCTAATCTTCGAATGCATTGCATTGGAGAGTAAAAGGCACATAACATTTTGGACAACCAGACCCGAAGAAATTGTGTCTAATAAAGAACTGGTAAAGGGACTCGTTGCACTGTTCAAGGGCATTGGTTGGCTTTACTAGATATACAGGGAGCGATACAACACAATAAACTTAGTTTCGGTGCGGGCAGTGGCGGATTGGACAAAGACTGTTTTGGCTTCCCTGAAAATGTCAAATCATATCAAGCTGTCTTTGTGTGATAGTCTCCTTTCGTTTTGTTTCTTGTCGTTTTAGATGATCTTTTATGGAGTAAGTGGGAATCCCCTCCCACTTTACACATTAACTCTGGGCCTATCTCTTTCATGCCCACAGTATTCTTTGGACGCTTTGTGGTGAAATGGGGGACTGATGACCATTGTTGTTTGGTCCCCCTTAAACATCCAACCAACCGATCAACCAACCTAGATCGATTATTGACAGACTGCAATTTAGAAATCCACCGTGATTTTGTATACTGAATCCGATTTTCAACCACTTCACCTTCAGTGGAGTGCGTTCATGTAACGTAGCCGTGTGTCACTATTAGCGTGTTTGCTCGCGCTCCAATTCAGATGAAATTTAATTTGGCTATACACACGCACCATCTCAAAACAGGCACGACAGACCAGAGCCAGCTTCAAAGTGTTTTTGTATATTGTGTTTTGTGCTACCTTCAACTTGCTGAATTTCGCCTACGATAGCGGCGCCTGCTTTCGCCTCGTCTCAGCACGCTGTTCTTGGTGAGTATCGCTGTGGCATTGCGTGTGTGAGAGAGAATGAGTGTTGTTTGTGAATCGTCACCCCCCAGATGCGTTAAATCCTGTATAATTTAGGCTGGGCACCGCCCGCATTAATCCATGTAAGAGATGCATTTTTATTGTATTAACGAAATTGGTTCATTTTGCTTGTTTTCTATCTGAATAAACAAGTTTAAGTTCAGCATAATCCATAAGTTGCCAATAAATTGTAGTTTTAGAGCACCTTCCCTCTTTTATTTAATATTGTTCTACACAATTGCTGAAAACTAGCTCAGAAGCAATTTTTAAGTGTAAATTCCGTTGCGCCATGAATGTTTTCTTAGCCACCTTTCTAAGATAACTTTAATTATGGTGGCTTGCTTATTAATGTCTGTGGGTAATAGCGTGTGAGCTGCTAAGTATATTGACAACTGTAGTATTAACTTCCTGTTATTAAAGTAATTTGAAACGAGTCAGTTCTCAGCTTGGGCCAGAGTAGAGAGAGACCGACACAGGGAAATAGAATGAACGCGTGTGCAGGTACGGAGTTGACCAGCCAGTGGGACAGCAGAAACTAGAAACACTAAGCTAGATTAGAACAAGTTGTATATTTCGTAGAAATATAATACTTAACTTTTACAAAGTTCATGACTGCCAACTAAGTGTACTGCGGAGACATAGGTTATCTACGTAGAGGCCGGCCTACTGATGAGTCCTAGTGCCTGTCCTCATCCCAAGTGACCGATGCAGTTCAGTGGTGGCCACGAGCGGAGTTGCTGCAGACGGCGCTCGTGGCTGATGTCGTAAGAACACCGCGCCGTGCGTGCATGGCGGCGCACGGCGAAAGTACGTGGCGCGCACGTCAGATTTGTGCAACACCAGTGTTAGGAACGGGCAAGAGAGAACTACGAGAAGCAAATCGTTAAACGACATACGGGTCGTTTCGCCCGTCCAGGAACAATCCCGTTAAAATGTAACATTACGAATGTAAGTGGGGAGATGGAATGTTCAGTATAGGGCGTATTGAACGGGGAATACAGGAAATTTTTGATCGACACAGGAGCGGTCGTATCGGTATTCAGTCTGGACCTGGTAAGCAGGAGGCTGTGGTGGGTAGGTCATAGTACATTGGAGTCACTTGGAACAGTGAGTATTAGTTTTTCAGTAGAAGACAAGAAATTCACAGAAGGCATGGAAGTGCTACCATGCGTAGGGGAAGGTTATTCAGTGAATCTCGGACTAGACTTTCTGAGAAAACACCGGGCTAAGATAGATCTTTCGCGACAAGCACTGGAACTCGGTGGAACTTTGTTTCACTTGGAGACATGTGCTCGCCACTTCGTCCTCGCCCGACATGCCCCATCTCACGTTTGCCGCCACGCCTCGCGCCGCCTGCTGCTGCCTTATGGAAGCGCTACACAGCCGCTTCCGGAGTATTGGTTAATTGTCGTGTTTTACTGTCTCTGTTAATTCATTTCGATGAAGCAAAATCACACTAGACTAATTAAGGACTGCTCTATCGACTGAGCACAAAAAATTACGCTTTAAAAGTCTTTTTTGTCGTGACAGGAAACAAACCGACGCTTTACATCTACACCGGACGTCCCAGGAATGTCGTGAGGAGCAGAATTTGTTTGGCCTCAGTCCAGTTACACATAGCAAAAACTAAATTGCAAATATCTGCTCAAACACCAGAGAAAATGCGCCTGACGACTCTTAGGTAAGACACCCTATATATATATATATATATATATATATATATATATATCGCCATGTGTGCTACGTGTTGATGGGATACATGGCTGTTGAGATGGAACAGTCGCTAACAAGCAACCTCTGGGGATACTGCCAAACCTCATGCTCGTGGGACGAAGATGGATAATTTGCAGTTGTCCTTGAACCTTCTAGTAGGATGGGTTGACAGCTGGAGGCGGGAGAGGGGTACCAAAACCCAATCAAAAAAGAGGGCTAGAGTATCGAGTCCTCCGGACTTAGGTTCTTCTAAACAAAAGTTATGTTCAGAGTAACAGAACATAGGCTGTTAACCAGAATGTGTTTCTTTAAAGGAAAGGAAGGTACATTTTAAAATGTATCGCCCTTCTATATAAACAAAAGTCTCAAAGGAAGTGCTGGTAACTTGAAATCAGTGAAACGGTTGCAGAATGGCACCCTGTTGGTGGAAACACCAACTTCCCAACAGACCTCTAAACTTCAAACAGCAAAGAGCCTTGGGAAATATCAAATTGACACAGAGCTACACGGTACTGTTAATTATAGCAAGGGCGTAGTCTCTTATTAGAGATCTGATTGACATTCCAGTGGATGAAACTGAAGGAAGAATGGGCTGCAGAAGGCATAGTTGATGTGCAGACAAAAATGTTCTAATGTTTGTAAAGCTTATGGGACTTAACTACGGGGTCATCAGTCCCTAAACTTACTAACTACTTAGGAACTACTTACGAACTAGGACGGCACAAATATCCATGCCCGAGGGGGGATTCGAACCCCCGACTGTAGGATGTGCAGACTATTAAGAAAAAGGAGGATGGAGAACTGGTCAAGTCAGAGTCCTTCATCCTCACCTTTAATAGCATGCTAAGGCATTTTTTCTGAGCTTAAATGTATGACCCTAACACCATGCGCTGTTTCAAGTGCCAGCGCTTTGCGCACACTACCTTTGGATACAAGGGAGAAGCTATCTTTGGCAAATGTGGAAAAGGTGAACACAAAGGGTTTGACTGCACTCCATCTGCCAAGTGCATTAACTGTTGAGGTGATCATCCAGTTGGGAGAAGGGACTGTAGGTTTTACCATGAGGAAAAGAAGATACAGCAAATTGAAACATCGAAGCGTATCACTTATGCAGAGGCAATACCGACCTTCAAGGCCATGCAACCTCCTGTGTTTGCCAGCTTCTTCGCTTCTCCACACAAATGGAGGTTGTTGGTGTAGGCACCAACACGTGCAGTTGCCAGTGCATCTGTAAAGCAACGTCCATAGCCCCACCGAAAACAGCCGAAAAACTATAGATACTGCCTCTGAAGAGCCTGTGGTATTCCCACAGAGTTTCAACCGCGACCTCTGTATCGACTACCAAGAATCCTAAACCTAAAAAAACTACCAGCAAATCACAGTTACAGGTGAAACCAGCAACTACGTCGTAGTGATCGTACCCGATGCTTCATGTGATCCAGCTACAGAAACCATGGAGCTGGATGTCTCCCAGGGGCAATCACTCGCCCCAATACTGAACCCCCACCACGTTCAGTGTCTCCGTCTAGGAAGAAAGAGAGAGTAAAGATACAACCTCTGTGACAGATAGCTCCAATACTGTACTGGAACTCGCAGCGTTTCAGGACACATGTGGAGAAACTACGTTTATTGACTCGAGGTTGACTAACCCGTATTTGCCTACAAGAGACAAATTTTAAATCTACCGACAACCCTGAAAAAAAGCCTATACCTTGCAAAAGGTGAGGTACAAGATTTTATTTTTTTATCTCGTTGATATGTTTGGAATGATTAGAAAACCAAGTTTTGCCAACTAAATTTCTCTAGGGAAAACTTCTAAAATTTCGGACTTTTTCATTGTTTTTCAATATATATCAGTTTGTTGTGTGGCATTTAAAACTACATTCTTTTTTAAAGAGCACAAAATTTTCTACATATTTGATTCTTAAAATTTATTTCTACTACCGATACCTAAGGCCTTACAGCGTGTCAAAAAGCATAAGTTTTTCAAACTATGTGCAAAGCTTTCGTGCGATTTTGCATGTTAATTGAATTTCTCCCAAAATTACTCAGAAATTTACCAGGATTTAGAAATAACTGTTATTTTAATAGCAGTCCACTAACAAAGATTTAATCCTTGGACCTGCCGAAGGAAAAATAAATAAAGTTAGCGTCTTTCTTTTCTCATTTCTTCAGAACAGCATACAATGAATATGGGCGCCATCTGTTATTAGGCTACGTAAGCGCGTTATACATTCTCTGACATCATTATTGTCTGTATCTGAAACCCCGAATGGATATGAATAAGCGAACAGTTTTAATTTTTACTCGAGAATTCCGTGTTCGTTGTGTTCTGCCAGTTTATGATCTGCCAGCGAAAGTAGTCTTATTATGAAAAATCTTGAGATCTCGTAAGATGGTCGATAGAGCCTAACAGTGCTAGAAATACTGCGGAATAAGATACGCGTTTCGGGAGGTCCGATGTCGCCTACGCTGTCTATAGGAATCAACCAGGAACGGTGACCCAGGCCGTGCGGAGAAAATCCGTATTAAAACAATTCGCAGGCGGCGAAGATGACTTTCCTTTTCTGTAAAGCTCTCTTAGTACAGTCACATAAATTTCATAATGGATAAAACTTACTTTTAGATATAGATATTCCCTACTCGACAGTGTTATTTACTAAATTTTATGAATTTCTTGGAGACATTATTTAGTGTGCTATATTGTGATGAAGTGTATGAGCATATTGGCCCACTTTAGGTTACGGTAGTAACACTAAAAGTGGGCCTTTGCGATCGTCTTGTGATAGCTCGAAATTTAAATTAAAATAACGGCTTAACTATTCATCTGACACGAAAATTGAATAACCGAACTTGTAGAGGAGAACATTCTCTACAAATTTGATCTGTTATATTTTTTTCATATCTCGTAGCGTTTCAAAGATATTTGCAAAAATAACGGTGATTTTGGGATGTATGTCTGTATGTCTTGTCTGTCCGTCTGTCCGTCCGTAACGTGTTCCCTGTTTTTAAGACGAACCGTTCAACCAATCAGCACCAAATTTTGCAGATATGATTGTAGGCCGCCAGAGACCAGAAACTCCCTTTTTCAAATTTTTCGGACAAAAAATACGGTAGTAAAACCAAAAGAAGCTGTTTGTAATATAATTGTAATTGCAAACGAACCGTTCATCTGACACGAAAATTGAATAACCTAATTGGTAGAGGAGAAAATTCTCTACAACTTAGCTCCCTTATGTTTTTTTCATATCTCGTATCGTTTGACACATATTTGCAAAAATAACGGAGATTTGACACCCTCCATTGAATTAACGAAACCTAGCCGTTCGAAGTGTCACGTGACATTCCTCCCGTATTTGATGATTTTCTTATTGTAACTTACACGTTGTCATTTCAAAGCAACGGCACACTGAGGAATTAACAAAAACACATCGTTCTTCGTACGATAAATGATAATCTAATGTCTACAAATGCCGTATTAACGTCAGTTAACAAAGGCCATCAATAGTATGAGATTATAGAACTTCTGTAATGATTTATAGCCGTAACGTAGTGTGCTGGACTGTTAGATTATTATTTTGATCTAAAATGTTTGCAAAAACTTATAAAACTACAAATCTAAAGTGGGCCGTAAAACACGTCAGTGCGATTTCTTGTTTTGCTTCAGTTTAGGTCCAGCCAAAGCTCTTTCCCACTATGTTAATCCCAGACTTGCAACACGATATGAGTAAACGTGTTGCCAGACGTTTCATCTGCCTGAAATTTTTAAAACTGGCTAACTCCCGCAATGATACGAACTACGTCTGATGAATAATGACCATTGTCTTCAAATGTAACAAGGTATATTGACGATAGAGATTGTCGTTAGCGATGCAGTGAAAAGATGCCAAGTGAAGTACAATGTATTGGAGGATATATGAGAAACGTCGTGGACAAACAGGCAGAGTGATGACTCATTCAGAGTCGGAGGAAACCGGGCAGTGGCGACTTGAGGGTATCCTCGGTAACGAAGTTTAGCAGTTGACGATCAGAGACAAAAGAAACTGGCAGAAAATTGTTGACACCGCGGCATCGATGGCAATCATGTCTGGTAAGGTAAACTGTAAGGAAACCGTCGATTCCACACTTCTGGAAATCGAATTCAATATAACCTCTGAGAGTTTTAAAATTCGTTCAGTATTTACTGTTGAAGCAGTGCATATGAAGTATACGAAATTTACAGATTAATAGTGTGCCGTGCCGGAGCCTTCTTGCAGTTACGTGTCGCCGGCCGGAGTGGTATCGCTGGTGGTATCCAGAGCGAATTCGACCTAAAGGCCAGAGGGCGTAAGTGGCGGCGCGCTGTTTTTCCTGGAGGCGAAAAGGTCGGAGCGGGTGAACAGTAGCGCCGGAGTGTGTAAAGTGTCCATAATGATCGATCATGGTCGGAGTTATACACGAGGGCATGTGTCTGTGCTCGATGCGGAAATGTTCTGAAAAGTCTAGTCAGCTCTCAAGGACAGCTGGTGTTGTGGATATATCTTAACTGGAGAAGCCAACGTGAGGAAAGGTCAACCAATTGTGGCCAAACTGTTCCGAAACTTCGGGATGTACAAGAATTGTGTCACTTATTGTCCTGTCTGTGCTCCCTACGGACGGAAATGGTTTGATGCCTTTCTGCAGCCGTCCCGCTGAGAGACTTGTGCTGCTAACATGTCATGTCACATTTTGATGCGATTGATTCAATTTGACATGTACATGGTGTTTGGCCTATAGGTGGCTAAACTTATGTTTTCTGTGTATGTGTGGTAACAGTTCCTGTGTTTCAGGTGTTTTACCCAAGTTGGTTCCTTGTGCCTTGTAACTAAATATAAGTGGCAACACATTTAAGACCCAGAAAAGGGGCAATGTCTTACTGTTGGATGGCAGTACGTCGGGAGGACGTAAGATGTAGCTCCTGTGATGATGACTCAATTAAAGCCAACCTCTCAAGTTGAGTAATACCGTCATACTGTGTAATTACGTAATGCCTTCAGACAAAACCTGACTGATTTGTATGCTTTCAAGTACCGTCTGTGCAAGGCTAAGTTTACTGTTATTAATTCATTGGTTTCATATTTTTAATGGTTGTCGGTAGTTAAGGTACATTCTCTGTTGATATTTGATTGTTGGTGAAAATTATGTGTCATGAGACATGTGTTTAGTAACCAAAGGAGGACTCTAAGTTTTGTTTTATGTAAATAATTGCTGTAATAAATTGGCTATATTTTATAACAGTTAATTTGGGCTCAGTACCTCACCACTACCTCACCTCCCCTACCATATAAAATAGCTCGAGCAGTACTCAGGTACCAGGATCGATGCATGTTGAAAGACCCCTATTAGTATGTGATGTATCCGGAAGGGCAGCAACGTAGTCGATGATTCTGACATACACGCAACCATACAAATGACGGAAACTGTATTGTTATACATTAATTTATAACGCCTGCTCGACCTGCCCACGTAGTTTAACAAGGGCAGTGGGTTGACGATTCACACTTGTCAGTTGTCGTTCCACCATATCCCACACGTGCTGAACGGGAGTTGCAGCTTTTACGCACCCAAGACTATGAAGCCTGTCGTGTAGCCAGTATGTGTTGGGCGAAAGCATGGCACGAGAGAGCGCTCGGCAGGTCTGCTGCGATTTTTGCAGCCGTCTGTGTTGCGTGGTGGTTGGACTGAGTGCAGTAGAAACGACCTTGTTTGTACTAGTTCGTAGCCAACCGTTGCATGTCCTAACCAGTCTACATATATTACTGTATTTCGGACGACCACGAATACATTCGAAGTCGTTTGCAACACGCTGTTCGAAGATTTTCACATACTGCAGGTCGGAAAATTCATGTCGCAACACAGTAAAGATTTAATGATGTTAATTTTATTTTTATTTACTTTGCCTTCTGCTATATCTCGCCTCAAAAGATAATAACTGAAAAAAAATGTATAGTCTCTGGGACTTAACTACGGGGTCATCAGCCCCTAAACTTACAAACTACTTATGAACTACTTACGAACTAGGAGGGCACAAATATCCATGCCCGAGGGGCGATTCGAACCCCCGGCCGTAGTGGCCGTGCAGACCGTGACTGAAGCGCCTCAGTCTCCTCGGCCACCGCGGCCCAGCCTTCTTTTCATTCAGCATCTTTTCTCCGTCTTCAGCATTTTCTCACTGTGCATGGTATTGTAATGACAATCCAATGAGTATTATTTTCCAGCTTGTAACCGTGCAGTTACATAATAAGCACTTCGCATGGCCTTCCAACGACACGAAAAAGTACTATTTTTCCCATTCCACATTGAATGATGTAGCTACCTTACATTTCCTTTTTGTTGACCAATGAGATGACGCCATTATACTTCCAATACGAAACGTCACTTCAATTTAAGATAGCTAGTGTTGTTCGATAACTGCTTGGCGTGCCACATGGAGACTGCCTGACTGTTAAACTGAATTTTATGCGTCAGCGGCTAGCTGTCGCGCCCGCTAGTTTAGGAACGGCAGAGCAGCCAATCAGGAGTCGCGTAGCCACGGCCAATAAGAAAGAGCGTTACAATTGTACTATGTACACAAATCGAAGCGGTGCACGTAAAGAGTTTTTGAAGATCAACAAATTACACTTCCTATCAGTACCCTAAATATTTGTCGTTTGCTAGCGTTCATCAAAATTACCGGCAATGGGATTTAAAAGAGCATCCACTTTTTCTGTTCGGCCATGGATGTTTGTGTGGTGTCGCACAAGTCCAAAGTGCGCGCCACCTACTTTCGCCGCGCGCCGCCATGCACGCACGGCGCGGCGTTCTTACGACGTCAGCCACGAGCGCCCTCTGCTACAACTCCGCTCGTGGCCACCACTGAACGACATCGTTCACTTGGGACTGAGATAGGAACCAGTTAAGACCTTCGGAATCAGATAGGCACCAGTGAAGACTTGGCTATTGGACAGGCACTAGGCAGGCCTCTACCTCAACTATGTATCAGCATTCTGCAGTACTGAGCTATGTAAAAGTTAAGTATTGTATAAATTCTGTGCAATATATATCTCGTTCTAATTTACTCTAGTGTTTCTAGTTTCTGGCTGCTCCCCTCCGTACCTGCACCAGCGTGCTATCTTTATTCCTGTGTCGGTCTCATTCCACTCGGCCACCGATACCTACGACGGAAACGAGAGACAAAAGTGGCGACGAGGCTGGGACACAAAAGTTTGTCTTTATATAAGGTAGTTTATAAGTAGTTTGTAGGTTTAGGTACTGATTAACCAGCAGTTAAGTCCCATAAACTTAACAAGCATTTGGACATTCATTTGTTCACCGTCAAATAAATCTTATTGGCCGGCATAACTTGACTCCTGATTGGCTGCTCTGCCGTTCCTAACCTAGCGAGCGCGAGCACTAACCGCTGACGCATTACATGTAATCTACTTACATTCAAAATGTTCAAATGTTTGTATAGCTAGGGGTCATCGGTCCCTAAACTTACAAACTTCTTATGAACTACCTTATACTAAGGACGGCGCAAATATCCATGCCCGAGGGGGGATTCGAACCCCCGACCGTAGTGGCCGTGCAGACCGTGACTGGAGCGCCTCAGTCCCCTCGGCCACCACGGCCGGCCACCTACATTATTCACTTTCGAAAGTACCACAGGCAGCACTGAAAAATACACTACTGGCCATTGAAATTGCTACACCAAGAAGAAATGATGATAAACGGGTATTCATCGGACAAATATATTATACTAGAACCGACATGTGATTACATTTTCACGCAATTTGGGTGCACAGATCCTGAGAAATCAGTACCCAGAACAACCACCTCTGGTCATAATAACGGCCTTGATACGCCTGGGCATTGAGCTCGTGTACAGGTACAGATACCCATGGATATTTGTGCTGTCCTTAGGATTAGCTAGTTCATAAGCAGTTTGTAAGTTTAGGGACTGATGACCCAGTAGTTAAGTCCCATAAGCTATACAAACATTTGAACATTTGAAACGTGGAACACGTTGGGCTGTACATTAAATTTCTATTTTCATTGGTGTGATTAGCTAATTCGTCATTGCGTCATTTACCATCGCGAAACCTCCTGGAAATACTTTAATATAGCAATTTACAGTATATATTAAAATTCTGGAAAAGAAAGTCAACTTTGGGTCACAAAATTACTAAGTTTTTCTTCGATTCGTGTTTTGGATATTTTCTGAAGTTTCGTGTAGTGATTCTGCCATACAAACAGTAATTGATACCTAAACAGTAAATGATTTGCTTGTTTTACGGTTCTTCGACCACATTATAGTGCTGCGCTTCCTCTGTTACTTCGTTTACGTTGGATCTGAACACGGGACAGTCCAGCGCAGAGCAGTGATGTGCGGTCTCACTCTTTCCGCAGCTATCTCTCTCGCTCCGCTGCCGACACTAGCGGCCGGGGCGGTGAACTACAGTGAACTGTGCTAGAGGATTAAAAAGAAACAACAGTTACCCGCGTAAAGACTTTTATGAATAGTTGGGATTGGCAGTACATAATAAATCCTGTGCATTCTAGCGAAAGAATGATTTCCGCAGTATCTTGCATGCAGCCTTTAATTGTTCAAATATCTTTTAAAACTGAACAGTAATTCTAAATTTGCCTTCTTTTAATAGTCAAGATTACGTGTAATCAGTTAACATGGATAGAACGCATCCATTTTTCGCGATAGAAAAAGATTCTTATTCTGTAGCTCTTTAACTGAATGTGTCCTGTAATTTTTCAGAAATTTACCAGGATTTATAAATTTGTTACTTTGACGTAGGCTACTAAACAAGGTTTGAACCTCACATTTGCAGTTTGAAAAGTAAATAATATTAGCGTAAACTTTCATTTCTTCAGAGGGGCAAACAATGGTCATGGGCGCCATCTGTTATTCGACTACATGAACTAATGATACATTCCTTCATATCGTTATTGTTTGAATCTGAAACACAGAACGGATGTGAATATGCGGGCAAGTACAACTATCCCTCAGGTATTCGTGTTTGTTGCATTCTTCCTGTTTGTGACCTGTCAGCAAAAATAGTGTATTTGTGAAAGAGCTTGGGTTCTCGTACGATAGTCGAATGAATCTAACCGTACTAGAAATTTGCGGGTGAAGATGAAGCTTTCGGAAGGTCCGAAGTCGCTTGCGTTGTGTATATGAATCAACCAGGAACGGTGACCAACACGACCCGTACGGACAAAATCCGTACTTAAAAAGAATCCACAGGCGACGAAGATCCCCTTCCTTTTGACTGACTCATTGTTCTATCAGACATGTGAATTTCGCAAACGATGAAATTTGCTTTAAGAGGTAGATGTGCGTGTAGTAGACGTTATTTCGTATACTATATCGTAATGTACTGATAGAGCATATCTTGTCTTGCTTAAATTTGGTACCAGCCTTTCGCGACCGGACGCGTGAGCGGAGCGGGTTAGCTGGTGCCGTTCTCTTTCTGTTTACTTCGCGCGCGCTTATATATTGTGCTTAGTAATGGAGTCACAAGTGCGAAAGTACACATTAAAGTTCAGTTTTAGTTTTGGTGTTCAACGACCGAAGATCTATGAGTTCGACGACTGGTTTCATGAATTGTTCAATGTACCCGAAGAAGATTTATTTGGAATGGCCTACGACTTTATAAGCAACGTCTACACTGTGAAGTTAAGAAACACGAGCTTTGCCGACGGATTGTGGACAAGACCAACGGAATTGCTAGGTACAAGGCTTAGAATGGCGGGGTGAGTGATGTTACAATTACGTATGCTGGACTAAGCCTTAGAACCGTAAAAGTACATCTATTACCGTTCGAAATTGAGTTCGACTATATTAAACAGCCTCTTTCAAAGTACGGCACCGTTTATATTGTAACTGCTAACCGATGGGGTGGCAATCTAATATATAAAGCAGAGTGTCCGTATATATCTACGTGTTGCATAAAAATCTACAGTTTCCATCCAATCTTTTTCAAATTTTAAACACGTAAGCTTCAATCCATGAGGACGGTCGCCATAAGTGCAAGAGTCACGTACGATACATAGTTCACGAGATATGACGTCATAAACAATGAGATGCGCGGAAAACACCGCATTTAGGACAATGCTGCTCATTTTCTCCTAAACCACTGGACCGATTTCAACCAAATTTGGTATACACATTCCTTACCGTGAGATAACAATTGCTGCATGGTTAAGAATCACATACGGCGCATGGATCAAAATATATTACGTCGTAACCAATAGAAATCCCAAAAAATGCCATATAATGCGGCGAGACTTTCGAAATACACTGTATGAGAATGACAGTACTTAGCGACTTGTAACAAACTTTAAACAGAATTTCAAACCTTTATTAAACTTTTTCTCACAGGCACTCATAGTAAAATGATGCAAGGAAAAAAGTTTCTCGCTTAATACTTTTCCGCTGTTTATGGAGTAAAACTACGGCTCTCGGTATGTTACAATTTATAATTTCAACACTACAAGTTGTAGCGACAGGAAATTTTACATGCAGTACACACATATATAGTTGAATGTAGCTTCTAAATTGTATCACATTCCGACACGTAGTTCATGAGCTTTGAGCACGTAAACAGTAACGTTCATGGAAAACCGCCCCATCACGCACCAAATTTTAATCTATTACTTCTTTACTAATAATTGCATTCCGAAAAGATTTTACAGACATCAGCCCTTATACAGATGATTATATACCTGAAAAATGGCAGGAATAAATAAATAAATACCCGAGCAACGCCGGGTTTTCAGCTAGTATTCATTACGAAGTAGACAACGGTGTACGGTCTGTCAAGATTGACTTGCAATCTCACATTCCGTCTTTCATAAATGTGTGCGGTTTCAAGACCCTTGTTGTATATGAGGGACAGCCTCGTACTTGTTCTGCGTGCAACGCGCCAGGTCATCTTAGAGCAGAATGCCCGCGTAGGCGGCCTGTCCAGCTCCCTGTCGAGAGAGACGCGGAAGGCGGGCAGCGCGCGCAGTACGCCACGGTCGCCAGCCGCCTGCTACCGCGCGAGCACGTAAACACGGCCCTGCCCTAGAGCACTGTATAGGACAAGCAGAACAACCCGCCATTTTGAATCCCAAGTTGATGTTGTTGTTGTTTGGATGTTTTAGGCGGACAAAACTACGAAGGTCATCAGTCCCCCATTCCATCGTTAGGCATCATAGCAAAAGGTGTTTACACGTAAAAGAACCTAGAGCGGAAAACAACTAAGGGGGAGAAATATCCCCCGAGTCAGTTAAAAGACAACAAAGTCGGCAAGAGACAACTAAAACAATGACAGTCACTCAGTTGAACAGAGTAACGACAAGAAATAAAATGTAAAAGCCGACGTCTGTGGCTGACCGACCGTGAGACTAAAAACAGGAAAAGTCAGCCACACGAAAACAAAGGGAAACCTCCAATCGGAGGGCATGACAGGACGGACACAGACACTGAAGAAAAGCTTTAAATGGAGGGGTAAAAACCATTGTCCCGGATAAAACTTAAAACAGTATCAGCCATTTTGGCATCGTCAGTTAAAACTTGGGATAAAAGCGCAGGAAAATGTAAACTCCGCCGCAGAGGGGCTAAAACAGGGCATTCTACTAGGATGTGTGCCACCGTCAGGCGGGCGCCACAGCGACACATAGGCGGTTCCTCGCCACGAAGGAGATGACCGTGTGTCAGCCATGTATGGCCAATGCGGAGCCGGCACAGGACTACGGAGTCCCGGCGGCAGGCCCGCATAGAAGATCGCCACACAGTCGTCGTCTCCTTGATAGCCCTGAGTTTGTTGGCTGTTACCAGGCTACGCCACTCGGTGGCCCAGAGCTCACGCACTCTATGCCGCAGCACCGTCCGCAGATCAGCATCCGGGAGGCCGATCTCTAAAACAGGCGCTTTAACAGCGTTCTTGGCCAGCATATCAACATGTTCATTGCCCGGAATACCGACATGGCCTGGGGACCAGAGGAACACCACTGATCGACCGGACCTGTCAAGGGCAGATAGGGCCTCCTGAATTCCCAACACCAGAGGAGACCGCGGATAACACTGGTCAAGGGCTCTAAGGCTGCTCAGGGCGTCACTGCAGATGAGAAAGGACTCACCTGAGCAGAACCTGGCGTGCTCGAGAGCGCGGGAAATAGCGACCAGCTCTGCAGTATAGACACTGCAGCCAGCCGGCAGAGAGTGCTGTTCAACATGGGTGTTATGAGCGAACGCAAAACCAACCCAGCTCTCAACTTTCGAACCATCCGTGTAAATTACGTCGTGTCCAGGAAATCCAGCTACGAGTGCTAAAAACTGGCGACAGGGGGCTTCAGGTGGAACTGAGTCTTTGGGTTCACAGGCCAAGTCCAGGCAAATAGACAGCCTAGGCAGGCGCCACGGAGGCGTGCGTGTGTGGACCCGATATGGAGGTGGCAGTGGGTAAGACTTAAGTTCCTGCAGCAGTGACTTGACCCTGAAGGCGATCGTATTACCCGACCTGGGTCGTCGTCGTTGGTCATGGACGACCATGCAGGAGAAAAGAACACGGTGGTTTGGATGGCTTGACGAGCTGTGTACGAGCGCTGCATAGGCTGCAAGCAGTTGTCGGCGACGGATCGACAAAGGCGGTACCCCGGCCTCGGCAAGCAAGCTGGTCACAGGGCTGGTACGAAAGGCACCCATCGCGATGCGAACCCCACAGTGGTGAATGGGGTCCAGCAAGCGCAATGCTGAGGGTGACGCAGAGCCGTAGGCGACACATCCAAAATCTAAACGGGACTGCACCAGAGCCTGATAGAGTCGCAACAGGGTGGAGCGGTCAGCTCCCCAGGAAGTATGGTCCAGGTGGCGGAGGATATTGAGGTGGCGCCAGCACTCCCGTTTTAGTTGACGGATGTGGGGGAGCCACGTCAGCCGTGAGTCGAAAACGAGCCCCAAAAAACGATGAGTGTCCACGACCTCTAATAGGTCGTCACCGAGATACAGTTCGGGCTGATGATGAACCGTTTGAAGCCGACAAAAGTGCATAACACTCGTCTTTGCAGCAGAGAACTGGAAGCCGTGGGTAAGAGCCCAGGACTGCGCCTTCCTAATGGCTCCCTGCAGCCTACGTTCGGCGACGTGAGTGCTGGAAGAGCTAAAATAGATACAAAAGTCGTCAGCATATAGTGAAGGGGATGCTGACGACCCAACTGCTGTAGCTAAGCCGTTAATGGCTACTAAAAATAAGGGGACACTCAAAACAGAGCCCTGAGGAACCCCATTTTCCTGCACATGAGAGGTACTACGAGAGGCACCTACTTGGACACGAAAAGTACGGACAGCTAAAAAGTTTTTAATAAAAATCGGGAGTGAGCCCCGAAGACCCCAATCATGTAACGTGTGAAGTATGTGGTGTCGCCAGATCATATCATATGCTTTTTGCATGTCAAAAAAGACGGCTATCAGATGTTGGCGCCTCGAAAAGGCTGTGCGGATCACAGACTTGAGGTACACCAGGTTGTTGATGGTGGAGCGACCCTGGCGGAACCCGCCCTGGCATGGAGCCAGTAAGCCCCGAGTCTCGAGGATCCAGCACAACCGCCTTCTGACCATGCGCTCCAACAGCTTACAGAGGACATTGGTCAGCGTAATGGGCCGATAGCTATCCAAATGAGCAGGGTTTTTACCTGGTTTCATCACCGGTATAATGATACCCTCCCGCCACTGCAAAGGTAATACCCCTCGCACCAGATGTGGTTGAAGAGCGCAAGGACATTACGCTGGCTCTCCACTGACAGGTGTTTCAGCATCTGGCTGTGGATGCTATCGGGTCCTGGAGCCGTGTCAGGACACTGTTTAAGAGCATTCAGGAATTCCCACTCTGTAAATGGCGTGTTATATTCCTCCGTACGGCGGGTGGTAAAGGAGAGGGGTTGGCGTTCCACATGCTCCTTTAATGTACGGAAGGCCGGTGGATAATTCGCTGAGGAGAAGGCATGAGCATAATGTGCGGCAAACAGCTCTACAAGCGTGGCTGGGTCCGTGCATACTATGCCATTCACGGATATCCCAGGGATTCCTGCTGTTGTTGGGTATCCCCTTAAACACCTGATATTGTTCCAAACCTGGGTGGGGGAGGCACCTGTGCCAATTGTGGAGACCTACCTCTCCCAACACTCTTGCTTCCGTCTCTTAATGAGAGAACGAGCACGTGCACGAAGCCGCTTGAAAGCGACGAGATGCTCCAGAGACAGGTGCCGCTTGTACCGCTGTAAAGCCCATCGGCGATCTTTAATAGCCGTCGCGACCTCTGGTGACCACCATGGTACCATCTTACGTCGTGGGCGCCCTGAAGACCGAGGAATAGTAGCTTCTGCAGCAGACAATATGGACCGCGTGGCGCTCTCAACCACCACATCGATGTTATCGAGTGGGGGAGGGCCAACGATGGCAGCAGAGATGTAGCCTTCCCAGTGAGCCCTATGAAGAGCCCACCGAGGAGGGCGTGCTGGGGACTGACGTTGTGGGAGTGATAAAAAGATCGGAAAATGACCACTGCCACACAAGTCGTCATGGACACTCCAATGGATGGATGGCGGAAGGCTGTGACTGCATATCGACAGGTCAATGGCCGAGAATGTGCCGTGCGCCACACTGAAATGTGTGGAGGCACCTGTATTCAAGAGGCAGAGGTCGAGCTGAGAAAGCAGGTCCTCTACAACCTGCCACGGCCAGAGATCGTAGAACCATCCCACAGGGAATTGTGGGCATTAAAGTCCCCTAATAGCAAAAAAGGTGACAGAAGTTGCGAGATAAGTGCAGCCAAGACAGCCATAGAGACATCGCCATCAGGAGGGAGGTAGAGACTGCAGAAGTAATTTGTCCTTACCCTAACAGCCACCGCTTCCAACGGTGTCTGCAGGGGCACAGGTTCACTATATACAGAGGTAAGGACATACACACACACTCCACTTTACACCCTGTTATACTGGCTACGATTACAGATGTATCCCCTATAGCCCCGAAGGGCAGGGGTCCGCATTGCCGGAAACCAGGTTTCCTGGAGGGCAATGCAGAGAGCAGGTGTAACGCTCAAAAGTTGTCGTAGACCAGTCAGGTGGGTGAAAAAACCGCCGCAGTTCCATTGGAGGATAGTGTCCGACAGCTGGGAAGGCATGAATGAAAGGATGTGATGTATTACACCTCAGCAGTTTTTGCATCCAACGGTAGCGATGCATCAGCGTCTAAATCCATCGAGTCTGATGCATCCAAGAGAGCAAGAGCCTCGGGGGATGCAAGTATCTCCACCTCGTCCTCAGAGGCAGAGGCGGATGGAGCAGGTGGCACTGTGGCCACTGGGGTTTCTTTAGCCTTATCTTTGTTCTTTTTCGGTCGAACCCTCTTATCCCTCGGGGGCTTCACCGGAAGGAGGGGCTTTGCAGACTCAGCCTCCGTCTCAGTGACAGAGAGAGAGCCCGACGCCCTGCGGCCAGCAGTGGCGGTGGTGCCTGCTTCTGGCTTGTGCCGGCATAGGCACTGGCGGAAGCCGCAGAAGGGAGCGTCCCTAGGGACCCCTTCTGGATGAGGGCAGCCGGAGAAGGTTGACGCTTCTCCGACGGAGGGTTGGGGGCTGCTCCCGAAGCAATTGCCTTGGGAGCAGGAGGAGGAATGGAGCCCCTGACCACCGTGGGGGCAGGTTTGAGTTGACGGCCCTGCCGGCAGGTGGAGACAGAAACACTATTGTCTGCTGCAGACACAAAGGTGGATGGCGACGATGTCACTGCTGCAAAAGATGCGATCATGGTGATGGGATGAAGTCGCTCATACTTCTTCCGAGCCTCAGAATAAGAAAGCCGGTCCAAGGTTTTCAATTAGATTATCTTCCGTTCCTTACGAAAAACGGTGCAATCCGACGAACAAGGAGGATGATTTAAACCACAGTTAACGCAGACTGGAGGCGGTGTACATGGAGCGTCCGGGTGTGCTGAACGTCCGCAGTCTCTCCATGTAGCGGTGGAAGTACAACTGGAGGACATGTGGCCGAATTTCCAGCATTTAAAACACCTCATAGGGGGAGGAATATAAGGTTTCACGTCGCACCGGTAAACCATCACCTTGACCTTCTCAGGCAGGGTATCACCCTCGAAGGCCAAGATGAAAGCACCGGTGGCAACCTTGTGATCCTTTGGTCCCCTATGGACACGCTGGATGAAGTGGACACCTCTGCGCTCCAAGTTGGCGTGTAACTCGTCGTGGGATTGTAACAGCAGGTATTTATAAAAAACGATACCTTGGACCATATTGAGCGACTTATGTGGTGTAATGCTCACAGGGACATCACCCAGCTTGTCACAGGCAAGTAACGCTCGCGACTGGGTTGGGGATGCTGCTTCTATGAGCACTGCGCCGCTTCGCATCTTTGACAGTCCAGAAACTTCGCCGTACTTATCCTCAAGATGTTCCAGAAAGAAAAGAGGCTTGGTAGATGTAAAGGATCACCATCTCTGCGGCTACATACTAGAAATTTTGGAGAAGGTGGCTTATTTGCAGATTTAGCCCGACGTTCCTCCCACGGTGTGGCTAGGGAAGGGAACGAACGGGGGTTATAGCAAGCAGCATTAAAATCTCCTCTACCTCGCTTAGAGACGCCGTTTTCGCGACCGGCCACGCTTTTAAGTGCTCGTTTCATCCTGGTCCCACGAGCAGCTAGGGAACGAAAGGTCCACCCAGGCAGAGCCCCGCTTGCCTGGGTAAGCCTTATAAATTGAGGTGCGGCCGGTTCCTCAGAGGTTGCTCGCTAGCGGCTGTTCAACCTCAACAGCCAAGCATCTCCTCGGCACGTAGCACACCTTGAGATTGAGGGGCTTTTATAGAGGGTTGTACCGTCCTCGCGACCCAGGCGATTAAGCCAAGATCCACAGGCTCTGAAACGTACAACGTTCCACCGTCGCGCCGAACGATGGTCGTTGAAGCACGCACAGAGCTTACGGTGTAGCGGACTGTTGGCGCGACGCACCCCACAGCTCAGGACCCCGGGTTCGCCAAGCCCGTACTCAGTAAATTAATGCTGAGCCCCTGAAGGGTCCCAAGTTGAAGGCGCACATTTAAAGACTACGGAACTCTTGTGTGTTTTTAACACGCTCTTAATGCCATTAAATATACTTTCTTAACACAGAAAATATTACAGCATAGTGAATTTATTTGCCTACATTTGACTTAAGAGGTGAGCAACTCAGCAGGTGGTGCATACAGACTCAAAACTGGCAACAACTGGAACTCTTTGGGATATCCAGAATCACACACTAAAATAGTGCGTGTGGTAAATATAGGAAAGGTTGGGGAAATGCCAGCCGACGATATTATAACCCAATACTGCTTCAACAAGCCTTTCAAGATAACAATTGGAAGTAGGGAGCAGTGGGAGAAAATAGTTCGACACCGTATGGGGGATATTATCTGGTTTACTGACGGGTCAAAATCAGACCAGGGCGTTGGGGCCGGGGTATACGGGGTGCAGCCAAGACTGGAGGGCGTCATCTCTCTAGGGAAACTAGCCTCAGTATTCCAGGCCGAAATCACTGTCATCAGGGCATGTGTGGAGGAGAATTTGCGTAGGTGCTTCAAAGACCATAGCATCTATATCTATTAATACAATTACAGAATCCCCGAGACGGATTTACGTCTCAAATATGTCAAAGACATTATTGATAGATCTGAAGCATTGAATTAAAATTTGTATTTATATCTATTCAGACAGCCAGGCAGCCCTGAGATCACTGGCAGCTCCTGCAACAAGGTCTAAAATTGTTGCAGAATGTCACAGGGTTCTGGTGGAGCTAGGGGAAAGCAATAGAGTAAACCAATTGTGGGTCCCCTGCCACTCGGGGATCAGTGGCAACGAACATTCCGACAAATTAGCCGGGATGGGGGCAGAGACTCCATTTATTGGACCGCAACTTGTCCTGACAATCACAATAGGCAATGATCAAATTGGAGCTACGTAACTGGCTCAGAAGAAAGTACATAGAATATTGGACCAAAGTCCATCAACAAAAACATGGCAAGGTAATGATGCGAAAGCCATGCTTTAAAAGAAGCACTGCAATCCTAGGCCTGAACAGGAGGGAGATTAGACTCATGGTTGGATTGCTGACAGGCCATGGGAATTTCAAAAAACACCTACATACAATGGGAATAACAGAAGAGGACCCTAAATGTAGGATCTGTGGTGACAGTGTTGAAACTGCATCACATCTAATCTTCGAATGCATTGCATTGGAGAGTAAAAGGCACATAACATTTTGGACAACCAGACCCGAAGAAATTGTGTCTAATAAAGAACTGGTAAAGGGACTCGTTGCACTGTTCAAGGGCATTGGTTGGCTTTACTAGATATACAGGGAGCGATACAACACAATAAACTTAGTTTCGGTGCGGGCAGTGGCGGATTGGACCAAGACTGTTTTGGCTTCCCTGAAAATGTCAAATCATATCAAGCTGTCTTTGTGTGATGGTCTCCTTTCGTTTTGTTTCTTGTCGTTTTAGATGATCTTTTATGGAGTAAGTGGGAATCCCCTCCCACTTTACACATTAACTCTGGGCCTATCTCTTTCATGCCCACAGTATTCTTTGGACGCTTTGTGGTGAAATGGGGGACTGATGACCATTGTTGTTTGGTCCCCCTTAAACATCCAACCAACCGATCAACCAACCTAGATCGATTATTGACAGACTGCAATTTAGAAATCCACCGTGATTTTGTATACTGAATCCGATTTTCAACCACTTCACCTTCAGTGGAGTGCGTTCATGTAACGTAGCCGTGTGTCACTGTTAGCGTGTTTGCTCGCGCTCCAATTCAGATGAAATTTAATTTGGCTATACACACGCACCATATCAAAACAGGCACGACAGACCAGAGCCAGCTTCAAAGTGTTTTTGTATATTGTGTTTTGTGCTACCTTCAACTTGCTGAATTTCGCCTACGATAGCGGCGCCTGCTTTCGCCTCGTCTCAGCACGCTGTTCTTGGTGAGTTTCGCTGTGGCATTGCGTGTGTGAGAGAGAATGAGTGTTGTTTGTGAATCGTCACCACCCAGATGCGTTAAATCTTGTATAATTTAGGCTGGGCACCGCCCGCATTAATCCATGTAAGAGATGCATTTTTATTGTATTAACGAAATTGGTTCATTTTGCTTGTTTTCTATCTGAATAAACAAGTTTAAGTTCAGCATAATCCATAAGTTGCCAATAAATTGTAGTTTTAGAGCTCCTTCCCTCTTTTATTTAATATTGTTCTACACAATTGCTGAAAACTAGCTCAGAAGCAATTTTTAAGTGTAAATTCCGTTGCGCCATGAATGTTTTCTTAGCCATCTTTCTAAGATAACTTTAATTGTGGTGGCTTGCTTATTAATGTCTGTGGGTAATAGCGTGTGAGCTGCTAAGTATATTGACAACTGTAGTATTAACTTCCTGTTTTTAAAGTAATTTGAAACGAGTCAGTTCTCAGCTTGGGCCAGAGTAGGTCTACACAGGGAAATAGAATGCACGCGTGTGCAGGTACGGAGTTGACCAGCCAGTGGGACAGCAGAAACTAGAAACACTAAGCTAGATTAGAACAAGTTGTATATTTCGTAGAAATATAATACTTAACTTTTACAAAGTTCATGACTGCCAACTAAGTGTACTGCTGAGACATAGGTTATCTACGTAGAGGCCGGCCTACTGATGAGTCCTAGTGCCTGTCCTCATCCCAAGTGACCGATGCAGTTCAGTGGTGGCCACGAGCGGAGTTGCTGCAGAGGGCGCTCGTGGCTGACGTCGTAAGAACACCGCGCCGTGCGTGCATGGCGGCGCACGGCGAAAGTACGTGGCGCGCACGTCAGATTTGTGCAACACCAGTGTTAGGAACGGGCAAGAGAGAACTACGAGAAGCAAATCGTTAAACGACATACGGGTCGTTTCGCCCGTCCAGGAACAATCCCGTTAAAATGTAACATTACGAATGTAAGTGGGGAGATGGAATGTTCAGTATAGGGCGTATTGAACGGGGAATACAGGAAATTTTTGATCGACACAGGAGCGGTCGTATCGGTATTCAAGTCTGGACCTGGTGAGCAGGAGGCTGTGGTGGGTAGGTCATAGTACATTGGAGTCACTTGGAACAGTGAGTATTAGTTTTTCAGTAGAAGACAAGAAATTCACAGAAGGCATGGAAGTGCTACCATGCGTAGGGGAAGGTTATTCAGTGATCTCGGACTAGACTTTCTGAGAAAACACCGGGCTAAGATAGATCTTTCGCGACAAACAGTGGAACTCGGTGGAACTTTGTTTCACTTGGAGACATGTGCTCGCCACTTCGTCCTCGCCCGACATGCCCCATCTCACGTTTGCCGCCACGCCTCGCGCCGCCTGCTGCTGCCTTATGGAAGCGCTACACAGCCGCTTCCGGAGTACTGGTTAATTGTCGTGTTATACTGTCTCTGTTAATACATTTCGATGAAGCAAAATCACACTAGACTAATTAAGGACTGCTCTATCGACTGAGCACAAAAAATTACGCTTTAAAAGTCTTTTTTGTCGTGACAGGAAACAAACCGACGCTTTACATCTACACCGGACGTCCCAGGAATGTCGTGAGGAGCAGAATTTGTTTGGCCTCAGTCCAGTTACACATAGCAAAAACTAAATTGCAAATATCTGCTCAAACACCAGAGAAAATGCGCCTGACGACTCTTAGGTAAGACACCCTATATATATATATATATATATATATATATATATATATATATATATATATATATATATCGCCATGTGTGCTACGTGTTGATGGGATACATGGCTGTTGAGATGGAACAGTCGCTAACAAGCAACCTCTGGGGATACTGCCAAACCTCATGCTCGTGGGACGAAGATGGATAATTTGCAGTTGTCCTTGAACCTTCTAGTAGGATGGGTTGACAACTGGAGGCGGGAGAGGGGTACCAAAACCCAATCAAAAAAGAGGGCTAGAGTATCGAGTCCTCCGGACTTAGGTTCTTCTAAACAAAAGTTATGTTCAGAGTAACAGAAGACAGGCTGTTAACCAGAATGTGTTTCTTTAAAGGAAAGGAAGGTACATTTTAAAATGTATCGCCCTTCTATATAAACAAAAGTCTCAAAGGAAGTGCTGGTAACTTGAAATCAGTGAAACGGTTGCAGAATGGCACCCTGTTGGTGGAAACACCAACTTCCCAACAGACTTCTAAACTTCAAACAGCAAAGAGCCTTGGGAAATATCAAATTGACACAGAGCTACACGGTACTGTTAATTATAGCAAGGGCGTAGTCTCTTATTAGAGATCTGATTGACATTCCAGTGGATGAAACTGAAGGAAGAATGGGCTGCAGAAGGCATAGTTGATGTGCAGACAAAAATGTTCTAATGTTTGTAAAGTTTATGGGACTTAACTACGGGGTCATCAGTCCCTAAACTTACTAACTACTTAGGAACTACTTACGAACTAGGACGGCACAAATATCCATGCCCGAGGGGGGATTCGAACGCCCGACTGTAGAATGTGCAGACTATTAAGAAAAAGGAGGATGGAGAACTGGTCAAGTCAGAGTCCTTCATCCTCACCTTTAATAGCCCTCAACTACCTGAGCATGCTAAGGCAGTTTTTCTGAGCTTAAATGTATGACCCTAACACCATGCGCTGTTTCAAGTGCCAGCGCTTTGCGCACACTACCTTTGGATACAAGGGAGAAGCTATCTTTGGCAAATGTGGGAAAGGTGAACACAAAGGGTTTGACTGCACTCCATCTGCCAAGTGCATTAACTGTTGAGGTGATCATCCAGTTGGGAGAAGGGACTGTAGGTTTTACCATGAGGAAAAGAAGATACAGCAAATTAAAACATCGAAGCGTATCTCTTATGCAGAGGCAATACCGACCTTCAAGGCCATGCAACCTCCTGTGTTTGCCAGCTTCTTCGCTTCTCCACACAAATGGAGGTTGTTGGTGTAGGCACCAGCACGTGCAGTTGCCAGTGCATCTGTAAAGCAACGTCCATAGCCCCACCGAAAACAGCCGAAAAGCTATAGATACTGCCTCTGAAGAGCCTGTGGTATTCCCACAGAGTTTCAACCGCGACCTCTGTATCGACTACCAAGAAACTTAAACCTAAAAAAACTACCAGCAAATCACAGTTACAGGTGAAACCAGCAACTACGTCGTAGTGATCGTACCCGATGCTTCATGTGACCCAGCTACAGAACCCATGGAGCTGGATGTCTCCCAGGGGCAATCACTCGCCCCAATACTGAACCCCCACCACGTTCAGTGTCTCCGTCTAGGAAGAAAGAGAGAGTAAAGATACAACCTCTGTGACAGATAGCTCCAATACTGTACTGGAACTCGCAGCGTTTCAGGACACATGTGGAGAAACTACGTTTATTGACTCGAGGTTGACTAACCCGCATATGCCTACAAGAGACAAATTTTAAATCTACCGACAACCCTGAAAAAAAAGCCTATACCTTGCAAAAGGTGAGGTACAAGATTTTATTTTTTTATCTCGTTGATATGTTTGGAATGATTAGAAAACCAAGTTTTGCCAACTAAATTTCTCTAGGGAAAACTTCTAAAATTTCGGACTTTTTCATTGTTTTTCAATATATATCAGTTTGTTGTGTGGCTTTTAAAACTACATTCTTTTTTAAAGAGCACAAAATTTTCTACAAATTTGATTCTTAAAATTTATTTCTACTACCGATACCTAAGGCTTTACAGCGTGTCAAAAAGCATAAGTTTTTCAAACTATGTGCAAAGCTTTCGTGCGATTTTGCATGTTAATTGAATTTCTCCCAAAATTACTCAGAAATTTACCAGGATTTAGAAATAACTGTTATTTTAATAGCAGTCCACTAACAAAGATTTAATCCTTGGACCTGCCGAAGGAAAAATAAATAAAGTTAGCGTCTTTCTTTTCTCATTTCTTCAGAACAGCATACAATGAATATGGGCGCCATCTGTTATTAGGCTACGTAAGCGCGTTATACATTCTCTCACATCATTATTGTCTGTATCTGAAACCCCGAATGGATATGAATAAGCGAACAGTTTTAATTTTTACTCGAGAATTCCGTGTTCGTTGTGTTCTGCCAGTTTATGATCTGCCAGCGAAAGTAGTCTTATTATGAAAAATCTTGAGATCTCGTAAGATGGTCGATAGAGCCTAACAGTGCTAGAAATACTGCGGAATAAGATACGCGTTTCGGGAGGTCCGAAGTCGCCTACGCTGTCTATAGGAATCAACCAGGAACGGTGACCCAGGCCGTGCGGAGAAAATCCGTATTAAAACAATTCGCAGGCGGCGAAGATGACTTTCCTTTTCTGTAAAGCTCTCTTGGTACAGTCACATAAATTTCATAATGGATAAAACTTACTTTTAGATATAGATATTCCCTACTCGATAGTGTTATTTACAAAATTTTATGAATTTCTTGGAGACATTATTTAGTGTGCTATATAGTGATGAAGTGTATGAGCATATTGGCCCACTTTAGGTTACGGTAGTAACACTAAAAGTGGGCCTTTGCGATCGTCTTTTGATAGCTCGAAATTTAAATGAAAATAACGGCTTAACTATTCATCTGACACGAAAATTGAATAACCGAACTTGTAGAGGAGAACATTCTCTACAAATTTGATCTGTTATATTTGTTTCATATCTCGTAGCGTTTCAAAGATATTTGCAAAAATAACGGTGATTTTGGGATGTATGTATGTATGTCTGTCTGTCCGTCTGTCCGTCCGTAACGTGTTCCCTGTTTTTAAGACGAACCGTCCAACCGATCAGCACCAAATTTTGCAGATATGATTGTAGGCCGCCAGAGACCAGAACCTCCCTTTTTCAAATTTTTCGGACAAAAAATACGGTAGTAAAACCAAAAGAAGCTGTTTGTAATATAATTGTAATTGCAAACGAACCGTTCATCTGACACGAAAATTGAATAACCTAATTGGTAGAGGAGAAAATTCTCTACAACTTAGCTCCCTTATGTTTTTTTCATAAATCGTATCGTTTGACACATATTTGCAAAAATAACGGAGATTTGACACCCTCCATTGAATTAACGAAAACTAGCCGTTCGAAGTGTCACGTGACATTCCTCGCGTATTTGATGATTTTCTTATTGTAACTTACACGTTGTCATTTCAAAGCAACGGCACACTGAGGAATTAACAAAAACACATCGTTCTTCGTACGATAAATGATAATCTAATGTCTACAAATGCCGTATTAACGTCAGTTAACAAAGGCCATCAATAGTATGAGATTATAGAACTTCTGTAATGATTTATAGCCGTAGCGTAGTGGGCAATGTGCTGGACTGTTATGCGAAAGGTTGGTAACCCGCCACTATCTAGTTTTTTTTTCCTAAAAGTGTTTCATACACTATTATAAATTAATTTATTATTATTTAGATTATTATTTTGATCCAAAATGTTTGCAAAAACTTAAAAAACTACAGATCTAAAGTGGGCCGTAAAACACGACAGTGCTTTTTTTTGTCTTGCTTCAGTTTAGGTCCCGCCAAAGCTCTTTCCCACTATGTTAATCCCAGACTTGCAACACGATATGAGTAAACGTGTTGCCAGACGTTTCATCTGCCTGAAATTTTTAAAACTGGCTAACTCCCGCAATGATACGAACTACTTCTGATGAATAATGACCATTGTCTTCAAATGTAACAAGGTATATTGACGATAGAGATTGTCGTTAGCGATGCAGTGAAAAGATGCCAAGTGAAGTACAATGTATTGGAGGATATATGAGAAACGTCGTGGACAAACAGGCAGAGTGATGACTCATTCAGAGTCGGAGGAAACCGGGCAGTGGCGACTTGAGGGTATCCTCGGTAACGAAGTTTAGCAGTTGACGATCAGAGACAAAAGAAACTGGCAGAAAATTGTTGACACCGCGGCATCGATGGAAATCATGTCTGGTAAGGTAAACTGTAAGGAAACCGTCGATTCCACACTTCTGGAAATCGAATTCAATATAACCTCTGAGAGTTTTAAAATTCGTTCAGTATTTACTGTAGAAGCAGTGCATATGAAGTATACGAAATTTACAGATTAATAGTGTGCCGTGCCGGAGCCTTCTTGCAGTTACGTGTCGCCGGCCGGATTGGTATCGCTGGTGGTATCCAGAGCGAATTCGACCTAAAGGCCAGAGGGCGTAAGTGGCGGCGCGCTGTTTTTCCTGGAGGCGAAAAGGTCGGAGCGGGTGAACAGTAGCGCCGGAGTGTGTAAAGTGTCCATAATGATCGATCATGGTCGGAGTTATACACGAGGGCATGTGTCTGTGCTCGATGCGGAAATGTTCTGAAAAGTCTAGTCAGCTCTCAAGGACAGCTGGTGTTGTGGATATATCTTAACTGGAGAAGCCAACGTGAGGAAAGGTCAACCAATTGTGGCCAAACTGTTCCGAAACTTCGGGATGTACAAGAATTGTGTCACTTATTGTCCTGTCTGTGCTCCCTACGGACGGAAATGGTTTGATGCCTTTCTGCAGCCCTCCCGCTGAGAGACTTGTGCTGCTAACATGTCATGTCGCATTTTGCTGCGATTGATTCAATTTGACATGTACATGGTGTTTGGCCTATAGGTGGCTAACCTTATGTTTTCTGTGTATGTGTGGTAACAGTTCCTGTGTTTCAGGTGTTTTACCCAAGTTGGTTCCTTGTGCCTTGTAACTAAATATAAGTGGCAACACATTTAAGACCCAGAAAATGGGCAATGTCTTCCTGTTGGATGGCAGTACGTCGGGAGGACGTAAGATGTAGCTCCTGTGATGATGACTCAATTAAAGCCAACCTCTCAAGTTGAGTAATACCGTCATACTGTGTAATTACGTAATGCCTTCAGACAAAACCTGACTGATTTTTATGCTTTCAAGTACCGTCTGTGCAAGGCTAAGTTTACTGTTATTAATTCATTGATTTCATATTTTTAATGGTTGTCGGTAGTTAAGGTACATTCTCTGTTGATATTTGATTGTTGGTGAAAATTATGTGTCATGAGACATGTGTTTAGTAACCAAAGGAGGCCTCTAAGTTTTGTTTTATGTAAATAATTGCTGTAATAAATTGGCTATATTTTATAACAGTTAATTTGGGCTCAGTACCTCACCACTACCTCACCTCCCCTACCATATAAAATAGCTCGAGCAGTACTCAGGTACCAGGATCGATGCATGTTGAAAGACCCCTATTAGTATGTGATGTATCCGGAAGGGCAGCAACGTAGTCGATGATTCTGACATACACGCAACCATACAAATGACGGAAACTGTATTGTTATACATTAATTTATAACGCCTGCTCGACCTGCCCACGTAGTTTAAAAAGGGCAGTGGGTTGACGATTCACACTTGTCAGTTGTCGTTCCACCATATCCCACACGTGCTGAACGGGAGTTGCAGCTTTTACGCACCCAAGACTATGAAGCCTGTCGTGTAGCCAGTATGTGTTGGGCGAAAGCATGGCACGAGAGAACGCTCGGCAGGTCTGCTGCGATTTTTGCAGCCGTCTGTGTTGCGTGGTGGTTGGACTGTGTGCAGTGGAAACGACCTTGTTTGTACTAGTTCGTAGCCAACCGTTGCATGTCCTAACCAGTCTACATATATTACTGTATTTCGGACGACCACGAATACATTCGAAGTCGTTTGCAACACGCTGTTCGAAGATTTTCACATACTGCTGGTCGGGAAATTCATGTCGCAACACAGTAAAGATTTAATGATGTTAATTTTACTTTTATTTACTTTGCCTTCTGCTATATCTCGCCTCAAAAGATAATAACTGAAAAAAAAATGTATAGTCTATGGGACTTAACTACGGGGTAATCAGTCCTTAAACTTACAAACTACTTATGAACTACTTACGAACTAGGAGGGCACAAATATCCATGCCCGAGGGGCGATTCGAACCCCCGGCCGTAGTGGCCGTGCAGACCGTGACTGAAGCGCCTCAGTCTCCTCGGCCACCGCGGCCCAGCCTTCTTTTCATTCAGCATCTTTTCTCCGTCTTCAGCATTTTCTCACTGTGCATGGTATTGTAATGACAATCCAATGAGTATTATTTTCCAGCTTGTAACCGCGCAGTTACATAATAAGCACTTCGCATGGCCTTCCAACGACACGAAAAAGTGCTATAATTCCCATTCCACATTGAATGATGTAGCTACCTTACATTTCCTTTTTGTTGACCAATGAGATGACGCCATTATACTTCCAATACGAAACGTCACTTCAATTTAAGATAACTAGTGTTGTTCGATAACTGCTTGGCGTGCCACATGGAGACTGCCTGACTGTTAAACTGAATTTTATGCGTCAGCGGCTAGCTGTCGCGCCCGCTGGTTTAGGAACGGCAGAGCAGCCAATCAGGAGTCGCGTAGCCACGGCCAATAAGAAAGAGCGTTACAATTGTACTATGTACACAAATCGAAGCGGTGCACGTAAAGAGTTTTTGACGATCAACAAATTACACTTCCTATCAGTACCCTAAATATTTGTCGTTTGCTAGCGTTCATCAAAATTACCGGCAATGGGATTTAAAAGAGCATCCACTTTTTCTGTTCGGCCATGGATGTTTGTGTGGTGTCGCACAAGTCCAAAGTGCGCGCCACCTACTTTCGCCGCGCGCCGCCATGCACGCACGGCGCGGCGTTCTTACGACGTCAGCCACGAGCGCCCTCTGCTACAACTCCGCTCGTGGCCACCACTGAACGACATCGTTCACTTGGGACTGAGATAGGAACCAGTTAAGACCTTCGGAATCAGATAGGTACCAGTGAAGACTTGGCTATCGGACAGGCACTAGGCAGGCCTCTATCTCAACTATGTATCAGCATTCTGCAGTACTGAGCCATGTAAAAGTTAAGTATTGTATAAATTCTGTGCAATATATATCTCGTTCTAATTTACTCCAGTGTTTCTAGTTTCTGGCTGCTCCCCTCCGTACCTGCACCAGCGTGCTATCTTTATTCCTGTGTCGGTCTCATTCCACTCGGCCACCGATACCTACGACGGAAACGAGAGACAAAAGTGGCGACGAGGCTGGGACACAAAAGTTTGTCTTTATATAAGGTAGTTTATAAGTAGTTTGTAGGTTTAGGGACTGATTAACCAGCAGTTAAGTCCCATAAACTTAACAAGCATTTGGACATTCATTTGTTCACCGTCAAATAAATCTTATTGGCCGGCATAACTTGACTCCTGATTGGCTGCTCTGCCGTTCCTAACCTAGCGAGCGCGAGCACTAACCGCTGACGCATTACATGTAATCTACTTACATTCAAAATGTTCAAATGTTTTTATAGCTAGGGGTCATCGGTCCCTAAACTTAAAACTACTTATGAACTACCTTATACTAAGGACGGCACAAATATCCATGCCCGAGGGGGGATTCGAACCCCCGACCGTAGTGGCCGTGCAGACCGTGACTGGAGCGCCTCAGTCCCCTCGGCCACCACGGCCGGCCACCTACATTATTCACTTTCGAAAGTACCACAGGCAGCACTGAAAAATACACTACTGGCCATTGAAATTGCTACACCAAGAAGAAATGATGATAAACGGGTATTCATCGGACAAATATATTATACTAGAACCGACATGTGATTACATTTTCACGCAGTTTGGGTGCACAGATCCTGAGAAATCAGTACCCAGAACAACCACCTCTGGTCGTAATAACGGCCTTGATACGCCTGGGCATTGAGCTCGTGTACAGATACAAATACCCATGGATATTTGTGCTGTCCTTAGGATTAGCTAGTTCATAAGCAGTTTGTAAGTTTAGGGACTGATGACCCAGTAGTTAAGTCCCATAAGCTATACAAACATTTGAACATTTGAAACGTGGAACACGTTGGGCTGTACATTAAATTTCTATTTTCATTGGTGAGATTAGCTAATTCGTCATTGCGTCATTTACCATCGCGAAACCTCCTGAAAATACTTTAATATAGCAATTTACAGTATATATTAAAATTCTGGAAAAGATAGTCAACTTTGGGTCACAAAATTACTAAGTTTTTCTTCGATTCGTGTTTTGGATATTTTCTGAAGTTTCGTGTAGTGATTCTGCCATACAAACAGTAATTGATACCTAAACAGTAAATGATTTGCTTGTTTTACGGTTCTTCGACCACATTATAGTGCTGCGCTTCCTCTGTTACTTCGTTTACGTTGGATCTGAACACGGGACAGTCCAGCGCAGAGCAGTGATGTGCGGTCTCACTCTTTCCGCAGCTATCTCTCTCGCTCCGCTGCCGACACTAGCGGCCGGGGCGGTGAACTACAGTGAACTGTGCTAGAGGATTAAAAAGAAACAACAGTTACCCGCGTAAATACTTTTATGAATAGTTGGGATTGGCAGTACATAATGAATCCTGTGCATTCTAGCGAAAGAATGATTTCCGCAGTATCTTGCATGCAGCCTTTAATTGTTCAAATATCTTTTAAAACTGAACAGTAATTCTAAATTTGCCTTCTTTTAATAGTCAAGATTACATGTAATCAGTTAACATGGATAGAACGCATCCATTTTTCGCGATAGAAAAAGATTCTTATTCTGTAGCTCTTTAACTGAATGTGTCCTGTAATTTTTCAGAAATTTACCAGGATTTATAAATTTGTTACTTTGACTACATGAACTAATGATACATTCCTTCATATCGTTATTGTTTGAATCTGAAACACAGAACGGATGTGAATATGCGGGCAAGTACATCTATCCCTCAGGTATTCGTGTTTGTTGCATTCTTCCTGTTTGTGACCTGTCAGCAAAAATAGTGTATATGTGAAAGAGCTTGGGTTCTCGTACGATAGTCGAATGAATCTAACCGTACTAGAAATTTGCGGGTGAAGATGAAGCTTTCGGAAGGTCCGAAGTCGCTTGCGTTGTGTATATGAATCAACCAGGAACGGTGACCAACACCACCCGTACGGACAAAATCCGTACTTAAAACTAATCCACAGGCGACGAAGATGCCCTTCCTTTTGACTGACTCATTGTTCTATCAGACATGTGAATTTCGCAAACGATGAAATTTGCTTTAAGAGGTAGATGTGCGTGTAGTAGACGTTATTTCGTATACTATATCGTAATGAACTGATAGAGCATATCTTGTCTTGCTTAAATTTGGTAGCAGCCTTTCGCGGCCGGACGCGTGAGCGGAGCGGGTTAGCTGGTGCCGTTTGCTTTCTGTTTACTTCGCGCGCGCTTATATATTGTGCTTAGTAATGGAGTCACAACTGCGAAAGTACGCATTACAGTTCAGTTTTAGTTTTGGTGTTCGACGACTGGTTTCATGAATTGTTCAATGTACCCGAAGAAGAATTATTTGGAATGGCCTACGACTTTATAAGCAACGTCTACACTGTGAAGTTAAGAAACGACGAGCTTTGCCGACGGATTGTGGACAAGACCAACGGAATTGCTAGGTACAAGGCTTAGAATGGCGAGGTGAATGATGTTACAATTACGTATGCTGGACTAAGACTTAGAACCGTAAGAGTACATCTATTACCGTTCGAAATTGAGTTCGACTATATTAAACAGCCTCTTTCAAAGTACGGCACCGTTTATATTGTAACTGCTGACCGATGGGGTGGCAATCTAATATATAAAGCAGAGTGTCCGTATATATCTACGTGTTGCATAAAAATCTACAGTTTTCATCCAATCTTTTTCAAATTTTAAATACGTAAGCTTCAATCCATGAGGACGGTCGCCATAAGTGCAAGAATCACGTACGATACATAGTTCACGAGATATGACGTCATAAACAATGAGATGCGCGGAAAACAGTACTTAGCGACTTGTAACAAACTTTAAACAGAATTTCAAACCTTTATTAAACTTTTTCTCACAGGCACTCATAGTAAAATGATGCAAGGAAAAAAGTTTCTCGCTTAATACTTTTCCGCTGTTTATGGAGTAAAACTACGGCTCTCGGTATGTTACAATTTATAATTTCAACACTACAAGTTGTAGCGACAGGAAATTTTACATGCAGTACACACATATATAGTTGAATGTAGCTTCTAAATTGTATCACATTCCGACACGTAGTTCATGAGCTTTGAGCACGTAAACAGTAACGTTCATGGAAAACCGCCCCATCACGCACCAAATTTTAATCTATTACTTCTTTACTAATAATTGCATTCCGAAAAAATTTTACAGACATCAGCCCTTATACAGATGATTATATACCTGAAAAATGGCAGGAATAAATAAATAAATACCCGAGCAACGCCGGGTTTTCAGCTAGTATTCATTATAAAGTAGACAACGGTGTATGGTCTGTCAAGATTGACTTGCAATCTCACATTCCGTCTTTCATAAATGTGTGCGGTTTCAAGACCCTTGTTGTATATGAGGGACAGCCTCGTACTTGTTCTGCGTGCAACGCGCCAGGTCATCTTAGAGCAGAATGCCCGCGTAGGCGGCCTGTCCAGCTCCCTGTCGAGAGAGACGCGGAAGGCGGGCAGCGCGCGCAGTACGCCACGGTCGCCAGCCGCCTGCTCCCGCGCGAGCACGTAAATGGGCCCTGCCCTAGAGCACTGTATAGGGCAAGCAGAACAACCCGCCATTTTGAATCCCAAGTTGATGTTGTTGTTGTTTGGATGTTTTAGGGGGACAAAACTACGAAGGTCATCAGTCCCCCATTCCATCGTTAGGCATCATAGCAAAAGGTGTTTACACGTAAAAGAACCTAGAGCGGAAAACAACTAAGGGGGAGAAATATCCCCCGAGTCAGTTAAAAGACAACAAAGTCGGCAAGAGACAACTAAAACAATGACAGTCACTCAGTTGAACAGAGTAACGTCAAGAAATAAAATGTAAAAGCCGACGTCTGTGGCTGACCGACCGTGAGACTAAAAACAGGAAAAGTCAGCCACACGGAAACAAAGGGAAACCTCCAATCGGAGGGCATGACAGGACGGACACAGACACTGAAGAAAAGCTTTCAATGGAGGGGTAAAAACCATTGTCCCGGATAAAACTTAAAACAGTATCAGCCGTTTTGGCATCGTCAATTAAAACTTGGGATAAAAGCGCAGGAAAATGTAAACTCCACCGCAGAGGGGCTAAAACAGGGCATTCTACTAGGATGTGTGCCACCGTCAGGCGGGCGCCACAGCGACACATAGGCGGTTCCTCGCCACGAAGGAGATGACCGTGTGTCAGCCATGTATGGCCAATGCGGAGCCGGCACAGGACTACGGAGTCCCGGCGGCAGGCCCGCATAGAAGATCGCCACACAGTCGTCGTCTCCTTGATAGCCCTGAGTTTGTTGGCTGTTACCAGGCTACGCCACTCGGTGGCCCAGAGCTCACGCACTCTATGCCGCAGCACCGTCCGCAGATCAGCATCCGGGAGGCCGATCTCTAAAACAGGCGCTTTAACAGCGTGCTTGGCCAGCATATCAACATGTTCATTGCCCGGAATACCGACATGGCCCGGGTACCAGAGGAACACCACTGATCGACCGGACCTGTCAAGGGCAGATAGGGCCTCCTGAATTCCCAACACCAGAGGAGACCGCGGATAACACTGGTCAAGGGCTCTAAGGCTGCTCAGGGAGTCACTGCAGATGAGAAAGGACTCACCTGAGCAGAACCTGGCGTGCTCGAGAGCGCGGGAAATAGCGACCAGCTCTGCAGTATAGACACTGCAGCCAGCCAGCAGAGAGTGCTGTTCAACATGGGTGTTATGAGCGAACGCAAAACCAACCCGGCTCTCAACTTTCGAACCATCCGTGTAAATTACGTCGTGTCCAGGAAATCCAGCTACGAGTGCTAAAAACTGGCGACAGAGGGCTTCAGGTGGAACTGAGTCTTTGGGTTCACAGGCCAAGTCCAGGCAAATAGACGGCCTAGGCAGGCGCCACGGAGTTGTGCGTGTGTGGACCCGATATGGAGGTGGCAGTGGGTAAGACTTAAGTTCCTGCAGCAGTGACTTGACCCTGAAGGCGATCGTATTACCCGACCTGGGTCGTCGTCGTTGGTCATGGACGACCATGCAGGAGAAAAGAACACGGTGGTTTGGATGGCTTGACGAGCTGTGTACGAGCGCTGCATAGGCTGCAAGCAGTTGTCGGCGACGGATCGACAAAGGCGGTACCCCGGCCTCGGCAAGCAAGCTGGTCACAGGGCTGGTACGAAAGGCACCCGTCGCGATGCGAACCCCACAGTGGTGAATGGGGTCCAGCAAGCGCAATGCTGAGGGTGACGCAGAGCCGTAGGCGACACATCCAAAATCTAAACGGGACTGCACCAGAGCCTGATAGAGTCGCAACAGGGTGGAGCGGTCAGCTCCCCAGGAAGTATGGTCCAGGTGGCGGAGGATATTGAGGTGGCGCCAGCACTCCCCTTTTAGTTGACGGATGTGGGGGAGCCACGTCAGCCGTGAGTCGAAAACGAGCCCCAAAAAACGATGAGTGTCCACGACCTCTAATAGGTCGTCACCGAGATACAGTTCGGGCTGAGGATGAACCGTTTGAAGCCGACAAAAGTGCATAACACTCGTCTTTGCAGCAGAGAACTGGAAGCCGTGGGTAAGAGCCCAGGACTGCGCCTTCCTAATGGCTCCCTGCAGCCTACGTTCGGCGACGTGAGTGCTGGAAGAGCTAAAATAGATACAAAAGTCGTCAGCATATAGTGAAGGGGATGCTGACGACCCAACTGCTGTAGCTAAGCCGTTAATGGCTACTAAAAATAAGGGGACACTCAAAACAGAGCCCTGAGGAACCCCATTTTCCTGCACATGAGAGGTACTACGAGAGCCACCTACTTGGACACGAAAAGTACGGACAGCTAAAACGTTTTTAATAAAAATCGGGAGTGAGCCCGAAGACCCCAACCATGTAACGTGTGAAGTATGTGGTGTCGCCAGATCGTATCATATGCTTTTTGCATGTCAAAAAAGACGGCTATCAGATGTTGGCGCCTCGAAAAGGCTGTGCGGATCGCAGACTTGAGGTACACCAGGTTGTTGGTGGTGGAGCGACCCTGGCAGAACCCGCCCTGGCATGGAGCCAGTAAGCCCCGAGTCTCGAGGATCCAGCACAACCGCCTTCTGACCATGCGCTCCAACAGCTTACAGAGGACATTGGTCAGCATAATGGGCCGATAGCTATCCAAATGAGCAGGGTTTTTACCTGGTTTCATCACCGGTATAATGATACCCTCCCGCCACTGCAAAGGTAATACCCCTCGCACCAGATGTGGTTGAAGAGCGCAAGGACATTACGCTGGCTCTCCGCTGACAGGTGTTTCAGCATCTGGCTGTGGATGCTATCGGGTCCTGGAGCCGTGTCAGGACACTGTTTAAGAGCATTCAGGAATTCCCACTCTGTAAACGGCGTGTTATATTCCTCCGTACGGCGGGTGGTAAAGGAGAGGGGCTGGCGTTCCACCTGCTCCTTTAATGTACGGAAGGCCGGTGGATAATTCGCTGAGGAGAAGGCATGAGCATAATGTGCGGCAAACAGCTCTACAAGCGTGGCTGGGTCCGTGCATAATATGCCATTCACGGATATCCCAGGGATTCCTGCTGTTGTTGGGTATCCCCTTAAACACCTGATATTGTTCCAAACCTGGGTGGGGGAGGCACCTGTGCCAATTGTGGAGACCTACCTCTCCCAACACTCTTGCTTCCGTCTCTTAATGAGAGAACGAGCACGTGCACGAAGCTGCTTGAAAGCGACGAGATGCTCCAGAGACAGGTGCCGATTGTACCGCTGTAAAGCCCATCGGCGATCTTTACTAGCCGTCGCGACCTCTGGTGACCACCATGGTACCATCTTACGTCGTGGGCGCCCTGAAGACCGAGGAATAGTAGCTTCTGCAGCAGACAATATGGACCACGTGGTGCTCTCAACCACCACATTGATGTTATCGAGTGGGGGAGGGCCAACGATGGCAGCAGAGATGTAGCCTTCCCAGTGAGCCCTATGAAGAGCCCACCGAGGAGGGCGTGCTGGGGACTGACGTTGTGGGAGTGATAAAAAGATCGGAAAATGATCACTGTCACACAAGTCGTCATGGACACTCCAATGGATGGATGGCGGAAGGCTGTGACTGCATATCGACAGGTCAATGGCCGAGAATGTGCCGTGCGCCACACTGAAATGTGTGGGGGCACCTGTATTCAAGAGGCAGAGGTCGAGCTGAGAAAGCAGGTCCTCTACAACCCTGCCACGGCCAGAGATCGTAGAACCACCCCACAGGGAATTGTGGGCATTAAAGTCCCCCAATAGCAAAAAAGGTGACAGAAGTTGCGAGATAAGTGCAGCCAAGACAGCCATAGAGACATCGCCATCAGGAGGGAGGTAGAGACTGCAGAAGTAATTTGTCCTTACCCTAACAGCCACCGCTTCCAACGGTGTCTGCAGGGGCACAGGTTCACTATATACAGAGGTAAGGACATACACACACACTCCACTTGACACCCTGTTATACTGGCTACGATTACAGATGTATCCCCTATAGCCCCGAAGGGCAGGGGTCCGCATTGCCAGAAACCAGGTTTCCTGGAGGGCAATGCAGAGAGCAGGTGTAACGCTCAAAAGTTGTCGTAGCCCAGTCAGGTCGGTGAAAAAACCGCCGCAGTTCCATTGGAGGATAGTGTCTGACAGCTGGGAAGGCATGAATGAAAGGATGTGATGTATTATACCTCAGCAGTTTTTGCATCCACCGGTAGCGATGCATCAGCGTATAAATCCATCGAGTCTGATGCATCCAAGAGAGCAAGAGCCTCGAGGGATGCAAGTATCTCCACCTCGTCCTCAGAGGCAGAGGCGGAGGGAGCAGGTGGCACTGTGGCCACTGGGGTTTCTTTAGCCTTATCTTTGTTCTTTTTCGGTCGAACCCTCTTATCCCTCGGGGGCTTCACTGGAAGGAGGGTCTTTGCAGACTCATCCTCCGTCTCAGTGACAGAGGGAGAGCCCGATGCCCTGCGGCCAGCAGTGGCAGCGGGGCCTGCTTCTGGCTTGTGCCGGCATAGGCACTGGTGGAAGCTGCAGAAGGGAGCGTCCCTAGGGACCCCTTCTGGATGAGGGCAGCCGGAGAAGGTTGACGCTTCTCCGACGGAGGGTTGGGGGCTGCTCCCGAAGCAATTGCCTTGGGAGCAGGAGGAGGAATGGAGCCCCCGACCACCGTGGGGGCAGGTTTGAGTTGACGGCCCTGCCGGCAGGTGGAGACAGAAACACTATTGTCTGCTGCAGACACAAAGGTGGATGGCGACGATGTCACTGCTGCAAAAGATGCGAGCATGGTGATGGGATGAAGTCGCTCATACTTCTTCCGAGCCTCAGAATAAGAAAGCCGGTCCAAGGTTTTCAATTCCATTATCTTCCGTTCCTTACGGAAAACGGTGCAATCCGACGAAGAAGGAGGATGATTTAAACCACAGTTAACGCAGACTGGAGGCGGTGTACATGGAGCGTCCGGGTGTGCTGAACGTCTGCAGTCTCTGCATGTAGCGGTGGAAGTACATCTGGAGGACATGTGGCCGAATTTCCAGCATTTAAAACACCTCATAGGGAGAGGAATATAAGGTTTCACGTCGCACCGGTAAACCATCACCTTGACCTTCTCAGGCAGGGTATCACCCTCGAAGGCCAGGATGAAAGCACCGGTGGCAACCTTGTGATCCTTTGGTCCCCTATGGACATGCTGGATGAAGTGGACACCTCTGCGCTCCAAGTTGGCGTGTAACTCGTCGTGGGATTGTAACAGCAGGTATTTATGAAAAACGATACCTAGGACCATATTGAGCGACTTATGTGGTGTAATGCTCACAGGGACATCACCCAGCTTGTCACAGGCAAGTAACGCTCGCGACTGGGTTGGGGATGCTGCTTCTATGAGCACTGCGCCGCTTCGCATCTTTGTCAGTCCAGAAACTTCGCCGTACTTATCCTCAAGATGTTCCACAAAGAAAAGAGGCTTGGTAGATGTAAAGGATCACCATCTCTACGGCTACATACTAGAAATTTTGGAGAAGGTGGCTTATTTGCAGATTTAGCCCGACGTTCCTCCCACGGTGTGGCTAGGGAAGGGAACGAACGGGGGTTATAGCAAGCAGCATTAAAATCTCCTCTACCTCGCTTAGAGACGCCGTTTTCGCGACCGGCCACGCTTTTAAGTGCTCGTTTCATCCTGATCCCATGAGCAGCTAGGGAACGAAAGGTCCACCCAGGCAGAGCCCCGCTTGCCTGGGTAAGCCTTATAAATTGAGGTGCGGCCGGTTCCTCAGAGGTTGCTCGCTAGCGGCTGTTCAACCTCAACAGCCAAGCATCTCCTCGGCACGTAGCACACCTTGAGATTGAGGGGCTTTTATAGAGGTTTATACCGTCCTCGCGACCAAGGCGATTAAGCCAAGATCCCCAGGCTCTGAAACGTACAACGTTCCACCGTCGCGCCGAACGATGGTCGTTGAAGCACGCACAGAGCTTACGGTGTAGCGGACTGTTGGCGCGACACACCCCCAGCTCAGGACCCTGGGTTCGCCAGGCCCGTACTCAGCAAATTAATGCTGAGCCCCTGAGGGGTCCCAAGTTGAAGGCGCACATTTAAAGACTACGGAACTCTTGTGTGTTTTTAACACGCTCTTAATGCCATTAAATATACTTTCCTAACACAGAAAATATTACAGCATAGTGAATTTATTTGCCTACATTTGACTTACGAGGTGAGCAACTCAGCAGGTGGTGCATACAGACTCAAAACTGGCAACAACTGGAACTCTTTGGGATATCCAGAATCACACACTAAAATAGTGAGTGAGGTAAATATAGGAAAGGTTGGGGAAATGCCAGCCGACGATATTATAACCCCATACTGCTTCAACAAGCCTTTCAATATAACAATTGGAAGTAGGGAGCAGTGGGAGAAAATAGTTCGACACCGTACGGGGGATATTATCTGGTTTACTGACGGGTGAAAAACAGACCAGGGCGTTGGGGCCGGGGTATACGGGGTGCAGCCAAGACTGGAGGGCGTCATCTCTCTAGGGAAACTAGCCTCAGTATTCCAGGCCAAAATCACTGTCATCAAAGCATGTGTGGAGGAGAATTTGCGTAGGTGCTTCAAAGACCATAGCATCTATATCTATTAATATAATTAAAGAATCCCCGAGACGGATTTACGTCTCAAATATGTCAAAGACATTATTGATAGATCTGAAGCATTGATTTAAAATTTGTATTTATATCTATTCAGACAGCCAGGCAGCCCTGAGATCACTGGCAGCTCCTGCTTGGCGGATTGGACCAAGACTGTTTTGGCTTCCCTGAAAATGTCAAATCATATCAAGCTGTCTTTGTGTGATGGTCTCCTTTCGTTTTGTTTCTTGTCGTTTTAGATGATCTTTTATGGAGTAAGTGGGAATCCCCTCCCACTTTACACATTAACTCTGGGCCTATCTCTTTCATGCCCACAGTATTCTTTGGACGCTTTGTGGTGAAATGGGGGACTGATGACCATTGTTGTTTGGTCCCCCTTAAACATCCAACCAACCTAGATCGATTATTGACAGACTGCAATTTAGAAATCCACCGTGATTTTGTATACTGAATCCGATTTTCAACCACTTCACCTTCAGTGGAGTGCGTTCATGTAACGTAGCCGTGTGTCACTGTTAGCGTGTTTGCTCGCGCTCCAATGAAATTTAATTTGGCTATACACACGCACCATCTCAAAACAGGCACGACAGACCAGAGCCAGCTTCAAAGTGTTTTTGTATATTGTGTTTTGTGCTACCTTCAACTTGCTGAATTTCGCCTACGATAGCGGCGCCTGCTTTCGCCTCGTCTCAGCACGCTGTTCTTGGTGAGTTTCGCTGTGGCATTGCGTGTGTGAGAGAGAATGAGTGTTGTTTGTGAATCGTCACCCCCCAGATGCGTTAAATCTTGTATAATTTAGGCTGGGCACCGCCCGCATTAATCCATGTAAGAGATGCATTTTTATTGTATTAACGAAATTGGTTCATTTTGCTTGTTTTCTATCTGAATAAACAAGTTTAAGTTCAGCATAATCCATAAGTTGCTAATAAATTGTAGTTTTAGAGCACCTTCCCTCTTTTATTTAATATTGTTCTACACAATTGCTGAAAACTATCTCAGAAGCAATTTTTAAGTGTAAATTCCGTTGCGCCATGAATGTTTTCTTAGCCACCTTTCTAAGATAACTTTAATTGTGGTGGCTTGCTTATTAAAGTCTGTGGGTAAAAGCGTGTGAGCTGCTAAGTATATTGACAACTGTAGTATTAACTTCCTGTTATTAAAGTAATTTGAAACGAGTCAGTTCTCAGCTTGGGCCAGAGTAGAGAGAGACCGACACAGGGAAATAGAATGCACGCATGTGCAGGTACGGAGTTGACCAGCCAGTGGGACAGCAGAAACTAGAAACACTAAGCTAGATTAGAACAAGTTGTATATTTCGTAGAAATATAATACTTAACTTTTACAAAGTTCATGACTGCCAACTAATTGTACTGCTGAGACATAGGTTATCTACGTAGAGGCCGGCCTACTGATGAGTCCTAGTGCCTGTCCTCATCCCAAGTGACCGATGCAGTTCAGTGGTGGCCACGAGCGGAGTTGCTGCAGAGGGCGCTCGTGGCTGACGTCGTAAGAACACCGCGCCGTGCGTGCATGGCGGCGCACGGCGAAAGTACGTGGCGCGCACGTCAGATTTGTGCAACACCAGTGTTAGGAACGGGCATGAGAGAACTACAAGAAGCAAATCGTTAAACGACATACGGGTCGTTTCGCCCGTCCAGGATCAATCCCGTTAAAATGTAACATTACGAATGTAAGTGGGGCGATGGAATGTTCAGTATAGGGCGTATTGAACGGGGAATACAGGAAATTTTTGATCGACACAGGAGCGGTCGTATCGGTATTCAGTCTGGACCTGGTAAGTAGGAGGCTGTGGTGGGTAGGTCATAGTACATTGGAGTCACTTGGAACAGTGAGTATTAGTTTTTCAGTAGAAGACAAGAAATTCACAGAAGGCATGGAAGTGCTACCATGCGTAGGGGAAGGTTATTCAGTGAATCTCGGACTAGACTTTCTGAGAAAACACCGGGCTAAGATAGATCTTTCGCGACAAGCACTGGAACTCGGTGGAACTTTGTTTCACTTGGAGACATGTGCTCGCCACTTCGTTTTCGCCCGACGTGCCCCATCTCACGTGTGCCGCCACGCCTCGCGCCGCCTGCTGCTGCCTTATGGAAGCGCTACACAGCCGCTTCCGGAGTACTGGTTAATTGTCGTGTTATACTGTCTCTGTTAATACATTTCGATGAAGCAGATTCACACTAGACTAATTAAGGACTGCTCTATCGACTGAGCACAAAAAATTACGCTTTAAAAGTCTTTTTTGTCGTGACAGGAAACAAACCGACGCTTTACATCTACACCGGACGTCCCAGGAATGTCGTGAGGAGCAGAATTTGTTTGGCCTCAGTCCAGTTACACATAGCAAAAACTAAATTGCAAATATCTGCTCAAACACCAGAGAAAATGCGCCTGACGACTCTTAGGCAAGACACCCTATATATATATATATATATATATATATATATATATATATATATATATATATATATATATATATATATCGCCATGTGTGCTACGTGTTCATGGGATACATGGCTGTTGAGATGGAACAGTCGCTAACAAGCAACCTCTGGGGGATACTGCCAAACCTCATGCTCGTGGGACGAAGATGGATAATTTGCAGTTGTCCTTGAACCTTCTAGTAGGATAGGTTGACAACTGGAGGCGGGAGAGGGGTACCAAAACCCAATCAAAAAAGAGTATCGAGTCCTCCGGACTTAGGTTCTTCTAAACAAAAGTTATGTTCAGAGTAACAGAAGACAGGCTGTTAACCAGAATGTGTTTCTTTAAAGGAAAGGAAGGTACATTTTAAAATGTATCGCCCTTCTATGTAAACAAAAGTCTCAAAGGAAGTGCTGGTAACTTGAAATCAGTGAAACGGTTGCAGAATGGCACCCTGTTGGTGGAAACACCAACTTCCCAACAGACTTCTAAACTTCAAACAGCAAAGAGCCTTGGGAAATATCAAATTACACAGAGCTACACGGTACTGTTAATTATAGCAAGGGCGTAGTATCTTATTAGAGATCTGATTGACATTCCAGTGGATGAAACTGAAGGAAGAATGGGCTGCAGAAGGCATAGTCGATGTGCAGACAAAAATGTTCTAATGTTTGTAAAGCTTATGGGACTTAACTACGGGGTCATCAGTCCCTAAACTTACTAACTACTTAGAAACTACTTACGAACTGGGACTGATAACCCAGCTGTTTAGTCCCCTTAAAACAACCAACAACCAACCAACCAACTTACGAACTAGGACGGCACAAATATCCATGCCCGAGGGGGGATTCGAACGCCCGACTGTAGGATGTGCAGACTATTAAGAAAAAGGAGGATGGAGAACTGGTCAAGTCAGAGTCCTTCATCCTCACCTTTAATAGCCCTCAACTACCTGAGCATGCTAAGGCAGTTTTTCTGAGCTTAAATGTATGACCCTAACACCATGCGCTGTTTCAAGTGCCAGCGCTTTGCGCACACAACCTTTGGATACAAGGGAGAAGCTATCTTTGGCAAATGTGGGAAAGGTGAACACAAAGGGTTTGACTGCACTCCATCTGCCAAGTGTATTAACTGTTGAGGTGATCATCCAGTTGGGAGAAGGGACTGTAGGTTTTACCATGAGGAAAAGAAGATACAGCAAATTAAAACATCGAAGCGTATCTCTAATGCAGAGGCAAAACCGACCTTCAAGGCTATGCAACCTCCTGTGTTTACAAGCTTCTTCGCTTCTCCACACAAATGGAGGTTGTTGGTGTAGGCACCAACACGTGCACTTGCCAGTGCACCTGTAAAGCAACGTTCATAACCCCACCGAAAACAGCCGAAAAAGCTATAGATACTGCCTCTGAAGAGCCTGTGGTATTCCCACAGAGTTTCAACCGCGACCTCTGTATCGACTACCAAGAAACCTAAACCTAAAAAAACTACCAGCAAATCACAGTTACAGGTGAAACCAGCAACTACGTCGTAGTGATCGTACCCGATGCTTCATGTGACCCAGCTACAGAAACCATGGAGCTGGATGTCTCCCAGGGGCAATCACTCGCCCCAATACTGAACCCCCACCACGTTCAGTGTCTCCGTCTAGGAAGAAAGAGAGAGTAAAGCTACAACCTCTGTGACAGATAGCTCCAATACTGTACTGGAACTCGCAGCGTTTCAGGACACATGTGGAGAAACTACGTTTATTGACTAACCCGCATATGCCTACAAGAGACAAATTTTAAATCTACCGACAACCCTGAAAAAAAGCCTATACCTTGCAAAAGGTGAGGTACAAGATTTTATTTTTTTATCTCGTTGATATGTTTGGAATGATTAGAAAACCAAGTTTTGCCAACTAAATTTCTCTAGGGAAAACTTCTAAAATTTCGGACTTTTTCATTGTTTTTCAATATATATCAGTTTTTTGTGTGGCTTTTAAAACTACATTCTTTTTTAAAGAGCACAAAATTTTCTACAAATTTGATTCTTAAAATTTATTTCTACTACTGATACCTAAGGCCTTACAGCGTGTCATAAAGCATAAGTTTTTCAAACTATGTGCAAAGTTTTCGTGCGATTTTGCATGTTAATTGAATTTCTCCCAAAATTACTCAGAAATTTACCAGGATTTAGAATTAACTGTTATTTTAATAGCAGCCCACTAACAAATATTTAATCCTTGGACCTGCCGAAGGAAAAATAAATAAAGTTAGCGTCTTTCTTTTCTCATTTCTTCAGAACAGCATACAATGAATATGGGCGCCATCTATTATTAGGCTACGTAAGCGCGTTATACATTCTCTCACATCATTATTGTATGTATCTGAAACCCAGAATGGATATGAATAAGCGAACAGTTTTAATTTTTACTCGAGAATTCCGTGTTCGTTGTGTTCTGCCAGTTTATGATCTGCCAGCGAAAGTAGTCTTATTATGAAAAATCTTGAGACCTCGTAAGATGGTCGATAGATCCTAACAGTGTAAGAAATACTGCGGAATAAGATACGCGTTTCGGGAGGTCCGAAGTCGCCTGCGCTGTCTATAGGAATCAACCAGCAACGGTGACCCAGGCCGTGCGGAGAAAATCCGTATGAAAACAATTCGCAGGCGGCGAAGATGACCTTCCTTTTCTGTAAAGCTCTCTTGGTACAGTCACATAAATTTCATAATGGATAAAACTTATTTTTAGATATAGATATTCCCTACTCGACAGTGTTATTTACTAAATTTTATGAATTTCTTGGAGACATTATTTAGTGTGATATATTGTGATGAAGTGTATGAGCATATTGGCCCACTTTAGGTTACGGTAGTAACTCTAAAAGTGGGCCTTTGCGATCGTCTTTTGATAGCTCGAAATTTAAATGAAAATAACGGCTTAACTGTTCATCTGACACGAAAATTGAATAACCGAACTTGTAGAGGAGAACATTCTCTACAAATTTGATCTGTTATATTTTTTTCATATCTCGTAGCGTTTCAAAGATATTTGCAACAATAACGGTGATTTTGGGATGTATGTCTGTATGTCTGTCTGTCCGTCTGTCCGTCCGTAACGTGTTCCCTGTTTTTAAGACGAACCGTTCAACCGATCAGCACCAAATTTTGCAGATATGATTGTAGGCCGCCAGAGACCAGAACCTCACTTTTTCAAATTTTTCTGACAAAAAATACGGTAGTAAAACCAAAAGAAGCTGTTTGTAATATAATTGTAATTGCAAACGAACCGTTCATCTGACACGAAAATTGAATAACCTAATTGGTAGAGGAGAAAATTCTCTACAACTTAGCTCCCTTATGTTTTTTTCATATCTCGCATCGTTTGACACATATTTGCAAAAATAACGGAGATATGACACCCTCCATTGAATTAACGAAAACTAGCCGTTCGAAGTGTCACGTGACATTCCTCGTGTATTTGATGATTTTCTTATTGTAACTTACACGTTGTCATTTCAAAGCAACGGCACACTGAGGAATTAACAAAAACACGTCGTTCTTCGTACGATAAATGATAATCTAATGTCTACAAATGCCGTATTAACGTCAGTTAACAAAGGCCATCAATAGAATGAGATTATAGAACTTCTATAATGATTTATAGCCGTAGCGTAGTGGGCAATGTGCTGGACTGTTATGCGAAAGGTTGGTAACCCGCCACTATCTAGTTTTTTTTCCCTAAAAGTGTTTCATACACTATTATAAATTAATTTATTATTATTTAGATTACTATTTTGATCTAAAATGTTTGCAAAAACTTATAAAACTACAGATCTAAAGTGGGCCGTAAAACACGACAGTGCTTTTTTTTGTCTTGCTTCAGTTTAGGTCCCGCCAAAGCTCTTTCCCACTATGTTAATCCCAGACTTGCAACACGATATGAGTAAACGTGTTGCCAGACGTTTCATCTGCCTGAAATTTTTAAAACTGGCTAACTCCCGCAATGATACGAACTACTTCTGATGAATAATGACCATTGTCTTCAAATGTAACAAGGTATATTGACGATAGAGATTGTCGTTAGCGATGCAGTGAAAAGATGCCAAGTGAAGTACAATGTATTGGAGGATATATGAGAAACGTCGTGGACAAACAGGCAGAGTGATGACTCATTCAGAGTCGGAGGAAACCGGGCAGTGGCGACTTGAGGGTATCCTCGGTAACGAAGTTTAGCAGTTGACGATCAGAGACAAAAGAAACTGGCAGAAAATTGTTGACACCGCGGCATCGATGGAAATCATGTCTGGTAAGGTAAACTGTAAGGAAACCGTCGATTCCACACTTCTGGAAATCGAATTCAATATAACCTCTGAGAGTTTTAAAATTCGTTCAGTATTTACTGTTGAAGCAGTGCATATGAAGTATACGAAATTTACAGATTAATAGTGTGCCGTGCCGGAGCCTTCTTGCAGTTACGTGTCGCCGGCCGGAGTGGTATCGCTGGTGGTATCCAGAGCGAATTCGACCTAAAGGCCAGAGGGCGTAAGTGGCGGCGCGCTGTTTTTCCTGGAGGCGAAAAGGTCGGAGCGGGTGAACAGTAGCGCCGGATTGTGTAAAGTGTCCATAATGATCGATCATGGTCGGAGTTATACACGAGGGCATGTGTCTGTGCTCGATGCGGAAATGTTCTGAAAAGTCTAGTCAGCTCTCAAGGACAGCTGGTGTTGTGGATATATCTTAACTGGAGAAGCCAACGTGAGGAAAGGTCAACCAATTGTGGCCAAACTGTTCCGAAACTTCGGGATGTACAAGAATTGTGTCACTTATTGTCCTGTCTGTGCTCCCTACGGACGGAAATGGTTTGATGCCTTTCTGCAGCCGTCCCGCTGAGAGACTTGTGCTGCTAACATGTCATGTCACATTTTGCTGCGATTGATTCAATTTGACATGTACATGTTGTTTGGCCTATAGGTGGCTAAACTTATGTTTTCTGTGTAACAGTTCCTGTGTTTCAGGTGTTTTACCCAAGTTGGTTCCTTGTGCCTTGTAACTAAATATAAGTGGCAACACATTTAAGACCCAGAAAAGGGGCAATGTCTTACTGTTGGATGGCAGTACGTCGGGAGGACGTAAGATGTAGCTCCTGTGATGATGACTCAATTAAAGCCAACCTCTCAAGTTGAGTAATACCGTCATACTGTGTAATTACGTAATGCCTTCAGACAAAACCTGACTGATTTGTATGCTTTCAAGTACCGTCTGTGCAAGGCTAAGTTTACTGTTATTAATTCATTGATTTCATATTTTTAATGGTTGTCGGTAGTTAAGGTACATTCTCTGTTGATATTTGATTGTTGGTGAAAATTATGTGTCATGAGACATGTGTTTAGTAACCAAAGGAGGCCTCTAAGTTTTGTTTTATGTAAATAATTGCTGTAATAAATTGGCTATATTTTATAACAGTTAATTTGGGCTCAGTACCTCACCACTACCTCACCTCCCCTACCATATAAAATAGCTCGAGCAGTACTCAGGTACCAGGATCGATGCATGTTGAAAGACCCCTATTAGTATGTGATGTATCCGGAAGGGCAGCAACGTAGTCGATGATTCTGACATACACGCAACCATACAAATGACGGAAACTGTATTGTTATACATTAATTTATAACGCCTGCTCGACCTGCCCACGTAGTTTAACAAGGGCCGTGGGTTGACGATTCACACTTGTCAGTTGTCGTTCCACCATATCCCACACGTGCTGAACGGGAGTTGCAGCTTTTACGCACCCAAGACTATGAAGCCTGTCGTGTAGCCAGTATGTGTTGGGCGAAAGCATGGCACGAGAGAACGCTCGGCAGGTCTGCTGCGATTTTTGCAGCCGTCTGTGTTGCGTGGTGGTTGGACTGTGTGCAGTAGAAACGACCTTGTTTGTACTAGTTCGTAGCCAACCGTTGCATGTCCTAACCAGTCTACATATATTACTGTATTTCGGACGACCACGAATACATTCGAAGTCGTTTGCAACACGCTGTTCGAAGATTTTCACATACTGCTGGTCGGAAAATTCATGTCGCAACACAGTAGAGATTTAATGATGTTAATTTTACTTTTATTTACTTTGCCTTCTGCTATATCTCGCCTCAAAAGATAATAACTGAAAAAAAAATGTATAGTCTATGGGACTTAACTACGGGGTAATCAGTCCCTAAACTTACAAACTACTTATGAACTACTTACGAACTAGGAGGGCACAAATATCCATGCCCGAGGGGGGATTCGAACCCCCGGCCGTAGTGGCCGTGCAGACCGTGACTGAAGCGCCTCAGTCTCCTCGGCCACCGCGGCCCAGCCTTCTTTTCATTCAGCATCTTTTCTCCGTCTTCAGCATTTTCTCACTGTGCATTGTATTGTAATGACAATCCAATGAGTATTATTTTCCAGCTTGTAACCGTGCAGTTACATAATAAGCACTTCGCATGGCCTTCCAACGACACGAAAAAGTGCTATAATTCCCATTCCACATTGAATGATGTAGCTACCTTACATTTCCTTTTTGTTGACCAATGAGATGACGCCATTATACTTCCAATACGAAACGTCACTTCAATTTAAGATAACTAGTGTTGTTCGATAACTGCTTGGCGTGCCACATGGAGACTGCCTGACTGTTAAACTGAATTTTATGCGTCAGCGGCTAGCTGTCGCGCCCGCTGGTTTAGGAACGGCAGAGCAGCCAATCAGGAGTCGCGTAGCCACGGCCAATAAGAAAGAGCGTTACAATTGTACTATGTACACAAATCGAAGCGGTGCACGTAAAGAGTTTTTGACGATCAACAAATTACACTTCCTATCAGTACCCTAAATATTTGTCGTTTGCTAGCGTTCATCAAAACTACCGGCAATGGGATTTAAAAGAGCATCCACTTTTTCTGTTCGGCCATGGATGTTTGTGTGGTGTCGCACAAGTCCAAAGTGCGCGCCACCTACTTTCGCCGCGCGCCGCCATGCACGCATGGCGCGGCGTTCTTACGACGTCAGCCACGAGCGCCCTCTGCTACAACTCCGCTCGTGGCCACCACTGAACGACTTCGTTCACTTGGGACTGAGATAGGAACCAGTTAAGACCTTCGGAATCAGATAGGCACCAGTGAAGTCTTGGCTATCGGACAGGCACTAGGCAGGCCTCTACCTCAACTATGTATCAGCATTCTGCAGTACTGAGCTATGTAAAAGTTAAGTATTGTATAAATTCTGTGCAATAAATATCTCGTTCTAATTTACTCTAGTGTTTCTAGTTTCTGGCTGCTCCCCTCCGTACCTGCACCAGCGTGCTATCTTTATTCCTGTGTCGGTCTCATTCCACTCGGCCACCGATACCTACGACGGAAACGAGAGACAAAAGTGGCGACGAAGCTGGGACACAAATGTTTGTCTTTATATAAGGTAGTTTATAAGTAGTTTGTAGGTTTAGGGACTGATTAACCAGCAGTTAAGTCCCATGAACTTAACAAGCATTTGGACATTCATTTGTTCACCGTCAAATAAATCTTATTGGCCGGCATAACTTGACTCCTGATTGGCTGCTCTGCCGTTCCTAACCTAGCGAGCGCGAGCACTAACCGCTGACGCATTACATGTAATCTACTTACATTCAAAATGTTCAAATGTTTGTATAGCTAGGGGTCATCGGTCCCTAAACTTAAAACTACTTATGAACTACCTTATACAAAGGACGGCACAAATATCCATGCCCGAGTGGGGATTCGAACCCCCGACCGTAGTGGCCGTGCAGACCGTGACTGGAGCGCCTCAGTCCCCTCGGCCACCACGGCCGGCCACCTACATTATTCACTTTCGAAAGTACCACAGGCAGCACTGAAAAATACACTACTGGCCATTGAAATTGCTACACCAAGAAGAAATGATGATAAACGGGTATTCATCGGACAAATATATTATACTAGAACCGACATGTGATTACATTTTCACGCAGTTTGGGTGCACAGATCCTGAGAAATCAGTACCCAGAACAACCACCTCTGGTCGTAATAACGGCCTTGATACGCCTGGGCATTGAGCTCGTGTACAGATACAGATACCCAGGGATATTTGTGCTGTCCTTAGGATTAGCTAGTTCATAAGCAGTTTGTAAGTTTAGGGACTGATGACCCAGTAGTTAAGTCCCATAAGCTATACAAACATTTGAACATTTGAAACGTGGAACACGTTGGGCTGTACATTAAATTTCTATTTTCATTGGTGTGATTAGCTAATTCGTCATTGCGTCATTTACCATCGCGAAACCTCCTGAAAATACTTTAATATAGCAATTTACAGTATATATTAAAATTCTGGAAAAGAAAGTAAACTTTGGGTCACAAAATTACTAAGTTTTTCTTCGATTCGTGTTTTGGATATTTTCTGAAGTTTCGTGTAGTGATTCTGCCATACAAACAGTAATTGATACCTAAACAGTAAATGATTTGCTTGTTTTACGGTTCTTCGACCACATTATAGTGCTGCGCTTCCTCTGTTACTTCGTTTACGTTGGATCTGAACACGGGACAGTCCAGCGCAGAGCAGTGATGTGCGGTCTCACTCTTTCCGCAGCTATCTCTCTCGCTCCGCTGCCGACACTAGCGGCCGGGGCGGTGAACTACAGTGAACTGTGCTAGAGGATTAAAAAGAAACAACAGTTACCCGCGTAAAGACTTTTATGAATAGTTGGGATTGGCAGTACATAATAAATGCTGTGCATTCTAGCGAAAGAATGATTTCCGCAGTATCTTGCATGCAGCCTTTAATTGTTCAAATATCTTTTAAAACTGAACAGTAATTCTAAATTTGCCTTCTTTTAATAGTCAAGATTACGTGTAATCAGTTAACATGGATAGAACGCATCCATTTTTCGCGATAGAAAAAGATTCTTATTCTGTAGCTCTTTAACTGAATGTGTCCTGTAATTTTTCAGAAATTTACCAGGATTTATAAATTTGTTACTTTGACTACATGAACTAATGATACATTCTTTCATATCGTTATTGTTTGAATCTGAAACACAGAACGGATGTGAATATGCGGGCAAGTACAACTATCCCTCAGGTATTCGTGTTTGTTGCATTCGTCCTGTTTGTGACCTGTCAGCAAAAATAGTGTATTTGTGAAAGAGCTTGGGTTCTCGTACGATAGTCGAATGAATCTAACCGTACTAGAAATTTGCGGGTGAAGATGAAGCTTTCGGAAGGTCCGAAGTCGCTTGCGTTGTGTATATGAATCAACCACGAACGGTGACCAACACGACCCGTACGGACAAAATCCGTACTTAAAAAGAATCCACAGACGACGAAGTTGCCCTTCCTTTTGACTGACTCATTGTTCTATCAGACATGTGAATTTCGCGAACGATGAAATTTTCTTTAAGAGATAGATGTGTGGGTAGTAGACGTTATTTCGTATACTACATCGTAATGAAATGATGGAGCATATCTTGTCTTGTTTAAATTTGGTAGCAGCCTTTCGCGGCCGGACGCGTGAGCGGAGCGGGTTAGCTGGTGCCGTTCGCTTTCTGTTTACTTCGCGCGCGCTTATATATTGTGCTTAGTAATGGAGTCACAAGTGCGAAAGTTCACGTTAAAGTTCAGTTTTAGTTTTGGTGTTCAACGACCGAAGATCTATGAGTTCGACGACTGGTTTCATGAATTGTTCAATGTACCCGAAGAAGATTTATTTGGAATGGCCTACGACTTTATAAGCAACGTCTACACTGTGAAGATAAGAAACGACGAGCTGTGCTGGCGGATTATGGACAAGACCAACGGAATTGCTAGGTACAAGGCTTAGAATGGCGGGGTGAGTGATGTTACAATTACGTATGCTGGACTAGGCCTTAGAACCGAAAAAAGTACATCTATTACCGTTCGAAATTGAGTTCGACTATATTAAACAGCCTCTTTCAAAGTACGGCACCGTTTATATTGTAACTGCTGACCGATGGGGTGGCAATCTAATATATAAAGCAGAGTGTCCGTATATATCTACGTGTTGCATAAAAATCTACAGTTTCCATCCAATCTTTTTCAAATTTTAAACACGTAAGCTTCAATCCACGAGGACGGTCGCCATAAGTGCAAGAATCACGTACGATACATAGTTCACGAGATATGACGTCATAAACAATGAGATGCGCGGAAAACACCGCATTTAGGACAATGCTGCTCATTTTCTCCTAAACCACTGGACCGATTTCAACCAAATTTGGTATACACATTCCTTACCGTGAGATAACAATTGCTGAATGGTTAAGAATCACATACGGCGCATGGATCAAAATATATTACGTCGTAACCAATAGAAATCCCAAAAAATGCCATATAATGCGGCGAGACTTTCGAAATACACTGTATGAGAATGACAGTACTTAGCGACTTGTAACAAACTTTAAACAGAATTTCAAACCTTTATTAAACTTTTTCTCACAGGCACTCATAGTAAAATGATGCAAGGAAAGAAGTTTCTCGCTTAATACTTTTCCGCTGTTTATGGAGTAAAACTACGGCTCTCGGTATGTTACAATTTATAATTTCAACACTACAAGTTGTAGCGACAGGAAATTTTACATGCAGTACACACATATATAGTTGAATGTAGCTTCTTAATTGTATCACATTCCGACACGTAGTTCATGAGCTTTGAGCACGTAAACAGTAACGTTCATGGAAAACCGCCCCATCACGCACCAAATTTTAATCTATTACTTCTTTACTAATAATTGCATTCCGAAAAGATTTTACAGACATCAGCCCTTATACAGATGATTATATACCTGAAAAATGGCAGGAATAAATAAATAAATACCCGAGCAACGCCGGGTTTTCAGCTAGTATTCATTATAAAGTAGACAACGGTGTATGGTCTGTCAAGATTGACTTGCAATCTCACATTCCGTCTTTCATAAATGTGTGCGGTTTCAAGACCCTTGTTGTATATGAGGGACAGCCTCGTACTTGTTCTGCGTGCAACGTGCTTGGTCCTCTTAGAGCAGAATGCCCGCGTAGGCGGCCTGTCCAGCTCCCGGTCGAGAGAGACGCGGAAGGCGGGCAGCGCGCGCAGTACGCCACGGTCGCCAGCCGCCTGCTCCCGCGCGAGCACGTAAATGGGCCCTGCCCTAGAGCACTGTATAGGGCAAGCAGAACAACCCGCCATTTTGAATCCCAAGTTGATGTTGTTGTTGTTTGGATGTTTTAGGGGGACAAAACTACGAAGGTCATCAGTCCCCCATTCCATCGTTAGGCATCATAGCAAAAGGTGTTTACACGTAAAAGAACCTAGAGCGGAAAACAACTAAGGGGGAGAAATATCCCCCGAGTCAGTTAAAAGACAACAAAGTCGGCAAGAGACAACTAAAACAATGACAGTCACTCAGTTGAACAGAGTAACGTCAAGAAATAAAATGTAAAAGCCGACGTCTGTGGCTGACCGACCGTGAGACTAAAAACAGGAAAAGTCAGCCACACGGAAACAAAGGGAAACCTCCAATCGGAGGGCATGACAGGACGGACACAGACACTGAAGAAAAGCTTTCAATGGAGGGGTAAAAACCATTGTCCCGGATAAAACTTAAAACAGTATCAGCCGTTTTGGCATCGTCAATTAAAACTTGGGATAAAAGCGCAGGAAAATGTAAACTCCACCGCAGAGGGGCTAAAACAGGGCATTCTACTAGGATGTGTGCCACCGTCAGGCGGGCGCCACAGCGACACATAGGCGGTTCCTCGCCACGAAGGAGATGACCGTGTGTCAGCCATGTATGGCCAATGCGGAGCCGGCACAGGACTACGGAGTCCCGGCGGCAGGCCCGCATAGAAGATCGCCACACAGTCGTCGTCTCCTTGATAGCCCTGAGTTTGTTGGCTGTTACCAGGCTACGCCACTCGGTGGCCCAGAGCTCACGCACTCTATACCGCAGCACCGTCCGCAGATCAGCATCCGGGAGGCCGATCTCTAAAACAGGCGCTTTAACAGGGTGCTTGGCCAGCATATCAACATGTTCATTGCCCGGAATACCGACATGGCCTGGGGACCAGAGGAACACCACTGATCGACCGGACCTGTCAAGGGCAGATAGGGCCTCCTGAATTCCCAACACCAGAGGAGACCGCGGATAACACTGGTCAAGGGCTCTAAGGCTACTCAGGGAGTCACTGCAGATGAGAAAGGACTCACCTGAGCAGAACCTGGCGTGCTCGAGAGCGCGGGAAATAGCGACCAGCTCTGCAGTATAGACACTGCAGCCAGCCGGCAGAGAGTGCTGTTCAACATGGGTGTTATGAGCGAACGCAAAACCAACCCGGCTCTCAACTTTCGAACCATCCGTGTAAATTACGTCGTGTCCAGGAAATCCAGCTACGAGTGCTAAAAACTGGCGACAGAGGGCTTCAGGTGGAACTGAGTCTTTGGGTTCACAGGCCAAGTCCAGGCAAATAGACGGCCTAGGCAGGCGCCACGGAGGCGTGCGTGTGTGGACCCGATATGGAGGTGGCAGTGGGTAAGACTTAAGTTCCTGCAGCAGTGACTTGACCCTGAAGGCGATCGTATTACCCGACCTGGGTCGTCGTCGTTGGTCATGGACGACCATGCAGGAGAAAAGAACACGGTGGTTTGGATGGCTTGACGAGCTGTGTACGAGCGCTGCATAGGCTGCAAGCAGTTGTCGGCGACGGATCGACAAGGGTGGTACCCCGGCCTCGGCAAGCAAGCTGGTCACAGGGCTGGTACGAAAGGCACCCGTCGCGATGCGAACCCCACAGTGGTGAATGGGGTCCAGCAAGCGCAATGCTGAGGGTGACGCAGAGCCGTAGGCGACACATCCAAAATCTAAACGGGACTGCACCAGAGCCTGATAGAGTCGCAACAGGGTGGAGCGGTCAGCTCCCCAGGAAGTATGGTCCAGGTGGCGGAGGATATTGAGGTGGCGCCAGCACTCCCCTTTTAGTTGACGGATGTGGGGGAGCCACGTCAGCCGTGAGTCGAAAACGAGCCCCAAAAAACGATGAGTGTCCACGACCTCTAATAGGTCGTCACCGAGATACAGTTCGGGCTGAGGATGAACCGTTTGAAGCCGACAAAAGTGCATAACACTTGTCTTTGCAGCAGAGAACTGGAAGCCGTGGGTAAGAGCCCAGGACTGCGCCTTCCTAATGGCTCCCTGCAGCCTACGTTCGGCGACGTGAGTGCTGGAAGAGCTAAAATAGATACAAAAGTCGTCAGCATATAGTGAAGGGGATGCTGACGACCCAACTGCTGTAGCTAAGCCGTTAATGGCTACTAAAAATAAGGGGACACTCAAAACAGAGCCCTGAGGAACCCCATTTTCCTGCACATGAGAGGTACTACGAGAGCCACCTACTTGGACACGAAAAGTACGGACAGCTAAAACGTACACCAGGTTGTTGGTGGTGGAGCGACCCTGGCGGAACCCGCCCTGGCATGGAGCCAGTAAGCCCCGAGTCTCGAGGATCCAGCACAACCGCCTTCTGACCATGCGCTCCAACAGCTTACAGAGGACATTGGTCAGCGTAATGGGCCGATAGCTATCCAAATGAGCAGGGTTTTTACCTGGTTTCATCACCGGTATAATGATACCCTCCCACCACTGCAAAGGTAATACCCCTCGCACCAGATGTGGTTGAAGAGCGCAAGGACATTACGCTGGCTCTCCGCTGACAGGTGTTTCAGCATCTGGCTGTGGATGCTATCGGGTCCTGGAGCCGTGTCAGGACACTGTTTAAGAGCATTCAGGAATTCCCACTCTGTAAACGGCGTGTTATATTCCTCCGTACGGCGGGTGGTAAAGGAGAGGGGTTGGCGTTCCACCTGCTCCTTTAATGTACGGAAGGCCAGTGGATAATTCGCTGAGGAGAAGGCATGAGCATAATGTGCGGCAAACAGCTCTACAAGCGTGGCTGGGTCCGTGCATACTATGCCATTCACGGATATCCCAGGGATTCCTGCTGTTGTTGGGTATCCCCTTAAACACCTGATATTGTTCCAAACCTGGGTTGGGGAGGCACCTGTGCCAATTGTGGAACCTACCTCTCCCAACACTCTTGCTTCCGTCTCTTAATGAGAGAACGAGCACGTGCACGAAGCCGCTTGAAAGCGACGAGATGCTCCAGAGACAGGTGCCGCTTGTACCGCTGTAAAGCCCATCGGCGATCTTTAATAGCCGTCGTGACCTCTGGTGACCACCATGGTACCATCTTACGTCGTGGGCGCCCTGAAGACCGAGGAATAGTAGCTTCTGCAGCAGACAATATGGACCGCGTGGCGCTCTCAACCACCACATCGATGTTATCGAGTGGGGGAGGGCCAACGATGGCAGCAGAGGTGTAGCCTTCCCAGTGAGCCCTATGAAGAGCCCACCGAGGAGGGCGTGCTGGGGACTGACGTTGTGGGAGTGATAAAAAGATCGGAAAATGATCACTGCCACACAAGTCGTCATGGACACTCCAATGGATGGATGGCGGAAGGCTGTGACTGCATATCGACAGGTCAATGGCCGAGAATGTGCCGTGCGCCACACTGAAATGTGTGGGGGCACCTGTATTCAAGAGACAGAGGTCGAGCTGAGAAAGCAGGTCCTCTACAACACTGCCACGGCCAGAGATCCAACGGTGTCTGCAGGGGCACAGGTTCACTATATACAGAGGTAAGGACATACACACACACTCCACTTGACACCCTGTTATACTGGCTACGATTACAGATGTATCCCCTATAGCCCCGAAGGGCAGGGGTCCGCATTGCCGGAAACCAGGTTTCCTGGAGGGCAATGCAGAGAGCAGGTGTAACGCTCAAAAGTTGTCGTAGCCCAGTCAGGTGGGTGAAAAAACCGCCGCAGTTCCATTGGAGGATAGTGTCCGACAGCTGGGAAGGCATGAATGAAAGGATGTGATGTATTATACCTCAGCAGTTTTTGCATCCACCGGTAGTGATGCATCAACGTCTAAATCCATCGAGTCTGATGCATCCAAGAGAGCAAGAGCCTCGGGGGATGCAAGTATCTCCACCTCGTCCTCAGAGGCAGAGGCGGAGGGAGCAGGTGGCACTGTGGCCACTGGGGTTTCTTTAGCCTTATCTTTGTTCTTTTTCGGTCGAACCCTCTTATCCCTCGGGGGCTTCACCGGAAGGAGGGGCTTTGCAGACTCAGCCTCCGTCTCAGTGACAGAGGGAGAGCCTGACGCCCTGCGGCCAGCAGTGGCGGCGGTGCCTGCTTCTGGCTTGTGCCGGCATAGGCACTGGCGGAAGCCACAGAAGGGAGCGTCCCTACGGACCCCTTCTGGATGAGGGCAGCCGGAGAAGGTTGACGCTTCTCCGACGGAGGGTTGGGGGCTGCTCCCGAAGCAATTGCCTTGGGAGCAGGAGGAGGAATGGAGCCCCCGACCACCGTGGGGGCAGGTTTGAGTTGACGGCCCTGCCGGCAGGTGGAGACAGAAACACTATTGTCTGCTGCAGACACAAAGGTGGATGGCGACGATGTCACTGCTGCAAAAGATGCGAGCATGGTGATGGGATGAAGTCGCTCATACTTCTTCCGAGCCTCAGAATAAGAAAGCCGGTCCAAGGTTTTCAATTCCATTATCTTCCGTTCCTTACGGAAAACGGTGCAATCCGACGAAGAAGGAGGATGATTTAAACCACAGTTAACGCAGACTGGAGGCGGTGTACATGGAGCGTCCGGGTGTGCTGAACGTCTGCAGTCTCTGCATGTAGCGGTGGAAGTACATCTGGAGGACATGTGGCCGAATTTCCAGCATTTAAAACACCTCATAGGGAGAGGAATATAAGGTTTCACGTCGCACCGGTAAACCATCACCTTGACCTTCTCAGGCAGGGTATCACCCTCGAAGGCCAGGATGAAAGCACCGGTGGCAACCTTGTGATCCTTTGGTCTCCTATGGACACGCTGGATGAAGTGGACACCTCTGTGCTCCAAGTTGTCGTGTAACTCGTCGTGGGATTGTAACAGCAGGTATTTATGAAAAACGATACCTAGGACCATATTGAGCGACTTATGTGGTGTAATGCTCACAGGGACATCACCCAGCTTGTCACAGGCAAGTAACGCTCGCGACTGGGTTGGGGATGCTGCTTCTATGAGCACCGCGCCGCTTCGCATCTTTGACAGTCCAGAAACTTCGCCGTACTTATCCTCAAGATGTTCCACAAAGAAAAGAGGCTTGGTAGATGTAAAGGATCACCATCTCTACGGCTACATACTAGAAATTTTGGAGAAGGTGGCTTATTTGCAGATTTAGCCCGACGTTCCTCCCACGGTGTGGCTAGGGAAGGGAACGAACGGGGGTTATAGCAAGCAGCATTAAAATCTCCTCTACCTCGCTTAGAGACGCCGTTTTCGCGACCGGCCACGCTTTTAAGTGCTCGTTTCATCCTGGTCCCACGAGCAGCTAGGGAACGAAAGGTCCACCCAGGCAGAGCCCCGCTTGCCTGGGTAAGCCTTATAAATTGAGGTGCGGCCGGTTCCTCAGAGGTTGCTCGCTAGCGGCTGTTCAACCTCAACAGCCAAGCATCTCCTCGGCACGTAGCACACCTTGAGATTGAGGGGCTTTTATAGAGGGTTGTACCGTCCTCGCGACCCAGGCGATTAAGCCAAGATCCCCAGGCTCTGAAACGTACAACGTTCCACCGTCGCGCCGAACGATGGTCGTTGAAGCATGCACAGAGCTTACGGTGTAGCGGACTGTTGGCGCGACACACCCCACAGCTCAGGACCCCAGGTTCGCCAAGCCCGTACTCAGCAAATTAATGCTGAGCCCCTGAGGGGTCCCAAGTTGAAGGCGCACATTTAAAGACTACGGAACTCTTGTGTGTTTTTAACACGCTCTTAATGCCATTAAATATACTTTCCTAACACAGAAAATATTACAGCATAGTGAATTTATTTGCCTACATTTGACTTAAGAGGTGAGCAACTCAGCAGGTGGTGCATACAGACTCAAAACTGACAACAACTGGAACTCTTTGGGATATCCAGTATCACACACTAAAATAGTGAGTGAGGTAAATATAGGAAAGGTTGGGGAAATGCCAGCCGACGATATTATAACCCCATACTGCTTCAACAAGCCTTTCAATATAACAATTGGAAGTAGGGAGCAGTGGGAGAAAATAGTTCGACACCGTACGGGGGATATTATCTGGTTTACTGACGGGTCAAAATAAGACCAGGGCGTTGGGGCCAGGGTATACGGGGTGCAGCCAAGACTGGAGGGCGTCATCTCTCTAGGGAAACTAGCCTCAGTATTCCAGGCCGAAATCACTGTCATCAGGGCATGTGTGGAGGAGAATTTGCCTAGCTGCTTCAAAGACCATAGCATCTATATCTATTAATACAATTAAAGAATCCCCGAGGCGGATTTACGTCTCAAATATGTCAAAGACATTATTGATAGATCTGAATCATTGAATTAAAATTTGTATTTATATCTATTCAGACAGCCAGGCAGCCCTGAGATCACTGGCTGCTCCTGCAACAAGGTCTAAAATTGTTGCAGAATATCACAGGGTTCTGGTGGAGCTAGGGGAAAGCAATAGAGTGAACCAATTGTGGGTCCCCTGCCACTCGGGGATCAGTGGCAACGAACATTCCGACAAATTAGCCGGGATGGGGGCAGAGACTCCATTTATTGGACCGCAACCTGTCCTGACAATCACAATAGGCAATGATCAAATTGGAGCTACGTAACTGGCTCAGAAGAAAGTATGTAGAATATTGGACCAAAGTCAATCAACAAAAACATGGCAAGGTAATGATGCGAAAGCCATGCTTTAAAAGAAGCACTGCAATCCTAGGCCTGAACAGGAGGGAGATTAGACTCATGGTTGGATTGCTGACAGGCCATGGGAATTTCAAAAAACACCTACATACAATGGGAATAACAGAAGAGGACCCTAAATGTAGGATCTGTGGTGACAGTGTTGAAACTGCATCACATCTAATCTTCGAATGCATTGCATTGGAGAGTAAAAGGCACATAACATTTTGGACAACCAGACCCGAAGAAATTGTGTCTAATAAAGAACTGGTAAAGGGACTCGTTGCACTGTTCAAGGGCATTGGTTGGCTTTACTAGATATACAGGGAGCGATACAACACAATAAACTTAGTTTCGGTGCGGGCAGTGGCGGATTGGACCAAGACTGTTTTGGCTTCCCTGAAAATGACAAATCATATCAAGCTGTCTTTGTGTGATGGTCTCCTTTCGTTTTGTTTCTTGTCGTTTTAGATGATCTTTTATGGAGTAAGTGGGAATCCCCTCCCACTTTACACATTAACTCTGGGCCTATCTCTTTCATGCCCACAGTATTCTTTGGACGCTTTGTGGTGAAATGGGGGACTGATGACCATTGTTGTTTGGTCCCCCTTAAACATCCAACCAACCGATCAACGAACCTAGATCGATTATTGACAGACTGCAATTTAGAAATCCACCGTGATTTTGTATACTGAATCCGATTTTCAACCACTTCACCTTCAGTGGAGTGCGTTCATGTAACGTAGCCGTGTGTCACTGTTAGCGTGTTTGCTCGCGCTCCAATTCAGATGAAATTTAATTTGGCTATACACACGCACCACCTCAAAACAGGCACGACAGACCAGAGCCAGCTTCAAAGTGTTTTTGTATATTGTGTTTTGTGCTACCTTCAACTTGCTGAATTTCGCCTACGATAGCGGCGCCTGCTTTCGCCTCGTCTCAGCACGCTGTTCTTGGTGAGTTTCGCTGTGGCATTGCGTGTGTGAGAGAGAATGAGTGTTGTTTGTGAATCGTCACCCCCCAGATGCGTTAAATCTTGTATAATTTAGGCTGGGCACCGCCCGCATTAATCCATGTAAGAGATGCATTTTTATTGTATTAACGAAATTGGTTCATTTTGCTTGTTTTCTATCTGAATAAACAAGTTTAAGTTCAGCATAATCCATAAGTTGCCAATAAATTGTAGTTTTAGCGCACCTTCCCTCTTTTATTTAATATTGTTCTACACAATTGCTGAAAACTAGCTCAGAAGCAATTTTAAGTGTAAATTCCGTTGCGCCATGAATGTTTTCTTAGCCACCTTTCTAAGATAACTTTAATTGTGGTGGCTTGCTTATTAATGTCTGTGGGTAATAGCGTGTGAGCTGCTAAGTATATTGACAACTGTAGTATTAACTTCCTGTTATTAAAGTAATTTGAAACGAGTCAGTTCTCAGCTTGGGCCAGAGTAGAGAGAGACCGACACAGGGAAATAGAATGAACGCGTGTGCAGGTACGGAGTTGACCAGCCAGTGGGACAGCAAAAACTAGAAACACTAAGCTAGATTAGAACAAGTTGTATATTTCGTAGAAATATAATACTTAACTTTTACAAATTTCATGACTGCCAACTAAGTGTACTGCTGAGACATAGGTTATCTACGTAGAGGCCGGCCTACTGATGAGTCCTAGTGCCTGTCCTCATCCCAAGTGACCGATGCAGTTCAGTGGTGGCCACGAGCGGAGTTGCTGCAGAGGGCGCTCGTGGCTGACGTCGTAAGAACACCGCGCCGTGCGTGCATGGCGGCGCACGGCGAAAGTACGTGGCGCGCACGTCAGATTTGTGCAACACCAGTGTTAGGAACGGGCAAGAGAGAACTACGAGAAGCAAATCGTTAAACGACATACGGGTCGTTTCGCCTGTCCAGGAACAATCCCGTTAAAATGTAACATTACGAATGTAAGTGGGGAGATGGAATGTTCAGTATAGGGCGTATTGAACGGGGAATACAGGAAAATTTTGATCGACACAGGAGCGGTCGTATCGGTATTCAGTCTGGACCTGGTAAGCAGGAGGCTGTGGTGGGTAGGTCATAGTACATTGGAGCCACTTGGAACAGTGAGTATTAGTTTTTCAGTAGAAGACAAGAAATTCACAGAAGGCATGGAAGTGCTACCATGCGTAGGGGAAGGTTATTCAGTGAATCTCGGACTAGACTTTCTGAGAAAACACCGGGCTAAGATAGATCTTTCGCGACAAGCACTGGAACTCGGTGGAACTTTGTTTCACTTGGAGACATGTGCTCGCCACTTCGTTTTCGCCCGACGTGCCCCATCTCACGTGTGCCGCCACGCCTCGCGCCGCCTGCTGCTGCCTTATGGAAGCGCTACACAGCCGCTTCCGGAGTATTGGTTAATTGTCGTGTTATACTATCTCTGTTAATACATTTCGATGAAGCAAAATCACACTAGACTAATTAAGGACTGCTCTATCGACTGAGCACAAAAATTACGCTTTAAAAGTCTTTTTTGTCGTGACAGAAAACAAACCGACGCTTTACATCTACACCGGACGTCCCAGGAATGTCGTGAGGAGCAGAATTTGTTTGGCCTCAGTCCAGTTACACATAGCAAAAACTAAATTGCAAATATCTGCTCAAACACCAGAGAAAATGCGCCTGACGACTCTTAGGTAAGACACCCTATATATATATATATATATATATATATATATATATATATATATATATATATATATATAAATATTTATATATCGCCATGTGTGCTACGTGTTCATGGGATACATGGCTGTTGAGATGGAACAGTCGCTAACAAGCAACCTCTGGGGATACTGCCAAACCTCATGCTCGTGGGACGAAGATGGATAATTTGCAGTTGTCCTTGAACCTTCTAGTAGGATGGGTTGACAACTGGAGGCGGGAGAGGGGTACCAAAACCCAATCAAAAAAGAGGGCTAGAGTATCGAGTCCTCCGGACTTAGGTTCTTCTAAACAAAAGTTATGTTCAGAGTAACAGAACACAGGCTGTTAACCAGAATGTGTTTCTTTAATGGAAAGGAAGGTACATTTTAAAATGTATCGCCCTTCTATATAAACAAAAGTCTCAAAGGAAGTGCTGGTAACTTGAAATCAGTGAAAGGGTTGCAGAATGGCACCCTGTTGGTGGAAACACCAACTTCCCAACAGACTTCTAAACTTCAAACAGCAAAGAGCCTTGGGAAATATCAAATTGACACAGAGCTACACGGTACTGTTAATTATAGCAAGGGCGTAGTCTCTTATTAGAGATCTGATTGACATTCCAGTGGATGAAACTGAAGGAAGAATGGGTTGCAGAAGGCATAGTTGATGTGCAGACAAAAATGTTCTAATGTTTGTAAAGCTTATGGGACTTAACTACGGGCTCATCAGTCCCTAAACTTACTAACTACTTAGGAACTACTTACGAACTAGGACGGCACAAATATCCATGCCCGAGGGGGGATTCGAACCCCCGACTGTAGGATGTGCAGACTATTAAGAAAAAGGAGGATGGAGAACTGGTCAAGTCAGAGTCCTTCATCCTCACCTTTAATAGCATGCTAAGGCAGTTTTTCTGAGCTTAAATGTATGACCCTAACACCATGCGCTGTTTCAAGTGCCAGCGCTTTGCGCACACTACCTTTGGATACAAGGGAGAAGCTATCTTTGGCAAATGTGGGAAAGGTGAACACAAAGGGTTTGACTGCACTCCATCTGCCAAGTGCATTAACTGTTGAGGTGATCATCCAGTTGGGAGAAGGGACTGTAGGCTTTACCATGAGGAAAAGAAGATACAGCAAATTAAAACATCGAAGCGTATCTCTTATGCAGAGGCAATACCGACCTTCAAGGCCATGCAACCTCCTATGTTTGCCAGCTTCTTCGCTTCTCCACACAAATGGAGGTTGTTGGTGTAGGCACCAACACGTGCAGTTGCCAGTGCATCTGTAAAGCAACGTCCATAGCCCCACCGAAAACAGCCGAAAAGCAATAGATACTGCCTCTGAAGAGCCTGTGGTATTCCCACAGAGTTTCAACCGCGACCTCTGTATCGACTACCAAGAAACCTAAACCTAAAAAAACTACCAGCAAATCACAGTTACAGGTGAAACCAGCAACTACGTCGTAGTGATCGTACCCGATGCTTCATGTGACCCAGCTACAGAAACCATGGAGCTGGATGTCTCCCAGGGGCAATCACTCGCCCCAATACTGAACCCCCACCACGTTCAGTGTCTCCGTCTAGGAAGAAAGAGAGAGTAAAGATACAACCTCTGTGACAGATAGCTCCAATACTGTACTGGAACTCGCAGCGTTTCAGGACACGTGTGGAGAAACTACGTTTATTGACTCGAGGTTGACTAACCCGCATATGCCTACAAGAGACAAATTTTAAATCTACCGACAACCCTGAAAAAAAGCCTATACCTTGCAATAGGTGAGGTACAAGATTTTATTTTTTTATCTCGTTGATATGTTTGGAATGATTAGAAAACCAAGTTTTGCCAACTAAATTTCTCTAGGGAAAACTTCTAAAATTTCGGACTTTTTCATTGTTTTTCAATATATATCAGTTTGTTGTGTGGCTTTTAAAACTACATTCTTTTTTAAAGAGCACAAAATTTTCTACAAATTTGATTCTTAAATTTTATTTCTACTACCGATACCTAAGGCCTTACAGCGTGTCAAAAAGCATAAGATTTTCAAACTATGTGCAAAGCTTTCGTGCGCTTTTGCATGTTAATTGAATTTCTCCCAAAATTACTCAGAAATTTACCAGGATTTAGAAATAACTGTTATTTTAATAGCAGTCCACTAACAAAGATTTAATCCTTGGACCTGCCGAAGGAAAAATAAATAAAGTTAGCGTCTTTCTTTTCTCATTTCTTCAGAACAGCATACAATGAATATGGGCGCCATCTGTTATTAGGCTACGTAAGCGCGTTATGCATTCTCTCACATCATTATTGTCTGTATCTGAAACCCCGAATGGATATGAATAAGCGAACAGTTTTAATTTTTACTCGAGAATTCCGTGTTTGTTGGGTTCTGCCAGTTTATGATCTGCCAGCGAAAGTAGTCTTATTATGAAAAATCTTGAGATCTCGTAAGATGGTCGATAGAGCCTAACAGTGCTAGAAATACTGCGGAATAAGATAGGCGTTTCGGGAGGTCCGAAGTCGCCTACACTGTCTATAGGAATCAACCAGGAACGGTGACCCAGGCCGTGCGGAGAAAATCCGTATTAAAACAATTCGCAGGCGGCGAAGATGACTTTCCTTTTCTGTAACGCTCTCTTGGTACAATCACATAAATTTCATAATGGATAAAACTTACTTTTAGATATAGATATTCCCTACTCGACAGTGTTATTTACTAAATTTTATGAATTTCTTGGAGACATTATTTAGTGTGCTATATAGTGATGAAGTGTATGAGCATATTGGCCCACTTTAGGTTACGGTAGTAACACTAAAAGTGGGCCTTTGCGATCGTCTTTTGATAGCTCGAAATTTAAATGAAAATAACGGCTTAACTATTCATCTGACACGAAAATTGAATAACCGAACTTGTAGAGGAGAACATTCTCTACAAATTTGATCTGTTATATTTTTTTCATATCTCGTAGCGTTTCAAAGATATTTGCAACAATAACGGTGATTTTGGGATGTATGTCTGTATGTCTGTCTGTCCGTCTGTCCGTCCGTAACGTGTTCCCTGTTTTTAAGACGAACCGTTCAATCGATCAGCACCAAATTTTGCAGATATGATTGTAGGCCGCCAGAGACCAAACCTCCTTTTTCAAATTTTTCTGACAAAAAATACGGTAGTAAAACCAAAAGAAGCTGTTTGTAATATAATTGTAATTGCAAACGAACCGTTCATCTGACACGAAAATTGAATAACCTAATTGGTAGAGGAGAAAATTCTCTACAACTTAGCTCCCTTATGTTTTTTTCATATCTCGTATCGTTTGACACATATTTGCAAAAATAACGGAGATTTGACACCCTCCATTGAATTAACGAAAACTAGCCGTTCGAAGTGTCACGTGACATTCCTCGCGTATTTGATGATTTTCTTATTGTAACTTACACGTTGTCATTTCAAAGCAACGGCACACTGAGGAATTAACAAAAACACATCGTTCTTCGTACGATAAATGATAATCTAATGTCTACAAATGCCGTATTAACGTCAGTTAACAAAGGCCATCAATAGTATGAGATTATAGAACTTCTGTAATGATTTATAGCCGTAGCGTAGTGGGCAATGTGCTGGACTGTTATGCGAAAGGTTGGTAACCCGCCACTATCTAGTTTTTTTTTCCTAAAAGTGTTTCATACACTATTATAAATTAATTTATTATTATTTAGATTATTATTTTGATCCAAAATGTTTGCAAAAACTTAAAAAACTACAGATCTAAAGTGGGCCGTAAAACACGACAGTGCTTTTTTTTGTCTTGCTTCAGTTTAGGTCCCGCCAAAGCTCTTTCCCACTATGTTAATCCCAGACTTGCAACACGATATGAGTAAACGTGTTGCCAGACGTTTCATCTGCCTGAAATTTTTAAAACTGGCTAACTCCCGCAATGATACGAACTACTTCTGATGAATAATGACCATTGTCTTCAAATGTAACAAGGTATATTGACGATAGAGATTGTCGTTAGCGATGCAGTGAAAAGATGCCAAGTGAAGTACAATGTATTGGAGGATATATGAGAAACGTCGTGGACAAACAGGCAGAGTGATGACTCATTCAGAGTCGGAGGAAACCGGGCAGTGGCGACTTGAGGGTATCCTCGGTAACGAAGTTTAGCAGTTGACGATCAGAGACAAAAGAAACTGGCAGAAAATTGTTGACACCGCGGCATCGATGGCAATCATGTCTGGTAAGGTAAACTGTAAGGAAACCGTCGATTCCACACTTCTGGAAATCGAATTCAATATAACCTCTGAGAGTTTTAAAATTCGTTCAGTATTTACTGTTGAAGCAGTGCATATGAAGTATACGAAATTTACAGATTAATAGTGTGCCGTGCCGGAGCCTTCTTGCAGTTACGTGTCGCCGGCCGGAGTGGTATCGCTGGTGGTATCCAGAGCGAATTCGACCTAAAGGCCAGAGGGCGTAAGTGGCGGCGCGCTGTTTTTCCTGGAGGCGAAAAGGTCGGAGCGGGTGAACAGTAGCGCCGGAGTGTGTAAAGTGTCCATAATGATCGATCATGGTCGGAGTTATACACGAGGGCATGTGTCTGTGCTCGATGCGGAAATGTTCTGAAAAGTCTAGTCAGCTCTCAAGGACAGCTGGTGTTGTGGATATATCTTAACTGGAGAAGCCAACGTGAGGAAAGGTCAACCAATTGTGGCCAAACTGTTCCGAAACTTCGGGATGTACAAGAATTGTGTCACTTATTGTCCTGTCTGTGCTCCCTACGGACGGAAATGGTTTGATGCCTTTCTGCAGCCCTCCCGCTGAGAGACTTGTGCTGCTAACATGTCATGTCGCATTTTGCTGCGATTGATTCAATTTGACATGTACATGGTGTTTGGCCTATAGGTGGCTAACCTTATGTTTTCTGTGTATGTGTGGTAACAGTTCCTGTGTTTCAGGTGTTTTACCCAAGTTGGTTCCTTGTGCCTTGTAACTAAATATAAGTGGCAACACATTTAAGACCCAGAAAATGGGCAATGTCTTCCTGTTGGATGGCAGTACGTCGGGAGGACGTAAGATGTAGCTCCTGTGATGATGACTCAATTAAAGCCAACCTCTCAAGTTGAGTAATACCGTCATACTGTGTAATTACGTAATGCCTTCAGACAAAACCTGACTGATTTTTATGCTTTCAAGTACCGTCTGTGCAAGGCTAAGTTTACTGTTATTAATTCATTGATTTCATATTTTTAATGGTTGTCGGTAGTTAAGGTACATTCTCTGTTGATATTTGATTGTTGGTGAAAATTATGTGTCATGAGACATGTGTTTAGTAACCAAAGGAGGCCTCTAAGTTTTGTTTTATGTAAATAATTGCTGTAATAAATTGGCTATATTTTATAACAGTTAATTTGGGCTCAGTACCTCACCACTACCTCACCTCCCCTACCATATAAAATAGCTCGAGCAGTACTCAGGTACCAGGATCGATGCATGTTGAAAGACCCCTATTAGTATGTGATGTATCCGGAAGGGCAGCAACGTAGTCGATGATTCTGACATACACGCAACCATACAAATGACGGAAACTGTATTGTTATACATTAATTTATAACGCCTGCTCGACCTGCCCACGTAGTTTAAAAAGGGCAGTGGGTTGACGATTCACACTTGTCAGTTGTCGTTCCACCATATCCCACACGTGCTGAACGGGAGTTGCAGCTTTTACGCACCCAAGACTATGAAGCCTGTCGTGTAGCCAGTATGTGTTGGGCGAAAGCATGGCACGAGAGAACGCTCGGCAGGTCTGCTGCGATTTTTGCAGCCGTCTGTGTTGCGTGGTGGTTGGACTGTGTGCAGTAGAAACGACCTTGTTTGTACTAGTTCGTAGCCAACCGTTGCATGTCCTAACCAGTCTACATATATTACTGTATTTCGGACGACCACGAATACATTCGAAGTCGTTTGCAACACGCTGTTCGAAGATTTTCACATACTACAGGTCGGAAAATTCATGTCACAACACAGTAAAGATTTAATGATGTTAATTTTATTTTTATTTACTTTGCCTTCTGCTATATCTCGCCTCAAAAGATAATAACTGGAAAAAAAATGTATAGTCTATGGGACTTAACTACGGGGTCATCAGTCCCTAAACTTACAAACTACTTATGAACTACTTACGAACTAGGAGGGCACAAATATCCAAGCCCGAGGGGCGATTCGAACCCCCGGCCGTAGTGGCCGTGCAGACCGTAACTGAAGCGCCTCAGTCTCCTCGGCCACCGCGGCCCAGCCTTCTTTTCATTCAGCATCTTTTCTCCGTCTTCAGCATTTTCTCACTGTGCATGGTATTGTAATGACAATCCAATGAGTATTATTTTCCAGCTTGTAACCGCGCAGTTACATAATAAGCACTTCGCATGGCCTTCCAACGACACGAAAAAGTACTATAATTCCCATTCCACATTGAATGATGTAGCTACCTTACATTTCCTTTTTGTTGACCAATGAGACGACGCCATTATACTTCCAATACGAACCGTCACTTCAATTTAAGATAGTTGTTCGATAACTGCTTGGCGTGCCACATGGAGACTGCCTGACTGTTAAACTGAATTTTATACGTCAGCGGCTAGCTGTCGCGCCCGCTAGTTTAGGAACGGCAGAGCAGCCAATCAGGAGTCGCGTAGCCACGGCCAATAAGAAAGAGCGTTACAATTGCACTATGTACACAAATCGAAGCGGTGCACGTAAAGAGTTTTTGACGATCAACAAATTACACTTCCTATCAGTACCCTAAATATTTGTCGTTTGCTAGCGTTCATCAAAATTACCGGCAATGGGATTTAAAAGAGCATCCACTTTTTCTGTTCGGCCATGGATGTTTGTGTGGTGTCGCACAAGTCCAAAGTGCGCGCCACCTACTTTCGCCGCGTGCCGCCATGCACGCATGGCGCGGCGTTCTTACGACGTCAGCCACGAGCGCCCTCTGCTAAAACTCCGCTCGTGGCCACCACTGAACGACATCGTTCACTTGGGACTGAGATAGGAACCAGTTAAGACCTTCGGAATCAGATAGGCGCCAGTGAAGACTTGGCTATCGGACAGGCACTAGGCAGGCCTCTACCTCAACTATGTATCAGCATTCTGCAGTACTGAGCTATGTAAAAGTTAAGTATTGTATAAATTCTGTGCAATATATATCTCGTTCTAATTTACTCTAGTGTTTCTAGTTTCTGGCTGCTCCCCTCCGTACCTGCACCAGCGTGCTATCTTTATTCCTGTGTCGGTCTCATTCCACTCGGCCACCGATACCTACGACGGAAACGAGAGACAAAAGTGGCGACGAGGCTGGGACTCAAAAGTTTGTCTTTATATAAGGTAGTTTATAAGTAGTTTGTAGGTTTAGGGACTGATTAACCAGCAGTTAAGTCCCATGAACTTAACAAGCATTTGGACATTCATTTGTTCACCGTCAAATAAATCTTATTGGCCGGCATAACTTGACTCCTGATTGGCTGCTCTGCCGTTCCTAACCTAGCGAGCGCGAGCGCTACCCGCTGACGCATTACATGTAATCTACTTACATTCAAAATGTTCAAATGTTTGTATAGCTAGGGGTCATCGGTCCCTAATCTTACAAACTACTTATGAACTACCTTATACTAAGGACGGCACAAATATCCATGCCCGAGTGGGGATTCGAACCCCCGACCGTAGTGGCCGTGCAGACCGTGACTGGAGCGCCTCAGTCCCCTCGGCCACCACGGCCGGCCACCTACATTATTCACTTTCGAAAGTACCACAGGCAGCACTGAAAAATACACTACTGGCCATTGAAATTGCTACACCAAGAAGAAATGATGATAAACGGGTATTCATCGGACAAATATATTATACTAGAACCGACATGTGATTACATTTTCACGCAGTTTGGGTGCACAGATCCTGAGAAATCAGTACCCAGAACAACCACCTCTGGTCGTAATAACGGCCTTGATACGCCTGGGCATTGAGCTCGTGTACAGGTACAGATACCCATGGATATTTGTGCTGTCCTTAGGATTAGCTAGTTCATAAGCAGTTTGTAAGTTTAGGGACTGATGACCCAGTAGTTAAGTCCCATAAGCTATACAAACATTTGAACATTTGAAACGTGGAACACGTTGGGCTGTACATTAAATTTCTATTTTCATTGGTGTGATTAGCTAATTCGTCATTGCGTCATTTACCATCGCGAAACCTCCTGGAAAGACTTTAATATAGCAATCTACAGTATATATTAAAATTCTGGAAAAGAAAGTAAACTTTGGGTCACAAAATTACTAAGTTTTTCTTCGATTCGTGTTTTGGATATTTTCTGAAGTTTCGTGTAGTGATTCTGCCATACAAACAGTAATTGATACCTAAACAGTAAATGATTTCCTTGTTTTACGGTTCTTCGACCACATTATAGTGCTGCGCTTCCTCTGTTACTTCGTTTACGTTGGATCTGAACCCGGGACAGTCCAGCGCAGAGCAGTGATGTGCGGTCTCACTCTTTCCGCAGCTATCTCTCTCGCTCCGCTGCCGACACTAGCGGCCGGGGCGGTGAACTACAGTGAACTGTGCTAGAGGATTAAAAAGAAACAACAGTTACCCGCGTAAATACTTTTATGAATAGTTGGGATTGGCAGTACATAATAAATGCTGTGCATTCTAGCGAAAGAATGATTTCCGCAGTATCTTGCATGCAGCCTTTAATTGTTCAAATATCTTTTAAAACTGAACAGTAATTCTAAATTTGCCTTCTTTTAATAGTCAAGATTACGTGTAATCAGTTAACATGGATAGAACGCATCCATTTTTCGCGATAGAAAAAGATTCTTATTCTGTAGCTCTTTAACTGAATGTGTCCTGTAATTTTCCAGAAATTTACCAGGATTTATAAATTTGTTACTTTGACGTAGGCTACTAAACAAGGTTTGAACCTCACATTTGCAGTTTGAAAAGTAAATAATATTAGCGTAAACTTTCATTTCTTCAGAGGGGCAAACAATGGTCATGGGCGCCATCCGTTATTCGACTACATGAAGTGATGATACGTTCCTTCATATCGTTATTGTTTGAATCTGAAACGCAGAACGGATGTGAATATGCGGGCAAGTACAACTATCCCTCAGGTATTCGTGTTTGTTGCATACTTCCTGTTTGTGACCTGGCAGCAAAAATAGTGTATTTGTGAAAGAGCTTGGGTTCTCGTACGATAGTCGAATGAATGTAACCGTACTAGAAATTTGCGGGTAAAGATGAAGCTTTCGGAAGGTCCGAAGTCGCTTGCGTTGTGTATATGAATCAACCAGGAACGGTGACCAACACGACCCGTACGGACAAAATCCGTACTTAAAAAGAATCCATAGGCGACGAAGATGCCCTTCCTTTTGACTGACTCATTGTTCTATCAGACATGTGAATTTCGCGAACGATGAAATTTTCTTTAAGAGATAGATGTGTGGGTAGTAGACGTTATTTCGTATACTACATCGTAATGAACTGATGGAGCATATCTTGTCTTGTTTAAATTTGGTAGCAGCCTTTCGCGGCCGGACGCGTGAGCGGAGCGGGTTAGCTGGTGCCGTTCGCTTTCTGTTTACTTCGCGCGCTTATATATTGTGCTTAGTAATTGAGTCACAAGTGCGAAAGTACACATTAAAGTTCAGTTTTAGTTTCGCTGTTCAACGACCGATGATCTGTGAGTTCGACGACTGGTTTCATGAATTGTTCAATGTACCCGAAGAAGATTTATTTGGAATGGCCTACGACTTTATAAGCAACGTCTACACTGTGAAGATAAGAAACGACGAACTGTGCTGGCGGATTATGGACAAGACCAACGGAATTGGTGGGTACAATGCTTCGAATGGCGAGGTGAGTGATGTTACAATTACGTATGCTGGACTAGGCCTTAGAACCGAAAAAAGTACATCTATTACCGTTCGAAATTTAGTTCGACTATATTAAACAGGCCCTTTCAAAGTACGGCACCGTTTATACTGTAACTGCTGACCGATGGGGTAGCAATGTAATATATAAAGCAGAGTGTCCGTATATTTGTACGTGTTGCATACAAATCTACAGTTTAGATCGAATCTTTTTCAAATTTTGTGCACGTAAGCTTCAGTCCATGAGGACGGTCGCCATAAGTGTAAGTATCACGTACGATACATAGTTCACGAGATATTCGAACCCCGACCGTAGTGGCCGTGCATACCGTGACTGAAGCGCCGCAGTCCCCTCGGCCACCGCGGCCGGCACTAAAAATTTTAGATGCAGTACACACATATATAGTTGAATGTAGCGTCTAAATTGTATCACATTCTGACACGTAGTTCATGAGATATGAGCACGTAAACAGTAACGTTCATGGAAAACCGCCCCATCACGCACCAAATTTTAATCTATTACTTCTTTACTAATAATTGCATTCCGAAGAGATTTTACAGACATACAGCCCTTATACAGATGATTATATACCTGAAAAATGGCACGAATAAATAAATAAATACCTGGGCAATGCCGGGTTTCCAGCTAGTATGCATTATAAAGTAGAAAACGGTGTACGGTCTGTCAAGATTGACTTGCAGTCTCACATTCCGTCTTTCATAAACGTGTGCGGTTTCAAGGCCCTTGTTGTCTACGAGGGACAGCCTCGTACCTGTTCTGCGTGCAACGCGCCAGGTCATCTTAGAGCAGAATGCCCGCGTAGGCGGCCTGTCCAGCTCCCTGTCGAGAGAGACGCGGAAGGTGGGCAGCGCGCGCAGTAGCCACGGTCGCCAGCCGCCTGCTGCCGCGCGAGCACGTAAACACGGCCCTGCCCGATGACGTAGTAGGGGAGAGCGGGGCAAGACGGGGTACTTAAGCACTTAACAATTTTTGTAGGCTTACAAAATGCTCTAGTAAAATACGAGATTTCCACCTTAAACTTCAGTATTTCTAGAGTTTGTATTTAAAAAATAGGACCAAAATTGTTAGTATAGTAAACACTAACAAGGAGATTTTCACCTTAAACTTCAGTATATATATATATATACTTAAGTTTAAGGTGGAAATCTCGTATTTTACTAGAGCATTTTGTAAGCCTACAAAAAATTGTTAAGTGCTTAAGTATATATATATAGGGTATATATATATATATATATATCCCCAGGGTTTACCAAGTACCCGCCGGCCGTGGTGGCCGAGGGGACTGAGGCGCTCCAGTCACGGTCTGCACGGCCACTACGGTCGGGGGTTCGAATCCCCCCTCGGGCATGGAAATTTGTGCCGTCCTTAGTATAAGGTAGTTGATAAGTAGTTTGTAGGCTTAGGGACTGATGGCCCCATAGTTAAGTCCCATAAGCTTAACAAACATCACATCACCATGTACCCCATCTTGCCCTACAGTGAGAGCAAGATGGGGTACGCAGGTGGTTCAAAATGGGTTATATCAATACTGTATAAGGCAAAGGTAATTAAAAAATTCAATGAACACAGGTTTACAAATTTATAAAAGAATTCTTCTAATATCTAATGAAAATGCATGAATTAAACATTGTGTAATGTTAAAGATCAGTTTATTGTTATTCAGTTATTATCGTCGTTTTGTAAGCAAGATTCACACACATGATGTACCTTAGCATCCTCGTCCTCTTCTCCCGCACATGAACATTGAGCCAATTTTTTTGCAAGAGACGCATGACACCCATCCTTCTGTTGACTGCGAGTAGAAGTAGCCACAATACAGGCACGCAGTGTCATCTTCTTCTAATGTGCTTCCTTCTTTAACTTTTTTTTATCTTGTTTGCCATGTTCGTCATTGCTTTTTTATTCTTCGCACTTTTGCCTTTACAAACAAAGAGGGATTGTTTAACAGTCTTCTCAGGTGACTCTTTCCTTCTTATTCCTTCTTTTTTCCTGGCTTAACTTTACTTGCACTCTCCAGGAATTCTCTTCTGTAAGGGGAGCTAGTAACAACAACAGTTTTTCCTTTTTTAAGGACTGTTTTTCGGATGTTTTTCTTTCTGACATGAGGGATCGGAACAATCTGTTCAGGTGAAACAGCAAATGACCTTAATTTATTGGTTTTGTTCCCAAAAGCATACTTGTTTGTAATGTGGTAATTCGGATTATTATCATTCCAAAATGAGCACCCTGGGCTTAGGCCTACAGCAAGCGCATCTTGCTCTCTAGTAGTGGCTTGGTTAACAGGACCATCGCTTGTCTCTGACATGAACTGCTTATGTGAGCCAACTGAAGTCCCTCCTTGGTCATTATTGACAGAAACGTTAGCGGCCTCACTTGTAGTTAAATGAGTGTCTGTAGTGACAGACGCTTCAAACACTGAATCTGGGAAGATGTTTGGTTCGAAAGGGCAAATTCCTGCCTTTTTTTAAGGCAATCAACATGGTTGCAGCTCATGTTATGTCGTGTGGGGCAAGACGGGGTACCTAGTGGGAGGGCAAGATGGGGTACCCCATCTTGCCATGCCACGAGGTACCCAGTCTTGCCCACAGGGACCATTTTTACGTTAGGTTAATATTATAGCACCAAGGATATATTCAGTTAGTTATTGCACGCATTAATTTATTGCTAAACAAGCTGTTTTTTCATTGATATTACTTAAGAATATGAGAAACGATTACTTCTCTTACCTTTTCACGTCTGAAAATGACGAAAAATTATATCAGCACAGACGAAAACACGTTTGGATGTATTCACTCGGAATGGTTTGCTCAAAATGGCTGCCAGCACTGTCAGTCACTCGCATAGCAAGTGCCTACTACTTCAACTATTCGCCAACAGGTTGCGATATCTGTCGTAGTAGAAATTACAAAAACCCTGTCTTGCCCTCCACCCCATCTTGCCCCCCCCCCCTACTCGCTGCCGCGGCAGCTGCCCAGAAGCACAGAGTAACATTTACAGAGAAGAAGCCCCCTCTAAACCACTGTCCTACGCTCCCCTCGTAGTTCCGTAAGATGCTAGCAGGTGTCAGGCCGTTCCCTGGCTTAGGGTGCCTCTCGCACGTCAGAGGGTATCGTGGAGGAGAGGCTGAGGGGAGAGCTCGTGCCGCCTGCCACGAGGCCACGGCTGTGTCCCGCTTGCTGGCGTTTGAGGGGAGGTGGTGGTGGGGGCAGCCGCTACCTGCCGCCTGCTCTGGCCAGTTTAAAGAGCTACTTCTGACCACAGCGCCATCATGGGACATCTTACGGAACTGCTGGAAACCCTCCCTCCCTGCACCCCTGAGCGTAGTACCGGGCCCTTACGGAGGTTTCCCGTCTGTATATATTTGTCTGTGCCAGAAGAGGCGCGACCAATTGCACTTCCTGTTGGCACTGACGTAGCTGTGACCAACGCTAGTGCACACGTTGTCTCCAACACCACAAGACTCGCGGCTCCACAACAAAGTAGTGTTACCGAAAATACTGCCAGAGAAGTAGACAGCAATGAAAATGCTGCAGAGACAGCGGTCGCACCTGGTGCTCGTTTGGACAGGTCTGCTGACGAAACCCACGTTCCTCGCAACGTAGGACTGGAAAACACCAACAGTTCCCCCACCAACAATCGGCAAGTCACACCACCACCTGCGGTAACTGTTACAGACACCCAGGGGGTACGCAATGAGCATTCAGCTGATAACGACCGTAGGGATTCAACCTCCAAAAAAATCAAAGAGGTAGCATCTGAATCTCAGAATGAGGTGAAAGGCCAAACTTCACCGGAAAAAAAGAAAATTCGCGTTGCTCGTAGAGGTGCTGCCGAAGTCACAAGTCAATTACGCCCGATCGCCCAACAGGTTGCAGAGAAGCTAAAAAATAGCGACTCAAAAAAAATCGCAGTAACCGCGCCCACAGCCGGAAATCGCAGGGCTTTGGAGGGGGGATTCGAACCCCCGACCGTAGTGGCCGTGCAGACCATGACTGGAGCGCCTCAGTCTCCTCGGCCACTGCGGCCGTACTAACGTAGACATAGGGCTACTACACAAGGTGTGTGTCGAACCTACGTTACGATACGATAGCGAACATCAGCAAAGAAGACCATACAGGTACTGCCATTTACTACGTGAAGGTATATCTCACACTAACACTGTACGACTTACTAATGGTAGAGGCATCTCCTGTATTGTCAACGGCGTTCAAATCTTGTTTGTATGCACCTTCAGGTAACAATCGTCGACAAGAACGCTCATCCTTTTATAAAAATGATGTTCCTTTTTTAATTAATGGACATTCTGACAACCTCATTGTAGGAGGGATTTTAATTGCGTCATTTGGCCATAGATCAAACACCACACCTCAATAAATGTTTAGAACTCGACCATCTAGTTCACGGGTTAAAATTAGTCGGTACCTGGTAAAAGCTTCACGGGGACCGTATTGCTTTCACCTTCATAACCGGCCTCGCGTATCGTAACATAGCGCCTCAACGCGCTCGGCCGCTCCACCGCGGCTTCTCTCCAGTCCCTCGCCACTCTTTTTCATCTCCTTCTCCATGTCTTTTCCATCTCCTTCTCTCACTTTCTCCATGTGTCCTCCAATAATATAATTTTCCAGATTTTTAGAGTGTAATACTAGATAACTGTCTGCGATGAATAAATAATGAATGAATGAAGCCTCGTAAATCACGCGTCGCGTGATGGGAAAGTTTTTGTGACTCATTGTTTACGACATCATATCTCCTGAACTATGTGTGGTAGGTAGGTTTTAACCCCAAAGCGATTGTTGTCTGATAGCAAGCAATATGTGTGGCTCATTGACCTGGTGCAAGTCTTTTAATTGGACGCCACTTCGGCGACTTGCGTGTCCCTAGCCTACACCAGTTATCCAACCGGGGAAAAGGGGACCTACAGCTTAACGTGGAATCCGAACCACGTGTCGTTTCTGGCGTCTCTTCTCCTCGATGAGAGGTGAAGGATGGGTTAAAACGCAGACTGAATAAATCCGAGAGCCGACCGGGTTTCGAACCCTCTACCCTTCGGTTTCCAAGACCACCGAGCCAGAAAGTAATACATATGCTAAGTTTAGTTGAAATGGGTCCATTGTTTAGGAGATATGGAACAATAGCGCCTGATGTAGCAGTTATTCGAAAAGTTCATATTTATTTTGTTACATATCCTGAAATATGTGTCGCACTATGATGTTACTAAACTCACCAGAAGATCGAAAGCAACTGCGAAACGATTTACATAAGATATCTGCATGGTGTAAAAATTGGCAATTGACCCTAAAGAATGGTAAATATGAAGTCATCCATATGTGCACTAATATAAATCCGTTAAACTTCACTTATCCAACAAATCAATAAAATCAACAAGACCTAAATGCATCTTAATACCTGGGATTAACAATTACAAAGAAATTAAATTGGAAAGATAATGTAAAAAATATTGTAGGGAACGTGAACTAAAGGCTACGTTTCAGTGGCAGAACACTTAGAAGATTCAACCATTCTACTAATGAAATTGCCTACACTACACTTGTGCACCCTAGTTTGGAGTATGGCTGCGCATTGTGGGATATCTACCAAGTGGGACTGATGGAGAGCATAGAAAAAGTTCAGAGAAGGACAGTTCGTTTTTCATTATCGCTATACAGGGGAGAAACTGTTACAGAAATGATACATGCGCTGGGTTGGAAATGATTAAAAGAAAAGCGATATTAGTTGCGATGAGAGTTATTTGAATGATTTCTTTCACCAAATTTCTGCTCTGAATGCGAACATATTTTGTTAGCACCCACCTACATAGGGAGACATGAACATCATAATAGAATAAAAGGAATCAGATCGCCGGCCGCGGTGGCCGAGGGGACTGAGGCGCTTCAGTCACGGTCTGCACGGCCACTACGGTCGGGGGTTCGAATCCCCCCTCGGGCATGGATATTTGTGCCGTCCTTAGTTGTAGCTAGTTCATAAGTAGTTTGTAAGTTTAGGGACTGATGACCCCGTAGTTAAGTCCCTTAAGCTTAACAAACACTTGAACAATTTGGAATCAGATCCAAAAAGGAAACATTCAGGTGTTCCTTTTTCCCCGTGCGCTATTAGAGCATGTAACGGTAGGGAAATGTCATAAAAAGCCATTTGATACATCTTCTGTCATGTACTTTTATCTGATTTGCACAGTATTTATGAAGATGTAAAAAGTGTTCAAATGTTTGTATAGTCTATGGGACTTAACTACGGGGTCATCAGTCCCTAAACTTACAAACTACTTATGAACTACTTACGAACTAGGACGACACAAATATCCATGCCCGAGGGGGGATTCGAACCCCCCACCGTACTGGCCGTGCAGACCGTGACTGAAGCGCCTCAGTCCCCTCGGCCACCGCGGCCGGCATGAAGATGTAGATACGTTGTGGAAACAGATGTATATCAGAACTGCTCTTAAGTAAATTTTAATATGATGTCGTAAAGCGTCAGCAACATTGAACTCCTTACATCCCACTTGTGATTTTTCCGTCGTAATGTACACATTTTTCCGTTTCATTTCATGCCTCACATGGTAATATTTCAGACAGTAGTGAACTATCGTAATTATTGCAATTGCAAGAATAATTGCATATCAAATGGTTGTAAATAGATCGGACTCAAGTGCTCGGTTATTGGTCCGTAGCTTACAAACTACTTAAACTAAGTTAAACTAACCTAAGTAAAACACAAACACCCATGTCCGAGAGGAGACTCGAACCCCCGACGGCGAACGGCCGCGCGCACCGCAGCACGGTGCCCCAGCGCGCAAGGCTAATCCGCCGCGGCAATTGCATATCATATGCAGCTTAAATTAGAGGAAGATCCAAAACAGATCACATTAAACGCTTTTCACACCATTTTGGAAACAATGCATCACCTTGTAGTGGATTTGAAAAGAGTCGATGTAAAAACTGTCCTGATGGAAGGGGGACCCTTTTAGGACATGTTCAGATGGGGCCCACGAGAATAATGACTTGTTTACGACCTTTTACTGTCCACACCTGCATTCTGCCACAGACAAAAATATACAGACGGGAAACCTCCGTAAGGGCACGGTCACACGCTCAGGGGTGCGGGGAGAGAGGGTTACCAGCAGTTCCGTAAGATGTCCCATGATGTCCCTTTAAAACTGGCCAGAGCAGGTGGCAGTTAGCGACTGCCCCCACCACCACTTCCCCTCAAACGCCAGCACACTGGACACAGCTTGGCCTCATGGCAGGTGGCACGAGCTCTCCCCCTCAGCCTCCCCTCCACGCTACCCTCTGATGTGCGAGAGGCACCCTTAGAAGCGCCTCTAGTGTCGTCTACCGGTACTACCGGTACTAAGCCAGGAAACTGTCTGCCACCTGCTAGCATCTTACGGAACTACGAGGGCAGCGTAGGATAGAGGTTTAGGGGGGGCTTCTTTTCTGTATATGTTACTCTGTGATTCTGCAGATGTGCACATGGGACCTGTTTTTCCAGCATGTTGTGTCAGCTTTAAAGCCACCATAGTATTTATTGTTCTTGTTGTTTTTGGGGTTTAGAGGGGACTAAACCATAGTATTTATGAGATGAATTTTTTCCATTGCACACGCGAAGTGCAAGAAGTGCCAGCCGAATATTCCTACAGCTTCTCTCATTGTTTGATGGAGCAGGGTGGGCAGTTCAGTGCAGCTCTGGAGAGGGAAATGTGTAACATATATTTTTGTGAGAAATGATACCAGATTTCTTTTAGACTCTATATTGTTCTTTGAATTCATTGGGTTTTGGAGTGTGGAAGTGACACCACTGACGAGAATAGGCGTTATCCTTAAATATATTTACAACGTAAGTTTAATGTGTTCTTTTTTCGTATTTTTCATTCATAACTTACTTTTTAATTTTTCAAACATAATAAACTAATTATCCAGTAAAAATTTCTTTTACCGAAATACTGCTGCATACTTCACTCCTGTAGCCGGTGAGGTTCCTTAGCAAATTAATTCTTTTATTATTGTTACAGGGGTTGTGGTTAAGTTCATTTTAAGTAGCAGCTAATAACCTTTTACTGTCTTGAACTGAAATGTAGTCTTGCTTCTGATGTCTAGTACTATGTGTCAGGGTAGATTTTTCTCACCTTGCAGAGCCAACTATTTGTGGGTACAATTTAATACAGTTCAATTATTGCGCGTAATCCAAGATAAGAGAAATCGCCTGTTCAAATAGGGAAACAGACCGGTGGCACGTAAACAAGAAACTCGCTAGAACGTTGGATATACCACATTTTAATCTTAACGTATCTATGTATCTACGGATTATCGCATTCATCAACAACACATGACTTTTTATTGTGTATTTTCCTAAACTGTTTTAAAAACTTGTATCCGTTGATTACAGTGTAATACTGAAACCCATTGATAATAAAGTTTTATTAAAATGGTTAAAATCAATTTCATTAAACATGTTGAGACTGTTAACTGTCACCTGTCTAAAGTAATGACTATGAGTTTCCTTTTCTGTTCTTTATTTTGTATTTATTATTGTGTAGCTTAAAGGGCAGTTGATCTGATCAGGAGATGAGTGCAGCACAGTAATAGTTATGCTTTGGACGGAGGAGTGTGAACCTATGTGTGTTTGAAAAATGAAGTTCATTTACCTTCTCTGTCCTGAGACAGAACAGAACGGTATAAAGCAATATGGTGGTATCGTTTTATTTCACTTAATTATATTAAAAATGCAACGCTGTCTTTCCAAACATCATTTCAAATGGTTGAACTGGATGTAGACAAATTACATCGTCAGCAAATGTCAATAGATCCGTAAACGTTTTTCCACGTACTAGTCTATGTTGTCAAGATCTGCTGTAACGTTTGAGTTCAGCAACTTATGCTATCAGGTTCATTGCAATGGTGATAGACATCTCAGTAAATTAGCTTACTATGCCTATTTTCATTCACTGGAATCATATTCTAGGACAGTTCAACATTAAGTAATAAAATATTCATTGCATAAAAGCCTGTAACCAGAATAATTGGTGGAGTCCACCCAAGCTCATTCTGCAGACATTTATTTAAGAATCTACACTGTAATTTCACAATATATATTTACAGAGTGAGTAACCTTACATTACCACTGGATATATTTCGTAAACCACATCAAATACTGACGAACCGATTCCACAGACCGAACGTGAAGAGAGGGGCTAGTGTAATTGGTTAATACAAACCATAAAAAATGCACAGAAGTATGTTTTTTAATACAAACCTACGTATTTTTTTAAATGGAACCCCATTAGTGTTGTTAGCACATCTGAACATATAAACAAATACGTAATCAGTGCCGTTTGTTGCATTGTAAAATGTTAATTACATCCGGAGATATTGTAACCTAAACTTGATGCTTGAAACCTCCAACGTTCAGTTGCACGTTGTAACAAACATGGGCCACGGTCGGCGAGCAGCATCTGCAGGGACATGTTTACGAGTGTGGCTGTAGTGCACTGTTGTAGTTTGGTCTAACTGTCACGGTGTTCGCGTGTAGCGCTTGATGCTATTGTTATTCTGCATTCGTCTTTGCACGCAGACTAACTGTAGTACACTGTGTTACCAGACGTCTGTGATAGTGTAGTGTTGTAGGAACTGTGACCATGGTGTATTCGAAGTCTGAAAAGGCGGAGATGATACTCATCTATGGCGAGTGACGACAAAATGCAGCTGAAGCCTGCAGGGTGTATGCACAACGGTACCCGGACAGAGAGCATCCAACGTGCCGCACATTTCAGAACATCTACCGCCAACTGTATGCAACAGGTATGGGTATGGTCGTAGCACGCAAACAGGTCCGTAACAGTCCCGTCACAGGAGAAGCGGGTTGCAGTTGGTGTGTTAGCTGCTGTTGCCGTGAACCCACACAGGAGTACACGGGACATTGCGAGAGTCGGTGGACTGAGTCAAAGTAGTGTCATGCGCATACTGCATCGTCACCACTTTCACCCGTTTCATGTGTCGCTACATCAGCAATTACATGGTGATGACTTTAATCATTGGGAACAGTTCTGTCAATGGGCATTAACAGAGAATGCGTTGCAGTTCTACCTGTTTACCGATGAAGCGGGTTTCAAAACAACGAGGCAGTGAATCTACGGAACATGCATTACTGGTCCGTGGACAATCCTCGCTGGCTGCGACAAGTAGAGCGACAGCGACCGTGGACTGTAAATGTATGGTGTGGAATCATTGGCGACCACCTCATTGGTCCTCACTTCATTTCAGGGGCCCAAACAGCTGCAACATACGAGTACATCGCGTTTCTACAGAATGATCTGCCAACGTTGTTCGAAAATGTCTCACTGGATACGGTCGACGTATGTGGTATCAGCATGAGGGTGCACCTGCACATTCCGCAATTAACACTAGGCTGACCCTTGACAAGATGTTCGACGGGCTTTTCATAGGACGTGGAGGACGCATAAATTGGCCAGCCCGTTCTCCTGATCTTACACCTCTGGACTTCTTTCTGTGGGGTATGTTAAAGGAGAATGTGTACCGTGATGTGCCTACAACCCCAGAGGATATGAAACAACGTATTGTGGCAGCCTGCGGCGACATTACACCAGATGTACTGCGGCGTGTACGACATTCATTACGCCATAGATTACAATTGTGTGCAGCAAATGATGGCCACCACTTTGAACATCTATAGGCCTGACATGTCGGGACACACTCTATTCCACTCCGTAATTGAAAACGGAAACCACGTGTGTACGTGTACCTCACCCCTCATGGTAATGTACATGTGCGTCAGTGAAAAAGACCAATAAAGGTGTTAGCATGTGGGCGTAATGTGCTGTTCTAGTCTCTTCTGTACCTAAGGTACATCACCGTTCCCTTTGGATCCCTACTTAATTCGGTGCTCTCCGATACACACGATCGAACAGCGGAGGAGTGGTACTCAAGCGTCAACTTTATGTTACAATATCTCCGGATGTAATTAACATTTTACAATGCAACAAACGGCACTGATTACGTATTTGTTTATATGTTCAGATGTGATAACAAAACTAACGGGGTTCCATTTAAAAAAACGTAGGTTTGTGTTAAAAACATACTTTCGTGCATTTTTTTATGGTTTGTATTAACCAATTACACTAGCCCCTCTCCTCACGTTCGGTCTATGGAACCGGTTCGTCAGTATTTGATGTGGTTTACGAAATATATCCAGCGGTAATGTTAGGTGACTGACCCTGTATATATAACTTATGAAATTTGTTATTAACAATACAACCCAATTCAAAAGTAATAGCAGTGTGTATAGGTACAACACCAGGAGAAAAGGTAATATTCACTATTCAAGGTTAAATTAACTTTGACACAGAAAGGAGTGAATTATGTTGCCGCAAAAGTCTTCGGTCACTTTCCAAGTAGCATCAAAAGTCTGAAATATAGCCAACAAAAGTTTAAAAATAAATTAAAATAATTTCTGAATAGCAACTCCTTCTACACTCTAGATGAATTTTTAGATGAAACTTAGAAAATTCGCTAAAAAAATAAGTGGTATTAATACCAAATAAATTCACTTTCAAGAAACAGATGTAGTCCGAACATACCAAAGATATTCATTATAAGGCGAGATTTGAATATAATTTTGTACCACGACCGGTAGTCGAACACGTGACCTGCTAACTAGGAAGCTGCTTTACTCACCCACTCATCATCCGTGGCCGTTCGGATAACGCGAATGCACGGAATAAGGGGACGCCCCGGGTTGGAATCCCGACCGTGGCAAAAATTTTAATTCAATGCCTCACTTTATAATGAATATCTTTGATATGTTGGGAATACATCTGTCTCTGGAAAGAGAATTTATTTGATACTATCTGATAGTATGTAAAAACGGATCTGCGAAAAATCGTAGGATATCATCTATGGTGCATACTAATATTTGCGGAAACGCAGTTGCGTACATCCATTAACACCCAGACATAGACAGTAGAGATGTTGTCAACATTATGAAAACGCTTAAGTGTATCAAAAGTAGTCACAATATTACCAGACGTCATAACCGGAATGGAAATTATCTAACAACAAGGCAGAATTTGAGTTGCTCAGCAGCTGTTATAATACAGTTGGTACAGTGAAACTGAATACAGTATAGGAATCCAACAGATAGATTACTCAACTTGGTATGGAAACTGGCATTAATGATAAAATAAGATAAAAAGAAAGACAAAGAATTGTGCAGTGGTATATATTGTTAATGGTGTTCGATATTAGATGAAACCGAAAGACGAAAGTGCCAAACAAACATTTCGAGTGAAATTGATAGTTGGGTGTGCAGTCTCCTAAACTGATGCGACGAACCCTTCCTGTTTTGTGCCTGGTTGCAAGTCAGAATATAGAAGTTGTAAGTCACTTTTTCCAGTCACCAATATATTCGGAATATGTTAACAAATGGAAAAAAGTAGAACTGCCCAGAAATAATTGGCAATTGAAACCAAATTCAGTGCCTCACATTTACCCGAAATTGCTCATGTATTTGTCTAGGACATTAAGATATGAAAATCCCCTACGAAAAGAAAAGCCTTGTGACTAAAACACCCAACAATTCTTTAAACATTTGTGACATTGATACCACTTACGATTTAAGTAGAACCCAGTTTTTCGGTAGGTCTAAATTTGTTGATCCACTTGAAATACGTTAATTGAAAGCGCAAATACAAACATTAAAAAATTGCTTGGCCAGGGCAAACAATAAACTCAAGTCAGTGAAGGTTAGAGTAATTGTGCTGCTCTAGGCGCACTCCATTGAAGTCACTTCTGGTAAAGCAAAATTTTGTGCTTTTAGAACAGGACAGCAGCACTCTGACAGATAACTGGTTTACAGATCAAGACAAGTTCAAAACCATATGTTATTAGTGTTATTGAAAATTTTGGCGACATCTCAGTAAACTGACTTACCGTACCTATTTCCAAATACTACTTTCAAATGGAATCATATCTTGGGGTAATTCGTTATTGAGCAAGAAAGTATTCATTGCAAAATACCGTGTAATTGGAATAATTTATGGAGCCCACCTAAGACAAACTTGCAATAAATTACGGATTGAAAGATTTGCACCAGACAAGTGAGCCACACGAAATTATTATTATTATTATTATTATTATTATTATACGGATTTAGGGATCTCCACATTAACTTTGCATTGTATATGCATAGCTACAACACTAGGAGAATGGATGATGTACATTATTAAAGGTTAAATGTAACTTTGGCACAAAAGGGGGTGAATTATGCTGCCACAAAAACTTTCGTCACTTACCAAAGAACTTCAAATGTCTGACAGATAGCAAACCTGCAGTTAAAAACAAACTGAAAGAATTTATGAATGACAGCTCCTACTCACTAGATGAGTTTTTACATAAAAATAAGAAATTTTACAAAAATAAATAAATAATAATAAAAATAAATGTAAGAAATGTATCTCATGTAACAGTATCTTTTACTAAACTCAAACGTACCACATCATTACGAAATCTGGCATTTATGTTCTATGGAACAAGTACTTATCATCTAATATAATCTAACTTAATCTGAGATACTGGTGCCAATGCATTCTTGCTTGACTGCCAGCCAAGTAAATCTAAATCCTAACTCAAATGCTGGAAAGTAATGGTTGAAAATACAATTTTAGAGAGGATTAAAGGTCGATAATGTACTGCAATACGTCTTATAGAAATGAATACTTTTCACTCTAGTTTATTCGAAACATTACTAAATGTGAGTTGTGAATGTGTTACACTTTATGATAGATTTCAATCCAGGGCCGTATTTAGAGTATGCGATGCCCCTCTCTGGATACGCCACTGCTACCAACACAACGTGAATTTTAAAATTTAATGCTGTAATCGAAACTCTGAATAAGAATATTATCCCATTTATAACATTAAAATAATATTTAAAAGATATTTCCATGGCAAAATTGTGCCGCACCGAAATTTTACCGCCCTGTGCATCTGCACTTGTTGCACCAGACTGAATACTGCCCTGGATTTCAGGATCGTTATCTAGTTGGTGAACTGTAGGCATATGAAGTGGCGCCATTGAATTTTCAATGATTCTTTTGTTCCTTCTCTTGCTACTGCAGTACCTTGACAGTTCAAAACTGAATTACTGTGTGTGGAGTCCTGTAGTTTATTCACTGCCATGTTCTCCTGTTTCCATCCCCGAACAATTAATAAGAAGCAATTATCAGTATTAATAATGGGCTTAAATAATCGAGGAGCCTAGAATCAAAGACGGCCAAGTCCATTTTTTTTCTATATTCAGATATCGATGTTTTCTGATAATATTTTCCACGCTGGATCGGATTGTAGCCTCGTAGAGTGTCAAAACCTAACGGAAATGGTTTAAAAAGCCATTCCAAACTGTGGCTTTGCTTCCTAAACGGCCAAGTCCATGTAGGTTTGGTTTCAAAAGAGGCCAGCTTCACCAGTAGCCAATCACAATACAGAATTTGGTCTGAGAACTACCTAAGATGCATTGCTGCTACTCTGCAGCCAACGTGTTTCCCTCTTCTTCTGTTTACTTGCGCGCTGCGTGTGTGTTAGCGTTGTTTGTTAGAGTGTTTTAATATTCATTTCCGTGGCAGTGTTTCTCTGTAGAAATGGACATAATTGTGCAGGAGGTTCCTCCGGACGAGGCACGGAAAAGAAAAATAAACAAAGCTGAATGGAAACGCACCAAAGAAAAAATAGCAAGGTAAGAGGGACGACCTAACCTATATTGTTTTAAAATCCATGATTGCCTTATTTTATGCTAATATAGGTAATTAGTCATGAAATAATGAAGTTGTGGGTTTCGTTTTATTTCACATACTCGTCCAAATCCCCACCTACTTTTCCAGCTTGCAACCACAGAGGACCCACAAAATTGTGTCGGCTTTTAAGAATGAACGACGTTCAGAGCTTTCATGCAGCATTTTACTCTACAAAAGATATGGCAACAAAAGATAGTTTCATTCTGAAGTACTGCAAGGACGAGCAGCCAGCAAGACATTGCGCTACAACTACTGAAAAATCTCCTAAGCATGTAACGTACGCATATTTGTACTGAATGCGGCCAACAGTTGTTTATCGGTTTGTCGAGAAGCGTTTAGGGCGATTCTCGGTATGACAAAGCACCGTGTACTCGGCGACTTCCAGTGTTTTAAGAGGCAAGGCTCATTGGTGCCCCGTGAAACTCGTGGTGGTGACCGTAAGTCAGCAGCATTCAGTGATAAGCTCAACTCCGTGATTGCATTTATCAAGAATTTGGAAGAGGTCGAATCCCATTACAGTAGAGGTAAAAGCAGACGAATTTACCTTAGTTCAGATTTGAACATTCGAAAATGTATGAGATGTATACGAGTAGTGTGGTAGACCAAAACTTGAAGGTAAAAGAATCGTTCTTTCGCCATGTTTTCAATACAAAGTTCAACCTTAGCTTCTCAGCCCCTCTCATCGATGCTTGCTATCTCTGCATTGAATTACAAGAAAGGCTCAAGTAAGCGACCCACAAGATGGAGGCAGCGGCTGGTGCATACAGACTCAAATCTGGCAACAACTGGAACTCCTTGGGATATCCAGAATCACACACTAAAATAGTGAGTGAGGTAAGTATAGGAAAGGTTGGGGAAATGCCAGCCGACTATATTATAACCTCATACTGTTTCAACAAGCCTTTCAATATAACAATTGGAAGTAGGGAGCAGTGGGAGAAAATAGTTCGACACCGTACGGGGGATATTGTCTGGTTCACTGACGGGTCAAAATCAGACCAAGGTGTTGGGGCTGGGGTATATGGGGTGCAGCCAAGACTGGAGGGCGTCATCTCTCTAGGAAAACTGGCCTCAGTATTCCAGGTGGAAATCACTGCCATCAGGGCGTGTGTGGAGGAGAATTTGCGTAGATGCTACAAATATTGTAGCATCTATATATATTCAGACAGCCAGGCAGCCCTGAGATCACTGGCAGCTCCTGCAACAAGGTCTAAAATTGTTGCAGAATGTTACAGGGTTCTAGTGGAGCTAGGGGAAAGCAATAGAGTAAACCTATTGTGGGTCCCTGGCCACTCGGGGATCAGTGGCAACGAACATGCCGACAGATTAGCCAGGATGGGGGCAGAGACTCCATTTATTGGACCGGAACCTGTCCTGACAATCACCAAGGCAATGATCAAATTGGAGCTACGTAATTGGCTCAGAAGACAGCACGTAGAATATTGGACCAAAGTCTACTAACAAAAACATGGCAAGGTAATGATGCGAAAGCCATGTTTTAAAAGGAGCTCTGCAATCCTGGGCCTGAACAGGAGAGAGATTAGACTCATGGTTGGATTGCTGACATGCCATGGGAATTTCGAAAAACACCTACATACAATGGGAATAACAGAAGAGGACCCTAAATGTAGGATCTGTGGTGACAGTGTTGAAACTGCATCACATCTAATCTTCGAATGCATTGCATTGGAGAGTAAAAGGCACATAACATTTTGGACAACCAGACCCGAAGAAATTGTGTCTAATAAAGAACTGGTAAAGGGACTCGTTGCACTGTTCAAGGGCATTGGTTGGCTTTACTAGACATACAGGGAGCGATACCGCACAATAAACTCAGTTTCGGTGCGGGCAGTGGCGGGTTGGACCAACACTGTTTTGGCTTCCCTGATAAAATCAAATCAAATCAAATCAAGCGACCCACAATGATGATACCAAACTTGTAGATAAAATCAAGACAAAAAAGAAGCTTCATTCACTGCAGGCTGAGGCCTTCTTCAATCATTTGAGAGAGGAAGATGAAGGAAGGGCTTCTAACAATTTCGTTTGACATGTAAAAGAATTTGCCTCTACCCAAATTTCGAGACCAGATGACTTATTGCAGTCGATAGCTGTATTGCTACAACCTGGCTGTAGTTACCGGCAGTTCAAGGGTCTCGTTGAATCCACGATCAGTATCAATATACACATGCTGCGAAAACGAGTTGTAAAAGTCATCGAATCAGGTCGCGTCTGCTGTTTTCTACGAGCTTTGTAAGAAGAACGGCCGGCCGCGGTGGCCGGGGGGATTGAGGCGCTTCAGTCACGGTCTGCACGGCCACTACGGTCGGGGGTTCGAATCCCCCTCGGGCATGGATATTTGTGCCGTTCTTAGTGTAAGGTAGTTCGTAAGTAGTTTGTAAGTTTAGGGACTAAAAATTGTTCAAATGTTTGTTAAGCTTATGGACTTAACTACGGGGTCATCAGTCCCTAAACTTACAAACTACTTATGAACTACTTACTAACTAAGACGGCACAAATATCCATGCCCGAGGGGGGATTCGAACCCCCGACCGTAGTGGCCGTGCTGACCGTGACTGGAGCGCCTCAGTCACCTCGGCCACCGCGGCCGGCTTTAGGGACTGATGACCCAGTAGTCAAGTCCCATAAGCTATACAAACATTTGAACATTTTTTTAAGAAGAACGATACAGGAGATCTTGCTGACATACATAAAATTCGTTTGTTAGCAGATGGTTGCGCAGGCCAAAATAAGAACATCAACGTGCTGGCAATGTGTTCATACTGGTTACTGAAACATGTACCAAGGAATGTACAGGCACTTGAACTTGTATTTCCCGTGACTGGGCATTCTTTGCTCCCATCTGACAGAGTGTTTGGCTTGCTTGAAGAAGATTGAAAGACTAAAACAACGATTATTGAAGTTTCAGAGTACCATGATGTTTTCAAAAAACATGCGACCGTCAATGTACTGGGAAGAGACTGTACAGCGCCGGATTGGAGAGAAGAAGCTAAGCAACTTTTGAAGTCAACACAGGGCCTTCATTTTTCACTGTCCAAATGCAAACGCGTTCGCTTCGTTATCAATAAACGTCATACAAATGTGTTGGTAGTTGGGAAGCTGGCTTATAATACAGACATTGGGAGGCTTTTCGCTGTTACGAAGAAAGGCAAATCCCTTGGTCTTATGAGTCCTTCGCCAACACCTCTTAGGTGTAGAAAAATTATTACAGAAACATTTTGGCGAAAAATGGCATGAAATGGAGACACTGCAATGGTATCGCAACATCACAGAAAGAGATGCTTCTGGTGTGGAAGAGGAGGAAGAACATTGCGAATGTATGGAGGAAGATGAGGATTTAGTGCTCATAACATGTGCTTAGTTCCTTAATGTTACTTGTAAATGTTACGGCACATGACTGTTACATCGTCTTTTTTTATTCAAAAGCAACCAGTGCTAAACTCCATGTTTAATGCAATGTTTTGTTGACTGAAGACGAGAATCTGTCATAAACGTTTTGATTATCGTTCACTACATTTTTTTGTTCAAACCCTTCTACCCGTTGTTTCTTGGTATGTTTAATTTTATATTAATTATCAATGGGAAATTATTAAAACAAAAGTGCTAAAGGCTTGAATTGTTCACTATTTTAAAAATAGTTCCTAGTAAAACCTAATCTAAGAAGTACGTGAATACACTTTGACTTAGTTTCAAAAACAGACAACTCCAGTACTTGGTATTAAAACCGGCCAAGTCCAGTTTTTAGACCGTTTTTTCGACTTAACCGTTGAGTTTTGCTTCGTTTTCAATGCTGAAAATCATTTGTTTGGCTGAAACGAGAGCAGACAAAAATTTCACAAGCGTGTGTATTTCGTCAATATAATTTCTAGTTTTTTTGGTTCTCCTGTAAAAAAAAAAAAAAAAAAAAAAAAAAAAAAAAAAAAAAAAAAAAGGGAAAATGGACTTGGCCATCTTTGATTCTAGGCTCCTAATTATCTACTTGAGGTGTGTTGACACAACATATGTGAGAAGCGCGACTTCGTAACAAGCAAAATAGAGGTACGTATGCGAAAGTAACTTCACTGCAGGGAGAGTAGCACGTAAATCGCAGCTAGCGACGCCAGTCGGCGAAACTGGTGTACTCGACAAGTGAACAGACTTTTCTATCATCTATTCGTTATAGTGTAAAAATGACACAGATTATTTTTATTTCAAAACTAACCTTTAATCAGGGCCGGCGCAAGCCCAAGTGCCGCCCCGTGCGAGCTTCTAAATGGCCCCCTCCCCCCCCCCCCGCGTTGCTCTCTCTCTCTCTCTCTCTCTCTCTCTCTCTCTCTCTCTCTCTCTTTTTTTTTTTTTTTTTTTTTTTTTTTTACAAACCGTTTGTGAAATTTTATTTTTTTACTTTTCATATCTACCTACGTTTCGGCCACTGACTGGCCAGTTTCAAAGCTTACACCTAAACCGTCATGTTGCCAGTTACGTTCAGCACGACGGTATAGATGTAAACATAACTCAAAGCATCCACTCTGTGCCAGGAGTCAATGAAGATCTGGAAAATAAAAACAGTTGAAACGACCGATGAGTGGGGCGGAAGGCAATGGAGAGAGGAAGAATAAGGAGATGGAGTAACATAATAATGCAGTAAATACACACTCGGGAATCGACTGGTACTGATGCTAGTCGAAATATATTAACTCACTGCGCTGCGGTTCTTCATTTCAAAGAACTGGCACTCGCCATCTGTCGTAATTTGCGTGAGTCAGTTGTGTCGTGTCTGATTATGGAATAATTAGACATCGCCGTATCACGTCACTTTTCTGCGCTTTATTTTCATTCTAGCCACTGGGGTGACGCGTGCTTATTTGCCAATTTTTGAAGTAACAGATCCTAAGAAAAACCAATTTTCTTATTCTGCATTCTCGAAGGAGAAAGTTGGAGGCGAGGTACTGGCAGAAGTAAAGTTGTGAGGCGGCATCGTGAGTCGTGTCGGGATAGCACAGTTGGTAGTGCGCTTGTCCGCGAAAGGCAAAGGTCCCAGGTTCGAGTCCCAGTTCCGGCACACAATTTTAATCTGCCAGGAAGTTTCATATCAGCGCACACTCCGCTGCAGAGTGAAAGTTTCATTCTACTTAAACCTAGGTAAACTAACCTACGGACAAACAGACACACCCATGCCCCAGGGAGCACTCGAACCTCCACGGCGAGCAACCGCGCGCTCCGCAGCGAGGTGCCTTAGACCGCTCGACTACTCCACCGCGGCCTAGTAATGTTCAACATTTTTTTTCCGTAGCTACCGTTGAAGGGCTTAGCAAAATTGCTTCAGGCTTAACATGTAACCGCAGATTCGAACATTCCATTCGAATTTTCCAAATTAGATTTTGTCTCCTGCAAAATTAGTTGTGAGTAAACGCACGACGCGTAACAGGCTAGCAGCGCTCCACTCATAATACCGGCGCATAGAGTTGGCTACTGAGTTGATGTTTCGACTCAGTGAATCGAGTCAGTGAACCGTTCGACTAAGTCGAAACTTGAAGCGGCACTGTCTCGAAACAACGAATCTTGTGATTCATGTATTGGACGCTAGGTACCATTAACATGCGTTTTGCTGTGCATCTGCCTGTGTTAGTTCGACACAGCGCCCAGGCGTGCAACAGGTTTGAAGTTGTTTCCCTATCGCGCCACGTGAGATTTTGAATTATGATACCCTTCAACTGAGGTTAGAAGACTGGGATACCACGGAGAAAAGTTGTCAAGTCCTTCGGTGTTTTGAGGTAGTTTCACGTGGACTAAGCGTTGTTATGCATTGTTTGCTACATCTGTGCCATGTGAACGCATGACGCGTAACAGGCTAGCAGCGCTCCACTCATAATACCGGCGCATAGAGTTGGCTACGGAGTTGATGTTTCGACTCAGTGAATCGAGTCAGCGAACCGTTCGACTGAGTCGAAACTTGAAGCGGCACTGTCTCGAAACAACGAATCTTGTGATTCATGTATCGGACGCTAGGTACCATTAACATGCGTTTTGCTGTGCATCTGCCTGTGTTAGTTCGACACAGCGCCCAGGCGTGCAACAGGTTTGAAGTTGTTTCCCTATCGCGCCACGTGAGATTTTGAATTATGATACCCTTCAACTGAGGTTAGAAGACTGGGATACCACGGAGAAAAGTTGTCAAGTCCTTCGGTGTTTTGAGGTAGTTTCGCGTGGACTAAGCGTTGTTATGCATTGTTGCTACATCTGTGCCATGTGAACGCATGTCGCGTAACAGGCTAGCAGCGCTCCACTCATAATACCGGCGCATAGAGTTGGCTACGGAGTTGATGTTTCGACTCAGTGAATCGAGTCAGTGAACCGTTCGACTGAGTCGAAACTTGAAGCGGCACTGTCTCGAAACAACGAATCTTGTGATTCATGTATCGGACGCTAGGTACCATTAACATGCGTTTTGCTGTGCATCTGCCTGTGTTAGTTCGACACAGCGCCCAGGCGTGCAACAGGTTTGAAGTTGTTTCCCTATCGCGCCACGTGAGATTTTGAATTATGATACCCTTCAACTGAGGTTAGAAGACTGGGATACCACGGAGAAAAGTTGTCAAGTCCTTCGGTGTTTTGAGGTAGTTTCGCGTGGACTAAGCGTTGTTATGCATTGTTGCTACATCTGTGCCATGTGAACGCATCCTTTCAAAGCAAGGGCAGATAATTTCAGTAAGGAGATGTCAGAAATAATTTTTGAATTTCAATTTAAAGAAACTATAATTGAATCTCTTTTATCTGACTGGCTGAAGATCAATCTGATTATCAGAATACCTATCTGGACATTGAAAAATTGTAGTTCAGTTTTGAGGTTTCGTCACGTAAATTGTGAAATGTGTTTCCTTGTGTTGATCTTTTAGTAATATATTTTTGTTTGCATTAAATATGTCCTTGGAACAAATCTTAAATATTTTGTTTATATTGATTGGTTAGAAATGTTATTCATTTCTGGATGCACGTAGACATTTGAACCTTGATCTTTCTTGTTTTATTTAAACTTAATTGTGGGATTTTGAAGGTTGGAAAAAGTTTCATGACTTTGACATTTGAACATTACTATTTTGAGCTTCCTTTGTTACAGTACTTAGTAAACTTTTATGATTTAACACGATTGTAAAATCGTAGTAGCAAACAAGTTCTGTGCCGTTCAGTTCAGTCTACTAAACAACGTATTAAAACCCCATTGATATTTCATAGCTGTTTCGTCTTTGCTGTATCGTGCTACTGTGCCGTGCCCTGCAGCTTTCTCTGCTCTCGCGAATCAGCGGAGGTATCTGGGTGCAACACCTCTCGTGTTTCAAGTGCCGAAGCAAGTGAGTCGACTCACTGCGGCGCCCTGCAGCTGCCGCGGTTCAAGTGAATCAGTGAAGGTAGTGCCACACAAGACTCTGCGGCACGCCATATGTTTCGTGTGCCGAAACAGTGAGTCTACTCACTAGACTCGGATGATCCGTATGTTTCGAAACAGTGAAATGATCAGAACTGCCCATCACTACGTGGCGCTTGCGCCAGACTGATTCCCTTCCGGCGTAAGCCGGCCGCGGTGGCCGAGGGGACTGAGGCGCTCCAGTCACGGTCTGCACGGCCACTACGGTCGGGGGTTCGAATCCCCCCTCAGGTATGGATATTTGTGCCGTCCTTAGTCTTAGCTAGTTCATAAGTAGTTTGTAAGCTTAGGGACTATGACCCCGTAGTTAAGTCCCATAAGTTCTACAAACATATGAATTTAAGTAGTTTGTAAGCTACGGACTGATGACCACGCAGTTTGGTCCGATAGATTTACAAACTTTTTTTTTTTGAGCAGCCACTACTATTTTATACACTGCATGGGAGGTCCGTAGCTGCTAACGATAAGTAGGCTATTTATGAATTAGCCAGTAAGCTGACCTACTAGGTTGCAATGTATTCCGTAGGCAGTGACAGATAAGAGGGGCGTTGATACGGAGGGGGACGAGGGCATTCAACCCTCCAGACTGTGCGTGCTTTTTTGTGCAAAAATTAAAAATTGACAGTAATTTCTGTAATGAATATGAGAGTTAGACTGAAAGCTTCTTACTTGTTGGGACATTTTGTCTGGAGTATGTTATTGGTGGCCTCCGTGAGGCCTAGGCAAGCGCACAACCTTCACCACTTTCTTGCCAGTTAAAAAAAAATCAAATAAAAAAAATAAAAATCGCTCAGGTAACCTCCACCTAACCTTCAGTAACAATGAACAAGTATTGTTGAATTCCAGCCAGAAACACGCTCCACAGACCGTTTAGAGTACCGCGCGAGGCTTGCCTAGCGTGTAACGAAGGCCACCCTGTCTTATGTTTACTACTACTACCAACTTCTGTGATCTACTAACTTTATTACTACAGTAGGGCAGCAAACTTGTACGATACACAGACAAATATATTTTTAACGTGTGTAAGTAAACGAGAACAAATGTATGACATCACAACCTTATTACTTCCGTGTATAATTTATGCCACATATGCTGATCATCTGCACGCACGCATGAATAAAATGGCAGCACTGTATAGTAGACAGATTAAATTCCGCCTCTTTTGACAGATACTAATCGTGTGAAATGAATTGTTAGTTTTGGATCTGATTTTCGAGTTTGTATTTTATTGAAATAAGTATCTCTACAGGCAGTCAGTGCTTTTTAATACTCGTATTAACGTAATCTGTAGACATTTAGCCTCAATTTCGTGTCTCTAACCTAATTATTTAGCACACTCTTAGGCTTTAAATTGACGTTCTTAGCCATATTTTGCAACTGGGGCAATGACGGCTTGGTGGGGAATTTAGACAAGATGAAGTGTAATACAGATGCATAGATTTTGTGAAATGGGCGCTTGCAGAATGTAGAGAATGTAGTAGCTTTGAAGTGCTTTGGTACGTGTCAACTGGTTCTGAACCCCCACTCCCCCCAGAGGAAAGATTTATCTACGCCCCTGAGTGACAATGACCAGCCGCGGTGGAATAGCCGAGCGGTCTGTGCCGGGCGCCGTGGCTCAGCGCACCCGGTCAGAGGGCTGAACGCCCTCTGTAATAAAAAAGCTGAGCCAAAGAACACGTAGAACCAAAACGAACAATCACGAGCAACGTCCGCAAGACCTACCCATAGAGCAAAAAAAAAAAAAAAAAAAAAAAAAATCGCCTCGCTGCGGAGCGCGCGGTTGCTCGACGTGGAGGTTCGAGTTCACCCTGGGGCATGGATGTGTGTGTTGTCCTTCGGTTAGTTTTAACTGCTACTAAAGAAAATAAAAAAAAATTATTCTTAGGTGGTACATCAACATTTATTTTATATATGGAGTATTATGCATAAAATCAGACAAATAAGAAACTTATTGAAAATATCACGCATGGTGTGGTGTCGCACAAGTCCAAAGTGCGCGCTACCTACTTTCGCCGCGCGCCGCCATGCACGCACGGCGCGGCGTTCTTACGACGTCAGCCACGAGCGCCCTCTGCTGCTATCCCGCTCGTGGCCACCACTGAACGACATCGTTCACTTGGGACTGAGATAGGAACCAGTTAACACTTCGGAATCAGATAGGCACCAATGAAGACTTTGCTACCGGATAGGCACTAGGCAGGCCTCTAGCTCAACTATGTATCAGCATTCTGCAGTACTGAGCTGTCTAAAAGTTAAGTATTGTATAAATTCTGTGCAATATATATCTCGTTCTAATTTGCTCTAGTGTTTCTAGTTTCTGCTGTCCCACTGGCTGCTCACCTTCGTACCTGCACAAGCGTGCAGCCTTTATTCCTGTGTCGGTCTCTTTTTACTCGGCCACCGACACCTACGACGGAAACGAGACACAAAAGAAGCGACGAGGCTGGGACACAAAACATGGTATTTAAAAATTTGAGTTTGAAGAAAATTGAAATCAGCTTTTATGCCCATTACCATAACATGTATTTCATGCAGTAAATGTTTGCATGCTCTTGGCAGGGGAATGATTGACATGTGTTACACTTATTGTTAGTCTTTCGGGCTTTCTTCAGTACACATTCTTTACATCGGCCTCTCTTCTGTTCTTTTGCTCCTAAAGTAGTTCCTGCAATATTCTCCAAACTTACTGTGATCTCGTTAGGAAGAGTTTTGGTCATTCTTTCCTCTTGCATCTTTACATTTGCATATGTAATCTGTAAATAACATTTACATGTCTGGCAGGGGGTTACAAAGGCTTTTATAGCTGAAATCCAAGTTCTGTCAGAAACAGTTGCCTTCTGTACGATTTGTTTGTACTCTGGATAGGTGTGTAGATACAACATATAAGCATCTGTTGCAGCAATATGTAGCACATTCTAGGATAAGTTAACAGGCCATTATTTGGTACACATTTTGCAGAAATAAGTGCTGGCGAATTATCCGTTGTGTCAACTCCTCCTTTTATTTTGTTGTAATGTAGTTTTATTTCAGTGTTCTTTTCCTATTTTGAAGATAGGTTACAGTTACGGTGCATTATAGAGAACTAGCTTAAACCCGCGGCTCCGCTCGCGTGTTGGTTGATTAGGCCTATGTTAGCTATCTTTCAGTATTGTGCTATGAGACTGGTTTTGAAAGATGAAATGCAATACCTTCTTTTACCTAACATTTTTAATCAACACTCAAATACAAAAATAAAAATATTTGAAGTGCTTAATGATCTATATCTACTAACGTGAATGTCTGTTCGGTGTACGTTTATCTATTAAAAGTAGATGTACTATTGTAATATGTCTAAAGTAACTCAATGCACATTTATCTACGAAGTTTAAATAATAATTAAATTAATGTAATTAATTTCACTCATATTTGAGGAAATGTAGCTGATAAAGCTGAACTGAAAAATATTCCTATCAGTTTTCAGAAGTGTACTTATCGTTTATCAGGAAAGTAAGTAGAGTAGATCAAATGACACTTAAAATGCACTCATTTCGAAGAATCTAATCACGAAATTCAACAATAATGATTGCAATAATATCACAGATTGATCACTTGATGTAATGCGCGAAACGTCAAATCGATTTTTTTACAGAGATGTATTTAAAAAATTATTTTACTGCTGTATTTATTTATTCTTATATTTCCTTATTCGTATGCTTATCCTTACAGAGAAAGAGCTGAAGACATTGTAGCACGCATAGGCCTATGGTCTATGGTTTAGATGTTGGTTTCAATGTTATGACGTCACGCGCAGTCTATACTATCTATGGTCTGTGGCATCACGTTTCGCTGTATCTAACCATCTTCCTATAGAGTCGCAAACGTCATAGCTGGCCTTCAGTCCGCATTTTTTTATAATTTGACGACTTTTAACCACCATATCTTCCACCCCCTTATAGATATCGGCATGGAACTGCTATGGTGTTCAACGGGAGACTTTGGACAACAATTACACACAGTCCATTCGTTTGCGTTCTGTAGTTTTCGCTGCAGAGCGAAATATTAACACACACACACACGTAGAATTTTATATACACCGATAACTTTCCATCCCAATTTACTCCACCTTTTTATCATTACAACCCTCAAGCAACAATGCAACCAATAAAACCATTTTCAAACAATAAATATAATTTTCAGAGTAATTATTGTTCCGCATTTCGCGTTATATTCGTCAAATTAATAAATATCTATCAGATCGCTATAAAACCGTGCCCAAAACCTTCCTCAGGTATAAATTAGTAACTGTACAGATATTTAAGTATCTGCGTCTTGTCGTTCGGACGTGATAAGCGTACACCGAACAGACATTCACATAAATAGCTATCCGATCGCCATAAAACCGCTCCTATAGCCTTCCCGGGTAGACATTAGTAACTGTACAAATTTTTAGATCTTTATGTCTTGTGGTTCAGACGTGATACACGTACACCGAACAGACATTCACATTTATAGATATAGATATAGATAAGACAACTGCCTTATTTATTTTTCGGCAAGTGCGTTATGAAACCAGCGTAAAATCCTAAAGAAAAATGTAATTACTAGTCTGCTACTGTTTGTCTGCATTTTCTTCAGAATTTCAGATTTGTTCTTTCTGAGAGTTTCTGATACTGTCAGACTTTTTAGAAAAGTTCTTTGCCAAGATATTTACCGTAAAGACATTAACATTGGTAATATTTCGCCCAGCTTTCTGAATACTTTCAACAAGCCTCTAACAACAACCGCAACAATCGCATTTTAACCTCTAGATACCTGTAGTCAGATTTTAAAGTAAATTAAAGAAGGAAATGTGTTGAGTTGGCGTCACCGATAGTCAAATAGTCAGGCCATGTATCATATTCGACACGTCAGGCTGCTAACAAGGCAAAATGATAAACTTGAAAAAGTAATTGTTTATAATACAGGCTGAGTCTTGCAAAGAAGAAAACTGCAACCAGTCACAATTAATAATCCCATTTCTTTCAAAAATAGCGCCATTATCTGTTTCGAACCTAAAGGCTGATCACCAGAGCACCAAAAGTCAAATGTTTGTAGAGCTTATGGGACTTAACTACGGGGTCATCAGTCCCTATACTTATGAAGTAGCTTATACTAAAGACGGCACAAATATCCATGCCCGAGGGGGGATTCGAATCCCTGACCGCAGCGGCCGTGCAGATCGTGACTTGACACGCCGCATACCGCACCAGAGAACCTTTCACGTCTAAATACATTTGTTATTGTTTAATTCTGGATTCGAACCCCTCTTGGCGAAATATTCTTGAGATGTTGGTGCCCTACGACAGATGATTGAAATAATCTGTTTTCCGTAACTGGCACTAAAAACGATGTAACTCACTTGAAACACATCTTCACAATTGAATTGTTTTTATATTTTACTTACATCCAAAATCTTGTGTTAAAATTATTATTAATAGTGGCTAGTTGTTGTTTCCTTCTTTGCAAGAAACAACCTGTATTTTGTACACAGCAAAGGTCTCAAAATGTCAGTTTTAAACAAAATAGCATAAAGTAAATCTTACTTTATTTTTTTCTTATTAACACAACGTTAATTCTTATTCCTGCCATAGCTCGCACAATTGCTGCAAGTTTTCTCAATAGATATTGTTGTTGAAGAAATGTTAAAAAGATAGAAAATTAAAACTATTTTCAATTTATTGAAGTACTACTTCGTATGAAACCAGATTGTGTTGAAGGGAGATGCAGAAGCAACTGAGACGTGGGCTGCTTGGCAGTGGCGGACTAGGGGGGGGGGGGGGGGGCGGAGGGGGCGGACCGCCCCAGGCCTGGTCTTGGGGAATATCCAAATACCCCGAAAGTAAAGGTATTTTTTGTAAAAAAAGGCTCACTTGGCATCTTCTGCTGGGGCCTCCAAATCTCGAAAGAAATTTTTTAATTTATTTTTTTAGACTGTCCCGTGCCTTTCGTCCTGTGGGCCTCCAATACTTTTTTTATAGTAATTTTTTATTGCTATTATTTCCAGTAAGTTCGACCGAAACATATTTTGTGGCCGAAACAGAAACCGTAATCGAATTTTCGGTTCTTCTAGTTTCGGCCGAAACCGAAACTTAAGAAATTTAGTTAAAATTCAGGTAAATTTACGTTATACGACAAATCACTAGTCTTTCCATATTTTGCAAGATCCCCTCCCAATACTACGCCTTCTTGAGTGTGTTTAAGCCTAGCCAGGAGTCCGTAGAAGACGATATACGAAGCATACAGATTTACTCGCCTAGTATTTCCATCCGGCAGTCACGAATATTGAGCCAACCACTCCGTAAGTTTGGACTTGAGAGCCAGCGCATACGAATATCTCGTTATATACATAATTGGCGACGACAGCAAGGAACTACCGATGACCAGACGGAGGCAAGTCTCGTACACTGCCGGTGCACGCGCGTCGTTTTATAGGCCACGCCAACGGCAACAGGTGCATCGATGCCTCAATAGCTGCACCAGTTCTTAAGTTCTTATGCCACGCGTTTGTTGCGCGTTTGTGACTGCCGGGATTGTTCTTAAATTATCACTGATCACTTTTCTTAGTTACTGCGATGACCTAATATTTCACAGCAGTGACAATTTTAGAAATAGCCCTAAATATTAGGGTCTACTACTTTTAATTCTTTTAATTATTTACAAAAAACACATTTTGAACCACTACTACAGGAAGTAGTCGTACCGGTTTTTTTACCCGGTTCTTGGCAATAACTTAAAAAACCGGTTACAACCGACACCAAATAAATACCGAAAAATACCGGTTATTCAAAACTAAAATATTGGTATCGGTTTTAACCGGTCGGTTTTTCCCATCCCTAGTCGTAACGCGTCTCTAAGGTTCCTCGAGGATCGCGCGTCATCCGCGCTCCTCGACTTCCTGGTAGTGAGTTTGGGTGTACACATGCAATCAGTCTAGCGCGCGCTTTGGAGCCCTCATCATGGAGGAACGTACGTTTGACACTGAGATCTTCATTGAAGTGAAAAGTCGTCCTGTTATATGGGATATTGGAAGTGCGGGCTGCAAGAACAGGGTATTAAAAAGATCAGCGTGGCAGCAATTGGTTGAGTTGTTTGCTGATGAGGGATGTTCAGGGAACAGAAGAAAATTCTTGGTAAGAGGCAACTTTAATATTAAGGTTAAACTACACAGTAGGTTAGTACAGTTACACATAAGTAACTGTTTTACCTTGTGGCTCTAAATTTAATAATTTCTTAGTTTTGGGTACAGAGCTACAAAAGATCCATGAGTTAGTTTGTCGCATAAGATCGGATGTACCCAGTACTGTCTTTGCCTTCGTCTCCGTTCTTTAAGCCTGCGGTGCATAATCCAAAGTTTTGTGTCCCAGTCTCGTCGCCGCTTTTGTTTCTCGTTTCCGTCGAAGGAGTCGGTGGCCGAGTGGAATGAGACCGACACAGGAATAAAGATAGCACGCTGGTGCAGGTACGGAGGGGAGCAGCCAGAAACTAGAAACACTAGAGTAAATTAGAACGAGTTATATATTGCACAGAATTTATACAATACTTAACTTTTAGATAGTTCAATATGGCAGAATGCTGATACATAGTTGAGGCCTGCCTAGTGCCTATCCGATAGACAAGTCTTTACTGGTGCCTATCTGATTCCGAAGTGTTAACTGGTTCCTATCTCAGTCCCAAGTGAACGATGTCGTTCAGTGGTGGCCACGAGCGAAGTTGTCGCAGAGAGCGCTCGTGGCTGACGTCGTAAGAACGCCGCGCCGTGCGTGCATGGCGGCGCGCGGCGAAAGTAGGTGGCGTGCACTTTGGACTTGTGCGACACCACACCCCTCCCCCACAAACCGCCGCGCCGTCGTGGCGTAGGGCTGAGGGCCACGGCGACGGCACTGGGAGGAGGGCCTGGGCGGGGGCGTTACTGGTGGGACGGGCGTCGTAGCTGAGGCTGGGATCGAGACGCCGTCCGCGCCCCGGCATCCCCCTGCGATCCTCCAGGAAACCCGCCGAAACCTGGGGAAGGGCGCACACCCCCGCCCAGAGGGAGCAGGCCATCTTCTGAGGTGCGTGGCCCAAGCTGGGGGGGGGGGGAGGCGCACGGTCCCGGAGTCCCTCTCGGTGACGCTGTCATCTGCGGCGGCGACAGCAACGGCGACAGCGGCGGCGACGACTGCGTCGGAGGTGCGTCGACGTCCATAGGGATCTCGTAGTCCGGGGAAGCTGTATCCGGCGGCGAGCGATGTGGCTGTGCTCCCTGGCGGTGAACTGGGTCTGGAATCAAGAAACCGGAGACAGGATCGCGCGGCCTGTGCAGGCGCAATTGGTTTGCGTGGCGCCGCAGCTCCGACCCTGTGGAAGAACGTACAACATACATATTGCGACCGAGTACGCGCTGAATGGTGCCCGGCATCCATAGTTTCTTCTTGTTTCCAGCAAACACCCTGTACAGCACCGGCGTGGAAACCTGAAACGCGTAGCGCCATACGAACCGACTCGGTGCGTGGGAGGCTGCAGCAGGTGAAGGAGAGTGCGGTGACGGCGGCCGTGTAGCAGCTCGGCAGGAGATGGGCCGTCACGTGGCATGCACCGATACGTAGACAGGAAAATTTGAAGAGCTTGCTGCCTGGGGTGCTGACCTTTCATCTTCTCCATGTGAGACTTGAATGTTCGAACGAAACGTTCCGCTTCACCATTGGACTGAGGGTGAAAAGGGTGCGGTGGTGATATGCTGAATGCCATTCACACGACAAAACTGTTGAAATTCCGCACTAACAAACTGAGGTCTATTGTCAATGATGATAGTTTCAGGCAAACCTTCGATGCAAAACACTGATGTTAAGGCACTGATTGTACTAGACGCTCTTGTTGAGTTCATGGCAATCACGAAAGGAAACTTGCTGAAAGCGTCTACAACAATTAACCAGCGCGTATTCCAGAAAGGTCCGGCAAAGTCGATGTGTAAACTTTGCCATGGTCCCTTGGGGCGTGGCCAGTCTGAGAAACGTTGCGGAGGAGCCGCCTGATGCTCCGCACAAACAGTACACTGTGACGTCATGCTCTCTATCTGAGCGTCCATACCAACCCAGGTTCAAAATCAAATGTTTGTATAGCTTATGGGACTTAACTACGGGGTCATCAGTCCCTAAACTTACAAACTACTTATGAACTACCTTATACTAAAGACGGCACAAATATCCATGCCCGAGGGGGGATTCGAACCCCCGACCGTAGTGGCTGTGCAGACCGTGACTCAGTCTCCTCGGCCACCGCGGCCGGCCAACCCAGGTACAATGACGTCTGGCCAATTGCTTTGTCCTAACAATACCCCAATGTCCTTGATGCAGGAGACGTAACACTTCTCGTTGCAGGGAACGAGGAACAATCACTCTTGTTTGGTCGTTGTCGGTATGCAACAACAGAACACCCTGACTTAAAGACAATGCATGACGTTGTGCAAAATAACATCGAACCAGAGGCCGCTCAATGTCTTTGGCTCTGGCAGGCCAACCAAAGCGAACAAAATGTGCTACCACACTTAGGTCTGCATCCGCAGCTGTTTCCTGTGCAACCCGACGAGAGTTCAAAGGGAAGTCTGCGACAGCGGAAGCATCTCTGGAGTCTATCTGACAACATGCCATTTCTGAAGAATCAAACGACACATCCTGGCCAACCGGAAGTCGGGAAAGTGTGTCCGCGTTGGCGTGTTTAGTGGTAGGTCGGTACAAAATCTCATACTGATAATTTGACAAAATCAAGGACCATCTCTGAAGTTTTTGTGCCGTTCGTGGCGGAATTGGCTTTTTGGGTGAGAACAACGACGTGAGAGGCTTGTGGTCTGTCAACAAATAGAATTTTCTGCCATAGAGATAATGATGAAACTTTGTGACGCCGTAAATGATTGCTAAGGCCTCCTTTTCTATCTGGCTGTAATTCTGTTGCGTTGGCGTCAGTAGCTTGGATGCAAAGGCAATAGGTCGATCGTGAGATCCAATACGATGTGACAAAATTGCACCCAGACCGTACGACGAGGCATCGACTGCTAGCACTACAGGCTTCTTTGGGTCAAAGGGAATCAAACATGCATCACTGAGTAGTGCAGACTTCAGTATGTCAAAGGCAACCTGACAATCTTTAGACCATACAAAAGGAACATTCTTCCTACGTATGCGATGCAGTGGAGCTGCAATCTGAGAGGCATTGGGAATAAATCTGAAATAGTAGTTAAGCTTTCCCATTACTGCTTGCAATTCATGCACATTCTTAGGAGGAGGCAAGTCTTTGATTGCTCGAAGATGTGACTGTAAGGGATGTATTCCTTGGGCATTAATCACATGGCCTAGATACTCTATTTCAGTTTGAAAAAACGAACACTTTGCTTTATTACAACGTAGACCTGGTGCAGTCAAAACTTTGAAAAGTCACTCCAGGTTTGCTAAATTTTCGTCAACTGTACGTCCGGATACCACAATGTCATCTAAATAGTTCAAGCAACACGGTACAGAAACTGTCAGCTGTTCCAAGAAACGCTGAAAAATAGCGGGGGCGGAAGAACTGCCAAAGGGTAGGCGTTGAAATTGAAAAAGGCCCATGTGAGTATTAATGACGAAAAACTTTTTTGACTCGTCATCAAGTGGAATCTGTAAGTATGCCTCTGCTAAAACAATCTTAGAAAAGAAGCGAGACTGTCCTAATTTGTCCATAAGTTCGTCAGGTCTGGGCAGGGGGTATGTGTCTACAATTGTTTGACTGTTCACTGTTGATTTGAAGTCCGCACAGAGACGAAGTTTTCCTGACGGCTTGGGTATAATTACTATAGGCGAGGCCCACTGACTCGCAGAAACAGGAGAAATCACCCCACTATCTTGCCAACGTTGAAGTTCTTCCGCAACCTTATTACGAATTGCGATAGGCACTGGTCTAGCTTTACGAAATTTTGGAACTGCAGATTCTTTTAAAGTTACATGTGCCACGAAGTCTTTTGCACAACCTAGTTCCGGCGAAAACAAGTCACTATAATGCATCGAGTCCAAAAATGTTCTGTGTAGATTTGGCCTGAAGAACTACAAAAGAAACTGTTTTTGTTACACCTTGAAAACAGGCGGGCAGGCTACACGTTCCTAGCACAGGAATATTTTGACTTTTTTTTTCCTTTATTGTGATTTCTATTCCCCTAAAAAAGAGGCGGGCCGGCAGCGCTCACTGGCGCTCTTCGGCCTACAGAAATAAAAAATGACAGCGGAGAACATAAAAAACACAAAGGAGATAAAATTTTGGAGATAATACAGACATAAAACGGAGATTTAAAATGGAGATAAATCAAAGTACATAAAATGGAGGAAAACAGTGGTGACATAAAACACTTGGAACGACGAAAGTGGTGAATAAAAACAGTTGCTCGAATGTCAGTGGCACACACACAATTAAAATGAGCATAGGGCGGCGGCCATGGTGAGACCGTCCGCTATTTGGAGTTAAAACAAAAAACACAACACACACTCGGAGAGATACACAAGTTAAAACTGACGGTGTCGTCTGCGGGTTGGCCGTCCACTGTTGTAAAATAAAACAATGTAACTAAAACACACCACACTTTTCGAGCACAAAGGAGGTGGGGCACTGAGAGCATTTAAGATGGGGTGTGGGGGGAAAAGGGATGAAAGGATAGGGAGAGGGTGGGGAGGAGCCACAGAGCCGGTTGGGAAGGGGCGGGGGGGGGTGATGTCCCAGTACGCCACGGGGAAGAAGGATAGGGGAGGGCGGTAAGAGGAGGATCCGGAGGGACAGAGGAGGGGAGAAGGGACAGGAAGGGATGGATAGTCGGGGCCCTCAGGGAGAGAAGGGGGAGAGGGAGCAAGGAGAAGGATCAAAGCTGGTATGAAGGGTAGATGTCAGGTCGGAGGGCATCATCCGGGAGGGGGAGGGTACGGAAGTTGCCACGGGAAAGGATCCGGAGGGTGGACAAGTGGAGAGCAGGTGGAATACAGTGGTGGAGGCGCGGCAATGTACCTGGTGCAGAGAGGAGGGGATGGACTAGAGGATTAGGCGGATCTGATTTGCGGGATATGTAACGGAGGCGGAGATTTTCAATAAAGAGAACGAGTCTGGGGAAAGTAATGAGATCATAGAGGATCCGCGTGGGGGAAGGGGGAAAAAGTGGGATACGGAAGGCGAGGCGGAGGGCATGGCGTTCCAGTATCTCCAGAGATTTGTAGAAGGATGGGGGAGCGGAGATCCAGGCGGATGGGCGACACAGAGGACTGGGCGGATGAGGGATTTGTAGGTATAGAGGATGGTAGAAGGGTTGAGGCCCCATGTTTGGCCAACAAGGAGTTTGAGGAGGCGGAGGTGGGAGTGGGCTTTTTCTTGGATAGCACGTAGATGGGGAGTCCAGGAGAGGGTGCGATCAATAGTGAGGCCCAGGTACTTTAGGGTAGGGGTGAGACGAATGGGACGGTTATGGAGGGTCAGATAAAAATCTCGGTGACGGAAGGAAGGGGTTGTACGACCTACGATGATCGCCTGGGTTTTGGTAGGATTTATAGACAGGAGCCACTGGTTGCACCAAGCAGCAAAGAGGTCAAGGTGTTCTTGGAGCAGGTGGTTGGAACGGGCAAGGGTGGGAGCTAAGGCAAGGAAAGCGGTGTCATCAGCGTATTGGAAAAGGTGTACGGGAGGGGCAGGCTTAGGAATATCCGAGGTATACAGGAGGTACAGAAGGGGAGAAAGGACAGAGCCTTGGGGCACACCAGCAGAGGGATAAAAAAGACGGGAGTCGGTGTTGTGGACGGTAACATAGGTGGGGCGGTCGGAGAGGAAGGAGGCAATGACCCGGACGAGGTTGATAGGAAGAGCATAGGTTTGGAGTTTGAAGAGCATGCCAGAGTGCCAGACCCGATCGTAGGCCCGTTCGAGGTCTAAGGACACAAAGATGGCGGCATGACGGGAATTTAGCTGGAGGGAAAGGAGTTGCGTAAGTCGAAGGAGTTGGTCGTCAGTGGAGAAGGAAGGACGAAAGCCACATTGGGTGTCTGGGAGAAGGCGGTGGAGGTGGAGGTGGTGATGGATGCGACGGGACAGAATGGATTCGAAGACATTGCTGAACACTGGGGTGAGGCAAATCGGGCGGTAGGAGGAGGCATCAGAGGGGGGTTTGTTGGGTTTTAGGAACATGAGGACTCGGGAGATTTTCCACAGGCGGGGGTAGCACCCAGTGTAGAGGATGGTGGTATAGAGGGAAGCAAGAGTGGTGAGGAAAGGGAGGGGACATTCTTTGAGGTGGCTGTATGTGATGCGATCGTGGCCGGGAGCTGTGTTGCGTTTGGTGCGCAGTATCAATTGTATGTCGTGTGCAGTGATGGGGGTGTTAATGTCCGATGGGGGGATGTGGTCCAGGTAATGGAAGCCAGGAGCCAGGGGTGGGATGGAGACATCGGTTTTTTCATGGACATCTGGGAACAAGGAATAATCAAAGTTAGGATTTTCAGGGATGGAGAATACATCAGAGAGGAAAGAGGCAAAATGGTTAGCCTTACTGGCATTATCAGGAAGAGGTTGGTCAAGGTGGAGGAGAGGGTATGTGGGCATAGGTTTCGATCCAGTGAGGCGGTGGAAGGCGTTCCAATACCGAGACGAGCTGATTGGGAGGTGGGCATTAAGCCGTGTCACTGTCTGATGCCAGTCCCGGCGTTTTTTGGCAGTCAGGAGGCTGCGCACATGTCGCTGGAGTTGCCGGTGGCGGAGGAGTGTATCCCTGTCACGGGTTCGCAGGAAGGAGCGGTACAGGCGGCGGGATTCCCGCAGAAGAAGGACAGCCTGTGGAGGGAGTGTGGGACGGTGCGGCTGGACAGCTTTGGTAGGGATGAGCGAATGGATAGCATCAGACAAGGTCTGCTGAAGGAAGGAGGCAGCTTGGTCGATATCATCGGGAGAGTGTAGGGGGAGATGGTGGCTTTCGACCTGATGGGTGATGGAGAGGCGAAAGGCATCCCAGTCTGCTCGGGAGTAATCATGGACGAGTTTAGGAGGTGGAGGTGGGCGAGGATTCTGTGGGTGATGGACATTGTGTGTGAGGGTAAGGAGAACAGGGTCGTGATCACTGCCTATGGGGTCAAGAACGTCGGCGGTGATGCGCCCAAGGAGATTGGGAGAGACAATGACGACATCAGGGGTGGTGTTGCTACAGGGTCGGGTGTGGCGTGGGAGTGGGACAATGTCGCCATTGATGGTAGGAATGAACTGATGCCACCGACGGAGTTCGGCAGGAGAGCGGGAGTGGATTTTGAGGTCAGCAGCGACCACGTAGGTTGTGAAGTTGCTATCAATGTGAGCAAGGAAGTCATAAGGGATGGGAACATGGGAGCGGATATAAATAGTAGCACAGGTGACAGTGAGGGAAGGGAGGAAGAGGGTGTGGATGAGATGTTCATAAGGGATGTTGAGGAGTGGATGTGGCCGAACTGGGTGGTGTCGGAGATGGCCGAAAGCCACTCCACCTCGTGCAGGGGGATGGGGAGAGTCGTGATGGTGTAGGATATAGGGTGTCGTACTGACATGTATGTGAGGGAGGAGGAAGGTTTCGTTGAGGAGAAAGGCATCCACGCGGTGTTGGTTTAAGGTGTTCATCAGGAGGAGCTTATTGGTGGGAAGGGAGCGAATATTGGAGTACAGGATGTTAAATCGTTGCTGCGCCATAATGAGGTTGAAAGGTGGGGAGAGGGAGAGGAAAAGGGAGCGGGTGTGGGGACTAAACGAGGGTGTGAGGACGGTCGGTTCGGGAGAAGGTGAAGTGGATGTGATTTTGGGAGGTTGTAGCCTTAAAATCAAGGTTGAAGAGGGAGCGAGCGGCCAGGGAGACTTGGTAGAGGGTGTGAGGGCGCTGGAAAGGGTGGATATTTTGGAGGACAATAGTCAGGAACCGGATGATGTCCTCTTCTGTGGGGGGAGGGCATAAGGAGTTAATAGCGGGGATTGGGGGATCAGTGGGACGGACAGTTCTTCTTTGGTGGGAGGGGGGCGGGACTTACATTTGTAAGAGTAGGTGGGGTGTGCCCCACCGCAGGTGTTACAGGAGGGGGTGGCGGCGAGGTTAGGGCAGGAGGTTTGGAAGTGTTGGCCTTTGCAGTGGGGGCATACAGGAGGGAGACGGCAATTTTCGGTCAGGTGATCATTATATGTGAGGCAACGGGAGCAGCGGTATGACTGGGGAGGTGCTCGGGAAAGTTCCACCTGGTGCAGGCGGTTGTAAATGAGGGCCCCATTGCGGAGGAGGTGGTTGATGTATGCCGCGTCTTCTGTGAAGACGTGCATGAGGTAGGTGGGGCCTGTCGCATTGTTAATTCGACGAGCTGAGCGGATTGATAGGCGGGGATCCCGCCGGAGTTCCTCCAGCACCTCTTCCTCTGTGATCCCCGGGTTCAATTTGGTGATCACAGCAGTGAGCGTGGGAGGACGACGGGGAGGAGGGGATTGGCGATTGGAGGCTGGAGGGGGGAGGGGGACAAGGGTGGCACGGGGTCCAAAGTGGACGCGGGGGATCTTGTGGAGGAGCTGTGTGTGGAGGTCGGGGTCAGGTGATTTGAGGAGGACAGAGTCCCTCCGTGGGATGATTTGGGAGATGGGGGCAGAAGGGGCATACTGCCGAAAGAGGAGAGTGAGGGCACGGCAGTCTAGGAGTTGGGGGTCAGGGTTATTGAGGACAAAAGTGTGGAGAGCAGATGGTTGAGAGGGGAGGAGGGGTGGCGGGGAGGTGGTGCAGGCTGGGTAGGGGGGAGAGGGGCAGCTTCCATCGGGACCGGTGGGCCAGTGGCGAGAGGGTCGGCGGGCTTTTTCGTCGCCGAGGAGGTGGCATCTGTGGATGCTCGTTTTGTCTTTTTTGGTTTTAGGAGGGCTTGGGAGGCAGGAGTGGGGACAGGGGAGACTGGAAGGTGGCGCGGAGCCGGCCCTGCGGCTGCGTCGTCGGGTGGGAGAGGGCAGGAGTCGACTGCGGTCTGCCGGGTGCGAACCGCGGCACGGTCACCGCGGGAGTCAGGGAGGGAAGGGGAGGAATCGAGCGGGGGAGCGGAGGAAGGGGCAGGAGAGTGTGGGACGAGGGCAGCAGCTTGTGTGGGGGCAGAGGAGAAGGCGACGGTGGAGGGAGTGGTGAGGGTGAGGAGGGAGGGAATTGTGGCAGGAAGAAGAGGGGAGGATGTGCTCCAGGAAATGGGAGGGCGAAGTAAAAATGATGGTCGAGGATACAGTAGTAGGGGGCAGGGTCGACATGGCAGAGTCGTGCAGTCACCTTAGCTGTAGAACACTGCTTCAGGATCAGCGGCGGCGGCGGACGTCCCTCCCGGCGGCCCAGGTGGGGGCGGGAGCGGCACGGCGCGGCGGCGGCGGCGGCGGTGGGACGCGCTCCGACGGGCTGGCGGCCGGGCAGAGCGCGCTGGGCGGCGGCGAACCCGGCGTGGGGCGGAGGAGTACCTTCCGGGGCGGCGGCGGCGGCGGCGGCGGCGGCGGCGGGGCGGCGGCGAAAACACCGGAGGCGTCGGACGCCGACGGTGCGGCGACACGACGAATACTGCAGTCCGGAGCGACCGGGTGGTGAGGCCCTGATCGGCAGTCGGCGACAGTGGCACTTAACGGCGACAGCGGTACGTCGCGGCGGCAGACGACAGCCGAAGACGATAGCACACAAGCGTAAGAAATAATAACTGCGAAACACGAAACAAATACCGCACCAGCAACGTAGTTAGAACGATGATGAATATTTTGACCTGTATAAGCTGTTAACACTTGCTGAGACGGCAACAATTTTGGCGAACCCAGAAGTTCATACGTCTCTTTATTCATTAAAGTGACAGCGGAACCAGTATCAAGCTGAAATTTCACAGTCTTATTGTCAATGGAAAGATTCACAAAAAGTTTTTGCTTGTGGCGCTCGACAGGTGCGCGAATGTGGGCAACGTCCGCTACAGTTTTTCTGCGTTTGCGCATGCGCGGGCTGCGTGCGGTAGGAAGCGGCGCAGAATTGGCACATAGATTAATATCACTGTCACTAGATGGCACTACCGCCGGATCGGCGTCCGCGCAATGCGAGGCTACTGCACTAAAATTACTTTGAGTAGCTACATCAAGTCTACTGTCACTATCTACACAGTACTGGGCACTATTACAAGAAGTTGTAGAAGGCACTAGGTTCACTACAGGATTGCACTGTACATAGTCATTTTGCTTGTCCCGAACCTTTTCCGATGCACAGATTTACGCGCTCGTCGACGCTTGCGGCATGGCTCACTACATAGTTTTTCAATAGGCGCAGAAGAACTTTCTTGCAATTGAGAACCAAGTAAAGCACTGTTCAAGTCCACAGCGCGTATTACATTTACTGCATGCACTGTTCTCGAACTCTGCGAAGCAATGTTCTGAAAGGCACCGTTCTTGCAATTTTTATTTTGCATACACACTGTCTGCACGTGACCTGTTTTGCCACATTGATAACAGGTTGCGTTGCGACTAGGGCATTGTGCACGCTTATGGCGAGATACACACTGAGGGCAAGACTTACGAACATTGTTCTGAAATGAGCGTTGGCGCCCGTTTGTCAAATTACTGTTTCTAACACGACGGGGCGACCTTTGTGTCGCACTTTTGCACTGGCTACTGTTCACTGTCTGTTCAGCACAGCCTGTAATATTGTAAGAATCACTAGTGCTACACTGAAAACTACGGCTAGGAAAGCGACCGTTGCGGCGCACTGAATTAACACTGTGGCTTTGCATTTCTACATCTGCTAAGTCAAAAGTATCATGCGCTTCAATAAGCTGCAGTACACTGTCTAATGAGGGGCCAGACTGTTTTAGAATTGCTGCCCTAATTCTGGGGTCCTGAATGTTCTGCGTAATTGCATCTCTCAACATCACGTTACTATACGAAAGTCCACAAGAGCAAGTAAATTTACATTGGCGGGTTAAGCCCTTCAACTCCGTAATCCACTCTTGGTGTGACTGCTGCGGTAATTTTTTAAGTCTGAAAAATCGGTACCACGCCGCAGCTACGAGAACTTTTCTCTCATAATGAGCATTCAGTGCATCTACTATTTGTTCAAAGTCTACATCACGAGGAGATGCGTTGGGGAAAAGTTTTTGCAGTAACACGAAAGTCTTTGTGCCAACTACGGCGAGAAAGAAGTGTTTAACTATCTGACCTTTTTGTGTCCCAACTTCGTCGCCGCTTTTGTGTCCCAGCCTCGTCGTAGGTGTCGGTGGCCGAGTGGAATGTGACCGACACACTGGTGCAGGTACGGAGGGGAGCAGCCAGAAACTATAAACACTAGAGTAAATTAGAAAGATATATATTGCACAGAATGTAACAATACTTAACTTTTACATAGTACTGCAGAATGTTGATACATAGTTGTTAGAGGCCTGCCTAGTGCCTGTACAATAGCAAAGTCTTCACTGGTGCCTATCTGATTACGAAGGTCCTAACTCGTTGCTATCTCAGTCCGAAGTGCGAAGTGGCCGATGTCCTTCAGTGGTGGCCACGAGCGGCGTTGCAGCAGAGGGCGCTCGTGGCTGTCGTCGTGAGATCGCCGCGCCGTGCGTGCATGGCGGCGCGCGGCGAAAGTAGGTGGCGCGCACTTTGTACTTGTGCGACACCACACCCCTCCCCCCCAAACCGCCGCGCCGTCGTGGCGTAGGGCTGAGGGCCACGGCGACGGCACTGGGAGGAGGGCCTGAGCGAGGGCGTTACTGGTGGGACGGGCGTCGTAGCTGAGGCTGGGATGGAGACGCCGTCCGCGCCCCGGCATCCGCCTTGCGATCCTCCAGGGAACCCACCGAAACCTGGGGAAGGGCGCACCCCCCCGCCCAGAGGGAGCAGGTCATCTTCTTCTGAGGTGCGTGGCCCAGGCGGCGGCGGCACGCCAGGTCCCGGAGTCCCTCTCGGTGACGCTGTCATCTGCGGCGGCGACAGCGGCGGCGTCGCGTCGATCTCCATCGGGACGATCTCGTAGTCCGGGGACGCTGGACCCGTTGACGAACGATGTGTTTGTGCTCCCTGGCGGTGAACTGGGTCTGGAATCAAGATACCGGAGACAGGATCGCGCGGCCTGTGCAGGCGCAATTGGTTTGCGTGGCGCCGCAGCTCCGACCCTGTGGAAGAACGTACAACATACATATTGCGCCCAAGCACGCGTTGAATGGTGCCCGGCAACCATGTCTTGTTTCCAGCAAACACCCTGTACAGCACCGGCGTAGAAACCTGAAAACGCGTAGCGCCATACGAACCGACTCGGTGCGTGGGAGGCTGCAGCAGGTGAAGGAGAGTGCGGTGACGGCGGCCGTGTAGCAGCTCGGCAGGAGACGGGCCGTCACGTGGCATGCACCGATACGTAGACAGGAAAATTTGAAGAGCTTGCTGCCTGGAGTGCTGACCTTTCATCTTTTCCATGTGTGACTTGAATGTTCGAACGAAACGTTCTGCTTCACCATTGGACTGAGGGTGAAAAGGTGCAGTGGTAATATGCTGAATGCCATTCACACGACAAAACTGTTGAAATTCCGCACTAACAAACTGAGGTCCATTGTCACTGATGATAGTTTCAGGCAAGCCTTCGATGCAAAACACTGACGTTAAGGCACTGATTGTACTAGACGCCGTCGTTGAGTTCATGGCAATCACAAAAGGAAACTTGCTGAAAGCGTCTACAACAATTAACCATCGCGTATTCCAGAAAGGTCCGGCAAAGTCAATATGTAATCGTTGCCATGGTCCCTTGGGGCGTGGCCAGTCTGAGAAACGTTGCGGAGGAGCCGCCTGATGCTCCGCACAAACAGTACACTGTGACGTCATGCTCTCTATCTGAGCGTCCATACCAACCCAGGTACAATGACGTCTGGCCAATTGCTTTGTCCTAACAATGCCCCAATGTCCTTGATGCAGGAGGCGTAACACTTCTCGTTGCAGGGAACGAGGAACAATCACTCTTGCTTGGTCGTTGTCGGTATGCAACAACAGTACACCCTGACTTAAAGATAATGCATGACGTTGTACAAAATAACGTCGAACCAGAGGCCGATCAATGTCTTTGGCTCTGGCAGGCCACCCTGAGCGAACAAAACGTGCTACCACACTTAGGTCTGCATCCACAGCTGTTTCCTGTGCAACCCGACGAGAGTTCAAAGGAAAGTCTGCGACAGCGGAAGCATCTCTGGAGTCTATCTGACAACATGCCATTTCTGAAGAATCAAATGATACATCCTGGCCAAACGGAAGTCGGGAAAGTGTGTCCGCGTTGGCATGTTTAGTGGTAGGTCGGTACAAAATCTCATACTGATAATTAGACAATATCAAGGACCATCTCTGAAGCTTTTGTGCCGTACGTGGCGGAATTGGCTTTGTGGGTGAGAACAACGACGTGAGAGGCTTGTGGTCTGTCAACAAATAGAATTTTCTGCCATAGAGATAATGATGAAACTTTGCGACGCCGTAAATGATTGCTAAGGCCTCCTTTTCTATCTGACTGTAATTCTGTTGCGTCGGCGTCAGTAGCGTGGATGCAAAGGCAATAGGACGATCGTGACATCCAATACGATGTGAGATTACAGCGCCTACACCGTACGACGAGGCGTCAACTGCTAGCACTACAGGCTTCTGTGGGTCAAAGGGAATCAAACATGCATCACTGAGTAGTGCAGACTTTAGTTTGTCAAAGGCAACCTGACAATCTTTGGACCATACAAAAGGAACATTCTTCCTACGTAAGTGATGCAGTGGAGCTGCAATCTGAGAGGCATTGGGAATAAACCTGAAATAGTAGTTAAGCTTTCCCATTACTGCTTGCAATTCGTGCACATTCTTAGGAGGAGGCAAGTCTTTGATTGCTCTAAGATGTGACTGTAAGGGATGAATTCCTTGGGCATTAATCACATGGCCTAGGTACTCTATTTCAGTTTGAAAAAACGAACACTTTGCTTTATTGCAACGTAGACCTGCTGCAGTCAAAACTTTGAAAAGGCACTCCAGGTTTGCTAAATGTTCTTCAACTGTACGTCCGGATACCACAATGTCATCTAAATAGTTCGAGCAACAAGGTACAGAAACTGTCAGCTGTTCCAAAAAACGCTGAAAAATAGCGGGAGCGGAAGAACTGCCAAAGGGTAGGCGTTGAAATTGAAAAAGGCCCATGTGAGTATTAATGACGAAAAACTTTTTTGACTCGTCATCAAGTGGAATCTGTAAGTATGCCTCTGCTAAATCAATCTTGGAAAAGAAGCGAGACTGTCCTAATTTGTCCATCAGTTCCTCAGGTCTGGGCAGGGGATAAGTGTCGACAATTGTTTGACTGTTCACTGTTGATTTGAAGTCCGCACAGAGACGAAGTTTTCCCGACGGCTTGGGTATAATTACTATAGGCGAGGCCCACTGACTCGCAGAAGCAGGAGAAATCACCCCACTATCTTGCCAACGTTTAAGTTCTTCGGCAACTGTATCACGCAATGCGATAGGCACTGGTCTAGCTTTACGAAATTTTGGAACTGCAGATTCTTTTAAAGTTACATGTGCCACGAAGTCTTTTGCACAACCTAGTTCCGGCGAAAACAAGTCACTATATTTGTCACACAATGCATTGATTTTATCCTGAGGCACTATTGACGAAATTTGAAGCACATCTCTTTGAATTGATAAACCAAACAAGTCAAAAGCATCTAGTCCAAAAATGTTCTGTGTCGATTTGGCCTGAAGAACTACAAAAGCAACTGTTTTTGTTATACCTTGGAAAGAGGCGGGCAGGCTACATGTTCCTAGCACGGGAATATTTTCACCTGTATAAGCTGTTAACACTTGCTGTGACGGCGACAATTTTGGCGAACCCAGAAGTTCATAAGTATCTTTATTAATTAATGTGACAGCGGAACCAGTATCAAGCTGAAATTGCACAGTCTTATTTTCTATAGAGAGAGTAACAAACAGCTTGTGCTTCTGGCGCACGACCGGTGCGCGAATGTGGGCAACGTCTAATACACATTGTTTTCTGCGCTTGCGCGGGTTGCGTGCAGTAGGAAGCGGCGCATACTCGGCACACAGCGGATTAACCACACTGTCACTAGATGACACTACCGCCGGATCGGCGTCCGCGCAATGCGAGGCTACTGCACTAAAATTACTTTGAGTAGCTACACCAATTCTACTGTCTCTAGCTACACAGTACGGGGCACTATTACAAGGAGCAGTTGCAGAAGGCACTAATTTCACTACAGGAATGCACTGTTCATAGTCATTTTGCTTGTCCCGAACCCTTTTCTGTTGCACTGTTTTACGCGCTCGTCGGCGCTTGCTACGTGGTGCACTATATTGTTTTGCCATAGGCGCACAAAAATTGTTTTGCACTGTTGAATCAAGAGAAACACTGCCCAAATCCACAGCGTGTATGACATTTACAGTATGAACCGTTCTCGCACTGTGCGAAGCACTATTCCTAACGGCACCGTTCTTTGAGTTTTTAACTTGCATACACACAGACTGTACATGACCTGATTTGCCACATTGATAACAGGTTGCGTTGCGACTAGGGCAATGAGCACGCTTGTGGCGAGACACACACTGGGGGCAAGATTTACGTACATTTTTCTGAAATGAGCGTTGGCGCCCGTTATTCAAATTACTGTTTCTAACACGACGGGGCGACCTTTGCGTCGCACTTTTACACTGGCTACTGTTTACTGTCTGTTCAGCACGGCCGGTAGAAAAATAAGAATCACTAGTGCTATACTGAGAACTACGGCTAGGAAAGCGTCCGTTGCGGTGCACTGAATTTACACTGTGGCTTTGCATTTCTACATCTGCTAAGTCAAAAGTATCATGCGCTTCTATAAGCTGCAGTACACTGTCTAATGAGGGGTCAGACTGTTTCAGAATTGCTGCTCTAATTCTGGGGTCCTGAATATTCTGCGTAATCGCATCCCTCAACATCACGTCACTATACGAAAGTCCACAAGAGCAAGTAAATTTACATTTGCGGGTTAAGCCCTTCAATTCCGTAATCCACTCTTGGTGTGACTGATGCGGTAATTTTTTAAGTCTGAAAAATCGGTATCGTGCAGCGGCTACAAGAACTTTTCTCTCATAATGAGCATTCAGTGCATCTACAATTTGTTCAAAGTCTACATCACGAGGAGATGCGTGCGGGAATAGTTTTTGCAGTAACACGAAAGTTTTGGGGCCCACCACAGACAATAAAAGATGCTTAACAGTCTGACCTGTAAGTTGATGAGCCGCGACGAGTTCTTGAAACTGTGCGAAATAGTCGCTCCATTCTTCCTCACGTTCTTTGTACTGGCGGAACGTCGGAAGCGGTGCGGCGGCAGGTGTGGGCTGCTGATGTGACGACTGTTGTTGTTGGTGAGCAGCCTGTGTCGTCAACTGCGACACGGCCTGGAGAAGCTGGGTAATTTGCGCCGTCTGTAACTGAATAATTTCCATTAAGTTTGGGTTCGGGGTAGTGGCCATGCTGACCGATTAGGCGCCGCGTATACAAGTAACTTAGTACAAAACACAAATGCAATATGAAAGAGGACGCTCTGCAACAAAAAAGTCCACAAAATACGTAACAGAATATCTTCCCCCAAAATTCTTATAATAAGGGTGGGTGGGCGGGAGCAATTTCTGCGTGCTCCGACTGCTGCTGTCTGGCTGCTGTAAGCGGGCTGGTCCAAGGTTCTATCACTCCTCGTCGCCACTTTTGTGTCCCAACTTCGTCGCCGCTTTTGTGTCCCAGCCTCGTCGTAGGTGTCGGTGGCCGAGTGGAATGTGACCGACACACTGGTGCAGGTACGGAGGGGAGCAGCCAGAAACTATAAACACTAGAGTAAATTAGAAAGATATATATTGCACAGAATGTAACAATACTTAACTTTTACATAGTACTGCAGAATGTTGATACATAGTTGTTAGAGGCCTGCCTAGTGCCTGTACAATAGCAAAGTCTTCACTGGTGCCTATCTGATTACGAAGGTCCTAACTCGTTGCTATCTCAGTCCGAAGTGCGAAGTGGCCGATGTCCTTCAGTGGTGGCCACGAGCGGCGTTGCAGCAGAGGGCGCTCGTGGCTGTCGTCGTGAGATCGCCGCGCCGTGCGTGCATGGCGGCGCGCGGCGAAAGTAGGTGGCGCGCACTTTGTACTTGTGCGACACCACAGACCTGTTAGTCGATGAGCCGCGACGAGTTCTTGAAACTGCGCGAAATAGTCACTCCAGTCTTCCTCACGTTTGTTGTACTGGCGAAACGTAGGAAGCGTTGCGGCGGCAGGTGTGGGCTGCTGAAGCGGCGGCTGTTGTTGGTTAGCTGCTTGCTCTGTCAGCTGGGCCACTGCTTGCAGGAGTTGTGTGATTTGCGCTGTCTGTAACTGAATAATTTCCATTAAGTTTGGGTTCGGGGTAGTGGCCATGCTGACCGATTAGGCGCCGCGTATACAAGTAACTTATAACAAAACACAAATGCAATATGAAAGAGGACGCTCTGCAACAAAAAAGTCCACAAAACACGTAACAGGATAAGTTCCCCCAAAAATATTATAATAAGGGTGGGTGGGCGGGAGCAATTTCTGCGTGCTCCGACTGTTGCTGTCTGGCTGCTGTAAGTGGGCTGGTCCACGGTTCGTCTATCACTCCTCGTCACCACTTTTGTGTCCCAGCCTCGTCGCCGCTTTTGTGTCTCGTTTCCGTCGAAGGTGTCGGTGGCCGAGTGGAATGAGACCGACACAGGAATAAAGATAGCACGCTGGTGCAGGTACGGAGGGGAGCAGCCAGAAACTAGAAACATTAGAGTAAATTAGAACGAGTTATATATTGCACAGAATTTATACAATACTTAACTTTTAGATAGTTCAATATGGCAGAATGCTGATACATAGTTGAGGCCTGCCTAGTGCCTATCCGATAGACAAGTCTTTACTGGTGCCTATCTGATTCCGAAGTGTTAACTGGTTCCTATCTCAGTCCCAAGTGAACGATGTCGTTCAGTGGTGGCCACGAGCGAAGTTGTCGCAGAGGGCGCTCGTGGCTGACGTCTTAAGAACGCCGCCCCGTGCGTGCATGGCGGCGCGCGGCGAAAGTAGGTGGCGCGCACTTTGGACTTGTGTGACACCACACAAAGACATGCTGCCTCTTCAACTTCCGTGGCTAAACTGAGAACGCGGCATCAACGCCGTACGTGTGTACCCGCCACTATCACTGACGCGCATTGCAACGCGCGATGCAACGCTATCATGTGTACATATAGTCCAGTCAAATGGTAGTTTGAAGTCGAAAAATTTGGTGTAATTGTTTTTAGCGGTTTATTTTATGTTTCTTGGGGTGCTGAACACGAATCTGAAGTTTTCCAACAAAAATTCCCTCGGCAAATATGAGAAATCACCAAAAAAATCACTAAAAATCACATTTTTTTTTTGCGGTTATCAACTTACAACTCATAAAGCAAGCTATTTACACGAAAAGTGCATTTCTAGGAGTAACCAAATGTATTTCTCCCATTGCATGGAAGGTATTATATCCATCCAAAGTACGTGTGTTAAAATCAGCATTGTCATGAACAAATTGATGGAAAGCTGTCGAATCTATTGGTAGTGGTGGCCTCATGATTACTGACACTTCAAGACGAACAGCTTCGGAATAAGAGGCGCAAAATCCCGAGGATGAACAACATCAATCAGTTTTCGTGATCCATACTTCTTATAAAAGAAAGCTGATAGCCCAATGTGTAACGTGGAAAGGAAAGAAGTTGTCCTGACAGCACTAAAAACACTGTGTGAAATGGCAACTTTTTTTTCCACTTGTCAGTGCTTCTTGAGTAGCAGTCTTTCTAAGAAAACTTTGAGAACCTCCGGGACAAGGCTTTCATTTTCGTCCATGAAAGAGTCTGGAGGAGGATAGTCGTCCATAGCATACGGTATTGATCGTATCTCTTCCAGAATTACATCAGCTGCTATCTCAACTAATGGAAGACGTTCTTCTCGTTCTGACGAACGTCTTTCCATGTACCGCGCTTCAGTCAAAATCTTATGGCCTGTATTTTTGAAACATACGACTGTATTCTGTTTGATCTTTGATACGGTGATATCTTCCCCATATCTATCCAATAAATGTTGTACTACAGTTCTTCTTTCAGGAATTAAGTTGCCCTCTATCTGAGTTATTAGCTGATCTAATGATACCTGACATTGCTCGTCATTCCTTTCCATAAAATTGAAAATGTAATTCATAGCCCTCTGAATCTCTTCAGCATAAGGGCCAAAGGTTTTCTTTTTATCAGTATTGGACCTATTTATGTACAGATTTTTTAAACATTTATCATGGTACTTACAGTCAGCAGCCACCATGTAAGTTATCGACTGGATCCTGTTAATAACTGCTGCACCGAATTAATCTACACGTGGTTGAGCATGTTTCACAACTGTGTCTTTCATCTTAATTTTCGTCACCAAAAGCACCAAATTACGTTTATGAGGAGGCAGTCTTTGTTGTGACCTTGCGTAATCTTCAGGAATACCTGTTCCACAACACACAAAACAATGTGTTTTCCAATGGAAATAGTCAGAGGATGATCTTAATATTCCTGAAGTTATGCTTGGTTCAGTAGCGTACTTTGAACATGTTTGTGTATTTTCTAAAACTCTATCTCAACCCAAATATCAGTTATTGCAGGAGATACTACGAGGTGTAAAAAGAGTCACCTATACAACGTACAGTGAAAGTGGTGATATCCCCCTCCTGAGCAAGTAAAACCCAACACCGTATTCATATTTGACGATATTGCAGTTGAAAACCAAGACCAGATTCGTGGATATTTCTGGAGGCATATGGGCGTTGATGTATTTTATCTAATCCAAACGTATTCCAGAATCCCAAAAGAGTTGCTGCGTGATAATGCAAACCTCATGTAGGTACGAAAGCTACCCTACTACAATTTCAACTACCTAGTTTCAACTACTTTTCAAGGTTATCCAGCTGGTCAGTTTCAACTACTGAAACACATAAATGCAGACCGTTGTACATAGCATAGTTCCTTCTCCAAATAGTAGCATCTGTCATCCCTCCTGCAAATCCTCTACCTATCAGCACTCTGGATTTTAACGTTTATTTCCTAAATAATACAACTGTTAAGGCTATTCTACTCCACACAAATGCGGAATATCTATATAGAATTTTAAGATTGCGATTTTTTTTTTTTTTAAGGTCGTCATTCCACTATAAATATAAGCAAATTGAGCCAGTAGATGTGGGGTTCTTAGGATTTATAGTAAGGTAGTAAATAAGAACACAAATATTAGAACACAAAAACTTTTATTACATTTCATATACCGGTTTACAAACAGAAAACAAGTTCGCATATATACATCTAGACACAGAATACAATTCGTTCTTTATTCTTGGTTGGTGTAACTTTAATTTTGTCTAATTTAATTTTTAGCTTGTAGCTTAGATCCACATTGGCATCTTCTATTTCTCTTTCCAGCCAGAAATTCGACAGGTACAGTAAAGGTATGTTTTCGAACTCCATTACGTATCTACGCTTATTCCTGTAATCGATCTCTTTTATAGCTTTAATAACCAGCTCTGCGCCTTCTGGCAATGATTATAGACGAGAACACTCGGCTATTTTAACTTTACCCATTATTTCCTGCATGGCATACTGGTTATAACATTCCACATCCCTCTGCGGGTACGCCACCAATTCTTCTGATACACAGTCCTGTGGTAATTTCACATAGAAGTCTAGGTTTGCGACTTTTGCAAAAGAATTGTTGTTAAATATTGTTACTCCATCGGTTTTTAACTCTGCAAATGGCTTCTCTGTCGCTAGATGGACTACATCCAGTCCTCCACATTTGGATACAATGTACCCGTTCTTTTTAAGCAAATCCAAACGGGAGAACATCTTTATAAACACATTTTTCGTGTATCCTTTAATGTAGAATACATCCTGAGTTCCACTAATTTCAGCTAGCACACCGACTCATGACCAGTCTCCCTGGCTGTTTACATTAAATGCTAATATTTTATAAGTCCCAGTTGTAGCCAGATTTCTCCATGTGTCAATGACCATCAAAAGGACCTACATGTAAACTGTCAATCATCCTGTCCTTCCAGGAAGTGCACTATTGACCTGTCAATCATCCTGTGGCGGCATCCTGCTATCTGTGGTCCGGCAATTGGCCGAGCGTTTGACGTCGATGAGACTATCATCGCCGGTTACAAGCTGCACGGTTACAAGCTGGAAAAAAATGCTGAATGAAAAGAAGGCTGGGCCGCGGGGCCGCGGTGGCCGAGGAGACTGAGGCGCTCCAGTCACGGTCTGCACGGCCACTACGGTAGGGGGTTCGAATCCCCTCTCGGGCATGGATATTTGTGCGGTCCTTAGTATAAAGTAGTTGATAAGTAGTTTGTAAGTTTAGGGACTGATGACCCCGTAGTTAAGACCCATAAGCTTAATAAACATTTGAACAATTTTAGACTATCGTCGACAAGCAATTCTCACTGCTCTGAAAGCGGCGTCGCCCCACTACTAACCTACCTGTTTCTTCTGCTATGTCGATGACCGTGTAGTTATTACTGGTGACGCAGGGTTGACCGTGCGGTCTGGAGCGTCATGTTTCAGATCACGTAGCTGGTCCCATCGGAGGCTCGAGTCATTCTCAGGAATGTGTGTGTGTTTCCCCTCGTATAAGTTAGCTTAAGTGGTTTGTAAGTCTTAGGACCGATGGCCACAGCAGTTTCGTCCCTTAGAATTACAAACATTTGAACATTTATTTTTACTCAGTTGAGACAAACAATGATTTCCTCATGCATCTCAATTCCATACACAGGAACGTCAGATTTATTATATAAGTCAATGCAGATAATGGGTTCCCAATCCTTGATATTCTTATTAAAAGAAGAGCAGACAGCACGTTGGGTCAGAGCAGAAATTGTATTAAGATGCATACCGACCTATATTTAAAAGCAAACAGCTGCCACCACTCAGTCCAAAGGAACGTCGTGCTCGAAACATTGACTCACACCCTGTCCCGACGATGAGAGCTTTAACCATCCGCCTCCATAGCTCAGTGGCAGCATCGCAGACTACCACGCAGGGGGCCCGGGTTCGATTCCCGGCAGAGGACTGGGTGTTGTGTGTTGACCTAATCATCATCGTCATCTCATCATTATTGGCATGTAAGTCGCCCACGCGGCGTCAAATTACATGACTTACTCTAAGGCAGCCGAACAATCCTGTAAGGGATCTCCCGGCCAATAAAGCCATACGCTCATTTTATTTCAGAGCTTTAACCAAGGTCTTAAGTATCCGAAGTCAGTGGTCTAGAAAAACGGCTACACTGAGAAGCAAATTCAAAGAACTCTGCAAACTACACTGACTACAAATCCAAAGAAAACAGAACAGGAAGCTCAGCAGGATAAGGCCATACCATTTATTCTATTCTGTGGCGAATTATGTGGAAAGATAGGTCAAATTCTTCAAAAACACCGAGTGAGATGGCGCAATGGTAACGCACTGGAGTAGCAGTCGGGAGGATGGTGGTTCAAATCCACCTCTGACCATCCAGATTTAGGTTTTCCGTGATTTCTCTAAACCACTCAAGGCAAATGCCGGCTGATTTCCTTCCCCATCCTTCCGAGCGTTACCTCCGCCTCTAATGACCAACCGTCGACGAGACGTTAAACCCTAAGCTTCCCTCCTACAAAAACATCGAATGTTCAAATGTTTGTAAAGTTTATGAGACTTAACTGCGAGGTCATCAGACCCTAAACTTACAAACTACTAATGAACTAACTTATACTATAGACAGCACAAACATCCATACCCGAGGGGGGATTCGAACCTCCCGACAGGGAACGGCCTCGCGCATCAGAACATAGCGCCTCAATGCTCTCGGCCGTTCCAGGGTCTACACAACCCCTGTGATTGTCGCATGACACAGGTAAGGCGGTGTATACGGTCAAAGATCGTTGCCGATAACACCAATGGCACACAAGACTAAAGCAGGTCAACAAGTTAACGGTCGGTGAACATTGTCTTTCGGAATTACACTGAATTATATACGACCTGTGGTGTCGCACAAGTGTGAAGTGCGCGCCACGTACTTTCGCCGCGTGCCGCCATACAAGCCATGGCGCGGCGTTCTTCAGTCGAGCGCCTTCTGCTGCTACACCAGTCGCGTCCACCACTGAACTGTATCGGCCACTTGGCAATAGGACAGGCACTAGAACAGACTCTCATCAGTAGGCAGGCCTCTACCTAGTTAAACCACGTCTCAGCATTATACTAGTCTGCAGTCATGAAACTTGTAAAATTTATGTCTTATAATGTTTCTACGAAATATATAACCTGTTCTAATCTAGCTTAGTGTTTCTAGTTTCTGCTGTCCCACTGGCTGGTCACCTCAGACTCTGTACCCGCACACCTGTGCATCCTACTTTCCTGTGTCGGTCTCTCTCTACTCGGCCACTGACACCTAGGACAACTGGCGGCTCAAAAATGTTCAAATTTTTGTAGAACTTACGGGACTTAACTACAGGGTCATCAGTCCCTAAGCTTACAAACTACTTATGAACTACCTAAGGACGGCACAAATATCCATGCCCGAGGGGGGATTCGAACCCCCGACCGTAGTGGCCATGCAGACCGTGACTCAACCGGCGGCAACGAGACACAAAACGACCAGACCAAATATGTCACAGATGTTTAACTACTGGGATTGTGTCACTAAGGAATCAATGGAGATAATGTCTACAACCTTAGAAAGGCGTGGTAAACCACTTTGAATCTGATTGAGGAAGATGAAACCCCACACCGAACTGACTTCGAGGACAGGCAAAGCAATAGCTGAGACACACCCCTGGGTGCAAACGACAGGCGGAATGACTTGATGACGGGGAGAGCAGCAGTAGAAATGCTGGACGCCCCGCACCTGGCCGTGGACTGCGGGAGGGAAGCCCGCCACTAGCTCTTCATTAACTACATAACCACTTTATACTGAACATTTAATAACAACACCACTTGTTTTACGTTATTTTATTTTATGTTAGTATGTTCTAACTCTATACAGATTTAATTCCACAAACCACTTTTATACTACGTGCCTACATTATGTCAGTCAACGCTCACAAAAATTTTAAGTTTGAAATATCGCATTTATTTTCACCTTAAAAACCAAATACAAGACAATATACTAAGAATAAGACTACTCATAACACCTACATGTGTACCACCAAAGTCAACAACCCGAAACTGTAATGCTAAAAATCGAACATAACAAGCAGCAGCACACACTTTGTACACTACTGGCCATTAAAATTGCTACACCAAGAAGAAATGCAGATGAGAAACAGGTATTCATTGGACAAATATATTATACTAGAACTGACATGTGATTACATTTTCACGCAATTTGGGTGCATAGATCCTGAGAAATAAGTACCCAGAACAACCACCTCTGGCGGTAATAACAATCTTGATACGCCAGGGCATTGGGTCAAACAGAGCTTGGATGGCATGGAGTGTACAGGTACAGATGCCCATGCAGCTTCAACACGATACCACAGTTCATCAAGAGTAGTGACTGGCGTATTGTGACAAGTCAGTTGCTCGACCACCATTAACCAGACGTTTTCAAGTGGTGAGAGATCTGGAGAATGTGCTGGCCAGGGCAGCAGTCGAACATTTTCCGTATCCAGAAAGGCCCGTACAGAACTTTTAACATTTGATCGTGTATTATCCTGCTGAAATATAGGGTTTCGCAGGGATTGATTGAAGGGTAGACCCACGGGTCGTAACACATCTGAAATGTAACGGCCACTGTTCAAAGTGGCGTCGATTCGAGCAAGAGGTGACCGAGACGTGTAACCAATGACACCCCATACCATCACGCCGGGTGATACGCCAGTATGGTGATGACGAATACACGCTTCCAATGTGCGTTCACTGCGATGTCGCCAAACACGGATGCGACCATCATGATGCTGTAAACAAAAATGTTCAAATGTTTGTAGAGCTTATGGGACTTAACTACGGGGTCTAGGGTCCCTAAACTTACAAACTGCTTATGAACTAGCTAATACTAAGGACGGCACAAATATCCATGCCCGAGGGGGCATTCAAACCCCCGACCGAAGTGGCCGTGCAGACTGTGACTGACGCGTCGCAGAACGCTCGGCCACCGTGGCCGGCTGCTGTAAACAGAACCTGGATTCATCCGAAAAAAATTAGGTTTTGCCATTCATGCACCATCGCAGATGCTTGTGTCTGTGATGCAGCGTCAATGGTAACCGCAGCCATAGTCTCCGACCTGATAGTCCATGCTGTTGCAAACATCATCGAACTGTTCGTGCAGATGGTTGCTGTCTGGAAACGTCCCCATCTGTTGACTCAGGGATTGAGATGTGACTGCTAGTGATACGAGACCGTTGGGATCCAGCACAGCGTTCCGTATTACCCTCCTGAATCTATCGCTTCCATATTCTACTAACAGTCATTGGATCGCGACCAACGCGAGCAGCAATGTCGCTATACGATAAACCGCAAGCGCGATAGGCTGCAATCCGACCTTTATTAAAGTCGGAAACGTAATGGTACGCATTTCTCCTCCTTACATGAGGCATCACAACAACGTTTCACCAGGTAACGCCGGTTAACTGCTGTTTGTGTATGAGAAATCGGTTGGAAACTTTCCTCATGTCAGCATGTTGTAGGTGTCGCCACTGGCGCCAACCTTGTGTGAATGCTCTGAAAAGCTAATCATTTGTATATCACAACATCTTCTTCCTGTCGGTTAAATTTTTGCGTCTGTAGCACATTATCTTCGTGGTGTAGCAATTTTAATGGCCAGGAGTGTAGAACAAAGTTCTCATTGCCATTAGGAGAAAGAAAATTGCCAAACTAATAATGTAGAAATTCAATTGTAGATGTAGATGTAACACAAGGTTTAAGATATTGTTCAATAAAGTATAAACTAAAATAAAATATGTTAAGGCCCAGAAACAGCAAATGTCTCCAGCGGCCCGCCTGTTACCCTTTAGGTACAGTAATATATCAGCGTTGCTGATGATGGCAACGCGGTCGCTTGCCGAGATATTGTGCCCGTTGCACTCTTGACACTTGAATGTTCACCCGCGATCTCTTTCGTCAGTTTCTCATCTGCACTTTGCGCGCTGCTATCGTTGCAGGGCCTATATCGAGCTGACACGTTGCTGCAAATATACAAGATGAACCGTCCACGTGTCATTTTGATGGGTGTGGACAGGGGCCCACATCTCTAAAAGCGCCTGTTATCCGTCGCGACATTGCAAGTCACCGATCAGGTTTGGATGGTTTTTAACCCACCATTGCAATGTTACTCATGAATGATTTAGTCGTCCAGGGACCTACGAGGGTCACTCCAAAAGAAAGGCACACTATTATTTTTTTATTTTTAAATACATTTTTTATTCTACATGTTCGAAAGTTTTACAGTGTATAGATGTCGTGGGAAAGGTGAACCAGAGACTGCGTTTTATTGGAAGAACCCTTAAAAGATGCAACAGAACTGCTAAAGGAACTGCATACACTACGTTTGTCCGTCCATTTTTGGAGTATTGCTGCCCAGTGTGGGATCCTTATCAGGTGGGTTTAACGGAGGACATCGAAAGAGTCCAAAGATGGGCAGTCGTTTCGTATTGTCACGATACAGGGGAGACAGCGTTACGGAAATGATACAGGATCTGGGATGGAAATCATAACGACCGCTTATCGCTGCGGTGTAGGCTGCTTACAAAACTCCAATCGCCAACATTCTCCTCCGAATGCGAAAATATATTGTTATATACTCTGCAAATCACATTTAAGTGCCTGGCAGAGGGTTCATCGAATCACCGTTATACTATTTATCTCCCATCCCATTCTCGAATAGCGCGCGGGAAGAGAAAACACCTGAATTTCTCTGTTCGAGCTCTGACTTCTCGTATTTTATGCTGATATTCATTTCTACCTATGTAAGTGAGAGTCAACAATATATTTTCGCATTCGGAGGACAATTTTGGCGATTGGAGTTTCGTAAGTAGCCCACGCTGCAGCGATAAGCGCCGTTGTTGCAATGATTCCCATCCCAGATCCTGTATCATTTCCGTAACGGTGTCTCCCCTGTATCGTGACAATACGAAACGAGCTGCCATTTTTTGGACTCCTTCGTGTCCTCCGCCAAACCCACCTGCTAAGGATCCCACACTGGGCTGCAATACTCCAAAAATGGGCGGAAGAGCGTAGTGTATGCAGTTTCTTTTGTAGTTCTGTCGCATATTTTAAGGGTTCTGCCAATAAAACGCAGTCTCTGGTTCGCCTTTCCCACGACATTATCTACGTGTTCTTTCCAATTTAAGTCTGAAGTAATAGTAATTCCTAGGTATTTTGTGGAGTTTACGGCCTTTACTTTTGACCGATTTATCTAGTAAACAAAGTTTAACGAATTTCGTTTCGTACTCCTGTGGACGACTTCACACTTCTCATTATTTAGAGTCAATTGCCAATTTTTACACCAAACAGATATCTTATTCAGATCGTTCTGCAGTTGGTTTTGATCTTCAGATGATTTTACTAGACTGTAAATGACGGCGTCATCTGCAAACAACCTAAGAGAGCTACTTAGATTTTCCCCTAAATCGTTTATGTAAATAAGGAATAGCAGAGGACCAATAACACTACCCTGTGGAACGCCCGATATCACCTCTGTTTTAGTCGATGCCTTACCATCGATTACTACGAACTGTGTCCTCTCTGACAAGAAATCCCCTATGCAATCGCAAACTTGGGGCGATACACCATAACCACGCAATTTGATTAAAAGCCGTTTGTGAGGTACGGTGTCAAAAGCTTTCTGGAAATCAAGAAATACGGAATCGATTTGCGAACCGTTGTCGATAGCGCCCATCACTTCGTGTGAATAAAGAGCTAGTTGTGTTTCGCATGAACGATATTTTCTAAATCCGTGTTGACCTTGGGTCAATAGATCGTTCTGTTCGAGATAATTCATAATATTTGAATACAGGATATCTTCCAAAACCCTACTGCAAATTGACGTCAATGAATTAGGCCTGTAGTTTAGTGGGTTACTCCTACTGCCTTTCTTGAATATAGGTTTGACCTGTGCAACTTTCCAATCTTTTGGTACAGATCCTTCTTTAAGAGAGGGGTTGTATATGGCTGTTAAGTAAGGGGCTATCTCTTCAGCATAATCAGATAGAAATCTAATGGTTATACAATCTGGACCAGAAGACTTGTTCTTGTTAAGTGGTTTTAGTTGCTCCAACACTCCGATGATATCTACTTCTACGTTACTCATTACGGCATCTGTTCGTAATTCGAAATCTGGAATATTGGTTTCGTCTTCTTTGGTGAATGAGTTTCTAAAAGCTATGTTTAGTAACTCTGCTTTAGTAGCGCTGTCATCGGCAGGATCGCCATTACTATCACGTAGTGAGGGTATTGTTTTTGTTTTGCCCCTAGTATATTTAACATATGACCAAAATCTCTTTGGGTTTTCAGTGAAATTTCGAGAAAGAATTTCGTTGTGATAAGTATTGTAGGCATCTCGCATTGAAATCCTCGCTAAATTTCGAACTTCTGAGTACGATCGCCAATCCTGGGGATTTTGTGTTCGTTTAAATTTAGTATGCCTTTTCCTTTGCTTTTGCAACAGTGTCCTGACCTGTTTTGTGTACCAAGGGGGATCGCCTCCTTTTATTAATTTATTTGGTATAAAACTGTCAGTTGCTGTCGATACCACTTCTTTGAATTTGAGCCACATCTGGTGTACACCTACGTTTAGTGTTAGAAACGGGTGGAAGCTGTCTTCCAAGAAGCAATGTATTTTATTTCTATCTGCTTTCCTGAACGAATATACTTTTCGTTTATTTTTGGTAACTTTGGGACTTTCGATATTCAATTTCGCTATGACAGCTCTGTGTTCACTAATACCTGTATCCGTTTTGATGTTGGTTATGAGCTCAGGATTATTTGTTGCTAAGAGATCAAGTGTGTTTTCACATCCATTTACAATTCTAGTTGGCTCATGGACTAATTGTTCGAAGTAATTCTCAGTTGTGCGATCTCATGTAAAGCCAAGTTGGTTCTTTTAGTTAGTATCTATGAACGCATCTGTTCAATAACTGTGTCATAAATTGTTATCTACCAACATTTATAGTGACTGCATCAATATTATACATCTTTGTTTCTATAATAAATATAACTACTTGGCAATTGCATACGTTTATACTGCCAAAATCATCATTAATTACATGTAATCCACCCAGACTGGTGACTAACAAAAGTCGCACGAGTGCTTGACTGCAAGGGATCCCTGAAGAACCGATGTCCGGTGCTTTGTTTTTAAACACTTAACAACAGAAACAGTAGATTATCCTTACGTCATTATGTTGCGGTGCAAGGTGTTTGATATTAATATGGTCAATATCAATATCGCTAGGTTACTAATTAGATAACGATTTATGCCAAAGTTGTTGAATAGATACTTTCATTACTTACCAACTAAAATAACCGACTTGGTTTTACGTGAGATCTCACAGCTATATGCGGTGGAAGGAAATTGGTGCAATACTTGCATTTTTGTACATTCTATGTTTTGACGATTTCTTTTTGTATATGTTCCTCCTTTTTTTTCCTTCATGTGTAACTTTCTTTGTACATCAGCTACGGATTTTCTTAATCCTCTCCACTCCCGTTTTTATACTCAGTGCATTTTCTCCAGCTCCTCTTTATTTTACACAGGTAAGGGTGATAGGCATTACGTTTTATTAGACTACTACTTAAAAAAATGCAATACGATGTCACTTGATAACTTTATTTTCTTTTACATGCGTTTTTGAAACTACATTTTGGTTGTTTATCTTTTTTTATGATAGCTCTTGAAACTATCTCCCGGGTTAAGTCCAGGCTTCCTCTTGCATGTTCTGCAACAGAAAATCGTTTCCCGTCTTCCTCCTGTTTCTTTTTGGTTGTTGAAAATCAAGCAAATCTTTGTAGGTATTTTTTCTAATTTTCATTATAAAGTGCATCTTCCCATTCAGTCTCTCCTTGGTGTCTAACGATGACGGTCATCCTCTTTTGTTTGAATTTATATTTCTCACCTGGCAGACGATCTGTCTGATTAAATTTCTTCTGTAGGAAAGGTAAATTTGCAGCTGTTCAGCTTCAGATTCCTTTCTATCTATTGAGAAAGAATATTGCCGTAAGTATCCTGACAGAACGGGTGGTGCAATAGTTAGCGTCGCAGGTTGCTGTGCTGGTGGTCCCCAGTTCAAATCCCACCACAGGCAGAAAAATAATTACTTCTTTGTGCTTATTATTTTTAGATGTTCTACGTGTTTCTTATGATTCATGTACTTGTAAGTTCCAAAAAATTCTTTCTATGTATAAATAGCGGAGTACTCCAATTAGAAGGCAGTATGTTCTAAGTGTACGCTTGTGTTAGCAATAAACCTGTGTGAAGTGTTGTGCTCTATTAACGACTCAGCCTTTGAATTCCGACCCACCTGCAGTTCTCAACGTCACAACATAACAGTTCTCAACTGCAACTTCAATCAGCCATTAAGAATAATTTTTTCCACCATTTCTTGCCTAGTGGCCTTATAAAACCATAACAACCACAGTACTGTTCAGCACTATCCTCTTCTCCCACAAAACGTCGTGTATTCCAAAATAACGATAGGTTTCAGGAATTGCACAGGCTATTTCTTCCATTCACCAGTGATCAGTTGGGTTTGAGGACCAAAGAATGTACTCAACGTAGTCACTATCTTCTTGTCATGAATTCAAAGATAATAATTTCCATCTCGGTTTGATAGGAACATAGCTCGTGTTCAGCAAGTTTGTCTTCTTCGAATCGTTGAGAAAATCCTTGCCAGAAGGTAAGGTGAAATTTCACTTTATATAATTCCCGAGAAAGTTGAGGGCTTGTGTGGAATCTGAAGTAAATATGTGTTAGCATGTACCACCTGTACATGCTGGCAACTGCTGTGCCGAATGGACAACTATTCGAGTTGCAAAAGGTTAGTCAGGACAAATTTGACTTTATGTGGTTGTCTTTCCATAGTATGGAAGGTGAAAACGCAACCACTTCTTTCTGTATTACACAGACAGAACACGCATAAACCCCATTTCTTAGGCTTCTTTCAATTTTAGCACTCGAATTCGTTTTGGATCCTATACTGCTCTAATCGATAGCCACATTTATATTTGATACATACAGTTCTTTGCATTTACTGTAAATATAGTCAGTAACGTTCTGCACCTTGCTTCCTCTCGCAGGACCCTCTGGAGCTCCTTATCGACTCGAGAGGTCGCGATGGAGTGGTCAAGCGCTCTAAGGCGCCTTGCTGCAGAGCGTGCGGTTGCTCGCTGTCGGAGGTTGCAGTTCTCCCAGGGGCGTGAGTGAGGGTGTTGTCCTTCGGTTAGTTTAAGGTGAAGTAGTTTGCAAGTCCAGGGACTGATGACCATTGCTGTTTTGTCCAATAGGTTTAACACACATTTGAACATTTCAAAGGTTGCTGGTGCATGTGTTGTCAGCCCGCTGTCTATGTAAAGTTGCCGCCTGCAGCATCACGCTATCGAAAGGGTAGCCGATACGGCAGGCGTTGATTCGCACGTCGCAGGAGAAACATAACGTGTCGCCAAACTCCTGACACAGAGTAACATATACAGAGAAGAAGCCCCCCCCCCCTAAGCCTCTGTCCTACGCTCCCCTCGTAGTTCCATAAGATGCCAGCAGGTGTCAGACGGTTCCCTGGCTTAGTACCGGTAGCCGACACTAGAGGCGCTTCTGAGGGTACCTCTCGCACATCAGAGGGTAGTGTGGAGTGGAGGCTGAGGGGAGAGCTCGTGCCGCCTTCCTCGGGGCCATGGCTGTGTCCGGCGTGCAGGCGTTTGAGGGGAGGTGCTGGTGGGGACAGCTGCTACCTGCCGCCTGCTCTGGCGAGTTTTAAAGGGATGGTTCTGACGTCAGCGCCATGAAGGGGCATCTTACGGAATTGCTCTGGCCCTACCTCCCCGTACCCCTGAGCGTGTGACTGGGCCCTTATGGAGGTTTCAAAAAGCAAATCAAATGTTTGTTAAGCTTAACTACGGGGTCATCAGTCCCTAAACTTACAAGCTACTTATGAACTACTTACGAACTAGGACGGTATAAATATCCATGCCCGAGTGGGGATTCGAACCCCCGACCGTAGTGGCCGTGCTGACCGCGGCCGGCACGGAGGTTTCCCATCTGTATATATTTATCTGTGCTCCCGGTGATATCCTGCAACTTCGAAACTGCGGCTGGGTTGTACACAGGGCCGAGGAGGGAGGGGGTGGGGACAAAGTCCCCGGGGCATTGGCCTTTGAGGGGGCCCAGACGTTGTGGGCGTCCAGGCTTCTGAACTGGCGAATATCAGACAGCTGTTGTAAAATAAATTTTCTAACAAGCTGAGTTTTACAATATCTTCACAGATGGGAACATTTATCACTTATTTGTAGATGAGAAATGTCTGTGTTGTGAAGTAAGCGATATTGTATTATACCCCCACTAACATAAAGTTGCACATGGCAGTTCAGTTTTAGATTGGCTGTACTACAAACGAAGAAAACAACGTCTGTACTGAACGGGCCGTCCAACTGCACGAAGGCTACAAAATGACAGATTTGGTATTAGCGCAATAATGCTCACTGTTTCTAGCGTCATGTGACTATTGCTCGGTGGTGTTGCTAAAGGGCCACTGTTTTTTTCGGTCAGCAGCTCAGTGGCGGACTAAGACTGTTGGAGGCCCAGGGCGGCGGCGAAACAAAATGAGCCACCCACCCTCCATCCACTGGGATATATATTACTATAGAACAGTAACTTTTGAGATCTGGAGGGCCCCCACAGGACTAGAGGCACGAACCACTCTTATATAGTCTTCTTCGTATTCGTTAGAAGGAACATGAGACAGAAATGTCCGCACAGGTAAGTATCATAATCCTGATATCGGTGTAAATTGTAGAAAATTCGACTGAGACTGTTTGTCGAGTATCGCTGTAATTCTGCTGGAGGCTGCAGGTTACCAAATTAGCTGAATTATAACACACTAGTTGTATTCTTCTTGCTAACATAGGCTACCCAATGAGTTACAGGTCCATCAGCAATATTCAAATTCACTACACCACATTCACCTGACGCCCACATAGTGTTCGGTAAGGTATCACGCATAAAAACGCCTCTGAATCTTGATATGTTGAACTGCTCTTTAGCAAACTCGAGAAGACTGGTATTAGTAAGAGGTCTATCAAGTAGGATGGCTAACAGATTTTTTGTTTTAATTTATAAAGAGACCAAGTCCTTTCTTGTATGGTTTCAGGTACAGGTTTTTTCCTGTGGCAGTCGCCTCCATCATTCAGTTATGTCTTCACGCCTCCTGTAGCTGCTGCTGAGCATTTTCAGCATTATTTGCAGTTCTGGCAATAGCTGGTGCACCACCAGCCAGAGATCCAATCGCTGAGAGTCTGGCAAGAGCTGGAATTAGGAGTGGAATAATCCCACCTAACGTCTTCGGTAATGGAAGAGCATGTGGTGTTTTAACCCGTCGCTGGCCAGCCCCTCGGTTTATTGTTCTTCATGATACCTTTATCTGCATACAATGTGGTCAATATGCAATTCTTCATACATCCGTCTTCTTATTATCATTCATACCTTTCTTCTTGTATAGTACGCGATATGCTGTGTTCATAATTTGGTGGAACCATACACAAAGCTTAATTTCGGCACCCATGGTTTATCCACTTCTTCTTCTTCTTCCGTGTCTGGTTATACCAATTATATTCTCCCTTACCAGTAAACATCAACATAGATTGCTTTGTCATTTACATCTACATCTACATCTACATCTACATGTAGATGTACATGTACTTTAAGAACATCGTCCATACTACATGTTATTGATTTGTTTGGAGAAGTCAGTAGACGGTTAAAATCCTGTACTGCCCTGCGTTCACAATTGTTATCATCCTATATCCCCATTTCAATAGGTCTGATTTGCTTCTAGTTACTACTGTGTGCAGCCGGTTTAATGTCTTCCAAGTTGGAAATGGAAGTTCATACCCTGCCGATCCCTCGTCACGGAGGTCCATCACGGAATGCGGCACAGTTTCTTTCCACAAATATGTAAGCCTTATGCTGACCAAATCCAAGATCTCTCCTCAAACGTATCGCCTTAGCTTTATGAGCTAGAATTCTATCAGCGGTATCACAGGTGGTTCGCCTGACGAGCGGACAACCCGCAATGCAGGGTACCAGCGCATGGATGCAAAACGGTGAGACGCCCCACAGCGGCGGTTCCGAAGTCACCATAGGTTGTAACGAGCACCGACAGAGAGTGCACTAAACCGGGACTATTTTCCTCTGCACAGAAACGTGAGAACAGCGCGAGACTGCCACGTATCACTCCGCGCCGACTCGAGTTCTCCGCCGACCGCCTACGAGAACCATAGCTGAGAAATCGTGACTGACGCCTCCGAGGAAGAGTCTCTACCAGGGACGCCGCGCCTCCAGGACTTCCCGCAACGGAATACGTCGTCCGGCTCCGTCTTCCTGGCCGTTCTCTCAAGTTGTCATCTCCCTGGCTTATACCTAATTGGTGAAGAAGAAAACTTTTAGTTCCTGTTTGTTGTCTTTGCCTTAGTTTCAGAAGTTCGTTAGTTTGCTTTTGTCTTGTCAATAAACACAATTTCCGTATCAGACAGTGTCTTTCAGTTATTATCTCCGAGGCGAGATATAGCAGTGGCGACGAGGATTTTTTTAACTCTGATGGTCAAGTAGCTAGTCTTCTTTGTTGTCTTGCTTGTTGTTTACCATGGACGGTCAACCACTCACTGCAACCCCTGACGTATCACAGCAACCTTTGCTCCTCTTACGGGACATGCAGTTGGTCCAGCAGGAACTTGTACAGGTAATGGCGGCCGTTAGCGCTTCAGCTACAGATGGAGCCCACCACACACCTCGTTCTCTTAATGATAGTAAAGGATTCCGGTGGGCCCCTCCATCCTTCCCAGGGTTTGATAGGCAGGTGGATTCTCGGGCAAACTGCATGGCCTACCTTGAACAACATTTCTTGGCATATAGTATCTCTGGTGATGCCCACTCGCCTACATTGGTCCTGAGGTTTACCATCTTCTTCAGCAATTCAAACCTGAGCATGAACCACATGCCCTACCGTATGACGATTTGAAGTTTTGCTTGCAGGAGTACTTTGACTCACAAGTGCATGTTACGACAGCTCGACACAAATTCTTTAGCTGTCACAAGAAGCAAGGTCAGTTGTATCGGGAATGGATCGCTACCCTCCAGGGCTTATCAAGGGACTGCCACTTTCGATGTGCCAATGAAAGCTGCCAACAATTGTATGCGGCATCGCTCGTGAAGTATATGATCTTGGTTCATGCCCCTGACGAGGGCCTCCGGAAGGACTTATTAAAGCTTCGGGACCCCTCCTTAGAACCATGTCTTCCAGCTATTCTGGCATTTGAACAATCCCTCCAAGCGTCCGCCTCCTTCCGTGAGCCATTTCAGGTGCAGGCGGTCCGCCCCACCCACCGACAGACACCTTAGCAGCCACCGCTCCATCTTCCTTCTGGTAAACAAACCTCCTTCATTCATGGCCTTACGCAGTTACCCTCTTGCAAAGACTGTTTTGTCACACACCCTAGTCATCAGTGTCAGTTTCGCCATACTAAATGTAACTCGTGTGGCAAAACGTGGCCGAAGTCCGTCGTGCTTCCTCCAGAATGCAAGTTGACTGTATTCAGGTCGATCCTGGTTCAGACAAAGACCCAGGCATGGCGTATCAGGCGGATCTCCATGTTCATGCAGTGCTTCCTGTTCACGATAAATGGTTAACCCTGTCGGTGTTGGTCAGTGGTCATCCAGTCGACATTCAGGTAGACACTGCGTCTACCTCTTCCATCTTTGTGTGGAAAACTTACAAACACTTGGGCTATCCCCCTCTTCAACCATTCACCCACAACCTTCGAAGTTACAGCAATGACTTAGTGATGGTTATAGGCCAGTTTACGGCACTCATCAAACATGGCGACACAACTTCTAGGATGCGTCTTCTTGTCATGGATGCACCAGGAGCGACGAACTTGCTGGGGCTTGACCTTTTCGATACCTTGGGGCTGGAAATCCACGCTACAACTAGGAGCATCCAGCCAGGATCTGCCAGTTCCTATCTCCAGACTCTTTGCACAAAGTATCATTCTGCGTTAGAGCCTTCTACTGCTGGTGTCCAAGGGTTTGAGACACACATCACGCTCCTTCCAATGGCTGTACCCCGATTCTTCAAAGCCCGGTCTGTACCATTCGCTCTTCACAACAAATTGCAGGCAGACCTCCAACGCGCAGGAAGCTGGCGTCTTAACACCTGTCTCTAACAGTTTATGTGCATTGTCCATAGTATTGGCAGATAAACCGGATGGTTCCATCCGTGTATGTGGTGATTTCAGTAAAACCATCAATTCCCAGTCTATTGTTGATACATAACCCATACACAAGGTCGACGAGATCCTCATTCACCTCACTGGGGGTAAACACTTCGCGAAAATCGATCTGAGGAACATATGTTTAGAGCTTCCTTTAGACGAGGAGTCCCGCAACTTGCTGGTTATCAACACTCCTTTTTGTATTTTTCGCTACAATAGGCTCCTCTTTGGGATAGCTAGTGCCCCACCGATTTTTCAGAGGTTCCTCGAAACTCTTACAACGGACGTGCCTTACGCTCCCAACGAATTGGATGACATCATTGTTGCCGGACAGTCCGCTCAACACCTAGCACACAACCTGGACATCCTTTTGTCTGTTCTCCAAACAGCCAACCTTCACTGCAATTTGGAAAATCTCATTTTTTTCTTCCTCAAGTCGAATACTTAGGACATGTCGTCAGAGCCACGGGTATTCAACCGCTGCCTCATCATGGCCAAGCCATGCAAGATTTACTATTCCCTTCGGACGTCAAGCAGCTGCAATCCGAATTGGGCTACCTGTATTATTACAGGAAATCCATTCCACATGCCTCAACCATCGCAGCACCATCTCTTACGTAAGAATGTGACATGGAAGTGGGACACAGCATGTGAATGTGCCTTCCGCAAACTCAAGCAGGCCTTGCTTCAGCCTACATGTCTTATGGCCTTTGATCCATCACTCCCTGTGATTGTTGCGGCAGATGCCTCTGATTATGGTGTGGGTGCAGTCCTTTCGTACAGGGTCGATGGGCTGGAACGACCAGTTGCCTTCATCTCCAAAAACTTGACACCGGCACAGTGCAACTATGGGCAAATTGAAAAGGAGGCCTTGGCCATAGTCTTCGCTTTAAAAAAGTTCTGTAACTATGTTTATGGTCGTCATTTTACCATCTTGACTGACCACAAACCCCTGCTGCATCTCTTTTGGTGTGATGCAAACATCCCTACCAAAACGGCTAGATGCCTCTAATGGTGGGCTTTATTTCTGGCTAATTACTCTTATGATATTCAGTATCGCTCGACGACCAACCATGCCAATGCCGATCTCCTCTCCCAGCTACCATTAGGTCAGGATCCTTCATTTGAAGCTGACCCAGAAGTGTGCTGCCACTTAGATGCAGCAAAAGAACACACTCTCACTTCCCTTCCCGTTGACGCAAAACTAGTAGCCAAGCAGTCTGCAGAGGACCTAGTCCTGCGTGAGATCATCCGGCTGGTTCAGCAGGGCTGGCTGTCGAATCGATGGCATGTGGTTACCCCAGGGGTTCAAAATTATTGGCATTGATGGCACGAATTCTCTGTCCGTGATGGTGTTCTTCTCATCTAGGGCGAAAACGGCCGACCACAGGTTGTCATTCCTCCCTCCCTACAACAAAATTTCCTCAGCCTGCTTCATCGTGGTCATGCTCACAAAACACCTCACACGTCAACATGTCTACTGGACGGGGATCGACGCAGATATCGCCTCTATGGTAGCAGCCTGCCCCTCCTGCCAAAGCAAAGTAGCTGCTCTGGCACGTCGATATTTCCCTTGGCCAGATGCATCAACATCGTGGTTCAGGCTCCATTTGGACTTCACAGGCCCCTTTCTGGGCTCCTCATAGTTTATTGCAGTCGACGCCGGCTCTGGGTTTCCTTACATCTTCCGGATGTCCTCCACATCATTGACCCACGTCATCCAGACGCTCACTGGCATCTTCGCCATTAAAGGCCTACCAGAGACAATTGTGACCGACAATGGCCCTCAATTTACATCCGCAGAATTCATGGCGTTCTGTGCAACCAATGTCATTACCCTGGTACACATGGCGCCTTTCCACCTCGCGTCCAATGGACTGGCAGAGCGCTTCATACAGACTTTCAAGAATCAAATGTACAAGCTCTCCGCACACCACTCACTGGACGATGCTTTGTCCATCTTTTTGGGCTCTTACAGGACAACTCCACAAGAGGGAACCAGTCCAGCGAAGCGGCTCCAAGGGCGCCCACAGCTTTCGCTCCTCTCCCTCCTCCATCCACAACAACCTGTAGAGGACACTGGGCGTGGTCAGCGACACCAGTTAGCTATCCACAATGATGTCTGGGTACTGATGTTCTCCCACTGCGGCCGCCGTTGGGATCCGGCGGTAGTCACAAAACTACTGGGATGAGCAATGGTGGAGGTTCAACTTACAGATGGCTCCCTTTGCCCCAAGCATCTGAACCAGGTGCGCCCCAGGAGCCGTCAGTTGACGACTGCCGTCGACTCACCACCTCTTCTTGTTGCAGGTCCGTCGACCAGGCAGCTGGGAGACCCTGTAAGACCATCCCCTCTTACGGCCCCTCCAATTTCAATGGATGAGGGTGGGCAGATAACTCCTGCACCCTGGCCAATACCGATGGACTTCAACCACACATCTTTGGCGAACCACACACTGCCAGGCTTATCCGATGACATGGACGTCGATCCAGACTCCTAACTGTCCTCTGTCTGGCTCATCTCTTTGCAAGGGAGGGATGTCATGTACCGGTGGTTCGCCTGACGAGTGGACAACCCGCAATGCAGGGTACCAGCACATGGATCCATAACAGTGAGGCACGCCACAGCGGTGGTTCCAGAGTCACCAGAGGACGTAACGAGCACCGCCAGAGAGCGCACTAAACCGGGACTATTTTCCTCCACACAATCACGTGAGACCAGCACGAAACTGCCATGTATCACTGCGTGCCGACTATTTAGGGGGACGCAGTGCAACAAGACGTGAGTTCTCCGCCGACCGCCTACGAGAACCGTAGCTGAGAGATCACGACCCAACCCTGTGGGGAAGAGTCTCTGCTAGCGGGCCGCGCCTCCAGGACTTCCCGCAACGGAATACGTCGTCCGGCTCCATCTCCCTGGCCGTTCTCTCGAGGTTGTCGTCATCTACCTGGCTTAGACCTAATTGGTGAAGAAGAAAACTTTTAGTTCTTGTTTATTGTTTTTGCCTCAGTTTCAGAAGTTGGTTTCTGTTGTTTCTGTCTTGTCAATAAACAACGTTTCCGTATCAGATAGTGTCTTTCAGTTATTATCTCCGAGGCGAGATAAATCAGGAATACACTGGACTCGAATTTGGGAGGAAGGTGGTTCAAATCCACCTCTGGCCATCCAGATTTAGGTTTTCCGTGATTTCCCTAAATCACTTCAGGCAAATTCCAGGATGGTTCCTTTCAAAGGACACGGAGGATTCCATTCTTCATCCTTACCCTAACAATGCGAGCATAAGCTCCGCCTCTAATGACCACGCTGTCGACGGAGCGTTAAACCCTAATCTTCCTGCCTTCCTTCCTTTATCTCAAACATCAGTGCGTCTCATTTTTATCGTGCTATGTTTGGTTTGGCTATACTTTGCAATTATATCTGGGAGAATATCAGTCCATTTATTCGATCTGCGGAGATTGAATTGCATCGACATTTGAGATTTTATATTCTGTTCAGACGTTCCACAATACTCGCTTTCAGGTGAGTGAATGTTAAGTTGTGGTTTATATTATACCGCTCCATTACAGTCTTGAAATTTTCATTGTAAAACTCGGTCCCGTGATCTGTATGAAGGTTGTTGGGACATCGAATCGTTCTAAATTGTAGGAGCTGCTCAAACATCTGTGCGACGTTCTTCCCCGATTTTGTTTACAGCGGTAATGCCCATGCAAATTTGGAGTATGTGTCAATGATCATTAAAATATAGTTGAAGCCGTTATTCATTCTAGAATTCTGCTTCATGTCCACAAGATCAGCCTGCCATAAGTCATCCAAATGTTTAATCATAACATGTCTACGAGGATATATTTTGCATGCAGGTCAAACTCTCATTCGAGTGAGCTGTATTGCCGGCAGCAATCGATGTCATGAGCAAACGTAGTCTGTTTATTACCTCATCTGGATGACTGCAATATATATACTCCAGGACTTAACCGATGTCTGAAATTTTATTTTGAATGTCGATGCATTCCCCATTAGTATCCTTTTCGTCTAGTATAAATTTTTATAATGGTCTTGTATTTCATGCTGCTCTGGTAACCTCTATTCTTATGCACTGCGGTCAATTGCAATATCTCCCCATAGTGCTTCAGATCTACCAGAGTATAATATTTTCATTTTTTTGCAGGTTTTAGGAAAATAAGATTCAATAAACCTGGGGTTCCTTGAAACTCTCTATCACCAATATGAATTGTATTCTCAGCTAATTTTAAAGGTTGAGTGCCTAACATGTACGGTTTCACTCTGCTGACGCCATATATCTTGTCTATTCTAGAATCGTTGTGACTGCTGACAAACTCAGTGATTAGATCTTCTTCCTCGTCTTCTGAATGTGAATTCTTTTTTAGACGCTTGAGAGAGTCAGTAATTGATTTGAAGGTTTCTCTTAATGTCTCGGTTCAACAGCCCCAACTTTAGCAGTCGCAGTTTCTCTCAAACAGCCTAGCGCATGTGGATGACTTTCTGCTTCGTCGACATTTCAGCGCCTACTAAACAGAGGTCAGGGTTGTATGCTCTCTTATATAGGATTGCTCTTCATCTTCTTATTCTTCTTCTCAATGACTAGTGCTTCCACATCGATTTTTATGCCTCGCTCTCAATATCACCGATCTTTGTAGTTAAGGTGGTGATTTTTTTTTCAGCTGCATCAAAATGTGCATTTACCTGATTGTTAAGCACTAGGAGCTGCGTAGCCTACTGCATGAGATCTGTATGTACTTTCTCTATTCGACGCTCGAGAGTTTGTAATTTTGTATCCATGTACATGTGTATGTTCTGTCTTTGTACACCTCGATCACGAGACATAAGTGCGAATCTGTCCATGCCGCTGTGTAGACTGCCGCACTCGCTGAACTGAAAGAGGGAATCGGCGACCCTCGAGGTAATACAGAGTTCACAGGACTGTTGTGCTTTTCCTCCCAATGTGTAAGGATCATGGGAACTTCAAGGGAGACTTACTTCATGGTGTTTAGTGGTATGGGAATGGAAGGCACTTCCTAAGGAGGACGTGTGGCCAACGTGTGTTGGCGTTGCGCTGCAGGGGGTTGCCCAGCGCGCGGATTTGGCGGTTTGTGGACTGGGCGGCCTTTGTATAGAAGGACCGGAAGTCCTGATAAAATCTCCAATGTGTGGTGTCTGTGCTAGGTCATGGAGGTGGTCAGAGACGAAATCTCTAGGAAGGTGCAGGGCCAGATGGAGTGCACAATTTGGCGGGGACTGCATGTTCTTGATGTGGGACTCGGCGGCTGAGCCCCAGACGACACAAGCGTAGACAAGGATGGGATGGAGGACAGCCTTGCACAAGGTGACTAAGACAGTGAGGAAGTCAGGATTGAGGGCTGAGGAGAAAGTATAGTTTTAGGAGGCGGGATCGGGCTTTGTTGCGCATGTCGCGAAGATGTTGACTCCACGTCAGCCAACTGTCGATAGTGACGCAGAGATATTTCGCCGTTGGTCGCCAGGGCACCGGACTACCACCGACGAGGACAGGCGGCATACGGGGTGGTATGTTATGCCGAGCAACCAGTAGGTACTGTGTCTCCGCTGCATTATACTTCAGCGGCCACCAGACTGCCCAGGTTGCGTGATTATCGACAGTGAGTTGTAGTCATGCTATGGCTGAATAGCGCCATGTCGTCGGCTTACAGAGCCAACTGCACATGGTCGATGGTAGGTACGTCAGCAGTGTACAAAGAGTACATACAATATAGGCCCCCGTACAGGGCCTTGCGGCACTCCAGCACGTATTGGGCGCACCTTAGAAAGTCCATCCCCAGCTCGCACGTGGAAGGTCGGGTGTGGACGTGGGATGGCGATACCCCCAAGTTCTAGCAGCTTGAAGATAAGGCCACGATGCCACACACAGTCAAATACTCGCGACGGGTCCATGAAGACGGCCCCAAAGAATTCTCGACGCTCGACGGCATCGAAGACACTCTCGACGAGTTGCAGCAGTTGGTGAATGGAAGAGTGGCCCTTGCGGAAGCCAAACTGTTCATCCGGGAGGATTTCATCTTCTTCGACATGGCGGAGTAGAAATCGCAAGTAGATTCCCTCGAACACTTTGGAGAGAGTTGGCAAGAGACTGATTGGACGGTAGTTGGTGGGAAGCCGCTGGTCCCTTCCCAGCACCGGCACTACCTCCGCATGTTTCCATTGGAGAGGGAAACAGCAGGTACGGAAGATCATGTTGAAGATCGCCGCAAGGTGGGCAGCAGCAGGATGAGGCATCTTCCGGAGAAGAGCATTGGAGACTGTGTCACGGCCTGCAGCCTTCTTCAGGTTAAGGTGACACAGGGCTTCCACGACCTCCTCAGCATTGGTGTCCTCAATGACATCATCAGCGTCCCGCTGCACCAAGGAGACGCCCGTCGATCAGGGCGTCATGCGCGGCATCCACGACGTCTTCCACCAGTGTGAAGGTAGCTACAAAGGCGTCAGCAAGAGCATCTGTCTTGGCGTTCGCTTCATGCACAGCAGCGCTGTTGACAAGCAGCGGCGGCGAGCGTTGAAGTCGGCGGATGAAGTTCTTTTTTGTCTTCCATGCAGAACCATCTTCCAGGCGCAAAGCAGCGACCTTGTTGCCCCATTCGGCGTCGCGATAATTTTCGACCGCATACGGTTTAGTAGGCGATGAAGGTCTGGATTGCATGTGCGCTGCCATTCACGGTAGATGCAGTTCTTCTCGGTGATAGCAAGGAGGATAACTGGTGACACCTGGCGGGAGCGGTCAGATGGCATGCGCGGCAGAGGAGGTGTAGTGGCGCGCGTCGCATCGAGGGTAGCTTCAGTGAAGTGATGACAACTTATCGACTCCGGCTTCCTCGGGGTGGCGGAGCTGAGGCAATGTCCGCGGAGACAGCGTCTTCAAAATGGTCCCAGTTGATTCCGCGAAGATTGATACATCTTTGTCTGGTGGGTGATTCAAAGCATTATTTTTTTTTTTTTTTTGTATATTAATAATATTTTTCTGCCAGGATAACGTTGTAATTTATGACTCCTTTTATTTCCACGTAAGCGGTTTCAACAGACAAGCTCCTATATTCACAGTTATGTTCATGAAGGAAAAATACTACAATGTATATGCGAATGAAGACCGAGCGGATATTACGACGAACAAGTGCTTTCATTACACCCGGAAGGAGCTTGACAAGAATGCACGTACGCTCCTCACGTGCCACCCAAAACTGGCAACGACACTATCAGTCTATTTATGGAAGTGGGCCTTCTGTAGCACTTATTCCAACAGCGAGGTGCAGAAAGGGGGCGCTACCTGAAACAGTTCCGCAAATTTGGCAGACTTGCCAGCACTCAGATGACGGAGAAGGAGATGAAAGACACCAGAGCCGTGGTCAATCTCACCAGAAAAGAAATAGATCCTGCCACGATTAAATGGGTCATTTAACGCATTCGATAAATCTTATTTTGGGTGTGCAGGATAAATAAGACAACCTGACTGGTGTATACCGATCGGTACTGGTTCATATTGTGTACTCCAGATTTATACGACACAATCTTCCTGTTCTCTTGGACACCGTACCTCTGAACAGGAGAATGGTCATGTGGTATCAGCATGACGGATGTCCTGCACATAACGACTTACGAGCACGACGACTTCTGAACCGTTTCCCTGGTAGGTGGATTGGACGTGGTGGCCCAGTTAGGTGGCCTGCCCGATCTCCGGACCTTACACCGCTGGATTTTTTTTCTTTGGGGAACAGTGAAGGATGCTGTTTACCAACATGAACCAACAACACCAGAGGACATGAAGCAACGCATTATTGATGCTTGTACAGCCATCAAAGTGAAAACAGTAGCACGAAGTAGGGCATCCTTCATCCGCAGAGTGACCCTATGTATGTAAGCCATTGGTTATCACTTTGAGCATGATAGTGAACGCTATCATTCGTATTTAGTACTGGTATCACAGTGCAAGTTTCTACAAAGGACCATTTTACCCAGTGATGTTCAGAAACATTTGTTTGAAACAATTTGTCATGTTACCCATTAGATAAACATAACATTGATAATTATGTGATAATAAAACTAATTGGTTAAACATGTTTACATTCATCTTCTATGTCTTACCTGAACTTCCCAAATCAAAACATTTTTCCTAAACAACGGTAAAACCTTTAGTCCACTTGCTCGTTTCACTAAAACCATCAATATGAATTTTACTGTTATGAGTGAATGATTCGCTGTCACTTGCGCTAGATCTACAGTGAAGTAAAGTTTTAACGTTGAACGGCATTACCTTTTTAGTAACGGATTAACGATAAGCGAAGTTAACTTTGTGACTAATGTTGCGGTACACAGATATGTTACAGAACCGCATCACCCCTGGCCTATGGGATAAATACCTGCTGGAATGTACGACTTTAATGCAGGATGGCAGCAGACCGTATTATTCGTTTCGGACCTCATCTACATCTACATCTACATGGGATACTCTGCAAATCACATTTAAGTGCCTGGCAGAGGGTTCATCGAACCACAATTATACTATTTATCTCCCATTCCATTCTCGAATAGCGCGCGGGAAGAAAGAACACCTGAATCTCTCTGTTCGAGCTCTGATTTCTCGTATTTTATTCTGATGATCATTTCTACCTATGTAAGTGGGAGTCAACAGTATATTTTCGCATTCGGAGGAGAATGTTGGCGATTGGAGTTTCGCAAGTAGTCCACGCCGCAGCGATAAGCGCCGTTGTTGTAATGATTCCCACCCCAGATCCTGTATCATTTCCGTAACGCTGTCTCCCCTGTATCGTGACAATACGAAACGAGCTGCCCTTCTTTGGACTCTTTCGATGTCCTCCGTCAAACCCACCTGATAAGGATCCCACACTGGGCTGCAATACTCCAAAAATGGACGGACAAGCGCAGTGTATGCAGTTTCTTTAGTAGTTCTGTTGCATCTTTTAAGGGTTCTGCCAATAAAACGCAGTCTCTGGTTCGCCTTTCCCACGATATTATCTACGTGTTCTTTCCAGTTTAGGTCTGAAGTAATAGTAATTCCTAGGTATTTTGTGGAGTTTACGGCCTTCAAATTTGATTGATTTATGTTGTAAACAAAGTTTAATGGATTTCTTTTCGTACTCATGTGGACGACTTCACACTTCTCATTATTTAGAGTCAATTGCCAATTTTTACACCATACTGATATCTTATTCAGATCGTTCTGCAGTTGGTTTTGATCTTCAGATGATTTAACTAGACGGTAAATGACGGCGTCATCTGCAAACAACCTAAGAGAGCTACTCAGATTTTCCCCTAAATCGTTTATGTAAATAAGGAATAGCAGAGGACCTATAACACTACCCTGTGGAACGCCCGATATCACCTCTGTTTTAGTCGATGCCTTGCCATCGATTACTACGAACTGTGTCCTCTCTGACAAGAAATCCCCTATCCAATCGCAAACTTGGGGCGATACACCATAACCACGCAATTTGATTAAAAGCCGTTTGTGAGGTACGGTGTCAAAAGCTTTCTGGAAATCAAGAAATACGGAATCGATTTGCGAACCCTTGTCGATAGCGCCCATCACTTCGTGTGAATAAAGAGCTAGTTGTGTTTCGCATGAACGATATTTTCTAAATCCGTGTTGACCTTGGGTCAATAGATCGTTCTGTTCGAGATAATTCATAATATTTGAATACAGGATATCTTCCAAAACCCTACTGCAAATTGACGTCAATGAATTAGGCCTGTAGTTTAGTGGGTTACTCCTACTGCCTTTCTTGAATATAGGTGTGACCTGTGCAACTTTCCAATCTTTTGGTACAGATCCTTCTATGAGAGAGCGGTTGTATATGACTGTAAGTAAGGAGCTATCGCTTCAGCATAATCAGATAGAAATCTAATGGGTATACAATCCGGACCAGAAGACTTGTTCTTGTTAAGTGATTTTAGTTGCTGCACTACTCCGATGATATCTACTTCTACGTTACTCATTACGGCATCTGTTCGTAATTCGAAATCTGGAATATTGGTTTCGTCTTCTTCGGTGAATCAGTTTCTAAAAGCTAAGTTTAGTAACTCTGCTGTAGTAGCGCTGTCATCGGCAGGATCGCCATTACTATCACGTAGTGATGGTATTGTTTGTGATTTGCCCCGCGTATATTTGACATATGACCAAAACCTCTTTGGGTTTTCAGTCAAATTACGAGAAAGAGTTTCGTTGTGATAAATATTGTAGGCATCTCGCATTGAAATCCTCGCTAAATTTCGAGCTTCTGAGTACGATCGCAAATCCTGGGGATTTCGTGTTCGTTTAAATTTAGTATGCCGTTTCCCTTGCTTTTGCTTACCTCTTGGTAAGTATGGAAGTGCGATTACGCATGTCAATCACATCGCGATTACGGGCAGCATGGGGTTCACACCTGAACCTCAGGACGTGCGCTAGCAGCGCATTTCGGGTTTTTCAAGCGTCAACTTCGCGTCGCAATATCTCGGGATGTAATTGGAATATTGTGATGCAATCAACGCCATTGTTTATGTGATTTGTCAAGCTATGGATTTCTGAAGAAAAGATATAGGGTCTCCATTTACAAAAACAGAAGTTTGTGTTAAAAAACACATTTGCTTTCGTTTTAGAATGTTTCCAAATTTGTACATTCATGGGCCCCAACCGTACATTGATACCGGTGAAAGTCATTTTCCAATAGCTGTTATTGTTCCAGAGATAGTTTGGGTGGAAAATATAGCTGGGACACCCTGTATATGAGGAGTAACACTATTCAAATGTCACTTCTTAATAGTGCTATCAATCACCTACCTGTCGAACTGCATACACCTGGTTACTCTTATTGCGGACCAGGCACAAAGTTAGCAAAACGACTGCAAAGAGGCGATGCTGGAATCAATAAACTACACGCAGCTTGCAAACAACATGATATTGCGTATGCAAAACACCCAAACAGTTTGTCTGGCAGACATAGAGCGGACTTGATTGCAGCAGATAAAGCAGTGTAAAGAATAAAGGCCTCAGACGCTAAGATCAGTGAAAAATAGCTACTCTAGCGGTGGCTGAGGCAATGAAGGCTAAAGTTAAACTCGGTATGGGTATTAATAATAAGAAGACGAATATGAATAAGAAGAAGAAGAAAAATATGAAGAGGAATAAAAAGATTGGAGATAATGAGGTGAAAAAAATTCGCACTGGTCTTAAACCTGGTGGAGCTGTGAAAGCAAAGAAGAAATGACGCATATTAAAGCTTCCCAAGAGAGGTGGCTGTTTGCCCCTCATTCCGATTTTCGCATGTTTATCAGCACTTGGCAGTCCGGCAGGAGGATCTGTAGGTATTGCTTAGACCGTTGTAGATACGAAAAATGCTCGCAAAGAGCTGTCGGAGTTGCAAAAAGAGTAAAAAGAAGAAGAAAAAGAGACAAGTGAAACAGATTAAAAAGAAGAAGAAGACTGATGTAAAAAAAAAGTGTTGACTCCTACAATCGAGAACCTAACGAGAATGGGCAATAGTGTGCTATAAATACCAACGTCTCTCTTTCAAAATTGCTACCAAACTGCTTGTCTCATCGATCCCTAGACTTTGACATATATAATTTTTTTTTCTTTTTATCACGGAGCACTTTTCTCTCTCTGACGATCATTTACTTTTTTTCGGACAAGAGAGAGAGAGGGAGAGAACAGCGTCTGTTAGTATCTTCCGCCACCATTATTCGTGCAGCCATTGTTGTGAATTTGTTAACTTGTGCATGTTCATAACCTGCTCTGATAAAACCTGTACGTGTTGCCTTGTGAGAGCCATCTTTATATTCACGATCGACTACTAAATGAGGATGGATCGGGAGGGGCTACTGATATTCATTTAAACAAAAATTGTATGCTTCACTTGTTTTCTAAAATTCAATATTATTTGAATAACAAGCAAATAGAAAATGTACGCAATCCTGGAATTGTAACGCTGATGAAGGTGTATGCCTCATTCACACCGAGTGAAGCTAATGTACTGCAAAATGCAGTATGGGGAAAGATAGGAGGAGTGAAAGAATATGTTAACTCCGATGGACGTTTCAGCTTCTGCATTCCCCTGAGCATGGTACTCGGCTTCGTTGAGGATTATAAAAAGATTATTGTAAACGCTAAACATGAACTTGTGTTGGTTCGTAACAGTCATGATGCAAATAGCATTAGCACAGATACTGCCGATACTAAGTCGAAAATTGTGATTGAAAATATTTCCTAGGATATACCTGAAATTGAGGTGTCTGAAAAAGAGAAAATATCATTAATGAAAATCATAAAAAAAAAATTATCTAAGGCTGAATTTGGCATTTTGCCACTGGGAAGTAACTGAATGCGTCGCGCCACAAGTTGATTGTGGCAAGTAAACTGCAAGCCGGGTCTCGAAACCACTCAGTACGTAACTATCGCATTTCAAACAGACAGGAATGCCATCAACACTGACTGTAGTACATTCGACGCTATAGATTTGACAAAATTAGAGATAAAACTGAACTCATCAAAATATCCCTTCGAGGACTACTCGGTTAACTTTACCACGAAGAACACGGCGCTAGCGTATGCAATGTATAGTAAATTTCAGTCTGTGTATTATGAGACAAGTGGAAAAATTGTAAATCCTCTCATGAGTCATAAACAGTTTCAGAAATGTCCAATTCATGCCTTTAATTGCTCACGACAAGAAGAAAACCTGGCATCTTCTAACTCTGATATGCAAATTCAAATGATACTAGAAAAACCATTTCCAAAGAATACAGTGGCATACTGTCTGGTTATTCCTAGCGTTGTTATTGAAATGATACCATCAACATTCCACGTTAAACGAATGGAATAGCGTGAAAAAAAAATTAGAATGGGAACAGTTTCAGAAATGTCCAATTCATGTTCAAAAATGTTCAAATGTTTGTAATTCTATCGGACCAAACTGCGTGGTCATCAGTCCGTAGCTTACAAACTACTTAAACCTAGGTAAACTAACCTAAGGACAAACACACGCACCCATGCCCCAGGGAGGACTCGAAGCTCCACGGCGAGCAACCGCGCGCTCCGCAGCGAGACGCTTTAGACCGCTCGGCTACTCCACCGCGGCTCCAATTCATGTCTTTGCTCACGACAAGAAGAAAAACTGTCGTCTTCCAACTCTGATATGCAAATTCAAATGAAACTAGAAAAACCATTTCCAAAGAATACAATGGCATATTGTCTGGTGATCACTGACTGTGAAAATTAATATTTCAGATGTTGCCTTTATTTTTAGGAGAACTATTCTAGCCTCTGTTGCTTTCTTTATGAATGAAAAAAAGAGAAAGAAAAAGAAACAGATACTGTACTGGCAGTTCGCCGATGGAGTCAAGACCGATCAGACGCAATTTTACTAATTTTACAAATCTTGGAAAAAGAAGCGCATATCAAGTTGTTGTACCTCAAGATTATAGCCTGGAATTTATAATGCCGGCCGCGGTGGCCGAGGGGACTGAGGCGCTCCAGTCACGGTCTGTACGTCCACTACAGTCGGGGGTTCGAATCCCCCCTCGGGCATGGATATTTGTGCCGTCCTCAGTCTTAGCTAGGTCATAAGTAGTTTGTAAGCTTAGGAACTGATGACCCCGTAGTTAAGTCCCATAAGTTCTACAAACATTTCAACATTTGAATTTGAATTTACATTGATGAAATAAGGAAGAATTTTCGATGTCTAATTCACTGTAAAATTACTATTGAGAATTCACGTTGCTCGTACATTAGATTTTGTCTTCTTCAAGGTTGAAGAAAGAAAATATTTCTTCTATTATTTGAACAACTGACATGGGGTAAATAAGCAAACATCTTCCTAACACCTAGAATCGAAACAAAAGGGAAGAAAAGTGATACATCAGTAGTGGGGTAAAGATAGTTCTGGCGCAGTGAGAATTGCGGGTTGACGTTAGTGTCATTGATGCCAGGTACCGCTACTCCCTCCACCCCTCCTCCCTCGGCCGCTTGCCAAACCGCTGATGTACCGTTACTCCCCCCACCCTTCCACCCTTCCGCACTGGAACAATAATGCACGTAAGGATGATTGTCATTGAACATGTAATTGCACATAGTAAGACAATGACGCTCGTAAGGACAAATAAAAAGTAATGTTCTCGTAAACGACGTAACTGCCTCCGACAGCCGCGCTCTTGGCTGAGTTCCGCCCCCACCTCCACCGCCGCCCCCCACAAACTGATCACTTGTGCCAATGCCATCCCCACGGCCCCAATTAATTGTATTAAATTTGCATCTCAATTTAATTGTAACAGTCGGCCGCAGTGGCCGAGGGGACTAAAGCACTGCAGTCACGGTCTGCAAGGCCGCTATGGTCGGGGGTTCGAGTCCCCCCTCGGGCATGGATATTTGTTCCATCCTTAGGATTAACTAGTTCATAAGTAGTTTGTAAGTTTAGGGACTAATGACTCCGTAGTTAAGTCCCATAAGCTATACAAACATTTGAATTGTAACAACCTATGTTTTTAACAATAACAAGGGAAACTGCCTCCACAGGTGAGCACTTGCATGAGTACAGCCCTAGCCCAGCCACCAGCCCCGACCCCACCTAAATCCCACTGACAGCCCTAAAGATTGCCGCCCCCCAGCACGATCTGCTCAGAGACTTGAACCTGTGCCCCCCCCCCCAGAAACAAATCTTTTTATCAAAGTTATTACTTATCGACATACAGGTTGCAATACACCAACATTGGAAAAAAGGGCGCCAATTTTTGCGCACTTAGGACAGTACAATTACCTGGAATAACATCAAACATGTATCTGAGAGTTTCCTAAACAAATCTCTACCGACCCTGCCCACCGCCGCCCCCAGTTATTTCTTATACCTAATTTGCATATTAATTGCAACATCCTATGTTTTAATTAGAACGTTTGGTATTTGTACATACAGTTCAATACAATGAACCTTAGGTACAGCTCGCAATAAAGACGCACCACAACGAAATTCGGTGTAATGCTACAGGTTTGTGTTGTACATTTATCGACAATTATTTAAAAACAAACATTTAGGACTAATGTTCTGTCCTTTGTAAATCGTTTGTTTACATGTCACAGCCCGCAAAGCAAAAAAATTCATAGTGCTACAGAAAAAAATACAACAGACCCACTTCCATTCCTTTTTTAAGGTAAATAGACCCACAAATCAAATAAATAAACACCACGACCTTCGATTGCTTTTCTATTAAGACAGCGGAATATATGTTGAATTATGCTTTAGTGTAATATTGTAGCTGGAGAAATATTTAAATCCAAACACATCGCAAGGTTGTACGACCCCTGCAACTAACCACGTCTTTATTTTTAAGAGGAAATCTCATCGATAGATCAGACATTTAGACCCCACACAAATAAGTACAACATGCAATGACTTTGATGTATCTTACCAGGCGATCTTATGAATCTTAGATCAGGGTATAGAGGAAGAAAGAGAGCTGATAAAATAGAATATAAACGCCTCTAGTTAGGGTCAGGACTATACTAACCACAGAATCGAACCAATCATCGACTGTATTTTCCAGATAGAAGCCGATGCAGACGTTAACGGCCACACAACATATCTCTGAGAATCCAGTAAAAATACACAATGGAGACACAGGACACTGTCTTCAACTCTTATTACATATATCTTATACACCACACCCACCTTACAGAATATATCCATAGTAACAACAGTCTACAGTATTATTAACCATCTAACCTTGTAGAATACATATTGTATCGTATCTGACTACAGATGCATCAGCGTACATCAATAACACTGCAGAAGCAATATAAGGTATCTTACGACACCATCAGACAATTCGCAAGTGTTATCTACACACTCCATCGAAAGGTAAAAGGATCTGGCAACAGAAGAATATTCCTAGATTTCTTATATTCGCAAACAACAACACCAAAAATTGCGCAGAGGGACGAAAAACTTAAAATGCAACAGACTGACCTCTCTCTTTTTAGGATAAATCAAGCTACTGAGCACAAAAATTCACACTACAACCAATGAATCATGTCCTAGTATGACTCCGACTCGTTCTCCAAATTATGCTTTTTAGTGATATTTCTAGGCGATAGAAAAACAACCCCACATAGGCGAGAAGTACAATGCATCCTTCGATTCTAGATGTTGGATAGATCAGACAGATCACGCACAACACAACACATCAAACATTCCGACTGAGAGATAAGTTTAACACATATTAGGTCTGCTGTAGCTTAACCAGCGATCCACTGAAAGTTTGATCAAGGTTTCGAGGAAGAAATGGAGCTGATGAAAATTGAATATAAAAGCATCTACTCAGGGTCCAGTGTTGTACTAACCACAGAATCGATACAATCATCGACTATATTTTCCAGATAGAATGCGATGCATATGTTAACGATCACACACACACACCCCTTTTACATGGGATCTCAAAACCAGATTTCGTAAACCGATTTCCCAATTCCGCTTTTGGTTGGTCATGTAAACACTCCAAAATCGATTCTGGAAATCCGCTTCTCTAAAGCGGTTTTCCAGTTCCACAATCGATTTTCGTGCCCATGTAAACGCAGCCAACAAAAACGGTTTACGAAAATCGGTTTTTGTCTTCCTGAAGATGTGTTGCATGTAAACGTAGTGACAACATACCTCAGAGAACCCGATAAAAACACGCAACAGAGAGACAGCTCCATGCCATTCTTATCCAGCTATTATTACATATATATTGTATACACCACTCCCACCATACAGAAATTATCCGTAGTAGCAAGAAACTACTGTATTATTAACCATACAGACCAAGTTAGTTTACCTGAAATACGATACAGTATGTATTCTGCAAGGTTAATCATATCGGTGACTACAGATGCATTAGCACACAACAATAACACTGCAAAATACATACTGTAACGTATTTTAGGTAAACTAACTTGGTCTGCATGGTTAATAATATAGTACACTGTTGCTACTATGGGTAATTTCTGTACGATGGGAGTGGTGAATACGATATATGTAATAAGAGCTGGATAACGATGACATGGATCTGCCTCTCCATTGCGTGTTTTTATTGAGTGCTCTGAGGTATGTTGTGTGATCGTTAACCTTCTAACTGGAAAACATCGATTCTGTGGTTAGTACAGCACTAGACCCTAACTAGATATTTCTATAGTCAATTTTTATCATCTCCGTTTCTTCCTCAAAACCTTGATCTAACTTTCAGAGGATCAGTGGTTAAGCTATAGCAGGCCAATGTGGTTGAACTTATATGTGAGTCTGGATGTTTGATGTGTTGTGTTGTGTACGATCTAACTGTCTGATCTATCAATATCTAGAGTCGAAGGATGCCTTGTACCTCTCACTCTTATGGGGGCTGTGTTTTCTTTCGCCTAGAAATATCACTCACAAGCATAATACTAGGACATGATCCGTTGGTTGTGATGTGAATTTTTGTGCTTCTGCAGTGTTATTGATGTATGCTGATGCATCTGTAGTCGGATACGATACAATATGTATTCTACAAGGTTAGATGGTTAATAATATGTTCAAATGTTTGTATAGTCTATTATAGTCTATGGGACTTAACTACGGGGTCATCAGTCCCTAAACTTACAAACTACTTATGAACTACTTACGAACTAGGACGGCACAAATATCCATGCCCGAGGGGGGATTCGAACCCCCGACCGTAGTGGCCGTGCAGACCGTGACTGGAGCGCCTCAGTCTCCTCGGCCACTGCGGCCGGCTTCGTTTTGTCCTAAAAAAAGGGTTAGATGTGGGTGTGCTGTAGTCACTACGTTTACATGTAACACATCTTCCGGAAGACGAAAACCGATTTTCGTAAACCGTTTTTCGCTGTCGTGTTTACATGGCACAGCCTGAATCGGATTTCCTAATCCACTTAAGATGGCGGCTGAAAAACAGCTGATTCAGTCCCCGATTTAGTCAGCATAATCGCTATTTTTCTTTACTTAAATACACAGATTTATTCTCACTCTAATATTAATACTTTTATTTCACATTAGAAAATATCACTCTGCCCATATGTGCCAAAAATTCTTACCAAAAAAACGCAATATGACAAGCCAAGAACGCTTCAAAAACGGTTGCGTTTACATGGGCACGAAAATCGATTGTGGAACTGGAAAACCGCTTTAGAGAAGTGGATTTCCAGAATCGATTTTGGAGTGTTTACATGCACTACGTTTACATGGAACACATCTTCCGGAAGACGAAAACCGATTTTCGTAAACCGTTTTTCGCTGTCGCGTTTACATGGCATAGCCTCAATCGGATTTCGTAGCTCACTTAAAATGGCGGCTGGAAAACAGCTGATTCAGTTCCTTATTTAGTCTGCACAATCGCTATTTTTCTTTATTTAAATACGGAGATTTATATACAGTTTAAATATTTATACTTTTATTTCACATTAGAAAATATTGCTCTTTCCATATGTGCCGAAAATTTTTAACAAGAAAACACAATCTGACAAGCCAAGAACGCTTCAAAAACGGTTGCGTTTACATGGGCACGAAAATCGATTGTGGAACTGGAAAACCGCTTTAGAGAAGCGGATTTCCAGAATCGATTTTGGTGTATTTACATGACCAACCAAAAGCGGAATTGGGAAAACGGTTTACGAAATCCGGTTTTGGGAGCACATGTAAACGGGGTGATGACCAACTAAAAGCGGAACTGGGAAATCGGTTTACGAAATCCGGTTTTGGGAGCCCATGTAAACGGGGTGAGTGTGAGCCTATGGTTTTGATGTGAAAATCGTCGATCTGTGGGTCCCTTTGCCCTAAAAAAGGATTACAGTTGGATCTGATGTGTTGTAGGCTGTTGTAGCACAGTATCTTTTTCGTGATGTGGGAATCGAGTTAGACGCATTCTAGATTTCTTCCCTCTGCGGAAAGAACATTTTACTCTTCTGCGGTGTTAGCTGTAGGTCCTAAGATCTGTAGGGTTATCAGTTGTGTTGAGGAGCACTCCAACGTCAATGTGATTAGCTAAACTATGTAATAGTTTGCATCTGCAATAGCTATTTCTTGTTAAGACTTATACCTTTTGGTGTAGACCGTTTCGGTTTTACACGTCTATGGATCTAGGAGAAAATACCGGAAGATAGGTTTAGTGTCAGAAGAGTAGTGCTTCGATTGGTAGAGTATCTGTTAGTTGGTCAGTTATCAGAGATTGACTTCTGTGCTGTGCTAGTCTACAGCTAAGCAAGCGTTCGTTTAAATCGTCGTTGTGCCTTACATTGGTGTATGGACTGGAGTTTGACTTTACATCGGAATTTACCACTCATCCAACTGTTTGTGTGTAAATAAAATAGGTTATCGCTAAGTATATTTACATCATGCAAGTTATAACGGCTGTTGTAGTCAACTCATACGGTAAATACCTAGTTTGTGTCAACTGCAAGGAAATGATCCATAGAAGTGTTGCATTATTTGTCAGTAATATGATTGTGCGTGGAGTCTCTTTATGATCTGTAGAGGTTAGTTAGAGATGTGTGTTGATGGAGCATTAAGAGCGATGGTATAGCCGTGACAAATCGTCCATTTGTTTATTCTTCTGGCTATTGATAGAAGCAATGTAATGTTCTATCTTCGTAAACTTAGGTCTCGTGTATTTGTAATCTAGTGCATATGATGTATCTTGGCTTGTGCGAAATACCGATGTCGATCTGTTTAGTCGTACATTTCGTTCCAACCTAGAGGTGTTCTACATTTGTGGACTTCATATTGATACTTAGTAGTATGGTTATGTGTTAGGGCTGTGGTGTATTTATCCCGTCTTTTCGTGGTGTTTACGAGTGGAAGCCACTCAGTAGCATAGCGTGGACGCTTGTAGTGGTAAATTAGTGTTCTTCAGTAGAGAAGCATCGAATTCGATAAACCCCATGGTTAGGTGATTTAACGCTGGATAGTTACCTTCGTTGAAAAGCGTGGTTAATCGTTTGTTTAGTCTCTAAAGGACTGCTATTGGCGTTTGATAAAATTGTCAGGTGCTGTATTAGTTCGAAATGGTATACACTTTTTTTTTATTTTCCTTTTTTTTCGTTGTTTGTTATAAGGATTAGACATATATATAAGAAAAGAGCTGTTCTATTTGTGTCAGTCATTTTTACAATGTAGTTGGGTGTGGAACAGATGTATTTTATCTGGAGTATTGATTTGTTAGAAGGGGTTATAAGCTGGCTGTTTGTGCTCGAGTGCCTGTTAAATGTACGAGGTATGTGGTCTAGTGACTGATAGAAAACTCTTCAGAAATATCGTCTGGTGGAGAATGCAATGCAGAAAGAAGCATGATCAATCAAGTTAGATGTTCGAGAGGGATCCACCAACGACGCAGAGTTACCAAGATGTCACGGCTTGCTAGTTAGTCTACAACTTTAGCAGAAAAGACCTGAGAGGGTTAGAGCCTTTTGTTGTAGTTTGCTCTTTCTGTTGGCGAAGGTTGTTGTTACATAGAGGGTCACAAGCTAGTTGGGATAGAATTTCAGTAAAAAGTGTTTGAAATACTCTAAAATATGCGATGCAGTGTCTGTTTGCAGTTGTGGATGATGATGTGTTGCGATAGACCTCTGAAGAAGTCGATTTAGGATTATGTTTTTGTGGAGGTAAAAACTTTGCGCTGTGTACGTTACGAAGTAATGTCTGTTGATTGTGTATTAGTGGTGTTTAATTTCTGACTGGTGTCAGATGTTTGCGATGGTAAATTATTACTGATCATTCAATTTATAAATGCATAGTAAATTCAACAAGTTCGTCATTGCAAGCCACGGAGACAAGTCGACGTTACTATTTCTCCTACCTTGCGGCAGCATTGTGAGAGCACTCAGAATACTGGAGAAACTGGACAGGGAAACACTGGAGAACATCCAGCAAACCATTTGGCTGTACTTTATAAAGTGGGGCTAGCCTATGTTAAACTAGATGTTGTAATGGAGGAGCTCCCATCTCCTGCTTTGTGTAGGTGGCTTTTTATCTCCTGTATTTGGGCACCCCTCAAGATTTTACTGGGATTTATTTTTTAGCACACTGGAAATGTGTGAGTTCCTAGTATCCACCCATTACTTTTGCCTTGAAAGATACTGTACAGGGAACAGCAATGTGATTGGGCAGTTGGACTCGGCAGTTTAATGTAACTGACGACGAATACATTTATTTGTCGAATCAAGAGTTCTGGTAGCAATAAAATTACCGGTATTCACCTTATCGATTTTATAACAGGCGTTTCGGGCTGGAGGCTACAATTTACACTTACGGACTAGATCTGAATACTGTTTAAATGAGGATAGCCTATATTTACAAAGTGCAGCCCTGTACTGTGTGTCAATCCCATCCATGTGGCCTCAGCTAACAAATTCCCCAGAGAGCAGTCGTGTTTCGTTTTTGTAAATTGTTTGCTGGGCTAAGAATAACAATGAAAATTGACTGGTGTTTCCGTAAATCTAGCGAACTCCTCTGTCCCATAGCATGTTTGCAGTCTTAAGGGTTAGTTGATCGGTACATTGCGTTTGCATGGTAATCAGAAAAAAAAACATGTAGATATATGATGATTGATGTATGCATATCTGTCGCGTTTTATTGCATTGTGGTGACCTCGTTTGTGATCATTACGTTACACATACGCTGTTGTATTGTAACCAAAGAATTGTAGACACATCACTGTCGATGCCTGTTTATCTGACTCTCATCTCGCACTGTGTGCTGTCGTTTTGGAGACCTAACGGGTACTACTATCGTATTTAAGTTGTTTAAACGATTTTGATTGTGTAATACTATTCCGAGAGAGGATGATAGCTCAGAAGACTTTGTTGTTGAATGTTTTGGCCTCTAGAGGGTCTACTAAATTTCGTTGAGTTTAAACATTGTCTACTATTATTATTAGGATGGATGATCTGTCATCGTCTGTACTTTGACATAGGACTTCGAAATATGCGAGGTTTGTTGGTGTTTTGCTGTGATGGCTATAAACTTTTCTTTTAACGATCAGGTGTTGCGGTGTGTGGGTTAGCATTCTAGGTATCTTGATTTGTGCTAGCCATGTACTTGTAATTATCGATTTAAAAAATAAATCCGAGTTCAGTTTAGGGGAATGAAAGAAAAAAATCACAGGAATGGAGCTTGGAGTAGGAATTTTTGTCTATATTTTGGGTAAAGGGTGGGTCGAATCTGTTCTACAGAACTGACAATCTTTGTTGCATTGGGCAGGTAAAGTACTACCTCAGTTTTGTGATTTCTGTATTGTCGAGTGTCATTTCGAATAAGGATGCTGTTAGGTTAGTGCTTTCGAATAAAAAAAGTTTTAGTGTAGACGGTCGGAAATCGGTAAACTGCTGATCTTAAATTATTTCACGCATTTTTTGTTGTTTATTGTAACTCTCCAAGGAAATACCATTGTATAATAGGGTTTTGTTGTGACCTCGTCACCTTTTATTGAGTACTCGTCCCGGTCTAGTTGTCAGGAAAGGTACTGGTGCAGGAATCGATTGTCAGCCAAAACATTTCTATAGATATTAGCATTACAAGTTTTATTGACTGAAAATTACAATGATACTCAACTTTAGAACATATCTTTGTTTCTTCTCTCTTCTTGCTTCACGCTTCTTGCGGTGTCTTCCTTATGATGCTAGCTACGCTGAGACCTAGTTACTGCTTCGTTCGTAGCCGAGTTCTGACCTAGTAACTGCCTGAGTTCTGACTAGTAACTGACAGGCCGTCCAGACGTATATCGGCCTAGATATAGCCGCTTGTAGAGGGCGCGCATCTTCAATTACTATCTCCAGGATGCGCGGCACCTGCTTGAGATTGACTTTCGGTCGATCGCTGCCTTCTCCACGATCGTTGTCTTACGTCTGGTGTGTGGCGCTGACTTCACGCCACAACAAGTTTAGTTTTTTTTAAAACGTCTTCTGGAGTGCTCGATTATCGGTATTTGACCTGTGTCAGATAAATGTTGTAAAGAATTGTTTGCATTGTAACAGGACATGGTCGTTAAAGAGAGATTCCTTTGCTATGTTCAGATGGGTATATGCAAGGAAATGTGTACTGCTATGGCCAGGAAATAAGAGGTAAAATTAAACTACCTGAATTCTCGGAAGACACAGAACTGGATATTAAGGGGTTTAAAGGAAGACCGAATACTTACCTGTCGAAATACTTGATGGGAGACGGTGATACATCAATCTAAGGAAACGAAACAGGGCATGATCGCGAAAGAGAGTATAACATTTCGGAAATTGATAATTTTAAGAGCGACCACAAAGTGCAGTAAATATGATTTCTAAGAGAGAGCAAGTTGTTTTTCTGTCTGAGTCCAGTCAGGACGTCTGAGAAGATCGCTTGCAGATCTAAATTTAGACGCATTACCTCCAGGTATAACGGCGTTTGAGTGACAGAGCAACTTTCACAGCATGTTAGAGAGGGGCCGACACTGACTGCAATTGTCAGGCACTCAGCTGGGCTAAATCCAAAGTAGTGCGTTTAAATAAATGCTATGTATGCTATCCCCATCAAAGTGGTGTGTCCACAGAGGTCTTGCATTGAAGGTTTTGTTGTCTCTTAGATCATTTGGATATGTAACTCGGATGTTATTTGAGAAAGAATGCTTAAAACGTTATGATATTTTGTTTAAAAATTTAGCATATTTTTATAGAACTGTTTTATGTAGCTTGCATAGATAACACTGTATGTTTTTGGTTGCATTAGGGATCAAGTTGTTCTCAAGTTACTCTTAACACGTCTAGACATCTAAAGACTGTCAAGATGGACACACACTAGTTTGTGGTGATCGTTACCGTTACATTCTAACGTGCGCTATTTTTAACATGTTTGTTGGCTGTTGCAAGTATCGTTTATACAGTTATTTTGCCCATGCACCTTAGGGAGCAAACGATTTACGAAAGACAGAACGTTAGTCCTAAATGTTTGTTTTTAAATAATTGTCGATAAATGTACAACACAAACCTGTAGCATTACACCACATTTCGTTGTGGTGTGTCTATATTGTGAGTTGTACCTAAGGTTCGATGTATTAAACTGTATGTACCAAATCCAAATGTTCTAATTAAAACATAGGATGTTGCGATTAATATGCAAATTAGGTAAAAAATAATTGGGGGCGGTAGTGGGCGGGGGCGGTAATGATTTGTTTAGGAAACTCTTAGATACATGTTCGATGTTATTCCAGATAATTGTACTGTCCGAAGCACTCAATAATTGGATCCTTTTTTCTGATGTTGGTGTAACACAACCTGTACACCGATAAGTAATAACTTTCGGAAAATTAAAAAAAAAAAAAATGTTATGGCGGAGGTGGTGTGGGGGGAGCAGTTTTGAGTCCCTGACCGGGTGTGCTGGGAGGGCGGTAATCTTTAGGGTTGTCGGTGGGACGAAGGTGGGGGCGCAGGATGTACAAACACAAGTGCTCACCTGTGGAGGCGGTTGCCCTTGTTACTGTTAAAAATACAGGTTGTTACAATTAAATTGATATGCAAATTTAATACAATTAATCAGGGGCGGTGGGGTTGACATTCGCACAAGCAACCAGTTGTGATGGTGGGGCGGGGGGCGGTGTAGGTGTGGGTGGACTTCGGCCGAGTGCCTGGCCATTGGATGCGGTCATGTAATTTATGAGAACGTTACTTGTTATTTGTCCTTAAGAGCGTCATTGTCTTACTAAGTGCAATTACATGCTTTATAACAATCATCCTTAAGTGTGCTATTGTTCGAGTGTGGAGGGGTGGGCGGCATAACAGTACATTGGTGGTTAGGCAAGTGGCCAACGGAGGAGGGGTGATGGGAGTAACGGTACCTGGCATCAATGACACTAACCTCGACGGTCGATTCTCACTGCGCCAGAACTGTCATTATCCCACTACTTACGGCGGTGGAGACAACTATGTTAGTACTCACTGAGAAGTCAGACACGAAAGAGCTAATTTATCATAAGGATGACATTCATCTAAGTGTCTGTTCTTCCTAATGATCGAGCGAACATGGAGTGTGTTAATATTTTTTCTATTTACCGTCAATTGCGTTCTTAATTTCCGTATTATTAAGCAACAAGTTGCAAAAATTGAAATAAATGTCATCCCATTTGCCTGCAGTCATGAGAAATCGTCTCGTAATATGTGTAGATGTTACTAAGAATCACATAATTTCTGCTGCAAACTACAATTGGAACAGCGAGTTCAGAAGAAGAAAGTAATGAAAATATACAAGAGTTGAACCACACTGACGCATGAAGCCAGACCCTCTTATCGGGATGCACTTTTCTGTAACGCTTTATTCGTCGTTGTAGGTATGCGAAGATTACAGAAAAATCACATGAATGAGTAACTAGAAGGATTTAAGCTGATTTTAACGTAACGATTTAGATACGTTGGATTGCAGAAATCAAATTTTATTTTATGTACAAGTTATCTATAATACAGTTTGTTGAAGTTACAGGATCAAGCGACACCAAGTTTCTGCCCATCTTCTGAGACCCCCTCCATACCTCTCTCTCTCTCTCTCTCTCTCTCTCTCTCTCTCTCTCTCTCTCTCTCTCTTTTTCTCTCTCTCCCCATTCACCTCGTCCTCCCCTCACCTCAGTGTGCATAACTTCCTTGACGCTCTATATGTCTATTTCAGACTGAATGTGCAGTAGAGCATAAAGTAAAAATTAGAAAAAATCAAACCAAGAATTTCCAGACTTTTGTATAACTACTCTTCCTTTATATAAGAGGTGATCGGAAATTTCCGTTACAAACTTTGAGGCCGTATATAAGGGAATGAAGAAATACTAATCTGATAAGAAACCCATGTCCGGGAATGTCATCTATTGACGCTATGACCATTAATTTGTAACACTGTGAAACATATCTAAACTACTGCATGCTCTTTGCTTTTCATATTTTAGAAGGACATAACATGGACCAAAACAGAATGTCTAGTAAACATGGGCTCTAAAATGCATACCTTAGAGCTTATTTTCATATTTGGTTGTCTTACTGTTTACAAGTCTTTTCATTTGTAGTGTCCATTTTTTGCAATCCTATTTCTTTTGTCCAAACAACCTACTCTCATAATATGGAAAGCAAAGAGCTTGCAGTAGAAGAGATTTGTTTCGAGATTCTAACCTCCTTGTTTGTTTCACGTTGACAAAGATAAACAAGTGCTCACATTGTCATTGAATGAAATTTCCGGACATGATGTCCTTATCACAATATGTACTCACTCTCCTGTAAGAGTCCTTGTAATTTATAATGGGGAATTCCGGAAACCTTTATATCTAAAAAATATATAGCTCATGTGCTTCCGAATGTTCATCAGAGTCTGGTGCAAAAATTTGTAATTTTCCCTTTATATACTGTGCTTAGATATATGCTTCATATATTTTATATAACTATCAAACGTATTTTTGTTATGAAAACACGTGGCAGCAGGACTGTCATAAAAATGAATTGAACGTTACACAAGGTTTCCATTTATTTTAGTTATTTGCAACTCGCACAGGGCGGCAGTTAAGGCTTGCGCTGGTCCAGCTGCTGCAGCTGAATCAATTGGTAGGGAAGATACATTGCTGGTATTCATCACCATTGGCAAAGAGATTGGATCACATTTCAGACTAACAGGGAAAACACTTTCCGCTAACACTTAGAACTTTTGGCAGAGTAACGATTGCCCTGCTTATTTAGACGTATCCCACGAGTAGTGAAGTACTTTCTTTCCGCGTCTTCAATATTGAGGGGAAAATACGCATTTAAGTCGTCTTGCAGATCTTTCTGTACGCTATGTAGTTTGCTTTTTCGACGTCATTGTTCACACACAAAGATTGAATGAGGTCGTGGTTGTGTGGTATGCCGACAACAGTCACTTGGTCCCCTTATGAACGAACTGCTAAGTCTTAGTGCTAGTCTATGGGACTTAACTACGGGGTCATCAGTCCCTAAACTTACAAACCACTTATGAACTACTTACGAACTAGGACGGCACAAATATCCATGCCCGAAGGGGGATTCTAACCCCCGACCGTAGTGGCCGTGCAGACCGTGACTGGAGCGCCTTAGTCTCCTCGGCCACCGCCGCCGGCTTGACTTTCCAATCTGATATTATTGGCTTACAACCTTTTAACTCTTCTTGTAGAGCAGCTCCAGGTTTGACAACACTTGTAATATTGAGATCTTGCTGGAAACGAAGAATTCTCGCAATTCCTCTTCCGTCAATGTCAACAAGCAAAATTGTTTTTTTGACAGTCCTTTTTACGGACGTATTACGAATTATGCGATTATTTTCGTAGTAATTCAGATAAATAATCTAGCTCTGAGTTGGTAGACCCATTGGTTTTTTAACTTCACAGTCCGTAATGAGATATTGAAATCGAGTTGTTAACAGAACTTGGACTGTATTTATAAAATTGTTTTACTTGGAAATAATCACAGCAAGTATACTTATTTCTCACACAAAGATAAAAATAAAAATAGTTACCGTACAAAGGATAAATTGTGATCTACGTCAGTCATAAACATTGGTTACAAAGCTAGACTTTTTAATGTGTTCCACACTTTCTTCTTACAAATGATCACATATTGAAAGGTTTGCAATCCTAAGGGACCAAACTGGTGAGATCATCGGTCCCTTGACTTACAAAGTACTTACACTAACTCATGATAAGGTCAGCACACACTCCCATCCCCGGGACTCGAACCTCCGGAGGAAGCGGCCCCGCAATGCGATCACACGGCCATTCTCGCGTGGAACTAAAATGATCAGTTTCGTCGCCCAGGTCAACAGTTGTGGTCATCTCATTCTCAGCTGCTAATGATTAAGATATCTTTGGTCTGTTGTGCTCCTCTGCAAAGTTACAGTTTACCAATTTACTAAACGACCTTTCACCCATAGACAATGTGACTGGAATGGTACAAAAATTCTAATTGCAGTTCATAGTTTCAAACAAATTGCTTGAAGGTTTTTCTCATATGTGGAGCTGAGAAGGTTCATCGGACCTCTTTCTGATTGGGTACTGTACTATGGACGCTCTTCATGTGTACGCGGTGGCCGAGGGGACTAAGGCGCTCCAGTCACGATCTGCACGGCCACTACGGTCGGGGGTTCGAATCCCCCCTCGGACATGAATATTTGTGCCGTCCTTAGTTGTAAGTAGTTCATAAGTAGTTTGTAAGTTTAGGCACTGATGACCCCGTAGTTAAGTCCCATAGACTCTATAAACATTTGAAGATTTTTTTCTTCATGTGTATAATTTCTCCAACTGAGCTGTCTGAAGAATATTTTGTTGCAAGAATGGTGGTTTTAACTTTCAGTTCATCACTTCCTAGGTGTATGAAATCTAAAACTAGTGAAAGCAAATCAGTTAACAGCTCAAAAAATAGTTTTGTCAAGTCTGCTACGATAAAATCTATAACAGGAAGGAAAACAAATATTTTCAACTCCTTTGATTACGCTTCTTGCTGAACTGCTTCAGGTGTCTTTTCATCTGCAGAGGGTTTACTTGTCATAAAAATCTCTGATGTAATACCCGCTGCCTCGGCAACTACTTCACCTTCATCCAAAATGGTTTCCCACGAATCACGAAGGACCTGCAATTCATTAAGTAAATCTTTAATTAGTTGAATCTCTTCGTTGATGCAATTTTTTTTTATAATAACGTTTTTGTGATCAATAGAGGCCAAAATCATGTACTAAAATGATGACATCACGAGGCCTTTCAGAGATCCAAAAGTACTTCATGAGTCCCAAAATAGTATTTCTTGCCTATGGAGCTAATTTGGGCACTTTATCCACCTGGGACAAGTCTAAAAGTGTGAGTACTGAAGGATAGTGCTTCAAAATTGGCCGCATATACATACTGATGGAACTGCCAGCATAAATATCATTAAACTCTTATGATAAACGGTTTCTCGTTATGGCTATTAGTTAAATTATGTTGTAAAATTTAATTAGATAAAAATAGTGTTCTGGTTTGAATTATAGTTGAAACATTAATCTGCATGTGGCAGTGCCTGGGCCCAGGGGACCACCCATCCCCACCCTTGTGGGCGCCATGACTGTAATCAAAGGTGGCGTAACATAGTGACAAATGTAGATTGATAATTCTCTGGCATGGGTTCGAGTCGTACTACTTACGATATAATTTTTTTTTTTCATTTTAGCCTGTTATTCCTTCTAACATTAAACGTTTATTTGTGAATTTTGGCACCAGATGGCAGCGGAGTTTCCTCTCTGCATACTAACTATTCTGTGACCTGGGGTAAATTTACTAATGTCTAGGGACAGTAGTGCATCGGACTCCAGTTACCCGTACCAACCGATAGATGTCTCTGCGGTCGCAAGCTAAGTCTTGCAGAGACAACTTTTTCCCTTTCGTGTTTTCACGATTTTCTCCTTATAACTCGCGTGTTGCTATTTCAAAGTTACGGCACACTTAAGAGATATCAAAATCATATCGTTCTTAGTACAATTAATTGTAAATTACAGTCAATAAATGTCATATTGGCGAGTAACCCTCGATATTGATGGTAATATAAAACAGAGTCTTCATAACTGTGCTTCTTGTCCTTCTCCACTGACGACCAACTCCTTCGACGTATGCAACTCCTTTCCCTCCCGCTAAATTCCGCCATCTTTGTGTCCTTAGACCTCGAACGGGTCTACGATCGAGTCTGGCACTCTGGCCGGCTCTTCAAACTCCAAACCTATGCTCTTCCCATCAACCTCATCCGGGTCATTGCCTCCTTCCTCTCCAACCGCCCCACCTATGTTACCATCCACAACACCAACTGCCGTCTTTTCTATCCCTCTGCTGGTGTGCCCCAAGGCTCTGTCCTTTCTCCCCTCCTGTATCTCCTGTATACCTCTGATATGCCTAAACCTGCCCCTTCCATACACCTCTTCCAATATGCTGATGACACCGCTTTCCTTGCCTTAGCTCCCACCCTCGCCCATTCCAACCACCAGCTCCAAGAACACCTTGATCTCTTTGCCACTTGGTGCAACCAGTCGCTCCTGTCTATAAATCCTACAAAAACCCAGGCGATCATCGTACGTCGTACTACCTCCTCCTTCCGTCCCCGAGATTTTTATCTGACCCTCCATAACCGTTCCATCCGCCTCACCCCTACCTTAAAGTACCTGGGCCTCACTATTGATCGCACCCTCTCCTAGACTCCCCATCTCCGCACTATCCAAGAAAAAGCCCGCTCCCGCCTCCGCCTCCTCAAACTCCTTGTTGGCCGAACATGGGGCCTCAACCCTTCTACCGTCCTCTATACCTACAAATCCCTTATTCGTCCTATCCTCTGTGTCGCCCATCCAGCCTGGATCTCCGCTCCCCCATCCTTCTACAAATCTCTGGAGATACTGGAGCGCCATGCCCTCTGCCTCGCCTTCCGTATCCCCCTTTATACCCCCTCCCCTATGCGGATCCTCTATGATCTCATTCCTTTCCCCTGACTCGTTCTCTTTATTGAACATCTCCGCCTCCGTTACATGTCCCGCAAATCAGATCCGCCTAATCCTCTAGTCCATATCCTTCTCTCTGCACCTGGTCCGTTGCCCCACCTGCACCACTGTATTCCCCTGCTCTCCACTTGTCCACTCTCCAGATCCTTTCCCGTGGCAATTTCCGCACCCTCCCCCTCCCGGATGATGCCCTCCGACCTGACATCTACCCTTCATACCATCTGTGATTCTTCCCCCTGCTCCCTCTCCCCCTTCTCTCCCTGAGGGCCCCGACTATCCCTCCCTTCCCGTCCCTTCTCCCCTCCTTATTCCCCTAGCTGTCCCTCCGGATCCTCCTCTTACTGCCCTCCCCTTTCCTTTTCCCCCGTGGCTTCCTGGGACATCATCCACTGGCCCTGTGGCTCCTCCCCACCCTCTCCCTCTCCTCTCATCCCCTTTTCCCCCCACACCACATCTTCAATGCTCTGAGCGCCCCACCATCTATGGAACCTTCTTTGTGATTCCATGTGAGTGCTTCAACAGGTGTGGTGTGTTTTAGTTACATTGTTTTATTTTACAACAGTGGACGGCCAACCCGCAGCCGACACCATCAGTTTTAACTTGTGTATTTCTCCGAGTGTGTGTTGTGTATTTGGTTTTAACTCCAAATAACGGACGGTCTCAGCATAGCCGCCGCCCTACGCTCATTTTAATTGTGTGTGTGCCACTGACCTTCGAGCGGCCGTTTTTATTCACCACTATCGCCGTTCCAACTCTTTTATGTCGCCCCCGTTTCCCTCCATTTTATTTACTTTGTTTTATCTCCATTTTACATCTCCGATTTATGTATGCGTTATTTTCAAAATTTTATCTCCTTTATGTACTCTTATGTCAAATTTTATTTCTGTAGGCTGAAGAGCGCCAGTGAGCGCTGCCGGCCCGCCCCTTTTTAGGGAAATGCAAATCACAATAAAGAGAAAAAAAAACTGTGCTTCTTGTAGCGCAGCGAGTAAACGCATCATGTTGAGGAGCCGTTGAGCGTCGGCAGTGGATCGCTTCCCGGTCCTAACAATTTTTTTTCTTTTTTACCTTACTCCTAAAAGTTTTCTTACACTGTTATTAATTAATAGGAGTTTAGATTTTGCGGTATTTCAACATATTTCAGGATATAAGCGATTTCTCTAAAAAGTGCGATTGTATTCTTTAGTGCAAATAGCGTGAAATATGGGCCAACGAATTGTAAACATTGTTTCGTGAACTACCTGCACATAAACTGAAGACACACTATAATTATTCATGATCTAAATGTCATGCTGATTCGAATAATTTTATACAGAGGTTATGTACTAGAGTTGTGTGACAATTTTCGTTTCTTAATGAGCCTGAAATGCCTTGTTCCTTTTTTTGCAGCAGCTGTTATATACATTCTTCCGTCCTATATGCACTGTTTGTGAGATAATTGTACTAATACTGTACCCATTTAACTGATCTCAAGAGCTTTGTCTGCATTTTCTAGTAAATGTATGAAACTATTTGTACCAGCATGTCATTTGCAACATTCACTATAATAATGTGTCCACACTTTATGTGCAGGCACTGTAGTTCAGAAGACAGTGGCTGGCCACGGTGGCTAAACGTTCTGCGGCGCGTCAATCACAGTCTGCACGGCCACTACGATCGGGGATTCGAATCCCCCCTCGGGCATGAATATTTGTGCCGTTTTTATTATTAGCTAGTTCATAAGTAGTTTGTAAGTTTAGGGACTGATGACCCTGTAGTTAAGTCCCATAAGCTCTACAAACATTTGAACATTTAGAAGACAGTGTTTACAATTTGTTGGACCATATTTCATAGCATGTTCACTAAATAGAACAAACACACTCTCAATAAAAAGCGGCTGTACTTGCAAATATGTCAGAATATTGCAACTCGTAAATTCTATTTAATAAATGTGTCAGAAAACGTTTGGGAGTCAAGGTGAAAAATAAAAATATTGTCGGAAGCGAGAAAAGAAGCACTGCCCATACACACATGTTTTTCTTTTTAGTTTTTTCTTTTATTTTGCATTTTTCTCTTTTGTTGTTCTTTCCTTTTATATATATATTTCCCCTAAGCTCTGCCACTTCAGACGTTGTCTCCTATTACCTTTATTACCACCAAAATTTTACTAAATAAACCTACAAAACAAAATATCTACTTCCACTGCTCTTTCACTGTAAGCTAAATTCACATAATATCGCCAATTCTTCAGGCCCCAGCTTTAAACGACAAAAGAATACATTCAGTTTCCTCTAAAAGCCGATCCTTTCTGTCACCATCTGTGAAATAATAACTATATTTCATACGCCAGTACTATTCATTCTCATGTAAATGACACTCTAAAAGTAACACGTGAATATTCTCAATTACCAAATAGAAATTCATGTATAACCTCAGCTCTACTTTCTGCTTTATTTATTAGCAAAGTATCCTCTGCTTTATGTTGCGTCTTTTTCCAGTTTAAGTTTCGAACGTCAAGTTTTAGACTACTGGAAAGTCTTTACTAGTCATCAGAAATATCATGGAATATTACAGACACGCTTCTATTACAGTAATACTGAAGTCTTACAATGGTTCATATTTGGATTGTCAAAATACGAAGGTAGAAATCCGTAGAGACGCCTGTGGTAAATTTGGCCAGTGGTCTGTCAATTCCAGTGATCTCTATACAATTCAGGTGCCATCTAGTGGATCAATGGGTGAACTACTTCGACGGCTGTAATTCTTAGTAATTAGATGTCTCTGACATCTCGCTTAACTTTCCGCGGGAAGAATAATTACAGTGATTGTTAATTTCGAGTTCGTGCAGAATGGCGTCGTTTTGTAGTGTGAAAACAAACTCTTGGGCAGCCGAATCTTGGTTTGTAAGCCATTAATTTGTCAACAGATCTATTAGGTAAATATTTCTTAATATATATATATATACACAAAAAGTATATTTAAGCAACAAATAGTGTTTCGCAAAATTGATTTCAAGAGCGTGAGTGTGAATTTTCAGGGTAACTTCAGCCATGACAAAAATACATAGGAAAATATTAGGAGGGTGCGTATCTTGTTCAAATGTTTGTAAAGCTATGGAACTTGACTACTCTGGTCATCAGTCTCTAAGCTAACAAACTACCTGAACTAACTTAGGCCTACGCTAAGGACAATAAACACAACCATGCCTGAAGGAGGACTCGAACCTCTTGACGGCAAGAAGCGGCGCGCTCCGGGCAAATTGTAATAACAACCAGGATTATTTACAAAATGCTATAAGGGAGAATCAAACAGTAACATTATCGATACGACAAGCCTCTGAAATGTTTGCAGTACCAAGGACCACTCCCCAGGACAAAATACAACTAAAATCATAGCCTATAGGAAAAAATAGGGCGTCCTTGCATCCTTTCTTTTGTAGTTTATCAATTTTACCTTTATTATTTATTGTTAGGTACTGAAATTTTGAAATGTTTAAATATCGTAATACACATATTTATGTGCCTGACGAAAATAGTACCCAGTTATTAATTTATTTTACTTTGAAGAAGATGCTCTGTCTGGTTCATGGTCTTTCCAAGTGTGCTTTATGGGGTTTTCTTTTAACGCTAAAGGACTTAGAGACTGTTAGTAAAAAAACTTCTTGAATAAGGAGGGAACTATTCCGCCGATTTACAAAGAAAATTCGCCTGTAGAAGAGTGGGTCAGAGGATTTGTCCAAGATAATTTAGAGGAAGGTTCTCCAATATTGTAGCGTTAATTTGAAGTGGCCGAAAATAATGCAGGCGTGCATATTTTTGTATTTCATAACATTTCGTTCGTTGTTGATGTTGCCCCATTTCTAGGGAAACATTGGCCACTATGAAAAACTTTATGAAGCAAAGAAAATGTGAAGTGAAAATTTTCTTTATTATTTCAACAACATATGTACAACATACCACAGAGAATAGTCCTGGCTGAAACAAAATCATGGTCTCAACATTAAAATTTATGAAAACAGTAAAAAGTGGTCGAAATTAAGCCAGTTTACGGCCCTTCTGCACACGCCGCCATGTTCACAATGGAAGTTCATGATGGCTGATAATATGTGTAGTTGGCAGGTGGTGTGCAACATCAGTTGCTATAATACTCAATATACGGTACAACTGTAGACAGTCACATCTGTGTCACACTATGGAATATCTATAGGTCTAAACAAAAATTACTAATTTAGTTCCAGGGCACTGGCTCATACCTTCGCATTACTAAATAAATAAATTTAAAAAAATGAAAAAAAAACGTTATTTTATAAAACCACAAAACTTTACTATAAAATTGTATTTTGGATGTGTCGATTTACCTGAGGACAAGACAGCTCCGGGAACATCAGCATGATCTAAAAAAATGATTAGAAGTAAAAGGTGTGCCTCGGTTGCACAGTGGTAGAGTGCCAGACTACAAATCCAAAGGTTGCGTGTTCGATCCCCACCAGGTCCTAGGATTTTTATCTGTCACTTTCCACTACTTTCACCTCTGGCAGCATTGCTCATGTGAAAAATACCGAGTAGCACTGTGGTTCGGAACCCATGTTAAACTGTAGGTCCCCCTATAACTGGCTGGGTAAGTCAGTTAAGAGGTCGGAGGAAGGCAACAGCATACCACCTCCAAACAGGACCATGCCTAGTAAAGCACTTTGGTGTTCAAACCAATCTTCGGATTGTTGACTGCTTTACCTTTTTTACCTTAGAAGTAAAAGAAGATAAATGAATCTCAAACAGTAATGACCCACAAACTTGGAACTTCCTTTCATAAAGAATTATATAATTTGTGACAGGGAGTTTTTGCACATTCTGATAGCTGCGACTGAGGTATTAGGTCAAAATGTTTTTTTTTTTTTTTTTTTTTTTTTTTTTTTTTTTTTTTTTTTTTTTTTTTTTTTTTTTTCTTTCCAGCTAACAGTAGTAGTATTTCCAGTTTCCAATAGAGAACAATTTGGAATATACTGTGTCCATTTGGGTCTTAAAACCATCAACAAGTAATGATAAAATAGAAATGTTTCCTGCTAGTCTTTCAAAATGTAGTACTGAGCAACTTCTCTGAGGAAAACAGTTTTACTGATATGCTTACAACACAATGACAGTTTGGTCACATGTCACCAAAGATCTTAAACTGTTCATCAGTCACATGAACAACACGGGTCTGAACAACCAGTTCACTGTTGAAAGAGCATCAGAGAGAGATAGAGAGGAAAGCTGTCATTTTAGATGTTTTGGTTGAATAAAAATAAAAGTTCAACATTGTTACTTTCTTTTTGTACTGTTTTGCCCACAGTTGTTGCATTATATTGTAGTGTAGATATTTAGGTTATCCATCTATGCAACTGATTAATAATAGATTTTATTGCCATATGAATTTAATCAGTTGCATAGACAGGTAACCTAAATATCTACATTGTAATATGAAAGTTCAAGATTACGAAATACTAAATTCCATATAGTTTGTAGACTAAGCCATCACTGAAAGTAAGTACACACATTCTACATTCCTAAGAAAGTTGTTAGATTCTTGCAGTTTTCAAACTGTTTGGCATCGAGTCAGCCAACTCCACAATTTCACACTATGCCATTGGAGAGTGGTCATCTGTGGCTCCATAATCTCAAAGGAATGGCACCTAGCAGATTCACTAAGTTATGTTGTGATCCATTAAACAATTCCCCATTAAAAAAAAAGCCATAGGGCAAAACTGGCAGACATCCATCAGACAATGAACAGTACGTATGGTGGCAGCCGCTGCACGAGAGACGTTCTGTACCGTGGTGCGGGTTTCTGTCAGAGTACTGAGAGAGTACGTTTCATCAAGAGTCAACCAAAATATTGCTTCCTTCTATGTATATCTTGCAAAACAAGCACAAGGATAAGGTCAGAGAGATTAGGGCCCACACAGAGGCATACAAGCAATCACTGCTCCTGTGAACTGTACATGACTGGAATAGGAGGAAGTCACAATGGTACGAAAAGTATCCTCTGCCACACACCATTAAGGTGGCTCGTGGAGTATTGATGTAAATAGTCTCACAACCATCCTGGCCTTACCATATGGTAACCTATCATCCCTACATTCCACATCTAACACCTCCCCCCTCCAATCCTACACTTCCTACCTTTGTACCACCTCTGTTTATTTATTTAATTATCACTTTTTGATGCCCCCTTTCTCTACAGCCTTCCAAACAGCATCTCACATTCAACTTATCAGTACCTCCATGCCCCACAGAACATCCTATCCCCAGACTCGCCTTGTATCCCCAGCCCATCTCACTGTTAGAGACTATTCTGCCCAAGCAGCTGGAGACAATGTCATGTATGTGAGTTATGCCTAAGTGATTGTGCAGATGCTCCTTTCTGTTAGAGGCTGTGGCCGAAAATTTAAGTTGTGTGAATGCGATTGTATTTTCTGTATGCGTGCCTGTGGCTCAGCGATCATCTTTACAGTGTGTTTCTACCTATCTTCATTTTATTAATGTGTAATGACATTTACAAGGATCGTGTGGAGGAAGAAGTAGCTGAGATTGGTGTGTGAAAATTGCATACATTCTCTGAATGTTGTTATTTGTCGTTATTAACCCATAAATGGTATGATGGGGTCATGTTGAACCCCAGAGAATTTTGCTTTTTGTTTACATTGCTGTAGGTCACAGTACCTTCCAGAGAGTGTACTCTGAGCTGTTGAAGAGAGCAGTTTGTACACTGCAGATAAATTGGATGAATGTACACCAATTATTTTTCATTCACTTGGCGTCAGACTGACAGCAATTTACAAAGTATGACTTTTTCTACCAATGTATTCTCTGTTAATGAAGATAGAATGGCATTACCTTCTCATTTTGAAATAAAAGTATGATTACATGTGGAGAGTGAGTTCAGCTGCAATGACAACTTCGATAGTAATCAGAATTATAGAAGGCAAGGAAGAGGAAACTGACGACATGTTAGAAACAGCTGGGTCCAAAGGCAGTAAAACAAGAATTTTCTGTATTAGTTGTCAAACACCAATTAGCAGTTTCTGCGGAAAAGTGATTGTATGAACTATTTACCAAACTGTATTTCATTTTATTTACTTACTAGCTGACATCTTTTACAATTGATAATGTGTTAATTCCTTGCTAGGACCCTGTTGTTAGAATAAATAAATAATTTTTGACTCAACAATATTGTTATACAGTAGAGTCTCAATAGTTCAAGGTGAAGAGGACTGAAACCACCTTGAACTATCAAAATTTAAATGAAAAAGAAATATTATGATATTTTAAGTAATACAGGTCAAAACTGAATTTTATTAAAAGACAAGTATTTACATATACATTTGCATTGGCAGAGTAATAATAGCTATTTATTTAGAGAAGTAATAGTGAAGTGTCTTTTATATGTCGTAGCTGCAATGTTTCCTCGTGGCAATGTCACGCCTCCGTCTCAGGAGCAGTATGTCACTTGTGTCGCCTCAGGGTGTTGTTTCACATAGCATATGGCGTACTCGAGAGCAGCATAGCCATCAGTGTGACTCATCATTTATTGGTGCAGCCTCTGCCTCGCTAACCATCCTCATTACACTCATACTGCGATTGAATTTTAACCGTATCAGTTATATAAGAAGCTGTCACTTTAAACTGCTCGTCCGAATTTAACCACTCACTTACTTCTACCTCTTCTGCACTTGACACCCTGGCAATCTTCTGATTAAAATACGCAATGTTTGACCGTCCTCATCTGCTAAATCTTAGTTTCTGTGTCACTTACTTTCCTGTAGAATTTTCCTCCATAACTTAGCAACTGTGTCTGACTTTATCTCACTCCAAGATTTGCTAATCCAGTACACGACATCCTTCAAAGTCACTTTCTTCAATGCTCCTACGATGCTTTTGTTGTCTTTGGAATGCAGCATTGACTCTAGCAATTGCCGTCAATACTTTATTTATTTTTAATTTTTTGGCATCCCAGAATGCCCTGATCTATGGGGTGAACCAAACAGGTAACATTTCGTGGGAGAAACAAGGCGCGGATAATGTCGCACTGCAGTTCTTTTGCACTTGGATGTGAGGACGCATTATCCATGAGCTAAATTCCTTTGCCTGACAGTCCCTTTTCTTTTAAAAAATTCTTGCTTCAGGTACTAATTAGTTAAACAAACAGTTCCTGAAGATTTCCTGATTCATCCAGGCCTTATTCTGATGTGTGTAGACAACCAGAAGAGCTGAGATGGTTACATTCTTGTTTGCTCTTAGCTTGGAAGACTTCCCAATCACAACCAGTTTTAGTTTGAGGTTTCCAGTTGCATTTGAAGCTGCCTTAACTGTGAACCACTCTTCCCTTTTTTGTGCCTAGGAAGGAGCACTGTTTTTTACTCGAGAAGCAAGTGTTCCCACTGGTACCATTTTAAAATTTAGCCCAGTTTCGTCACAGTTATATATTTGATCATTAGACAAATTTTTGTCAGTTATGATTTTTTAAACTCGATGATCAGTTTTGAAACGTCCTGAGCTTCACCAGAGAGGTTTTCTCTACATATGTCCAGTTGATGAACTCTATACTTCTTCCACTTGTCGAGCCAGCCCACACTAGCATTGAAATTGTCATCTCCTTCCTGCAGCTGGTTTCTGAAAAACAAAGACATTCATTGCAAGATTGGGTCAGAAATCGGTGCACCCTTCTGTCTCTGTTGGGTAAATTACACAAACAATGCCTTACTTGTTTTTTCGAAGTGTGACTTCTCTAGACTCATATACCGTTCCAATTTAAATCACGGTCTTCGCCAGGCACAAAGATTAACTTCCCCGACATCATATTCGAGGGCTTCTCCTTTGTCAAGTCGTCTTAGCGCTTCTAATTTTAGATGCAAAGGCACAAATTACTCAACAGTGTACAGTACAAGTACTACTGCCTGGGGCAGCGTTTGAGCTCCCCAGTTTTGATCGGATCGATAGCAGCCGGCAGCAGTCGGGGGATTTCGTGCCATACTGACAATAGATGTTCAAGCAACAAGCCACAGAGCTAATCATCGGTGTTGATTGCATTGTTGTCTTATTTGTCACTGAGCTGATCTCCCACTACCTACCTTCTGCAATTATGTTTTCATTATTTATCATGTCAGTAAAAAAAAGTAGGTGGTCTCTCCAACCTTTTTTTTATGAGGCTCGGATTATTGTAAACTCGAACTATGGTGACTCACTCTACTGTAGTAAAAACAATACCAATCCTTTGCCTGTTGAGTTTTGTAGCTTGTATATAATTTATATACGTATGTGGCACCTGTTCTTTCAGACATGTCAGTTTTGATCCAGCTGTTATTATCTATTGATATTCACGGAATGTATGACATGAACTGTGAATTGGTAAAGTTGAAAATGTGTACCCAGCTGGGACTCTAACCCGAGTCTCCTGCTTTCTAGGCAGTAGTGCTGACCTCTATACCACTGGGGACACACTGATCATCACACTTGCACGGATTTACGTAAGTATGCCTCCTGTCATATACAAATTCTCAACTTTACCCTGCCCACTAGAACTCAAACTTGTAGTTATTATAAACTAATTCCAATAAGGGTAAGGGTCTAGGAGTGCCTCCACACTGAAGAAAGGATAACTGGACATCATCGGCATTTATATGTTATATATATGTGACGTCTGTTCTTTCAGATATGTCTACAATGGGCACTGATCCTTTCTTCAGTGCAAAGGCATTCCTAGGCCTTTACTCTTATGGGAATTAGTTTACAATAACTGCAAGTTTGAGTTCTAGTTGGCAGGGGTAAAGTTGAGAATTTGTAACTGACGGGAGGCGTACTTGAGTAATTCTGTGCAGGTATGGTGATTGCTCTGTCCCCAGTAGTGTAGAGGTCAACACAACTGCCTAGAAAGCAGGAAACCTGCGTTTGAGTCCATCTGGGTACACATTTTCAACTTTACTCATTTGCAGTTAATGTCATACATTCACTCCCTCCCTCCCTCCCTCCCATGTTTCACTCCCATACAAGGCAACACTCCACACAAAACATGGACGATAAGCTGTGTGGGGTAAAAATCGCAGAGGGAGACCGAGAGACGCATATAGTAAACAGATTCAAGTGGATGTGGGTGGATGGGGAAGGAAATAGGCCGTGCCCTTTTAAAGGAACCATCACGGCATTTGCCTGGAGTGATTTAGGGAAATCACGGTAAACCTAAATCCGGATGGTCACAGGTGGATTTGAACCACCATCCTCCCGAATGTGAGTCCATTGTGTTACCACTGTGGCACCTCTCTCAATTTAAGAGAGAGAGTACAGGCTTGGAATGTTTTAAGGGGTGGGGATGACAATTAGGCATGACCTTACAGAAGACTCATCCTGATTGTCTGGGAAACGTCAAGGTCATTAGGCAGTATTTTAGATGGAAGAGGATGGGGAGCAAATCAGGCATGGTCGTGCCCATGGAACCATCCTAGCATTTTTCTGCAATTATTTATCCTCAGGAAACCTAAATGTGGATGGCTAAACAGGATTTTGAATCCTTCTCCTTCATATTTAAACTCCAGTTTCTCAAAGAGTGTGAAAAGTAACAAACTAGAGGGGGAATAAAATTCCTACTGCTATATTTCTCATATATCATCATATTTAGCACCCAGAAGAACAAATAAGGCAAATGGTTTTCCTAGAGTAATGTGGAATATGTTATTTTGTATTAACCAACAAACAACTTTGTTTCAATATTAAGGTAATGACTATGAATGTGATTTTTCTATTGCCTTTCCACATCTATTCTAGCAAGTTAAACTGGAACAATGTACCATTTTCATAGCATAGCACAGAAACATATACTATCAAATATACTACAGTTTAAAGAGTCAGAGAAATGACTGTGTCCATTAATTAGAATACACTAATGTGACTTAAAAATAAATAAATTAATTAATGTACAGAGGATTCAAGTTTGTTTGCTTAAGTCACGCTTCCTGATTCAGGTCATGCCAAACCATTCCATCAAAATATCAAAATCCTTGTAATGACCCCACTCACATTATTAAGCTTTCTGGCTCTAAATGGGACAGCTGGGTCCAACCAACATGAGTCATTCCCAGCCAGTGGCGTCACTGGATGCAGCACAGAAAGACATGTAGTCGCCAGACAGCTTTTCCAATTGTCCTCTGGTTTCTTGGCTCGGAACTGCTATTACTCGCTCAAGTAGCTCCTTACTTGGACTCATGATGCCGAGTGTGTACTGTTCCAATCTTCCCATTAAGGAAAACGTGTTGTTGGTATCAGGAATCGATCAGGGGTCCCTCTGCTTGGCAGTCAGCCACACTGACCACTCATCAACATTTCAATAATTCAGTAAATTCTTTCATTCATTTTTTTTCTTTTCTTTTGTTTTCATGTTGGATTTTGACAGTTTAACATTTTCATGTTACTGATCTTCACTTACAAGTTCCAGATATTCAATTGCACATTTCAAGTAAGTCTATATGTGTTATTGAGGTCTCAGGGAATGCATTATAATCTAAGTGAACTTCGGCTATTCAGTCATATTCCACACGCTTCTGGAAATACCTCAACAATTTTTAATTTAGTAAGAGGTCTAGACAGAAATTAACTTAACAGTTGCTACACTGCCTAACATAGAGATTGGAGTGGTTTAGGCTGTGTTTGTGAAAAATCCTAATTGCTTCAATTTTAACTTTCAAAATAAGCATAGCAATTGAAAATACCATAGAGTATGTTACAAGTACTGTAATTCAGCTTTTTGTGCAAAAAAAAAAAAAAAAAAAAAAAAAAAAAATTGCAAGATTTGTGTGGAATATGGACTGAAAGTGATGAACAAAAGTGTTTATATAACAATAGTCATGTTTGTCAAACAACTGTCTGCAATTTATCAGAATATTTTGATCAATCTGAAACAAGTTCACTAAGTGATGTGTTCCAAAACTAGCAGAGGATGGAATTTTATGCACAAGCAATTTTTCAATGAATCAAGAGAGATAAATGCTTGAATGTGTGTGTGATCTGCTGTTTCATCAGAATTGTGTATTCAGCCAGCACAACAAGTGTGTGTGTGCGCGCGCGCGCGCGTGCGTGCACTCACTCATGTGCGTATGTGTCTAAAGTGATCTATGAAAGACGCTTAAAATCTATATTGGAATGACTGCTGCTTCATCTGAACTGGCTCTTAGAAAATGACAGGCCACTGCATACTTTAGTTTGTGTGGATACACTTTGCTTTACATAAGCAAGTACATCCAATTAAATATATTCATGAATACAAACCTGAAAATTATTACTTGATTCCCAACTATAAAGTTCAGGATGATAAATTCATTTATCACATGGTGCACTGTTTCTAATTTTAGATTCAGAGTAGCACATTGTTTTGCCAATTTCAGTCTTGTCTACCAGGGATATATGGTAACATCAAGTATGTTTCACTGTTGAGTAGACTAACATATATATATATATATATTTTTTTTTTGGTGGGGGGGGGGGGGCAAAATTATTGTAAAGATAAGTAATTTTAAGTAGACACCCTATGATATTTTGTATCAGTTTTGCTGCTCATTAAAGGATAATTTGCACTGAAGCCCCTTTTACTTTAAAGGAATCAAACTTTTTTGGCCCTCTTTAGGTTACTGTAGTGGGCCTTTGCGATCATCTTTTGACAGCTCGAAATTTAAATGAAAATAATGGCTTAACCATTCATCTGACACAAAAATTGAATAACCGAATTTGTAGAGGAGAAAATTCTCTACAACTTTGCTGCCTTACGTTTTTTTTCATATCTCATATCGTTTGAGAGATATTTGCTAAAATAACAGAGATTTGACACCCTCCATTGAATTGACAAAAACCAGCCGTTCGGAGATGTCATATGACATTCCTCGCCCAGAACTCTCTCTGGCATACGCCATCTTGCTTTGCGTATTAGATGATTTTCTTATTGTAATTTACACATTGTCATTTCAAAGCTATGGCGCACTGAAGAATTAACAAAAACACGTCGTGCTTCGTATGATAAATGGTAATCTGGTGTCTAAAAATGCCATATTAGCATCAGTTAACAACTGCCATCAATAGTACGAGAGTAAAGAAAGCTATTTCTGATTGTTAGCCGTAGCGTAGTGGGCAATGCGTTGGACTGTGATGCTGAAGGTCAGTGGTTCGAAACTTGCCACTACCTAAATTTTTTTCCCCTAAAAGGGTTTCAGACAATCTTAATAATTAAATGGAGCTATGTTCTTCAATGTTTAGAATTGTGCATATTTAAGAATCCTCCCTCTAATATGCGTGTTTGTACTATTTCGTGAACATGCCGCGAAATACGTAACAACGAATTGAACAATGGTCTCCTGAAGCATATGCATGTAAAACTGGGATACTGTAATAATGAACATTTTGCACAAAGTGCTGATACAGGTAGTTCCGTATATAAAGGAAGCCCCAGATTTCTGTGGAAAGTGTAGTTCCTTAATTAAATAGAAGGGAAGTGTATACATTGGAACAAATTACCTTGTTTATTATTTTTTTTCTAAGAGTTTATTCACTCCTTCCAGTAACTTTCAGGTGTGCGGCTGGATCCCGTTGTCATTCTGGCACTATATTTCGGCCTGGAAACGTCCAGCCATCTTCAGGTGAGTAGCGAGTACTGAAGAGCCCAGGTACAGTCGCGGTATTTATACTGGTTCTTGTGCATGCCAAAAGTGCTGGTATCATTTTGCGCATGCGTCAGATGGTGTCATGTGCGATACAGCCGAGTTGTATGTGCTGCCCTTGGTGGTGGGAGAGCAACAGTCTTCTAATCATTGATAATCGATTGATGGTGTCGATTACGCTGTGACTGGATGATATTAATCACAGGTTTCCAATTTTTGTTGAGCTGAAAGCCATTGTCATGATTTATAAGATTGTCAGCAAGACGAATTTCCACCGATTCTTTAATAAGTTAATCCCATAACTGGAGACTGGAGATAAATTTTAGTTTTACTATATTCCATAGTGTGTCCCATGGAAATGCAGTGTTCTGCTACTGCCGATTTTGATAGTTGGAGTAGATGGGTGTCTTTCGTGTTCCACACATCATTCCTGTACAGATCGTATTGTCTGGCCTATATATGCAGCACCACACTCACAGGGGATCTTGCAAACACCCGATTTTCTCAGTTGCAGATCATCTTTGACGGATCCTACTAAGGCCAAACTCTTTGAAGGTGGACAGAAGATAACCTTGATTTTATTTCTCCTAAGCAACACCCAAAAGTTACTGGATGAAGACATACACCGGGAAAGCTTCAGAAGTCACAGTTTATTCACTATTTGTGGAATACATTGAAAGTCATTAATTAGAATCAATGCATCTACTAAAATGTTTATCTTCGACATGGTTGCTATGGACACTTTTAATGTAGATGGTATTACCTTTCCTGTAGTTCAGATATGTTCATGTTTCACTGTTCTGCGCTAAAATAAAGAGCAAATATTCTATTTCAAACCGTGATTACGTTTTCTTTTACAGTTAAAATCACAAACAGAATAAGTGTGGTAATACTGAATTCCACGTAACTCTAGTACTCAATATATATACAAAATTAGTACTATCAATATGTCATTTACAACAGTCATTGTAACAGTATCTCCCCACTTTATGTACAAGTCTATGGTTACAATTCATTGCTACGTATTTCATAGCATGGTCTCGAAACAGAACAAATGCGCTTTTCAGAGAAAGTGGTGTTACCTTTGAACAACTGAGAATCTTGCAGAATACAATTGTGTTCAGTTAACAAGAGTGTGCGAAAAATTTTTTAGGAAGCAAGAGTAAAAATAAAGTGGGACAAAAATATTGACAGTGGTGGTTATATATATAGTTCCCCCCCCCCCCCCCTTCAGTGAATTGATGCTTTGCGGTCGTTTGTTTTGGGTTGTTTGTTGAGAATTTTACTCAGTTTTTACTTACAGATGGCATTGAACCAACACCTTATGAAGAGATCAGGTAGCTTACTGGCTGGCTGATGGGGCACGGCCCACCGCCTCAGTGCAGCCAGCCAGTGAGCTATGCGATCACAACCTACTCTGTGTAATGTGACATGGCACGGCAGTACACAGGCCTTCTCTTCAGATGGCGTTAGTTGAATCATCTTTCGTTTTCTCTCTTTTGATTGGTTCGTCGGTTTGAACGGGTACTTTGTGAACGTTGGTTTGTTTTGTCCTATTTTGATCGTTTCGGATAACTCAGTTCTCTCGTTACAGAGGATGTCGAGGTACCATGCCTGCAACCCTCTGACCGAGCGCACTAAGGAACCGCACCGTAGCAAGCTCCGAACCACCGTGTAACATGTTTGTACATCACAAACTAATTCCTCGCCTATTACGCTATGGCGAACAGCTGCGAGTGTAATCGAACTATCGATGGCAGGTGTAAACTAACCAACAAACATTAGATTATAATTCATTATCCTAAGAACTACGTGTTTTTGATAATTTTCAGTGCGCCATTGATTTGAAATGACAACGCTTGAGTTATAATAAGAAAATAATCAAGTAGAGAAAGCAAGATGTCATACACAAACGAGATTTTGGGGTGAGGGATGACACGTGACTGATTTACGAACGCCATACGTACACTGTGTTCCATCCAGGCTATAGTGACTCATCCGAGTGCCAAATGTACACTACGTTCGTTCCAGCCTACAGTCATTCGTAACCAGTACAGGCAAAGAAAATAAACTTAGAACTACCAAGGCAAGACAGGTGATTATATTTTAATGAAAAAATATAATGAAAATGTGGGAGAGATATTAAATTGATAGGTCAAAGGGGTAAAAGTTCAAAAAATAGTATGTTTGTCAAAGCTAAACTCAAACATCATATAATTTTGGATGTTTGCTAAAATACACTCAGAAAGAATATCACGTGTTGTGTGCATAGATATTACCACAATAGTAGAGTCGCAATCTAATCACCATAATTTTTAATTATTTAGATTATTATTTTGATCCAAAATGTTTGCAAAAACTTATAAAACTACAGATCTAAAGTTGGCCGTAAAACACGTCAGTGCGATTTTTTTTTTATTGTGGACATTAAATATAACTATTAAAAAAAACTGCACAAACTTCATACCACTAAAACCCCACTCCCTGCACCAATAAGGTAAGAATGACATGTCTACCACCACAATGCCTTTATACATCATTCATTAAAATAATTCAGAAACCATACTTTTTTTTCAGTAGGTGGGGGTGCAGGCTCTTTGCCACTCCCTTATATATGCCATTGGTCCAACAAATAATAATTCTTAACTACATTACAATCCAGCTCACATTATTCACTTATGTAACAATATTACAGAAATGTACTTGCTATATAACAGCAGCTTTCTAAATTATGCAGTGTTTCTTGGAAATATAGGTTTCATTGTAAGGGAAACTATGAAATAATAGAAACAGGCATTATGTAGACTTAAACAGTTTATTGTAAAAATGAAATAACTATTTTATATCAGGTACTTGAGAAAGTGTGGTCACACAAGATAAAAAAATTTCTTGTAGAAAAAATACATTTCATTTCTTTCACATAATTCTGTAGTTCTGAAATCTCTATGTATAATAATTACAATGATTTATAAATTGGAGGAGTTTTAGATTTATATACATGCAATATATACAATTTGACTACAATAAATATTTATTGATTTACATATAAAAAACAACAAAGAAATTCATTTACATATATACAAAGATGTAAACATATGACTCAGTACTTTATTTACATTGTAAATTCATTAGAAACAACAGTTAAATAATGGAATAAAATATCCCAAAAAATGCACAATCAATATGATTACTGTCCAATATTGTCCAACAATTTTCAATCACTTCTTCTCGTTTGTAATATTTTGCCTTTCCTTATGTCCAATCCAAGATTAAACCTAGATCATTTAAAACAAATGCAACAAATTAAAGATCAATTATCACAAAAAGCACATATTACAAATGTGAAGGAAATGTATATGTAAATCTCATGAAGTATCACTGCTCAAAATACACATCTCACAGCTCAATACCTCATATCAAAAAAATAAAAATGTAAAAAATGTTACAAATTGTGTGAATAACTTTTGTTGGGAAAAAATTCAGTCTAGCATAGCATAATACCCTCTGTAATATTCCATAAATTACATGAAATATGATGATGTGTATTGTTGTACTTTATTAATCATAGGAAAAGAACTAGAAATATTGGAACTTATTTATGAACACATTCTTTTGCAGAAGAAAGAAGCACACGGGAAAGACTTCCCCCATAATTGGATCTGGTATGTGTACCTAAGTGTCAGGAAAAAATCTTAAAACACTGGCACACATTCAGACAATTCAGTGGAGCCAATCTGTAGAGTTGGTGTCTCTTTAGCTTGAAAACAAGCAGTCATACGTCACAACTCTCCGACATTAGTAGTTCGATCAGGGAGATATTTTAGACTAATATCCTACATGCAAAAATATACAACAAGTAAAAAATAGGCTTGCCACAGCTGTATTTTGTACAATCAAGCATTAACTCGCTGATAAAATATGCTACCTGAAAAAAGATATCAAAACACAACAACTCACTGACAGTTGACAGTATGGAAGGAATGAAGAGAATAGGAGTGCAAACAACAACACTATTGTTACACTTGTAGCTGCCCTGTACTCAAAAGTTATTCTTGTCTAATGATTACATTCAGCCTTAGGCCATTCATGTATAGTACATGCAAAATTAGCATATGTCTACAATATGATTTCCACAACATGGAAATACATTACAGGCAGGAAAATGCCACTTTAGTTATATTTGTGTGTAAAACATTTAAATTATTCATCATAATACAGCAGATGAGCTCAGAAAGCCACCAAATTGACAATGTACAAATAGACATTTACATCTTATGATACTAAATTCAATTCCACAAGGAACTGTCATACACAGTGACTGTAGACTATCATAAGAAAGGATATGTAGACAGTAATCAGTCGCAATTTTTATTTTGGGGGGGGGGGGGGGGGTAGCGTATCTAGATTTCAGCTACAAATACCCATCTTCAGTGCACTTGTGTAAATTACATGAATGTAATAAGCTCACAAGAGTGCATGTCATGATGTGAGATTACCAGAAAATGATTACTTACAGCTGAAATTTAGTATGCTAAAAAAAAAAAACCAGAACTATTGCAACTAATTTCTGTTGTACCTATCCTTCCTTGTTATTCAACTATGGATAAATATAGCCTTTTTTCATTTCTACACTATGCAGCAACAGCAAAACCCAGCACAAATAAAAATATGTGTATATCCAACATCACAACTTTGTTCTTCAGTTTAAAATTCTTCATGTTTGTACTGTCACTTCCTCAGTTACCCCATCTTCTACATTAACAATAGTATGTAAAATGGTACCAAAAGTAAAGAAAATTGCGCAGAATCCAGGGTAATGATCTGACATTTTTTAGTACCATTCATACTGTAACTTTCTTGAGTTCATCGCACTGTTAAACTATAAAAGCTGCCACACACTTAAAGAGTTTACTACAGTGGAGGGTCCACGTAAATGTAAAATATTTTCTATTTAGAAAATGGGTTACATTTATAAGATGGCAGGACACCAAAGATGTTCTTCCCAGAACACAGACAGATTAGCTTCCACTGAGAATCTTAGGTTACTGAATGTTGATTTCTATAGCTCCAGGTTATACAATACAGTTTATAGCTTCTGCCAGTGTAAATGTTTCCAACAAAGAGATGGTTTATGTGAGCTTTAGATCTCAAAAGATTTGCATTCAGTTCTATGCATACCAAAAACACCAGATAATATCACGGCAGGAAGTTCCTTTTTAAATGCTTCTACCTTCTTCTGTCAAAGAATGTATGCAACCTTGCAGATATAGCCCACATTTTGCAATACATTTATTTACACACAGCATATACAGAAGTATACAGCATGTAAAAGTTTTCATCACCAATGTTAACACTTGTATAGGATAACCTATAGAATTATACCCACATATATACTCTCCTTCATCATAAATTCTTACCAAACTTGAGTACAAAAAATGGACCTGCAGAAGAAAATATTAGGCTTTTGGATAACAATGTTACTCAGTGTATCAATAACAATGTCGAACACATAAACAATAATATAGCTGGAATGAGGCGCACAGGTCCCTGATTATATAGCCTATAGATGCCATTGAAAAAGCTGTACAACATCTGATTTGTAATAATGTATAAGATATTCTTCAAACTTGCATTTAAGCTGTTTAATTGCTTTCATTTTTACAAAGTAACTGAAAAAATAACAAATTTCAGCATCTTACTATAATGGAGTTTTAAATTGTCTGTGATATTTATCGTCCATTTCATACCACTTTCTCAAGAATTATAAAAGGCAATGTTACACAAGAAGTGATTAATGATTAATAGCTGTATCAAATACAAATATTGCAACATTATTTTATATCAAACTACAAATGTGTAAATACGAGTTCAGGCTTTTATAAAGACACACATAAATGTTATAGGTCACTCACCAGCTCACAGATGACCAAAATTTATTTATAAACTTGTTAAATCTACATAATATAAAATTTTGAATACAAAAGGACATAACATACTAAAAACAACTGGCCTTGTAGTAATATATTTGAAATTGGTGTTGTCCTGACAGGAACTCTGCACAAATAACCCTGCAAGTTAAGTGGTGTGTTCACACACACACACACAAAAAAAAAGAAAACTACTTCCAATGGGAGCAAAGTGGCTTAGACATTTTACAAACAATATTGCAGAATAGAAGCTACACTGGAAAATAATGGGACTACACACGCGCAGTCACGAGAATTCGACAACTGAATTGTTTATATGTTCTCTAAATCATAACTGTCAAGACTGAATGTAAAAATACATAGAGGCCTTTGTCTTATCAGTGAGAAATGAAGGCAAAATTATGAGTGGAAACTGTGAATCACACGCACGCAGCATCAGTCATTTTCTCACAACATGATGGTGCATTTGATACAAAGAAACGGAGATATTATGTACTTATATATACTTTATGTAACTGAACTGAGTAACTGATAGTTTTCATAATTAATTAAACTTCTATTAACAACACACTACAACAAGTTTAAATTACCTTTTGTGCACACCATAATAAATAATGAAGTTTAATGTATGGTAACTCTTGTCGAGTGTAAGGCATCAAGTGCAGTTGTTACAAGTTATTGGCAATAATTAGTGCATATAGCCACTTTAACTGTACTTTATGTACAATAAAAGTAGTTGAACGTTACTAATTATTATTAACAAATAATTAAACAGCTATTGATATCAGAACTGTAAATTTTTGCGGGTGACCTTAAGAAATAAATACCCACTGCAGTTAGATATGTTGTGACCTTTTCACCAATGCAAGGAGATGCTAATAACAAGGGAACAAATAGAAATTGAATATTATGTATTTTTAATGAAAGGTTTAATGTTAGCAAGTTGGAAACAGGATTCTAAAAGTATTGTAAAAGTGATGAAACAGCCTTTAAGCTAGTATTGTAAAAGACTGAATGATGAGAATAATACAAGCTAAGGAAGTTAAAAAAATTAAGATAAAATAACTAAGATAAAATAAGAAACATATAAATAAGGAAATGTGAAGCAAGACACACCCTAAAGGAATACTGTATAAGGATTAATGCCCTTTCAACAACGTCATTAGTGTTACAGCACAAGGTAGGGTAGCGGAAGGAAACAGGGAATTGCTTTAAAATAAATAAATAATCCATTAGCTAATCTCTGACTAAAAATTATCTGGATTTAAGTAATAGTATAAACATGAGGTTCTGTACATTATTAACATAGATATTAAATAGTAGTCAGAAAAGGTATGGAGCTCTTAGTGCTTAACATATAACAGACAACAGCAATCAGAGCTGTTGTCAAAATCATTCAACGAAGTGAGTCATGATGATGTTCCGTGTGATTATGGCACTAGAAGTGAGCCGAAACTAGATATTGCACATCAAAATGTTACACAGGTATTTACAACATCCAGCTTTCACTAATAAATGGGAAGTTTATGGCACATCATGCAGATTCCAAGAATGATGTGCACATAGCTCGCACACTACATATCCTGCCACTCAAAAACAAACATAAATAAACAATGGCTTAGGCAGGTTGAGGGGGAGAAGAGTGCTGGGGGGGGGGGGGGGGGGGAGAAGCTACAATCCCTCTAGCTGAGATTGTAGGCTACAACTGTGTTCTGTGAAAGCAGAATGTAATGCCCATATGGGTAACTGATCTCTTCATATTCAAATCCCATTAAAGACAAAGATTAATCTATGCAATCAATACAAAATAAGAAAAATAAACAATGAACAACACACAATAGAAAGTGAAGTGGAGCACCCAAACTGTTCTTGTTACAGTTGTACGGCAACTATTTGTTGAGGTTGGCATTGCCATAAATGTCCGAGTTCTACGATTTCCATTACTGGTAACCATACATCAGTATCATCCCCCTAAAACTTCCATATAAAAGTGCCCACACCATATAATGATGATCATTTAATAATGTACTAGCCTTTCAAATCTAGCCAGACACAAACAAGGTGCAAGCCTAACCAACCACAACGTCGTCATCCTCCACCAGTGACATAAATGGATGTAGTATGGAGGGGTATTTAGCGAGAAAATCACTCTTCTGGTCACTGTCAGGTTTATTGACCTATTATTGTGTCAAGTAGCTCCTCTGTGGGTCTCACAAGATCAACAGCTTTGTGTCAGTCCTCCTATGGATGAAAACTCCCTGGCAGTAGCAGGAAACAAACCCAGGTCCTGCACATGGCAGTGAGTGAGCTAATTATCATGTACGGAGCCAGAAAAATGCTACTTGGCCAAAATCCAAAAACAACAGAGCTCCTAATTTTCATTTGCTCAGAAGAGGCATCATTCAAATCCTGTTAGTGGCCCCAAAAACTTTGTCAGACTTTCTTCAAATTAACTGAATAGGTTACAAAGTCAAATAGTCAAAACTGAATTTCATGTACAATAAATGCCTAAGGCTAAGATTAGACTAGTGGTTTTTTAACACAATAAATATGGAGCCAATGTTGTGGTACATGACATGGCTACACGGTACAGAAATTATTGCATATTGTACACTACTGGCCATTAAAATTGCTACACCAAGAAGAAATGCAGATGATAAACAGGTATTTATTGGACAAATGTATTATACTAGAACTGACATGTGATTACATTTTCACGCAATTTGGGTGCATGGATCCTCAGAAATCAGTACCCAGAACAACCACCTCTAGCCATAATAACGCCCTTGATACGCCTGGGCATTGAGTCAAACAGAGCTTGGATAGCATTTACAGGCACAGACGCCCATGCAGCTTCCAACACCATAGCTGCCAACCTTGAGAAAAGACTGTCAGTAATAATTCGACAGACTAATGAGGAGGAGGAGGGTTTGGGGGTCATACGCGCATCCTTCCAAGAAAAATTTTAGAAGCCCTATTTAGACCATTAAATGGTATATTTATGACACTCTCCATTCATAAATATATTCCCCGAAAAGAAAGAATTCTAAATGTACAAGATCAGGTTAGGAGGAATGAAAAAAATTATTTTTGTAAATACCGAGGGTGGCAAAGAAACATTCCTGCAATTTTCAAACACTTGTCTTCAAGGAAAGTTAACAGTTGCAGAAGAAAGAAATAAGTGTGCAATTCCTTGCGTTTATGAAATAATAATATAAAATCAGGTAACACTATATACCGAATGGTTTGGTTTTTAAAATAAACCAACCTACCCCAATTAATGTCACATTTTGCCGAAATATCGTAACTAATTTTTTTCTAGCGGCACAACACTGCTATAAAAACGAAAACTGGCGAAAAAAGGAAGAAAGAAAAAAACAATGGAAACTTTTCTCTTCGAAAACGAATTGGCTAACTTCTGACACGTGATAAAACACGTGGACTGTTTAGCTGAGATGGAAGACCAAGTACTAGTTATGAACGAAGGAATTTACATAGCTCTTGCCGAGTAGGCGTTCATTTGGTAGCTATGGAGGAGAAGAACATGTGGGACTTTTTGCAGTGAAAATGCTATTGTTAACGTTTCGTACAGCTTTTCTACGTACTCAGGAAGAAAATCATTGCGATCCATAAAACTTTCCCAAGCATTATCAGTAGCTAAATATAAACAGTACCCATTCCGATTTTCTTAAAACATCATATTTAAAATGTCTTAGTTCCGTAATTTTTTACGGACTTCCCGTAACTCCGTAAATAAGATGATAGATCTGTAACAATTACGGACAATCCGTAATAGTTGGCAGCTATGCAACATGATACCACAGTTCATCAAGAGTAGTGACTGGCGTATAGTGACGAGCCAGTTGCTCCCCAACATTGACCAGACATTTTCAGTTGGGTAGAGATCTGGAGAATGTGCTGGCCAGGGCAGCAGTCGAACATATTCAGTACGCAGAAAGGCCTGTACAGGACCTGCAACATGTGGTCATGCATTATCCTGCTGAAATGTAGGGTTTCACAGGGATCAAATGAAGGATAGAGCCACGGGTCGTAACACACCTGAAATGTAACGGCTACTGTTCAAAGTGCCGTCAATGCGATCAACAGGTGACTGAGACGTGTAACCAATGGCACCCCATACCATCACGCCAGATGATACGCCACTATGGCGATGACGAATACATGCTTCCAATGTGCGTTCACTGTGATGTCGCCAAACACAAATGCGACCATCATCATGCTGTAAACAGAACCTGGATTCATCCAAAAAAATGACTTTTGCCATTCGTGCACCCAGGTTCGTCGCTGCATACATCATCGCAGGCACTCCTCTCTTTGATGCAGCGTCAAGGGTAACCACAGCCATGGTCTCCAAGCTGATAGTCCATGCTGCTGCAAACGCCATTGAACTGTTCGTGCAGATGGTTGTTGTCTTACAAACATCCCCATCTGTTGACTCAGGGATCGAGACGTGGCTGCACGATCCATTACAGCCATGTGGATAAGATGCCTGTCATCTCGACTGCAAGCGATACAAGGCTGTTGGGATCCAGCATGGCGTTCCTTATTGCCCTCCTGAACCCACAGATTCCATATTCTGCTAACAGTCATTGGATCACGACGAACATGAGCAGCTATGTTGCAATATGATAAACAGCAATTGCGACAGGCAACAATCCAAACTTTATCAAAGTCAGAACCATGATGGTATGCATTTATCCTCCTTACACAAAGCAACACAACGTTTCACCAGGCAACGTCGGTCAACTGCTGTTTGTGTATGAGAAATCGGTTGGAAACTTTCCTCATGTTAGCTCGTTGTAGCTGTCGCCACTGGCGCCAACCTTGTGGGAATGCTCTGAATAGCTACTCATTTGAATATCACAGCATCTTCTTCCTGTCGGTTAAATTTCGTGCCTGTAGCACGTCATCTTCATGGTGTAGCAATTTTAATGGCCAGGAGTGTAAAATGAGAGGTGCATTTTTGAGGTCGTAATGCAGACAGCTCAGCCTGCACCCATTTTTTTGCGATATAGAATGCAAGTGATTGTGGCCAGTAGCTACCGACGGTTGCAATTGTTCAGGATTGCTCTAGATTCGTGTCAGTATGCTTCAGTAGCCCAACACTCACATATGTATGTAAGGTGGTGTTTTGTGTGTGTGTGTGTGTGTGTGTGATAGAGAGAGAGAGAGAGAGAGAGAGAGAGAGAGAGAGAGAGAGAGAGAGAGAGAGAGATTTGTGTGGTGTCTGTCTCTTGCACTGTAGTCATATTTTTGACATACCATACTCCCTCCAATGTGCTGAAAACCGCCAACAAGCAAGCCAACTCCACAAAAATACTTGCATAAATATTTGCACTTCACAATGAGAATAAATCCTTGAAAAGTGTCATGCTAAGCATTTGATACTACTAGTTGAGCAAACTAAGTGGTTATTCAACACAAAGGCTGATGGGAGCCATTGCAAACAGGAAAAGCCTACATGATGCTTCCATCAGACATCTTGCTGCCAGTCAACTTGGCACGTGCTGCAAACAGTGAAATGCAAAATATGCATTTGAATAAATGCGAAGTGTCAAGAAACATGAATATGCAATGTTTATGAGCACTACTTGAAAGTGAAAACCAAGCCAATGTAAATTTATATCAATTACATCAGTTTTTTCTCCACAAACATGGTTTCCTAAAATGAAAATCATGAGAAAATGTAAATATGTGAGCGAATTAACATTGTGAACATGGGAAATTTAAAAGGCTGACAAAAAATGTTGTAAACGATGGGAAAACGTAAAACCCAGGAACGTGAAAATGGAGTTATTCTGTACATAATGTTTGGATTTGCGTGTCATTCTCATTATGGTTGTATCATCATCAATACACAAGTCACTAAAGTGAGGACAAATCTGACTTGCATTAAGCGGCCAAACATCACAAACGAGGTGTACTGGTAAAAAAAGCCATACCAAATTACATTTAACTAATATGCTAGTGCAACCACAGATAACAGCTAGTTTAACATAGAGAATAGCCAAGTGTCTGTGATGAAGTATTTTTGTAAATTGTTGTGTAAAACAGAACACCCATCTATAACCTTAGTCTGAGAAGCAGTTGGAGGTCAGATCTAGACAACTGGGGAAGTTAGTAACCTAGATCATATTTCTGTTAAGTGCGGAAATGATATGAGTACAGAACATCAGACACCTAACAACACAACAGGGCATCTGACCACAGAAATTTTAATCATCAATTAAAAACTCTGTACAGTAAACAACAAGTGGCACAAATAACTCCTGAATTACAAACAGGAATAAAATTGTGAAACTAGGTTTTATTTGTAAAAATGTACTCATAAAGTAACATTTCTGGAGGCAATATTTCTCAAGTGCTGTAAATGTTCTTCAGGCGTATGATTTCTTTGTATGCTGCTCCTGACACTTACTAGTGCAATTTACTGATCCACCATATCACCTGATTTCAACATGAATGATTTCCTCCCTCCCCCTCTCCCACAGGATGCCTTAGCCCAATGATCTACAAACATTTGTATGTAACCATTGACAAACTTAAGTAGGTAGTGTGGCAAGAATTCATCACCATTCCATTGTCAATGAAGTATATATGACAAGGAGCTTCAGAAGTGCAACAACAATAAGTCATTTCTTGATAAATGCTATTTTTTAAAAAAAATCTGATGTACTTTCTGTAAATTTAATAATGTGTGTTTTTCATTTTCTGTGTTTTACATTCTCAGCAGCAGAACCCCTCCTTTTAGATTCCTCTCTGTGACATATCTCACATATTCAAAAGTTACAAAGAAAATGCCAAAATAGGAATATTCCTCATTGTTGGACCCTAAAATGCAGAATAGTGCTTGTGTTCCACCGAAGAATTGTGGATAACCACTTGTTGTCAATCTGCTTACATAATTAACCCATTGTTTCTTGCAGATATTGTTAAGACTTTGTATGGAAAGTGATGGGCATTAAATTAAAGAATAAAACAAATTTACATTGATGACACTAACTACTGTCAATATAGTACATAACTCTTGAAAATGACACAGGTGATGGTTGACTGAAATGTCTCATTTGCTGTTATGTTGATTCTTAAATATCAATGACGTTTAATCAGAGTTAGTACGACTAGAGATAGAGAATTACTCCATTTAGAAAAATAGTGAAACTTAATTCAAAGTTTTCTGATAATATATTTTAACACAAAGTTGCAAAATGTGAACCTATTGGCAACATTCATTTACTTGAGAGAACCAGTGCATACCTTACATAGCATGGAAATAATTCTCCAACGTTTCTGCCCGAAGGCTTACTATGCACAGTAGAGTAAAAAAGAATCTGATGCACCAAAGCATTGATAGCAGCAATAAGACGAACTTGTGGAACAGTATTTGTGCATTAATTATTAACAACTAAATGCAAACGGAAATAGCGTCACCTGGCAAGATCTTGAGACCAGACTCAATAATAAGAGTTAAGACATACTAATTCTTATTTATATAAAAAGTCTTCAACTCAAAATTAATTACACCCATACAAAGACTATGGTCTTTTTAGTCACATTATGAACATACCCAAACAACACCAGAAAAAATACTCAATTTCATGGAAAAAATTAAAAAACTGCATATAAAAAAGTGTGTCTTCACCAAATATATTATCAATAATGTGTATGATCTGCTAACACCAAATGGAAAAACAATTGTTAATATTTGCAAAAATGCAATCTGCTAAGCACGGCTCTTAATTTTTCAGTTGTGAGGTTTTTTATGTACTCTGGGGAGGAAGAAAAACAACTTGACAATTTATAAATGAAGCCATAAGATAAGAAAAACATTCACTCAACAACTGTAGTACCAATAGTTTTTAATGAAACCAACTGATGAAGTCAAAAGTGATTTAGTGTATGCATTTACCATTGTTTCCCATATAAAGCAATAAACCCACTGTGGCAAAGGATTTTGATTAGGGCAAGAAATAACTAATGGCTGTACAAACCAGTCCAAAAAGCAATAACATATAAACAAGTTCTTGTAACAAAAAGTATGTAAGAAATGTGGCAAACATTTATCACCCATCTAAAGCCTTCTGTTCAAACTTCCATTTAATGAATGTAAACCCTTGCTTTAAAGTGAACTGAATGTGAAACACACACACACACACACACACACACACACACACACATATTGCTACAAGTGTTACCTAACATGTTCACAGTATGCAATGTCTCCACAAATTTACATCTACATGTATGTTGTGTGTGCCACTGTGAAATGCATAGCAAAGCATACTTTATAGCATTATCAGCCACAAATTCTTCCATGTGTGTACCTCAGCAAATTCCATAGTCTTTTACCCATTAAGGGTACAGTAATAAATAGCCCCTCATATCTTGCTGATGGTGATGGTAAAAACAATTTATGAATAGTGAGCCCCTCATTTAACAAATAACTTTTCACAAAAAATGTATAATCTGTCTTGTAATTATTTCAATTTTAGCTTTCCAGCAATTCCATATATCTTCACATTGAGTCAATTGGTCAGTCACAGCCTAGCAACATGCTTATAAGTTCCCCCCATAGCTCATCCACTCCAAAATACATATAAATGCTTTCACATACTATATCCAAGGAAATTTTAATAATTTCCCCATAACTTTCTACCATACTACGTAAAATGTTTTACAGATATTCTGGGTGAATCAGAATGCCACTGAAAAATTTACAGTTTTTATTGATATGAGTATTTTGGTGTTAAGGGCAACCAGTCTCTGCTGGCTCATTACAGAGTAACAATGTAATTATGATTTATTTGCTTAGTAACTGCAGTCATCCTTGTCAGTATGAAAATATATTCATAACAGTGAAGAAACCTCTAATACCCAAAAGCCAGAATATATACTACAGAAAACAGAGTAATAAAACTCTCATCAGCAAAAGTGTTGTGATGTGTTTGCCCTTGGCAAAGAAACAGCTCAGCCTGATGTTGTGCCGCTCTCCCCCTGCATTTAGTGAATCCATATGCAATGCGGATATCCACTGAACTTTTGTATATCACAGTAAATGCACAAGTAGCACTACCAGAAAAGTAAATCTTAGGCAGAACTGGGCATTAGTGAATACAAACTTGAGAGCAACAAGTTAAAAACAGCATCATTACTGTCTTCAGCAAATGGAAACAAGGCACACAGCACATACCATTAACATTTGCAGTGTTGTGCACTATTTTCAGTGCAATAACTGAAATCAGCCAGTAGAGAACATGGGTCCCTTACACCAAAATACTCTGAAGGTAACCCGAAACAATGACTGAAAGTTTGTTCTGGAGTTCTGGTTCATCTTATAGATTGTACCAGTCTGTGTTGCCCAGAATTAAACAGATAGGAAGATAATTGTAACCAGGTATACTACAATTGTGTATAACTGTCTGCAGTCAGGAATGACTTCCTAGAGACACAAACTAAAAGTCAGGTCATCTAATAAGATTTCCAAATGTTCATATAAGTCACATACAAGAAAAGCAAAAAGAAACAAGCTGAATCAAATTATACCCACAGTGTGTAGGTTATATTAAGAAAGAAAATGCTCTTTTAAGACCTGATATACAGTTGTGCTATGTTTCAGTCCCTGTACAACAAAAATCATGACTCTGATAATAGTATTCACATAAAAGGAGTTACTAGGTGCCACATGATCAATTAATCTTGAGGACTACAGCAACAGAGCACATTAAACAGTCACAGGAGATATTTTCAGTGACCTTCAGAAGTGAACTACTTATAATTTGCTTTCAGTGAAACTGGCAAATAGAGAAAAAAGGGAAAAAAGCATAACATTAAGAAACAAAATAAATCCATGCATCACAACATATAAATTCTGAATTTTATCATTCCATCAATATATGCAACAGCTTGCTGATAAATACGGACCAACTGGTAGGAGATTTTTTCTGTCTGTGTAAACGTATGTACAAATGAAAACACATTTGTTTTACGCCACAGATTACAGAACAAAATCAAAAACTTTCAAACATATGTGGCAGTAACATGCCAACAGCAATTAACATTCCTCTTGTGATATTACATGAAGTTTAATATGGTGCACTCCAATATCAGGCATATGCCACAGGTAGCAAAATGAACATTGGAAAGTTTTTTTCATTGTTTTACAAATACAACATTTGAGTATAAAATAAAGTACCTTTTCTGTACAAAAATTGCTAGTTATTTAAGAACTGATAGCCATACACACATTTAGCAAAGTTTTGACAGCTAAAAGCAGTGTACAGAAATAAATTTAAATTTTATAATAGCATTAACTGTAAGCTGTCAATCTATTAGTGCAATATTTTGTTGAGCAGAATCTTCACAATAGAGGCTATTGTTACCAAAAAATCTTTTTGAAGAATGCTATTGCCTACACAAAGCTGTATTTACCGGAAATCTGCCTTTGCAGTACATCATCACGAGAAGATAACCTGCACTTATTTAAAAACGGTATACAACTCTCTCTCAGAAAAAGATGTAGTGCTGGAATAAATTATTCAACGAGAGAGAAAAATCTGCAATTTATGATACTAATATGTAATTGTATGAGAGTTACAACAACTTAAAATACACAGAGAATAAGCAATAGGGCTTATCCTCATATTCACAACATGCCTTTCACTGTGTAAGGAACAACCTTCGAGCATACAGACACACATCTTTACCCACTTCAACAAAAATAAATTGTTTTTTATAATCATAAATTATATCATAAAACTATCTTAGTAACAAGCAATCCATAAGGAATGTGAATGAAACAATAATGAGGAATGGAAAGAATGGAGCAAAAAGGAGCAAATGTTTATGAAAGGAATAAAGCAATTATTTTGGGATTGAATAATGTAAAACAGTAGAAAAAAGAAAAATTATATAGAAAAAGAATGTATGTCCACACAAAGAAATATTCTACCTTGAGGTTTTACCACATATTTTATAACATGTGAATTAATACGATTTCATTTGTAAATCCTTGAATACAGGATGGCAATCTTTTATAAAACTGCAGGAATGTTTAATGTTCCTCCATATAATGTTTTCCTCTTTGTTACATCCCTTTTTTTTCCGGTCCCGACTAAAAGCCCATATAAACTATGTTTACTGTATTTCCTCTATACTACAGTTTCTTCCATGTAACACTCGTATTTTTGGAACCCTAATCAATAATTTCCATCTTTGTAACAATTAAACAACTGGATGTAGATGCATCATTTTCAATTCTGTGGATTTACATTTTGCACCAGCTCTGAAAGCCCAAGTCATGTGATGTGACGCAAATCCTGCTCGCCATCTGTTTGCACCACTTCAGTTAGTGCTTTGTGTTCATAGCTTGCCATGTTAGCAAAGCAGCAAACAATTCAAGCCTGTCTAGTGAAACCAATGGTAGATATTGTACAGTGAATTGGAGGAAAGGGTAAGGCTACAGTATAATGTTTTTTGAAGCTTTCGTCAAACAGTGGACATGAATGAAAAATGGAAGATTTCTCTCGAAGAAAAAGTTTTGATCATTAAAAAAGTAGAGGCATCTCCTGGTGTGGATTGGTGGAGCTAGTGAAGCAATTTGAACTGGCCCCCTCAACACTATGATGGAAAACAGATTGTCAATAATGGACACTATTAAGAAGTGTGGCAATTCAAAGCGTATGCGTATAAAACCACTGGCTTACAAGAAATAAAACGCGTTTTAATAACTTGGTTCCAAGGAATGCCTTACCATTTTGTTGTGTACAAATACTAATGGCAATGAGAAGCTGAAACCTCAGTCATCGGGACTCCAAAAAATCCGAGGTGCTTCAAAAACATTTCCAACTTTCCGTGTAAATACACAAACAATATCAAGGCATGGAAGACCAGCAAAACGTTTTTAAAATTTACTTTGAGAATTTGATGCCAAAATGGGGAGAGTTGTGAGACAAGTGCTGCTGTTTGCAGATAAGATGTACAGCTCATCCTCACGGATTTTCCTACCACCCAGTTGCACCAGCTGTCTTCAGTCTTTGGACTTGGGGATAATACAAGCCCTTAAGTATAAATATAGGACATGCCTTGTAATAAAGGCCTTCAATGTGATAGATCAAAGAAAGCTAGGAAGCCAGCATAGCTCACAGCTGATGCGGAATATTTTAAAGGCAATGAATTTAATTATGTACTCATAAAGGCAAGTGAGTGTTGAAACTATTAAAAACTATTTTAGAAAAGCAGAGTTCTATGAGAGTGACATGGTTGATCCTGTAGAAGATTTTGGAAATGAATGACAGGAGTTTCATGAATTAGTAGGCAGTGATTCTGTAACTTTTGAGGACTTCGTGGCCATAGATGACAATTTGGCAAATACAGGAGTACAAAGTGTTGAGGAGTTGACTGAAGAGAGAAACTTACAGAATGGTTGTGAAAATGAAAGTGACAGTGACATGGAAGATGATCCTGTACACTCATATAAGGAGGCTAAAGCCTTTGAAACATTTAGAAGATATATGAGGGCCCATAAACTTGAGGGCAGAACAATAGTTAAACTTGCTCATTTGTAGCAAGAAATGGTTGTGATACAGTCTATAGAAACAGCAAGCAAACATGCTTGCTTGAATATTTAAAAAAAAAATCATAGGTATGTAATTTTCAGATGCCATAAGTTCTTAGAGTTTTGTACAAATTTGGCTGAAGTAGCATTTCACAATTTAATTACTAAAAGTTTTTTTTCCTAATACTTTTTTTTAATTTGTACCATATCCTGTGTATAGAGGTATCATTGTATTTTCTCCGAAACAGTGAATATCTGCAATACAATTTGATATGTCATTAAGGGATCTGCAGTCTACAAACATCCAAATTTCTTTCTACACTACACATATGCTTTACATTTTTTAACTGACACCTATTAAATGAATTACTAGAATTACTATACCCCCTTACTAAATAATGATACCCTAACATTATTCCATTCACTCACTTTCTATGCCCATATCTCATTTACAGCAATACTATCCTGACATAAGCAATACTTTCAAGGAACCATATTTATAGTACAGTCTAATTCATTCAAAGTGTATCCAGTTTACAAAGATATCAACATCACTTTATGCATTTTCCTATCTTGATTTCTAATGTATACAAATGGATAAAATGCAAAAGCACTTCAAGTCTGCCACGTCAAACATTCTGCAATTTTGTTTTGGAAATGTAATACTCAAGTAGTAACAAAATGGTCAGCAAAAGTAAGATCAACTAGTGATGTGAAACAAGATTTACATTGCATAAAAATGCAGTTACTGCCATAAAGAGTGACATTATATGACAGTCAGTGAGATAATAAAGTAATAGTAATTTTCTTCATTCAGCACTACTTATCTCTGAAAATAAAAGGCTTCTGCATGGAGTGAAGAGGTCCAATACATTAAATATAAGATCATATATAAATATCGAGACTTTTGGGCTCTTGTGTTCAGCTGACTAAAATAAGGAAATAAATTATCTACTGATTATGAGAATATACAACAACAAATTACATAATTTATAAAAAAGTAATAGAAAGAAAATTTTAAAATAACTTAACATTGAAGAAATGACCAGGAATGGAAGGATATGAAAATGCAAGTAAAACAAAACAAAAAATTACATGCTCTAAATTGGTTGGAAATGACACAGCTGTCATTTGTGGTTTTTCAGTTCACACTTTATGAAGCAAAAACACTGTTTCAAATTTACAAATCATATAGTGTGAAACTGGTTCAGAAATACTTCTTATTTGCTAATAACGACATTCATTTTTCACCATAATTTCTTCCTTTTCCTTAAAAAAAGAGTTCCGGTACTTATAATTTGTGAAACAATTAGATAACATTCTATAAGTTAACAATGAACAAAGAATTTTAACATTCATGTTGTCATAACAACTATAAACTTTTTTTTAACGGAATGCTTGTATGTGCCTGTGCATATACATACGACAGACTGTCATTTCCTGCTTGTACAATTTCTATATTTTAGTGACAAATAACAATGAAATTACAGCAAAACAAACTAACATTAAAACTACATTTTACAGAGACTAGAATGTAACTGTAACAACATTATCTTGTATGATTTACTTCAGTCAGTCTTAACATTAGTACAATGAAAAAACTTATTTGAAAATAATTTTCTTCTGAAACTTAGCACCAATATCAAGTAGAATGTTGCATGTGAGCCAAAATAAAACATTTTGTAGCTGCCATGTAAGTTTCAACATACTGTAACCTTTAAGTTATATACATGCCTCTATTTATGTAACAAAGAGAGGAAATAATTAATCAAGTAGATTGTCAATTAATGTTTTGTGAAGTATGACACTCGACATCCATCTGAATGGAAATAATAAGCTCTTCATCAGAGTATAAAAACTTAATTTTGTATGTTGAGTCAAATGTACCCCTATAATTGTCCATGTAAATCAATGTAAGAAGCAACAATGTATGATCTGAAAGACAAATTATCTACATTTATTTTAACTTTTATCCACAGACTGTATAACTAACCAACATTAGTGCATGCTGTCCATGTTCACACATAAACATTCAACTCTCACTCTCACAGACTCATTCAACAGACAGAAAAACAAATATGGTGTCACTCTTCAGTTAGTATTATGGTTACAATCTCATTATTATTCGTTTTCAACTGATTCTGTGCAGTAGCCCATTTTAAATGAGAGGAATACTCAATAGCAAATTCAACTTACATTATCTGTTCTAGATAATTAAATATTAATAGCAGTAGGGCTCAATTTATCTCAAATTTTTGATGTTAGCAGAGTATGAATTTTGTCAACATGAACAATGCAATGTTGCACCAACACATCCTCGGTGACAGAAAATGAGAACACATTCATATATTCCAGATCTGAAATCAATTAATAATATCTGAACACCAGTTTCTCTCTCTTCACCAACCTGATGGGCAATTTTCAAACACTGAAGTTTGAACCAATCATTTCCTGGAGCAACTGTTCAAAAAAATGCTCAGTCCTTGCACAGCAAGGATACAAATTATTGTTTAATGCCACTGCTGGTGCCATATTTACTGTAACTGGGCTATACAATCTTGTTATAAATATATTTTCATTAAGCAACCAAATTTGAGACCAACAGTGAATTACCTTAAAGAAGGCAATGTGATGGATCAGATGTTATTATGCAGAATAAAAATATTCAGCATCAGTTCTCAAATGTACAATCAGATAAAAAAAAAAAGAATGGTGAAATATATAGGGCAAATGCAACAAAAACAGCTCCATGAGACCAGCATCATACAGGCACAAATTACAATCTCATTTTAATCCTAAGGTGTGAAGCATTTCAAAGAAGATTCTTTTACAGTATGATCAAGGACAGTAGACTTGTCATACGTACATATTTCAATTGAGTACTTTGTAAGGAAGTAACAGACACATGAGGCAAAATAAAATCTATTGCTGCTCTTTGTTTCAAAGTATTTCAGAATGGTGACTGCATTTAAGTTGAACACTTTTATTGCCATGGGCAGGCTACTGCACAGGAATTAAATAAATGATAAATGTCCAAATAAATAAAACTTAAATGCTCAACAGATGAAAGGCGCAATATTGACAAAAAACCAAGTAAAGAAATGTAACTGTGACTGGTTCATTGAAACAATTTACATTTATGCAGCAGGTGTTGAAAAATAATTATAACCATACTCATATATGCAACTGCTCCATTGTATACTGAAAAACTTTACCTTATGACCTCTCTCAGAAGAAACAATCACACTGCGTTTAAGCTTCACCTTACGATAACCTCTTCGTCTCGAATGGGAACTCTCTGTGTCCCAGCTACTACTAGGAACGCCAAGGCGTAAGTGAACAGGAACTTTTGATGGTGAATTTTTCTCCCTTTTATCTGTAAACAAAGGATGCTTTTAAGTTCACACTTAACTGATTAAAATAGGCATCCGCTGTCAGTATTTGACATTACATGTAAACAAGGTTTCTTTATACTACATTCTCAGCAATATGTACTATTTTGTTATATAAGGTTATTCCTCTCTATTCATAAAACTAATTCTTAAAGCTTTGCAAACAATGCATTCACATACAATATAAAATCTACTATTAAGATCTTTTAAAACAGTCCTCAAAATAAGGTGTCGTGTTTTTTCTATGAGCCATCAAAGAATGCATACCCACAAATATCATATACAAAATGGCAATATGGTGGGAAGCTTGAAAAATTTAGGGGCTGGGGGACCAATACACAAGCAAGTAAAGAAATATATGATAAATATTCAACCAGACCTCATGCAATATCTACACAAACTACCAAAAAGCAATGCCAACAATGGACTTGCACTAATACAAAAATATGGGTGGCATTATGTGTGAGATTGTGCTATAAGGTGGGAGGAAACAAGAAGAAACTAGAATGAAACAGAAAACAGGACTATGAAAATGAATCCAAAGTAAAAAGAGTGGATATGTGAGGAATGGGAGAAATGCAGTTATGTACCCACAGACCCACATTATGACTGATCCAAAGGTCAGAGGAGCTCAAGTACAGCAATAAATATGGAAAGCATTAAGTATCAGGGCCAATAAATCCCAATTTGCCAATAATTAGATGTCATTTACTTTAGTTTGTGTGATGTGTCCTTGCTGGTGATAGGTTCCTCATTACTTCTATGGTATCCTTAGAGCCATACAAGATACAAATAGTTAATACATAGCTGACACTAACAGTAGGCTATAGTCTGATTAAAATTACTTGCTAATTGACAGTTCATGTACAGGAGCTGCTTTCCTCCTATGATAGCATTCAACATCACGCCGAACTGTTCCCCGTTGCCAAACTGCCAGAACAACTGGTCATTTCAATTCCACTTACTTATATGGCTTTCTTTCTTGATTTTCTTTGTTGCAGATTTGTAGGTCTGGGCTTTTTATTTCAGATTTCATCACTAACAATCATGCAAAAAACAAGACACAGACAATGGTGTTAAGAAAATACGTACTCATGCACAGCACTAAGCACACACTACTGAATCCTTCCACAGCCATGATTTAATGTCACATATGAAAGTATTATATCACAGATATTATCTTACATTTAGAGAACCTTCATACGATATACGTGAAAACAAGCTCTCCGAAAGCTACTACTATTCAGGGTTGTTACTGCGTTTGTACTGTGCATTAGAAGCACTTAACAACGTGGCTGTGTAGCGCAGTGGTAAGGTCATAGTCTCCAGTTCTTGAATATAATAAGTTCTTGAATATGAGCCATGCCATATACAATTATTTTAAATTTCTAAATCAAATTAACTTTGATTGTTGTTTTTATTAACTTAATTGAATAATTTTAAGTTCTAAGTTCTAATACCTTTTTAAGCATTTTTCATAATAGTACTGACATTTTTAGTTGCTCTTATTTTTAATCCTTACCATTCCTTTTTTTTTTTTTTTTTTTTTTTTTTTTCCCCCAATTGGAATCTGCTTGTGTTATTAATAACCTGTAAATAAGTGCCAAGCAGGACTGCTGATTGGTTTGTAACACGCAGTTTGAGTAACCACTATTGTAGCCAGTGAGAAGATATTTTCAGGTAGGTTAAACAATGATAGCGAGAAATTACAGTTTACTTTTAGCACTGTATATGAAAATTTTCTGTCCGAGTTCGCCCATAGAGGTAAGCTTTATTCGTCATGAATGAATAAATCATTATTTTAGTTCTGCTGGAGATCGTTGAAAGTTGTTTTGCCAAATACATAGTACAAGATGTGTGGTTAAAATTGAGGACTACAAAATGGGTCCTCTGCTGCAGTTCAATCACTGATCACATAATATTAGTGGTTGACAGAGCTTTTTGCATTGCCGCTATTAACTCTTGGCAGCCTCTTACAACACTGCCCCACGTTATAAAATAATATTAACAGTATTTGTTAAGTGACCCACCTTGTTTGTGTGTCACTTACAGCCAAGCTGTAGACGATTGTCTATGTGGCAACAGTGTAGCACCACGTAATAAAAGTCAATTAGCAAGCAATTTTAATTGGACTATAGTAATCAATACTTCTGAAAACAAACATACTTCAGATTGTTAAGGTACAATTATGACTTTCAATTTGTACCATTTTTGCAGCATTCCATCTTTGAGCAACCCTACTCACTGCTAAAATATAGATTTGTGTGTATTCGGAAAAATAAACACCTATCGGAACTAAGCTAAGATAAATGCCAGGCCAGATAATTCCAACAAGTATCAAGATCATTCCCCAGACCATACTGTGTGTGCCACAAATCTACTTTAAACTATAAACCACAACACTAACATGATTTAGAAGTTCATGTTACCAAACATAATCTAACAATGAGAAGCCCAGGTTTAAATGTTAATAATATGATGGCGACAGGTTAAAACTCACCATTAAGTAGTCATACCATCATAAAAAGTTGTGCAATGATTGCAGCAAGAGTTGGTAGATCACAATTCACATGGCTGCTTTCACAAGTGGCCCGGCCTGTGAGGGGGTAGGATAGGGATCCCACACATCCCACTTTTGAAACCTGTGTCCTGTGTCCTGCTTATATGTGTCATGGGACCTACAGTTATTCCACTTTTTAATGGTACTTTCAGCAGAGTGCAATTTGCTGGTAAGAATTTGTGAACTTGGTGCTTCGTCTTGTGGCACAGCCAGTAAAAATGTAGGACACAAAAACAATCACTACCACAGTAATATTCATTATCTTGTTGTCTCTTTTAAAATGAAAATGAGAAAGCAACGTCTTTTCCTAGTCAGACAATTTAGCACATGCAAGACATTGTGCCAATTTTCCCCGATGTCGACAGTCGACTGTAACCCATTAAACCGGCCAAACAATGCTGTACTATGACGAGAACTCGAGCAGTACCGAAGGAAGATAAGTTGATACGTGTTGCAAGTCTGTCAGTGTCGAGATGGGGATTGTTGATTTGTGGTAATACACAATCGAAGCTCTGGTGAAGAGTGTGGTTCAGTTATTCTAGTCCATGATGGTTTGAGTGAAAGAGGGGGTGGGGTGCTCCTTTGTGGCTAGTTATTACAGGTATGGGAAATCTATTTGTGGACTAGGTCTGGGGAGTAATACCTGCATGTGAGGCCTATATGAGATCCGCAGTGTTATTGGGTAAGGGAGTTCTCATCACTGCAAGTACAGGGACCATGGGTGGCAAGGCTGTATTGAAGGGTCTTTAAGCTGAGTTGCAGCCTATCCTCATTACATTATTAAACTACATACTGGTGCACACAGAAGAAAATGAAACACTGTGTTAGGCATTTAAGTACTTGCATATTTAAATAAAGAAATGCAATGTGAAGTTAATTTCTTAAAGGTAGAAAGTGTTGTGACAGTGCATCGTAAATTCAAATCTACCACTGCGCATAATGCGTGCAAAGTAATATAGGGGCACTACAGCAATTAGACAGTGCCGCCTAAGAGAACCGGGGTTCGCCTGGACTCAGCTGGGCACGGGAGTCAGCAGTGAACCGTGATGAAATACACTAGCTGTATAGAGTTTGTTTTCATGTGTAAATAAAGTTACTACACTTTAAGTGGCGACGAGTTGCGAAATACTCCATGCGTTGTCGTTGGCAGTGTTTTGATAAATATGGAAACATTAGACCAGCTATTGTGCACGCTAATCGAGCAACAGATTGCCCTCGTAGCGTCAAGTGACTTACCACAGACGCTTACGTCAGATGTGTCAACGTCATTGTCCACTCGGGTCGCGCCGTGTTCTCTGCCTCTATTCCCTCCTTACAAGAAAGCTGCGGAAGAATGGGAGGACTATGAAAAGCAGCTGCAGCAACATTTTGTGGCTTTCGGCATTGGCGACTATCAGTTGTGCAAATCTTTGTTTCTTTTGTGGATTTCTCGACAAGTGTATCAACTATTGTCTTAACTCGCCCCCCTATGTGATCCGGCGTCATTATCTTTTTCTGAAATGTGTGACATGTCCTCTATATATTATCACAAAACACCGATGTTGTTGCTTCCTGGGTGCCTTTTTAAAAGTGCCGCAAGCAGCTGCAACAATCGTACTGTACATGGGCCGCGGAGGTACAGGACCTTAGTAGAAAAGTCAGTTCGTTACGGACGTGCATCATGAGTCTTATGACGATTCCATGTTAAAAGATGTTATTCTTAGGTTGGCTCCAGATAAGGAAGTTAGACAAGGGGCCCTCCAGCTACTGAATCCCTCTTTATCTGAAGTATTGACTATTGCCCAGTTGTATGAAATTTTTCATGCCGCCGGCACCCAAATTGAGGAATACATGGACGTCAGTGTTGTGCAGCCTGATGCTGCACCAGACGACGCGTCTGTTTCGTATAATGATGGGGAAGTTGCCGCTGTACATGCGCGTCAACGACGACGAGCGGGCCAACAGCGCACTAAAAAGACGCAACAGCGGCAGATGCAGCAGCCACAACAGCAAAATCAGATACATTCGGTGCTTCCATCCTGTCCACATTGCTTTATCAAGCACGAGAGGGTAGATTGTCCTCAGTGCTGGGCCACATAACACACCTGTCACTAGAAAGGTCACATTGCCTCAGTCTGCCGGTCTAACAAGACTCCTGCTGTTGTTGAAGATGACAACTCTGTTATGACTGTCAATTGTGTACTTTCCAATACTAGTAAGTTGTATATAGGTGTTCAGGTCCTTGACAAAAATATTCGCATGCAGGTAGACACAGTTTCTGCTGTCACTCTCATAAAATCCCTCCCACATGTACTTGGAATTGGGTTCTCCGCCGTTGTCTCCTGTCAAGTGCAATTTGTGGACTTACCACAAACAGAAAATTCCAATTTGAGGCGTCCACTTCTTACAAGTCGGTTGTTCGTTCTCTCACCTTTGTTGTTGTTGATCATGCAGGAATGGAACACTTGTTTGGGTATGATGCTTTCCAACTTTTTGGATTCTCCATTACAGACTATGTACATCTGGTATCTGATGATATTCCTTACACTCAGATGTAGTGTGTACTGAATTTTCCTCAATTTTCTCTCCCGGCTTGGGCCGCGCTGTTGATTTTGAGGCACATATAATGCTCAAATGCTCTGTGCCCGCCCCCATCCAGTAGCATTACATGACCCAGTCAAGGCTGAATTAGATAGGTTGGTGTCTTTGGGGACTCTCCTACCAGTTACTTCTAATGAATGGGCATGCCCTCTCATTGTGGTTTGCAAACCCAATGGCAAATTGCAGTTGTGCGGCGATTTCAAAAAGACCGTCATCGCCTAATGTCTTATTGATACTTACCCGCTTCCTCGTCCTGATGAGTTGTTTGCCAATCTTGCGGGTGGTCAATTCTTCTGCAAAATTGATTTATTGGAGACATATCACCAACTGCCTTTGGATGCAGATTCCAGACAATTTCTCGTCTTAAACACTCCATTTGGCCTGTACCAATACCAACGGTTGCCGTTCGACGTTGCCAGCGTGCCGGCTATATTTCAGCATTTTTTAGAATAACTGTCAGCTTCCGTGCCTGGTTGCATAAACTATCAAGATGAAATCGTAATTACAGGGGCTTCCACAGATGAGCACCTTGCCAATCTTCACGCGCTTTTTCAAGTTCTCCTGTCCGTGGGGTTGAAGTGTAATCTCGCTAAATCTCAATTTTTTCAGTCTTCTGTTGTGTACCTGGGGTTTCAACTGTCCCTTGAAGGGATCCGCCCCTTAAGTCAGCACGTTGATACTATCGCACAGTCCTTCCACGGCCATCTAATGTTGAAGATCTTCAGGTATATCCTGGCAAAATTGCCTACTATCATAAATTCCTTTCTTCCGTGGCCCAGCCATTGAATCAGCTGCTCCGTAAGAACATTCCTTTCCCCCGGACTGACGAATGCGAATGTGCCTTTGTCCGCCTCAAAGATCAACTTCAGTTGGCGCCATATCTAGTCACATTTTGCCCGGGGCGGCAACTGGTGGCGGGCACAGACACGTCCCAATATGGTCTTGGGGCTGTCCATGAACACCAATATAATGATGGATCAGAGCAGCCTATTGCTTACGCCTCGAAGACGCTCAATGATACTCAAAGGCATTATTCTCAGATTGAGAAAGAAGCACTTGCCATAGTGTATGCCTTAAAAAAAATTCATGTTTTCTTCTATGGTTCCAAGTTTCATCTCATTACTGACCATACGCCTCTTGTGTCCCTGTTTCATCCTTCTGCATCACTTCTGGATAACGCTGGACCCTGTTTTGACTGCGATGAATTACTCTGTTTCCATGTGGATTAGGACGAATGTCATGCGGTTGATAGTTTTCCAATTACGGGGGACCATGTAGCTTCTGCCACAGCTGATGACCCAGTTCTTTGTAAGGTCATTAGGTTCATTCAATGAGGGTGGCCTGACAAGACCCTATGGCAAGGCATCTGACCCTCTCCGTAACGATTACGCCTTGCATCTGCGACTGGCTATTTGTGACGGTGTGGTTCTCCTCTCTACAGATGGAGCGTTTTCAAGGATGGTGGTTCCTGCTTCTCTGCGTCAACATGTTCTTCAGTTGTTACATCAGGGGCATTGGGGCGTTTCCAGCACTAAAAATCTGGCTCACAGACAAGTTTACTGGCCAGGAATTGATGCAGACATTTCACCCTTGGTCGCACTGTGTACCAAATGTGCTTCACAGTCAGCAACCCCCTGAGCTGATCCTTCCCCGTGACCTGCCCCAGTGCACCAGTGGGAACGGATCCATGTCGATTTTGTCGGTCCTTTTCTTGGTGCCTACTGGTTTCTTGTCATTGATGCTTATTCCAATTTTCCTTTTGTGGTTCGCTGTGCATTCCCTTCCATCGCGGCACCCACAAATGCATTGGAAAAGATTTTCGCTCTTGAAGGTCTACCCTTCACACTTGTCACAGACAATGGTCCTGAGTTTTTCTCACAGGCTTTTGCAGATTTCTGTACCGGCCTCGGCGTCCGTCATGTCACAGCGCTGCCGTTCCGTCCACAGTCGAAATGGGAGGTCGAGCGTCTTGTACACACATTCAAGTGTCAGATGGAGAAGTTCCTCACTGAGTTTTCTACGGAAGATGCTTTACTTCACTTTCTAAATTCTTATTGATTTACGCGCAAGGGCGTTCACAGCCCAGCCGAGCTCTTACGTGGTCGTCAGCTGTGCACATTGTTACATCTTCTTCGCTCCCGACAGTCTCAGGCTGTTCCTTAACCTCCTGGAAAGTTCCGGGTAGGTGCCCCTGTCTGCGTGCAGGGTATGGCTCTCGTGCCAAATGGATCAAAGGAACCATCAAAAAGTTTAGAGGCCGTCGGTTGTGTGACTTCCGTACTGATCATACTGATGAAGGAATGGTTGTTCACCATTTTGACCAGATACGTCCACGGGCAATGGACCTGACGTTGTCTCCACACAGGACTATTCATTCTCCTTCAGAAGCCAATAGACACCATCTATGGGTCCCACCTATACTGCTCACAACTCCGAGCATCCAACATATTCCTACAGAAGATGTGCTTCCATCACATGAGCTGACTATGCAGGGAGGTGTGCCAGCATCAATCACATGCACCAGAGGCATCACAGCGGTCACCCTCATTCAGTCCCGGGGACATATGCCTCCAGCAGAGAGCATGCAGACTTCTCCACCACCTGCAGCCAATACTTCAGAGATGTCACCCATCATTCAGTCACGAGTTCGTGTTCCGTGCAAAGTGCCCCGTCCGGGGCACTTTCGCCGATACGTTCACATGGTCGCAACATATCAAGAGGCGATGGATGTCTTTTTTTTTTTTGTGGTTTTAGGGCGCACAACTTCTATGGTCATTAGCGCCCAGCTAAGAACATTGATTCGCTATGATCTCAAAAAAATGGTGACTGTCAGAACATCAACAAGAGGCTAAAAACGAAAGATAAAAGACAATTAAAAGGGTTAAATATCCTTGGATAGGTTGGCCAAGTTCATAAAACGCAAAACCCGAGCAGCTGCTCGTGTGTCATCAGCTAAAATTTCCTCCAGAGTAGACGGAAAGTGAAGGGCTACACGGAGATGATTAAAATTAACACAAGTCAGTAAAACATGTCGCACTGTCAACAGTTCACCGCAGGAGCATAGCGGTGCAGGTTCGGCGGATAGCAAGTGACGGTGGCTGAAACGGCAATGACCGATCCGCAACCGAGCCAGGATGACCTCCTCCCGCCGAGAGGGGCGTGAGGATGTCCTCCAAGCGGTCGGGATCGGTTTGACAGTTCGCAATTTATTGTTGTACAGTGAAAGCCACACACTGTGCCATTGCGACACGATACTCCGGCGAAGAGCCCGTTGAACATCGTCCGATGGGACGCAAAAGGTAGCCATGCGAGGTAAAAGAGCTGCTGCCTTGGCTGCTGTGTCGGCGGCCTCATTCCCGGGCACACCCACATGGCCAGGGACCCACAGGAAAGAAACGTGACAGCTGTCATCCGCCAGCAACTGGAGGGAGCGTTGGATCCGATACACGAGAGGATGGTTCGAGAAAGGGTCCTTAAGACTCTGCAGGGCACTAAGGGAGTCAGAACATATGGCATAGAAAGGTTGGCGGTGGCGGCAGGTATACAAAACGGCCTGGTGGAGGGCGAAAAGCTCAGCCGTGAAGGTCGAGCACCGGTCAGGGAGCTTGTATTGGAACCGGTTGTCCCCGACGACGAAGGCAGATCCGACACCGGCAGCGCTCTTGGAACCATCAGTGTAAATAAATACGGCATTATCGAACCGCGAACGGAGTTCGACAAGCCTCGAGCGGTATACCAAATCCGGAGTGCTCTCCTTGGGGAGCGAACTGAGTTCGAGGTGTGTGTGAACCTGGGCCTGATGCCACGGTGGCAATGGGCATTCGCTCAACCGAAGGGTGGAAGGAAGGGTAAAATCGAGCCGCTGTAGCAGGCGGCGAAACCGAACTCCCGGTGGAAGCAAGGCAATCGCAGACAACTGATATTGGCGATCGAGTGAGTCGTCAAAAAATAATCTGTAAGAGGGATGGTTGGGCATCGACCGTAGGCGGCATGCATACCGACACAAGAGTATGTCACGTCGAGTGGTCAAGGGTAATACAGCAGCCTCGGCATACAGACTTTCAACAGGGCTGGTATAAAATGCACCGGTCGCCAAACGTAATCCACGATGGTGGATAGAGTTGAGACGACGGAGAATCGACGGCCGTGCTGAAGAGTACACAAGGCTTCCATAGTCGAGCTTCGACTGAACAATGGCCTGGTAAAGGTGAAGCAGGACGGTACGATCCGCTCCCCATGACGTGCCACTGAGGACACGAAGAACGTTAAGGGATCGGGCACAACGGGCAGCCAGGTAGGACACGTGTGTGGACCAGCAAAGTTTCCGATCCAACATGAGTCCCAAGAATTTCGTAGTCTCCACGAAAGGGAGAGCAACAGGGCCGAGACGTAGAGAAGGTGGAAGAAATTCCTTGTATCTCCAAAAATTGATACACACAGTTTTCTCAGTGGAGAATCGGAAGCCGTTTGCGATGCTCCAGGAATATAGACGGTCAAGACAGCGTTGGAGAGAACGCTCCAAGAGACACGTCCGCTGGGCGCTACAATAAATTGCGAAATCGTCAACAAAAAGAGATCCGGAGACGTCGGCTGAAAGGCAGTCCACGATCGGATTGATTGCAATGGCAAAGAGCGCCACACTCAAGACGGAGCCCTGTGGTACCCCATTCTCCTGGCAAAAGGTATCTGACAAAACAGAGCCCACCCGTACCCGGAAATTGCGATCCGCCAAAAACGCTTGAATGAAAACAGGAAGGCGGCCCCGAAGGCCCCATGTGTGTAATGTGCGGAGAATACCCGCTCTCCAACAGGTATCGTATGCCTTCTCCAAGTCGAAGAACACGGCTACTGTTTGACGCTTCTTTAGAAAGTTGTTCATAATGAAGGTCGACAACGTAACGAGGTGGTCAGCAGCAGAGCGGTGTCGACGAAAACCGCATTGTATATTAGTCAGGAGGCGGCGAGATTCGAGGAGCCAGACCAACCGAGCGTTAACCATGCGTTCCATCACCTTACAGACGCAGCTCGTCAGAGAAATGGGACGATAACTGGAAGGAAGGTGTTTGTCCTTCCCTGGTTTGGGGATGGGGACAACAATGGCTTCACGCCAACTTGTGGGAACATGACCTTCAGTCCATATGCGATTGTAGGTACTAAGAAGAAAGCACTTGCCCGCAGGAGAGAGGTTCTTCAGCATCTCAATATGAATGGAATCGGGCCCGGGCGATGGATGTCTCTGCACTGTACAACACCTCTGCAATGTGAAGTGAATTTCCCAAAGGGAGAAAGTGTTGTGACAGTGTGTCGTAAATTCAAATCTACCATGGCGTCTAATGCACGCAAAGTAATATATGGCGCTATAGCAATTAGACAGCACCGCCTACGTGAACCGGGATTCACCTGTACTCAGTTGGGCACGGCGGTCGACAGTGAACCATGATGAAATACACTAGCTGTATAGAGTTTGTTTTTGTGTCTAAATAAAGTTACTACATATTACATTACAGAAAACACAGAACAAAATGGAAACAACTGTGCAACAACTCACCTAAAAAGTGAAATTGTCATGAGAACTGTAACAACAAAAGAACATTGTGGTGGGGGGAGGGAGGAAGACAAGCATTTAGGCTACATGTCTGTAATATTTCAAAGATAATATAATGAAACAACAAAAGATCATTGGGGTGGGGGATGAGGGGGGGGGGGGAGGAAGACAAGCATTTATGCTACCTGTCTGTAATATTTCAAAGACCATATAATTATGTCACATCAAAAAGAAAGTGTTGAAACAAATGGGTTTACCATGCACAGTACACTATGGGTGGAGGACTACACAAGTAATGGAAAGAGTTAAGATAATAAATCACTGCATAGATGAGGCATTGAGTGGTTTATAGACGCATAAATATGAGTTAAAATGTACAGCTTGAGTAGATACACTATTCATAACTGAAGAGAAAGTAAATTAACAGCTAAGTTAAACATCCACAGAAAGATATCCAGCACAATAGCCTCCTCTACACCCATGATTCCAATTAAAAAGCAGAAAATTATTGTTCATTAAGCCCCCCCCCCCCCCCCCCCAAGAAAAGCTATTTCACTCCCCTAAATCTTTCCCATTTCTTTTACAGTGGTACTCCTATGATCAACATTCGGCATATCTGGGTCTGTTGTAACGCGGTTCTTACATCCAAACCGAGATTTAAATTTATAAAATTAATTGAATTTTCTGTCAGTGCTTGACATGATAATAATATCAAAAAGGAACAACTTCCTGATGTTCTGCAAAACTTATTTATTCATCACAGACAGGCTTTCGGCTTCTTAGGCCATCATCAGGTGACAACTGACTGTAGTATGTATGTTTTCAAAGATGTTCCAAACATACTACGATTTACAAAGATATTATCACAGAAAATCGACTAGTTCACAGGAAAGCACTTTTCAAGTATATATTTAAGAAAGTTATTAAGATTTATATAAAAATATAATAAGTATATGTACAGGATCAAAACTGACATGATTATTTTTGTTGAAAGGGAAAGTTGGAAAATAAAACTTATTTCAGTAGAGGTGTAATGGGGAACTGGATCTGACCATTTAATACTAAACTGGCATTCTGAGCCTAATGTTTATTGATTTCCAATATTTCCAGTGTCCTCTTTCTGCTTTGCTTCAGGGGATGTAACATTTCACAGTGTACATCGTAATCATGGTTTTCTCTGAGCAGATGTTCAGCAAAGGTTGAATCTGTCTTTTTAACCTCCAGCTTCTCTCGTGTTCTGACAATCTAATAGTTACAGCCCTGCCAGACTGACCAACATACACTTTCCCACAATGTTTGCATGTGATCTTGTACACACCACTCTGTGATAGAGGTTCAATTTTGTCCTTACTATTGAATAAATACTTTGAAATGTTGTTTGTATTGTAAAGTGCAGGCCTGTAATTTCGAGATTTTAACTTTTTACCAATATGATCTGAAATTTTGCCTAAATTTGGGATGACACACCAGTTTTTCTGACTAATGACTTGTTCTTGCTGGCCAGCATATAAAAGTGTTCTAATTTTTTTCATTTCCTTGTTATTCCGTATACTTTCAATCAGGGCAGGGTTATAGCCATTACTGGATGCTATATGTTTGATTGTTTGTAATTCTGTTTGAAATGCAAAATTAGCTAATAATGGACAAAGAGGAATTACTGTCCAGCTTTACAGACTGCAAATGCTGGATTACTACCATACCACGTTCTTTTGAAAAATACTGAACCTATATGGTCAAAATACTTTCATTAGCTGAATTTGTACTTCCATCAATATTTAAAGAAAATGAATTCAATTTCAGATTGCTAAAAATTTCTTCTTTAATGGTTTTTGCTAAACCATATTTTAATTTGTAAGCAAGTGTAGTGTGGGATAATGAAGTTTGTTTTAATGTGTTGTGATCACGGCTTAATTGTCTGGCTAAATCTATTATTTTGGGGGCCATTGAGAACGCCAAATTATTTTCTGCCATGGACGACAAAATTAGAACTTCCTGCTGAACTTTTCTAGCAGTGAAATCTATTGGACGATCATGATCAATGAGGTCATCATGTGTGTTAGCTTCTACATACCTCTTTCATGAATTTGATCCTCTAACTGACCTAATATTTTTCACGTGTGATTTTCTTGAAAAGTGACTAAATAATGCTTCTGAAGCCTTCCACCGCATATTTTAGCACAGCACTACAAACTATGTAAAACACTTTTCCCGGTATGTCGATTTTTTTTACACCATGCGCCTACTGTATCACCATTATTATCTTGTCTTTCCATCCATTCCCAATGAAATGCATTCTTTACAGGTTTCTCCAGTTCACAAATATCGTGGTTTAAACTAAAAAAATTCATTTCAGTCTTAATTACACAATCGGTTTTCTTTGAAACTTCTGTTTAAGTTCATGATTCACTGTGTCTAATTATACTCCCACTAGATATTTCACAAATATTAAAAACTAATTCATTGAAGACAGACACAAAATGAAACAATCACTTTCACTTCAGAGTACTGTACACGTGTACACCGTGGTATGAAAAGATAGGTAATGCGAACTGTCTGGAAACAGTGTTGCCGGAACTCCTTCATGTGTATTTCGGCTAACCCTACTTTTAAAATCTGCAAGAATCATGAATGTATGATAATGTAAATTTGGAGTGCCCTTTCTATGTACAAGATGCCTATATTTATAACAACCCCTAAAACTTCAGTGTGTTCGGGATGAGAAGTCTACTGAGCTTAGAGACCGACTGAGTGAGGAAGAAGAGTAATAGCGGAAGGGACTCGTGGGTAGTGCCAATTAGCAACTGTGGACACGCGACTTGTAAACATCAACAGCTCTTGTTTATATTTCACTAATGAGTAATACCGATTTGCGAAAGTGCATTACAGATAAGACCATCTTCAAATGTGTTATTTATTTGTAGTACTAAAGTCTGTGAAATATTTTAAAACTGTTCCGTGAAAATTAATGCTCCGGTGTCACTTCATTTAGCGTCAGTGCACTGAAGTTGGCGGCCCTTGTAAACACAAGAAAGTCAACAAGTATTTCTCTGAATGCTGCCGAAACATCACGAATGAACTTCGGATCGAATGGACTTCTCGTCCCGAACACACTATACTACTATCCTCGTTGCTACATGTATTGTGATAACTATTTTGTATAGAAAACCTTTACCGTGTACTAAGGCAATGTTGTTTTGTTCTGAGATTGTTCTCTTGAGAAGGTTCTCTTTTTTATACATACGGCTCATTAAGCTAGTTTTACACGAGACGTGTGCTTACAAGATTACCCACAATTAAACAGTGTCAACCACCATCTATCATGTAAACGGTACTTGTACAAGATTTCGTACATGCGGCTTCTTATTCCTGTCGCTAGATAGAAGCACTATCTTCAAATTGAAACTTACACAACAAAACTGTGCCATATTCATTCAATTCAATAAGAGTTAAAAACGTTTTTGATTAAATTATAAAAATCAAAGAATGGGGAAAACCCGAAACTTTCGGATCTGTTTTTAATAAAATATCTGGATTTCTGGGTAAAATCCGGACTACGAACAAAGCTGACTGAGTCCTCTTGAAAAGTGTTCAGATCATCAGTTTAGCAACAAGCAATCTGATTGTCTGTGGAGTCAAAAAAGCAGCAGTTGGTTACTGAAGATCTCTAACATACTTATCCCTTGTTATTTTCTTGACAGAAGTCATTCCACTTTTAAGAGCAGCAGCTACTAATTAAGACTTTCGGCAACAGAATAAGAGGCCTGTTTTATACCTTTCTTCCTCAAAATAGCATTGTATGCTATGTAAGAACTTAAGAGTTTAGCTCTTTAAGGTGACACCCTGCCCCTAATGGCCAGAGGAAGAGGCCATATCAAATATGCTTAGAATTAATAACACTTTACACTGCAACATTAACACAAACTGAATAGGTAAATCACAATCCACGACAAATAGTAAACACACGACAGATGTTTTGCAAGCACTAAGAAAGTATGGTGCCACATGTGACCTTGGGTGGTGGTGTGGAAATCATTTCTGGAGATGATCACTTATATAATTTCTATTGATAGAAAAATGTATAATTTTTACCACATGTTCTTAAGATGATTTTCCTGGGGAACCTTGGGACTTTTTCAGTTTCACTATCTGTTCCTAAGATCCAGAGGCAACTGAACTTATGCGTGTAAAATCTGGTCTGCAGTGTAAATATAGTTTTAATTGACATAGTGAATACATGGCAAGAGTTCTTAGGTATACTATTGTGATAATATCTATGCACCCAACAAGTAATATTCTTTCTGACCGTATTTTAACAAACAGCAAAAATTATTTGATATTTGAGTTTTGCTTTGATAAACATACTCTTTTTTTAACTTCTACCTCTTTAAACTATTATTTTAATATCTCTTCCAAATTTTCATTAGCTTTCTCCATTAAAATATTATCATCTGTCTTGCTTTGGTAGTTCGTTCTAAGTTTATTTTCTTTGCCTGTACTGATTACGAATGGCTATAGCCTGGAAGGAATGTAGGATACATTTGGCGTTCAGAAATCAGTTACGTGACATCCCTCGCCTGAAACTCTCTTTTGCAAACACCATATTGCTTTGTGTATTTGATGATTTTCTTATTATAACTCAAGCGTTGTCATTTCAAAGCAATGTTGCGCTGAAATTGTCAAGGACAGGTTGTTCTTAGGACAATAAATTATAATCTAATGTTTAAAAATGCCATGTTAGCAGGTGAAACCTGCCATCAATGGTACGTGAATTACGGATTACTCTTGCAGCTGTTCTACATACCGTAATCGGCAGTGTATTACTTTGTGATGCATGAACATGTTAGATGGTGGTTTAAAACTTGCTGGGCGTGGTGGCTCAGTGCGCTCGGTCAGAGGGTTACCGACATGGTAGCTCAGCGTGCTTGGTCAGAGGGATCAATGCCCTCTGTAATGAAAAAACTGAGTCAATGATGAAACGATCAAAATAAAACAAAAACCAACATGCACAAAGGACAAATATAACTAAAGAACCAATAAAAAGAGAGAAAAAGAAAGAGGGCTGTATGACATCTGTAATAAAAAAAAAAGGAGCAAAATTCTCAACAAACAACCCAGAATTAACATGAACAAATGACAAGGTTTTTGCATACTTTTGTTAATTGAACACAACTATAGTCTGCAAGATTCCGAGTTGTTCAAAGGTAACAGCGCTTTCTCTGAAAAGTGCATTTGTTCTATTTTGTTAACATACCATGAAATACATACCAACGATTTACAAACACAGACTACGTTTTCACATTTATATAAACTGGGGAGATTCCGTTACAATGACTGTTGTAAATGACATAATGATAGTAGTAACTTTGTATATAGATTAAGTACTACAGTTATGTGGAATTCAGTGTTACCACACTTATTCCATTTCTTATTTTATCTGTGAAAGAAAATGTAGTTATGCTTTGAAACAGAATATTTGCTCTTTATTTTAGTGCAGAACAAAGTGTTATCTGAAATACAGAAAAGGTAATACAATCTATGTTATAAGCGTCCATAGCAACCATACCAACGACAAACATTTTAGTAAACACATTGATTCTAATTAATGAGTTTCAACATAGTCCATAAATAGTGAATAATTGCTTAGAAAAAAAAAGTAATTTGTTGCGATGTATACAATTCCTTTCCATTTTATTAATGAACAACAGTTGCCACAGAAATCTAGGACCTCATTTATATACGAAACTACCTGTATCAGCATGTTCTTTAGAATGTTCATTATAACAGTATCCTTCCAGTTTATGTGCATACGCTTCAGAAGACCATTGTTCAATTCATTGCTATGGATTTCATGGCATGTTTACAAAATAGAACTAATGCACATTTTAGAGTGAGCAGTCTTACATATGCACAACTCTTAAACATTATAGACTATAGCAGTATTTAATTAATAAGGGTGCAGCAAGCATCTTTCAAGCAGGTTTTGGAGTTCGACCTATGGCAGAGGCAGATTGCCCTTCAAAAACAATCAGTAATTGCAAGCAGCTGTGATGCGGATCTGTAATCGCTGGATGCAAGAGGGAATTGTGAACTAATGGGGGCAACTGCGTCCACCATGTTGCACCTTTACACGTGAATACAGGCATATTGTGAGACGGAGCACTCGGCCACATATCACAATAAATGTCTGTTGTGCAACAAGCAGTGTCTGCCTGTAAGATTCAACATTTTCTGTATCAGAGTGGACTATCTGCAAGGAGTCCATTACCACATTGATCTTTGAGTAAGTGAAATGAATTATGGTCAAGGACAACTGAAATGAAAGAACTTGTTTTTACCAATGATTACCACACTGCCTGCTCCGCTATAGTGGTCAGATTAGGGTTTGGAGGCATTGTGGTGAGAGATTGTTTAACTGTTGCCTTATGCCTCACCACAGTCATCCTGCACCCAGGATTATAATTTGGAGTGGTATCACATTCCACTCCTACATATCCCTAAAGTCTGATTACAATTACTTGCTAATTGGCATTTATCACTGGGCACTACAGTGCTGCCACATAGCAACCGGATACCGCTAGGCTGAAGGCGTCGCACAAACATGGCGGATCACTTAAAAAAATACTGTTAATATAATTTTATAATGTGAGTCAGTGTTGTAAGGGGCTGCCAAGAGTTAATGGTGGCAATGAAAAAAGCTTTGTCTACAGCTAATTTTAAGTGATCAGTGGTTGAACTGGCAGCAGAGGGCCCATTTGTACTCCTCAGTTTAATCCCATGTTGAAATCTAACCTTATGTATTTTACTATGTATTCGGCAAAACGGCGTTCGACCGTCTCCGGCAGAACTACAATCGTGATTTCTTCATTCACAGTGAATAATGCTTACTTCTATGGATGAACTCTGACAGAAAATTTTCAGATACAGCACTAAAAGTGAACTGTAATTTCTTGCTATCATTGTTTAAACTATCTGGAAATATCCTCACACTAGCTAGTGGTTACACGAGATGCCATGTTGAAAAACCAATCACCAGCCCTTCTTGGCACTTAATTACAGGTTATTAACAACACATGCTGATTCCAATTGAAAAAAAGAATGATAGGATGAAAACTAAGAGCAAATAAAATACTCAATACTATTAAGAAACATACGTAACAAGTTATTAGAATGTGAATAATTCAATTAAGTTAATAAAAACAACAAAGTAATTTTGATTTATAAATTAAAAGTAATCACACATGATGGAGTTTGAATACATGAAGTTCAGCACCAGAAGCTATGACTTTACCACTGCACTACACAACCATATTCATATTTTCTTCCGAGTCAGTAGACACCCATTAACAACGCTGAATTCTAGCTTTTGGATAGCTCGTTTTTACGTAAATCATATGTAGCTTCTCTAAATGTAAACTGATAGCTGTGATATAGTACTTGTATATGTGACATTAAATCAGGGCTTGTACAAAATACTTTAGTAGCATGTGCTTAGTTCTGTACATGAGTATGTATTTTGTTAACACCGTTGTCAGTGAATTTTTTAATTGTCTGGTAATCATTAAGTGATGAAATGTGAAATAAAAAGGACAGAGCTACGAATCGGCAACGAAGCAAATCAAGAGAGCTAGATAAGGAAATGGAACTGAATTGACCTGTTGTTGTGGCAGGTTGGCAACGTGGAATGGTTTGAGAGTGACGCTGAGCACTCAAATTTGAAGAAAGCAGCTCCAGGGCATGAATTGTCAACTAGTGAGTAATTTTAACGAGGCTGTAGTATGCATTGCTGGTACACTTACAAACCAGCATTACGTCTCTCAAGTGTTGGAACCTGTTGTCCTCCCACCTTGGGAGCTTGCAAGCAGCTACATTGCAACAGAATAATGCTTATCCCCATATAGCATGTAATGTTCAAGAGTACTTCAATGCCCACCTGATTGTTATTGTCTCGGCATCCCTGTTTTCATGGTCTCTGACCTATTGAAAACGTCAGGTCGACGACTGTGGAACACACTACACACTGGCACTCCCCGATGCACTCAGGTAATATGTGGAAACAGCATAGACTGCTATAGCCCAACAACATATTCAGTGGTTCTTTGAGTCAGTGCTTAGGCATATAGCAGCAGAAATAGCCAGCAATGGTGACAACACTCAATACTTATTTCATCACATTCCTTACTTCACATGAGACTGTACTTTCAACCTTGTAAACTTTTATAACATGTTATCTCACAAATAAATTTGTCTGTCTCTTGGGACTTCTTGGAGTTGCATTCGGAATGGTCAGCACATATTCCATGGTGACACCTTGCAGCATAAGCAACTTTGAAAAAGAATTTTTGTCATACCAAACTCCACATTCTATTACAAATGAAACATATAAGTATTCTCCATTTTTATTTAAAGTGAATTTGTGTAAGATGGGAAACAATTTTGTGTTAACATTATGTTATACTTCCTTATATGTTGTTTGTGTGTGTTAAAGCAAATGTGTGTGTCAAAAAGTAAATAAACAAATTGTAAAAACCTGACTGAGCTACAGAATGCATTTTATATAAGCAGCACATCCTTCTGTAGCGGGTAAAAGAAGGCCAATAGCAGAATAATGGTCCTGTCCATGCACAGAAAAAGTGAATATGCTGCTCTTTAAAAGACTGACAGGAAGGTGGGGAATCAGCTGCCTAAATCCTCATTCTGTCATCACCAAAAAAATTGGCATGCAAACATATACTTCACACTTCTTTGTGTTAAAAGAGAGTAGCAGAGACAAAAGAAAGAAAGAAAAAGGGATGAGGAAATGTACACAGGCGAAAGTTTTTGGCGATGAAGGTGGTAGAAGTACTGTGGAATGGGTTCCTCATTAATCTTTTAAAGAGGACCATGTTCACCAATTTTGTGCTCTCACAAAAGCAGTGTTATGCTAATTTAAATATTATGCACAATGCTCCACTTTCATGTCAAAAGGTAATTTGTCATCTCTTTGGTTTCATTACATGAAAGAGAGTATAAGTTTGGTAATTAATATGGTATCATCATACAAAAAACAACAACTGAGTAGTGCAAGTGGGAAGTGCTGTAGCTGAAGACTTCTTAGGATCAGCCAGTCAGTTCTAAAGTAATTTTGAACAGACTAAAGGAATGTGTATTTTGCTTTTATCTCTGGAGGAGGAAATCATCCTAAAGCTCACAACTTTATCAGTGTTGCTAATTTCGACCATTCAACACTTCAACTACACAGTGAGTTACTTACTGCCTTTACTCATTTCATTACTCATATTTCTCATAGGCCTTTCCATAAACATCTTAAACCACCAAATAATAAACAAATTTATAACAGTGGGAATAATGGTAAAACATTGTAATGTGATTTTAGTAACATGCTAATAGACAGGTTTCAAGAATAAAATAGGGAAATTAATTGGTAGAAGGTAATTATGATGAAAACAGTGTAGCTGTAAAATAAATACAAAGAAGCCAGCAGACATACACACACTGAATTCCAATGGTAACCAATGCTCCTTACTCCCTTTAAAATCATACAGTAAAAAATATCAATTTTAACATACTATCTGGCAATAAGGAAGTTAGCGGCTCATTTAAGAATATTATGGGAAAATCTAAATACTGTTGGCATAAATAAAATTCATTACCCTTTGGTATGGTGACACTGAGGCTCACAACATCCTGATCTTCAGAAGGAGGTGACTTCAGAACCATAACTCTTCGTCCATCTGTTTTGTCTTTTGGTAAGAAGACATTTATTAGACAAACACCATGTGTATTATTTATCTGTTTTTCTTTATCAAAAAGAAAATGTTAAATGTTAAAGTGTTTCTCACCTCTTTTCTGTAGCTCTCTGTCACACGATTTGCGATCACTGGCATCCTTCTTGGCAGTTCTGTTAAAAAAAGTATGAGACTATAGAATATCACCTTAAAAGACAATATCTTATATTCTTTGTCTAACATTTTGTCTATACATACTGTTTGGTCATCTTCAAAGTGAGTTGAGAGATTGAAGCCACAGCAATTGTTCCATCATTTTAAACCATATATACTCGTGCACCAAAGATATTGATAGGCAGCAATGAGTGTGCATAAACTGAATGCAGTCAGTCTGTGATGGGATAATGATGTAGTGTTATTAAGTGCCCTGCCTTTGTGAGTTTATTAAAAAAAAAAAAAAAAAAAAAAAAAAAAAAAAAAAAAAAAAAAACAAGAATCCATGATTTGTCTACATTGAAATAGCTCTCTCTCTTCATTATTTGCCAAATAAAGTTGAAATTCATTTGCAAATAATTTGACAGTGTTTTTTTCCTCAACACAGACAAATAATGAAGTGCAGCACTTTATTAAACAAACTTGCAGAGAGAGCACTACCGGGCTGTTAATAATGATGTACAAATGTTCCAACACAGATTGACCATAAAGTCACAGATTCAATTTACGCATACTTTTCACTGTCAATCAGTGTCTTAGTTACTCATACATCTGTGATTTAAAATGACAGAATGAGTACTGTAAATTTCTTCACTCTGAAGAAGGCTAAATGGTATACACCAAAATATCATAAAAACAAATGGAGTTCATGCAACTGCACTAACAAAATTTAATCATTAAGTTGATGCACCTCAGAAACATCGAAATGCACATTCAGCTTCCCATTAGTTTATCTATATATGATAAAATTAAAGGCAAAACAAAAAATAAATACTAGTTCTCCATTTATTCATCTTACGTGTACAGCCATAAATGTTAACAGTGCTATTTGTGAAAGTAAGAGAATGTTGAGTTTAGTTCTTTGACACAGAACTTTTAGTTGTGTTGTACTTAAATATAGAGTCTTCAATGCCAGTAAAATAATAATACAGTAACCGTGCAGAACGTAAAGGTCAACAGTGTTTGCAGGAATCATTATGTAGCACCTCCTGTGTCCCCAGGTACCATTGGCTTGCAGCAGGACAAAAAACACATGTGACTACCATTGACACCAAAACCACCAACAATCATGGCTACTCTGTTGGTCACTAAAGAGAGGAATGGCACTCTACTGTCTTCAGTGGTGAGAGTACTTTCTGTCTGATGGTAAGTCTTGTACACTTGTATGATATAACCTGGTGAGATGCTTGTTCTAGAGAGCATTCATTCACAACACACAGATTACATCACACACTTCAGGAAGGGCAGGGGATTCTTTGAGGTGCACAACTGCCCTGCCAGCAAGATCACAAGATCTTCAATGAGATGAAACTGCAATCTTCACACAGTATATCTGCAGTCCTCCTGGCCACCATCATCAGGTGATAAAAGCTTTGCTGCCCTCACTTTGACTGATAGAACTATGAACAACAGAACATTTACATGCTACAAATATGCGAAAGCGCATGCGCCAAGTAATTGCATATGTGTTTGCTCATAGCTACTGCCCCCCCCCCCCCCCTGTGCAAGTGAAGTTGCAGCACCTCCAATGGTGAATTCTGTCACAAACTGATATATCGCTTAAGATTGTCTGTCGTGGCCATCCGATTCAGATGCAGATCTTTTTTCGCATCTGACAACACAGGATTCCATGTTTTACTCAGTGGGTATCCGTTATTTTATTAATGATATTATCTATTAGTCCTAGTAAAGTGAACCATTTGCAACTAATTGTGGCTAAACAAATAGCAATCTGTGTCTGGTTTGTAGGAATCTTGTACATTGCAAAAGGAGGATGAGAGCTGGTAGCATGTAAATACCCTATCACCTACCCACTGAGTAAAACATGGAATCCTGTGTCAACAGATTTGAAAAAATAAATAAATAAATAATAATAATAATAATAATAATAATAATCATCATCACTGAATTGGACATCCATGAGGCACAATCTTTAGCAATATATCATTGTTTGACAGAAATTCACCACTGAAGGCACTGCAACTTCACTTGCACCAGGGAGCAGCAGCTACAAGCAAACACATGCACAATTACTTGGCGCATGCTCTTTTCCAAATTTGCTGCATATAAATGTTCTGACATTCGTATTTTCTATCAGTCACGGTGGGAGCGGCATACTTTTTCTCACCTAATGATGGCAGCCAGGTGGACTGCAGAAATATTGTGTGAAGACTACAGTTTCATCTGGAAGGAGACCCAACATGAATTTGAACAGTTGATACATGGGAAATCCAAGACCTCTCCCCAATTGAAAAAATACAGTAACATGATTATGTGGAGACTTAACTGCTCTCCATGGCCTGTGAGAAGTATTGTTCAATAGTGACAAAAGACATGAGATACCATGGACAGTCTTCATCACTGGATGCCATTTGTCACCTTTACAATTGTTTGCATGCAAGCATGTGTGTCTGCATTGCTGCTGGAGGGGAATATACTGTGTAAAGTAGCAACTCTGTGGGCACCCTTTATAATGAAGTATTTCTCATCATATACTTCTAGAATGACATACTAGCTATCACCTCACTAGTTAATTAACTGAAATTGTTCTTGGGGGTGTACAGGCAAAGAATAAATATTTTATTTGAATGAAATTACAATAATCAAAGTATTGGCAACTGAAACTAATTTTTATACAGCTATAACTAAAAAAAAAGGAAACTAACATAGAAATCATTAAGGTAAGATTAAATTCCATCATAAATCACAATTCAATGTATAAACATACATTACATTGTACAGTGACATCCATAAATACTTGAGAAGAGCTGATAGTTAATATAGACTATTTTTAAGATTAGTTTATATTAAATGCAACAGCTGCCAGTGTGTGTTCAAAAAACTAATGAATGGCGAATGCATGAAGATAACTAATGCTCTTTGAAACTTGTTAATGTGCTCCATTAATGTATTCAGTCTATCAATTAGTTGCTAACAAAAGATACACTATACTATATTCTTGTACAGACTTGCATTTACCCTCTAGCCACTTCTGCTTAGCCAATTTTGCACTTCCTGTCCATATAATTTGTTAGTTGTCTGTACTCCATTTTGCTTGCTTCATTTACTGCATTTTTATACTTCTCCTTTCATCAGTTACATTCAATATTTCCAATGATATCCAAGGACTTTTTGTAGGTCTTATGTTTCCACCTATCTGGTCCTCTGTCTCCACTATTTCATCTCTCAAAGGTATCCATTCGTCTTCTAAGATGTTATTTTCCACATTTCTGTCCATTGTTGGCTAAAGTTCCCTCTGAAACTCCTAAGAACTTCAGGCTCCTTCAATTTATTCAGGTCCCATCCCCTTATTTTCACACCTTTCTGTAGTTTCTTCAGTTTCAGTCTACAGTTCACAATTAATAAGATATGGTCAGAGTCTCTATATGACCCTGGATAAACAGTTTAAAACCTGGGTCTGAAATCTATGTCATACCATTATAAAATCTACCTGGTACCTCCTGGTCTCAATCCACATCTTTCATTATTCTTAAACCAAATGTTTGGTATGATTAAATTATGTTCTGTGCAAAATTCTACCAAGCGGCTTCCTCTTTCATTCCCTTTCCCCAGTCCATATTCACCAAGTATTTTTCCTTCCCCTCCTTTTCCTACTACTGAATTCCAATCCCCCATAACACTTAAGTTTTCCTCTCCCTTAACTATCTGAATAATTTCCTTTGCCTTCTTATACATTTCTTCAATCTCTTCATCAAAAGCAGAGCTAGTTGGCATATAAACTTGCACTACCATGGTCGGTGTTGGCTTCATATCTATCTTGGCTATGACAATGCAATCACTGCACTGCTCATAGTAGTTTACCTGCATTTCTGTTCTCTTATTCATTATTAGACCTACTCCTGTAATACCCCGAATTGATTTTGTATTTATAGCCCTGTACTAACCTGACCAAAAATTCTGTTCATATTTCCACCAAACTCCACTAATCCCCACTAAATTTAACTTCAACCTATCCATTTCACTTTTTAAACTTTCTAACCTTCCTACTCAATTAACGGATCTAACATTCCATGCTATGATCTGTCACAGTCTAACACATACAGTCACGACACTCCTACAGATTTTTGTTACACACAGCGACAGCAGTGCTCCAAGCGGTCGGAAAGCTACATTTCTGAATACGATATTGGATGCGTACGAATATAATCGTTTATATTAATTTTAACTTACTTTTTATGTTAGGGAAAGTATGTAGTGCCATAAAAAATATGTAATAACAGTTCCATATTTACCTTTCTTAGGTTTCCTATACTCCCTTACAAGGTACGAAACAGTACATAGCAGGGCAGTTTATTTACAATTATCAGGTAACCTATAGGTTTTTACTGAATAATTTCATGTTCTGTTAAATATAAAAAATCGCTAGGAACCACCAGAAGACCTCCCTTTGGCAGAAAGACGTCGAATGTGTAGAATGCGGTAACTATGGTATTTAACCTACCAAATCAGCCACCACAGCTTTAGCTGAAGGAAAAACGTCACAGATGTGGCAATAAAACGGAGAAAGCAATGAAACTGTTTTCCAACAAAGAAGATCCCAATTGTTACTACACCTGAGCCACAAACGGCAAGAATAATACAAAATATCTTTTTAAGCTAATGTAATTACACTCAAAAGAATATGCATGTATAAGAAAGACGAGTTAGGTGTAAAAATATGAGAATTATTAGACTCCACATCGAATTGATACGCGTCAGAAAAACGGCTTCTCATTGTAAGAACAGACCAGAATATAAATATATGGTTCTCCTATGTTTTTTATTCTACTTACTTTCAGCAGAATAAGCTGCAAATATAAACATATTCGTAAGTATTTAGTCATGACAAAGATGTTCTTTATACCACTGAATCAGTTAAATTTGGCTGCTTTTACATTAATTTCCGTATTATGCTTGTCTCATGATGTTTCACTATTGCACGTAACGCAAAATGTATAGTAACTGTTTCGTTAATTATGTACAAAAATAATTATAATCAAATGTCACTCCCTCGGCAGCTTGCCCACTGCTAGGAGCGCTAGTGTCGTTGCACCTATCAGTTGGTAACAACTTTCGCAGCAGTGAGTGTCGCGACTGTATATGTTAGACTGTGGATCGGTGGAACGCCAGTGTTGTCTTTCCTGATGATTACATCCTCCTGAGTAGTCCTGCTCAGAGATCAGAATGGGGGACTATTTTAGCATGGGAATATTTTACCAGAGAGGCTTCCAGCATCATATATTCATACAGTAGAGCTGCATGTCCTTGGCAAAAGTAATGACTGTAGTTTCTCCTTGATTTCAGCCAATCACAGTAATTGTATGATGTTACAAGGGCAGCTCAGTCAGTCATCCATACTGTTGCACCTGCAACCACTGAAAAGGCTGCTGCCCATCTTCAGGAACCACGTTTGTCTGGCCTCTCCGTAGATACCCCTCCACTTTGGTTGCACCTACGGTACAGCTATTTGTATCGTCGAGGCACGCAAGCCATCCCAAGCCATATCTGGTTCATGGAGATAGCTGTCCAGAATAAGATTCAGCTATTTGTATCGTTGAGGCCATGTAAGCCACCCCACCTTCGATATGTCTGTGGTTCAAGCGGAAAGCTTTCCAGAATACAGGCCAATCATATCTCATACAGGACAGGGAATAGGCAGATTCCTCTGTAATTATTCACATCAGATTTGTTTCCTATCTTATGTAACAGATGTATTAGGGCACTATCTTATGTAACAGATGTATTAGGGCACTGGAATACGGTCTGAATAATTTCGACTAGCTCATTTCTTGAATTAGACTTGAGAAATTCAATTGTAATTCCATCTTCTCCAGGTGTTTTGTTATTTTTGAGTTTCTTCGTGTGATGATAATTTCTTCTTCTACTGGTGGTGCAGAATCGTTTTGTTGCAAGGCTTTGGTGTTTAATATTGGAAGGGCTTTCCGATAGATTCTGGATAGTTTAGTAATCTTTTGAAGTATTTGGTAATTCTTCACAGTTTTCTTCATCACTTAATGACAACTTCCCATCTGGTTTCAAGAAGCAAACATTTTGAGGGATATACCTTTAATTTGATTTGATAAAGTATTGTAAACTCTGTGTGTATCATAATTTTAAAAATCTGTTTCTACTGATTCAAGTTGCTGTGTTACATATTTTCTCTTCTCCTGTCTGATAATTTTATTACAAAGTTTTCATCTTTCTAAAATTGTGGAGTGTTTCCTCATTTTTATTTCAACTGTACTCAGCAAGGGTTGGATTATTATGATGATTATTATTATTATTTTGCATAATTCAAATGCCAGATTCCATATTACAACATAGATGTTTGTGTTTCTAAGATGGTATTTGTTGCTTGGGTATTTCTGTAATTTTTTTCTTGAATTTTTACCAGGTGTCTGCAGAACAATTTTCCAATTTTTCTTTTGTTTCCAATTCTGTTAGTTTTTGTAGGTTAAATTTTGGGACTGCCGGTGGTGTTCTTTGTTGTTTTTCTTCACGAGATAAATTGGACTCAAACTCTAGTGAGGTATTGATCAGAGTCAATTTTTGTGCCTCTCCTGATCTGGATATCTCTAATGTGTTTTTGAAAATCATATGATGTGGCTACATGATCTATTTGGAAGTCTTCAGGGTTTTTGTTTATCATGTTGAAAGATGTTGAGCTAATTTTCATGTAGAATTGTTGGCAAAGTTGGATTAGCCTGATACCATTTTTGTTGGTCATTCTGTCTATAGAGCAACTATATCCTGCATTTCTTTTCTCTGCCAATCTGTGTGTTGAAATCTCCAAGAATTATTTTGACGTCACTTCTCCATACTTTTGAGGTTTCAAGATCTAATCATTCCCAAAATGTATCTACTTTTTCTCGGTTCTTTCTGTTCTCAACATTGCAGGGTTTGTGAACATTAGCATGCACTTTTTATTCTTGTACTTTAACATAAGAAGCATTAGACTATTGTTAATGATTTTTATAGATTTTACAGATTTAACAGAGAACTTTTCAACAATAAAGTCCATACCAAGCATGTTTTCTCCTCTTCCAATTTTTCTGTCAATTCCACTTTTGAGAATTTACAGGCCATTCTAGTGAGTGATTTGATCATCTTGAAATCTTGTCTCTTGTACTGCTAGAATTTGGATTTTCAATTTATTTAATTCTCCACTCAATGTATGTAATTTTCCTGATTTATTAGAGTCTGTATATTTAACATTCCAATATAACTTTTGTTCTTGTTTTTTTGGAAGTTTTCAAATATGCTCCGATTCATTCACAAATTCTGTAAGCCCGATTTCCCCAGAATCCAAACAAACAGTTACCACAATTTTTGTAGGTGGGTGGATTTTATCACCAGGGATAATTTGTCATACATGCACAAACCATGATTTCACTTGCAATTTTTTTGTTTTGTCTGGCGTGTGCCAGTTCAAGGTTGTTGAGCCTCAAAACATCAATCAGCTGCCACTAACATGTTGTACAGACTCTACTGGTGTACTGCCTCTGACCTGTGGAACTTCATGCCCTTGGTACTAGTTTAGGTCAACCCCGGGTATTTTGTTTCCCCGGTACCCAACATAGCTAACGTGCACCCCCAACTGCCACCAATGGAAGGCACCTACTAGGAGACTAGGAACTCCCCCAGGCTATTATTATTATTATTATTATTATTATTATTATTACACGAGTAATTAATACAAATAATAATTAATAACAACATTTTCTTGTATTGCTGTTATCTCCTGCCAAGCCTCTTTATGCAGTGCATCTTACTCGCATATGCCATTATACTACGTTATTTCATTTATGTGGACTGTGCAAGGAGATAGTAGTCTGCCACATTTACATCTGCCTGGTGGTTTCCATTCTAAATTTTCATTGGCCAATGATGATCTGGCATTCTAAACATATGTCTGTAGCATTTTAATGATTTTGTTTCAATTCTACCACAATTTTCTTTGCCTTCATTCTACCTCTTACTTTATCAATAAGTGTTTTCCCCTTACGTATTCTGGCACCCCTACATAAATAATCCATTTCCACAACTATTAGTCTTCTTTAGAGATCAGTGTTTAAGATTCATAGTTCTGATCCAAGTATAGCACTGATTCCATCAATATCTTACTCACAGTTATCTTATTGCTGTTAGAGATGTTCTTGTTGCACCAGAAAGAATTCATCCATCCTAATACCTTTTTGCCTTGTTGTATTCTGTATTTGACTTCTGTGTGGTTCATCAGTTTTTATTGATATATGCAGCAATATATTTAAATTTTTCTACCTGCCTCATAACTGCTTTATCATTTATGTGTACTTCCAATTTAGCAAGACTATTCACCGCCAGATACAGTATTCTGCTTTAAATAGACTCATCTGTATATGGGGACTAATCTATTTACTAGAAATAAATATGATAAATAACCTTGAAGCTTGGTCCTTTCTAGCACATGCTACCATTTACGACACATCAAACATAGGTTTTGAAGATGGTGTCATAATTTTTATTAATGGCCGGTGCCCAAAGTGTCACATTTTGATTTGGCACCTGATAGTTTGTGATTTAGAAATTCATCACACATTCTCATTATTACTGTAATTCATTTTGTGTAAAAGTCAAGCTTCTTAAATCACTACTCGCAATCGTTTTCCACGACCTGCTAGAAACGTAAGTAGGTGAGACATGCTCATCGAAAGCAGTTTGTTGTGAAGTACTGCATACTCTTTGTCCTAAAGCTTTTGACACATTCTGCTATCGGCACATGCATGTAGGCTATGTGCATGGTGTTTTGTTGTTGTAAATCAAACATTTTCTATACAACTTAAGTTTTATTCTGAAGTTCTCACCAGCCAAAATTACAAAAATAAATAACTGATGACCTACACAATGAAAAATTCCTGCAATTCTAAAAAGAATCCTAGGTATTTATCAGATTTCTGCAAAACGAAAAAATTCACAGGTTTTTCCAGGCTCTCCCAATTGTCCTGGTGTACATACATCATGTTATACATACTGACCAAGTATATACCAATAGACAATTTACACAGTATCTCTCCAAATATTAAAGCAGGCAGTCAGTTTTCATGCCAAACAATGAACAGATTTACTCACTCAACAACAAGTCCCCGAAATGCTGACTTCAGTAACCTTGCTGGGAGCGCCTCGTGTAATGATCCCGCCTGAAACATTCAGAGACAAAAAAGTGCTATCATTTGGAAACAAAATCAAATGTTCAAATGTTTGTAATCCTAAGGGAACAAACTGGTAAGGCCATCAATCCCTGGACTTAAAAACTACTTAAATTAGCTTTAACGTGCACAGGGACAACACACACACCCATGACCTAGAGAGGACTTGAACCATTTGGATACCATCTAGATACGTAAAGTTTTAATCATAAATGTGCCTCTTGAAATATACATATTTATGCTATTGCTTATTTATGTAATACGAGTTTTGTTTGCTTTACACTATCCGTAACCAAATCAATAATAAGGTAGAATGATGTTAATAGATGATGCATCTCATTGTACATGGCCCAATACCTCAACTCATTTCACTACTAGCTATCTTCTTACTTGGAATCACTATAGCAATAGGGTATTTTCCTCTGTTAAAAATATGGCTCGAATTGTTTTTATTCTGAAAGATTATAACATTCAGAGAGCATTTTCGCTCATTATTCTTACAAAACATCTGTTATTTTTACATAATTAAAGCTTAAAAATCATTAAATTTCATGGTTAGATAACGTGATTGAAAACACTCTGTTACTGGCTGAAGTACTAGTGACGTCACAGACCACTAGGATGCCGAAACTAGAAGACGGAGCTGTATCGTTATTGCCATTTCCTTAATTTCTCAGTGTAAAGTTTAGTTTCTTCATGATGTATACGCATTTACAGCTTTTATGCCACAATTGAAAAGAATTATGTGGAGGCTGACAGCAAAAACCTCTCTAAAGTTGATGCATGTATGGTATCTTGATTCTTCAAAAACAAATCAAATTTTTATGTGCCAGAAATAAGAAACGTGAAAACTGCATTGTAAGTAATGCATACCTACATTTTAAGGGTATATGTACAGTTTGATAGCACCCGTCAGATTTGGAACGTCATGTGAAAGCAGCCAATGAGGAGTCGAGATCAGACAGCCAATAAGATCAAGTGTTTCAAGGCTATATGAATTGGCGTATATATTACATTTTGTTTTCATATTTACTTATCACTTTAAGATTTAAGTGTGATGGAAGTATTATAAATGAGATCCAGTGACTTCGAAATGATATGCAATAAGTGTTGTTACGTTCTTACCTTTTGCGCTCAATTTGTATTAAATGCACAATATATAAATCTCGTGTACGGTAGTAATTATCTGTGTAAGTGTAAAAGTACATCTAGAACCAGTCATTACAGGAGTGTAACAATTTGTTTTAATTACATACTTTACGCTGCAAAATCTCTTTTTGGTAATTTGCTAGAATATTTACAATCAAAATAAGTGGGCCTTAATCGATATGTCTCTAATGCGCATGCGATTGGAAACCTGTGACTTACTTTACAATATTAAATGATCTACTCTTGCAAATTACCGTCTTAAAATACAATAAAAAACAGAAGCACATATTATTATGCTACATTTAAACGCTTGCACAAAAACACATGCGTTTATTTACTACTAGTATGTTTTTATTAAATCGTGGGGCTTGGGTAGGAGGATACATTAATATAAATGGATAATGAGAAACACAAATTATTACAGTATACAGGTGATCTGAAACTGTAAACTGATCCACCTACCATCTCGTGAGGTTTTTTTTTTTTTTTGCTGCCAATGTTTTCATCAGAGGTAAGTCTGAAAACGACATGTAAATGCGAAATATATTTTCAAAATCTATGCCAATTCACATGGTCTTGAAACACGCGATCCTATTGGCTGCCTGAAACCCACTCCTTATTGGCTTATTTCATGTGACATTCCAAAGCGATATCAAACTGTAAACTAATCTCCGTTCTAAAGCTAATTATTGCTAGAGACATTTTATGCCATTGGAAAAAAGTACCCTACTTGGTGTCAGCAGATGTAACTCTGAAGTCACCACATTATGCAGTAAAGGGTAAAATGTTATCTTCTATCAAGGCAGCCTCAAATGATTGTTGGCAACATCAACAGCACAATATAAAACCTTTGCCAAGATATTCAGACCACATAGTATGACTCGATTTGTGTATTGTACAGACCATGAAGTAAATAAATAATACTGTTCCTGATCTGTGATTGACAGGTTCTTGTATGTAATCTTGTTCGGTCAGTACATCTACATACAGTAAAACCTCGTTTTTACGTTTTCCCGCCATTTACACCATTTTTTGTCGGTCCCGTCAAATTTCCTATGTTCACAAGGTTAATTCGCCCCCGTTTTAGCGTTAACATATTTACACTTTTCCCGCGTTTTATACTTTTTGTAGGAAGGTTCGTGAAGAAAAACTGACGTAATCTATACAAATTGACGCTGGAATGGCTTTCGCCTTAAAGTATAACACTTAAAAATTATTCACAGTGGATTTCTTGACACTTTGCGTTTATTCAAATGTATATTTCGCAATTCGTTGTTGGCAGTACGTGTTTAGTAGACTTACTACTCGCCGATTTGTGATGGTGTAGTTCCTCTTTCCGCCAGCTTCTTTGCCAGAGCGGCTTGTGTGTACTCAAACAACCAGAACCAGATGCTTTGTTGATGTGAGAATAAAGAGTTGCATTGTTTTCTGATACATATTTCTGATTAACGTTATCTGTTAAAGTTGGGTATCATAATACCCACAGCCTCAAAATAGCGATAATAGTGTAAGATGTCGATTCTATGCAAACGTAACAAAAATACTTATGCATATATTTGCACTCGAGAATGCGAATAAATTCTCTAATATCATCGTGTGAAACATTGAAAAATACAAAAAGAATGGAATTTTAGAAGTTTTACTACGTAAATAATTAATGCCGGTAAAAGGCAGTAATTTTGAAGATGTGTTACATATCCTGGCAGCAGCATTCAAATGATATCTATTGAAGTGGTTCAGGTAATTTTGAAGATGTGTTACATAGCCCAGCAGCAGCATCCTCGATTATAATGAATGAAATTATGTCAAAAATTTCTACATCCCATAAAATTACCAGTTCTGCCTCGCGCTTAAAATAGTAAAAATTTGGATAACCTTGACTATATAATAAACTTCCTGGTGAGTATTTATATGCCTATTATGTACATATATCACAAATAAACTACAAAAATGCAAGGCTGATCCAGTAAGCATATTTTACCATTTAAAACATTATTTCCTGCATTTTACATTTTACTGCATTTTACACCATTTCACTGAAGTCTCTTGAACAGTGTAAAAACGAGATTCTAGTGTCCATACTCCGCAATCCACCATAAGGTTGGTGGTGGAGGGTACACTGTACCACTATTAGGCATTTCCGTTCCTATTCTACTCCCAAATAGAATGAGGAAAAAGGAATGCCTATATGCCTCCGACGAGCTCTAATTTCTCTTATCTTTTTGATCATTACACGAAATGTAAGTAGGCAGCAGCAAGATCGTATTCCCAAAATTCTCCCAATAAACCGAAGTAGGCAGTCTGCTTTACTCACAACTGTCCTTACATATTTGTTCCATTTCATATTGCTCTGCAATGTTACGCCTAGATATTTGAAGGATGGGACTGCATCAAGAAGCTCACTACTAATGCTGTATTCGAAGAATATGGGATTGTTTTTCCTATTCATGCACATCAACTTACAGTTTTTTACATTGAGAGCTAGCTGCCATTCTTTACACCAACTAGAAATTTTGTCTAGGACACCCTGTATGCTATTACTATCAATTAAATACGACAACCTCCCATACACCACAGCAGCGGTAAAAGTAATTGCCCTTGTAAAGCCAAGGTTTCATGACAAAACATTTGCGATATCTCGCGATTGACCAATGGCGACGTTACACGATTCTCACTATTCAGCATCTGTTGCCAACATTATCACAGGAGGCCCCCATGATAGTTGGTAAAATTTTACCAAGTAAGGCACATAGTTAAGGGAGTAATTTCATTTTTAATTACTTCAATACTGGTAACAAGGTGTAACATCAAAAGCTGTATAGTACAGCAAAATGCCCTGTGTCTAGAAGGAACAGCAGATGTGTCGGTGGTGTTTTCATATCGCTCGTAGGTTGGCAACACACATTTTGCATAACCAAGTACATGTCACTTTCACGTGAACAATGCAAGCGACAAACAATGGAATAAATTTATAATGCACAACATGACATTACAATGATTTTTGCTTCAATAAATGCATTTTTGGGTTACACTTTTAACCGTATTTACACTTTCATCAATAAATCGGCGCATTAAAGACATCTCCCATATATGTATTTTACAATAGGGTATGTTGTAGTTAAGTAACCAGAAGGGCATTTTCAATGTATAAAACGGTTACCCATTATTGAAACGGTTGTTTGAAAAAGATCTACTGGTGATAAAAGTGCACTTACTGGACATAAACAGTGCTATACTTAATAGTGGGCTAAAACAATATTCATGTTGTACTTGATCCAAATATATTAGGAAACAGCTTTAATTACATATAAATCATAGGCTTGTAACATTATTTAGTTTTACTTCACAAATGTAAACATCAGTTCATTAACCTGCACATAATATGAATTTACACCTTTGCAGTAGAAGAGAATGATACTTACCAGGCAACTAATGGAATAACATTACGTGCTCGCTTACAAAAAAATGAGCTCACAGAAATAAACACATGATGTGGTCGCTATTTCAATTGGACCTCTTCGAGTGAGGGTCAACGACATTTTGTGCATCTCTCATTTTTTGGAACTTGCAAAAACAATTTTTCTGGTGTCTTTACAGATGTATTGCTACAGTGCGGAACTACGCATATTTTTTAGGTCATTTTGCGAACATGAATGCCCAAACAACATAAAACTTTGTGTATCTTACGAGAGCAGCAATAGCATCATGGTTTCTGACGTCACTGGCATCACATAACTCTAATGTAACATTTTAGCAGGCTTTCAAATTATTTGAAATTTCATTATTTTTTATTTTTTTTCCTTAAAATACTGAAATTCAAGAGGTGAAAAATCATGTCCGAGCATAATGTGACAATTAATTATTTTAAAACAATTTCCAGTAAACACTCAAATACCCCATTGTACTCTTTTAATGTACAACAGAACTTCCAGCATTTAACGGGGGAGGGGGGGGGGGACAGATTGTTTACACAAACGCAAAACATTGGAACATGAAGTAGGCTGTAATTCATTGCAACTACAGTAGAAATCCGTTTTTACACTTTTCAATGGACTTCAGTGAAATTGTGTAAAATGCGGGAAATACTGTTTCAAATGGTAAGATATGCACTGGATCACCCTTGCATTTTCATAGTTTATTCGTGATATATGTACAAAATAGGCATCAAAATACTCACCAGGAAGTTTATCATAGAATAAAGGTTATCCAAATGTTTACCATTTTAGGCGCCAGGCGGAACTGGAACTAGTAATTTTATGGGAAGTAGAAATTTTTGACATAATTTCATTCATCATTATCGATTAGTCAGCAAGCCTTCAACCAGCATTAATTATTTACATAGTAAAACTGCACAAGTTCCATGCTTTTTGTATTTTTTGATGTTACGCACAAAGATATTCGAGAATTTATTCACCTTCTCGAGTGCAAATATGTGCATAAGTATTTTTGTAGCATTTGCATAGGATCGCCATCTCACACTATTAATGCTTTTTTCAGGTTATAATGTACAGTGCAGAAAAACGTACACAACCAAACCACCAATCTCACTGTTTACAAAACTCACAAAAATACTTAGAAAAATATTTGCATTTCACAATAAAAATAAATTCTTGAAACACGTCATGCAAAGCATGAAAAACAACCAGTTGCGTAAACAAAGCCAATCTGACAAACCGTGTGGTGGCTAATATGATACTATACTCCCATCAGCCACCACGTTGTAAGTCAACTTGGCCCCTACTGCAAACAACGAAACACGAAATATATGTTTGAATAAATCCAGTGTCAAGAAACTTGACTGCGTAACTTTTATAAACACTATACTTTAAGGCGAAGGCAATGCCAACATCAATTTATGTCAATTACATAATTTTTTCTTCACGAACATGATTTCACAAGCGTAAAAGGCGGGGAGAGTGGAAATATGTTAACGCAAAAATGGGGGCGAATTAACATTGTGAACATAGAAAATTTGACGGGACGGACAAAAAATGGTGTAAATGGTGGGAAAATGTAATATCCGAGAATGTAAAAACAGGGTTTTATATCACGAAACTCAGTGAGTTTAAACTTTTTTACACTTTCTTAGTAAAACCACAGCTCCTGAAATACATTTAGGTATCTAGGTAATAGCAACAAGCAACATCACTTGTGACACATTCATAAACATTTGGGATATGGTATAAGAATCTAAAATAAGAGAATAACCCTCCCCTCCCCCCACCCCAAACACAACTCTATCAATGATACTGACTAACCACACTAAAGCTGCACGAAACTCCACAGCACAGGCAACCAATACAGTAAAAACTCTTTTTAACCAATCTATTGGGGCTAGTACATTTTTCCTTCAATGAGTTTTTACCCAACCTATATTACAGTAGTTATCTTGGACCACAATTTGAACAGTTTTAGGCCATACATGTCTGCCTAGGTGTGTGTGTGTGTGTGTGTGTGTGTGTGTGTGTGTGTGTGTGTGTGTGTGTGTATTTGTTTACCTTCCCATTTTTCCCCAAGGTAATTCTTTCCTCTCCCGGGATTGGAATGGCTCCTTACCCACTCCCTTAAAACCCTCATCATTTCCTTTTCCCTCTCCTTTCCTTCTGCCTGAAGATGCAACTGGGTTGTGAAAGTTTGCGTTTATGTGTGTGTGTATTTTATTTGTTACTATCATTACCTGTGCTCCTTTGCCTGGTAAGTAAACTTCATATATATCAAACACAAATTCATCCTGTACTGGATACAAGAATACAGCTTAGTATAAAAATTACTTATTGTTGGCAGATTCTGAAATACAGTAGAACCTCCTTTTTACACTTTTCAAGGGACTTCAGTAAAATAGTGTAAAATGCAGGAAAGTGTAAAATGCAGGAAGTAGTGTTTTAAACAACGGTAAAATGTGCTTACTGGATCAGCCTCGCATTTTCATAGTTTATTTGTGATATATGTACATAATAGGCATCTAAATACTCGCCAGGAAGTTTATTATACAATAAAGGTTATCAAAATTTTTACTATTTTAAGCACAGGGCAGAACTGGTAATTTTATAGGAAGTAGAAATTTGAGATGTAATTTCATTCATTATAATTGAGGACGCCACTGCTGGGCTATGTAAAACATCTTTAAAATTACTTGAACCAGTTCGATAGATATCGTTTGGACGCCGCTGCCAGGCTATGCAACACATCTTCCACATTACTGCCTTTTACTGGCATTAATTATTTACGTAGTAAAACTCCTAAAGTTCCGTTCTTTTTGTATTTTTTGATGTTTCACTCGACAATATTAGAGAATTTATTCATGCTCTCGAGTGCAAACATATGCATAAGTATTTTTGTGATGTTTGCATAGGATTGGCATCTCACACTATTACCGCTTTTTTGAGGTTGTGGGTATTATGATAGCAAACTTTGACAGATAACATTCTTTATGAATCAGAAATATGTATCACAAAAACAATGCAACTCTTTATTCTCACATCAACAAAGCAACTGGTTCCGATTGTTTGAGTACACGCCAGCCACTGTGGCAAAGAAGCTGGTGGAAAGACGAACTACATCGTCACAAATCGGCACGTCGTAAGTCAACTAGATACGTTCTGCCAACAATGATACGCGAAATATACGTTTGATTAAATGCAAAGTGTCAAGAAACTTGACTGCGAATAATTTTTAAGTGCTATACTTTAAGGGGAAAGCCATGCTAGCATCAATTTATGTAGAATACCTCATTTTTTCTTCACGAACATGCTTTCAAAAAGTGTAAAATGCAGGAAAAGTGTAAATATGATAATGCAAAAATGAGGGCGAATTAAAATTGTGAGCATAGGAAATTTGACGGGACTGACAAAAAATGGTGTAAATGGCAGGAAAATGTAAAAACCGGGAACGTAAAAACGAGGTTTTACTGTACCTGTTTTCAACACACATTTTTCAAGAAAATGCAACAGATTTCACTTGGAAGTAACATCCAAAATCACCAAGTGATGTTCTGAAGGACATATTTGGAGGAAGTTCCTTACGGGATGTCTAGCACCAACAGTGGTGCAGCACGTGTGACACAAGACCCATGCAATTAGACACACAGAGAAAACACACAAGTGAAGTCACAGGTACTAAAAGTTGTTAAATGGAGTGCTCTCCAGAGTAGGGATTGGTGATACCTGTGAGAACATGGGTGTAGCCTTTTGTCCTGCCTTTGGAAAGCAGGACATATTTCCCCAAACCACTCCTCTTGCCATTGACAGTAAAAAATTGTAATTTGTTTATGCTTGTGACTGTCTGTCAATATATAAAGTACAGACTTTCCATTATAATGATAGGAAAACAAAATATATCAGTCTCTTTCAAACATGCTTTAAGTCACTCTTCAAAGTGGGAATAAAAGTTATTTTTGATTCTGTTCCTATGCAAACTGCATGGTCTTTTTTTTTTTTTCCCCCTTGTAGTTTTGTCACATATGGTCAAATTCCACATCTACAGCCACAATTTCATTAGAGAGGTGTGTGTGTGTGCGTGTGTGAGAGAGATCCTCATGGAATTTGCAACAATTTTGTAACATCGTAAATTCTTTGTGTATTCCAGCATCTCCTGTAAAAAGTGTCACTGAAATTCTGATGTTATCTACTAGATCATTTATATACACTGAAAAGTACGGGTCTAATAACACTCCCTTGGGGCATTTCTGCAATTACTTTCATGCAGAAAAACTTGTCTCCATTGAGAATGATATGCTGTGTTCTGTTTACTAGAAATTCTTCACTTCAATAGCATAATTGGATTGATGTTTTGTAAACTTTATTTTATTCATTAGGCAACAATGCAGAACCGTATATCATGCCTTCCAGAACCAAGAAACATGGTATCTACCTGGGGTTTTATCTACAAGTTTCAGGTTCTTGTGAATGAATATAGAAAGAGCTTCACAAGATCATTGCTTTCATATCCTATGTTGATTCATACCTACGAGTTTTGGTCTGCAAAAATGGCATAATATACTAGCATAAACCATGTTCCAAACCTCTACCACACACTGACTTCAGATATATGCGTATAGTTTTGTGCATCTGTTCAATGACCCTTCTTGAAAATGTGAATGCATGTTTTTCCCTTCTTCTATTGTTAGGATATTTGCTGTTAGAGGGAGAAAGTTCTGTGTAAAATGGAACTGCTGTCCCATCAGGTACACTGACCTTTCCTCTGCTGAGCAATTTCAACTGTTCTTCCAACCCCCCCCCCCCCCCGGCCCAAAAAACATGTATTTCAACATCTTCCATTTTTATTTTCATATGATACAATAACAAATAAACAGTTTTAGGATTTTTCCCCTTTTGCTTGTAGGGTGAATCATTTGTTTACCTCTATCCTTTCTTTAGCAACCCCTCCACACCCCTTACGCAAGTGCGCGCACGCACACACACACACACACACACACACACACACACACACACACACACACTCGTAACATCTGTAAATATTTAACACCCAAAAACAACTGTAACATACCTCATTCCATTTGCAAACACAGCCATAATTTAAAAAACAACATTAAGATAATTTATGAAAATAACATTTTAATATCTGAATGACTCTTACTGAGGAAAAACATTGAATTTTGCAATGTTACAAGTAAAGAGTAACCAACTTCCTCACCTTAAGTAACCTTTCTGCTCGCCTTCGACTCAGTTCTGTTCGGAGGTCACCATCTTTTCCGTCCGTAATGTCCAAGCCTTCATCTGCTGACTCTACTGTTGGCAAGCTACATTGTTCAGCTAATTGTTCTACTTTAATTTTGTTTTCTTTGCGGGTGGATTTTCTAGATGATTTTTTCCGAGAGTCTGATCTTTTCTTCCTCTGGCGTGATTCGCCTGACGCAACTCTTCTCATCTTATTTTCTTCACCAGGTGATCCTATGAAAAATTACCCAAGGACTATTAGTTTATTACTGTTATGAGATACTCTATGCAAACTTTCATTTTATGATAGAAAATTGAAATGGGCATTTCTACAATGCCAATAATAATATTTTAAAAATATATATAGCAACCCACCTCGCCATCACTATCCCAAGCAGCTTTACCACTAAACAGTTCCAACCACTTTCCTTATTTACACGAATGCAAGCTGGACTTCGGGATCGAAAACTACGCCTGCAGCTTAGATTAGGAGACAAAGCTTCAGGAAGTTCCAAAAAATCCCGGTAGAAGCTGGCATAAGTAGGTTTTTTTAATTGTAGTTCTCAAAAATGCCACTAGAAGCTGCCATAAATAGATTTCGTGAACGGTACATCTGGATTTCACCCTTTGTTGCAGTGTTTGCTGCCTGCTTTTGAACTTTTGAGCATGAAGTGCTACCTTGTATCCAATCGTGAAGAAGCACGTCTCTTTTTTTTTTGCACCGCAAAGTATAAGAGAAAAGTAATTTATTTAGGCGAGACGACATTTTAATCCCGCCGGTGCACGTATTATATGCGTTAAAACAAATGAAACTGCACGAGAACAGAAGCTAAAGGATTTCAAAGGAAGTCGCAATTGTATTGTTGCGTGTAGCTCCGAAATATTTTATAGAGCGTTTAAAATTAGTTGCGACTTTTGATGTTTGGCTTGTTGTTGGTGACGAGATGCTGTTGCCTACGGTAACACCAATAGTGAGCCAGGATATCCCACCGCTCCTCCACCAGTATGGCTTGCTCACTGTCCCTCCACTTGCTCCACACCGATCTGTCAAAAGTCGTAACTAATTTGAAATATACTATAACCCTTTCTCTGTTCCATACTTAAATGTACGATAATCATTTTAGTGCTCAAGACGTGTGTGTGTATAGTTATTTCTCATGGCTGACATTGTTTGCGATGTATTAGTAATTTAAACATAAAAGTTTTCAATGACAGTGTGCTGCTTTTGTCAAGTTCAAACCTTAAACTTATCTTCTGTGTGCACAATATAATTGTGTCACTTGTCACATTTGAGGAATTTTCTCACAACATCTCAACACCAATGAACAAGAATAGTTACCAATTTAGAAGTACCATAATAACATCTAACAGTATTTGGTAGTTGACAGGGTATTTATGGATACAAATGTTTTTAATTAGCTCGTGGGATGAGAATTTTAAAAATCAACTAATTAAGGATTGTAATCCCATAGCAAGAATTCTGAAGGAGAAAATAGTACTTTTGAGTTTAAGTAATTGGTTTTTTTTTAACTTGTAATTTTAGAAAAATTTAAATAATGCTTCTGCACAGCACTTGAAACAAAATCGTTTCATTTTTCTATCCGATTAGTAAATAACCCATTTTTAAAAAAACACACATTTTTGCATTACATGAGACATGTTGCAAAGAGTTTAAGAGAAAATGGATTCTGTATAATAGCAGTGGCAACAATGATGATTTACGATTTTGATGTGGATATAAACTGCAAAATTACTATGCAGTTGGCTATAACTGTTAACTATAAGGGTTTTTCTGTCCTGTGCTGACTGCAATTAAGACAACTATTTTATACCAGACACATTTCACTTTTTATTTTAAAAGCCTCTTCTGTGATTGGTGTTATTGCCTCTTCCTTACATCCTACTGCTGTTTTTCCATCTTGCTGATTGGAGTTTGTGTGTTCCTGATAAAGAGTTTTTAAATTGTATACGGCAGTTTTTGCCTATTTTTGTATATCTCTTTTAATTTCTTTTACCACTTCACTTATTTTATATTGCATTAAGTTTGCACATCACCCTTTAAAAAAATATGTAATCAATACACAGCACTAAGCACATGCTACTGAATCCTTTTGTGCAAGGTAAGATTAAATGTCACATATTATACAAGTATTGTATCACAGATATCAGTGTACACTAGATAAACTTCATATGATTTACATAAAAACAAGCTCTCCGAAGGCTACAGTTCAGTGCTGTTACGGGTGTGTACTGTCACTGAGACACAGTTGCACAACCGGTTGCATAGCCCAATGGTAAAGCATTAGATCTCCGTGCAGAGGGTCATAGGTTTGAATCCTAATGTGTGCTATTAACTTTAATTTCTAAATCAAAGTTACTTTGTTTGATATTTTTTATTAAACTCATTTGTTTAATTGAATTTTTAAAGTTATAATACCTTGTTACATCTTTTTCATAATAGTGTTGACTTTTTATATTCACTCCTATTTTTCTTCCTATGATTCTTTTATTAGATTGTAATCGGATTGTGTTGTCAATAACCTGTAATTAAGTTACAAGCTGCACTGCTGATTGATTCGTAACATGGCAGTGTGCCATTTGCCAGAGTGAGGATATTTTCAGGTAAGCAATGATAACAAGGAATTAGCTTCTTTTTAGTGCTGTATCTAAAATTATGCTCATATAAATATGCTTTGTCATGAATGAAGCGATCACAATTTGAGTGCTACTGGAGTTAATTTACTGCCGTTTTCTCAGATATGTAGTATGGTACTTGTGATTAGGTTACAACACGGGTTAAATTAAAGACTACAAACATGTCTACTGCTGCAGTTCAGTCACTGATCACTTAAAATTAGCTGTCAATAGAGATATTTGCATTGCCGACATAAATTCCTAGCGGACTCTTCCAATAGTGCTTCGATTTATTAAGTATATTAACAGCATTTTTTTTTAGTGAACCGACGTGTTTGTGAGATGCCTACAGCCAAGTCTTACACCTGGCTGCCTATTTGGCAACACTGTAGCGTCATGTGAACTAGCAAGTACTTTTAACTGGACTATATACCATTATATACTTATCATTATGAGAAAAAGAAATTGTGAATGAAAAATATAACATATTTTAAAAACATTTTTATATAATAAAATCAATCTAGAATGTGGAAAATTTTTTTTAAAACGATGACCAGTTTTAATCAGTGTGATCATCTTCAGACCAGTTACTCCATGAAGACTGCTGGAGACAGTGGCATAGAACAGGAACTGCTCTACAAACACATGAAGAGCAGTTGCAGTTGTTCATGCCTTCTTAGAGCAGTTCCTGCTCCCTCCACTGTCAACAGTTATCACGGAATAACAGGTTTGAAAATGATTACATGCTGATCAAAATAGGTCATCTTCTAAAATTAATAAAAGTCTTGTATGTAGGTGAGACACGTTTTATTTATTTATTTAAACAATGTAAAAATTTAATACCAAACTATGACTGCTGCTGTTTCTAAGAACACTTAACAGTATATCTCTCAATGAATGAACAGCTTGTACTGTTCCACCTGTACAGCAGGGTGATTTAATATCAAATTTTCACAGAGAAGAAGTTACAACATATAATGATTCAGAAAAATGAAAAATTTTATAAACTCTTCCTGTTTGTTATTGTGCTCACCTTCTCTGGTAGAGTAATTCAATTTTTTGCCAGTGGTGGCTTTCAGTCTTCCTTTTGCATTTGCATTGTCCTTTTCCATAATTGTAGTTTTAGAGTGTGGATCTTCAGCTAAATTTGAAGATTTTTCCTGAAAAAACAAAATCTCATTACTTAAGAATTTTTTTTCCCTTAAACAAATCCACAGCACAAAATCAACATCACACTCACCAGGTTTTTTGATTCTTGATGGAAATGCTCATTTTCTGATTCATCACTGTCCCACAAATCAACTGATTTATCCAACTCCAAGTCTAAAAGATCTTCAAGTTCATCTAATGTTCTGTCAACAGGGCTATTAGACATTTTAGTCACATTTTCTGTTTCCTTCTCTGCCTCTATTTTTGATGACTGATTCAAGCTGTTTGTTTTATGAGAATGTTCGAGAGAAGCTGAGGAATCTAACTTACTTTCTGTTTCTTGAACAGGTTGAGAATCAGATACTGTATTTCTTCCTGTGTCAATAACAGGAGTTACTGACTTTGATTCCTCCTGGCATATCACCATTGCATTTTCTTTCTTATCACTATCTTTCGCCCTATATTTATGTGATGCTTTTTTTTCTGCTTGTTTCATGGAGTTCCTGGACTTCAATTCAGATCTGGTCCGTTTAACACATTCATCAAGATTTTTTCTGGAAGACTTAGAATTGCTACCACTGTCACTTATCTCAGAGCATACTGAACCCCTCTGCCAGCGACTGATGTCATCATTTTTCAAAGTAGAAACAGGGGCATTATTGTAATCTAGAGATGATGTTTGGACTCTGAGAGGCACTGTGTAATACTTATTTTCAGACTCTGAGTTTTTCTCAGGTGATGGACTAAGGCTCGGAGTCTGACTTCGACTTTTCTGGCATGAAGGGCGATCTGAAGTATTACATAATTTTTCTTTTGAAGTATTATTCTTTCGACTGTTATGCTTGGACTTTCCACGAATTAAAGATCTGTCTTTTCTCTGTACTGGGTGATCATCTTCACGAGTCCTTGAACCAGAGAATGAGCTCTGTGGGGACACAGGTGAAAATGATGCCTTTGATTGTGGTGATGCTTTTCTTTTTGGACTTCCAGAACATCCACCTGTAAGAGATCCTTTTATCTCTGGAAAAACAGACAGCTGTTGGTCATATTGTGATGCTGTGCAATGCACATTTTCCCTGTCTTTAGAAGATAGAGGAAATGATTTCTTTGCCAGTTTTTCTGGAGATTTTTTTTTAGTGCCGGATACACCAGATGCTTTGTTTGTACAAGGAGAAGGACTAGTACCCTTCAAAACCTTCCTATTGAAATGTAGTTGTTCTGGACTAATTGGAGGTGAATGTGTAACAGTCGAAACTGGTGATATGCTTGTCTTTATTGTGTGTTTTGATATATTTGACTTATTTGAAGGGAAATTTTTAGGTGATATCTTCTGCTGCACTTCTGGTGAATGTCTTCTGGGTGAGGCAGACGTTCGCTGCAATAATGACGACTTTGTATATTTTTTCCCAGGTGACACCGAACGTCTTCTGCTCCTTGGAGAAGTAGATTTTTTCTGTGATGTAATACTTCTCTTATCATGTGCTGGCATTCTAGCAGGAGATCTTTTGGATTCTTGTTTTTCCCTCAATGAACCAGATCTACCTGGTGAAATGCAATTTCTGGATCTTGGTGATAATGACTGCTTTCTAGAGGAGCTTGAATGAGAAGGAGAACAATGACTGTCAGAATGCTTCATAGAAGGTGATCTTGAAAATTTTCTGAATTGTGTCACAGATTTTCTAGCTGGAGACAAAGTGGGACTACGAGACTTTTTTGTACGACTGACTTGTCTGGGGCTGCAAGATCTCCGTATACGGGTGGCCGGTCTAGGGCTACACGATGTCCGTCTGTAACCACATCGTCTAGGACTGGAGGATTTTCTCCTGTGTTCGGCTGACCTCAGACTAGGAGATATGTGCATCTGGGCACTTTCCCTTGAACTTCCAGAAATTTTTCTTGGACTACCAGATCTCTGCATCAGAGGAGCTCGTCTCGGGCTATTAGATCTCTGTCTCTTAGTGGGTGGCCTCGGACTGCCAGATCTTCGCACATTAACAGTTGGTCTAGGACTTCCCGATCTCTGCTTCTTAACAGCTGGCCGTGGACTAACAGATTTCTGTGTTTTAGCAGATGGTCTCGGACTGGCAGACCTTTGCACAATAGCTCCTCCTCTTGGACTGACAGATCTCCTCCGTATATTAGTGCCTGGTCTCGGACTAACAGACCTTCTTATGTTTTTGGCTGGTCTCGGGCTTATAGAACTCCTTATATTGGCTGCCGACCTTGGACTAACAGATCTCCGCATAGTAGTGGCTCCTCTCGGACTAACAGATCTTCGCATCTTAGTTGCTAGTCTCGGACTGCAAGAACTCTGTGTACTTGGAGCTGCTCTCGGACTTCTAGATCTTCGCATATTAGTACCTTCTCTAGGACTACATGATCTCCGTTTATTAGAAACTGATCTCGGACTCCGAGATCTACTAGTAGCCATTTTTTGTCTCGGGCTGCGAGATCTTCTTGTGCTCATTGTTGGTCTTGGACTGCAAGACCTCTGCTTACTCACAGATGATCTAGGACTACGAGATCTCCTGATACTGGTAGTAGATGGTCTCGGACTGCGAGATCTGTGTTTACATGTTACGGGTCTGGGACTGCGAGATTTACGAATACTCAGTGCTGGTCCTGGACTGTGAGATCTCCGTGTCTTCATTCCTCGTCCTGGACTGGGAGATCTCCGAGTATTGATTCCTCGTCCTGGACTGGGAGATCTCCGTGTACTTCTTGCTCGCCCTGGGCTGCGAGATCTCCTTGTACTCATTTTTGTTCCTGGACTGCGAGATCTACGTGTGCTCCTTGCCGATCCCGGACTGCGAGATCTACGTCCTGGACTGGGAGATCTTCGTGCACCAATTCCTGGTCCTGAACTGTGAGAGCTTCGTGTGCTCGTGGCTGGTCCTGAACTGTGAGATCTTTGTGTGCCCATCACTGGTCCTGGACTGCGAGACCTTCGTGTACCTGCTGCTGAACCCGGACTGCGAGATCTCCGTGTGCCTGATGCTGGACCCGGACTGCGAGATCTCCGTGCACTCCTTGAGGTTCTAGGACTGCGAGACCTCCTTGTACCTGCTGCTGAACCCGGACTGCGAGATCTCCGTGCACTCCTTGAGGTTCTAGGACTGCGAGATCGTCCTGTTCTCATTGCTTTTCCTGGACTGCGAGATCTGCCTGGTCTCACTGTTGTTACAGGACTACGAGATCTCCCTGTTCTCTTTGCTGTTCCAGGACTACGGGATCTTCCTGTTCTCATTGCTATTCCAGGACTGCGAGATCTCCGTGATCTCATTGGTGTTGCGGGACTGCGAGAACTTCCTGATCTCATGGATGTTTCAGGACTGCGAGATCTTCCTGTTCTCATTGCCATTCTGGGACTGTGAGATCTCCCTGTTCTCATTGTTACTCCTGGACTGCGAGATCTTCCAGTTCTCATTGCTATTCCTGGACTGCGAGATCTCCCTGTCCTCGCTGCTATTCCTGGACTCCGAGATCTCCCTGTCCTCGCTGCTATTCCTGGACTCCGAGATCTCCCTGTCCTCGCTGCTATTCCTGGACTCCGAGATCTCCCTGTCCTCGCTGCTATTCCTGGACTCCGAGATCTCCCTGTCCTCGCTGCTATTCCTGGACTCCGAGATCTCCCTGTCCTCGCTGCTATTCCTGGACTCCGAGATCTCCCTGTCCTCGCTGCTATTTCTGGACTGCGAGATCTCCCTGTTCTCAGTGCTGTTCCAGGACTGCGAGACCTCCCTGTTCTCATTACTGGTCCTGGGCTACGAGATCGCCTCATACTCCTTGATGGTCCTGGACTGCAAGATCTTGTCACACTCATTGATGGACCTGGACTGTGCGATCTCCCCATACTTGTACCTGGACTGCGTGATCTATGCATACTTGTCCCTGGACCTGGGCTGCGTGATCTACGCATTCTCTTCCCTGGGTCTGGACTGCTTGATCTCCTCATACTCTTCCTTGGCCTTGGACTGCTTGAGCTCCGCATAATCTTCGCTGGCCCTGGACTACGTGATCTCCGCATACTCTTCCCTGCACCTGGACTGCGTGATCTCCGCATACTCCTTCCTGAACCTGGACTGCGTGATCTACGCATTCTCTTCCCTGGGCCTGGACTGCTTGATCTCCTCATACTCTTCCTTCTCCTTGGACTGCTTGAGCTCTGCATTTTCATCGCTGGCCCTGGACTATGTGATCTCCTCATACTCATACCTGGACCTGGACTGCGCGATCTCCGCATACTTGTCCCAGCACCTGGACTGCAGGATCTCCGCATACTCGTCCCAGGACCTGGACTGCGGGATCTCCGCATTCTCTTCCCTGGCCCTGGGCTGTGTGATCTCCGCATACTTGTCCCTGGACCTGGACTGCGTGATCTCCGAATATTCGTCCCTGGACCTGGACTGCGTGATCTACGCATTCTCTTCCCTGGGCCTGGAGTGCTTGATCTTCTCGTATTCTTCCTTGCCCTTGGACTGCTTGAGCTTCGCATACTCATTGCTGGCTCTGGACTACATGATCTCCGCATACTCTTCACTGACCCTGGACTGCGAGATCTCCGCATACTTTTCACTGGCCCTGGACTGCGTGATCTGCGCGCAGTCTTCACTGGCCCTGGACTGCATGATCTCCGCATATTCTTAGCTGGTCCGGGACTGCGTGATCTTCGCATACTCATTGCTGGCCCTGGACTCCGTGATCTCCGCATATTCTTAGCTGGCCTGGGACTGCGTGATCTTCGCATCCCTGTCACTGGCCCTGGAGTACGTGATCTCCGCATACTCTTCACTGATCCTGGACTGCGTGATCTCCGCATACTTGTTGTTGGTCCTGGACTTCGTGATCTCCGCATACTCTTAGCTGGCCCAGGACTGCGTGATCTCCGGATACTCTTCGTTGGCCCTGGACTGCGTGATCTCCGCATACTCTTGGCTGGCCCTGGACTGCGTGATCTCCGCATACTCTTCACTGGCCCCGGGCTGCGTGATCTCCGTGTACACTTCACTTGCCCTGGACTGCGTGATCTCCGCATACTCTTCACTGGCCCTGGACTGCGTGATCTCCGCATACTCTTCACTGGCCCTGGACTGCGTGACCTCCGCACACTCTTCACTGGCCCTGGACTGCGTGACCTCCGCACACTCTTCACTGGCCCTGGGCTGCGTGATCTGCGTGCACTCTTACTTGGCCCTGGGCTGAGTGATCTCTGCACACTCTTTAATGGCCCTGGACTGCGGGACCTCCGTATACTCTTTGTTGGACCTGGACTGCGTGATATCCGCATTCTTGACATTGGACCTGGACTGCGCGATCTCCGCATACCGGTTGCTGGCCCTGGACTGCGTGACCTCTTTACACTTGATGATGGTCCCGGACTGCGAGATATCCGCATACTCACTGATGAACCTCGACTTCGAGATCTTCGCATACTTACTGATGGTCCTGGACTGCGAGATCTGCGCATATTCATTGCCGGTTCTGGAGTACGAGATCTCCGCATAGTCTCTGTCGGTGATCTTGGACTGCAAGACCTTCGTACATTAGCAGCAGGCCTCGGACTAGCCGATCTTCGCATGCGAGTAGCAGGCTTTGGGCTGCGGGATTGATGTTTATGAGTAATTTTTCTTGGACTAAACGTTTTCTGCATATGAGGACTTGATCTTGGAGTCCGAGATCTACGCCTGATAGGACTTGATCTTGGAGTCCGAGATCTACGCCTGATAGGACTTGACCTTGGGCTGCATGATCTTCGCGAACAACTGGAAGGTCTTGGGCTGCATGATCTTTGTGGATGAGTGGAATGTCTTTGACTAGGTAACCTAACTAGCTGAACTGGAGATTTAGACATAGAACTTCTCAAGGATCTACTAATGTGTGAAGGACTATGAAACCTATCACTAGTGCAGGGTGAATGTGGGCTTCGTGATCGAACAGAGTGAACTGGTGACCTTTGTGCATAAGATTTTAAATCATAAACAGGTGATCTAGAACAACGAAGATTTAAATTACATGCAGGTGATTTAGAGTTTTGTGATTTCACTGTAAGTGTAGGTGAAGTTTGAATTCGTAATGGAGATCTTGGACTGGGTGATCGGCTGAAGTTTCTCAGTTTTGAAGTATTTGTTCTAGACGGTGATCTTGGACTTGGTGATCGCCGATAAACTGGGGATTTTGAACTTAGAGATCTTTTGTCATGAACCTGAGACATTTGCATTTGAGACACTGAATTAGGAAATGAAGCTGAAGCTGTATCTGAAATGTCACTTGTACATTGGGCAGCTCCAGGACTATATGATCTATGTTTGTACAGCAACAACCCTTGACTCTGACATCTTTCTGAGAGGTTGCTACACTGCACTAGGGTACTGACACTCTCATTGGGGCATTTTGTGTACTTATTATCAGGTGGTGGGTGATTTGATTTTTGAGTCACTTGTACAGGAATATAAGAATTTTCAGTCTGAGCAGCAGCTTCATTGTCTGTGGTCACCACTGCAGATGCAGGCACAGATATTTGCTGAGTCCCTGTGTCTTCAACTTTTACAGAAGAATGTGATTGTCCACTCTCAATCATAACACCCACAGTAGGTTTGCTCACTTCCTCTGCTGTTCCTGGTTGAGTATCCATTTTCCTACAGGTTTCACTCACATCTGGTTGAACACACACATCACTCACACATGATTCTGGTTGTTTTCTGTCAATTTCTTCCTGCACATCACTTTTTTCTGGTACCTCAGTTGGACTGTCATCTACACTTGTCACAGACAGTGAAGTCCTATCTGATTTCTTTATCTCTTCTTCTAATTCATCCATTAGTTTTTCCAAGCTTTCTTCTTCATTTGTATCTAGTAGTAAAACATCAGATTCTTCCTCCACACTATCATCTTCATCAACTCCATTTGTATCACAGAAGCCCAAATAATCTTCATCACTATTATCAGAATTGTCATCATCGTACCGGCTGAATTTTGATGACACTGAAACAAACAAAAATGAAATGCTTACATCCCCATCTATATATACAAAATGGGAATACATTTAATACAAAAGTTATCATCCAAGCTGCACTAATGCAGGATTTCTGAGAGCATATCAGTATGAACATAGAGTTTTTTTTAACATTTATGTACATGAAGTAATTTAAACTGTGCCATATACAAGGAGAAACAGACACATCATCCATGGAAGGTAGCACACATACAACACATATATAGGCAAACATGTACATATGCATAAGCATTACATTGGCTCAGTTTACAGTGACTGGAGATGGCATGCAGCTCTACTATACAATTAAATGAAGACTACAGGACCCATGCAAATACTTCGCACCATTAGTGGAATGACAAAAAAAGTTGACAAAAATGGAAGTTGAATGTTCACACATAGCTTTCTTCAGTATGAATCAATGCAAGTGTTTAAAAGCGCAAATGAAAGAGCTTGATCTGCTGAGTGTTATTAGGTCAGAAAGAACTACGTACCTTAATTAGAACCGAAGATATTGTAAAACAAACTGATTAAAATATTCAATGCAAGGACAGAAGGGTACCGCGTTTGAATAAAAGTAAAGGATGGAAAGACTTAAGTCAATTCTGATACTTGATGACGAATCAGCAAATGAATACCTTTTGTTTAAAGCAAAAATGAAGGAAATCTGTCGGATAGAATGGCCTGACTGACTGTAGTTTACAGCAAGGACATCCCCATAAGAAATATACTGAAGGAAATTGCATTTTAGTATAGAAAAAGGAAGTATGTAAATCCTGATACTTGATGACATATCTGTGGATTCATGCCGTATTACGCAGTTTTCGAGTTTGTAGAAGTAACTGTCAGTACTGATGATGTCCAAAAGAACGTGCTAGAAGGTGTTGCTCAAAACCGCCGACGCAAGACAAATGAGACCAATTTGTTATTTAAACCTGAAAATCGGAATTCGAACCACGCCAATCGTAAACTCATAATTTTAATCAATTTTCGTAACAATTATGATTAAATCGTAATGGTTGGAACCTCTGGGATCACCATTGCATTTTCATAGTTTATGTATGATATTTATGTACATAATGGACATCAAAATACTAGCCAGGAGTTTTATTTATTATACAATAAATGTTATCTGAATCTGGTAGTTTTATAGGAAGTAGAAACTTTTGACATAATTGCATTTATCATACTCAATGTTGTCAACAATCCTTTAAGTGTGTCATTCATTATATAAATAATGAAACATTGCACAAGTTGTGAATCTTTTTGTATTCTTCCATGTTTCACTTGATGATGGTCGAGAATTCGTTCGCATTCTCAAGTACAAATATGCACATGACGGTTTTTTTTTATTTTTTATTTTATTTATTTATTTTGTGACATTTGCACATGGCCTGCACCTTGTGTTGTAGCTGTATTTTTTAGTTTTACTGTGCCCCTTCCAATATGCAAAAAGAAAAAAAGGACACACACAAGCAAGCCATCAGTCTCACTGTTTATAGGTGTGAATTAACGTTGTGAACATAGGAAATTTGATGGGAGCAACAAAAAATTTTGTAAATGACAGGAAAGCATAAAACATGGTAACGTAAAAGTGGGATTATACTGTATGTGAAAGAGACAATGAGACACTGGAAGGTTTCAGATTTATTTTATAGTGGTAAGGCAAAGATTTCAGAACCAGGTTTTGAACTGTAAGACATATCCAGGGACAGATGTAGACTCTGATCATAATTTATTGGTTTTGAACTGTAGATTATAATTGAAACAACTGCAAAAAATGTAGGAAAATAAGGAGATGGGAGCTGGATAAATTGAAGGAAACTGAGCTGGCTAAGAGTTCAGAGGAAGCATTAGGTAAATATTGACTGAAACAAACAAAGTAACACAGCAGAAGATGAGTGTGCAGCTTTGAGAGATGGGATAGTGAAAATAGCATAGGATCAGAGAGATAAGAAGGGAAGGTCTAGTAAAAAAAATCCTTAGTTATCACAGGAGGTACTGTGTTAAAATTTATAAAAATGGAAGGAATACAGACAACAAAAACGTAGACTGGCAAGAATTGCAAGACATCTAAGCTGGAATGGATATTGAACTAATTGAAGGATATAGAAGTATATATAACTAAAGAAAAGATAGATACTGTCTATATGTAAACTAAAAGACAAGGTAATCAGCTGCATGAATATCAAGAGCTCAGGTGGGAATCCAGTACTAAGCAAAAAGCGAAGAGGGGGGGGGGGGGGGGGAGCTGAAACATGGAACAATAATATAGAAGGACTGTGCAACGGAAATGAACTTGGAAGGTTATACTATAATATAAAATAGGGAAGACGATGTAGATGGGAGATATTACACTGCAAGAAGTACTTGGCTTATCAATGAGAGACCTAATTGAATCAAGGTCATAGGAGTAGACAACATTCCCTCTCAGCTACTGATACCCTTGGGATAGCCAGCATTAACAAAACTGTTCCAACTGGTGGGAAAGATATGAGAGAGGAGAAGTATCCTCGGCTTCAAGAGTAATGTAATAATTCCTATTCCAAAGAAATCAGGCACAGATAGCTGTAAAGATTCAAAATGTTCAAATGCTTGTGAAGTGTGGGGTCATCAGTCCCTCAACTTACAAACTACTTATGAACTACCTTATACTAAAGACGACAAACATCCATGCCCGAGGGGGTATTCGAATCCCCAACCATAGCGGCCGTGTAGACTGTGACTGGCACACCGCAGACTAGGGATGGTGGTTATCGCTGAAACAACCGGTTTTTGGTTATACCGGTTCTTTTTGTCACCAGTTTAACCACACTGTAAAAACTGCTCAAGATAACCGGTTTTTTAAATAACCGGTTTTCGGTTTTTTAAATAACCGGTTTTTGGTTTTTTATTGCTTTTATTTCCAGCAAAGTTCAACCGAAACTTAATTGGCAGCTGAAACAGAGGCCGGAATCATATTTTCGGTTCTTCTAGTTTCAGCCGAAAACAAAACTTGGGAAGTTTTGTTAAAATTTAGGTAAATTTATGTTATACGACAAATCACTGGTCTTTCCATATTTTGCAAGATTCCCTCCAAATACTACGCCTTCTTGAGTGTGTGTAGGCCCAGCCAGGAGTCCGTAGAAGACGATATACGGAACATACAGATTTACTGGCGTAGTATTTCCATCCGGCAGTTGAGAATACTGAGCCAACTTCTCCTAAGTTGGACTTGTGAGCCAGCGCATATGAATATCTAGTTATATATACGTTACAGTCAGTAAATGAACTTCAATCAATGCTGCAGAAGTATTTTGAAAAATAAAGTCACAGTTCTGACTAACAGTATGATTGTTGTCAGTGTAAATTTATGCAAATTGAACTAGAAAAGCTGTATACAACATGCCCAAAGAATGTTCAAATGGGTGAGAGTTCGTATGAGACCTAACCGCTTAGGTCATCAATCCCTAGACTTACAAACTACTTAAACTAACTTACGCTAAGGACAACATACACACCCATGACCGCGGGAGGAGGGAGGACTCGAACCTCTGACTGGAGCAGCCGCGCAGTCCGTGACATGGAGCCTCAGACCGCACGGCTAGCTCACGAGGCACCACGTGATTAATGTTACCTAAACCCATATTGGTTATTATAGAAGCCCCTCACTTTCAAGCAATCACATTAATAAAACTTGTTAGCATAGCAATATAATACATTTAAAGTTTTAACCAACGTGTTGAGGAGCTAACAACACTGTGTTCTTTAATATCCAATAGTAAAAGCAGTCAAGAAAACTCATTTATTAAAATGGCCGCTTTCGGCACATTTAGTCAGTCTTCATCAGATTATTATTAAAAAAAAAACACATTCTGATTCACTGCTACAGGAACTAGTTGTACCAGTTTTTTTACCCGGTTCTTGGCAATTACTAAAAAACAGCTACAACCGACACCAAATAAATACCGGAAAAAAATTGGTTATTTGAAACTAAAATACCAGTATCGGTTTTAACCAGTTGTTTTTTCCCACCCCTACCGCAGACCGCTCAGCCACTATGGCCGGCATAAAGATTACAGAACCATCAGTTAAAGTCATAGCTGCAAAGTACTAACAAGGATTATTTACATAAGAATGGAACAAAAAACCTGGTAGAAACTACTCTTGGTGAAAATAAGTTTGGATGTTGGAGAACTGTAGGAACACATGAGGCAATACTGACCCTACAATATATCTTACGAGATAAGTTGAGGTAAGGTGGACCTATGTTTATCGCTTTTGTAAATTTGGAAAAAGGTTTTGACTGGAAAACACTCTAAAAGTTTGAAGGTAATAGAAGTAAAATAAAAGGAGCTATAGGTAATATACAACTTGGGCAGATAATCAAGGGGCATAAGGAAAAAGCCATCATTAGGAAGCAAGTGAAACAGAGTTATAGCTTTTCCCAATGTTAATCAATTTCTACATTGAGCAAGTTGTGAAGGAAACCAAAGAAAGAAGAAATTAAACTTCAGGGAGAAGTAATAAAAACACTTAGGTTTGACAATCACATTGCAATTCTGTCAAATACAGCAAATAGCAGCTAAGTGGAATGGGCAGTGACTTGAAAGGAGGATATAAGATAACATTAACAATAGCAAATCTGCAAAGGATTGTACTCAAATCAAAATGCTGGAGGAAACAGAGTAAGAAATGAGACAATAAAGTAGTAGGACAGTTTTGTTATTTGAGCATCAAAATAACATATGATGGGTGAATTAGAGAGAATATAAAATGTAGTCTGGCAATAGTGTGAAAAGCATTTCTTAAGGAGAGAAATTTGTTGACAGCGAATATAGAGTTAGTAGTTAGGAACTCTGAAGTATAACCTAGTAGGGAAATGATACATGGGCAATAAACAATTCAGAAAAAAATAATAATTGAAGCTACTGAAATGTGGTGCCACGGAAGAAGACTCAAGGCTAGGTCTTCTACATACATTTGGAGAAAAAGAATACAGTAGCATAAAGTGACTAAAAGTAGGTATTTACCTTAATTCTGTACTGCCGACAGTCACACAAAACCACTAAAATGGAAACAAAAATAGGACACAAGCTTTCGGAAATATTTTCTTTAATCATGTACGAGAGGAGGGAAGAGAAATCAAACAGAAGGGAAAGATTATTCACGACCTAGAATATTTTAGCATATTGGTGGAGAATTTCCATCAATAATCAAATATCTCCTTCATGGTCAACATCCTTCTTATTGTTTTAACCATTTTTATCTGTTTGCTATCATTTACATCTGTCATCTAAACTCGTTTGCTTTATTTCTCTTCAATGTTGTCTGCAGCAGAACCCCCCTTTAACGAACCCGCATTTAAGAAAAATCCGCTTTTAATGAATATTTCTGCCAGTCCCGGCGAAACTCCCATTAGAATAAGGTTATTTTTCCCCGCTTTTAACGAACCCCACTTTAAGGAAAAGTCTGTTTTTAAGGAACAAACATGAAACATTCTGCAAATTAAAATTTTGTTTTTAAGCAATTCCTAACTGTGGGCAAGTGAATTTGTTTTGTTTTTTCCACACAATTAGGAATTTATGTTTAAGTGACGTCGGTTATCGATTTTTTAAGTCAATACATATTGAACATCTTTGCAGCGATACCGGTATAAGCAACCATAATCGATTCTTTCGCCGATAGGTTATCGTATCGAATACCAGTGCAGTGATACTGGAAAAAGTGTTTCACGAATCAGCAAGCTATTTCCCTCTTTTCTTCCATGTGTTATGGTCATGTGGTCTGATGTCGATCGAAAATTACGAAGCGCGAGCTGTGAAGTGTTGTCTTGTGTTATTTTCTTATTAGATTCACTCTTTCAGAATTGTACCCTATAAATGTAGAAAACTTCAGAGTGGAGAGAAGCTGACCAACCATCCATGCTGTCAAAAATTATCGTAACTAGGGTTGTGTCCGAGTGGTTCGGCCGAATCCATTATTCGCCGAATCTAGCACACTGGCTTCGGATTCGAGATTCAGCGCATAATGGCCGAATACTACCGAATCCAGAATCCAAAGTGTTATATGGAAACCTTCAGCTACAAATGAACATTACGCCATGTAATCTTCCGTGTTAACTGTTACCATATTTATATTCCGTCCGCCTAACGAACCAGAAAGACAACTGCAAACGCTGAAGAATATACATATCACGTTAATGTTTACATTTGTATTATTCTTATGCTGAATGGGAATAGTTAGAAACGAAGCATGGCGAGTGACTTCTAGTAGTGATTTTTAAATCTTGCATGAATAAAAAATTCTTGCAGACTAGTTACGTGATTTTAAATGTTTGAAAGAATAAATAAATCTGCAAAATACCCTTGCTTAACCCTCCGGAATGCACAATCTTTTCACAGTTCTGAAATGTGTTCGTGGCAATAACAAGTACACACATGTCGAATAAACGCGGTTTTCTATGTGTCTGAATGTTCTGTCCGTCATTCATGAAATGCCTGATATGTCACTATAAAACTATTTAACATTTACACATCCTAATTTTTAAGAATCTATTATTGAATTTCCAAAATATCTACTCATCTTTTCAGGTTTTATTTTTGAGTCTTCCCCTTTGAAAAAAGAAAAGCAATTCATAATCCTTTCCTTTCATTATTTTTTATTTCAAAATGAAACATTTTGTAGTAGAGTGAAGAAAGTTTCTTATGATCTTTTAGACCATCTCAACAACATATATATCGAAGTGTTTCATACAAATTTCTTTTAAGGGTAAGGGGTATATAAAAATCTTAAAGATTTAAAATAAAAATCTAAATGAAAGTTTAATTTCTTAAATTTTACTGTTAATATTGTCATTTGGGTTCACCCCAGAAGGCTTTATCTTCATCACTGGCTGTAATAGAGTACTAATTCTTTTTAAATAGATGTACTTGAGTTGACAGATTATTTGGGTTCGAGATTCGGAAGATTCGATTCGGGTTCGGTATTCGGCAAATGTTTTATTTAAGATTCGGTATTCAGATTCGATTTGGTAAAATTAGGGTTCGACCGATCCCTAATCGTAACATTAGGCCGTGTGATAATAGCAAAGAATACGATTTTGCACTGTCTTCGTTGTATGACTTTTAGAAACAGGTACCATTGTTAGGTGCCGAATCTAGTGGTATCTTTGGTTGCAAAAAAAACGAATATTCGTGTGACAATTTCAGTTGTACTTATTAAATGTGTTGAAGGAGTGCAAATTACGTAGCTGCATTCTTGTAAGTGAAAAACGTATGTAATAAAGGTTCGAAAATCGCCCTGCTAGATTGGTGTGGAAAATGCAGTGCTTTCGAACTGCTTAGAAAGCTTAATAATCTCCCGTTTCAGAATTTAAGTGCAAAGAGTGGAGCTGTGGATACTGAAAGTGAACCACTGAAGAAAACATTATGACTAATAAAATGTTATATAAGGCCATACATTAAGTTACCCCTACGTAAAATATGAAAATTAAAAACTTCAATGCGTTTAAAAAATTACCTCATACAACAAATGCCTGGATGACTTCAAGAATTTTCAAGTATTTAGCCCCAAAGATGGGTGGGTTAAAAAGCAGATTAACTGTCGGTGGCTGCCGATTGAAGTGTTACAGTGCGATCGATGATGACCCGCAGTGAAGGCACGCAAACAGCTAACAGCAATGTTCTAAGGCTACGTTTTTCTCTTTGTAAACACTTTGGTGTTGTGGATTATTTTTTACAAGTAATATATCGCAAAATCGTGACACACTTGTAGAAGATATGTTTAAAGTTTTGACGAATTTACACTATAATGTTATTGCTGCTTCTTTAACTTGAAAAAAGTGAAACTGTGCTACTATTGTAGTTACCGGCCTAACAACATAACCAAAAATCTTAACATATTTGCAGAAGCGCTAAAGACCTATTTGGTGTGCACCCAAACTCCCTATCCATCAATATTTGTAGAAAATGTTTTTGGTGAATTAAAAATGGAAATTAATTTTGAAGAAGTGTTTTATATTGAAGGTACAGGTTGTTAAAAAGGTATTTATACATCAAACCAGGTGGAAGACAATGACGAAAATTTTGAAATTTATGCATTAGTAAAAATTACAGATTGCATATTCTGTGGTAAAGAAAGCACTGGAGAACTTTAGAAAAAGTACTCAGATATAACGATTTTTAAGGCTGATGAAATGCACCAATTTTTGCATCTGTAGTCAGCTCTTTTAAAGTAGCTGAGTCTATAAAAACAACGAATGATAACTTTGGTCGTTACAGTATGCCGGAAAAACAAAATGGTAATTTCTTTTTGATTTAACAAAAAAATAATTTTTTTATGCAGAAAGTGCGATGTATTTAAATTTTTAGCATATTATTGACATGTTAGTAATTAAATAGCTCCTATAACACCTACACATGCTTGAATTATGTCTCTGATTCACTACTCCTGAGTACGTAGGCAAACCCCCATTTAAGGAAACCCCTATTTAACGAATAAATATTTCGGTCCCCTGAGATTCATTAAAAAGGGGTTTTACTGTACATCCCTTCTCTTAATGAGTTAAAGTTAATTACCCTCCCATATAAAGCCTACTCTTGTGCCATTTTACATCCATATCCATTTATTTACTTATTTAGTAAATTGACATCTCCCTACTGGTCAACTGTTGCAATCATGCAACAAACATTGTTAACAAATGGTCAAATGTTTGTACAGCTTATGGGACTATGGGCTCATCAGTCCCTAAACTTACAAACTACTTATGAACTAGCGAATCCTAAAGACAGCAAAAATTTCCATGCTCGAGGGGGGATTCGAACCCCTGACCGTAGTGGCCGTGCAGACCGTGACTGAAGCGCCTCAGTCCCCTCGGCCACCGCGGCCGGCTGTTAACAAATGTTTAAGATGCCAGTGATATTTTCCATTTACACTGCTCTATAGTAATGGTCTTGTTGTTTATCAACCCTTTTAACATCAATTTTGCACCACTGGTAATCTTTAAAGTACCGCCAGTGATCTTTAAAAGTCATGGTTGCAAAATTTTAACACAAATTATTTACAGATGGATGAAAAAGCTGGTAGAAGATGACATTGGGGAAGATCAGTTCGGATTCAGGAGAAATGGAGGAACATGGGAGGCAATGCTCACTTTATGGCTTATCTTAGAAGATAAAGGAAAGGCAAACCTACATTTCTAGCTTTTGTAGATTTGGAAAAAGTTTTTAACAAAGTTGACTGAAATACACTCTTTCAAATTCTGAAATCAGCAGGAGTAAAAAATAGGGAACGGAAGGTTATTTATAATTTGTACAAAAACCAGACAGCAGTTATCAGATTTGAAGGGCATGAAAGACCTTGGGAAGGGAGTAAGACAGGATTGTAGCCTTTCTCCAATGTTATTCAATTTGTACATTGAGCAAGCTATAAAGGAAAGCAAGGAGAAATTTGGGCAAGGAATTAAAGTTCAAGGTGAAGAAATAAAAACATTGTGTTTTGCCGATGGCAATGTAATTTTGTCAGGTACAGCAAAAGACCTGGAAGAGCAGTTGAAAAGAATTGACAATGTGTTGAACGGTGTGCATAAAATGAACATTAACAAGAGCAAAATAAGGGTAATGGAGTTCAGTCTAAGAAAATCAGGCAATACTGAAGGAATTAAATTAGGTAATGAAATAATAAAGGTAGTAGATGAGTTTTCTTACTTGGGCAGTAAAATAACATGCAATGTTCACAGTACAGAGGATATAAAATGCAGAATGGCAATGGGAAGAAAAGTGTTTTTGATAAAGAGAAATTTTTTAACATCGAATATTATTTTAAGCGTAATGAAGTCCTAAGGTGTTTGTGTGGATTGTTGCTTTGTATGGGAGTGAAATGTGGACGATAAACAGTGTGGACAGGAAGAGGATAGAGGCTTTTGAAATGTGGTGCTACAGAAGAATGCTGAAGATTAGGTGTGTGGATCACATAACTAAAGAAGAGTTGCTGAACAGAATTGGAAAGAAAAGGAATTTCTGGCATACCTTGACTAAAATAAGGGATTGACTGGTAGGACACATTCTTAGACATCAAGGAATCGTAAATTTAGCATTGGAGGGAAGTCTGTGGGGTAAAAATTGCAGAAGATATGAAAACAGTAAGCAGATTCAAATGGATGTAGGTTGCAGGTCTTATGAGGAGATGAAGAGGCTTGCTCAGGATAGAGTAGGGTGGAGAGCTGCATCAAACCATCTCTGGACTGAAGACCACAACAACAACAATGATCTTATATGTGCCACTAGTAATCTTCTATGTGCTGCCTAAGACCCTTTTTCGGTCCTGGACAATCTGTTTAAGGGTGCAAACAATAGGCCCAGATTTACCTCAGAGTAGAGACTTATCTTTTGTATGACTGAACTGACACATAAAGGCTTCATTACAAATAAATGTTCAAATGTTTGTAAAGCTTATGGGACTTAACTATGGGGTTATCAGTCCCTAAACTTACAAACTACTTACGAACTAGGACGGCACAAATATCCATGCCCGAGGGGGGATTCATAGTGGACGAGCAGACTGTGACTGAAGCGCCTCAGTCTCCTCGGCCACCGTGGCCGGCTACAAATAAATCAAGGAAACTTTTCAGAATACCAATAGCAAAAACTGAACATTTTCGATATTTAATTTACCTTGATTAACTTCAGAGTCTTTACTTTCTGATGACTGGCCTCCACATTCACTTCCAGAGGCCCCTGACATTTCCACAACAGGAACTATTGTAATAAGGTTTGAACTCACTCTAAAATTTTTGAGTCTGTAATTCTGGTTTGAGTTAACTCTGAAATTGTGGTTCGAGTTAACTCTAAAATTCTGAAAAACAAAATTAATATTTATAACAATTTGTAATTATATAATTCAAATAACATTAAACTGTTTACACAAGTTACTAGAATTATGCTACACACAGCACAAGTCCTGATGTAAGAGGGCAATTAAGTGTAAAATACAAACATTTGTACACTCATTCTCCACTACTTAAACCGTAAAATTGTTAGTAGGTATGGGCTAAAAATCCTCTAAAACTGATTTTAATAACAAATTCAGTAATATGTTAATGTCACATCACTTACCAAAACACATGAATGAACCACTCTCCATACCAATTCATCAAAATCTACTTCGTCATAAGTTAAAGAACAAGATCACAATTAATAAAATCATTAAAGTCATACCATAATTGTTTCATTTTCCAGCAACTGCTCTTCACACAACATTTGTGAGAAATATGTCAAACAAATGTAGTAAAAGTTTGAAATTTCAAAGTTCATTGGTCATCAAAATGGCATCTTCTATCACTACACATTTTTTGTGGTCAAATAAGGTAATTTTGTGATGAGTAGAAGAGACATTTTGCTATCACAAAAGTGTGCACTTCGAGGAAACTAATTTGTCTATTATTAGCCTACTAAGAAGCTTTCTCTCACAACTGCCATACAACCAGTTTGATGTTATTTGTTGTTACTGTGGTTCTCCTCCCCCCCCCCCCCCCCTATTAAGCAAGTTGCTAACTGTGATTTGGATTTTGTGTTTAAAAGAGCCTTTCATAACTGGGTAAATATTTACATAAGTTTTGTCTTCATGTACCTGCTAATGACCTACTCTTTGCATAATTCTGGTGAAAAATATAAATAACACTCATCTTAGCTATAATCATTTGGTACATTTTGTATTTATTTGTTTAATTATTTAATATTATAATTTTCATCAATTTAAATTTAATCAAACAGTAAATAAGGAACAGAAGAAAAATAAAAGTTTAATATCCCATTGGCATTGTGGTCATTGGAGACAGTGCATAAGATCTGATTGTTTTTGTTTGGGATGGTGAAAGAAATCGGCCATGCTCATTGACCTAGAGTGATTGAAGAGAACCATCTTACATCAGGATGGCTAGAGGCAGGTTTGAACTGCCATCCTAAATGTGAGCCAGTGTGTTACCAAATGTGCCACCTCACTCTGTTTCTACACTGATTCAAACCTGTGTCACAGCACTGCCTTCCATAGAAAATGTTTGCACTGTAAAAGCTATCTAGATCTGTGAGTAGACTTTGAATGAGATCATAAGTCTAGATAGCGCATGTGGTACACTTCTAGTAAAATATAAGAGTTTGGCTTTGCTCTTTGGTCTGACCATAAGGGCGGGCCCGGACCAGCGAGCACAGAATAACATAGAGAGGCTATACCGCCTACATCAGCGTACAGGCAGAGAAGCCCGGCAGCCATATTGGTTGGGTGTAGAAGCAGAGTTGCGCCGATAAATGCTAGTTCTTCAAGTGGAGCTCACCTCAATTACATTGTCATTTGAACCCCTTAGGATAGGAAAAAAAATACCAAATTCTTCACACAGACAGGTGAATACTGAAGGAAAGCAACAGTGTTCTTAGCAAGCACAATACATATTGCATTTTTATAAAAATAAAAATTGAAACTATTACTTTTATATGAAATAACAATTGTGACATGAAAAAGTTAGTCGCCTGCCACATTTTTTGTTTTGTGGTCAGGAAATTTTCATCAACGAGAAAGTTGTAGAAAATTAAATGAACTTTTCTTTTTATTTAAACAACTTTTTTATTGCTCCCCCAGTTTTCTCACAAATCTGGATACAATAGAGCGATGGAACAGCGAGGTCGCCCACCAGCGAGCACAGATTCTGTTGCCCACTCACCTTATACTTTGTGACCAATATTAATAAACATATCTTTTAAAAAATGCATAGTCAACCGTCAGCTGTTTATTGTATTAGGTTTTAAATACAATGAACAGTTGATGGTTGACTATACATTTTTTAAAGTATATTAGGGCTGTTGACTCTCACCTAAGCAAACATTTGATAAACATATGTACTTTGGAATACAATTTTTGGTATCCATTAATTATGACTTAACACTTTTTATTTATTTTATTACTATCTAGCTGAGACGCTCCGGCTTTGCACGGGTAATCTTTAAACCACTTTAACTCGAGAGAAATGCAGAATGTATCGTGATGCGGATTCTTTCAATTTCTTCAGTATAATTTTGTGTTCAACGTAGGCTAATGCCAATATAAAAGGAGAAATAATTGAAATAAGAATAATAACGTAGAATGGTTTACTACTTCTGCACTTTTGTGACCTTTGTAGCATAAACTATGAGACCAGTGTCAAAGTACATAGTATAGAATTATAGAACTGACGATTATTTAAGAAAAAAGACTGTGAGATCATACATCTTACAAATCTCCCATAATGACTATATCTGTAGTCTGAAGCCATCTGGCACCAGCGCTTTAGAAGAGAAAAATGATAAATATTTTTTTTATGTTTGTGAGTTCTGCAAGTTTATAATACGTACACTGCCCTAGCTCTTATAGTTTATAATTCAAAGCTGACTAGAATGCAGAAGCAGTAAACGATTCTACATTATGATTCTTATTTTAGGTTTTTTTCATATATTCATATTGACATTAAATATAATGTAAGATTATCCCAGGATTTAAAGAAGAAATTGAAAGAAACCACATGACAATATGTTCGGTACTCCTCGAGTTATACAAGGTTAAATGGACAGACAGAGGAAAAAGTGCTTCTATTTTATATAATAGTATGATTTGCTACCCTAGCTGAAATTTGTAATTATTTATGGGAAGAATAGATTGTCAAAAAGGAACGCCTTAAAATATATGAAAAAGGAATTAACAGACGGCGAACTCAATGAACTATCCTGTGCTCGCAACTGTGGCCGGCTGGCACTCGACCGCTCTCTCAGCTGGCTTCATTTCACTGTAATTGTAAGGACACACTATGTTATTCTGTGCTCTCTGGCCCGGACCCACCAAAAGTTTTCTTGGTCCACCCACTGGCCCACCCAAATAACTCACACAAATTTCAAAATCAAATTTTATATTATAAAATTAAGTGACTAGTTATAGACAGATATGATAACCTACCCTATTAATTTGTTCTATAATGAAGCCATTGTACACCAGTGGCATGTAGGAGTTGCAAGGTTTCAAAATATTCTTGGTACTTTTACTGGCATTTAATTTCCTTTTGAAGTATAAATCGAATTACCATACTAAGATAATGTTCACCAAGGCAACAAGCACCTTTCATGCGCCAATGTGAGGTCACTGCCCTGCCCCAATTCCGGGCGCCAGCCGTACGTTTCAACATTGCGTGCCTGGTGCCATCGACCCTAGTTTGGCAATCCTCAGTACCAGCACTTGCAGCAACTACTGGCCCCAAAACTGCTGAACAACACGCTAGTACCAAGCCCCCACCAAAGAGCGCCAGTCAAACAGAGCCCAGAACGTGGAGCTACCAAAAGATTCCTGCCAATCAGGGACTAGAGCATGTAACGTCCTAGATTCGGTGTCCTCTAGCTGCAAGACGGACAGTGAGTCCATGAGGGATTCCGCGTTCAACTCTCGACCGAGCAGCACAATCCCTCCGCTCTGCAGCCCGCCGGGCTAGCACCCGCAGTCTTCTAGCACAATGCTAAACTTCTATCTACCACTGGCGCCACTCCTCAGGCCTTAAGAACCAGCTCATGTATCCCTTAATCGGAAATATACCTTCTCCTGGAGACTAAACCTGCTGAGTGTACTCATGACTCCCCAAAGCCCGCACGGAAATTATACCCCACCTCCACCTCTTGAACCCATCCTGTACACCATTAAATAAAACAAATACATTCGAAGCGGATCTTATGACGACGAAGTTAACACGGAATTATCGATTGATCCATACAAGCAAACGAACTAGTCAATTGATATATCGAATAAAGGGATTGTTAATTTCCCACTTTCTTCGCCATAAGAATAATACAAATGTAAACACTACGCCATGTAATCTTCCGTGTTAGCTGTTACCACATTTAAATTCTGTCCGCCTAACAAACCCGAAAGACAACGGCGAACGCGGGAGAATATATGTATCACATCAATGTTTACATTTGTATCATTCTTTTGCTGAACGGGAATAGTTAGAAATGAAGTACGGCAACTGACTTTTACTACTGGTACTGATTTTTAATTCTTCTAGGAACAAAAATTCTGTGCAGACAAGTTACGTGATCTTATATGTTTTAAAAAATAAATAAATTTACAAAATATCCTTGCTTAACCCTCCGGAATGCGCAATCTGTGCGTTAGGTACTTTTCACAGTTCTGAACTGTCTTCGTGGCAATAACAAATACACACACGTCGAATAAACGTGGATTTCACTGTGTCTGAATGTCCTGTTCGTCACTCACGGAATGCCTGATATGTCAGTATAATATTATTTAACATTTACACATCCTATTTTTTTAACTTCCAAAATAGCTACTCACGTTTTATTTTTTACTCTTCCCCTTTGAAAAAAGAAAAAAAATACGTAATAAATCGGTTCTAGGACTTCATTCTTTAATTATTTTTTATTTCAGAAAAATGAAACAGTTTGTAATAGAGTGAAAAAGTTTCTTATTACGTTTTAAAGCATCTAAACAATGTTTCATGCAAATTTCTTTTAAGCCTAGGGGGTATTAAAAAATTTAAAATAAAAGTCTAAACGAAATTTAAATTTCTTAAACTTTACTCTTAATGTTGTCATTTGGGATCCACTCCAGAAGGCTTTATCTTCATCACTGGCTGTGATAAGAGTAGTAATTCCTTTTAAATACATGTACTTGAGGTGACAGATTATTTTGGTTTGAGATTCGGAAGATTCGATCCGGGTTCGGGATTCGGTAAATGTTATACTTAAGATTCGGTATTCAGATTCGATTAGGTAAAATTGGGGTTCGACCCATCGCTAATCTTAAATGATGCTTCATTTCGTTTTGTCTGTTGATATTTCCATCCCCAAACTCAAGGTACAAAAAGCGAATTTCTCAGTTTTGTAAGTGAGGGTTTCACTGATTGTAAGAGATCAACAGTCTAATTCTGGCTTTAACTAGCTTGAGAACAGTTTCACACACAGGAGGGCTGTAGTACCTCTGGAGTCTTTCAAAATTTTGAAAAGTAAGTTTGGAAAGAATTCATCAGTTTCTGCTCTGATAGATGAAACACATGCTCCCACACAGGAGGGCTGTAGTGGCTCGGGAGTCTTTCAAAAATTTGAAAAGTAAGTTTGGAAAGAATGCATCAGTTTCTCCTCTGATAGATGAAACATATGCTCTGGAAGTTCAAGAATATGCAGGGACACTGTGTTTTTATAAAGTGTGTCAGCAGTGTATCAAATTAGGGATGGGTCAAACCTCAGTTTTACTGAATCGAATCTGAATACCAAATCTTAAGTAAAGCTTGTGCCAAATTCTGAACGCGAATCAAATCTTCCGAACCTTGAACCCAAAAATCTGTCAACTCAAGTACATGTATTTAAAAAGAATTACTCCTCTATCACAGCCAGTGATGAAGATAAAGGCTTCTGGGATGGATCCCAAATGACAATATTACAGTAAAATTTAAAAAATTATAATTTCATTTAGATTTCTATTTTAAATCTTAAGGATCTTTTAATACCCCTTCCCCTTAATAGAAATCTGTATGATACATTTTGAGATATTTGTTGTCTAGATGCTCTAAAAGATATAAGAAACTGTCTTCAATTACAACCGGTTTCATTTTGATGAAATAAAAAATAATTGCATAATGACATCCTAGAAAGGAAAGGATTACATTTTTTTATTTCTTTTTTCAAAGGGAAGAGTTGAAAATAAAATCTGAAAAGATCAGTAGATATTGTGGAAGTTGGAAAAATAGATTGTCAAAAAAATACGATGAGTAAATGTTAAATAATTTTATAGTGACATATCAGGCATTCCACGAGTAACGGACAGGACATTCAGACACAGGGAAATCTGCATTTATTCAACGTATGTGTACTTGTTATTGCCACGAAGACATTTCAGAACTGTGAAAATTACTTAAAGCGCAGATTGCGCATTCTGGAGGGTTAAGGAAGGGTATTTTGTAGATTTCATTATTCTTTTAAACATTTAAGATCACATAACTTGTCTGCACAGAATTTATATTTGTAAAAGATTTAGAAACCTGTACTAGAAGTCATTTGCCATGCTTCATTTCTAACTATTCCCATTCAGTATAAGAATAATACAAATGTAAACATTAACGCGATACATATATTCTCCCGCATTTGCCGTTGTCTTTCAGGTTTGTTTGGCGGACGGAATTTGAATGTGACAACAGCTAACATGGAAGAATACATAGCGTAATGTTTACATTTGTATTATTCTTATGGCGAAAAGAGTGTGGAATTTACGAATCACATTTCATAGAAATAATCCTTTGCCCCTAATAGAAACATGTAAAATGTAGCACGAAGGTAGTTGCTGTAGCATAGGCATATTGACGCAACACAGGCTTGCCAGTTGACTTTACGTAGTAGCTTTTAGATAAGACTTCAAATGTATGGCTATTGTAGCGACACTAAACACTTGACATTCTTGTTGAAATCCTAGTGCTTCATTACAGTTCACATACCCCAGCACTTCACAAAATTTGACGAAACAATATGCGAAATCAGAATGCAGCAACTCATTCAAGAATCCTAAAGCCTTATGTATTGTTGGTATTTACGCAAAGAAAATTATTTGTGTTGCTTCTAAAATTTGGAAAGGCTGTTACATTTGAAGTAGAGCAATACTAAATTTTTATTTCCTTCATTGGATGATGTATTAAAATTCAACAGTCAAAAATAAAAAGGAAATTAGACTAATTTATGAAGGCAAAAGTTTTAGTGCCAGTGTTTATATTTGCACCTGCAAAGCAAGCCTGTGTAGCATTGCTTACATTAGATGGGAAAAGTTACTTGTGTTGTCTCCTAGCGCCATTTTTCAGAACTTCGTTTGCTTTGTACTCGATTTAAACCACAGGCAGTTTTTTGGACACAAACAACTGGGGTGCGGCTTAGATTTGGGTAAATATGGTAGATTGTTTTCAAAATAGCCACACAATTGTTAAAGTTTCATAGTGGTTTCACTTGAATAAATTCAAAGTGAGATAGTTTTGATTTGTGATGTCATGTCTTTCAGCAAATCTATGGAAAATAAAGTAAATAACGCAAACGAAAGTGCACTGTTATGCTAAATGAACTACGACATTCATAACTGAAGGTTTCCATATAACACTTTGGATTCAGTAGTATTCAGCCATTATGCATCGAATCTCAAATCCGAAGCCAGTGTGTGATTCGATGAATAATGGATTCAGCTGAAACACTTGGACAACCCACATCAAATATTTATTGACACTCACAAAAAGTGAAATTTGGAAAAGTGGAATTAAAAATGTTAAGTGACACTAGATGGGCCTACCATTATGCTTCATGTTTGGCTGTGAAGAAGACAATTGAAGCTATCATTGTAACTCTAGTAAACATTGAGGCAGAAAGTTCAAAAAGAGCTGCAGAAGGATCAGGATTTATTACAAAGTTAAACTTTTATTTTTCATTTATGCCTGTTCACATGTTTGTTATAAAAGTGTAAACAACTTTCTGATTTTCTTCAGGGCAAAGACTGATATTGTTACTGCAATCAACTTAGTAGAAGCTACACGGGGTCATTTCAAACAAATGTGCGCACATCAGACAAAGGGTTTCACTTATGTATGGAAAGAAAGTGTAGATGTAGCAACAAAAATAAGTGCTGATATTCCTACAGATTCTTCTTCTCTTGGTAGAATTCAAAAGTTGCCAAAACATCTTCGGCAATATGTTTGTGATTTTCTGAATAAAGAAAATTTTGATCCTGTACCAACAACTGATTTCAAAGTTATTTAAGGAATTCATTGTCTGATGAACACTTAAGTTATTTGTATAATCTTACAATAGAAAGGAATGTTATGAAATCAATTGACTAGCACAGAGGGGTTGATGATTTCACCATCAGTTACAAAAACAGAAGGATTAATCTATTTTGAAAGTAAGTAAACACATTTTCGTTATTTTGTATTTCACAGTGCTTTACTTTCTTCTCGGTGGTATCAACTTTTCTGTTTTCCAGGTGAACATAACTGAATGTACTCTCAAAACATGTGATTTAAGGCGTAATTTGTTTTTGTCATATGTCAGGAAATGGGTGTCATTCGTATTGACATGTTACTTTTCTAGATTTTTCGGTTATGCGTGTATACTCGTAGTGGAAAATATAGCTTCTGCATGTAGAATGTGTTGGCCAGGGCAGCAGTCAACATTTTCCGTATCCAGAAAGGCCCGTACACGACATGCAATATAGGGTCGTGCATTATCCTGCTGAAATGTAGGGTTTCGCAGGGATAGAATGAGGGGTAGAGCTATGGGTCGTAACACATCTGAAATGTAACTGTTCAAAGTGGCGTCGATGCGAACAAGAGGTGACCGAGACATGTAACCAATGGCACCCCATACCATCACGCCGGGTGTACGTCTGTGTGGCGATGACGAATACACAGTTCCAACGTGCATTCACCTCGATGTCGCCAAACACAGATGTGACCATCATGATGCTGTAAACAGAACCTGGAGTCATCCGAAAAAATGACGTTTCACCATTCGTGCACCCAGGTTCATCATTACGTACACCATTGCAGGCGCTCCTGTCTATGCTGCAGCGTCAAGGGTAACTGCAGCCATGGTCTCCGAGCTGATAGTCCATGCTGCTGCAAACATTGTCTAACTGTTCATGCAGATGGTTGTTGTCTTGCAAACGTCCCCATCTGTTGACTCAGTGATCAAGACGTGTCTGCACGATCTGTTACAGCCATGTGGATAAGATGCCTGTAATCTCGACTGCTAGTGACATGAGGCCGTTGGGATCCAGCACGGCGTTCCGTATTGCCCTCCTGAACCCACCAATTCCATGTTCTGCTAACAGTCATTGGATTGTGACCAACGTGAGCGGCAATGTCGTGATACAATAAACCACAATCATGATAGGCTACAATCCGACCTTTATCAAAGTCGGAAACGTGATGGTAAACATTTCTCTTCCTTACACGAGGCATCACAACGACGTTTCACCAGGCAACGCAGTTCAACTGTTGTTTGTGTATGAGAAATTGGTTGGAAACTTTCCTCATGTCAACATGTTGTAGGTGTCACCACCGGTGCCAACCTTGTGTGAATGCTCTAAAAGCTAATCATTTGCATATCACAGCATATTCTTCCTGTCAGTTAAATTTTGCGTCTTTAGCACATCATCTTCATGGTGTAGCAATTTTAATGGCCAAGAGTGTATATAAGCTTTTCAGTATTTTACTGTTTGTAGTGTGTGCTTGTATCAGAATATATATTACTGTATGTAGGTTTGCTGTGGCCTTTTCATACAGAATTTATTTTTTTACTTTTTATTTTGAATTGTTTATGTTGTTCCATTGTAAAGCCTTATATTTTCGCTGCTTTCCCCGATAGTTTGATATGGTGCTCCATTCATCTGCTGCTCGGATGCACGGTGCACTGGATGCCTGCAGGCAAGGGCTCCGTTGCCGGCAATTCAGGTGTCGCATCCCCCATCTGCTGCCACACTACTGAATTTAAAATATGTCCAAATAATTTGGGTGGTCATCAATGTTACGCCAGGAGATGCTGGAACTGTCTGTCGTCGTTTTCCACGCATTTATGGCATGCACTCAAGAAATTGTTTATCATACGATGTAATTCTCTTTGAGAAATTGACTTGCGGATATTATCTTTGACTTCCTGTAATGTATACAGATTTGTTGTGTACACTTTATCCTTTAATGCTTCCCACAAATAGAAATCACACATCATTAAATCGGAATTTCGAACAGGCCAGATACTGTTACTAATGTCACTGTCATGGAACACTTCGCAAATTGCGTGGCCATATGAGCCCTAGCCAAAACCTACTGAAAAAATGCAAACCTTATAGTTGGGCCGCTGAAACATGTCACTTCAAGGTCACTCCACGAGTGTTTTGAAGTTGCCAGTATGAGTGAAAAACAAATGACGAACGCGAGACGCTGCGTCTTCTGAACCAATCACAGCACAGCTACGAATGCCAGTTCCGTCGTCGTCACTACCACGTTGCCGCGTTCTATGAAAGCTTTGTGTGCTCGTGGGCTATTGTCTGCTTTGTATCGTGTGTGAGTGTATTGCTTTGCATACATTTTTTTTATTTATTAAAAAAATTTCACCGAAACGGCGTCTTCAATCAAACGACAATCCGTTGCATCGTGGAGTGCCGTTAAATAGCCAGGCAATGGAATTAATTAGAAGAATGCGGGAGTTCTACGAACAAGAGAGAGAGTTTGTTTCTGTTCACGGGGAACCATCAATTCCGGCTGATAAAATCTTAGAGCGTACCTCGAAAACTCTAGGACTGAGTCAAAGAACGATTATAAGGAAAGGTGTGCTGCTTCAAGAACTACAAGACAGTGACGCAAACCGTGTGGAAGATAACCCGGGTGAAGAAAACAGTGTGTTTTTAGCTACCCAGGCAAGGAAAAGAAGCAGCCTCGCCCTGTTCCCAATCTCGATTTGTTTCAAACTGATGCAATCTATCGTCATATTTATGACTATTATAGCCGGAAAGAATATCCGACTGTAGCGAAGTTGCTAATTTCGTTAAAAGCATGCGATCTTTTCTCGGGTGGAAAAACGTCTCTGAAAACGGTGTTAAGAAGTATGGGCTTCCGCTTCAAAAAGTTAAATGGACGAAGACTATTACTTGAAAAGCCGCATGTTGTTGCAGCAAGAAGTATATTCTTACATAAAATTAAAGGTAGTGATATACATTCCATTGTATGATTAGATGAAACCTGGGTCAACGCTGGAGAAGCTGTTGATAAATGCTGGACAGACAATACTCCAAATAGTAGTGGTAATCAGCCAACAGGAAGAGGTGCCAGATTAATTGTGGCACATGCAGGATCTTCATGTGGATTTGTGAATGACGGACTTTTAGTCTTCCGATCCAGAAAAACTGGTGATTACCACGAAGATATGGACCACCAACGTTTCCTGCAGTGGTTTAAGAATTTGTTGTCGTAGTTTAGTGTCCCAACAGTGTTTGTAATGGACAAAGTGCCTTACCATTCGGTCATATTAGACAAAACTCCAACAACTAGTGACCGGAAAGAAACTATGGTACAGTGGTTGCTAGCGAGAGACATTGCTGCAGATATGAGTATGACAAAGCTGCTGTTGTATTCACTCGTGAAGCAAAATAAACCTGTGACGCCTACGTATGTAGTAGACGAAGTGGCAAGGGAACAGGGTCATACGGTAATTAGGCTACCACCGTATCACTGCCATTTCAACCCTATTGAATTGGTTTGGGGTGACGTAAAGACGTATATTAGGAAGAAAAACAAGTCTTTCACTATAGCGGAAATGGAAAGACTTTTACTTGAAGGACTTGCTACTGTTGACGCCAACTCGTGGAGAAAGAAGGTAGAGCATGTTGCGAAACTTATTAAAGAAGCACAGACTATAGATGGAATAATAAATGAACATGAACAATTGATGATTTCCCTCAATGATGATGATGATGATGATGATGATGACGACGATGGGTTTGGTGCTGATTCGGATGCCAGTGATGATGGAGAACTTGACGGAATTACGCCACTGACTTCATAAACCGGTGAGTGTAAATTTATGCAAAATTAATTCTTTCACTCTGCATCGCAGAATGCAACTGTTTCTTTATTTCGTATTACGATTGTTGGTTGCGTGTTCTTTGTTATGAATAGCTTTACATTATTGTACGACATTTCATTTGCATCTATTACGTTAACAATTCGGAATAACATATCATAGACACTGTCCTTAAGTTAGACTGTTTTATTTATTTCACGGTTTCACATATTAACAAATCGTATTTCTCTGTTGGTGATTTGTCTGTTGAAATAACACATTCTGCGTTATACTTTCATATAAATTATTATGCGACCGTTCTTATTCACGGTCTTAGGCGACAATTCCAGTACATATTTCGGACGTTCTGAGCTATCAGCTGACCCTGTAGTCGTCTGCTGCGTAGTTATTGCAACCTCGCAGTCACGGTATAGCCAACTACGCGCGAACTACGTACAAACTGTCAAGTGACATGTTTCAGCGGCCCGACTATAGATCTCTTTCACTAAGTTAATTAAAAAGGTTTGTAAAATGTTCCGCACATATTTTTCATTGTTCACCATGTCATTAAAAACCAGGCCTATTATTGTGTCACCACTACTGCCACACTGGCCTTTCAAGACGTGCAGTGCGGCATTACAAAGTAGGGAGACATGTGACCCATTGGGCCGGCCTGCGCAGCTCCGGTAGCCAGCAGACATCATATTAACTGTATGAAAACTTAACTTGTTGCAGCAACTGTACAAATGCTTCTAGAGAAAAAAATAATAACAGGTATTTCAAGTTAGACAGAAGTTCATTTCAGTGAAGATATCACTCTATGAAATATTATCTCTTGATGCAGATACATAAATGAACAGAATTAATATACAGAAAGTATAAATACTCAGTAGAGAGACATAAATTTAATCTGAATTACAAAACAAATATGGCACTTATGTATTATAATGAATGTATCAGTAAAATTGTCTAAGGTCAATAACTTAATATTTTTAAATTACACTGTGTCCTTCATATTTATCCATGTGAACTCAAGGTTGGGCCCACCCATTTCATAATCTGGCACACCCATGAGACATGCTAGAGCCGCCACTGACCATAATTATATATGTACTAATGAAAAAAAAGAGTGCTCCTAAAACATCATAATGAAACCATTAGAACTGGATCATTCATTTTGAAAAAGCCATATCCTCCAAAGCAGATTTTTCAGAAGGAAAAAAACTGTTTGCATAACAATGCTGAAGTATAAAATGTATTCTGTTATATTTAGATTACAGTGTAGGGCATCATCTAACAACATTTTCTACAAGTACTTTCCTGATTTTGAACTAAAATGGAAATGTGGTGGGGATGGGTAGTGGTACATAATATTAATCGTCTACTCATTTCCTAGTTAAGCTCAGTTTTGCGGTCAAATTACTTCATTAATAATGTGTTTATTATGTTTGTGATGATATTTTAAAAATATTTAGAACAATATCTTTGTGAAATATGTATGATTTTATCTGTTGCATCTTCAACATCGACTATGCAGTGGTACAGCGTGGAAGTTTCTCTGCCGACAACAGAGATATGTACCTGGTCACTGCCTGATGTTTGCCAAAGGCCGTCAAGGCAGAGAAGATCCCACTGTATAATGTTGCGCATTGCAGTCGACATTTTTTTTTATTGTTGATAATATTTAAAAAAAGGAAAAAGAGTTCAGTTATGAATCTGTATTCATGAACTACTATTGATCTTATGTGAATATTTTGATTAATTTCATGTTATCAGGAATTGAACTATATTATTTCATCAAAAGTTTATTTCAAGATTAATTTCAATTTATAATGTGTTATCAAATGATTGACATATTTCGATGCAACTATTTGTTACTGAAGAATAATAGAATTTTGTTTGGACTTTAATGAAGGAGTTGGACTGTGAGTTGTGTTTGCACAAACTTTGAAAATATTTTGTGCAAGTGGGTTGCGCAAGCAATATAACTTGTTTGACTATAATCTTCGTGACGAATTTTGACAGGTAACGAAATAAGTTCTGGATGAGATGATTATTTTTATGGAGTCAGAAAAGAATTTTTAACATGAATTAATATTCCAAAGAACCTGCAAAGACTTTTATTGTGATTTCATATAATCAAGAATAGTTATATATTTAACTATTTTTTTGTGATGGTATCAGTCCACGGAGAAAAAGTTCCGTGTTAGTAGACAAATATAGGGCTGGTTCCACTGCAATGGACGTAAGTCCTTTTCAAAATGACTGATCCAATTAAAATAAATCTGGATAAGGTTTTTAAGTCTCAAAACATATATTTTTACATCATCATGAAATAACACTCTCTTACTTTTATAGTATTATATTTCACAGTTGTGGCCAATCTCAACTCAAATTATCTGCCAACAATGAAAATTTTCCTAATAACTCAATTTTTTGGATATGGCAGAGAGCTTTCTGTATGCAGCAATTAAAATTTTACTCTCTTTCCCATTGATATAAGATGAATAAGAAATAGCTTTGTGTCAATTCCTCCTCTTCCACAGAAAAATTATTATTTGTAGCATTATATAATTTGAGTGCTGTTCTCAAACTTAAGTACTTTTCCTATTGCATATCTTATTTTGTTAGTGAGCAAAATATACAAACATGAAAAAAATTATTATTATTACACAATTCATAGACAGATTGGTTCCATATCACCACAATATGAAGTGATACTAAATGACAAAACATGAAATATTTTATAAATATTGCCAATGTACCTTTTTCAGCGTTTTGCCATTATAGCAATCTGTTCGTATTCCATGGCCCTTAAAATTTTTCTTATTGGCCTTCTTTGACTTCCTGCCAACTTTAGGAACTGCTTTTGCAGTCCGTAACGATTTAAGAGCTTCAAGTCTTAACTTCTCTATGTCATCTTCATTTTCTTCCTGCAAAGATAACAAAATACAAAAGTAAAATCTATTAATTGGTAACAATTAGAACAAAGATTTGTTATTTTCAATCTAAGTTTTGTGAACACTCACCATAATCATTAAGTAATTTTTTTTGTTAAGCTGTCTAAACATAAATAATTCATTGGCGAGTCAGCACAAGCACCTTGAGAACAACAGAACTGGCCTCGGTTTACTCATCAGGAAGTATTGTTCAGTTGTATGATCTAACATTTCCCACACCCACTTAGTGAATGTTCTGCTTTGAAAAGCCACACAGATTATAACTTGTTCAATTATGCCTAAATCTGTTAAGTGGCTCCTATTGCTAAACAACATCACTCCATGGGATATACTAAGATATCAAACTCTTGTTCAGTTGTGGAAAAGAATATAATATAACCAGTTTTCCACAGACATAATACAAACCAGCAAGATTCTACAATGCAACTGGCAGCCACTCTGGAGACTAGCCCATGAGGTTGTTAAATAATACTTTCAATCATGTGTATGCCCAGAAATCAGGGATAATCTTCACCCCCCTCTTGAGAGCAGAAGCTCTAATATCAAACCCGGAGTTACATCATTCCTCATACTACCTGCCAAAAACTCAACCGAACTACACACGGGACAGAGAGAACAAGTTCTACACTACGAAGTGTTGATGGTCACAAGGTGGTTTAGATGGTGACAAATATTCAGAATTGTCACTTGCATGCCTTCCATAGATCCCTAGAAATGCATCACGTTGATTCTAAAGCAATTGTGTGGTTGGTAACCTGAAACTGATCTTTCATTTTCTGATTTTGTTTATTATATTTTGTGTTTATAATGTTTTACTTGTAACTGTAAACATGCTTGTGGTAATCTAAGAGCATCAAATTCTATTTCAAGTAAATAACTGTCTCCCTCTTTCCTTGTTCTATCACCATTAAGATCTTTTATGATTGATGGTGCTTACTGGCATTTAGCAATAGTCATAACAGACCGACCAATGACATTAATGAATGTGACAGAAGTAACCACTTCATATCAAAGTGCATTCACACACGATACAGTGGTTCACTCCCAGACTTTTGACAGACAGTATAACTCTCATATTCTTAGTCTCTTGAGAACTATTCATTAATAAGAACACATTATTAGCAAAATGTTATCCTTATCAATTTTCTGCTGTAACTCTAATAAGAATTGGTGACAATGGATTAGTATGGGTCATTTTTTTTAGGTTGCAAATTTATATCTGACGGGAGGTGTGCTTGAGTAATTCCGTGCAGGTGTGATGATTGCTGTGTCCCCAGTGGTGTAGGGGTCAGCGCAACTGCCTAAAAAGCAGGAACCCTGGGTTCGAATCCCGGTTGGGCTTTTCAACTTTACCCATTCACAGTTAATATCAAACATTCCGTGAATATTTCATGATTTTTTGTTTGTATTTCTTACAACAGCATATACAATGGCTGCTTCTCCATGTTATCGTGTAACTTAATATTTCCAACCCCAATGGCTCTTCTTTATGATATGATTTTAAGAACAAAATGAATGAGTGCATGGCCAGATGGATTGTGTTATGACGGAAGGTTCAGTTGATATTTCAAATTTGTCACATATGGTGGAAAAATGACAACTAATTGCTTTGGCGAGACAACATGTCTCTTGCAGATGGGTGCTGCCAGAACAAAATACTCTATCCAATGATAATTTTCATCACTAGTCCAAACAAATCGGTAGGGATTTTGGGGTGATACACAGGAACACTACATTGCTTTCCAACTGCTGTAGATTGAAGTTTCCATGTTACTTTATTGAACATATAAGATAATTGGTAAATCCTAGAATTTACTAGTAAAACAAGTATCAATGTTGTGGTCATAGTATAGAAATTTTTACTATAGGCTTACATTTTGAACTTTTACCAAGAGATGGTAAATCTTAGGATTTGCTCACTACAACTCTATACAATAAAAAAATCACATTACAAATTATTGAAATAGTTTATCATCATCATCATTCACATATGAGAGCATCAGGATCACATGAGGTACAAACAATCAATGTTGCTTTTGATGGTTGGCCCCCTTTGTGCTAAAATTTGTTTCCTCATTTCAGAAAGAAGTGTCTTTCAGACCACGGTGTTCCAGTCCATGTTCTGATTTCCCTCTGAGCAACTTTCCAATCAAATACATTTTGTCTGAATGTTTTACATTTGAAACATCTGCCTGGGTTATTATGGCTACTTTAACATCCTCCTGAATCACTTTCATCCATTTAATTGGCTCAGTTTCAGCATTACTTCTATTTTCGTAGAATTGCACAAACTGTTTTGTCAATCTAGTGAATGCCATTCTTTTAATATGCCCATAAATTTTAAGTCTTCATTATCTCATGTCACCATGCATGTCTGAGTATTCTTCTATTTCCTTATTACTTCTCAGCCTATTAGTTCCTTCACTGATAATCTGGGGCCTAATATGTTCTTTCTCTCTTTTGAATTTTTCAATATCCTTCTTCCTACTTCAAATTAAAATTTCTACTCCATAAAGACATACATGTTTGATTATAGTGCTCTAATGACTAAGTTTACTGAATTTATAAAGTAATTTTTATTATAAATATTCGCCACAAGACTCCTAAGTTTACCAACTGCCGGAGTGGCGCAATGGATAGCATCACCAGTTGCGGTGCTGAAGGTCATGGTTCAATCCCATTCACCGGCAAAAATTTATTTCTTTGTAATTATCATTTCCAGAATATTCTACATGTTTCTTATGTTCACTATTCTTCTAATTTCTGGTACATTGTGTTTGTGTATAAAAAGCAGAGCACTCTGCCTGAGAGGCAGTCAGTGCTGGGTGTATGTTAAGTTTGCAATAAACCTGCTTTCAGTATAAGTGCTGCGTTCAGTCAACAACCCTGCCTTCGAAGTCAAGCCTGCTTCCATTTCAACGCGACATTGTTTGGTGGAGGCGCCGGGTATCCTGTGCAACAGCTGTATCACCGTGGCTCTGATTAGGCAACATAAAAGCCGTCGCTTACACGGACTAGAACCGGAATACAAGGGATATACTGAATACATCCTTCCAAAAGTCCGTATTATCAGAAGACCATGGACACAAAACCAGCAGTAAGGAGCTGCACATCAGACACCCATCGGTGATCTCTGGAGATGCTGGACAGGACCCCAACAAATGGCTAAAAGGGTACGACCAAGTCGCCAAGTACAACAGTGCGCTTGGCCAACGTTTATTTCTACATGGACGGAACAGCCCAGCAATGGTTCAAAAACAATGAAAGAAGCTGAATGACTGGGAAAGATTCCAGACAGAACTCAAGAAGATGTTTGGAGACCGCCAGAGACAAATCCACTCGGCGGAAGAACAACTGAAGAACCGGGCCCAACGACATGGTGAGCCGACACAGTCTTACAAACAGAATGTTTTGGCCCTGTGTAACATAGTCAATCCAAATATGACTGAGGCCAACAAAATCATGCACTTGATGTACCAAACCCTTCTAATGAAAGACGTCACTATGATGGAAGAGTTCATCAAGTGGTGTCAGCGTATTGAAGAGACGCAACAAAGGAGGGTCGGTTGAAACTGGTACATTATATGCCGTTGGCAATGAGAAGAGTTCCACTCACAAACACTGGTGACAGCTTAAACTGTGAAGTTCTTGTTGATAGTAAAAAGTTTATCAGGCTCACAAAATAAATTTACATACCAGCAGCTATCATAAGCATTACCGGTGGTCAAGGAGAGATTTGGATCACAAATTGTCATGAGAAGTCACAACTTATCCCCAATGGAATGTGTATCGGGACAGCTGAACCAATCCAGGATGGTGTCCCAACGTCATCAATGAAGACCCATGTCCTGCTGGAACTGTCAATAGGGCCTGGACTGACCAAGGAACAACGCCAGCGGGTGTTAGGTATATTACGCCAATTTTCGGGTGCATTCACACCTCAGCAGGGGAAAAGCCAGATGAAACGGACCACGATAAAGCACCGTATCAATACTGGGGATCATCTGCCAATTAGCCAGCGTTCATATAGAGTGTCGCCAGCTGAAAGACAGATAATTCGGGAGGAAGTGGAGAAGATGCTGCGAGATGACATTATTCAACCTTCGGAGAGTCCTTGGTCGTCTCCGGTGGTCCTCGTAAAGAAGAAGGATGGCACGTGGCGATTCTGTGTCGACTATCGGTGGCTGAACAGAATCACAAAGAAAGATGTCTACTCATTGCCGCGTATTGACGACACCTTAGACTGCTTGAAAGGAGCTACATACGTCTCAACTATGGACATGCAGACAGGTTATTGGCAAATCGAGGTTGACGAAACTGACAGGGAGAAGACGGCTTTTATTACACCTGACAGCCTCTATGAATTTAAAGTAATGCCATTTGGATTATGTAATGCTCGGCAACATTCAAACGCATGATGGACGACTTGCTTCGACACCTTAACTGGATGACATGTCTTTGTTATTTAGATGACATTGTTGTATTCTCGAATACTTTTGAAGAACACCTGAGTCGCCTATCAAATGTGTTGAAGTGTGTTCAGACTACAGGTCTCTGCCTCAATCTAAAGAAGTGCCTCTTCGTCACCAAAGAGATAAAAATCCTGGGGCACCTAGTCAACAGAGATGGTGTCCGTCCTGATCCAGATAAAGTGAGGGCAGTCACACTATTTCCAACTCCTCAGCACATTCGCGATGTGAGAAGTTTTCTCGGGCTGTGCTCATACTACCGACATTTCATAAAAGGATTTTGTAACACGGCATGTCTATTGCAAGAACTTCTGCAGGGAGATGCCAAGTTTTACTGGGATGAGACAAAAGAAAGCACTTTCTGGGCCCTTAAAGAGGCTCTAATTTCCACACCAGTTCTAGCCTTGTATAACGAGAATGCGGAAACTGAACTTCACAAAGACGCAAGTGGTTATGGGATTAGTGCAGTGCTTGTTTAAGTTCAGGAAGGCACTGAAAAGGTGATAGCCTACGCATCAAGAGTACTCTCCAAGTCTGTGATAAACTACTCTACATCTGAGAAAGAATGTCTCACTGTTATCTGGGCTATCAACAAGTTCCGGCCGTATTTATTCGGCAAACCATTCACCGTCGTGACAGACCACCATTCTTTGTGTTGCTGACCAGCTTGAAGGATCCATCAGGTCAACTAGCAGAGGTTATCGAAGTTGACAACCGGTAAACGATGGATAATAGTCTGCATTGGCTACCTCACACGCTACGCTGTCACCAAACCCTGTACTGACTGCAGATGCTCCAGAGATTGCAAAATTCCTTGTAGAAGACATTATTATGAAGCATGGAGCACCACGTGTGATGATATCTCATCATGGAAAAGTATTCCAGTCAAAACTAGTATCAGAGGTATTGTCACGTTGTGACATTGTCCACAGAATGACAACTGCATACTATCCTCAGACAAATGGTCTTACAGAATGTTTTAACAAGACGTTAGCAGATATGCTGTCGATGTTGAGCAGAAGGATTGGGATACAATACTGCCAGGTATGACAATTGCTTATAATACCGCAAGACAAGACCTCACGGGCTTCACGCCGTTTTTCCTGCTCCATGGCCGTGAAGCTGAGACGACAATGGATACGCTGTTCCTGTTCCAACCAGACGACACTCAGTCACTACGTCATCCAGAGTCGAAGAAGCAAGACAGCTGGCTTGCATACGGACACTGGACGCCCAAGAGAAGAACCGTCAGCAGTATAACAAGCACCGACCTGTTGTATACAACCCAGGAGATCTGGTATGGGTTTTTACCTCTGTACGGAAGGTTGGACTATCAAAAACGTTATTGAAGCGACACTTTGATCCCTATCGTGTCATACGCCTCCTGTCAGAAGTCACATATGAAGTTGAGGATTACGAGCCGTCGTCAAAACGACGGAAACGAAGTTGTTAGTGTTGTTAGTTTGCTGTGATTGGAAGTATCCACTGGTTCTGGACAATTTAATACTTTATCAAAATAGATTAAAGTGCAGTTTATGCATACGCATCTGGCACTTGACATGTAGACATTGGCAATGGCACAATGAGGTGAAGGTAGGAAATCAGGAGTCGCATTTGGGCGGCCAATAAGAAAAATCTTAGTCTTTATGGTTTTTACACAAGTAGTCCTTGTGTTCAGATGTTTGTTAAGTTTATGGGACTTAACTACGGGGTCATCAGTCCCTAAACTTACAAACTACTTATCAACTACCTTATACTAAAGACGGCACAAATATCCATGCCCGAGGGGGGATTCGAACCCCCAACCGTAGTGGCAGTGCAGACCGTGACTGGAGCGCCTCAGTCTCCTCGGCCACCGCGGCCGGCCCCTAGTACTTGTGACAGTAATTGATATACTCACCAGACAAGAGTACATCAAGAACCTTTCAAACATAGAGCAGAAACAGCATTATAGTGCATTCTCTGTCAATAGGTTTTCAAAGAGCGTGCACTGTTTGTGTTCACTGTGAAATAAATTATTAAAGCTGATCCTGCTCTGTAGTTGACTCGTTGTTGATGTACCCTTGTCCACTGAGTAAATTAATTATCCTTGTAACTACTGTGTGTCAACGGTTGGTTGTTCAGTATATCACTCTGTCACAATTATAAATGAAATCTCAATTAAATTGCCAAAAACACTGCACAAAAATGCCAGAATAAATTTTAAAACTGATGCCAAATTTACTAGACATTAAACACACAATGTTATTGGCTGCCCAAACACGACTCCTCATTGCCTGCCTTCACCTCCCATCATTCATCACACCGATGCCAATGTCTACACATAAAGTGCCAGTCACACACACATAAACTCTACTTTAATCTCAAAATAATTAGCAAGTACTGTAAAATGAAGTGAATCAAATCAGGTGGTGTCAACCAATCATTTTTTCCACATTGGGATAACTGAGCATAGCATGTTAACAATTATACTACTGGCCATTAAAATTGCTACACCAAGAAGAAATGTAGATGTTAAACAATTATTCATTGGACAAATATATTATACTAGAACTGACGTGATTACATTTTCACACAATTTGGGTGCATAGATCCTGATAAATCAGTACCCAGAACAACCACCTCTGGCTATAATAATGGCATTGATACGCCAGGGCATTGAGTCAAACAGAGCTTGGATGGCGTGTACAGGTACAGATGCCCACGCAGCTTCAACATGACACCACATTTCATCAAGAGTAGTGACTGGCATATTGTGTCGAGCCAGTTGCTCGGCCACCATTGACCAGGCGTTTTCAATTGGTGAAAGATTTGGGGAATGTGCTGGCCAGGGCAGCAGTGAAACATTTTCCGTTTCCAGAAAGGCCCATACAGGACCTGCAACAAGTGGTCGTGCATTATCCTGCTGAAATGTAGGGTTTCACAGGGATCGAATGAAGGGTAGAGCCACGGGTCGTAACACATCTGAAATGTAACAGCGACTGTTCAAGGTGGCATCGATGCGAACAATAGAGGACCGAGACGTGTAACCAATGGCACCCCATACCATCATGCTGGGTGATACGCCACTATGGCGATGACGAATACACGCTTCCAATGTGCTTTCTTATGTGCTTTCTTTTCATGATGCTGTAAACAGTACCTGGAGTCATCCGAAAAAAAAAAGACGTTTTGCCATCCGTGCAACCAGGTTTGTCGTTACATACACCATCACAGGCGGTTCTGTCTGTGATGCAGCGTCAAGGGTAACCGCAACCATGGTCTCCGAGCTGATAGTCCATGCTGCTGCAATCATCATCATCGAACGGTTTGTGCAGATGATTGATTTCTTGCAAACGTCCCCATCTGTTGACTCAGCGATCGAGACGTGGCTGCATGATCCATTACAGCCATGTGGATAAGATGCCTGTCATCTCGACTGCTAGTGATACGAGGCCGTTGGGATCCAGCATGGTGTTCTGTATTGCTCTCCTGAACCCACAGATTCCATATTCTGGTAACAGTCATTAGATTGCGACCAACGCGAGCAGCAATGTCGCGATAAGATAAACCGCAATTGCGATAGGCTACAATCCGACCTTTATCAAAGTTGGATACGTGATGGTACACATTTCTCCTCCTTACATGAGGCATCACAACAATGTTTCACCAAGAAACGCCACTAAACTGTTGTTTGTGTATGAGAAATTGGTTGGAAACTTTCCTCATGTCAGCACGTTGTAGGTGTCGCCACCGGTGCCAACCTTGTGTGAATGCTCTGAAAAGCTAATCATTTGCATATCGCAGCAGAAGATCTAAATTTAGCGAGGAATTCAATGTGAGATGCCTACAATATTTATCACAACGAAACTCTTTCTCGTAATTTGCCTGAAAACCCAAAGAGATTTTGATCATATGTTAAATATACTAAGGCAAATCACAAACAATACCTTAACTACGTGATAGTAATGGCGATCCTGCCGATGACAGCACTACTAAAGCAGAGTTACTAAACTTAGCTTTTAGAAACTCATTCACCAAAGAAGACGAAACCAATATTCCAGATTTCGAATTACGAACAGATGCTGTAATGAGTAACGTAGAAGTAGATATCATCGGAGTAGTGCAGCAACTAAAATCACTTAACAAGAACAAGTCTTCTGGTCTGGATTGCATACCCATTAGATTTCTATCTGATTTTGCTGAAGCGATAGCTCCTTACTTAACAGTCATATACAACCGCTCTCTCATAGAAGGATCTGTACCAAAAGATTGGAAAGTTGCACAGGTCACACCTATATTCAAGAAAGGCAGTAGGAGTAACCCACTAAACTACAGGCCTATTTCATTGACGTCAATTTGCAGCAGGGTTTTAGAACATATCCTGTATTCAAATATTATGAATTATCTCGAACAGAACGATCTATTGACCCAAGGTCAACACGGATTTAGAAAATATCGTTCATGCGAAACACAACTAGCTCTTTATTCACACAAAGTGATGGGTGCTATCGACAAGGGTTCGCAAATCGATTCCGTATTTCTTGATTTCCAGAAAGCTTTTGACACCGTACCTCACAAACGGCTTTTAATCAAATTGCGTGGTTATGGTGTATCGCCCCAAGTTTGCGATTGGATAGGGGATTTCTTGTCAGAGAGGACACAGTTCGTAGTAATCGACGGTAAGGCATCGACTAAAACAGAAGTGATATCGGGCGTTCCACAGGGTATTGTTATTAGTCCTCTGCTATTCCTTATTTACATAAACGATTTAGGGGAAAATCTAAGTAGCTCTCTTAGGTTGTTTGCAGATGACGCCGTCATTTACAGTCTAGTAAAATCATCTGAAGATAAAAACCAACTGCAGAACGCTCTGAATAAGATATCTGTTTGGTGTAAAAATTGGCAATTGACTCTAAATAATGAGAAGTGTGAAGTCGTCCACATGAGTACGAAAAGATATCCGTTAAACTTTGTTTACAACATAAATCAATCAAATGTAAAGGCCGTAACCTCCACAAAATACCTAGGAATTACTATTACTTCAGACCTAAACTGGAAAGAACACGTAGATAATATCGTGGGAAAGGCGAACCAGAGACTGCGTTTTATTGGCAGAACCCGTAAAAGATGCAACAGAACTACTAAAGAAACTGCATACACTGCACTTGTCCGTCCATTTTTGGAGTATTGCAGCCCAGTGTTGGATCCTTATCAGGTAGGTTTGATGGAGGACATTGAAAGAGTCGAAAGAAGGGCAGCTCATTTTGTATAGTCACGATACAGGGGAGACAGCGTTACAGAAATAATACAGGATCTGGGATGGGAATCATTACAACAACAGCGCTTATCGCTGCAGCATGGGCTACTTGCGAAACTCCAATCGCCAACATTCTTCTCCGAATGCGAAAATATATTTTGACTCCCACTTACATAGGTAGAAATGATCATCAGAATAAAATACGAGAAATCAGAGCTCGAACAGAAAGATTCAGGTGTTCTTTCTTCTCGCGCGCTATTCGAGAATGGAATGGGAGATAAATAGTATAATTGTGGTTTGATGAACCCTCTGCCAGGCACTTAAATGTGATTTGCAGAGTATCCCATGTAGATGTAGATCTTCTTCCTGTCGGTTAAATTTCACATCTGTGGCACGTCATCTTGTGGTGTAGCAATTTTAATGGCCAAGAGTGTACATTGCAGCTGACCATTGCCGTGAGATCTTGACTAATCTATAAACAACAGTGGTGTGTTGGAGTGCATGCAACCAGCAAATCACATTGTCAGAAGGTGTGCGATCCTTGTGTTACACTTATGTAGTCAACACAACAGTGTGAAAACTTCTGCTGGTGCCGGTTACTTCTGTGATGTATCTGGTAAGTTGCAATATTATTGCTTGCATATAAACGTCTTAAGCGATACAGTTTCATATTTTTGTTCATTGTTAATAGCGCTTTGTCACTATGCAGACCTAATTAGAAAATTGCACTTTTGTTGGGTGAATCCAATCACAAGAGTATAGCAAAAGATTCTGGGACCAATGCGGAAATCTAACTACATACCTGAAGTGAAAGCTGTCAAATCAGGATAATTAATCGTCCAGAAAGTTTCAGAGCAATATGCAGTTCCAGATACCACATTAAATGGCAAACTCAAGGAATAGTACAAATACAAACTAGGCGGCCAACCAGCATAAACCAATAGTGAGGGGAAAAAGCCTGGTTGAAGGAGTATTGTGGGAAATGGGGGTTTTGGGGTTTCCTTTGAGGAATAATGGTTTTAGGGACATTGGACAGGCATATCTCAATTGAGCAGGAAGGACTGAGAAAAGATTTCATGACAAGCAACCTACACATGAGTGGGTAAAAATCTTTTCTGAAAAGAAATAAAGCAATAACAGTGTAAGTGAAAATGTGAAGTGGGCAAGGGCAGCAGTTAAAAGAAAAAGTGATTGATTATTTAAAAACCTTGGCCTGAATAGATCATGTTCCTCCCTCCTACATTATGAAGTATAATGAGACAAACTTTTGTGATATTCCTGGACAAATCAAAGTAATAGTGAAGTGGACACAAGACATCCTGAAAGGATAGCGGGTAGTTTTAAGTCAAGTATCAGTGTGCAGCAGCTGCCGACAGCTCAGTCCTCCCACCATACACAGTTTATAGGGCAAAACACCTCTACGATACTTACTCAAGGGGACATAACTGGTGCAGGTTATAATAGGTTGGTTTGAATCATGGTTTGTTGAAACTGTCTTGCCTTATGCCTGGCAATTAGTAATTATAGAAGACAGTCTCTCGAGTCATCTGTCACATAACACTATTAAATTGTGCCAGAAACACAACGTAAAAATTTGTGCTTCTACCTCCTAATTTTACTCATTTGTGTCAGACACTTGATGTGGCCTTTTTTAGACCTTTAACTTGCTTGGAGAAATGTGTTAGATGATTAGAAAAGGAAGAAAAGAAGAATGGTGCCAAAATCCAAATTTCCGAGGTAGTTGTGGCACCAGCTCATTAGAAGTTTTTTGGGCAGCAGCATTCAAAATGCAATTGAAACAAGATTCGCTCTAACGAAAAAAGAAAAGGAAAGCCATGCCAAGCATTTAGCATGAACTCCAGAAAAGGGAACTGTTATCAGTAGCTTCAATGAAAATGATACTGATGGAGCTGCAAGCAGGGAGTCTCTATCCAGAGCATTTAACAGTGATCTAGAACAGCACAAATCAAATGAAAATGAAAAAATGGACAAACAGAGGGCTAAAAATTAGTATGAATTTAAAGAAAATGATTTCACCAAAGTAAAATTTCCTTAGAAAAAAGGTAGACATTTTTAATTGGTAAAATTGAAAGCATCTCTAATGACACCCATGAAATGACATTTCTGAGAAAAAAAAGTTCTTGATGGTAAAGTTTACTACGTTTTTCCACAAATTGATGATGCAACTGAGGTAGAAAGAACCCAAATTATTAAACAATTTGTTCCAAAACATAGAAGGTGACATAAATTTATTTTTGAAGGAATAGATTTCTATGATATTGAGTACTACCACATTCATTATGACAGACAATAACTAAAAATTAATATTTGTTTGTCAAATTTTTGGAATGCAAGTGATTTTGTAGCAAAAATCTCAAGTTTATGTGCTTGCAAAAATTTGTTTTGTCTAGAAATTGTACAATTTTGTTGTAAATACAGCAATATATATATATTTTATAAATCAAAATAATGATCGTATTCACCCCACTGAAAGTCTGATTCTGTTCCAGCATACAAAATACAATGGTGATCAGATTCACCCCAACTGAGGATATGAAAACAACAATGAAGTTAAAGTAATAACTGCAATTATAAACTAAAAATAATGTAAAAGATGAATAGATCATTATCCAGGTTGTGAAATTGACGTATTAGATTTTTATTCCAATATCACAACAGTAAATGCACAATTTTTTAAAAAAAATTCTGCTGGTTTCGATTTGATTCACCTCATTTTACAGTATCTTAGTTTGTATCGATTGTGGAAACACATTATTTCAATGTGATTATAATGAACAATATTCCATTATAAAATGAGTGAAACTTGTTTATAAAACTGTTGCCTTGTGAATGTTGATTTCTCTTGTACTAAGGTTTACTGCTGTAATATTTAGAATTATATATCCTGGAAAACAATTTTCATGAGTATTTTTTAGTTGAACACTTGTCTAAAAAGTTGCAATTTATGGTCCTTGTCAACCACTTCCCATACTATTATTTCTTCCCTTCCTAGTTCATTGATGTTGATAAAATTCGTTCCTGATGCACAATGAATTCAATTTGTCAGCTTTGGTAGCTCATAGACAAAATTAGTCATTCTGAATATTTGTTGCAATTGTTATGATTAATTTTACAGCAATTTTTTTCGAGTTCTACATCCAATTCTTTGATTCTGTCCAACTGAAGGTTTTGGAATTTTGTTACATGTGGCTGCTTTCATTTTCTTTGCTTGCAGGTGTAGTCCTCCTTTGCTAACCTTTCGGCCACACTTCACTTTGTTATCACTGTTGGAAGTAGTGCCTTGTCATAACCATCAGTCGGTGCCAGTGTCTTGGTGCTGTAATCAAAGCCGGTACATTTGGAGTTTCTTCATCTATTGCAACTGCACATTCTACCTGTTTCCTTATTTGAGTCATCGGAATCGATTCCCTAGCCATCATCTTCCTTTCTTGCGAGTAAGATGTCACGTTGCCACAGTTTTTAACATTGTTTCCAAATCTTCTTCAGTGCTTATATTTTTCATTAAATCACACGCAACAACTTAGGTGGAAATGCCTATTTTTATAGGAACTCCAAACCTGGCTCCATGTGGTGAACATCTGATTCCTTCATGATAAGCCCATTTTTTTTAATTTCTTGCTCAAACTTTAACAGTTCAAACCAATTTTGAAATTTTATTTGTTTCCATTGATATTGATAACTATTTTCAACATTTAATTTGATCTTTTGACTGATCCCTGAGACTCACTCTGCCTTGGTTATCATGGACTATCTTCATATCATTCCAACCTGCCCCCCCCCCCCCCCAAACTGCAGCTGGCAAATTTTATCACATGATCTAGGAATTAAAGAATGAACTCCATCATATGGGTTTCCCTGCATGTCGATGAAGTTAATTTGCCATCATGAATTCATTTCACTGTGCACAACAGATTTCACTACAACACCCCTTTTCAGTATTTTTCTTCCTTCTTCCCTGACATGGTTTACACAAACTCACATAAATCAGAACTGATTCAACAATTACATCTTGGTAATAATGATTCTGTTCCACAATCATCCAAGCCACCATGACCTATAGCGATGTGGGTCTCCTGTTTGTGTTTAACAGTCCATAAAAAGAAACACAATAACAACTTTGTTATTTTCTAGCAGACTCTGGTACTATGAGTTTCTCTTCCGTCTAATGTCAAGAACATCAAGTGCTTCAAACAGCTGTAGTGAACAAATTTTTGTTTATTGGGATGGTGTTTGCATTTTTCACTTCGCAGAATATTATACTGCTAAATTGTTATATAAAAATTGTTGTCCTCCTTATTCAATAATTCACTTAAAAGTTCATAAAATCTGTTACCTTAACACCACATATTCTGATGCAAAGCTGCATAAAGAACACCACCAATAAAACAAGTTGAAAAGATTACCAAACATGCACAGACTATACTCGGCACAGACTGAAGCTACGTAATGGTAAGCAAGTGAGAACAAAATAATTACCAATAAAGAAACATGTCTGAATCTGCACAATGAAGGTGGGAGTCTTCAATACAGCTTTTAGCAGTTCAGATGGCTAACTCCGAAGATTTACCAATATCTTGGCACAAGTTCTCTAATGTCAAATTGTTACTGCACTGTAATAGTAAATGCTAAGTTTTACCAGTAAATTCTAGCAGTTATCAATCATCTTACTTTTACAGTATGACTGCAGTGCAGAAGATCATTGGCAGACTTTCCTCAAAGAAAAATCTGTTTCAGTCAGACTAAAGGTTGCAAGGGTGAGAGATTGTCCTGAAGTATGTCACAATGTTACATTCAGTGAAGAACCTCCTTGAAGAATGGCTGCAGGATTTCACAAAACTCTTTATGACCATGTAAGAACACACAGCTAGCTACCAATGAACCAAAAAGCAACTACTACGGAACTGTGTTGGAAGTGGTAGTAAATTAAGAATGATGCTACTGGCAAAGGAACAGCTGTGAACAAGTGTTGTGTAGGCCAATGAAGATTTAAAAAAAAAACCACAGAGAAGGTGAAAAAAATTGACCAAATGGTACTCCAAAGACCTTTCCTTTCTCTTCATCTAAAAGTGATTGCCTAGTGTAGTACTGAATAGTCAATAAGCTTGTGAAAAGTAATCCACAGTCATCTAACACTGCCTAGTCATACAGCTTCAGTGGGGTGTTGACTCAGACCACCACAAGCAAATCACAATGATATTGAATCCCAATTCAGAGCACTGACATTCTGGAGTTTTGTTGTGTAGAGAACAAAGAAAACATATTTATGGGAAAAACTTGCAGAACATGACAGTTACAGCAGATAAGGATATATCTTAATTTCTCCATCATAGGGAGTGATCTTCTTATAATAATATAATGATAAAAAGGCCAAGATCCCAATAGTTTGTTTTTTAACTTTTTATGCAAGACGACCAGTTTCAACAAACAATGGTGTCATCTTCTGGTCTCTCCTAAATTTGGCATTTATATGCTTATTAAAAGCTTCCACATATTATTTTGAAATTGTGCTGGTGGGTAGTCAAACAGAAAACAATCACATAAAAACATAAAATGTACATAAATGCACATCTCATGACAAATTCCTTCCCCCACAAAAAGTTGAGAGATCTCCTGGGAAACCAACTCTATTATTTTAGTTAGTGTTCATGGAACCACCTATTCAACACCTTGACATAATTTGTTATCTAATTAGTTATCTAGAAACATTTATAAGGACTATATCAGTATTATACATATTTATTTCTATAATAAATGTAATGACTTGATAATCATATCATAATGACATAAGAATAAATAAAATGATTGGGCAATTGCACAAAGGCATAATGATAATTTATATTTCCTTATAAAACCAAATGTAATCACTTACGAATGAAGTAAACTCACATAATAAAGTATTTTAAATATTAAGCTGCCATGTGATTGACAAGTCATTACATTTATCATAGAAATAAAGATGTATAATATTAATATAGTCACGATAATTGTTGGTAGATAACTAATTAGATAACAAATTATGAAAAGGGGTTGAATAGGTGGTTCTAAAAACACTAACTGAAATAACAGACTAGGTTTCCCACAAGAATTCTCAACTTTTTGCAGTGGAAGGAATTTGTCACAAGACTTGCATTTTTGTACACATTATGTTTTTGAAGGTATGTCATTTCTTTTGTAGATAGTCCTTTCCTTTCATCTTCAGTAAAACTTTTTGCACATCAGCCATGAATTTTCTGAAAACCCATTCCCTGTCTCTTTTAGTTTATATCAGAGGTTTTGATGTAACAATGTTTGGGATATCTGTAAAGTCGATTAGCTTGTTAATGTTCAATCCTTTCATCATGTACACGTACTGTGTTGGATAACTATAAAAATATCAACAAGTTAGTCTTGTATTTCGCGTCAGTTTAAGAACTAGATTACACGATAAGGTAGATTACACGGATACGGTATATTCTCCTGTAAAACTGAAACTAATGGTGGTTATTGTCTATGGTATTTGCTGAATGATTAGTTTATTACATACAACAGTCAGTAATTCAAAATTAATTATTTCAATCCATAAAAAAAAAAATCTCGTTTTCATTGTACACAATTGTATGGTATGAAAATGGTTACATATTACATATAATTGTATAGATCTTGCTCCTAGATTAGTACAATTATAGCTAGAGAGAATTAAGGTAAGGTAAAGCAGTCCACAATCCGAAGATTGGTTTGAACACCACAGTGCTTTACTAGGCATGGTCCTGTTTGGAGGTGGTATGCCGTTGCCTTCCTCCGACCTTCAAACTGACTTACCCAGCCAGTTATAGGGGGACCTACAGTTTAACGTGGGTTCCGAACAACGGTGCTACTAGGCATTTTTCACATGAGCAATACTGCCAGAGGTGAAAGAAGTGGAAAGTGACAGATAAAAATCCTAGGACCTGGCGGGGATCGAACTCGCGACCTTTGGATTTGTAGTCTGGCACTCTACCACTGTGCAACCAAGGCGCACGGAGAATTACAGCCTATAAATAAGTTCTTTAATTTTCATCATTGTGGACTCCAGATGAAAATGCTTTTAGGCAACAAGCTCATTTCGACAAACCAATAAGTCCTATTTCAGGAAGGTCTATAGGCCTAATACTGCACCTTCACCCTGAATATTGAATCTGTAAGTCTTTCTTTTGTGTTCATGTACAGCATAGAAAATTTTGAACCATTTCACTTGGGTTCATAAGAGAATTTTCTGAAAGACATTTTGGAAAGGTTTTCCAACGAAGTAGCAAAGTTTTTTTGTGTCATTCTGCTCCAAGCCAGGTCACTTTTCTGCAAGAGATGCTATCTGGTGCGCAAATTATATTTCTATTGTTTCTTTACCTGAATAGATATATCTTCCATTCCTTGAAAGTTCCATCAAGCATTTACACCATCATCCATTGCACATTCAATGTGTAAAATCAGTGCCAACATCAGCAATAAGTTTTATTTCATTCTATAAATAATAGTCTCTGCTTTAAGTCATAAACTGATTTGAAGAGAACAATGCTTTTAATTCATGTCTGCATGGTGTCCACTGGAAGCAGTAGGTCCATTAAGAGGCAACCATGTCATAGTAAGGGGGTGCTACGCCTACACAGACATCTAAACACACTATGGCAATTGACTGCAGTGCAGAATGGAGAAGAGGATTCCTGCTGACAAGGCTCCCTGGCTGGCAGACGTTGGATGAGAATGTATTAAATATGTGAGTTGCATTCCGTTGTAAATATGAATCTAGCAAATGTAGCTCGCGACTTGCATAACACAAACACAAAACTGGTTACAGGGAACAGATATGTCAATGAAAGTATGGACAGTTCATAACTTTGTGTTAAAAAATAAAAAAAAAGCTATAACAATTTTTGGCCTGGGGAAGGGGTTTGAACCAGGGACATTCAGCTTCACAGTTCACTATAAGCACAGGACCACAATGCTTCAGATGTAGGTGTTTCCCTCTATGTTCTACTTGGGACGTTCACTGTTTCTATTTTACTTCTTTGTTTGTTGTTCCACCCACTTTCTTGTTTGATCTGTGATCAGATTTTGACAGACTACCAAATGTGCCACACTATCACTAAATCTGAGTGAGGTGTGATGGGGAGTTTCCCATGTAAGATACATTGCAGGGTCAGTACTGCCTTGTGTTTTCCTACATTTTTCAAACAGGCAAATTGATAAAAAAAAATCTTGAAATCTCGTACATTTGTATAGTCTAGAATATGAAATGTTTGACTATTTTAGACTGCTAGTATTTACACAATGTTCTACATCTAGTTACGTTCTGGCTATAGGTTGGTGTTCATAATAAATGTGCTTCCAGTTCCAAGTTTCACCGACGACCCTGGACTTGATTGTGGTTTCGATGTGCGGTTGCTTGGTGGAGATACCAAGTACTTCAAACCAACTACATCACTGTAGCTTGTATTAGTCAACAGATTAACTATCAACTACATGGCCATGGACATTAACCTATATATGAGCAGTACACCATTCCAAAGGTTCATATGTTCAAAAGACAAGTGGATGCCAAGCAACTCAGTTGGACATAGGACTTCCATCACATTTGAGAGAGAGAGAGAGAGAGAGAGAGAGAGAGAGAGAGGGGGGGGGGGGGGCTGCAAGGATTCAACTTAGTCACTAAATACGGTATTGAGTATTTTACCAAATACGTACTTTTAGTTTGACAGAACAGCCCAAAACTGGTTTGAAAACAATGACGTCACAGATGACATATGTTTGGAGTGAATGTGTTGGATAAGTCCTTCCTCTATGAGGCAACAAAGCGAAGTTCAATAGTTGCAATAAATTACGAGCCAAACTGAAGAAAATACCTGGCGACAATCAGCAGCACATTCACTTAGCGGAAGAAGAATTGAATAATTAGGCCCATCGTGATGGCAAAACAATCTTACATACAGAATGTTTAAGCACTTTCTCCAGTGATGCCATCACACCAAAGAAATGTAACAGAAAAGAGTTTGCTGAGAAAGATATGACTGACTCTCAACATAGTCTCTATGGCAGTTGTGAAAAAGCATTGTAACCTTGCCTTTCTTACATCAGATTGCAAGAGCAGAGTTACAAATTTTATGGCAGCTAGTACTGTTGGACATAGGCAAGACATATTAGCCATGAATGTCAATCCAAATCATCATCAGGAAGTAATAGAGAACTTTGAGGAATGGATCTTTGGCATCTGTTTTTACCACCAGCTGAACACAACATGAAGAATGAACATTAAAAACTCAGACTTACATGCCCACCATCAAAAGACAACCCAGCTTCTACATCTACATGCATACTCCGCAATCCACCATAAGGTGTGTGGCGGAGGGTACACTGTACCACTAGTAGGCATTTCCTTTCCTATTCCACTCCCAAATAGATTGAGCATCCGCACACAGCAGGCACACATCCTACCCATCAATACAATTAACTGTAGAAAGTAGAAAACTAAATAATCAACTTTTTAACTAGTCTAGTACTTTAATAAAGGCAGCTGAGTCAACTGTAGTCAGTGATAACTACACTGTCAAAACAACGAAACTGACTCCGGCTGTTTTCAAAATAAACAAAAAAATCTATGGAATACACTGATATCAAATGTGCGGGAATATAAGCTTTCTTAAAGCAGAACACAAAATAAGCAAGTGACAATATGACACTTAAATCACGCAGCTTGCAGCAGCCGAAAACTATACACACGGTATTTGTAAAAATATGTGAGAATAGACTATTAAAACAGTAGAACAAACGAAATGTCAAGTAGGTGAGAAGAAACCTCTTAACAATGGAAGCACTAACAAAAATTAAGAAATTAAATGGCAACTGAATTTCACGTAAAGTAAATTATGATACTTAGAGTGCTCTGGGCGATGAGGCAGCAACAGCAGCTGGGACTGGACTGACTGATAACTAGCTATAGTAACGGCCTCTGACTTGTTTTGAAATGCAATATCGGTACAGGAAGGAAGCTTGGAGTTTAACATCCCAGCATGCTCATTAGAGACGGAGCTTACGCTCGGAGTGTTTGGGTAAGGATGTGGAAGGAAATTGGCCGTGCCCTTTCAAAGGGAGCATCCCGGCATTTGCCTGGAGTGATTTAGCGAAATCACGTAAAACCTAAATCTGGATGGCCGGAGGTGGATTTGAACCACCATCCTACTGAATGCGAGTCCAGTGTGTTACCACTGCGCCACCTCGCTCGGTCAATATCGGTACAACCAACTCCTTTGCCAAATGTGATGTCCCACAGAATATACATTTGGAGGACCGTGGACTCCCAGAACAAATTGTATATTACTGCAGGGGAAGAAGACAAGTGTTCAACAACTAACACTTGACTGCATCAACAATGGCACTGGTCCAAATTGAGGTAATTCCACGACACACTGTAACTGTTCCCAGTCACCCTACCAGTTGTTTAGCAGCAGAATTCAGGAAAATATCTATGTAAGTGGGGCCAGCATGGGTCCAATCGCCCATGGATAACAGTAACTAAATTGTCAGACAATCTCCATCACCATCATTGATGGTCAACCTGTTCAGTATCTAGTTGACTTTGGGGATGCATTTTCTACAATGTCAGAAGTGTATCATCATCAGTTTGAAAGGTCCATGTTTTGTGATACAAAAAGAGATCGTACTGAAAAGTTGCAAATGGGATATATGTCCAACCAACAGGAAGATGTACTGCAAGAATAACTATCAATGATACATTGCATTTATTCTAATTTAATATCATTTTAACAGTAATCAATCAGACTGTAATCTCAGATGTGACTTCTAGCCGAGATAAAGCACTTGCAGATTGTGGAACATCAGTGCTCCAGATTGACAAGCAAACATAACAAAGTTTGCTCTGGGCAATTGTTTGATGTTGAAGTCGTTTCCGTAACATCAACAGGATGAGTTCCAGTCATCAAGTTAAACTATGATGCATTTTTCAATTGTAAAATGCTACTCCCTCTGAAGAAAGAAATCTATATCCAAGTGATGATCATAAGAGTTGCATGTATGATGTTGGTGGTTTGATTTTTGGCAACAGATGAAAATGGTGGGAGTTGTGTGATGTCATTAGTCAATAGTGTGGTAATATGCAACATCTAATGAGATTTGATAATTTCTTACGCAGAAGAAAAAAAAACATTTTGTTGTTTGACATTGTAATGATTTGTTTTGTCACAATATGGCATGAGAGCTAATCTCAACAACAAAATGTTTGCTTTATGGTGATAATTAATTTAGTGCCCGGACAAGGGTACATACAAGAACCTGTCAACCATAGAACAAGACAGCAGTAATAATTTACATCAATATCAACACAAAGGATGAATTTCTTCTTGTGTAAAATTTTATTTCAGTCATAAAATGAGGGGCATAATCCTTTCTGTTGACAATGAAGAAAATAATTAATGTTGTTTGTGCTGTATGGTTGACAGGTTCTTGTATGTACTCTCATGCAATCAATAAATTAATTATAATCTTAAATGGAACATTTACTTGTCAATATTACACCACCACTGCCGTAAATAAAACTTAACCATGTCGAGATTCATAATGAAATGTGAAAAAGGGGGGCACATAGAACATTCTTTTGTTATTTATAATTACATTTTCATATAACAATTAAAACTGGCTGAATCCTGATTGGCTGCCTGCACCTGCTCTGTCATTGGTCACCTCATTTCGAGCCATTCTCATCGTGCTAGGCCACCAATATCTTAAGTAAAATTTAACCACTGTAGGTGATCAAGGAGAATTTTGGACCACAAATTGTCATGGGCAGCCACAACTCACGTATAATTGTATATGTGTAGGAACAGCCAAATCAGTCCAGGAAGGGCAGCTTAGTCTCACCAAGTGATAATCAAAGGCAGGAAGCTACTATCAAACTGCCAATAGAATGTAGCCTGTCAAGGAAACAGGTAGGCAAGTGATAACTACTCTGCATTAATTTTCATATGCTTTCAAATCTAGAGTGGAGAAAAGGCAGATCAAGTGGTTCGCATTATCAGCATTGGGGATCATCCACTGTAGCAAGTGCTAATATAGAATTATTAACCTAGGATGATATGGAGATGATACTGTAACATGACATCACTGGACCTTCTGTGATCACATGTCCTTTTCAGTAGTCTTTGTGAAGAAGGTGAGCACATGATGTTTGTACATTAATTACTAATGAATGAATAAAACCATGAAAAAAGATGTATATCCATTTTCGTACCCCTCAAAGCTTGAAAGGAATAAAGCATCTCTCACCTATGGACATGCACACTGACTATTGGCAAAGTGAATGACTTTGTAACTCCTGATGGATTGTAAGAGTTAAAAGTTATGCTGTTTGGACAATGTTACACTTCACCCACTTTTCAAAGTATAATGGAGAACCTGCTTCTAGATCTTACATAAAAATTATACCTTTTTTGTCTGGATGACGCTGTTATTTTCTCGATGAACATCAAAGCCCTCTAACAAGCAATTTGAAGTTGTGTTTTAGCCTGCAGGTCTCTACTGAATTGGTGAAAGTGCCTCCTTGCCAGTAATAAAAATAAATAGATTAAAATCTTGAGGCATTTAGTGAATGATGATGGAATCTGCCTTGATCCAGGGAAAATATAAGCAGTCTCAGATCTTCTGACTCCTTGACATTTTTATGGTGTGAGAAGGTTTCTCAGTATATTCTGGTACTAACAGGGATTCACAGAGGACTCCTGTACCATGGTACATTCCTTACTACAGGAAAAGAATCTATTTTGTCTGGAATAGCGTGCAAGAAAGATCATTCCTTGTCCTTAAAATGGCACTAACATCACATCCAGTCCTAGCATTGTATAACTAAAGTGTCAAGACAGAAATATCCACTGACACTAGTGGTTATGGGATGGATGCAGTTCTAGCAAAAATTCGAGAAGATGCTTAAGAGGTGGTAGCTTTTAGTTTCGGAATGCCCTCAAAGCCTGAGAGGAATTACTCTACAAAGAAAAAAAAGAGTGCCTTCTCATTATTAGGACCATCAACAAATTCTAGTCATATTTATGTAACTAACTATTCAACACGGAGAAGTATCACCATTATCTGTGCTTGATGATTGCTGGGGTTGACTAATGAGTTGGACACTGAGGCTATAGGAGTATGAAGTCACTATGGTATGCGCAAACACAAAGGTGCAGATTGCTTTCCAAGAAATCCTTAGTTGGAACACAGCAGTGTGTAACATCTCAATCAGCACTGCATTAAATGGTATTGTTACTGTGAAAGGGAAGATGCAGCAATACTGAAAACCATAGAAGCCTTGAAGAGGTAGGAAGGAATCAAAGCCTAATACCAGCTAATAAACTGAGCACTGCTTAAGAGGGACTATGATCCGAAGAGAGAGAATTGCCTGCTCATCATTCTATCTCATCTATGGCTATCTATTCTCAAATATTTTTGCACAATGCTCCGACAGTGTCAAACACAGATATCACTAACCAGGCCTCGAATGATCCATTCAGACACTATGTAGTAGACCATTGTAATGAATAACAATGACAGAACCATGTACCACAGTCATTTCCAGGGCATATGGCACCAATCCTGCCTGGACCAGGACCATTCCTCTAAACTAGAATCAACATCTCTGCCATGCACCATATGGTGATTTTGAGAGTATTCTATATATGTAATGGTTGCCATAATCAATAAACAGGAAAACTGCAGTGACTACCTTACCCACTATACCAGTGCTTTTCAACCTGTGGGTCGGGACCCCCCAGGGGTTCGCAGATTCTTGCTCAGGGGGTTGCCGCCACTGGAGGAAGTCCTTGCATCATAAAACAACCATCCCAGTGTATGTATGAATACCAAGGGTCCCGGAATACAAAAACATAGATATAATTGAAATTAATAATTTGTTATAATTTTTTTCAAAATACAGTACGTTAGCGGTGAATAAGCACTAAGCATGTAAACTGTTTTCAGGATCGATAGGTAAATAAACAAGTTGCAATAACCAATTCTGAAAAATTAAAATAAAAAAGATCTGCTTGTTAACAAACTGTCTATACAGTGGGGCCTTTCTTAATTAGTATAATTCACTTCTGAATCTTGTCTGAAATGTGAAATACTAGTAATGCATAACATACTTTTCTGCCAGAATCATGTAGAAATGTATTATATTCTGAAAAAATTCACACAATAACTTAGTTCAACAATTAAAAAAAAATTAAATTAAATTAGTTGCCTTGTAAATATCAAACTTATGTTTTGCAGTTGGGACTAGTAACAGAGGCACTTCACACAGTAACACCCTCCCACAGGATGACAATGCCTCCAATCTACAAACAAGTGGCCTCATATACTGTTTTTGTAAGACACTAGCAGATATGCTTTACTATGCATAAATGTCCAATGTTGTGATTTGGATATAAAACTACCCTCTGTGACATTCATGTAAAACACACCAAAGGAAGGCCTTACGGGCTATGCTCTGTTCTTTTAGCTTTACACTTGTGAGGTCAAAATGACAATTGATACACTGTTCCCGTTTCAACAGACCATTACCTAGGATAAGGACAAGAAAAGATATGAAATAGCAGTCAGTCACAACTACAGATATCAGATATAAATGGCTATCTTCAGTGCATTGTGAGAGTTATATGAACCTAATAATCTCACAGTACTGTATGTCACGATATGATATAATTATTGGTGTATGGCCTAATGGAAACAAGCGTATTGGGTTCAATGTACTGAGAATAGCTATTTACATTTAAATCAAGATAGGCTACAATAATAATAATCATACATGGGATTTTGACTTATTGTTGTTACCTACCCTTCATTGTCATCAATTATAGTCCCTGTGCATAATAATTTCTTGCTAAATCAAAACTGATTACCTAAGATGACTATAAAAATGTGTCATCAAAACAGGTGGACCACATATGGACCCTGAAAGCCCAAGAGTGAGTGAGTGTGTGTGAGAGAGACACACTATAGATTTTGACACGTGTGGAAATTGGGGGCTATCAGAAAGGTTACTTTAGACCATATCATACCTTTTGTCACTTATTACACATCACATATGGCATCAAGGATTATGACCATCAAGAAGACAAAAGCACAGAAAAGCCTTCCATGTCCTACTGCAGGCAAAAGGTGCAAATGGATGCTGAAGGCCCACCAATGCTCGCAAAGCTTTGACAGGAGGGGCTACATGTGTAGGATGCTCACCGTAACCAGGATGTAACAACACAATCAGAATGCAAAAATCCACCAGTGGTACCATATAGAGAACCACTGACAAGTTTTAGATCCTGGGTACTGTAGTCAGCTGCAGTGAGAATTTCTGGAACAGTGGGTTGCTGTTTCACAAAGAGAGGGAGCCATATTGCATGCAGTGTTGTGTAGTGCTTAATATCACTCACTGCCTTACTGTGGGTTATCAGTTTAAACCCAACCACCACCAATTATTTGTTACATCAGCTTAAACCCAACCACCACCAATTATTTGTTATTTAGTATTTACCATGTCTTATAAGTTTTTGGAGTAACTTATGGTTGTAATGTTCATATATTCTTGATTATTTGATGTTTGTATTAACAGCTGCTCTCTTCCTCCCTTTCTTCTCACTGAAGACCTGGACTTCAGATTTGGAACTTACTGTGGTTAGGTCATTATGTGTGTATCATGAGTACAGTAAAACAGCCCACTGAAAAGAACACATTACAAACACTCACTTTTTATGATCTTTTATGACACTGGTATTTCAAAGGTAGCATAGAGTAACTACTCAATTTTTAGGCTCAAATGAAACTGCTAATGATATAGTTATTATTAAAATATGCAATAAATGTAAGCACTAAGTTTGCTAGCTGTTCCATTTGCCTTTTTATTTGGGAACATTAACATTCACTATCACACACAACTTCAGAAACTATATGGCCAAATTAAGTTACCACGGAGTTTTCTCTGTATACATAAAACTACTCTCAGAAGAGTAGACAAAATAGTTAAGACGCGGCAAAAAGAAAAAAACACCCTCATTACCATGAAACTAAGTAAGACATAAATGTTTATTGATGAGCTCATAAATTTTGCTCTTGAAGGAAAATTGCAAATATGATGGAAAATGCAAGTTCAATCTAATAATGGGAAGTCCAGGTTGGGATTAAGAATATAGTAATAAGGACAGTTTACAACTCACAGCAAAGACATGACGACGAGCTGTGACAGGCACATATAAAAGACACAAACATACAACACTTCAGCTATCGGCCATGGGCTTCTTCATAAACTGGAACATCCACACAATCTCACAGCCATACAACACAAGTCACACAACTTCCAGCTCAGGCTGCCGGAGCTGACGGTTGTGTGACATGTTGTAAGCCTGTGTGATTGTGTGAATGTTCTAGTTTCTGAAGAAGGCCATGGCCGATAGCTGAAGTGTTGTAACTGTGTGTCTTTTTTATGTGCCTGTCACAGCTCGCCATCACATCTTTGCAGTGAGTTGTAAACTGGTCTCATTACTAAAATGCAAGTTCAGCCACTCAAGGTAATAGGTCTGTACAAGATGTTTCATTACGTTAGAAAATATTAAATGAAATTCAGCTGAACACATGTAAGGATTCAAAAGAGATAAGTAGTTACAAACTTACATGATTTCCCAAATGATGGGAAAAGTATAGAATACAGTTTTACAATGGGGAAGAGTGGTAAGTTTCTTTGCAATTTTCTTGGAAAAAAATCTTAATAATGTCAGTGTTCTATGAGTATGAAATTAAAAATGCAAGATTATTGAATGTACAACTCCTTGCCTTGCAAAAAATTGAATTTGACAGTTTATTATTTACCCAAAAGATAGGACCATTATTGAAAAAGGTTTCAATGAAGACAAAAGGTTACCATCATGGTAATGTTCACTAAGATGAGAAAGCTAGATATTAAATAAGTGCTTGCATCTGTTTGGAGGTATAACTTTGTTTTCCCAGTTTTTGAGGCATAGAGTAGTGAAAATAAGACCATTATGGAGCAGGATACTGTTGAGATCCATTGATTTTAAAAGTGTTTAATTTTAAGTTTTTTAAGTCTGTACACTTCAGGGCTTTTATATCTGAAGTTCAGTAGCAGTTGCAACAATATTAATATGATTATATTCTTCACAAAATAATGTCATTTGTTATACTTAACTCTCCTGCGAACAAAGTGGCATAACCATAAGGCTAGGTTCCTAGCATAAAGTGGCAGATTCCTAATTTTCGAAGCCATCAATATCGGAATGCATGACAATGTTATCTAGAGGTTACCCCAGTTTGCTAATACTTGACGGGCATCATACCATGTTTGTATAATAAAGTGGGAGAAAAATGTGTTCATGTCATCCCATATACAGCTTCTTGGGATGAATTAATGGGGCAGTTTACAATGTATGATCCCTAAGAAATTGATACCTGAAGGCCAAGTAACCCAGGTCAAGTAGCAGCATCATTTTTATTTTATTATTATTATTATGGTATTTGGAGTGGCCTACTCGAGAGCAGTTAAAATGGAGACCGTTATAACTGACCTCTGAATAACTAGATGCTCCCCATGTAACAGGAATATTCTTAACTGACTTTGCAATATATCAGGAATATAACATATAAGATGCGAAACTACATAGTAAATGTAACTCCAAGTGATATTCAGCCAACTCCCAAAATAAGCAAGCCACATCAAGAGGCACTGGACATATTAAAATAAGCATATTCTGAATCCGTTAAGCAACTAACATTGTTTCCATACAGTGAACATCTGACACAAAGATATGAAAGTTGTAGTGTAATCAAAGGAGACAGAATCAAAAGTTTTGTTCTCAAAAAAGAAAACAGAAAAACACAGGAAACAATCTTCCAGTAATTCGTATAATGAAGAGGATAATGCTTAATAAAGTTGGATCCTGAAGAATAACAACTTGAAAAAGAGTTGGTTCAATAAATGCAGAAAATATTGGAGAGGTAATAAAGAAGAGATTATTATTATTATTATTATTTTAGGGTTTACCTGTCTCTGTATTGGTCATACTGAGTGTGTTCTCTGCCTGTCTTACGTTAGCACACCATTTCTCTCAAATGTAGGCCTAAATGTTAAGTAGCACATATTCAATAAATGAAATGTAAAGAGTAATGATTTAATGAAAATTCCCCCAAAAACACACATATGATTGTATTAAATGTTATAATATAAAGTGGAGTAATGTGAGACAAAGTTTCATCTCAGAGAGAAGATTAGTATATGGTAAATTGCTTGCCTCAGTTAACAAGACATGGAGATTTCAGCCTCTGTAAATATATATATCGTCACCTGCAAGACTCTCCAAGTATCCTACAGTTTCCAAGTATCCATTGCATATGACACTTCATTTTGACCCACTAATTTAGGGGAATTTAAGTCCAACACTGGAATAGGCCAGTCAATCAGGTTGATGCCAGCCTGTTGCAGAAAATGTTGTTGAATGATCCATGTCAATCAGTGAATGATCCTGCTGGAAATGAATGACTTCATTGGGTCAGTGCAATGAAATCATAATTCCTATGGCTCTCTTGGCATGCATATGTTGTTGAGATCCAGGCAGTAAATAACAGTTTCACTTGTGCTAGTCTGTGGTACAGTGATTGGTATGTTCATGTTATGCTAGCAGTATATCAACAAACAATACAATATTTAAGGAAAAAGAAAAAAAAAAAGTAATGAAAAAATGTGAACCTTATGTCAGCCGGAATCCAGATCTTCAAAAGGCTGAAACTTTACTAATTCATAACTATAAGCTCTGCTCCTATTTCCGTATTTGACAGAGAAACATCTTTCTTGTTTTAGGCAGATAAATTAAGTGTTGTAGCATAAAAGAATATGTGGTAATTATAATCAATCAGAGACAATCAAAACCGTGTGTAAGTAAAATTGTTTACTGAAAAGGGAACAAATACACTGTTAAAAGTGTGTTACATGTGATGTTGCCACCTTTGACATTGTATCCTGCATTTCACTGGTGTGAGCTCTACACTTCCAAAATAATCAAGCTTATCAATATATGAGAAGAGTTTTGTTTTGTTGACTGTACCCTAAAATTTAAGTTGGGTAAAGATTGTGTGAAAATTATTCTTTGGTCTTTGAGATGGAACAATTATGGAAGTCTCTACAACCTGTTCAGATAAATAAGAGAAGTATGAATAGATGAATAAGACTACTCAGCAGTGTGAATTCACTATGCCATCAAGTACAAGTATAGGATGGCTAGCAGGGTGTCGAATTAAATTTATTTATTTTTTTTTTTTTTTTTTCCTGATTTCAAGGTTCAGTTCTACTATTCCCAGGTCTCTCGTTGTTATATACAAATTATACTTCTTTCCAGTGTATGTTCATAAATATTTAAATTTTCTAAAATAAAAGTTGTCTTTCTGTCAATATCATATCAACTTACATAATACATGCATTATTTAGTGTATATTGAAAACAAGAGCACACATTAAGTGTGTGAATTTGCGATATGAGCATAGTCCAATTATTTGTGTGTTGCAGCCTTTGTCGCACGCTGTACCATAGACATGAAGGTCAACTGTATTATGTCAACTTTCAGTCATGCTGGAGAAAATGAAAACCAAAGGACAAAACGGTTTTGTTCCTGTTTTAATCAGAGAATAAAAATTAATAAATTAACAATAAATTAATTATAGGAGAAAAATGACTCTGACTTTGCTGTAAAATTATTTAGTATCCTCAATGAACACACTGTCAGTATTCAACGATTGTGAAAAGTGAACAAAACCACCAAACTCGTACTTCTGACATGAACAAAACTCAATGAATGATCACTTTTCTGGAGAAGGTTCACCTAGGTTTGCTATTGGAGGGTTTGATCAATGTAACAGTGTTACAAAGATGCTTTGTGGTCACATTTTGTATAAAGACAACAAAGATTAAAGGAATTAGTGCTTGTACAGAGGCGTATAAGCATTTATTTTATTGAAATGACTAGTAGTGGTACATGGTACCCTCCACCACACACCTTACAGTGGATTGTGGAGTATGAATGTAAATGTAGAAGAGAAAAACCAGGTCAGTGCTTGCTGTGTTTAAAACTCACAGGCAGCAGAATTTTATGCCAAGAGAATTTGTCGTCATGTTAATCTACGGTATCTATTTCTTTGGCCCTTTTGCCATACATGCAGGGTCGGCACTGTGTTAAATGCGGATTTGGTATGGGTTAATATTTACAGGGTGGCCGGATGCCCTTCCTGCCACCACTCCATGCCTCCTAGGAGAAAATGTGTACCCCAAATGTCTGCGTATAGTGTTATAAGTGTGTGAAAGTATAAAGTGTTATGAAATGTTTGCAAACCATGTAACTGAGGCCAGACTTGGGGTCCAGCCCAGTATTCACCTAGGGGGATGTGGAAAACCGCCTAAAAACCACATCCAGGCTGGCCGGCACTCTGACCTCTTTCGTTAATCCGCCAGGTGGATTCGAACCGGGGCCGGTACGCATCCCCGTCTCGGAAAGCGGTGCATCAGACCACACGACTAACCGAGCGGGTCAGTTCGTCGTCATGTTAAACAATATGATAAATGCTCAATCTGAATGGTTATTATGCATAATATATTTGTCTTAACAATGCCATTATTTTCTTTATAATTGAATATCTACATCTACATAGATACTCTGCAAATCACATTTAAGTGCCTGGCAGAGGGTTCATTAACCACTTTCATAACGTTTCTCTACCGTTCCATTCTCTAATAGCGCGCGGGAAGAAAGAACACCTAAATCGTTCCGTTTTCAATCTGATTTCTCTTATTTTATTGCGATGGTCATGTCTCCCTAAGTAGGTGGGTGCTAGCAAAATATTTTCACATTCAGAAGTAAAAGTCGGTGACTGAAACTTCGCAAACAGATCACGCCGCAATGAATCTGATTTCTCTTATTTTATTGGGATGGTCATGTCTCCCTAAGTAGGTGGGTGCTAGCAAAATATTTTCACATTCAGAAGTAAAAGTCGGTGACTGAAACTTCACAAACAGATCACGCCGCAATGAATAACGTCTTTCTTTTAATGATTTCCACCCCAATTCGTGCAACATTTCTGTGACACTTTCCCCCCCGTAACGTGATAAAACAAAACGAGCTGCCCTTCTCTTAACCTTCTCAATATCTTCCGTCAGTCCCACCTGGTGAGGGTCCCACAAGGGGCAACAGTACTCCAGGAGAGGACGCACAAGTGTGATATAGGCAGTCTCTTTGGTGGAGCTGGTGCATCTTCGAAGCGTTCTGCCAATGAAACGTAACCTTTGGTTCATCTTCCCCACAATATTTTCTGTGTGTTCTCTCCAGTCAAAGTTGTTCATAATTGTAACTCCTAGGTATTTGGTAGAATTTACAACCTTAAGGTTTGACTGATTTATCGTGCAATTGAAGTTCAGCGGATTTCTTTTAGTAGTCATGTGTATTACTTCACACTTTTCTTTATTTAGTGTCAATTGCCAATCTTCACACCAAGTAGAAATTTTGTCTAAATCGCTTTGCAGTTGCTTTTGATCCTCTGTTGACTTCACTAACCGATAAACGACAGCATCATCCACGAACAGTCTAAGGGAGCTATTCACATTGTCTCCTAAATCGTTTATAAACACGAGGAAGAGTAGGGGATCTATAACGCTTCCCTGTGGAACGCCAGATATCACTTCTGTTTTACTCGATGACTTACCGTCAATTACAACGAACTGTGTCCTTTCTGATAGGAAATTGTGAATCCAATCGCACAATTGGGAAGATATTCCATAAGCACGCAATTTCATTAGAAGCCGCTTGTGGGTTACGGTATCAAAAGCCTTCCGGAAATCCAGAAATACGGAATCGATTTGGGATCCCTTGTCGGTGGCACTTAACACTTCATGTGAATAAATGGCAAGCTGTGTTTTGCAAGAGCGATACTTTCTGAATCTGTGTTGACTATTGGTTAATAGGTCGTTCTCTTCGAGGTAGTTCATAATATTCGAACAAAGTATATGTTCCAAAATCCTACTGCAAATTGACGTCAATGAGATAGGCCTGTAATTTTGGGGATTACTCCTATTGCCTTTCTTGAATATTGGAGTAACTTGGGCAACTTTCCAGTCTTTGGGTACAGATCTTTCTCTGAGTGATCGGTTGTAAATTATAGCTAAGTTCGGAGCTATTGCATCAGCATACTCTGAGAAGAATCTAGTTGGTATACAATCTGGCCCGGAAGATTTGTTTTTGTTTAGTGACTTAAGTTGTTTTACTACTCCAAGAACATCTGCTTCTAAGTTTCGCATGCTAGCATCTGTTCTTGGATTGAATACTGGAGTGTTCACTTCGTCTTCTTTGTTGAAAGAATTTCGGAGAGCTGTGTTTAGTAATTCAGCCTTAGCAGTACTGTCATCGGTAGTATTACCATTGCTATCGCATAGTGAAGGTATTGTTTGTATTTTGCCGCTAGTGTACTTCATATATGACCAGAATTTCTTTGGATTTTCTGCAAGATTACGAGACAGGATTTCGTTGTGGTAACTACTATAGGCTTCTCGCATTGATGTCCGCGCTACGTTGCGAGTTTCAGTAAAAGATTGCCAGTCTTGTGGATTCTGTGTCTTTTTAAATTTTGCATGCGTTTTTCTTTGTTACTGCAACAGTGATCTGACCAGTATTATGTACCACGGGGGGTCAGCCCCCTCTTTTATTAATTTATTTGGTATAAATCTCTCGATTGCTACTGATATTATGTCTTTGAAAGTAAGCCACAACTGATCTACACTCGCATTTTTAGTTTTGATAGACTGGAGATTATCACTCAGGAAAGCGTGAAGCGAATTTTTATCTGCTTTATTGAATAGATATATTTTTCGTTTATTTTTGGTGCATTTGGGAATTTCGACATTTAGTCTCCCTACTACAACTCGATGTTCGCTAATCCCTGTATTTGTTTTGATGCTCTTTACTATCTCCGGATTTGAAGTTACTTTTGTATGTCTTCTGCAATTTATATATAAGTGACTCCCACTGACTCAATGCCTCTGCTATTTTGGAAGAATTATTTACACACAATTAATTTTTCTTCCACGGTGGTTATAGAACATGATGGGAAAGTCTTTACTTTCATATCAACATACAGATGGGGCGGAAAAAGCCTTTAAAAGTGATTTATCTAGTCTAATTTCTCTATTTTTAAATACATCTTCGTATGAAACGTGTAGGTACACATAGAATACTCGTAAGATCCTTACTTTATGCCAGCGAAACTAATACAGAACATCCTTAACACATACAGCTTATGAAAATTAACACACACAATTTTGTGTTTGTTATACAGGTTTGTTAATTCATTTTTGGTTTCTTAGGCCATCATCAGACATTTACTGAAGTTCAGTCAAAGAACTTGCATTGTCAATAAACAAGAAGAGATGTTACATACTGAAAAATAGATTATCTTCTTCAAATAAGATAATTTATTATTCTGTATGTAACATCTCTTCTTGTTTTTGACAACACAAGTTCTTTGACTGAACTTCAGTAAATGTCTGATGATGGCCTAAGAAGCCAAAAATCAATTAACAAAATAAACAAACCTGTAGAACAAATATAAAATTGTGTATTTCAATTTTCATAACGAATTTGTTCTACCAAGAAGCGACAGAAGAAGCAATTAACATGACATACAGCTTAATTGAGCAGACACACAAACAACTGTAACTGTCTTCATTTGATGATTCCCATCTCTCCTATTAATCCCAGCAGCCGAGATTTTCACTAGTATATTATTATATATGAATTGTCTAACAAGTACAATACCAGAACATTGTTTCACTGCTTCTTGGTTTTCATATTGAAAAATATTGTAAAGTCACAATAACTGCTTTGACAATGCACATCATTTATCAGTTTTACTGGGGCAGTTTCAGAGAATCTATTGTAAGTGTGAGTGATAAAGTAGTTCCTGGTCTACAAGTGGAACAACACAAAAAGCTTTACATGGAACAGCCACTTGAGATCCAATTGTGATCATTTACGAATTTGTTACTTAAACATTTCAATTTTCACACAGATAAATGCTCAATATGAAACAAAACATGGCTTAATGTAAACAGAGTTTTTCAAAACCTAACACAATGCAGGGAGAAACAGGAAATATATAAATGCAACACCAAGATGGTTTGGAGATATGACGGGCAAATTTATTCAAGAAATAAGAAGTTGTACAAATATCCATGATTAAAACTACAACCCCATGTGAAGTGAGAAAGATAATGAAATTAGTATTAAGTGTTGCTACCATTCCTGGCCTCCGCTTTTAATAAAAAAGCTCTGAATGTGTTGTCGGGGTACAGCAGTCCATGCAGCTTACATATATTCCAAAGTGAAATCAGGATTTGTCCGCAAAAACAATGACATGTTAATTAAAGTAGGTCCACAACAGCAGTATTGTTACATTATTGAAAAGCATGACTTGTTTCATGACATGTTGTCACATCATCAGGTTGTTCTCGACGGCGAGTGTTCATCAGAGACGAGTGTATCGTCAGGTGTGCCTCAGGGGAGTGTGATAGGACCGCTATTATTTTATATCTATATAAATGATCTGATGGACAGAGTAAGTTGTAATTTACAGCTGTTTGCTGATGATGCTGTGGTGTATGGGAGGGTGTCGTCTTTAACTGACTGTAATAGCATACAGGATGACTTAGACAAAATTTCTAGTTGGTGCGAAGAATGGCAGGTAGCTCTCAATGTAGAAAAATGTAAGGGTATGCGCATGAGTCAGAAAAACAATCCCATAATTTTAGAATACAGCATTAGAAGTGAGCTTCTTGATGCTGTCGTGTCGTTCAAATATCTAGGCGTAACATTGCAGAGCGATATGAAATGGAACGAGCATGTAAGGACAGTTGTGAGTAAGGCGGACAGCCGACTTCGGTTTATTGGGAGAATTTTGGGAAGATGTACTTCACATGTAAAGGAGACCGTGTATAAAATGCTTGTACGACCACGTCTTGAGTATTGCTCAAGTGTTTGGGAGCTGTAGCAGATCAGTTTAAAGGAAGACATAGAGGCAGTTCAGAGACGAGCAGCTAGATTTGTTACCGGTAGGTTCGACCAATGCACGAGTGTCACAGAAATGCTCCGGCAACTCAATTGGGTATCGCTGGAAGAAAGACGACGTTCTTTTCGTGAATTTCTGTTAAGTAAATTTAGAAGACCGGAATTTGAAGCTGAGTGTAGTACGATCTTGCTGCCGCCTACTTACATTTCGCGTAAAGATCACAAAGACAAGATAAGAGAAATTAGGGCTCGTACGGAGGCATATAGGCATTCTTTTTTCCCTAGTTCAATTTGGGAGTGGAATAGGAAAGGAAATGCCTAGTAGTGGTACAGTGCACCCTCCGCCTCGCACCTTACCGTGAATTGCGGAGTATGTATGTAGATGTAGATGTCCTGAATAAAAAGAATCCTTCAAATAATACAAACATGATTCTGAGAGTACAATTGACATTAAAATTTTCCCAATTCTTAGAATTTACCTCATTATAAAAATCATGGTACAGCCCATGATACTCAAATATAAAATGAGGCCAACACTAGACCCTCGAACGGAATATAGATACTCCATTAAATACGATGTAGCAGGGGGAACAGCAGAAAAGAGAAACAAAATATCTTACCACATTAACAGTGGCCGAGCCAATGCACACACTGGACACATGGTGGCACAAGTGTGAAATATGTAAGGCGGACACATATTGTGTAGAAATTACTCGGAATAAAAATATAACACCTAAAATAAAATGTACTCAAATCTGAGAAAATTACTCATGATCTATTACAGCCAATTTAGAATGTAAATATTTGGAATAACACTGTATAGCCACACACTATTAAAAGCCATACAGTGAACACCGGGAAACAGTTAGAAAGTAAAAATTGTTCTGTAATCTAAATGACACACACATGAATTATTATACCTTAAAAAAAAGTCCCTAAGGGAGGGGGAAGATAGTAGACCTTGTAAAACCAGTGACTGGACTGAGTTATCGATTGAGGTAATCAAAATTAGCCAAAATAGATTTATACTTAATATAATCTGAGTACTGAGAGTAGAGCATGACCTTTACATTCTCTATGTAATTTTGAAAGACTAAACACATTACTGATAACAGTTGTAGAACATTGTTTGCCCAGGGCTGAATTAGAGCCCTGGCACACACAAATTTTATCCCTACTGTATCCCCAGTACCAGTCACTGTTGCATTCAGTTTACAGTTGTTAATATTTAAATTTCAGTAAATTTCTGGATATGTTGTGATGTTTTATAATTAAAGATTTCCACTAAGTATTATTGAGGACATTAGTTAGTATTATTCTGGGATCTGGACTGTTTAAATTTTAATCATTATTTTAAGATCACTGTTTCTCCATCAAGCTTTCTAAAATTATTGAGGACGTTACCTGTTGATGCAATTACATGCCATAAAAATTGGTCGTGCTTTTTAATAAAATAACAATACAGTTGTAGTGGATCTTTTAACAAATGAAGGATTTTTAACAGTGAACATCCATTTTTGAAACTTTTTTTTTTATTAAAAAACACTGTCATTCCACTCCTGATTCTGCTGTACTGCCAGGATGGTTGGATTACTGTCTAAACACACAATGCTGAGAGACTGTTGAACAGTTGCCTTATGCATAAACACACTAGTCCTGCTCTGCCACACCTTCAGTATCCATTTCCAGTACACTAACTAGCCAGCTTTACACCTCTGAATTTGTCCTCCAGTACCATTGGAGATTGCAGACAAGCCACATTGCAACAGGTGATGATACAGCACACATGACACAATTTGCAAGACTACTTGGTTTGCATTGCTGCCTCAGCCTCCATTTTCTTGCCTATTGAAAAAGTCTGGTTGATGATTGCTGACAAATGGTCCAGGATGCACCACCCACCGCTGTACTAGATCAACTTTGGCAATATGTAAAAGCATTATGTACTGCTACACCCCAGAAACATCCAGAGCATCTTATTCAATGCTGAGGTGTGTAATTGCGATTGTAGCCAGCAACGGTGTCACCACTCTATCTGATTTCATCTTTCTCACTTCACATGCAGCTGTAGTTCTTTGAGCAAGTTGTTATCTCCCAGGCAAATTTCGCTGTGACAACTCTGGTCTTTCTTGGTGTTGCAGTTGGGGTTGCCAGTGGTGAATATTTCCATGCAATCTACTGGGGCAGTAAACAAAGACTATTACACTCCCACAGACCACTGGCAAAGATGGCTATATCAGATTGACACCAATCATGCACATTTATTCTTGGTACTGTGTGTCCTCATTCAACTTAGAAATTACATATAAATCTCCACTAGTAGTGCATATCTTTAAGCTATAATTTTAAGTTTGAATGATGACCTGCTGCCTATCTTTCATTTAGTTTGTTTTGGAAATAGTTAATGTTGGATTACAATGAAAGGTTGAGTGTTCATTTATTTAAGCTTAATATCTGTATTTCTCAATAAGTAATATGTGAACACACTGGATTTGCCAGTTAGTGGAAAGTAGCAGATAAAGAGTACAACCAGCTCTTCCCTGAGTAATGATTTGCAGATGAAAATTTCTTGAGTATTAATTCATAGGCCACAATGCAGTGTCCAATCAGCTTACATCTACATCCATATTCTGCAAGCCACCTCACAGTGAGTGGTAAAGTGTACTTTGTGTACCATTTTCATGTCGTCTTCCTATTCCAGTTGCATATGGTTTGCAGGGCAAAAACAATTGCCAGTGAGCCTCCGTGTGGGCCCAAATCCCTCTAATTTTATCTTTATGGTCATTTAATGAGATATACATAGGAGGAAGTACTATATTGGTTGACTGTTCGAGAAACGTATGCTCTCTGAACTTTGACAGAAGCATGTGCTGCATACAGAATGGGTTGTATGAATAAAAAAGAGCACATGCTCCAGAGAAGATTCTCAGAGCAAAAGAACATTCTCTGAGTAAGTTCTCAATTTCGTATGAACAAAAACTTCGAAGCATATGCTCTGAGCAGGTAGTTCATTCTCCCTACCTCCCCTCCTCCTTGAGTAAGTTCTACGCAGTCATATCCACCACAGAATAGCTGTCCAATCGTGTATTTCTTTAAACTAGCCCAATCAGGTAAATTATTAAATGTACAAATAAGGAGTAGGCATCTACGTGTTCAAGAAGAACTGTACTAAGTTTAGATATTAAGTTGTTGCGAAGGAGCATTTTATTAAGACTAAATGTGCACTTTCTACGAAAATATATTCTCCTGACGATACAAATTTTTCGTCACGCGAGAAACTTTTTTGTTAGCACAAATTGCGAACGAAATTTTAAGAATGCATCACATATTCATCTGTTATAACGTGGAATGCTGTCGGAGTTTTCTAACATGAGATAGGCCTACTTGTTAAATATGACACCCAATGGTCTGCTCATAAGCGTTAGGCCATGCGATTTTGTTACAAGAAACAGGCTACTAGGTACGTAATTAATCAGTTATATTAATGTTCCTGTCATGTCTACTTACTTCTAACATAAGAGAAGTTAACGATTACGAAGTCAGAAAACGCATCTTAAATAGGCCAACCGGTTTGGATAGAAACAAGACTTCAGTAGGCCTACCTGGTATTGCAACAATATTTATTTTGTGATAGAAACTGTGAAGTCTTGGGATGCACTTTATTTGGAACTAAAATCATAAGGCCTTACTAATAGACCTTATTTAAAAGCAATATTATTTTGCTATGAAGCTGTTTACAACTGTAATTATACACTCCAAACAAATGAGTAAAACACGCAACTGAATCCACTTTTATTTCATTTCTATGTCGGTACGGTAATGAAAACATACTTCTTACATCACTCTCGTCACTATATAAAATGCTTGAAGTGTCACACTCACGATTTTTCTGAACGAAGCTACTCGCCAACAAAATGTTTTTATTTGCATTAGATACCCTAGTATTTCTTAACGACTACGTATAAAGGAACTGGTGTCTGTCTTCGAAGTAACAAAGATGTTGTATCTTTATTATAAACCACAGTAAAAGTAACCTTAATAGAAGTTACTCAGCACGAAGTATGCTAGAGAGCTCACTTCAGAAATCAGAGAATGTTCTCCGGTCATGAGAAACTTCTGTAGTTTTATTCATATGCGATTGGAGAATGTTCTCTGCTGTGAGCAACTTCCCCCAACCTGTTACTCACTCACCTATTAGCTCTAGCTGGTACAGATCCCACACTGATGAACAATACTAAAGCGCTGGCCGAATGACAGTTTCGTAGCCTATTTCCTTTGTTGATGGCCTACAATTCTTGAAGATGCTTCTAATGAATATCAGTCTGGCATGTGCCTTACCCATGATAAATTTTATTTGGTCATTTCATTTCAAAACTCCCAGATATTTTATAGAAGTAACTGCTTACAGTGTTTGTCCTGCTACTGTGTAGTTATATCATAAAAGTAGCTTACTCACTATGTAAAGTAGCACTTTACACTTGTTTATGTTGAGGCATAATTGCCATTATCTGCACCATGTGTCGATATGCTGCAGATCATTCAGCATTTTGCTACCCCTTTCCAGTGTTGCTACATCTAAATAAACAACAGCATAATTCAGAAAAAGCCTCAAAGAACTTCCGATATAATCTAAGAGATCTTTCATATAGGCTATCTCTCCACATCTCGAATGAGACCCCCTGTCAGGCAAAAAGAGTATACACTGGCATTCTTTCCCACCTTCCCGCTATTTCCCTGAGGGGATCCATCAGCTGCCTAACACTGGATCTCCCAATGACTAGTAAACTCACTCAATGCGTATGTGCAGACCTCTCAGAAGGATCAGCCACTGCTGCAACAGGCGAGGAAGCCCATGCTGGCTCAGAGGTATTATCAGCAGTGGGCAACACCAGAAACCTATTGCTGAAGTGTAAGGGGATGGTTCCCAGTTTTGCCTTCTGCCCAGAGTTTCGTGATTCTGACATAGTTCACCAATCATCAGGCAACTGTCAACTGGCAGGGATGTTGGAACCTGTAGACTCTGTGGCATCAGGAACATGAGGCATCACAATAAGCACCAAAGGTACCCCAGCAATTGCCTCAGGTGCCCGGGTGACATTGCAACTCAGGGCAGCAGCCTGAAGCTTGTGGAGTGTAGCCCAGCACAGCCTCCAACTGCACTCGGTGATAAATAATAAAGTTATGGGGTGAATTTCAAGTATCTACAATCATAATTATTAATACAAAATCAAAAGACTTTTGTAAGGACAGAATGAGTTTTTACATGGAATAATGCATTTAAATAAAGGACATCAAAGAAATTGAAAGATTAAAGTATATGTCCATCTCTCTTCCTTCCAATAATGATGCTAAGCCAAAACTGTTTTTGAACTATGATCTGTCTGTGTGTTTTATTTGTAAAGGGAAACTTAAAAATATAACACAAATTGTGCAGTAAAAGCATCAGAGTTTTGAATACCAATACTTTCCAATCATTTGGTTCCAAAGTTCCTGATCATAGAACTGTAAAAGGATACAAGTATCAGTTTCTACTGATATTTTTACAGTGTGCAATAAGTCCCTTTGAATGCAAAAAAACTGGTCACTTAAAGGGTTTGTTACTATAATATAGAAAAGTAAAATTTGTTGCAAGTGCAGTATTTCAATCTGGGAAGCTAAATATGTCTTGAACAGTCGACACTCATTGCCTTTCCAACTTTAAAAGTGTCCCCTGGTGTTTCAGTGATTCTGACAGCCAATGCAGGAATTTATCTGCAAGTGCTTAAATAATGATGAAAAGCCTTGCACACCTTGTCAGAGAGTAACACTAGTTCTATTTTACAACATGAGAATACGCCAATGAGAAGATAAAAATGCAAAGAGTGTGTAGAATATATACCAGTATTGCAAATTCGTACGCTCCATCTGCTCCACTAAACATACTCTGGTCTCTTCGAGTCCACCTTCTGCTCTCAATAAAATCAAAGATATTGCTTTGACTTGTTCATATAACATTTATCCTACTATCTATAATGCTCATCAATATATTAGAACTAATGTGAAAAATCAATTATAGTTGTTACAGTTGGGAGGGGGGGGGGATGTAATGCTCTGGATTGCATTGCAATTCTGGGCATATAGTATCTTAGCTATGCACATTCCAAAAAGTCAGCAAAAGAGTGTTATTTGTTGCCACAACAATTTAAATAATATCAACAGAAATCCACACACTTTTAAGCATAAAATTGGAATTTCCTTGTTGCTCATTCCTTTTTGGAAGTTCCTAAAAGAAGAAGAAGATGCAATTTCAAATGTCGCATACTTGGTGCTAACACACACACACACACACACACACACACACACACACCACACACACACACACAGCTCATTGTCTGTATTCAATTTGTGAGGGTTTTATTTTTTGTATGTTTATATTTCATCAACATCTGCAATGTGATTGGGACAGTACTCCTTCCTGTGTGACTGATTTTGACAGTGAACTTTATATAGTAATTAATCTTTGTAATATTTCTTTTGCTTTCTGTCATGGGGCTTAATGGCCTGTTATGTACAATAAATGATGATGATGATTATATTTCATTACTGATTTGGTCCTTGACTATGGAGATTTACTCCTCAAATACTCTAAATGGGCTCCAAAAGATCTTTTGCACTGTTGATATGTATTCTTAATGTGTTGACTTGAACAGGAAAGCACTGAACCATAATGCAGTCTCGGCAGTGTTGCAAGATAAACTTTGCACTTTGAAAATGGTTGACAGCCCTGAGATATTTCTATCATTTGTGACGTCTGATGGTGGTGTTTAAGGAGTGAAAAAAACTTCACAGTTGTTGGAAATGTCAGAGGTAATGCAGAAATAACTTGGACCTCGAGTACTGCTATTAGCCTCACATCCATTGTGAAAGATTTACAACCCACCTGAAAGATCACCATCACCCAAATGTGAAACTAAAGAAGAGAGTGTAAATGTTCCTATTCCTGGGTGTGAAGCTGTTGACGCACTGAATCTTAGCATTTATGCTGTAGCCCCCACTATATATCCTCAATTGAACAACCAGGAAAGGTAAGAAGCACAAGAAGAAATCCGTATGCAAAAAGAAAAGTGGAATACATTCAAACAAGTTTTACACAAGAAACATCTTCAAAACATTGTGAAGAGTATAATGTAGATGCATTTGGTGCAGAACCTGAAGATAGTTCACAAAATATGAATGGTTTGAAAACCAAAATACTGTTATCTGAACAACCACCTACACTGAGAAGGCACAATTATTGACATTGATAGGTACTACAAGCACCAGATAAATATATACCCACTTCCTTGATTTCAAAAGCTCATAAAATAATGAACAAGAAAAGTATTTGGACATGTCCAGATTCTTACTGTGGGCACCCATTGCAAGAATCTACATGTACTGTTAGTCTGGAATATTACCAAAGTTGTGACAAAGATTGCAGCAGGCGAAGTCCTAACCAGGCTGATGTTATCGTTATTAGTTACAATTGTGAAAAATGTTAAAATATGTATCCTAAGATCAATAAGAGAAACATATCTGCTACTGAAAAATGAAAACCCAAATATAAAAATTGGTCTCAAAAAAATTCTACTCCTTACAAGTGAAATGGATCAAATACCAGCAAGTGAAGGAAGTATGTACATGTATATACTACATTAATTTTAAACTTATTTTGCCAGAAGCAGTATCTCAGTAAAGAAGTACACAGAGATGGACCTGATGATTTTGTATATATGACAAGAGTTGCAAGATAAATGTAGATTTCAGGCGTGTGCAATGTGTCCTGGTGCTGAAGTAATTACTGTGGAAGTATTGCACTTTCAGGATACTGACAAGGACACAACTTAATGAATTGCAGAGGGGAGAAGAGCTGGTAAGGAAAACAGTAGAGCCAGAGAGGTTTGTTACAAAGATTAGGCATTGGGATCATTAAAGGAATAGCCTATCAAGACGATTCAGAGACAGGGCATAACAGAAGTAAAATCGGCCACATCACAGAATACTGGTGCAATTGTTTTTCATTTCAAATTTGCCGGGAACTGGTATGTTGCTTTGCAGAACGAAATTTAAAGTTACCACCGGCACACATCAATATTCACACCTTCACAGAATATATGCCATCAACTGCTAATGGGCAAAGCTGTGTACCCAGCCGGGATTCGAATCTGGGTCTCCTACTTTCTAGGCAGTTGCACTGACCCCTACACCACTGGGGACACAGTGATCACCGCACCTGCAAGGACTACCTAAGCACGCCTCCCGTCAGACACAAATTTCCACTTTACCCTGCCCACAGAACTCAAACTCGTAGTCACTATGTACTAATTTCCATAACAGTAAGGGCTTCAAACTTGCCCACCCCTCCCCACAAACAAAAGGATCATTGCCTGTCACTGGCATATTATATATAATGGCAATGATCCTTTCGTTTGTGGCGAGGGGTGGGCAAGTTCGAAGCCCTTACTCTTACGGGAGTTAGTACATAGTGACTACGAGTTTGAGTTCTGTGGGCAGGGTAAAGCTGGAAATTTGTGTCTGACGGGAGGCGTGCTTAGGTAGTCCTTGCAGGTGCGGTGATCACTGTGTCCCCAGTGGTGTAGGGATCAGCGCAACTGCCTAGAAAGCAGTAGACCCGGATTCGAATCCCGGCTGGGTACACATTTTCAGCTTTGCCCATTCACAGTTGTCATATACTCTGTGAATATGAAAAACAATAACAACTGCAGGATCAGAAGTGACGTCTGTTCTTTCAGAATAGATGCCACATGTATATAATATTCACATGTGTTGCTCACTTCCTTGGGACATCACACTGTTTTGCTGTTGTCAGCATAGCATATGGAGGCCATATACTCCCTGAATATGTGTAAGTGACCAATGGTGCACATACAGTTTTATTAGCTTGTTTAACACTGTAGTACAGAATGGATATTTTTATCAACAGGTGATGAAAAAAGTGATGGGTTAGGAGGTCTCACTAAACATGTTGCAACAAGATTTATCCTCCAACATGAGGTTCGGGATTTCAAAATTAGTACCAAACATAAAACCCTTAATTATAAATAAAGTACATTAAGGAAAATCCATTTTAAAGAAGAAAGAATAATGGTCTGATTTGAAGCTTGCTGTAGGAATTCAATCAAGTCACCACAGTGTTATCCCTGAGTGGCACATACATTGCTAGAACAGTTCTCTTCTACAATTAAAAGAGTTTGTAGTGAGAAACTTCATTTCTTGTGTGTATAACAATCTGTGGTGGGTGGGACAGATAAAAAGTCTTTCTCTCATGAACTTTGACACCTCATTGTCCTGCTAATGCTTTCAAATGGCCATCATCAAAACATCAGTGTGGTATCTGTTGTGGTGTACATAACACAGACCACTTCACTATGCATGTTGGTCATTTATGTTGATAAAGTGTAATTTACCATGAACAGTTCTCTACAGAAATTGCTCAAAATTGCTACCACAAGCTGTAAAGCTGGAATCTACAGCAATTCCACATTATGAATAAATGTGGCATACACAATGGCCTTCAAATAACATCATAGGTAGAAGTCTAATGAATTCGAGGTTGGGTGAATGAGAGGGCCATGGTGTTGGCCCCTAACTTCCTATCCCTTTATTTGGGAATAATTAGTGTAAAATTGCTCAAGCAGCCTGAGCAAAATAGGCTGTACTTAATTGTGCACGAACCATGTGTCCTGATTTAAACCCATAGAACATCTTCCAATGCACCATGTAAATCATTTGGAAAATGCCCTGTATGACACTCCTGCCAACTTTCTCAGTAAAGTGAAAGGGCCAATTAATGCGTCACCTAGTATCCCAGCCAAAACATTATGAATGAACTACTGTTCTCAGGTTTGCACAACTTCTCTGGGATTTTAATACACCCAGAAACGAGTTTTGTGACATATCTTTGCACCATTTCTGGTCAACTTCCCTTCATCGGTAAACAGAATAGCAAAGAGGAAATGTAGCCTCTAATCACATCTGTCATAACCAGGAACAAAATGCTGCTCTGAGTGGAAAGTCAGCTCCATTACAACCTCTGAATCTTTGAAGGAGGTATGAATAAAGGAGGGGTTCTCGTAAAATCCTCCACACTGCCATATGACTAACATTCACCCTTACCGCTCTGGTACTGCTCCTGCTATTTCCCTTAATGTGGTTGAGAAGTTGTTCCTCTTTATCAGGTGTTCTTGTGCTCCTAGGTCATCTATTATCATCAACACATCTGTTAAACATGCCTGTTTCACACATATACTAGTGTATTCTTTGGAATGTCTTGTAGTTCCATAAATTTCTATTACTGTTCCACATACAAACACCATGCTTCATTTGCATTATAGAGAGCCCAACCATACAGAAGGTGCATGTCTGCCATTTCCTGCTTAGCTTATGACCTGTGTGAATATGTTTACTTTGTTACACACCAGGCATCATGAGTCTTTTAATGCAAGAAAAATGCAAACAGATGTGAATAGGGAAAATGACCAACCTCCATAGTTGTCTGTGGCATTTACATGACAAAAAAAATGCCTGTAACACAGTAACAAAAGCAAATAAACCATAATATGTGTTACATGTCATGTTCTGCTTGTTGTCCAGTTCTGTAATGAATCCCCAAGCTTTCCTGTATATTTAGATACACCCTGTATATTTTCCCCATCAAACTTTGAAATAACAATGTGACACATTTATTCTTGTCCTGTATAATCTGAGATGAAATCACACACTAATAAACTCAGATGGCGCTGTTATAAGGGATACTATCTGAACAAAGCAGTACAAATACTGCTATATCCTGTTAAGATTTCAGCATGATAGGTTGCCAACTTGCTTTAAATCTTCTGATATATGTAAAACTTTGCAATGCACAAAATCAAGAATAGTACTAGTAACCTGCAACTACAATATCAATTAATTGCAATTGGAACAAGACAACTCTAATACTTGAGTATAACAGTGTTGGAATTTTGAAGTGGAATGATTACACACTTCAGTTGTAATTAAAGTAGGTGGAATTTTCAGTCAATTGGTAATAAACAACGAAAATATAGTAAGTCTAAAAAGACGTATACTTAGAAAATACTCGTGCATGCCACTTCACATTACTACTAACATTTCTAATGTGTGTGTGTGTGTGTGTGTGTGTGTGCGTGGGGGGGGGGGGGGAGTCCAAATTGAACAGGACTAACATGGGTAAGTAGGGCAAAAGAAAAATAAACTTTTTTTTTTCCCCTATAGACAATTTTTGCTCTTAAGAGAGCATTACAGAAACACTGAAAAACATGAAAGGCAGATGCTTCAAGATAGTTGAGTCTGCCCCATGAAAACCTACTTATAAAGCTTTAAGAACCAAAATAAAAAGGGAAATCTAAAAACATACTGTAACCTTAGAGGTAGCACTACCATATGGACTAAATGACAATAATATGGACACAGGTGCATTTCCCACTCTCTCTTCCCACACATCATGCATGAACAAAAATGGAATACAGAATTTAGAAAAGGGAAGAATCCTTTGCCACACGCCACTTACAGAGAAAGGACACATAGATATACAACTGAATAGAGCATATATGACTAGCTGGAGTGCTATTAAATTTAGTTTTTCTTCGGGAGGGGTTAAAGTATCTATCTATTCCCTGGAGAGGTAACTCCATCTCCCAAACAAGCAAAAAACACCTCAATTAAAAAACACTCTTAGTGTACCATCACAAGACTTTAACAATTTCATATGTAAAAAAAACTGTCACTGTGCCAATAGGTTTAATGTGCAGTTTCTCTACCTGCCATTTTTGTAAAACCAGACAGTACTCTTACAGAATAGCAACAGCCTATTTACTAGACTTCCATTTGACACCATTTATACACAAATAACTTAAATATTCTAAATCTTTTGGGGAAAATTTTACTTCCAACAGCAACATAGTGTGCAGAAATGGGTAATGATTGACTAATACTCTCAAAACCTAATAAGGTAGAATGGGGAAAAATCCTTGCAGGTTAACCATGAACTAAATTAATTTTGTTCCTGCTCCATGGTTAACAGGTTCTTCTGTGTATTGTTGTTCAGTCAGTAAAATTAATTACCCTCGCAAAGCAAACATTTCGTTGCCAAAGTTGCACACTATGTTACCACTGCCGTAAGTGAAATGTAACCGTCTTTTGGTATACCATGCTTTGTATGTTCAGACAGTATATCATGTGGCTTCATCCCTCTCACAACTTAGTTGAAGGCTGCTTTCCCTGTCCATCATATGCAGATGTTTTCTCAAGTGCCCCTGGTCAGTTATTTACTCTATCTTCTCTGAAAGCCCAGGATTAAAGAACTTCTCATGGGACTTGGCATTAGTATCATTAAATAGGTATGATTTTATATTTGGTCCTTGGTCTAATATGTAATTACTATGGCAGAGATGAATAAATGAATATTTTGAGGTTGATGTTGCTGAAGCTGCCGGCGGTGGCCGAGCGTTCTGCGACGCGTCAGTCACAGTCTGCAGGGCCACTACAGTCAGGGATTTGAATTCCCCCCCCCCCCCTCGGGCATGGATATTTGTGCCATCCTTAGTAATAGCTAGTTCATAAGTGGTTTGTAAGTTTAGGGACTGATGACCCCATAGATAAGTCCCATAGGCTTTACAAACATTTTAACAGTTTTGAGGTTGCTGACTTTTGACTGCATTTAATAGACCACTTCACAAAACGTCCATCAAAATATTAACTATAAGACAATACTATTTGTCATAAAGACACCTTAGAAATGTTTTTACATGCCACAGTGTTACAATTCTTTCCAAGTTTCTGTGGCATCATGTCACCACAGGTCTGTGAAAACAGTCTGGCATTAATGTTAAGAGGTTTCTCATGCTAGTCTATACAACAACTGCACAATTTCAGTCAGTTGTATGATAGTATTCAAAGTCAAATACCAACAGATGTATGAACACTAAATGAACAAATGGTACTGGTACTTTGTACCAGGCATAGCCAAAACAACAATAAAATTATTTTATCAAATTAAATGAGGTAACAGTAAATGTTGTTTAACTAGGTATCAATAACAATGACAGTAAAGCCTAACATGTTTTGACTTGAGTTATTTTAGTTTCAAAATATGTCGTTACAATTGTCCAGTGACATGGCAAATTTTAACTCAATACCTATGTGTTAATACTGTCATTTTCATACCACAAATTTAAAGTATAATTATACTTTTATTAAGTGATTCTCAACAGATTTAGGAACTTCAAGAAAAACATATAGGCTATATGCACAGATAGCTGTATCACAATCTTTGATGTTTAATTTTTAGAATCACTAAAGTGCAACAAAGTATAGTTCATTTCCATATTTAAGTGCACGTAAAACTTAAATTTAACATGTCTAGGAGAAAGGGATGGGATAAAACAAGAAAAGGAAATGTTTGTGCAATGAAAACAGATCTCTGTTTTGCTTGCTATGAAAAAATTTTTATCCGATGATGTTAAATGATTATTGGCACATGCACAAGTTCAGTATAATCCCATACAAACAACACTTTTTTACATGAAACATAGCCAGTTTCCATTCTAAATATTACAAATAGTAAAATACAGCACTATATTTCAAATGATAATAGACAGCTCCAGAAAGGAACAACAAACAAAGGGAACATAACCCAGATAAGAGAGAGTTAATGAAGAGTAAACAATATCCTGAAGTTAAATACAAGTCCCAATTTCTTGACTTTGTACATCTTAAAAAGTTGCATTCCATACACATACTAAGTTTTCTGCTAAATTACAAAATCAATACAACCATGCGAAAATAAATCACACAGAAAATTAAAACGCTACAAGCATCTACAAACATTTAGAGTAATTTTATACCTGTACTTATCTATCCCTTTAAAATCAGTGACTGAGTCCACACAGATTCGTGACAATGCATCAGCAAACACAATTATTATATATGTGATGTTATGCACACAAAAATTTAGTGTAACAAAGAGCCTAGTTTCCACAAGCTTGTCTGTCACATTCTCATCCAAGACTTCAGGTTTCTACATTTTTATCCTGCAATATAGCACACTGTGTTCCATTCATTGGTTAATTTTTAAAATTCAGCATGTACTTTTCTGTCTGATCACAATATTTACTCATGTAACCTACTTGCCACAAAAAAACTGTATCTATTTGTACTTCAGTTCCAAACTGCAATTTGTGTTTTTCAAATGAAACACAAGACAGTGTAAAATACTTATCTTAATGCAAGGCTGACAAAATTTAGTAACATTACTTGCATGTCTCACTCGTACACACAATCCGTAAATACAGTACAATGTACATCAAAGTGACAATGTACACTAAGTAAAAGGAAAATATTACTGTTTCGTATACTATCAAGTCTTCTGTAATATTAGCAGCCTGTTAAAAGTTTACATTAAGTCACTGACATGCAAATATGAACATAATTATGTCATCCTATGAGTTTTGTAAACATATACTAACTAGTTCATTAAAGCGATGCTCCCTTAAAAATACTGACATGAACTGAAACCAAATTCACGTAAGATTGCAACACATCAATGTAATTATTATCTGTATATCAGTGTGGAAATTATAAACTTCAATTATCAAAAGAACCTACAGCCTAACAGCACAAAGCTGAATACAATAATTATAGAAGTCTAAGCTCATGTATATGCCGTAACAAAGGAGTAATTGATCGAAATTTCGATATTTCCTCCAAATAAAAGTAATTTCTGCAGTTAAACTACAAAAGCAAGGCAAATACACTGGGATACCCAAAATTAATATATACAAGGGTCAGTAAATTACATAGCTAATACAGGAAAATCATTACTTGGTGGTGACGTAACATCAATATTGTGGGCAATCACCACAACAATAACAAAAATAAATAAAAAGTGAAAGCTCCAAACATCTGTGTATCGAGACAACTTATTTGATGCAAAAGCACTGAAAATGCTAGTCACTGCACTGTTGAGTAACCTCCAATAAAAATAACTACATCTAAGATTAAACAAAAGTCAACACAACAACTGGCGCAACGTATGTAGCGCCGAGATATGTTAACGGCCATCTTCGTTGTTACGATCTCCATCATCCTGTTCCACCATATCCAGCGGACAAGATCACTTTTGTATTGAATTGAACAACGGAAGTTCTTTTTGTCTTTAGAAGAAATAAGTGTTTAATAACGTTGACATTTGATTAGTTTCTTAAAATCGCGAGTTTTTTTTAACTTACCGATGTAAACTGATGTTGATACGCCATATTCACTAACTTATTTCAGACATTGAAGCAGAGAACTAAAGTAGCGGGCAAAGACAACATTTTACAAGCAGTCCTATAAGCGCAACTCTACATTTTGCGATAATTTCGTACAATTGTTCAGCAGTTCAGAGGTTATTGAAGTCATAGAAACCGAATCATTGAGTCGTCGGATGATAGGAAAATGGATAAATATGGTATGCAAAGCCTATCTATGATAAAAATTTACAAACCTAATTACGTTTAAACGCCAAATATCGCACGCGTGCAGTTAAAAGGTTTTTCGATCGTAGGAGATTTTGTACTGCAATGAAAACAGTTATAAAAATAGGAGTCAAACATTCTCTGATTTTGAAGGGAATAGGAGAAAAAAAGTATTTTTAAATGGTTATATACCCCACTGCCCCTAATGAATAAGTTATGTAATATACATCTATCAGATTTCGTGAAAACTTGTAAGCCGATGATTCTTGGTAATGTAGGGAGACTTATACAGTTTACAGAATGATGATTATAAAATTTATAAACAAAAGAACCCAAACAAATAATAAAACACACAAATAAATTTCGTATTGTAGTATTAATAAAATTCTTCTGGGCATTGGACGACATCTCCAATGTCTCAAATTTCACCGACGTTTCGCTCACTATTGCAGCGGCCTTCTTCTGGGTGTCACGTATGACATGTTTATATGCGCCGTGAGAAACCTCTGTGCGAAATGGAGTAGAATGTCTATAGGAGCCCTCTCCTGAATTCTGGATACGGACTTTATATTCACTACAGAAATAACTCTAATTTCTGGCAATCATTGTATACGATTGCACTAAAATGAGGATTTAACTTTGGCAACCACAACGCGAAACACTGTAGATTTAGCAATTGTTACACATCTAGGGGTTTTCTTAATTGTGGACATTCATGGGTCAGTATGTCGATTCCTTGATGTAGCATCAGTGATTTGCAGTCAGGATGGATACAAACCTTATCAGAATAGCACCAAAATAATGCCTTCAATCTTTTTCGTGTGTTTAATTCTTCAGGCCTTATCCAGCTTCCAAAAGGAGCCAGTTGAACACCCTGGTGTAGCACTTGCTTCCCAATTCCCAACACGACATTCATGTGTTAGCAGTATACCTGTCCATCATATGTTCCCAAAGTCCCATGGCGCATAACAGTAGTTTTCCATTTAACATAGCTTACTGATTCTGCAGTCACTTTTACATGACACAGCTACCATTCGGTGGAAAGATCACAATCTTGGGCTTTTTTTTTTTTTTTTTTTTTTTTTCACCCCAAAGATATTTGTCGAAAGCAGAAAATACTTGGCATTTTTTGCACTTAATGTGCAATAAAACAGTGTGAAATATTATTTGACAAAACAGTTCTGCTCGTTTCCAACCTTGACAAAGTCTATTAGTGAAACACAGTGCCACATCTTTCACAGAGCTACGATTTCTGTATTCCAGTTCGTGTGCTGCACAATATTTCAACAAACTGGAGAGACTAGGATAACCGTAGTGCAATTCTAGACTTCTAAAAATTGATTGTACCGAGCACAGTTTTGAAGGTTTCCCACATTCAAAAAACTGTATGAGCGCTAGGTCAAACTTTACCTTCTTTATATACCATGATTTCAGTTGCGCAGAATTACCATTAAAACGCTATTTTAAGTTCATTTCTGTTAGTGTACTAAGATAACACACATCTATTAGTCTCCTACATAACTTTAGTGTCTCCTTCGATCTTTATTTTTATCTAAATTTCGTAAACAAATTTATTAACAACCAGGAGTGAAAAGTTTTTGTACTGTCATAGGAATGTTGATTCTGGGTTTCTATGCAGATGTTGTGTCAGTAGGGGCTACTGGAGAGAGTAAAATGGCGTGGGGATTGGGGAAAAACGACTCTTTCATTTTATTGTAAAGTTGCTTCAAAGGACAGAATAATAGCATAACTGGGGGAGGGGGGGAGATTGGAGTATTTCAGGGTGAACTATACAGTGCCAGGGAGGAACTGTTGAGATTAAGTGGGGAGACAGGTGACGAGAAGTGAGAAGTGTTAGCAGAGACTAGAGGCCATATAAAGAGCACAGTATCTGACAGCTTCATCATTGGCACAAGGAAACAATTTGCGTTGCTACCACAGTCATGTAAGGAAGCGGCTCCAGTACAAACAAGTGTAGTTAATATACAGCAGACTTTCAATGAAAAACCAATTATTAAAAAAAAAAGTAGAGAGTACGAAGAAAGTTTTGTTGTTAGGTAGAAGCCATGGAAGACCTGTGGGCAAGAAGTTGCAGGAAACATAGATGACAGATGTCAAAGTTCTTTTAGCATAGTGCGTGTCTTAACCAGGTATCATGGGAGAGGATGTAGGATCCTTGAGCAAAGGCTTTTTCATATCAGGGTCATGTTCTGATAGTAGCTGGAGTGGTAAATTTTATTGATAGGGATCAGGGCTACGATATTGAAAGAGACCCAGTAAAAATAGATTCTGCAACAAATCATACAAATTTTGAGCTTTGACTGCATTCAAGCTGTTATGATCAGCACTAACTGAACAGCTCTGAAAGGGGTGGGTTAATATAGAGTTAGATATGCTACTGAGGATGGCTGCTGTGTCAGACATCGGTTTGGTGCTGTTGGTAGGTGGGACTTCAGTAGGCATGACCCACACCTCGACAGAAAATGGAAGGGTAATCTGTCTGTGTTGATTGCAAGGTCCTTAAGGGGGGACACTGTAACTCATGGCAGTATCTACCTCTTTTTTAGGCTACGTTCAGTGTTCAGTGAGAAGTTCAGAGAGCCAGGCCCTAAAAATGATAAAATATCACAATATTTGCACAAAACTAAAGCAAAAAATAAAGTTAGTATAAATGCAAACGTAGGCTTCCGCGGTTGTTGTCACTATCAATAAAATTCTTCTGGGTATGAAACCGCGTCGTCATTTTATAAATTCCACCGACGTTTCGGCCGCTGTTGCAGGCGGCCTTCATCAGGGTCTGTGTCTGACACAGACCCTGATGAAGGCCGCCTGCAACAGCGGCCAAAACGTCGGTGGAATTCATAAAATGACGACGCGGTGTCATACCCAGAAGAATTTTATTGATAAAGTTAGTATATTTGATCAAAATATTGGGGGATTGAAGAATAAAGTAAATGAGCTGTTGGTAATAGATGTACACTGTTTGTATGAGCATCACATTGTCACTGACATAGAAAAAGTAAATGTCACTGGTTACAAAAAAAAGTCAGAACATGTAAGGAGAGGAAATGAGAAGAAAGGAGGAGATGCTGGTACAATGAAAGTTATCATTGTGTGCAAAAACTAGAAAAAAAGTTTTTGTGTAGAGCAACGTATAGAAGAATGTGTCTGTGAGCTTAAACTAAATGGTGGCACTTTAATAATTGTAACTGTGTATAGGTCTCCATCTGTAAATTTTCATATATTTCTGAAATACTTGGATTTCAAAGAAAACAGTACTTCTGGTTGGCTGACAATCCATTTTACAAGATAGCAGAATTTTTTGATGTTCAAAATGTGAATATAGTTTAAGATGGCTATAAAACAAGATAGTGAATATACAACTAAATACTTGTAATTAAGTATAACTGTATGTCATTGCATAATGGTAAATGATGTAGCCTATTCCATATTAATTATGGTCAATGGGGAATAAAGATGAATTCCTTGTTGTGGAATTTGTTAAACTGAGGGAAGCAAATTATTCTCTCTCGGAATTGTAATGCTGATTATCTAAAAGAGTATAATAGGAAGATTGACCTTGAAGCATTACTCGGTTCTTTCAATTTGAGATCTCTTATTGGTTTTCCTACTCAGGTAGTAAAGAGCAGCAGAACACTAGTAGTTACCTTTTATTTTGGCCACGATAAATTTAACAAAATAAACACTTATCTTGTTCAGAATGGTATTTCTGATTATGGCGCACAGCTAGTTACAGTAGTGCATATATGATGCAGCTCCTTGGTATCTCAAAAGAGTCCTCAAAAGTAGTCTGTTCAATTAATGATTTAACAATTATAAATCCCAGGTAAAGCCAACAACAGTTAGACTGGGATGATAAGAACAAGGAACCCAATGCTAATTTAAAATATAAATTATTTCATGATACATTAGCAAGTGTACTTAAAAACTGTTTCCTGAAGAAAATAGTTAAATATAGTTGTAAGGAACTATATAAAAACCATGGCTATCAAAGGAATGAAAATATATGGTAACCAGAAAAGGGAATTGTATCTACCAACAAGAGAGATTAATGACTCAGAAACAGTTACATATAATAAACATTACAGTGCTCCATTAAGAAAAGGAATAAAAAAATAAAAAAAATCGTGTTTGAGATTACTATCTCTGATAATAAAATTAAAACAGTTTGGAATTTTATTGAAAGGGAAATAGGACAACGAAAAACACATGAAGATTGTATTACCATCAAAATGAATGAAAAACGTACTAACAAAATGCCAGAAGTTCAGAATATTTTCAATCATCATTTTTTAAATGTCGTAGAGAAAATAGGATCTATAAGTTATTTAGAAGACGCATGGTTGCTAATGGAAGAGGCCATACGGTACCTATGCAGTTTGATACAATTGAAATTTCGCGCACCTGCCCCTTTGAAGTTAGGAAACTAATAAACTCACAAAAACATAAAAGCTCAACGGAGTTAAAGGTATTCCCAACAGAGTACTAAAAGTATGTTCCCAATAGATAAGTAGCAGTCTCAGCCACATACATAATAGCTCTCTGAAGGAGATATACTGAAATGTGTTTTTGTAAATCAATTGCATAAAAAGGGGTGAATCTGATGTCAACAAATATTGTCCAATCTCAGTTTTGACCGATTTATCCAAAATTCTTTAAAAAGTAATGTATTCAAGAGTAGCTTTGAATATTTGTAAAAGCAAAGTACTAACAAAATGTCAGTTCAGTTTTCAGAAATGGTTTTCAACAGAAAATGCTTCTGGTATCTCAAGGCTTTTGAATAAGCAAATCATGGGATTCTTCTATATAAGCTCCATTATTCTGCTCTAAGTGGGACAGTGTACCAATGGTTCAAGACTTACTTAACTGTAAAATTGCGGAAAGTTGAATTAAACAGTTCATATAATGTACAAAAATCAGCTATTTGGTCAACCTAGGGAGCTATCAGGGATAGGGTCCCACAGGGCTTGGTCTTGGGTCCTTTGCTATTTTTAATTTGTATTAATGCTTATCATTCTACATTCAGGAATATCCAAAGTTAGTGTTCTTGCTGATTATACAAGTATTGTAAACACAACCAACAAACAAGAATTAAATGATGAAATTGTAAATAATGTCTATCAGAAAATCGTTAAGTGGTTCTCTGCAAATGTTCTCTCATTATATTTTGATGAAACACAGTGTATATAGTTCTATACAGTAAATATCATGACACCATTAAAAAATTAAGACTTTGAAGAGAAGTCTGTAACTTATGTAGAATATTCAAATATTTTAGGCCTGTCCATTGATGAGAGATTGGAGATTGAATTAAAAGAAACTCAGTGATGATCTGCTGAAACGTTTGACTTCAGATGATCATGGCATTAGAGGTATTGTTAATTTTGGTGTTGAACATTACAGTATATATACATTCATACTCTGCAAGCCACCTCACAGTGTGTTTTGGAGGGTACTCATAGTATCCTTGTCACTTCCTCCTATTCCAGTTGCATAGGGACTGATAACCTAGCTGTTTAGTCCCTTAAAACAATCAACAACATCAACCAGTTGCATATCAGTCCAGTGATTTGCTGTCCAAAAAGGGGGTTACCTGGAACATTTTGCGGAAGTTTTGAAAATTGGTATACTTACAGATTTTGATGTGCTCTTTTCGAATTTTCACTTTTCCACCTCGTATCTTTTCCGCCTGCGCTGCCATATTGGAAAAATGGCGCCCAATAACAGTTTTTGACGATATTTCCTTTCCCACGCATTTTACGACGAAAATAGTTATGAGATAAATTAAACTAGAGAAAATTTCCTACAATTTATGTCCTAACCTTTTTTTTTTAATGAATAGCTTCCGTCTACGAGCGCAGCAAAGGCTACTAAACGAAAAATATTTTTCTTAGCGGTGAAAACCTAGTCTGCTGTAGCCTGCCCGTGGCGACACGGCCTGTCTCAGGTATAGCGGGATTTCCCTTCTTGACCCTGGGGACTTTTGGACCCCTTCCACATACGAGTGCCGCAAAGTCTACTTGAAAAATATTTTACTGCGCGGTGAAAACCCGGCCTACTGCGGCGTACTTGAGGTTACACGGTCTGTCACAGGTATAGTGGGATTTCCTTCCTTTACCCTGGGGACTTCCACGAAATGTCTGCCAACTGAACTCAGATGTTCTGCCTGAAAATCAGTACGAGTGCATCGTTCTAGAGTGTCGTTCGCACTTTCAGTACCATGGATCCTGAAGAAGGGAACTGTTTTATCTGTGAAAATCATTGCAAGGAAGTGAGGTGAGTGAAGTGAAGGAGAAAGGGTTGGAGACATTTCGTAAGTCAAGTGCTAAAAGAAAGGACAACAAAAAAAAACAACTCTTGGAGCGACTGAAAACGGTAGTCGCAAATGCTACAATAATGAGAAATTAATCTCTGCATTTTTGGGAAGAGGAGGCGATGTCAAATCTTCTCATCCACGACTGCGATCCACCACTACCGCGAAATTCTCATTCAGAAATCATTGCTTTTTGTGCGCTGCTGAAATAACAGCAGAGTTTATAGCGAAACAAAAACAGACGCGCTTATGCGAGCGTAATATTGTGTATTGTGTGCGTAAATTATCAATGAAAAACACCATTTCACAGATTGCTAGAGCGATTGTTGAGCGTCTCGAGGAAGTAAATGATTTGGTCGCAGCCGATGCCCAGTATCACAACTTGTGCATGAAAAAATTGTAGCAAAGGCCAACGAATGAAGACATAAAAAAATAGGTCCGTGTGCAAACGAAATCGATACTGCAATGCAGTATATTTACTCTTATCTAGAACAGAATTCTGAAGAGTGTCAGTTCCCTCTAGATGAACTTATGACCAAAATTCAATACGATTACCACACACACATAAAAACTGTGAAAGCACAGCTCCTCAAAAAATACGGTGACGATATTTTGATTGCCTACACTGCCAATAAGGCTTCTGTGGTTTGCTTCCAAAACACAGGGTATAAATTACTGACGGAAGCCTGGTACAACGGAAAAACTGCAAACAAGGCCCAAGAACCTCGACGAATTGTAAAGACAGCTGCAGCAATCGTTCTAGAGGATATTCGCTCCAAGGTATATGAGACAACATGTTATCCTCCATCAGATAATTTTTTTCAAAGAGTGGAGTTCGATATACCTGAGACTTAAGGGGTTTTCCTGGACCATGTGATATTGAGAAACAACCGTGCGTCTCTTGAGAAATGGAAGAAAAAAAGTATTTCTCTTGCTGACTGCATAATTACCACAGTAAGACCGAAGTCTTTCGTGTCGGCAATGCGAGTCGCAGTAGCAGCATTTTTGTATCAAAAGTATGGATCTCGGCGACTAATAGATCACATTGTCATCTCTCGGATATTGCTCTTCGTACACAGAAGCAATGCTTCTTGAAGTTCCGTCTATAATGCGCCCACCGTTGGAAATCTACAGCAATGCATTTTCGCAATTTGTTTTTGACAACGCAGATTTCAATACATAGACATTAGATGGTCATAAAACTTTTCTTGCCATGGGTGGTTTCCAGTGTATAACGCCTAGAAATGCCATTGCTCCAGATCAAAATATTCAACGATTACAGCAAATGCGTCTGCCTAAATTGTAGGGAAATTTGGTACCATTGCATTGAAACCATTCGAGAAGAGTTACGTAACGGGTTTGAAAACAATAAAAATTCGAATCCTTGATAGCATTCGTTCGTTTCCAAAAGAGATTATGCCGTCTGCTTCAGACTTATTGTGGCTATATGGAAAATGGGCTAACCTACCTAACATACCTGGATGGAGTGGATTTATGGAACAAGTGACAGTGCAACTTCCCTTCCAGAAAACATTTGTAGGATGCTTGCCCTTCATTAATTCACCACCAAGTAATCATGACACAATTTTAACTGTTCTGTTATCTGCCTCTGAAAAATGTTAGTCACTACATCACCACACTTGTTTCGTCACGTTTGACCAGCCCCTGTATTTCAAAGCACGGGACATTGTATCCTCATGCAGTGAGGACTCCAAATTGAGTAATTTTGTAGTAAGACTCGGTGGATTCCATTTAATAATGTCACTCATGGTATCCATTGGATATATAATGGCTGGAAGCGGATTGAAAGAGCTTTTCTATACCATTTATGCATCGAATTCAATTGAAAAAATTATGGCAGGACACACGTATACACGTGCGGTAAGAGTGCATACATTGGCTCACCTTTCAATTGCTAAAATCGTCATACAGTCAATGGATTTCACACCTGATCTCTATACAGAATTAAAAAGAATTCTATGCAATATCGACAGGTCAGTGGTACTCGTGACAGACCAGGAAGAATGCTACAAAGTATTTGCCAAGAGATTTGAGGACCCGTTGATCAAATTTGAGCAGCGTGGTTCTACAGCGAAATTATGCGTACATTATTTACGGATGGTCACGCTTGTAAAACAATTCATCGAAGCAGAAAGAATGGGCAATTGTAACTTACATCTTGACACTATCCAGAAAATGCTACCCTTCTTTCATGCCAGTGGGCACTTTATATATGCAAAGTCTTGTCACTTATATTGCCGCGAGACACGATGTAAACCGTCTGCTGGCGTGGGGCAGGGAATAGCGTCACAGACTGCAGTGCTGAAGGTCGCCGGTTCAATCTCGACCACCGGAAAAAATTATTTCTTTGTAATTAACAGTTCCAGAATGTTCTATATCTTTCTTACTTGTAATTTCTACATGTTTCTTATGTAAACTATTCTTCTAATTTCTGGTACATTCTGTCTGTGTATAAATAGCAGAGCACTCTGCCCAAGAGGCAGTCAGTGCTGCGTGTATGTTAAGTTCGTAATAAACCTTCTTTCAGTATAAGTGTTGTGTTCAGTTGCCTTCGAAGTCAAGCCTGCTTCCATTTCAACGCGACATTGTTTGGTGGAGGCGCCGGGTACACTGTGCAACAGCTGCATCACCGTGGCTCCGATTAGGCAACGTAAAAGCCGTCGCTTACATGGACTGGAACCGGAATACAAGGGATACACCGAGTACATCCTTCCAAAAGTCCGTATCATCAGAAGAACCATGGACACGAAACCAGCGGTAAGCCAGCTGCACATCAGACACCCGTCGGTGTTCTCTGGAGACGCTGGACAGGACCCCAACAAATGGCTAAAAGGGTTCAACCGAGTCGCCAAGTACAACAGGTGGGATCATACGATGTGCTTGGCCAACGTTTATTTCTACCGGGACGGAACAGCCCAGCAATGGTTTGAAAACAACGAAGACAACTTGAATGACTGGGCGACGTTCCATGAGGAACTTAAGAAGACGTTTGGAGACCGCCAGCGACAAATCCGTTCGGCAGAAGAACAACTGAAGAACCGGGCCCAACGACATGATGAGCCGACACAGTCGTACATACACAATGTTTTGGCCCTGTGTAACATAGTGAATCCGAATATGACTGAGGCAGACAAAAGCACGCACCGGATGAAGGGTATTGCAGAAGACATGTACCAAGCTCTTCTGATAAAAGACGTCACTACGATGGAAGAGTTCAGTAAGAGGTGCCAGCGTATTGAAGAGATGCAACAAAGGAGGGGTGGACGAAAGAAGTATGACAGACTTCCGAATGTAGTCCCTATGGCCGTTGTGGAAGACCAGCATGACATCGCTTCTCTCATACGATAAATTGTGAGAGAAGAATTACAACAATTTACGGCAGCCGGGACTATTAGACCCAGCGAGCATCAGATTATGGCCATGTATGTAAGCCCTGTAAGTGACGAGGGAGCCGACGCCGCTGAGGAAGAGGTATTTCAGACATTAGAGCGCGCGCCACGTAACTTGGTGGGTGAGGTCTGGATGCGCAGAAGCACAGGAAGGCCTACGTCACGCCACGTGACCTGCTGGCCAATGGCCGTCAGTCAGCCGTGGCGCGCGCTCCAGTTCGTGTCGTACTGTGCGGAGCGACAACTGGTTTTGGCAGAAATAGGATTCATACCTGAAAATTCATAAAAATGTTCAAATGTTTGTATAGTCTATGGGACTTAACTACGGGGTCATCAGTCCCTAAACTTATAAACTACTTACGAACTAGGACGGCACAAATATCCATGCCTGAGGGGGGATTCGAATCCCCGACCGTAGTGGCCGTGCAGACCGTGACTGGAGCGCCTCAGTCTCCTCGGCCACCGTGGCCGGCAATTCATATTTAAGTAATCAAAGACGAAGATCAGAAGACTACCATTCTGAAATGACTTACGCAGTCTTCAGTCAGTGGTTTACAAGTCAACTGCTTCCATGCTTCCATACCTGGCCGAGAATTCTGTTATCGCTATGGACAATGCAAGTGCGCACTCTGAACAGAGCTCCTACTTCGAATACCAGAAAGGGCGAAATTATTTCGTGGCTAACATCTAATGGAATTCCTTACAGTGCGTCAGAACCCAGGGCAAAATTGCTCATGCTTGTAAATGCATACTAGCCCAAATACCGCACTTACGCGATAGATGAACTTGCAAGACAGCACGGTCACCGGGTAGTAATAAATCACGAAATGTGAAACACGTTGCTTTGATCAGTAAGCACTTGCTTGATGGGCATCAGTCTACGAAGACTGAACATGTGTCGCTTGTAACGTTTTTAGATAGTCTCCTTGTCTTGTACAATGCCAAACATATACAATTATTCTATCATTCCATGTGATGTGTCAATTAAGTCATTGATAAAGTATTTTAATAACTGCTTCGAAAAATCCAGATTTAAAGATATAATTAACGGAAAAATCTAAAATTTGTCAATTTCTAATTTATCACTTTTTTTATCTTCACAATTAATTTACTTTGAATTCGTAATCTCTCGTGAACGTCTAATGTGGTTTTTCAGATTGATCTCCCTAGAAGAACTGTGTATATAATTTACAGATATTTTGTGTTAATCGACTAAGCTACGAAATGAATTTCTGTGCCGCTCAGAAAATTATGCCCTGCCGTGTAAACATGATAGGTACAAGAGAAAGAGACTCATAAACACTCGTAAATGCGCCACAGTTTTCCCAACAATCAAACGAGCGTTGTTTTCCTGCATTACACTTTTTATACAGCCGTGTGTGTTCAAGACTCGCAGCTTGACATTTCCTTGCGCTTGTACGCGGCCGTAACTTTAAAGCTAAGCGGCAGTCAGCAGCTGACTGCGGAATGGAACGGAGCGCAGCTAACGCACAGTCCGGCTACGCTGCAACAGCAGCTTCCCCCACCACCACAGAGCTACCTGCGCAGAAGAGCCAGTCCACCTGCCAAGTTATGTGGCGCGCGCTCTAGCTCCTGTTTGCCCCACCAGACGCACCCGACGTGAAGAATTGCGTCGCCCTGCTATGACTTATGCTACAACCACCAAACGGCAGCCTATGAACCAACCCACGCGGCCACAACCAATTCCCCCGGCAACTACTATGCTGCGCAGAAGAACAGATGTCTGGAGGACAGAAGAAAACACACCACTGTGTTTCCACTGTGGGCGCCCTGGGCAGGTACGCTACTACAGAGAGAGAAAGCGAGTATTCGACGATTATTTTACCGCAAGACGTCAGCCATCAGAGCAGTTCTATCCCAGGCAATCACCTGCTGATGAGTCCAGTCGACCTATGGGAAGAACCCTAGACGAGGTCGTCCCTGACGCACCGCAGCCGTTCACCGTCGCCGTACAGAGGTACCAGCCGCTCCCCTAGCCGCCGCGCCCAGGAAAACTAAGCGAGGCGACCATCTACTGAGGTGAGGCCGCCACAGATGAAAATCCTCCATGGACGACAGTCGCTAAGATGTCGGGAAATCTCATCGACGGCCAACCTGTCCGGGCACTTGTTGATTCAGGAGCGTCTTTCTCTGTATTGTCGGATAATTACCATCGCACACTAAAGAAGACAATGTTCTGTGATACTGAGGCAACTGTGCTGAAGGTCGCGACTGGAAAGTACGTCCAACCAGCAGGAACTTGTGTCGCAGGAATAACCATCAACAACAGGACCCAGCCATTTGAATTTGTCGTGTTAACAGAGTGTAGACACAATGTCATCCTCGGATGGGACTTCCTTCAGGCATCCCAAGCTATCATTGACTGTGGAAGATCTGAGCTGCAAATTGAAGAAGTTGTTCCGACGGATACACGTAATACAGAATTTTCTGGGAAGTTATTTGCTGTTGACAATGTGACGATCCCGCCGTTTACGATGAGAAGAGTTGCAGTCACAAATACAGATGGGCGATTAAACTGTGAAGTGCTTGTGGATAGTAAAAAGTTTATCAGGCTTACCAAAGAAATGTACATACCAGCGGCTATCATAAGCATTACCGGAGGTCGAGGAGAGATTTGGATCACTAATTGTCACGAGCAGTTGCAACTTATTCCCAAGGGAATGTGTATTGTGACAGCTGAACCAATCCAGGACGGTGAGCTCAACGTCATCAACGAAGACCCATGCTCTGCTGTTAGTACAGACAACACGTTGGAGGAAACAACGCCAGCGGGTGTTAGCTATACCACGTCAATTTTCGGGTGCATTCACACCTCAGGAGGAGAAAAGTCAGACGAAACGGCCCACGATAAGGCACCATATAAATACTGGGGATCATCCACCAATTAGTCAGGGTTCGTATAGAGTGTCGCCAGCTGAAAGACGGGTAATTCGGGGGAGGGGGAGGGAGTGGAGAAGATGTTGCAAGATGACATTATTCAACCTTCGGAGAGTCCTTGGACGTCTCCGGTGATCCTTGTAAAGAAGAAGGATGTCACGTGGCGATTCTGTGGCGATTATTGCCGGCTGAACAAAATCACAAAGAAAGAAGTTTACCCACTGCCTTGCACTGACGACATCTTAGACTGCTTGAAAGGAGCTACATACTTCTCAACTACGGACATGCAGACAGGTTACTAGCAAACCAAGGTTGACGAAGCTGACATGGAGAAGACGGCTTTTATTACACCTGACAGCCTCAACGAATTCAAAGTAATGCCATTTGGATTATGTAATGCTCCGGCCACATTCGAACGCATGATGGACAACTTGCTTCGACACCTTAAGTGGACGACTTGTGTTTGCTATTTAGATGACATTGTAGTTTTCTCGAAAACATTTGAAGAACATCTGAGTCGCCTGTCAACTGTGTTGAAGTGTGTTCAGGCTGCAGGACTCCGCCTCAATCCAAAGAAGTGCCTCTTCGTCGCCAAAAAGATAAAAATCCTGGGGCACCTAGTCAACGGAGATGGTGTCCGTCCTGATACAGATAAAGTAAGGACAGTCACAGAATTTCCAACTCCTCAGCACATTCGTGATGTGAGAAGTTTTCTCGGGTTGTGCTCATACTACCGACGTTTCATAAAAGGATTTTGTAACAAGGCACGTCCATTACAAGAACTTCTGCAAGGAGACGCCACGTTTTACTGAGATGAGGCAAAAGAAAGAGCTTTCCGGGCACTTAAGGAGGCTCTAACTTCCGCACCAGTGCTAGCCTTGTACGAGGAGAATACGGAAACGGAATTTCACACAGACACCAGTGGTTGTGGGATTGGTGCAGTGCTTGTACAAGTTCAGGAAGGTGCTGAAAAAGTAATAGCCTATGCATCAAGAGTACTCTCAAAGTTCGAGATAAACTACTCTACAACTGAAAAAGAATGTCTCGCAGTTATCTGGGCTATCAACAAGTTCCGGCCGTATTTATTCGGCAAACCATTCACCGTCGTGACAGACCACCATTGTTTATGTTGGCTGACTATCTTGAAGGATCCATCAGGTCGACTAGCAAGATGGGCACTAAGACTCCAAGAGTATGATGTCACAGTGGTATTCAAGAACGAGCTCAAACACAAGGATGCCGACTGCCTTTCGAGGAATCCAGGCTGGATTAAAATACTCAATTATTTGCGTGAATTGCAGTGGTAACTGTCATAATTCCGATGTTCCACAACAGGATAGTGATGAAGAGGAACAAACGGAGACTGTTCTTCAGCAAACCTACGACAAAATCGAGGAAGAGGGTGATGTCGAAGAAGACAACCCTATTGTGGGTAGTGCGTAAGAACTTTGTATCCGTGAAATTTTGCTGGATTATGTACACGAAGAACTCGGAGAACTTGGTCTGTCAGGCATAGCGAGGCGAAGAAGAATGCACTAAATTTAATGATCAGAGCATCATTTGTGGACTAGGCCTACTGGGGATACCACTAAAAAAAAAAAAAAAAAAAAAAAAACAAAAAAAAAACAAAAAAAAAACGCCAGTTACTCTACCTCATGGTGGTGTGGAAATGAGTATTTTCGTCAATACGCGTGTTGCAGTTTACTTTGCGGCGCTCTTAATCTGAAAATATTCATTTCACAAAAAAGGTTATGACATAAATTATAGGAAATTTTCTCTAGTTTAATTTATCTCATAACTATTTTCATCGTAAAATGCGTCGGAAAGGAGATATCGTCAAAAAACTGTTTTTGGGCGCCATTTTTCCAATATGGCGTCACGAGCGGCAAAGATACGAGGTTGCAAAAATTCGAAAAGAGCACGTCAACATCTATAAGTATACCAATTTTCAAAACTCCCGCAAAACTTTCCAGGTAAAACTACCAAATGACTGGACTACATGGTTAGTAGAAAAACTATTGCCTGTATGTCTCCATGTGGGCCCTAATTTCCCTAATTTTTTCGTTGTGGTGGCTTTGCGACGTATACTTAGGAGCAAGCAATAGAATGGTTGGCTCTTCATTAAAGATATGGTCTCAGGACATTGACAAAATCCTGTACTGAGATACAGAACTTCTATCTTGCAGTTTCCTAATCTTCTTCATGACACTTTCACGCTTACTAAATGAGTCCATAACGAAGTGCTTAACTCTGCATTGGATATTCTCTATGTCTTCTATTTACCCTACCTGGAATGAGCCCCACACTGATGAACAATACTTCAAGCAGCTATGAACTAGAGTTTTGTAACCTACTTTCTTTGTTGGTGGACTACACTTCCTGAAAATGTTTCCAATGAATCTCAGTCAAGGCATCTTCCTTAACCACAACTGATTTTATATGGTCATTCCATTTCAAATTGCACCTTATGTATACTCCCAGATATTTTATGGAAGTAACTTCGTACAGTGTTTACTGTACTATTGTTATTTATTTCCATTCACTCCTTTGATATGGCATCATATTGTGGTGGTAATTTATCACTGAGTAAAAAAGTATTCATTGCATAAAAGCGAGTAATTGGAATGATTGTTGGAGCAGGCATTTATTTAAGGAACATAGCCTTGCAATACATGTATATTCACTAATGCAATTTCTTTTTGGTAGCCCAACCAAATTCAAAATTAATACCAGTGAGCATAGATACAACACTAGGAGCAAGGAAGATCATCACTATTTAAGGTTAAATCTAATGTAGACACAGAAAGGGGTGAATTATGTTGCCACAACAGTCTTTTCTAATTTACCAAATACCATCAAAATAGTAACAAATAGGCAACTACCATTTGAACGGAATTAAAAGAATATTTTAATCCCAACTCCTCATACTCATTAGATGAATTATTGGATATATATTATTAATTTTGCAAAAAAGAAGAAAAGATAAACAAATAAAACAAAAGTGACTTAATTATAAAATTATATCTCTTCTAATATCATGTGAAGATATATTTTATTAAACCGGTGTGTGAAAGAGCATTATAAAATGTTATATACATTATCTATGGAAGAAATACTAATCTAACCAACAAAAAATACAGCAGTCAATACATATTTAGTTCTACTCCAATTATGCCAGTCGATACTCAGAACAAAAATCACAGAAGTGATGCAATAAATCCATTAACATAAACAACTGTTAAGTTATATAAGCAAATAGAATTTAATGGATAGCATCAAAGTTAAAGAACCCTTTTTAAAAGTCTATTCTCTGTTTATCCCCTTTGAGAGATATAGAATTAATGTGGCATATCATTGATGTATAGCAGTATTATCTATATCTTTCTATTTTATTCTATATTTCAGATTTTTAATTATCTATTTCAACCTTTACATTATGGGAGTATGAATAAGATGGTGTTTGGTATTAGGAGCACTCAACTACTGGTTTATCATTACTAAAGAAACTACTTTGTTAATATTTTCTAGTTTTGTTTCATGCTTATCTGGATATGATGGATTCATTGATATGATATAATTTTGGGTCGTTAGGTGAAACAAAGTGTTTTCCATATAAGTATAAAGGTCATAAAAATATGTACTTTGCAAATACTGTTAAAATATGTTCACAAATCTGAAATTCGCTGAATGACTAATACAAAACAGGCTAGTTATGAATCTTGACTCTCCATGGAAAAATTTCTGCAGATGTCTATGAATATACTAAAAGGAAACCTTTCAACTCAGTTTTGACAACTTGAGGGGAAGTTAACAATACTTTTTCCTGTCTGCTGTAAGCCTACTGAAAATTAAGCCTGCTTAATGGTTAACAACTCTTTGTACAATGCTTAAGGAAATTGATTTTTTATCTCATGTCACAGTATGAAACTTGCAGTTTCTTCTAAATGAGACAATCTTGTCAATAATCAGTTCTATGATGCAGTATGAATATAGCTACTAAATAGTCAGAATTCGAAAACACTGGAACAATGCTCCACACTGCTTGGATGAGTGTATGATTGCATATTGGTGCGGTTCCTGCTTATTCTCTTAATAGGTGTATGGCAGGACTGATGACTTAGCTGTTTGGTCCCTTCCACCCACCAACCACCACCATACTATGTATGGCCTACACCTCAACAAAAAAAGAAGGGTAAACTGGCTAGGATGATTCTATGAAATGTAATGGGGGGAGGCACTGACGTGAGTGGTAAAGCAAGTGGTTGCAAGTCTTGGTCCAGCACCGTTGTTAGGATAGGTAGGAAACAAAGAAGTCAAGTTCCAAGAGAAATCAGAATTGAAACAAATCTCCAGAGTAGATAGTAAATAAAATAGCACAATTCTGGCAAGGAAACATCTGTTGGTAAAAAATTCTCATCAATTAGCAGAAATTTTATTTTAAACAACTTTTTTATCAGTGAATGTGAAATGGCCACTGTCTTCAATTCATCAAATTATTCATGAACTAAGAATTAAAATTAATGAACTTGCATTAATGAATTTGCATTGATGCATTAGAATCAACCAAACCAGTTGACATAATCTGCCTCTGTGAACATTATGCGACCACTAGTACAGTAGTGTTAAGTGTTGAATGATTTACATTAGCGTCTCACGTTTTAGAGCAGAAATGGAGGATGGAGGAGTTGCCACATTCATTAGGAATTGCCATAGACATTCACAAATTTTACCTACATCAGCATTTGGAAGCATGTGAAACAGCAGTAGAATTTCATAATAATTAATAATAGTAAGTGTATACCGTGTACCAGGGGGTAATTTTAATCTGTTCATAAATCACTTTGGAGTTCCTATTGGCGATTTAACAACAAAAAAGAAAGAAACAGTGTTAGACGGTTATTTTAATGTAGACGTTCTTGATGACTCTTCCAATAAGAAAACCTGTGCAGTCAGTATCAGTGTCACTCAACATAATTTATACTGTTGTTAACTTCCCAACTACTATAGCTAAGACCTCAAGTACAGCCACTGATAATATCGTTATAGAAATGTATAATGAGTAAAATTATAAAATCAATAATAAATAGTATCTCAGACCATGACATTCAGCTGATTTTGCTAAATACTGATACTGAGCAAGATATCAAATATATTAAATTTGAGGTAAAGAGGAAGAAAAGTAAGCCAAAAAATGATTGTTGATTGTTTAAGGAATCTCCTCAAAGACATGACTCAGAGTGATGTGTACAATGCACATAGCATGAATGAGAGATACAATACTTTTTTTTTCATAGTGTCCTTAAAATATTTGAGAACTGTTTTCTGTAAACACTAACCCAGAATCCAGATGAAGCCTGTAGTATCGTCGCCGATGGGCCCTTGAAAGACGCGCGCTTACAGGCCTGGTTCATCGTTTGATGGCGCTACGAGCGGGCCGTACTACGCCGGCATGTACTAGCTTCGACGCTGCGCAGCCGAGGAACCAATGGCTACTACACCTCGGGACCCCGCCTTCTGACGCTCGGCGAGTGCGCCCTCTAGACATATAGCATTTAAGGGCAGCGTCAGAAGAACCGCAGGCAGAGTGTGTGTATGGATCGCCTAGGAGAAACAAGAAGAGCTTCTAGTAGTTGTGTCCAGACCTACTGATGTTTACAATATTCTGACTGTTGTAACCGTGTCTCTGTATAATAAAAGATAAGTATCTTACTTTGCTCGTGGTTACTTGTTTGCTTCTCATCTAGCCTATGTTCCTAGCCGGCCACTTCGGCAGATGACGCGGGACTCAACAAAGCCAAAGTTTTGTATCCCACCCTCGTCGCCGCTTTTGTGTCTCGTCCGCCGGTTGTCGTAGGTGTCGGTGGCCGAGTAGAAAGCGACCGACACAGGAATAAAGAATGCACGCGTGTGCAGGTACGGAGGTGACCAGAGAGTGGGACGGCAGAAACTAGAAACACTAGAGTAAATTAGAACGAGATTATATATTTCATAGAGACTTAGTTCAAATTCAAATGTTTGTACAGCTTATGGGACTTAACTACGGGGTCATCAGTCCCTAAACTTACAAACTACTTATGAACTACTTACGAACTAGGACGGCACAAATATCCATGCCCGAGGGGGGATTCGAACGCCCGACCGTAGTGGCCGTGCAGACCGTGACTGAAGCGCCTCAGTCCCCTCGGCCACCGCTGCCGGCAGAGACTTAGTAATACTTAACTTTTACATAGTTCTTGACTACAGAATGCTGATACATAGATTAGATAGAGGTCTGCCTACTGATGATTCCTAGTGCCTATCCGATAGCCAAGTCTTAACTGGTGCCTATCTGATTCCCAAGTGTTAACTGGTTCCTGTCTCAGTCCCAAGTGAACGTTGCAGCAGTCGTGGCCACGAGCGGAGTTGCAGCAGTGGGCGCTCGTGGCCGACGTCGTAAGAACGCCGCGCCGTGCGTGCATGGCGGCGCGCGGCGTAAGTACATGGCGCGCACTTTATACTTGTGCGACACCATACAAAGTCTATTAAGAAGATATGGATGACTCAAGAAATAAAGGTACTCTGTAAAACAAAAGGGGAAACTATAACTGTTAGTCAAGAACAGCTTGGATGTAAATGCTTTAAATCATTAAAGGTACAAAACATACTGAAAAATACTGAAGATGGTAACACTGACATCAAAGTAAATGTATTATCAGAATAGGGTAGTCAAATCACATAGCAAAGTAAAGACAACATGGTATATACTAAAGGAAGAGACCAGTAGAACCAGAGGTGAAGAGCACATAGCATTAAGACTAAATTATACACAGGTAACAAATGTGCACAACATTGCTGAATTTTTCAGTAAGAAAATTATAGCTGTTACTGAAAAGATGGGGTTATCACGTTCAGTAGATGCAGCTACGGAATATCTCATTCAAGTCACTAAAAAAAAAATACAGTAATTTGAGTATAACCTCACATCACCAGATGAATTAATGTTCACCATAAAAGCCTTAAAATAAAATAAATTCTAGTGGCTATAATAAAATATCAACAAAGTTGATTAAACAATGTGCCTCTGAGTATAGTGACATTTTAAGTTGTCTGTGTAACCATTTTTTTTATCAGTGGAACATTTCCTGAATAATTGAAATATTCTGAGGGTAAGCCTTTAAGCAATTGTATAAGAAAGGAGATAAAGAAGTACCATCAAACTTCTATCCATTTTCACTTTCGCCTGTTTTCTCAAAATTCTTAGAAAAACTGACATAGTCCTCTTCTTCATCATCTGACTACAAATGAATTATTATCCATGTCACAATTCTGATTTCTGAAGGGTTCTTATACTAAGAAGGCTATCTACACATACAGTGAAAATGTACTTCATTCATTAGACAATAAAATTCAGGTTGGTGGTATATCTAGTAATCTGTGAAAGGCATTTGACTGTGTAAATCACACTAACCTTTTACATAAATTAGATTTTGGTGTAAGAGAAAAAGCTGCAAAATGTTTCAATTCCTACATCTCGAACAGAAAACAAAGGGTGTCAATGAGAGTAATATATTAAGCCATCAGGCATCACCCGACTACCGCGGGGGACTGGCTGAGCGCATTGAGGCGTTATGCTCCAATGCGTGAGGCTATTCCCCATCGGGGGTTCGAATCCTCACTCAGGCATGGCTGCTTCTGTTATCTTTAGTGTAAGGTAGTTTATAAGCAGTTTGTAAGTTCAGGGGCTCATGACCTTGTAGTTAAGTCCCATTAGCGTAACAAACATTTGAACATCTGATCATCCAACTGTAAACTACTAATGTGCAGTGTTCCCCAAGATTCCATCTTAAGGCACTAACTGTCTTGTGTATATCACTGACCTTTCATCAGTGACTTTACACGATTTCAAGTTTGTTTTGTTTGCAGATGACACAAACATTGCAATAAACAGTAAATAAAGCATAGACTTAGACAGGTAAGTTAATTTTCATGGACATTAATAAATGGTTATTAGCCAAGTCTGTCACTAAACTTTGAAAAACCACTATATGCCCAGTTTCGAATGTGTGACAGGTTTCCTACCAGCATATATGTCCCCACAATTCAGCAGTACACATTTTCAATAACATGCCAGCAGTCATGAAAAGTTTAGCTCATAATAGAGTTCAGTTTGAGAAGAGTCTAAAGGATTTCGTGGTGGCCAACTTCTTCTAGTCCACTGATGAATTTCTTAGCAGGACAAATTGATGCATCTACGATACTAATACACTCCTGATCATTAAAATTGCTACACCACGAAGATGAAATTTAACCGACAGGGAGAAGATGCTGTGATATGCAAATGATTAGCTTTTGTAAGCATTCACACAACGTTGGCGCCGGTGGGAACACTTAGAACGTGTTGATATGATGAACGTTTCCAACCGATTTCTCATACACAAACAGCAGTTGACCGGCGTTGACTGGTGAAACGTTGTTGTGATGCCTCGTGTAAGGAGGAGAAATGCGTACCATCACAATTCCGACTTTGATAAAGGTCGGATTGTAGCCTATTACGATTGTGGTTTATCTCAACGGTCTCATATCACTAGCAGTCAAGATTACAGGTATCTTATCCACATGGTTGTAACGGATCGTGCAGCCACGTCTCTATGGTATCGGCTACCACGCCGTCGCCGGCCGACAACCCAGCAGCTGGCGCCACGCCAAGTAGACGGCCTGTAGCGCAAGCCACACAAGGAAGTAAGGCACGCAGACTGAAGGCTCGCCGGCCGGCCGCACGGTACAGTTCGACTGGACAGCTAGAGGGCTAGTGTTGCGAGATGGAAGCGAATCTACACTAGACTTCCACGGCGCCACCGCCTGGCTCACACCCGAACTACCAGAACCAAATATAGGCGGCCGCACCTGCCTAAGCAACCCAGTGTACTCTCGCCTTCGCCTGTGATACCTTCGCTTGCAGGAAGACTGAGTTTATTGACGTGCCGAACTTAGTGCTACGAGGACTTCAGTAGTGAGCTGCCACTTCCGGCTCTAGATTCCTTGGGCATTTGTACGTGATTGGCGTGCCGTACCAATTGAAGAGCAACCGACGTACGACTTGTGTAACTGTGAGTTTGTGAAAGTGCTGTGTTAATAAATTGTTGGAAGCTTGGATTTTGCTTTTACTGTGTTATCATTATAACACAATAAAATGGCGACGAGGCTGACGGACCCAGTGTCTCTGGAAGCACTTATCATGCAGTTAATTCAGCAGCAGGCGGAAAATCAGCAGCAACTCATGGCCACACTACAGCCTCTGCTGGCCGGTATGTTACACAAAGAACCCATACATCAAATTCCGGCCTTCCCTTCTTTTGATGAAGCCCTTGAATAATGGGAATCGTATGAAACGGGGCTCAAGGAACATTTTCAGGCGTTCCAGGTAACAGACATCAAACTGATGAAATCTTTGTTTCTTTCATGATCAAAACCAGTAGTGTATCGCCTGCTTTGTAAGCTGGCTCCACTGTCTTCTCCTTCGGACTTAACATTCCCAGAAATATGTGCACTGTTAACGCCATTTTACCAGCGCCGTTCGCATGTTATCTCTTCAAGAGTGGCATTCTACCTGTGTAAGAAACAGGCGTCACAGTCTTTCCGTGAGTGGGCCACGGAATTACAAGGCCTTAGCCGTAAATTTCAGATTTGTCATGGCCACTCATAAAGAATCATATGCTGACGAAATGATTCGTGATATGATTATCCGAGGTGCACCGGACAAGGAATTCCAACATGACGCCCTGCAGCTCGTTGATCCTTCCTTAGACAAAGTATTGGAACTGGCTCAAACCTTTGAAGTTTCTCGTGCAGCAGGAAAGAAGTTGGAAACTTGGGCAGATATTGCTGCCATCCACGCCCCGACCGGTTCCTCTGGAAGCGCCTTCCTGCCAGACGATGATGCGGAGGTAGCAGTCGTCCGCCCCGGCCGTCGTCCAACACGTCCCACTCGCTCCCAACAGAGGCCAAGCCGTTTCACCCGCCAGTGGACCCCGCGCCAGCTCCCATCCTGCCTGGACTGTTATAAACAACATTCAAGGGATGATTGTCAGACCGTTGGGCCTACTGCTCCCTCTGCTCTCAACAAGGCCATCTACCATGCGTATGTCGTTCCATTACAACCAGGCCTCAGAAAGGAACCTATCAAAGTCCAATGGACGTGAATCAAGTGGCCACTATTGAGGTCAAGGAAACTTCCAATAAATTATTTCTTGACGTGTCAATCCTCAACAGGACGATCACATTACAGGTGATATGGGAGCGGCCACCAGTTTGCTCAATCATGCAACCTACATATCGCTAGGAGCACCGCCACTACAGCCATCTTCTCGACGGCTGGTAGCATATAACCGACTTAGTATTCAGCTTCTAGGCCAGGTCGACCTTCCTACCAATTATCATGGAGTGACCTGGACAATTACATTCCTTATAGTAAACAGCAGTACCACAGCCAACCTTTTCGGTCTCGATGCCTTTCGTGCCTTTGGTTTTTCCATAAAAGATGAGGTACATCTGATCTCTGACGAAGTTCCGTATTCTGGCCTGGATGATATTTGTCAGGAATACAATGATCTCTTCCGTGAGGAATTGGGGAAGGCCCGCCATTTTCAGGCACACATCTCCTTGAAGCCTCATGCGCGTCCTCATTATTTTCGTTCTCGACCAGTACCTTTTTCTCTCAGGGATCAAGTCAAAGAAGAATTGGATCGCCTCACCACACAAGGTGTTCTGGAGCCCATCCCCTCCAGCTCATGGGCCACACCTCTTGTCATTGTCCGCAAGCCATCTGGGAAGCTTCATCTCTGTGAAGATTTTAAGGTAACAGTCAATTCACAATTGAAAGTTGACACTTATCCCCTACCTCACCCTGAGGAAATATTGGTGAAACTCCAAGATGGCCACTATTTTTCCAAGATTGATTTAGCTAAAGCATATCTCCAGCTACCCTTAGACCCAGCTTCCCAAGAATTCCTTATGCTGAATACATCGCATGGGCTTTATCGCCTCAAACGCCTAATGTATGGTATTGCTAGTGCAGCAGCGATTTTCCAGCGTTTCCTGGAACATCTGGTTAGCTCTGTTCATGGGTGTATAAACTACCTGGATGATATGATTGTTACAGGTTGAACACCTCCAGAACCTTCGACAACTCTTCCAGGTGCTCCGGGAAAATAATCTCCGCTGCCGGAAAGAGAAATGCTGTTTCTTCCAGCGAAAAATTGAATATTTGGGACACAAGATCTCCAGCGACGGAATTAAGCCACTGGATCGTCATGTCCAGGCCATCGTGCTGCTTCCCTTGACCAACGTCTCTCAAGGAACTTCGATCCTTCCTGGTGAAGGTGTCCTATTATACGAAGTTCCTCCTGGCTGCAGAAACGGCTAAAGCACCTCTGTCACACCTCTGTAAAAAAGACGTGCCTTTCCTTTGGTCTCCATCATGTGAAGCCGCCTTCCAGACACTAAATTCACAACTGATTATGGCCCCATGCCTTGTCCACTTTGACCCATGGAGACAATTAGTCCTGGCCATAGACACCTCGGATGTGGGCCTTGGGGTCGTGTTGGCACATCGCTTTGATGACGGCTCTGAACGCCCTATTGCGTATGCGTCAAAAACGTTTACTGACGCTCAAAAGAAATATTCTCAGATCGAAAAGGAGGCCCTGGCCATTGTCTTCGCACTGAAGAAATTCCATACGTTTCTTTACGGGACCAAATTCCACTTAATCACCGACCACAAGCCGCTCATTGCTTTATTCAACCCTGCCTCCAAAATTCCTGATCGTACAGCTCACCATCTCCAGCGATGGACTCTGTTCCTGTCCCGCTACCAGTATGAAATTCATTTTTGGCGTACCGCTGAACATGCAAATGCTAACGCCCTTTCCTGTCTTCCTTGTGGGCCTGATCCTGAGTTTGACCAAGAAGAGGTTCTCTGTTTCCAGATCTATGAAGATACCCAAGCCGCGGTGGACTCCTTTCCAATGACTAGCTCCATGGTGGCTGCTGCTGTACGCCAGGAAGCCGACCTCCAGTGGGTTCACCACAGCATTCTCCATGGCTAGCCGGAACAGCTACCTCTCCGGTCTTCTCTCACCCGCCGTCACTTTTTTACCATCCGCCACCAGTTAATGACCATCGATGGGGTGCTCCTCCTAGTCCCTGAAGAGGGACAGCCACGTGTGGTTGTTCTGACAGCATTGCGCCCCAAAGTCCTGCAACTACTTCATGAAGGCCATTGGGGTATCACCCACACAAAACTCCTCATTCGTCACTTCGTTTATTGGACTGGCATGGGCCGTGCCATTGAAGAGATGATTTGAGCCTGCCCAGCTTGCCAGAACCAACAAGCAGCCCCTCGCCAGAGTTTTTCTTCATGGCGTCCCTGCTCACGACCATGGAAACGCCTTCATCTGGACTTTGCCGGACCCTTCCATGGTGCCATGTATCTCATCATGGTTGATGCCTACTCCCGTTTCCCCTATGTCATCCATAACTCCCATACCACCACGTCTGTCACAGTGTCAGCTTTGGAACGAATATTTGCTATAGAAGGCCTTCCAGAACTGGTAGTTATGGACAATGGTCCCCAGTTCCGTAGCCACGAATTCCAAGCCTTCTGGCAAACCCACGACATACGTCATGTTCCCACCCCTCCTTTTCACCCGCAGTCAAATGGCGAGGCGGAATGGATGGTGAGGATGTTCAAAGGCCAAATGCAAAAGTATCTCTGGGATCATTCCTCTCGCTAATGCTCTCATATTATTCCTTAGTTCATACAGGACTACGCCACAGGGTGACAAGAGCCCTGCAGAACTCGTACATGGAAGACAGCCTCAAACCCTGCTCAGCCTTCTCTTCCCTGTTACCAGACCAGCAACACCTAGACCGCCTGTATCTTTCTTCCGTCCCGGACTCCTCGTGTTGGCACGGGGTTTTGGCTGCCAACTGAAGTAGTTGCCAGGTGAAATCCTCCAGCAGCACGGTCGTAAGTGTTTCCGTGTTAGAGTTCGAGACAGGGAGGTGCTTCGGCATGCAAATCAGCTGCAGCCCAGGTCTTCGCCACTGCCCTCGCCTCCCCTCCGGAGGGATCCTCACCGTCTCCCAGGTCTACAATGGAATGCACTTGCTTCCCCGCCTACTGCTTCAGACCTGCTCGTCCCCCCGTGTGGTGTACCTTTCACCCTCCTTCCTCCACACACCGACAGGTCACGGCCTCCAACGCCAGCTGATGTTCCAGATGCTCCGGGTGCCCCGCATGCATCCGCCACGCGACCATCCTCTCCAGGGCCACTAACTTCCACTGACGCTGACGCCGCCTCTCCAGCTCGGCGCCCTTCCTGACACGGACATCCAATGAAGATATGCCTCTCCAGCAGTCTCCGCCTCCCCGCTCACCGCAGGTCGGCCGGCCACGCTGTCTACGTCATCGTAGAGGTCATTTCCGCCCTTACTGCATGAATCTCCCTCGTGACTCCGACGACGAGGAGCTCATTGATGTTTCCTACATCTCCAGCCACTGTTTCACAGCTTCCCGAGGGGGAAGGGGTGTGGTATCCGGTACCACGCCGCCGCCGGCCGACAACCCAGCAGCTGGCGCCACGCCAAGTAGACGGCCTGCAGCGCAAGCCACACAAGGAAGTAAGGCACGCAGACTGAAGGCTCGCCGGCCGGCTGCACGGTACAGTTCGACTGGACCGCTAGAGGGCTAGTGTTGCGAGATGGAAGCGAGTCTACACTAGACGTCCACGGCGCCACTGCCTGGCTCACACCCGAACTATCAGAACCAAATATAGGCGGCCGCACCTGCCTAAGCAATCCAGTGTACTCTCGACTTCGCCTGTGATACCTTCGCTTGCAGGAAGACTGAGTTTATTGACGTGCCAAACTTAGTGCTACGAGGACTTCAGTAGTGAGCTGCCACTTCCGGCTCTAGATTCCTTGGGCATTTGTACGTGATTGGCGTGCCGTACCAATTGAAGACCAACTGACGTAAGACTTGTGTAACTGTGAGTTTGTGAAAGTGCTGTGTTAACAAATTGTTAGAAGCTTGGATTTTATTTTTATTGTTTTATCATTATAACAGTCTCGATCCCTGAGTCAACAGATAGGACGTTTGCAAGACAACAACCATCTGCACGAACAGTTTGACGACGTTTGCAGCAGCATGGACTATCAGCTCGGAGACCATGGCTGCAGTTACCCTTGACGCTGCATCACAGACAGGAACGCCTGCAATGGTTTACGCGACTACGAACCTGTGTGCACGAATGGCAAAACGTCATTTTTTTCAGATGAATCCAGGTTCTGTTTACAGCATCATGATGGGCGCATCCGTGTTTGCCGATATCGCGGTGAACGCACATTGGAAGCATGTATTCGTCATCGTCACACTGGCGTATTACCCGGCGTGATGGTATGGGGTGCCGTTGGTTACACGTCTCGGTTACCTCTTGTTCGCATCGACATCACTTTGAACAGTGGCCGTTACATTTCAGATGTGTTACGACTCGTGGCTCTATCATTCATTCGATCTCTGCGAAACCCTACATTTCAGGATAATGCACGATCGCATGTTGCAGGTTCTGTACGGGCCTTTCTGGATACGGAAAATGTGCGACTGCTACCCTGGCCAGCACATTCTCCAGATCTCTCGCCAATTGAAAACGTCTGGTAAATGGTGACCGAGCAACTGGCTCGTCACAATACGCCAGTCACTACTCTTAATGTATTGTGTTGAAGCTGCATGGGCATCTGTACCTGTACACGCCATCCAAGCTCTGTTTCACACAATGCCCAGGCGTATCAAGGCCGTTATTACGGCCAGAGGTGGTTCTTCTGGGTACTGATTTATCAGGATCTATGTACCGAAATTGCGTGAAAATGTAATAACATGTCAGTTCTAGTATAATATATTTGTCCAATGAGTACCCGTTTATCATCTGCATTTCTTCTTGGTGTGGCAATTTTAATGGCCACTAGTGTAATTTCATATAATGTCAATGTTGTGTACTTCTGTGTAAATCTTTTGCAGTAAGGTACTTGTAAGTAAGAATTGTAAAATGTGCTTTTATTTTAGTAATTGCCTAAGAAGTATCATATGCACCTAAATATATTGAACATTTAATTGTTGGCAACAAGTATTTAAATCCTTTTAAATATAAATTTGTTTAAGACATTTTTTAAGTTTGTAACAAGTTTCTATGTAATTTTAAATGTAGGATCTCTTCACTGTGCATCAATTGGAACGAAATATACATCTAACATAATCTAATTTATTCACGAAGTTTGCAAACTTACAGCACAGAATGTCCTGACTGTCGTTTTGGGATAAGGACTATTTTGGTGAATGCACGTTGCACCCAAAAATTTAACGTCATAAGAGACATGATGAAATTATGCTTTGTAGAGTACAGTCAGAGGCTCCCACTCTTGCATCTCATCAACCGACTGAAACTGACGCCCACCCAATCTTCCTTCAGGACACCAAAGATGAACAAATCACACAGTGAAAGATCCAGGCCCTTAGGAGGATTTTGCAGTATTTACCAACCAAATCTTCAAACTGAGGCTTTCATCTGATAGTGAGTGTGCAGGCAGGCGTAATTGTACACTGAAGATCCAAAGAAACTGGTACACCTGATTAATATCAAGTAGGGCCTTCGCAAGCATGTGCAAGTGCAGCAGTACGATATGGCATGGACTCGACTAATGTCTGAAGTAGTTCTGTCATCATGTATCCTGCAGGGCTGTACTTAAATTCGTAAGAGTACATGGGGGTGGAGATCTATTCTGAACAGCATGTTTCAAGTCATCCCAGATATGCTCTATACTGTTCATGGCCGGAACAAGATAAATCAATCCAAAGTGCAGGCCGTGAACTCCACAAAATACCTAGGAATTACTATTACTTCAGACTTAAACTGGAAAGAACACGTAGATAATGTCGTGGTAAAGGCGAACCAGAGACGGCGTTTTATTGGCAGAACCCTTAAAAGATGCAACAGAATTACTAAAGAAACTGCATACACTACGCTTGTCCGTCCTTTTATGGAGTATTGCTGCCCAGTGTGGGATCCTTATCAGGTAGGTTTGACGGAGGACATCGAAAGAGTCCAAAGAAGGGCAGCTCGTTTCGTATGGTCACGATACAGGGGAGACAGCGTTACGGAAATAATACAGGATCTGGGATGGGAATCATTACAACAACGGCGCTTATCGCTGCGGCGTGGGCTACTTACGAAGCTGTTGTGGGACATGCTCTTTATCGGTTTCAACTTCTACCGGAAATTGGTGGACATCATATTCGACATAACTTGCGCAAGCCCCGTGATAATTAACAGGTTTCCTTTACGTGCTTTTTCTGTGGTTTTTGGCACAAGGCCAATTAAAACCCCAACCATTACGTGGCTTTTTCCCAAGGACAATTAAAAACTATTTTTCGCATCCGGTTAGTGTACGATCTGATTGTTGCCAGCATGATAATGAAGTACCTGGAAAGCAGGTTGCTAGCCTTACTTGCCCAGGGCCCCACTGGGTTTTACCCCTAACGGTTGAGGGACTAACCGGTGGATTTGGTAGTCTTTGCCATCTGAGCACAAAGGTGGCCGCGACTCAGAATATGTCCGAGATGCCCAACCTTATTCCAAAGTAACTGTTATCCCAACTGTCAGGACCACTTACTTGGTCACTCATACGTTGCCCGTGGTTCGTGAACTAGGACATAACTACATGCAGAATGATTTTGAAGTAAAAGGCATAACATCAGACAAGGCATCAATGTTAGCATTGAATAGGGGATCATGGAGGAATTTTATTAGAGGCACTATGCTCCAGACTGAACGCTGAACGGCATAATCAGCCTGTAATGCTGCTGCTGCTGCTGATGATGATGATGATGATGGTTAGTGTACGATCTTGCCATGTGGGTTGGTTTTCCATTGACGGCACCAGAAGTTGTGCATGACATGGATGTCATTTGTTGACATCCACTTTCCTTATGCCGATTACAGCACTATATATTAATGAAGTTAGAAACTATATTTTTATTTTTTGTTTTTGTTGTGTGTGTGTGTGTAGGTAATTTCGTTTCCCTCTTCGTCAAATATGTTCAGTTCAAACCTGCAGTCATTCTGCCCCGTGGTTCTCTTTGTAAAGCATTTTGAAAGCGGGGCTTTAATTAAGGACACCTTGTACTTGTGGTATGAGCCGCTTCGTGGAACCTCTTCCTCTGCGGCGCGGCGTTCCTTTGCTTGTGGCACGCACGTCCTATCTCGCCACACCATTGACGAGTGGTTCCCATGCTGCGAAGGAATGAAGGCTAGGCTGTAACATCCCGTCAACAACTCCCTCAAAGCGGCAGTGGCTTGTGGCCGATACGCTATATGATAAAAAGGTATTTTCAGAATATCTTTCTTTAAAAAAAAGATACAAAGCTATATCTACTGCTAAAGTTACATGTTCTATTTCGGCTCTTCTCGCATTCCGTAGGCTGACGGTTCAAACTCACCTCCGACCGTCTAGTAGTAGGTTTCCCGTGATTTCCTTCAATCACTCCAGGCAAATGCCGGGCTGGTTACATTCAAGGGGCACGGTCTAATAGCTTCGCCAACCCTAACAAGAACATTCCTAGCTTGTGCTCCGTCTCTAATGACTACGCCGTTGACGGGACGCTAAATCTGAATCTTTCTTTCGAGATCTCTCCTTTCCCTTAAAAAAAGTGAACATCAGTTCTGAATTTGCACGTTTTCTTCACTATACAGTGTGATTCACGAAGATACGCAAATATTTTAATATTTTATTCTACAAGTAAAACTAAAGAAAAAAGTTCACATAAACATAGGTCTGCAGATGTTTAGTTACGGAATTACGGAAAATAAAAGATTTTGCCTGAAATTCAGCAGCCTCGCTAATATGCCGCCATTGGAAAACTGTAAGAGGTTACAGTAAAGCATCATTTACATTTATTTTGTTGTTATTGACTGGTGAATCTAATAAAATATGTCCCTGGCGTGTTGCTGCTGTTCAAAATGTTCAAATGTTTGTAGAGCTTATGGGACTTAACTACGGGGTCATCAGTCCCTAAGCTTACAAACTACTTATGAACTACCTAAGACTAAGGACGGCACAAATATCCATGCCCGAGGGGAGATTCGAACCCCCGACCGTAGTGGCCGTGCAGACTGTGACTGGCGCGCCGCAGTCCCCTCGGCCACCGCGGCCGGCGTTGCTGCTGTAGTTTTCCAAAAATTCCAGAGAAGCAAAGAAGTAATTTCGGAAAACTTGTGATTTATTAACTACTAGGCCCATTTTTTAAAAAATTCCAGACAAAGTTTTCAACAAGAGTTGTAGAGAATTTAATTTTAGGAAATGATGGCAATAAAGTTAACTAAAACTGTATGAATGTGTCGGATAATCTGCTTTTATTAATACCGTAGCAAACGTGAAAAACACAGAAAAGTACCTCGTTGCACATTTATGAAACGACTGAAACCACTCACTTACGGTTGCCAGCATTCTTAATGCAAAGTAAACAAAGTTACTTGTATAATCTCTGGAATTTCTGGAAAATTACTGCAGCTACCAGCTACGCGTCTGGGACATGTAAACTTATAATATCGTTGGATGCTGTCACTACAGACTGCCACTATCAAAAACTGATAAAAAATCTAATCATATAACCAGTGCTGCTGCACATATACAGATAAGTAGTAATAGATAAGCATTACATCAGTTTCTATAATCAATTTGGCAGCAAATAAACAACAACAATAAGTAATGTAAGTAAAAGTTTGTAAAAATTTTATGTAACTATGTTATAAGAATATATGTAACAACTCTTCCATATTACTCGTATTACAGAACACCTGATGATGGCCTAAGGCCGAAATAAGCTTATAGTGTGATAATAAAGTTTTAAAGCAGTGTTAAAATAATTTATAATTATTGTGGTATTGAAAGACAACATAGTTACTAAAGAAACTTTATTGGAAACAGGTACGGCAAAGTTTGAACTATATTTCATCACAGTCACCAAACGAAGAGAGACATTTGCCATGTCGTGGGATCAACTTTTGTATCCCTATGTAGTAGAGGTCTGCCACCTGTGAACAAAACCAGCATATGACGGCCGTCTTCAGGTCTTACTGTGAAAGAATTCGGAAATTCCGACGTGTCATTCAGAACCAGGGGCGTGGAATACTTACTGCAGGTGGGCTGCTCCTTGACAATGGTCGTCATCCAATGAATAGGCGTACAGCAACTCTTTGGCAGAAGTTCGGTTGGGAGCTGTTTCTCATCATCCAGCGTACGGTCCTAATCTTGCTTCCAGCAATTTCCATTTTTCTTGCAGCTTTAGAAATTCCTGACCTCCGACCAGTGGCGTAGCTATGTCACCAAGGGCCCCGGGACAAAAATAACATCGGGGCCCTCTTTACACTAATACTGTACAGGTGCAAAACTACTTCATCAGCTCCTTACCAACTGGAAGACATAATAAGGCAAACCTAAATACTACTAAGTAAATTAGTATGTGTCACGCAGCAGATAATATTTAATCGTACTCTCTAATATAATTGTGAAAGTTTGTTTGTTTGTTATGCTTTCACGCAAAAATTACTAGGTGATTTGGAAGAAATTTTGCAGAGGCATGGAAATAGATTTGGACCTGGGTAGGACATACAGATGAAAATGCCCCATGGGATATTTTTTCGTACGCGGTGACAGCAGGCGGACTTTTGTCAGTGCCGACAACTCACTCTCGCTAAACTACTGCGCTGTTAGCTCATTTCGTTGCTAGCCCAGTCAAAGAAGGAAAATAGGGGAAATATTCGTGTAGGATGGTTTCATCAAAAGTAAGTTGTCAGCTTTTGTTTGATGAAACACTTTGGATTGAATCTTGGCCCTACCAGGCTCTTTGAAATATATGTTAGTGTCTGGCCAGGAAAAAGTAATAAGTAAAAAACTAAGTCGATATCTTTGCTTATTATCGTGACAGTGGGCTAAAGGGCAGCGTGTTTATGCACAATTTTCTATTGAGACAAAGTAATTATTACATGAAACTTCCGATCCGTGAATGTAATGAAACCTTTAAATGGCAGAATAAACAAATAGTGTGCGGGTACAAACGTACCTTAAAAGATTGCGTGAAGTGCTGAATTCTCACAATTACTTTAAAACACAGTGAAGTTGTTTGTTTTTCACATAGAAGAACTAAGCAGAATGTGGCGGAGGGTATAGTGTTAGTATGAACGTAAATTCAAGAGCGAATAGTTCGTACAGTATGGGAAGGCGCCGTTCCCAGGAAAAAACAAAAAAAACTGAATGTCGAATCCATTTCCCGCCTACCACCTTCTGCCCTCCAACCCCCCCCCCCCCTCCCCACACCCCTTCCTGCTGTCACCTGTCACATCCCCACAACAAATCATATGCCCAATACTGTTCTACTGTACTTAAATATGCTGTATACATTTAATATTTTGTCTTACTCCATTCTGTGTAACAATAACTATATTAACATATTGGCCTCCAAAGGTATACTTGGGTTAGCGACTCCCAGGAACCATTTACTTTTTTTCCATATTCTGCTTTAGTTTGCTCGAAGTGAGCTATTTAAGTAAAAATAAGTTGAAAATATTGCAAGTAAGTACCTTCCTCTCTCTCTCTCTCTCTCTCTCTTTTTTTTTTTTTTTTTTTTTTTTTTTTTTTTTTTTTTTTTACATATGACTCACATGGCGCCAGAGTAAAGTGCCATGTGTGTCATTAGCTATGTCACTAATAATTTTGGGCTGATACTCCTGTATGTCTTTCATTCCAGAACATTATATGCGTACGGTTCCATTATTGCTTTCTGCATAGTTACTACAGTCTTTATTCAGTGTTGTTTGCTCCGTAAGGTAAGGCAAAGCAGTCAACAATCCGAAGATTGGTTTGAACACCACAGTGCTTTACTAGGCATGGTCCTGTTTGGAGGTGGTATGCCGTTGCCTTCCTCCGACCTTCGAACTGACTTATCCAGCCAGTTATAGGGGGACCTACAGTTTAACGTGGGTTTCGAAGCACGGTGCTACTCGGTATTTTTCACATGAGCAATGCTGCCAGAGGGGAAAGAAGTGGAAAGTGACATAAAAATCCTAGGATCTGGCGGGGATTGAACTCAGGATTAGTAGTATGGCACTCTATCACTGTGCAACCGAGGCGCACGTAAAACAGTGATATTGTAGCAGGAGAAAGTGTCTCGTAGAAGTTATGTAGATGAACGAAGGTAAGTACAGAAGCTTTTAGACATAAGTGAAGAAGATGAAGATACTACTGAAATGGAAAAATTAAAGGAATGTGTTGATGCTGAGTACTGTTCATGGAGAGGAAGAAGCTGAAGTCCAAACCAAGAGGGGCACAAAGAAAAAACCAGCAATGATAACTGACAATAATCAGTCATTTATAGATCTCTCTCACCAAATGAAGACCTATATTGTCTAAGGCGGGGTGTGAAATGGTACAGAAAGCTTGCAACTGAACTGTTGACAGGATCAGCACTGATAAATGGTCTTGTGATTTACCGATACATCAACAATAAGATCTTCTCAATCACAGAATTCAAAGAGGAAGTGACTCTGAGACTACTCCATACAGAAGATGCCGATGCCCATGAGAAGTCTGTCACCGTAGCCATCGAGCTGCCTGCAGATTGTGCTCTTGTGAACATGGGAGCAGCAAGTCATATGTACGGATGCTACGAAAAAATGAAGAATGAATTTGGACAAGAACAAGAGTGTTTCTTCATAAATCAAAGTGCATGCAGGTGTTAGAGATAGAAAGTGGAATTACCCATTTTTTTCAGTCTGTTTCATAATTAATGCAACTAGAGTTGGAGAATGTAATTAAAACCGTATGTGATATACAATCTACTGTATAAGTAATATGTAACACCAAATAATAAATTATAAAAACAAGTAAATTCCAATATGACTTGGCCATGTGAGTTATATATAATTCATGATTTCAAGTGTCAATAACCACTCTTGAGCCCTGGAGGCCACGAACATGATTTGTTACTGGGGCCAATTCGTACTGTAACAGCAAGTCACAGCACGCTACTGTGAGTTGCAACTGCACCACGGAGCTTTAAATGGAAAATTGTCCGTGAGTTGTATTTACTTCACGTGACCAGAAGAGAAGACTTCCTGTGACTTATATTTAACTCACGTGGCAGTCAATGTGTTAAACATTGTTTACTGAAATTTAGGAATTTTTCTATTTCTTGTAACACGAATACTATTAGTCCTTGAAAAAATAATAATTTTTTTCGCCCCTCACTGTGTATCACGAACATAATGAGTGGCGTTTTTCAAGTCGTGGTGATTTCGTTCGTGCTTCTTCGCGCATGACTACGTACTGGAGTAATACAATGCTTCAAACTGTTAGATTGCAGATGTTGCCAAAGTTATGATTTCTGATCGGTAATTATCGGTAAGCGGTTCCGTGACTGCAGTACATTATAGTAATAATATGGGTACACAATTAAAAAGTAGTCAATTCTATTTTAACAATTATTTTACAATCTTTTCCTGGTTTTGGTTTTTGCAAAATCATCAATAAGGTCTGTTAAATCTAGACTTGATGCAGCCTTGTTTTCGATTGCTATGAGTGCCAAATGTCCGAGTCGAGCTTGAGCCACACTGTACCTCAGATGCGTTTTGATAATTTTTAATTTGCTGAACGAACTTTCGGCTGCTGCAGAAGAATAAAACAGCGGTAAATACTTCCGTAAACTTACATTCTAATAATGCATTTTTTAAATAATTTCCTTACATAATTGGCGAACTGTCTATGTTGGGGTCAATTTCGGCACGAGAAATTAAAAGTCGAATTTCCTTCATTCAACTAAAATGTTATATACACTATAACGTCTATTATCCGAAGTAATTTGGGGACATTGATATTCGGAAAGCCGGTTTATTCGGATATTCGAACTGTACACTTCTGTTTGCAAATAAGAAGTACTGTACAGTAAATGTATTTATACTGTATTTGGAGGAGCGCGATCCTTCACATTGCACCGAGCCGGCACGCCGCAACACTTGGAAGACGCAGCTGTTGCTGTGAACAGCACTAATGCTGCCGCTACTTCTGCCGACTGAAGTGTGCCGATTGTTGGACACTCGGACTGGCAGCTTCGCCTGTCAGCAGCGCCACATAGTGGCGTCTTGTGAAGGCCCAATTAGAAGCATTGTTCCTCAGCCAGTGGTCCAGTGCGGCTACTGTGGGAAACTTGTTTTGAGGGAAGGGGATATGATGGACAATAGGGTGGGAGGGTAAAAAAAAAAAATTAAATAAAAAATTCGATGCTCTACTGTAACTTTTTTTCGATCGTCGCTCACGAAGGCCGAGGGGCCCCTGGAGCTCGGGGGCCCCGGGGCACTGCCCCGCCTAGCCCTAAAATAGCTACGCCACTGCCTCCGACCAGTGTTTTCACATTAATAAAAGAACGGAAGACGATTGTCACACAGTAATTCGGACATCATTGTTCCAGGAGAAAACAGCGACCTTCCTTGATATTTGTATTGTAATAACAGCCTTGGTAGCAGAGGTATTTTTTTTTTTTTTTTTTTTTTTTTTTTTTGCAACTTCCTAGCAGATTAAAATTGTGTGCCGGAACCGGGACTCGAACCTGGGACCTTTGCCTTTCGCGGGCAAGCGCGCTACCGACTTTTTTTTTTAATCTTGTAGATCTATGGATCGCGGTCCTTCGTTTATTTCGTTCGTTCAACGGTTGGCTCAGCATTTTTTTATTACAGAGGGCGTTTAGCCCCCTGACCGGGCGCGCTGAGCCACGGTCACAGAATAGGGAGCATACAGAACGGAAAGCTGGAGGCGGCGTCTTTGATCTGTACGTTACCAAGCGTTGCGCTCGACGCCATATTGAAAAGCGGTAAACGCGGAACTATAGCCGCTTAGTACTATGGCTGGAAATGGACTTTTTACGATCTGCAGCTAACCGCACCGACTTTTAAGAAAGGAAACGGCTTTTCATTATGCTCTCCTCTATTTTGCGCCCTGTTCTTGCACCTAATTGTAATCGAACGAAAAAAAAGTAGGCCTAAATTTTAATACAACTACGAAAATGTACGATGGAATCAATGATCGTTTTATTTGGTGCTTATCTCCAGAAAAATCCCAAGTAACGCGAAGTTATGTTTGGGAAATTAGTTATAAACAAGAAAGTGACTTTACAACTGCCAGGTTTTATTTGACACGAATAAATTTGCACAAAATATTGTGTCAGACTTAGCAGTACAACGTGATTACACAGAAGTAATGACGTCTGGGCATATATAAAATCTGTTAAATTACACATAAATGAAGAACTGGTAGCGGAAACATAAAACTACATAACAAACTTACTCTGTACTTGTCATATTGTGACACACATTGTTTCAGTTATAGCAAAGGAAAAAGTGTTCATCATTTTCCTCTTAGTCTTCCTTGTCAGTATGCATTCACTAGAACATTACACACCATTTGTACCTCACAGATGGGTCACTTTTAGCACTCTGAATTTTTTTTTTCAATTTTGGTTTTATATTTCAAGGCTCTGTTTGTGAACTTCAAGAAATAAAAAATTCTCACTCTGACAAAAAGTTTTACTAAATATTGGAGAATATATTTTTAAGTAAATCAGCTCTCCTTGAATTCACAGTCCGTTTCTTAGTACGGAAAATAAATATTGCCTTTAAAACATACCTATATGTTATATTTTACTTATGGTAGTGATGTAGTTGTGTTTTAATATTGGAAAAGTTGCATTTGCTTTAGGAGGATAATTAATTTACTGATCGGAGAAGGGCATATAGAAAAATTTGTCAACCATAGAGCAGGAACAGCATGAAATAATTATTCCCCTTGATCTATTTATTTGAGTATCCGAAGAGCATTCGCCGGCCGCGGTGGCCGAGGAGACTGAGGCGCTCCAGTCACGGTCTGCACGGCCACTACGGTCGGGGGTTCGAATCCCCCCTCGGGAATGGATATTTGTGCCGTCCTAGTTCGTAAGTAATTCATAAGTAGTTTGTAAGTTTAGGGACTGATGACCCCGTAGTTAAGTCCCATAGACTTTACAAACATTTGAACATTTGAAGAGCATTCGTTGCCAACATTAGCACACTACGCCTCCATCGCCGTAAGTAAAATTTTACCTGCATAAGCAGTGTAGAACAAGGGGAGGAGGCAGGATGAGTGTCATAGATTTGACTGGTTCTGTTTTACTTATTTCAGTGGAGGAGTAATGTTTTAATGTTGCTAACATAATGTTCGTTTTACGAGGACAATTACTTTACCGACCAGAGAAAGGTAGATACAAGAAACTGCCAACCATAGAGCAAGAACAGCAAGATTATTCCCCTTATTCCATTTGTTTGAATATCATAACAAGGGGAGGTCGGCAATCGGGACCCACCGATTTCGCCGAAGTTACGTGTGTAGAAGGAGGTGGATCTCCACATAACGAGCCTGAAATATTTCGCCTGAGTGGGCCTTAGGAAAGGAGGAAATGCTCTCGAAAGTTTTTACGATAGCACTCTACATGTTATTCAGCGCTCTGTTCGTGAATAAACGGCGTAGCGTAATAATAATAATAATAGATAGGAAGCTCCTGGGATTGATCCCAGGGCGCCTGTTTCGCAAGTAATTCGGTTGACCATTACGCTACGCCGTTAGTCACGAACAGATAGCTAAATAAGACGTACAGTACTATTGGAAAAACTTTCGAGAGTATTTTCTGCTTTCCTAAGGCCCACTCAGGCACGTTATAGGGATACCAATCTCTTTCTACACACGCAGTTTGGGCGAAATCGCGGGTCCCGATTGCCGACTTCCCCTTATAAGAGGATCAACGGACGTTAACATTAGCACGCTACGCCTCCGTTGCCGTTAGTAAAATTTTACCGTTTGCATCAAATTATGTGAAGGTGAGCAGGTTGATGAGCCTTAAAAATTCCTGAAATATCTCGCCTATGTGGGCAACTGGAAAAGGGAACGCAGGCGCAAAATGTTGAAGTCCCGCTGCTTACGCACTATTCTTTGTCTTTCATTTTATATTATTCCCTGCGACGTTAAACTTATAATTACAAAATATAAATGTACTTCAACATTTCGATACTGTTGAACTGCTACAGCAACGGCAACAGCGAGTTATCGTCAAGATAAGAAGCAAGGCCACTTTTAATAATTATGCAGACATTGCTCTCATTCGAAACTGATAACATTTAACTTTTACCACACATATAGCGACGTTCACTAACCGTTCAATATCTTTTGGGAACGTTAAGAAGCTTATATCCTTATTTGTATGAGAATTATTGCGGCAATTAGGTGCTGAACACCATCGGCCGCCTTTTCTTTTATTGCTGCTCGTAATAAAAACGGAACAGCTCCAACTACTGAAACACACAGTTCTTTCTTTTCACTGCACTGAACTGTACCAAATACTTTACTTTCATGCGATTCAGGCAGTTAAAATACACATTTAACAAACAAAGACGGCGCATTTCCACGCCACAGAGTAGGGAGTGATCACGCGTTTACTGCTTTTCAAGATGGCCGATTCCGCGCATGCGCATTACATTCTGGACAACAGACTGCAGCGGGAGTTTCCTTTCTGTATACTCCTTATTCTGTGGCTGCAGGCTACTTGCACGAGACGGCTCAGGCAGCGCTCTAGACGGCAGCGTCCGCAAGTACGACACTTCCGCTCGGGGGGGGGGGGGGGGCGCTCCATATATTTGGATAGCACTTGTTTTTGGACCACCATTGGCCTGTTGTTTTAGAGGCTCACGAAATCTCGATAGCAACTATTTTGGACCCTTTCATGCCACTAGGCCTGAGGCCCTCTATTTTTTTTATTATTTATTTATTTTTATTTTTTTTTTTTTTACATATTGCTCTGAGATATAGAGTTAGAAACAACATCGATGTGTTAGTTATATTTAGTATGCTGCAACATACCACCTAAAATGAATCAAACGTAACGTGGCCAACGCACAGGCTTTTACTGCAAACCCTTGAAATTTTGTGTGATACATTTGGTAATACAGTAGAAGATAATATTCCGTCTGAACTGCTGATGTCGTTAGGAGAGCCAGTCGTGAAAAATTGTATCACCTGGTATGCAAGATGTATGAGACAGGGGAAATACCTTCCGACTTCAAGAAGAATATTGAAATTCTAATTCCAAAGAAAGCAAGTGCAGACAAGTGTGAAAATTCGACCTTGGGGAAGATCAGTTTGGATTTAGGAGAAATGTAGGAACACGGGAGGCAATACTCACGTTACGACTTACCTTAGGTGATAGGCTAAGGAAAGGGAAACCTACGTTTTTAGCGTTTGTCGATTTGGAGAAATCTTTTGACAATGTCAACTGGAAGACACTCTTCCAAATTCTGAAGGTATCAGGAATAAAATATAGGGAGCGAAGAGTTATATTCAACCTATACAAAAACCAGACAGAGTCGAAGGGCAAGAAAGGGACGCAGAGGTTGGGAAGGGAGTAAGACAGGGTTGTAGCCTTTCCCCAATGTTGTTCAATCTGTACACTCTTTGACAAAAAACCTGGCCGCCGGCCGGCCGCCGCTGAGCCTAAGTCCGAGCTGATCGCGACATGGGACAATAAAAGTGGCCGCGCTGATTCGCTCTAAGTCCAGCTATCTGCACAACCTGGCAACACTGCAGACTGCGGGAGTTCATACAGCACTTCTTGTGTGCAGTTAGAAGACAAGTGGCTCAGCTCCCACCTTGGTCTTGCGGTAAAGTGCGCGACTTGCATGTTCAGTATTAGCGATCGAAACCGACTGTTGACAAAAATTTTAAATTCACGTCACTCGTTCATGCTGATGCCACATGTGTAAGGGGAGCATATGCGTAACGTATATCATTTTTTGATACACTGGTAATAACATTTGGGCCCAATAACATCGCTGCCTCTGGCCGCAGCACTTGGCAGAGCTCTCCGCGGCCCACTCGCCGGCAGCAGCGGTGGCGGCGCTACACAGCGCTGCCTCGCTCTCTGCCCACAGCGCCTGCCGCCGCTCATCGCCCTGGATACGTAAAATGCTGTAGTGTTGCTAAGTGGTGATCCACAAAAAAGGTTGCGATTCGTATTTCACACAGGATATAACGAAGCAGACCACCTATTTTGAATGATGAGCATATAATACATTAGAGAGGCAAAAAATTGTCATTGTCCAATCCAATGGCACTCTCCGATGGTTAACACTTATTTGTGGTTTAAATCTCGATCCTTTTCCTTTCAGAAAAGCCTTTCATGTAATTTGTTATTGTCATCAGTTCATGTGTTTTCATCAAGACACAATATGTCACTCACTAAAATGTTTTAGTGTCGTTGTTTCACTCCGTACGGTAAATGTATGAGCTAAATTATGTGAATGCGTTTCAGTGCACGTTCTAAAGCAATACAGGCACTCTGCAAGGTTCGTGTCTTCATGTCTTATTTCTACAGGAGATATTTGACATCAATGGAGGTGAATTCGAATTTCTTCGAAGGCGTTTGTATGGTGAAGCAAAGAAGACCTCTAATACTATTTCCATAATTTGAAGTCGACCTTTCTGAAAGACTTATTGCATAACGTTTTTCTTATGATTCCGTTAAAGAGTTTCTTCTTGCAATCTGCAGCGTATAAAGTAAAATAAAATGAAATTAAATTCCATTCCCAAACGCGCTTTCTCCAACCAGGATTAGAACTGCCGCCTCATACCAGGCTTGTATCACAAGACACAAGCAGAACCACACAGCCAACCACACACTGCCAGAGATTGCCCTCAGTATCTCATATATTCAATGCTTAGCCTCTAACGCATCGTGAAAAAACCTGAAAGTCATCTACACAAATAACTACATTCCTTGACTGCAAAAGTTAAATTTCTGTCTCTCATTTCACGTCGGCATTACAAATCATTAGTCATGAAAGTAGAAAAGGAATGTCAAGTGAACTTAGTGAGACAATTCAGTACTACTTGAGGAAGTAACTGCACTGTCACAGTGTTGCCAAATATCAGCAACGATGTTGCCAGTTCTTAGCTGTACTAGGAAGACCTGCGTAGCGATAAGCGACGCGAAATCGGGCTAGTCTCATGCGGGCTTCTAGAGAGGAGTCGCGCATTTCGGTTAATATGCGGCGCTATCTCCTGATAGATTCCGTCGTCACATTTACGATGCAGATATTAAATTCGTCCAATGAGGCCGAAACTATCGTTTAAATTTTTTGAAGCTTTACTGCATTATGATATGACTAGAGAAGTTAAAAATACTGATATTGTGCTTGCAACATACGGCAAATCAAAGACAGAGATACGTAAACATGCATCACGATTACAATTTTATCCCCCCCCCCCAAAAAAAAAAAAGACTGAAACAATTGCTTTGATACATTTCGACAAAAGCTAATTTTTTTATGAAAAGTTACTGGAAATCAATGATGCCCCATCCGTCTCGAAAAACTTCGCAACTTGAAAGCGACTGCGTTTCAAAATGAAGACTTACGACTGTACAAGTAATATTTCATGTCTTCCACTTGTTGGTTTACTTGAAAGCCAGAAGATACATAGTTAACTGATTATTTGTGCAACACAGTAATTATTTCACTTAAGTATTCAGAAGACTGGATATTTAAAATTACGGCCATGAGCACAGAAACGAAACTGTATATGTGGGAAACGTGCAATTCTGATGTCTTTCCTTTGCAAACATATACATATAATCTATAGACTACTAAGCAGCTTATTGATTTCGTTGTGTTACAGCCTTGATGGGCCAACAAATGATGATGAGAATCTGAACCCATGTGTCTGATGTATTTTTCGAACGTTGAAACCTATGACTTGCATGTGTTGTGGCTTAGTATCTGTCGTCACGATGTTAAATCAACAGAAAATTTTACAAACATTTTACCTACTTTCTCCTATTGTCCTATTTTTCGTCAAACCACACATTCTTTCTGGTCTCTTGGCCACATGGGAATGAAAGCTTTTGCAACTGAATTAATGATAATAATGATGGTAATAATGATAGTAATCAATGATGGTTACGGCATTACAACAGAATGATAAAGATTACAATAACAATAGAAAATGACGATCTCTTGGTTGACACACTGCAATGAGTTTTGGTATTTCGTTGCTGAATGCCATTTAGGATATTTTTCAGAGGAGAAAAATAGACCTGAAGCCACACACATCACTAGTACAACGATACCTCACTAATCAACTATGCTTGCTGTAGATGAGAAAACGAGAACTGCGCCACTGAGCTAAAATGAGATTACTCGTTCAGTTATCTGACATTTATTGGCAGTTAATACAGACAGTCCCGACATAAAACACAAAATTGTTTGCAATTTAAGGAGGGGTAGACCTTTCTGCAGTCGAAAATTTAATTCAGGATAACAGAGTCATTTAAATGCAATGACTAATCTCATATCCTCATGAATATTGGAAAATACCCCGAATTGTGGAACTAAGGGAACGATCAGAGTTTCCTAGCATCATAAGCAATACTGCTAAGCTATAGGAAGAATTTCTTGGCCATTCCACAATACCCTCATTCCTACCAACAGCTTGCTTCAACTGGCTTTTATCCATGCTGCGCTGCCAACGCCCATTCTAAGTAAGGCTTGAGTCCGAAAGCATACAACATAATTGAAAATGCTGATGAATAGATGACTTACGTTCATCAACATCCGGGGAGAGTTTCTTTCAACGAAACGGAGAAAGTGTGAAATGACTACTTTCTCCAAAGTTCCTACGGACTTTTGTCCCAAATTGGACGTATATACGTTCAATCTTGTCATACGCGGCTCACATTCCATGAATATCACCAAAATGAGCATCTGGCAGGTACCGTCCTAGAGCAGCTGTTATGCAAGTTTTTACCGATAATCATAAAATTGACAAGACGGCTTTTGCTGCAGAATATAGTGACTTCTATTACATCCGCATAACCTTTCCCAATAAGAAACTGTTTTCTTCGTATAGTGATGCCCCTGTTTAGGTGCATTATAATGTTAGTGTTTAATGTTGCTTCAGAAGTACTTTTTGTCTTAAATATTTTTATATTTGCAGGTGATTCAAAGTAATTGTAATAATTAGTTTCCCTTCGAATTACTCCATTCATTCGATCTGTTATTTGTAAAGTAATTGCAACCGCCAAAAGTGAAATTGTCCTATAAACCAAACCGTTTGGTTATCTTAAGTCATTCGTATATGGGCAGAACACTTTCATCTGAAATATCTCCACGAAAGGCAGAGAAGCGGACGGTTCTCTGTCATAGTAGAGTTAGGCTCGCGTAGCTAGTCCTCTGTGCAGAAGAGATGGAATTATATGTTGTAGAAAGAAGTCATATCTAAGAAACTTGCATATTTTATTTTTCTCGTGTATTTACATTCTTTCAGTTTATATGCGCCTTTACTTCTCACAAAATAACGAGATATATTTTTCTCTGCTAGTAGCTACCTTTGGTCGTTTCCGACCGCATTACATTTGCCGTTGACTCTAGATGGATAATACTTTGTCTCTGCCGATCCCAGATTTCACGTCGAAAGAAAACATGTGCTCCACATAATTCATTTCGCAGTAGGCGGTCGTATTTCCACCGTTGGTATATTTACTTGTACGAATATTGTTCGTAACCGTAAACATTTTTCTCTTGCTGTTCATCTCCTTAATATTATTAAACACATATTTTCCCTATAACTCTCCTCGTGAAGTGTTTGAACTACTGTGCTTTATTATTGTTAGTACCATTAGTTTTTATTTCAAGTTGATCTCTGAATTTGTATTTTGTATTACCGTTATATTTGTTTGTTCAATATGTTTCACAATATTGAAGATCAACAAGTTCTCATATCCATTAATATAAGCGACTTAGAGCTAATGTATAACGTTAATTTTAGTCTTGTTTCATCCGTAAAAGTTCCTCTGAAAATCTGGAACACTTCTTTTAACACCCTTAATTTGAAAACCATACGTAGGCAGAGGACCTTCAAGGATTGCTCATTTATTAACTTCATTCATAATGATAATTTGGATCAAATTTATTTACAAATTTTGTACTCAGTCCATTTAATTTTTATGATAGCGCTAAAATTACAGCCTTGCGCAACCTAGGGCATCTGTTCAAAATCAATGAATAAGAGATACGTCAATACTTTTATTTACTATCTTTTAACAAGCAACAGTGCAATTGCTTTCCCTAATATTGTTCTAAACCATGGCACATTTCATCGATCAATTTTAATCGTTGTAACACGTGATTATTAGGTTGCTTTATTGTCTATTGTGTTTTTGTTACACATTTCACAATTGATTTTATACTAACGATAGGCCAGAAACTTAATTAACGTAACTCATAACCGTGTGACAATGCAATATTTACTCGCATTCGTTTTTGCTACGCAGCGAGTTGGGCTCATATTCGGCTGCACGGCGCATCGAACTGGCCGTCGTCCATTTCGATTTGAGTTTTCCATGATTTTCCTAAATCAGTCTCGGCAAATGCCGGAATGGTCCCTGCGGCAGGGCACGGACGATTTCCTTCCACATCCTTATCATGACAATCCGAACTTCTGCTTCGCTCTAATGACCCCCTTGTCGAGGAGACGTTAAATCGTAACCTTCCTTCTTTCTTTCGTGTCTCGTGTGCAATAGAGCTTACTTTGTTCATGTTTCCGTGTGTTGGTACAAATTTTGCAGTTAATTTCAAACCAACTTCCCTCTGAACAAGAGACCGTGAACTTTCAACTTAACTTAGAACTGGATGACACTGCTTCATTAACGCCATTTCTTAATTGGTGTGTGGTGGAGGGTAATTTTTATACAACCTGCTGTTTTCGCCTGTTTCTCTTCCAGTCGTGAATGGCTTGCAGTTAAAACTATTTCTGGTAAGACTTAGTGTGAGTTCATATCGCCCTATCTTTTACCTTCGCGATCTTTTCGTGACTAATACATAAGAGGGGTCAAGTGAAATAGAAATAAAACAAATGTATCGAATGTCACTGTTGTATTCTCATAAAAACGGTTGAAACTGAATGAAAAATTTCACACATACAAAATTTGAAAAGTGTAAAATAATCATTCAGATGGAAAATGCATAGAAACGTGGTTTTAAAATAGACTAAGACGTATAATGTAACTTTTGTCCACTCGATAATTGGTACCGCGTTAAGGATAGTTCCAATAAATTTTCGAATTTTTAATAGCTATGTCAGACATCATAGTAACACTGGAACATAAAGTGTTCTTGCATCATGAGTAATGCTAACAGTAGCGTTTAGTGGCCACCAACGTGAAGGGGAATTCACTTCATTACCTTTCTGAAGTCGATATGAGGTATGACGCGGTGGGGGCAGCCACGGTCGTTTTGGTAAATGCGGCACAACGAGCGAGCAAGGCGCGCGCGTTGGAAACGGAGAAGGCGGAGCGCGCCTGCTGGAGGAATAGTTTTCGTTCTGAACAGAGGAAGCCATCAAAAGGAGCCTAACAGATATTCGGTAGACCTCTTGGAACGTACGCGTTTTGACTTTAAGATAAAAAATAAATGAAATTCACGAATTGCATTGAACATTGCAATGTATAGTAAATTAATGTCGTCCGCTATCTGCGACGACACCGATCGAATGATAATCTATCGACGTGAGATACCTGGCACCTAAAAGTCGCCATTAAGTTTGTACTTTGGAACCTATCACCGCGCTGTAATGAACACGTTGCAATTAAAACTATGTTTAAATCGCATCCGGTCATGAGACTACGTAACATTTTATGAAATCAACGAGGCAGGCAACAAAGACAGGTCCGGAATCCATTGAGCACCTCATCAAGGAACGTGCTCAAAAAATTCAAATCGAACGCTATTTATCGTAGCAAGATGTTCTGTCAATAACAGGTCGCTTGTAATTTCCATATTGGCCTGTGGACATTTTATTTTATTAGGAAGCAAACTCGAAGGAAACTGGACAAATTTGGGTATTTAGGAAGACTTTTCTGCGACAAATTGTGAGTCTTATTGTTAGTTAATGTTCAAATGTTTGTAGAACTTATGGGACTTAACTTCAGGGTAATCAGTCCCTAAGCTTACAAACTACTTATGAACTAGCTAAGACTAAGGACGGCAAAAATATCCATGCCCGAGGGGGGATTAGAACCCCCGACCGTAGTGGCCGTGCAGACTGTGACTGGAGCGCCTCAGTCCCCTCGGCCAGTTAGTTAATGGAGTGCAGTAAACATAACGATAAGTCCTGCATATGAATCAACCATAAACCGAGAAATAAAACTGGTAATATGCTCAATGAGGTATTGACAGATTTTTTATTTATTTATTATTTTTTTTTAATAGCTGGCCATGTGACATATGTGCAATTTGGAGAGCACAGTATCTCGAACCTGAATGGAATTACGGATCCGGATCCTAACATGGAGGACGCCAGCTACAAAAACTCGTTCATCAGGCCACCAATGTAATCAAGATTTTCCAACGTCGCAGTAGGGCCTATTGTTTCGCGACTTCGGTATCATGTAGATGTGTGTCTGATATGTAATTCTGCAGTCAGTTGATTTTTTCTTGTCACCTACATTAAATATTTTGAAAAATTAACATCATAATATGCTCATTGTAGTAGTTAACTGAATTTGTGTTCAAGAAGGTCGTTTCATACATTAACTACTCCTACTCTCTTTCACGTTGCGAGCAATCTGTCTCAGCTGTGAGTAAATAAATGAGGTAGGGTTTATAGCAGTAATGTCTAGCTGTATAATAGCCACTTTCTGAAAACCTAGCCAATGTAGAAATCGGGGCCGTTTTGTTGCAAAACCTGGATCTCATCATTTCGTCTCGTTACGTCTTTAATTTATCCGCTTACTGTCAAACAAATTCATCCGTGCCAACTGTCTCCTGGAAACATCATAGCAGATGCTGCAGCCACCTACTTCAAGAATATCAAGTGACATCAGAAACAAAACGAAAGAACATGTTCTTAAATGAATTTATCAATTATTCTAAAATGATGGTAAAATTTTAAATATAGATAGAACAACTTATTTGGAAATCACTTCAAATGTAGTCATCCCATGAAGTTAATAATAAATTCTGAAGCCGTGTCAGCGGCTTTTTTTATTAAGAATGTTGCTTCACTGGTCCAAACCCGTTATTACGTTTTTAAAGGCCCATCTTCAGGTGTTAATTTTTATCATATGAAAATTCATTATAGAGACACAAGATTCTAATTGCTTTCATCTGTCATGGGAATAAAATTTCATTAATTAGGAGCAGATATATGGAACCACTCCAACAGAAATCATCACTGTCATTCAGAATAAAAACCAAGGACATTAAAATGTGAGACAAATAGTCGCGTAATTTTGATTACTGTATTTTCAATTAAACCAGTAGATAGCCAACGAAGTGAAGGAGTACAAACCAAAGAAAACTGTCCAAAGAATTTGTATTTTGCTCATCTTTGCATCAAGTATTACGGCAAGGTAATACGAATATGCGCAACCTCCCAGATTCTCTGTTTTGTTACAGCTTCATGAGGACTAAATTCATTTACGTAATATTCCTTGAACGTGAGACGCTTTTGACAAAACTCAACGTAGATACAGTCCATCTTCGGAAAACGGTGCCCAGTATCATTGGAGAAAATGATGGTTCGCATTACTTTTTCGTTTTGTTACAAAAAGCACTCACTGAAAGTTGATGAGGGTAAGTTATCAAATCATCATCATTTCTTCTCAATGCATGGCTAACAGCCAATTGAGGCCAGATGTTAGTAGGATTGAGAATATTGTGGACTGTCACTTTCAAGATGCGAAGTGTTTGATACCTTACTGTTTAGTGACGGATAATGCAACGTTCATTTCCAGTAACTCATAAAAAATTAGTTTTGTAGATATCTAACAAAGTAATTGTTTTAGTCATTTCTGGGGGGGAGGGGGGTGAAACTGAAATCGTGATGGAAGTTTATATATCTCAGACTTTGACCTGCAGTATGCTGCTGTATTTTTAACTTCTCTAGTCATTTGCTGAAATATCATAATGCTGTAAAACTTCAAAAAACTTAAACGCTAGTTTCGGCCTCATTGGACGAATTTAATACCTGCATCGTAAATGTGACGACGGAATCTATCAGGAGATAGCGCCGCATATTAACCGAAATGCGCGACTCCTCTCTAGAAGCCCGCATGAGACTAGCCCGATTTCGCGTCGCTTATCGCTACGCAGGTCTTCCTAGTACAGCTAAGAACTGGCAACATCGTTGCTGATATTTGGCAACACTGTGACAGTGCAGTTACTTCCTCAAGTGGTACTGAATTGTCTCACTAAGTTCACTTGACATTCCTTTTCTACTTTCATGACTAATGATTTGTAATGCCGACGTCAAATGAGAGACAGAAATTTAACTTTTGCAGTCAAGGAATGTAGTTATTTGTGTAGGTGACTTTCAGGTTCTTTCACGATGTGTTAGAGGCTAAGCATTGAATATATGAGAGACTGAGGGCAATTTCTGGCAGTGCGTGGTTGGCTGTGTGGTTCTGCTTGTGTCTTGTGATACAAGCCTGGTATGAGGCGGCAGTTCTAATCCTGGTTGGAGAAAGCGCGTTTGGGAATGGAATTTAATTTCATTTTATTTTACTTTATACGCTGCAGATTGCAAGAAGAAACTCTTTAACGGAATCATAAGAAAAACGTTATGCAATAAGTCTTTCAGAAAGGTCGACTTCAAATTATGGAAATAGTATTAGAGGTCTTCTTTGCTTCACCATACAAACGCCTTCGAAGAAATTCGAATTCACCTCCATTGATGTCAAATATCTCCTGTAGAAATAAGACATGAAGACACGAACCTTGCAGAGTGCCTGTATTGCTTTAGAACGTGCACTGAAACGCATTCACATAATTTAGCTCATACATTTACCGTACGGAGTGAAACAACGACACTAAAACATTTTAGTGAGTTACATATTGTGTCTTGATGAAAACACATGAACTGATGACAATAACAAATTACATGAAAGGCTTTTCTGAAAGGAAAAGGATCGAGATTTAAACCACAAATAAGTGTTAACCATCGGAGAGTGCCATTGGATTGGACAATGACAATTTTTTGCCTCTCTAATGTATTATATGCTCATCATTCAAAATAGGTGGTCTGCTTCGTTATATCCTGTGTGAAATACGAATCGCAACCTTTTTTGTGGATCACCACTTAGCAACACTACAGCATTTTACGTATCCAGGGCGATGAGCGGCGGCAGGCGCTGTGGGCAGAGAGCGAGGCAGCGCTGTGTAGCGCCGCCACCGCTGCTGCCGGCGAGTGGGCCGCGGAGAGCTCTGCCAAGTGCTGCGGCCAGAGGCAGCGATGTTATTGGGCCCAAATGTTATTACCAGTGTATCAAAAAATGATATACGTTACGCATATGCTCCCCTTACACATGTGGCATCAGCATGAACGAGTGACGTGAATTTAAAATTTTTGTCAACAGTCGGTTTCGATCGCTAATACTGAACATGCAAGTCGCGCACTTTACCGCAAGACCAAGGTGGGAGCTGAGCCACTTGTCTTCTAACTGCACACAAGAAGTGCTGTATGAACTCCCGCAGTCTGCAGTGTTGCCAGGTTGTGCAGATAGCTGGACTTAGAGCGAATCAGCGCGGCCACTTTTATTGTCCCATGTCGCGATCAGCTCGGACTTAGGCTCAGCGGCGGCCGGCCGGCGGCCAGGTTTTTTGTCAAAGAGTGTACATTCGTCAGCCAATAGTAACCAAACCTTACCGCCGCGCAACATGCAAGTAAGAATTTTTGAAGCAGGAAATTAAATATGCGGTAATGTTTTCATACACGAAACAGCGCAATGTTTACAAGATGTGAAAATTAACGTGTTAACATGAAGTTTCAATTATTTTATTTTCGAATTCACTTGATTACACTTTCAGACAGACGATAAAATAAATAAAACATGCTAAACCTGCTCTATGGTTGACAGGTTCTTGTATGTACCCTTGTCCGGTTAGTAACAGTTATTGGCCTCGTAAAATATGGATTTAGAATTAGTTGGGGACTGTTTTGTACAGATCATAGGGTAAATAAAACATACTATACCTGCTCTATGGTTGACAGATTCTTGTATGTACCCTTGTCTGAGCAGTAAAAGTAATTGGCCTCGTAAAATGATGATTTAGAATCACTTTATCCTCTCAACTATATAGTACTATAGCATGTTTTACTTATTTTATATCTACGAAACATCTTCAAAATTACGAAAATATGTAACTTTGGTATGAAACATTTCTTTCGTGTCATGATATATAGCGCTTAATTGGCAAGAACGAAAATGAGTTGAAAATTGTTGAAAAACGTTAATATCTGAAACAAATACTGATCAGATTAGGAAAATCAAAGTTCAGTTTTTGATAATGCTATCAATGTCTCCTCCCATAATCGAATGAAGCAGAGACTGTCATCGTGCTCTCATTGTATGGTCAGACTGTTCATTTTACTTCAATTTTGCACATCTATACGCAGTTGTTCCACGATTTTAACGATTACTGAGAGAGTAGACATAATTTCCTCGTACTTTGAAAAAATCAAATGTTTGTTAAGCTTATGGGACTTAACTACGGGGTCATCAGTCCCTAAACTTACAAACTACTTATGAACTACTTACGAACTAGGACGGCACAAATATCCATGCCCGAGGGGGGATTCGAACCCCCGACCGTAGTGTCCGTGGTGACCGTGACTGGAGCGCCTCAGTCACCTCGGCCACCGCGGCCGGCCCTCGTACTTTGAGGCTAATAGAAAGAACCCGTTAAAGTTACGCCAATCTGTTCCCTGATAGAAATCTTCCTTCTACAACGACTTTTCGCAGTATTTTCCTGCTGTTTACTGAAACTGAAAATGTTAAACCCAGAGAAAGAGTCCAATGTGTGTTTGTTTGATATTTTGCCGCTTTTCAACAATTATCAACTCGTTTTCATTTTTGCTGGTTACAGTGCCACCTATCATGAAACGAAAAAAAATGTTACAAGGAAAAGTTGAATATTTTTCATGGACATTCCAAATCTGCAATAAAATTATGGTTTCTGTTTGATTTCAATGTCACACCCCTCCAGCCCCCGGTAATGGGGCAAAGGAGTCGAGCTTTATGTTAATGGATGTCGCTCTTCAAAGTGAACAACTTTTTAAAAAATCAGATTTGTATTTTTCCAAATAAAACAGTTTTAAATGGCGCACCATGTATAAGGCAACATTTCAGAAGTAGTACTATAGTTCAATTTTCTTAGTTCTGACATACATCTACATTCATACTCAGCAAGCCACCTCACGCTGTGTGACGGGTGGTACCATTGCCAATTCCTCCTATTCCAGTCCCTAAGGTTCGCAAGAAAAACTGATTGCCTGTATGCCTCTGTGTGGGCCCTAACCTCTCTGATCAAATACTTGTGGTCGCTTCGCGAGCTATACGTAGGAGGAAGCAATATATTGGTTTACTCTTAATGGAACATTTTGTCTTGGAACTTTGACAAAAGCGCGTACCGCGGTACAGAACGCCTCTCGTGCAGCTTCTGCCGCTGGGGTTTAGGGCTATTCTATACGAGCGCTACAATCGCGGCGTTGACATCACCGCGTTAACGTCGGGTGACTGGAGCAATGGCACTACAATGATACAAACTATACGAGCGTTTTGGACGTCGGTGTTTCCGCGTTAGCCCGGCGTTGAGCGCTAGCAACGTGGCCGGAGGCGTAAAACCGCGACGTCAGTAACGTTGGTACCCTACTATACGACGTTAGTAACGCGCAGAGACTGAGCTTGTGTCAGTGAAGTTATTTGTCGCCGGTCAATTTGTTTGATACGCAGAAATTTTTATATGAAATTGAGAAGCAGTCTGCCATTTATGAAGTCGGATGAAAGGACTACAGCGACAAACAATTGAAGGCGAAGTGCTGGAACGAAGTGCCGGCCGCGGTGGCCGAGGGGACTGAGGTGCTTCAGTCACGGTCACTACGGTCGGGGGTTCGAAACCCCCTCGGGCATGGATATTTGTGCCGTCCTTAGTTGTAGGTAGTTCATAAGTAGTTTGTAAGTTTAGGGACTGATGACCCCGTAGTTAAGTCCGTTAAGCTTAACAAATATTTGAACATTTGCTGGAACGAAGTCTGCGAAGCCATGCACCCCAAATGGCATGTGATGAGTGCCGCTGGTAAGGATAAAGCAGGTCTGTAAGAACTATACGAAATCTAACTCTCCATTTTGTGGACACCAAGAGAATTTTGATGATAGCACATATCAATACAAATATTATGTAAACAGTAATTTTTTTCCAAATCACATGCTTTGATTACAACTTTGTGGGTCTATGTTGCTGAAAATCTTACTAGTACTTATGGCAGGGGACTGTATTTCACAACGTCAAGACGTACTGTACCGCAGTCTCATGGTCGTTTATTTTTTTAATTAATTAATTTATTTATTTTTTAAATCAAGATCACAATACCTACCTTACGAAATATATGTTCAGAAAGTAAACAGTGCATTTAACATAAAAAAATAATCAAACAAAGCGAAGTAACAAGAACAACTGACTTACTTTTATCCAATGATGTACTTACACACAGTTTTATTTCAGGTAAAGAACTAAGGGACAATTTCGTAAGGGAATTCCGTTTATTAAAAAAAAAAAAAAAAAAAAAAAAAAAAAAAAAAAAAAAAAAAAACACTAGACCGGTGTGCCTGCAACGAAGGACAAAAAATACGTGTACTTTGACCAACTGTCTTTCTTAATTCCACACGTAAGAGTTTGTGGAAATACTATATCCAATATTCCGCCACTGGAGAACGAAACTGTTTTAGGAAATGAAACAGGAGACCTCCCAGAGGCCTGTGTGGCAGCACCTCAAACATTGTCATCCACCGAAAAGCGAGAACTGCAGCAGGACAGGACAACAAAACGTCCAGATGCAGGCAGGGCGCTAGCCTCGGAATCTATTTTTTTTTTTCATCACTGTGTCGTTCTTCCTTATATGTTCACATAAGGCATTAAGCAGTTCGTCAAAAGAAGCAACCGACATTATATAATAATGAAAGGATTTCTCTTCGAACATTCGGTGTTGCTGAAACATTAAATGAAACTGTCCTGTTGATAGTCTACTTGCAAGCACCGGGTGTGTACCCCAACGTCTCGCTTTTCTCTTTTTATTAGACTCTTCATACATTTGTAATATATATAGACTGGCACAGCCCAATTGGATAGTGTTCATTTTGAAACTGTAATGTAAAACCAACGCCAACGCCCCAAACACGCGGTGTATAGTATACGCCCAACGCTAACGTCGCGTTAAAACGCGGCGTCTCTAGCGCCCTGTATAGTATGCAAATTTAACGCCTAATTTTCAGCGTTAACACCGCCGCGATATCAGCGCTCGTGTAGAATAGCCCTTAATGGTATCTGACGCTTTCACGCTGAGCCCGTAACGAAGCATGCTACTCTCCGTTGGATCTTCTGTTAGGGTTGCCAGATCTCCGGGCGCCGCCCGGAGTACTCGGGCTTGGAATGAATTCTCCGGGTCTACGGGCCAATGACTCTCATCTCCGGTCTTGAATGTAAACTTCATTATAGCTTTCTTTTTTTACGACGCTTTTTAAGTACTATGCTCATGTAGCGACGATCTACATCGAACTTAACGTAACTTAAAACTAAGGACGAACACAACATCCATGCCCTAGGGGGGGATTCGAACCTCTGGCGGGAGCAGCCTCGCACACCGTGGCAAGGCGCCTCAGTGCGCTCGGCCATTCCCGGCCGGCTCCTCTCTAGTAATTATGAATAACTTTATATAAATGTCAATTTCTTATTGCAACAAAACGCTACTTCTCTATTCTTCCTCTGAAAACTTTTCATAGTTGCGTCGGTAGTAATCGGCTAGCGCATTATTAAGCAAACACTGTTGCGGCAACTTGTTAACTAGCGACGTCTATTATTTGTGTTCGTTCGTTCATTGTTTGTTATCAGTTTACCGGCAATTTTTGGAATACTCGGATCGTGTGAGAACAGACAAGCTTACATTAACTCAGATTAGAGAGTAATACAGTGAAATGAAGAGACGATATCTTAGTTCGTTCCGTGAAGAATGGCCGCAGGAAGAAAATTATAGCCGGCCGCGGTGGCCGCGGGGACTGAGGCGCTTCAGTCACGGTCTGCACGGCCACTACGGTCGGGGGTTCGAATCCCCCCTCGGATATGGATATTTGTGCCGTCCTTAGTCTTAGTTAGTTCATAAGTAGTTTGTAAGTTTAGGGACTGATGACCCCGTAGTTAAGTCCCATAGACTATACAAACATTTGAACATTTGAAGAAAATTATAAAGTGTGGCTACAAAAAGCCGATACTGATGATTGTATGTATTAAGTGCAGAATAAGCACTATCTCATTTACTTGCTGGGAGGGAGGAGATGATTAGGGTTTTTTTTTTTTTTTTTTTTTTTTTTTTTTTTTTTTTTTTTAAGAATTCACGTGTAATCCTGGTTGGGGGGGGGAGTTTTTTCTCCGGGCCTGCCTCGAGTTCAATCTGGCAACCCTATCTTCTGTGTCTTTTATCAACCCAGACTGATGAGCAATACTCAAGCGAAGGAGAGTCTTGTAACTCACTTCCTTTGTCCACCGTCCACGATCACAGTCCCAGAGACAGCATCGAACGAGTTTACGAGGGAGTTTTGAAACGGCTGCTGCAACGCATCCGGCGTGTTCGACCGGAAATGTACGACGGTAGACAGTGGAATTTCCTGCACAAAGGGCTCGCCTGCACGCTGCGATCTGCGTGCTCAACTTTCTCGCTAGACGCGAGGTCACTGTGCTTCCTTCTTCTATAGATTTGGCGCCGGCAGACTTCTGTGTCCCCGCCTTAACCCTCGTGTCCACATTGGGTTACCCGGGTAACCTTTCTAACTGTAACAGCCCATTTTTGAGGTGTATTAAAACAAGTGGACACAAGCCTCAGGTTATTCCTCATTTGCATCTTTTTAAACGTCATTACAACAGGAAAAAATTAAATACTTTCATAGAAGAGCATTTAAATGGGAAGCAACAGAACACATCCTCTAATCTATATTTGTGTTACTCAGGTAACAACATATCTCCATTATAACAGGTGTGAAGTTCATAAATGTAATACTTTATTTTATATAATATTTCGATTGTTTTATTATTTATTAGACAACCATTTACGAAGATTTGAATTTAGCATTTAAAAAATGTCAGATATTGCAGCAGCTCACTCCTATTGTTCACATTGTCAAGTCTTAGCGATAGGCTTGCATGATAGAATGGGAATGCATTTGTTTTCCACGTTTTCTTTGTGTGTTCGGTGTCAGAGAATCTTACTCCAGCTGTAATCAGCATAACAAGATATGGTGTCAAATTCTTCAGTTGTCAATGACTCCCACACTTTCCCTGGTACTTCTGAATTGATATTATGGTCTTTGAATACCTGATTTGCCTTTCCCCCCAGGGGGCCCACAGCTCTTTTGTGGGTACGTGTGTGGCGCGCACGGGTCCCCGAGCCATTGCAGCCTTTTTTCCTGCTTTCCCCAGGCTGCATTACCCCTCCTAGTTCCCCCTCCTTCCCATCCCAATTCCTCCTTCCCACCCTCTCCAACCCCGTCTCTCGGTGTTACTCTAGATGACGGCTTGGCTATCCCATGGTACCGATTGTCCTGCACTTTGGTTTTGTCTGCTGTGTACACCAGTTTTTGGCCCAGTTTGGTCCCCCTCGGGGTTTGACCTTCCATAACAAAATTGTCCGATAATGTGTGAGCCAATTGGGGAAGAACTCCCGACCTAGCCCCTACGGCGTGGGTCCTATCCTTTCCTTTCCACTTCCTTTCCTTGCTGTAGCCCCCATCCCCCGCTAGGTCCCCAGCGCGTGTAGCCAGTCCGTGTGGGGGGGCTGTTATGTACCCTTTGGCTGAGCCCCCTGACACCACAGGGATCACACTACTGGTGTCTGAGCTGCGACCTCTCCATGAAAGCCAAGGAGTTGATGCCTGTCCTCAGGGTATCAGAACTCCCGGCAATGGCCATCGTGCCAGGTGGCCTTTGCTGAGGCTGGGTGGCGCCCATGGAGAGAGCCCCTGTTTCGGAGTGGGTGACACCAGGGCGGACGTCTAGCACTATGAAAAGAGTTAGACTCCAAAATGGTCGTGCATCGGCCGTCTCTCAAGACAGGAAGAGATCGTTTAATGCTGCTCCTGCGGATACTAGGATGTTTTCCTCCCTTGCTACCCCTTGGGAAGAAGGCCAGGCTCGCCGGTTAGGAGCAAAACCCTTTCCTCGCTACCTGGTTTGCACAAGGACTGATGGAGGAACTTTTACTATCACCAAACCGCTGTTCTTTGTCGAGACCATAGAGGACACGTTTGGTGAAGTGGAATCTATGAGTAAACTTAGATCTGGCTCATTGTTCATTAAAACAGCCTTGGCAGCCCAGTCTGAAGCTTTGCTCGCCTGCACCACCCTTGGCGACATTCCAGTAACAATACTCCCGCACAAATCCTTGAATATGGTACAGGGTGTGATATTCCACCGGGACCTCCTCCTTCAAACTGATGAGGAGCTTAGGGCCTATCTCTAGCGGCGTGGTGTACATTTTGTTCGCCGCGTTCAGAGGGGACCTAAAGATAACCGCGTCGATACTGGGGCCTTTATCTTGGCCTTCGAGGGGACACACTCCCAGAGAAGGTCAAGATAATGATATATCTATGTGAAGTGAAGCCCTAAATTCCACCTCCCATGCGATGTTTTCGATGTATGAGGTTTGGTCATATGTCCTCTCGCTGTACAGCAGTCCCAGTATGCGGTGATTGTGGACGCCCACTACATGAGGGGAGCCCCTGTGTTCCTCCGCCGGTGTGCGTCAACTGTCATCAACACCACTCTTCACGGTCGCCAGATTGCCCTATGTTCAAGAAAGAAAAGAAGATACAAGAGTACAAATCCCTGGAGCGTTTGACGTACCCTGAGGGCCGCAGTAAATATGAACGTCTGCATCCCGTGCAGATTGCGACGACCTTCGCTACGACGTTATCTTCTAACCTTTCACCATCCCCTTCCCACTCCCATCTCCCCCCTACATCCCGTTCCCACCCCTCCCTCACATCTCCCTCTCCTGTAGCTCCTGTAGCCCTCCCTTTGTGTCCCACCCCTTCCCAGCCGGAGAAGTGCACCCCTTCTCCGTCGCCTGCCGGTGACAGTGCCCCATCTCAGGGCCTTCCGGCGCTGCGTTCCCCAGATCGGAGATCTTCGACCTCCAGTCGGCCATCGGACTCCCAGTCAGTAACTTCAAAGGTCGCCCGATCTTCGTCAGTACCAGACCTAACTGACAAAAGTCCTCTCTCTGGGGCGGGTCCTGCCCGTCCCACATGAGAGAAAGAGAAAGAGAAGGAGAAGAAGAAGAAGAAACCAAAGTTACAAGATAAAGCCCCTCCGGTACCACCGGAGGTGCCGACTGTGCTTTCGCAACTCGCTCATCCCATTGAGCCTGAGGCTGATCAGCTATTTATGGATGTTGTCCCTTCTTCTTTGGTGACGGACGCTGACAAAGCGGCGTGACAGACATTATGCCATTCGCTTCCCGCCTAGATCCTCGTGATGTGATCATCCAATGGAACTGTAATGGCTACTACCGTCACCTCTTGGAGATTTAACAGCTAATCTCTCTTTCTTCTGCAGCCTGTGTCGTCCTGCAGGAATCGAGGTTTATGGATGCACATTCACCGACCCTCCGTGGGTTCCGTGCTTTTTGTCGGAACCGGGTTGGTCCCCTCCAGGCGTCTGGTGGGGTTTGTACTTTGGTCTGGACAGAAATTGTCAGTACCTGGATTCCTATCCAAACTCCATTGGAAGCGGTTGCTGTCCGGGTTCACTTGGACACTCCATTAACCGTTTGCAACCTCTACCTTCCCCCTGACAGGCCACCTACACTCGCGTCCCTAGTGGCCCTCCTTCAGCAACTCCCCCCTCCTTACCTCATCCTTGGGGACTTCAATGCCCACCATCCTTTGTGGGGCAGTGCTTATACGTCTAGCCGGGGCCGCCTCATAGACCAGTTTCTTGCTGACCACAATCTGAGCCTTCTCAACGATGGTTCCCCAACTCATTTTAGTGCCGCTCATGGCACCTTTTCTGCCATAGACCTCTCTCTCACTTCTCCTTCTCTCCTTCCTTTATTTCACTGGTCGGCGTATGACGACCTCTGCGATAGCGACCACTTTCCGTTGATCCTTTCACTTCCCTCACACCTACCACGAGCCAGGGTACCCGCTGGGTTTTCCGTCGTGCTAATTGGCCGCTATATACATCCCAGGTTGTTTTCCCATCTTCCCCCTCAGGCTGTATAGATGATATTATAAGCCAAATGACCAACATGATTACCCAAGCTGCCAACGCCGCTGTTCCCCGGTCGACAGGCCCTCCTACTCGCCGGCCGGTCCCTTGGTGGAATGCAGCTGTTGCCACAGCCATTCGCGAGCGCCGTAGGGCCTTGCAACATCTTAAGCGCCACCCATCCCTCGCTGGTCTCATAAATTTCAAACGTCTGCGTGCCAGAGCTCGTTACTTAATCAAACAAAGTAAGCGGACATGCTGGGAGCATTTTGTCTCCTCGTTGGGCTCTTCTGTCCCTCTGACAAGAGTGTGGGCTATGCTCCGATCTATCCAAGGTAGCTGGCGGCCGTCTTCCGCCCCTGGTCTTGCCCTACCTGATGGGGTCTGCACAGAGCCATCTGTTGTTGCAGAACATCTTGCAACTCACTTCGCCAATGTATCAGAGACAACTTCATATCCGGCGACCTTTCTCCTTAAGAAACACCAGGCCGGAACCTTCAAATTAGGCTTTACTTCTCACCAGGTGGAACCATATAACAAACCTTTTACTGACTGGGAACTATCGCTGGCCCTCTCCTCTTCTCGTGATTCAGCACCTGGCCCTGACGATATCCATAATCAATTGCTGAAACACCTCAAACCCTCACAACGACAATTTCTTCTAAAAGTTTTTAACCGTATTTGGCTTCAAGGGGTCTTCCCCTCCCAGTGGAGGGAGAGTATTGTGGTCCCTGAACTCAAGCCTGGCAAGGACCTGTCGGCGCTGGACAGTTATCGACCAATAAGCCTGACAAGTGTCCCCTGTAAATTACTTGAACGGATGGTAGCCCGCAGATTATGCTGGGTTCTTGAACCCCGGGGACTTCTCTCACCTTACCAGTGTGGGTTCCGGGAGGGACGATCCCCTATTGACCATTTACTTCGACTGGAGACTGCGATCAGACAGGCCTTCTCTAAACGACATCATCTGGTAGCAGTCTTCTTCGATCTTCATAAGGCGTACGACACTGCTTGGCGTCATCATATTTTACGTTCTCTTCATGACTGGGGCCTCAGAGGCTCCCTACCAATTTTTATCCGTCAGTTTTTATCCCACCGCCTGTTCCGTGTCAGAGTTGGCTCTTCCTTTAGCTCCCCTCGGATACAGGAGAACGGCGTCCCCCAGTGCTCAGTGTTGAGTGTTACACTTTTTCTAATCGCCATCAATGGGTTGGTGAGCTCTGTTGGGTCACTGGTAACCCCGGCATTGTATGTCGACGACTTTTGCATATGGTACAGCTCCTACTCAGTAGCCTCTACTGAACGTCGGCTCCAGAGCGCCATTCGGCGGGCTTCAGTGTGGGCTACGTCCCATGGTTTCCAGTTTTCCTCGTCAAAAACGAGGGTGGTGCATTTTTGTCGTCATACTACAGTTCACCCTGATCCAGAACTGTTCTTGGGTAATCAGCGCCTGGAAGTTGTAGCACAGCATCGTTTCCTGGGTCTTCTCTTTGACAAAAAATTGACTTGGGTGCCCCATATTCGCCACCTAAAGATTAGTTGTATGAGGAAACTTAATTCCCTACGTTTCCTTGCTCCTTCATCTTGGGGTGCAGACCGAACAACTATCCTCCGTATCTATCGGGCTCTAATTTTGTTCCGATTGGACTATGGGTGTCACGTTTATGGCGCGGCAGCTCCTTCTGCCCTGAAATTATTAGACCCGGTTCACCATTATGGTGTCCGCTTGGCTACAGGTGCATTCCCGACTAGCCCGGTCGACAGTCTCCTTGTTGAGGCGGGAATCTGCCCTCTTCAGGTCAGGCGGCATCAGCTTCTGGCGTCTTATGCCATCGCCATCCGGCAATATCCTGATCATCCCGCTTACCAGGTTCTTTTTGCATATGAAGGGCTTCGACCCCCTGATACCCGGCCGCGGGCGGGCTTTCCCGTCGGACTGCGGCTTGCCTCTCTTTGCCGGGATTTCCATTTCCCTTCCCTAGATTGCGCCCCCCATTTCACTGCACGCACACCTCCGTGGATGGTGCCGCGACCACTAATTCGGGCGGATCTCTTCCAGGGCCCAAAAGCTTTAATTTCCCCCATGGTCTTTCGGCGTTTGGTGCGCCCAGTACTAGAAGAGTTTCAGGGAGCCTCTATCTTCTACACTGATGGCTCGAAAACAGCGGGCCACTGCGGATATGCTTTTACATCTCCTGTTGGGGCGGAATGCCATTCTCTGCCAGAGGCATGCAGTGTGTTTACGGCAGAGCTGATGGCGATTTATAGAGCCCTCTGTTTTATTAAACAGACTGCCGTGGAACGTGGTTTAATCTGTGCTGACTCCATGAGCAGTCTGCAGGCCATTGATCGATGTTCCCCTCCCATCCTTTAGTTATTTCCATCCATGATCTCCTTGCTGACCTTCATCGTGCTGCCTGCTCCGTTACCTTTCTCTGGGTGCCAAGCCATGTTGGTATTACAGGGAATGAAGAGACTGACCGGTTGGCTAGATCGGCAATTACTAGCTGCCCACCTCCCTTTCTAATTCCGGGTGCGGATCTGCGGGTGCAGATCAGATCTTTGCTTCACTCCTCATGGAATAGTAGTTGGAAAGCTACTGCCCCTTCCAATAAACTCCGCACCATCAAAGATACGACTGCAGCTTGGAGTTCATCTTTACGCCCTTCCCGGAGAGAATCAATTGTCCTCTGTCGCCTCCGTCTTGGACACTGCAGGCTGACCCATGGATTTCTTTTAACAAATGACAATCCACCACATTGTGATTGTGGAGCCGTACAATCCGTGTCTCATATTCTGACTGAATGTCCTCTCCATTCGACACTTCGTGGCGACTATGGCCTACCGCCTGCATTGCCTTTAGTTTTGGCGGATGACCACGGATGGTTGATCGCGTCCTTGACTTCCTCCGTGAAAGTAGATTTTATTGTCAGCTCTAGGACTCGCTTGGTCGGGGTGAGTGGGTTTGTGATTCTTGGCTGTTTGTGGGGTTTAGAGCCTTATCCCCACCAGTCCCCCACTCTTTTACATTTTAACGTAGTTTTATTTCTCCCTGCTCTAGAGCTGTGATACGTTGACCACTGTGCCGTTAGTAACTTGTGGTTTAGGGTAGTGGTCGCTCCTGGAGCTGTGGGAGCGGACACTGTAGCATTTGCTGCCCTGGGTGGTCTTAGCCTTGTTGGTGAGACGAATTTAATTCCTAATGTAATGGTATTTTGGCTTTCACCTATTTTTCGTTGGGTTCCGTGGCGTATACAATTTGAGGTTGAAGGGACTGATGACCTCGTTGTTTGGTCCCTCATGTCCACCACCACCACCACCACCACTGATTTGCCTTCCTGTTGGTTTCACGTATTATTATATTACGCATTTCATCTGTAAATATAGTCTTGAAAGTGTCTTATATAGAATGATGTACATGTTGGACCAACCCTTTGTCGCAAAATATTATGCTTCAACAACTTTCTTGTACCGAAGGATTCCTTATGCCATTTGGTTCCACCTTTGCCACATAGAATGCCTGCAGAAAACATAGTTGCTTCACTGTTTTCATCAGCTCTGTCATGTTAATTACTACTAGTATCACTTGTCTCTATTTCAACTCCAATATCACAAGTACTAAGAGCATCTTCAATGTCTGAAGCAGCAGCATCCTCCTATCTAAGAATCCATTCATCTGTAGAATCTTAGTTGTTGAAATTTGAAGTAACATACTCTTCTGTATCAAGAGCCAATCACTTTGTAATAAATTTCGTTGCTTTATCTGCTGTATTCAGATTTGGAGAGTTCCAACTTATCATACATGAGAATCTAGAAAGGATGTTCACAGTAACAAAGCTTACACAATAATTCACAGATCACAACGCTGTGAAACAGTAGCAACTGTAGCTAGCAACAATTAGGATACCTTGCTGCAACAGTTGTGTGTATACCCAGGGCTAAGTGTTGCCAACCGTGACTGTACGGCAATTAATTCATTGGGTTACCCAGGTAACCTGGTTATAAAACAGGGTATAAATTTTTGATTGTGGACACAATGGTTAAATTAGCCCTGAAGTCACGCTTCGCAATGGTTGCGGAGATCCAACAACGCGTGACCTCGGAGTACCGAGCGATTCCACAAGAATCGTTTGCTGACAATTTCCAACAGCTGTACAAACGACGTCAAAAGTGTGTTGTGGCCAATGGCAATTACTTTGAAGGACAGAGAAGGTATTTTGTTTATAACTCGAACTTTTCAAACGCACCTTGAATTAAAATTGTCACTGCCCATTCGCAGAAAGCTGCTGTGATCATCAGGTTGCGCCTAACATTTCCACTGACCCACTGACAGATTTTCATGCGTACCTTTCATTCTCATTTTAAATAATTCCCTGTAACAGTCGCACTGGCTGCGCGGGAATGGCCGCGCGGTCTAAGGTGCCAGGTCACGGATTGCGCGGCCGCTCCCACCGGAACTTCGAGTCCTCCCTCAGCCACGGTGTGTGTGTGTTGTCATTAGCATACGTTACATTAAGTAGTTTGTAAGTCTAGGAACCGATGACCTAAGCAGTTTGGTCCCTTTTGTTTACAAACATTTGAACAGCGTATTGTTTTATTCTTTTTCTATAAATACTCTATCACAGTCAATATAAGAAATATTTTATCTGCACTTCCATTTCCATTAGAACCAAAATACAGCATACACGAACAGTGTCTGCTTGAGAAGAGAGGTTAAATGTTCAAACATTATTTGTACGTGTATGGTGTATCAACTATGACCAATAAATCTGATAGTGCAACACATTTTTGGAACAATACAGAAAAAATAGATATCTGTATTTAGTCTGTGGTCATTATCTTATTCCACAGATGTGGTCGCAAACATGCAAGGTTGAAAAACTTGGTAAAAACATAGAAAACAATTTTTACGCCATCGAACACATCGTACAAAATCTTATTTTTTAAGTCGGTTTTTTCTTTGTATCAATTAAAAAGAAAAATTCATTTACTTTCCTTAAAATTTCTCTTTTGTTGGGAAGTTTAGAAGTGAACCGTACCTCATCGGAGAGGACAAGTGGTGATCAAAATTTGAATGAGAGTCTATCCAATCTTTTCTATCAGTAATTTTACATTCTTGTTGTATCAGGTAGCGCTGTTTTGCAGACGTTTAATGAAGATTTTTACTTGATAGTAAAAGTACACATGTATTTTGATTCGATCTACCGACCTACGATTATGTAATGGTCAATGTACATCACTAATGAATTAGTCAAATGACAGTAGGTTAATTCGCCCTTACTACAATTAACTGAAGGTCCCCTTCAGGGGGCTCGCGGTTCTTTCGTGAGTACGTGCGTGGCGAGCACGGGGCCCCGAGCTAATATAGTTTTCCTTCCTTCTTTACTTCCCGGACTGCATTTCCTTTCCCCCTCCCCTCCTTTCCTATCCTCACTCCTTCCCCTCCCCACCGGGGACTGATAACCTCAGTAGTTTAGTCTCCCTAACCCAACCAAACAACCCAACCCAACTGAAGGTCCACGAAAAACTTCTGGAGAGGTTTTGGGAATAGCTTGCAATGGCTTTGGCTGAGTGCTATTTGAGTTGTGACTTCATGTACAATAAATAGTCTATTAAAAATACCAGAATGTGATAGCCATGTCTCTCCTCATCAGTGAGTGTGAGTTTATCACGAATGCATCTGCAGCTGCTGCCTTCATATTTATGTGAAACATCGAAAGTGACAGGAAACCGCAACGAAAAGTTCATTGGTGGACGACAGATCTGTATCGCCAAAGAACGTTTCCAAGTGAACACTGTTGCAAGATATACCTTTCGAAGTGGTCTAAAATACAGTAAAAGATTGTACACGATTGTTATTACATGAATTCAAACAATGAAATACGATGATCGAATCAAAATTTTAAAAACCTCAACACTCACTTTCGTGAAGTTGTTTGTTAGTGACAGGAGACTCCTATGCAAGTTTACAGTACCTTTTTTGTGTCTCCAAACAAAGCATATCAACTACAGGACCTGAGTTTGTGAGCCTTCACCCACACTCAGAAATAATATATAAACATATGGAAATAAAACATTATAACCAAATAATTACATAGAACTCAAATTTTTATTAAACATTTTTGTATCTTCCAATGTACCCACCATCTGGTTGGCATCATTCTTGTCAGCCATAAACTCAAACTCGCGGAAAGCAAACCACTTGGAGTCATAACCAGTTGCTGCAGTTGTGTATAAACAAAAAAACTGTTCATTTTATGTACCACTAGCTGTAAACCCGGCGTTGCCCGGGTGTTTATTTATCCTACACTCCTGTAGTCCACATGCCCTTCCCCCCTCCCCCCTCTCTCAGCATCCACCTCTTTCTCTCCCATCTCTGTGTTCGTTTCCACCTAACCCTCTCTCTCTCTCTCTCTCTCTCGGAAAAGTTCCCTGCAAGGTACCCTCTGTCATGTACCAAACAAACATTTATGTACCCAGTGATCTTTCACTTGGTTTAAAGGTCATGTGTGTAAAAATCCATAAAGATTTGAGCAAAACTATGCATTTTGTAAAATTCCATAAGTTAAGTACCCTGCACCATGCACCGAACGAAATTTTATACGAACAGTGATATTCCTCTTGTTTTTAAGGTAGAGTGTGCAAAATTTCATCAATATCGGAACACAACTATAGATTTCTATGCAAAAGAAACGCAGGATCACATTGAAAACCGCACTTTGTTGTTCTCAAATATTCCAGTTTTATTCAATACAACCCTTGTTCTGAAGGAAAAAAAAAAAAAAAAACTGTGAAATCGGTCGAGCCGTTCTCAAGTTATGGCGCGACCAAGTTATTTAGGGTTCCATTTTATGTTGCAAACTACCATCCCCCATGCACCGTATGAAACTTAAGGTAGACGGTGACCTTCCTCTTGTTTTGAAGGTCAAGCGTGCGAAATTTCGTGAAGATCGGAATGAAACTGCAGATTTCGTGAGTCTGTAGGAGAAGTATGCGCCGCCATGTACCTATCACAAAACACTTTCTTGGCTGACGTTTTGTACCTGTAAACTACCTTCCTGCCAAATTTCAGCTTCATAGGTGAAGTAGTTTTCGAGATTTCGTGTTTAGTCAATGAGTGAGTGTCCTTTCGCTTTTATATAGACAGAGATTAAGAATACAGATTGCTTAATTTTGGATGCAAGAGAATTAAGGGAGACTTGCAGACAAAAATAAATAGTAACATGCAAATCCGTAATGCTAACTTTATTTGATACAAGGTCGTGATGCCTGATGCGACAGCTTTACGGCATCTACAGCGATACTGTTGTGAGCGGTAGACTTCTTTTCGTTTCATCTTTTTGTGTGTGTGTGTGTGTGAGTGGGGGGAGGGGTCAGTTACGAAACGCTTCATAATCGTCCGAAATTACATGCAAAGTTTATTGCAGGTCCCTAACTACTCCCATTTTCCAATAATTGACGCATAAATCTGGGTATTCTCACGCGGTGTCCTTTCATTATTTATGACATCATATCTCTTGAACTATGTGTCGTGCTCTTTTCTTTCTGGGTCAGGAACCTTCGTGGGCGTACGGTGAACAGTTCACCAAAGTTTCATTGTAATCGAATGAATAGACGACATCTGTAGTTACTGCATAAACTCATTACTCAGCCCATAACTACTACATTACCAGAGTTTGTATTTATCAGTGTATTCTCACAATTAGTAATTACCGTAAAGTTGGCCCTTTTTACTTTTTACTTTTATTCAAGTGCGCCTCGGTTGCACGGTGGTAGAGTGCCAGACTACAAATCCGAAGGTCGCGGGTTCGATCCCCGCCAGGTCCCAGGATTTTTATCTGTCACTTCCCACTTCTTTCACCTCTGGCAGTATTGCTCATGTGAAAAATACCGAGTAGCACCGTGGTTCGGAACCCACGTTAAACTGTAGGTCCCCCTATAACTGGCTGGGTAAGTCAGTTCGAAGGTCGGAGGAAGGCAACGGCATACCACCCCCAAACAGGACCATGCCTAGTAAAGCACTGTGGTGTTCAAACCAATCTTCGGATTGTTGACTGCTTTACCTTTACATTTTAATGTGAAGACGAAAACTAAACATTTTGATTAAATTAGAGAGCATTCTCTCTGGTATATTGTACACCAGGCTGTGCCCCTGGGGCGCTATCGCCCGCGGCCAGTGCCCCGGGCGCCTCGGCCTACTGCTTCGTGTGGAAGGCAGTCAACAGGCGTGAGGCTAGAGGTGGACGGCGCTGTTTAACCTCGACTGGGAAATAGATTTCTTTTGTACTGCTTTCGAAAATCATGCCAAATGTTTCATTGGAACCTCATGTATTTAAAAAAGTATTCGATTGAACGGCACTTTAATACCTGTCACAAAGATCAGTTCGAAAATTTGTCGCAAGAGGAACGCCATTCAAAGCTTGAAGAACTGAAACAAAATTTCAGGCAAGTTAAGTGTATCCTATCGTATGACTCATTATTTCTAAAGATGATAAATAAAATTATATTTTACAATCTCATATGTCGCTTAGCAATGTGCTAGTTACAGAATATCAGATTCTCAGCAACAAGGAACATTTCGTTTCGGTTAATTTTTATATTCTGGTTGTATTAAATCGCGTCGCACAGACATAGGGAAATGTTACAGGTGCGTCATGTTGTATCAATTTCTGAGAAGCCGTCACAAATGCTGTCTCCGACAGCAAGGTGTCATTAAGAGTCATCCTTTGTTTTTGTGTATTCGCGTTTTGACGGCTGGGAAAAAAGTTGTAGTTTGAACCAAGTTTTCAATTAAAACGCAAATATCAGTAGATAAAAATTTATTATGCGATCTCATTTCGGTGTCTTTGCTAGCGTCCATGATCGCTTTTCAGAAGAACTGAAGGAAAACGCAACTAAACTCAACCTTTGCTAGTTTTTTATTTGGGTTTCAATGAATGAAACAATTTTTAAAATTTTAAGAGTTTTAAAAAACAGGAATTTAAACAATTAATTGAACCTTTTTCTGTCATTGTAGGAACAGGAAACAGGTGCCCAAAGTTTGCGCGCCAGTTGCAAATGCTCGATGAGAATTGCGAAAGCAGTGAAACCCTTTGCGGCCGGGAATCTCGACTCGGTAGCTTGAATTTGTCCAGCAATTCTCACAGAAAAATTTGAAAAAGAGTTCTTTCGCCTCAATCTGTTGCAAGCCGAATCGAAGTTATGGCCTCAAATATGGAGCAGCAATTAATAGAGAGAGCGGCAAACTTCATTTCATTTTTTATCGCTCTTAACGAGTACACGGATGTTTCGGACATATCTCAGCTTATCATATTCATTCGGGGTGTCGACGACAATCCTAAGTGGATGGCGATATTGACTTTTTTGAGTGACGTAACTAGTCATTTAAATACTTTGAACACTACACTCCAAGGCGAAAATCACACTATTGTTGATTTAGTGTAGACGATTCAAGCATTGCAAAAAAAAAAAAAACTTATTTTGTGGAAAAAACAGTTGTGCGAGCAGATTTGTGGATACTTACCTGTATTAGACAGCGTTAAAGAAGATGTGGATTTTTCAGATTATTTACAAATCATTTGTGAATTACAAGAAGAGTTTGAAAACAGATTTTTGGAGTTAAGTGAGCTTCAGCCGGGCATAGATATATTTGTTCGCCCGTTTTCCCTTCGGGCAGAGGACGTCTCACAAGTGTTTCAACTAGAGCTGCTTGCTCTGCGCCGGCCGAGGGGACAGTTGGGCTCCGGCCGTGCACCGGCTCGGGCGTTGTTTACGTCCCGGCGCGCGAGTTGTTTACGCGGAGTGCGTAGCGGTGTAATTTAGTAGTGCACAGATCCAACTATGGCTTTTTCATACCGTAAATCGACACTGCGATTCAGTTTCAATAACGACTTTGGACGACCAAAGGCCTACGAAATAGAACGCTTTCAACGAGATGAGGTAAAAATCGAGCCGGACGTTCTGGTAGGAATACACTTGTCCATAGTCAGTAGCGTCGTTTACTGCAAGCTCATTGATGAAGCGGCATGTGATAGAATATTACAACGACACTAACAGGGTCTCCGTTTTTGCCATTCAGACGGAAATGTCGGAGCGGTTATAGTGGATCACGCCGGAATGGGATTAAGAACAATCCGCGTCTTCGAGCTACCGTTCGAATTGCCTGAAAAACTGGTGACAGAGGCTTTGAGCCCGTACGGCACGGTTATCTCACATGAAGCCGAGAAATGGGCGACTTTTGCAACATATCGTGTCCTGAACGGCGTAAGACAGGTAAAGATTGAATTACGCAAACACGTTCCGTCATACCTGTATATCGGCGGCTGTAGGGCAATCGTTATCTACGACGGACAACCGAGAACTTGCTCGGGGTGTGGAAAGGAGGGACACGTGAGGTCTGAGTGTACGCAAAGGAGGCTATTACAACTGCCACGTGATGATCCACAACAGCAGCAGCATGCGACGGTGCTCCCCTTGACGTATGCTGCGGCCTTTCGCGGGGATACGAGAACCACACCAGAACCGAACCAGCGTGTAACGACGGAAGACCAATCTAACGAATCAAAGCCAGAAGAGGCGGAGATGGATCATGAAAGGCGGTCGCAGGACGTTATGACTTCGCCACAGCCCTTGCAGGACGCGGCGGAAATGGAAGTTGACAGTGCGAAGGAGCAGGACGTGGACTTGAAAAACGACGATCAGGAGGCTGTACTGACCTCAGATTCGGAGGTCCGACAACGGAAGCAGCGAGCGCCAAAACGGCGGAGGAAACGCCGCCTTTCGTCCGACAAAGACAGCAAGGAATCAGAGACGAATGACGAGGTAACCCACAGCAAGGAGCAACCAACAACGGCCGCGCAAGAAATACCGAGCGAAGAGAGACGTGGGGCGGCGACCTGTGTTCAGAGGAACGACGTAACACAAGACGAGGTGGAAACAGATAAAGGATCTTTGACTGTTGAGAACGTCAACCGGACAACAGAACATGGCGCCGACAGAACGCATTTGGACTGGGCAACAGAGGCGACTCAGTACGCAGACGAGAACGAAGGAGTAGCAGACAAGCACCCCGGCGGAATGAGTCCGGGCGGCCATTTCGACTAACGTATGACAGCAAGTGAGGGCGATTGGGGACTGGGATGGGGCACAAGGAGGATAGGAGGTGTTAACTGTCAGACTGTGACTTCCCTATGATACATGCCATGCAACAGGCGTACCGGATAGGGTCCATTAACATCAGTGGCATAAAAACGCCCGTCAAGATGAAGATGCTCAGTGACATGCTCAAGGCGGCGGATATAGACATAGCGCTGCTGCAGGAAGTACGAGTCCTTCACACCCAGGACTTCTATGGATACGACATTTACTGCCCACCGTGCGACGAGAGAGGCATCGGCACGGCAATATTACTCAAAGAAGGGATACGTGCTGTCGACATAGAGTATCTGCCCACAGCACGCGGAACAGCCGTCATCATAGGAGGCGTACGACTGATCAATATTTATGCACCATCAGGCAGCGATAAGAGGAGGGAACGCCAGGAATTTTACGCTCAAGAGGTGACCCCATTGTTCAGGGGCCAATACGAGGCTTGTATCATAGGGGGAGATTTCAACTGTGTACTAGACAGGAAGGACCAACATCCTAACTACACGACATGTGAAGAACTCAGAGCGCCGGTCAACGGGATGCAATTAATTGATACGTGGGACCTCAAACATCCTGGACAACAGGGATACACGTACATCACCAGCCACTCGGCGAACAGATTGGATAGGATTTATCTTTCAAGAAGACTGATGACATCGACAGTGGATGCGGAAATTTGGCCTACAGCGTTCACCAACCACGAGGCATATATCTGTACAGTCACCCTCGCCCGGCAAAAGGTATGGAGGCGAAGGAGTAATTGGAAGTTGAATGTTTCTCATCTTCACAACGCAGAATGTCGACGTATGGTAGAGGAAACATGGCAAAATTGCCTAAGGCGCAGAAATGCATATGGTTCTGTTCTCCATTCGTGGGTCACGTGCGTGAAACCAGCCTTAAGAAGAACATATATTTGTTATGGGAAGGAGGCTTCTCGTTGGCAGCGCATGACCTCTGAATTTTATTATACGACCCTCCAGGAACTCTATTCCCAACCTCCGTCACCAGAACGCCAAACAGCCGTACACCATGTCAAGGCAAAACTAATACAACTCACAACATCCAGAATGGCAGGTACAATGATACGTGCGAGGGTGCAGGATGGACTCCACAATGAACAGCCTTCCATGCACTATGTCATACGGGAGGGACAATGTAGACGTCGGGGATTAATTCACGAAGTTGAACTCGACGACGGCCGGAAATATACAGCACAGAAAGACATAGCCCAGGCGTTCCAGGACCATTTCACCAGATTTTATGGGGCCGACGAGGTGGAACAGGAGGCAATGGAGACCGTCCTTAATGAGATCTCAGACATGACATACGCGAACTCGGAAGCAGACATCCTACAAGCAATAACGGAAGAGGAGGTGGTGGAGGCCATCCAACGAGGAGCTCCGAACAAATCCCCGGGTCCAGACGGTTTCCCATTGGAATTCTATCGCACGTTTGTCACTATTATGGCACCGATGTGGTTAAGTATGTTTAACGAGATAATCGCGCAGGGGTTACCAGTCTCCACTGAATTCACAGAAGGGTCGGTGATTCCAATTCGGAAAGCACAGGGAGGCAAGCGACCATGCGATTATCGGCCTTTGACCCTCCTAAATAGCGACTACAAGATCCTTATGAGTATAATAGGATGTCGCTTAAAAACATTGCTAAAGGACCGAATCAACAGGGATCAGACATGTCTTGGAGGTACAAGCAATATTCATACGGCCTTGGGAGACTATCGTGATGTTATCTGCCTTGCCAAGGCGTGTCGTCTACGTGGAGCATTGATAGGCATCGATTTTGACCATGCTTTCGATAGAGTGGATCACACCTACATCAAGGCAATGATGCTCAGGATGGGTGTTCCGCCTACTTTTACCACTATGGTGATGAAGTTGTTGCATGGTGCCCGGTCAGCGGTGTTGATTAATGGAGGGAGAACAGAACATTTCCAGATTTTACGATCAGTCAGACAGGGGTGTCCGTTGTCCATCATCTTGTATGCCATCACACTAGAGCCATGTCTTGCAGGATTGCGCCAACGACTCACAGGTATCACTCTACGGAATCAGTCCTTCAAATGTAGAGCATATGCTGATGATGTAGTGCTTCTAGTGAAGACAGCAGAGGAGACACGCACAGCAATGGATTGGCTACAGAAATACGGGGAGGCAGCTGGTAGCGTGGTTAACTTTCGAAAATCACAATTCATGAATGTAGGCCGAGGACTCGAACCAGGAACTGAAGGACCCTGACCTGTGGTGCAAATCCTACGATGTTTGGGTATCACTTTCCATACGGAGACGGCACGAACAACAGCAGACAACTACCGTAAGCTGTTGTGTCAACTACGCACATCAGTACGACTCAACGCCCTGCGCTCGATGGATATGCTGCACTGGTCAACCTCCACCTCGCACCCAAGATGTGCCACGTGGCACACCTTCTCCCTTTGCCACGTACGATGGCCACGAGGATACAAGCAGCCTTTGGATACTACGTGAGCATGGGACAGCTGTTTAAGGTGCAATACGAGTCGCTCACGCTCCCGACGCGGGAAGGTGGTGTTGGCCTAGTCAATGTCTACGAAAAGGCTCGGGCAATGTATATTAACACCATGTGCAAACTGTGGCGTAACAGGAACTACTCCCTAACGGGCGCGATAATCGAAGAACTAGCACCGCCATCGCTTCTTCCACCGGTTAGTGTTGGGCATATTACGCCTCCATTATCACACATCCGAAAGTTCTTCGTGGAACACAGTTATGTGCGAGAAGATTTACCAATTACCCGATCACCGACTTCCAAAGATGTGTATAGACTGCTTGTAAGACGCATGGAACGGAATAAGATGGAATGGAGGTTCCCTGTGATTAACTGGAATGTTGTGTGGCGCACAGTGCACCACCCTCACCTCCCTACATCGGCCAGGTCAACGTGGTACATGGTGGTTAACCGGAAGTACCCGACGAAGGAGAGGCAGTATGCTATCCACATGACAGACACGCCCATATGCCTACGATGCGACACGCTCGACACGAACATCGGTTGGTCTGCGGCACAGGGCTGGGAGTGTGGAATCTGGCACGGAAGATCATAGCGTTCATGATACACACAATACAGTCAGAAATCACAACGGACATAGTATTTTTCCCAGATAAAACATATTTCCCACGTCAGAAGACGAATGCGGTGGCGTGGGTAACGGGCATGACGGTACATTACATATATCATTATGCAAACACGAACAAACTGGACTATTGTCACCATTTACAGGATGGACACACGAAGCTACGACGACTTGGTAAATACAAAGAAAGTTACGCAAATTTTTTAGAGGTATTGTTTACTGACCCGCCACCTGGCTGGGGTATACTGGTTACGAGAAGATGATAGTGATAGTTTAACGAAGATACCGACCAATTGAACGGATCAGACTTAATAAGTTCGAGAAGATCACCCAAGAACACCGACCGGATGGTGCTACACTAACAGAGGAGGCCCCAGTTTATTTTACGTTATATACCTTTAAGTTCGAAAATGCCACGAATGATGCAGCATGCCGGAAGTGGCATCATTTATACAGTTATTTTTCCATTATTTATTAGTTGACAAATTTCTTCCAGATAGGGCACTGGACTTCATTTGATTTCATGATTATAATAAAGGCTTCAGTTTTTAAATAAAATTAGTTCATAAGTAGTTTGTAACTTTAGGGACGGATGACCCCGTAGTTAAGTCCCATAAGCTATACAAACATTTGAACATTTTTGATTCATCTGCAGTGCGATATACGCGTCAAGGGCCGCTTTCTTGTGTGTAAAGCTTTGAAAGACTTATAACAGTTTTACACGAGAGAAGTATCTATTTTGCACAAGCACACGGCCAAAGTTCTATCGATGTTTGGTTCCATCTGCGGTGTCGCACAAGTACAAAGTGCGCGCCACCTACTTTCGCCGCGCGCCGCCATGCATGCACGGCGCGGCGTTCTTACGACGACAGCCACGAGCGCCCTCTGCTGCAACCCCGCTCGTGGCCACCACGGAAAGACATCGTTCACTTGAGACTGAGTTAGCAACCAGTTAGGACCTTCGTAATCAGATAGGCACCAGTGAAGACTTTGCTATCGTACAGGCACTAGGCAGGCCTCTAACAACTATGTACCAACATTCTGCAGTACTATGTAAAAGTTAAGTATTGTTACATTCTGTGCAATATATATCTCTTTCTAATTTACTCTAGTGTTTATTGTTTCTGGCTGCTCCCCTCCGTACCTGCACCAGCGGGCTATCCTTATTCCTGTGTCGGTCTTATTCCACTCGGCCACCGACAACTACGACGAGGCTGGGACACAAAAGCGGCGACGAAGTTGGGACACAAAACCATCTATATTTGTGACCTCTTTTTCTCTCATTTAAAGCTTACTAAAAGTAAGAACCGTTCACTACTTAGTGATAAAAATTTGACAAATTCTTTGAGGTTAGCAGTATTCCGGAATAGTGTACCAAACATAGACAAAATCATTTCCTCAAAAAAGAAAACTTTGTAAAAGGTTAATTGTATTCTTTAACAATATTGAATATAAGAATTAAAAGTCTTTATAACCTTAATTCTATTTTTATTGCAATTTTGTAATCTTGGTGAATTAAAATAATTGCGTACAAAACAATTGTATATCCTTCAGAAGACGCCTGCTGTACATATGTCGAGTGTGTGTGTGTGTGTGTGTGTGTGTGTGTGTGTGCAGTACTAAGAGAAGAAACCTGTGGGTCAGAAAACAACCAAGTTGTTCCTAGATTCTTTTTCTATATAAATTTGCCTGGTAATTCTTTCATGGGAACACTAATTGTTACCGAAACAGTAAATGGTTTCTTGTTATACCGCTCATCGACTATATTTACTGCGCGGTCTCTTTCCGCAGCTCTCTCTCTCTCGCTCCGTTGCCGACACTAGCGACACACGGTCGCGGCCGGGGCGCCGAACTAAACTGCCCTGCGCCCGCGCCCGCCGGGCGAAATTCTTGGTTGAGCCTGTTGTACACAATGAAAGAAGAAAGATAATTTTCATATAACATTTTCTTTGCTTTATGAAAATTTTAATAGGGCCGAAACTTCCCGGAAATTGGGAACATCGGCTACAAACGAAATTTAATGAAAATACGAAGACATGCACGCTTGCATTACATTTCAAAAATGTTTGTATAGCTTATGGGACTTAACAACGGGGTCATCAGTCCCTAAACTTACAAACTACTTATGAACTAACAAACACTAAGGACGGCACAAATATCCATGCCCGAGGGGGCATTCGAACCCCCGACCGTAGTAGCCGTACAGACCGTGACAGGAGCGCCTCAGTACCCTCGGCCACCGCGGCCGGCGCATTACATTTGACCACCTAAAATTAAGTGCTACAATATTGGAGGATCTTCCTCTAAATTATCTTGCATTTATCCTCTAACCCAATATTCTAAAGGCAAATTTTCTTTGAAAATGGGCACAGTAGTTCCCTCTCTAACCGAGATATTTTTTACTAACAGTCTCAAGACCTTGAGCCAGGGCATCTTCTTCGAAGTAAAATAAATTAATAATTAGGTACGACTTTCGTCAGGCGCATAGGCATGTGTACTACCATATTTAAGCATTTAAATTTCGAAGTAAAAGTACTAAAGATAAAATTAATAAACCTCAAAAGAAAGGATGCAAGGATGTCCTATTTTACTTGTATGAATTTTTTTATATTTTGTCCTAGAGAGTGATATTTGGCACTGCAAACATTTCAGAGGCTTGTCGTATCGATAATTTTTCTCCCCCCCCCCTTTTTTTTTTTAAATCTCCCTTAGAAAGTTCTGTAAATAAATTTGGTTGTTCAAATGTTCAAATGTTTGTAATTCTATCGGACCAAACTGCGTGGTCATCAGTTGGGTTGGGTGTTTAAAGGGGACTAAACTACCGGGTCATCAGTCCCGTGGTCATCAGTCCGTAGCTTACAAACTACTTAAACCTAGGTAAACTAACCTAATGACAAACACACACACCCATGCCCCAGGGAGGACTCGAACCTCCACGGGCGAGCAACCGCGCGCTCCGCAGCGAGACGCTTTAGACCGCTCGGCTACTCCACCGCGGCAAACCTGGTTGTAATTGCTTTATGCACGCCCTCGTAATATTTTCCTATGGTTTTTTTTTTTTGTCATGGCCGAAGTTACCCTGAAAATTCACATTTCACACTCTTAAAATTAATTCTACCAAACACTAAATGTTGCTCAATATTCACTTAATACCGCGGCGGATTAGCCGTGCGCACTGGGGCGCCGTGCTACGGAGCGCGCGGCCGTTCGTCGTCGAGGGTTAGATTCCCCCCTCGGGCATGGGTGTTTGTGTTGTCCTTAGGTTAGTTTACCTTAGTTTAAGTAGTTTGTAAGCTACGGACTAATGACCAAGCAGTTGAGTTTGATACATTTACCAACATTTGAACAATCACTTAATAGTTCTGTTAACAAAATAAAGGCTTCCAAAGGCAAGATTCGATTGCGAAGGATTTCTTTTCGTACTACAAAACGACGCCATTCTACATGAACTCGAAATCAACGATCACTGTAAGGACGCATTCTCTCCCTCCCCCCCCCCCCCCCCCCCCCAGGAGGCTCATGGTTCTTTCGTGAGTACCAAGGAGGTTAGAATACAGGGAGACGCCCTTACGCTGAAAAAGTGAAGCCTGTGCCCGCCATATTGTTAAGTTCTGGAGAAGTGTTCGTATTGTAGAGCTGATGTTTATGTCGCTTAACGCCCGACGGTTTTGCCATGATGTAAAAAGTGTTAAAAGAGTGCAAATTAGCCGTTAAAATTAAGTTTTCAAATATTTTTATGAGTATTTATTACTATCTATTCAAGAAATTATATTATTTGAAAGAACCTACTTCGTAGTGACTGTCAGTTCTATGCATTAACGGTAAGAGGGTCCGTTTAACGCATAGTTTTGCCGGCCGCGGTGGCCGAGGTGACTGAGGCGCTACAGTCACTGTCAGCACGGTCACTACGGTCGGGGGTTCGAATCCCCCCTCGGGCATGGATATTTGTGCCGTCCTAGTTCGTAAGTAGTTCATAAGTAGTTTGTAAGTTTAGGGACTGATGACCCCGTAGTTAAGTCCCATAAGCTTAACAAACATTTGAATTAACGCATAGTTTTAACGGAAAAAAAAACATTCCGAAACTGACCAAGATGGAGGACAGGCTTCAACTGACGTGTGTGCTCCTTTATTCCCTGTGCTTCCTTTATTCTAACCTCCTTGGTGAGTACGTGCATGGCGAGCACGGGGCCCGGAGCTAATGCAGTCTTCCTTCCTACTTTACTTCCCGAACTGCATTTCCTTTCCCCTTACTCTCCTTCCCTATCCTCACTCCTTCCCATCCCCCCCGGGGGACTGGTTACCTTAGCAGTTTAGTCCTACTATCCCAACCAAACAAGCCAACCCAATCCAGTCACAGTGACACCGACCGTCGCCCGAGGAGGTTCAGTGAAAACATCGGCCGAAGGCGTGCTCACACTTCATTGCTCAAATGTTTGTTAAGCTTAAGGGACTTAAGTGCGGGGTCATAGTCCCTAAAATTACAAACTACGAATAAACTACATTACACTAAAGACGACACAAACATCCATGCCCTAGGGGGGATTCGAACCATCACCGTCTGAAGAGAAGTCCTGAGCGCTGCCGTGCCACGTCACGCAGAGTAGGTCGCGATCGCGTAGCTCACTGGCTGGCCGACGGGGCACAGCCCACCGCCTCGTATCGGCCAGCCAGTGGGCTACGCGATCGCGACCTACTCTGCGTGACGTGGCACGGCAGCGCTCAGGACTTCTCTTCAGACGGTGTTGTTCGAACCCCCGACGGGGAGCGGTCTCGCGATCGGAGCACAGCGCTTCAATGCGTATGTCCTTGCCTCTCTCCGACCTTCGAACTGACTTACCCAGCCAGTTATAAGGGGGATCAACAGTTTAACGTGGATTCCGAACTACGGTACTACTCGATATTTTTCACGTCAGCAACATTGCCAGAGGGGAAAGAAGTGGAAAGTGACAGATGAAAATCCTAGGATCTATCGGGGATCGAACCCTCGACGTTTGGATTCATAGTCTAGCACTCTACCAATGTGCTGTCGAGCTACACTCTCTTGAAACATGAAAGCAAAAATCAAAGCAAAATCTGAAATACCAAAAGTGTTATGAATTACATTTTCAAGTAATTCTTAATTTGTAGCTCCACGTCAAAGGCAATGTGAAACACTTGTTGCCTGTATCCTTGCCAAAGAATGTACAAACGTTTGTAAATCTATGGGACTTAACTACTATACTGATCAGTCGCAATGCTTGCAAACTACTTAAACTAACCTAAGGACAACACCCACCCCCCCCCCCCCACACACACACATGTCCGAGGGAGGACTCGAACCTCCAACGGGAAGCAAGCGCGCCCTTCGCAGCAAGGCGCCTTAAGGCGCTCGCCCTTCTTGACTAACCAACTCAATACCTTTAAGCCGCCGGCCGCGGTGGCCGAGGGGACTGAGGCGCTCCAGTCACGGTCTGCAGGGCCACTACGGTCGGGGGTTCGAATCCCCCCTCGGGCATGGATATTTGTGCCGTCCTAGTTCGTAAGTAGTTCATAAGTAGTTTGTATGTTTAGGGACTGATGACCCCGTAGTTAAGTCCCATAGACTATACAAACATTTGAACCTTTAAGCCAGCCGCAGCGGCCGAGCGATCTGCGGGGCGCCAGTCACAGTCTGCACGGCCGCTACGGTCGGGGGGTTCGAATGCCCCCTCGGGCATGGATGTTTGTGTCGTCTTTAGTATAAGGTAGTTCATAAATATTTTCTAAGTTTAGGGACTGATGACCCCGCAGTTAAGTCTCTTAAGCTTAACAAACATTTGAACATTTTTTAATAACTTTAATGAACGGAATAAACAATAACAAAATACTGCTGAACTTTAGTGGGGAGTATATAACCTACCGAAATATACTTATATCTTTAGCGGAAAGCACGATAGGGTTAAAGTTCCTGCGGATCATGAATCAATATTTTATAATTACTATTCATAGTCTTCTTGACTGTATTCAGATGCAGATGGATAATTGGTTGTTGTTGTTGGTGTTAGGAGTTGGAGGGGACTAAATAGCATGGTCATCAGTCCCGAAGGATAATTTTTCTCGGCTGATGTAGGGGAGTGTAACTGCAACAGCGAGGAAAAGTATAAATGCAAGTTGTTCCAGTAAACTACTGGTTAGGACTTACGAGATACCCTCTCAATTCCGATGTGTAAATCTTTACCGAAAGAAGATTGCTTTTCCTCCCACAAAACAGTCTGAGACTATGCTCGTAGGCAATGAAAGTCGTATATTAATTATAATTTCGTGTGGCTCATTGGCCTGGTGCAAGTCTTTCAATCAGACGCCACTTCGGCGACTTGTGTGTCTCTAGCCCACCCCAGTTATCCAACCGGGGAAAGGGGATAAAAAAAAATGTTCAAATGTTTGTATAGTCTATGGGACTTAACTACGGGGTCATCAGTCCCTAAACTTACAAACTACTTATGAAATAACTAATACTTAGGACGGCACAAATATCCATGCCCGAGGGGGGATTCGAACCCCCGACCGTAGTGGCCGTGCAGACCGTGACTGGAGCGCCTTAGTCCCCTCGGCCACCGCGGCCGGCAGGGGATCTACAGCTTAAGCGTGTTGTTTCTGGCGACTCCTCACATTGTTGAGGGAATGGCTGCCAAGTCATGTCAAGGACTGTGCTGCCGCTCCCTCCGGAGGTTCCAATCCTCCTTCGATCATGGGTGTGTGTGTGTGTTATCTTTAGGATAGGTTTGCTGGTTTACGTAGTTTGTAAATATAGGAAGTGATGACCACAGTAGTTTGGTCCCATAGGTTTACAACCATTTAACTATGGATTACACAGGGCAAGAACATCTGTCGATTGTTCTTTGGGTATCTTACTGTATTGTGTAGCCAACAGACGTGCGCGCCATCCAGGAAACATACGGCGAACCATATTTCATGTGAGAGGGCTCTTACATCATTGGACAACGCTCGCGGAGTTTCCTTGTGCATTTGTCGCGAGCTGGTATTTTTGATCTTTGAATACTTTTACTGTGAAAAAGTAAGAAGTAATAACTGCGTGACCTTCCTCTTGTTCTGAAGATCAAATTTGCAAAAGTTCATCAAGATCGGAATAAAACTACATACTTGGTGATCAAAAGTCAGTATAAATTTGAAAACTTAATAAATCACGGAATAATGTAGATAGAGAGGTAAAAATTGACACACATGCTATGAATGACATGGGGTTTTATTAGAACAAAAAAAGGGATTGCTAGGGGTTACCTGAAGTCGCATCTCTAGGGATGCTGAAAGACAACATCCAACGCCAATGCCTTCCCATAACTCCGCACATGCTTTACAGTGCTGTTCACAACATTATTCCTCGACTACAGCTATTGTTGAGCAATGATGGTGAACATATTGAGCATTTCCTGTAAAGAACATCAACTTTGTTTTGTCGTAATTTGTTATGCCAAAAATGTTCAAATGTTATGGGACTAGCTACGTGGTCATCATTCCCTAAACTTACAAACTACTTATGAACTAGCTTATCCTAAGGACGGTACAAATATCCATGCCCGAGGGCGGATTCGAACCCCCGACCGTAGTGGCCGTGCAGACCGTGACTGGAGCACCTCAGTCCCCTCGGCCACCGCGGCCGGCTCACACAGTCAGAACAGGGCCCTACCCGTACGTGGGATATAAATACCAAACTCTCGAGTTTGCTGCTCACAACATTAAATACAATTTTAGTAAATACAAATTTAGTAGTTTCTCCAGAAATGAATTCTTAAATTTATTGTAAATTTTAGTACGTTCGATACCTTTCATTGGCAATAATGTATAGCCTAAAATAAACAATACGCACAGTCTACGTACGGTAACTAGGATGAATAATTTTATTCCTTTATCGAGAGAATATATCGACATATAAGATAAGAAAGAATAAAACATATTCACAAAACTGTTTTCTTAAAGTCGGAGGAGAAGTATTTCAGCGAAGGAGCGGCCGAATATATGGGTTTCGGCTAGAAATCATGCGAATTTTCGGCTTGACCGAAAGTAGCTTCCGTGAACTTCACTGACGAAGTCGGGTCGCGTACGGCATGAATTCAGTCAACAATACGCTGTATCTCAGATGACGGCGCGCCGTTTAACTACTGGGAGTCTTGCCGCGCATAAATCACAATATAAAGCAATCGTATCTTATTGTGATATTTTTATACTGTGTTAGTAACAAATGAGCTTATTCAGTACTGTACGTACCAACAAGTCTTTTGTACGTGTTGTATCATTCCTCGCTTCCATTTGTTGAGTAATCGTCCCGGTCTGATTTTCTGGAGAGGTACGGTGTAGGATTCGTAGCTAGAACAACTATTCAGATTAATAACACAAGTTTTATTGACTGAAGAATACAGTACTCAACTTCTAACTGTTCTTCTCTCTTCTTGCGGCGTCGTCTTCTGTACGATGCTAGCTGCGCTGAGACCTATTTACTGCCTAGTTCGTAGCCGAGTTCTGACGGGTCGTCAGATATAGTAGGCCTAGATATAGTAGGTTATAGAGGGCGCGCGTGCGATAGGTTGTAGGTCGACCGCTGCCTTCTCCACGATCGTTCTCTAGCGTCTGGCGTGTGGCGCTGACGTTACGCCACAACAGTACATGCTAACAAGTTTTATTATTGCGTTCCCTTGAAAGTGAGGAGCTTTTTTAATAACTAATATGAGCTCAAGAAACATTGATCATGTGGTGCACAGCTTTTCCTGTTGATTTTGCGTAAATTTATAGTTTATACTGATAACAACCTTACCTTTTTACCTTTAACAATCGTACTGTTAGTCTGAAGTGTAACGTTATTTTTCGAAATACTTTCTGCAGCACTGATTTACTGATTGCAACTTACATGCATTATGTATTTAGGAATTCCGAAAAGGAGATATGTAAAGTTGTTTGTCGATTGCAAACACGGAAGTGAAGCTGGCAATATAAGGCTAGCGACCTCAAGGAAAAAATTGTAAAGGATACTTATGGAAGACAAATGATTACTTTCCACGTATTTTGTATTGTGGTAGTCATATCCAAGCTGTAGCACTTCGTAGTATATATATATCGCATGTTTGTAGTGACCCTGAAGATTTGCAGGACTGTGGAATTGCGTAGTCTCGTTAATTCGAAGTGAACGGGACAAGGATCACCTCGAATTATCAGAATTATGTTCGCAAAACAAGCAAATAGACCTTGAAAAGAATACATATGTCAAAAATATGAACTTTTTTAATACAAAGTATTTAAATAGGTGTTTTCATTGGTTGCCTGGCAGCCTATAGGTTTTAAAGTCCTTTAACTACTTACTTCGTGATATAGTCATAGAGTGTCTTCTTCGGTGAAGATAGTATGTACTCGCGCTTTTTTTTGTGACGCTCGGATTTATGTGAAACTAGTAATTCCGAAACTCCAAATATCGAGACTCCACTGTAACAGATCCAGTTTACTTATTCTCTCACATACTTTAATTTTTTTTTTTTTTTTTTTTTTTTTTTTTTTTTTTTTTTTTTTTTTTTTTTTTTTACGTATAAAACAGTAGACAGTAGACAAAACAAAATAAGCACTCCTTCATATGCGAATGACTTAGTTGTAATGGCCGATTCGATTGAAAGGTTGCAAACTAATATTTCAGAGCTCCATCAGAGGTGCAAGGATTATGATACGAAGATGCAGCATCTCCAAAACGAAAGTAATGTTTGTGGGAAAGATATTTAAACAGATTGAGTGCCAAATAGGAGGAACAAAGTTAGAACAGGTAGACAGTTTTAAGTACCTGGGATGTATTTCCTCGCCGGCCGCGGTGGCCGAGGTGACTGAGGCGCTCCAGTCACGGTCAGCACGGCCACTACGGTCGGGGGTTCGAATCCCCCCTCGGGCATGGATATTTGTGCCGTCCTAGTTCGTAAGTAGTTTGTAAGTTTAGGGACTGATAACCCCGTAGTTAAGTCCAATAAGCTTTACAAACATTTGAACATTTGTATTTTCTCAAACGATGGCATCATAGTGAAAGAACTGGAATAGAGGTGCAGCAAAGCTAATGCAGTGAGTGCTCAGCTAAGATCTACTCTCTTCTGCAAGAAGGAAGTAAGTACCAAGACTAAATTAGCAGTGCACCGCTCTATCTTTCGACCAAATTTGTTGCATGGGAGTGAAAGTTCGGTGGCTACAGGTTACCTTATTCATAAGGTAGAGGTTACAGATATGAAAGTGGCAAGAATGATTGCAGGTACTAATAGATGGGAACAATGGCAGGAGGGTGTACATAATGAGGAAATGAAAGAAAAACTGGGAATGAACACCATAGATGAAGCAGTTAGAGCGAACAGACGGAGATGGGGTCATGTTACACGCATGGGAGAAGAAAGGTTACCTAAGAGACTCATGAGCTCGGCAGCGGAGGGTAAGAGGAGTCGAGGTAGACCAAGAAGAAAGTGCTTAGATTCGGTGCAGAATGATTTTGAAGTAAAAGGCATAACATCAGACGAGGCATCAATGTTAGCATTGAATAGGGGATCATGGAGGAATTTTATTAGAGGTACTGTGCTCCAGACTGAACGCTGAAAGGCATAATCAGTCTCTAATAGCGCCTCGGTTGCACAGTGGTAGAGTGCCAGACTACAAATCCAAAGGTCCCGGGTTCGATCCCCGCCAGGTTCTGGGATTTTTATCTGTCACTTTCCACTTCTTTCACCTCTGGCAGTATTGCTCATGTGAAAAATACCGAGTAGCACCGTGGTTCGGAACCCACGTTAAACTGTAGGTCCCCCTATAACTGGCTGGGTAAGTCAGGTCGGAGGAAGGCAACGGCATACCACCTCCAAACAGGACCATGCCTAGTAAAGCACTGTGGTGTTCAAACCAATCTTCGGATTGTTGACTGCTTTACCTTTTAATGTTGATGATGATGATAAAGTGTCACGAGGAGAAAATAAACCATTTTGGAAGTACTTCAATAAAAGTACCGTCTAAACCTGTACGTCTCCTATGCCATCTTCTACGGACACCTGGTTAGGCTTACAAGTACACTCAAAAAGACTTAATACTGGGACGGGATCTTGCAAAATGTGAGAAAAGTAGTGCTTTGTGGTGTAACGTAAATTTATCAAAATCTTAATACGTAAGTTTCGGTTTTGGCAGACACTAGAAGCGGAGCCGAATGTTCGGTTACGGTTTCGGGCGCAAATTATGTTTCAGTCTGACTGTAAATTCAGCAAAGTTATCACCTCTGCTACAGCTCTTCTCCGAGAATGAGTTAGTTTCTGTGTAGACACGCTTAAGTACTCCACGGCTAACGTTCCGCTCAACGCCTTCTGTGTTTGCCTTGTGAACAGCAGTTCAGAATGTAATATCTGTGCTGTGTTTTGCCGCACTGTGCCTCCGAGAGCGTTCCCGTGACAACCCTGCCGCTGCCGCGCAGCAAACACAAAAGGAACGAGCTCTGAACTTGACGCGACGCGCATGGCGTAACCGTTCCGCTACCGCCAAGCCTCTACTCACTATAGTCCAGTCAATGAGTGCTCAAAAGAGGGGAGTAGAGTGCATGGAATATGCGAGAATCTTTGACTGCAGGACTTCGTTAGGGATAGTTAGGAGGTGAACATACTAAAAGTCCCCGCCCCTAAGGGGTGAGCTAACGCGGGGAGGGGGTGGAAAGGTACCATTTTTTGGTTTTTCGCTTATGTCTCGAAATCGGTCCGCTTTAGGAAAAAATGTTCTAAATAAAAATGAAAAATAATTGAATTTGCTATAAAATTGTTTCGATACATATACGTCGAATTCCCAACGGTTTTCGAGATATACGTTATTGAAATTCGACAATTTTCGAAAAAATCATTTTTACCTCACTAATTTTGTCAAACATTTACTTCCAGTGACTCACTCAATTGTTTCTCAGAAAATGTCAGAAAGAAAGTTGTAGAGCATTAAATTTCCTGCAATTTGTTATACACATTTACTACCTTATCTTTACCCAATCAGAAGTTACATAGCCGGCCGCGGTGGCCGAGAGGACTGAGGCGGTCTGCACGGCCACTGCGGTCGGGGGTTCGAATCGCCCCTCGGGCATGGATATTTGTGCCGTCCTTAGTGTTAGCTAGTTCGTAAGTAGTTTGTAAGCTTAGGGACTGATGACCCCGTAGTTAAGTCCCATAAGTCCTACAAACATTTGAACATTTTCAGAAGTTACATGATTTTATAAGGTGTGCGCTCAATTTCGATGACCTTCTAGAAATGAGTGTTTTGAGGAGTTGTGACATTTTTATCTTATGGAACGTGTTAGCATGGTATATAACAACACTTTAACAGTGATGATAATGTAATTGCAATTGAAACAGAACACCTTTTTATAATTGTAGCTATTGCTAACATTATGAATCGTACAATGAAAGTATTTAAAGCAGTGATAGTGATTCAGAATGGAAAAAAAGTGCATTCAACGCAACATCGTTTTTCTGAGGCGGAAGAGTCGAAGCTCATTTATTGTTCCTGCAGTGAACACGCCGTAAAGGTCGCCGATAACCAACGCCCGAGAGAGGGTTGACGATGGGGAAGCCACACGATGAACATCGTACACCTGTCACCGACTCGTTCCAAGACATCGGACTGGGGTTGGATTGAGTGTTGTCACTCACTTCTTACTGCAGTTCACTTCAAAAGTTCGCCAGTCGTACATAAAGTTTCTGTGCGGTTTTGTGTGTCGGATTATCGTGACGTTATTATTATTATTTTTTTTTTTAATTTATGAAAATGCTTACTGTGTAGTGCGCACAATGGTTACTCGGTGTTTTGTATGTGATGAAACAATACATGGACCAGGTATTGATGTTTCCACAGTGACAAAAAAGGAATATTATCACTCATCAAAGCAAGTCGAGAAAGAGGATATAGCAATGGTTCATCTGTAGAAGGTTTCGACATCCTTCTGATCCGTAATAAATGCCGAGTAAATTACTATAAGCCGTAATCCACTAAGACTCATTTAAAGAGACAGGCACTTTCCTCGGCCTCTGAAGCACCTCAGCCTGCAACTTTGTGATCCAAAATATCGATATTCGATTTCAAAACAAAATGTTTCTTTTGTGCCATAAGTGTTGACAGTGCGCAAAAGAAGCTCATGGAGAGATTCAGGAAGATATTTTCAGTTACTAATAGACCTATCACAAAAGAGTAACAGAACTGACAAACAAGTGACGAGTGTGGATGCTGCTCGAGCTAGACATGATCAATGGGCGTCTTTCCACCTGAAGTGATTTAGTTGCGGAGGAGGCTGTGTATCATGATGAATGTCGGTTAGACTTTGTGAAACCTTGTACCAGAAACTCTCAATATCCATGTCTGAACACTACGTTTCAAACGCAATGGAAGAGGCTAGTGTCTTACTGGAGGGGAATAGTGACTATCAGCTCACTGTAATCGAAATTATGGATATTATTATTGGGAGGAAACCTGAGTGGAGTACTATCAGAACAGAACTGTTGAAGAGGTATGGGGATCGAATAATTGTGATTGCAGGCTCCAACAGATTTTAGGTTCCAATTATTTGTTTTAGGGACACTGGGTACAAATTGCTAACCAACACCTGGTATGATAAGAAGGAAAGGGATAAGAAAGAAGAGTGACTCAGGATTGTCCACAAAGCTGCTGAGATAATAGGACAAGATATTCAAAGTGAAGTCTATAATTATAATACACACCCAACAAGAGATAACTTCTTGGAGGATGCATATTCTCTCCCACAAACCCTCCAAACCTTTCTTGAGGAGGTTATGTTGAAAGAAAAAAAAATAAAGTAAAAAAGCAAGAAACCTGAGAAATCATCAAGGAGGAAGTGCATTGATATTTGACATGCCATCACGTCAGTTGTCAGGCCACGAACCTTCTTGTCACCAATATTAACAGATGATGCTGACGTTGATATTGTGGAGGCAGCTATCAACAGATCACGTAATTCCTCGGTTGCTACTATTGGAAAGAATGTTGACTTAACTGTTCTCTTAATAGCAAAAACTATAACTGATAGCAACATTCTGCTTATAAAACCTGGAAGAGGAAAGGTCAAGACTTGTGTATATTCTTCACAACAGCTGCAGCTGGAATTGAAAATGAAGGACAACGCCCATTTGTTATGCACTTACAGGCTGTGACACAACATCTGCAGCGTATCATAAGAGTAAAGTGGAGTTTGTCAAAATGTACCAAAAGTCCAAAGTCGTAAAACATGCTGCTGAATTATTTCCCAATAGTTTTTCTTCCCCCGACTCCATTGAGACAGCAGAAATCACGAGTACTCTCACATGGTATGGAGCTCCAGCCACCACCAAAACCTCAATGAGTTCCGCTATAAATCATTTATAAAAGCAACTGGGAACATGAAGCCTAATCTCTCAACTTTCCCTCCAACTGAAGGAGATGTTCTCTTCCAAGAAACATTTTGAATGCTTTCTCCTTAAATGACACAGCATGTTTGTAGTACCTCCACCCGTTTTCAGCTTTTTAAAACAAATGGAGCATTGTACCTCACTGCTACTGTACTTCGTGAAGTACTTCCACACTCGCGATGATGCCATTTAAGACACAACCGATGTCTGGCGACGACAGCAAGGAACGCATGACCAGACGGAGGCAAGTCTTGTACACTGCCGGTGCACGCGCGTCGTCTAATAGGCCACGCCACACGGCAACAGGTGCATCGATGCCTCAGTAGCTGCACCACTTCTTAAGTTCTTATGCCACGCGTTTGTTGCGCGTTTCGGACTCGGGATTGTTCTTAAATTAACACTGATCGCATTCTTAGTTTCTGCAATGACCTAATATTTTACAGCAGTGGAAATTTTAGGAATAACCCTAAATATTAGAGTCTACTATTTTCAATTTTTTAAAATTATTTACAAAAAACACATTTTGAACCACTACTACAGGAAGTAGTCGTCCCGGTTTTTTTACCCGGTTCTTGGCAATAACTAAAATAAACCGGTTACAACCGACACCAAATAAATACCCAAAAAACCGGTTATCCAAAACTAAAATACCGGTATCGGTTTTAACCGGTCGGTTTTTCCCATCCCTACTCAACACTTGACGTGCCGCAACCCTGCGTCCTGCTACCTCCGCTGATTCACGTGGGCCGAGAAAGCTACAGGAGGGCGATACAGCAAATACGAAACATCTATGGAATATCAACATGGTTTTAATACGTTATTCACTAAACTTAATTGAACGGCACATGATTTGTTTGCTACTACGATTTTTCAATCGTATTAAAGCGTAAACGTTTCCTAAGTTACTCGTATTTTCATACAAACAAATATTGTAACAAAGGAAGCACAAAATAGTAATGTTCAAATTCCAAAGTCATGAAATTTTTTCCACCCTTCAAAATTCCATAATTAAGTTTAAATAAAACAAGAAAGATCATGGTTCAAATGTCTACATACATCCAGAAATGAATAACTTTTCTAACCAATCAATATAAACAAAATATTTAAGTAGATTCCATTTTGTGTGCCAGCCCACCACAGAATTATAATGAAATAACAGGTTTTCGCTTGGTAGGCGATGTGAGATGTTTCTTTTATTTAGCTTCAAAACATATCGATTTCGTCCCTATGATGGGACATCATCAGTGCAGAATTGCAAGTCATGATGACCTATGTGCTCTGCTTAAAAACATTTAAAGGTCTTGCCGGTACAAGTCACAATTGTTGTGACTTGTACCGGCAAGACCTTTAAATGTTTTTAAGCAGAGCACATAGGTCATCATGACTTGCAATTCTGCACTGATGATGTCCCATCATAGGGACGAAATCGATATGTTTTGAAGCTAAATAAAAGAAACATCTCACATCGCCTACCAAGCGAAAACCTGTTATTTCATTAAAATATTTAAGATTTGTTCCTAAGACATATTTAATGCAATCAACAGATATTACTACAAGTATTAACACAAGGAAACACATTTCACAATTTACGTGACGAAACCACAAAACTGAACTAAAATTTTTCACTGTTCAGAATCCAGATAGGTATTCCAATGCCGCGGTGGAGTAGCCGAGAGGTCTAAAGCACCTCGCTGCGGAGCGCGCGGTTGTTCGCTGTGGAGGTTCGGATCCTTCCTGGGGCTTGGGTGTGTGTGTATTTGTCCGTAGGTTAGTTTACCTAGGTTTAAGTAGTTTGTAAGCTACGGACTGATGACCACGTAGTTTGGTCCGATAGATTTACAGACATTTGAACATTTGAAATTGGTATTCCAATAATCAGATTCATCTTTAGTCAGTTAAATAAAAAAGTATCAGTTACAGTGTCTTTAAATTGAAATTAAAAAAACGTTATTTTTGACATCTTACTGAGAATGCGGTTTCGTCTCACTGAAATTATTTGCCCTTGCTTCGAAAAGATGCGTTCACCTGGCACAGATGTAGCAACAATGCATAGCAACGCTTAGTTCACGCGAAACTACCTCAAAACACCGAAGGACTTCATAACTTTTCTCGGCGGTATCTCAGTTTTCAAACCTCAGTTGAAGGGTACCGATAGCATAATTCAAAATCTCGCGTGGCGCGTTAGAGTAACAACAAAACCGTTGCACGCCTGGGCGCTGTGTCGAACTCACCCAGGCAGGCAGACAGACAGCAAAACGCATGTTAACGGTATCTAGCGTCTGATACATGAATCACATTTACGTTGTTTCGAAACCGTGCCGATTCATTTCTACTCAATCGAACAGTTCGTGACTCGATTCACTGAGTAGAAACATCAACTAAGTAGCCATCTCTGTGGTGGAGGCTTCCGTGCCGTACGGACCTCTTGATACTTAGTGGAATTACGTGCCGATCCTGTCTAACAGATCGCAGTGAGAATACGGTCGCGATTTGTTCCCAGCTCTCCTGTTGCCATCGCGTGTTGCTGCCGAGCCTGCTATGGTGCCATCACCTGTAATTTGGATAGGGTAAAGTACTGCAAGCACCATCGCCAGGACTTGTGCAATTACCCTGTCTAGGATTTTCCTTAAAGTATTTTTTATTTAGGTTTGTCTTTCCATTCTGGGGATCTTAGTTGCTATATATAACTTCAGATTTCTGTGTAGATAACCTTTTAACATCCTGTTTGTGGAGTTTCCCGATCCTTTGACTCAGAAAGTAATTACATTTTTATTTTTACGAAAATTTTAAAATCTAGATATTCTATATACTATGGTAGGGAATGTCATTTGCTTTAAAGTCCAGAGCTGTAAAAAATGTTTATTAAATTTTTTATGAGTTAGGATGTTCGATTTTTGCCGGCCGCGGTGGCCGAGGTGACTGAGGCGCTCCAGTCACGGTCAGCACGGCCACTACGGTCGGGGGTTCGAATCCCCCCTCGGGCATGGATATTTGTGCCGTCCTAGTTCGTAAGTAGTTTGTAAGTTTAGGGACTGATGACCCCGTAGTTAAGTCCCATAAGCTTAACAAACATTTGAACATTTGAACATTTGATGTTCGATTTTTGGTTGAAATAAATTAGTTTTGGAGTAGATCTTCTTTCCCTTAAAACATCCCGTCTCACTAATTTTGGAGGGGTAAATAGATTAGTCAAATTCAGAGTGTACCTATTAATAAACATTTAATTATTTCATGGTACAGTTCATAATTTGATCAGAGTAGGAATTGATATTTTATTTATTTGTTTTAAAGATACCTCTGACCACATCATAAGCACGAAGACTATATGGTCAACAATTATTTATTTCCATGTTTTGTGAAACGTGGTGGCGGCCCAGATTTATTAATTGATATTGAATTAAATTGTTATAAAATAAAAATAATACAAAAGTGGGGAAAATCGAAAGGTGCTACCTCACTTTGAAGGTACACACAGAACAGCTAATCCCACACTAGATATACAACTTACAACCGAATGCCGTAATTTTAGTCCATGAACAGCGGAAGAGAAGTAAGCGAGAAACTTTTCCTTTCATAATTTTGCTACGGTTGTCAGCGAAAAAAAGTTCAATAGAATTTTGAGATTATGATTAAAGTTGGTTGGAAATCGGTAAGTACTGTCATTCTTATACAACAGTGTGTGAATAAAATCTCGTCGCATTATGTAGCAGTTTCTTGCAACTATATTGTTTATGACGTTGTATCTCCTGAACCATGTGTCGTATGTGGTTGTTACCCCGACAGCATTGTTATCTCACGGTAAGAGTCATGTGAACTAAATCTGGTTGAAATCGGTCCAGTGTTTTAAGAGGAAATGTGCAACTCTATCGTTTGATGCAGCAGTTTTTCCGCGCATCGTACTGTTTACTACATTATACCTCGTGAACAATGTGTCATACGTGATCCTAACACTTACGACGACCGTCCTCATGGATTGAACCTTACGTGTGCAAAATTTCATAAACATTGTAAGAAAACTGTAGATTTGTATACAATACGTACACACAGACATACGGACAGTTTGCTTTATGTATAAAGATAAATAATTAAAAAAAACATTAAGTGGAGGTAGATCAGTAAGTGACACAGACATCGTACGTTTGTAAGTAGCATCGATAATGCAAGTTCCCAAAACTTTCAATGCTCTGAAATGGGTGCTCAGTTTTCAATCAATGGCGTCTCTTCTTTCGGACATGTCAGAAAGAACAGACACCGTATGAATAATTGTAATTTTTTAGTGTTGAAATTCGCCAAGTTAGCGACGCTCCTGTGTCTAATTGAAATTATATTTCCTGCTGAAAAATTGTCATCTAAATTAAAAGTTAGTTTGAATTACGTGTGACTGTCGAACAGCTTGCAACGATTACGCTGACGTGACTTTTGTAACGAACACAGGATTTAAATTTCCATTCATTTAGGTTCTGTGTGTGTTGGTAGGTTTTCTTGAATTGTAAGTTTTGGCAACATACTTCCCTTCAAGCGAAAGATACATGTTGCAGAATTGTGCGGACGGCATTTCAAATGTTCAAATGTCTGTAAATCTATCGGACCAAACTGAGTGGTCATCAGTCCGTAGCTTACAAACTACTTAAACCTAGGTAAACCAACCTAACGACAACACACACGCCCATGCCCCAGGGAAGACTCGAACCTCCACGGCGAGCAACCGCGCGCTCCGCAGCGAGACGCTTTAGACCACTCGGCTACTCCACCGCGGCGGACAGCATTTTCCGTCATAGAAAAATCATTGTGTGCAAGATTTTATCTGACAAAGAGAGGATCGGACATGTGGACCACCGATTCCGATGAAATTTTACATAGACGTTCTATGCTGAATATGAAGAGACACGTGTTTTGACGTTTTGCTAGGCAGTAGTTTTCGAAACTGTCAAGGTCAAAGTCGATTATGGCAAATCGCGTTTTCCATGCTGATTAGTAAAAATGCTCATTATATATATATCTCATCTTCACGCAATCTTTACGATGTACAACAAGGAAAACGCGATTTGCCATAATCGACTTTGACCTTGACATTTTCGAAAACGACTGCCTAGCAAAACGCCAAAACACGTGTCTCTTCATATTCAGCATAGAAAGTCTATGTAAAATTTCATCGGAATCGGTGGTCCACATGTCCGATCCTCTCTTTGTCAGATAAAATCTTGCACACACACACACACACACACACACACATATATATATATATATATATATATATATATATATATATGGGGTCAAATATTAATGATGTTCGGATAATTAACGTTTTTGTTTTTTCATGCTGTAGATTGGGTACTCGTAAACATGAACGCCTTTCCGAGCGCCGTCGCCGATCGAGCGGTCTAGGGCTACAATTGTCAAACCCTCGATCCAGGTTCGAACCTCCGTCATGGCAATTTTTGTGAGGTTTTTTTCGATGTATTTGATAATATTGTCAAATGTTTAATATCTTTTCTTGTCTTATTTTGAAGTAGAGCATTGGGAAGTTTGATTAATATTCAGTTAAGTGTATTATCTGTTTACAGCTGTTTTATTAGTGATACACAGTTCCTGTCTTTCAAGATATACGTGTATACCCCACTTGGAATGCATCGAAAGTAATATAAGAGACCTGTCTTCAGCAATATAAATCAGGTATGTTTTCCAAGAACGATATATCGGACTACGACTAATACGTCGTTTGTGTGTTGTGCATGCTGTGGGAAATATTTGTGTTTTGGTAGTTTTGTGGCAAGTTTCAGCCTACTGGCTGTGAAAACGCTGACAAATAGGCGGCTAGTAATAGGAATTACTTAATAATATACTTTAGAAGTTTTTTATTTTATTATTTCTTATTTTTATTGTTTTTGCTCTGTGTATCACAATTAAAACAGCTGTAAACAGATAATACACTTAATCGAATAATAATCGCACTCCCGGTGTTCTACTTCAAAATAAGACAGGAGAAGGTATTGCAAATATGAGAATCTTATCAAATAGGCTACATCGGAAAAAAGGTCGAACGTGGATCCACGGTTTGACAAGCATTGAAATCGCGATTTTCCATCATCATCTATGACCTTGATTTTTTTAAACTACTAAGTGTCTAGTAAAACGTCGAAACACGTGTCTCTGTATATTCAATATAGAACGCCCATGCAAGATTCGATCGAAATGGGTGATCCACATATCAAACCCTTTCCTTGTTAGTAGCGGATCCTCGAAAAGAGCGGTTGTGTTTTCGTGAGTGAAGTGGGAGTTGTTTACAAGAGAGCCATACTGTTTCCTTGGATCCGGAAGGGCCGGCCGCGGTGGCCGAGGTGACTGAGGCGCTCCAGTCACGGTCAGCACGGCCACTACGGTCGGGGGTTCGAATCCCCCCTCGGGCATGGATATTTGTGCCGTCCTAGTTCGTAAGTAGTTCATAAGTAGTTTGTAAGTTTAGGGGCTGATGACCCCGTAGTTAAGTCCCATAAGCTTAACAGACATTTGAACATTTTTTTGATCCGGAAGGAGTGCACCGGCTCGGCCTGTTGTCCTCAGCTGGTAATACATTTCGCTATTGGTGGAGTCAAGGATTTCCTGTGCCTCAATGATTTGCACATCTGACCCGACTGAATTTCGGTGCTGCAGAATCTTAGAATACATGTAGTTTTCTGCAACATTCTACATGATTGCATCACGTAGCATATCATCTCATAATTACTTCCCACGCACAGTCAAATTTACAGTGCATAGTGACACCGCAATCTTTCGTCATCCACTTTATATGAATGCTGTGGTTGCTTTGAAAAGCTAAACTGAATCTAGCAGCACTACATTAACTTGAACGTCATGGCCGAAATCAAATCATTATAACTTACTGAATCAGGCTGTGCTGGCCTCGGTGGCCGAGTGGTATGCGGCGTGCCAGTCACAGTCTGCACGGATGCTATGGTCGGGGTTTCAAATCCCCCCTCGGGCGTGGATGTTTGTGTCGTCTTTAGTATAAGGTAGTTCATAAGAAGTTTGTAAGTTTAGGGACTGATGACCCCGCAGTTAAGTCCCTTAAGCTTAACAAACATTTGAACATTTTGAATCAGGCTGTGTATGAGAAAACAACTTTGTAAGTAACTGAAAAACAGCACTATCTGACCAGGAAAGTAAGAACACTTGCCGTCCTCACCTTGACGTTGTATGTTGTAAACTGCTGCTTCAGTTGTTTGGCATAGTCCTCCCAATATTCTTTCTGTTCGTTAAAATCGCGGAATGGAGGCACTGGTAATTGAGTGGCAGGTCCAACAGTGCAACTATAAGCTGCGTCATCTGTTGTGACTGACACAGAAAAAAAGCCAAGTACGTTCATATTATCATTAGCCGTCATGAACACTGTCCAAAATTAAATACAAGTGTACCTGAAAATTCCATTAAGAAAGGCACAAAATGTATGGTCAATATTGAAAAAGCCCTGGTGTAGTGAGTAGTGTTCATAAAGTGTACATAGGTCACCTTAACAGAAAGTTCCCACTACTTAAGTAACACATTAAATTGATTAAAACAGCATTCATGTTTGAGCATTGAAGAAGTGCAATCATTCCAGACTGATAAAGATAAGTCCAGACATCTGAGTGAATATTTAGATTATTCATTAGTCCTATAAAGTGAAGAATGATACAGGACAAGTCAATATCAACTGAGATTAAGATACAGTATAATGAGAGAATAGTGGTGTGTTAATACTTCAAATGACAGCAATGCATATAAAAAAGGAAAACACAATATAAACCTTGAAGATACAATAGTTTTAATCATCATTAATAAGCGGCAATACAAATACATGATTAATAAATTTGAGCAGTTGTTAATATATTAAAATTTACAACAGTATGAAATACAGAAGATTGGAAAGTTTTTCACATCAAAAATATTCTGTATATTGTGAACCTTTATTCAGTGTAGTACATACACACAAATAAATAATTATACCACACATTATTGCTAAAACAGGAATCAGTTCATGGCAGGTAATTAGAATTTTGTTTCAAGAAATTCATGTATCAAACAGATACAGTGATTTAGTACTAATTCTATTTTTGGGTTTTAGATTATTTTGAGATCTGGTGGAACATGGTTGTAAATTTTGATACCTATACACTTAACTTCATAAGCATACAATATTGTGCTGTAAGCTATAATTTGTTGGTGGGTTTTGTTTCTGCTGTGTGGTCTGCATTCCTGAACTGCCACTTCCATTACATAGACATGGTAGGTGCAGGAAGTTTTATCTGTTTGAACAATGATTTACAACATCCAGCTCCTTGTGGACAAGGTCTACAACTGAAAGAAGCGATTAGTTCACATATACTTTCATTACAAAAGAAAGGAATATTCAACTTTTATGTGATGTGCTTGTTGTTCACTTCTACCTATTACATAGCACACACTTCTGCAGTACATTAGTCACTACAGTCCGTTCACCGAGAGCTGGGACGAAACGTAAATAGTATCACGTGAGCGACTACGATCGTTTCCAGAGAAAGCATTCGGTGTTCACGTGATTCGAAGGGGTGTACAAAATCCTTGGCGCACGATTTGCAGCTGGTGGCGTCGGCTGGCTGCCGAGCTGACGTCATGGCGGACACTGAGAAAGCTGGACAACAATGTAACGAAATAAAGCACGACATGGAAGATTCAAAGCCAGTTACAATAATGTTAAAAGTACGATGAAACTGAGTTCATTCTGTCAAAACAGATTTGTTTTCATACAGGTTGCTAATAAAACGCTCCATTAATACACAATTTTTAATAACACTAGCAATAATAATAATGGTAAAGGACGACGAAAAAAGGTTCATTCTGTCAAACTTGAACTGTTTTTATTGAGGTTTATACCAAACCGCTCCTCTCTCTCTCTCCTCTACAATTTCCACATTTGACTTTCAACTAAAAATACGAAACGGAGGACGCACTTGTTCCAAACTTCTGCAGTCACTGTTTTTACTGCTTCTTCTTGCAGTTCAACTTCCGGCATTTTGTATGTTTTGCCTTTCGCTCCAACATAGCCTTTGATTCTGGCCCACACTTACTCGATGGCGGTTTAATTCACAGCGGTATGGAGGAATTCTAAGACCAGTATTCCCTGTATTCTTCGCCATTTCATTACTGTTCTGTAATTTTAAAATATATGTAAAAGTTATTTTTTCAACATACCGTCTTCAAAGTCGAGGGTTTTAGATTTTAGCCACTCTGATATTTCGTGCTTATTGGAATTTGCACTGGGAACTTTTTCTTTTCTGCGATATTGGTACGGCGCTTTATCAACAACAATAACTGCAAGCAGAACATCCTGAAACCACTTCTCGAAGGTTCAACTAGTCTTTCAATCTTCTTTAAAGATGAACTTTAGAGATCCTGAAATCGCCGCTTTACAACACGCACTAACGAGCTCACACCTGCAATTGAGATGGCCGCGCCGACTGTGCGGTCCTGCCTTGTACACCTGTCGACAGCAGCGCTGTGGTCACGCGCCTTGCTGTGTTTACAGTACGTCTCTCGTTTCGGTGAATGGAGTATGGTAGTGTTCCAGGTTGTCACTGTAGACAGCTTGCTCGTTGTACTTGCTAGACTGAAGTCCACTGCTATACTGTTGTCATAGCTGTCGGTGCGCCAGCATATCTTGGCGTGCCCTCTACCTCTGATTGGCCGACAAGTTATCACATCTTCAAGAAGTGGCGCGGCGAATTTCGCATAACGTAGGCGTTGTGGCGAATGGCGACGCAACATCACTTCTCCTCCTCCCCCCCCCCCCCAACCTTCTCACCATCGTTGTGTAGAGGGCGAAACGACGGCAGGGGAAAGGTCTGTCCGTGGGAGTATCGGGGGACTGGAGTTCGAATCTGTGCTCAGCACTGAACAACTGGTCACGACCCTTCATCCGGCCTGCACTCGTCACGAAACGCCAGGCGGAAAACGCACGGAAGGTCGCACTCCCAGGGACACGGGTTCAGAAGGATCAGATGCAGCTGCAGGAGCGACAATCTCGACGACCGGTACGGCGGCGGCGCCCCACGTGGGCTGCAGCGGTGGAAGCACCCTCAACACGCGACAATGAACCCGCGATGGCGGACTTCGGCTGACCCACGACGTCTGATGCAGGATGGTCGTCGGGTGCGGTGGTGCTGGAAGCGAAGCGTCCAGCTCCGTGGGCTCGGGACCGAGAAGAGAAGTCGGCCGAACCGACGAGGTCAGATGAGGTGTGGGGGTCACCATCCGAGGATACAGCGAATCTCTCGACAAAAACTCAGCGGCCACATCCTCTAGTGCACAAGGGCGAATTTGGTTCTTGTGTCTGAGCTGCAAGCCATCTGCACCCTGCAATAAATACATGTTAGTACCAAGCAGTTGAATTATGGTACCATGCTCCCAACGCCTGCGTCCTCCGTAGGACCTGTAAAAGACAGATCTGTGCCTGATTATGTGGAGCGGAGTGCAGTACCACCGTCCGTGCAACAACTCCACTGATGATGGTCCGTTGTGCAGCTGAGAGCGGTAAGAGGCGAGGTAATGCAGAAGAGCTTGTTCACGCGTGTGTTGGTACTTGACCTTGGCCATCTGTGACTTGAATGTCCTCATAAAACGTTCATATTTACCATTGGATCGAGGGTGGAACAGAGCATCAAATGGCAAATACCGTTGGCTTGGCAAAACTGTTCAAATTCCCTCGACACAAACTGTGGACCATTGTCCATCACTGTCAGTTCTGGTAGACCCTCGATACAAAAAGCAGACAGAAGGGCTTGGAGGGTGCTGTGAGTAGTCGCAGAGATCAAGCGGACCACGAAAGGAAATTTACTGTAGGCGTCCACAATGATGAACCATTGTGAGTTCCAGAATGGACACGCAAAGTCTAAATGCACTCGCTCCCGTGGCACTGTCGGGGTGCGCCATTCTGAGAACCGTTGTGGAGGGGCGTTTGGATTACCGCACAAGCTCGCCAATAAGCCATCATCCTCTCTATCTGCACGTCCATACCAATCCAAGTGCAATGTCTGCGCGTTAATTGTTTGGTGCGGACAACATCCCAATGTCCTTGGTTCAATAACTGGAGCTCCGGACGTTGCAATGACTGAGGGATCACCACACACAACTGGCCCTGTTCTGTACGAAGCAAAATTACACCACGCAACATTGATAAGTTATGTCGACACGAAAAGTAGCGTCGAACCACCAGCCTAACAATCTGCGTCACTGTGCAAAGCCACCCTGTGCGGATGTAGCGCAAAATGATTTGAAGCTCTGGGTCCACCGCTGTTGCTTGGAGCAACCTTCTTGGTGATCGAGAAGAAACTGAATAACGAACCTCAGAATCAATAGCATCTATGTGGCAACAGGAAGCTTTTGAGGTATCAAAATCAACATACGGGCCATCAGGAAGACGTGACAGTGTCGGAATTAGCATGTTTTGACGTCGGCTGATAGATAATCTCGTAATTGTAAGAAGATAATATGAGCGGCCAACGTTGCAGCTTCTGTGCTGTGCGGCTAGGTATGGGCTTGGCAGGTCGGAAGGAGGACTGAAGCGGCTTGTGGTAAGATACCAGGCAAAAATTGCGAACATACCTATATTGGTGTAATTTGGTGACACCATAGATGATTGCTAATGTCTCTTTCTCTATTTGTGAATAGTTTACCTGGGCTTTGTTCAACAATTTGGAGCAAAAGCGATTGGTCTGTCTAAGGAGCTAATGCGATACGAGAGGACTGCTCCAATGCCTTAAGGTGACTAGCACAACAGGTTTGTCAGGATCAAAATGGACAAGACACCAATCACTCATTAAAGCGTCCTTTAACTTTTGGAAAGCAATGCCACACTCTTTTGACCAAACAAACTGAACATGCAGCGTTGCCGCTAGTTGCACTGCATTAGGAAGAAATTTTGTATAATAAGAGATTTTGCCCAGAAAATATTGCAATTCATTAATTTTTGTGGGAGCCTTAAACTTGAAAATAGCTTGCAAATGCGACTGCAACGGATGAACACCCTGCGAATTGATAGCATGTCCTAAATATTCCATTCCAAAACACAACTGCCCTTGTTACATTTGAGACCAGCTTCCGAAAGGACTTTGAAAAGTGCACGTAAATTATAGAAAATTATAGAAATTATAGAAATGCTGTTATTTGTTCCAGGTATCTTTGAAAAATTGCCGGAACAGAGGCCCATGTCTGTATTGACAACAAGAAATTTCTGCGACTGCTCGTCAAGCGGAAGTTGCAGATATGCATCCCGAAGATCAATTTTGGACTGAAACTGTCTTGTGTATATCACTATATATTGCAGGAAGGCTACACGTACCTAGTAATGGGATGTCTTGTCATGTATATGCCATAAACATAGTGTGCACTGTTCGCATTTGAGGTGCACCTAGATTTTCATATGTTGCACGATTTATTAACGACACTGTGAACCCATATCAAGCAAAAATTTCACTGTTTTGCCAGCAAGCTGCAACTGTACATACAATATATTTGGGTGGTGTTGCATTCAAGTGTCAGACTCCTAAGTTACCAGAACACTAGAGTCTGCCCTTGTGGTAGCAGGCTTTGAATGAATAGCAGAAACCGTCTGCACGTCGTGTGCATGAATTTTGCAAGTGCTTCTGCTGCGGAGCAGTCTAGAGTGACATACACACACTTTGAACATGTCCTTCTTTGCCACACGAGAAACAAATTGCATTACTGGAAGGCCACTGATTCCGTCAATGTGTAGAAATACATTTTGGACAGGACTTAATATTGGCTTGCTTGTCGCGAGGCTGTCGCTTTGGCTGTTTACCAGAAGTACAGCTCGGCCAGGCTTGTCGTGAGTGCCGGTTGTTGACAAGTTTGCTCGCAGGCCGAGAGCCTGTTTGTACAGCTTACGGGACTCAACTACGGGGTCATCAGTCCCTAAACTTACAAACTAGCTTATACTAAAGACGGCACAAACATCCATGCCCGAGGGGGGATTCGTACCCCCGACGGGGAACGGCCTCGCGCATGGTAGCATAGCGGCTCAACGCGCTCGGCCGCTCCGCCGCGGCATTACTGTACTCTTTGCATGTCTCGCGCTATGCTACATATGTGGGCATCTTGAAAACTACTTGCTGTAAAGTCACACGTGTCCTGATACTCAATAATTTTCAAAATGTTTAAATGATTGTTGAGCTTACGGGACTTAACTGCGAGGTCATCAGTCCCTAAACTTACAAACTACTTATAAACTACCTTATACTAAAGACGGCACAAACTACCATGCTCGAGGGGAGGATTCGAACCCCCGACGGGGAACGGTCTCGCGCATCGCAGCATAGCGCATCAATGCGCTCGGCCACTCCGCCGCGGCTCAATAATTTTAAGCACTTGTTCAAGTAAAGGACCAGAATACTTTAAGATTTGTTTGTGGATGCGTGAGTCTGACACATCCCTAGTAATCAGTACTTGCCACAGTCACGACGAAATTTACACTTCCTAGTTAAAATTTGTAGTTCAGTCTATAAGATTCTCCTGCCTACCTACGACAATAATAGAACTGAAATCTAGCTGCTTCTACATTCAATGTTTGCTCATAATGGTTAGTAATCGCCTGCACTAATTCCTCAATCTGCACTTGTTACAGAACACTAGCAGTAGTGTTCCAGGTTGTGGCTGTAGACAGCTTGCTCTTTGTACTAGCACTTGCTAAATTGAAGTCCTCCACAATACTGTAGTGGCTGTCAGTGCGCCGGCATATTTTGCGGAGCCTTCTTCTTCTGTTTAGCCAGTGCGCGACGTAAGGCAGAGAGATATGAGACTTGAGGTGCCCCGAGCGGTCAAAGTACTGTGACGCAGTGGAAGACTAACGGGAGGGGGGGGGGGGAGGAGGGGGCGGACCGCCCTGGGCCTCTGGTCTTGGGGGGTCTCCAAATACCTTGAAAGGACCTTTTCTTTTTTTCTTTTGGCATGGAGTTCTGCTGGGGCCTCCAAACCTCAGAAGCTAATTTTTCAGACTGTCCAGTGCCTTACGTCCTGGAAGGGGCCTCCAAATCTTTTGTATAGTAATGCATGTATTTCCAAGTGGACGGGGCGGGGGGTGGCTCCTTTCGTTTCGCCGCCCCGGGCCTCCGACAGCCTTAGTCCGCCACTGCTGTGATGCGAGTTTTCGCATCTTCATAAAGTGGCGTGACGACTTGCACGGACCGCCGGCGTTGTGGCGAGTGGTGACACTAATACAATTTCCCAGAAAATCAAGCCATAGCTCAGAACAGACTAAGCCACGGTACACCAGCTTCAAAATATCTTGTAATGATCGTAATATATAGCAGATTTTGTTAAGCTTCTGTGACAAGGACCTAGTATGTGGTTTAGGGAAAACGCCATATCGGCACAAGTGACACTGAACCTTCAGGACACCCTGTGGAGGTTTTCACTCCAGAAATCATTGATAAAATCCATGATATGGTGGTGGATGACAGAAGTGTTCAGATGCGTGAGAATGCAAATGCTGTGGGAATCTCGAATGAATGGGTACATAATATTTTCCATAAACATTTGGACATGAAAAACTATCCGCAAGATGGGTGCCATGATTGCTCACACTTGACCAGTGGCGGCGAGTCCTATTTGTTCATTGGTTCAGTGAACCCCAGAACGAAGCTGGTCGTGAAAAAAAAGTAAGTAAATAAATATAATAATGTGTTTTAAACTATCATTCTTCGTTTCGTTCTTTTTTCAAATTATTTTACATGCACATTCAAAGTATTTTTATAGCATGATAAACGTTAATGTTTTACCTCGCAGAGACAGCACGTATACGAGTTGTAGTGCGGCCGCTTATTATAGGCGTCAGTGGCTGCAGCACTGCAATGCGCATGTACGGCTGAGGTTCACATTCTCTTCTGAACCCCCTGCATATGGACGCTCCCATGGCAGGGAGCTGCCAGGGGAAACGCCGCTCTTAACATTGGCGTTGGAGCTAGTAGAGACACCAGCTCCTGGCTACTAGAGCTCTGATGGTTATGCACCAATGGTCCCACAGCAAGACAATGGAGCTACTGCACACCTCACCTTGCACATGCGCAAATCCTCCTTGATGGCAATATCCACTCTTCATATTTGGTTTTGGCGCATTGAAGATTCATCAAAAATAAACTTTTATCAATAATAAAGTAAAGCCACATCAACTGTAAACCTTGTCCACCTTTTCACCAATCAACTGCAGAGATTCTTCCAGAGGAACCCTGGTAAAGGTGGACAAGGAAACAGCTGAGCTTGTCGCCATGTACTTACATCAACGTACTTTTTATTTAATGACAAATTTTATGAACAAATTGACGGTGTTGCTATGGGGAGTCCATTATCCCCCATAGTAGCCAATCTTTTTATGGAGGACTTCGAAGATATGGCATTGAAGACGGTGGCTCTTAAGCCAACTTGTTTTTGGAGGTACGTCGATGATACTTTTATGGTGTAGCCTCATGGGGAAGAAGCCCTTAACCGCCTTTTGGACCATTTTAATTGCATGCAGCCTAACATCAGGTTCACAATGGAAGTGGAGAAGGAGGGGAAGCTTCCTTTTCTTGATGTTCTGGTTTACAGAAGAGATGATGGGAAACTGGGACATAGTGTTTATCGAAAACCTACGCACACGGACCGCTATCTGCATGCCTCGAGTTCTCATCCTCTGGTCCAACGTACTGGCGTTCTTCGGACTTTAACTAGAAGAGCTTACGCCATTTCTAATGCAGAAAGTTTGACGCAAGAACTAGATCATCTCAAAGTTGTGTTTAAACAGAATGGCTACACAGATAAGCAGATCCTCTGTGCTTTTCAGTTTGGTCCTTCACATGAACCATTAAATGAGACCCACAAATCAGTTGCTTTCCTACCTTTTGCCGGGATTGTTTCATCAAAGATAGGAAGAATTTTAAAAAAAGCATGACATTAAGAGTGTTTTTCGTCCGCCAGTAAAGACGAGAGCACTTCTCGGATCTGTGAAGGATGATTTGGGTCTGAGGAAGCCCGGGGTATATAAGATTCCCTGTCAATGTGGGAAAACGTATATTGGTCACACTATCCGTACCATTCAGGGCCGATGTCAGCATCAACGCCCCACACGTTTGTTCCAGCCCGAGAAGTCGGCGGTAGCTGAGCATTGCCTCGATGAGGGACATAGAATGTTGTATAATGAAACTCACATGGTTGCTTCAGCATCTCGTCACTGGGACTGTGTCTTAAAGGAATCCATAGAGATTCGATTATCTGACAATCTGATTAACAGAGACAAAGGCTACCTTCTTAGTAAATCTTGGAACTCTGTGTTATCAGATGTTAAAAAACAACGGTTGGTACTTCAGCAATCTGAATAATAATATTCTTTATCATCGATTATCGATTTCGCCGGATTCTACCACCGGAGCGCTGTATGTCTTGTGCGCCAGAGGGCAGTTACTGCCACTTCTTGCGCGCGCGCTATGGATCTTCCGCGATGTATGAAGGAGCCGCCGATTGTACTGGGAACTCAGTTCCGGCGAGATTGTGTATCAGCAAGCTCACCTGAGGATGGCGGGCAGTTGCGCCGCTGAAATATTGTGTCAAGTTGACTTTAGTATCCGGATGCAAACCCGAGAAGATTACAAACAAACATCGAACTGTTTGAAAAGCTGTGGCGGAGAGCAGCCTTTGCGAATGTGTAGCATGTGTAAGGTTAAGAGGGCGTGCTGCTTACATTGTCACGTGTCCCGAATGTAGCTTGTCTCTTCATCGTAACAGATTTATTTTGTTACAGTCACTTAAAAGTGTAATCAGTTACTTACTGTGTATTAGTGTTCGTGTGCATCTTCATATGTTCCCGGTGTTTATTATCAAAGAAAAATGAACGATGTTCAATATCTTTTAGGAAAAAAACAACAAATTATTCAGCTTTAAGTTTGGAACTAAAGAGTGAAATAAAGACACTTGTCAGGCCGACGCCTCAGCTCGAGTTGAAGCAAGCATAGCAAAGCCGAGGTAAGACATTCTGCAGATCTTTTAACGAAAATATATCCAAACGAGGGGAGGGGGGGGGGGGGGGACTGGGGCGCTCTACCCAGGCGCAACTCGCAGAGGTGCGCCAGATTGTCTTTGGATGCCAAGCGGGGGAGGGGGCAGGCGCCACTATCAAGATCCGGCATTCAAAGAAGTGAACCCCCAGTCATCTCAAGTACTAGCCGCCACTGAACTTGACCAAAAACGGAATCCTATCGTGGATGAAACGTGTATACATTCTTATACTCCTGAGACCAAAGAAAAATTTAAACAATGGCTCACCGAGGGAGACTCTGCACAAAAAAAGGCGAAGACTGGTTCTTCAGCCGGAAAGGTTATGGCGTTGGTCTGTTGGGATTTGCAAGGGCTAATCCTCATCGACTATCTGGAAAACTATTACAGGTGGACATTATTCATCGTTATTGGACCGTTTGAAAACCGAGCTGCAAGAAAAACGCCGGCGATTGGCCCACAAAAAGTCTTTTCCATCACGACAATGCACCAGCACACACCTCAGCAGTTGTAGTCGCAAAATGATTAGAAATAGGATTCCAATTCTTTTCACATTCCCCCTATTCTCCAGATTTGGCTCCTTCAGACTACTATTTATTACCCAATTTGAAGAAATGCCTGGTGGCGAGGACAGGTTCAGGGTGGGGGTGGGGGGCACAGGGGCACGCCTCCCCTCCCTCCCCCAGAAAGTCCGACGAAAAATGAGAGAGAGAAGAAGGGTGGGGGAGAGAGAGAGATATATATAGAGAGTGAGAGTGTGTGTGTGAGAGAGAGAGAGAGAGGAAGGGAGAGAGAGAGTGTGTGGTCCAGTGCCAGCTGCTGCCAGTGTCACATCGCAAACAGCGCTAAGTATCTTAATTTAATTTGTGTCAAATTTAATTTGCCAGTCTAGTTCTTCATTTTCGATAGTACTTCTGTTTTAAGATATTTATTCCCGCGTACTTGGGAGATTTCGTTTGTACTACTGTTTTAATAGTTTATTCTATCGTATTTGATAAATACTGTTGTGTATAGTCTTCGTCTGTGGCTGGTGTAGTTCTCCATTTTCGTTAGTACTTCTGTTTTAGAGGTTTATTCCCGCGTACTTGGCAGATTAGCATTCAGTCAGTTAGCAGTCAGTTCAGTGTCAGCTGTTGTCTCTGCCCCATCACCCAGACTGCTAAGTATCATAATTTAATTGCGTAAAATTTCGTTGCCAGTTAATTTCTTAATTTTCGTTAGTGTTTCTGTTTTTAAGAGGTTTCTTCTCACCTACTTGACACATATCGTTTGTGCTACTGCTTTAAGAGTTTATACTCGCGTATTTTAATAAATACTGTGTGTATAGTTTTCGTCTGCTGCAAACTACGTGTCATATTGTCACTTTCTTATTTCGTGTTCTGCTTTGAGAAAGCTTATATTCCCGCGTGTTTGATAACGATGTATTCTTGTTTATTTTGAAAACTGCCGGAATCAGTTTCGTTGTTTTGACAGTGTACTTACCACTGACCACAGTTCAGTCAGCTGCCAGCCGCCATTATTAAAGTACTAGGCTAGTTAAAAGTTGATAATTTAGTTTTCTACTTTCTACAGTTAATTGTATCTATAGGATGAATAGGATGTGTGCCTGCTGTAAGCGGACGCAGGAGGAATTGGCCGCAGTTTGCGAACAGCTGAGCGTTCTGTTGGCCACGGTCAGCCGACTTCAGCCCCCCAGGGGGCTCACCGTTCTGTGGTGAGTACGTACGTGGCGAGCACGGGGCCCCAGCCTTTGTGGCACTCTCTCCTTTCCGTGCTACACGACGCTTCTCCTACTGTCCTTTTCCCCTCTCTTGGGGACCGAGTTTTATCCAGGCTTCGGGGAACCGAAGTTTTGACTTTTTTGGTTTAAGCTCTCCTTTCACCTCTTTATTTGCCTCCGCATCAGCATTTGGAGCTTCTCCTCTTACTATTTTTCTTCCTCCTCCATGTACGCACCTGAAGGCCACCCATATGGGTGACTGGGTAATGCCCCACGCTGGCATGTAGGGTGCGTGCGTACCCCCTGGTTAAGGCCAGGCCTGGGGAGGGGCGATTGCCTTCACTGATACCTTCCCGATTCGCCGATTGGTCCCTCCGTCTGTAGATCGGGAGGTGTGACCTGGGGGCCCCCAGAAGGAAGGAGCGTGCCATCGGAGACACTGGCAATCGTGGGGGACATATCCGCGATGGTTTTTACCGAAAAAAGAAAATGTAAACAGTCTCTGGAAGTTGACATACTGGACAATAATGTGTATGAACAGAAGCATTTACAATCGATATCTAACTTCCTTGTGGTTACCCGTACTGAGGAAGAACAATCCTTCTCGTTGGTAAACCCATTTATCATTCAGAAAGGGGTTGATGCTATTGCCGGCCAAGTTAAAATCTGCAACCACCTGCGTAATGGAACACTACTGTTGGAAACAGAAAGTGGCTCCCAGGCACAGCGGCTGCTCAAGGCTAATTTGCTCCTTAGTTACCCGGTTCGTGTCGAGCTTCATCAAATCCTCAATTATTCTCGAGGGGTAGTCTACTCAGCCTGTTTGGACAGTCTGACTGAGGATGAACTAAAGGAATATCTGGCAGCACAAGGCGTCATCGCTGCACACCGAGTGATGAAAAATGAGAACAACGTTTTAGTCCCCATTCGCACAATGTTCCTGTCCTTCGACCGAGTGGCTCTGCTGCCGAAGATCAAGGCAGGATATGAGGTAGTCACAGTACGACCTTATATCCCTAACCCTACTCTGTGTTACCAGTGCCATCGCATTAATCACACAAGTCAGTTGTGCAAGAACCCAGTAACATGCGTCACCTGTGGTAAAGATGTACATGAGGGGAATTGTCCACCACCGTCCCCCAACTGCATCAATTGTAAAGGGAATCATGCTGCCTCCTCCCGGGAATGTCCCGTGTTTGCCGATGAACGGGCCATACAGGAAATACGTGTCAAGGAAAAGGTTCCAATACAAGTTGCACATAAGACGTTCGGCAGTCGTAAGCATAAGACCCCACCGTGTGGTAACTACAGTACTTTAGTTGCAGTGCCTCCACCAATGCGGGACATGGCCACACAGACAAGTGACCTACAGTTTACTACTGTAGTCGTCAAACAGTCTACGTCGACAAAGGCGTCACATTCGACGAAAAGTGTGAATACCTCTTCCAAATCTTCATCTTCAGCTGTGAAACCACAGATCGAGACCCGTAAGTCTAAGAAGGAGCATTCGTGCGAGGATTTCCTCTGCACCCCTTCCAAAACATCTGAGCCTACCAAGGAACTTCACCAGGGCTCCAAGAAGTAAAGTCTGGGGAAAACTTCCTGCCCTTCTACCTCACAATGTGATGATGGCATCCCCTGGAAGCCTATAGTCTCTCCAGGTGCATCAGCCAAAGATGGGGCTGCCGATCACCCTTGCATGGCTGCTGTGGTCACCTCTGAGAATATGGAGCAAGACCCTCCCGTCTCAGACAACACCAGTTGCGAACATTCGCATTCTGACCCGCCGCCTTTATCGGGCTGATGTCCACCTCCATCTCTTTTTATCCTAATATGGATATTCTTCAATGGAACATTCGTGGTATCCGGTCGAATTGGACAGAACTGCAGCTTCTTACACGAACATATCACCCAATTATCTTCTCTCTACAGGAGACAAAATTGCTCCCTGGTACTCGAATTATTTTCCCACACTACACTGCCGTTCGCTTTGACCTTCCTCCAGTGGCAGGAATTCCAGCCCACGGGGGCATAATGATGCTCATTCGGGATGACGTACACAGTACACCCGCCCCTTTGTGTACTCCACTAGAAGCTGTTGCTGTCCGGATAAACCTTCCAGGATTTATCTTCACATTGTGCAATATTTACGCTCTTTCCTCCTTTCCCATCACTAGATCTGATCTTCTAGATCTTATTGACCAGCTTCCGCGTCCGTTTTTGTTGGTGGGCGATTTCAGTGCCCACCATCCCCCTTGGGGCTCCCCACGACCATGTCCACGGGACTCCCTCCTAATAGATATACTGAACCACCTTCAGCTCATCTGCCTTAACACTGGTGAACCAACTTATCTTTCAGACTCCACAAACACTTTAAGCCACATAGATCTATCTATCTGCACTGCTCACCTGGCACGGCGTCTTGAATGGTCTGTTCTCTCAGACACACATTTGAGCGATCATTTTCCGTGTGTAATTCACCTAATGATGCCTGGCACCCTTGAGCATCCACACCACTGGCAGATAACCGAAGCGGACTGGGAGCTCTACTCATCACTGGCGGATTTTGCTACTCATCAATATCCTTGTATAGACGACCAAGTGGAACACAATACCACAGTTATTCTCACAGGCGCAGAATGTTCCATCCCCTGTAAGACTACTTAAGCACGTCGTCCCCTTGTCCCGTGGTGGACCGCAGAATGCCGTGACGCTCTGTGAGCACGGCGACGTGCCCTTAGAACCTTCAAACAACGGCCCACACTCGACAACTGCATCCTATACAAATGGCTGCGGGCCTATTGTCGTCGCCTCTTTTGCGACTGTAAACGAGCAAGTTGGCTCTCATTCACGAGCTCTTTTAATAGGTTTACCCCTTCCTCCATCATTTGGGGTAATCTCAGAAAAATGTCAGGTACAATGGCTCATTCCGCGATTCCCGGTCTCTGTGTCGCAACTGACACCATCGTCAACACTCCACAAATAGCCAACACACTGGGTCGACATTTTGCAGAGGTCTCTAGCTCTTCACACTACACTGACGCTTTCCTCGCTAGGAAACGGACGGTGCAGGCGACTCCATTGCCCTTTACCTCTCATAACCGTGAATGCTACAATACCGAGTGTACTGTGCAAGATATCCACCACGCACTCTCGTCTTCGCGGTCCTCCACTCCAGGACCAGATGGCATTAACGTAGCGATGTTTCAATACCTTTCACCAACGAGCTTGCATTTCCTACTGGACACCTACAACCTCATATGGATAGAAGGCACCTTTCCGCGACGCTGGCGTGAAGTCATAGTCATTGCCATACCAAAGCCTGGGAAGGACAAATCTCTCCTTTCCAGCTACCACCCCATTTCCCTCACCAGTAGCGTATGCAAGGTGATGGAATGCATGATTCACGGGCGCCTGGTATGGTGGCTTGAAACGCGACATCCCCTTTCTAATGTCTAGTGTGGGTTTCGCAAGAACCGTTCTGCGGTGGAACATCTCGTCCCCCTATCTACTTCGGTAATGAATAACTTTTTACGGAAGCGCCAGACTGTAGCGGTGTTCTTTGATCTGGAAAAGGCATACGACACCTGCTGGAGAATGGGCATCCTCCGCACTCTGCATGCATGAGGTTTTCGGGGTCGTCTGCCAATTTTTGTCTGGGAATTTTTAACAGACCGTGTGTTTAAAGTGAGTGTTGGTCCGGTTTTATCGATCACTTTTATTCAGGAAGACGGGGTCCACAAGAGTTTGGTCCTGAACGTCGTTTTATTTGCAGTGGCAATCAATTCTATAGCCGATCATCTACCAACGGGAGTGTCGGCGTTCCTCTTCGTCGACGACTTCGCGATCTACAGCAGCTCTGAGCAAACGGGTCTCCTGGAGTGGCGCCTTCAGCGATGCCTAGACACTCTCCACACATGGAGTATGGACACTGACTTTCGATTCTCGGCTGACAAAACGGTCTGCATGAACTTCTGGCTGCGGAAGGAGTTCCTTCCCCCGTCCCTTCGTCTGGGCCCCATAGTACTTAAATTTGTGGAGACCACGGCGTTCTTGGGACTTGTTTTCGACAGGAAGTTAGGTTGGTCTCCCCACATATCTCGGTTGTCAGCTCGCTGTACCCGCTTTCTCAATGTGCTGCAGGTGTTAAGTAGCACCTCGTGGGGAGCTGATCGGTCTGCTCTCCTCCATCTGTATCGTACCATAGTTCGGTTCAAACTGGACTATGGAAGCATCGTTTATTCTTCGGCTCGACCGTCCATACTGCGCCGCCTTAACACAATCCACCACTAAGGGATCCGTCTGGCGACAGGAGCGTTTTACACTAGCCCCGTTGAGAGCCTCTTTGCCGAGGCTGCTGAACTACTCCTTTCTTACCGTCGGGAACTCCTGCTTAGTCGTTACGCTAGCCATTTGTCATCCATGCGAGGACACCCAACATACACAGTTTTCTTTAATGACTCACTTGACGGTCTCTTTGCCGGTCTGCTCTGCTACCACCGGGAGTACGCTTGCGTTCGTTACTTCGCCACCTTGGCGTTACAATGCCTGCTATTTTCTCGACTGAGAGAGCACCTCTCCACTGTGGCTAAGCCCCGAAGTCTGTGTTAACTTGCACCTTTATTCTCTTCCAAAGTTCTCCACACCTAGTTTCGTTTATTGGAGGGAATTTCCCGCACTCCGGTTCAAATTTGATGACAATTTGTTCATCTATACTGATGGCTCAAAGACACACCAGGGTGTTGGATGGGCCTTAGTACTTGGCAACGCTTCGTTTAAATATCGTCTCCCTGAGTGGAGTTGCATTTTTACAGCTGAGCTGTATGCATTATATCAAGCCACCCAATACGTCCGGCGAAAATCGCTCAATAAGAGTGTCATTTGCTCGGACTCTTTGAGTCTCTGTTGAGCCTTCGCATGTTATATCCTGTCCATCCCCTGGTACAACGCATCCGCAATTTCCTTATCTCTCTTTCAGCGAGCGGAACTACTGTGACGTTTTTGTGGGTCCCTGGACACATGGGAGTGTTGGGGAATGAGTCTGCGGATACAGCTGCCAAGGAGGCAGTTCTCCTTCCTTGGCTATCTACCTTTTCTACTAGGTCTGATGACCTTCGCGCTGGTGTCTCCCAGCGTATCATCTCCCGTTGTTTTTTTCATTGGTCATCCCTGTCGGGGAACAAATTGCGGGCCATTAAATCTGTGCATAATCTTTGGTCAACGTCATCTCGACCCTCTCGTCGAGAGGAGATTGTCCTGGCCCGGCTTCGTATTGGCCACTGCCGTTATAGCCATCAGTATTTACTTCGTGGTGATCCTGCTCCCTTATGTGAGCACTGTGATGAACCTTTTACTGTGTACCATCTTTTAGTGCAATGTCCGTTTTTTAATAGTCTCTGTCATGAACTATATTTACCATTTGAAATGTCAGATATTTTAGCTGATGATCCGCATTCTGCTAACAGAGTTTTACTTTTTATACATCGTGAAAATATAGCGAAAGCCATTTAAGTTCTAACCCCGATTCGTTTGTACTATGGGCAGTGTTGGGCGCTAATGACCTCAGCAGGTGTACGCCCTAAAACCACAAACAAAAGCCGTCTTCAGACAGCTGTCTCGAGGTGAAGCGGTGGTGGGGAGTCTGGTGCGTTGAGTGGGACACCTGCTACCGAGGCACCTTCAGGTGTACCAGACGTGGTTGAGCCGCTCTCTCTGCAAGGGGAGTGGTAGGTTGTACGACGTTCGTGTCGCTCGAGGCGGAAGGCCAATGTGGAGGCTGGACGTCCGTCCTCAACCGTTCGTCCTATGAGTGGACATGTGGCCACTCCTTCAGCAGGGTCCAAGCAGGTGAACGGGGAGAGGGGATTATTAGTTATTGGGAGCTCCAATGTTAGGCGCGTCACAGAGCCCCTTAGGCAGATAGCGTCGAGATCCGGAAAGAAGTCCAACGTGCACTCAGTGTGTCTGCCGGGGGCCTCATCCGAGATGTGGAGGCGACCTTGCCGGCGGCTATCGAGGGTGCGGGGTGCAGTCGCCTGCAAGTCATGGCTCACGTCAGCACCAATGACGCTTGTTGCTTGGATTCTGAGGACATCCTCAGGTCCTACGGGCGGCTGGCGGAATTGGTGAAGGCTGCTGCCCTCATACGTGGGATGCAAGCAGATTTGTCGATTTGTAGCATTGTTTCCAGGGTTGATCGGGGTCCTTTGGTTTGGAGCCGAGTGGAGGGTCTGAACCAGAGGCATTGCCGACTCTGTGACAGTCATGGTTGCAGATTTCTGGATCTGCATTAAGGGTGGGGAATTGTAGGGTGCCCCTAGATAGATCAGGTGTGCACTACACTAAGGAAGCGGCTACTCGGATAGTAGAGTACTTGTGGAGTGCACGTGGTTTTTTTTTTCTTTTTTTTCTTTTCTTTTATTTTTTTTTTATTTTTTTATTTTTGTGGCTAGGCGCTAACTCTTATGAGCACTCGCCTGTCAACATTCAAACAGCGAATTCAGGCCACGTTCGGCTTAAAAATTCCAATATCAAAATATTAGCCGCGAACTTACAAAGTATTAGAAACAAAGTTCCCGAATTTGGAAATTATGGAAATGATTGAGCTCAAATAGTTTTAGACACCGAAAGCTGGCTAAATCATCATGTGGCATGTTCAGAAATATTTAGCGTGGAATGTATATCGGAAAGATAGATCGGATACAACTGGAGAAGGAGTGTTCATCACAGTGGACAAAGTTGTTGTTTCTACTGAGAGCGAGGTTGAAAGTAATTGTGAAGTTATCTGGGCACGTATAACAGGTTTAAAAGAAGTAAAGTTAATAGTTGGGTGTTTTTGCCGGTCCTCCAGTGCTGCTGTAGCAGTTTTACAATCATTCGAAGAAGGTCTACACCAGGTAGTGGATAGAGCCATGTAATATTAGTCTGTGGAGACTTCAACCTTAAAGGCTAGTTTACACGACGACACTACGTTTCATGAAAATGTGCTACTGGCCAGTGCGCATGCGCGGCAGGCGTTCGCGCAACTCGTCGGCGAAACTAAACTTTTTCGGCACCTTCCAACTTTGGCGAAACTGATTCCGCGTGTTTTTAGGTTAGGTGATAACCAATACAGAACAAAACACAACATAAAGGGGGGGGGGGGGAAGGAAGAAATAATTCGGTTTTTGAACATATATGCGATTCATACCTATTTGTGCCATTTTAACGATGAAAATTTCAGGAATAAGCAGCTGCGTGTTAGTGCTCTTGAAGCATTTATTCGTGAATTAAATATTGATGGGTTGACGATTAGTGAATTGCAGATTGAATGTATTTTAATTCCAAATACCTATACAAACGAACTATGGCAGTTGTGGATTTGGGAACACGGTACAGGTAATGTAGAGACGAATATGTACTTGACAAGAAAAGTAATACAATTTGTAATTTCAGTTCTGGTAACAATGTTAACGCATAACAGTATCTTGTTTGTTTATTGATTTACTAACTCTGTTTAAAATGAACGTAAACTGCTCTCGTGACATTCTGAGTTGATTAAAATAACTTCTGGGGTCTTCGATCACAGTTTCTTTCAGCAAGGTTGCTAAGAAACCGAGCTTTTAATCCAGTCACAAGCCCAAACACGTTTCTTATTCTTTTTATGTTTAGTCTTATGCAGCGACTTCACACAGAAAAGCAATAGCTAGCCACAACTTTTACAGCTACCAAAACTTTCATTCTACGGCGACTACGGCACTTATACAAAACAAGGAAACTAATGTGTATAGTATTGGCGCCGTGTCCACAGACACACACGAAACCAATTGCGCGCAATTCATTTCATGTCGTGTGTAGTGTCGTCGTGTAGACTAGCCTTAAGAGTATAGTTTGGGACCTGTCTAGTTACAGTGTCTTGAGCAGTTAAACCGGCAACCCACGCGCAATGGAAATATTTTAGACCTTATAGCCACGAACAGGCCTGACCTTATTAACGACGTCTGTGTAGAGACAGGAATTAGTGATCAAGATATCGTCATAGCGTCGATGGTGACCAAAGTTCATAAACCAATCAAGAAGGCTAGGAGCGTGTTTTTGTTGGGAAGAGCCGATAAGCAAATGTTAGGATCGCACTTAGAAAACGAATGGGCGACGTTCAATTCCGGGGCTATGGATGTAGAGGAATTGTGGACTAAATTTAAGTACATTGTAAATAAAGGGTTCGAGAAATATGTGCCAGTAAAGACGATTAAGGGTGGAAAAGATCCACCGTGGTGTAATAATGATGTTAGAAAGATGCTGAGAAAGCAAAGACTCTTGCACTCTCGATTCAAAAAAGAACACGCAAATGATGACAGGCAAAGGTTAGTAGAGATTCGTGCGTCTAGAAAAAGAACGATGCGCAAAGCACACAATAATTACCACAGCCATACCTTACCAAAAGATCTTTCCGAGAACCCGAAAAAATTCTGGTCCTATGTAAAATCGATAAGCATCACAATTTTACTTTGCCTGTTCCTCACCTCCTATTTTAAATACTTCACAGACGTCCTCCTGCGAACCTTGCAGGACTAGCACTCCTGGAAGAAAGGATGTGGTGGAGACAAGGCTCAGTCACAGCCTAAGCGATGTTTCCGGAATAAGGAGTGCTAGTCCTGAAAGGTTCATAGGAGAACTTCTGTAAAGTTTCGAAAGTAGGAGGCGAGGTACTGGCAGAAGTAAAGTTTTGTGGACGGACCGTGAAACGTGCCAGGATACTTCAGATGGTTGAGCGTTTGCCAGCGAAAGGCAAAGGTCCCAGATTCGAATACATTTCTGGCCCACAAATTTAATCTGTCAGGAAGTTTCAAGTGTAATTTTGTTGATCGCCAAAGATTTCTTGAAAACGTATCTCGTTTTGCATAGCAACTTCACAAAGAAGAAATTGATTCAGTACAACGCAAACACAGAAAATCTGATTTTAGGTTTTGTGCGAATATCAGACTTAGCGCGAAATACTCGTATTTACTGGCTGTTTGTTTCTGACCTTATAGGATACGCTGTTTTTCCAATTTCTGCATTGTTTGGTAGTGACATAGCTACTCCGGTTACTGTACTATTCATCCACGGTAAGTTAACACGATTCGTACGCTGGCTGTTGCCAGCGGCAGCAGATGTGTACTATTGCTGCTGCAGCTGGTGAGGTGGGGGGGGGGGGGGGGGGCGAGCAGAGGGTAGCGACGCAGTGTTGGAAATGTTACCCGTAACAATGTGTGCAGTTATATTTCCGTCTAGGGGCAGCATAACGTTGGCAGCAATCCGAAATAAATGGATGTCCTTCAATTGGTGCAGGCTATTTGTGCTGCTGGCATTACCAGGTAACATCGTCTTCAAATGAATCTAATTACCAATGCACTTTTTTTTCTAACTAGGCCTAGATTAAAGATAAATATACATCTACATCTACATACATTCTTCACAATTCACCGCAAGGTGCGTGGCGGAGGGCACACTGTACCACTACTAGGCATTTCCTTTCCTATTCCACTCTCAAATAGAACGAGGAAAAAAAGAATGCCAATATGCCTCCATACGAGCCCTAATTTCTCTTCTCTTTGTGATCTTTACGCGAAATGTAAGTAGGCGGCAGCAAGATCGTACTACACTCAGCTTCAAATTCCGGCCCTCTAAATTTCCTCAACATAAATTCACGAAAAGAACGTCGTCTTTCCTCCAGCGATCGCCAATTAAGTTGCCGGAGCATTTCCGTGGCTGCTCGCCTCTGAACTGCCTCTATGTCTTCCTTTAAACTGATCTCCTGCGGATCCCAAACACTTAGGCAATACTCAAGACGTTGTCGTACAAGCGTTTTATACGCGGTCCCCTTTACAGGTGAAGTACATCTTCCCAAAATTCTCCCAACAAACCGAAGTCGGCTGTCCGCCTTACTCACTACTGTCCTTACATGTTCGTTCCATTTCATATTGCTCTGCAATGTTATGCCTAGATATTTTAACGACGCAACAGCATCAAGAAGCTCACTACTAATGCTGTATTCGAACATTATATGTTTGTTTTTCTTACTCATGCGCATCACCTTACATTTTTCTACATTGAGAGCCAGTTGCCATTTTTCGCACCAACTAGAAATTTTGTGTAAGTCAACCTGTATGCTATTACAGTCAGTTACAGACGACACCCTCCCATACACCACAGCATCATCAGCAAACAGCCGCAAATTACAACTTACTCTGTCCATCAGATCATTTATATAGATAGAAAATACTAGCGGTCCTATCACACTCCCCTGGGGCACGCCTGACGATACACTCGTCTCTGATGAACACTCGCCGTCGAGAACAACGTACTGCGTTCTATTACTTAGGCAGTCTTCCAGCCAGTCACAAATCTGTGAACCTACTCCATAAGCTCGTATCTTCGTTAGCAGTCTGCAGTGTGGCACCGCGTGAACGCCTTTTTGAAATCGAGAAAAACACAATCCGCCTGTTGCCCTTCATCCATGGCTCGCAAGAGAAATTGGCAAGCTGAGTTTCACATGAACAATGTTTCCTAAACCCGAGCTATTCACAGAAAGAACCTTTTCAGTTTCCAGGAAATTTACTATATTCGAACTGAGAATACGCTCCAAAATCCTACATGAAACTGATGTCAATGATATTGGCCTGTAATTGTGTGGGTCAGTTCTCTTTCCTTTCTTGTACACGGGAGTCACCTGCGCTTTTTTCCATTTACAAGGAACTTTGCGCTGAATTAAAGATTCGCGATAAATGCAAGATAAGTAGGGGGCCAATGCCGCAGAATAGTCTTTGTAAAACTGAACTGGTATTCCATCCGGACCAGCAGACTTTTTCGTATTTAGCTCTCTCAGCTGCTTCTCTACACCGGAAATACCTATTACTATACCCCCCATTTCGGAATTAGTACGCTGATCAAATGATGGTACATTTGTGCGGTCCTCCTGCGTGAAAGATTTGTTAAAGGTTAAATGTAGAACTTCAGCTTTCCGTTTGCTTTCTTCTATTACTGCCCCGGAATGATCAACTAGTGACTGGACAGTGGGCTTTGACCCGCTTATCGATTTTACATAGGACCAGAATTTTTTCAGGTTCTCGGAAACATCTTTTGCTAAGGTATGGCTGTGATAATTATTGTATGCTTCACGCATCGATCTTTTTATAGACGCTCGAATCTCTACTAACTTTTGCCTGTCATCATTTGCGTGTTCTTTTTTGAATCGAGAGTGCAAGAGTCTTGGCTTTCTCAGCAGCTTTCTAACATTATTATTATACCACGGTGGATCTTTTCCATCCTTAATCGTCTTTACTGGCACATATTTCTCTAACCCTTTATTTACAATGCACTTAAATTTAGTCCACAATTCCTCTACATCCATAGTCCCGGAATTAAACGATGCCCATTCGTTTTCTAAGTGCGATCCTAACATTTGCTTATCGGCTCTTCGCTACAAAAACACGCTCCTAGCCTTGTTTCTATGCACTATGGCGTAATCCTCGAGTTCGTATGAATATATATATATATATATATATATATATATATATATATATATATATATATATATATATATATAACCACGTTGAACATTGAAAAATTTAATAATCTATCAAACCATGTGCGCCACACGGGAATGGCCGTGTGATCTGGGGCGCAACGTCGTGGAATATGCTGCCACTGCCACCAGAGGTTTGAGTCCTCCCTCAGAAATGGGTATGTGTGCTGTCCTTGCAATAAGTTAAAGTAGATTGTAAGACTAGTGACCGATGACCTTCGCAGTTTGGTCCCTAAGGATTACAAACATTTGAACATTTTTGAAACAATATGTACTACGTTTTTATACAGTCATTTGGCTCATTTAATATGTACAAAACATTTTTCGATCATATTGTACCTCAGCGAAAGGAAGCAATATGGCCGGCCGCGGTGGTCAAGGCGACTGCGGCGCGTCAGTCACGGTCTGCACGGCCACTACAGTCGGGGTTTCGAATCCCCCCTCGGGCATGGATATTTGTGTCGTCCTTAGTATTAGTTAGTTCATAAGTAGTTTTTAAGTTTAGGGACCGATGACTCCATAGTTAAGTCCCATAAGTTATACAAACATTTGAACATTTTTTGAAGCAATATGCTGAAATAAAAGATCCAAAGACATCCAGGGCTTGCAGGTCAGATATACTACATACATCAGGGGTCTATTCTTGGCCCTATCCTCTTGCTTTTGTTCATTGATGACCTTCTACAACACATACCTGATGCCAGCTCCTTTCTGCTGATGATACAAATACCTTGATTACCGGTAATGTCGACATATTACAAGATGCAATCAATGAAACCACTGGTCAATTACACTCTTGGTTGGAAGCAAATAGATTACTCATAAATACACAGAAAACTGTAAGCATGAATTTTCACAAAAAACAAAATCTTACCTCGTGTAAAGCAGCAGTAGCCATTGGAAAAGACACCTTTTCTAACAGACAGGACACCAAATTTCTTGGACTTACCATAAGTAATACTCTAAATTCGAAACCACACATTGAGGCCTTGTCACAGAAACTCAACGAAATATGCTACTTTCTACGATCAGTCAGAGATACAGTCAGTATAGATTGAAGCTGATATACCATGCCCTGTTTGAGTCCGTTTTGAGCCATGGCTTGATCTTCAGGGGAAGTAGTTCTGAATCTCTTGTAATTTTCAAAATTCAAAAACAAGTCGTTAGAATAATAGCTTTGAAAAAAGATTTGAACACTGCAAACCACTGTTCAAAAAGCTAAAAATACTCCCACTCCCATGTCTCTATATACTGGAAGTGGCTTGTTGTACAGTCCAATTCTGGAATCCCTTGACAGAAATGCTGACCGCCACACACATGACACAAGAAATAAACCCCACCTGCAGATTATACCTCACAACACTAAACTATATGATAATGGGGCTAAGTATATGGGCATCAAAATTCATAACCACCTCCCTCCAGACTTAAAAACAATCAAAAATCCAAAAATAATGAGAATTAAATTAAAGGAACTATTACTAAATCACTGCTTCTATTCTATTCAGGAATTTCTGGAGACAAAATTCCAAGTTATCTCTGTGAACTGATATGTTATAGCTATAAGATTTACGCACAATGTCTTATTTGTATGTGCTCTACTCTGCAACAAAGTTTCCTGTGCTAAATTGAAACATTAATCTATTATGGTAACTTTGAAAATCCTGTGGATTCCACTTTTACTAATGTAATATGTTTTGGCTAAAAGAATTTGCATACTAAATTATCCATGATAATCTAAAGAACTACTATTTTCTCCTTATAAATATTTGGATTAATTTAAACAAGTACTGTACTTTTTCTGCTTATAATTATTTTGCATATATTTTTCTGCCATATGAAGTCTGTAACTCCATGTTCTTGTACTAATGTTATAGCTAAAAGAATTTGCATACTAAATTATCCATGATAATTTTAAGAACTAATATTTTTCACCTTTTAACTTAAACGAGTACTGTTCTTTTTCTGCTTATTTTTCTGGCATGTGAAGTCTGTAACTCCACGTCCATAGCCTTATTTTAATTTTTATAGCACCATTTGCCTTATTGTACAAAGTACAAAAGTGTTTTATTCTTAGTGACTTGTCCTATATCATTGTGTGCTCTACTGTACAAACGTTTGATCTACGGGACAAATAAAGCAAACTTACTTACTTATTTGAATTTTCAAGTGATCAGTCTTAGTCAGTATTATACTTTAATTATTCCAAAGTTGTAAATATGTAGAGAAATCTATGCCAATTTCATTCCAAAGTTGTAAATATGTAGAGAAACCTATGCCAATTTCATTCCAAAGTTGTAAATATGTAGAGAAACCTATGCCAATTTCACACGGCTTCCTCTGTATAGGGATTACCACATACCCACCTAGCGAAGCTCAGAATGAGTTATATATTGAACTGAATTCAGAGCCTGAATGCCCAGTGTTCACCTGTTGGCAAGTGTTTCATCCTTTATGATGATGAAAGATGAAATAAGTGTGCCCACAGCTGAACACAGGGCTTTCACGCTCTAAATTTTAATTTTTTGTGTGGTTAATTTAGAAAATTTACACCGTATAATGTGATTGAATCATTGCAATATTTTTGTGATCATAGGCATTTTAAAATTATGCCATAGTTCGCAGAAACTAATAGTGCAGTGGTAGTTAGATGGAAGTAAATTAAAAAGTTTTTTTCTAAGAAGCGACTGTGGCTTTGGAACGTATTTTGTGTGTATCCAATAGCGGTTATATGTGATAATAACTGTAATAAAATTTATTTCATATATATATATATATATATATATATATATATATATATATATATATATATATATATATATATATATAAGCTTGGACAATTCCCATTATTGGGAAGGGATCAACAAATTAGAAGAGCGTTGGACGAATTGTCTAAGTCTAAAATGAGACTGTCGAAAACTGAAAATGATTTTCTCCCAAACAAGTTAGTAGTTTCTATTTTTGCATTAACTTTTCAAACGCCCCTCGTATACATCTTATTGCTTTTTTCTGCAATTTGAAGACAAGGATCGTACCTGTGATCTTTCCCTGTAACAGTATGCCATACTGCAGCTTTGACTGAACGAATGCTTAGTAGCAGAAAATCAGTACATTTTTTGCTGACAAAGTTTCTTGGTTTATATAATATAAACATTATACTTGCAAGTTTAGTAGAGACATATTTTATATGTTAGTTCCAAGTAGTTTTGAGGCCCTCCAGTTTGATACTTCCATTTTCTTCTTTCTGTACCTTTAAGTGAAAATACATTTCCTCAGTTTAAATTAGATTAGATTAATACTTGTTCCATAGATCATGAATAAGACACTTCATAATGACGTGGAATGTGTCAGTTAAATGAAATGTGTCAATACATAATATTACATGACACTCAATTTTTGAATATTTTATTTTATATTTTTTTATCTATTTTTTTAATTTTTTTATTATTTTTATTATTTTTTATTATTTTTATTTTTTTCCCTAAAGTACTAGCTTTTATGTAAAAATTCATCTAATGTGTAGAAGGAATTGCCATTCAGAAATTCTCTTAATTTATTTTTAAATGCTAGTTGGCTATGTGTCAGAATTTTGATACTACTTGGTAAGTGACCAAAGACTTTCGTGGCAGAATAATTAACCCCTTTCTGTGACAGAGCTAAATTTAACCTTGAATAGTGTAGGTCACCGTTTCTCCTAGTGTTGTAGCTATGCACACTGCTGTTACATTTGAATTCAGTTGGATTGTTAAAAATAAATTTCATAAGTGAATATATATATTGTGAAGCTACTGTGAAGATTCCTAGATCCTTAAATAAATGTCTGCAGGATGATCTTGGGTGGGCTCCAGCAATTATTCTGATGACCTGCTTTTGGGCAATGAATACTTTCGTACTATATGATGAATTACCCCAGAATATGATGCCATAAGAAATCAGAGAATGAAAATAGGCATAGTATGCTAGTTTACTGAGTTGTACATCACCAAAGTTTGCAATCACCCTAATAGCGTAAGTAGCTGAGCTCAAACGTTTCAGCAGATCTTCAATGTGTTTCTTCCACTTCAACCCCTCATCAATGCATAAACCTAAAAATTTTGAATATTCTACCTTAGCTATAGATTTCTGGTTGAAGTCAGTATTAATTAATGGTGTGATGCCATTTATTGTGTGAAACTGAATATACTGTGTTTTTTTCAAAATTTAAAGAGAGTCCATTTACAGAGAACCACCTAATAATTCTCTGAAATACTTCATTGACAATTTTATCAGTTAATTCCTGTGATTCGCAAAGAGAACTAGCTTGGCATCTTTATGAATATAGAAAAGCAAATCATTAATATATATTAAGAACAGCAAAGGTCCCAGTACCGAAGCCTGTGGCACCCCATGCTTGATAGTTCTCCAGTTTGAGGACTCAGCTGCTTTTTGTATATTATGTAAATTAATTATACCAACTTTCTGGACTCTTCCAGTTAGGTATGATTTAAACCATTTGTGCACTTTCCCACTCATACCACAATACTTAAGCTTATTTAGAAGAATTTCATGGTTAACACAATCTAAGGCCTTTGATAGATCACAAAAAATCCCAACGGGTGATTTACGGTTATCCAGAGCATTTAATATTTCATTAGTGAAAATATGTATTGCATTTTCTGTTGAAAAGCCTTTCTGGAAACCAAAATAACATTTTGTTAGAACTTTATTTTTATTAATATATGAAGCTACTCTGGAATACATTACTTTTTCAAGAATTTTTAATAGAGCGGTCAGTAGTGAGATTGGGCGGTAGTTGTTGACATCCAACGTATCATCTTTTTTATGAAGTGGTTTGACAGTAGCATATTTCAGTCTATCAGGGAAAATACCCTGCTCCAGTGAGCTATTACAAATGTGGCTAAGAATCCTACATATTTCTTGGGAACAAGCTTTTAATACCCTGCTGGATATGCCATCAATGCCATGAGATCTTTTACTCTTGAGAGAGTTTATTAATTTCCTAATTTCAGATTGAGAGGTGGGTGGGATTTCCATTGTATTAAACTGTCTAGGTACGCCCTGTTCCATTAACTGCCTAGCTTCTTCTAATGAACATTTGGATCCTATATTCTCCACAACATTTAAAAAATAATTGTTAAAAGTGTATTCAACTTCTGAGTTTTTGTTTGTAATTTTTTCATTCACTTTGATGGTAATGCTGTCGTCCTGTGTTCTTGGTTGTCCTGTCTCCTTTGTTATAATATTCCAGATTGTTTTACCTTTATTCTTGGATGTACTAATCTCAGACATTATGCACATGTTTTTGGATTTTTTAATAACTTTCCTTAATACAGAACAGTAGTTTTTATAATAGTTGAATATATTCTGGGTCATTACTCTTTCTTGCTGTCAGATACAGTTCCCTTTTCCAGTTACAAGATATTTTTATACCTTTGGTGAGCCATGATTTTTTGCTTGGTTCCTTATAATTGAATTTGACTAATTTCTTGGGGAAACAGTTATCAAATACCCTTACAAAACTATCATGAAATAAGTTGTATTTTAAATTAGCATCAGGTTCCTTGTACACTTCATCCCAATCTAACTGCTGAAGGCTTTCCGTGAAATTTATAATTGTCGAATCATTAATTGCACGAACAACTTTGGAGGACTGATTCAAATTACTGAAAGGAGCTATAACATATAATGTAACTAGCTGTGCACCTGAATCAGAAAGACCATTCTCAACAGGACATGCACTAATGTTGTTAAACCTATCTCGGTCTATGTTGTATTTATACACAACTGGTTAGCTTTACACCACTAAAGGCCAATTCACACTGTCCGTCATGTCACGTCACGTCACCATCCGTCAGAACATTCCGCAATGTATTTCTAATGGCGGTATTCACACTGTCCGTCACCAGACCGTCACGTCACGTCAACATCCGTCAAGCTTTCTCGAGAAGAATGTTTTGATGGAACGGCTGTCTGCTAACATCAGAAGTTAACCCATTTTCGTCACGTGAATTACATGTTGCAGTCGACAATTGCACTGTTTATATGCAAATCTGTCTTATTCATCTGTGTGTTGTTGTTGTACCTCGTTTTAGGGGTAAATCTCAAATGTTTCATGACGACTTAAATATTTTTGTCAATTGAGTGTCCCCCTAAAATCGAGGTCAGATATCTGAAACCAAAAAATGGTTTATGTTGCGTAACAGTGTATCAGAAATGACTGAAGCAAACTGTTTATTTGAATAAGATTGTAATTTGATTACGCATTTTTCATTAAATAACACTTTAAATGAAAATGTCAGCTCTAATGAAAGACAAAAATTCAGTTGTTTTCGACGGTATTAACAATGTCAGCGAGCAAATCGTAATGGTTAAAGTATACAGGCGCTATTTATGCTCTTACAAGTACGGTTTGATGTCTTCATATGTTTATTTTTTTGCTTGAAAATAGATGTCGATGTTTTGAAATGTTGATACAGTTCGCAGTAAGTTGGCCAAAAACATACGCTGTAAAGTTTTCTTTGGCCGTTAATAACATTTAGCGTTGTTGTTCCCCCTTTCTAGTATTAAACTATGACTTTCTACATAACAGATCGCCACTCATAACCTTACTTTCAACATTGCGTATTGAGATGGACGAATTGACGTAACGGAAATGGACGGACAGTGTGAATACAACTTGATTGCTTTTTTCAAATAGTTCCTTCTTTTTATCTCTCACTAACTGTATATTCTATCCAGATATAGTCATTGTCATATCATCTGCATATAATACATTTTTGCAGGATGTATAATTTTGGAAGTCATTAACATGGTGGCTGCCACAATGATGTCAGAGCTGCCTGTTATTGCCAGCAGCGGCCACACAGCAGCCAACATGTTAATGTTGACAGTAAAAAGGAATGGTCGAAGAACTGAGCCTTATGGGCTCCTTCTCCTAATTTCTATTAGTTTTGACCGCTTCTTGTTTACATACACTAGTTTTTGCCTGTTGCAGACATATGATTTAAATAAATTTAATTCCTTGCATGTAATGCCATAGTATTATAGCTTTTTTACAATAATCTTGTGTGAAATAGAGTCAAAAGCTTTACTTAGCTCTATAAGCTATAACATCTTTGACATCCTTGATTGTACTTTATTCCTGTGTTTTGTTTTTCTGTAGAATTGAAAATATTCTATGGAAAAATGGCTATTTTTGAACTTAGTGTTTTTCCACAACAGAGCTTAGATATCTGAAATGGAAAGTTAATTAGACTTTACAATAACTGAAAAGACCTAATGCCCACACTGTATTTAAATAAGAACTTAAGTTGGTAACACAATTATCAGTGAATAATATTCTATTAAAGCCAGCATTAATGAAGAAGGAAAAATACCATAATTTTCTATGGTATTAGTTATGTATGTGTGTGCGAGGGGAGAACTGGAATAGATTAGACAAATGGGCTACATTTATCCTCTCATAAACATTGCTTGTTGTTTTTCTATGTAGTAATATATTTTCAACACCAAACAAATGTCGATATTTTGAAATGTTTGTTTATTTTCTCAATATTTTCCCTCTCAAATTTGATCAAGAACATACATTATGAAGTCCATTAATAAACTTTACCATTGTTGGTGCCTCAATTCTAATATTGTACTCTGACAGTTTGCATAGTTTATTTCCTTTTTAAGCATTTGGATAGTGCTGATGTCATCATGGATAATGAACAAGGCGTTCTATTCTGTATGATTGGCATGTTAAAAAATATTCTTTCATACACTCTGGTGCCACATCTAAATAATGTATATGGTACTTGCACTTTTCGTATGACAGAAATTTTTTACCACAATGAATAAAAATGAGAGTACTTATTGTTTAAAAAATTGCATGTGTGTTATGTAAATAAATATTATGCAAATGTAATACATTATATGTTGAACTTTGAAGTCCTATAACAAATGAGTAAGTTCCAATCATTAGATCGTTCTGATAGTAATTACTCTTGATTATCATCATTCACTTAGTAAATTTTAAACTGTGATCATGTGATCAGAAAGCCAGGCAAAGGGGCAATTGACAGCTAGCATCAGTGTCCGCCATGTTGGCAAGTCTGAATGCTTGATACATATTGTCACGACCACCATTAATATTGTACAATGAAGGTTCGCTGTCTGGAGCACTCAAGGACCTTGGGAGCAACCATCAATATATTGTTATGTTATTGCACAATATTATTGACAGGTTATGAAGGTTCGCTGTCTGGAGCACTCAAGGACCTTGGGAGCAACCATCAATATATTGTTATATTATTGCACAATATTATTGACAGACTAGTGGCCACTTTAGATTAATATTATACAGTAAAACAGAAATAATTTTGCACTGCTTCTCTTACTGGATGGGATAGAACATACAAACAATACATATTGCTTTTTGTCAATGAATTGATATTACCTAAAGTCTCAGTTTATTTAAATGAGCAGAATATATCTGAGACAATTACTTAAAAATAAAGCTCTCGCCGCTAGTTCCAATGTAGATAAATATAAATTCATAAATTAAAAAAATTAGAGTTAAAATTCCATAACCATGATTGCGCCAATAAAACGTTAGAAATAGTAATTTACATGGGGGTTAAACGTGTGCTTATGAATGGAAATTGCATAATGCAGGAAAGCAGTGTGATTCAAGGAAGTTATTTAGGTGATTGGTATGGTACATAGATGTTGGCAGAAAGTGGGAAAGAATTGTGGTGTTGGAGGAAAGTTCTTAGTGTTCAATGGCCTGCAAAGAGGAAAAATAGGTCAATATTAGAGCAAATAAAACCAGATTGCTCCCTAGAAGGTCTGATAATGAAACGAAAGCTGAACTACTTGGACACATCATGATAAGACAAGTTCCTTTGGGGGAGGAAAAAAATGAATGCTGCAGAAGATCGAATGCACAATAAAAAGAGAACGTCAAATGATGAGAGGAATCTACAGCTTTAGAAAAGTAATGTCTTTAAATGTGGAAACTTTACAGGGAAAAGTGCAGGACATATGAAAACTAGTGTGCTTTAGTTACTTTAGTCTAAAAAGGGGTGCACTACTTAGGAACACAAGTCTTCAATAATTTACCAACAACCATAAAAAATTTAGCTACTGTACAAAAAGGGGATCAATTTAAGAGTAGCTGAAAAGACTTCCTAGTTGTCAACTCTTACTTCACTGAGGGATAGATATAGTGTGTCTGTTGGGTACGTCAAATGTACACTGACCTTGTGACTTTATTGAGAGGGTAATTCTACTTAGATTTCTTTGGTCAGCTGGTGCCACTATTTCTATTTGACTCCAGGTCAGAAACTTACACTTTTGATTAATTAATATTCTTCATTTCCATTTGACGGCCATACAACCACAACTTGAACTTGGAGTTATTAGAATGATTGTGTCATTAATCGTATTTTGTTGTGGTCTTCAATCGACAAACTGGATTGATGCAGCTCTCCACACGACCCTGTCCTATGCAAGCCTCTTCATCTCTGAATAAGACCAGCAACCTACCTCCATTTGAACCTGCTTACTATATTCGTCTCTCGGTCTGTCTACAATTTTTACCCAACACATTTCCCTCTAATGGTAAACTGACAATTCCTTGATGTCTCGGAATGTGTCCCACAAATCTGTCCCTTCTCTTAGTTAAGAGATGCTATAAATTTCTTTTCTCGACAATTCTGTTCAGTACCTCCTCATCAGTTACATGATCTACTAATCTTGGCTGACCAGACGTCCCTTATTTTACGGGATCATCCCTTATTTTGCCGAAGTGTCCCATTGTCCCAACAAAGTAAATACAGGACACATATTGTCCCGTATTTTACTAATAGTCCCATATATTTTGAATTAACATCTTTTAAAATAATGTTACCTTAATCAAACAGAGAACAAAATATGTAGTCATACTCAAGCAATGAAGGAAATATGCTACAGCTCAAAAGTAATGAAACGCAAGTTTTGATTTAATTCGTTCATATATTTCCAACCTTTAGGGGTGATATTTTTTAATTTTAAATGCAGAAAAGCATAGGGTGCCCAAAATCGCTATAATAATTCTAAAGCATTGTCGGGCAACCTATGGTTTTTTGCATTAAAAAAAAAAGTAATGCTTCCATACGGCATGTGCAAGTCTTCCAACTATACAAATTCAGTGATTAAGATCATGAATTCATTCCAAGAAGACAGCGTGCTGAAGAGTTAGATTTCTTGAACATTCATTTTACATGACATTAACTGGTTACATTCCGAAAGTGGCTTACCTATTTCATGTGCTGAATGCATTTAATTAGTTTCAGCTTAAATATCCTCTTCTATGGAAGTCTGTTCAGTAAAGAATTAAAAGTTTACCTGAGTTTGATGAAAATATGTTGCAATGAAGATCAGCTTATTGAGAAAGTCAACCACCTGTGAAATATACTTGAAGAGACAATTTATTGAGAACTGTATAGTGAATTGGTAAAAACTGGTCTCTCATTTTCAACTTATTTGCATCTGAAGATATCTGGAGCAAATGGTGATGTGGACACTGTGTTCTCCATCACAAATGTTTTATGGACTGTGAAAACAACATATTTAGTGTGCTAACTGTGAAGGAAGGAATTATAATAGGAACTCATTTTCACAATACTTTGTGTGCTGTTTTTTATGTGAAAATGCCGACATCAGGAATGACATACATTCTACTACAAATTACAATTCACAGAGAAATACGTAAAGTGCGTAAGTGATCATAACTGTCTATCTTGCTTGTCTGCACGTGAAAACTATAAAAGAAAAAGTATTTCTTTATTTAGTAATGCAAAATATTTGGCTTTGAGTTGTGCGAGTAGTTCTGTTCAAAATGTTTAAATGTTTATAAACCTGTAGGGACAAACTGCTATGGTCACTACTTTACCTTACACTAAAGACAACATACACCCATGGCTGAGGAAGAACTTTAACCTCCAACGGCAGCAAGCCGCCTATTACGCTCGGTCACTCCACCGCGGCGAGTAGATGTGTTTGGTTAATTTTTGTATTAGCAACTGATTTGGTAGTCTTAGTTACTGGGATTACCTTATATGTTGTTTGTACGGTCCCAAAATCCAATAATTCCGGTGTTTATCCCATTGATTTCATGTTCTTCAACCAATTAAATACTTTTCCTATTGTGGTAATAGTTTTCTAAAATACGTAATTTCGAGAAAATGTAAATGCGAGAACTACAGAATACGACACCTTAGCTTGGGGAGCAGGGGGAGAGACACTGGCTTTGTCAGCTATACTGTGTGTGCATTTATTCGTGTCTTTATGTAAGCGTTAATACTACAGATAAAGCCAACATTTAGTGTCACACGAATCGGTAGGCCTACCCATATGTCCCATATTTTTATTTTCGAAATATGGTCACCCTATACTAATCTAATATTCAGCATTTGCCTGTAGCACCACTTTTCAAACGCTTCTATCATCTCTTGTCTGAACTTGTTATCGACCACGTTTCACTCCCATACAATTCTACGCTTCAGACATATGCTTTCAGAAAGAATATTGGATGTCAACAAATTTCTCTTACGGTATTTAGAAATGCTTTTCTTCCTATAGCCATTCTGATCTTCTTTACTGTGGCCATCAGAAGTTATTTTGCTACTCAAATAACAAAACTCATGTAATACTGTACTTTTGATATTTCCTAATCTAATTCATTTAGCATTGTCTGATTTTTTTACACCACATTCCATTACCCTTATTTTATCGTTCCTAATCTTCATCTTACACCCTCTTTCAAGACACTGTCCATTCCATTCTATTGCTCTTCCAGGTGCTATGCTGTTCCTGACAGCATTGCAATGTCATCGGGAAACTGCAAAGTTTTTATTTCTTCACCCTGAACTTTCATTCCTTCTCCAAATTTCTCCTTATATTCCTTCACTGATAGCTCAATGTACATATTGAATAACATAGGGAAAGTTTACAACCCTGTCGTATTCCCTTGTCAACCATTATTTCTCTTTCATGCCTTTCCACTTTTTACAACAGTTACTAGCCTACTAATAGTTGAAAATAACTTCACGATCCGTTCCGTATATTCTACCCCTGATACCTTAAGAATTTTAAAGGGCGTATTTCAGTCAACATTGTCAGAAGTTTTCTACCGATCTACAAAAGCTAAAACCTGTCTTCTAAGATTAATCGTAATGTGAATATTGCCTTACATGTTCCAACATTTGTCCTAAATCCAAACTGATCTTCCCCGAGCTCGGATTCGACCAGTTTTTCCCATGTGTGTGTAAATAATTCGTATTAGTATTAGTACCGTATATGTAGACAGGATTGTTTAAGAATATGGACCAGTAGAAGTCGAAGACATATTACATCACACTAGGGCCTGCTATATTCTTTTTGATATACAAATTTCACTTTGCGGATTCATTGAAACACGTACCGGTACTAGCGTTCTTCCCATGCCCGTGAGTGCCCGTGTGTGGAACGGTAAGAAACAATAGCATGATGAAAATTAAAAGCATCGTTTGCCGTGATTTGGACAATTTATATGTAGTTGCAATTTTGCCGATTCTGTCCATCAACTCTGACTCTGCAAAACCATATCCAAACAAAGTGAAATGAATCAGAAAGACAAAATAAATTGAAAAAAGAAGCACCTAGAAAAAGATACGGTTATCTCCGGACTATAAGAACTGTCATTCTGTACAGTGTACACTATGCGGCTGTAATAAAAGAGTCTAGGAGAATATTATTTTATTCAGACAATTAGTCGTGCAGAAAAAAGTTTCACTTATGAAGTAGAGAGTATTTCTTGTGGTTTAATGATAATGTCATTATCATTGTTATACAATGTAAACTTCGCAACTAATTTGACTTTCGTTTGGGAAGGTTGTTTTGCACACGGGATGCTCAATTTCCATATCAGCTTCGTCTTGTAATATTAGCAAAATTTTAGTGATTTATATTTAATTATGCATGCATCCCTCCTTGTTTCTTTTCTTTTCTTTTTTTTTTTTTTTAAATAAAAAAATAAAGGGAATAGTCTCACAGAAGCAAGTGGTTGACTTTCCTAGTTTTCTAGGATACACTCTACGAAGAAGTATACCTGGTTACGTATGTGTCTCCCGATGTCAGACGAATGTTTATTGTCATTTATCATAATAAAATGTAATTTGGTGTTTTGCAGTAACATAATTTGCGATACAGATACAGACTCCAAAATGGCCCCGAAATTCAGCAAATGAACCATATATCGATAGTTTTAAGAAATGAGCGTATTTTTACGTGCAGTATTGTTATTTGACAGTTGTGTTATATTTAGTGATGGAAAATGCAGTCCTCTGTTTTAAGACGGCTAAAAAGCTGTATCACCCAGACAGGTTAGTTATGTACTGTGGTACTTCTCAGCAAATTATATATGAAATGTGGCTGCCGCCAGACGGTACTCGTGCTACGCAAGTAACAAATAAATTCCGGTTGATAGTTCCTTCGAAGAAGAATTGACACGTGACTGACAGATATATCTATATTTAACAAATACTTTCGGAAGAAGACTGGGCCCATATTTAGGAAATGTTGTTTGATCATAACAAAATACGCGGGAATTCGAAGTCTCAAGAAACAATTGTTTACTAGCCGTCATCACACGTGTGTTTTATGAAACCCTGTGCTTTCAAATGAATACGTGAACTATTTGTTGGACACGATGTGATAAATTCTGCCCTTGGAAATGTTCGTAAATTAAATTATTAAGACAAACTCTAATCCGTAAGGTTTTATCGCTTTGCGATGGTTGTAATTTATTGGCATCCTCCACTTAGTCTATAATTTCCGTAATATTAATCGGCATTAAACCACGGGGAATGTAGATATTATTACAGCTGAATGTGCTCTCGGATATAGACGTAATAGGAGAAATAGAGTCAACCAATTGATCGACAGATAAACCTAGACGCTTTAGGGGCCTACCTGGATACGACATATATAAACCTGCCTTTCTCAAACGGTAATGCATGTTACGTATTTTGAGAAAAGTGTAATAAAGCTTTAATCAAAATTAAAAGACTAAAGTCTTAAAATGTAACGCGTGTTACTGCTTCCATGAAAGACCGGGTCACATCATTCGATAAGTATAATGTAACTTTCTAGTGCAACTGGTTAGCTTTATTTCCCCCATCTATAGATCTATCTATATTACACTTTACAGAAGGACATATCTTGAATTCACTATCTGCTCATAATACACACTTTATTTCTGTTACATCATATGCTGGTTTAAATATTTTTGCCTTTAGTATGTATTCAGAAATGGGGCAGGCCCTTCTACAAGCTGTAGTTTTGTATTAATGAAATTTGAAAAATGATATGGTCAAATAACATAATCCTTTATTGCCACATCAAAAATGGCTTTTCAAAGTCTAGTTGTGTTGTGGAATTATTCAACTTTACAGTTTGTGGTAAAATGGTTATTTGTCTTCACTTTTATTCAACATATTTTATGTTCCCGTGGAAACAAGAAGGGCTATCATTCTTTTTTATTTAGGCCTTTCACTATTATCTGCTACTGCTGACTTAATGTTTCAAAAAACAAATATGACAATTTGAAGTTTAGGTAGATTGTAAGTCTAGGGACTGATGACCATAGCAGTTTGGTGCAGTAGGTTTACAGACATCTGAACTTAGTTTCATCCTTATAGGATGTGAGCTTACCACTGTAAACAAATAGTATTGTTTTAGATTTCTTTCTCTGCTGTGAATTAGACCAGATCTTCCAAGCAACTAAATTATAGATTCAATCGGCATTTTGATTTTTCTAATGGGTATCATGTAAATCTGACACTGAGGCGAATCATTTATATGTATCAGTAACAAATGGAGTCCTAAGGTGCTACCCTATGATACACTGTGGCATATTTCTTGACGTTCTGGTAAATTCTGTTTTCTGTTTGAATTGTATTTCTACTGCTTGTTTACTAATTTACAATTATTTAATGTTACTGTTAGTCATTCCTCTAATTCCATGGTAATAAAGTTTCATTATTGAAATGTCACAGTAAAGTAGGTCAAAACTTTTGATAAGACACATAATATAGGTTCTGTAATGGATTTTGAGGTAAAATTTTACGGTGCTTCTCGCCGGGCGCCAGTGCTTATGTTGGCAACATATGAACAATGAAGGGTAGAATTGCGTTAATATTTTTCATGAGCTACAGAGCAAATGTTATTGCTGCTCGTTTCACTCACAGCAAAATTTATACTGTACCTGCTCTGTGGTTGACAGATTCTTGTATGTACCCTTGGTCCGTTCAGGGGAAAAAAATTGTTTTAAATGAAGTTGTCACAGAAAAACATTTGTTAGTCATCTGAGTTGACGTGATTACCATTGGTGACAACATATCCAATGCAGCCTGGCGAGAAGCGTCATACAATTTAACCGATTTTTATTTTGACCAGATGTTGTTGTTGTTGTCTTCAGTCTGCAGACTGGTTTGATGCAGCTCTCCACACTACACTGCCCTATGCAAGCTGTTCATCTGAGAATATGAATGACAACCTACATCCTTCTGAATCTGCTTACTGTATTAGTCCCTCGGCTTCTCTCTGATTTTTACCCCACACACTTTGTTCAAATGCTAAGTTGATGATTCCATGATGACTAAAAATGTGTCCCACCAACCTATTCCTTCTCTTAAGATATGCCAGAAACTCCTTTTCTCCCCAATTCTATTGGGCACCTCCTCATTAGTTAATTGCTCTACACATCTAATCTTAAGCATTCAAAGGTAGCATCACATCTTGAGTCTTCTATCATCCTTTTGTCTGAACTCCTTGTCATCCATCTTCTTCACTTTGGCTATCAGAAGTTACGTTGCTACCCAAATAACACACGTCGTGTAGCCTACGTCTTCTATTTGTCTCATTACCTAATTAATTCCCTCAGCATCATCTGATTTTCTGACACTACATTCCTTTACCCTAGTTTTACTCTTGTTAATGTTTATCTTATATCTTTAATTCCCTCTCCAAACTTCTTGCATTCCTTCACAGCTTGCGAAAAACATTAGGGAATGGCTACAAACCTGTCTTACTCCATTCCCAACCAATGCGACCCTCTCGTGCCCTTCCAGTCTAATGACTGCTGTCTGTTTTTTGTGCAAGTTGAATGTAACTCCTCGGTCCCTATATTTTAGTCCTGTTACCTTCATAATTTGAAAGAGTGTATTCCACTCAACATTGTCAAAAGCTTTCTCCAGATTCACAAATGCAAAAACATAGGTTTCCCTTTCCTTAACCTATCTTCCAAGATAAGTCATAATGTGAGTATTGCCTGGTGTGTTTCTGCATTTCTCCTAAATCCAAACTGATCTTCCCCAAGGTCAGATTCTGCCAATTTTTCCGTTTATAAATAATTCGTGTTAGTATTTTGCAACCATGACTTGCTAAACTGATTGTTTCTGCACTTGCTTTCTTCGTAATTGGGATCATGATATTCTTCTCGAAGTCTGAGGGTATTTCCCCCGTCTCATACATCTGGCATACCAGGTGGAACAATTCCTTTGTGACTGTCTCTCCTAATGATTCTAGCAGTTCAGATGAAACATCATCTACTCCAGGGGCCTTGTTTCTACTTCAATATGTTAGTGCTTTGTCACATTCTTCTCACAGTATAGTGTCTCCTATCTCGTTTGCTTCTACTTCATCTTCCATTTCTAGAATACTGCCTTCAAGTTTATTTCCATTGTACAGGCCTTCTACATACTACTCCTACCTTTCAGCTTTCCCTTCTTTACTTATTATTGGTTTTCCATCTGAGTTCATGATATTCATACCACTGCTTTTCTTGTCTCCAAATGTCTCTCTTTATTTTCCTGTCAGCGGTATCTATCTTTCCACATAGTTACACATTCTTTTACGGTTTCCTTTCCTTTCCCCCAAGCCATATTCTCCTACCACATTTCCTTCTCTTCCCTTCCCTACTACTGAATTCCAGTCTCCCCTCACAACCAAGTTTTCCTCTCCCTTCACTGTCTGAATAATTTCTTTTATTTCCTCATACATTACTTCGATCTCCTCATAATCGGCAGACTAATTGGCATATAAACTTGTACTACTGTGGTCGGTGTTGACTTCGTGTCTATATTTGCTATGATAATACATTCACTATGCTGTTCATAGTAGTTTACCCGCATTCCTATTTTCTTATTCATTTTCAGACCTACTCCTCCATTACCACCAACTGATTTTGTATTTATAACCCTGTACTCACCTGACCAACAATTCTGTTCATCCTGCCACTGAACTTTACTAATCCCCACTGAACCTAACTTTAACCTATCCATTTCTCTTTTCAAATTTTCTTACTTACCTACTCAGTTAAGGGGTAACACATTCCATGCTTCAATCCGTAGAGTGCCTGTTTTGTTATTCTTGATGACGACATCCTCCTGAGTAGTCCCCGCCCGGAGATCCGAATGGGGGCCTCTCCACAAATACCGCTCTGCTGCTGTTGCACCTACAGTAAGACTATATGTATCGTTGGGGCGCACAATCTGCCCTACCTTGGTAATGTCTGTGGTTCATGAGGTGGACCAGGGTTGACCGGATATGCCTGAGGATATCATCTATGGGATCAAAATTGTCTACAACATATGATATTTCTTTCAGAGCATTAGTCTAATGACATTTTTTCAAGGCTTTCGAAGGAATGGGTAGTAGGCCAACTCGTCTGTAGTTCTCAGAGCACATTGGTTCTATGTTCCATTTCTAGAGTATGTATGGGAGGTGACTTCAACCTTAAGAGTATAGATTGTGACCTCGCTAGTTACATTTCAGGCGGTACAGACAAGCAGTCTTGCGAGATACTTTTGGACACATTCTCCGAAAACTGTCTTGAGCAGTTAAACCGGCAACCCACGCGCAATGGAAATATTCTAGACCTTATAGCCACAAACAGGCCTGACCTTATTAACGATGTCTGTGTAGAGACAGGAGTTAGTGAGCATGATATCATAGCGTCAATGGTGACCAAAGTTCATAAACCAGTCAAGAAGGCTAGGAGCGTGTTTTTGTTGGGAAAAGCCGACAAGCAAATGTTACGATCGCACTTAGAAAATGAATGGGCATCGTTTAATTCTGGGACTATGGATGTAGAGGAATTGTGGACTAAATTTAAGTACATTGTTAATGAAGGGTTAGAGAAATATGTGCCAGTAAAGACGATTAAGGATGGAAAAGATCCACCGTGGTATAATAATAATGTTAGAAAGCTGCTGAGAAAGCAAAGGCTGTTGCACTCTCAATTCAAAAAAGAACACGGAAATGATGACAGGCAAAAGTTAGTAGAGATTCGTGCGTCTATAAAAAGATCGATGCGTGAAGCATACAATAATTATCACAGCCATACCTTAGCAAAAGATGTTTCCGAGAACCCGAAAAAATTCTGGTCCTATGTAAAATCGATAAGCAGGTCAAAGCCCACTGTCCAGTCACTAGTTGATCATTCCGGGGCAGTAATAGAAGAAAGCAAACGGAAAGCTGAAGTTCTAAATTTAACCTTTAAGAAATCTTTCACACAGTAGGACCACACAAATATACCATCATTTGATCAACGTACTAATTCCGAAATGGGGGACATAGCATTAGGTATTTCCGGTGTAGAGAAGCAGCTGAGAGAGCTAAATACGAAAAAGTCTGCTGGTCCGGATGGAATACCAGTTCGGTTTTACAAAGACTATTCTGCGGCATTGGCCCCCTACTTAGCTTGCATTTATAGCGAATCTTTTATTTCAGCGCAAAGTTCCTAGTGATTGGAAAAAAGCGCAGGTGACTCCCGTGTATAAGAAAGGAAAGAGAACTGACCCATACAATTACAGGCCAATATCGTTGACATCGGTTTCATGTAGAATTTTGGAGCATATTCTCAGTTCGAATATAAGTAAATTTCCTTGAAACAGAAAAGCTTCTTTCCATGAATCAGCACGGGTTTAGGAAACATTGTTCATGTGAAACTCAGCTTGCCAATTTCTCTTGCGAGCCATGGACAAAGGGCAACAGGCGGATTGTGTTTTTCTCGACTTCAAAAAGGCGTTCACGCGGTGCCACACTGCAGACTGCTAACGAAGATACGAGCTTATGGAATAGGTTCACAGATTTGTGACTGGCTGGAAGACTTCCTAAGTAATAGAATGCAGTACGTTGTTCTCGACGGCGAGTGTTCATCAGAGACGAGTGTATCGTCAGGCGTGCCCCAGGGGAGTGTGATAGGACCGCTATTATTTTCTATCTATATAAATGATCTGATGGACAGAGTAAGTTGTAATTTGCGGCTGTTTGCTGATGATGCTGTGGTGTATGGGAGGGTGTCGTCTGTAACTGACTGTAATAGCATACAGGTTGACTTAAACAAAATTTCTAGTTGGTGCGAAGAATGGCAGCTAGCTCTCAATGTAGAAAAATGTAAGGTGATGCGCATGAGTAGAAAAAACAATCCTATAATGTTCGAATACAGCATCAGTAGTGAGCTTCTTGATGCTGTCGCGTTGTTCAAATATCTAGGCGTAACGTTGCAGAGCGATATGAAATGGAACGAGCATGTAAGGACAGTTGTGAGTAAGGCAGACAGCCGACTTCGGTTTATTGGGAGAATTTTGGGAAGATGTACTTCACCTGTAAAGGAGACTGCGTATAAAACGCTTGTACGACCACGTCTTGAGTATTGCTCAAGTATTTGGGACCCGCAGCAGATCGGTTTGAAGGAAGACATAGAGGCGGTTCAGAGGCGAGCAGCTAGATTTGTTACCGGTAGGTTCGACCAATGCGCGAATGTCACGGAAATGCTCCGGCAACTCAATTGGGGATCGCTGGAAGAAAGACGACGTTCTTTTCGTGAATTTATGTTGCGGAAATTCAGAGGGCCGGAATTTGAAGCTGAGTGTAGTACGATCTTGCTGCCGCCTACTTACATTTCGCGTAAAGATCACAAAGACAAGATAAGAGAAATTAGGGCTCTTACGGAGGCATGTAGGCATTCTTTTTTTCCTCGTTCAATTTGGGAGTGGAATAGGAAAGGAAATGCGTAGTAGTGGTACAGTGTACCCTCCGCCACGCACCTTACGGTGAATTGCGGAGTATGTATGTAGATGTAGATTAGCATGGGAATTCAAGAACTTTGTACCCAGAAAGTATTCCTTCACGAGGTATTCAAGCAACATAATAATTGTACAATAAAAGTCTAGGTGAAATTGTAATACTACCCCCTGTCCATTTTTTTATCAGATTCCACTATTTACATTCTCTGCTACTTTTATTATTTTTACTTGATAGTCATATATTCAATTACACGATATTTACAGTTATGTCAATGCTCCTCAACCACCTGATAGTGTGTGTCCCTTGTTCTGTTCATAGCGGAAATGGCACACACTGGTATGAATAACTGTTAGTAAACTAATACCCTGTATTAGCTATTTCTAGAATTTTTGGGTTTCATAAGGTATTTGTGAGAGGATGTAATATGTTGTCTGACTCTTCTCCCGGAGTGTACTCTCTCTCGGAGAGAGCACAACTGATGTGTAGTATAATCTTACCACAAGGAAAATTCTCTCAAGAAAACCATAACATTATTAAACACGATTACCAGCCAACGCCAACCATCACGAGTAATGTCGGCCTAATTGAAGACCAGGATATCACCTGTCAGCTTTGACCCCACAATGTCATTGGCGGCAATATACTAAACGGGGAAAAATGCGGAAAGAAAATTTCTGTAACAGAAAACTATACTCAAAAAGTAAAACTTTCCATTGTGTTCAAATAAACTTATGTTTATGATAGTGTTTTGCTAAGACGTTGTCATTACAAATGATCACTGTTTCAATTGATTTGTGTTTTTTAATTAACACATGGGGCCCATGTAGTTGGATGATTGAATATAAGTTGATCAGTTTGCATTGTAAAAAGTAATGTCACATTTGTAACAAAAGGAAAATAATCAATGTTTCAAGTAATAAAAAAACCATGTGCTGATGTTGTGGACCAAAGCCGACAGGTGGGATCCCAGTCTTCAATTGATCTGAAGTGTCACTACTACCAAGAGACATAAACACTACCATAGCTTTTGGAAGTAATAGTTTGTTTCTCACAAAGGTGTTTTTTCACCCGATCCTCATAACTGGTGGAGCCCTCCTATTTTGGAGTTTTTGGAGTGACCTTTCTCTCCTTTTTAACGTTTTCTACTTTATCCCTCCAGGGTGTTTATCATTTAGAAATGGGTGGATTTTACATATGCTGTACTGAAGGATGCATGGTTACGTCTTGTGATGATTAGCAAAAAGGAAATGTGTGCTTCACCGTATACTTGTATAGGATTCTACATCTACATACATACTCCTCAAGCTACCATACTGTGTGTGGCCGATGGTACCTTGTACCACTAATATTTGCTTTCCTATTTTAGCCCAAAATAAGACTAGGCCTCTGCCTAAAGCCCTAATTTCTCTTACGGTATTTCTGTTTTCCTTATAGTGGCAGTGAAATTGTTCTACAGTCAGCTTCAAATGCTCCTCATTTGAGTTCCTCAGAAAGGATGTCAGTTCCCTACAGGGGTTCCCAATGGAGTTGTGAAACATCCTGTTAATACTTGCATATTGATGAAACCTAAATATAGCAGTTTGCATCTGAATTCTATGTCCACGGTGAAAGTCTACATAAATGATTTACATAGTAATGAAGCAGTGCTATTTTGGTGAAAAGTATGATGAAATATAAAATTTTTGCTAAAGGGGGGGGGGGGGGGTGAGCAATTTACATTGCAAATGATCAATGTTTCAAGTTTTTAAATTAAATCAAGGGGCTTTTTAGATAGACAAGTGAATTTAAATTTAGTAATTTGTGTTGGAAAAAGTACTGACACATTCTTAACAAAACAAATATTGGATAGTGAAGGAAACTCGTGATGTACATGGGAGGAAGTACAACACACAATCACAAACATCAGCTCGCAAAACCAGACGAGTTTAATTTCAGTACTATAAATTCATTACGTTTTCTCACCTCGCATTGGTTACGTGAAAGTAACAATTAAATCTTTATGAAGCAAGTGAAACAGCTAGTCAGTTGTGGACTGTAAAAGGTTTATTAAAAACTCCTTGACCTGGGTTTCAGTGTTTATAAAAGTACCTTTTTCAGAAGCATAACATTCTCATTACACAATGTATGGAAGCAAAAATAAATGTTTATCTATAATGAGCATTGTCAGATGATAAAATTGTGTCCTTCATTTGTCAATTATAAAATTCAAAAAAGTTGTCACAATTGCAACAAGTCAATTAACGGCTTGTTGCCAATATGTGGTCTTGGTCTCACTATCCTTCAACAGTAGTATGTTAACAGCTGACCAGCTTTGCTGTTTCTGACACAATCACACAGTACTGAGCAATTGCAATCTTCTCCTGCTCAGAGTTGATTTCATGTCTGCGGGTTTCTCAGTATTGAACTGTATCATAATTATTCTTAATTTGTTTCTGCTCTACCTCTATATTTTCCTTACTGTGTCATAAACCTGCAACACCACCTGCCAGGATTTAAACTCGTGGTGGGCAGTGGGCATAATGTTTTTGCTGAGCAATGTATTTCTGAAATATCGTATATGTAGTGCATCTCTGTAAATTTGCTTTGCTTCATTTTCTTGTTTATCACTCTACAGTTGTTTGTTTTCTGCATCAAGAGAACCTACATGAGGTACTTCTCTTCTTATTTCTTCTGAGTGTTCAGTATTACACAGAAATCCAGTTCAAGCAAGAGTTGATCTTTGAAATGTAAATTGTACACAGTTGTTGGTGTAATCTGATCAGTCCATCACAGTATTAAGAATTTTCTGGGCAGTACATGAAGGATTCAGGGCAAGGTAAGACAGATACCAATCACTGGTCCTTAAACATAAGCAGTGTGCTTTTGTGGTGACAGACTGCATGTTCTGCTGATGTATGACAACATGTGACAGCATCTCCAGCAAGTATTGCAATTCATTTGTGTTAGCATTACATACTAACCAATGTAAATAATAAGAATCAGCAGAGGGAAGTAGCACTGAAATTCAGCCAAGCTAGCTCATCCCTGTGAAGCAACTTGGCAGTGATGTGATGTCAACTCTGTGCTTCTCTGCACTGGTGATGCAGACACTCTTGCCTCAACAGAGAAACGAACTGTGGCCTATCGCCAGGGGCCGAGCCTTCTCCACCCTCACCAGGATACCAATGAAGTCTGTGACATTCATTCCAGAACATGACGCAGTCCAGTGCCCCACAGCCGCCAGCCTACCTGTCGTCGCTTGATCATCGATTCAACACCAGACAAGCTTCATAGATGTGCCCTTAGCTCCTGGAGGCCACCACACTATGTAAACACTTTAATACTCAGTGTGTTACTACCACTGGTGGATCCTGCAACTGATTCTAATAAAGACCCAATAAAGAAACTATTGCAACCACCAACAAACCTTTTTAGAAGCAGAATACCTTTCCCACCTCTACACAGTCCATCTGTTACATTGCTAATGTCTCCCAGTACACTTGGTGCTGACCATGTCTTGTGTAGCAGCTTTTGTTACATTGATCAGATGTATCTACAAGTTCCTAAATACTAGTGGCTTTTGTGCATTACTCACACAACAAAACACATTACATCCATATAAACTGATTTTAAGTTGATGATCTAAGAAAATTGCCATATTTGCTATAATGTAATTATTTTTAAAAGAATTCTCTTTTCTAGTATTATTTTACGACCTTTTTTTGTTATAAAATTAGGTAAAGAATTTTCTTGGTAAAGTATTTGCAGACGATATGAGACACTGTATTGGTTTTTTCAGTTTCTTGATGTATTCTATTGCAACTAAAGAATATGTGATTAACATCCTCTTCACTGACATATTTATGTGAAGAATATGCTGTTAGGCTTAGGTGGTAGAGGTGTTCCGAGAATGTTCAATGATTAAAGTTTCTACTGTACCTGCAGTTTTGATATCAAAGATGTGTTGAGAGATTAGATACCACAGTGGCATAATGTCTCACTTTAATTTTGTAAGTGTGTTAAGGGTTTTTGTTCCATCGGACAATGATTACAGCAACACTGCCTAAAGAAAAGCCCTAAGAACTGTCATACAACATACACCAAGTAGCTGCAAACACATAGCTAACCGTTTGGCTCCTAAGAGAGAGTGGTATGTGCCTCAGTGGCCAGCCGGTTGGTTCCATGATCGTGGCCTATTCTGCATGACATGACAACAGTGTTCAGGCCTTCTCTTCAGTGTTGATTATAGTCACGTTATGATGATTGTTGTGTGGCACTTTATCATACTCGTGAACCAGTGTACACACAGCTTTCTTAAAGTATCTACATCTTAATTTACTTATATTTCACTTTGTGCCTTCACCTGAAGCATCATAATCATCCTATTTAGATCAGAAAGCACCTTAACTGCTTCTCTAAGATAATTACATAGGAAATTTTAGGTGCTGTTGACTTAGTAGTCTGACATAATTTGACAATATGTTAAGCATACATATGGCCACGTCCACTGTAAACTATGGTAAATTGTAAAGGTTCATTAAATTATTTATTTGTTTTACATATGAATGATAATACAAATTGTAGCTTGGTTGCTATGGTATAAAATATTTATTTAAAATATAGGATATTGATTGCATTCAGTGAATGAACATCCTTGGTCCCATTTAAAGTCCAGGGGACTCATGTACACAACTTAAAAGTTTTTTACAGTTAAAATACATAAAATGTTATGTGCATTATGTATTCAAAATTTTAAATGGTGTACTTGACTCCCCTAGACTGGAAACTGCACTGAGGATGTTCATTCAATAAAAAAAATTGATATGCTGTATTTTAAATAAATATCTCATAGCACCTGAGCTGCAATTTATATTGTTGTTAATGATATTGTGATGGTTTGGGCACACAAGTCTTAATGGAGTCGTCGTAAAATTATGTATGAATGTTGATGTACAGAATGGTCTCTCTGGAATATACTGGGCTGATTGCCATTACAAACTCAAGGTGTATTACTCATTACATATTTCAACAAAAATTGCAATATAAATAAATGCAAAAATAACAACTTGTAAATTACTTAGGCAGAAGGAGAGTAGTTTTTATCTGAAATGCTCAACATTGCAATGTTGAGAAAATGGAGTGGCAATTCCTCTGGAAATCCCAGAAAACCTGGGATTCTCGGGGAATTATATTTTACTTGGAGAAAACCAGGGAAATGTCAGGGAAATTATGGAATTAAAGAAATGATTGAAATATCAATAAATTCTGTGTTTCTGATCATTGTGCTGTTTATACTACTTGCAATAATTAGCATTTCAGTATTGTTTGAAGTTTAAGAAGTATATTGTTAAATAATAGTGTTTCTACAAGTTACGTTTACCCTTGATAAGTTGGCAAAAGGGAATGATCCTGCCCCCCCCCCCCCCCCCCCCCCCCCCCCCCCCCGTGTATAACTGTTCCAGAAGTAAGAAGAGTTGAAGAGAAGATAGCATCTTCTGTTTTCTACAGTGCAGGAACCATTAACCTCAACACTGTGTACTGTACACACATTGGGTGTAGGAGCAACTTAACATTGACTGTACTCGGAGAAAAAAATGAAAATTTTTCAACTAGTGCTGAGTAGGCTACTTAAGGCAGCACCAGCAAATAATTAACTGCAGATGTTTTTGGAAAAGTTTATCTTAATAAATAATATTAAAATTTCATCACTTTTCTGTCTCAATGAAAGCATATAGTGTTCAAGGTAGAACTCAGAAAGACCTGGAATTCTTAGGGAAATCTTTTGTTGACTTTGAGTAGCCACTCTGAAATATATTAAGAATATTGGATTCTTTATTTCAAAAGGTAGAAGAATTTATTTCAGTATAATGTTAAAAAGAACTATAATGTCTTAATTATGAAAATAAATGCAGACATAATAACTTCTAAATCACAAATCGTCAATATTGTTGTTGTACATTGAAATTTGACAAAACCACGTTTAATTTAATACCAAATTATTCAGGTGTAAATTATGAACTGCAGAAAATCATTGTGTATCTGGAACTTTGATTATTTTCAGTTTATAAAAAACAGTGCAGTTCTAGCCACAAATAGAGATATTATTATTATTATTATTATTATTATTATTATTATTTATTATTGTCACATAGCTGACAGGGATCGGATGTCCTCGTGCGTACAGACACACCGGATTGAGTTCAACGAAGCTTTATTCACTAGTTCACTCACATACAAGAGCACAGAGCAGACTGTCTCCAGCTGGAAGATTTACACCTTATATATACACAAAGAAACTTCCAGATACCTCTAGAACAAAGTTTACAGATAAATCAAGAAGATACTAAACCTAGTAGATCTGAAATCAAACTGAATGTTGAAATTAAAATTTTCATATACAGTGAGTCTCGAACTCGGGACCCTCTGCACCAGAGTCCACTGCTCTATCCACCAAGCTATTCGGCCGCTTTGCTGTTGGTGTTCTTCTGACATTGTTCCTTCCTGAAGAGAACAGCGTCTCGATGTTACATTGTCCTAGTCTGGGAATGGGTTGTCGGTCCGGTGTATTCCAACTCCCGATGGCTGGTGTTTGTATTGGCTGAGGACTTCTTAGACGTTGCATAACCATCACAGCTTCTGTTGAGGCGTGAAGGAGCTTCGAATTTACCCTTAGTTGAGGGATCCCTGTATGGCTTCATTTGAAGAACATGGACCGTATCTCTAACTTTTCGTCGTCTTGACTGTGGGTCGAAATCCTCGACTTCATATGTAACGTCAGATAGTCGTCTCACAACTCTATATGGCCCAAAGTAACATCTGAATAGCTTCTCGGATAGGCCAACTTTCCGGATAGGAGTGAAGATCCACACGAGGTCGCCTGGCTGGAACAGAACATGTTCGGTCGTTGAGTAATTTTTCTCGGCTCTTGTAAGTGTCCTAGAAGCATACGCTATTACTGTCTCCTTTCCATTCTGAATTTGCACCAGAACAGCACCAACTCCATACACACTGGCATTGGTATGCAATTCTGTGGGTGCTCTCTCATCATATAGACCAAGTACAGGGTCAGTTGTAAGAGCTTCTCGCAGAATGTTGAAAGAATCTTCTCATGGTTCACGGCACGTGAATTTTGCATCAGTTTTTAGTAACTCTTGGAGTGGCCTGGCCTTGACACAGAAGTCTTTGATAAAACATCGCTAATAGGAACATAATCCAAGGAAGCTCCTTACATCACTGGTATTTCTAGGAATGGGAAATTCTGTAATAGACCTCACCTTCTCTGGATCTGGCCGCACACCTTCGTTGGATACAAGATGTCCAAGTATTTGGATTTCTTTGGCTCCAAACATGCACTTTCTTGCATTAAGTTTTAGGCCATCTTGCCTAAGACACTCAAGTACTGTCCTCAATCTCTTGATGTGTTCATTAAAAGTCTCTGAGAATACTATGATGTCGTCTAAGTAGCAGAGACACATTGTCCATTTGAGGTGACAGAGAAGATTATCCATCATCCGTTCGAAAGTTGCTGGTTCATTGCACAAACCAAATGGCATTACCTTAAACTCATATAGGCCTTCTGGTGTGATGAATGCGGTTTTCTCACGATCAGCCTTGTCTACTTCTATTTGCCAGTATCCTGAGTGCAGATCCATGGTAGAAAAATACTTGGTCCCTTTCAGACAGTCCAGTGTATCGTCGATTCAGGGAAGAGGTGAAACGTCCTTTTTAGTTATCTTATTGAGTTTCCTGTAATCGACATAGAACCGCCAACTTCCGTCTTTCTTCCTAATGAGAATGACCGGATATGACCATGGACTCTGAGATGGCTGAATAATGTCGTCCTCCAACATTTTCTCTACTTCCTCGCAGATTATACGACGTTCCGTGGCTGAAACACAATATGCTCTTTGACTGATTGGCTGATAATCGCCGGTGTCAATTCGGTGTTTCACATGCAGCTTGTTTAATTTGCTCTTCACCCACAGATCAAAATATACAGAAAACTCTTGTAGAACAGCGAGTAGCTTCTTCTGCTGTTCCTTTGTTACATCAGGTGACAGTCGAGCAGAAACAGCTCATCTCAATGTGGTAGTACTAATGTTGCCTGTGGACTCATTGTGAGAGGTATCCATGAAGCACAGGTGCTCTCCTATTAACAACTCAGCATTGGCTATACACATGCTGCTTGGAAGGATTTGTGACTCTTGGCAGCAGTTAACCACCCACAGTTCGCCAATTCCATTCTTAAATGAAACAATAGAGACTGGAATAACCAAGTCTTTCTCAAGTGGTAGGTTTCTGTTACATTCCACTATGAGGTCAATGGGCTGATGTGCAGCATGGCATACAACAGTCACCTTTAAAATGCTGGCTGCAGGAACAATCACTTCATCTAACATACACAACCTCCAAACACTGGGGTTTTTGTCTTCTTCCCCACAAGCTATTTCGTCTAAAATTATCTCTGAACGACCACAATGTATAATTGCTTGTGTAACCTTCAAAAAGTCCCAGCCGAGAATGACGTCATGACTGCACTCTTGTAAAACAATGAACTGAAATGGCTTGATATGCTCATCTATACTGACTCGAATAATGCATCTTCCTACAGGTTGTACATACTTCCCATTCGCCACCTTCAGATGAGTGATTTTGCTGTTGGCGAACATGGTCTTCTGCGAATGGCAGCAGTACTGAAAATGATGCTCCAGAGTCAACAAGAGCTCGGGCTGGTCGGCCATCCATGAGCACCTGGATGTAGTTCCCCGTCATTTTTGTAGTGATTGACGGTGGAGGATTTTCCTCTTCGACAGCCTCACCCCCAACGAAGGTCGCGCCCTTTAGTTTTCCAGGCTACAGCGGCTAGATGATCGGCTGGAGCCTCTAAATGGTGACAGAGGTCTAGTTCGTCATGTCAGTGAGCGTCCTCTCTGGCAGCTAACTCGCGGCGATGGTGACCTACGTCAGCTCTGGAAACCGTCCTCTACTACCTTGTCGTCCAGGGGTTGGCGTCGGCTCATTTCAATTTGGCGTCTGCTGTCACGGGCATCATTAAATATCTGCCGCCTTTCCCGGCAGTAGTGCACCACATGTCCTGGTTGCCGGCAGTTGGAACATACTGGCTGGTTATCCTCGGTTCTCCAGACGTCAGTCTTCCTTGCAGTATACACAGGTTCTTCACGCTGTATTGTGGGTGCGTACATTTGCCTTGGGGCGGCTGCTTTGCTCGTTTTGGCGGAACTGGTCGTTGAGAGATTGGAGCCAACGTCTGTTGTACTTCCTCTCTTATGATCTCCTGAAGTGTATCGGATTGTGGTTCGACATACGCTCCCAGTGCCTTCTGAACTTCTTCTAACACTATTTTGGCATATGGTGTCTGTAAGATCTGTGTCTTCCTCCATTCCAGCCATCGATACGACGTTCGGTAGTCATTGATACATCTTGCGTCCAATACGTGTCTGATGCATCGGCCAATGCGGTGGCACCATGTTATGAAGTCTCCTGCTGTAGAAATCTCCTTCAGTAGAAGTCCCTGGTATATTTCTCCGGCTACCCCCTTCATGAGATGGACGACTTTCTCTTCTTCCTTCATGCCAGGGTCGACTATTTTACAGACCTCTAAGACATCTTGAATGTACGATTTTGTCGTCTCTGTAGGATGCTGGGCTCTGCATTTCAATTTCTCCTCCGCCTGAGATTTCTGTCATTGTGCTTCTCCGAAGTACTTCTGCAATTCTGTCTCGAATGTCTCCCAGCTGGTCAACTTGTCCTTGTTGTTCTCATACCACTGCTTCGCGGTTCCATCTAGGTAGAATAATACATTAGCGAGACTTACAGTGTCGTCCCATTTGTTAAACTTAGTGATGCGGTCATATTCCTGTAGCCACTTGTGAGGGTCTCTTCCATCATCTCCCGAGAACAATGCAGGATGTCTCACACAGTTGCTGTCATGTCGCTCCCGTCTTCTTGTTCTCCTCCTTCTCTTTCTTCTTCCTCTTCTTCCCACTCGGACAAACTCCTTTCGGTGGAATATGGCTGAAATTCAGGATTCTCGCGTCGTAGACGGCGGCTCTCTCGTGGTCTGATAGGCGCCACTGTGCCGTTAAAGAAAGAACAGACACCATATCAATAATTGTAAACATGCCTCAACAGACAATTCACTATTTCTGTGTGGATGCACAACTGTTCTCAATCCCTTGCGGGGACAGGCTGCAAGCAAGAGGAACTAATTGGGGGAGGGGGGGCGCTGTTCGTAGCATGCTGTAAGTTGAAAATTTGGGTTGGAAGGGAAGCATGCCTGGATAGCCTAATTGGTTAAGACAACCACTGATTCAGTGCCGTATATACAGGTTTGAATCCCGATCCAGCACAATTTTTCAACTTTGCCATTGAATTTATTTCAAAGCCCATAAACGGTTGATATGTTTGAAAATTTCAAATTCGTACGATGTTGAGAGATGTTCACCTAATACAACAGGAACCTTTTAGTAATATTTTAACAGCCTCCAGTTCTTTCTACAATTAGTACTTTTATCAACATTTACCATTGTTTCATTTTAAAATTATTTATAGATTGATTTATATAAACCTCAATCTCAAGGTCTGCTTACCATGACAGGTGGGGCTCAACGTGGGTGCCCCTTTAATTATCTAACTGCTCGGGGAAAACAATTAAACAAGCTAAAAATAGTGTTGGTGGATGTATAACCGCCATCTCTAAGCATTGTAAGATGGAGTTTGATGCGACAGTTACGACCCTAAATGGTTTCTCTCCCTGAAGGATGACCACCCTCATGAACTACAGACATTGCCGAGGTGGTGTGGCTTGCATTTTTCAACGGTACAGATAGCCACACTGTAGGTGCAACCACAGCGGAGGGAAATTTGTGGAGAGCCCAGATAAAAGTGTGGTTCCTGAAGAAGGGCAGCTGCGTTTTCAGTAGTTACAGGGGCAACAGACTGGATGATTGACTGAGCTGGTCTTGTAACATCAGCTAACATGACTTTGCCATGGAGTTACTGTGAACTGCTGAAAGCAAGGGGAAACTATAGCTGTTAATTTTCCTGAGGATATGCAGCTCTACTCTATGAATATATGATGATGGCATCCTCTCGGGTAAAATATTCCTGATGTAAAATAGTCCTCCATTCGGATCTCCGGGCAGAGGGGTGTTGTCATCAAGAAAACTCGTTTCTGAAGAAGCAAAATTTGTTGACATCCAATATTAGTTTAAATGTTAATAAGCCCTTTCTGAAAGAGTTTGTCTGGAGTGTAGCAGTGTATTGGAGTGAAATGTGTATGATAAAGAGTTCATACAAAGAGACGATAGAAGCTATCAAAATGTGGTGCTATAGACGAATGATGGGTAGATGGGTAGATCACATAACTAATGAGTTAGTACTCAACAGAATAGGGGAGAAATAGAGTTTTTGGCATATCCTTACTAAGAGAAGGGATAAGTTGGCGGGACACGTTCTGAGACATGAAGGAATCATCAACTTAGCATTAGAAGGAAGTGTGTGGGGTAAAAATAAAAAAATTGTAGAGGGAGACCGAGGGACGAATACCATAAGCAGATTCAAAAGGATGTCAGTTGCTGTTCATATTCTCAGATGAAAGAGCTTGCATAGGACAGGGTGGCATGGAGAGCTGCATCAAACCAGTCTGCGGACTGAAGATGATGACGGCGACAAATATTTAGTCTGCAGCTTCACAGATGGGGAAATTTTTTCTGAAGATAAAGCCTTTGTCCTTCATTGAAAACGTTGTGGTCAGGTTCGGTGAGGTGGAAGGAATGTCCAAGATGCACGCAGGTTCAGTCTTAATAATGACGTCATCTCTGGCCCAGTCATGAGCATTTCTTACCTGTGACAAGCTGAGTGATGTTTCCGTAACCATAACACCACACAATACCTTAACCCTTTAATGCATGACTTATTATTTGAAGCTATAAAAACTACCACAATTAATGTATAGTGCGTATATACTGAGAAAAATATTGGAAAAACAAAAAAAAAAAAAAAAAAAAAAAAATCCTTAAACTGTTATGCACTACTAGCAACAAAAAGGTCATAGCTGGTCAGCTATATAGTGCTTCCATGATGTACCCGATGCAGTAAATGTCACTATTATGCCTCCAATATTTCCAGAAAGTTACTCATAATGCAACAGTTGTATGTGATTGACTACTTTTACATGGAATAGGAGGAATACTAAAGTAAAGAAACACACATGTTAGGAGTAACTCAAAGCAGCTAACTGGTGAACTGATTCAGTACTACTCTGCATTTTATAATTTCTTGGAAATCTACTAGCAAATCTAACATGATGTATACAAGCAGCTACAGATGAATTTGTGGTAAAATGTCAGTTTGAGAGATAATGGAAAAATGTGGTTTGTAGCTGATCAGCTACACTATCCATTAAAAGAGTTAAGTATGGTACCGGGGATAATATTCCATAAAGATCTATTGTTGCGGTCAGATGAAAATTGCTTGCCAACCTAGAGCGGCAAGGTGTGCATTTTATTCAGCAGGTTCATAGGGGTCCAAAGGACAAAAGGGTCGCTATTGATGCCTTCATCTTGGCCTTTGAGGGCAATTCATTGCCTGAGAAGGTCAAGATGATGATTTACTGATAAGATGTAAACCCCTATGTTACTCCCCTTATGCTGGAGGTTTGGGCATATGTCCTCTGGATGTGATGCCAAACCTATATGTTGGGAGTGTGGACGTGCACCCCATCCAAACTTCCCTTGTACCCCTCTTCCAGTATGTGTCAACTGCAGCCAGCATCAGCCCCCCCCCCCCTTGTTCACCTGACTGCATGGATCTTCACAAAGAAGGGAAAATTATGGAGTACAAGACCCTGGACAGACTGACCTACTCATAGACAAAGCGTAAATATCAAAAGCTCCATCCTGTGAGCATGATTACATCATATGCCACAGCAGCCTCACTGTCGCCATCTTGCAGCTTTGGTCACCCGACTTCTCCTCCTCTTGGGGGACTTCAGTGCCCAGCACACATTGTAGGGTGGAACACAGACGACAGGCCGCAGGGATGTTGAGATGCTTTTGTAACACCTAGACATTTGCCGTTTGAACACTGGTGCTCCCAAGCTTTTTTGTGTGGCATGAGGCACATATTCAGCCATAGACCTGTCTGTCTGTAGCCTGAGCCTTCAACATCTTAATTGGAGGGTCCATGATGACCTATGTAGCAGCAAACTTTTCCCAATCTTTCTGTCCCTCCTGCAGTGGACCTACAGAATGCTTGGCACGATGGTCTCTCCATAAGGCTGAATGCCCATCTTACACCTTGGCTGCTGTACTTGCAGCTCCACTAGCAGCCAACATTTATTGTGGTGCAACAAGTGAATCACACTATTGTCTCCACTGCTGAGGCAACTGTTCTGAACACCAATGGTTCCCCTTGGTGCATTTTCATGTCTTGGTGGACACCAGAGATCACTGAGGCCATCCGGCAATGTCGGTGAGTGCTTCAGTGCCACTGGCTCCACCCTTCCGTAAAGAACCTGATGGCCTTCAAACAGCTCCATGCACGGGCTCAGTGACTGATCCAGCAGAGTAAGTAGGACTCCTGGGAGAGGTATGTAGCCACTATCAGCTCTCGCATCTCCACCTCTCAGGTATGGTCACAAGTTCGGCTCCTTTTTGGATCCTGCCCCTGACAGAAATCTCATCTCTCGACATCCAGGGTATTCTCTGCACTGGCCCGACTGCTTTTGCTGAGCACATGGCAGAGCATTATGCACATTGATCTGCAACTGCAACCTACAGTGAGGACTTCCACGCCCTCAAAGAGTGGGTCGAACATAAGCAGTAATCATACTGCACCTGCCGCCTGGAACTCTACAATGCCCCGTTCAGTGAGTGGGAGTTCCAAACTGCCATTGCTGCATGCCCCGATACCTCTCCACGACCAGATATGATTGACAGCCAGTTTCAGCAGAGTTTCAACACCAGCTATTTGTCGTGTTTTACCCTCTATGTGCAGAGGGGATTTTTCAGTCTCAATGGTGGGAAAGCATCACATCCCACTGTTGAAACCTGGAGAAAATCCGTTGGTGACTGACAATAGGCCTCAACATCATTCTCTGGAAGCTCTTTGAACGTATGGTAAGTCGGTGACTCATGTGGACCCTTGAAGTTAGGGGTCTCCTAGACCCATAACGGTGCTACTCTGCCATTGACAGCCTAGTGTACTTTTGGTCTACCATATGTACAGCTTTTTCTAGGCATGACCACCTTGTTGCGGTCTTTTTTCACCTTCAGAAGGCCTATGATACTACCTGGTGCCACCATATCCTCGCTATGTTGTATGACTGGGGCTTAGAGGCTCCACTTCTGATTTTTATTCAGAATTTTCTTTCCCACTGCTCTTTTTGGGTTAGGGTAGGTACCCTCAGTTCACCCCAAGTTCTGGAGAATGGTGTGCCACAGGCTCTGTCCTTAGTGTACCTCTATTTGTAATTGCAGTTAATGCTCTTATTGTGCCATGGGGTCATTGGTTTCTTCTTCTTTGTTTACCAATAACTTTGTTTACCAATAACTTCTGCTAGCATTGGTGTCGCTGAAAAGCGTCTCTAGCCAGCCATTTGAAAAGTGCAGTCATGGGCCTTAGCCCATGGGTTCCAGCTTCCTGCACCATAAAATCTGGGTTATGCGCTTCTGCCACCGTCAGGCTGTTCCCTTGTACCCAGAGCTCCATTTGACTGATGAACTGCTTCATGTCAAAGAGACGCATCGTTTTCTCGGCATGCTCTTTGACAACCAGCTCACTTTTGGTGCCACACCTTCATCAGCTTGAGCAAAAGTGCTGGTGGTTTCTAAATATAATGCGCTGCCTGAGCCACACTGTCTGGGGATCCGCCCGTCCAATTCTCTTGCTGCTCTATAAGGCCCTCATCCAATCACTCCTGGACTATGGGAGCCTTGTGTTTGATTTGGCAGCTCCTTGTGTGTTGCAGGTCTTGGAAACAATTCTACATAGTGGTGTATGTTTAGCAGCAGGGGTTTTTCGTATGAGTCCAGTGACAAGCCTCCTTGCTGAAGCTGGGGTACCCCCCCCCCTCCCACCTCCCCCCCCCCCACCGCAATTCCACTGGCAACAACTGTTCGCATTGTACATTGCCCATGTCCAAGCTTCGCCCCATCATCCAGATTGCAGGCTTATATTTCCGATTGCTGCACTCCCATCCCCACAGAGATGGCCCAGGTCAGGTCTCCCAAATGCGGTCTGTGTCCGTTCCCTTCTCTCGTCACTTGAATACCTTCCATTCCCTCCCATTTTTTAGTACCCTTCCCATACCCCTTCTTGGTGCATTCCTCCCTTGCAGCTTAGGTTGGACTTTTTCTGTGACCCAAAAACCTCACTAACACCACTGAATCTCTGTTGCCAGTTCCAGCACTTCTTGAATTGTTCCACAGCGTGGAAATTATTTACACAGATGGTTCTACATCTATCTAAATCTACATAGATACTCTGCAAATCACATTTAAGTGCCTGGCAGAGGGTTCATTAACCACCTTTATAACTTTTCTCTACCATTCCATTCTCTAATAGCGCGCGGGAAGAAAGAACACCTAAATCGTTCCGTTTTCGATCTGATTTATCTTATTTTATTGGGATGGTCATGTCTCCCTAAGTAGGTGGGTGCTAGCAAAATATTTTCACATTCAGAACTAAAAGTCGGTGATTGAAACTTCGCAAACAGATCACGCCGCAATGAATAACGTCTTTCTTTTAATGATTTCCACCCCAATTTGTGCAACATTTCCGTGACGCTTTCCCCCCCGTAACGTGATAAAACAAAACGAGCTGCCCTTCTCTGAACCTTCTCAATATCTTCCGTCAGTCCCACCTTGTGAGGGTCCCACAAGGGGCAACAGTACTCCAAGAGAGGACGCACATGGTTCTCTGGTAGATGGCCATGCTGGGTATGCCTTTGTCTGTGGTGACCATATCGAACAGTGATCTTTGGCTTGTGGGAGTAGTGTCTTTACTGCTGAGCTGGTCGCTATTCTTCCAGCTCTTGAACATCACCGAGATTGCCCCAGGGGGTCGTTTGTCATCTGTAGTGACTCCCTGAGTGGATTGCAAACCCTTGACAAGTGTTTTTCCCAAACATCTTGTGGTGAGGTCTATTCAAGACGGTGTCTTCACCCTTGGCAAATCAGGTCGTCCATTTCCTTCGTTTTGACACTGGGCCACATCGGTATACCAGGCACTGAATGCGTCGACCAGTTGCGCTTTCTTGACAGTGGTCAACATCCTGTTGAACTGTCCACTTTTAGCCGCTTTGTGGCACTTCTTCAATCTTCCTACTGTGCTTCCTTTAATGTTCCCTGACAATGCTTCTATGGTTAACTGAGTTTTAGGTTTTTATTTGAGCAGCTGGCTTTTACCATTATATTTAGTGGTGAGTACCACCCCTATAGAATTTTAATCTGTTGTCACTTTTATGATTTATGTCTTGTTTTTAACTGGCAGTTTATGATCTGTTCAGAGTAGCTGGCTCATCCTTTATTATCTTTGTAATCAGCCAGCCACTGTATTCTGCCGTAAAGTTTTAGTTTGTTCAACACTTGGTCTCTTCCATATGTTTCTTCTTTTGTGTTGTCAGCATAATGTTTATTGTCACTGTGTTCCCCTTGTGGGTTTTCCTTCTGGGTGTTGAGTGCAAGATTTTAATTTTCTTACCTGGCCTGATGTCTTAGGTAGGAACAGGGGACAGATGCCCTAGTAGTTAAGTCCCCTAAAAAATTCCAACAACAGTAGTAAACCTAAGCCCACACCAACCTCTCTGCAGCAACTTTTATGCTATTACCACTATCTGGTTGCCTTAATGTTGTTGTCTCCATTCCAAATAATTGACAGAAAGATGTCAAACCATTTTAGTTCATTCTGTTGATGACAGTACATCAGAACCTAGATATCTCAGCTGATCACCAAATTGTTTTGACCAGTGTACTTTTTTACCATTTATGTGACTATTTCAAGCTGTATATATTTCCACACAATAGACATATGTTTGTTTAACTTCTGCTTGTTTTAGGAACATATTCATCATATTTTTATTTTGAGCTACTCAAATAGACAAATTTATGGCTGACATAAAACTAATTTTAGTAACTTACTTAGTCCAAAGGCACCTACACATGTTCTGATTTGTTGGGATCAATTTATCGGTGGTCTGATAAATTGGACGTGTGGAGGGGCTTGACGACCAACTTTTCTTGTTGGATGGTTGGTTGGGCTTGGCCGTCCAACATCCGACCCCCCCCACCCCCCCCCAGCACCACTCCATGCGACAAATTGTAGATATGTAGTGCTACCCAACCAGCTTCCTGTCTGTGATCGTCTGCTGTCTGCACAACAAACACACAAAAACAAAAACATTTCAACAACCAGATACCAGAAAAAAGAGGTGCTGCAATCACTGTTTCCTACTGATGAGCCTCAGAGGTAGATGTAGACAGTGAACGACAAACATTCAGTAGGAAACTGTGTAAGAATGTAGGTAAGTCATCAGAGAAAGTTTAATTGTTAGACATTTTACCGGCAGCGAAAATTTTAATTACATCCATTTCTATATCAGTCACTTTGAAATGCCAACTATGTTTAGTGAATCGAAATTTTAAGGGATAAGAACTAAAATTAATGAACTACTTATCTACATTAATTAAATAGAGAGTTCAATCCAGTTGATGTAATTGCCTCCCTGAATTTCATGTGACCACTGGTATTGATGTGTGAACTGTTGCAGGATTTAGTTTAGCTACTCACGTTCATAGAGCCAAACTGGAGGATGGAGAACTTACAACTTTGAATTGCAATAAAAGTAATTACATAGACATTCATAAATTTTCTTTAGAGCAGTGTATATAGAGGAACATGTACAACCAAAATAGAATTCCATAATTAAGCATTCACAATAGTAACAATGAAAAGTCCTGGTCAGTAATTGAGAATAAGTAACAACTCATCATATATACAATTGCTAAGCCAGAAACAAGCCTCTAGAAAAGACTGACATAGTCACACAACTTAAAATTTTGCTCATAGCCTTCAACAGTAAAATGGCATACATACTTCATTTTTGAAGGTTAAGAGGGGGGGGGGGGGAGGACAACAACAAGGCCTTTTCTTTGCTGCAATTGATTGACCAGTTGTGGCTCAAATTCAATGAGGTGGTATCGAAAGCAATTGGCAGTTTTATGCCAAATAAAGTAATAAAAGAAAGAGATGATCCCCCTTGGTACATAAAACAGATCTGGACACTGATGCAAAAGCAACAGAAAAGGCACTTAAACGGACGCAATATCCACAGGATTGGCGATCCTACACAGCTCGAAATTTAGCGAGGACTTCAATGTGAGATGCCCACAAAACTTGTCTCATTGAAACTCGTTCTTGAAATATGACTGAAAACCCAAAGAGATTTTGGTCATATGTTAAATATACTAGGGACAAAACACAAACAATACCCTCACTACGTGATAGTAATAGCGATCCTGCCAATGATAGCGCTACTAAAGCAGAATTACTAAACATAGCTTTTAAAAACTCGTTCACCAAAGAAGACGAAACCAATATTCCAGATTTTGAATTACAAACAGAGGCCAGAATGTGTAACCTAGAAGTAGATATCATTGGTGTTGTGAAGCAACTAAAATTACTTAACAAGAACAAGTCTTCTTGGTCCGGACTGTATACCCATTAGATTTCTATCTGATTATGCTGAAGTGATAGCTCCTTACTTAACAGTCATATACAACCGCTCTCTCAAAGAAAGATCTGTACCAAAGGATTGGAAAGTTGCACAGGCCACACCTATATTCAAGAAATGCAGTAGGAGAAACCACTAAATTACAAACCTAATTCACTGATGTCAATTTGCAGCAGGATTTTGAAAGATATCCTGTATTCAAATATTATGAATTATCTCGAACAGAATGATCTGTTGACCCTAGATCAACACAGATTTAGAAAATATCGTTCATGCAAAACACAACTAGCTCTTCACTCATACTAAGTGATGAGTGTTATCGACAAGGGTTTGCAAATGAATTCCGTATTTCTTGATTTCCAGAAGGCTTTTTACACCGTATCTCAAAAACAGCTTTTAATCAAATAGCGTGGTTATGGTATATCACCCCAAATTTCTGACTGGATAGGTGATTTCCTGTCAGAGAGGACACAGTTTGTAGTAATTGATGATGAAGCATCAACTAAAACAGAGGTGATATCGTGTGTTCCACAGGGTAGTCTGCTGTTCCTTATTCATATAAATGATTTGGTTCTCTTAGGTTGTTTGCAGCCGACACTGTCATTTACCGTCTAGTAAAATCATCTCAAGATCAAAATGAACTGCAGAACGATCTGAATAAGATATCACTATGGTGTAAAAATTGGCAGTTGACTCTAAATAATGAGAAATGTGAAGTTGTCCACATTAGTACGAAAAGAAATCTGTTAAACTTTGCTTACAAGATAAATCAATCAAAATTGGAGGCTATAAACTCCACAAAATACCTAGGAAGTACTGTTACATCAGACTTAAACTGCAAAGAACACATAGATAATGTTGTGGAAAAGGCAAACCAGAGACTGCGTTTTATTGGCAAAACCCTTAAAATATGCAACAGAACTACTAAAGAAACTGCATACACCACATTTGTCCATCCTCATTTGGAGTATTGCTGCCCAGTGTGGGATTCTTATCAGGTGGGTTTGACGGAGGACATCGAAGAGTCCAAAGAAGGGCAGCTCATTTTGTATTGTCACGATACAGGGGAGACAGCATTACGGAAATGATACAGGATCTAGGATGGGAATCATTACAGCAACGTCACTTATCGCTGTGGCGTGGGCTACTTGCGAAACTCCCCTCAGGGGCTCAGCATTAATTTGCTGAGTATGGGCTTGGCGAAGCCGGGGTCCTGAGATGTGGGCTGTGTCGCGCCAACAGTCCGCTACACCGTAAGCTCTGCGTGCCGCAACGACCATCGTTCGGCGCGGCGGTGGAACGTTGTACGTTTCAGAGCCCGGGGATCTTGGCTTAATCGCCCGGGTAACGAGGACGGTACAAACCTCTATAAAAAAAAACCTCAATTTCAAGGTGTGCTACATGCCGAGGAGATGCATGGCTGTTGAGGTTGAACAGCTGCTAGCGAGCAACCTCTGAGGAACCTGCCGCACCTCAGTTATACAAGCGGGGCTCTGCCTGGATGGACCTTTAGTTCCCTAGCTGCTCGTGGGACCAGGATGAAACGAGCAATCAATAGCGTCGCCACATGCAAAAATGGTGTCTCTAAGCAAGGAAGAAACGAGTACAATGCTGCAGAGTATGATCCCCAAACGTTACCTTCCCTGGCTACACCATGGGAGGATTGTCGGGCAAGAAACCAGGGTGAGGCTTACACCCCTAAATATCTAGTTTGTACCCGCTCTGATGGGGACTCTTTTAAGACGACCAAGCCCTTGTTCTTTGTCAAAAACTTGGAGGACAAGTATGGTGAGGTGGAAGGGATGTCTAAGATGCGGTCAGGGTCTGTCTTAATAACGACATCATCCGCAGCCCAATCACGGGCACTGCTTGCCTGTGACAGGCTGGGTGATGTTTCCGTTACCATTACGCCACACGAGACCCTAAATATGGTACAGGGTATCATCTTTCATAAAGACCTCTTGCTGCAGTCAGGTGACGAATTGCGTGCCAATCTGGAACGGTGGGGAGTACATTTTATTCAGCGAGTCCATAGGGGTCCGAGGGACAATAGTGTCGTGACCGGTGCCTTCATCTTGGCTTTCGATGGTGATTCATTGTCGAGAAGGTCAAGGTGATGGTCTACCGGATTGACGTAAAGCCCTACGTTCCTCCCCCTATGCGCTGCTTCAAGTGCTGGAGGTTTGGGCATATGTCCTCCCGATGTGATGCCAATCCTACATGTCGGGTGTGCGGACGTGCTGTCCATCCGAACGTCCCCTGCACCCCTCCTCCAGTATGTGTTAATTGTGGGCAAAATCACCCGCCTTGTTCGCCTGTCTGCACAGTTCTGCACCAAGAAAGAAAGATCATTGAGTACAAGACCAGAGACCGACTGACATACTCAGAGGCAATGAATAAGTATCATAAGCTCTACCCTGTGCGCCAGGTCAACACCTATGCCACAGCAGCCTCACTGTCATCCTCCACTGTGCCTAAGATCCAGTCAGTGCAATCCGTACCAGTAGGCTCCCAGGCCCAACAAACTGTCCCTGCCCCCTTACCAGCTGGGGGCACTTCCTCTTCGGTGGCTCCCACACTTTTCACCGTGGGAGCAACACCCGCTAAATCGTCGGGGACGCGAGTCCCCACCTCTAAACCGGAGAAGGAGAAGCCTTCTCCAGCCCCTCTCGCTGAGAAGGGGTCCCTTGGGACACCCCCTTCCGCGGCTACTCAGAGCGCTCCGGAGGATCCTGGCCACTGGCCTATGGATCTACAACCTACCGGTCGAAGAGCTTCTTCTTGCTCTTCTTCCGTCCCGGATGCCGCTTCTGGGAAGTCCTCTCAGCCCAGCAAACCAAAGGGCCAGTGAGAGGAAAAGAAGAAGCGTAACAAGAAAAAAGAATGTTTGGTGGCTTCAAAGCCACAACCACCCACATCCTCTTCTACGGAGGATTAAGTCGAGATCCTCGCATCTCCTGAGGATCTCGCAATTACTGATTCCCCAAACAATAAGATCTCTGGTTCTGTGGTTCTGTGGATTCAGAGAGCATGGTAGCAGATGATCCAATGGAGTGATCTGCTCTTTTATTCATCATGGCGGTACAGCCAGGAGAAAACATCATCCTCCAGTGGAATTGTGGTGGCTTTTTCCACCACCTGCCTGAGCCACGACAGCTTCTAAGCCAAACACCTGCTTTCTGTATTGCTCTTCAGGAAACCTGGTTTCCAGCGATGCGGTCCCCTGCCCTTCAAGGCTACCGGGGCTATTTTAAAAATCGCTCTATCTATGGCAGAGTTTCCGGTGGAGTCTGCATCTATGTCCTAGCCACTGTCCCGAGCGCTGCCATTTCTCTTCAAACGCCTCTAGAGGTGGTTGCTGTTCGGCTCCGGGCAGTGCAAGACATTACAATATGTTCGGTCTACCTCCCACCTGATGAGGATGTCTCTCCTGTAGACCTCGCTGCCTTGGTCACCCAACTTCCCCCACCCTTCCTTCTTTTGGGGGATTTCAATGCTAACCACACTTTGTGGGGTGGCACACAGAACTTGGCCCGGGGTAGAGATGTTGAGACTCTACTGACGCAGCTGAACATATGCCTCCTCAACACTGGTGCTGCTACGCACTTTAGCGTAGCACACGGTACATTCTCTGCCATAGATCTGTCTGTCTGTAGCCCAAGCCTGCTTCCACACTTCACTTGGAGGGTCCATGATGACCTGTGTGGCAGCGACCATTTCCCTATCTTCCTGTCACTCCCACAGTGTCCACCTGCTGACCGTCTGCCTCGCTGGTCCCTCCATAGGGCCCACTGGCCAGCATATTCCATAGCCGCTGTGCTTCCCTCTCCTCTTCTGGCTGATATGGATACCGCTGTTCAGCAGATCACACATTCCATCATTTCTGCTGCTGAGAAAACCGTACCCATCTCACTTGGATCACTCCACCGTAAATCGGTGCCTTGGTGGACGCCGGAGATAGCTGAAGCCTTCCGGGAACGTCGGCGAGCACTACAGTGCCACCGACGCCACCCTTATGTCGAACATCTCGTTGCCTTCAAGCGTCTCCGGGCACGGGCACGGCGATTGATCCAGCAAAGCAAGAGGGCCTCCTGGGAGCGCTATGTCACCTCCATTGGATCCTGAGCATCGTCTTCACGGGTATGGTCGTAAGTTCGACGCCTCTTTGGGCACCGTCCACCGGTGGGAATTCCGTGCCTCAGCATTCAGGGTATGATTTGCACTGACCCTCTCACCATAGCTGAGCATCTGGCACATCACTATGCTCGAACCTCAGCGACCGCTGCATATGATGCGGATTTCCGCGCTCTTAAAGAGCGCACAGAGTGAAAACGGATATCCTTTCGAACGCGACGCCAGGATGTCTACAAGATCCCTTTCGGTGAATGTGAGTTCGAAAGCACCCTTGCCACATGCCCAGCCACGTCCCCTGGACCTGACCGCATTCATAGTCCGTTCCTCCGACATCTATCAGCGGACTCTAAACGCCAACTTCTCTCCTTGCTGAATCGTCTCTGGGTTGAGGGTGTCTTCCCGTCCCAATGGTGGGATAGCATCATCATCCCAGTGATAAAGCCCGGGGCTGATCCGCAGGTGGCTGATAGTTACCGCCCAATCAGCCTCACCAACGTTCCGTGTAAACTCCTCGAACGGATGGTGAATCGGAGGCTTATGTGGATCCTTGAGGACCTGGGACTCCTGGCCTCACAACAGGGTGGGTTCCGTCGTGGCCGCTCTGCTAACGATAATATCGTGTCACTGGAGTCGGCCATCCGTACAGCCTTTACACGCCGCGAACATCTGGTTGCTGTGTTCTTTGACCTGCGAAAGGCGTACAACACCACCTGGGGCCACCACATACTGTCTACACTGTACGACTGGGGCTTACGCGGTCCACTTCCTGTATTCATACAGAATTTTCTCGCGCTACGGTCTTTTCGTGTCCGTATTGGTTCCTGTTTCAGCTCCACTCACTATCAAGAAAACGGTGTCCCACAGGGATCCGTTCTTAGTGTCCCTTTTTTTTTTGGTCGCTATCAATGGTCTTGCTACTGCTGTGGGGTCATCAGTTTACACCTCGTTGTATGCCGATGACTTCTGCATATATTTCAGCTCCACTAGCATCGGCGTTGCTGAACGGCGGTTGCAGATAGCTATTCGCAAGGCGCAGTCGTGGGAGCTTACTCATGGTTTCAAATTTTCCGCTATGAAAACCCGGGTGATGCATTTCTGTTGGCCTTGGGCGGTACATCCTGAACCCGAACTGCATCTCGCCGATGACCTGCTGCGTGTCGAAGAGACGCACCGTTTTTTAGGCATGTTGTTCGACAACCGTCTCACCTGGGTGCCACACCTTCGCCAGCTCAAACAAAAGTGCTGGCGACACCTTAATATTCTACGCTGTCTAAGCCATACTGTTTGGGGAGTGTCACGCCCAACGCTCCTGCAACTTTATAAGGCGCTCATCCAGTCGCGCCTAGACTATGGCTGCGTAGTATATGATTATGATTCGGCTGCACCTTCAGCACTGCAAACATTAGACCCAGTCTTACATTCTGGAGTTCATTTGGCGACAGGGGCTTTCCGCACGAGCCCTGTGACAAGTCTCCTAGTTGAAGCTGGGGTCCTTCCTCTGCGGCTCTGCCGGCAACACCTGCTGGCTTCGTACATTGCCCATGTTAAGGCCTTTCCACACCATCCGAACCACCAGCTTCTTTTTACAGGTGCTGCATTTCCTAACCCTCCAAGATGACCTCAGTCGGGTTACCCAATATCAGTCCGCGTTCGTTCTCTACTTTCGTCCCTCGAATCCCAACCACTCCCTGCCACTTTCCAATATTCCTTTCAAATCCCTCCATGGTCCATTGCCCGTTTGCAGCTTTGTCTGGATCTGTCCCATACATCAAAGGACTCTGTCTCTCCAACACAACTCCGCCACCAGTTCCTGGATCTCTTCAACTCTTTCCGTGGTGCTGAAGCCATTTATACCGATGGGTCCCTAGCAGATGGTCATGCTGGGTATGCATGTCTCCATGGTGACCATGTCGAACAGCATTCATTGCCCCGTGAAAGTAGTGTCTTTACGGCAGAGCTGGTCGCCATCCTAAAGGCTCTAGAACATCTTCGAGCCTGCCCCAGGGGCATTTGTCATCTGTAGTGACTCCCTGAGTGGCTTGCAGGCACTCGACCAGTTCTTCCCTCATCACCCATTAGTGCAGTCCATTCAAGACACTACTTACTCTCTTGGCAAATCTGGCCGATGTGTGGTTTTCCTGTGGACCCCTGGCCACGTCGGCATTTCGGGGAATGAACGTGTTAACCAGTTGGCCAAACAGGCCACCACTGCGCCACCCTTAACCATTGGCGTCACAGAATCGGACCTCAGGTTAGCATTGCACAAGACGGTGCGTGATGCTTGGAGTGCCGAATGGTCTACCATGGGTGCAACAAATAAGCTTCGAGCAGTGAAGCTGTCCACAGCCCTGTGGAAATCTTCACTGTGGCTGATCCGCCGAGAGGCGGTTGTCCTCTGCCGTCTCCATATTGGGCACATGTGGTTAACCCATGGCTATCTCCTTTGCCGTGAGTCCCCGCCCGTGTGTCAATGTGGTGTAGTTACGACTGTGGCCCATCTTTTGATGGACTGTCTGATTTTAGCCAACTTGCGGCACTCTTTTAACCTCCCAGACGTGCTACCCTTAGTTTTAGGCGACGATGTCTCTATGGCTAACGCAGTTTTAAGTTTTATTCGTGCGGCTGGTTGTTACAACTCTATCTAGTGATGGGTGCTGTGGCCTGCTGTCTTCGGCCACCACCAGTCCAGCGCTTTTAACAGATGTTTACAGGGCCTCATATGTGGGACCTAGGGGTTCTTAGTGTGTGCAGTATGGCTGGCTTATCCCGTTTTGTTTTGTGATCAGCCAGCCAAGGTATTCTGCTGTTTAGTTTTAGTTATGTTCCTTCCTTTGTTTTACCAATTGTGTGTGTCTTCGTTCTGTATTGTTTCCGACAGGAAATGATCATCAGAATAAAATGTGGGAAATCAGATCTCGAAGGGAGAGATTCAGGTGTTCTTTCTTCCTGTGTGCTATTTGAGAAGGGAATGGAATGGGAGATAAATAGTATAACGGTGGTTTGATGAACCCTCTGCCAGGCACTTAAATGAGATTTGCAGAGTATCCCATGTAGATGTAGATGTAGGGTTATAAATATAAAATCAGTTGGTGGTAATGCAGGAGTAGGTCTGATAATGGATAAGAAAATAGGGATGTGGGTAAGTCACTATGAACAGCAAAGTGAACACATTATCATAGCAAAGACAGACATGAAGCCAACACTGACGACAGTAGTACAAGTTTGTATGCCAACTACCTCTCCTGGTGATGAGATCGAAGAAATGTATGAGGAGATTAAATAAATTATTCAGACAGTTAAAGGAGAGGAAAACTTGGTTGTGATGGGGGACTGGAACTCAGTAGTAGGAAAGGGAAGAGAAGGAAATGTGGTAGGAGAATGTGGCTTGGGGAAAGGAATGAAAGAGGATATTACCTGGTAGAATTTTGTTCAGAGCACAATTTAATAATCACAAATACTTGCTTTAATAGTCATGAAAAAGGTTATATATGTGGAAGAGACCAGGAGACACTGGGAAGTATCATATTGACTTTGTAATAGTAAGGCAAAGGTTGAGAAACCAAGTTTTAAACTGCAAGACATATTCAGGGGTAGATATAGACTCTGACCATAACTTATTTGTTATGAACTGTAGATTAAAACTAAAAGACTGCAAAAAGGTAGAAAATTAAGGATATGGAATCTGGCCAAATTGAAGGAACCAGAGGTGGCTGAGAGTTGTAGAGGGAGCATTAGGCAAGGATTGTCTGAAAAAGGGGAAAGTAATACAGTAGAAGAAGACTGGGTGACTCCGAGAGATAGAGTAGTGAAGGCCCCAGAGGCAGAAGGACAAGGCCTGATAGAAATCCATGGATAACACAGGAGCTACTGGACTTAATTGATGAAAGGAGAAAATATAAAAATGCAGCAGTGAAGCAGGCAAAAGGGAGTACAGACATGAGGTTGACAGTAATTGCAGACTGGCTAAGCAGGAGTGGTTTGAGGAGAAATGCAATACTGTAGAAGAATATAAACTAGGGGAAAGAATGTACACTGCCTACAGGTAAATAAAAGAGACATTTGGAGACAAGAAAAGCAGAGGTATGAATATCAAGAACTCAGATAAAATCAGTAATAAGCAAAGAAGGGAAAGCTGAAAGGGAGGGCCTGTACAAAGAAAATTAATTTGAAGGCAGTATTCTAGAAATGGAAGATGAAGTAGAGGAATCGGAGATAGAAGATACAATACTACAAGAATAATTTGACACACCACTAAAAGATTTGAGTAGAAACAAGGCCCCTGGAGTAGATGATATTCTGTCTGAACTGTGGATATTAGGAGAGTCAGTCATGTAGAAATTGTTCCACCTGGTATGCAAGATGTGTGAGACAGTGGAAATACCATGAGACTTCAAGAAGAATATAGTAATTGCAATTCCTAAGATTATTAGTGTCAAAGAGCATGAGAGGGTTGCAGTGGTTGGGAATGGAGTAAGACAGGGTTCTAGCCTTTCCCCAATGTTATTCAGTCTGTACATTGTGCGAGCTGTAAAGGAATGTGAGAAGAAATTTGGAGAAGGGATTAATGTTCAGGAAGAAGAAATGAAAACTTTGTGGTTTGTTGATGTTATAGAAATTCTGTCAGAGGCAGCAGAGGACGTGGAAGAGCAATTAAATGGAATGGACAGTGTCTTGAAAGGAAGGTATAAGATGAACATTAACAATAGTAAAATAAGTGTAAATGACTGTAGTGTCAGAAAATCCAGCAATGCTAATGGAATCAGATTAAGTAATGAGACAATAAAATTAGTAGATGTGTTTTGTTATTTGGGTAGCAAAGTAACTTCTGATGGCTGAAGTAAAGATGGTATAAAATGTGGAATGGCTATGGGAAGAAAAAAAATATTTCTCAAGAAGCAAAATTTGTTGACATTCAATAATAGTTTAAATATTAGGAATTCCTTTCTGAAAGCATTTGTCTGGGGTGTAGCATTGTATGGGAGTGAAACATGGATGATAAGGAGTTCAGACAAAAAGATGATAGAAGGTTTTGAAATGTGTTGCTATAGATGAATGATGAAGGTTAGATGGGTAGATCAAGTAACTATTGAGGAGGTGCTCAACAGAATTGGAGAGAAAAGGAGTTTCTGACATACCCTGACTAAGAGAAGCAATAGGTTGGTGGGACACATTCTTAGACATCACGGAATCATCAACTTAGCTTTAGAAGGAAGTGTGTGGGGTAAAAATCGAAAAATTGTACAGAGAGATTGAGGGATGAATACAGTAAGCAGAATCAAAAGGATGTAGGTTGCTGTTCTTATTCTCAGATGAAAAGGCTTGCACAGGTCAGTGTAAAGAAGTCACCAGAACTGCAGAACCCAGTGCAGAGATGGATGGAGTGTTAAGCTGGTGGTGGAGGAGAAGATGCTGATGGCTTGGGTCACAAAGCAGACATTGAAATAAAGTGTGTTATGTTCAGCTGCGTGCTGTGCCACACACTTGTCCATCATGCCTTTGACCACAGTTTGAGGTGGCCATTCATTTTTATGGACAGCATGTTGGTTGTCATACCAATGTAAAAAGCTGTGCAATGATTGTAACAGAGTTGGTAAATTACATGGCTGCCATCACAAGTGGGCCAGATGGTTAGGATAAGCCTATGATGGAAATGGAATAGTATGTGCAGTGTGGGTGGATTGGGTAGATCTTGCATGGAATCTTCCACGGAGATATGAGCCCTGTGGTAGGGTGTTGGGATTGGGAGTGGCACAAGGATAGATTAGGATGTGCTGGTTATGTTGGTGATGGAACACCACTTTAGTAAGGGTTGGAAGGATCTTCGGTAGGATGTTTCTTATTTCAGTGCATGATGACAGATAACCAAAGCCCTTACGGAAAATGTGATTCAGTTGTTGTAGTTGGGATAGTATTTGGTGACAAGAGGAGCACACCCCCAGGGGGCCCACAGCTCTTTTGTGGATACGTGTGTGGCGCGCACGGGTCCCTGAGCCATTGCGGCCTTCCTTCCTGTTTCCCAGGCCGCTTTTCCTCACCCTGGTTCCCTCCCTTCCTAATCCTTTTTCCCACCCTACCCTTCTCCAACCCCGTCTCTAGGTGTTCTCGCGTTGACGGCCCGGCTATTCCCATGGTACTGCTGGTTTTGCAATTGTGACTTTGCCGTGTTCACAGATTTCGGCCCAGTTAGGTCCCCATTGTGGTTTGACCTCCACCAAAATTTCTGAGTAAGTGTGAGCCATTTGGGGAAGAACTCCCAACCTAGCCCCTACGGCGCGGATTCCCGCCCTTTCCGGAAGCATTCCTTTCCTCGCCGTAGCTCCCTCCCCCGCTAGGTCACCAGCATGGTAGCCAGTCCATGTGGTGGGGCTGTTATGTACCCTCATGGCTGAGCCCCCTGACTTGCACAGGGATCACACTGCCGATGCCTGAGCTGTGACCTCCTCATGAATGCCAAGGAGTCAATGCTTGTCTTTGTGGGGCATCAGGACTCCCGGCAACGGTCATCCTGCCAGGTGACGTTGCTGTGGCTGGGTGGCGCCCTTGAGGAGAGCCCCTGTTTTGGAGTGGGTGGCATCGGGGCGGATATTCTGCAATGAAGAGGAAACAAACCTCTGAAAATCCTGGCTCTAAGTCAGGTGTCTCAAAGTTGGGTAAGTTTAATTTCAATGCTGCTCGATATGAACCCAAATCGTTCCCTTCCCTAACACCATCATGGGGGGAACGTGGGTCCACAAAGAAGACTGACCACTACTCACCACGATACCTAGTTGTGACCAGACAGGATGGGGAATCTTTCCAGGCAACTAAGCCTTCCTTCTTCGTAGAACACCTCGAAGAAAGGTTTGGCGAAGTTGCCGGTATGTCTAAACTGCGCAACGGTTCGGTCCTGATACAGGCAGAGACCCCTGCTCAATCATGAAGCCTCTTAACATGTGATCGTCTAGACGATATTCCTGTCTCCATAACGCCCCATAAATCCTTAAATAGGGTACAGGGGGTCATATACCATAGAGACCTTTTACTGCAGACGGATGAGGAGTTACGCGACAATCTGCAACGACGGGGAGTCCATTTTGTGAGACGCATTTTTCGGGGACCGAAAGATCATAGGTTGGCGACTGGTGCATTTGTTTTGGACTTTGAGGGTGACAATCTGCCCGAAAAGGTCAAAGTCATGATGTATAGATGTGACGTCCAACCGTACATCCCCCCTCCGATGCGATGCTTTAAGTGTTGGCGGTTCGGGCACATGTCCTCTCGTTGCAATGCTACTGCAACCTGTCGGGACTGTGGCCGTCCTTCACACCCGGACGCTGCCTGTGCTCCTCCTCCTTATTGCGTCAACTGCAGTGGTCACCACTCTCCCTGTTCGCAGGACTGTCCCGCTCTACACAAAGAGCGGAAGATAGTAGAATACGAAACCTTGGACCGACTAACCTACTCAGAGCCTCGGAGGAAGTACGAAAAGCTGCATCCAGTCACTTTACTTTCATCATATGCTGCAGCTACAACGATGGCGCCACAACCAGTGGCCACTTCTCGCACTGCTCTACCTCCATCTGTGGGCCCTATGGGCCGCCCCTCTACCTCGGCCTCCCATACATCTGCGGGCACGCCATCTTCTGCGGGGCCTATACTGCCCCCCACGTCAGGAGTGGTTACCCCTGCTCCCCAGCCAGAAAAGGGTTCACCTTCTCTGGCTTCTTCTGGGAATAGAACCTGTTCTTCCCTTCCACCCACGTCACCACCGACATCAGACTCCAGCCAGCGGCTGAAGGACCCTCGGCCAGAAAGCCGCCTGGCTCCTCAAGTCTTCCCACACTCCTCAAGCCCCGCCGGAGAAACCCCCCTCCTCCGGTAGGCCCAAGGAACGACGGGAAGACAAAAAACAAAAGAAGGATAAGACAGTGAAGCGCAAGGAAACGCTGGCGGCCTCGGTGCCCCCAGCCCTTGCACGTGACGCACCGGAGGATGAGGTCATCCTTCTTGCGACGCCCGAAGATCTGGCCTTCGCAGATCTCGGGGATGCCATGGACACAGAGGATCAGACTTCACAGCCAAAAACGAGAGCTCCTGCCATCCCTCTTCCATCTTCATCGTCTTCATGCACCGCCAATCGGGAGACAGTCTGATCCTCCAATGGAACTGTGGAGGATTTTTCTGCCACTTGGCTGAATTACGTCAACTGTTGAACTCATTTCCAACTCTTTGTGTTTCTCTCCAGGAAACCTGGTTTCCTGGTGATCGGACTCCCACCCTTCGGGGCTACTGGGGGTACTTCCATAACCGTGCGGTGTACAATAGGGTGTCGGGAGGGGTATGTCTATATGTACATACCTCGGTCTACAGTTCCCCAGTGCCACTTCGAACAGCCCTGGAGGCTGTCGCAGTCAGGATTCGAGCATCACGGGACATTACCGTCTGTTCCATTTATCTCCCTCCTGATGCAGATGTGGCACCAGCCGACCTAGCAGCCCTGCTTGCTCAACTCCCTTCACCATTTCTTCTTTTAGGAGATTTCAACGCTCATCACCCCATGTGGGGGAGCAACGTGACTACAGGACGTGGTCGAGACTTAGAACTGCTTTTTAACCAGCTTGACGTTTGTATTCTTAATACAGGAGCTCCTACCCATTTTAGTGTGGCCCATGGCACCTTTTCCGCCATAGACCTTTCTGTGTGTAGTCCGGGCTTACGTCCACTCCTTAACTGGTGGGTCCATGATGACCTTTGTGGAAGCGACCACTTTCCCATCTTCCTTTCGCTTCCCCACCACCAACGCCCTGCACGTCTACCACGCTGATCCTTCCATAGGGCTGACTGGGCAGCATACACTTCAGCTGCAATGCTTGATACCCCTCTCCCTGCTGATGCGACAATGGCAGTCGACCGGATTATTTCCATTGTCGTTTCTGCCGCTGAGTCCGCGATACCATCATCTTCTGCCTTACCTTGACGAAGGCCAGTGCCCTGGTGGTCACCGGAGATAGCAGCAGCTATCCGCAATCGCCGTAGAGCACTGCAGCAGTACCGGCACCTCCCCACCGTTGACCACCTGGTTGCCTTTAAACGTGTTCGGGCCCAGACACGGCGGCTAATCCGGCAGTGCAAGCAGGCATGCTGGGAAGAATACGTGTCCACAATTGGACCCCGTGTCTCTTCTAGCCAGATTTGGACGAAGATTCGCCGTATATCAGGTTACCACCCACCGGCAGGGGTCGCGGGTCTCTCTATCCGTGGTACTATCCACACCGACCCTACCATCATTGCCGAGTCTTTTGCAGCACACTTTGCTCTCAATTCGGCATCCACTGCCTACAGCCCAGGTTTTTGTTCCTTAAAAGAGCGGGCTGAGCGAAGGCAGTTGGTATTTCGCACAAACCGCCAGGAGCCGTACAATGCGCCATTTACAGAGTGGGAATTTAAAACTATTCTTGCCAGTTGCCCCGATACATCTCCAGGACCGGACCGAATCCACTGTCAAATGCTGAAACATCTTTCTGCAAACTCGCAACGCCATCTTTTGGACTTCTTCAATCGTATCTGGATCGAGGGAGCGTACCCGTCCCAATGGCAGGAAAGTATTGTTATCCCTCTGTTGAAGCTAGGTGCAGATCCACTGAACGTTGACAATTACCATCCTATCAGTCTCAAAAACGTTCTTTGTAAGCTCTATGAACGTTTGGTGAGCCGACGACTGCTGTGGGTTCTCGAGTATCGGGGTCTGCGGGGTCTGCTTGCCCCACAACAAGGTGCTTTCCGGCAAGGTCGCTCTGCCATTGAGAACCTCCTCTCTTTGGAGTCGGCAATCCGTACTGCTTTCGCCCGACGTCACCACCTTGTCTCCATCTTCTTCGACCTCCGGAAAGCATATGACACGGCATGGCGTCATCACATCCTTGCCACTCTACATGGGTGGGGTCTCCGTGGCTCCCTCCCAATTTTTATTCAGAATTTTTTACTTTCGCGCCGCTTTCGAGTCCGCGTTGGCACCTCCTTCAGTTCCTCCCATATCCAAGAGAATGGGGTACCACAAGGGTCCATCCTAAGTGTACCCCTCTTCTTAGTGGCCATTAATGGTCTAGTGGCTGCAGTGGGGCCATCAGTTTCTTGCTCTCTCTATGCGGATGACTTTTGCCTATACTACTCTACCGCTAGTACAACTGTAGCTGAACGTCGACTGCAGGCAGCCATTCATCGGGCGCAGAATTGGGCTTCTGCCCATGGTTTTACATTTTCTCCTACGAAAACCAGGGTGATGCACTTTTGTCGCCAACGCACGGTACATCCGCATCCGGAGCTCTACCTTGATGGTGAGCTCCTTCAGGTTGTGGATACACACCGTTTCCTGGGTCTCCTTTTTTACTCGCGTTTGACATGGCTCCCTCATCTGCGCCAGCTTAAGCAACGGTGTTCACGACATTTGGACATCCTTCGTTGCCTCAGCCATACTGTCTGGGGGGCAGCACGCCCTGTCCTCCTGCGGCTGTACAATGCTCTGGTGCAGTCACGTCTAGACTATGGAAGCCAGGTCTACGGCTCAGCCTCTCCATCTGCACTGTGAGTTCTCGACCCAGTGCATCATACCGGCATCCGTCTGGCCACTGGAGCCTTTCGGACAAGCCCTGTCACAAGTCTCCTGCCAGAGGCTGGAGTCGCCCCATTGCGATACCGGCGCCAACAACAACTCACCCAGTATGCTGCCAGAGTTTACTGTAACCCTCGGCATCCGAATAACAGACTCCTCTTTTCGGGAGAGGTCACTCGTTTGCCGCAGAGGCGACCTCGGTCGGGACTCCCGATAGCAGCGCGTGTCCAATCGCTACTATCGACCCTGGACTCCTTTCCTCTTCACCGTCCCTTCCGCTCGACTTTCCATGCTCCTCCCTGGATCGTTCCTCGGCCGCGGATTCGGTTGGATCTTTCCCATGAGCCGAAGACCTCTGCTTCTCCTCTGGTCCTACGGCATCAGTTTTCTGCGCTGCTCCATGAGTTCAGTAACTCCGAGGTCATTTATACAGACGGTTCTTCGGATGGCGACCACACTGGATATGCCTACATGCATGGCGCCCATGTTGAACAACGCTGTTTGCCACCCGGCAGCAGCGTCTTCACCGCAGAACTGGTGGCTATATACCGCGCCCTTAAACACATCCGCACGAGCCCCGGGACCTCCTTTCTGATCTGTAGCGACTCGCTGAGCGGTTTACAGGCCCTTGATCAGTGTTACGCTCGTCATACATTGGTCAGGGCCATTCAGGAGTCGATACTGGCCCTTAGTGACTCTGGTCGCTGTGTTACATTCGTTTGGACCCCGGGCCATGTAGGCATTCCGGGCAACGAGAGCGTTGACCAGCTAGCCAAACAGGCTACCAGTTGCCGCCCTCTGGCGATTGGTCTCCCAGAAGCAGACTTCCGCCCGTTGCTTCGCAATAAAGTACGCGAACTGTGGAACGCCGAATGGTCCGCTCTGGACGTGCCCAATAAGCTGTGTACGATAAAGGACACAACATCTGTCTGGAAGTCTTCGCAGCTGGGATCCCGAGTAGGGACTCTGTGGTTCTCTGCCGTCTCTGCATTGGTCACACCCATCTGATGCATGGTCACCTCCTCCATTGAGAGGACCCGCCCGTGTGCCAATGTGGTGCCCCATTGACTGTGGTCCATCTCCTACTCCACTGTCCCATTTTAGCTCCACTGCGGCATTCTTTTACCCTCCCGAACACTCTCTCTTTGATGCTCGGCGACAATGCCTCTGTGGCTAATTTGGTTTTACGATTTCTTCGTGCTGGGGGGATTTACCAGTTGCTGTGAGTCCTTTGGGTGGTCTTTTAGATAATTTTTTATGTTCCCCTTGACGTGTCTTTAGACTACAGCTTTTATTTTGTACGCTATGTGGTTGACTTTTCCCTTTTTATACACATGGTCGGTCAACCACATTCACTGGCTCTGTCATTTTTGTCTCGTATTTGTTTCTGTGTGTCTGGTGTCTTTCGTATTGTCTCATGTTCACTCTGTCAATAATTCATTGACGGTGCATTCTTTCATTCTGCTTTGTTTTAAATCTCATTCAGGCACATTTTTTGATGGTTCTGTTTTTCTGTGTCGCCTAGATATGAAGCGGGGGACTGATGGCCATAGCAGTCTAGTCCCCCTAAAACCCCCCATAACAACAACAACATCCCCCCCCCCCCCCTAAATGTATACCTTCGCCCGGAGATGAGTGTCCTGTGTGAGTTTAGGTGGTCTCATGTATCAGCTTATTTCTTTTCTTGGTTTCTGTTCTCCTAACCTTTGCTTCGGCCTTTCCCTCCTTACTGTACTCTACTACCCTTCCTTTCCTCCTTTAGTCTCCACCTAGGAGTTTGAGACTCAACCTCTTCCACTTCCTTCTTCTTTCCTCTTTCCTTTCTTTCTCCTTGTGAGTTCCTGAAGGCCGCCCACACACTCACTGCGTAAAAAGTGACTGTGTAATGTGTAAGTCCCAGCCCCGGGTTGGCATGTAGGGCCCGCACATACCCCCGGTAAAGGCCAGGTCCAGGGATGGGTGATTACCCGAGCTGATACCTTCCGACCATGCCGATTGGTCCCTCGTCCGTTTCTCGGGAGGTGTGACCTGAGGTGTGGACAGTCACCTAAGGCGGGAGAGCCCTCAGTGAGGGTTCTCCATTAGGAAGGAGTGTGACATCGGAGATGCTGGTAATCATGACAACTTCACAATGACTTCTTCTTCCTCTTCTACTTTACCCTTTACCCAGAAAAGGAAACTTTATGAACCAAAGTCCAAGAAGGTTTTGCCTAACTTGCCAAAGTTCCTTGTCATTTTACGAACTGATGGCCATGATTTCACATCAGCGAATCCTTTCATAATACAACGGGGTGTCGATGCAGTTGCCGATATTGTCAAAACTTGTTCCCGCCAACAAAATGGGACACTGTTGCTGGAAACTGAAGGTGCCTTCCAAGCTTAAAAGTTGCTTCGCACTGCACTGTTGCACACTTTCCCTGTTAAGGTCGAACCTCATCGTACCCTCAACTTGTCGTGGGGGGTAGTGTTCTCATGATCCCTTGATGGCCTGTCAGATGGGGAAATTCAAGATCGCCTTTCCGACCAATGCATAACAGCTGTCCATTGTGTATCGAAAAAGGTTAACAATAGCCTAACACCAACCCGAACTGTGTTTCTGACTTTTGACAAAGTTGACCTTCCTTCCAAGGTAAAAGTAGGCTACGAAATTATCTCCGTTTGGCCATATGTTCCTAACCTTACTTGATGTTATCAGTGTCAGTGGTCCAACCACATCCATCAGTCATGCCCCAATGCTGCCAAATGTGTCACCTGTGGTAGGGACGTACATGAGGGTGACTGCCCACCTCCGTTCCCTCTCTGCATCAACTGCATGGGCGACCATGCTGCTAATTCTGGGGAATGCCTTGTATATAAAGATGAGTGGGTCATCCAGGAAATTAGGGTTAAGGAAAAAGTTTTCACTTCTGCTGCCTAGAAATTATTAGCAACTAGAAAGCCTGCTGTGCTCCCAGCAGGTACCTACAGCAATGTCCTTTCCTCTCCTCGAACAACAAAGGAGATGGGTATGCGGACATGTGACTTTACCTTCAGTGACACAGTTGTCAGATCAACCAGCCCAAAGATCGCCCACTCCACATCCCCAATGCCTTCTGCTCACTCTAAACCCCAATACACATCAGTTTCACAGAAATCACGGACCACTAAGTTGGAAGCCTGGGGAAAAAATAAAAAATAAAAATAAAATAAAGGCTCCTGTTTGTGAAGATTTTCTTAAGACTTCACCTTCCCAATCATCAGCCACTTATTCTTCAAACTGAACTGTCTCCAAAAGGGCACACAGAAAGAGAAGGTCCTCTTCTTACCCGCCACGGCATGACTCTTCGGTCACGCCATCCAGTAGTAGACGGCCCCAGCCATCCTCTGTCTCGCCAGGATGTTCTACTGCTTACTGCTCTGCCGGCATGTCATCGGCAGAGGAAGCTGCCCCTTCCGATCAATCCAGGAAAGAGGCAGAACAGATGCCTGAACTCGTGTAACATGACTGTCCATCTGTCGATTGCAGTAGCAATGCCCCCTCGCAGCCAGGCCCTCAGTGGCCGTTGAGGTGATCCCCTCTTGCCTTCTCCCTTTTTCTTTGTCTCTTGCTTTCTTCATGGCACTCCTTCAGTGGAACATTGGAGGCATTCATTCCAACCACGATGAATTAAGACTACTCCTTCGACTGCACTACCTGCTTATAGTTGGTCTACAAGAAACGAAGCTCCAACCCAAATGATCATATCGATTTCCCACAATATTCCATGATGCGTTTTGACTTACTCCTGTGAAAGGTCTTGCCCATGGAGGTGCTATGCTGCTCATTTGGGAAGACGTCTTTTATCATCACATCCCACTGCAAACTCTCTTACAGGCGGTTGCTGTCCGTATCACCATCTCCAGATTCCCTTTCTCCCTTTTGTAATATCTATACCTCATCGTTGTCTGCCATTCTTAGGGCAGACTTACTGCATCTTGTTGCTCAGCTTCCTACGCCATTTTTGCTGATTGGCGACTTCAACGCCCACCACCCTCTATGGGGCTCTCCAACTTCTTCCAGAGGGGCTCTCTTTTGGCAGACCTTTTCAACCACCTTAACCTTGTCTGCCTAAATACCTGTGAACCAACTTTTCTATTCTATACACTGCATACCTATTCCCACTTGGACCTCACAATATGCACTACTCCACTTGCACATTGGTTTGAATGGTATGTTCTGTCTGATAGGTATTAGAGTGATCATTTCCCATGTGTAATTTCTCTACTATATCATACCACTTTTCCATGTTCCACCAGCTGGAACATCTCCAACGCCGACTGGGGGCTTTATTCTTCCATGGTGGTTTTCCATGATTTGAATTTCCCCAGCTGTGACAGTCAGGTCAACTACCTCACGAACGTCATCCACACCACTGCCTAATATTCCATACCCTGAACTTCCACCTCTCCACTTGGGGTCCCAGTTCCCTGGTGGAATGTAGCATGTAGTGATGCTATTTGATCCCGGCGACATGCTCTATGTATGTTTCAATGCCGACCTACCTTGGAGAATTGTATTACTTACAAACAACTGCAAGCGCAATGCTTGCTGGACTGCTTTCATGAGTTCCTTCAGCAGATTTACTCCTTCGTCGGTCATCTAGGGTACCTACATTGGCTATCTGGCACCAAGGTCCATTCCCCAATCCCCGTCCTGAACATAGCAAATGAAGTCCTTGTGGAACCCGTTAATATATCCAGTGCTTTAGGCTGAGGTCTCAAGCTCAGCTAATTACGACCCTGCCTTCCTCCGCTGAAAACAGGCAGAGGAGGCACAACTGCCTTCTTTTAAATCTCTCAATCATTAAAGTTATAATGCCACCTTCACCATGTCCTTGCCCAGTCCTGGTCCTCTGCTCCGGGCCCCGATGCCATTCATATTCGGGTGCTGCAGAACCTCTCCTCTGCAGGTAAATGCTTTCTTCTTCGCACTTACAATCACGTCTGGACTGAAGATGAAGTTCCCACTCGTTGGCGGGAAGCAATTGTTGCTACCATACCCAAACCAGGGAAATACAAACATCTTCCTTCCAGTTATCGCCCCATTTCCCTGACCAGCTGTGTCTGTAAGGTAATGGAGTGCATGGTTAATGCTCAGCTGGTTTGGCTACTTGAATCTCAACACCTCCTCACCAACGTCCAGTGCAGGTTTCGAAGGCATCGCTCTGCTGTTAATCACCTCGTTACCTTGATGACCTTTGTTATGAATAACTTTTTGTGAAAACATCAGATGGTGGCCATGTTCTTTGGTTTGGAGAAGGCTTACGACACTTGTTGGTGGGCGGGCATTCTAGACACCATGCATACACGAGGTTTTCGCTGCTGCTTCCCCCTCTTTATTCATGCCTTTTTAAAAGATCAAATGTTCAGGGTACGAGTGGGCTCTTGTTTTGTCTGACACCTTTCACCAGGAGAATGGGGTGCCACAGGGCTCCATCTTGAGTGTAGCACTCTTTGCCATTGCAATCAACCCAATTATGGATTGCCTCCCAGCAGATGTTTCAGGCTGCCTCGATCCACCATCGGGGTTACGCCTGGCGATAGGAGCATTTTACACTAGCCCTGTTGAAAGCCTCTATGCCGAAGCTGCCGAATTGCCTTTAACCTATCAGCTCGACATACTGCTGTGTCGGTTCGCATGGTGTCTGCTGTCGATGCCCCACCACCCTTCCTATCAATCATTCTTTAATGATTCCCTCGATAGCCAATATGGGCTGTCCACGACTGCCCTGCTCCCTCCTGGAGTCTGTTTCTGTCGCTTGCTTCAGCAGCTCGATTTTACCCTCCCTTCCACATTTCAAATGGGTGAGAGCCCAGTGCCACTATGGCTTCAGGCTCAAATTCACATTCACCTTGAACTCACCTCACTCCCGAAGGAGAGTACTCTGGATGCGGTTTACCGCTTGTGGTTTCTTGAACTTTGTGCACGGCTCAGTAACTCTCTATTCGTCTATACAGATGGCTCCAAGACCAACGAAGGTGTCGAATGTGTGTTTGTCATCGGGAATGACCACTGCTAGAATTTCAGAGCTGAGCTTTATGCCCTCTATCAGACTGTACTATATATCCCCTGACACCATTATCCTTCCTATGTCATCTGTCTGATTCGCTCAGCGCCTTCCAGAGTCTGGGAGATCCCTATTTGGCCCATCCTGTTGTGCACCGAATAAACTGCTCCCTTCAATTGTTAGCTGCCAACTGCACTCACGTTTACAAACTGTGGGTACCTGGCCAAGCAGGTGTGCCTGGTAACGAGGCTGCTGATTCTGCAGCCAAGGCTGAAACTCTCCTACCCCAGACAGCTATGTACTGTGTCCCATCGAATGATATTCGAGGGGCTCTTTCCTGTTGCATCTCATTGTCGTGACATAATGTGTGGTCCTCACTTACAAATAATAAGCTTAGACCCATTAAACCACTCCCTGTAGCTTGGAGGACCTCTTCACACTGCTCGCAATGAGAAGAGGTCATCTTGGCCTGGTTGCGGATCGGACGTTGCTGGTTCAGCCACCACCACTTGTTAACTGGTGATCCTGCACTGTTATGTTCCTGTGGTCACCCACTGACAGTGCGCCATGTTTTACTGTCTTGTCCAAATATTACTCCTGTTCGCATTGCACTAAATCTACCAAATACCATGGAAGAAATTTAGGACGCACGAGCTGTTGCTCGAGTCTTGAATTTTGTCAACTTGACCAATTTATCAAAGGGCTTTTAGCTCTTCCTTTTGTTGCATTTTACCCTATGGTTTTAGCTGTTGTCATATAGGCTTATTATCCTTCGGTATATCTTAGTTTTGATTCGGGCGCTAATGACCTCAGCTGTTGTGCGCCCTTAAAACACACACAAATAAAAAAAAAAAAAAAAAAGAGGAGCACTCCTGTACTCCTTTCAAAAAAAATGTTCAAATGTTTGTAGTTCTATCGGACCAAACTGCGTCGCCATCAGTCCGTAGCTTACAAACTACTTAAACCTAGGTAAACTAACCTACGGACAAACACACACACCCATTGCACTCCTTTATGGCTCCTTATTGAGGATAGAGGAAGGACTGGTGGGATGTGTGTGTGGGGGTGGGGGGGGGGGGGAGGGGGGAGATTGGCACAGGCAATCTGTTTGCGGATTGGGTCTGGGGCATGATGCCTATCTGTGAAGGGTTTTGTGAGACCTTCAACATATTCGATAATACTGTGCTGTCCTTGCAAATATGCCATCCATGCCCCAAATCAACCTTCCTTAACAACGCGCTGCACATCCATGTACTCTACTTTTCTTAATGAAATGTTGCATCTGTGATTTGCTCCAGCTTAAAAGATAGGATTGTTTTTATCTCGATTAATGACCTCTGTATTTTTTGTTGCAAATTTGATGTTATCTATGTTGGGTAAGCATCCAGTAGATAGTGTTGTGTTTCAATTGACTAAAATTCTCACAAATTGACAGTTTTATTCTAGTCTTGCTGAAATTTCACAAACATGACCTTCAGAACAAGACGATGATCTGTGTGTACATAATATATTTTATCGTGCATGGTGGATGGTACTTTACAACAGACTTCAACACTGTTTAACGTCCCCCCAGGGGGCCCACAGCTCTTTTGTGGGTACGTTTGTGTGGCACGCACGGGGCCCCGAGCCGAAGCAACCTTTTTTCCGCCCCAGGCTGCTTCACTTTCCCTCCTGGTTCATGCCTTTGCCCGGAGACGGGCTTCCTTTGCGAGTCAAGGTGGTTTCTTGTCCCAGTTTCTCTTTTTCCTTGGTTTCTCCCTTTCCTAAGCTTTGCTTCTGTCTTTCTCTCCTTGCTGTACTTTCCTAGCCTTCCTCTCCTCCTCATTAGTCTCCACTTCCTCTATTCTTCTTCTTTCCACCCTGTGTATGTCTGAAGGCCGATCCACGCATTATCATGCGTAGCAGGTGACAGGGTAACGCGTAATTCCCCACCCCGGATAGACAAGTAGGGCACGTATGTATCCCCTGGTAAAGGCCAGGCCCAGGGAGGGGTGATTACCCAAGCTGGTACCTTCCGAACATGCTGATTGGTCCCTCCGTCAGTTCTTGGGAGGTGTGACCTGAGGTGTGAACAATCACCTAAGGCGGGTAAGCCCTCAGAGAGGGCCCCCACTAGGAAGGAGCGTGCCATCGGAGACGCTGGTAATCATGGGGGACACTTCTGCAATGACTTCCTTCTCTTCTTCTGTGACTTTGACCCAAAAAAGAAAGATCGATTCACCTCAGCATAAGAAAACTTTGCCCAATCTCCCGAAATTCTTAGTTGTCTCTCGAACCGACGGTAAAGATTACACTTCTGTGAATCCTTTCGTCATTCAGAAAGGTGTTGATGCAATTGCTGGCCCTGTTAAGACCTGTTCACGTCAGTGCAATAGAACATTGTTGCTGGAAGCAGACAGTGCCTTCCAGGGGCAAAAACTAACACGGACTACGTTGCTACACACGTTTCCTGTCCAGGTAGAAGCGCATCGCACGCTCAACTCGTCACGGGGGGGGGGGGGGGGGTAGTTTTCACGAGATCCCTTGACGGGTTGTCTGACGAAGAGATACAAACCTACATGTCCGATCAGGGTGTAACAGCCGTGCATAGGATGTTGAAAAAGGTCGATAACCAGCTGACACCAACTCGTACTGTGTTTTTGACGTTCGACAGAGTTGAACTCCCGTCAAAGGTCAAAGCAGGGTATGAAGTTATCTCCGTCCGCCCTTATGTACCAAACCCAACGCACTGTTTCCAATGCCACAGATACAACCACACCCTTCAATCTTGCCCTAATGCAGCAAAATGTGTCACCTGTGGTAGGGATGCCCATGAGGGGGATTGCCCACCTCCGTCCCCTCGCTGCCTTAATTGCAACAGTGACCATGCGGCTTCCTCTTGGGACTGCCCTGTACATAAGGATGAAAAGGTCATTCAGCAAATTCGGGTTACGGAAAAGGTATCAACATCTGCCGCTCAAAAGTTGTTGGCGAGTCGAAAGCCCACTGTCCTCCCAGCGGGCACATACAGTAAGGTCCTCACCTCCACTCGACCTACTAAGGATGCAGGTACACAGACCTGTGATTTCACTTTCGCTGACACAGTTGTGCGATCGGCCAGCCCGAAGATTGCCCATTCCTTGTCCCCGCTTCCTCCTACTGATTCTAAAGTTCAGTCTTCATCAACATCTAATAAACCGTGGGCACCTAAACAGGATGCCCGGACTTCGAGAAAGGAACCCGTCCATGAAGATTTTCTACGTACTCAGGCTTCTCAACCATCAACTGCCTATTCTCACCATCACTCTTCCAGAAGAGCCAAAAAAAAAAAAAAAAAAAAAAAGAGAGTTCCTCTCTTTCCCCACCGAGGCGTGACCCGTCCGTCACGCCGCCCAACAGTAGTCGGCCCCGATCATCTTCTGTCTTGCCGGGACGCACTACTGTTAGCCGGGCAACCGGCATTTTACCAGCGGCGGAAGCTGCCCCTCCTGATAAACTCGGGAAGGTGGCAGATGCATCAGTTGAACCTATGGAACATGATTCTCTACCTCTAGATAGGGACAATAGTGCTCCCTCGAAGTTCGGTCCTCAGCGGCTGTCGAGGTGACCCCACCTGCTTTTCCTTTTTATCTTCTTTTCTTCTCTCATTTTTTATCATGGTGCTCCTTCAGTGGAATATTAGCGGCTTTCGTTCCAATCAGGAGGAATTAAAACTACTCCTTCGATTGCACTGCCCGCTTCTAGTTTGTCTCCAAGAAATTAAGTTACGTCCATGTGATCATGCAGACTTCCCCCACTACACCTCTGTGCGTTTCGACCTGCCACCTGTGGAAGGTACCCCAGCCCATGGAGGGGTTCTGATGCTCATTCGGGACAACGTCTACCACCATCCCATTTCATTGCTTACTCACCTACAGGCAGTTGCCGTCCGCATCACTCTATCCACCTTTTCCTTTTCCCTCTGTAATATCTATTCGCCATCGTCATCCGCCCTTACTAGGGCAGATGTGCTACACCTCGTTGACCAGCTCCTTTCACCTGTCGTGTTGGTAGGCGACTTCAATGCCCACCAGCCCCTATGCGGCTCTCTGGCACCTTGTCCGAGAGGCTCCCTTTTAGTGCACCTTTTCCAACACCTCAATCTTGTCTGCCTCAACACCGGTGCACTGACCTTCCTTTCCGACACAACACATACTTATCCCCATATAGACCTCGCGATATGCACTCCTCAGCTTGCTGGTCGGTTTGAGTGGTATGCACTTACTGACACGTACTCGAGTGACCATTTTCCTTGTGTCATCCACTTCCTGCATCATTCCCCATCTCCTCATCCCACCAGTTGGAACATCTCTAAAGGGGACTGGGGGCTTTATTCTTCTATGGCTGTTTTTCACGATCAGAATTTTTCCAGCTGTGACAGTCAGGTCGAATACCTCACAGAGGTTATTCTCACAGCTGCCGAACATTCCATACCTCGTACATCCACGTCGCGTCCCGGTCCCCTGGTGGACTGCAGCCTGCCGAGATGCCCTTAGAGCCCGGCGCCGTGCTTTACGCACCTTCCGCCACCACCCAATGTTGGAGAATAGTATGAACTATAAACGACTGGAGCGCAATGTCGTCGTATTATAAACGACAGCAAAAAAGCTTGCTGGAGTGCTTTTAGCAGTTCTTTTAACTGCTTTACTCCCTCCTTGGCTGTCTGGGGTGGCCTACGCCATTTATCCGGCATCAAGATCCACTCCCTGATTTCTGGCCTGACCGTCGAGAACGCAGTCCTTGTGGACCCCGCTGATGTTTCCAATGCATTAGGCCATTTCTTTGTGGAGGTTTCGAGTTCTGCCCATTACCACCCTGCCTTCCTCCCTCGCAGACAGGTAGAGGAGGCACAGCCGCCTTCTTTCCACTCTTTTAATCGTGAAAGTTATAATGTCTCCTTCACCATGCAGGAGCTGGGACCGTGCTCTCGCCCTGTCCTGACCTTCTGCACCCGGGCCCAATTCCATTCATATTGAGATGCTGAAGAACCTTTCTCCTGCGGGCAAGTGTTTCCTACTTAACACCTATAATCACATATGGACTGATGGTCAGGTTCCCACAAGTTGGCGTGAAGCCATTGTTGTCCCCATCCCCAAACTAGGGAAGGACAAACATCTTCCATCAAGTTATCGCCCCATTTCTTTTACTAGCTGCATCTGTAAGGTGATGGAACGCATGGTTAACGCTCGGATGGTCTGGCTCCTCGAATCTTGGCGCCTCATGACTAATATTCAATGTGGTTTTCGTAGACACCGCTCTGCTGCTGATCACCTCGTCACCTTGTCGACCTTTATTATGAATAACTTTCTAAGGAAGCGTCAAACGGTACCAGTATTCTTCAACTTAGAGAAGGCTTACGATACCTGTTGTAGGGCGGGCATTCACCGCACATTGCACACATGGGGCCTCTGTGGCCACCTCCCACTCTTTATTCAAGTGTTTTTGGAGTATCGCAAGTTCACGGGTGGGCTCTGTTTTGCCAGATACCTTTCGCCAGGAGAATGGGGTGCCGCAGGGCTCTGTCTTGAGTGTGACTATTTTTGCCATTGCAATCAATCCGATCGTAGCCTGCCTTTCAGCCGACATTTCGGGATCCCTTTTTGTAGATGATTTTGCAACTTATTGCAGCGCCCAGTGGACGGGTCTCTTGGAGCGTTGTCTTCAACGCTGTCTACCGCCTATATTCCTGGAGCATTGCAAACGGCTTCCACTTCTCCACTGATAAAACGGTGTGTATAAACTTCTGGAGATACAAGGAATTTCTTCCACCTTCTCTACGTCTCGGCCCCGTTGCTCTCCCTTTCGTGGAGACAATGAAATTCTTGGGACTCATGTTGTATCGTAAACTTTGTTGGTCCCCACACGTGTCTTACCTGGCTGCCCGTTGTGCCTGATCGCTCAATGTTCTCCGTGTCTTCAGTGGCTCATCATGGGGAGCGGATCGTACCGTCCTGCTTCACCTTTACCAGGCCATTGTTCAGTCGAAGCTCGACTACGGAAGCCTTGTATACTCTTCTGCATGGCCGTCGATTCTCCACCGTCTCAACTCTATTGACCATCGGGGATTACGCCTGGCGACCGGTGCATTTTATACCAGCCCTGTTGAAAGTCTGTATGCCGAAGCTGCTGTATTACACTTGACCACTCGGCGTGTCATGCTCTTGTGTCGGTACGCTTGCCACCTGCGGTCGATGCCCAACCATCCATCTTACCTATTATTTTTTGACGACTCACTCGATCGCCAATATCAGTTGTCTGAGATAGCCTTGCTTCCACCTGGAGTTCGGTTTCGCCGTCTGCTTCAGGGGCTCCATTTTACCCTTCCTTCAACCTTTAGGTTGAGCGAGAGCCCATTGCCACCGTGGCATCAGTCCCAGGTTCACACTCACCTTGAACTTAATTTGCTGCCCAAGGAGAGCACCTCGGATTTGGTATACTGCTCGAGGCTTGTCGAACTCCGTTTGCGGTTCGATAATGCCATATTTATCTACACTGATGGTTCCAAGAGCACTGACGGTGTCAGATCTGCCTTCATTGTCAGGGACACCGTTTCCAATACAAGCTCCCTGATCGGTGCTCAAATTTCATGGCTGAGCTTTTTGCCCTCCATCAGGCCGTTTTATGTACCTGCCGCCACCGCCATCCTTTTTATGCCATCTGTTCGGACTCCCTTAGTGTCCTGCAGAGTCTTAAGGACCCTTTTTCGACCCATCCTCTCGTGTATCGGATCCAACGCTCCCTCCAGTTGGTAGCAGATGACAGTTGTCTCGTTTCTTTTCTGTGGGTTCCTGGCCATGTGGGTGTGCCCGGGAATGAGACTGCCAACATAGCAGCCAAGGCAGCAGCTCTTTTGCCTCACAAGGCTACTTTTTGCATCCCATCAGACGATGTTTAACGGGCTCTTCGCCGGAGTATTGTGTCGTCCTGGCACAGTGCGTTGTTCTCACTCCACAACAATAAATTGACAACTATAAAACCGATCCTGACCGCTTGGAGGACCTCCTCATGCCCCTCTCGGCGAAAGGAGGTCATCCTGGCCCGGTTGCGGATCGGTCACTGCCGTTTCAGCCACCGTCACTTGCTAACCGCCGACCCTGCACCGCTGTGCTCCTGCGTTGAATTGCTGACTGTGCGACTTGTTTTACTGTCTTGTGTTAATTTTAATCATCTCCGTGTAGCCCTTAATTTTCCGTCTACTCTGGAGGAACTTTCAGCTGATGACAGCAGCCGCTCGAGTTTTGCGTTTTATCAACATGGCCAATTTATCAAAGGATATTTAACCCTTTTAATTGTTTTTTATCTTTCGTTTTTAGCCTTCTCTTGATACTCTATCTGGTAGTTACCAATTTTTTCAAGATGTAGCGAATCTCTGTTCTTATCTGGGCGCTAATGACCTTAGAAGTTGTGCACCCTAAAACCACAACTTTTTAACTTTTTAAAGTTGGTTTATGTATGTATGTTTTAGTGGAGAAGTTTTTTATATTCCATGAGTCTTCTTAAGGTGGACAGCAGTAAATTTGGACACTGTTCCACCAGTGATAATGAAAGTCTCTAGATATAGCCTATGGCCTATATCATTTTTTTGACACTGTTTCACTGATAATAATGAAAATCTCTAGACATAGCCTTGCTATCGCATAGCTAATTGGCTAGCCAGTAGGGTGTACTGAGCTGTTCCATAGTGGCCAGCCAGTAAGCTACACAATTGTGACCTAGTCTGTGTGATGCAACATGAAAGTGCCACAGCCCTCTCTTCTGGTGGTGTTGGATGGATAGATGGGAAGGAGGAAGAGAGAGATAGATAGATGTGGAGGAAATGGTGCACATAGGGGGTGGTGGGAGGAGGATAGAGAGAGATGGGGAGAGAGAGGAGGGAAGAAGAGATGGTCTAACAGAATTAAATAAATAAATAAATAAATGCCAAAACAATATCAGGTTTTCATTGTGTGTGTGTGTGTGTGTGTGTGTGTGTGTGTGTGTGTGTGTGTGTGTGTGTCCTCCCCTCCACTCCTCAGAGATGGCAGTTGTGTGTATGACATAATCTCGAGTGATTGTACAAATGTGTTTGCTCCTTTTCTGATGAAGGGTGTGGCTGAAAAATGTAGTTGTGTGGTTGTGATTATCTTTCCTACTGCTCTCCAGAAATTCTCTGTTTTCTTTATCAGTACTACCTCTTAAGGGATTGCAGGTTTAGCAACAATACTCAGGTTTCAGTTGAACGAAAGTTTCAGAAAATACCTTCTTCATGAGTGGGATACACTTAATAAAATTCATTCTAACATTTGCCTTTCCTATTCAATAGATTTATTTGGAAATTTAACTTTAAATTGTCCCAGATAATGGTTTCAACAGTTTCCATTAGTTGTTTTGCAGCTGTTATTGGATCTTTTCACGTATTGTGTTTGTGCTCTGTCAGTTACACTTGTTTATGCCAGTGTCAGTTGTGAATCACTGCATAAAGTGTCAATCCTCTGCTGGTTGTCCTACATTCTATGCCAAATGTTTACCATTGCAATATCTCCGTATGCAACAGTATCAACTACAGACAGCTCACTGGAGCTTTTGACACTGTACATCTATATTTTGAATTACTGTTTACTGTATTACTCTCCATTGGGGTGCATCTGAAGATGTCTCTTTGTTAAGAATGACATGCTGTGTTCTGTTTGCAAGGTGTTCTTCAGTCTAAAAATTAAGGTTGTCTGATATTTCATATAATCATACAATGTTTATTAGATGACATTGCAGAATTATATCACATTCCTTTTGGAAGCCAAAGAACACAGAATCACCCTGTGCCAGTATCAACTACCTTGTGGCTGTCGTGGTCAAACAGAACAGAATGAATTTCACAAAATCATTTTTCATGTGTAATTCATATTGTATCATATAGAAACAGTTTTCACTTTCCATAAAAGTTATAGTTGTTAAGCACAGTATGTTTTACAAAATAATTCAACAGATGTAAGTCTGTAACATCAGCCTACAGTTTGTGTATCTATCCGGTGACCTTTCTGGAAAATGGAAATGGCATGTACATTTTCCCAATCCTTTGAGATGATATATTACTCCAGGAATCTATGATGGAGTCGTGTTAGAAGGTGTGCAAGTTCATTTGCATATTGTATTGAGAATCGTATAGATATCCTATAAGGCGCAGTTATGTTTTTCCTATTGAGTGATTTTATTTTTATGTTCTTTTTTTAAATACTGCTTGTATATGATATGTGTTGAAAAAATTGGAACAATTTTAGAATTCATAATGTAATAAATTATACTCTTATTTTAGCACTGGTATAGTTCCAGAGTGAAAGGTATAGGCTCTCAGCACTGGTATAGTTCCAGAGTGAAAGGTATAGGCTCTCAGATAATACTTGATGGTTCTTCTGTTTTTGTTGGTGCCACTTTGAATTTTACTTTTGAGAAGAATTATACAGCTCAAGCAGGATGTGAAAACCTGACTGTAGTGATTGTTCATTGTGATACTTTAAATGGAATTGGTGGTAAGTTTCAACGGGCTGATATAGGACATTTAAAGTTGGTGAAGTTTGCATATATCCAACAGTAACAATATATGGGAATATGGAAATGAAGAATTATATAAGGCTAACTGTGCATGAATTAAGTGGCAGATTTTATTGGTAGAATACAAAGACACTATGGTTAAAAAAAATACTATTTCAGTCAGACTCGGACTACTAAAAGCTTTCACCCACAACTTCATCAGAAAAAGAGAGTTCATACATGTTACACAATCACTCAGGCACAATTCATGCACACGTGACCGTCATCTCTGACTGTGTGGTCGACCTTATTCTAGTGTTTTATAATTAATTTGATGCAACATCTGTTCCAATTCCACAAACACTATTAGTTGACTGTTTTAAGCATTGTTTTGTGAATCTGTATCAAGTGTAATTGAAGTATTGTTTCAGTTATATAGCTTAACCCATGGTTGATATATCAGGATGATTTTTATGTATTAAAATTGATATTCCCGAAATTCTGTGGTTTAGTTGTGCTTTTTTTAGATTCTGTAATACTTGCATGACCTTTTATCCAGTTCTGCAGGTTAATGTGTGTGATGGCATTTTATCAGTAAAGACACTGTTGACATGGCTTCCAGCTTTCTTTATCCTCCTAAACTCTTTGCCTATAGTCAAAACTTGAGTAATAACTTAAGTCCCTCCAGTTAGTTACCTTGGACTTTGATAGTACTTTTGAATAGGATCTGGAAAACATTAACTTCTGTAGTGTACAAAAATGTAGAATTTGTGGTGAACAGAGTCAATAAATTTTTAAGCTTATCAACTGGTTTTTACTTTCAGAATGGATTGGAGCATATAAGAACACACTAGTTGAAATTTATAAAATATTGAGATATTAGTGTTAATTTTATCTACTAACTGACATGTCAATTTTTGATGGAGAAATTTATTTCAAATGGTAATTCTGTTGCAGGGAATGAGATACAAAGAATTTTTTATGGCTCATATTCAAGATATGCAATTGAAAATGGGTCTGACATGAAAGAGAAAACATGTGGTGTGATTGGTCAGCCAACTTATCTCACACATCCACATCTGCTAAAAAAAGGAGAGGTAAGCAGAGTCATTTGCCTCACATTCCAGTATGTGTGCAGACAAGCTTGCGAAAGTATTAGCCACCCTGTTAAAATAGCTTACTGACTACTTTGGAGTGCTGCAGGTAGGTGTAGAATTGCTACCAGGTAGTTTTGTGACCCTCCACCAGTGACGTAAGTCATGGCCGTGAAGTGGCATATTAGTTTCAGTTAGTTGTGTTAAAGCAATGCAATAAACTGGGTTAACTGAAAAATGTGACAGAATGGCTGTAAATTCAACTAAATACCTAGGAATTACAATTATGAACAACTTTAATTGCAAAGAACACACAGAAAATATCGTAGGTAATGTGAACCAAATACTAAATTTCATTGTCAGAACACTTAGAAGATGTAAAAGTTCAGCTACAGAAACTACCGACATTATACTTGATTGTTCGATCCCCACCAAATAGGGTTGATGGAGGATTTGGAGAAAGTTCAGAGAAGGGTACTTTGTATATTATCGCGATACAGGGGAAAGAGTGACACAAATGATACACGAGTTGGGGTGTAAATCATTAAAGAAAGGTGGTATTTGCTGAGGCGAGAACTATTTGTGAAATTTCTTTTACCAACTTTTCCTTCAAATGTGAATATATTTTGTTAACACCCACCTGCATATGGAGACATGTTCATCATAAAATAAAAAGATAATAAAATAAGAGAAATCTGATCAAATCTGAAAGATTAGGGACGGAATGTTAGAGAAATGTTATGAAAGTGGTATCGGTAAACCTTCCGCCCGGCACTGAAATGTGATATGCAGAGTCTGGGGTGTGACTGTGTGATGTCTGGTGATCAGGACCATTATGGCTAAATTGTTATACCACATTCCTCGGAATGTGCAACGGAAGTGAATGTTACACCTCCTGCCACACTCGTAATTGCAATTTGGTCCAATAACATTTCTGCGGCAGGTTTCTCAGCAGACTATCTGCCCCCAATTGTTACGCCCCACAGCTGTCCATGGCCTGTTTGCTGGTACCTAGCAGTGGTGACAGCTCTGCCGTTCTTTGACTCACTACTATTCATCACTATGGATAGTGTGAAATTCTTTGGTGGTGTTGAGTGGTGATCCACAAAAAATTTGAATGCTTTGGTTTCACAATGGATACAAATGGAGGCACAATACCATTTTTATTGATTAGTATTTTATTACACTAACATACTATATATCAGTGTGGCACAAATTGATATTACAGTTAGTAATCCCATTGAAATACTTCACTATACTGCCGAACACTTTTATTAATGCTTTATATCTTTTTTTCTTTTCCTTCGTGTAATTTTTTATTGTCATAAATTTGTATGTTTATATTAAGCCACAGTAACTGTGGCGTAATGTGTTTTAGTGATATTGTGTGATTACTTGTGCTAAATGTATGTAAAAAATGGTGTGAATACCTTTATTTTCATACTCTATAGCAATGCTGGCTCACTGTATGGTACCTAATTGCTCTAGCAGAGATTTTGAATGAAGCAACTAGATTAATCAGTATGTTCTCTTCCTTCAAAACTATATCCTGTCAAGAGGTTTTTAAGTAATGAACAAAACTAAAATTAATATTTTTAATTCAAATTTCTGCAGAGAAGTTTGTATGGTGAAGCAGCTTGTTATTCACAAACCAGAAAACTAGGATGATTACTACAATTTACTGAGCCTAGCTTCTGAAATAATAATAATAATAATAATAATAATAATAATAATAATAATTTGTATAAAAGTTTTCTTCTGATTTTGTTAAAGAATATTTTCTAGCAATAAATAAATACAAACATTATCTGTGTTGGACTCTACCACACTTTGGACTGATGGCTTACACCATCCTTGGATTTCAAGATAAATGTTGAACCATAGAGCTAAAGAGATGCTACACTGCTGTTAGTAGGCCTGTCTCACTTTGATGTTGGTCCCTGAGCCTCATAACACATCTCAGAAGATAAGAACAGTTGTCCCTTGGGCAAAATGGCACATTAAGGTTACTGTAAATGTAAAAGAGCATTTCAAAATGAGTACCGAAAGAGTGGAAACTGTATTGCAAGCAGTAGTTGGAATAGTCTGAAGGCTTCAAATAAGGATAAGGAAGTGCAGTTTGTAACCATGTACATATTTAAACAGAGCACTCTTGCGCTATTGTACCATCAATTTGTGCTACTTGTGAGGCCATGAGCAACTATGGCTGTTTACTGCTTTTACTACATATTGACACTGCAGTTTGATGGAAAATTGGAATGACTGTCAGATATAAGACAGTAGTCTTTCAGTAACAAAGTGCTTACACATATATACCAACACGTCATACAGCACAAATGGTCAGACGATGGTTCTATTTTTCCCTGTATAATTAGTGTGTAATCAGAACAGTTATCAACTCAAACTTGGTTTTGGTGTTTAGGATATTTTGAGCTGCTTTTAGAAATGCTGTAACAGTGGCACAATATTGTCATGTTGAAATGGTAGCAGGCTTGACTTCAAAGGCAGGTTGTCAACTGAACACAGCAATTATACTGAAAGCAGGTCTATTGCAAACTAAAACATACACACAGCACTGACTGCCTCTCGGGCAGTGCTCTGTTATTTACACACAGTCAGAATTTAGAAGAATACTTAACATAAGAAACATGTAGAAATTACATGTGAACATAAGTAAAATGTAGAACATTCTGGAAGTGATAAATACAAAGAAATAAATTTTTGCGGTGGATGGGATTGAACCGGCGACCTTCAGCACCGCAGTCAGTGAAGCTATCCATTGCGCCATGCTGGCAGTTGAATAACTTGTGGTCTTGCAGCAAAATTTACCCATGTATATCAATGTACAGATGAGGGAAAAATTGTTGAATTTAGGATGAATATCAATACAGCACAAACAAAGTGTTTGGGGACCAGTACAAGAAGGAGACTGGCAAATATTGAGGTGAAGTAGCTATAAACAAAGTAAGATCATTTAAATAACTTGGAAGTACAATCACAGAAGACTTGACATGACATCAGGAAGTAAAAACTCACATTGCTATGGCAAAGGATGCATTTCACTGAAAGAAGATTATTATGTGGTAATCTTGACAGAGGTCTGAGGTAAAGACTTTGCAAATGTTTGGACTGGAGTGTGGCACTCTATAGGGACAAAAATGTAGACATTGAGATGAGAGGATGAAAAAAGGATAAGAATCATTTGAGATGTGAATCTGCAAGAGAATAGAGGGGACAATCTGGATGGAAAGAGATGGCAATGAAAGAGTGCTGAAAATGATTGGTGAGAGAAGACAGCTGGAAGTTACAAGAGAAAGGAAGAAGAACTGGATGGGACATTTGTTGCAGCAGTTCTTGATATAAGAAGCTTTGGGAAGGACTAGATTGAGAGGATTTAGAAGGTACAAGTTGCTAGATGACTTAAATGGTAATGGAAGCTATGGGGACCTGAAGAAGACAGCAGAAGGAAGGACAGCATGGAGAGCTATGATGTGAAAACCTGCCTTTAGGCAATACACAAACAATGATGATGATGTGTTGTAAGTATCCACAACTAAGGAGTTAGCCAGATATTACTGATTGTGTCATCCGTATACATGTGCCATTTTGTCATCTAATATGTCTCGATTTCTGATCAAGGCATTCGACATGATGCCATACTTGAGTCTGCTAATTTAAAGTAAGAGCATATAGAATAGGTTCCCACCCGTGTGAGTGTCTTGAAGACTTCATAAGTAATAGAACCCAGTAAGAAATATATAGGAGGCTTGTAAAAGGAAATGAACTTGAAGGCAGCATTGTAGAAAGGGAAGAGGACGTATATGAAGATGAGGTAGGAGATGTGATGCTGGGAGAACAATTTCGCAGGGCACTGAAGGATTTGAGTTGAAATAAAGTCCCTGAAGTAGATGATATTCCCTCTGAACTGCTGATATCCTTGGGAGAGCCAACCATGACGAAACTATTCCACTTGGCATGCAAGATTTGTGAGACATGAGAAGTACCCTCAGACTTCAAGAAGAATGTAATGATTCCAATTTCAAATAAGGGAAGTGTGGGAAGCTGTGAAAATTATAGAACAATTAGTATAATACTTCATGGATTTAGGAGAAATGTAGGAATGCCTGAGGTAAGACTCGCCTTACAAATTTTCTTAGAAGATAAGTTAAGGAAAGGCAAATGTACGGTTTTAGCTTTTGTAGACTTGGAGAAAGCTTTTGATAATGTTGACTAGAATATAGGATATAGGGAACAAAAAGTTATATACAGCTTATACAGAAACCAGACAATAATTATAAGATGCGAGGAACGTGAAAGGGACGGGAAGGGGGTAAGACAGTGTTGTAGCCTTTCCCCAATTTTATTCAATCTGTACATTGCGAAAGATGTGAAGAAAAGCAAGGAGAAATTTGGGAACTAATTATACAATTTGCCAGTGATATAGTAATTATGTTAGAGGCAACAAAGGATGTGGAAGAGCAATAAGGTGTTTTACTGTCTTCTGGAAATCATCTTAAATGGTTAATTATTTCATCTTATGCTCATAACATGCTTTTCCCCCTCGTGAATTGCAGTATTGAAACAGAAATTAAATTCAAGTAATTTGAAAGCCTGCTGAAATGCTCCATTTGAGTCATGTGATGCCTGTGATGTCAACTCACACAATGCTGCATCTGCTGCTGTAACGTTCACCAACAGTCATATATTGTTTGGGCAGTCACGTTTCAGGAAATGGTCTACAAATATTATGTAGTACCGCACTGTACAAATACATCTATAATAACTGCAGAAAATTTGTTTTTACATGTTCTGAGCAATGAGAAATGCATAAATTGTGGTTGAAACTCGCTCGTGAGATGCAAATGAGATAGTGGTCACTTTGTGCATTTATTTCTGTGAGGATCATTTTGTTGTAAGTAAACATTTAATATGATAGTTATTATTCTATTAGTTCTGCAACTGTGAAGATGTAAAGCTTTATTATGTACAGATTAGGGAGCTCATGTTTAAATTTCTGAAACACTGTTCGCGATGTGACACATCGACAATTCCTATTAAAAGTAGTTTTCTGAAATAGTTTGTGGAAATACAAATTTCATATTTGTTGTTAGTATTAATATTTGCATCAGTGATTCAGTATTTTGGCACATGATAGATACATCGACTATGTGTTTATCAGTAATGCCTTTTAAGTGTGTCTGGTGAATGTAAATATTTTTTTAAAATAAAATTTGAAGTGATTACTCAGTTCATCAATAATCCCATTCTATTTCACAATAGGCTATCACATTTTTCCACGACAACGAAATATGGGGGGGGGGGGGGGGGGGGGGATAGGGTTTCATTTGAACATGGGATGCAAAATTTGTAATTCTCAATGCTAACCAGCAATAATGCATGCTGATCAAGCAGATGAAATCGTTTCAAAACTCTGACCGTCATTTTCTTGGAAAGTATTTAATGTTGGCATGTAACCCGAAATAGTTGTTTTCTTATGCATAATGATATGTGGAAAGTGACTTGTGTTCAAGATTAATTTAATTTTAATGTGAATCCAAACTGTAACTACTTAGGTGCACACACTTACCATGAACTTTTACAGTGGCCACTAATAATAGTATTCATTCAAAACTGAAATCTATGTGGTGGAAAAATGAAGACTGAATCCAAGACTCAATCCTTTAAACACAGTTGTTCTTACATAAAAGTTGAAAAACAAATAAAAACCTAAACAGTGCATAGAAAAAGTAAGGAAAAATCTAGTAACTTTCGTTAACACTGCTATAACATACATGTAGCTTCATCTTCTCCATGTTGTGTGACGTCACCAGAGCTACAGGCAATAACACAGCATTTTCGATCACATGACCAGTGACCAGACTGGTGGTGAGAAGAATAGACAGGAAAATAGAGGAGAATATAGGAGAAGATCACTTTGGATGTAGGAAAAAAAGAGGGATCAGAGATGCAGTTGGGTGTCTGAAGATGTTAGCAGAAGGGTTTTTAGAAGTAAATAGAGAAATGTATGTATGTTTTGTTGACTGGGAAAAAGCATTTGACAGAATTGACTGGTGTTTGCTGCTGAAGATTCTGAATGAGGCTCCTCGGTTGCACAGCGATAGAGTGCCAGACTACAAATCCGACGGTTGCGGGTTCGATTCCCGCCAGGTCCTACGATTTTTATCTGTCACTTTCCACTTCTTTCACCTCTGGCAGTAATGCTTATGTGAAAAATACCGAGTAGCACCATGGTTCGGAGCCCACGTTAAACTGTAGGTCCCCCTTTAACTGGCTGGGTAAGTCAGTTCAAAGGTCGGAGGAAGGCAATGGCATACCACCTCCAAACAGGACCATGCCTAGTAAAGCACTGTGGTGTTCAAACCAATCTTTGGATTGTTGACTGCTTTACCTTTTTTTTTTACTGGTATTGATTGGAAGGATATAAGGCTGATAAAACAATTCTATGTAGATGAGTTTTGTTACTCGGACAATAAAATGATGGCCACAGTACAGAAGATATAAAATGCAGAATGGAAATGGGAAGAAATGTGTTTTGGAAAAAGAGAAATTTGCTAATGTCAAATATTAATTTAAGTGTAAAAAAAGTCTTTTATGAAGGCATATGTGTTGAGTGTTGCCTTGTACAAATGTGAAACAGGGACTATGTATAGTTCAGACAGGAAGAGGATAGAAGCTTTTGAAATGTGGTGCTACAGAAGAATACTGAAGATTTGGTGGGTAGATTGTATATTATGCAATCAGTATTGTTTCAGAAAAGGCCGCAGCACAATCTATGCAATTAATGAATTGGTCACAAAAGTTAGCAGATGTCTTGATGATAGAATGTGTGTGTTAGGCATCTTTTGTGACCTGTCCAAAGCCTTTGACACAGTAAATCATGACCTCCTCCTGCAAAAACTGGCAATCTATGGTTTTCAAGGCAAATATCTTAGCTGGATGTCATCATACTTGGCAAACAGAAAGCAAAGAGTAATTGTTAACAGCAACGGCAATAAATTTGTTTCTGGCTGGAAACACTCTCAATTAGGCATTCCACAAGGTTCGGTATTAGGGCCACTACTGTTCCTGTGTTACATCAACGATATGCCAAACCAGGTCCAGTCTGATACCATCCTCTATGCAGATGATTCAACAGCTATAGTCTGTTGTAAAAATGAGGTGACCTAATTCGTCATATTGAAAAAACACTTGGGGAAGTAGAGGGATGGGTAAAAAATAATAACCTGAAATTAAACCTTACTATAACAGAAATTGTTCATTTCACCACAAAACAATCTGCACAGTCTATAAGTGAAATAACATATATGGACAAAAAAATAGACACCGCAGTCAGTGTCACATTCCTCAGCATATTATTAAACAAAAACATGTTGTGGAGTCACCATGTGGACAGCATACAAAGTCGACTGGATTGTCTTGTATATATTATGAATATTTTGTATAGTGTCACTGATTTAGCTGTAAGGAAAACTGTATATAATGCATATTTTGTTTCAGTTATTAGGTATAGTATAATTTTCTGGGGGTCTGAAAAAACAAATTTACTTAGAGCTTTCAGGCTACAAAAAAAGATCATTCGAGCAATGGTGGGAGCTAAAGCAAAGCAACACTGTAAACCTTTATTTGCAAAACTAGATCTAATGACCATTCCAAGCATGTATATCTATGAAACTTTTACTTTCACAAAAAGAAACCCACAACATTTTGAGGGCAACTGTTTCTCACACCAATATCAAACTAGGCATAGAGCGAACTATATGTTACCAACCCATAGATTAAAATTGTATGAAAAAACCCCATACTATATGGGCATGAAATTTGTAAATACAATATGTAAAGGTATGGATGAATCAGATGTTAAAAGTACCAAAAGAGACGTGGAAAAATATCTGAAAGATAAATGTTACTACAGTGTAGAAGATTTCTTGAATGACAACAGTTCATTTTAATTGTAGGTCCTCTAAAATACCTCCTTGTGATGTAGCAGCATATGTGTTGTTAGTTTATTGCCTGTATGTAATAGTATTGTATATAGTGTAACTTTGACAAGTCACTTATGTCACAATCTTTGATTGTATAAGACATGTAATGTGATAATAAAAATTGAATTGAACTATTGAAGAGGTACTGAACAGAATAATGGAGAAAGGAGTTTTTGGCATACCTTCACTAAAAGAAGGGATTGAGTGGTAGGACACATTCTTAGACATCAAGGAATCATAAAATTAGCATTGGAGGGAAGTGTGTGGGGGAAAATGTCAGAGGGAGACCAAGAGGCAAATATAGTAAGCAGATTTAAATGGATGTAGGTTCCCATTCTTATGAGGAGATGAAGGGGTTTGCTTGGGATAGAGTAGGGCAGAGAGCTCCATCGAACCAGTCTCTGGACTGAAGACAACAACAACAACAACAACAACAACAACAACAACCTGTGGAACAGAAAGTGGTGGTAACAATAGATGAAGATGTTGCTATTGGGAGATGTGTGAGACAGGGTTGTTGTATGTTACCAGCATGCTGAAAAAATAATTAACAAGACCTTAGAAAAAGCAAAAGTACTTTTCATGGTAGGAGAATGAATAAAAACTATAAAGTATGCAGATGATATGTCTGTACTAGCAGAATCAGAAGAAGACCTCTTGGAAATGATGCAGAATATTGTAAGGGTGGGGAAAGAATTTGGAATGAAAGTGAACAATGATAGGACCAAAGTGATGAATATTGGAAAAGGTGATACAATCTATATATATGACTAGGTGGAAGAAAATTGCAACAGCTTCGATCATTTCAATGTCTGGGAAGCTTGATAACTCTCAATGGAAATTGTACAGAAGAAGTGAAATGCATAATATACATGGGAAAGAAAGTGTTTGGGATAGCGAAAGACTTATTGACACCCAGGAGTGTACACATTAATCTCTGGAAGAGCTTTGCCAAATGTTTTGTGTGGAGCATGGTGTCTTATGGATCTGGAACATAGACAGTTATATATAGAGAGAGAGAGAGAGAGAGAGAGAGAGAGAGAGAGAGAGAGAGAGAGAGAGATTTGAAATGCGGCCGTGAAGTAGAATGGAGAAAGTGAAATGGACTGACAGAGTGTGAAATGAGGAGGTATTGAGCAGGGTAAAAGAGGGAAGGAATTTCATCTACTTCTACAGTCATACTCCGAAAACCTCCCGATGGTGTGTGGCGGAGGGTACCCTGAGTACCACTATCGGTTCTCCCACCTATTCCAGTCACGTATTGTTCGCGGAAAGAAAGATTGTTGGTATGCCTCTGTGTGTGCTTTAATCTCTCAGATTTTGTCTTCATGATCTATTTGTGAGATATACATAGGAGGGAGCAATATACTGCTAGACTCCTCGGTATAGGTATGTTTTCGAAACTTCGACAAAAGCCTGTACCGAGCGACAGAGCGTCTCTCCTGCAGAATCTTCCACTGGAGTTTATTGATCATCTCCATAACACTTTCACGATTACCAAATGATCCTGTAACAAAGTGTGCTGCTCTCCATTGGATCTTTTCTACTTCCTCCATCAACCCCAAATGGTACGGATCCCACACCAGTGAAGAGTATACTAGCTGTGGGCGAACAAGAGTACTGTAACCCACTTTCTTTGTTTTCGGACTGCATTTCCTTAGAATTCTTCCAATGAATCTAAGTCTGGCATCTGCTTTACTGATGATTGATTTTATATGGTTGTTCCATTTTAAATCAGTCCTAATGCCCACTCCCAGATAATTTATGGAATTAACTGCTTCCAGTTGCTGACCTGGTATAGTGTAGCTAAATGATACAGGATCTTTCTTCCTATGTATTCACAGCACATTACACTTGTCTACATTGAGATTCAATTGCCATTTCCTGCACCATGCATCAATTCAATGCAGATCTTCCTGAATTTCAATACAATTTTCCATTGTTACTACCTCTCTATACACTACAGAATCATCAGCAAAAAGCCTCAGTGAACTTCCGCACGGTCATTTATGTATACACCTGACATCGCTCTTACTTCTGAAGACTTCTCTCCATTGAGAATGACATGTTGCGTTCTGTTATCTTGGAACTCCTCAATCCAATCACACATTTGGTATGATAGACCATATGCTGTCACTTAGTTCATTAAAAGTCTGTCGCGAACTGTATCAAACACCTTGTGAAAGTCAAGAAACACAGCATCTACCTGAGAACCCATGTCTGTGGTCCTCTGAATCCCGTGGATGAGCTGGGTTTCACACTATCGCCTTTTTCGAAACCCATGCTGATTCCTACAGAGTAGATTTCTGGTCTCCAGGAATGTCATTATACTTGAACAAAATACATGTTCCAAAATTCTACAACTGACCAACCTTAGATATATAAGCTTATAGTTCTACACATCTGTTCGATGTCCCTTCTTAAAAACGGGGATGACCTGACCCATTATTTTCTATCTATATAAATTATCTAATGGACAGAGTGAGTAGCAATCTGTGTGTGTTTGTCGATGGTGCTGTCGTATATGGAAAAGTGTTGTCATTGAATGACTGTAGTATGATATTGGCTCATTATCACCAACCGATGTCAGTCCCCTCTCACTACATAACAGCCTCAGCAGTTATGCAACTTCCACATATTCTAGTGGCTCTTCATTGTTCATGGTCCTTGTAATGTTATGCAAGACAGCTGAACTCATTGTCTTCAGTAGATTACACCTCATTCCCATGGATAAAGTGGGGAATCTCCTCCTCCACAAACCATACTCTCTCCCCATGGTGTTCCTTGTTTTAATGTGAGACCTGCTGTATTGGCATTCTGCTTCACTTTTATCACTTATAATTGGTGTTAGTAGATAGATGTGCATGAATAGCCACTATCTCCTAGTAAGTGATACATTGCTATTCTACCATTTTCATACTCTGCTCAGTGCTTTGTGAGTGCAGTTACAATATATTGTATGGTTGTGCCCAGAGCCAGATCATTGAGCTGCATTATCAGGTAGTATTAAATTGTGGTCATTCCTAGTTTGCAAGTTGAATCAAAACTTCTATTGTGGAAAACCTATGCATTAAAATAATTTTCAATTCATAGTGTGGTACAGCAATCAGTGAAATTATGTTTTGTAATAAGATCAGTCTTGGTTACACAGTATTTTATTACACTTCAGTGACACATTTCGCCCTTTAGCAGGGCATCATTAGATTATCTGTGTGACAGATGTAGAACAATGAAAGAAAGGGGGGGGGGGCGTGAACAAATTTTGCTACAAGGCACTTCTGTGGTGTGACACCATACATTGGTTTATGTAATCTAACATTTTTTGCATTTCTGTATTTTTTTAACCCTAAAAATGATCAAATAACAAGAATTAGAGAACGAACAGACACAGTAATGATGTAAAAGGACAAAACTGATGTTGAATTATCCTAAAAAGAGTGGTGGTACTTGAAGACACAAGTTAAGCCCATGTTTAGAGTTTACAGTCACGAGCAGTGTCCGGACATGGTGTGCTGCTCTGCTGACATGTACAGACTAACTAAGGAAGTATGGTTGGTAGGGAATGAAAGGAAGCTTGGAATTTAACATCCCGTCAACAGCTTGGTCTTTAGAGAAGGAGCTTACACTTGGAAGCTTTGGATAAGGATGCTAAGGAAATCGTTTGTGCCATTTCAAAGGAACCATCCCGGCATTTACCTGGAATGATTTAGGGAAATCACGGAAAACCTAAATCTGGATAGTTGGAGGTGGATTTGAAGCACTATCCTTCCAAATACAAGTCCAGTGTGTTACCACTGCATCATTTAGGACGCTGGTGTAGAGGACAGAGGGGCTCTAACTATATGAATAGAAAATGTAACAAGAATAATATTGTTAAGCAGACCAGAAGTTCATACATTGTATGTGTAGGTACTTTTTATTTATGTAAAGTCGTCATAAAATCTAAAAACGTTTGATCTTTGTATGCCAACTGATGTATCCAAAATGAGTGCACTTCACTGTCTCAAATTCTTCCAGAAAAAACTTCCACACCTTCTGCGCAATATATAGAATTTGTATATTGCCAAGGGTAAGCTGCTGAAGTTCGAAGGCCTTAGTGTGTTTCGCAAAATAGAAATGTTTCTTGAGCTGGCCCTTTTTTGTAATAAGATGCTTGGCAAAATGTACTTTAAAAAAGTCCAGCCTGTCTGTCCTTTTAATTTCCGTTGGGCAATTGGGACATTGTAATTTATAGATTCCTGAGGATAGGTATCTCTTTGTATTGGCTTGTTCATTGTGAGGGAGAATGTGCTGGATGCTTGAAGCACTACTTGTGAAGTTGAAGTTGTGACCCATCTCTATAATGCTTTGCATTGTATATGCAGTGAACTAAGGGTGTGTTGTAATGTATTTAAGATTGTTGAGTTCTGTATTGATAGATGCTATGGAGAGGGGAATCTCAAAAATTATGCTTAGCATAGATTTAAAAAAGCTCATTTTGTATTGCCATATTGCCATCCCTGAACATCAGCAGACTTTCCTGCAAATTTTACGTACTGTGCAGAAGTGGCAGAAGTTAAATTTACTAGAAGAATTTGAGATAGTGAAGCATACTCACTTTGGACACCCACACTTCCTAAATGATCAGTTGGTATGCAAAGATCAAACTTTTGTAGATGGTATGACGACTCTACTCAAATAAAATATTGTTATTCCTTTTATTTACAAGTACATACACAAACAATCTATGATCTTCAGGTCCGCTTAATAATCATCTTCTCATTACATTGTCTATTCAAATAGCTAGAGGCCATCTGACCCCTATACTAGCTTCCTACATCACTGCCCACCCATACTCCCTTAGTCCATACACATTGGTGGAGCCCAGCTACTGCCTGCAATTGTTAACTCTAAATATGGGCTTATCTTGTCAATAAACACGACATGACACCCAGAAAAATGCCACTTGCAACAGTGGCTGAAATGATGGTCCAATGCCCAGAAGAATTTTATTGATTATGACAACGGTCATGGAAGTATTTCTTTACATGGGCATATCTTGTGTCTAGAGGTAAAACCATTCCTTTTAAGGTAATTCAACATCAGTTTTGTCCTATTTACTGTTGAATGTCGCAACATATGACACTCCAAATAAAGTGCGCCGTGACCTATGTGTGCGCCGCTGGCCACGAGGCGGTGGCATTTGTGGCATCCAGCACACCACCTAGTGACCGCTGGCACTAGCACAGATGAGTCCACTTCTCTGCTTGGCCAGTTGCTTCCTATCACTGTAAGTAAGCAGTTCTCATCTTCATTAGAGTTCCGGGTCAGACGAGGTGATGGGTAGTAGTTACTGTCGAGTGACCGTTAGAACATTGAGGACGAGGGGTGTTGAATTTACGTGTGTTTCTTGCCGGCTACGTGGGCTACAGTTTCCTTGCCATGCCTGCCAGCATGAACTTACAACTCCCTCCGTGGGTGCAATTTCTGGCTGATTTCCTTCAAAATCTGGTCACAATCATATTGTCTCTCACAGAACGTTGCTACTCTGCTCCGTCTGGTTCTAATGCATTGGCTTCGCTGGTTGGCATGCGTTGTTGGCTCCTACTCAGAGCATTGTTTCTTTTCCACTGCCATTCTCGGCATTTGATGATAGCCTGGAAGATTTGGATTCATGTGAAAAGTTTTTACTCCAACATTTCATCGCCTTCGGTGTATCAGATCCGGCATTGTGTTAAGCTTTGTTTCTCTCTTGGGTATCACCATATAACTAACAACTGTTGGGTCAATGTGCCCCCTGCAGTAACCCACAGCATTTTCCTTTGATGACATGTGCTGTCTCCTGTCTTCATACTATCGGCCTCAGACATATATAACAGCCAGGGTCGAGTTCTAACAGGTACAGAAAATACCAAACCACTCTTATGGCGCTTGAGCACAGAGTTATATGGGCTTAGCCACCGTTGCTTGTTCATCACGGCTACACACAAAGAATCCTATGCAGATGACATGGTTCAGGACACAATTCTGTGTCTCACCCTAGACAGGGAGGTGCATCAATGGGCTCTTCAGTTTGACAACCTGACCGTAGCAGACGTTCTCAATATTGCTCAGTCCTTTGAATTTTCCCGTGCCGTGGGTGACCAAATTGAAGCATGGGGGGATGTTGCTGCAATTTACGACACTGAGGAATGAAGATTGTTTGGGAGTGGTGATGACGTTGTGGCAGTGCAGGAATGCCCCACTTGCTGCGTGTGCAGTCGCTACTAAAACAGGGTAAACAACGGCAATGGTCCGCACTGCGTGGTCAAACTAATTCACTACCCTCCTGTCAATACTGTTTCATTGATCATGACAGGGCATTGTGGGCTCAATGGTGGGTAACATGTAACAAATTCCGAAAAAAAGAGCATATGACTTCGGTATGCCATTTGCAGCAGTCATCTACAGATATGGACACGGAGATTAACCTCGTACAAGGTTTACAGTCATCTCCCTCCAAACTATTGGTCGATGTCCTAATTTTTGACAAATCTGTGTCTTTACAAGTGGATACAGGGGCCTCAGTTTCTTTGTTAAACTTTCACACCTATATGCGGCTGGAGTCATCCCCCTTATCTCCAGTGGCATGGGCCTTGTGCAGTTATAGTCACCAATTTGTTCCAGTAGTGGGTAAAGTTACCACCCCCATGGCCTAAAAATCTGTGGTGCGTTCAATCACCTTATTAGTGGTGGATGATATGGTGGCAGTAAATATTTTTGGCTTGGATGCCTGTTCCTCTTTTGGCTTTACTATTTCTGATTCTGTCAATCTTGTGTCTGAGACATTGCCTTCCAAGAGCTGGAATCCCTTTATCAGGAATTTTTATCACTCTTTTCAGGTGGATTGGGGTGCACTGCCAGGTTTACGGCCCATATTTCAATGAAGCCTACAGAGAGACCAAGATTTTTTCGTGCCCGCTAGTTTCCTTTGACCTTGCATGGCCAATTTAAAGCTGAAATGGACCACCTTCAGTCTCTGCAGGTTTTGTGCCCCGTTTCTTCTAGCGAATGGGCCACACTGCTGGGCATTGTTAAGAAACCCTTGGGCTCCTTACAAATCTGCGGCGACTTTAAGGTGTCAATTAATACGCATTTGGTGATTGACTCTTATCCTTCGCCCTGCACGGATGAGTTGTTGGTATTACGGTCGAGCTCCCAGGATTTTTCTTTGCTGGATTTGATCGAGTCGTACCTTTAACTTCCTGTGGATGAGGACTCCAAATGCCTGAATGTCATTAACACGCCTTTTGGCCTTTACCGGTACCAGCAGTTACCATTGTGTGTAGCCAGTGCTCCAGCGATCTTCCAACGTTTCCTGGAGTAACTTCTGCGCCCCACTCTGAGCTGTGTAAATTACCTTGATGACATAGTGGTCATGGGGGCCTCTACCGCTGAGCATCTTCGCAACCTGAGAGCCCTTTTTCAAGTCTAAAAGGCTGCAGGAATCTCCTGCAATCTGGCAAAGTCTCTTTTTTCCAGCCATTGATCCCCTACCTTGGGTTCGAGATCTCATCTGCGGGGGTTCACCCCTTGCCGGATCGCATGGCAGCCATTACCTCTTTACTGCACCCCACGTCCACCAAAGATTTACAGGTGTTTTGTGCTAGGTTGCCTACTACCTACGTTTGCTGGGTGTGGCTACTATTGCTCAGTCCCTTCACCATCTGTTCCATAAGGATGTACTCTTTCAGTTCATCAAAAGAATTTGAACATGCGTTTTGTCAGCTTGAGCAGCTTCTCGTGTTGACTTCTTGCATGTCTACGTACACTCCGGCACGGCACCTGATCCTCGCTACCGACAAGTCCCAATACAGAGTTGGAGCAGTGCTAGCACACAAGTACTCAGATAGTTCTGAACGCCAAACGCATATGCTTCTAAAACTTTGTCTCAGACTCAGCAACGCTATTCTCAAGTTGAAAAAGAGGCTTTGGCTTTTGTTTACAGTTTTAAAAAGTTTTATGTGTACCTCTACAGTTTAAGTTGCATCTCGTCACGGACCACAAGCTGCTGGTCTCACTGTTTCAGCCTACTGCGGCACTGCCTTATAAGGCTGCGCATCGTCTTCAGTGCTGGGCTCTATTCTTGTACTGCTACAATTATGAAATTTATTTCTGGCCCACCACCCAGCATTCGAAGCTGACACACCTTCTCTGTGGTCTGGACCTGGATTTTGAGTCGAGGCTAGAGTCGAGGGGTTCCCTATCATGTCTTCCGAATTATTGACGGATGTCTCTTCCAATCGAGTGCTGTGCATGGTCTTGAGGTATGTCCATCATGGATGGCCAGATCTCCCTACATTCCAGGCTTTTGAACCATTGTGGAATAATTATTCTTTTCGATGGCGCTTGTCTAAATGTGAGGGGGTTCTCTTGTTGGCTACCGACGATCACCAGCCTCGCGTGGTCGTGCCTTCTGCCGTACGCTCACGAGCCCTGTTGTTGCTGCATGAGAGACACTGGGGGACCTCGCACACCAAAACTTTGGGTTGGCTGCACGTGTTTTGGCCAGGTATGGACAGGGATATCATATGCTTAGTGGCAGCTCGTTTGTCTTGCGCTTCTCAGCAGACGACCCTTTCTCCTTGGCCACAGCCCAATGCACCTTGGGGTCACATCCATGTGGATTATGCTGGTTGCTTTCTCCACTGTTATTGGTATTTTGTAATCAATGCATACTCGAAATTTCCTTCTTTCCTTATGAGCAAAAATTTTGAATCTTCTTTGGTGGACTAAGCTCTCCTTCAGTTCCTCTCTTCATACTCGTTCACTCAGTGCAAGCACTGGCATCCTTTATACGGCTGCTGAACCCTCACTCTCTGAGCACCGCCGTCTAGGCACGGGGGTTCAGCCACAGACTCCGCTGGCTGTCGCCGAGTCTGCTCCTTCCGCATGCCAGGAGGCGTTGTATGCTGACACTGGGATCAGTTACGTCCTCGGGCTCTGGCAGAGCCACTTCCAGCTCCACAGACACATCACTACCACCTCCGCTGCTCCCCCTGCACCTTTCAACTCCGCTGTCATTCGTCGCTGCCCATAATTTGTGGCGACCCCTTCGATGCCTCCTCCAGTGCCATGGGTCCGTGTCTGATGCCCTGCACGGGGCCTCCTGCTGTGCCAAACGAGGCAGCGTAGCCCCCCCCTCCTCCCCCAGGAGACATTCTCTATACCTTTGGCGATGCCTGCAACTGGTGGGGCACCTCCACACCCTGGGATGCGGTCTACAGCTCCAGAGGGGCAACCGGTGTGAGGCCCAGCACAGTGCAGGCCAGCTCTATGGCAATCCAAAGGCCAACCCCATCGTCAGAGATGGGGGCTCCCCTCTCTCTGATATTGGGGCAATCCTATGGCCTGCACTTGCCCATCATTGTAGGCTTTATCCCACTGCGGACAGGCCGCCTTCGTTTGCTACATCCTATTCAGTATTGGCCATACAGCCACATGCCAGCTCTCTGGTTCACCGACAACTCCAATGCATCTACTGCTGAGGAAATATTGAAGAACGTCGCCTGGCTACGTTTGGCGCCCTTTGACATCTCCCGCTGAGGAGGAGGAGGAGTGTTGTAATGTCGCGGCATATGACACTCCAAATAATTCACCCTGCGACCTATTTGTGCACTACTGGCTGCGAGGCGGCGGCACTTGTAGCAGCCGGCGCGCCACCTAGCGACCGCCTGCACTGGCGAGCTCACTCTCCGCTCAGCCAGTTGCTTTGTATTACGGTAAGTAAACAGTTCTCAGCTTCAGTGGAGTTCTGAGTTAGACGAGGTAACGGGTAGTAGTTATTGTTGAGTGACTGTTACAACATTTACATAATTACCACTTCGGTTCTCTCTCTGAATCTTGTTACTCAATCATTTGTAGGCTTACAAAAAATACAGAAATGCAGAAAACATTAGATACCATAAATCAGCATATGGTATCACACCATGGAGAGTGCCTGGTAATATTTTTGTTGCCTTGTTATGCATATATCCCTAGCACAAATATAAGTCTATAATATAAGTCTGTTTTGTAATTCTTGTGTGCAGATAATCTGATGATGCCCTGCTGAAGGACAAAAAGTGTCATTGAAATGTAATGAAATACTGTGCTTTCAAGACGGCTTTTATTTCAAAGTAAAAGTTATGTGTTATGTCTGCCAGGAAATTGAATCCTTATGTGAGTACAACCCACTGTACCAATGACTCCAGCAAATCCAGCCAGTGTGTGGAAACCATCATTCGTGGACTGTAATTACCCTCGTGAAGGAAATTTTAAGTATTGAGGAGACGTTTCTGCTAAGATAACTAATACATCATTAGTAATTCTTTGGGTTGTTGTATGATGTACATTAGCATTGTCACCTACAACTCTATTAAATGCACCCACTGCAAAATGTCCTGAATCTTATTAGAATTCTGTTTATGTCCGATGAAGGATTAATATGATTTAATATTCACAGAATATATGACATCAACTGCGATTGGACAAAGCTGAAAATGTGTACCCAGCTGGGATTCGAACCCGGGTCTCCTGCTTTCTAGGCAGTTGCACTGACCCCTACACCACTACACCACCTACGCCACCGCTGAAGGTCTTGTCTCCACGTTCGAGAACCTTGTGGGGGCCACTGTACTGCGGTCGCAGAGGAGGTTGCTGGGCGTCCGTTCGCAGCATGACGTGTGACCCTGTGGTGAGGTCCTTGTGGACAAAACTGCGGTCCATCGCGTGGTGTCCGGGCGGTACCGGCCGCAGACGGGCCATCTGCTGCTGGAGTTGAGTGACGTAATCTGGAGGCGCTGGGAACGGTGGATCACTCAGCGAAGGCACAATGAATTCCCCTGGCAGCACAAGTGGCTGACCGTAGACTAGGTCAGCTACCGAAGCATTCAAGTCCAACTTATACGCGACGCGCAAGCCCAGCAAGACCATGGGCAAAGCCGATGTCCACGCAGTGTCGTGGCAAGAAAGTGCCGCTTTGAGGGTGCGGTGGAGGCGTTCGACGAGGCCATTTGATGCAGGGTGGTAGGAAGTGGTGCAGTGAACGAGTGACCTGCATGTGGTGGCGAGGGATTGAAATAGTCGTGACATAAATTGTCGGCCGCAGTCGCACGTGATATGTCGGGGACATCCGAAACGCGCAATCCACGTACTTACAAAAGCGCTCGCGACCGTCTCTGCCGAAATGTCGGTAAGGGGAACAGCCTCAGGCCAGCGTGTGAACCGATCGATCATCGTTAATAGGTATCGCGTGCCGTCTGACGATGGTAATGGGCCTACGATATCGATATGTACGTGAGAGAATCGGTCCTCCGTGATCGGAAAAGAGGCGATTGGTGCACGAGCGTGTCGGCCGACCTTGGCGCGCTGACACTTTACGCAGGTACGGGCCCACAGTGAACAATCTCGTTGCACGCCCGGCCAGAAAAATTTCTCCTGTACCATGCGGGCAGAGGCGCGCGTGCCGGGGTGGGCGAGGCCGTGCAACGAGTCGAAGGCCGTGCGTCAGACAGCGTGTCGCACCATATGCGACTGTCAGATCCAGGCACGGGGTGCAAGGAAAGGTGCGGACCGGATTTCGGGTCAGCTAAAAGAGTATGTAAGGCAGGATCGGCGGACTGTGCGGCGGCGAGGACGTCGTAACTGAAAGGTGTGGTGAGGGAACACGCCCGACCGAGGCAATCGGCCACAACATTGTATACGCCGGAGACGTGTTGTATATCCGTGGAGAATTGGGCAATAAACTCCTGGTGTCTGAACTGACATGGCGAAATAATATCTATGGGTTTTCTGCAAAAACCTGTGATGAGGGGGCGGTGATCCGTGTAGATTGTAAAAACATGGCCCTCCACAGAGGGGCAAAAGTAACGCACGGCCTCAAATATCGCGTAAAGTTCGCGGTCGTATGCGGCCCACAGCTGTTGCGGCTCAGTTAATGTTTGGGAAAAGAAAGCGAGGGGCTGCCAGACGTTGTCAACGCGTTGTTGTAATACAGTGCCGATAGCTAATTGGCTGGCGTCTGTTACCAGTGCCAGGGGTGCGTCGTGTTGCGGATGAGCGAGCAGCGCTGCTTCCGTGAGTGCAACCTTTGAGTTGGAGAAGCTTTCCATGATTTGAGGCATCCACTGAACTGGCATTCTACCAGATGTTTTGTGGCCCCGAAGTGCGGCCGTTAGGGGAATCTGAATTTCGGCGGCAGATTTGATGAAACATATGTAGAAATTTAGCATTCCGAGAAAACTCCGCAGCTCCTTGAAGGTGGAGGGACGAGGAAAGTTGAGGATGGCCTGAACCTTGTCGGGGAGGGGGCAAGAACCTGATGCTGACACCCAGTGTCCTAGGAATTCCAGCTCAGGGACACCGAATAGGCACTTGTCCAGGCTGAGGATTACACCGGCTCTCTCGAGGCGTGTGAATACCTCGCGCAACTGTTGGCGATGCTCCTCTGGCGATTTTGAGAAAATCAAGATGTCATCAAGGTAGGCAAAACAGTTGGTGGCACCGCGTAGGACGTTGCCCAGAAACCTTTGCCACGTTTGAGTGGCGTTCCGTAACCCGAAGGTCATGAAGCGACTTTCAAAAAGCCCAAAGGGCGTGATGACGGCTGTCTTCGGAACGTCCTCAGGGGCCACCGGAATTTGCGTAAAGGCCTTGGCGCAATCGAGCTTTGTAAATATCATACAACCAGAGAGGGCATCGCTGTACGAGCGGAGGAGAGGGACGGGGGTAACGGTCCGGAATAGTGCGAGCGTTGAGTGCCCGGTAATCGCCACACGTCCTCCACGTGCCCTTCTTCTTCGGCACAAGATGGAGTGCAGAGGACCAAGGGCTCTTAGAAGGGCGGAGAATACCGGCGGCTATCGAAGACTCGATGTCAGCCTTTGCAAAAGCACGCTTTGCCGGACGGAGGTAGCGGGGGTGGCAGTGGACCGGGGGGGCCAGGAGTGGTGCCGATGTAATGCACCGTATCGTGGAATATTTCTCGGGGGGCCGTGGGTGGGCGGGTAAGGAGTGGGAAATCTGAGAGCAGCTCCGAGAAGCGGCCGGTGTATGTGACCTGTTTGACGTCTACAAAGACGGCGGGAGCAGTGGAACAAGGGGCAGAACGATTTGTCGCCGGGTCTGTGAGGCACCGCCTGGACAAGTCGAGGATCGGATCTGTGACGTCGGCCACGATAAGCGTCCACGTGTGACGTCGACCGAGGCGGAGGTCAAAGGTGTGGGTGTGTGGGGGGTAAGTGTCGATAGATGAGCCGTTAGCGGCCGTTAGGTGGAAAGGTGCTGTCGGACCGGGGACCGGGAAGAGCTTGCAGGGAAGGATAGAGAGGTCCGAGCCGGTATCCACGAGGAATGGCGGAAACCGGGGGTGGCCGTTGTCGCGGATGAAAAGGCGCTGTGAAACGGCGCCGCAGCCGGGCGCGCCTGGTGCCGGCTGCCGCACTAGTTTGGGGAGCGCCAGGAACACGGCGGCGAACATTTCTGAGCTGAGCGCCCGAATGTTCTGTGGTACCAGCAAACAGTGTCCCGGGAGCGGCCGGCGGCTGGTGAGCGAGTGGGGCGCGGGGTGGGGCGGGAGGCCGAGAGGCGCGCCACCTCCCTGGCCAGCTGTTCTACGCGCTGCTCCAAGCTGCTGGGGGGAGGCGGGGGCGCGGGTGCCGCCACGGGGGCCGTGGCCGGTGCTGGCGCGGGCTGCTCGGTGGCCAGAGGAGGAAGGGGGGGAGGGCCGGCAGCAGCGGCGGCCAAGTGCGCCTGCCGGCGATCTGTAAAAATGTCGTCGGCCAGCTCGGCCGCGTCATCGACGTTCGTCGTCTTGGAAATCGAAATTGCGGATCTGATATACTGCGGCAGGCGCGTTTTCCACGTCTCCATAAGTAAGTGTGGGGGGGGGGGGGGGGCAATACGTTGGGCAGCGCGAGTTCGCGAATGCGTTTGAGCATTTCGGAGGGCAGCACGTCGTGAACTTCCTGGCATGTGAATAGCACCTGAGTGCGCGCGCTTGCTGAGACACCAAACTTTCTAATTAAGGCCGCTCGGGCTGACCGGTATCGTTCGGCGCTGTTTGTTCTAAGGAACTTTGACACCGCGTTGAGGCCTGCTGGCTCTAAACGAGCAATAAGTTCGGTGAACTTGTTGTCCTCCGAGTATATATGTGAACGGGCAAACAAAATTTCTGCCACGTCGAACCATTGGTCGGGGTTGTTGCAGTTAAACAGCGGCAGTGTTAGCGCAGGAATTTTTCGTTGGACTCTGTCCGTTTCTTTCTCGTCCGAAGACATTGTGTAGGCTGTGGCAGGGAGTGCTGGCTGTGACCTACGCAGAGCGCTTGGGCCGCGGACGGCTGGACAGTCCCGTTACGGACCGGTACCTACTAGGGCGGGCGCGAGAGAGCGAACAAAGGGGTGGAATTTCCGGTCGGTTAGACTACATGGTTTACAGTGAGCGCGAGAGGGCCGGTGGAAATGAAGTTTTCGCATAAAGAAAAGGTGGAGGAAAAACTGCGTGTTCGTTTGCGGGGTCACCAGTGTGGCAAAGCCATTATCTACACCAACTATCTGACAGTGGGGGTTATACAAAAAAGGACAGTCAGGTGAAATTAACGAATTTATTAATCTAACTAAACTACTACAGTAAAATTACATGGCTCAATAGTTGACATTTTTTTATATTGAATAACAAAAAAGGGGGGCACGCCTGTGATTCCTGCTCGTGTCTATATGTGGGTTTGCTCATGGCCTTTGGAAGCTTGCAAGCCGCGCCAAGCCGGACTCACCTGCTGCTCTGCTCTGCACTGCTCAGGGCCGACTGGTCGTCGCCACGAATCACCGGCACTGCAGAACCTCCCTTCTACCATTTGGACATGGGTTTGGAAGGGGAGCTAGGTTGCCAAAATTCCTTGCTGGACGAGCGTGCAGGATACACAGAAGTGCAACTAAAAGTAAGGGCGCAATTTTCATCGCTTTGGTGGGCGTCGTTTAATCAGTGCACCGAGAATCCGTCAATGAGTTGCACTGCGGAGTGGCGGCCGCCACAATTCCAACCATTATGTATAGCAATATGCAAAGAAATATTTTTGTACACAAAGAAATACAATCTGAGCTGGAAAGGGTTAAAGTAAAAGTAAACACTTATCATGGTGGTGCAGTTTGACATTTTAGATGGCATGTAGATCATCATCACAACCGTACTGGTGTTTTTGTGGAAAGGGGAAATTCTTTATAATATTATGGTGACACAAGAAATTCTTTTGAAGATTATGGGGACAAGGAATTTGAAAAGAGATTTTGTCTTTCAAAAGAATCAGTGTGGAGGTTTTTATTTCAAATCAACAGTAGTTTTGAATTACCTAACAATCATATTAATATATACATGTGGCGTCTGTTCCGAAAGAACAGACGTCACTTCTGATCCTGCAGTTGTTATTATTTAATATTCACAGAATATATGACATCAATTGCGATTGGACAAAGCTGAAAATGTGTACCCAGCCGGGATTCGAACCCGGGTCTCCTGCTTTCTAGGCAGTTGCGCTGACCCCTACACCACTACACCACCTACGCCACCAGCTGGGTACACATTTTCAGCTTTGTCCAATCGCAGTTGATGTCATATATTCCGTGAATATTAAATAATAACAACGGCAGGATCAGAAGTGACGTCTGTTCTTTCGGAACAGACGCCACATGTATATTTATATAATATGCCGGTGGCGGGCAATGCTCCTATCGTTAGGGGGGAGGGGTAGGCAAGTTTAAAACCCTTACTCTTACGGGAATTAGTTTCATAACTACGAGTTTGAGTACTGTGGGCAGGGTGAAGCTGGAAATTTGTATCTGATGGGAGGCGTGCTTAGGTAGTCCTTGCAGGTGCGGTGATTACTGTGTCCCCAGTGGTGTAGGGGTCAGCGCAACAGCGCAACTGCCTAGAAAGCAGGAGACCCGGGCTCGAATCCCGGCTGGGTACACATTTTCAGCTTTGTCCAATCGCAATTGATGTCATATATTCTGTGAATATTAAATAATAACAACTGCAGGATCAGAAGTGACGTCTGTTCTTTCAGAACAGACGCCACATGTATATATTAATATGATTGTTAGGTAATTCAAAACTACTGTTGATTTGAAATAAAAACCTCCACACTGATTCTTTTGAAAGACAAAATCTCTTTTCAAATTCCTTGTCCCCATAATCTTCAAAAGAATTTCTTGTCACCATAATATTATAAAGAATTTCCCCTTTCCACAAAAACACCAGTACGGTTGTGATGATGCTCTACATGCCATCTAAAATGTCAAACTGCACCACCATGATAAGTGTTTACTTTTACTTTAACCCTTTCCAGCTCAGATTGTATTTCTTTGTGTACAAAAATATTTCTTTGCATATTTCTATACATAATGGTTGGAATTGTGGCGGCCGCCACTCCGCAGTGCAACTCATTGATGGATTCTCGGTGCAGTGATTAAAAGACGCCCACCAAAGCGATGAAAATTGCGCCCTTACTTTTAGTTGCACGTCTGTGTACTCTGTACGCTCGTCCAGCAAGGAATTTCGGCAACCTAGCTCCCTTTCCAAACCCATGTCCAAATGGTAGAAGGGGGGTTCGGCAGTGCCAGCGATTCGTGGCGACGACCAGTCGGCCCCGAGCAGTGGAGAGCAGAGCAGCAGGTGAGTCCAGCTTGGCGCGGCTTGCAAGCTTCCAAAGGCCATGAGCAAACCCTCATGTAGACACGAGCAGGAATCACAGGCGTGCCCCCCTTTTTTGTTATTCAATATAAAAAAATGTCAACTATTGAGCCATGTAATTTTACTGTAGTAGTTTAGTTAGATTAATAAATTCGTTAATTTCACCTGACTGTCCTTTTTTGTATAACCCCCACTGTCAGATAGTTGGTGTAGATAATGGCTTTGCCACAGAATAATGTATATTTGTTAGATTTATTTATTTTTCTTTGTAAAGAGTTTGGTGGGAAATTTGGGATGACTTCATATGGCAGGATGTTTCCTTTACCTTAATTAACATCATTTTCAAACTGTTTACTTTAATATAATATTTTGAAAGTCTTGCTGTATGTACTCTAACATCAAATAACAGGACATATTATGTCAATTGCTTTGTAGCCTAATGTTCTCTATTTCCTTTAAATATGGACAAATGGTTCGGCCTAGAGGAACAGATAAAGATGATGATGCCATAAGGCATCACTGGGCTACAAAAGGTTAACCACAATCAACAAGATAATCGACTGTTCATCCTCAGTCAACTTAAATTAGAATCAGTTCCCTTGTTCAGCTTTAATATGGTTAAACTCTGAATTGACTGCGATTAACTTTTAACTGATATTGGTGCACTCAGCCCTAAATGTATAAAGATGTAAGGTGGTTCAGATAAGTAGGAAAACAAACAATCCCATAATGTTTGAATACAGCATCAGCAGTGTGCTGTTTAACACTGTTGCACTGATGAAATATGAAGGCATTACATTGCAGAGTGATATGAAATGGAAAAAGCATGAAAGGGCAGTCAAGGGGAGGGAAGATGGTTGACTACAGTATTTGGGAGAATTTTAGGAAGATGTGGTTCATCTGTAAAGGAGACCGTGTATAAAACATTTGTATGATCCCAGTTTGAGTATTGCTGAAGTGTTTGGGATCCCCATCAGATCAATTTAAAGGAAGATATTCAGAGGCAGCATATTAGGTGTGTTTCTGGTAAGTTTGATAAATGCGCAATTGTTTCAGGCATGGTTCAGGAACTCAAATGGGATTTGTTGGAGGAGAGACAATCTTTGTTTTGAGAAACACTGCCGACGAAATTTAGAGGGTCAGAATTTGAAGCTGAATGTAGAGCAATTCTACTGATGCTACATTACATTTTGTATAAATATCACAAACATAAGAGAAATTTGGGCTTGTGTAGAGGCATGTAGGCATTCATTTTTCCCTTTTTATCTTTGGTAGTGGAACAGAAAAGGAAATAGCTATTGGTGGTGTGAGGTACTCTGCCAAGCACTTTGTGACAGTCTCTGAAGTATTTATGTAGATGTTCTATGGGATGAAGTGTCTTGCTACAGTTATTTGCAGATTTCTGTTGATATTCTTGTCACACTTAACCCATACATAAAATGTTTTTATGTAGACCTTGAAGTCTGCTTTGCAGTTGTTAAGTCAGGTACACTTTTTTTTAAGAAAATTTCTATTCCATGCCTACTGTTAGAATGTTTAGATTTCAATAACTCAAGCAAACTGCTTTAGTTTATATTGCTGTGAAACACAAAAGTGAATCATTAAGAGTATGTGAAGTTACAACTAGCATGTTTCACAGGTATTTCACTGTACACATTGCACAGCTAGTGCAGAGATTTGTTAAAGTGTAAGGATAGACTCTGAAAGCTCTTATATAAGTGGGACTTTGCAAGTTGTTCTATGTAGTAATTATATTGGTCTTTATCAGACCAGTTTTGTTGCATTACAAATGTAACATATTCACACAACTGATAAGTCTATTGATTTCCTCCCACCAAAAACATGTTGTAAGGTTGCTAGTTTAATATAATTATAACTTTAGTAATCAAATATTACATGTTGGTAACCAACATAGGGTCTAAAACAGTTTGCAGATGAAATAACGGCCAACCAATTGTGAAAAATAGCTTTATTAATCTTATACCAGTGGTTTTTACAAAAAATATTTTTGTCTTCTTCAAAAAAATTGTAGAATTTTTAAAATGACATGTGAATGACACTAAAGCATGGGACGAAAAAGCTTCTAGGGGTACATTGGGTTTACAGTTAAGACACACAAATAAAATAATAAAATTCACATGTCACAGCACTTTTTTTTCATAATTACACACATGAGGCAGGTGAGCTTTGCTAACTCAGCATTTAATAAATAAAAATCCTGTGACTGGAAAAAGGCACAGGTAACTCCTGTGTATAAGAAAGGCAAAAGAAAGGATCCACGAAATTACAGACCTACATCAGTTTGCTGTAGAATTCTTGAACATATTCTCAGTTCTATTATAATAAATTTCCTTGAGATCGAAAAGCTTCCGTCCATGCATCAGCAGAGCTTTAAGAAGCATAAATAGTACGAAACCCAGCTTGCCCCTTTTGTCTCATGACATCTTGAGTGCTATGAATGAAGGGCAACTGACTGTATATTTCTCGATTTTCCTAAGGCATTTGTCATGGTACCACACTGCAGACTTAAAGAATGTACAAGCTTGTGGAATAGGTACTCAAATATGCGAGTGGCTCCAAAACTACTTAATTAATAGAACTAAGTACATTGTCCTTGATGGTGAGTGTTCATCAGAGACTAGGGTATTGTCAGGGTGCCCCAGGAAAGTGTGGTAGGACCGCTATTGTTTTCTATCTATAAATGATCTGACAGACAGAGTGAGTTGCAATCTGCAACCTACTCCATCACACTTGTGGACTGACCCATTACATTATTGTTGTTTATTATAAGTTACATCGCAGCGCTTACATTACTTCCTGTGCTTTCGTGGTGTACAGGAGGCTGTTGTCATTGAATGACAGTTGTAGGATGCAGGATTTATTGGTCCAAATATCTAGGTGGTGTGAGCAGTGGCAACTAGCGCCAAATGTAGAAAAGTGTAAGGTGATGCAGATGAGTACAGGGGCGCCAACTCCGTGGGTGCTCCAGTGCTGGTGCACCCCCCACAAAATTTTTGGGGGTGCTCAGCACCCACACATAATAAGGGAGGAAAATAAAGTAGCACAAAAATGGGGAAAAGTCATAGCTGTCAATTATGCAATTTGACATCGCAGTGTAGCAATCATGACCTAGCCGCTAAGCTGTTCCAACAGTGCCCCAAGCAGCACTCACTGCAGAGGCTTCGAGCCCGTTTGGAGGGAGGGATGGTGGGAGCGGGGAGGGGCGAGACCACTGACCCGTGGCCGCATGACGTCGTAACTGATGCAACAGTCAGAGTTCAGTGACAGCAGTAGTTTGCTGTGGTAGCTCCATTAATTCAGTTGATTAAGACAGATTGACATCCGCACTGTCTTTTACGTCAAAGTATTTAATTCTGCTAACAATTACAATGCCATTACACAAGACTTCACGTAAAACATCGCAGGCAGGTAGAGGACGAAGCACCTGCAGGACTAGTAGCCGAGCTGAATAATGACACATATACAGAAATGAACTGAAAAGTGAATCTAGGAAAGAGGTTTTGACTATTCATTGCTCCATTCATGAAGTGCCATTATCTGCTGAAAGATTGCAAACAGGCGCCGCAATAAAGGCATCACGTGTGTGGGATCTGTGCTTTGTCGCCATTTAAATAACCACCTTTTCAAAGGTTTCCTGAATGTTATACAAGTGGAGCATGGGTGTATACCTTAGCACAGTACAGTTTATTGGCTTAGTTGTCTTTAATTTGTTTGCCAGTCATGAGGAAATATGTCTCTCTAAATGAAAGGGGCAAAGTTCATTGTTGAATAGATTAAAACTGGATAGTAAATCTCACGTTCCATACTCGCATAACTATGCACTTAAAGAAATTAATCATTGCAGAGCAAAGAACATCTAATAATAGAGATGGAGGATGAAATCGAAGTGTTTATGAAAGAGTTTTGTCTATCAGAGAGGCAAATGAGTAACGAAATATTAACAGCTTTCAATTGTCTGATTTGTTTTAAACTTCTTAAAATTTCCTGAACATACCGGGGGTGCTAATTTTCAAATTAATGATTTTTTCCCTTATTTTTTTCTATAATATTGAATCTACCACAGTTGAAGTACTGTTAATAATATCAGTGGCTGTTCTCTCTCATTTTCTCCAGATGTCAAATCGTGCAATGTTATTACCACTGACAGGGCGACAAATATGACTGGTAGGTTTTCTAGGCTGCAAGCAAAAATCAGAGAAATTGAGCACTGGTTGGCCCATTCTTTGAACCTTGTAGCCGAAAAGGTAATGAAAAATGAAACCACGAGCACCCACACTGATTTTCAAAAGTCAGTGCCCCTGGATGAGTAGGAGAAATAATCTCATAATGTTTGAATACAGCATCAGTAGTGTGCTGCTTGACGAAGTCACATCAAATAAATAACTAGGTGCAACGCTGCACACAGTATGAAATGGAACGAGCATATAAGGACAGTCGTGGGGAAGGCAAATGATCGATGTCAGTTTATTGGGAGAATTTTGGAAAGGTGTCATTTATCTGTAAAGCAGACTGCTTATAAAACGCTTGTATGACCTAGTCTTGAATATTACTCAAACCTTTGGTATCCCCACCAGATTGATTTAAAGGAGGACATAGAGAGACAATTCAGGTGGATGGCTAGGTTTGTAACTGGTAGATTCGATCAATGTGTGAATGTTTCTGAAATGCTTCAGGAACTCAAATGGGAGTCACTGGAAGCAAGGAAACATTCTTTTCAAGAAACACTGTTGAAAAAATTTAGAGGACCGGAATCTGAGGCGGACTGCAGAATGATTCTGCTGCTGCCAGCCTACATTTCGTGTGAAGACCACAAAGATAAGATTAGACAGATTAGGGCTCATAATTTTTTGTTGTTTGTAACTTATGTGTATAAAAGTTAGCAGTAATGGAAAAAGTTCATTTAAGGAGTGGGACTGTAGCAAACTGCATTTTAATGTCTCTTAAAACTTGAGACTTCTATCATACTAGTGAAAACATATACTGTATCATCAGAATTTGTGATCTTTTCCATCTATCTCAAAGTGTATCCACCACCATGTGATACATGACATCAATTTATATGCTTGTGATTGACTGACTTTCCTTTTTATATACCAAGATTTGATTATGTATTTACTCCTTTTATGCCTAATACTTCTCCTCTCTTGCAGGTACTCCCTGGCCTCTATATTCAAGAATTTCAGGAGCGTCGTGAGAAGTTGTTGTCCAGCATACTGAGATATGAACCAAATCTGAATCATGTTATTGTTATTCCATCGGCCACAAAAATGTTTATGACTGAAAAAATTCCATATCCATTCCGACAGAACTCGGATTTTCTTTATTTGACTGGGTGCCTAGAACCTGACTGTGCCTTAGTGATGTCAGCTCATTCAGGGAAGTCTAAGTCTGTGCTGTTTGTTAGAAATAAGGACCCACAGGCCGAACTCTGGGATGGGCCACGCACTGGAATTGATGCAGCTCCTTCATATTTTGGTGTAGATGAGGCGTTACATATGAGAGATCTTGGAACATTTCTTCAATCCTGTGCCGAGGGATCAAGTTCATTTTATCTTTGGTATGAATATATTCAAAATGTGCAACCAAATCTGCATAAAGTGATGCGTGAATATCTCAGTGGAAAGTGGAATAAGGTAATTATTTACATGACATGAAATTGTTTTGATAAATGGACTACACTTCTGTAAGTAGAACTGTATTTCTTCACCATCTTTGTTACTTGAAGTAGTTACTCAAATTTTGATCAAGCAATATGGTATGGTGGTGAAAATAATATCTTGTGGCTCTTTGTAATATCAGAGCCTTTAAATTTTATCACACTTTGGCAGTTTTCATGCTAGATTTGCTGTTTGTTTATTTGAGAAGCTTCTCATTTGGCTTAAAGAGGCATATAATACTCGGTTTCAGCCATTCCCAAATAATTATAAAAACATGGTCACTGAGCATTGAATCCAGGACCTTCCCATTATACAAAATTACTAAGAACTAGATTGAATTTGCAGTGAAGTTATTGAGACACTGTACTCCCATCCAGCATGAATGGATCTAAGATATTTATGTGGGCATCCAGATTTAGGTTTTCTGTGGCATCTCTATTTGGATTAAAGCAACTGCAGTGTTGCTCCTTGGAAAAGGGCATGGTTGATTTCCTTCTCTTTCCATGTTCTTATTGCACTTCTGTATACCATGTATCATCTTTCTTCTTCATACAATTTTTTGTTTAAATCTATAGATTGTGTTTGTATATGAAATTTGAGAAAAAAATCTGTGTAGCAATTGCATATTTGCACGTAAGCATGTAAAAATGCATACTTCGTGTTAAACTAAACCACATTTTGTCATTCTAGACTAATTGGTGTTTTCACAGAGATGACCTTCTCTATATTGCTACAGTTTTGTGCACAAAAAGATTAATTTTAATCATACCAGCAAAATATTTTATAAAATACTGTCAAGCTATGACATGCACGTAAACAGGACACAAATACACACACAAGTTTTTGGCTACAGCCTTCTCACCAGAAAGACATACACAGTCTCATTCATAAAATCTCATAGGCACATTTCTCAGACACATACCTATCAAATGCTGGGGGACTGATGGCCATAGTAGTCTAGTCCCCCTAAAACCCCCATACCAACCAACCAACCTATCAAATGCAGAGGCTGCATTCAGAGTTGTGCTCTGCAGCGAGAGATGGGAGGGGAGGGTTCTGTAATGTAACAAAAAATACAAGAAGACATGTAAAATTACAAATATCTAGTGATCAAATACATACGTCTATGAAGACTGTGGTGCAGTCTATTGATACAAGTAATGCAAAATATCTAACTATGCATGTACCTCTCCATTCATCCTACATTAAAGGAAATTTGGTAAAAAGGTTGTATAGTGTTGTAAAAAGTCCACCATCATTGGAAAATTTAAATTTTTAATTTGGCTCCCATGACATACAACAAAATTAACACTATCCAAACTTTTGAGGAGTGAGGATAGAACAACCAACAATTGGAATTGTAGTTGTAAATTGTGGTAACTGTGTTCAGAAGGTACAAGTGCTTTAAGGTGAAATCATAATGACGGAAGCTGAAATCTTTGCTGGTACTTAATACTGATTAAAACTAAAGATACTGTAAGCTCTGCCTTTTTTCTTTTCTACAGTAAGTAAAGCTATGTAGGGAATTTTTGGATGTAATATATTTTAGCATTTCTCTCACATTTAGGTGTAAATACATGTAGAATGCATATTTGTTCTTAGTAAGAATGAAGTTTTTATTTTGTTTGAGATACCTGTTTTAATTTTAGTCCTATGATTGTCTTCTATGAAACATTCTGCTATTACTTTCTTCTCCAAGTATAATGCTTTGTTTTGTGTAAGATAGGTGTTTGAGCCATACCGGCTCCCGATTTATATTATGTAGGGCTTCTTGTGCTGACTTAGAACAGGTGCCACAGCAAGATCAATTAGGGTATTCACGCCCAACGCTGGTGGTGCAGTGATCTTACGAGCTCGCCATTTTCTGGATAGCAGAGCCTCTGTGGAGTGTTCTAGGTGTTATCTTTGGGTTTTCGCTGAGAGTGGGCAGCGTGGTTTTGGTGGTGCAAATGGAAGGTAGGAGCATGAGGGAGTCCACACTTTGTTGACTGTGGCACTCAGCTGGGCAGCAAGTAGGGCCGGGCCACACTCCGATGTCTGGTCAATGTGGTGACATCTCCCGCCTGGGCTACGTGTGTTTACCCGCAACATCGATGTGAACCATCACTGAGCACTGGCTGTGGTATTCAGTACTAGTGTTGAAGATCCTTTAGTTATGTCTCACCAGGAAGGTGGACTATGCCGGATTGCTGCATGATATTGGAGTTGTGCACCTAACTTGCCTGTCTACAAAGTTCTCAGGGGTGGGGAGACGTGGTTCCCTCCTCCTGCGACACATTTGAGATAAGGACCTTCCACATGCTGTCCATTTCACTGTTGTCTATTCCATTTGTAGGGTTGTCGTATCTTGAAGTTTTTCCCTGTGTGCTTCCATCATTTTGGTATTGTTTTTGTGGTTGATTAGGATCTGTGTGGCAGAAACCCAGCTGTCGACTGTCCTTAACATCTACGTCTTATCATTTATTATTTGTATTATTAAGAATTCAAATTTGATAGTGATTGAGTTGTCTTTCTCATTATCAATTGTTTGTTTCAAATTTCTAAAGTATTGACCGTTTGGTCTCTAACGGAGTCTGAGGTTTTATCTGGTGTGTGCCCGTTGCTACTTTGTTGCCTACCCGGGGGGCAGGCATAATTCAGGGTAGTGCTCTTTTTTGTTCTGTCGGGTATTCTGCCTACCCTGTGGTTGTATTATTTTTTTATGGACTGTGGCTTTCTGCCTTGAACTTATTTGATTTTATTATTCATATCAGAATTTTGAAAATACGATAAATTGTTTTAAAGACATTCTTTTGGAAAACAAGCCTTCAGTAAGTAACGTATTGTCTTGTGTTTCTTCATTTCACTGTTCATGTCAGAGTTTTTTTTATATATATATTAAAGATTTAAAAAAAATTCTTAATATTCTTTTGGATATCTGCCTCTGTATCTTAAGCCTTGCCGAATAAAAGACTGACTACAAACATGGACTATCCTTGGTGTACCCACCCAGTCCTACCATGTCCTCTGTCTGTCATTTCTGAGTATTTGTTATTAAGTGAAATATTTTAATTAAAAAAATCCTTAATTACATTGCAGTGTTTTAATTAAAAAGAGTCCAATGATTTTTTTCTTCTGCAAAACATTTTGCAACTACTACTAATTCTGTACAAATAAAAGAAAGCTGTATACTTGACAGCTGTGTGTAAACTACAAATTCTTCCTTGCACATACAGAAGATGATGATTATAACTGTTATGACTCAATGATTCCTAGTATAGTACTTTTGCTGAGCCTCCAGAGAGCGTATCACTGTCAACTTCTCAAGAATATGTGAGAATTTCTTGAGAATTTGCCTTAGCGTCGCACGTTTCTTCAGTGTGCTCATAGCCCATCCCTAAAACACACACACACACACATCTGGTTCTGATCAGCTGCCGTGTCGTCCACCACCCGAAGGTATCAACGGATGGGGTATGAAAGGGGGACATGGTCAGCGCCCCACACTCCAGGCTATTGTGTCAGTTTTCATGACTAGCGGCTGGTTAGTGCTCATGCCATTATAAAAGATGTGCAGTGTTTACAGCATAGTTGATAAATTACATGGCTTCTTTCACAAGTGCCCTACCTTTGATTGGGCAGGATAAGCCTGTGATAGACTGGAATAGGAAGTGCAGGGAGGATGGACCATCCAGGTCTTGCAGCTGAGTCTTTCACATGGATTTGTTCCCTGTGACAAGGGGCTGGGGTTTGGGGTGGTACAGGGACGGACTAGGATGATGTTAGGAGGGCATTATGTCCCTCATTTCTGGGCATGATGATGGAAAATCGAAAGTTTGGTGAAAGGCACAGTTTAGTTGTTCCAGTCCAGAGTTGTATTGGGTGATGAGGGGAGTGCTCTTTTGTTGTGGTTTATTGATGGTAGAGGGAGGATTTGGTGTGTGTAGAGATATGGCTGTGAAGGCCTTTGTGAGACCTCCAGAGAGTTCTTGTCACTGCAAATTGCTGTCCACAGGTGGCTAGCATGTAAGGGAGGGATTTTCTTGATGCGGAAGAAATGGCAACTGTTAAAGTGTAGGTACTGTTGGTGGTAGGTAAGTTTAATGTGGACAGAAGTGTGGATGGAGCCATCAGTGAAGTGGTGGTTAACACCCAGGAATGTGGCATGGTGGGTTGAGTAAGACCAGGTGAAGCAGATGGGAGAAGAGGAGTTCAGGTCATGAAGGAAGGAGGATAGTGTCCTGGCAGAGCCAAATTTCTGATTTTTCCACCAACAAGTTGTGACTGAAAGATTCTGTCCCAAAAGTTCAACAAATCTCCAATCTCCACTGAATAGTAAAATAATCCATTGCAGTAATGCAAATTAACATAATGCCTGTGGTGACTTTGATCCGGCCACAGTGGCCGAGCGTTCTGCGGCGTGCCAGTCACGGTCTGCACGGCCACTGCGGTCGGGGGTTCAAATCCGCCCTTGGGCATAGATGTTTGTTCCATCTTTAGTATAAGCTAGTTCATAAGTAGTTTGTAAGTTTAGGGACTGATGTCCCTGTAGTTAAGTCCCATAAGCTCTACAAACATTAGAAACATTCGGTGACAGTGGACTACCAAGATGTGTTTGCCAAAATCCTCTCCCAACCCATGCCATGTTTCACTCTTGGGATATAAATTTGGCCAGAAGTTGGAATGTTTTCAAACGAGATTCATTCCACCAAATGATATTCTTCCATTGCACCACAGTCCAGCTATCTCAGCTTCAACAGCACATTTTCCTGTTATGTACATTTGCATCACTGATTAGTGATTTTGGAATTTCAGTTTGCCCTTCAGTTCTTTGCTTCTGGAGCTCATTTGTGTTGGTTTGGTGCTTGTGGAGGAACTCTACGAGCTTCATGGTTTACACTAAATCAATATGCATTATATTCTCGCAAACACAGCTCTTTGGACAGAGCCCGTATGCCATATGTAGCTTTGTTTTTTGCACTGTTTGATATGACAAAATCTATGTTGAATGTTTCTTCATTCAAACTGGTGACAAGTCCTGCTGTGTTGGGTTGTATGTGGAAGAATTAAACCTTGGGTTAGGTACCTTAATGAAAAACAGGAAAGGTCTTCCTAATGAAATGAAGGATGTGAAGGTTAGGAAGGGGGAAAATGTGGTTTGGTGGAAGAAACATTTTAAGTTACTTGTGGTAAAATGGAAGTCACCAAGGGATGTCTACTGCCTTTGGCCCAGTCATAGAGCAACTTCAACTGTAACAGAAGGGCAAATATATATTACGTAAATTACTAGATGCTGTTGTAGACTTCAACAAAGTTAAAACTGGAGTAGACACGGTTGATCAGCTGTCAACCTATTGTCCTACTTTCAGAAGAAACTTAAATGATCAAAGAAGGTTCTCTTTCCCTTGTTTATTTTAATAATAGTGAATAGTTATGTTTGTACAAACAAACAACAAAAAAGGTACCATCTTTGTGTGTTTCATCAAGGCCTTTGGTAAACAGCTTACTAGTCATGGTGGTGTAGATGAGTTCAACATGTGGACCATCATCAAGTGCAGACAGTTTGGTCAACACTTCCCAGAAAAAATCCCAGCTACAGCATGTAAGAAAAATGTAGCCTGGTGTTTTAAAGTGAGGGCAGATAAAGGGAAAAACTAAATTTGAAAAGAGTAAGAAAAGAAACATGGTGGTGATGTGGGTCTCTGTGTAACAGAGTGTTTCAAAGAGCACCATACTGGAATACATTATGCCAGTTAAAACAAAAACTTCACTTCTGTACTGAATGTTTCTTGTATGCATATGTTTCTTTCAATGAAGCATGTTCCTTTGTACATGCTTATTTCTTGCAAACATTCGAAAGAATGAGTTTTAGAAGTTATATTTTTTTCTCCTGGGAAAACAATCAACTTTCAGAATGGAGAAAATACCATTGTAAATACGGGAAAAAAGTGTATAACAACATTAGAAAGAGGTGGTTTCAAATTTTAACCTTAATATGTACTATATGAATTCTTTAAAAAAAATCCAGGGAATTGGTTGATAAGTGTGAGTCCACAGGGACAAAATCCATGTAAATGGTTCAGTGTGGAAATTGTTAAGGAAAGACAAACCTACATTTAACTCTTCTGTAGATTGTAGGAAGCATTTGACAACGTTGACTGGAATACACTGTTTAAAATTATGAAGGTAGTAGAGGTAAAATATAGGGAACAGATAATTATATTGCCGCAAGACGCCAAGGTAACCAACTGCCGGTGTGGCGCAATGGATAGCATCATCGATTGCGGTGCTGAAGCTCGTCGGTTCAATCCCGTCCACCAGAAAAAAAAATTTCTTTGTAATTATTATCATTTCCAGAATATTCTACATGTTTCTTATGTTAACTATTCTTCTAATTTCTGGTACATTCTGTCTATGTATAAATAGCAGAGCACTCTGCCTGAGAAGCAGTTAGTGCTGTGTTTATGTTAAGTTTGCAATAAACCTGCTTTCAGTATAAGTGCTGTGTTCAGTTGACAACCCTGCCTTCGAAGTCGAGCCTGCTTCCATTTCAACGCGACAATATACAACTTGTAGAGTTATCAGAAAGCAGTTATAAGAGTGAAAGGGCATAAAAGGGGCATAGTGGTTGAGAAGGGGGTAAGCTATGGTTGTAGCCAATGTTATTCAGTTGTTTTGTGAGCTCAGGAACATCTGTGATGCCTTAATTGTGCTCTGCAGCAATCTCTGATGGCAGGAAAGTTTAGAAGTGCTCCCAATGTCAAGAGAAAACACAAATCTCATGTTCTCCGGCAATGGAAAAAAGATGTAGTTATTCAATGTATATATTGAGCAACTGCAAGAAAAGCAATGAGAAAGTTAGAAATGGAATTAAAAGTCAGGGAGAAGAAATGAAAATTTTGCAATTTTCAATGACAATGTAATTCTGTTAGACAGCTAAGAACCTGGAAGATCACTGAATGGAATGGACATTGTCCTGAAAGGAGGTTATAAGATGAAAATTAACAAGAATAAAACAAAGATAATGGAATGTAGTTTAATTGAACCAGGCAATGTGAAGGGAATTAGATGAAGAAATGAGACAATAAATGTAGTAATGAGTTTTGTTACTTTGGCAGTAAAATAACTTCCAATGGCCAGAGAAGGAAGATGCAGAATGACAATGTGAATAAAAGCATTTCAAAACAAGAGAAACTTGTTAGCATCAACTATTAATTTAAGTGTTAAGAAGTCTTTTCTGAATGTATTTGTCTGGCTTGCAGCATTATATGGGAGTGAAATGTGGACTATAAGCAGTTTAGCAAGAAGATGATAGAGGCTTTTGAAATTTAATATTACAGAAGACTGGATGGATAGATGACATAACTAATCAGGTGGTACTGAACAGAATTGGCGAAAAAGAAATTTTTGTCATATCTTGACTAAAGGAAGGGATTGTTAGGGTATGTTATGAGACATCAAGGGATCACCAATTTGCCACATCAATTTAAGTTTGGAGGGAAGTGTGTGGGGTTAAAATTGCAGAGGGAAATCAAGAGATGAACACCTTAAGTTTTGCAGGTTCAAATGGATATTGGTGTTATAACTTTAATGAAAAACAATTCATTACATTGAGTGTATGGAATACATGTTCATTTCAGACTGCTGTGCTCCGCTGAGTCGCAAGCAAGCTCCAGTTCACCTAGGTGGTGCTACTAGTTGCCTTAGTGCCCCTAGATTATTTTGTGCGCTTTACGCACAGTAGCAGGTTTGAATTTTCGATGCACTGTCACAACACTTTTCCCCCTTTGGGGAAAATTACTTCACATTGCAAAGGTGTTGTACAGTGTGCAGACATCCATCGGCTCTTGATGTGTTGCAGACAAGCCATGTGATACTACACGAACATATGGGCGAAAGTGCTGCGGACAGAGACTTTTGCATGGAACCCGGCCCCGTGACTGAATGATGGGGTACGTCTCTGAAGTATTAGTTGCAGGTGACGGAGAAGTCAGCGTGCTCTCTGTTGGAGCCACGCAACTGAATGATGGGTGACAGTTGTGATGCCTCTGGTGCCTGTAACCGTCATGCTGGCCACTTTCCCACACAGTGGGCTCACATGAAGGTACCACCACTTCTGCAAGAGTAGTTTAGGTGCTCGGATTTGTGAGCAGTAAAGGTGGGACCCAGAGATGGTGACTATTGGCTTCTGAAGCAGTAGGAATGGTCCTATGGTCCTGGGTGGATTCAAAGTTGACAATGGCAGTTCCACCGCCCTTGGACGCAACTGGTGAAAATGGCATACAACCATTCCTTGGTCAGTACAGATCTCTCACAACCGATGGCCCCTGAAACTGATGATGGCTTCTTTGATCCACTTGTGGCAAGAGCCGTACCCCCATACCCAGATAGAAGCACCTACCCTGGAACCTGTCAGGAGGTTGAGAAACAGACCAAGACTGATGGGATCAAAGGAGATGTAAACAACGTGTGCAGCTGATAACCATGGAAGAGCTCGGCCAGTTTGTGATCATCCATGGGCATAAAGTGATAAGAACTTAGAAACTGGAGTAAGGCATTGTCCGTGGGCAACTCAGTGAGAAAGTTCTTCATTTGACACTTCAATGTGTGAACAAGATGCTCAACTTCCTCATTCGACTGTGGATGGAAGGGTGGCACTGTGACATGATGAACACCATAGCTGGAACAGAAATCTGCAAAAGCTTGCGAGGAAAACTGAGGACCGTTGTCTGTGACAAGAGTAGAGGGTAGACCTTCAAGGGCGAAAATCTTTGTCAATGGATTTATGGGTGCTGCAGTGGAAGGGGCCGCACAGCGAACTACAAAAGGAAATTTGGAATAAGTGTCAATGATGTGAAACCAGTAAGTACCAAGAAAAGGGTCAGCAAAATCAGTGTGGACCTGTTCCCATGAGTACACTGAAGCGGGCCATGGGGAAGGGTCAGCTTGGGGGGGGGGGGGGGGTGGCTGCAGAGTGCTGAGCAGATTTGGTACACAAGGCGACCACGTGCGAAAAGTCCGCATCAATTTCTGGCCAGTAAACATGTCTGCAAGCCAGATTTTTTGTGCAGGAAATGTCCCAATGTCCGTGGTGTAACAACTGAAGGAAACACTGACGCATAAAAGCAGGAAGCACTACCCTCAGATATGCTCCATCCATAGAGAGAAGGACCACCCCGTCACGAACAGTCACAGATGCAAGGCATAATAGTTACAGAGAGGGTCAGATGCCTTGCATGAGGATCTGTCAGGCCACCCTTGTTAAATGAACCTTATCACCTTATGGACAAACGGATCTTCAGCCAAGCAACATGGTCCCATGTAATTGGAAAACCGTCAACTGCATGACATTCTTCCTCATCCATGTGGAAACATAGTAACTCATTGCAGCTGAAGACAGGATCAGGCCCATAGGCAGCCGTGAAAAGGAGTCAGCACTTGCGTGCTGCGCCAAGGGGCAGTAATGAATCTCATTGTGAAAATGAGACAAGTATAAAGCCCAATGTTGCAACCTTTGAGTGGCCTTATCAGGAAGTGATGCTGAAGGATGAAACAAGGAGACCAGAGGCTTATCATCATTGATGAGATGAAACTTGGAACCATACAAAAAAAAAAAAAAAAAAAAAAAAAGATAAATAAATGGAATTTCTTTAAGGATTACACTATGGAAAGTGCCTCTTTCTCAATTTGAGAATGATGCCTTTGAGCATTGTTCAGCATCCTCAAAGCATAAGCAATAGGCCGCTCTGATCGATTGTCATCACGGTGTGTGAGGACGACCCCAAGACCATGTTGGGATGCGTCCTCAGGCAATACCAATTGCCACCCCGGGCAGAACGTGGACTAGGCACAACACTAACTGAAGGTGACTTTTGAGGCAGACAAAGAAACATTCAAATTCATCAGTGCAGTGGAAACGGACATTCCTACATAATAGCTGATGCAAGGGATGAGTCATGTTGGCTGCAGAAGGAAGGAATTTATGATAGTAGGCAATTTTGCCAAGAAATACCTGAAGGTCTTTAACAGTAGACAGCTGTGGGAGGGCTGCAATTGCATCAACATGCCTACGTAAGGGACGGATCCTGTAAAGCGACAGTTGAAACCCAAAATACACAATAGAAGACTTTAAAAATTGAGATTTGGCAAGATTACACTTTAACCCCGCTGACAGGAGAAGTTGAAAAAGGGTGCTATATTGGCAAGGTGCTCATCCATGGAAACACCCATGACTACAATATCATCTTGATAGTTTATGCAACCAGGTGCAGAAATCACCAACTGTTCTAAAAAACGCTGGCAACGCCCAACGGCAACTGTTGGTATTGATACAGGCCAAAATGTGTGCTTAAAATGAGAAATTTTTGGAACCTGGTGATATGCCTCTAATAAATTTTGGAGAAGAATTGTCCACCCATAAGTTTAGCAAACAACTCGTCAGGATGAGGAAGCAGATAAGTATCAACAAGACATTGGGTGTTGATGGCATTTTTGAAATTGCCACACAACCGCAATTTGCCATTAGGTTTGCAAACCAAAACAAAGGGGGATGCCCATTCACTAGAAGTAACAGGGAGGAGAGCCCCCAAAGACACCAACCTATCCAATTCAGCCTTGACAGGGTCATGTAATGCCATCGGAAGGGGGCGGGTAGGGAAAAACTTTGGGTGAGCCACCGGTTTGAGTGTTATATGTGCCTCAAAATTGACTGCAAGGACCAGGCCGGAAGAGAAAATGGAGGAAAATTCTGCAAACAGTGCATCTAGCTGAGTGTATATCATCAGATGCAAGATGTACATTGTCTGTAATGGAGAATCCAAAGAGTTGGAAGGCATCATATCCAAACAAGTTTTCCATTCCTGCATGATCAACAACTTAAAAGGTGAGAGAATGAACAACCCACTTGCAAGTAGTGGACACCTCAAACTGGCCGATAATTGGAATCTTCTGTTGGTTGTATGTTCACAAATTTCGTGTGACAGGAGACAACAGTGGAAAACCCAATTGCAAGTATGTGTGGGAAATTATGAGAGTGACAGTAGAACCCATGTCAACCTGCATGTGAATATTTTTGTGAAGGAGCTGAACATCTATGTATAACACACTAGTGTGTGAGAGTACATAGTTGACAGTCATGACAGTGTCATCATCATCATCATCATCATCATCATCAACAACAACAGTGGGCATCTTGTTAGACCAGCAGAAAGAGGAAATATGACCTTTCTTATTACAGGAGTCACACACAGCCCGATGTTTAGGACAATCTACTCTTTCTTGTTTGATAAAGCAACATGGACAGGATAGAAGCGCCGAATGAACCTGATTTCGCTGCTGCAGCTGCAGCATTTGCCACTGTTGCTTCTTCTTAATGCCTGGTTACCCCGCCCGTCATTGTTTACACATGTAGATAGCAGCTTACCGATTACTGTAGCAAAAATATCTGTAATACAGCTGAGAGGCCATGGTAAAATTGATTGCCCTATGATTTTTGGACTGTTTAAATAGTGCTCTCTCTCTCTCTCTCTCTCTCTCTCTCTCTCTCTCTCTCTCTCTCTCTCTCTCTCTCTCTCTTAAAAGCAATTAGAATACTCGATTTGTTTGTACAGTTATCCATTTATTTATTTAGACAGATTTTATTTTAAGTATCTGATCAACATTTAATAATGTGGAAGAAATTTCACATTGTAGGGCCTGCAACATTATACAGGTCACAGTATGAAATTTTAATAAATTTTCAAGTCAAGTTTGCTGTGAGAGTTTGTTCTTTTCGTACTATAAGCTTATTAAGCACTATTGCCATTTTCTAATGTAAAGTTAAGTTGTTATGATCAACTTAACATTTCAAGATAAAATGACAATAATGCCTAAAGAAGCTTATGGTACTGAAATAAACCATCACAGCAAACTGGACTTAATAATTTATTAAAATGTCATACTGTGACCTGTATAAAGCTGCAGGTATTACAATCTGCAAATTTTTCCCACATTATAGAATGTTGTTCAGATGTTTAAAATAAAATCTAACTAATAAAATAAATAAATAAATGAAGAAGTATATAAATAAATGGAGCACTTTGATTGCTTTTAAAAGGATCATTCTTCGAGCAAAAGTAGAGCAATCAATCTACATACTGCATCAATGTTGGTCATTCTTTTTTTGTGGTATAGTCATGGCAGCTTTCTAACGGTCACAATGCCCACATAGTACTAGGTACAGAAAGTTAGCTGAAACCAGATGTAAACAGTAATGGAATTTAAACTCAGATTGCAATGAATACCGTACACAGGCTGGAAAGTGAAGGAGGTGTTGTGTTTATAGCAATAAAAAGTGCAATAGTATTGAAGGAAATTGACAGAGATCTGAAATGTGAAATAATTTGGGTGATGGTCATGGTTAAAGCAGGCTTGAACATGGTAATTGTATGTTTCTGTAGGCCTCCTGGTTAGCAGCTGTTGTGGCGGAACACCTGAAGGAAAATTTGGAAAATATTTCGAGTAGACTTCCCGATCATGTTATAGTTTTCGAAGGAGATTTTAATTTACCAGATATAGACTGGGGGACTCAAACGTTTATAACAGGTGACAGGGACAAAGAATCCGGTGAAATTGTTTTAAGTGCATTATCTGAAAACTATCTTGAGCAGTTAAACAGAGAACCGACTTGTGGCGATGACATATTAGACCTCTGGTAACAAACAGACCTGAACTATTTGAAACAGTTAATGCAGAACAGGAAATCAGCGATCGTAAAGTGGCTACAGCATCGATGATTTCAGCCGTAAATAGTAATATAAAAAAATGTAGGAAGATTTTTCTGTTTGGAAAAAGTGACAAAAAGCAGATTTTAGAGTACTTGACGGATCAACATCTTAAGTACTGATAGTGCTGAGGAACAGTGGACAAAGTTCAAAGCCATCGTACAATATGCATTAGATGAGTATGTACCAAGCAAGATCATAAGAGAAGTAAAGGAGCCACCGTGGTACCAACACCGAGTTAGGAAACTGCTATGGTAGCAAAATGAACTTCATTGCAAACATAAACATAGCCAAAGCCTTGCAGACAAACAAAAATTACATGAAGCGAAATGTAGTGTGAGGAGGGCTATGCGAGAGGCATTCAGTGAATTCGAAAGTAAAATTCTGTGAACTGACTTGGCTGAAAAGAAATTTTGATCTGATGTCAAAGTGGTAGGTGGATCAAATCGAAATGTCCAGACAATCTGTGACGAAAATGGTTCTGAAACAGAGGATGACACTCTTAAAGGCTGAATTACTAAAGGTCTTTTTTTCAAAGCTGTTTCACAGAGGAAGACTGCACTGTAGTTCCTTCTCTAGGTTGTCACACATATCACAAAATGGCATATATTGAAATAAATGAGAGAGGGATAAAAAACAATTAAAATCGCTCAAAAGCGGAAAGGCCACAGGACCTGATGGGATACTAGTTTGATTTTACACAGAGTAAGCGAAGGAACTTGCCCCCCTTCTTGCAGTAGTGTACCGTAGGCCTCTAGAAGAGTGTAGTGTTCCAAAAGATTGGAAAATGGCGCAAGTCATTCCCGTTTTCAATAAGGAATGTCGAACAGATGTGCAGAACTATAGACTTGTATCTCCACCGTCAATCAGTTGTAGAATTTTGGAACACATATTATGTTCGAGTATAATGACTTTTTTGGAGACTAGAAATCTGCTCCTTAGGAATCAGCATGGGTTTCAAAAAAGGTGATTGTGTGAAACCCAGCTTGTGCTATTCGTTCACGAGACTCAGAGACTCAGAGACTGTCCATTTTCGTCTGTTGTTTTTGTGTTGTGACTTAAAGTCAACTTTTTGGTTTCTGATTTTTTCCCTACAGGTTTTGCGGTCTTGTATGTATTCTATAGAGATGTTTAATGTTTTCAGGTCTTCTATGGTTTCTTCGTACCAAGATGTGCCCAGTTTCGATGTAGAAATTATGTTGAATATTCTTTTAGTTAGTCTGGTGTCATTCATTCTGGTGATATGCATGAAAAATTTTGCTCTGCGTTTTCTGATATGTGTCGCGATTGTTTCAGAGTGTCTGTATAATTCTTCCGTGGGTCTTTTGTGCCAGATACTTACTCTAAAAACTGCACCGTGGATTTTTCTCAGAATTTTCCCTTCTTGTTTTTCAATCTCCTTGAGTTTTTCCATTCCTTTGGTGCTCGTAGTTTCTGATGCGTAGAGAGCTTCTGGTAAGACTACTGTGTTGTAGTGTCGTAGTTGTGCGGCCGTGGAAATACATTTTTTATTGTAGTGGGACCAGGTGAGTTTATAGGCTCTCTGCAGTACACTTGTTCGCCCACTGCTTGAATACTGCTCAGTGGTGGGGATCCGTAACACATAGGGTTGATAGAAGAGGTAGAGAAGATCCAATGGAGAGCAACGTGCTTCGTTACATGATCATTTAGTACTTGTGAAAACATTATGGAGATGATCAATAAACTCCAGTTGAAGATTCTGCAAGAGAGATGCTCTGTAGCTCGGTACGAGCTTTTGTCGAGGTTTCAAGAACATTCCTTTACCGAGGAGTCTAGCAGTATATTGCTCCCTCCTATGTATATCTCGAGAAGAGAACATGAGGATAAAATCAGAGAGATTAGAGCCCACACAGAGACAAATCGACAATATTTATTTCTGATAACAATATGTGACTGGAATAGGTGGGAGAACCGATAGTGGTACTCGAGGTACCCTCAGCCACACACCGTCAGGTGGGTTGCGGAGTATGGATGTAGATGTAGATGCCTCAGAGGTGCCAATACAAATTTGTCAAAGCAAAACCAACTGTCAAAATTTATGAAAAATATGTCATTGTTACAGCAAGAAAATAATGGCCAGACATAGATACAGTATTTACAGAAATTATGAACAATTTAATGCTGTACTAGGAAATGGCAATAGTTCTAAAATAAGCTTATTGTATAGAAAGAAAAAAAATTAACAATTGCAGGTAACTGGACTTAACAATTCATTGAAATGTGGAAGAGTTCAGTGTACAGTTTAACACATTGGAGCCTAACAGGTGGGCAATCCAGTTAAACCCAGATCCTGAAGAAAATTGTTACAATTTAGATTTTTTAAATAAATTTACTAATCCACTACGTCTTTAGGCAGTATATCAGCTTAATCTTCAATCCTTCCTCTTTACGAATATGTATACGTTTAAATTATGCAGGGATTTGTAGATGTTACTCTAAAGATACTGTTTTTCAACATTTTTGTTTTCCCTGTAGTGGACAAAATTTTCATATGTCATAGGGAATGGTATGCTATTGATTTAAAATCACTTGTCAGTGTGAAATACTACATGTTTCTTTTATAAGTAAAGTGTTTTATTGTGCAATGTTTTTTGGTTTTACAAATTAGATAACTTCACTTGGGTATGAAATCTTTCAAAGTGCTCAGGAAGACAAAGGCCCGTTGAACAGAATGACTAACGTGACTAATAGAAATGAGTTAATTAGCTTCTTCATACTCACTACCATTGTTTCTATCAGCAGCACAGGTTTTGCTCTCTAGCTCACATGAGTCATCGCCGTCTTCTGAAAAATCGCCGATCTTGTCCAAAAGAATGTCAAGTTCTGAACCATTGTTCAAGGGTTCTTTAATCTCTAAGTTTACAAGTGAAGCCTGTTAGCCATATTCACTATTTATAGTTTTTTCACATACAAGAAGAATGCACACATAGCACAACATGGCATAGAAAAAAGCAACCTTCAACAATATTCTTAGTGTGGGCACAGTTTACATAACAGTGGTACCATTCATGTGAGTCTGTCACATGTGTCAAACAAAAACAACTAATAAAAAAACTTTTGTGGCCTTAGCCATCAACAATGCATTTACAAGAATCCAAACAGTTAGTCTTGCCACTTACAAATGTAAAACACGCATTTAAATCACAAATAAATAAGTCATAAGTGAAGAATGTATGACACACATCCATCGGATTTTATGGTTAAAACATAGTGAATGTATCTAGTATGTCCATCAGCTCCAATGTGTTAACAAAATTAATTTTTGTATTAACCAGTCATTTTATTTGAAATCACTAACACATGGTTGTCCTGTGTAACTAATCAAATACTGATGATGTAACAAATTTTCATCAAAAATAGTTGTCCAGCATGAAAAAGTGATGGTGTAAAGTTCATATTCACTAGACTGTTTGCGAATTTTTTGGTTAAATTATCCTTGATGATGACACTGCTTTGATGAACTATGGTAAGCTGGGAACCCATGGGATGTGTCTTTCAGGAAGAGTAGGCCTGAATGTTGAAATGTTTTCTAGTGGTTGATTGTGAAACTGCTCCACACATCATTATCGGTGTACAATTTTGTGCAATGACAAGTCTCTGCATTATAGCCCTCATGAAATATTTTTCTGCAAGTCATAATTAAAAAATGGAAAAAAGAGAATAATGTTTTTGCCTCCAATAGTCATAAGATGGAAAATTATTACAGAAGTTTCACAATGATTCTCTTTCACTTTGAACCTTTATCCATTTGCAGTACAAAAAATTGTATTATCGTAGTAGCCACCTGTGATACTTATTATAGCATATTATTATTATTATTATTATGTAAATTAAGCATCATTTGCAGGTACATTAATTTGTAATTTTCAAAAAGTAATATTTACCATTTCTTTTGCTCCCATGTATCTGTTACAGCACTTAATGATATGTGTGTCATGTACAAAAATGAGTTAAGCCATTGGAAGAAGTGGAGGAGTTCTTTTTAACAGGATCCCATACTACAAAGATATCAGCAATTAACCTGTACTATGCTAATGGGCACAACTTCTTGGAGTTAAGGTATGTTTCTTCATTACAGTTCTTGCAAAGGTTTGCATAGGACTGGAACATCCTGTTTTTAAGTGGCATTCCCATGATTTGTTTGTAGGTTTCACCCTCAAATGTGAACACTAGTCAGCATCACATTTATGTGTAACGTATTCACCTTTGAGGACCATACCTGCAAACATATCAGTGGGGTGGCCAGCATTAACTCCCAGAAGCTTCACATTTTTGCTTGGTACAGGTTTGCTTATATTATTTTTGCAGTCAGAACTTGTAATGAAGATAAGCTCCTCCACTTTCTTCAATAGTTTAACTATAGTTCTCAAGCTTCTTTCTGGAGTTTGAATTTTGTCTTGTTGAGGTTGTCATTGTGTTCTCTTACTACATGAAATCAACTGATAAACCAGAATATCTCCATTTGCAGTAGTTGCTGTTACATTTATGGCCCATTTGATCTTCAAGCTTCTTTCTAGCCCTCTGTTATTATCTTCGAACGTAAACCTGTTCAATACTGCCTTTCTTCTCCAGCTTCACCTTCCATTCTTCATATACATTATGGATCTTGTTTGATCTGGACTCTTGAGTGACCCAGTCTTTTCCCTATCCCTGCCAACTTTTCCTTTTCCCTACCTCTCCCAACTTTTCCTTCTTTTCTGAATCTGATAAAGGCATCTAGGATTCTGAAAGCTGGAAGTTCTTTTTTTAATCTGTTTGTATAGAGTAGTTTTTCAATCTATTTGTATTGAATAATTTTTAAGCTGCTTGTGTAGAGGACTTTTCATAATGTATTTTTGTATTTGAAGAGGACTTTTTGAAATCTCTATGAAGGTGTTGCTTTTGTGTATGGTGGATGTATAGGCTCCTGGCGAGTGACTTTAATAAAGTAGCAAATGTCACTATTTTTTATTTAATTTAGTCCTTAACAAAAAATGATGAATAATACTGAAAGGGGGTTGCAAACAAATATGTTAACTGTTACAGTTTGGAATTGATATGTTAAAGTAAATATTATTATGTAAGAGTGGTTATTGTAGGTTGTGTATAATGTTTGTTTCAGACTGTACCCCCCCCCCCCCCCCCCCCCCCCCCCCAGTTTTTTCTTTCTGACTTCATGGCTATTCTCTCAGTCTTTTTTTCCAGTGTTGTGTATCATGTTCCATTCTCCCCTTTCTTCATACAGCTCTTTCTGGTCCCCCTTGAAGTTTCATGGCACCCATAGGGAAGCTTTATACTTCTTAGTCCAGTAACTTAGTACATTGTAAGTTGCTTCAAATGGGGGTAGTAGGTTTCTTTTTCTTATATGGTATGTGACTGAGATGTTAGAACCACGTTTTCGACCTCGGCAGAGCCCTGGATCACTTTTGAATATCCCAAAAACCGCAAAATTTTTGTACTTCTTTCTGTTTTTTCTCATTTTTGCCATGAAGCAGCATATTTTCGACAAACATAGTTTGTAAAATTTCAAACTACATTAAATTTCCTACAATTTGAGACCAAAATGAGCATGGAAGCCACAACAGTTCCTGAGATACAGCTTTTCAAAAATTGGCAAATTTTCATAACTTTTAAGACTTAGGATAATATTCGTGTTTCATTCAGCTGTCGTCTTTATATTGTCACATTGAAATGGAAGCAGGCTTGACTTCGAAGGCAGGATTGTCAACTAAACACAGCACTTCACTTATACTGAAAACAGGTTTATTGCGAACTGAACATACACACAGCACTGACTGCCTCTCAGGCAGTGTGTTCTGCTATTTATACACAGACAGAATATACCAGAATTTAGAAGAATAGTTAACATAAGAAACATGTAGAAATTATGAGTGAACATAAGAAACATGTAGAATATTCTGGAAATGATAATTACAAATAAATAAATTTTTGCCGGTAGATGGGATTGAACTGACGACCTTCAGCACCGCAGTCTGTGATGCTATCCATTGCGCCATGCCAGCAGTTTGTTAACTTGGCATCCCGCAGCATTGCTCCCTCTCTTGAAAGAACAGCGACCCACTGTTAGGTTCCCCTTGGAGCCAGCTGCAATGTCCTAGATCTTGATCTTGTCAGAGGTCCCTGTATGGCAGTTCTGGAGAATCCTGCATGATTACCAAAGACAGGCGTTCATGTCGTGGCTTCATCAGTATCACTATCCTCCTTAGAGTCCTTGAACAAGAAGCCATTTTTGCCTCTCTGCTCTTCAGGATCGTAGTAAGGTTTCATGTGGAGGACGTGAACAATGTCTCTTCGTTTTAGTCATTCCGATGACAGCTCATAATCCTCGACTTCATATGTGACATCTGACAGGTGGCTATGAAATGATACAGACTAAAGTATTGCTTCAATAACTATTCTGATAGTCCAACTTTCCATACAGAGGTAAAACCCCATACCAGATATCCTAGGCAGTACACAACAGGTCGGTGTTTGTCGTTATACCGCTGACGGTCCTTTTCCTGGATGTCCAGTGTCTGTACGCGAGCCAGCTGTCTTGCTTCTTCGACCCTGGTGAGGAGCAGTTTCACGTAGTCATCCTGAGTGTCGTCTGGCTGGAACGGGAACGGTGTATCCGTTGTCGTCTCAGCTTCACAGCCATGGAGCAGGAAAAACGGAGTGAAGCCTATGGTGTCTTGTCTTGCGGTATTGTAAGCAAATGTCAGGAATGGCAGAATTGTATCCCAATCCTTCTGCTCAACATCGACGTACATCGACAGCATGTCGGCTAACGTCTTGTTAAAACGTTCTGTAAGACCATTTGTCTGAGGATGGTATGCAGTTGTCATTCTGTAGACAATGTTGCACTGTGACATTACCTCTGATACTAGTTTTGACTGGAATACTTTTCCACGATCAGATATCATCACACGTTGTGCTCCATGCTTCAAAATAATGTCTTCTACAAGGAATTCTGCAATGTCTGGAGCTTCTGCAGTCGGCACAGGTTTGGTGACAGCGTAGCGTGTGAGGTAGTCAGAGCAGACTATTATCAATCGGTTACCGGTTGTTGACTTCGGTAATCTCCCTAAAAGATCGATCCCAACTCAGTGGAATGGAGCTGCTGCAGGTGAAATCAGTACGAGATGCCCTGGAGGTAATTGCGGCACATGCTTTCGTCGCTGGCACTCTTTACAATGACTCACATAGTGCTTGACAGATCAGTAGTGACCTTTCCAGTAATACCTGCATCTGATTCTGTCTAGGGTCTTCACGAATCCCAGATGACCGGATATTGGAGCATCGTGGAAATATTTGAGAATAGCTGGCTGGAGATGAGCTGGAACAACAAGTAGCCATTTGGGGCCCAGTGGATCGTAGTTATTCTTATATAATGTTCCGCAATGGAAATCTCCATTGGTCGGTTCTCTTTTCTCCAAGGCCTCTATCGTTTTTAATAGTGCTGGATCTTCACGCTGTTCAGCTGTAACAGTACCTGAATACCACTGTAACGTCGTACTCTTGGAGTCTTCGTGCCCATCTTGCTAGTCGACCTGATGGATCCTTCAAGCTAATCAGTCAACACAAAGAATGGTGGTCTGTCACGATGGTGAATGGTTTGCTGAATAAATATGGCCGGAACTAGATAGCCCAGATAACTGCGAGACATTCTTTCTCAGTTGTAGAGTAGTTTATCTCGGACTTTGAAAGTACTCTTGATGTGTAGGCTATCACCTTTTTAGCACCTTCCTGAACTTGTACAAGCACCACACCAACCCCATAACCACTGGCGTCTGTGTGAAGTTCAGTTTCCACATTCTCATCGTACAAGGCTAGAACTGGTGCAGAAGTTAGAGCCTCCTTAAGTGCCCGGAATGCGCTTTCTTTTGTCTCATCCCAGTATAACTTGGTGTCTCCCTGCAGAAGGTCTTCCAATGGATGTGCCTTGTTAGAAAATCCTTTTATGATATGTCGGTAGTATGAGCACAGACCGAGAAAACTTCTCACATCACAAATGTGCTGAGTTGGAAATTCTGTCAGCTTCGTCAACCTCGATTTGCCAGTAACCTGTCTGCATGTCCATATTTGAGAAGTATGTAGCTCCTTTCAAGCAGTCTAAGGTGTCGTCAATGTGCGGAAATGGGTAGAAATCTTTCTTTGTGATTTTGTTCGACCACTGATAGTCAACACAGAATTGCCACGTGCCATCCTTCTTCTTTACGAAGACCACCGGAGATGACCAAGGACTCTTCAAAGGTTGAATTATGTCATCATGCAACATCTTCTACACTTCCTCCTGAATTAGCCATCTTTCAGCTGGCAACACTCTATATGAACGGTGGCTAATTGGTGGATGATTCCCAGTATTGGTGCTTTATCATGGGCCGTTACGTCTGACTTTTCTCCTGCTGGGGTGTGAATGCATCCGAAAATTGGTAGTATAGCTAACACCAGCTCGCGTTGTTTCTTGGTCAGTCTGGGCCCTATTGGCAGTTCCACAATTGTTTCCTCCAACTTGTTATCTGTACTAACAGCAGATCATGGGTCTCCATTGATGACGTTGAGCTCACCGTCCTGGATTGGTTCAGCTGTCCCGATACACGTTCGTTTTGGGATAAGTGACAATTAGTGATACAAATCTCACCTCGAACAAACAGTAATGCTTATGATAGCCGCTGGTATGTAAATTTCCTTTCTGAGCCTAATAAACTTTTTACTATTGACATGCACTTCACAGTTTAACCAATCCTCTGTGTTTTTGACTGGAACTGTTGTCATTGTCAACAGCAGTATCGGCACATTGTCAACAGCAAATAACTTCCCGGAAAATTCTGTATTACGTGTACCTGTCGGAACGACTTCCTCAATTTGCAACTCAGATCTTCCACAGTCAATGATAGCTTGGGATGCCTGAAGGAAGTCCCATCCGAGGATGACATTATGACTACATTCTGTTAAAATGACAAATTCAAACGGCTGGGTCCTGTTGTTGATGGTTATTCTTGCGACACAAGTTCCTGCTGGATGGACGTACTTTCCATTTGCGACCTTCAGCACAGTTGCCCCCATATCACTGAACATTGTCTTCTCTAATGTACGGTGGTAATTATCCAACAATACAGAGAAAAAAAGCTCCTGAATCAACAAGTGCCCGGACAGGTTGGCCACCGATTATGACATTGATGAGATTTCCCGACATCTTAGCAACTGTTGTCCATAGAGGATTTTCATCTGCGGCAGCCTCATCTCCATAGATCCTCGCCTCGCTTAGATTTCTGGTTGCGGCGGCTAGGGGAGCAGCTGGTACCTCTGTACGGTGACGGTGAATGGCAGCGGTGCGTCGGGGAGCGACCTTGTTCATGGTTCGGTGATCGGCCTCTTCCCATAGGTTGACTGAACTCATCAGCAGGTGACTGCCTGGGATAGAACTGCTCTGATGGCTGACGTCTTGTGGCAAAATAATTGTCGAATACTCGCCTTCTTTCTCTGCAGTAGCACACAACCTGTCCAGGGCGCCCACAGTGGAAACACAGTGGTGTGTCGTCTTCTGTCCTCCAGATGTCTGTTCTTCCGCAGGGTGTCATAGTTACCGGGGGAGATGGTTGTGGCCGCTTTGGCTGGTTCATAGGCTGCCATTTGGTTGCTGCAGTGTAAGTCATAGCGGGGCGATGCCATTCTTCACGTCGGGTGCGATTGGCGGGGCAGACAGGAGCTAATGTCTGAATTATCTCTTCCTCAGCCATGCTGGCTTCCTCGTCACTTACAGGGCTTACGTCCATGGCCATAATCTGATGCTCGCTCGGTCTAATAGACATGGCTGCCATAAACTGTTATAATTCTTCTTTCACAATGTGTCGTATGAGAGAAGTGAAGTCATTCTGGTCTTCCACAAAAGCCATAGGGACTACATTGAGGAGTCTGTTATAATTCTTTCGTCCAACCCTCCTTTGTTGCATCTCTTCAATACCCTGGCACCACTTGATGAACTCTTCTGTCGTAGCGGCGTCTTTTATCAGAAGAGCTTGGTACATGTCTTATGCAATACCCTTTATCAGGTGCATGATTTTGTCGGCCTCAGTCACATTCAGATTGACTATGTTACACAGGGCCAAAATATTCTTTATGTGTGACTGTGTCGACTCACCATGTCATTAGGCCCCGTTCTTCAGTTGTTCTTCCGCCGAGTGGATTTGTCGCTGGCGGTCTCCAAACATCTTCTTGAGTTTTGTCTGGAACGTTTCCTAGTCATTCAGCTTCTCTTCTTTGATTTAAAACCATTGCTGGGCTGTTCCAGACAGGTAGAAATAGATGTTGGCCAAGTGCAGGGTATGATTCCACCTTTTGTACTTGGCGACTCAGTCAAACCCTTTTAGCCATTTGTTGGGGTCCTGTCCAGTGTCGCCAGAGAACACCGACAGGTGTCTGATGTGCAGCTGGCTTACCGCTGGTTTCGTGTCCATAGTTCTTGTATTCTGGTTCTAGTCCGTGTAAGCGACGGCTTTTGCATTGCCTAATTGGAGCCATGGTGATGCAGCTGTTGCCCAGGATAACCGGCGCCTACACCAAACGATATCACGATGAAATGGAAGCAGGGTTGACTTTGAAGGCAGGATTGTCAACTGAACCCAGCACTTTACTTATACTGAAAGCAGGTTTATTGCAAACTGAACATACACGCAGCACTGACTGCCTCTCAGGCAGAGTGCTCTGCTATTTATACACAGAAATTAGAAGAATAGTTAACATTAGAAAATGTAGAAATTACAAGTGAATATAAGAAACATGTAGAACATTATGGAAATGATAAATACAAAGAAATAAATTTTTGCCAGTAGACGACCTTCAGTATCGCAGTTGGTGATGCTATCCATTGCGCCATCCTGGCAGTTTCTTAACTTGGCGTCTCGCGGCAATATTCTGTAACCTGTCTGCAATGATTCAATGAGGTATTTATTTACTCAGTTTGGCATTTTGAGGGTCACTGGGGATGATTCTCGGTGGAAGGTCTCTGTTCGCAAGGCAAATGAAACTGAAGAATTAAGTGTACACAAGAAATTTGTTGAACAAATAATTACATCAGGTTGTATAAAAAGTGTAAATGAATTGAATGTCTACACAGAATGTTAATTAAAGGCATTCTTTTTGATGGACCTGGACCAAATAAATCTGCCAATAGGCATCCTTCAGTGTAATTTTCATCTTTGATGTCCTGAAATAGAATGTAAATATGTATTTGTTGATTAACCCTAGGTTAAACCTTGTTGAAAAGTCCTAATATAAATTCATCATACATGTTGATAAGTATTAACTGATGGAAATAATGGTTTCAATAACATATGGTAGGTATTAATTAATAGGAATAAAGGTAACTTTCAATAGCAATACAATTATAAGTGTACCTGTTATTGTTCCTCGACCCGTTCAAGCAGCCTATTCATGTCATCGTCATCAAGCTTGTCCAAATGGTGGGTGTTTAGATCAACGTCCACAGTAATTTCAGGAAGATTTTCACATGATTGGCCATTGCAGGTTCCACAGACGACTGAACACTTCAAACCAGCTTTCCTACAGCTGCAAACATATCTGCTTCCTTTTTTGCAACTGCAAGAAATCATCGTAAGCAGGTTTGAGGGAGCTATTTCCGTCGACATTGTCTTTGGGAAAAGGCTTTGGGCTGTAGAAACCCATTCCCATTCGATCGGATTCTTCTTGTGACCCAGCCAGTGTTGCACCTGGTGGTATGTACGAAATGAATGCAGCTTTGCAACATGCGTAGAAGGAAGTCTGGCCAAGGTGAAACTGGCCTTGATTGCAGCCCTTGTGAAGAGCTGGTAGCACAAATTGTATAGGGTTTGACTAGATCTTTTAAAACCATACAAATCAACGAGGATTTTCTCTCCAGCTTCATCTACTTTAGCAGGTGTCACTGCTGGAGTAGAAAAAAAACTGCTGCTGACTCTTTAAGGTCGCCATGTTTCTTCAGTATCTGAAATAACTTCAATTTCCTTTGGCCAAAGAGGCATGACATGGAATCACAACCACTGAAGGCATGAGTGAAAGTGATCAGGTGACTCTCTGCAAATGTTGAGGTTTTGAAAGGAACACAAAAGGTGGACAGGAGGACAGGAGGGTAGACGGGGGAGGAGACTTCTTTTTTCTATTATTATTGGCCACTGGTTTATTGCCCGCTAGGACTGCCCTATGGGGTTAGGCTGACTCCGGCACACGAGACAGTCTGCACACCTGGAATTTTAGTTCCTCTGGCAAACATCATTCATACTACTTTATTACGACATAACAATGTTGTAATCCACTGAATTTCTTTAAAAAAATGCTCGTCATATTCCATATAACAAGTGTAGATAAATCATCATTTGCTTCCTATTTTATTATGTGTAGTCATTTCTCTATATACATGTTTCTCCCCTTTCAAAATATTAAAATAAACAAATGTTTACTGTGCTGATTCATTTTGGACTGGGTATTGTGGATATAAAGATAATTGCATATGAAAATTAGCATGAACTTCTAAATTCTGGAAAAGTTGTCAATATTTAAAAAGCTGTATCTGAGGAACTATTGTGCCTTCCGAGCTCATTTTGGTCTCAAACTGTAGCAAATTTAATGTAGTTTAAAAATGTGCTGAACAGTGTTTGTTGAAAATGTTCTCCTTCATGGCAGAAATGTGAAAAAAAACCGAAAAAGTGTGAAAATTTAGCAGTTTTTGGACTATTCAAAAGTGATCCAGGTGCCTGACACAGTCAAAAACTTGGATCTAGCATCTCGGACACATCACATACAAGGGGGGGGGGGGGGGGGGGGAAGAAAAAAAAAAGACAAGGAAACATACTACGCCCATTTGATGCAACCTAGACTCTCCCCCCCCCCCCCCCCCTTTTTCGTGACAAGGTTACTGGACTATTCTGGCCATTCTCTAGCAGCTATCTCTCCAGAGAGAAATAGTTCCCCCTCTGCTCTGGTTTTGCTCTCCCAGTTTTTCCCTCCCTACCTCCTGGGAAGAGGGCCAGGCTCTCCACCTTGGGGCAAAACACTTTCCTCATTACTAGTGTTCCAGGACTGACCGGGAAAGTTTTGTTGCTACCAAACTGCTCTTTTTATTGAATACATCAAAGATAAGTTTGATAAAGTTAAGTCACTTAGTAAGATGTGATCAGCCTCTCTACTGATCAAAACGTTATCGACCAGCCAGCCTATCTTAATGCTTCTGAACTTATAGGAGGCATCCCAGTATTAATCATCAACAGTCCTTAAATATCACCTAGGACACTATGTCCATAGGGAACTTCTTCAATCATACTAATCTGGAGTGGCACAGCATTCATTTCGTGCAGTTTTTCTGGGTAGAGCCCAAGGAAAATCATTTTGTCACTGGCACTTTCATCCTGGCTTCCAGAAAATGTCAGCCCTATGTCCTACCTCCCATGCACAATTTTCAATGTATATGTTTTGGCCACATGTTTTCCCAATGTGCGAGCCTTGTTTGTGGTGACTACAGCTGCCCTCTCCATTTGGAGAGCCCATCCACCCCACCAACCCAAGTATATAAGCCGTTGTGGACCACATTCTTCTTGCTCACTAGATTGTCCAGTGCAAAAAAGGAAAGGAAGATTCAAAACTCAAAATTCAAAACTCTCAATCATCCTACTCTGACACCCAACAGAAATGTGACTTTCTGCACACTGTACCTTTAATGTCTACCCTTGTCTCTGTTGCACCTCCTTTCTCCTCACTCCCTTCATGTTCCACTTCCCTTACTTTAGTTCTGGTGGTTCCTGTTAACTCCCGTCACAGAACTGCTCCTTTCCCTTGCCAAAAGAAGAAACAGTCTTCATAAGCACCTATTGGAGGTTGGGATTCCTCTCGGAGACCTTCTCTTCAGTATTCTTAGAATGAATGACAACTGAAGTCATTTGGGCGTGCCTTGTGATCCTCCTCCTAACGGAGGCAGGGGTTCCACCATTATGGACCTGTAGCCACAACAGCTATCAATATGTACTATGCGTCTGCTACATCCTAGAGCACCTGAACTTCCATGTTCTCTTTCCAAACATGGTGACCCATCTTTGACAGTGGCCAAGTCTTGTCACTCTTCTGTGAACTCCAGATTTTCCCTTTACCACCTCTTCTCTAGGTGTACCCCAGCCACAGCTGTCTCTTGATCTATCACAAGCTCCAAAAGACTTGGTCCATCTTGAAGCCCTCTGTCACCAATTCTTCTCCATTCTCAACATGTCCCAGGATTCAGAAGTAGTCTATACTTCTGGCTCAATGGTTACCAGTCATGTTGGATTTGCATACGTTTATGTGGAATGTATGAAATTCGCTTGCAGCTGGATTGCTGCAGTGTTTTCATTGTGGAGTTGGTAGCCATCTCTTGCACTCTTGAGCATAACTATTCCTGTACTGCTGAGACCTTCCTCTTCTGTAGTGCCTCTTGAGTATTTTACATGCTCTTGACCAAGGTTACCCTCACCATCCCTTCATCCTCATTATCCAGGATTCCTTTTATACCTTCAAACAATGTGGACACTATTGTGATATTTCTGTCTGTAGCTTCAAACATGGACACTTCTGTGGAGCTCCAAGTGACATTGGGGTGCTAGGGAATGAACTTAGTGACAGACTGGCCAAATTGGCTACCAGCAGACCAACTCTCAAAGTCGGTATTCTGGAAATAGACCTTCGTTCGTATTACGTCATCAAGTTCTAGGAATCTAGAAAACAGAATGGTGCACTCTGCGTTCATCGAAATAATTATGGGCAATGAAGGAGGAAATGAATTGAAGGCCTCAGGGGAAAATAGTGATAACCCTCATTCATAAAGTGTTGAAATATGATGACATGTATGTTTGAAAAATAGTTTCTATTACATATTTTAATATTTGTTTTAATATTTATATTTGCCATCTCTCTGCAGATTCATGTACTACTTGAAGAAAATAAAACATTCTGTTGGATATGATTGTTTGCACCAAATACATTAAAAATACAAAAGTTGAGGGCTATCATTATCTACCCCTGAGGTCTTCAATTATTGGAGGTCCTCCCTGTGGAATCATACAAGGACACCATTGTCCTTTGCCAGCTCCACAACACAATGGCCATACTCGGCTGACTCATGGTCACTGTCATTGTAGTTCCTGTTTGATGGTGGCCCACATTTTGCTGGACCATTCTAACCTACCCACTCTGTGGTGGGTTCTCAATCTTCTGACTCACTACCCCTGATGTTAGTGGATGATGCTTCCATGGTCGGTTTAGTTTTATTTGTGAAGGGTGCCTTTACCCCCCCCCCCCCTCCTCTCTCTCTCTCTCTCTCTCTCTCTCTCTCTCTCTCTCTCTCTCACAACATGGTCTGCCTCAGCTTTAGTGGCCTATTGAGTGATTGGCAGAACAACCTTTTGTCTCCTCTGCTCTGACTGGACTGCATCTGTCTTGGCTTCTTGGCTTGGTGGTCTGCTCCAATCACCACAATACCTGATCTTTTATTCTTCTTACTCCCCTCCCATCCACTCAAAGGTCTGCTTTGATTTTTGTGTGTCTTTCCCTGCTTGTCTTGTTCTGTCCATGTTGCTAATGTTTCCTGGTATTGTTGCATGGAGGTGCCTATGGTAAATGTTAAAGGGGGGGGGGGCATGGGTGACGGTATGTCTCCCCCCCCCCCCCCCCCCCCCCAAAATTGTGCAATCTGCCTCTTGGGTTTCCAACTGCTCCAAAGATGGGGCACCTTGCATGCCTTTCTTCCTGGTTCCCCCCTCTTCCTCCTCCTCCTCCTCCTCCTCCTCCTCCTCCTCCTCTTCTTCTTCTTCTTTCCCTTCTCTAGGCTTTGTTAACCTTCAGTAGACGTTGGGTCTTTCTTCCCCTGGGTTTTATGTGATAGGCCCTTCTTTGGCATGTAATTCTGTTGACTTACTTGTTGCAATAAACCACATTGTGGGAAGCTTGTAATTATTGTAACCTGCAATAATTGATGCCTACTGTTTCAATTATTACAGGATCTTATACATGTTAAACAAAATAGTTTTCTTTGTTCATCCAGTCTTTAATTTTGCCTGGAAGCCTCTTTGATCTTTTTATAATGTCATCTCATTTGTAAACCAAATACATAGCTGTTTCTTTTCATGTACCCATTTATTTGCGGCTGTGTTGTACAAGACTCATGTATTGTTGCTATAATGTCCATAAAGATTGTTACTAGCTGTCACTCTGTTGTGGAATTATTTATCATAACTGCCAAGTTATTATTGTGTTGTATAGTTTGAGCTAATATCTTTTTCTGCTACATTTAAAGTAGAAATTACATAGGAAACACAAGGTTCTATGTAATGCAGTAGAGCATTTTTAAACATATATAATGAGGATTAAAATTGATATTGTTCAAATAAATATAAAACAGAACATATTACTTACAGCAAAATATAGGTTATTTATAATTTTTACCCCTTTTGTCATTGCCATGTTAAATCTATTAGTGTGTGGCAAGTGGAAATGCAAATAACTTTTTAAGTCATGCAACCTCTCTGAAATTGAAACTTACCTCATTCTAAGATTGAAACATTAGCGTTAGATTTGATAAGGAGAGAGAGAGAGAGAGAGAGAGAGAGAGAGAGAGAGAGAGAGAGAGAGAGAGAGAGAATGTTATGAATAAAATTCACTACTGATAAGACATAACCGTTTTTTACATACAGCCTTGTTTTTCCTCTATAGATTTCTAGACAGCATTATCAGTATTATTTCTCAACAATTTTATGGTGATGGATAGCAACTCACTGTAAATATGATCACTGAGCCGTAGAAAAGTGTGAAGCAAAACTCAATCACACAACTAAAGTTTTTGGCCACAGCTTTTGTCAGGAACACACACACACACACACACACACACACACACACACACACACACAGTCATATAATCACACCACACACCAGGCTGAGTTATGGAATCTGTAGACAATGGTCATATATGTGTAAGTAGTGCCTGTATGAATGTTTGTGTATTATTTTTATGACGAAGGCTGTGACTGAACACTTTAGTTATGCAGTTGTGATTGTCTTTTCTTCATGCCTTTTTGCAGGTCAGTGATCATTTTCATGGTGAGTTGCAATCTATCTTTATAATATTGTTGATACTCCAGATTGATGTTTCTTAATCATATCTGTGACATTTTCACACTTACTAAATGAGCCCGTAATGAAGCATGCTGCTCTCCGTTAGATCTTTTCTATGTCTTCTATTAACCCTACCTGGTATGGATCACACACTGATGAGAAATACAGAAGCAATGACCGAAGAAAAGTTTGTTAGTTACTTCCTTTGTTAGTGGACTACACATTCTGAGGATTATTCTAATGCATCTCAGTTTGGAATTTGTCTTATGACTGATATGGTTGTTCCTTTTCATATCTCCCCTTATGTCTACTATCAGATATTTTATGGAAGTAACTGCTTCCAGTGTGCTACTGCATAGATATATAATAAAGGATGTTTCTTTCTATGTAAACACAGCACTTTACACTTCTTTATGTTCAGGCTTAATTGCCTTTCCCTACATGATGCATCACTATGCTGCAGATCATCCTACAAATCAGAAGATTTAACATGTGGCAAATGAAAAGGAGAAAAGAAAAAAAATGCTATCAAAAAAATCGCACTGATGTGTTTTATGGCCACTTTAGATATTTAGTTTTATAAGTTTTTGCAAACATTTTGGACCGAAATAATAATCTAAATAATAAAAAAATTATTAATGAGTGTCTGAAACCCTTTTAGGAACAAAAATTGTAGGTAGTGGCGGGATCTGAACCAATGACATTTGCCGTCACAATCCATAACGTTGCCCACTACACTACAGTTAACAGTTGGGAGATGCGTTCTTTAATGTCATACTATTGATGGCCGTGTTTAACTGATGCTAACATGGCATTTGTAGACGCTAGATTATCATTTATCGTACGAAGACCAACGTGTTTTTGTTAATTATTCAGTGCGCCATCACTTTGAAAGGACAATGTGTCAGTTACAATAATAATATCATCAAATATGCAATGCAAGATGGTGTATGCCAGAGAGAGTCCTGGGCGAGGAATGTCACATGACATCTGCGAACGACTGGTTTTCGTTAATTCAATGGAGGGTGTCAAAACTCCGCTATTTTTGCAAATATCTCTCAAACGATATGAGATATGAAAAGAACATAAAACAACAAAGTTGTATAGAATTTTCTCCTCTACAAATTCGATTATTCAATTTCCGCGTCAGATGAACCATTTATTTGCAATTAAAATTACATTACAAACGGATTTTTTTGGTATTACTAACGTATTTCTTGTCCGAAATATTTCATAAAGTGAGATTCTCGTCTCTGGTAGCCAACAATTATGTCTGTATTTTTTTGTGCCAATTGGTTGAACGGTTCGACCTAAAAAGTGGGAACGCGTTACAGCCAGATAGACATCGTCAAATCGCCGTTATTTTTGCAAATATCTCTGAAACGGTGCAAGATATGAAAAAAAAAAAAAAAAAAAAAACCATAGTAGAGCAAAGTTGTAGAGAATTTTCTCCTCTACAAATTCGGTTATTCAGTTTTCATGTCAGATGAATGGTTAAGCCGTTAATTAAGTGTAAGGTTAAAAAGGAAACAGCCACCAGTTGCAGGGTTGTACATTTATTAACAACTGGTTTCAGGCAATGATTGCCCTTCTTCACGTATATGTCTCCAATTATTCCAGTTTCCAACCTGCAAAAACAAGAGCAATTTGAGACATGTACCTGAAGAAGGGCAATAATTGCCTGAAACCGGTTGTTAATAAATCTGCAACTCTACAACTGGTGGCTGTTACCTTTTTAATCTACAAACCACAGCTGTTGCAATGTATAAAATATTCATACTTAAGTGTGTCATTTTTGCGAGTTTTGTACCAAGATTTAATTGTTGTCAATAGAAAACAGTTAAAATTTTAATTTTCTTGATTATACAAATAAAACTTCAAAGTCAGTGAAAAGAATTACAGCCTCCTTTAACTTCCTATGTTGTCGTGTAGTGATGATTGTACAAATGATGATAGATAAGATGGCTGGATTCAGATGCCATTGAGAAGACAGGTGGTGAAGCTGAGAATAGCACCAAGCTCCTGTTGTTCATGCCCTAACATACACCTTGTGTTTGTCTAGGAACACCAGCCAAAAATGCTGCTCAGATGGCATGCCCCTGCATACAGAGGAATAATATGAATTGGAGACCAAGGTGTCGCAACATTAAATGAGTTGTAAATGTTGGCCCTCTGAAAGGCCACAGGAGAAACGATCCATCTCATAAGAATGGATGTGATGGGCACAGTGACGACTGCACTGGGTGGTCCAAGTACATTGGTTCCTGGTCCAGCACCAACAGTGAATTAACCTGTGGGGGCTGCGTCAGCTGGAGAAGGAAGGAAGAAAGATTGGGGTTTAATGGCCTGTGAGTATTGTGGTCATTAGAGATGGAGCACATACTCAGATTGTTTTTGTTGGGGATCGTGAAGGAAATTGATTGGCCATGCTCTTTGAAAGGAAACATCTCAGCATTTGCTTGGAAGCACAGTGGTAGAGTGCCAGACTGTAAATCCATAGGTCATGGGTTCGATCTCCACCAAGTCCTGGGCTTTTTATCTGTCACTTTCCATTTCTTTGACCTCTGGCAATGTTGCTGATGTGAAAAATATCGAGTAGCACCTTGGTTCAGAACCCACGTTAAAACCCCCTATTACTGGCTGGGGTAGTCAGTTCGAAGGTCGGTCGGAAGATGGCATTGGATAACCACATCCAAATAGGACCATGTCTAGTAAAGCACTGTGGTGTTCCCACCAATCGTCAGATTGTTGACTGCTTTACTTTTTAATTTAGGGAAATCAAAGAAAACTTAAATCTGGAGGACTGTGTGAGCGGCCGTTAGGCGGCGCGCACCACCCATGAGTGCTGTCATCGCCACTAGAGCACTGCGCACAGTGATGCGCTCACCACACAGGCCACCTGCACAGTCAAGTCACACTAGTTTGGGACCGGAGCCGCAGCACACTCTTCAGTTGTGTCTTGACTGCGCTCCATATATATCCGAGTACTAGGTTGTGGTCTGGCATCTTACTCGGCTATGTCATAGTCTCAATTGGTTCATGCTTTGGTTTGTCTGTTCCATTTCATTGTCGTAGTTTGTTGCCTCTGGTTGTCTCGGTTAGTGTTGACTGTTAGTGGGGATGCTCTGCCGACGCCCTCAGTCGGTCGGTCGTTCGCAAGTTGCTCCCTACCCTTCGGTCTCAATAATTGGCACCGAGGTAAAAGGTTAATTAACGTCTCATGGATGACAAGCTTTTGCAATTTGTAGAGCAGCAACAACAACAGCTGCTCCTACAGCAGCAACAAACTGATTTGTTATGACAGGAAATTCTATTTCTGGCAGAATGCTTACAGGTTCAGGGTTCACAAACTGTCCAAGCGGTGGGCATGTCGTCTGCAGATTTCTGCCGACCCCCCCCCCTCCCCCAACATTTCCGCCATTTAAAAACACCAAATAGGATTGGGACACTTCCTTACAGCAACTGAAACAGCACTTTGCCGCATATCAGGTCTCTGATGATGCCCTACAATGGTCGCTTTTTCTTTATTGCGCTTCCCTCGAGACATTTTTCTTACTGAAGAAGTTGGCTCCCCTCTGCAATCCAGTGCCACTGATGTTCAAGGAAATGTGTGCATTATTGTCAACTTATTATTCACAATGATTTCACATTGTCCTATTGCACCTCAAATTCCATCAGTACCACAAACAACCAGGTCAATCATATTTGTCATGGGTGACAATCCAGTGCCACTGATGTTCGAGGGAATGTGCGCATTATTGTCAAATTATTATTCACAATGATTTCACGTTGTCCCATTGCACCTCAAATTCCATCAGTACCCCAAACAACCAGGTCAATCATATTTGTCATGGGTGACGGATTTGCGAGGACTGAGTCGGCGTTGTGATTTCACTTGCTCCAATCCGTCTTGTAAAACCTCCTGTGCACTCTCTCTGATCCATGATTCATTCAGTTGGCTCCAGATCCTGAAATGCATACGGCAGCCCTCAAGCTGGACGACCTCTCTCTAGAGGATGTCCTGAAAATTGCACATTCTTTCAAGATAGCACAGACGGCGAATGAGCGCCTTATGACTCGTCCTCAGGTAGCAACTGTACAATCACCACAAAGGGGACGTAACGCTCATAAGGACAGTTCGTGAACTGCAGGTCATCATTCCCCAGTGTAATTCTCATGCTACCAAATTGTTTATTTATCTCATAATAACAAACTGAGATGTCTGCTTCCAAGTGGACGCAGGGGCGACAGTCTCCCTGATGAACCTCACAATGTATGCCCATCTCAGCTACCCAGCGTTATACCCGCCCTCCTGCAGGTTGGTCATATGGTGACAGGTCTATCCCTCTGAAAGGTCAATTTACATCTTTGGCAGATAACAAAATGGTCACATGACCTGTAACCCTATTTGTTGTCAATAGTCACTCAGCTGGAAACATTTTTCGGCCTAGATGCCTTCTCACTGTTTGGGTTCTCCATCACAGATGAGGTGCAGGTCATCTCAAACACAGTTCCTTTCCAGGAACTCGACGACCTTTATGCCTCTTTTGCGTCTTTGTTTGAACCTGGTCCAGGGTGTGCCACCAATTTTGAGGCACTTATTACTTTACATTCAGATGCAGTGCCCCGTTTCTGCCGTGCCCATCCTCTTCCAGTCTTTCTATGGGTGGCTGTGAAGTTAAAACTAGACCGTCTGCATGCAGCTGGAGTCATTGAAACTGTCAAAACAAGTGTCTGGACCACACCCCTGGTATTGGTACTGAAGCCCAGTGGCGCCCTCCGCCTTTGTGGTGATTTTAAATCCACCATCAATGCCCAGGCACAAGTTGAAACCTACCCCATTCCACATCAAGAGGACCTCCTCACAGAGCTTGTTGGAGGCGAATACTTTTATAAGGTAGACCTGACTGATGCATATTTACAAATCCCGATCGATGTGAAATCTCAGAAAATCATGGTCATCAATATACCTTTTGCCTTTACAAATACAAATGTTTGCCCTTTGGGATTTCTTCGGCACCAGCCATCTTCCAGAGGTATCTGGACCAGTTAACCATGCCTATACCTAGTTGTGCCAACTACCTTGACGATGTCATTGTTCCTGGGGCTAAACACCAGGATCACTTGCATAATCTCCGCACTCTCTTTACTATGTTGCGGGATGCCAGGCTCAAGTGCCGCCTCCATAAATGCCAGTTTTTCCAGGGACAGGTAGAATACTAGAGCCCGTCAAAACGGCCGCCACTCCCACTCGGTTCCCGCTGCGCTCGCGCCTCGCTTTCGACGGCTGACGGCGGGTAAAGGGTTGGTAGAGGGGGAGCGATGACGTCACAGTCGCGAGAGCGAGACGTTTCGGGCAGGACGAGTCACGATACTCCCGGGTTCACGTCGCGCCCGTCGGGCCGAGCTGAGCTTGGCTGAGCCGCCTCAGCCTAGTCGGCGCACGCCGCCGGCTGCGTGTTCACACAACGAGCCGGACGTACCTGAGACAAAAAAGGGGGAAAATACACTTTTTCGATTTTCACGTTGTAAAAATTGTTCACGGTATACAAGACGACGCTACATCGTTTTATGAAATTAGTTTTTCCTTACTAGCTTTGCCTTGCCTGTGAAAAAAATAAAAAGGCTAATTTCTATTCCGCACGAGTTTTTAGTTCCGTAACGCTCCTCACTCGATTTTGATGAAAGTATTTGGTTAAAAAATCTGATTTTTGGACACATTATAGTAAAACATCTAAGCTTTCGTATAAGACACTCACCTTTTCGTAATTCCTAACAGTCGTTTTCAAATGACGCTATTTCTCAAGTATATGCACTTGATTTACAAATGGTGTATTGAAAAAGTTAGATAGCGGGCAGGTTACTGTTCTATGATTTTTAGACCATATATTACAGCGAGTGAAATGGAGCTAAAAGAACAAAAAAGTTTTTGAAATGGTATTCACACTGATATCTACCACCTTTCACAAGTAATTGCAAGTTATCTGAGGGCCCTCGGGCCGCGATCACACGTCTACGAACTCAGCCTGTGTTGAGCGTAGCGTGAAGCACTGCAGTGCTGAAAAATCTGAATTTCTGGCTACGTTTGTCGGTCCCTCATGATGTGTTAAAGATCCATAATCAGAGAACAATAATGAACTAATTTTTCTTGGGTGGCAACCGATTACAATGGACAACTATCTGCTACGGTCTTACAGCAGATCGTACTTGACTTTGGGAGGCATACATCTGATTTTTTCCACATAATACAATTCATGGAATTTATATTTCGTGTTTGGAACTAGAAGAGAAGAACAAAGTAATGTAAACGGCGACTTCGCTCATAATGGACTGAAATAAAATTTTGTGACATTACAATTAACGGCTTTCTAGTTGCAGATGAACGAGAAAGTCAAAAGATATTTATATTTATTGATGCATCTACTACTAAGACACAATATATACCTTTTCGCTTTTGTAGCTTTCGAAAAATGTGTTCCCACAGGTGAAAATAATTGTATACAGTGTGTCCGACATAAATGCGGTACTTTCACGTCTGAGATGAAAGTAGGAATGAACTGAGTTGCTTTTAGTAACCTGTCTGAGGCGAAGAACGTTTCTACGAACATTTTGCTGTATCATTTGAAGACAATTTTCTTTGTCTGCAAGATGGTACTTTCGAATTTTCAACATACGCTGGTTTACTTTAGCCTCAGACACTGTAGGACAGGTCAGTAAAGGATGAGAAGCGTCTGTCACTTTATTCTTTTTTTTTTTTTTTTTTTTTTTTTTTTTTCCTGAGGGGGGAGAGCTTGTCCCCAGCTATAAGGAATCCCAACCCACTGTCAGCAGAAGATCTATTGCTGGCCACTTCAAGAATCCCGCTAACAGTTCATTGATTTTATTGTATTATATATTAAAAGAATCTACGAAAACTAGTCAGTCGGACAGACTAAACTACCCAGCTGATTTCCTTCATTTTTGTGTAAAACTTTTTCTACACTCAAACGGTATTTCCTTCTGTGTATTTCTTATGGGGATGTCCTGGGTGTAAACTAAAGTCATTCTGTCAAGCCGTTCTATCCGACCCATTTCCTTAATTTTCGCTTTAAGCGAAAGGTATTTATTTGCAGAGTTGTCATCAAGTATCATAATTAACTTAAGTCTCTCCTTCGTTTACTTTCATTCAAACGCGGGATCCTTCTGTCCTTGCATTGAATATTTTAATCGGTTTGTTTTAGGATATCTTCGGTTCTAAATAAAGTACACAGTTCTCTTTGATCTAACAACGCTCAACGGATCAAGATCTTTCATTTGTGCTTTTAAACACTTGCACGGATTGATTCTGAAGAAAGCTATACGTGAACATTTAACTTTACTTCCATGTCTTCCCAACGTTTTAGTCATTCCACTAACGGTGTGAAGTATTTGCACGGGTCTTATTCGAACGGGTCCTCTATCTTTCTTATGTATTAAAAGAATCTATTTTATAATTATAATTGATTTTAAATAAGTGTTATGAATTTAAGAAAACACAAGCTTATATAATATTCTGTATACTGTTACTATCTATAATAAATATTTTTAAATGATAAATATTTAATTTTACTTATTTCCATTTCACATGACTGGCTACTAATGCTGCAAAGTATTTGCACAGGTCGCCTAGTTTTATTACTACTGTTGTCACATTGTAGTGAACCGTCTAATTTTATTAACATAAGAAATAGTTGGTAATGCACTCATTCCATCCATATAGACTAACATTTAGGAGAGTATTTCCTTCCCTTAACATTCGATATCTTTAATATTCCCGGCGCGAGCCGGCGCCGGCACGAACCGATTGGGTTATGGTGTTGCTTCTGCAGCACAAGTATCACAAGCCTCCAGCCTGCTTTCAGCAGAAGCTCCTCTGCATGATTTTTTTTTTCAATTATACTTGTGATAATATGTTTATTTTTCTTCTATTACTATTAATTCTGTAAAATGAATTTAAAAAATTAAGAAATGTTTAGTCTTTCACATAAGGAAAAACTCTCCTAAATGTTAGTCGAAATTAATGGGATGGGTCCATACCACATATTTCTAATGTGTTTATAATTCTATGAGTCACTACAGTGTGCAAACAATAGTAATAAAATTACAAAATCAATTAACAGTTAGCTGGCTCAAAGTAGATGGCAGTGAACAAGTACTGGTCACACCTGTGTTTCCTTCGATCTTCCACTGACAGTGGGTGACGATCCCTTGTTGCTGACCACAAGCCCACTAAGAACCAAAAAACAAATCACAACATGAAACAAATGACACCTGCTTCTCATCCTTTACTGATCTGCAGTGTCTGAGGCTAAACTAAATCAGCGCGTTTTCCTTTCATTTAAAGTATAAAAATCGATATGAAAGTACCGTGGAGACAAGGAAAATTGTGAGATTCAGGATATGTTCATAGAAAAGCAGTTCCCATCAGATAGCTTCCTAACAAAATAAATAAAAATTCCGAGAACTGTGTAGAGTTCTTTGAAAGTGGAGATGAGCTGAAACATGGTACAGCGTGTACCACATAAATCTGGCACACCTGACGTACCCCCATGGCTATAAGTTGCAGCATCCCTTAGCAGGAGGTAACTAAATGTCTTTAATTTTACTGTTATGTACTCCTACTTTAGTCTCGGTCTGAGGGATAGAGCTTTTATGTGAGACACTGTATATAAATTGTTTCACCTTGTGGTAGAACATTTTCTGGGAGTTACGAAAGCAACAATTAAAAGAAGGTTCAAATGTTTGTTAAGCTTATGGGACTTAACAACGGGGTCATCAGTCGCTAAACTTACAAACCACTTATGAACTACCTTATACTAAAGATGACACAGGTATCTATGCCCGAGGGAGGATTCGAACTCCCGACCGTAGCGGCCGTGCAGTCTGTGACTGGTGCGCCGAGGACCCCTCAGCCACCGCGGCCAGCTTAAGAGAAAGCTAAATAGTGTAATCTTAGGTGTAGATGCATCAATTAATGTAAGTATATTTTTGGGTTTCTTCCGTTTATTATCCTCAACTAGAAAGTCATTTAATAGAATTTCAGAAATTTTATTTCAGTCCATCAACAGCAAATTCGCAGTTAACATTAATTGTTTCTTCTCTTGTAGTTTGAAACACGAAATGTGTATTACATCAATTGTACAATGTGGACAACAAACTACTTGTATACCTCTTAAGTGAAGTATTACCTCACATAAAACCATAGCAGATCACTGTCCATTGTAATCGGTTGCCACCCGAGAAAAATTAGGGTATTGCTATTTTCTGGTTATGAATTATTAACACATCACGAGGGACAAACATACGTGGCCAGCAAATAATTTTTTCGGCACTGCAGTGCTTTACGACACACTCAACACACGCCGAGTTCGTAGGCTTACTGTCGCGGCATGATGCCGCTCAGATAACTCACAATTACTTGTGGAAGGAGGTAGATATCAGTGCGACTACCATTTCAAAAACTTTTCTGTTCTTTTAGCTCAATTTCACTTGCTGTAATGTATGGCCTAAAATGCATAGTACAGTATGCTGCCCGCTATCGAACTTTTTCAATACACGATTTGTAAATCAAGTGCCCATACCTGACAAAAAGCATCATTAGAAAACGATTGTTACGAATTTCGAAAAGGTGAATGTTTTATTGGAAAGCTAAGATGTTGTACTATCCTGTGTCCAAAAATCAGATTTTTTTAACCAAATACTTTCATCAAAATCGAGTGAGGAGCTTTACGAAACTGAAAACTCGTGCGGAATGAAAAGTAGACTTTTTATTTTTACACAGGCAACGCAAAGCGTAAAAGGAAAAAAATAAGTTGATAAAAGGATGCGATGTGGTCTTATATACCGTCAAAATTTCTTACAACTTGAAAATCGAAAAAGTTGTTTTCCCCCTGTTTTTCGTCTTGGCACATCCCCGCTCGGCTCGGCCCAGCCGGCAGTGTGAATGCACCGCCGTAGACGTGAGCCGGACGGGCGCAGTAATTAACGGCGTCGTGAGGGGGCCTGGCCGTGCGCATGCGCACTGCTGTCGGCTGTTCCACGTGCCAGTCGGGAGTACCGAGACTTCTCGCTCCCGAGACTGCATTATCGGCACGGCCGGCTCCCGGGTGTGGCGGTCTCGCTAGCCGCTCCCTCTGGCGGGATCGAGCGGGAGCCAGGCCGCGTTTGACAGCCTCTATAGAATACCTTGGCTACTTGCTCTCCAAAGACGGAATCCAGCCCATGGATCACAATGTTTCTGTGGTAGATACTCTACCATGCTCCCAAAACATACAGGAGTTGCAGGTGTTTTTGGGGAAGGTGAAGTATTATGCAAAGTTCTTCCCACAAGCAGCCCACATTATGCACCCACTCAACTGTCTGTGGAAGAAAGGTGTGGAGCTCTGGTGGTCAGATGCCTGTGACCATTCCTTTACACAGCTAAAGTACCTGTTGCATTCGGCACCCTGCATTACACCCTTTTATCCATCACGTCCCCTTGTTTTGACAGTGGACGCATCTCCCTATGGTATTAGAGCAGTGTTGGCACATCACGATGATGATAGTACTGAACAACTGATAGCCTATGCATCTAAGACTCTGACACCTGTTCAAAAGAACTACTCTCAAATAGAAAAGGAACCATTGGCGATTGTCTATGCTGTTAAGAAATTCCATGTGTATCTTTTTGGGGCAAAGTTTACCCTCGTTACAGACCACAAACCATTGGTAGCTCTATTTGGGCTGCACTCTCGGCTCCCAGGGTGTATAGCCCAAAGACTCAAGCGTTGGGCTCTTTTCCTTGGTTCATACAACTACACCATTACGTACAAGCATACTACACAACATGCTAATGCAAACACTCTTTCTTGTCCGCCCTCAGGACCTGACCCAGCATTCGACCGACACGAAGTCTCCTGTTTCCATATTGACCTTGAATGGGAAAATATTGCAGTGGACACACACCAGGACCCTCTCTTACAACAGGTCATACATCATGTGCTTTGTGGGTGGCCTACATACTTTCTGAAATCGACGGATCCACAGCTATGGGCCTGGTCCCATCTCTCTCATCGATTGTCTGTCATTGATGGTCTTCTCCTGCTTGATGCAGATGGCGATACCCACTGGGTGGTTATCCTACCTGCCTTATGCCCACAGGTTCTTGATCTTCTCCATCGTGGGCACTGGGGTACGTCACGTATGAAATCCCTGGCCAGGAGGCACATTTACTGGCCAGGATGGAACAAAGACGTGGAGGCCGTCATCTGCCTTTGTTCCACTTGTGCTACGCACCAGGCTGCCCCGGCTCAATCTTTCTCTCCCTAGTTTGTTCCATGTCACCCTTGGGACTGCACCCATCTTGATTTTGTGGGCCCCTTTCTAGGATCTATGTGGCTTATTGTCATCGATGCATATTCCCACTACCCCTATGTGGTCAGCATGGCGTCCACCACCACGACCGCCACATTAAGCGCCCTCACACAAATTCTTGCTATTGAGGGTCTGCCCCGTACCATTGTATTTGAAAATGGGCCCCATCTTACGGTGACGACCTTTGAGCAATGTTGTGATGCCAATGGCATAAAACACCTATTTAGTCCCCCATTCCACCCAGCCTCCAATGGCACTGCTGAATGGCTGGTGCGAACATTCAAACAACAAATGTTGAAATCCGTGGGCACGTCTACCACCACCACAGCAGCCCTCACATTATTTCTGAGTACCTATAGAACTACCCCTAGCCAGGATCGTAGCCCGGCAGAACTCCTCCACGGATGACAGCCATGCACCCTTCTCCGTCTGTTGGCCCCACAGCCCTCGGAACCCAAGACCCGGTACACTGGGCGATATGCTACAGGTTCCACTGTATGGGTCCATTCTTATGGAACAAAGCCCTCATGGGTGCCGGCTACAGTAGTAGCTACTTACGGGTGACACCTCTTCTCAGTCAACACTCAGAGGGGTTTGGAGTGCCGACATACTAACCAGCTCCGTCCCTGGTTACCTGCATCACGCCAATCAGTAGCCCACCCAAACATCGAGCCCCCACCATTCCCAATCCTCCAACCCCATGGATACAATCTGCACTCTGGGGCGTTGTCAGTGGCTCCAGTTGATGCAGGTATGGAGATGGAACACTCCCATCCACAACTATGCTCACAGGGCAGATCACCCTTGGACACACCTCAATCACAGGGGTTCCATATGCGCTTCAGGGCAGTGTTGTTGACCCCAGGGAACACGGGCATGGAAGTGGAGACCTTACCTCGACATTAGCACCTATCCGAAAGCTCCACATCTGTTCCCTGACTTCATGGGCTCTGCCACCGGGATGCCAATCATGCCATCAGTACACCTTCCAAAGCACCATCCTGGGTGCGTCTGTCCCTATGTGCCCATTTCAGGGGGGAGGGTTCATGTATCCCGGCACAATGAGCACGAGAGCCCGCCACACCACGTGGACTGCGACAGCGCCCATTAGGTGGCACGCACAACCCGCGAGCATTGTCATCGCCACTAGAGTGCTGTGCACAGTGACGCGCCCTCCGCGCAGGCCACCTACGCAGACAGCCGTGCTATTTAAGGGCCGGAGCCGCAGCATGCTCTTCAGTCGTGTCTCGACTGCACTCCGTATACGTTTGTGTACTAGGTTGTCGTCTAGCATCTTACTCAGCTACGTCACGGTCTTGATTGGTTCACACTTTGGTCTGTCTGTTCCATTTCGTTGTCGTCGTTGTTTGTTGCCTCTGGTTGTCTCAGTTAGTGTTGACTGTTAGTGATGATGCTCCACCGGCTCCCTTGTTTGGTAGGTTGTTCTCTAGTCTCCCGGTCAGTAGTCTGGTTTGACGTCGGACAAAATTCTGCCAACGCCCTCAGTTGGTCGTTTGTTCGCGAGTCACTCCTGATCTGGTTCGACCTTCGGTCTCAATACATACCAACTCTGCTACCAAGTTACCAGCTGTAATCATATTGATTGCGCTTTGCCACTACAGTTCAGTCATGTTTTGGGTCACATTTGTGTATGGGCATCACATGCCTATTAGATATATTGAGGGTAATTTAAGGACTGTGTGATTGTAAGACATGAGCCTTCATTCTGTTGTCCAACCCTATTATTCAACTTTCAAGAAGCCTCAGCCAATGAGAAAGTCTATGCCAGGTAGTGCACAGGTATCCGGGCCATGCAATATTAGTCGTGGGAGACTTCAACTTAAAAGTATAGATAGGTACCTGTCTCGTTTCATTTCTTGTGAACTATTATTCGACACTTTTTTCTGAAAACTGTTTTGAGCAGTTAAACTGACAGACCACACACAATGAAAATATTTTAGACCTTACAGCTACAAACAGGCCCGATCTTATTAACGATGTCAATGTAGAGACAGGAATAGCGGTCATGATATTCTCATAGCGTCAATGGTGACCAAAGTTAATAAACCAATCAAGAAAGCTTGGAGCATGTTTTTGTTAGAAAGAGCTGATAGCAATTGTTAGCAGCACACTTAGAAAATGAATGGAAAGCTGAAGTTCTAAATTTAACCTTTAAGAAATCAGTCACTCGGGAGGACCATACAAACTTACCATCATTTGATCAACACACTAACTCCCAAATGGAGGACATAGTAATAGGTATTTACAGTGTAGAGCAGTAGCTGAGAGAGCTGAATACAAAAAAGTCTTCTGGTACAGATGGAATACCAGTTCAATTTTACAAAGAGTATTCTGTGGCATTGGCCCCTTACTTGCATTTATTGCAAATCTTTAATTCAAAGTTCCTTTGAATGGAAAATAGTGTAGGTGACTCCCATTTATAAGAAAGGTAAAAGAACTGGCCCACATAATTACATGCCAGTATCGTTGACATCAGTTTCCTGTAGAATTTTGGAACATATTCTCAGCCCAAATATAGTAAATTTCCTTGAGATGGATAAGATGCTTTCTGTGAATAAGAATGGTTTTAGGAAACATCATTAGTATGAAACTCAGCTTGCCCTTTTCTGACATGACATCTTGTCAGCCATAGGTGAAGGGCAACAGGCAGATAGTGTTTTTCTCAATTTCAAAAAGGCATTTGACAGGGTGTCACATTGCAGGCAGCTAATGAAGATATGAGCTTGTTAACAAGTTCACAGATTTGCAACTGGCTGGAAGACTTCCTAAGTAATAGAACGCAGTACGTTGTTCTCGACGGCGAGTGTTCATCAGAGACAAGTGTATCATCAGGCGTGCCCCAGGGGAGTGTGATAGGACCGCTATTATTTTCTATCTATATAAATGATCTGATGGACAGAGTAAGTTGTAATTTGCGGCTGTTTGCCAATGATGCTGTGATGTATGGGAGGGTGTCATCTTTAACTGACTGTAATAGCATACAGGATGACTTAGACAAAATTTCTAGTTGGTGCAAAGAATGGCAACTGGCTCTCAATGTAGAGGAAAGTAAGGTGATGCGCATGAGTAGGAAAAACAAACCTATAATGTTCGAATACAGCATTAGTAGTGAGCTTCTTGATGCTGTCGTGTCATTCAAATATCTAGGCGTAACATTGCAGAGCGATATGAAATTGTTAATTGTTCTAGACGGCAAGTCTTCATCAGAGATGAGTCTATTATCAGGTGTGCCCCCAGGGGAGTGTGATAGGGCCATAATTATTTTCTATCTACATATGATCTGATGGACAGAGTATCCTGTAATTTGCAGCTGTTTGCTGATGATGCTGTGTTGTATGGAAGGATGTCATCATTAATTGACTGTAATAGCATTCGCATCATTTAGACAAAATTTCTAGCTGGTGTGAAGAATGGCAGCTACCTCTAAATGTAGTGAAATATAAGTTGATGCACATGAGTAGGAAAAACAATCCCATAATGCTCGGACACAGCATTAGTAGGGAGCTTCTCGATACAGTCGCGTTGTTCAAATATCTTGGGCTAACATTTCCGAGTGATATGAAACAGAATGAACATGTAAGGACAGTTGTAAGTAAGGCAGACAGCTAGCTTCAGTTTATTGTGAAGATTTTGGGAAGATGTGTCACATATAAAATGCTTGTACAACCACATCTTGAGTATTACTCAAGTGTTGGGACCCGCAGCAGATCAGGTCAAAGGAAGACATGGTAGCATTTCAGAGGTGAGCAGACTTCTCATGTAAAGATCACAAAGACAAGATAAGAGAAATTAGGGCTCGTACAGAGGCATATAGACATTATTTTGTCCCTTGATCTATTTGGGAGTGGAATAGGAAAGGAAATGCCTAGTAGTGGTAGAGTGTATTCTTCACCATGCACCTTACGGTGGTTTGCGGAGTATATACGTAGATGAAGAGATAGGCCTCTGCCAAATTGATTATAGAAAAGAAGTATCCCCGCGACAATGTGGCTTAGCAATTCCTCCTGGTGTAGCTACGGACCAGTGTTGACAATGTATTGTGTGTTAATTGTGACCTTGACATCACCACAGAGCCGCAACTTACCCATCCGTTTATTGACTACAACCAGTGATGTCAATTACTTGCTGAAAGAAATACGGTGAATAACACTGAAGTCTGTGAGGTAGTGTAATTTCTCTTCAGTTTGGTTGCTTAAGGGAACAGGCAGCTGGTGAACCAGGAAAAAGCCGTGGTCCCATTGAAGGTTTCATTGTGATGTGGGCCTGAAATCATGTCGTGCAGCCCAACCCTGTTGTAAATAAGGAACAAAAGTTGGTGTAGAGGATGTTCAGTTGTGAGTAGGGGACCTGGTCTGAGATTAAATTGAACTTTTCCAAAATGGAGAACACGAACAACCTGAACATGTCTGTATCAAAAAGATTCTCTCTGGACACATTATCTACCACAAGAAATGTTAATGGTTGTGCCATCTTGTGATATGCTGCATGGGAGATGATCTGTCTCGACACTGGAATCCGTTGTTTGGTATAGCTAAGCAATTTGTGAGTGTCACAAAGGAGGGGCGGAGAACTCAAGTCAACATAGGTTTGTCAATTTAACAGAGTGACTGTAGCACTTGTATCCACCTGCATATCTAGTACCTGGACGTTTAGAAGTAGTTTAGAAGGAGAAACTGCCAATGTTGCAACACAATGGAGATCTGTATGTGTACCCTGATTCTGCAAAGGTGAGTTTAATTTGCAGATCAACGAAATGATGTTTCTTGTGGCCCTGATGACACTTAGCCAAATGCCTAAGGACAAATGTCACAGTCAACATATACAAAACGAAGAAGACATGAGGGCAGGGGGAAACACACAGGACTCTACATTGTATGTTGCTGTGGGCATTGTGCCTGCAGCTGCTGCTGCATATGACGCCTACCTCTTCACTGCGGGAACCAATGTTAAATCACAGCAAAATCATCACTAGGTACTAGGTTGCTTGTCTGCTATCAGTAGGCAAGGGGAGAGGACTGAACAGCAAGCCTCCATTTGATTACCCACTTACCTTGCCACCTCTGAAGGTTGCTGAATTTTTAGAACCTTTGACAACGAAGGGTTGTCACATTGCAATGCAGGCTCCCTAATGTCGCTGCCAGGCATAGAATAGATAATTATATCTCCAACTATCTGGTCTGTCTGTGATTCTTTATGAACATTGGTTACAAAATTGAAATGGCAGCTGAGGCCATGTAACTTGACCACCCATGCCTGATGTTACTGGTGCGGCCATTTACATCTGTAGAATTCCACTCTAGAAGCTACAACATGTGTATGTTGAGGACTGCCACGGACACATAACAACCAGGGTCCTACAAGGGAGCAGGTTGACCCAACAAATGGTAAATCCTCACTGAAACCCAAGAAAGAAAAAGTGCATGGTCAAGGGTGTGTGTGTGTGTGTGACACAAAAATGTTGAAAATATTCCCTCAAGCACTTCTCGTAAACCTCCCATTCCTCAGCAGCCTCCTATTAAGCTGGAAATGACAGAGGGTATGTGAATGAGGAAAAAAATGCTGGGACCCAGACATCACTGAAGCTGGGGACTTTAATATATGAGTCTCAATTCTCCAATGCTGTGATGAAGACACATTTCTGAAATTGCACCGCTGCATCAAGAGTCTGCTGGTGGCCAACAAGCTAGCTTAGAAATTTGTCTAATAACGTATCTGTCATTGCGAAACAAGCTGACATGGAGAGATAAAAACCTATTGAGCTGGAAGAAAAACCCGTGGAGCTGGAACCCTCTAATCACCAATGAGTGTTGTAGTAAACACAAACTGACAAATAAGTTACTAAAAACAAGGAGCCTTCATCTGTCATACACAAGCACAGAATAGATTACTATGATAACTGTACTGAGCTGCACCGTGCTCTGCCCTAAGCAGAGTTCATATAGGGTATGTTATGCATGCTAGACTGTGAGTGTGTACCTGGTGACAGCCATCATAAGGACAAGTTCAGAGCACATGACTTGGAAACACATAAAAAACTGAGTACATCCACCTTGCAAACAGTGCACGACAGACCTGAACAGTGACCCTTCAAAGTGCTAGCCAACCTCACAGACCGCTTAGGTTTGGAGATTTGATGGTGACTTTGTCAGGATCATTGGTCCCAAGAAGTAACCAATTTTCTGTAATTGGAGATTTAATTAGTCAATTAGAAAGCTGTATATGTAAATTTTATGACATGTAATTAATTATTGTGCTCTTGTAAAATATTCTCTAGATGTGTTCATGTAATAATATTTTCTGAGATTATTTTTTTGTTTCCTGTTGTTAATCATCTTACCTTGCAATGGGTCATTATTAAACTACCATCTCATTAGTGTGCTTCCCCGCATCAAAAAAGAAAAACATTATTTGTGTTGGTGCTGTATTTACTTCCCTGTTATTAAGGGAGTTGAAGGTCTGAGTGAATATATGTGTACATTTTTGTTCAATATATAATTCCTGTGTTGTCCTAAAATTCATTCTGAAGATACTTGAATAGTTTAATAGAGTAAATTTCTTTTTATTGTCTCTTGTAGACCTGGTCATCACCAAGACCTTTCATTCACCGCCTGCGTCTGTACAAATCTGACGCAGAAATAAATTTGATGAAGACTTCATGTGAAATAGCATCTAAAGCAATTGCAACAGCAATGTCCAGAACAAAGAATGGATTAACAGAACATCAGCTGCAAGCTTGTGTTGATTATGAATGCCGAATGCATGGGGCACAGCAACTAGCTTATCCTCCAGTAGTAGCTGGTGGGAATCGTGCCAATATTATTCATTACATTAACAATGACCAGGTTCTGAGAGATGGAGACATGGTACTGATGGATGCAGGTACAAATTTCTGTGTATATATATGCCTAACTAGTTGCCTAACAGTAAACTTACAAATACATAATTGCCATGACAATTTGATAAAGACACAGTACAATTATTGTACGTCATAAAATGTACTGTAACCCTGACCTATTGTGCTGAAGTTATTGAAAGTGTATTTAGCAATCTACATAATGCATTGTTATCTTTATTCCTTCCACTGATTAGTCAAATGTGCTATCATTTTTTAAATAATAGAGGAAGAAAAACAATGAGTGAAAGGGTAAACTAGGAATTAAGTATAGTGATTTTACCAAGATTAATAGTAATAGTTTGTTTTTGAGTAGACAGGTGTTTCCAGTTTTTGCACAATATTTTGACAACCAACCCAGCCATCTTCTTCATCTACATCTACATAGATACTCTGCAAATCACATTTACGTGCCTGGCAGAGAGTTCATTAACCACTTTCATAACTTTTCTCTACCGTTCCATTCTCTAATAGCGTGCGGGAAGAAAGAACACCTAAATCGTTCCATTTTCGATCTGATTTCTCTTATTTTATTGGGATGGTCATGTCTCCCTAAGTAGGTGGGTGCTAGCAAGATATTTTCACATTCATAACTAAAAGTCGGTGATTGAAACTTCGAAAACAGATCACGCCACAATGAATAACGTCTTTCTTTTAATGATTTCCACCCCAATTCATGCAACATTTCCGTGACGCTTTCCCCCCCCCCCCCCCCCCCCCCCCGTAACGTAATAAAACAAAACGAGCTGCCCTTCTCTGAACCTTCTCAATGTCTTCCGTCAGTCCCACCTGGTGAGGGTCCCACAAGGGGCAACAGTACTCCAGGAAAGGACGCACAAGTGTGATATAGGCAGTCTCTTTGGTGGAGCTGGTGCATCTTCGAAGCGTTCTGCCGATAAAACGTTACCTTTGGTTCATCTTCCCCACAATATTTCCTATGTGTTCTCTCCAGTCTAAGTTGTTCGTAATTGTAACTCCTAGGTATTTGGTAGAATCTACGACCTTAAGGTTTGACTGATTTATCGCGTAATTGAAGTTCAGCAGATTTCTTTTAGTGGTCATGTGTATTACTTCACACTTTTCTTTATTTAGTGTCAATTGCCAATTTTCGCACCATGCAGAAATTTTGTCTAAATCGCTTTGCAGTTGCTTTTGATCCTCTGTTGACTTCACTAACCGATAAACGACAGCATCATCCGTAAACAGTCTAAGGGACCTATTCAGATTGTCTCCTAAATCATTTATAAACACGAGGAAGAGTAGGGGACCTATAACGCTTCCTGGTGGAACGCCAAATATCACTTCTGTTTTACTCGATGACTTACCATCAATTACAACGAACTGTGTTCTTTCTGATAGGAAATCGTGAATCCAACCGCACAATTGGGGAGATATTCCATAAGCACACAATTTCATAAGAAGCTGCAGGTGCAGTAAGTTGTACTGTTTTGTATATTTGCTACCTGTACTCTAGTCACACTATGATCTATTGTTCTCAACCTTCTATTTATAGCTGACTGAGAGTTTGTTTTGTCTGTTGACACCCATTATGTCTTTTAATGCTGGTTGATTTTTAAAGCCTGTACTGATATTTTTCTGAAATGCACATGTCTTTAGTACTTCCCAACTATAGTGGGTGTGACAGCTAGTGAGGTCTTAATAAAATGAGTGCCAGGCCTAAGCCTTCTTTAAGTGGAAACTTACATCCTTGTTTATCATACTTTCCATCTCCTGCTGTTACTTCATTTCATGATTATATTTGAGACAGTGCTTGTTGATAGATGATTTGGTTCATTATTATAATCAGGTGTGTCACTGATGTTCCTTAAATGTGCTGAACTGTTCTAATAGTCTGCCCAATGTTAGACATAAAATATTTGCAAATGTATCTTTCAGTGACCTGAGTAGTCACTAATATTACAGAGAAAAGTATCTTTGTTGGCGGGAATGAAATACACTGGATATCATGTTTCTGTAGAAGTCTGCAAGGGTTTCTGGTTGTTGGGTGGGGCTAGATATATAGTTAATTGTTTCTTTGTCTATGCTCAACTTCTTTCATGGGCTGTCTTCATTTGACTACAATACTCACTCAGTCTGATGATGTGAGTACCCATTTCTTTGGAGCTCACTCTGATAATGTAAGTACCCATTTCTGTCAAATAATGTTCATAAGTATTATAATTCATCTTGTTTGAAAGTGTTAAGCAGTCACCATCTATCACAAAGAAATTTTGTGGCAAAGACACTGGTTGATAAAACTCTTAAGGTATGGAGCTAGAGGTCAGTGAGTGTGTGTTTTCTATATACACTCTTGTTTAGGGATCCAGTCAGTTAACTTGTGATTAACATGTGAAGGAAAACTTTTTTTTAGTTCCATTTTAATGAGGATAGGTGTAATTTAAATTTTCTAGGAGCTCATAAAGTATTTTACTTCCATTTGGCACATATGTGATATTGACACTTCCATGGAAACCTGTTGGTTTGAACTTTGTGGATCTAGTGTCTTTACTACAGTGTTCCATGCATTCACATGTCCCAGTAGTTTATAATGAACTACCCATTACTATTCTTTTTGTTTGCTATTAATATTTATCATTAAACACGAAATACTATGATGCCAGAATGTACCGATAAAGGTCAGTGAAACAATTATAAAAAGAGTGAAACTACTTGTCTGTGGCATTTTAGTCTGCTAGATCACTGAGTCACAGTGTAACTAGAAACCCACACACACATACGGATCCATATCTCCATGCCATGAATGATTACTATTGTCACAAAGAAATTAGGTGCTATACACTGGTCCATAGAGCTTGAACACTTTCATGCATGGAGAACCTTGTTGATGAATTATAAGACTTGTGAATAGTATTTTGAAAAATACTCAAATCATCAGATTGAGTGGACTTTGGAATGAAATTGAGAATGCCTGATAAAGAGACTGAGAAAACACAACCAACAATTGATTGTATAATTTAACACTGGCCCAATATACAGGGAGATTGGGAGACTCTTACTGCTTTTACTACTGTCAACAAAGATTACCTTCTTTCTTGTGTAAAGATGACCTCTGTCTCTGAAATCCAGGTTTGTACTGCATTCTATGCTAATTTGGTATGTTTTACATGGACCAGACTATAAAGAGTTGCTTAGGAGCAATTCAAGGACCATCAAGGACCCACCTTGCTAAAACTGTGAAGCATATTGGCTGTCACCAAACATTGTCTTGAATATACCCATGAAATAAACTGTAAAGAGACCAGTATTGTGGTGCAAACACCAAGTTGTGTACTTAAGAAGTCTATCAAAGATGTGTGAAAATCTAGTAAACTGGAATAGAAGTTTCATTTTAAACTAGGGTTTTGTTCAGCACCCAAATTATTAAGATCTTCTCAAAAATACTGTTAACTCACATTAAGCAACATTACATGCTACAGAACAGGTTTTAATCTTCAGCCTTAAAAATATTCATGTTGGATAGATGAAGCAAATGTAGGTAAAATCTAAAAGCAGATTTGTAGCGTACATTTCATATTTGTGTATAAAAGACACTTGGGCACAAATGTAGACCTCAACATATCAAAACAACTATAGAAAGATCATGCATGTTACTGCATAAATTTCTTAGGACCAACACAGTGGAGTACAGATTGCTCATGACTATAATATGAACATACTACTACACCTCCTTGAGTCAACAGTATGTTTTGGTGCCAGAATGTGGGAACACCAACTATGCACCATGGTTAATACATTGGTGGCAACCAACGTATGGGCAGAGTTGTTGGTTTCCATGTCTCTCAGAGTCTATCGACACCATATAAGTGGAGACACTTCATCATTTTCAAGATATACTAACATAATGATCAACATATTGAATAAAATAAGCAGACCAAATATTGTGAGATCTCTTAGCGGAGGAAATACAGACCTTGAAAAGCAAACAACCTGGAGAGTAACTTTGTGGTGGAGGGAGTGGAACAACTGCAAAAAGGTCTGTAGAATATATGCATTCTTCCCCAACATCAGGGAGCATTTGAAGCTGAAACATGTCTGTCCCAGCTGGGCCATACTATACTTCAAACATTTGTTGTGGCAAAATCTTGGAGAATAATTATGTCTGTGGAAAGAGAGGGATCCCAGGATCCCAGAACTCTTATACTGTAACTATTTGTCATTGGAACTACGGCTGTCACACTTGGATCACTAGACAAAACAGTTGCAAAAACCCACATGTGTGAGGAGTGAAAAAATGTGACAGAGAAAGAACCTGTCTAGACAATGAGGCACCCTTAAGATCAGTGCTGCTAAATTAATCCTGCCCCCCCCCCCCCCAAATCACAAACACAAGGGAAGTACACTGTCCTGAAATTAAATGAAAATTGGATGAAATAGGAATGCTGTGAACTTGAAATGAGATTCAAATCAAAACTTAAAATGTAATTTATTACACTAACTTGAACACAACACTTCATAAAATTAACAAAGATTTCATATGAGCATGATATAATAAACAGTTAATCAACACAGTGAAGCTAAGAAATGGAAAATGAAATTGTGCTGCACATTCTGTCAGTGACTTGAATAAGTGCTTGGGAATTTAATTAGTCTATGCAGTGGTTGACTGTCTGTACATAGCAAGATACCTACCCATCAAGTTCACTGAGACACTGTGTACTTGGTAAACCTGAGATAAACATCAGTGCCCACCTAACAAGCTGGTGCTGTGATTATGCTCAGCAACAAAAGCCATCATTGCTTTGGAACCAAAAATGTGCCTGAACAAAAGATGAACAGCAGCCATTTATATTGAAATAGCGCAAAGTCATCACCAGGATGGCTCAGTGTAGAACTCCAGAATTATTGTGGCCTTGGTAAATGCAGCCAAGAGCAGTCACCACCCACCTAGGCATCAGATTCCCCAAACCTCATCGCCATTCCCCCCCCCCCCCCCCCCTTCACACCTGTCTCGTTCCTTCTCCCACCAGAACAACTGAAACTTCCAATTGTATAAAAGTTAGTAGAATTTGTCCAATGGCAAGAAAGTACAATTTTAGATACATTTCTTCACTGGGAAATACTAAGAACAGTGTTACACAGGACAGACTGTGTTTGTTACAGAAATTCCCTTCTGATGTCAGAAGTTGTCAGACAAATGAAAACATTGTTTAACAACTCTGTTTTCCCGTTCACTGTGTGCTCACAACGATAAAGCCATTTTATCATGCCACATTTCCAAGCAGCGGCAGCAGAGCCACCTCCAAGAATAGTGGGAACTGGGCAGCTTACTAAACCCTTTAAAGTATCATTATTGCTATAAGCTGCTGTTCTAGTAGGCAATTACTCAACCCATTTGGAACCTACACATTTTGCCCTGAGCGGATTCTCCATTAATGGAAGTAGGTTATGTCCAAACAGAACAACTACTGCATTTGAAAATGATTGGTAAAGGAGGGAAAGGAAGATGGACTAAGAAGGAAAAGATTGACAGTGGCTGCATTAGGGCATTAAAATTAAACAATGGCTACATGTGAAAATGTGAGCCGGGCTGGGAATTGAACCAGGGTCTCTTGCATCAGACCAGCGGGGTCATCTTAACCACTTGACTACCTGTGCTTGCCTCCTGTCCATATCCAACTTCCACAAGTCGCACACTATGCCGGAAGTGCCCCTACTGTCAATGCTGTCTTACACTTATTGATTCCTGTGTGAGGTCGAACGTATGACTGCAGCTGTGGTGAAGTAAGTGAAGCTAATGCCATATCTTCGCATATAAATACTTATTATATTGATGTGGTGGTTCTTTCTGCATTAGCTTCACTTACTTCACCACAGATGCAGTCATAGGTTCGACCTCACACAGGAATCTGTAGTGGCGAGTGTAAGAGGGCATGGATGGCAGGGGCACTACAGCCATAGGTGCAACTTGTCGAAGTTTGAGATGGACGGGAGGCGAGTATGGGTTGCCTACTCGTTAAGGCAACATCTGGCCTTAAGTGGGAGACCCAGGTTCGATTCCCAGCCCGGCTCAGATCTTCATTTGTCACCATTGTTTAATTTCAATGCCCTACTGCAGCCACTGTCAATCCTTTCCTTCCTAATCCTTCTTCCTTCCCCTCTGTTATCAATCAGTTGCAAATGTAATATGGCTTCAAAGCACGTGTGGTGTCTGTTCTTTCAGACATGTCCAAAAGAAAAGAAACCACACCAATATACATATACATATATACTCCAAAATCCACTTAAGATGCGTGACCACTACTAGGCATTTCCTTTCCTATTCCACCCCCAAATCGAATGAGGGAAAAAAAGAATGTCTATATGCCTCTGTACAAGCCCTAATTTCTCTTATCCTGTCTTTGTGATCATTCTACTGTCAGCTTCATATTCTGGCCCTCTAAATTTCCTCAACAGAATTTCTTGAAAAGAATGTCGCCTTTCCTCCAGCAATTCCTATTTGAGTTTCTGGAACATTTCTGTGACACTCGCGCATTGGTCTAACCTACCATTAATGAACCTAGCTGCTCACCTCTGAACTTCTTTCATGTCTTCCTTTAAACTGATTTGCTGAGGGTCCCAAATACTTGAGTAATACTCGAGACATGGTCGTACAAATGTTTTATACATGATCTCCTTTACAGGTGAAGAACATCTTTCCACAATTCTCCCAATAAACTGAAGTCGCCTGTCTGCCTTACTCACAACTGTTCTAACATGTTCATTGCATTTCATATCGCTCTGCAATGTTACCCATAGATATTTGAACAATGTGACTGCATCAAGAAGCTCACTACTAATGCTGTATTCTGACATTATGGATTGTTTTTCCTACTCATGTGCATCACCTTACATTTTCCTACATTTAGAGGTATCTGCCATTCTTTGCACCAACTAGAAATTTTGTCTAAGTCTTCCTGTATGCTCTTTCAGTCAATTAAAGACGACACCCTCCTGTATACTGCAGCATCATCAGCAAACAGCTGCAGATTACAAGTTATCAGATCATTTATATGGGTAGAACATAATAGTGGTCTTATCACACTCCCCCGGGGCATGCCTGGCGATACACTCATCTCTGATGAATACTTGTCGTCTAGAACAATGTACTATATTCTATTACTAAGGAAGTCTTCCCACCAGTCACAAATCCGTGAACCTATTCCATATGCTCGTATCTTTGTAATCAGCCTGCAGTGTGGCACTGCATCAAATGGCTTTTTGAAATTGAGGAAAACACAATCCGTCTGTTGCCCTTCATCCATGGCTCACAGGATGTCATGTGGGAAAAGGGCAAGCTCAGTTTCACACGAATGTTGTTTCCTAAACCCATGCTGATTCATAGAAAAAAGCATATCCATCTCAAGGAAATTTACTGTATTCGAGCTGAGAATATGCTGCAAAATTCTACAGGAAACTGATGTCAACGGTATTGGCCTGAAATTATGTGGGTTAGTTCTTTTACTTTCTTATAAATGGAAGTCACCTGTGCTTTCTTTCCAACCACTAATAACTTTGCACCGAATTAAATATTCACAATAAATGCAAGCTTAGTAAGGGTTCAATGTCGCAGAATACTCTTCGTAAAAATCAAACTGGTATTCCATCTGGATCAGGAGACTTTTTTGTATTTAGCTCTCTCAGTTGCTGCTCTACACCGAAAATACCTATTACTATGTCCTCCATTTGGGAGTTAGTGCATTGATCAAATGATGGTATGTTTGTATGGTCCTTCAAGGTTAAATTTAGAACTTCAGCTTGCTGTGTGCTTTCTTCTATTACTGCCCCGGAATGATCGAGTGACTAGATAGTGGTCTTTGACCTGCTTGTCGATTTTACATAGGACCAGAATTTTTTTGGGTTCTTGGAAAGATCTTTTGTTAAAGTATGGCTGTGGTAATTATTGTTTGCTTTCTGCATCAATATTTTTATAGACACAAGAATCTCTACTAACATTTGCCTGCCATCATTTGCGTGTTCTTATTTGAACCGAGAGTGCAACAGCCTTTGCTTTTTCAGTAGCTTTCTAACATTATTGTAATATCACAGTGGATCTTTTCCATCATTAATTGAAGTTAGAGGCACACATTTCTCTAACCCTTTACTTACAATGCATTTAAATTTGGTTCACAATTCCTCTATATCCATTGTACTGGAACTAAACTATGTCCATTCATTTACTAAGTGTGATGCTAAGAATTGCTTATCAGCTCTTTCTAACAAAACTATGCTCCTAGCCTTGGTTTATTAACTTTGGTCACCATTGATGCTATGACGATATCATGATCGCTAACTCCTGCCCAGATAACTTCTCAGTTACTCTCAACCTTGACTGCGGTAGCAACAATATCTTTGTCCACCGTGATGAACACTCCTCCTCCAGTTGTGTCCGATCTGCCTTTCCGATATACATTCCATGCTTCGCTAACTATTTCTGAGCTACCCACATAATGATTTAGCAAGCTTTCTGTGTGTAAAACTATCTGAGCACAATAATTTCCCCGCAACACAGTAAATTCAGGAACTTTGTTTTTAAAGCTTTCTAAGTTTATGGCTAATATTTTGACAGTCGAATTATTGTTCTTAATGTGGCCTGAATTCACTGTCTGATTGTTTGTGTACTTCACCTCTGATCTATCTAGGGGCGTACTGCAATTCCCCACCCAATAACGCAGATCCAGAAATCTGCAGTCATGATTGTCACAGAGGCGGCAAAGCCTCTGTTCAGACTCTCCACTCGCCTCCAAACCAAAGGACCCCAATCAACCCTGGTAACAATGCTACAAATCGACAGCTCTGCTTGTACCCTGCGTGTGAGGCCAGCAGTCTTCACAAATTCTGCCAGCTGCCCATAGGAACTGAGGATGTTCTCAGAACCCAAGCAACAAGCGTCACTGATGTCGAGGTGAGCCACAACTTGCAGCCAACTGCACCATGTACGCTCGATAGCCGCTGGCGAGGCTGCCTCCACATCTCAGATGAGACCCCCGGCAGACACACCAAGTGCACGTTGGACTTCTTTCTGGATCTAAGGTTGTGGCCAAAGGGCCAGCCTCCACAGTGGCCTTCTGCCTCAAACTCCACAAACACTATTCAACTTGCCACTCCCCTTGCAGAGAGGGCAACTTGACCACGTCTGGTACACATGAAGGTGCCTCGACAGCAGGGACAGAGGGTGAAGCATGAGACACCTGAGGGTGTCCCACTCAATGCACGAGACTCTCCACCGCTGCTGCACCCCGAGACAGCAGCCTGAAAATGGCTGACCATAGCCAGCAGTGCACTCAGTTGTTCGCGAACTGTGGCCAACTCCTGTGTCCGCACACATCCTATCCATCCTATTGACACAATTAACGGTGAAGAGTAGAACACTAAATAATCAACTTATAACTAGTCTAGTACTTAAAGGCAGCTGGCAGCTGACCAAACTGTCGTCAATGGTAACTATACTGTCCAAAACAATGAAACTGTCTCTGGCTGTTTTCAAAGTAAACAAGAAAATCTATGGAGCACATAATCATCAAATATGTGAGACTAAAAGCTGTCTAAAAGATAATCACACAAAATAAAAAAAGTGACAAGTAAGAAAAGTACAATTGATACTTAAATTACATAGCTTGCATCACAAACGAAATCTGCCAATTACACAATAATAAACATCTTAAAAACAGAAGCACTAACAAAAATGAAGAAATTTTCTAGCAATGGAATTTCACTCAAATTAAATTATGATACTTAGTGCTTTGAATGATGTGAGACTGGCAGTAGGTGGCACCCGATAATAAGTACTTATACACAAAGGTGGCATTAGCTTCACTTACTTCAGCCCAGATGCGGTCATACATTTGACCTCTCATTGGAATCCGTAATGGCGAGTGTATGAAGGCATGGATGGTAGGGGTGTTACAACCATAGCCTGTGACTTGTGGAAGTTTAAGCTTGATGGGAGGTGAGCACGGGTAGCCAAGTGGCTAAGGCAACAACTGGCATGAAGTGGGAGACCCGGGTTCGATTCCTGGCCCGGCTCACATGTTTTTTCTGTCACCATTCTTTAATTTCAATGCCCTACTGCAGCCACTGTCAATCCTTTCCTTCCTAATCCTTCTTCCTTCCCCCCTTTTATTAATCATTTGCAAGTGCAATATGGCTGCGAAGCAGGTGTGGTCTCTGTACTTTCGGACATGTCTGAAAGAACAGTCAGCACACCAAAATTGTAACTACTGCTTTTTTCTACACTTGAAGTGATCAAAATAAAATGGAAATCAATATCAGGTAAAGTTCCATAAACTGCCAGGGTGACTCTGACTCAATTTGTAGGTCATGTTTTTCATTAAAGGCCCTCAGGGACAGTAAATTATACTCTGGTGTTTTTTAACCATTTTCCAAGGTTGGGAGAGATGCAAGAGAACACATAATCCCTACTTTCAAAATGACAGCTACTTTACACAACATGTTTAATTAAAAAAAAAAAAAGTGAGACAATTTCAAATCCACATGAGGTGACATTGGCTTGAGGCACAAAATGCGTTACAGACATAGTTACAAAGTCTGGTGGATCAAAGTAATACTAATAACTTTTTTCTCATGGATGAAACCTGCTTTGGAAATTCAATTTTCCTCGAAACATTTTTCAATTTTAATTTTATTCGTGTTTTGCAATTGTATAATGTGTGTTCAATACACAGGTAGTAGGAATGAAAATGCCTTCAGTCATAAATAATTTTGTCCTTTTAAAAAAATACATGATGCGTTTCAGACCCTTTGGGGCCATCATCTGGTGCAAATCTCAGTACGTCATTTGCTAGTGCTTTTCAGCGAGGTGATATGCTATAATTGTTAAGGTAAGATGTTAGGTTTGCATTCGTGAATGAGCTGCAGAAGTATTACTAAAACAATTTCAGGAATCAATTAAAATCCATGAAAAAACTTAAGGAATTATCTGTTACTACATTACTTGGTACAAGTGTCAAACTTGGAAAGAATTCTGGATCAGCTTTGAATTGTTCTTTTAAAGCACAGCATCCTTTCACTCAGCACTTAATACAGGTTATTGTAAATCCTGAGATGCAAATGTGTTTACAAACTTTCATATGCCCAGATTTTGGCTTAACGTAGCTCTGAGGCAGTCCATATGATTCAGCCATATATTCAGTGGTGAATGTCACTCTTTAGAGTATTTTAGAGTTTGGGTTCATGATTTTTCCTGTCAGTTTTATCTGATGGATGTCCAGAACTTGGTTTGTCAATGTACTACCATTTTTAAAGAAGAAAGTCTGTTGTACACTTCAATTTTTTCCTGTGATGTTTTTTCTGATGGATGCAAAACTTTACAGCAATGAGCTGTACACTTACTGCCACTATTGTAAGAAATGAGGTGAAAGCAAATCAGCTCTGTGGCAAAAACATTAACAACAGGCAGATAAAATTCGTCCTATGACCAGCACAGTATTGTTATGTGAAACTTTGTGTGCTAGTACTCATTAAGTTGTCTTACACTGTTTCTTCTCTCTCCCCCCCTTTTTTTACGCCAAATTCTGATATAAGTTCCTTGTTGTGCACATATCAAGACTTTTGTATGTAAAAAAGAAGAATCTAGTTTTATAGTTTTGTCTTTATGGTCATTCTCAACTTGCTTGTTTGTGTTTTATTCCTGTTGTGCATTTGTAGCTGTCAACAGCAATTCATTGCTTTGTGTTTCAGGTTGTGAATACAGTGGATACTGTAGTGACATAACTCGCACATGGCCTGTTTCGGGAAAGTTTTCAGATGAGCAACGGGTTTTATATGAGGCTTTATTGGAAGTGCAGATGTCCTTAATACAGCAATGCTCAACATTTCCTCCACTGGATGCTCTCTTCCACTTCATGTGCAGGCTCATTAGTGAAAAATTACTGTCTGCAGGAGTTATTGCTAAGAGTTATAGAAATGACGATGGAGCTGCTGTGAGTAATACTGAAACCTCTATTTTGTTTTAATTCATTTTTCTTCTTCATTAGTACATAATAATATTCTTCCTTTTGTAGCACCACATTTCAAAAGCTTCTGCCGTTTTCCTGCTTGAATTGATTATTACATTCCATGTGTGTAAAAGGCTACATTCGAGATAAATGTCTTCTCCAGATAAATGTCTTCAGACAAGACTTTGTAACACACAAATTAATATTCAGCATCTCCTCTTCATAAATGTTTTTCTTCCCATTGCCATTCTTTATTTTATATATAATCTAGTTTGTCCATCATCAGTTATTTTAGAACCGAAATAAGAAACCTCATCCACATTTACTATCTTATTTTGTTATCTAATTCCCTCAGCATTGCTTGCTTTAATTAGAGTCTTTCCATTAACCTTATTTTACTTTTATTTATGTTCCTCTTAAACCCTTCTCTCACAAAACTGTTCATATTCCATTCATATGAGTTTCCAAGTCATTTGCTGTCTGAGTCAGTGGGTTGCTAAAACATTGTAATTCTAAAATTTTATTTTTTCTCCCTGAACTTTACTTCCCTTTATAAATTTCTCCTTGCTTTCCTCCACAGCTTGCTCACTGTACAGATTGAATAACACTGGGAAAAGGCCACAAACCTGTCTTACTCTCTTCCCAACCAATGCTTCCCTTTCATGCACATCAACTCTTATAGCTGCAATTTGGTTGTGTACGAGTTGTATATATTTTTCTGTTACCTATATTTTACCATTGCTACCTTTAGAAGTGTATTCCTGCCAATATTGTCAAAGTCTTTCTCCAAATCGACAAAAGCTATAAATGTAGGTCTGCCTTTCCTCAACCTGTCTTTTAAGATAAATCATAGGGTCAGTATTGCCTTACACATTCCTACATTTCTCCTAAATCCACATTGATTTTCTACCAGTTTTTCTATTCTTCAATAATAATAATAATAATAATAATAATAATGTTGGTATTTTGCAACCATCAATTATTGAACAGATAGTTCTGTCATTTTCACAGTGGTCAGCTCCTACTTTCTCTGCAAATGGAATTACTACATTCTTCTAGAAGTCTGAGACTATTTAATCTCTCATACATCTTGAACACCGACTGGAATAGTTTTGTCGTGGCTGGCTCACTCAGAGACTTCAGTAGTTCTGAGGGAATGTCTCCATTCCATAGGCTATGTTTTGACTTGGGACTTGCAGTGTAGCTATAATATAAGCAAAATCTCAAGGCACTAGTTAGGCAAAGATACTACAGACAATATTGCCGCGAGAAACCACGAACACCGACTGCCGGCGTGGCGCAGGGGATAGCGTCATGGACTGCGGTGCAGAAGGTCGCTGGTTCAATCCCGCCCACCGGCAAAAATTTATTTCTTTGTAATTAACAATTCCAGAAGGTTCTACATCTTTCTTATGTTCACTTCTAAATTCTACTTGTTTCTTATGTTAACTGTTATTCTAATTTCTGATAAATTCTGTCTGTGCATAAATAGCAGAGCACTCTGCCTGAGAGGCAGTCAGTGCTTCTTGTATGTTGAGTTCGTAATAAACGTGCTTTCAGTATAAGTGCTGTGTTCAGTTACCTTCGAAGACAAGCCTGCTCCCATTGCAACGCGACATTGTTTCGTGGAGGCGCCGGGTACACTGTGCAACAGCTGCATCACCGTGGCTCCGATAAGACAATGTAAAAGCTGTCGCTTACACGGACTGGAACCGGAATACAAGGGATACACCGATTACATCCTTCCAAAAGTCCGTATTATCAGAAGAACGATGGAGACGAAACCAGCAATAAGCCAGCTACACATCAGACACCCGTCGGTGTTCTCTGGAGATGATGGACAGGACCCCAACAAATGGCTAAAAGGGTTCGATCAAGTCACCAAGTACAAACAGGTGGGATCATACGATGTGCTTGGCCAACGTTTATTTCTACCTGGACGGAACAGCCCAACAATGGTTCGAAGACAAGTTGAATGACTGGGAGATGTTCCAGGAGGAACTTAAAAAGACGTTTGGAGACCGCCAGCGACAAATCTGCTCGGCGGAAGAACAACTGAAGAACCGGGCCTAATGACATGGTGAGTCGACACAGTCATACATACAGAATGTTTTGGCCCTGTGTAACATAGTCAATCTGAATATGACTGAGGCCGACAAAATCACGCACTTGATAAAGGGTATTGCATAAGACATGTACCAAGCTCTTCTGATAAAAGATGTCACTACTACAGAAGAGTTCATCAAGTGGTGCCAGCATATTGAAGAGATGCAACAAAGGAGGGTTGGACAGACTCCCCAATGTAGTCCCTATGGCCGCTGGGGAAGACCAGCATGACTTCGCTTCTCTCATACGACAGATCGTGAGAGAAGAATTACAACAGTGCATGGCAGCCGGGACTATTAGACCGAGCGAGCATCAGATTATGGCCATGGATGTGAGCTCTGTAAGTCATGAGGGAGGCGCCGCCGCTGAGGACGAGGTATTTCAAACATTAGCTCTTGTCTGCCCTGTCAATTACACTCGATGTGAAGAATGGCGTCGCCCTGCTATGACTTACGCTGCAGCCGCCAAACGGCAGTCCATGAACTGGCCGACGTGACCACAACCAACTCCCCCGGTAACTATGACGCCCCGCAGAGGAACAGACGTCTGGAGGACAGAAGACAACACACCACTGTGTATCCACTGTCGGCGCCCTGGACATGTTGTACGCTACTACAGAGAGAGGAGGCGAGTATTCGATGATTATTTTGCCGCAAGACGTCAGCCATCAGAGCCGACCGCCGCAGATGAAAACCCTCCAAGGACGACAGTCGCTAAGATGTTGGGAAATCTCATCGACGTCATAATCGATGGCCAACCTGTCAGTGCACTTGTTGATTCAGGAGCCTCTTTTTCTGTATTGTCGGATAATTACCGCCGCACACTAAAGAAGACAGTGTTCTGTGATATGGGGGCAACTGTGCTGAAGGTCGTGAATGGAAAGTACGTCCATCCAGCAGAAACTTGTGTCGCAAGAATAACCATCAACAAGAGGACGCAGCCGTTTGAATTTGTCGTGTTAACAGAATGTAGTCACAATGTCATCCTCGGATGGGACTTCCTTCAGGCATCCCAAGCTATCATTCACTGTGGAAGATCTGAACTGCAAATTGAAGAAGTTGTTCCGCCGGATACACATAATACAGAATTTTCTGAGAAGTTATTCGTCGTTGACAATGTGACGATACCACCATTGACAATGAGAATAGTTGCAGTCACAAACACAGATGACTGGTTAAACTGTGAAGTTCTTGTTGATAGTAAAAGGTTTATCAGGCTCACAAAAGAAATTTACATACCAGCGGCTATCATAAGCATTACCGGCAGTCAAGGACAGATTTGGATCACAAATTGTCACGAGCAGTCACAACTTATCCCCAAGGGAACGTGTATCGGAACAGCTGAACCAATCCAGGACGGTGAGCTCAACATCATCAATGAAGACCCATGCCCTGCTGTTAGTACAGACAACACGCTGGAGGAAAGAAACGTGGAACTGCCAATAGCGCCTGGACTGACCAAGGAACAACGCGAGCGGGTGTTAGGTATACTACGCCAATTTTCAGATGCATTCACACCTCAGCAGGGGAAAAGTCAGACAAAACGGCCCACGATAAAGCACCATATAAATACTGGGGATCATCCGCCAATTACTCAGCGTTCATATAGAGTGTCGCCAGCTGAAAGATGGATAATTCAGGAGGAAGTGGAGAAGATGTTGCGAGATGACATTATTCAACCTTCGGAGAGAAAGTAGAACCGACCAATGGAGAGTTCCAACTTATAAACAGAACATTGTATAAGAGCAACTACGATCCACTGGGCCCCAAATGGCTACTTGTTGTTCCAGCTCATCTCCAGCCAGCTATTCTCAAATATTTCCACGATGCTCCAATATCCGGTCATCTGGGATTTGTGAAGACCCTAGACAGAATCAGACGCAGGTATTACTGGAAAGGTCACTACCGATCTGTCAAGCGCTATGTGAGTCACTGTAAAGAGTGCCAGTGATGGAAGCATGTGCCGCAATTATGTCTGTCGTCGAAGGGAAGGATTCTCTTGAACAGTCATACAGAGGACCCATGACACGGTCAAGATCCACGACAATGCAGCTGGCTCCACAGGGATCATAACAGCGGGTCGCTGTTTCTTCAGGAGAGGGAGCAATGCCGCGAGAGACTACGAACACTGACTGCCGGCGTGGCGCAGGGGATAGTGTCACGCACTGCAGTGCAGAAGGTCGCCGGTTCAATCCTGCCCACCGGCAAAAATTTATTTCTTTGTAATTTACAATTCCAGAAGGTTCTACATCTTTCTTATGTTCACTTGTAAATTCTACTTGTTTCTTATGTTAACTGTTCTTCTAATTTCTGGTAAATTCTGTCTGTGTATAAATAGCAGAGCACTCTGCCTGAGATGCAGTCAGTGCTGCGTGTATGTTGAGTTCGTAAAAAACGTGCTTTCAGTATAAGTGCTGTGTTTAGTTGCCTTCGAAGTCAAGCCTGCTCCCATTTCAACGCGACAATATAATTCCCATTGACAGAAAAGTTTGAACAGATTGACATAATTTAGTAATTATTGCAAGCATATGTTCAGTTATGTAATTGTAAAGTAGTTTTGTTTGTGAGTTATCAGAGCAGACTTTCTTAAAAAATATTACATTTGTAATGTTTAAAATAATTTCCATGCTGTTTACACTGAAGTTAGTAGGCATCTAGATCTACATATTAGTCTGCAAATCACATTTAAGTGTCTGGCATAGGGTTTATCAAAATGTTTTCATAATATTTCTGTGTCATTCCATTCGCACGAGAAGAAGAAACACACAAATCTTTCCATTTTCGATCTGATTCATCTTATTTTATTTGATGATCATATCTCCCTATGTAGGTGGTTGCTAATAAAATATGTTCACATTCAGAGGATAAAGTTGGTAAAAGAAATTTTGCAAGTAGATATCACCACAACAAATAACGCTTTTCTTTTAATGATTTACACCTCAACTTGTGCATCACTTCCATGACACTCTCCCCTGTACTGTGATCATTCAAAATGAGCTGCCCTTTTCTGAATTCTGTATATATCCTCCATTAGTTCCACCTGTTGGGGATCCCATAATGTGCAGCAATACTCCAAAATAGGACGCACAAGTGTAGTGGAGGCAGTTTCTTTAGTAGAACTATTGCATGTTTTGAGTGTTCTGACAATGAAATGTAGCCTTTGGTTTGCCTACCCCATGAATTTTCTCTTTGTTCTTTCCAGTTTGTAATTGTAATTCCTAGGTATTTAGTTGAATTTAGAGCCAATAATAGTTTAACGGATTTATTTTAGTGCCCATATGGATGACTTTTTTTTTTTAAATTATTTAGCGTCACTTGCCAATTTTCACGCCATGCAGAAATCTTAAGCCCACATCTGCCATGGTACCTTCTATTACACACCTGACAATCCACCCAAAGGTGTGTGGCAAAGGGTACCCAGTACCACTACTAGTTACTTGCTTTCCTGTTCCACTTCCAAATAGAATGAGGAGAAAATGAATACTTGTATGCATCTGTACGAGCCCTAAACTTTCTACTCTTATCTTTGTGATCTTTATGATTGGCCGCAGTAGAATCTTTCTGCAGTCCACTTCAAATTCCAGCCCTCCAACAACTCCCATTTGAGTTCCTGAAGCACCTCAGTAACACTCACACATTGATTGAACCAACAGTAACAAACCTAGTCGCCCACCTCTTAATTGCTTCTATATCTTCATTTAAACTGATCTGGTGGGGATCCCAAACACTTAAGCAATACTCAAGACACACAGCATCATCAGTAAACAGCTGTAGCTCAGGTCCCTTGGAAGTCTAGATGAACACCTCTCATAACATAATTCTACACCTATTGGGAAGAGTATTTGGCACAGTGTGTGCTTTGAACAGTCATTTGCCTACATACAGGCTTATCTGGACAAGACCATTGACCTGGTGCATCCAGGAATGTGATTAATTGGAGCAGGTGACTTTTCCCACTGATCCATAGTTTGAATGATCTTGTACACATTGCATTTGTAATTGTTGGTGTAATTGAGTCAACATGGTTGTATATTGTAGTCATCTGCTGTGGAGACCCATGTTCAATAGTGTGCACTGAATGGTGGGCTCCAAAAGAGTTGTACATGTACCAGCACTGTACCTTTTGACAGATCCATTACAGACTGATGACCATTGCAGTTTCGTCCCCCTTAAACATCCAACAGATCCACTACATATTATTGTCTGTCCTGATTTAGCAAAGCAGGTAAGCTTCCATCCTCCAAATTCGATGCTGAGGTATGGATGTCCAGCACCTCATTTTCTACTCAATTTCGCTGTCCTTCAGCAGCTTTTTATTTACGCTTGTGACAGTTGTGCATGAACTGCAATCCAGTTTCAGCATTTTGAAGACACTCGTTCCCTGATGCTGTGTCATAACAATCTATATATTGTCAAATTTTTGAATGTCATAGAATTGGAATGTTTCCTATTCATTTGTGCTTGTATGCTTTCCTTTTCACATCTTTGCCTTCAATACCACCACATGCCATTGAGTCATAGGGCAGGCAGTAGTCATAATGTTTTGACTCATCAGTATAATATGCACTTCTTAAAAGGATTGTTCAATTGCAGCCTGTTACCAGGAAAATGAGCTGTGCTATGGTATAATGAAATGTTTATAATCATTGTTTCATATCCTGATATACTAGTTATATTGTAAACAGACATTGATTGGAATCTCAGTCAGAAAATGTTGTTCTCTGATTATATAACCAGTCACTACACATGCAGCCCACTCATTATCTTGGCATTAACTTGGACAAACCGTATGATCAATATCTGTTGAAAGATCGAAACAGGCCACCTTAAAAGAGTGTGTGTGTGTGTATATATATAATCCTTAACTTAGAACAATTTAGGATGATTATACATGTGGTAGACACTCTTATAATAAGTTACTGCTTTGCTGATCATGTTATGGAAATGAATGTTCATGGTGTAACCCCACTAGTGACATCTTTGTTTCCAATATGAATAACTGAAATGATCAAGAAACAAGTTTTGAAGTTATAGTATCAATGCAGTTGACCAGAACATGGTGATGATCAAAGTGTGTTTTGTGCATATGACAATCTTCAGCCTGAGAGAGCTGGGCTGGGTAAACATGTTGTGGAGTGCAGCAAACCATTGACTAGCATGAATAACAAGTAAGAGCTGTGGTTGTTGACTTAGCACAAAGTATTGACCATTACTTCAGTCAGTCAGAATATGCTGCAAAATAGAATTTCAGATGAAACGGAGTGATGGACTGTCAGGGAGGCTAATGGATGAGAGAATAAACTCATTGTTTCTGAAGTGTAAACTGGTGATACTGGGGCTCCTTGCAAGACAGGAACAGAGTAGTTTTTACCTAGCTGCATGACATAATAGTAAAGATACTGGACTCTCATTCCAAAGGATCTGAGTTCAACTCTTTATCACCTTGTCCATGCCATGGCTTTATGTGATTTTCCAAAATAGTTCAAGGCAAGTACCAGGATGGTTCCTTGGAAGGAATGTGGTAAAATCTGCATATTTACATAATCCTAGATTGGGCACCATCTCTGGTAATCTCGTTGATGGCATATGAACTGTAACTATACTTTGATTTTTAATTGTATCTTTTCTGTTGCTTGCTATTAACTTCTTGTAAATGCTGTATTATTTCATTAGTAACCCTATTTGGATCAAATACTGTAGCTCAATGCTCCATAGTAGCACTTGGTGATGAACTCTGTGTAGAGAATCCATAGCAATATGCAAGCCAGAGTTATGTTTTGAGCATCACACTGTACCCTTGATGTATCATCATAAGTGATACAGGAAACTGGACTCACATACATGTTTTGCTATAGAAAATATGTAAGTGAAGTTTTCTTCTCATAAAAAGTTAAACGTTTCTCAACAATGAAAGTGAATGAGAAAATGAATCTAAGTAAAAAATCTTAACATTGCAGGTTGGGTTTTCACTATGCCCACATCATGTCAGCCATTACTTGGGAATGGATGTTCACGACACACCTGTTATTGCTCGTAATATAAAATTAGAACCAAGAATGACTGTGACTGTGGAGCCAGGTGAGTAGTTTAAACTGGTCTTCAAACATATTCAATAGGATTAGCAGAGAGAACAGGAAGAAGTGTGTTAAATGCTATAGAATATCTGATGTTGGCTGTATTAATGTGTCTCAGGTCACAGAACTTGGAAACTTCAATAGTTTTTGTAAACATGAACAAATAACAACTTTTTAAAATCTGTAATTTAAAGATTATAGTTCTCTGACATAGTCTACTTTCTGCATATCATTTGTAATTCTGTCATTTAAATTGTACTTATAATTGTCCATGTGTAATAGCATGTAAGCTGGCATTCTGGCATTTTGAACTTAATATTTTTCTTTAGAAAAAGATAGTATACCTTATAATAGCCCCAGTGTTCACTGTGAAATGAGTTATCCTGCAAATGAGAAGCAAGGCACATTTCTCCTTGGAAGAAATAAAATTAATAAAAGTAAAGAACAGTCTTTATTTTCAAGTTTTACCCAAAATTATAAATACATTACAGACCAAACAAATTACATGGAAATTGGTGTGCAGTCAGAGTGAAGGTAGAACAAAAGCATGCAAAAAGCCGCCGGGCGGTGGAGCCACCTGTGGAAAAAGTGCCTGCAAGTGGTAGGCACATGAAATTGATGCATGGACTGTGAACATTAAGACAGACCAGGACAAGACAAAAACAAAGACAAGAAGCTAAGCCAAAACTAGTAACAACTACTATGATTGGAGAAATACAAACCACTATTGCAACCAAAATAATGATTGGCAGAGTAACCACATAATTGTTGATAAACCAAGAATGATACACGAAACTATACTAGCGACTTAAAAGTAGCACAAAACTGACTGACAGTCTACTGTATGTTTGCCTAAATACCAGCCAAGTGAAGCATCATTGGCTGCCATGCAGGGGTACGTGGAATGTTGGCATACTCAGCTGAGAGTGAAGCTGCCAAGTGAGCAGGCACAGGGCCTCTTGTTGGGCTTATAGTTACATAGAATCTGGTGGACTTCAATCTCATGGCACCAGATACCAGATCTCTCCCCACTTACACTGATGTGTGTGGGTGGAAACATCCAGGAAAGTGTTGTGGCAGTCAGAAAGATGGGAAGGGTGACGTCTGGTGGGTGTGGGGAAGAAAGGTCTTCAGCGATGTGCATAGTGACATCACTGGTCATTGTGGATGTAGGATATATTTGCAGAGAGCACAGGGGCTGGTCCTGGGGTCTCACAAGCAGCTCAAAGACAGTGGTGCACTTTATTCTTCAAGAAGTAGTCGGTCTCTCCAGTATGGTCAGAGGGCCGGAGGAGGAGGAGGAGGAGGAGGAGGTGGTGGTGGTGGTGGTGGTGGTTGTTGTTGTATCACTTCTCATCAGTGTGAGGAGATGCTAGAAATGACACATGGTTCTGTGAAATGGTGTTCTAATCAGCACTCTGCACATCTTTTTGTAATGCATGAAATCAACATATTGATAGTTCATGTCACTGTAGCATGTACTTGTAATAATACCATAACATGTACACAGAATGAAGTACTAGTTTACAATTGCTCTATAATAGAGCAGCCTTACTAACCTTTTCTAATTGGGCAGAAGTTAAAGGCATTCAATTGAGTCTCTGCTGTTTGATGTGGTAGTCACTTATACAGGAACTCCATTCTTCTTTCCTTCATATGACCAAATTTTTCAATCACTCTTCGATTGAAGTCAGAAAGTCCGAAAACTAAGTATTGTACAATGGAGTGCTGATAATCTTTCTTGGTTCATTGTATTCCATAAGGATGTTTCGATGCATTTTAGTGATGAAAAACAACATTCTGCTTCTGACATGGTCATTGGAATCATAATTATCACTTTTAACAGTTTCATAGATTTGCTTAATGTATCACAAAATAACCCAGCAAGCCCAGAGCTTCACACATACTTTTGAACTCCTCTCTTCCATAAATAACAAAGAGTTCTGTTAGAAGATTTTGCTTGCAGAAAAGTATAGCATTTAACACCAGTTCTGAAAGAAGTTTCTGAAAAACTAGAAGAATAAGTGGTGAATTTCTCTGGTAGAAAGAGAGAGGCTGCAACTAGGTGTCCACTGAACTTGAATCTCTCTTTCGTCTCACAGCTTATTACACCACAAATTTCTTTTGCTTCAAGCAGTAGATTGCACATCACTCCTCCATCTTCAGTTCTCCCTCTTTTATGGTAATTGTGCAAATCTGTTGAATGTTTATTCACACCTTCCCTAAGCTTTGAAAGTTCACGCTCTAAAACTGTACGGGCACTGATAACCTCGCTGTTGCGCGCCCTAAAATGCCAATCATCATCATCATCATCATCATCTCTAAAACTGTAAGCTGATTTTGTGCTTAAGGGGTCAGTATCCTCTTTTTGTAGCTGATTGTACAAAATATCTACATGGAACATAATTTTATGAAAAAACAAGAGGCAGAAAATGAACCTTTCATCCTTCAAAATTTTTACTTATCCACAGCCTTATAGGATGGTGTTTTTATTACACAGTTTTTTCCCCATTGGTAGCGACAGTAAAAATTTGTTTTAATGATAACACGACGAATAACGCGAATTCAGTGTGTGTTATCGAAATAACGCAAATTCCACGATTTTTACCAAAATAATGCGAATTCATCTTTTTTTCAATTAACATGAAATTGTTGGTTTCCAATGAAATTACCTTCTATCTGGGTAAGAAATGTCATAGTGATACATTTAATGTAGAAGTGTTCCATATCCAAATGTAGTGGCTCTTTTATTATTTTATAATACATACTGTAAAAAGTCAGTGCCACACATTGTTAGACGTGCATATTGACGGTAGTAAGATTTCCGATCGGTAACTGTTGGCAAGCGTATTTCTTTCTGTACGTTAAGTTATGAAGATGATATGGTAATTAATATTGATATGATTGTTTTTCTTTTAAATTTCGATGGATTTCCTCACCGAAACATTTCTGCCATTTTGAAACCGTTTGAGGTTATTTTCCGTGATCGAATTCCCACCTGGCAGTTTATAAATTCAAAGTTATGCAGTTTTGTCATTATATTCTTTGACTGCACTGTTATTGTTAGCCTTGATTGTTTTGCCGGTCTATTGTGCTAATTCTGCAATTATCTTTGAATGCTATTCAGAAAGTCGATCACATAGAATGAGGGAAATAATATTTCGTGTTGACACGAAATACATAATTAATATTTTTGCATGCTGTATTGTCGACAGGTTCTTATATGAACCATTGTCCAGTCAGTCAATTATCCTCGAAAACGAACATTATGTTGCTAACATTACGGCAGCGCTGCCGCTGTTGCACATAAAACTTCTTTTGTTTCAAGACGGATTTATATTTTTAAGCCACTTGTCCAGACGTTTATAAAAATGGCACAGGTGGGCGCAACAAAAGGACGCCGACCAGGAGGGGGCCGGGAGGAGGAAGAGTTTGTGTCCCAGAGTCAAAGATCCAGCACTGAAAAACACCTGAAAATGCAGAGCATACATGAGCCCTACTAACATTTCTTTGTGTATAAAAAATAAGAGAACTTTAAAAGAAATGGTTTTTGTATTAAAAGTCTGTATTACTGACGGGAAAAAAATTTAAAATTGAAACTTGTTGTAAACGTATATTATAATCTTAGTTTTAAAGCCAGATGTGATTAAACATTAAAAAATATTATGAAAATTCAATTTTGTCACATTTTAACCTCGTGTTAAATACCTTTTCTACATCCCCTTTTCTACATATTCATAAATATTTTGTTCCTGAGAAATACTTTAAAAAATACGTGAACCTTTCAATTATTTGGTGATTTTCTTATAAAAATTTCTCTTGTAGCAAAGACTTTTTATTTACAATACCACTGCAAAGGCAAAGACTTTTCCTGAGCCTACAGTAAAATATATTCTTCTATTTTTGAATATTGTTATTCTCTAATAAACTTGACAATATAACACAAATATTTAAGTCAGCAAGAAACGTCCTTGTGTCAAAAACAGTTTGTTGACCTGAGAAAAAGGGATAACCTGCTGGATACAATCATTGGCAATTTTTTCATAGTTTTAAAATACTTGGTGTGTAAAAAAAAATTTTAGATACATGTTTGCATCAATATTTTTAATTAAAATTATTTTTTCAACATCTATATCAAATTTGACTCGCCCTATCTTAGGAATAGTGTACTTTCAGCATACCATTGCAAAATTGTTAAATATGACAAAAACATAGTTCCAAAAATGGAAGATTACCAGAAAATAACACCGACAAGTGAAAAAATTACACCGATTTTGGTCATAAAATAACACTGATTTTTTCCTGTCCCTACCCATTGGTAATACTAGTCATGCATTTGATAATATTTTCCTTATATTAAAAACAGTATTGACACTTCTTGACTGGAAATTCCAATGAGTGAGCACTTAACATGGTAGCCGTTTTCGTATGATCTCATCGAGAACTGCTGTACTCAGTGGAGATGACGAAAAGCAGCTGCAAAGTCCCAGTAGTTTGGTAAAAAATAATTACACATCTTTATTAATACAAGTGTCTTTAAGCATAATGAGATTAGATAATGGGCATAGCAATGAGTGTATGAAGGATTGGAAAACCTTTGTTTAACAAGATCCTGCATGCCATGTGACGAACCACTCATGAGTGCACATCATGCTATGAAATCCCAAAATCTTTCAACTGGTCTTCCGTTAATGATTATATATATATTATAGAGGAAAAAATTCCTAACAGGAAAAATATATGTAAAAAAAATAGATGAAGTCTACTTACCAGGCGAAGGAGCACAGGCAGTGATAGTAACAAATAAACCACACACACACACACACACACACACACACACACACAAACGCTAGCTTTCGCAGCCTAGCTGCTTCGTCAGGCAGAAGGGAAGGAGAGGGAAAAAGGAATGATGAGGGTTTTAAAGGAGTGGGTAAGGAGTCATTCCAATCCCGGAACAGGAAAGACTTACCTTGGGGGAAAAAAAGGAGGGTAAACAAATACACACACACACCCACACATTTACACAGATGCAAGTACACCTAGGCAAACATATTGTAGAAAGCCTCATTTCTACAGTATGTCTGCCTTATTTCTACAGTATGTCTGCCTAGGTGTACTTGCGTCTGTGTAAATGGGTGTGTGTGTGTTTGTTTACCCTCCTTTTTTTCCCCCAAGGTAAGTCTTTCCTGTCCCGGGATTGAAATGACTCCTTACCCACTCCCTTAAAAGCCTCATCATTCCTTTTTCCCTCTCCTTCCCTTCTGCCTGACGAAGCAGCTAGGCTGCGAAAGCTAGTGTTTGTGTTTGTGTTTGTGTTTGTGTGTGTGTGTGTGTGTGTGTGTGTGTGTGTGTTGGTTGGTTGGTTTGATGTTTTAGGGGGACAAAACTGCAGAGGTCATCAGTCCCCCATTCCATCAAAGAGCGAGATAAGTGTGGAAACACTGAAAGTTCGCCCAGAGTTAAAACTGTTACGGGGGAAAACCCCACTCAATCAATAAAATGTAAACAAATTCGACAAAGGACAACAAGGCGGGAGACAACACGATAGGACACAATCACACGGAAACAGCAAACAAGTGCGGAAATGACAAAGCCAAAGTTCGTGGTTGACCGACCATGAAAATAAAATAGGAAGGGTCAGCCACGGGGCAACACAAGCTTCATATAGAGTTGTAAAAGCCGCTGTCACGAATAAAACCTAAAACAGAATCAGCCATAATGGCATCGTTGCGTAAAACTTCAGATAAAATTACAGGAAAATTAAAATCCCGCCGCAGGGCGGCTGAAAGATGGCAGTCCATCAAAATGTGGGCCACAGTCAAGGGACAGCCACAACGGCAACGAGGCGGGTCCTCACCCCGAACGAAATATCCATGGGTGAGCCAGGTGTGCCCAATGCGGAGGCGACACAAAACCACCGAATCCCTGCGAGAGCCACGTATTGAGGAGCGCCACGCAGCTGTAGTCTCCTTGACAACCCGAAGCTTGTTGGGAGTGCTCAGGTTGCGCCATTCAGCATCCCAGAGCTGTTGTACCCGACGGCGCAACAAGGTACGGAGATCTGAAGCTGGGAGGCCGATCTCTAAGACAGAGGCATTAACCGCCTGTTTGGCAAGCCCATCGGCACGTTCGTTGCCTGGGATGCCAACGTGACCCGGAGAGCAAAGGAACACCACTGATCTGCCAGACTGAACAAGAGCAAAAACAGCCACTCGGATGGCCATCACCAATGGCGAACGTGGATAACACTGTTCCAGAGCGCGTAAACTACTCAGGGAGTCACTACAAAGAAGGAAAGACTCACCTGAGCAGGAACGCATATGCTCAAGAGCACGGAAGATGGCCACCAGTTCTGCAGTATGAACACTGCAGCCTTCTGGCAGGGACAGCTGCTCAACATGGTCACCATGTACGTAGGCAAGACCAATGCGGCCGTTTACCATCAAGCCATCCGTATAAACAATGTCGTAGCTGGGGTGCTCAGCAACGACAGCAAGAAACTGGTGATGGAGAGCCTCAGGGGGAAGCGAGTCCTTGCGCCCGTGGGCCAAGTCTAAACGAAGACATGGCCCTGGCAGGCACCATGGAGGTGTGTGTGAATGGGCCCGAAATGGAGGTGGGAGAGGATAGGACTCAAGCTCCCCCAGGAGGGACTGCACGCGGACGGCTATTGTGTGTCCTGACCTGGGGCGCTGCTGCTGGTGACGAACAGCCGCAGTAGAAAAAAGTAGGCGGTAGTTAGGATGTCCTTGTGAACTGTACACGCGGGCTGCATACGCTGTCAACAGTTGCTGGCGGCGGACCCATAGCGGGGGGAACCCAGCCTCCACTAGAAGACTGGCCACAGGGCTGGTTCGGAAGGCTCCCATCGCAATTCGAACCCCACAGTGGTGAATAGGGTCCAATAAGCGCAACGCTGAAGGTGCTGCAGAGCCATAAGCAAGGCATCCATAATCTATGCGCGAGAGCACCAAGGCCATATAGAGCCTCAGCAGGGTGGAGCGGTCAGCTCCCCATGCGGTATGGCCCAAACATCGAAGGGCGTTGAGATGCCGCCCGCACTCCCGTTTTAGAGAACGAATATGAGGGAGCCAGGTCAGTCGGGCATCAAAGATTAGGCCTAAGAATCGGTGGGTGTCCACGACAGGAAGCAGTTGGCCGACAAAAGTGCATCACACGTGTTGCCGACAAAAGTGCATCACACGTGTTTTGCCGGCGGAAAACTGGAAGCCATGATGCTGGGCCCATGTGTGAGCCTGGCGGATGGCTGCCTGGAGTCGGCGTTCAGCAGCACTTGTTGTGGTGGAGCAGAAAGATATGCAAAAATCATCGGCGTACAGGGAAGGAGCCACCGATGACCCCCACAGCTGCAGCCAGGCCATTAATGGCCACCAAAAACAGTGAGACACTCAGCACAGACCCCTGTGGGACCCCATTTTCTTGGACGTGGAGCGAACTACGGGCAACACCGACTCGGACCCGAAACGTGCGGAGTCGGAGGAAATTTGCAATGAAGATGGGAAGTGACCCCCGAAGGCCCCACTCATGCAGCGTAGCGAGAATGTGATGCCGCCATGGGGTATCGTAGGCCTTCTGAAGGTCGAAGAAAACCGCAATGAGGTGCTGACGACGGGATAAAGCTGTCCGAACCGCTGACTCCAGGCACACCAGATTATCTGTCGTAGAACGACCCTGGCGAAATCCACCCTGCGATGGCACCAGAAGGCCCCGTGACTCGAGCACCCAAGTCAAGCGACGTGCGACCATACGTTCGAGCAACTTGCAGAGAACGTTGGTCAGGCAGATGGGACGATAACTGTCAACCTCCAGTGAGTCCCTGCCAGGCTTCAGCACCGGTATGATGACGGCTTCCCGCCACTGGGACGGAAATTCGCCACTACCCCAAATGCGGTTGAGTATCTCTAGGACATGGTGCTGAGAATCCTGCGAGAGGTGTTTCAGCATCTGTGCATGGACACGGTCGGGACCGGGAGCCGTATCTGGGCAATTGGCCAAGGCACTAAGCAGCTCACTTTCGGTAAATGGGGCGTTGTAGGACTCCCAACGGCGCGTCGCAAAGGAGAGGCGCTGTCGCTCCACACGCTCCATGCAGGAGCGAAATGCTGCACTGTAGTTAGCAGATGCAGAGCACCTTGCGAAGTGATCAGCAAGATGTTCAGCGATCACACTCGGGTCTGTACACACAGCCCCATGGATGGAAAGCCCAGGGACGCTAATAGGAGTCTGGTGGCCATAGAGGCGCCTGATCTTAGTCCACACCTGAGATGGAGAGACACGAGAACCTAAGGTCGAGACATACCTCTCCCAACATTCTTGTTTGGCTCGTTTGATGAGTTGCCGAGCCTTGGCACGAAGTCGCTTGAAAGCGATGAGGTTGGCCACTGATGGGTGCCGTTTGTGACGCTGAAGAGCTCGCCTACGTTCTCTGATTGCGGCAGTGATTTCCGGCGACCACCAGGGCACGGACCTCTGCCGGGACGAACCAGAAGAAGACGGGATTGCAGACTGAGCTGCAGAGACAATGACGTCTGTTAAATTATCGACCACCACATCAATGTTAGTGTCCGGCAAATATCGAACAGTGGCAGCAGTTGTAAACACATCCCAGTCAGCTTTGTTAAGAGCCCAACGGGGCAAACGGCTAGGGCAATGACGCTGGGGCAGTGACAAAAAAATCGGAAAGTGGTCACTGCCACACAAGTCGTCATGCACTCTCCAATGAAGAGATGGTACGAGGCCAGGGCTGCAAATAGAGAGGTCGATGGCCGAGTAGGTGCCGTGTGCCACACTGAAATGCGTGGGAGCACCTGTATTTAAAATACAAAGGTCGAGCTGGGAGACAAGATTTTCAACCTCCGTACCTCGGCCAGTAGTCATGTCGCCACCCCACAAAGGGTTATGGGCGTTGACATCGCCCATGATGAGGAAGGGTGGGGGGAGCTGAGCAATCAGTGCAGCTAACACGTGGCAGGGGACTGCACCATCAGGTGGAAGATAAACACTGCAGGCGGTTATAGCTAGTGGTGTCCTGATCCGAACAGCCACTGCCTCCAAAGGTGTTTGAAGGGGCACAGCTTCACTGTAGGCAGAGTTGATGACATGAATGGAGACGCCACCAGATGCTCTGTCATATACAGGACGATTCTTGTAAAACCCACGATAGCCACAAAGGGCTGGGGTTCGCGTTGCCGGAAGCCAGGTTTCCTGGAGGGCAACGCACAGTACATGAGAAGAGCTTAAAAGTTGTTTCAGCTCTGCTAGGTGGGAAAAATAACCGCCGTAATTCCACTGGAGGAAAGTGCTGCCTAAGGACTGGGGAGGCATGAAAGTGATTAAGAGACGCGGTGCGCCTCAGTGTCACTTGCCGCCACCCGCTGAGGGTCTGTGGTGTCCATATCCATTGCGTCTAGGGTGTCTATAAGAGCAAGGTCCTCTTTAGATGCAAGGATTTCGACCTCGTTGTCTGAGTCAGAACTGGTAGCGGACGGCTTCGAGGAAGCCGCCGTTGCCGCCAGCTCTTTCTCCTGAGGGACATCCTTTTTTCTCGCCCGCTCCCGCTTGGGTTTGGGCTTCGGTGCTCGAGTGGGCTTCCCAGAAATGGCGTCGGATGTCGACGCAGATGGGGAGGCCCGGCTACCAGCAGGTACCTGAACTTTGAGCCACTGGCTGACGTTTGGCTGCGACGAAACTGGCGTTTCGGAGACCTCAAGAGACCCTTTCCGCGCAGCTAGAGGTCGACTGACATCCAGGGTGTCAGACACAGTGGGAACTGCAGGAGGTGGTGGAAGGGGCTCGTCAGGCCCTTTCCCTGAGGGAAGAGCCGGAGAAGGATGACATTTCTCCGGCAGAGGGACGGGGTTCAAAGACCCCGTTAAAGGGGGAGGCAAAAGCCTCGCAGAAGAAGGTGCTCCCCCTGGCGTCTGGGGAGCGGAGATTAACTGATGGCCCAAAGGGCCCACAGAAGGTGTGATAGGGGGTCGGGAAACCGCCCTCGATGGAGGTGATGACACTGTGGCAGCAGCATATGTAGTAATCATGGATACCGGGTGGAGTTTCTCATACTTGCGGCGGGCCTCAGAGTAACTTACGCGATCGAGGGTCTTATATTCTACAATCTTGCGCTCCCTTTGGAAAGCGGGACAGTCCGGTGAGCAAGGCGAGTGATGGCCGCTGCAGTTGACACAAGAAGGTGGTGGGGTACAAGGTGCATCAGGGTGTACGGGACGGCCACAGTCACGACAAATAGGGGCTGCGTCGCAACGGGAAGACATGTGTCCAAACCGCCAGCACTTGAAACAGCGCATGGGTGGAGGGATGTACGGTCAGACATCACATCTGTATACCATCACCTTGACCTTCTTGGGCAAGGTATCGCCGTCGAAGGCCAAGATGAAGGCCCTGGTTGCCACTCTATTGTCTTTTGGACCCCGAAAGACACGGCGGACAAAATGGACACCGCGTCGTTGCAGATTTTCGCACAACTCCTCATCAGACTGCAGCAAGAGGTCACGGTGAAAAATGACTCCCTGCACCAGATTCAAAGTCTTATGTGCCGTTACAGACACTGGCACGTCGCCAAGCGTAGTGCACGTGAGCAAAGCACGAGACTGTGCAGGGGACTCTGCCTGTATAAGAATAGATCCGCTCGCATCTTGGAAATTCCCGCAACCTCACCGAACTTGTCCTCAATATGTTCAACAAAGAACATGGGCTTGGTTGCCTGGAAGGATCCCCCATCTGTCCTAGTACATACCAGAAATTTCGGGACATACGACTCATTATGTCGATCCCCTCATTCCCGCCAAGAAGTAGTCAGGGAAGGAAACGATGAGGGATCATAAGTAACTGCATTGTACTTTCCACGCTTAGAGACACCTGTCTGACCAGGATTTTGGTGGCTGGATTTGTTTCGCTTCATCGCGAATCATCCGCCCTGATGCCACCCACTCCGAACAGGGGCTCTCCTCATGGGCGCCACCCAGCCACAACAACGTCACCTGGCAGGATGACCATTGCCGGGAGTCCTGATGCTCCACGGTGACAAGCATCTACTCCTAGGCCTGCATGAGGAGCTTACAGCTCTGGCATCGGTAGAGCGATCCCTGCGTTGTCAGGGGGCTACAGCCAAGAGGGTACATGACGACCCCACCACAACGGACTGGCTACCGTGTTGGCTTTCTGGCGCTATGTGAACCATCATAATCGAGAGTGCTGAGATATCGGTGCACAATGGACGCGACTTGCACGGAAAAAAGAAATGATGTGCCCAGTGACAGAATATAAGCCGCAGTCGCAAGTCCATTCCATGATGGGTGCATAAGATGGCATGGCACGAGAATTACATGTAGCACCACGTAAGGTGTCCTTCCCCAAATGGTTCGCTCTTCTGAAAAATTTTTGAAAAATGGAGGGTCAAACCCAAATAGGGGACCACAGACGGAAAGCCGAAAAGTATGAAGACTCCTTTTAGTCGCCTCTTACGACAGGCAGGAATACCGCGGGCCTATTCTTACCCCCGAACCCGCAGGGGGATGTGTGTGTGTCTGTGTGTGTGTGTGAATACTGAATCTAATTCTACACTAAAATTAATCCAGGTATGAAAAATGCATGGGCTTGGAAGATGATTCAGTCTCATCATGTTCTCTGAGGGCAAGTTCCAAAGCATCACAGAAACAAATACAGTTATTTATTAGGTTCAATGTGTACCTTTTGGTTATGTAACGTTACTGACCTTCTGTGTACACTTTCTAATTAAGTGGCTACATTGACCTTACCAAGGCTTGCCAAATTCAAAACATTATTTACATGGACTGAAGAAAGTCCGTGTTTCCTAATTTTGTCATGTAGGAGTTGAATGTCAGATTCCTTGTTTAGTCCATGAAAGCTCTCCTCCAAATAATAAACAAGGAAAACAAATAAAGTGTTTCTCACATGGCAGCCACACAACCATTTATGCTTCCTGTACAGTTCAGAGTTGAATTGATGAGTTGTAGTTTTAATTGTCTGTGAAATTGTCGAACTTGGAATCAGTCTACCTAGCCTCTTGTTTTCTAATGTCTCTTCAAACCTGCATAAATTGAAGGGTTCAGACAGCAAGGAAATTACCTGATTCATTGTTTCATGTATTCACTTGTTACTTGAGCCTCAAAATTCACAACAACACACACTAAACAATGGACATATTGCACAGTTACTTTGCACACAAATACACGTGAATTGGGGGAGAAGGCATGAAATTCCCTCTTTGTACAAAGGCCCGACAACTCCAGTTCTCTTTGGAAGAGTTTGGACTCTGTTTTTGTGGCTGGAAGGGTGGCTCAGGTAGGATGTATATACACTCAAGGCTCATATACGAGAACACTGTTGCCAAGCATTGCCTCCTGCACCCGCACACCCTCTGAGACACCACAGTCTGTGTTTGCAGGCCTGTTGGAAACACAGTCACTGTCGGTGAACTTCAGTCCACCTGGGAGCATTCTGCATGTAATAACCTGGGCATTTCAAATGAGAAAAATGGAGCACTACTTCTCCATTTTATAAAAAGCTCAAACAGCAATCAGAGCTAACAAAATTATTCTTGGGGGTAGTACAAACCTATACAGGGGCCACCCCTGGTAGAAGGGGAGGGAGCTGTGGTGGGAGTAATGCTTATGCTCAGGGCTGGAGCTGGCTTTGGTGGCAGTATTCAAGCCCTTTCTTTTCTCACTTGCCACATACAAAGTTAGGGAGGGCCATAACTATCAAATGGCGTTGTGCTATAAGTGCTCAAAAACTGGATGAGAGCTAATGTAGTGGCCTCTAGGATTCAGCAGTTTCCTTATTTGATGTTTCAAAGTCCTAGTGAGATATTCTACTTCTCTGTTTGAAGAAGAAGAATGGAACGGTGGGCTGAGAATGTATTTTTATACCATTGGCCTTGCAGTACTGATTGAAGGCAAGTGCTGTAAATTTTGGTCCATTGTTAGTGTGAGGCAATCCTTCAATAGGCAAAACTTGGCCAAGGCTGTGTGAGTAGCATCCATCATGCTTGGATGCTATGCATACGACATAGGGTTACTTCAAGTAAGCATCCACAATGAGCAACCGTGTAAGTCTCAAAGTTGAGGTGGATGCGGTCCCAGATACAGTGGGATGTAGTAGTGTAGACCAAGGTGCAAATGATTGTGAGTGTGCTGCTTGGTTGGGTTTTTAACTCATACTTCACCTCTCAACAATGTGAGGAGTCGCCAGAAACAACACGTAGATCGGATTCCATGTTAAGTTTTAGGTCCTCTTTCCACACTTGGACAACTGGGGTAGGCTAGAAACACGCAAGTCACTGAAGTGGCATTCATTTGAAAGACTGGCATGAAACCAAAGAGCCACACAAAATTATTATCATTATCGACCAGTATACCTGTCGGCAAGCCGTGGTCTTCTATGTCACACAGAGAGACATCATTAATCACCAATAGCCTGTGAGATATGTGTTTCCAAGGGCGATTTCGGTCATCAGCTGGTAGGTCAGGTAAGTTGACCAAACATGGATCACATAGTGGAGAACTTCCCACAGGATGGGATTTCATTGAGTAGCAGCAACAATACCTGCAGCTGTTGTCCAGCTACTATCCGGAGTATGTGGTCGTGCAGTGTCCATATGGACAGTACACACAGTGTATGGAAGCAAAGGACTTTTACATTCTGGGCTAGCAGGTAGACGAACGATTGGCTTTGAGAACAGTTGCGCTCTTCAAGGATAGATTTGTAAAGTATCTTTATAGATTCATTCATTTTTGTACCAAAACATCTGCCAATTATAACAGTAATGTTTATAGCTGTAAATTTGGTCATCACTCTCAACTCTTAAACTCCCCATAATGGTTCAGCTATGTTGAGTAATTGAGATTTTGCACTCCAAGTGAGCAGTTTGATAATTTTCTGATGCTATATGAAGCACACTGAAACTCTTTGACTGTGTATGTTGGCACATTATCGTTTTGGAATATAGCAGTGTTTGTCTGCAATAAGTTAGTCATACTAAGCAGTTTGTTGTCAAAAATGGTGAGATACACATTATCAGTTATCCAACTAGTTAAGGTAATGATAAAAACAGTTTAATATCATGATATGCATGCTCAAATCATGACAGATCATCTCCCATGTAGCACTATTAGAAGCAGGTATGCCATTTCATAATGTTCTTTTAGGGCTTTCAATACAAAAACCTAGTTGTGATTTTTCAGTTTCTGTTGCTCGAACAGTCCACGGGTGTACTGCCAGTTCGTAGTGTCCAACAGGCACAATAATAAGGCTGTCTGATCTCAGGACCTTAGTTCATCAGGGCACCTGACGATGGCGGCACGTCTGATCACCGAAATATGTGCCTGTTGGACATTATGAACTGGCAGTACACCCGTGGACTGTTTGAGCCGTAAATCTGGTTGTTTTTAGGAAGCAATGTAAAAAGTGATTCTTTGGACCATACCACATAGTTCCAAACATCAAGCATCCAGGTTTTATGATTGTGGCGCCATTCCTTCAAGGCTTTGTGTTAGCTTCCGTTACTAAGGGTTTAGCAACTGCAACCCTTTCTTGAATGTTGAACTCCATCCATATTTTTTTTCATCTACAGATATTACTCAAGGTACTTGAGAAGTCACTTTTGCCATGGTAGTTTTATGTTGTCTGGCCACAATCATTATTAATGCTCGTCAGTTGTTGGCAGTTAACTTTGAGTTTGGCCCACTCTTCCCCTGCAGTAATGAAACATAAAACAGTGCAGCAATTTTCATCACAGTTGCTCCCAGTAACTGCACAGAGTTGACCTGTTTGGAAGTGCAGGATATAATGCATATCACTGATCATTTGTGGTAACCATCATAGAACAAAATGTAAGGTAACGTCCAAAATTTCATGTCATTTTTGCACTACAGTCACGTCTCAGTGATAACACATACAAGATTTAGTATACTGCAGGGTGCTCATATTGTTTCATCCATGCATTTTATTTCTCTCATGACATACCTGACATCCACAAAAGACAGTGTACACTGAAGATCTTGCGAAACTACAACCTGAAACTAACACTAACTTTGTTGTGTTTATGTGAGAAAGAATTGTGTAGATTCTGACAAGGTAGGAATGGCTTGCTGGAGTATAGGAATATGCTTACCTAACACATACACAAAATATTAATGGGTCACTTATAAGTAAATGCAAAAATACCTCATCCTTAAAAATAGTTTATATCTTAAGTCACAATAAGAATACTTAACTTCCATAAACTGTTCTGTGTGGAGTGGTCTATTTATGAGTATCCATACAAGTAATCACTGCACTCCATACAGTTCTCGTCAGTACATACACAGCCGTGGCTGAGCGCATTGAAGCGCTGTGCTACAATGTGCGAGGCCGTTCCTCGTCGGGGGTTCGAATCTCCCTTTGGGCATGGATGTTTTTAGTATGTCTTTAGTATAAGCTAGTTCTTAAGTAGTTTGTAAGTTTAGGGACTGATGACCCCTTAGTTGAGTCCCATAAGCTCTACAAACATTTGAACATTTTTGAGTACATACACAAGAAATCGGTTGCTGGTTCAGTGGTCCAATGTCTAAGTTATTACTTGTGGCAAGATACAGTACTTTATAACTTTTGCAGCTGAGTCTAGACTATTCCTAACTATGATCATCTTTTGATGGTGCAGATCCTATTTCCTTGCTTGCTATGATAAAATGGATAGGAATTCTGCTTTATGCAAAACACCTTTTTTGTTTTATTTTTATCACCCAATCATGGTTTGGGTCTTGTTGTGCAATCTTCTGTGTGTTTTTCCCTTTAATTCCTGAAATTGTTTTACATATTACAGTTTTTTTTATTGTACAGACATTTGGATATATTGTTTACATTTGAAAATAAGGTTGAATATATTAGGCCTAGATTTATTTACATACCTACTTGAAGTTATTGATAAGAGCAAGAATAGTATTAAATTTTATATTCATATTCCCTGACATGTATAATTCATGTTGTGCATTATTGGTCAGTGATATAATAGATTGACAGAAAAAGGGCAGAGCATCTTCTAGTTAACTCCATGATACCACCATACAGTCAGCCTTTATCAGTTAGTGGTATCCACAGTTATTGCCCCATGCCATCATCTCCACATGTCTTTCCTGGATATATAAATTGTTTATTTAATGGTTATCATATTACATACTTCCCTATTATCTGTTGTACTGAAAATTACAGAGTATGATCCAAAGATTATCCACATAGGTTAAAACCAGTTACTGTTTATGAATAAAAGTGTATTGAAGCAATGAAAATGGTTTATAGAAAAATGGGAAAGGAAAACCATTGATCAGGCAGTGAAGACCATGCAGTTGTCAACAGACTCCTGTATCATCCTCAGCAAATGGTATAATGATTGGATGCATTATGGAGGGGTATGGGGTTTGCACACTGCAGTCCTGGCTGTTGTTGATCTCTAGAACTTAGATCCATTACCTCAATTGGCATCATGATGCTGAGGGAATGCGGTCCAGTCTTCCAACTAATGAAAATTCCTTGGAAGAACCCGCAGTCTAACCTGGGTCCACCACATGAGGCCTGTCACATTGACCACTGAGCTATGGAAGCAGAAAGACTACCTTATATAATATTTTGTGACCAAACTCATTTTGTAGGAGATACTTTCTTCCAAAAGTGCTAGTCCAACTAGGTATGTAGAAGAGTTTCTGTAAAGCTCAAAAAGTAGGAATGAATTGCTGATAGAAGTAATGCTTGGTTATGAGTAATGACTGAGCAGCTAGTGTTGGTAAGAACATATCATGCAAAATAAAAATTTAAAGTTTTGATACAATTTTATATTGGTTCTTCTTTGTTTTTAAGCCTCTTCTGTAGTTGCAATTATGCTATACAAACTTTATCTTCTTAGTTGGCATGAGTATAATGTTGGTTTTTGTTAAGTAAACCGTCTAAGATTTTCTAATGTTTTGCCTTTGGCTTGGGTGCCTTAGATTTAACCGTTAGTTTGTTTACTGCATACTTAACATTTTAGCTTCCATGTAAGTTCTGAGCTGTTAGTTGTAGTCGAGCATTTTTTGGTCACTTGTGACCATGTGCTTGCAGAAAGCAGCATTTCACTTTGGTGAAAGTAGTAAGGTCTTTGACAAGACTTGGTACATGTATTGAATTGTTAGGCAATATCATATACTTGTAACTTTGTGGACTCAATGTCAGTACAGATATCACTCTACAAATTCAGTTGCTGGAAAGAGAAATGTGTTTCTTAAATATATGTTTTACTTTTTTGAGAGAAAGTTGTCAATTACACATTAGCAATTAACATTACTACTTGTATATATTGTATTCTACTGAAGATAAAGACAAGACACTGTGTAGAAGACTTTTTATGCTTATTTGAATTTCCAGTTTTCCCTTACTACAGCTACATCTCAGTCTAATATTTAATTGTAGCAAAGTTCATCTAATGAAAAGGGTTGTAACATAAAAAAGTAAGAAAATTTTGCATCTCTGCCCTGACAATGAGCTATGCTTCACAGTATTTAGATAATTGATCTGAGAATTAACTTTAACAAATGTTGCACCAGTAGTCCATATACAGGGTGGTCCATTGATAGTGACCAGGCCAAATATCTCACGAAGTAAGCATCAAACAAAAAAACTACATAGAGCAAAACTTTTCTGGCTTGAAGGGTGATAACACTATGGTTGGCCCACTAGATGGTGCAGCCGTAGGTCAAACGGATATCAACTGCATTTTTTAAAATAGGTACCTCCATTTTTATTACATATTCATCTAGTACATAAATAAATATGAATGTTTTATTTGGAACACTTTTTTCACTTTGTGATAGATGGTGCTGTAATATTCACAAACATATTGCTCACAATTTTAGATGAACAGTGGGTAACAGGTAGGTTTTTTAAATTAAAATACAGAAAGTAGGTACATTTGAACTTTATTTCGTTTGTTCCAATGTGATACATATACTGTTGTGAAATTATCATACATAATGAGAATGCATGATGTTACTGTGTGATTACCTGTAATTACCTCATGACTTCAATAAATGCTCAAAATGATGTCCTTCAACTTCAAAGCATTTGGCAATACGTGTAACGAAATTCCTCTCAACAGTGAGTAGTTTGCCTTCAGTAATGTTCTCACTTTTGTGTCCCAACTTCGTCGCCGCTTTTGTGTCCCAGCCTCGTCGTAGGTGTCGGTGGCCGAGTGGAATAAGACCGACACAGGAATAAGGATAGCCCGCTGGTGCAGGTACGGAGGGGAGCAGCCAGAAACTATAAACACTAGAGTAAATTAGAAAGAGATATATATTGCACAGAATGTAACAATACTTAACTTTTACATAGTACTGCAGAATGTTGATACATAGTTGTTAGAGGCCTGCCTAGTGCCTGTACGATAGCAAAGTCTTCACTGGTGCCTATCTGATTACGAAGGTCCTAACTGGTTGCTATCTCAGTCCCAAGTGCCCGGTGTCGTTCCGTGGTGGCCACGAGCGGAGTTGTCGCAGAGGGCGCTCGTGGCTGTCGTCGTGAGAACGCCGCGCCGTGCGTGCATGGCAGCGCGCGGCGAAAGTAGGTGGCGCGCACTTTGTACTTGTGCGACACCACACTCACATGCATTGACAGTGCGCTGATACACGTTTTCAGGCATTGTCGGTGAACTACTATAACAAATATCCTTCAATTTTCCCCACAGAAAGAAATCTAGGGATGTAAGATCCGGTGATTATTTGGGCCATGGTATGGGGCTTCTATGACTAATCCACATTGCCGTCCATCATGCAGTGAAACATCTTGTAGTAAAATCGGTAGAACATTACGTAAGAAATCAGCATACATTGCACCTTTTAGATTGCCATCAATAAAATAGGAGCCAATTATCCTTCCTCCCATACATTAACCTGTCAAGGTCGCTGATGTTCCACTTGTTGCAGCCATCATGGATTTTCTGTTGCCTAATAGTGCACATTAAGCTGGTTTACATTAACTCTGTTTGTGAATGATGCTTCATCACTAAACAGAACACATGAAAAAAATCTGTTATTGGCCTGTAATTTATTTTATGCTCAGTGGCAAAACTGTACACAACATTCAAAGTCTCCGCCATGCAAATCCTGGTGCATAGAAATATGGTATGGGTGAAATTTATGTTGATGTAGAATTCTCAACACCGAAGGTTTTGAGATTCCGGATTCTTGCTCAATTTGTCTGCTACTGATGTGCAGTTAGCCGCAACTGCAGCTAAAACACTTACTTCGGCATCATCATTTGTTGCAGGTCGTGGTTGACATTTCGCTTGTGGCTGAACATTCCTGTCTCTTTAAATAACATAACTATCTGACAAAAGGCCCAGACACTTGGATGATGTCTTCCAGGATAACAATCAACATACATAGCACAGGCCCGTTGGGCATTTTGATCACAATAGCCATACATAAATATCATATAGACCTTTTCTGCAATTGGTAAATGGTCCATTTTAACATGAGTAAAGTATCAGGAAGCAAATACCGACTGCACTGGCGAAATGTTACGCGATATCACATACTTATATGTTTGCGACTATTACAGCGCCATCTATCACAAACCGAAAAAAGTGTTCCAAATAAAACATTCATATTTATTTACATACTAGATGAATATGTAATAAAAATGGGGGTACCTATTATAAAAAATGCAGTTGATATCTGTTTGACCTATGGCAGCGCCATCTACCAGGCCAACCAAAGCGCCATCTGTTTCCCCCCTTCAAGCTAGAGAAGTATTGTTCTTTGTAGTTTTTCCTTTGATGCTTATTTCATTAAATATTTGGCCTGGTCACTATCAATGGACCACCCTGTATACATAATAAGTGACTCAAACAATTTATTCATTATTAGGACACTATGCTGCAGACATCATGTCTTCTATTGTACACTATGTTACTGATCTTCACTTATAGTGCCAACTCCATATGTCTTTTCTGTTGCAGGTATTTATATCCAGAAGAACAACAAAATGATTGTTCCTGAATTCCGTGGGCTTGGACTTCGCATTGAGGATGATGTGCTCATTACAGATAATGGTCCTGTTGTGTTAACATCGAGCTGCCCCAAGCATATTGAAGAGATTGAAAAGATGAACTTGTGAATGTGATTGTAACTGAATATTTCTTGCCTTCAAATACAATGCCAAATGATATCAACTTAATTCAATGTAATTAAAAAAGCATCCTCATCAGACAAATAAATTGTGCTACAACTGGAAGGAATAATGCCTATCAGAAAGAAGTTGGATTTGCAATTGAATAGATTGCATTAATGTTCTGTTTTTTACTCTTGGATGCTGAAATTCTGTTTACACACACACACACACACACACACACACACACAAACACACACACACACACATTCACACATTCAGCAACTGGAATAATTATAATGTGGTAGTATGTAATTAAAGCATTGTGTGTCAGAGCTTTTGGGTCAGATAGAAACAGGTGATAGTGTCTCCACAGTGGATAATATTTAGACAGGAAACCAATGGTCAGAACTACTTATTTATTTTATTATGGACTATCACAGCATACACTCACTACGTTTACATGCAACACATCTTACGGAAGACGAAAACCGATTTTCGTAAACTGTTTTTCGCTGTTGTGTTTACATGGCATAGCCTGAATCGGATTTCCTAGCCCACTTAATATGGCAGCTGCAAAACAGCTGATTCAGTTCCAGATTTAGTCCACACAATCACTATATTTCTTTATTTAAGTACACAGATTTATGTTCACTCTAATATTTATACTTTTATTTCACATCAGAAAATATCACTCTTTCCATACGTGCAGAAAATTCTATACAAGAAAACACAATCGGACAAGCCAAGAACGCTTAAAAAACAGTTGCGTTTACATGGGCACGAAAATTGATTGCGGTACTGGAAAACCGCTTTAGAGAAGCGGATTTCCAGAATCGATTTTGGAGTGTTTACATGACCAAACAAAAGCGGAATTGGGAAATCGGTTTACGAAATCCGGTTTTGGGAGCCCTTGTAAATGGGGTGATTGTATTGCAGGAATGTAGCTCATAGTAATTGTTGAATGTGCTGCCCACCAGTCTCAATGCATGTGTTGCAAGTGTACATTACATTCTGCCATAATCACTCGTATATCCCTGGTGTCTGTAGTACTGGGATACAGGCAGCTTAAACTAGCAAGCAGATCTTCATCCATTTTCACAGATACTTCATTAGCAAACAACTTGATGTAATTCCAAAGGAAAAGTCCAGAGATGTGAGACACAGCAGTCATGTTGGCTATGGGATAGTACCTACCCTCCCAATCTGGTTATAAGTATGTATGTTGCCCTGGTGCTTGCAAACATTAACTTTGAAGTGGGCTAATGCACCACCATGTCGAAACAGGATCCTTTTGTGGACAGCAAGGGGTATAGTCTCCCAGAACTGCAACCCCAAATGTTGCAAGAACAACAGGTAAAGTGGAGCCCTCAAATTGGTAGGCTTGATCTTGGACAATGTCCACCCTTATGTAGGCAGAGAATTGTTGCTCGTGGCCACCGACATGGGTGGTTTTGGAATTGTCCACATTCCAGGCACAGCTGTTGCAAACGCCATCATGGGTGAATGAGCCCTCATCTGTAAAGAATATTAACTGTCTTAAGTTTGGCACTGGCACAGTGCAGTGGATAATCAAGCAATGTATGTGAAAGCGCATTTCAATATTTATTGGCCCCAGTGCTTGCATACATTCTATATGATGGGGGTTTAATACCTATTCCCCTGTACCCTTCACACTGTAGTCTTCAAGTTGATGGGTTCTTTTTATTGGATTGCCAGCAACAGAATCTGATAGCATCTCTCAACGTCTGGTGTTGAGACATGTCTTTGGTGGGAACCCTATGCCATGAATGATTCCAACTTTCATACATTGTTATCCTCAAGGGTAAACTTCTTCCATTTGGAATGACACTTGTTGGGAAAACCTTCTCTGTACATTAAATGCTTGTCTGCCAACTCCCAGACAAGCAACATTGAATCTTTGACTTTGTGCCATGCACTGTACACAGTAACTTGCCTCACCATGGACACATCACAAGCTGTATGATGTAATGAATGAATGACTGACACCTTGGATAGTGGTGTTCAGGTGCCCCACATTATTCTGCTGGTGCTATGCTTGCAGCCATCACATGGCACACATACTATGAGATAAGATTTGTACAATACATCTGTTTGGTGGTCAGGTGTGTACACTTAAGAATTGTGGCACATGTTCTTTCAGAGATCAGTCATTGCTATGTGATGCTGCAGCTGTTCTGAATATAAATTTTAATTAGGAGGTTTCAGCCTCAACTACTAACAGTCATTGTAAACATACAAAATGGACATATGAAAATTTGTGGTGGGGCCAGGATTTGAACCTGTGACCTCCTACTTACTAGGCAGTTGCGCTAAGCCTCTACACCACCATAGGCATGTGGACTTCACACACGCGTGAGGACTACCTGAGCACGTAACCTGCCCGACCTAAACTTTCAAATGTCATCCCACTTTGACCATTGTGCTCCATGCCTCACAGCTGGTCCTGTATTCCCACCAGGAGTTTGTTCCTCGTGTGCATTCACACCAAAATAGGCATCAAAACTTGGCTAGGTGCATTACAATTGCAGGAGGTGTTAAGCCCATGTGCCTGGGGTGGCGTAGTGCGGTGTTTTTCAACCTGTGGGTTGCAACCCCCAAGGGGCCGCTAGGTCTTGTACAGGGATCGCCATCACAAGACGAAGTATTTGTATCATAAAATAACTAGGGGTTCAGTAATACAAAAACATATGCCTGGGTGAAATTTATTTAATGTTAAAATTATGGCATTCCTAGTGTAACATTGATTGTGAATTAAATAGATCACAATTTGTTTTATAATAAGCTCAAAGCCTGAAAACTGTTTTCAGGAACCAATCAATACGTAGAAGAACGTGATATATGTAAGTAATTCTGAAAGATTTGAAAAAATCTACTTAATGAGCATAATTCATGCACGAGTTTTGGCTGGTTAAGCAAAATATATTTTTCTGTTGGAAATCTTGTAAAAATAGAATAAAGAGCTCCATTCCAAAAACTACACAAAAGAACCTTGTCCAAAACTTAAAGAAAAGATTAAGGGAAAAAAATAGATTTGTTTCCTTTGAGATAACATAGTTTTGTTATGGTTTGTGTGGAGGGAGGGGTTGTAGAATATTTATATTTGGTTGGGGGTCGCCTCAGAATATATTTATTTGGGAGGAGGTCACGAGAATATTTTTACTTGTAAGGGGGTCGCATATTAGAAAATGTTGAAAAACACTGGCACAGAGGATTAGCACAGCTGCCTAGTAAGCAGGAGGTCCCGGGTTCAAATCCCAGTCCCAGGACAAATTTTCATATGTCCATGTTGTATGTTTGCAATGCAAATAGCAATTCAGACTGAAAACCACCTAATTAAAAGTTATAATTGTAACAGCTGGAGCATGAAATACTGATGTCTGTTCCTTTGGACATGTCCAACCGAACAGAAGCCATATTTCTTAATTATAATCCATCTAGTCATGGTTTGATGTCTATTTCGGTGCAGATGCAGATGAGGACTGAAATACTGGCAGGAATGCAGGGCCAGCTGTGAGCCATGGAGTAAAATGATCGTAGTGTGCGGACATATGGAATTTTGGGTCGGTCGGGTTACGCACTTGGGTAGTCATTGCAGGTGTATTAAGTGCATTTGTCTGGAATGGCATAAAGGCTTAGCACAACTGCCTAGTAAGCAGAAGGTCCTGGGTTCAAATCCCAGCCCTGCCACAAATTTTCATATGTCCATGTTGTATGTTTACAATGCCTACTAGCAGTTGAGACAACCTCCTAATTAAAAAAAAGATATGAACTCTGTTTATTGCACACTGCCCGTTGCAATGTACAATGGGGGACAAAAATATTACCCAGCTCTAATAATTTAAAGTCCAAGCTCAGAGCATTGTACATGCCCTAGTTCCGAAGTGAGAGTATTGCCAACTCTAGCGGTCTTGGGAGCTTTAGCTTGTTGTTTACATCATCAAATAGAAGCAATATAATAGGATACAGTATATGTCAACATTTGTAACAGCTTAACTCACGTATAATTTATTTTGGAAATCAGTATATGAGCATATAGAAGAGGCTGATGTACAAGAACTCCACGTGGGTAGATTTACTACAACGAACTGCTTCTTACATGTGTTTCGTTGGCTGAGTGGATAGGTTGAAGGTTTACAAACACAAGGGGCATGACTTCAAGAACCACTGGAGTCAACTTTAGGTTTTTAGTCTTTAGACCTGTGCAGCAAATATTTTTATCATTAATTCACTACAAATTTTGCATTTATAGGCTTTTCTAGATTCCACATTCTTAAACATATTTCAATTTGTAATAGCCTAATCTTTAAACAACGAGACAAATTATAGCCATAGTAAAAATGTTGAAAATGGATGCATTTATTTGTAATTACTTTGAGTGCCACATGGTGAATCTATAGTATTAATGTAAGATAAATGTATCAGAAGATAGGCATAATTTTGTAAATTCTTATGCATGATTTACATGAGTGAGTGGCTGTGCCTTCCATTATCTGTTATTTCCAGTTTAATATTCGTTCTTCAAATTCAGCAGGACTATTTAACTTTTATGCTTACAAGAAAGGATAGGTAGCTCATTGATAGAGTGTCGACCTTTCTGGTTATGTTGTATGCATTTTTTTTTATCATGGTACAAATGTTTCTTGCTTTAGTTAAATTTTAGTTATTAAATTATATTGGTTTTACTTTTTTCAATATTCTCTTTAGTAAATAACTAATTAAGATTTATCAATTTGATAACTACAAATATCTCCCTTGCAATCTTCTAAAAACCTATAAAAGCCTACAACTACACAATTTTAGTGAATTAATTACCTGCAAGAGATCTAAAAAATAAAAAATAAATTGACTCCTTTGAGATTCAAATGCGTGTCCGTTGCGTTCATAAACCGTCAGCCTACCCACTCATCCAATGAAACATGTGAGAAGCAGTTCATTTTAGTAAATGTACCCACATGGAATACTTATACCTCAACCATTTCTACATGCTCAAATAATATGTTCCAAAATAAATTATATACGAGTTAAAGTGCAATGAATCTCAGTATATACTGTATCTTAACTATTATACTGTTTCTATTTGACAATGTAAACAGCGAGCTGAAGCTGCACAGACCACTGGAGTTGGCAACACTTGCACTTATGTGCTTGGGCATGTGCAACGCTCTGTTCTCCGACTTTAAATTATTCAGCACGGGTAATCTTTTTGCCCCCAAATAACCAGGATTTTTGTGAAATTGTGCTATGCTGTATGTTCAGTTGCAATTGAAACTGGCAGTTGTCACTTTGTACAATTACTATAATCTACATTGGTTTGCAGTGTACACTGTGTATGTTCATAACAAAATAAATATGCATGTCTGGCCATTAGTTAACGATATCAATATAATCTGTTGTGGACCCACTGTCACCTGTTTGGAATTGACAAAAAATTTGAGACCTTAGTTAAAAGTAAACATTTTTGTTTTCAAGGTGAAAGTATATGAAAATGGCATGGCTCTGTGAAGCTCACAGTAAAGAAAACTGGACTGTTCACATCGTGCAATATTTTGTGCCTTCATGCAATTTTTACTATTTTTTTTATTTCAGTTCTCAGAACTGACTGATTCCAGTAAATAATATTTTCATAAACTGAATGTCATTTTTCCAGCCAAAGATTGGATTACATGTCATATGATTTAGGGGATTTCATGAGAACTAAACTCTCAGATAATTTTGAAACAATATCTTTTGGTGCAAATTTTACACGTTTTGTAGTGCTTAAAATGGTAAGCATTAAAGAACAAACAGGATCTCTGGGAACACATCTGTATCACTGCCATTTTGCATCTAAGACAGTAAAACACTATATAAAAGTTCAGGTTCCTACTGTGTAACCATTTTATTTGTGCAACTTAACAAGCATTATATACACTGTTAGATGAAGATATTTATTACATTTAGATATTGTGAATTTACCCGTTTTATTATTATAATAATTCATTTGCTGTTGATTTCTAATCTGTCTGCATACACATTGTGATAAAAGACTGTAATAATGTTCTATTATCTTACATATGAAGGGGTATGCATACATTGATATAAGAAGTGAAGACAAGATATTATTATATTTGTTTATTTGTAACAAAAACAAACTTTTGTCTATGTGCATAAACAGTTCTACAAGGAGACATTACAATTTGAAATCTTTTGTAGAGTAACAATTTCTGTATTAAGAAGTGATTCAGTTTATTCTTTGGCAACCTTTTGTGTGGCAAGGACAAGTTGTTGGCAAAGTGGAGTAAAGGTGGGCAACACTTATCCATAATCAGCGATAAATTGCTCTCCATGTTCAGTGCTTAAGTTGTAAAATTTTGTCTCATTTTCAATAGTATATCTCCTTCCCCCCTCAGTCATTAACGTCACAAGTTACATTATTAAAATCCTGTAATATGACTAATAATGAGAAATAAATTTTGGAAAGTATTTGTTGTAAATTCGGGTATTCAAAGCAATAAAAACACAATATTTATTTTAAACAGCTGCTAAGTCACACTCTTGGAAAATTTCACATTTAGGTGTATCGACTATATCTCATTTATTTGGGCATGCCCATATCTCATAATGTTGTGTTATTCAACTTAGATTTATTCCTCTTAATTATAACCTATGAGAACTAGAAAGTTTTAACAAAAATAAGCTGTGTTTGCTTACTGTCCCCATTCTCCACTAGTGTATTTGACAGTTAGCAATAACAAATGTTGGCAAGGAAACTTAATAAAAACATACTCTTCCTGCCTTACTGTCCCAGTCCACCTCTAGTACAATAGTAAACAAAAAAAATGGAAAGTAAGTGAAATCTATTCTTACTGATTTGTACTAATGATAGGTTTAAAGAAGCCCCAAATTTTTCTAGACATATACATAATTGTTATAGTTCAAAGTGGCATAGTACAAATAAAAATACATGTTTTAGCACTTTAAAGACAATCAACTAGCACAAACAGAGTACAGGTAGAAACTACATTGTCATCCACATTTTGCTGTTTCTTCAGTACCAGTGAGGGGGTGTTGTGTGAAAATGTGTTATCTTAGGTGCACAATGCTGTTCGCATATCTCAGAGTGATGCATGCATACTCGATGGAACTGAGTGCGTGTCAAACTAATTGTTCATTTAGATATAGAAGGCCTGCATTATTTATAAGTTAGCCACAGGTCACAAGGAGAAGTGCCATGGGGGACTGGTTGCTGACCGCTGCTTTAAGATATTTAAATTACGTATCTTAATACCAAACGGTAGTCTGTTGTTAGAAAATTTTTTCATATATTATGTGGAAAGCAACCGGTAACATTTTTATTATTTGTGACTCTGCGAAAGTTTTCTCCTCCCCTGTGTATTGTAACAATGTACATTATTGTCCATAACATTATGTTCTGGATGAAGTTTCATATGAATGATTGCTTACAGGAAGTACTTAGAGTAGAAGCTAAATATTTTATATTTTCTGAAAATTTATCTCTTGTGTACCTGAACTACCAGTCTTACTTTTTTTTATTTTTTTTTATGAAAGTGATGTCTGTATACATGCTGGTGCCTCACCCCCAGATCTCAACACTAAAGATACAGATGTAAAAATTCAAATGATCCAGTAAGTCTGGGAACTGTTCCAGTAAATAAATTTTTGTGCTAACTCTTACAAATATGATCTATATTTTCTTTCTCTGACAGGTATTTCTCCACAATGGTAACTAAAAATTTATGTTTACTCCTCCATTGGCACTTAGTTACAGAAGTAAATGTGGGATACTCAGAGTGTACGCAACAGCTCCCAACCCCGAGTTATATCATCATCTACTCTGGCACATCCTTCATGATCCATTGAATTCCCAAGCACAGTGGAAACCTGCAATCATGTTATGGTTCTGCCACTGAAACCTACAGATGGGGAGATTACTCTAAGTATCATAAAAAATATAAAAATACAGTTAAATGAAAATCCGATGAAGGATGAGCAAATGAAATTTGGAACATAGTTTGAATCTTGATTTATTACATTAAAAGCCCATATGATATGTGAACAATTTACAAATTACTCACTGATTAAGAGCTAATTAATAAAGTCCAACACAAGTTTACTGGTGCTACAATTATATCAGATGGTCATCTTTTGAGATAATACAACACGTTGAATAATTATCAGTGGCAGAGTCACAAACTGCTAACAAACCTTTGTCCATAATATCCATCATAGTACTGTGATAGAACATATTGTTAACTACTGGGAATTAAATAATAAGCAGCTGTAGATTCCCCGTACTTAATTAAACATTCTCTTGTAGTAATATACACATACAATCACATGGTTGGTCATCAGTGAAATCTGCCCGCTCTACTAATTCCACAACTCAGTCTTAAATCCCTGAAGGAACTAATAAGTAACAATCTGTTATTAATACCAGTATGCTACTTATACTCACAAACGCTGATCAGCTCGGAGTACAATAGGATATGAAGTAGCCTTATTTGGACCGGTATTCCTAAGTCACCTCGTTAACTTCTTAGCAAAAAATTGAAACTTTTCTGCCCAGACTGTTACAATGGCAATTCCACTCCACATTACTGACTGCTCCTGGAAGAGAGACAACTACCACTGCCTCTACCAGACAGTCCTGTTGCCATTAGTAGTTGAGTCCCTTGTCATTTTTCCATAAACTGTGGAAGAAATACCAGTCAGACTGATAGTTGCAACTTTGCCCAATGGCAGTGAGCTGCATATTTCTCCACTATATAAAGTGCTGCCATGACAGTCAATCCCAGAACATAGGACAATTAACTCGGCACCTAAAATTCTCATGTGATGACATATGGGGATGAACCACACATACTATTGTTTTTTGCTGTCCAGAATTTCCTATTCAGTGTGAGAACCATGCCATAGAAACCCAGTAGTAACAAATTTCACACAGATTAGCTCTCTACGGATGTAGCCAGGTGGTGCTTCACATAATTCTGTTAGACTAATCTGCACATTGTGACCAGCGACTGGCTGAAAAATGTCTGTGGGTAATTTGACATGGCAAACAGAATGAAAAAATCTATAACTACCATCCACAAATATTCATGTTACAGTGCTCTCAATGTCTTTCCATATTTCTGGGATCTTAAGAATAAATATTGTGGACAGAATTAATGGAATGGGTTAAGCATGAGGCTTGGCACATTTTATAACTCTCCCCGTACAATTAAATTTTGAACATACTACTCCAGTCTTGATTGGCCTGGCGCAGCAACAGTAAATCCATTTTTGTAATAATAAAAGTCTGTTGCAAATTAATACTGTTTATTAACGTGTTTCGCACTTTTGGTGCGTCATCAGAATACTAACGGTCAGCAAGATTGCATTCCTTAGTAAAATACATGATGGTAAACATCATTAGTCATAAATAAAACTTAAAGGCTTGGGCATAACCCGCTGATCAAACGTAAACATGAAAGGAAATCCACATAAACGGCACTGCAGTGTTGACGTTTGATCAGCAGAATATGCCCAAGCCTTTAAGTTTTATTTATGACTAATGATGTTTACCATCATGTATTTTACTAAGGAATGGAATCTTGCTGACCGTTAGTATTCTGATGAAGCACCAAAAGCGTGAAATGCGTTAATAAATGGTATTAATTTGCAATAGAGACTGTTATTATTACAAAATAAATAAATAAATTTTGAGTGAGGCTTGTTCTGCTAAAAATTGGTAGTGGGGCAACTCCAAGCAAAATTGATCCAACCCAAACATGCTTAAAATTTTAAAATAGGGAGTGAACCCATCAAAAGTTGTCCATGAAATGTGCACCAGGGGATGGGATTAGGGTGCAGGGTATATGAAAAATTAATCGCATTTATTAATTTGTTGGGGAAATTTATCTAAATTATTTACACTGAGATTGCAACGTATGCTGTCCTCACATATAAAATGATTGGTTTAGAAGCGGAGTCATTTGTAATGTGTGAGATTCACAATAGTGACAAATTTCTGCTAGCATTTGGCAAAACAATATGTATTATTGATCACTATTGATCAATTAGGTGGGCATGACATTTAAAGTTGCAAGGGTATATGAACCTGATAATTTATACATAAATGCTGTTGCAATAAAAGTAGAGGTACATTTATTTACAGTTTTTGTCTCCTAAAGGTTATTTAGTCCTTTAGAATTATAATTTTATACACAGTTGAAAATCAGTCTGTCCAAAAATAAAGGTTACATAAAATTAAACACATCAATTTCACTGTGGCATGCCTAACTTGTTGGCAAAAACATCACTTACAAGGTGTGTGTGTGGGACCAACATAAATGTATCCAGGGCTGCTGTTATTTTGAAAACAGTCTGACATGTTTTAAAATGTTATGTAATTATTGATAGATGTGAAGCATTGAATTAAAATTTGTGGTGCGGCCGGGAATCGAACCCGGACCTCCATGCTTACTAGGCAGACGTCTTAACCGTTAGACTACCACACCACTAACGATTAAGGCGCCTTGGAATAGTCTATGTACGATTTCCCTCCACAACACAAACTTTAATTCAGCTTCTTTGTTCCAAAGATAATTGCCACTACTGCCAAGGCTCTCCATGCAGCGGAATAGCACCTCAGCAATGGACATGGTGGAACAATCCTGTTATGGTGATATAAATATCAATTAATATGAATAAATAATCCCTGAGACGGATTTTCGTCTCAAATATGTCAAAGACATTATTGATAGATGTGAAGCATTGAATTAAAATTTTAATTCAATGCTTCACATCTATCAATAATGTCTTTGACATATTTGAGACGAAAATCCGTCTCAGGGATTATTTATTCATATTAATTGATATTTATATCACCATAACAGGATTGTTCCACCATGTCCATTGCTGAGGTGCTATTCCGCTGCATGGAGAGCCTTGGCAGTAGTGGCAATTATCTTTGGAACAAAGAAGCTGAATTAAAGTTTGTGTTGTGGAGGGAAATCGTACATAGACTATTCCAAGGCGCCTTAATCGTTAGTGGTGTGGTAGTCTAACGGTTAAGACGTCTGCCTAGTAAGCATGGAGGTCCGGGTTCGATTCCCGGCCGCACCACAAATTTTAATTCAATGCTTCACATCTATCAATAATGTCTTTGACATATTTGAGACGAAAATCCGTCTCAGGGATTATTTATTCATATTAATTGATATTTATATCACCATAACAGGATTGTTCCACCATGTCCATTGCTGAGGTGCTATTCCGCTGCATGGAGAGCCTTGGCAGTAGTGGCAATTATCTTTGGAACAAAGAAGCTGAATTAAAGTTTGTGTTGTGGAGGGAAATCGTACATAGACTATTCCAAGGCGCCTTAATCGTTAGTGGTGTGGTAGTCTAACGGTTAAGACGTCTGCCTAGTAAGCATGGAGGTCCGGGTTCGATTCCCGGCCGCACCACAAATTTTAATTCAATGCTTCACATCTATCAATAATGTCTTTGACATATTTGAGACGAAAATCCGTCTCAGGGATTATTTATTCATATTAATTGTTATGTAATTCATTGAATATTGGAAATACACAAAATACCCACTAGGTTAAGATATAGAGTAAAATGTAGTTTATTAATACACAGAAAAGATATTTTCACAAATGCAATTTATACTATGGTAATATACATGGCACAACATATTGCCGGCAGAAATCGAGCAAACTAATGGTTTTTTTACAGCACAGTTGATTGAATCTTTAGTCTGGTAGTTTGCACGTGTGTATTGTGCTACGATTAGTGGCACTAACTTTGTTTACCTGTCAAATACAGTGATATTCTTTATTACAGAGCCTGTAAATATTCAAGGAAATTATGCAGATTGTGACGAAATTGCATTATGTTTAAATAGCAGAAAGTGTTGAAAATGCAGTATTTTGACACTGAATACTAATTTTATATACAGGTGTATAAGAATAATGGTTCCTAATTTTCTGTTTCATGGAGACAAGAATATAAACATTCTTATCAATTATATTGTATCTGCAAGTGCTTGATTTTTCTATACAAAGGCAGGTTTAATCACTCAGATTTGTTTCAACTGTTCCTGTTATCATAGAAGTAATTAATCACCAAAGGTAGTTTGTTGTTATGATTCACAGAAAATCTTCTGTAAAATTTCTTTCATTTGTTAAAATACATTACATTGTTCTTCTGTTTACAGAAGTGGACCTAGTATATTTTTTTGCAAGCATATTTTCAGCATTTACACATCTGACTTCCACACACATTTGCATTTAGAATTGCAATTGATAATGGTAGCTACAAATTAAAATAACTTTTGTAGACATATTTGCAATTTTCAACATATTTAAGTTCAACCATTGATAATAAAGTTTGGTGAATAGCCCTGTAATATTACTGTAGATGAACTGTGTCACTGAGAGCACAAATGGATTAACCCCAGGGAAGTAAATGTGGGGGAAACAGGCCTAATAATAAGGGCTCACAAAGAATAATTTTTCATGATGCATTGCAGACTTTCATTATGCATACAATGTAACTGTGGTTTTAATGAACAATATTCTGACATAGATAAATTACAAAACTTAACTATATAGTAGAATATTAACAGTTTTGTTGTGGCTTAGTCCATTCTCGCGCCAGGTAGTTGAACATTCTCAATGGCAGGTCTGTTATTATGTTGATGTATGTGGCAATAGTATACATTATACAGATTACATGTAACATTTTACATTGGTGTCTGTAATTTTAAGCACTACGTTGCATTTAAAAATCATCCATAGGCAATGTTTCTACAGCATTTGAAGACTTTTTAAATTTTTGTAGAACAGATGATGATGTGGGGAGGTACATATGGAAGCAAAATGTGCAGATCCTTCTTTTTTGCTTCTGTAATTGCATGTCTATTATGATAAAGCAGTTCGAGATTGCTGATGTGTATGGATGTTCGTTTGAACACATCAATTTCTCGAAATGGCTTTTGGTTATTGTTCGGGTATTTATATCATATTTTGAACTTGTTGGTTGCTTCAAACCACAGCCACTGTATGTTCAACCATTGTACTTTACAATTGCCAAAAGACATTCTTCAATTTGTGATGTTTCTTTCGAGATGTTTTATTGAAAAGAAACACTCCACATTCATATTGATTACCATGAATGGATTCCTTTTTTTGGCACTCACTACCACATTATTCTAATGTTCAGGAATGTAAATATTAGGAAAATACTTTTTTTCATTTCTGAACCAAGCCAAAATCCTGATCACAGGGCAGGTATGAGTGTCCACTAACAAACACTGATCAGAGTACACAACTAGTTTTTCAGTCTTGTCAAAATTGTTTATGAAATGCAGCAAACAAGACCCAATTTCTTGTGGTCCTCTCAACACCATGGATTAGTTCGATAGAAACATGTATGCATCATTATTGTGGATGCGAAAGCAATATGACCACAACTGATATTTGTAATAGGAAACTCCAGTTGAGATGACCGATGTAGGAAAAGTTTTCTTCAAATCAAATGTTATCACTGTAACATTACCATCTGATTTGGTAAGCAAAGTAACACTCAGTAAATCTGCCCATGAATACTCAGCTTTTTGCTGATGGAATTCATGTTCTGCTTCTGCAATTAACCCCGTTCTCTGCTTATCATTATCAGCAGCTATTACTTTTGATGTGCAAAGCATCACATGTTTGAAAAGAGACGGACAAATACATAATTGATAAATTGAAATCTGGTCCTTAATACTTTCTCCCATAATTTTTATGATACACGTAATGACTTTCTTAAGCCACAATTTTTTCTATGAAATGTTTTCCTACATTAACTTTGTGGGGAGGTGTTTTATTACTGGGTTCACCTTTACCTCTACCATCATAAGGAGGGGTTGCCTATTCCCCTTTATTCTTGAACATCCCATCAATTCTTCCAGCAGATACAATTACAGTATTCTGAAAGAATCTTTTGCACACCCTGGTTTCAGACCAATTTTACTTGAGAAAGTAATACAATTTTGTCTTGCTGACCTACATAAGACCATGATTTATCAACAACTTTAATCATGACAAACAGGAAATCTGACTGCAGATCATGGCTGCCTAAATCATAAAACATTTGTTCCTGCCATTCACCGTTGATGTGTTTGTGACAAACATATGAGCAAGAACACTCACCGATTGTCCACAATTCCTTTCGAGGTACAAGGTTACCTTTAAGGTTCACATACTCTTGACCAAAAGCTCTCCGTTCTTTCCTAATGTTATGAAGCCATTTATCTTTGTTTGTAAGGTGCTTCTTTCCTCAGCCCGATGTCACAGCATCATCAATTGTTTCTGGCACCTCCTCTGGAAAAGTTGTTGCTGCAGCCGTGCTCACTCTTGCTTCTCCCATCACTTCCCCATTGGCACAAACATCTTTGTAATAAAAATATCCATCCCTCAACATAATATTAACTACATGACAGTAATGGTCAATGTGGGCATTTGGTATCCACAGGCGAAGCAATTGCACAACATGTCTCAGTGGGGATTAAAACATTGTTGTACACACAACATTAAAAGTGATTGTTACTTGATCACACAATATATCAATAAATATTGTTTGTTTTTCATTGTGGTTTTATATGAAAAACAACTTGCATTTTGTGAACAAAGTCACCGTTTAAGATACCTCTCGACATCTTTGCATATGAACAGAACATGTTAGTGTATATTCAACAATTTTATCCACAAACAAAGGAAAGGAACACAACAACAACTAACCTTGCAATTGCTCCTCCATACTTTTCACAGGTTCTTCCATGCTGAACAACTGACATACACGTCCACATTGTCACTGGTCCAGTACATTGTTCCATGTTGAACACAAGTCTTTCGTTCACCATAACACATCGGCCCCCAAGCAAGAAAAGTGAAACTCAAAATGTACCACTCCTTTTGATTGATTCTTTAACATCTTCCAGTAGCAACACTGAAGTACCACCGTTTTGCCTGCAATAAAACTTAACGCAACAGCCCTCAGGTTGATATATGGCAAAATGGAGATATGAAGATAATTGAGCACATTGGGACATTTCATAAATATGGCAGGGTGCTTATATGTACAGTCCATTGAGTTTTATTTTATAAATTGATTTAATTTACTTCCACATCACTTTCAATAATTTGTACATTGTTGAATGTCTCTCAGTACAGTGCATTATAGAGTGCTCCATCCTTGCTCATTCTCTAGCGTGATCATACTTTGATAAAAAGCCCAGTTGCCTTGGCAAATCAGATTCAGTTGCCAAAGTCTCCTAATGTGTAAGAGGTTCTTGATGCATAGCTAATCTCAAACCATTTTTAACTTGAGGCAATGTGCTGAATGACCATTCTGTTCAATATTGCTCTATGAATTGCTGTAATCCAGGAGTTGTCCAACTACAGCCTGTGGAAAAAGTGTGGCAGACGGCGAAGCATGGGAAAACATAACAGTGCAGCGCTCGTCAGTGAAAGTCTGTTGTGTCCCAATTGACTGCTTCCTCTACTACATTTATTTTGTGGTGCCTCACTGGGCTGCATAGAGTGTCTTACAAATCCTGAACCACCTTTCTTCTGTATCTGCTACATGCAGTATGACACAAAATGTATTTTCAACAGCAGTCAGATGTTTTACTTTCTGATATACTCCATCCAAGCACCCCGAAGGGCCCAAAAGCTTGACTGACTTGGGGCTCTCTTGAGGCTTGGGCCCCAGGGATTTCTCCCCGTCACCTCTCTCGTCAGGGCTGAATATACCAAAGCACAATGTACGAGATCTGTCTAAAAAGTACCTGACCTTTGATTTTCTCACGCAAAATAGAGACAATAGTACAGTGCCATTGTACACAGTAAAGGAAGAGACCTTATTGGGCATGCGTGAATTTTGTCCCCACCTTCCAGGTGTCTCAGTAGCTGCTTGTCAGTCACTGAGTGAGGTGCTGCACATGGTGTTTATTGGATTACCAATTCCTTAACCCGCAAGGACTCACGCGTGAGCATTTTGCTCACAGTAATTTTAAAACAATTGGCATGTTACCAATTTTAAATAGTCAAATACTTGTGTTTTCTTATAAACGCAACTAGAAATACGTATTTAGACATATTAAGTACATTACAAACGTTTCTTTGACTGTCAGGAAAATGCTATACACGTGATCGATCGCGTAACTTTTAAAGGCGCGAGTTCTCGTGGTTTAAGATGACTGAACATGTTGAGCAAAGATACTGCATCAAATTTTGTCAAAAGCTTGTTGATTCTCAAAATGAAACAATCTGTAAGATTCAGCAGGTGTTTAAAGAAGATGCGATAGATGTAACACAAATTAAGGAGTGGTTCAACCGATTCAAAAATGGCCGCACATCAGCAGAGAGTGATCAGCATTCTGGCAGGCCTCAAGCTGTTCGGAGTGCAGATGTTGTTGAGGGGGTGCAAAATTTGCTGATGGTAGATCATCGTTTGACCTTGTGGAAGATTGCCCAAGAGGTTGGAGTGAGTAAAGATACTGCACATGCAATGTAGTGTGATGATTTAAACATGCACCGACTGGCTGCAAAACTCACGCATGAGCATTTTGCTCACAGTAATTTTAAAACAATTAAACAAACTTCTTGTCACCAGAAAAAAAGCCCTTCGTTTTGACACACAGTACCTTCTTGACACTGCCAATGCTGATGCTGGCTTTCTGAACACCTTAATAATTGGAGGAGTCATGGGTGTACAGGTATGACCCAGAAACAAAATGACAGTCATCACAATGAAAGCATATCAAGTCTCCAAGGCTGAAGAAAGTGCAGCTGGTGCAAAGCAAAATCAAGGTGATGTTGAATGTCTTCTTCGATGTCCGTGGAATTGGGCATCACGAATATGTGCTGGAAGGACAAACAGTGACAAAGCATTACTATCAAGATGCTCTCTAGTGACTCCGTGATGCAGTTCGGTGCATAAGGTCAGACGTGTGGATGGCGAAAAACTGGCAACTGCATCATGACAATGCCTCCACACATTCATCCCACTTGATCCAAAACTTCTTAGCCAAACATGGAATTACAGCCGTTTGCCAACCTCTCTACTCTCCACACATCGCTCCTTTCGACTTACGATTGTTTCCAAAATTGAAGACACTACTGAAAGGATCTTGTTTTAAGAGTAGAGAAGAGATAATGTGGAATGTGACGACGGAGCTGGACACCATTCCAAAAGATGACTTCCAGAGGTGTTTCTGGCAGTGGAAGAATCGGTGGGTCAAGTGTGTAAGCACAAGGGGCCTACTTTGAAGAGGATTACAGAGGTTCCAATCATTACGATTTAATCGTAATTGTTACCAAAATTGTTTAAAATTACGAGTTTACGAACGAAGTGGTTCGAATTCCGATTTTCAGGTTTAAATAATAAATTGGACTCATTTGTTTTGCGACGGCAAAACTCGGTTCCTTTTGAGTTCGACAAAAATGAGCTGGTTTTGAGCAACATCTTCTGGCATGTTCTTGTGGAAATCGCCAGTGTTGACACAGACTTCTACGAACTCGAAAACTGCATAATACGGGATGAATCCACAAAGGCGCGTCATTGTAGAATCTAGCAGTAGCCATTGGAAATGCCGAACGTCACTTGACTCGTAGCTGCGCCCCTACAGGAAAAGTCGTGAAGGGTTTGGGTAATAATAAAAGATAGTTCATCACATATCCACCATTGTTAGTCTGTGTTCAGAAGTTGAAGTTGAGTTTTGTTTTTTATTGCATCGTATCTACTAATACAGCGATTTCGTGTGTGTGTGTGATGAACGTTTCTTATTTGTAAAATAGAGTTCTACGAGAAAATCACCTATAAATGATATGTCGTTCCATCGTTTTTCGTTAAATGAATTTTTTGTTGCAGGAAAAATCTAATCCTCGTGAAAGTGATGCTTATGAATCATTGCGAAAAGCATTTGTGGAGCAAAAATATCGTAAGGGTATCCTTGTTTAGGATTTCTGCGAAATAAATAAATATTAATCTAGAAATTAAATAAAAACTAAGAACTTCTGCATCAAGAAAGAAAATAATTATTTATTAAATTTTGCCCTCCCCCCCCCCCCCCCCCCCCACACACACACACATTCCAACTATACTCATCAGGATGATGTAGTAATATCCTGCCTATCTCACATCTGCAACCTTACAGAAACTGTTTTCACAATTTTGGTGATTCCTTATTGACTTATTCCCCTTGAACTCCTCCTCCCCCCCTACCGCTGATACATATTACATCGCATTACTATTTGCTGTATTCAAAAGTTGGAACCTCTGGGATTAGGGTCCCGAGGTGACTGAGGCGCTCCAGTCACGGTCAGCATGGCCACTACGGTCGGGGGTTCGAATTCCCCTTCGGGCATGGATATTTGTGCCGTCCTAGTTCGTAAGTAGTTCATAAGCAGTTTGTAAGTTTAGGGACTGATTACCCTGTAGTTAAGTCCCATAAGCTTAACAAACATTTGAACACATTTGATTAGGGTCTCAATACTGTCGTTAAACCCTAAGCATCCACCATCCTCAATACTGTCAGGTATTCGAAATATTTTTTCTGGCAAAAGGTTGGATACTTTTTAGACAAGCCTCGTAAACATTTATTCCTTGTGGCCATTCCCCAAAGAGCATTTTTTGTTAGGGATGGTTGCGGCTAGGGGTGTCTTCAGCTGGTAAGGAGTGGGTGCCGTATTCGGTCCTCCGTGTAGCACTGCGACTATCTAGGCACCCCTCGCATCTAGCAGCTGCCCACGTGGAGGTGCCAGGGGTGTCACTGGTAGGTGGGGCTGCTCGCTTGGCACACGAGTGGCCCTTCTCATCCAGCAATGGTAGCTGACCCATGGAACTGCAGAAACGTATGTACACATGAAACATTTAAAAACAGTCTGTTTATCACCATCATGTGTGCATGGCAATACTAACTGAAGCACCTCAAGGACTTATCAGAGACATTATTCAAAAAAAAATGTTCAAATGTTTCTAGAACTTACGGGACTTAACTACGGGGTCATCAGTCCCTAAGCTTACAAACTACTTATCAACTACCTAAGACTAAGGACGGCACAAATATCCATGCCCGAGGGGGGATTCGAACCCCCGACCGTAGTGGCCGTGCAGACCGTGACTGGAGCGCCTCAGAGACATTATTCCTCTAGCTCTGTATATGTAATAGAAACTACGATCCTTTTGCTAGGACCTTGTCAGCTGCCTTTGTCGGACGTGATGTGTCCAACGCTATATGTTACAAAACGCGATTTCTTAACGTTTATGGCGACTGGTGCAAAGCAAAATCAAGGTGATGCTGAATGTCTTCTTTGATGTCCGTGAAATTGGGCATCATGAATATGCGCCGGAAGGACAAACAGTGACAAAGCAGTGCTGGTGCTTCTTTGAGTGCTGGATCTTGATAGTCGCGCCCCCCCCTCTCCCCCCCTTCCACCCTCCGCTGCTTGGCGAGTCCATGTTTCACCTCCCCCCCCCCCCTTTGGCGTCCAAAGACACAATTTGGCGCACCTCTGTGAGTGGTGTCGGGGGAAAGCACCATGGTTTGCCCCCCCTCCCTCCCCCCAACCGCCCCTATTTTCATTAGAAGATTCGCATAATGTCTTACCTCGGATTCTTTGCACTTGCTTCGGCTAGAGCCGAGGTGTCGGCCCACCAAGCTTCTTTATTTCACAAATTATATTAGATTACACTAGTACTTGTTGCATAGATCATGAATAAAACACTTCGTAATGATGTGGAATGTATCAGGTAAAACACTTTTGCTCCAAGCTTAAAGCTGAGTAATTTGTTTCTAAGAGATACTGAACGTTGTTTATTTTTCTTTGATAACAAACGCCAAGAACATATGAATATGCACATGAACACTAAAACACAGTAAGTAACTTATTACACTGTTAAGTAACTATAACGAAATGAATCTGTTACGATGAAGAGACAAGCTACTTTAGAGTCACTTTAAGCAGCACGTGTAAAGGCTGCTCCCCCACACATCTTTTTAAATAGTTAAATATTTGTTACAACGAAGAGTATAAATGCCATTTGTCATACAAATCGCGACACATATGCTAAAACGTCCAAAGTTATGTGCAAGTAACATTACGAAAGTCATGGTTGTTCCCGAATCTGTTAAAAAGATGATTGGGTTACAAAAAATTGCTTCCAGTCGGTCTCAAGACCACTACCTTCGACGGCGCAACGTGATGCCGCTAACGACACAGCTATTCTTGCTGCTTTTTTTTTTGTGTTAGTCCATAAGAGGAACGATACTAGGTAGAGAGTAGAGACTTCATTATTATTCATGATCGATCCGAATGTTTTTGCAGTTGATGTGTCTTTAAATTATAGTTATAAGATATTTTACCAACTAAGACATGTTTCTTTATGAATCTTCAATGCGCCAAAAACAAATACGAAAGGCGTATGGATGTTGCCGTCAAATGAACAACTTTTAAAGGGGTCCAATCGTGGCCTTCCGAGCGGCGGAGTTTGGAGTTGTGTCACAAGTGGGACGTGCTGGGTCAGGTGTGGGTTACAACGGTTACGTACACGTCCGCACACCTGGTGACAAGCTTCAGACAGCACAGCTCAGACCTCCGAGATTGCCGTACAGTATTGTAAGGGCAGCACAGATAAGGCAGACTGTGAGCCCACTAGCAGCGGTGGCCGAGGGGACTGAGGCGCTCCAGTGACGGTCTGCACGTCCATTACGGTCGGGGGTTCGAATCCCCCCTCGGGCATGGATATTTGTGCCGTCCTTAGTGTTAGCTAGTTCATAAGTAGTTTGTAAGTTTAGGGACTGATGACCACGTAGTTAAGTCCCATAAGTTGTACAAACATTTGAACACTAGCAGCGGCACTAAGTGGACGTACACCTCTTGCCCGTGGGGGGATGCGATTAGCTACAACTTGTGTGGTGTTTAAGGAGGAACTCTGACCAGCGCTCTGCACGTGCAGAATCAGCCTTAAAGGCTCTGTCAAACAGAGAGCGGGCAACCCGCGCGGACAGAACGCGCTGTTGTCCGCCGCGTTCCGCGGCAGTCAGGCGTAGACGTTCATACGAGGAATAATTTCTACTTCTCATTTGCTTGCTTCAAAGAAGCGAAGAAAATAAGTTCATGAAATTAATATGAAACGAGAAGAATAGGGTGTATTTCGTCGTCTTTGCAAAGAGCTTTGATTGTGTGAAGACAGTTTTTTTTTCAATTATTTTCGAATGTCTCGCTAACTGCATTGACAGCTACTTAGAAAGCATGTACAGATAAAATGTCCAAGAAGAGTGGCTCAAGTTATTATTGTTATAAAAAAATCAGTTGTCTCGTTTGGAGTTGTTGATCTTTGTGGCTTTGATGTGGGCAGCTAGAGCAGACTCAGTGACAGTGTTATTTTTTAAAACACTAAATTTCCCCACGGATTTATACAAGGAGAAAATATTCTCCCTCGAAAGCCATTGCAGGATATAAGCACTCGTGTGGTAGTAGGTGATGGTTTAAATTGCAGAATTATTTAATATGTCCCTTTCCTACAGCTGCAGCCTTGGAAGATTCTCAAAAGGCCATTTACAATAAATGCCTCTGCAAGAGACGGCATGTAGTGGAAATTCTTGTTGAAAAATGGCGTGTCTTTTTAGGGCCAATAGACCTACAAACTGATGCTGTAAATGAAGATTTGGAAGCAGCGAGCTGTCTAATAATTTCCTCCGCAGCAATGCAAGCTACGCGCCTACTGAATAAGAGGACCAGATTGATAACTAGGCTAATACATTTTCGAATACGCTAAGACTAAAACTGAAACCAGTTTCTTGCGTATTTTGTCAGTAATCATTAAGGTATTGGCATCAAGTTGGCAGCCAAAACTACCTTCTGCGCCATCTGCGTTGATGTTCGTCCAACCACATCGTTTTTCTTGCGATTTTAACTGTATTTTGCACAACACAACCAGAAATGTACTGTAATTTTCAATATTTCGCTTAATTCATTTTCATGTAATAGTTTCGATTAGACAAGTAGGTATACATTGGTTTGTAATTATGGAAAAAAAATTAATACCTGTTTGATTCAGACTTCTGCATATCTCCTTCCAACTGTCTGTCTTCTTAGACGCATTTTTGTATTCTGGGCCACCTATGAAATACAGGAATGGCTTTGGACGCACCAGATGGATCTGTTTGTCTGCTTTCCGCCACACTGCTCCCGCTTGCCCGCCGCGTTCCCTGTAGAAAATCACAGCCTGCCCGCTGCACGCGGCGGGCAGCGCGTGCACCCGCTTCCTGTTTGACTGACGCGGTAAGGCAGAATGCAACACAGTGCCCGCGCGGGCTGCCCGCTCTCTGTTTGACAGAGCCTTAAGAGTACAGATTGGGACCTCTCTAGTTTCATTCCAGGCAGTACAGACAAGGAGTCTCGCGAGATACTTTTGGACACATTCTCCGAAAACTGTCTTGAGCAGTTAAACCGGCAACCCACACACAATGGAAATGTTTTAGACCTTATAGCTACAAACAGGCCTGACCTTATTAACGATGTCTGTGTAGAGACAGGAATTAGTGAGCATGATATCGTCATAGCTTCAATAGTGATCAAAGTTCATAAAATCAAGATGGCTAGGAGTGTGTTTTTGTTAGGTAGAGCCGATAAGCAAATGTTAGGATCGCACTTAGAAAATGAATGGACATCTTTTAGTTCCGATACAGTGGATGTAGAGGAATTGTGGACTAATTTTAAATGCATTGTAAATAAAGGGTTAGAGAGATATGTGCCTGTAAAGATTAAGGGTAGAAAACATCCACCGTGGTATAATAATAATGTTAACCGCGGCGGAGTGGCCAAACGCATTGAGGCGCTATCTTCCTATGCGCGAGGCCGTTCCCCGTCGGGGGTTCGAATCCCTCCTCGGGCATGGCTGTTTGTGCTGTCTTTAGTATAAGCTAGTTTATAAGTAGACTGATGCCCCGCAGTTAAGTCCCATAAGCTGAACAAACATTTGAACTTTTTTTGAATAATGTTAAAAAAGCTACTGAGAAAGCAAAGGCTGTTGCACTCTCGGTTCGTAAAAGAACACACAAATGATGGCAGGAAAAATGTAGTAGAGATTCGTGCGTCTATAAAAAGGTCGATGCGCGAAACATACAATAATTACCACAACCATACCTTAGCAAAAGATCTTTCCGAGAATCCGAAAAACTTCTGGTCCTATTTAAAATCGATAAGCGGTTAAAAGCCCACTACCTAGTCACTCGTTAATCATTCCGGGGCAGTAATAGAAGAAATAAAACGGAAAGCTGAAGTTCTAAATTTAACCTTTAAGAAATCTGTCACACAGGAGGACCGCACAAATGTACCATCATTTGATCAACGTACTAACTCCGAAATGGAGGATATAGATATAGGTGTTTGCGGTTTAGAGAAGCAGCTGAGTCGGCTAAATACAAAAAAAGTCTCCTGGTCTGGATGGAATACCAGTTCGGTTTTACAAAGAGTATTCCGCGTTATTGGCCCCTTACTTAGCTTGCATTTATCGCAAATCTTTAACAGCGCAACATTCCTAGTCATTGGAAGGAAGCGCAGGTGACTCCTGTTTATAAGAAAGGAACGAGAACTGACCCACATAATTACAGGCCAATATCATCCAGGACAGAACGAAAGGATTCTCTAGAACTGCCATACAGAGGACCCATGACAAGATCAAGATCCAGGACATTGCAGCTGGCTCCAAACGGAACCTAACAGTTTGGTCGCCGGTGCAATCCCGTCCACCGGCAAAAATTTATTTCTTTGTATTAATCAATTTCAGAATGTTCTACATGTTTCTAATGTTCACTTGTAATTTCTAAATGTTTCTTAATGTTAACCGTTGTTGTTGTTGTTGTTGTGGTCTTCAGTCCGGAGACTGGTTTGATGCAGCTCTCCACAGTACCCTATCCTCCCTATCTTCCCTTTACCTCACTCACGTTACCGCGAGCAGCGTGCTAACTCGTCTAGTTGTAATAGACCGAACGTTGCACATGAGGCCCGTAGGCGGTTATCATTTGACTAACCTTGTGTCTTCTCTCTCGAAGATGTCCCCAGCGAAGAAGCAGCACACAGGTGCTCGAAGTTTTCTGAGGTGAGGCTGAAATTGAAAGTGGTGGATACTGTGGCTTTCTATCTACCATTAACGAAGTCGATGAATTCCTTCAGAGATGCCAGTGGCTTTTTTATTTTTACCAATCACACGAATACAGAAGCCACAAACTGCATGTTGACGTCAATATTAGTTTACAAAATTCACAAAATTAACACACTTTGACATATATTGCACGCATTTTACAAAAATTTAGTTCCATTATCGACTGATTAATACAAGACTGGTTATCGCAAGTGCCGCTAGATGCTTACTGACTAGCAGTGGAGCTGGGCTCCACGCTAGCGCCTAGAGTTTTGGCGCCAATCGACACTTCTAGAACGCCACTCTCCCTCTTTACCTAAAATACTGAATGTAATAAATTTAGAAAACAATAATGTAATCGTAAACAATTAATTAACGCACATTATAGTAATAAAATTAATAACTGCATCTTTATTTATTAAATAATTAATAAAATAGCCGGGAGGTTGTGGCGCGTAAAGATATAGCAACAGCCAATCCGATCACTCTTAGAGAAAGGGGGCAGTGTTTTCCCACGGGACCGTACTTACAGTACCATCAGGCTACTATCTGGCACAGCCACTTCCTACTAACCCATGTCTATTTCATTGTAAGTAAATGAAATTATGAAATAAAATAAAGCAATGGCTGCTGGCTTGCAAGCCAATACCGACACACTGTATCGCACACAAATTACATTTGTAACCAATATTTGAATGAAAAACGTTATGATATGTATATTGTGTATGGTATCTCAGCTGACCTACTTGTTTTGAGCAGTGTAGATGAAGATGCGACAGAAGCTACGATCAGTTGGATTTAGGAGAGGCAATACTCACGTTACGACTTATCTCAGAAGATAAGTTAAGGAAAGGGAATCCCACTGTTTTTATTTTTGTAGATGTAGAGAAAGGTTTTTATAATATTGACAGGAATACACTCTTCTAAATTCTGAAGGTAGCAGGGGTAAAATAATGGGAACGAAATTTTATATACGATTTGTAGAAAAACGACAGAAATAATATGAGTCGAAGGACATGATAGGGACTCAGTGGTTGCGAAGGGAGTAAGACAGGATTGTTGCCTTTCACAAGTTATTCAATCTGTAGATTGAGCAAGCTTTGAAGGAACGCAAGGAGTAATTTGGATAAGGAATTTAAAGTTGATGGCGAAGAAATAAAAGCTTTACGGTTTGCCGATGACTTTGTGATTCTACCAGAGACAGCAAAGGACCTGAAAGAGCAATTTAACGGAAGGGACATTGTTTTGGAAGAACGTTATAAAATGAACATTAAAGGCAGCAAAACAAGGTAATGGAATGTAGTGTAAGAAGATCAGGCGATGTTAAAGGAATTAATAATGTAATGAGTCAATAAACGTAGTGGATGAGGTTTGTTATTTGGGTAGCAAAATTACTTCTGTCGGCCGGTGTAAAAGAACTCTTCAAATGTTTTTAAATCTATGGTACTTAACTACTGGGCTTAGAAACTACTTTAACTTGGATAAAAATCGCAGAGGCAGACCAAGAAACGAATACAGTAAGCAAATTCAGTTTCTGACCCCTTTTTGAAAACAATTTTATTTTGTAATATATTTTTGTATAATTTTTTAATATGCGCCATCTCACAAGCGTTTTCGCCGTAGATATCCGAGGATGTCACAAAGGGGCGAAACTCTTCATAACTAATAAATAAGCATTTTCGCAACCTTGACTACATTCTGTCAGCAAGTCGTTTAATGGTTTTAAACATGCTATGGAAGTAAGATCACTGGTTATTCAGCGGTGCAGACCTTGTTCCCATATATCCCCCAGGGTGGAAAACGATAAGGACGCCTGGACAGTAGCCCACCCGCGCAGCACATGCGTCCAGCGGGTGGCATCGAACATCCTGCAGGCGCAGACCGATATATCTCCTTTACGGCACGAAAAGCAGCAGGGCCTCACAAATGGTAATATGGGGGGATTCATCTGACACCAAAATTGAATAACCTAATTTGTGGATAAGAAAATTCTCTACAACTTTGCTCTCTTATGTTTTTATTTTTCATCTCTTGTATCATTTGAGACATATTTGCAAAAATAACGGAGATTTGACACCCTACATTGAATTAACGACAACCAGCCGTTCGCAGATGTCGCGTGACATTCCTCGCCCAGAACTCTCTGTGGCATACGCCATCTTGCGCGTATTTGATGATTTTCTTATTGTAACTTACACGTAGTCATTTCAAAGCAATGGCGCACTGAAGAATTAACAAAAATAAATCGTTCTTCGTACGATAAATGATAATCTAGTGTCTACAAATGCCGTATTAGCATCAGTTAACAACGACTATCAATAGTATGAGATTATAGGATTAATATTTTGATTGATAGCCGTAGCGTAGTGGGCAAGGCGATAGACTGTGCCGCTAAAGGTCGGTGGTTCGGAACTCGCCACTACCTAAATTTTTTTTCCTAAAAGGGTTTCAGATACTCTTACTAATTAATTTTTATTATTTTAGTCCAAATGTTTGCAAAAACTTATAAAACTACAAATCTAAAGTGGGCCGTATAACACGTCAGTTCGATTTTTTTTATTTGAAAGCTGGTGCCTCCCGTGTGGTTCCATTTCAATTTGGTCCAGTTATGACAATGGCATTCATGAGAAAATCATACAAGTCTTAAATTTGCATTAAATATGTGCACGACAAATGGACGAATAACTCAGAATCAGGACAACAGATTTCGATTATTCTTTTTTTATTGGAAAGGTTGTACTTCAAGATTAGTTTGATGAGAGTTTGGTTAGGTTCTGATTATGGGATCAATGACATAGTAATGGAATTTTTCAATTCTTAGGAGCAAATTAACGATACTCCACCGAACCTTTTATCAGCTATCCGAATATTTGAGTCACCTACCACAACGTCGTTACTGTCAAGTAATGGAACTCTTCAATTCTTAGAAGCAAATTAACGATACTCGACCGAATCTTTTATGGGCTATCCGGTTATTTGAGTCATCTGCCGTAACGCCGTTATGGTCATGTAATTCCCTGTTCAAAATCTTTTTTCACGTAAAGCCGCATTTTTGAAAGTCTATTTTTGTGCTCTTCGCAAGTGTCTTTTGAAATTGTCCTCGAGGTAGATTTCCTCTGTTGACGAAGGCGTTTCTCCCTGACTTCGTTCGTTTCATTTAAACGGCGCTGTCTCATGAGCATCATGTTTAGTAGATCTACCCAAATTCAGAAACATTTGTTAGTGTACTTCAGATTCACTGAAAATAAAAAATAACAAAAAAGACTGACTTTAAAATAAATTAATAAAATATTCCAAAACAAATATTATTGCATACTTTTTCTACTCATCAATATGTAGGTTCGATCTGTGTGTTTACCACGCAAGAAGATAGGTAGGTGTCAGCCAAGGAAACACTACAATACACCTGGCAAAAATAATAAGAGAGTATTGAGACCGAAGTCGAATCGGATGTTTCCTTCGCTGACACCGACTCTAAAAATAACAATTATTGTAACTACATTATATTATCGTAATAACTTGATTGACTTTTAACTAGTATAATGTTTTTCATTTCATTTTACTTAGGAGAACTCTAAAAAATATTTTGTTCATTGTAGGTAGATACCAACCTATCTTCTTGCGTGGTAAACACATAGATCGTACGGACATATCGATGAGTAGAGAAAGTAAGTTGATTATTAAGTTGTAGAAGAATACGCAATTTTTCTTTTACTTTTTAGTGCATATTAATTTGTTTTGGAATAGTTTTTGTGGTGTCGCACAAGTCTGAAGTGCGCGCCACGTACTTTCGCCGCGCGCCGCCATGCAAGCACGGCGCGGCGTTCTTACGACGTCAGCCACGAGCGCTCTCTGCTGCAACTCCGCTCGTGGCCATCCTGAACTGCATCGGTCACTTGGGATTAGGACAGGCACTAGGACTCATCAGTAGGCAGGCCTCTACCTAGTTAAACCAAGTATCTGCATTCCACTAGTCTTCAGTTAACAAAGTTAAGTATTAGAATGTTTCTTCGAAATATATCTCTTGTTCTAATCTAGCTTAGTGTTTCTAGTTTCTGCTGTCCCACTGGCTGTTCACCTCAGACTCTGTACCCGCACACGCGTGCATCCTACTTTCCTGTGTCGGTCTCTCTCTACTCGGCCACCGACACCCAGGACAACCGGCGGAAACGAGACACAAAAGTGGCGACGAGGATGGGATACAAAAGTTTTTAAGTAGTTTTCTTGGTTAAAATGCTGGTTTAGTTATTAGAAAGGATGTATGTACTTCAAGGGTAGTTTGATCAGAGTTGGGTTAGGTTCTGATTATGGGATCAATGACATAGTAATGGAATTTTTCAATTCTTAGGAGCAAATTAACGATACTCCACCGAACCTTTTATCAGCTATCCGAATATTTGAGTCACCTACCACAACGTCGTTACGGTCAAGTAATTCCCTGTTTAAAACATTTTTCACGAAAAGGCCCATTTTTGAAAGTCTATTTTTGCGCTCTTCGCAAGTGTCTTTTTGAAATTGTCCTCGAGGTAGATTTCCTCTGTTGAAGTAGGCGTTTCTCCCTGACTTCGTTTGTTTCATTTAAACGGCGCTGTTTCATGAGCAGCACGTTTAGTTGGTCTACCCGTATTCAGAAAAATTAGTTTGTGTTCTTCAAATTCACAAAAAATCAAAATTTTCCCAACAATAAATAAATAAATGAATAAAGAAAATAAATTATAAAACTAAATAAAATAAAAAATAAACGACTTCTTTTAACGGTCCCTGTTGACTTAAATCGCGTCCAGGTCCTGTAAATGACACTTTGTGACACTCCAATACTTACAGCCAGCTCCACCTGTGTTTGTCCCGCTTCCAACCTTCCTATGGCTCTGCATGCCAGAGCTTCTGGTGAGACACGTTGTTGTAGCATTGCAGTACCTGCTCACTACACTATCTGAACCCAACTGCTTACGTAATTCGTTTGGTAGAGTAAACGCGAGTGAACACTAATCCCCTCAGCATCTTTCAGTTATTACCACCATCTCGGTTGCCGTAATGTACCTGTCTCCGCTCCGTAGAACTGACAGAAAGAAGTCGAATCATTTTAGTTCATTCTGCCGATGACAATACGTCAGATCCTAAATATCTCAACTGATCCCCAAATTGAAGGTTTATTTTCGTGAAAATAATTGCAACCAGCTGCCTTTTTGGATGTTTTTTTTTTTTTTTTTTTTTTTTTTTTTTTTTTTTTTTTTTTTTTTTTTTTTTTTTACTTCAGAACTAGTTTTCGAGCCACTGCAGGCTCATCTTCAGTGGTTAACTTTACAGGAACATTTCCGCTAAGTGTAGGTTATGCTGTCATGTTGGTTTGTGTTCTTATTGTAGGTGTAACCAAGTTGTGCATTGGGCACTTACGTTTTTTAACACATGAGAACATTTTTGCTACACTTAGCGTTCACATTACAAAATATAAACTCCGAATGCACCACATTCAGTGTTTGTATTTTGTAATGTGTAAGGCTAAGTGTAGCAAAAATGTTCTCATGTGTTAAAAAACGTAAGTGCCCAATGCACAACTTGGTTACACCTACAATAAGAACACAAACCAACATGACAACATAACCTACACTTAGCGGAAATGTTCCTGTAAAGTTAACCACTGAAGATGAGCCTGCAGTGGCTCGAAAACTAGTTCTGGAGTAAAAACAAAAACATCCAAAAAGGCAGCTGGTTGCAATTATTTTCACGAAAATAAACCTCCAATTTACGCTACAGCTGCAGTTCGTGTCCAGCAGGGATATTTTGAAAAAAGATCCCCTAATTGTTTTGACCATTGCATATTCAGTAGTTGTGAAAGGGGTCAATTGGACCCTCTTTCAATTATTACTTTTCCTTTTAATTACTGAACTTAAATTATCGTCTTGGCGGTTTGTTATGCCAGCAAATTTCGGTTCATGTTTTGTCTCTTGCCTCTGTCTTGGGTGAAGGAAAGTAAAAGGGTAATTGTGTTGATTGTTTAGTGTACCTAAGTGATACAGTTCTCTCTCTACCCTCTCCTAGGGCAGAGTCAGCCAAGTGTTGTAGTCCCCGGGATTCAAATTCCCTCCAGTAAACGTCAGAGAGGCTCCGTCTACGCATGTTCCCCTGCCAACTTAACAGTATAGGCGTTGGGCTGGTCAGAGACGAGCAATATTCTTCTACCCCAGGGGTTGGCCAGTGGTTGGCTCAGTACACAGGCTGCGCTCCAGCCTTAGTTTGCACCAAGCGCCTTCTCTGTTGAATTTAGGCAAGTGTCAATTACGTTTAATGTACGCATGGGTCGACCTTAGGCCAATATTGCAAACTGGTGGCGAATGATGCTCTTTTTTGTCCCACTTTAGGTTACGGTAGTAACACTAAAAGTGGGCCTTTGCGATCGTCTTTTGACAGCTCGAAATTTAAATGAAAATAACGGCTTAACTATTCATCTGACACAAAAATTGAATAACCGAATTTGTAGATGAGAACATTCTCTACAACTTTGCTCTCTCTTTTTTTTTTTCATATATCGCAGCGTTTCAAAGATGGTAGTAAAACCAAAAAAAGCCGTTTGTAATATAATTGTAATTGCAAACGAATCGTTCATCTGACACGGAAATTGAATAACCTAATTGGTAGAGGAAAAAATTCTCTACAACTTAGCTCCCTTATGTTTTTTTCATATCTCTTATCGTTTGAGACATATTTGCAAAAATAACGGATATTTGACACCCTACACTGAATTAACGAAAACCAGCCGTTCGGAGATGTCACGTGACGTTCCTGGCGTATTTGATGATTTTCTTATTGTAACTTACATGTTGTCATTTCAAAGCAACGGCACACAGAGGAATTAACAAAAACACATCGTTCTTCGTACGATAAATGATAATCTAATGTCTACAAATGCCATATTAACATCAGTTAATAACGGCCATCAATAGTATGAGATTAAAGAAACCATGTTTCGATTTAGAGCCGTAGTCTAGTGGGCAAGGTGCTGGACTCTGATGCGAAAGCGTCGGTGGTCCGAAACCCGTCACTACCTAATTTTCTCCCCTAAAAGGGTTTCAGACACTCTTATTAATTAATTAATTATTATTTTGGTTCAAAATGTTTGCAAAAACTTATAAAACTACAAATCTAAAGTGGGCCGTAAAACACATCAGTGCGATATTTTTTTAAGCGTAAGGGACTTAACTGCGGAGTCATCAGTCCCTAAACTTACAAACTACTTATGAACTATACTAAAACCATCAGTCCCTAAACTTACAAACTACTTATGAACTATACTAAAGACGGCACAAACATCCATGCCCGAGGGGGGATTCGAACTCCCGACGGGGAGGGGCTTCGCGCATCGCAGCATAGCGCCTCAATGCGCTTGGCCACTCCGCTGTGGCTCTCAAATAATTGTATTACTTCCCGGCTAAGGCTCGTTTCTGATCAGCTCAATGTTAACAATTATTCGTGTAGAGTTGTTCCAATTCATATTCTGTAATTTGATTTAGGCCCCCAGCGTTCGTAATACCTGTTGACTCTCCGTTAGCCCACTTAAAGATGCGAAATGTGTCACTTAGCCAGGAAGGTTTCATATTTCAATGTAAAGTGAATATAAATTGTATTTTGAGAAAGGGGAGACTAACGGTTAATCTCCTATTAAAATTGTCCTGTTGAAACAAAATTATCTCTGTGATTGATTCTTCAGTTTCTCCCGGCGTATTTGTTGCTCAAAGAGTCCACGGATATACTGCCGGTTCATAGTCAACGGGGACAATGTTTCGGCGATCAGACTATGAACCGGCAGTACACCCGTGGACTGTTGGAGCATCGCTATGATTGTCCCTAAATTTCACTGCCAAACTTCTCTGCTGGTCATCAAATAAGTTGCCTATGAGTGCACGCATACCTGCTGTGACGGTATGTCTATGTCCTTATACTTCCCATAACAACAGCTCTTCTCGCTCCGCATGTTCGGTGGACCCATTTTCTCCTCTAAAGTCGTTATCGGTTGCCCTAATTACGTATTACTTCCCCTTTTACTCTTTTATGGTCGTGATCGCAGACTCAGTATTTGTTCATGATCCGTGTAAGACACCTCCACCCAGCATGGAACGCAGTGAGTGAGAGATGTTGGTATGACAACTAATTCAAGACAAGTAACAACACCTACTATCATCAGAATGAAACTTTCACTCTGCAGCGGAGTGTGCGCTGATATGAAACTTCCTGGCAGATTAAAATTGTGTGCCGGAACCGGGACTCGAACCTGGGACCTTTGCCTTTCGCGGGCAAGCGCTCTACCACTGAGCTACCCCGACACGACTCACGATGCCGCCTCACAACTTTACTTCCGCCAGTACCTCGCCTCCTACTTTCCAAACTTCACAGAAGCTCTCCTGCGAAACTTGCAAGACTAGCACTCCTGGAAGAAAGGATATGGTGGAGACATGGCTTAGCCACAGCCTAAGGGATGTTTCCAGAATGAAACTTTCACTCTGCAGCGGAGTGTGCGCTGATATGTTTCATTCTGGAAACATCCCTTAGGCTGTGGCTAAGCCATGTCTCCACCATATCGTTTCTTCCAGGAGTGCTAGTCTTGCAAGTTTCGCAGGAGAGCTTCTGTGAAGTTTGGAAAGTAGGAGGCGAGGTACTGGCGGAAGTAAAGTTGTGAGGCGGCATCGTGAGTCGTGTCGGGGTAGCTCAGTGGTAGAGCGCTTGCCCGCGAAAGGCAAAGGTCCCAGGTTCGAGTCCCGGTTCCGGCACACAATTTTAATCTGCCAGGAAGTTTCATATCAGCGCACACTCCGCTGCAGAGTGAAAGTTTCATTCTGGAAACATCCCTTAGGCTGTGGCTAAGCCATGTCTCCACCATATCCTTTCTTCCAGGAGTGCTAGTCTTGCAAGTTTCGCAGGAGAGCTTCTGTGAAGTTTGGAAAGTAGGAGGCGAGGTACTGGCGGAAGTAAAGTTGTGAGGCGGCATCGTGAGTCGTGTCGGGGTAGCTCAGTGGTAGAGCGCTTGCCCGCGAAAGGCAAAGGACCCAGGTTCGAGTCCCGGTTCCGGCACACAATTTTAATCTACCTACTATCATGATTATAGAGACAAAATAAATTCCCTAGTCAGAATAAGACAAAGAATATGTGGCAGAACACTTTCGGTAGAATTGATAAGCAACGAGTAGGCGGTACGCTGTCAGTTGCTAAACAGAAAACTAATACAGAGCTAGCAAATGTTGTACATCAAAATAATCGATTAATGAACAACAATCTACATGTTAATACTGGAGTTTACAGGTGCATTAGAGGAAAAAAGTATGTATGTTCGGTGAAGGTAGTTGTCAAAAATGTTCAAATGTTTGTAAAGCGTATGGGACTTAACTGCGAGGTCATCAGTCCCTAAATTTACAAACTGCTTCTGAACTACCTTATACTAAAGACAGAACAAACATCCATGCCCGAGCGGGGATTCGAATCCCCGACGAGGAACGGCCTCGCGCATCGGAACATAGCGCCTCAATGCGCTCGGCCGCTCCGCCGCGGAGGCTAGTTTTCACCGCAGTCAACAATTCCCCATTGATTGCTAGATCACTCGCAGCGAGCAGAGGCATATTGGAATGTCGACTATTTGTTGGACATTGGAAATTTGACAGTGCTAAAATACAGCATGTGTCACTGTAGAAATGCGGGTGACTATACCTGTTTCTGTAAGAAAGCGCTTAGCTTAAAGAATGTTCCTTACCTACGTAATGTAATTATTTAATAGCATTTAACTAGTAATAATAATGACTGATTATCAGATTCCTAACAATAAACGCTGATTAGCGTAGAATAATTTTTTTTATATATTTTATATTCTTCCCGTTCTACGGTATTGCACGACGTTATTGGATCATTGTCGACGTGCTTGACATATCTCCATTCGGAACTAATAATTACAAATTGCTGTTAGAGTTGTTTCTTGTCTTCACTAATGAATGGCATATATGAACAAATACGAACATTATGGACAAAGGCAAGGAAGGCTAAGGCTCCTGTAAGTACGAGCTGACGTTTCCACCATTTTCATTAGATTAGATTAGATTATTTATTTGTTCCGTAGATCCATATTGAGGGGATCCTCGTGGATGTGGAACATGTCAAGAAACAAAATTTACAAGTTGAATAACAGATAATACTGATAATATAAATACAAATACATACACTTATAAATACAGATACATAATTTTTAAGTTTTTTTTTTTTTTTTTTTTTTTTTTTTTTGCTGATAATATAATAATACTAATATAGTATGAGTGCATGCATCATTTGGTACAATTTATAAATTCACTAATGGAGTAGAAGGAGTTGGCCACTAGAAAGTTTTTTAGGTTCCTCTTAAACTGATCTTTATTTGTAGCTAAATTTTTTATACTTGATGGTAAATTATTGAAAATGTGTGTTCCTGAGTAGTGGACCCCTTTTTGAACTAAAGTAAGTGCTTTTAAATCCTTGTGTAGATCATTTTTATTTCTAGTATTGTATGCATGAACTGAGCTGTTTGTTGGGAAAAGGGATATATTATTTATGACAAATTTCATTAAGGAATAAATATACTGAGAGGCAGTAGTTAATATACCCAGTTCTTTGAAGAGGCTTCTACAAGACGTCCGTGAATTTACTCCACAAATAATACGTATTATACGTTTTTGGACTCTGAAGACTTTTGACTGACTTGAAGAGTTACCCCAAAATATTATACCATATGACATTAAGGAATGAAAGTAAGCAAAGTATGCAAGCTTTGTTATTTTTATGTCTCCTATGTCTGATAACACTCGTATTGAAAATACAGATTTGTTGAGTTTTTTTCTGCAGTTCTGTGGTGTGCTCCTCCCAACTAAATTTATTATCAAGCTCGTAAGTTAAACATACTGCGGTGCTATAGGATTTGCGTCACGGCACTTCAGCACGACATTACGGGTGGTTGTGTTGCCATATACTGCTCAGATCATTCCAGAGGTGGCTACAGAATGTTTAGTTTCCGGAGAGTTTCTGAGAAAAGAAAAAAATCAATCATTAACTGTCGGGGAAAAAATGGGACCCCGAACAGAGCCCACAGTTATGTATTGTAAGTAAATATTATTTATTATTATGACTTGAAGTAATATTTAATAGTGAAGCTGCATGTCGGGAGTTACCAGTCGCAAAATATCATGACACAGCAAAACATCAAAGAAAATACAGTTTTCAGAGCACAATATGTGTGTATTATGTAGTATATAAAGAAACACACCACATCCAAAAGTTTTGTAGCTACACTGCTCAAATTGTTGAAGATACTTCTATTACGTTATTGCGAGAAAGTATTACAAACACTAAAACGGAAAAGATAAATATACTGGGCAAAACGTTTAGTTACCGCTGTGGTATCGTACTGTGCTGATAACTTACAGGAACTACCGTTGCGTGCTATTTGTGGTATTTCGATGTTTTATCGTCATAACTTGTAGTATGCAATTTGAAAGAATGGTACCTGATGTTTTATCACAAAATACACCCTCAATTCAATTTCTCATTAGTAAATGCCAATATTGACGCTTATCTATAAGAGACTTATAACATAACTGACAAAAAATACTGGGTTAATCTTACGGCTGCGACGGTGTAGTGTGCTAATGTTGGAAACGAAATGTTTTCTTTACAAGGATTATTAAATTACTGACAAGACAAAACATGGCAACCTTAGAGAGGGTTCAACACAAAGGATTATTCCCCTCATTCTATACGATTGGGTTTTCAAATAGCATTCAACGGTTGTTGCCAACATCGGCACCGTGTGCCTCTCCAACTGCAAACTTTAGGTCCTGTACACTAATATTCTTTTCCGTTTTAGTGTTTGTAGTACGTTCTGAAACTTTTTCAATAACGTAATAGAAGTACATTCCGCAATGTGAGTAAAATAATCTGATGTGGTGCATTCATCACAGCAGACAACAAACACTTATTGCAAGACGGCAAACAAACCTCGCATATTGACAGTCATTTTGCAAATACAAGCCAAGATCGCTTAAAACCTTTATCTAGATGACCAGTTTCGACAAAATTAAACGTAGTACGCGATTTTTATCACAGAAATATGTATGTTTCTTGCAGTTTTTTTCTTTATTTGGACAGCAAAGAAAAGCAACAATAAGTAAAGGAAACGCGAGATTTTTGTGTCTAATCAACATATCGATATAAACAAAAGCGGAATGCAAGCTCAAAGTAGCACGATCTAAGGCTCTATGGCGGGCATTTACAAAATATTTCACTAAACTTGAACAAAACAACACTGTTCGTATAAGCTGCGTATTGTGATCAGCTAATGAAATTTTCATGGACATTAGTAAATGGTTCTTAGCCAATTCTCTGTCTCTAAACCTTGAAAAAACACACTATATGCAGTTTAGGACTTGTAAAAGGTTTCTTGCCAGTATATGCCTAGAGTATGACAACAAGGAAATAGAAGAAGTTGAAACTTTCAAATTCTTAGGATTACAGCTGGATAATAAATTTAACTGGGAGGGGCATACCACAGAACTGCTGAAGCGCCTAAACAAGTCCCTGTTTGCTATGCGAATGTTGTCAGATATAGGAGATATAAAAATAAAAAGCTAGCATATTATGCATACTTTCCTTCTATAACGTCATACGGGATTATTTTCTGGGGCAACTCATCAGGCCAACCAAAAGTTTTCAGAGCACAAAAACGTGCGTTACGGATCATTTGTGGTGTCAACTCAAGAACCTCATGTAGAGGGCTTTTTAAGGAACTGGGGATACTTACTACTGCTTCCCAATACATTTATTCTCTAATGAAATCTGTCGTTAAAAATATATCTTTTTTTCAAACCAATAGCTCAGTCTATGGGATCAATACTAGAAACAAGAATAACTTGCATAAAGATTTAAAGTCACTTACTTTGGCTCAGAAAGGTGTCCAATATTCAGCAGTACACATTTTCAATAACATGCCAGCAGGCATAAAAAATTTAACTCACAATAAAGTACAGTTTGAAAAGAGTCTAAAGGATTTTTTGGTGGCCAACTCCTTCTACTCCACTGATGAATTTCTTACCAGAAGTGATTGATTATAACTTATTGTATATAATATTCACAAATATGAATACTGTGTTCAGTTAGACTTCAGTACAAGTTTTGTGCAGTAATGTAATTATTGTAAATCAGTGTAAAAAAGAAAGAAAAATAAAAATAAAAAATAAAGTAATTGCTAAGAATTTTAATATGCACCTAGTAAATTAGTAAGTAGTAATACGTACGAAAGTAATGTCTGTGGGAAAGAGATTCAAACAGATTGAGTGCCAGATAGGAGGAACAAAGTTAGAACAGGTAGACAGTTTCAAGTACCTGGGATGTATTTTCTCACAGGATGGCAACATAGCAAAAGAACTGGAATCGAGGTGCAGCAAAGCTAATGCAGTGAGTGCTCAGCTAAGATCTACTCTCTTCTGCAAGAAGTAAGTAAGTACCAAGACTAAGTTAGCAGCGCACCGCTCTATCTTTTGACCAACTTTGTTGTTTGGGAGTGAAATTTGGGTGGATACAGGTTACCTTATTTATAAGGTAGAGGTTACAGATATGAAAGTGGCAAGAATGATTGCAGGTACTAATAGATGGGAACAATGGCAGGAGGGTGTCCATAATGAGGAAATCATGGAAAAACTGGGAATGAACACCGTAGATGAAGCAGTTAGAGCGAACAGACTGAGATGGTGCGGTCATGTTACACGTATGGGAGAAGCAAGGTTACCTAAGAGACTCATGAGCTCGGCAGCGGAGGGTAAGAGGAGTCGAGGTAGACCAAGAAGAAAGTACTTAGATTCGGTGCAGAATGATTTTGAAGTAAAAGGCATAACATCAGACGAGGCATCAATCTTAGCATTGAATAGGGGATTATGGAGGAATTTCATTAGAGGTACTTTGCTCCAGACTGAACGCTGAAAGGCATAATCATTCTCTGATGATGATGATGATGATGATGTAATACGTTTTGTGTCCTTTAAAATGTAAATATTTTAAGATAGTTGTTTTTCCTGACCAATTACACATCCACAAGGGCAATTACATTTGGGGTCTGTGGAAAGTACATTAACACATATGCTCTCTTTTTGTAAGTATATATTGTGTATTTTGTTCTGACATGTTCTACATCAAAGAGGATTCCCTCAATTCGGATCTACTGGAACGAAACGTACATCTAATCTAATCTAATCATCTTAAACATTCGCATGGAACGAAAATGGCGGATGCGCCAGCCTGTGTTTTTAGGAGCTCTAAGGAAGGCGGTGTCGTCAGCGTATTGCAGGGGCGAGAGGACGGAGCCCTGGGGCACCCCGGCAAAACAAACGGCAGTCGCAGTTATAGGGTGGCCGGCGGTCGAGAAGGGATGCCATGATAATTAACAGGAAGCGCGTAGAGCTGCAGTTTCAAAAGGAGACTGGAATACCGTACACGGTCGTAGGCCCACTCGATGTCGAGGGAAACGAGAATAGTGGCTCGACGGGAGTTCATCAGGACGGAAATGAGGTGGGTAAGGCGTAGGAGAGAAGGAAGGCCTGAAGAGGAGTAGCAGATGGTGTTGACGGAGATGCTGGTGGATGCGGTGAGACAGTATTGTTTCCAGGACGTTGCTGAACAGCGAGGTGAGGCTGATGGGGAAAATATACCTCATACACCAGAATTTTTTAATATTCTTACAATGAAGCAATTTTACAAGAAGGAAATATATACATAAAAGTTACTAAGAAAATTTTACATAGAAGCTACAGGATGTTAGATTCGCTGCAGTGATTAAATGTTGTTGATTATACACGGATGGGCAAATGACACTCCCGATCGAACATGCTCGGGATTTCCCGATACAGCGGAGAAGTCGATACAGTATCGAACTGTTCGAACACTCAGATAATAAATGACTCGCGCTGAGTATCTACGAACGATACGCGGGAAATTTTTAAGTTCCCGGGCTATAGCTTTGCTCAGAACTAATTTCATAGGAAGTAAACGTACATGTAAAAGAAAAGACGGGCATAACTATGAAAAACTGTATTTTCTTAAAGTACAATGCAGACATGACCAGTCTGGTATCATTGCAACATATGATCCATTGATAAAATATCTGCTACTATGACAGAACTACTTGCATCACATGACAGAAGGCTAGCATTCAAAAGAAAAAAAATGTGAATCCTTCAGAAGTAGAAATCGCATTTAATGTGAATATTAGAGGTTGGAATTGGCTATTCTATTACCTGTTCATACGGTACAGTAACAGATAAAAATGTTACCACCTTTTAATCGCCTTGAAAACCAGATTAAAAGAGATGAAATAAGGAAAACATTAGAAATTTACTACCCAATAACGTAAATAAGTCATATAAAAATAAACTGTAATTGCGACCTAGAAATAAACGGTGCACGAGCTGCTGTGTAAGTAGTATAAACAGGCGTCGCTAGATCGTAGCACTAGAATTTAAGTCGCGATTGCTATCGTTTACTTATAGCCTACATTCGTTACTGCTTTTACTTATGATCTGCACTCTAGAAGCTACTATAGTCGGAATATCACACTTATTAATCCCCATAGTACATTAATGACACTCTATCTTCGTCATAAATCGTATACTGCACAACACAGAAAGGATTTATGAATACCATCGTTCTAAATCGTAGAGATAGTACCTCCTGACATTGCTAGATAGCGTCGTGATCGAATGTTTGAACATTTACCGAGATTTCCCGAACTGTGACGTAAATTGTTCGAACAGTTCGCGTCATGTTCAAACCCAGCTCTATCTTCCACGGACATGGTCAAATGCAGTAATGTCCAAGATTGTTGTTTATGAAGCATATGAAACCACTAGAGGGCACTACTGCACAGCACATCAATGCTAACCGCCGCAAGTTGGCGAGACCTACTTAGTACTTTTTTGAATACAGCGTCTGTCATATACACAAACGTTTGCGGCTAAGACAGTTTTATACATCTGGATCACAAACTAGAGAACAGGATTTATACAGTGGAACAACAGAAATTTTGTCGTGATTAGAAATGTTGTTGTTGTGGTCTTCAGTCGGTGGACTGGTTTGATGCAGCTCTACACGCTACCCTGTCCTGTGCAAGTGCCGCAGCGGTCTAAAGCGTCTCGCTGCGGAGCACGCGCTTGCTCGCCGTGGACGTTCGAGTCCTCCCTGGGACATGGTTGTGTTTGTTGTCCTTAGGTTAGTTTACCTAGGTTTAAATAGTTTGTAAGCTACGGACTGATGACCACCCAGTTTGGTCCGATAGATTTACAAACATTTGAACATTTGAACCTGTGCAAGTCTCTTCATCTGAGAATACGTTCGGCAACCTACATCCTTTTGAATCGGCTTACTGTATTCGTCCCTCGGTATCCCTCTAGGTTTTATACCCCAGTCTATCCCTTCTCTTAGTCAGGATATGCCAGAAACTCCTTTTTCCCCCAATTCGGTTAAGCACCTCCTCGTTAGTTACGCGATCTATCCATCTAATTTTCATCATTAGTCTGTAGCACCACATTTCAAAAGCTTCTATCATCTTTTTGTCTGAACTCTTATCGTCCACGTTTCACTCCCATACAATGCTACACTCCAGACAAATGCTTTCAGAAAGGACTTCCTAATATTTAAATTAATATTGGATGTTAACAAGTTTCGCTTTATTAGAAACGCTTTTCTTCCCGTAGCCATTCTGCATTTTATATCTTCTTTACTTCGGCCATCAGAAGTTATTTTGCTACCCAAATAACAAAACTCATCTAGTACTTTTATTGTCACATTACCTAATCTAGTTCCTTCAGCATCGCACTGATTTTCTGACTTTACATCCCATTACCCTCGTTTTACTCTTGTTAATGTTGATGTTATATCTTCTTTTCAAGACACTGTCCATTCCGTTCAATTGCTTTTCCAGATCCTTTGCAGACTCTGACAGAATTACTATGTCATCGGCAAACCGCAAGATTTTTATTTCTTCTCCCCGAACTTTAATTCCCTCTCTAAATTTCTCCTTGTTTTCCTTCACTGCTTGCTCAATGTACAGATTGAACAACATTAGAGGAAAGGCTACAAGCCCGTCTTACTCCCTTCCCAACCTCTGCGTCCCTTTCTGTCCCTTCCACTCTAATAACTGTTGTCTGGTTTTTGTAAAGGATGAATATAAGTCTTCGCTCCCTATATTTTACCCCTGCTACCTTCAGAATTTGAAAGAGTGTATTCCAGTCGACATTGCCAAAAGCTTTCTCCAAATCTACAAACGCTAAAAATGTAGGTTTGCCTTTCCTTAGGCTACCTTCTAAGATACGTCGTAATGTATTAGAAATACAAAAGTTTTATATCGAAATATGTAACATACGAAGTTAAAGATAAAACTGACCACACAAGTAAAATGTTGTCATGACATATACTTTCTGATTTGTGTGTGTGTTCCTTTTTTTGCCTCTTTCTATTATTATTTTTAAATTACATCAGATGGTAAACCTCAGCTACTTTCTATTACTGCACAGTCGTCAATGGTAAGGACCTCAAGTGGGCGGGACGTACGTAGTACATATTTTGATGAAAACATTACGTATCAGATATATAAATGCTTACGGCTACGGCGGATTTATGTATTTTCAGCAGGAGGCAGACAATAATGTTTATACAATAGAATAACAAGTATTTTGTTGTGAATAGAAAAATGTTATATCATCATATAGGATTTATGAAGTTAAGAATAAAACTGTTTACACAAATAGAATATTGTCACATATATATAGTTAATGACTTATTGTTATTATTTTTTTTATTTTTATCATATCAGATAAAAGCCTCAGCTACATTGTACATCACTCATCAAAGATTACGAAATACCAGTTTCGGTTTCCAGTCGCCGGCCGGCCGCGGTGGCCGAGGGGACTGAGGCGCTCCAGTCACGGTCTGCACGGCCACTACGGTCGGGGGTTCGAATCCCCCCTCGGGCATGGATATTTGCGCTGTCCTTAGTCTTAGTTAGTTCATAAGTAATTTGTAAGTTTAGGGACTGATAACCCCGTAGTTAAGTTCCATAGACTATACAAACATTTGAACATTTGGCTTCCAGTCGTCTGTTTATTTATTGAGCTATCTCTATTGAGCAGACTGTTTATTTAAATTTGCAATTCCTCCAAAATACTTAACACAATGCCTTTACTTTCGGTATGCACTATAGTTAAACGTTATTCTATTTCCAAATGTTTGTGATTGTGGTCTCACAAACGTGCTCCCCGAGCGCTGATAAGGCCTAGAAAAATTGCTACCCAGGTAAAAACAGCGCTCTAGGAGCATATTTGCGAGGTCACCACCTCCATCAAAGATTAAATGAAAGATTAAAAAAAGTCTCCGTGCGTGAAGTAAGCCGGCGATGGGGTGAAACAGAGGTTTTTCGGAAAGACTCGGGTATGAAGTTAGGGTAGGAAACGAGCGTCTGCAATGTATAAGAACTCTATCCACAGTCTAGAGATATGTACAGGTAAACTCTGGAAGTCAGTTTTAGTGTTCAGGCTTAACTGAACATGTTGTTTGGCTCACATAGTTCTGCTGTCACACGAGACCCTTGCGCTGGATCGATGTCTGCTGCTGGAACTATGCCCTGCTCGTCAACTGGAAGTCTCTATCCGGTTTTTCCGCAAGAGCGTGCAAAAATTTAAAACGTCATAGAGAATGCTCCACTAAACAGTTTGAGGTAGTAAATCTAGGGTCGGAGAAGCTGGCTAGTAAACTTGTTTACCACTTTGTCTCGCATTGCTGTTTTCCAGCTTACTTACAACTAACGCGCGTACAAATTTACACTTACTGTGCTGTTTATTTTCATGTGCATTCTTTATTACCTGGTAGGAAACACGGAGAACGTGTCTGCTTATTAAGCAGTCATGATGCAGGTTTTGTTTACCGTTCCATAAGGTGGCTCTTATATAATGATTTCCAATCCATGGTGCGGCACGGCGACCAGTTATATTTTGAAATAAAAACCGTCATGGTTGGATTGTATTTTTTAATCCTCAATGACGCGTTTCGCTACTACAACAGGGCATCAGCACATCATAACAGCACTCTCCGTGGTGTGGTACCGTCCATTGGTTTATGGCATCTAAACGTTAATCAGGTAGGGGAAGGTTACGGATATTGGACAACTTTTTATTTTGGGATCCAAAGTCTTCATTATATATCTAATCGAAACAAAATATACTTTAAAAGAAGCTATGTGTTGTACACTTTCATCTGCTAGTTTTATACTGTGAATAAACACAAAGGATAAATGGATATTATTTAAAATTTAAAAATGTATAAACGGTCCAATTTAGGAAACCGATTGCCTAATTTGGACCTTCAGTTGCTTAAATTGAACCACACGGCAAAACAATGACTAAAAAGGAAATAAGACCCGTAATATTAAGAAAAGCTTCATTTCAACATCTCGCCATTGATATTCCTTCCGGCTGACGGATGGAAAGCTGTGTATTTCGTCTCATAAATGAAAAAACCACCTTTTACCAGCCATTTTCTTTTCTATGTTGAAAGAATGAGGCAGTTCATATTTCTGTGCTATGTCGAATGCAAGTTTACGAACATCTTTGATTGTGAATACAGAAAAAAAACTCTCTTCAAATAAAAGAAGGTGATCTGCGACAATTTTTCCATCTCAGTTGTAAAGGTTGATTGTCTTCCGAATAACTGAACTTCATTTGAGGACATGCTTTTACCTTCAGCATATCTCTTTAATTTCAGCTTTTGGTACTCGGTATATACGAGCACACTTGTTAAGTTCATGGTTACCGTTTCTGTATGCTTCCACAGCTACCTTCAGTTCATCTTCTGTCCATTTCCCATTCCTTCTCCTTATTGCATCTTCCAAATCTGAAAAGGTTACCATACTTACTCCTTATTTTTTAAATTGTTTTTCAGGCTAGAAAAATAAACCTAAAAACGTAACATCTACCTATTACCTATTGTTAAGTGACATTAAGTATTATTTGTTACGAGTGATCCCTAAATTGGACCGGTCCAAATTAGGAAACAGCCTTTGGTCCAACTTCGGCAACTCGACGCCATATATGTAAAGATAACGTCGAAGGAACAAAAAACGCTAAACTCTAGCTTTACGATATTAAATTATTAGCTAATGAATGGAACTTTGAACTATAGTGCTGATGATATTTTTACTTACTTTTAGAGCAGAGGAAATCTTATGATATGTAGCACAAAACTTACAGCGCCATCGAAGAAAACGCAGTAACGGAAACTGTTCTCACTCCAATGACTATTGTCGACTGGCGATTGAGCCACGTGACTTCGACAATGTTTCTCACCAGTTTAGCTAACTTAGAACTTTACGTTACCAACGCACAGTGAATTACATAGGTGGTCCAACTTAGGCAACGGTCCATCTTCGGCCACTCTCCCCTATTTGCATTTCTGTGTTTTTCGTAACTTTCAACAGGAGTGGTGGCAGACACTATGCCCACCCATTGCCTGTGATCGTAAGTCGTAAGCATGACTATTTTGTGTGTACAGGTACCAAATGTTCAAATGTTTGTTAAGCTTATGGGACTTAACTACGGGGTCATCAGTCCCTAAACTTACAAACTACTTATGAACTACTTACTAAGGACGTCACAAATATCCATGCCCGAGGGGGGATTCGAACCCCCGACCGTAGTGGCCGTGCAGACTGTGACTGGAGCGCCTCAGTCCCCTCGGCCACCGCGGCCGGCTGTACAGGTACCAACGCTCCTGTTAAGTATTACGAAATATACACAAATGCAAAGAACTTATTAACATTTAGATACAATAAAGCGACGAACGGTGTCACACGACGGAAAGTGCCTTATAATGTGATGATTCCCTCCTGTAAGGGTGAAGCACGTCATTGAGGATAAAAAATACTATGGCTCTGTTGTATCGTATTTACACGGTCCCATGAAAATGCGCTGACAAACCCATTCATTGCTGAGCGCTATTCAGACACAATACGATGGAGAGGTACCAGTGCAGTTTGGCAGAACTCAGTGACCTGTAGCTTATTCTATTGCACGGGCAGCGAGGTCACCTCACCTGACTCCTCTCATTTCCTGTGGCGGGCAATCTGTGATATGGTGCCTCAGACCACACAGTCATCTCCGCGCGGATTGAATATTTTCTATGGGAATCTTTAAAGTCACTTGTGTTTAAGAATCCAATGGGTACGGAGATGGAATATGCTTATGGAATATCTCCCAAATTGTGCGATTGGATTCACGATTTCCTATCAGAAAGGACACAGTACGTTGTAACTGACGGTACGTCATCGAGTAAAACAGAAGTGATACCTGGCGTTCCCCAGGGAAGCGTTATAGGTCCCCTACTCTTCCTTGTGTTTGTAAACGATTTAGGAGACGATCTGAATAGCTCTCTTAGACTGTTCGCGGATGATGGTGTCGTTTATAGTTTAGTGATATCAACAGAGGATCAAAAGAAACTGCAAAGCGATTTAGACAAAATTTCTACATGGTGGAAAAATTGGCAATTGACACTAAATAAAGAAAAATGTGAAGTAATACACATGACTACTAAAAGAAATCCGCTGAACTTCAATTATGCGATAAATCAGTCAAACCTTAACGTCGAAATTCTACCAAATACCTGGGAGTTACAATTACGAACAACTTACACTGGAGAGAATACATAGAAAATATTGTGGGGAAGGCGAACCAAAGGTTACGTTTCATTGGCAGAATGCTTCGAAGATGCATCAGCTCCACCAAAGAGACTGCCTACATCACATTTGTGCGTCCTCTCCTGGAGTACTGCTGCCCATTGTGGGATCCTCACCAGGTGGGACTGCCGGAAGATATTGTAAAGGTTGAGAGAAGGGCAGCTTGTTTTGTTTTATCACACTACCGGGGGGAAAGCGTAACGGAAATGTTGCACGAATTGGGGTGGAAATCATTAAAAGAAAGACGTTGTTCAATGCGGCGTGTTCTGTTTGCGAATCACCGACTTTTACTTATGAATGTGAAAATATTTTGCTAGCATCCACCAACTGAGGGAGACATGACCATCCCAATAAAATAAGAGAAATCAGATCTAAAAAGGAACGATTTAGGTGTTCTTTCTTCCCGCGCGCTATTAGAGAATGGAACGGTAGAGAAAAGTTATGAAAGTGGTTAATGAACCCTCTGACAGGCACTTAAATGTGATTTGCAGAGTGTCTATGTAGATGTAGATGTAGAATTGTACCTTCTTGTGATGTGATTCGAAACACAGCAGGAATTTTTTCAGCGTGTGTCAAAATATTGATCGCCAAAGTCATGCTTGCATCTCTATCGACGCATTTTGTAAGATGCAAAACAAATGGTGCGTTCATTGAGTCAATGTTGGTATTTCCAGGTACGATGGTGGGAACTTAAATAGTGGGAACTATTTATTCACAACCAATACAATAGCGTTTCATGTTTGCACCTGTTGCTATCCTTCAAAGTAGCCGCCAGCGTTGTGTATAACCCGTTGCCAGCGATGTGGAAGTCGTAGTGTAACGTTAGCAGAGCCTGTTCTGTCGCAGTTGCGAATGGAGCGGTCTACTGCCTGTCGAATCTCTGGAACAGTTCTGAAGCGAATTCCACGAAGTGGATCCTTCATCTTCGGAATCAAATCAGTCACAAGGACTTCAGTCCGGGGAGTATGGTGAATGGTACAGTACTTCCCAGTCCCATCGACCGAACAGAGCAGCCACAGCTTGCGAGGTATACTACCGCTCATTGTCGTGCAAAGTGATGGGTGGGTTGCGGAGAAAGTGTTGCCGCTTCTTTCGCAAAACTGGTCGCAGGTCATGCTCCAAATACGAACATTAACACTGTGCACTGACGGTCTGCCGTGGAGGAACATAGTGACACTATTACATTAGACCGCTGGCTCACAAGTGACTGTTTCTCTAGATTCTGCGCACGCCGGTGACGTGGGACGGGCGAGTCCATTTGCTCGGAGGTAAGGTAGGCATATCAACAACGTGTGCTATCAGCGACAATAGTAGACTCCATTGCATAGTGTCTCCACAGCAGTGTTGGCAGTATTTAAATTCCAACCCTCGTACAAGAAGGAAGGAAGGAAGCTTAGGGTTTTACTTCCCGTCGACAGCGTGGTCATTAGAGACGGCAACCCTCGTACAAGCATCATCCCAGCCGAGTAGTATGGCGCATAGCGGGATTGCATAAAACAACATCGGCAGGGGCAGCTGAGTCAAACGCGTGCTTTGGAGTGTATATTTCGTGGTCAGTGTATAGTGAGCGTGGTACCTCAATCCTTTGACTACCAACGGGATATTTCTGTTAACACGACAGGTTATCAGAAAAGCGGTTGCAATCAAAATATTCAAATGTTTGTTAAGCTTATGGGACTTAACTACGGGGTCATCAGTCCCTAAACTTACAAACTACTTATCAACTACCTTATACTAAGGACGGCACAAATATCCATGCCCGAGGGGGGATTCCAACCCCCGACCGTAGTGGCCGTGCACACCGTGACTGGAGCGCCTCAGTCCCCTCGGCCACCGCGGCCGGCCAGTTGCAATCTCAATTTGCTATATGTTATTGCTATACCACTGATAAAGGGAAACCTGCTAATGATTTCAGAGTTTCTATGCTCACATCTTACGTTTGTAGCTTCAGCTTCCCTTAATTGTTCAACCTCGTCTCAATATTTTCGCACCTGTAAGGAGACAAATTAGTTACCAACTTTGAATGGTGGACTGCCTTCGCTTTCCCCCTGACACATTATGCCAACGAATTGCACGCATTTGTTAACGCTTGTCACAGCAGAAACAAAGCCCATAACCTCTTCCATGAGATGTTACGCCCACTGATGTGTGCCTGCTCTATGTATATCTGAACCCCTGGAGGTACTTACGAATAACCCTTTGTCACCCATACCTCCACATGTTGGGACATGAAACGGAGCGAACGTTCTTTTGAAGGTGTACTTTTTACTGCGAGATTTATTACAATTTCAATATTACAGATGGGCAAAGTAGTTCATTTTACATGATCTTTAGTTTTGAGATAGTACTACATAATCAACTAGTTCGATGAACAAGTTCAAATAAACTACACATTCACTTTGAGTACTACAATTTGTTTTTAAACGTAGAGAGTGTCTAGCAAAAAGCGAAATTCCAATTTTCAATTATCTAGGCCTAACATTGCAGAGAAATATGCAATGGAACGAATGGAGCTAAATACGAAAAAGTCTCCTGGTTCGGATGGAATACCAGTTCGGTTTTACAAAGACTATTCTGCGGCATTGGCCCCTTACTTAGCTTGAATTTTTCGCGAAACTTTAATTCAGCGCAAAGTTCCTAGTGATTGGAAAAAAGCGCAGGTGACTGCCGTTTATAAGAAAGGAAAGCAAACTGACCCACATACTTACAGGCCAACATCGTTGACATCAGTTTCCCGTAGAATTTTGGAGCATATTCTCAGTTTGAATATAATAAATTTATTTGAGACGGAAACGATTCTTTCTATGAATCAGCACGGGTTCAGGAAACATCGTTCATGTGAAACTCAGCTTGCCCTTTTCTCACATGACATCTTACGAGCCATGGATGAAGGGCAATAGGCAGATTGTGTTTTTCTGGACTTCAGAACGGCGTTTGACGCGTTGCCACAGTGCAGACTGCTAACGAAGATACGAGCTTATGGATTACGTTCACAGATGTGTGACTGGCTGGAAGACTTCCTAAGTAATAGAACGCAGTACGTTGTTCTCGACGGCGAGTGTTCATCAGAGACGAGTGTATCGTCAGGCGTGCCACAGGGGAGTTTGATAGGAACGCTATTATTTTCTATCTTCATAAAAGATCTGATGAACAGAATAACTTGTAGTTTGCGGCTGTTTGATGATTATGCTGTGGCGTACTGGAGGGTGTCGTCTTTAATTGACTGTAATAGCATACAAGATGACTTAGACAAAATTTCTAGTTGGCGTTAAGAATGGCAGCTAGCTCTAAATGTAGAAAAATGTAAGATGATGATATGAGTAAGAAAAACAATCCCATAAGTTTCGAATACAGCATTAGTAGTGAGCTTCTTGATGCAGTCGCATTGTTCAAATATCTAGGCGTAACATTGCAGAGCGATATGAAATGGAACGAACATGTAAGGACAGTTGTGAGCAAGGCGGTTTATTGGGAGGATTTTGGAAACATGTACTTCATTTGTAAAGGAGGAAAGATTACGTTCTTTTGGCGAATTTCTGTTGAGGAAATTTAGAGGGCTGGAATTTGAAGCTGAGTGTAGTACGATCTTCCTGCCGCCTACTTATATATCGCGTAGTGATCGCAAAGTAGTGATAAGAGAAATTAGGGCTCGTATGGCGGCATATAGGCATTCTTTTTTTCCTCACTCTATTTGGGAGTGGAATAGGAAAGTAAATGCCTAGTAGTGGTACAGTGTACTCTCCGCCACGCCCATTGCGGAGTATACAGAGAGTTACAAAAACTTTCAGGAAAGATTCCTCACACACAAAGAAAGAATGTATTTTATATGGACATGTGTCCGGAAACGCTTAATTTCTATGTTAGAGCTCATCTTCCACCTACGCTCACTGGAGCACGTTATCATGATTTCATACGGGATACTTTACCTGTGCTGCTATAACATCTGCCTTTACAAGTACGACACAACATGTGGTTTATGCACGATGGAGCTCCTGCACATTTCAGTCGATGTGTTCGTAAGCTTCTCAACAACAGATTCGGTGACCAATGTATTGGTAGAGGCGGACCAATTCCATGGCCTCTGCGCTCTCCTGACCTCAATTCTCTTGACTTTCATTTATGGGGGCATTTGAAAGCTCTTGTCTACTCAACTCCGGTACCAAATGTAGAGACTCTTCGTGCTCGTATTGTGGACGCCTGTGATACAATACGCCATTCTCCAGGGCTGCATCAACTCATCAGGGATTCCATGTGAGGAGGGTGTATGCATGTATCCTCGCTAACGGAGGACATTTTGAACATTTCCTGTAACAAAGAGTTTGAAGTCACGCTGGTACGTTCTGTTTCTGTGTGTTTCCATTCCATGATTGATGTGATTTGAAGAGAAGTAATAAAATGAGCTCTAACATGGAAATTAAGCGTTTCCGGACACATGTCCACATATTTTCTTTCTTTGTGTGTGAGGAATGTTTCCTGAAAGTTTGGCCGTACCTTTTTGTAACACCCTGTATATGTAGATGTAGCTTTAAAAGTGCTTTAATAGTTTTTTGCCGCGAGTGAATGACCGTACGCTCTAACACTCCTTGCTGCGGAGAGGTTGCTCTCCGTCGGACGTTCGAGTCCTCCCTCGGGCATGGGTGTGTGTGTTGCCCTTAGCATAAAGTAGTTTCTTAGTCTCGGGACTGATGACCACTGCAGTTTAGTCCTATAGCTTTACAAATATTTGATTCTTTAATAATGATTTACTTTCTGAAAAAAATTTCGACTTTGTCTCGTCTTTAATGCTTGAATTTTTTTTTAAAAAAGTGGAAATATGTATTTGTGATTTACTGATCGAGAATCCAAATACAAATTTTCGTTGCTCAAGTTGTGAAATCGCTCTAATAGTAACTTTTTTTAAATAAAAGGCATTCAAAAGGTATTCATTCCCTACTTCAATCTCTTCTAGGTTCATATTCAAAAATTTCGAACTTCAGCCATGACTACAGTAAAAGGTCAACACCTTCTCCAGATTTCAAGTTTTTATTATTAGCGGTTTGGTCTTACTGATGACCGAGCAAGGTGGCGCATTGGCAACACACTGGACTCACATTCGGAAGGATGGTGGTTCAAATCCACCTACGGCCATCCAGATTTAGGTTTTCCGTGATTTCCCTAAATCACTCCAGGCAAATGCCGGGATGGTTCCTTTCAAAGGGCACGGCCGATTTCCTTTCCTATCCTTACCCAAACAACTCGAGCGTAAGCTCCGTCTCTAATGACGGGACGTTAAACACTAATCTTCCTTCCTTCTTACTGATGATGAGTCATATTTTAGCCCTTTAGGCGTTAAATTTTCAAAAACACGTATTTGTTTATTTTCATCCGAGAAGTCAAATAGCAGTTTTCTTAGACGTGGCATTAAAATTCTTAAATGATTCTTCAATATTGGTTTTGTATTCGTCTGGGCCCACGTGTGATATGTGCCATGTAGAGACATTGTTTAAAAATATTTCTACCAAGAACGCTACTTACAAATAAATTATTTATTATGACAGGCCTGTGATTTCCATCACCAGGCCGCGGCAGTATAGCCGTGCGCACTAAGGCGCCCAGCTGCGGTGCGCGCGGCCGTTCGCCGTCGGGGGTTCCAGTCCTCACTCGGGCATGGGTACTTGTGTTGTCCTTAGCATAAGTTACTGTACGTTAGTGTAAGTAGTTTGTAGGGACTGATGACCAGCGTAGTTCAAGTCCCTTAGATTTACAAACATTTGAACATTTTTTCCATCGTCAGGTTAACTGTAAAATACATTGATAGGTATACTCTTAAATTTAAATTGAACGGGATAATTATAACTCATAAATATATTATTTTCAATATCGCTGTTTATCTATTCTGTTTAGTTATTGGATTAACAGATATGTGACAAGTGTTGTTTTTGTAGTTCTTTATGAAGCTGTTTATTTATCAAGTTCATCTCTTTTGTTGTAGTATTGTGCCACCTACATTGGCAGATGAGTCATCGAAATTACAGGGTTACATGCAGTTATTTCTTTACTATTTTCTAAACCATATCTTGTTGATGTATGTTAGGAGTATAATTGATGTTTTAAGCCTCTATGTAATTCAGTTGTCATATACTTGTTTGTAGAATTAATTCTGTTGTCATTTTGTAGTGTATGAGGTTCGTAACGATTTTATGATGTTTTTATCATAACTGCATGTTTTCCAGCGATTAGTTACAATTTACTGATAATAATATCCCTAACATACAAGGCGCGTCCAGAAAATAAGTTCCGTTTGGTTATATAAAACGAACGGGTACAGATACAGAAAAAAATATTGATTGTACAAAAATCTACAACTGTTAAACTACTTTTCTACATAGCTTCCGAAATTTGTCATAGCATGGCACAAGTTTTTGTGTGCCTTTTTCATAGAATGTTGCCGCCTGTGTATTCAACCATGTGGTAACATGTTCTTTCAGCTCGTCATCATCGTTGAAGTGTTGTCCACCAAGGACAGATTTTAGGTGTAAGAAGAGGATTACTGTCAAAAGATTTTTTTTTTCACGATAATGCCTGACCTCACACACCGAATGTGACCAAACAATTCTTACGGAAATTTCAATGGGACCTGTTTGATCATCCTCCATACAGCTCGGACCTCTCTCCTAGCGTCTTTCATCTCTTCTTACACCTAAAATCTGTCCTTGGTGGTCAACACTTCAACTATGATAAAGAGCTGTTACCACATGGTTGAATACACAGGCGGCAACCTTCTGTGAAGGATGCATGCAAAAATTTGTGACACGCTATGACAAGTGCCTTACAAAATTTCGGCAGTTATGTGGAAAAGTGGTTTAAGAGTTGTAGAATTTTGTGCAATAAAAATTTCTTCTGTATCTGTGTACAATTTCATTTTATTACCAAACGGAACTTACTTTCTGGACGCGCCTCGTATTTGTAAATTCCGTGTATATCTTTCTAAGATTTAGTACTAAAATTTTCTATCATTTGTTTATTTAAAATTTGTTGAAGAATCTCTGTGTGTGAATAAAGTTCAACCGCCCCAGGTTCGTACATTATACAAAAGGGAGCACTAATGAACGTCCTTGAGGAGGGTAAAATTTACGTGCTCTTACACAGAGGGCTAATAGTTTTAGAGTTCTCGACTGAGATACGACATTATTGCTTCCTTATCTACGAAGGGTGTTCAAATGGCGCGAAACGCGTCCGCACGTCTCCAGGGTCACACAAAGTGTACTGGCCAAGTTCTAGTGGGAGCAGCTTGAGCATCCACCCTACAGCCCGGACATGTCGCTGTGTTACTTCCACCTGTTTGGTCCGCTAAAAATAATCTCCAAATGAAGCGCTTCAACTCGAAAACGAACTGTAAGGATCGACTTTTGTCACAGCCACAGGAATTCTGTGAAAAGGAAATCCTTCGATTCGTTAAACAGTGGGATTGTTGTACTCAGGCCTCTGGTGATTACTTTTGAATAAATACGTAAATTATACGCACAGTGTGGTTTCGCAGCTTTTCATCTGAACAGCACTTGTAATAGTACGGAACCAGGCAATGCTTCGCAACTGCTAATACTTATGGGAATTGGACGTACACCCTAATATACTTCTCATCCCTCTTCACCTACCCCTCTCCTTGTTCATTTCCTCGTCCCCGCTCTCTTTGTCCACCTATCTATTTTCTTCTAGTCTTCTTCTAATATATAAATCAGAGTGTCCGTATATTTCTACGTGTTGCATACAAATCTACAATTTTGTTCCAATCTTTATGAAATTTTGCACACGTAAGCTTCAATCCATGAGAATGGTCGCCGTAAGTGTAAGAATCACGTACGATACACAGTTCACGAGATATGACGTCATTAACAATGAGATGCGCGGAAACCTGCTGCATTTAGCGACAATACTGCTCATTTTCTCCTAAACCCCTGGACCGATTGCAACCAAATTTGGTACACACATTCCTTGCCGTGAGGTACCAATTGCTGCAGGGTTAAGAATCATATACGACACATGGTTCAAAAGATATTACGTCATAACCAAAAGAAATCGAAAAAAATGCCATATAATGCGGTGAGACTTTCGAAATTCACTGTATGAGGATGACAGTACTTAGCGACTTGCAACAAACTTTAAACATAATTTTAAACCTTTATTAAACTTTCTGTCGCTGGCAACCATAGTAAAATGTTGAAAAGAAAAAAGTTTCTCGCTTACTACTTTTCCGCTGTTTATGGAGTAAAACTACAGATCTCGGTATGACGTTACAATTTATAATTTGAACACTACAAATTTTAGCGACAGGAAATTTTACAGACAGTATACACACATATAGTTGAAAGTAGCTTCTAAATTGTATCACAGTGCGACACGTATTTAATGAGATATGAGCACATAAACAGTAACATTCCGCTGTTCATGGACTAAAACTACGACATTCAGTATTTTTTAATTTCTACACTAGAAATTGTAGCCGCAGGAAATTTTACAAACAGTATACACGCATATAGTTAAGCGTACATTCTAAATTGTATCACAGTACGACACGTAGTTCATGAGATATGATCATATAAACAGTAACGTGTATGAAAAACCGCCCCATCACGCACCAAGTTTTAATCTATTGCTTCTTTACTATTAATTGCATTCCCAAGAGATTTTACAGACGTACAGCCCTTATACAAATGAATATGTACCTGAAAAATGGCAGGAATAAATAAATAAATACCCGGGAAACGCCGGGTTTTCAGCTAGTTTCCTGTAAGTGTACAAAAGTTTGTGAATCTAAAAGGACCAAACTGCTAGAGCCATCGATCCCTAGACTTATAAACTACTTAAACTAACTTACGCTAAGAACAACACACAGCCGGCCGCAGTGGCCGAGCGGCCTGCGGCGTGCCAGTCACGGTCTGCACGAGCGCTGCGGTCGGGGGTTCGAATCCCCTCTCGGGCATGGATGTTTGTGCCGTCTTTAGTATAAGCTAGTTCATAAGTAGTTTGTAAGTTTAGGGACTGATGACCCCGTAGTTAAGTCCCATAAGCTCTACAGACATTTGAATTTGAACAACACACACACACACACACACACACACACAGCCATGCCCGAGAGAGCACTCGAGAACTCGCACGTCCGTTGGGAGCGGCCGCGCAATCTGTAGCACGGCCCCTTAAGCCCTTTTTAAACGATGAACGAAGGTGAACAAGATAGATAATAGTCTACTGAAGCGCTCCTAGCGTACTAGCCCTGAACTACAAACTCAAGCATGATTTTATGGCAGCGTGTTCAGACGATAAACGTAATCGAACAGTAATACCCGATGTTGAAAGTGAGGATATAACAGGCGATTTGTTATGTAGGAAGTCATAGTTTATTTAATACTGGAATTGAGGAAACAACGCTAAATGTTATTGGCAGCCAAAGAAAACCTTGCAATCTATGTTTTTGGTCAACTTAGTGTGGTATAGTTCTGGGAAGTGAAACAGCATTTCAAAACATTCACATCTATTTTCAAGCGAAAAAAATAAACTATGAACACATAAAGCAATATTTATAACAGCATAAATAGACCTCCTTTACTTTATCTACTACGATTTGCCCACTGACATTGTTAATAACGTCATGCACAACTGAATTTTTGTCTTTCATTTGGACTGACTTTTTTATTTAAAATGCTATTTAATGAAAATTGCATCATCAAATTACAATCTCATTCAAATAAACAATTGGCTTCAGTCTTTTCTGTTACGATATTGCAAAACATAAACCATTTTTCGGTTTCAGATGTACGACCTAGCTTTTCGGTGGACAATAATTGAGATAAATATTTAAGTCGTCAAGAAATATTTGCAATTTACCACTAAACCAAAGTATAATAATAAACTAAAGATTAATAAGACAAATATGCGTGCAAACCGTGTTATTGTCGACTACAATATGAAAATCGCGTGACAAAAATAGGTTAACTTCCGATGTCAGCAGACGACCGTTCAATCAAAACAATCTTCTCGACAAAACTTAACGTGACGTTGACGTTAGGTGACGGTCTGGTGTCGGGCAGTGTGAATGCCGTCATTAGAAATACATTTTGTAATACATTCTGATCATAAACTTCGACATAACGCGAAATATACGTAAATACGAAGGAAAATGGCGGACTAACTGGAGCGGTGACTGCAGCTGACAGCTACTAGCTTGCGCATGCGCAGTGAATCCACTAGTACCGAATTTAGAACTGGCCCTATTTCTTTATCGCTCTAATTATCGCGCTTCGATACTAGCGCGATCGTACTAGTGCAGCCGTTCAAACGACTGACGGCCGCCATTAACGCAACTTGTTATCAATCTATTACAAGTTCGTTGATCGTTTAAAACGGGCTTCAGACCACGCGGCCATTCACGGGCGACCCCATCTCCTCCAACGCACCCCTGTTTTAATTTCACAAAACTCTCTTATCCCACCTCCGCCATCCATCCCCCTTGTATCTGTAAATCTCCTTCTCCCCTGCTTCTGATATAAACAGTGGTACGTGTAACGTTTGCTGCGTTATGTATTTATTTGAATCTTCCGTTAGTCCATCTCCCCCATCCTCCTCCCTCCGTGTTCACCTGCTCCTTCCCCCCCCCCCCCCCTTCTCTGCACATCTCCTCCTGCCCCCTCTATAGGCGCGTTCACTCGAGTTAAGTTTAGTTAAACGATTTTACTTGATCAACAAAAGCTGAATGCAAAACGTCGTGCGAACCTTCGTTTCAATAGCGTTGATCAACTTTTTAGTGAATCAAGAAAAGATTGACCGAGTCAAACTTTTCCATTCAAGTGGTGATTCAACTTTGAATTCAACCCGTTAGTTACACATGTAAAACTGCTAGCCGATATTAAAACTTACATTGCAGATTGTGTGTCGGTGTTTTCTGTATTGTAAAAATATTGCGTTTTCAAAAATCTCAGAAAATGAGAGTCGAGCGGTCAGAAAGCGTGATGATAAACGCTTTAGAACTGTGGAATCATCGTATGGATATTTACAAAAAATAAAGATGTGCGGGAAAATGTTTTGGAAGGTACCGTGAACGAAATGGACAAAAAAAAAAAAAAAAAAAAAAAAAAAAAAAGGAACACGATGCTTTCACCCTTTGCTTAATAAAATTGTTCTCAACTTTACTTGTAGTGGCCGAGGGGACTGAGCCCTTCAATCAAGGCCATTACGAGCCGGCCGCGGTGGCCGAGGGGATAAAGCGCTCCAGTCACGGTCCGCACGGCCACTACGGTCGGTGGTTCGAATCCCCCCTCGGGCATGGCTATTTGTGTCGTCCTAGTTCGTAAGTAGTTCATAAGTAGTTTGTAAGTTTAGGGACTGATGACCCCGTAGTTAAGTCCCATAGACTATACAAACATTTGAACATTTGCCACTACGGTCGGGGGTTCGAATCCCCCCTCGGGCATGGATATTTGTGCCGTCCTAGTTAGTAAGTAGTTCATAAGTAGTTTGTAAGTTTAGGGACTGATGACCCCGTAGTTAAGTCCCATAGACTATACAAACATTCGAACATTTGCCACTACGGTCGGTGGTTCGAATCCCCCCTCGGGCATGGCTATTTGTGTCGTCCTAGTTCGTAAGTAGTTCATAAGTAGTTTGTAAGTTTAGGGACTGATGACCCCGTAGTTAAGTCCCATAGACTATACAAACATTTGAACATTTGCCACTACGGTCGGGGGTTCGAATCCCCCCTCGGGCATGGATATTTGTGCCGTCCTAGTTAGTAAGTAGTTCATAAGTAGTTTGTAAGTTTAGGGACTGATGACCCCGTAGTTAAGTCCCATAAGCTATACAAACATTTGAACATTTTCTACTTGTAGCGTAACTGTTAGAGTAGTCACTATTTGGCGCACCTTTATTTTTAAAGCCATTTTTACTGAATTGGTCGATCTCAGTTGAAACGTGTGAACGTAAACTGGTTCAAGCCGCTTTCAGCTTTTGTTGATCAAGTAAACTTGTTCGACTAAACTTGATTCGTGTGAACGCGCCTTATCTCCTCCTCCCCATTATCTATGGAAAATTACATACACGTGATAACTTTCAAGGTAAGTCGTCAAACGGTGTCTAAGCCTGTTTCAAGGTAACCTCCGCCACACACAATACAGCGGTTTGCAGAGGGTAACAAGATTCTCTATCAATACATACAAACATGTGCCGAGTTTCATGGTGATGGGTAAAACCGCGATGCAATCTACTGATCGATCAAATGTCGTCGAAATCTATTGGAAGGTACACTCCGCCATGCATCATTCGGTGAGTTACGGACCATGAACGATGTCCAAAATTTGAAGTGTAAAAATATAAAAAAATGTGATTTTTGTACTTATTTAGAATTTTCCGGCTTTCCTTTGTAACTCGAATATATCCAAATCTTTGTAAACCTAGTGGGCCAAACTGCTATGGTCATCAGTCCCTAGACTTACGAACTGCTTAAACTATCTTACACTGTGGACAACACACAGACCAATGCCCGAGGGAGGACTCGAACCTCCGGCAGTCCGTGGGATGACGTCTTAGCCTGCGCGATCGCTTTGTAACGGTCCCGATTTTTGTTTGAAAAGTTTTCCAGGTCTATAAACAATGAAATAAAAATAAACAAATAAAAAATTACCACTCGCCACCGCCCGAATCGTGAGTTATAATATTGAGTTTATTAAAAAACACAATGAAAAGCGTGCTTTCAGATTTCTCAAATTTTACAATTTTCTGGTAGATTTTCTAAAAATTTTCTTTTATACAAACGTTATCCCGAGAATTACGAATACAAAAAAGTCAGCGAAATAGGTTTAGACGTTCTCTGTAACGCTCTTACTTACACGCGGCAGTTGATTTTTATTTATGTAGATTGCTTCATAACGTTTTTTTGCCGCCATCGTAAAACTGTTTGCGGTACTGCGGTAAATTACTCAGCACTTCTCAATTGTTTAAAAATTTATCTCAGTACATGTTTAGGGACTGCGTTAATCCATTCTTAAGTACTGAAAAACAAGGAAGCACAAATACGACGCAAGAATTCGACGACATTCAAAATGTTCAAATGTTTGTTAAGCTTAAGGGACTTAACTATGGAGTCATCAGTCCCTAAACTTACAAACTACTTATGAACTACCTACAATTAAGGACGGCACAAATATCCATGCCTGAGGGGGGATTCGAACCCCCGACCGTAGTGGCCGTGCAGACCGAGACTGAAGCGCCTCAGTCCCCTCGGCCACCGCGGCCGGCTCGACGACATTCGACCACTCACGAACCAAATATGCAATTCACTAAAATAACTACCTAAAAATTAATCTCTCACTAGGCAACGTTATCAATAAAATACACGCAGCATACAAGCTTTGTCATCATAAACACGTATTTTAAAAGAAAAGTTAGTGATGAACTGTTGTGGACTATAGGACAGCTGATCTCACATACCAAAGGTAACCTATATGGAACGAAACTGTCAAAGGACACCTACGATAATAATGTCCTGCCATCTGAAAAATTATTCGTCTAATCCATCAAATAAAAGCAAAGCTACTACGTATGGAACACATCCCTAAGTTAATCATCGAAACTAAAACCTGACGTCACCAAATAAAATGTTCAAATATTTGTAGAGCTTATGGGACTTAACTACGGGGTCATCAGTTCCTAACTTACAAACTACTTATGAACTACCTTATACTAAGGACGGCACAAATATCCATGCCCGAGGGGGGGGATTCGAACCCACGACCGTAGTGGCCGTGAAGAACGTGACTGGCGCGCCGCAGACCGCTCGGCCACCGCGGCCGGCAACCAAAAAAAACCGAAGGAAAAAACACCGCTTCTCAAGGAGGAGATTGCTAAAATGCGTCCATTAATGACCTTTAAAAAATTCTGTCTTCTCATTTAGCTCGTTGTTAGAATTCTCCCTTACAGCACAGAATACGGCAATTTCCTCCAAATTAGATAACCATCATCCTTTGTCCTCAAAGTCATTTACCCTCATACTACCATTGATACAACCCAACGTATTTGTTCGACCTTGAGGCGCTTCGCACAGCTGATGAGTCATTCCCTCTATTACTGTGTTCTTTAAATCTAATTTTAAATTTCTTCCCGTTTGCCCTACATACTTCATAACACAATCCCGTCATTTCATTTCGTACATTCCAGATTTCCCTATAACGTTCTTCTCTGCGTAAGTCTTATGCCTGGACCCTGCATTCTAGATTGGTGTCGGCCGTAAAGGCAAGTTGATTTAATTTTATTATTAACTAGCTTAAACCCGCGGCTCCACTCGCGTGTTGGTCGATTATGATAGATAAGCTATCTTTCAGTAGTGTGCTATTTATTAATTCTTATATTTCCTTACTCGTATGCTTATCTTTACAGAGAAAGAGCTGAAGACATTGTAGCACGCACGCATATAGCATCCTTGCTATAGAGTCGCAAACGTCATCGCTGGCCTTCAGTCCGAATGTTTTTATAATTTGACGACTTTCAAATGTTCAAATGTTTGTATAAGTTATGGGACTTAACTATGGGGTCATCAGTCCTTAAACTTACAAACTACTTATGAACTAGCTAATCCTAAGGACGGCACAAATATCCATGCCCGAGGGGGGATTCGAACCCCCGACCGTTGACGACTTTCAACTACCATATCTACCACCCCCTTATAGCTATCGGCATGGAACTGCTATGGTGTACAACGGGAGACTTCGGACAACAATTACACACATACCATTAGTTTGCGTTCTGTAGTTTTCGCTGCAGAGCGAAATATTAACATACACACACACACGTAGAATTTTATATATACTGATAACTTTCCCTTCCAATATACTCCACCCTTTTATCATTATCAACCCTCAGGCAACAATGCAACTAATAAGACCATTTTCAAAGAGTAAATATAATTTTTCAAAGTGTAAATATTGTTCCACATTTCGCGTTATATTCTTCAAATTACTAAATATTTATCAGATCGCTATATTACCGCGCCTAAAACCTCCCTCAGGTATAAATTAGTAACTGTACAAATATTCAAATCTCTGCGTCTTGTCGTTTGGACGTGATAAGCGTACACCGAACAGACATTCACATTAATATATATATATAGCTAACCGAGCGCCATAAAACCGTGCCTAAAGCCTTCCCCGGGTAGACATTAGTAACTATACAAATTTTTAGCCCTTTATGTCTTGTGGTTCAGACGTGATAAACGTACACCGAACAGACATTCATATTTATAGATATAGATTTTGTAACAGAAAATTTGAAAAAATCCTTTTGTTAGTTTTTCCTATTACATATTTCGTTAGTGAGTCGACAATGTCGTGCATCGTATTTTATTATCCCGGTCCAGATTGTATACCAATTAGGTTGAATTCAGAGTATGGTGATGCAATAGCTCCGCAACTAGCTGTCATACACAATCGCTCGCTCAGCGAAAGTTCCGCACCCAAAGACCGGAAAGTTATACAGGCCACTCCAATATGCAAAAAGGCAATATGAGTGATCCGAAAAATTACAGGCCTATATCATTGACGCCGTTTACAGCAGGAGTCTACAACATATACTCTCCTCAAACATTGTGAACTACCTCGAAGAGGACGACCTATTGACCCATAGTGAACACGTATACATAAAGTATCGTTCTTATCAAACACAGCTAGCTCTTGCACACATAAAGTGACGAGTGCTATAGACAAGAGATCTCAAATCGATTGCAGATTTCTCGATTTCCGGAAGGCTTTTGACACTGTACCTCAAAAGCGTCTCCTAATCAAATTGCGTGCTTATGGAATTACGCCACAGTTGTGCGATTGGATTCGCGATTTTCTATCAGAAACAACACATAACGTACTAATTTACGAAATCATCACCAGAAGTGATATCTGGCTTTACACATGGAAGTGTTATAGTGCTCCTACTGTTCCTTATTTTTATAATCGATTTAGGAGACGAAGCGAGTACCTCTATCAGACTGTTCGTGGATGATGCTGTCATTAATTGGTTATTAAAGTCACAAGATCATCAAAAGCAGCTGCAAAATGATTTACACAAGGTGTCTGCATAGTGCAAAAATTTGCAGTTGACCTTGGACAATGGAAAGTGAAGTAATCCATACTAGTACTAAAAGAAATGCTTTAAATTTCAGTTACACGATAAATCAGTCAAATCTAACGGCCGTAAATTCAACTAAATACCTAAGACTTGCAATTACGAACAACTTAAATTGGAAAGAACGCGTAGAAAATATTGTAGGCTACGTTTCATTGGCAGAACACTTAGAAGGTGCAACAGTTCTTCTAAAGAAACATCCTACACAACATCTAATTTTGGAGTACTGCTGCCCATTGTGGGATCCCTTCCAAGCTGGACTGACGAACGATTTAAGAAAGTTCAGAGAAGGACAGATCGTTTTATATTATCGCGATATAGGGGCGAGAGTGTCACGGAAATGATGCACGAGTTGGGGTGGAAAGAATTAAAACAGTGCCATTATTCGTTGCGCCGAATTTGATAAGTTTCTTTCACCAACTTTCTCTTCAGGTGTCCTTTTCTCCGCGCACTATTAGATATCTACATAGATACTCTGCAAAGCACATTTAAGTACCTGGCAGAGGGTCCATTAACCACTTTCATAACCGTTCTCTACCGTTCCATTCTCTAATAGCGCGCGGGAAGAAGAACACCTAAATCGTTCCGGTGTTCGATCTGATTGCTCTTATTTTATTGGAATGGTCATGTCTCCCTATGTAGATGGGTGCTAGCAAAATATTTTCACTTTCAGAATTTTCAAACATGGAAACAGGAAAGATTGTAATAACTATCGAGGTATCTCTTTAATTAGCGTTGTGGGCAAAATATTCTCAGGTATTGATGAAAGGAGAGTGCGAGTACTAATTGAGGACAAGTTAGATGAAAATCAGTGTGGGTTTAGATCTCTTAGAGGCCGTCAGGACCAGATCTTTAGCTAACGGCAGGTAATGGAAAAGTGCTATGAGTGGAACAGGGAATTGTATCTATGTTTCATAGATCTAGAAAAGGCTTATGACCGTGTTCCTAGGTGGAAGATACTGTCAGTTCTACAAGATTATGGTATAGGAGGCTAACTTCTGTAGCCAATTAAAGGGCTTTACGTAGACTGTCAGGCAGCAGTTAGAGTAGATGGCAAATTAAGCTCATGGTTCAGGGTAGTTTCAGGGGTAAGACAAGGCTGTAACCTGTCACCACTGTTGTTCATACTATTCATGGATCATATGTTGAAAACAGTAGACTGGCAGGGTGGATTGAAATAGGAGAAAACAAAATAAGCAGTCTCGCATATGCGGATAACTTAGTTGTAATGGCCGATTCGACAAAGGTTGCAAGTTAATATTTCAGAGCTCGATCAGAGGTGCAAGGATTATGATATGAAGATCAGCATCTCCAAAACGAAAGTAATGTCTTTGGGAAAGAGATTTAAACAGATTGAGTGCCAAATAGGAGGAACAAAGTTAGAACAGGTGGACAGCTTCAAGTACCTGGGATGTACTTCCTCACAGGATGGCAACATAGCAAAAGAACTGGAATCGAGGTGCAGCAAAGCTAATGCAGTGAGTGCTCAGCTAAGATCTACTCTCTTCAGCAAGAAGGAAGTAAGTACTAAGACTAAGTTAGCAGTGCACCGCTCTATCTTTCGACCAACTTTGTTGTATGGGAGTGAAAGTTGGGTGGATACAGGTTACCTGATTCATAAGGTGGAGGATATAGATATGAAAGTAGCAAGAATGATTGCAGGTACTAATAGACGGGAACAATCGCAGGAAGGTGTCCATAATGAGGAAATCAAAGAAAAACTGGGAATGAACACCATAGATGAAGCAGTTAGAGCGAACAGACTGAGATGGTGGGGTCACGTTACACGCATGGGAGAAGCAAGGTTACCTAAGAGACTCGTGAGCTCGGCAGCGGGGGGTAAGAGGAGTCGAGATAGACCAAGAAGAAAGTACTTAGATTCGGTGCAGAATGATTTTGAAGTAAAAGGCATAAAATCAGACGAGGCATCAATGTTAGCATTGAATAGGGGATCATGGAGGAATTGTATTAGAGGTACTATGCTCCAGACTGAACGCTGAAAGGCATGATCAGTCTCTAATGATGATGATGATGATTCAGAAGTAAAAGTCGGTGATTGAAATTTCGCAAATAGAGCTCGCCGCAACGAATAACGTCGTTCTTTCAATGGTTTCCACCTCAGATCGTGCTACATTTCCGTGACGCTTTCCCCCTGTAACGTGATAAAACAAAACGTGCTGCCCTTCTCTCAACCTTCTCAATATCTTCCGTCAGTCCCACGTGGTGACCGTCCCACAATGGGCAACAGTACTCCAGGAGAGGACGCACAAGTGTGATGTAGGCAGTTTCTTTGTTGGAGCTGGTGCATTTTCGAAGCGTTCTGCCAATGAAACGTAATCTTTGGTTCGCCTTCCCCACAATATTTTCTATGTGTTCTCTCCAGTCAAAGTTGTTCGTAATTGTAACTGCTAGGTATTTGGTAGAATTTACGACCTTAAGGTTTGATTGATTTATCGCGTAATTGAAGTTCAGCGGATTTCTTTTAGTAGTCATGTGTATTACATCACACTTTTCATTATTTAGTGTTAACTGCCAATTTTCGCACCATGTAGAAATTTTGTCTAAATCGCTTTGCAGTTGCTTCTGATCCTCTGTTAACTTCACTAACCGATAAACGACTGCACCATCTGCGAACAGTCTAAGGAAGCTGTTTAGATTGTCTCCTAAATCTATATCTATAAATGTGAATGTCTGTTCGGTGTACGTTTATCATGTCTGAACCACAAGAGATAAAGAGCTAAAAATTTGTACAGTTACTAATATCTAGCCGGGGAAGGCTTTAGGCACGGTTTTATGGCGGTCTGATATATATATATATATATATATATATATATATATATATATATATATATATATTATCAGTTATCGGTGTATATAAAAATCTACGTGTGTGTGTGTTAATATTTCGCTCTGCAGCGAATACTACAGGACGCAAACGAATGGTCTGTGTGTAATTGTTGTCCGAAGTCTCCAGTTGTTTACCATACCAGTTCCATGCCGACAGCTATAAGGGGGTGGAAGATAGGGTGGTTAAAAGTCGTGAAATTATAAAAACATTCGGGCTGAAGGCCAGCGATGACGTTTGCGACTCTATAGCAAGGAGGTTACACACAGCGAAATGTGATGCCCAGTGATCGGGTGATGCCACAGACCATATCTGTGGTCTATGCCTGCTACAATGTCTTTAGCTTTCTCTGTAAGGATAAGCATACGAATAAGGAAATGTAATCAACCAACACGTGAGCTGAGCCGCGGTCTTTAGCTAGTCGTTTATAAACACAAGGAAGAGAAGGGGACCTATAACCCTGCCCTGGAGAACGCCAAGTATCATTTCTGTTTTACTAGATAGTGGATTGTGGAACGGTAGAGAAATATCATAAAATCGTTTTGATGAACCCTCCGCCATACACTTAAAAATGTGCTTAGCGGAGTATTCGTGTAAGAGTAGAGAATATGTTCTTTCTCGTTTTTTAGATATTGGGAATGGGATAATATAGTCCCGAAACACGTCGTACTACATGTACATCTACATCTACAACCATACTCCACAAACCACCCGACGGTGTGTGGCGGAGGGTACCTTGAGTACCACTATCGATTTCCCCTCCTATTCCAGTCACGTATTTGTTCGCGGAAAGAAGGATTGTCGGTATGCTTCTGTGTGGGCTATAATCTCTCTGATTTTATTCTCACGATCTCTTTGCGAGATATACGTAGGAGGGAGCAATATACTGCTAGACTCCTCAGTAAAGGTAAGTTCTCGAAACTTCGACAAAAGCCCGTACCGTCTCTCCTGTAGAGTCTCCCAATGGAGTTTAGCGATCATCTCCGTAACGCTTTCACGATTACCAAATGATTCTGTAACGAAGCGCGCTGCTCTCCGTTGGATCTTCTCCACTTCCTCTATCAATCCCACCTGGCACGGATCCCACACCGGTGAGCAGTATTCAAGCTGTGGGCGAACAAGTGTACTGTCACCTACTTCCTTCGTTTTCGGATTGCATTTCCTTAGAATTCTCCCAATGAATCTAAGTCTGACATCTGTACTGACATAACATTTTATATAATTGACAAAAGGTGCGTAGGTTTCTTTGTCCAGTCGTCGTATGCAGCGAGCATGATGGAGCACACGACGTAGGCGAACACAAGTGCGTGCTGCCACTGGCGAGCAGCGGCGGCTACTGGCTGGGCTGCGGTGGGCACAGAAGCGTCGCCGGCGCATGGTGGGGGGCACACGCGCGCATGCGCAGTGCGCTGTTGGGCGCCGGCGTCTCGCGACGAGGGGCGTCTCTTCGTCAGTCTGCCAGCAGCGCGCGGCAAACACGCACGGCCTAGACATGGACGTCGACAATGACCTGGAGCAGCTCATGGCGCACCTGGGTGAGTGCCACTTGTTGCTCCGGACCCCACACTGCCTCCGCTCACCTAACCGCACGCGTCTCCGACACTGTTCTTTTTTCTTCTTCGTAAATCACCGAAAACAAAAAATCACCCACTCTGTCATTTTTCTTCGCTCTGTGGTGCTTTGCATGAAACGTTTACTTTAGACATGCAGCGCTCTACAGAGCTTCTGACGACAGAAAGTCACTCGCCTATCGATTTCCTTTACGCGAAACGGCAGCGGGAATCGTGCGTGTTTTTGACGCCTTTCTGTGACGACGAGTGTCGAACTTTTTCGTGATTTACTAAGAAAGCCTCTGTAGTGAATCTCGATTTTAACACATAAGTACGATTATCACACGATTTCTCCGTGTTCTACGACGAAGTAAATACATTGTTGGCAGTCAGTACTTGCACGAAGAACACACTCATCGTTGATTATTTTGCACGTGGTAATCGATTAGTAATATACATCTACAGTACACTATAGGATTCATTTTACTGATATTTTTGAGCAATTAATCGCTATCTGCTTGTTTGTAAGTATGTCCTACACTCTTTTTATTTTATCATGTATTAATTAAGTAAAATTTCCTTTGGTATTTATATCAGTCCAAAATTTCAGTAAAGGACCGGCATTTTACGTAAAAACAGTGCGATCATCACACGATTTCTCCGTGCTCTGCTCCAAAGTGAATACATTGTTGACAGTCAGTACTTGTACGAAGAACTGAAATATGTTAGTTTTACCTCACACGCACATCCTTGATTCTTTTTCACGTGGTAATTATTATCATGCATCTACAGTACACTAGTAGCATTCATTTTTCTGAGTTTTTAGCAAGTAATCGCTATCTACTCGTTTGAAAGTATCTGCTATATTAATTTTTATTTTATGATGCATTAATTAAATAAATTTTCCTCTGTTATATATATCAGTCGAAAATTTCAGTAAAGGAGAGGCATTGTACGTATAAAACAGTGTGATCATCACACGATATCTCCATGCTCTGTACCGAAGTGCTACAAATGAATACATTCTTGATAGTCAGTACTTAGTTTTACCTTACACGCACATGCCAGATTGTTTTGCACGTGGTAACTATTAACACCCATCTAGAATGCATTAGTAGCATTCATTGTGTTGATTTTTTCGATCGCGCAATCGGTATCTACTTGTTTCAAAGTATATGCTACACTAGTTTTGTAGAAACTTTTTTAGCAATTTGTCGTAAAAATTATTTTCATCAGATCTAGATTTCGGTCACTGTGTGGTCATTATCAATGCTTAAAACGGCTTGTTTTAACCGTTTTGTTTTAAACATTGATAATGACCTCACAGTGTTCGAAGTCTAGATCTGAATAAATTAATATCTACGACTGATGGCTGCAAAAATTTTTTTTAATCAAATGAACAGTCGTTGATCATAACTGCCACCATGGAATCAAGCCTGATACACTAGTTTTATTTTGCGATGTGTTAATTAAGTAAAATTTCCTCTGTTATATATATTTCATTCCAAATTTCAGTAACGTACAAAACTGCGTACTGTGAAAGCGCGAGTGCTGTGTAAAACGAGAGCGCGGGAATGGTACACAGGCTGTCAAAACATTCGCTTTCAGAGGCGCACTGGCTTGCCCGTGTCACGCCGTATAGCCTCCTCGTAGGCGCAAGTGGATGCACCTAGCTGCAACTAAAACTTCACCTGCACTTCCGTTTTCGTAGTGCGAGACATTTCGCTGCCAACTGCTCTCATTCTAAAGAAATCAATGATTTCATGGCGATGTATTTTAAAACTGTGACCGCATTCGGGAGGATGGCCACTCAAGCCCGCCTCCGGCCAAGCAGACGTGATTTTTCCGGGATTCTCCTGAATACACTGTCAAAAGTAAAATATATTTATCATTTCCTTCGGGAAAGTAATGAGGCTCCTCTTCATGTTAAAAGTATGATTTCAATTCGAAAAATTATTTGTCACTAGGTCAGGCAATGTACCACGGCAACCTCAACCTAGAGATCCACCTTTCGAGCATCTTAAAAAATGTTCAAATGTTTGTAAATCTATCGGAACAAACAGCGGGGTCATCAGTCCGTATCTTACAAACTACTTAAACTAAGGTAAACTAACCTACGGACAACACACACATCCATGCCCCAGGGAGGTCCCGAACCTCCGACGGCGAGCAACCGCGCTCCGCAGCGAGGCGCCTTAGACCGCTCGGCTACTCCACCGCGGCTCGAGCATCTTAAATTCATCTAATGGTATGTGTCGGAAGATATAGGATTCTTGTGTAGGAAGACACTGCTTCAAATGTTCGTCTGGTTGTCTTGATTGAAGTATTACGTGATTTTCATAAATCGCTTTAGGCAAATACTGGGATAGTGTTCTGAGAAGGACAGAGCAGTTTTTCCCCATCATTTACAAATCCGGCCATGGAATCCTCATCGGAAGATATTGTTTATTTTTATTAAAGATTTCCGGATAAACGAACTGAAACACAAAACAGAAAACTTGCATCATTGAAAAGAAAATTGTTTGTTCAGTTGGAACGTTCAACATCAGAACGTTACTCGTGAACCTTTCTTCTTTATCTGTTGCCATAATTCTGCATTGAGGCGGGTTCAACATGTCACTACAAGTTTTGGCATCACCCTCCTATGACGGCGGAGTGGCCGAGTGGATTGAGGCGCTATGCTCCGATGCGCGAGGCCGTTCCCCGTCGGGGGTTCGAATGCTCCCACGGGCATGGATGTTTATGTTGTCTTTAGTATAAGTTAGTTTCTAAGTAGTTTGTAAGTTTAGGGACTGATGACCAAGCAGTTAAGTCCGATAAGCTAAACAAACGTTTGAACGTTTTTATCTCCCAACCCCAGGAGGAAATATGTATTCCCAACTGTCTGCTTACAGTGTTGGACATTTGAAAGTGTGTGCACGTTTACTAAATGTTTGCGAATCGTGTAACCTAGTGGGGGGATTTCGGTGCCAGCTCGGTATTCAGCTAGTGAGATGTGGAAAACCGCCTGAAAACCACATCCAGGCTGGTTGGCACGCCTGCTCTATCCGGAAGCGAGTGTCTATCGGCTCCGCTATCCTGGTGGTTCTTTAACATTACTCGTGAATATGATGTAACGATGACGTAACTTACAAACAAAAAATACTAAAGTCATATAGTCTGGAATACAGGAAATATTTGTCAACCAAGTTTGGAAAAGCGTTTCTGGTTCCGTGGAAACATTCCAGAAGAGTGCAAAAGAGTGATTCCCTCGTGTAGGAAGTTACAGTGTTACCAACCGGATATGAAGCATGCTGCTGCCGTGCGTGGTACAGCGGCTGATGAAATTCTTACGCGAGACACTTTCACTTCTCCTTCACAGAAGCCGGGGACTCGTAGCGCATTGGAAATGCACTATCCAAGGTTGTTATTAAAATTGGTATTTACTTAACTGAAGAAACACGTATGCATACTCGCGAATTATCTGTTCTGGCTCCACGAAAGTGGAATTTATCAATCTTCGAATTCATAGTAAGTTACAACCTGATGTGCAGTTTTAAATGACCTGCGATGAACAATTGTGCTATGGACGCAGTATTAATTGACTAAGGGAAGTGTAGAATTTACCTAAAGAAATATCACATCAATCCCTCTAAATTTTTCCATTTGACAGAAAACAAGTGTTACAGTTATTAAGTGCAGGCTCACCGTGTGTGGGATAGGAGCGCTAAGTAACGCTCAGTAGCGCTCCGTTCACTCCTAACATTTGTTAAGTATGATTGAGAGATCAGTTCATAGATTATTCTAGGTGTGCAAGAGAACTTTCGCAATAATTTGTGTTTGCTGTGAACCTTCCTTTACGAGAGCATTAGAGGACCTAACTAGCACATAACAAGCCAGTAACAATAGTTGGTTAGCAAGTCCATTACATTATAGCGATGTTTTTTCAACCTGTGGGTCGCGTCACAGGAGCAAGTGCAGTAGTTGCACCTTAAAACAACCAGACGAGTGCTTGTCTCAATACTATGGATTTCGTAATACAGAAACTCCTACGTGAATTTTTATTTTATGTTAAACTAGCTGAAAACCCGGCGCTGCCCGGGTATTTACTTATTCCTGCCATTTTTCTGGTATTGTTCATTTGTATAAGGGCTGTATGTCTGTAAAATCTCTTGGGAATACAATTAGTAGTAAAGAAGTAATAGATTAAAACTTGGTGCGTGATGAGGCGGTTTTCCGTGAACGTTACTGTTTATGTGCTCATATCTCATGAACTCTGTGTCGTACTGCGATACAATTTAGAAAGTACACTGAACTATATGCGTGTATACTGTCTGTATAATTTCCTGCGCCTACAATTAGTGTATTAATTATAAATTGTAACGTAACACCGAATGCCGTAGTTTTAGTCCATGAACAGGGAAACGTTACTGTTTACGTGCTCATATCTCATGAACTACGTGTCGCACTGTGATGCAATTTGGAAGCTACATTCAACTATATATGTGTATACTGTCTGTAAAATTTCCTTTCGTTACAATTTGTAGTGTTCAAATTATAAATTGTAACGTCATACCGAGAGCCGTAGTTTTACTCCATAAACAGCGGAAAAGTAGTAAGCGAGAAACTTTTTTCCTTTCATCATTTTAATATGGTTGCCAGCGAAACAAAGTCTAATAAAAGTTTGAAATTATGTTTAAAGTTTGTTGAAAGTCACTAAGTACTGTCATTCTCATACAGTGTATTTCCAAAGTCTCGCCGCATTAAATGGCAATTTTTGCGATTTCTATTGGTTATGACGTAATATCTTTTGATCCATGTGCCGTATGTGATTCTTAACCATGCAGCAATTTTTACCTCACGGTAAGGAATGTGTATACCAAATTTGGTTGAAATCGGTCCAGTGGTTTAGGAGAAAATAAGCAGCATTGTCGCTAAATGTAGCAGTTTTTCGCGCATCTCATTGCTTATGACGTCATAACTCGTGAACTATGTCCCGTACGTAATTCTTTCACTTACGGCGACCGTTCTTATGGACTGAAGCTTACGTGTACAAAATTTCATAAAGATTAGAACAAAACTAGATTTGTATGCAATTTGTAGTATGCAACACGCACAAATATACGGACTCTCTGATTTATATATTAGAAGTAGGTAATACATTGTTTAATATTAATTCCGAATTGAATAGAACGTAAATTGCTTTATAGTATGTACAGCATGTTATCTATATATAAGCTCAAATCCTGAAAACTTTTCAGGAGCCATTCGATAGGTAAATGAAGAAGATGCAATAATTAAATCCAAGAAATTCGGAAAATACTTCCTCACAAAGTGTCAATACAGTGGAACCTTCCTTAATGAGCTTCATTCGCTACTGACTCGTGCCTGAAATGCAAAGCACTTGTTTTGCAACATTTACATTTTCGTCGGTAATCAAGTGAAACTACGTATAGGGGAGAGCGGAGCAAGACGGGGTACTTAAGCACTTAACAATTTTTTGTAGGCTTACAAAATGCTCTAGTAAAATACCAGATATTCCACCTTAAACTTCAGTATTTGTAGAGTTTATAAAAAAAGGACAAAAACTGTTAGTATTTACTATTAAAAAAAGCATTTTCCCCTATAGTGAGGGCAAGATGGGGTACGCAGGTGGGGCAAGATGGGTTACCTCAATACTGTATGGGGCAAAGGTAATTAAATTATTCAATGAACAAGGGTTTACAAATTTTTAAAGGAATTATTCTTATATCTAATGAAAATGCATGCAGTAAACATTGTGTGATGTTAAAGTTCAGTTTATTGTTATTCAGTTATTATCGTCGTTTTGTAAGCAAAATTCACACACATGATGTACCTCGGCATCCTCGTCCCCCTCTCCATCACATGAACAGTGAGCCCATTTTTTGCAAGAGACGCATGACACCTATCCTCCTGTTCACTGCGAGGAAATAGCCGCAATACAGGCACGCAGTGTCATCTTCTTCTAATGTGCTTTCTTAAGCTTAAGGGACTTAACTGCGGGGTCGTCTGTCCCTAAACTTACAAACTACTTATGAACTACCTTATACTAAGGACGGCACAAACATCCATGCCCGAGGGGGGATTCGAACCCCCGACCGTAGCGGCCGTGTAGACTGTGAGTGGCGCGAAGCAGACCGCTCGGCCCCTGCGGCCGGCATGTAAGTAGTTGCCAAAATAGGAGCAGGACTAAATCTTTTTTAACTAAATGCTCTGAAATTTGTAGCTTCATCCAGAAATTTTAACGAGATAAATGGCTTCCCTGTTGTAGTGTGTGTACAGAGACTTGGTTGTCAGCCAGCTAAGCCTGTGACAAGCCGCTGCTTCGTTTATTACGTGCAGCTCGTTGGCCGCTGTGCTGTCTGTGGAATGCCTGAAGTTTGGTATTCGAGGCTTACTCTTGACACTGTGCATCACGGACTAGCGACTTCCTTAACGATTTCCGGAACGGAATGTTCCATTTGCCTGTCTCCAAATACCATTCCGCTTATGTTAATTCCTCTCCTGCGGTTAGAATCACCAGAGTACAAATGGAAGCTTCTCCAATAAGTCGCTCTTCTATACGCGTCTGCATCCGTTCATATCGCATGACTTGTCACCTCAGTCAGAGCACAGATTACGAAAACTTTTAGCGTTTCGCAAGTAGTCTTCCACCTAAGTGAGACACCTTCCCCAGCGTAACATTCTTGCATACAATAAGCTTCTAGAGAGGATTGTGGTTTAATATTTTAGGTGATTTGGTACTATTCCTGTTCGATCAATTACGCAGTCAATTTTACGAGACTTTACGCTCATTTAATTCGAAAATAATTCTATCATTTTAATGGGGTATGCGTCGAGATTATAGAACAAATAAATGACTTATTAAAGGCAGACTTGATAAGAATCACAGAACTAAATCATTATCCTACAACTTATCATGCTTAAACAACAGTCTAAAAATATAGTCCTTGCATATTAGATCGGTTACTTAATTATGACGGCGTTGCATTGTAAAGCAGATGGTGACCGCTCTGTTTAAATATGCCGCGGCGGAGCGGCCGAGCGCATTGAGGCGCTATGCTCCGATGCGCGAGGCCGTTCCCGTCGGGGATTCGAATCCCCCCTCAGGCATGGATGTTTGTGCTGTCTTTAGTATAAGGTAGTTGATAAGTAGTCTGTAAGTTTAGGGACTGATGACCCCGCAGTTAAGTCCCATAAGCTTAACGAACATTGGAACATTTTGTTTAAATATTAAATAAGAGTGTGTCCCAGATCTGTGCTTATGAATTATGATTCACGAATACTACACTGAGATAATCACAGAATTTCATCAACAAATGAATAAAATGAATAACATCCAATTTACCATCGAATTTTAGCCGCGGTGGAGTGGCCGAGCGCATTGAGCCACTATGTCCGATGCGCGAGGTCGTTCCCCGTCGGGGGTTCGAATGCCCCCTCGGGCATGGATGTTTGTCGTGTATTTAGTATAAGTTAGTTTATAAGTAGTTTGTAAGTTTAGAGATTGATGACCCCGCGTCCGATAAGCTTAACAAACATTTGAATATTTAATCGAATTTGAGACAAACAAAAGCATCAATTTTTAGACATAAATACAACTAACGATAACGGTACTCATAAATTTAACTTATTTCGTAAACCAGTCACAGGCGACTGTATAATACATAACTCATCATGCCACCCTCTAACGCATAAAACAGCATACATTTACGCCATGATAGATCGTGCAATTAGTTTACCTTACTGAGGAAAATACGAAAACAGAATTAGATACAATGAAAAGTATAGCAGCAAATAATCCTAATTTATTTGATAAATTACATATAAAGAAAATTGGGACAAAATGTTGAAACTAAAATGAAGAAATAACGTTGACAAAAACCGAATGAGGGAAGAAAGGAATAATTGTTTCATTACCATACCTGGGAAGTATCTCTCAAAAAATAAGCAGGACATCTCGTAGTACTGACGTTATAAGGCAAGTACAAAATTAAATGTAGTAACTGTGACATGTTTTATATAGGACAGACAGGGCGAAAATTTACAAGATACAAACAACATGTAAAAATAGTGAAAACAGCCTTTCAAAATTTGATATGCATCTATGACAAAATCAACAAGTTACAATAGACATAAACAACAATCTCTACATTCTTTACAGAGTCGATAAAGGAAGCTACATGAGCATTTTGCAGGAAATCGAAATTTACACACATTTATCAAGATAAAATCCTTAACGAACAAAAGGAAATTAGAAATAAAAAGTATATTGAAAACTCCGACAAAATTCTTATCGATCATAGATGATTCAGAACAAAATACACGTATAAATTTTTCGTAAGATATAAATCGCTTTAGAACAAAGATTAAATTTAAAGACATCCTATACCTTTGTCAATAAATTAACTCCTGAATGAAACTTCACTCTGCAGCGGAGTGTGCGCTGAAATGAAACTTCCTGGCAGATTAAAATTGTGTGCCGGAACCGGGACTCGAACCTGGGACCTTTGCCAAAATCAAATGTTCAAATGTTTGTAAATCTATCGGACCAAACTGCGTGGTCATCAGTCCGTAGCTTACAAACTACTTAAACCTAGGTAAACTAACCTAAGGACAACACTCACACCCATGCCCCAGGGAGGACTCGAACCTCCACGGCGAGCAACCGCGCGCTCCGCAGCAAGACGCTTTAGACCACTCGGCTACTCCACCGCGGCAGGACCTTTGCCTTTCGCGGGCAAGCGCACTACCGACTGTGCTATCCCGACACGACTCACGATGCCACCCCACAACTTTACTTCCGCCAGTACCTCGTCTCCTACTTTCCAAACTTCACAGAAGCTCTCCTGCAAACACGCAAGACTAGCACTCCTGGAAGAAAGGATATGGTGGAGACATGGCTTAGCCACAGCCTAAGGGATGTTTCCAGAATGAAACTTCACTCTGGAGCGGAGTGTGCGCTGAAATGAAACTTCCTAACAGATTAAAGTTGTGTGCCGGAATCGGGACTCGAACCTGGGACGTTTGCCTTTCGCGGGCAAGCGCAATACCGACTGTGCTATCCCGACACGACTCGCGATGCCGCCCCACAACTTTACGTACTACATACGACACATGGTTCAAGAGATATAGCTCCATAAAGAATAGGAGTTGCAAGAAACTGCCATAATGCGATGAGACTTTACAAATACACTATATGAGAATGGGAGTACTTAGCGACTTGCAACAAACTTTAAACGTATTTTTAATCCTTTATTAAACTTTTTCTCGCTGGCAACCATAGTAAAATGATGAAAGGAAAAAAGTTTCTTTCTTACTACTTTTCTGCTGTTTATGGAGTGAAACTACGGCATTCGGTATGACGTTGCAATTTATAATTTCTACACTGCAAATTGTAGCCGTAGGATATTTTACAGACAGTATAAACACATATAGTTGAATGTACCTTCTAAATTGTATCACAGTACGACACATAATTCATGAGATATGAGCACATAAACAGTAACGTTCCGCTGTTCATGGACTAAAACTACGGCATTCGGTATGACGTTACAATTTTTAATTTCTACACTACACATTGTAGCCGAATGAAATATTACAGACAGTATACACTCATACAGTTGTGGGTACCTTCGAAACTGTATCACAGTACGACACGTAGTTCATGAGATATGAGCACATAAACAATAATGTTCATGGAAAACCGAGCCATCATGCACCAAGTTTTAATCTATTACTTCTTTACTGCTAATTGTATTCCCAAGAGATTTTACAGACTTACAGCCCTTATACAAATTAATATATACCTGAAAAATAGCATGAATAAATAAATAAATACCCGGGCAACGCCGGGTTTTCGGCTAGTGTTAATATAAAGACAAAGCTAGGTGATCATGGACACCGCGAAGAAAATATCGGTCCCATTCCCATTTCATTTGGAAACCAAAGAAACAGTACTTCATGAACATTCAAACAACTAACGCTGGCTTCACGAGAAACAGAAAAACAGACTGATCCAGAAAACAGTTCAGACACGAAATTGCACCTTGTTCTCCTTCATAGAATGAGGGAAACCTAATGCACTTTTTCATAAGACTACAGAACGTTGTCCTTACGAAGTAAAAAGTGGTATGGGCAAATGAATATTTTACCTATATCATACATAACTGACAGTTTATAATGTAGCGGGAAGCTATCTTGAAATTGATGTCTACAATCGAGCTAACAGACGTTTAGGACATAGCCGTACTACTATACTGGCACTCTTTGTTTGTTCCCGACAACTGTGTTACAATCTGAGGGCGTCGAGTTACGACACACTACACCAGCTGTGTACGATTATGTGCCTCCATCTGCTACTAGCAACTATCATGCCAATGACCCACATTGATAAAACCACCGCCAAATTTACAAAATAAACTCAAATTATCTTTAACGACAGTTTTCCTCTCAATCTCTTTGTTGTGATGATTTGTGAGTTAATCACATAACGTCAATCACTTCTCTTCTGCGGTAGCCATCTGTGGATGGTAGATCAAGAACTTGGAGAAGTTCTCTACACTGGAAACGACGGACTCTCTACGGACGGTGTTTTAAAATTTTAGGAGACGGAGAATGGAATCAAATCAAATGTTCAAATGTTTGTATAGCTTATGGGACTTAACTACGGGGTCATCAGTCCCTAAACTTACAAACTACTTATGAACTAGCTAACACTAAGGACGGCACAAATATCCATGCCCGAGGCCGCGGTGGAGCGGTCTAAAGCGTATCGCTACGGAGCGCGCGGTTGCTCGCCGTGGAGGTTCAAATTGTTCAAATGTTTGTAGACCTTATGGGACTTAACTACGGGGTCATCAGTCCCTAAGCTTACAAACTACTTATGAACTAGCTAAGACTAAGGACGGCACAAATATCCATGCCCGAGGGGGGATTCGAACCCCCGACCGCAGTGGCCGTGCAAACCGTGACTGGAACGCCTCAGTCTCCTCGGCCACCGCGGCCGGCCGTGGAGGTTCGAGTCCTCCCTGGGGCATGGGTGTGTGTGTTGTCCTTAGGTTAGTTTACCTAGGTTTAAGTAGTTTGTAAGCCACGGACTGATGGCAGCTTTTTCCGATAGATTTACAAACAACATGCCCGAGGGGGGATTCGAATCCCCGACCGTAATGGCCGTGCAGACCGTGACTGACGCGCCGCAGTCCCCTCGGCCACCGCGGCCGGCAGAATGGAATCGGCTGTGGTCTTGCATCTCGATATTCAGTGTCCTTGTCGCTTGAAATTCATTCGGAGCATTTTGTACTAGCAAAGGGAAAAAATAACCATCAGTCTAACCGGTGTCTGAACACGCTTTCGTCTGAATGCAGCTTACAGTGCACGATGGTTGTGTGGCACTATGTCTAAGTAATGTGAAGCATTCGGCAAGATTTTCTTGGATTGGCAAAACTTATCATCAAATAGAAGAATAGGTAGTAATGGTCGCTAATTTGGTAACACTTAGTGATCCCATTCGCAATTTATTGGTAGTTGCAATTAATTTGACCCACGTAACACTTCTTTCAAAGGCAGGACGTCATGTAACAAAATAAGAAACACGGCAACACCAAAATAAGCAGTAAGTTGTGAGGTACCGATAAAGAGGAAATTATCTTTGATTTGAGATCTAGCGTCCTACATTTAATAATGTTACGTCATTATTCATTCGATATGCCGGTGTATTCACTAATCAGTAACCCTCACCTGCTCGTACATGAAATACCATTTTCATAACAACTGTCAAAAGTCGACTTCTATTAAAGTGTAAGTGTTTGCAGCGGCAAACTTGTCCGGAAACGTAGTGGCAGACACAAAATTTTGGTCTGAAAGTGCTTGACCCAGTTGAGGCTGGGCCTTATCAAGGTAATCACTGAAAGACAAATACTTTACGGTGTGAACGTGTTTCTGTGAGCATTCCTTTTAATGGGTACACTCTCATGTTGGAAAAACAATCAAGTACAAGACCGAATGTAAGAGACTTGCGCATAATAGTTCGCGATCGGTAACGCTCACTTTAGTTCGCGGAAGAATACGTCAGAGCAGAAATTTTGTAGCACTGAACTATGTAATATATCAGGCAGACGCTAACCTCGAAATGGCTCTCATCAGCAGAAGGCAAACACGTGATTTTTAATTCTGTTCGCGACGTATCGCGAATATTTTAGTTCGCGACCTATCGGGAATATTTTAGTTCGCGACCTATCGCGCATATTTTAGTTCGCGACCTATCGCGCATATTTTAGTTCGCGACCGGTAGCTCTCCTTTTCGTTCGCAGCTCGGCCGCGAAGTAGGTCGCTCTTTTTAGTTCGTCCGCTCGTTTTGGCTTTTGCTACCGCTACTAAAATTACACCTGAGCTGCATCTCAGCTCGAAATGACGGCAACTGGAAGAAGGGAATCACGCGATTCTGCGCGCTCTCGCGTCCTCTCGGTGTTACCCGTCAGTCTTCGGAAAAGGAGCGGACGAACTAAGAGGCGAGGGGTCTGCGAACTAGTTCGTCTGTGGGAGCGCTCTTCCGAACTAGTTCGTTCGCGACCTACACAAGACTAGAAGGTAAGGCCGTCAGTGAAGTAAAACAATTAGAACTGAAAGGCTGATTATTACCGATGCCAATGTACAGCCAGACCAGAACTGTTGTGACGGTTGACGTCTGGACGCTGGAAACACAGCGGCATGGAGTCTTCTCACAATTACTAAAACATCCCGGCCTATTATGCCGTGGTCGGATGGATTTATTATTGGAACACAACGTTTCGCCCCATCTGCGGATGACATTTTGTAGGGGGACCGTGGCTTCTTTGGATCACACCCTGGCTTACTAAGGACTGCAACCAAATAGGGTATTTGATTCTCGCGACCGATGACTTGAAGTTTGGTCCCTTAATTTAGAAACCAACCAACCATTTGAGTGAGTTCTGGAAATTGTCTTAAATGATTATGTCATCTTATGCTTATAACATGCTTTTTTTCTCTCGTGAATTGTAGTATTTTATTAAAAGAATGGAAACCAGATTCAAATAATTTGAAAGACCTCACAAACGGCTTTTAATCAAATTGCGTGGTTATGGTATATCGCCCCAAATTTGCGATTGGATAGGGGATTTCCTGTCAGAAAGAAGATGTTTCTTTAATTTTAATGTTTTTCATTCAATAGCTACATCTATGAAAGCCACATTAAAATATGAAGTGGAGAGTACGCCTCAGATCGTTGTCTATATTTATTTATTCATTATACTTATTTCTCCCTTCTCTTGTGTCATTCGAGAATAGTTCGTGGGGAGGATGGCTATCGGTAAGCCTCCACATGAGGCCTGATTTCTCTGATTGACTCATTGTCATCATTTCGCGAAAAGGATGGGAGGAATATTAGGAAGGAAGAGTAGAGATATGTCGCAAAGACAATGTGGGCATTAGAGGCTCAGCACACGCTCGGATTGATTTTTGTTAACGATTGCAGAGGAAATCGGCTGTGTCCATTGTAAGGAACCATCCCGGTATTCCATGTGGTGATTTATGGAAATCACGGGTAACCTAAAGCTGGATGGTTGGAGGCGAATGTGAGTCCAGTGTGTTTCCCACTGCGACAACTCGCTCGGTGAACAGAGATTACGATTTAACGTCCCGTTGACAGCGTGGTCTTTAGAAACGGAGCTTGACTTCCTCATGCGTCGGCCGTCGGGTAGTAAGAGAAGAGACACAGTTAATTGCGATTTATTTCATGTCACAGAATTGCTTGGGGCTATGATCATATGAATGAGGATGGCGAAAAGCTGGAGATCTGGGCAGACCAGGCTAAGCTGAAGTTGATACACGACCCAAAGCTGCCAGCATCATTTAAGAGCGGAAGATGGAGGCGAGGATATAATCCAGACAACATTTTTGCTTCTGAAATGGTTGCTCAACAATGTGTAAAACAAATCGAGAACCCGATCCCAAGATCGCAACACAGGTCAATAACTTGTTGCATCACGGCAGCGATAAAACCAGAAATAACGGCCTTTAATAGACGTTTCAATTTCAAGAAAGCTTCCTCTTCCTCTTCACGGAGGATCTTGTCAAGGAGATCCTGGAAATATAACCTGATGCACAAGCATACAAAAAATTTATAGATCTTGTCCAGAACATCTCACGACGACACATACCTAGAAGGTGCCGTACACAGTATATCGCTGGGCTCAATGATAATAGCAAGGAAGCTCTGAAAAAGTATGAGGAAGTTTACAATAGGGATCGTTTCTCAGAAGAAACAATCCAGGCAGGCGAGGTACTGATGTATGGTATTTCTGAAGCAAGAAAAGAAAGTGGTGCAACCTCCTACAAGAGACTGACATGACGTTCAGCAACAGAAAGGAATGGAAACTGATCAAACATCTAAGCAACGACCAAACGGAACCACCTCCAAATTATAATAAAGCTACACTTGACCAAATAGCCCACCAACTGCTTATGAATGGAAAGACCAAAAAGAAGATCAGGAAATGCAAAATTAAAAGAAATTTTAATGCAGAGAACTGTTTCCTTGCTCGCCCGATGATAATTAATGAGCTGCAAGATGCCATTTTCATTAATAACTGAAAAATAATAAGGCTGCAGGTCTCGACGATCTGAGATCCGAGGAAATTAAGCACTTCGGGCTTGGAGCACAGTCATGGATACTCCAGCTAATGAACAACTGCATTACAGCGATGCAGATTCCTGAACTGTGGAGAAAAGCAAGGGTTATTGCGTTATTAAAACCTGGAAAAGACCCCGGTGAAGCAAAAAATTTTCGTCCGGTCTACCTGTTGTGCCACCTATTTAAAGTCCTGGTACGAATGATCTTCAAGCGCATATCACATTATGTGGACAAAGCCCTCATTAACGAACAAACAGGATTTCGTCCAGAGAAATCATGCTGTGGCCAGATACTTAATGTCACACGATATATAGAAGACGGCTACCAGAGGGAAGTAACTGGGGTTGCGTTCCTGGATCTCAGCACCGCATATGACACAATCAACCATAAGCTGCTTACGCAGAAAGTATATGTCACAAAGGACTACACTCTGTCTATGTTCGTGCAATGCATGGTACAGAACAGACTTTGCTATGTAAGCTTGCAAACCAAAAAGATCAAATGTTCAAATGTTTGTATAGCTTATGGGACTCGACTACGGGGCCATCAGTCCCTAAACTTACAAACTACCTATGAACTACTTAATACTAAGGACGGCACAAATATCCATGCCCGAGGGGGGATTCGAACCCCCGACCGTAGTTGCCGTGCAGACCGTGACTGGAGCGCCTCAGTCCCCTCAAACCAGAAAGAGCCGATGGAGGAAAAAAAAAAAAAAAATGGACTTGCACGAGGCAGTGTTCTGGCTCCAACACTTTTTAACATCTGCACAAACGATTTTTCTATCAACCAACAGACAAGAATGTTCATTTATGCTGATGATGCATGTGGTGTAGCACAAGTATGAAGTGCGCGTCACGTACTTACGCAGCGCGCCGCCATGCACGCACGGCGCGGCGTTCTTACGAAGTCAGCCACGAGCGCCCTCTGCTGCAACTCCGCTCGTGGCCACGACTGCTGCATCTGCCACTTGGGAATCAGATAGCCACCAGTTAAGACTTGTCTATCGGATAGGCACTAGGAGTCATCAGTAGGCAGGCCTCTATCTACTTCAACTATGTATCAGCATTCTACAGTAATGAACTTTCTAAAAGTTAAGTATTAGAACGTTCTATGAAATATATATATTGTTTTAATTTAGTCTAGAGTTTCTAGTTTCTGCTGTCCCACTGGCTGGTCACCTCCGTACCTGCACACGTGTGCATCCTTTATTCCTGTGTCGGTCTCTCTCCACTCGGCTACCGACACCTAAGACAACCGGCGGAAGCGAGACACAAAAGGCTGGGACACAAAAATGCAGCTGTGGCCACACAGGATAAGACCTTTGAACAAGTGGAGCAGAATCTTACCAGAGCCTTAACAGAATTAGCGACCTACTATGAAGATAACAACCTAAAACCGAACCCAAGTAAGTCGCTAGTCTCCGCTTTTCATCTTAGGAACAAACAAGCGGACCAGAAAAAAAAAAAAAAAAAAAAAAAAAAAAGGTTCAAATGTTTGTATAGCTTATGGGACTTAACTACGGGGTCATCAGTCCCTAAACTTACAAACTACTTATGAACTACCTTATACTAAGGGCGGCACAAATATCCATGTCCGAGGGGGTATTCGAACCCCCGACCGTAGCGGCCGTGAAGACCGTGACTGAAGCGCCTCAGTCCCCTCGGCCACCGCGGCCGGCGCTGATCAGAAACTCCACGTCACGTGGAAAGGGGAAGAGCTGGAGCACACAAATAGTCCGAAGTACCGGGGAGTAACATTGTTCTCCTAGTTCTAGACAAGTGACGTAGCCTCTGTCAGAAGTTGATGTCAGCCGTCTGAGCTGAACTTGCATTGCAGGTGGTTCGTCGCGGTTCTTCCGGCCGGCTCTGACGCAGCCGGAGCGTGTGTCTGGGTTTGCTTTATCAGCGGCGGGTATTATCTTGTTAGAGCCTTACAAGCGGCACATCGACCCACGTGGCAGCGGTAGCCGGCGACGGCACGGACGGTCTCGCGCTATTTCAAGCTGAGTCGACGCACGCCACTGCTGTCGCTCGCTACCGATTGATTTTACGACAGCGCAACTTCTTGCGCCAATAATGAACAAACTTAGAATAATCTTCTCCGAACGCCAATTTCAGGCGGTCGTCGTTTGTAGACAGTACTCCGACGTCTCCGTATATCTCGCTGTCGGTTCTGTCGAGCAAAATGATACACTTTGTTATAGGCCCTAACTTTTAGACGGTAATTCTGGGAATATCGAGTCCTCCTTTTCCGTGCTTGTTGGCTCAGCTTTCTTACATTTTCTGAGATATACAGGGCTGAACTAAGATATAAGTAAAAAAAAAAATTGAAATCGTCGGTAGAGGGGACCCGGGTTCAAATCCCGGCCGGGCACAAATTTTGCCGCGGTGGAGTAGCCGAGCGGTCTAAAGCGTCTCGCTGCGGAGCGCGCGGTTGCTCGCCGTGGAGGTTCGAGTCCTCCCTGGGGCATGGGTGTGTGTGTGTTGTCCTTAGATTAGTTTACCTAGGTTTAAGTAGTTTGTAAGCTACGGACTGATGACCACGCAGTTTGGTCGGATAGATTTACAAACATTTGAACATTTGGTAGAGGGGACCGAAATAAGCAGATTTCGCATAGGAATGCGTGGTCGATAATGACGCCTTCCGCCGGTAGAGGGCGCTGAAGAGCGCGTCGTTTACAAGCGCTTCGCTAGCCGTTTTTATTATTTCCCGCACGGGCCTCGAGCAGAAGGCATCGTTTCACGGATGAAGAGTTGGCCGACATGCATTTCATATATGTGCTGCACAAGGAAATGGATTGGCTGCTCAAATGATGTACATGGAGCGATTCCCGGATAGACAGCAGGTGGATCGTCGAACATTCGAGCCGGCCGCGGTGCCCGAGGGGACTGAGGCGCTCCAGTCACGGTCTGCACGGCCACTACGGTCGGGGGTTCGAATCCCCCCTCGGGCATGGATATTTGTGCCGTCCTCAGTCTTAGCTAGTTCATAAGTAGTTTGCAAGCTACTGACTGATGACCAACGTAATTTGGTCCCATAAGAATTACAAACATTGGTAGGACGCGCGTTGTGTGCGACTCAACAAAGTGTTTTGGGGACTTTGCATGCAGACGGAATGCATCCGTACCTTTTACAGAGAGTGCAGGCACTACTAACACTAGTCGATTATCTTCCACGTCTCAACTTTGCTCGTTGCTAACTACAACAGACTGCAGCCAATAACACCTTCCCTGCCGATGCTTTATTTGCTAATGAGGCTACCTTTACGCGATCTGGATTTTCGGAAGGCTTTTGACCCTGTACCCCACAAGCGGCTTCTAATGAAATTGCGTGCGTATGGAATATCTCCCCAATTGTGCGATTGGATTCACGATTTCCTATCAGAAAGGACACAGTTCGTTGTAATTGACGGTAAGTCATCAAGTAAAACAGAAGTGATACCTGGCGTTCCCCAGGGAAGCGTTATAGGTCTCCTACTTTTCCTTGTGTTTATAAACGATTTAGGAGACAATCTGAATAGCTCCCTCATTCTGTACGCGGATGATGCTGTCGTTTATCGGTTAGTGAAGACAACATAGGATCAACTGCAAAGCGATTTAGACAAAATTTCTACTTGGTGCGAAAATTGTCAATAGACACTAAATAAATAAAAGTGTGAAGTAATACACATGACCACTAAAAGAAACCCGCTGAACTTCAATTACGCGATAAATCAGTCAAAGCTTAAGGTCGTAAATTGTACCAAATACCTAGGAGTTACAATTACGAACAACTTAGACTGGAGAGAATACATAGAAAATATTGTGGGGTAGGCGAACGAAAGGTTACGTTTCATCAGCAGAACGCTTCGAAGATGCACCAGCTCCACCAAAGAGACTGCCTACATCACACTTGTGCGTCCTCTCCTGGAGTACTGTTGCCCATTGTGGGGCCGTCACCAGGTGGGACTGGCGGAAGATATTGAGAAGGTTAAGAGAAAGGCAGCTTGTTTTGTTTTATCACGTTACCGGGGGGAAGCGTCACGGAAATGTTGCACGAATTGGGGTGGAAATCATTAAAAGAAAGACGTTATTCATTGCGCCCTGATCTGTTTGCGAGGTTTCAATCACCGACTTTTACTTTTGAATGTGAAAATATTTTGCTAGCACCCACCTACTTTGGGAGACATGACCATCCCAATAAAATAAGAGAAATCAGATCGAAAACGTAACGATTTTGGTGTTCTTTCTTCCCGCGCGCTGTCAGAGAATGGAACGGTAGATAAAAGTTACGAAAGTGGTTAATGAACCCTCTGACAGGCACTTAACTGTGATTTGCAGAGTATCTATGTAGATGTAGATGGTGTGTTTAACATCCATAATTCTCACCTGTAGGCTTATGGTGACTCACACGGCACAATAGCACATGTCTACCAAGAACGGTTTTTCCATTAATGTTTGGGCAGGTATTGTGAACAATAACTTAGTAGCGCCGTACATTCTACCTAGTCGTTTAAGTGACCGCACATACACAATATTCCTACAGGAGGTCTTACCTGAACTTTTGGACGATGTTCCTCTAGCTGTTCACAGACGAATGTAGTTCCAACACGATGGAGCCACAGTGCACTTCAGTATACAGTCATCAGTGCATAGGACGTGGCTGACTAGTTTCCTGGCCAACCCTTTCACCTGATTTTAACCTGCGAGGATTTCTTCCTTTGGGTTCATGTAAGAAGCCTGGTGTATGAGAGTCCCGTCACATGTGAAGAAGATCTAGTTGCTTGCGTGTCTGCTGCTGCTGGAACTGAACATAATTGGTGAGACAAGAAATTTCTGACTTATCTCGACTAAAAGGAGGTATCAATTGGTGGGACACATTCTGAAGCATCAAGGAATCGTCAGTTTATCATTGCAGGGAAGTTTATAGGGTGAAAATCATAGAGGGCGGCCGACAGCCGAATACAGTAAACAGATGGATGTGGACTGCCGGATGAAGAGGCTTGCACAGGATAGGGTAGCGTCTACAGTTGCATCAAACCAGCTGTTGGACTGAAGGCAACAAAAACACGACTTCTACAATATCATTATATATAACTGTATTATGAACTTATTACTAAATGCAACGTTTTAGCGCCGGCCGCGGTGGCCGAGGGGACTAAGGCGCTCCAGTCACGGTCTGCACGGCCGCTACGGTCGGGGGTTCGAATCCCCCCTCGGGCATGGATATTTGTGCCGTCCTAGTTAATAAGTAGTTCATAAGTAGTTAGTAAGTTTAGGGACCGATGACCCCGTAGTTAAGTCCCATAGACTATACAAACATTTACGACGTTTTAGCACAGTAAAATTTAGAATGCAGTAGTACTCAACCATGCCAGATTGTTACGTTTCTTTCTACGTGGTACAGTTCTGAGAACTGATGCCTGGAGGATAGGCTCCCACACGACTCTGTATGTTCCACACGCTGCCGCGTTCCAGCTGGCTGATTGTCGTTTCAGTCGCGGATCGTAAACGACACACCATGTTTTGCCTCCAGATATTATCCGGTTGAGAAACGTAGGACCATCGTCCGCACAACAGATGAGGTCACCACCAATCGCCATGTGATCATCTACATCTACATGTGATATTCTGCAAATCACATTTAAGTGCCTGGCAGAGGGTTCATCGAACCACCATTATACTATTATCTCCCATTCCATTCTCGAATAGTGCGCGGGAAGAAAGGACACCTGAATCTCCCCGTTCGAGCTCTGATTTCTCGTATTTTATTCTGATGATCATTTCTACCTATGTAAGCGGGAGTCAACAATATATTTTTGCATTCGGAGGAGAATGTTAGCGATTGGAGTTTCGTAAGTAGCCCACGCCCCAGCATTGTTGTAATGATTCCCATCCCAGATATCTATCATTTCCATAACGCTGTCTCCCCTGTATCGTGACAATACGAAACGAGTTGCCCTTCTCTGGACTCTTTCGATGTCCTCCGTCAAACTCACCTGATAAGGATCCCACACTGGGCAGCAATAGTCCGGAAATGGACGGTCAAGCGTAGTGTATGCAGTTTCTTTTGTAGTTCTGTTGCATCTTTTAAGGGTTCTGCCAATAAAACGCAGTCTCTGGTTCGCCTTTCCCACGACATTATCTACGTTTTCTTTCCAGTTTACGTCTGAAGTAATAGTAATTCCTAAGTATTTTGTGGAGTTTACCGCCTCCACTTTTGATTGATTTATCTTGTAAACAAAGTTTAACGAATTTATTTTCGTTCTCATGTGGACGACTTCACACTTCTCATTGTTTAGAGTCAATTGCCAATTTTTACACCATACTGATATCTTATTCAGATCGTTCTGCAGTTGATTTTGATCTTCAGACGATTTTACTAGACAGTAAATGACGGTGTCATCCGCAAACAACCTAAGAGAGCTACTTAGATTTTCCCCTAAATCGTTTATGTAAATAAGGAACAGCAGAGGACCAATAACACTACCCTGTGGAACGCCCGATATCACCTCTGTTTTAGGCGATGCCAGGATGGTTCCATTGAAACGGCACAGCCAATTTCCTTCCCCATCCTTGGCCAAAAATCCAAGTTTGAGCTCCGTTGCTAAAGACCACGCTGTCGACGGGACGTTAAATCGTAATCTCTGTTCACCGAGCGAGTTGTCGCAGTGGTAAACACACTGGACTCACATTCGCCTCCAACCATCCAGCTTTAGGTTACCCGTGATTTCCCTAAATCAAATTCAAATGTTCAAATTTTTGTAGAACTTATGGGACTTAACTACGGGGTTATCAGTCCCTAAGCTTACAAACTACTTATGAACTAGCTAAGACTAAAGACGGCACAAATATCCATGCCCGAGGGGGGATTCGAACCCCCGACCGTCCCTAAATCACCACACGGAAATACCGTGATGGTTCCTTACAATGGGCACAGCCGATTTCCTCTGCAATCGTTAACAAAAATCAATCCGAGCGTGTGCTGAGCCTCTAACGCCCACAATGTCTTTGCGACATAACTCTACTCTTCCTTCCTAATATTCCTCCCATCCTTTTCGCGAAATGATGACAATGAGTCAATCAGAGAAATCCGGCCTCATCTGGAGGCTAACCGATAGCCATCCTCCCCACGAACTATTCTCGAATGACACAAGAGAAGGGTGAAATAAGTATAATGAATAAATAGATATAGACAACGATCTGAGGCGTACTCTCCACCTCATAACTTTATTGAGGCTTTCATAGATGTAGCTATTGAGTGAAAAACATTAAAATTAAAAAAAATTGCTATCTGCGTGGTTCTCCCATGACACGTATGATTTATTTTCTTTAACAGAAGAAACTTGCAAATATGTAGTTTCCCACAAAAGTAAATAGCCCATTTTATCACTTGTGTGGTACAGAACATTGTATCCTCAAACCTCGCACACCGTACATGCTAGATATGAAGGTATTTTATGAAAACAACTATGAATATGAAGAGAATTCAGAAATGGGGACGTGTACCACCGGTTGCCTAGCTATTAGGCGTAAGATTCGAGCTCAATAATTTCAGGTGGAATTCATGTGCAATCAACACTGCTATTCGTTGGTTACTTTATAACATCACTACTTCATAGGACAACAGTACGTAGGATATATGGCAAAAGAGAATCAGTTTTAATTCGTTACCACAGTTATATAGATAATTAAATTATTTTAGATACTGACTGAAGATTGTCATTATTTGACTCATTGAGTTCGCAGCATTTGTAAGACAATTTAAATACCAGTCATGCCGTCTTCTTTTGGGTTTTCTATAGTTTCCCTACATCACTTCCTGTGTATAGCGAGTTTCCGTGGATATTATTATCGAAAAATCTATTTCTCGTCCCTTTTCAATGATACGGAAGGTGATGTTTTGGCTAAGACAAGTGTTCTGCAGCTATTCAGATCGGCACTTACCCACCTTACTGATACCATTGCAGCTTAGATTAGCTTCAAGAATTGTCTGACAATAATTAAGCTCGTTTTCCACATGAAGAAAGTTTATGAAATTTAGTTTTTCTAGGTGATTTATTATACCACGAAATACGTGTTAGACTCATGGTTGGATTGCTGACAGGCCATGGGAATTCCAAAAAACACCTACATACAATGGGAATAACAGAAGAGGACCCTAAATCTAGGATCTGTGATGACGGTGATGAAACTGCATCACATCTAATCTTCGAATGCATTGCATTGGAGAGTAAAATGCACAGAACATTTGGCACAACCAGACCCGAAGAAATTGTGTCTAAGAACTGGTAAAGGGACTCCTTGCACTGTTCAAGGGCATTGGTTGGCTTTACTAGATATACAGGGAGCGATACCGCACAATCAACTTAGTTTCGGTGCGGGCAGTGGCGGGTTGGACCAAGACTGTTTTGGCTTCCCTGAGAGAATCAAATCAATTCAAATCAAACCTACGTGTCATGCTCCGATTTTTCTGAAATTTGGATACGTTATAATACATGAAAAACAAAGGAATGCGTATTTTTTTAGCGGCGAGGAAACATACTTAATGGGTGAGAGATTAGTCAAGCGATTTTAATGATTTTTGTTATGACTGTATCTTTTGATAAAAGACGAAAATCGGAACAGGTATATTGGAGAGGGTGTGAAAATTAGGGACCACCAACTACCCCGAAAGAGACCATTTTTTGCTATAGAAATTAGTTTTGATTTAATCGAAGTAAAATCTATTAAAACTTCAGCAACAATAGAATCTTTCATTACCTCTACCTACGCCTTCAAACAATGAATCGTGTTCTGACACTCGAAAAGAAAATTGTGAGAGGCGAGGAGAAGAGATGTAAATCTGGCCGTGCCACCTCCACGCACTACATCACTAGCAACGCTAACGCCGGCGGTTAAAACCAATAAACATTTTAACCTGTTTTATTCTCTTTTATTCCCTATTATTTCAAAATTATATTTTACAGTATTTTGAAAATCGCATGTCGAGTTACCGTTTATTCAAGCATTTTTCGGAATTTTCGTCCACTGTTATGGATCAGTTATATTGAATTTTGAGAATCTGATTTCAGATTCGAATTCAGCGACTTTAAATACAGTTAAAAATATAGATTCACGAGGTGTTTCATGGACAGTATCAAACGAGCGTGGCAATATAAGGGTTGTTTACCCCTGATAATATATATATTAATTTGCATACATTCCCTTCAAGGTTAGCGCTAAAAACACCAAAATCAAGCTTTTATTCCCGTCTTTTTTCTTCTTTTTATCTTCCCCAAAATCTTTCGTTCTTTCACTTTGTACTTTCTTTTGTTCGTCTGTCCATTTTCGTCTTTTGTTTTTGGGTTATGATTTAAAGTCAATTTTTTGTTTTTTTATTTTTTGTCTAAAGGCTTTGCGGTCTTATATGTATTCTATAGAGATGTTTATTGTTTTCAGGTCTTCTGTGATTTCTTTATGTCAAGATATGCCAAATTTCAATGTAGAAATTATGTTCAATATTCTTTTATTTAGTCTGGTATCATTCATTCTAACGATATGCATGACAAATTTTGCTCTCCGTTTCTGATGTTATGTGTAGCAAAAATTTGGTCTCTTTAGGAATAGTTGGCTCCTTTATTTTCATTCCCCCTCCAATATATCAATGCTGATTTTCGAATTTTTATCAGAAGATAATTTCACAACAAAAACATTAAGTTCGCTTCGCTAATCTCTAAGTTATCGCTTTTTTTTTTTTTTTTTTTTTTTTTTTTTTTTTTTTTTTTTTTAATTTTAGCACCGATTTTAGAGGATCCGTTTCACCCTTAAATATGTTTTACCACCGCTAAAGAAATACGTCTCCCTTAGTTTTTCATGTATTATATCATATCCATATTTCAGATAAATCGGAGAGTGACACTTCGGTAGTTTTATTCGTTTGTCAACGTCCAGGCGCTTGCGCCAGAAATTTTGTGATGAACGACGGACAGGACAACCGAATGGATTATCACTGCTTTTACTGACGAATTCTGATTGTGGTATGATAACCACGATGGTCAGTTTATTGCCGGATACGGTATGAGTAACTATGGAACTGTTGCCTTATGCGACGCCATACTGATGCTGCACAAAATATTGGAGTGCTATTGGATTTCATTTCTCCCCCTCCCCCCTTTCTCCCTCTATTACACACTGCCGGTACACTAACCATATATCGTGACGTGTTGTGTTGTGTTTGGGATGTTGCACCCTGTTGCCCTCCCATATCTTTCTTTATGTTTTCCACATTCCTTTAATAATCTCCAAACTGTGAATTTGATTCTTTACGAGGCACCGCGAACAGTATTGAATTACTGCAACGACATCTAAATACGAATAAAAATTCTCGAAGTACTAGAAAATGCAAAAAATTAACACTTGTAACGAATCTGAGACTTTTACAGTTATATCTTAAGAAATGGTGATTTGTCTAAATAAGACTAATACACAGAAAACATTAAAGGTGCTTCTTATACTAATGGTACTTTAGATATATGTCAATCCAAATGAATTTTCTGTAAGTGTCCCGTTTATATCTTGGGAGCTTGCCGACAACCACGTAGCAACAGGGTAAGGGGCGATCACAGTAGCCATGCAGTGTTCAGGACTTCTTCATCACCCATCGGATTGCATTGCTGCTTTGGTCTTATAACATGATAATACGTGAGCTGGAACTTAAATAGTAGCAACTATTTATTCACAACCGATACAAAAGCGTTACATGTTTGCACCTGTTACTGTCCTACAAAGTAGTCACCAGCGTTGTGTAGAACCCGTTGCCAGCGGTGTGGAAGGCGTAGTATACTGTCAGCAGAGCCTGTTCTGTTGATGGTGCGAATGGAGCGGTCTACTCCTGTCGAATCTCTGGTACAGTTCTGAAGCGAATGCCACGAAGTGGTTCTTTCATCTTCGAAATCAAATCAAAGACACAAGGGCTTAAGTCCGGGGAGTATGGTGGATGGTACAGTACATTCCAGTCCCATCGACCGAACAGAGCAGCCACAGCTTGCGCCGTATGCCCCCGCGCATTGTGAGTACAAAATGATAGGTGGGTTGTGCAGAAAGTGTTGCCGCTTCTTTCGCAAAGCTGGTCGCAAGTGATGCTCCAAACACGAACAGTGATACTGTTCATTGGCGGTCTGCTGTGGAGGAATGTAATGCGTTAGGATAACATCGTACACGACAATCACCATAACTTTCACCATACTGGGGCTCTGACGCACTTGAAGACATTGATGACACTGTCGTGCTGTACGACCTCTGGCATATTCAGTCTCGTTCCAACTCCGTTGTTCCTGTTTCTAAAACATAGTGACACCGTTATGTTAGACCGCTCACTCATAAGTGATTCTTTCTCTCCACTGTGCGCACGCCGGTGACGTGATACGGGCGAGTCCAGTTGCTGGGAGGTAAGGTAGGTATGTCAACAACGTGTGCTATCAGCGACAATAATAGATTCCATTTCATGGTGTCTCCACAGCAGTATTGTCACTACTTAAGTTCCAACCCTCGTAGCTTGTGGATATCAGGAATAATTAGTTAGCACATTTGCGATCTCATTGTTTGTACGATTCTAAGAATAAGCGGTTAAGTCGGTCTGCAGTTACCACAATGTCGGCGAGACAATAAACTATAATCTCCCTTCATTCCTAAGTACAGCCTCTGACAATAAAGTTCGGTGAATAGTCCTGTAACATGAACGCAGATAAACTATGAACTACAGTTACCTTTCTGTCCTTCGAAGTAGTCAACTCCGATAACTATGTACCGTTGACCTCTGCGATACGTGTCCTGGAAACTTTGCACGAAGTTTGCCTTTGGGATGGTTTTGAAAAGCCTCGCCACGTTTTATTGGTTGTCAGGAACATCGTCAAATCTCTCTCCTTTCAAATCGAGTTTGAGTCGAGGGAATAGGAAGAAGTCAGTAGAACTGAGTCGGCTAGTATGGTGGATGTTCAGGGCGCACAACGTCGCTCGCCCAGAAAAAGCCAACATCGGCAAACAGATCCCGGCAAAAAATCGCACTGACGTGTTTTACGGCCCACTTTAGATTTGTAATTTTATTAGTTTTTTCAACATTTTGGACCAAAATAATTATCTAAATAATAATAAATTAAGTAATAAGAGTGTCTGAAACCCTTTTAGGAAAAAAAATTAAGTAGTGGTGGGTTTCGAACTACCGATCTTTCGCATCACAGTCCAGCACCAGCATCTTGCCCACTACGCTACGGCTATAAATCAAAACAGCAGTTCTTTTATATCATACTATTCATGGCCGTTGTTAACTAATGTTAATATGGCATTTGTAGACATTAGATTATCTTTTATCGTACGAAGAACGATGTGTTTTTGTTAATTACTCTGTGTGCCGTTGCTTTGAAATGACAACGTGTGAGTTATAATAAGAAAATGATCAAATACGCGAGGAATGTCACGTGACATCTCCGAACGGCTGGCTTTCGTTAATTCAAAACGAGGTTCTGGTCTCTGGTAGCCAACAATTATGTCTGTAACATTTGGTGCCGACCGGTTGAACGGTTCGACCTAAAAAGTGGGAAAACGTTACAGCCAGACAGACATCGTCAAATTGCCGTTATTTTTGCAAATATGTCTCCAACGATACGAGATATGAAAAAAACATAAGGGAGATAAGTTGTAGAGAATTTTCTCCTCTACCAATCAGATTATTCAATTTTCGTGTCAGATCAACGGTTCGTTTGCAATTACAATTATATTACAAACGGCAGTTTTTGATTTTACTACCGCATTTTTTCTCCGAAAAATTTGAAAAAAGTAGGTTCTGGTCTCTGGCGGCCCACAATTATGTCTGTAAAATTTGGTGCTGATCGGTTGAACGGTTCGTCTTAAAAGCAGGGAACACGTTACGGAGAGACAGACAGTCGGACGGACAGACAGACAGACAGACATCCCAAAATCGCCGTTATTTTTGCAAATATCTTTGAAACGTTGCGAAAAGAGAGAGAGAGAGAGAGAGAGAGAGAGAGAGAGAGAGAGAGAGAGAGCAAAGTTGTAGAGAATCCTCTCCTCTACAAATTCGGTTATTCAATTTTCGTGTCAGATGAATAGTTAATCCGTTATTTTAATTAAAATTTCGAGCTGTCAAAAGACGATCGCAAAGGCCCACTTTTAGTGTTACTAACGTAAGCTAAAGTGGGCCAAAAGGGGCTGGTGCAACTTCATCATTCACCATACTCGCCGGAAGTCAATCCTCGAGACTTCTTCTATTCCCTCGACTCAAACCAACACCACCTAGAGAGAAGGCCGCAGCGCTTTCCTGTGACGTCAGGCAGAGTAGGTTGCGCGCGCATAGAAGACTGGGTAGCCGCTGGGGCACGGTCCACTATGCCGAAGCAGCGAGCCAGTCAGCTATGCGCGCGCTACCTACTCTGCCTGACGTCACACGCGAGTGTCATAAAATGTTCAAATGTTTGTACAGCTTATGGGACTTAACTACGGGGTCATCAGTCCCTAAACTTACAAACTACTTATGAACTACTTACGAACTAGGACGGCACAAATATCCATGCCCGAGGGGGGATTCGAACCCCCACGCGAGTGTCGCGGCCTTCTCTACAGGTGGTGGTGCTCAAACTCTCTTTGAAAGGAAAAAGAGATGACGGTATTCCTGACATCCAACGAAACGAGGCGAGGCTTTTCAACACCATCCCAAAGGGAGACTTCGCGCAAAATTTCCAGGACATGTATTGCACAGCTCAACGGCGCAGAGTTAAGGGAGGAGACTATTTCGAAGGGCTGTAATGTAACTGTAGTTCACAATTCATCTACTATAATGTTACAGGACTATTCGCAGAACTTTATTGTCAGAGGTTGTAGTTAATCAACGATGAATATGAGAAGTGAACTGAAAATTCTGGTATACATTTCAAATATTTATCGGACTGTTGTAGCATTATCTGTTATATTATACTCGGTTCACTCTGCCGAGGCGGCTCAAGGTCACGCAGTTGTATCCCCACTCTACACCCTCCCCTACTCATTGGGGTGCCCGCTTAAACTACACGCCAACAATAATAAGCATTGCCGGTTTTTAAAGTTAATTTATCACATTTTAGTGACCTTCATTTCGTTCGTTGCGATATGTATATAATGTACATCACTCTAGAGGTTATTACGTTAAAATAATTACATTAATAAAGTTAAATAGTGAAAAAGTTATATGTAACTCACCAAACAGAACCTACGGTGGGCGGACATCAGCTTCACTATCTTCGTCGTTACTGGAGGTCTCGTCACTATCTTCACGTAGATTTATTAAAATCCTCTGATTTCGTTCACCTCTAAGTCCTTCCTTCGCAAAGTCTTCTTCCTCCGCATGGGCAACGCATATCTGCCAATCTTCTATCAACACGTTTTCAATGGCGTCCTCCAGTAATTTTCCCACATCTCTAATTTTAAACGTAGAATTCTTGTCTGCTACCTCTCGCTTTATTTCAGCCCATATCAATTCAATGGGATTGTACTGACAGTGATAAGAAGGAAGCCATATCACTTCATGTCCCATTGCCGGCCGCGGTGGCCGAGGGGACTGAGGCGCTCCAGTCACTGTCTGCACCGCCACTACGGTCGGGGGTTCGAATACCCCCTCGGGCATGGATATTTGTGCCGTCCTTAGTATTAGTTAGTTCATAAGTAGTTTGTAAGTTTAGGGACTGATGACCCCGTAGTTAAGTCCCATAAGCTCTACAAACATTTGAACATTTGAACGTGTCCCATTTCTGTAGGTAGATCATTAAGCTCATATCGCGTAAAACTGCTGCTGTGTTTCCTGAAAGTGCAAAGCAATTCGGCTATCGTGTATGTGGGATCATGAGGTGTGCTTTTGGTTTGCAGCTATTTCAAAATATCGATTTTCCTGAAACTTGAGTTGGGAATTTTTTTCTTTAAGCCTGGAATGATAACTTGCAATGTCCATGATTGTCACACATCCTTCTTCCAGGCTTCGAAGGAGATCAGTAAACCATTCCCTAAAGACTGTATTATTCATCTCTTGTTGGTAATCAACACCGCTTTTAGAATGGAACACAAATTTGGCCCCTCTATGAAACCATATTTGGCCGATCCGGCATGGCAGATTATCAGACGTGATCCTTAACGTAACGGGACCTTTAGACCACCGTTTCTTTTAGAATCCTGCCAGATAAATCTTTTAGAATTGTTTTGATTTACCCATGTTTCGTCGATGTAAATGATATTTCGAGGATGATCTTCATTCCTTATTTCAAACATTCTTCTTAAAAATGAGGCTCTTGCGACTACATCTTTTCTCTCCATCAAAAATCTTCGACTGTCATTAGCTTTTCTGTATCTGAAGCCAAGTTTTCTCACAATTTTATGCAAAGATGTAATACCTCTTGCATAGACTATCTTATCTTTTAAAACAACTTTAAGTTTTTTAAGTGTTGAGTATTCACCATTATCGTAAAATTCTTGAATTGAGTGGCGGATAACGTCTTTTTGGAAATCGTCTAATTCTGTGACAGGTTTTTCGCGAGGATTGTTTTTTCTTGGAGACGAAAAGTTTGGCCCTAGGAATCTTCATTTTCGATTACACTTTTATGCGCTTCCTCACGGATGCGTTGCACTGTTCTTACCGACACCTTACAGGCTTCTGCGGTTGTTTTTTCAGTATCTCTGAAAAAGTGACAAAACTTTTCATGGCAGTTTTCCAACGCTTTGAAAAAAATATACATTTTATACACAATATCCTTCGACTGACGCCTAATACCACTCAGACTCGACATTGTAGCAAATTTAAATGTAAACGCACAGAAACGCCATAGATAGAAGATAAAAGACAATATCTAAGGATGTTAACAAATCTAAAAATGTCATTTTATGAGAATGTACGCTTTCCTGCCTTACACAGTTGATGAGTTTTCGGGCTTCCAGCCAGCTGGCAACATATTCAAACTGCGACGTTCGACGAGTGGCATAGTCATATAGTCATCATATATTAGTGATGACTTCGCCTAGAAAATTGTGAGTAAGTCATTCGTCGAAACGTTGTGGTTTGAAGACACTGTCACCAAGCTGGAAACCCAAACCTCTTCATCAATCAATTTATGATTTTTTTTCTCTGTGTTCAAATGTTTGGAAATCTATCGGACCATACTGCGTGGTCATCAGTCCGTAGCTTACAAACTACTTAAACTAAGGTAAACTAACCTAAGGGCAACACACACACCCATGCCCCAGGGACGACTCGAACCTCCGACGGCGAGAAACCGCGCGCTCCGCAGCGCGGCGCCTTAGACCGCTCGGCTACTCCACCGCGGCTTTCTATGTGTACATATTGACAGAGCATCGGTGCTTTTCCTGTCTACGTAGGCATAAATCTTCCTAGACAATTGCAGACAGTGGCACTAACTTTATTATGTCATAATTATAATTATATAATGTCCCGAGAGCGTAGATGAATACATAAAAACATGCTTCCTTTGAGATACTTAATGATCAAAGATAATGTAGCTACATGCACCAAAATTTACTCCATTCTGAGGAGGCACAAAAAAAGACACTACCTTAGAAACATTTTACTTATTTGTAGAGAACGTTCAATGTGTGTGTGTATCAATGGTACCAATGCAAATGACCTTTAGATATTTATGCACGTCTCAAGGAGCAGAGATTGCGGTGACTAAGTTATTAAATGAAATACTTCCTTACAGCATACTAATTAGATTCTCCGATTTGCATATGCTAAATATGGGTACAGTTGAACGTAATCAAGATACATAAGTGTTACATGTGAATTTACTGGCCCAACCCGTAGAGTTACAGACTGAGAAACACACATGCCATGATCTGGCGTTGAGTTTGAGAAAGCGGTTACCTTGTCAGCGCCGTAAGGACGACTGCTATCAATAAGTCAGCCGGGAGCGAGTGTTGCGTAGGATCAGGTGTGAGTAATTACTTCGTCTGGCCCAGCCAGACAGCCGCGTTAATCCCATCAGCCTGACCTGCACACACTATTACGCAGTAAGCCATCCTGTTCAAACTACCAATACTCACGTGTGATTCACTTTATAGCACCTAATCCTGATGAGAATTGCGCAATTGACATGGATTTATTTGTTTAATTGCAGTTAAATAATAAATCAATAACAGCAGATTTTGTACATAAAAGTGTATCATACATTTGAAAGAATAAAAATTAGTACACCGTCTTCGAGTTTTCCTGTTCACTCAAGATTTGCTGTTTAAAAATTATATACTGAATACAAGAAATGATTAAATTTACAGATAAATATGTCAAGGGTTACTGAGATACCAGATATCGGTCTATACTGCAACACACATATTAGCACGTGCTACAGTCTCCAATACAGGCGCTAATTCTGGCATCCGTTCGATTATATACGAGGGTTGGAACTTAAATAGTTTCAACTACTTATTCATAACCGATACCAAAGCGTTACATGTTCGCACCTGTTACTATCCTTCAAAGTAGTCACCAGCGTTGTGTAGAACCTGTTGCCAGCGGTGTGGAAGGCGTAGTATGCCGTTAGTAGAGCCTGTTCTGTTGGTGGTCCGAATGGAGCGGTCTACTGCCTGTGGAATCTCTGGAGCAGTTCTGAAGTGATTACCACGAAGTGGTTCTGTCAAGAACCGATGGAACAGTCAGTGAATGTTTTAGCCTATATTTTAATCTACAATGTTGAACACTTTCATTTGTTTGGTTGTCCCCAAATCTACGTTTCCGCCCTCTTGTCGTACCGGGGTTATGACGCCAACTCGACATTATGACGAACTATGGTACAGATGCATTTATTGTGGCAAGACGGTGCATTTAGAGTGTAGTGGGGTTGAAACTGCTGAAAAATACAAGGGTTGGAACTTAAATAGTGGCAACTATTTGTTCACAACCGATACAATAGCGTTACATGTTTGTACCTGTTGTTGTCCTTCAAAGTAATCACCAGCGTTGTGCAGAACCCGTTGCCAGCGGTGTGGAAGGCGTAGTATACCGTTATCAGAGCCTGTTCTGTTGATGGTGTGCATGGAGCGGTCTACTGCCTGTCGAATCTCTGGAACTGTTCTTCATATTCATCTTTTTAATCAAATAAAAGTCACTAGGACGTAAGTCCGGGCAGTATGGTAGATGGTGCAGTACTTCCCAGTCCCATCGACCGAACAGAGTAGCCACAGCTTGCGCTGTATATGCCAGCGCATTGTCGTGCAAAATGATTGGTGGGTTGCGCAGAAAGTGTTGCCGCTTCTTTCGCAAAGCTGGGCGCAGGTGATGCTCCAAAAACGAACAATAATACTGTGCACTGACGGTCTGCTGAATGCAATACGTTAGAATAAAACTGTCACAGTCGTACACGCCAATCACCATACTGGTGCTCTGACGCACTTTCGACTTTCGCAGCGACTCGTAATGGCACCATTCGTTGGATTGGCGTTTCAGTTTTGGCTCGTACGATGTGGCCCATGTTTCATCCAGTGTTACCATATGGCGTGAGAATCCTGTCCTTCGCGCTCATAGCGCTCCAAGTGCGATTGAGCAGCGTCGTGAGACAGCCATTTCTGCATTTCCGTCAATTCATGCGGAACCCAACGTGATGCAATTTCTCCCATGCCCAGGCGTTGCTTCAGGATGCGAAGCGCAGTCGTATGCGCTAATTCGGTTTCGTGAGCGAGCTCGCGAATCGCGTGGCGTCGATCACTGTCCACTAATGCGGCAACAGTATGCACTTCAGAGACGCTAGGACGATCTGCCCGATGCATGTTTGCCACAGTTTGTCGACCTTAGTTGAAGGCTTTTACCCGACGAGCCACTGTTCTGTACGGCAACGCAGATTCCCCGCACGCCTCTTGAAGACATTGAAGACACTGTCGTGATGCACGACCTCTGGCACATTCAATCTTGATCCAACTCCGTTACTCCTGCATCGAAAACATAGTGACACCGTTACGTTAGACCGGTCGCTCACAAGTGACTGCGTTTCCCTCGACTGTGCGCACGCTGGTGACGCGGGAAGGGCGAGTCTATTTGCTCGGCGGTAAGGTAGGTATGTCGACAACGTGTGCCATCAGCGACAGTAGTAGATTCCTTTCCATAGTGTCTCCACAGTAGTGTTCCCACTATTTAAGTTCCAAGCCTCGTAGATGGCTGATCTTGGGATCAGTATTCCAAACCTGATCGACCTTTTCACGTACACTATCCTCCATAAGTTTGGAAACACCTAGTAATTACAGACAATGGAAAGGAAATGCATTTTGTTGTTCTCCAAATTTTTATTAAGCTCAAATAATACCCAGGAAGATGCAACAATTAAATTTTCGATTGCTCAGAATAGCCACCCTTTGCTTTCATCACTGTCTTGCACACTTTCGGCATGCGCTGCGTCAGTTTTTGCCAAGGTTTCAGTTAGAATTAATCTCCATTCTTACTGCAGGACCTCCCACAACTGTGTCCCACTCATGATTTCCCATTTTCGGATCTTCCTGTCCATTTCATCTCATAGCAGTTTGATTGGGTTACAAGCAGGGAATTGGGGCGGCCATTCCTCGCTTTTCAATATTTTACGAACCTCTACAGACTTCACATAGTTCTGACACAAGACGTATGTTTCGGGTCGTCGTCTTGCTGCAAGACAAACCCTTTCCCAATCAGACGCAAACCAGAAGTCTTAGCATGTCGCTGCAGAATGGCATTATAATCCTTTTGGTTCATTTTCCATCTATTTTCACCAAATCTCCGACTTTATTCCCTCCAAAGGATCCCCATACCATCACAGAGCCCCCTCCATTCTTTACAGTTGGAATTACGCACTGAGGATGCAAGCGTTCATGGGGTAAACGGCGTACAAATTGACGGAGTTTACTTCCAAATATTTTGAACTTGGATTCATCGGTGAATAAGACTCTTTCCCAGTCCCCCGCTGTCCAAAGTTGGTGTGTCTTACACCACTGAAGCCTTTTCTTCTCGTTAACAGGGCGCAACAGTGGTTACCTTGTTGCAACATAAACTCGGTGGTTGTTGTCTGCTAGGCAGACAGGCAGACAGCACAAACATCCATGCCCGAGGGAGGATTCGAAACCCCGACGGGGAACGGCCTCGCGCATCCGAGCATAGCGCTTCAATGCGCTTGGTCACTCCGCCGCGGCAGTTCACGGACAATTTTTAATCTTTTACGTTTACTGGTCACTACCAAATACTTTTCCTGGCGTTCTGGTATTTTTCTGGGTGCTCCTGAGCGAGGACGATCTTCATAGGACTTCACCATCTATCCATATACGGAACCGAAACGAAATATCATTATTTTGTATGTTCCACAGACAACTGAGGCGTAGCGCTTTACAACTCTCTTACATCGGAAGCCAGCAAGCTGATACAAAATGTTCAAATGTTTGTAGAACTTATGGGACTTAACTACGGGGTCATCAGTCCCTAAGCTTACAAACTACTTATGAACTAGCTAAGACTAAGGACGGCACAAATATCCATGCCCGAGGGGGGATTCAAACCCCCGACCGTAGTGGCCGTGCAGACCGTGACTGGAGCGCCTCAGTCCCCTCGGCCACCGCGGCCGGCACGGAATGAATCAAAACATAGATTTAAGTGTGACAAAACAATGGTTTAGTAAATTTTATGTACCCTACTGGCCATTAAAATTGCTACACCAAGAAGAAATGCACATGATAGACGGGGATTCATTGGACCAATATATTATAGTACAAATGACATGTGATTACATTTTCACGTAATTTGGGTTCATAGGTCCTGAGAAATCAGTAACCAGAACAACCACCTCTGGCAGTATTAACGGCCTTGATACGCCCGGCCATTGAGTCAAACAGAGCTTGGATGACGTGTACAGGTACAGACGCCCATGCAGCTTCAGGTTCGTTGTTGCGTACACCATAGCAAGCGCTCCTATCTCTGATGCAGCGTAAAGGGTAACCGCAGCCATGGTCTCCGAGCTGATAGTCCATGCTGCTGCATATGTCGTCGAACTGTTCGTGCAGATGGTTGTTGTCTTGTAAACGTCCATATCTGTTGAGTTAGGGATTGCGAGGTGGCTGCACGATCCGTAACAGCCATGCGGATAAGATGCCTATCATCTCGACTGCTAGTGATACGAGGCCGTTGGGATCCAGTACGGCGATCCGTATTGCCCTCCTGAACCCACCGATTCCATATTTTGCTAACAGTCATTGGATCGCGACCAACGCGAGCAACATTGTTGCGATACGATAAACCGCAATCGCTATAGGCTACAATCCGACCTTTATCAAAGTCGGAAATGTCATGGCACGCATTTCTCCTCCTTACACGAAGCATCACAACTACGTTTCACCAGGGAACGCCGGTCAACTTCTGTTATGTGTATGAGAAATCGGTTGGAAACTTTCATCATGTCAGCACGATGTAGGTGTCGCCACCGGAGCCAAAATTGTGTGAATGCTCTGAAAAGCTAATCGTTTGAATATCACAGCATCTTCTTCCTGTCGGTTAAATTTCGCGTCTGTACCACGTCATCTTCGTGGTGTAGCAATTTTAATGGCCAGGAGTGTATTTTATTAATTGTTACTGATTTATGTGTGTTACTTACTGGAGTGAATGAAGTGTGAATGTAAAAATTAAAATTCTAGAAGGTAATTGTACATTTGTACTACTAATTCTATATGTCGATTGCTCTGGAAAGAATGAACTATTTTTAATGGCTGTTGATGGAGCGCGGGTTGTCAAAGTATGCTGATTGGTGAAAGTTTTGTTTCCAGCCAATGAGAATTGAATTAAGCCGCGCGTATTTCTGAAAGAAAGAGCTGAGTGAGAGGAGAGTGACGGATAGAGACGGACATAAGCTTAGAAAAGTGTTTTGTAATTTTGCATAAAACTGAAAGTGTTAGATCAAGATGTATGCGGAGCTGTGAAATATTGCTTATGTACGGCGAAGAGCAGAAAAGTTGCGACTTGATTATTTGGTGAAGCCGGCCGCGGTGGCCGAGGGGACTGAGGCGCTCCAGTCACGGTCTGCACGGCCACTACGGTCGGGGGTTCGAATCCCTCCTCGGGCATGGATATTTGTGCCGTCCTTAGTCTTAGCTAGTTCATAAGTAGTTTGTAAGCTTAGGGACTGATGACCCCGTAGTTAAGTCCCATAAGTTCTACAAACATTTATTTGGTGAATATTTGATTATTTTTATAGGGCTGCATGAATCACTGTTCAAATCAAATGTTTGTATAGTTTATGGGACTTAACTACTGGGTCATCAGTCCGTAAACTTACAAACTACTTATTAACTAGCTAACACTAAGGACGGCACGAATATCCATGCCCAAGGGGGGATTCGAACCCCCGACCGTCGTGGCCGTGCAGACCGTGACTGAAGCGTCTCAGTCCCCTCGGCCACCGCGGCCGTCATGAGTGACTGTGAGAATGTGTGTGCAGAACAGCGTTTTTTCCTTAGTACGGACTTGGCAGTAATTTTTATGATCTGCTCACTAAGGTGAATAATAACCCATTTAAAGATAAATCTGAAGCATTGAATTAAAATAACGCATTTATTAATAGAAGTCCTTCATTATTTCATATATTTTGGAGACCTGTTACAAGAATCCTATATTTCAACGCAACCTCTGAAATGTGTGCACTGCGGTCTGTTTTTCAATACAGCTTTTTATGGCCGAAGAACAATGTACATCTTTTACAGTGCTGATGTGGACTGCTCCATCAGTAAAGGTTAGCTGCGTTACACAACGTCATAAATACGTGTTTACACTTCGATTTTGATTGGATCATGTCTGGGAAACTTCGGATAACCAAAGTTTACACGACTCGACCGGGATTGAGCTATCTGAACGTACTTTTGATGTGGCAGACTAGAAAGTCGTAAATCTAGCACAGTATGTCATTTAATCCGGCACGTTCATCATTTCGTGAAGTCTTTAAGTATGAGATCAGGTAATGTGATAGGTGTAAATGAGATACACTATTTGCCAACGTGATAAGTTTGTCTTCAGTGGGAGTTAAGCGAAGGAAACACTGATTAGCCCGTGACAAATGAGTTTAATAACGGATGACAGCAAAGCGGGGTATTCAGTAACAGTCAGAGAGATGTCCCACAAAAAACACATGTATAGCTGCGCATAAACTATGCTCTGTTACGTTGGTGCAGAATGTAGTAATACAGCGCTGCTCGGCGGAATAGTGTGTTGTTATGGAGAAAACACAGTAAAACATGCTCTACAGATACCAATCGAAAATTCCATCGAGCGTAGTCATCGTGATTATGTGGTGATGATGATGGAATGCGATGCTGGAGGTCCGTGTTCAAACCTCCGTCAGTCTACGTATTTTAACTTGTCATTTTTCACAAAATTGTCAACTGCCCGTTCGGTCATTGACATCTCCGTTCTTTTTTGTAGTCTTAAAAAAAGCCATATTATGCGGTAAGTAATATGACAGTCTAAATTTTGTACAAAATTATAAGTGCAGTATCCAAACAAAGAAAGATAGTAATCAAAATACAAATGATATATCAAATGCGTATGATGTCCTATTTATTGAGTTATATGTTGTGCAATTGTATAATTTTCAATTATGTATACATTTGTATAAGTACTGTAAGCCTGTAAAATCGATGCGAGTACAATTAGTAACAAAGAAGTAATAGATTAAAACTTGGTGCGTGATGGGGCAATTTTCCATAAACGTTACTGTTTATATACTGATATCTCATGAACTACGTGTCGTACTGTGATACAATTTCAAAGGTACATTCAGTTGTGTGTATACTGCCTGTAAAATTTTCTGCGGCTATAATTTGTAGTATAAAAATATAAATTGTAATGTATTACCGAATGCCATAGTTTTATTCCGTGAACAGCGGAAAAGTAGTACGCGAGAAACTTTTTTCCTTTCATTATTTTGATGTCGTTGTCAGCGAGAAAAAGTTTAATAAAGGTTTGAAATTATGTGTAAAATTTTTATTGCAAGTCACTAAGTACTTTCATTCTCATGTACTGTATTTATAAAGTCTCGTCGCATTACGTGACAATTTCTTGGGACTATATTGTTTATGACGTTATATCTCCTGCACCTTGTGTCGTATGTGGTTCTTACGCCTTCAGCTATTATCTCACTTGAGAAATATGTGTACCGAATTTGGCTGATATCAGTCCAGTGGTTTAGGAGAAAATGAGCAGCATTGTCGCTTAATGAAGCAGTTTTTCGCGCGTCTCATTATGACGACATATCTCGTGAAAAGTGTGTTGTACGTGATTCTTACACTTACGGCGACCGTCCTCATAGATTGAAGCTTACGTGTACCAAATTTCATAAAGATTGGAACAAAACTAGATTTGTATGCAACACGTACAAATATACGGACACTCTGCTGTATATATTAGATGATAGTAAAAGCATACGACACCCCTCGCAGAAATGAAAACAATAAATAATAAACATAATCAACTTCGTGATTCCTCAATTTCTCCCGGCGTATGGCGTATTCAAAAAACTTACGGGTATGTAGCCAGGTGTGAAAGTCGTCGTGGACCGATATTTGGGCAGGAGCACACCCTGCTATTGTCAAGGCAGTACTGCCGGGAGGAAGCAATGTGCAACGCCGTTTAAAACCTCGCTTCTCATTGACAACAGAAAATCGGTTTTAATCATTGTGTACATACTGTTTTCAACTACTACTTTAACATAAATAAACAGAGTAGCACATACAGGTACTTTGTGAAGAAGTCGGCCCACGTTCGCATCATCACTTTTTGCTGGGTGTTTTGGAATGACGGTGGCAGATAACCAGTAACTATGAAGAAATACGTGTTGTGCGGTAACTGAATAGTAGTGTTGCTCATTATGATTAATTATGTCAAGACAGAACAAACTGTCGGTATAATTCGATAGAAAGAGGGAGGATAAATACTGGTGGTAAATACTCTTCTTCTCACTAAATATTAACTACTTCCAGCAGCGCCACAATTAATTTGATAGAATTGCCATTTCTTGTGAATTGCACAATCGGCTCTTATGACATATTTAGTTACAAGTGACAAGAAACATCTTTACAAGATTCATTGAAACACACTGTAGTCCGCCAAATGGTTATGATTGTTGTGTCAGGGTCCCTAGCTGAAGGGTGAATTACACAAATTAGGGTCGGAGGGAGGATATTTAATTCGATTGGCATTGTTTCCTCACTGAAGCTACTGGGTAGTGAGGAAGAAAAGATGCATTAATTACATAATATTTTTATTAGAAATCCTCATTTTCCTGAACAATATTAGCAGCTATATCAGTGATTAATTTCTAAAATGTTAGGCACCGCAACGCACATCAATGATACAACCCCCAGTTATAAAAGTTACATTTTTCAATATTTCTGATGGATGTATAACGCCCCACGTCGCTATCCTTGTTTTCAACTGCTGCCGGTCGCAACGTTCAGATAGTTGCATCACAGTTCTAGTTAATTAAGCATCTGCAAAACACCTTGCAAGCCAGGGGCACGATCTAATAGCCGTGCTAGTCATATAGCCAAAGTGATGGGCTTGTAAAAGTGGTGGGGAATGTTTTATCTTAAACACAAAGATTGTTTTATTTTTGAGATACTCATGTACAAGTCCAGATCGTAAGTGTAAAGTAATGAAATATTATTATGCAATATTGAAGGATAAGAGATCTGAACACGGTAACAGAAGCTTGCCGAAGCCGGTCTGGCTAAAAAAAGTTTCATGTAAACTTAAAAAAAAAAAAGAAATCTTGTCGCTTCTGTTTACGAGACCTTCACTTTTAATTAGGGGTTGAACAAAGAAAGTATGTTTGCCTACTATTTTTAAAACAAAGACAACATAGTTGCATGAAAAACATCACTGGCAAAAGGTACAGCAATGTTTGGGCTACTTTCGATATAGTCACCAACAGAACTGGGGCATCGGGATACCAAGGGAGGTAAGTGACACTTTCAAACTATGGTGCAAAAATTGACAATTGACTCTAAATAATGAGAAGTGTGAAGTCGTCCACATGAGTACGAAAAGAAATCCGTTAAACTTCGTTTACAAGATAAATCAATCAAAAGTGAAGGCTGTAAACTCCACAAAATACTAGGAATTACTATTACTTCAGACTTAAACTGAAAAGAACACGTAGATAATGTCATTGGGAAAGCGAACCAGAGACTGCGTTTTATTGGCAGAACCCTTAAAAGATGCAACAGAACTACAAAAGAAACTGAATACACTACGCTTGACCGTCCATTTTTGGAGTATTGCTGACCAGTGTGGAATCCTTATTAGGTGGGTTTGACGGAGGACATCGAAAGAGTCCAGAGAAGGGCAGCTCGTTTCGTATTGTCACGATACAGGGGATACAGCGTTACGGAAATGAAATGTTCAAATGTTTGTAGAGCTTATGGGACTTAACTACGGGGTCATCAGTCCCTAAACTTACAAACTACTTATGAGCTACTTAATACTAAGGACGGCACAAATATCCATGCCCGAGGGGGGATTCGAACCCTCGACCGTAGTGGCCGTGCAGACCGTGACTGGCGCGCCTCAGTCAGCTCGGCCACCGCGGCCGGCTACGGAAATGATACAGGATCTGGGATGGGAATCATTACAACAACGGCGCTTATCGCTGCGGCGTGGGCTACTTCCGAAAACTCCAATCGCCAACATTCTCCTCCGAATGCGAAAATATATTTTTGACTCCCCAATGATCATCAGAATAAAATACGAGAAATCAGAGCTCGAACGGAGAGATTCAGGTGTTCTTTCTTCCCGCGCGCTATTCGATAATGGAATGGGAGATAAATAGTATAAAGGTGGTTGGATGAACCCTCTGCCAGGCACTTAAATGTTTTCTTAGCTGATGTCTTCTACCGATGAACTACATTCCTGCCAAATTTCAGCTTCATAGGTGAAGAAATTTTCGAGATTACGTGTTTAGTCAGTGAGTGAGTGAGTGTCTGAATGAGTGTCGTTTTGCTTTTATATAGATAGAGATTATTCCAGGTAATTGTATTGTCTGATGTACGGTTACTTGTGACTTAGAATTAAATAAAATAATTGGCTCATTTTTTAATGTTGGCTTAGAACAGAGTAATACAACCTGTACATCGATAAGTAATAACATTTGTAAAAAAAAAAGTATTTGAGTTTAGGGACACGGGTTCGAGTCTCAGACCGGCTCGCGTGGGGAAGGCAATCTCCAGGACTGTCGGTGGGGCAGGTGTGGGGGTTACTGTTATAAACATAGGTTGTCACAATTAAATTTGATATGCTAATTTAGTAACATTGATCGGAGGCGGTGGGCATGAGGCGATGGGGAATGCACTCAAACAAGTGACCGGTTGTGGAGACGGTCATGTTGTTTACGAGAACGTTACCTGTTGTTCGTCATTTGTCCTTAAGAGCGTCGCTGTCTTACTAAGTGTAACTGCATGTTCGATGCCAATTATCCTATTGTACGTCCTGTCCTTCCGGGAAGGACGGCTGGCGGCGGTCCGGTAAGTGACCGAGCGTGCAGGGATGGGGGTAACGGTACCTCGCACATTGCATTATGCGCAGCGTGGGGTCGTACCGGCATCGTCATCGTCATACTACTTCCTGACCCACTCTCCGGTCTTTATGTTTTGCACTATGCAGTATTTCCGACGTTAAAAGCCAGTGGACACAGTGATGCCAATAGCCGCGCGGGCTACCCTCGCACGCCTCCCGTCGGACGCAAATGTTCAACTTTCCCACACACTACTGACCCTGCCCGATATCACTCGCGGAATGTCGACGATTCTCCGCACTGAAGAAAGGCTCGTTGGTCTATTCACATCCTTCACTGAGGACACGTAAATTTATTTCACCTATTTTTTCCCACTAAGCTTCAACTCCACCTCTAATCTAATATATAAAGCAGAGTGTCCGTATATTTGTACATGTTGCATACAAATCTACAGTTTTCTTCCAATCTTTATGAAAGTTTGAACACGTAAGCTTCAATCCATGGGAACGGTCGCCGTAAGTATAAGAATCACATACGATGTATAGTTCACGAGATATGACATCATAGCCAGCCGCGGTGGCCGAGGGGACTGAGGCGCTTCAGTCACGGTCTGCACGGCCACTACGGTCGGGGGTTCGAATCCCCCCTCGGGCATGGATATTTGTGCCGTCCTAGTTCGTAAGTAGTTCGTAAGTAGTTTGTAAGTTTAGGGACTGATGACCCCGTAGTTAAGTCACATAAGCTGTACAAACATTTGAACATTTTTTATGAAAAGCAAAGGTCCCAGGTTCGAGTCCCGGTTCCGGCACACAATTTTTTATGATATCATAAACAATGAGATGCGCGAAAAACTGCTGCATTTTGCGACAATGCTGCTCATTTTCTCCTAAACCGTTGGACCGATTTCAACCAAATTTGGTATACACATTCCTTACCGTGAGGTAACAATTTCTGCATGGTTCAGAATCACATACGGCACATGATTCAAAAGATATTACGTCATAACCAATAGAAATCGCAAAATATGCCATATAATGCGGCGAGACTTTCGAAATACACTCTGTGAGAATGTCAGTACTTAGCGACTTGCAACAAACTTTAAACATAATTTCAAACCTTTATTAAACTTTCCCCCTGCTGGTAACCATAGTAAAATGATGAAAGGAAAAAAGTTTCTCGCTTACTACTTTTCCGCTTTTTATGGAGTAAAACTGCGGCTCTCGGTATGAAATTACAATTTATAATTTGAACACTACAAATTGTAGCGACAGGAAATTTTACAGACAGTATACACGCATATAGTTGAATGTAGCTTCTAAATTGTATCTCAGTACGACACGTAGTTCTTGAGATATGAGGACGTAAACAGTAACGTTCATCAGGCATACAGCCATTATACAAATGAATATATAACTGACAAATGACAGGAATAAATAAATAAATACCTGGGCAACGCCGGGTTTTCAGCTAGTTACCTCTATACTGGAGAGACACTAAATCGTAAATGTCGTTTTCCCGTCACCCTTGCAACGTAAGTGCCTCAAAGCTATGTGAGGACGAATACTGCCGCTCGATGATTTCTCCCTTCCCCTCCTAACACGCCGCCCCGAAATCGTGGGAGAAAGGAATCGGGCTACGCCTGCCTGACGCGTATAGGAAGTGGCCCAACAAATCGGAACTGTGCTGCAGCCGATCAGCCTGCCAGTGCAGCGCTATTTCTGTCGCGCATCGTGACTTCACTCTTATTTTAGAGCTGTTTCGTTTCCCGATCTCCAACCGCATGTGTGTGCCCGCTGAATATTTGCGCTGACTGCTAAATATATCGCTAAATTTTAACAGCACCGCGGGAATGACCACGTGGTCTAAGGCGCCACGTCAAATTGCGCGGCCTCTCCCTCTCCCGCCTGAGGTTCGGATTCTCCCTCTGGCATGGTGTGTGTGTACTGTGTTTAAGTTAATTTAAGTAGTTTGTGAGTCTATGGACCGACGACCATAGCAGTTTGGCCCCTAGGCTAAGAAACATTTGAAATTCTCACAGATACGGTGATTGTTCTTTCGGAAAGAGCAGACACGTGTTTAATTTTAATTTGTTTGTTAAGCTTATGGGACTTAACTACGGGGTCATCAGTCCCTAAACTTACAAACTACTTATGAACTACTTACGAACTAGGACGGCACAAATATCCATGCCCGAGGGGGGATTCGAACCCCCGACCGTAGTGGCCGTGCTGACCGTGACTGGAGCGCCTCAGTCACCACGACCACCGCGGCGCAGACACGTGTTGTGGCGTTTTATTGGTAAGGCGACGTAGGTTTACTTTAACAGAAAGATCCTCCAAATTTAGTAACGTATGACACTTTTTACAAGCAAATCAGTACATTTTGGCCGTTGCAGAAGTAAAATCAGATTGATAAAGTTAAAACGCAGGCATCTGCGAATACTTCAATGTTCCATCGACAGTTCGTAATAATTTCTGAATCTCAATAAATGAAAACTTCAGGGCGAATCACTGTATCAATAATGAGAAGTGTGAAGTCGTCCACATGAGTACGAAAAGAAATCCATTGAACTTTGTTTACAAGATAAATCAATCAAAATTGAAGGCCGTAAACTCCGCCAAATACCTAGGAATTACTATTACTTCAGACTTAAACTGGAAAGAAAACGTAGATAATGTCGTGGGAAAGGCGAACCAGAGACTGCGTTTTATTGGCAGAACCCTTAAAAGATGCAACAGAACTACAAATGAAACTGCATATACTACGCTTGTCCGTCCATTTTTGGAGTATTGCTGCCCAGTGTGGGATCCTTATCAGGTGGGTTTGATGGAGGACCTCGAAAGAGTCCAAAGAAGGACAGCTCGTTTCGTATTGTCACGATACAGGGGAGACAGCGTTACGGAAATGATACAGGATCTGAGATGGGAATCATTACAACAACGGCGCTTATTCCAGCGGCGTGGGCTCCAATCGCCAACATTCTCCTCCTAATGCGAAAATATATTGTTGACTCCCACTTACATAAGTAGGAAAGATCATCAGCATAAAATAAGAGAAATCTGAGCTCGAACGGAGAGATTCAGGTGTTCTTCCTTCCCGCGCGCTATTCGAGAATGGAATGGGAGATAAATAGTCGAACGGTGGTTCGATGAACCCTCTGCCAGGCACTTAAATGTGATTTGCAGAGTATCCGATGTAGAGGTAGATCAAGGCTAAGATTCGGTTCGGCGTAACGTAGCACTCTATCCTGATTCGTAGTACAGTCCTCACTCGACGAACTCTGTCTTCTGGATCGATGAACCTTGTCTTGAATTGATGCACACTGTCTTATAGGCTGTACGCTTTGGCCCATTTCGTGTGATTCCGCCAGTCAGGTTTGACACACGTGATAAGTGTTTAAGAGCCGGCCACGGTTGCCGAGGGGACTGAGACGCTCCAGTCACGGTCTGCACGGCCACTACGGTCGGGGTTTCGAATCCCCCCTCGGGCATGGATATTTGTGCTGTCCTTAGTATTAGTTAGTTCAGAAGTAGTTTGTAAGTTTAGCGACTGATGAAAAATGTTCAAATGTTTGTAAAGCTTATGGGACTTAACTACGGGGTCATCAGTCCCTAAACTTACAAACTACTTATGAACTACTTACGAACTAGGACGGCACAAATATCCATGCCCGAGGGGGGATTCGAACCCCCGACCGTAGTGGCCGTGCTGACCGTGACTGGAGCGCCTCAGTCACCTCGGCCACCGCGGCCGGCAGCGACTGATGACCCCGTAGTTAAGTCCCATAAGCTATACAAACATTTGAACATAAGTGTATAAGATGCGCGGCTTCTGACGGGAAGATGTTGCCAACTGTCTGTGTTTCCGTATCCATATCGATAGTCATGTATATTTCTCTGGTGTCGTCACAATACGTGATGAAACAACACAATACGAAACGAGCTGTCCTTTTTGGACTCTTTCGATGTCCTCCATCAAACCCGCCTGATAAGGATCCCACACTGGGCACCAATACTCCAAAAATGGACGAACAAGCGTAGTGTATGCAGTTTCTTTTATAGTTCTGTTGCATCTTTTAAGAGTTCTGCCAATAAAACGTAGTCTCTGGTTCGCCTTTCCCACGACATTATCTACGTATTCTTTCCAGTTTAAGTCTGAAGTAATAGTAATTCCTAGGTATTTTGTGGAGATTACGGCCTTCAGTTTTGGTTGATTTATCTTGTAAACGAAGTTTAACGGATTTCTTTTCGTACTCATGTGGACGACTTCACACTTCTCATTATTTACAGTCAATTGCCAATTTTTACACCATAGTGATTTATTCAGATCGTTCTGCAGTTGGTTTTGATCTTCAGATGATTTTACTAGACGGTAAATGACAGCGGGTTCTGCAAACAATCTAAGAGAGCTACTTAGATTTCCCCCTAAAACTTTTATGTAAACAAGGAACAGCAGAGGACCAATAAATTACCCTGTGGAACGCCCGATATCACCTCTGTTTTAGTCGATTTAGAAGATGAAACATATGGATCTCCTACCTACACGAGTAAATAATATCAACAATGAATCCAGAAATTTGCTTAATTTTCACATTGTTTGAGGAGTTCCTCAACAGAATAGAATGACCGAGCTATGAGAAAACTCTACAAAGTGTGTTTTTTTTTAAGTAGGTACCGTTTTGAAAAAAAAAAAAAAAAATACGTGCTAAGATTTCTCAATAATTTTATTTTTACATGGAAGCCTGTACCTTTATCAACTTTTCTACATAATTTCCGTCAATATTGAGGCACTTGTCATAACGTTGTACCAGTTTTTGAATACCTTCCGCATAGAAGTCTGCCGCCTGACTTGTTAACCACTGCATCACAAATTTTTTGACTTCGTCATCGTCGTGAAGACGCTGACCGCCCAGGAAAGTCATCCCACAAGGAGGAAATCGTAAAGCGTCTGTTTTCTCTCACGTAATTGTCCACTTCCTGCACCAAACTTTCATTAACCACCGAAGGACGCCCACTCCGTTGTTCATCGTGCACGTTCGTGCGGCCATCTTTGAATGCTCTCAGCCACTTTCTTACCATTCCATCACTCATAATGTTTTCCCCGTAAACTGCACAGATCTCACGATGAATATCTATCGCTTTTAGACCTTTAGCACTAAGAAATCTTATAAGAGCCTGTACTTCACAGTCGGGGGGACTCGCGATTAGCGGAGACATCTTAAACACTCAGTACACAACGTAAAGAAGGAAGAATCAGACTTTAATGGCGCCAGTGCTTAGACAACAGATGTAGGTACACAATGCGCATGCGCAGGTCGCCGACCGTAGAGCTGCAGCCGCGGTGTGGCAAAACGGTAATAACTTAAAAAAACAAGCGTCGTAGTAAGATTTTTGAATTTTGTGACAGCTTATTGAAAATGGATGCAGCAGAATACCGCGCACCTTTCCGCACTAGTGTCAAGGAGGTGTGATCTAAATGCGGATTCGATTTCAGTCTAGTATTAACTGAGCGCAAACTGCTAACTCTTGGGAATAAGTTGATATTGTTAACAACAAACGACATTAAAGAAAATACGCATTGAGAAGGCCAATGTCAGAATTCTCAGGCTACTGAACATGGGTCAATAAGAGGTTCGCAAGCTTATATCACACATGCTCAAACCACTCGTTTCTGCGCAGTGAATACCCTTTTTGATTCAGAGGAGTTACCCCAAAAAATAACACCACTCGAATTTTGCGAATGAAAATAACCAAAGTAGACTACGAGATAACTGTCTAATACTCTGCAAATTTATTGTTTTCACTAACCGGTTTTCGGCTGTTACGCAATCATCAGGTAAACGTTACAGAGATATAGCGATGCAGCTGGGAATTTATATTCAAGGATCTTAAGTTGCTTTGTAAATAATACATGTAGATTAATTTTCAAAGAAAACTAGTATGACAATAAACCCTGGTGAATTATGACAAGATTAACACTGATAGAAGTGTTTATTGAAAATTAATCTACATGTATTATTTACACAGCAACCTAAGATCGCTCTATATCTGTAATGATTACGTGATGATAGCGTAACAGCCGAAAACCGGTTAGTGAAAACAATAAACCTGCAGAATATGACACAGTTATTTCGTGTGTTTCATTCAAAATGAATAAAATATTATGTCAAGAACCGACGGAACAGTAATTGAATTCAAAGTAGACTATTTTTCGTCTTGTTCAGTGAATTCAAAGTAGACTACTTTTCGTCTTGTTCAGATACTGTTGTAATGGTAAATAACGCAGCATTTAGTTTTTGAACATAGGCTTTTCATGACAGCTCACTAGCTACATGAACGCCTAAAATTTTGAACTAATCATATACCCATTCTGTATAGTAAAAATGTTAGTTTTTGTTTAATTGCGTGTTAGAAATCGTAAAAACTGAGTCTTACTGTGATTTAGCATCAGTTTACGAGGCGTGTCCAGAAAGTAAGTTCCGTTTCAACTGATCTCCGCTGCATCGCTGCGATTGCAGTCCCGCACATGCGCTGTAGGCGATGTTTATCAAGGAGAAGAACGTGCGCCATTTGGAGATTGCTGTCAGTTACGTACGCTTTGTTGTGCGTGTTTGAAATGTCGGCGATGATTGAAAATCCCGCCGCCTGTGAAATCAGGTCGGTGATTCGGTTTCTGAATGCGAGGAAAGTGAAACCAAGTGAAATTTATCGGCAAATTTGCGATGTTTATGGACCAAATGCGATGAGTGATTCGATGGTGAGAAGATGGGTCCGACAGTTCAATGGCGGGCGTAGTTATGCGCACGATGAAGAACGAAGTGGGCGTCCACCTTTGGTTACAGAAGAACTGGTTCACGCGATTGATGACAAGATCCAGGAAAACCGAAGGTTTACAATTGGTGCTCTGTCTATGGACTTCCGCCAAATGTCACTGTTTCCAACTGGTTGAAGACACAGGCGACAGATTTCTATGAAGAAGGTATACAAAACCTGGTGCCACGCTATGACAAATGCCTGCAAAATTTCGGCAGTTATGTGGAAAAGTAGTTTAAAAGTTGTTGAATTTTGTGCAATAAAAATTTCTTCTGTATTTGTGTACAATTTCATTTTATTACCAAACGGAACTTACTTTCTGGACGCACCTCGTATTTTCTACAGTCCATGAATTATGTCTTGAACTGCAATGTTTGATACTGTGTCAGTTTTGCAAACAACATTCTACACTAACAAACAGGTGTAACTAGCAATCAGAAATATTTTAGCACTACCTGTTAAACTAGAAGGCATACCATTTACGTAAATTAGCAAAGACAGGAAGGAAGCTAAGGGTGTAACGTCCCGTCTACTGTCTGGTCATTAGTGACGAAGCTCACGCTCGGATTTCTTTTGAAACGAAACATCCTGGCATTTGCCTGGAGTGATTCTGGGAAATCACAGACAACGTAAATGTGGATGGCCGGAGGTTGATTTGAACCACCGTCCTACTGATTGCGAGTCCAGTGTGTTACCACTGCGCCTCCTGGCTCAGTTAATAAGAAACAGTTGGGAAACGGGCGGAATCATCCATTAAGCGAATATCTTGTCGTTTAAAGAGCTTCTCCACCTGCGCTGTACCACGCAGTCGCGCATTGTCATCCATAAAAACCAAGCCAGAGCCGAATGCATTCCTGAACAGACGCACCTGGGAAAAGAGTAGAGCATTACAATCACCCTGTATACATGGGCTCCCAAAACAGGATTTCCTAAATTGATTTCCCAATTCCGCTTTTGGTTGGTCATGTAACACTTGAAAATCGATTCTGGAAATCTACTTCTGTAAAGCGGTTTTCCATTTCCACAATCTATTTTCGTACCCATGTAAACGGAACCGATTTTGAAGCGTTCTCGGTTTGTCAGATTGTGTTTTCTTGTTACGAATTTTCGGCATATATGGACAGAATGACATTTTCTACCACGAAATAAAAGTATAAACATTAGAGTGAGCATGAATTTGTGTATTTAAGTAAAGAAAAATTGCGATTGTGGTGACTAAATCGGGAACTGAATCAGCTGTTTTTCAGCCGCCATTTTAAGTGGGCTAGGAAATACGATTCAGGCTATAGTAAAATGTAAACTTTCACGGCCGGAATGGTCAAAATTACTAAAAATTTCCGGGCTGTTATGTCGTGGTCTAGTGGATTTATAATTAAAACACAACGTTTCGTCCCCGACTGCGGAGGACATTCTCAAGGGGGATCGTGGCACTTTTGGATGTCCGATTCACACCCTGGCTCGCTACTGACTTGAGAATGTCCTCCGCAGTCGGGGACGAAACGTTGTGTTTTAATTATAAATCCACTAGACCACGACATAACAGACCGGAAATTTTTAGTAATTTTGATTCCGGCTATAGCATGTAAACACGACAGCGAAAAACGGCTTACGAAAATCGGTTTTCGTCTTCCGGAAGATGTGTTGCATGTAAACGTAATGAATAACGTTGATCAGTGAATGTACAAAGATCTGGATGTCAGTACACCCATACAAAATGATACCTCCTAGCGCCATAACACTTGTACCAACAGAACGGTCATGTTGGTCAATGTTCATGGACGCATTACGTCTTCGCACCTCCCACCCGATGAGAGTTCGTCCAGAAGCACTATTCAGGCACTATTTGCTCTCATCCGAGAAAATCGAGCGACGACAGGTCTCTTTGGTGCAGTTTTTGCCCTCTTGGTATCATCACAAACGATGCAGATTTCAACGGAACCCAACATATTAGGGGAACGGGGGGGGGGGGGGGGGGAGGTGACGACATTAAGCTTCCGAATTTTTTAAAATCTCCTCATTTTAGACCCGAATGTCTACACGAATACTTCAGTGAAATCATTAGAGATTTGTTTCCAACTACAGATTTCGTATTTTTTCTAAATGTAACATTTATGGCGATTCAAATGTTCAAATGTTTGTAATTATTATGGGGCCAAAGTACGTTGGTCATCAGTCCCTAGACTTACAAACTACTTAAACTAAGTTAAACTAACCTAAGGACAACACAGACATCCATGCCCGAGGGAGGATTCGAACCTCGGACGCGGGAGGTCGCGCGATACGTAACGTGGCGCTCCAGACCGCTCGGCTACTCCGCGCGGCTTATGGGGATTACTATGACTTTTTTCAAATGATTTCACACTCGTCATCTTACCTTCGTTTGCGGGCAAGATGACGAATATCGGTGGGTAATTTGATTAAGGACAACACAATTGGATAAACATAAAAAAATAATTTTATTTTAAGCACAGAAGTGGCATACATTTACTTTGAGCTTCATATCTGCCGCAGTGAGTTCGATACAAGCAACATGGGCCCATTTACGGCAGCAGGAACAACCAAACAAGGTCCCTGATTTAACACACCCATTGTTGATTTCACAATCATAATCATGATCGTCGTCGCCGTCTTCATTGTAGTTGACTGTAGACTTGCGCATAATAGTTCGCGATCGGGAACGCTCACTTTAGTTCGTTCTTTTAATTCGTCCGCTCCCAGTGACGGCTGAGCGGCGTGGTCTGCGCATGCAGGTCGAGGGAGAAGTTCCCCCACCTAGCTGCTTCATGCGCTTGCTGCGTGAGCCGCTAACGATATCGCGCAATCCAAAAGAAACAGTTTGTGGATAATTTCTCGCGTTTAAGTTTAGAGTTATCTCTATATCTTGGCATTATGGAATTTATTAGTCAGATACTGCAGAGTGCAGAACACTTCAAAACAGAAATTTTGTAGCACTGACTATGTAATCTAGCAGGCAGACGCTCACCTCGAAATGGCTCTTATCAGCAGAAGGAAAACACGTGATTTTTAATTCTGCTGCGCCGGCTCTCGCTACTGCCCGTCGGTCTTCGGAAAAGAATCCAACGAATTAAGAAGCTAGATACGTTTGGCATAATAGTTCGCGACCGGCAACGCATGTTTTAGTTCGCGACCGATTGCACATATTTTAGTTCGCGACCGATCTCACGTATTTTCGTTCGCGACCGATCGCGCATATTTTACTTCGCGACCAGTAGCTCTCATTTTAGTTCGCAGTCGGCCGCGAAGTAGGTCGCTCTTTTTAGTTCGCCGGCCGCGGTGGCCGAGGTGACTGAGGCGCTCCAGTCACGGTCAGCACGGCCACTACGGTCGGGGGTTCGAATCCTCCCTCGGGCATGGATATTTGTGCCGTCCTAGTTCGTAAGTAGTTCATAAGTAGTTTGTAAGTTTAGGGACTGATGACCCCGTAGTTGAGTCCCATAAGCTTAACAAACATTTGAACATTTTTTTTTTTTTAGTTCGTCCGCTCTTTTTGGCTTTTGCTCCCGCTACTAAAAGAGCTCTTTCTTTTGTTATGACACTGCTGAATACCTTAGAAAAGAAAATTTGTGGCAATGAACTATGAAACTACAGCTGAGCTGCATCTCAGCTCGAAATGACGGTAACTGGCAGGAGGGAATCACGAGATTCTACGCACTCTCGCGTCCTCTCGCTGGTCCCCCCCCCCCCCCCCCCCCAGTCTTCGGAAAAGGAGCGGACGAACTAAGAGGCGAGGGATCTGCGAACTAGTTCGCGTAGTTCGCGCCTGAAGTTGGAGCTGCAGGTGAGGCCTGAATGACGGACTGAGCAGCCTGCGCGCGGCGCAGAGCTAGACGGTACGATGCCTCGGAGTGGCCGGCAGCGTCATAAATACCCGCACTGGGCACAGATACCCGAGGAACTATTCGTGGTCCTGCGGATCGCGGAAGCAAACAGGGACCTCTTGCTGCTGCTTGCCGTGATTCGACGAACTGAGAATCTCGGCCGCTGCAGGACATTCCATTAAGTTCGATAGCGAAGCTGAAAAATCTTGTGCAGGGCCAGGAGTCGAGACCGGATTTCCTGCGTCGGGCCAGCGGTCGTCGTATACAATTAGGCTGTCTAGGCACATTTACTTACAGGGTGAGTCACGAAGATTTGCAAATATTTTAATATGTTATTATACAAGATAAACTAAAGAAAGAAGTTAATGTAAACAAAGACCGCAAATGTTCAGTTACGGCTAACAAAAGATTTTATCTGAAATTTAGCACCTACCCAATACGAAGCCATCCCGAAACTATACGGGGTTACAGTGAAGCACGATTTCCATTCCCTTTGTTGTTATTAATCTGGTGAATCTAATAAAACATGTTACAATGTTTCTAAATCTATCGGACCAAACTGCGTGGTCATCAGTCCGTAGCTTACAAACTACTTAAACTAAGGTAAACTAACCTAAGGGCATCACACAAACCCATGCCCCAGGTAGGACTCGAACCTCCGACGGCAAGCAACCACGCGCTCCACAGCGAGGCGCCTTAGACCGCTCGGCTACTCCACCGAGGCAATTGGTGGTACGTAGAAATGAAAGAGATAAATGCTTAGTTGCGCACCTTTGGTTGTGAAGCACATAGCAAAAAGGATAAGTTACGAGGGTTTGAACTTAAATAGTGGCAACACACTGCAGTAACAGGTGCAAACATGTAACGCTTTTATATATCTTTGGTTATCAGCCCCTAAGCTTACAAAGTACTTAAATTAAGTCAAAGAGGCCTAAGGACAACACCCACACACCCATGCATGAGGGAGGACTCGAACCTCCGACGGCAAGCAACATGCAGCAAGATGCATTAGACCGCTCGACCACTTCACTGCGGCTAAAACAAGTTCAAATGTTTGTATATCTATTGGAATCAACTGCGTGGTCATCAGTCCGTAGCTTACAAACTACTTAAACTAAGGTAAACTAACCTAAGGACAACACCCCCCCCCCCTCACGGTTCCTTCGCGAGTACGTGCGTGGCGAGCACGGGGCCCCGAGCTAATGCACTCTTCCTTCATCGACATCTACAAAGATACTATGCAAATCTCATTTAAGTGCCTGGCAGAGGGTTCATTAACCACTCATAACTTTTCTCTACCGTTCCATTCTCTAATAGAGCGCGGGAAGAAAGAACACCTAAATCGTTCCGTTTTCGATCTGATTTTTCTTATTTTATTGGGATGGTCATGTCTCCCTAAGTAGGTGGGTGCTAGCAAAATATTTTCACATTCAGAAGTCAAAGTCGGTGATTGAAACTTCGCAAAGAGATCAAGGCGCAATGAATAACGTCTTTCTTTTAATGATTTCCACCCCAATTCGTGCAACATTTCCGCAACGCCGCCCCCCCCCCCCCCCCCGTAACGTGATGAAACAAAACGAGCTGCCCTTCTTTGAACCTTCTCAATATCTTCCGTCAATCTCAACTGATGAGGGTCCCACACTGGGCAACAGTAGGACAGCTCGGCTACCGCGTCCTGTCAGGACACAGTACGCTGTAATTGACGAATTCATCGAGTGTTATTCGGCCCCTGGCAAAACACTTAGAAGATGCATCAGTTCTACTAAAGAAACTGCCTACACTACAATTGTGCATCCTATTTTGGAATATTGCTGCGCATTATGGAATCCACACCAGGTGGGACTGACGGACGATTTAGAGAAAATTCGGAGAAGGGCAGCTCGATTTGTATTATCGCGATATAGGGGAAAGAGTGTGTCACGGAAATGGGGTGGAAATCAACTTTCTCTTCAGAATGTGAATATATATTGTTAGCAAATGTTCAAAATGTTCAAATGTTTGTAATTCTATCGGACCAAACTGCGTGGTCATCAGTCCGTAGCTTACAAACTACTTAAACTAAACTAATCTAAGGACAACACAAACACCCATGCCCCAGGGAGGACTCGAACCACCACGGCGAGCAACCGCGCGCTCCGCAGCGAGACGCTTTAGACCGCTCGGCTACTCCACCGCGGCTATTGTTAGCACGTAGGGAGACATGATCATAATAAAATAAGAGAAATCAGATCGAAAACAGAAAGATTTAGGTGTTCCGTTTTCCAGCGAGCTGTTATAAAGAAATATAAAATTGGTTCAATGAACCGTCTGTCATGCACTTCAATGTGACTTGCAGAGTATCCACGTAGATGTAGATGTAGGAGAATGTCTAACATACAGGCACATACGTAAATCAATTTTTATAATATTTGCCGGCCGCGGTGGCCGAGGAGACTGAGGCGCTCCAGTCACGGTCTGTACGGCCACTACGGTCGGGGGTTCGAATCCCTCCTCGGGCATGGATATTTGTGCCGTCCTTAGTCTTAGTTAGTTCATAAGTAGTTTGTAAGTTTAGAGACTGATGACCCCGTAGTTAAGTTTCATAGACTATACAAACATTTGAACATTTTTTTAAATAATATTTACAGACATAAGCACGTGCATACATTTTTATAATATGTGTAGATACGGATAATTATATAATACATCCACGGACTCTATGTCCTTAAGTCGATTTCATTTTCATATTTATCACGACACAAATTTGTCTCTAATTTTGCAGAAAGTTCTTATGATTAATTCTCTTTATAGTGTCACTGCACACAATAACCCACATGGGTACATTCCGAGAGACATTCATAATTCAGCTATACCATTCACACAACTCGAGACCTCGGTAGTCCAGATACAAGATGCCATCGGCAGGTGGCGCCAGTTGACGCTGAAATGACACAGACCACTGTTGTTTATGATCGAGCGTTATTCTAACCATCGCTTTGTGCGGTTCCAGGCTTTCGAGGACAAAGGTATCCGTTGTCAGTATCCGCTAGCAGTAGAATACCGAGCATTCGTCAAGTCGCATTAGCAGTGCGCTTCTTCGCTTCACTACAAAAAAATATCGTCTCGTTAAGAGTCGTGCTCCGATATCTGACCCAGTATGACAGCAGCAAAAAGAACCGCTTCCCCAATTACGGCATTTCTGAACGTCAACAGCGGCCGTTAACAGTTAGAGCTAAAGTGAAAACATTGTTTTGTGTTTTTATAAAATGTAAACTCGTATATGACGAAAAAATACTGGTTTTCCTTGTCTTCCTTGAAAGGAAACGGATTCTAGAAGATAAAGGGCCATAAACAAGCCTCTGTTATCCAGAATGAACGTACTTTTTCTCAAACCGAAACTTCTCCGCCTGATGAGATGGTTTGCAGTGTGTGAAATCTCCTTCTTCTGCAGTCATGTCGCGTATTGCAAAATACTGAATCTTTATATATCTGCGCCTTTGTCCCGCATAGGCGGAGTCGACATTGTTAAATGTGGAACTAGCATTGTTAACTTAAAGCGTGGTCTGCCGACGCCTCCACCCTCCATCCCCCGTAACACGTAATACGTGTACCCAGAAAATTTGTTTACAGTGTTCTATACACTGCCGGAATTAAATATTGATACACACTCTTAGCGTTTTCTATTTCATACAAAATTTATACACCGAAGAGCCAAAGACACTGTATACCCATGCGAATGCAAACACAGAGATATGTAAACAATCTCGCCGCGGTGGAGTGGTGTGGGAAAGCAGAGCCTTCTGTGGAGAGAAGTGGAGGCCATTAGTGCAGGTGGGCCTTTGTTCGCAGCCGGCCTGGGGCGCTCTTCGCGCCGGTGGCAGACAAAGCCTCCTCTCGCGCATCCGACAGCCGCAAAGCGGCTCGCTTAGCGCTCCGTACCCGACAACTTGCTTTCAAATTAACCTGCGACTGCATCCCAGTTATTCCACCCGGCCTCCATTTCGTTTGTTGAAGTGTTTTCCACGGCAACACCTGATATGGATCCAGCTCTGTACTTCAGCTGTTGCTGTACTGGAAATGTTTCTCTCATTTATACACAACACCTCCGCCCCGGGGTGTTACCCGCAGGTAAATCTATATCTATGAATGTGAGTGTCTGTTCAGTGTACGTTTATCACGTCTGAATGACAAGACATAAAGAGCTAAATATTTGTACAGTTACTGATGTCTACACGGGGAAGGCTTTAGGTACGGTTTTATGGCGATCGGATTGCTATTTATCTATGTGGTGTCGCACAAGTATAAAGTGCGCGCCACCTACTTTCACCGCGCGCCGCCATGCACGCACGGCGCGGCGTTCTTACGACGACAGCCACGAGCGCCCTCTGCTACAACTCCGTTCGTGGCCACGACTGCTGCATCGTTCACTCGGGACTGAGATAGGACCCAGTTAACACTTCGGAATCAGATAGGCACCAGTTAAGACTGGGCTATCGGATAGGCACTAGAAATCATCAGTCGGCAGGCCTCTATCTAATCTATGTATCAGCATTCTGCAGTCAAGAACTATGTAAAAGTATTACTAAATCTCTACGAAATATATATCTCGATCTAATTTACTCTAGTGTTTCTAGTTTCTGCTGTCCCACTGGCTGCTCACCTCCGTACCTGCACAAGCGTGCATCCTTTATTCTTGTGCCGGTCTCTTTCTACTCGGCCACCGACACCTACAACCGGCGGAAACGAGACACACACACATATATATATATATATATATATATATATATATATATATATATATACCTGAGGAAGGTTTTAGGGTTTTAGTCGCAGTTTAATAGCGATCTGATAGATATTTAGTAATTTAATTTAATATAACGCGAAATGCGGAACAATAATTACTCTTAGAAAATTATATTTACTCTTCGAAAATGGTTTTATTGGTTGCATTGTTGCTTGAGGGTTGATAATGATAAATGGGTGTAGTATATTGGGATGGAAAGTTATCGGGGTATATAAAATTCTACGTTTGTGTGTGTTAATATTTCGCTCTGCAGCGAAAACTACAGAACGCAAACGAATGGTCTGTGTATAATTGTTGTCCGAAGTCTCCCATTGTACACGATACCAGTTCCATGCCGATAGCTATAAGGGGGTGGAAGATATGGTAGTTGAAAGTCGTCAAATTAAAAAAAAATCGGACTGAAGGCCAGCGATGACATTTGCGACTTTATAGCAAGGAGATTACATACAGCGAAACGTGATGCTACAGATCATATCTTTGGCCTATGCGTGCTACTCCTTGCGTGTTACAATGTCTTAGCTCCTTCTCCGTAAGGATAAGCATACGAATAAGGAAATATAAGAATAAATAAATAAAGCAGTAAAAAAGAAATTTCTTTTAATACATCTCTTTAGAAAGATCGATTTGACGTTTCGCGCATTACATCAAGTGAACGATCTGTGATATTATTACAATCATTATTGTTAAATTTCGTGATTGAGTTCTTCGAAACGAGTGCATTTTTACGTGTGATTTGATGTACACTACTAACTTTCCTGATAATGTTGATTAAAAATGTTTGTTTCTAAAGAAGGTGTAGTATTTCATTTCATCCTTCAAAACCAATCTCATAGCACACTACTGAAAGATAGCTTATCTGTCATAATCAACCAACACGCGAGCGGAGCCGCGGGTTTAAGCTAGTATTTACTAAAAATGTTTATGCCGAAACTCAGTACCCAAGATTGTGCGCACCGAAGTTATCTCACGGAATCTTGACGTGCGTTCAACCTTCTGCCCAGAAACCGCGTGACATGAAGAAAAAAATAGCACAGACGTGTTTTACGGCCCACTTTAAGTTTGTAGTTTTATAAGTTTTTGCAAACATTTTGGACCAAAATAACAATCTAAATAATAAAAAAAATATGGTGATAAGTTTACGACTCTACTATTGTGGTAATAACTATGCACCCAACACGTAATATTCCTTCTGACAGTATTTTAACAAACAGCCAAAATTATATGCTGTTTGAGCTTATTTTTGACAAACATACTCTTTTTTTAACTTTTACCTCTTTGAACTATCATTTTAATATCTCTCCCACATTTTCATTATATTTTTCCGTTAAAATATTATTACCTATTTTGTCTTGGTAGTTCAAAGTTTATTTTCTTTGCCCGTACTGGTGAATGACTATAGGCTGGAACGAACGAGTGACTATAGCCTGGATGGAACACAGCGTACATTTGGCGTTCGTAAATCAGTCACGTGATATCCCTCGACTCGAAATCTCTTTTGCGTACCCTATCTTGCTTTCTCTACTTGATGATTTTGTTATTATAACTTAAGCATTGTCATTTCAAAGAAATGGCGCACTGAAAATTATCAAAAACACGTCGTTCTTAGGACAATGAATTATAATCTAATTACATATCTCCTTTTTGACATTCCTGAATACACTACATGGCTACCTTTGAGATGCTGTGTGCCGGCCGCGGTGGCCGAGGAGTCTGAGGCGCTTCTGTCACGGTCTGCACGGCCACTACGGTCGGGGGTTCGAATCCCCCCTCGGGCATGGATATTTGTGCCGTCTTTAGTATAAGGTATTTCATAGGTAGTTTGTAAGTTTAGGGACTGATGACCCCGTAGTTAAGTCCCATAACCTTAACAAACATTTGAAAAAAAAGATGCTGTGTCACATCTCTCGTGCGCCGACTATAACACCACGTTCAAACTTTCTTAAATCGTGACAACCCGCCATTCTAGCAGCAGTAACCGATCTAACGCCTATTTTCAGATATAGGCTTTGGCGACCGAAGAACCGTTCAAATGTTTCTATATCTACGGGACTTAACTACTCTTAACTAGGCTTACAAACTACTTAAACTAACTTGTGCTAAGGACAACAATACACCCATGCCCGAGGGAGGACTCGAACCTCTGACGGCAAGCAGCGGCACGCTCCGCAGTTAGGCGCCTTAGAACGCTCGGCTACTCCACCGCGGCCGCAGCGCCGTCTTCTGAGTGTTTGGATATCTTTGTGTTAACACCAGCATGCCTCTATCAGTTTCTTTGGCTCTCCGGTGTATAATCAAGTCTACGTGGGAACTTTGTTTGAAAACCTTGAAAATTTATTGCTAATATTTTGACGGTCTAAATATCATTCATTTGAACGCGTCATGCTTTTGCTATTAGCTTTTAGACTGGAGAGTGTACATCAGAACACCTGAAACTACCGCGTACCCAATGAAGTTCACACGAGTTCCACTATCAGAGTGGGTGCTTCCTTCGTGGAGTGCACCCCTGGCCTATCAAGGGAAGTCCTGCCATTTTCCTCTCGATTGATAGGTCCAAAAATGTGCCGCCAAGACCGTCACAGAGTCGACGAATCCCCTGGCTGAGACCCTCCAGTGTAGTCCGCCAAACGACTGCAAATTGTGAGCTCCGCCTGCACCCCGCGCGAGAGGCCAGCAGTCTTCACCTATTCTGCCAGCCGCCAGTATCAACTAAGGATAGCCTAGCCTAGATTGCAGTATGCTTCGCGAAAGGCAGATTATGACACTGGCATAATCGAATCATCGTTTAAAAATTAATTAGTGTGGTTTTTGATGTGAGACCTTTTGTATGCAAAAGTAAGAACGTGGCTTTAGTGAAGCCTCCCTATTGTTCTCTTACACTTTGTTTCAACCATTTCATCTACAGCAGTGAATTTCAACGTGTGGGTCGCTACCCCCAGGGGAGTCGCAGAGTCTTACTCGGGGAGGGGGGGGGGAGTACTTGTACCATAAAATAACTTGGGGTTCATTTCTGTTAAAATTAGGGAGTTCCTTGTGTAACATCAATTGTGAATTGGTTAAACAAATATATTTTTCTGTCGGAAATCATGTAAAAATAGGATGGTGTGTTCCACTCCGAAAAAGACAGCGGAAAAAATAGTCTAGAAATGTAAAAGAAAGCTGTAGCAAAAGAAAGAAGATTAAATTTGTTTTCTTTGAGGTAACCTAGTTTTCTTATGCTTCGCTAAGGGGTGGGTGTGGGGGGTGGTTCGCGAGTATATTTTTATTTGGAAGGGGGTTTCGAGAAAAGTTTTACTTGAAAGGCTGTCGCATATTCGAAAAGGGTTGAAAAACACTGATCTACAAGGTGTCCCATTTATCTTGGCCACCCAAAAATCTCTGGAACAACAACAGCTATTGTAAAATGAAATAAATCGCAATTTGCAATCAGTTATGGCTTCACTGTACAAGGTTTAGACGGAATACCAAAGTGCGGCGAATGAAAATTTGTGCCCAGCAGGGATTCGAACCCGGGAGCTCCTGCTTACTAGGCAGAGGCGCTAACCACTAGTAAGCAGGAGCTCCCGGGTTCGAATCCCGGCCGGACACAAATTTTCATTCGCCGCACTTTGGTATTCCATCTAAACCCAGTACAGTGAAGCCATAACTGATCGCAAATTGCCACTTATTTCATTCATTCAATATATAATTGTTATTGTAAAACGACTTTCGCCGGTATCACTGTAAGGCAGGGGTTCATGAATGTAAATATTTTGTAACATTCTAAAACGAAAGCATATGTGTTTTAACACTAACGTACGTATTTTTAAATGGATATCCTATGTTATTTCATCAGCAACCTATAGCATGACAAATCACGTAAAGAATGGCGTTGATTGAATGGCAATACGCCAATTACATTGCGAGATATAACGAAGCGAAGATGACGCTTGAAACTCGCGTGTAGCGCACGTCCTGAGCAGCATGGGGTTCTCGCCTGAGTCTACGTGCGCTAGCCGCGCGTTTCGCGTGTTTTTAACGTCAACTTCGCTTCCTAACATCTCGGAATGTAATTGGCGTATTGCCATGCAATCAACGCCATTATTTACGTGATTTGACATGCTGTAGACTACAGATGAAATACTATAGGGTTTCCGTTTAAAAACATATAAGTTTGTGTTAAAAAAACATATAGGCTTTCGTTTTAGAATATTTCAAAATATTTACAGTCATGAACCCCCGGCTAACATTGATATCGGTGAAAGTCATTCTGCAATAGCAGTTGTTGTTCCATAAATATTTTGGGTGTTCAAAGACACCCTAAATATCGTCTACCTGCACATTGAGGACTAACATAAGCACTTTTATCTGTGTCGGATATGTGTGTTTTGTGCTTTTACAATAACTTTAAGCAAACTATTTTTGTCACTGATAACTGAAAATATAATGATATACTGACGTCATTGAATTACCCATAATTTTCCTCCTACATTATTGATGTGTTGTTAACTTGTTTCTCTGTGTTAAAATGTGACGGGTGAAACAATGCAACGTTCTTAATGAAAATGACACACACCACTGTTTTTTAATTATGACTGTTATTCTAAGTATAATTCACACCTACATCCATACGGTCTGTTGCGGAGGGTATTTTGCGTACCATCGTCATTTCCTCCTACTGAGCTCGCGTATGGTTCACGAGAAAAATGATTAGCTGTATGCGTCCGTGTGGACTCTAATTTTGTCCTTGTGGTCGCTTCGTGAGATATACGTAGGAGGAAGCAATATATTGATTCACTCTTCGTGAAACATGTGGTTTCAGGCATTCGAGGTCAAGATGTCTCTTGTGAGAGTGATAACGTTTAGCGAGGTCGTGACAAAACATTAGAGAGGCAGCAAAAGCGCAGTGATATTAATAACTAATCGGAATAACATCTACTGCGAGAATCTGATCCCATAAAAAATGGATAAGCAGAATTTGTCGAATTTGCTACTGTAAGTTGCTGCGAAATCGTAAACTTCAGCAAGGTCGGATATTTTATTCTCAAGCGTTTCTCAGCCCATTTCATGTACGTCGCAGTAGTAATTAAAATCAGGGGACGAGGACTGTTAGTTAGTAGACAGATTTGTGACTGGCTGGAAGACTTCCTAAGTAATAGAACGCAGTACGTTGTTCTCGACGGCGAGTGTTCAACAGAGACGAGTGTATCGCCAGGCATGCCCCAGGGGAGTGTGATAGGACCACTATTATTTTATACCTATATAAATGATCTGATGGACAGACTAACTTGTAATTTGCGGCTGTTTGCTGATGACGCTGTGGTGTATGGGAGAGTGTCGTCTTTAACTGACTGTAATAGCATACAGGATGACTTAGACAAAAGGTAAGGTGATGCGCATGAGTAGGAAAAACAATCCTATAATGTTCGAATACAGCATTAGTAGTGAGCTTCTTGATGCTGTCGCGGCGTGCAAATATCTAGGCGTAACATTGCAGAGCGATATGAAATGGAACGAGCATGTAAGTGCAGTTGTGAATAATGCGGACAGCCGACTTCGGTTTATTGGGAGAATTTTGGGAAGATGTACTTCAACTGTAAAGGAGATCACGTATAAAACGCTTGTACGAAAACGTCTTGAGTATTGCTCAAGTGTTTCGGACCAGCAGCAGATCAGTTTAAAGGAAGACATAGAGGCAGTTCAGAGGCGAGCAGCTAGATTTGTTACTGGTGGGTTCGACCAATGCGCGAGTGTCACGGAAATGCTCCGGCAACTCAATTGGGGATCGCTGGAGGAAAGACGACGTTCTTTTCGTGAATTTCTGTTGAGTAATTTTAGAGGGCCGGAATTTGAAGCTGAGTGTAGTACGATCTTGCTGCCGCCTACTTACATTTCGCGTGGTGATCACAAAGACAATATAAGAGAAATTAGGGCTCGTACGGAGGAATATAGGCATTCTTTTTTCCCTCGTTCTATTTGGGAGTGGAATATGAAAGGAAATGCCTAGTAGTGGTACAGTGTACCCTCCGCCACGCACCTTACGGTGAATTGCGGAGTATGTATGTAGATGTAGATGTACACAAAACGTAGTTCATGTGTCCCCTACCCAACAAGAATGAGACACCGAGGGATCTAGCTGTAAAGAAAATTAATCATTATAAAACAGTGATCACGTCACTGCATGACTCGAACCCTACGGGGCACACAAAGTAACTAATGTGAGAATCATTTAAGGCGACAACCAATCCCTCGATCAGAGTCAATAATTCCAACATCGCTGACCTACCAAAGCAAAGGACGGTGCTTCTGAAATATTCTGAATTCCCCTTAACAGAAAAGCCTTAAAATCAGGGAGAGAGAAACTGTAAACAGCACTTCCTGCAAAAGTATTATATCCGCACTGGTGTCGCAGATTAAACTTACGTAAATAACCTAACCGAAGTTAAGATTCAATGCGGTTAACATTTAAGCCAATAAAAGCATATGCTTCAGTCATAAAGGCGAAATGAGAATGGAAAGCGCTGCCCAGTCAACTGAACCGCCGTCACAATGAATGGCAGAATCCATAGATGAATCAGACGGATGGAGCCTACTTCATCGCAGAGCCGAGTCTTTACGATTCGATTTTTTTTCGTTCAGTTGAACATGTTGCTTACGCCTGCTGAGAGAGACGCAGGCCGCTGTAGCTGGCGAGGTGGAAGAATGCGATGAGAACCTTGCCGGGCTAGGATTGGAATCCGGCGTCGCAGGAGAGACGCCCAGCGTGACACATTGACCCACAATAGCAAGAAAGGAAACCGAAGATTAGGGTTTAACGTCCTGTGATCATTAGTCTGAACAGCCATTCAGATAGTCTATTTTAACAATGGAAAATCCGATAGGAATGTCAATAACGGAGGATAGGTAACAACTCACCGCAAAGAAGCTCGCCTAGCTGCTGACAGACACGAAAATAGATAACCACATTGAAACGTGTCCATAGAAAATGTATATTGCTGAATTTGTAAGAAAATGTCTAATATTGTGCCTTCTGTTTTGCGTCGAGTAACTTGCTTGCAAGAAAATGTACGAGGTATGTCCACAAAGTAAGTTCCGTTTGGCTATATAAAACAAACGTGAACAGATACAGAAAAAATATTTATTGTACAAAAATATACAACTATTAAACTACTTTTCTACATAGCTTCCGAAATTTTGTAGGCATTTGTCATAGCGTGGCTGAAGTCTTTGTATGCCTTCTTCATAGAAGGTTGCCGCCTGTGTATTCAACCATGTGGTAACATGTTCTTTCAGCTCGTCATCATCGCTAGTGTTGACCAATATGGACAGGTTTTAGCTGTAAGAAGAAAGTCGCTAGAAGCGATCCTGTACGGAGGATTATCAAAGGCGTCCCAGTAAAATTCCCTTAAGAGTTGTTTGGTCACATTCGCCTTGTGAGGTCGGGCAGCAACGTGAAGGGAAGAAGAAGACTCCTTTCATCTCTTCTTACACCTAAAATCTGTCCTTGGTGGTCAACACTTCAACGACGATGAGCTGAAAGAACATGTTTGCCACTTGGTTGAATACACTGGCGGCAACCTTCTATGAAGAAGGCACACAAAAACTTGTCCCACGCTATGACAAGTGCCTACAAAATTTCGGAAGTTATGTAGAAAAGTAGTTGAACAGTTGCAGACTTTTATACAATAAATATTTTTTCTGTGTCTGTTTACGTTCGGTTTATATAACCAAACGGAACTTACTTTGTGGACATACCTCGTATAATAGTGCATCTACTGTGTGTATCGATATGTGTACATGAATCTGTGAAGTTGTGAAGTTTCATCTTTGGCAAAGATTATGTATCGCATAGCATTGTAGCTCGTGCGGAGAGAGAGAGAGGGAGACTTGTGGTTCAGCTCGCTTAGAGAGCAGTTGTGTTGTGTATGTGGCTCCGATGTAGAGCAGAGGCTGCAGTGCCAGCAAGTTGGTTCGATTGTATTTGGAATATATTGTATTTCATATAATTGTGAAAAAGGTTGCACCACCTCTGGAATGAAGGTAATAGCATTTCATGTAATTATGAAAAGGTTGCATCATTTAGGTAATGTAATAGGGATTATTAATAATAAGTAACAAAGTTGTCCTTTCTTTCCTGTTTCATTTACGTAGTTACATTATTAACCTACTTCCTTTATTTGATAATTAGTTATTTTTGGATTTAAAGTGCATTATTGATTTTGGTAATCTTGTTGAACAGATTTCTTTATTGGTAACGTTGTAAATGATTGTTATGCAACACTGCAGTAAATTGAGTATGATACTGAGTTTTGATAATCAGGTACTGATCTGCATAAAATTCTCGTAGTCCAAAATTAAGAAAGTGGTTGGTGTTTTTAATATCTTTCTCGCAGTCAAATTTTTTGAGTATAGTCAGTCAGTGTGTGTTTCATGCAGGTGACATGTCACAATTGCTTTGTTAAATGATCTGTTGCGCACATAATCAGTTTAATGCACTGTTTCTCATTTAACAGTATATACAGCAATATCAGGGCCACAATTAAACAAAATTACTGTGTTAATGAACAATGTACGTGTTCAGTTAAATTTTGATGAAGTTATTTGATGACTTAGTGATCTTGACTGTTAAACATCAGTATACGACAACTACTTTTGTTGTCTGATTAAAGATAGATTCAGCTTTAAACATCGCGTGCAACTTTTAACATTCACACGACTTAAATTTTCGGCCATGGCCATCGTTAGAAAAAGAAAGACATACATTCACGCAATCAATCATTCACACAACTATAAACACACATATATTATTAAAATTACTAACAATTTTCGGGCTGTTATGCAGTGGTCTAGTGGATTTATTATTAAAACCCAACGTTTCGTCCCCGACGGCGGAAGAAATTCTCAAGGGGGATCGTGGCACTTTTGGATGTCCGATTCACACCCTGGCTCGCTACTGAATGAAGCCAAATTCCGTTTTACAAGGGCTCGCGCACAGTGGTGTGACGTCAGATGTTTGACATGCGCACGCAATTCGTCGTTGCCGATTGCCTCCGTCCGTTAATGTCGTCCCATGTTGGAAGACTGTTACATTTCTCCTTCAAAACCGGAATCCAGATATCATTTAGTTTCACGCCCTCCTCCATCCTATTGAAATTATTGTGGTGTTTTACAATTTCTATAGCCTCTCTAATCAGTCTTTCGTGGTATCCATTTGTGGCTGCTAAAACCTGAGTCTTATCAAATTGAATAAGGTGGTCCCCTGGTTGAAAAGCATGTTCACCAACAGCTGATCTGTCAATATCTCCCCTTCTACAGTTCCCCTTGTGCTCATCTAGTCGTTTTTTGACTGTTCTTTTTGTGGTACCCACGTATACGTCCCCACAGCTACACGGAATCCTATAAATTCCTGCTTTTTCCAGCGGTTTGCGAGCATCCTTTGCCGATTTCAGGTGATCCTGTATCTTCCGAGTAGGTTTGTAAATAACGGCAACATTCCGTTTCGTCAAAGAAAAAAAAGAAAGAAAGAAGAAAGAAATCGCACTGACATGTTTTACGACCCACTTTAGATTTGTAGTTTTATAAGTTTTTGCAAACATTTTGGACCAAAATAATAATAATTAATTAATAAGAGTGTCTGAAACGCTATTAGGAAAAAATTTAGGTTGCGACGGGTTTCGAACCACCAACCTTTCGCATCACAGTCCAGCACCTTGCCCACTACGCTACGGCTATAAATCAAAACATCATATTATTGATGGCCTTTGTTAACTGATGTTAATATGGCATTTGTTGACATTAGATTATCATTTATCGTACGAAGAACGATGTGCTTTTGTTAATTCCTCAGTGTGCCGTTGCTTTGAAATGACAACGTGTAAGTTACAATACGAAAATCATCAAATACGCGAGGAATGTCACGCGACATCTCCGAACGGCTAGTTTTCGTTAATTCAATGGGGGGTGTCAAATCTCCGTTATTTTTGCAAATATGTTTCAAACGATACGAGATATGAAAAAACATAAGGGAGATAAGTTGTAGAGTTTCTCCTCTACCAATTAGGTTATTCAATGTCCGTGTCAGATGAACGGTTCGTTTGCAGTTACAATTATATTACAAACGACTTTTTTGGTTGTACTACTGTATTTTTTGTCCGAAAAATTTGAAAAAGGGAGGTTCTGGTCTCTGGCGGCCTACAATCATGTCTGCAAAATTTGTTGCTGATAGGTTGAACGGTTCGTCTTAAAAACAGGGAACACGTTACGGACAGACAGACAGACGGACAGACAGACATACATCTCAAAATCGCCGTTATTTTTGCAAATATCTTTGAAACGCTACGAGATATGAAAAAGAAATATAAGAGAGCAAAGTAGTAGAGAATTTTCTCCTCTACTAATTCGGTTATTCAATTTTAGTTTCAGATGAATAGTTAAGCCGTTATTTTCATTTAAATTTAGAGCTGTCACAAGACGATCGCAAAGGCCAACTTTTAGTGTTACTACCGTAACCTAAAGTGGGCCGAAAGAAGTTCTTAGTCAAGTTAATAGCAGCACATTATCCAAGGTTCTTTTACCAAAATAAAGTCGTTGTTAGATGAGAACGGATTTTTATTGAGTCTTCCATCACACTACAGCACTGTATTCATCTGGTCTAAAGCTTTCAACTTACTACTGCCATCAACCGCTCCTTGCCGTCAGTAGCGGCATGTTTAAATACATAAGATTTTGGCGCCCAAGTCGCGAATACGTCACTTCACCTCAAATCACGTGACGTTTACAAATTCTGTTTCCAACAAATTGACTACAAATTTTGAAGAAATTTATACAGTTCGATTAAGTGGTTAACAAATAATATAACTGGTTACAAAAGTTGGTAAAAACGGTTACAATTCATGCAATAAATTAATTATTTAAAGGTAAGTGGTGCGTATTTCGCTACAGGACCGCTAGGTGATTCAATTACCTTTGAGCTGTCAGTTCATGTAAACAAACGAGTCCGCACCTGACGTCTTATGATTGATCTTCAAATTCAAATTTTTGACCAAAATATGAAGGTAACAATAATTTACAAGTGAAAAAATGTTCATAAAGGTGTATGGTTTATCAAAATTTAATAGATGACAATTCTAGTCTTTCGTAAATAGTTCGAAACTGATATAATCGTTAGACAAACTGTTAGGTTCATAAAATTTACAATATTCTCGTTAAAAAAAAAACCCCCTTAGTAGTGACAGTTTTATCGTGAGGTTTTTTTTTTCTTTCTTTTCTTTTCGTTCCTCTTTTTAACTCAGGATCTTTAATATTTCCTATGAAACGTCACAATGCGATGGAGCAGATGCAGTCGCAAGTGAGTTTGTGTTTCGTCCGATGCGATGTGATGACTGCAAGGCAGTCGCAACCAGATTGTGTTTCGTACGATCGTTTGGATCGATTTCTTGCGATCGAGCCGGCCGCGGTGGTCGAGGGGACTGAGGCGCTCCAGTCATGGTCTTCACGGCCACTACGGTCGGGGGTTCGAATCCCCCCTCGGGCATGGATATTTGTGCCGTCCTAGTTCGTAAGTAGTTCATAAGTAGTTTGTAAGTTTAGGGACTGATGACCCCGTAGTTAAGTCCCATAAGCTTAACAAACATTTGAACATTTGAACTTGCGATCGACGCCACTAGGATAATGAATTGCGTGAATGTTCTGTTGTGGAACAAGAAAAACGACTACTACCACAAGAGGGGCTGGTAATCCAATCATGTGACCATAAAACAGTTAAGTACAAAAGTACGACAACACTACAAACAGCAACACAAAAGGTTGTTTCTTAACACATCTGAATTATGTATAATTGACCTCCTCAATTGCAGTATTTAATAAATTATTCATGAGATAAGTTTGCATTAATGGCTGGTGGGGTACATAATGTAAGCCTGTTTGATGCTTATCGCTCCTCTTGAAACACTACTGTTTATTGTATCCTTTGGAGGGGATATTGTGTTTGTAAATTTAATAATGTGTTGTTATGTGATGACGACGGTAAGTTTTTCTTCAGCGGCAATAGCCTCAGTGAAATTTGTGTGTTTTGTTCAGTAATCTACTTGAAATACACGACGCTATGCAATTAAATCTCTCTGTGCTCGTTCTGAAACAACTCCAAAATTTATCTTAATCTTTTCTCAACTCACTGCATACATGATTAAGTTCTTCTACATCCATCCTCTGCATCTACATCTACATACATACTCCGCAATTCACCGTAAGGTGCGTGGCGGAGGATACACTGTACCACTAATAGGCATTTCCTTTCCTATTCCACTCCCAAATAGAACGAGGAAAAAAAAAAGAATGCCTATATGCCTCCGTACGAACCCTAATTTCTCTTATCTTGTCTTTGTGACCTTTACGCGAAATGTAAGTAGACGGCAGCAAGATCGTACTACACTCAGCTTCAAATTCCGGCCCTCTAATTTTACTGAACAGAAATTCGCGAAAAGAACGTCGTCTTTCCTCCAGCGATCGCCAATTGAGTTGACACTCGCGCATTGGTCGAAACTACCGGTAACAAATCTAGCTGCTCGCCTCTGAACTGCCTGTATGTCTTCCTTTAAACTGATCTGCTGCGGGTCCCAAACACTTGAGCAATACTCAAGACGTGGTCGTACAAGCGTCTTATATGCGGTCTCCTTTACAGGTGAAGTACATCTTCCCAAAATTCTCCCAATAAACCGAAGTCGGCTATCCGCCTTACTCACAACTGTCCTTACATGTTCGTTCCATTTCATATCGCTCTGCAATGTTACGCCTAGATATTTGAACGACGCGACAGTATCAAGAGACTCACTACTAATGCTGTATTCGAACATTATAGGATTGTTTTTCCTACTCATGCGCATCACCTTACATTTTTCTACATTGAGAGCTAGTTGCCATTCTTCGCACCAACTAGAAATTTTGTCTAATTCGTCCTGTATGCTATTACAGTCAGTTAAAGACGACACCCTCCAATACACCACAGCATCATCAGCAAACAGCCGCAAATTACAACTTACTCTGTCCATCAGATCAATTATATAGATAGAAAATAATAGCGGTCCTATCACACTCCCCTGGGGCATGCCTGACGATACACTCGTCTCTGATGAACACTCGCCGTCGAGAACAACGTACTGCGTCTATTACTTAGGAAGTCTTCCAGCCAGTCACAAATCTGTGAACCTATTACATAAGCTCGTATCTTCGTTAGCAGCCTGCAGTGTGGCACCGCGTCGAATGCCTTTTTGAAGTCGAGAAAAACACAATGATTTTATGCAGCCATTTACGATTCCGCCTCTAATGGGCACGTTGTCGAAACGACGTTAAACTCTGACTTTCCTTCAATTTCTTCCATTGACAATCACCGTGAAATCCGAGAGCATTAGAAACGAATTTACTAGGTCCAGGAAAAACCACATTATTCATACTGCACGGCAACTAAGAGTGTTGTTCAAATGAAAATGTATGAAGCGACACTATGCTTATAATTGAAGTCTTTATTCAAAAGCAATTACCAGAGTCCTGAGCACAAATATCCCACTGTTTAAAGAGCCTAAAACTTTACTGTAGCTGTGAAAAGAGACTCCTGTGTCCTTCCGAGCTGAAGCGCTTTCCTTTGAGATGATTTAGTGGACCAAACATATGGAAGTTATAGGGCGGCATGTGTGGGCTGTAGGACGGATGCACAAGCTGCTCCCACTATAATTTGCCAGTCCACTTTGTGAGACCCTGGAGACGTGCGGACGCGCATTACCAAGGAGCAGAGTCACTCCCTTCGTGAGCAGCCCAGGCCGTTTGCTCTTGATCGACTACGGAGTGTCTCACAGTACACGTCACTGTTAATGGTTTTTCCGTGCTCCAGGAATTCGATGAGTACCGGGCATCAGACGTCGGAAAAAAAATAATAAAACGGTGAGCATCAACTTGCCTGCTGAGGGCACAGCCTTGAATATTTTAGGGGGAGGTGACGACGCATGCTTCGCCTCACTAGATGTCGCACTACGTTATCTCAAATCAGCATATTCAAATTTCAACCGGTTTGGTTGTTAAGACGTTTCGTACCTTTTTATTTCAACATCCCTCGCACTACCCCCCTTTTAAAATATCCGCTTGGCATCGTGTGGCATCGCGTGAAGTGTGATAGTTCCATTGCCTTACAACGCATCATAGGACCTGTATCGCATCACATCGCATTGTGTGCAGGGGAGGAAACTATGGCAAAAGAGGGGAATCTGCATCGGATTCAACCCCATCTTACGGGGCCTCTTATTTTGTATAATTGGACTCGCACTCAGGAGGATGCTGGTTCAAACCCGCCTCCTGACTTCCTGATGTAGGTTTTCCATGATTTCCCCAATTAAAAGGTAAGGGTCAGTCAGCAATCCGAAGATTGGTTTGAACACCACAGTGCTTTACTAGGCATGGTCCTGTTTGGAGGTGGTATGCCGTTGCCTTCCTCCGACCTTCGAACTGACTTACCCAGCCAGCTATAGGGGGACCTACAGTTTAACGTGGGTTCCGAACCACGGTGCTACCCGGTATTTTTCACATGAGCAGTACTGCCAGAGGTGAAAGAAGAGGAAAGTGACAGATAACTATTCTAGGACCTGGCGGGGATCGAATCCGCGACCTTTGGATTTGTAGTCTGGCACTCTACCACCGTGCAACCGAGGCTAACTCCAGGAAAATGTCGGGCTGGTTACTTTCAAAAGACTCGGCCGATATCCTTCCCCATTATTGTAAAAACTGTCCGAGTGTCTGCTCCGTTCCTAATGACCACGCTGTCGACGGGACGTCCTTCCATTTTTTTCTCAACCGGCCGAGTCTACCGGAGCAACCTCAGTTATCGTGCCTAAAAGGAAATTTCTCTACGCCTTGTCAGCTGCTGTTAATTTAAGCAGCTGCTCTACAAAATTTTTCAAAACAAAAACTCCCGCGGACAGTTAGTATGAACGTGGCTAATCTCATGACAAAGAAAGACGTCCAAACGTGACTACAAATCTGAATGTACGAGAGAATCTTCTAGTTTACACGCATTACAGCAGAACTAATTCCAATCTTGGTTGGACCAAATATCCTTAACGTCGCCATACATAAGCAACACCCCTTTAAGATAGGCGTTATCTACTTCCACTGGGAGGTTTTAAACACGAACATTCGTGTATTTAACATCGAGGTTATAAAGCTCACTCGCCGAATCATTTCGTTGACGAAAAGATAACTGAGTACCATGTTTAAGGACAAAACCAGCTGCCTGAAGCGATTAAAAAATTTAACCAAAAAGACATGAAGTTCTGTATCAGAAAAGCTGTCGGCACCTGATCGGATGTGATAAAGCTATCTCCAAACCAACTATGAATCTCAAGAGAACTAGGCTACACATGACGGATTGTCAAAATAAAAACTGCCAGTACCTTTGTAACCTATTGGATCAAACTGCTATTGTCATCAGTCCCTAGGCGTGCAAACCACTTAAACTAACTTACACTAAAAACAACACACACAGCCATGCTTGAGGGATGCCTCGAACCTCCGGCGGAAGCTGCCGGCCCTTCCGCAGCAATATGCCTTAGACCAGGCGGCGCAGCACCTTTCCATGGGATCAAGTAGGACGACGTGTGGCGACCTTCCTATCGGTTATCACCAATAAGACGTGGGCAATACATAACTCAGGGTTGTAAAAGTTTATGGCTCGTTGTCTCTGTTCATAGGGGTGAGTTATGTATGTCAGCTTCTATGCCCTAAACAGCTACCCAGTCAGTTTAAACAAGATCAATACTTAATCTGTAGTTTATCCAATCTATCAATCTGCATATGATGACGTGAAAATGTACTTAACAAACATAAATTAAACCTCTGAATGACCAACAAAATGGATTCTAAGATAAAGAAGTGATTCACTCACGAAGTAATTCTTTATAAATGGAGTTTATTACTCTTATTAGTTATGAAACGCGGATATGGTCCTACTTTATACATTGGTAAATAACTAAATATTTCCCCAACTATTGTTCATGAGAGACGCAGTAAGTATCACACGAACTCGAGAGTAAAAGTTCCAAATTATCACTCGTAAGTTAGAGTAGTCTATCGAACTTTGCAGTTCCAAGTTAATCCGCGATAAAAGTATTTGTTAGAAAACAGTTTCTCATCACACAAGTACACGATTGCTGAATTATCACAGTTCCACAGCCCTACTACCGTGCATAGTTTATCACTTTTCAGGCGGAGACTAAGTTCTGCAGTCCACACATGCCTATCTCTTCAAATCACAAGTTCGTAACGCGGCTTCCGACCTCCCAGCGTTAGAACCTTTCACCACCACGTCCAAGTTACGAGTCCCTTCCCAAGCGTTCGACAAACGTGCTCTCCATGCTCCCAAAATTGTTTCCTTCCGCGCATCCTAACGCCTCATCTTTAAAATGCAATTTCCCTTCCAAAATTTTATACATTTGATTAACAAAGAATTAAATGCTTTGACCACCTCCCTACAAATATTGTTTACATTTAACAAACAAATATATATTTAACAATTCTAAAAAACGGTTGAGACTGAAGTTATTTGCTCAGATAGCCATTAAGCGTGGCGTCTCACAGTTCAAATATACTGCCGCCGTCGAAATATAGTTACACAATTAATATTTAATTTATCATGGCTTTCTATACAAATATATTCAGTTCTTGTCCACAAATACTTATAATTGTTTATATATAAATTATCTGCCGCGTATCTACTATTTTTAGTTGGCCATGAAATATTTAAGTGGCATTTTACAACATAAAAAAGAACGTTACTAAGAATAATATTAAATATAATAAAATACATATATAAATGTAATGCGCTTTACTGGGTTCATGTTTTGTGTTTCTGTGGTGGAATCTATGTTCTGACACAAGAATATTACTACCTCAACGAAAAGCAGAACAAGAGAGTAAAACAAAATTTATTGAAAGAATACAGAAATAACGTGGTATGTCTTTTAAGATAGGTAGCGTAGTACAATGCTGCCCATTTGCTTCTTAAATTGTTACTGATAAACATTACGTATCAATAATTGTAAATATAAGTCTTATAATATTATTATTATAGTACTGAAATTTGTCGACTTTTATCCGTAAGGGATATTGAAATTGTAATTACGGCGTTTGATTCTCTCAAGTCTCCTGAATCCATTCATATAATTATATTTGCCGTTTGATCTTTTCCTGATTTTATATGGATCTTTAGAATAATGTGTGGGCTATATTGTATTTCAGTTGCATTCTGGGTTAGCCGCCCTCGCTCATTCAAGAGCGTTGCTTCCGGTTTCCGACCACATTAGGAAAACCTGACTACGTGCTGTATCCCATTCACTAGGTACAAACTGGTAGCCGGCCGGCTGGGGAACCCAGCAACCTGGCAAAACCCGCCTTTCACATGGAAACAATCAGCTCCATCCGTATCTGTAATATCACAGTGTTAACAATGAAACGATCGAACTCGCCACTAAAAACACAATCAACTCAAAGGAAAATTTGATATCAAATAACCGCTTACAAAAGTTATAACACACGACATTACTAACGAATTCTCAAGACTAAACGCTACAGCAGAGCGAACGAATAAATGCGTTCGTGTTACGCGCCACATGAAGAGGAAGTTAATGAAAAGATCGTATGGCATTGCTGGCCGGGAGACCACATTTGACGTTGTTCTGCAGCCCAGTGCAAAACGTATTACTTGATGCCACTTTCTGCGTGTCGATAATAATGAAAATATTATGAGAACAACGCAATATTCAATCCCCTAGCAGATATAATTTTTGACACTGTCAGAAGCTGTGACTTAGGACAATAAAGTAAGGCAGTCATCAATCCAAAGATTGGTTTGAACGCCACAGTGATTTATTAGGCACGGTCTTGTTAGAAGTGGTATGCCGTTGCCTTCCTCCGACGAACATAATTACTCAAAATGTTCAAATGTTTGTAAAGCTAATGGGACTTAACTGCGGGGTCATCAATCCCTAAACTTACAAATTACTTATGAACTAACTTATAATAAAGACAGCACAATCATCTATGCCCGAGGGGGAATTCGAATCCCAGACGGGGAACTGCCTCGCGCATCGGAGCATAGCGCCTCAATGCGCTCGGCCGCTCCGCAAAGGCACAGAAGCCGGCTGCAGTGGCCGAGCGGTCTGCGGCGCGCCAGTCACAGTCTGCACGGCCGCTACGGCCGGGGGCTCGAATCCCTTCTGGCATGGATGTTTGCGTCGTCTTTAGTATAAGGTAGTTCATAACTAGTTTGTAAGTTTAGGGACTGATGACCCCGCAGTTAAGTCTCTTAAGGTTAACAAACAAACAAAGGCACAGAATTACTAAGCCGTAACCAACGAGCTATAAGGGGACGTACAGTTCAACGTGGATTCCGAATCACGGTGCGACTCGGAATTGTTCACATCAACAAACATTGACAGAGGCGGATTCGTGACCTCTTGCCACAAAGGACACAGTTCGTAGAAAATGGCGTAAAGTCATCGAGTAAAACAGAAGTGATATCTGGCGTTCCCCAGAGAATGTTAATGTGGCCCCACTGTTCCTTTTCTTTATAAAAGATTTAGGAGTTCAGTTAACTGTTAACGGGTGATCTTTCTTTCTTTCTATGAAGCCGTTTTCCCACACATTGCAGGGTCGGCTTGTTAATATGGATTTGGCATGTTAGTATTTACGGGGTGGCCGGATGCCCTTCCTGCCGCCACCCCACGCTCCCCGTGAGCAAATGCGTACCCCAAATGTCTGCGTATAGTGTTATATGTGTGAAAGTGTAAAGTGTTACGAAATGTTTGCGAATCGTGTAACTCAAAAATGTTCAAATGTTTGTTAAGCTTAAGGGACTTAACTACGGGGTCATCAGTCCCTAAACTTACAAACTACTTATGAACTACCTACAACTAAGGACGGCACAAATATCCATGCCCGAGGGGGGATTCGAACCCCCGACCGTAGTGGCCGTGCAGACCGTGACTGAAGCGCCTTAGTCCCCTCGGCCACCGCGGCCGGCAGTCGTGTAACTGAGGCGGGACTTGGGTACCAGCTTGGTATTCACCTAGGGGGATGTGGCAAACCGCCTAAAAACCATATCCAGGCTGGCCGGCACTCCGACCCCCTGCGTTAATCCGCCGTGCGGATTCGAACCGGGGCCGGTACACCTCCCCGTCTCGGAAAGCGGTGCGTTAGACCGCACGGCTAACCGAGCGGGTCAACTGTTTATGGGTGTTGCTATCGTTTATATTAGCAAAGTCATCCGAACATCAAGAAGCAACTGCAAAACGATTCAGATAAGATAACGGCATGGTGGGAAAATTTGTAGTTGACTCTAAATCAGGCATGGATAAACACCGCCCGCGCCCCTGCCCCGCGCACTGTGCGCAGCGGCGTGTGGGCACTGTGGCGAGCAGTTAAGTTTCCATGTTCACGTATTATATGTATACTAACCGAAACCCCGGCGTTGCCCGGGTATTTATGTATTTATTTATTCGAGCCTTGAGTTAGTACTTTTCCTATCCACTCTCTCTCTCTGTCCATCTCCTTTTTTTCCCCTAAAAACAAATTACATTTATCAGAGAATATATAACATGTCACAGGTAAAAATGCACTCGTTTCGAAGAATGCAATCACGAAATTCAACAATAATGATTGTAATAATATCACAGATTGCTCACTTGATGTAATGCGCGAAACGTCAAATCGATTTTTTTAAAGACATGTATTAAAAGAAGTTTCTTTTTTACTGCTTTATTTATTTATTCTTATATTTCCTTATTCGTATGCTTATCCTTACAGAGAAAGAGCTGAAGACATTGTAGCACGCATAGACCAAAGATGTGGTCTGTGGAATCACGTTTCGCTGGATGTAATCTCCTTGCTATAGAGTCGCAAACGTCATCGCTGGCCTTCAGTCCGAATTTTTTTGCTAATTTGACGACTTTCAACCACCATATCTTCCACCCCCTTATAGTTGTCGGCATGGAACTGTTATGGTGTACAATGGGAAACTTCGGACAACAATTACACACAGACCATTCGTTTGCGTTCTGTAGTTTTCGCTGCAGAGCGAAATACTAACACACACACACACACACACACACACACACACACACACACACACACACGTAGAATTTTATATACACCGATAACTTTCCATCCCAATATACTCCACACTTTTATCATTATCAACCCTCAAGCAACAATGCAACCAATAAAACCATTTTCAAAGAGTAAAAATAATTTTCAAAGAGTAATTATTGTTCCGCATTTCGCGTTATATTCTTAAAATGACTAAATATCTATCAGATCGCTATAAAACCGTGCCTAGAACTTTCCTAATGGATAAATTAGTAACTGTACAAATATTTAAGTCTGTGCGTCTTGTCGTTCGGACGTGATAAGCGTACACCGAACAGACATTCACATCAATATATATATATAGGTAAATAGCTATCCGATCGCCATAAAATCGTGGCTAAAGCCTTCCCCGGGTAGACATTAGTAACTGTACAAATGTTTAGCTCTTTATGTCTTGTGTTTCAGACGTGATAAACGTACACCGAACATACATTCATATTTATAGATATAGACATTAGTGGTAAAATCCCGATTATAAAAGTACTCTACGACATGCCATCTCCACTTAGTAGCCTCACTGTGTTGCAAAATATGTCTTCCCCCGTTTCCCCATTGCAGCGTTTGGCATATAGCCGTCTCACGCCCACACATGCTGCAGTGGTGGGGGAAGTAGTGCGCCCGTCAAAACGGCTCGCGTCCGAAGTGCGAATGAGTCTCTATAGGCCTTACATAAACTTAATTTTCAAATATTTATGATACTAGTTCATTTAAGAAACATAAATCTTGCAGAAGAAGTCTACTGTATATATGACGAGTGTGCAAGTACAATACTAATAGAATCAAATTTGGGCCTCAAAATTATGAAGTTTTTCTTCGTTTCGTGTTTTGGATATTTTCTAAGGCGTAGTGATTCTGCCATACAAACACTAATTGTTACTTTTGTGTCTCGCTTCCGCCCGTTGTCGTAGGTGTCGGTGGCCGAGTAGAAAGAGACCGACACAGGAATAAAGGATGCACGCGTGTGCAGGTACGGAGGTGACCAGCCAGTGGGACAGCAGGAACTAGAACACTAGGCTAAATTACAACAAGATATATATTTCGTGGAGTCTTGGTAATACTTAACTTTTACATAGTTCTTGACTGCAGAATGCTGATACATAGATTAGATAGAGGCCTGCCTAATAATGATTCCTAGTGCCTATCCGATAGCCAAGTCTTAACTGGTGCCTATCTGATTCCCGAGTGACCGATGTCGTTCAGTGGTGGCCACGAGCGGGATAGTAGCAGAGGGCGCTCGTGGCCGACGTCGTAAGAACGCCGCGCCGAGCGTGCATGGCGGCGCGCGGCGAAAGTACATGGCGCGCACTTCATAGTTGTGCGACACCACAGTTACCTAAAAAGTAACTGGTTTGTTTTACTGTTCTTCGACCACATTACAGAGCTGCGCTTCCTCTGTTACTTCGCTTACGTTGGATCTGACAGCGCAGAGCAGTGCTGTGCGGTCTCTTTCTGCAGCTCTCTCTCTCTCTCTCTCTCTCTCTCTCTCTCTCTCTCTCGCCAGCCGGCCGCGGTGTCCGAGGGGACTGAGGCGCGCCAGTCACGGTCTGCACGACCACTACGGTTGGGGGTTCGAATCCCCCCTCGGGCATGGATATTTGTGCCGTCCTTAGTGATAGCTAGTTCATAAGTAGTTTGTAAGTTTAGGGACTGATGACCCCGTAGCTAAGTCCCATAAGCTATACAAACATTTGAAACATTTCACTCTTGCGCCACTAGTGACCAGTATTTCCAGATGGCAGAGATAGAAAATACCTACAGTCTCACAAAAATGTACCTACGTTTTCCCTACCACCTCATCAATACCCCTACATCAGGGTCGTAGCCAGGATTTGGGTCTGGGAGGGGCTGAATCCATGAGTCCAGCCAGCAGATGTAAACCAACTGATTAATGTGACATGTTACAATTTTGAAAAACTTTAAAATAAATATTTGACATCATGCTTCACTTGCTAGATATGTTTTTCCAGTTTTTGATCGTTACTGATTGATTGAGTCAGGTGTGGATTATGCCGCGAATTCCAAGTGCTCTGTTACAAGAGGATTACTGATTTATTGACCACATAAGGATACATCGAGACACTATCAACCATATTGTAGGAACAGCAGTAATTATTTAGTTCACAGTCAGCACAAAAAAGGAAATCCGTCACTCTACATGATTCCATTTTCAAAAAAATAATGCTATGTTGACAACAAATATCTAACGCTTTCTGCATTATAACGTTGGCTGTCGCAAATATTTTAGCGTTTTCTTGTCAGCAGCTTCTCATTTACAAGTACTAACTAGCATACCGTCGTGACGTAAATAACAGTCTAGTCAAGGTAATAAAACGTCTTTCGTTCATGGAAACAACGAATTTTCCTTGTTCTGACATTTTCTAATACTATTTCCAAACCGACTCTCCATTCCACTGATATACATTGAAACCATCATATTTCGCATCAATTTTAATGTGTCTGAAACTAAGTTTTCAAATTAATATTGTTTACTATGAACAGAAAACAACTATGCCGTCTAAAATATCATTGGCTGCTTCAAACTTTACCACAATTGGTCGGCTTCATTTCCGCGCGCAGACAACTGTTCTGTTGGCAACATTACCCGCTAAGCCTGTGTTGGCGATTGTAAAATTTTACCAATGTACCTACGCGTTGGGGACTTTTGGATGAAAATTCCCTACATGATTTTAATGCTTAAAAGTACCTACGTGTAGGGAAAATTCCCTACGTCTGGTAACACTGCTAGCGACACACGGCCGCTGCCTGGGCTGTGGACTGCAGTGTACTTCGCTGGCGCGCCCGCCGGGCGGAAATGTTGGCCATGCCTGCTCTAAATTATCAGAAGTGTGAAGTCATAGGCCTACATACCAGCAGTAAAATAAATCCGTTACACTTCATTTACACGATAAATGGGTCAAATGTAAAGGCCGTAAATTCAACTAATTCACGCTGTGAATCAAATAGATACCTCTTGGGTAACAATAACGTGAAGTTTGAGCAGTACGTGGCCCACCGTAAGTGCTCGCGTGCATGCGAGGCATCGCGTGCGTGAATCTGGAACGTGACGGCAAATAGACGACACGCACTCGTCTTTCCTATGACCAACTCGTGCCTTACTGTGTGCTCTTCAGATAGTGAAGTATGCTACGTCGTGAGCTTACTCCAGCTAATAACACACAGAATTAGTTCATCTTTGGTGCTACTCTTTGCAGTAAGGTAAATTTCTAAGGCACACAGAGATGCTTATGCAAACACATATAGTTATTTAACCACTAATTCAGTAGATGAAACTTGTTGACACTGTTTTAAAGTGTATAGGGACAAGATTCGAACCCAGGGCTCATAGTGACTCAGCAATCATGTACGACACCCTGGCCATTTTCCCAGCTTCGTTTCTCTCCTGATTTCCACTCCTGCTATCAAATACTTATTTTATAGGATAGCCACTAATTAACTTCGGAACATCGTCATCATCAGAATCTCACTTTTGATTTGGCGTGTTTAAGCAGGCAGGAAGGACGTTCACAAATGTCCGGAAGGCTAAATATATCGAAATTACTCTGACGCACAGGAGGTTGTTATAGACGTATTGAGTCTCAACGCTGTCTTAATTCACTGCACATTTCACAGCATCTCATCTGTATCCTTATGATGGTCGACAGATGGCAATTGCAGACGCCTGGTGCCTGACAGGAAGTTAACATCATTTGATCGAGTAATTAACTCTCGAGTCACATCCCATCATTACAACAGCAGCATCAAACAGTTAAATGAATTACTGCATGCAGTTCTCACGACTTCAAATCCTGGCAGCTGACTGGCGGACAATGTTATGAAAAAAATGTTCAAATGTTTGTAGAACTTATGGGACTTAACTACGGGGTCATCAGTACCTAAGCTTACACACTACTTATGAACTACCTAAGACTAAGGACGGCACAAATATCCATGCCCGAGGGGGCATTCGAACCCCCGATCTTAGTGGCCGTGCAGACCGTGACTGGAGCGCCTCACTCCCCTCGGCCACCGCGGCCGGCAATGTTATGAAGAACGCCATTGTTACTATTGTGGTGTAGCGAACGCATTACGACGTATGGGAGGTTACCGGTGACTATTTACGCGTGTGTCGAAATATACACAGAAATGTGACGTCTGTTCTTATGTATAAATATTAGACAACACAAATTATATATATATGGTGTTACAAAAAAGTACGGCCAAACTTTCAGGAAACATTCCTCACAAACAAAGAAAGAAAATATGTTATGTGGACATGTGTCCGGAAACGCTTAATTTCCATGTTAGAGCTCATTTTAGTATTTACGGATGATGCTTTATTCCAACGTGACAAATCGTAAATTTTCACAATCAGCATGTGTGGGCTGACGAGAATCCGCACGCAATTGTGCAATCACGTCATCAACACAGATTTTCTGTGAACGTTTGGACAGGAATTGTGGGTGATGTCTTGATTCGGCCTCCACCTACGCTCACTGGAGCACGTTATCATGATTTCATACGGGATAACCTACCTGTGCTGCTACAACATATGCCTTTACAAGTACGACACAACATGTGGTTCATGCACGATGGAGCTCTTCCACATTTCAGTCGGCGTGTTCGTACGCTTCTCAACAACAGATTCGGTGACCGATGGATTGGTAGAGGCGGACCAATTCCATGGCCTCCACGCTCTCCTGACCTCAACCCTCTTGACTTTCATTTATGGGGGCATTTGAAAGCTTTTGTCTACGCAACCCCGGTACCAAATGTAAAGACTCTTCGTGCTTGTATTTTGGACGGCTGTGATACAATAGGCCATTCTCCAGGGCTGCATCAGCTCATCAGGGATCCCATGCGAGGAGTGTGTATGCATGTATCCTCGCTAACGGAGGACATTTTGAACATTTCCTGTAACAAAGTGTTTGAAGTCACGCTGGTACGTTCTGTTGCTGTGTGTTTCCACTCCATGATTAACGTGATTTGAAGAGAAGTAATAAAATGAACTCCAACATGGAAATTAAGCGTTTCCGGACACATGTCCACATAACATATTTTCTTTCTTTTTGTGTGAGGAATGTTTCCTGAAAGTTTGGCCGTACCTTTTTGTAGCACCCTGTATATATGACGGGTAGAATGATGCTTAAATTTCAATGTGGGTGTATACGAGGGTCGATTTCTTTACGGGAAACGGCTAACCATGGTCGCGAGTGAACGTGGATAATGGGCAAGGCACACAAAGATAGTAGTGTAAGATTTAAGTTCTGAATTCATGTCTTTCGAAGAATGTACGAGGATAGTTAATGCAGTTGCGATATGCACCGTATCTACGTGGCTAATGGCTCTCCGCAGCGATAGCTACGTGCGTTCATTCAGAGGGCTGACCGTCTTCCGTAATAACAATAAAAAATGACCAAAGGTTTCATCGGTCAACAGTGGGAAAGCATGACCCCACGACCGCAGCGAACCAAACTACCCAAATGAAAAAAGACAAATAGACGGAACATCTACCCAGTAAGCAGTAGACGCGGGTTAGATTCCCGGTCGGAACACAGATTTTCAATTTCTTAAAGTGAATTTAATTCAGTGCCCACAGAAAGAAACTAAAACGTCTCTAATATCTTTGATTTTATATATATATATATATATATATATATATATATATCTTTACTAGCCGTAAAGACTACATTTAAATTTTAGTAAATATCTCAAATTAGATATTGTAATTGACAGGTGAACAGAATGGAAGGGTGATACCATTCCTAATATGGAAGTATACATTTGTCTAGAAACGGAACGCTAAAGTTAGAAAACAAAGCCACCATCAGTTAAAAGAAACACAAACCGACAACCTCCATGACGAGTGACTAAAAGATCCAGATACTCTGATGAAACCTGGGTAACCTAAACGCGGATTAATATGCTGGTATTTGACTACATTTCCACCCGAAAATGTGGCTCCTCTATTGAGCGTTGCTACTCTTAGCTCAAACTATGTGGATACGTCATGAGGAAAATATTTTCAATTACACAAAAATTACGATTCAACATTTACATTAGTGAAACTTTTGTATATTATGTTCTACGCGCCATGAAACCGATAGAGACAAAATCAAAATAAAATAAAATAAAAAGTTCGTTAACCTAAGGGACCAAACTACTAAGGTTATCGGTACCTAGACCTACCACTTAAACTATCTAAATGCTAAGGACATCACACACACACACACACACACACACACACACACACACACACAGGGGCTGACTCGAACATCCGGCGGGAGTAGTCGCGCAATTCTTAGCATGGCGCCTTAGCCACGCAGCCATTCTCACGTGCAAACAAAAATAAATTTTCCAGGATTCAGTTGTAGGATTATTAATCAAGAGGACGATTTCTATCGTAATTCCTTACAAGAAACAGTTGAGTATATGTACTCAGCTGCAGTTGTTTATGATTGTTTTCCTTCGTACCTGCTTTTATCTGTAAAAACGGTTTAGACGTTTAACTGAGCAATTTAGTAAAAATTGCTTCTGGAACATTCACAATTTACAATTAGTGCTGATGTCAGTCATAGCTACAAATTATTTAAAAAAAATGCTCAAATGTGTGTAAATCTATGAGACCAAACTACTGTGGTCATCAGTTCCTAGACATACAAACTACTTAAACTAACCTAAGGACAACACCACACAAACTCACTCCCGAGGGAGGACTCGAACCTCCGAAGGGAGCGGTCTCCGAGTCTCTGACATGGGGCCTAGAACCGCACGGTCAAATTATTTATGATTATTTGAACTCGTTTTGAGTTTACAGTGTGGTCCCAATTTTAGTATTACATTTTTGTTGAAGATTATTCGTTTTTGCTAAGATGATGCATAGAGAATACCTCGGACTGAACGACCCTCAGCCATCCAAAAGACGAATTTCACTATTCATTTTAACCGAGTATAAGAAATCCTTCAGGGACAGGTCAAACATATGGAAACACTACAAGAAATTTGTTCATAAACATAAAAGCTGAAGCAAGTTAAGCATTAACAGCGTTTTGTGTTGTTCCTGGTGTTTCTACAGGAAAATAAAAATGTTTGTAAATGTATGGGACTTAACTGCTTCGGTTATTAGTCCCTAGGCTTACAAACTACTTAAACTAACTTATGCTAAGAACAACACATACACCCATGCCCGAGGGAGGACTCGAATCTCCGACGGCGAGCAACCGCTCACTCCGCAGCAAGGCGCCTTCGAGCGTGGGCAGACTGGTGCTGCTTGTTCCATACGGATTTTCGGGGATGATTCTGTCATGTGTAGAGAAGACACAATGATGGAAACTTGTAGCGAAATGCAGGAAGATCTACATACATACTCCTAAAGGTGCGTGGCGGAGAGTACCACGCACTGGTGGACTAAGGCGTTCGGAGGCCCGGGGCGGCGGCAAAACAAAATGAGGCCCCCCGTCCACTTGGAAATATATGTTTTACTATAAGAAAAGTAACTTTTGAGATTTTGGAGTCCCACAGGACGAGAGGAATGGGACAGTCTAAATAAACGAGCTTTCGAAATTTGGTGGCCCATAACGAGAAGCAATGGGCGCCTAAAAAAAAAAAAAAAAAAAAAAAAAAAAAAAAAAAAAAAATATTTAAAAAAAGTTATTTGACCCCCCCCCCCCCCCTAGACTAGAGGGCTGCCCACTCTGCCCCCCCCCCCCCCACCCATTTGTTCGCCGCTGGTACCACTACAAGTTACTTGCTTTCCTGGTCCACTCCCAAATAGAACTAAGGAAAAACGAATACTTGTATGCATCCGTACGGACCCTATTCACTCTAATCTCATCCTTGTGGTCTTTACGCGATAAGTAGGTTGGCGGCAGTAGAATCGATCTGCAGTCCGTCTCAAATTCCGACAGCGTATTGTGCAGATAGTGGCAACTGGACTTCACTATAAACAAGTCTAACATACTGCAAATATAAAGAAAGAAAGAGCTTTTAGTTTATGATTACGCAATTTCAGAACAGACACTGAAAGCTGTAACCTCCATACAATATTCGAGAATATGCATACACAGTGGTTTGAAATGGATCGACCACAAAATGACTCTAGAGTAAGGAGCATGAAAGACTGAGTTTCGTTGGAAGAATCCTTTGGAAATGTAGCGCGACAAGAAACCAAGTCACTTAAAACCACTCGTTCGACCAATACTCGAATATTAGCCGTTACTCTGGGACTGGTAACAGGTGGGGTTGATTGAGGAGATAAAGAAGAACCAGCGTACAGCTGCACAATTTAATTGAATGCCTCTACTTCAGTTTAATATCTTTAATAGATATCGAGGCAAAATATGTCTCTGGACATTGTTTATTTGATAGTTATATATCACCTATGCCTGAGATATAAGGCAGGATGGTTCCTGCTGTGGCGTCTCCATCGATTGCAATGCCTGCTACGTATCGAGATGCAGCGGCACCACTACAGCCAAGGAGGTTAGAATACAAGGAGACGCCCTTACGCTGAAAAAGTGAAGCCTGCTTCCGCCATATTGCTAAGTTTTGGAGAAGGGTTCGTATTGTATAACTAATGTTATCTGTCACTTAAAACAGAAATAAGACGTTTGACGGTTCGGCCGTGATGTACTACGTGTTAAAAGAGTACAAAATAGCCGTTAAAATTTAAGTTTTCAAATATAATATGATGAGTGTTTATTACTATTTATTCAAGAATGTATATTGTTTGAAAGTACATACTTCGCTGTGACTGTCAGTCCAATGCATTAACAGTAAGAGGGTCGACTTAACGCATAGTTTTAACGGAGAAATAGCATTCCAACACTGACCAAGATGGTGGACAGGCTTAAACTGACGTATGCGCTCTGGATAGATAATGTCATCTCCGTTTATTCTAACCTCCTTTGTCCCGGCCAACCAGAGCTGGAAGGGCACGTGGGTGAGCTATGGACTGCAAGCGCCGACACTTCTGGTTGTGACGCGTTTAGGACTGTTCAGTTGGGGACAACTCCAAATATACACTAATTGTAGTATGCCGTTGTATTGCATAATTCTGTTAACACGTTATTGCGACTTTAGTACTGCAACGAGTAAAGTTAAATGTTACTGTTATTTGTGTGCACTTTGTGACTGAACTGTGGAATCCTGTACGTTACGTAAAGTAGGCAACTGACTGTTGCACCCACGTCAACTCAGGCTGTCTTACTTTCAGAATCAGGGCACTATTAATTTGTAGCGGACCGTTTCGCAGTTAGAAATACCGGAGTGTGCGTTGATATGATACTTTGTGACAGATTAAAATTGTGTGCCGGAACCGGGACTCGAAACTGGGACCTTTGCCTTTCGCGGGCAAGCACTATACCACTGAGCTACCCCGACACGACTCACGGACCGTTCTCATAACTTTACTTCCGCCAGTACCTCGCCTCCTACTTTCCAAACTTCAAAGAAGTTCTCCTGCGAACTTGCAAGACTAGCACTCCGGGAGAAAGGATATGCTGGAGACATGGCTTAGCCACAGCCTAAGGGATGTTTGGAAAGTAGGAGGCCAGGTCCTGGTAGAAGTAAAGTTGTGAGGACGGTCCGGAAGTCGTGTCGGGATAGCACAGGGGAAGAGCGCTTGCCCAAATCAAATGTTCAAATGTTTGTACAGCTTATGGGACTTAACTATGGTGTCATCAGTCCCTAAACTTACAAACTACTTATGAACTAGCTAACACCAAGGCCGGCACAAATATCCATGCCCGAGGGGGGATTCGAACCCCCGACCGTAAGCGCTTGCCCGCGAAAGGCAAAGGTACCAGGTTGGAGTCCCGGTCCCAGCACACTATTTTAATCTGCCAGGAAGTTTCGTATCAGCAGAGACTCCGCTGCAGAGTGAAAGTTTCATTCTGGAAACATCCCTTAGGCTGTGGCTAAGCCATGTCTCCACTATATCCTTTCTTCCAGGACTGCTAGTCTTGCAAGGTTCGCAAGAGAGCTTCTGTGAAGTTTGGAAAGTAGGAGGCGAGGTACTGGCAGAAGTAAAGTTGTGAGGACGGCCCGTGAGTCGTATCGGGATAGCTCAGGGGTAGAGCCCTTGCTCGCCAAAGGCAAAGGTCCCAGGTTCGAATCCCGGTTCCGGCACATAATTTCAATCTGCAATTTGCAGAAATAAAGTCTTCAAGATATTATGCCTGTGACGAGTTTTGGCAATGTTTCCGAAATATTTCGCATCGATCGCATTGTTTCTAGTCGCCTGGTGACATATGACACTTACTTGTTTCATATTGTAGTGTAATTTATAGACGATATTGTTGTTGTGCTACTATAATTTATCGCTTGTGGTTGCTCGTTTGGTGTGTAACTAAGGTAGGATAGATTGTATTTTATTTTTTGGAAATTTTCTATGAAACTGTTGGTGTTGCGAATTTCCGTTTGTTCGTTTAATATTTGTTCTGGGTGTTTAGTCATGTGAATATATAATTATTTTTCTCCTAAAATGTCCATTAGATGTCCTTTGGAGACAATATTCAAAATTGTGAGATTTCTCTCTTTACTTTCAGTCGAATGTTTACTTTCTCTGAGGTGTGCCGTATGATGAAATATTATTTTCGCTTGTATTTATTTGTTCTCTATATCTATTTTTAAAAAGTCTGCTTGTCTGTACAATGTAGGCTTTGCCACATTTACTGCATTCGATTTTTGTAAACTCCAGACTGGCCATAACGTTGAGTTTTTTCCCTATTTTTTGTATCACTTTCGCTCCTAATGCGCTGTTGTTATAGAAGCCTATTTTAAGATATATTATCTACAATATATACTCTTCCTGGATTTCACGCTCTTGCGCTGGGCCTGTAACCACCAGACAGTACAACAATGAAATTTAGAAATAATACCATAACAACGTTATGGATCACCATGTTGTTTTTGTTCTGAGTCAATGAAGAAAGTGCATGGACATTATCTGAAGTTTATGGCTCTCCCATATTCCAGTAAGACTTTTCAACTGTGACTATTCCAATAGTGTGTTTTCACTTCTGTTCACTGACGTAAGTGCCTATTGAACTCGTCCACTGCGATAGGCAGGCAGTGTTTCGCAACCCTTGCTCTTGTAATACAGAAAGTTTGCGTCGTGAAAATTATTCCGTTTTCAGTTGTTAGCCGTAGCATGTAAAATGATCGGCGTATGTGTTTAAATTGTACACAACTGTTGCAGTAAAGTGTGTCTACCGTTTGTACGTCTAAAGTTTGAATGTTCAAATTTTTGTAAATGTATGGGACTTAACTGCTCGGTTATTAGACAGTAGCTTACAAACTATCTAAACTAAATTAAATTAACCTAAGGACAACACATACAGCCATGCCCAAGGGAGGACTCGAACCTCCGACGGCGAATGGCCGTGCGCACCGCAGCGCGGCTCCTCACTGCGTACGGCCGCGGTGGCCGAGGGGACTGAGGCGCGTCAGTCACGGTCTGCACGGCCACTACGGTCGGGGGTCAGAATCCCCCCTCGGGCATGGATATTTGTGCCGTTCTTAGTGATAGCTAGTTCGTAAGTTCAAATGTTTGTTACGCTTATGGGACTTAACTGCGGGGTCATCAGTCCCTAAACTTACAAACTACCTATGAACTACTTACGAACTAGGACGGCACAAATATCCATGCCCGAGGGGGGATTCGAACCCCCGACCGTAGTGGCCGTGCTGACCGTGACTGAAGCGCCTCAGTCACCTTTTTTTTTTTTTTTTTTTTTTTTTTTTTTTTGTTCTATGCGTAGTTCTGTTTGTTGCGGACGCTGATCGTTTTTGTTCGTTGTTGTTCGATGTATTGTTGGCTCAGCTTTTTTATTACAGAGAGCGTTGAGCCCTCTGACCGGGCGCGCTGAGCCACGGCGCCCGGCGGTCACCTCGGCCACCGCGGCCGGCAGTTCGTAAGTAGTTTGTAAGTTTATGGACTGATAACCCCGTAGTTAAGTCCCATAAGCTTTACGAACATTTGCTGCGGCGTCTAAAGTTTGAGACAGATCTAGCGATATTGTCGCTGAGTGTAAACGCCTAGTCCAAAATTGGAATAACCTCTTCTTATCCCTGCTGTTATTTGGTACTGTATCCACGATGTCCATCTGATTGCTATGCATTTGCCGAGTTATTAATGTTTGCAGCAGATGCAACGGTCATTCGTATTCGAAGAGAATACTCAAACGCTGGTGTAGTAGAGGTCCGCAACTTTGATTTATGACCCTTACACTATAAATCTAGCCAGTGACTCACAATTTGTCACACACCTGAACAAAACTGACTAATCAGTAACGAAACTTGTTTTATATATTTGAGATATATACGCATTATTGCTACGAATGAAATAAGTATACTAAGAAATGTGACAAGCTTTGTTGCTTGAAATGCATGTGTCATTGGGCAATAAAATTGACTGATAAATTTCCTATGATTTACTAAAAATTAAATGTTTTTCTCAAATTTTTTTTCAGTCTCTTTTTATCGAAATTTTTGTTGTTGTTGTTTTGGCTTTAAATCAGAGCTACACGAAGTTGTTAAGCTTCCACTTTTTAAAGGCGACAAGATGTAAGGGTGTATAATTACATTCCTGCCTAAACTATATTCTACAATACTTTATACAGGGTACCTTATCGTGTATATTCGTGCATCATCCGCAGATGGATGAGCACTCTCTCTATGTATTTTTAACCTTGCTATGTGGCAGGGCGAGAGGGATTGCAATATGTCTGGTTCAAGTGTCGTCGCCAAGTGTTTCACAACAACAGAATTGAAAGTTAATCTATTTCTGCTGCTACCTCTAACATCTAGAATTATACAGGGTGTTTCACTAAGTGTGTTTGCCTCTGTAACTTATAAAATAATAGGTGACGGGAAATTTTAATGCGGTAGGTCAACATAAGAAATGTTACACTTTCTGCGGAGCTATGAACATAGTTTATTGTATCATATTCCACAGAGCTACAGCACAAAGATATAATTTTTTTAATGGAACAATAGTTTTTCTATCGTGCATTGGAATCGTTGAAACCAGCTGCGTCCAAATCAACTTAAACTATATTCCTATCACTGTTAGTTTGGGAGCTACAACCCTTCAAAGTTTCAGGGGCAGATCCCACACGCTGTACATAACACATGGCTGTGTGGTGGGTGATGGATGTTATGGCGGTGGGAAGTTGATTTACATGAGATGTTCAAATGTGTGTCCATATTCCTCAATGCATAATGCAATGCGCCGTCGAAAGGATCTGCGGACGAGATGTTACATCGCCGGTGTGACGGAGCGACATGCGTCCTCGATGCGCCGTTTTAGATCATCTGGGGATGTGGGCTCAGTGACATAAACACGATCCTTTAGATATCCCCACAAAAAGAAATCTACTGGTGTTAAACCGGGCGACCTTGCGGGCCATGAATGAGGACCATGGCGCCCCAACCCACTTTCTGCAAACCTGTTGTTTAGTTCTTCCACAACAGCACTCGTAGAATGGGTTGGGTGACCATCGTGCTGCATCCACATGTGGACTCTCGTGTGTAGACACACATGTTCAAGGAGACCAACCAAACTGTCGGCTATAAAAGCGCGTTATAACTCACCTGTCAGTGTACCTGGGAAGTAGTGTGGACCGATGATTTCATCCCCAAGAATTCCACACCACACGTTAATAGACCACCTACGTTGACGGTCGACAGGTCGTACCCACCGAGGATTGTCTGCGGCCCAGTAGTGCATGTTATGGCGATTCACTGCACCATAATTTCTGAACATGGACTCATCAGAAAATATAACACTTTGTAAAGACTCCAGCGTGAAATTACGCATGGCCCGCTCACAGAATGTCACTCTTGCACGGAAATCGTTCCCATGCAGCTCCTGGGTCAGTGACAGGCGGTACGGGTGAAACCTGTGGCCGTGTACTATACGCCACACAGATGTGAGACTGACACCAGCGACTGCAGCAACGGCTCGTAAGCTGACATGAGGATCGTGATGTAGTGCAGGTAAAACAAACACCTCCGTCTCCTCACTTCTTGCAGGTCTTCGTCTGTTACTGCGGCGCATTACCTAGCTGCCTGTTTCCCGAAATCGTTGTTCGGCACGTAAGAACGTAATGGCTGCCGGGACTCTTCGCCTAGGATATCTCACGGCATACTCCGTGGCTGCTTCATTGGCATCGTATCGGCACTTGCCGAACATCAGCAACATGTTAACGTACTCGTTGTTCGTGTATGCCATCGTCATCCGATGTCAGTAACTGTGGTATATCGAGCCCCGGTTGTTTGTGTAGCTCCAACTGTCGGGTATACGGCCGTGTGCGGCGACAGTCGCATCGAGGAAGCTTCTCGCTCCCTGACACTGGCGACGTTACAACTCGGCCGCACCACATTTAGAAGACGCATTGCATTATGCGCAGCGTTTGTGGTATCTGCCCCTGAAACTTTGAAGGGTTGTAGCTCCCAAACTAACAGTGATAGGAATGTAGTTTAAATTGATTTGGAAGCAGCTGGTTTCAACGATTCCAATGCACGACAGAAAAAAACTATTGTTCCATTTAAAAAATTATATCTTTGTGCTGTAACTCTTTGGAAAATGATACAATAAACTATGTTCATAGCTCCGCAGAATGTGTAACATTTCTTGTGTTGACCTACCACATTAAAATTTCCCGTCACCTATTTAAGTTACAGAGGTAAACACACTTAGAGAAACACCCTGTATATGCTGCCATCTCACTATTACCACGCGTCGTTCGGAGAGTACGTTACTGGTTGACTCCTTGTTTATGCCCCACCACTAGTGTAAAGGGGGGGGGGGGGGCGGAATCTACGCCGCTGGCTGTGATTCATTAAGATGCTATTCTGGAAAAGCAGTCTTTGTTTCAGCTCCACTGTTCCGGAATACTAGTTCATTGTTTGTGTTTTAACTAGCGGTGTCACTAATGACCCTTATTATTTGCTCTCAGGAAACAGACAATCGCTTCTCATTGTTTCACAATACTCGACAGACCTTTAACCACTATTAAAAATTTTATTTTTGGAATAATCATCAGTTGTTCTCACTAAGCACGTGATTGCAGACGTATTGATTTCGTAGTTATTGTTCAATGCATAATTTATCGTAGGTGTACAGGCTTTGGGCTGGCCAACAATCTGCAATTTGGACAATAACCAAAACACACCCACACGTGCCATTCGTACAATGAAATAAATTAATAAATTATATCTAGTACAAATTCATACTGAGAAAAACTGTGCCAAATATCTACATTTACTTTGTAGGTTGTGTGCCATTTTCACTTCCTCCCCATATGCCAGACGCCACGGTTTTCCAGTTGTCTAGGGTGCAACTGCTATGGTCCTGAAACCTGGAGGGGCGCTACAGCCGATGTACTGTTAGCTAAAACACTTTAGTTCAAATGTTTGTAGAGCTTATGGGACTTAATTACGGGGTCATCAGTCCCTAAAATTACAAACTACTTATGAACTACCTTATACTAACGACGGCACAAATATCCATGCCCGAGGGGGGATTCGAACCTCCGACCGTAGTGGCCGTGCAGACTGTGACTGACGCGCCACAGAACGCTCGGCCACCGCGGCCGCCACACTTTAGTTAATCGTCTGCTACCAGTGCTACCAGTGCCGAACTGAGCTGAACTGTCCCAAAGGGGCCCTCAAGCGTTGAACACTTACTGACAGCAATATTGTCAATAATATATTGTAAAATCTTCAATACATTTCAGTGGTCCCCACACAATCAATAATATTGTCATTATTTTCAGTTGCCGATACAATATCGTGAGGGCAATAACTTATGTCGGACCGTGAGAAAATCATACACCGTTTTCTAGAAGAAAAAAAGACAACCGAGAACTACGAAAAGGTCATATGGGCTCGTAAATGCTTAAAGAAAAGGGATGATTTTCGCGTGTGGACCGGCTGACGGAAATCGGAATCATTTACTCGAAAGATTTCTTAAATTATTTTCGAATGATCTCAGAGTCATCCCACAAATTACTTACGACGTAACGAGACAAAATCGAAAAGCAAGCCTCAGATAAACTCTTCATCGGCTGAAATTGCGGGTAAGTGTAACTTTACGATTTTTGGCCACGGGAAGGTCATTTAAAAGTTTGAATTTCAGTGCAGTTGTGTCCGCTAATACGATTAGTAAAATTCTCATTGAAACCCACGAAGCAGTTACGTAATTTATTTTCTTTTTAACGTCCTCTATTTTTCCTTCCGGATACTGCAGGTGATAAATTTCAAAAATGTTTGTAGAGCTTATGGGACTTAACTACGGGGTCATCAGTCCCTAAGCTCACAAACTACTTATGAACTAGCTAATACTAAGGACGGCACAAATATCCATGCCCGAGGGGGGATTCGAACCCCCGACCGTAGTGGCCGTGCAGACCGTGACTGGAGCGCCTCAGTCCCCTCGGCCACCACAGCCGGCATAAATTTCAAGTAATTGCTTATAACCATCAAGCTTCTAGCTACCATCCAGATCTCTGTGTCTAGAGGCATTGATTGCTCTTATAACATTCGGTAAACTGTACCATTAATTATTCACTCATATTTCCTGCCAGATGTAGATTCATTCAAAGCATATCGAGATAGAAACGGCACACTAGCGCGCTGAGGCTGTTTCGATAAACACTGTAAACATCTAAACAACGAGTATTGTCAAACCGTAAAATATTTTTGGGACCATCAATACTGCTCTGTCAATATTTACTGTATTGATAATACGTCAATACTCAAGGCGCAGACGGTCAATGTATCTACATATACATACAGACTCCACAATTCATCCAAAGGTGCGTGGCGGAGGGTACCCAGTATCACTACTAGTTACTGGCTTTCCTGTTCCACACCCATAGAGATCGAGGGGAAAACGAATACCTGTATACATCCGTATGAGCCCTATTCATTCTAATCTGAGCCTTGAGGTCTTAACGCGAAATGTAGGTTGACGGCAGTAGAATCATTCTGCAGTCCGCCTCAAATTCCAGCCCTCTAAATTTCTCCAACAGCGCTTCTTGAAAAGAAGGTCGCCTCCCCTCCAGCGACTCCCAGTTGAGTTCCCGAAGCATTTCAGTAACACTCGCGCCTTGATCGTTCCTCGCCGCCCATCTCAGAACTGCCTCTATGTCCTCCTTTAACCGATTTCTTCCCAAAAATAGAAATTGTGAAACAGTGTTATATTTAGTCATCAGGTTATCTTTAGAATAACTGAAATAACATTACAAATATTACAAACTAGCAGTATGTGTTGTAATTTGCACCACCCATAATGTTGCGCTGTTTCCTAGTAAAAAAAAAAAAAATATAGAAAAAATTAGTTTTTGTGATCACATTCTTCTATTTATTCAAACTGTGCAATATTGTCTATTATATGATAACTCTGACTTACAATGATGGTATCACTCATGAAATATTGAAAAACACTCTGTGTGAAGCTGAACTTGACATTTCTTGTGTATGTAGATCGTCTGACGTTTGTAAATCTTGCAGTGTTAAGGTAATTGTGAAACATTAACACATATACAGAGAACTCGTGAATGCCTTTTAACACATGAGTGGTGAGTTTTGTACAGTAACTCCATTTCGACTGCATTTTGTAAGGCTAAATTTTGTGTTTCGTGTACGCAACACTGGGAAGAAATGGGTTAAACAGATCTGGAGGGGATCCAAAACACTTGGGCAATACTCAATACGGGGGCGTACAAGCGTTTTATATGAGGTCTCCTTTACAGGCGAATCACACCTTTCCAAAATTATCCCAATAAACATTGACGCAATGTCAATATAATGACGATAACATTAAACGTGCGAGGGTCCCTTAAGTGATGGGTTATTCGTACGGCATACATCGATAGCTGCGGTTTTTCCACACAGTGATGTTTAAATGTTAGCCTGACAAATTTATGAAAACACCGCTTCTCTCGATCATCAAGTACAGGCCGTCAGCCACTGATTTGTTCAGTTGGGGGGAGGGGAGGCGTCTAGAAGTAATGTCTGGTGAGATTTCTCATTCCCGGCACACTATTGACACTTTGGATCTCGTAATATTGAATTCCTTCGCAAACGATTTCGAAACAGAATGTCCCAGACCTCTAGCTGCAATTACCATGCCGCATTCAAAGTCTGTTCATTTCCGTAGTGCGATAATAATCACGCCAGAAACCTTTCCACCTGATCAGCGGACTGAAAATGGCAGCAATACAATCGCCATTTGTATCTGTGCCTACAACTTTCCCAAAGCTTTTTAACGTTTGTAAACCTAAGGGACAAAATTACTGAGATCATCGGTCCATAGACTTACAAACTACTTGAACTAACGTAAGGTAAGGGACAACACACACACACACACACACACACACACACACACACACACACACACACACGCCCCAGGGGGATTCGAACCTCCAGCGGGAGCGGTTCCGTAATCCGCGACTTGCCGAGGCCATTCACACTCGGCCCTTCACTAGAGAAGACGAAGCAAATACTCCATTAATTCGTATCAAGAACAGTTTCCAGCATGCTTAACTTAGAAGTAGACACCCCTGGCGCATTAAAACAAATCACTTAACAAATGTAAGTCTCCGGGCCCCGATTTTATACCAAGTAGGTACCTTTCAGAGTACGCTGATGCAATAGCCTCTATCATATATAACCGTTCGCTCAGCGAACGTTCCGTATCCAAAGACTGGAAAGTTGCAGAGGTCTCTCCAATATTCAAGAAAGGTAATGGAAGTGATTCGCAAAATAACAGGCCCATATCATTGACGTCGGTTTGCGGCAGGATTTTAGAACATATACTTTCCTAAAATACTATGAACTACCTCGAAGAGAACGTCGTGTTGACACATATTCAACGCGTATTCAGAAAGTATCGTTCTTGTGAAATACAGCTAGCTCTTTATTCACATGATGTGTTGAGTGCTATCGACAAGGGAATCAAACAGATTCTGTATTTCTAGATTTCCGGAAGGCTTTTGACACTATACCTCACAAGCTTCTTCTAATCAAATTGCGTGTTCGTGGAATATCGCCACAGTTGTGCGATTGGATTCGTGATTTCCTGCGCATTGTGGGATCCACACCATGTGGGGATGACGGACGATTTAGAGAAAATTGAAAGAAGGGCAGCCTGGTTTGTATTATCGCGATATTGGAGAGAGTGTGTCATGGAAATAGGACATTATTTCTTGCGGAGATCTATTTGTGAAATTTCTTTCACCAACTTTCTCTTCTGAATGCCAACATATTTTGTTAGCACCCGCCTACGTAGGGAGACATGATCATCATAATAAAATAAGAGATGTCAGATAGGAAACAGAAAGATTTAGGTGTTCCTTTTTCCCGCGAGCTATTAGAGAATGGAACTACAGATAAATATCATAAAAGCGGTTCCTCGAATCCTCTGTCGTACACTTCAGTGTGACTTGTAAAGTATCCATGTAGATGTAGATGTAGAAGACGTTTGTCTCTTCAGCGTACTTGTTCAAATGTTTGTAATCCTATGGTACCAAACTACGTTGGTCATCAGTCCCTAGTCTTACAAACTACTTAAACTAAATTAAACTAACCTAGGACAACACACACATACATGCCCGAGGGAGGATTCGAACTTCCGACGCGGGAGGCTTCGCGATCCGTAACCTGGCGCTCCAGACCGCTCGGCTACTCTCGCGCGGCAGTGTACTTGATTACCAATGTGCATAAAGAGGTCACTTATCGTTGGGTATGAAAAATCCGACAAACAGACGAGAGGAAGACTGATTACGGTTTCAGACAACGACAGTGAATGCAATGGACAATGAGAAGCTCACTTGGAGGAGAATGGGTCCAGCGTTGAATGTGTCAACACGACGTTCTCTTCGAGGTAGTTCATAGTATTTGAGGAAAGTATATGTTCTAAAATCCTACCGCAAACCGACGTAAGTGATATGGGCCTGTTATTTTGCGAATCACTCCCATTGCCTTTCTTGAATATTGGAGAGACCTCTGCAACTTTCCAGTCTTTGGGTACGGAACGTTCACTGAGCGAACGGTTGTGTATGATAGGGACTATTGCATCAGCATACTCTGAAAGGTACCTACTTGGTATACAGTCGGGACCCGGAGACTTACATTAGTTAAGTGATTTGTTGTAATACGTCAGGGGTATCTACGTCTAAGTTAGGCATGCTGGAAGCTGTTCTTGATACGAATTATGGAGTATTTGTTTTGTCTTCTCTAGTGAAGGGCCGGGTGTGAATGGCTTCGCCAAGTCGCCAGAGGTTCGAGTCCCCCTGGGGCTTTGTGTGTGTGTGTGTGTGTGTGTGTGTGTGTGTGTGTGTGTGTGTGTGTGTGTGTGTTGTCCCTTACCTTGCGTTAGTTTAAGTAGTTTGTAAGTCTGTTAAAGGGGACATCTCCACCAGCCTTGATTTGCGAATGCTGCTTAAAATCTGAACATCTTTTTCTGGACGGAGTATGAGTTTTGTTCCTCCTTAGTACGAGTTGAATGTAACTTGCAACCTTGGGGTCTCACGGAAATATCTCGCTTGTTCCTAGCAAATTATAATACGCGGTTCATCTTCAGAAATTTTCACGAACTGAAAAAAATGATGACGATTAACTGGTATCGCTAATGTTTTGTTACGGCAGACGCGCCTACTAAAAACGTCGTCAGATACGAGCCGCGGGAAAAATAGTCGCCTGGGAACCGCTTCCTGCGGAAGGTCAGTACAATTCCAACACCACTGACGCAAGTGGAACTTCCACGATTCGTTATATTATCCACTGACCTTCGAGAGCTGCAGTAAAGCGGTGGGCGTCCCCAGGAGCGCAAATACGCGTGCCAGTCCTGTTCCAGATTTTTCACTTGGGAACGGCAGCTCCTAGTACAGCGACCTCAAGTGATGTAACATATTACATCCAGCTCGGCTAGTTCAGAATGAGTTAAATAAAGCCGAAAGACAATAATAGAAATGTTGGGTTATCGTTCAATAGATGGCAGTATCGTCAGAAATAAGTAGGCTCTCACTGAAAAATTCGGAACCTCGGTGGTTCAAATCCACCTCCGGCTGTCCAGATTTAGGTTTTCCGTGATTTCCTTAAATCACTCCAGGCAAATGCCGGGATGCTTCCTTTCAAAGGGCACGGCCTATTAACTTCTCCATCCTTACTAAACACCGAGCGAGATGGCGCAGTGGTAAGACATGGGACTCGCATTCGGAAGGATGGTGGTTCAAATCCATCTCCTGCTATCCAGATTTGGGTTTCCCGTGTTTTCCCGAAATCACTCCAGGCAAATGCTGGGATGGTTCCTTACAAAGGGCACGCCCGATTTCCTCCCACAGCCTTCCCCGAAAATCCGAGCGTGAGCTCCGTCTCTAATGACCACGCTGTCGACGGGACGTTAAACCAAGCTTCCTTCCTTCCTTACCAAACATCCGAACGTGAGTTCAGTCACGGATCACACGCACGGATAGTTTTTGTCAGGAACCGGGAAGGAAACGGGCCGCGTCCCTTTGAAAGGAACCACCCCGGTATTCGCGTGGAGTGATTTAGGAAAATCACGGAAAACATAAGTTTGAATGGCCGGATGTAGATTTGAATTACCGGCCCTCGCAATGTGAGTCCAGTGTGTTACAATTTTTCAATTGCGCCACCTCTCGGTGGACCATAGTGCAACTGGGTATCATTTCGTTCAAGCTCACTGTCAGGGACTCAAACGAAATACAATGCGTTAGCAGGTTTTAATATAATCTGCATGTCTATATACACTCCGCAAGCCACCTTATCGCTGCGGAGAACGTGGCTGCTCGTCATCGGAGGTTTGAGTCCTCCGGGGCATGGGTGTGATTGTTGTCCTTAGGTTATTTTACATTGAGTTTAAGTGGTTTGTAAGTATAGGGACTGATAACCATAGCAGTTTGGTCCAATGGAGAGAAATCTTCAGAAGTAAGAGTGATGTCAGGTGTACGACAGGGGAGCCTCGTGGGTCCGTTGCTGTTCACGATATATATAAATGACCTTGCGGATAACATCGGAAGTTCACTGAGGCTTTTTGCTTATGATGCAGTAGTGTATAGCGAGATTGTAACAATGGAGGATTGTACTGAAATGCAGGAGGATCTGCATCGAATTGATGCATTGTGCAGGGAATGGCAATTGAATCTCAAAGTAGACAAGTGTAATGTGCTGCGAATACGTAGAAAGAAAGATCCTCATTTAGCTACACTATAGCAGGTCAGCAACTGGAAGCAGTTAATTCCATAAGTTATCTGGGAGTAGGCATTAAGAGTGATTTAAAATGGAACGACCATATAAAATCAATCGTCGGTAAAGCAGATGCCAGACTTAGTTTGATTGGAAGAATCCTAAGGAAATGCAGTACGAAAACAAAGGAAGTAGATTACAGTACACTTGTTCGCCCACAGCTTAAATGCTGATCACCGGTGTGGGATCCGTACCAGGTGGGGTTGATAGAGGAAGTAGAGAAGATCCAACGGAGAGCAGCGCGCTTCGTTACAGGATCATTTGGTAATCGTGAAAGCGTTACGGAGATGATCGATGAACTCCAGTGGAAGACTCTTCAGGAGAGACGCACTGTCGCTCGATTCGGGCTTTTGTCGAAGTTTCGAGGGCATACCTATACCGAGGAGTCTAGCAGTATAGTGCTCCCTCCTATGTAGGATGAAATCAGACAGATTAGAGCCCACACAGAGGCATACCGACAATCTTTCCTTCCGCGATCAATAGGTGACTGGAATAGGAGGGAGAACCGATAGTGGTACTCAGGGTACCCTCCGCCACACACCATGCGGAGTATGAATGTATATGTAGATGTAGAATAGGTTTACAAACATTTGAACATATTGCAGAGGGTTTATTGTATCACTAATAACCATTTACTTTCGTGTTCCACTATCGAAGAGTGACGGAAGACACGTACCTATTTACCTCGGCATGAGATTTAATTTATTTTATCTTCGTGGGTCTTACGGAGAAGATACCTTCGCGTCAGGAGACCCAACGCTCATTCTCTAAATGTTCCCAGTAAAGTTCCGCGGAAATATCGTCGTCTTATCTCTAGGGATTCCCGTTTGAGATCGCTAAGCATCTCTATAATGCTCGCGTGTTGATCACCAACTGGTTACGAATCTAGCAGCCCGCTTCTGAATGACTTCGACGTCTGCCTTTAATTCCACCTGGTAAGGATCACAAACATTCGAGCAGCATTCAATATTGGGACGCAGTAGTGTTCTATTTGCTCTCCCATTTGTAGCCAAGCGACACTCTCACAGATTTTTCCCAATAAACCAAAGTCGACTAAGTGCTCTTCCGTAGCTACATAAACGATATAGGAGGAAATATGAGCCGTCTTCTTAGGATGATTGCAAATGACGATAACTTACGCACTACTTACATTTACATTTACATACGTACTCCTCAATCCACCCAAAGTTGCGTGGCGGAGGGTGCTCAGTACCACTACCAGTTACTTGTTATCCCGTTCCACTCCCATATAGACCGAGGGAAAAACGAATGCTTGTATGCATCCGTACGAGCCCTAATCACTCTGATCTTATCCTTGTGGTCTTTACGCGAAATGTAGGTCGGCGGCAGTAAACTCTTTCTGCACTCCGACTCAAACTCCGGACCTCTATATTTCTTCAACAGTGCTTCTCGAAAAGAACGTCGCCTTTCCTCCAGAGACTCCCATTTGAGTTCCCGAAGTATTTCAGTAACAGTCGCGCATGGATCGAATCTACCAGTTTACAAACCTTGCCCTCCTCTGAACTGCCTCTGTGTCCTTCTTTAAACTGATCTGATGGGGATCCCAAAGACTTGAGTTGTACAAGCGTTTTATATGCGGTCTCCTTTACAGACGAATCACACCTTCCCAAAATTCTATCAATAAAGCGAAGTCGACCATTTGCCTTCCCCTCGACTGTAGTTATACGCTCGTTCCATTTCATATGACTGTGCAGCGTTACGTCTAGGTATTTAACTGACGCGACCCTGTCAAGCAACACACTACTAATGCGGACCCACGAAATTACAGACCTATACCATTGATACCTATTTGCTGTTGCATTCTTGAACATGTTCTAAGTCATAATATAGTAAATTTTCTGGAGACGGAAAAATTCTGTACATGCATCAGCAAGGCTTTAGGTAGCATCGATCGTGCGAAAACCAGCTTGCCCTTATCTCTCATGACATCTTGCGTCCTATGGATGAAGGGCAACAGGCAGAATAATTCATATTTCTGGATTTTCGAAAGGCGTTTGAGACGGTACCGCACTACAGACTGCTAACGAAGGTACGCGATTATGGAATAGGTACCCAAATATGTGAGTGGCTTGAATATTACTGAAATAATAGAACCCAGTACGTTGTCCTCGATGGCGAGTGTTCATTAGAGACTAGGGTATCGTCAGCGGAGCCCCAAGGAAGTGTGATAGGACTGCTATTATTTTCTATCTATTTTTCCCTCCAGGTCGCAAATTTTATCTATGGAACAAGGAAGCTGAATTAAAGTTTGTGACGTGGAGGGAAGTCGTACTTAGACTATTACGAGGCGCCTTAATCGTTAGTGGTGTGGTGGTCTAACCGAAAGACGTCTGCCTAGTAAGCATGGAGGTGCGGGTTAGATTCCTGGTCACATCACAAATTTTAATTCATTGTTTCACCTTGATCTTCAATGTCATTAACTTTGGTATGATTTGAAGACTAGCGATGTAGATGACAAGAGCGGTGTTATGACATTTACCTAGGCCATTCCTGACGATACCTTTGCTTCTGAAGATCACTCCCTGCCCAGTACTTACTTGCCACAACGCATACATGGGAGTCTATTCTATATGTTTAGGCCTTTCTTAAAGTTTAACTATGGAAAACGATTTCCGGAAATTTAGGAAAATGGAGTATGCCTGTTGCCCTTCATCCGTGGTTCACTAGGCATCATGTGAGAAAACTGCAAGCTGAGTTTCACGAGTTATACCTTCTGAGTCCGTGTAAATTTGGGATAAGAAGGAAATATTTTGTATTCGTACTGAGAATATATTTAAAAGATGCTGAGTAAACTGATGTTTAAGATATTGCACTTGCGTTATGTTTTCTCACTTTTGTTATACACAGGAGTCGTCTTCTTCTTTTGTGGCGCTACAGTCCAGGGTGAACCTTGGCCTTCCCAACGAGCTTCCGCCATCACGGTCATATGCTACCCTCCGACAGTTCCTACATCCTAGCTTTCGTAGGTCTTCTTCCACTCCATCCAGCCACCTTGCTCGAGGTCTACCTCGTTCTCTTTGGCCACCTGGATTTCCAAAAAGAATCTTTTTTGTTACCTCAGACTCCTCCATTCTTGCCACATGACCTACCCATCTGATCCTTCCTGATCGTATGATATTTGTTACTGAAGCATCGGCGTATATAGCGTACAATTCTGCATTGTACTTTTTCCTTCATTGTTCTCCATCATACACAGGGTCAATTATTTTCCACAAAACTTTCCTCTCAAATCTGTCGACCAGCCTTGCACCAGTTTCCGTCAAGGGCCATGTTTCTGAAGCATAAGTGAGAACAGATGTTTGCTGATGATGCTGTGGTGTATGGGAGGGTGTCGTCTGTAACTGACTGTAATAGCATACAGGTTGACTTAGACAAAATTTCTAGTTGGTGCGAAGAATGGCAGCTAGCTCTCAATGTAGAAAAATGTAAGGTGATGCGCATGAGTAGAAAAATCAATCCTATAATGTTCGAATACAGCATTAGTAGTGAGCTTCTTGATGCTGTCGCGTCGTTCAAATATCTAGGCGTAACACTGCAGAGCGATATGAAATGGAACGAGCATGTAAGGACAGCTGTGAGTAAGGCAGACAGCCGACTTCGGTTTATTGGGAGAATTTTGGGAAGATGTACTTCACCTGTAAAAGAGACCGCGTATAAAACGCTTGTACGACCATGTCTTGAGTATTGCTCAAGTATTTGGGATCCGCACCAGATCGGTTTGAAGGAAGACATAGAGGCGGTTCAGAGGCGAGCAGCTAGATTTGTTACCGGTAGGTTCGACCAATGCGCGAGTGTCATGGAAATGCTCCGGCAACTCAATTGGGGATCGCTGGAAGAAAGACGACGTTATTTTCGTGAATTTTTGTTAAGTAAATTTAGAGGGCCGGAATTTGAAGCTGAGTGTAGTACGATCTTGCTGCCGCCTACTTACATTTCGTGTAAAGATCACAAAGACAAGATAAGAGAAATTAGGGCTCGTACGGAGGCATATAGGCATTCTTTTTTTCCTCGTTCAATTTGGGAGTGGAATAGGAAAGGAAATGCCTAGTAGTGGTACAGTGTACCCTCCGCCACGCACCTTACGGTGAATTGCGGAGTATGTATGTAGATGTAGATGAACAGGTCTAACTAGAGTTTCATAAATAGTGAATTTTGTTGGGCGACTGAGGAGTCTTGTCTGGAATAAATTACTCAAGGCAAAATATGCCTTGTTTGCTGATATCAGTCTGATCTTAATTTCTGTTGAGGTGTCATTAAAGCAAGTGGCTGTTGAACCAAGATATTTGAAGATATAAACCCATCAAATGTGTATCCAACCACACTGAAAGTTGACAGTATATTGGGGTTGATATGCTTTCCCACAGGTCATATATTTAGTTTTATCTTCATTAATCATACGATCCATTTTCTTACTTGCTTGACTTAAGGCTGTAAAACCTTCTTTCAGTGCTGGTACTGTCCGTGCTATGATGTCTATATCATCTGTATATGCTAACTAGCTGAAAACCCGGCGTTGCCCGGGTATTTATTTATTTATTCCTGCCATTTTTCAGGCATATATTCATTTGTATAAGGGCTGTATGTCTGTCAAATCTCTTGGGAATACAGTTAGTAATAAAGAAGTAATAGATTAACACTTTGTGCGTGATGTGGCGGTTTCTCATGAAAGTTACTGTTTACGTGCCCATATCTCATGAACTACGCGTCGTACTGTGATACAATTTAGAAGGTACACTCAACTATATGCGTGTATACATTCTGCAAATTTTCCTGCGTCTAAAATTTGTAATGTGAAAATTAGAAATTGTAACGTCATACCGAAAGCCGTAGGTTTACTCCATAAACAGCGGAAAAGTAGTAAGCGAGAAACTTTTTTCCTTTCATCATTTTACTATGGTTGTCCGCGAGAAAAAGTTTAATAAAGCTTTGAAATTATCTTTAAGGTTTGTTGCAAGGCGCTAAGTACTCTCAGTCTCATATAGCGCATTAATAAAGCCTCGCTGCATTATGTGGAAATTTTTTGCGAATCCTATTGTTTATGACGTTATATCATCTGAATCATGTGCCATGCAGCAATTGTTAGCTCACGGTAAGGAATGTGTGTACCAAATTTGGTTGAAATCGGTCCAATGGTTTAGGAGAAAATGAGCAGCATTGTCGCAAAATGCAGCAGTTTTCCGCGCATCTCATTCTTTATGACGTCATATCTCGTGAACTATATATCGTATGCGATTCTTACACTTACGGCGACCGTCCTCATAGATTGAAGCTTACGTGTACAAAATTTCATTAAGATTGGAACAAAACTATAGATTTGTATGCAACACGTACAAACATACGGACACACTGATTTATGTATTAGATATCTGCACCGACTTGAAGAAGATGGTACCCCTGGTCTGTAGGCCTGCTTCCCTAATCACCTTCTGGATAGCTACATTAAATAATAAGCATGCTAATACACAGGAGTCACCTGCGATTTTTTTTCCAGTCGGTTGGGACTTCACGCTATGCGAGATATTTGCGATAAGTGCAAGCTAAGTAACGCGACTAATGGCACAGTGTACGGTTTGCCGGTTACAGCACTACATCGAAGCTGTCGCCTTCTCAGTCAGCAGGAGGTAAATCTGCAACACTCCCTGGTCGTGCGTTGGAGGCCATTGCAACACTTTAGCCGTTCCATAAGGAATGCTAACACATCAAACCTCCAGATGTCAGACTGTGAGATCGTTGTATATTGATTGAGTATCAACCAAATATCCGATATAATTCTTGCTGTGTACTGTCGTCCAGGAGAACGTGCTTAAACTACTGGGTGATCAAAAAGTCAGTATAAATTTGAAACCTTAATAAATTACTGAAGAATGTAGATAGAGAGCTAAAAGTTGGCACACATGCTTGGAATGACATGGGGTTTTATTAGAACGAAAAAAAGTTCAAAAATGTCCGACAGATGGCGCTTCATCTGATCAGAAAAGCAATAATTAGCATAACAAATTAAGACAAAGCAAAGATGATGTTCTTTACAGGAAATGCTCAATATGTTCACCATCATTCCTCAAGAATAGCTGTAGTCGAGGAATAATGTTGTGAACAGAACTGTAAAGCATGTCCGGAGTTATGGTGAGGCAATAACAGTTCCGATCGGAAGATTCACTTGAATGCCAGTCTTGTTTAAACAACTGTATTACAGCACCGGTGCATACACTGTTACCGAGACATTCAGCACCAGATTAATCGAGTGTGAAACCTGTGACCTAGAAGGATTAGAGTAGTGACAGCTTGTCATATGCTGCGACTCTCATTAATGTTTTTACTCCGTCATTTTTTAAACTTTTTTTAGTTCTAATAAAACCTCATATCATTCCAAGCGTGTGTGTCAAATTTTACATCTCTATCTACATTATTCCGTGATTTATTAAGTTTTCAAATTGATACTGACTTTTTAATCAGCCGGTATATTAAGTAACACCTGACGTAGGGAGTAGAGAAAAAGCATAAATGCGGTATCGTACGAAGTCCAACTGCTGTGGGCGAGTTGGTAAAGTATGAGTTTGTTATGCAGCGGGTCATGGGATCAAACTCTGCACATAACAATTGTTTTACTGCGTTACGCTGGCAATTGTTATATGGAGCAAGGTGTTCCTCACGGTTTTCAATGACTGTGTAGATTTTATAGCAGTGTGTTATCAGCAGAGTGCTTTTGCTTCGTTGATTTGAAAGTAGCTAATCTGTCGACTATATTCGTAGTTTCAGAGAATGAACAGAAGCGACGGCGGTGGTGGACATGAGGGACCAAACAACGAGGTCATCAGTCCCTTCAACCTCAAATTGTATACGCCACGGAACCCAACGAAAAATAGGGGAAAGCCAAAAGACCATTACACTAGGAATTAAATTCGTCTCACCAACAAGACTAAGACCAACCCAGGGCAGCAAATGCTACAGTGTCCGCTCCCACATCTCCGGAAGCGACCACTACCCTAAACCACAAGTTACTAATGGCACAGTGGTCAACGTATCACAGCTCCAGAGCAGGGAGAAATAAAACTACGTTAAAATGTAGAAGAGTGGGGGACTGGTGGGGAGAAGACTCTAAACCCCACAAACAGCCAAGAATCACAAACCCACTCACCCCGACCAAGCGAGTCCTAGAGCTGACAATAAAATCTACTTTCACGGAGGAAGGCAAGGACGCGATCAACAATCCGTGAGTCATCCGCAAAAACTAGAGGCAACGAAGGCGGTAGGCCATAGTCGCCACGAAGTGTCAAATGGAGAGGACATTCAGTCAGAATATGGAACACGGATTGTACGGCTCCACAATCACAATGTGGTGGATTGTCATTTCGTAAAAGAAATCCATGTGTCAGCCTGCAGTGTCCAATACGGAGGCGACAGAGGACAATTGATTCTCTCCGGGAAGGGCGTAAAGATGAACTCCAAGCTGCAGTCGTATCTAATGAACAGAAGCAATCTGTACACGAGAATAAAGAAACAATTTCACCAAACGTGCGGAAGTATTATTATTAATAATAAACTGTAACGTTAATAATAATGATAATAGTAAATGACTACTAGATTGGAAGTACTGTTACATGTCAGGAACATGTTGTCCCATATAACAAATTCAGATGTTTGTAAGGCTTATGGGTCTTAACTGCGGGGTCATCAATCCCTTAACTTACAAACTACTTACGAACTACCTTATACTAAAGACGACACAAACATCCATACCCGAGGGGGGATTCGAACCCCCGACGACGGACTTCCGCGCGCACCGCAACACGGCACGCCAGCACGCGCGCCTAATCCGCTGCGGCCCCATATAACACTCGGTGTATGTAGATATAGAACAATTTCCAATGCAATACAAAAAAGAAGTTGGCATCACCTAGGCTTGAACCCAGGATGCTTAAAACCACAAACATACGCTCTATCGAGTTTCCCAAGGCAGCTCACCACGACGCATTCTCAGTGATACGCTTTTAGTCTGCTCCGTAGGACAGGCGTTCCTTATTGCTTTCCGTTTATGCGCGTTCTTCTGGACGACAGCACACAGCACGATGTATATCGAAGTTTTGGTTGGCACTATCGTCATTCAACGTTTGGTACCGATCTCACAGTCTGACAGCTGAAGGTTTGGGTATCAGAAAGTGATGAAATAAAAATAACGCAAAGAAAATATTTGCAGCACTTAACTATTCTCACTAATTAATACAGTAATTGACAGTTTTAGAAATAAACAGCTGATAAAACAACGTACCACCCTGTTCTTCCTTCTTTTAATCTTAATTCACTGTGGCTTAGAGGGCGTCATTACTAGTGATAAATCTATCTTGTTATGTTGCTTATTCAGTGAAGATCTCAGAATTTTAAAGACTCACTCGGGCAAGAGATGAAAGAGTTCCATTGGACTTACAGAAAGGGTTTCGAGTTCCATTCTGTTGAAAAGTTACTAACAATTCTAAACTCTTCTCACCTTAAAGGTAAAAGTAAGAAATTATTGTCTGCGAAACCTGTGTGATTATGTATGTCCAATGAATATTAATCGATTCCAACATATTATTCCTGATAAATGTCTGTATACAGGGAGTTACAAAAAAGTACGGCCAAACTTTCAAGAAACATTCCTCACACACAAAGAAAGAAAATATGTGGACATGTGTCCGGAAACGCTTAATTTCCATGTTAGAGCTCATTTTAGTATTTCTCTTTAAATGTAAATGGAAATAATTCGTGCAGACAATTGTCAAAATACGCAATTGTTTCGTTAGTATCTACTGTACTTCCTCGATTCACGTCATCAACACAGATTTTCTGTGAACGTTTGGGCAGGAATTGTTGGTGATGTCTTGATTGGGCCTCATGTTCTTCCACCTACGCTCACTGGAGCACGTTATCATGATTTCATACGCGATACTCTACCTGTGCTGCACCGAGCAAGGTGGCGCAGTGGTAACACACTGGACTCGCATTCGGAAGGATGGTGGTTCAAATCCACCTACGGCCATCCATATTTATGTTTTCCGTGATTTCCCTAAATCACTCCAGGCAAATGCCGGGATGGTTCCTTTGAAAGGGCACGGCCGATTTCCTTCCACATCCTTACCCAGATACTTCGAGCGTAAGCTCCTTCTCTAATGACCACGCTATCGACGGGACGTTAAACTACAAGCTTCCTTCCAAGCTTCCTTCACATGTGCTGCTAGAACATATGCCTTTACAAGTACGACACAACATGTGGTCCATGCACGATGGCACTCCTGCACATTTCAGTCGACGTGTTCGAACGCTTCTCAACATCAGATTCGGTGACCGATGGATTGGTAGAGGCGGACCAATTCTATGGCCTCCACGCTCTCCTGACCCCAACCCTCTTGACTTTCATTTATGGGGGCATTTGAAAGCTCTTGTCTACGCAACCCCGGTACCAAACGTAGAGACTCTTCGTGCTCGTATTGTGGACGGCTGTGATACAATACGCCATTCTCCAGGGCTGCATCAGGGATTCCATGCGACGGAGGGTGGATGCATGTATCCTCGCTAACGGAGGACATTTTGAACATTTCCTGTAACAAAGTGTTTGAAGTCACGCTGGTACGTTCTGTTGCTGTGTGTTTCCATTCCATGATTAATGTGATATGAAGATAAGTAATAAAATGAGCTCTAACGTGGAAATTAAGCGTTTCCGGACACATGTCCAAATAACATATTTTCTTTCATTGTGTGTGAGGAATGTTTCCTGAAAGTTTGGCCGTAACTTTTTGTAACACCCTGTAGAATAATAAATTTCATAATTACTGGCCAGTTTTCAAAATTATGTTTAAATGAAAGAAGAAGGTGCTGCATCCATGTTGATTTACTTGGATTTAGTTTGTGTCTCAAACTGAGATTTCAGACTAGGTAAGCATAGAGTTACACTTAGGAGCTTACTAAATCAGGCGCCACACACATGTCCAATGACAGGCATTCTACCGCTAAACTGTGCAACCGTCGTCCCCTTTGTCCAATTAACAGTGAACGATTTCTTTTGTAATAACGGTACACGAAAGGTTCTCTCTTCCACCAATTACGCCGTACCGATGATTTCAACCCTGTCCTAACTGCCGTTGATGTATCCCTGGCAAGTGGTCATCACGAACCTTTCTCATCCGGGTTTGGGACCGTCTATGGCGGGGTCTTTCCTGGAACTGCAAAATCCATCACCGTACAATAAGTAATTAAACCCGAAGCTCTCTACGTATCTGAGATAATCTTGAACACAAAACACTAAAAGGACAATTAGAAGTGGAAGACTGTAAAATAATGATGAAAATCCTAGGAAAAGAACGAAAGAAGGTGCAAATTATTCAAAACACAATGCAGAAATACCGGTTGATTATGCTTAAACGTTCAAAACGCTGTAAAAATAACATCACTGGTCAGAATGACGTCAGATTGCAACGGAATGTTATCGGAGAAGGGGGAAACGTATAGCAGAAAAAAAAAATAGTGTGAAAACGCACATCATATACATATTCTTAAAGAACATATTCTTAAAGAACTACTTAGAGCAACCTGGTACTAACAGACAGAAAAAGACCTGAAAGAATTAGGATCGCCAAATCTATAGGACCGAAATGAAATAAGAAACATCACAAACACACAGCGTTTTGAGGAAGAAGAGAGAAAAACTAAGCCAGGTAGGCCTACATGCTACACTACTGGACATTAAGATTGCTACATCAAGAAGAAATGCAGATGATAAACGGGTATTCATTGGATAAATATATTATACTAGAACTGACATGTGATTACATTTTCACACAATTTGGATGCATAGATCCTGAGAAATCAGTACCCAGAACAACTACCTCTGGCCGTAATAACGGCCTTGATACGCCTGTGCATTGAGTCAAACAGAGCTTGGATGGCGTGTACAGGTACAGATGCCCATGCAACTTCAACGCGATACCACAGTTCATCAAGAGTAGTGATTGGCGTATTGTGACGAGCCAGTTGCTCGACCACCATTGAGCAGACGTTTTCAATTGGTGATAGATCTTGAGAATGTGCTGGCCAGGGCAGCAGTCGAACATTTTCCGTATCCAGAAAGGACCGTACAGAACCTGCAACATGCGGTCGTGCATTATCCTGCTGAAATGTAGGGTTTCGCAGAGATCAATGAAAGGTGGAGCCACCGGTAGTAACACATCTGAAATGTAATGGCCACTGTTCAAAGTGCCGTCGATGCGAATAAGAAGTGACCGAGACGTGTAACCAATGGCACCCCATACCATCACGCCGGGTGATACGCCAGTATGACAATGACGAATACACGCTTCCAATGTGCGTTCACCGCGATATCGCCAAACACGGATGCGACCATCAAGATGGTGTAAACAGAACCTGGATTAATCCGAAAAAATTACGTTTTGCCATTCGTGCCCCCAGGTTCGTCGTTGCATACACCATCCCAGGCGCTCCTGACTGTGATGCCGCATAAAGGGTAACCGCAGCCATGATCTCCGAGCTGATAGTCCATGCTGCTGCAAACGTGGTCGAACTGTTCGTGCAGATGATGGTTGTTTTGCAAACGTCCCCATCTGTTGACTCAGGGATCGACACGTGGCTGCACGATCCGTTACGGCCATGCGGATAAGATGCCAGTCATCTCGATTGATAGTGATACGAGGCCGTTGGGATCCAGCACGGTGTTCCGTATTGCCCTTCTGAACCCACCGATTCCATATTCTGCTAACAGTCATTGGATCACGACCAACGCGAGCAGCAATGTCGCGATACGATAAACCGCAATCGCGATAGGCTACAATACGACCTTTATCAAAGTCGGAAACGTGATGGTACGTATTCCTCCTTGTTACACGAGGCATCACAACAGCGTTTGAACAGTCAACGCCGGACAACTGCTGTTTGTGTATGAAACATCGTTTGGAAACTTTCGTCATGTCAGCACGTTGTAGGTGTCGCCACCGGCGCCAACCTTGTGTGAATGCTCTGAAAAGCTAATCATTTTCATATCACAGCATCTTATCCCTGTCGGTTAAATTTTCGCGTCTGTAGCACGTCATCTTCGTGGTGTAGCAATTTTAATGGCCAGGAGTGTATATGCAACGAAAACACACCCATTCGTTGCGAATGAAGGAGTACTGGGCATAAAGGAAGGTTCACGAATGTTGAATTCGCGTGGTCCTAAGTGATTCATACGCGACGACGAAGAACAAGAAAAATAAAGGAAGATTAGGGTTTATCGTTCCCGTCAACATCGTGGTCATTATAGATGGAGCACAAGCTTGGATTGTTTTCTTAAGGTTAGGGAAGTAAATCGGCCGTATCCTTCGAAAGGAACCATCCCGGCAATGGCCTTTAGTGATTTATGAGAATCACGGAGGCCTAAATCTGGATGGCCGGAGGTGGATTTGAACCGCCGTCCTGCCGAATTGGAGTCCATTATGTTAATCACTGCACCACCTTGTTCGCTATATGTTTGAATGAATCGAATAAATGATTCCACCTTGTGTTGTTAATACAGACCCACGTCGATAATTTATGGAATCTTCTAAATCCACAGAAAACTATGCCGAATGTGTGAACTAAAGTGTTTAGGAACGGAAACATATGATCTGCAATGCACGCCAGTACGAGACCACAAATGTACCTGTAGTAATTTCTGTTTTTGACTGTGTGATGTATTTGTTTAGCAGACAGCATCCAACTTGTAGGGAAGTAGGATAACACAGTGGACATTCTGAGTGCAATTAGGACGCATCTTTCACGGATTAGAGGACAGCTGGAGTTAGTACAAGACGGAACACGAGATGAAAGTCATCTGTGGTGTCTTTTATATTCCTGTGGATGAGAGGGAGGAGACATTTAGTGGGAATTTGGCCGAGCTCAGCTACGTGTTGTGGTTCTGTCGCCAGGGTCGACATCTTGTCCTAAATACCGAAAGAGATTTAAGCACATTGTTCCTCTAGTAGCTAGAGATTTCCTGGCAACGCGGCAACGCAGATTCTAGACATTCTTAAGCACACTTGACGACGCACCAGGTGCCTTCCCCTCACATAAAGGCACAGAATGGTTCAGAGAATGTGATGCTTCTCCTCTGTTAGTGGAGCCAGGAAGAGTTTGGCAGTGATATTCCTGTTCGTTAATATCGTGGTTTAGTCTGCATACCGATTGATTTTGGCTGTCTGCTAGTCTGGCTTACCACCAGCTCAGCTTATTATGCTGCTAATTGTCTGAATGCGGAACTAAAATGTGGCGTTACTGTGCGCGTGTGAGCAATGTAATATTAGGAGCGAGTACGCTGCTGAATGTCTTCCATAATGACGCTCTATCTATAGGGATGACATCATGCAACGATACGTTAAAATAAATAAAAACATATAAAAGTAATGAGATTGTTACTGAGATCGCTTTTGAGTTGAAGAAAACAATATTATGCGATTAGCAAATTAATTATATCAGCCAACCAGTTGCATGATTTACAGCTTTAATAAATCTTTACCACGGTTTCAAGAGGTTGAACCTCTCTACTTCAGTCGTGCATGTGACTAAAAATTCTGAAGAAGAAGATAGGCTAAAAGCTGTTGAAACAAAAGTAAATGTTTATTAAAACCACAATTCGTTCAAATGGTTGGCTGATTTTCTTCTTCTTCTTTGGAACAGTCAATTCGGAGGGCATGATGTACCAACTCTGGCTACTCTTCATTGCGTTAGATTTTTTTGTGTCCAAATTTCCTTCATCCTTTGAGAGTGTTGTACCCTTTCTTCTTGGGTCCACTTTCGTCTAGTTATTTTCTTTCCCTCCTGAACTCCTGTCTTGTGATTTATCTCTCTGAAACGTGTTCTATTTGCTATTGGATCTGTTGTAATTCAAGTGTTGTCCATGTTGTTTCAATTTCAGTGAACCATTTGGGCTTGGATTTGCAACGGTTGACTAATTTAAAGATGTGCTTGGTTAGTCGGTTGTTATCAATTCTTTAGATGTGTCCAAAAATGTAGTTCTCATTACATCAATTAGATTTTCAATTTTACGCTATAACTCTCTGTTTGGTCTTATCATATATTTAGCCCTATTGTTTCCTTTAGCTCCCAGTATTCTCCTCAAAATTCTTCTTTCGACCTTTTCTATTTTCTGCGCAGCTGTATTTAAAACATTGAAAATATTATGCCATTACTTAAATAAACATCACTGTTATGATAAGCAGATGATACATATGTATAAAATAGTGTCATACTGGGACACTTATGGTTGGCAGCAACAAACCTCTGTTCAGTTGCGCTTCATATACAAAGATAATTTTCAACTAATAAATCATTACATCATATATAAACCAAAATTTGGTTATTTCAAAACGAAAAGGAGACCACTGTATCTGGGCATCATGCCTGAACAACACCAGTAGTTACGTGTGAACACATGTAAATATTTCAGAGTAAACCCACCATCAGTATCAGACGTGAGAAAAGTTTAAACCTGATGAAATCGTCTCGAGCGATCGGCGTCATCTTGTCATAAGTTTCAATAAGTTTTGAACCGTTATCTTCACTTCACCTGACGATGCTAGATACAAAACTTTATAAAACTTTGTGCCAAGATGTCATCATCTCCGGCTGATCAATGGAAAAGATCCCATCATGGAATACGTCGACAAAGATTGCAGTCGCGTTCAAAATTGCTACTGTTTCCACTCATACACGTCTCTGTGTGACATCGTTAAGTCTTCATGTTCATCACTTCTATGACGCCACGCGGTTCTAGGCGTCTTATCAGTACCTGCGAAGCTGTTACCGCCGGAGGTTCGAGTCCTCCCTCGGTCATGGCAGTGTGCGTTGTCCTTAGGACAAGTTTAAGTTGTTTGTAAGCCTAGGGACTGACGACCACAGTAATTTTGTCCCATAGACATACAAACATTTGATCGTTTTCACTTCTATGCCTTAACAATGACTCGGCTTAACCTGAAATGTTTCCAGTTCATAATTAAAAACCTACTTGTGTAGTTTGTGAAAATGATAGCTGGAAATACGTGACGCATCCAGAAAGGAAGTTTTTCTATTGGCCCACTTTAGGTTACGGTAGTAACACTAAAAGTGGGCCTTTGCGATCGTCTTTTGACAGCTAGAAATTTAAATGAAAATAACGGCTTCACTATTCATCTGACACGAAAATTAAATAACCTAATTTGTAGAGGAGAAAATTCTCTACAACTTTGCTCTCTTGTGTTTTTTTCATATCTCGTAGCGTTTCAAAGATATTTGGAAAATTAACGGCGATTTTGAGATGTCTGTCTGTCTGTCCGCCTGTCTGTCCGTAACGTGTTTCCTGTTTTTACGACGAACCGTTCAACCGATCAGCACCAAATTTTACAGACATTATTGTAGGCCGCCAGAGACTACAACCTCCTTTTTCAAATTTTTCGAACAAAAAATACGGCAGTAATACCAAAAAAAGCCGTTTGTAATATAATTGTAATTGCAAACGAACCGTTCATCTGACACGAAAATTGAATAACCTAATTGGTAGAGGAGAAAATTCTCTACAACTTAGCTCCATTACGTTTTTTTCATATCTGGTATCGTTTGAGACATATTTGCAAAAATAACGGAGATTTGACACCCTCCATTGAATTAATGAAAACCAGCCGTTCGGAGATGTCACGTGACATTCGTCGCCCAGAACTCTCTCTGGCATACGCCATCCTTCTTGCGTTGCGTATTTGATGATTTTCGTATTGTAACTTACACGTTGTCATTTCAAAGCAATGGCGCACTGAGGAATTAACAAAAACACATCGTTCTTCGTACGATAAATGATAATCTAGTGTCTACAAATACCATATTAGCATCAGTTAACAATGGCCATCAATAGTATGAGATTACAGGTCTTATCTGGTGATTGATAGCCGTAGCGTCCGGGCGCCGTGGCTCAGCGCGCCCGGTCAGGGGGCTGAACGTCCTCTGTAATAAAAAAGCTGCGCCAACCATTCAGCGAACAACCACGAACAAACTGAACGAACGACCGCGAATCATAGATCTACCAGATGAGGGGGGGAAAAAATAGCATCGTGGGCAAGGCGTTGGATTATGACGCTAAAGGTCGTCGGTATGGAACCCGCCATTACCTACTTTTTTTTCCAAATGGGTTTCACACACTCTTATTGATTAGTTTTTTATTATTTATATTATTATTTTGGTCCAAAATATTTGCAAAAACTTATAAAACTACAAATCTAAAGTGGGCCGTAAAAGACGTCATTGCGACTTTTTTTATAGCCAGACACCATAGTTACATAAGAAATTTTATTGTTCTAGCTATTTTTTGACATAGTTACGAAAATAATTGAGACACTTGTCCTATCGTGCGATCAAATTAGCATTCCCGGGTCCTAGAAGTCTACCGCCTGTGAATGGACGCAACGTGCGACAGTCGCCTGCCGGAGGACAGGAATTTCGTGAGGTGCTAGACAAGTGGAAATCGCTAAGAGCAAGATCAGGGCTCTATGATGGATGAGCAAGCAGTCACCGGCCCAACTTCTGCAAAGTTTGGGGGCTGTTTTGAGAACGACGAAGCGTTGAAGATGACTGACACGCGCTGGGTCCATTTACAGACGGAACACTTCTACGACACAGGAATACAACAATTGATCCCACAGTATGACAAGTGTCTCAATTTTTTTGGTGAATAGCTTAATCAATGCTGTACCTGTTGTCCATTAACTTTTTCAGGAACTATATTGTACTTGTTTGAAGAAATGCTGGAGGATTGGAGGAAGGCAGTAGAAGAAAGAGGGATGAAAATTAACAGGACGAAATTAGAATATTTAGCACTGAAGGATGGGCAGATAAGGTCTTGCAAGATCCAGGAGGAGGAAGTAAAATCGATCTGTAAATTTTAATACCTGGGGACGAACATACAGAGGGACGGAGGACTGGAAACCGAATAAACTGTGGTTGGATCAACTGGAGAAAAATGAGCGGAGTGTCGTGTGACAATAGGTTGAAAGGGAAAGTGTACAAGTCGGTGGTAAGGCCTGCTATGATATACGGGGCAGAGACATGGCTAATCACAGTAGCCCAGGAAAGGAAGATGGAAGTGGCAGAAATGAGAATGCTGAGGTGGATGTGTGGGCTAACAAGAAAGGACAGAATTAGAAATGAATTTGTTAGAGGAGTTGTGAAAGTGGGACCCGTGGGGAAAAAGATACAGGAGAGTAGACTCTGGTGGTATGGAGACTTGCAGAGAAAAGGGAAAGAGTATACCGGAAACTGAGTTGAAGATATAAAGATTGAAGGAGTAAGAAGGAGAGGAATACCGAATATGAGGTGGAAGGATAAGATAGCGGGGGACCTAAGGGAGAAATGATGGAAGAAGGAAGAAGCAGTGAATAGAGTATTATGGTGGAGAAGGATACAGGAGAGCAACGTCGACCCTACTTCACGTGGGACAAGGCTAAGATGAAGAAGAAGAAGAAGATTGTACTTGCTTAAAAAGGAGAGAGACCTACTTCCCGGACTCGCCTCATATTACTTCTATATTTTTAATGTGTTGGCTATTGCAGGTAAATACTCTATTAGTGTGCCTGTAGTATCTTATAGTATGAAATATTAGTCAGCAGTAACTTCTACAAGATTTACCAGGAAGGGACACGAACCCGGATCTCTGGGTTTGGCTGCCAGTGCTATGACTTGTGACCTATTCCAGCTTGCCTCAAGGGCAGACGCAGGCCTTCAGTTTGACATTGCCATTCATGGCACTGTTCCTGGAGTTCACCTGCACCTAGGGCAATAAAGTTTTGTTTCCTATCATCGCAAGCATTTTTCACCGCCGCTGTTTGTACACTCACCATTCTATTGAATTATACACGAGGAAGCTACACTGGTATGCTGTAACTTACGAGTGCACTTTACAATGTCTAGTTGACTGTACGTGTTTTCCTAGTACGACGTTCATTAGTTGCAACATACTTCAGACGAAAACTAAAGATGCCATTGATCGTATAATTAGCAACGTGCGTATTCACGGCGCCTACGCTGGCCATCATATCATAGATTAGCGTATTCTTCAGAAAGGTGAACACATTCATCAGTTAAAATAATGGGAAATTTAAAATAAAAAACTTATTTTTAAACTTATTTAGAATTAGAATATTACAATTTCAAGTATGCCGAACATACTTGTAAAACTTTTGACGAACCTTTAAGTATTCACTGACGTCCTCGATATATATCTCGCAAAATTTTCCTTTCAGCTGAATTACTACTTTTGAGATACTGTATATTGTTATATTCCTGTCATTCCCTGAATATGTTTGCATTTTCTTCTTTCATCAAACGATTGACGTTTTTCGTGCCTTTTATCAATCAACTGAAGTATTTCGTCTTTTACTCAAGGCTTCACACAGTTACTTTTTTGCACTTATATTTTTATTTGCAACATCTGTGAGTGCCTTTTTAGAGATTCCACTCCTCTTCAACTGAACTACCTACTATGGTAGTCTTATTACTTCAAAAACGTTTTATTATTCCCCGGTTTTTCAGTGCCCACTCACTTCCTTCATTCCTTATACATTGATTCGCCTGAACTATTGTCATAACTGCAATCTTCTTTTCACCATTAATAAATTTGTTAACTGAATTTACATCTGCTTCTGGGCATGCTTTACAATCCAGTATCTGATTTCGGAATTCAGTCTGACCACGGTGTAAGATTGCGGTGTCTCCGTGTATTGTTGAACAAATTATTCGCTATTACCATCTAAAATATATTACACGACTGAATTGGTCCCTTTCTTTTATTCTTATCCTACAAACCCTACCAAATCCCCCACGATTAATAGGCTTTCATCTCGCTTTACGTACTGAATTACCAGTTCAGTATCTTCAAACACTTTCTCTATCTCTTCATCTTCTGCTTGCAACATCGGCACACATATCTGAACTATCATCGTCAGTGTTGGTTTTCTATAGAATTTGATAAGAGCAAACCTGGCAATGACCAGTTAACAATAAGTCTTTGCCTCACTTCCTGTTAACACTGAAAGCTATTCGCGTTACATCACTTTCTGCTACTGTTTATTTTACCCTATATTTTTCTGCCCAGAAATTCTTATCTTCATACCGTTCCACTTCACTAATCCACACTATATATATACACTCCAGGCCATTAAAATTGCTACACCACGAAGATGACGTGCTACAGAGGTGAAATTTAACCGACAGCAAGAACAGGCTCTGATTTGCAAATGATTAGCTTTTCAGAGCATTCACACAAGGCTGGCGCCGGTGACGACACCTACAACGTGCTGACATGACGAAAGTTTCCAACGGATTTTTCATACACAAACAGCAGTTGATTGGCGTTGCCTGGTGAAACGTGGTTGTGATGCCTCGTGTAACAAGGAGGAATGCGTACCATCACATTTCCGACTTTGATAAAGGTAGGATTGTAGCCTATCACGTTTGCAGTTTATCGTATCGCGACACTGCTGCTCGCATTGGTCGCGATCCAATGACTGTTAGCAGAATATGGAATCGGTGGATTCAGGAGGGCAATACGGGACGCCGTGCTGGATCCCAACGGCCTCGTATCACTAGCAGTCGAGATGACAGGCATCTTATCCGCATGGCTGTTACGGATCGTGCAGCCACGTCTCGATCCCCGACTCAACAGATGTGGACGTTTTCAAGACAACAACCATCTGCACGAACAGTTCGACGACGTTTGCAGCAGCATGGACTATCAGCTCGGAAACCATGGCTGCGGTTACCCTTTACGCTGCATCAAAGATAGGAGCGCCTGCAATGGTGTACGCAACGACGAACCTGAAGCTGCATGGGCATCTGTACCTGTTCACGTTTTCCAAGCTCTGTTTGACTGAATGGCCAGGCGTATCAAGGCCGTTATTACTGCCAGAGGTGGAATTCCACGTCTCTATCCCTGAGTCAACAGACGGGGACGTTTGCAAGACAACAACCATCTGCACGAACAGTTCAACGACGTTTGCAGCAGCATGGACTATCACCTCGGAGACCATGGCTGCGGTTACCCTTTATGCTGGATAACAGTCAGGAGCGCCTGCGATGGTGTACACAATGACGAACCTGGGTGCACGAATGGCAAAACGTCATTTTTTCGGATGAATCCAGATTCTGTTTACACCATCATGATGGTCGCATCTGTGTTTGGCGACATCGCGGTGAACGCACATTAGAAGCGTGTATTCGTCATCGCCATACTGGCGTATCACCCGGCCTGATAGTATGGCGTGCCATTGGTTACACATCTCGGTCACTCTTGTTCGCATCGACGGCACTTTGAACAGTGGCCATTACATTTCAGATGTGTTACGGCCCGTGGCTCTACCCTTCATTCGATCCCTACGAAACCCTACATTTCAGCAGGATAATGCACGACCGCATGCTGCAGGTCCTGTACGGCCCTTTCTGGATACGGAAAATGTTCGACTGCTGCCCTGGCCAGCACATTCTCCAGACCTCTCACCAATTAAAAACGTCTGGCGAATGGTGGCCGAGCAACTTGCTCGTCACAAAGCGCCAGTCACTACTCTTGAATTGTGGTATCGTGTTGAAGCTGCATGGGCATATGTACCTGTACACCTTATCCAAGCTCTGTTTGACTCAATGCACAAGCGTATCAAGGCCGTTATTACGGCCAGAGGTAGTTGTTTTGGGTGATGATTTATCAGGATCTATGCACCCAAATTGTGTGAAAATGTAATCACATATCAGTTCTAGTATAATATATTTGTCCAATCAATACTTGTTTATCATCTGCATTTCTTCTTGGTGTAGCAATCTTAATGTCCAGTAGTGTAATGTCCAGTAGTGTAGATTGAGCCTCTGAATTTCCTGTTTCAAACATTCTATACTCCGTGTAGATTGAGCCTCTGAATTTCCTGTTTCAGACTTTCTATACTCCGACGTTTCATGCTCCGACTCGTAAGATATTAACTCTTCGTTGGTTATTCTTATTGTCAGGGTCATCTCCCCTATGGCAGTCCCCTACCTGAGATCGGAATAGATAGTAATCCCCCCCCCCTTTTTTTTTGCCGATAGAGAGTCCACCATGACTTTTCCAATTACAGGCCACATGTTTTTTAGATACCTTTTATGTGCCTTCATTGCAGTGATTTTCATTGCCTTCTGCATCCTGAAGCCTCATTTAGTTAACTAATGCTGATTCGTTATGCTTTTTGCAGCATTTAACCATCCCAAGGAGAAGAGTCTGTCTTGAACCCCTGTCTATTCATCCGTCTCTTTGTTTAGGCTGTTGGCAGAACACGGATAACTTCTTATACGGGAAGATTTTGGCCGCCATTGCAGATTTTAATTCTTTTTCGAAATTTAAGCAGTGCCTAGACACGAACACGACTCGCAGGCCCACTGGGTGACTAATCTATCCATCATGGTCTGTCCATCTGTTTCTTCGTCATTTTTGTCCATAGTGTCGATGCAGATGTCGCAAGATATATCTTCACTCACTTTATTATTATTATTATTATTATTATTATTAATACATTGAGCTACCGAGCCACGGTGGAGTGGTCGCGCGCACTAAGGTGCCTTGCTGCGAAGCGCACGGTTGCCTTCCGTCGGAAGTTCGAGTCCTCGCTTGGGCATGGGTGTGTGTGTGTGTGTGTTGTCTTCACGTCAGTTTAAGTAGTTGGTAAGTCTAGGGACTGATAACCACAGTAATTAAGTCCCACAGAGTTAGAAAAATTAGATTTCTATCTTTCGTTGAGCTACCGTGCCGGCTTCCTCCACTGTGAGTTCTGATGCCACAAACAAGAAAAAAAACTGTATAACATCCAATTACAGAATTAGTAACAGACTCACAGAAAATTCTGCATTATTCAAGCATAATGAGGTAAGGAAGGAAGTTTAGGGTTTAACGTACCGTCGACAGCATGGTCATTAGAGACGTAGCTTACGATCGGATGTTTCGGTGAGGAAGAGGAAGGAAATCAGCCGTGACGTTTCAAATGGACCATAAAATAAATAAATAAATAAAATGTTTCTAAATCTAAGGGAATTGACTACGTTTGTCATTAGTCCCTAAGCTTACAAACTACAAACACAACCTTAAAGTAACTTATACTAAGGACAACAGAAACACCCATGCCTGAGGAAGTTCTCGAACACCAACGGCGAACGGCAGCGCGCACCGCAGCTGGGCGCCTTAGTGCGCACGGCTATTCTGCCGCGGCAAAGGAACCATCCCGGAGTTTGCCTAGAGGATTCAGGGAAATCACTGAAAACCTAAATGTGGATGGTTGGAGGTGGATTTGAATCACCGTCCTCCCCAATGCGGGTCCGCTATAATCAAGGGGTAATACGAGGAACATTCCAAAAGCACTTTTCGTCATTGTTTTTCACACGGAAACTTAACTGCCAAAATCAGATAGGCTTGGTATCATGACCTATACACCTTGAACTATTTTTCGACGAAGTCGCCATCGACATTCAGACTTTGTAGGAGGGTACAATCACTTTGAAAAAGCAGTCTGGTAAAACTCCATGTCATGCGATGCAAGGAATTGTCAAACATCTTGCTCCAACTTTCTCGTCCTAGAACAGTGTGGTCATAACCCTTATTGCGGAGAGTGACCTTTGACATTTTTACTCTCTGATGAAGTGGAATCCTGTATGTCACTGAGGCGGGATTGGATTCTGGGCTATTTCTCACGAAGTGTTGTCGGTCCTATAGCCGAAATTAGTGAGATAAGAGATAGTATAAAGTATAGTGAAATATTAACAGACAATTAAATAAATGACGGAAGATGAAACATATAGTTCAAAATTTGATATTTCAGCATGATAACCATCCGAAGCACATATGTCCATGTGGAGATAAAATGTTTCAAATGTTTGTAAACCTACCGGACCAAACTGGTATGGTCATCAGTCCCTAGACTTACAAACTACTTTAACTGACACTAAGGACAACATACACTACCATAAATTGTTCAAATGTTTGTAAATCTAGCGCACTCAACTGCATGGTCATTAGTCCGTAGCTTACAAACTAGTTAAACTAGGTTACACTGACCTAAGAACAACACAAACAGCCATGCTCGATGGGGGACTAGACCCCTCCCTCCCGACGCCGTCGGCCGCGCGCACCGCAGTACGGCGCTCCAGTACGCACGGCTAATCCGCTGCGGCCACACTCCCATGCCCGAGGGAGGATTCTAATCTCCGACGGGAAAGGCCTCCCAGTCCGTGGCATGACGCCTTAGACCACGCGGCCATTCTGCGCGGTCATGTGGAGACAGTTATGAAGCAGCCCGAAGTATAGGTATGCGAATGGCGAAGTTCACACTTAAACCCCATAGAACATCTTTCGGACGAACTGCACCAACAAGTCGGCTTTCTACAATTAATTGTGTGAGCAGTGGAAGAGTATTCCGCCGGCCGCGGTGGCCGAGGGAACTGCGGCGCGCCAATCACGGTCCGCACGGCCACTACGGTCGGGGGTTCGAATCCCCCTCGGACATCGATATTTGTGCCGTCCTTAGTGTTAGCTAGTTCATAAGTAGTTTGTAAGTTTAGGGACTGATAACCCCGTAGTTAAGTCCCATAAGCTGTACAAACATTTTTTGAAGAATATTCCCCATGCACAATTGGCCAAAATCGTGGAATCCAATCCAAATAGGCGTGCTGTAGTTATACAAGCAGACGGCCTTTCAACCAGGTATTCAGAGAAGAGCACATGGGTCAAGACTTCTGTTTGATTTTAACAAAATACTTTTGAGCCTCACGGCCACTACGGTCGGGGGTTCGAATCCCCCCTCGGGCATGGATATTTGTGCCGTCCTATTTCGTAAGTAGTTCATAAGTAGTTTGTACGTTTAGGGACTGATGACCCCGTAGTTAAGTCCCATAAGCTTAACAAACATTTGAACATTTTACTTTTGAGCCTATTTAATTAATTCATTTGTGTTTCATTAATGATACAGAAATTAGAACTATATTTATGTGTAATAAAATAAGTTACACGCCATAAAAATTTGACAAGTAAGTTCTTTCGTTTATATTTTCTTCTAAGGAATTTTCCGAATTTATTATTTCTACAAAATAAGTGTTAAGTGGTACCTCCAGAAACATACAAGAATTTTCGATCCGTCCGACGTAGAAATTCTGCTTATTGGATTCCAGAAGTGCTCCAGCGCGCTCTTAAGATATCCGTATTTATAACGCAGTTATAACTTCCCTAAAGCCAATTCGACAAATTCCTGAGACACTTGCGGAAACAGATAACTTAGCCATGTTTGGTTGAGTGGCCATCTTTCGCAGCAGCTGTTAAAATTAACTATAAGAGGTATTCCGTCTTGTGCTGACTGCAATTAAGACATTTATTTTTTACCAGACGCGTTCTTCCTTTTTGTTTTAAAAGCATGTTCCGTGATTCTGTGAATATTGATACATATGTTTGTACAATTTGTTTCCTATATACAGGACGTCCCATTGATCTTGACCATCCAAAATATCTCCCAACAGCAGCTATTGTAAATAGACTTTCACCGGTATCAATGTAAGGCAGGGGCTTATGAATGTAAATATTTTGAAACATTCTAAAACGAAAGAATATGTGTTTTGTAACACAAACTTACGTAATGGATAATCTAAACAAACTTACGTGTTCTTAAATGGATACCCTAACTGTGAAGTTATTTGGACACTATAATAGGTCTAAGAGAAGTGAAGTTAGTAGTTGGGTGTTTTTACCGCCCCCCCCCCCCCAATGATGCTGTAGCGGTTTTAGAGTCATTCAAAGAAAGTCTACGCCAGGTAGTCCGTAGGTATCCGGGCCATGCAATATTAGTCGGGGGAAACTTCAACCTTAAGAGTATTGATTGGGACCTCTCTAGTTTCATTTCAGGCGGTACAGACAAGCAATCTTGCGAACTACTATAGGATACGTTTTCCGTAAACTGTCTTGAGCAGTTAAACCGACAGCACACAATCAATGGAACTATTTTAGACCTTATTGCTACAAACATGCCCGGCCTTATTAACGACGTCATTGTAGTGACAGGAGTCATAGCGCCAATGGTGACCAATGTTAATAAACCAATCAAGAAGGCTAGGAGAATGTTTTTGTTAGAAAGAGCCCATAAGGAATTGTTAGCATCACACTTAGAAAATGGACATCGTTTAGTTCCGGTACAATGGATGTAGAGGAATTGTGGACTAAATGTAAATACGTTGTAAGTAAAGTGTTAGAGAAATATGTGCCTATAAAGTCGATTAAGGATGGAAAAGATCCACCGTGTTATAATAATAATGTTAGAAAGCTACTGAGAAAGCAAAGACTGTTGCACTCTCGGTTCGAAAAAGAACACGCAAATGATGACAGGCAAAAGGTAGTAGAGATTCGTGCGTCTATAAAAATATCGATCGTTAAGCATACAATAATTACCACAGCCACAACTTAGCAAAAGATCTGTCGAAGAAATTCTTGTCCCATGTAAAATCTATAAGCGGGTCAAAGGCCACTACCCAGTCACTCGCTGATCATTCCGAGGCACTAATAGAAGAAATCAAAAGGAAAGCTAAAGTTCTAAATTTAACAAACCTTTCACGCAGGAGGACCGTACAAACTTACCATTATTTGATCATCGCACTAACTCCCAAATGGAGGACATAGTAATAGGTATTTCCGGTATAGAGAAGCAGTTGTGTGAGCTGAATACAAAAAAGTCTCCTGGTCCGGATGGAATACCAGTTCGAGTTTACAAAGAGTATTCTGAGGCATTGGCCCCTTATTTAGCTTGCGTTTATCGCGAATCTTTAATTCAGCGCAAAGATCCTAGTGATTGGAAAAAAAAGCGCAGGTGACTCCCCTTTATTTATAAAGGAAAGAGAACTGACGCACATAATTACAGGCCAATATCGTTGACATCAGTTTCCTATAGAATTTAGGAGCCTATTCTCAGCTCGAATATAGTAAATTTCCTATGAGTCAGCACGGGTTCAGGAAACAACGTTCGTGTGAAACTCAGCTTGCCCTTTTCTCACATGACATCTTGCTAGTCATGGATGAAGGGTAACAGGCAGATTGTTTTCTCTCGATTTCAAAAAGACATTTAAAGCGGTGTCACACTGCACACTGCTAACGAAAATACGAGCTTATGGAATAGGTTCATATAATTGTGACTGGCTGGAAGACTTTCCAAGTAATAGAACGCAGTAAGTTATTCTCGACGGCGAGAGGGAGTGTGATAGGACGGCTGTAATTTTATATCTATATAAATGATCTGAAGGATAAAGTAATTTGTAATTTGCGGCTGTTTGCTGATGATTCTGTGGTCTATGGGAGGGTGTCGTCTTTAATTTACTGTAATAGCATACAGGATGACGTAGACGAAATTTCTAGTTGGTGTGAAGAATGACAGCTAGCTCTAAATGTAGAAAAATGTTATGTGATGCACATTAGTATTTCATCTGAATACGCCAATACAATGCGAGTTACTGCGAAGCTAATTTGACGCTTGAAATACGCTAAACGCGCGACTAGCGCAAGCCCTGAGCAGCATGGGGATCACGTCTGAATCTCAGGACGTGCGCTAGCCGCGCGTTTAGCGTATTTCATGCGTCAAATTCTCTTCGCAATATCTCCGGATGTAATTGGTCTATTGCGATGCCATTGTACACGTGATTTGTCTTGCTATAGATTGCTGATGAAATAATACAGTGTGTCCATTTAAAAACACCTATGTTTGTGTTAAAAACACATGTGCTTTATTTTTCTTTTTACATCATGAGCCCCTGCGTTAGATTGATACCGGTGAAATTCGTTTTACAATAGCTGTTGTTGTTCCAGAGATACGAGGCGCGTCCAGAAAGTAAGTTCCGCTTCAATTTATCTCCGCTGCAGAGCTGCGATTGCAGTTCCGCACACGATGTGTATCAAGGAGAAGAAGTGCGCCATTTGGAGATCGCTGTCAGTTACGTACGCTTTGTTGTGCTTGTTTGAAATGTCGGCGTTGATTGAAAATCCCGCCGCCTGTGAAATCAGGTCGGTGATTCGGTTTCTGGATGCGAGGAAAGTGAAAACAAGTGAAATTTATCGGCAAATTTGCGATGTTTACGGACCAAATGCGATGAGTGATTCGATGGTGAGAAGATGGGTCTGACAGTTCAATGGCGGGCGTAGTGATGTGCACGATGAAGAGCGAAGTGGGCGTCCACCTTTGGTTACAGAAGAACTGGTTCACGCGATTGATGACAAGATCCAGGAAAACCGTAGGTTTACAATTAGTGCTCTCGCTATGGACTTCCCCCATATTTCACAATCACTGATGCATGAAATTGTTACCAAACAACTGAAATTCCGTAAACTTTGCTTACGTTGGGTACCAAAGATTCTCACTGAGCAACACAAAACACAACGGATGGGTAGTGCACTTGAGTTTTTGACCCGTTATCCTGAAAGCAGCGAAGAATTTCTGAGACGGATAGTCACTGGAGATGAAACGTGGGTTTCTTACGACACCCCTGAGAGTAAGCGGCAATCAATGGAATGGAAGCACACTTTATCCCCACCAAAGGTAAAGCCGAAGCAAATCATGACACCTCGGAAAATGATGTGCACAGTGTTCTGGGACTGGAAAGGCATCCTACTGATTGACTTCTTACCGCGTGGTCAAACAATCAAAGCTGATGCTTATTGCGAGACACTTCGGAAATTGCGCCGTGCAATTCAGAATAAGCGCCGGGGACTGTTGTCAAAAGGTGTTGTTTCGCCTCACGACAACGCACGACCACACACTGCAAATGAGACGAAAAACCTCCTACAGCGATTTGGCTGTGACGTGTTTGACCATCTTCCGTACAGCCCTGACCTCGCTCCTAGCGACTTTCATCTGTTCTTACATCTCAAGTCTTTCCTTGGCGGTCGTCACTTCACCAATGACGACGAGCTGAAAGAAACTGTTTCCAACTGGTTGAAGACACAGGCGGCAGATTTCTATGAAGAAGGTATACCAAAACCTGGTGCCACGCTATGACAAATGCCTGCAGAATTTCGGCAGTTATGTGGAAAAGTAGTTTAAGGGTTGTAGAATTTTGTGCAATAAAAATTTCTTCTGTATATGTGTACAATTTCATTTTATTACCAAACGGAACTTACTTTCTGGACGCACTTCGTATTTTAGGTTGTGAAAATAAGTGGCACACTCTGTGTAGTTTAGAAACAGTTTTCTCACTTTTGGTTGGATTTAGTTGGTTTGTGACGTGCGTTTTTTGGTTGTCCACGGAACTTTTCGCTAATTTTTGTGTCGTTTAAATACGTGAATGGTAACAAATGGAACGGAAAGAACGACAAAAATAGATGAAACGTGTCTATGCAACAAAAAAGCGCATATATTAAATAAATCCAGGAAGCTGCTTTATTATGCAATAGATCTATTTCGGCATATCACCATTTTCAAGCTCCTGCGAATTATAATGAACAGTATTTTTATTTATCTAGTAACTGTCATATTATAGCCTACTGTGATGGTTTTATAATGTTTAAAAAATTTTTTACTTACATTAAGTTCTGATCTAATGTACATAATTCATCTGGCGCGGTCGCTGTCGTAAGAAAAACGTCGAAAAATCTCACTTATTTAGACGTTTGTACCGTGATGTTGTGAACGTTTTTATATTCATTCACTGTTTAATTGTGGAAAAGATTTCGTATTTTATACGGTATTTAATGTGACAGCAATTTGACAGCGCACCTAAAATGATGTATTATGTTTACAGTTTACATATATGTTCCATGTAATATTTTTTGAACACTTAAAAAACGATCATCATAAACTAGGCAATATTAATGAAGCTATAAAAGTACTACACATAATTCCAAAAGGTTTTACGATGATCATTTTGGAAGAAATGGAAATTTATATACATACACACAAGTACCCAAATAAAATACTCAACGATCAAACAGATCTAAAACACAAGCAGTTCATCGAAAACTTTATTAGTCATCTACAACTGGACGCCGGTTAAAAATTAAAAAGCATGGAAATTCCAGCGATAAAAATTATAGCTAAGGTACTAACATCTGTAAATATTCCATAAAACATATATGTCAACTGTAAACATAATACATCTTCTTAGGTGCGCTGTCAAATTGCTGTCACATTAAATACCGTATAAAATACTAAATCTTATTCACAATGAAACAGTGAACGAATATAAAAACGTTCATAACATCACGGTACAAACGTCTAAATAACTGAGATTTTTCGACGTTTTTCTTACGACAGCGACCGTACCAGATGAATTATGTACATTAGATCAGAACATAATGTAAGTAAAAATTTTTGTCAACATTATAGAACCATCACAGTAGGCTATGAGTGTAAATAGATAAATAACAATGCCGTTTATTATAATTCGCAGGAGCTTGAAAATGGCGATATGCCGAAATAGAGCTATTGCACAATAAAATATAATAACATCAATTAAGCAGCTTCCTGGATTTATTTAATATATCATGTCTGTAAAACACATCAAACGTGCTGCGGGCCCCCAATACAAGAAAAGAAAAAACCCACGTCACAAACCAACTAACTCCAACAAGGAAGACGGAGACACAGATAATAACACCGAGAGTAGACTGTACATAGGACTAATGCGCACAAAAGGTTAAAAACTGTTTTTAATCTATATGCACAAAACAAACTGTACAATCCTTTGTATCATTTATAGACGTACAGAAGATGCTTGTAAAATAAAAAGCGAAACTCCTCTGGTATAAAATAAAAGTCTTAATTGCAGTCACCACAAGATGGAATACCTCTTACGTTAATGATAACTTAACTGTTTGGTTGTCAGATGACCCATGACGGGCTGGACGCTCTATAACAAAGAAAACGATCTGTCTAAGTGTCTAAGAGCTTACGTTCCGCTACATTAGTGGTTAGGTGAATAAACGATAATGCTCCCCCACAAGGTGAAGGTAATGGCTCATAACATTGTAACTAGACAACGTTCTCAGATGTATAAACATGAAATTCTGGAAAGTAAACTGTGAAAATGTTATCTGAGGATATATCCTGTGGAAATCACATAAAATGATAATGGAAAAGTATCGAGTGTCGTTTTCAGAGAAAATCGCTTTTTCGTTGCTGGTGTGTTCTCGCTATTCTGTCACATGTACCTAGATTGAGCCAGGTGCCAAACTACCAAACCACGAGCAATGCTTCAGCTCTATCAATGATGTGAGAAGCGTTTTTTGGTGACTAAACGTCTAATATTTAGAAACCTGATGCTGTTTTTTTGTACTAGTATTATTAAAAAATAAAACGTAGAACCGTCACCCGTTTCGAAACGATTGGTTCATCATCAGACGCGTGTTCACGATTCTTTCACATTGCTGTTGTTTATGTTATTTGCTGGAATAAATAAATAATTATTATAAACGACAGATACGATATAAACGTGAACAGCCATCTGACGATGAACTGTTTTGTATGGTACCAGCGACCTCCGTCAAAATCCATATCAATTTGGGGCCATTTCCCCACCGACGAAAGCTGTGGCGCCAGCCAGTTGCTATGCCGTTGTTAAGTGCTCATTACTGGGAGCCGAATCAGGATTCTGTAAAAAATGATCAGTCAATCCGATGTCGAGCTCCCCAAGTTCTCGAATTTTCGTTGTAGCATCTTTCCGAACGCTGTTGTACCGCTCAACCACGCCGAAATTCATCGCATCGTGCATTTCTATAGAATTGCTCTCCATAGTTTATTTAACGTTTAATTTTATAGCAATATCGTGACGGTTGTGGCTAACTTCTTGATCTGATAATGAGATTTAAATTGTGCCTATGAAACTACCAAAAATGGATATTTGTACCAGAAAAGACGGAATAACTTTGTAGTTGGCGGAGCTTGGCGCGGTGGAGTGGCTGAGCGCTCTATGCCCTCGCTGCGGAGCGCGCGGTTGCTCGCCGTAGGAACTTCGAGTCCTCCCTCGGGCATATGTGTGTGTGTTGTCCTTGGCATATGTTAGTTTAAGTAGTTTTTAAGCCTACGGACTGATAACCACAGAAGTGAAGTCCCTTAGATTTAGAAACATTTGAATTTGGCACAGCTCACGTAGCTTTCTGCCGCTAAGCGTGTAAAACTCATTGCCAAACGAGCTTCTTCTGCTCATTTGTAGTGATTGTTTCTGCTAGCGCTATTCTCGTCTTCAATGATGGCAAGTTTAAATGAACAATTTTCAGTTTGAAATTTTCTTTTCTACTCTGTAACAATGGCGCTGAAACAGTTTTAATGTCGGAAACAGCTTACCAAGATGACGCTATGGGAAATAACTCAAGGGTACGGGTGGATTGCTTGATTTTAAAATGACGACATGTCGATTGATGTAATACCTAGTTCTGAACGCCCAACAACTGTTCCAGTCGAGAAAGTATTCGGGGAAAAATTGATGGCTTGTGCTCACAGACCTTGGAGAGACAAGTGATCAACTGCCAGAGATTTGTGGCAGACAGAAGACTGGTTCTTCCACCACGAGAACGATGCTGAACACACAACCATCTCTGTTAGGCAGTTTTTGGCTAAAAGTGGCACGGTTACGCTGCCCCATGCACTTACTCGCCTGACCTCACTCTGTGTAACTCTCTCATTACCACGGATGAAAGGGCATGAAAGGACGTAGAATTGACAATAAAAAGAAACATACAGTCAACATAAAAAAGAGCACCTTGAAAGACTGCAGGCAGGAAGTTAATATTCACAGGATATGTTCAGTAGCAGAGGTCGGCAACCTTTTGGCAGGCAACGTCCCTTTATAAGTAAACCTACAGAAGGACGCAAAAGGAGAGCCACAGACGATTCGGGGATTCCGGTAGGTATGCTTGCTGCTGGCAAAGTGAAGGAAAGGGGGGCCGCACATACCCAGAATCTGCGATAAATCGCTATTTTAATCCGAAACTTAATTTCTAAAATATGAGGTGCTTGAACGCACAACCAAAAATGTTGTTCCATTTTGAACAGTACATACACTAAAGTCAGAAATTTAGATATTAGAAACTTATAATATGGCTTTCAGATCGGAAGAGGGAAGACGCTTTTGGTATGTGGTGCTACAAAGGAATGCTGAAAATTATGTGGGTAGATCGCGTAACTAATGAAGAGGTACTGAACAGAATTGGGTAGAAAATGAATTTCTGGCATACCTTGATCAAAAGAAGGGATCTGTTGGTAGGACACGTTCATAGACGTGCACTCTGCTAGTAATCCCACTTCTACTTTGTTTTTAATTTAGAATACCGAATTTCAACGAGGGGTTACAGTTTCCAATCCTCGCTAAAGGGTTAGCAGTTAAATAAAAGGAGACAGATGAATAAATTAAGTAAACTGCTTGCCTTAGATGTTAATACATTTATCCTACTGTGAGACAAGACGTCCAATGCTTTCGTGTTAACAATGTTTTCGATTACTTATGTAACAATGAATGACGCAGGTCTCACCACTCCGTCCGAAGCAGGATATGGTCACAAACGTCTTTCTTCAAGGGTCTAAAAATACGCAAATGACATTGACAGAAATCGAGACTATATCTACTATGTGCGAAGGCTTCCCAGCAAAAATTCCGCAGCTTAGTCCAAGTCCTGTTGCGGGATGAAGCTCACCCACATGCTGCCAATGTTATTTCTACTGAGACGTTTAGCTGGGAAGCTCTGACACATCACATCCTCCATACAGTCTCAAACTCTCCCCAAAAAATACCATATTTTTGGATCCCTAAGGAAAGAAATACATTGGCAAGCCATGACATGATGAACACCTACCAAATAGCTGGTATGTTCACCGCTGACCTAAAATAACAGGAACGACGTGTCTTGACATGGAAGCAATGAGGTCTTTTCCGGTCGCTGGAGGGAGTTGCACAACATCCTGCACACAACTCACCCAATTCCCCTAAATTCCTGGGAGAGCGATGAGATCTGACGCGACGTTCAGTTATATCCACCACCGAAGTGGAGTGGCCGGGCGCTCTAAGGCGCCTTGTTGCGGAGCGCGCGGTAGCTCGCCAACGGAGGTTCGAGTCCTCGGCCATGGGTGTGTGTGTGTGTTGTCCTTGGCGTAAGTTAGTTTGAGTGGTTTGTAAGCCTAGGGACCGATAACCGCAACAGTTAAGTCCCTTAGATTTACAAGCATTTGAATTTTGCGTCTCATCCCACATGTGTTCGATCGGGTTCCTATTTGGCGAGTTGGAGACCAGCACATCAAATGAAACGCACTACTGTGTTTCTCGTTCCACTCCGTCACTCTTCCGACTTTGTGACATGGCGCATTATCTTGCCGAAAAATGCAACAATCGTTCGGAAACATGATCGTCATGAAGAGGTGTACGTGGTCTGCATACATTATAAGATATCAATAATAATACATTTCCTTGAGACAATTTGGTCTCGTTATACCAAAGGTATTAAACATAAGGAGATGCAATGAATCAAAATTTGTGCTGTGGCCGGGATTCGAGCCCGGGACCTCCTACTTACTTACTTACTCCACACCACATGCTTTAATTCTGCCTCATGTTCCCTGTGAAATACGTATCAATTTGCCAGGGCTCTCTTATATTGGAATAGCACCCCAGCAAAGTGTTTTAAGATAGTCCGTGTAGTCGCTTTGGCTATAACGCTGTGTTAGCTGAGTGGTCTAAAGCGCCTACCTAGTAAGTAGGAGGTCCCGGGTTCAAATCCCGGCCATAGCACAAATTTTGATTCAGTGCCTCTCCTTATGTTTAATACAGTATAAGATGCTTGTTGGCCGTCATGTGCCTTGCATGTGGTCCCCAGAACGCAACTGAGCCGCCAACAAAGTCTCCGTCCCGTGGAAGCCGATGGATTCGCAACCATCCACCATTCGTCATGATGAAGAAGGTATCGGGTTTTCATCAGACCATGTAACGCTGTTCCACTGCGCCAATGCCCAGTGAGTCAACGGCCGCCAGATCACCGATGTTAAACACTGTCGGGCGTGACCGGTACTTGAATGGGTAACCGTCCTGCTACGTCACGGGCTGCTGACAATTTTCCCTTTGCCTTACGTCAGAGGGGATGTCGGTGCGAAGTCCTTGGCACCAATGTCCGGATTAAATTCCAAACCTCTCCGCAGTGTCACAGACAAATATATATAGACGGGAAACCTCCGTAAGGGCCCGGTCCTACGCTCAGGGGTGCGGGGAGGGAGGGTTTCCAGCAGTTCCGTAAGATGTCCCATGATGGCGCTGCGGTCAGAAGCAGCTCTTTAAACTGGCCAGAGCAGGCGGCAGGTAGCGGCTGTCCCCACCATGTGTGAGAAAACAGAAGACGTATTCTCGGGGTTCTAGACACAGCCTCTGTTTGCTCTCAGTGCAAACGTTTCAAGATGAATGCCGTCTTTGTCCGACCGCAAGGAACTTTTTTGTAATCTGGAGAAATTTATTTAATCAACTGCGGTAAATGTTCCATTACTCTGAAAGAAAGATTGTTTTCTGCTAAAACGCGCTCATTTAGCATCCGCTACGTTTACCTGGTGGTTGAATGATGAAGCACTTACTAAAGACGATAGAGCCATTGGCCTACAAGTATTCCAGCGTTATTTATACGTTTCTTCCTTTCTACGTGTTTTCCTTCAACCATTTTACCTGCATGGGTAGAATTAAATCCTACGTCACATGACTTGCAATACAGAAACGTATCCCACTTTTTACTTTTCAGCAACCATCCCCTTTCAAGTTACTGGGTTCTTTACATTCTAAATTGTACGTTTGTCGGTACATAGCCTCTTTCCTAGTCTCCTGATTCGTGATCACTGATCGCTTCGCAAAATTTAGCTCAAAAAAGAAATCCAATATTATTTGCAATGTGAAACGTGGAAGACGCACTCATTACAGCAGTAATTATTTATCCGAAAATGGAGCTATTAATAAGGTTATGGGAATCCACTTTGATTCCTCGGCGAGTAGAGGTATTATGAAGTAGTTTAATCTGATGTGTCTCTAATCAGAAATAAAAAATGGAAGTTTTTTTTATTATAATGAAGATTTCCGTTCTCTTAATCAAATACAAATTACATTTAAGAAGGATACTATAAATACGATTTCTGGGGACTTTTAGAAAAGATTAGATTTTGAATTTTTGTAAGTAATCAAAAGTAGATCTGCACAAAATAAGGAGATATCCTAAAAATTTAAACATTGGTACACTACACTAGTGGTAGGAAGTGTCTGATACCTCACTGAATGAATCGCAACTCTTAATATTTCACAAGCGCTTCAGAACATCAAAATATGTAGAATAATGCTACGTGTCAAAATTCAAATGTTTGTAAATCTATGAGACTTAATTTCTTTGATTATTAGCCCCTAGGCTTACAAACTAACCTAAATACAACACACACACACACACGCCCGAGGGAGCACTTGATCCTCCGACGGCGAGCAACCGCAGCAAGGCGCCTTAGTGCTACGTGTCCCAATAAATAACAGTGATCTTGATTGTACTATTAAATACAGTACGTGCAGGGTAACAGTTATTGAACTATAAGAAATAAAATCGTAATAACGTCTGAAAGGTTTGCGTTAGGACTTTCAAACTGCACGGATGGCCGTGGCCCATGATGCGAATTAGTTTGAGGACTTTGATGTTAAGGCCACTTTTTTTGGATAGGATCGTCAATAAAAAATAAATGAATAAAAATAAAAAAAACTGGCGCATTTGGAGAACGGGGTATCCAAATTTCGCGTTCAGGAAGTCTCTTCACCACCAATAGGTGACTGTGTGATGTGTAATGCCAAGTCATGGAGCAATCGGTGCGATATTCCTTGACGTCAGGGTGAAGGATTTGGAAGATTATTTCATCCCTATGAACCAAAGTGACGGTGGTTTCTGTAATAAGTGGTTCGTGCAAGAGAGAGATCGACCCCATCGAAGCAGGAGAGTGATTGAGGACCGCATTCTGGCTCTGGGAGACCACTGCCATGGGACGCCTTATTCCCCAGATCTGAACGCATACGATTCCTTTTTATGTGTCTATGTTAAAGACAAGGTGTACAGCAAAAACCCCAAAATCATTGCTTTACTGAAAACAGTCGTTCAGCTGGTCATGGACAGCACCGATATTCCGACACTTCAGCGGGTCATGCAGAATTTCGCTATTCGTCTGCGCCATATCATCGTAATAATAGTCAGGCATATCGAACATGTCATAACCTAATCTCAATACCTGGATTGACGTTTAAAGAGTGTGCACACCGTAGTTTGGAACTAATTTACGTTTTGTTTCATACTGTTCAGTAATTGTCACCCTGTAAATTTTAGCGGTCTCTTACTGCCTATTTAGACATTTACTTCCTATTGGGCCTGTCACTTTCCACAGCGGGAATATCTGATATTTTTCCGCAATCTGTGGTTATTTATTAGAAAGAGTTTAGTAAGATCATATTGTTACTTGCAAGTGCGCGTATTCAGTTCTTTTATGCATTTCATTTTACACACACTTAATATCCTTTAAATCTGTACGAAGAGCATACAAGAAGTGGAACTTCTCTTTAGGTAGCTGCATATCAGCGGCTCTAAATGTTATTCGGCCTTCTGCAGAGCCACATGTCTCCGAACTAAGTGAAGTGACCACAAACCGATCGTGAGCTTATACGCGCCCCCAGTCCTTCAGTTTACGACGTACTTGTCACGATACCACCGTTACGTAGCAAACCTGCTGCATGGGCCATTAATGCCGCTCGATAACATAAAAGACATTCTTCAACTGGATGCCCTCGGCTTTTATGGGACAGCTGATTCGGTCTAAAATTTTTCAGGGCACCCGCGGGTCTGATTAAGTTGCGAAAATCAGAGTGGCCCAGAACTGGAACTTTTTTTGACCAGTGTATGAACGACTTTCGTACCTAACGGTTCATACGTGTTTGTATTGGACACATAGTTCATTGCGCTTGTCCGCAATCATATCTTGCTTACACCGAAAGGTGGTTGCTCCTCATTAACGAATGGTCGCTAATAAATGTCGCGCCAACAAATAAAAACTGGTACTTCGTTTTCTTACATGAATGGGGTCAGTTGAAGTTTTATAATTAGGAAACTAATAGTTTTTTCATCGCCCTTTTGAAAAACATCCATCGATGCAATATGTTGTCTAATTCTGGCAACGGTATGAGCCGTGAAATCATTTAAAGAATCTGACCAAGCAGTTGCTTAGCGTGATCTATGGGAATCTAGGATTTTCTAATTTAGTGTGTCCATTTCCAAATTTCGAAGATTTCCTTTTGTAATATCAACAAATCATTTACCTACTCAGATACGCACGCTCCTATCTCTTTCCCACATTTGAGTAGTTCGGGTTATTGGTGATATTGCTTCAGTCACCATGTAATCGGAGACCATTGCGTAGGGTGTAATATTATTTCTGTGTTAGAAGAAAAACAGTATTGTAATGAATTTCTGGATATCTAAAGCCTTGATGTACGTAAGGAGGATGTTTATTGTTCTGCATTGACAGATCAAAGCAAGGCCATTGTACTATTTTACTTGATATCTGTACGCTTCCCAGAACGAAATGTAACCTAGCCCGCTGCGAAACCCTTCCCATGCGTCCTCCCACAACTATCTAAACGAGCCCAATCACAGGGAAAACTTACAACATTCAAGGCAGGGCCACATGCGAAACAACATATCTCATTTCCTGTCTGAAATATGTTGATCGCTCAGCCTTTTACATCGGTATGACCACCAACAAATTGGAAGACGCATGTATGGCCACAGACGTACTGCCCTCTTGGAGGGCAGCCAATATCTTGTGGCGGAGCATGTCCTCCAACATAACTCTAGGGACCTTGGCACGTGTTACACCACACGTGCGATCTGATACTCCCACCTAGCACCACTCACTGAGAGCTGCGCGTATGGGTACTTGTCCTCCAACAAATCGTCAGATACCTTCGCCTCCCTGCCGTCTTCAACTCACTTATTGATTTCTCACAATTCTTCCTTGCCGGCCGCGCTGGCCGAGGGGACTGAGGCGCTTCAGTCACGGTCTGCACGGCCACTACGGTCGGGGGTTCGAATCCCCCCTCGGGTATGGATATTTGTGCCGTCCTTAGTTGTAGGTAGTTCATAAGTAGTTTGTAAGTTTAGGGACTGATGACCCCATAGTTTAGTCCCTTAAGCTTAACAAACATTTGAACATTTTGAATTCTTCCTTCCTTTCACAAATATATAATGTGTATGTTCCCATATCGCTCTCTTCTTAGAAATATAGTTTCTACCCCTGCCCCAGCACACACACACAATCAGAATCATTCGGTTCTCCTCTCTTTACATCTTGATGTATTAACTTTGGTTTGCAACTGGCATAGCTAAGCACTTATCATAAAATATCTTTGACTTCCATCCATCACCCTTCACTCCATCTTTACCTCACGTCCTAGGTTGCGGAAAGTAACCCAAAGCTACTTTCCCTTATATCCTCTGTCTCCTCCCTCCTCTCACTTACCTGATTGAGGAAATTTGTATCCAGAAAGCGCGTTTACATGTTTATTTTCGGCGTTTTGGTGCTACTATCGGCGGTATTGAACTAAGTACTGGTCAGTCACACTATCTTTTTCGAATAATTTTTGCCGCGTCTCTGTGGAGAATTTCTGTCAGATTAGTGGAATTGTTTGGTTGTGATTCTATGGGACCAAACTACGTTGGTCATCAGTCAGATTACTGGAATATTACTATCCTTGTACTTTACACGGTGTAGGACGTCGCTGTATCAACTGTTGATTCAGGAGGTGACTTAAATCACAATGTACCATAAAAAGACGTCGTTTTCATACGGTTTTAGATCAAAATAAACCCTCCAACAATTTCTAAGCTAGAAAACAGTTTGTTAAGCACATTTAGGATTTAACACTAGGATCTCACAGATACGTATTCCCGAAAGAGGCAACCCGCACGTCACCGGACCTAATCATTAAAAAAACATCTAACCTAAGGACGAACACACACATCCATGCCCCAGGGAGGAGTCGAACCTCCACGGCGAGCAACTGCGCGCTCCGCAGCGAGACGCTTTAGACCGCTCGGCTACTCCATTGCGGCCCTAATCATTCTATTGTTAATTTTCATAAAATAAATGTTCAGTTGTTACTACTGTAATACTTACACGATGTTCTCCCTTCCTTTTGTTTACTTATTCATTGCAAAATCTGAGGTTAATTAAAGCTAACGGTAAAATCAGGACCCTATATCTCAGAGATACAACGCGACCACCAATGTTGATCCTCGTGACGCGACCATTGCGATGTTAAATAGCGATGTTGCTATTATGCCATGCTGCGAGGGAAAATTTAGCCATCAAACTTGTAGATACCCCGTATTCCACAGCATGACGTTTGAATATCAGACACATTCGGGATGATCGGTTGATTTCGTGGTCTTGAGTGTGGTAAGCGTATAATTAAAATCCAGAAAATGTAACTACACATTGTCTTGGTTAATATTTAGTTTGGATTAGAATACAAGACATTAAAATGGACTGAAGATGGTCTCCATTAGTTGAGGTCCTCAGATTAATTTCTGTTTTTACAGCCTATTTCAAACTTATGATATAATTATTTTATAAACTTTATATCGTTGCGGCCCTTAACTTTTTGTTTCAATATAAGTTGAACTACAATCAAGATGTGACAAACTTCGGAGCTTGAAAATTTTGGATAACACTTTCTACATCGTCCGATAAAAAGATTCGAACTACTTTTCAGGTTGCATTCGCAACAGGCCTACAGCAGAACAGAAAATTTATATTAAAATGTCAAATATTCTAATTTAAGTTGAAAGGCTGACTTTCTTGTACCGCAATTCTCCGATGACATTTAAACCCTTCCCCATTATATGTTTTCATTTCGAATAGCACCACCAATCTTTTATGTTGGTGTTTTGTCATTTTTAGTTACCTTCTGTGAGTTATGTAGTGACATGTCCGAAAAGAACAGACATAATCGGTTGACATTAACGGCCTGAATTTTACGAAATCTAAATAAACATTTCGATCGTTTCAGGGCATTGAAATATATTTAATTGCAAAGTTAAAAAATTGTGCTGCACTGAGATTAGAACCAATTGAATAATGTTTGTTCAAACACAAGATTTATATTCTTGAATTCGTCCTACAGAAACAAAAGTATTAAATTAGAAATAAATCTTTTAAAATTACTTGAACAGATCATATCAGCATTCATTAATTCTAGCGTACAATCACATACACTGTTCAGATACAATTCCCGGGCCACATTAGTTCTCGGCAAAGATAAAGTTCCAACACGTGGCAGTTTTCCGCGGAGATTCCATCACTCAAACGAACCACGTTAAGTAAGCAGGCAAGTTCTCCTCCTTCCTCGACGAGACCAAATGTTCCTACAGCCTCCAAGTATTTCAATTGACCACAGCAGTCTTGTGCCCTAGCCACACTCATTGGCAGATCGCCATACCCTCCAAAAGTAGCAAAGTTCTTAACATGAATGATCTGTTTTGACTTAACTTTGATCACTTCCACACAAACTTAACACTTTGCAATATTAAACAGAAAAGTTATAAAAATTCATCCACCTTGTGACTATTGATCAGCCGTACAAATAATGTATGAAATAATTAAATACAGAAGCCAGCCTTCATGAGCTTGACCGCTCACACTACACAATATTTATGTAAATTCACTGGCAAAACATTTATCCATTAAATAGATATATGAGCATGAGGAAAAGAGGTGCATATCATGATGCTTTCAATTACTGAGTTACTGCCGGCCGCGGTGGCCGAGGGGACTGAGGCGCTTCAGTCACGGTCTGCAGGGCCACTACGGTCGGGGGTTCGAATCCCCCCTCGGGCATGGATATTTGTGCCGTCCTTAGTTGTAGCTAGTTCATAAGTAGTTTGTAAGTTTAGGGACTGATGACCCCGTAGTTAAGTCCCATAGACTCTACAAACATTTGAACATTTACTGAGTTACTGTGGAGGATACAATAATCTGACTGCCGCGCTGGATTAGCCGAGCGGTCTGGAGCGCCAGGTTACGGATCTCGGGGCCTCCCGCGTCCGAGGTTCGAATCCTCCCTCGGGCATGGAAGTGTGTGTTGTCCTTAGGTTAGTTTAAGTAGTTTTTAAGCAACGGACTAGTAACCACGCAGTTGAGTCCGATAGATTTACAAACATTTGAACATTTTTTGAATAATCTGACTATATTTCATAATAAATAATTATAACAAGTGTAATAAATCATTAAATGAACAGATAAAAGTGTGTTGTTTTCAAGATGACAGCTTGAGGTAATAAGCTATCATCTAACATATTGTTTGTTGAAATCGCATTACGCATTCGAAAGTTGGTAATTTTAAGTATCGTGCGGTAGTTTGTAAGTCTAGAGACTGATGACCATAGGAGTTTCGTCCAATAGGTTTGCAAACATAATTATTATAACAATTTCGTGTGGCTCATTGGCCTGGTGCAAGTCTTTCAACTGGAAGCCACTTTGGTAACTAACCTATCCCAGTTATCCACCTGGGGAAAGGGGACCTACAGCTTAACGTGGAATCCGTACCACGTGTCATTTCTGGCGACTCCTCACATTGTTCAGAGGTGAAGGCTAGATTAAAGCGCAGACAGGGAAAAAATTCGATATTCGACCGGGTTTCGAACCCGCGACCCTCCGGTTTTCAGTAGAGTGCATTACCCCAACAAGCATACATAATTTTAAGTTTGTTATATTCAGATACTGTGAAAATTAACTTTTGTAGTTTTCAAGATATTTTAAAATGTTATCGATTCATGAGATGCGCTTAATTTTACTGCGTTCATTAGTATATTTGGATTTGTTATAGGTCAATAGGGCGAATTATAGCTAAATTTTGTATTTGGAAGTACGGACATCATTGAATTTAGTTCCAGTCTTCATATTGACCATCGCGCGGGATTAGCCGCGTGGTATAAGTCATCAGGCTATGGACTGGACGACCGGTTCGACCGGAGGTTCGAGTCCTCCTTCGGGCGTGAGTGTGTGTGTGTGTGTGTGTGTGTGTGTGTGTGTGTGTGTGTGTGTAGTAGGGATGGGAGTATGAGGCGCGGCGACTCGAGCGCACCGAGAATTTCTCGAGCTGCCGGCGCTCGAGCAGTTCTCGAGAAGCTCACGAGAAGTGGCGCTCCGTCGCGTGACGCTTTGCGGCGGTTGACTGGGGCAACGCAACACGCCACGCGCTGCGGTTGTCTGCAACATTCGCAGCTCGCTGTGATTATCATTTAAATACGGGCACTGGACACGCGAAAACCCAAGTCACGGAGCTGGCAGTACTTTACCGAGGATGAAGACGTCTGTTGCAAAGTTCCATAGTGTAACAAAAAATTCAACAGGCACCAAAAGACATGTAATATTACACAATATACGTAGCAATCGAACAGATACAAAAGTGCATTCTTATATTACAAGTCCGATAAATTACATAGCTATTGTGTATGTTATCCATTCAAACTACATTAAAAGGAAATTCCGTAAAAAGATTTCATAGTGCCTCAAACAGTCCAGTCAAACAGTTCCCTACACAAACACCAAAGGTGAAACAGTTGCAACTTATCGCGTGGCCCGGGATGGGGGCAAGTGTGTCTTACAAGGAGACCACACGGGTATAGGATTTTAGAACTTTTTGATATTTATGGTACGTGAAGTTCAGAACACAAATAACAATCAGCCAAAGCCATTCGACACAACTCTCAAAAATTCTAGAGAAAATCGACTTTGAAGTTTTGCAAGTAGACATAATTACCAATAATTAAAGCAGTTATAGCATCTGTCGGTGTAATGATGCCAAAGCCATGTTTTAAAAGAAGCTCTGTAATCCTGGGCTTGAACAGGAGAGAGATTAGACTCATGGTTGGATTGCTGACATGCCATGGGAATTTCAAAAAACACCTACATACAATGGGAATAACAGAAGTGGACCCTAAATGTAGGATCTGTGATGATGGCGATGAAACTGCATCACATCTAATCTTCGAATGCATTGCATTGGAGAGTAAAAGGCACAGAACATTTGGGACAACCAGACCCAAAGAAATTGTGTCTAATAAAGAACTGGTAAAGGGACTCCTTGCACTGTTCAAGGGCATTGGTTGGCTTTACTAGATATACAGGGAGCGATACCGCACAATAAACTTAGTTTCGGTGCGGGCAGTGGCGGGTTGGACCAAGACAGTTTTGGCTACCCTGAGAAAATCAGTCAATCAATCCACTAGTGTCGGAAAAGTGTAATTCTTAATTTGGCTGTAATAACACGCAAAATGCATCGAAATTAACACTGTCCAAACTTTTGAACAGAGCTTTAAGCTGAAATAAGGACGAGAGCTTAGGTACATAACGCTGGCTAATACTATAAGCTCTGCCGAATATTTTTCTACAATCACTAAATGTAAGTAACGAGTTTTTCGGTGTAACATGTTGTAGCGTTTTTCTCTTATGTAGGTATCAATACATGCGTAATCCATATTAGTTTTTGGTGACAATGAATTTCTTGTTTCGTGCAAGATACGTGTTTTAATAACCATCCTATGATTTTTGCTTCTGCGAAACATAATAATAATAATAATAATAATAATAATACAGTTTCTTCCTACGGAAGACAGCGATTACGACTTCTCTTTCGTAATGTTTTCCCGTACTTTCACTCAGACTCCAGAGCGCAGCACTGTCGACAACTTCTCGAGAGTACTCGAGAATTTCTCGAGAATTTGCCTTAGCGTCGCGCGTTTCTCGAGAGCGCTCACACCCCATCCTAGAGCGTAGTCCTTAGTGTAAGTATAAGTAGTTTGTAAGTCATGATCATAGCAGTTTGGTCCAATTAATTTACAAACATTTGATTTTCATTTTGATCGCTATCTTTGCGTACGTCGAGAACAGAGCTGTCCATTGTCCAACGTCGTCCCTTAAGAGATGGGTATTAATCACGTCCAGATACCTTGTGAAAACCGGAAGGCACCTCTCCAAGTGCACGCTGTGCAGCTTGCTGTCAAGCAATGTTCCTTATACGTGTTTACCATAGAATAAAGATTCCCCTGTGGGGCGGGGGGGGGGAGGGGGTCCGAGGCCCCCTCGAGCGTTGCTGTATGTGTTGTCCTTAGGTTATTTTTACCTTCGTTTCGTAGTCTGTAAGCTACGGACTAATAACCAAGCAGCAGTTGAGTCCGATAGATTCACAAACATTTGAACATTTTTTTTAGATTCCTCGGTATTTCCGTTACATTACATAGTTGCTGATGAATCTTCCGGGTTGTACAGTTACACATGTTACAGACGTCACAGGCAGATTCCAGTTGATAAAAGAATGATAGGATGATAATTAAGAGACTATGAAATTGACGTGGCAAAGTATTAAATACAGAACAATTAAAAGAAAGCATTTATGATTAAATTTAGAGTATATATTATTCCCGACCAGATTCGAGCCTGTAACCATCCGTTCGTGAATCTTCAGTCTTAACCACTACGCTACGCATCAACTTTTTCTGTTTATAAGCAGCAACAGGCAACGATGAAATCTAGCTTTCAAAAGTTCTGTTAAACCTAAGCCATACGAAGCTCATGTAATGTAAGCTAATCTCTGTGATTATAATAACTGTATATCGCAGTAATCGGAGGAACCATAAGACAACCAGCCAGGGACATGCCCGAGTACTAGGTGCTCCGTAATGCAAAAACATAGGCCTAAGAGAAATGAAATGCATTTAATATTAAAATTACGAGAGTCTGTGTTGATCTCAATTCTCACTTAAATACAACAAATTTTCCAGAAAGAAACTTTCACTCTGCAGCGGAGTGTGCGCTGATATGAAACTTCCTGGCAGATTAAAATCGTGTGCCGGAACCCCGACCCGAACCTGGGACCTTTGCCTTTCGTGGTCAAGCGCTCTATCGTCTGAGCTATCCCGATACGACTCAAGATGCCATCTCACAACTTTACTTCCGCCAGTACCTCGCCTCCTACTTTCCATACTTCACAGAAGCTCTCCTGCTAACCATGCAAGACTAGCACTCCTGGAAGAAAGGATGTTTTCATTCTGGAAACATCACTTAGGCTGTGGCTAAGCCATGTCTCACATGTTCACATGTTTGTAAATCTTATGGGACTTAACTACGGGGTCATCAGTCCCTAAACTTACAAACTACTTATGAACTACTTACGAACTAGGACGGCACAAATATCCATGCCCGAGGGGGGATTCGAACCCCCGACCGTAGTGGCCGTACAGACCATGACTGAAGCGCCTCAGTCCCCTCGGCCACCGCGGCCGGCAAGCCATGTCTCCACCATATCCTTTCTTCCAGGAGTGCTAGTCTTGCATGGTTCGCAGGAAAGCTTCTGTGAAGTTTGGAAAGTAGGAGGCGAGGTACTGACGGAAGTTGTGAGGCGGCATCGTGAGTCGTGTCGGGATATCTGTCAGTAGAGCGCTTGCCCGCGAAAGGAAAAAGGCCCAGGTTCGGGTCCCGGTTCCGGCAATCGATTTTAATCTGCCAGGAAGTTTCACAACAAATATTGTTTTATAATACGAGTAAATACACCGTGTTTACGATGAATAACTAAATGAAAGGTCTGTTCAAAATGTTCAAATGTTTGTAGAGTCTATGGTGTGGTGTCGCACAAGTACAAAGTGCGCGCCACTTACTTTCGCCGCGCGCCGCCATGCATGCACGGCGCGGCGTTCTTCCGACGACAGCCACGAGCGCCCTCTGGTACAAAGCCGCTCGTGGCCACCACTGAAGGACATCGGCCACTTCGCACTTCGCACTTCGGACTTAGATAGCAACCCGATAGGACCTTCGTAATCCGATAGGCACGAGGGAAGACTTTGCTATTTGTACAGGCACTAGGCAGGCCTCTAACAACTATGTATCAACATTCTGCAGTACTATGTAAAAGTTAAGTATTGTTACATTCTGTGCAATATATCTCTTTCTAATTTACTCGAGTGTTTATAGTTTCTGGCTGCTCCCCTCCGTACCTGCACCAGCGTGTCGGTCTCGTTCCACTCGGCCACCGACACCTACGACGAGGCTGGGACACAAAAGCGGCGACGAAGTCGGGACACAAAATATGGGACTTAACTACGGGGTCATCAGTCCCTAAACTTACAAACTACGTATGAACTACTTGCAACTAAGGACGGCACAAATATCCATGCCCGAGGGTGGATTCGAACCCCCGACCGTAGTGGCCGTGCAGACCGTGACTGGAGCGCCTCAGTCTCCTGGGCCACCGCGGCCGGCTGAAAGGTCTGAAAACAGTTTTTAGGTAGCAGGCGATAGTTAAATTTACAAGATCTAATAAGTAATTTTAAGTAATTCTGTTATTTACAAATTGATTATACAGTGGCCGTGGCGGAGTGGCCGAACGCATTGAGGCGCTGTGCTCCGAAGCGCGAGGCCGCACCCGACGGGGGTTCGAATCCCTCCTCGGCCAAGGATGTCTGTGCTGTCTTTAGTACAACTTAGTTTATAAGTAGTTTGACTATACAGTGGGACCTTGCTTAACGCGCAATGCGGAACCTCGTTATGCAATATACATTTTTCTGTCGGAATTTATGTAATAATAAGATGTGTTCCATTCAGAAAAAATCCGATAATAAACAATACTGTATTATTTATTTATTTTTTAAAGAAATTTTTTATCAAGAGAAGACAATTAAATTCTTTGCGTTTGAAATGACACACACAGTTGTGTTCTGGTTCGGGCAGCGAGCGGGAGGTCGCCAAAATATTTTTAGTTGGAAGGAGGTCGCATATTCAAAAAGGTTGCGAAAATGTTCAAATGTTTTTTAAGCTTAAGGGACTTAAGTGCTGGTCATCAGTCCCTAAACTTACTAACTACTTATGAACTAGCTTATACTAAAGACGACACAGACATCCATGCCCGAGGGGGATGCGAATCCCAGACGGGGAAAGACCAGGTTGGGAAAGACTGGATAGACTGTCGTGGGGCACTCCACGATCTCAAGAACGAGAGCTTCAAGGCAGGCTGCGATGCAAAATGAAATCCAATATGTTCCTTCAGTACATGAACCAATTTCGATTAAAATGTCTTTCTGTCCATAAGTTACCATTATTTTACAGATAATTATGTTCACTTATAAATACTTTTCTTTGTTTGCAGGTAAGCAGTGCAGCGAGAAATATGACGCTTGTAGCCTAAAAAGAAAGATAAGCTGAACGTACCATGAGGAGGTTCCACGCAACTGTCCTGGTGAGCGTGTATTAGTAACGGTAACACTGTGCTTTCCATAAGAGTGCCATCACTGTTTTCGCCGACTAGTAGTAACGAATCGCCACAAAACGGTGTCGAGTATGTGACTTTTTTGTATCACATTTATAAGATAAAGGACACTAAAACTTATAACTGTAACGAACTGCATGACTTACCATAATATTGTTCATGCATATCGCCGACTGTATATCGTAATTTTATTAGTTGAAGAAGAAAGTAAACAGCATTATTATTTTCTATGGTAAAAACTGAAAATCTAGTAACTAAAAACAGGACAATAAAACTAGCTACTTGACTTACCATAATATTGTTCATGCGTATCGCCAGCTGTATATCGTCACTTTATTAGTTGAAGAAGAACATAAACAGAATTATTATTTCCTATGGTAAAAACTGAAAATCTAGTAGCTAATAGAAGTCAATCGCTGTTTTCGTTGAGAAGTACACTTACTGCAAATTACTGTTATTTTCTGATGTCTACCTGTCTACCTTCAGCTTCGCAAGGGAATCTCTGATGATATTTCTGATATGTTCTTTAAATCTGACGTTAGATTTCGTCCTGTTTGATCGAAATTTTAAGGTCTCTTGAAAATGGCAAAAAAGGCAAAATGTTGTTGTTGTGATTTCATTCCGGACTGATTTGATGCAGTTCGCCAGCCTACTCTATCCTGAACAAGCGACTTAATCTCCTCATGAGAACGGAAAACCAAATCCATTTGAATCTGTTTACTGCATTCGTCTCTAGGTCTCCCTCTGCGATTTTTATCCCATACACTTCCCTCCAATGCTAATTTCACGATTCCTTCATGTCTATGAATGTGTTCCACCTATCGAACCATTCTTTAATTATGGCATGCCAAAAATTCCATTTCTCCACAATTCCGTTCAGTACCTACTCATTAGTTACGAGATCTACCCACCTAATCTTCATCATCATTCTTCTGTAGCACCACATTTCAAAATCCACTATGCTCTTCCTGTTTGAACTATTTATCGTCCATGTTCCACTCCCGTAGAAGACAACACTCCACACAAATGCCTTCATAAAAGACTTCCTTACGCTCCAATTAATATTCTATGTTAAATTTCTCTTTTTCAAAAACTCTCTTCTTCCCATTGCCATTCTGCATTTTATATCCTCTGTACTACGACCATCATATGTTATTTTTCTGACTAAACTCATCTACCACCTTTATTATTTGGTTACCTAAACTAATTCATTCAGCATCGCCTGATTTTCTTAGACTGCATTCAATTACCCTTGTTTTGCTCTTGTAAACGATCACATACGCTCCTTTCAACACACTGTCAGTTCCGTTGAATTGCTCTTCCAGGTTCTTTACAATGTCATCGGCAAAACGCAATGTTTTTATCTCTTCTCCATGAACTTCAGTTCCTTCTCCCAATTTTTTTTTCACCTCCACGTTGGTTATTCCTGGACTCGTCAGAGAGCGAGACATTATTTCAGTTCCTTCAGGAGCCCGTGTTTCATGGCTGCACTGTGAAATAATACCATAATAAAATAGATAATTACAAAGTAGCTAATTTAATAATTTGATTCTTTGAAGTGTATTATTCCGCAGGTCCAAAGAAAAAAAATTACATTTGCATTCTTTCCATCATTAAACATGGACACTGCACATCGTACAAATGTAAAACTTGCAAACAAATCAACGAAAATCTGACGTCGATCTCAGGATTGAAACTGGAAATGGTATAATAATACCATTGTCGAGAACCTTGTGGCTGGTTGCGCCGTGGTGGAGTAGCCGAGCGGTCTAAAGCGTCTCGCTGCGGAGCGCGCGGTTGCTCGCCGTGGAGGTTCGAGTCCTCCCTGGGGCATGGGTGTGTGTGTGTGTGTTTGTCCGTAGGTTAGTTTACCTAGGTTTAAGTAGTTTGTAGGCTACGGACTGATGACCACGCAGTTTGGTCCGATAGATTTACAGACATTTGGACATTTTTGATTTGTCCTATAACGTAAATTTACCTAAATTTCGTAAGTTTCGGCCGAAATTGGAAGAACCGAAAATTCGATTACGGTTTCTGTTTCGGCCGCAAAATATGTTTCGGTCGAACTCTAATGGAAATAATAGCAATAAAAACCGAAAACCGGTTATTTAAAAAACCGGTTATCTTGAGCAATTTTTACAGTGCGGTTAAACTGGAGATGAAAAGAACCGGTATAACCGAAAACCGGTTGTTTCAGCAATAACCACCATCCCTACTCCTGGGCAGGCCTGTTCTAGGGTGTGACAGTCGCCAAGTCTCTGTAAACAGTGATCGCAATGTTGTTCCAATCATACAGTTCTTCGAAGGCAAAACTCCACTCCTCGTTCACGTAACCATTCCAGAACGTCCTCATCGTGGGAAAATCTGACAAATACCACGATCCAATGCGACTCGCCGAGTCCGACACTGTCAGTGCCTCATTACACTAGGCAGCTAGGCTGCGCCGCCAGTCGCAAATGTTCAAATGTTCAAATGTTTGTAAAGCCTATGGGACTCAACTACGGGGCTATCAGTCCCTAAACTTACAAACTACTTACGAAATAGGACGGCACAAATATCCATGCCGAGGGGGGATTCGAACCGCCAGTCGCCCCACTGGTCGCGCTTCTGCTGTCATGCTGGGCAGCCAGCAGCGCAGCCCACTACTCCACTGTGGCAACAATCACTGTTTTCTTCACGCGACGGCAGTTATCGCCAGTCGAGCACTGTCAGTATGTTGCGTGAACTGCAGATTTCCACGGTGGAAATGACTGAAAGTGTAAACACGACAAAAGGGAAGAACTTGAAGTTGGAAGAATCCCTGAAAGAGTGTCAGAAGTTATTGGACACAAAAGTGAATACTGAAGATTTTATATACGCAATTGAACAACATTTCGCAATTTGGGACCCCAGTTCTGAAGCTTACAGTAATAAGCAATTAAAATTAAATGCTTGGAATGAAATTATTTGCAGATTCCTACCTGATTTTGAACAGCGGTTTGTTCTTATCAACGGTTTATTTTTAGTCATAATTTGAATCAATTTTCTTTTTATATAAGTGGATAAAAATATTGAAGTAAACTATTCATATTTTTAACTTTAAACTATTTAACAAAGTGATTAATATTTCCTACAGCAAAAAGTTAATGACTTACAATACGATATGTTGGTTTACTAACCTCAAATTGATTCCGAGCTGCCAGCCGCGGTGGCCGATGGGACTGAGGCGCTCCAGTGACGGTCTGCACGGCCACTACGTTCGGGGGTTCGAATCCCCCCTCGGGCATGGATATTTGTGCCGTTCTTAGTCTTAGCTAGTTCATAAGTAGTTTGTAAGTTTAGGGACTGATGACCCCGTAGTTAAGTCCCATAAGCTATACAAACATTTGAACATTTGATTTCGAGCTTTTCTTCTGGTGAGATACACTTTCTCATCCGCAAATCCTTTCCGGTAATATCAACTTGTATTGGCGACAGTAATTCAAAGAAAGATGATTTAGACATCCTCAAGTAATTAAAAAAAACTTGTTTTCGTCCGAACACAGTTCATCAAAAAGTGTGTAGTACAATCCTCTAGAGTCCCTTAATGATAGCATAGGGTGCATATGCATCATTCTCTTCCTTCGCCGTCTCTTTTTCATTAAAAGTACGAGGAGAAGCGTATGTGTATATTTGTTGTGGGACATGTTCCTTCGTCACCAGTGCACAGCCGACTGGCGGCGCAGCCTGGCTGCCGAGTCTAATAGGCCACGCATGACTCAATAGCTTCGTTCGAGTGGCGCTGCTGACGGTCAGGAACAGTTTGAGGCGTTCGAGTGGCACTTCTGACTCTTGCTGACGATATCTGACTGGCCAATCTGGTGTTCGAGTGGCGGAGCTGATAGTTGGCGACCGAAAGTTTAAGTCAGCGGATTTTCGTCAAACTGTTTTCTGACTAACTCCAAAGCGTTTAACAAGCCTCGGCCAAAAGACAAGCCTGCACATTTACGAAGAGGTTTGTGTTCCAAGTCTTCCATTTTCTCTTGATTGAGGCTGAGTTTGTATATTAGACAGGCATTCTTTCAACTTATGTGGCCTTCTAATACAGTACGTCCCCTTTTTATTACACCCATACATACTATAAATGAAAGGTGTGGAAATTTTCATAACACGAATTTAAAGATGAATGCGTATGTTTTTACAGTTTGGATTGTGATATATTCGCCTGAAAATGAAGTAAAAATAGTCCTACTGAGATTTTCTGTGCCATCTGTAAATGAAGTGATTGACACATAAGAATAATATAGTTCACAACAGGCATTAGCAGTGATAGATTTTTATAACCGACATATGTGCCACTATAGCGTCCCACAATTACTGTTCCGTGTTTCTCCTTGTGGTTATATATTATAGAAATCTATTAGTGCCAATGTGGGCGTTTCTACACGAAATGTGTAACTTCTAGGAAAATCATGTACGATGATAATTCTTGCAAAACACCTGCAATTTTCGTATGTTTCATTTTTTAAATTTTATTGTAACTCATAATAATGGGACAAAATGCATATGAAGTTGTATGTTACCAAATATTCCTTTCACACACAACTATCCTAATTTACCTCATTTTTGTATGAGGTTTTGTCAGGTTAAATTGGCTACATTATTTATAAATGGAGAGACATGTTTACGTATATTTTGCGTTTTGTCGAAGTTTATGATCAGAATTTAATCCACAATGTATTTCTAATGGCGGAATGCACACTGTTCGTCGCCGGTCCGCCACCTCACATCAACGTGAGCTTTCTCAAGAAGAATGTTTTGATGGATGGTCGTCTGGTAACATCGCGACTCGCAAGTTAACCTAGTTTCGTCACACGAATTTTATACTCGACAGATACACGGTTTGCAGGCAAATGTGTCTTGTTAATCTTTATTATTATACTTTGGTTTAACGGTAAATTGCAAATGTTTCATGACGACTTAAATAGTTTTCTCAATTGAGAAATGCATAACATATCGCCAGTCATAACTTCACTTTCAACATTGGTACTTGGTAGAGAGAAAAGATGCCAACTAGCGCTATGGGTGGCCAATATGCGAAACAGGTGAAATAAGCGTTCGAGTTGGCTTCGGAGTTGGCAACTGTCAAAAAGCGCGCATGCGCAGTAGAGGCCTTCCAAATCGTCAGCAACTGTCAGGAACTATCAGCTTTTGGGCCACTCGAACGAACCTAATGCCCCACTGCGCCACGGCCCTCCGCCGCCAGTGGCTGCCGGCCTGGTCGCGAGGCACGGCAACCAGTCACCACGGCAGCCAAACTGTGGCTGCGCCACCGGCTGCCCTGGTGTAATAGCACAGGCTCCGTTACTCTGAATGCCCCACGACGAGCAACGCAACTGGTCACGCGACTGGCTGCGCAGCCTGGCTGCCTAGTGTCATAAGGCCCTTAGGCTTACAATGTTTGTAATCCTAGTGACTGACAACTTCAGTAGCTAAGTCCCATAGGGACTGATAACTTCAGTAGCTAAATCCAAAACTACTGAAACTAACCTAACGACAACACTCACACCCATGCCCGAGGGAAGACTCGAACCTCTGACGAGGAGCAACCGCGCACTCCGCGCAACTAGGTCATTATATGAAATATGACGACGCCAAGATTATAACACAAACTCCGAGATACTGGGACAGGGTCATCAATGAATCTGTTGAACTTAAGATTACAGAGAATCTTATCAAACGTGACACTGGATACCAGCTGAGTTCGGCCTGGAACCCGGCGCTGGATCTTCTGAAGACGCGTCGAAAGCAACATCCAGACCCCACGGGAAACAAGCATAACGATGGACTTGTACATGACGGCGCTCTACCGGGTCCAGCGTGAAATGTTGCACCGGTGTTCAGTGTTTAAGTTACGCTCTCAAAACGACATTTAACTGCAAATCCTCAGAAATTTGTCCATACATAAGCCCAAATTAACTAGATAGTCTAACAGGTTCTCTAGACACAGCACTACTTTCTTGAGAAGACAAACAAATTTATTTGAACCACAGTCAAAAACACAAAAGTCACTTGCACTTATAATTCTTTTATACTGTGTATACTCATACCATACATCCTACATAGTCTCCAGGTTTCACTGCTGGTGCTACTACCGCCGGTACTACCAATACAGTACACATTTTCCTTCTGCCTTTGGCATCTGTCAACAGGGTTTTTATACCATTCAATAAGGCGGCTACGTCACGTTTCGTCATGTCAAATGTTCAAATGTTTGTTAAGCTTATGGGACTTAACTACGAGGTCATCAGTCCCTAAACTTACAAACTACTTATGAACTACTTACGAACTAGGACGGCACAAATATCCATGCCCGAGGGGGGATTCGAACCCCCGACTTTCGTCATGTGATGTGACATCACGTGACGTTCAAAAAGTTTCTATTAAGATTACTATGGATTTTTAAATAGAAAATGTACTTCAAATTACAATATAAATTATATTTTAGTGTTTAATAAAGATTTTTCATACAAATGAAATTCAAAGTAACAGTTACAACTGCTACCCACTTTTCTTTTAAAGGTACAAACAAATATTTAATTCTTAAATAATAGATATTTATGTAATAGCTATTATTTGATTCTTTGTGCCTAATAATGGCTTTTATACAAAATAACATTTTAGTAGCAAGTTACAATCATTACGTACAAATGCTGATAAGATCGTCTTCTATGTTTAAGATCTTTGGCACAGTTCTTATGACAAATGAAAATAAACGTCAATCTCATACATGCTTTGCCAGTGATTTCCGATTACAAAAATATACTTAACATTTATGTCCAGTTTAAGGTAAGGTTAACCCATACAGATAACTGTGGTAGTTACAGTTCACGTAAAACACGCGAATATTTGCACGATTTTCTTACGTTACTAATATTGAAAGTGCCTATGAATCGTAACAAGAGCGACAATCTCAACACCAGCGGCCTGAAAATAACATTGCAGCGCCGGCCGCGGTGGCCGAGGGGACTGAGGCGCTTCAGTCACGGTCTGCACGGCCACTGCGGTCGGGGGTTCGAATCCCCCCTCGGGCATGGATATTTGTGCCGTCCTTAGTTGTAAGTAGTTGATAAGTAGTTTGTAAGTTTAGGGACTGATGACCCCGTAGTTAAGTCCCTTAAGCTTAACAAACATTTGAACATTTTAACATTGCAGCCGCTCCTTGTGGGCGAGGACTCCGGAGGAAAGCACCGACACGGCGCACTACGGTAGCAGACCGCCCCACAGCGCAAGAGGAATTAATTGACGCCCTACAAAAGATGAACAACTAGGAGGACATTCATAACGACACACTGAAGAAGCGGTAATGGATAATAACTGCAAAGTAGGAGCACAGCAGCCACTGCCGCTGCATTACACAGCCGGCGAGCATGACACGGCGCGGACGGCACACGGAGCGCCTAGCACCGTACTGGCATTCACACGTTCCACTGTGGAATCAGTACCAGGAAGCACCTGAAGAAGACTGCGAGGTACGCAGTTGAAATATCGTGCAAGAAAAGACACGAATAACCGGCAGAATACCCAATTGTACAATATGACAATGCCACGCCGGGAAAACCTGAAGCCGCGGTGGAGTAGCCGAGCGGTCTAAAGCACCTCGCTGCGAAGCGCGCGGTTGCGCGCCATGGAGGTTCGAGTCCTCTCTGGGGCATGGGTGTGTGTGTTTTTCCGTATGTTAGTGTACCTAGGTTTATGTAGTTTGTAAGCTACGGTCTGATGACCACGCAGTTTGGTCCGATAGATTTACAGACAAAAATGTTCAAATGTTTGTATAGTCTATGGGACTTAACTACGGGGTCATCAGTCCCTGAACTTACAAACCACTTATGAACTACTTACGATCTAGGACGGCACAAATATCCATGCCCGAGGGGGGATTCGAACCCCCGACCGTAGTGGCCGTGCAGACCGTGACTGGAGCGCCTCAGTCTCCTCGGCCACCGCGGCCGGCGGTTTACAGACATTTGAACATTTTTTGAAAACCTGAAGAATTGTTTTGAATGTGTTTTTGCCTTTTCTTACTACGCATTTTGATTCTCTATCAACCCTATCTGTTAAAAAGTTTTCTTTAAGTTGTTATCCCAGCCGTTAAATATTCAGTATTTTGTAGTTTAAGTTTTTCTAGAGCTGCACTCCTGTGGAATAGATCGGTGTGGCCTTTATCTGTAATTACTTGGAGGTTGTTACCTTCATTAATATTTTATGACAAGACAGATTTCTAGGCAATTCACCAAATATCTGTTTGCATTTCCTACTTGATGAGGCCGAATTTGTCGAGAATGTATCTTTGGGCCAAGGAATACGAGGCGCGTCCAGAAAGTAAGTTCCGTTTGGTAATAAAATGAAATTGTACACAGATACATAAGAAATTTTTATTGCACAACATTCTACAACTCTTAAACTACTTTTCCACATAACTGCCGAAATTCTGTAGGCACTTGTCATAGCGTGCCACAAGTTTTTGCATGCATCCTTCACAGAAGGTTGCCGCCTGTGTATTCAACCATGTGGTGACATGTTCTTTCAGCTCGTCATCATCGTTTAAGTGCTCACCACCAAGGACCGATTTAGGTGTATGAAGAGATGAAAGTCGCTAGGAGAGAGGTCCGAGCTGTATGGAGGATGATCAAACAGGTCCCATTGAAATTTCCGTAAGAATTGTTTGGTCACATTCAGTGTGTGAGGTCAGGCATTATCGTGAAAAAAAATTGACAGTAATCCTCTTCTTACACCTAAAATCTGTCCCTGGTGGACAACACTTCAACGATGATGACGAGCTGAAAGAACATGTTACCACATGGTTGAATACACAGGCGGCAACATTCTATGAAAAAGGCACACAAAACCTTGTGCCGTGCTATGACAATTGCCTACAAAATTACGGAAGTTATGTAGAAAAGTAGTTTAACAGTTGTAGATTTTTGTACAATCAATAGCTTTTCTGTATCTGTACCCGTTCGTTTTATATAACCAAACGGAACTTACTTTCTGGACGCGCCTCGTATACAGTGTATAATCGCCTACTGATGCCAATCAGTACCGAAACTGGTCGACAATAAATTTACGTCTGTTGGCACAAAAGGCTTTATTTCTATCTGATGTATTTTAATATTTGTTGAAAGAGGTTTGTGTAAACTATTTCCCGTCCTGAGGATTCCTCCAATGCATCTTAGTCGTAAATCTGTCTTACGATTAATTTAATGTGGTCGTTCCACTTGAGATCGCTCCTTATACTTACTCCCAAATATTTCGTGGAAGTAACTGCTTCCAATGGTAGTTCTACATTTGCGTAATCATATAATAGACGATCATTCTGTGTATTCGCAATGTGTAACATTTGTGTATGTTGACAGTCCGTTTCCACTCATTGTACCGAGCGTTGATACGCCACAGATCCTCCCGTATTTCGTTTCAATTTTCCAGCGTTGTAACTTCTCGTTATATTACAGAATCATCCGCGAAAAGCTTCATTGAATTACCGATGTTATCCACTGGGTCATTTATCTATATTGTGAAACGCAATGGTCATATTACACACCCTTGGGGCACGCCAGAAACCACTTTTACGTCGGAGGACTTTTTCCGTTGAGGATGATTAGTTGCGTTCTATTTACTAGAAGCAAAGAAGTTAACTGAAGTACTTGACGCGTTCTCTAACCCTACATCGACAGTGAATTATGTATCTTACTCATGGTGGCAGGCCTCAGTACGGTATCGATAGGTCGCTGCTAGTCGAATGGAGAACATGCACTGTATGAGATAAGCTATCCTTTTAAGTAGTCATTGAAGCATTATTCCCCGCCCAAAGTGCTAATTATGTAAGTCCTTGGAAGTTTATCTACGCGGCCTACAACTGTTTGTTAGAATTATCGACGCGTTGTGTCCGTAAGGTAGTAATGACCTGTTTATCTCACCGACCCAGAAGAACCTGATACATCGAGTTCTGTTAATCGGACTTTTACCTTGGCCCGTGGTAAACAGGTTACGACAAATGTCACATTGATTTAGAACTACGCAGCTGAAAACTACACGCAATGCTCTTTACTGAAAGTAAGTCGCGTGAAAGATTCATACAGTGTTTGCTTCACAAGAGCAGCGCTGTTGATGTCAATAATCAGAATTTTTATTGGTGAAGCTTTGTCATTTGTACAAAATTTTCCCTGGAATAAAATTCACGTAGTGTTCGTGGTGATGCTGGTCGTAGTTGGCGATGGGAAGGAATGCAAAGACAAAGGAAACGCGAAAAGGTTAAAAAGTCCCTTCGAGGTCTACAATGGTAGTGACGGTGAATTACTTCAGTCGGACAAGGTTAGAATCAGAAAACGCTGTCGATATCGTTATGGGCATAATCACGTAATTCTCCAGAAAAAAAGACCTAGAGACACAATGAGGATGAATGGATTGTGATATGAACAATACGTCTCGCAATTTCTCAAATGTCTGTAAATCTATCGGACCAAACTGCGTGGTCATCAGTCCGTAGCTTACAAACTACTTAAACCTAGGTAAACTAACCTAAGATCAACACACACACCCATGCCCGAGGGAGGACTCTACAACTCCACGGCGAGCAACCGCGCGCTCCGCAGCGAGACGCTTTAGACCGTTTGGGCAATTTCTCAATCACTGCTCCACCTTCGTCATTTACAGAGAGTGCAGCCGTGATATCAGTCGACGTTTATTTTAGTCCACATCTAAGTACAGAGCCTTACGTCTGTCTATTCTATTATAGTCTATTTTTCAACGCAGTCTCATTCCAAAATCTGCAGATGGAAGAGCCCGTGCTCGTTCACCGACTGACTGCTGGTATTATGTGTTATTACGTTTGTGAAACATGGACGATAAGCAGCGCGGGCAGGAAGAGAATAGAGGCTTTTGAAATGTGGTGTTACAGAAGAATGCTGAAGATTAGGTGGGTAGATCGCATAACTAATGAAGAGGTACTGAACAGAATTGATGAGAAAAGGAATTTTTGGCATACCCTGACTAAAAGAAGGGATCGCTTGGTAGGACACATTCTTAGACATCGAGGAATCGTAAATTTAGCATTGGAGGGAAGCGTGTGGGGTACAAATCGCAGAGGGAGACCAAGAGACGCGTATAGTAAGCAGATGCAAGTGGATGTGGGTTGCCGTTCTTATGAGGAGATGAAAAGGCTTGCTCAGGATAGAGTAGGGTGGAGATCTGCATCAAACCAGTCTCCGGACTAAAGACCATAACAACAACAAGTTTCCGCAGTGCGGGGCAACTAAAGCCTCGAGTGTCAGTGCGCTCTAAAGCCCGTTTCACACGAGCGACTTTCGACTGAAAATCGACTACTCAAAGTGTGTGTGCCTTTCGCGCATGTAAATCAGCCGCCAGCCGCATCGCGGGTGCGTCTATGACGTCAATAATCAACAGATTGTGCTGAGTGCTGAGTTCTAAATACCTGAGTGAGCTGCTGAATGCGCATGCGCAGAAGCAAGGCACTGTAGTGGCGTCCGCTAACATCGGAAGTTAACCCGTTCTGGTCGAGCGCATTCATTTTATAGGAATGCTTTCGCATCTTCTTCAACTATTTTCTATTGTTTTCTTTCTGTTCTCATCACACCAAAAGGTTGCAACAGAGCCTAAAATTCTTTTTCCTACTAGCGTTCTCCTACAAAAGAGAAGAAATATCTGCAAACAAAAAGATATTAACGTTTTACATGAAAAGCTGCGCTATGCATAAATGTGAATATATAAACGGGTTTTAATGAAAATCATTTCAACACTGCAAGACTCAGATTTATTAGAAGAGAAAATTATTTTCGACGTAATTTGACCGTTAGTGAGAAAATAAGATAAGAAAACTAAACAGGTGCTTTTTCCTTCATTTTCGGAATTATTTTATGTGCTGCAAGTATAAATTTTCTTCGGCTAATAAATGTATAAGTTTTGAACTTTTTCGATCATACTTTTCTATTTTTTAGGTCATAGAGTACACAATTTGACACATGATATTCGACGCAAATGGCAATTACGTATTACGATTTAGTCATCAGTAAATTCATCCTTTCAGATGAACGATTGAGCAGTTATTTTCATTTAAATTTTTAGCTGTCAAAAGGCGATCGCAAAGGCTCCTACCGTAACCTAAAGTGAGCAAGGAAAAAAAAAAGTTTGTTTTCCGCGAACAGTTGCCAATATGTATAGCCGAGTCTGTTATCATTCACAGAAGTCAGAGGCTACGTCTAAAGAGCGCTGTAATGGGCATTTGTTTTCAGTGTTCACATGCGATCAGGCGTACGTGGCACTTTGGAGAGTGACACCTATGACAGGATTACATGTAATTAACGTCGACTTCGATGGTGTCAAAGCTCAAGAGTCCGCAATCGCTGCGTATAATCGACTTAGAAGCGCATACCTTGCAGACTTGTCAAACATCAATACATCGAAGCCTCTGCGAGAAACTAATAACACGTTAAAAAAATGCAAATCCCGCAACGCATTCCTTCCACCACAAAAAGCTATGATATCTCATTTAAAAGCAAGTCACTTATTTTAGTTAGTATTTCTGGAAACACCTATTCAATATCTTCGACATAAATTGGTATCTCATTAGTTACTTACCTATATTTATGGTGAACATATTAATATTAGACATCTTTATTTCTATCATATATTATGTAAAAAAACATTTTTTCCAGAGTCTTTGCTGTAGTAATTTTTGACAAGTTGAACGTCAAGTGCATCTCAGTCTATTACATTCAGCGGGCGGGCTCTTCATCTTTGATACTACGATAGACGGTATTAATGAGGTGTAATCCGCCCTGATTTGTCACTCTCTAAAGTGCCATGCACGCGTGACCGCATCTGAACATTTAAGAACCTATGTGTCTCTCACAGCATTGTTTGTCCTTAAATAGCAATCGAAATGGTGGATTATTCTTATATGACTGTTGCCGTGCGATTGGCAAGTAATCACAACGACTATAGAAATAAATGTGTCCAATATTGATGCGGACACTATAAATATTGGTAGGTTTGTACTTCAGATAATAATTTATGATAAAGTTTCGGAAACAAAAAAATCGGACGGGACCAAATAAAGAGTGTGTGCAGGATGATCAATGACAATGAATACAGATTGTTTTAGATATCGCAACGGCATTGTATGGTGTGGTATTGTAACAGTGGCGTAACTAGGACTTGGCTTTGGGGGGGGGGGGGGATAGATCTGTTTGACGAGCAAAATTTTAGTCAGTTTCCAGACAGACTACCATCTACCACTCCTGTTGAAGAAACTAATTCACTCCCATCCAATGAAAGCTTATGGTAAAACACCCGAAGTTTCCAATCTTTACCTTTACCAGATTGCTGTTAAACGATTTTTTTTTCCGAGTCCTGGGGGGAGGGGGGGGTTCTATCCCCTCATCCCCCCCCCCCCCATAGTTACGCCACTGCATTGTAATGCTGAAGTAGAGGATGCGCCATGTGTGTAGGAACTCTTCTCTAGGAACTGTTTGCAGTTTTCGTCACCGAAACGGAAAAGTCGACCCGAATAATGTGCATGACAGGTAACACCGAAATCGATAGTAAGAAAAGAAAGTCAAAGGCGTGCTTCAACGCAACCAGAGATATTATGGTTCTTTACCCCATAACCAAGTCCAACGTAAACTTTGAACATTTAAGAAGCTACGTCCTTTAGTGTATTGTTTATCCTCACTTATCAATCGAAATGGTGGATTATTCTTATATAACTGTCGCCATGCGATTGGAAAGTCATCACATTTATTACAGAAATAAATGTGTCCAATACTGATACGGACACTATAAATATTGGTAGGTTTCTAATTAGATAACCATTTGTGATAAAGTTTTGAAACAGAAAAATTGTAACAATTAGATTTGTATTGGTAAAACAACTTTAAATTGTTGTCAAGCAAGAAATTCAGCTGTATTCACTACTAAGATATTTTCCCTAGTCATTTTCGTTTTTCTTCGAATGCATTGTATACCGTCTCCTTCAAATAATTTTGATGACAGACTGATATTGCTAATACACTGAAATTAAAACCGGACAGGATTTTTCATCACGTTCGACTCCATACTGGATCCCCGAGATCAGCGACTGTGTTGTAATATTTTAATGATGAGTATTAATCAGTAGTAAATATTTGTTATTGTAGATTTCGATTTCGGCCACTGTGCGATCATTCTTATTACACTACTTGTTCCACTGTACGTCATTGGTGACTGCATCGCCTTTTTACATTCTTTGTTTACATTTACATTTCGCTTGCTACATTTCCCTTATTTATTTGTTTTTTCATTCTATTGCGTTACTATACATTTAAAATTATGTTATTGAAATCAATATATGTGTATAGTTTTCAATCAGACGTGAGTTGTGGTGATTAAAAACGTAGCTGATGTTAGAAAAGCTATCAAAATGTTCTTAACATGTGTACTTTAAACAAAATTATTCATAAATTAAAATTTGATTTGTATTGGTAAAACAACTTTAAATTGGTATCAAACTGTTTATTTACACAGATAGTTTAAAGGCACTGGGTAGTCCATAGACATCAATCATGTCAGACTGAAAACTATACACACATATTTATAACGATAACAATTTTAAATATATAATAACGTAACAGAATTAAAGAAATAGATAAATTCGGAATATGTAGCAAGTTAAATGTAAATAATGAATTTAGAAAGAGAACTACAGTCGTCAGTGACATGCACTGATGGAAGTTGTATAATAACTGCAACAGCTGCTCAGTGTGAACGTAATCTTCGTCTTGAAGATTATCACAGTATTTTCCATTCAATCAGTAATTGATGTCACATCCACTGTCGAAAAAATAATACACTCGTTGCAATGGATAACTGTACAGCAAGAACAATTGCTGACATTCATAAATTCATTAGAAAAAATATTTTTTAATTTGCACAGCCATTTAGCTGAAAATTTGTTATACTATTACAGATACGTAAACCATACTTTATTGTTAATAAATGGTTAGAAAGATGACATTCAAGAAATACACTGAAAATTTAAGAACTTACAACAAACATAACATTCACCATAGAACCTAAAACCAAAATCTCCATAAATGATCTTGACCTGAAAATATATAAAAAATAACACATGTAAATTAGAAATATATAGAAAGGCAACCACTATATGCAGTATCAATAAAAGAAGTTCTTGTCATCCGAATGCACATAAATATCCTTTTTTTTTTCCAAAATCAAAGATTAACAGAAGTGTAAACTTGCCTCTAGAACAACATGAAATACAAATAGAAATAACAACGCTATAATTCATAGAGCAAAAAATGATTTCTACTCAGTGTACAATCAACAAGCTAAACATAAAACACAAGCAATATACAAACATTTACATCTACATTAATACTCCACAAGCCACAATGAAGTGCATGGCTGAGGGTTCATCGAACCACTTTTATGATGTTTCTCTACAGTTCTATTCACTTATAGCTCGCCATAAAAAAGGACACCCAAATCTTTCCGTTTTCGATCTGATTTCTCTTATTTTATTTTGACGATCATGTATTCCTCTGTAGGTGAGTGCTAGCAAAATCTGTTCGCATTCGGAAGAGAAAGCTGGTGAAAGAAATTTCGCAAATAGTTCTCGTTGCAGAGAGTAACGCCTTTCTTTTAATGATTTCCACCCATACTCTTGCATCATTTCCGTGACACTCTCTCCCCTATATCGCGATAGTACAAAATGAGCTGCCCTTCTCTGAACTTTCTCTAAATAGTCCGTCAATCCCACTTGGTGGGAATCCCACAATGCGCATCCATACTCCAAAATAGGACGTACAAGTGTGGTGTAGGCACTTTCTTTAGTAGAGCTGTTGCATCTTCTAAGAGTTCTGCCAACAAAACTTAGTCTTTGGTTCACTTTCCCTACAATATTTCCTACGTGTTCTTTCCAATTTGCGTAGTTTCTAACTGTTACTGCTAGGTATTTAGTTGAATTTACGGCCTGTAGTTTTGACTGATTTATAGTGTACATGAAGTTTAACGGTTTTTTAGTACTCATATGAATGACTTCATACTTCTCATTATTAAGGGTAAATTGCCATTTTTGCACCATGCTGATATAACACTGAAAAAAGAACCTGCAACTAAAACAAAAATGACTTACGTCCCAACAAATTATCTGTCCACATAGCGGATAAAACGAACGAACTCTTGCGAAGGACACGTGCGAAAAAAAAAAAAAAATCGCACTGACGTGTTTAACGGCCCACTTTAGATTTGTAGTTTTTAAGTTTTCGCAAAAATTTGGACAAAAATAATAATCTAAATAATAAATAATTAATTAATAAGAGTGTCTGAAACCCTTGTAGGGAAAAAAAATTAAGTACTGGTGGGTTCCGAACCATTGACCTACAGCGTCATAGTCCAACACATTGCTCACGACGCAACAACTAACAGTTAGGAATTGCGTTCTTTAATCTCATACTATTGATGGCCGCTGTTAACTGATGCTAAATGGCATTTGTAGACACTAGATTATCATTTATCGTACGAAGAACGACGTCTTTTTGTTAATTCTTCAGTGCGCCATTGCTTTGAAATGAAGACGTGTAAGTTACAATAAGAAAATCATCAAATACGCCACGCAAGATGGCGTATGACAGAGACAGTTCTGGGCGAGGAATGTCACGTGACATCTGCGAACGGCTTGTTTTCGTTAATTTAATGGAGGGTGTCAAAACTCCGTTATTTTTGCAAATATCTCTCAAACGATTCGAGATATGAAAAAAAAAATCAATTTTCGCGTCAAATGAACGGTTTATTTGCAATTAAAATTACATTAAAAGCGGCTTTTTTTGGTTTTACTAACGTATTTCTTGTGCGAAATATTTCAAAAAGCGAGGTTCTGGTAGCCAACAATTATGTCTGTAACATTTGGTGCCGACCGGTTGAACGGTCCGACCAAAACAGTGGGTAAACGTTACAGCCAGACAGACATCGTCGAATTGGCGTTATTTTTGCAAATACCTCTGCAACGATGTAAGATATGAAAGAAACATAATAGAGCGAAGTTATAGAGAATTTTCCCCTCTACCAATTAGGTTATTCAATTTTCGTGTCAGATGAACGATTCGTTTGCAATTACAATTATATTACAAAGTATTACTACTGTTTTTTTGTCCGAAAAATTTGAAAAAGGGAGGTTCTGGTCTCTGGCGGCCTACAATTATGTGTGCAAAATTTGGCGCTGATTTGTTGAACGGTTCGTCTTAAAAACAGGGAACACGTTACGGACAGACGGACGGACAGACAGACATACATACATCCCAAAATCGCCGTTATTTTTGCAAATATCTCTGAAACGATACGAGATATTAAGAAAAAAACATAAGAGAGCAAAGTTGTAGAAATTTTTCTCAGCTACAAATTCGGTTATTCAATTTTCGTGTCAGATGCATGGTTAAGCCGTTATTTTTCTTTAAATTTCGAGCTGTCAAAAGACGATCGCAAAGGCCCACTTTTAGTGTTACTACCGTAACCGAAAGTGGGCCAATAAATAAATAAATAAATGGATAAATAAAAAAATAAAAATAAAATCGCACAACAAATCTTAAAATGCAAATTCGATTAGGAAAATCAAATATTCCAAAATTTTCAAACTTAGGACTTTAAAAAAATTTCTTGCGACAATTCCATCAGTATAAGAGTAAAGAACATACGAGAGCTTGAGAAAGTAATGATTCTACTTAGACCCTAGAAATGAAAATCACATACATCGAAAACACTTAATTTTTGCGTAATATTTCTGAAGGATGTCTTATGAATATTTTGAAATAATTGTAAATATACAAGCATATGAAAAAATTCCCGAACGACAGACTCAATGTAAGACACAAAGCTCCTCACAAAATTGTACTCAAATATTCGACCACAAACACGGAAATTTTCGCGAAATAGTATATGTGCAACATATGCACCATCCATATCTCCCAAAGATAAACAATGTAAACATATCGTATCTATTACCCAACTGTCAAGTCGAGGTGTCAAAATTATTTCATTAAAATTCAGATCTTCCACTTCATGATATCATCTAAACTGTTGGATAATCGACTTATCTGTTTATATTTTTCTTCCATGTTCTCTGTGCTGAACCGACTGAAACTGTGGTTACTTCAGTATAAAAAAAAAAAAACTGACTCCACTATTTGGTTGAAAAATAATTGCAAGCCATTCTTATTAACAGCGATAAAGGCTGTTAACTGAGTCCGTGTGTCGAGTGTCTCAGTTTGACACGTGGCTCCATTAATGTCACTAATGAAATTCGACACACTTCTCACGTTTCTCGGTCCTTAGCGTTACACTTAACCTTCCTTCCTACACGGCATTCCTCTCGTTACTGCTGTAGCAGTCTCGGGTTGCGTATCCAGAGCCTCTCTTCGTTCTCCTATCGTTCTCTTACGTCATTTCATTTTTGCCTCGCTTAGGAATAACATATCTTAAGAATGTACTTTTTATGACTGGAAGACGTTATCTTTCCTATAACATAACACAGAAGGCATTATGTAATTTATATTAAATCTTGTGTGAAGTAGTTTCTGATTTTTGAAAGTGAATGCCCTACACTGATTATACCGTCAGAGTGTTATCTTCTGGCTCCCTAACACAACTGCTTACGTACCAACTCACGGCTTCAGACACGCTATCCCAGGATTTACACAAACCTCTCCAAAATTGTACTGAATAAAAACAAATGTGCATTAATAGAATTTAGTGCCAGGAATTCACTAACAAATGTTGAGGGACAATAGTTCACTAAGGGTCGAGGACGCTTTCTGATAAGTAGCACATCTATTGTACTCTATCCTTCACGGACTGCACACACACGAGATAGCCGTAAGGTGCGAGGGAATGAATAACAACCGCACAAAAAATACACGTCATTAAAGATGTAATAGATAAATTTACAAAGTTGATAAGTAAATATACCCCGAGGCGTACTACTTCTTTAACACTTACTGTAAATTTACTCGAACATGTTTTAATAGAATACAATCTCTTTACAAAATTACCAATTAAGGAGAGTACGTCCCTTAACAAAAATTACTCCTTTACCTGTCTTAATGTTGGAAACGTCCTGTGCCACACGCAAGTCCTGTGTTAAACGTTTTATAAGCGTTTAGCCACTCCGCAAAACAAATATCATTACACACTTAAGAAAACCAAATAGATTTACTGGACTGCTCATCTCAAACCTTCGAATGAATCCAACAACAGTTATTCCCCAGATCTTCTATAAACAATAAGCTGCACTTAAAATACTTATTTACTACACCGTTCTGGTAAATAAACATTTTAAGTGCAGATTATGGTAATTAGAAAATATTTAACAGATATATAAAAGCTGCGGAGTACCATGAATTCAAGGTTCCTAAATTTGTCACGATGCTTCAGCAAGCACAAAACCGAATTCCTTCTAGGCTGTATCATAGCGTAGCACAAATATCTCCCAGAATATAATGCCATTGTGGCATTTAAATGAATTCATATACACTGGTAGATAAGAAGGTGGCATTTTTAAGGAACAGGAAAGGATGACCCCAGACTTTTGATTACTTACTTCAACACGAAAGATCGTTAACATGCCCATCATGCTCACAATTGTTACAAGTTAATTGCTAGAAAAATGCGTGAGTATTCGGTTACAAAATAAGTCTAAAGGATTCAAATTCAGTTAAGTATCTAGGGGTAACAATTAGGAATAACTTCACTTGGCAGTTGTGTGTGGAGGGAGGGGGAGGGAGGGAACTAATGAACACTGGATAGCAAAATTAGAAGACGCAACAGATCTACTAAAGAGATTGCCTACAATACGCATGTACGCCCGTTTCTGGAGTACTATTGCGTGGTACGGAGAACCTTGCCGGATAAGATTGAGAAAGTAAATCAAAAACTTGAAGAAGGGCAGTTCGTTTTGGTAGAGCGAAATAGAAGAGAGAGAGTGTCACCAAATTTTCTGGAATACAGCAGCGTAGTATGAGAATTTTGCCAGATGGAATTTACAGAATACATCGATTTTTTTTTCTTTTTTAAAAAGGATCAGTTCATTTTATGTTATTGCTAAAAAGGGAAGATGATGTCACGAATTTGATACGAGAATAAAGGGACACGAATGGCAGTCATTAAAAACGTATTTTTCGTTGTACAGAGATCTTTTCACAAAGTTTCAGTAACATCTTTCTCCTCCAAATGTGCAGTTTGAGAATGGGACAGTAAAGTGCGAAAGGAGTTCGATGAACCATCTACAGCGTAGTAATGTAGATGTAAGTGAATATTACGCGTGTATTCACATATAAGAAACTTCAGTTAGCATATTAAGAAATATTTTTTTCTGGTATTTTTCGTCATTAACTTTAAAACTCGACACATCTTATTGATCGCTAAACTCGTACCCATGTAAGATAGGCGCATTTATTAGAGGCGCTCACTGCTTAGCTCGACTTGTAGATAGCTGAACGATCGTTATTTGTATAATAGATGCGAGGTGCATTGCTCAGGTCCCTTTTCCCTAAATTGCAAACGAATACATAACCTCGGTTATTCTATCTAATACATAAAACTTAATGCTTGTTTGTCTTTTTGTTGGTATTTTATGCACGGCTATACCCTACATCCGATTGCGACAAAATTTGGCAACTCATTTCTTGTTCTCGCGCGAAGGTTATAGGCATACTAAAATTAACTTCTACATCTACATCTACATACATACTCCGCAATTGACCGTAAGGTGTGTGGCGGAGGGTACACTGTACCACTACTAGGAATTTCCTTTCCTATTCCACTCCCAAATAGAACGAGGAAAAAAAGAATGCCTTATGGCTCCGTACGAGTCCTAATTTCTCTTATCTTTTCTTTGTGATCTTTACGCGAAATGTAAGTAGGCGGCAGCAAGATCGTACTACACTCAGCTTCAAATTTCGGCCCTCTAAATTTACTCAACAGAAATTCACGAAAAGAACGTCGTCTTTCCTCCAGCGATCCCCAATTGAATTGCCGGAGCATTTCCGTGACACTCGCGCATTGGTCAAACCTACCAGTAACAAATCTAGCTGCTCGCCTCTGAACTGCCTCTATGGCTTCCTTTAAACTGATCTGCTGCGGGTCCCAAACACTTGAGCAATACTCAAGATGTGGTCGTGCAAGCGTTTTATACGCGGTCTCCTTTACAGGTGAAGTACATCTTCCCTAAATTTTCCCAATAAACCGAAGTCGGCTGTCCGCCTTACTCACAACTGTCCTTACATGCTCGTTCCATTTCATATCGCTCTGCAATATTACGCCTAGATATTTGAACGACGCGACAGCATCAAGAAGTTCACTACTAATGCTGTATTCGAATATAATAGGATTGTTTTTCCTACTCATGCGCATCACCTTACATTTTTCTACATTGAGAGCTAGTTGCCAGTTTTCGCACCAACTAGAAATTTTGTCTAAGTCATCCTGTATGCTATTACAGTCAGTTAAAGACAACACCCTCCCATACACCACAGCATCATCAGCAAACAGCCGCAAATTACAATTTACTCTGTCCATTAGATCATTTATATAGATAGAGAATGGTGCTTGGTATGGTGCTTGGAGGAGGCTGCTTTACAATTAGTTAATTCGTTTCTTACGTCTTAAAGGTGAAATGGCGGAACGGATATGAATGAAATTTGGAGATAACTTATACCCTCCATTAATACATAGGCTACCTTTCGTAAGACCGAGCGAGGTGGTGCGGTGGTAACGCACTGGACTCGCATTCGGAAGGACGGTGGTTCAAATTCACCTCCGACCATCCAGATTTAGGTTTTCCGTGATTTCCCTAAATCACTCCAGGAAAAAGCCAGGATGGTTCCTTTGATAGGGCAAGGCCAACTTCCTTCCACATCCTGACTCAAACACTCAGTGAGTAAGCTCCGTCTCTCATGACCACGCTGGCGACGGGGCGTTAAACTCCAAGCTTACTTCCTTCCTTTCTTTCGTAATCCACTGGAGGATACCATGTAATTGTGTAATACGTTTGTTTCTCTCCACGCTGAAACAGCTGGACGGATTTGAATGAAATTTGGAATGCAAATAGATTATACCCTAAATCAAAACATGAGATAGCTTTGGGAAGCCACCGTACGGTGCATGGCGGAGGGTACCTTGCAGTGGGTTAACACGTTTGTTACTCTTCACGCTGAAACGGTTGGACGTAATTGAATGAAATGTGGAATGAAGATAGCTTAAACCCCCGAATTAATATATGGACTACCTTTCGTAAGCCTCCGTAGGTGCATGGTGGAGGGTACATTACAACAAACATGCAAATTGTTTGACTTGTCACCATGAAAATCAGCATCAGATTTCATTAAGAAGATTTTTTGAATCTGCAAGACAGTGAATTTAGAATGGCTCAGGGTACGCCGTTTGACCAGTCGCAATGAAACTTGGAGCATATATGTATGTTTTCATATACAGGGTTTCCCAGCTATCTTGTCCACCCAAAATATCTCTGGAACATTAACAGCAATTGGAAAACGACTTTCACCGGTATCAATGTACGGCTGGGGCCCATGAATGTACATAATTGGAAACATTCTAAAACGAAAGCAAATGTGTGTTTTTTTAACACAAACTTATGTTTTTTTTTAATGGACACACTACAATTTTTCTTCAGCAATCCATAGCATGACAAATCACATAAACAATGGCGTTGATTGCATCGAAATATTCCAATTAAATCCCGAGATATTGCTTCGCGAAGTTGACGCTTGAAATACGAGAAACGCGCGGCTAGCACACGTCCTGAGCAGCATGGGGTTCTCACCTGAGTCTCAGGACGTGCACTAGCCGCGCGTTTCGCGTATTTCAAGCGTCAACTTCGCGTCGCAATATCTCGGGATGTAATTGGAATATTGCGATGCAATCAACCCCATTGTTTATGTGATTTGTCATGCTATGGATTGCTGAAGAAACAGTATAGGGTGTCCATTTAAAAAAAAACATAAGTTTATGTTAAAAACACATTTGCTTTCATTTTAGAATGTTTCCAAATATGTACATTCATGGGCCCCAGCCGTACATTGATACCGATGAAAGTCGGTTTCCAATATCTGTTATTGTTCCAGAGATATTTTGGGTGGACAAGATAGCTGGGACATCCTGTATGTATGTTTTCATACATATGAGAAAGATAAGTAGATGGAGGAGGAGACGGACAGAGAGAGGGGGCAGCGGGAGAATCAGAGAGGTGACAAACAGATGAAAGGAGATGAACAGAGGGAGGGGAGGAGGAAATGGACAGAGACAGGGACAGGAGGAGACGGGGAGGAGCAGGGGAAGAGAGAGAAGTGGGATAAGGGGAGGAACAGAGGGGAGTGAAGGAGACCAGCAGACAGACAAGAAAACAGAGAGAGAAAAGGGAAGGAGATGTGTACTGATTGCAGACTGCAATAAATAACTACCCGGCTGACGCTGGGTTTTCACCTAGTATTCCATTTAATGACTTATTTTCAAAGAGGTACTTCAGTATACTGTATTGCCGGAACAAAGTTGGAACACATGAAAAGAGCAAGTCAATTTTGATCCGATGGGCTCCGATGCCACCTGGGGGATAGTAGATATAACGGTTTCATCGTATTTCGCCAACAGGTAGCGTAGTGACGTAAATGGTAGAGCGCCATCTGTGTATGCGCGTTAATGTGAGGTATTTACAGCCGCAGAGCCAGCGCGGTGCGGTATCAACGTGTTGGGAAAAATAGCCACCGTCACACGGTGTCGCTCTCGTTTTACAGCTAACCGAGCATCTGAAAGGTGTGCACAGTTGCAGGACTGTCTTTTTGGAGAATTGGCACACAAGATGTACGTAAGTTGTGCAACGACGCTGGTTGCAATCTTCACGTGAACATTCTTACACGACGTTCTGGACGTCCACGCAGCACAGACTTCCGCCAAGATCGTCGTCCTGAAAGGGTAACAGTGGCAGATCGTATAGCTACAACAGCACAGATAAGACGGTTTTTGGGCCCGGAAGTATCAACACCAACTGTTCCAACTAGCAGAGTACGCACATCTCTAGAACGTCTTCCAGCCAAGCCACAACATCGACTCGACTGGTGCCGTCAGAGGATCACTCGGAAGACGGGATGTCAGGCCGTGGTCTTCAGCGATGAAAGCTAATTCTTCCCGCACGCGAGTGATGGTCGTTTGCACAGACGAAGGGTAGTGCCATTGGTCCTCTGCTGTTCCTTATCTACATAAACGATTTGGAAGAAAATGTAAGTAGCTCTACTAAGTTGTTTGCAGATGACGTCGTCATTTACCGTCTAGTAAAATCATCTGAAGATCAAAACCAAGTGCAGAACGATGTAAATAAGATATCACTATGATGTAAAAATTGGCAGTTTACTCTAGATAATGCGATGTGTGAAGTCGTCCACATGAGTACGAAAAGTAATCCGTTAAACTTCGTTTACAAGATAAATCAATCAAACGTGAAGGCCGTAAACTCCACAAAAATCTAGGCATTACTATTACTTCAGACTTAAATTGGAAAGAACACGTAAATAATGTCGTGGGAAAGGCGAACCAGAGACTGCGTTTTATTAGCAGAACCCTTAAAATATGTAACAGAACTACAAAAGAAACTGCATACACTACGCTTGTCCGTCCTTTTTTGGAATATTGCTGCCCAGTGTGGGATCCTTATCAGGTACGTTTGACGGAGGACATAGACAGAGTGCAAAGAAGGGCACCTCGTTTTGTATTGTCACGATACAGGGGATACAGCGTCATGGAAATTATACAGGATCTGGGATGGGAATCATTACAACAACGGCGCTTATCGCTGCGACGTGGGCTCCTAACGAAACTACAATCACCAATATTCTCGTCCGAATGCGAAAATATATTGTTGACTCCCACTTACATAGGTAGGAAAGATCATCAGCATAAAATACAAGAAATCAGAGCTCGATCGGAGAGATTCAGGTGTTCTTTCTTCCCGCGCTCTGGTTCGATGAACCCTCTTTCAGGCACTTAAATGTGATTTGCAGAGTATCCCATGTAGATGTACAAGTTGACCTGACACTGCCCCACCCAGGCCACACGGTTTTGGGTGTGATAAACTACAACCCTCGTTCACCTATGCCGTGTGTGCAGGGAACGCAGCCCAGCACTCCGTACGTGCAGAATATTGCGGAACACTTTTTTTTTTTTTTTTTTTTTTTTTTTTTTTTTTTTTTTGACACTCTTGCAACAGGAAGGTGATGTGTCGTTTTAACAGGATAATGGTCGCCTACACACTGCGCGTGAAACTCAACGTGCTCTATAAGACGCGAGGACCCTCTCCAGCCGTCTCTAATGACCACGCTGTCGACGGGAAGTTAAACTCCGAGCTTCCTTCCTCCTCCTTCCACGATCTCCGGACTTGTCTCTAGTCGAGCATGCGTTGGATACGATGGACGACAAGTGACACGTGCCTCTCCTCAGGCCACAACCCTTGCAGAACTATGTGAACGGGTCGAATATTTTCCCCTAGACAGTATTCGCCATCTGTTTGATCAAATGGATCCCAGAATCAGCGCCCGCATTCTCGCCTGTGGAGGCAACACCACGTGCGATTGTGAGTGTATCAGCATAGGTCAACAGCTAGTACCTCAGTATCGCTTCAGCTATTGATCTGTAAATGTAATCACTTCATGTCTTCCATATGTGGTAATACAGATGACCACTAAAAGAAATCCGCTGAACTTCAATTACGCGATAAATCAGTCAAACTTTAAGGTCATAAATTCTACCAAATACCTAGGAGTTACAATTACGAACAACTTTGACTGGAGAGAACACATAGAAAATATTGTGGGGAAGGCGAACCAAAAGTTACGTTTCATTGGCAGAACGCTTCGAAGATGCACCAGCTCCACCAAAGAGACTGCCTACATCACACTTGTGCGTCCTCTCCTGGAGTACTGCTGCCAATTGTGGGACCCTCACCAGGTGGGACTGACGGAAGACATTGAGAAGGTTCAGAGAAGGGCAGCTCGTTTTGTTTTACCACGTTACGGGGGGGGGGGGGGGGAGCGTCACGGAAATGTTGCACGAATTGGGGTGAAAATCATTAAAAGAAAGACGCTATTCATTGCGGCGTGATCTGTTTGCGAAGTTTCAATCACCGACTTTTACTTCTGAATATGAAAATATTTTGCTAGCACCCACCTACTTAGGGAGACATGACCATCCCAATTAAATAAGAGAAATCAGATCTAAAACGGAACGATTTAGGTGTTCTTTCTTCCCGCGCGCTATTACAGAATGGAACGGTAGAAAAAAAGTTATGAAAGTGGTTAATGAACCCTCTGCCAGGCACTTAAATGTGATTTGCAGAGTATCTATGTAGATGTAGATGTAGATATGAACTGTTGCACACCAGCTCTGTAGCGATAAATTTTTCCAAGCTTGGTTGATGTAGAAACATTGCAGTGTGTAGTCAGAACGGCGAAGGGAACAGCAGCTACTTTGCGTCATACTTACTGGATCAAAGTGACAGGAATGAACGCACACGCGCTGGTCTGAATAGTACGCATCAGCGGAAGTTAAATGGAACAGTACGAGCTTGCAGTATCACGTCACTTCGTTACTTGAGGAAACAATGCTGATGCCTAACGCAACAACGCGTATCCGGAGCCTTCTGAAACCACCAGCTAACCTGTTAAGTGAACACGGCAAGATATAAAACGCCGACACGTTCGTATGACGGGGCCGATGTGGTCGTGACTAGTGTGTAAGGGAAATATCAGCCGCTCCACACACGCTATATATACTCCGGCACTTGAGTTCATAAGCAGTCGTTTAGATGAATCGATGGCTTACACTTTGCAGCATTCGATTCCCTGACATGTTCTAACGTCGGTACAAGTCTGTTATACAACTCCAGCACTCTTCTACATCAGCTGACAACCGGCGAGACGTCGACTCCTGCGTAGCTCCGAGTTCGACTCCTGCGCTACAACAAACTACGGACGCAGAGGAAGTATCTAGGAGGACTTTCATGGCCTGCACACCGGAAGTTCATCGTTCCTAGGCAAGACGCCTACTTGGCGGTAGGCCAGGAGTCAGCGCACACACGACAACCGTCAACGCAGTGCGGTATGAAGATGATGCGAGACAGCAATTAGACTGGGGACCGAGAAGCCCCGTCCAGACGTGTGAATCCTTCATTCACACGTTCCACCGTGCTTCAGTGCGGTTCTACAACAAACGGCGCTGCAGCAGGACGCCTACCTCCGCCCGCTGAGCTAGTGCGGACGCAGCCGCACTGTCAGCGCACAGCACGTCGGAAGGCCGCCGACGACATCGACCCGGTCGCCTCATTTTATATTTAAAATGATATTTATATCATCTTAGCAGGAATTTTCCACCATGTCCATTGCCGAGGTGCTATTCCGCTGCATGGAGAGACTTGGCAGTAGTGGTAATTATGTATGGAACAAAGAAGTTGAATTAAAGTTTGCGACGCGGAGGGAAGTAGTGCTTAGACTATCCGAGGCGCCTTAGTCGTGAGTGGTGTGGTGGTCTAACGGTAAGACGTCTGCCTCGTAAACATGGAGGTCTGGGTTCGATTCCCAGCCGCATCACAAAATTTTAATTCATTGCCTTTCCTTTATCTGTAACTAGCTGAAAACCCGGCGTTACTCGGATATTTATTTATTTTATTCCTGCCATTTTTCAGGTATATATTCATTTATATAAGGGCTATATGTCTGTAAAATCCCTTGGGAATACAATTAGTAGTAAAGAAGCAATAGATTAAAACTTGGTGATGGGGCGGTTTTCCATGAACGTTACTGTTTACGTGCTCATATCTCATGAACTACGTGTCGGAATGTGATACAATTTAGAAGCTACATCCAACTATATGTGTGTATAATGTCTGCAAAATTTCCTGTCGCTACAATTTGTAGTGTTCAAATTATAAATTGTAACGTCATACCGAGAGCCGTAGTTTTACTCAATAAACAGCGGAAAAGTAGTAAGCGAGAAACTTTTTTCTTTCATCATTTTACTATGGTTGCCAGCGAGAAAAAGTTTAATAAAGGTTTGAAATTATGTTTAAAGTTTGTTGCAAGTCGCTAAGTACTGTCATTCTCATACAGTGTATTTCGAAAGTCTCGCCGCATTATATGCCATTTTTTAAGATTTCTATTGGTTATGACTTAATATCTTTTGAACCGTGTGCCGTATGTGATTCTTAACCGTGCAGCAATTGTTACCTCACGGTAAGGAATGTGTGTACCAAATTTAGTTGAAATCGGTCCAATGGTTTAGGAGAAAATGAGCAGCATTGTCGCAAAATGCAGCAGTTTTTCGCGCATCTCATTGTTTATGACGTCATATCTCGTGAACTATATATCGTATGTGATTCTTACACTTATGGCGACCGTCCTCATGGATTGAAGCTTACGTGTACAAAATTTCATAAAGATTCAAATAAAACTGTAGATTTGTATGCTACACGTACACACATACGGACACTCTGCTTTATATATTAGATAATGAAGGATTTGTCCCCTACGGATTCAATCCATCAACGTCGAAACACGCCACACTCCGCCTGCCTCATGTAAGCAGGAGATGAAAGATATACTATCAAATTACATCGAGTAGCTACAGAAGGCGACGATGACGCATAAGCATAGCAGGTACGCACTAAACAGCACCCCGACAAGGAAGCGTACAGTAGGAGTATGTGAGAACTTAAGTTGGCCACCTGGGACGCCTGCTTTCACACACGGCTCGCTGCCACCACACAACACGCCGCCTCTCGCCCAGTCGTCACAGCAGAAATAGAGTTCGATATCGGCCCCAAGAACGCGCCTGCCGCCTCGCAATGCGCGTTCCCTGGCAGCCAAACTCCAGCTCTAACTCCCCGGTGTAAACATCAAAGACCCGTCGCGGTCAGCAATCTAACTGCACGCGAGACCCGTGCGAAAGCGGAAAGCTAGATCGAAAGAGAGTCGCCACGAAACTTACACGGTGTAACCCGCGCACAGGAACCGAGTCACGAGCCGCCACAGCTCAGTCAATTTCGATGCTCTGCCCATTACCACCCTGCCTTTCTCCCTCGCAAACAGGTAGAGGAGGCACGGCCGCCTTCTTTCCGCTCTTTTAATCGTGAAAATTATAACGTCGCCTTCACCATGCAGGAGCTAGACCGTGCTCTCGCCCTGTCCTGATCTTCTGCTCCCGGGCCCGATTCCATTGATATTGAGATGCTGAAGAACCTCTCTCCTGCGGGCAAGTGCTTTCTTCTTAGTACCTACAATCGCATATGGACTGAAGGTCATGTTCCCACAAGTTGGCGTGAAGCCATTGTTGTCCCCATCCCCAAACCAGGGAAGGACAAACACTTTCCTTCCAGTTATCGCCCCATTTCTCTGACGAGCTGCGTCTGTAAGGTGATGGAACGCATGGTTAACGCTCGGTTGGTCTGGCTCCTCGAATCTCGCCGCCTCCTGACTAATATCCAATGCGGTTTTCGTCGACACCGCTCTGCTGCTGATCACCTCGTTACGTTGTCGACCTTCATTATGAACAACTTTCTAAAGAAGCGTCAAACAGTAGCAGTGTTCTTCGACTTGGAGAAGGCATACGATACCTGTTGGAGAGCGGGCATTCTCCGCACATTGCACACTTGGGGCCTTCGGGGCCGCCTTCCTCTTTTCATTCAAGCGTTTTTGGCGGATCGCAAGTTCCGGGTACGGGTTTTTGTTTTGTCAGATACCTTTTGCCAGGAGAATGGTGTACCACAGGGCTCCGTCTTGAGTGTGGCGCTCTTTGCCATTGCAATCAATCCGATCGTAGATTGCCTTTCAGCGCCCAGCGGACGTGTCTCTTGGAGCGTTCTCTCCAACGCTGTCTTGACCGTCTATATTCCTGGAGCATCGCAAACGGCTTCCGATTCTCCACTGAGAAAACTGTGTGTATCAATTTCTGGAGATACAAGGAATTTCTTCCACCTTCTCTACGTCTCGGCCCTGTTGCTCTCCCTTTCGTGGAGACTACGAAATTCTTGGGACTCATGTTGGATCGTAAACTTTGCTGGTCCACACACGTGTCCTACCAGGCTGCCCGTTGTGCCCGATCCCTTAACGTTCTTCGTGTCCTCAGTGGCACGTCATGGGGAGCAGATCGTACCGTCCCGCTTCACCTTTACCAGGCCATTGTTCAGTCGAAGCTCGACTACGGAAGCCTTGTATACTCTTCTGCACGGCCGTCGATTCTCCGCCGTCTCAACTCTATCCACCATCGGGGTTTACGTATTGCGACCGGTGCATTTTATACTAGCCCTGTTGAAAGTCTGTATGCCGAGGCTGCTGTATTACCCTTGACCACTCGGCGTGACATACTCTTGTGTCGGTACGCATGTCGCCTGCGGTCGATCCCCAACCATCCATCTTACCGATTATTTTTTGACGACTCACTCGATCGCCAATATCAGTTGTCTGCGACTGCCTTGCTTCCACCTGGAGTTCGGTTTCGCCGCCTACTACAGCGGCTCGATTTTACCCTTCCTTCCACCTTTCGGTTGAGCGAAAGCCCATTGCCACCGTGGCATCAGGCCCAGGTTCACACTCACCTCGAACTTAGTTCGCTCCCCAAGGAGAGCACTCCGGATTTGGTATACCGCTCGAGGCTTGTCGAACTCCGTTCGCGGTTCGATAATGCCATATTTATTTACACTGATGGTTCCAAGAGCACTGCCGGTGTCGGATCTGCCTTCGTCGTCAGGGACAACCGGTTCCAATACAAGCTCCCTGACCGGTGTTCGAGTTTCACGGCTGAGCTTTTTGCCCTCCACCAGGCCGTTTTGTACACCTGCCGCCACCGCGAACCTTTCTATGCCATATGTTCGGACTCCCTTAGTGCCCTGCAGAGTCTTAAGGACCCTTTCTCGAACCATCCTCTCATGTATCGGATCCAACGCTCCCTCCAGTTGCTAGCTGATGACAGCTGTCACGTTTCTTTCCTGTGGGTCCCTGGCCACGTGGGAGTGCCCAGGAATGAGACCGCTGACATAGCAGCCAAGGCCGCAGCTATTTTGCCTCGCATGGCTACCTTTTGCGTCCCATCAGACGATGTTCAACGGGCTCTTCGCCGGAGTATCGTGTCGCAATGGCACAGTGCGTGGTTTTCAATGTACAACAATAAATTGAGAACTGTAAAACCGATCCCGACCGCTTGGAGGACCTCCTCACGCCCCTCTCGGCGAGAGGAGGTCATCCTGGCCCGGTTTCGGATCGGTCACTGCCGTTTCAGCCACCGTCACTTGCTCTCTGCCGACCCTGCACCGCTGTGCTCCTGCGGTGAACTGCTGACAGTGCGACATGTTTTACTGACTTGTGTTAATTTTAATCATCTCCGTGTAGCCCTTCACTTGCCGTCTACTCTGGAGGAAATTTTAGCTGATGACACACGAGCAGCTGCTCGAGTTTTGCGTTTTATCAACTTGGCCAACTTATCCAAGAATATTTAACCCTTTTAATTGTCTTTTGTCTTTCGTTTTTAGCCTCTTGTTGATGTTCTGACAGTCACCTTTTTTCTTTGAGATCATAGCGAATCTATGTTCTTGGCTGGGCGCTAATGACCATAGCAGTTGTGCGCCCTAAAAACAAAACAAACAAACAAAAATTCGATGCTGCTTTTCTTGATAGTGTCCTGGAGCGCTTGTTATAAGGCTACATCTGGAATATGGCTCTTCGGCCTGGGACAGCCATAAGTTAAACACCCAAATCTATATCTATAAATGTGAATGTGTGTTCGGTGTACGTTTATCACGTCTGAACCACAAGACGTAAAGAGCTAAAAATTTGTACAGTTATTAATGTCTACCCGGGGAAGGCTTTAGGCACGGTTTTATGCCGATCGGATAGCTATTTATCTATAGAGGGTGTTACAAAAAGGTACGGGCAAATTTTCAGGAAACATTCCTCACACACAAAGAAAGAAAATATGTTGTGTGGACATGTGTCCGGAAAAGCTTAATTTCCATGTTCGAGCTCATTTTAGTATTTATCTTTAAATGTAAATGGAAATATTCGTGCAGACAATCGTCAAAATGCCCAATTGTTTCGTTAGTATGTACTGTACTTCCTCGATTCACCGCCAGTTGGCCCAATTGAAGGAAGTTAATGTTGACTTCAGTGCTTGTGTTGACATGCGACTTATTGCTCTACAGTACTAGCATCAAGCACAACAGTAAGCAGCATCAAAAATGTTCAAATGTTTGTGTAGCTTATGGGACTTAACTACGGGGTCATCAGTCCCTAAACTTACGAACTACTTATTAACTAAGACTAAGGACGGCACAAATATCCATGCCAGAAGGGGGATTCGAACCCCTGACCATAGTGGCCGTGCAGAGCGTAACTGGAGCGCCTCAGTCCCCTCGGCCACCGCGGCCGGCTACGGAGCATCAACTGGTTAGTGTTCATCACGAACGTGGTTTTGCAGTCAGTGCAATGTTTACAAATGCGAAGTTGGCTGATGCCCATTTAATGTATGGATTAGCACGGAGCAATAGCCGTGGCGCGGTACGTTTGTATCGAGACAGATTTTCAGAATGAAGGTGTCCCAACATGAAGACGTTCGAAGCAATTGATCGGCGTCTTAGGGAGCACGAAACTTTCCAGCCTATGACTCGGGACTGGGGAAGACCTAGAACGACGAGGACACCTGCAATGGACGAGGCAATTCTTCGTGCAGTTGATGATAACCCTAATATCAGAGTCAGAGAAGTTGCTGCTGTACAAGTTAACATTGACCACGTCACTGTATGGAGAGTGCTACAAGAGAACCAGTTGTTACCGTACCATGTACAGCGTGTGCAGGCACTATCAGCAGGTGATTGGCCTCCACGGGTACACTTCTGTGAATGGTTCATCCAACAATCTGTCACTCCTCATTTCAGTGTAAAATGAGCTCTAACATGGAAATTAAGCGTTTCCGGACACATGTCCACATAAAATATTTTCTTTCTTAGTGTGTGAGGAATGTTTCCTGAAAGTTTGGCCGTACCTTTTTGTAACACCCTGTATATATTAATGTGAATGTCTGTTCGGTCTACGCTTATCAGGTCCGAACGACAAGACGTAGAGACTTAAATATTTCTACAGTTACTAATTTATACCTGAGGAAGGTTTTAGGCGCGTTTTTTTTTACAATCTGATAGATATTTAGTAATTTGAAGAATATAACGCGAAATGCGGAACAATAATAACTCTTTGAAAATTATATTTATCTTTGAAAATGGTTTTGTTGGTTGCATTGTTGCTTGACGGTTGATAATGATAAAAGGATGGAGTATATTGGGATGGAAAGTTATCAGTGTATATAAAATTCTGTGTGTGTGTGTGTGTGTGTGTGTGTGTGTTTTAATATTTCGCTCTGCAGCAAAAACTACAGAACGCAAACGAGTGGTCTGTGTGTAATTGTTGTCCGAAGTCTCCCATTGTACACCATAGCAGTTCCATGTCGATAGCTATAAGGGGGTGGAAGATATGGTGGTTGAAAGTCAAATTATAAAAAAAACTCGGACTGAAGGCCAGCGATAACGTTTGTGAATCTATAACAAGGATGTTACATACAGCGAAACGTGATGCCACAGGCCATATCTTTGGTCTATGCGTGCTACAATGTCTTCAGCTCTTTCTCTGTAAGAATAAGCATACGAATAAGGAAACATAAGAATAAATAAATAAAGCAGTAAAAAAGAAAATTCTTTTAATACATCGCTTTAAAAAAATCGATTTGTCGTTTCGCGCAATACATCAAGTGATCGATCTGTGATATTATTACAACCATTATTGTTGAATTTCGTGATTGGATTCTTCGAAACAATTGCCTTTTTACTTGTGATTTGATCTACACTACTTACTTTCCTGATAAACGGTAAGTGCATAGACTTCTGAATCTGATAGGAATATTTTTCAGTTCCGCTTTATCAGCGAGATTTCCTCAAATATGAGTGAAATTAATTACATTAATTTAATTGTTATTTAAACTTCGGAGATAAATGTGCGTTGGGTTACTTTACACATATTACAACTGTAACAGTCTCATAGCACACTACTGAAAGATAGTTTATCTATTATAATCATCCAACACGCGAGCGGAGCCGCGAGTTTAAGCTACTTTAATATATAAAAATGAATGTTTGTGTATTCGTATTTTACGCGCGGCCGTACCGTTCAACCGAATGTGATAAAAACGTTGTCAACATACTGCTTGCTCTTTCGCGTTGGTCATAGACACCATTAAATGACTGTACGACAAATAGTTCAGGAGATATAGCGTAATAAGCAATTAAATGCGCGGAAAAGTGCTGCATCGTGCGACGTCTGCTTCTAAACTACTTTACCGATTTCAACCAAATTTCCTTACATGAGGTAACAATTGACGTAGGAGTGAGAACTGTTTACGACATATAGTTCAGGAGATATGACGTCATAAACAGTTATATGGTTGAAAACCTGTGGCATCAATCTACATGACATTTTGGACACTTGACCTTCAAAACAAGAGGAGGTCACTGTCAAATAAAATTTTGGATGGTGCATGACGCAGGATACTTTTCATATAGACCTCGTCAGATTCTACAGTTGTATTCCGATCTTAATGAAATTTTTAGATACGATTGAACAATTCAGTTTATCAGTGCAGTATTAATATACTCAGATTACCTACACTCATTTCAATTTATGAACGTGATTAAACAGCTAATTTTCAGATTTTGGCGACGTTTCGAATGAAATAAAATTTCTGAAAATTCTATCAGCTCTGTCTGGAAGCTACGTTACATTTTTCAGGGTGATAAACATCAAAGAAATATTTAAAACCTAAATATTCGCACCATGTGAATTTTATGTAAGCAATTTAAAGTAAGAAATTTTTTTTAAACTATGCTTAAGTGGAAAGCATACTTCATTCAGACTTTTAAATGGTCGTTTTTGGCTGTCAGCTTTGATGCATACCAAGCGTACCGAGTCATTGAGATGAAAACCATCAGCAGAAGGGATTTGTTGTTACCGACGTATGCGAATTTGAAAATAAATACATAATATTTTGCATGGTGTATGGCGGAGGGTACTTTCCTTACTGACTTCGACAAAATCTACGGTTTTATTCCAATCTTGATATAAAATTTGGCACACTGCATCTTCAAAACAACACTCATTGTCTACTTAAGATTCCTTTAGGAGAGTAATTTGCAGTGAACTTACACAACACTTCACTGATCACCATTAAAATTAACAGAGATATTTAATTTTTCGAAAATATGTTCAAATGTTTCTATAGCTCATCGGACTTAACTACGGGGTCATCAGTCCCTAAACTTACAAACTACTTATGGACTAGCTAACACTAAGGACGGCACAAATATCCATGCCCGAGGGGGGATTCGAACCCCCGACCGTAGTGGCCGTGGAGACCGTGACTGGAGCGCCTCAGTCCCCTCGGCCACCGCGGCCGGCTATTTAATTTTTCACTGATAAATGGAGAATTAAATGGGCTGAGTAGGTGGAGAAGGAGTTAGACACAGAGGTGAGGCCATTTCCGGCAGATAAAGGGAGGGTGGAGTTAAGCATTCAAAGGGCGAGAAAGAGTCGAACAGAGAGAGGGGAGAGGACGAGATGAACAAAGAGAGCGGAGAGGAGGAGATGACAAAAGGAAAGAGGAGGTGGGGAGAGAGAGAGAGAGAGAGAGAGAGAGAAGGGATGAAGATGTGAAGATTAGAATAAATAAGTCCCGAGCAACGCGCGGCTAGCGCACGTCCTGAGACTCAGGCGAGAACGCCTTGCTGCTCAGGACGTGCGCTAGCCGCGCGTTTCGCGTATTTCAAGCGTCAACTTCGCATCGCAATATCTCGGGATGTAATTGGAATATTGCGATGCAATCAACGCCATTGTTTGTGTGATTTGTCATGCTATGGATTGCTATAGAAAAAATATAGAGTGTCCATTTAAAAAACATAAGTATGTGTTAAAAAACACATTTGCTTTCGTTTTAGAATGTTTCCAAATATGTACATTCATGGGCCCCAGCCGTACATTGATACCGGTGAAAGTCGTTTTCCAATAGCTGTTATTGTTTCAAAGATATTTTGGGTGGACAAGATAGCTGGGACACCCTGTATAATATCCGTGTGCGGGTGGCCTAGTGGTCTTAGTGAGCTGGAGATGCGGGTTCGAATCCTTAACCAGCACAAATTTTCAACTTTCTGTTCTGACGTATTTTAATGCACACTGAGTGCTAAATGTCTTAAATTCCCTTGTGTATTGTTCCAAATAAATGTTTTAATAAGAAGCAAGGATGGGAATTTGGAGTTTATCATCTTGTCGACATCGTGGGCATTAGAGACAGAGTTTATAGTTTTGGCAGAAATATGGAAGAAAATCGGTAGTGCCCTTTGAAAGAAACAATCCCACTATTTGCGTGGAGTGATTTAGGAAAATCATAGAAAACATAAATCAGGATGGCCGGAGGGGGGGGGGGGGGGGTTGAACCACCGTCCTCCTGAATACGAGCTGATAGACCAAATAACAGTTGTAGACAATACGTGAGAACAGTTGGACCATCACGTATTGTTGAGGGGCACAGGCGAACTATCATTTAATGGTTTGCTCATCGAAAGGACGTTGTAAGCTAACCTGATTTTCATTTTTTTATTCTCTCGGAGTAGTTATACAATCAGCGGTAGATCTGGGATTTTGGTTTGGGAGGCGCTTTGACCCAATTTAGTTTTATCGCTCTGAAGGCTCTCGAAAAACCTGCTAGTTGTTTGTGATGGATGGTGGGGCCAAAGCCCCTTAGTTCCCCATCAGGATCCGCTACTGTAGGACAATTGTCAATTGATTACTGGTTGGCGTCATTTCAACTGCTATGGGAGTTACTACTGTATCACGGTGAGCTGGAAGAAAAAGCAGATTATCATGCGGTGTACAGGGAACATAGAACTGAACAAACGAGGTACTAATCTAGTAAGCCCACGAAATGTGCTGGATATCCTCAACACGGAAAGAAAAATAAGACACCACGTCTTGATGAGAGTCTAGTGTGTTAAAGTAATTATACGAAAACATAGCCATTCAATGTTAGGAAGTGTTACTACAGAATCTTGGAGAATTAGTCCATAGCCATATGAAATCGGTTCTTTGCAATACCAGTAAAATAACTGGTTTACGACTTGAGACCGGCTTCAAGTCCCTTGACAGGTTTCACTGTCGAAAATCCGTTGTATAGATGCTAAGTGACCTGCCCTTGCTGTGTCGAATGAGTTGATTCTGAAAATTACCACATCTCTGGGTAAACTCCGCTAGGATAAACTACTTAAACTGCGCAAACAATCACTCTGTTGATACTACGCAGTGTACTGTGCCATTATCATTAGTTCCCAGTCGCCGATCATTTATGCCACACTAAAGAATAACATAAAACTTTTCATCAACACAGTTATAGAGATAAACAGGAAATACAACTTTCTTAATCGTAATTATTGCTCGTGAACGCTAGCTATATTGAAATACGGATAAATTCAATATAATGCTCCGCTAAAGAGAAAGATCTCTATAGTACTCTAAAAATTAAACTAGAGGTAAACTTCTGGCTACCGTCACATAGTTCAAAGGGAAATGAAATGACATTAGAACGTAAACTCAATGGCATTACCAATGAAGGGTACTGAGAAAATTTCGTGCATATGTAGAGGAAATAACACACAAAACGTTAGCGTGACTATTTCAAGATTAATGCTATAGTGTTTGGAATCTTTATTAGACGTTGTTCTCATGAATCCTCATTTCATTACTTTAGAGAAATTATGTTCGACGACCATCATGTAACAATTCTACCGCCTCGCTCATAAAGCTCGTAAAGTGACCATAAAAAAAAGAGATAAACGGCGCTGCGACGCTTACTGGCGTTGACTTATGCGCGCACCCATTCGTCAATGGGAAACTCGTTGTGGAAAGTGGCGTATGTTACGAATCCAATGTATGTTATACATGTTTCAAGTGCTCCTTCGATTATATGTTATAATTATATACAGATGCATTAATGCAAATTCATCTTGTCATTACGAAAACAATTCTTGTTCTAGAAAGGAACACGCACAAACTGTATCATCTGACCAAAAATAAAATCGCACTGACGTGTTTTACGGCCCACTTTAGATTTGTAGTTTTATAAGTTTTTGCAAACTTTTGGACCAAAATAATAATCTAAATAATAATTAATTAATTAATAAGAGTGTATGAAACCCTTTTAGGAAAAAAAATTAGGTAGTGACGGGTTTCTAACCACCGACCTTTAACATCATAGTCTAACGCCTTTCCCACTACGCTATTTTATTTTATTTTTATTTATTGATTTATTTACTTTTTTGCTCTATGGGTAGTTCTGTTCATTGCGGACGCTGATCGTATTTGTTCACGGCTATCAATCAGAAGATGAATCCCATAATCTCATACTATTGATGGCCGTTGTTAACTGATGGTAATATGGAATTTGTAGACACTAGATTATCATTTATCGTACGAAGAACGACGTTTTTTTGTTAATTCTTCAGTGCGCCATGGCTTTGAAATTACAACGTGTAAGTTACAATAAGAAAATCATCAAATACGCGCAAGATGGCGTATGCCACAGAGAGTTCTGCGCGAGGAATGTCACGTGACATCTTCGAACGGCTGGTTTTCGTTAATTCAATGGAGGGTGTCAAATCTCCGTTATTTTTGCAAATATGTCTCAAACGATACGAGATATGAAAAAAATATAAGGGAGCTATGTTTTAGAGAATTTTCTCCTCTACCAATTAGGTTGTTCAATTTTCGTATAAGGTGAACGGTTGGTTTGCAATTACAATTATATTACAAACGGCTTTTTTGGGTATTACTACCGTATTTTTTGTTCGAAAAATTTGAAAAAGGGAGGTTTATTCAATTTTCGTGTCAGATGAATAGCTAAGCCGTTATTTTCATTTAAATTTCGAGCTGTCAAAAGACGATCTCAAAGGCCCACTTTTAGTGTTACTACCGTTTTGAGCAGTGTCATTTTTTAATATATTTACAGCTGAGTATCTTCGTTACTCCTTATGGACGTAGGATGTCGAAGTCGAAGAAAGGTTAATTAAAGTCCATTGTCCTGTTGACGAAATTCAAATCAAATGTTTGTTGGACTAAACTGCTATGGTCATCGGCCCTTAGGCTTACGAACTTAAAGTAAGGACATAACCCGCACACAACCATGTCCGAGGAAGGACTCAAACCTCCGGTGGTACGCCCCCCCCCCCCCCCAGTTCCTGGCATGACGCCTTAGACCACTCGAGCACTCCGCGCGACCCCGTTGACGAGTAGAGCTTTATAAACAAAGCACGAGTCTTGATAGCAAAAGGGTGCTGTAAGAAATCGGCCGTGGACATTTCTAAAAATAGATATGGTATACATACTTCAACTAATCTAAGAACAAGACACACACACCTGACCGAGGGAGGACTCGAACTTCTGAAGGCGAGCAACAGCGCGCTCCGCAGCAAGGTGCCTTAAACCGTCGGCACACGGAGCGTGTATCTGAACGAGTGTGGCCAACGTGGCGAGTTTCTGACGTCAAAACGAGGAACCGCACGTTGGCGAGGCTTTCCCAGCGTATCAGGCAGTATCAAGCATGCCAGATATTCTCAAAGTGCGTCTGAACGATGGGAGGTACCGACCAAGTGGCTATGCGGAGAGGGGGGACAGCTCTTTTCGGTTTTCCTTTCATGTGTTACTCACACCACTCTCTTGAAAACCAGCGAATTTTAATACAGGCTATATACTTCAATATGCTCCTTTATTCCATATTCACATACTACAAACGTGTGTAGTTGTTCCCCACCAACATTTCATTTTTATGTCTTCCTCACTCACCTGCCCCCCTACTTTTGTTCGTATACATATATACAAATATATAGTTTACTAGCTTAAATGATTGTAATACTATCACAGATCGATCACTTGATGTAATCCGCGAAACGTCAAATCGTTGTTTTCTTCCCTTTCATTTTTACTGCTTTGTTTATTTATTCTTATATTTCCTTATTCGTTTGCTTATCCTTACAGACAAAGAGCGGAAGACATTGTAGCACGAATAGACCAAAGATATGGCCTGTGGCATCACGTTTCGCTGTATGTAACCTCCTTGCTGTAGAGTCGCAAACGTCATCGCTGGCCTTCAGTTCGAATTTTTTTATAATTTGACGACTTTCAACATCATATCTTCCACCCCCTTATAGTATCGACCAGGAACTGCTATGGTGTACTACGGGAGACTTCGGACAACAATTACGCACAAACCATTCGTTTGCGTTCTGTAGTTTTCGCTGCAGAGCGAAATATTCACACACACACACACACACACACACACACACACGTAGAATTTTATATACAGTGATAACTTTCCATCCCAATATACTCAACCCTTTTATCATTATCAACCCTCAAGCAACAATGCAACCAATAAAACAATTTTCAAAGAGTAAATCTAATTTTCAAAGAGTAATTATTGTTCCGCATTTGGCGTTATATTCTTCAAATTACTAAATATCTATCAGATCGCTATAAACCCGTGCTTAAAACCTTCCTCAGGTATAAATTAGTAACTGTACAAATATTTAAGTCTCTGGGTCTTCTCGTTCGGACGTGATAAGCTTACACCGAACAGACATTCACATTTATAGATATAGATACAGTTATTTAATATGTGTTTATAGCTTCCAAAAGCATGTAATCCATTCTTGTACCAAAACATCCACCAATAACTTCAACGATATCGGCGATGTAAATTAGGTCTCTACTCTCTGCCCTAAAACTCCCCATAACGGTTAAATTATTGGAGAATTTCCTGTCCAGGGGAGATATGTGATAATTTTTTGATGCTACACAAAGTACGCCTGAACCTTTCGTCTGTATGTGTGGGCTCATAATAATTTTGGAGTATGGAAAAGTTTGTTAACAATATGTTAGGCATAGTGGGCAGTTTTCTGTCGAGAATCGTGAGATACTCGTTCTCAGTTATCCGACCAGTGAGGATAATGGAAGAAACAGTTGAAAACCACGATATAGGTACTCAAATCATTACGGAACATCCCCCATCCTTGTTCAAATGTTCGTTAAGCTTATGGGACTTAACTACGGGGTCATCAGTCCCTAAACTTACAAACTACTTATGAACTACTTACGAACTAGGACGGCACAAATATCTATGCCCGAGGGGGGATTCGAACCCCCGACCGTAGTGGCCGTGCTGACCGTGACTGGAGCGCTTCAGTCACCTCGGCCACCGCGGCCGGCCCCCATCCTTGGCTTTAGGAAACAAGCATGCCGTATCGTAAGCTTCTTTTGGGGTTATCGATGAATAAATCCGTTTGTTAGTAGGAAGAAACGTAAACGGTAATTCATCGGGGCATAAGTTTTACAAACATTTGAACGTTTACAACTGAGGCGTGCAGTCAACTAGTCCACAATAAAGGCGAAGCGGACTTCAAAGACGATTTAATAGGTAAGGTCCACGATCATGGTAGTCAAAGTATGCCACAAACTGCAGAATCAGATCAGCCAGTGACGGTAGTACGAAGAAGAGGAAATGAACAGCACCGAAGGGCAGTCCACCTGTAGTGACTTTATGTGCTGCTTACCGAGCAAACAAGCTTAAGCGAGTTATAAGCTGTTAAGTACCTGGCCCGCGCCAGTCTCCGTTGCCTGTAAACTACTTGTGGATGCAAACCATTATCAGTCGCGTCATTTCTGTGCCAGTTTCACTCTTGAATATATCCCTGCTGATAACAGCCCGTACATGTTTCCTTCGCGTCCAGCTTCTGAAGAGTCACATTAGTTGATGTTCCCAAATACAATGCTGAAAAGAATTAGGGGATCAGATGAGATATCAAACACACTATAAATATTCATGCATTTGTTACAACTGTAAATTGTGTGTGGTACAGTACGATATTTTCCTGTCTGAACTCTTTAGTTGAGGTTTATATGACGTTTACTTAGAGCGAGGCACCATGGGCCTACCATTAAAATGAAAAAGTCATTCTCGTTGCCCTCTAATATGGTGTGTGATCACCTCGGACGATCAGTACAGTTGCACACCTGCCTAGCACGGACAGTATGAAGTTATCAATCAGCTCTTGAGGGATGTTTGGCCATTCTTCCAAGAGTGAAATATCCAGCTCTGTAACTATTTTGGGATGTTCTGGCCTGGCTGCAATGCGTCTCCCAAGTGCAACCCAGACGTGCTCCATCGCGTTTAAGTCCGGTGAACAAGCTGGCCACTCCATTCGTTCAATTCCTCAGCTTCAAGCATATTGTCCACCAGTACAGCTCTGTGGGGTCGATCGTTATCGTCCTCCAGAAGGAACCCATCTCCTACGGCACTACTGTAGGGCACAACAAAAGGTCCAAGGATCTCTTCTCCATACCTGGCAGCAGTCAAAACAGCATTCTGAACGACATAGAGGTCGGTACGTCCACTAATACTGACTCCTGCCCACACCATTCGGGCACCACCGTGGTATGGTGATATTTCCTGCACGTAATTAGGATTGTTTCGAGTTCCACGTCCTCTCCAGATGAGAGAACGACTATTGTCCAGCTGAACACAATATTGAATTATCTGTGAAAAGAAACCGACTGCAATACTGATTTTCCTCCACCCAGTTTCTGTGGGCTGAACGGTGTCGTGGTTTTAATGGGACACACGCCATAGGCCCCCGTGTGTAGGGGCCACAGTCCCAAAGGCGATTTCGGACTGCTTATGTTGATATTGCGCGTCCTGTTGCTTCCTGGAGGTTGCGTTGGAACTGAGTTGCATTCAGCCTCCTGTCTCGACGGGCTGTTTGTCAGAGATAACGGTCATCTCTTGCCGATGTTACCCGTCACGACCTTGACCTTGCCTTATTTTTTCGGTTCCTGTTGTATGAAATCGCGTTCTGTTCCTGTAAATTACACTTTTTAACACTCCAACAACTGCAAGAACTTCCCACTGTGTCTGTCCCGCTCCAACCGTTCTATGGCTCTCCGTACCGTAGCCGCAGTTGAGTGTCCGAGCACTCTTTGTCGCCTTGCTGCGGAACGCGCGGTTGTTGCCCGCCGGACGTTCGAGTGCTCCCTCGGGCATGGGCGTGTGTGTGTTGTCCTTAGCATAAGTTAGGTTAAGTAGTTTGCAAGCCTAGGGACTTATAACCGCAGCAGTTAAGTCCCTTGGATTTACAATCATTTGAATATTTCTCCATGCCATAGATTCCAGTAAGTCACGTTGTTGCTGCATTGCGCTATCTACCCACTACACTATCTGAACTCAACTGCGTGTGTAATTCCTTTGGTAGAGGGAAAAGAAGTCAACATCAACCGCCTCTGCAGCAACTTTCTGTTATTACCACTAACTCGCTTGTGTATTTTTTTTTTTTTTTTTCACTCCTTAGAATCGACAGAAAGACGTCGAGCCATTTAAGATCATTCTGTCAATAACAGTACTTCAGAACGTAGATATCTCAACTGATCCCCTAATTGTTTTGACCAGTGTATAAGAGTCGCGGGGAATTTGAGACGCCTAGCACCTGAGTAAGAAAATAACATTTTGTGCGGAACCGTAGTTAAGTCTCTGTGGAAAATGTACTCATAACAAGTGGACTTCTTCTTTTTTAGAACACTGGTAGACTGTGGTTGCTGAGATGACTCAGTCCATATTAACTGATGGAGAGGCATCGATTAAAACAGAACCGGAATCTTCAGGGTAGTGTTATAAGTCATCTGCTGTTCATTGTCTACATACACGATTTAGGATGAAACCTGAGCCACTCTCTTAGGTTATTGTCAGTCTTTACTGTCCTTTACTGTCTAGTAAAGCCATCAGAAGATGAAAACCATTCGCAGAACGATTCAAATTTCAGCCGCTTTGTTATGAGGTTCCGCACCTTTTCCTTTTACACCCCCTGTGCATGCATGTGCCACGTTTCATGGTGACCGGCAAAACAATGATCAAAGCTATTGATCGGTCAATGCCGTCGAAGTCTATTGCAATGTATCCTCCACCGTGCACTACACAGCGTGTCCCATAGCATAAAAACTTTCTCGATAAAAAAAAAACACAAATGTGCAAAAATTTATGAAGATCGGTCATACCAGATACATTGTTCCTATCGTCAGCTAAGATACAGAGTCCATACAAAAATTACGTTTTCTGCACTTTGTTGGAATTTTCCTACTGTAACTGGCCAGAATTTTTTTTCTGAAAACATTTCCGAGACCATAAAGAACAAAACAAAACAAAACAATAACTACTCCTCTCCATCGTCCGAAACATGAGATAGTGTTGAATGTTTGTAAACCTATTGGACCAAACTGCTATGGTCATCCCCTGTCGTGTTCAAATGTGCCGCGGTGGAGTAGCCGAGCGGTCTAAAGCGTCTCGCTGCGGAGCGCACCGTGGAGGTTCGAGTCCTGGGGCATGGGTGTGTGTGTTTTTCTTTAGGTTAGTTTACCTAGGTTTAAGTAGTTTGGTCCGATAGATTTACAAACATTGGAACATTTTGTTCAAATGTTTGTATAGCTTATAGGATTTAACTACGGGTCATCAGTCCCTAAACTTACAAACTACTTATGAACTACCTTATACTAAAGACGGCACAAATATCCATGCCCGAGGGGGGATTCAAACCCCCGACCGTAGTGGCCGTGCAGACCGTGACTGAAGCGCCTCAGTCTCCTCGGCCACCGCGGCCGGCAGGGTCCTCTTCTGTTATTCCCATTGTATGTAGGTGTTTTTTGAAATTCCCATGGCCTGTCAGCAATCCAACCATGAGTCTAATCTCTCTCCTGTTCAGGCCCAGGATTACAGAACTTCTTTTAAAACATGGCTTTGGCATCATTACCTTGCCATGTTTTTGTTGATAGACTTTGGTCCAATATTCTACGTGCTGTCTTCTGAGTAGCTCCAATTTCATCATTGCCTTGGTGATTGTCCGGACAGGTTCCGTTCCAATAAATGGAGTCTCTGCTACCTTCCTGGCTAATCTGTCGGCATGTTCGTTGCCACTGATCCCCGAGTGCCCAGGGACCGACAGTAGGTTTACTCTGCCGGCCGCGGTGGCCGAGGGTTCTGAGGCGCTCCAGTCTCGGTCTGCACGGCCACTACGGTCGGGGGTTCGAATCCCCCCTCGGGCTAGGATATTTGTGCCGTCCTAGTTCGTAAGTAGTTCATAAGTAGTTTGTAAGTTTAGGGACTGATGACCCCGTAGTTAAGTCCCATAGACTATACAAACATTTGAAACATTTTTAGGTTTACTCTATTGCTTTCCCCTAGCTCCACCAGAACCCTGTGGCATTCTGCAACAATTTTAGATCTTGTTGCCGGAGCTGCCAGTGATCTCAGGGCTGCCTAGCTGTCTGAATAGATATAGATGCTACGATCTTCGTAGCACCTACGTATTATGAGACTTAACTATGGGGTCATCAGTCCCTAAACTTACAAACTACTTATCTACTACCTTATACTAAAGACGGCACAAATATCCATGCCCGAGGGGGGATTCGAACCTCCGGCCACAGTGGCCGTGCAGACCGTGACTGGAACGCCTCAGTCTCCTCGGCCACCGCGGCCGGCTTCATTAATGCAATATATTTATTCTACCCAGAAACGTTTCGGCTTCTTTTGCTGCAAAGGAACATTATTGCTCCCTGGTAAAAGTCACTTGTGGTAGACTGCAACTCTTTGCATGGAAATGACAGAGACCACGTTTTTTTTTTTTTTTTTTTTTTTTTTTTGATGGAGTGTTATTACAAGCTTGGTTTTGCGACTGCGAACGTTCTAGATCAAGGGTGTGGCATGGTAACACTTCTGAGCCAGTTATGTAGCTCCAATTTGTTTAGTTTGAGACTTAAGTAACATAAATTTAGGGTTTTCAATTTTTTGTCTTTATTGTTTAGCAATTCTCTCCATAGAGGGTCAAATTTTTGTGGGGTGGCGTGGCCGGCCGCGGTGGCCGAGGGGACTGAGGCGCTTCAGTCACGGTCTGCACGGCCACTACGGTCGGGGGTTCGAATCCCCCCTCGGGCATGGATATTTGTGCCGTCCTTAGTATAAGGTAGTTGATAAGTAGTTTGTAAGTTTAGGGACTGATGACCCCGTAGTTAAGTCCCATAACCTTAACAAACATTTGAACAACATTTGGGGTGGCGTGTATCACACCGTCAGACGCGTGTTTTTGCACCTGCCTGGATTCGGACTGTGTGGAAAGCAAAGATTGCCTGGCTCTCAGCGCCGCTTTCAAATTTCCGGCTCGTTTGCGAGAGGCGGCCGTTCCGTTCATTAGCGGACTTAAGTGCGCCTGGGCGCAATAACCCAGTAGCTATATGCGGAACCACTTGGCCACGTCACTCGCGGCAGTGAGCCAGGGCGAGCACAGCGGCACCGTAACCCCGCGGCACGCCGGACCAGGCCTAGCCCCGAACAAAGGAAGCTCTCTAAATAAAAAGCTCCAAACGACACACTTCTCTGTAGTGGCTGCAGCTTACCGAGCTGAGCGGCAAGACACAGGAAGCCTATTCTCGTGGAAATAATTACTAATAGCTTAACACGTGTCAAAAGTTAGAGGTCGCAATAACTGAACGAAAGACGCATGGCGGAAACATGCAGTGACAAAGTGAATTGTCTTATTTATTACTCACATGATGTGATGAGAGCTATCGACATGGGATGTCAAATAGATTTCAGAAATTACTGCAACCAGTCGCCTTTTGTTTCTTCTTAATGAAGATTTATTTAAACCATTACCGGTTTCAAGCTGCCTAGCAGCTCATCATCAGATGGTATACATTTAGTGCAAATTACATTTGTATCTGTGGCAGGGCAGAAAACGAGAAAAAAAAAGTAAACACTAATTTTGGCCGGCCGCGGTGGCCGAGGGGACTGAGGCGCTCCAGTCTCTCCCCCCTCGGGCATGGATATTTGTGCCGTCCTTAGTATAAGGTAGATGATAAGTAGTTTGTAAGTTTAGGGACTGATGACCCCGTAGTTAAATCCAATAAGCTTAAACATTTGAACATTTGAACAACACTAATTTTGGTATGCTACACTCGTTTTCTGCCCGGTGATGACCGGTTGAACGGTTCGTCTTAAAAACAGGGAACACGTTACGGACAGACATACATCCCAAAATCGCCGTTACTGTTGCAAATATCTTTGAAACGCTACGAGATATGAAAAAAACATAAGAGAGCAAAGTTGTAGAGAATGTCTCCACTACAAATTAGGTAATTCACTTTTCGTGTCAGATGAATAGTTAAGCCGTTATTTTCATTTAAATTTCGAGCTGTCAAAAGACGATTACTACCGTAACCTAAAGTGGGCCAAAAGACTTCCATTAGACGGCCGAATAACCACTTGGAGCTATCTCGACCTATAGCACCGTACGATCATTTCGCTTGCGCAGACCTTGTTCCAAACAACGCTGTGATACCCGGGATAGAAAGTGGGCGTCGTAGCGGGAACAGTAAGGATGGACACGTGCCATTATGTTCAGCCAATCAATTTAATCTGGGAAGAAGGGTCTGAAACAGAAGGAGGTGAAAGTAGCGGCTGTCGCCTAGAGCGGGGCCCTGACCGACTGCCGCGCACAAAGACCCCGCCACGTGTCACACCATTCATCCCCTCCCCTGCAACGCACCCGTAAAAACTAGACGCTGTCAGCTGGCTACACACTCTGCTCGCTTGACGACGTTCTCACTGTAGACCGCTCTCTGTGCTAGATCAGTGACTCACGTGACACGCACACTTATCCGTTCAGCATTCTTATTGCCCACTCGGCTAATAATGTTTCCCAAATAACTATAATTGTATGAGGACAGCTGCATGGCAGCGGAAGGGACTCTCGAGCCAAGCCGACTTTTCTGCAGAGGGAAACGTATTTCCAAACGGAACACTTTAATGATAGTGTTAAAACACGTATTGTCTTTACAATTTTGCATTAAACTAACTGAGTACCCGCCATTTCCCAAGCATGTCTTTATTACTATGAAGCTGCCGAAAAATGTGGTACATCTCGAAAGACGATTTCGATTTTGATCCGATGATTTCATATGGCGCCCAGAGCGTCCAAGATGTACTGACGAATTGCACCTAAGTACCATAGTGACAGAGCTACCAGAGCGACATCTCTGTGTGCCCTTTAATAGGAAATGTTTACAGTCGTAAGGCTCAACGTGATATCAACGTGAGATGTAAGCAAGCGCCATCCCACTGAGGAGTACTCGTGCTTCCTGCAGCAAACTGAGAGACTTTGAAAGAGGTCAGATTATGCCATGACGAGTAATAGGAATGTCACAATGTCAGAAACTCGTGCTGAGTCAGCTGTGAAACGATGATGGATGAAGTGGACGCGACCGCGGTGGGATCCCGAACGCTGAAGCGCGCAACTGCTTCCTATCGGAGATTCGAGTCCTCCCTCGGACATGGGCGTGTGTGTTGTCCTCGAGTTAGTTTAAGTAATTTGTAAGCCTAGGGACTAATATACAAAGTAGTTAAGTCCCACAGATTTACAAATATTTGAACGTTTTTTTGTGGTTGTCACGCTGGACGTCCACCCAGCACAGACGTTCGCCAAGATCGTCGTATTGTAAGGGCAGCAAGGGTACATCGTACAGCACAGGGGGGAGGCCAGAAGTGTCAACACCAACTGGTTACTAGCAGTGGAACTACGAGCATGCAAAGCTCTCCCACTGCTAGCAACCGGTCGGCAACAGTTGGGGTCGACACTTCTGGTTCCAGCCCGTTCATTTGAGCTGAATGATCTGTCGCTGCTGCCCTTACAATACGGCAGTCTTGGAGGACGTCTGTGCTGTGTGGAAGTCCAGAACCTCGTCTACGGCTTTGACAACGTCCACGTGACCATTGCAACCAGCATCGTTGCTCAACTGACGTAACACGTCCAAACTGTGTGGCAATTATTCAGAGAGGACCATCCTGCGACTCAAAGGGCACAATTTGAACCCTTTCAAACTCAGCTCTAGGAAGCACGGCTGCGCCTGCGTCGCATGGCGCCTGTTGCTTCACACATTGATATCACACTAGGCCATATGACTGCCAACATTTCCTGAGCATGGGATTTACAAAGAGTATTCTGCGGCATTGGCCCCCTAATTAGCTTGCATTTATCACGAATCTTTAATTCAGCGCAAAATTCTTAGTGAATGGAAAAACGCGCAGGTGACTCCCGTTTGTGAGGAAGATAAAAGAACTAACCCGCATAATTACAGGCCAATATCGTTGACATCAGTTTCCTGTAGAATTTTGGAGCATATTCTCCGCTCGAATATAGTAAATTTCCTTTACACAGGTAATCTTCTTTCTATGAATTAGCTTACCCTTTTCTCACATGACCTCTTGTGAACCATGGACGAAGGGCAACAGGCGGATTGTGTTTTTTCTCGATTTCAAAAAGGCATTTGACACGGTGCCGCACTGCAGACTGCTAACGAAGACACGAGCTTACGAATAGGTTCACAGATTTGTGACTGGCTTGGAGACGCAGTACATTGTTCTCGACGGCGAGTATTCATCGAAGACGAGTGTATTGTCAGGCGTGACCCAGGGGAGTGTGATAGGACCGCTATTATCTTCTATCTATATAAATAATCTTATGGACAGAGTAACTTGTAATTTTCGGTTGTTGCTGATGATGCTGTGGTGTATAGGTGGGTGTCGTCATTAATTGATTGTAATAGCATACAGGACGACTTTGACAAAATTTCTACTTGGTGTGATGATTGGCAGCTAGCTCTAAAAGGAGAAAAATGTAAGGTGATGCATATGACATCTACATCTACATACATACTCAGCAATCCACCGTAAGGGGCGTGGCGGAGGGTACACTGTGTTACTACTAGGCATTTTCTTTTCTATCCCACTGCTAAATAGAACGAGGAAAAAAAAGAACGCCTATACGCCTCCGTACGGGTCCTGATTTCTCTTATCTTGTATTTGTGCTCTTTATGCAAAATATAAGTAGGCGGCAGGAAGATCGTTCTGCACTCAGCTACAAATTCCGGCCCTCTAAATTTCCTCAATAGAAATTCACGAAAGAAACGTCGTCTTTCCTTCAGCGATCCCCATTTGAGTTTCCGGGGCATTTCCGTGACACTCGCGCATTGGTCGAACCTACCAGTGACGAATCTAGCTACTTCTATGTCTTCCTTTAAATTGATCTGCTGCGGGTCCCAAGCACTTGAGCAATACTCAAGACGAGGTCGTACAAGCGTTTCATACGCGGTTTCCTTTGCAGATGAGGTACATCTTCCCAAAATTCTCCCAAAAAGCCGAAGTCGGCTGTCCGCCTTTCTCACAACTTTCCTTACATGTTCGTTCCATTTCATTTCATCTCAATGTTACGCCTAGATATTTGAACGACGCAACCGCAACAAGAAGCTCACCACTAATGCTGTATTCGAACATTATGGGATTTTTTTCCTACTCATTATCATCATCTTACATTTTTCTACAGTGAGAGCTACCTGCCATTCTTCGCACCAAATAGAAATTTTGTCTAAGCCATCCTGTATGCTATTACAGTCAATTAAAACGACACCCTCCCATACATCACAGTATGATCAGCAAACAGTCGCAAATTACAAGTTAAAAAAAATGTTCTAATGTTTGTATAGCTTATGGGACTTAACTACGGGATCATCAGTCCCTAAACTTACAAACTAGCTAACATTAAGGACGGCACAAATATCCATGCCGAGGGGGGCTTCGAACCCCCGACCGTAGTAGCCGTGCAGACCGTGACTGACGCACCTCAGTCCCCTCGGCCACCGCGGCCGGCAAATTACAAGTTACTCTGTCCATCAGATAATTTATATAGATAGAAAATGTCTAGGAAAATCAATCCCATAATGTTCGAATACAGCATTAGTAGTGAGCTTCTTGATACAGTCGCGTCGTAACATTGCAGAGCGATATGAAATGGAACGACATGTAAGGACAGTTGTATGACGGACAGCCGACTTCGGTCTATTCGGAGAATTTTGGGAAGATGTACTTCGTCTGTAAAGGAGACCGCATATAAAACGCTTGTACGTTCACGTCTTGAGTATTGCTCAAGTGTTTGGTACCCGCAGCAGATCAGTTTAAAGGAAGACATGGAAGCAGTTCAGAGGCGAGCAGCTAGGTTCGTTACTGGTATTTCACAGAAATACTACAGGAACTGAAATGGGAATCGCTGGAGAAAAGACGACGTTCTTTTAGAGAAATTCTGTTGAAGAAATTTAGAGGGCCGAAATTTGAAGCTGAGTGTAGTACGATCTTCCTGCCGTCTACTTACATTTCGCGTAAAGATCACAAAGACAAGATAAGAGAAATTAGGGCTCGTACAGAGTCATACAGACATTATTTTTTCCCTCGTTTCAGTTGAGAGTGGAATAAGAAAGGAAATTCTTAGTAGTGGTGCAGTGTACCCTGCACCACTCACCTTACGGTGGATTGCGTAGTATATATGTAGATGTAGATGAGACATACATTCACTCTGGCAGTAAGTCACTACGCTATCTGTTGGGGGAGGACGTTGAAGCCATTATGAATACGTCTACCCCCAGCATTTATCCATACAGCAGGGATCTGTCGTTATCGGATCAAAATTATACTCATCTTCCCAGGTGCAACAAATTTTTTCTGGCAGTGTATTAAGGCTAGTTGCATGCCGTGAGCTACCCCCACCTGCTCTTTGAGAAGGAGATGCCTGCTACTTCCACAGTGGTTCTCTCCAGACCGTAAATGATGTGCTTGCCAAATTTGATTTAAATCGACATAGTAGTGTAAGAGGTTGTTGAAACTGAGCACTCTGGTATTATTCTTTCGGATTTTTGTTCAATAAAACTCTTCGCACTCTGGTACATTTTCCAGCATTGAGTCTTGTCGTTAAGTATGTAAATCCATGAGTAGTTCATGAACAGCGCGTTTGAAGTATGACGCTTTGTTTTTTGTAGAAATCTAAATGTTCAAATGTTTGTTAAGCTTAAGGGACTTAACTACGGGGTCATCAGTCCCTCAACTTACAAACTACTTATGTACTACCTTATACTAAAGACGACACAAACATTCATGCCCGAGGGGGGGATTCGAACCGCCGACCGTAGCGGCCGTGCAGACTGTGACTGGCGCGCCGCAGACCGCTCGGCCACTGCAGCCGGCTGTAGAAATGTAATGTACTATGCAGCTGTCGTTCGAAAATCCTTGTATTCCAGAATGGAACAAAAGTGTAATTGGAAGCCGCGCTGCAGTGGCCGAGTGCTCTAAGGCGCCTTGCGGAATGCGTGGTTGCTCGCCGTTGGAGGTTCGAGTCCTCCTTTGGGCGTGTGTGTGTGTGTGTGTGTGTGTGTGTGTGTGTGTGTGTGTGTGTGTTGTCCTTAGCTCAGTTTAAGTTAGTTTAAGTAGTTTGTAAGTATATGGACTGATGACCATAAGAATTTGATCCGATAGGTTTAGAAACATTTAAACATTTCTAATGGGTAACTGTAATTGTCAGATGAGTCGAGAGACGTATCTACAGAACTTTGCCACCACCAACAAACGAAGAGGGTCCAGGTTAAATATCATTTCTACCACTCCATTTCAGTACATCAGGAAGTTTCGATTCATTATCATGTCCACATTAGCGCATAAACTGCGTCCCTGCCCCTGGAAAGTTTAGCATATCGTCCGATGAATGTTTATTGCCAGTACTCTGTTCATTCAGTTGCTCTCCGGTTGACACTTATCCATAGGCTGGTCCTTTCCTAACTTGCACATCATCAACTTACTCTGCTTAAGAATCCTAGGAGCATATTCCACCTCTTTCTCTGTTGGTTCTGTCACTCGTTTCTCACCAACAGTGATATAAGACAAAGCAGTCACGTCTACTCCGAGCTTCTTCGTGGACTACTGTACGTGCCTGCACTACGGAAGAAGAACGCACTCTCAGCACGAAGTGGAGGTATCGGAAACACACGTTTTCAAATTTGGGTGAACGGAGTTTCAAACCATAGCAACTGAGTTTTCTTGCTTGTAAAATCGCTTAAGGCAATTTCCGGCCAATGTTATTTAATTAGTACGTTCTGTCCATTTGTAATAAACTATTCTTTACCAGATGTATTCTCAGAAGTAATAATCTGTTGTTCAATTTCCAGCATGTATACTTCTCTTGTTTGAACTTCACACCTTCCTACTCCAATGTCCATTTGCTTATCAAACCGCTTTCAGTCTGTTTCTCTACCGTTACGTTCTCGAGCGCACGGGAAATAGGAACAGCAAAATTTTTCAGTTTTGGGTCTGATTTCTCTTATTTTTTAATGATCTTCTTATGTAGGTGGTACTAACAAAATAAATGTGGTGAAAGAAGTTTTGCAAATGGATCTCGCCGCAAGGAATAAGTCTTTCTTAATGATTTCCAACCAAACTCGTGCATAATTTCAGTGAGACTCTGTACCACGATAATTAGAAACGAACTGCTCTTCTCTAAACTGTTTCTATGTTCTCCGTCACTCCCACCTTATGAGGGACTCACATTACCCAACAATACTTCAAAACTGGACGGATTTATGTAGTGAAGGGAGTATTGTGCCAATGAAAGGCAGCCTTGTTTTGTCATAACCACGATGTGTTCCATTTGTTCATTCCATTTTAAGTTGTTCGTAATTGCAATTGCTAGGTATTTAGTTAAATTTACGCCGTTTAGATGTGACTAATTTAGCGTGCAAATGATGTTCAACGGATTGCTTTTAGTTCTCATATAGATAACATTACACTTTTAGTTATTCAGGGTTAATTTTCAATTTCCATGAATAATATATCTTATTCAAATCGTAGTTGCTTTTGAACTTCTGGTGAATTTAGTAACCGATGAAATATAGTATCGTCCGCGAATAGTCTAATAGAGATGTTCAGATTGTCTCATAAATCGTTAATAAAGACAAACAGTGGGAGGCCTATAACACTTCCCTGGGGAACGCCAGATATCACTTCTGTTTTATTCCATGACTCTCTGTCAGTTAGTATGCACCGTGAATTTTCTGACAGGATTCTAATCGCACATCTGAGACGATATTCCATAACCATGCAATTTGATTAGAAGCCACTTTGGAAGCAGTGTGTCAAATGCCTTCCGTAAATCTATAAATATGGATCCATTTGTTATCCCTTGTCGAGTGCACTAATATTTACTCCCGAGGACAGATCACCATCAACAATGTCATACACCATAATTCCATGAAGCGGTGTGTCCCCTTTTCCAGATAAACTGTGCAGCTGATTTTCTGTCCAGTAAAGAGCTAGCTGTGTTTCACAGGAACGTTGCATTATGAATCTGTGTTGAATATATGACAATGGGTCGTTTCTTCGAGTTAGTTCATAATATTCGAACAAATTATATTTACAAAATCCTACTGCAACTCAATCTGAATAGCTCCCTTAGACTGTTCGCGGATGATGGTGTCGTTTATCGGTTAGTGAAGTCAACAGAGGATCAAAAGCAACTGCAAAGCGATTTAGACAAAATTTCTGCATGGTGCGAAAATTGGCAATTGACACTAAATAAAGAAAAGTGTGAAGTAATATACATGACCACTAAAAGAAATCCGTTGAACTTTAAATACGCGATAAATCAGTCAAACCTTAAGGTCGTAGATTCTACTAAATACCTAGGAGTTACAATTACGAACAACTTTGACTGGAGAGAACACATAGAAAATATTGTGGGAAAGGCGAATCAAAGGTTACGTTTAATCGGCAGAACGCTTCGAAGACGCACCAGCTCTACCAAAGAGACTGCCTACATCACACTTGTGCGTCCTCTCCTGGAGTACTGTTGCCCCTTGCGGGACCCTAACCAGGTGGGACTGACGGAAGACATTGAGAAGGTTAAGAGAAGGGCAGCTCGTTTTGTTTTATCACGTTACGGAGGGGAAAGCGTCACGGAAATGTTGCATGAATTGGGGTGGAAATCATTAAAAGAAAGACGTTATTCATTGCGGCCTGATCTATTTGCGAAGTTTCAATCACCGACTTTTAGTTCTGAATGTGAAAATATTTTGCTAGCACCCACCTACTTAGGGAGACATGACGATCCCAATAAAATAAGAAAAATCAGATCGAAAACGGAACGATTTAGGTGTTCTTTCTTCCCGCGCGCTATTAGAGAATGGAACGGTAGAGAAAAGTTATGAAAGTGGTTAATGAACCCTCTGCCAGGCACTTGAAGTGATTTTCAGAGTATCTATGTAGATGTGGATGTAGACGTCAATAATACGGGTCTGCAGTTTTGCGGATAACTTTAACTGCCTGTCTTGAATGTTGGAGTGATCTGCGCAACTTTCACTCTTTTGGTACGGCTCATTCCCTGAGAGAGCTTTTGATAGATAATGCACCTAATTCGTATATAATCTGCACCGTAATACTTGAGTTTGTTAAGTGATTTAAGTTGTTTTACTACTCGAAAGATATTTATTACAACATGCATTTCTCTAGAAAAGAACCTCGCTATACCTAGGCAAGTGACCAAATCAGGTTGCTCTCAGACTGGGTTACCCGCCGAGTTGATCAAGGTATAGAGGAAGAGAGGAACTGGTGCCACTCTATAGTTAATTTATTACCATTATCACTGTGGACAGAAGTCGTAACGTTTACTCCCAACGACAGATAACCATCAACACTGTCACATACCTTTATTCCATGATAGAGTATGTCTCCTTCCCCAGATAACTGAGCGGTTGATTTACTTTCCAGCTCTAAGATTCGACCAAGTCACCCTCGTGTTCCCACCACCGTTCCAGAGCTCGTCAGTGACACTGAACACGAGGTCTCGTCTGTTTGTCCATTTGCCATTGGAATGCTTGTATGTCTGCGTAGGTAGTGCGGATGCGGGCCTTGACCAGTTATGATGTGTGCCAGCTGCTTGACGCCGCTCGGACCACGGAGTTAGTAGGTCATGGACCGTCGTCCCAGGCCGTGCCTCGTCATGAACCTCCACAGGACAAGGTGACGCCAGTGCAGCCGGATTCGGGAGGCACACTGCTCCAGTACTTGCTCAGTGGAGCACGCTTACATGTTCTCCAGGTTCTCTAAACCCTTCACGTGGGAAACCGTGGATGTTCTGTTAGTACAGAACACGATCGACTTCCGCTCCACTGACCATGCCGTCGTGGTGAAGTGAGCCCCAAACTTATTCCCGTGCTTCGCAGCATCCCTCAACACTGAAAAAGATTGAGCAGTAGTAAGACACAGGACTTGTATCCGTAAGAACGTGCGTCCAAATCGCCATCTGGACATCCTACTTCAGGGTTGCAACGAGTCTTCCTAATTCGCTTAAATCGAATGCCGGGACTATTCATTTCAAAGGGCACGGCTGATTTTCTTTTCCGTTTTTCCTCACTTCAAAGAAAGGCAGATAACAAGAAGGGAGGAAGATTACTGTATAGCGTCCCGTCTACGTCGTGGTCATTAGAGACGGAGATCACGCTCGGATTGTTTGGATAAGGATGGGGAAGGAAATCGGCCGTGCCCTCCATTTGCATGAAGTTGTTTAGGGAAATCACGGAAAACCTAAATTTCGATGGCCTGAGATGGATTTGAACCACCATCCACACGAATGCATGCTAACCACTGCGCGACCTCACTCTTTGGTAGATGAGAGTTTCACGCCCCGCCGACAACGACATCGTTAAAGACGGAATACAAAGTCGGAAGAAAGTCTAGGAAGAAACCATTCCGGTGTTTTTCATATGTAATTTAAGGAAATCTCGGAAAGCCTTATTTTTATTTAATTATTTGTTCGACATTTTCAAGAAGAAATACTAAAAAGTTATTGTTGTCATTATCTCCCTACATCTTCCGACGGCCGTCCTGACACAGTGTACCCTTCTCAACAGATTAAGTCCTCTGTTGGTATATCAACCCGGCTTCTGTTCTTAACTTCTCTTCTACTCCACAAACTTCTCCATCCCAAATTTGTGTGAGTGTCCATCTAGCACAGCAAGCGCAGAATTATTTGTTTTGGGAAATAAAACCGCCTTTTTCTTATTGCGATTTATTAATTTCACCCAGGCGCGTCTCGTCTTTCTTTACTTCAAACGCGAACGATGATCTGCGTAAAATAACGGTGGTTTTATTTACAAACACGAATAACTTTGCATATACTTAAGTTCACGAAAACGAGATTCGCGAAATTTCTCTACACTTATAGTGCTGCTTATTCATCCATATGCATCTAAACTTCCATCTCAATAAAATGAAAAGACTAGAAATGAGCACGCTGTTGACTGGACATTAAACCCTACTCTTCCTTCCTTAGAAAATGATCACTACTAGACTTGCGCATAATAGTTCGCGATCGGGAGCGCTAACTCGGCTCTGCCGAGAACTACTTCGTTCTTTTAGTTCGTCCGCTCCCACTGACGGCTGAGCGGTGTGGTCTGCGCATGCAGGTGGAGGGGGAAGTTCCCCCACCTAGCTGCTTCATGCGCTTGCTGCTTGACCCGCTAACGATATAACGCAAACCAAAAGAAACAGTTTGTGGATAATTTCTCGCGTTTAAGTTTAGAGTTATCTCTGTATCTTGGCATTATGGAATTTATTAGCAGAGTGCAGAATACTTCAAAGCAGAAATTTTGTAGCACTGAACTATGTAATCTAGCAGACAGACGCTAACCTCGAAATGGCTCTCATCAGCAGAAGGCAAACACGTGATTTTTAATTCTGTTCGCGACCTATCGCGCATATTTTAGTTCGTGAGCTATCGCGCATATTTTAGTTCGCGACCTATCACGCATATTTTAGTTCGCGACCGCTAGCTCTCCCTTTAGTTCGCAACTCGGCCGCAAAGTAGGTCGCTCTTTTTAGTTCGTCCGCTCATTTTGGCTTTTGCTACCGCTACTAAAACTACAGCTGAGCTGTATCTCAGCTTGAAATGACGGCAACTGGCAAAAGGGAATCACGCGATTCTGCGCGCTCTCGCGTCCTCTCGCTGTTACCCGTCAGTGTTCGGAAAAGGAGCGGACGAACTAAGAGGCGAGGGATCAGCGAACTAGTTCGCGTAGTTCGCCTGTGGAAGCGCTCTTCCGAACTAGTTCGTTCGCGAACTACACAAGACTAATCACTACACTTCGGGTCCCAAACGACGGTTGGAAAATTTTCAAAACTTTACTTGAATGATCAATACCATCAAATCTTTTCCTTCTCCAGGTATCGCCATTTTTCTGTTTCGTGACGTCACCTGGCAACAGCCATCGTTTTAAACTTCCTGTGTGCCAAAACCGTGTTTCAAACCTGGAACTTTTTCCTTTCGCGGGCAATCGCTCCGCGGACTGAGCTGCCCCGGCACGCTTCGTGGTCCGTCCTCACAGCTTTACTTGCGCCAGTACCTCGCCTCTTACTTTTCAAACTATGTGCCTATAACCTTCGCGAAAATGCAAACAGGATGTTGACAAAGTTTCATCGCAATCGGATGAGCGGGACGGCAGCAAATGACATAAGAAGAAACTTTCAGTTTTATTGATTAGATAATGGAGAGGTCAGTTGGTGCATACAATCCTGCCCCGGCAACACTTTCGCCATTATGGCCGGCTATTGCGGCACCACGTCTCGATAGACGTGCTGGGGGCACCGAGGTATTTAACTAACGCGACTGCATCAAGCAGCACATTACTAATGCTGTATTCCAACATTACGGTATTGTTTCTCCTACTCATCTGCATCGCCTTACATTTTTCTACATTTAGAGTTAGCTGCCATTCCTCATACAACTTAGAAATTTGGTCCAAGTAATCCTGCATCCTACTACAGTCATTCAATGACGACACCTTCCTACACTTCACAGCATCGTCACCAAACAGCCGTAGGTCGGTCACAGTTTATATACCGGGTGATCAAAAAGTCAGTATAAATTTGAAAACTGCATAAATCACGGAATAACGTAGAAAGGTAAAAATTGACACACATGCTTGGATTGGCATGGGGTTTTATTAGAACGAAAAAAGTTCAAAAAATGTCCGACAGATGGCGCTGGACAGCTAAACGTCAGTGACTGCGCATGAAAATCGTGTATAAAAGGAGCTGTAAAGAGAGAGAGAATCAGATGCACCAGCAGTCGCAGCATGTTGACGTTACCTGAAAAGGCGCTTTTAGTGAAGCTGTATTATCAGAAGGGGGAATGTGCTAGTTCAGCGTTACGATCCTATCGCCACAGGAAGCGGATTCGAACGGGTAAAGGTCCGTTGACAAATGCAGCTGTGGCGAGAATGATTTCGAAGTTCTAAGGCACGGGTTGGTTAGACAATAGACCCCGTAGAGGCTGACCGAGCACAAGGCGTAATGCTGCTGAGACGGTTCAGGAAGAAATGGAGACTGTAGTGGGTACGTCTACGCACGGGAAGTCAGCGCACGTGCAGTCGCACGTCGCATCGGCATTCCATACACTACTGCTTGGTTGGCACTTAGGCGTTCCCTCCGATGCTATCCTTACAGAATCCATCGGCATCATGGACTGTTGCGGTGTGGACGTTTCAAAAGATGTCAGAAGATGACGATTGGCTGAGTAACGTGTTGAGGACCGACGAAGCTCATTTCAAGCTTCGAGGGTCTGTCAACGCCCACAACTGCAGAATTTGGGCTACCGAAAATCCTACAACTGTCGTGAAAACACTATTGCACGACGAGAAAGTCATTGTATCGGTTGGATTTACCATTTCTACCGTTATCGGGCCTTTTTTCTTCGAGGAACTGCGTGATTGTGGTTTTGTAACTGCTACCGTGACGGGTGAGAGGTACGCCGATATGTTACAGAATCACATCATCCCCAGCCAGGCTGATAAACACCTGCTGGAACGTACGATTTTTATGCAGGATGGCGCTCCACCCCACATTGCTAGACGCGTGAAAGATCTCTTGCACGCGTCGTTTGGTGATGATCGTGTGCTCAGCCGCCAGTTTCGTCACGCTTGGCCTGCCGTGATCGACCGACATCTCTAGGGATACTGAAAGACAACTTCCGACGCCAGTGCCTCACCATAGCTCCGGACATGCTTTATAGTGCTGTTCACAACATTATTCCTGGACTACAGCTATTGTTGAGGAATGATGATAAACATATTGAGCATTTCCTGTAAAGAACATCATCTTTGCTTTGTCTTAATTTGTTATGCTAATTATTGCTTTTGTTCTAATAAAACCCCATGTCATTCCAAGCATGTGTGTCAATTTTTACCTCTCTATCTACATTATTCCGTGATTTAGTAAGTTTTCAAATTTGTACTGACTTTTTGATCACCCGGTAGATAGAAAATCGTAATGGTCCTATCACATTTCCGTGGGGCACTCCAGCCGGTCCATGGTCTCTGATGAACAGTCGCCATCCAGGACAACGTACTGGGTTCTACGGGCGCCGGGAAGGGGTTGCAAGGGGTGCACTTGCACCCCCTTGGCTTGGAAAACAGCACAGAAAAAGACTGAGAACTAAAATTTCATTATTGTTTAATATAAAATATACTTATTCCATCGAAAGCTTTGTTGCAAATTACTACCTAAATAGAACCCTGAGGCTGTTGTCCAAAAGTGTTCATCACCTTTTCAATGAATTCTGTGTCCTATTTAACCGTTTTTCTGTGAACACTGAACTTGTACAGAGCAAGTTGCCTCGCTTCACCCACTGTAGACAGATTCCACGTCTTGATACGTCGTATAGTTCTAAATGTACGCTCTATGCTACATGTTGTCGCTGAAATATTTAAGCCAATCTTTATTGCCCTGCTAACAGATTGATATAACGGTGTGGCTTGTGCAATCGAATCTGCATAGTCAACATACTTTAAGGTAAAATTCCTCGCAATGTTTGACTTATACAGTTCGTACCACGTCGAAGCTTCAGCAACAAAATTTGTTAAGAAATGTCTGTAAAAGTTCCGTATATATTCTGCAATGCCTCTGAAAATAAATTTGTCTTTCTTAAATTTTCGGGATGCAGCTGCTTAATCGAAAATGCTTTATCGTGGGTAGATAAAAGTCTCTCAGGGAAGAGGTGATAGTCTAAGTATGGTATGAAGATAGATATTCTGAATAAGTCTTCCACACTTTCAGATGGTTGATTTGATCTACAGATTTGTTTTGACAGCAATTGATGACGTTTAAATTCAACCCGTAGTTCCTAGCAAAATTTTATAGCTTTCTCAAAGATGTTTCTAAACTCTGTCGAGGCATTATCACAGTTAAATTGAATTAGATCTGTTTATTTGGGTGATCGTGTACTGCCTTAATGTTCGTATTTACTTGTTGCTGTTGGTTGCACACGGGTTCAAGTTTGGCAGGGTACTCAGCATATATTGATAGCGTCACAATATACGTTGGAATTGTTGCAGTCATTTAGAGCTGATACGCAATGGTTTTACTTTTTTTTATGCGTTGAAGTTGTTTCAAAGCTTGTACAATATTAAAAATAATTATAATGTTATATACTCTAGAAGAAAATGTAATGCATTTCTCTCTCATGATAGCTTTCAGATTAGTTGGGTTTGTCTGCAGCTTTAGGAATATAAAAAATCGCACTGACGTGTTTTACGGCCCACTTTAGATTTGTAGCCGGCCGCGGTGGCCGAGGGGACTGAGGCGCTCCAGTCACGGTCTGCACGGCCGCTACGGTCGGGGGTTCGAATCCCCCCTCGGGCATGGATATTTGTGCCGTCCTAGTTCGTAAGTAGTTCATAAGTAGTTTGTAAGTTTAGGGACTGATGACCCTGTAGTTAAGTCCCATAGACAGTACAAACATTTGAACATTTAGATTTGTAGTTTTATAAGTTTTTGCCAACATTTTGGACCAAAATAATAATTAATTAATTAATAAGAGTCACCGACCTTTCGCATCACAGTTCAGCATCTTGCCCACTACGCTACGGGTACAAATCAAAACAGGAGTTCTTTAATCTCATACTATTGATGGCCGTTGTTAACTGATGTTAATATGGCATTTGTAGACATTACATTATCATTTATCGTACGAAGAACGATGTGTTTTTGTTAATTCCTCAGTGTGCCGTTGCTTTGAAATGACAACGTGTAAGTTACAAGAAGAAAATCATCAAATACGCGAGGAATGTCACGTGACATCTCGGAACGGCTGGTTTTCGTTAATTCAATGGAGGGTGTCAAATCTCCGTTATTTTCGCAAATATGTCTCAAACGATACGAGATATGAAAAAAACATAAGAGAGCAAAGTTGTAGAGAATTGTCTCCTCTACAAATGCGGTTATTCAATTTTCGTGTCAGATGAATAGTTAGCCGTTATTTTCATTTAAATTTCGAGCTGTCAAAAGACGATCGCAAAGGCCCACTTTTAGTGTTACTACCGTAACCTAAAGTGGGCCAAAGAGACTGCTACATTACTTTAATTTGTATCTACAAGCTGTACTGTATGTATGTCATCAACCTGGTTTTAAATTTATTTTTTACGTAAACACTGTCTAGGTTTGTCTAAGCTTTTTAAATATCACAAGCAACAACCAGCTTATCACCAGCGATCCAAAATATTATACACTAGATTTTCCCAAAACTGCTCCTGAGGCGCTACCAATAAACAGTACTACCACACAAGAAAACGTCTACTCACGGTCTGTTAAAAGTCCTCTATAGATACGTTCTCCCTCGCCCAGCAATCAGTATCTGGTGACTATGGTATTTCATGTCGAGATGCACCCTCCCCTGGAAATAATCGTGATGGCGTCCTTGCTGGGTTATTTTAAGTAATCTTCGAGCCACTCACATGTTTGAGTACCTATCCCACATGCTCGCTCCTTCGTTAGCAGTCTGTAGTACGGTACCTTGTCGAAAGCCTTTCGAAAATCGACAAATATGCAGTCTATCTGTTGCTCTTCATCCATAGCTCGCAAAATGTGAGGAGAAAAAGGGCATACTAAGAAGAAAGAACTCTGAGACCTGTAGAAAATGCTTCAAAAGTCTAGGCATCATAACTTTCACGTCTTTATACATCTATAAAACAATAATGTACACCACAAAAAAGATTTCACTGTATGATACAAATGCTAGTGTGCATACCCACAACACACAGGGTGAGAACGAAATAAGAAACATACCCCACCGACTGACAATCCTTGAAAAAGGACCTCGGTACTCGGGCATCAAGTACTTAAGAAACCTGCCTAAAAATTTTCGTGATAATATACATGGCAATAATTTCTCAAGGAAACTGAAAGACTAATCCAATAAATTTCGGGCGTGCAGCCGTGCAAATTCTATGTCTTCTACTACTATTTCGGCCCCGTATCGTCCGGCCATCTTCAGAGTGAGTCCCACGACTTCCGACAAGTTTCCAGGCGCGGCCTTATATACTCCATCGCGGCTGCACTGCCCATGCGCGTCTCAGATGCTGGTCGGCGGCAAAAAGGTACACTTGGCACGCGCGCCCCCCGTGGGAAAGGTATCAGGAGTTCGATTCTGTTATCGATATGTGTGTTGTGGTGGCGACATCTTGTCGACATCTCTGTAATTTTATTACATTAAGTGCAGGATTCCATGCCTTGTCCAAATTAAAACCATTATCTCTGTTTATTAAATTATCAGATATTCTAATTTCTACTACTTCTTTAAAAATTACGTCCCAAAATGAAGATTTAGGTGTTAAAATCTTCACATCACTGTAATTCATTGAGTGCCCTTTATCTAAACAATGTTCTGCTACAGCTGACTTCTCTGGCTGTAATAAACGAGTGTATCTACGATGTTCGCCACATCTTTGGAGGACAGTGCGGGTTGTCTGTCCTATATATGAACATTCGCAATTTCCACATGGCATTTGATACACACCAGACTTTCTAAGCGACAGATCAACTTTCACAGATCCGACTAATGCTGCGATCTTCATAGGTGGCCGGAAGATTAACTTGATGTTTTTGGAGAATTCTACCGATCTTTGAAGAAAGAGCATCAACGTAGGGCAAGAACGCTCTCGATCTGACGCTATCTTCTTCCTCCAGGTCATCTATTTGCAATCTCGGTTTAACATTGAATGCTCTGCGAATCTGTTGTTGAGAATATCCATTCGCTTTGAAGATGTCCTTGAGGGGTGTGAGCTCTTTTTCCAAGTTCTCGCCATCAGATATACAGTGTGCTCTGTGCACCAATGTTTTAAGAACGCATGCAGTTTGTGAAGGATGATGGCAGCTGCTGGCGTGTAAATACAGATCTGTGTGCGTCGGTTTGCGATACACAGCGTGTCCTAGTGTGCCATTTACGGCGAAAATGCGCAACTGAAAGACTATCTAATGGAAAAAGAATTTTACAGCATTTAAGAATACTTGCTTAATTAATTTTGTACAAAAAAATGTTCAAATGTTTGTAAATCTATCGGACCAAACTGCCTGGTCATCAGTCCGTAGCTTACAAACTACTTAAACCTAGGTAAACTAACCTAAGGACAACACACACACACCCATGCCCCAGGGAGGACTCGAACCTCCACGGCGAGCAACCGCGCGCTCCGCAGCGAGACGCTTTAGACCGCTCGGCTACTCCTCCGCGGCAATTTTGTACAAAATGTTAATACAAAAATGTTCAAATGTTTGTATAGTCTATGGGACTTAACTACGGGGTTACCAGACCCTAAACTTACAAACTACTTATGAACTAACTAAGACTAATGACGGCATAAATATCCAAGCCCGAGGGGGGATTCGAACCCCCAACCGTAGTGGCCGTGCAGACCGTGACTGGAGCGCCTCAGTCCCCTCGGCCACCGCGGCCGGCAATGTTAATACATTCTAGTGAATTTGTGAAAAGTGACATTTGATTGTTATATACATGTCTTACACATGACATAACTTGTATTAAATTAAATATGTATATGTTTGCTGTTGCACATTAGGAGATAAGTGAAAATGAATATATAATGCTATTGACGTATCCTATATTACACGTGCATGTATTGTACACAATGTAATCCTACAGGATCAAATAAAATTCAATTCAGTTCAATTCACACGATCGATGCTTCCTAAAGCCGTGATGATGCACGGACAGATGCATTTCTATCTCAAGGAAATTTAGTGGATTAGAACTGAGAATGTTTTCGAGAATTGCCGCGGTGGAGTAACCGAGCGGTCTAAAGCGTCTCGCTGTGGAGCGCGCGGATGCTCGCCGTGGAGGTTCGAGTCCTCCCTGGGGCATGGGTGTGTCTGTTTGTCCTTAGGTTAGTTTACCTAGGTTTAAGTAGTTTGTAAGCTACGGACTGATGGCCACGCGGTTTGGTCCGATAGATTTACAAACATTTGAACATTTGAAACTTCCTGGCAGATTAAAATTGTGTGTCGGAACCGGGACTCTAACCTGGAACCTTTTCCTTTCGTGGGCAAGAGCTCTACCGACTGAGCTATCCCGACACGACTCACGATACCGCCTGACAACTTTCCAGGAGTGCTAGTCTTGCAGAGTGAAAGTTTCATTCTGGATATTTGAACATTTGTTTTGGAGAATTCTTCAGCGAAGTGTGCACGAGTTAGCTCCCACGTTTGTCTGTGAGCCCTCCAGTGGTTGTTGTTGGTGTACACTGCAGTGGCAGCTTCCCAGTGAGCGAGTCGCCGGCTGAGCAGGGCTCCGCGTGCGCGCGGGCACGTCCGTGCCGCCTACGCGCCACTTGTATGCGCCCGCAGCCATTATCTTGTTGACCGATACTTAGAAATCACCTAAGTGCCTCGCGTTTATTAGGCGAAACGCTGACGTCCAGACAGCCACTCACCTCCGGGCCGTTGTCTAACTGGAGCACAGCCTATTATTGCTACTTGTGCCTTCAGCCCGTTATGGGACTCGTCACTCACTAAACCTCGATCGGCACTGCCAGACAGGCTGGTCACGATGCGTGTAGACAAGCTCTACATTCGCCTTCAACAAAGGGAAAGTAATGTTACTAAACATGTGGTGTCGCACAAGTCTAAAGTGCGCGCCACCTACTTTCGCCGCGCGCCGCCATGCACGCACGGCGCGGCGTTCTTACGACGTCAGCCACGAGCGCCCTCTGTTACAGCTCCACTCGTGGCCACCACTAGACTGCATCGTTCACTTGGGACTGAGAAAGGAACCAGTTAACACTTCGGAATCAGATAGGCACCAGTGAAGACTTGGCTATCGGATAGGCACTAGGCAGGCCTCTAGCTCAACTATGTATCAGCATTCTGCAGTACTGAGCTATGTAAAAGTTAGGTATTACTAAGTCTCTAAGAAATATATATCTCGTTCTAATTTACTCTAGTGTTACTAGTTTCTGCTGTCCCACTGGCTGGCCACCTCCTACCTGCACAAGCGTGCATCCTTTATTTCTGTGTCGGTCTTTCTACTCGGGCACCGACACCTACGACGGAAACGAGACACAAAATTGGCGACGAGGCTGGGACACAAGAAAACAAATCATCGTTGGCGGAGCGTCCTATGTGTTCTTGTGACATCTTGCGAGCTAGGGATGAAAGGTAACAGGCAGACTGCATATTTCTCGATTTTCGAAAGGCGTTCGCCACGGTGCCACACTGCAGATTGCTAACGAAGGTACGAGCCTACCCAAATATGTGCGTGGCTGCAAGACTAATTAAGTAATAGAACCCAGTACGTTGTCCTCCGTGGCGAATGTTCATCAGAGAGTAGGGTATCGTCAGGAGTGCCCCGAGGAAGTGTGATAGAATCGTTATTATTTTCTATCAAAAAATGTTCAAATGTTTGTAGAACTTATGGGACTTAACTACGGGGCCTCAGTCCCTAAGCTTACTAACTACTTACGAACTAGCTAACACTAAGGACGGCACAAATATCCATGCCCGAGGGGGGATTCGAACCCCCGACCGTAGTGGCCGTGCAGAGCGTGACTGGAGCGCCTCAGTCCCCTCGGCCACCGCGGCCGGCTATTTTCTATCTACAGGGTGTCCCAGCTATCTTGTCCATCCAAAATATCTCTGGAACAATAAAAGCTATTGGAAAACGACTTTCACCGGTATCAATGTACGGCTGGGGCCCATGAATGTACATATTTGGAAACATTCTAAAACGAAAGCAAATGTGTTTTTTAACACAAACTTATGTTTTTGTAAATGGACACCCTATATTTTTTCTTCAAAAATCCATAGCATGATAAATCACATAAAGAATGGCGTTGATTGCATCACAATATTCCAATTACATCCAGAAATATTGCGACGAGAAGTTGACGCTTGAAAAACTCGAAATACGCTGCTAGCGCACGTCCTGAGGCGTCCTGGGGTTCACGCCTGAGCCTCAGGACGTGCGCTAGCAGCGTATTTCGAGTTTTTCAAGCGTCAACTTCTCGTCGCAATATTTCTGGATGTAATTGGAATATTGTGATGCAATCAACGCCATTCTTTATGTGATTTGTCATGCTATGGATAGGTGAAGAAAAAATAAAGGGTGTCCATTTAAAAAAACATAAGTTTGTGTTAAAAAACACATTTGCTTTCGTTTTAGAATGTTTCCAAATATGTACATTCATGGACCCCAGCTGTACATTGATACAGGTGAAAGTCGTTTTCCAATAGCTGTTATTGTTTCGGAGATATTTTGGGTGGACAAGATAGCTGGGACACCCTGTATATAAATGATCTGACAGACAAAGTGAGTTGAAAACTCAACGTGGTGTACAGGAAGGTGTCGTCATTGAATGACTGTAGTAGGATGCAGGGTGACTTCTACCAAATTTCTAGGTGGTGTGAGGAATGGCAACTACGTAGCTCTAAATATAGAAAAATGTATGGTGATGCAGATGAGTAGGAGAAACAATCCCGTAATGTTCGAATTCAGCTTTAGCAATGTGCTGCTTCACAGACTCGCACCAAATAAATATCTAGGCATAAAACTACACAACGATATGATGATTCCGTGTGGCATTTCTGGTCGTTAGGCCCCAGATGGGATCGTTTTCGGCCTTTCTGGTGCAAGTCTTTAGGTGACAATACTGGGGAGATGATGAAATGATCAGAATGACACAACACCCAGTCCCAGAGTGGAGAAAATCTCCAACCCGACCGGGAATTGAACCCGGGTCTCTTCTGTGGCAATCTACCACGCTGTCCACTAGACTACTGAGGCTGACAGCGATATGAAATGGAACGAACATATAATGGCAGTCATGGGGAAGGCGGATTGTCGACTTCGGTTTATTGGGAGAATTTTAGAAAGATGTGATTCGTCTGTAAAGGCGACCGCGTATAAAACGCTTGTGCGACCCCATCTTGAGTATTGCTCAAGTATTTGGGATCCCCACCAGGTCGTTTCACAGGAAGATATGAAAGCAATTCAGAGACGGACGGCTCCGTTTGTTACTGGTAGGTTCGATCAACGTGCGAGTGTTACTGAGATGCTGACACTGTACCCCACAAGCGGCGTCTAATGAAATTGCGTGCTTATGGAATATCTCCCCAATTGTGCGATTGGATTCACGATTTCCTATCAGAAAGAACATAGTTCCTTGTAATTGACGGTAAGTCATCGAGTAAAACAGAAGTGATATCTGGCGTTCCACAGGGAAGCGTTATAGGTCCCCTAATCTTCCTTGTGTTTATAAACGATTTAGGAGACAATCTGAATAGCTCCCTTAGACTGTTCGCGGATGATGCTGTCGTTTATCGGTTAGTGAAGTCAATAGAGGATCAAAAGCAACTGCAAAGCGATTTAGACAAAATTTCTACATGGTGCGAAAACTGGCAATGGACACTAAACAGAGAAAAGTGTGAAGTAATACACATGACCACTAAGAGAAATCCGCCGAACTTTAATTACGCGATAAATCAGTCAAACCTTAAGGTCGTAAATTCTACCAAATACCTAGGAGTTACAATTACGAACAACTTAGACTGGAGAGAACACACAGAAAATATTGTGGGGAAGGTGAACCAAAGATTACGTTTCATTGGCAGAACGCTTCGAAGATGCACCAGCTCCACCAAGGAGACTGCTTCCATCACACTTGTGCGCCCTCTCCTGGAGTACTGTTGCCCCTTGTGGGACCCTCACCAGGTGGGACTGACGGAAGACATTGAGAAGGTTCAGAGAAGGGCAGCTCGTTTTGTTTTATCACGTTACGGGGGAAAGCGTCACGGAAATGTTTCACGAATTGGGATGGAAATCATTAAAAGAAAGACGTTATTCATTGCGGCGTGATCTGTTTGCGAAGTTTCAATCACTGACTTTTACTTCTGAATGTGAAAATAATTTGCTAGCACCCACCTACCTAAGGAGACTTGACCATCCCAATAAAATAAGAGAAATCAGATCGAAAACGGAACGATTTAGGTGTTCTTTCTTCTCACGTGCTATTAGAGAATGGAACGGTAGAGAAAAGTTATGAAAGCGGTTAATTAACCCTCTGCCAGGCACTTTGATTTGCAGAGTATCTATGTAGATACAGGTGCTCCGGGAATTCAAATGGGAGTCGCTGGAGGGAAGGCGACTTTCTTTCCGAGAAACACTCTTGAAGAAATATACAGGGCTGAAATTTGAAGCGCACTGCCAACTGTTGTCAACCTATATTTTGCGTAAAGACCACACAGATAAGATAAAAGAGATCAAGGCTTGTAGAGTTGCATATAAGTATTAGTTATTCCCATCGTTCTATATGGGAGTGGAACAGCAAAGCAACAAACTAGTAGTGGTACTAGATACTCTCCGCCACTCACCTTTGTGTGGACTGCCGAGTATGTATGAATCCTCTAAAAAAATCTCTTCATCAAAAAAAAAAAAAAAAAAAAAAAAGGATTGTATTTTTAAACTATCATTCTTTGTTTAATTCTCGTATCGGAGCATTTTATCTGAATTTTCAAAGTATTTTTATCCCATCGTTACCTTTTAAGTCGTGCAGACAGCACGCATATGTGCCACAGCGTTGCCCAGGCACTGCTGAGGTTCAGATCCTCTTCTGAACTTCCTAAGTTAGTCTACGGGCACTCCTTTGACAGGGAGCTTCTAGGCATCTACGAGAAACGTCGCTCGTAACATGGGCGTTTGCGCAGGTCGAGGCACCGGCTTCGGTGCCACACGGACTCTGACAGATATGCTCTGAAGATATACTCGCCTATTACAGCCAGACAAGTCAGCTGTGGCTGAACATTGCATAGAAACTGGTCATTCCATGAACTATAGTGATGTGGAAATTTTGACACCCATATCTTCGTTTTGGGATGCTATATTTAAGGAAGCTGTTGAAATTAGACTGGCCAACAACTTAATAAATAGAGATAAAGGTTTTAATTTAGACAAAGCTTGGAACCCTGCACTTGGAGTACTGAAATTGCAGAGAAGACGTGAAGGTGTTGCCGCCGCCGAGCATGTATGGATAAGTGAACACCGGGGCGCTTCCGCCATGGGGGGCGCAAGCGTGTGAGTATTTCGATATGCAGTAAACCAGCATCTGTGACGCGCACGCGCATTGCCACCGCGATCAGGCTTATACGACCGCGTCCGGCACCTCGTCGACAGTCTTCGACTCACTCTGAAGATGGCCGGAAGGTACGCGGCCGAAATATCAGCGGAAGAAGTGAATTTTGCGCGGCTGCATTCCCGAAATCTAATGGACTATACATTACGCCGCGAAAAGTTGAAAATTCACAGAAACACAAGAGTTTGACCGAACTAAAAAAAATAAAAAAAAATTATAGCTAGTTCCGACATCTCACCTTACGCCCCACTGTAGGTAACTTTCGTGTTTCATATTTGTTTTTGGCCAATTAAAGAAGCATCAAAAAACGACACATTTAGTAAAATTTCTTATAACTAAATACAACAAATGACGCATCAACCATAAAAGCCTTCAGAAGATCCTAAGATGACAAATACTAACATTGTTTGTCAGAAACTATGAGAATGGCTGTGTGTTGAAAGACATTGCATTTTGTAGTAAGATGAATATAGATTGTGTTCAGGTAAAAGCTATTTTTCCCCATCTTCGCGTCTATAAAAGATTTTGTAACCATCACTGACTTTCGTTTTGTTGCTTTACATAAATGTTTGACCGTATTTTTCTCAATATGTCGCGATTTCTAGGCTCAGTGACGATTATATTTTTCTAATATACTCAAGTAAACTATAACAAACTTCAATTCGCCCTTTGTTGGCTATCCCTTCATATTAGGAACAGAACACAGACCTATTCAAATTGATATGAATGGAAGAAAAATTCATTTACTCGTTGTATACAGGGCGAATGACCTAACACTTGCAATGCAAATATTGCGGAAACGGAAAGTGAGATTGATGTGTGGTTTTCACAGAATGGAATTTTTAGCCAACAGACAGATTGCAATATCACTTAGAAAGTGTATTTTTTATGCGAACATACAGTTTTTTTTAAATGGAACAATGGTTGTTTCTATCGTACACTGGAATTTTTGACACAAGCTGTGTACAAATAATAGGGTATTTTCCTGTGTTAAAAATATGGTTCGAATTGTTGTTATTCTGAATGATTATAACATTCAGACAGCATTTTCGCTCATAATTCTTACAAAAAACTGTTATTTTTACGTAATTAAAGCTTAAAAATCATCAAATTTCACGAGTAGATCACGTGATCGAAAACGCTCCGTTATTGGCTGAAGTACTGGTGACGTCATAGAACACTTACAGCGCGGCAACTAGAAGTCGGAGCTGTATTATTGTACGCGTTTCCTCCATTTCGCAGCTTTAAGTTCAGTTTTTTTCGTGATCTAAACGCGTTTACAGTTTTTATGCCACAATGGAAGATGGTTATGTGAAGGCTGGCAGCGGAAACCTCCCTAAAGTTGATGCAATTCTGGTGTCTTCATTCTTTAAAAACAATCTAAAGTTTTACGTGCCAGAAATAAGAAACGTGAAAACTGCATTGTAAGTAACGCATACCTACATTTTAAAGCTAATTATTTCGAGAGATATTTTATGCCATTGTTGATGTCAGCAGACTTTATCTGAAGTCACCATATTATGCAATGAAGGGTGAAATTTTATCTTCTATCCAAGCGGCCTTGAGTGATGATGTTGGCAACATTAACAACAAGATACAAAATCTTTGTCCAGATGTTCAGACTACATACAATGACTAGATTAGTGTATCGTACAGACCATGAAGTAAATAAATAATGCTGTTCCTGCTCTATGATTCTTGCATGTACAGTACACTTGTCCTGTCAGTAAAAGTAACTGCCCTCGTAAATCAAAGGTTTCACGACAAAATATTTGCGCTGTCACGCGATTGGCTAATGGCGACGTCTCATGATTCTCGCTATTCAGCATCTGTTGCCAACATAGTCACAGGAAGCCGCCGGGATAGTTAATAAAATTTAACCCAGTAAAGTACGCAGTTAAGAGAGTAATTTTATTTAACTACTTCAATACTGGTGCAAAGTGAAACATCAAAACCTGTAAAATACAGCAAAAATGCCTTATGTATAGTTATACAATATATCTATATTCTAGGACAGGGACAGCGGGTTTGCGTCGGCGGTGTTTTCATATCGCTCGTAGGTTGACGACGCACATTTCGCGTAGCCAAAGGCATGTCACTTTCACGTAAACATTTCGACCGAGACACGATGGAATAAATTTATAGCGCCGAAATTACAGCGCTTTTATGGTTTGTTGTTTTTGTGAGTGAATGTTAACGATTTTGCGTAAACTTTCTGCCATGCAAATCAGTATTTACCTTACATATTCAAGATTTGGTTTGATATGAATGTGTCACTCCTTTTGACACTACAAACTAATCTATTTACGTTTACTCGTCCACATACGAAGCCCCATGATTTAATTTTTAAAAAACGCTAATCAGTTGAAACGTTATTTACTTGCAATGAAAATTGCTTGGTAGAGCCCTGTGCAGAAGAAAAGGCTTACGTTATTTTATCTAAGATCTATTGGTGATAAAATTGCACTTACTGGAGATAAATAATCAGTGTTATACTTTTATAGTGAGCTGCAACAATATTCATGTTGTTCTTTCACCAAATATATTAGAAAACGGCTTTAATTACACATAAATCGTAGGCGTGTAACATTCTGAAGTTTTACTTCGCAAATATAAACATCAGGTCATTAATCTACACATAATACTACTTTACACCTTTGCAGAAAAAGAAAATGATACTAAACAGTTCAGTTTACCAATGGAATAATATTGTTTACTTAGATCAAAATGATCCTCACAGAAATACACACATGAAGTAGCCGCTATTTCATTTCGATCTCTTCGCGCCAGTGTCAACCAAATTTTGCGTATCTTCTCATTTTTTGGTACTTGCAAGTACAATTTTTCTGGAGTCTTGACAGATGTATTGGTACCGTGCGGAACTAAGCAATATTTGTACGTCATTATGCATACGTTAATGCCCAAACATGAGGCCTCGGCCCAAACGATATACAGGTATTCGTTTATCTTACGAGAGTAGCAGCAGCAGCGTGTTGTATGACGTCACAGGCATCACTTGACTCAAATGTAGCGTTTTAGCGGGCTTTCATATTATTTGAATTTCATTTCTTTTTTTTTAAAAATAAGTACTGAAATCCACCAGGTAAAAAAGCATGTTCGGACCACAATATGACGTAATTAACATTTTAAAACGATTTCCAGAAAACAGTTAAAATTCCCTATTGTGAGTGACATTTTTATCACGTTTAGTTTGGCAGCTACAACAAAATGTTCGAATGTCTGTAAATCTATCGGACCAAACTGCGTCGTCATCAGTCCGTAGCTCACAAACTACTTAAACCTAGGTAAACTAACCTACGGACAAACACACACACCCATGCCGCAGGGAGGACTCGAACCTCCACGGCGAGCAACCGCGCGCTCCGCACGAGGTGCTTTAGACCGCTCGGCTACTCCACCGCGGCGCAGCTACAACCGTTCAAAGTTTCGGGGGCGGAGGCTGCGATAGCGTAGCTGACTGGCCGAGTGGCTAGCCCCTGGGGCACGGCCCAGTGTCTCATGACCGCCAGCCACTCAGATGCGCTGTCGTAGCCTCCGACCCCAAAATGGTTGTAGCTGCAAACTAAACGTGATAAAAATGTCATTCAAAATTCTTTGTATAGAGCTGGTGTCAAAATCTCCAGTACATGATAGAAACAACCATTGTACCATTTGAAAAATTTTATGTTTGCATGAAAAATACACTTTCTACGTATTTTTACAATATGTTTATTGGCTAACAATACGAGTCCTTGACTACCAAACCATTCTGTGAAAACCGCACATCAATCGCACTTGCGATGCAAGTGTTAGGTAATTCACCATGTATATATTATAAACAAAGCTGTATGTGTGTATGTATGATCCACATTTCCTCCGAACTATTGGATCGTCTGCAACAAAATTTGGAAAACATACTACTGGCAACACGAGAATCGGCACTGTGGGATGAATAACCAACCCCCAAGCTCCAATAAGATCGAAGATACTGTAAAAGACGTGTTTTCAGCCCCTGCCATATAGGCTCCCCTGCAAAACCCGTGTTTTGGAAGGAAATAGTATCAGCCTACCTTATCGACCTGATACCCATGGCAGTGACATGTCAGGGGCAAGAAACAGTGAGAGAATGGAGGACGAAATTGACAGATGGAGGAGGATGGGGTGGAAGGAGAGGAGGAGTTGGACAGACAGGAGATGAACAGGGAGAAGGAGGTAGGAGAGGAGGTATGAAGAAATGACCAGAGACAGGCGAAGGGAGGAGATATACAAAGGAAGGGCTGAGGGGAATTTCTTAGAGATTATAATCAGTGGCGGAGGGGCAGAAATATGAGATGGACAGAGAGAGAAAAGATAGGATTGTTCGACTAACTTAATAATCAAACGTCGGGTTTTTAGCTAATTGCCTGTAATAACAATTTTTTTGGACAAGAATGTGTGGGAGGGGTAGATTTTGCATGTAATCAGCCTAGAGTAGCAGTGCACAGTTTCTTAACTTCATCAATTTTAATATAAAATTTTTGGCACCTCCTTCGTGCCCATAAGTTCAGCTGCAACTTTACATTTAGTAAAATCAGGTTTTTCTTTCTTTCATTTCTTTTTTTTTCTTTTTTTTTTTCTTTCTTTTTTTTTCTTTTTTTGTGAAAAAAGAAAGAAGACAACCGGTTTTCGAGCTCATTGCTTACATCATTTGGAAAGGTAAATATAATGCAGTGCAATTTACGCACTAGCCGTCACAGCATATAAAATGTGTTTCAGATCTACAAAGAACAAAGGAAGATGCAAGAAATGTTTTTCTCGGTTACTACTTTCGTCCAACACTCCTAGTTGGCCCTAGCCGAGATGGTGTGGTTGTAAATAGACAAACAGACATGATTATCTCCTACAGAAGAAGGGTCTAAAGCCTTTCTAAATGTTGATTTGTACACAACAAACATTATGCAGGGTGACTCAGAATTCCTATTAGAGGCATCTATGAATTGTAAAGGATACTTAGGAAATAAAGTTTTCACAAGGAATCCATGTAAGTCAATTTACCGTTTCGATGTAAACTAGGTATGAAGATTGGATAAATCAAATTTCCCGCTTCACAGTATACATACAGCGTAAGCAATGAACTCTGTCCTCTTTTCTCTAAAGGATCCTATGCCATTGGCAATATTTAAAAGTACTCTTTTTTCTGATCTTTGGTATGTCTTCCGCATGACAAACGACATGCTCTTCAAGGTCACCAAGTGAGGTGGCGCAGTGGATATCACACTGGACACACACTCGGGACGACAGCGGTTCCAATCCACCTCTAATTATCCTGGTTTAGGTTTCCGTGATTTCCCTAAAATGCTCTAGACAAATGCCGGGATTGTTCCTTTCAAAGTGCACGGCCAATTTACTCCTTTTCCTTAACGAAAACAATCTGAGATTGAGCTCCGTCTCTAATGACCATGTTGGTGCCTGGACATTAAACCCTAATCTTGCTTGCTTCCTTCCTTCCATCCTTTCCTTCCTGTCCTTCTCTTCAAAGTCGAGAGTACGATGCGTCCATGGAGAAGCGCACCGAATCGTCCAATTATCAACGTCTCAGTTTCTAGCAGTCGTTGTTACGGTCGGACGAAAGTGATATAAAAGGCGCTTCCAGAAAGTACGTCTCTATTTTTTTTAATGACAATATAGTTGCACGAAAAATTTTGCTAACAACAGATACAGAAATGTATGAACTATTTTACGACGCAGTCACCAAAAGGACTGAGGCACTTATCGTAGGATTCAATTATGTATTCCTGTGTCGTAGAACTCTGCCGCCTGTGTATAGAACCAACGTGTGAGAGTCGTCCTAAGCTCTTCGTCTTTGTCAAATCGCGACCGGAGGATAGGAATTTCTTAAGGTGCCAGAAAAGATGGATATCGCTGGGAGCAAAATCAGGACTATATGCTGATGATCAAACAGCTCTCAGCCGAACTCCTGCAAAACAGTTACTGTGTGTCTAGCCTTATGGTGACTAGCATTATCATGGAGCAGCACAACAACTGCAGTAAGCATTCCACGCCTCTTGTTCTGAGTGGCACGTCCTCTCGCCAGCGTTATGATAACGACGAACAATTGAAGACGACTGTCACACACTGGTTCCGTTGATAGGCGGTAGACTTCCAGGACACGGGAATACAGAAACTGATCCCACGACATGAAAAGTGTTTCAATTCTTTTTTTATAACTCAGTCATTGTTGCATATGTTGCCAATAAAATTTTTCATGTAATCTAGTTGTTTTTAAAAATTGGGGAAACATATTTTCTGAATGCGCCTCGTAGGCAAAGTTCCGCATTTTCTCCCTGGATGGACCAATCGAGCCGGTGTCATCCTCTGCTAATGACTTGGAACCACTGATAATCAAAAGTCGAGGTACACCCCCTTATTTCAACGAGAGAGGTGGCATAGTGGTAAAACATTGGGCTCGCTTTCGGCAGGACGGTGGTTCAAATCTACTTTCGGCCCTCCGGATCTGAGAACGAGCTCCGTTTCTAATGACCATGCTGTCGACGGGACGTTAAACCGTTCCCCTCCCTGACCTTCCCGACGGGGACTGTATCGAACATGAGCTCCATCTTGAAATCGGCCATCATGAATCCAAGTCAACTATTCTTTAATGGTGAGGGGGCCGTGGGATATATCAAATAACATCAACATTTTCTGACAAGTTCTTTCCTGTAAAAAGATTCGTCGTTGAAGTTATGGTTCAAATGTTACAACAGTTTCTTTGTAGTTCCATTTCTTCGTAGATATCCACGATTGGTCCCTGAAAGCTACATGGAAATGCTGCAAGAAGTGGGGTATCCCTTATTTCTGAATAAAGATGGCAGCTTTTCCTCTTATTTTCACACGGACGGTGCTCCATCACACTACGAAGCAGTTGTTCGTTAGTGGTTAGATGGTCAGTTTCTTGGTCTTGGATTGACCAATGAGGCTACGTGGAATGGCCATCTAGATCACTTGATCTCAAACCTATCTGTTGAGCCTTTAACCCTTTAATGCATGACTATTTATTTGTAGCTATAAAAACTACCGGGATTAATGTATAGTGGCTATATACTGAAAAAAATATTGAAAATAAAAATTCCTTAAAATTATTATGCACTACTAACAACAAAAAGTTCATAACTAGTCAGCTATATAGTGCTATCACGATGTACACAATGCCTGTAATCTTTGCAGAAAGTAACTCATAATGCAACAGTAGTATGTGACTGACTACTTCTACATGGCAAAGGAGGAATACTAAAGTAAACAAACGCACATGTTAGGAGGAACTCAATGCAGCTAACTGTCTAACTGATTCAGTAGCACTCTGAAATTTATAATTTCTAGGACTAACTATTTGCATGTGTAACACTATGTATAGAAGCAGCTACAAATGAATTTATGGTAAAATGTTGATCATTTTGAGAGATAATCGAAAAAATAAGGTATGTATTAAACGGTTAAAGCAAGTCGCATAGGCAGAGAAAATAAGAAACAGGGACCATTTCGAGCAACGTACTGAAGTAGCGTGTGCAGTGATTTCTGCGGAAATCCTGCGAGTGCACGAAGATTGGATTCCTTGACTTCAAATATGCGTTGATCAAGAGGGATAGCATGTTGATCACATTAAGTGTTATTTATGGTTAACAGTGAAGTATGCACCGCGAAACAAAATGTGTTGTAACTTTTTAATCACAACTGCTACGTCGAATATGTTTACAGGAATGAGCTTGTCAGAAAATACTAATGTTATTTGATATATCACAGACCGCCTTCCCATTAAAAAAATGGCTTAGGTTCAAGATGGTCTATTTCATACCGTAACAAACTGACCACACCCAAACCTTACTGGAATATTCAGGTTCCTCAGTTCCTGCTGAGTTTATGAAACACAAGAGTGTTGAGCGACTTTTTACTCACTCTGTAGTTTCTCAGTTTTTCTTACGAGGCTGATTGAACCCCGTTCATGTTCATGCTATGCTAGACACACTGAATTGATGAAAATACCTCAATTAATGTAACTGTCATAGCAACTGTAAGTTTACTGTTGCACGTAGATGGCATACGGAGATGAATACATCCGGAGTTTGAATCCAGAATATATAGTCTTTGCACTTTTGCTGCCACCTCGCTTTCACTGAATTTCTTTGGCGTTTTACAAGGGGCGTTTGAAACGTTTGTGCAAAAATAAAAACAACTAACGTGTTTGGGGAAATCCACTTTTATTTTTCGATATAGTCTCCTTTTAGTCTTATACACTTCGTCCAACGCTGTTCTAATTTGTTGATCCCTTCCAAATAATAGGAATTGTCCAAGGCTGCGCCTGCCGCGGTGGCCGAGTGGTCTGCGGCGCGCCAGTCACGGTCTCCACGGCCACTACGGTCGGGGGTTCGAATCCCTCCTCGGGCATGGATATTTGATCCGTCCTTAGTATTAGCTAGTTCATAAGTAGTTTGTAAGGTTAGGGACTGATGACCCCGTAGGTAAGTCCCATAAACTCTACAAAAATTGGAACATTTCCAAGGCTGCAAAATAGCTATTAGTTTCTGCAATCACCTCGTTTGAATGAAATCTTCGTCCCGCCATCCATTTCTTCAAATTGGGGAACAAATAGTTGTGCGAGTGATCCAAGTCTGGAGAATAGGAGGGGGGGTGGGGGGGTGTGAAAGGAGTTGGAATTCTATTTCCAATAATTTTGCGACCACAACTGCCGAGACTTGTGCTGGTGCATTGTCGTGATGGAAAAGGACTTTTTTGTGGGCCAATCGCCGGCGTTTTACTTGCAGCTCGGTTTTCAAACGTTCCAACAACGATGAATAATATGCACCTGTAATACTGTTACCCTTTTCCAGATAGTCGATGAGCATTATCCCTTGCGAATCCCAAATGACCGTCGCCATAACCTTTCCGGCCCGGTTTTCGCCTTGTTTGGTGCAGATTCTCCCTTGGTAACCCATTGTTTACATTGTTCTTTGGTTTCAGGAGTGTAGTAAAGTATCCATGTTTCATCCGCAGTGATGAAACAACGCTTAAAGTCCTGCGGATTCTTCCTGAACAGATGCAAACCTTCTTTGCAACACTTCACACGATTCCGTTTTAGGTCAAGCGTGAGCAATTGCGCACTCATCTTGCGGATAGCTTTCTAATGTCCAAATTTTTATGCAAAATTTTATGTACCCGTTCATTCTAGATGCTCATAGCACTAATAATCTCACGCACCTTAACTCTTCCGTCATTCATCACTATATAATTGATTATATCATTGATTTCTGGAGTCGTAACCTCCACAGGGCGTACAGAACGTTCAGCGTCACTTGTGCCCATATGACCACTTCGAAAATTTTGAAACCACTTACAAACTGTCCTAATCAAAGGTGCAGAGTCACCATAATTTTTATCGAGCTTCTCTTTAGTCTCCTGGGGCGTTTTGTCTTTCATAAAGTAATGTTTAATCACCACGCCCAGTCTTTGACAATCAATCGACTTTCTTGATTCACACGAATGCCAAACACAAAGAAATAGACCAATATGGCTGAAACTTGGTTTGCGTTCTTTCCAAAGATGCTACTAACCAAATATGACCTCGATAAGCGCCGACTTTTCACGGACTTTTCAAACGGCCCTCGTATGCATCTCCAACTCTGAAAATAGTAATAGAGAGGAAAGTTTATGCCTCAAATACGCTGACGAACATGAACTCTACTCAGTAATCTGCGTGTCTGCGTTTATAATCCAATAGAAACCCATTTAGAAAGGTTCTTCCTGCTTTGCATATAGCTAATTTGAATTAAATTGCGCTGTATACTCTAAGTGTATTCTTTCACTTTTCAGGGGTCGTCATGGCTTCTGCAAATCCGAATTTGCTTGATCAAAGGGTACGTTGAATTTCCAATGAGTGACAGTCATGACACATTTTTGATCCTTCCCGGCTAACTTACTCTTAATTTTTTTCTTTTGACGTTGCGCAGTCATTCCCACATAACTCTACATTATGCATGCTGTGTTACTATCCTACGCTCAGGTAATATTTCGTGTTCTGTGTGAAATTCGAGGTCCAGGGTCTTTTTCGCTAGAGTGTGTGTAATGGTGCTCAAAAATGCCACTGCTTCTTTCGATTTTGTGTTTTGCGTTCCCAGCTGAACCACTGGTGGTTTTCGTAACCTACATTGAATGTAACGCTTCATATAATCACAGCTTGGCTCGTTTTGCATTGTGTGACGTAGTTTTGATCTTCTCATAATGTTCTCTTGCTGATCTATTGTTTCAGTGCCCCGTTACCTTACTGAAGTTGCATTGGAACTGACTGTCTACTCCTGGAAAAATAACACGTGAGACTTTATCAGATATCTTTCCCGTTGCAGAGCTGATAGTTTACCTGGTCCAGTTTGGCTTTCGTAGGTTCTGCATCAATAACGTTTTATAAACCCGTCGTACAGATTTTATACGGACTTGTAATTAATTTAAACACTTCTCTAAGATTTCTAGCTGTAGATGTTTGCATTTCGTTGTAATTAACAAGCAAAACATACAATTTTACCCGGAAATTAAACACAAAGATCGAATAAAGAGTGTCTCTACGAAGCTCGTGGAATAAAATAATGAGATAAATAAAGAACAATTAACGAATTTTGTATTTTTCCTATTTTTAGGGCCAGTAGGAGTTATGGAAAACACGCTGGTATTACGAATGTTTAAGGTAACTAAATTTAATGACCGACATAGAAATACAGTGCAGATTTATGTATTCGAAAATATTGTCAGCCGTTCAAAAAGGAATTCCAAGAATTAGGAAATATTGAGTTTAAATTGGGAGAGGAAAGCCTTTTCTCACATTCGAGACATAATACACACTCATTACAATGAGTCCACATTACAGACTGGGATATTACACCTTTAGCGGGAGCACTTGAAAGCATTGCTATAAGTTCTGCTTCATGAAATGTAACATAGAGGTTCTACAATCTTCTCACGTTTTCATATTCTAGAATATTCAATGCTTGTATAGACAGCAGCTCCTTCCGTCCAGGTGTTCAATTCTGTTCTGATTGTACGCTGATGCTTGTAATATACATGCTTTTTTGTGTTTGGCACCGTTCTTCACAGACGACAGAATATATGTCAAATTGTTGTTAGTGCACATTAAAAATAAACCATATACAAATTAATTAAAATGAATTCCAGTCCATGGTGTGCAGCAATAAGTGAGAATAAATATTCCTTCGGTAAAAAACCGTCTTGATTGCAGATTGTTTTATTCTTTAATTAATAATGCGTTTCGCCCTTTAGCAGGGCGTCTTCAGATTATCTGCGTGACAGAATTTTTACAAAACGGGGGTAATGGGACATGGGCTTATTTTGTGCTAAGAAGACAGTATTAATGGTACCATTTATTTTGTGCTAAGAAGACAGTATAAATGGTACCATTTATACTGTCTTCTTAGCACAAAATAAGCCCATGTCCCATTACCCCCGTTTTGTAAAAATTCTGTCACGCAGATAATCTGAAGATGCCCTGCTAAAGGGCGAAACGCGTCATTAATTAAAGATTAAAACAATCTGCAATCAATACGGTTTTTTACTGAAAAACTATACAAATTAATTACAGAGAAATTGTAGCATTTAGTTCTGTAACAGCCCCACGGAAACATCAGTTTTAAAGAGAATAGTTTCCAGACTCCGGCACAGATTTGTTCAACCTTTTGGCCCGTCTGCCATCTCAAAAGAAACCTCAGTGCGAAACTGTTTACTAATTCCCAGCTCAACAGCCATTGTAAGCAGTTCGTTCATAAGACTTCTCAGCCTTCCAAACAAGCCGCCACAAAAATAGCGAAACGCTGCGTACTCCGAGGTTGTCAACACGCTGAAACAAAACAAGCTCCACCTCTTTGCGTGTTTACACTTGGCAGACCCTTCACAGAGTGGTCCTGCCGCGGCCTTTCGCAACAAGTAGCTTCCCAAATAAGGTTTCGGAAGCTTTTGCTTTAGTCAGAGTCAGTGTTTCTACTCCACGTATTCTGTAATGTAAGATGTAAGTACCAAGAATCGCAGATACACGTTACTCAGATCCTTTATTTATTATTCCCCACGTTTAATATTTAACACTACAACTTATTTAGGTTCCTGACAGCCAAAAAACGAGTAAAAGGAGAAAAAAATCGTCTCCTTTCGATATTGCTACATTCTCTGTATCAAGTCGGAAGAAATCATTTTCTCTGCATTATATCCAATTCGTTAAGCAAGTAAACGTGTTTATTGAGAATGTGGTGTTATCTATTTCTTTAATATGCTTTCTGTCAGGTATGAGTAATTTTACTTCATGCAGAGCACATAAATTCTCACCATTGATAAATTATTCGTTCATTTATCGAATACAAAATGTTCAAATTCTTTTAATCCTAAGGGACCAAACTGCTGAAGTAAGTAAGATTAGGGTTTAAAGTCCCGTCGACAGCGTGGTCATTAGAGACGGACAAACTGCTGAGACCATCGGTCCCTAGACTACGTAAACTAACTGAAACAAATTTATGCTAAAGTCAAAACACACACACACACACACGCACACACACACACACACACACACACCACACACACACACACACATGCATGCACGAGGGAGGACTCGAACTTCCGACGGGAGAGGCCGCGCAATCCATTACAAGATATCCCAGACAGTACGGCCATTCCCGCACAGCTATCGATTACAGCCATGCGCCAATTATTCACTGGTTAAAATACTCCTGCGAGTTTTTTTATTTCTGTACATATAGCTTACTTTATGTCCTTACTTCGGCAGCGACAGAGCTCAGAATACATAGCTTTATCCACAATGACGTAGTTGGAACATCATTTCAAAATTGCATTTAAATTGCAACTGCATAAACATGAAAAAAAAAGAGCGACTATATACTGAAATGGGCAGACATGGTACACTCGTAGGATACGACAGCATAATGTTCAATGCTTGTGTTACAAAGCAGTAACGACCATACTATCACAGCATCAAGTCCCTAGATTGATCATTTTCTGTACTAAATCGATGTTTTGTTTCATGTCACAGTGAAAATAGCAACAGGAATCGGTGCAACTGCTCAGGACACTTCAGTGTATTTAATGCGCGATTGGTCGCGAACTAAAATATGCGTGATAGGTCGCGACCTAAAATATGCGCGATAGGTCGCGAACAGAATTAAAAATCACGTGTGTGCCTTCTGCTGATGAGAGCCATTTCGAGGTTAGCGTCTGCCTGCTAGATTACATAGTTCAGTGCTACAAAATTTTTGCTTTGAAGTATTCTGCACTCTGTAATATCTGACGAATAAATTCCATAATGCCAAGATGTAGAGATAACTCTAAACTTAAACGCGAGAAATTTTACACAAACTGTTTTTTTGGTTTGCGTGATATTGTTAGCGGGTCAAGCAGCAAGCGCATGTAGCAGCTAGGTGGAGTAACTTCTCCCTCCACCTGCATGCGCAGACCACGTCGCTCAGCCGTCACTGGGAGCGGACGAACTAAAAGAATGAACTAGTTCGCGGCAGAACCTCGAACTAAAGTGAGCACTCCCGATCGCGAACTATTATGCGTAAGTCTATAGACGGCATGGTTGCAGATATTCCAGGCGGGACAACGCTACAGTTTTCACCCGTTAAGTTGGACGTAAACGCGTTGCTTTTGGCCATCCACATGCCTGTTCGATGGGTTTTGAGTAGACGGTAGCACACTGCAGTCTGGTTCGTATTTCATTTTGTATTAAAGGTGCGAAGGCCTGACTGACGCAGTCGTCAACGTACCGTGCGTACACCAGGGTTTGAAGAGGAAATGTTAGCGCTGCTGGAAAGCACACTCTCAACAAGGTCGTGGTGTGTTGCATGAGAAATGCCCGTAAGCCATTCCATTTGGCGTGTGTGGCATAAAGATGATTGGCACCGCTACCGCCTTTATAAGGTGCGAGCCCTTACGCTAGATGATTTTCCACGTCGAATTGAATTCTGCCAGTGTTTTTTGCAAAAGTGTGACAGTCAACCGGAATTTCTGAACTGTGTATTTTTTTCCGAATGAATCACCCTTTACACATGAGGGTATGTTCAACAGCCACAATGGACGCGTGCGGGCAAGGGAAGCTCCGCCCACCGCCTTTGTTCCTGGTCACCACGATCGCTTCGCTGTCAACATTTGGGCTGGCTTGGTAGGCGATAATCTGGACGGCCCATACCAGTTCCCACGGCGACGGAACGCGAACATCTACCTAACCTTTTTACGAGAAACTCTGCCAGAGTTATTCATCATTTTCTTGATTTGCAGCTCTTATTTTTCCGTGTTTGCAGTAAAAATTACTGGGTATTAGGTCCGCCTGATATGCAAAACACTGTTTTTATTAAGCACCCAAACTAGTTTAGGCACCTCTGCCATCATCAGTGGGCTTTCAATTTATTTAGTGCTGTGAAAACAAATTACATTTATTTTACTACTGTGCTAGTTGTAAATTTAGGCCTAAAACGTCGTCAGTCTTATTTTGGTTTTTACCTTAGTTTACATTTTGTGGTCATGTGGGACCCTTTTTACATACTTATGAAGTGGTAGCGTTGTCATCTGTAACCAAAAATGGCCTCTTTTAACAACTTGTGAGGTTTTTAAACCGCTACTTATGGTGCGAAAACGTAATTTTGATAGGTGGAGATATTTCTATCGTCTGTTTACTATCTATTACTTACGGTTTCTTTTGGATACACTTCTTCTTCCGCACTGTTTTACATAGCACACATGTATTATACATATTTTGCGGACTTTTTTTTTATCACAACCACATTCCACTTTAAAAATTCGTTTGTGTTTACTTTGTTAAACTGAACATGTGTCAGTTGACTTTCAGCTGTTCTCCGGTGTTTTGCATATCAGGCGGACCTCATACCCAGTAATTTCTGCCAGTGTTATTGGGGGACTGATGACCTAGCTGTTTAGTCCCCTCAACACCAACAACAACAAGGGTTATTGGAACGTGTTCTACTCAATGTGCGACAGAAGATCTGGTACCAGCAGGATGGTGACTCTGCCCACTTTGCACATGCAGGTTGAATGCATTTGGATGACACCTTTGGTGAGAACTGCATAGAGCACAGAGGGCCGGTGACATGGTCTGCACGTTCCCCCGACAACTAATTTCTTCTCCTGGAGGCACCTGAAGTCCGTTGTCTACGAAACACACGATGAGACTGACGAAGAGCTAATAACGCGAATTATGGCAGCCACCGCTGCAATATCCACTTTGCCAGGAGTCTTTCAAAGAGTGCGACAATCACTGCAGCGTCGTTGCACGGCGTGCATTCAAGCAAGAGGGCGTACTTTCGAGCACTTTTTTTTCTCCTTGTAAATGTTGTGAAAGTTATAACTCTTCAACCAGACATGTTATTTACCCTGCTGCTAGAAATATATTGATGTCATTGTCCTGCAAACCCGCTTATGTGACGACTCGGATGGCATGTTATGTGCCCACCCTCTTAGCTATTCAACGACGTCTAGCACCGTACGCTAAGGGCTGCGGACATCGGTTGCTATGTGAAATATGCTTGTTATGACCCACTCTATCTGGCTTCTCATTTTATACATTCATTTAGGATCCACACTGTACATTTATTCGAATCTTCTATTAGTCCATATCCTCCTCCTCCTCCCTACCTCCTCCTCTCCGCTGTCTATAAAAAATTACACATACCTGCCAACTTTCATGGTGAGTGGTCAAACGGTGTCGAAGCCTACTGAAAGTTACCGTCCGCTAAGCACCATGCAGAGGATTGCAGAAGCCGCGGTGGAGTAGCCGAGCGGTCCAAAGCGCCTCGCTGCGGAGCGCGCGGTTGCTCGCCGTGGAGGTTCGAGTCCTCCCTGGGGCATGGGTGTGTGTGTTTGTCCGTAGGTTAGTTTACCTAGGTTTAAGTAGTTTGTAAGCTACGGACTGATGACCACGCAGTTTGGTCCGATAGATTTACAAATGTTCAAATGTTTGTACAGCTTATGGAACTAAACCACAGGGTCATCGGTCCCTAAACTTACAAACTACTTATGAACTACTTACGAACTAGGACGGCACAAATATCCATGCCCGAGGGGGGATTCGAACCCCCGACCGTAGTGGCCGTGCAGACCGTGACTGGAGCGCCTCAGTCTACTCGGCCACCGCGGCCGGCGATAGATTTACAAACATTTGAACATTCTTGATTGCAGACGGTGAAACAATTCTCAGTGAAAACATATATAAAAGTGGGAAGTTTCATAGTGAACGGTAAAACGGTGATAAAATCTACTGATTGGTATATAAGCGTCAAACTTTGTTTGCAAGGCACCCTCTGTCATGCACCATACGGTGGGTCGCGGAGCATAGAAACCTTCTCCACGAAAAAATACAGAATTATTTTAAATTTTATTGTGTCCGGTCAAACCAAATATGTCCTTCCTGTCGTCGGCTATGACAGATGACGTATTCAGAAATTACGATTTTTGCACTTCGTTGGAATTTTCTGACTTTCCTTGGTTGACATTAAAGTGCGTAAATCTGCGAATTGTAAATATTCAAACATCTCTACCGTTGCTGGGCATTGAAATAAATTCAACAGCGAAGTTGACAATTTGCGCTTTAGCGGGATTCGAACCCGGAGTTACCGCTTCAGGCCAGCAGGAATTCTGCCTCGTATAGCATGAATGTTTCATCCGCAGAGTTCGTTGTAATTGAGTGTCTTCAAAGCCAGTTCCTTTTCCTTTCATATTTTTTCGTTCCTGCTACAGCAAACAACTACACGCGTGACTCTACTAAGAGCGCAGTTTGAATGTCAGTCAAGGATGCGGGGACAAATCTTTTAAGTGGATAGTATCACCGTAGCGTACGCACTCAAAGAATTCTGCTTATCTTCTTGTGTACTGCGGTTATTCAGTAAGTCCCTGACTTTTTGTGCTTCCTTATTACCGCTTGGGAACATGAGAGAAATGACGCTATCGCCTCCAAACTGAAGAGTAATTATCTAACCTTTCTTCTCAGCGATTATGCAAATCCTAGTCAAGACAGTACAAATGGAATAGCTACATTGTTTCCTGCAGTATAGTAGCACGTGTCTCAGGATTACAGTGTTTTCCACACGTGTCTCAAACAAACTGCAAAAAGAAAGATAACGAACACTCGTGCACCAAAATCGATCCTTCCGGCCTTCTTTATACCGATCTGCAGTTCCCAACAATCGTTTGATATCCATACAGCTGACCTGTCCACACTAAAGCTTAACATCGGTGGAGTGGGCCAAAATCAATCGATTGTTTATCACAAAAGCCGCGCGGGAGTAGCCGGGTGTTCCAAGGCATCATGCTACGGACTAGGCGGCCGCTCCCGACGGAGGTTCGAGTTCTTCCTTGGGCATGGATGTGTGTATTGTCCTTAATGTAAGTTAGCTTAAGTAGCTTGTAAGTCTAGTGACTGATGACCGTAGCAGTCTGGCACGATTTCATCCATTACATTGACTTTTGGTCGATGTTTTCAGGTTGTGTTCCTATTATGGGCGTTCAAATAAACTTAGGGAGGGAAATTACGGTTTCACGTTCCGTCCACGTCGTGGTCATTGGAGACGGTGTTTCCATTTGAAAGGAACAAAGATTACGGTTTAACGTCTCGTCAACAATCATGGTAATTAGAGACGCAGCTCACACTCGAATTTTGTGGGTAAGGATGGGGTATGTTGTTGTTGTTGTTTGTAAATCTTATGGGACTTAACTACGGGGTTATCAGTCCCTGGGTAAGGATGGGGAAGGAAGTCAGCCGTGCTCTTTTGTAGGAACCATCCCGGCATTTGCTACGAGTGATTTAGAGACATTGCGGGAAAAAAAAAAAAAAAAAAAAAAACATCAGGATGGCAGACTGAGGGTTTGAAACGCTGTCCTGCCGAATACGAGTCCAGTGTGCTACCACTGCCACACCTCGCTCGGTGTTTCCATTTGAGGAAGAAGAAGATTAGCGCTTAACATCCCGCGACATCATGGTCATTAGAGGCTGTGTGTCCATCTGCAGCATTCACAGAGTGTTCGGAACTTCCCGTCACAAACTTGATACTTGCAGAAGGTGGGAATACAGACTATTTTTTATTAGGAAACCATGCCCGGAAAGGTCCTCCTATGTGCACTTCCTCAACTTTCACCCTGTGAAATAAATCTGTTCTACTACAAGCACTTTGTTTTACACAGTTTGGAAGACTTTAGTATGGTCCAAAACAACAAATGCTTACCTTAGGAGCTATGAATACGTCTTCTTCGATAATGAGAAAATAGGATATAAAAGACATTGTCAGGAACCTTTAATAGAAACAGTTGTAAGAAATCAAAAACAATCTTGGGAAACATAGTGGTATCAAACGAGAGTAAGATAAGGCATAAAAGTGTATATGGAAGCATCCATTCTCTTTTTTTCCCTTGGTGCTATACCCGAATGAAGTTATAACTTATGAAGTTGGTATACTAGCATGCAATGCAATACACCACGTTTGTATATGTTCATGAAAAGCCTCAAGATTCCTAATGCTGGTCTGATATTTCCAAACGCAAACACTGGTCTTGGAACAGCCATTATAAATCTATGCAGTTGTGTGGAACTGGCTGTCTGGTTACCGTTAATCCCCAGACGTCCCTGTAGTACCTACACGAGTCATTCTGGCTCGCTGCCAGTTATGCAACATTCATACAACCGGCGAAATCCAGATTACACAAGAATTCGCGTGGATTCTGTAAAGGACTTCTCCTCCACCTTTATCAGTCTCTCTCTCTCTCTCTCTCTCTCTCTCTCTCTCTCTCTCTCTCTCTCTCATACACACACGCACACACACGCACACACACACACACACACACACACACACACACACACACACAGATGTTCAAATGTTTGTATAGCTTATGGGACTTAACTACGGGGTCATCACTTCCTAAACTTACAAACCACTTATGAACTAGCTAACACTAAGGACGGCACAAATATCCATGCCCGAGGGGGGATTCGAACCCCCGACCGTAGTGGCCGTGCAGACCGTGACTGGCGCGCCGCAGTCCCCTCGGCCACCGCGGCCAAAAAAATGTTTAAATGTCTGTAAATCTATCGGACCAAACTGCATGGTCATCAGTGCGTAGCTTACAAACTACTTATACCTAGGTAAACTAACCTAAGGACAACACAGACACCCATGCCCCAGGGAGGACTCGAACCTCCACGGCGAGCAACCGCGCGCTCCGCAGCGAGGCGCTTTAGACCGCTCGGCTACTCCACCGCGGCCCACCGCGGCCGGCCACACACATACACAAACACACACACACACACACACACACACACACACACACACACACACACACACACAATCATACACTTCCCCCCACGCATGCAATTATAATACCCCTTTTATGTGACATTCGGAACAGTAGCGTATGGTATACACTATTAACTAACCTTTTTTTATTTTAAATTCCTAAATCTCTGCCATCTCTAATCAAGGCTGTATTTTGCATCTTCGCACATCGCCGTTCTGTCATAAGGTCTTAAAAGCAGACGTTTTGCTGAATATTAGTACCAAGTTGACCGTTGGAGCTAGGAGTACATAAAAAGTAGTTTAATTCGGATAAAACAGGAAATTTCCGGCCAAGAGAAATCGTCTAGTATCAGACATCGGTCTTAATCTGAGGAAAAAAAATTCTGACAATTTCTGAAGCACAGCATTGTCCTGGATTGTGAGAAACCTGGAAAAGAAGAGAATCGAAATGTTTGAAGTGGCGGATGGTATACAAGAGCACAAGAGCACGTGAACTCCTTAATTTCTGACTCCTTGTGCGTTTATTTATTACTAGCTGAAAACCCGGCGCTGCCCGGGTATTTATTTATTTATTCCTGCCATTTATCAGGTATATATTAATTTGTATAAGGCCTGTACGTCTGTAAAATCTCTTGGGAATATAATTAGTAGTAAAGAAGTCATAGCTTGAAACTTGCTGCGTGATGGAGCGGCTTTCCATGAACGGTACTGTTTGCGTGCTCCTATCTCATGTACTGCCTGTCATACTGTGATAGAAATTAGAAGGTACACTCAACTATGTGCTTGTATACTGTCTGTAAAATTTCCTGCGGCTCAGATCTGTAGTGTAGAAATTATAAATGGTAACGTCATACCGAAAGCCGTAGTTTTAGCTCAAGAACAGCGGAACGTTACCGTTTATGTGCTCATATATCATGAACTACGTGTCGTACTGTGATACAACTTAGAAGTTACATTCAACTAAATGTATGTTTACTGTCTGTAATATTCCTGCGGCTACAATTTGTAGTGTACACATTATAAATTGTAACGTCGTACCGAATGCCGTAGTTTTACTCCGTAAACAGCGGAAAAGTAGTAAGCGAGAAACTTTTTTCCTTTCATCATTTTGGTATGGTAGTCTGCGATAAAAATTTAATAAAGGTTTGAAATTCATCCAATTAAGTGCTGATCACCCACAGGACAACACCTTTCTTTCGTAACAGTTTTCCAACTAAGTGACAACACAGTATACAAAATGTTTAATGATTCAAAGAAAGAAAGATTATTAGTGTTTAATGTCCCGTCCACATGCCAACGTTATTTGAAGTTTGTAAATGTTGTGACGTCGGGACGTACAATGACTGTGCAGTATCATCAAAGGCAATTAAGAGTCAGCATATGGGCAGGTATAGTTGGTGACTGCCGCGGCGGAGCGGCCGAGCGCTTTGAGGCGCCATGCCTCGATACGCGAGGCCGTTCCCCGTTCGAATCCCCCCTTGGGCATGGATGTTTGTGTCGTCTTTAGTATAAGCTAGTTCGTAAGTAGTTTGTAAGTTTAGGAACTGATGACCCCTCAGTTAAGTCTCTTAAGGTTTACAAACATTTGAACTTTTTTGTGTGACTATTTTCTCGGTTCATATATGTTGTTTTCTGCCCTCAGGTAAATGATATTGTTCAAAGATCATCTGCCGACATTACTGGAAGAAGTACCCTTACGAATAGAAGAAAAAGAAAGCTTAGGGTTTAACGTCCGGTCGACAGAGTGGTCATTATAGACGGAGCTCACGCTCATATTATTGGGGTAAGGATGTGAAAGGAAATCGACCGTTCCTCTTTGACATGGACCATTTCGGTATCTGCCTGGATTTAAGAAAATAACGGGAAACCTAAACCTCTATTGCTGGAGGTGGATTTGAACCACCGTCCTCTCGAATGGGAGGCCAGTGTAGTAACAACTGAGCCACCTCATTCGTTGTCTGCATAGAAACCATAGCTTATGCTACCCCTGTGCACTCAGAGGAGGAATTCCTTGCAAGTATTCTAGAAGCAGCTAGATGAATGAAGAACACGCCACACATTTTCTTTTTAACCTGGACGACTTAGTACGTCAACGCCGGCTCCTCACTAAAGTTATAGTGGTGGCCATTTTCAAAATTTATTGTAACTGTGATGAAAACAATGAGACATTTAACATTGTTGCATTATCAATAACACCCCATGACTTCCTGGATTCTGTGTACTCACTCAATGTGCGTTTCCGACACCTAACTGGTTATCGAAATAAGCTCACCGTAGAAAATATGTCATCCCGGCGAACGTGCAGATGAATCCTTAAGCCATATAAGTATGACGTAAGCGATCGAGTCACGTTCTATACAGTGTGTGCGCTGCATCTACGTAAGCATAATGCAGTAGCGATCAATATACCTACATTCATGTCTCAAGTCGCCGTGTTGCGGTGCGTGTGGCAGTCCGCCGTCGGGGGTTCGAATCCCCCGTCGGGCATGAATGTTTGTGTCGTCTTTAGTATAAGGTAGTTCATAAGTGGTTTGTAAGTTTAGGGGACTGATGACCCCGTAGCTAAGTCCCATAAGCTCTACAAACATTTGAACACTTGAACATCTCAAGTGGACGCTGTATGTAAACATATTTTGCATACGTATGGAGCCTCGTTGAATGCCTCATATTTAAGAAAGCATTTTGGCAGAGCAGGATATGAACCCAGGACTTTAGCCTTTCGAGGGCAATCGCTCTGATGACTGAGCTACCTGTGCACGCCTCATGCTTACATCCGAGAATACCTCGTCTCCTACCTTCGACACTTAACGAACGTTCTATTGCGAACCATTCAAGACTACTACTCCTTGAAGAAAGAGTATTGTGGAGACATTACTGATCCACAGTCCAGTGGATGTTTCCAAAATGAAATTTTCACTCTGCAGCCAACTGTCAGCTGATATGAAACTTCCTCTCAGATTAAATCTGTTTGCCAGACCGGGATTCGAACCCAGGGTCTTTGCCTTTCTCGGGAAACAGCTATAAGAACTGAGCAACGTGTCTACCCCTCAGGGAGTGTCCTCACAACTTTAGCTCTGCCATTACCTCGTCCCCTGTTTTTTGGAGGACTACTTGGTAATTTTCAAGCTAACCAGAACTGCCAAGGCGGCCGCCAGTCTAGCGATATACGAGGCGCGTCCAGAAAGTAAGTTCCGTTTCAGTTTATCTCCGCTGCAGCGCTGCGATTGCAGTTCCGCACATGCGCTGTAGCCGATGTGTATCAAGGAGAAGAACGTGCGCCATATGGAGATCGCTGTCAGTTACGTACGCTTTGTTGTGCTTGTTTGAAATGTCGGCGTTGATTGACAATCCCGCCGCCTGTGAAATCAGGTCGGTGATTCGGTTTCTGAATGCGAGGAAAGTGAAACCAAGTGAAATTTATCGGCAAATTTGCGATGTTTACGGACCAAATGCGATGAGTAATTCGATGGTGAGAAGATGGATCCGATAGTTCAATGGCGGGCGTAGTGATGTGCACGATGAAGAACGAAGTGGGCGTCCACCTTTGGTTACAGAAGACCTGGTTCACGTGATTGATGACAAGATCCAGGAAAACCGTAGGTTTACAATTAGTGCTCTCGCTATGGACTTCCCCCCAAATTTCACGATCACGGATGCATGAAATTGTAACCAAACAACTGAAATTCCGTAAACTTTGCTCACGTTGGGTACCAAAGATTCTCACTGAGCAACACAAAACAAAACGGATGGGTAGTGCACTTGAGTTTTTGACCCGTTATGCTGAAAACGGCGAAGAATTTCTGAGACGGATAGTCACAGGAGATGAAACGTGGGATTTGGCTGGGACGTGTTTGACCATCCGCCTTACAGCCCAGACCTCGCTCCTAGCGACTTCCATCTGTTCTTACATCTCAAGTCTTTCTTTGGCGGTCATCACTTCACCAATGACGACGAGCTGAAAGAAACTGTTTCCAACTGGTTGAAGACATAGGCGGCAGATTTCTATGAAGAAGGTATACAAAACCTGGTGCCACGCTATGATAAATGCCTGCAAAATTTCGGCAGTTATGTGGAAAAGTAGTTTAAGAGTCGTAGAATTTTCTGCAATAAAAATTTCTTCTGTATCTGTGTACAATTTCATTTTATTATCAAACGGAACTTACTTTCTGGACGCGCCTCGTATGTCAGGGGCTCGCCGCCATCTCTATTTTTACGGCAGTTCCGGTTACCTTGAAATTTACCGACTACTTGTCATGCAACGTCCCCAGAACTTCTGTTATATGTTTGGAAGGTACGAGATGAGATACTGGGGTACCTAAACTGTAAGGCTGGACCACGAGGCGTACACGGGCAGCTCAGTCGGTAGAGCGCTTTCCCGCGAAAGGTAAAGGTCACGAGTTCGAATCCCGGTCTGGCACACAGTTTGTATCTGCCAGGAAGTTTCAATTTATAAACAGTATGAAGATTTTAACTTTTCCCGGTGTAATGAATGTTCAAACAACTTACGGGTATGCTGCCGGGTGACGTCGTCGACAACCGCCGATATTTCGGCAGGAGGACACCCTGCCATTCTCAAGGCACAACTGCACTTAAGAAAGCAATGAGCAAGCGTATTTAATACCTCGGTTTGCAAAGGGTAAACAAGGAAGATAACACACGCAGTGCAAGTCACAGCAGAGTCAACAACCAAAGATGACCAAACATCAAAATATCGATAGTGACTTAATCAACGCGTGAGGCAACATTAATTTTGTCCCTCTGTTTTTTGACGAGAGACAGTGCCGGATTCCAAACAGAATTCAAACAAAAACCCCCATCTCTGAGGTCACTTGCTAGTTTAATTTCAACAGCTTCCTTAATAACACTATCCCAATAGGTGGAAGTGCATGCCAGGATCTCCGTGTTGTTGTATTCCATAGGATGACCGGTGCCAAGACAGTGTCCTGCAACAGCGGATTTGTTTGGCTTTGTAAGCGCGTGTAACGTTTATGTTCAATACACCGGTCTTCCACAGTCTTGATTGTCTGACCAATATATGACATGCCACAACTGCAAGGAATACGATATACACCTGCCTTACGCAAACCAAGATCATCCTTTACGGACCCCAACAGGGCCTTTATCTTAGAAGGTGGTCGAAAAACACATTTCACATCATATTTCCGCAAAGTACGACCAATCTTGTTGGAAATACTTCCTGCGTAAGGCAAAAAGGCCATAGATTTAGGTGCCACTTCATTACTATCTTCACTCACCCGTTGCACAGAAGGCTGATAGCGCAATGCACGTTTTATCTATCTCTCACTATAACCATTCTGACGAAAGGTCTCCTCGAGATGGGACAACTCAGCTGACAAACTTTCAGGGTCTGAAATGACATGTGCCCTGTGAACCAAGGTACGAAGTACTCCTTCACGCTGAGCTGGATGGTGACAACTATCAGCTCGCAGATACAAATCAGTGTGAGTAGACTTCCTATAAACAGAATGTCCCAATGTAACATCAACCTTCCTTCTGACCAACACATCAAGGAAAGGAAGACAGCCATTCTTTTCTACCTCCATTGTGAACTGAATATTCGGGTGGATTGAATTTAGGTGTTCCAAAAAAACATTTAAATTCTCACTACCACGAGGCCAAACGACAAAAGTGTCGTCTACATATCTAAGAAAACACGCAGGTTTCAGAGTCGCTGACGCTAACGCAAGTTCCTCGAAATCCCCCATAAATAAATTGGCCACAATAGGTGACAACGGGCTTCCCATTGCAACTCCATTAGCTTGTTCATAGTACTGACCATTGAATAAAAAGTGGAAGTTAGCACATGTCGAAAAAGATTTGTTACCTCGACACCAAACTTAACCTCAATTAGCTGCAACGAATCTGACAGAGGAACGCGAGTGAAGAGAGACACAACATCAAAACTCACTAAAATATCATAGTCATTCAAACGCAATCCCTGAAATCGACGTAAGAAATCCGCCGAGTTCTTAATGTGGTGTTCACACCTGCCCACCATTGGACTCAAGAAACTAGCAAGATGTTTAGCTACACGATATGTCGGAGCACCAATGTTAAACACTATAGGCTTCAGAGGAATGTTTTGTTTGTGAACCTTAGGAAGGCCATACAATCTAGGTGGTACAGCACACTAAGAATTAAGACTCTTGATGGTCTCCTGTGAGAAAGGACTTTTCTTCAGGAGGTTATTAGTCTTTCTCTCAACACTCTTTATGGGGTCAGCACCGATCCTACGATATGTCGAATCAGAAAGTAGACTGCATCTTTTGAATGTAATCGTCCTTATTCAACAAAACTGTGGCGTTTCCCTTGTCCGCAGCCAAGATAACAATATCAGGATCCATTCTGAAAGACCGTAAAGCAGACGCCTCAGCTGCTGTTATATTACACTTGGGTGGACGGGCCCCAGTCAATACACGACAAGCTTCCCTCCTAGCCTCTTCTGCAGAATCGGAAGGTAGTTAGAAACAGCCTGTTCAATAGAACTTATGAAATCAGCGACCGGCAAACGCTTAGGCGTCGGTGCGAAATTCAAACCTTTCCCCAACACAGATATAGCTGCGTCGTCATAAGTTTTCTCCGCGAGATTGATCACAGATCGTTGCGAAACTAAATTGGAATCAGACTGAGCCAGGAAACGTTCAAATTTCGCCGAATGCCGAGCAGTTACACATTGAAATTCCCAATCAGATTGCGTGTAAGACGCACCGTCCAACCAATCTCATACACATTAGCAGCAATCATTAAATGAAGCCGAAATAACTCCTTGGAAACAAAATCTAATTGACAACAGTCAAACAAATCCGCTGTTGCAGACCACTGTCTTGGCACCGGACATCCTTCGGAATACAACAACACGAAGATCCTGGCATGCACTTCCACCTATTGGGATAGTGTTACTAAGGAAGCTGTTGAAATTAAACTAGCAAGCGACCTCATAAACAGAGATGGTGGTTTTTGTTTGAATTCTGTTTGGAATCCGGCACTGTGTCTCGTCAAAAAACAGAGGGACAGAATTAATACTTCCTCACCTGTTGATTAACAGTCACTATCGATATTTTTGATGTTTGGTCATCTTTGGTTGTGTTGACTCTGCTGTGACTTGTACTGTGTGTGTTATCTGCCTTGTTTACTCTTTGCAAACCGAGGTATTAAATACGCTTGCACATTGCTTCCTTAAGTGCATTTGTGCCTTGAGAATGACAGGGTGTCCTCCTGCCGAAATATCGGCGGTTGTCGACGACATCACCCGGCAGCATACCCGTAAGTTGTTTGAACAGTTTGAAGGTATTTCTAATTCAAAGCAGTATTTTGCAGGGGGGCTGAGTTTGTCCTCTACGAAAGCAATCGATAGAGCTATAGATTATGAGGCTGTCGCAAGGAAGTGCGCAGTTTTGGGACTTCGCGGGCGATGGCCTAGCGTGGGCGACATGCGCCAGTTTCAGAAAGGCGGAAGGCCAGGGGCTTCGCCTCCTCTGGCCGACAGTTGTCGGGCATCACAAGATTAGCGCACACTTTTCCAGGTCGCCCGCGCTTCGCACACCTCCGTCTTATCGCCTTCATCTGCCACTTCCATACTTCATGCTGTCTCACACTTCCTCTGCTGACCGAAAATACAGCTTAGTGAACTACTGGCGACGTGCAGCGACAGTAGTACAATGGGTTCGTATTGGATGGGCAGCGATGGAAATACCTGTATGGACAAGAAGATTCAGTTTTCCCGTAGTTTTTTATATATACGAGCTGAAAACCCGGCGTTGCCCCGGTTTTTATTTATTTATTCCTGCCATTTCTCAGGTGTATATTCATTAGTATAAGGGTTTTATCTCCGTAAAATCTCTTGGGAATAGAATTAGTAGTAAAGGAGTAATAGATTAAAACTTGGTGCGTAATGGGGCGGTTTTCCATGAACGTCACTGTTTATGTGCTCATATCTCATGAACTATGTGTCGTACTGTGATACCATTTAGAAGGTACATTCAACTATATGTGTGTACACTGTCTGTAAAATTTCTTGCGACTACAATTTGTAGTGTACAAATTATAAATTGTAACGTCGTACCGAATGCCGTAGTTTTACTCCATAAACAGCGGAAAAGTAGTAAGCGAGAATCATTTTTCCTTTCATCATTTTGCTATGGTTGCCAGCGAGAAATAGTTTAATAAAGGTTTGAAATTATGTTTAAAGTTTGTTGCAAGTCGCTAAGTACTGTCATTCTCATACAGTGTATTTCAAAAGTCTCGCCACATTATATGCTTTTTTTGCGATTTCTATTGGTTTTGACGTAATAATTTTTGAACCATGTGCCGTATGTGATTCTTAACCATGCAGCAATTATAACCTCACGGTAAGGAATGTGTGTACCAAATTTGGTTGAAATCGGTCCAATGGTTTAGGAGAAAATGAGCAGCATTTTCGCAAAATGCAGTTTTTCGCGCATCTCATTGTTTATGACGTCATATCTCGTGAACTATATATAGTATGTGATTCTTACACTTACTGCGACCGTCCTCATGGATTGAAGCTTACGTGTACAAAATTTCATAAAGATTGGAACAAAATTGTAGATTTGTACGCAACACGAACAAACATACGGACACTCTGCTTTATATATTAGATTAAGGATTAAAATTTCCTAAGTCAAGATTGCAACAATTTTTTTTTATTTTTTCTTGTTTTATGACTAGTTTCAGCTTCATCGAGCCCTCCTCAGGTCTTACATAGGCTAGCTTATTGAAGTCTCTTGTCACCTGACCGGGAATGTTCGTCATAATTGTTGATATTGTCAGAGATTTTATTACGATCTCGACTAACAGAACTTTAATCGTTAACATGTGACGCATGCAGAAAGTAAATCCCCCCCCTTTTTTTTTTTTTACACAAAGATAAGATAGTTACATGAAAAACTTTGTAGGCATCAGGTACAGAAATGTTTGAGTTATTTTTCGACATAATCACCAAAATAAATGAGACACTTCTCATTTCGAAGGATCAAATAATTTACAAAAATTGCTGGGTGCGATCTGTTTTATGTTAAATTTATGTTACTGCCAAGATCGCGAATTCGGACCTTTATTTGGATTTATCGGTTTTTGGAGGATCTTGCCGCCATCATCAGAACTGTCGAAAAGTGATTGCCCAACTATTATGCAAACTTCTGTGTGTAGTTCGTGTTGCGGGTTTGTCAGTTAGGTAAAAAATTGTTTGTCAGATAAGGCCTGGCAATAACACGCCAAGAAGACGCACCTCTATAGTGAGATATGTTGTGGGGGAAACACTGTGTACATTTTACCATCTGACAAACAATGGGATGGGAATCATTACAACAACGGCGCCTATCGCTGCGGCGTGGGCTACTTACGAAACTACAATCGCCAACATTCTCCTCCGAATGCGAAAATATATTGTTAACTCCCACATACATAGGTAGAAATGATCATCAGAATAAAATACGAGAAATCATAGCCCGAACGGAGAGATTCAGGTGTTCATTCTTCCCGCGCGCTATTCGAGAATGGAATGCGAGATAAAATAGTATAATGGTGGTTCGATGAACCCTCTGCCAGGCACTTAAATGTGATCTGCGGAGTATCCCATGTAGATGTAGATCCACAAACTGTTTCTTTTGGTTTGCGTGATATCGTTAGCGGCTCACGCAGCAAGCGCATGAAGCAGCTAGGTGGGGGAACTTCTCCGTCCACCTGCTTGCGCAGACCACGCCGCTCAGTCATACGAATAAGTTTGAGTAAATCATACACTACAGAAGCATCTGACTTATTTAAATATAATATTTACCTTGAATATTTTCGTTAGAATGTGTTTCCGATTTAGCGGACGTGTTATTACCGTCTGTGGACTGTAGAGTCCATGGCTTCGTTTTGGAATGAAGGGCTGAGCGCGTGGGTTTGGCTGCCACGACTCCATAGCCTTCAGCTTGTTATTATAACAAGCCAACCTGCACAGAAAGACAAGGAATCTATGAGAAAACAGTGTTATGGACTATTTTTAGCTACAACATTTTAAAGATCTATTTTTAAATTCTTTTTGTTAGGATCTGACATCGAGATTTTTAAAATGAAGTATTATCCTAGCTGAAAAAGAATGTGAATGTGAATGTGAATGTGTGTGTGTGTGTGTGTGTGTGTGTGTGGGAACAGAATGTGACCTTTTTGAAGGTACCCCTGGAGTGATTTGAGAAGAGGACGATAGTCGTAAATAATAATTGGAGAACGGCGCCTACAGGATACGAGTACAGTGCTTCGTAAGTTGCAAATGAACAGTTTTGAGTGTAGAGTCCCTTTTACACAGTGAGTAAAGTTTGCGATCATTGATTGTATTGCAGCACCCAGGCACATGGGCCTCAGCACGTATTCAACCGACTGTGGCGACATTTTCAAGAATAACTGCAGTCTGTCTGGGGTCATTATTCCCCCACTGGATCATCAGCAACACTAGTTCGCGGCAGAGCTCTCGATCGCGAACTATTATGCGCACGTCTAGCGTGCTAACCATTCAACCAAACATTCGGCGTCGAAGACACACTTCTGTACCCTTGCTGACTGTACGATACAAATCTTTACGCCGCGCCTGCGACTGTCGACATCGATATTGGACTGTTGACGAGTGGAAACATGTTGCCTAGTCCGACGAGACTCGTTTCCCCTTGCACCAAGCGGGTGGACATATACAGGTATGGAGACAACCACTTGAAGTCGATTTTCTCGAGCATTTTGGAGAGTTGCGTCGAATGACTTTGGCTAATTGTCATTTGAGTTCTGAACTTGACATACCATAAATATAGAAAAAATTAAAATCCTATACCCATGTGGTCTCCTTCTGAAACATTACACTTCCATCGTTTTATGAAAATAATAAAAAAACACCAAATTTTGTGTTTGTTCTACAGGTTTGTTTATTATGTGAATCGATTTTCGGCTTCTTAGGCTATCATCAGACATTTACTGAAGTTTAGTCAAAGAACTTACGTTGTCATCAAACCAGAAAAGATATTACATGCAGAGAAGTAAATTATAGTCTTTGATGGAGCAGTTACAATGTAAATAAATATTTAACTAAAATTTGTAAATTAATAATACTTCAAAAAGGATACATTCATACTATACATCGAGAACCAGCGCAAACGTAACAGTTTCATGGCAACAATGACAGTGAATAAAATTAAATTAAACAAGAATTAAAAGTTTGAGGGGTTGTTCAAAACAAGAAGTGACACGAAACCTAAGAAATATAGAATAAATATTAGAAACGTAGCAGGCTATTATAACTAAATAAACAAATACAAAAATAGAGGGGTGGGATGGGAGGCATATGTGGGGTGCATTGGAGAATTGTGATACTTAACAAATGGGAGATATGCACTCGACCTGTAAAACGGTGAAAATAAACATATTCAATTATAGCGATCGCAATTAAATAAAGACTTAATGTAAGTATAGAGTACAGATTAATTTAGAATATTAGTACTAACAAAGAAAGATACAAAACAGATGCAATACATTTAACTTACACTTAACAGTTGTATCGAATTTTTAACTGACAGTCTCATATTTGAAGTTTTGACTGTATTTTTGTAGATACTCTACATATTTCTGGCAAACATAGCGAGGTACCTCTTAAGTGATCTTATCGTGCTTGCCTGCACGTATAAAGGCAGCATTGGAAGTCAGAAGTATATAGGGTGAATCGCCTAATACTTGAACCGCAAATATTGCCGAAACGGAAAGTGCGAATGATGTGCGGTTTTCACAGAATGGATTGGTAGTCAAGGGCTCGTATTGTTAGCCAATAAACTGACTGTAAAAATACCAAGAAAGTGTATTTTTATGCAAACATACAATTTTCCAAATGGAACTATGGTTGTTTCTCTTATACAGTGGAATTTTTGACACCAGCTGTGTACATTTTTATCACGTTTAGTTTGGCAGCTACAATCGTTCAAAGTTTTGGGGGCGGAGGCTACGACATCGTAGCTGATTGGCTGGTGGTCATGAGACAGTGGGCCGTGCCCCAGGGACTAGCCACTCGGCCAGTGAGCTACACTATCGCAGCCTCCGCTCCCGAAACTTTGAACGGTTGTAGCTGCCAAACTAAACGTGATAAAAATATCATTCAACATTCTTTGTACACAACTGATGATAAAAATTCCAGTGCATGATAGAAAAAACCATTGTTCCATTAAAAAAACTGTATGTTTACATAAAAAATACACTTTCTAAGTAATATTACAATCTGTTTGTTGGCTAAAAATACGATCCACTGACTACCAATCCATTCTGTGGAAACCGCACATCAATCGCACTTTCCGTTTTCGCAATATTTGCGGTGCAAGTTAGTAGAGCTTATGGGACTTAACTACGGGGTCATCAGTCCCTAAACTTACAAACTACTTATGAACTAGCTTATACTAAGGACGGCACAAACATCCATGCCCGAGGGGGAATTCTAACCTCCGACGGGGAACGGTCTCGCGCATCGTAGCATAGCACCACTATGCGCTCGGCCGCTCCACCACGGCGCGGTGCAAGTGTTAGGTGATTCACCCTGTATATGTTATCGGGTATCTTACGACACAAGGATGTAACACTTTGAAATAAATGCCAGATCAGCATCTGGGGGAAAATGTTTTTCAAAACCCGGGAAAAGAAAAATGAGTAACTTATGTTGCTTGAGAATAGATATCCACGAAACCTCAATGACCGCTATAAATCGCGGAGAGATTTGATAACGACCAACTTTGGCAAGCGCTCCAGTACAGTGGCACTAGGACGGGACTTTACGGCAAGCGCTGATCAGCTCGCTCACATAACGACCAGAGATAAGCATCCTACATTTTTATCTTCCGTACAAATTCACAGCAGTGTGTGTCTAAAGTATTCGTCGAATTTCCGGCTCCCATGTACTGTTACCGCAAACTACATGGTCAACTAAAATGTTCGCACTTTCCGTTTTCGCAATATTTGCGGTGCAAGTTCAAATGTTAGTAGAGCTTATGGGACTTAACTACGGGGTCATCGGTCCCTAAACTTACAAACTACTTACGAACTACCTTATACTAAAGACGGCACAAATATCCATGCCCGAGGGTGAATTCGAACCCCCGACCGTAGTGGCCGTGCAGACCGTGACTGAAGCGCCTCAGTCCCCGCGGCCACCGCGGCCGGCAAGATTACCTTAGGAGAGTTCGCAGCATAATCAATTATTAAAGAGAGAATATTATGCCAGTTTTGCATAATTTACTTAGCTCCAGATATTCCATAAACACATCTGTAAATAAGTGCTCTTTTAAGCTTGACGAGATCAAGCGAAATCTTCATGCAAATATTCAAAATGTTCAAATGTTTGTAAAGCTTAAGGGACTTAACTGCGGGGACATCGGTCCCTAAACTTACAAACTACTTACGAACTACCTTATACTAAAGACAGCACAAACATCCATGCCCGAAGGGGGATTCGAACCCCCAACGGCGGATTGCCGCGCGCACCGCAACACGGCGCTCCAGCACGCGCGGCTGATCCGCCGCGGCATGCAAATATTACTCGAGAGCACATCGTTATCATACCTGTCGTTGTAGTGGAGAATGTAAATGAATGAATTAAACGCAGAACATAATTGCCCTTTCCTGAAAGCAAAAATGGTTCATTCATATAGATGTGTTTATGGAATATCTGGGACTGAGTAAGTTGTGCAAAATTGGCTTAATTTTGTCTTTAATGACAGACAATTCGACAAACTCTACCTAAGGTAATTCTATTTTTATCACTTTCGCCATTTATTCGTGAATTTAGAAAGTGATAAATTTTAATACCTGACGTTTCGTTTTGAGGTGGAGTAAGACTGACCAATCTGTAAACAAAAATAATCATACTACGTGAAATAATAGTAACTTAGCTCAACAGTTTAGCTGAGCTACATAAATTTACAACAGCTTATTCAAATGCACTCGGTTAATTTTCACAAACGGGAAGTCAAAGATTACTTTATTAAAATTTAACATTCAGTATGTTGGTTTTTGTAATATTTGTTGTAAACATTTGAAAATGGCGATATAGTTCGCCGAAAGTAGTCGTGTGTGTAATGAATACAAAAGTGACTGTTGGCTTATGAGAATATTAATCATATGTCTCGCAAATAAATTGTATAACTATTTTCTGACGTATTCGTTGAAATATTCTCGACAAAAATGGAAATGTCATCTTACCTAAAAAGTCTATCCAGATAAAGGCTTAAAACTCCATTACTTGCATACGGTCTTGTGGCTATCTCTACGGCCAGTACGGATCGAACAGACGTATTGGCCCACTTTAGGTTACGGTAGTAACACTAAAAGTGGGCCTTTGCGATCGTTTTTTGTCAGCTCCAAATTTAAATGAAAATAACGGCTTAACCATTCACCTGACACGAAAATTGAATAACCGAATTTGTAGAGGAGAAAATTCTCTACAACTTTGCTCTCTTATGTTTTTTTTTTTCATATCTCGTATCGTTTCAGAGATATTTGCAAAAATAACGGCGATTTTGGGATGTATGTCTGTCTGTGTCTGTCTGTCCGTAACGTGTTTCCAGTTTTTAAGACGAACTGTTCAACCAATCAACACCAAATTTTACAGACATAATTGTAGGTCGACAGAGACCAGAACCTCCCATTTTCAAATTTTTCGGACAAAAAATACGGTAGTAACGCCAAAAAAAAAAAAAAAAAAAGCCGTTTGTAATGTAATTGCAATTGCAAACGAACCGTTCATCTGACACGAAAATTGAATAACCTAATTGGTAGAGGGGAAAATTCTCTACAACTTCGCTCTATTATGTTTTTTTTTTTCATATCTTGCAACGTTGCAGAGATATTTGCAAAAAAAAATCGCACTACAGCTTTGTTCCCTTATGTTTCCTTTTTTTTTTTTTTCCTTTTTTTCTTCATATCTCGTATCGTTTGAGAGATATTTGCAAAAATTACAGTTTTGACACCCTCCAGTGAATTAACGAAAACCAGCCGTTCGCAGATGTCACGTGACATTCATCGCCCAGAACTCTCTGGCATAAGCCATCTTGCGTTGCGTATTTGATGATTTTCTTATTTTAACTTACACGTTTTCATTTCAAAGCAATGGTGCACTGAAGAATTAACAAAAGCACGTCGTTCTTCGTACGATACATGATAATCTAGTGCCTACAAATGCCATATTAGCATCAGTTAACGACGGTCATGAATAGTATGAAATTTAAGTTGCATCCTCTAAGTGTTGGCCGTAGCGTAGTGAGCAAAGCGTTGGACTGTGACTCTGGTTCAAAACCCGCCACTACCTAATTTTTTTCCGAAAAGGGTTTCAGACACTCTTATTAATTAATTTTTTGTTTACACTATTATTTTTGTCCAAAATGTTTGCAAAAATTTATAAAACTACAAATCTAAAGTTGGCCGTAAAACGCGTCAGTGCGATGTTTTTCTATCTGAATTGTGTCGAGATATGAATCTATGCAGCAGGATTCAAACTTGACACTGTACAGCAAATAGAAATAGCAATGAACTTATATTTGGTGCTTCATATATTTATATTTGAGCCACATCCCGCGCAGTGCCGGACTAAGGTGGAAAGGGGGGGGGGCCTCTAAATATCTCTAAAGTTTTCTTTTTCTTTTTTTTTTAGCGTCTTTGGCTCTCGAAAGCTATTTTTTTGTAGAGTGTCCCGTACCTCTCGTCCTGGGTGGCCTCCAAATCTCAAAATGTATTTTGTTTATAGTAATATATTTATTCCAAGTGGACGGGGGGCCGCATTTTGTATCCTCCGCCCGGGCCTCCGACATTCTTAGTCTGACACTGCATCTGCGGTAGTAAAAATCTGACTTGACAAATGAAACACGAATGATCTCTTCCCCAAGTGTAAACGATTCATTTGCTGTCACAAACACTCTTATTTGTCTCTAAATTTACGAGAAACCCAACCGTCTGTTAACTATTCTCTACTTCACGTCTATCGCTTAAGTACTCTGCAGCCAATATTGAAATATATTCACCGATTTACAACATAAGACTCAAAAATCGAAGAAATTCGCAGTGTAAGCCAATCTTCACTTCATGGAGATACGAGTCATAACTCTTGATTTTTTTTTCAAGAGCATCAAAACGAAATTGGATATAAATTACAATTAGAAATACTTGGTGAATTGAAATATCATTTTTAGTTACTGTTACGACGAATTTCTTGTGCTGGTCTTATCAGATCTGGATGGATCACGTTATGACATCGATGACAACGTGAAAAAAAAACGAGTTAGTTTAAGATGACATTGTTTCCGGGAGGTGTGGGGGTCTGGAATCAAGATGCAGATTTCGTGCTACTTCTACAAATAATGTGAATAAACCACTGGTGCTTATCTCATGCATCCTTACCCGACCGAGAGGATGCTCTGTACAAAATGATATGGATGTCAGCTAGACTTAAAATTCGCACCCTCTTCTCCGTCTTTTCAATCCATCAAATAGCATAAACAAAAGTTAAATAACCTAAGCTAAGGCTAATAGTACAAGGATTATAGAGGAAGCTTTGAGAAACCTAACAAACAACTTAATATATATTTCAATACCATATTTTCCTAAAGTATAAATTAATGACAGTAAAGCTATCAGTCATTAGTTGTAACTACAAACGATATACTTTATGAGCAAGAGTCGATAGTTTTACTTATTAATTCAACAAGTGTCTTGGCTAAGTCACATGTTAATATATTGGTTGGTCATTCGTAGGAAGTGTCTGTCAATTTTTTTTTTTTTTTTTTTTTTTTTTTTTTTTTTTTTTTTTTTTTTTTTTTTGCCGCTGCGAAGTTAGATAGTGCGCAGTATTCAGTGAGGCAAATTATGTATCCTAATTCACTTCCTTATGTATCCTAATTTACTTCCTTTTCTCTGGAAACCATTCCTGGTTTCTCATATCTACAACCATTTTGAGACGGCAGAAAAACTTGTCACACTGTACATGGCATAATTTAGGCCTTAGTAAGATGCCCTCTGCTGCTTTACTAAATGAGAAATAATTTGTTTTCGTTACCGTCAAATTTAATGGACACAGACGAATGAAAGTGATCATGATTAGAATGATAAGTGCACGATACTTATGCGATATTACCATTTGTCAGAAAAAAAGAGTCAAGGTGACTTTTCAAATTAAGTACAATCCAATTTTCAATTCTGCATTCAGTTAGAACATAGTTTCATCCGCAAATTTCACTTAGAAAACTTCAATATTATTCACTCGCACTAATTACAGTTATTTCATTCATCTTATGGTGACATGAGTAGTATTACAGACTGTTCACATTAAAAATACGCACGTTTCTGCAAAGGTGCACACATTCTGAAGTTCGTAATAGCTTCAAATAGCTCTAAGCACAGTTTTTCTATCCAGTCATAAACTCCTGCAGACAGATTATCGCATCTTTAATATCAATTCACCTGCTAGACGCTGAAGGTGTAGGCAGAGAAAAGAGTTAATGGTTATGCAGAACAGAGAAAGTACATCAAATTGATATATAGCTCCATGAAACCCATGTAGAAGACGATGTACAGATTCGCAGAAGAAGAAGGACGCCAGGTAATAAGCTGGAAACTGCTAACAAACATCCTAAATATGGATTTCCAACTTACGTAAGAAACAACATTAGTAAACATGAATTCCAGACGTCAGCTTCAGATGGAAACGTTTTCACAGTTACGTGAGGACCTTTACGACTCTCACCCGTTCAAGCCACCTGGATGAAACTGGCGTTCTCCATCTCTGTCCTCACCACATCCAAGTATTCGTCTATCGTTTATCGCTGGAGACTTGAACAATCACGATACACTAAGGATATACACACAACTCAATGAAGACACCTATACAATAACAACACCAGTAATCGCCATATAAAATACAAGGAGCGAAGCGCGAATAGCATATACAAACGCCTTTTATTAAAAAAATACTAATAATAATAATATAATAAAATAAAATAAAAATAAAACGTTTGAAAACCTAACGGACCAAACTGCTGCAGTTATCGGTCCCTTGACTTACAAACTACTTACACTAACTTATTTTAAGAACAACACACACACCTGTTGTGGCGTAAAGTCAGCGCCACACGCCAGACGCACGAGAACGATCGTGGATAAGGCAGCGGACGACCGGCAGCCAATAACACGCCGGCGCCGCGCATCCTGGAGGGGGTAACCCAGAAGCGCGCCCTCTACAAGCAGCCATATCTAGGCCGACATGCGTCTGGAAGAGCCCATCACTAGGACAGCCATCGAGGAAGAAGACGCCGCCGCGAGTTGAGAAGAACAAATAGAAGTTAAGTAATGTAAAGAGTTCAGTAAATAAAACTTGTATTACTAATCGGTATAGCTGTTTTACAAATGTTCAAATGTTTGTTAGGCTTAAGTGTCTTAACTGTTCGGTCATCAGTCCCTAAACTTACAAACTACTTATGAACTACCTTATACTATGACAACACAAACATCCATGCCCGAGGGGGGATTCGAACTCCCGGCCATAGCGGCCGTGCAGACTGTGACTGGTACGCCGCAGACCGCTTGGCCACTGCGGCCGGCTAGCTGTTTTAGATGGCAACGAAACCCGAGCGAACTGATAGAACCTTTCCTGAAAGACAGGCCGGGAAGGACAAAACACATGCCGACGAGGACGACTAAATACACACCCATGCCCGAGGGGAGACTCGAACCTCCGACGCGAGCGGCCGCACAACTCGTGACATGGTGTCTAGACCGCGCGGAGCGACGGAAAACGGATAAATGACATTTATTACGGAACTCATCTACTCATTCTAGAACAGTCCGACCAAATTTCGCAGATGGTTCTTGCACACGTAAGAAAATGTAAGGAAAATTTGGTAATGATTGAATAACTAACGAAATTACTACGGCAAAAATTACAATATTTGAGTTTTTAATGAAACATAAGACAACTATCAAATATTCCTTAATGTTATAATACCGTATAATATTTCACAATTGTCTTGTGTTTCATCCAAAGGAATCAAATCTTTTACCAAGAGTCGACAGAATAGTCATTTAATGTGACTTCTTTTGAATAATTCTCCATGACATATTCTATCTAATGGTATTTTTTACGATGAAGTAATCGCTCACAATGTATCCCGTGCTCCAGTTCTTAATTTTTTTGCATTGATACGGCTTGACACTTCAGATATTTTGGATGCTAATATGGAATGGACAGTGTGTTGAAGAGACAGTGTGCTGAAAGGTGCACATAAAATGAACATTAACAAGAGCAAAACAAAAATAATGGAATGCGTCCTAAGAAAATCAGGCGATGCTGAAGGAATTAGATTAGGTAACGAAACAATGAAGGTGGTAGGTGAGTTTTGTTACTTGGGTAGTAAAATAACATGCGATGGTCGCAGTACAGAGGATGTAAAATGCAGAATGGCAATGGGAAGAAAAGCATTTTTGAAAAAGAGAAATTTGCTAACATCGAATATTAATTTAAGTTTAAGGAAGTCTTTTCTGAAGGCATTTGTGTGGAGTGTTGCCTTGTACAGGAGTGAAACATGGACGATAAGCAGTGCGGACAGGAAGAGAATAGAGGCTTTTGAAATGTGGTGCTACAGAAGAATGCTGAAGATTAGGTGGGTAGATCGCATAACTAATGAAGAGGCACTGAACAGAATAGGTGAGAAAAGGAATTTTTGGCATACCCTGACTATAAGAAGGGATCGCTTGGTAGGACACATTCTTAGACATCGAGGAATCGTAAATTTAGCATTGGAGGGAAGTGTGTGGGGTAAAAATCGCAGAGGGAGACCAAGAGACGCGTATAGTAAGCAGATTCAAGTGGATGTTTGTTGCCGTTCTTATGAGGAGATGAAAAGGCTTGCTCAGGATAGACTAGGGTGGAGAGCTGCATCAAACCAGTCTCCGGACTGAAGACCATAACAACAACAATACGAGTGAACTTCTTGTAGCTGAGAACCGATCCGCCGGCCGCGGTGGCCGAGGAGACTGAGGCGCTTCAGTCACGGTCTGCACGGCCACTACGGTCGGGGGTTCGAATCCCCCTCGGGCATGGATATTTGTGCCGTCCTTAGTTGTAGGTAGTTCATAAGTAGTTTGTAAGTTTAGGGACTGATGACCCCGTAGTTAAGTCCCTTAAGCTTAACAAACATTTGAACATTTGAGAACCGATCCCCAGCACCTCCCCTCCGCCTCCCTCACCCCCACCCCCCACCCCCCAACAAAAGTGACACGCGCCGGATATGAAAACGTAATCGCTAGTGTCGTAGCAGTGAGTCATACGATAGACGCATTCGTCAGACGCTGCACAGCAATTCTAGCTCTGGTCGCTGTAATACTCTCGTTTGCACGAAACGACAAATGTAACGGCTATTGAAGTTACAAAGTTACGCGTGAAAATTCGTCATTGATTAGCCCGGAAACTAGGGCCGTCGTTTTAAAACCTGCTAGCCAGTTACTCACGATAGGTTCCTTTACAGCGTACCTTAAAACTTATCAAAATCCATAATTAACAGGTGTGATGATCCTCTCTTTCGTGTTACGTAATTAGAGGATGTACTGCACCGCTTAACGTAGAGATGGGTAAGTAGTAGTTAGAGGGTCAGTACGCGTAACTGAACCCACAGTTAACTAGTTGCCAGTTGAAATTTTCGCCTACTGTAGTCAGATGCGGCAAGGTCAAGACGCCAAGTGCGGAACACAGGTGTCGCGTGGCTAGTGAACATACCGACACAGGCCCCAGTTGACCGGGTGACACCGACGGCGGGGCGGAGTGGGGCGAGAGGCGACGGAGGGGTTTGGGTGGGAGGGGAGGAGGAGGGGAGGGGGCAGGGCGCAGTAGACTGCACGCCGCGCTGGCATCGATCAGAAGGCCGCACAGCGCACTGCAGGCTCACACACACTGCAATACGGGTCAACGGCGGGCCCTCCGCAACACACGCTTCTGTGGCCTTCCTCAGTTCGAACTCGCAACAACGAAATGGCTACTCACTGGATTATCAATAAAACACACAAGACAATAGTACAGTATTCGTTATTTAATGAGCCGGCTTTCGGCTGTTTCGGCATCTTCAGGTACAAGAATATACAGTAAGCATGTGGTTACAAAAGGTTGTAGGTTCAAAGATTTTTAAACTAGTGTATTCAGAATATCTCAATTCATTGACAAAGGTGACAAATGTGTTAGGTCTACAACTGAACTGAGGAAATTATTTCATTGTAATTGTGTAAAATTATTGAACGTAGCTAAAACATCTAACACATTAGATACCAATTACTATATAAAAAATTACAGCATTGTTCTAAGAAGAAACGTGACTGGAACAATAATGTTTGTTGGCGTTCCACAGAAACTGGCTGAACAAAATGATCATATCAATAACATGACTAATATTTGAAAGTATTGGGAGTGAGATTAAACAGAATGAAACAGCTGTGATAATAACTGGCATAAATGTTCAATGTTATTTTCCAAGAACTGTTTTCCAAATGGTCCTCGAATACTTCTGCAAGGATTGGATGAATTGGTATCTCAGAGCTAGATCATCCAACTGTTTAGTGCACCTTGCCATTGAAACGGAAATAATTTTGTGTTCGGTGTATGTGTGCCTAGCCTTCTGTCATCAGTGACAAGTGGGTTAACTCCTGATTTGTCTAGTACGTCTGTGAGAATGTTAAGGCACTCCATACTGCATTAGCCGATAAGTTACTGGCATCACTACTTGCTAGCTTACCATACAGGGCAATCTCTGCTCTCATCTATACGCCGACTGGCAACTTCTGCTAATGAAACAGAAGAGACTGGCGGGTTAGTTAAGATATTGGTCGGGTACTGAGAGTGAGCACGGTACGTATCTCAGTCTGGTGACAAATAACTAAAAGGTGTAAATGACTGAGGTTCAAAGTGCCATATCTCACATCTGTCAGGAAAAGAAAGAAACAATGCAAGCTTCTTTTTTTACGTAACTTATTTGTGAAAGAAAATAAAAAGAAGAAAAATCTGTGACATCAGAGTCTTAATGCTGTCAATCTTATCACTGGAAAAAATTAGACATTAGAAAATAAGAAATATATTAAAAAACGTTATAAGTTCCATACCAGGGACATGTCTAGTTTCAGCTGCCCCCAAGGCAATAAATTTTCTCCTTGATGATGCTAGTACAGATGCACAGCAGCAAAGTTTCAACTAGTAAACCTTTAGTCAGCTTCTCACATCCTTTTCACTTCTTACGATAGAATTACATAATTAAATTAAAGAAAAGCGTCTCTCAGTTTGACTGCTCTTTCTAACACATCACCATTCTTGGGATCAGATGCTGCGAAGTTTCCTGTAGAACTCCGTGAGCTACTAAGAAAAATGTAGTAACATTGTGAACATACTTCCCTGTAAATATATAGTGTCTGTTCTTTCGGAAATAACAGACACAACATAAATATAACTAAGGCGAAACCGGGCACTGACCCCTCAGTGAAGATGGACGCCATGCTCGATCTCTTATGGGAATTGACGAAATACTAATGATAAAGACCAAAGGGTCACTACGTTAGTAGCGTGAGGATAAACTGAGAATTTGCAGCTGACGGGAGGCGTGTTACCTTGACCATTGTGGCCGGGTGGCGTAGTGGTCAGCGTAACTGCGCTGTAAACAGAGGACCCGGGTTAAAATTCCGGTCCATCAAAAATTTTCTTCCTTCCCCACTGATATTTAGTGTCTGTCATTTCTTATAGTCTGGATCTTCCATTATTGCAATCGATAAACATGGCTGATCTTTGAGGTCATCGTCTTTGATCCTTTGAGTACGTTGCCATTTTCACGTTCTTTCTTATAGTCTGGATCTTCCATTATTGCAATCGATAAACATGGCTGATCTTTGAGGTCATCGTCTTTGATCCTTTGAGTACGTTGCCATTTTCACGTTCTTTCGTTTCGGAGTAAGAATTTGTAATAGTTATTTGCAATTGATGACAAGGTAATCATACTGAATTTGGATATGTTATTGCGTCTGTGTTAACAACAACGCTTCAGCACCGACTTTAAAGTCAGAGACATCAATAATTATATAAACTGGAATTTAGTGTTCAAATGTTCAAATGTTTGCATAGCATATGGGACTTAACTACGGGGTCATCAGTCCCTAAACTTACAAACTACTTATGAACTAACTAAGACTAAGGACAGCACAAATATCCATGCCCGAGGGGGGATTCGAACCCCCGACCGTAGTGGCCGTGCAGACCGTGACTGAAGCGCCTCAGTCCCCTCGGCCACCGCGGCCGGCGGAATTTAGTGGAGTAGCCTTACATGACTCTACAATGTTGTGTAAATTTTTGTGTAGAAATGACCTTACTTATCTTTCCTCGCTTCTTCATGTTTACATAATCTTCCTTTCAGTACGAAGATATTGTATTGACACTAATACATGCCTGTGACATAAACATAGCAACAGGTTAAAGGAGGCCTCGATTTATTGCACTGGAATCTCCAAAGAGAAGCACTGTTTAGCAAAGAGACATCTAGTAACGAATGTTTTGGGACATTTAATACAAGACTTCACACTTGGAACTAATCTATGGACGGACGTGCAAATGTTTTGAGCACTAAAAATGCTTTTCGAGAAAAAATGGCACTTAGAACGTCTGGCATTTCATCTCTTCAATTCAACAACATCAGTATAGCAAATTGAGATGTCTACCACCGTAATAAATTTCTTCAAAAATATAACGTACTCCCTTATTACTGTAGTATACCTGGTGTCATTTTTGTGGCAACGATTCGAACTGTTGCATGTTTGTTAAACAAAATCGCCATCATTATTACAAATAGTTAAACAAACTGACAGCACTTTTGCGTGTAGATTTCATGGAATCAACAGAATCATTTCAACAATGAAGGTGGTTTATACTCATGAAAATAAGTATTTATAAAATACAACAAGGTGTTTTATGTATTTGTTACCGTTTCAGCTGTATTCATTCCGAAATATTAAACTCGCTTTTTAATGAGGTGTTATTGATATGGTGTCTGGTCTTTTGGACATGTCCGATAGATCAGACACCATTAGTTATCATTAACGGCAGTAATTTGAATTTTCAACTTTGCCGTTAAATTTATTTCAATGCACTGAAATGATCTAAATGTTTATATATTTAGAATTTGTAAAAATACGGTCGTTAATGTCAACTAATGGTGCCTGTTCTATCGGACATGTTTAGATTAGATAAGATTAAATATTGTTCCAAAGATTATAAATACAACATTTGGCAATGATGTTGAACATGTCAGTTTAATAAAAGGTGTATATACATGACACTGTAAAGATTTTTTTAGTGGAATTATTAAGTTTTATATAAAAATTCATCTAATGTGTAGAAGGAGTTACCAATCAGAGATTCTTTTAATTTCTTTTTAAATGCTAGGTATGTATCTGTCAGACTTTTGATGCTACATGGTAAGTGACCAAAGACTTTCGTGGCAGCATAAGTCACTCCTTTCTGAGCCAAAGTTAGATTGGATAGGAAGGTCACTCTGTTGCTACTTTTGAATACGGTGTGATTGTTAATAACAAATTTAATAAGTGAATACATATATTGTGAAGCTACTGTGAAGATACCTAGATCCTTAAATACATGTCTGCAGGATGATCTTGGATGGGCTCCAGAAGTTATTCTGATTATACGCTTTTGTGCAATGAATATTTTTTACTCAATGTTGAATATACCCTGAATATGATCCCATACAAAAGCAACGAATGAAAATTGGCATAGTAAGCTAATTTATTGAGATGTATATCACCAAAAATTGCAATGACCCTGGTAGCATAAGTAACTGAACTCAAACGTTTCAGCAGATGTTCAACGTGTTTCCTCCAATTCAGTCCCTGTTCAGTGCAGCATCATCATCATCATCATCATCATCATTAGAGACTGATGCCTTTCAGCGTTCAGTCTGAAGCAAAGTACCTCTAATAAAATTCCTCCATGATCCCCCATTCAATACTAACATTTATGCGTCGTCTGATGTTATGCCTTTCACTTCAAAATCATTCTGCACCGAATCTAAGTACCTTCTTCTTCGTCTACCTCGACTTCTCTTACCCTCCACTGACGCGCTCAAGAGTCTCTTAGGTAACCTTGCTTCTGCCATGCGTGTAACATGACCCCACCATCTCAGTCTGTTCGCTCTAACTGCTTTATCTATGGTGTTCATTCCCAGATTTTCTTTCATTTCTTCATTATGGACACCCTCCTGTCATTGTTCCCATCTATTGGTACCTGCAATCATTCTTGTTACTTTCATATCTGTAACCTCTACCTTATGAATAAGGTAATCTGTATCCACCCAACTTTCACTCCCATACAACAAAGTTGGTCGAAAGATAGAGCGGTGCACTGCTAACTTAGTCTTGGTACTTACTTCCTTCTTGCAGAAGAGAGTAGATCTTAGCTGAGCACTCACTGCATTAGCTTTGCTGCACCTCGATTCCAGTTCTTTCGCTATGTCGCCATCCTGTGAGAAAATACATCCCAGGTACTTGAAACTGTCTACCTGTTCTAACTTAGTTCCTCCTATTTGGCACTCAATCTGATTGAATCTCTTTCCCACAGACATTACTTTCGTTTTGGAGATGCTGATCTTCATATCATAATCCTTGCACCTCTGATCGAGCTCTGAAATATTAGTTTGCAACCTTTCAATCGAATCGGCCATCACAACTAAGTCATCCGCATATGCGAGACTGCTTATTTTATTTTCACCTACTTTAATCCCGCCCTGCCAGTTTACTGTTTTCAACATATGATCCATGAATAGTATGAACAACAGTGGTGACAGGTTACAGCCTTGTCTTACCCCTGAAACTACCCTAAACCATGAGCTTAATTTGCCATCTACTCTAACTGCTGCCTGACAGTCTACGTAAAGCCCTTTAATTGCCTGCAGAAGTTTGCCTCCTATACCATAATCTTGAAGAACTGACAGTAGCTTCCTCCTACGGACACGGTCATAAGCCTTTTCCAGATCTATGAAACATAGATACAATTCCCTGTTCCACTCATAGCACTTTTCCATTACCTGCCGTAGGGTAAAGATCTGGTCCTGACAGCCTCTAAGAGGCCTAAACCCACACTGATTTTCATCTAATTTGTCCTCAATTAATACTCGCACTCTCCTTTCAACAATACCTGAGAATATTTTGCTACAACGCTAATTAAGGAGATACCTCGATAGTTGTTGCAATCTTTTCTGTTTCCATGTTTGAAAATTGGCGTGATTACCGCTTTCGTCCAGTCAGACGAAACCTGTCCCGATTCCCACGCCTTTTCAATTATCCTGTGTAACCATCTGAGACCTGATATTTCACTGTATTTGACGAGTTCCGGCTTAATTTCGTCCACCCCAGCCGCTTTATTGGACTGTAATCTACTGACCATTTTCTCCACTTCCTCAAATGAGATCCTGTTTCCATCGTCGTTCCTATCCCATTCTACCTGAAAATCTGATACATCATTGAACGTTTCACCTACATTGAGCAATTCTTCAAAATATTCCCTCCATCTGCCCAAGGCATCCACAGGATTGACTACCAGCTTTCCTGACCTGTCCAAAACACTTGTTAATTCCTTCTTCCCTCCCTTTCGAAGATTGCTAATTACGCTCCAAAATGGTTTTCCCGCGGCTTGGCCCAGAGATTCTAGCTTGTTTCCGAAGTCTTCCCACGATTTCTGTTTGGATTCTGCAATTATCCGTTTGGCTTTGTTTCTTTCTTCAACATAACTTTCTCTGTCTGCCTGATTTCTAGTATGTAGCCATTTTTGATATGCCTTCTTTTTCTTTTTACAGGCTGCCTTGACTGTGTCATTCCACCAGGCTGTCTGCTTCTTCCTACCTTTACACACTACTGCTCCAAGACATTCTCTAGCTGTTTCCAGTAGTGTGTCCCTGTACCTTGACCATTCCTCTTCCAGTGACTGTAAATCATTACATTCAACTAACTGGTACCTTTTCGATATCCATGTTATGTATTTGTGCCTAATTTCCTTGTCTTGAAGCTTCTCCACTCTTATCCTTCTAACATGGACCTGACTTTCTGCTCTTTTGGCCTCACAAAACCAATTTCACTGCAGATTAAATAATGATCAGTATCATCAAAGAACCCCCTGAAAACTCGTGTGTCCTTTACTGTTTTCCTGAATTCCTGGTCTGTTATTATATAGTCAATGATAGTTCTGGTTCCCCTTCCTTCCCACGTATCGCGGTGAATGTCCTTATGCTGTTCAGTGCAAACACCTAAAAATTTTGAATATTCTACCTTAGCTACAGATTTCTCTTCAAAATTTATATTTATTAATAGTGTCTACACGTTTACTGTATGTTCAAAAGAACAGACACTATATCAGTAATTGTATATATGTCCCCAACAGGATATTGCCAGCCGCGCGGGAGTAGCCGAGCGGTCTGAAGCGCCACGTTGCGGATCGCGCGGCCTCCCACGTCGGAGGTTCGAATCCTCCCTCGGGCATGGATGTTTGTGTTGTCTTTAGTATTATGAGTAGTTTGTAAGTTTAGGGACTGATGACCCCGCAATTAAGTCGCATAAGCTTTACAAACATTTGATATTGCCAATTTCAATGCGGACGCATTAAACAAAAAGTTTGGTTAAGGCGATTGATGGCTTGAAGCTGGAAATCCGGCTTCGAATACCGATCCAGCACAAATTTACAACTTCGCCGTTGAATTAATTTCGGTGCCCTGACGGTCCGAAATGTTTCTATAGTTCGAATGGGTGCGCTTCGATTGCACAGTGGTAGAGTGCCAGACTACAAATCCGAAGGTCGCGGGTTCGATCCCCGCCAGGTCCTAGGATTTTTATCTGTCACTTTCCACTTCTTTCACATCTGGTATTAAAGTTCATGTGAAAAATACTGAGTAGCACCGTGGTTCGGAACCCACGTTAAACTGTAGGTCCCCCTACAACTGGTTGGGTGAGTCAGTTCGAAGGTCGGAGGAAGGCAACGGAATACCACCTCCAAACAGGACCATGCCTAGTAAAGCACTGTGGTGTTCAAACAAATCTTCGGATTGATGACTGCTTTACCTTTTTTATGCTGACGTTAAAAATTCTCAATATTACTCTACACTACATTATATTCACAGATCTTGGCAATCGAAGTGTATCCCATGGGTGGGTTTCCTTGTAAGTTGTTCGGACCGTAGAAAAGTTTTCCCTGAAGAAGAAACGTATATCAGGAGACATGACTATACAGTGGCACTGAAGATGATTCTGTGATAAGAAGAAACTAAACTCGCGAAGCGCAGTTGCACAGTAGCGTGCATAACTTAGAAATCGTTAATAATATAAGCAATACAAAACGATATAAATGAAACGATGCTTTTGAGGACGTCTTCCAATAAGACTGCGAATAAAGCAGTCAACAATCCGAAGATTGGTTTCAACACCACAGTGCTTTACTAGGCATGGTCCTGTTTGGAGGTGGTATGTCGTTGTCTCCCTCCGACCTTCAAACTGACTTACCCAGCCAGTTATAGGGGGACCTACAGTTTAACGTGGGTTCCGAACCACGGTGCTACTCGGTATTTTTCACATGAGCAATACTGCCAGATGTGAAAGAAGTGGAAAGTGACAGATAAAAAACCGAGAACCTGGCGGTGATCGACCTTTGAATATGTAGTTTGGCACTCTACCACTGGGCAACCGAGGCGCACAGGACTGCGAATACTGGAACAAGAGAGACAGTGAGAGAACGGTGCGGACGCGACTAAGGAGCAGTTAACTGAGGGAGACGTGGGTAATGGGAGGACGGTGATTCGCTTTCTCTGCTGGGCTTTGTGCAACTCGGCAGTGACCGCGACGGTGACGGCGTGATATCGCCACCAGCAATAACCTCGGCTCTCACTTGCAGACTGGCCTCTCGCAACACCGGCTCCGCTCACGCCTCTACAAAGAAGAGGGAAAGAATGTTAGGGCGACAGCGTGCTCATTAGACAGGCTGCCGCACTCACGCTGCTAATTAAGGTTCCAGCTTACGGTCCGAACAACTTACAAGGAAACCCACCCATGGGATACACTTCGATTTTCAAGATCTGTGAATATAATGTGGAGAATTTTTAACGTCACCATACAAATTAGAAATGTAGAAACATTTTGGCCGGTCTGGGCACTGAAATAAATTCAACGGCGAAGTTGAAAATTTGTGCTGGATCGGTATTCGAAGCCGGTTTCCAGCTTCGAGCCAGCAATCGCCTTAACCAAATTTTTGTTTTTGTTTTTTGTTCTTCAGGTATGTCGAAGGTTTGCGGTTGTTTGTTGATGTTCGTCTGACTCAGTTTTTTATTACAGAGGGGGTTGCTCCACCGCGCCAGCCAACAATTAGGTTATCCAGGCACGCTTTGATTTCTGCCTAAATTCTCAACTTATTGCACACTACGATGGGTAATACCCTCTGTCCATTAGTTCCTATTGCTCCGAGCCTATACTGGATTCCCGCAAGGAATCTAGTGTATTAATGCGTCCGCATTGAAATTGGCAATATCAAATGTTCAAATGTTTGTAAAGCTTATGGGATTTAACTGCGGGGTCATCAGTCCATAAACTTACAAACTACTCACAATATTAAATGCAGTCCGGGAAGTAAAGAAGCATTAGCTCGGGGCCCCGTGCTCGCTACGCACGTAATCACGAAAGATTCGTGAGCCCCCTGGGAGAGGGGAGGGGGGGGGGATAATAATACTGTCGAGTTGCACAAAGCCCAGCAGAGATAGCGAATCACCGTCCTCCCATTACCCACGTCTCCCTCAATTAACTGCTCCTTCATCGAGTCCGCACCGTTCTCTCACTGTCTCTTTTGTTCTAGTATTCGCAGTCCTATTGGAAGGCGTTCTCAAAAGCGACGTTACATTTATATCGTTTTGTATTATTTATATTATTAACGATTTCTAAGTTATGCACCCTACTGTACAACCGCGCTTCGCGAGTTGAGTTTCTTCTTATCACAGAAGCATCTTCAGTGGCACTGTGTAGTCATGTCTCCTGATATACGCTTCTTGTTCAGGGAAAACGTTTCTGCGGTCACCGGCAAGTGTTCATCAGATACAAGCGAATTGTCAGAAGTGCCCCAGGTGTGGTGTCGCACAAGTACAAAGTGCGCGCCACCTACTTTCGCCGCGCGCCGCCATGCATGCACGGCGCGGCGTTCTTACGACGACAGCCACGAGCGCCCTCTGCTGCAACCCCGCTCGTGGCCACCACGGAAAGACATCGTTCACTTGAGACTGAGTTAGCAACCAGTTAGGACCTTCGTAATCAGATAGGCACCAGTGAAGACTTTGCTATCGTACAGGCACTAGGCAGGCCTCTAACAACTATGTATCAACATTCTGCAGTACTATGTAAAAGTTAAGTATTGTTACATTCTGTGCAATATATATCTCTTTCTAATTTACTCTAGTGTTTGTAGTTTCTGGCTGCTCCCCTCCGTACCTGCACCGGCGTGCTGTCTTTGTTACTGTGTCGGTCTCGTTCCACTCGGCCACCGACACCTACGACGAGGCTGGGACACAAAAGCGGCGACGAAGTTGGGACACAAAACCAGGGAAATGGGATAGGATAGTTATTATTCTTTACATATACATAGCGGTCCAAGGGTTGGGTTGTTTGTTTGGGTTAGGGGGACTAAACTACTGAGGTTATCAGTCCCCGGTGGGGAGGGGAAGGAGTGAGGATAGGAAAGGAGGGGACGGGGAAAGGAAATGCAGTCCGGGAAGTAAAGAAGAAAGGAAGACTGCATTAGCTCGGGGCCCCGTGATCGCCACGCACGTAATCACGAAAGAACCGTGAGCCCGCTGGGAGGGGGGAAGGGAAAATATGTCAAACATGTTCAAATGTTTCTAAATCTAAGGGGCTTAACTACGTTGCTCAACAGTCCCTAGGCTTAGATACTACTTACACTAACTTAAAGTAACTTATGCTAAGGCTAGCATACACACACACACACACACACACACATGCCCGAGGGAGGACTCGAACCCCCGACGGCGAACCGCAGCTGGGCGTCTTAAGTGCTCATGGCTATTCTGCCGTGGTTGTCAACCATGAAAAGGCAGGTAGAGAAGACCGATTTTTTTTTTTGTTTTAGTTAAAATGTTCTATTGTTTGTAGAACTTATGGGACTTAACTACGGGGTCATCAGTCCCTAAACTTACAAACTACTTATGAACTAGCTAAGACTAAGGGCGGCACAAATATCCATGCCCGAGGGGGGATTCGAACCCCCGACCGTAGTGGCCGTGCAGACCGTGACCTGAGCGCCTCAATCCCCTAGGCCACCGCGGCCGGCGGAGAAGACCGAAAGAAGCAGATTTCGTATTGGAATGTGTCGTCGGTATACAGAAGTATAAAAGAAAGGAACCGAATGGGGAAGTAAAGACAAAAAAATCGCACTGACGTGTTTTACGGCCCACTTTACATTTGTAGTTTTGTAAGTTTTTGCAAACATTTCGAACCAAAATAATCATCTAAATAATAAAAAAATTTGGTGATACGATTACGACTCTACTTTTGTGGTAATATCTATCCACCCAACACGTAATATTCTTTCTGACCTTTTAACAAACAGCCAAAAGTATATGATATTTGAGTTTAGCTTTGACAAACATTCTCTTTTTTGAACTTTTATCTCTTTGAAGTAACATTTTAATATCTCTCCCACATTTTCATTATATTTTTCCGTTAAAATATTATCACCTGTCTTGTCTTGGTAGTTCAAAGTTTACTTTCATTGTCTGTACTGGCTACGAATGACTATAACTTGGAACGAACGTAGCGTACATTTGGCGATCGGACGAGTGACTATAGCCTGGATGGAACACAGCGTACATTTGGCATTCGTAAATAAGCACGTCACAGCCCTCGCCCGAAAATCTTTTGCGTACGCCATCTTGCTTTCTCTACTTGATGATTTTCTTATTATTGTCATTTCAAAGCAATGGCACACTGGCAATTATCAAAAACACGTCCTTCTTAGGACAATGACTTATAATATAATGTTGGTTAGTTGTTTAACACTTGCCATCGATGGCACGAGAATTACGGATTACTCTCGCAGGCGAAGAATTAGTTTGATGATGTACGAACACGTTAGACGGTGGTTCGGAACTGGCGAGGCGCGGTTGCTCAGCGCGCTCGGTCAGAGGGTTGCCGGCATAGTAGCTCGACGCTCTCAGTAACGAGAGAACTCAGTTATCCGAAACGATCAAAATAGGACAAAACAAACCAACGTCCACAAAGTACCCGTTGAAACCGACGAACCAATCGAAAGAGAGAACGAAAGACGGTTCAACTAACACCATCTGAAGAGAAGGCCTGTGCGCTCCCGTGCCACGTCACGCAGAGTAGGTCGCGATCGCGTAGCTCACTGGCTGGCCGATGTGAGGCGGTGGGCTGTGCCCCATCAGCCAGCCAGTGAGCCACGAGATCGCGACCTACTCTGCATGACGTTACGTGGGACGACAGTGCTCAGGCCTTCTCTTCAGACGCCATCTGTAATAAAAAAAACGGAGTAAAATTCTCAACGAACAACCCAGAACAAATATGAACAAACGACTGTAAAGCATCGATCTCATTCCAGAAAAAAAAGAAGAAAATAATTATGTATATATAACCACCACTGTCAATTTTTTGGCCCAATTTATTTCTCCTCTTGCTTCCTAAAAGGTTTCCGCACACTCTTGTTAACTGAACAGAACTATATTCTGCAAGATTCCTAATTGTGCAAAGGTAACAGCACTTTCTCTGAAAAGTGCATTTGTTCTGTTTCGAGAATATGCCATGAAATACATAGCAACGAATTATAAACACACACTTCTTTATCACATGTATATAAACTGGCGAGATACTGTTACAATGACTGTTGTAAAAGACGAGTTATGTGGTATTCAGTATTACCACACTTATTCCGTTTGTGATATTAACTGTAAAAGAAAACATAATCACCGTTTGAAATAGAATATTTGCTCTTTGTTTTAGTGCAGAACTAAGTAACATGAACGAAGACATATCTGAACTACAGGAAAGGTAATACCATCTACGTTAAAAGCGTCCATAGCTACCATGTCAAAGACAAACATTTTAGTAGATGCATTGATTCTAATTAATGAATTTCAATATATTCCATAAATAGTGAATAAAAGCTTAGAAAAACAGTAAACAAGGAAATTTGGTGCAATGTATGCACTTCCCTTCCGCTTCATTAAGCAACTACACTTGCCATAGAAATCTAGGACTTCCTTTATATACGAAACTACCTGTATCAGCACGTTGATCAGAATGTTGATTATTACAGTATCCTCCCAGTTTACGTGCATATGCTTCAGAGGACCATTGTTCAATTCGTTGTTACGTATTTCACGGCATGTTCACAAAATAGAACAAACACGCGTTTTAGAAGGAGCATTCTTACATATGCACAACTCTAAACATTGAAGAACATAGCTCTATTTAATTAATAAGAATGCCCGAAACCCTTTTAGGGAAAAAGAATTTTGGGGCAGCGGCGGGTTCCGAACCACTGACCCTGTAGATTACAATCCAACGCGATGCCCACTACACCACGGCTAGTAACTAGAATATGTGTGCTATAATGTCGTACTATTGACGGCATATTTTGACACTAGATTATCATTCATCGTACGAAGAACAACGTGTTTTTGTTAATTCTTCAGTGCGCCATTGCTTTGAAATGACAACGTGTGAGTTACAATAAGAAAATCGTCAAATACGCAACGCAAGATGGCCTATGCCAGGGAGAGTTCTGGGCGTGGAATGTCACGTGACATCTCCGAACGGCTGGTTTTCGTTAACTCAACGGAGGGTGTCAAATCTCCGTTATTTTTGCAAGTATCTCTCAAACGGTACGAGATATGAAAAACACATAAGAGAGCAAAGTTTCAGAGACTTTTCTACAGACTATTACTCAATTTTTGTGCCAGATGAATAGTTTATTTGTAATTAAAATTACATTACAAACGGCTTTTTTTCTGTGTTACAAACGTATTTTTTGTATTTATGTCTGTAAAATTTGGTGCTGATCGGTTTAACGGTCCGACCTTAAAAGTAGGAACAAGTTACAGACATACAAACATCATCACGCCGTTATTTCTGCAAATATCTCTGCAACGATGCAAGATATGAGAAAAACATACCAGAGAGAAGTAGTAGAGAATTTTCCCCTCTACAAATTAGGTTATTCAATTTTCGTGTCAGACGAACGGTTCGTTTGCAATTACAATTACATTAAAAACGGCTTTGTTTTACTAACGTATTTTTTGTCCGAAAAATGTGAAAAAGAGAGGTTCTGGTCTCTGGCGGCCTATAATTATGTCTGTAAAATTTGGTTCTGGTCGATTGAACGGTTCGACTTAAAAAGTGGGAACATGTTACAGATAGACAGATATCCCGAAATCGCTGTTATTTTTGGAAATATCTGTGAAACGATACGAGATATGAAAAAAAAGGACACAAGAGAACAAAGTTGTAGAGAATTTTCTCCTCTACAAATTCGGTTATTCAGTTTTCGTGTCAGGTGAATGGTTAAGCCGTTTTGGCCCACTTTAGGCTACGGTAGTAATACTAAAAGTGGGCCTTTGCGATCGTCTTTTGACAGCTCGAAATTTAAATTAAAATAACGGCTTAACTATTCATCTGACACGAAATTTGAATAACCGAATTTGTAGAGGAGAAAATTCTCTACAACTTTGCTCTCTTATGGTTTTTTTTATATCTCGTAGCGTTTCAAACATTTTTGCAAAAATAACGGCGATTTTGAGATGTATGTCTGTCTGTCCGTAACGTGTTCCCTGTTTTTAAGACGAACCGTTCAACCGATCAGCAACAAATTTTACAGACGTGATTTTAGGCCAGAACCTCCTTCTTGCAAATTTTTCGGACAAAAAATAAGGTAGCAATACCAAAAAAGCCATTTGTATTATAATTTTAACTGGAAACGAACCGTTCATCTGACACTAAAATTGAATAACCGAATTTGTAGAGGAGAAAATTCTCTACAACTTAGCTCCCTTACGGTTTTTCATATCTCGTATCGTTTGAGACATATTTGTAAAAATCACGGAGATTTGACACCATCAATTGAATTAACGAAATCCAGCCGTTCGGAGATGTCACGTGACATTCCTCGCCCAGAACTCTCTCTGGCATACGCCATCTAGCGTTGCGTTTTTGACGATTTTCTTATTGTAACTTACACGTTTTCATTTCAAAGCAATGGCGCACTGAAGATTTAACAAAAACACATCGTTCTTCGTACGATAAATGATAATCTAGTGTCTACAAATGCCATGTTAGCATCAGTTGACAACGGCCATCAATAGTATGAGATTAAAGGACTCAGATTTCCATTGATAGCCGTAGTGTAAAATCTCCAATCCCACCGGGAATCGAACCCGGGCCCTCTGCTTGGAAACTCACCACGCTGCCCACTGGATTACCGAAGCGGGCGTAAGTCAAGAGATGCTGTATAAGGAGAATGCCTTGAGATATGGCTTCCAGCACGGCGTGTGAGAAACGTGAGACCTGCGATTCACGCGAGCCGGCCGCGGTGGCCGAGGTGACTGAGGCGCTCCAGTCACGGTCAGAACGGCCACTACGGCCCGGGGTTCAAATCCCCCCTCGGGCATGGATATTTGTGCCGTCCTAGTTTGTAAGTTTAGGGACTAATGACCCCGTAGTTAAGTCCCATATGCTTTACAAACATTTGAACATTTTGATTTTTGATTCACGCGATCATTGTTTCCTGAATCAATCCTGGTTCGATCGGAGGAGTCAGAGTAACTCATTACCATTGAACTCAGAATGTGTTCTGTGGTTCTACAACTGACCGCAAGTAGAGTACTTCCATGACATAAGCAGCTCGACAACGGCAGACTGTTATGTGCCGGCATCTACGAGTAGTGGCCCAAGGACAGCGACATCGCTACTACGAGACAATTTGTTGGGCGTCCGCGCCTCATTACAGAACGTGGAGGTTGGAGACTTGCCCGCCCTATAAAGCAGGATAAGCGGCGTGTCTGCCAGACTTGATGACACAGCACGACGATGGAGCATGCCTAAAGCCCTTTCTACACGGAAAGTGAGAGCCTACGAGATTACCCATGATGCACCGGTCACGCCGTCCGCGTACCGTGTAGAGGCGTTCACTTGCACAACATGCAGACATACGATTGCTAGTAGAGGGAATAGGATGGATCCTATTCTCACGCGTATGGAAGCGCTTCGCGCATGCGCAGACGACCGAATGGGGATCCCAGCTGACAAACGAAGCCAAGTCGGGAATTTGTTTGAGAATGTGTACTTGTCTCCTAATCAGAGGAACGTAGGTTTTCGACTTAGTCGTTAAGTATTTTAGGAGGTGATACTATAGAGGAATTGTATTAAAAATTTAATATAACCTGTGTACAATTTTTATTGAATACAGAGCTATAGCTGTTAATATTAAATCCAAACAAACGTAGATCAAATGTAAATCAAGAAATTTTAACCGATTTATCCGTCGGTTCTTGGTAGTACAACATCACACTTACTTAAAAGTAGTATTGTGTGTATGTTCCATACGTTCATTTCCACTTAGTTACTCGGTTTTCGGCTTACTAGGATATATTCAGGCTTTAAACTACATCGAAAATCGGTTATTTAAATAAAAGTCAGTATGGTGATCTACCACGAACCGACGAAAGAATCAGTTAAAATATCCAAATCATTTTGTTGTACATACCAAGAGCTGTATCTCTGTACCCAATAAAAATTGGACACACGTTATATGAAATTTTAACTGCAAATCGTCTTTATTACCATCTTCTAAAATATTTGCTATTTTTCCTGAAACATGCTGTAGTTAAAAGATGAAATATTTGTTTTTGTTAGCATTATTTGTAGCTTAATCAAAGTGAAAGGTCTGCGTATAGACACCTGAGCTTGTTCATCATTCACATAGGCGCCTCAAACCGCAGGGGCTGGAAGTATGTAACCGCATTTTATAATGAGGACGTTAACACATATGAGCGACGTAGTTACGCATGAACTGCACGTAAACAATTAAATAAAGTTTCACAGTGGCACTCTAAAACAAATGTTTTAATCGTCACAACATATCATACAGTTTCGAAAAGTGATGTTAACGCGCCGGCCGCGGTGGCCGAGGGAACTGAGGCGCTTCAGTCACGGTCTGCACGGCCAATACGGTCGGGGGTTCGAATCCCCCCTCGGGCATGGATATTTGTGCCGTCCTTAATATAAGGTAGTTGATAAGTAGTTTGTAAGTTTAAGGACTGATGACCCCGTAGTTAAGTCCCATAATCTTAACAAACATTTGAAGATTTTGATGTTAACGCGGCGATTCATTTGCTGTAAGTTGACAACAAATGAAGTACACGCGTGAATCAGACGACTCAGAAAATGCGTACCGTTTGAACCCTTCTTTGTAGTTCGACGGTCTATCGCCAGGGGCACTGCAGCTGACAACGAATTCGTTGTGCATGTTGCACGTCTCGTATAGAAAGGGCTTAAGTGTTTCGAGTTCACCGATCAGCGCACATCGCTGAACTTTGGTAAAGAAACAAGCAAAGAAGATTAGGGTTTAACGTCCCGTCGAGAACATGGGGAGACGGAGGGGGAAGGAAACTGGCCGTGGCTGTTTGAAAAGACCCATAGCAATATTCGCCTGGAGCGATTTAGAGAAATCTACTAAAAATCACATGTGGATGGCTGGAGGGGGATGTGAACCTCAATCCTACCGAGTACGAGTTGAGTCTGCTAACCATGTGCGACATTGCTCGGTTGCAGACGACCAGTACATTTTCCCGTGTTGACACAAACGTGATTGTATATTACGATTTCAGTGGGTGCTGTATGATAGAAGTGGCTCACCGGAAACGTGTTGCCTAGTTGGGTCAATCGCGCTTCTTATTACATATGGTCCAAGAAATTGTCCGAATGTGCATCGTCCTAGCGATCGCTGCTTCGAAATATACATCCTGTTACAGACGTACATTCGTAGAGCTAATGCTATGCTGCTGTGGTAAAAGTAATGTCGTCTACATCTACATAAATCACTTTGAAGTGCATGGCAGAGGGTTCCTCGAACCGCTTTTATGATATTTCTCTACCGTTCCATTCTCAAATAGTGCGCGGAAATAAGGAACACCTAATTATTTCCGTTTTCGATCTGTTTCAAAATTCTTAAACTAATCGAAGGACAATACACACGACCATGCTTCCGTATGTCGGTGGGTGCTAACAAAAGACGTTCGCATTCTGAAGAGAAAGTTCGTGAAAGAAATTTTGCAAATAAATCTGGCCGCAAAGAATAACGCCTTTCTTTTAATGATTTCCACCCCAACTCGTGCATCATTTCCCCTGTATCGCGATAATACAAAAAAAAAGTTGCCCTTCTCTGAACTTTCTCGAAATCGTCTGTCAGTCCAACCTTGTGTGGATCCCACAGTGCGCAGCAATACTCCAAAATAGGACGCACAAGTGTAGTGAAGGCAGTTTCTTTAATAGAACTGTTGCATCTTTTAAGTGTTCTGCTAATGAAACGTAGTCTTTGGTCCGCCTTCACTACAATATTTTCTATGCGTTCTTTCCAATTAAATTGCTCGTAATTGTTATTCCTAGGTATTTAGTTGAATTGAAAGCCTATAGTTTTGACTGATTTATCGGATAAATGAAGTTTAACGGATTTATTTTAGTGGTTATATGGATGACTTCACACTTACCATTATAAAATGTGTTATTAATAACCCAACCCAATTCAAAAGTGTTATCAGCGTGCATAACCAAAACATTAGGATAGAGGATGATCTTCACTACTCAAGGTGAAATCTAACTTTGGCCCAGAAACTATGCTGCCACAAAAGTTTTTGGTGACTTGCCAAATAGCATCAAAAGTCTGACAGTTGGCAAACTTCCATTTGGAAACAAAAGACTTTTTGAATGACAAGTCCTTCTATTTATTTTATGGATTTTTAAATACAAATTAGTGATTTTACAAAAAATATGAAGAAACACAAAACAAACAAATATTAATAAATAAAAGAATACATTTCTTCAAACATCATGTAAATATGTATTTTATTAACCTGACTTTTTAACAAGCACTGATATAATTTTGGAATCCCAGCATGTATCTGTGCGCTTCGTCACCAAGGTAGTTGGGTGCAACAATTCAAAAGCGGCCGGCCGCGGTGGCCGAGGGGACTGAGGCGCTCCAGTCACGGTCTGCACGGCCACTACGGTCGGGGGTTCGAATCCCCCCTCGGGCATGGATATTTGTGCCGTCCTTAGTCTTAGCTATCTCATAAGTAGTTTGTAAGCTTAGGGACTGATGACCCCGTAGTTAAGTCCCATAAGTTCTACAAACATTTGAACATTTGAATTTGAATTCAAAAGCGTCACTGTTAATTTGTTAACAGTTGAAAAGTCAATACTTGACGGAATAATACAGGGCTAATGATGTTGTAAATCCACACCATACAGGACTTCCGCACCATGCAATAGGGTTTCCACAGTGGTTTTGGTATTTAATTGCCGAGCGGTCTAAAGCGCCTCGCTGCGGAGCGCGCGGTTGCGCGCCGTCGGAGGTTCGAGTCCTCCATGGGGCATGGGTGTGTGTTTGTGTGGTTCTTAGGTTAGTTTACCTTAGATTAAGTAGTTTGTAAGCTATGGACTGATGACCACGCAGTTTGGTCCGATAGATTTACAAACATTTGAACGTTTTAACATTTGAACAGACTCTTCATCCCGTATATTTTGTCGTTGTGCATAAACATTATCTGGCAAGCATTTCCTGCTATGAGGCAAGAAAGAAAAAAAGGTAGCTACATCAGTGGTCTTAATGAAAGAAAAAACTTTAGTTGCCCAAAACCAAAAGAGTACATCCGACCATTTAATCGCACAGGGTTTTCTTCTTCGGCACACAACGGCCCTTTCTTTTGTGAAAAATGGGTCTTTAGTGTATCTGTTGTGTCTGCGAAAAGTCAGCATCAATAGAGCGGCGGAACTTAACCTCGCTTCCAAATGGAAGGATCAGCACCTTATGCTCTCACATTATGAGACACTCCAAGAGGTTGGGACTTAATAAAGGATATTTTCGCAAAGACTGTTGATTAAAAGCTTGATGCCATCTCTTCCCCTCCCCCTGGTGTGGGAATAGTCGTGTGGTTCTAGATGCCTCGTTAGGGACTGCGCGGCCACTCGCGTCGGAGGTTCGAGTCCTCCTTCGGGCACGGATGTTTGTGTTGTCCTTAGTATAAGTTAGTTTAAATATTTTGTAAGTCTAGGGAATGATGACGACAGCAGTTTGGACTCTTAGGGGTACTAACATTTCATCCATATCTTGGTGGAGAAAACATTTTGCCGGCCGCGGTGGCCGAGGTGACTGAGGCGCTACAGTCACGGTCAGCACGGCCACTACGGTCGGGGATTCGAATCCCCCCTCGGGCATGGATATTTGTGCCGTCCTAGTTCGTAAGTAGTTCATAAGTAGTTTGTAAGTTTAGGGACTGATGACCCCCTAGTTAAGTCCCATAAGCTTAACAAACATTTGAACATTTAGAAAACATTTTCCTAAAAAACATTCTAAACTAGCTCCTTGTCGACCAGCACAGGACAAGCGTGCCTCAGTGACCTCGACTACGGAGGCGGTTCGATGCTATCATTTTATCCATTATGCATACTACAAGAACCTCCGTGACTGCGGTAAAAATATGAATGGTGAATAATTACGGTAATAGGTGATTTTAATTAACACCTATTCAAGCTATCACTGCTTTCGAATCGCAAAGTTCATCAGATGGCGCGCATGTTTTTAAAACACTACTGAATTTTCCTATTGCAGGGCATTAGCATTTGTCCCGAGACATTGTAGACAACACAATTTTTTCATTGCACATTCGTGACGTTTGTAGTACAACAGGTGTGTAAATCTAAACTTTCGATGAAAATTGAAAAAAGAAAAATGGTTGAATACTATCTTTCCATAAATTTGATATGAGGAACGTATGTTAGGTTCTCGTTGTGCAATGCAATCATATAAGCTATTCATGTACGTACCGACTTCATGAGACTCACAGAAATCAGGCCATCACACGCTTTATGCCACAATTGTAAAATGTTCACCGTTAATTTAACATGGAACATATCTCATATGTTATATGTAGTAAGGTGTAGCATGAGGCGAAACTCTGATGACATCCAGCTTATAAACTCAGTTTCATTACAAGGAATTCGCGAAATTCAGGTGATTTCTATTTCTTTTCCTAAAAACTGTCCCCATTATTGAGGTGCTTATAGGATCGTGTATCAGTTGTTATACAGGTTGGTGCAAAAGTCATTGGACAGTTAGATAAAAGAAAATATGAGTAACAGCAAGATGTAGAACAGTGGGACGTTTTAACCCGTTACGTTTTAATTGAAGGTTCAGAGAAGGGCAGCTCGTTTTATCATGTTACGGGGGGAAAGCGTCACGGAAATGTTGCACGAATTGGGGTGGAAATCATTAAAAGAAAGACGTTATCCATTGCGGCGTGATCTGTTTGCGAAGTTTCAATCACCGACTTTTAGTTCTGAATGTGAAAATATTTTGCTAGCACCCACCTACTTAGGGAGACATGACCATCCCAATAAAATAAGAGAAATCAGATCGATTTAGGTGTTATTTCTTCCCGCGCGCTATTAGAGAATGGAACGGTAGAGAAAAGTTATGAAAGTGGTTAATGAACCCTCTGCCAGGCACTTGAATGTGATTTGCAGAGTATCGATGTAGATGTAGAATTACCAAATGCTGATGATTATTCATTGTTAAGCTGGAATACAACGCAACAGCAAACAAAAGAAACACAATAATCACGTTAGTAAGTTATTGAAATCGTGATCCGTGGGACATAATTTTCGAACTGCCACGATGTTTAAAGAAATAAGGAAGATACTAATTCACAATATGCGAGAATTTCCGATTTTTAGCTGCTCTTCTTAAGCTGATCTATCTTTTTGTAACATTTGAAAATTTGTGCCGGACCGGGACTCGAACCCGTGTCTCCATCTTTACGCGTGCGGTCTCCCGGAAACGCTCTCCAGTCACACCAAAATTTCCATATGTTACAGTTGCCTACTTCCCTTAGTGCTCGCACGCATTTAGCGTGATTTCCACGACGGGGAGACATACTACACCATCTTTAGCCTGTCTCGGCTGTCATGTTTACTACGATACGTCTGTTCTTAAGGAAAAGAAGGAAAGAAGGAAGGATTTTCGAGTTTTATATATATATATATATATATATATATATATATATAAGTGGTGCTAAACTATTTTATAATGAATGTTCAAGATACTTTAGAACAAAACAATTGTCTAGACGAACAGTGTACGATGTACGGAGTATATTTGGAAAACCTGGGTCTGTTATTGATGCACCAAGATCTGGCCGCTCAAGAATGGTCACAGCTGAGAAAAGTGAACTGCCGGCATGTTTATCTGAAACCCGCAGTCGGCTAAAGTCAGCCAGACTTAACAATTGAGTTGGATTTATCACGAAAGTCAGTGTAAAGAATGTTACACAAAAAGTTTAAAGTTTATATTCCACTCTTACGACTTGGCTTACTTGACGATAAAGTCAAGTTAACAGACATGATAGCTCCAGCTAGCAGTTAGTCTACTGACAGTCACCGTTTTTATTTTATTTTTTTATTTTTTGGTTAGAACATCAACTGACTCAACGTGGTGTGGTTGTTTTGGGGGCAATGTCATCATTTGAGGTGCCTCAACCATAATTTTGAAGGAGCAGATACAGGCGATAACTATTTGGATATGCTTCAGAATTACGTGGTACCAGGACTTACGACGTGCGCTAAAAGTTTTAAAAAAATTACTTTCAACACGATGGTGCTTCACTACATTATACCACTGATGTCCGAGATTACTTACACAAAACATTGAAAAGATTAGTGATTGGTCGAAGGGCAGATATTTTTTCCTATGGGGTGTCGTGAAGCCTCAAACCATTGCTGAACTAAAAGAGTACATACAAGACGGATTTTGGACAGTGATACGTTCTCCCTCCACCATTAAACCTTAAGCAGAGTCTATCATGAAAAGGACAAATACCGTATTCGTTGCGGTCTGAACTTTGTGCAAAATTCCATTGCTAGGATAAATGTTGGGCTATAATACCTAACGAAATAACTTATTTCCACTAAATTCGTTTCCTGAATTCACTTTCCATCTAAATGGAGGGCAAGTAATTGCGAAGAAAAATCCATAACATGTAACACGGTCACATTTTTACAAAGTTTAAAATCGACAGGCATGCCAAAATAGAGCGACGTGGCGCAGTGTTAAAAAACAGGTGTTTAATTCGGGAAGACGGTGATTAAAAATCGCCAACGGCCATTCTGATTTAGGTTTTCCGTGATTTTTCTAAATCACTCCAGGTAAATACCGGGATGATTCCCTTCAAAGAGCACGGCCGATTTCCTTACCCATGCCTAACAAGAACTTTCCAAACGTGTGCTCCGTCTCTAATGACCACGTTATCGACGGTACGATACATCCTAATTTTTCTTCCTTTCTCTTTAGTCATGCCGAAATATATTACGTGCGACGTCAGACACTTCTAGTTATGGAAACGACTGTACTCTTTTCCACAAAAAGAAAAGTATACAGGTTATGGTGGCAAACAAATGAAGCATATAAACTCTAAAATAGAATTTACATTGATTATTCATCAAGTCATTGTGGAACATGCGCTCCAGGCTCAGTTATGATGTATTAAAAAGTGACTGGTCATTTAATAACTATTTTTTCTGGATGTAAAGAGCTTATGTGTAAATATAGGTGTATTAAAATGATGTTCGAAGAAGAGAAAAGAAGAAATTTTGTACTCTTTCCATAAACCCAAATATACAACCCTACTTTGGATGCCACTTTTGTATATATAGTGCAAGGTATTTTATACTCGTAATGGTTGCGCACTTCAAAATTACATATACATGGGAACCAGAATAACAAATGTCTGCCTCTGCAGCTATTTTCATGCCTTCCTTCCTTTTCACTAGTCTTTTTGGAACTGCGAAGTATGCAATATAAACATTAAAAGATGATTTTGGATTCGGAATCAAATTTAATCTCTAATCTTTCTCGCAGCCTTCGTTGAGAATATTATCAGTCTTTCTAAAGACTATCATTGATATTGTACATCTACATTGGATACTCTGCAAATCACATTTAAGTGCCTGGCAGACTGTAAGAAGCTATGTAAACGATTATGCATTGGACCATACAACATTCTTCCAGTCATCAAGTGCACAAGTTTTATGATTGTGGCATCACTTCCTCTGTTGGAAGGGAAACGAAAGTAGATGTTGTTGTTTAGAGGGGAATAAACTGCTAGGCCATCAGTCCCGAAAGTAGATGAAAATGAAATAGGAGATACTATACTGGGAGATGAATTTGACAGAACCCTGAAAGACCTACGTCGAAACAAGGCCCCTGGAGTATATGACATTCCCTCAGAGCTACTGAAGTCTCTTGGAGAAGCAGTCATGACAAAACTATTTCACCTGGTGAGTAAGATGTATGAGACAGACGAAATACCCCAAGACTTTAAGAAAAATGTAATAATCCCTATTCCAAAGAAAGCAGGTGGAGACAGGTGTGAAAATTACAGAACCATCAGTTTAACAAGTCATAGTTGCAAAATTTAACACGAATTATTTACAGAAGGCTGGAAAGGCTGATAGATGCTGACCTTGGGGAAGATCAGTTCGAAATCAGGAGAAATGTAGGAACAGGAAAGGCAGTGCTCACCTTACGACTTTCATTAGAAGACAGACTAAGGAAAGGCAAACCTAAATTCTAGCTTGTGTAGATTTGGCTTCCATTATTAAGAGTTTAGCAAGTGCAGCCTTCCATGAATGTTACGGTTCAGACGTACTGTTTTTATTGAAACAGTATTACTCAAGCGAGTGTTGAGTTTTGCAGTCGATTTTGCCGTAGTAGTTTATTGTTGTCTGATCGCAAGAGATTTTAATGCCTGTTGGTCATAGTTAAGCTCGAGTTTCGCCCTTTATTCCTCTTCAACAATGATATTTAACTTCGTTTTGTGTACCCTGTCATTACGGACTATACTGTCGCTATTGAAAGGTTAAGCCGTGCAGCCGTTTTCGTCACGGATCGTCCCACTAATCGAGTTGGCCTCTTTGAGAGAAACCGCATTTGCCGCGTTGGAGTGGCCTAGCGCCCTAAGGTACCTCGCTGCGGAGTTCGCGTCTGCTCCCCGTCGGAGGTTCGAGTCCTCCCTCGGGCACGGGTGTGTATGTTGTTCTTAGTTTCAGTGGTTTGTAAGTCTAGAGACTGATGACCACTGGAATTTGCTCCCATAGCTTTACAAACATTTGAACACTTGGTTTTGAAAACGCATTTTACCGATCATTTATGTTGACCGTCATGGAGCAAAACGTAAAATTTACTGCAAGGTAACGTCCATTGACGTCAATTTGCAGCAGGGTTTTGGAACATATCCTGTATTCAAATATTATGAATTATCTCGAACAGAACGATCTATTGACCCAAGGTCAACACGGTTTTAGAAAATATCGTTCATGCGAAACACAACTAGCTCTTTATTCACACGAAGTGATGGGTGCTATCGACAAGGGTTCGCAAATCGATTCCGTATTTCTTGATTTCCAGAAAGCTTTTGACACCGTACCTCACAAACGGCTTTTAATCAAATTGCTTGGTTATGATATATCGCCCCAAATTTTCGATTGGATAGGGGATTTCTTGTCAGAGAGGACAGTTCGTAGTAATCGATGGTAAGGCATCGACTAAAACAGAGGTGATATGGAGCGTTCCACCGTGTAGTGTTATTGGTCCTCTGCTGTTCCTTATTTACATAAACGATGACGCCGTCATTTACCGTCCAGTAAAATCATCTGAAGATCAAAACCAACTGCAGAACGATTTGAATAAGATATCAGTGTGGTGTAAAAATTGGCAATTGACTCTAAATAATGAGAAGTATGAAGTCGTCCTCATGAGTACGAAAAGAAATCCGTTAAACTTTGTTTACAACATAAATCAATCAACTGTGAAGGCCGTAAACTCCACAAAATACCTAGGAATCACTATTACTTCAGACTTAAACTGGAAAGAACACGTAGATAATCTCGTGGGAAAGGCGAACCAGAGATTGCGTTTTATTGGCAGGACCCTTAAAACATGCAACAGAACTACAAAAGAAACTGCATACACTACGCTTGTCCGTCCATTTTTGGAGTATTGCTGCCCAGTTTGGAATCCTTATCAGGTGGGTTTGACGGAGGACATCGAAAGAGTCCAAAGAGGGGCAACTCGTTTCGTATTGTCACGATACAGGGGAGCCAGCGTTACGGAAATGATACAGGATCTGGGATGGGAATCATTACAACAACGGCGCTTATCGCTGCGGCGTGGGCTACTTGCGAAACTCCAATCGCCAACATTCTCCTCCGAATGCGAAAATATATTGTTGACTCCCACTTACATAGGTTGAAATGATCATCAGAATAAAATACGAGAAATCAGAGCTCGAAGAGAGATTCAGGTGTTCTTTCTTGCCGCGCGCTATTCGAGAATGGAATGGGAGATAAATGGTATAATGTTGGTTCGATGAACCCTCTGCCAGGCACTTAAATGTGATTTGCAAAGTATCCCATGTAGATGTAGATAGGTCGTGCACTGCGGTCGCATTTCGGTGTTAACACGTACGCAGTGGTGCCAAATTTGTAACAAGATGTAGTATAGTGCATGGTGCTCGTATTACTTTGTCCACCCCCTCTAGATATTCCGATGCGCGAGACCGTTCCCCGTCGGGGGTTCGAATCCCTCCTCGGACACGGATGTTTGTGCTGTCTTTAGTATAAGGTAGTTCATAAATAGTTTGTAAGTTTAGGGACTGATGGCCCCGCAGTTAAGTCCCATAAGCTTAACAAACATTTGAACATTTGATTCCCCTGTAGAGATATAAGGCGTCGTGCCCTTAATGCGAATTGTATGAAGCATATTGATTACGTAGTCAAGTGGCGGCACCGTTAGCTGGTTAAGAATGAGTGTGGCACTTATCTCATTGACGGCGGCTGAGACGCAGCTAGCGAGAGCGAAAGCACGTGCTCCAGAAGCGAGCGCAATAGCAGCTGTACAATACGCGAGAAACGAGCACAAGGCCGTCTGGGCTCACGGCTGCCGTGCTACACGTACGCCCCGGACGAGCGCCCATTCGCTGCACTCGGCAAGGTCCCACAACAAGTAAGACTGCCAAACCTACCGTTCGTGTTTCACTTGGCTTACCGAGTTATTCGACGTTCACCACAAACAAAACTACACGATCGACATTTACATCTACGTAAATACTCTGCAACTGATATTCGAGTTCAAGGCAGAGGGTTCATCGAACCACTTTTATGATTTTTCTCTACCGTTCCATTGTCAAACAGCGTGTAGGAAAGAGGGACACGTAAAACTTTCCGTTTTCGATACGATTTCTCTTATTTTATTGCGATGCTCATGTTTTCTTATGTACTTGGGTGCTAAGAAAATATGCTCGCATTCACTCTTTGTGAAAGTTCTCAAATAAACCTCGCCGCAACGAACAACGCCTCTCTTTTAATGAATTGCACCCCAACTCGTGTAATATTTCTGTGACACTCTCTCCCTCATATCGCGATAATACAAAACGAGCCGGCCGCAGTGACCGAGATGTCGAATCCTCCTCGGGCATGGATGTTTGTGTCGTCTTTAGTATAAGGTAGTTCATAAGTAGTTTGTAAGTTTAGGGACTGGAAACCCCGCAGTTAAGTCCCTTAAGCTTAACAAACATTTGAACAACAACATACGAAACGAGCTGCCCTTCTCTGAACTTTCTCTAAATATTTTTTTTCTTTTCTTTTCTTTTAGAGCTGACCGCCATTTGACTGAAAGTTCCATTTATTTTCACTACCTGGTTTCAGCCTTAGGCCATTTTCAAGTGCTGTGATAAAAGTTATCAGATAGGTTTCCTTAGGTCCTTCTCTAAATCGACCGTGAGTCCCACTTGGTGGGGATTTCATAATGGGCCGCAAATCTCCAAAATTGGACGCACAAGTGTTGTGTATTCTATTTCTTAAGTAGAACTATTGCATCTTCTAAGTGCACTGTCAATGAAACGTAGTCTTTGGTTCGCAATTTAAGTTGTTCCTAATTGCAATTCCTAGGTATTTAGTTGGATTTACGGCCTGGAGATTTGACTGATTTATGCTATACTTGAAGTTCATCGGTTTTCTTTTAGTGCCCATATGTATGACTTCACACTTTTCATTATTCAGGATCAGTTGTCAGTTTTTGCACCCTGGAGAGATCTAAATCATTTTGCAGCTGCTTTTGATCTTCTGCTGACTTTACTAACTGATAAATGACAGCATCATCCGCGAACAGTCTAAAAGAACTGCTCACATTGTCTCTGAATCGTTAATAAGGATAACGAACAGTAGGGTCCCTTTAACACTTCCGTGGGAATGCCAGATTTTACTTCTGATTTAATAGTTGATGTTCCTGGCAGGAAATCACGAATCCAATCGCACAACTGTGGCGTAATTCCATAAGCACGCAATTTGATTAGAATACGCTTGTGAGGTACAGTCTCAAAATCATACCGGAAATCTAGAAATATGGAATCGATTCGAGATCCCTTGTTGACTCCACTCAACACGTCATGTGAGTAAAGTTTCACGAGAACGATACTTTCTGAATCTGTCTTGACTATGGGTAGTTCATAAAGTTTGAGGAAAGTATATGGTCTAAAATCGTGCTACAAACCAATGTCAGTGATATAGGCCGTTATTTTGCGGATCAGAAATATTGCCTTTCTTAACCTTCTGGTGATATGTATGTGCTTAGTGGTAGTGAAGTTGTTTTGATCATCTAGGGACATTATGCACCTGCAGTTGGCTATACTGTCTCAACACAATCCATGCACCAGATGTCGATTTCCTTCCTTGTAGTAGCCACCAGCCAACGTCGAACGTCAGTAATACACTTTGACGCGCCCAGCGGAAGGTCAAATATTGGAGTGATCTGTGCAACTTTCCCGTCTTTGAGTACGGATCTGTCACTGAGCGAGCGGTTGTATATGATTGTACGATAAGCAGCAACAATCAGAAGGGAGGCGATTGAAATTCGATTATGCGAAAATAACATTAATAGAGACTCCGGATATGCATTTAGCAATGTATGGGAGCTCGCACTGGAGAATAAGAAAGAACAGAGGATGACTTCGAGAACTTCTAGAACTTTTCGCGGTTTACCGCCTGCTGCGAGAGATGGCGCTGTTAGCAATGCGAATAGAGTGCGCTAGAAGAGTCTATGTGTTTGGTGGGAGACACCTGTGTACGCGCCGTTGACGCAAGTCAGCCCATGAGAAGACGTCATCTGATTATATAAGTGGAAGCCTATTTAACGGCAGTCAGTTTTACCCCTGGCGACGACTATGGAGTATATAGTCGAAACCTTGGGCTTTTATACATATTTTACGTGGCAACTTTATGCAGCTACGTATACATATTTATCTCATTTCCGCGGTGGAGTAGCCGAGCGGTGTAAAGCGTCTCGCTGCGGAGCGCGCGGTTGCTCGCCGTGGAGCTTCGAGTCCTCCCTGGGGCATGGGTGTGTGTGTTGTCCTTAGGTTAGTTTACCTAGGTTTAAGTAGTTTGTAAGCTACGGACTGATGACCACGCAGTTTGGTCCGATAGATTTACAAACATTTGAACATTTTATTTTATCTCATTGGTTAAGAGCATAACTAGCGAAAGAGAAGCCATGTGCTTCGGAAGCAGTAGATGGGCTGATGCGAAGCCACATAGATAAACATAGCCTGTCAAGAGTAATCATAGCAACAGCGACAGACTAGCGTTGCGCAGCACTGTGCTGAGCTTAGGAATACTAACATGTTGAACAATGTGTTTTAAGTCTTTTAGTATTATTTATGTAACGCACATTTGCGATTTGTCTTCGTAGCAGGCAAAATGCCTAAAACGGAACTCTGCGTTACATAAATACCATTAAAAACATTCTAAAATATACTGAGAAGCATTCGCGTATTCAGATGTTCAGCAGTATGCTACACAAAACTTGTCGTTTGCTGCTGTTATTACTGGTATTGGCCGGCAGCACACAGGCCTTGTTAATCTAGATGGGATTGTTTCAGGATCTCCATGCTGAACGCTATGCAAGATCTGAACGGGCCCAGAGAGGACAGACATAAACTGGCTTTAAAAATGTCGCGTGATAAGCAATTAATATCGTGTGGGGTTTCCTCTGACCCTCTTACCCCGTGAACTGCAGTGAGACGCCGTGGAAATCAGTCTGTAAGTCCCTGGTACTTATCTGGCTGAAGCTGACACCAAATCGTTTGCAGAGCGACAGCCAGTTTTTCTCTGTTCGTGGGCGCAGGATCCATGGCGTGGAGACATGGCATCCCAGACATGCTGGATGGCGTGGCGCGATGGCTATCTCAGTCTTTGGACCACTTCTGTACGTTCCTTACAACGGAAGCGACGTGGCGACCCGTGATCATCTTGAAACACTGCAGAAGCACCAGCGTTGGAAGGCCAAAAGTGGCACGAGATGGTCTCTGAGCAGTTCCACATGTCGAGGGCAATTTCAAATGCCTTCCAGACCAACCAGGGGTAGATTCCACACCAGGAAAATGCACTCCAGACCATAATAGAGACACCAGAGCCTTGGTCCACTCCTTGGCTGGCGAGCTCCGTCGATTGATGTACTCTGCACACAGTGCGTCCCATCGGTATGGTGCAGTTGAAATCGTGATTCGTCTGACCATGTCGAATTCTCCCATTTGTTGCAGTGTTCATTCCTGGCTACTGGCGACAAATGCAAGCCGTTGTGCACGATGATGTGTAAACAGTGGTATTGTGCGGTACCGTTCCCATACCCCTTGGAACCTACGTTCCTGAGGACTGTCCAAACGTGTCCATCACATCCTGTGCAAAATCAACCTGTAATTTGTTGCATTGTTACTCTTCTGTCACTACGGACGACACGTCTCAGAAGTTGTTCGTCACGGTCATCGAGGGGGCTGGACGGCTGGTAGTTCGTCTTTTGTGAACTGTGGTACCGACATTCAACCATTCTCCATATACCCTAGACACTATTTAGTATGTGAAGAAGAATTCCTGCACCTCTGACAAAAATCGAACTTCCCATCTGTCGGACACCGACTTCCAAACCCCGTACGAACAGCATCAGATCACTACATCGTTGCATGTTATACAAATCACTAGCATACCACTTATCAGAAGGTCTTCTGTACAACTTCAGCTAACACAGGGGAACACACTTTCGCCATCTGTACCAGTCTATCTCATCACATTTGCTAATTTAGTGTAATGTTCACTCAGTCGTGCAGGAACATACAACTAAGTCACGTATATAGAGTCAGAAAATGAGCTTGTTTGCAGGAAGGCATCACGGGCTTTCAGTACGGTGACCGTAACTGCGCAGGAGACAGAGGTACCAAGACAATGGTGCGTCAAATGACAACACTCGACTCAGGAGTGACATCACGCCAGTCTTGGTACTGCGTGCTACGTACCCCCGTGTGTGGACATTGCCACACTACATTCGTTATCCTTATTTAAATCCAGATTCAGCATTTCCTTTGAATTGGCTCAAGCTACTGAAGAAGCTGGCTTCCGGGCAGGTTTTAGTACAGTTGACCACATTTCCACTCCATTTAGTAGAACAAATGAGCACTATCTACCTCTTTGCCTAGCGTTTATAGATTTTGAAAAAGCATTTGACTCAGTCACCTGCTGAGTTTGAAGTTCTAAAAGAACAAGGAATAGAACAGGGATCTATTAAAATCCCATATCTAATATACAGGGTGTCCCAGCTATCTTGTCTACCCAAAATATCTCTGGAACAATAACAGCTATTGTCCATTCTACTCTATGCCAGTGAGGTAATGTACCCTCTTCCATGCACCATCCAAAATTTACGTAAACAGTGATAACTTATGCAAGGTTTCGTGGCAACGGATGAACGGTACGACAGCGCATAAAATACCAACATACAAACATTCATTTTTATACAGGGTGTCCCAGCTATGTTGTCCACCCAAAATATCTCTGGAACAATAACAGCTATTGGAAAACGACTTTCACCGGTATCAATGTACGGCTGGGGCCTATTATTGTACATATTTGGAAACATTCTAAAACGAAAGCAAATGTGTTTTTTTTAACACAAACTTATGTTTTTTTTAATGGACACCCTATATTTTTTCTTCAGCATTCCATAGCATGACAAATCACATAAATAATGGCGTTGATTGCATCGCAGTATTCCAATTATATCCCGAGATATTGCGACGAGAATTTGACGCTTGAAAAACCCGAAATGCGCTGCTAGCGCACGTCCTGAGGCTCAATCGTGAACCCCCATGCTACCCGTAATGTGATTGACATGCGTAATCGCACTTCCATACTTACCAAGAGGTCCGAAACGAATAATATGGTCTGCTGCCATCTTGTGTCCATTTAAAAAAACGTAAGTCTGTGTTAAAGAACACATTTGCTTTCGTTGTAGAATGTTTCCAAATATGTACAATCATGGGCCCCAGCCGTACATTGATACCGGTGAAAGTCGTTTTCCAATAGCTGTTATTGTTCCAGAGATATTTTGGGTGGACAAGATAGTTGGGACACCCTGTATAAAAATGAATGTTTGTGTGTTGGTATTTTATGCGCTGTCGTACCGTTCATCTGTTGCCACGAAACCTTGCATAAGTTTTCACTGTTTACGTAAAATTTTGTATGGTGCATGGAAGAGGGTACATTACCTCACTGGCATAGAGTAGAATGGACACAGGCATAGAGTAGAATGGACATGACGGACACGTATCTGTCATACGAGCGGAGGTTGCCTCGATGCCAAGCCGGTATAGCACCACTGCCGCTGTCAAAGGTGGCAACGCTGTACTAGATTCCGCATTCTGGACAGCACAGTCCACCTACAAATTTAATCCTGTATTCTTTCTGCATGCTCCCAGCACCTTACCGGTATTGCAAAATAGCCAGCATCAGTTCGTACGTATTATCTCTTCAAACAGGAGATTTGTTAATGCATTGCTGGCCACCCAAAATGCGACACCAACGACAACCGGAGATAGGACAGCCAAATTAATTTGGGATATAGCACGCTGCACGAGAAATGAGGAAGAGGATGATATCAGTATTGAATGCTGTCTAAGTTCCACGATGTTGACGCACAGTTGGGACGGAATCCCCAAAACGAGGCCAAAACCCCGAAAAATGAATTTTAGATTCTCGGAATTTTGATGGGTGGATTGGGCAGGGGAAGGATTGGTGCATCTCATTCCAGAAGGAAAGGTCGCCACCTTTGATACGTGTCGAGTTACGTCAGTTCAAAAGTGACCTTCGCCGAGAGCACATGTGGCGCTGTTAAAACAAGGCAAATTTATCCTCGGTTTGTGAGTGGATATTTTGGTAGTGAAGTAAACAATTTCAGTTCTACAAGATGGATTCGGTTGCTACAGGTATTTAAAAAATGTTCGTACACTAAATCGTTATAAATATCATGGTTATCCTATTTATATTTTTTCCGATGCCCGTGCAAAACGACAATGCTTTGCCGAACTTGCATTTTCAACTAAAGTAAAAAAAGCATATACCGCGGAATTTCAACTCCCAGACTATAGACTGATTAATTATCTGATAGAATTGACAAGAATCAGCTGCCAAAATCTACCATTTCTCTTTTATAATGAATATTTACAGGTGCTCGTGCAGCCGACATTTAGTAGCACAATATGGTCTATGCAGCGCGCGGCGCGGTAGGTTACGGAACTGTGTGTTTCCAGAAAATATTCATGTGTAAAAACAATAGAAGACGTTCTGAAAAGGCTTCTGGTAACTTCGGATCCAGTATTAGAAAACTGCCACAAACACATGTGAAAAGTTTGTCAAAGGAGGCTATAAATCTTTTACTGACCCCTGCAATTCCATTACACCACGGTCGCCCATGGAAAATTCTGATATCGATTCTGACTCTGCGAGAGCGATACTGACTGATTGCTAGATATAAAACCAATAAAAAATGTTCAAATGTTTGTAAATCTATCGGACTCAACTGCGTGGTTATTAGTCAGTAGCTTACAAACTACTTAAACTAAGGTAAACTAACCTAAGGACCACTGAAATACACATGCCCGAGGGGGGACTCGAACCCCCGACGGCGAATGGCTGCGAGCACCGCAGCACGGCGCCCCAGTACGCACGGCTAATCCACCGCGGCCAAAACCAATCATAACATTTTGTATGCATCGGAATAAAATCTCCAATCATAAGTTTTGAATGCTAAGAACGAATGTCTTTATTAGCTACACTTATTTCTTCTATTGTTGGTTATACTGTTACATTTATTATTGTGTTCTGTCATCGAGTTTGAAGATTGTTTCAGTGTATTATTGAATTACAATGTGTATGGTATCGAAGAATTTTTTTCCGATATATGTTCGACAAATATTCTGTTATTTTGTCATTATAAACAAATCACGTAGGCACTGTATTTATTATTAATGTCTTAATACTATATATACGCTGTTAATAAATTATTATTGATTTTCATGGGTCACGTTGCTATATTAGCTCCGCCATTTTCTTTAGACAATTTTTACCATCAAATTCGTTATCAGCGAACACAAAAATCCCCGTGTGAAAAGTTTTGTGTGAATGAAACGACTTCTTGGGGTTTGGCCACGTTTTGGGGATTCCGTCCCACTGTGTGTCGGGACGATCTACATCTACATGGGATACTCTGCAAATCACATTTAAGTGTCTGGCAGAGGGTTCATCGAACCACCGTTATACTATTTTACCTCCCATCCCATTCTCGAATAGGGCGCGGGAAGAATGAACACCTGAATCTCTCCGTCAGGGCTCTGATTTCTCGTATTTTATTCTGATGATCATTTCTACATATGTAAGTGGGAGTCACCAATATATTTTCGCATTCGGAGGAGAATGTTGGCGATTGTAGTTCCGTAAGTAGCCCACGCCGCAGCGATAAGCGCCGTTGTTGTAATGATTCCCATCCCAGATCCTGTAAAATTTCCGTAACGCTGTCTCTCCTGTTTCATGACAATGCGAAACGAGCTGCCCTTCTTTGGACTCTTTCGATGTCCTCCGCCAAACCCACCTGATAAGGATCCCACACTGGGCAGCAATACTCCATAAAAGGACGGACGAGCGTAGTGCATGCAGTTTCTTTAGTAGTTCTGTTACATCATTTAAGGGTTCTGCCAATCAAACGCAGCCTCTGGTTCGCCTTTCCCACTACATTATCTACGTGTTCTTTCCTATTTAAGTCAGAAGTAATTGTAATTCCTAGATATTTTGTGGAGTTTACGGCCTTCACGTTAAAAACTCTAATCTTCCATCCTTCCCTAGTACCGCCACTGTTACGCGCCACGACAATGAATCAGAGCCCTTGCTTCTCTCACAAATTGCCAAAGCTGATCTCGTGTAGCAGCAGTTGGCGCATACCTAGCCATTCAGCATCCAGCAGTCATTCATCGGACGTGTTCGATAGTCGAGAGATTGGCAGAACGGGGAGCAATGCAAACCGAAAGGCGACCGAGAAGTCTTGAGCACTGCGTGCCACGCTTGGTCGCTCGTCATTCTGCTGCAATGTGCCCGTCTTCTCGCTCCAAAGGTGTAGGGCAGCCGTCGGCAACAAGGCCAAAAATGTGCACCGCCAAACGTATTTTGAAAGTGTAAGTTACATACTCTAATTATTTAAAAAAATATTTCTCTGTAGATAACAAAAAAATGTCTGTAAAGCTATCGGACCAAACTGAGTGGTCATCTGTCCGTAGCTTACAAATTACTTAAACCTAGGTAAACTAACCTCCTGACAAACACACACACCCATGCCCCAGGGAGGACTCGAACCTCCATGGCGAGCAACCGTGCGCTCCGCAGCGAGGTGCTTTAGAGCGCTCGGCTACTCCACCGCGGCTTGTAGAGAACAACACCGAGGTACAAGGAAATGGGAAATAAATACGCGATTTGGTTCAAAGTGTATCTCCATCCCGTCGCAAGTTGGTTCTTTGAGAAAGACGTCTTATGTCAAGAATTTCTTCATTTTCCAACAATTTTTTAATACAATAATAATCATGAAATTGACGTTTTCACATCAAATCTCTTGGCAGATCGTAAGAAGAATTTTGCAATAAGATTCAAATACTTTTCAGAAATAAACAAGTTTTCACGATTTTTAAAATCACCTTTTGAGGTTTCCCCTGCAGCAGAATTGACGGCTGTGGCTGCGAAATTGTCCCACCTTTCAAAGCCTTTACTCAAAATGGTGATAATAGACTTGCAGGAAGACATTTCCTTGCAAACGTATCCAACTGTATCCACTGAAGAATTTAGAACATGTCCCGGAAAATTATCAAAATTGCCAAAAAATAGCGATCTACCTCGCTGCTATGTGTGGCTTCACATATTTTGTGAAATTTCATTTTTTTTAAATGAATTTCTTGGAGAATAATTTTCGCTCAAGACTGCCCACTTTGAACACATTCAGTCACGGTCAGCACGGTCACTACGGTCGGGGGTTCGAATCCCCCCTCGGGCATGGATATTTGTGCCGTCCTAGTTCGTAAGTAGTTCATAAGTAGTTTGTAAGTTAAGGGACTGATGACCCCGTAGTTAAGTCCCATAAGCTTTACAAACATTTGAAAATTTTGAACACACTTTTAGCATAAGCAGATCCGCACCTGAATCTAACTTTAAGAATCTGCTCAAGACGACAAATGTAATTTTTCCCACGACTTTTTAACACATTTCATTGTGTTTCATACTTTCTTAGTGAAAATTAAAATAAAAAAGTATGTATAATGTATGACCTGTTTCTGGATTTTTCAATAAAAGTTTGATTTTCCATTTTATTCCATATTTTTGTGAGTGAAAATAAAAATAATTATCAAATAATATAAAATATTGAACATAGCTGCTATTGTCAGCAACAGTTACAACGTCAGAGGATAAAAATGCAGCCCTCGGTCTGATGCCTCCGTACAGCCGTCAGTTCATAGTGGCTAGCTTAATCTAAAAATTTCTTTTTAAATTTTCTGACGTAAGCTTTACAGCTGAATTGTATATTTTATTGTGAGACTCGTTTTATTTTATAATTTTTGATGGAGGCAATCATAGTTATTGCCGAAACCAGGTTAAATAATTTTTAATTTTGTGACCGAGAGCTGCATTTTTATCCTCTGGCAAATAATATAAGTTTTTCTGCGCGGTTTATAGTTATATAATTATTTTACATCTATTGTATTTCATATTATTTTAAGAGTGAAAATTAAAATTAAAAATCTTTAAAGAATATGATATTTTATGGATTTTTGAATAGAAATATGCCTGTCAGTTGTATTTCATATTATTTTGTGACTGAAAATTAAAACAAAAAATTAATAAGGAACATGAGGTTTTATATCCGGACACCATCTAAGATTACTTACCGACCTTTGGTGTAGGAAGACAACAGGCTCCAACTGGCTAGTTTCTGTACTCTCAGCGCGTATTAGGAGGTGCAGGATTAGACTCCAATATCGTACCAATCATAATACTGGGCGGAGGAACAGTTTGGCTATGCATAAGGCGACAGTTCAACAGTCTCTCAACACGGTAATTGCGAGCATCTTGTTAGTGCAGGCAGAATCTGGAATGGACCTCACGATTTCTCGGCCGTAGGTGATTGTGGTACGATTTGCCCGGGGTATAGCACCCGCAGCTACACCAGATCAACGTTGGAAGTATGGGGAAGCTGCATGGATTGCCTCTTTGATTCAGTGCTCAGACGTGTAGAAGTGGCTATAGCCGGTAGTGGCGGCCACACTCACTCATTTCATCATCTTCCTCACTTTAAACAGGGCTGTATTTTTAGTCACGTGTTCTTTCTACAACGTGTTATCAGTATATTAAATTTGGATGTGATATCTCTGTGCTGCTTTTTGGATGGCCAACATTCTATTATGAAAGTGAATAACTAAGAAGAAAACACAAGGTGCGTGTGAAACGTTCGGTGAACGGTCTCAGGAAATAAGAGTTACAAGCAAAATACCTTTACTGGCCTTCAAAATAATAGCCATTGGCTACAGTACACTTCTGACGTCGGTTGTACAGCTGTTGGAAACTGTCAGCAAACGCTTCTTGTGGAATCTCTCGAAGCACTGAGGTCACGCGTTCTTGGATCTCCGCAACTTTTGTGTAGCGTTAGCCTTTTAGGGCTAATTTAAGGCGGGGAAACAGAAACAAGTCTGCCGGCGCCAAATATGGAGGGTGTGCAAGCACAGTGACCTTGTGTCTACCGGGAAAGTTGAGCACGGGGATCGCAATGTGTTGACGGGCATTGTGCAGGAAATTCCGCTCTCTAAAACGTTTAAACCGCTCAATCGCACACTTTTCACTCACTGCTTCTTCACCATACACTTGCACTAACATCCCATGGGTCTCCGTCGTAGTTTTTTTGTAATTTGAAACAACATTTGATGTCAACACTTTGAGCTCCATGTTGCAATGTCACGAGTTCTCACACTGACGCTGTTAGCTGGGTCGCAGAGCGTATCACTGCAGTGCAGTGCTTTGCACGATAGGGGACGCTTGTTGACATGTCCCGCGATGTGTATGCGCGGGCACCTCATCCTCGCCATCGCGGTTTATAAAATATAGCACCATACACCGAACTTTTAGACGCACCTTGTATGTAAGACAATCTATCTCCATCTACAACCATACTCCGCAAGCCACCCGACGGTGTGTGGCGGAGGGTACCTTGAGTACCACTATCGATTTTCCCTCCTATTCCAATCACGTATTGTTCTCGGAAAGAAGGACTGTCGGTATGCCCCTGTCTGGGCTCTAAGCTCTCTGATTTTATCCTCATGATTTCTGCGAGAGATATACGTAGGAGGGAGCAATATACTGCTAGACTCCTCATTAAGCCGCGGTGGAGTAGCCGAGCGGTCTAAAGCGTCTCGCTGCGGAGCGCGCGGTTGCTCACCGTGGAGGTTCGAGTCCTCCCTGGGGCATGGGTGTGTGTGTTTGTCCGTAGGTTAGTTTACCTAGGTTTAAGTAGTTTGTAAGCTACGGACTGATGACCACGCAGTTTCGTCCGATACATTTACAAACATTGGAATTTGAACTCCTCAGTAAAGGTATGTTCTCGAAACTTCGACAAAAGTCCGTACAGAGCGACAGAGCGTCTCTCCTGCAGAGTCTTCCACTGGAGTTTAGCGATCATCCCCGTAACGCTTTCACGATTACCAAATGATCCTGTAACGCTGCTCTCCGTTGGATCTTCTCCATTTCCGCTATCAATCCCACCTGGTACGGATCCCACACCGGTGAGCAGTATTCAAGCTGTGGGCGAACAAGTCTACTGGAACCTACTTCCTTTGTTTTCGGACTGCATTTCCTTAGAATTCTCCCAATGAATCCAAGTCTGGCATCTGCTTTACCGACGATTGATTTTATATGGTCTTTCCATTTTAAATCCCTCCTAATGACTACTCCCAGATAATTTATGGAATTAACTGCTTCCAGTTGTTGAGCTGCTATAGTGTAGCTAAATGATAAAGGATCTTTCTTTCTGTTTATTCGCAGCACATTACACTTGTCTACATTGAGATTTAATTGCCATTCCCTGCACCATGCGTCAATTCGATGCAGATCCTCCTGCATCTCAATACAATTTTCAGTTGTTACAACCTCTCTATATACTACAACATCATCCGCAAAAAGCCTCAGTGAACTTCCGATGTTATCCGCAAGGTCATTTATCTATATATCGTGAACAGCAACGGACTCACGACACACCCGACATAACTCCTACTTCGGAAGACTTCTCTCCAATGAGAATGACGTGCTGCTTTCTGTTTTCTAGGAATTCCTCAATCTAATCACACAATTGGTCTGATAGACCATATGCTCTTACTTTGTTCATTAAACGTTTGTGGGGAACTGTATCAAACGCCTTGCGGAAGTCGAGAAACACAGCATCTACCTGAGAACCCGTGTCTATGGCCCTCTGAGTCTCGTGGACGAATAGCGCGAGCTGGGTTTCACACGAACGCCTTTTTCGAAACCCATACTGATTCCTACAGAGCAGATTCCTAGTCTCGAGAAATGTCATTATATTCGAACATAATACATGTTCCAAAATTCTACAACTGACCGACGTTAGAGATATAGGCCTATAGTTCTGCACATCTGTTCGAGGACCCTTCTTGAAAACGGGGATGACCTGCGTCATTTTCCAATCTTTCGGAACGCTATGCTCTTCTAGAGACCTACGATACACCACTGCGAGAAGGGGGGCCAGTTCCTTCGCGTACTCTGTGTAAAAACGAACTGGTATCCCATCAGGTCCTGCGGCCTGTCCTCTTTTGAGCGATTTTAATAATAGAACCAGTCATGACGAATCGGTCAGAAGTTCAGCTCCGAAATAAAAATAGAGAACAGGAACTACTTTATTCTCATGTGAAAAATGAAATAATTAGAGGAAGGATGACAGCCTCAATCCCCATTATAGATGCTACGGACATCTGCGACGTATTGAACAGGAAAGGATACCATTAGAGGCATGGAGTTGCATTCAACCACAAAGAAATAAACTAGGGAGACCAGGGAGTGGATAAACAGTATTCAAGAGGAAATAGGGAACAAGGATTTGAAGAAGGAAATTGGAAGGACAGGTGGTGCTTAGGATGCGAGAAATGCCCATGATGTCGCAAATATTCACTGTAATAATAATAAATTACAGGAAGCGATTGTAGACTGGTGCACAGTGCGTAACAATATTAAGAACCCGTTAAAGTATGAAATTAAACAATATAGCTAAAATTATTTATGTAGTTAATTAGGTGTTACACAGTGTCCAACATGTCAGCAAGCAGTGAGGAAGACGGTTGTGGTGCAACGGAAACGTCTGCTTTGTCGTTGTGTCAAATAGTTACACTGTTCTCTAGACTTTCACCTGTCCGAATTTGCATTGTAGAACGTTTTATTTCGTGATGTAAGATTGCATCGTCAGTTTCCCTGTATCTCACAGTGAGAGATTGGAAAGTACATGGTATGTGATTGTCACACCATTCTTTCTTTAGGGTGATGTTCGAACGTAAATCTTTGACATGAGTAGTACCCTTATCGTTTCCATACCCGTTTACTTCTGTAGTACTGTTGCTTCTAATGAAATTGCGTGCTTATGGAATATCGCCCCAATTGCGCGATTGGATTCACGATTTCCTATCAGAAAGGACACAGTTCGTAGTAATTGACGGTAAATCATCGAGTAAAACAGAAGTGATATCTGGCGTTCCCCAGCGAAGCATTGTAGGTCCCCTACTCTTCCTTGTGTTTATAAACAATTTAGGAGACAATCTCAATAGCTCCCTTAAACTGTTCGCGGATGATGCTGTCGTTTATCGGTTAGTAAAGTCAACAGAGGATCAAAACCAACGGCAAATCTTTTTTTTATGTGTGTGAGGTCTTATGCGACCAAACTGCGTGGTTATCAGTCGCAGACTTACACACTAATTATTTGACTAACTTAAACTAACTTACGCTAAGGACAACACAAACACCCATGCCCGAGGGAGGATTCGAACCTCCGACCGTAGCGGCCCTACAGATCAGACCTGGCGCGCCGCAGACCGCTCGGCCTCTGCGGCCGAAAAGCGACTTAGACAGAATTTCTACATGGTGCGAAATTTGGCAATTATCACTAAATAGTGAAAAGTGTGAAGTAATACACATGACCACTAAAATAAATGCGCTCAACTTCAATTACACGATAAATCAGTCAAACATTAAGGTCGTAAATTCTACCAAAAACCCAGGAGTTATAGTTACGAACACTTAGACTGGAGAGAACACACAGAAAATATTGTGGGGAAGGCGAACCAAAGATTACGTTTCATTGGTAGAACGCTTCGAAGATGCAACACCTCCACCAAACAGACTGCCTACATCACACTTGTGCGTCCTCTCCTGGAGTACTGTTGCCCAGTGTGGGAACCTCACCAGGTGGGACTGACGGAAGACTTGAGAAGGTCCAGAGAAGGGCAGCTCGTTTTGTTTGATCACGTTACAGGGGGGAAAGCGTCACGGAGATGTTGCTCGATTTCTGGTGGAAATCATTAAAAGAACGACGTTATTCGTTACGACAAGATATATTTGCGAACTTTCAATCATCGAGTTTTACTTCTGAATGTAAAAATATTTGCTAGCACCCACCTACATAGGGAGACATGACCATCCCAATAAAATAAGAGAAATCAGATCGAACACGGAATGATTTAGGTGTTCTTTCTTCCCGCGTGCTATTGGTTATAAAAGTGGTTAATGAACCCTCTGCCAGGCACTTAAATGTTATTTGCAGAGTATCTATGTATATGTAGATTTGTTGAATGTTTACATCCACGTGATGCCGTATAAAGCGTGTCCCAGACCTCCAGGATCAAAATGATGCAAACAAAAGAATATTTTGAGATATGAAACCACTAATAAGATTGAATATTTTATTTAGCCTAAGAACGTGAATAATCCATATGTATAAAAATAACTCTTTGCCATAACAGCCTTATACGCCATTATCGAAATCCATGCAGTATACTCAACTTAGTTTACGAGTAATGATTATCTGTCAACGTATTAATTGGATTTGTAGAAGAGCAACATGTTGCTGGCTCTTCATTCGAGATGTTCTGAAATAGTTGTTGAAGACTTTACCTCTCAGTGCCTGGGAGATGATATGGTTTCAGAAAGACGGTATACCATCTTACTTTGATATCTACATCTACATGTACATAGATACTCCGCAAATCACATTTACGTGCCTGGCAGAGGGTTCATTAACCACTTTCAAAACTTTTCTCTACCGTTCCATTCTCTAATAGCGCGCGGGAAGAAAGAACACCTAAATCGTTCCGTTTTCGATCTGATTTCTCTTATTTTATTGCGATGGTCATGTCTCCCTAAGTAGGTGGGTGCTAGCAAAATATTTTCACATTCAGAAGTAAAAGTCGGTGATTGAAACTTCGCAAACAGATCACGCCGCAATGAATAACGTCTTTCTTTTAATGATTTCCACCCCAATTCGTGCAACATTTCCGTGAGGCTTTCCCCCCGTAACGTGATAAAACAAAACGAGCTGCCCTTCTCTGAGCCTTCTCAATGTCTTCCGTCAGTCCCACCTGGTGAGGGTCCTACAAGGGGCAACAGTACTAAAAATGTTCAAATGTTTGTATAGTCTATAGGACTTAACTACGAGGTCATCAGTCCCTAAACTTACAAACTACTTACGAACTAGGACGGCAAAAATATCCATGCCCGAGGGGGAATTCGAACCCCCGACCGTAGTGGCCGTGCAGACCGTGACTGAAGCGCCTCAGTCCTCTCGGCCACCGCGGCCGGCGGGCAACAGTGCTCCAGGAGAGGACGCACAAGTGTGATGTAGGCAGTCTCTTTGGTGGAGCTGGTGCATCTTCGAAGCGTTCTGCCAATGAAACGTAACCTTTGGTTCGCCTTCCCCACAATATTTTCTATCTGTTCTCTCCAGTCAAAGTTGTTCAGAATTGTAACTCCTAGGTATTTGGTAGAATTTACGACCTTAAGGTTTGACTGATTTATCGCGTAATTGAAGTTCAGTGGATTTCTTTTTGTGGTCATGTGTATTACTTCATACTTTTCTTTATTTAGTGTCAATTGCCAGTTTTCTCACCATGTAGAAATTCTGTCTAAATCGCTTTGCAGTTGCTTTTGATCCTCTGTTGACTTCACTAACCGATAAACGACAGCATCATCCGCGAACAGTCTAAGGGAGCTATTCAGATTGTCTCCTAAATCGTTTATAAACACGAGGAAGAGTAGGGGACCTATAACGCTTCCCTGTGGAACGCCAGATATCACTTCCGTTTTACTCGATCAATATTAATTTCCAAGGAAACCATCCGCATCCTATCATACAAATTTAGATTTTACGTGTTTTTCCGAAATTGCTTAAGGCAAGACACGTTCGATATATTTTTCTTATGCGAACTTGTACTCCGTTTCGCTGTTGATGGAAAATTAAACGCCGGCCGCGGTGGCCGAGGTGACTGAGGCGCTCCAGTCATGGTCAGCTCGGCCATTACGGTCGGGGGTTCGAATCCCCCCTCGGGCATGGATATTTGTGCCGTCCTAGTTCGTAAGTAGTTCATAAGTAGTTTGTAAGTTTAGGGACCGATGACCCCGTAGTTAAGTCCCATACGCTATACAAACGTTTGAACATTTGGTGATGGAACGAGATGACCTAGTTACGCTGGACGAACGATCAGCGATTTTCTCTTGTGGTACTCGTGCGAAACGTCACGTCGTCTCTACTTGAATGCGTCCCGCAGTCGTAAGCAGTTCACTGAAACGACCAGCCTTTCTCCGTGTAATGTCTTGCTAACGTACCAGCTGCTCCAAAGTTGAGAAATACGTCTTCACGGTATAGTGCGTGGTCATTTTCTCAGAGTGCTGTTACCACACCACACTCCTAGTCAATGTTTCCTGGTCCCCCTCGACTCACACACACCATTGTTCTTGTTATAAGGTTCAGTACATGCAACCGGCATGAAATGTAACAATTGTCACAACTGTCTAATGCCGTACGGACAGTACTTTGAGATTCTCTTATTCAGTTCATTCTGTACATGCAGTTTTCTTCACACGTGATTACACAAGCACATCACGAGAAAATAATATTTTTGTAGTCATAAATATGTAAATAGTTCGACCCAGTACTCCACGCTAGTCTTACAAAGTTTTTCATGTCTGCACTAGTACTGATAGACCAATTCGAACACTATTGCTTTTCTTTACTATTAGACAGCCATACTTTTACAAATGTAATTATTCCCTGAAACCTCAGAATGTGTCCTATCAACCTCTCTCTCTTCTTCTTGTCGAGATGCTCCATAAAGTCGCTTCTCCGCAAGTTAATTTCATGAACGAAATACATATCCTTATCAAGCACTTTCTTCACGCTTGCCATATTGCCACAGGAAAAGTTCAGTTGTAGCTGTTTCGTATCATTGTTAGCCTTGCCCAAAAAAATTGCCCTGTACTCGAATACTGTGTTTTTCAATGCTCACTAATCATTTCTTAAATAGCTAACTGGTCTATAACATCGGAGAAATATAAAGGAAGTGTGATATTTTCCTTTTTGAAACAATGCATAATTGTAGTTACCAACTAGTTATATTACATCTGAGATGCCATAGATGTTCAAATGTTTGTAGAACTTATGGGACTTAACTACGGGGTCATCAGTCCCTAAGCTTACAAACTACTTATCAACTAGCTAACACTAAGGACGGTACAAATATCCATGCCCGAGGGGGGATTCGAAACCCCGACCGTAGTGGCCGTGCAGACCGTGACTGGAGCGCCTCAGTCCCCTCGGCCACCGCGGCCGGCTGATGTCATAGAGCCATAGCCATAGCCATAGCCATAGAGGCTGCCAACTTTTCTGATTAGTCAAGTTTATTAACGATGATGCAAAAAGGGCAGATAACAGTCGGCTGCCGTACGCGAAATTAGATATTAATCGTGCTATCGACAAGCAGTGGCTCTTATGTGTTGAGACTAAACTCTTACCTCGAACGCCTGCGATTCTACCACTTTCTTGTGGCTTTTATTTAAGTATTCCATATTTCACCTCAGCTATTTGAAGTAAAAGTAAAAAAGACAGCGATACCAATCTCTTGCATTCAGTCCGAACGAGTGCCTAGTGGTCATCCCAGTCCACTAATCTTTCAAATTCAAATGTTTGTAAATCTATGGGACTTAACTTCTCTAGTTATCAGTCCCTGGGCTTACAAACTACTTAAACTAACCTAAGGACAAATACATACACCCATTCCCAAGGGAGGACTCGAACCTCCGACGATGAGCAACCAGGCGCTCCGCAGCAAGGTTAGTTGGAGGGCTCGGCCACTAATATTTAAGCAGCAATTAAATCATAAACATACTAGTCATTTTTCGGATTGCTGTAGAGCTTTGCAATGTAGACAGCGAATCAACAGGAAAGCTACATACTCTGAGGAGTGTTAGTTTTAGTGATTCTTAACAAAGAATGAAAACCAATGAAAGCAACCTTCCGTCAAAAAAGATGTTAAGAATTCCACTATCAACTGCAATTAATTTTGCATCTCTTGTAGACAGCTTCTCTATTGCTGATCTGAGCTAATTCAAACGATCCTTTACATGTGCAAGTACATGTTGTGTCCACTCTGGGCCTGAACTCTTTGCTCTTAAGCCCACAAAAATGGTTTAGGGTGATATAGGGGATACAATTCTGCGAGAAATATTTAAGACGAAACAAGGCCCATGGGGTAGATGATATTCCCTCTGAACTGCTGATATCTTAGGGAGAGCAGAGTAAGACGAAACTATTTCACTTGGTGTGTAAGATGTATGAGACAGGTGAAATACCCTAAGACATTTCATATGGAGTACGTGACATGATTACATTTACAAAGCGGTACTGTGGTACAGCTGTTAATCCACACTGAAACACCCATGTTAGTACGAGGTGTAGCCTCTATGGGCAGAATTGCAGGCGCTGATTCTGGCATCTATTCAGTTGGCGTTATTGTCTCGGGATACATTATTCCACGCCTGCTCGATCTGACCAAGATTAGATTAGATTAGTTGTTCGTTCCGTAGATCCATGTTGAGGGGGATCTTCGTGGACGTCGAACATGTCAAGAAACAAAATTTACAAGTTGAATAATTGATAACACTAATAATATAAATACAGATACATACACTTATAATATAAATACAGATACATAAATTTTTAAGGGTTTTTTATAATATGATAATACTAATATAGTATGAGTGCATGCATCATTTGGTACAATTTAGAAATTCACTAATGGAGTAGGAGTTGACCACTAGAAAGTCTTTTAGGTTCCTCTTAAACTGATCTTTATTTGTAGCTAAATTGTTTATGCTTTATGGTAAATTATTGAAAATGTGTGTTCCTGAGTAGTGGACGCCTTTTTGAACTAACGTAAGTGCTTTTAAGTCCTTGTGTAGATCATTTTTATTCCTAGTATTGTAGGTATGAACTGAGCTGTTTGTTGGGAAAAGAGATATATTATTTATGACAAATTTCATTAAGGAATAAATATACTGAGAGGCAGTAGTTGATACACCCAGTTCTTTGAACAGGCTTCTACAGGACGTCCGTGAATTTACTCCACAAATAATACGTATTACACGTTTTTGGACTCTGAAGACTTTTGACTGACTTTAAGAGTTACCCCAAAATATTATACCATATGACATTAGGGAATGAAAGTAAGCAAAGTATGGAAGCTTTGTTATTTTTATGTCTCCTATGTCTGATAACACTCGTATTGAAAATACAGATTTGTTGAGTCGTTTCTGCCGTTCTGTGGTGTGCTGCTCCCAACTAAATTTATTATCAAGCTGTAATCCGAGGAATTTAATACTGCCAACCTCTTATATCTGCTGTTCTTCATACTTAATGCATATGCTGTCAGGAAATCTCTTACATGTTCTGAACTGTATGTAGTGAGTCTTTTCAAAGTTTAATGACAATGAGTTGGCTTTAAACCATATATTAATGTTCATGAAAATATCATTAGCAGACCTTTCTATCATTATGCTTGACGTAATTTTTATTGCAATACTTGTATCATCTGCAAACAAAACGAACTCTGCTTCTGGTAGTGTAACTGATGAGAGATCATTAATATACACAAGAAAAAGCAATGGCCCTAAGATGGATCCTTGTGGGACGCCACATGTAATTTCTTCCCAATCCGATGATGACTGTTGGCTTAATTCACTAGTCACTTGCATTAACACCCTTTGTTTCCTGTTAGTGAGGTACGACTTGAACCATTTTGCAGCATTTCCCGTGACCCCATAGAATTCTAAATTACTTAAAATGATACTATGGTTCACACAATCAAATGCCTTTGACAAATCACAGAAAATACCTGCTGCTTGCAATTTATTATTTAATGAATTAAGTACATTCTCACTGTAAGTGTAAATAGCCTTCTCCATATCGGAACCTTTCAGAAATCCATACTCTGTTCTAGACAAAATGCCATTTGTGGTTAAGTGGTTGAGAAGCTGCTTGTAATTACTTTTTCTATAATTTTTGAGAATGCTGGCAAAAGTGAAATGGGTCTGTAGTTTGATGGTATCTCTTTATCCCCCTTCTTGAATAGAGGTTTAATATCCGCATATTTTAGCCAATCAGGAAATGTTCCCGTCATAATAGAATGGTTACACAAATAACTTACAATTATGCTAAGTTCACAAGAACACGCTTTAATTAACTTTGTTGATATTTCATCGTAACCAGTAGAATGCTTTGTTTTTAAAGATTTTATTATGGAAGTTATTTCTTGTGGTGAAGTGAGTGATATATTCATGTATGTGAAGGTATTTGCAAATGCTAGTTTCAAATATTCAAGGGCATTATTTACTGACCCAGACAATTCCATACTATCAGTAACGGATATAAAGTACTTGTTAAATAGATTTGCCACACTATGCCCATCAGTTACTAATGTCTCAGCTACTCTTAATCCTACCAGCTCTTGTTCCTTTCTGGTTCTACCAGTCTCCTCTTTCACTATATCCCATATTGTTTTTATTTGGTTTCCTGATGTTGCTATCTTCTATTCATAGTGCATTTGTTTTGATGCCTGAATAACTTTTTTTAATATTTTACAGTATTACTTGTATTTAGTTAAATCATCATCTTTGCAACTACTCTTGACTGATAGATACATTTTCCTTTTTGTCTTACATGAAGTTCTGCAAGAGTTGTACGTTGACAACTGGCTCGTGGCAGTTGGCGTCCCATCAAATCCCGCACCTTCTCGATTGGAGACAAGTCCGGAGATCGCTCTGGCCAGGGAAGTTATTGAATATCGTGAAGAGCACGCTCAGTTTCACGTGCAAGGTACTGGCGAGTATAATCGTGTTGGAACAACACATCACCTTCCTGTTGCAAAAATGTACAAACACGGGTCTTACGATATTCTACACGTACCGAGGGCTGGTCAGCGTTCCTTCCACAAACAACGAGAGTTGTAGCTTCTAGCAGCCGAGGTCATATGACCCGGAGTGGTGCCAATGTCTGTGAGACGAACACGCACTACGAGACTGCACTCGCCACGTCTGCGACCATCTCTTGGCTGCAGGCAGCATCTGCTTTCATCGCTGAAGACCAAGGCACGCCATTTTATCTTGCAAGTGATCCTATGACAGCACCAGTTAAACCGTCCACGTCGATGTGAGTGGAAAACAGGCTAGAGGTTTTGTGTACTCGTGAAGCTTAAGCCGTCGGCACACGGAGCGTGTATATGAACGAGTGTGGCCAAAGTGGCGAGTTTCTGACGTCACAACGTGCGAACCGTACGTTGTCGAGGCTTTCCCAACGTGTGGGGCAGTATCAAGCATGCCAGATATTCTCAACGTGCGTCTGAACGATCACCAATAAAGTGGGAGAACGCCACCGACGTCACATCACATGCTTTTCCGGAGAGGGGGGGCAGCTCTATTCGGTACAGAGATGAAGACGCCATATTGGCCGTCGTATTTCTTGGGTTTACGTATATAACTTAGTTCGTATGAATGTATGACATTTCAAAGCAAGTAAAACTAACCGAGTAAACTGATACTCTTTCGAAAAGCTGGCATTAGATGTACTATTTGTTGGAATAAATGACTGGAAACGTCTTATATGTGGTTAAAAAATTCCCGCATTTTTGTAATATGGCGTTTCAACGCAAGGCGGACTGAAAAATTAATACGAATTGTTCTTTACATCATTTGTTGTAATTACATGTCAGCAAACGAGAAGCTACCAATATTGTATACAATACATCTAATACCTTTGTGGATAACCCCTGGCCGGCCGCGGTGGCCGAGGGGACTAAGGCGCTCCAGTCACGGTCTGCACGGCCACTACGGTTGGGGGTTCGAATCCCCCTCGGGCATGGATATTTGTGCCGTCCTTAGTCTTAGCTAGTTCATAAGTAGTTTGTAAGCTTAGGGACTGATGACCCCTTAGTTAAGTCCCTTAAGTTCTACAAACATTTGAACATTTGATAACCCCTGTTTACGGTCGTCATAGTGTAGGCAGCAAAGTCGTAGACCATGAAATGAGACATCATATGGTGGTGGTTCAAGGCTCCTCGAAGGCAATTTTTTTCTTCTCTATTCGAGTTTCCTTACAGACGTAAAGACATTCCTATAAGTTTCGTAGAAGTATACTGCATAATATTCGATGCTTATATAAAAATAAGAGCGCATCCGATGAGAAATAAGATTGTTGGATTCGTTTAATGAACAGGACAGTTTGCACCTTACTTAGAGTAAAATACGCACTTTATTATTTCACGTCTTGCATTTTACACGTTCTTAACATGCTTCTACTGAATAGTAACACTGACTGTGGAAGAATGATCTTTCTAAGTTTTACTAAAAATCGAGACTGTTGCAATGTTTGCCTCATGTGAAGGCCTTTTCTAATTTTATACCGCACAGTCATGAAACCTTTATAATTCGCTACAGTTATTAACGTAACATGCAACTTTTATAAGAGTTATGTTCATAGATATTTTGTTGTTAATGTGGTGTCGCACAAGTCTGAAGTGCGCGCCACGTACTTTCGCCGCGCGCCGCCATGCACGCACGGCGCGGCGTTCTTACGTCAGCCACGAGCGCCCTCTGCTGCAACTCCGCTCGTGGCCACCACTGAACGGCATCGGTCACTTGGGAATCAGATAGGCACCAGTTAACACTTGGGATTTGGACAGGCACCGGAATAGAGTCTCCTCAGTAAGCAGGCTTCTACCTACATTAACCCTGTATCTGCATTCCACTAGTCTGCTGCCCTCCAAGTTAAGTAATGTATTATTTCTACGAAATATATATCTCTTGTTCTAATCTAGCTTAGTGTTTCTAGCTTCTGCTGTCCCACTGGCTGGTCACCTCAGACTCCGTACCCGCACACGCGTGCATCCTATTTCCCTGTGTCGGTCTCTCTCTACTCGGCCACCGACACCTCGGACAACCGGCTGCAAACGAGACACAAAAGTGGGGACGAGGAGGGGATACAAAAGTTACTTATGTAGGCCTATATCACAGAACATAACGAAGATAAGCACAAGCTCGGAAATAACCGGTTTAATAAAGGTAAATCTGGAATTCTATTCTTTTGATTTCGTAAAGTGTGATTCCAGAACCTGATGCCGCCGACAACTGTCGCTGGAGCGCGCTGCGGTCGCGTGTAGCTCGTTAAGGCACACGTCTCGTATGCACAAGTCGCACCGTCTCCGAGCGTTCAGCCACACGTTGGACTCGGCACGTTGACCGCACACGTTCAGACACACGCTCCGTGTGCCGACGGCTATAGGCTAGAAAGGTGGGGCATGGCTAGCAAGGTCTGCAGCTGAAAGAAGTGATTAGTTGACATGGATTTTTATTACAATTGCAGGTAATACTCAACAGTAGGTGAGGTGCTTGTGGGTGTGCGCTACTGCCTGTTACATAGTACCCAGTTCTGCGATGATCTCTTCCTAAGCTACAGTCCGGCTGTAGACGGATCTCCTGGAACGGTAGCACTGCTATCTCTGCTTGGTACTCTGCTATACTGACTCGCAGACCGGTAGACTGAACTGTCCTGGCTGTGGTGCGCCGGCGTATCTAGCCGAGCCAACACCGTCTAGAGACAAGGCCTCACAACAAGCCCGTGTCACGTCACACCGATAGGCTGGCCTCGCAAGCTCACTGGCTGAAGCTACGAGGCAGTGTTGCCAGACGTAGGGAATTTTCCCTGCATTAAAATCTTGTAGGGAATTTTCATCCAAAAGTCCCCAACGCGTAGGTACTTTGGTAAAATTTTACAATCGCCGACACATGCCTAGCGGGTAATGTTGGCAACAGAACAGTTGGCAGTACGCGGGAATGAAGCCAACCAATTGTGGCAGAGTTTGAAGTAGCCAATGATATTTTAGACGGCACGGTTGTTTTCTGTTCATAGTAAACATTATTAATTTGAAAACCTAGTTTCGGGCACATTAAAACTGATGCGAAATATGATTTCTATAGTGTTAGAAAATGTCAGCAAAAGGAAAATTCATTGTTTCCATGAACGAAAGACGTTATGTTACCTTGACTATACTTATTTATTTGCGTCAGGATCATATACAAGTTAGTAGTTGTAAATGAGAAGATGCTGACAAGAAAACGCTAAAATATTTGCGACAGCCAACGTTATAAATGAACAAAGCGCTAGTATCATTACTGTTTGAAAACCGAATCATGCCGAATGACGGACTTCCTTTTCTGTGCTGACTGTGAACTAAATAATTACTGCTGTTCCTACTCCACAGTTGATGGTGCCTCGATGTATCATTGTGCGGTCAAAAATCAGTTACCCTCGTGTGACAGTGCACTCGGAATTCGCGGCATATTTGGGGAAACTAATTAATGCTGTTCCTCTCTATGGTTGACAGGTTCTTGATGTACCCTTGTCCGATCGATAAATCAGTAATCCTCTTGTAACAGAGCACTTGGAATTCGCGGCATAATCTACACTTGACTCAGTCAGTAACGATCAGTCACTGGAAAAACATATCTAGCAAGTGAGGCATGATGCCAAATATTTATTTTAAAGTTTTTCAAAATTGTAACATGTCACATTAATCAACTGGTTAACCTCTGCTGGCCGGACTCCTGGATTCAGCCCCTTCCAGACGCAAATCCTGCCTACGACCCTGATGTAGGGGCATTAATGAGGTGGTAGGGAGAAAGTAGGGAAAACGTAGGTACATTTTTGTGAGACTGTAGGTATTTTCTCTCTCTGCCATCTGGCAACGCTGGCTACGAGGCAGTGGGCTGTGCCCCAGCGGTCATCCAGTGAGCTTGCGAGGGCAGCATATCGGTGTGACGTGACACGGGCTTGTTGTGAGGCCTTGTATCTAGACGGTGTTGTCAGAGCCCTCTTCTTCCGACTGGCCGGTGGGCGAAGCAAGGCAGTGACGTAACGACGACTGGTGGCGCCCCTGGCGGCGAAGTACCGTGGGGCGACTTAAGCTAGTTCCATATTGAAGTTGTAGTTCAGTACATCTACATACATACTCCGCAATTCGCCGGAAGGTGCGTGGTGGAGGGTGCACTGTACCACTACTAGGCATTTCCTTTCCTATTCCACTCCCAAATGGAACGAGGAAAAAAAGAATGCCTATATGCCTCCGTACGAACCCTAATTTCTCTTATTTTGCCTTTGTGATCACTACGCGAAATGTAAGTAGGCGGCAGCAAGATCGTGCTACACTCAGCTTCAAATTCCGGCCCTCTAAATTTCCTCAACAGAATTTCACGAAAACAACGTCGTCTTTCCTCCAACGATCCCCAATTGAGTTGCCGGAGCATTTCCGTGACACTCGCGCATTGGTGGAACCTACCAGTAATAAACCTAGCTGCTCGCCTCTGAACTGCTTCTATGTCTTCCTTTAAACTGATCTGCTGCGGGTCCTAAACACTTGAGCAGTACTCAAGACGTGGTCGTACAAGCGTTTTATACGCTGTCTCCTTTACAGATGAAGTACATCTTCCCAAAATTCTCCCAATAAACCGAAGTCGGCTGTCCGCCTTACTCACAACTGTCCGTACATGCTCGTTCCATTTCATATCGCTCTTCAATGTTACGCCTAGATATTTGAACGACGTGACAACATCGAGAAGCTCACTACTAATGCTGTATTCGAACATTATGGGATTGTTCTTCCTACTCATGCGCATCACCTTACATTTTTCTACATTGAGAGCTAGCTGCCATTCTGCGCACCAACTAGAAATTTTGTCTAAGTCATCTTGTATGCTATTACAGTCAGTTAAAGACGATACCCTCCCATACACCACAGCATCATCTGCAAACAGCCGCAAATTACAAGTTACTCTGTCCATCAGATATAAGTGTTAACATTCTGGTTTTAGTAGCGCCACTTAAGAGACGCTACTTTTTCCACGCAACGAAAAGTTCAACTTGGTTGTACTTTGTTTCGCCACTTTCTTCCCCCACCACCAAATATCGGCATTCGACTGTCAACTCGCGGGGTATTTTGAACCATTTTTTCTTCGTATCAGTGTGTTTGCGTTCGAGGTTTAAGATTTGGCGTCTTTGTTTGTGGCTAAAATGTCGAAAATATAAAGAAAACACTTCGTGTGTTTGTGGAACAAAATGTACGGGCGTTTGGTCATGGATGAAATGTACTGTGATCAGCTGACACTGCGGACGCCATGTTGAAAACAGCACAACTAAGTAATATTTGTGAAGTTCTGTGTGAACGTTAGTTTACAGTGTCATTGCAGAAACACGTGCGTTGTTGTCTCAATTTTGTTGTTTGTGTAAACCCGGCTTTATCGATTCTTCTGGAAGTGGCGCTGCGACGCACAGTAGGACGGAATCGCCAAAACGTGGCCAAAACCCCGAAAAATGAATTTTCGATTCTCGGAATTTTGATGGGTGGATTGGGCAGGGGAAGGATTGGTGCATCTCATGCCATAAGGAGAGGTCGCCACCTTCGATACGTGTCGAGTTACATCAGTTCAAAAGTGACCTTCATGGAGAGCACACGTGGCGCTGTGAAAGCGAGGAGCATTTACTCTCGGTTTGTGAGTGGGTATTTTGGTAGTGAAGTGAAGAATATCACTTCTGCAAGATGGAAACGGTTGCCTACAGGTACGTAAAAATGTTCGCACACTAAATCGGTATAAAATTTCATGGTTGTCATATTTATATAATATTTTTCCGATGCCTGCGCAAAACGACCTTACTGTGCCGATCGTGCATTCTCACAGCAAAAGTATTAGTTTCTCCATTACTGGATGCTTGCTGTTGCCGCAACTGTGGTAGAATTTAATGAAAGTCCAGCTCCAGTTGCATATATTGATGCTTTATTTATTAAATAATACAATAATAAATACAAAGCAGGACATATATCAAATCGGGGGCATATACAAAATTCACTGCTCCGACTGTAATGCATACTACATCGGGGAAGCAGGACGCAACTTCAAAACGCGTTACAAAGAACACACAGAACTCGGCAGAAAAAGCGCTGAAAGCAGATCCACCTTCGCTGCTCACCTTATACGCAACAGTCACAAGGTAGACAGTATCGAAAACAACCTAACAAAACTCCATACAATGAAGAAAGGCTATTTCATGGATTTTTATGGAGAGGTCGCTATATACACTCACCTAAAAAAGTACAAGGAAGACACCCTTAACGAGCAATGCACTTTAAAGAATACGAATTTGTTAGATATCTGCCGCCCAGTAATTGACAAAATTTTTTAGAAATGCTCCACAAGTTCGTGGCTATTTTTGAAACATTAATTACTGTTTGTAAACAGTACAATGTAAGCAATCAACGACGCGTCCAAACTGCTCTGGAGCCCGCACCAGCGTTCCTGGTTCAAATTTCGCTCGCTAGAGGCCGCCCCTCAACTATCGGCTTGGACGCCTCGTTCGTTGCAATCATTTTAATCCCAAGAATTTTTGTACCTTGTTTAAACAATACAACCAACTTTAATGTAAACTAAATCGAATACAATTGGCCTTAAGCTAAATTATTATACCTCCTGTATCAAAATTTTAAATTTACGACACGCACACTTATCACACAGCCTCATTGGCCGCTAAATGTTCCGTTTTTATCCTAAGTGACATTTATAATATTTTATTATTGACCTTTACATTTTATCAACTAATGTTTAGAATTTTATGCTTGCAGTGATGTAATGCTTATATCAGAACACATCAGAACAAGCTGATTATAATGATTTGGAATGTTAAATATGACACGCCCATTTTCTCGTGTCGTCATTGGGCGCCAAAAGTTTTAAATTCTCTGAGTTCTATTGTTTTAATTACTTGACGTTGCTTTCTCTACGGCATAAAGTAAGTTTCCTTCTGATTCTGTACAGTACCTTTTTATATAAGTAACATTCTATTTTGTACCATGTAATTTTTGTAAACTTATTGCTACACATTATATGAAGGTTTGTCACACTTGAAAATGGCCTAGCATAGAGGCCGAAACCGGTAGTGTGGGCTTAAATAAAGCACCAATATATGCAACTGGCGCTGGACTTTCATTAAATACAGCAAAAGTAACATATACCATGGAATTTCAACTCCCAGATTGTAGATTGATTAATTACCTGATGGAATTGACAAGAATCAGCTGCCAAAATCTGCCATTTCTCTTGTATAATGAATATTTACAAGTGTCCGTGCGGCCTTCATTTCGTAGCACATCATGGTCGATACGGCGTGTGGCGCGGTAGGCTACAAAACAATGTATTTCCCGTGTCACACGGTTACGATTTCTCACCATTTGTCTACACTTAATGTGTTACTATTGCTATTGTAATATTTCTCACACAGGTTCGGATGGTCAATACGTGAAATTCACTCGGCAAGAAATATTCAGTCCGGAGACTGCTTTGATGCAGCTCTCCACAATACCCTATCCTGAGCAAGCCTCTTCAACTCCACATAAGAACGGCAACCTACATCTGTCTGAATCTGCTTACTGTATCCATCTCTTGGTTTTCCTCTGCGGTTTTTACCCCAAACACTTCCCTCCAATGCTAAATTCACGATTCCTTGACGTCTTAGAATGTGTCCTACATATCGATCCCTTCTTTTAGTCAAGGTATGCTAGAAATCCCTTTTCTCCCCAATTCTGTTCAGTACCTCCTCATTAGTTACGCGATCCACCCACCTAATCTTCAGCATTCTTCTGTAGCACCACATATCAAAAGCCTCTATCATCTTCCTGTCCGCACTGTTTATCGTCCATGTATCACTCCCATACAAGGCAACACGCCACACAAATGCCTTCAGAAAGGAATTCCTTAGGCTTAAATTAATATTCGATGTTAACAAATTTCTCTTTTTAAAGAACGCTTTACTACCCGTTGCCATTCTGCATTTTATATCCTCTGTACTGCGACCATATTTGTTATCTTACTCCCCGAGTAACAAAACTCATCTACCTCCTTTATTGTTTCGTTACCTAATCTAATTCCTTCACATCACCTGATTTTCTTACACTGCACTCCATTACCCTAGTTTTGCTCTTGTTAATGTTCATCTTATATGCACCTTTCAGCACACTGTCCATTCCGTTCAATTGCTCTTCCAGGTCCTTTGCTGTCTCTGACAGAATTACTATGTCGTCGGCAAAACGCAATGGTTTTAATTCTTCACCCTGAACTTTAATTCCTACTCCAAATTTCTCCTTGCTTTCCTTTATAGCGTGCTCAGTGTACAAATTACGCTATTATTAATAAACTAGCTGAAAACCCGGCGTTGCCCGGGTATTTATCTCTTTATTACTGCCAATTTTCAGGTATATATTAATTTGTATAAGGACTGTAAGTCTGTAAAATCTCTTGGGAATACAATTAGGCTTAAAGAAGTAATAGATTAAAACTTGGTGCCTGATGGCTCGGTTTTCCATGAACGTTGCTGTTTATGTGCTCATATCTCATGAACTACGTGTCGTACTGTGATACAATTTAGAAGGTACACTTAACTATATGCGTGTATACTGTATGTAAAATTCTTCTGCGGCTACAAATTGTAGTGTAGAAATTATAAATTGTAACGTCATACTGAAAGCCGTAGTTTTAGTCCATGAACAGCGGAACGGTACTGTTTATGTGCCCACATCTCATGAACTACGTGTCGTGCTGTGATACAATTTAGCAGGTACATTCATTTATATGTATGTATACTGTCTGTAAAATTTCCTGCGGCTACAGTTTGTAGTGTAGAAATTATAAATTGTAACGTCATACCAGGAGCCGTAGTTTTACTCCATAAACAGCGGAAAAGCAGTATGCAAGAAATTTTTTTCCTTTCATCATTTTACTGGTCGCTAAGTACTGTCATTCTCATACAGTGTATTTCGAAAGTCTCGCCGCATTATATGGCATTTTTTTGCTATTTCTATTGGGTATGACGTAATATCTTTCGAACCATGTGCCGTATGTGATTCTTAACCATGCAGCAATTGTTACCTCACGGTAAGGAATGTGTGTACCAAATTTGGTTGAAATCGGTCCAATGGTTTAGGAGAAAATAAGCAGCAATCTCGCAAAGTGCAGCAGTTTTTCGCGCATCTCGTTTATGACGTCATATCTCGTTAACTATATGTCGTATGTGATTCTTACATTTACGGCGACCGTCCTCGTGGATTTAAGCTTACGTGTACAAAATTTCATAAAGATTGTAACAAAACTGTAGATTTGTATGCAACACGTCCAAACATACGGACACACTGCTTTATATATTAGGTATTATAGATTTTCATGGGTGACTTTGCTATATTAGCCCCGCCATTTTGTTTAGACAATTTTTACCATCAAATTCGTAATCAGTGACCTTAAAAACCACCGTGTGAAGAGTTTTGTGTGAATGAAACGTCGTCTTGGGGTTTTGGCCACGTTTTCGGGATTCCGTCCCTCTGTGCGACGTGTGTAGAGCGCCGGCGTTGTGGCGAGAGGTGTGCGTGGCCGTACTCCCCCTGCTACGTCTGTGCTGCGTGGACGTCTAGAATCTCGTCAGGTTTGAGAATGTTCACGTGGCTACTGCAACCAGCTTCGTAGCAAAAATAACTCAGCACGCCCAACTTGTGCGGAAAGTCTCTGAAAGGACTATCCCGCCACCTGGAAGTCCACCATTTGACCCCTTTAAAACTCGCTCAGTTGGCTGTAGGACGCGCGAGAACTTCTCCACGGCTTGGCGCCTGTTTGCTTCACGTGTTCAAATGTTTGTAAATCTATCGGACCAAACTGCGTGGTCATCAGTCGTTAGCTTACAAACTACTTAAACCTAGGTAAACTAACCTAAGGACAACACACACACACCCATGCCCCAGGGAGGACTCGAACCTCCACGGCGAACAACCGCGCGCTCCGCAGCGAGACGCTTTAGACCGCTCGGCTACTAAAAACGTTCAAATGTTTGTAGAGCTTATGGGACTTAACTACGGGGTCATCAGTCCCTAAACTTACAAACTACTTACGAACTAGGACGGCACAAATATCCATGCCCGAGGGGGGATTCGAACCCCCGACCGTAGTGGCCTTGCAGACCGTGACTGGAGCACCTTAGCCTCCTCAGCCACCGCTTCCGGCGCTCGGCTACTCCACCGCGGCTCTTCACGTATTGATATCACAGTGACGAGTAGACGGTTTTACATGTTGGCCACCGATTTCGATCGAATTTTGCATGGACGTTCTATATTGAAACATAAAGAGACACTGTTTCGGAGTTTAGCTGGACACTCGGTAGTTTTTGACAAAAACAAGGTCAAAGTTTATGATTGAAAATCGCTTTTCCAATTATATACATCGAAAGATCATGAAAAGATGAGTATTTTATATCACTATATATGGGATCGACGTTGGAGTAATTAACGTTCTTTCGTTCTCATATTGTAGCGTGAGTAAACATAAGCGACTTTCCGAGGCCGCAGTAGCCGAGCGGTCTGCGGTGCGCCAGTTACGTTCTGCATGGCCACTACGGTCGGGGGTTAAGTACCATAAGCTCTACAAACATTTGAACCTTTTATTTTCTTTTCCTCACTCCGAGCGCCGCCGCCGGTTGAGCGGCCCAGAGCTTGGACTTTGGACCGTAGATACAAGTTCGAACCTCCATCATAGAAATGTTTCGTTACATTGTTTTCGATGTATGTGATAGTATTCTCATATTTGTAATAACTTCTCTTGCCTTATTTCGAAGTAGAGCATACGGAATTTTGATTAAAATTCAGTTAGACGTATTATCTGTTTACAGCTGTTTCATTTGTGATACACAGTGCTAAAACAACATAAATAAGAAATAAATAAAATTTTTAGAAACTTCTAAAGTTTTCTGGCCGTCTATTCGTCAGCGTACTCACAGCCAGTAGAGTGAAACATATCATAAAACAACCAAAATACAAATATTTCTCACACCATGCACAACACACGAAGGACATATTGCCACATTCACATGTCATTCGAGATATCGTTATGGAAAACATATTTGATTTTTATTGCACTGTGTATCACAAATAAAACAGCTGTAAAGAGATGATACATACTTCCAGATGGTCTACTTCAAAATAAATCAATAAAAGGTAATAAAAATATGAGAAAATTATTCCATCCTTAACTCTGACCTTGATTTTTAAAATCATCATCATCACCATTGGAGACTGATAATGCCTTTCAGCGTTCAGTCTTGAGCATAGTACCTCTAATAAAATTCCTCCATGATCCCATGTTCAATGCTAACATTGATGCCTCGTCTGATGTTATGCCTTTTACTTCAAAATCATTCTGCACCGAATCTAAATACTTTCTTCTTGGTCTACCTCGACTCCTCTTACCCTCCGCTGCCGAGCTCATGACTCTCTTACGTAACCTTGCTTCTCCCATGCGTGTGACATGACCCCAACATCTCAGTCTGTTCGCTCTAACTGCTTCATCTATGGTGTTCATTCCCAGTTTTTCTTTCATTTCCTTATTATGGACACCCTTCTGCCATTGTTTCCATCTATTAGTACCTGCAATCATTTTTCTACTTTCATATCAGTAACCTCTACCTTATGAATAAGGTAACCTATATCCACCCAACTTTCACTCCCATACAACAAAGTTGGTCGAAAGATAGAGCGGTGCACTGCTAACGTAGTCTTGGTAGTTACTTCCTTCTTGCAGAAGAGAGTAGATCTTAGCTGAGCACTCACTGCATTAGCTTTGCTGCACCTCGATTCCAGTTCTTTCGCTATGTTGCCATCCTGTGAGAAAATACATCCCAGGTACTTGAAACTGTCTACCTGTTCTAACTTTGTTCCTCCTATTTGGCTCTCAAAATGTTTAAATCTCTTTCCCACAGACATTACTTTTGTTTTGGAGATGTTGATCTTCATATCATAATCCTTGCACCTCTGATCGAGCTCTGAAATATTGGTTTGCTACCGTTCAGTCGACTCGGACATTACAACTAAGTCATCCGCATATGCGAGACTGCTTATTTCGTTTTCACCTATTTTAATCCCGCCCTGCCAGTCTACTGTTTTCAACATATGATCCATAAATAGTAGGAACAACAGTGGTGACAGGTTACAGCCTTGTCTCACCCCTGAAAATACCCTGAACCGTGAGCTTAATTTGTCATCTACTCTAACTACTGCCTGACGTCTACGTCTACGTAAAGCCCTTTAATTGCCTGCAGAAGTTTGCCTCCTATACCATAATCTTGTAGAACTGACAGTAGGTTCCTGAAAAATACTGAGTATGTAGCAAAGAGCCGAAACACTTGCCTCTTTACATCTTATATATAAAGCAGAGTGTCCGTATATTTGTACGTGTTGCATACAAATCTACAGTTTTGTTCCAATATTTATGAAATTTTGTACACGTAAGCATCAATCCATGAGGACGGTCGCCGTAAGTGTAAGAATCACATACGATATACAGTTCACGAGATATTAGGTTATAAACAATGAAATGTGTCTAAAACTGCTGCATTTAGCGACAATGCTGCTCAATTTCTCCTAAACCACTGGACCGATTTCATCCAAATTTGGTACACATATTCCTTTCGTGAGATAACAATTGCTATACGATTACGAACCACATACGACACATGGTTAAGGAGATATAACGTCGTAAACAATAGGAATCGCAGAAAACTGCCACATAATGCGGCGAGACTTTATAAATAAGCTGTATGAGAATAAGAGTACTTAACGACTTGCAACAAACTTTAAACATAATTTCAAACCTTTATGAAACTTTTCTCGCTGACAGCCATAGCGCCGGCCGCGGTGGCCGAGGGGACTAAGGCGCTCCAGTCACGGTCTTCACGGCCACTACGGTCGGGGGTTCGAATCCCCCCTCGGGCATGGATATTTGTGCCGTCCTAGTTCGTAGGTAGTTCATAAGTAGTTTGTAAGTTTAGGGACTGATGACCCCGTAGTTAAGTTCCATAGACTATACAAACATTTGATTTGATTTGACAGCCATAGCAAAATGATGAAAGGAGAAAAGTTTCTCGCTTACTACTTTTCCGCTGTTTATGGAGTAAACTACGGCATTCAGTATGACGTTACAATTTGTAATTTGTAAACTACAAGTTGTAGCCACAGGAAACTTTACAGATGAGATATGAGCACATAAATAGTAACGTTCCGCTGTTCATGGACTAAAACTACGGCATTCGGATGACGTTACAATTTGTAATTCATACACTACAAACTGTAGCCACAGGAAATTTTATAGACAGTATATACGCATACACTTGAGTGCACCTTCTAAATTGTATGACAGTACGAGACGTAGTTCACGAGATATGAGCACTTAAACAATAACGTTCATCGAAAACCGCCCCATCACGCACAAAGTTTTAATGTATTACTTCTTTACTTCTAATTGTATTCCCGAGAGTTTTTACATACAGCCCTTATACAAATGAATATACACCCGAAAACTGGCAGGAATAAATAAATAAATACCCGGGCAACGCCGGGTTTCCAGCTAGTCTAATATATAAAGCAGAGTGTCCGTATATTTGTACGTGTTGCATACAAATCTACAGTTTTCTTCCAATCTTTATGAAATTTTGTACACGCAAGTGTAAGAATCACATACAACAAAGAGTTCACGAGATATGAGATCATAAACAATGAGATGCGCGAAAAACTGGTGCGTTTAGAGACAATGCTGCTCATTTTTTCCCAAACCTCTGGACCGATTTCAACCAAATTTGGTGTACATATTCCTTACCGTGGGGTATCAATGCTGTCAGGGTAAGAACCACATACGACACACGGCTCAAAAGACACAATGTCATAAACAATATAGTTGTAAGAAACTGCCACATAATGCGATGAGACTTTATTCACACACAGTATGAGAATGACAGTACTTAGCTACTTGCAACAAACTTTAAACATAATTTCAAAAATGTATTAAACTGTCTCGATGACAACCATAGCAAAATTATGAAAGGAAAAAAGTTTCTCGCTTACTACTTTTCTGCTGTTTAAGGAGAGAAACTACGGCATTCGGTATGACGTTGCAATTTATAATTTCTACACTGCAAATTGTAGCCGTAGGATATTTTACAGACAGTATAAACACATATAGTTGAATGTACCTTCTAAATTGTATCACAGTACTAAACGTAATTCATGAGATATGAGCACATAAACAGTAACGTTCCACTGTTCATGGACTAAAACTACGGCATTCGGTATAACGTTACAATTTTTGATTTCTACACTAAACATTCTAGCCGCATGAAATACTACAGACAGTAGACACTCGTGTAGTTGTGGGTACCTTCTAAATTGTATCACAGTACGACACGTAGTTCATGAGATATGAGCACATAAACAATAACGTTCATGGAAAATCGGCAGTGTTGCTAATGTGAAAAATACCGAGTAGCACCGTGGTTCGGAACCCACGTTAAACTGTAGGTCCCCCTATAACTGGCTGGGTAAGTCAGTTCGAAGGTCGGAGGAAGGCAACGACATACCACCTCCAAACAGGACCCTGCATAGTAAAGCACTGTGGTGTTCAAACCAATCTTCGGATTGTTGACTGCCTTACCTTACTCCTAATTGTATTCCCAAGATATTTTACAGACATTCAGCCCTTATACAAATTAATATATACCTGAAAAATAGCAGGAATAAATAAATACCCGGGCAACGCCGGGTTTCAGCTAGTTCAATATAAAATATCAATGCAGAATTTGTTCGAAATATATGTCAGACCATCTCTTTGTGAACCTTATGTCTATTGAACTTCCTATTAAAGTGTGCACATAGACGGCGCTCTGGCAGATATATTTCTATGGTATCTATTGGTGGTCGACGTTTAAACCATCATTAGTACATCTACTATCTCCCAGCTGGCATTTCCCTCCATTGGATCAAAATCGACGTCGTCTTTCCTGGATCTACTACTTTTTTTTCTGGCAGCTTAGAAAGAACAAAGAAGTTTTAGAGTTGGTGAGGAACGTTTAAACATTGCTTTAAACAGTGTTGCCTCTATCTAGTGCCTGATCCCCCCTGGGCTCTGCGGCGATTTCAAGCAGGAATGCCGCCCCATGCCGAGCGAATCGTGTAGGCGGGCTACCTTTTGCGCATTCACGCGCACTTCCTCGTTAGCGGACCAACAAAGAAACAGCTTATCTGACCATTTATGTTGTGCCGGCAGTAATTGCGTCTGCCTATTAGATAATTACTAGCGTTTCCGGCGTCCAATTCCTCTCGCGTCCTCCGTCGCAGCCTACACACTTTTTGCTTCCTCTCCTGCCATCCGATAAGTGTATCCCACGTACACGATACAGAGTTCATTTTTAACAACTCGCCACTATTGAAAACTCGATTACCAATCAATTACGAGAATAGACTAAGGCATTCTTCGCTTCCTACTGACGTTCTACGTGTTGCACAGCTTACAGCGCTACACAAGAGTGATGTAAAAATTCCAAGGGACATAGTTTGCACGATTATATCATTCATAATTCAAATCAAACTTCTGAGGTCGTCGGTCGCTAGACTTACAAACTACGTAAACTGGTTTAAGCTATCTTTTGCTAAGAATAACACGCACACACGGCATGAGAATTCCCGCGCGGTCGTTCCTAATTAAACCATTTTTTCTTCTTTTTTCCTGAAACTCTCATCCAGCTATTCAGTAATCTAGTCATTGGGCAATTCTCCTGTGGTTGAAAGGAAGGAAGGAATGAATGTTAGGGTTGAACATCCCGGTGACACCATAGTGATTATAGTCGGAGTACACGCTAGGGTAGTTTTTGTCAGGGACAGGACCCAGCCCGGCATTTATCTGGAGTTAATAAGGGAAATCACGGACATCCTAAGAAAGAATAGAGGAAGACAAGTTTCAACCGCCGCCCTTCCGATCCCGAGTCAAGAGAAGAAACAAGGTCATAATTTATGGTCTTTAGAAATGGAACAGAATCTTGGAGTTGGGAGTGACTGGCCACGCGGAACGGCAGCGTGGACTAAGGCGTCATTCCCGCCGAAGGTTCGAGTCGTCCTTCGCGCATGGTGTGTGTGTGTGTGTGTGTGTGTGTGTGTGTGTGTGTGTGTCTGTGTGTGTGTGTGTTGTCGTTAGTGTAGTTTGTAAGTCTAGGGTCCAATAGCTTTACAAACATTTAATTTTTAGGGTGTGATTCGGAACGGCATCAGCCGTGAATACATGGTTAGAACAATCCTACATTAACCTCACGTTTTATGGAAATAGAGCAAAATTTAAATCTGGATGGCGGTAAAGAAATTTTAACAGCTTTACTTAATAATGCACGCCCAGTATCTTAACTGTTGCCTGGTCTCACTCTGTGAGAAAGACAAAAGCGCCATAGAATTCTATCGGTGTTTCCCTCTCCCTGTTTTGAAGTTTTCCCAACAGTAAATCGATTACTCTGAATTAACATTAATTGCAGTGGTTCAAAAGTACTGACTAAGAACAATACACAACTTTCTAGGCACTGTTATTTTCTAGTGGGTGGTGTTTCACAACAAGAAGAGCTATGCTTTAGCCCTCCACTAACCTTGTAACCGAGTAACCCTGATTATGCAGGTATGCTACATGGAAATGCTAAGTTATCTGTCCGGAAAAAAAAAACTTTCCAGTGTTTAACATCATTCATTTACATTTCAGGCCATATCTCAACAAACTAGGTGCGGTTTTTTTTTTTTTTTTTTTTTTTTTTTTTTTTTTTTTTTTTTTTTTTTTTTTATCCGGCCTCTGTCCGCGTACCTGTATGTTACATAAATTGCACACATATGCGTCTGCTTTTGTGCTATTTTACACTATACAACCCTAGAGAGGACGTTGAACTTATCTATTATTAAATAATCACTTATTTACTCTCAGTTTTGTGAATTTTGTTGACTTAAGCTTCACTTCTGATGGTGGTCTATTATTTTGTGACAAATGAAAATTTGTGCCGGAGCAGGACTTGAACCCGGATCGCGTTTCGCGCCTTAAGGGTACCTGGACGTGAACAAGCTTCATTTTCATACCTTACTTTCGCTGCACATTACTCTTGATCTACACTGCTGCGGACGTTGCGGTTTTGAACATACACTGAATGACATTAACTCAAGCTGTAATAGAAAATTTTTTGAAATAACTCTTATTTAAAAATTACAATATTTTGCCTACTAAATGTTTTTATAATACACTTTCGAATTCTGGAACCATTTTCTGGTGCATGGTCAGTCTAAAAGCACTTAGACTGCGCCAATCTCCTGTCAACATTCGTAGCAACACATTATGCCTCTTCTTTTGTAGTTCGGAATATATCTGAGGAAATAGAAAAAACTTTACTACACTTCATTACTATTTTGTCTAAAAATTACTGTTAAAATTACATACAGAATGACAAGGTTTAAAAACAGACTTTCTATTCTACTAATTTTTTGTTTATTTACAAACTATTTTTCTGTTTATTAGGCCATTATCAGGTAAACTGTTGACAGGCATCGACTAAGACGCTGTTGCTTAAGTTCTCAAAGATGGTAAACAAAGATACAACACACAAAACACTCGCTCTTTGCATATGACATTTGTTGGAATTGCGAACAATTATCTTTTGCCATGTAGAATTATGTTTAAGTAATCAGTGGCCTAAACATTTTTACATTGCAATTTGCAAGTGAACAGGGTGAAACATTACATACCAAATATTGATGAATTAAAACTATGTTAACGTTATTGACATTGTAGTATATGTTGAGATCGTCACTTAAGGTGTACATTAAATACCTTTTCACCCTGAGTTTACAATTCACTTATTTGACAGCATCTATTATGATTCACATATTTAAATTACATTTTATATTACTGTACAATTTATTATATGTATAGTTTTGATCTTAAAGTATAAAAGTAAACATGGGAGGAATGGGGACGCTACATGTGATATTAAGATTTTCTGCGGTAGGTAGCTGTTTTGTTTACATTATGTGAAGCTGAACAGTGGGGATGTTCTCAACTGTACCTGGTCATTTAGCACTAGCTGGGGATTTTTGACTAAATGTTTATTTCCAGTGTTTCCAATAGGTTTAGTTTCCTGTCTTTGTTGGCTATGTGAAGTACTTCTGTGTGGACCTAGTAGTTGTGTCCTCCTTTCACAACGTGATCAGCAAAGGTGGAGTCTGCTTTTTTCCAGCTACGTTCATGTTTAGTCAGACTAATTTCAATTGCCCTGTCTGTTTGAAGTATATACAGTTTGCTGCAGTCATTGAATGTGATTTTATAAACCCCACTGTTACTTAATTCATCCCTTGAGCCTTTGTTGTTGAATAGGATGTTAGTTGCAATGCCTCTTACATAAAATGAAGTTCTGTATTTACAGGATTTGAGAATTCTAGCTATTTAGATAAATAAATTTCCTAAATATGGTATAGTACACCAGTGGGCTTAGTGATGACTGTTTCTGAAGTGGGAGAATAGAGGAGGGGTAGGACTTTCCTTCTTTGTTTTCTTTCTAAAATGTTATCTATCAGTTAAGGACTATAGCCATTGTTCCATGGAATATATTTGATGGTATTTAATTCTGTTTGAAAATCTTGTTTTGATAGTGGTATGGATGTCATGCGATGTATCATGGAGTGGAAGGAAGCATGTTTGTGTGCTATTGGATGTTGTGAACATGATGGTATTACAGTGTCAGTTGTTGTGGGTTTTCTGTAAATTTCGAAAATGTGTGTGTTTGTGGTAATATCAATGTTTAGGTCCAACCTGAGGCGCTCCAGTCACGGTCTGCACGGCCACTACGGTCGGGGGTTCGAATCCCCCCTCGGGCATGGATATTTGTGCCGTCCTTAGGATTAGCTAGTTCATAAGTAGTTTGTAAGTTTAGGGACTGATGACCCCGTAGTTAAGTCCCATAAGCTATACAAACATTTGAACATTAGGTCCAACAAATTGATGGATTTTTCACCAAGCTCCAGAGTGAAATGTAAGTTTTGGTGATGAGAGTTGAGATGTTCTAGGAAGGAATTGAGTTGTCTATTGGTGCCAGTCCACAAGCACAGTACATCGTCCACAGATCTGTACCAATATTTAACTTTATCACTGAGGGGTTCATTGTGTAGAAAATGTTTTTCAAAGTGGTCCGTGTTCCATAAAGATTTCAGCTAGTAGGGGCTGAGGGGGGGATCCCATTCCTAATCCATCAATCTGTTTGTATATAGTACCTTGGAACTGAAAGCAGGTTTGCTGTAGACATGTTTGAGTAGCCAGTTTTATGTCATCTACTTGTACAGGGTTGACACCTGCTCTGTAAAGTAGGTCTGTCAGAACATCAAGACATTCTTTGATTGGTATGTTTGTGAAAAGGCTGCTCACATCAAAGGATACCAGTTTTGCACTGTGTGGGATAGGCATGTCTTTAATTTTGTTAACCAATTCCACTGAATTTATTATTCCAAACTTAGATTTAAATTTTGTTTTGGTTTTGATGCAGAAGTGTAATTCCATGGCAATTTTGTATCTTGGTGCAGTATAAACTGGTACAAGAGGTTTTAAAAGATGTCCTTCCTTGTGTAATTTAGGGAGTCCACACAATTTAGGAGCCACTGGGTTCATGTTTACTAAATACTTGGCTTAATATTCAGGAATTATGCTTTTACAGGTTTTGGTTAGTATAGCACTAGAAATAAACAGACATTTAGCCAAAAATCCCCAACTAGTGCTAAATGACCAAGTACAGTTGAGCACATCCCCACTGTTAAACTTCACATAATGTAAACAAAACAGCTACCTACCACAGTCTATCATACTATCACACGTAGAGTCCCCATTCCTATCATGTTTAATTTTAGACTTTAAGCTCAAAACTATGTATATAATAAATTGTACAGTAATATAAAATGTAATTTAAATATGTGAATCTTACCAGATGCTGTCAAATGATTAAATTGTAAACTCAGGGTAGAAAAGGTATTTAATGTACACCTTAAATGACGATCTCAACATATACTACAATGCCAATAATGTGAACGTAGTTTTAATTCACTAATATTTGGTATGTAATGTGTTTCACCCTGTTCACTTACAAATTATAATGTAAAATGTTTAGGAGGCCACTGATTACGTAAACATAATTCTACATGGCAACAGATAATTGTCCGCAATTCCAACAACTGTCATATGCAAAGACCGAGTATTCTGTGTGTTGTATCTTTGTTTGCCATCTTTGAGAACCTAAGCAATAGCGTGTTTGTCGACGCCTGTCGACAGCTTACCTGATGATGGCCTAATAAGCCGAAAACTAGTTTGTAAATAAACAAAAAATAGTAGAACAGAAACATTTTGTTTGTTTTTCAACCTGAAATAGCTAAAACTATTATGAAGATATATCTACGTAATGCTCTAAAAATGTAGATTTGAGAAAATAATAAAAGAATGTTCACTGTTTTTGACTCAACGTACGCCTCTCAGAACATTCCAGTGGCATAATCTTGCTGGCCAGCTGCCTCTTTATCCTCTGCAGACTTTTTCAGGAGTCCTATCCTTACTCTGGTCTCTTTAGTGGTGGCTTCCGCAGCCCTTTCAGCTTCAACTGGTCGCTGACGATCTATCGCAGTCAAGATTGAATGTGCCAGACGTCGTACAGCACGACAGTGTCATCAAGATCTTCAAGAGGCGTGCGGGGAATCGGCATTGCCGTACAAAACAGTTGCATGTTGGATAAAAGCAAGCTGTGCCTGCTCTCTTCGGTCGATGGGACTGGGAAGTACTGTACCGTCCACCATACTCCCCCGACTTAAGTCTTTGTGACTTTGATTTGATTCCGAAGATGAAGGAACCACTTCTTGGCATTCGCTTCATAACTGTTCCAGACATTCGACAGGCAGTTGACCGCTCCATTCCCAACATCAACAGAACAGGCTATATTAACGGTATACTACGCCTTCCATGTCGCTGGAACGGGTTCGACAAAACGCTGGCGAATGCTTTGAAGGACAGTAACAGGTGCAAACATGTAACTTTTGTATCGGTTGCAAAAAATAGTTGGCACTATTTATGTTCCAGCCATCGTATATCGATGTAAGGTGTGACAAGCTATATTGCATTGATTAATAATTGTGTCGTCTGTTCTTTCGGATATGCTCGAAAGAACAGACATTGCTATGTGATGATGCATCTGTTTTTCATCATCATCATTACAGACTGATTATGCCTTTTAGCGTTCACTCTGGGACATAGTACCTCTAATAAAATTCCTCCAGGATGCCCTATTCAATGCTAACATTGATGCCTCGTCTGATGTTATGCCTTTTACTTCAAAATCCTACTTCACTGAATCTAAGTACTTTCTTCTTGGTCTACCTCGACTCCTCTTACCCTCCGCTGCCGAGCTCTTGAGTCTCTTAGGTAACCTTGCTTCTCCAATGCGTGTGACATGACCCCACCATCTCAGTCTGTTCGCCCTAATTGCTTCATCTATGGTATTCATTCCCAGTTTTTCTTTGATTTCCTCATTATGGACATCCTCCTGCCATTGTTCGCATCTGTTAGTACCTGCAATCATTCTTGCTACTTTCATATCTGTAACCTCTACCTTATGAAAAAGGTAATCTGTATCCACCCACCTTTCACTCCCATGCAACAAAGTTGGCAGAAGAGAGTAGATCTTAGCTGAGCACTCACTGCATTAGCTTTGCTGCACCTCGTTTCCAGTTCTTTCGCTATGTTGCCATCCTGTGAGAAAATACATCCCAGGTACTTGAAACTGTCTACCTGTTCTAACTTTGTTCCTCCTATTTGGCACTCAATCTGTTTGAATCTCTTTCCCAAAGACATTACTTTCGTTTTGGAGATGCTGACCTTCATATCATAATCCTTGCACCTCTTATCGAGCTCTGAAATATTAGTTTGCATCCTTTCAATCGAATCGGCCATTATAACTAAGTCATCCGCATATGCGAGACTGCTTATTTCGTTTTAACCTATTTTAATCACGCCCTGCCAGTCTACTGTTTTTAACATATGATCCATGAATAGTATGAACAACAGTGGTGACAGGTTACAGCCTTGTCTTACTCCTGAAACTACCCTGAACCATGAGCTTAATTTTCCATCTACTCTAACGGCTGCCTGACAGTCTACGTAAAGCCCTTTAACTGCCTGCAGAAGTTTGCCTCCTATAGGAACGCGGTCATAAGCCTTTTCCAGATCTATGAAACATAGATAGAATGCATCTGTTTTTAATATAGATTTTAATTGCAGTTTTGTAGTCTCAGCTCTTGGTAAGTGTTGTAATCATACAAGACGAACATATGAAAATTTGTGCCGGGACCTCCTGCTCACCAGGCAGTTCCCACTGAACTCCCCAAGCACACGAGCTTGACACACCTCGGCCGACCACCCAAGCACGTATCCCATTCGATCCAAACTCGTAGAAGTAGGGGAACATGTGAATGTTTTGGCTGAATCCTAGCTCCAGCACAAATTTTCATGTGTGCATGAGACTAAGGGAAAAAAATCGCATTGAAGTGTTTTACGGCCCACTTTAGATTTGTAGTTTTATGAGTTTTTGCAAACATTTTGGACCATAATAATAATCTAAATAATAAAAAATTAATTAATATAAGTGTCTGAAACTCTTTTAGGAAACAAGAATTTAGGTAGTGGCGGGTTCCGAACCATCGACCTTTGACGTTGGTCCAACGCCTTGCCCACTACGCTACAGCTATCAATCAAAAGATGAGTCCTTTAATATTATACTATTGATGGCCATTCTTAACTGATGCTAATATGGCATTTGTAGACACTAGATTATCGTTTATCGTACGAAGGACGATGTGTTATTGTTAATTCCTCAGTGCGCCATTGCTTTGAAATGACAACGTGTGAGTTACAATAAGAAAATCTTCAAATACGCAACGCAAGATGGCTGGCGTATGCCAGAGAGAGTTCTGGGCAAGGAATGTCACGTGACATCTTCGAACGGCTGGTTTTCGTTATTCAATGGAGGGTGTCAAATCTCCGTGATTTTTGCAAATATGTCTCAAACGCTCCGAGATATGAAAAATACATAAGGGAGCTAAGTTGTAGAGAATTTTCTCCTCTACCAATTAGATTATTCGATTTTCGTGTCAGATGAACGGTTCGTTTGCAATTACAATTATGTTACAAACGGCTTTTTTTTGTATCACTGCCGTATTTTTTTTTTGTCCGACAAATTTGAAAAATGGAGGGTCTGGTCTCTGGCGGCCTATAATCATGTCTAAAATTTGGTGCTGATCGGTTGAACGGTTCGTCTTAAAAACAGGGAACACGTTACGGACAGACAGACAGACATCTCAAAATCGCCGTTATTTTTGCAAATATCTTTGAAACACTACCAGATATAAAAAACATAAGAGAGCAAAGTTGTAGAGAATTGTCTCCTCTACAAATTCGGTTATTCAGTTTTCGTGTCAGACGAATGGTTAAGCCGTTATTTTCATTTAAATTTCGAGCTGTCAAAACACGATCGCAAAGGTCCACTTTTAGTGTTACTACCGTAACCTAAAGTGGGCCAATTACTTTATGGTCACGGTGTTAGACAATGTAATATATGTTACAGGGTTCGACTTCGTGAGCGAACACCGAAACTAATCACAAGTCTGCCATCAGAAAACAGATTAAAGGGATTACAAAATTTTAATAACCGCAAATGCAGACCAAAGACTTGGTTGCGTAGAAAAGGGTGAGTACATGTTTTATCCGCGCGGACCCACGGATATGGGAAAGGCGCCACAGTAAAGGTGGCAGGAATATCGGATTGAGCAGGGTACCAATGTATCACGTGACTCATGGAAACTGGAAGTTAGCTGCATATCGTTGAATGGAGGCATCGGCGTCCCTGGTCTGCGTTCATACGAATGAGGGTACAATACAGGGAGACAACCTGCACGCGAAAAAGTGAAGCCAGCACTTCGTGTAAATACAGCTGTATGTGTTCAGCTCATTTTCACGAAGTAGATATTGATAGACCATCTCTGTCCTGTGTTTGAATATGAGGCGGTGTACTGACTTTTATTTTCCCGTCATTTTCGGCTTACATGCACTCTTACTTGGTGCGAGTTAATTCCCTGTTTGAGTGAGTTGGAAAATTGTTTGTGGTTTTGTGGAGAATTCTGTTTGCTAGTTACTGAGTGACGAAGGGTATATTTAAGAACCTGTCAACCATTGAGCAGTAACAGCATAAATAATTTCCTTCATGTTCAGCACCAAAAAGTAATTCTATAAGATTGAGCTAATATTATTTGAAAACCGAATCCTATAGAAACACGGGAATACATTTTTGCACTGACCATTAAGTAAATAATTAATGCTGTGCCTGCTCTATGGTTGACAAGTTCTTGTATGTAACCTTAAAAAAATTCAAATGTTTGTATAGCTTATGGGACTTAACTACGGGGTCATCAGTCCCTAAACTTACAAACTACTTATCAACTAGCTAAGACTAAGGACGGCACAAATATCCATGCCCGAGGGGGGATTCGAACCCCCGACCATAGCGGCCGTGCAGACCATGACTGGAGCGCCTCAGTCCCCTCGGCCGGCATGTAACTTTCTCCGACAAGTAAATTAGTTACTCTCGTTCTCTTCCTGCACCTGCAAACATAACTGGAAGGGGTAATCATAGCTCTTAGTTTTCCGCATTGTTCGTCGCCACAGGCTACGAAATTTGTCACTTCATCCTTAAAAAGCAAATCGAATTCCCTACAAAACGGCAAACAATTTCCCAACGCAACAAACAGGGAATTAATTCGCACTAAGTAACATTTCCCATTAGTGCACTAAACGAAACAGTATACAACTTTGATAGGGTCCAATATTCACGGAACTCTTAACATCTAAACATCCTTTAGTTTATGATGCACATTGAACTTGGAAAATTTGTTAATCTTACGTTTGTCCAGAATTTCCTTAAGTCTTTCAATGTTTTCTCTGAATCCATTCTTTTGTATCCCATCCACGCCACTTTTGTGTCTCGTTTCCGCCGGTTGTCGTTGGTGTCGGTAGCCGAGTAGAAAGAGACCGACACAGGAAAGTAGGATGCACGCTTGTGCAGGTACGGAGGTGACCAGCCAGTGGGACAGCAGAAACTAGAACACTAGGCTAAATTGGAACAAGATATATATTCCGTGGAGTCTTGGTAATACTTAACTTTTACATAGTTCTTGACTGCAGAATGCTGTTCATAGTTTAGATAGAGGCCTGCCTACTGATGATTCCTAGTGTCTATCCGATAGCCAAGGCCGGCCGCGGTGGCCGAGGTGACTGAGGCGCTCCAGTCACGGTCAGCACGGCCACTACGGTCGGGGGTTCGAATCCCCCCTCGGGCATGGATATTTGTGCCGTCCTAGTTTGTAAGTAGTTCATAAGTAGTTTGTAAGTTTAGGGACTGATGACCCTGTAGTTAAGTCCCATAAGCTTAACAAACAATGTTACCGATAGCCAAGTGTTAACTGGTTCCTATCTCAGTCCCAAGTGGCCGATGCAGCAGTCGTGGCTACGAGCGGAGTTGCGCAGAGGGCGCTCGTGGCTGACGTCGTAAGAACGCCGCGCCGTGCGTGCATGGCGGCGCGCGGCGAAAGTACGTGGCGCTCACTTCATACTTGTGCGACACCACACATTCTTCACTTTTCGGTTTATTTATTTAAGTTCGAGAACAAGTACGCGCCAAAAGCACTTAGCTCAATGGTAAATAAAACCTATTTCGGTAGGTCGCTTCCTGTTGTGCCGAGTCACGTGATACGTTACTACCCTGCTCAATCCGATATTCCTGCCACCCACAGGAAACACGGTACCGCCTTCGCTGGGAGCTAGCGTCGGCAGGTCTTTCAACTGTGCGGCTTAGCCATGTGGCTCTCTAAATGCGTTTGCCGTCGGCGCTGTTTGTGTTTTCTGCGGCAGAGGCTGCGCGTCACCGTTTGTGCCGGCGAAGGCCGCCAGCCAATTTGGGGGGAGGCTCGCTGGCCAGCGGCCAGCCTCTGGCGGCCGTTCCTCTTCCTGCTTTTCCCTGCCAACACTCTTCTGTTGTCCGTCGCGTGCACAGACGTCAACTTCGCCCGACAAATCCAAAAATGTTCAAATGTTTGTATAGCTTATGGGACTTAACTACGGGGTCATCAGTCCCTAAACTTACAAACTACTTACGAACTACCTTATAATAAGGACGGCACAAATATCCATGCCCGAGGGGGGATTCGAACCCCCGACCGTAGTGGCCGTGCAGACCGTGACTGGAGCGCGTCAGTCCCCCCGGCCACCGCGGCCGGCCCCGCAAATCCAATCACACCTAAAGGAATTTACAGTTTGCTGCCAGTTGAGAAGTTGTGCCCAGCCGGTATTCCAGCCCGGGCCCTCCTGCTTATGCGAACGACTGGGCGGGCATTCCCGTCGGAGGTTCTAGTCCTCCCTCTGGTATGTGTATATGCGTGTGTGTGTGTGTGTGTGTGTGTGTGTGTGTGTGTGTGTGTGTGGGTGTTTTTTGTCCTTAGTGAAAGTTTAAGTATGTAACGGGAAACATTGAATTAAAATTTGTGCCGTGGACGGGATTCGAACCCGAGACCTCTTGATTACTAGTCAGGCGCTTCAGATCGCTCAGGTAGCACAGTGTTCCGGAAAAAATCCACTACACGGACTGTTTTGAAGCACGTCTTCCTCTACACCACATACTTTAATTCTGCCTCATGTTCCCTGTGAAATACGTATCAACAAGTGCTTGAAGACAGTCCGTGTGGTCGCTTCGTCCGTAACGCTGTGTTAGCAGAGCGGTCTAAAGCGCCTGTACGGCAAGTAGGAAGGAAGGTTAGGTGTTTAACGTCCCGTCGACAGCGTGGTCATTAGAGACGTGCTTACGCTCGGAGTGTTTGGGTAAGCATATGGAAGGAAATCGGCCTTGCTCTTTCAGAGGAACCATCCCGGCATTTGCCTAGAGTGATTTAGGGAAATCACGGAAAACCTAAATCTGGATGGCTGGAGGTAGATTTAAACCACCATCCTTCCGAATACGAGTTCAGTGTGTTACCACTGCGCCACCTCGCTCGGTGGCAAGTAGGAAGTACAAGATTCGAATCGCAGCCGTAGCAGAAGTTGTAATTCAGTGCCTCTCCTTATATTTAATACCTTGTTTGTCTCAAGGAAGTGTTATCCTTCATACACTACTGGCCATTAAAATTGCTACACCAAGAAGAAATGAAGACGGTAAACGGGTATTCATTGGACAAATATATTATACTAGAAGTGACATGTGATTACATTTTCACACTATTTGGGTGCATAGATGCTTAGAAATCAGTAGCCAGAACAACCACATATGGCCTTGATACGCCTGGGCATTGAGTCAAACGAAGCTTAGATGGCATGTACAGGTACAGATGCCCATGCAGCTTCAACACGATACCACTGTTCATCAGGAGTACTGAATGGTGTATTGTGAGAAACTAGTTGCTCGGCCACCATTGACCAGACGTTTTCAGTTGGAGAGGCATCTGGAGAATGTGCTGGCTAGGGCAGCAGTCGACCATTTTCCGTATCCAAAAAGGCGGTCGTGCAGTATCCTGCTGAAATGTAGGGTTTCGAAGGGATCGAATGAAGGGTAGAGCCACGGGTCGTAACACATCTGAAATGTAACGGCCACTGTTCAAAGTGCCGTCGATGCGTAGAAGAGGTGACCGAGTGGTGTAACCAATGGCACCCCATACCATCACGCCGGGTGATACGCCAATATGACGATGACGAATACACGCTTCCAATGAGCGTTCACCGCGATGTCGCCAAACACGGATGCGACCATCATGATACTGTAAACAAAACCTGGATTCATACGAAAAAATGACATTTTGCCAATCGTTGACGAATTAATTGTTTTGCTATTTCAGTGTCTAGCATTAAAGATACTGGGTGAGACACTTAACACAGGTTGTGTCGATAATTCAAATGTTCAAATGTTTGGAAAGTTACGGGACCTAACTGCAGTCATCATCGGGCCCTAAACTTACAAACTAACTTATCCTAAGAACAACACACACATCATGCCCGAGAGAGGACTCGAACCTCTGACGTGGAACGACCGCGCGCACTGTAGAAAGTCGCCTTAGCGCGTGCGGCTATTCCGCCGCGGCTATTAATAATTCAGACACTTTTAGTGACCGAAGGAAATCTTCCAAACAAAACTTTTTTTCTAATAATCAGACATTAATTCCCAGTTTTCGAAAACTACCGACTTAAGATTTCCTTCGTAAGGTGGTCTATCATTATGTAAAATTTGTGGCAGACCGCTTTTCCCGAACGGTCTCCTCCCATCTATCCCCCTCCCCCCCTCCACCCTTTCCTTGTGTAATAGGTTCCTTGCGTAAGTGGGAACGTGCTTGTTCTATGTTGATCATTGTGTTATTGGCTTAGTTTTTTTATTGGAGAGAACAGCCAGCCCTATTGTCGAACACTCTGAACCACACAGTCCCGGATACCTCTCGTCCATCTGATCAGGTTCCCTGAGCAGACCGAAACTTCCGTATGTCACCCTTGCATACAAACATTAGTGCTCGCACGCATTTAGCGTCATCTCCGCGACGGGGAGAGACTTATTTACAGCATCATTAGCCTTTTCTGGCATGCCATATTCGCTACGGATACGACAGGTCAGACAGGAAGAGGATAGAAGCGTTTGAAATGTGGCGCTACGGACGAATGCTGCAAATTAGGTTGGTTGATCACGTAACTCAAAAGTTTGTAATTCTTGTGGTACCAAACTACTTTGGTCATAAGTCCCTAGACTTACAATCTACTTAAACTAAGGACAACTCACACATCCATGGCCGAGGGAGTATTCGAACCTCCGACGCGGGAGGCCTCGCGATCCGCAACGTGGCGCTCCAGACCGCTCGGCTACTCCCACGCGGTCATTGTGTAACTAATGAGGTACTAAAGAGAAATGGGGAGAAGAGGAAATTCTGGCATACCTCGTCTAAAAGAAGGGATCGATTGGCAGGACACATTCTTAGGTATCAAGGAATTGTGAGTTGCATTGTAGGGAAGTGGGTGGGGTAAAATCGCAAAGGGGGCCCAAGAGACGAATACAACGGAGGAAAGAAGTTCGAGGTTTAATGCACCGCCGACAGGGTAGGCATTAGAGACGGAGCTCGCGCTCGGACTGTTTGGGTAAAGAAGGGGAAATCGGCCGTTTCCTTTTAAAGGAACCATCCTGGCATTTACCCGAAGTGATTAAGCGAAATCACGAAAAACCTAATCTGGATGGCTGGAGGTGGATTTGAACCATGGTACTCCCAAATTCGAATCCAGTGCGTTACGAATACAGTAAGCAGGTCCAAACAGATGTGCGTTGCACTTCTTTTGAATAGATGAGCAGCTGGTATTACCACTGGTTTATAGTCACTTTACGACGAAAGTGAAACTGAAAATGATAGCGTAGCAATAAAAGACATACGCCGATGCACAATTATACATCGATGAATATTACAACAGATAGAAACAGCTGTCGCGATGTAATTTGTCAGATGTTCGTATACCTATTGGGCCAAACTGCTAGGGTCATCAGTTCCTAGATTTGCAAACTACTTAAAACAACTTAAACTAAAACCAACACAAACCCAAGCCCGCGGAAGGACTCGAACCTATGGCGCGATAAGTACTTTGTAATATACATGTGGCGTCTATTCCGAAAGATCAGACGTCACTTCTGATCCCGCAGTTATTATTATTTCATATTCACAGAATATATGACTTCAACTGCGAATGGGCAAAGCTAATAATATATACCCAGCCGGGATTCGAACCTGGCTCTCCCGCTTTCGCGGCCTGCAAGGACTACCAAAGCACGCCTCCCGTCAGATACAAATTCCCAGCTTCACCCTGCCCACAGTACTCAAACTAGTAGTTTTCAAACTAACTCCCGTAAGAGTATGGGCCACAAACTTGCCCACCCCTCCCCACAAACGAAAGGATCACTGCCCGTCACTGGCATATCTATATCTATAAATGTGAATGTCTGTTCGGTGTACGTTTATCACGTCTGAACCACAAAACATAGAGCGCTAAAATTTTGTACAGTTACTAATGTCTACCCGGGGAAGGCTTTAGGCACGGTTTTATGGCGATCGGATAGTTATTTAACTATATATATATTAATGTGTATGTCTGTTCGGTTTACGCTTATCACGTCCGAACGACAAGACGCAGAGAGTTGAATATTTGTACAGTTACTAATTTATACCTGAGGAAGGTTTTAGGCACGGTTTTATAGTGATCTGATAGATATTTAGTAATTTGAAGAATACAACGCGAAATGCGGAACAATAATTACTCTTTGAAAATTATATTTACTTTTTGAAAATGGTTTTATTGGTTGCATTGTTGCTTAAGGGTTCATAATGATAAAACGGTGGAGTATATTGGGATGGAAAGTTATCGGCGTATATAAAATTCTACATGTATGTGTGTGTTAATATTTCGCTCTGCAGCGAAAATTACGGAACGCAAACGAATAGTCTGTGTGTAATTGTTGTCCGAAGTCTCCCGTTGTACACCATAGCAGTTCTATGCCGTAGCTATAAGGGGGTGGAAGATATGGTGGTTGAAAGTCGTCAAATTATTTAAAAAATTCGGACTGAAGGCCAGCAATGACGTTTGCGACTCTATAGCAAGGTGGTTACATATAGCGGAACGTCATGCCACAGACCATATCTTTGGTCTATGCGTGCTACAATGTCTTCAGCTGTAAGGATAAGCATACGAATAAGGAAATATAAGAATAAATAAAGCAGTAAAAAAGAAATTTCTTTTAATACATCTCTTTAAAGACATCGATTTGACGTTTCGTGCTTATCCATCGTAATCAACCAACATGCGAGCGGAGCCGCGGGTAAAAATAACGACTGCATGATCAGAAGTGACGTTTGTTTTTTCGGAATATATGTATATATAATATGCCGGTGACGGGCAATGAGCCTTTCGTTAGTGGGGAGGGGTGGACAAGCTTTTGGCCCTTACTCTTACGAGAATTAATTTGAACACTACGAGTTTGAGTACTGTGGGCAGGGTGAAGTGGGGAATTTGTATCTGACGGGAGGCGTACTTAGGTAGTCCTTGCAGGTGGGGTGCTCACTGTGTCCCCAGTGGTGTAGTGGCCAGCGCAACAGCCTAGAAAAGGGGAGACATGCGTTCGAATCCTGGTTGGATACACAATCTGCTTTGCCTATTCGCAGTTGATGTCATATTCTGTAAATATGAAATTAATTTCTAAGAATTCTGACGGAGCAAGTTATCAGACGCATGCTTTCATGAAATCATAAGTAATTTCTGTCCTATGAATGTTTAATACCTTCCTTCAACATTATTGACAAACATTTACTTTAAAATAACGTACATTAGGATAACACTAACGGAACCATTCATTTTTAACAAATATGCCATTGCACGATCAGAGCCGGCCGCGGTGGCCGAGGAGACTGAGGCGCTTCAGTCACGGTCTGCACGGCCACTACGGTCGGGGTTCGAATCCCCCCTCGGGCATGGATATTTGTGCCGTCCTAGTTTGTAAGTAGTTCATAAGTAGTTTGTAAGTTTAGGGACTGATGACCCCGTAGTTAAGTCCCATAAGATTTACAAACATTTGAACATTTGATTTGCACGATCAGAATGGAAGATTCCGATTACAGTTGTATTAACGTTTATATTTTATTTTAATAACGAATTAAGGAAATGAATGAATTGAAATACCAAATAATTATTTTAATGGTATTGCACCTGATTTATCATCATGTGTCAAAAAAGCCGGTTATGCTACATCAAAAGTATGTTGTCAGTCCACATCGATTTAGCAAATACATAAGATAATGTATAGAACAACCTGCGACTTTCGGCATTGCTTTCCCCTTGTGGGATTTTGAATATTTTGTATACATGATCCTTGATCTACGAAGCGCATCCAAAAAGCAAATATCCTATTAAAAAAAAAAAACAAAAAAAAACAAAAAACAAAAAACAAACTAAACACAACATAGTTACTTAATAAACTTCATTTGCAACAGGTACAGAAATGTTTGAGCGATTTTTCGACATAGTCAGCAATGATATTGAAACTCTTTTCATATCGTGGGATCAATTTTGTCCTCCTGTGTCACAGAAATCTGTTTTCTGTGAATGGAACCGGCGTGTGACAGCCGTCTTCCGTTCATAATGTCAATTCTACTTAAATTTTCATAATGAATCTTTTTCTCTGAACAGCAATGTGCTCAGGTTTGAAACATGGCGAAAAAAAAATCGCACTGACGTGTTTTACGGCCCACTTTAGAATTGTAGTTTTATAAGTTTTTGCAAACATTTTGGACCAACATAATAATGTAAACAATTAAAAATTAATTAATAAGAGTGTCTGAAACCCTTTTAGGAAAAAATTTTTGGGTAGTGGTGGGTTTGAACCACTCACCTGCAGCGGCACAGTCTAACGCATTGCCTATTACGCTACGGCCAACAGTTAGAACTTACGTTCTTGAATTTCATACTATTGATGGCCGTTGTTTGCTAATATTGCATTTGTAGACACTAGATTATCATTTATCGTACAAAGAACGACGTGTTTTTGTTAATTCTTCAGTGCGCCATTGCTTTTTAATGTCAACGCGTAAGTTAAAATAAGAAAATCATCACATTCGCAACGCAAGATGGCTTATGCCAAAGAGAGATCTGGGCGAGGAATGTCACGTGACATCTGCGAACGGCTGGTTTTCGTTAATTCAGAGAAGGTGTCAAAACGCTGTTATTTTTGCAAATATCTCTCAAACGATACGAGATATGAAAAAAATATAAGGGAACAAAGCTGTAGAGAATCTTCTCCTCTACAAATTCGGTTATTCAATTTTAGCGTCAGATGAACGGTTTATATGCAATTAAATTTACATTACAAACGGCTTTTTTTGGTATTACTAATGTATTTCTTGTCCGAGATATTTGAAAAAGCGAGGTTCTGGTCTGTGGTAGCCAACAATTATATCTGTAAAATTTGGTACCGATCGGTTGAACGGTTCAACCTAAAAAATTGGGAACACATTACAGCCAGACAGACATCGTCAAATCACCGTTATTTTCGCAAATATCTCTTCAACGATGCAATATATGAAAAAAACACAATAGAGCGAAATTGTAGAGAATTTTTCCCTCTACCAAATAGGTTATTCAATTTTCGTGTCAGATGAACGGTTCGTTTGCAATTACAGTTATATTACAAACGGTTTTTTGGTATTACTACCGTAATTTGTGTCCGAAAAATTTGAAAAAGGGAGGTTCTGGTCTCTGTCGGCCTACAATTATGTCTGTAAAATTTGGTGTTGATCGGTTTGAACGGTTCGTCTTAAAAACGGGGAACACGTTACGGACAGACGGACATACATACATCCCAAAATCGCCGTTATTTTTGCAAATATCTCTGAAACGGTACAAGATATGAAAAAAACATAAGAGAGCAAAGTTGTAGAGAATTTTCTCCTGTATAAATTCGGTTATTCAGTTTTCGTGTCAGGTGAATGGTTAAGCCGTTATTTGTATTTAAATTTCGAGCTGTCAAAAGACGATCGCAAAGGCCCACTTTTAGTGTTACTAAGGTAACCTAAAGTGGGCCAAAAAATCTTTTATAGCACCGCCGGCTCTCGAACCTAAAATCTGGCCTCTCGTCGTTAGATTCCACATCCACGACACAGTTTTAATCTGTAACCTACCAGTAAGTGGAGATCAATTACATGTTTACAGCAAATCCTGACGTAATATTCGTGGTGATATACCACCATAGCTCACTATTTTGGTACAGTGTATGGTGTGGTGCCTTTAGGAGAAGGACCTCTTCAGAGCCCACTGCCCGCACTGCTACAGACGCTGAGCCAAAGCGTCGCCCCACAAGTTGGTTGTCAGCGCATTAGAACAAAAACTTCCGCTCCGAAAATAGCAACGCATACCTTGGCACGGCTGTTGGTAGTCGGGCAGCTGGCTGTTTACTAAACATGCCGCAAGTGTCTCGAGAGTGTTTAGTCGTATGACGTGCAAGAGCACTTACGACCCACTTAATTGTGTTACAGTCATCATAGCTCACACAAACAAATTGCAGTGAAGAAGGATAGCAGCTCTTGTAAAGCAGATTTGTTGCCTATTTTACCCGATGCAGCTACCTACATCTACATATCAACACCGCAAATCACAGTCAAGTGTCTGGCGGAGGGTTCATCGTATTGCTTTCATATTTCTCTACCGTACCATTCTCCAACAGCTCGCGAAAGAAAGAAACACCTATATTTTTAAGTTTTCTGTCTGATTTCTCTTATTTTATTACGATAAAAAATTACTGTATGGTGACGGATTACAGTGATGATAATATTATCAATATTTTATCGCAATAGCGAATTTCTTTTAGCGTCACTGTATAAGGTATAGATGTTCTACCAAATAGTGGCATATGAAAATTTGTGCAGGGCCGAAACTCGAACCCGGGTTTCCCGCTTTTCGCGAGGCAATGACGATAACAGCGTAGGTTAATGCCTCGTTGTTTTCATTCTCCCTGGTGCGGGAATACAGATTAAGCTCCAAGTGCTAAGGGATAAATGCAGTTGACTCATATGTGCAGTCAGTGTGGCATATGGAAGTTTGGCTAAAAGAAATTCGCGGTGGCCGCGGGGACTGAGGCGCTGCAGTCACGGTCTGCACGGCCACTACGGTCGGGGGTTCGAATCCCCCCTCGGGCATGGATATTTGTGCCGTCCTTAGTATAAGGTAGTTTGTAAGTTTAGGGACTGATGACCCCGTAGTTAAGTCCCATAAGCTTCACAAACATTTGAACATTTTTGAAACTTATACTAAAGACAACACAAACATCCAAGCCCGAGGGAGGATTAGAACCCCTGACAGGTAACGGCCTCGCGTATTGGATCATAGCGCCTAAATGCGCTTTTTTTCCCCTCCTCTCTTGAAGTAGATCTATGTCTTGCGGTTGTTGTTTCGGTTCGTTCTTGATTGTTCGTTGAATAGTTGACTCAGCTTTTTTATTACAGAGACCGTTTAGCCCCGTGACCGGGCGCGCTGAGCCACGGCGCCCGGCAACGCTCGGCCACTCCGCCGCAGTATTACGAGGATCATGTCTCGCTATGTAGGTGTCCGCCTACGTAACTTAGTGACAGCGTTTCTGTCTGACGATGCAAGCGACCCGGGATCGATTTCCGGTAGGGATCTGGGTGTTGAGTGTTTCTCCTCATCGTCACTTTTATCTTCATCGACACGCCAGTCACCGAAGGGGCGTCAATAGAAAGACTTGCGAAAGGCGGGCGAAAGGCGGGCGAAAGGCGGGCGAACCCCTACTGGGATATCCCGGCCACAAAAATCCATACGATTAATCCATGACGTAGCCAGGATACTGTAAAAGGAAAGGTTTCGACTTGTTAAAGAGAAATTTATAAAGGCTCATGCTTTTCATTTCTTCTAAGAACAAATTTAACATATTTTTTATATTTTATGTACATAATTTGTATTTGTAAGACCTTGTTACAAATACTGCAATATTTTATATACAAAATTAAGGAAAAAATTTCTTAAAAATTGTTTCAATATATGCTAGCAGAACCTTAAGTTGTTATTCCAAACGAAATCAGATTATCAGAATGGTAAGTGTTTCTTTGTATTTGAACACTGGCAACGACACGGTTGCATGTCACCAAGCTCGCTGCCTGTCAGACACGACTGTAGCTCGGTGTTTCGCAAAATTCACATTAATTTTTGCATCAGTATAAATACCTTGCATGTTGATTTAGCGTGAGTCCGTAATTTTATTTCCAAGATTATTGGTTCTTTTACTCTTGTTGGCATTGCAACGAATCCATCCTCATGATAAAATAATACTCTCAGACTTAACACGTACTGAGTGAGGTGCCTTATGATATATTGAAATATGGCCACTCCAAATAATGACTGCACCGCTAACATTAAACTTTTTTTTTTTTTTTTGGGCCTTAACTACGGGGTCATCAGTCCCTAAACTTACAAACTACTTATGAACTACTTACGAACTAGGACGGCACAAATATCCATGCCCGAGGGGTGATTCGAACCCCCGAACGTAGTGGCCGTGCAGACCGTGACTGAAGCGCCTCTGTCACCTCGGCCACCGCGGCCGCCTAAACTGCTGTAAATAGATAAATAAGGTATTATAGTAGTACGTATTTTAACTTACCATAACGCTAGTGGACGAATGAAAGTCGGATTTGTCTTTTGGCCCACTTTAGGTTACGGTAGTAACACTAAAAGTGGGCCTTCGCGATCGTCTTTTGACAGCTCGAAATTTAAATGAAAATAACGGCTTAACCATTCATATGATACGAAAATTGAATAACCGAATTTGTAGAGGAGAAGATTCTCTACAACTTTGCTGTCTTAAGTTTCTTTCATATCTCGTATCTTTTCAGAGATATTTGCAAAAATAACGGCGATTTGACGATGTCTGTCTGGCTGTAACGTGTTCCCACTTTTTAAGTCGAACCGTTCAACCGATCGGCACCAAATTTTACAGATATAATTGTTGGCTACCAGAGACCAGAACCTCGCTTTTTGAAATTTCGGACAAGAAATACTTTAGTAATACAAAAAAAAATCCGTTTGTAGTGTAATTTTAATTGAAAATAAACCGTTCATCTGACGCGAAAATTGAATAAACGAATTTGTAGAGGAGAAAATTCTCTACAACTTTGTTGCCTTATGTTCTTTTCATATCTCGTATCGTTTGAGAGATATTTGCAAAAATAACGGTGTTTTGACACCCTCCACTGAATTAACGAAAACCAGCCGTTCGCAGATGTCACGTGACATTCCTCGCCCAGAACTGTCTCTGGCATACACCATCTTGCGTTGCGTATTTGATGATTTTCTTATTGTTACTTACACGTGTCATTTCAAAGAAATGGCGCACTTTTAACAAAACATGTCGTTCTTCGTGCGATAAATGATAATCTGGTGTCTACAAATGCCATATTAGCATCAGTTAACAACGCCGAGCAATAGTATGAAATTAAGGAATGCAATTAGTAACTGCTATCCGTAGAGTAGTAGGCAATGCGTTGGACTGTGATGCTGTAGGTCAGTGGTTCGAAACCCACTAATGCGTGATAATTTTTTTCCTAAAAGGGTTTCAGACACTCTTATTAATTAATTTTTTATTGTTCACATTATTATGTTGGTCCAAAATGTTTGCAAAAACTTATAAAACTACAATTCTAAAGTGGGCCGTAAAACACGTCAGTGGGATTTTTTTCTTGTTATGAACTTATTTATAATTGGAAGCTATCTTAACACCACAAAAGAAATAAGCGGCAGCGGCAGCTATCCACTGTAGTGCTTAACATAGCAATAATGGAGCGAGGCCAACAATGGACAACGGCTAAAGGAGGACTGGGCAATAGCCGATGCTGTTATCGATGTTGTTGTTGTTTTGGTCATCAGTCCGGAGACTGGTTTGATGCAGCTCTCCACAATACCCTATCCTGAGCAAGCCTCTTCATCTCCACATAAGAGCGACAACCTACATCTGTCTGAATCTGCTTACTGTATCCATCTCTTGGCATTCCCCTGCGATTTTTTCCCCATACACTTCCCTCCAACGCTAAATTCAATATTCCTTGATGTCTAAGAATGTGTCCTACCAATTTATCCCTTCTTTTAGTCAAGGTATGCCAGAAATTCCTTTTCTCCCCAATTCTGTTCAGTACCTCCTCATTAGTTACGCGATCCACCCACCTAATCTTCAGCATTCTTCTGTAGCACCATATTTCAAAAGCCTCTATCCTCTTCCTGTCCGCACTGTTTATTGTCCATGTCTCACTCCCATACATGGGAACACTCCATACAGATGCCTTCAGAAAGGATTTCCTAAGGTTTAAATCAATATTCGATGTTAACAAATTTCTCTTTTTCAAGAACGCTTTTCTACCCATTGCCATTCTGCATTTTATATCCTCTGTACTGCGACCATCATTTGTTATTTTACTGCCCAAGTAACAAAACTCATCTACCTCCTTTATTGCTTCGTTTCCCAATCTAATTCCTTCAGCATCACCTGATTTTCTTAGACTGCACTCCATTACCCTAGTTTTGCCCTTGTTAATGTTTATCTTATACGCACATTTCAGCACACTGTCCATTCCGTTCAACTGCTCTTCCAGGTCCTTTACTGTATCTGACAGAATTACTATGTCGTCGGCAAAACGCAATGTTTTTAATTCTTCCCCCTGAACTTCAATTCCTTCACCAAATTTATCCTTGCTTTCCTTTATAGCTTGCTCAATGTACAAATTGAACAACAATGGAGAAAGACTACAACCCTGTCTTACTCCCTTTCCAACCACTGCATCCCTTTCATGCCCTTCAACTCTGACAACCACTGTCTGGTTTTTGTACAAGTTGTAAATAACTTTACGTTCGCTATATTTTACTCCTGCTTGTTTCAGAACTTGAAAGAGTTTATTCCAATCAACATTGTCAAAAGCCTTTTCCAAATCTACAAAAGCTAGAAATGTAGGTTTGCCTTTTCTTAATCTATCTTCTAGGATAAGCCGTAAAGTGAGTATTGCCTTCCGTGTTCCTACATTTCTCCTGAACCCAAACTGATCTTCCTTGTGGTCGGCTTCTACCAGCTTTTCCATCCTTCTGTATATAATTCGCGTTAATATTTTGTAATCATGACTTATTAAACTAATGTTTCTGTAATTTTCACACCTGTCTGCACCTGCTTTCTTAGGGATGGGGATTATAACATTTTTCTTAAAGTCTGAGGGTACTTCACCTGTCTCATACATCTTACACACAATGTGAAACAATTTTGTCATGGCTGGTTCTCCCAGAGACTTCAGAAGCTCTGAGGGAATATCATCTACTCCAGGGGCCTTGTTTCGGCTTAGGTCTTTCAGGGCTCTGTCAAATTCGTCTCTCAGTACAGTATCTCCTATTTCATCTTCATCTACATCCTCTTCCCTTCCTACAATATTGTCTCGAAGTTCATTTCTTTTGTAGAGCCCCTCTATATACTCTTTCCACCATTCAGCTTTCCCTTCTTTGCTGAGAATTGGTTTTCCATCAGTGTCCTTGATATTCATAGAGCTGTTTTTCTTATCTCCAAATGTTTCTTTTATTTTCCTGTAGGCTGTATCTATTTTCCCATATTTATACATTCTTCTACATCCTTGCATTTGCCTTCGAGCCACTCCTGCTTAGCCATTTTGCACTTCCTGTCAATCTCATTTCTTAGTCGTCTGTACTCCATTTTGCCTGTTTCATTTACTGCATTTTTATATTTTCTCCTTTCATCAATTAAATTTAGTATCTCCTGTGATATCCAAGGATTTTTCGTAGGTTTTTCTTTCCTACCTATTTTTTCCTCTGCAACCTTCACTATTTCATCTCTCAGTTTTACCCATTCCTCCTCTACTGTTTTATTTTCCCCTGTTTCTGTCAATTGTTGCCTAAAGCGCCCTCTGAAACTCTTAAGAACCTCAGGTTCCTTCAATTTATCCAGGTCCCATCTCCTTCTTTTCCTACCTTTTTGTAGTTTCTTTAGTTTCAGCCTACAGTTCATAGCCAACAAGTTATGGTCAGAGTCTATATCTGCTCCTGGGTATGTCTTACATTGTAGAACCTGGTTCCGAAATCTATGTCTTACCATTATAAAATCTATCTGGTATCTTCCGGTGTCTCCTGGTCTCTTCCACGTATACAACCTTCTTTTGTGATTCTTGAACCAGGTGTTTGTTATAACTAAATTATGTTCTGTGCAAAATTCTACCAGGCGGCTTCCTCTTTCATTCCTTTTGCCCAGACCATATTCACCTACTATCTTCCCTTCCCTTCCTTGTCCTACTACCGAATTCCAGTCTCCCATAACAATTAAGTTTTCCTCTCCCTTAATTGTCTGAATAATTTCCTTTAGCTCCTCATATATTTCTTCGATTTCCTCATCATCGGCAGTGCTAGTTGGCATATAAACCTGTACTATTGTTGTCGGTGTTGGCTTCGTATCTATCTTGACAATGATAATGCGATCACTGTGCTGGTCATAGTAGTTTACCCGCATTCCTATTTTCTTATTCATTATCAATCCTACTCCTGTGATACCCCCAATTGATTTTGTATTTATAATCATGTACTCACCTGACCAGAAATCCTGTTCATCCTGCCACCGAACTTCACTAATCCCCACTATATCTAACTTCAACCTATCCATTTCCCTTTTTAAATTTTCTAATTTTCCTACTCGATTAAGGGATCTTCCATTCCACGCTCCGACCCGTAGACTGCCAGTATTGTCTTTCCTGATGATCACATCCTCCTGGGTAGTCCCCGCCCGGAGATCCGAATGGGGGACTATTTTACCTCAGGAATATTTTACCCGAGAGGATGCCATCATCATATGTTCATACAGTAGAGCTGCATGTCCTCGGGAAAGGTAACGGCTGTAGTTTCCCCTTGCTTTCAGCCGTTCGCAGTAGCTGTGTGGCAAAGCCACATTAGCTGATGTTACAAGGCCAGCTCAGTCAATCATCCAGACTGTTGCCCCTGTAACTACTGAAAAGGCTGCTGCCCCTCTTCAGGAACCACACGTTTGTCTGGCCTCTCCATAGATACCCCTCCGCTGTGGTTGCACCTACGGTACGGCTATCTGTATCGTTGAGGCACGCAAGCCACCCCACCTCGGCAATGTCTGTGGTTCATGGGAGTATCATGGGAGTATCGATGTATCGATCATTAAAATCTATAGATGGCTTTGTTGACTGTCGATAGTGTGTATCCCTTTTTCGTCGTATGACTGATAACATCATTCAGTTTCACTACACACTAGGTAGGTCGTGTCTCATTTCATTTAGTCCCTCGGAGGTTCGAGTCCACCATCTGGCATGGTTGTGTGTGTTGTCCTTAGCATAAGTTTGAGTAGTATTTTATCGTTTAGGTGATAGGGGGGTCCGGACCCCCCAAGACCCCCCCCCTTTTGGCTACGTCCTTGGATCATTTCATTTCCTATGCCGGTGGATGCTAACATAATATGTTCGCATTCAGATAAAAGACGTTTCGGGAATAGATCTCGCCGCAATGAATAGCGCCGTTTGTTTTAATGTTTTCCACCCTAACTTGTGCATCATTTCAGTTACTCTCTCCTCTGTCTCGTGGTAATACAAAACAAGCTGCCCTTCTCTGAACTTTTTCTATGTACTCCGTGAGTTCCACCTGGTGAGGACCCCTCAGTGCGCATCAGTGCGTCAAAAGATGGCGAGTAAGTCTGGTTTACGCAGTCTCTTTAGAAGAAGCGCTGCATCTTCTAAATGTTCTTCAAATAAAACGCAGCCTTTTGTTTGCCTTCTCCACGAGTTCTATCCAACTAAAGTTGTTGGTAACTGTAATTCCTAGGTATTCATTTGAATGTTCGGCGTTTAGATTTGACAGATTTATCGTATAAATGAAGTTTATCGGATTTCTTTTAGTACTCATACGGATGACTTCACACTTTTCATTATTTTCGCACCAATGCAGATATTTTACTAAATCGTTTGGCAGTTGCTTTTGAGCTGCTCACATTGTCACCTAAATCGTTTATAGAGACAAGGAGTAGTAGGGGTTCTATAACACTTCCACGGAGAACGCCAGATATCACTTCTGTTTTACTCGATAACTTTTCCGTCAATTACTACGAACTGTGTCCTTTCTGACAAGAAATCAGGAATCTAATTGCACAACTGAAACGATATTCCATACGCACAGACTTGGGTTAGAAGCCGCTTGTCAGGCACAGTGTCAAAATCCTTCCGGAAATCCAAAAATATGGAATCTATCTATATTTGAGATTTATTCAGTTTTCCCAAATCGTATGCAGCAGGGTATAAAATGTCTTAGTAGGAACAGAAATTAATGTATAGGACTTTAGACATTGCAACTTTTAACGCTAGTTCAAAGGAGATATAGCTCTTATTTCCAACTCAGAAGTTCACGTTGCCTCTCTTGCTCTCTTGTTTGCAAACAGATAATCAGCACCATTGATTCACCTAAAATAGAATTTTATTTGGAGTATTGTACATGGCAAACAATAAATAAAAGGACACATCAAGGAAACTCCCTGTGTTTCTTTCTGAGATTCACTCAGTACAGAACATAAGAAGCTGTGGCCACTTTAGGCATAGCATTACATCTATTTGCTCTTAGGATTTATAGCTGACATCATAAACGTATTTTCAACACGCATCATCATCCATCGAATGAACACAAAGGAGGGGAAAAATATTTATCTCAAAAAAAAAAAAAATTGTTCAAATGTTTGTTAAGCTTATGGGACTTAACAACGGGGTCATCAGTCCCTAAACTTACAAACTACTTATGAACTACTTACGAACTAGGACGGCACAAATATCCATGCCCGAGGGGGGAATCGAACCCCCGACCGTAGTGGCCGTGCTGACCGTGACTGTAGCGCCTCAGTCAACTCGGCCACCGCGGCCGGCTATTTATCTCCCTTGCAGACATCTAAGTATGATCAAAAATTGCCGCGGCGGAGTGACCGAGCGTATTGAGGTGTTATGCTCCTTTCGCAAGGCCGTTCCCCATCGGGGGTTCGAATCCCCACTCGGGCATGGATGTTTGTGTTGTCTTTAGTGTAGTTTGTAAGTTTAGGGACTAATGACCCCGCAGTTAAGTCCCATAAGCTATACAAATATTTGAACATTTTTTTTTAATATTTGTTTAAAAAATTGTACAGTACTTTGTAAGATATATTTATAACAGGCTTTAACGACTGATGAAGTCAGTTTATAATAAACTTGAGGGATTAAAATTTAGTTATCAAACTTTTCTCCTTCAAATGTCAGTTCAAAATGTTCAAATGTTTGTAGACAGCCGGCCGCGGTGGCCGCAGGGACTGAGGCGCTCCAGTCACGGTCTGCACGGCCACTACGGTCGGGGGTTCGAATCCCCCCTCGAGCATGGATATTTGTGCCGTCTTTAGTATAAGGTAGTTCGTAAGTAGTTTGTAAGTTTAGGGACTGATGACCCCGTAGTTAAGTTCTATAAGCTCTACAAACATTTGATTTGAAGTGCCGCGGTGGAGTAGCCGAGCAGTCTAAAGCGTTTCGCTGCGGAGCGCGCGGTTGCTCGCCGTGGAGGTTCGAGTCCTCCCTGGGGCATGGGTGTGTGTGTTGTCCTTAGATTAGTTTACCTAGGTTTAAGGTAGTTTGTAAGTTACGGACTGATGACCACGCAGTTTGGTCCGATAGATTTACAAACATTTTAACATTTTGAACTTATGAAGTAGCTAATACTAAGGACGGCACAAATATCCATGCCCGAGGGGGGATTCGAACCTCCGACCGTAGTGGCCGTGCAGACCGTGACTGGCGCGCCGCAGTCCCCTCGGCCACCGCGGCCGGTCCAAATGTGACATATAGAACATGGAATTGGTTAATTAATTTGTGGTGTCGCACAAGTACAAAGTGCGCGCCACCTACTTTCGCCGCGCGCCGCCATGCACGCACGGCGCGGCGTTCTTACGACGACAGCCACGAGCGCCCTCTGCTGCAACCCCGCTCGTGGCCACCACGGAAAGACATCGTTCACTTGGGACTGAGATAGCAACCAGTTAGGACCATCGGAATCAGATAGGCACCAGTGAAGACTTGGCTATCGTACAGGCACTAGGCAGGCCTCTAACAACTATGTATCAACCTTCTGCAGTACTATGTAAAAGTTAAGTATTGTATAAATTCTTTGCAATATATATCTCTAATTTACTCTAGTGTTTATAGTTTCTGGCTGCTCCCCTCCGTACCTGCACCAGCGTGCTATCTTTATTCCTGTGTCGGTCTCATTCCACTCGGCCACCGACACCTACGACGGAAACGAGACACAAAAGCGGCGACGAGGCTGGGACACAAAATAATTGACACAGGAATATAGTAAAATATACTGCAAGTCCGATGTCAATTCTGCCCCGCGACCTAATTTTTTTTTTTTTTTGTTAACATGTTCGTATTTATTGCCGGCTTGTAACGCTCTGTAGTATACTGCATGGTGTTCGTATTATTTTGTCCGCGCCTCCGTACTTACAAAGCTTGAGCGTTACAGGTCCGTCAAGGGAACTATACGGGATGATTAAGAAGTTTTCATCCGAAGGCAGTACAGTCCATAAACGGTATTCCAGTCAGGCAAAACCGCCGTGATCGTCGAGGCCGTCATCCCACCGAAGCACCAGCCATGCTCTGAGGAGTGGACAATTGACGTACGAAGTCTTGGCCGCTACCTTCAAGTGTACCAACTCTGTAGTGTGCAGTTAGTAGAAGCATCTGTAGCGGAAACGGATGCATTCTTTAACGTTTCACTCGCCATAGTGCCCTTGGTAATGAAAGCGTACACAAAGCCAGGTAAAACGTCATTGGCGAACAGGAACAGTGAACAGCTAACGGGGACAAAAACCAATATTGTGGCCAGACAATGAAAAACTACCACGACAAAACTCAACATTCACTTGAGGAAAACTGTTTCCACAGAAACTACGAGTGGACCGTAACATTCATTGAAGGTCTGCAGTTGCTAAATCGTTAACAACGAAAGCCAACGCAAAGCTGCGAAGAAAATGGTGTCACAGTCATAAAACCTGGGTACTTAACGACAAGAAGACTGTGGAATGGTCCGATGAATCATGGCTTATTTTGGTTTGTACAAGAAACGGGGTTTATGTATGAACTCTGACATATTGTAGTCACCCACACACAAAATAAAGGCTCCTCTCTCTCTCTCTCTCTCTCTCTCTCTCTCTCTCTCGTAAATCACTCCAGAAAACTGCCAGGATGGCCCCTTTCAAAGGGCACGGCCGATTTCCTTCCCCATCCTTACCCAAAAATCCGAGTGTGAGTTCCGTCTCTAATGATCACGCTGTCGACGGGACGTTAAATCCTAAGCTTCTTCGTTTTCTTTGTCTCTCTCCCACTTCCTCTCTGAGTGTCTACCTCTCGAGGAAAAAGTAAAAAATAATAACAGTTACTTGATCTTTTTCGTACAGACACACACAAACGTTACGAGAATAGTCAAAATACACACCGTTAAGATGACAGTACACGCAAAAAATGAAACATGGAAAGACCAAAAGAGTTATGGCTGTGAGACACACATAAATAGCATGTTCACAACGTAAAATATGCACAAAAATTACGTAAGTACAGCAACTGTAGCCGAATGGAAAAAACCGGAAAATTCAAACCCGAAAGATGATAAACTGCAAGGAACCCTTTGTTCACTTTAGAAAAAACGTGAACTGTTCATAAACTACAAATACTACATCTGAAAACAAAGCTGTAATTTCTAGAACTCACTGAGGAAGCGTTAAAGTACGAGTATAAAGGGGAAACTCATCTGGGAAAATATGGATTGCAGTATGAAAACTGCGTTTTATTTCCTAAAACGAATAATCTTTCGTAGTTTGCATCCAAATGCTATATTTTTGGACTTGGGTTTCATGTGAAAAGATTATCTACAAAGTACCCTATACAAACTACAGAAGCCTGCAACAGGAAGTCAGACTGTATACTACAGTCCAATAATTATGTTCAAATGTTCGTTAAGCTTATGGGACTTAACTACGGGGTCATCAGTCCCTAAACTTACAAACTACTTATCAACTACCTTATACTAAGGACGGCACAAATATCCATGCCCGAGGGGGGATTCGAACCCCCGACCGTAGTGGCCGTGCAGACCGTAACTGGAGCGCCTCAGTCTCCTCGGCCACCGCGGCCGGCTCCAATAATTAATTGTAGTGCTGTATGCTAATAGTCGGTTACGAAATAAATAAAATTCAATTTATTTTTACAACGAAATGTATTTTTATTAATTTACTAGTTTTAGTCCCCCGGTATGTGTTGTATTCTTATGTTAGTCCCTCTGCCATCGCGTTTCCCCCCTCTTTATACATTTCAGTTTCGTTTTGTTTTAGCTCAGTCCTTATGACGTCATATCTTCTGAATAATATGTTATACAAGAATATAGTTTTCGATGTACATAGAGTGGAATATCAGGAAACTATCTGAGAAATCTGTTGCGAAAAAAAACGTTGTTAATGATACAGTAATACAATCTTGTGCGTGTTGGGGCGTTCTTACATTCTCATTATTTATTACATCATATATGTCCACAATGTCACGAATCGAGTTACCAGTAAAGCAATTAATATGAACCTCACGCGTGATGGGATGGTTTTCCATGAACCTTATTGTTTATGACATCATTATCTAATGCTCTATGTTTCAAACTATGACATAATTTCGGAGGTACTGTACATTCAGTTATATATGTTCATACTGTCTATAAAATGTCTCGAGAATACAATTATTTGTGTAGGAGTAATAAATAGTAACGATACGCTGAATAGCGTAGTTTCACTGCATGAACAGTGGAAAAGTAATAAGTGACTAACTTCTTTCGTTTCATGATATTGTTGGGGTTCACAGCGAGAAAAAGTTCATAAAGGTTTGAAATTGTGTATAAAATTTATTCCAATACTATAAGTACTCTCATTTTTAAAAAGTTGATGAATAACAGTGTCACATGATGGGACCGTTTCTTGTAATTAACATCGTTTTTGACATCATATTTCCCGAATTGTGAGTCGATGGTTTTCAACCCAAAACGATTATTTCCTGAAGATAATGAATATTTGTACCACATATGATTCAAATCGGTCCATTAGTTTAGAAGGAGCTGTGGAACATTGTCCCATGATGAAGTTTTTCCAGAATTTCATTGTTTATGACGTCATATCTCGCGAACTGTGTGTAATAGGTGGTATTTAATCCACAACGATTGTTAGCTGATAGTAAAGAATATGTGGACCACGTTTGGTGTAAAATATACATAAGCATCCATTTTATAATATATACAGATTAAGATACTTATATTTATTATATTGATCAGTAATATAATGAAATAAGACTTACAGAATATCAGTGAGATCTGGAACGTGACCATTTCAGAAGAAGCTTGAAGATGGAGCTTTCAAAAAATGTTCAAATGTTTGTAGAACTTATGGGACTTAACTACGGGATCATCAGTCCCTAAGCTTACAAACTACTTATGAACTAGCTAAGACTAAGGACGGCACAAATATCCATGCCCGAGGGGGGATTCGAACCCCCGACCGCAGTGGCCGTGCATGGAGCTTTCACTCTAATATATATATACCACCAAAGAAATTTTACAGCATTTGGTTGCGCACTGTTAGAAAACGAAAGCGATGAAGATTTATTTACCCACATAAACTTCTTTCCAGTACATCCCGTTAATAATTCATAACAGTGGCACCAGCTCAAAATTTAAATGAAAATACCGGCGTAACCGTTCATCTGACACGAAAATTGAATAAACGAATTTGCAGAGGAGAAAAATCTCTACAAGTTTGCTCTCTTATGTTTTTTTTAATTCATTTTATATATATATATATATATATATATATATATATATATATATATATATATATATATATATATATAATGTCTCACATCTTTTCAGAGACATTTGCAAAAATAACGGCGATTTGACACTATTTGTCTTTCTGTAACGTGTTTCCACTTCTTAGGTCGCGGCATTCAACCGATCGGCAGCAAATTTTACAGAAGTAATTGATGGCTTGCAGCGATACTAGAAATAGGCCGTTTGTAATGGCTATTTGACAGCAGGAAATTTAATTGCCAATAACGCCTTAATCGTTCATCTGAGACAAAAATTGAATAAATGTATTTGTAGAGAGGATAATTCTCTACAAGTTTGTTCTTTTATGTTAGTTCCACAACTCGCGCCGTTTCAGAGATATTCGCAAAATAACGGCGATTTGACACTGTCACTTCATTTTACGTAAGCCAGCACAGGCAAAGGAAATCAACTTTGAAAAGAGGGCACACTACCACCGGAAGACATGCGAAGTTGAAATGATAGTTTAAAGAGGTAAAAGTTGAAAAAAAGTGTATGTTTGCCAAAGCTAAACTCAATTTAATGTATTCGTGCTTTCAATCTGTTCCTATTATCGTTCTGGCGTGGATTTATTACTGGCAGTTTGAGGAAGGTGCAAGTGGCTGGCAAGGGCGCTGGCTGAGACACGATGTACTCAAAAACAGAACACACTTTTATTTTACACAGAAAATTCTTCCATAGTGGAAACAAAAGAACATAAAAGTACTTATCTTTTCACAGTCACTGCTGTATCATGAAAACAGTAACAAAATCAAACTTGGTACAATGTCCTGTTCATGTCTAACTGAACATTCAATAGTAGACAAGATCTCCGTGAATTGAGTATATACAATAAAACTTAGTCTGCAGCGGGCTACATACTAATACAGACAACCTTTCCTGTAGTCCACTCTTCCAGGGCACATCTACCACACAACTAACTTTTCACTTCACTTAGCTTGCTTAGCTAACGTCTGTTGGCGGTGGCGCTGTGAACTTCAGGAGGGCGTGGCGCCCACCTTGCGATCTCACTGGGGGCCGCTGGCAGCGACCGTCTCTTACTTCTTCTTCCGTTGTGTCGTGCCAACCTTGCCTTGGTGGTTAGGACACCACACAATTACCAAATAATTATTAAAAAAACTGTCAGAGAAAATATTAGGAGTAGAGTGCATGGATATTATCACAATAGTAGAGTCGTAATCGTATCGTACATAATCTTTATTATTTATATTTCCATTATTTTTGTCCTTAAAGTTTGCAAAAAATTATAAAGCTACAGGAAAACGTAAAGTGGACTATAAAACACGGCAGTGCGATTTTTTTATGGGGCTAGCGCAGGGACGACATTTCAAAAATGTTCAAATGTTTGTAAATCTATCGGACCAAACTGCGTGGTCATCAGTCCGTAGCTTACAAACTACTTAAACCTAGGTAAACTAACCTAAGGACAACACACACACACACACACACACACACACACACACACACACACACACACACACACACACACACACACCCATGCCCCAGGGAGGACTCGTACCTCCGACGGCGAGCAACCGCGCGCTCCGCAGCGAGGCGCCTTAGACCGCTCGGCTACTCCACCGCGGCGGACGACATTTACTTGTGAAGAAATGGGGAAAGTTTCAATTTTGACGAGGTGAGAATATCCGTTTTGTGATGGTGACACGAGTATGATATTGAGGCGAGCAGCCGGGAGCGGTGTGGTAATGACCGCTGGAGGTCGGTCAGCCACCGGGCGTCTTATCTGAGCTGCCAGACACGCTGCCTGCGAATGCTCAGTCAAGGCAACGGCGTGTCGCCACAGCCCGCATCATGTTCTCAGCCAATCTCACGCCAACCGCGACAGTCCCCCGACTAACCGAAGAGGTGTGCCAACGAAAGCGGTGCACTGCTTCCGACGACGTGAGAATGTCGGACACCTTCTCAACTCACTCGAGAGGGAACCATTAACCGTCGAGCGGCAGCGCTGGTGCAAATATGCTACCAGTTTTCTTTAAATGATCACTGTGGTGTCGCACAAGTCTAAAGTGCGTGCCACCTACTTTCGCCGCGCGCCGACATGCAAGCACGGCGCGGCGTTGTTACGACGTCAGCCACGAGCGCCCTCTGCTGCAATCCCACTCGTGGCCACCACTGAACCACAATCTATTACAGACAGTCGCGAAACTCTCTAGGAAAAAAATTGGAGCTGAAGCGATACTAGAGCTCCAAGCGGCCAGTAGGGAATAACAGTGGAATGGCATGATGCAAACTGAGAAGTTGCCGTTTTTAATGCTGTTCCTTTCATATTTCCTGCTCACTGAACGTTGCTGTGAACTTTCTAATACAAATACGAAAACATCATTACACTGCTTCTGTTAATGGCAGTCTATAATTTAACAAACTGTCAGTGCAATGTAATTCATACAGTTCACAATTCCCGAATCATATTAATATCGTCTGAAACCTTTTGAAAGCAGAAATGAATTGCAACCTGTGCTGAAGTATATAAAAGGAACTGATTATGATTATGTTCGCGTTCTCGGTGCGTACTGACATGTTGCACGAGTTTTGTTTGAGCGAATTTCAGACACTGTAATGTTTTCAAAAGTACACACGATTTTTACATCGTAGGGGACTAGATTCTACATCGTCATTTAAACCATCTTTTCACCTCGTCCTTGCTTCTGTATCATCCGTGTACCCATCACAATTTTTTAGCTATTTGGCAGGTATCAAACTGAATTTCTTCAATAATGTGACGTGCTAACATTAACAGGTTATATATGGGCATATTATTTATTTGTAGCTACGTATTCACTTTGTCAAACTAGTAGGTAACCGATTATATATGTTAGTATACAGTGTTATCATTTTTGTGAACCTGAGGCACGAACCTAAGCAGTCATTCATACATTACTTCTATTCAGCAGTAATATTATGAAATAGTGGTCAAGTATTTGTGATCCTCATTAACAGCAGAAGTTTGGACGTGAATGAATTGTTAAAGATTTAACTTTATGCCTAAAAGTATAACTAACGACTGTAAACGAACACCTGTTATTCATAACATTATTCTGTTATTTATGAGCATCCTTTGCAAATGAGAGATTTCCGAATTATATTTTTGACAGTTGCTACAATTTATAGTGCCACAAGAGCTCGTAAATACGAATTTATTTTGAAAATGCTGCTTCACTCCAAATACACATCCATTACTCAATCGCTTCATGGTGTGTTTTTACTACCCGGCCGCTTGGCAGCGCTGCAGTCGCGAAGTTGCAGAAAATCACTGGAAGTTTCGCGACTCTTATGTTCGACTCTGACTGAACTACAAAGGTCACTTGGGAATCAGATAGGCACTAGGAAAGTCTCTCATCAGTAGGTAGGCCTCTATCTAGTTTAACTATGTACCAGCATTCCACTAGTCTGCTGCCCTCCAAGTTAAGTATTGTACCATCTCTATGAAATATATATCTTGTTCTAATTTAGCCTAGTGTTTCTAGTTTCTGCTGTCCCACTGGCTGGTCACCTCCGGACCTGCACACGCGTGCATCCTACTTCCTGTGTCGGTCTCTCTTTACTCGGCCACCGACACCTAGGACAACCGTCGGCAACGAGACACAAAAGTGGCAAGAGCATGGGACAGAAAAATCACTGTTGTCGCAATAATAGAGATTCTGTATTGCCACTTTAGCTATTCCTAATTAAGCCTTAACAATGATTGGAGTGATTTTCTGAGTTTCTAGTGCACGGCTGACTTAACCCCAAAAAAGTTTTGTTAGAGAGGTCATCATTGATAGCAGATTTGCACCGCGCTGCCTATCATGTAAGTAGATTTGAATTGTTTCGTGTTACGTCTAGTTTCCTTATAAATGGATTTGTGGCAATTTTTTTGTATATTTATTGCATAAATTTTACCATGCATATTATAATGCTCAAAAAATTAAATTTACTTCGTAAATAGAAGTTTAACTCTCGATAAAGTGTCCTCTAGTTTCCCCTGATTAGCCATGCTGCAGTTTCCGTCGATCTCATTTTTATCTCTTTTTAAGCATTACACAATGCGAAAATGAGTTTATTCTACTACATAATTTACACTTCAGGTTTCGTAGACGTGGTATGGCTCTAAAAAATAAGGAAGTAGACTTCTTTCGATAAGTAATGAAGATCTTAGTGATTTTTGTCTGGATTCCTCATCAGATCATGAACAGGATACTACTATTCAAGTGTAAATCCTTGTCCCGAACAGACGCAATGAATCTGATATTGAAGACGGCACCACTCTGTGGAGTAAAACGCCATAAAAGCAGCACTCCAAATCACTGAAAAATCTTTCCTGGTTCAAAAGGGAATGCAAGGGGCGTGAGGTCAGAGACGCAAGCTGTTTCGTTCATGATAAATGATAATATGATTGGTGAGGTAATTACGTGTACTAACGTCCACATAACACAGAGAAAGCTCACACTAATTACTGAAGAGACAGGAACTACACGAAAGTAACGAAAGCGGAAATGGTAGTACTGCTGTGTCTATTATATATGATTATTGTTCACTTTCGAAATAATGTTACGTTTGTTATATTTAAATACCGAAGGTAATTGAAATACTAATTCAGATATTAACAAATGTGATATTTTTACCTGTACATCAAACTATTTTTGTCATTACGATCACGTAGTAGCTATATACCAGCTTTGTAACTCGGAATACACAGTGGTAGCAAATCTGCACCGCGCTGCTGCTGAAGTTATAATATTTGGCGCTGCCGCCCGAGGGTTAAAACAAATAAAGTGTGCATCACGGGTGACTTCAATTTTATAATTTCGACAAAGTAGCTTTTGATGGCTTTAGCACTATACTCCTGCAACTCCCACACATATTGTGTAATATAAGATATTTCGGACCAATAAAGAAATTTTCTTCTTTTCGTGTATCACCGATACAAATTCCTCTCTTTATGTCCTCGAACATCAGGCACTGATATCTGATTTCAGTATCCGTCGTCAGTTTCCGCTCTGTCCCATTCCGTATCAAATTCTTATTTATAGCTTTTGTGTCCCAGAAACTGTAATCCAATTGCTCTGTAATTTTCCGCCTATTCTCCAATCCTGGTAGTCCGCCATCGCTGTACTTACAAATCCCCCAGACGCTACATCTATACAATAAATAGTCTCCTCAACCAATCTTCACGAGAATCTTAGTATTTGACCATGAATTCCCCCTCAACTTGCCTCTCCATTGTTTATATTTGCATCCATCTTGCTCACTTTCTTATTCATATAGGTATGTTATATAGTAAAGATTTTATAATTATTGTCTTTTGCAACATAATTTCTTTTTATTGGCAAGTACCATAAATGTTTTACCTATCCATAGCTAAAAATCAGTGGTCAATAACACCTGGAAGAAAATTTAAATTATTTAATTATGTATCTGCGCGCGACACACACACACACACACACACACTGCTCCGTATTACTATTTATCGCGTACATTTGAAGGCTACATTCCAGACTAATTGCATTAGAAAGACTTACTAATAGATGTTAAACTGATATCAGATATTCTTCTCCAGAAATACTTTTCGTGCTGTTGCCAGTCTACTATTATGTCCTCTCTACTTCGGCATACATCGGTTCAGTTATTTTCTACCGAAACAGCAACATTTATCTACTATTTACATTCTCTTAACTACAAATTTAACCTTTTCAGAATCGACTAAAATTATCCATCTTCACTCCTTGTTTTACATTTTTTCTGTTCATCTTATAACCTCTATTCAAGACGCCATCCACTCCGTTCAGCTTCACTGAAAGAACTACAATGTCATTGTCAAAATTCATTGTCCTTATTTCTCCTCCCTGAACTTGAAACCCCATTTCAATTTTTGCCTTGGTGTTATTTACTTCATGTGAAGGGACAGAAGTCAAGGGAAACATCCTAAGCTGCGGCGGAACGGCCGTGCGCACTAAAGCGCCTTGCTGCGGTGCGCGCGGCTGTCCGCCGTCGTAGGTTCAAGTCCTTCGTCGGACATGGGTGTGTGTGTTGTTCTTAGGATAAATTAGTTTCAGTAGTTTGTAAGTTTACGGACGGATGACCACTGCAATTAGGTCCCATAACATCATTGGAACAGTTGAAACATCCTAAATCCTGGCGGACCTCCTTTTGCCGGACGAATCGTTGGAAGCCCCTGCAGAAATACTGAGTCACGCTGCCTTTATTGCGAAAGTTTTGCCGGTGTAGTCTTTTCTGTACAATGTAACTTCTCGATTGTTATTGTAGTCTTCAGTCCAGAGACTGGTTTGATGCAGCTCTCCACCCTACTCTATCCTGAGCAACTCTCTTCATTTCCTCCTAAGAACGGCAAACTACATCCAATGTAGCGGGTGATCAAAAAGTTAGTATAAATTTGAAAACTTAATACATCAAGGAATAATGTAGATAGAGAGGTAAAAATTGACACACATGCTTGGAATGGCATGGGGTTTTATTGGAACAAAATAAATAAATAAATAAATAAATAAGAATAATAAAAAAACATAAGTTCAAAAAATGTCCGACAGATGGCGCTACATCTGATCAGAAAAGCAATAATTAGCATAACAAATTAAGACAAAGCAAAGATGATGTTCTTTGCATGTAATGCTCAATATGTTTACCATCATTCCTCAACAATAGCTGTAGTCAAGGAATAATGTTGTGAACAGCGCTCGCTGTAAAGCATGTCCAGAGTTATGGTGAGGCATTGGCGTCGGATGTTGTCTTTCAGCATCCATAGAGACGTCGATCGATCACGATACACTTGCGACTTCAGGTAACCCCAAAGCCAATAATCGCATGGACTGAGGTCTGGGGATCTGGGAGACCAAGCATGACGAAAGTGGCGGCTGAGCGCACGATCATCACCAAACGACGCGCGCAAGAGATCTTTCACTCGTCTAGCAATACTTTTTTTTTTTTTCTAATAAAACCCCATGTCATTCCAAGCATGTTTGTCAATTTTTACCTCTCAATCTACATTATTCCGTGATTTATTAAGTTTTCAAATTTATACTGACTTTTGATCACCCGGTATTCATCTCTTGGTCTCCCTTTGCGATTCCCCCCCCCCCCCCCACACACACACACTACCCTCCAACGCTAAATTTACGATTCCTTCATGTCTAAGAATGTGTACTACCAATCGATCCCTTCTTTTAGTCAAGGTATGCCAAAAATTCCTTTTCTCGCCAATTCTGTTCAGTACCTCTTCATTAGTTACGCGATCTACCCACCTAATCTTCAGCATACTTCTGTAGCACCACATTTCAAAAGCCTCTATCCTCTTCCTGTATGAACTATTTATCGTCTACGTTTCACGTCCATACTAGGCAACACTCCACACAAATTCCTTCAGAAAAGACGTGCTTACACTTAATATTCTCTCTTTCCCAAAAACGTTTTTCTTCCCATTGCCATTCTGCATTTTATATCCTCTATACTGCGACCATCATATGTTATTTTACTACCCAAGTAACAAAACTGATTTTCTTAGACTGCATTCCATTACCCTTGTTTTGCTCTTGTCAATATTCATCTTATACACTCCCTTCAACACTCTGTCCATTCCATTCAATTGGTCTTCCAGGTCATTTTCTGTCTCTGACAGAATTACAAAGTCATCAGCAAAACTCGATGTTTTTATTTCTTCGCCGTGAACTTTAATCCTTTCGTCAAATTTTTCCTTGCTTTCCTTCGCAGTTTGCACGATGTACAGATTGAATAACATTGGAGAAATACTACAACACTGTCTTACTCCTTTTCCAACCAATGCTTTCCTTTAATGCCTCTGATCAAATTGTTTCAAATGTTTGTATAGCTTATGGGACTTAACTACGGAGTCATCAGTCCCTAAACTTACAAACTACTTATGAACAAGCTAATACTAAGGACGGCACAAATATCCATGCCCGAGGGGGGATTCGATTCCCCGAACGTAGTGGCCGTGCAGACCGTGACTGGAGCGCCTCAGTCCCCTCGGCCACCGCGGCCTCTGATAACAGCTTTTGGGTTAATGTAGAAGTTGTAAATAACCTTCCGTTCCCTATAACTGCGGTCCTTTTCCTGTATTTTCCCCTGCTGACTTCAGAATTTGAAAGAGTGTATTCCAATCAACATTGTCAAAAGCTGTCTCCAAATCTACAAGAGCTACAAATGTACGTTTGCCTTTCCTTAATGTATCTTATACGTCGTAAAGTGAGTATTGCCTCCCTTGTTCCTATATTTCTCATAAATCAAAATCATTTCTCCTGAATCATCACCGAGGTCAGCTTCTACCAGCTTTTCCGTCATTTGTAAATAATTCGTGTTAAAATTTTGCAACCATGCTTCATTAAACTGATGGTTCTATAATTTCTCACACCTGGAATGGGGATTATTACATTTTTTAAAGTCTGAGGGTATTTCTCCTGTCTCACTCATACATCTTTCATACCAGGTGAAATAGTTTTATCATGGTTGGCTCTCTCAGAGACTTTAGTTGCTCTGAGGGAATGTCATCTACTCCAGGGGCTTTTCTCCGACTAAGGTCTTTCCGGGCTCTGTCAAATTCATCTCTCAGTATAGTATCTCTTGTTTCATCTTCATCTACTTCACCTTCCCTTCTTAGAATATTGTCTCTGAGTTCATTTCCTTTATAGAGCCCCTCTATGTACTTTTTACACCTTTCAACTTTCTCTTCTTTGCTGAGACCTGATTTTCCACCTGAGTTCTTGATATTCATAGAGCAGTCTTTCTTGTCTCCGAATGTTTCTTTTATTTTCCTGTAGGCGGATCTATTTTTCCCCTAGTTATACATTCTTTTACAGACTTGTAGCCACTTCTTGCCTGGAATAATTTAGGAAATTCACGGAAAACCTAAATCCGGAGGGGGAGGTAGATTTGAACCAACGTCTTCCCGAATGCGAGTCCAGAGCGTTATCACCGCACCACATTTCGCGGTCGTTACATTTGGGTCCGATATCTTAACCACGTCGCCCTCCTCAGACCAACAGTACACGCCCAGTTCGGCGCGCAGCTGCTTTCAGAGTCCATTGAAGTGAGTAGATGTTGGAAACTTGCTGGTTCCTGTTAGTTCTTCACTGAAATGTTAGCTGTTCTCCTTATAAAGATTGCTCCGTATCACTCCCCAGTGTAGAGGCAACACATTACGTATGGCGTTAATGTAGATACGATATCTGAGCAGTCTGTCACAAATTGATGTGTGGTTTAACATGGCAACAAGTGGCACGTTAACCCACATTTAACGTCGTATGATAATCAGTTTAAGACGCATGGGTCACAGCATATCGGAGATTAGCCAAGATTTTTGGTTTTAGAGGTCATCTGCGTCTAGGGGGTCCATCATTATCGTAGACAGAATATTTCCACACGCGTAAACCGCGTAGCACGACCAAAGGTATGTGACGGAAGGCAAATGTTCAAATGTTTGTAATTCTATGGGACCAGACTACTGTGGCCATCAATCCCGAGACTTACAAACTACTTAAACTAAGTTAAATTAACCTAAGGACAACACTCGCACATACCCGTGCCCGAGGGAGGACTCGAACATCAGACGAGTGAGTTCGCACCATCTGTAGCGCCAGACCACACGGTCATCCACACTCGGCTGTGAGGGAAGGACGTCTTGTCGACTGCACAGATTTATATTTGAAATTAAACTGTCTGTAGACAGCCAGGTTGCAACCTACTTCAATATGGGGCCTGAGGAATCCATTTATATCACCTCTGTACGGAGACAAATGGAAGGCATTGGTTCCAAGAGCGTCTACCGACTAGTACCACAGTACCTGCCCATTTGTGTGGTTTATTATTATTATTATTATTATTATTATTATTATTATTATTATTTACACTCTGTAAATCAGAAAGATCCGTGCTTCGTTTCCTTCCTTCATAAGATATATGCCTTACCTGAAACGTCCCTTAAACCTAGTTTACATGTCCTGGACTTCGGGTAGTCCCGTTTTACTATTTCCTGCTCCGAGAGAGTTAGTCTAAATGCCGATAGACTGTTGCTTATATATAGTGTAATTCAACTAAGCTGTTTACCTCGAATAATCCTGGAACCATTTAAGATATCGTAACTCCGTTTTCACCCTTATGAATTGTAAGAAAGCCTCTCTAAACGACGTATAGTCTCTTGCCATAGCTATACTAATTACATCGATATCAATATCAACTTCGTTTTTTAAATGGACGTATTACTCCTGCCAGTATCTCCGATCTCAGAAACATCGTTCATGTGAAACTCAGCTTGCCCTTTTCTCACATGACATTTTGCAAGCCATGGATGAAGGGCAACAGGCGGATTGTGTTTTTCTCGACTTCAAAAAGGCGTTTGACGCTGTGCCACACTGCATGGTGCTAACGAAGATACGAGCTTATGGAATAGGTTCACAGATTTGTGACTGGCTGGAAGACTTCCTAAGTAATAGAACGCAGTACGTTCTTCTCGACGGCGAGTGTTCATCAGAGACGAGTATATCGTCAGGCGTGCCTCAGGGGAGTGTGATAGGACCGCTATTATTTTCTACCTATATAAATGATCTGATGGACAGAGTAACTTGTAATTTGCGGATATTTGATGATGATGCTGTAGTGTATGGGAGGGTGTCCTCTTTAACTGACTATAATAGCATACAGGATGACTCAGACAAAATTTCTAGTTGGTGCGAAGAATGGCAGCTAGCCCTCAATGTAGAAAAATGCAAGGTAATGCGAATGAGTAGGAATAACAATTCCACAATATTCGAATACAAAATTAGTAGTGATCTTCTTGATGCAGTCGCGTCGTTCAAATATCTAGGCGTAACATCGCAGAGCGATATGAAATAGAACCAATATGTAAGGACAGTTGTAAGGCGGACAGCCGACTTCGGTTTATTGGGAGAATTTTGGGAAGATGTACTTCATCTGTAAAGGAGACAGCGTATAAAACGCTTGTACGACCACGTCTTGAGTACTGCTCAAGTATTTGGGACCCGCAGCAGATCAGTTTAAAGGAAAACATTAGAAGCAGTTCAGAGGCGAGCAGCTAGGTTTGTTACTGGTAGGTTCGACCAATGCGCGATTGTCAAGGCAATGGTCCGGCAACTCAATTGTGGATCGCTGGAGGAAAGACGACGTTCAGTTCGTGAATTTCTGTTGAGTAAATTTAGAGGGCCGGAATTCGAAGCTGAGTGTAGTACGATCTTGCTGACACCTCCTTACATTTCGCGTAGTGATCACAATGACAAGAGAAGAGAAATTAGGGCTCGTTCGGAGGCATACGGGAATTCTTTTTTTCCTCGTTCTATTTGGGAATGGAACAGGAAAGGAAATGCCTAGTAGTGGTAAAGTGTACCCTCCGCCACGCACCTTACGGTGGATTGCGGAGTATGTAAGTAGATGTAGATCTCAAAGAGACGAATTCAACGGCGCTTCACAGGTCAAAATCCGATATGTAGTTTCGGAGAAATCACAATATTTAGACCCCAGAATATATCTCTTTTGACCATCGAACCAATATCTGTCTTATGCGTAAGTTCAAATGTTCAAATGTTTGTAGAGTTTATGGGACTTAATTACGGGGTCATCAGTCCCTAAAGTTACAAACAACTTATGAACTAATGTTTTTAATATGTCGCGTTTTGCAGCTCTTAAATATTGTAGAAAAGACATTTTTATAAATGCACCAACGCTGCTTTTATTTGAAATTCTGACTAATTTCGGGCTTTGGCCATTTTCTTAAGCCACCTATTACAGAGAACAAAGTTTGTTTTACATGAAAATACATTAATATGGGAATGTTATATTGAATGTACAAGTTGTAATTACTTACAAACTACTTATGTCACACTGCATATAACCAAAGATATTGTCAAAAACAAAATTAAGCAAAGAATATTTAATACAAACATCTTTGGATCAACAGCTCAGTAAATTACACCAAAGGAATTACAACAAACAGCGTGACCTAAGCAGTATCCAAATATAAAAAATATATATGAATGTAAGTAATTACAACTTGTACATTCAATATAACATTCCCATATTAATGCATTTTCATGTAAAACAAATTTTGTTCTCTGTAATAGGTGGCTTATGAAAATGGGCAAAGGCCGAAACTAGTCAGTATTTCAAATAAAAGCAGCTTTGGTGCATTTATAAAAATGTATTTTCTACTTATGAACTAGCTTATACTAAAGACGGTACAAACATCCATGCCCAAGGGGGGATTCGAACCCCCGCCGGGGAACGGCCTCGAGCATCGTAGCATACCGCCTCAATGCGCTCAGCCGCGGCTATGCGTAAGTCCGTACTTTCATAACCAAATAAGGAAATGAGTCACATTGGATAAGGAGGAAACAGAAGTGGAATATCTAATTTATCTTGGTTGGTAAAACTGCTACAGTTTCTGCTTTCAAAACAAGCTATGTGCAAAATCATTCGTTTACACATCTTTTCAAATATCTCCCCGGCTTCAAACCTTACAGTATAAACAGCAACACCCCCGCCCCCCACCCAAAAAAAAAAAAAAAAAAAAAAATCCCCAAGTATTCTATCACGTAACATAAATCAAAATCTCTTAATATTTTTATAATTTCTCTAAAAACCATTGACAAGTTCCGTAGCCGGCATTACGGCAATAACAATAATAAATAAAAGCAAACAATCGTGAAACAAAGAAAAAACACTGTATCATTTCAAATGTTCAAATGTTTGTAAATCTATGGGACTTAACTTCTGTGGTTATCAGTCCCTAGGCATACAAACTACTTAAACAACATACACACCCATACCCATACTCGAACCTCCGACGGGGAGGATCCACCAGCTCCTCAGCAAAGCGCTTTAGAGCGCTCGGCCATTCGACCGCGGGGTATGCCATTTAATTATAATGATTAGTAATTTGTAATTACTTTTTGATTACTTTGGAGTGTTACACCGTCTTCCTGAAAACTGTAGTTAATTGATCAACGATCGTGCAGGGTAGGTCTCGTTTTCCATGCGTCTGGTACAAAGCGGGGGCAGTGCAGCGGTAAGACACTGGATGCACACTCGGGAGTACGGTGACGCAAATCCAGATTCGTCCGTATAGATCCAAGGGTCGCGTGCTTTTACTACAGCACTTGAGAACAAAGTTGGGATGGTTCCTTGGAGAAGAACATGGACGATTATCTTCCCCATTCATCTCCGTTTCACTGGAGAGGACAGTCACCTTTGTGTATTTATTTTTGAAAAATTGTTGTTGCATGTTACTCTTTTCTGTTGGTTGTATAACCATGTACCGAATTTCTTTTTCGTTTGTTAATTGAGTTTCAAATATCTTTTACATCAATTTTCATAAAGAAATAATGATTTTTTGTGTGTATTATGCTGTTCATTTATAATATGTTTATAAAATTTAAGTCTATAGCGAATGTTTTAGGAATTAGGTCGCATTTTTAGGAGATAATGACAAAGTTTTTTATTATTTTAATTGTACAATTTTTTGCTGTACAACTTAACACCTGCGACAACAAAACGTTTTCATTTCTGAAAACGAATAATTTTTTTATGTTGTTCTTTCGCGTGGATATTACAGTATAGGTAAATGTGGCTATTTACGCCTCACTTACTTGTAAAAAATAACAATAACAACAAAAGAACAGGAACTGATGGTACGACGAAAACAAAACAAAAGAACAGCAGAGTATAAAAATTAAGTTCAAAATTCAAATGTTTGTAAATCTATCGGACCAAATTGCGTGGTCATCAGTCCGTAGCTTACAAACTACTTAAACCTAGGTAAACTAACCTACGGACAAACACATACACCCATGCCCCAGGGAGGACTCGAACCTCCACGGCGAACAACCGCGCGCTCCGCAGCGAGGCGCTTTAGACCGCTCGGCTACTCCACCGCGGCAAAAATTAAGTAAGGCGCCAAATAACCACATATACTTGCATTGTAATATCCGGGCGAAAGAACAATAAACAAAAAATTCGTTTGCGGAAATGGAACATTTTATTGTTCAAATGTTTGTAAACCTATTGGACCAAACTGCTATATTCATCAGTCCTTAGACTTACAAACCTACTTAAACTAACTTACACTAAGAACAACACGAACACCCATGCCCGAGGGAAGACGCGAACCTCTGGCGGGAACGGCCGCCCAGTCAGTAACATGACGCCGTAGACCACGCGGCCATTCCGTGCTGCACGTTTTGTTGTTGCAGATGGTAAGCTGTAAAGCAAATTATCGCACACTTAACACAATAAATCAACTCTGTCATTAACTTCATGTAAGGTATGTAAATAAATGTAGGCCTAAGAAATTCGTACTGTAATTCCTAAAACATTCGCTATAGACATAAAATTCTATAAACATACTGTAAATGGACAGCTGAATGATACACGAAAAATCTTCATTACTTTATGAAAATTGGTGTTAAAGGATATACCTGCATTTGACTTGACTTGATGCCTTTTATTCCGGTGTGCAGCATAAAGCACATGTTAGAGCTCTCCGTCTGCCCCTGTTGGTTGGCATCTGCTTGATGTTACTCCAAGAGCCGAGGGGACTGAGGCGCTCCAGTCACGGTCTGCACGGCCACTACGGTCGGGGGTTCGAATCCCCCCTCGGGCATGGATATTTGTGCCGTCCTTAGGATTAGCTAGTTCATAAGTAGTTTGTAAGTTTAGGGACTAATGATACCGTAGTTAAGTCCCACAAGCTATACAAACATTTGAACATTTGATTTGAAACTGGCGATACCTGGTATGGCGGCGGCGTTGGCAGGGCAGCAGGGCAGGACCAAGGCGCCTCTTAACGCCCGATGCTCCTTCCTCTGCGACACGAACCACGTATGACTCACACGCATAACTGTTATCTTTATTACGCACACCCATTATCTGGGCGCTACCGACACCCTTCCGACCATCTGCATGTAGGCTACTGCGATTTCCGCACATAACTTCCTAAGCTTTTTCACTTTCTTTCGGTCCCGCGGCACGGTAGATGTATTTTAACAGGGCGTCTTGAGAGGAAGAGCTGGACAAGGATGTATCATAGCTTTTTAGGGTCCCGGACTTCAGTCAGTTTTAAATATAACTTACCTGTAACCCCGGCGTTGCCCGGGTATTTATTTATTTCACACTCTCGTAGTCCACCTCCCTTTCCCTCCTGTCTCTGCGTCCATCTCTTTTACAAGTTTACCCACTGTCACGTACCATACCAACATTTACGTATTCAGTGACCTTCCTCTTAGTTTAAAGGTCATGTGTGAAAAATTAATATCGAAGCAAATCTATGTATTTTGTCAAAGTCCGTTCCTTAAGTACTCTCCATCATGCAACGACGAAATTTTATAAAGACAGTGACATTCCTCTTAAGCTCAGATATGCAAAATTTCATCAATATCGAAAAAAAACTACAGATTTGTATGCAATAAAAAAAGGGTCACATTGAAAAACGCCGGCCGCGGTGGCCGAGGGGACTAAGGTGCTTCAGTCACGGTCTGCACGGCCACTACGGTCGGGGGTTCGAATCCCCCCTCGGGCATGGATATTTGTGCCGTCTGTAGTCTTAGTTCATAAGTAGTTTGTAAGTTTAGGGACTGATGGCCCCGTAGTCAAGTCCCATAAGCTCTACAAACATTTTTTTGAACATTGAAAAACGCACTTCGTTATTCTCAAATTTTCCAGTTTTAATTCATACTACCCTTATTCTGAGAATAACGAAAACAACCCAAAAAGATCTATGAAATCGGTCGAGCTGCTCTCAAGTTATGGCACGAACAAGGTATTTAGGCATTACATTTTTATGTTGCAAGATACCCTCCCCCTTGCACCGTATGAAACATTAGGTATACGCTGACCTTTCTCTTGTATTGAAGGTCAAGCTTACAAAATTTCGTGAAGATCGGAATGAAACTGTAGATTTTGTCAGTCTGTAGTAAAAGTATCCTCCCCCATGCATCTTCATTCTGTCCTATCGCAAAATACTTTTTTAGCAGACGTCTTCCACCTATAAACTATATACCGGCAAAATTTCAGCTTCATAGGTGCATTAGTTTTTGAGATATCGTGTTTAGTCAGTGAGTGCGTGACTGATATTTTCTTATGGTCCTCTGCTGTTCGTTATTTACAAAAACGATTTGGGGAAAATATAAGCAACTCTCTTAGGGTTTTTGCAGACGACGCCCTCATTTACCATCTAGTAAAAGCATCTGAAGATGAATACCAACTGCGGAACGATCTAAATAAGATATCAGTATGGTGTAAAAATTGGCAATTCACTGTAAATAATGAGAACTCTGAAGTCGTCCACATGACTACGAAAAGAAATTCGTTAAACTTTGTTTACAAGATAAATCAATCAAAAGTGAAGGCCGTAAACTCCACTAGCTACCTAGCAATTACTATTACTTCAGACTTAAACTGTAAAGAAAAAGTAGATAATGTCGTGGGAAAGGCGAACCAGAGACTGCGTTTTATTGTCAGAACCCTTAAGAGATGCAACAGAAATACTAAAGAAACTGCATACACGACGCTTGTCTGTCCTTCTTTGGAGTATTGCTGCCCAGTGTGGGATCCTTATCAGGTGGCTACGGTCGGGGGTTCCAATCCCCCCTCGGACATGGATATTTGTGCCGTCCTTATTATAAGGTAGTTGATAAGTAGTTTGTAAGTTTAGGGACTGATGACCGCGTAGTTAAGTCCCATAAGCTTAACAAACATAACATAACTTATCAGGTGGGTTTGACGGAGGACATCGCAAGAGCCCGAAGAAGGGCAGCTCGTTTTGTATAGTCACGATAAAAGGGGAGACAGCGTCACGGCAATGATAAAAGATCTGGGATGGGAATCATCACAATAACGACGCTTACATTGAACAATGTTGACTGGGATACACATTTCCTCCTGGGGGACATGGGGTGACGACAGGAAAGGCATCCTGCCACCACGTAAATATTAACACACGCCAATCCGGATATAACGAAGAGCCGACCCTGTATATGCTTGGACATGGCCAAAGAGAAACAAAGAACAGTTCTCATGACAAGGATTTATTTTATTCTGTATAAAATGAACTATTAAGTTTACTCACTTTATGTTGTCCTCTTCATGTGTGTCTTGTAGCACATTGCCACATGCTGTCATTATTTACAATTATACTATTTACAGTTCCACTTTTTATAAAAAAATTTGACGAAAACTCGCCATTTCTGAAGCCTGTCAGGCTACGTTTCAAAAAATGTTCAACTGTCTGTAAATCTATCGGACCAAACTGCGTGGTCATCAGTCCCTAACTTACAAACTACTTAAACCTAGGTAAACTAACCTAAGGACAAACACACACACCCATGCCCCAAGGAGGACTCGAACCTCCAAGGCGAGCAACCGCGCGCTCCGCACCGAGAAGCCTTAGACCGCTCGGCTACTCCACCGCGGCAATTAGCTATCTCAACTAATCCCCTGATTAGTATGACCAGTGTATGTGACCCTTTGAGACTGTAACTGTTCAGTTCGTCTTGGATGGTCTATTCTAATCACATTTCTCCAGAAATGCGTTGGACGTTCTGCTTCGGAAGAAAAATAAATATATCGCCTTATGTGTGGTGTGAGAGGGTACTGCAAACTTACCTTTGACATAATACTACGAGGCCGAAATCGATTTTACCAGCGTGGATGTAAAAGGAGATTCCGTGCCTCGAGACAGAAGCGAGAAGTGACTCCTGTGCTGCGAAGTTAGTCTGCCAGTGATAAGGCACACGGCGTGGTGCCGCAGACACGTCGACGCGTTGGTGCGTGTGTACGTCTGCAGCTGACCAAGCACGCAGCAAGATTCCTTTGTTATAGCCATTTCTTTCGGCTTTGTGCTTCCCGGAAGCAGGAAAGTTCGGAATTTATCAGACGATCAGAACGAGATATTGGTTTCGTATACCATGCGTTTCAGTACGAATAGTAAATATTTTAGGAGGTGATATATATCCAATTTTTATTGAGTACAGTGGTACAGCTGTTAGTATATAACACATACAAACTGAAAGCGAAGGCGAATGTGGACGTCCGAAGTTGTTTTTCAAGTATTCCACCACGAACTTCATTGCACTTTTGACTTCTCTTAATAACGCCACGTGTAGATCTTCTGAGGTCGTTTTAGAGTTCTTTTATAAGGATTGCTCTATTGATAATGCGATCGATGAACGCGGTTCTTGTGTTTACTTTCCATATGTAAACTTCACCTTTGAATTATTCCGGCAGACAGAACACCAAAGGAGAAAGGTTTGTGTACCTTGGTGCACAGCAAACGTGCCCCTAACTAAATAACCATCCTTCAGTAAATATTAGGTTTGAATGACGAGTCACCTTATGATTAGACTATACAGAAATCCCGTCTTGCTAGAATGGCATACGCCTTCTAGTAACGAAAGGAATTTCTTACAATAGTGCTGGAAGTTCATTTTCAAGAACGTGTATATAAAGAAGTTCTGTAAGATGATGCGGGAACGCAACAGGCCCAATCAACTGATTGCCAAACAAACCGAAGCATACATTTACAGATGAGAGTTCTTGAAAATGTGTCTCCACAATGTAACGTGGGTTTCTTCGGACCACTGATATGAATAACAAGTGTTATATATGCCGTCACCAGTGGAAATGGCTTTTCAGTGACGAGTAAAAATGGAATTACATGGCCATTTTGAAGAATCGAAAGACAAAATGCCAATCCTCTATCTTCACCTTCTGCTCGAAGGTGTTGAATCAGGTGTAAATGATGTTGATAAAACCGATGCATTCGTAATGTCCGCAATATTTTTTCATGTGGAACACCAATAAGTGTAAAAATTCTACGTATGCTTGTTGAAGGTCTACGTCCTACAAACTGAATAACTTTTACTTTACCAATTCGATCTCTTTAGACCAATGAAATGAAATTAAGTTGAAAATTTGTGCTGGACCGGGATTCGAACCCAGATTTCCCGCTTTGGGCCATCAGTCGCCTTAACCATTTATTTATTTATTTTGAAGGTCGTATTACTCTACCGATAGGTAGCTGTCTCTAAAACACAATTTACTGCAGTGGTAACGCACTGGACTCGCATTCGGGAGGACGGTGGTTAAAATCCATTTCCGATCATCCAGATTTAGGTTTTCCGTGATTTCCCTAAATCACTCCAGGCAAATGCCGGGATGGTTCCGTTCAAAGGGCACGGCCGATTTCCTTCCCTATCCTTACTCAAATCTCCGATCGTTAGCTCCGTTTTTAATACTAAGCTATCGACGAAAAATTAAACCCTTTCATACACAATTTTTCTAAATTGTCTTACGACAAAATATGATTAAATGATAATTCCCATTGGTCGTGATGGGTTATTTGTCTGCACTGTTATATATCTGACAAGTATAAAAAGAAGTAAGAAGTAGTAGGCGTGAATCAAATTCACGCACAGCTTTTCCTGTGGTTGTTATTTATTATATACTCATTCTTTTATAAAAATTAAAAGATAAAGATTCTTGAAGATAGATTCGACCGTGCGCCGTCCACATGACACGCGAACTCGCTACCACCTGAGCTACTTTTTCTTTTTATTAATGACAAAAAAGAAAATAAATGCAAAAAGAAGCAAAAGTATCTCCTCCTCTTGTGAGGGTTGACACTAAAATTAATTTAACTGTACAAGAACTGCAGCATTAATAGCATCAGATAGTTATCTATATCTATAAATTTGAATGTCTGTTCGGTGTATGTTTATCACGTCTGAACCACAAGACAGATAGAGCTAAAATTTGTACAGTTACTAATGTCTACTCAGAGAAGGCTTTAGGCAAGGTTTTATGACGATCGGATAGCTATATATATATATATATATATATATATATATATATATATATATATATATATATATATATATATTAATGTGAATGTCTGTTCGGTGTACGCTTATCACGTCCGAACGACAAGACGCAGAGACTTGAATATTTTCATAGTTACTAATTTATACCTGAGGAAGGTTTTAGGCTTGATTTTATAGCGATCTGATAGATATTTAGTAATGTGAGGAATATAACGCGAAATGTGGAACAATAATTACTCTTTGAAAAATTATATTTACTTTTTGAAAATGGTCTTGTTGGTTGCATTATTGCTTGAGGGTTGATAATGGTAAAAGGGTGGAGTATATTGGGATGGAAAGTTATCGGTGTATATAAAATTCTACGTGTGTGTGTGTGTGTGTGTGTGTGTGTGTGTGTGTGTGTGTGTGTGTGTGTTAATATTTCGCTCTGCAGCGAAAACAACAGAACGCAAACGAATGGTTTGTGTGTAATTGTTGTCCGAAGTCTCCTATTGTACACCGTAGCAGTTCCATGCCGACAGCTATAACGGGGTGGAAGATATAGTGATTGAAAGTCGTCAAATTATAAAAAAATTCGGACTGAAGGTCAGCAATGACGTTTGCGACTCTATAGCAAGAAGGTTACATCCAGCGAAACGTGATGCCTCAGACCATATCTATGGTCTATGTGTGCTGCAATGTCTTCTGCTCTTTCTCTGTCAGGAAATATACGAATAAATAAATAAAGCAGTAAAAAAGTAATTTCTTTTATTACATCTCTTTAAAAAATCGATTTGATGTTTCGCGCACTACATCGAGTGATCGATTTGTGATATTATTACAATCATTATTGATGAATTTCCTTTAATCCCTTCAGATATGCCATTTCAGTTCAAAAGACTTCAGTTTCCAGTTCGTCTAGCTTTTGCCATGACAGTTAACAAAGCTCGAGGACAATCATTAAACGGCGCAGGAATCCATTTACAGCACTCATGTTTTTCACATGGTACATTATACGCTTGCTCAAGAGTCTCTACGCAAACGCAAAAAGTCTGTACATTCACGCTCCAAACAATACTACAAATAACGTAGTTTACTAGAATGCCCTAAAATGAATTTGGATATTACTCTCACCATACATGTTGAGATATTGCAACACAGGCTATAAAGAATAATGTATGTATTATTTATTGTAAATCATTAAGCACTTCACATAATTTAATTTTTTTTATTCGAATGTTGATTAAAAATGTTTGTTTCTAAAAAAATATTATATTTCATTTCATCCTTCAAAACCAGTTTCTTAGCACACTACTGAAAGATAGCTTATCTATCATAATCAACCAACACGCGAGCGGAGCCGCGGGTTTAAGCTAGTCGTAAATAAGATCGCCCTCTCGGCGGGACAAACATCAGTGGTAACTGCACACCGAACATATGCGAGTACATGCTAGCTGAATTCCAGTTCCTGTATGCGTTTTCCGGGCACGTCTACCATTTCTTTTTTCTTCCGGCTGTTCGATCCGTTGCAGATGTTTGTTCGTTTTTTTTTTTTATTATTATTATTTTTTTCTTTCTTTCTTTTTGTTCGTGATTTGTCGTTCAGTTCTTGGTTCAGTTTTTTAGTAATTAAAGAGAGCGTTCAGCCCTGAGCCACCACGCTTCCCCAGTTAGTCTACCAGGCACGCTTCCCTTCAGCCCAAATTCTCAACTTACAGCGCAGTACTATGGCAGTGCCCCCCCCCCCCCCCCGCACAATAGTTCCTCTTGCTCGCAGCCTATACTGTATTCCCGTAAGGGATCGAGCTATTAACTCATGCCGGCCGAGGGGACTGAGGCGCTTCAGTCACGGTCTGCACGGTCACTACGGTCGGGGATTCGAATCCCCCCTCGGGCAGGGATATTTGTGACGTCCTTAGTCTTAGCTAGTTCATAAGTAGTTTGTAAGTTTAGGGACTGATGACCCCGTAGTTAAGTCCCTTAAGCTTAAAAAACATTTGAACATTTTTATTAATTCATACGCATTGAAATTGTCAACTGCCTGTTGGGGCATAAATACAATTATTGATATTGTGTCTGTTCTTTCGGACATGTCCGAAACAAAAGGAGTCATATCCTTAATTCTTCTACTTTATCCACAGTCTGTCTATTTACACGTTCAGACTGCTGCGTCATCTACATGGGATACTCTGCAAATCACATTTAAGTGCCTGGCAGAGGGTTCATCGAACCACCGTTATACTATTTTACCTCCCATTCCTTTCTCGAATAGCGCGCGGGAAGAAAGAACACCTGAATCTCTCCGTTCGAGCTCTGATTTCTCGTATTTTATTATGATGATCATTTCTACCTATGTGAGTGGGAGTCAACAATATATTTTGGCATTCAAAGAAGAATCTTGGCAATTGGAGTTTCGTAAGTAGCCTACGCCGCAGCGATAAGCGTCGTTGTTGTAATGATTCCCATCCCAGATTCTGTATCATTTCCGTAACGCTGTCTCCCCTGTATCGTGACAATACGAAACGAGCTGCCCTTCTTTGGACTCTTTCGATGTCCTCCATCAAACCCACGTGATAAAGATCCCACACTGGGCAGTAATAATCCAAAAACGGACGGACAAGCGTAGTGTATGCAGTTTCTTTTGTAGTTCTGTTGCATCTTTGAAGGGTTCTGCCAATAAAACGCAGTCTCTGGTTCGCCTTTCCCACGACATTATCTACGTGTTCTTTCCAGTTTAAGTCTGAAGTAATAGTAATTCCTAGGTATTTTTTGGAGTTTACGGCCTTCACTTTTGATTGATTTATATTGTAAACAAAGTTTAACGGATTTCTTTTCGTATCATGTGGACGACTTCACACTTCTCATTATTTAGAGTCAATTGCCAATTTTTACACCATAGTGATATCTTATTCAGATCGTTCTGCAGTTGGTTTTGGTCTTCAGATGATTTTACTAGACGGTAAATGACGGCGTCATCTGCAAACAATCTAAGAGAGCTATTTAGATTTTCTCCTAAATCGTTTATGTAAATAAGGAACAGCAGATGACCAATAACACTACCCTGTACCAGCGTCTCGCAGTGTATTTAACACACGAGTAAAAACTCCCGGATCTTGTAGTCATCGGTTAGGAAACCGTATGTCGTATTATTTACAAGCAGCGACAGCGCCATACACAAATACTATATCAGCATACTCAGCATGTGTAAATACATGGGGCATGTTTACATGCTACAGTACAGCAGACTTAGCCAGCAAATGACAATGGAAACTTCAGTGTAAACTAAAGCAGGACTTGAACATCAACGCTCAATTGCTGACATTCGATAAAAAAAAAAAAAAAATAAATAAATAAATAAATAAAAAAAACTTTAGCAACCCGTTACAATCGGCGTATTTATATACGAAACGAAAATGTACTCATAAATGGGACACTTGCTAAAGGGCATTTTATTGTCAATCGTGTATATTGCCAACAGGTACCGACCGATCCGGTCGCTGTATCATCCTCTGCGAGAACGCATTATGGTATGCGATATGTCAGCCCCATCCCCCCCCCCCCCCCCCACACATACACACACCGTCCCTTAGGGATGGGCTGTGAGCACTCTGGAGAAACGCGCGACGCTAAGGCAAATTCTCGAGAAATTCTCGAGTACTCTAGAAAAACTGTCGACAGTGCTCTGCTCTCTGGAGGCTGAGTGAAAGTACAGGGAAACATTACGACACAGCAGTCGTAATCACTGTCTTCCGTATGTGCAAGGAAGAAATTGTATTATAATAATAATGTTTCGCAGAAGCTAAAATCATAGTATGATTATTAAAACATGTATCTTACACGAAACAAGAAATTCATTGTCACCATAAACTAATATGGATTCCGCATGTATTGATACCTACATAAGAGAAAAATGCTACATGTTACACCGAAAAACTCATTACTTACATTTAGTGATTGTAGAAAAATATTTGGCAGAGCTTATAGTATTAGCCAGCGTTATGTACCTAACCTTTCGTCCTTATTTCAGCTTAAAGCTCTGTTCAAATGTTTGGACAGTGTTAATTTCGATGCATTTTGCGTGTTATTGCAGCCAAATTAATAATTACACTTTTTCGACACTAGCGGACTGTTTGAGGCACTATCAAATCTTTTTACCGAATTTCCTTTTAATGTAGTTTGACTGGAGAACATACACAATAGCTACGTAATTTGTCTCACTTGTCATATAAGAATGGATTCTTATATTCGCTAACGTTTCTGTTTGATTGTTACATGTAATGTGTAATATTACATGTCTTTTCGTGCCTGTTGAATTTTTTGTTACACTACGGAACTTTGCAACAGGCGTCTTCATCCCCAGTAAAGTACTGCCAGCTCCGCGACTTGGGTTTTCGCGTGTCCAGTGCCCGTATTTAAATGATAATCACAGCGAGCGTTGCAGACAACCACAGCGCGTGGCGTGGCGCGCTGCCCCAGTCAACCGCCGCACAGCGTCACGCGACGTAGCGCCGCTTCTCGTGAGCTTCTCGAGAACTGCTCGAGCGCCGGCAGCTCGAGAAATTCTCGGTGCGCTCGAGTCGGCGCGCCTCACACTCCCGTTCCTACAGTCCAGGTCGTGAGTACACTGCGCTCGCCAGTAGCGCTCGACAGACCCATTCAAGTGGTAGCCAAGCCCGACAGTCTCAACTTCGGTGATCTAATGGGAAGCCCCCACAGCTGGACGACCGCTGACTTCAAATATTTACTACTACTCCCGAAATACCCAGTATATCCTGCTCTCTAAATCGAAAGCGTGACTCTGTTCCTAGGACGGACTTACGTCACAGCCTTCATAGAAGAACGGCACGCTATCCTGGCTCAGGAGGAAGAAAGGAGAGAGTCGACGTCAAAGTCGTTAGAGATGAACCAGTTTTGAGGTAGGAGGAGGTGAACTTGACCTTGATCCGTGCAAAAGAACGCATCCTTCAGGCGAATTATGGCGAGCCTGAATCTCGCTGGTGGCCAGACGAGATTTCTAACGACGCTCTTCCCCCTTCTACGAGGACAATTACTTTTACTGAGAGGAAAAGGGTACATACAAGAACCTATCAACCACAGAGCAAGAACAGCATTATTTATTCACTTCGTGGCATTTACAATACACCAACAACATTATTTGTGGTTCGGATATCTAATATTAGCATCTTGGCAAATATTTTCTACTGTCTTGTTGATGTTGACACCATAATTCAAATGTTTGTTAAGCTTAAGGGACTTAACTGCGGGGTCATCAGTCCCTAAACTTACAAAGTACTTATGAACTACCTTACACGTAAGACGACACAAACATCCATGCCTGAGGGGGGATTCGAACCCCCGACGGGGAGCGGCCTCGCGCATCAGAGCGCAGCGCCTCAATGCCCTCGGCCACTCCGCCACGGCTGACACCATAATTACCTGAGGCTGCCTGGACGGGAAATCCATAAATAAAAAATTAATAAAAAATTCAAAAACCTACGTATTTAATATATATAAAATGGAGATGGTGGCAATAGTATTGCGAGTTTAATATTCATTTTGTTCTTACTGTATAGTAGTTTTCATGTCGTAGCCATAGTAATAACAGTAGGCATAATGATAACTACATTAGTAAAAAATGAACTAACAAAAACGTATGGCTTTCTTCACGTCTCAGTAATGGGATGCCTAAATGAGTGTGGATAGAAAAGCTGTAGGAAAATATAGATTTCCATCTTAATAGTTGAGTTGTGACATAAAATAATAAGAAAAGGAAAAGTAGTCATATTTGTAATGTAAACGTTATTCCGTATTCAGACATGAGGGAAAAATAGATGTACAGCAAATAATTTATAGACCTAACTATTTACAACATGGAATTCTTTATCTAAAGGTCCATTATTGTAGCTTAGAAAGTGGAACGTACGAAATTACTAATAAATGAAACTTAATCTTCCTAGACTGTTGAGTAGCACCTCAGCGCCGAGTTATCTTTTAAGACACTATACTCGGTCCTAAGAAGAGCGCGTTTATGTTCCGTTTATCCATCCATTACTGTAAGAAAATACATAACTTTTGCCTTTGTAAGGTCATGATGGAAGTTCAATCTAGTCCTGGTCCGATCCAAAAGTGCGGTTCCGTCTTTCATGGCCTCGAACTGGTCGTGACGTTATTGTACTTTCCTGTACTCGCGTCGAATAAAACAGCTCCCTTTCAGATAAATAAAGGTAGTTTTAATTTTGGAAGAATGAGCAGACGGAGGTTGAAAACCCTGATGTGATATACAAACACATTCGAGAAGCTGGTCGCAACTGTTTAAGCTCAGTCTTTGGTTTGCCCTGTTACGCAACGTAAGCAGTTAGGAATTACGCTAGATTTCAAATAAACAACATGTACTGAAATCTGGATTTTATTCTCTACATAAGTGTCAGACGTATGATGACTGGACATGTTCAAAACGTTGTTTAAATGTTTGTAGTGCTTATGGGACTTAACTACGTGGTCATCAGTCCCTAAACTAAATCAAATGTTAAAATGTTTGTTAAGCTTCAGGGATTTAACTGCGAGTCATCAGTCCCTAAACTTACAAACTACTTATAAACAACCTTATACTAAAGACGACACAAAGATCCATTCCCGGGGGGGGGGGGAGGGGGGGATTCGAATTCCCTAGCGTAGCGGCCATTCAGGTTGTGACTGGCGCGCTGCAGACCGCTCGGCCACTGCGGCCGGCGATGACTGGACATGACGAGGAACGAAATGCCCACACGATACACTCCGTCTTGATAGGAAGTAAGTCTAAAGTCAATGAAAACACCATTTCCTCCTCTAGTCGAATGCAGACTCAAATTCCCTGCGAAATAAGTTCGCAAGAACAGAGCACAGAATGAGTATGCCTGTGGTTACTATTCTTTTCCTTTAAAAACTTAAAGGAGGTCAATGAATGTAGTACATAGTACGACTCTCAAGAGAGATAGAGGCTAATCTTTTTGTGAAAATTAAATTCGGGTTACCACAGTATCCTGCTGAAGATACAAACTTTCACAAAAAAATAAGGACATGCTAGAAACATTGCTTAATGTGGCTGCCCTTGACGAGAACTATGTTTATAACGTAGTTAAGAAGAAATATTTTCCATTTATTGCCTCGGAATGTTTGTCACTGTTTGCAACCTAATATGTTCCATCTGCTCGTATTAGTCGCAATTGGTGGTGTTCAAATGTTTGTAAATCTATCGGACAAAACTGCGTGGTCATCAGTCCGTAGCTCACAAACTACTTCTACATCTACATCTACATGGGATACTCTGAAAATCACATTTAAGTGCCTGGCAGAGGGTTCATCGAACCACAATTATACTATTTATCTCCCATTCAAAAACGTTCAAACGTTTGTATAGTCTAACTAATACTAAGGATGCCACATATATCCATTCCCGAGGGGGGATTCGAACCCCCGACCGTAGTGGCCGTGCAGACCGTGACTGGAGCGCCTCAGTCCCCTCGGCCACCGCGGCCGGCTATCTCCCATTCCATTCTCGAAAGCGCGCGGGAAGAAAGAATACCTGAATCTCTCTGTTCGAGCTCTGATTTCTCGTATTTTATTCTGATGATCATTTCTACCTATGTAAGTGGGAGTCAACAATATATTTACGCATTCGGAGGAGAATGTTGGTGATTGGAGTTTCGCAAGTAGTCCACGCCGCAGCGATAAGCGCCGTTGTTGTAGTGATTCCCATCCCAGATCCTGTATCATTTCCGTAACGCTGTCTCCCCTATATCGTGACAATACGAAACGAGCTGTCCTTCTTTGGACTCTTTCGATGTCCTCCGTCAAACCCACGTGATAATGATCCCACACTGGGATGCAATACTCCAAAAATGGACGGACAAGCGCAGTGTATGCAGTTTCTTTAGTAATTCTGTTGCATCTTTTAAGGGTTCTGCCAATAAAACGAAGTCTCTGGTTCGCCTTTCCCACGATATTATCTACGTGTTCTTTCCAGTTTAGGTCTGAAGTAATAGTAATTCCTAGGTATTTTGTGGAGTTTACGGCCTTAACATTTGATTGATTTATGTTGTAGACAAAGTTTAACGGATTTCTTTTCGTACTCATGTGGACGACTTCACACTTCTCATTATTTAGAGCCAATTGCCAATTTTTACACCATACTGATATCTTATTCAGATCGTTCTGCAGTTGGTTTTGATCTTCAGATGATTTTACTAGACGGTAAATGACGGCGTCATCTGCAAACAACCTAAGAGAGCTACTTAGATTTTCCCCTAAATCGTTTATGTAAATAAGAAATAGCAAAGGACCAATAACACTACCCTGTGGAACGCCCGATGTCACCTCTGTTGTAGTCGATGCCTTACCATCGATTACTACAAACTTTGTCCTCTCTGACAAGAAATCCCCTATCCAATCGCAAACTTGGGGCGATATACCATAACCACGCAATTTGATTAAAAGCCGTTTGTGAGGTACGGTGTCAAAAGCTTTCTGGAAATCAAGAAATACGGAATCGATTTGCGAACCTTTGTCGATAGCACCCATCACTTCGTGTGAATAAAGAGCTAGTTGTGTTTCACATGAACGATATTTTCTAAATCCGTGTTGACCTAGGGTCAATAGATCGTTCTGTTCGAGATAATTCATGAAATAGGGCTGTAGTTTAGTGGGTTACTTCTACTGCCTTTCTTGGATATAGTTGTGACCTGTGCAACTTTCCAATCTTTTGGTACAGATCCTTCTATGAGAGAGCGGTTGTATATGACTGTTAAGTAAGGAGCTCTCGCGTCAGCATAATCAGATAGAAATCTAATGGGTATACAATCCGGACCAGAACACTTGTTCTTGTTAAGTGATTTTAGTTGCTGCACTACTCCGATGATATCTACTTCTACGTTACTCATTACGGCATCTGTTCGTAATTCGAAATCTGGAATATTGGTTTCGTCTTCTTTGGTGAATGAGTTTCTAAAAGCTATGTTTAGTAACTCTGCTTTAGTAGCGCTGTCATCGGCAGGATCACCATTACTATCACGTAGTGAAGGTATTGTTTGCGATTTGCACCGAGTATATTTAACATATGACCAAAATCTCTTTGGATTTTCAGTCAAATTACGAGAAAGAGTTTCGTTATGATAAATACTGTAGGCATCTCGCATTGAAATCCTCGCTAAATTTCGAGCTTCTGAGTACGATCGCAAATCCTGGAGATTTCGTGTTCGTTTAAATTTAGTATGACTTTTCCTTTGCTTTTGCAACAGTGTCCTGACCTGTTTTGTGTACCAAGGGGGATCGCCTCCTTCTTTTATTAATTTATTTGGTATAAAACTGTCAATTGCTGTCGATACCACTTCTTTGAATTTGAGCCACATCTGGTCTACACCTACGTTTAGTGTTAGAAACGAGTGGAAGCTGTCTTTCAAGGCCGGCCGCGGTGGCCGAGGGGACTGAGGCGCTTCAGTCACGGTCTGCACGGCCACTACGGTCGGGGGTTCGAATCCCCCCTCGGGCATGGATATTTGTGCCGTCCTAGTTCGTAAGTAGTTTGTAAGTTTAGGGACTGATGACCCCGGAGTCGAGTCCCATAAGCTTTACAAACATTTGAACATTTTTTTTGTCTTTCAAGAAGCAATGTATTTTGTTTCCATCTGCTTTCCTGAACAAAGCTAAACTAACCTAAGGACAACACACACACCCATGCCCCATGGAGGACTCTAACCTCCGCAGCGAGGCGCCTTAGACCGTTTGGCTCCTCCACCGCGGCAATTGGTGGTATGTGGAAATGAAAGAGATAAATGCTTAGTTGCGCACTTTTTGTTGTGAAGCACATAGCAAAAAGGATAAGTTACGAGGGTTTCAACTTAAATCGTGGCAACACACTGCAGTAAAGGCTCCGTCAAACAGGGAGCGGGCAGCCCGCGCGGGCAGAACGCGCTGTTGTCCGCCGCGTGCCGCAACAGTCATACAGAGCGAGGGCAGCTCTTGGCGTTGCAGCTGTTGACTGGCACTTATAGTGCGTGAGTCAGCCGCGGAGCGTATAAACATGACCAGTAGTTCAGATGAAGACGAATTTCTACTTCTCCTCACGGTTGCGTCAAAGAAGCGAAGAAAATGGGTATACGAAACGAGAAGAATATGGTAAATTTCATCGTCTTTGTAAAGAACAGTGGCCGTGTGAAAACCTTTTTTTTTTTTTTTTTTTTTTTTTTTTTTTTTTTTTTTTTTTCCCGAATGTCTCGCGAACAATTTGAAACGATACACAATCTGATTAAGTCACGTATTATGAAAATTCAATCAAACTGGAGAAAGCCTATTGGATCTCCGGAAAGATTGTCAATTTGCTTGAGATAAGCATGTTATTTATTACACGTTTCACTCATTTTAATGTTTCATTTATTGTTTATTGTAACTACGTAAGTTGACTTTTATGAGGCATATTACAACTAATATGACGATTGTAGTTTGAGCTGTAAATAAATTCCCGCCAAAATTCGAACCTACCCTAATATCATTACATTTCTAAAGAGACAAACAAATACAAACCTGCACTAATAGTATTACATTTCTAAAAGAAACTCCGTATGCAGATTCAAAATGTTTCTTTCAGGGTTTTCTATAATTGAAAATGACTGTGTGCACACTCATATACTTGTTTCATTGATGAAAATTCTCCTTCCTTGTTTCTGCCTTCTTAGACGCATTTCTGTATTCTGTGTCACGTGTGTCATACAGGAATGGCTTTGGACGCCCCGAATCGATCACTTTCTATTTCTTCGGCTCCCGCTTGCCCGCCGCGTTCCCTGTAGAAAACCACAGCCTGCCCGCTGCACGCGGTGGGCAGCGCGTGCTACCGCTCCCTGTTTGACTGTAGCGGTAAGATCGAATGCAACACACTGCCTGCGCGTTCTGCCCGCGCGGGCTGCCCGCTCTCTGTTTGACAAAGCCTTAACAGGTGCAAACATGTAACGCTTTTATATATCTATGGGACTTAACATCTTTGGTTATCAGTCCCTAAGCTTACAAAGTACTTAAATTAAGTCAAAGTGACCCACACACCCATGCCTGAGGGAGGACTCGCACCTCCGACGGCGAGCAACCGCGCGTTCGGCAACAAGATGCATTAGACTGCTCGGCCACTTCACTGCGGCTAAGTTATTTCACAACAAACTAGTTTCAGCTGAAGGATTGTGATTTAGAACTTGTTTTTACGTCTACAACTGGTTAAAAACCCAGCTCTCTCTCTCTCTCTCTCTCTCTCTCTCTCTCTCTCTCTCTCTCTCTCTCTCTCTCTCTTACTGTCCGTCTTTTCCTCTCCCATTCCTCTGCCCATCTCCTCCTTCCCATCTCTCGGTCCATCTCTTTTGCCCCTTACCTTCCCTTCCTCTTCGACGTCCACGTCTTCTTTCTGTTCATTGTACCTCTTCGGTTCATCAGTTCATCTTCTCCTCCCCATAGCTATGAAAACTCACATGTATCTGTCAACTTTCGTGTTGATCAGTGAAACACATTCAAAGTTTATTACAAGGTACACTTTTCCATTCACCATAAGGTGACCCGCGGTTTATAAAAACCCTCTCCATGACAACATTCATATATCAGAAAACTTTCTAATATTTACTAAAGTCTGTTGTAAGGTAACCCCTTGTTTTGAAGTGTGCAAGATCTGAAGAAAACTGTAGATTTGTATGAATTCAATACAAACACGGTCAGTGAAACTCTTCTCTTCTTTGTATATAAGAAATACACTCCTGCCCATTAAAATTGCTACACGACATATTTGACGTGCTACAGGAGGAGAAATGCATACCATCACGCTTCCGACTTCGATAAAGGTCGGATTGTAGCCTATCGCGATTGCGTTTTATCGTATCGCGACATTGCTGCTCGCTTTGGTCGCGATCCAATAAATTTTAGCAGAATATGGAATCGGTGGGTTCAGGAGGGCAATACGGAACGCCGTGCTGGATCCCAACGGCCTCGTATCACTAGCATTCGAGATGACAGGCATCTTATCCACATGGCTGTAGCGGATCGTGCAGCCACGTCTCGATCCCTGAGTCAACAGATGGGGACGTTTGCAAGACAACAACCATCTGCACGAACAGTTCGACGACATTTGCAGCAACATGGACTATCAGCTCGGAGACCATGGCTGCGGTTATCCTTGACACTACATCACAGACAGCAAGACAGCAGCGTCTGCGATTGTGTACGCAACGACGAACCTTGGTGCACGAATGGCAAAACGTAATTTTTTCAGATGAATCCAGGTTCTGTTTACAGCATCATGATGGTCGCATCCGTGTTTGGCGACATCGCGGTGAACGCACATTGGAAGCGCGTATTCGTCATCGCCATACTGGCGTATCACCCGGAGTGATGGTATGGGGTGCCATTGGTTACACGTCTGGATCACCTCTTGTTCGCATCGACGGCACTTTGAACAGTGGCCGTTAGATTTCAGATGTGTTACAACCCGTGGCTCTACCATTCATTCGATCCCTGCGAAACCCTACATATCAGCTAGATAATGCACGACCGAATGTTGCAGGTCCTGTACGGGCCTTTCTGGATACGGAAAATGTTCGACTGCTGCCCTGTCCAGCACATTCTCCAGATCTCTCAGCAATTGAAAACGTCTGGTCAATGGTGGCCGAGCAACTGGCTCGTCACAATATTCCAGTCACTACTCTTGATGAACTGTGGTATCGTGTTGAAGCTGCATGGGCATCTGTACCTGTACATGCCATCCAAGCTCTGTTTGACTCAATGCCCAGGCGTATCAAGGCCATTATTACGGCCAGAGGTGGTTGTACTGGGTCCTGATTTCTCATGATCTGTGCACCCAAATTGCGTGAAAATGTAATCACATGTCAGTTCTAGTATAATATATTTGTCCAACGAACACCCATTTATCATTTGCATTTCTTCTTGGTGTAGCAATTTTAATGTCCAGTAGTGTATAAGATTAAAAACTGGCACTTTAATGTTCGCGTCAATTTATTAATATCATGATGTATCAAAATTGTAAGAGTGTGTACCTTTTTCTTCCTACGGCTACAGTTCCCAAAAAGGTGTGCATAGCGAGCTGCCTTCTGAGGGACAATAGCCCTTGGATGTTAGATTTTTTCGATTTTTCAGATGTTCCTTTGGCTTTTCCATACTCTTTTTTTCTAAACTACTCCTGCATTGAAGCGTATAAAAAATCAAATCGACCAAACTATTTCCTAGTTTCAGTGAAACCATCGCACTGCTATTCATATTTATATATTAAGTTTCCTTTCGTGTACCCATTGACAAAGCCATTGTATAGCGATGAATATTTTCGATGCTTCAGCGATGAGGTATAGCGTACTATAAGTGTAGAAATGTATATAGTCTTGATTTTACTGTTACTGTCCGGACAATTAACTGGACCGAATTGTTTCCACTTTGCTTACTGACGTTTTCACTGCTCTCGAAATTGATGACTCGTCCATGATTTCAGAAAGGTATTGGATACAGGTTCTCATTGCAGCATGTTGAATAAAGTTGAATCTGACAGAATACTGCCCTAGCTTTCTGATGGTATTGATCAGCTCTCAGAAAACAGAAGTCAGCACTTAGCGGGACGTTCACTGCAGGTGAAAATAGCATCAGATGTTCTCTAGAGGATTGTTACACACCTATTAATGCTCACCACACATGCAAATTATCTTATTAATAACGTCAGAAGCACCGTGAGAATGGTCGTGGAGATACTGTTGTACACACGGTTGTCGTAGGCCGTAAAATTCTTAAAAAATTCTACGGGAATTGGGATTGTGAATTGTGGATTCCTGTAAACAGAAGTTATTGTTGAAAGAGAAATAATTTTGCACTCTGATCAGACTTAGGATGGACAAGATCGATTTCTTGTTTCTTAGTTGCTGTTCCATGATGCATATCGTTTCATCAGTGGGTATATATGTGTTTGTGTAAATGGATGTGACGTCAAAAGATACACGTGTTGCTGTTGTGGAGATGTTAATGTTCTTAATTTTCTCTATTAGGTCTCCTATGTTTTTGAGACTCCTGTTTGTGTGCGTGCGTGTTTTCTGTAGGAAGGTGTGTACGTGTCTCCCCAGTAGGTAAGATAGAGCTTTTTTTTAAAATCAACCACATGTCTCAGAGGGACCTCAGGCTTGTGGACCTTTGGGAAGCAAGGATGCACGTGAAACTTCCTGACAGATTAAAATTGTGTGCCGGAACCAGAATTCGAACCTGGGACCTTTGCCTTTCGCGCACAAGCGCTCTACCATCTGCGCTATCCCTACACCCTTCACAGTCCGACTTCACAATTTTATTTCTGCCATTACCGTGCCTCCTATTTTCCAAATTTCTGGCAGAAGTAAGGTTATGAGGAAGGCCCGTGAAGCGTGCCGGGATAGCTCAGATGGTACAGCGCTTGCCCGCGAAAGGCAAAGGTCCCAGGTTAGAATCCAGGTTCCGACACACAGTTTTAATTTGCCAGGAATTTTCATATCCACGCACAATCCGCCGCAGAGTGAAAGTTTTATTAATGATGGACGCTTGGCAATTGGATTCTTAGTTCATCAGCAACATACGCAAAAAAAGGGAAAAAATGTGTATGAAAAGTTACCGAATATAGCGGTAGCTTACAAAACCCTCGTCCCATAGATTGTCGAGCAGGCTCGTCAGTCTAGGATCCTGATCATGTTAAATTAAAAACAGAGATAGTAAAAATTAAAAACCAATCGTCATTAGTGCATGTATACAGAAATAGCGATAATCACACCACGGATTTTCACAACCTCAACGTATGTGAATGAATAACGCTCTAATACTGTTCGCGGATGATGCTGTCATTTATCGGTTAGTAAAGTCATCAGAAGATCAAAAGCAACTGCAAAATGATTTAGATAACATCTGCATGGTGTGAAAATTGGCAATTGACCCTTAATAATGATAAGTGACAAGTCATCCATATGACCACTAAAAGAAATTCGTTAAACTTCATTTACACGAAAATCAATCAAATTTACAAGTCGTCAATTCAACTAAATACCTAGGAATTACAATTACGAACAACTTTAAATGGAAAGAACACACAGAAAATATTACAGGAAAGGAGAACCAAAGGCTAGGTTTCATTGGCAGAACTCTTAGCAACTGCCTACAGTACACTCGTGCTTGCTATTTGGCAATACTGCTGCGCATTGTGGGTTCCACAACAGGTGGGACTAAGGGACGATTTAGAGAAGGTTCAGAGAAGGGCAGCTCGTTTTGTATTATCGCGGTATTGGGGGAGAGTATCACAGAAATGATAAAGTCATTTCGCCTTAAGATGATTAAACAATTTCTTATGACTACCTATGTATTGTATGCGACATGTTACTCCTTCGAGTGCGTGTTCTGAACTGAAGTGTGGTGGCTATGTGCAAGGCTGCCTTCGCTCCACAATTTTGCGCGCAAACATGGCGGCGGTGCATCGTCCGTCTTAAATTTATTTTTTTGTGTACTGATTTTGCCATAGTTAATATGTTTTATGTAGTCTGGGCATAGCTTGGCTTTGAGAGGTTTTCTGACTTGTATTTCACATGGATTGTGATAAAATAAAAAAAATATGATATCGTTTTGGCGCGTGACCGCCAGTACTACAGCCAATCGGCGTCCAGTGCCTGCCGCTCGGGGACTTCTCTAGAATTCGGCGAAACTTGCCAGTGCTCTTTCCTACGATAACCCGACCTATTGTACTACCTGTCGTGGTTCTCACCAGCTTTTACCATCTATCGCCTACTGGTCCTAACCGGCTGCAATGAAGCAATACTTCCGATCTTAATAAGATGGCTTTAAGCCAGAAATATTACAACCGCCATAAGGGAATGTCGAGAACTCCTGACGAGGTTTCAAGAGGCTGTTAGAACGAAGCCTGAAAGTTGTGTCTGTCATACTTTGTGCATGGTATTTACTTTATTTTAAAAAAGAAATAAAAATAACTACAGTAACTGGTTAAGGGAACCTGGTCGTGAACGGACTGCATTTTCATACCTTGCTTTCGATGCTCATTACTCTTGATCTACAATGTGAAGGAGTTGCAATTTTGTACCAACAATGAATGGCATTAACTGAAGCCGTAATAGGAAATTTATTGAAACATCTGATATAGTTTAAGAATTATAATATCTTGCTTAATAGATATTTTTATAATACACGTTTGCATTCTGGAACTATTTTCTTGTGCATCGTCAGTCTAATAGCATTTAGACTGTAGCAATCTGCTGTCAACACAATGTTTGGAGTATATATGAGGAAATAGAAAAACCCTTATTACACATTATTACTATTTTGTCTAAAAATTACAGTTAAAATTATATACAGAATGACAAACATAGATAATTTCTGCAATGTATTAGGCATACTAGAAAGATATTGTCCCATTCCTCAATTGGGAGAAGTTTGGTGAACATAGCTAAAACCATTATGAAGATATATGTACCTAATGTTCTGAACATGTAGTTTCGAGAAAATGAGATAAGAATGTTCACAGTGTCTTTTGACTCACCGTATGCCTCTTTCAGAACATTCCAGTGGCATAATCTCGCTGTCCAGCTGCTTCTTTATCCTATTCTGGTCTCTTTAGTGGTGGCTTCCGCAGCCCTTTAAGCTTCAACTAGTCACTGACGATCTATGGCAGTCAGAGCAGCTATCATAGTTATTATTCCCTGGTTGGATACCTAATTTGTCCATTACTTTTGTCTGCTAATTACATGGTCATTGAAACAGATAACAGCATCCACACACCTATTTTGAGTATTATCCATCCAACAAACATTGTTTTCGGTACTAGTTGCCACACGCAGCTGTCGAAACTGTCATTAGGATTTTGTGTGGCCAGTGTGCAGAAATTTGTTCAAAGAGCGTTCCACAGGGAAGCGTTATAGGTCCCCTACTCTTCCCCATGTTTATGAACGATTTGAGAGACAATCTGAATAGCACCCTTAGACTGTTCGCGATTGATGCTGTCGTTCATCGGTTAGTGAAGTCAACAGAGGATCAAAAGCAACTGCAAAGCGATTTAGACAAAATTTCTACATGGTGCGAAAATTGGCAATCGACACTAAGTAAAGAAAAGTGCGAAGTAACACACATGACCACTAAAAGAAATCCGCTGAACTTCAATTACGCGATAAATCAGTCAAACCTTAAGGTCGTAAATTCTACCAAATACCTAGGAGTTACAATTACAAACAACTTTGACTGGAGAGAACACACAGAAAATATTGTGGGGAAGGCGAACCAAAGGTTTCGTTTCATTGGCAGAACGCTTCGAAGATGCACCAGCTCCACCAAAGAGACTGCCTACATCACACTTGTGCGTCCTCTCCTGGAGTACTGTTGCCCCTTGTGGGACCCTCACCAGGTGGTACTGACGGAAGTCATTGAGAAGGTTCAGAGAAGGGCAACTCATTTTATCACGTTACGGGGGGGGGGGGGGAGAGTCACGGAAATGTTGCACGAATTGGGATGGAAATCATTAAAAGAAAGACGTTATTCATTGCGGCGTGTTCTGTTTGCGAAGTTTCAATCACCGACTTTTACTTCTGAATGTGAAAATATTTTGCTAGCACCCACCTACTTATGGAGACACGACCATCCCTATAAAATAAGAGAAATCAGATCGAAAACGGAATGATTTAGGTGTTCTTTCTTCCCGCGCGCTATTAGAGAATGGAACGGTAGAGAAAGGTTACGCCGGCCGCGGTGGCCGAGGGGATTAAGGCGCTCCAGTCACGGTCTCCACGGCCACTACGGTCGGGGGTTCGAATCCCCCCTCGGGCATGGATATTTGTGCCGTCCTAGTTCGTAAGTAGTTCATAAGTAGTTTGTAAGTTTAGGGACTGATGACCCCGTAGTTAAGTCCCATAAGATTTACAAACATTTGAACATTTAGAAAGGTTATGAAAGTGGTTAATGAACCCTCTGCCAGGCACTTAAATGTGATTTGCAGAGTATCTATTTAGATGTAGAAAATCAAATGTTTGTTAAGCTTATGGGACTTAACTACAGGGTCATCAGTCCCTAAACTTACAAACGACTTATGAACTACTTACAAACTAGGACGGCACAAATATCCATGCCCGAGGGGGGATTCGAACCCCCGACCGCAGTGGCCGTGCAGACCGTGACTGGCGCGCCTCAGTCTCCTCGGCCACCGCGGCCGGCGTTTTTAGATGTAGATGTAGGTGTACATGAAGACTATAGTCACTATTTAAATGTAAATAAACCGTACATTTTTGGAAACGGGAGAAATTTGTCTTTTAGATGGAAGAATTTTTTTTTTCGATTTTTCAGTCATTTTCACATCCAGATCCCCTTAATGACTGTCCTCGTAAACATGAAATGTAGACAGTTGAAAGTGCTGTCGAATTTATGGTCGGAGTTTAGAGACGAAGAACGATATCTGGTAGAGTGAGGATTGTGATGGAACTCGGTCGTGTCCTTTAGAAAGGAATCATAGCAACATTTGCAGTATCGGGGAAACAACAGCGTGACGGCTAGCTGCCGTGGGTAACGACGCTGGGTGCAGAGTTGTTCAGTGCGACTGGCGGAACGAGCGGCGCTTTACAGCCGTGTGCTTGTGGCCGGCTTCTGCACTAGACTCCCGAGCATTAAGGACGCTTATCTGGTAGTCGGCAGTAATCGTGAACCAGGGGAATCGTGAATCCAGCGTTGCCGCGCAGTAACCGCGCCGTCACGCTACTATGTCTCTCAACGACCCACGCGTGACTGAGTCAACACACTCACAGATTAATCAGTCATATCACTCCCAGACAGACACCCTGTTTATTAAGTGCCCCTCTAATATACAGGGTATTTCACGAAGTGTGTTTGCCTCTGTAACTTATAAAATAATAGGTGACGGGAAATTGTAATGCGGTAGGTCAACACAAGAAATGTTACACTTTCTGCGGAGCTATGAACCTAGTTTATTGTATCATTTTCCAAAGAGTTACAGCACAAATATATAATTTTTTAAATGGAACAATAGTTTTTGCTATCGTGCATTGGGTTCGTTGAAATGATGATGATGATGATTGGTGTTTTAGGGCGCTCAACAGCGAGGGGGTTCGTTGAAACCAGCTGCGTCCAAATCAATTTAAACTACATTCCTATCACTGTTAGTTTGGGAGCTACAACCCTTCAAAGTTTAGGGGGCGGAGGCTACGACAGCGTACCTGACTGGCTGGTGGTCATGAGACAGTGGGCCGTGCCCCAGGGGATAGCCACTCGGCCAGTCAGCTACGCTATCGGAACTTTGAAGGGTTGTAGCTCCCAAACTAACAGTGATAGGAATGTAGTTTAAATTGATTTGGACGCAGCTGGTTTAAACGAATCCAATGCACGATAAAAAAACTATTGTTCTATTTAAAAATTATATCTTTGTGGTGTAACTCTTTGGAAAATGATACAATAAACTATGTTCATAGCTCCGCAGAAAGTGTAACATTTCTTGTGTTGACCTACCGCATTAAAATTTCCTGTCACATATTATTTTATAAGTTACAGAGGCAAACACACTTAGTGAAACACCCTGTATATACAGGGTGTTACAAAAAGGTACGGCCAAACTTTCAGGAAACATTCCTCACACACAAAAAAAAAGAAAATATGTTATGTCGACGTGTGTCCGGAAACGCATAATTTCCGCGTTAGAGCTCATTTTATTACTTCTCTTCAGATCACATTAATCATGGAATGGAAACACATAGCAACAGAACGTACCAGCGTGACTACAAACACTTTCTTACTGGAAATGTTCAAAATGTCCTCCGTTAGCGAGGATACATGCATACACCCTCCGTCGTATGGAATCCTTGATGCGCTGATGCACCTTGGAGAATGGCGTATTGTATCACAGCCGTCCATAATACGAGCACGAAGAGTCTCTACATTTGGTACCGGGGTTGCGTAGACAAGCGCTTTCAAATGCCCCCATAAATAAAAGCCAAAATGGTTGAGGTCAGGAGAGCGTGGAGGCCATGGAATTGGTCAGTCTCTACCAACCCATCGGTCACCGAATCTGGTATTGAGAAGCGTACGAACACGTCGACTGAAATGTGCAGGAGGTCCATCGTGCATGAACTACATGTTGTTTCTTACTTGTAAAGGCACATGTTCTAGCAGCACAGGTAGAGTATCCCGTATGAAATCATGATAACGTGCTCCAGTGAGCGTAGGTGGAAGAACATGAGGCCCAATCAAGACATCACCAACAAATCCATATATCAAATGGGCATCTGCCAACTCCGCATTTGTAAACATTGCACTGACTGCAAAACCACGTTCGTGATGAACACTAACCAGTTGATGCTACGTACTGATGTGCTTGATGCTAGTACTGTAGAGCAATGAGTCGCATGTCAACACAAGCAGCCGGCCGCGGTGGCCGAGGGGACTGAGGCCCTCCAGTCACGGCCTGCACGGCCACTACGGTCGGGGGTTCGAATCCCCCCTCGGGCATGGATATTTGTTCCGTCCTTAGTGTTAGCTAGTTCATAAGTAGTTTGTAAGTTTAGGGACTGATGACCCCGTAGTTAAGTCCCATAAGCTATACAAACATTTGAACATTTTTCAACAACACAAGCACTGAAGTCAACATTACCTTCCTTCAATTGGGCCAACTGGCGGTGAATCGAGGAAGTACAGTACATACTAACGAAACAAATGGATATTTTGACGATTGTCTGCACGAATTATTTCAATTTACATTTAAAGAGAAATGCTAAAATGAGCTCTATCGTGGAAATTAAGCGTTTCCGGACACATGTCCACGTAACATATTTTCTTTCTTTGTGTGTGAGGAATGTTTCCTGAACGTTTGGCCGTACCTTTTTCTAACACCCTATATATACAGGGTGTTTCACTAAGTGTGTTTGCCTCTGTAACTTATAAAATAATAGGTGACGGGAAATTTTAATGCGGTAGGTCAACACAAGAAATGTTACACTTTCTGCGGAGCTATGAACATAGGTTATTGTATCAAAGAGTTACAGCACAAAGATATATTTTTTTAATGGAACAGTAGTTTTTTCTATCGTGCATTGGATTCGTTGAAACCAGCTGCGTCCAAATCAATTTAAACTACATTCATATCACTGTTCGTTTGGGAGCTACAACCCTTCAAAGTTTCAGTGTGGTATCAATGAGGCCAACGAGAAAGACAGGCCGCAGCGCGCACGTCACGTCACGTGATCAAGTGAGGCCTCGCTAGAGGATTGGCTGGCCCCTATGAGACAGTAGCTGTGCCCCAGCGGCCGGCCAGTCAACTAGCGATCGCGCCGGCTCAGGCCTCACTTGATCACGTGACGTGACGTTACAAGGGTCCTTAGCGTTTATTTTGTGGACGAAGAAGACAAAGTTCGTCGGTGCTTCTTCCCACAAATCCCCTAAACCTCCACAACCTTACGGATATTGATGCGTAGCAGTGTGCGTTTGTACCACCCTACAGTACGCACGAGGTGCCGTAATTGCTGTCCAAAACTGTATGGAAAGCATAGAGTTCTGACTAACCTGTTGGCTTCTATAGTTGTGTCTCCAGCGCAGAAGACGGCACACAGGTCGTATTTTCTTCAGCATAGGAGTGAGGCTAGAATAAGTTCGGTAAGATGGAAGTACAAGAAGCGACTCGGGAGATATTCAATTGTTAGGGATGCCGTTTATTTCGTCTAGTTGCAAAATAATGGTAATTAATAAACTCCTTAACATGAGGATTACTTCCTATATAAGCAACTATTATCAATACTACACGGCCTATGCTGCCCGTAGTTCATAGTGAGACCTCGAGTGTTAACTTAACTGCAAAACTTTACTCATGAACTGCGCGAACCGGCGCGTATAGTGGTCAGCTCGAGACTGAATCTGCGGCGCAGCGCGAGAGGGCACCTGACGCTCTATTTAGCGCAAAAAATTGCCGTCGCGCGCCTTCTGCAATATCTTTCTTCTCTTGTTACAATAAGAGAAGACACCTTAAACTTCTTAAACTATCTAAACCTAGCCTGTCCTTGAAAGATATTTATAACAAATTCTCGGCTCTGAATAATTAATAGTTAGTAAATAATAAGTGAAATGAATATCAAAAGAAATCACGTGACATGAAATGCACTAACCAATGCGAGGAGAGTACCATTAACATAGGCGGGCTTTCCCAGGGGAACCAGCACCTACTGTGCCATATCATACTTCTCCCCACCCCACCCCACATATGCTGCACTTCTGTCTTACTTCTGCGTTTAAGACACGTACAATGTTAGCAAAGAAATGGCCAGAAAAGAAATATGAAGTGGCCATAGGCCAAGAATATCACAAGGTGCACGCCGCGGCCTGTCTTTCTCGTTGGCCTCGGGTATCAACGTGTGACGCAAACAGGCGCCATGACACGCAGACGCATTCGTGCACACCAGACAACCAACTGAGCGAGTTCAACCCTTTATCGGATAGTGGTCGATATATTGCCCACCTACCATAACTGCAAAACAGTGTAAATTGCTCTTTACCTTCCTAGTTTTCACCCGTTTCATTTTAAATAACAAGTTTACCACTGGAATTTGTAATATTTCATAGTGTTCGGTAATGTTTTATTGTTTGAATATTGTAATTTATTCAATTTTTGTAATTCAATAAATTGTATCTTCTTCGTTGTCCAAATGCAAATTTTAATTATCCATTCCAGATATAATAATGTTGTCTTTTAAATGACCACAATCCATAGTTGTCTAAGCCCCACTCAAAATCGATAGTGGTCTGTACATCAACCACCTATTTCTTCCTTTCACTTCCAAGTTAAATGAACATACAATTATTGTGAGTATATTACATGCCTATGTAAATTAGAAGTTGTTGAAGTAGTGCCTTTCGCACTCGGTATTGCGCTTGGGATGGTATTGGATTCTACTTTCGTACTCCCCTAGTACCCATTTCCGATACATCGAACTGCCAGCGTTACTTCTCTGAAATGATGGAGCCTGTTGTCTTTCCTTAGTTTCGGAGCTTGCCGACGAACACGCAATATTGAAGACTTCATCCCATTACATTGCTGCCTTGGGTTCCCCGGTCTCGTAATCTCTGGCCTATCGGAAAGATGCGGTGGATGATTGTGGAATGACTGTTCCGGGATACACCATCTGCTGTCTCGCCAGGTCAACTTTGGTAATATGTGGACGCCGCATGGCCTTCTGTATCCCAACAAGATTGCAAAGCCTCTTTGATTCAATATGGAGGCGAGTAGCAGCGCCTGTAGCCAACATCGGCAACACTCAATACTAACTTCATCACCTTCCTCACTTCACACGGAGTAGTATCATGTTCTCTTTATGCAACGTATTATCTTCCAAATTGATTTGACTGTGATATCGTCGATTCTTCTTGGTACCGCATTATGCGTGACCAGCATTGTAACTTCACACACTTCTTATCTAACAGTGTATTTGAACAAGTAATACACATAGAGCTCGATTCCTAATTAACGATATTATCGTACTTTATCAAAGGTTTTCCCGATATCAAGAAACACAGCATCCAGTTTAGCAGTGATATCTATGGCTGACGTGTACACAGATAGGGAACGGTGCCTCACGACAGCTGTTCCAGAGATCGGCGCTTCTGTTATCGAGCAGTTACGCGACCTCTACTCGCCTCCGTCGACAAGGTCGCTAACTCACGATAGTACGGTGGCACTTGACCCGGAGGTAGCTGAAGTCATTTCCATCGTGAGGTTTTAACCGGGAACGAAAGAGAAACGACGGCTTTCAGTTCCTGATCAGCAAACGGTGTGCCGCCATCTTAAACTCAACCGAAATATCCACAAATGAGCACGGTCTTATAAAGCAAAGCTTTTGCGAAACTCTGCTTGTCCTTTAATCGCGTGGAATATTGCAAATCATTCTTAGATTCCAGAAAATCATTTGAAACGTTGCTCCAGTGCAGACGTTTGATAGAGGATCGACACTCACCAAACTATGGACTATGTTCCCACCAAATATGTGAGTGCCTCGAAGATTTCGTAATAAGAGCCAGTACGCTGTCCTCCGCAGCGAGTGTCCAGCAGAGACGAGGGTACTGTCAGGAATCGGTCACGGTGGAGTGGCCGAGCGTTCCAAGGCGCCTTGCTGCGGAGCGCGCCGTTGCTCGCCGTCGGTGGTTCGAGTCCTCCCTCGGGCACGGGTGTATTTGTTGTCCTTAGCATAAGTTAGTTTAAGTAGTTTATAAGCCTAGGGACTGATGACCAGAGTAGTTAAGTCCCAAAGATTTACAAACATTGGAACATTTTGTGCGAGGAGTGCCCCAGAGAAGTGTGATAAGAACGATATTATTCCCTATCAGTAGAGGTCTGCGCGGATAAGAAAAGTGTCATCCGCATCCGCACCACATCCGCAAGGCCCATATCCGCGGCACTTTATCCACATCCGCAAGTTCGTTATCCGCATCCGTATATATTAAACTTTTGAATGGTTGATAGTAATAGCAGTATTCAAAACACGATAGGTAGTGCTATAGTTATTTTTAGTGTAATTTCTGCGACAACTTAACTACTTTTGACTTCTCGAATCACGGTAACTGTTCTATACCAATTCCAAAACAGGCTATTCCAAACAGGAAAACATTTATGCTCCGGACACACACACAGTAGCGCTTCGGAGCCATGTGGTCGGAGCACTACGTCAGCTGTTTAATACAGGCATCTTCTTAAATTTCAGTAGTTAAAAACTGATCGGCATAGAGGAGATTTTCCGGTCTGGAAAGCCGATGCAACGGCCTAGAATGCGGGGCGCTGACCACGCCGCCCTCCATACAACATCCAGTGTCGCCAGCGGGCAGAGGATGACACGGCGGCCGGCCGGTACCCTTTGGGCCCTCGCGGCCTGTATGGGGCGGGCTTTAGTATAGAGAAGATTTTACTGAGTTAAATTAAAAAAAAGTTCTTTCGGAGTTTTACAAAAGGGACACTTTATTTGAAGTTCCACTTTAGTGTCTTATGTAAGAATATACTTTTCTACACACAAAGCAGGCCACTATGTCATTGATCTTGTCATTGCCATTGCCATTAAATACATATCCAAAATTTTCCAAATTGACGATTTCAATTTGTTTTCCTTCACTAATGTCAAATCACATTGTTTCACTTTACACGATATAGTATCCATTGATGTCGAGTTGATTTTAACAAAGAATTTTCACTGTATTCACTACGATATACGTTGTCACTCGGTCATTACCAAGCGCTTAACTGATGCACAGAGTGACTGATGGCAGCGGAAATTTGGCATGGCACGTCTGGTGGGCAGTGGCACAGACAAAGATATATTACTCTGTGGCAGTGGGCCGCTTTGCCACCCAGAAAGCACTTGACAGACCACAAATAAGACACGGTCGCGTAAACGGATTAGGCGCACGTCCCTCGGGCCACAGAGTAACATATACAGAGAAGCAGCCCCCCCTAAACCACTGTCCTACGCTCCCCTCGTAGTTCCATAAGATGTTAGCAGATGTCAGGCGGTTCCCTGGCTTAGTACCGGTAGACCACACTAGAGGGTGCCTCTCGCACGTCAGAGGTTAGCATGGAGGGGAGGCTGAGGGGAGAGCTCGTGCCGCCTGCCAGGAGGCCACAGCTGTGTTCGGCTTGCTGGCGTTTGAGGGGAGGTGGTGGTGGAGACAGCCGCTACCTGCCGCCTGCTCTGGCCAGTTTAAAGGGCTGCTTCTGACCACAGTGCCATCATGGGACATCTGCTTCAGCACCCCCCCCCCCCCCCGCCCTGCATCACTGAGCGTCGGACCAGGCCCTTATGGAGGTTTCCCGTCTGTATATGTCTGTGCTCGGGCACAGATACGTTCGCTGTGCCCCGGGAATGAGGCCAACAGACTTCCGCTCTACCTGGGCCCTGCACGGATTCCAATGTCCACAGGCTCGAAGTTTTCAGCTATCATTTCGACAGACGTACTGGGCAGATACCTCGCTTTTTATTCGCATATAACTTGCGGATATCCGCGTCGCTCACAATTTCATCTGCAAAGTAAGAAATACTGCGGATATACGCGGATATATCCGCGGACATCCGCATCCGCGCAGACCTCTACCTATCAGCGTAAATGATGCAACGGACAGAGTGAGTAGCAACTACGGCTTTTTTCTTGTGATGCTGTGGTGTCCTGGAAGGGGTCTGCGGCCTGGCTGTAGAAGGATATAAGATGATTTGCACAAAAATTCAATGTTCAGATGCTTGTAAATGTGATAGTGGCTTTATGCTGCCACTTCGCAGCTCGCACTTCGCTATGTGCTGCTGTCACGTGGCATCTCACCTGGACTTCTGGTGCGTTTACGCTCTTCCCTCGCTGCTGGCACATCGCTACTAGCTTCCAACCGGTGGTACAGTAGAGTCTCGATTATCCGACCTAAACCGACTGCGGCAAGGTCGGATAAGCGGGAAGATCGGATAACACGGAAAATAATTGAAAAAACATAAAAAATTTATTTGAACATAGAATAGGTGAACAACAGCTTAATATAACGTTCAAATACATTAGAAGGCACTTAAATAAAAGTGATAAGATATAAGTTTCACCGTCGTTTACATCGTTACGGAACTTTAAGGCTTTTCCTGCAAAATAGGTCGCGACTTGGATCCACCTTTATATCTGTGTTCAGTGAACCATAGGAACAAAGCTTCACTTAATTTTTCGTATTCACAGTTTTTCATGGTTTTCCGATATTTCAAAACAGTCGAGGTTATTTTCTGAGAACAATTTCATCGCGGTTCCTTTTCCAGTTTCCAACTACTGTTTTCCCGACGTTATAATCTTGCGCCACTTTTAATAAAGTTTCACAATTGTCTATTCTTATTAAGACCAAGTTTCCTTACACTGAAACGGCCACTTTTTCCGTTTTGAAGCCATTACCACAAATTTTTATAAACAAAGCGCAACACGTCCACTTCTACTACAGATCTACGTTAGCATTGAAGAGTGAGGAGTAGCAGACAGCGACAACGAAGTGAATGATAATGACGCGCACCAAAACAAACAACACGTACAGTCACTGACCTGTAGGCTGGCGCACGACTACTGTGTACAGTCCCAGCGTGGTGAAAGGGTCGGATAACACGGAAGGTCGGATAACCGAAGATCGGATAATCGAGACTCTACTGTAGTTAACTCTGCATCTATTCATATCGATTACAATGGTGTCAAGCATAAAGTAATCTTCACAGCACCATATGACAAAATCAAATGTTTGTAAAGTTGTGGGACCTAACTGTAGTGGTCATCGGTCCCTAAACTTCCACAATACTTTAATCCTTTCAGACCATGCACGCACAATTGTGCTTTTCTGGTTTTGCTCGCTTTATTTCTTTGTCATTACGCTAGGAAGTTCGGTCGGGCCCGCATCACACAATCGTGGATGGACTGTGGTAACGTGCGCAACGTGTTTTAGTTCCATGTTTCTACACTGTGTGGCACAAGCAGCCGGCAAACTTCCAGTACACTTACAATGGCGGCAAGAAAGACTTTATCCCAGATAGCGCTGACGTCCTTCCAAAAGGACGTAAACGGCAGCTTACTTTTTTTTATTTTTGTCTGTAAGAATTCGTGCAAAGAGTCATGATTTATTTCTTTGAATAGCCTACTCACACTACAGATCAATTTTAGCTTGTATTGTCGATTGCAAAGTGGTTGGATACAGCTGCGAACTTGAGGTCTATGCATAAGATATTGAAGACTTCCTCCTAGTTGGGTTCATATTTCTTGAGCTTTCTGCAGTATTTGAGCCATTTATATGTGTACAGGGTAAATCACTTAACACTTGCACCACAAATATTGCGGAAATGGAAAGTGCGAGTGATGTGCGGTTTTCACAGAATGGATTGGTAGTCAAAGACTCGTATTGTTAGCTAATGAACAGATTGTAAAAGTACCTAGAAAGTGTGTTTTTATGCAAACATACAGTTTTTCAAATAGAACAATGGTTGTTTCTATGATGTACTGGAATTTTTGACACCAGCTCTGTACAAAGAATTTTGAATGACATTTTTATCACGTTTAGTTTGGCAGCTACAACCATTCAAAGTTTTGGGGGCGTAGGTTACGGCAGCGTAGCTGACTTGCTGGTGGGCATGAGACAGTGGGCCGTGCCTCAGGGGCTAGCCACTCGGTAGAATCGGCTACGCTATCGCAGCCTCCACCCGAAACTTTCAACGGTTGTAGCTGCCAAACTAAACGTGATAAAAATGTCATTCAAATTTCTCTGTACACAGCTGGTACCAAAAATTACAGTGCATGATAGAAACAACCATTGTTCCATGTAAAAAAACTGTATGTTTGCACAAAAATACACTTTCTAAGTAATATTACAATCTGTTTGTTGGCTAAAAACACGAGCCCCTGACTACGAATCCATTCTGTGAAAACCGCACATCAATCGCACTTTCCGTTTCAGCAATGTTTGCGGCGCAAGTGTAAGGTGATTCACCCTGTATATTTCATCTTAAATGTTGTTTTAATAATATTGATTCATCATATTAAAATTATAAAACATTCATTTTCACTTCATTCTAGAAAGAAGGGCAGTATTGCAAAACTAATGACGTGATTGTGGAAAAAATCACTTATAACGATGTTTTACAGTCATATAAAGCTAATTAATAGCTTCTGTGAAAAAAATTAAACCAAAAATAATTCCGCGCTATCTGGTTTACGCTGCCACTTCGCAGCTCGCACCTCGCAACTCGCTTGTTTTTTTACATATGAAGCTATCATATATGACAGCCAGTTGATTTTTTATGATCCTGTGATGTTATTATGTCATTTATTTCAAAGGCATGTTAATTTAAGATGGAGCAAATCATAAAAATTTGTAGTGAAGGCCCAAAACGGACAATTGTGTGGGTACAAATGTTTTGAAAATAAATTTATTTTCTTTTTTGTAAGAAATTACTGTATGTATTTTGTATCTTAAACGTACCTCTCTATATTAATGTCGGCAGACAGGGACGAAACGTTGGGTTTTGAAAACAAATTCAGCCGACCACGGCATAACAGCCCTGATAATTTTAATGCACAAATGTCACCTTGGGTCCTAGAGGGTTAACTTATGCTAAGAACAACACACACACATATGCCCGAAGGCGCCTTAATGCGCACGGCTGTTCCGCCTCGACCACCGTCTGACGACAGTGAAAGTGAAACTTCCTGGCAGATTAAAATTGTGTGCCGGAACCGGGACTCGAACCTGGGTCCCAGATTAGAGACCCGGTTCCGGCACACAATTTTAATCTGCCAGGAAGTTTCATACCAGCGCACAGTCCGCTGCAGAGTGAAAGTTTCATTCTGTGACAGTGAAAGTGTTCCTTCGCTGCAAAAATGATGTTGTTAAGGACAAAAAAAAAAAAAAAAAAAAAAAAAAAAAAAAAAAAAAAAAAAGAAATATGGTGTGTATCCTAGGAATTCAAAACGTCCAAAGTATGAAAACTTTCACCAGGTATACCAGAAATTCAAAAACTTCCAGTGCTTCTTCAGTCAGCTGCGAATGTCGCAACAGACTTTTCACTATGTATTAAATATTATCGGACCATAAATGGCTATGCGGATGAAAATTCTGACCAACAATTTTAATATAATTTTCGTGAAGGAGCGATTGGTGTTGGCTCTCAGGAAATACATGTGGTGTCGGTTGGTTGTGAGTACGCATATCACCACAATCGACACTGTACGAGTACTCGCTGAATTGTCAAGTGTTTTCAATGGATCACATCGGATTCAAGTTTCCACTAGCTGTTCTGGGTTCAGGATTATCTCTTGGAAACAACAAAGAATCGAAATACGCCCGCCACGGTACGTGACCTGTGTGAGCAACATCACCTGACGTGTATTTAGAACTGCTGTCAAAGAGTTTCTCTTTCTTTTCGTAACGTTGCAGAAAAGTGTCTTTGTAAAAATATTATAGAAAAACCATTCATGTCAAATAGATAAGGCATTCATAGAAACACACTCATATTAGAAAGTAGCACAAACTTTTACAATTTTTCTTATTTCTATTTACTTACAAGCTTAAACCTGCGGCTCCGCTCGTGTGTTGGTTGATTATGATAAATAAGCTACCTTTCAGTAGTGTGCTATCAGACTGGTTTTGAAGGATGAAATGAATACAATACCTTCTTTAGAAACAAACTGAAAACTATTCCTATCAGATTGCAGAAGTCTATGCACTTACCGTTTATCAGGAAAGTAAGTAGTGTAGATCAAATCACACGTATAAATGCACTCGTTTCGAAGAATCCAATCACGAAACTCAACAATAATGATCGTAATAATATCACAGATCGATCACTTGATGTAATGCGTGAAACGTCAAATCGATTTTTTAAAGAGATGTATTAAAATAAATTTCTTTTTTACTGCTTTATTTATTTATTCTTATATTTCTTTATTCGTATGCTTATCCTTACAGAGAAAGAGCTGAAGACATTGTAGTACGCATAGACCGAAGATATGGTCTGTTGCATCACGTTTCGCTGTATGTAACCTCCTTGCTATAGAGTCGCAAACGTCATCGCTGGCCTTCACTCCGATTTTTTAAAATAATTTGACGACTTTAAACCACCATATCTTCCATCCCGTATTAGCTATAGGCATGGAACTGCTATGGTGTACAACGGGAGACTTCGGACAACAATTACTCACAGACCATTCGTTTGCGTTCTGTAGTTTTCACTGCAGAGCGAAATATCAACACACACACACGTAGAATTTTATATACACCGATAACTTTCCAACCCAATATACTCCACCCTTTTATCATTATCAACACTCAAGCAACAATGCAACCAATAAAAGCATTGTCAAAGAGTAAATATAATTTTCAAAGAGTAATTATTGTTCCGCATTTCGCGTTATATTCTTCAGATTACTAAATATCTATTAGATCGCTATAAAACCGTGCCTAAAACCTTCCTCAGGTATAAATTAGTAACTATACAAATATTTAAGACTGCGTCTTGTCGTTCGGGCGTGATAAACGTACAGACTTTCACATTAATAGAAACAGATAAACAGCTATCCAATAGCCATAAAACTGTGCCTAAAGCATTCCCCGGGTAGACATTAGTAATTGTACAAATTTTTAGCTCTTTATGTCTTGTGGTTCAGACGTGATAAACGTACACCGAACAGACATTCACATTTATAGATATAGATTTATTGTTTTAATTTGAAGTTAGGGACTTAACTGATGTAGTTATCAGTCCCTAGGCTTACAAATTAGTTTAAAAAAACTTACGCTAAGGCTAACACGCGCACACAAACACCTATGCTCGATGGAGGACTCGGAAACCCAGCGGTGCGATCGCGCAGTCTCTGACATGGCGCCTAGAACCGCACGGCCATTCCCATGTGGTGTCGAGTACATACCTAGGTATAACGTTACGAACAATATGAAATGGAACGAGCATATAAAGATCCCCGAACAATATTTTCACTCTGCAGCGGATTTGGTGTTGATATGAAACTTCCTGGCTGTGTGCCGGAACCGGGATTCGAAATTCGGACCTTTGCCCTTCGCGGGCCAGCGCTCTATCGACTGAGCTATCCTGCCATGTTTCACATCCCGTTCTCACAGCTGTATTTCCGACAAAACTTCGCCTCTAACTTTCCAAACTTCACAGAAGTTCTCCTGCGAAATTTGCAGGACGCGGTGGAGTAGCCGAGCGGTCTAAAGCGTCTCGCTGCGGAGCGCGCGGTTGCTCGCCGTGGAGATTCGAGTCCTCCCTGGGGCATGGGTGTGTGTGTGTGTGTTTGTCCTTAGGTTAGTTTACCTAGGTTTAAGTAGTTTGTAAGCTACGGACTGATGACCACGCAGTTTGGTCCGATAGATTTACAAACATTTGATTTTTGAAATTTGCATAACTGGCACTCCTGGAAGAAAGGATATGGTGGAGATACGGCTTAGCCACCGGCTAGGGAATGTTTCCAGAATGATATTTTCACTCTGCAGCGGAGTTGGCGCTGATATGAATCTTCTTGGCAGATTAAAACTGTATGCCGGACCGGGATTCGAACCTCGAATCAATTCGCCAGGTCGAATTAAAGGACGACATTGAAACAATTCAAACGCGGGCAGCTGGGCTGTACGTTCCATTTACAGTCGAGTATTACGGATCTGCTTCGATAACTCAAACACTACTGTTATAAGGTCCCCACACCACCACCCCACACGTACCATACGGTAGACTATGGAGTACGGTATGCTGATGTAGGTGTAGAACCTCTGGGTAGTGCATAGTGCAATGAAGCCGTCTATAATAGGGCAGCAAAAGGAGTTCCATTCTCTGCATATCGTTTAATTCGGCGGCTCCCTAAGTACATAATTTGTATTTTCGTAGGATGATTTTCTACAAACGCCAGGTTTTTAAAGAATTAATAAAGAATGAACTATCTTTCAATGTATATATGTGTATGTAGCTGCGTGTTGTGGGATCCCCACCATTTGGGACTGACAGACGATTTAGAGAAAGTACAGAGAAGGGCAGCTTGTTATGTACTATCGCGATATAGGGGAGACAGTTCAAATCAAATGTTCAAATGTTTGTATTGCTTATGGGACTTAACTATGGGGTCATCAGTCCCTAAACTTACAAATTACTTATGAACTAACTAAGACTAAGGACGGCACAAATATCCATGCCCGATGGGGGATTCGAACCCCCAACCATAGTGGCCGTGCAGACCGTGACTGGAGCGCCTCAGTCCCCTCGGCCACCGCGGCCGGCGGGGAGACAGTGTCACAGAAATTATGCACGAGTAGGGGTGGAAATCATTAAAAGAAAGGAGTTATATGTTGCTGCGAGATCTATTTGCAGTTTTCTTTCACCAACTTTCTCTTCCGAATGCGAACATATTTTATTAGCATCCACCCACATAGGAAGACATGATCATCAAATTAAATAAGAGAATTCAGGTCGAAAACGGAAAGATTAAGGTGTTCATTTTTCCCGCGAGCTATTAGAGAATGGATCTGTAGAGAAATATCATAAAGTTTCATTCTGGATCATAAAGGTGGTTCGATGAACTCTCCGCCATGCACTTCATTGTGATTTGCAGAGTATTTATGTAGATGTAGATATATGTAAAAAAAGCCATAATTTGAGTTTGATATGTTTTAGTTTCTCAGTACTCTTTTTAAGTCTTAATGAGCACCTGTTTTACGATGCTCTAATAGTCTGTGGTGATAATAGTTTTGTAGCGCCTGTATTCTCCTATGGTTGGTTGCGGAAAGAAAGAAACGAGATTATAACTTAAATCAATCTGCCTGACTTCCGCTTCCCAATTAACAGGTGACTTACCTGTTAATCTTCTGTTGCTGTGACCGTTGCCAGCATCGGACCTCCTCTCTTCTAGCATGGTTTCTATTATTTTGTAAATGAATAAAATGATAGCAACAGGGGAAGGCTACAGATAATAAGTCATTAAAATAATCTTTGTATTCTTAAAGTAGCATATAGAATTACGAGGTAGTCTGTTACATCTTATTAAACGGTTACTGATTCTTGCTGCAGGACAAGACATACAATAGAGAGCAAACGTCGAAAATAAAGCACATTCAAATAGTTCGACCAGCCTTTAACGAGAGAGAAAGAGATCGCCTGAAGTAGGGGCGGCACAAAACTAAAGGAAAAGCATCTTACAAGGAAAGCACATAGACTCGAACAGACATATCTGTATGAACGTTTGCTTGCAGGATCTCTACGTACACCTCAATGTGCTGGTGGGTGTCGTTTTTCTCCAAAACTCTGCGATCATGCTCTAGATAGCACTGTAGATGTAATTGTAGACGCCATACGTAATGCAGATACCTTAACTATTACTTATGTAATAATCATCATACATGTTCTCTAGCGTATTGTCATCAAAAACCATGATGATAGTTGCAACTTTAACCTTCTTCTCGGAAGACTGTTGGTATTCACTGCCACTGCTTCCATCGCCTCTTCCCGCACTTACCGTAGCACTACCGATTGCAATGAGTTGTTCGACATTATCATCCCTGTTATCATCATTATGTGTTAGCGTTACAACAGTATCTAACTTATGCTCATATTTCTGTAGCATAACAGATACGAGAAAGCATGCGAATGATTCATCTTCTACATTAACACCATCTTCACGAAGGAGGGTTCTTCGTAACTTCATCTCAATCAATCGCAATACTTTAGCAGGACTGATTATCAATCGCCGCTCCATCTGACGCTTCACCACACAAATGTCACGAAAAGCAACTTCGGAGGCACGCTGCACCGTCCCTACTGGCGAACCGACAGGTCAAAGTGCAATGTGGCAAGGCACAAGCAGAGGCCTCTACCGGACGACGCAGAGTTTTGCAGATGTGGGAGTATCGCTAGAGCAATTAGGGATCTTTACATTATCTCTCATACGATTTTGATGTATGTGTGTTTGTTCGAGCCCAAGTACTTTCCTTGTTAGTAATCATCGCACCTATCGCCCGATATGCAGACCGTTGCATGTTTATTAAACTGGCGACCGAATGCAATACTTCACTTTAATCGCGAATATCTGCTCGGTGGAACTGTGAAGTTTCTGCCGGTCAACGAAATATCACCAAGACTGAGCATGGCGGCTTCTGCACAATAGGCGATCGCGGACCTGTCCTCCTAAGAACTGCAAGCACCTGAAGCAACTGCCGAACTGAGAGCGACCACATCGCCCACGCGTTTCGCACCGCTGATTCTTCCGCCGTCAAAACTAGTGACGTGTTACCAACCTAACACAAAGTAAAGTTAGAGTTCGTTCTGGCCAGCATGGTCCGGTTTTACGACTCCTGGGGTGGCGGTCTGTCTTGGCGGGAACTCTTCAAAGACGGCGGGAACAGAAGTGTCCTTCCGCGAAGACGTTGGCTCTCCGGGTTTGAACTTAACGGCTCTGGTAGCCTTTGAGGCTGATCGCTATCTTGCCACTTTCATATATTAATTAATGCAGGACACGGAAAATTATTTCGCCCCCATGAGACGATGGTCCTATCGTCGGGCAAGCAAACGGTAATTTTGGATTGTCGGGGAAAATTAGTTTTATATGATTACATTGGTGATTAATTTTACCAACTTCTTGAATATTAATCGGACCTAACTTTGTAATACTTCAAACGAATCGTCATTTTTCATTAGATTGGGATCAGTCGTCAGAAATTTAAGAATTATTTTATTTATGCCCACTCTCTTTGTCCTAAAGGCTGGCCATGTGGTTCATGACATTTGTGCTGTTCTGTGGAAAGTCTTAGATCTCTCGCAAATCTGAGATTTTCAGTCGGTTTAAGATAACTGTGATATCTGTTTCCCACTATTGAATAGCGTCGCAAGCTGCGTCATGGCCACGAAACGATTAGTGATCCAGCAGTGTAAATTGATTTTCTTTATATAGAAATCGGTAGTCTAAGGACGAAAAGTTTGTGATCAAATGTTCAAATGTTTGTCAAGCTTAAGGGACTTAACTGCGGGGTCATCAGTCCCTAAACTTACAAACTACTTATGAACTACCTTATACGTTACAAACATCCATGCCCGAGGGGGGTTCGAACCCCAGACGGCAGCGGTCGTGCAGACTGTGACTGGCGCGCCGCAGACCGCTCGGCCACTGCGGCCTGCGGTTTGTGATCATTGACGTTGTTGTTGTTGTGGTCTTCAGTCCGCAGACTGGTTTGATGCAGCTCTCCACGCTACCCTGTCCTGTGCAAGTCTCTTCATCTGAGAATATGTTCGGCAACCTACATCCTTTTCAATCTGCTTACTGTATTCGTCCCTCGGTCTCCCTCTACGATTTTCACCCCACACACTTCCTTCTAATGCTAAGTTGACAATTCCTTGATGTCCTACCAATCTATCCCTTCTCTTAGTCAGGATATGCCAGAAACTCCTTTTCTCCCCAATTCGGTTAAGCACCTCCTCATTAGTCACGTGATCGACCCATCTAATCTTCATCATTCGTCTGTAGCACCACATTTCAAAAGCTTCTATAATCTTTTTGTCTGAACTCCTTATCGTCCACGATCCACTGCCATACAAAGCTATACTCCAGGCAAATGTTTTCAGAAAGGACTTCCTAACATTTAAATTGATATTGGATGTTAACAAGTTTCGCTCCTTTAGAAACACTTTTCTCCCCATAGCCATTCTGCATTTTATATCTTCTTTACTTCGGCCATCAGAAGTTATCTTGCTACCCAAATAACAAAATTTATCTACTACTTTGTCTCATTACCTAATCTAATTCCTTCAGCATCACCTGATTTTCTGACATTCCATTCCATTACCTTCGTTTTACTCTTGTTATGTTCATCTTCCTTTCAAGACACTGTCCATTCCATTCAATTGCTCTTCCAGATCCTTTGCAGTCTCTGAGAAAATTACTATGTCATCGGCAAACCGCAGAGTTTTTTATTTCTTCTCCTTGAAATTTAATTCCCTCTCCAAATTTCTCCTTGCATTCCTTCACTGCTTGCTCAGTGTACAGATTGAACAACATTGGGGAAAGTCTACAACCCTGTGTTACTCCCTTCCCAACCTCTGCGTCCCTTTCTTGCCCTTCGACTCTAATAACCGCTGCCTGTTTTTTGAGTAGGTTGAATATATCACTTCGCTTATTGACGTAAATAAAGAAAACCACTGATGGTGTGCATTTTATACAGGTGTTTGTAATATTCAGTTCTTTAAATTCCTTATTACATTTGAAGAGAAGCACGCTGTTTCCCGGTAATGAATTTAAATCTCCTGTTTTGGCCCACTTTATGTTACGGTAGTAACACTAAAAGTGGGCCTTTGCGATCGTCTTTTGACAGCTCGAAATTTAAATGAAAATAACGGCTTAACTATTTATCTGACACGAAAATTGAATAACCTAATTTGTAGAGGAGAAAATTCTCTACAACTTTGCTCTGTTATGTTTTTTTTTTCATATCTCGTAGCGTTTCAAAGATATTTTCAAAAATAACGGCGATTTTAGGATGTATATCTGTCTGTCCGTCCGTCGGTCTGTCTGTCTGTCCGTGACGTGTTCCATGTTTTTAAGACGAACCGTTCAACCGATTAGCACCAAATTTTACAGACATGATTGTAGGCTGCCAGAGACCAGAACCTCCCTTTTTCAAATTTTTCGGACACAAAATACGGTAGTAATACCTAAAAAAGACGTTTGCAATATATTTGTAATTGCAAAAGAACCGTTAATCTGATACGAAAATTGAATAACCTAATTGGTAGAGGAGAAAATTCTCTACAACTTAGCTCCCTTATGTTTTTTTTTTTCATATCTCGTATCGTTTGAGGCATATTTGCAAAAATAACGGAGATTTGACACCCTCCATTGAATTAACGAAAACCAGCCGTTAGGAGATGTCACGTGACATTCCTCGCGCAGAAAACACTGTGACATACGCCATCTTGGGCGTATTTGATGATTTTCTTATTGTAACTTATACGTTATTATTTCAAAGCAATGGCGCACTGAAGAATTAACAAAAACACATCGTTCTTCGTACGATAAATGATAATCTAGTGTCTACAAATGCCATATTAGCATCAGTTAACAACGGCCATCAATAGTATGAGGTTATAGGACTAATCTTATGATTGATAGCCGTAGCGTAGTGGGCAATGCGTTAGACTACGATGCCAAAGTTCGTTGGTTCGGAACCCGTCACTACCTACTTTTTTCCCCTAAAAGGGTTTCAGACACACTTATTAATTAATTTTTTATTATTTAGATTATTATTTTGGTCCAAAATGTTTGCAAAATCGTATAAAGCTACAAATCTAAAGTGATACAAGACATAAATTTAGACCATGGGCCACCATTCAGCACGAACATACAGCCAACATTCCTTGACCAAGATGAAGGGCATTATTGCCAGGAGAAAAGCGGGCAGTTCAGGAAAGAAGGTGAGTGTGTACTCTGTTTTCTTGCATCAGAGGGAGTGGAGTCTTGTGCAAGATGTGGAGCCTCTGCCGGGTTCACAGGCCATCCGTGGTTTCTGCAGGCGGCTGGCGGATTTGGTAAACGACGCTACTATCGCTCGCGTGCTAGAAGCAGATTAACGATTTGTAGCATCGATCCCAGAACCGAACACGGTCCATTAGAAGCCGAGTGGGCTCACGCGATTCTGTGACGATCCTAAATGCGAATTTATCGACATCCGGCATCGGGTTGAGAAATGTAAGGACCTCTGTAATAGGTCAGGCGTGCATTACAAGCGGAAAGACAAGGCAGCTTTCGGCAAAACAGAACGGAGAAAGAAAATGTTAATATTGCAGTAGTTAACCCCTCGAGTGGTTGTTTAAAGGCCCCGCAACTACTGCCACTTACAAACGGTCACATTGCACAGCCGCGGTGGAGTAGCCGAGCGGTCTAAAGCGTCTCGCTGCGGAGCGCGCGGTTGCTCGCCGTGGAGGTTCGAGTCCTCCCTGGGGAATGGGTGTATGTGTGTGTGTGTGTGTGTGTGTGTGTGTGTGTGTGTGTGTGTGTGTGTTGTCCTTAGGTTAGTTTACCTTAGTTTAAGTAGTATGTAAGCTACAGACTGATGACCACGCAGTTTGGTCCGATAGATTTACAAACATTTGAACATTTTCACATTGCACACATAGTATTAGGGATGGAATGCTGGCTGAAACCAGATATCAATAGTGATGAAATTCTAAACTCAGACTGGAATGCATGCCGCAAGGACAGGCTGAAATCTGAACGCGGAGAAGTGTTTATAGCGATAAAAATACGATAATATCGAGTGAGATTAGTACAGATCCGGAATGTGAAATAATTTGGGTGAAGATCAGTGTCTGATGTGACTTGAACATGGACATAGTCACGTGGGAATAGCCGTGCGGTTCTAGGCGCCATGTCAGGGACTGTGCGGCCGCTCCCGGCGGAGCCGCCGGAGGTTCTAGTCCTCCCTCGGGGCATGGGTGTGCGTGTTGTCCTTAGGATAGATTTGAATTAGTTTAAGTAGTTAGTAAGTCTAGGAACCGATGACCATAGTAGTTTCGTCCTGTAGACTTACAAACATGGTCACTGGATGTTGTAGACCCCCTACCTCAGCAGCAGTACTGGCGGAACACCCGAGGGAAATTTTGGTAAGCTTCTTAGTCATATTATAGTATTAAGTGACGATCTTTATTAACCCGATATAGACTGGAAGACGCAGATGTTGAATACCGGTGGTAGCGACAGAGAATCGAGTGAAATTGTTCTAACTGCTTGATCCGAGAGCTACCTTGAACGGATAAACAGAGAACTGACTCGTTCAGATAACCTCTTAGATCTCCTGATCACAAACAGAAGCGAACTTTTCGACTCGGCGCAGGACAGTGAATCTGCGATCTGAAGGTCGCCACAGCATCACTGATTAGAGCTCTAAACAGGTAGGAAGATGTATCTGTTTAGCAAGAGCGACATGAAATGAATTCCATAGTATCTGACAGTCCAACATGAAAACTTTATCTTCAGCTCAGACAGTATTGAGAATCAATAGATGAAGTTCAAGAATACGTACAATACGTTTTTGGCAAGTATGTGAAGAGTAAATTGTGAATGGTGGAAAAGATCAACCGTTGTTTGTCAACAGAGTTAGAATACTGCTACAGAACAAGGAGAATTTCAATACAAATTTAAGCGTAGCCAAAACCTAGCAGACAAGCAAAAATTAAACGAATCCGAAGTTAGCGTAATGAGGACTATGCGAGGTAAGCTCAAGGATTTCAAAGCTAAAACTCTATGTACCAACTGAGAACAAAATGCTAAGAACTTTTGGTCTTGTGTTAAACCAGTAAACGGATATGTCTAAACACTTTGTGACCATAATGACTTTGAAACAGAGGACGACACACAGAATTCAAAATATTAAACGCTCTTTCGCATAGTTGTTCTGCACTGTAGTTCTTCCTCCAAATCGTCGCACTAACAACAGAGTGGTAGATATCGAAATAAATGTGAGTGGAATCATTCAACAGAGCAAAGACTGTTGGGGCCGCACGGAAATGGCCGCGCGGTCTAAGGCACCATGCAAAAGATCGTGTAGGTGCTCCCTCCGGAGGTTCGAGTCTTCCCTCAGGCATGGTCGTGTGTGTTGTCGTTAGTGGAAGTATTTTAAGTAGTTTGTAAGTCTACGAACTGATGTTCCTAGCAGTTTGGTCCCTTAGGTTAATAAACATTTGAATATTTGAAAGACCACTGGACCTGATGGAATACCAATTCGATTTTACAGAGAGTATGCAAAGTAATAGACCCTCCTTCTAGCAGGTCAAATACATCGCCAACAATAGAAAAAAGTTGCAGGCCATTTTCGTTTTCAAGAAGGCTTGTCGAACATATGGGCAGAACTAAAGACCTATATGTCTGCTGTAGAATTTTAGAACATGTTTTATGCTCATGTGTAATTACATTTCTGGTGACCGAAAAATATCCTCTGTAGGATTCAACAATGGTTCTGAAATCAATGAGTGTATGAAACTATTCATCCTTGAGACTCAGAAAAAAGTAGATACAGCTTCCAGGTAGATACCGCATTTCTTTACTTACATAAGGTGTTCTATATGCTTCCACACAATTACCTAATAAACAAGGCAGCAGCGTATGGAATATAAGACCAACTGTGTGATTAAGTTGAAGAGTTGTTAGCAAATAGAACACACCATGTCATTCACAATGGAAGAAGTGTTTCAACATGAAAGTAATTGCTGGCGTGACCTAAAGGAGTGTTAAGGAAATATTACTTTTCAGAATACAGGGTGTTTATAAATTAATATAAATAATATTTATTATATTAATCTTACAATTATAAATGATATATCAAATGAAAGAGCAACTCAAACAGTTTTACCACGAACCATAGATATAAATGTTCATTGTGAGCACCATTTGTCACACATCAAGTCTATAGCCGAGTTCCTCCCAAACGTTGATAAGTGTGTCTTCAGTGATTCAAGCAACAGCTGCTTCAGTCTAGTTTCTTAACACAGGGGGTCAGCTGGTAGCGGAGGCACGTACACACTATCCTTGATGAAGCCCCAAAGGAAAAAATCGCATGTTGTTAGGTCGGGTGAACGTTTGTGAAGCTGGCAAGTAATCCATGGTCTGTCAGCTTTAAAGCTTGTAATAACTGTAAACGGTAAGGACATACTTGTACCAATATGCGTTTTCTTAAAACTTTACAAACAGTCGACAAAGTAACTTGCAAATCACGACTAGCCTTCCAAACTGATATCCTTGTGCTTCGAGTGAACGACACTCTTACCTGCTGAACAGTCTCTGCACTAGCTCTTGGTCGTCCCGTGCTCTTTCCTTTACAAAGGCAGCCGGTATCTCGAAACTGATGATACCATCTACGAATGTTATTATCACTTAGAAGATCACAACCGAACTTCAGCCGGAACGGACGTTGCACAGTAACAACAGATGCCATCTTTGCAAACTGCAAAACACAACACGCTTTCCATTCACTAGTCGCCATCTTTGTTACTACCGCTGTCTAGCGGACTGCGGCGGAACTATTGCGCGCTGCGCATGCACACTGCTGCCAATCAAACTGTATGAGTTGCTCTTTCATTTGACACATCACTTATAACTGTAAATTTAATATTATAAGGCGTCAAAACGCCACTATTCATTTATAAGCTTACTTTATTTATAAATGACCTAGCAAATAACATATCACGTTCAAGGAGGCGTTTCGCAGATGATGCTACAGTACAAAAAGAAGTCACAACTTTGAAAACCTGTAGAAAAGGCGGCGGTATATGTAGCGTGTCGTCACTTGGTGCAAGGAGTGGCAATTGACCCTCAACCAAAACAAATGTAACGTGCTGGGAATACATGAAAGAAATATCATTTGCTCTATGATTACAAAACTGCAGAACTATCACTGGAAGCAGCTAATTCAGTAAAATATATGGAAGCGGCATGAGGAGTAATTTGAAGCGGAAAGACCACACAAAACTAATCTTGGCTAAGGCAGATGCGACACTGATTCATTGGTAGGATCTTCAGGAAATGTAGACCATCAACAAATAATATAGCTTCCAGAAGATCAAAGCTTTAATATGGCTCTTCAGTATGGGATCCGGACAAGACAGCATTGATAGAGGGTATATAAAAGATGCAAAGGACAGCAGCAGATTCATTTAATAAGCGCGAAAGCACCACAGAGACGGTCACCAAATTCCAATGACAGACGCTGCACAAGAGGCATCTGCATCACGGTATGGGTTTCTGTCAAAGTTGCGAGAGCAGACGTTTCTAATAGTCACGCAACTTATTACTTCACCTTGTGTATATGCCACGAAAAGATCATGTGGATAAAATTAGAGACATTAGAGTCCACAAGGATTCTTTCCTATAGTCTTTTTTTCCCGCGAACCATACACGACTGCAGCAACAAAAGGAAGAAGAGACAATGGTACACAAAATGTCCACCGCCACACACCGTGACGTGGCTTACAGAGTATATACAGAGTCTTATATAAGAGTCGCGAAACTGCCAGTGATTTCTGCAACTTTGCAAGTGCAACGCTGTTAAACGACTGGGTCGTATAGGCCTAAACATACTGTGAAATGATTGTGTATTCAATGCGTATTTGAAGTGAAGAAGCTCATTCAAAGTACCGCCGCATTTAAGAGTGTTTGTGACGCTGTAAATTGTAGCAACTATCAAAAATATAATTCGAAAATCTCTCGTTTATAAAGGGTGGAACGCGGTTACCGCTCTGCAATATTATGCCTTGATATTTAATGACGCGAGTGTGTCAAGCAGATGACACTCGACGTTGACACCATCCCGTACACTACAGCATCATCAGAAAAGAACAGCATATTACTACTCATGTTGTACGTCTAATTATTTATGTACCGGGTGATCAAAAAGACAGTATAAATTTGAAAACTTAATAAATCATGGAATAATGCAGATACAAAATTGACACACGTGCTTAGTATGACATGGGGTTTTATTAGGAAAAAAAAAGGTTCAAAAAATGTCTGACAGATGGCGCTGGACAGCAAAACGTCAGTGACTGCTACCGTGACGTGTGAGAGGTACGCCGATATGTTACAGAATCGCATCAACCCCAGCCTGGCTGATAAACACCTGCTGGAACGTACGATTTTTATGCAGGATGGCGCTCCACCCCATATTGCTAGACGCGTGAAAAATCCCTTGCACACGTCTTTTGGTGATGATCGTGTGCTCAGCAGCCACTTTCGTCATGTTTGGCCTCCCAGGTCCCCAGACCTCAGTTCGTGCGATTATTGGCTTTGGGGTTACCTGAAGTCGCAAGTGTATCGTGATTGACCGACATCTCTAGGGATGCTGAAAGACAACATCCGACGCCAATGCCTCACCATAACTCCGGACATCCTTTACAGTGCTGTTCATAACATTATTCCTGCACTACAGCTATTGTTGAGGAATGATGGTAAACATATTGAGCATTTCCTGTAAAGGACATCGTCTTTGTTCAAATGTTCAAATGTTTGTAGAACTTATGGGACTTAACTACGGGGTCATCAGTCCCTAAGCTTACAAACTACTTATGAACTACCTAAGACTAAGGACGGCACAAACATCCATGCCCGAGGGGGGATTCGAACCCCCGACCGCAGTGGCCGTGCAGACCGTGACTGGAGCGCCTCAGTCCCCTCGGCCACCGCGGCTGGCAACATCGTCTTTGCTTTGTCTTCAATTGTTATGCTAATTATTGCTTTTCTGATCAGATGATGCACTATCTGTCAGATATTTTTTGAACTTTTTTTTGTTCTAATAAAACTCGATGTCATTCCAAGCATGTGTGTCAATTTTTACCTCTCTATCTACATTATTCCGTGATTTATTAAGTTTTCAAATTTATACTGACTCTTTGATCACCCGGTAGGTAGAAAATAATAGCAGTCCTGCCATACTTCAATGGAGCACTCCAGACGATACCCTTGTCTCTGATGAACATTCGCTGTGGAGGACAACTATTGTGTTACTTAAGATGCCTTCGAGCCACTCACATATCTGCGAACATAATACATGAACTTGTTCCTTCGTTAGCAGTCTGCAGTGCGGCACCGTGTTCAGCACCTTCCAGAAATAAAGGAATATTGCGCTTCATCCACGTCTCGCAAGTTGTAAGACAAACTGTTTCACACGAGCGATGCTTTGTAAAATCGCGCTGATGCATGGAAAGAATATTTTTCAGTGTCGTGTATAAGGACTTGTGACATTACCACGTAGGTTTGCGTATAGAAAAATTACCCAGAACAGATTTTTCGGAGGCTTGATTCCATGGTGGAATTTGTGCTCCACGACTGTATTTGACTTGTGGAAATTTTTTCAGCAATCAGTCGTAAAAATATATTTATTTATTCGCAAATCTATATTCCGACCATTGTGTGGTCATTATCAGTCCTAAAATAAATACACCAGTTACATATAATCAGTAAACGAGACTCATTAATACAGAACAGTTTAAAGTGCCTACTATAATTACAATAAAACGTAATTATTTCTACCATAAACATATCTCATATAAATTTGTCTTTTTATATGAAACTTAAAAGAGGGCGCCTTAGTCGCAAATGACGCATGCTGACGTCAACTGTGTAACAGCTGCGTCAGTACTAACGTAACCTTCAACATTAAGGTAGAGATGTGTTAAGTACTTTAATTGTTTTTAAGGTATGTTTTTTTTATCATTGACTTTAAATGAAACTTGTACAATTGGCTAATAATGTGACATGTATTTCCACTAGATTTTTCGAAGTTGATGAGCCGGACTTAGTGCATTCTTGATCGACCTCGCGAACCTTGTGTTAAGGGCATTTATAAATTTCGTTAATCATAACCATGGCTGCAATTTTACTAGGACAACCATCAGTTGTGCGTGTTATTACGCAAAAATCGTTACTTTATTCTAGGATGCGGTTTTGCTACAGCATGTTTTAGTTCTTTCACATTACATTGCAAGTAGAAGAATTTAGTAAGAATTTTTTTCCACACAAGATTACTCTTAATGGTACCATCATTTTAAATTTGTGATGAAGAGATAGTCGGATGAACACATTCGATAAAAATGAGTGGTTGTTGTCTGAGGAAACAGCTGGAATGATTTAGGACACTATCGAAAGCTCTCGCACAGTCAATATTAGGCAACTGTGTGTTTTGCTAGCGTCGGAGTTAAGTGGCAGTCATTCGCTCCAGTGTGTCGCATGACGTACTCCAGTGTTTACTGCCGCTGATCCGCGAAGAGAAATCTCGACCGGAGACCTGAGGCCTTCATGGCTGTAGCCGCGGTGCCGAGGGCCAGTTGCCACACGGCGGCCAGTCGCGTTTCTTCGCACAAAATAGAGACGCACTGACGGAAAACCAACTTTCTACTCCACGTCATGAAACACCGTACAAGTTTTACACAACTTTGTTAATTTAAGTAATACCAAAATGCTGCTTTACTTATTAGATGTTAAAAACTGTTTATTAATATAGCAATAGGCCTATTTCGGCACTGTGGCCATCATCAGGCTATCTGCGGACAAATATTTAAGGTTAAAATGTGTAAAATAAAGATACTTACAATTTTGATACATTTATCGTGACATATTATTCCAGACTTACGTCCATATTGCATCCTGGAAGTATAATTTATTATAATAACTGCATATAATTGCTGTATAAATGCTTTTTAGATGATTATCAGGTATTACTTCATTACTGCTATTCTGTCAGTTTGACATACCCTCCAGCGATGCTCTATAGTTGCAGTTTGTTTATTACTGTGTATCTTTGTTTTAACTCGATTCGAAAATTTTAATAAAGTTGTCTAGATAATGTTTGTGCTTTAGTTCGGTTTCTTCATTTAAAATTTCGTTAGGGCTTTCCTTCAAATGTGTATAAATTTAGATCTCTTCCAAGATGTTCATATGATAACCAAATGTTCAAACGTTCAAATGTTTGTAAATCTATCGGACCCAACTGCGTGGTAATCAGTCCGTAGCTTACAAACTACTTAAACCTAGGTAAACTAACCTAAGGACAAACACACACACCCATGCCCCAGGGAGGACTCGAACCTCAAAGGCGAGCAACCGCGCGCTCCGCAGCGAGACGCTTTAGACCGCTCGGCTAATCCACCGCGGCATATGATAACCTTTTGGTGTGATGTGTAATATACATCGGAATACCATAACATAATAAATATCACACCACCCTAACAAAGATCCCACTACATGCAGGAAACTGTAACCATAGAGCATAGCTGGAGGATATGTCAAACTGACAGAATAGCAGTAATGAATATATATATCAGGGTGTCCCAGATATCTTGTCCACCCAAAATATCTCTGGAACAATAATAGCTATTCACCAGTATCGATGTACAGCTGGGGCCCATGAATGTACATATTTGGAAACATACTAAAACGAAAGCAAATGTGTTTTTTAACACAAACTTATTTTTTTTTTAATTGACACCCTATATTTTTTCTTCAGCAATCCATAGCATGACAAATCACATAAAAATGGCCTTGATTGCATCGCAATATTCCAATTACATCCGGAGATATTGCGACGAGAAGTTGACGCTTGAAAAACCCGAAATACGCTGCTAGCGCACGTCCTGAGGCTCAGGCGTGAACCCCATGCTGCCCGTAATCGCGATGTGATTGACATGCGTAATCGCACTTCCATACTTACAAGAGGTCCGAAACGAATACTCTTTGTAAAACCGAACTGGATTCCATCCGGACCAGCAGACTTTTTCGTATTTAGCTCTCTCAGCTGCTTCTCTACACCGGAAATACCTATCACTATGTCCTCCATTTCGGAATTATCTTATATGTCTTCGTTTAAAGCGACATGGCGGGGATGCCGAAGACTTGAGCAGTACCGTACTCAAAAATGGACCGCACTAGTGTTCTATACGCGAGCTCCTTTTCGGATGAATGATACCTTTCCAAAATTTCCTGTAGAATTTTGGAGCATATTCACTGTTCGAATATAGTAAATTTCCTTGAAACGGAAAAACTTTTTTTCTGTTAATCAGCACGGGTTTAAGAAACCTCGTTCATGTGAAACTCGCTTTTCTCAGATGACATCTTGCGAGCCATGGATGAAGGGCAACAGGCGGATTGTATTTGTCTCGATTTCAAAAAGGCATTCGACGCGGTGCAACACTGCAGACTGCTAACGAAGATACAAGCATATGGAATCAGTTCACAGATTTGTGACTGGCTGGAAAACTTCCTAAGTAATAGAACGCAGAAAGTTGTTCTCGACGGCGATTGTTCATCAGAGACGAATATCGTCAGGCGTGCCCCAGGGGAGTGTGATTGGACCGCTATTATTTTCTATCTATATAAATGATCTGATGGACAGTCACTTGTAATTTGCGGCTGTTTGCTGATGATGCTGTCGTGTATCGGAGGGTGTCGTCTTTAACTGACTGTAATAGCATACAGGATGACTTAGACAAAATTTCTAGTTGATGTGAAGAATGGCAGCTAGCTCTCAATGTAGAAAAATGTAAGGTGATGCGCATGAGTAGGAAAAAAAATCCCATAATGTTCGAATACAGCATTAGCAGCGAGCTTCTTGATGCAGTCGCGTCGTTCAAATATCTAGGCGTAACACTGCAGAGCGATATGAAATAGAACGAACATGTAAGGACAGTTGTGAATAAGGCGGCCAGCCGATTTCGGTTTATTGGGAGAATTTTGGGAAGATGTACGTCATCTGTAAAGGAGACCGCGCATAGAACGCTTGTACGACCACGTCTTGAGTATTGCTCAAGTGTTTGGGACTCGCAGCAGATCAGTTTAAAGGAAGATATAGAAGCAGTACAGAGGCGAGCAGCTAGGTTTGTTACTGGTAGGTTCGACCAATGCGCGAGTGTCACGGAAATGCTCCGGCAACTCAATTGGGGATCGCTGGAGGAAAGACGACGTTCTTTTCGAGATATTCTGTTGAGGAAATTTAGAGGGCCGGAATTTGAAGGTGAGTGTAGTACGATCTTGCTGCCGCCTACTTATATTTCGCGTAGTGATCACAAAGATAAGAGAAATTAGGGCTCGTGCGGGCGTATATAGACATTCTCTTTTTCCTCGTTCTATTTGAGAGTGGAATAGGAAAGGAAATGCCTGGTAAGGGTACAGTGTACCCTCCGTCACGCACCTTACTGTGGATTGCGGAGTATGTATGTAGATGTATTACGTTGCAAGCTGGTTGATTTTTTACTGGTAGGTTCGATCAGAAGGTGAGTCTCATGGAGATGGTTCGGGAAGTCAAACTGAAACTTCCGAAGGAGAGACGACGTCCCATCCGGGAAAAAGGCTTAATGAAATTTAGAGGGCGGTTATTTGAAGCTTACTGCAGAACAATTCTACTGTCGCCATCTGACATATCGCATAAGCATAACAATGATGAGATTAGAGAAATTACAGTTCGCATGAAAGCATAGAAACATTGGTTGCCTCACCCTGTTTGGGAGTGGAATAGATAACGAAGTGACTAACAGTGGCACAAGGTATCCTGCGCCACGCACCCGTACGATGCTTTGCCGATTATTTATGGTGAAAGCGGAGTTGATTCCCACCAGGCGATGCAAAGTTTTTACAAACGCCAAGTTTCTATTCAGAGTTAAAGTCCACGGGCGTATACATAAATTATAAGTAGCCCTTTACACCGCTGTCATGCTCCAATAGTGCGTCATCGAGAAATTTTGACCAAGTTCGCTTTAGTTGCTGTGTTAGCCAATGTGTAACTGTGCCTCTCTCTGCTTGCAGGGGAGTTTGGGCCCTACCAGATGCGCCAGTTCGCTCTGCACATCATGGCCGCCTTCACTGCCGGCATGCACATGCTCTCTCTGGTCACCGTCGCCGCAGTGCCCGATCACAGGTAAGTCATGAATGTGTCCATACATAGTTATCATATACAACCGCTCGCTCAGCGAACGTTCCGTACCCAAGACTGGAAGGTTGCACTCACTACGTTTACGTGTAACACATCTTCCGGAAGACGAAAACCGATTTTCGTAAACCGTTTTTCGCTGTCGTGCTTACATGGTACAGCTTGAATCGGATTTCCTAATCCACGTAAGATGGCGGCTGAAAAACAGCTGATTCAGTCCCCGATTTAGTCAGCATAATCGCTATTTTTCTCTACTTAGATACACAGATTCATGCTCACTCTAATATTAATACTTTTATTTCACACTATCTGAAACCCCGGCGTTGCACGGGTACTTATTTATTTGTTCCTATGCCTTCTATCTGTCCATTTCCTTCTTTCTGGAAACATTATTGGAGAATATATAAGAAACGAAGTTTAAATAACAATTAATGTAATTAATTTCACTCAGTTTTGAGGAAAGATTGCTGATAAAGCGGAACTGAAAAACATTCCTATCAGTTTGCAGAAGTCTATGCATTTACCGTTTATCAGGAAAGTAAGTAGTATAGATCAAATCACACGTAAAAATGCACTCGTTTCGAAGAATCCAATCACGAAATTCAACAATAATGATTGTAATAATATCACAGATCGATCACTTGATGCAATGCGCGAAACGTAAAAATCGATTTTTTAAAAGAGAAATATTAAAAGAAATTTCTTTTTTATGCTTTATTTATTTATTTTTATATTTCCTTATTCGCATGCTTATCGTTACAGAGAAAGAGCTCAAGACATTGCAGCACGCATAGACCAAAGATATGGTCTGCGGCATCACGTTTCGCTGTATGTAACCTCATTGCTATAGAGTCGCAAACGTCATCGCTGGCCTTCAGTCCGAGTTTTTTTTATAATTTGACGACTTTCAACCAGCTTATCTTCCACCCCCTTATAGCTATCGGCAAGGAACTGCTGTGGTGTACAACGGGAGACTTCGGACAACAATTACACACAGACAATTCGTCTGCGTTCTGCTGTTTTCGCTGCAGAGCGAAATATTAGCACACACACACACACACACGTATAATTTTATATACACCGATAACTTTCCATCCCAATATACTTCACCCTTTTATCATTATCAAGCCTTAAGCAACAATACAACCAATAAAACCATTTTCAAATAATAAATATAATTTTCAAAGAGTAATTATTGTTCCGCATTTCGCGTTATATTCTTCAAATTACTAAATATCTATCAGCTCGATATAAAACCTTGACTAAAACCTTCCTCTGGTATAAATTAGTAACTGTACAAATATTTAAGTAACTGTACAAATATTTAAGTAACTGTACAAATATTTAAGTCTATGCTTCTTGTCGTTGGGACGTGAAAAGCGTACACCGAACAGACATTCACATTAATATTATATGTATATATATATATATATATATATATATATATATATATATATATATATATATATATATATATATATATATATATATATATATATATAAGCTATCCGAGCGCCATAAAACCGTGCCCTAAGCCTTCCCCGGGTAGACATTAGTAACTGTAAAATTTTTTAGCTCTTTATGTCTTGTGGTTCAGACGTCATAAACGTACACCGAACAGGCATTCACATTTATAGATATAGATTAGAAAATATCACTCTGTCCATATGTGCCCAAGATTCTTACCAAAACAACACAATCTGACAAGCAAAGAACGCTTCAAAAAGGATTGCGTTTACATGGGCACGAAACTCGATTGTGGAACTGGAAAACCGCTTTAGAGAAGTGGATTTCCAGAATCGATTTTGGAGTGTTTACATGAGCAACCAAAAGCGGAATTGGAAAATCGGTTTACGAAATCCGGTTTTGGGAGTCCATGTAAACGGGGTGACTGATCGCTCCAATATTCAAGAAAGGCAATAGAAGTGATCCGCAAAATTACAGGCCTATGTTATTTTCGTCGGCTTACAGAAGGAGTTTAGAACATATACTTTCCTCGAATATTTCCTCGAATAGAACGACCTATTGACCCATAGTCAACACGGATTCAGAAAGTATCGTTCTTGTGAAACACAGCTAGCTCTTTACTCGCATGATGTGATGAGAGCTATCAACAAGAGATGTTAAATACCGGCCGATCAAAAAGTCAGTATAAATTTGAAAGCTTAATAGATCACGGAATAACGTAGATTGAGGTAAAAATTGACACACATGCTTGCAATGACATGGTGTTTTATAGCGAAAACATGTTCAAAAAATGTCCGACAGATGGCGCTTCATCTGATCAGAAAAGCAAGAAGCGTAACAAATTAAGACAAAGCAAAGATGTTCCTATGTTCTTTACAGGAAATGCTCAATATGTTTACCATCATTCCTCAACAATAGCTGTAATCGAGAAATAATGTTGTGAACAGCACTGTAAAGCATGTCCGGAGGTATGGTGAAGCATTGGCGTCGGATGTTATCTTTCAGTTTCCCTAGAGATGTCGGTCGATAACGATACCCCAAAGCCAATAATCGCACGGACTGAGGTCTGGGGATCTGGGAGGCCAAGCATGACGAAAGTGGCGGCTGAGTACACGATCACCACCAAACGACACGCGCAAGACATCTTTTTTTTTTTTAACTATGTTTTTGTTTTGTTTCTGATAAAACCTCAAGTCATTTCAATCATGTGTGTCAATTTTTACCTCTCTATCTACATTATTCCGTGATTTATTAAGTTTTCACATTTGTATTGACTTTTTGATCATCCGGTAGATTCCGTATTTATAGATTTCCGGAAGGCTATTGACACTGTACCTCAGTAGCGTCTTCTAATCAAATTGTGTGCTTATGAAAAACCGCCACAGTTGTGCGATTGGATTTGCAATATTCTGTCAGAAAGAACACAGTACGTTCTAATTGACGATAAGTCATCGAGTAGAACAGAAGTAATATCTGGCGTTCCCCAGGAAAGTGTTATAGGGCCCCTACTGTTCCTTATTTTTTTATAAACGATTTAGGAGACAATCGTAGTAGCTCTCTTAGACTGTTCGCGGATGATGCTTCTATGTATCGATTAGTAAAGTCCTCTGCAGATCAAAATCAATTGCAAAATGATTTAGATATCTGGATGGTGCAAAGATTGGCAATTGACCCTTAATAATAAGTGTGAGGTCATCCATACGACCACTAAAAGAAATCCGTTAAACTTCTGTTACATGATAAATCAGTCAAATCTACAGGCAGTAAATTCAAATAAATACTTAGGAGAAACAATTACGAAGAACTTAAATTAGAAAGAACACACAGAAAATATTGTAGGGAAGGCGAACCAAAAATTTCATTGACAGAACACGTAGAAGACGCAACAGTTCTACTAAAGAAACTGCCTACACTACACTTGTGCGTCTAGTTTTGGAGTATTGCTGTGCATTGTGGGATCCACTTCCGGTGGGACTGACGGACGATAAAGAGAACATTCAGAGAAGGGCAGCTCCTTTTGTATTATCGTGATATAGGGGAGAGAGTGTCATGGAAATGATGCACGAGTAGCCGGCCGCGGTGGCCGAGGAGACTGAGGCGCTTCAGTCACGGTCTGCACGGCCACTACGGTCGGGGGTTCGAATCCCCCCTCGGGCATGGATATTTGTGCCGTCTTTAGTATAAGGTAGTTCATAAGTAGTTAGTAAGTTTAGGGACTGATGACCCCGTAGTTAAGTCCCATAAGCTTAAACATTTGAACATTTGATGCACGAGTTGCGGTGGAAATCATTTTAAAAAAAAGGCGTTACTCACTGCGACGAGATCTATTTGGGAAGTTTATTTCACCAAGTTTCTCTTCAGAATGTGAACATACCTTGTTAGCACCCACCTATATAGAGAGACATGATCATAATTTTTGTGTCCCAGCCCCGTCGCCGCTTTTGTGTCTCCTTTCTGTCGTAGGTGTCGGTGGCCGAGTGGAATGAGACCGACACAGGAATAAAGATAGCACGCTGGTGCAGGTACGGAGGGGAGCAGCCAGAAACTAGAAACACTAGAGTAAATTAGAACGAGATATATATTGAACAGAATTTATACAATACTTAACTTTTACAGAGATCAGTACTGCAGAATGCTGATACATAGTTGTTAGAGGCCTGCCTAGTGCCTATCCGATAGCAAAGTCTTCACTGGTGCCTATCTGATTCAGTAGTGTTGACTGGTTCCTATCTCAGTTCCAAGTGAACGATGTCGTTCAGCGGTGGCCACGAGCGGAGTTGCAGTAGAGGGCGCTCGTGGCTGTCGTCGTAAGAACGCCGCGCCGTGCGTGCATGGCGGCGCGCGGCGGAAGTAGGTGGCGCGCACTTTGTACTTGTGCGACACCACACCCCTCCCCCCCCCCCCCCCCAAAACCGCCGCGCCGTCGTGACGTAGGGCTGAGGGCCACGGCGACGGCACTGGGAGGAGGGCCTGGGCGGGGGCGTTACTGGTGGGACGGGCGTCGTAGCAGAGGCTGGGATCGAGACGCCGTCCGCGCCCCGGCATCCGCCTTGCGATCCTCCAGGAAACCCGCCGAAACCTGGGGAAGGGCGCACACCCCCGCCCAGAGGGAGCAGGTCATCTTCTGAGGTGCGTGGCCCAAGCTGGGGGGGCCCGCACGGTCCCGGAGTCCCTCTCGGTGACGCTGTCATCTGCGGCGGCGACAGCGGCGGCGACGACTGCGTCGGAGGTGCGTCGACGTCCATAGGGATCTCGTAGTCCGGGGACGAACGATGTGGCTGTGCTCCCTGGCAGTGAACTGGGTCTGGACTCAAGAAACCCGAGACAGGATCGCGCGGCCTGTGCAGGCGCAATTGGTTTGCGTGGCGCCGCAGCTCCGACCCTGTGGAAGAACGTACAACATACATATTGCGACCGAGCACGCGCTGAATTGTGCCCGGCGTCCATCGTGTCTTGTTGCCAGCAAACACCCTGTACAGCACCGGCGTGGAAACCTGAAAACGCGAAGCGCCATACGAACCGACTCGGTGCGTGGGAGGCTGCAGCAGGTGAAGGAGAGTGCGGTGACGGCGGCCGTGTAGCAGCTCGGCAGGAGACGGGCCGTCACGTGGCATGCACCGATACGTAGACAGGAAAATTTGAAGAGCTTGCTGCCTGGAGTGCTGACCTTTCATCTTTTCCATGTGAGACTTGAATGTTCGAACGAAACGTTCTGCTTCACCATTGGACTGAGGGTGAAAAGGTGCGGTGGTGATATGCTGAATGCCATTCACACGACAAAACTGTTGAAATTCCGCACTAACAAACTGAGGTCCATTGTCACTGACGATAGTTACAGGCAAACCTTCGATGCAAAACACTGATGTTAAGGCACTGATTGTACTAGAAGCTGTCGTTGAGTTCATGGCAATCACGAAAGGAAACTTGCTGAAAGCGTCTACAACAATTAACCATCGCGTATTCCAGAAAGGTCCGGCAAAGTCAGTGTGTAAACGTTGCCATGGTCCGTTGGGGCGTGGCCAGTCTGAGAAACGTTGCGGAGGAGCCGCCTGATGCTCCGCACAAACAGTACACTGTGACGTCATGTTCTCTATCTGAGCGTCCATACCAACCCAGGTACAATGACGTCTGGCCAGTTGCTTTGTCCTAACAATACCCCAATGTCCTTGATGCAGGAGCGTAACACTTCTCGTTGCAGGGAACGAGGAACAATCACTCTTGTTTGGTCGTTGTCCGTATGTAACAACAGAACACCCCGACTTAAAGATAATGCATGACGTTGTGCAAAATAACGTCGAACAGGAGGCCGTTTAATGTCTTTGGCTCTGGCAGGCCACCCAGAGCGAACAAAACGTGCTACCACACTTAGGTCTGCATCTGCAGCTGTTTCCTGTGCAACCCGACGAGAGTTCAAAGGGAAATCTGCGACAGCGGAAGCATCTCTGGAGTCTATCTGACAACATGCCATTTCTGAAGAATCAAACGACACATCCTGGCCAACCGGAAGTCGGGAAAGTGTGTCCGCGTTGGCATGTTGAGAGGTAGGTCGGTACAAAATCTCATACTGATAATTAGACAGTATTAAGGACCATCTCTGAAGCTTTTGTGCCGTTCGTGGTGGAATTGGCTTTGTGGGTGAGAACAACGACGTGAGAGGCTTGTGGTCAGTCAACAAATAGAATTTTCGGCCATAGAGATAATGATGAAACTTTGTGACGCCGTAAATTATTGCTAAGGCCTCCTTTTCTATCTGACTGTAATTCTGTTGCGTTAGCGTCAGAAGCTTGGACGCAAAGGCAATAGGTCGATCGTGACATCCAATACAATGCGATAAAACTGCACCCACACCGTACGATGAGGCATCAACTGCTAACACTACAGGCTTCTGTGGGTCAAAGGGAATCAAACATGCATCACTGAGTAGTGCAGACTTTAGTTTGTCAAAAGCTACTTGGCAATCTTTAGACCATACAAAAGGAACATTCTTCCTACGTAAGCGATGCAGTGGAGCTGCAATCTGAGAAGCATTGGGAATAAATCTGAAATAATAGTTAAGCTTTCCCATTACTGCTTGCAATTCATGCACATTCTTAGGAGGAGGCAAGTCTTTGATTGCTCTAAGATGTGACTGTAAGGGATGAATTCCTTGGGCATTAATCACATGGCCTAGGTACTCTATTTCAGTTTGAAAAAACGAACACTTTGCTTTATTACAACGTAGACCTACTGCAGTCAACACTTTGAAAAGGCACTCCAGGTTTGCTAAATGTTCTTCAACTGTACGTCCGGATACCACAATATCATCTAAGTAGTTCGAGCAACACGGTACAGAAACTGTCAGCTGTTCCAAGAAACGCTGAAAAATAGCGGGGGCGGAAGAACTGCCAAAGGGTAGGCGTTGAAATTGAAAAAGGCCCATGTGAGTATTAATGACAGAAAACTTTTTTGACTCGTCATCAAGTGGAATCTGTAAGTATGCCTCTGCTAAATCAATCTTAGAAAAGAAGCGAGACTGTCCTAATTTGTCCATTAGTTCGTCCGGTCTGGGCAGGGGATAAGTGTCTACAATTGTTTGACTGTTCCCTGTTGCTTTGAAGTCCGCACAGAGACGAAGTTTTCCTGACGGCTTGGGTATAATTACTATAGGCGAGGCCCACTGACTCGCAGAAACAGGAGAAATCACCCCACTATCTTGCCAACGTTTAAGTTCTTCGGCAACTGTATCACGCATTGCGATAGGCACTGGTCTAGCTTTACGAAATTTTGGAACTGCAGATTCTTTTAAAGTTACATGTGCCACGAAGTCTTTTGCACAACCTAGTTCCGGCGAAAACAATTCACTGTATTTTTCACACAATGCATTGATTTTATCCTGAGGCACTATTGACGAAATTTGAAGCACATCTCGTTGAATTGATAAACCAAACAAGTCAAAAGCATCTAGTCCAAAAATGTTCTGTGTCGATTTGGCCTGAAGAACTACAAAAGCAACTGTTTTTGTTACACCTTGAAAAGAGGCGGGCAGGCTACACGTTCCTAGCACGGGAATATTTTGACCCGTATACGCCGTTAGCACATGTTGACACGGCGACAATTTTGGCGAACCCAGAAGTTCATAAGTATCTCTATTTATTAAGGTAACAGCGGAACCAGTATCAAGCTGAAATTGCACCGTCTTATTTTCTATGAAGAGAGTCACGAACAGTTTTTGCTTGCGGCGCTCGACAGGTGCGCGAATGTGGGCAACGTCTGCTACGGTTTGTTTACTGCGCTTGCGCGGGCCGCGTAGTGAAGTAGGCGGCGCAGACTCGGCACGCAGCGGATTAACAACACTGTCACTAGATGGCACTACCGCCGGATCGGCGTCCGCGCAAGCATGCGAAGCTACTCCAGATGTACTAACTACTGCACTACACTTTTGAGTAGCTACTTGATGTCTACTGTCACTAGCTACACAGTACTGGGCACTATTACAAGGAGCAGTTGCAGAAGGCACTATTTTCACTACAGGAATGCACTGTTCATAGTCATTTTGCTTGTCCCGAACCCTTTTCCGTTGCACTGTTTTATGCGCTCGTCGGCGCTTGCGGCGTGGCTCACTACATAGTTTTGCAGTAGGCGCAGAAGAACTTTCTTGCAATTGAAAATCAAGAGAAACACTGTCCAAATTCACAGCGTGTACAACGTTAACAGTATGAACTGTTCTCGCACCCTGCAAAGCACTGTTTCTAACGGTACCGTTCTTTGAGTTTTTAATTTGCATACACACAGACTGTACATGTCCTGATTTGCCACATTGATAACAGGTTGCGTTGCGACTAGGGCAATGAGCACGCTTGTGGCGAGATACACACTGGGGGCAAGATTTACGTACATTTTTCTGAAATGAGCGTTGGCGCCCGTTATTCAAATCACTGTTTCTAACACGACGGGGCGACCTTTGTGTCGCACTTTTACACTGGCTACTGTTCACTGTCTGTTCAGCACGGCCGGTAGAAAAATAAGAATCACTAGTGCTATACTGAGAACTACGGCTAGGAAAGCGTCCGTTGCGGCGCACTGAATTAACACTATGGCTTTGCATTTCTACATCAGCTAAGTCAAAAGTATCATGCGCTTCTATAAGCTGCAGTACACTGTCTAATGAGGGGTCAGACTGTTTCAGAATTGCTGCTCTAATTCTGGGGTCCTGAATATTCTGCGTAATCGCATCCCTCAACATCACGTCACTATACGAAAGTCCACAAGAACAAGTAAATTTACATTTGCGGGTTAAGCCCTTCAATTCCGCAATCCACTCTTGGTGTGACTGCTGCGGTAATTTTTTAAGTCTGAAAAATCGGTACCGTGCCGCAGCTACGACAACTTTTCTCTCATAATGAGCATTTAGTGCCTCTACTATTTGTTCAAAGTCTACATCACGAGGAGATGCTTGCGGGAACAGTTTCTGCAGTAACACAAAAGTTTTGGGGCCCACCACGGACAATAAAAGATGCTTAACAGTCTGACCTGTAATTTGATGAGCCGCGACGAGTTCTTGAAACTGCGCGAAATAGTCACTCCATTCTTCCTCACGTTCGTTGTACTGGCGAAACGTAGGAAGCGTTGCGGCGGCAGGTGTGGGCTGCTGAAGCGGCGGCTGTTGTTGGTTAGCTGCTTGCGCTGTGAGCTGGGCCACAGCTTGCAGGAGTTGTGTTATTTGCCCCGTCTGTAACTGAAGAATTTCCATTAAGTTTGGGTTCGGGGTAGTGGCCATGCTGACCTATTAGGCGCCGCGCATACAAGTAAATTATAACAAAACACAAATGCAATATGAAAGAGGACGCGCTGCAACAAAAAAGTCCACAAAACACGTAACAAAATATCTTCCCCCCAAAATTCTTATAATAAGGGTGGGTGGGCGGGAGCAATTTCTGTGTGCTCCGACTACTACTGCTGTCTGGCTGTTGCAAGCGGGCTGGTCCACGGATCGTCTATCACTCCTAGTCGCCACTTTTGTATCCCATCCTCGTCGCCACTTTTGTGTCCCAGCCTCGTCGCCGCTTTTGTGTCTCCTTTCCGTCGTAGGTGTCGGTGGCCGAGTGGAATGAGACCGACACAGGAATAAAGATAGCACGCTGGTGCAGGTACGGAGGGGAGCAGCCAGAAACTAGAAACACTAGAGTAAATTAGAACGAGATATATATTGAACAGAATTTATACAATACTTAACTTTTACAGAGATCAGTACTGCAGAATGCTGATACATAGTTGTTAGAGGCCTGCCTAGTGCCTATCCGATAGCAAAGTCTTCACTGGTGCCTATCTGATTCAGAAGTGTTGACTGGTTCCTATTTCAGTTCCAAGTGAACGATGTCGTTCAGCGGTGGCCACGAGCGGAGTTGCAGTAGAGGGCGCTCGTGGCTGTCGTCGTAAGAACGCCGCGCCGTGCGTGCATGGCGGCGCGCGGCGAAAGTAGGTGGCGCGCACTTTGTACTTGTGCGACACCACAATAATAATAAAATAAGAGAAATCAGCTCGAAAACAGAAAGATTTAGGTGTTCCTTTTTTCGCGCGAGATATTAGAGAATGGAAATACAGAGAAATATCATAAGTGTTTCGATGAACCCTCTCTGCCATTCACTTCAGTGTCAGTTGCAGAGTATCCATGTAGACGTCCCTGGCCAATCACTCGTAGCATTCACTCAATGGCGGTACCGGCTGGTGCTTAAATGACGGTGGTTCAATACTTTTACTTTTTTATGTTTGTATAGCATATGGGACTTAACTACGGGGTCATCAGTCCCTAAACCTGATTGGAAGAGATAGCTTGTACGCATGGTTGTTCATGGTGTCGGTGGATAGAGCAATGTGATTCCGCTCTATGCCAGAGTCTCTGGGTACCCCAGAGCCAGGAGGCGGCACCCAAACTGCTCCTCCAGAGCATCAAACACTCTCCTGCATCGATGGGGCTGAGCTCTATCTTGGATGAACCATATCTTGTGGAAATCAGTCGTCACTTTAGATACTGGGGATGAAATCATCTTTCGGCACCTTCACGTACCGATCGATAGTCACCGTGAGGGTGAAGAGACTTCCCGATGGCGAAAAGCGGATTCTCCGTCTTTTAAATGCGCCAGTTTTGCGTATTGACGCACCCGTGCAAATGACAGTGGGCTTCGTCGCCAAAGCAAAACAACATTCAAATGAGCATGCGCTTACTGATTCACACCATACCCCGCTGTCAAGCGAGTTCGAACGCCTTAATGCAAACCGTTCATAAGTTATGACGATTTTATTCCATATACTTCTTTGTCAGTCTGTAGCTTGTGTACGCTAAAGAATCTACCGACATAGGTAATGTGCGAGTTGTTCGTGCTCGTGCACTTTACCTGAGAGAAAGCTTTTGACACCGTACCTCACAAACGGCTTTTAATCAAATTGCGTGGTTGTAGTATATCGCCCCAAATTTGCGATTGGATACGGGATATCTTGTCAGAGAGGACACAGTTCGTAGTAATTGATGGTAAGGCTTCGACTAAAACAGAGGTGATATCGGGCGTTCCACAGGGTAGTGTTATTGCTCCTCTGCTGTTCCTTATTTACATAAACGATTTAGGGGAAAATCTAAGTAGCTCTCAGGTTGTTTGCAGATGGCGCCGTCATTTACCGTCTAGTAAAATCATCTGAAGATCAAAACCAACTGCAGAACGATCTGAATAAGATATCAGTATGGTGTAAAAATTGGCAATTGACTCTAAATAATCAGAAGTGTGAAGTCGTCCACATGGGTACGAAAAGAAATGCGTTCAACTTTGTTTACAAGATAAATCAATCAAAAGTGAAGGCCGTAAACTCCACAAAATACCTAGGAATTACTATTACTTCAAACTTAAATTGGAAAGAACACGTAGATAATATCGTGGGAAAGGCGAACCAGAGACTGCGTTTTATTGGCAGAACACTTAAAACATGCAACAGAAATACAAAAGAAACTGCATACGCTACGCTTGTCCGTCCATTTTTGGAGTATTGTTGCCCAGTTTGGGGTCCTTATCAGGTAGGTTAAACGGGGGACATCGAAAGAGTCCAAAGAAGGGAAGCTCGTTTCGTATTGTCACGATACAGGGGAGACAGCGTTACGGAAATGATACAGGCTCTGAGATCGGAATCATTACAACAACGGCGCTTATCGCTGCGGCGTGGGCTACTTGCGAAACTCCAATCGCCAACATTCTCCTCTGAATGCGAAAGTATATTGTTCACTCCCACTTAAATAGGTAGAAATTATCATCAGAATAAAATACGAGAAATCAGAGCTCGAACAGAGAGATTCAGGTGTTCTTTCTTCCCGCGCGCTATTCTAGAATGGAATGGGAGAAATAGTATAATGGTGGTTCGATGAACCCTATGCCAGGCACTTAAATGTGATTTGCAGAGTATCCCATATAGATGTAGATACATTATCTGACAATTTGTTATAATGATTTCGTCAATCCGATTCCTATGATTCTCATCGGTAGCCATACACGTTCTTTTTTCTTTTTTCTTTTTTTTCACATCACAGACACACGTGTCCAGGTTAGCATCATCGTTACGAGCTCGAAAAACTCACGTCACACATTACTGATTACCATACAGTCATCATTATACACAGGTGTTCCGCCTCCATAGCTCAGATGACAGCGTCGCTGACTAACACGCAGGGAGCCGGGTTCGATTCCCGGCTGGGGACTGGTTGTTGTATGTTGTCATCATCATCATCGGCACCCAAACCGCCCAAGAGGCGTTAAGTAAAAAGACTGACACTACGGCTGCCGCACAATCCGGTAAGGGTTCTTCCGGCCAAAACTGCCATACCATCATGTAAACACAGGTTTAATTCTTCTATCGATTTCAGTTGGCGTACGTTTTCTGCTGCTAGAAACTTCATTGTAACAAGGTGTAGCGCACGCATCGACAAAATTGAGTTACAAGACGCCATGTTAAAATGCCATGTTACACGCTATAAATCGGATTTCTTATGCTACAGAGTGTGCAGTTTGCGTTAAAGCAGCAGGAATGACGATCGAGAAATATGAAAGATATTCAGTACCGCCACTGATAGTGACAACAAAATAAAAAATTCGGAGGGTTTAGTTTTCATCTCGTCCTTGAAAGAAAATGAATTACCGCTGTTAAAGCTACGAATACGAAATCAAGCGAATCTTTTACACTGCCGGGAATAAAAATTAGTACACCGTCTTAGAGTTTCAAATTTAAAGACTTAACGTTAAAACGGTGCATATGAAGTGCATAAAATGATTTCATTTACAGATCAATAGCTCAAGAGGTACTGAAGTACCAGCTGTCGATCCATATAGAAATATCTAAATTAATGAGTGGGACAGCCTCCTTTGGAATGCGGGCGTTGATTCTGGCATCCACTTGACCGCGAAGACAGCGAATACTGCGTTGGGATACAATAGTCCACACCAGCTCTACCGGTTCACGTAGTTCTGCAAGACTTGTGGATTGTTAAATAGCACGTGTCAATCCTTTTCCCGTCGTATTCGAGATAAATTCTGAGATCGTTGCGGACAGAAAAGTCGTTGCACGTCTTGCAGGACGCCTTCAGTTTCACGCGCAGTTTGTGGACAAACATTATCTCGTTGGAACAACACATCACGTGCCCGTTACAAGGTAGTCTTGTGTAGTTCGCGCACGAACTAGTTCGGAAGAGCGCTCCCACAGGCGAACTACGCGAACTAGTTCGCAGATCCCTCGCCTCTTAGTTCGTCCGCTCCTTTTCCGAAGACTGACGGGAAACAACGAGAGGACGCGAGAGCGCGCAGAATCGCGTGATTCCCTTCTGCCAGTTGCCGTCATATCGAGCTGAGACGCAGCTCACCTGTAGTTTCATAGTTCACTGCCACAAATTTTCTTTTCTAAGGCATTCAGCAGTGTCTAAATATAACCCTCATTCCATAGTGTAAAGAAGAGAACCCAAAACTTCATTTTGTTTGCATTTATATGCGATAAATTATGCGTCAACCATATCTCTCGCCTGCATGATATTGTTGACGGGTAATAGCACACGCTTGGGCAACACTGATAATTATATAAAAAAGCTGTCATAACAAAATAAGGAGTCTTAGTAGCGATAGCAAAAGCCAGAAAGAGCGGGCGAACTAAAAAGAGAGACCTACTTCGCGGCCGAGCTGCGAACTAAAAGGAGAGCTACCGGTCGCGAAGTAAAATATGCGCGATCGGTCGCGAAGTAAAATATGCGCGATCGGTCACTAAGTAAAATATGTGCAATCGGTCGCGAACTAAAATATGTGCAATCCGTCGTGAACTATTATGCCAAACGTATTTCGCTTCTCAGTTCGTTGGATTCTTTTCCGAAGACCGACGGGCAATAGCGAAAGGGCGCGCAGCAGAATTAAAAATCAAGTGTTTGCCTTCTGCTAATGAGAGCCATTTCGAGGTGAGCGTCTGTCTGCTAGATTACATGGTTCAATGCTACAAAACTTCTGTTTTGAACTGTTCTACACTCTGCAATATCTGACTAATAAATTCCATAATGCCAAGATATAGAGATAACTCTAAACTTAAACGTGAGGAATTATCCACAAACTGTTTCTTTTGGTTTGCGTGATATCGTTAGAGGCTCAAGCAGCAAGCGCTTGAAGCAGCTAGTTGGGGGAACTTGTCCCTCCACCTGCATGCGCAGACCACGCCGCTCAGCCGTTACTGGGAGCGGACGAACTAAAAGAACGAACTACTTCGCGGCAGAGCCGCGAACTAAAGTGAGCGCACCCGATCGCGAACTATTATGCGCAAGACTATTGCAAGGATGGCAAAAGAACGGGTCTTACAACATCCTGTACGCACTGTGCGCTGGCCAGCGCTCCCTCCAGAAACACGGAAGGTTAACCAGAGTTGCAGCTTATCGCACACCACACCATAAGGCCTGCAGTGTGTGTTGGACGAATGCACTCTACGACACAGCGCTCGCTAGGTTATTCAGACGTGCACAAATACAAATTCTGCTAGCAATCAGTTATGAAGAAAACTCAGTGGATACAAACTCACAGACATCTCCACGGAAACTGCCGGATTCGAAAGAACCTAAACCAGTCATTGGGACACGTTTCATATATCGGTTTTCTGCGGACAGCTAGATCACTTCCTACGAATGCCGAGGTAGTTACTTAAAAAATACATGGTCACTTCCTTCACCTGAAGTAGTAAAATATCCGAGCAAAGCTTCGTCTCTCTTAATAGTGGACGGGATACGAGACACTAATTTCCCCCCATCACTTCTTTTTGTTTCAGGATATTAAATTAACGAATTTAAGAAAGTTGTTTATGTGAACAACTGTGTCCAAGACGCTACCAACCCGATGAATTACGATCGGATTGTGAGATGTTCCGTTCGCGGAGAGGGTTTAAAAAGTATTGATGGAGCATAAAATGTTCAAATGTTTGTAGAGCTTATGGGACTTAACTACGGGGTCATCAGTCCCTAAACGCCGGCCGCGGTGGCCGAGGAGACTGAGGCGCTCCAGTCACGGTTGCACGGCCACTACGGTCGGGGGTTCGAATCCCCCCTAGGGCATGGATATTTGTGCCATCTTTAGTATAAGGTAGTTGATAAGTAGTTTGTAAGTTTAGGGACTGATGACCCCGTAGTTAAGTCCCATAAGCTTAACAAACATTTGAACATTTAGTCCCTAAACTTAAACTACTTATGAACTAGCTACTATTAAGGACGGCACAAATATCCATGCCCAAGGAGGGGGGGATTCGAACCCCCGACCGTAGTGGCCGTGCAGACCGTGATTGACGCGCCGCAGACCGCTTGACCACCGCGGCCGGTTGGAGCATAGTTTATCGACTTCAAGCTTGAAACATTCAACCTCGAACTGAAAAATCACCCCTCATTGTCGATGACCAAAGCAACACGTACACTGACGCAATTTTCGCACGTCACGTTGATAATTTGGAAGCAAAGAAGTACATATCTCAAACCATTGATGGGTATCACTAATGAGCAATAATACTACGTATATTAACTCGTTTTTTTTACTTTCTTCCCATATATTAACACATTAGTTATGTAGGTAACTATTTGATTCTTTCTAAAAAAAACTCCATTATCTGAACTACAACTTCTGAAAATAAAGTTGTCCTTTAACATTAACGAAGATGAACTATTAACTATAGCTACCTTACTTTCCTTCCGAATAGTCTTCTCTCATTACTATACACCGCTGAGCTCTGCGATACATGTCCTGGAAACTTTGTATGAGGTCTTCCTCACAACAATTCGTTGGATGTCAGGAATATCATCAAATCTCTTTCCTTTCAAAGCGAGTTTGAGTCGAAGGAATAGGAAGAAGTCTGGAGGACTGAGGTCCGTTGAGTATGGTGGATGTTCAAGTTGTATGCGTTTGTAAGGTCTATGGGACTTAACTACGGGGTCATCAGTACCTAAACTTACAAACTAGCTAATACTAAGGACAGCACAAATATCCATGCCCGAGGGGGGATTCGAACCCCCGACCGTAGTTCAAGTTGTACCAACCGCTTTTTTGCCAGGAACTGTTTCACGATATTGGCTGTGTGTGTGAGAGCGTTGTGGTGCCACGTTAACATCCAACATACTCGCCGGATCTCAGTCCTCCAGACTTCTTCCTATTCTCTCGACTCAAACTCGCTGTGAAAGGAAAGAGATTTGACGATATTGCTGACATCAAATGAAACGTGACGAGGCTTTTCAAAACCATCCCAAAGGAAGAACTTGTGCAAAGTTTTCAGATCTACATCTACATAGATACTGTGCAAATCACATTTAAGTGCCTGCCAGAGGGTTCATTAACCACCTTCATAACTCTTCTCTACCGTTAAATTCTCTAATAGCGCGCGGGAAGAAAGAACACCTAAATTGTTCCGTTTTCGATCTGATTTCTCTTATTTTATTGGGATGGTCATGTCTCCCTAAGTAGGTGGGTGCTAACAAAATATTTTCACATTCAGAAGTAAATGTCGGTGATTGAAACTTCACAAATAGATCACGCCACAATGAATAGCGTCTTTCTTTTAATGATTTCCACCCCAATTCGTGCAACATTTCCGTGACGCTGTCCGCCCCCGTAGCTCAGCGGTATCGTCACTGACTACCACGCAGGAGGCCCGGGTTCGATTCCCGGCAGGGGACTGGGTGTTGTGTGTTGTCCTAATCATCATCATCTCATCATCATTGGCACGTAAGTCGCCCACGCGGCGTCAAAAAAAAGGACTTACACTAAGGCGGCCGAACAAACCCGCAAGGGTTCTCCCGGCCAAGAAAGCCATACGCTCATTTCCATTTATTTCCGTGACGGTTTCCCCCCGTAACGTGATAAAACAAAACGAGCTGCCCTTCTCTGAACCTTCTCAATATCTTCCGTCAGTCCCACGTGGTGAGGGTCCCACAATGGGCAACAGTACTCCAGGAGAGGACGCACAAGTGTGATGTAGGCAGTCTCTTTGGTGGAGCTGGTGCATCTTCGAAGCGTTCTGCCAATGAAACGTAATCTTTGGTTCGCCTTCCCCACAATATTTTCTGTGTGTTCTCTCCAGTCAAAGTTGTTCGTAATTGTAACTCCTAGATATTTAGTAGAATTTACGACCTTAAGGTTTGACTGATTCATCGCGTAATTGAAGTTCAGCGGATTTCTTTTAGTGGTCAGGTGTATTACTTCACACTTTTCTTTATTTAGTGTCAATTGCCAATTTTCACACCATGTAGAAATTTTGTCTAAATCGCTAAGCAGTTGCTTTTGATCCTCTGTTGACTTCACTAACCGATAAACGACATCATCATACGCGAATAGTCTAAGGGAGCTATTCAGATTGTCTCCTAAATCGTTTATAAACACAAGGAAGAGAAGGGGACCTATGGTGTATCGCAGAGTCCACCGCTATATAGTTATGTGAGATGACTATTTCGAAGGACAGTAAGGTTATGTAGTTCACAATTCATCTACTCTAACGTTACAGACTATTCGTCAAACTTTATTGTCAGAGGTTGTATTTCCCGTTATGGAAGTCGTTCACATGGAGATGACTATGCCCTGTGGGTCAATAAAATATTTACACTTTAAAAACAATTTCTATCTCTATAAGTTCATCCATGTTATATGGTCTGCCTCTGAGGTTTGCGACTTTATTTTAAATTTTAAACATTTATGAAATAATTTTACTGCAGCAGTCAGATGGCAGATTGCTGCCGAAACGAGTCGTGCTAATAAAATACATAAGTGACTACTGCAATAAAATTGTTTTATTAAAACAAATTCTCTCTCCTCTGCGATGTAACGTAATTGTGGGGATGGGGGAATGACGTACGACAATCGTTTTCCCGATTTTATTTACACAAATGGTAGTTGATCTGCAGTGGCTCTGAAAGGTCTGACTGGTGAAATACTTGAAAGAATTTATATATGGCAAAACTTTATTAATTATTATGCAGTCGTACAGTACAGTGAATCCTGATTAAATATTTTTTGCGATTTTATTCCTGTGTTGACAGTTATTGAGACACTTGCTCATTAATTTCTGATTATTATAAATTTCCTGGTTAGTTTTCTGTTCAAATGTTTGTACAGTCTGTGGGACTTAACTACGGGGTTATCAGTCCCTAAACTTACAAAGTACTTATGAACTACTTACGAACTAGGACGGCACAAATATCCATGCCCCAGGGGGGATTCGAACCCCCGACCGTAGTGGCCGTGCAGACCGTGACTGGAGCGCCTTAGTCTCCTCGGCCACCGCGGCCGGCGTTAGTTTTCTCACACGTTTTCATGCGTTATTGTGTGGATGGTAATTAGGTAGAACAACATATTGCAAAATGGAGGAAAGCAACATGGAACACCGCTTTCTTTCATAAAATTCATTTAGTCGGTCAGATTAGCTCCATTTACTGAAATAGTCCATTTCGAACCACAGTAGTAAGTAGCCATTGTTTGGCACTTACTCTGTTTCATTATGGCATAGAGCGCAACGCTCGGTTGCAAACGGATCCAAGAAGCCGGTCTCTGCTTTCTCTTTTGAATCCTCTCTATTCTGTGATTAGGCCGGCCGCGGTGGCCGAGAAGACTGAGGCGCTTCAGTCACGGTCTGCGCGGCCACTACGGTCGGGGGTTCGAATCCCCCCTCGGGCATGGATATTTGTGCCGTCCTAGTTCGTAAGTAGTTCATAAGTAGTTTGTAAGTTTAGGGACTGATAACCCCGTAGTTAAGTCCCATAAGCTGTACAAACATTTGAATTTGATTTTTTCTGTGATTAGGGTTTAACCTCCCGTCAAGAGTGATCGAAAGAAGTCTGGAAAGGAGGAGTTGGGCGGGTGGGCAGGGCAGTGGTATCCAAGGGGTATGAGAAAGAGAGAGCAGTGGAAGAGGTGAGGAAATTACGAGGCGTGTCCAGAAAGTAAGTTACGTTTCAATTTATCTCCGCTGCAGCGCTGCGATTGCAGTTCCGCACTTGCGCTGTAGACGATGTGTATAAAGGAGAAGAACGTGCGCCATTTGGAGATCGCTGTCAGTTACGTACGCTTTGTTGTGCTTGTTTGAAACGTCGGCGTTCATTGAAAATCCCGCCGCCTGTGAAATCAGGTCGGTGATTCGGTTTCTGAATGTGAGAAAAGTGAAACCAAGTGAAATTTATCGGCAAATTTGCGATGTTTGCGGACCAAATGAGATGAGTGTTCAATGGCGTGCATAGTGATGTGCACGATGAAGAACGAAGTGGGCGTCCACCTTTGTTTATAGAAGAACTGGTTCACGCGATTGATGACAAGATCCAGGAAAACCGTAGGTTTACAATTAGTGCTCTCGCTATGGACTTCCCCAAAATTTCACGATCACTTATGTTTCGAACTGGTTGAATACACAGGCGGCAGAGTTCTATGAAGAAGGTATACAAAACCTGGTGCCACGCTATGACAAATGCCTGCAAAATTTCGGCAGTTATGTGTAAAAGTAGTTTAAGCGTTGTAGAATTCTGTGCAATAAAAATTTATGCTGTATCTGTGTACAATTTCATTTTATTACCAAACGGAACTTACTTTCTGCACACGCGTCGTATATTTGGAAGGCTAGATACTTATCTGGATCTCAATGTATGGCTGAGTTAGTCAATGGAATTTGCATTTGTTTCCGTTCGTAGAAACGGTTCGATGCGTTTGTAACGGCGAGGTAGAAAAACGGTATTCGTGATCGGAGAAAAACAATGAGGTTATTAAAATCTATTTCGAAGATAGCGTACGATATGCGAATGCTTTCTCATGCAGATTTTTTAGTATTTTCATAACTGGCAGAAATTTTTTATGAACTAGAGGTGCGCCAACTCCAGAGTCGAATCACATTGGATCTCAATTACCTCCATTTATATTTTTTTATATATATAGTCTATAGTTATAGTACAAATGTAAGAAAAGAAAGCAATCTCATGTTCCGATTACTTAAAATCTTCAAAACCTTGATTTAAACTCATTTCCGAACTCAAGATTTTTCTATATGTGTATGTCGGACAAAGGACGATGGTCACAATCGTAGACGACGGGAATTACACACAATAATTAATATACAAGCCACCCCGAATTAAACCATTTCAGAGGTGACTGGGGCGCTCCAGTCTCGGTCAGCACGGCCACTACGGTCGGGGGTTCGAATCCCCCTCGGGCATGGATATTTGTGCCGTCTTAGTTCGTAAGTAGTTCATAAGTAGTTTGTAAGTTTAGAGTCTGATGGCCCTGTAGTTAAGTCCCATAAAAAAATTAAAAAAAAGCATTTCATGAAGATGAGCAAATGGGGGAACCAATTTTGTTAAACAATAAAAATGCATCCCATTGACTGTTAAGTTAATGTAATCTGAATCAACAAGCATTCATCCACTCACACGCGCGAAGCAAAGCGTAACTCACCCAACTCAGCGTGCTGATACGAAGCAGAAGCAGGCGCCGTTATCGTAGGCGAAATTTAGCGAACCAGGATGTACCACACAACACAAGGAAAATAAACTTCGTAGGTGGCTCTGGTCTGTCTTTCTTTACTTGAGATGGTACGCGATAATAACGAGATTAATTTCCATTTAAATAAAATCGTGAGCATGCAGACTTACTGCGAAACACGGCACGTGTCTGCTACATTACATCATTACATATTCGCACCCCACTGAAGGCGAAGTGCTTAAAGGTCGTATTCATTTCAACAAAAATCAACGGAATCATAGATTACGAAGATTGCACAATAGTTAGGCACTGGTATGGGAGCAGTGGCGAGAACTCAAGTGACTAGCTATAAACCCTTTAAGTCGGAACCACGTGGTTCCGAAAACCAGTAAAAATTACAAAATTCAATTTACGAAAAATAAAGATAAATAGCTACGGCATGCAACCCTTAGAAATGCGTAAGATATCACAAAAAAACTAAAGAAATACAGTTAGACGCGATTGGGAAGGTTTTATACGGATGTACGAAGTCCAGTATTCAAAAATCAGAAAACTGGAATAAATTCCAAGTCGGAGTAAATTAGCTAATAAATATGGCATGCAGCCCCTAGAAATACGTAGTATTTCATAAGCAAGCTAATAAAGGGGGTCTTACAAGGCTAGAAGAGAATTTACTGACGGAGTCTGCACGCAAAGTACAAGTTTGGAGGCGAAACAGCAATTTAAAATAGACGGAGAGGAGATCGCGATGTACTAATGGAAATCAGAAAGATACATGCGTAATTTCTGGCCTGAAGGGCATAGAAACAGACACAGGGGTAGTTGAAGGCTTTATTCTAAGAACACACCACGTGGAGTACATATCACTCGCTGAAAGAGAAAACGGAAAGGAATATTTCACATGCACTATACTGAATAAAAATATTCCCGCACATTATTCGCATCCCACAAAGCTAGAAAGAAATTAAACCGAGTTCGTACACCGCCATCTAGTCTCACAAGGTTACCGATTCTCAGCCGTTATCAAACTGAATTAGTTACATATTCACCGCGTTTACCTACGCAAAATCACCGAAATGAAATCGAATACACTTCCGTACATGATTGGAAAAACTAATTCCGAAAAATGAACCTAAGTTCTGAAGTCTTGAACAAAGCAGACCACGAATCGCTACCATCTCAAGGGAGGAAAGGAAATCAAAACATCTTACCAGGCGAAAGCGCAGCCACAGAGTTTAGAATCGGCCCGTGAGACCCCCGCCACCCACCGGAAATCCGTAAAAACCCAAGAAAAACGAGGTGGTGGGGAGAGCTTAGACTCACACGACCTACCGAGGCTCGCTACCGGGCATTGCCAACCCAACTTGTAGCCAAAGGGTGGAGGAACCTCTTTGGTAGCATCAAAATCAGAGGTTGGTAAAGACTACCTGTCGACACGAAGCCAGAGAAACACCAGTAGCGAGCAGCCAGCAGCCGACGACGAAAATTCTCATATATACACTCAGCTGTTTATTATTTTTCAATCTTCTACCGGTTTCGGTTATAAACCACCTTCAGGGAAGAGAACTACACAGACTGATCAAACAGGTGCATTATATGCCTCCTTATACATACTGGCATGCATGTCACACAATAAAAATAAATAAGACGTCACTAGGCGTCAAGTCTTGATTAAAAACATAAAAGCAATGCCAGGCTCTGTGATGGTGAACCAAGGTCTATTACAAGCGAACCTAACAACTATTTTATTTTTGGCTGATGTGTTCAATAGTTGTTAGGTTCTCTTGTAATAGACCTTGGTTCACCATCACACAGCCTGGCATTGATTGTATGTTTTTAATGAAGACTTGACGCCTAGTGACGTCTTATTTATTTTTATTGTGTGACATGCATGCCAGTATGTATAAGGAGGCATATAATGCACCTGTTTGATCAGTCTGTGTAGTTCTCTTCCGCGAAGATGGTTTATAACCGAAACCGGTAGAAGATTGACAAATAATAAACAGCTGATGGTTTACAGTGTGCATTTCCTCAAATATCTTATGGCTGTTGAACCTCATCTCAATATAAATTTGAATATACACTCAGACTCCCATGCTAGAAGATTCTCATACATGCACATACAGAATAAAGCAAGTACACATTCTCACAGGGGCAGTGGCGTCACGGAGAAACCGTTCATCTTGACACATTCATAGACACAATGATAAATTATTAGCATAATAAAATCCCAGCAATGTTACAGTAACTAACATATAAAAACATGAAATGAAGTGCTATTCCTCATGCCTCCGAACAAAAGGGGTTTTCGTTTAGCAAAACACCCGTCTAGTGAACTTAGATAAATTACAGAGTTAAAAACCTAGGGAAGACGGCAGACAGCCGTCTTTTTACTACCTTGTACTAAAGATGACACAAACATCCATGCCCGAGGGAGGATTCCAGCTCTCGACGGGGAACGGCCCCGCGCATCGTAGCATTGCTCCTGAATGCGCTCGGCCGCGGCCCGGAATATTCCCTCATTGATTTGGGCTAATCTCGGAAAGCATAAATCAGGATGGTCGGAGGCGGGTTTGAACCGCCGTCCTCCCAAATGCTACTCCAGTGTTTTACCGCTGCGCCACCCGCGCTCGGTTTTTTTCCAGCTGAAGTTTCAATTTGACATCGTATACATGTTTTATGGAGACCTAGCAAGAGTGGCTAGCGGGAAAATGTAAGTCCGTAGAGTACAGACTGGTACTGCATACAGCAAAGTTAAAAAGGCGTTTGGAGGAAAGAAAATCAGTTGTACGAATATCAAGACCACAGACGGAAAAAAGTATTGGCCAAAGAAGGGAACGCTGAAACATGGGATAAATATACAGAAGAGCTGTGTGAGGGAAGTGTCGATATAGAAGATACTACATAACGAGAATAATTTGATGGGGTACTGAAGAAACTAAATCGCAACAAGGATCCTGGGACAGACAACATTTCCTCAGAGCTACTGATATCATTGATAGTCAACCATGACAGACTATTTCACATTGTATGCAAGATCTATAAGACACGCGATATACCTTCAGACTTTATAAACAAATGTTATAAATCCAATTTTTAAAAAATGAATAAATAGATAAAAAATAAAATTAGAAAGTGAAGGATGTCTGAAGATTACAGAACTATCTGTTTTATAAGTCATGATTGAAAATTTGTAAACCGAATTATTTACAGAAGAATGGAAAAATTGCTAAAAGCTGATATCAGAGAAGATCATTTTGGATTTAACAGAATTTCAGGAACACGGCAGGCAGTATTACAACTTATTTTAGAAACTAGCTTTCCGAAGGTCAAACCTACCATTATACGCTCTGTAGATTTAAAGATAGCTTTTGACTGTGTTGACAGGAAAACACTCGAATTTGAAAGGTAGAAGGGGTAAAATATAGAGAACGGAAAATACAAACAACTTGTACAAAAACCAGAGAGAAGTCATAGAGGCCGAAGTGTATTAAATCTTTAGATTGATCAAGCTGTGAAAGAAAGCAAGGAGAAATTTGAAAAACGGAATTAAAGTTCAGAGAGAAAAATAAAGACTTTGCAGGTTTTCCCATGATGTTATAATTCTGTCGGAAACAATAAATGACCGGGAAGAGCAATTGGACTGAATGAACAGTGTCTTATGAAAAGCGTATAAGGTGAACATAAAAATGGCCGCGGCAGAATAGCCGTGCGCACTAAGGTGCCCAGCTGCGGCGCGCGTGACCGTTCTCCGTCGGGGGTTCGAGTCCTCCCTCGGACATGGGTGTTTCTGTAGTTCTTAGCACAAGTTACTTTAAGTTAGTGTAAACAGTTTCTAACCCTAGGGACTGAAGACCAACGTAGTTAAGTCCCTTAGATTTACAAACACTTGAATAAACTGTTCAAATGTTAGTAAAAAAATGTTCAAATGTTTGTAGAGCTTATGGGACTTAACTACGGGGTCATCAGTCCCTAAACTTACAAACTGCGTATGAACTAGCTAATACTAAGGACGGCACAAATATCCATGCCCGAGGGGGGATTCGAACCCCGACCGTAGTGGCCGTGCAGACCGTGACTGACGCGCCGCAGAACGCACGGCCACCGGGGCCGGCTTGTTAGTAAATCTATGGGACTTAACTGTTTGGTTGTTACTCCCTAGTTTACAAACTACTTTAACTTAGTTTAATTCCTTAGGGTAGTTTAACTTAGTTTAACTACCCTAAGGACAACACACACAGCCGCGGTGGAGTAGCCGAGCGGTCTAAAGCGTCTCGCTGCGGAGCGCGCGGTTGCTCGCCATGGAGGTTCGAGTCCTCCCTGGGGCATGGGTGTGTGTGTTTGTCCTTAGGTTAGTTTAAATAGGTTTAAGTATTTTGTAAGCTACGGACTGATGACCACGCAGTTTGGTCCGATAGATTTACAAACATTTGAACAACACACACACACACACACCCACGCCCGAGGGAGGACTCGAATCCCCGACGGCGTACGGCCGCGCAAACCGCAACACGGCGCCTCAGTCCGCAAGGCTATTCTGCCGCGCCATTTGAACATACAAAGAGCAATGCAATAGTAATGGAATGCAGCACAAATACATCAGGTTATGCTGACAAAATTGGAATCGAAAATGAGATAATATAAAGACAGTACACCTGTTTTGTTATTTGGGCAGGAAATAACCTATTATGGCTGAAGCAGAGGAGTTATAGAACGGAAACCGGCAATAGAAAGAAAAGAATTTACTAATTAAAGTCTTAAGTCTTGTCTGAAGGCATTTGTCTGCAGAGTAGCTTTGTACGGAAGTCAAACGTGGGATTCAGTCGAAAAGATAGTAGAAGCTATTGAAATATGATGCTACAGGTTAGGGTGCAAATCTTACTCAGTTAGAAATATTAGAAATTAAGACAGATGTATGTATCCCCAAAGCTTTTATTGAATGAGCAGACTCAATTCAGTTATTCCCCCCTTTTGGATTATGGGTGATACGACTTCAAATTCTACTCTTAAGTATAATTTCATTTCCAATGTATATTTATCCATGTGGTTGTAAGTTCTGCGCTGTTGAATTTGGTAATCCATTAAAACTTTGTTAAAGTTGTCACAAAGATAATCTGTATGTTTAAGTCAAGAATCGATAGTCGGAGTTTATGACATGTTTACCTTTGGGTTGTTTACCATCTTTGGGATCAGTAATGAGTTAAGTACTTTAAAATGGGCTTATAACCCGAAACCTAGGGTGTACAGTACCAATGAAGTTTGTGAAACAAGGTTAAAAATGTTTCTTTTATTGTAATTCAGTGTTTCACCAAGAACCACCAGTTCAGTCAATTAAAATGAATGCTGAAGATTAGAAGGGTAGATCGCGCAATTAATGAGGAGCTACTGAACGGAGTTGAGGAAAAATATATTTCTGGCATATCTTGACTAAGAGAAGGGATGGGTGATTGGTAGGACACATTGTTAGACATCAAGGAATAGTCAATTAAATATTGGAGGAAAGTGTGTGAGGTAGGGGACGGGGTAAAAATAGGGGTAGATTCAAATGGATTGGGATTACCACAAACCGGGGTCTCGCGCGATACTTTGTGATCCTGGATGCAAATTCGTCGACCTCCGCTATCGGCTCAAGAAAAGTAGGAGACCCCTAAGTGAGGCGTGCACCACACTCAGGATGCGGCTACTTGGGTAGTGGCGTGTACACGAGGGATTTTAGGTTAGAGAAATCCCTCCACAAGCCCGATTAAACGCCTGCTCATTCCGGACATAGCAGCGCTATGTAGAACAGAACGGAAAAAGACAAGGGTAAGATAGTAACAGTTAACTACATCAGCGTCTAAGGCAAGATCACAGAATTGTTCATACTTTTAAATAGTCACAATGGCCCTGTAGTACTAGGGGCCGTAAGTTGTTTGAAACCAGATGGCAATAGTAACGAAATCCTAAACTCAGGCTGGAACGTAAACCGCAGAGGTAGGTTGAACAATAAAAAGTTTGAGTACTGTGGGCAGGGTGAAGGTGGGAATGTGTATCTGACGGGAGGCATGCTTAGGTAGCCCTTGAAGGTGCGATGATCACTGTGTCCCCAGTGGTGTAGGGGTCAGCGCAACTCAAAATGTTCAAATGTCTGTAAATCTATCGGACCAAACTGCGTGGTCATCAGTCCGTAGCTTACAAACTACTTAAACCTAGGTAAACTAACCTACGGACAAACACACACACCTATGTCCCAGGGAGGACTCGAACCTCCACGGCGAGCAACCGCGCGCTCCGCAGCGAGGTGCTTTAGACCGCTCGGCTACTCCACCGCGGCTCAGCGCAACTGCCTAGAAAGCAGGAGACCCGGTTTCGAATATGAAATAAAAGAGGAAGACTGTTTAATGCGATAAAAATACGATTCCATAGAGTAAAATTATTACAGATCCCGAATGTGAAATAATTTGGACGAAGGTCAGGGTTAAAAGTGGCTCCAAGATGAATATTGGATGTTTTTATAGACTACCTGGTTCAGCACCAGTAGTGACGGAAAATCTGAAGGAAAACTTGGGAAATATTTCCCATAGATTTACTAATCATGTTATGGTTTTAGGTGGAGATTTGAACATATTGTACATAGACTGAGTGACTCTGGTGTTTAAGACGAGTGGCAGGGACAGTGAATCGAGTAAAATTGTTGTAGGTGCTTTATCTGAAAATTACCTCGTCTTAAACGGAGAAACGACACGCGGAGATAACATCTTAGTCTTGCTGATGACAAACAGACCCTAACGTTTTGACCCAGATAGCGCAGAACCGGGAATCTGTGATAATGGGGCAGTTACAGCATCACTGGATACGTCTGTAAACAAAAATGCCAAGAAAGGAAGAGAGACGAAAGACAGATTCCAGAGTTCTTGTCGATACTGCATAAAGTTTCACCTCCAGTACTGACTGTGTTCACTATCAGTGGACAACATTGAAGAACACAATAAAATACGCTTTAGACAAATATGTGCCGTGAAAAATTCTACGAGATGGAAGAGATCTACTATGATTCAACAACAGAGTTAGGAAAAGTGCTACAGAAGGAGAGACAACTTCACTGCAAATTTGAACGTAGCCAGAAAGCCACGGACTAGAAAAAAATAAACCAAGCCAAAATTAGCACAAAAAGTGTCATGCGTGATGCGTTCAATGACTCGGAAGTATAGTTCTGTGTACCGACTTGGCATAGAATTCTAAGAAGCTGTAACATTCCATGGCTAAACGCTGTACGAGAATTACGACTTTTTCCGAAGCTGTTTCACCAAGGAGGATAGAACTGCATTTCCTCCTCTAAACCGTCGCACGAACGGCAAAATGCCGGATTTCAAAATAAATAGGGATAGAAAATAAACAAGAGTCGATGAACAGAGGAAAGGCCACTGGACTTGATGGAATACCAATTCGATTTTACACAGAGTATGCGAATAACTTGCCCCCTTTGTAGCAGCAGTGTACCACAACTCTCTAGAAGAGCGAAGTGATCATAATGACTGTTAAAAAAGCAGGTCATTTCGGTCTTTAAAAAGGGTCGCCGAACAAATACGTGTCTATATTTCTGATGTCGGTACATCTAATAATTGTGGAACTTGTTCTATAAACGAGTATTATGACATTTCTGCAGACGAGAAATGTCATCTGTAGTTATCAACGTGGTTTTCAAAAGCAACCATCATGTGAAACCCAGATCCACGAGACCCAGAAAGCAGCAGGTACAGGATCCCAAGTAAACGGCATGTTTCTTGACCTCCGCAAGACGATCGATACGCTTCAGCACTGTTTCCTAATGAACGAAATGAAAGCCTACAGGATAACAGGTCATTTGTGTGATTCGACCTAGGAATTTCTAACAAATAGAAAACAGAACGTTATTCTCAACGGAAAGAAGTCTTTCGAAGTGAAAGTGATCTTTCGCGGGCGTCAAGGAAGTTCAAAAATTCAAATGTTTGTAGAACTTATGGGACTTAACCACGGGGTCATCAGTCCCTAAACTTACAAACTACTTATGCATTAGTTAAGACTACGGACGGCACAAATATCCATGCCCGAGGGGGGATTCGAACCCCCGACCGTAGTGGCCGTGCAGACAGTGACTGGAGCACCTCAGTCCCCTCGGCCACCGCGGCCGGCGTCAAGGAATTGTTTTAGGACCATTACTGTTCACAATATACACCGCAGGAAATAAACACTAGTAGGGCAGAGTGGAACTAATTGAATGGAGGGGGCATATGAATAATTGTGTTTTTTCCCACACGCCGCAACAACAGCAAAGTGGAGACGCCATTATGTGAGTGTTTCTTGTTGTTGGAGGTTTTGTATGTCCAGTGAACATTTCTATTTCCTTTTTTGAGTCCAGAAATTTACGCAAGAATTATTTAATGTGTAGAATTTAAGTGGCTCACAACTGGTTATTGCATGGTTTATAAAACTTGCATGCTATTCGCTAGGATTTTCCTGTAGTTTGTAAGAAATGAAAGGCATGAAATAAGTTGATACGGTCTAGGCTTCGAATCCCCCCTCGGGCACGGATATTTGTCCCGTCCTTAGTATTAGCTAGTTCCTAAATGGTTTGTAAGTTTAGGGACTGATGACCCAGTAAAGTCCCATAAGCTCTACGAACATTTGAACATTTAAAATAAGTTGAGGCATGATACTGGGTCCTCCCTACGTCACGTTGTGACTTGTTCTGCCATCCATTTGCGCAGACGGGAACTATTTCACAATAGCGTTTAAGTGTACTTTGGGGCTATTTAAGTAATTAAGAACTGGGCTTTATGAACAATGGTGGAAAACTGAATGAATACGAGGTAAATTGCATTTACAAAGACTTTATGGTTTTTAGTGCTATTGTAATAAATTATTCCTTAATTTTCTTCAGATATTGAGAACCTATAAACGTAAAGGAGGCAGAATGGAATGGGACGAGTTGTCTATCAAGGAGTCAGTTGAAGCAGCGATGAAAGACAGTGAAACTTATGGAGTGCCTTATACGAATTTGTACCAACGTTATCTAAAATAAAAATATAAAGTTATGGATAACAGTAAATTTTACCAAGAAGAAAATGCGGCCGGCCGCGGTGGCCGAGGGGACTGAGGCGCTTCAGTCACGGTCTGCACGGCCACTACGGTCGGGGGTTCGAATCCCCCCTCGGGCATGGATATTTGTGCCGTCCTAGTTCGTAAGTAGTTCATAAGTAGTTTGTAAGATTAGGGACTGATGACCCCGTAGTTAAGTCCCATAAGACTTACAAGCATTTGAACATTTTTTTGAAGAAAATGCATGTGGTAACACGGTTGGACATCCACATATACAGGGTGTCCCATTTATCTTGACAACCTAAAATATCTGTGGAACAACAACAGCTATTGTAAAACAACTTACACCAGTATCAATGTAAGGCAGGGGATCATGAATTAAAATATTTCAAAACATTCTAAAACTAAATCATATGTGTCTTGGCCCACTTTAGGTTACGGTAGTAACACTAAAAGTGGGCCTTTGCGATCGTCTTTTGACAGCTCGAAATTTAAATGAAAATAACGGCGTAACTATTCATCTGACACGAAAATTGAATAACCGAATTTTTAGAGGAGAAAATTCTCTACAACTTTGCTCTGTTATGTTTTTTCATATCTCGTAGCGTTACAAAGATATTTGCATAAATAACGGCGATTTTGGGATGTTTATCTGTCCGTAACGTGTTCCGTGTTTTTAAGACGAACCGTTCAACCAATCAGCACCAAATTTTACAGACATGATTGTAGGTCGACATAGACCAGAACCTCCCTTTTTCAAAATTTTCGGAGAAAAAAATACGGTAGTAATACCAAAAAAAGCCGTTTGTAATTGTAATTGCAAACGAACCGTTCATCTGACACGAAAATTGAATAACCTAATTGGTAGAGGAGAAAATTCTCTACAACTTAGCTCCCTTATGTTTTTTTTCATATCTCGTATCGTTTGAGACATATTTGCAAAAATAACGGAGATTTGACACCCACCATTGAATTAACGAAAACCAGCCGTTCGGAGATGTCACGTGACATTTCTCGTCCAGAACTCTCTCTGGCATATGCCATCTTGCGTTGCGTATTTGATGATTTTCTTATTGTAACTTACACGTTGTCATTTCAAAGCAATGGCGCACTGAAGAATTAACAAAAAGACATCGTTCTTCGTACGATAAATGATAATCTAGTGTTTACAAATGGCATATTAGCATCAGTCAACAACGGCCATCAATAGTATAATATTAAAGGACTCATCTTTCGATTGATAGCTGTAGCCTAGGGGGCAGTCTGCGTCGGGCAGCGACGCGGAGAGGAGGGACCTGTTTACGTCCCGCCGCAGCGTGCGCTTCGCGGTGTGTACGTGCTTCAGCAGCTTTCGCGCGTGTAAGTGATTTTCGATTATCATGGCCAACTCATACAGGAAATCGACACTGAAATTCACCTTCGCGGCCGAATATGCACGACCGAAAGCGCTAGAAGTGGAACGATTTCTTAGAGAAGATGTAAAGATCCCTTGTACCGACCTTATTGGAATCCACCTCTCCATTGTGAGCAGCGTGGTTTACGTTAAACTAGTAAATGAAGCTGCATGTAACGCGATATTAGAGCGAGCGAAAGACAGACTTAAATTTCGACATAGTGACGGTAACATTGGCCCAGTGAATGTGGATCATGCGGGTCTCGGTCTCCGAACGATTCGCATATTCGAACTCCCTTTCGAACTGCCGGCAGAAGAAGTAGAGATTGCTCTCAGGCCTTATGGAAAAGTCCTCAGCCACGTTGCAGAGAAGTGGACACAATTTACCACCTACCCGGTGCTAAATGGAGTCCGGCAGGTACGCATAGAACTCACTAAACATGTGCCATCCTACCTTAACATTGCAGGATGCCGAGCCATCGTAATATATGACGGACAACCGAAGACCTGTTCGGGTTGTGGCAAAGAAGGCCATATCCGATCAGAATGTCTACAACGAAGGATTGCCCAACTTCCGTCTACGGATCCACTGCCTGCTACCACATCGACAATCCTGCCTCTTACATATGTAGCGGCAGTACGAGGAGACACCGGACAGAGCCACGAGCCTGAACTACCGCAGGATCTTTCACAAATGACGGTGTCAGGACGAGAAGAGGAGGAACGACTGACAACCAACATGGTCCCCCCTCCCGCTCCACCGGTGCAGGAAACAGTCGAAGAGAAGAACTATGACAAAATGGAAGTGGATCAGTTGGTAGTGCCTACGGGCGCCTTTGTACCTGATCGGCGAAACTCAATTCCGTCGTCTGACACGGAAACACATCCTCGAAAACAGCGGTCTCCAAAGAGGCATAAGAAGCGAAAGAAGTCTTCATCCGATGAGGCATCGACACAATCACAAGACAACGAGGCCTCTCCCTACCACACTGACCTGGTGACCAATGATTCAACGACGAATTGTACCATGTCCTCTACGACAGGCCCCGACACAGCTCCGCACACACAAAGTGTGCGGGTGACGCCTTACGATCAACACGACGAACGGCGCCTCGAGTACAGCGAAGGGCCAGAAAAGGCCTCGGAAGACGCAAGCACTCATCCGATGGCATGGGCAGACGATCTTGACCCTGGGTCTTCTGCCGAGGATGCAGCGTCAACTGCCACCTCGGCCACACACGACATCCAAAACGTTTAGCGCAGTGATGGGGCGACTTGACGTGGTCGTTCTTCTGCTGCGACTACGCCGCTTCCCCGAGTAGTAATGAGTGTCCCACTAATTGCAGACCAACCGCAAACTTACAGAATGACTTCCATCATTCTTAACATGATCAGTTCACGTGTCAAAATTCAACTACTACGTGACATGCTCCGGGCGGCTGACGTGGATGTTGCGTTAATGCAAGAAGTTCGAGTGGACGCTATACCAGTCTTTTACGGATACAATGCTTATGTTACCCCTGCTGATACGAGAGGAAGCGGAACGGCTGCGCTCGTTCGAGAAGGTATAGAGGTCACCAATGTAATGTATTTACCGTCGGCGCGAGGACTTGCCTTCGACATGCAGGGAACACGAGTTATTAACGTCTACGCCCCTTCTGGGACAGATAAAAGACGGGAACGGTCACATTTTTATGCAGAAGAAATTACGCCTCTCTTTTTGGGACGTTACAATAACCTCATCCTAGGCGGAGACTTCAACAGCGTACTCTCTCCGAAAGACCAACAACCCAACTACACTCCATGCCCCGAATTGCGCCTTTTAGTACAACACCTCCGTCTTGCGGATACTTGGGAGGTGATACATGGTGACCGCCCTGGTTTCACGTACGTGACCAGCCACTCAGCCAGCAGACTCGACCGCATCTACGTCTCGTCCGACCTCGTGACAGCGACTGTACAAGCGGAGACCTGGCCCACGGCCTTCTCGGACCACAGTGCATACATTTGTGCGGTTCATTTACGGAGACAAACCGTGTGGAGAAGTCGGGGAACATGGAAACTAAATGTGGCACTCCTACAAGATCAAGAGTGTCGACAATTAATAGAGAGTACCTGGACAGAATGTGAGCGTCGGTTACGGAGGTATCCGTCAACGATTCAATGGTGGCTTGACTGCGTCAAACCGGCCTTGAGACGTGCGCTTATACGTTATGGTAGGGAAAGATCGCTCTGGCATCGACAAACAACGGACTTCTACTACACACTCCTTCGAGAACTTACTGCACTTCCACCATCCCCAGATCGACAAGCAGAGATTTGTCACGCCAAAGCGCAGATTCTCACCCTCGTCCGCCACAAACTTGAAGGTGTCGTGGTGCGAACGAGATGCCAAGATAGGATTGTCGGCGAACCACCCTCTATGCATCACATCATTTCTGAACGACGTCAAAAACGACGAACACTGATACATGCACTAGACCTACCAGATGGCTCTAGAGTGACGACACAAGCGGGCATAGCACGTGCCTTTGTCGACCACTATCATCAACTATATCGGGACGTGCAACATGATGAAGACGCTTTCGCTGACGTCACCCACACCATCACCAACACACTTGATGCTGCGGCGTCAGAATCACTTTTAGAAGATATCACGAATGATGATGTTGCAGACGCCCTTGCCAAAGGGAAAATTAATAAATCACCAGGGCCTGATGGTTTTCCACTAGAATTCTACAGGGCATTCAGGGATGTGATGGCCTCACGATGGAAAGACATGTACAACGAATTACTATCATCAGCAGTTCCCATACCACCGACTTTCATGGAGGGCATCATCATTCCTGTACCCAAACCCTCTGGACGTACCCGAACTGAACATTATCGCCCAATCACACTCCTGAACAGTGACTTCAAGATATTCACCAGAATCTTGGCGCTACGGATTAAGCGCATACTACGCCAGGTTATTTCACATGAACACACGTCTTTGGGAGGAGATAGCAATATCCAGACGACCCTTAGTGACTATCGCGATGTCATTGCCATTGCTTCGGCGTGTCGGCTGCGTAGTGCACTAGTCTCCATAGACTTCAACTGTGCTTTTGACAATGTGAGCCATTCTTTCTTGAAAGCTGTAATGGATCGAATGGCTTTCCCGGCTGCATTCACCGAAATGATCTTGCATCTTCTCCATGATGCAACTTCTAAGGTGATTGTGAACGGATGAGTTGAAGGGCAGATTCCTATCTTACGTTCGGTACGACAAGGATGCCCACTCTCAATGATCCTCTATGCAATAGCGACGGAGCCACTCATCTGTGGGCTGAAACAACGACTAACAGGCATCACGTTACGAGGAACTACCTTTCAATGCCGAGCTTACGCGGATGATCTCGTTTTCATCGGTCGCTCAGAAGCAGAGATCCGGTCAGCACTGCGATGGATCGAACGATATGGGGACGCAGCTGGCAGCAAAATGAACTTAGTAAAATCACGTGCCATGGAAATAGGCAGAGGGCTACCGGAGGGAACTGAAAGCCCTTTGCAGATGACGGATAAATTGCGGTGTTTGGGCGTCACCTTTACGAAAAACGTTCGTCGCACTTCGGCGCTTAATTACAAACGCCTACTACAAGTTCTCCGCGTCACCGTCCGTGAACACCTTCTCAGATCATTGGATATGGTCCAAAAGGTCTCATTCATTAATACCTTCATTGCATCGCGAATACCTCACATGGCGCAAATCCTACCGATGGCTCCAGTGGTGGCACAGCGGATACAGGCGGCCTTTGGATATTTTGTGAGTCATGGACTTCTCTTCAAGGTACGGTATGCAACCCTCACCCTCCCCCCTTGTAGTGGTGGATTGGGTCTTATCAACGTCCGCGCGCGAGCAACGGCCCTCTATGTCAAGACCATGCTCAAGATGTGGACCCATCGTCAGCACAGTTTCACTGGGCACCTCATTGACGAACTCGCCCCTACGTCCTGCATGCCGCCGCCGGCACTCGGGCACATCGCGCCTACGCTTTCCCACATCCAAACATTCTTTTTGGAATACAGCTATATACGCACGGAACTTCCCAGAAACAGGACACCGACAGCACGTGATGTGTACAATCTGCTGATGAGGAATCATCATCAGAATAGCATAGAGAGACGACACCCAGAAGTGACATGGCCAAAGGTGTGGCGAGCGATTCACCAAAAACACTTAACGACGGAGATACGTGCCACCTGGTACCTCGTCGCCAACGAAAAATATCCGACAAGGAGCAGATTGCACGACATTGCACTGGCCGAGTCTCCTATGTGCGTGCGATGTCGTGTGCCTGACACAGATAATCATCGCCTGGAATGCGGATCTTCAGCGGAAGTGTGGCTTCTAATCCGGAAGATACTTGCCTTTTATCTCAGAGTGCCACCACACGTGATCGAGCCTAAAATGCTCCTACAACCGGACCAAACATACTTTCCTCAATCAAAGACACAGACAATAAACTGGATAAAAGGACTGTCCGTGTATTATCTCTTTCGTGACGGTCTGAAAGATGTCCTTGATTTTTGGATCTTCTTACAGGAAAGACACGATAAATTGCAGTACTTTTCTAGATATCGACAGAATTTTGCTAATTATTTAGGTAGTATATTCAATGATCCCCCTCATAGCTGGAGGGTCCCGGGTAAGAGAAGATGAGGCAATGATCACTGATTCGCAATTAGAACAGAACACGGATCTTTATGATAATACGAGAAGACGTACTCGGATCCTCGCTTGTAAGAGTTGGGACAAAGAGAAAAAAAAAAAAAAAAAAAAAAAAAAAAAAAAAAAACTTTGCTTTCAGATACTTTGAATAGTCATCATTTTAATACCAGAAGGGTACCTTCAGTTTCACTCTCTTGTGTTTACTTCTTTACTATTTTATATTCCTTACGTAACTGCCATGAAAGAGTTCCTTTAGTTCTACTGTAATATACGTTAAAAAAAAAATCATATAAACTGTCGATCAACTGACCTTTTGTGCAGCACCGGCCATCTGGGCAAAATGGCGCGCGAGTGTCGCACTTTCATGAAAAAAAAAATAAAATAAAATAAAAAATAATTATAAAAAAAAGTAAAAAGAAGCAACAAAAAAAAAAAAAAAAAAAAAAAAAAAGGGGGCAAGCCATGGGACTATGACGCTAAAGGTAGGTGGTTCGGAACCCCCCCATTACCTTTTTTTTTTTTTTTTCCTAAAAGGTTTCCAGACACTCTTATTAATGAATTTTTTATTCTTTTGGTCCAAAATGTTTGCAAAACGTATAAAACTACAAATCTAAAGTGGGCCGTAAAACACGTCAGTGCGATTTTTAAAACACAAATTTATGTGTTTTTAATAGACACCTTATATTTTTTGATCAGAAATCAATAGCATGACAAATCACATAAACAATGGCGTTGATTGCATCTCAATACGCCAATTACATCCAGAAATATTGAGAAGCGAAGTTGACGCTAGAAATACGTGAAACGTGGGGCTATTGCACGACCCGAGCAGCATGGGGTCTCACCAGAGTCCCAGGACGTGCGCTAGCCGCGCAGTCCGCTTATTTTAAGCGTCAACTTCGCTTCGCAATATCTCGGGATGTAACTGGCGTATTGCGATGCAATCAACTCCATTGTTTCTGTGATTTGTCATGCTATAGATTGCTGAAGAAATAATATAGGGTGTCCCGTAAGTTCGTTTTAAAAAACATTTGCTCTCATTTTACAATGTTTCGAAATATTTACATTCACGAGCCCCTGCCTTACACTGATACCGGTAAAAGTCGTTTTACAATAGCTGTTGTCCGCCTCCGTAGTCCACTGGACAGCGTGGTTGGTTACCACGCAGGCGGTCCGGGTTCGATTCCCGGTCGGGTAGGAGATTTTCTCCACTCGGGGACTGGGTGTTGTGTCGTCCTCATCATCATTCCATCATCATTGACATGCAAGTCGCCGAAGTGGCGTCAGATAAAGAGACTTGCACCAGGCGGGCTGAACACGACCCCAGTTGGGGTCTAACGGTGATAAATGCCACACGATCATCATCACAATAGCTGTTGTTGTTACAGAGATATTTTGGGTGGTCACGATAAATGGGACATCCTGTATATTATCAAGATTTGGAAACCTCTCTTGCCAACAGAATAATATAATTGCCAAAACGAGGATTTGGACTGACACAGAAAGATATCCGTATTGCAGCCTTTAGACAAGCTATCAAGAACAACGTGAAACACCCTTGGAGAGACAGTTCTGGCAAGTAATGGTGTATATTATTCTGCATAAGTAACCATCAATTGTAATTATTATTGTGTTACTAGCTGTAAACCCGGCGTTGCCCGGGTATTTATTTATTTATTCGAGCCTTGAGTTAGTACTTTTCCTATTCATTCTCTGTCTGTCCATCTCCTTTTTTCTAAAAACATATTACATTTATCAGAGAATATATAAGAAATCACAGGTAAAAATGCACTCGGTTACGAAGAATCCAATCACGAAATTCAACAATAATGATTGAAATAATATCACAGATCGATCACTTGATGTAATGCACGAAACGTCAAATCGATTTTTCTAAAGAGATGTATTAAAAGAAATTTCTTTTTTACTGCATTATTTATTTATTCTTATATTTCCTTATTCGTATGATTAACATTACTAAGCTGAAGACATTGTAGCACAAATAGACCAAAGATATGGTCTGTGGCATCACGTTTCGCTGTATGTAACCTCCTTGCTATAGAGTCGCAAACGTCATCGCTGGCCTTCAGTCCGAATTTTTTTTTATAATTTGACGACTTTCAACCACCATATCTTCCACCCCCCTTATAGCTATCGGCATGGAACCGCTATGGTGTACAACGGGAGACTTCGGACAACAATTACACACAGACCATTCGTTTGCGTGCTGTAGTTTTCGCTGCAGAGCGAAATATTAACACACACACACACACACACACGTAGAATTTTATACACACCGATAACTTTCCATCCCAATATACTCCAACCTTTTATCACTATCAACCCTCAAGCAACAATGCAACCAATAAGACCATTTTCAAAGAGTAAATATAATTTTCTAAGAGTAATTATTGTTCCTCATTTCGCGTTTATTCTTCAAATTACTAAATATCCATCAGATCGCTATAAAACCGTGCCTAAAACCTTTCTCAGGTATAAATTAGTAACTGTGCAAAGTCTCTGCGTCTAGTTGTTCGGACGTGATAAGCGTACACCGCACAGACATTCACATTAATATATATAGATAAATAGCTATCCGATCGCCATAAAACCGTGCCTAAAGCCTTCCCCGGGTAGACATTAGTAACTGTACAAATTTTTATCTCTTTATGTCTTGTGGTTCAGATGCGATAAACGTACACCTAACAGACATTCACATTTATAGATATAGATTAGAGGTAATGAATATTAAATAGAAATTAGCGTATTTTCAGCTAACCTTCCATGTAATTTAGTTGTGTTTTCCCATAATTTACGTTATTCAAACAGCCCCGGCCACTATCCCAACAGCCCCATCGAAATGCACTTTCGTGGAGTCGGGAGGGTAAATCGAATAACAGCATAAAATAAATGTTTGACAATCGGGTACAACTACCTTTCGTCAGTAGGATTAGTATACCCAGGGAATTCATGGTAAAAGCGTAAAAACAAAAATTAAGTTAATATTTTTTCGGAAAAATGTTATGTAAGTTGAAATTATTCTTATAGCCTCGCTGTTACACCCTCTTTGGTCTTACACTTCACTCAATATGTATTGTTGAGGCAGTGCATATGGAGCGCCCCCATACGTGCTCGATTGGAGATAAATCGGGAGATGATGCTGGACAGGGAGGTTGTTTCAATCGCAATGTGTGGGCGAGCATTATCCTTTTGGAACAACACATCGCCTTCCTGCTGCGAGAATGTCAAAACAACTGGTTTTACAACATTTTGCACGTACCAATCGCTGGTCAGTGTTCCCTCCAGTAACACCAGGAACTGATGACCCCACAGTTAAGTCCCATGAGCTTTACAAACATTTGAACACTTTGCTAACAAAATATGTTCGCATTCGGAAGAGAAACTTTGCAAATAGATCTAGTCTCATTGAATAACGCCTTTGTTTTAATGATTAGCGCCTCCAATCGTGCGTTATTTCCGTGACACTCTCTCCTCTATATAGCGACAATACAAAACGAGCTGCCCTTCTCTGAAATTTCTCTAAATCATCTGTCACTCCCACTTGGTGGGGATCCCACAGTGCGTAATAATACTCCAAAATAGGACGCAAAAGTGTGGTGTAGGCAGTTTATTTAGTAAAACTGTGTTTTATCTTCTATGTGTTCTGCCAACGAAACGTAGTATTTGGTTCTCTTTCCCTACAATATTTTCTGTGTGTTCTTTCCAGGTATTTAGTTGAATTTAAGGCCTGTAGTTTTGACTGATTTCTCGTGTAAATGAAGTGTAACGGGTTTCTTTTAGTGGTCATATGGATGACTACACACTTCTCATTATTAAAGGTTAAATGCCATTTTTGCGCCATGCCGATATCTGATGTAAATAATTTTGCAGTTCCTTTTGTGATTTTACTAAGCGGTGAGTGACAGCATCATCCGCGAAAAGTCTCTGGCAGCTACTCAGATTGTCTCCCAAAAAATAAGGAACAGTCGGAGCCCTGTATCACTTCCCTGGGGAACGCCAGACATCACTTCTGATCTGTGCCCTATCCCATAGGAATCCAGTCGCACACCTGTCGCGATATTCCATAAGCTCGCAGTTTGATTAGAAGACATCTGTGAGGTACATTGTCGAAGCCTTCCTGAAATCTACCACCTGTACCACCTCATCGCTGATACCGTAAATCCCAACTCCACCCAGACTTAATCAACTGCATCCTCTATCCCTAAATGACCTTCCATTGTCTCATGTTTCTGCGCAGTAGCCTCAGATTTTGTTTAACCGGTATTGGTTTTAATGTACTAGTTCAAATGTTTGTAGTGCTTATGGGACTCAACTATGGGGTCATCAGTCCCTAAACTTACAAACTACTTATGATCTAGCTAGAACTAAGGACGGCACAAATGAGAAATTCAATAACACGTTGGTCCACCTGTGGCCCTTATGAAAGTAGTTAATCGGGTTATTATTGATGAACTACGGACATTTCCGCGGTGCGGAGGCTTGCGTGCCTCTCCACAGATACCCCATCGCTGTGGTTGCACCTACGGTTTGGCTTCCTATATCATCTTTCTGTCTGAACTACTTATCGTCCACGTCTCACTCCCATATAATGTTACATGCCAGATAAACACCTCTTCAGAAACGCTTTTCTTCCCATAGAAATTCTGCATTTTATATCTTCTTTACTTCGGCCACCAGAAATTATTTTGCTAACCGAATAACAAAACTCATCTACTACTTTTATTGCATCATTACCTACTCTATTTCTTTCAGTATCGCCTGATTTTCCAACACTACATTTTCCCCCCCGAGGGGGGATTCGAACCCCCGACCGTAGTGGCCGTGCAGAACGTGACTGGCGCGCCGCAGACCGCTCCGCCACCGCGGCCGGCAATGTACTAGTTACATGGATCGAGATCACTTCTTGAATATCCATGTCATCGGCAGCAGCACAGCATTTTCCTTCTTAACACTAGACGTTTTGCTCCGTTCGTGGCATTCTGCATGTTCTTTACACTGAAAGCTACGACATTTTCGATTAATTGCGCCAAATATGCTTATTTCTTATTCGGCTGATCAGTTTCGCACATTGCCCATTTCCAAAAGCCACCTATTACAGAGAACAGCTTATTTATTTAATGGAGGATAGACTGAATATGGTATTCAGTAATGCTGTTTATGTGGTCGTTCTTATATATAATTCGTTTACATTTGGTCGCTGAGAATGTCAAACTGTTTATTATTCGAATACTTTGGCACATTTTGATCCGGAGAAGTTTACGTAAGTGCTCATATAGTCTTTGCTTTATTTCTTTTACGCCGGCCGCGGTGGCCGAGGGGACTGAGGCGCTCCAGTCACGGTCTACACGGCCACTAAGCAAAACAAAAATGTTCAAATGTTTGTAGAACTTATGGGACTTAACTACGGGGTCATCAGTCCCTAAGCTTACAAACTACTTATGAACTAGCTAACACTAAGGGCGGCACAAATATCCATGCCCGAAGGGGGATTCGAACCCCCGACCGTAGTGACCGCGCAGACCGTCACTGGAGCAAAACAAGGGCAATGGAATGTAGTGTTGGAAAATCAGGCGATACTGAAAGAAATAGAGTAGGTAATGATACAATAAAAGTAGCAGATGAGTTTTGTTATTCGGTTAGCAAAATAATTCCTGGTGGCCGAAGTAAAGAAGATATAAAATGCAGAATTTCTATGGGAAGAAAAGCGTTTCTGAAGAGGTGTTTGTCTGGCATGTAACATTATATGGGAGTGAGACGTGGACGATAAGTAGTTCAGACAGAAAGATGATATAGGAAGCCAAACCGTAGGTGCAACCACAGCGATGGGGTATCTGTGGAGAGGCACGCAAGCCTCCGCGCCGCGGAAATGTCCGTAGTTCATCAATAATAACCCGATTAACTACTTTGATAAGGGCCACAGGTGGACCAACGTGTTATTGAACTCTCATTTTATGAAGAAGAGAAATTTATTGTCATCCAATATTAATTTAAATTTTAGGAAGAAATTTATGAAAACATTTGTCTGTAAAGTAGCATTGTACGGAAATAAAACATAAACGATGAGGAGTTCGGACAAAAAGATGAAGGAAAATTTTGAAATCTGGTGCTACAGACGAATGCTGAAGTTCATTGAGGTCGGTTCGCAGCAGGATTTTGGAACATGTACTTTTTTCGACCATTATGAATTACCTCGAAGAGAACGACTTATTGACCCATAGTCAACACGGATAAGATAGTATCTTTCTTGAAGTGACCAGTGCTATCAAACAGAAATGACATCTGGCATTCCCCTGTGAAGTGATACCTGGTGTTCCCCAGTGAAGTGTTACAGGGCACTGCTGTTCCTTGTCTTTATAAATCTGAACAGCTCTCTTAGACTTTTAACGAAATATGTTGTCTTTTATCGGTAAAGTCACCATAAGATCAAAAGTCACTGCAAAACGATTTAGATAAGATATCTGCATGGTGCGAAAATTGGCAATTATCCCTAAATGAGCACTAAAAGAAATCGTTAATCTTCATTTGCACGATAAATCAGTCAAATCTGAAGGACGTAAATTCAATTAAATACCTAGCTATCAGTATTGCAAACAACTTTATTTGGAAAGGACACGTAGGAAATATTGTAGGGAAAGCGAACCAGAGGCTACGTTTCATTGGCATAACAATAGAAAGATGCAACAGTTTACTAAATAAACTGACTATATTACACTTGTGCGTCCTATTTTGGAGTACTGCTACGCATTTTGGGTTCCCCACCAAGTGGGACTGACGGAGGATATAAAGTTCAAGGAAGGGCAGCTCGTTTTGTATTATCATGGAAATGATGGACGAGTTGGAGTGGAAATCGTCGAAAGAAAGGCGTTGTTCATTGCGGCGATATCTGTTTGTAAAATTCCATTCACCAACTTACTCATCCGAATGCAAAAAGATTTTGTTAGAACCTACCTACGTAGGGAGACGTGATCATCATAATAAAATAAGATAAATGAGATCGAACATTGAATGATTTAGGTGTTCCTTTTACCCGCGTGCTATTGGAGAATGGAACGGTAGAGAAATATTATGCAAGCTGTTCGATAAACTACAGCCGTTAATTATCCCGAGGGCATGTAGTTCTACTGTATGAATATATCTACATCTACATCTACGTGGGATACTTTGCAAATCACATTTAAGTGCCTGGCAGAGGGTTCATCGAACCACCGTTATACTATTTTATCTCCCATTCCATTTTCGAAGAGCGCGCGAGAAGAAAGAACACCTGAATCTCTCCGTTCGAGCTCTGATTTCTCGTATTTTATTCTGATGATCATTTCTACCTATGTAAGTGGGAGTCAACAATATATTTTCGCATTCGGAGAAGAATGTTGGCGATTGGAGTTTCGTAAGTAGCTCATGCCGCAGCGATAAGCGCAGTTGTTGTAATGATTCCCATCCCATCCCATTTCCGTAACGCTGTCTCCCTTGTATCGTGACAATACGAAACGAGCTTCCCTTATTTTGACTCTTTCGATGTCCTCCGTAGAACCCACCTGATAAGGATCCAACAATGGGCAGCAATACTCCAAAAATGGAAGAACAAGCGTAGTGTATGCAGTTTCTTTAGTAGTTTCTGTTGCATGTCTTAAGGGTTCTGCCAATAAAACGCAGTCTCTGGTTCGCCTTTCCCACGACATTATCTACGTGTTCTTTCCAGTTTAAGTCTGAAGTAATAGTAATTCCAAGGTATTTAGTGGAGTTTACGACTTCACTTTTGATTGATTTATCTTGTAAACAAAGTTTAACGGATTTCCGACTGGCAACTTGCTCACCGTCGGAGGTTCGAGTCCTCCGACGGTGAGCAACTGGCAACTGATCTGGCAACTTTGCTAGAAAATATGCCGCTGGAAACGCGTAGACGTATTTGGTATCTACGTGTGGTGCTCCTGCACGTTCTGTTATTAACACTAGGCCGACCCTTGACAGAATGCTGGACGGGCGTTTCATAGGACGTAGCGGACGCATAAATTGGCCAGCCCTTTCTCCTGATCTTACTCCTTAAGACTTCTTTCTGTGGGGTACGTTACAGGAGAACTGTACTATGATGTTCAAATCAAATGTTTGTTAAGCTTAAGGGACTTAACTACGGGGTCATCAGTCCCTAAACTTACAAACTACTTATGAACTACCTACAACTAAGGACGGCACAAATATCCATGCCCGAGGGGGGATTCGAACCCCCGACCGTAGTAGCCGTGCAGACCGTGACTGAAGCGCCTCAGTACCCTCTACTATGATGTGCCTACAACCCCTGAGGATTTGAAACATCGTACTGAGGCAGCCTGTTGCAACACTACACCAGATGCACTGCATCGTGTAAGACATTCTTTACTCGGTAGACTGCAAATGATGATCACTTTGAACCTTTATTGGCCTGAAATGTCAGGATAAACTCTTTTACAACCTCTTCTGTACCTACGTTTCATCACTGTTCTTTTTGTATCTCTAATTGATTCGATTCATCATTATGCCCTATGGAGGACTCGAACCTCCGACGGTGAGCAACCGCGCGCTCCGCAACGAGGCGCCTTAGACCTCTCGGCTACTCTGCCTTTTCAGTGTTAGAATAAACGATTTTCGCATTTCTTCGTATACATACCCCTATCGATTCTGATCGCTTGCCATGAATCTTCTTTGTTGCAACACGCAACTGACCGTCTGACGTTTCAAGCGTAAACTTTAGGTTACAATAACTCTGGATGTATTAAACATTTTACAGTGCAACAAACGGCATTGACTTTTTTTCTATTTTCATTTGTGCTAAATATAATAACAGGTGTCGATTTCTAAAAATACATAGTTTTGTGTTAAAAATCATACTTCCTTGCATTTTAATGGTTTGTATTAACCAATTATACCTAGCCCCTCTCCTCACTTTTGGTCTGTGGAATTAGTTTTTCAGTATTTCTTGTGGTTTACGAAACATTTCGAGTGGTAATGTTTGGTGACTCACCCTGTACATGAACTAGAATCGTTTCAAATCTCACACCAAGAGACAGAAATGTTCAAATGTTTGTAGAGTCTATGGGACTTAACTACGGGGTCATCAGTCCTTAAACTTACAAACTACTTATGAACTAGCTACAACTAAGGACGGCACAAATATCCATGCCCGACGGAGGATTCGAACCCCAGATCGTAGTGGCCGTGCAGACCGTGACTGGAGCGCCTCAGTCCCCTCGGCCACCGCGGCCGGCCAAGCGACAGAACTGAAACTGACAGCGCATGAGGTTGTACAGAAATCTCTCTGTACTTGGTTGTATGTGAAAGCACAAGTTCTTCCTGCATCCACAAAACCCCAAGAAGTCCATTTACTATACGCAGACACACAAGTTTTTCTGCATCTGCTCATATTTAATGAAGACTGATTCGATTTTATGAGACTGAGACCAATCGTCCAGCCTCACAGCAACCCGAAGTAAAGAGTATGAAATCAAGAAAGAAAACTGAAAGCGAAATGAAGAGTATTTGTTCTGTCCAGGAAGACGAAACTTCTCCTCTCCACATTGCTATACTTTCGCCAAAGGGCATCCACTTATGGCTCTTGACATTGCTCAGCTTTATAATTTCTTAAAAATAAAAATAGAGCCCACCAAAGATTTGACTTGTAACAGAATCTGGACAATGTATGGAAGCTAACCTACTGCGCCTATGACTTTATAGCAAAAATACCAATCAATACATTAATTGAAGAATCGTTAATTTCCACACAGAGGCGCCACGTCAGGAACTGCGCGGCCGCTCCCGTCGGAGGTTCTAGTTCTCCCACAGGCGTGTGTGTGTGTGTGTGTGTGTGTGTGTGTGTGTGTGTGTGTGTGTGTGTCAGTGAGATGTATTTAGCGTAAGTTAATGTAAGTAGTTTGTAACTCTATGTAGCGATGACTGCCGAGGTTTGGTCCCTTAGAGTAACAAATATTTTAACATTTCTTTGAAACCACATCTGTCCTCAAGGGTGGAATGGGGGGGGGGAGGAATTATGCGTCCTTAGGATGTTGTCCTTTAGCTACTATCTGTGCATTTCTACGGCCACATTTAAAAGCCATTTCATCATCTTCCTCCCCTCACAAGTGGCTGTATTTTGAATCATGTGATCTTTTTATGATTTATCTCCCAAATAAACTTGGCTGTGATATTTTCTTGTTGGTCTTGCATTTCGGGTTGCCAGCAGTGTAATTCTGAATATTTTCCGATAAACTACATTTCATTTCCATTACAGCGAAAACGGTTATTATACACTCCTGGATAATGAAAAACGCACTGACGTGTTTTACGGCCCACTTTAGATTTGTAGTTTTATAAGTTTTTGCAAACTTTTTAATTAATAAGGAAAAAAAGATTAGATAGTGGCGGGTCCCGAACCACCGACCTTTAGCGTCATAGTCCAACGACTTGCCCACTACAACATTTTTTTTTTTTTTTTTTTTTTTTTTTTGTCCTATGGGTAGTTCTTGTCCTTGCGGACGCTGATCGTGTTTGTTCGTTTTGGTTCTATGTGTTCTTTAGCTCAGTTTTTTTATCACAGAGAGCGTCCAGCCCTCTGACCGGGCGCGCAGAGCCACAGCGCCCGGCCACTACAGCTATCAATCAAAACATGACTCCTTTAAACTCATACTATTCACGGCCGTTATTAACTGATGCTAATATGGCATTTGTAGACACTAGGTTATCATTTATCGTACGAAGAACGATGTGTTTTTGTTAATTCTTCAGTGCGCCATTGCTGTGAAATGACAACGTGGAAGTTACAATAAGAATATCTTCAAATACGCAATGCAAGATGACGTATGCCAGAGAGAGTTCTGGGCGAGGAATGTCACGTGACATCTCCGAAAGGCTGGTTTTCGTTAATTCAATGGAGGGTTTCAAATCTCCGCGATTTTTGCAAATATGTCTCAAACGATAAGAGATATGAAAAAAAAAACGTAATGGAGCTAAGTTGTAGAGAATTTTCTCCTCTACAGATTAGGTTATTCAATTTTCGTGTCAGATGAACGGTTAGTTTTCAATTACAATTATATTACAAACGGCTTTTTTTATATTACTGCCTTATTTTTTGTCCGAAAAAATTGAAAAAAGGAGGTTCTGGCCTCTGGCAGCCTACAATCATGTCTGTAAAATTTTGTGCTGATCGGTTGAACGCTTCGTCTTAAAAACAGGGAACACGTTACGGACAGACAGACAGACATACATCTCAAAATCGCCGTTATTTTCGCAAATATCTTTGAAACGTTACGAGATATGAAAAAAACATAAGAGAGCAAAGTTGTAGAGACCCACAAGACATAAAGAGATAAAAATTTGTACAGTTACTAATGTCTACCCGGGGAAGGCTTTAGGCACTGTTTAATGGCGATCGGATAGCTATTTATCTATATATATTAATGTGAGTGTCTGTGCGGTGTACGCTTATCACGTCCGAACAACTAGACGCAGAGACTTAAATATTTGCACAGTTACTAATTTATACCTGAGAAAGGTTTTAGATACGGTTTTATCGCGATCTGATGGATATTTAGTAATTTGAAGAATAAACGCGAAATGCGGAACAATAATTACTCTTAGAAAATTATATTTACTCTTTGAAAATGGTCTTATTGGTTGCATTGTTGCTTGAGGGTTGATAGTGATAAAAGGTTGGAGTATATTGGGATGGAAAGTTATCGGTGTGTATAAAATTCTACGTGTGTGTGTGTGTGTGTGTGTGTGTGTTAATATTTCGCTCTGCAGCGAAAACTACAGAACGCAAACGAATGGTCTGTGTGTAATTGTTGTCCGAAGTCTCCCGTTGTACACCATAGCAGTTCCATGCCGATAGCTATAAGTGGGGTGGAAGATATCGTGGTTGAAAGTCGTCAAATTATAAAAAAAAATTCGGACTGAAGGCCAGCGATGACGTTTGCGACTCTATAGCAAGGAGGTTACATACAGCGAAACGTGATGCCACAGACCATATCTTTGGTCTATTTGTGCTACAATGTCTTCAGCTCTTTCTTAGTAATGTTAATCATACGAATAAGGAAATATAAGAATAAATAAATAAAGCAGTAAAAAAGAAATTTCTTTTAATACATCTCTTTAGAAAAATCGATTTGACGTTTCGTGCATTACATCAAGTGATCGATCAGTAATATTATTTCAATCATTATTGTTGAATTTCGTGATTGGATTCTTCGTAACCGAGTGCATTTTTACCTGTGATTTCTTATATATTCTCTGATAAATGTAATATGTTTTTAGAAAAAAGGAGATGGACAGACAGAGAATGAATAGGAAAAGTACTAACTCAAGGCTCGAATAAATAAATAAATACCCGGGCAACGCCGGGTTTACAGCTAGTAATACAATAATAATTACAATTGATGGTTACTTATGCAGAATAATATACACCATTACTTGCCAGAACTGTCTCTCCAAGGGTGTTTCACGTTGTTCTTGATAGCTTGTCTAAAGGCTGCAATACGGATATCTTTCTGTGTCAGTCCAAATCCTCGTTTTGGCAATTATATTATTCTGTTGGCAAGAGAGGTTTCCAAATCTTGATAATATACAGGATGTCCCATTTATCGTGACCACCCAAAATATCTCTGTAACAACAACAGCTATTGTAAAACGACTTTTACCGGTATCAGTGTAAGGCAGGGGCTCGTGAATGTAAATATTTCGAAACATTGTAAAATGAAAGCAAATGTTTTTTAAAACAAACTTACGGGACACCCTATATTATTTCTTCAGCAATCTATAGCATGACAAATCACAGAAACAATGGAGTTGATTGCATCGCAATACGCCAGTTACATCCCGAGATATTGCGAAGCGAAGTTGACGCTTAAAATAAGCGGACTGCGCGGCCAGCGCACGTCCTGTGACTCTGGTGAGACCCCATGCTGCTCGGGTCGTGCAATACCCCCACGTTTCAAGTATTTCAAATGTTCAAATGTTTGTTAAGCTTATGGGACTTAACTACGGGGTCATCAGTCCCTAAACTTACAAACTACTTATGAACTACTTACGAACTAGGACGGCACAAATATCCATGCCCGAGGGGGGATTAGAGCCCCCGACCGTAGTGGCCGTGCTGACCGTGACTGGAGCGCCTCAGTCACCTCGGCCACCGCGGCCGGCTCACGTATTTCTAGCGTCAACCTCGCTTCTCAATATTTCTGGATGTAATTGGCGTATTGAGATGCAATCAACGCCATTGTTTATGTGATTTGTCACGCTATTGATTTCTGATCAAAAAATATAGGGTGTCAATTTTAAAACACATAAATTTGTGTTTCAAAAATCGCACTGACGTGTTTTACTGCCCACTTTAGATTTGTAGTTTTATACGTTTTACAAACATTTTGGACCAAAAGAATAAAAAATTCATTAATAAGAGTGTCTGAAAACCTTTTAGGAAAAAAAATAGGTAATGGCGGATTCCGAACCACCTACCTTTAGCATCATAGTCCCATGGCTTGCCCCCTAGGCTACAGCTATCAATCGAAAGATGAGTCCTTTAATGTTATACTATTGATGGCCGTTGTTGACTGATGCTAATATGCCATTTGTAAACACTAGATTATCATTTATCGTACGAAGAACGATGTCTTTTTGTTAATTCTTCAGTGCGCCATTGCTTTGAAATGACAACGTGTAAGTTACAATAAGAAAATCATCAAATACGCAACGCAAGATGGCATATGCCAGAGAGATTTCTGGACGAGAAATGTCACGTGACATCTCCGAACGGCTGGTTTTCGTTAATTCAGTGGAGGGTTTAAATCTCCGTTATTTTTGCAAATATGTCTCAAACGATACGAGATATGAAAAAAAAAACATAAGGGAGCTAAGTTGTAGAGAATTTTCTTCTCTACCAGTTAGGTTATTCAATTTTCGTGTCAGATGAACGGTTCGTTTGCAATTACAATTATATTACAAACGGCTTTTTTTGGTATTACTACCGTATTTTTTCTCAGAAAAATTTGAAAAAGGGAGGTTCTGGTCTCTGTTGACCTACAATCATGTCTGTAAAATTTGGTGCTGATCGGTTGAACGGTTCGTCTTAAAAACACGGAACACGTTACGGACAGAGAGACATCCCAAAATCGCCGTTATTTTTGCAAATATCTTTGTAACGCTACGAGATATGAAAAAACATAAGAGAGCAAAGTTGTAGAGAATCTTCTCCTCTACAAATTCGGTTATTCAATTTTCGTGTCAGATGAATAGTTAAGCCGTTATTTTCATTTAAATTTCGATCTGTCAAAAGACGATCGCAAAGGCCCACTTTTAGTGTTATTACCGTAACCTAAAGTGGGCCAAAAAGAACAAAATTAATTAGTCGAGCCAGCAGAGGGAAATTGTATTAACATATTCTTGAGGATGTATACAACACACGATCACTCAGACAGAGCCACCAGAGTCACCATAACGTGCGAAAAGTCGACGCCAATACCGTGTATACCCCGCTTTTGCAGCAATGCAAGCTGCGATTCTCCCATGGAGACGATTGTTGAGGTGTCGAATGTAGTCTTGTGGAATGGCCTACCGTCAAATTTCCACCTGGTGCCTGAGATGGGTCAGATTTCGTACCGGTCATTCAGACCACGTAAGATAACGCTTCATCCGGCCCAAACATGCTGAATGAGGGAAAGATCTAGGAATCGTGCTGGTCTGGGTAGTTGACGTACACCTTCAAGATCACTTTGGGTGGTTCGGGATACATGTTAACCTCATTGTCCTGTTGGATAAGTTATCGCCTTTTTGGTTCCTAAACGGTAGCAAGATGGGTTGAATGATGATTTCAGTGTAGCTTGCGCTGTTCAATGTACCCTGAGCGATCACCAGAGAAGAACGGTTAGTGTAGGATATGGCTCCCCATACCATGATGCCGGGTGTCAGTCCCGTGTTCCTCTGACGTCTACACTCTAGTTTTTCACGCCCGCTCCAAGACGCCAGGGTAGAAGCGACTCTCGTCACTAAGACGACGCGTCTCCATTTGTCCTTCGATCTGTGCCTGTCGTGACGCCACTGGAGGCGGGCTGAATGACATTGGGGCGTGAGTGGAAGACGCCCTAACGGTACGGATGTTTATGGAAGGAAGCAATCTTAGGGTTTAATGTCCCGTCGACAGCATGGTCATTAGAGACGGAGCTTACGCTCGTATTTTTGGGTAATTATTGGGGAAGGAAATCGGCCGTGCCCTTTCAAAGGAACCATCCCGGCATTTGTCTGTAGTGGCTTAGGGAAATCAAGGAAAACCTAAACCTGGATGGTCGGAGGTGGATTTGAACTACCATCCTTCCAAATACGAGTCCAGTGTGTTACCATTGCGCCACCTCGGTCGGTGTATTTTTATGCAACATGGTATGGGGAGCTGTATCCTTCCCTGGCCGTTCTCCTCTGGTTATCGTCGAGGGAACATTGAACAGTGCACGGTACATTGAAACCATCATTCGACCCGTCTTGCTTCTGTTCATGCACCAACAAGGCGATACGCTTTTCCAACCGGATAATGCACGTCCACATCTGTCCCGCACTACTCAACATGCTCTTCAAGGTGTACCTTGGCCGGTACGATCCCCAGATCTGTCCCCCATTGAGCATGTTTTGAACCGGATAAAACGTCATCTTGGCGCTGTTTGCACTACAGGCGCGAAATCGGGTGCAACTGAGGCACCAGGTGGAAATTGCATGGCAGGAAATACCGCAAGACCAAATTCCGCACCTCTACGATAGCCTCCATGGAAAAATTGCGGTTTGCATTGCTGTAAAAGGAGGGTGTACACGGTACTAGCGTCGACATTGGTGACTGCACTCACGTGCGTATGGCTCTGTCTGCGTGATCATTTGTCGTATGCATCCTAAACAATGTGCCAATAAAATTTCCCTCTGCTAGCTCAACGAGGTGTTCTTTTTTCATTTTCCAGGAGTGTAGATATGAGCTGGAAGAAACATCTTGCACGAATATGCCCTGGTAATATGTTTTAATGAATTACTTGCAAAAGTTTCCTGAAGAAACACAAACGTAGAGTATACTGATTTCCTTTGGCTGTCTAAGTCTTAACTTTCTCATGAGACTCACTGAGTTGCTCGCTTCTTTAATAGCTTGAAATTCGCATTCATTAAATAATTTACATGTCTGTTTCTGTTGACAGGTGCGCAGTTCCTGAACTCGATGTGAATGGCAGTGTCGCTCCGTGGAATACAAGTGAGCTGACGTTCCACATACCACGCGGAAAGAATGGTCTGGATTCTTGTCGTATAATAGACCACTCGACGAATCAATCAATCAAATGTGATTCCTGGGTGTTTGACAATACGTACTATGAATCGAGTAAGGCAATAGAGGTGAGTAATTAAACTGTGTATTCATATCCTAATCGCTGAACAATAATTTTATATCTATTACGAAATTGCAGAGAGCTTGTCCAAGCATGGAGGATGATAGAGAGTGCATTTGTGAAGCTTGCTGTTTGTGTAGAGACACTAAAACCCGCTGATTCGCTGCAAGAAAGAGTGACGGTCATGTAAACCTTAGGTCGACAGTATACACAATCCGTAAACTGTCAAGAAGGCATACGGTGATGATAGGGTATTTTCCAAACCGTATACGGCACCAAAATGCAATCTACTCGGTATGTTACTTCATCAACTATTATGTGTTGTAGAAATGTCTTTTGGCTCAGTACAGAGAAATTTTTGAAACCTGTGAAATTGAGAACTTCCTATAAAAGAGTAAATTGTTTCACGGACAGACCGGCAAACCCCGCGGAAACGTAAACGAAAACTCAACTCTTTCTTAGTGTAGACTTAACTTCCAGTCTATGCTGCTTCTTAAGCTAAAGTAGGTACTTTATTTTAAAGTTCACCCTTAACACTCTTTACTAAGTACATCAAACCTTTTTTATCAGAGATTTTTTAGTTAGTGCTTGTCTCTCTCTCTCTCTCTCTCTCTCTCTCTCTCTCACACACACACACACACACACACACACACACACACAAACACAAACACAAACACAAACACACACACAAGAGCATAGAGTGGACAAATTCCGGCCGGAGGTTTACACATTATTTACACATTAACGAAAACTTCTGGAACATTATTTATTAATACGTCTAGAAGGTACTATGACTGTATATTCTGATTAAAATATACAAGCAGGCTGGGTCTCAAGCCTAGGACCCTTTGCTTCAGAGCCCAACACATCTGCTAGACTACAAGTTTTGCTGCCTTCCGGCGATTCATTGGAATCAATATAAAGATACAAAACAGAAACTGTACACAAATTAGGACAATTTAGCGAAATGGATTCGGTTTTACGCAATACTCTGTTTTCGCTTATAATTTTGTGGTAATTAGTTATAATTCTACCTACATAACCGATACCGACTACAGAGGAAACTCAATTAGTGATGTAAATTACTCGACCAAGGAAACCAATGAATTGAGCTTCCAATGACTTAACTGTTACAAACTAGTGGAATAAGAATATTAAGAAGAGCTTCTTTTTATGCTTCCACACTGCGGTGAGACATTTAGCGTCTGGTGTTGCTCAGTAGAATTTACCTACCAGTGCATTTGGTCTGACGCCGATATCCTTATCATTGGTTTCAGAATATTAAACTCTATACGATTCTACAGTTATTACAAAACCAGGAGCGGGAGCAACTTGATTTTGTTGAAAAAACAGTTGACAGTACTTGCGCTGGAAACAAATCACATGCAAATCTGAGGAGGACTTAATGTGCATTTGTAAATAGCTAGACTCGCCTAAAATCACAGCCACGGCGTCCCACTCACAGACCTGAATCTTGGTCTGCCCCTTATCTTCCCTGGCAAGCTTATCAATGCAGCCCAAGCGCCTTTACAATGTAACAGACCCAGTTTCCTTTCTCCTTATCATCTTGTACTTTACTCGGCTTTCGCAATGTCAACCGAACAGTCAATATTGTAAATAAACTGTTTTGCAACGGAGGCTGTTGGTCACGCAGTTAGACAATGAGCGCAGTTTGTTGTTATACCATCATCTGTTTAAAGATCGTAAGTTTCCCTACTTCCTGAATTCAAAGTCCAGGGCGACTAACGTATACTGTTCAGGGGAGATTGTATGGGGGTGAGCAAGCAAAGCTCTGTCAACGACCTACCACTTTAGAGAAAAAGTAATCTCTAACAAGTAGCGCCGCGACGTTAGGATCACGAATTTACTTCGAACTCTGTACACCTTTAGCAGGCCATTAAAAAATACGACATTTGAAAGGTAAAATATTTAAGAAAACTCGCCGGTGGCCGAAGGGACTGAGGCGCTCCAGTCACGGTCTGCACGGCCACTACGGTCGGGGGTTCGAATCCCCCCTCGGGCATGGATATTTGTGCCGTCCTTAGTCTTAGCTAGTTCATAAGTAGTTTGTAAGCTTAGGGACTGATGACCCCGTAGTTAAGTCCCATAAGTCCTACAAACATTTGAACATTTTAAAGAAAACTCGTTTAATTCAGCTAATTTCATTTGTTATCTGATTACTTACTATTTTATTTACTTTAATTGTAAAACCAACATATTTATAACTAACGACAAGTAAACAAAGAGTCGCTTGGAATTTCCCTGAAAAATGTGTGACTGTTGTGACTTACGAAATCTCTTATACACGCAATCTGAAAAGCTAGCGGCTACCGGGAACTACTTTGCATCATATCGAGGTTTCATTTGGGCTTGCCAAGGTAGTCTTTCGTCCTTGAAAATTTAATTACAAATAATAATTCCAATAACGTGGTATATTCACTTAAACTTAATACAAATACCAGTGGTTTTTTCAGATAACATACCAGATGTTACACAAATTAAATAAATATGAGCAGGGTTGAAAAAATATAGATTTGAGCGGGATCAAACAGTTCCTCATCCATGTTGGTCTTCCAAAACCCGAAGCCTTAACACTTTTTTTTCTTTCACGCCGCGTAGATCGCTTCCTTTTGGATATAGAATCGTGTTTGCTTCTTCTTGATCTATCACCTAATCGAGTTTTGACTTGGGCTTGCTAAGCCAGTCCCTCGCCATTGAAATTTTAGTTAAAATAGTATGTAGTAAAATAAGAAACTAAATTCTCTATAACTTTATGCAAATACACGCGGTTTTTAAAAATTATATTGCCTCTTAAATGTCATACAGATCAACGAGTTCTTGACTCAGGTTTATTTATTTAGAGAGGGCGGCTAGGACTCTGAGCGAACACGCTGAGTTACCGCGCCGGCAATTGACTACCATGAACTCTTACGTTCGTTACCTACGCACAGATAAATAAGCTAAATAAGAGACGCGGAAAACTTCTTTTGCGATTTTCTCACAATTTCCAGAGTAGTGAACCCTACTACTTTCACAAAATGTTGTTTTAATGACCTAAAGGTGCACTAAGTTTGAAGTAATTCCGTGATCCCTAACGTCATGACCTCCCCTTGTAAGACATTTTAATGGAATGATGAAATATAACTTTAAATGACTGTGGCCGCTTTCTGTCCCGATACTTCTACAACTGAACTATGAGAACAGCCAAATAAATATGAGACAGATGGTAACAAGTAACTAAACTGTTTTAGTGCAATATTAATCACCGTAATTGATCATACATTTATCCCAATGCGAGACAAGATGCTCAATGTCTTCGTGGAAAAATGTTTACGTTTGCGTACCGAAACATGTTGTAGCAATGGGACTAAACTGCGGTGGTCATCAGTCCCTAAACTCATAAACTACTTATGCTAGGGACAACACACACAAACACACACACACACACACACACACACACACACACACACACACACACGAGGGAGGACTCGAACCTCCGACAGGGAGCAGATGCGCACTCCGCAGCAACGCGCCTTAGAGCGCTCAGCCACTCCCGCGCTATTCGGTCTCAAGACTGGTTTGTTGCAGTTCTCCACGCTGCCCTATCCTGTGCCAGCCTCTTCATCTTTGAATAACAACGGCAACCTACAGCCCTTTGAACGTGCTTACCGTTTTCCTCTGCGACTTTTAACCCACACACTTCTCTCCAATATTAAATTGTCAATTGCAAATTATTGAGGAAGGAAGGGAAGGAAGAAGGATTAGGAAGGAGAGAATTGACAGTGCCTGCATTAGGGCACTGAAATTAAACAATGGCGACAAGTTAAAATATGAGGCGGGACGGGCATCGAACCCGGGTCTCCCGCTTCGGGCCAGCGGTCGTCTTAACCACTTGGCCACCTTTTTTATTTAATATGTTTTTGCTGAGCTCCTCCACTTCAGGCGTTGGCTCCTAGCTAACCATCCCCAATGTAAATTACCTCGCCTGTAAAAAATATTAATGCCACCGCCACTTTGTGTCCTAAACGAAATAAAAAGTCCATCCGGGAAACGGGAAGGAAAATGGTGAGTTTATATTTAGCCATTTATTAATATGATTTTCTTGTCCCACGTTTCGGAAATATATCATCCCTCATGGGATATTGACAGCCTATTGGCGAGAATGTGGACAAAAGAAATGAAAGCAAAAAATTCGTCGTTATTATTCAAGGTGCGAAACAAAATAATTAGTCCTCCATGGAAAAACTGGAAAAAACCGACGAAGAAAAATAATGTGGAAACAGAAAAGGAAGAAACTCCTACAACATAACACCACCCCCTAAAGGTAAAGTGTCGGCCAAAAAGTTCACCACCGCCGGGAAGGAAATATATATAAAAAAAAAAAAAAAAAAAAAAAAAAAAAAAAAAAAAAAAAAAAAAAAAACCGGTAACCAGTCAAGACGGGAGGCCACACGGGGAATATATACTATAGGAAACTCGCAAAAATTTCCAAACATAAAGGAAACCTCTGGAAGAAATGGAAATTAACATCCTTAAATGAACGGACAAGTGTACGTCATAACACAGAGTCAAAGAAGAACCATGCGTAACCGGGAAACAGTAGCCAAGTCGTCATAAAAAAAAAAAACCAACGCCCAAAAATAAGGAAACCAGGTACAATTGTACGCGGTCCAGTCCATATCCTAACGTAACTGGGAAAGACAACGCAGGCTAGTCCTAAACAAAGTCGATATCGAGGTTATATGTCATAAGTAGGTGTAGTTGAGACGCAATAAAGAAAAATATGTCACAAAAACGGCACGCCACTCGTGTGCAAAAGAAACTATTATGAATTGTGAGCCGGCCGCGGTGGCCGAGGTGACTGAGGCGCTCCAGTCACGGTCAGCACGGCTACTACGGTAGGGGGTTCGAATCCCCCCTCGGGCATGGATATTTGTGCCGTCTTTAGTCTTAGCTAGTTCATAAGTAGTTTGTAAGCTTAGGGACTGATGACCCCGTAGTTAAGTCCAATAAGTTGTACAAACATTTGAACATTTGAATGAATTGTGACCGACCGCAAGTACTACGAAAAGTAACAGTGCAAGCACTTCAAGATCTGGAGGAAAAGTAAACAATAAAATCAATGTAACCACACCAAGGCACATGCATAAGCCACACACGAGAAAATGGAGAAAAACAGTTAAAAACCTTATAGAACAGGGAGAATGCTCAAATGTTCAAATGTTTGTATAGCTTATGGGACTTAACTACGGGGTCATCAGTCCCTAAACTTACAAACTACTTATGAACTAGCTAACACTAAGGACGGCACAAATATCCATGCCCGAGGGGGGATTCGAACACCCGACCGTAGTGGCCGTGCAGACCGTGACTGACGCACCTCAGTCCCCTCGGCCACCGCGGCCGGCGAACAGGAAGAACCGGCTAAAAAAAAAAAAAAAAAAAAAAAAAAAAAAAAAAAAAAAAAAAAACAGGTGAACGACAAAACGGGGCGGTCACACTTCAAACTAAGAACTTTTCACGTGCCACCGTCATCCCCTGGAGGAAGCGCGGACCAATCCACGCGCTCACCGGGAAGGAGGGGCGGGGGCGGCAGTACCAAAGCCTCCGTGTCAGTTGAGTACGTGGCCGACATCTCGACGTCGCTCACAGAAGTGCCGACGGAATGACGAGCTCGACGGCGGCGAACGTCGTCATCTTCTGCCTTCCGTTTCCCGAACGTAGCCGGAAGATGTTCTTCCTCCACGGCCAGGTCGACGTCTGTCGTGACTAACTTCTCCGACAGCACTTTCTAGAGCCGTCGAACCGTGACCCCACTTTTGTCCGTTTCGAGGCGCCGAAGGTCTTCGGAGCACTCGCGCAGCAGATTTTCGTAGGACTCGTGCAGAAGGTCCCCGGAGGACTCGCGCCGGCTGCCGGGGGCGGGGGGGGGGGGGGGGGGGGAACGGCGTCGCTCCGTGTCTCGGTTGCGCAGCGACGAGGATCGGCGCCCGGGCTCTACGCGACGGTGTCCTGACAAAAGCACCCAATGACAAATGCACCCAGTGACATTAGTACCCAGTTCTGGTCGAGGGGCGGGCCGCTAATCCCCCCGTCCGGTCTCTGCCCGGCAGGTAGAAGAGCCGAGGTGAGGTCGCATTGACACGGGCCGTACTTTACGGCTATGCGTGGCCGCAATAGCAATGCTGCAGTTTATAATAGAAGAGATACTAAAGAAGAACCGATACATATTCATAAGATTTGTGACCTGGAAAATGCTTTCGGTAATGCAAGGAATTGCATGATGTTCGTAATTCTGAGAAAAATAGGAGTAAGCTGTAGGGAAATACATTGTATAAGAACCAAGTGGATACAATAAGTGCCGAAAGTCAAGAACGAAGTGCTAAGATTTAAAAGGGTGTAAGAAAAGGTTCTGCACTGTCGACATCACTGTTTAACTTGCTCAATGAAGACGTAATATCGGAAATAAAGAAGAGGTTCCAGTCTGTGATAAAAGTAGTGGGAAAAACAATATCAATGATAAGATTAGCTGATGACATTGCTATCGTCTGTGGAAGTGAAGGAAAATTACATGATCTGTTGAATAAAATGAAAAGACTAATGAGCACAGACCATAGATTGAAGATAAAGCAAAGAAAGACGAAAGTCATGAGAACTAACAGAAATAAAAGTAGGGAGAAAATAACTTCCGAATTGGTGATCACAATGTACACGAAGACAAGGAATTCTGCTACCTTTGCAGTAAACAAACCCACGACGAAGAAGCAAGGGGGCCATGAAAAGGAAACTAGCACAAGCAAAGAAGGCATTCATGGGAAAGGAAAATCTACTGCTGTCAAATATCGCTCTGGACCAGAGACACATACGTTTGCAGCACAACATTATATGTTTGCAAAACTTGGGCTGCTGGGAAATGAGAACAGAAAAGAATTGAAGCATTTGAGATGTACTTTATAGAGTAGTACAAAATATCATGCTATTTTTGTAGGTACTGCTTGTAAGTTTATCTTTTAAATCCATAAATGCCTGCATATTTATGAATTTTGGGCATTTTCCCAGGCATTTATTCTGGGAATTTGCCCCAAGTTATAAATGTCTAGGTATTTTGCATCACTAAGGAAACACTGATTGGTATACATTACTCGACAGTGCGTTGTTCTATGTTTTGAATAGCGCCAAATCTCTGTTCCGTCTGCTTTGGTTCTTTTTATGATGTAAGAGTAGCCCTTATAGTGGCCACATGGCTTATCCTTCTCGCTCGTCGATATCTCCATATAGAAACTGTGACTGCAGGTAGACTGTGTCGAGAGAGCGTTTCCGGTGAGTGAGGACTCCCAGGGTGAGGAGGACGTGGACTTACCGCAGGCAGAGGAGCGGCTTAGCGAGGGGTACGGCTGCAGTCTAGTGAACAGGTAGTTTCCAGTCAGACTGGGTGCAAATGTCACATATCCCGACGCGACACGTGCTGGCGGCAGCGGGCGACCAGCTGCGGTCTCGCGGGACAAGCTGCGGCGTCTGGAGTTGGGACTGCGGGGCCGTGACGACGTCCTCCGCGGCTTCGCGGCGGCAGGTCGATTGAAGCACGAGCCTGCAGCGACACATCACCCGCAGGCGCCGGCATCGCATCTGAAGGGGCCGTGGAGGTGGAGGGTGCACTTCCTGACTCTGGAACAACGGAGGTGTCCGGTGCCGACGCGGGCTTTGCGTCGGAAACACGTTCCGGCGCAGACTCTGGCACGTCCGGCGCTGACAGTCTCAGAATCGGTAGAGGCAACATTAGCAGACACAGTCGGGTGAAGTTCGTCACTTTCGGGAGTCGCAGGTACAATTTCGGCGACAGCAGGCGTCGCGTCCGTCATCGCGGTATCCGTCACTGCAGTTACGACTTCCTCCTAGCACACGTGACCGCGGGGAGGGGGGGGGGTCCAGGCGGGGCGGCGGCCACGGCAGCGTAACTGGTCACGTCACGCGGGCATTGCAAGCGGTAGTGGCCGATTCCGTGACAAAAACTGCCTGTCTGTGGTTGTCCGCTATACGTCACGAACCCTAGGTGCCCGTTTACCATAATAAAGGATGGAACATGTCGGCTAACAACCATTTGGACAGTACGAACACCGTTATACACTGGCAACGGGTAATCACTCGACCATCGTTCTTTAATCACTTGCGAAACCTCACCGTACGGAGTTAAATACCGTTGAATCGTGTCGTCGCGAATTTCTATTGGCAGATTAAAAACTCGAACGATACGAAAACCGAAGCCAGCGTGCGTGATCTCCACTGTACTAACCTGTCCATTGAGGTAACGAAATTGACGCTTGCCATCGTTCCAGGACACGAGCCGATCACATTGATCGGCGGAACTCAGTTTCAAGAAAACGGCATTAACGAAGGTGTCATATTCAACACACAACACTTCCGTCGAAGTGAGCAGTAAATCGTCGGTAATGAAGCGGTGAATTTCGTATACCGACGGTTTTTCAACGCCACGTGCAAACGCGATCTGAACATTATTTTCACGTTCTTCACTGTAATCGTATTCCATAGTACCAAGTTGAAACAAAAACTAGAAGTGTGAAAGCAAGAACAGCACGCCGCCGCGATGCCCGAAGTGACGCAAACACCAGGACGTAAACAAGCCGCGCGCCGCACCGAGGTGTCGACACGTGCCCGCATCCCGTCGGTCTCAAACTTCCTCAAATCAAATGTTCAAATATTTGTTAAGCTTATGGGACTTAACTACGGGGTCATCAGTCCCTAAACTTACAAACTACTTATGAACTACTTTATACTAAAGATGGCACAAATATACATGCCCGAGGGGGGATTCGAACCCCCGACCGTAGTGGCCGTGCAGACCGTGACCGAAGCGCCTCAGTCTCCTCGGCCACCGCGCCCGGCTCAAACTTCCTTAAGTCGCACGCTATGGCTGTAGCGCCACTACCGTCCATGCCCTCTTACTCTCACCATTACGGATTCCCGTGCGAGGTCGAACGTATGACCGCATCTGCGGTGAAGTAAGTGAAGCTAACGCCTTCTTCGCGTGTAAATACTTATTATATCGGTGTGGTGTCTGTTCTTTTTGACATGTCAGAAAGAACAGACACCACTACGATGTAATAAAAAAAATTGACAATTGCTTGATGCCTCAGAGTGAGTCCTACCTATAGATCCCTTCTTTTAGTCAAGATACGCCAGAAATTTCTTTTATCCCCAGCTCTGTTCCCTGCCACCTCATACGTTACACGATCTAGCCATGTAATCTTCAGCATTCTCCTGTAGCAGCAAATTTTAAAAGCTTATATCAAATTTTAGTCTGCACTCGTTATCGTCCACGTTACACTCCTGTACAATGCTAAACTTCAAAAAATAACTTTAAAGAGACTGCCTGACAGTTAAATTAATATTCGATCTCAACAAATTTCTTGTCTTGGAAAATACTCTGCTTCCCATAGAAACTCTCCATTTTCACTCCAGGATAATAATTAAAAAAAGCACCATTAATTCGTAAACCCAATAGAGGGAAATTTTATTGACGCATTCTTGAAGATGTGTGCAGTCAGAGCCAAACACACTTGAATACAGTGACCAGGGCGTGCGCAGTGTCGACACTAGTACCGTGTATATCCTCCTTTTGCAGCAATGCAAGCAGCCATTCTCCCATGGAGACGATCGTAGAGATGCCGAATGCAGTCTTGCAGAATGGCCAGCCATTTAGTTTCCTCCTGGTGCCTCACTTGGGCCAGATTTCGTGCCGGTCGTTCAGACCGCGCAAGAAGGCGTTTGGAACACATCCTGTATTCAAATATTATGAATTATCTCGAACAGTATGATCTATTGACCCAAGGTCAACACGGATTTAGAAAATATCGTTCATGCGAAACACAACTAGCTCTTTATTCACACGAAATGTAGGGTGCTATCGACAAGAGTTCCCAAATCTATTCCGTATTTCTTGATTTCCAGAAGGCTTTTTACACCGTACCTTACAAATGGCTTTTAATCAAATTGCGTGTTTATGGTATATCGCCCCAAATTTGCGATTGGATAGGGGATTTCTTGTCAGAGAGGACACAGTTCGTCGTAATCGATGGTAAGGCATCGATTAAAACAGAGGTGATATCGGGCGTTCCACAGGGTAGTGTTATTGGTCCTCTGCTGTTCCTTATACATAAACGATTTCAGAAAATATCTAAGTAGCTCTCTTAGGTTGTTTGCAGATGACGCCGTCATTTACCATCTAATAAAATCATCTGAAGATCAAAACTAACTTAGAACGATCTGAATAAGATATCACTATGGTGTTAAAATTGGCAATTGACTCTAAATAATGAGAAGTGTGAAGTCGTCCACATGAGTACGAAAAGAAATCCGTTAAACTTTGTTTACAAGATAAATCAATCAAAAGTGAAGGCCGTAAACTCCACAAAATACCTAGGAATTACTATTACTTCAGACTTAAATTGGAAAGAACACGTAGATAATGTCGTGGGAAAGGCGGACCAGAGACTGCGTTTTATTGACAGAACCCTTAAAACATGCAACAGAACTACTAAAGAAACTGCATACACTACGTTTGTCCGTCCATTTTTTGAGTATTGCTGCCCAGTGTGGGATCCTTATCAGGTGGGTTCTACGGAGGACACCGAAAGAGTTCAAAGAAGGGAAGCTCGTTTCGTATTGTCACGATACAGGGGAGACAGCGTTGCGGAAATGATACAGGATCTGGGATGGGAATCATTACAACAACGGCGCTTATCGCTGCGGCATGAGCTACTTACGAAACTCCAACCACAAACATTCTTCTCCGAATGCGAAAATATATGGCTTACTCCCATTTACATAGGTAGAAATGATCATCAGAATAAAATACGAAAAATCAGAGCTCGAACGGAGAGATTCAGGTGTTCTTTCTTCCCGCGCGCTATTCGAAAATGGAATGGGAGATAAAATAGTATAACGGTGGTTCGATGAACCCTCTGCCAGGCACTTAAATGTGATTTGCAGAGTATCCCATGTAGATGTAGACATCCGGTCCCAAACATGCTCAATGGGGGACATATCTGCAGATCGCGTTGGTCTGCGTAATTGACGTACATCTTGAAGAGCACGTTGGGTATAGACTGGAAGGCCTATGCTTTCACTACAGGGGGTACTGACAAGTAGTCGTGTGAACTACTTTTTCCGAGCACTGCTTTGAGCAGCTAAATCGTCAGCCCACACGCAATGGAAATATTTTTGACATTATAGCTACAAAACAGGCCAGACCTTGTCAATGATATCACTGTAGAGACATGATGTCGTCTTAGCGACACTGGCCACTAAAGTTAATAAATCGGTCAATAAGCCTAGGAGAGTGTTTGTGCTAGAAAGAGCAATTGTTAGCGTCCCACTTAAGGAATGAATGGACGTCGTTTAGTTCCGGTACGGTGGACGAAGAGGAAGTATGGGCCACTTTAAATGCATTGTAAATAAAGCGCTGGAGAAATATGTGCCGACGAAGTGGATTAAGGATGGGAAAGACCCACCGTGGTTTAATAGTTATATTAGTAAAATGCTGAGAAAGCAAAGGCAGTTGCATCTTGGTTCAAAAAAGGTAAAATCAAAACAGATAAAAGTCAGTAGAGATTCGCGCTTCTATAAAAAGAGCATACCTTAGCCATACCTTAGCAAAAGATCTTGCCGAGAACCCGAATAAATTCTGGTTCTATGTATAGTCGGAAAGTGGATCAAACTTCTCTATCCAGTCACTCATTGATCATTCTGGGGAGGTACAGAAGACAGCAAAATGAAAGCTGAGGTTTTAAAGTCAACATTTAAAAATGTATTCACGCAGGACCATGCAAACATACATTCATTTGATGATCGCACTAACTCCCAAAAGGAGGACATTGTGGTGTCGCACAAGTCCAAAGTGCGCGCCACCTACTTTCGACGCGCGCCGCCATGCACGCACGGCGCGGCGTTCTTACTACGTCAGCCACGAGCGCCCTCCGCTGCAACTCCGCTCGTGGCCACCACTGAACGACATCGTTCACTTGGGACTGAGATAGGAACCAGCTAACACTTCGGAATCAGATAGGCACCAGTGAAGACTTGGCTATCGGATAGGCACTAGGCAGGCCTTTAGCTCAACTATGCATCAGCATTCTGCAGTACCGACCTATGTAAAAGTTAAGTATTACTAAGTCTCTAAGAAATATATATCACGTTCTAATTTACTCTAGTGTTTATAGTTTCTGCTGTCCCACTGGCTGGTCACCTCCTACCTGCACAAGCGTGCATCCTTTATTCCTATATCGGTCTACTCGGCCACCGACACCTACGACGGAAACGAGACACAAAAGACATAGTAACAGGCAGAAAAGCAGCTCCTTCATCTTCGGTAGCGCTACAGCCCTTGGTGAGCCTTGGCGTCTTCAACGATTTTCCTCCACATTTCTTGGTTGTTTGCTGCTCTTTTTCACCCCCGGACTCCCATACCGGTGAGATCCTCTATTACGTCATCAACCCATCTTCTTCTCGCTCTCCCTCTTCGCCTAGCTGAATGGATTTCATCCTTCGTCATTTTCTATGGAATTTCATCCTCTGGCATTCTCTTCACGTGTCCTAGCCACCGTACTCGCTGTGGTTTCACAAATTCTACTATATCCGTACCCTGTATTAATACTTGTAATTCAGTGTCGTCTCGTACTCTCCAGCCTTCTTCCTCCCTTATTGCGACCGTAGATTTTGCGCAGTATTTTCCGTTCAAGGTTATTCGAGCATTTTCGTCACGTTCTGTCAGTGTCCATGCCTCCGACCCATATACAGGTTGAGTCACCTAACATTACCGCTGGATATATTTCGTAAACCACATCAAATACTGACGAACCGATTCCACAGACAGAACGTGAAGAGAGGGGCTAGTGTAAGTGGTTAATACAAACTATAAAAAAATGCACGGAAGTATGTTTTTAACACAAACCTACGTTTTTTTTAAAAATGGAACCCCGTTAGTTTTGTTAGCACATCTGAACATATAAACAAATACATAATCAGTGCCGTTTGTTGCATTGTAAAATGTTAATTACATCCGGAGATATTGTAACCTAAAGTTGACGCTTGAAACCTCCGACGTTCAGTTGTGTGTTGTAACCAACACGGGCCATGGTCGGCGAGCAGCATCTGCAGGGACATGTTTACGATGACGACCGTGTTTACGAGTGTGGCTATAGTGCACTTTTGTGGTTTGGTCTAGCTGTCGCAGTGTCCGCATGTAGCGCTTGCTGCTATTGGTATTCTGCATTCGACTTTGCACGGAGACTAACTGTAGTATACTGTGTTACCAGATGTTTATTCCTCCCTGTTTTTGCGCTGAAATCTCCTATACTAACATCAGGTCGTATTTAGGTACTGTGCAATATACTTTTTCAAAGTCCTCATAAAAGTTCTTTTATTACATCCTCTTTGTCTTCTGTCGGTGCATGTGCATTTACTATTGATATGTTCCTGAATTTCCTCTTAGTCTGAGGCTGCACATCCTTTCATTTGTGGATTCTAATTCTATTAGACTTTTCCTAACTTCCCTAGTTATTATAAACCCTGTTCCGAATTGGCCTGTTCTTTCTCCTGGTCCAATATATACCAATGAGTACTCAGGTTTTATCTATCTCCCCATTTCCTTGCCATGTTATATCCTGTAGTAGTACGACATCATACTTGAATTTTAACATTTCATTGGCTATTTATTTCATTTTTCCAAGCTAAAGCATTGTCCTCAACTTGCATGATGCTATTGTCAGATCCTTTGTCCATCCCCTTGGACGGGGTCATGGTCCATATTTTCTATCCAGTTTCAGAGGCTTCTGATGAATTTCCGTAATATTCTTTTTTTATGGTATTGGGGTTATTAGCCCCGTGACCAACCCCCAGCCTAGATGTCCAAGATTTGTGTTAGTTTTACTCCACTTGGAAGGCTGGCTTCACTACGCCTCTAGAGCCCTTCCTGCCCTATTTTGTAGGGAATTGAAAATGGCAAGGAAAAAGGATAGGATTAGGATGGGATAGGACAGGAGACAGGATTGATAGGTCGTTGTAGGACACACTTCGCAGGCTCCTCCCCTTTGGCCTGTCCGGCATGGGTGACCCTGCTGGCAGCTACGCAACCGCAGGCATAGCCCTCCAGTTCCAGAGCACGCAAACCTCCTCGCTCGCACGGACAGTGCTACGTTAAGGCGGTTCCCCTGAGTAGGTAGAGAAGCGGCTGAGAGTTGAAAACAAACAACTCGTCAGGTCCAGTTTTACAAAGAGTAGTCAGTGGCATTGGTCCCTTACTTAGCTTACATTTATCGCGAATCTTTTATCCAGCGCAAAGTTCCAAGCATTTGGAAAAAGGGGCAGGTAACTCCCGTGTATAAAAAAGGCAAAATAACGGACCCACATAATGACAGACCTATATCATTAAAATCAGTTTGCTGTAGAATTCTTGAACATACTCTCAGTTCTAATGAACTAAATTTCCTTGAGACGGAAAGGCATCATGCAACAACAAGGGCTGGCTGCAGTGGCCGAGCGATGTGCGGCGTGCCAGTCACGGTCTGCACGGCCGCTGCAGTCTGGGGTTCGAATCCCCCCCCCGGGTATGGACGTTTGTGCCATCTGTAGTATAAGCTAGTTCATAAGTTGTTTGTAAGTTTAGGGAGTGATGACCCCATAGTTAAGTCCAATAAGCTCTACAAACATTTGAACGAGCATCGACAAGGCTTTAGGAAGCATCGATCGTGTGAAACTCAGATTGCCCTTTCCTCTCACGACACCTTGGATGAAGGGCAACGGGCAAACTGCTTATTTCTCGATTTTCGGAAGGCGTTTGACACGGTACCGCGGTACAGGCTGCTAACGAAGGTACGAGCGTATGGAATAGGTATCCAAATATGTGAGCGGCTCGAAAACTCGTTAAGTAATAGAACACAGTATGTTATCCTCGATGGCGGGTGTTCATCAGAGACTAGGGTATCGTCAGGGGTGCCCCAGGGAACTGTGATAGGACCGCTATTATTATCTATATAAATGATCTGACGGACAGAGTGAGTTGCAATCTGCGGCTGTTCACTGATGATGCTGTGGTGTACAGGAGGGTGTCGTCACTGAATGACTGTAATACGATGCAGGATGACTTGGACCAAATTTCTAGGTGGTGTGAGGAATCACAAATAGCGCTAAATGTAGAAAAATGTAAGGTAATGCAGATGAGTAGGTGAAACAATCACGTAATGTTCGAATACAACATTAGTAGAGTGCTGCTTGACAGAGTCGTGTCAATTAAATACCTAGGCGTAAAGTTGCAGAGCAGTATGAAATGGAGCGAGCATATAAGGACAGTCGTGGGGAAGGCAAATGGTCGACTTTGGTTTATTGGGAGAATACTGGGACGGTGTATTCATCTGTAAAGTAGACTGCATATAAAACCCTGGTACGACTCCATCTTGAGTATTGTTCAACTGTTTGGGAACCCCACTAGATCAAATGGGAGTCGCTTGAGGGAAACACTGTTGAAGAACTTTAGAGAGCCGGAATTTGAGGCTGACTGCTGAACGTTCTACTGCCGCCAACGTACATTTTCCGTAAAGACCACAAAGATAAGATCACAGAGATTAGGGGTCGTACTAATGCATACAAGCATTCGTTTTTCCCTCGTTCTATGTGGGAGTGGAACAGGAAATAAGTATTTAGTTGTGGTACGCCACGCCACACACCTCTGGATGGATTGCGGAGTATGTATGTAGATGTAGGTACGATAGATGTGGATGTGCATTGTCCTGTTGGAAAAGCATATCACCTTGTTGGTGCATGAACGGTATCAAGACGGGTCGAATGATGGTTTCAGTGTATCGTGCACTGTTCAATGTTCCCTCAACGATCACCAGAGGAGAACAGCCAGTGTAGGATATGGCTCCCCACTCCAAGATGCCATGTGACAGCCCCGTGTGTTTCTATCATACACACTCCAGACTTTCGCGCTTCCCTGCATGACACCACAAACGCGTTCGAACAACTGTGGCAACGTGACAGAACGAGTGTCATCAGTGAAGACGAAACGTGTCCATTCGTCCGTCCATAAGCGCTTATCGCGACACCACTGGAGGCGGGCTGAATGATGTTGACGCGTGAGCGGAAGACGCCCTAACGCCACCACAGACAAAGATATACAGACGGGAAAACTATGTAAGGGCCTGGTCACACGCGCAGGGGTGCGGAGAGGGAAGGTTCCGTAAGATGTCCCATGATGGCGCTGAGGTCAGAAGCAGTCCTTTAAAACTGGCCAGAGCAGGCGGCACGTATTGGTTGCCCCCACCACCACCTCCCCTCAAACACCGGCAAGCCGGACACAGCCGCGGCCTCGTGGCAGGCGGCGCGAGCTCTCCCCTCGGCCTCCCCTCCACGCTACCCCCTATATGCGAGAGGCACTCTCAGAAGCGCTTCTCGTGTCGTCTTCGTCTACTGGTACTGAGCCGGGGAACCGCCTGACATCTGCTGGCATCTTACGGAACTACGAGGGGAGCGTAGGACAGTGGTATGGGCGAGGTTTCTTCTCTGTATATGTTGTTACTCTGTGACAGCACGCATCGTCATGCATCATGGTGTGGGGAGCCATATCCTACAGCGACTGTTCTCCTCTGACGATCGTCGAGGGGATGGTGAACAGTGCACGGTACCGTTAATGCACCAACAAGGCGATATGCCTTTCCAGCAGGACAATGCACGTCCACATGTATCCCGTAGCACCCAACGTATTCTTCAACGTGTACGTCAACTACCCTATCCAGCACGATCTCCAGATATGCCCGCCATTGAGCATGTTTTCTAACGGATGGGATGTCATCTAGGGCAGTCTGCACGTCCAGCAGAATATTTGCCCCTAACTGTGGCGCAGGTGGAAATGCCATGGCAGGCCATTCCGCAACACTACATCGACACCTCTACAATCGTCTCCATGGGAGAATTTCAGCTTGTATTAATGCAAAATGAAGGTATACACGGTATTACCGTCGACATTGCTCACGCTCTGATGAATGTGCTCACGTGTGTATGGCTCTATCTGTCTGATCATGTATGCATACTCCAGAATGTGTCAATAACATTTCCATCTGCAGGGTCGACGAATTGATAGCGTTCTTTTTTCATTTTCCAGGAGTGTCTATTTTCTCTACTTCGCTCATCGTAAATTATTTTACCACCCAAATAACAAAACTCATCTACAGCTGCTATTGGTTCGTTTCCTAATCAGATTCCACCGCTCAAGACACTGTCTGTCCACTCCGTTCAGTTTCTCTTCCAACTCCTTTGCTGTCTCTGACAGAATTACGATGTCATCCGAAATCAGCAAAGTGTTTCTCTTTCCTTGAACATATATGTTTTAAATCTATCGGACTCAACTGCGTGGTTATTATTCCGTAGCTTACAATCTACTTAAACTAAGGTAAACTGACATAAAGACTATACAAACACCCATGTCCGAGGGGGGACTCGAACCCCCGACGGCGAACAGCCGCGCACACCACAGCACGGCGTCCCAGTATGGACGGCTAATCCGCCGCGCCCCTTGACGTTTAGTTCAGTTTCCAAATTTCTCTTTGCTTTCTTTCACAGTTTCCTCACATTACAGATTGAATAATGACAGGGTAAGGCTACAACCCTGTCTTACTCCTTGACGAATCACTGCGTCCCATTCATGACCTTCGACTAAACTGCTGTCTGGTTTATGTACACGAATTATATACCATTTCGTTTCCTATATTTTTCCCTTCCTACCTTCAGAATTTGAAAGAGTGTGTTCCAGTCAACATTCTCAAAGGTTTCCTCCAAATCTATAAAAGCCATAAACGTAGGTTTGTCTTTCCTTTACCTGTATACTAAGATATGTCATAAGGCGCTCATGCCTCACATATTCCTTCATTCCTCATAAATCCACACTGATTTTTCCCGAAGTCTGATTCCATCCTTTTTTCTACTCTTTGTATCTACTCCTACGGTTTCAGAATTTATCACCTTTTTTCTGTTGTTGCAATAGTGTCAATTCACCATACACAAAACATTCCACTACTAGTGGAACATGCGTTTCTGCCTTCGTCGAGATTGTCACAAATGCCCTATTTTACACTTCATTCCTTACAATAACCGTATTTCCGCCCCTACAGCAGCGTTTGGCCAACACCGAGTAGAAACAAGGCCTCACAACAGTCCGTATCAGGTCACAACGAGTAGCCCACAATCACTAGCTGACTGGCTGTTTGCCGGGCCACAGCCTTCTGCTTCGTAGCGACCAGCTTGCGACCTTTCGGTTTGACGTGACACGGACTATTGTGAAAATGGTGAAATGTTTATAAAGTTTATGGGACCTAATTGCAGTGGTCATCGGTCCCCAAAACTTACAACTACTTAAACTAACTTATCCTATTGACAACACACATCCACGCCCGAGAGAGGAGTCGAACCTCCGACGACGAACTGCCGCGAACACCGCAGAAAGGCGCCTTAGTGTTCACGGCTATTCCGCCGCGGCAAAATGATGATAAGGACAAACACACAACACCCAGTCCCCTGACGGGATTGATTTTGATTTGATTTAATTTTTTTCAGGGAAGCCAAAACAGTCTTGGTCCAACCCACCACTGCCCGCACCGAAACTAAGTTTATTGTGCGGTATCGCTCCCTGTATGTCTAGTAAAGCCAACCAATGCCCTTGAACAGTGCAAGGAGTCCCTTTACCAGTTCTTTATTAGACACAATTTCTTCGGGTCTGGTTGTCCCAAATGTTCTGTGCCTTTTACTCTACAATGCAATGCATTCGAAGATTAGATGTGATGCAGTTTCTTCACCGTCAGCACAGATCCTACATTTAGGGTCCTCTCCTGTTATTCCCATTGTATGTAGGTGTTTTTTGAAATTCCCATGGCCTGTCAGCAATCCAACCATGAGTCTAATCTCTCTCCTGTTCAGACCCAGGATTGCAGAGCTTCTTTTAAAACATGGCTTTGGCATCATTACCTTGCCATGTTTTTGTTGGTGGAATTTGGTCCAATATTCTACGTGCTGTCTTCTGAGCCAGTTACGTAGCTCCAATTTGATCATTGCCTTGGTGATTGTCAGGTGATGGAGTCCCTGTCCCCATCCTGGCTAATCTGTCGGCCCCCTGACGGGAATCAAACCCTGGTCAGTTGCAGGGGCAGTCAGCGACGCTGCCAATGAACTATGGTGGATGATTGTTATGAAGCCATCTTTCTATCGGGCGTTGGTTTGGCTCCAAGAAAGCCTTTCTGTGACTGCTGCCAATAAGCTCATGTTCAGAAGAAAACAGAACACCTTAAAAGACTAGAGATACGAAGTTCATGTTCGTAGGAAATTTACATTATTATTTTCAGTACGATTATTAACATTTCAAACATGACGGCCTGCGGCTTCTAGGTCAACATCGATATCGCGGCGCAACACCAGCTACCGACCAAATGTGTCTGCGGCTCTTTTGTCGCTGTAAACCAAAGGTACTAGATCAGTCTGAGAGCAGACGTACAGGATGCCTCGCAGAAATATCAGTGAATTTGAAAGAGAACATGCAACCAGCCTGAAAAATGCTGCTCGTGTGTACTGGTGTGTGCAGAATGGTTGTCGGAAGGCCATCGAATACGACGATGCGGGTCACGTCGCACCACCCCGGTCACTTCACAGATACGAGCGTTGGAACTTAAATAGTGGCAACACTACTGTGGAGACACTATGCAATGGAATCTACTATTGTCGCTGATAGCACACGTTGTTGACATACCTGCCTTACCTGCAAGCAAATGGACTCGCCTGTCCCACGTCACCGGCGTGCGCACAATCGATGGAAACACAGTCACTTGTGATCGAGCAGTCTAACGTAACTGTGTCACTATGTTTTCGAAACAAGAAAAACGCAATTGGATCAAGATTGAATGTGCCAGAGGTCGTACAGCACGACAGTGTCACCAAGATGTTCAAGAGGTATGGTGAAAGTTATGGTGGTTCTTGTGCACGACTGTGATGGTGTTATCTTAATGCATTACGATCCCCCATGCCAGATCGTAAATGCACAGTATTACAGTTCATTTTTGGAGCATCACCTGCAACCAGCTTTGCTGAAGAAGCGGCAACACTTTCTGCGCAACCCACACATCATTTTGTATGACAATGCGCGGGTGCATACAGCACAAGCTGTGGCTGCTCTGTCGATGGAACTGGGAAGTACTGTACCATCCACCATACTCCCTGGACTGAAGTCCTTGTAACTTCGATTTGAATCCTAAAATGAAGGAACCACTTCGTGTCATTCGCTCCAGAACTGTTCCAGAGATTCGTCAGGCCGTAGATCGCTCCATTCACACCATCAACAGAACAGGCTCTGATAACAGTATAATACAGCTTCCACATCGCTGACAATTGGTTCTACACAACGCTGGTGACTACTTTGAATGACAGTAACAAGTGAAAAAAGTAACACTTCCTATCGGTTGTGAACAGTTACGTCCTCGTAGATCGACAACTTATCCGAATGGCATTGCTGTCATGGGTTTGGTGCGCACCGTCCAATTCTCCGTCTACCTCTGACTAATGAGCACACACATGCTAGAATGGTTTGTGGAATGATGTCAGTGGCGACAGGAATGGCATCAGATGGTGATTTCGGAGAAATACAGGTTCTGTTTGTATGAAAATGATGGCCGCATTTCGGTTCGCTGCAGACAGGAAGATTGAAGTCATGCATCACGTAAGACATACAGGGACAACTGAAAGCCTTAAGGTGGAGGGTGCTATTGGGTACAGCCACAGATCCCAGTTGGTGCGTTTCCAGGACACTACAGCCACTTTGACCTACTTTCATAACATTCTGCTAACTGTAGCCACACCCTTTCTGCATGGCACTCAAAACGCCATTTTTCAGCAAGACAATGCACGACGACATGTTGCTGCACAGTCACGTGTCATCTTGGTGTCACAGGATGTCATTCTTTTGCCCTGAACTATCATATCACCAGAACTTGTCGCCAATCATAAATATGTGGGTTATGGTGAAAGAACGGGTGTAGTGCTTTGACCCAATGCCAGTCATCACAGATGAACTGTGGAACCAGATCAGTGCAACGTGAACGGCTATACTACAGGATGCCGTTCGCGACTTATACGAGTAGATGCCATCACGCGTGGAACGAGCTCGTGCGAGAAGTCGTGTTCCCTACTTCTCGACTTGTGCGCTTGGCAAGTCCATCCTCGGATTTTGAGGGGCAACCGCATCAGTTGCATGTTGCCCGCTGGTCGCGGGGCGCAGTTGACTACCGACCGACAGAGGAAGCGTACGGCTCGGCAGGCAACGTCCAACTGAGTCGGGCGCCCCTCAGAAACAAAGGATTGGACTCTCCCTGCGCACAACTCGAGAATGCGTTTCTGCGCAGAGGGGCCACAACTTCTGGCACAAGCTACACCAGGGCTTGTGGCGGACCCTGTACCCTCCAGGTAACGGTCACATGGTGAACAGAGGTGACTGAAACGCTAACCGTTTCTGCAGCACACACAAATGAAAATGTCCTGTGCATATGAACTTCATATCTCTAATCTTTCAAGGTTTTTGAACATGAGTGTACAATACCTTGAAACAGCTGTCTGCTTAGGCCGGTATTACACCATCAAATTATTGGACGTAGTGTAATGGGAATGTCGTCCAATATTTCATCACATCTAAGGCCTCGGCTTAGATCTGATCAAAGAAATCACTCATCTTCTGTTTCCTGCAGTGAGAAATTTGACCACTAGGAGCGCTAGTAGTTAAAAATATGTTAAAATGTTTGTGAAGCTGATAGGACTTAACTCTGGGGTCATCAGTCTCGCCGGCCGCGGTGGCCGAGCCGTCTGCGGCGCGCCAGTCACGGTCTGCACGGCCACTACGGTCGGGGGTTCGAATACCCCATCGGGCATGGATATTTGTGCCGTTTATATTTGTGTTTATTTAGCTAGTTCATAAGTAGTTTGTAAGTTTAGGGACTGATGACCCCATAGTTAGATCCCTTAAGCTCTACAAACATTTGAACATCATCAGTCCCTAAACTTACAAAATACTTATGAACTACCTTATACTAAAGACGGCACAAACATCTATGCTCGAGGGGGGGGGGGGAAGCTTCGAACCCCCGACGGGGAACGGCCTCGCGCATCGGAGCATGGCGCCTCAATGCGCTTGGCCACTCCCCTTGCGGCCGCTAGTAGTAATACAGCCTCATCGCTCCTTGGAGGCTTATGTTTGACATAGCGTTAGTATTCTTAAACATGGATACTAGTGACAAGTTTGCGTAATGTTTTCCAACAACAGCGATATTGATAGGAATTTATAAATAAGATAGGGCGTTGTATAATACGCGACAAAGCCAATTCACACAGTCCGTCACATCAATTCGCTTAGCCCAATACCCTGCGGTGGAAGTGAGGTTATCAGTTACAGTCTGTGATGTAAAAACTCATAATATACTATCGAAATTGAAGAAGTAACACCCCTAAATATTATTTACAGCCAAAGCAAATTTTATAACGTATGATTTGGCTATACTTGGCGTACTAAGTGCTGTAAAGTGAAACAACATCAAAACCTCGACATCTGTTTACAGCTATGTTTACCCCCTTAAATTGTTAATAACGTCATAAACAACTTAGATTTTCCTCTTTGTCACTGCTGACATTTCCATATAAAACGTTATTTAACTTGCTTTATCAACTTACAATCTTATTCATGTGAAACCGTAACTTTTCCCTGCGTAATGAATGTTCAATTAACTTACGGGTATGCTGCCGGTAGATGTCGTCGACAACCGCCAATATTTCGACAGAGGGACAAAATTAGTACTGGCTCACCTGTTGATTAATAGTCATTATCGATATTTTTAATGTTTGGTCATCTTTGGTTATGTTGACTCTGCAGTGACTTGTACTGTGTGTGGAATCTTCCTTGTTTACGCCTTTGCAAACCGAGTTATTAAATACGTTTGCACATTGCTTCCTTGAGACCTGGAGTGCAGTTGTGTCTTGAGAATGGCAGGGTGTCCTCTTGTCGAAATATCGGCGGTTGTCGACGACGTCTTGCGGCAGCATACCCGTAAGTTATTTGAACAATCTTATTCATATACACTGTTTGCGTCAGACTTTTCTGTTACTCTGTTGCAAATTATAAAGAATGGAGAGGCACTGCATACGATATAAAAGAAAATCCTCCTGTTCCCGTAACGAATTTTATTGAACACTTATTTATCTCGCCGTGACACGGTTTCATCCAAGTACGTTTCCTTTTCTTTTCCCCCCTCCCCCCCTCTTCTAAATGCAGACACAATGCAACTGTAGTCTAAAGAACAGCTGAGCATAACACGCCATTTTGAAGCAACTTTGACAAAATATTGGATGCTATGTAATACCACCTTTAGCATTTCATCCAATATCTTTGTCAAAGAATAGGACCAATATTTCATCAAATTTTTTCGTCCAATTCTTTGTCCAATAATTTGATAGCGTAATACCGACCTTAGGGAAATGATTCGTATTTTTTCAGTACACATTGCTTTACTCGACCGCGACCGTACACAACGGCAGTAGAAAGGGACGCTTAGTGGGACAGACAGACGTTACGTCACCCGTGAGACATAAGGAAAATCCCTGCTCAAAGCACCCGAATTAGTAACTGCATATCTCCAGAAAAGCAGGACCACAGTAAACCTACATAGATAAAAGTGTTGTGTTGCCAAGTTTAGAACGGTTGAAAAGCAAGGAAAAAATACCTGTTCATTATCTACTGTGAATGGTAGGAACTTATAGTTAAGGAAGAAATGAAAGTAAATGCCAAAAAATAATATGATAGAATGCGTGTCACTTGTTTTACAGGAAATTGAGGAAGATAAAATGAACATATCACAATAAATCACACAGAACTAATGTGTGATCCTTCGGCTGCGAAACGTAGGTATAAAACACTTCACTAGGAAGATCCACCTGAATGTTGCATAGAAGATATGATACACAAGTCACACAATGTATTGGGCGTCGGATTGATGATCTCATTTTACGAAAATACGAAACATAATTAACTCGTAAAGCACCTGTTACTACTTTTTTCCTCAGCTACAGTTATTGAAACATCGCCGCAGTCTTCATGTCTCAGGCCCAGCAAGAAATAATGTGAAATCCTGGAAGAAGAATATGACAGGAAATTTCCATATAGACAGACAGACAGACAGGAAAAATGTATCATTATGCACTCTACAAAACCAGAGAAAATGAGGAAACAGATCTTGAGACTAAAACAGTATGAAACAATATACGGAGAAGCATTGCTGAAAAAATTCTTAACAAGAAAACAGCCAACTGATTTTTCACCGTTAATGCGTTACCAAAATGAAACATTGTGACTTGGTTCTACTGGACGTCGTTAATTGTATTGGCTGGTACAGAACGAGGGCAAGGTACCGCGTACAGAGATGGTGTTTTTATCAATTCAATTTTATTTTTGTTACGTTAGTAAACATTATATTCCAACGTTAGTCAAATATTAACCGTATTTGATGAGTAGTTCTGTTTCCAACGCTTTGTAGAGTTATATCGAGTCGTAATAAAATTATCTATGTATCTCTAACGGAAATATTTATCCAGGGCGGGCCACAGATTGAAGAGCGTGCTTCGCCATTTTCGCAGGTGTGAAATGGGTGGTTGTATTCAAAACTTGCTGTGTTTCTCTTGAAGATGAAGTTAAAGACACTGAGAAAGACCACAATATGGCATGTCTACCTCCACAGGTACAACAGAAGAAATAATACATTTACATGCGAAACAACAGATGAAGTCTGACGAACAAAGGCAATTTCTGAACCTAATGTGTTGGCGGTAGTTACAAGTTTTATAAAGAATCCACCAAATTTGTGTACCGGTATGTTATAGTGAATGAGCCATGGAAGACACGAAGCAGTTATCAAAGCAGTGTCTGGAAGTCAAGAGCCCTTCACTGATGGGGAAAAAAAATAACAGGGTATTCGCGAATTTAGAAGATATTATCTCGGTTGTTTACTGACAGCAATTAAATAGAAACTTGTGGGTAATATGCAAGTAGAAAGAATGAAACATTCACTCTGCAGCGGAGTGTGCGCTGATATGAAACTTCCTAGCAGATTAAAATTGTGTGCCGGAACCGGGACTCGAACCTGGGACCTTTGCCTTTCGCGGGCAAGCGCAAGTAATTTGAACCAAGTGACTGTTCAAAACAAATACATGATGCCTAGACCAGATTTAAAAACTAAAAAAATTAGAATTAACTAAAACAGTCCATCACATGAAAAAATCAATTTGAACTTTATTCACCATAGTCGCCCTTTGAAAGTCACCTGAATCCAAATCTAGCAAAATTTGTGGCTGTAAGACTTCGCAAGTCCAATGCAGAGGCTATGGAAGCTACAGACACACCTTCTGCGACCTTCCGATATCGCATTTCAAGTCTGGAACCTAGTCACTGGGAAAACGCTGGTCTCTGAGAACTCTTATAGGAAGGAAAAACCTCAGAAAATCCCGTCCATCACTCCATTTTAGACATTCTCAAATTTGCCCCATAACGTTTCTAGCATCTGGATATTGTATATCCCTATGATGAAACTGGAAAAGTCTAAAGAAAACAATTATTATTTAATCATGATATAATTCAATCATAGAGGTGATATTATGCATAATACCTTTTTATTTAAATTTTATATTACCCACTCATTTTTACACATTCTGTTACTGTCGTCTTGAAGGTGGGGACGCATAGAGGAAAACAATCCTCTCTGTTTTATGTTTGTGTGAGACAACGACACCAGTGATGTTGAGTGCCATAAAAAAGTTCAAGCAAATCCAAGCAAGGGAATTTGAGCCACCGTGTGATGTAAGTCAACTTTCTAATCAGGGACGCACCATACACTGTCACATATTGCATTATTTTAGCAACAGTATGGCACAAACATTTATTGATACACTTCAGAACACCTGAAAAACAAGGTCTGGTTAATATCTTCAGTATTAACCTTTCTTATGTAGCAAAATTGTGGCATTTTTATGAAGCTTGGCAAGTGGTGAAAACACAAACTTGTTGAAACACCAAAATTGTGTCTTTTCAGTTCAGAATTTTCAGACCACCGTAACAGTTTTGCAGAGACCAGTAGATCAATTAGTCAAATGCTTGAGCTATAACACAAAGAGCTATTTACAATGATGGTATTAGCAACAGCGCAGCGTATTTTTAAAATAACTAAAGAAATTACTGATATTTTCATTCTACTTAAAGCAATATGTCACACCCATCTCTTCAGCATAACCTAGTATTGCGTCCTAGGCATAAGGAAGACGCAAAATAGAAATTGATTAAAACTTATAAAAAAATTAAAAATTAAAAATATTCTATGGACGGCAAACAGAGAAAGTTTAAGAACTAATTTGACAAAGATCAGTTGAATTTTTTTCCTGTGATTTATTGTAATTACTGATGTATATAATTAATCTCTCGTGAATTTTCAATGTAAAAAAAAACTTCATGTCCAAAATAAGATGCCTGAAGACTTTTTATTATTGTTTGCAGTGGAATTTTGTTTGTGACCGCCGATGGATGGGAGCTGTTGCGCAATCTGCGTACATGTTCGGTGTTTTTACTGGCGCTGTTGTGCTGGGGAGCCTCGCTGACAAGTGAGATATTTGAATATGCTTTTTAACATCTGATGAGAGAAGCGCAGTATGACATACAGAGAAGTAAACCGAAACAATTGAAACTAATGTGGTTAAAGGTCACATATAATATTTTCACTTAACACTCGAGTATTATCTTTCCACAACTGTTTATCGTTTCAAGAAATGCCTACCTTTGTTCAAGTCTGGTCAGCATCGAATAAAAGTTAAAGAAGCACGTACAATAGGACTCCATATTTATATATGTGACAGAAATCACTGTTAAATGTGCAGTTTGACATCTCATTATTATAAGCTTTTTGCTCTATACTAGTGCAAGTTTGACTGGTGAAATAATGAAATTTCTTCTGACTGGGAGAAACACACTTTAGACAAGAAAAAATATTTTATTTGTCCTTATCTAAAAACAGGGGATAGAAAACATTCAACACAATAATGTTTTCCCTGAAGATTGTAATTTAGTCCAATTAAAATAAAGTAAACAGACATTTCCCAAGGCCTGTATTTATATTAAAAGTCTCAAAATACAGCTTAGACTGCTGTTTAACCAAGGGCTTTATCATACAAGACGTTTATTAAAAGTTGTCAGTTAGTCATACATTCATGATGATCTTTCCTCTTGTTATTAGTTTAAAATATGTTTTTGGCGTTATAGGTGATAAGTAAAAACAGACTTGGAAAAAAATTAAAAAGAAATGATAAAGAGTACCACTGAAATATCAGTTATAACTGTATTCTAGAATTTAATTAGAGGCAAATTAAACCAACACTATATATCAGTATATTTACTATAAATGGAGCAAAGTTCTGTATAGCAATAAAAGTGAAGGATTACAGCATTAGTCAGAAGTATATCTTTTTCAAATTAGAAAGAAAGAAAGGATAACTCTATTTTAGTTATACAATATTACTCTCAAACCCAAACTGAAAATAACGTGTCATTTTAGTCAATGTTGCGTTTGAGAGTCATCTCATAACTAGATCAACATTATAAATTATTAGATTGGAAGATAGCAATCTATCATCAGTGTTGTTCTGGCAATATTTAAGTACAATTATAATCGAATGCTAATAGTTCTCTGTTCATCTGAATCTAAAATTAAGTATCATTATAGATATTAATCAATAACTCAAAATCATTGGACCAGCATTAACTTAAGGGCAGAGAAGCCTTTCTGCAGCAATAATGTCAATGACACACTTTTGTTTTCTAACAGCACTGTAACCTATAATAAAATTTTCAAATACACAGGATTTTTAAATGTAGTTTATTTTGCAGGAAGTCATGACTATATAATTTATATATTTTATCTAGCAGTCATTCTCAAATAAAAAATATACACAGCTAAAATCACTGTGATAATCACTTGAAGATATGTAAGGAAAAATAAAAAATCATACTGATATAGAAGTTTGAAGTTTAGTGATGCCTTTATGTAACTGCAACAAACAGTTCTGCATTAAAATTTAAATGTGAGAATCTTAATCAGATCGACTGTCTGGATTCAGTATTTGTTCTTTAAATACCAAAAAATTATTTCAGTTTTTCATCGATATATCCAGCTGTTAGTAGTATATTTGTTCCTTTTTTAAAAGCTTATAGTGTTAGTGCACAAGTAATAAAAAGAAATGAAGAATACCTATTTATGCAAAAAGCCTAAATCGCTGTCACCTTAGAGTACAAAGTGTTTCTGAGAGGAGTTATTTAAAGATTTAACAATGATTTAGAAACTGTGAATAAAACCTTCAGACAAAAACAAAGAATTGTATTAATATCAATTTTGTACTCATTCAAAAAATATATTTGCATAGTGTAACCATCTTTGAGTCCTTATGGAAAATTGTCATTAGAACAGAGAGCACTAGTCATTTAACTATTAATTACCTGATTCTCCATTATGTATGTTAAATGATTAATAGTACAACATGAAATTATTATTACCATAGCCTTAATAATAAATAGATTTATATTTATTTTTCAAGTAATTTGAATTAATTATCTTACAAAAGGGAAAAGACCAATATTTGAACGAAATATTTAGATCCCACATGAAACAAAAGCTGTCATACAATCAATGTTAATAAAAAAGTCAATAATTTTTAAGTATAGAGTTAGCTATAGAGTTAACATTTTCCTAAAAAGTTTTGAAATACAACACAAATAGAACAAAACTGAATCAATATAAATAAACAAAATAATTATATGCCATGCCCAGAAACAGCCATATTCATCTGTGAAATGTATTCAGGGGAAGGTTGAAGAAAAGTCAAAACTGTGCCATCAAGAATATCAAAGCTATGTATACTGTAATGTGAATATGTAGACGAAAAATAGCAATTAAATAATTAACTACTAAAATTGAAGCACTATTAATGTCAAGCAGAGACAAAACACTCTTCTATAAATGAGATAATTGGAAGTGTACAATATCACTGTCCATCAGATTCATTAAATTCCCACTCATCGTAGTGCACAGTATGACAATAATAATTATTGTACAGTCACGAAAGGCTTACACAGACTTAGTGTTCTTCACTTGATGACAACATTGCACATCAAGAAAAAATTATAAGATTATGTGGACTACAGAAACATTATCTCTCTCTCTCTTTTATTGATAAGTTAATTAAAACGTTATATTGCTTTTACTAGTATGGAAGATCAAGTATCGAGAAAAATCACACATAACAATTTCATAATTTGTGTATTATTAAATTGACATTATTGATAAACAAATTATGAAATTGACAATTGGCCTGTGATTTTGTTCAATACCGCACTTCATCGAAACGTAATTGGCGTCAAAGCACATTAATATGCAACAGATTGTCTTCATTTGATTTTTTTAATTATTGCCTAAAATAGGAGTAGTGGCACCCATGGTCCAGAAACACAAGAAGCATCAGGCTACATACTAACACATATCTCCAAAGTTCTCATTTAATACTTATTTGGCACTTTGCTTTATCCTGAAACAAACAACACACATTCTTATCCTAAAAGTTTATTTCCTTGTATGTTTCCACAAAGTAAATTGATTTGTTTTGTCCTTAGTAATTCTAAAGGTACTTAAACAAATAAACCTGTTTAGATTATGTGTTAGTTTAAGGGCCTCGACTGGCCAGATCTATTAGTAAAAGAGCAAAATAAATATGATCCAATTTTTTTTATTTAACAAAGGACCATTGTCCTGTTCGAATATTTGAGGTAAGCAAAATCTGAATAACAGATTAGCTACTGCTCCAGAACTGAGAATGCCACGAAGACATCACAGAATTTCACCTAGCCGCATGTGCTTTTCCTCATCATCCAAACTCCGCAACGTCCCTCTCACAATGCTTCTAAACTAAAGCATCTGGAAGAGACGATATAGCAGAAAGTTCAACTAAAGCACAGCTTCATGAATGTTACAGACATGATTTATTGCATTAACTTCCATCACACCGTAACGAGTTTCGCAGGAAGAGATAATAGAATCAATTGAGACTTCGTACATCACCTACCACAAGGCGAGACAGAAAAGATCCGATAGGAAACGCTACTAATCCTGTCCCACACAAAACCACTAAAGCAAAACTTCAGCAGGGAGGAATGTCATGCGATCGTGGGGCTAAAGAAGAATCTTCACTTATTAGTGGTACAGGCAGACAATGGCAATGTCTCCGTGGGATATAAGTCACTGGATTACGATAACCGAATGTAAGATCTATCTATCTACATGAAACTTCAGGTTACCCGACGGCCGCGATAATCAGATCGACGCAGGCGCTGCTGAAGCAAACTAGAACGAACTTCGACACGGCCAGAAGACTCATCTCACACGTGGAACAAGCGCCGAGGATATATGGTACCGAAGGTCCATACAGAAGGACAAAAGTGGCTAGTACTAATTCACCAGCGTACAACCTGTCAAAAGAACCGGCACCCAAGCTCCGACATGTGGTGAGCCACACCGATTCGTATGTCAAAGACTCCACGGAGCTGATGGTTAGCTTCCATTTAAGGTCCTTAGTCACTAATGTACCAGTGTCGGACACGATGAACATTTTAGAGAAGCGCTTAGCACCCGACATCTGTGACCTAATGCAGCACTATATCAGGTGAAGAGGAGAATTTTACGAACAGACGGTGTAGCTATGGACTCCTCACTCTCACACATTGCAGCTCACATTTTCATGGATGCATTTGAACAAACAGCTCTCCAGTCAACACCACTACGCTCAGAATGCTGATCGCGACATGTTGCTGTCACCATCTTCATTTGACCACATGGGAAGATTCCACCAAAAGCTCAATACAGTTCACAATGGAGGTGCTACTGCCGGCCGCGGTGGCCGAGGGGACTGAGGCGCTTCAGTCACGGTCTGCACGGCCGCTACGGTCGGGGGTTCGAATCCCCCGTCGGGCATGGATATTTGTGCCGTCCTTAGTGTTAGCTAGTTCATAAGTAGTTTGTAAGTCAGGGACTGATAACCTCGTAGTTAAGTTCCATAAGCTTTACAAACATTTGAACATTTTTGATTGAGGTGCTACTCTTCCTCGACTTGGAGTTCTACCGAAAGCCTAACGGAAAACTTGTCCACAGAGTATATGCGCGGTACAGTCAATAAGCTCTGAGACTGACCGTACGAAGGACCTGTGGTGCTCTATAGCGCATAAGTTGCGCTGTGATATGGTACCAAGTCAGTTAGTCTCTCGTTACTGCAAGAGACAGTTGGGTGCATGCAGTGGAAGCAGATGTATGGTCGTTTATCTGATGGTGAGTTGAATGCCACATGTCACAGTTTGAACAACGGACAAACATCAAGATCTATCAGCAATTAGGCAAAACCGCTGCCCAAACGTTTCAAATGATGCAGCAGGAGTACAGTGACGACGCTCTGAGTGCAGTGATGTGTTTAAGTGCTAGCGACGTTTTGTGAAAGGACGGGACAGTTTGGAAGATGTGCGTACTGGTCAGCCAGCAAAAGTTTGACCGGAACGCAAGATACAGGAAGTCGCAACGTTAGTGCATGCCAACCGCTCCCAATTGGTAGCAACAGAAAGGCTTAGGCCATGGTACTTGCCACAAAGTTATGACGCAAGACCTCAACATGTCCCGTGTTACCCAGAAAGCAGTGCCACGAATCCTGTCGCGAGACTACCGTGACGATCGCATCTCGCTTTGTGGTGACCTCATCAGTTGTGCAGACGATTATCCAACGTTCCCTCATCTGGATAATAGCTGGAGACGAAACCTGGTGTTTCCTTTACGATCCGCAACTGAAACGACAATCAGCCACCTGGAATGCGGCAGCGTGCACAACATACAAGAGAAGAGTGAGTGGCTATCCTCCAGGCTTCAGTTCTCAGAACCTTTTGACTGTACCACGAAGAAAAGCCACCAGCATGGACAGGTACCTCCACGCCTCTTGTCATCACCACAGCGTGCAGAAGAAATCTGCCCTTCACACGTTAATTAGGTGAGCCCATAGGATCAGCGATGCCCAACACATTAGGACGAAACTACAAAATCTCAGGTCAACTTTTATGACCATTGGCTATGGGATGAGAGAGATAAACAGAACAAAGTCGACGAAGGCTGAAGGCAATAGAGAAGTTTTGTGTCCCATTCTCGTCGCCACTTTTGTGTCTCGTTGCCGCCGGTTGTCCTAGGTGTCGGTGGCCGAGTAGAGAGACCGACACAGGGAAATAGGATGCACGTGCGTGCAGGTACGGAGGTGACCAGCCAGTGGGACAGCAGAAACTAGAAACACTAGGCGAAATTTGAACAAGATGTATATTTCGTAGAGACTTGGTAATACTTAACTTTTACATAGTTGTTGACTGCAGAATGCTGATACATAGTTTATCTAGGTAGAGGCCTGCCTACTGATGAGACCTAGTGCCTGTCCTAATCCCAAGTGAACGATACAGTTCAGTGGTGGCCACGAGCGGGATTGCAGCAGAGGGCGCTCGTGGCCGACGTCCTAAGAATGCCGCGCCGTGCTTGCATGGCGGCGCGCGGCGAAAGTACGTGGCGCGCACTTCATACTTGTGCGACACCACGGGAAGAGCAAGAAGAAGCAAAAAAGAACGTCATATTACCATATGTACAAGGGGTCAATGAACGTGTAAGCAAAATTCTCTGTCGGGAAGACAGAGCAACAAAACATAAAGAATATCCTTTGCTTCACGAAAGATGCATTAGACAAACTGAATAATGCTGGTGTGTACGAAAATTGTTGTGTGGTATATGTAGGTGAGACCGGACGACCAATGAGGACAAGAAATTCCGAACACGAACAGTATCTCCAGCTCAGACAGCACAATAAGTCATCAGTGGCAGAACATCAAGATGAGTACGGAAAACAACTATTTTTCCGTGAAGCCCGCGTCCTGGCAGAGAAGATCAGAGAAGCCCTCGAAATAACCAAGCGACCCGCCATCAAGAATAGAGAAGAAGGGTACGGACTTGCGGCGTTCTGGCAGCGCTACGAGACGAGAGCACGCAAAGTAACTCAAGCAGGAGCGGAGGACTGAGGCGCTCCAGTCACGGTCTGCACGGCCACTACGGTCGGGGGTTCGAATCCCCCCTCGGGCATGGATATTTGTGCCGTCCTTAGTATAAGGTAGTTGATAAGTAGTTTCTAAGTTTAGGGACTGATGACCCCGTAGTTAAGACCCATAAGCTTAACATTTTAAAACAAAACAAAACAAAACAAAACAAAACAAAAAAAAAACAAAAAAAAAAAAACAAAACAAAACAAAAGCAGGTGCAGAAGAGACCACTGCCCGCACCAGACGACTAGTAAACAACACTCCCACCATTCACCTATTCCAGCCAATGCCAAGAACAAAGCAAACGCCAATTGTCGACGTCTATTTTTATCAATGAGACGGAATTAGGCAAGAAAAATACTCCATGTAAACAACAATCGACGACGTCCATTTCTACCTATGGCGTTAAATATTGAAAATATCAATACAGAAAGTCTATCATCCCCCCTCTTCAAATTACTATTCACACTATTATATAAGATCCAAGACTTTAGTCATTCATCAGTCAGACAGATACTTTCCTCAAATACGAGGCGCGTCCAGAAAGTAACTTCCGTTTCAATTTATCTCCGCTGCAGCGCTGCGATTGCAGTTCCGCACATGCGCTGTAGACGATGTGTATCAAGGAGAAGAACGTGCGCCATTTGGAGATCGCTGTCAGTTACGTACGATTTGTTGTGCTTGTTTGAAATTTCGGCGTTGATTAAAAATCCCACCGCCTGTGAAATCAGGTCGGTGATTCAGTTTCTGAATGCGATGAAAGTGAAACCAAGTGAAATTTATCGGCAAATTTGCGATGTTTACGGACTAAATGCGATGAGTGATTCGATGATGAGAAGATGAGTCCGACAGTTCAATGGCGGGCGTAGTGATGTGCACGATGAAGAACGAAGTGGGCGTCCACCTTTGGTGTTTGACCATCCTCCATACAGCCCTGACCTCGTCCCTAGCGATTTTCATCTGTTCTTACATCTCAAGTCTTTCCTTGGCGGTCATCACTTCGCCAATGACGACGAGCTGAAAGAAACTGTTTCCGACTGGTTGAAGACAAAGGCGGCAGTTTTCTATGAAGGTATACAAAACCTGGTGCCACGCTATGACAAATGCCTGCAAAATTTCGGCAGTTATGTGGAAAAGTAGTTTAAGAGTTGTAGAATTTTGTGTAATAGAAATTTCTTCTGTATCTGTGTACAATTTCATTTTATTACCAAACGGAACTTACTTTCTGGACGCGCCTCGTATTATTGAACTACGACGAAGAGAACGACCTATTGCCCCATACTCAACACGGATTCAGAAAGTATCGTTCTTTTGAAATACAGCTAGCTCTTTACTTACATGATGCGATGAGTGATATCGATAAGAGATGTCAAATAGGTTCGGTATTTCTAGATTTCCGGAAGGCTTTTGACACTGTGCCTCACAGGCGTCTTCTAATCAAATTGCGTGCTTGTGGAATGTCGCCACTGTTGTGCGACTGGATTCGTGATTTCCTATCAGAAAGGACACAGTACTTTCTAATTGACGAAAAGTCACCGAGTAGAACAGAAGTGATATCTGGCGTTCCCCAGGAAAGTTTTACAGGATCCCTACGGTTCCTTATTTTTATAAACAATTTAGGAGACAATCTGAGTAGCTCCCTCAGACTGTGCGCGGACGATGCTATCATTTATCGGTTAGTAAAGTCATCAGAAGATCGAAAGCAACTGCAAAATGATTTAGATAAAATATCTGCATGGTGCAAAAATTGGCAGTTGACCGTTAATATAAGTGCGAGGTCATCCATATGACCACTAAAAGACAAATCTGTCAAACCTACAGCCCGTCAGTTCTACTAAATAGCCAGGAGTAACAATTACGAACAACTTAAATTGGAAAGAACACATAGAAAATATTGTAGGGAAGGCGGACCCGCCGCGGTGGAGTAGCCGAGCGTGTAAAGTGCCTCGCTGTGGAGCGCGCAGTTGCTCGCCGTGGAGGTTCGAGTCCTCCCTGGGGCATGGGTGTGTGTGTGTGTGTGTATGTGTGTGTGTGTGTGTGTGTGTGTGTGTGTGTGTGTTGTCCTTAGGTTAGCTTACCTAGGTTTAAGTAGTTTGTAAGCTACGGACTGATGACCACGCAGTTTGGTCCGATAGATTTACAGACATTTGAACATTTTTTTGAAAGGCGGGCCCAAGACTACGTTTCATTGGCAGAACACTTAGAAGATGCAACAGTTCTACTACAGAAACTGCCTACACTATACTTGTGCGTCCTATTTTGGAGTATTGCTGCGCATTGTGGGACCCACATCAGGAGGGACTGACGGGCGATTTAGAGAATATTCAGAGGACAGCTCGTCTTGTATTATCGCGATATAGGGTAGAGAGTGTCACGGAAATGATGCACGAGTTGGGGTGGAAATCATTAAAAGAAAGGCGTTATTTGCTGCAGCGCGATCTATTTGCGAAATTTATTTCACCAACTTTCTCTTCCAAACGCGAACATATATTATTAGCACCCACCTACATAGGGAGACATGATCATAATAATAAAATAAATCATATCGAAAACGGAAAGATTTAGGTGTTCCTCTTTCCCGCGAGCTATTAGAGAATGGAACGGTAGAGAAATATCATAAAGTGGTTCGATTAACTCTCTGCCATTCTCTTCATTGTGACTTGCAGAGTATCCATGTAGATGTAGACGCAAAAGATGGCGACTTGCAACATTAGCCGAAGCGTCGGCCAGTTTCTTAAAGATGGTCAATGCGGCCTCACACCCAGAATATTGTGACAATGGCCGAGGAAGCCTACCATTTGTACAGTTGCATAGTTTATTGCCGAAACTGTGGGCGTACTATCGCTTATATTGCATACTATTGTACTTGTATGACTATTCTATTTAGGGACCATTTGGGTTGTATATTGAGACATGTCAATTACGTTCCATTTATGTACGTAAAAATGTACTCAGAACAGGTAGTGTTCATATGTACAGTTTGATGATTGATAATTCCATTACGTAATAATTTTTCGACACAGTTCTGGGATTACTATTGTATATTTCTTTATTTGTACAACTGTTGCCTCTGATTGTATTTATTATATCTAGCAATGGCACTGTTTGTGCTGGAGCACCTCATATTGGCGTTGTTTCTGTCGTCTTCAGTTCCGAGTCTGGTTTGATGCAGCTTTCCGAGCTACTCTATTCTAAGCAACTCTCTTCATCTCCTCATAATAACGGCAACCCACATCTATTTGAACTACTAAATGTATTCGTCTGTTGGTCTCCCTCTGTGAGTTTTACCCCATAACATTTTATCCAACGCTAAACTGACAATTCCTTGCTGTCCAAGTGTGTGTCTTATCAATCGATCGCTTCTTTTAGTCAATGTATGCTAGAAATTCTTTTTCTCCCCAATTCTGTTCAGCACCTCCTGCTACGTTACGCGATCTACCCACCTAATATTCAACATTCGTCTGTAACACAACTTTTAAAAAGCCCCTATCATCTTCCTGTCTGAGCTATTTATCGCCCATGTTTCACTACCGTACAAGGCAACACTCCATACAAATGCCATCATAATAGACTTCCTAATACTTAAATTAATATTCAATATTAACAAATTTCTCTTTTTCAGAAACGCTTTACTTCCTATTGCCATTCTGCATTTGTATCATCTGTACTGCAACCATCATATGTTACTTTACAGCCCAAGTAACAGAAGTCAACTACCAACTTTATTCTTCCGTTACTTAATCCAATTTCTTTGGCATCGCCTAATTTACTTAGACTACATTCAATCGCTCTTGTTTTGCTCTTGTTAATGTTCATCTTATACGCTCCTTTCAAGACACTGTCCATTCCTTTCAATTGTTTTTCCTGGTCCTTTGCTGTCTCTGACAGAATTACAATGTCATCAGCAAATTGCTAAGATTTTATTTCTTCACCCTGAATTTTAAGTGCTTCTCCAAATTTCTCCTCGCTTTCCTTCACAACAAGCTCAATGTAAAAACTGAATAACATTAGGGAAAGCCTTAAACCCTGCCTCACTCCCTTCCCAACAAATGCTTCCCTTTCATACCCTTCGACTCCTGTAAGTGCTGTCTTGTTTCTGTACAAATTGCAAGTAACCTTCTGTTCCCTATATTTATTGCTTCGCGTGTTCCTACATTTCTCTTAAATCCAAACTCATCTCCCGAGATCAGATTCTACCAGCCTTTCCATTTTTCTGTAAATAATTCACGTTAGAATTTTGCAACAATTACTTACTAAACTGATGGTTCTATAATTTTCGCATCTGTCTGCTCATGCTTTCTTCGGAATCGGAATTATTGTACGAGGGTGGGATCTCAAATAGTAGCAACAATGCTGTGGAGACACTATGCAATGGAATCTACTGGCCGTGGCGGAGTAGCCGAGCAAATTGAAGCACTATGCTCCGATACACGAGACCGTTCTCCGTCGGAGGTTCGAATCCTCCCTCAGTCACGGATGTTTGTGTCGTCTTTAGTATAAGTTAGTTTATAAGTAGTTTGTAAGGGACTGGTGACCACACACTTAAGTCCCATAAGCTTAACAAAGATTTGAACATTTGGAATCTACTATTGTCACTGATAGCACACATTGTTGACATACCTACCTTACCTCCGAGCAAATGGACTCGCCCATCCCACGGCACCGGCGTGTGCACAATGGAGGGGAACAGTCACTTGCGAGCGAGCGGTCTTACATAACGATATCACTATTTTTTCGAAACAGGAACAACGGAATTGGATCAAGATTGAACGTGCCAGAGGTCGTACAGCACGATAGCGTCATAAAGGTCTTCCAGAGGCGTCAGAGCCCCAAAATGGTGAAAGTTATAGTGACTCTCGTGTACGACTGTGATGGTGTTATACTAATGCATTACGTTCCTCCACGGCAGATCATCAATGCACAGTGTTCCTGTTCGTTTATGGAACAAACCTGCGACCAGCTTTACGAAAGAGGCGGGAACATTTTATGCGCAACCCACCCATCATTTTGCACGGCAATGCGCGGGCGCATATAACGTAAGCTGTGGCTGCTCTGTTCGCTCGAAAGGACTGGGAAGTACCATCCATCTTACTCCCCGGCGTTAAGTCCTTGTGACTTTGATTTGTTTCCGAAGATGAAGGAACCACTTAGTGGCATTCGCTTCAGATCTGTTCCAGAGATTCGTCAAAATTTCAAATGTTTGTAAATCTATCGGACTTATTGCTGGGTTATTTGCTCGCAGCCTACAAACTACTTAAACTAAGGTAAACTAACCTAAGGAGAACACAAACACCCATGCCCCAGGGGAGACTCGAAGCCCGAAGGCGAACGGCCGCGTGCACTGCAGCACGGTGCCCTAGTGCGCACGGCTAACCCGCCGTGGCGAGATTCGACAGGCAGTAGACCGCTCCATTCGCACCATCAACAGAACAGGCTCTGCTAACGGTATACTACGCCTTCCACATCGCTGGCAGCGAGATCTACACACCGCTGGTGACTAATTTGAAGGATAGTAACAGGTGCAAACAAGTCTCGGAGTATTTCGCCTATTTCATTCATCTTTCACACCGGATAGAGTGATTTTGTCATGACTGTCTCACCCAGAGACTTAAGAAGCGTGCACTTCCTTGCGACTGTTAACAGAGTAGTTGTGCGGAATCAACTTTAATTATACGTCCCTTCCTTACATGTCACTGTTGCAAACGGACGTTACACCATGAGAGGGACACAGAGGGAATACAGCAAACAGGCACGTCAATCACAGAAAGAACAGTTCATAATTATATGGAGAAGAAGACATATAGCACGATGGAGTTCTGAAAACTGATCTCGCGCTGAAGAGTCCAACGGCGTGACCACGTAACCGGGACAACGTGGCTCTTCTCTTTCGTTCGTCGTCACACATGCTGAGCTTGCCCCGTTCATTGTTTCCATTTAGCGCCTTTTCTGACAGTTCAGTTAACTTCCAATTTCCATAGATTTCTTGTGTTCAGTTTTTGACTGGTTGTCCATTGGGCCATCCTACCACTACATCTGAGAACGTGCGACGAGGAGTTACCCTTGTTAGGAGGAAATTATCCACAGGCTGGGAACCATTGACGTAGCATATACACCTCGAAACACTAGTGCTTAGGAAGTTCATACTCATAGGGCGCATTCATTAGTATGTTCTGCAGAAATGATTACCACTTGTCTCCCCTCAGTTCAGCATGTGTTCAGGGCGGATCAGGGGGGGGGGGGGGGGGTGACAGGAGCATGTACCCCCCCTCCAGACGGCCCGACGAAAAATGAGAGAGAGAGAGGGAGGGAGGGAGAGAGAGAGAGAGAAAGAGAAAGAGAGAAGGGAGAGAGAAAGAGAGGGAGGGAGGGAAGGAAAGATTCTCAGCATTAAAATAATTAACTTTTACTTACGGACAGCATGTAATTGTGAGTTTAAAAATGCAAAATCCCTGTAATTAACATAACGTAATTTAACTTTTTGTGTTATGCTTCCATTTATTTGCTCTTTTTTGTCAGTAATTTACGATAAAAATAAATGAAAGTTGTTTATTGTTCCGTAATTGCTTTGGAGATAGCCGGCCGCGGTGGCCGAGCTGACTGAGGCGCGACAGTCACGGTCTGCACGGCCACTACGGTCGGGGGTTCGAATCCCCCTCGGGCATGGATATTTGTGCCGTCCTTAGTATTAGGTAGTTCATAAGTAGTTTGTAAGCTTAGGGACTGATGACCCCGTAGTTAAGTCCCATAATTCCTACAAACATTTGAACATTTGAACATTTGCTTTGGAGATAAATAAGCTATTGTGTTTTACTCATACCTAAATAAAGGATTTAACTATGTGAAAAACTGAATTTCAAGGGCTGCGTTCACGTCGGCGCATACAGGTGTTTTCGGTAAACGGTTTATCTCTCTGGATTCTTTTCCTAGACACTAAGAAACACTACTGCCACCCATTATAAACAGTTTTATTTGAAACTACACGTTTCCAATTATTGAAGCAAATTAGAAATTTCAACGGCATTTTTTCACACATCAGATACAAAGGATTTTCGTGGTAGTAATACTTCTTGAAACACAAATATAATTTTCAGAATGAAATTTTCACTCTGCCGCAGAGTGTGCGATTCAAATGTTCAAATGTTTGTTAAGCTTATGGGACTTAACTGTGGGATCATCAGTCCCTCAGCTTACAAACTACGTATGAACTAGCTTATACTAAAGACAGCACAAACATCCATTGCCCGAGGGGCATTCGAACCCCCGACGGGGCATGACATCGCGCATCGTAGCATAGCGCCTCAATGCGCTCGGCTGCTCCGCCGCGGCTGAGTGTGCGCTGATATGTAACTTCCTGGCAGATTAAAATTGTGTGCTGGAACCGGGGTTCGAACCTTCGACCTTTGCCTTTCGCGGGCAAGCGCTTTACCGTCTGAGCTATCCCGGCGCGCTTCACAGTCGTCGTCAGAACTTTACTTCTGCCAGTACCTCGCCTCCTACTTTCCAAACATCAAAGAAGTTCTCCTGCGAATCTTGCAGGACTAACACTCCTCGAAGAAACGATGTGGTGGAGACATGGCTTAGCTAGAGCCTAAGGGACGTTTGCAGAAGGAGGAGTGCTAGTCCTGAAAGGTTCACTGAAGAACTTCTGTGAAGTTATGAAAGTAGGAAGCGAGGTACTGGCAGAAGTAAAGTTTTGAGGCCGGGATAGCTCATGTGCTAGTGCACTTGCCTGCGAAAGGCCAAGGTCCCGGGTTCGAATCCCGTTTTTGGCACACAATTTTAATCTGCCAGGAACTTTCAAGTGTAATTTCGTTCATCGCGAAAGCTTTCTTGAAAACGTATCTCGTTTTGCTTAGCATCTTTACAAAGCATGAATAAGAAATTGATTCAGTACAACGCAAATACAGGAAATCTGAGTTTAGGCTTTGGGGGAATGTCAAACTTAGCGCAATATATTTTCTGGCTGTTTGTTTCTGACCCGTAATTGGACGACCTTTTAGGATACGCTGTTTTTCCAGTCTCTGCATTGTTTGGTAATGACACAGCTACTCCGGATACTCTACTGGTCGTCCACGGTAAGTTGACGATTCGTGCGGTGGCTGTTGATAACAGCAGGAGGCATGTACCATGGCTGCCGGCGGGCGAGCATCAGCGAACAGAAGGCAGCATCGCAGTGTTGGAAACGTTACCCGTAACAATGTATACAGTAATATTTCGAGTCTGGGGCAGCGTAACGTTGGCAGCAGTCCGAAATAAATGGATGTCCTTCAAGTAGTGCAGATGTTTTCTGCTGCTGGCATCACCAGGTAAAATGGTCGTCATCTAATTACCAATGCACTACTAGTTTCGGCGCACTATGGCGTCATTCTCAAGTTCCTACGATTACAAAAACTATTAAAGGATTCAACCACATTGAACAGTGAAAAGTTTAAAAATTTACCACAAAATAATAAAGAGTATCGGAACACTATATTTACCAAAATAACAATTAAACCATGTGCACTGCACGAGAATGGCCGTGTGATCTGGGGTGTAACGTCGCGGAGTACACGGCCACTCCTACCAGAGGTTGGAGTCCTCCCTCTGTCATGGCTGTGTGTGTCGCCCTTAGAATAAATTATTTTAAGTAGTTTGTAATACTAAGGACCGATGACCTTAGCATTTGGTCGCTTCGGATTACACACTTTTTTAAACATTTTTTAACCATATGCTCTAGGTTTTTGTACAATCAGCATTCATCATTGTACAAAACTGTTAAATCAAATGTTCAAATGTTTGTAAAGCTTATGGGACTTAACTGCGGGGTCATCAGTCCCTAAACTTACAAACTATTTATCAACTAATAGTAAAGACGACACAAACATCCATGCCCGAAGGAGGATTCAAACCTCCGACGCGGGAGGCCGAGCCATCCGCAACGTGGCGCTCCAGACCACTCGGCTACTCCCGCGCGGCAAAAAACTGTTATTTTTAGACCATATTGTACAACTGTTTGAATTTTCAAGTGGTCAGTCTTTTCAGTCTTATATTCAAATTATTCGAAAGTTGCAAATATGTAGAGAAACCTATGATTATTTCGAATGGCTTCCTCTGTATAGGGATTCACATATAGCCTACCCAACTGGCGAAGCTCGGGAACAGTTACATATGAAATTAAATTCAGAGCGTGAATGCCCTGTGTTCAGCTGTGGTCAAGTGCTTCGTCCTTTATGATGATGAAGGATGAAACAAGTGTGCCCACAGCTGAACACGGGGCTTTAAATTCTCGGCTTGTTTTTATTTTGTGGCAAATTTAGAAAATTTACACTGTTTAATGTGATTGAATAATTGTAATATTGGCCCACTTTAGGGTACGGTAGTAACACTAAAAGTGGGCCTTTGCGATCGTCTTTTGACAGCTCGAAATTTAAATTAAAATAACGGCTTAACTATTCATCTGACACGAAAATTGAATGACCGAAGGTCTCTCTGCAACTTAGATCTCTTGTGTTTTTTTTCATATCTCATAGCGTTTCAAAGACATTTGCAAAAATAACGGCGTGTTTGAGATGTATGTATGTCTGTCTGTCTGTCCGTAACGTGTTCCCTGTGTTTAAGAAGAACCGTTCAACCGATCAGCACCAAATTTTACAGACATGATTGTTGGCCGCCAGAGACCAGAACCTCCTTTTTTCAAATTTTTCGTACAAAAAATACGGTAGTAATACCAAAAAAAGCCGTTTGTAATATAATTGTAATTGCAAACGAACCGTTCATCTGACACGAAAATTAAATAACCTAATTGGTAGAGGAGAAAATTCTCTACAACTTAGTTCCCTTATGCTTTTCTCATATTTCGTAACGTTTGAGACATATTTGTAAAAACAACGGAGATTTGACACCCTCCAAATGAATTAACGAAAACCAGCCGTTCGGAGATATCACGTGACATTCTTCGCCCAGAACTCTCTCTGGCATACGCCATCCATCTTGCGTTGCGTATTTGATGATTTTCTTATTGTAACTTACACGTTGTCATTTCAAATCACTGAGGAATTAACAAAAACACATCGCTCTTCGTACGATAAATGATAATCTAGTGTCAACAAATGCCATATTAACATCAGTTAAGAACGGCCATCAATAGTATGAGATTAAAGGACTCATCTTTTGATTGATAGCCATAGCGTAGTGGGCAAAGCATTGGGTTCGGAACCAGCCACTACTTAATTTTTTTTTTCCTAAACGGGTTTCAAACACTCTTAGTAATTAATTTTTTATTATTTAGATTATTATTTTGGTCCAAAATGTTTGCAAAAACTTATAAAACTACAAATGTAAAGTGGGCCGTAAAACACGTCAGTGCGATTTTTTTGTGATCATAGGCATTTTAAAATGACTCCATAGTGCGCAAAAACTAATAGTGCATTCGTAGTTAGATGGAAGTAGATTAAAAAGATTTTTTCTAAGAAGCGAAAGTGGCTTTGAAACATATTTTGCATGTTTCCCGTAGCAGTTATATGTGACAATTGTGCGTGTGTGTGTGTGTGGGAGGGGGGGTGTTTAAAATGAGGCTCACACAACCCTTAATGAGATGTTCACCCTCGTCAGTCGTCAGCTTTGTGCCCCCTCCCGAAAAAAATTCTGTATCCGCCTCTGGTTGCCTATTACACACAGGCTGCGCCATGGACCCTTCTAACTCATATGGGGCGCGAAAGGCGTCCTGTGGTATAGCCAGCCGTCCATACAGCATTCACCTGGCTCTAAACTTCATCCGTGGTGTTTCAGCAAGAATAGCAAATGTTTTACGACGTGGTAGTATGACGAATTGCAATAAAAATGCCATAAAACATGTGTCCAATTTTTAGGCCGGCCGCGGTGGCCGAGGGGACTGAGGCGCTTCAGTCACGGTCTGCACGGCTACTACGGTCGGGGGTTCGAATCCCCCCTCGGGCATGGATATTTGTGCCGTCCTTAGTTGTAGGTAGTTCATAAGTAGTTTGTAAGTTTAGGGACTGATAACCCCGTAGTTAAGTCCCTTAAGCTTAACAAACATTTGAACATTTTTGCCATTGGACTCAGTGCAGTTGCTGTGTTAGAAAGAGAGAGAGAGAGACTTCTGCCTCGATGACAAATGATATAGTTTGCTGTGTCTTGTGATTAGGATGTGGGCAGAGTTTCTGTTGTCTGCCATTATGAAGGATGGAAAATGCACAAAATGTGTGTTGCATTTTATTGTTTGTTCAAATGTTTGTATAGTCTATGGGACTTAACTACGGGGTCGTCAGTCCCTAAACTTACAAACGACTTATGAACTTCTTAAGAACTAGGACGGCACAAATATCCATGCCTGAGGGGGGATTCGAACCCCCGACCGTAGTGGCCGTGCAGACCGTGACTGGAGCGCCTTAGCCCCCTCGGCCACCGCGGCCGGCTGCATTTTATTATTATCTCCAATTTTTATTGAGTACAGATATATAGCTGTTAGCGTGTAACACAAACTTACAGAAAAAGCAAACACCAATGTTACTTTTTTCGGTTCTTGGTAGGACATCGATATACACCCAAAAGTGCGTGGCGGAGGGTACTCAGTACCACTACTAGTTACTTACTTTCCTGTTCCCCTCACATATAGGACGAGGGAAAGACGAATACTTGTATGCATACGAACGAGCCCTAATCTTATCCTTGTGATCTTTACGCGAAATGTAGTTTGGCGGTAGCCCACTCGTTCGTCAAATTACGGCCCCCTGAATTTCTTCAACAGTGCTTCTCGAAAAGAACGTCGCCTCGCCTCCAGTAACTCCCAGTTGAGTTCCCGAAGCATTTCGGTAACACTAGCGCATTGATCGAATCTACCAGTTATAAACCTCGCCGCACGCCTCTGAATTGCCTCTATGTGTCCTTTAAATGAATCTGGTGGGGATCCCAAACACTTCAGCAATACTCAAGACGGGTCGTACAAGCGTTTTATATGCTGTCTTCTTTACAGTCGAATCACACCTTAAGTTATATATATGTGGTGTCTGTTATTTCGGACATGTCCGAAAGAACAGACGCCACTTTTGATCCTGCAGTTATTATCGATGCATATTTACGGAATGTATGACACTGGCTGCGAATGGGTAAAGTTGAGTACCCAGCCGGCATTCGAACCCGAGTCTCCAGATTTCTAGGCAGTCGCGCTGACCCCTACACCACTTTTTTTTTCTTTTTTTCTTCTTGGTTTATGTACTGGGTGCCAACTGTTGTTATCCTCTTTTTTTCCGTGGTCTTCCCAGCAGACTGTCCTCACGCAGTGCTTTTCTTCGCGTGGTTTATATCCATGTTGTAATCCCCAAGCACTAAGCTTGGTCTCGTGTCCGTCGTCTGTCTGTCTCGTTGCTTATTTTGACTTCTCGTAGCCCTGTGCGTTACAGTCGGCGGAGCCAGACGATGGCCTATTGTACATAGTCGTAATAAATAAATAAAAATCAAAGAATAACAACAGCAGGAGAAACCCGCAATAACAAATTTGGTCCTGCATCCACTGTCCCTTATGTAGGAAATGAAATCATATTTGAGTGCCAGCGACCATACATTTGCTACAGACGCTGCCAGGTAAAACCATTCCTTCGTGTATGTCTTCCTCTCTGTTCGTACTGTGTCTATCTCTTCGTTACAGATGTTAGTTTCAATTGTTCATCTGTGTATCTTTTTCTATTGTTCTTTAAATTATCTCGAAATCTGTGATGTCCGAGTAAGCAAGGATTGCTTCCACTCTTCTGTCGTGACCGAGAAATGGAAACAAATTTTGAAATCATTACGGTAACGTGTGGAACAAAAAAAAATGGCACCAATCTTTTGTATTTTGAGCATTTCTGGAAGTATGATGCTCTTCCGTAATATATTGTACGTATTCGTTCAAACTCGCATTTTTATACGTCAATGTAAAGTACGCGAATTGGCCGATGACCCATGCAAAGCTGTTGTTTTTTTGTTTTTGGAAACAAATGCCAATCCGGCCAGAGGACATCTCGAAGTTTTATCGTACTCTCAGCGGTCCTGTTGATTGTAGCTAGTTTTTTCCTTGTCCATTTCCAGATTTGAAATTTATCTCTGCACGTAAGTGCGTGTGCGAATGTGTCTACGACATGGCAGTGTTCACAGTACGGACTCTGTTTGAGGTGAATCTTGTAGAGTTTTTCTCCTGTTGGAACCTTATCGTTCACAATGTCATACCAGACGGATGCAGTTCGTGATGCAAGTGTGGAATTGTTAATATTCTTCCAAACGTTCGTCAAATCAATCTGTGGGTACTTCAACTCCACAGGGTTTGGTCTGTGCCGTCTCGCAAGATGACCATAAATTTTTGCAGTGTTGAAGAGCTGTCGCAGATATGGAATGTAACTGATTTCGAGGTAAAAAAGCCGGACGTAGTCAAGTTGTGCATTTATGCGTCCAACGTTGAATGGAGCAGATTTACTGATGGGGGCTAGGCTGGTGAATAGTATCTGCGTGATTGTTTTATGCGGTGACTGTAGGATTTTTCCAGTACGGTTCAAAAACATAGCAGTGCATTGTAGTTGGACGTCTTTCACTCCCAGGCCCCCTTCTGTCCGAGAGAGCGCCATAGTTGGCAGGTTGACCTTGAATATGTTACCTCGCCAAATGAACCAATACGCTGCGGCAAAAATCTTTGTGGGCTATGTCCTTTGGTGGAGGTAGTACCGCGGCTATGTGGTATATTTTAGTGAGTGCATAAATATTAAAGAATAGGGCTCTCTGTAGCCTGTTTAGATTCCTATTTTTGTTGTCGTGGAGTGTTGCGCGGAATATATTGAGTTTGTGACTTCAATTGGCAATGGCCATCTCCCTTGGATTCGGCGTTAGAATCATATCTAAGTGGGTGATCCGATTTATGTGTTGCAACCATGTGAAATGCATGTTCTCCGGTCGCGGTCCTATAGGTAATATCTTCGATTTGAATTCATTGAGTTTGGCACCACATGCATTGGCATATGCTTGGGCCACTCCGTGTGCAGTTTCGATTTCAGCTGTTGTGCTCACGATAAGACTAACATCATCAGCATACGCGTGACATACTGTCTTGGTACCAAACATTTGTAACCCTTCGAGTCTCAGGTGCAGCTGTGAAAGTAGAGGCTCTACGGCGATGGCGTACAGCGTCATCGAGAGAGGGCAACCCTGCCTCACGGACTTCTGGACTGGAGTACTTATTTGACCATTGATTTTGTTCTGGAGTACGTTCCTGAAAGGCACTTACTTATGAGCTGTATGAAATGAGCACTAAACCCCATTCGTCGCATAACGTTCAACAGAAATAAGTGGTTTACACGATCAAACGCCTTGTCAAAATCTAAAAACATCAGCGCTACATTGCAGTTACACAACCATGATAAGGTTATGATACCCCTGTATTCACTTAATGCGTTAGTCATAGATCTACCAGGAGGCACACTCATTTGATAAGGGCCAAGGATCTTGGCTAGTACAGATTTCAATCTATTATTTATGATTCTGGTCAGAAGTTTATAATCTGAATTCAGAAGAGTTATCGGCCGAAAGTCTGTCAACGATGTGGTGTGTGGCTTTTTCGGGATTAGGACGACCAGCCCTTCCGTAAACTGCGGCGGCGGCTGCACTTCCCCCAGCAGTTCGTTGTACATTTTGGTTAACTCTGGCCCTATGACATTCCAAAAGCAAGCGTAGAATTCAACTGGTAGACCGTCTAAACCAGCCGATTTCTTTTTAGGCGATTGTTTGATCGCCAAATGTATTTCTTCCTCCGTAATATTGGCTAGAAGGTCGACATTGTCATCCCCAGTCACTGCGGATTGGATAGCGGACATTAGAGGTTCTCCTGTCGCGGGGTCCGTTTCTGGGTCGGCGTAAAAGTCCGTGAAATATTGCACCACATAGTTTCTTATTTCCGTCTGGTGTTCATATACGTGTCCGCCTTCATCTGTAAGTTTGGGAATTAACGTTTGTTTGGCTCTCTTGGCTTCCCTGAGAAGATGATACATGGATGTATGTTCTTGCATGAGGTCGTGCGGTGAGCGCGCTCGAACTTTTTGTCCTTCAAGACATTGTCGCACGAGAGCCGTGATTTTGGCTTTAGTGCGTTTTATTCGGGAACTGTTGGTGATTAGACTGTTGGGTTCACTGTATGGTTTACGGAGGCATAAAAAGTGGTGCTCTATGGTACGTTTTCTCCAATATGCCTTCATACTGGCATACTGCACAATACATTTTTTTATTTGCGGTTTCGCGACTTGGAGCCACCACATTATACAAGTTGGATATTTGCCTATTGATCTGAGGCATCTCGTCCAAGTTGTGCTGACCTGCTGCCGAAGTTCTTCGTCCTGCAAAAGCGAGACGTTAAGTAGCCACACGCCCCTTCCCATGTACGTTGGTTGTTTCCTGTACCGAACGGTTATATGAAAGGCGTCATGATCTGAGAAATTGATGGGCCATATTTCACAATCCATGACATTCTGTAGAAAGCCGTTCGTCACATACATCCTGTCTAGTCGGCTGGCTGTGCTACTGGTAACATAAGTGTACCCCCGGGCGTGCGGACGAAGATGACACCAAGTTCAAACGTTCAAATGTTTGTAAAGCTTACGGGACTTAACTACGGGGTTATCAGTCCCTATACTTACAAACTACTTATGAACTTGCTACAACTAAGGACGTCACAAATATCCATGCCCGATGGGGGATTCGAACCCCCGACCGTAGTGGCCGTGCAGACCGTGACTGAAGCGCCTCAGTCCCCTCGGCCACCGTGGCCGGCTGACACCAAGTATCGACGAACCCAAGTCCATTAGTTAACGATAAGAGCTTCTCGCAAAAGTTGAAGTTCGGATACAATTAAAATCAACTCCGAAAATTATGGGCAGTCGGGCATCTGGTATTAACGTGACGATTTCATCACGGAACAAGGAGCTCCTCGCGTGTTTGCCGCTGGACCCAGTAGGGGCATATATATTTACAATCAGTAAATCCCATACTTTTACAGTCATTCCCCTTCCGGACTCAAGTATCTTTTGCGTCGTACACGGTACACCGTGTTTGAATAAAACTGCGCCGGCCGCGGTGGCCGAGGGGCTGAGGCGCTTCAGTCACGGTCTGCACGGCCACTACGGTCGGGGGATAGAATCCCCCCTCGGGCATGGATATTTGTGCCGTCCTAGTTCGTAAGTAGTTCATAAGTAGTTTGTAAGTTTAGGGACTGATGACCCCGTAGTTAAGTCCCATAAGATTTACAAACATTTGAACATTTTCAATAAAACTGCCGTTCCGCCCTCACTAAATGTTTGTAAATGTATCGGACCAAACTGCCTGGTCATCAGTCCATAGCTTACAAATTACTTAAACCTAGGTAAACTAACCTAAGGACAACACACACACACACCCATGCCCTAGGGAGGACTCGAACCTCCACGGCGAGCAACCGCGCGCTCCGCAGCGAGACGCTTTAGACTGCTCGGCTACTCCACCGCGGCGCGCCCTCACTACCAATGTTCAAAATTGCATCATATCCGAATACATCCGAAATTTTCGTAGTGACTACCTCTTGTATTAACGCTATGTCAATGTCGGCGGCATATAAGTACTCTCTTAAACACTGGAACTTCACATCGGAAGTAATCCTATTGATGTTTAGGGTGGCAATTTTCTACGTCTGCGTCATTTGTTGGTGTAGTATTCAAGTGTAGCAGACCGCAGACCACGCGCAACAATAAATTTAGGCACTCTCTTCGTCGTCGCCCCATGGGACCCCAGAGCCCCCAGGAGGCAGGTCTTCCGCCTCCATCCGGTCTTTGACCAGCGAGGTTGGTGGCTTATCAATATCCATCTGAGCTGCATCTTTCGGTCGCAAATGGTCTCTCCTTCCAACCCCAGTGGTACCAGGTATGTCACTGGTAGTTTTTCGTAGAATTTTCTTTGTGCGTAACAGTTTCCTCTCCAGTTCTTGGATTTCTTCGGCACTCTGTTTACGGGTATTAAGTTTGAGTTTTCCCGTCTGCTGCTTTGAACTTTCGTTATCGGTACTTAGTAGTTGCCCTGACAGAGTGGCACTAGTAGAAGAAGCATGGCTCTTGCCCTGACTGGAGGACGTCACAGACGGGGGGGGGGGTCTGTTCACTATTCGTGGCAGCCGTCACAGACGGTCCTGGCGTTGCTGACAGGGTTCACAACCTCTGTTGGCGCCTGTTGTGTGGGAGGCAAGGCGGAGTTCACCACGTCAGTGGGTTGTGGGGACAGTTTTTCCGGTTCGTCTGTGACGTAATCTCAGCTCTGTCGCGCTTTCCTCGGTCGTCCGTATTCGCTCCCGCGGCAGCCAGGCAGGGCTTGCTCGCCGCTCGCGGTCGCAGCGTAGCTGGCAGTCAACACGGTCGTCACCGCGGTTCGAGGCGCCTCGCCGGCCAGCAGCTGCGCCACCCGCCGCTGTAAACAATCGGCGCGGACGTGGCCGGCAGAGTTGCACGCCGTGCAAGTCCGTGGCTGTCCGTCATACATCACAATTCCGCGATAGCCGCAGGTACTTACAGTGAATAACTTTAATATTCGGACACTATGATATTTCAATCTTGGAACATCATAACTTAATTTATAACAAAACAAACAAAACGTATAACCAATTATTACATTACGTGATGTGTCTTGTAAGTAATCATATAAATTTTATTGAGATAACTTGCACAACTTCCTTAATAATGCAATTTAAATACAACTCGGTCCTATATTCACGTTACTTTAATATTCGGACACTTTGCGGAACTAACTATTTCGAGACAAAATTTTATGGAAAATAAATGTTTCAATATCAAGTTGGGCAGCCATTCTGTTTTATCACTTCTTTCAAACGCTACGGCATACTGCTAATGATACTTTTTAAATAGCCCGCTGGTAGACTGTCCCATTCTTCTTTCGGTCGAAGCTTCAGACTTTCTTTGGAAGATATTGGTGTACTTCTAATACATCGCTTCACGTCTCCCCACACATTCTCAATCGTGTTGAGATCTGGTGACTGAGGTGGTGGTGGTAGGACTTTGGGGCAGTTGTACAACAAATATTCCTGCATAATGCGAGCCTTATGTTTCGGGTCATTGTCCTGGTAAAATTTGAAGGTGTTTGATATCCCCATGGTTTCAGCACTTTTTTGTAAATTGTTCTTTAATATGTTCAAATAGACATATTTGTCCATAGTATTGTCGATGAACACCAATTCGCCCGGTCCAAATGTCGATATACAGCCCCAGACAAGGACGCTGCCACCTCCATGCTTTACAGTGGGTTTAATATTTGTGACTGTAAATTCCTCTTTCTTCTTCCGCCACATCATGCTTCGTCCGTCCGACCCACAGACGTTAAATTTACTTTCGTGACGTCATTCTAGCAAATTGCATCCTTCGTAATAAACTCCCCATCAAAGTCCAATCTTTTCTGTCCATTCTGTTGAGTCACATAAGGTTTCTTCCGAGCCACTCTTCCATTGTATCCACTTTCTTTCAATGCTCTGCGAATCGTTTGAGGATGTACCTTCTTGCCAGTCTCGTTTAGAGGCTCACGTGCTAATTTCGGTGCACTGAGTGTAGGATCCTTCTTTATTTTTCGTATTAACTTCCTCTTGTCACGAGCATCCAACTTCTGTGGCTGGCCCATTTGTGGTATGGAGTCTATACGGTCCTTGTTTTTGAAACGCCTGACAATATCTGGCACAGTACTCTTACTCATGTTGAGCATGGCAGCAGTTTGTCGATATGATTTTCCTTTCGCATTGCGAAAAATCACAATTTGTCGTATCTCAAAGTTGGTATTATCTTTGCGTGGCATCGTACCGTCTGGACAGTCGACCGCGCTTGTGAACACACACCTGCCTTCATACTAGAAGCAGGCCTACTCACCCCGGCGTGAACGGTGACAAGTGTGACACTGCCATCTGTCCGGATATTAAAGTAACGTGACCGTCGAGGAGTGGTTTATTTTAATCGCATTCTTTTACAACTGTTTTACTTTATGCAAACAACGTTCATACTGTTCTTTACAAGACATGCACCTTCATATAATATTTGGTTATGTTATATTTTTGTTTGTTCCGAATGCAGTTATAACGCAGCAAACTAAAAATATCTTGGTGTCCGAATATTAAAGTTATTTACTGTATATACGACGGGACGTGCTCGGTCAAGTCGACCTTTAATTGTCTCACGCCGTTCAACACCTTAAACTTTCGTGCGTTCGACCACCGTTCAGCAACGTTACTAATAACCGTTCCGTACTGCGATATCACGGCGTTAATTTCGTCGGCTGGCACTTCAAAAGGCAATTCGAAAATCCTGATCGTCCTTATACCAAAGCCAGCATGAGCAATGGTAACGTCTCGTATATTGCCGTCACTGTATTTGAATTTTCTGCTTCCACCACAAGATTCCACAATTTTGTCACATAAATCAGCATTTATCATTTTAACGTAAGCAACACTGGTTACTATCGAAATGTGTATGCCCACAACGTTGTCAAAATCAAGTTGAAGTTCCTGCTCTAACCAATCTTCTACTTCAAATAACTTGGGTCTTGCGCAAGTTCGATCAAAAGTGATCTTCAAGGTGTCTTGTCTGCTTAAATGTGTCATCATCGTATCATATTGCGAACTTTAACACAAATAGCAACTGCCGCAAATAGCTCCCTGAGGCACAGCCGACCGCAGCGCACAAACACCGCCACGCGTCCGCTCGGCACCGCTGACACGGATAACTGACACCACTCGGGACACAGTGATCACCGCACCTGCAAGGACTACCTTACGCACGCCTCACGTCAGATAAAAATCTGCAACTTTACCCTGCCCACTAGAACTCAAACTTGTACTCACTTTGTACTAATTTCCGTAAGATTAAGGGCCTAGGAGTGCCTCCGCACTGAAGAAAGTATCATTACCCGTCATCGGCAAATTGTATAAGTTGTATATTGTGGTGTTCTTTCGGACATGTCCGAAAGAACAGACACCACATGTATATAACTTATACAATTTGCAGATGACGGGCAATGATCCTTTCTTCAGTGCGGAGTCACTCCTAGTACTCCAGTCAAATCGTGCACAAAAAGGGCTGAATACGAATCTGAAGTTTTCCAACAAAAATTCTATCGGCAAATATGAGAAATCATCAAAAAACAAGTAAAAATCACAATTGTCAGTGGTTTTCAGCTTATAACTTGCAAAGCAAGCTATTTACATAAATAGTGGCTCAGTAATAAAATGAAGAGGAGAAAATTACCCACAATTTATGTCTGTAATATTTTTTTTTTTTCGTCGTATGGTTTCCACGTAAAACAGCGTTGAAAAAGGGGTGAAATCAGTAAATTTTGGAAAATAGAAAAAAAATTGCATGTTTTTTCGGGTGGATTATTTCACCAGCAGTTCCTTGCCTTTCAACGTGTTTACCCTGCGAACCATGGAAGCAACTCTTCTATCTGGCCTTTGTGACCGTGCACTTAGCCACAGACTGAGCTGCGCGTCCACGCCGTCCGTCTTCCTGTGGCTGCGGCCCGCCCCTCCGTCCCACCTTTGCAGCCGCTGCCCTTAAATTTATGCCAGACGAAGGGAGGTGTTGCTGCCGAAACACCGAACTGTCCTCAATTGTGTACGTTCGCTGCCGTGATCGTGTTACTTCCCTTTCTCTCAAAGAAGTGAAGCTAAGTTTGAATGTTTTCATTGAGATATAGCGCAACAACTCGGGCGCAATGTCGAGTGATAAGTGTTTTATTTGTGAAAAAGATTTAGGTGAGGGTGCACTGATAGTGGTCAAGGAAAAAGGAATGAAAACTTTACGTGATTCTAGTAAAAAAGAAATGATAGGATGTTGGCTGTTTTAGCGGGTAAAAATCTGTCAGCGTACATGTTTCATGCCAGAAAAGTTACATAAATGAAAGAATGATAGCTGCCTACTTGAAGAAAGCTACTGAACCAAGCACATCTTCAGGAAAATTAAGATCTTCCTCTGATTATTTCCACTGGAAAACACATTGTTTTGTGTGTGGAACAGGTATTCCTGAAGATTACGTAAGTTCACAACAACGACTGCCTCCTCAAAAACGTAATTTGGTGCATCTGGTGACGAAAATTGAGATGAAAGACACAGTTATGAAACAGGCTCAACTACGTGGAGATGATTTCGGTGTAGCAGTTATTAACAGGATCCAGCCGATAAAAGACATGGTGGCTGCTGACTAAGTACCACCATAAATGTTTAAAAAATCTTTATATTAGTAGGTTCAAGGCTGATACAAAGAAAACCGTTCGCCATTATGCTGAAGAGATTCAGAGGGCTATGAATGACATTTTCAATTTTATGGAAAGGAATGACGAAGAATGTCAGTTTTCATTAGATCAGCTAATAACTCAGATAGAGATCAATTTAATTCCTGAAAGAAGAACTGTATTACAACATTTATTCGATAGATATAGGGAAGATATTACCGTATCAAAGATCAAACAGAATACAGGCCATAAGATTTTGACGGAAGCGTGGTACATGGAAAGACGTTCGTCAGAACGGGCAGAACGTCTTCGATTAGTTAAGACAGCAGCTGATGTAATTCTTGAAGAGATACTATCAATACCGTATGCTATGGACGACTATCCTCCTCCAGACTCTTTCATGGACGAAAATGAAAGCCTTGTCCCGGAGGTTCTCAAAGTTTTCTTGAAAAGACTGATACTCAAGAAGAAGCGAACAAGCACTGACAAGTGGAAAAAAAGTTTTAGCCATTTCACACAGTGTTATTAGTGCTGTCAGGACAACTTATTTCTTTTCCCCGTTACAAATTGGGCTATCAGCTTTCTTTTATAAGAAGTATGGATCAAGAAAACTGCTTGATGTTGTGTCATCCTTGGGATTTTGCGCCTCTTATTCCGAAGCTGTTCGTCTTGAAGTGTCAGAAATCATGAGTCCACTACTACAGATGGATCCGACAGCTTTCCATCAATTTGTTCATGGCAACAATGATTTTAATACACGTAGATTGGATGGATATAATACCTTCCATGCTATGGGAGGTATGCATTTGGTTACTCCTACAAATGCCATTGCTCCGGATCAAAGAATTATCCGAGTAAAGAAACCAATACCAGCTCCACTAATTGGTGAGATGGGAACTGTTTCCTTAAAACATTTTGAGAAGACACGTTCTCTTGGGCTAAAGAATATCAACACTGAGGATCTCAAACAGCTATTTGTATCAACTGATTCAGTATTACCCTCTTTATCAGATGTACTTTGACTTTATGGCAAGTATGTACAGCTTTAGTCGCATCCATAGAACAGAGCAAATCAATGAATCAACAAGCAACTGTGAACACCTTCGACCAGCCTCTATACCTAAAGGCAAGATTTATTGTAGCTTGCCAACAAGGAGATCCAGAATTTGATAATGTCATCATTAGAATAGGTGGTCTCTTTTATAAGGATTTCATGAAATAAAAAACTATATATTATGTTCTTTCTTGCTGTTTTCAAAAAATGACAGATTTTTTTTATATTTTATCACTGTTTTTTGTAGAAACCATACGGCTTACAGGAAAATGTTAGAGACATAAATTGTAGGTAATTTTCTCCTCTTTATTTTACTACTCGGCCACTTTTCGTCTAAATATCTTGCTTTATGAGTTATAAGTTGATAACCGCAAAAAATGTGATTCTTAGTGATTTTTGTAGATTTCTCATATTTGCCGAGGGAAGTTTTGTTGGAAAACTTCAAATTCGTGTTCAGCATCCAAAAAAACATAAACTAAACCACTAAAAACAATTACACCAAATTTTTCAACTTCAAACTACCATTTGACTGGACTATAGGCGCTTAGGGAATTAGTACAAAGTGAGTACGAGTTTCAGTTCTAGTGGGCAGGGTAAAGCTGCAGATTTGTATCTGACGGAAGGCGTGCTTGAGTAATTCTGCGCAGGTGTAATGTTCGCTGTGTCCCTAGTGGTGTAGGGGTCAGCGCAACTGCCTAGAAAACAGGCAACCCGGGTTTGAATCCCGGGTGGGAACACATTTTTAACTTTACCCATTCGCAGTTTATGTCATACATTCTGTGAATATGAATCACACCTTCCCGAAATTATTCCAATAAAGCGAAGTCGATCATTTGCCTTCCCCAAGACTGTCCTTACATGCTTGCTCCATTTCATACTGATCTGCAGCTTTACGACTAAGTATTTAACTGATGCGACTCTGTCAAGCAGCACTCTACTAATGCTGTATTCAAACATTACAGGAGTGTTTCTCTTATTCATATGCATCACCTTACATTTTCTGCATCCCAACAGCCTCGTATCACTAGCAGTCGAGATAACATGCATCTTATCCGCATGGCTGTAATGGGTCGTGCAGCCATGTCTCGATCCCTGAGTCAACAAATGGGGACATTTGCAAGACAACAAACATCTGCACGAACAGTTCGACGACATTTGCAGCAACATGGACTATCAGCTCGGAGACCATGGCTGCGGTTGTCCTCGACTCTGCATCACAGGCAGGAGCGCCTGCAATTGTGTACACAACGACGAATTTGGGTGCACAAAAGGCAAACCGTCATTTTTCTGGATGAATCCAGGTTCTGTTTACATCATCATGATGGTCGCATCCGTGTTTGGTGGCATCGCGGTGAACGCACATTGGAAGTGTGTATTCATCATCGCCATACTGGCGTATCACCCGGCTTGATGGTATGGGGTGCCATTGGTTACACATCTCGGTCACCTCGTGTTTGTATCAACGGCACTTTGAAGAGTGGCCATTACATTTCAGATGTGTTACGACCCATGGATCTACCCTTCATTTGATCCCTGTGAAATCCTACATTTCAGCAGGATAATGCACGACCGCCTGTTGCAGGTCCTGTACGGGCCTTTCTGGTTACGGAAAATGTTCGACTGCTGCCCTGGCCAGCACACTCTCCAGATCTCTCAGCAATTGAAAATGTCTGGTCAATGGTGGCCGAGCAACTGCCTCATCACAATACACCAGTCACTACTCTTGATGAACTGTGGTATCGTGTTGAAGCTGCATGGGCATCTGTACCTGTACACGCCATTCAAGCTCTGTTTGACTCAATGCCCAGGCGTATCAAGGCCATTATTACGGCCAGAGGTGGTTGTTCTGGGTACTGATTTCTCAGGATCTATGCACTCAAACTGCGTGAAAATGTAATCACATGTCAGTTCTAGTATAATATGTTTGCCCAATGAATACCCGTTTATCATCTGCATTTCTTCTTGGTGTAGCAATTTTAATGGCCAATAGTGTATTTCTCTACCGTTCCATTCTCAAATAGTGCACAGAAAAAGGAACACCTAAATCTTTCGGTATTCCATCTGATTTCTTTTATTTTACCACTGTGATCGTGCCTATATAGGTTTTGCCTTCTCTATTCATTCTCTACATCCTCCGCCAGTCCCTAGTGTGATCCACAACTGCAGACATGTAGCTGCAATCAAAAGAGAGATTTATACCTCTTAAAATTAATGTGCTGCAAGATAGAGGCCAAGGGGGATGTGGTAATGCTGGTTCAGATGAGCATGGCACAAGATAGAAATGAAGTTGGAAGAAAGATTGTGGAAGCGGTGGAGTGGTCAGCCAACATGTTAACAGGTCAGGAGCCAGGAATCACATGTGCAATTGCTGCACAATACATGAGCTCATTACTGCAGCTACAGGGCCCCACGTGAATGCCAACTGGGCTCAGATTGGTGGGTCGGTACAGCATGCTTGCTACAGTTGGCATACCCTCATCAGCAATACCGAACCACCACATACAGTCGGGCTGGCAGGCATGTGTCGGAGCAGGTGAGAAGAGAAATTTCCACCCACATGCCATGGCACAGTCTTTTAGCAGTTGGAAGCAAGTATCATGTATATAGGAAATGAAATAAGAATTTTGATGCCTTGCCCAAGTGAACAGGTCACCCTGTACACAAACAAACAATTAATTATATGACTTTATTGTAACCAAGTGATGAATAAAATTTATAACTTCCACTTTATGATGAAAGAAAATGTGTCCAGTAATATTTCTGATTTCTAAATAGAATTCAGGCAACAGACCCTGAGAATTAACGGTGGAAGAAATCTAGGAGTTACACAAGTGTAAAGCTACAAAGAAGGTGATTCAAAAGGTTGCATGCAAATTGAAGGAGCTGATAAAATATTCAAAATACATTATTATTGAATCAGCAGCATTTGGTCTTGAATGTAGATCTCAGGCAGGGAAAGCTTTTTAATGTCAGCAACAGTTACAGTACAGTCAATGTACATATGCCATTTTGGTGTTCATACAACAAATTTTCATTCAAGCATGTTCCAGCTGTCATCATACCATTATTTTTTCATGCATCAGTTGCTATGTATGAACACACAATTTTCATTCATATGCTCTAACCCAACTCAATGCCAGTAGCATGCTCAGTAACATATGTTACATATCCTCTAACATTTCATATTGTTCACCACCAAATTGAGGAGACTGGTGCATTACACCTATTGCATCATGCCCACAGAGTACTTCATCAGTTGATCTGGAAGTCTGGAAGAGGAGGTTTTTATATGTGGAAGAACAGTCATCAATAGACATGCATGCCATCACTCACACTGAGAATATGTGTCAAAGTAGCATGTGGTGTGCACTGTATGGCAACCACCTGTAGTCTATCATCAGCAGCAAGTTCAGGGTTTGAGTGTGGATCATTTCTGAAAAATAGTTCTCTTCTGGAAAGGGACTGTTCAGTGTTCTGAGAATGGTCCCAGCTTTTTTACTATGTTGTTCACAGACGAAGAAGCACTGTTCACCAGAGATAGAGTCTTTAACATAAAACATTTTTCCCGGTGATGAATGACTAGGTGGAGATTAAGAATTGTGGCTATGCACATCTTACATAGTGCAGTCTTAATATCACAGTTCAACACTACCACTAACAGCTTATTGGCAATGGCATCATCAGACAATACCTGCTGCCACCACATTTAAATTCATTGAGAGACAAGGTCTTCATTGAACAAGATCTACCAAAACTATTAGAGGACATACTGTAACATGTGATGCAACTAAATGGAGCATCTATATACATCTGCACATTTTTCTATGCCAGATGTCTCAAGTATCAGATTGGAAGGGGCAGTCCAATTATGTGCTCAACCAATCTAACAGAACTTTATTATCATCATTATTATTATTTGTGGTTCCATATAAAAATTACACCAGTTTGCAATGGTGAAACACTTCACTTTTAAAATCTGATGAGGTTTCTACAATGTCTGGTGTAGTTGACAGTGTGTGACAAAATTTCATATGATATACTTATATTGAATGTAGTCATTTCCACTTTAATACCTTCTGTAAAGAATTACACTGTTGAGTTGTAGGACTACATTATCTTTGCTGAGCTTTGTGTCAATGTGTGTTGATCATCCTTGTTCATGACATTCTAAAGCTATCACTGGCTCAGGAGTATTTCGAAGACCTTAATTATTGTATGTTACTCCTCTATCAGATCCTTCAGTATGTGCTTAGACTTCTGAATTACCCCATATAGAAATAAATGTTAATCTATGCACCTTGGTGTTGATCATGAAAAGTGTAGTAGAAATTTTGATAATTTTAGTGCAATGATAGATTTTAGACTTATCTCTGAAAATATTTGCAGTTTTGGTACGTAACTTAAAGAAACGGCACCAGTATTGAAATGTACCAATGCTGTTTTCATGCTTAGAAATTTAGTTCAAAAAAGGAAAATCAGTAGTCACCCCAGTATTTAATTCACAAGTTTGTGTTATTTGTTTAACAAATCACAAAGATTGTATAAATAAATCATATGTTTCTAATATTTATGTCAAATCCCTCAGGTTTGGCCGCAAGACTATATTTTACCTCTCAGCAGTAATGCAGCTTCTTCTTGGTGTTGGAGTGGCATTTATACCTGAATACTATACGTTCCTTGTAATAAGATTTCTATATGGAGTTTTTGGATCTGCTGGGTCCTACATCACAGGTTTTGTAATGAGTAAGTAATAATATTATACACACCACATAATATGCTGAATTGATTTTAACTTCCACCTGCAATAAAATTATCCTATTTGATGTTGGGTATTTGTTGGGTAATGAAGTGTGTAAGCTGTGAGCCTGTATTTGAATCCATTATATTTGGTAATGCTCTGTTTATTGTGATGGCATATTTTCCCCTTTATTTATGTACGTTGCCTATTTATTATTTATACACCATTAAAAAATAAAATCTTCCATCAGAATAGGGCGTGAAACGCATGTTTGAATTGTCACACAAGGCGGACGTGCTGCAGCAGTTGTGAAACTACCCGATGGTTGCAATCGCCACGTGAACATTGTTGTGCCCATTGACATCCAGTGGATGGGAACACTGACATCACTCACAAGGGACACCTTTGACCTCAAACGCCTGTAACTGCATGATACCGTGCCCGGAATAACAGGCAATCATAAACAGGACAGTGGTGTGAGTCATTTCCGTGCAAAACATTGTGTTGTACCTCAAGTAATATTTTAACAGAAAGATACAAAGTAACAAGATATCAATACCATAGGAAGAAAATTATATGTAATTTAACGGTGTTAATGTATCGTTACACATTCTATCAACAGCACCAAAAACTCTCTGCTTGAAGTAGTTATAATAGTGCAAAACACACATATACAGCAACCACACACCTGAAAGTGCTTATATTAGTCATCAGACTGGAGATGTGGTATTTTGATGCAGTGGTTAAAATAAAGAGGGAACTACAGTGTGCACACCCCACTAAAGCCATGTTATCAGATTCCAAATATCTTTTGGAGTCACACAGTCCTATATCAAAATCCGCATTAATTAAATTTTCAAACAATATTGCTATTCCAGTGTCATACCCTGACCTTTGCTAAGCACATTGCAACATAGGCTTATATGTAGGTTCAGCAAATTGATTGTAAATCACAGAGTGAAGTTTCATGATGAAATAATAATCATGTGACTTGATTCCTGTTGTTCTTGAGCCATCTTCAGGTTCATCCTGTCCTTCAAATTTTGTGTATCTATCCAGCATAACATGGTGTATTTCTGTCTCATCACCTTTATATTTCTGAATTATTATCTTATATAATATATCCGTGAACTCCATATCTTTGGCCCCAATGTCATTTCCGTATTCAGCAAAGCGCAACTTGGTCGCTAATATTTGGGCCACATGCATAGGATTAATTCTCTTCATGATATCGCTGCACTATACACAGTAATTTGCATGCAAACACTCCAAGAGACAAATACATATTGTAGCTATACTACTTACACAACTGGAGCACTGGTTATTGCAGCTACACTATGCCTCCATATAGTGGTGCTAGAAGACAAGTGCAGCATTTTGCATGGAAATGATGCACACCACTGCCTTATTTATGATTGCTTATTATTCTAGGGGTGGTTTCGTGTGATTCTGAGCATTTGAGGAGAAAAGTGAGCCTTCTCAGTATGTGCAGAATGTTGTAAGCCCCAATCTTTTTTTATTTGTGCAACAGGAATGTGATGTGTTGTTGCATAGTATAATGTTCACCCATACAGTGCGTGTGAAACTCAGTGTGATCTGCAAGATGTGCAGCAACTTCCCTCACCAGAACAATCTCTGGACTTGTCTCCAATGGAGCACGTATGGGGCATGATGGGACAACAACTGACATGTGAAACTCGTCAATCCACAATTCTTCCTGAACTGTGTAAACAGGTCAAGCAGCCACGGTATAGTGTACCCAACACAGTATTTGCCATCTGTATGATCAAATCGATGCCTGCCTCAGTGCCTGCACTGATGTCCACGGAGGCTACCCCACATATTAATAGGGGTGTTTCGGCATGGATTGACACATTTGGTGCCGCAGTGGAGTAGCCGAGCGGTCTAAAGCATCTCGCTGCGGAGCGCGCGGTTGCTCGCCGTGGAGGTTCGAGTCCTCCCTGGGGCATGGGTGTGTGTGTCTGTCCGTAGGTTAGTTTACCTAGGTTTAAGTAGTTTGTAAGCTACGGACTGATGACCACGCAGTTTGGTCCGATAGAATTACAAACATTTGAACATTTGGTACCACAGTCCTACTTGAGCTATTGTACTGTAAATGTAATCATTTCATGTTTACTCTATATGCACTGATTCAACAATGAATCTTTAGTGTAATTGGGAAACTCTATGAGGAGATGCTAATTTTTAATTCTAGCAGTGTACATGTTTTCCTGAAATGTTGAAATACAGTGACTCCATTAAATTTGTGTTCTAGATTCAGTTTTAAATCTTTATTCACATTGAAATATGCCTTGTATTAAAGTTAATTCTAAAAAATCCTAACTACTGTATTATTAAAAATTAGAATGCTAAGGAGTCTGAGGTCTAATAAAAACTGAGCCTTCAGTGGAGCCAAACATGAACCATTCAAACAGAACAGCTGTATACATGTAGCATTTTGAATTCAACAATGTACAACTTCCAAACAATTTAATTCTAGCCGTATACATGTTTTCCTGAAATGGTGAAATACAGTGACTCCATTAAATTTGTGTTCTAGATTCAGTTTTAAATCTTTATTCACATTGAAATATGCCTTGTATTAAAGTTAATTCTAAAAAATCCTAACTACTGTATTATTAAAAATTAGAATGCTAAGGAGTCTGAGGTCTAATAAAAACTGAGCCTTCAGTGGAGCCAAACATGAATCATTCAAACAGAACAGCTGTATACATGTAGCATTTTGAATTCAACAATGTACAACTTCCAAACAATTAAGGCCATTAATGTGATGTGTGTAGGTCAGGGAAATTTCAAAATCAATGTGAAATAAACGTTAAGATGGCCCGAAGGCAATAATAACTAATGAAATGAAAAATATAGGGGAAATGTGAGGGCATTATCTTAATATTTCCCTTTCATGAATTGGCCATCAATATATTTTACTTGTAAGTGAGATAAGATTCACTTATTAACATGAAATATTTATAGCTTCATCCAGGGTGTCACTCCTAATAGTTATCAGGCACATTAATTCTTGTGTTTCAGCAGATATTTGCAATTTCATGTTTGTAATGTGTAGCTGGTGCCAGTAAAGACACATATTGCTCATTATGTCTTTCATGTGACAACTTGCATTGTCAGAAAGAGTTGGTTTGTTTTACATTACAAATAAAGAAATAAAAAATTCCATTCAAAATTTTACATGCCCATTTGACAGATTAGTTCCATATTAGTCAGAAAAACTAAACATTCAGCTTGCTACTATATTGTTGCTTCACTAACAGGAGGTGACTGCTGACTGAGCCGTGATTAACAATCACTGACCTTGCAGTACCAAAACAAAAGAATAATAGCTATGTAAATTTACATGTTAAAGATACAAAAAAATCATACTATGCCTCTGAAATATGAAAACAGTCAAGGATTTTAAGAACTAAATACAGGTAATGCAGAACACAAAGTACACATATACTTTAAGATTTATACAACAAAACTAATATTAATGTTAAATGTGTGTTTCAACTGCTGCTCACCAACAGCATCTGATAACTGTCAGTGACAAATTTGAGGTAATTGTCACTGTCCAAAAGAAATCAAAAGGCAAACAACTGCATGTCAAAGTCCTGACATCCTTCCATGTACAAAAAAAAAAATAAAAAATAAAAAAAAAAAAAAAAAAAAAAAAAAAAAATAATGAAAAAATTATATAATTCAGAACACAAAAAAAAAAAAAAAAAAAAAAAAAATGAAATGAGTACCAAGATCCAAACCATGAAACAAATATGAAAGCTAAACTTATGTCACATCATTGCACTGCAATCCACCTGGTGGCTGACAGCAAGGGTATCAAGGGTATCATTAACTCCCACAGTAACCATAGGTGGGCAACATTAATTGGAAAGTTAACTTTGCTAATTGTTAATCTATTACTAAAAAATGTTAAAAATTAACATTAAAGTGTTAATTTAGTGGGGTACAAGTATATTAGAAATTACATTGTTATTCGTTAAAGTCATTATAGCAAACATTATTTTGATGATGTATTGAAGAGAACAGGTGAATAAAATATATTATTGTTGCTTAACAATGCAATGGTCACATCACTAGGAGGAACACTGGTGGTCATGTTGTATCTATGAAATACAGGGTCAATATTGCAAAGTTAGCTTTAATTAACCACAGATGTTGCAGTGAATAAGTAAACAAAATGAGGGAAAAACCTGTGAGTATTACAATAGTAGCAACTGAACATTTATTTTATGAAAATTAACAAGGGCATGTTTAGGTCTGTTGACGTGCAGGTTGCCTATTCCAGAAATATGTACATGTGAGATTTTACATGACCATTCTATTGTTAAATACTAATGTTTTCGTTGGGGAAGGTTAGTTAGGCAATCAAAGAAACAGTTAAATTAAGTAGTTATCAGTTGTAAAATTATGGGAGAATCAGGTAGTGTGTGACATAAGGTTCCTTCTTCCCTTCATGAACATCAACATATTAAAGTTTCTACGTAATAGCAAGTCACATTTAGAAGACAAAATGTCTTTACACATTTACCCACATTGAAAGAGAAGAAAAGAAAAAAAGAAATTCTTCAACTGCAGCACATGAGGGTATAGGGGATTATATTCAATAAATAAAGAAAATTAATATAACTTTTTAAATTTGGCCATGGATTTTTGTTACTTGCAGATCTAGAATTTGATTCCACAATTCAGTTTTATGGCCAATCCTCTAACAACAAGTACTGCTCAGCCTGCACTCAGTAGTTAAACAACAGTACACAGCCAACATCTAGTTTTCCTAGCTCACACATAATTATTTACATCAATTGTGCACCTCCCATCTAGCCACAGACCTACTGACCCACATGACATGAACTTGTCAGAACATGATATTCATAGGTGTACAGCGGCATTTTTATATAAGTAGCAGGAACGTCATTAATGATTAAGTGGCTCAAAAAAAGTCAAAGAGCCCATTAATGCTTTCCAAAATTAACTTAAAAGTTAATTGGTTGCTCAAAACATTAACTTTATTAATTAAAGATCAACAGTCTTACACCCAGCTATGGCAATAGACACCAATGGGCTGATGAAATTCCAGATTCTACCCTTTAAGAGAAATAAACAGGTGAACTTCTCAATAAACATTTGTACTGGAATTCTTGAAGAGCACCTCACTGGGCCACACATCTTATCAGATTGTTTGAAAGGTGCACAGTATTTGAACTATCTCGAGAGTGTCTTGCCAGAACTTCCAGATGATGATCTCTTGTAGCTGTACATGGAAATATAGAGCATGACAGTGCTCCAGCACTCTGCTGACCAGCACAAACTAAGGCTGTTTGAACTGCAGTGATGGCAATAAACCAAATGTTGGGAATTAAATTTAATTTGTTCTGCATAGTATTTATGTTGTACTGGGTTTAAAATTTCTGGGAGAAGTATCTAATATGTTACACAAACATTTTGGAATGTATAAATATAAATTTATATTAAAACATAAAACAGGATTTCTATTAAATTCACTGACTATTGTGTTGGTTCTTGACATAATGTTTTATTCATATTGAATAAAATTAACAAGATAAATGTATAATATTCTGCAAATTTATTCTTTTTACAAATTGATTTTCAGCTGTTATGCCATCGTTAGGTAAAAACTACAGGGATATAGTAATGCAACTTGGAAGTTTTACGTTTAAAGATCTTAAGTTGCTGTATTGATAGTACACTTACATTAATTTTCAAAGAAGACTAGTGTAACAATTATGAACATTGATAAAATATATGACACAAGATAGACATTACATTTGTCCTAGGAAAATTAACTGAAACAATAGAAATTAGTTAAACAAATTATTTTAGCATGTCAAATATTTGGAAGATAGAAGAGTGAGAATGAATTGAGTGAGACATACGTGAATATATAGGTCAATATTTTACATGGTTAAATTAAACTATAGATACTAGCTTAAATGTCCAATATTATTAACAAAATAATATATTACAACTGATATCATGCAAGTGGCTAAACTCCTATGATGATATAAAGTAACTTGGCTATGGATCTGTAGTAGCGACATGAGACAAGTGATTAGGAGTGGGTAGTTTATGTGGTCTGATTAGATTCTACAGACAGATGTGGTGAGAATGGAAATTGTGTCTGGTCATTTAGTATAAGGTTTGGGGAAGTTGACATATGTATATTAATTTCCAATATTTCAAAGTAGTTCAGTTTCCTTCCTTTCTGAATATGGTGTAGGACTTCATTTGTTACCTTGTAGCTGTGGTCTTCTTTTAGAAGTGATCTGCAATTTTCTTTCGCAATTTTCCAACTTCTGTGGTGTTATTACAATCTGATACATTTTGCCTGCCTGAATGAGCAATGTAAAATTTGCTACAGTTGCAAGTACTTTTGTATATTCCACTCTTTTCAAATGTTGGAATTCTAACTGTATCATTAGGTAGAAAGTGACCAATGGTATTGTGGTCATAAAAGCATATTCTGAAATTCCTGAATGAAAGTTTCCTGGCCACATGCATAGTAACTTTTCCTAAATATGTGATTTTGCACCATTTACTAGAGGTGTTGGGGTGTTGAGGTAACAATCAAAAACGGTTTGTAAAAACAGTAACTTTGCAGAATATTACACATTTATCTCATGTGTTTCATTCAAAAAGAATTTATATTAATTATTTTTCTTAATTTAGCATTTATACATATTTTGTGTTCTCTTCTGTACCTAAAATATTGCATATTTACAAGTTTATCAGACATGTTTTGCATTTTTAATACAGCCACATTGCTGAAACTATTTTTCCCCTTTTTATTAGCAATGGAAATAGTTGGCCCATCAAAAAGAACGATTTGTGGGGTAACATTCCAAGCTATGTTTGCTGTTGGTGTCATGATGGTTGCATTTTGGGGATATTTTATAAAAGACAGCACACTGCTTCAAGTTGTGTATGGCTTACACAGTACAATTCTCATAGCACATTGGTGGTAAGTACAGTAGAATTTCTGAACAATACTATTTTTATCCCAATGTATGATGTTACTCTCAAAAAACAATACAGATTGCAAAATTAGATTAGTACTTGTTCCATAGATAATGAATACTACATTTCATAATGAGGTGTTCAACTTGTTAGTTTAATAAAAAAAAATGTAATAGGACCATACACTTGGTAAATAAATTCAATGAAAAAAAAATCAGCTCATCACTAGTGAAAAGCAGTAAAGTGTCAGGTATCTGCTGTGATCTTAAATAAGCATTTGATGCAGTGAATTATTCCATGCTGCTTCTCACAATACACAGACATAGCATCATCTAATAGTGTTAATATTTGCTTCTCAGTGGAATATAACTTCCCTGGGAGTCCATCTACATTCAGTCTTAGCACAGTCTTGTTTCTCTTTGACATAAATAATTTTCCCCTCAACATCACTGTCCAACTGGTCATAGGTGCAACCACATCGAAAGTTTTTCTGCGGAGAGGACACACAAATGTGTAGTTCCTGAGAGGGGGAACCGCCTTTTCAATAGTTATAGGGGCAATAGTCTGGATGGTTGACTGAGCTGGCCTTGTAGCATCAGTTAATGTGGCTTGCCAAGTAGCTACTGCAAACAGCTGAAAGCAAGGGGAAACTACAGTCGTTACTTTTCCTGGGGACATACAGCTCTACTGCATGAATATATGATGATGGCATCTTCTTGGGTAAAATATTCCAGAGGTATTCTATGAATTGAACCATGGAATATTATGCCACTTAATCAGGGAGGTAAGTTAGAAAATTTAAAAAGAGAAATGGATAAATTGAAGTTAGATATGGTGGGGATTTGCCAAGTTCAGTGGCAGGATGCACAGCAATTTTGTACACATTACTACAGGGTTATAAATACAAAATCAGATTGGGGGAATGCAGGAGTAGGTCTAATAGAGAATAAGAAAATAGCAATGTGAATAAGTTACTCTGAACAGCAAGGTGAAATCATTATCATAGCAAATGTGTCATTTATCTTCGATACCTGTCCCTGCATTGTTGTACATATTATAGTTCATCAACTTTTTACACAGTAATCCTGAGTTAATGGAAGAAAACAATATCAAACATATCTAAAACACTGCATACACACAAAATTTCATCCTTCCTAAACACTCCTTTAAATTCTACTAACTGACCCCAAATAACATGGGAATGAAATCCTACAATAACCTCAAGGATTGAGTTTTAATGAGGAGCATGGAGATTAATCCAGTGAAGAAAAAACCTACATGATGTTCTGTTGAAAACATACTGTTATACAATAAAGGAATTTATGAATCATGAGTTGATCATTTCAACAGGTTTTATTTATTTATTCAATTTTCTGTTGGTCTCCATTCATGAATGTCTCATATTAGATGTCTTCTTCTTCTTCTTCTTCTAATGTCATTTCAACCCTGTGTGAGTCTTACCCTCTTCAACAAGTTTTCTCCATTCTGCCCTCTCCAGTGCAGTTCTTCTCCTCCTCTGATTCGGAGTGTTTTTACTTTTTATATCCTCTACCACATTGTCTATAACTGTTTTCGTGGTCTTCCTCTTTGCTTTCTTTCCATTGGTCTCCATTCAAAACATTTTTAGTTGTTCTGTCAGTATCCATCCTGAGGACGTGTTCAAGCCAGGCTATTCTCCTACTTTTAACTATTTGCATGATGTCAGCTCCTTATATGAGGCGATTCAGCTCAGCATTCGTCCTAGATATACAGATGCCATTGTTATCTTGAACTGCCCCATAAATCTTGCACAAAACTCTATGTTCAAATATCCTAAGTTGCTGCTCATCAGTGCTTGTTAGCATCCATGTTTCGCATCCATAGGTTACAACTAGCCTGATCATAAACATATATTTGCAGTTTCAGCTGCCTATTTATTATCCTAGAGGCCAACAGTTTCTTAAATGTGTGGAAGCATCTATTACCACTTAAGATGCATTGTTTTATTTCAATTGACATGGTATTTGTCCTATTAATATTAGAGCCCAAATAATCAAAGTTCTACGTGTGTTCAAAATTAAACCCTGTTGCTGATAGTCTAGCCAAGTTGTTATTCTCTGTCCTGGAGAAATTCATGTACTTTTTCATGTTTTCATTTACAGAAAGGCCTCTGGCTCCCATGGCTTCTTTCAGCTCACCTATTGTTCTCTTTAGTGATGCCCTTCTTTGGCTAATAATTGCTACATCATCAGCATATGCACATATTTGGGTTGACTTTGTGCCTATGTAACCAGATATTTGGAGCTTACAAATGGCTGCTTAATGAGTCAGATTGAATAGCATTGTAGACAGTGCATCCCCTTGTCTGACTTATTTACTTATGCTAAACCATTTGCTCAGTTCTCCATCCACTCTCACTGCAGCCTTGGAACCAGCCAATGTTGCTTGAATAAGTGAGACATACTTTGATGGAATACCAAGTAGAGCAAATCATTTAGCATTTGCACTCTATCTAGACTATCAAAGGCCTGCTTGAAGTCGGCATAGAGGTTATAAAGTTCAATGTTATATTTGTGTATTTGACTCAGCACAAATATTTGACATGTTGTTGATCTGTTGGGCCAAAATCCACATTGATAGTCCCCCAGCATCTCCTCTGCATAGGGTGCTAAGTGCTAAATGTTGTAAATAATACTAGAGAGAATCTCATAGGTTAGTTCAGCAGAGTAATCCCTCAGTAATTTGAGCAACAAGTCTTGTCTCCTTTTTATGTATTTGCTGAATTATACCTAATGTCCACTCTTCTGGAATTCTTTCCTGATTCCATATCAACTTAATGATTTTGTGGATCCACTTATACAGCTTGATTCTGCCATTTTTCAACAGTTCTGTAGTTATTTCATCAGTTCCTGGTGCTTTTTGATTTTTAGACAGTGCACTATCTTCTGTAGTTCCTCTAATTGTGGTTCTTCAATTTCAGGATCTGCAATGTAATAGAGTGGCTGTTCATTCCTGTTAGTATTGCTCTCCAAAATTCCCTTGAAGTATTCCCTCCATCTATCCCGGACATCTTGTTTATCTGTCAGCAAATATCTGTCTTTGTCCTTACATCCTGTTATCTTTGCTCTGTATTCTTGATTTCCTTCTTTAAGTTTCTTGCAAAATTTTCTACTTTTATTCCTTTTATTGTGCTCTTCCATCTCCTCTATCTTTCTCCTTATCACTTCCCTTGTTTTCCTTCTACATATCCTTGCTGCCTCTATTCTTTTTTGTAACTCCTGTTTCAATTTGTTCTGGAACTCTTGAACAATAGATCTCTCTTTCAGTCTTTCTATATTCCATTTATTGACTCTGGTAGTACTTCCTTTGGCAGCAACAGAAAGTTTCTGCCACATTTTGGCTCCTACTAGGTAATGGTCAGAATCTGACTTATATCCTTGGAAAATATGCATATTTTCCATGTCAGGTGCCCCTATCTTTGACATCAGCATGTGGTCTGTTTGGTTTGATTCATTTGTTCCTGGTATTTTTCAGGTTCCTTTGTAGATATTTTACCTTGGGAGGCAGGTGCTTGGGGAAACCCTCATATCATTATTACTAGTTTCATTGTGCAAACTTTCCTTCGCAAACACACTTCTGAAAGCTTCTTCCTTTCCCAGTTTAGCATTATAGTCACCAAGAACTATTTTTGAGTCATACCTAGGGATTCTGTCAAAAACCTTCTGAAATTGATCATAGAAGATGTTCACAGAATCTTCATCTGATTTTTCTGTTGGTACATATACATTCACAAAGGTCACATTGTAAAATTTCCCTTTGATACACAGAGTACATAGTCTTTCATTATTGTGGTAAAAGCAATGATGGATCTATGCATATCTCTGGAGACTATAAACCCAACTCCATACTCCCCTCATCTTTTGTCTTTTCCTTAATAATATGGGGAGAATTTCTGTTTATGAATCTCTCCTTTTCCTTTCCACCTGATTTCCTGCAGTTCAACAGCTTCCAAATCCATACCTTAGTACCTCTTCTGCAGCACTATTCATTACTCCTATCTGCAACAGTGTACTCACATTTCCAATTTAAGCACCAGTTCATCTTCATAAGGGCAGTCTGGCATTCCTTGTTAAATTATTCACAACAGTAAGTTTTTACAAGGCAGGGGTATCAACCCTGCACTCAACCGCCAACCTGGAGGACCAGGCTTTGATTTTGGAGTTAGCTTCCTTAGAGGGGTTGGCAACCGATCCTATAGGACCCCCGTTACCCTCTGCCCTATGTTGTAGGGAAATGAAAATGACAAGGAAAACGGATAGGATAGGACAGGAGACAAGATAGATAGGTGATTCTGGGACACACTTTGTCTGGCTCCTCCCCTTCAGCCTGTCTCCCTTGGGTGACCCTGCCGGTAGCTATGCTATCACCGACATAGCCTCCAGATCCAGAGCAAGCAAATCTCCTCACTCGCACGGACAGTGCTACATTACAGCAGTGTCCCTTGAGGAGGAGATGTGGAACGAGTCAAATATACAAAACAAACAAACATACAAAAAGTATATAAAAATAAAACTCCTTTAAATAAAACTGTTCTATATAATTGTACTTTTTTATACAAAATTTAAAAAAATACATAATGTACACATAACAGGAGATTTCTTTGATTATTTACAAAAATGAGTGGCAGTCATACAATTTTGTGTCTTTTAGATCAGAAAATTAAAAGCATATATATTTGTACAACTTTCTAAGGTGATAATGCTTTTTTATAACATTGTATTTTTAAAATAATAACTGGGAAATTTAGACAGTAAGTAATGGTGATGACAAGAAAAACACCCTCATAATTTTACTGTGTTAAAAAAAATTGTGCTAGTATAGACAGTGTTACAAAATGAAGTAACCATGTATATCATTAGACAAAAAGTAACATGTATTTTGTAAAATGCTATCAGATTATTAATAAAACATATGTTATGAGACAATAATATGCAGTTTATGATACTGAATTTTTTTATTATACTGTTGATTAGATTCAGTTTGGCAGTTGTGCTCCAGCACAAAAAACAAAATGACATACATTATAGACAATTTTTCCTTTAACTCAATAAATAATTGTTGTAAGTGACTAAAATAATGTAATTAATTTGGAAAAAATAAAATGTAAATGAATATTGTTACACAAAAATTCTTTGTTTTCAAACAAAGATGTAAATTTAAGTTCCAAGATTATGTTTGTTCTGCTTATTTTGCAGCTTTTCTCACTTTCATAGGGAGTCTGTTTCCAAATACAAGAGGTGGAAAAAAGTAATGGGAATTACATTACTGACAGAGGTACTTATTCATCTTCTATATAAACACTCCCATTATTTATGACCTTTTGCTTAATTCCTGAAAGGTGTCATATACCATCTATGCATCTGTTTCTGTCGATGTCCTATATTGATCACCCTATGTGTTGTACCAGACCTCTCACAGTAGTTTGTTCACTTTGGAAAGAGATCAAAAATAAAGCCACCCGTTTCGTGTATGGTGGATGTTCCAGAATCTCCCATTGCCAGCGATGCAGGAGGTCATGGGTCATGGACAGGAGCAACTGTAACACACAGGCACTCATGCCAGATGAGTATGGCGGGTGTTCAGTCTTGTCATGCAGAATGTCACACCACTGCTGCTGTCCAGGACCTCTTCGGCTGCTGGAACTGGGAGATTCTAGAACATACATTATACTCATCTGATGCCTGTGTTTACCGTCTCTTGGCCAAATTGAAAGAACCTCTGCAAAGGATCCGCTACAACACCAGAGATGGCATTATCCACACTATAGGGTGGACAACATGGGACATCAACAGAAACAGACACACACCTTCTGGACATGTGGCAGAATGGCATAAATAAAAAGGGTGTTTATGCTGAAGGCGTATAACTGTAAGTACCTCTGTCATTTCAGAGAAAAAAAGTAGTTATTAATTTTCAGCCAGCCCTTGTATTCAATTATTATACACAGAAAACCAGTCACTTTAACAGTTTCATGGATTTTATGAATAATGTTACTAAACCAGAAACAAATTATAAATACTTGCTTATACTAAAAAATGTTCCCTAATTTCTGCTCTAAATTTATTTCCCTATTTTAAAATGACTTAGAAAATTAATTTTGAACTTATATTCATGTAAGTAAACAGCCTTTTTGTTCTAACTCTGATTATTGCATTCTAGGAACACAAAACTGCACCAAATTTACAAACTCAGGGATCATTTATACTTCCAAAATCATAACTATTTGTGGCTGTTATGCAGCTAGTCTGTGTTAATATTTTATATAGTTAATTTTAGTCACATATTCCCTAGTTGTATTTGCAGTTTTTGGAAGTGTTCATGTATTTCAATACTTTATTTACTAGTAGAATTTCCATGTCACTCTGTAATATTTATGCATATATCTCAGTCTTTTGGAGAATGTCTGAGAGTTACTCACTGCTATTTTTCAGGCTTATTGATGAATCACCCCGTTGGTTATGGGCTCAAGGGCGAGTCACTGAAGCAGTGAAAATTGTTGATCATGGTGCACAAGTCAATAGTAACACAGAAAAAGTAGATGTAGCACACTTCGTTTCCAAAGGTGCACTGGCTGCACAGAAGCAAGATACTGTAGCTTATAGCTTACTAGATTTGTTCAGGACACCAAATCTTAGAAATAAAACGTTGAATGTTTGTCTCAACTGGTATGTAATTTTCTCAACATAATTATACTTTTTCAATGATATTTTATTTTGACTTTTTTAAATTTATTTATTAATTTTCCACTGAGAAAACTGAAATTATGCAGTGTATCTGAAAATGAATACCAACTCCAAAATTAATATTTTGGTGAGTACTTAATAAATGACAAGAAACTCCAATTTGTTATAACACAATATAAGTTATATTCAGGAAATTGGAAGAACCTACCCAACAACATGTTAAATTAAAAGAGATACAGAGTTTATTTTATAGAAGCATTGTATGAGACCCTTTTAGATGCAGGAGACATAAAAAAATTATTAAATCCAAGTTTAATGCAAGAAATCATGAGTCTATGTTAATGTTCAGACTAATTAACACTTGAGGAATTTTGATTTCTTGAAAAAATTGAACTAATTTTAATTCAAATTTAATGCAGTAAACCAGAGCTTTCCAAACTTTTTTTCATAAGAAGACCCTTCTGATGTTTAACTTTCCACCAGATGCCCTTTCACTAGTATAAAGAACAAGTGTGTCTATTAAAAAAAATTATTTCAATGAAAAATTAATCATTATACTTGATTTCTAAGTATAATATAATCATACATTAAAGATCTTTTCATAGATATAGAACTATTCAATACTGTTGTGAATTCAACACAAAGATCACTCATGTAATACATGGAAAATGTATTATTTTAACACTTTTTATTGGTTTTACATTCTGAATTTACTAGTCAGGGATAAATGTTAACTTTAAAGTAGCCATAAAATAGTTCCAGTTGTGATCCTGCTAAAAATGTAAATAGGTATCTGCCAAGTCTGAGTGGTATTCTTGAGACCGAAGGCATGAATCATTAGTGAAATAAACCTATGAGAGTAGTGATGGCTTTAGGAGCCATAGGGATTTGGCAGTCCACAACCGAGAACACTTTCGCACCTGCCAGAATCTGTGTAAAGTCAGCAATGTTTGGAATCAGATAATTGTCCATTATGGTGTGAGCATTAGGTCTGCGGTAATCTCCACAAATATGCTAAGAATCATCCTACTAGGACACTAAATGAATGGGAGAGGACCAGCTGCTAGATGAGGGTTAAATGATACCCAACTTTAAAAGTTGCAATCTGTTCTTTGACAGCTGCCAGTTTCTCTGCACTGAGATGACACGGCTTGCTAGTGATGGGAGGACCATCAACAAAATGCAGTTTGTGTACCGTGCTGATCGTAACCACTGAGACACCTCGAGAAATGGCAGGAAGGCTACGTATATATTTGCGATTTATGTTTGTTGTGATGAGCCAGGTGGGAGCCGAGGAGGGGGTGGGGCCCGATGCGCGTCGTGTGAATTCTGCGAGGAGGGGGATAGCTCGGCTTGTGGCCAACAGAGCAAGTTGAGGTGCTGAGGAAGTTACAGTTTCCAGCCATGTGTTTACTTGGGTGTGCCACAGGTGCTCTGGGACAAGAGGTGGCCACCAGCTGGTGGTAGCAGACTGCTTGACTGATGTGGGACACCGCACAGATTAAGCATTCGTGTGAGTGTTGGCATGGAAACACAGTTCTGTTTACAAACATCCTTGTACGAGCAGGGAGAAGGGGCACTGTCACAAACACTATCTACATAGCGTGTGGGTGCGACGGCACTGGGAACACTTATTGAAGCGACACTCATACTAACCTTTGAGTGAATGTTCTTTCAACTTGACTGCAGAGACGAAAGTTGGTGCTGAGCAGATGCTAGCTGAGATTCCGTGACTGTGAGGTGGCAGGTTATGTCCTCGTTCGTGCAGTGCAGATGGGGCACACATTCATGTTCTCTCAACCACTTTGACAAAAGCAAATTGAATTGTTGAACAGTATCAAAGCACTCAGGATCAGCATTTTCGTTTTAATGACACTGTTTGATCACTTGTTCATGTTCTTGATACAACTTTGAAAAGAGAGCATTGAACTTTTCAGTAGTTTGGAAACATTTGTGAACAATCAGTGTGTTAGTGGGCCAAGAGTCAGAGCTTGACAGAGCACAAGAAAAGTAAGTGTTTGTGGAGTGGTGAATGTCACACAAAATTTGGACAAAGTTTATGATGAGTGAAGAAGTCTATGCCTAGGTTGGGCTCTGGCACATCCGTTGCTAAAATATTCCACAAGAGTTTACACTTCAGCAACAAGCAAACAGTAAAGGACATTGAACCTACACAAGGCAACTGAGTGGCATTGACAGCATGAAGTATAGCACTGTGAGGGCGGGTAGGGCTGGTAGCCATCGAAGGCAGCAGGAGTGATACATCAGCACCAGTGTCAATAAAAAAGAAAAAAAAGAAAAAATAACATTTGTAGCACAATTCAAATGACCACATGATGGTGAAAAGTCACTAACAGAATGAAAAACAAGTAAGCACCCACGAATGTCCGAGCAGGAGGTGGCGCCTAAACCATCTTGCGCTTGACATTTGGGTGGTGACACAGCAAATGACACTTCCTTGCAGCATCACCAAACTGGCTGTGGAAATAACAGTAGGGATAGTATGGAGCTTGTTCTTGCAGGAAGTGAATGAGTGGTGGTCGGCCATCCTTGATGACAGAGGCTGCTTGCAGGTAGTGCAGGATGGCGTGGCACAGATGGTGAAGCTGACACCCAGTCTGCATGCAGGTGGACATGGACACTCAGATTCTTTCCAGAAGATTGTTTGATCAGCAAGTGGCCCTGCCCAGCAGTGGGTGCATGCTGGCAAGATTGGATGTTGGATGAAGCTTGCCGCTCATGTGTTTCTTGTAGGTAGGCATCATAAACCCTATCGGCAATACGTATATGCTCACTCAGAGTCTACAGAATGTTATAAGTGAGGGCAATCTGGACTGCGAGTGGGAGTTTGCTCGATCACACAGTCACAAGGGTAGAATCCAACATGTCATGCTCATTGACTAGAAGACAAAAACGACACCAGAACAATGACAGCTTCTTGTCCCCCAAGTGTTCCTCATGGATGATGTGTCAGATAGTATCTTCTAGTGTGCAAATGACTCTCTCAAGGATTGTCTGTTTGGCAAAGGCAAACTGGTCCGTTGCTGAAGGAGAGGTCACAAGGTCACAGATCAAAACAATGTGTTCATGAAGGTGTATGATGGGCACAGGTAACAAGCTGAGTTGCTGAGTGAGTATTGGTCAAATATTTGTTCAGGCAACACAAACCACATCATGGGAGCCTGGAAAGAGAAACAGAGGGAACTGCAGATTACTGCAGATGTTGCACTGGCTGAGGGCAGCCTCTGCAGGCAATACCCACTGCTGTGGGCCTAAAGCACCGCATTGTACACAAAAAGGCGAACTGTGCCTGTCAGCAACATCAAACCTTTCTGATGTTGTGACACAAATCAGCAGTCGACTGGGCAACAAATCGAAATGTGTATTGTCATTGGTTCACATGAAGTAAGACTGCCGTGGTATTCAACACTACTGTCCCGTTAAAGGAAAAGTAGAGACAACAATAAAGGTGCTATCGATGGTGGGAATAGTGGGAATGCATCATGTTAATATTATAAATTCGATGATTTTTTCCCTTTACTAGGAAACAAGACTATTCATGTTAAATATTCGAAGGCGATCATGGAGGGGTCCCCTATAGTTCAGGTCCCCTGGTGGCCACGGTACTTGCGATTGCCTTAATCTGACCATGAATCGTACAAAAATGACTAATTGTTCTACTCAGTACCAAAAAAATTGCTTGAAGTGTTTCTCATAAACGTGCTGAGAACCTTCATTGGATTCTTTTATGGTTGACAGACTGCAGGCCTACTGAAGATGCTCTACAGGTTAGAGTTTCAAACAATCTGTCAGTATGTGCTAAATCTGAAGGATATTCTGAGATGGTACTGGTGATTTTAACTTTCAGCTCATTACTTTCATTGTAAAAATAGATGGAAAAATTGTTCATAGCTCACAAATATTGTTGTCAAATCTTGAATTACAAAATTAAAAACAGGAAAGACAAAAAAGATCTGTATTAATTTGATACTTACAGCTGAAGTTGTTCAGCTGTCCTTTCATTCGTATCAGGTTTCCTATTGATAATCTCTAATGAATACCAACTCCCTCAGCAACTAGTTTTTCTTCATTCAAAGTGATGTCATAATAAAATTAATCACCGGCACCACTACGTTGAGGGAAATGCCTTTCTTCTGTATAACGACATTTTTCTGATCAATAGGGATCAAGATATTGCACCAAAATGACATCAAGAGGCCTTTGAAAGCTGTCAAGTACTTCTTGAGATACAAATCAATATTTTTTTCTGATGGAGTTAATACAGCAGGAACACTTCTAAAACTTTGAAGATCAAAGGATTTTGCTTCAAAATTTGGTGGAGTATTTGTAGCCTTTGATCGCAAAAAAACTTAGACAAAGGGACAAGTAGTTTCAACAATTCCCAATGAGCACTCCTAATAGAGAAGAAAGAATAAAAACTCTCAACATTTCCAAAAATGAATCACAATTCAGTTCATCAGCATAAGCACCATCTCTGTTCAGTGAGTGTACTCCACAAGGAGAAAACATTGAATACTGTGTTGATACCAAGGTGGCCATATCTTTTAGATTCAAATTTGGGACATAACATTTTCTAGATCCTTGGGACATATTACATATTTTGTAATTTGTATAAATATTTTTGTGGTGTCGCACAAGTATGAAGTGCGCGCCACGTACTTTCGCCGCGCGCCGCCATGCACGCACGGCGCAGCGTTCTTACGACGTTAACCACGAGCGCTCTCTGCTGCAACTCCGGATATCGGATAGGCACTAGGAATCATCAGTAAGCAGGCCTCTATCTACTTCAACTATGTATCAGCATTCTGCAGTAATGAACTTTGTAAAAGTTAAGTATTAGAATATTTCTACGAAATATATATCTCGTTCTAATTTACTCTAGTGTTTCTAGTTTCTGCTGTCCCACTGGTGGTCACCTCCGTACCTGCACACGTGTGCATCCTTTATTCCTGTGTCGGTCTCTTTCTACTCGGCCACCGACACCTACGACAACCAGCGGAAATGAGACACAAAAGTGGCGACGAGGATGGGATACAAAAATTTTCATTATATTAGAAGATTTTAGTGAGAGTAATAATTAAAAAAATATTAATTCAAGTTGTTACAAAAAGTACATTTATTTACACTTTATTAATAATGGAGGAATATGATCAGAACAACTATTTAACAGTGCAGTGAATGTTCTTCAGCAAGTCTGTATTTTTCAACAACATGTGAAAAAATTCTTCGCAAGTTTCAGAATAATTTATTCTAGTTACTAATATTGATTTCACAGTTTCTACAGCAAGCTGTGTTTTGTCACTTGTCTATATATTATTCATGTGGGGAAAATGCCCTTTCAGTAACAGCATTATTTCCAGAAAGGTAAAAGAGAAACTGCACTAGCTTAAGCACATTTGAGAATGGCACATGAGAAGAACCTTTTGTCAAGAAATTTCCCATCATAATTAAAACTAATAATAAAATAGACCCATACAGGTGAGATAATTTTCTAAATTGGAACATAATTGTTAAATCGGGGACAAATAGATGTACAGAAAAAAGGTATTCTGAAAAGTACAGATTAACATGTTATATGCCATTTAAACATCATTTTAAACTGGAAGGATCGAGAGGTCGGATTGGCTCCTTTACCAATTTTTCCCATGCGTCCTGATCAAACTGTTAAATGAAATGAGTTGACATCTGTGATTTGTTTCATCTTTTATATAAAGTATTGTGCACTCTCTTTTAGAGTGTTTTACTTCAAATAGATTCCTAAATATTATGATTACTACTAAATTTAATTGATGAAAGGAGAAAATATAAAAATGCGGTAAATGAAACAGGCAAAATGGAGTACAGACAACTAAGAAATGAGATTGACAGGTAGTGCAAAATGGCTAAGCAGGAGTGACTAGTAGCCAAATGCAAATCTGTAGAAGTATGTATAAGAAGGGGAAAAGTAGATACTGCCTACAGGAAAATAAGAGAGACATTTGGGGATAAGAAAAGCAACTCTACGAATATCAAGAACTCAGATGGGAAACCAGTTTTCAGCAAAGAAGGGAAAGCTGAAAGGTGGAAAGAGTACATAGAGCAGCTCTACAAAGGAAATGAATGTAGAGGAAGGGAAGTTGTAGGAAGGGAAGAGGAAGTAGATAAAGATGAAATAGGAGATACTATACTGAGCGATGAATTTGACAGAGCCCTGAAAGACCTAGGTCGGAACAAGGCCCCAGAAGTAGATGACATACACTCAGAGCTACTAAAGTCTCTGGGAGAGCCAGCCATGACAAAACTATTTGAACTGGTGTGTAGTATGTATGAGACAGGTGAAATACCCTCAGAATTTAAGAAAAATGTAATAATCCCCATTCCAAAGAAATCAGGTGCAGACAGGTGTGAAAATTACAGAACCATCAGTTTGATAAGTCATGGTTGCAAAATTTTAACACGAATTATCTACAGGAGAATGGAGAAGCTGGTAGAAGCTGACCTTGGGGAAGATCAGTTTGGATTCAGGAGGAACGTAGGAGTCCAGGAGGCAATACTCACTTTATGTCTTATCTTAGATGATAGATTAAGGAAAGGCAAACCTACATTTTTAGCTTTTGTATATTTGGAGAAATCGTTTGACAATGTTGACTGGAATACACTGTTTCAAATTCTGAAGTCAGCAGGGGTAAAATATAGGAAAAGGAGAGTCATTTACAACTTGTACAAAAGCCAGACCACAGTTATTAGACTCGAAGGGCATGAAAGGGAAGCATCAGTTGGGAAGGGAGTAAGACAGGGTTGTAGCCTTTCTCCGATGTTATTCAATTTGTACATCAAGCAAGCGGTGAAGGAAAGCAAGGAGAAATTTGGAGAAGGAATTAAAGTTCAGGGGGAAGAAATAAAAACATTGCATTTTGCTGATGACATTGTAATTCTGTCAGAGACAGCAAAGGACCTGGAAGAGCAGTTGAATGGAATGGACAGTGTGTTGAAGAGAGCGTATAAAATGAACATTAACAAGAGCAAAACAAAAATAATGGAATGCGGTCTTAGAAAATCAGGCAATGCTGAAGGAATTAGATTAGGTAATGAAACAATGAAGGTGATCAATGAGTTTTGTTACTTGGGCAGTAAAATAACAAACGATGGTCACAGTACAGAGGATATAAAATGCAGAATGGCAATGGAAAGAAAAGCATTTTTTAAAAAGAGAAATTTACTAACATCGAATATTAATTTAAGTGTAAGGAAGTCTTTTCTGAAGGCATTTGTGTGGAGTGTTGCCTTGTACGGAAGTGAAACATGGACGATAAGCAGTGCGGACAGGAAGAGAATACAGGCTTTTTAAATGTGGTGTTACAGAAGAATGCTGAAGATTAGGTGGGTAGATTGCATAACTAATGAAGAGGTATTGAACAGAATTGGTGAGAGAAGGAATTTTTGGCATACCCTGACTAAAAGAATGGATCGCTTGGTAGGACACATTCTTAGACATAGAGGAATCATAAATTTAGCATTGGAGGGAAGTGTGTGGGGTAAAAATCGCAGAGGGAGACCAAGAGACGCGTATAGTAAGCAGATTCAAGTGGCTGTGGGTTGCTGTATTTATGAGGAGATGAAAAGGCTTGCTCAGGATAGAGTAGGGTGGAGAGCTGCATCAAACCAGTCTCCGGACTGAATACCATGACAACAACCTAGAGACAATTTGGCCTTTCATGGCATTTCTGTGTTTTCAGCATGTTTCCTTGTAATACTGTGTATGAAATAAACCTAACTGTTGTGTCCTTGTTGTTTCAATATGCAACAACAATGCCATACATTCCAGCAGTAATTGTGGTAGGGCAGCTGGGGATGGTGGACATGTATGGATGAGTTACACCTGAATGATTGATTGTGTGAGTGAGTGTGATCTTTTCTGATAAAGTTCACAGCTGAAAATTTCCAAGTTATATGAATGTGAATATGAGTTTGTTGGCAGCTCAGTAATCATCTTTATGGTGAGTTGCTAGCTATCCTCATATTATCAACATTCCAATGTTGACCTTCCATTGTTAACAATCAATAAAAGTACCTAATATGAATGTTACACTGAATTCACAATCTGGTCGTATAAGCAATAAAACTGCATGGGGCCAATTTGGCCCCAGAGGTTCTTATACGTAGTAGCTTGCATTCAATCCTTCTAGTATTAAATGCCAAGTAGACTAGATATTAGTTATAAAAACATGATATAATTAGTTCCTTTGCCCATTTTACTTTGGTTATCATACCACTTAGGAATTCGTTCTCGAGTCATGCCGTTGGTGCAGTAGTTTGACATTACTTCTGGTGTGGCTTGAAAAGTAATTGATGCATCAGCTTTCGGTGTAATGTAGTGATATTTTTTTTTTCTTTTTGCCAACTTCCTGTGAATATGAGATTTTCATGTATGTACAGCAATTTCGCCTTACCTGGCACAGCATCTACCAGAAGTATGAACAAGTTATCTGTTACGCTACTCTTGTGCGTACCAGGAGAGCTTGTGGCAAAAATTGGGGCCTGAGCCTCAAGGGTATGCACTGGATATACACCACAGTGATTAGACCCAGGATCACCTATGGGGCAGTCGTGTGGTGGAAGAAGGTAGAACAGCAGGTTACTGCTAAGGAGCTTGGTAAGGTGCAGAGATTAGTCTGCTTAAACATAACAGGTGGAATTAGCAGCACACCAACTGCTGGGATGGAAACCATGCTGGATATGCCCCCATTACACCTTTGGGTCAAGACGGAGGCAGCGGCTGGTGCATACAGACTCAAATCTGGCAACAACAGGAACTCTTTGGGATATCCAGAATCACACACTAAAATAGCGAGTGAAGTAAATATAGGAAATGTTGGGGAAATGCCATCCTACTATATTATAACCCCATACTGCTTCAACAAGCCTTTCAATATAACAATTGGAAGTAGGGAGCAGTGGGAGAAAATAGATCGACACCGTACGGGGGATATTGTCTGGTTCACTGACGGGTCAAAATCAGACCAAGGTGTTGGGGCTGGGGTATATGGGGTGCAGCAAAGACTGGAGGGCGTCATCTCTCTAGGAAAACTGGCCTCAGTATTCCAGGCGGAAATCACTGCCATCAGGGCGTTTGTGGAGGAGAATTTGCGTAGGTGCCACAAGATTGTAGCATCTATATCTATTCAGATAGCCAGGCAGCCCTGAGACCACTGGCAGCTCCTGCAAAAATGTCTAAAATTGTTGCAGAATGTCACAGGGTTCTAGTGGAGCTAGGGGAAAGCAATAGAGTAAACCTATTGTGGGTCCCTGCCCACTTGGGGATCAGTGGCAACGAACATGCCAACAGATTACCCAGGATGGGGGCAGAGACTCCATTTATTGGACCAGAACATGTCCTGACAATCACCAAGGCAATGATTAAATTGGAGCTACGTAACTGGCTCAGAAGACAGCACGTAGAATATTGGACCAAAGTCCATCAACAAAGCTTTCTACAGTATGTCTGCCTAGGTGTACTTGTGTCTGTGTGAATGTGTGGGCATGTGTGCATTTGTTTACCCTCCATTTTTTCCCCCAAGGTAAGTCTTTCCTCTCCCGGGATTGGAATGGCTCCTTACCCCCTTCCTTAAAACCCTCATAATTTCCTTTTCCCTCTCCTTCCCTACTGCCTGAAGACGCAACTGGGTTGCGAAAGCTTCCGATTGTGTGTGTGTGTGTGTATTCATTTATTTATTTGTGATGCTGTCACACCTGTGCTCCTTCGCCTGGTGAGTAATCTTCGTCTATTTTTTATATATTATTTTTCCTGCTAGGAATTTTTCGTCTTAATATTCGTATCATATATTTTAGTCCAACTTATGTTGAAAAGCTTCACAAGTTAAAATATATGTCATAATTGGCTGATCCCCCCCCCCTCCCCGAAACAGAATTCTGACTATGGGCCTGCTGTAGCCATTGTAAGCAAAGTCTCAATTTTAAGTAAAATAGTTTTATAACTTACCATATTAAATTTATACCTCGTTATACCAAGTAAAAGTACATTCTTAAAATAGCATAAATAAGATATAAACTTGCAATTACAAACTACTGCACACAACAATAAAAAAAATCGAATGTGGGGGCCATGGATGTAGCAGACACATCACATGATGTGGGGAGCACAAAGGACACACTAGCATTTTGAGAGTTCGTAAAGTTCACAACACCACTGACAGAGGGAGTAAATTTGCTCGAAGAGTCACTAAAAGCACTCAGTGATGTAGATTGCACAAAATTGGCCAACATGTTGCTAACATAATCCAAGTTGGCTGCCCGGGCAGAAAAAGATGCATCCGTGACACACAAAATTTTTCCATAATTGATCAGACAGTTGATGCCTGCACTGTAGTAAATGCTGCGAGAGGTAAGTTGAAGCCTAGAGTCACTGACAAAGGTATTAGAAGCAACTTCACTTCATTGGTGGAACACGTGGTTGGCAGAAGGATACACACACGTGTTCGGTGGGGTGGTTGCCGGCTTGAAATTCAAATTTTGCATATTCGATAAGTTGATTTTCTGCAAAACCTGAGCATTAGGCACACACAAAATGTGGTGAGGTATGTGGTTAACACTGTTCATGGATGATACACTAGAAAACACGACTGGCAAACCGAGGCCTGAGTCTGTTAAGTTCCTCACAGCACTGGCCGCACTCGACATGGCAAACATGTCCTGCAAGAAACTGTTCTGCAAATACAAATTTGATGCACTAGAAGCAGGAATACACTGGATTCATGGCGATGAAGTTGCTGCAGCATGGACTCCCAGCAGAGGTGGCACTGTCACGGTGATCGTAGCAACTGTCAGGACAATGTCCCATATTTAATCACGAAATTCCACACAAAAACCGTATGCTGTTGTACAAGTCACGTTAATTTGGCAGTGAACTTGACCTCGGGGACACCAGTATGGGTTTTATGCAGGATTGGAGCCCCAATAAGGACACCATGTACTTTATATTGGACGTTATTACAACTGCAAACAAAGGCTACTACAGAACTGAGAGCTAACATAGCTGGTGGGCTCAGGGAGCCTGAAACCCCAAAGATCCAGCTGCAAAGATATGTTGAACATTTGGTTTGGTTGATTTGGTGGTTGAGCAGTCACCACAAATCTATCCACATGGAGTTCTTACACCTCAACCACTTCTACATGTTCAAATAATGTTTTGCAAAATAAATATCACAAATATCTACTTACAATTAGCCTGTTGTATAAATTTATAATACTTTTCCAAAATAAATTCAGTTATTATTTATTACAAAAGAACTACTAGCTATGTAATACATTTGCTGGTGACTCACCAATATCTTCCCAAACCTGCCACTGATTACCATGTTCACTTACAAAAAAGGGGGGAGGGGACAGAAAATTTAGACTTTAGCTTCATCTGGGTGTTGAAGTAAATCTAGTGGCAACAAATGAAAATCTTTGTTGAACTGGGACTTAATCTAGGATTTCCTGCTATACACAAGTGGTGCCTTGACCACTTTGGCCCTCCATGTACATATTTAATCCAACCCAAATTCCCAGTGTTGCACATCCCACCATACTTGTTTCTCTTTTACTCACAGCTGGGATGTGTTTCCACAAGCAGGTGAACATTTTCGAAAGAACAGACAACATTGCTAGAACAGATTACAGAGAAAAATTAAGTTACATTCTGCATCATCCAGGAATTTAATTCTCTTACTACAGGCTCTTTAATTAGACCACAGAGTTCTATGGCTGAACTCCCAGTTCAGATGTTCCATTGTCCATTGACTCAAACTTTCACTACTCAAAACATTTTACTTTTGAATCTCCTGAGGTGTCCTCAATATTCAAGATGTATATGTTAGAAGTGGTTTTATATGCTTAATTGAGTTATGGGTGAATAATATGGTTCTCATAGAGGTATTTCTGTTCCTTAACATATATTACAAGGAATAATACAATCAAATACAAGAAATCACATAAATAATATCTAAGAGGTGAATTATATCTGTTTTTCAGGTTTGCCAATAGCCTGGCATATTATGGTTTGTCCCTGAACACAGGGAATCTCGCAGGAAATCCATATTTAATTTTATTCATTCTTGGGTTGGTAGAAATACCCAGTTATGTTATGACTATTTTGTTGATGGATCGCACTGGAAGGCGTTCACTTATAAGCTCACTGATGCTTTTGGGTGGGTTATGCTGCATCATAGCCTGTTATATTCCACAAGGTATGTCAATAGTGTGTTCTTAATTTCACGCTCTCAAAATTAGATGCTATTTACTCAGAATACACAGTAAAGTGTGTCCTTAAATCTGATACAGTTATATGATGTTTTATATTATATATAAGGTATTTACCAGTACTCGAATATATTAGCAAATTAACGTGACACCAGAAAAATAAGAGGTTATATTTAATGACATTATTATCTAGAATGTTTATCAACTTTCTATTGATGACAACTAGAAGTGAAATTAACACTTAAAGAAATTTTACTATTTAACAATATCAAGATTAGACTGGATTGTCTCATGAAAATGGGTTGACCAGAAATGAATGTCTTATAAGTTAAACAATTAAATTGCTTTAACAAAATATGTGATTGCTTGAATGAAAATACTCTTACTTTGTCAGGTATTTTTTAATCTTGATCAGTAATTATATTATATACGTAAAAAATAGATGAAGAACACTTACCAGGCGAAGGGGCACAGGCAGTAATAGCAACAAATAAACACACAGACACACACACACTCAAAAATGCAAGCTTTCGCAACCCAGTTGCGTCTTCAGGCAGTAGGGAAGGAGAGGGAAAAGGAAATGATGAGGGTTTTAAGGAAGGGGGTAAGGAGCCATTCCAATCCCGGGAGAGGAAAGACTTACCTTGGGGGAAAAAATGGAGGGTAAACAAATGCACACATGCCCACACATTCTGTGTGAATGTGTGGGCATGTGTGCATCTGTTCACCCTCCATTCCCTCCCCCAAGGCAAGTCTTTCCTCTCCCGGGATTGGAACGGCTCCCCACCCCCCTCCCCAAAACCCTCATCATTTCCTTCTCCCTCTCCTTCCCCACCGCCTGAAGACGCAACTGGGTTGCGAAAGCTTGCGATTGTGTGTGTGTGTGTATTCATTTATTTATTTGTGATGCTGTCACACCTGTGCTCCCTCGCCTGGCGAGTAATCTTCGTCTATTTTTTATATATATATATATATATATATATATATATATATATATATATATATATATATATATATATATATATATATATATATATAGAGGAAAAATTCCTAACAGGAAAAAAATATACGTAAAAAATAGATGAAGAACACCCACCAGGCGAAGGGGCACAGGCAGTAATAGCAACAAATAAACACACAGACACACACACACTCAAAAATGCTAGCTTTCGCAGCCCAGCCGCTTCATCAGGCAGAAGGGAAGGAGAGGGGAAAAGGAAATGATGAGGGATTCAAGGAAGGAGGCAAGGAGCCACTCCAATCCCGGGACAGGAAAGACCTACCTTGGGGGAAAAAATGGAAGGTAAACAAATGCACATACACCCACACATTTACACAGACACAAGTACACTTAGGCAGACATACTGTAGAACTGTAGAAAGCAAAGAAGTTAGAAGTTAGACAGAGATGCCACTTGAGGCAGAGGCTCTGTCCAGAGAACCAAGGCAAAGATGTTAAGATGGTGGGTGGGAATTCGAATTTAGCGGAGGTTGAGACCAGGTGGGCAACGGGAAGAGAGAATATGCTGAAGGGCTAGTTCCCATCTCCGGAGTTCTGAAGGATTGGTGTCAGTGGGAAGTATCCAGATAACCCGGACGGTGTAGCACTGTGCCAAGATGTGCTGGCCATGCACCAAGGCATGTTTAGCCACAGGGTGATCCTCGTTACCAACAAACACTGTCTGCCTGTGTCCATTCATGCGAATGGACAGTTTGTTGCTGGTCATTCCCACATAGAACGCTTCACAGTGCAGGCATGTCAGTTGGTAGATCACGTGGGTACTATCACAAGTGGCTCTGCCTTTGATCGTGTACACCTTCCGGGTTACGGGACTGGAGTAAGTGGTGGTGGAAGGGTGCATAGGGCAGGTTTTACAACGGGGGCGGTTACAAGGGTAGGAGCCAGAAGGTAGGGAAGGTGGTTTGGGGATTTCATAGGGGTGGACTAGGAGGTTACGGAGGTTAGGTGGGCGGCGGAAAGACACTCTCGGTGGAGTAGGAAGGATGTCATGAAGGATGGATCTCATTTCGGGGCAGGATTTTAGGAAGTCGTATCCTTGCTGGAGAGCCACATTCAGAGTCCGCTCCAGTCCCGGAAAGTATCCGGTGACAAGAGGGGCACTTCTGAGGTTTTGTGGAAAATTCTTAAATTGGGGAGATGAGGAAGTGGCTCTGGCAATTTGCTTCTGTACCAGACCGGGAGGATAGCTGCGGGATGTGAAGGCTGTTATCAGGTTATTGGTGTATTGGTTCAGGGATTCAGGACTGGAGCAGACTCGTTTGCCACGAAGACCTAAGCTGTAGGGAAGGGAACGTTTGATGTGGAAAGGATGGCAGCTGTCATAATGCAGGTACTGTTGTTTATTGGTAGGTTTGATGTGGACGGATGTGTGTAGTTGGCCGTTGGATAGATGGAGGTCGACATCGAGGAAAGTGGCATGGGATTTGGAATAGGACCAGGTGAATTTGATGGGACCAAAGGAGTTGAGGTTGGAGAGGAAATTCTGGAGTTCTTCTTCACTGTGAGTCCAGATCATGAAGATGTCGTCAATGAATCTATACCAAACTTTGGGTTGACAGGCTTGGGTGTCCAGGAAGGCTTCCTCTAAGCGTCCCATAAATAAGTTCGCGTACGAGGGGGCCATCCTGGTCCCCATGGCTGTTCCCTTTAGTTGTTGGTATGTCCGGCCCTCAAAAGTGAAGAAGTTGTGGGTTAGGATGAAGCTGGCTATACCAACAACTAAAGGGAACAGCCATGGGGACCAGGATGGCCCCCTCGTACGCGAACTTATTTATGGGACGCTTAGAGGAAGCCTTCCTGGACACCCAAGCCTGTCAACCCAAAGTTTGGTATAGATTCATTGACGACATCTTCATGATCTGGACTCACAGTGAAGAAGAACTCCAGAATTTCCTCTCCAACCTCAACTCCTTTGGTCCCATCAAATTCACCTGGTCCTATTCCAAATCCCATGCCACTTTCCTCGATGTCGACCTCCATCTATCCAACGGCCAACTACACACATCCGTCCACATCAAACCTACCAATAAACAACAGTACCTGCATTATGACAGCTGCCATCCTTTCCACATCAAACGTTCCCTTCCCTACAGCTTAGGTCTTCGTGGCAAACGAGTCTGCTCCAGTCCTGAATCCCTGAACCAATACACCAATAACCTGATAACAGCCTTCACATCCCGCAGCTATCCTCCCGGTCTGGTACAGAAGCAAATTGCCAGAGCCACTTCCTCATCTCCCCAATTTAAGAATTTTCCACAAAACCTCAGAAGTGCCCCTCTTGTCACCGGATACTTTCCGGGACTGGAGCGGACTCTGAATGTGGCTCTCCAGCAAGGATACGACTTCCTAAAATCCTGCCCCGAAATGAGATCCATCCTTCATGACATCCTTCCTACTCCACCGAGAGTGTCTTTCCGCCGCCCACCTAACCTCCGTAACCTCCTAGTCCACCCCTATGAAATCCCCAAACCACCTTCCCTACCTTCTGGCTCCTACCCTTGTAACCGCCCCCGTTGTAAAACCTGCCCTATGCACCCTTCCACCACCACTTACTCCAGTCCCGTAACCCGGAAGGTGTACACGATCAAAGGCAGAGCCACTTGTGATAGTACCCACGTGATCTACCAACTGACATGCCTGCACTGTGAAGCGTTCTATGTGGGAATGACCAGCAACAAACTGTCCATTCGCATGAATGGACACAGGCAGACAGTGTTTGTTGGTAACGAGGATCACCCTGTGGCTAAACATGCCTTGGTGCATGGCCAGCACATCTTGGCACAGTGCTACACCGTCCGGGTTATCTGGATACTTCCCACTGACACCAATCCTTCAGAACTCCGGAGATGGGAACTAGCCCTTCAGCATATTCTCTCTTCCCGTTGCCCACCTGGTCTCAACCTCCGCTAAATTCGAATTCCCACCCACCATCTTAACATCTTTGCCTTGGTTCTCTGGACAGAGCCTCTGCCTCAAGTGGCATCTCTGTCTAACTTCTAACTTCTTTGCTTTCTACAGTTCTACAGTATGTCTGCCTAAGTGTACTTGTGTCTGTGTAAATGTGTGGGTGTATGTGCATTTGTTTACCTTCCATTTTTTCCCCCAAGGTAGGTCTTTCCTGTCCCGGGATTGGAGTGGCTCCTTGCCTCCTTCCTTGAATCCCTCATCATTTCCTTTTCCCCTCTCCTTCCCTTCTGCCTGATGAAGCGGCTGGGCTGCGAAAGCTAGCATTTTTGAGTGTGTGTGTGTCTGTGTGTTTATTTGTTGCTATTACTGCCTGTGCCCCTTCGCCTGGTGGGTGTTCTTCATCTATTTTTTACGTATATTTTTTTCCTGTTAGGAATTTTTCCTCTATAATATATATATATATATATATATATATATATATATATATATATATATATATATATATATTTGTGATGCTGTCACACCTGTGCTCCCTCGCCTGGCGAGTAATCTTCGTCTATATATATATATATATATATATATATATATATATATAGAGAGAGAGAGAGACGAAGATTACTCGCCAGGCGAGGGAGCACAGGTGTGACAGCATCACAAATAAATAAATGAATACACACACACACACACAATCGCAAGCTTTCGCAACCCAGTTGCGTCTTCAGGCGGTGGGGAAGGAGAGGGAGAAGGAAATGATGAGGGTTTTGGGGAGGGGGGTGGGGAGCCGTTCCAATCCCGGGAGAGGAAAGACTTGCCTTGGGGGAGGGAATGGAGGGTGAACAGATGCACACATGCCCACACATTCACACAGAATGTGTGGGCATGTGTGCATTTGTTTACCCTCCATTTTTTCCCCCAAGGTAAGTCTTTCCTCTCCCGGGATTGGAATGGCTCCTTACCCCCTTCCTTAAAACCCTCATCATTTCCTTTTCCCTCTCCTTCCCTACTGCCTGAAGACGCAACTGGGTTGCGAAAGCTTGCATTTTTGAGTGTGTGTGTGTCTGTGTGTTTATTTGTTGCTATTACTGCCTGTGCCCCTTCGCCTGGTAAGTGTTCTTCATCTATTTTTTACGTATATTTTTTTCCTGTTAGGAATTTTTCCTCTATAATATTCGTATCAGTAATTATATTATAATACACAGTATCCATTTAGTTGTTAAGTACAAATACATTATATTGGGTTCTTCATTATTGCTTATGTTACTATTTATTTATTTTTTACTAATTTCTATGTAATAATTCATCTACTGAGTAGAAGGTGATGACATTTAGAAATTATTTTTAAATGCTGCTTGAGTCTGTCAGATATTTGATATATGGTATGTGACCAAAGACTTTTGTGGCAGTGTAATTCACCCCCCCCCCCCCTTCTGCAAAGTTAGATCTAATCTTGAATAGTGTAGATCATCCTTTCTCCTGGTGTTGTAGTTACACACATTGCTATTACTTTTGAATTAGGTTCGGTTATTAATAACAAATTTCATAAGATAATGCACCATGAAGTGCCATACAAAAAGAGGCACAATAGTGGCCTATGCCACATAGGCTGCTATCCTGCCATGTATGCATAGCGAGAGGGCTGGTGGGACAGTGTACCATACTTCATAGAGCATGTGACGGAAAGCAGAGGACGTAGCTGCAGTATAGACTCTCATTATCATATCCAACACACCGCTGAATGATCATTAGTGTGTGTGTACTATAGAACACCATGTTCAGTTGCTCAGATGACGATGCTGAAGACGCATTGCGAGGTAAGTATGGTGTTATGTTCCCTTGTTGGACTCATATGATTTGGTATGAACACCAGTACAGATAAGGAACATTTCAGACCTATTTGGACTGAACACTACTACCGATGGCTCAGATGCGGAATATGTACCTGCCCAATCAGTGGTACAATGGACGAGTTACGTGTCATTTAGCAGAGCCCGAACTACCCAGAACAATGAAGGATACCACACCCACTATGTCACCATGGATGTATCAGAGGGTGATCACTGTACTTGTACTGTAATTACACTGCAATGAGGAAGAAAACAGACCCAGAATGCACAAATGTGGGCACAGAATGTTCGAAAAGAAAAGCAATTGAAAGGGGAAGAATACATTAACGAGAAGGTAAATATAGTGCCAAAGAAATGTCCCACCCTCACACCCTCAGAGTACATGCGTGCCAGAAGGAATGTGGTCGACATTTTTCACCTGAACACCAGCAACATCTATTTGACTCTTTCTATTCATTAGGTAGTTTTGACTTGCAGATGGCATCCTATGGTGAAGATAGTCCCTATGGCATGCATGTATTCCTTTGGATCTAGAGAGATGCGACAAGAAAGAACACACCTATACCATTTTCAGGATGAAGAGGGAGTTGATGTCAAGGTAGTTCTTTCACACAAAATTCAGCACCAGACCTCACCCATCAATAAGTAGGGTGCATGCTTTGCTAAAAACAACATACCAATAGCAAAGATGGTTGCGGTACTTCATAAAATGATTTCCAGCATATTAGATCCATTATGCACGAATGAATAAAACAGTGGATTGGAACTATTTGTCACCACACCTGAGCATGGTGATTGGATTTGATTTGATTTTCTCAGGGAAGCCAAAACGGTCTTGGTCCAACCCACCACTGCCCGCACTGAAACTAAGTTTATTGTGCGGTATCGCTTGCTGTATATCTAGTAAAGCCAACCAATGCCCTTGAACAGTGCAAGGAGTCCCTTTACCAGTTCTTTATTAGACACGATTTCTTTGGGTCTGGTTGTCCCAAATGTTCTGTGCCTTTTACTCTCCAATGCAATGCATTCGAAGATTAGATGTGATGCAGTTTCATCACCATCATCACAGATCCTACATTTAGGGTCCTCTTGTGTTATTCCCATTGTATGTAGGTGTTCTTTTAAATTCCCATGGCCTATCAGCAATCCAGCCATGAGTCTAATCTCTCTCCTGTTCAGGCCCAGGATTGCAGAGCTTCTTTTAAAATATGGCTTTGGCATCATTACCTTGCCATGTTTTTGTTGATGGACTTTGGTCCAATATTCTACGTGCTGTCTTCTGAGCCAGTTACGTAGCTCCAATTTGATCATTGCCTTGGTGATTGTCAGGACAGGTTCTGGTCCAATAAATGGAATCTCTGCCCCCATCCTGGCTAATCTGTCGGCATGTTTATTTCCATTGATCCCCGAGTGGCCAGGGACCCACAATAGGTTTACTCTATTGCTTTCCTCTAGCTGCACCAGAACACTGTGATATTCTGCAACAATTTTAGACCTTGTTGCAGGAGCTGCCAGTGATCTCAGGGCTGCCTGGCTGTCTGAATAGATATAGATGCTACGGTCTTTGTAGCACCTATGCAAATTCTCCTCCACACACGCCCTTATGGCAGTGATTTCAGCCTGGAATACTGAGGCCAGTGTCCCTAGAGAGATGATGCCCTCCAGTTTTGGCTGCACCCTGTATAGCCCAGCCCCAACGCCTTGGTCTGATTTTGACCCGTCAGTGAACCAGACAATATCCCCTGTACGGTGTCGATCTATTTTCTCCCACTGCTCCCTACATCCAATTGTTATATTGTTATATAGAAAGGCTTGTTGAAGCAGTATGGGGTTATAATATAGTCAGCTGGCATTTCCCCAACCTTTACTATATTTACCTCACTCACTATTTTAGTGTGTGATTCTGGATATCCCAAAGAGTTCCAGTTTTTGCCAGTTTTGAGTCTGTATGCACCAGCCACTGCCTCCATTTTGACCCAAAGGTGTAATGGGGGCATATCCAACATGATTTCCATCCCAGCAGTTGGTGTGCTGCTAATTCCACCTGTTATGGCTAAGCAGGCTAATCTCTGCACCTTACCAACATCCTTAGCAGTAACCTGCTGTTCTACCTTCTTCCACCACACGACCGCCCCATAGGTGATCCTGGGTCTAATCACTGTGGTGTATATCCAGTGCATACCCTTGGGGCCCAGGCCCCAATTTTTGCCACAAGCTCTCCTGGTACTTACCATACTACCTTTTTGCCTTGGAGCAAATATTCCTAATGTGAGGGGCCCATGTCAGTTTCTCATCTAAGGTAACCCCTAGATATTTCACTGTCCCTTTCACAGCACAGATAGCACTTCATTGAAAAGCTTTAGATTCAATGTTGGATATGCTTCTTTGTGAATGGTACAACAACAGTCTCCTTAGGACTAACCCCCAGACCTTGTTTTCTGCACCAGTCTTGCACAATGTCCAACACACCTTGTGCCATATTCTTGACTGTGTCAGCAAATTTGCCAAGAATTACTATGACAAGTTAATCTGCATATCCTTGGCAAAAGTACTGCCTAGACTTTAATTCTCCAATGAGATCATTCACCACTAGATTCCACAATAAAAGGGAAAGAACTCCTCCTTGCGGGCAACCCCTAGTAGTGTTGATTACCATTTTTTCATTCATCATGGTAGCCTCTACCTTTCTTCCACTGAGCATGGCCCTAGTCCACCTACATGTAGTGGTCCCTAGATCATGCACCTCTGCTGCCCTAACCATCAAATCGAAGTTCGTGTTGCTAAAAGCCCCCTCAATGTCCAGGAAGATACAGAGGGCTACTTCCTGAAAGTGTAGTGCTTTCTCCACCTTCCTAATGAGTTGGTGGAGAACTGTCTCACATGATTTACCTAGCTTATATGCATGTTGGTTTGAATGTAGAGGAGCCCTACTTAACCTCCTTTCTCCAACATGCACATTAACCAGTTTTTCCAATGTCTTAAGAATGAAGGATGACAGGTTGATTGATCTCATATCCTTGGCCTTGGTATGATCAGTTCTCCCTGGTTTTGGAATGAAGACAACCTTCACTGCCCTCCAGGCATTGGGAATGATTCCTGCTGCTAGGCTAACCCTGAATAACCTCCATAGGAATTTAATAAGATTTTCTCCCACTTGTTGCAGGAGAGCTGGAAAGATTCCATCGGGGCCAGGTGACTTGAACGGTTGAAATGTTCCCATCGTCCATCGGACCTTACTGAAATCGACACACTCCTTGGACAAATCCTAGTCCTCTTTGCGAATTCCTGAGAACTGTTGTCTCTTAGGAATCGCATTCTGGTCTGAGTTATCCACCAGAGTATATTGAGGAAAGTGAGTTTTCAGGAACAGTTCCAGTGTTTCATGTGCTGTCTTTGTATACTCCCCATCCTCCTTCCTCAATGTTCCTCCTGGATTAGTTGGTACCCTAGTGAGGATTTTATGAAGTCTCGCTTGAGCAGCCATGCCCTCCACTTCCTCACAGAATACCTTCCAGAATGCCTCCTTTGCCCGTCTGATGGCAAGGTTGTAATTGATTAAACAGTCTTCGTATCTGTTTCCTTTGCATTTCCAAGTTATTATTCCACCAAGGCACACTCCTATTTGTGCACTTCTTGGTGATTGAGCAGTTGTCCTGGTATGAGGTCTGTTGTAACAGTATAATTTATTGTACACCTGGGACGGAACAACATATACAAGAATAACAGTACTGAGTTGGCAAGTAACCAACACAGCTAAGGTTTTCATGTGCAGCCGGCGAGGACTACCACTAGACTGAGGCACGCCTCGCACACCGCGTGCTCGCCCGGTCGTGGCGGCGCTGCAGGGCCTCGAGACAGCGCCATCGTGCGGCGGACTCGGCCGTGGCGCATCTTTTAGAAGCCGCGGACAGATGGTACGCGGCTTGCAGTGGCGCGCTCCAACAAGGTCACTATAGCAGAGGTTACAGCCTCTGCTACTTCCTCAAACTCTGCTGGATTCCTTATCAAAGATTTAATTTCCGATAGGCTGAAGTCAAGGTCTTTCCTATATGTCTCCCAGTCCGTTTTCCTGGGATTCAAAATGTTCAAATGTTTGTACAACTTATGGGACTTCAGTCCCTAAGCTTACAAACTATTATGAACTAGCTAAGACTAAAGACAGCACAAATATCCATGCCCGAGGGGGGATTCGAACTCCCGACCATAGTGGCCGTGCTGACCATGACTGAAGCGCCTCAGTCACCTCGGCTCACTCTCTAACAGAGTCTTTGGAGGATCTTTGGCACCCATATTGATACCTTTGCGGTCTTCAGGAGTTCGGCTGCTGTCTTGACCAGCAGCTTCGCATCCTCACATGGGGATATCATGGGCACCTTGTCCTTAAGCCATTCTGCTGAGTGCTCCCCCTCGCAGACAAAAATGAGGGCACCGTGATCTAGATAGACCCTCCTGAATTTGGGTCCTGGACCAGCGTCCCCCCCAAGCTCTTCAAAGAGGGCCATCTGCAGGAGCTCCTCCTGCTGCAAGGTGATGCTCACCAGTGGGTATCCTACTTGGACAACCGCCATTCTAAAGACCGAGACTGCAGTACTATAGGTCTGTTTCCCTATTTCCTGCTTCAGCCTTTTAGGATCATGCTTGTCCAGAAAGGAGGGAGTCTTAGATTCCTCCCTAACCCTCTTGTCACCTGTCTTTGATGTCGAGGGGGGTCTGTGTATCCCCTTCGACCTGAGGCAGTTTCTTTTTGGGGGTCTTGGGCTCAAGCCCTTTTGATTCCCTCCACTTATGCTTAGGAAGCCATTCTTTTCCTTTCTTTTGCTTTTGTTCCTTGAGAAGTTTCCTCCTCTGAGCCCCAGACAAGGCCTTAATCCTAATCTGGTCCAACTTCTCTGTTACAGTTCCCACTTCTTGCTCAGGTCTAGATCCTGATTCAGAAGTAGGAGTGCACTCCATCGGTCCTGATCCCGATGTCTGAGTATCTGACATCTCAGATTGCCCCTCAGATTCTTTTAAAATTCTTTCTTTCTCTGTGTTCATCTTAGTCCCACGAGATTTGGGGATTTATATGGTCCACACCATGATAACCCCGGGCAGTGCAAGGCTACTTACTCAGGGAGGTCGCCCAGTTTCCCTGAAAAATTGTGATTTTGTAATTAGGTGTGCATACTGTCTAAGAGGTATTAGCAATAAACAGTAAAGTGGAACAATAGTACTTCATATGTTCACATGCTAGTAAAAATATCACAACTTGCCGATCAAACACCAGGTGTACATGCTGCAGCAGAAATTTTCGTATCCTGCAGGGGACTCAACGGTTCATTCATCAGTACATCGTAGCAAGTATGGGGCCCCAAGCTAATGTAGTCTTCCTTCCTTCTTTACTTCCTGGACTGCATTTCATTTCATCTCCACTTCTTTCCCATCCTCACTCCTTCCCCGCCCCACTGGAGGACTGATAACCTTAGCAGTTTAGTCCCCCTATGCCAACTAAACAATCCAACACTAACCCAAACAAATTTTCGTACTGATATGTGTATTTATGAAGTGCAGCACCTGAATTAGACATATACTGACAATGTCATATGCCGGTACTGTCACATTCCAACACAGTGCTGTTTTAGCCAAATAAGCTGACATATCACAAGAATGATAGCTGCTGTGTTAATGTTAAGATATAGTATAGTAATGATCCAATTCATACCACCTAATCAGACTCATTTCATTTTTGGTACACACACTATAAAGTTAACACAAAATTATCTCCAATCCAATACCATATCACTATATTTAAAAATGCACTATATTTTCAGGCTCACTTACAGTATACTAAAAAATATCAGTGTTTTATTTGAGTACAAAGATTTTCTTATATCAAAATAAAGGTGGTTACACTGCCAGGTGGCACCATAAAATTATTTGCAGGTAAAGACAGCCTCTGTAGTGTCCATTACACAGAGACAAGTTTCATAACCAATAAAACAGCAACTACAAACACAGTATGATAACCTTAGAATCCTTACCATAGGTCCAGTACCTCAGAAAAATTTACATTTATGCCTCAAATTGGCTATTACTTGCATAAGTACAGAAACTTGGATCCTATGGAAGTTAGCAATGGATAGTGACATTAAGAAAAAAGTTCACTGATATCATCTTAAGAACATATTGTAAACATTTTTATGTTAGCCATAAATAGAAATTACAGAAGTGGGCATCCCCACAATTGCTACTTTTGATACACATACAAGTGGTGCTTTTATAACCAATTTAAAGTTCACCTTAGACTACACCTGGTGCATAAACACCAACAGATTTTCTCAGTTTTTCTGGGCTGAATGAAGTGTGTAATGATCCTTGTTGTAGAACAGCTACAATATCCCCATTCTTCCAAGAGGGATACAAATGGTCACTAGACCAATGGATGTGCAAAACAGGTGAGCCATTATTTCTGTGATCAACAGAACCTGAGATATGACCCCGCTGAAGAATCTGTTTTTCACATGTGAGCTTTTTTGAAAATATTGGTAGTGTACATTGCACCCTGTGCTATATTTATGCCTCAGACTGGCTTTTTTTTCTTTGTGATCAGTCTAACTATACAAGGTGGCTAGATGGAAGACTGAAGCTTGGGGTTTAACACCCCGTCGAAAGCGTGGTCATTAGAGATGGAGCTTACACTTGGCATTTTGGGTAAAGATGAGGAAGGAAATCGGCCATGCCCTTTGAAAGAAACCACTGGCATTTGTCTGGAGTGCTTTAGGGAACTCACGGAAAACCTACATCTGGATGGTCGGAGGTGGATTTGAACCACCATCCTTCTGAATGTGAGTCCAGTGTGTTACCACTGCTCCATCCCACTCATTGGTTGCTATATGAAGAATGTGCACAACCAAATGCTTATTTTCTACCAGATTCAGTTGACTTGTAGCACTTACAATATGATGTTGAACAAACAGGAAGTGCTGCTAACAAAAAATTATGGTAATTGAGACGAGTAAGAAAGGCAAAAGTTCTGTGTGGGTCATTATGATGTTTCAGTTGTGCTAAAATACAAATTCATCACGCTTTATAAAACAAGGGTAAGATATACGGTAAACAGATTAAATAGAACAGGGAAATGGAAAGAAAGGCAGAGAATATGTGATATGAAGAAACTAACAAGATAGTGTGCGAATGGTTTGTATGTGGGCAGGCAAAATCTTAACTTTGTCTGGACTTGTGTTGCAGACTAAAGTTCTGAAGTGTGTCAATCAGTTTGGAAATATGGAGCCACAGTAAGGCACCCACATGACAGCTAGACAGTTTCAAAGGTAAACACAGCATAGTGTGGAATGAAGTCTAATTAAAAACTAATGATATGCATAAATGCATAACAACAGAAGGTATGGCAAAACTTCACAACCTAATTTCAAATTAAGACCCAAAAAGCATTTTAAAAGACAATGTAGTGGGACAATTTTATTGTGCACTGCCTCCAGAATCTTTAAAAATACGAGGTGTATTGATAGATAACTGTTCAAGGGAAGACTTGCTATTCTGCTGTAACGAAACTTACATGAAATATTGAAGTCAGTGGTGATTGCAAAAGGAGGCAAAAACCGTTGTTCCAGAAACATGGATACCAGTAAGCTCTAGTTGTTGAAGCCCAGTTTAGGCAAAGATAGTGGCTTTTTGATGTCCAGATATTAGTACCAGAAGGCAGCCAATGAGAAGTGGCATTGAGAGAGGCAATGAAAATGCATCTTCCAATTTTATGTTGTAAACACTATAGTGTTCATGTAAATGTTTGTAGCATAAATTCATGGCATATTCGTTGGAAATAGGTCCATGTTTTTGACAAGTGGTAGTGTGAATTTGCAATGATAAGAATATTTCTTATTGGAGAATAGTGAAATATTCGTAGGAAATAACAGTGTTTTTTATTTATTTTTATTTTTTTTATTTTTATTATTTTAATGGCATTGCTCCAACTGTCACTATCACTATGATAGACCTTCAGAAAAGAACATCAAGAATCAGGCACTGCATAAGTGTAACAGTTTTTTCTTTGCTGTATGCAGCTTTAAGTAAAATGTATTTTTAATGTAAAGAAATCTATATTATCGACGTAATACATCAGTGATAAATGACATCATCAAAGGTAGAATTATCATTTAAATATACACCTCATGAAATGTCAATACCAGTTTCAAATTACACGCCATACTCCTTCATGCTATGAAACTTCACCTAAAGTAGGATTTAACCAGCTCCAGTCACATGGCAAGGCAATACAAAGTTGTGATTGGTGAGTGTTCTTATGAAAAACTGACTGCACTCCTTCAGAGAAAAAAAAAAGTTATCCTTTTTCTAGACAATGCAGCCAGCCACCTGAAAGTCAAGGTATCAGATATGAAGATTTAGAATAGGGATTTACTTACACTCGCAAGACCCAATAGATGCAATTTTGAATACCCACAGAGATTTCTTTTAGAAAGTGTCCCACAACCAACCTGGCCTCAACCTAATGTCCCATCCCTACACCCTATACCTAACATCTTCCCTCCCCCCCCCCCTCTCCCTTCCCCACTCATTATCCTGTATCTCTCCAATTCATGTCTTCCATCCACCTAATTAATTACTTTTTATTTTTTCCCATCTTTTTCCTCTTTTTCCTATTTTTTTGTTTTCCTTATTATTTTTATCACTTCCAATCCCACCACTCCCTCCCCACACTCCTCCACACCACCCTTTTATCCTTTCTTGCCCCTTTCCTCGACTGTATTCATTGCCGCAATTCAGATTCCTGCCTATCAGAGCCTTTACAATCCATCATACAACACGGAACTTTTCATCCCCACCTTTACTCAGCATCCTTCCCCCTCCACTCCCCACCTCACTAACAGCCAGGATGCTTGTGGTGCTGGAGTGGCTGGACATGGTGGTTGTGTGTTTTTAGTTGTATGAGTGATTGTGTGAATGTATGTGTTTCTTTTTCTGATGAAGGCCCAAAATTTAAGTTGTGTGAAAGTGATTATCTATTTTTCGTGCCTGTCAGCAGCTCAGCGAGCCTCTTTACGGTGAGTTGTTATCTATTCTCCATTATTGATATTTAAGGAATTAGAGATCTTACAGTAGCTTCATATATATATATATATATATATATATATATATATATATATATATATATATATATATATATATATATATATATATTCACTTATGAAATTTGTTATTATAACTGAAATCAATTCAAAAGTAATATCATAACTACAACCAGTGGCAGCTTGTGCTTCAGATGACTGGGGGTTCACTTCTTTGAGTGCTGGATCTTGATAGTGGTGTCTGCTCGGCGTCCAAAGAAACAATATGGCCCAACTCTGGGAATGGCGCCTGGGTAAAGTGCCACCACCACCTAGAGACAAGGCCTTACATCACACTTGGAGGCCCCGGCCACCATCTGACGGCCGGCCGCTGCGCGGTGGTTGGCGTGCCCTAGTGGCCGGTGAGTGAGGTGGCAGCCGTGGCCTCCGAGTGTGACGTAGGCATGGCCTGTCGTAAGGCCTTCTCTCTAGGTGGTGTTGAAAGTGCCCCGGTTTGCCCTCCTTCCCCCCTCCTTTTAGGTATATTTTCATAAAAAGATTTGCAAAATGTCTTCCTTCGGCTTTTTTGCACTTCCTTCAACTCGAGCTGAGGCGTCAACCTACCGAGCTTCTTTATTTCACACTTTTGTTCCAAGCTAAAAGGTGAATAATTTTTTTCTAAAAGATACTGAACATTGTCTATTTTTCTTTGATAATAAACACCAAGAACATATGACTATGTACATGAACTGTGAAACACAGTAAGTAACTGATTACATTGTTAAGTGACTGTAACAAAATGAATCTGTTACGGTGAAGAGACAAGCTACCTTCAGGTCATGTCACACTGTAAGCAGCACCCCCTCCTAACCTTACGCATGCGCAAAGGCTGCTCTCCCACACACCTTTTCAAACAGTTAAATATTTGTTACAACGAAGAGTATAAATGTCATTTACCCTCAAAATCTCGGAAAATTTGCTAAAACTTCCAAAGATACATGGCAAGTAATAATACAAAAGTCATTGTTGTTTTCATATTTGTAAAATAGAAGACTCCGTTTGAAAAAAATTGCTTACAGTCAGTCTGGAACCCACTAGCTTGAATGATGCAACATGATGCTATTAACGACATTGCTATTCTTGCTAAGAGGAGAGTAGTGACTTCATTATTATTCATGATAGGATCTTCTGAAGGCTTTTACAGTTGAAGTGTTTTTAATATATAGTTCTAAGATATTTTACTAAATATGATGTGTTTTTGATTAATCTTCAATGCCCCAAAAACAAATATGAAGGGTGGAAGTTGCCTTAATGGAGGATTTGCTGATGCGCAAGGTGAGTAGCACAGTAGCTCCATTGTCTTTACTTCAGGGCCATTCATACATAATCGCCAGAGCTTGAGTAGCCATTAGCTGGTGTCTCTACCAGCTCCAACGCCAATGTTAAAAGCAGAATTTCCCCTTGCCCCTCCCTGCCACAGGAGTGCCCATATGCTGCCTCCAGGGGGTTCAGAAGAGAATTTGAACCTCAGCCATGCATGCACATTGCATGCTGTAGCCACTGCCACCTATATTAAGTGGCTGAGTTATGACTCATATATGTGCTGTCTCTGTGACAAAAAACATTTCTCATGCGATAAAAATACTTTGAATGTGCATATAAAATGATATTATAGAAGAGCAAAATGAAGAATGATTGCATTAAAAACACTTTACTGTTATTTATTTATTTATTTACTTTTTTTTCACAAGAAGCTTTTTTTCCATCGGTTCACTGAACCAGTGAACGCATAGGATATCCTGCCATTGACTACAACACTTAGAGAAATGATGATCTTGACTATTCGAGGTTAAATCTAACTTTGGCAAAGAAAAGGCTAAATTATGCTGCCACAAAAGTCTTTGGCCACTTGCCGAATAGGATCAAAAGTCTGGCAGATACCTAATGACCATTTAAAAAGAAATTAAAAGAATTCTTGAATGACAACTCCTTCCACTCAGTAGATGAAACTTTAGATGTGAATTGCTAATTATACATTAAAAAATTAAATAACTTGTAATATCATGTAAAGATACATTTTATTAAACTGAGATATTCCACATCATTACAAACCTTCACATTCATGATCTATGTAACGAGTTTAATTTAACCTGAAATTATTTTTTGTTGTTGTGGAAAATGATAATGTAATTTTTAAACTATTGTATTGTTTCTTGTTAACATGTTTTCTTATTATAATGACATTAGTAAAGAGTTATAATATTAGTGTTATATAATTTTCCTGTGTATCATTTTTTGTACTTCCAGATACAGCAACAGGAAGTGTTTCTGCAGTTACAGTAGTTATGCTGGGAAAGTTTTTCATAGCAGGGTCATTTGCTATTATCTACAATTACACAGCAGAACTTTTTCCCACTGTAGTGCGTAATACAGCGTTGGGTGTTGGCAGTATGTGTGCACGTCTCAGTGGAGCTTTAACACCTCTGATCACACTTCTGGTAAGTTATACATAGTGCAGCCAAGGGACAAGCAGCTCCTCATTTATTTATTTGTTGTCTGTTCTTTCAGACATGCCACAAAGACCATACACCACTGGTTGACATTAACAGCCATAAATTTATGAATTCAAAATATTGAAACATCTTGACTGTTGCAGGACAACCAATGAAATTCAGTGTCGAAGGTGAAAATTTGTTCTGGACTGAGATTTGAACCCAGATTTCTCACTTCAGGTCAGGAGTTACCTTAACCAATTAGGCTATCCTTCCCAAATTGTCAACTTCTCACACAACGCAATGGTAGTTCCCCCTGTCCATTACATTACAGGCTCATAGCTATGATTTTATTCCCACAAAGGATCAGGTGTGTTTATGAAGCCGCACTGAAATTGTCATTTTCCTGTTAAGTGAATATATACACTTATTCATTTGGTATCTGTTCTTATGAACATTTCAGTTGCTTGTTGGGAGCAGTCATTTTGAAAAGGCCATATATCTCCACCAAAGTAACCTTTGTATTTTTACGTGAATAATAAAGAAAACCTTACCTCACTCATATGGTTCTCATTTAACAGTTCCTGGGAAGCAGTTCCAAATGAAAGCTATCAACCTTTAAGGATTAGGTTTAGCTCATTTTTTAATTACATTAGGGATTTATCTGAAACATTTTAGATTTGCATTAACACTGAGAATTTGTCCTACTACTAAACACATGAGTATAATGCCTGTACACATTTCTCATCCTAACAACAGTGTTTATTGTTCAGAAGAGTAGTTAATCATACAGTAGTTATAATTGCTATATTTTAAGCTCTTAGTGTGATGCATTCTTCAGAAACAGACACATACACACACACTATTCATACAAGTAACCCCCACCACACACTCATACACAAAATCACTGTTTCCAGCCACTGTGGAGAGAATGTGATGTGCAGTCATCCTTTTGAAGCAGCAGTTATGGCAGGGACGAGGAGTCAGTATGGTGAGGAGTACAGGAGGAGGGATGCCAGACAATGGTGGGGAAGTATATTAGATCTGTCTCGTAGAGTATGGACTACACAGGCTATAATAATAAAATGTTACGCATGTGTGGGGCTGGAGAGTGAGAAGGAAAGGGGAGATGCAGTGGAGGATGGGAACTAATGAATGTTAATGCCTGGGGTGTTACAGAAACATAGGATATATTGTAGGATGGGTTCCCACTTGTGTAATTCAGAAAAGCTGGTGTGGGTACTAAGGATCCATGTGTCACAGACTGTGAAGAACTCATTAAGTGAATGATGTGATGTGGGCAAGAGAATTACTGATCAGTCTGTCTACACAAATGATTATTGATGGATTATAGAGTGCGCCTCGGTTGCACAGTGGTAGAGTGCCAGACTACAAATCCAAAGTTCGCGGGTTCGATCCCCGCCAGGTCCTAGGATTTTTATCTGTCACTTTCCACTTCTTTCACCTCTGCCAGTATTGCTCATGTGAAAAATACCGAGTAGCACCGTGGTTCGGAACCCACATTAAACTGTAGGTCCCCCTATAACTGGCTGGGTAAGTCAGTTCGAAGGTCGGAGGAAGGCAACGGCATACCACCTCCAAACAGGACCGTGCCTAGTAAAGCACTGTGGTGTTCAAACCAATCTTCGGATTGTTGACTGCTTTACCTTTTTTTTTTAGCTAAGAGACAGCTGGGCCATCCAGTTGCAGAACATGCAGCCCTACATTATGTGGTTCACTTTAACAAATGATTCACAGCCTGTGCCATATACACCCTTAATACCAACACAAGCTTTTATGAACTGTGCAGGTGGAAACTTCCTACAGTGTGTCATATTTTCCTGTAACCCCATGGGCCTCATCCTTTGCTAATTCCAATTCACCACCACCTCTGCCCTCTGCTGTTCACACTCCAGCATAAATCTTGCATTCCATGAACATACTCCAATCTCTCTCCCCCCTCCCTCTCACAGCCGTCCGACCAACAAGGCACCTAGCAACTGCTCCTGGCCTAGGTAGTCCATGCATACTCTGCAAGACAGCACTAGTATATTCCCATACTTTGTACCACCTCATTTTACCCCCTTTCTCGTGCCCTCTCCTCATCATCACTATTGATTGCTGCTTCCACATGGCAATCACATGATCCATTCTTGCCACAGTGGCTGGAGATGGTGGTCATCTGCGTATGTGAATGGTATTTGTATTAGTGTGTGTGTATATTTACTACTGAACAAAGCTCTCTGGGCCTAAAGCTGAATTATTGAGAACTTTTATGTATGTCTGTTTGAGACTCATCACGATTTCTGTGCATTGAGTAGCAATCTATTTTATTCAAAGTATTGTAAGTATAATATGATTTATTATTATTATTATTATTATTATTATTTCAGAAACAATTTTCCTGTGTGTATAAATAAAAATATAGTAATTGAATCTTACTTTTTTTTTTTTTTACTTTGCAGGACTCTTTTGATAAAAAGCTACCTTCTGTTATCTTTGCAACAATTGCCATTGCTTCCGGCTTATTATCACTTCTACTCCCAGAAACACTGAATAAGCCAATGCCTCAGACTTTGGAAGATGGTGAGAAGTTTGGCGAAGGTGACACAGCATGTGCTAGTTGCTTTGGAAGAAGCAAAGAAAAATATGAAGTTCCTCTGGCTAGCATGGAATGAGTCATATTTCATTTCACTAACTGTGTGCAAAATGTGAATGAAAATAGAGTACAAATATTTTCAGCTGAAATATTTACTGTCATGAACAAATGCATGAATTTTCTTATTTGTTCTGCTGCAATAATTCGCAGCAGTGAAGGAAATACAAAAAGTATTAAACTTTTGTCTATGCAATTAGTGCACTGACAAGGGAAAATAATATATGTACTGTGACCTTTGAACTTTTGATTAAAACCAAATGTTTTAATGGCTACCAACCACTGATATTAGAAATACATCCCCAATAGTAAATGTGTGGGAACTGAATATCATAGCACAATGCTGTTTCTTATGGGTTTATTGTGTATTTGTAGTTTTTTTGTTGATTGAGTATAAAAAAGCATGTACATAACTATGAAAGAAAGACTGTGTCTCAATAGAACATTTGTGATTGGTTTGTTAAAACAGCAGAAATGTTAAGAACCCTGCCAACCAAAATACCCACAAGAAATAAACTAGAATACAGAGTCTCAAGGGGAAAAGTGAATCAAGAATAACTAATGCTTAATTTATAGGATGCAATGCATTTAAAAGTGTAATTTTAATTAGTTCTTAGTGCTAACTACCAACAGAAATTGTAAAGCAACAGAATCAGATCTAATTATTTGTGAGACAATGAGCTGTATTTTCTATATACTGGAGGCAATTGAAACAGAATATTTGATGTGCCCATTACTTCAGTACTGACTACTGTCCTCCTCCAAACGTAGTTGCATTATTTTCATTGAGGCAATAATGTCTTTTGCATCCTGATTATAGAAATTATCATGATGCTCAGTCTAAAGTGAGCAGTCACAATACCCAGAAATATAGTAAAATATATCAAATTGCAAAAGTGGCCCATAATAAATACAGAGTAACTAATTATTTCAGTTTGTTCCAAATTCTATTTCTGGAAATCCCTTTTTCTGTATGCATCATATTCTTAGAGAAGTAAACAGATGTAAAAATTTTAAGAACATTTTTTTGTGATACTCAGAAAATGAGATTACACAAATCAAAATCAATATTTCCTTATATAGTAAAATAATTAGCCTATACAGTGAAATGTATAGTAGGTCATAGTCACTGTACCATGATATTGGAAATGACTTCGAACTAAGTATCGACACTTTGTATTACCTATTTGCTTTTAAATTTGTCCATTAAGAACTTTGTGATATTTAAAATATTGTCAAACTCATGATAAAGCTTTTAGCTTTTGGTTAATTTCAGTTTCTTATTGTGTGCTATGTAATATTACATATTATTTTCTGAAATTTGGTAAATTAGGTGTAATTAGATCATGTCTTGTACAAGACATCATATACACCTGCGTCATAAACCAAAGAGTGCTTCATGCCATGTGTGGTATTCTTCAATAGATACCATGTAAACTTTGTTTTAGAAGAACCTCGCACATTGCTCCATGTACATCATAATTAAACAGAGGGTAATCCCTACATTATTTTAACCCTTTATGATCTAACAGGACTTCAAAGTCCCACTTCATGAAAATGAGTGTAAAACATTCTTTGTCATTTGAATTGCCGCAGAAATGTAGCCCGCTACTTATTCTTGATGCGGCACATTGTTGATGCATCACAGTTCCTTCATTGATGTGATATCTGTGTCACCAAAGCAATTTGAATTTCAGTACATAGCTTCGGCATGTAGACCTTAGAGTATTTAGTTGTATGCGGGTGATGGTTCAGTTTGTATTCTGTGCATTTACTGTGGGAAATGCTTTCTTCATAATTTTTTTCCTGTTACTCGGTAAGTCAATTTATAATTATGATTGGTTAGGAGCAGAATATATTATAAATCCTCAGAATAATTTTGTAATATAATTTTGTACTTTTAAGTCTCTTCAGGCCTACATAATATCATTTGATATGGTTTTTCTTTATACTAAACATATTTCCCAAGAACTAAAATACCACAGAAGAAATTCGAAATATCAAAGTGAAAAGATAAAAATTCAGGCCATAAAGGGTTAAACTATAACAGTAAAGTAACATCATATAATCTCTATCTCCATCAGTGATTACTCTATAGCAAAACCCCTTTGATATTCAGTTACTATGTTCTCTGCACCAGGGAATAGATAACTTGTTCCAAATAAACTATTCCATCATATCTATACATGAACTGGGATGTACTGGCATTATGTTAATGTCTACTTTCTTGAAACAGACGTGATGCCTCTAACTGCAAATATCTTAAATCAAGAGAGTATCTTTGTTTCAGATTTGAACCACATATGTCAAAAACATACACAGAGTTTTGTGCTCTTGTATGTACTTTCCCTAGCTTTCAATCCTAATAGTATTTTTCTAGATGAGTCAAGAAAGTGTGTAATTCCATGTGTAAAAATGAACTGTGAAATGTAGTGTACATAAGTATTGCTTTCTTACATAAATTATATTTATCATAAAAACACTGGGAACAACTAACCTGTTTGAGCTTGCCAATGATGTATACTTGGATGGGTCAATCGGAGGAATGCAGTCACGGAAAGTGGTTATGCAGTTTCAATTCTTGTCCACCATAGTATCTCTTTTCACATACAATCAAGCAAACAGTAATATAAAGCTTCTCATGCTGTATGTGTACTGTATTATCCTCCAAAAACTGGCACTTAAATTATTCTCCTTTCTCTAATTTTCAGTAATGCTATCCATGAAATTTTTTTACTGTAAGTTTATTTTCTATGATGTTCATATATTCCCAGATAGTTAATTACTCTTGAATTGACAAACACAAAATAGACACATTTCTGTGTGACAGTTTATCTTCCAGTCTGCATAACATTTGGCCAAATCTACACCAAATTTGCAGTATCCATGTGATGTTAATACACTTCAGTAAGACATATGGATAAAAAAAGGAATCTCTCTCTAGCCAGCTGGCCAATCTTGTCTTAATCACCAAATAAATTTCTTGTGTTCTGCATTATCCCCTGAAGGATATCAAAGTTGGACTCTAATACTTCTATGACTCTATGAACCCGTCTTATCCTTGTAGTCCTCTTTTCCTTGTGACTTTGATCATATGCAGTATTAATCTCTGTTTCAATAAATTTTGTGTTCTCAAAATTTTTCGAAAATAGTCAGTTTTTGTTTCAGTATTCAGACCTTCCAAGGAGCAATCTGGTTGTACTTATAACTATTGTCATACAGCAATTGTATAAGGTACTTCATAACACTGGTTGTATACAGAATATACACATTTAAAGAGTATATTGTTTACTTAAATTCCTATGGTCAGTGCCTTCTATTTGAACTTGTAGCTATATTTCTTCCAAAACAGTATTTGATTCTTTTGGTTAACCTTTTACTTGTCAGCTAAGAAAATTAATTGCAGTGTGTGTCCATAAACACTATAATTTCCTGTTTCTTATCCTTTATGATATTCAGTGAAAATTTCTGCTCAGATGTAAACCACAGGACAGACCTTTGATACCCAAGCAGTCCTTAAAAAGCAGTTCTTAACTTTGCTCTAACTGATCAAATGTGGAGACAGCAATGCCTGAGAAAAATTAAAGAACATGCATGGGTAAAGTATTATTTCTGTAAGTAAAAGCCCCATGTAGTTATAGGTGGACATGTTGAAATTCTATAGAGATAATATATAGTAGACACTAAATACTAAAATTGTACATGTTTTCACTGGTATATTGTTTACATGGGGTATTTGTGTGAAAGAATGAAAGAAAATATAAGTAATCAAGAAAACTGATGTGACATCAGTTTATATATTACAAGCCTTAATTGTGGATAATTACTGAAAATGAAATAATTATACTATGACATACTTCTCTGCATCCTCATTTAAAAAAAGGAATTAGAAAATTTTAAGTACCTGCATTGTTGTTTGTGTATCATGTAAAATGAATGAAAAGTGTATGGAAATGATTTGTTAATAGCATTGCATTGCATTATCCCAACTTTGTATTAACTGGTCTGGCCTATGATAGCAGCATTCATTGATGTTTTTAAATTATACATAATAGTGAAAAGTACTGATGTGCTTTAAAAGTGTGACAAGGTATCAGTACCATTTTCTCCCAAGTACAAGTATTATGACCTAGTAGAATGCTAATATTCAAGAGTGGCCAGTTTTATAATATAATACATAGTTGTTGCCTTTGTTGACATTCCAGCTGTGAATACTATTAACACACACACACACACACACACACATACACACACACACACACACACACACACACACACACACACACACAATTTCCACATACCATGGGGTGATACAGTTTTTTTTTCTAAGGAAACAAAACAACTGTAAGCAGATAATCCATTGTAATACTTAATGAATTTCCTGTTCATATGTTCCCTGCATGCAGGTAACTTTTTAACAGTAAAAAAGATATACATAAATAAGAAAAATCTGCTATGTATTTATGAATGTCGAATAATAGTATCCAGCTTATAAAGTCATCAAAGTTTATGTCAAACAGTTGTACTCAGACAATTAAAATACATAGACTGTTACAGTCTCATTTGATGTAGTAAACTGTTGTAGAAATTGGTATGTAATTATTGTATTGTATTTTTCTACTGTGTACATCTTCCATTACTTTACTGCATTGCACAGTAAATTAGGAAAATTATTAAATATAAAAACATATTTATGCATAATAATTGAAATAACATATTTTGATATTTATTTTGTCAAGAACTGTTAAGAGATTTCTTGTAATCTTAAAGAAAATGTAATTCATATCACCAAATTGTAAACATATCATAAGTGATTCACAGATATTCTAGTAGTAAATGAAATGAAATGTGGGATCACATACTGAAGTTACTTAAAACTGTAGCTGAGAAGAGTAAGGACAAACTTATAAATTGCAAAAGAGGAATAAAGTACATTTGTTTTAGTTTAGAGGTTATATTTTCATACAGAAAAGAAGAACTACTCAGATAACAATATGTGTTGGCACAGATTGTGTACTGACAGCTACTTGAAGTGAAAAAATATTTATGATATATTGTTTGTGCTACGGTGTCAGTATACTCCAATACAACAGTAACTTCACTTCTGTGTATTTAAGACAACCCACCATGTCATTCTTTAAAATGTAATGTGCACTATATTAACTGAATCTGAAAAATTGGTATTTTATATTACAGTGGGTTAATGAAGGTAGGCTAGGTCCTGTTTTTTAGTTAGATGGAAAAAGAACCGCTAATAATTGTTTTGAAATACAGTTCCTTTACTATTTGTTGTACTTGTTACAGAATATTATTTGTATATATGCAAACCGCTGTCAATTTTATTTGTAAAAAATGTGGATTTAAGTATCTTATTTTTTGTATAATGTATCATTGTTAGTTATTTATAGAAAATTTTTTGTGATACATTTAAATATTGTAAAAATTGTTGATTCTGTTACCTTCATGATTTAACATATTATTATTATTATTATTATTATTATATTATGACATTCAGTACATTTAAGTAAATGTATCATCCTACAGATTATCTTCCATGAAATTTGTGATTTATAAACTCTCACTGGCTGAATTTTTAACAAAGTTCCATTTCATATCTTGTCCCACATGATTAATAACTTTTGCCATTGAGTGGGGATATTTGGACCAATATTGAATATTTCATTTCTTTTTGGTGTTAAAACTGATATCTTTAAAGTTTTGTTAGACTGGTCTCACCTTCAATAACAAAGACAACTGCTTGACAGGTGGCAAAACTGTCAGTTGTCTGTATTTTAGCTATTTTCTCAGTAGTTCTTGTCTCGCTCTTCCTCCATATTCCAAATTGTAATAGCTCCTGTGACTAATGTGATGTAGTTGCATAATTAGTGAAGAATTTAGAGTATCTTAGATGGTACTTTGTATGTTGCTTGATATATTCTGCTGTATGCCATGTAATGTTAATTAACAGGATTTGTGCCAAAGAAGTCTCTCATCACGCAGTTGCAAGTGTATTGTAACCAGAGGTGTGAGTCATGCCTGTGCAGCCTGTTTGGGCATGCAGCTGTGCCTGCTGGGTGGGCCTTGCCTTGCACTGCCCAGTTAGCTTGTTGAGCCAGCCTGAGAGGGAACCAAACTATCCACCTGAGCCCGAGTCTGCCCTGGTGTCCATCAGCCTTGCTTGCTTGCCAAATTGTGTGCCCACCAGCCGGTACACTGTTACACAGAGCGAAAAAAGTCTCTGTATTATGTTTGTGCCCATTATTTACAGTACCTACGCAGTATTTCATTTTCATATTAAATTAAGTGATGGCTGTAACATCACTGAAACTCTTGGTAGAATGAATGCATGGTAACAATAAAATGCTGTGCTTTAGTCTACTTATCTGTCCACATATCAGTTGTATATGTGCACACACCCTCCTCTATATTCTGCAATACTTGAGGCACCAAACTAACATGTTATTCATTTGATATTCTTTTTTTACATTTTTAGATACTTATGAATTGTGATGAAGGTCTTTAGTACTTGCAGTGGATTATTGTGCTTCTATCTCTATCAGTGTGTGTGTGATATCTTGAAATGCTTGACCTGCAATTGTGCTAAAGGGCCACAGATCTCTTGCACACATTTTTACACACTTCTCCAGGACAAAAGATTTTGATGACCCTGGATTGTTGCTGCTACAGTTGAAATGAGTATTCAGAGGAGATTTGTAGGTTTGGAGATGTGATAACAAGGTGTTGGTACTACTATCATGGAAAGATAATAAGGTGCGGCAGCCACAACACTACACAAAATCTACAGATTCATTTTCATTGTCTACAATCTGTGTGAAAAATTTCCCATACAATGCTTTAAACAGATGTCGGTTCCCTCCACTCCCTCCTGGAAACCTCTTTTTTGTCTTTCACAGATTTTCTACTCTTTTGATATTGATGGGATCTTTCCAGTTTGGGATTTATTTCAAATATAATAATGACAATGTATCAAAACCAAAAATTGCTTTCAGTATGATAGAAAAACTGCAAAAGATGCCTACACTTTGGTTACTACAGTAGTGTAGGCTGAACTGTGTGCACAGCACAGCATTCGTCCATTCGCAGTGCTGTCTGTTTCACCGAGTCGTGCAGAGGTCTCAGGCCCCAATGGCACACCGTGGCTCACACACTCTGTGCACGGTGTGGGCAGCTGATCATAATGGTGAAGGGCAGGCAGGCTCAGGTGGCTAAATATATTGTGCTGCACTGCTCCGTCTGTAACAGCACTGTTAACTATCCAGGTTAGTTGTTTGCCACTTTGGTAACCAGCATCCACTAACAGTAGTTCCTAAACCACAAAATCTATCATAGATCACAGACAACCAAAGAAGTCCGTCCAGCTGCAAATCAGCCTCTTTACCCACCACCCCAATACTCCAGTCAGTAGTTCTTCCATATTAATACTGGTAACAGTAAACATCTTATTTAAAGTTAAAAATATTATCTTTGATAAATGCCAGTAGTGTATCCTTGTACAGATGGTGGTTTTTTTTTTTTTTTTTTTTTTTTTTGTTTTTTTTTTTTTTTTTTTTTTTTTTTTTTTTTTTTGAGCTTCTGTTATTTTGAGCTTTGCTTGTGTGATCTTAGGAGTTAATACTCTGGCCCTTTGTTGCAGCACTTATCAATGTGGAACTTTCCCCAAAAGTCAATCTTTTCTCCTCATACTCTTTGTTAATCCCCATTTCTGAAATCTTGCCTGTCTTCTTCCTTTGTTTCTCTTCCTTTCCCTTCACTTGCTCTGCTAGAAAGAGGACATAATGTAGCAGAAAGCTTGCTCATTCCTTATATATTGTGTGTGTTTCCTCTTGCTGCATTGGTTGGTAGATCTTTTTATCTATCCAATTTTACTGTATAGTGTTTGCACCATCCAGTCAGTTGTAGATTTATCTAAAATAAGAATCCAAACTCTTATTTCCACAGTATCTTTTTTGCAAAGATAGCAGAAATAGTTGCACATATGAAGGATTTTCACTCACAAAAGGGCCTAAATTAATACGGGATATGGAGAGCTTGACACATGTAAAGATGTAATACAGATATGGCTTAAAAACTCAGTCACATTTCTCTGTCTGTTACAGACATGCATAATGAAAATAAAAATAAAACAGACCAAGACATCAAAATTCATTATATGCCTCCAAAAATAAACATCTATTGCCAGAAAAGTCAAAGGTCTACAATTTAGAATAAAATATAGTACTTACTTTTGTATATCATCTGTCCCAAACAAGGAAAGTGCAAGGAGAGTTTGCCTCTCTATGGAGACTCTACTGAAAAGACTGCATCAGATTTCAAAATACTAGGATACAACAAAAATTCCAGAACATCATAAGCTAACTTTTCATTGAAGAAGTTGAAGCACATTCTGGAAATTGTAATAGTCGTGAGAATAAAAACTGAGTTAGTTTAATGCTTCCTAGAGTTAGATGTTGTAACAACTAGTAGGATCCATATTAGCACAAAAAAGTTACAACAAGGTATTTCCTTTCACTTTCTAGTTTCACACAGCATGAGTCGTAGTGACAGAGACATTGACATTGAAAGAAATAACCAGTTTTTACTTCTTGTGTTCTTTTGGAAATGTTTCATATGACGTTAAATACTTAATAAAACTTATAAAGACACTAGAACAAATAGAAAGGTACATTGTCTTGAGATTGGATTCCATCTTCTGGAAGGTTGTGCACCACAACCACCAAATAATTGTTATAATAATAAACCAGCTTTGGTCATAACTTGTTTGCTTTTTGTCATCCAAAAAATTGATTTCAATCACATAGTGATCTTCCTCAGCTAAGCCCAGAAGACTCGGGAGAACATGTAGTAACAAACATAACTATTAATCATGAAAAAACATTATAGCTCACATGTACAATTCAACTGGATCATCCACTTACATTTAATAACAAACATTGTTGTTAATCATAAAAAAACATCTTTGCTTTCAAATATGATTCAAACTGACTTGAGTAAATGGAACTGAGTTGAATTTGATACCAAGTACATAGCCAGTCAGTGAAATTAATTTAAATGCTGTAAACAGAAAAAAAATGCAGCAGCTCATTGCACACTAACACAAATATATTTTTAAAACAAATGTTCATTACTTCTATAAACAGATTTTAAATAAATACTAAATCAAGAATTGACTTTTAGGGGACTAATATAATTCTACATTATGAGATACATTGCCATCATCACCAGTGCTTCATATGAAAAAGAAAGATGATTCAGAAACTCATTTTGTCTAATATTATAAGAAATGCAATATACAGCTCATTTTTATGAATGCACTGAACATTTAAAAAATTATCGTGTCTCACTGCTTAGTTCTGTAGGAAGTGTGTAGGATATTTTTCTTTGGTTATGAAATAAAATTTCCTGTAAATTTATTTGTAATTGAGTTTTTTTATCTTCTTGGCATTGCTTTCATGTATCTTGCAGCAATAATGAATTTGTTTGTAAGTTTGATAAGTGTTAATGTATTCGACTGCTTGAGAAACATATGATGCTGTAAGAGATTATTTTCATATGCTTTTTAATTAATATGAGAATGATTTGCAATAAAAATATTTATTTTAGTATATTTTGTGCTGCCTCCAGTCAATTAAATTTCATTTATTATTTGATAAATAAATTATAAATAAGTCCTATAAAAATCTAAGTTAACTCTTTGAAAATAAGGCCATACAGAATGAGCACACACATTAAATGTAACTTACTCAGGCAATAAACAGGACAATTGCTTGAGAAAATACCATTTTTGTTACTGATAAAAGTACAGAATTTTGACTTTTTCCCTGTACTTTTTTCAGTATACAGGTGCATATCTCATCTGAATTAAAAAGCAAGTTTAATTCTATTGAAACATTTCTGCATAGTTTCAGTGGTATATTTCAAAGATAATAGGAATTCAGTAATCAGTCACAAATGAACCTATATTTGTTGCAGATCTAAATTTCAGCTCTTGAACAGCTATCAGTAGTGCACTTAAACCAAGTCATATAGACTCATCAAGATTGTAAAACACATATGACATCAACATGAACATAACTATGTATATCTTAAATGTATTGAGTAATATGTGTTGCTACAAACTTCATGAGTATGTCTCAGTTTAAATCAAGATCTACAGAAAATACAGATTGATTTGAGACTCACTGAAAATTCTGTTCCAATCAGAAATATTTTTTATACAATTATCCTGACTGTTCAGTAAAGTTACTTTTTCTCTACACATGAGAGAAATTATACTCCTTTGCCAGTGAGGTCATTTAGTTTTCACTTGTTATTTTATGGGCCATCAGGTAGTCTGTCAGTTACTGAAAAGTGCTAAAGAAATCAAGTGCCCAGAGATGCTGATATCTGCAAGAAAATAAAGAGATATTAAATTAAATGCATATAATTTATACTGTCTAAAACAAAAGAATGAACTCATCCAACAAAAAATTAATTTATTACATAAGATGATATTCTAACAACTTATATACTGTTGAAGAAAAATACTGAATGTTTTACAAAACACTTCTAATGGAAATAATATAATTTCATTTAAATAACAATTATAGAATTTACTGACTAGTCAGTAAAATGAACTTCTTACCAAGGGTATTCACAGAAATTTTTCCACGAGCACAGCAGGGCAAGCTCTGAAAATGATATTTGTAGTATATAAATGAGTTGACAATAACTAAATTTTATGACACAAAAACTTATTGTATCCCAGAGAACTAAACTGTGTGATATCTCTGTTATGAATTAAAACTTTGTACAATAGAAAACATGTCCCCCTCTCCACCTCCCCTACACCACTAAAGATACCTCAGTTTCTTACTGAATTTTACTTACATTTTCCAAGTCTGTAACCATTTTGTGAAAACTTGAAACAAATTGTTACTCTATTGAGAGTGCTTTTTTCAAACTTTTTTATTATTGCCCTGAGTTTTGGCTTAATGTTTTCATACTGTATACACCACAAGCAGCATTGTTAACATAAAAATAAATTGTTTTCACAGGTTTGAAACCCAGTCTGATCATGGATTTTTTTAGTCTGCATTTTAACCGTGCCTTCACCTCTGAACAATGTGAGGAGTCACCAGAAACAACATGTGGTTTGGATTCCACGTTAAACTGTAGGCCCCTTTTCCAGTTTGGATAAATGGGGTAGGTTAGGAACCTGCAATTTGCCTAAGTGGCATCCAGTTGAAAAACATGGATCAGCCCACAGAACCATACAATTTTGTCAAATTGAAAACTGCAGGGGGTCAAGAATTCGAAGGCTGGTCATTAAAAGAGCACAACACTTAGAACACATTTATTTCTAACACAAGTGTACAATCAGTACAGACTGCCTCCTGCTTGGAGTGCTCCACTATTTATACATAGAATTTTCTGGAACTTACAAGTACATCAAACATAAGAAACACGCTTAACATTCTAGAAATAGTAAATACAAAGAAATAAATTTATATCTGCCCATGGCAGAATTTGAACTGGGGACTGCAAGCACAGCGATCTGCAATGCTAACCACTTCAACAGGAGTTCTGTCAGAAGACTCATGGCAATATTATTATTATTATTATTATTGCACTATAAGGACAAAAAAGAGAAAATCAGTAGTGTAAGTATTTTCTTTTCTGTGAGTAGGATAGGTAAGTTTAAAAAGTCTTAATGTATCCCAAAATGAATTCATCTGACATCAGCCAGTTTAATACAGTATTGCTTTTTAAATGTCTAATTATGCATCATACAACTTGGTTTTAAATTTCCTATATTATCTTTCACAAGCTGTAAGGGATGCTGATAATTTTCCATCTTGAATAAGAACTTGTGTTCCAAGATGTTTTATTTCCACAATACAGAAACAAACACATAAAATAATTTCTTCCATTTCCATATGACTATAGGGAGAAAGAGCAAGAAAAATTTACTGTCTATGTTGTTATAAATTTTGTAACCAACTAAATAAACATTCAATAATGTCCAAAACTATTCTTTGTTGTAGTTTGAACAAATTCATGTTCATTTAAAGAGTCTACATTTTATTATGTAGACCAGCTATTAAAATCTCAGCTTCATTCACTTTTCAAACACAATCAATTTGTGCAATTGCTTGGCATAAATTTAACCCATTAGTTCTGGAATTATTTTTTGTTACTTACTTTTGATTTATTACATTTCAAGGCTATTAGATTTTTAATTTTCAAAGTAAATGCTATTTGGCATATGACAAGCAATGTTTAGACTATTGAATGTGTTATGTGGACCTTGCGGTGGCTGAAATTAGGATTTCCACAAAGCCTACATGCAATAGATAGGTGCTAGAAAGAAAGATGTGTTGGCTTTTAGGTGGTGCTGAAGAGACAGCATTCTGTAAAAGCTGCATTTATTGGTTACAAGGAAAACAATTATTAAACTTGAGATATAATTTTAAAGTGATGTGTTCTCGAAGTAGTTTGTGGAGTCTTGAGGCACCTGACATATTCGAATCGACCTAACAGGACAAAAAGGTGCTGCTTAGTTCGGAGATTTAATATTGGTAAAGCAGACAACAATCCGAAGATTGGTTTGAACACCACAGTGCTTTACTAGGCATGGTCCTGTTTGGAGGTGGTATGCTGTTGCCTTCCTCTGACCTACAAACTGACTTACCCAGCCAGTTATGGGGGGACCTACAGTTTAACATGGGTTCCGAACCAAGGTGCTACTCGGTATTTTTCACATGAGCAATACTGCCAGAGGTGAAAGAAGTGGAAAGTGACAGATAAAAATCCTAGGACCTGGGGGGAATCGAACCCACGACCTTTGGATTTGTAGCCTGGCACTCTACCACTGTGCAACTGAGCCACACGATTTAATATTATCACTCGCTAATTATAACTGCTGCAGGAACAGGAGAAAAACTAAGGATCCGTATTATTGGATGCAGTGGCTATCAAGGCTAACTATGCTGCTAAAGCTAAGCAATGAATTCTTCATGATGACTGCAATGTACTCGCAAGCTATTAGAACTGCAGTGCAGTGTGCCCTACCTGGAAATATGATGGTACTACAGTCCCAGTGCTGCAATGACTAAATTTCCTAGCTGCAGTCGACTACATGTAGTATTCAGGACTGCTGAGAGCCAACACTGGGCCTGCGGCTGGCTGTGCGATTGGGCCCCATTTCCAAACATATAAATCCAATTTTATTCTTATTTTGATGATGGCCTCACATATTTTAAATGTCGTGTAATTCTGTGAATATTGGAAATATATAAAAATACTGGGATGATAAATAAGAGTAAAATATAATTTATTATTAAACAGAAAAGAATCTTATTAAATGGAATTTACACTATGATAATATACATTGCACGAGATATTCCCAGCAGAAATTGAGCAAACTGATGATTATTTAGAACACAGTTGATTGAAGCTTTAGTTTGGTAATATGCACACATGTATTGTCAATCCACTATTAATAGCAGTAATTTCAACTGTATATCAGGTGCGGTGATATTTGAGGAAATTGTGCAGATAGGGTGTCACTAGATTACATTTAACATGTAGAAACCACCAAAGAAGATGTGCCGTATTTCGAAACAGAATATTAATTTTATACAGAGGTATATCAGAATAACTGTTCCTACCTTGACAATCAAAGGAACTGGTACACCTGCTTAATATTGTGTAGGGCCAGTGCGAGCATTCAAAAATGCCGCAACACAATGTACCTTTAACTAGACTAATGTTTGAAGTAGTGCTGGAGAGAAATGACATCACACATCTTGTAGGGCTATTCATAAATTCATAAGACTACGAGGAGGTGGAGATCTCTTCTGAACACCACCTGGCAGGGTATCCCAGATATGCTCAATAATGTTCTTCTCTGGGAAGTTTGTTGGGCAGCAGAGGTGTTTAAACTGAGAAGAATGTTCCTGGAGCTACTCTGTAGTAATTCTGGATATGTGAGGTGTTGCATTGTCCTGCTGGAATTTCCCAAGGTTTCTCAAAATGCACAATGTATTGAATGGATTCAGAGTATCAGCCAGGATGCGTACGTATGTGTCATCTGTCAATCGTATCTAGATATATGGAGGGTCCCGTATCAGTCCATCAGCACACGGCGCACACCATTACAGAGCCTCCACTACCTTGAACATGCAAGCTCAGTATATTCATAAGGTTGTCTCCATATGCATATATCCCCACAATACAATAAGAAATAAGTCTCGTCAGGCCACACAGCATGTTTCCAGCCATCCACAATTCACTTTTGGTGTTGATAGGCGCAGGTGAGGCATAAAACTTTGTGTTGTGTGCTCAGCAAGGGTACATAAGTTCACTTTCAGCTCCAAGATCCCATGTCTATGATGTTTCGTTGAATGGTTAGTGTGCTTAAACTTGTTCAAACCTGCAACAGTGTGCAGAAGGATTGCATTTCTGTCACATTCAATGATTCTCTTCCATTGTACTTGGTCCCTTTCTTGCAGAATTTTTTCTGGCTACAGTGATGTCAGATATTTGATGTTTTATCTGATATTCATGGTGTACTCATGAAATGGTTGTACAGGAAAATCTCTCCTCATCTCTATCTCAGAAATGCTATGTCCCATCTCTCATATGCTGACCATAGCACCTGGTCTAGACTCACTTAAATTGTGATAACCTGACATTGCAACAGCAGTAACCAATCTAATACCTGCACCAGACACCTGTTGCCTTATATAGGCATTGCAGACTGTAGTGCGTCCTCTTAGTGTCTGTGTATCTCTGTGTTTGAATATGCATACCTATACCAGTCTCTTTGACTCTTCAGTACAATTTTCCATCGTGATGGAGACATGTATATAAGCATAACTTATCAATAATACTGTATCTGCAAGTGCTTGATTTTCTGTACAAAATCAGTTTTAATCACTCAGATTTATTTCAACTGTTTCTTCTATCATAGAAACAATGAACTAATGAAAGTAGTTTGTTGTTATGATTCACAGAATATCTTCTGTAAAATTTGTTTCAGGTATTAAAGTATATTACATTGTTTTTCTACAAAAGTGAGGAAAGATAGACTTACAGAACTGATATGGCAAGTTAAATTTCCTGTTTGTAGCAGGTGGCCTGTGTAATTTTTGTGAGCATATTTTCAGCATTCACACATCTGACTTACACACTCATTTTCACTTACAATACATACCATTAGCTACAAATTAAAATAACATTTCTAGATAAGTTTTCAATCTTCAATGTATTTTAGTCTAATTATGTCACAGAAAGAAAACAGTTTGCAGCACACTTGTGCAATGTACCAAGTTAATACCATTCTCTAAATTTCATACTTAAAATGAATTTCTAAGAGCACTCTTTTTTTCACACTATAGAGCTTCCTTCTTATAGTTGAAAGTTCAAAATGATGCGCTTATGGGTATGGTTTTATTAAGAAAAATGTGTACTTTCATGTTCCCTACTACAATAGTGTCCAAAAGTTAAGCATAATTACTTAAGATGGTCACAACTCCTTATCAGAATGTCATAAGAATCGCTGAACAAACTGAAGCTTAATAAAACACACTAAATATAATACAACCAAAGAAACAGTGATAGAAAGGTTCCGATAGCTATGGTATAGCTCTTATGAACACTAACAAAACTTGGAACTGTCATCCACAACAAAAGGAACTGTTAATATGGTGTCTTGTGACCTCTAATGGCCAGACATGCTTCGCAGAAACAGGGCATACTCTGTACCATATGGTCTGAGAGCTAATTTGCCTCTCTAATACATCCCAGGTATGTTCTAGATCAGTGTTTTTCAAACAACTTACGGGTATGCTGCCGGGTGACGTCGTCGACAACCGCCGATATTTCGGCAGGAGAACACCCTGCCATTCTCAAGGCAGTTGTCGGCGGTTGTCGACAACGTCACCCGGCAGCATACCCGTAAGTTGTTTGAACATTCCTTACGCCGGGAAAAGTTAAAGTCTCAGAGTGTTTTTCAACTTTTACAAATACCCCCTTCTAAATAAAAATATTCTGCCTCCCCCCTCCCAAAACTTCATGAACCGTAGAATACTATGATACCTGAAATGAAACAAATTTTATCTTTCTTTAGATTCAGCTTTCTTTTGAATTGTTTGAGCAAGTTTTTTACATACATTATATGTAATGGAACACATTATTCTATTAAAAGTGATTTCAGACAGAAAAATAAAGTTTGCTTAACAACTGTTTTGCATTTCAGGGAAGACTCAGAAGTGAATTATGCTCATTAAGAAAGGTCCCACTGTATAGACAATTTGTAAAGAATTACATCTTGTTTTCAAATTATTCATAATTACTTATTGTATCAATTCCTTTTATCTGTGGATTGGTTTCTGGAAACAATTTTCAGATTTTTTGCTTATTCATCATTAACACACTGTATTATAAAACAATCTATGATCAATTCATAATGAATGTTACTCAAGGAACTCTGTAATTTTAACATTAAATAAATTTCACTGAAGCATACATTTTTGTATTACTGTAGCCCTAGTTATTTTATGATGCAAGTGCTTCCTCCTGTTACGGCGACCCCCTGAGGAAGACTTCATGACCCCGCTGGGGGTCGCGACCCCACAGGTAGAAAAACACTGTTCTAGAAGATTCATATCCACAGGACTTGCCGTTCAGCCCATGCAATGAATATCTTCCTCTTTAAGAAATTGATCAAACAGAGCAGTATGATGTCATGATGTGGACAGGCGTTATCATCCATAAAGAGTAAGTCTGGACCAACTGCCCCTCTGAAGAGTGGACATGTGGTCACAGTACCTCATCGCTGTATCTCTGGGTGATAACCATGTTCTTTGGTCCACCAAGGAAGATGTGCAGGTCCATACAGTCATTCCACATGATGCATCCCCTCACCATGGTGCACCCAGCACTGTACTGGTCCCTTTACACAATGTTATTGTGGTCGTATATTCTACCAGTTCTCCCCAGATTAATGTGCAATGGGAATCTTCAGAAAACTGAAGCACGATTCATCTGTGAAGAGCAATTCCTCCATTATGAAACTTTCACTCTGCAGTGGAGTGTGCACTGATATGAAACTTCCTGGCAGATTAAAATTGAATCGGTCGGTGGAGAAAGGAACTATGTCACTTTTTTGTACTTTTCAGGAGAGACAAAAATCTGTTTTATTGTTAAACTATTTAAAAGATTGCATTGAAATTTTCGATATTTGCTGTACTCTAACATACATACTGCAAATAAAAATAATTTTTATATATTCTACAATCTATCTTCTGAAAAAAATTGCAATTTTTAACAGTTCCTTTCTCCAGTCAACGAAGGAATTAGTACTTTTCGAGAGTATAATACATTCAAAGATACTCATTTCTGGATTCAAGCTCAAATTTATTGGTTAATTATCTTCAGCTGAACATGAAAACAACTATTTAATAGAATACAAAGATCGGAATAGTTCATATCACAGTGAGTTATCTCTTGAAGTTAGCTATTTCAAAATCTCTTCATAAAAAATCTCAGTGTCTTCTCCATGAATGTGTTTCATCAGTTTCCGAAAATATCTTCATTTATTATTATTATTATTATTCGCACTTTGTAATTTTCATGAAAATGTTTCCTATAGAAGTCGTATTTCACATTTATGTCTGGATATTTCTTAAGGAACATTTCATGCAAAGTTTTCAGATCCAAGCTTGTATCTAGGCATTTCATTTCCTTCCCAGCATAGTGAGTTTATTTGATTGGGAAAGATGTGAACTATCAAATTTATTACATTTTCCAGAATTTTTGTTATGCATGGATTTCTTCCATACATGTCCTTTTGACATTTAGAAAGACACTATTCAATCACTTACAACACTCAACAATAATCGTGACACCTGACGAAATTGGCACCAAATTACTGTTTTGTTCTGCTTTCTACACCTGCATGCCACAGACCAATTCCATCTAGCATGTAGCTGGTGTAGTACAAGCTCGCTGACAGTAAAATCTACTGATGGGATGCAACATGCGGTGGAGAAAAGAACTAAGTCACTGACTTGATTCCTTTCTCCTCATCACGTATAAAATTGACCACATGTTATTCCCACAGGTAGGAGCCAAACATAGTTCCTCTCATCACAGTAAGATGTATCTTGGTATGTTTACTACATTTCTGTAAAAAGTGAAAATCACCAAAAAGTGACTTAGTTCCTTTCTCCACCGACCGATTCAATTGTGTGCCGAAACTGGGACTCAAACCTGGTACCTTTGCCTTTCCTGGGCAATCGCTCTAACGACTGAGCTATCCCGTCATGACCATGACTCACGGTGCCACCCCTCAACTTCAATTCTGCCAGTACCTTTCCAAACTTCACAGAAGTTCTCCTGCAAAACTTGCAAGACTAGCACTCTTTGAAGAATGGATATTGTGGAGACATTGCTTAGTCACAGCCTAAGGGATGTTTCCAAAATGAAACTTTCACTCTGCAGTGGAATGCGCGCTGATATCAAACTTCCTGACAGATTAAAATTGTGTGCCGGAACCAGGACTTGAACCTGGGACCTTTGCCTTTCGCAGGCAAGTGCTGTAACACGTCTCCACCATATCCTTTCTTCCAGGAGTGCTAGTATTGCAATTTTCGCAGGAGAACTTCTGTGAAGTTTGGAAAGTCGGAGGCAAGGTACTGGGAGAATTGAAGTTGTGAGGTGGCACCGTGAGTCGTGTTGGGATAGCTCAATGGTAGGGCGCTTGCTCGCAAAACGCAAAAGTCCCAGGCTCAAGTCCTGGTTCCAGCACACAATTTTAAATTGCCCGGAAGTTTAATTCCTCCATTGTTCATTCATGTTCCAGTTTTGATGTTTCCAACTACACTGTAAATGTGCCCATCTGTGTGGTCCAGTGAGCAGGATGCATAACACTGGATGTCTGGCAAACCAGCCTGCCATTCTGACAGTTTTGGGGGAAAATGCAAGCCCTGAGGTAGCTTATAGACCTGCAGACAATTGTTGTGTTGTTTCATTTTTGTTTCGTTGGCAGCTGAGGCCAGATATCGGTCCTGTGTGGGGTGGTTACTCTTGGCTGGCCTGGTACTGGCCTACAACAAACATTCCCTATGCCTCAGAATCCAAAGCCTAGAAATGACCATTTGTGGCACATTCAAGGCAACTGAGATTGTGGTCCATGTTTGACCCGTTTCAAAGTGGCCGAGTATTCTATCGTTCTGAACAGGGTCAAAATGCTATGTTGCCATTATGTTGTCCCTTTCACTGTGAGGTTACACTCCACTTACTGTAACAAGACAAATATGAGTGAGGAATTAGTGGTCTTAGCAACTGGCCTTGTTCTGCCTGCAGTTGCACCACTGGTCAAATCATGGAATACTCCATTCCTATACAAAGAGAATATATCAACTCTTGGTGATTGCTCACTTTTTCTCCTTTCTATTTCCAGTTTTCATGATTATGCTCAACTTTTGGACACTAGTTTATATCAGAAAACTAGGAATAGTTTTCATCATACACCTTCTAAAATATTCTGTTACAATTGCAACTGAAGGCCCTGAAAGAACACACCAATCAAGTTTTCATCATGCACCTTCTAAAATATTCTGTTACAATTGCAACTGAAGGCCCTGAAAGAACACACCAATCAATGAATGAATGTGAGAAAATAATAATAATAAAAATCAAGAAAGAATATCACTGCCATAAATCCTTCATGTAATAGAAGGCAGGACACATAGTAATAAAAATTGCTTTGGAAAGTAGTGAGGAAACCAGTTATCAGGAACCTACAACCACCACAGTGAGGAAACTGTGTTATATTTTGACCAAGGCATACACGGCAAGAGCAAAAACTAATACATCTTACATGTTTACAAGTTTTACTTCAGGTGTTACTCAATAATGGATTATTGTAACATATTGCGTCTTGACAAGAAAAGTGAAAACCAAAAATATATTACACTTCCTGGCAGATTAAAACTGTTTGCCGGACCGGGACTTGAACCTAGGACACTTGCCTTTCACGAACAAGCGCTCTACTGACTGAGCTATCCCGACACAACTCACGATGCCGCCTCACAACTTTACTTCTGCCAGTACCTTGCCTCCTACTTTCCAAACTTCACAGAAGCTCTCCTGTGAATCATGCAAGACTAGGACTCCCGGAAGAAAGGATATGGAGGAGACATGGCTTAGCCACAGCCTAAAGCCTGTGACCCCACAGTTAAGTCCCATAATCTTAACAAACATCTGAACATTTGTCTCCTCTCTTGTCAGGGGTGGTAGTATCAAGCTGTGACACTACATCCCAACTCCCCATACCCTCCCCCCCCCCCAATCCCCCCACCCCCAAAATAAGTAAATAAATAAAAATCTCTGAACCATTGTGGAATAAGGCTTACAGGAGCTGGGAGGAGGACCTGATGGTGAAACAGTTGAGGAGGTATGGCAGTCTATCATGTCAAGAGGAATGGCTAACTGCACCCTGCCATTCTAATATCCTCCTTGACACAATTTTATATGGTTCCAGTGACTGCACATGGTACTAGATGGACCTGCAAACAGAAACATGGTGTGGCCAAGGTGGTGAAGAATGCACTCTTGAGCCCAGTGGTGAGGGCCATTGAACAAGCAAAAATAAAGCCTGTTTTGAGGTGCAAACATGGACAGATGCCTTACCAAACAGGGTGCAGCAAATATTTTAATGTGCAGTGAGGATGACCATGCAACAACTCTACTGGTGACACACTATTGCACTTTTGTGAGTGGTGTGAGGAAAGAAAAAGCCATATAGCTTCCTCATGTGTGTGAATGCACCAACTTCTCCTTTTGCAATATAAAAGTGTGAGCAAATCATTCCGACTCTCCATTTGACCGAAGATGGAATGGGGTAGACGTCAAATGATGAACACTATTGGCAGCACAGAAAGATTCAAATTCAAAGGAAACAATCTGAGGACCATTATTGGATACAATTGTTTCAGGTAAACCCTCAATCCAAAAATTTGATTCAAAGTTTGAATCGTACTAGTGGATGTGGTTGACTGCATGGGAACAACAAATAGAAAACTGCTAAGACATCAATGACAATCAAGAGCACATGTCCAAAAATGGACCCACAAAATCAATATCCAAATGCTGCCAAGGCGCAGTAGCAGGTGGACAATCAAAAACTTTCTGATGCGGCACTGATTTATGTTCAGCACACGCAGAAGAAAAAGAACACAATTTTTCAATTTGCGCATCCCAGCCCGCCGCAAAGATATGCCATGGCAAATAGCAGAAAAACCCATTGAACAACAGGATCAGTGATGTTCTTGCTTGATGTTAGCAACTGAGTACAAAGATAATTCAAAATGATGTGCAATTAAGCATCAGAGACAGTGGCCAAAGCAATGTGGCAGAAGACAATAGCGAAACCATCGACAACATTCTTATTTTGAACATCCAAAAACATGCAGACCTGTTCAGATGCATCAAAGACATCATCATGATGAGAGGGTAAGGGAAATAACATGTCAGTGTTGCCATGCTGAGACATTGGTTGATATAAAGTCTCATATTGGTATTGAGACATGAACACTGCCCAGTGTTGCAACTTCTGTACAGTGCATAGAAGTACTGGCTTTGAGAGGTGAAACAATGGTGTCAAAGGCTTGTGGTCAGTTACTAAGAACAGCTTATGAATGTACAAAAATTCATGAAACTTGGACACACCAAAAACAATTGAAAGGGCTTCTTTCTCTAGCGGCAAATAATTTTGTTGTGCAAACGTGATTGACCAATCCACTGAGTTAATTCTGTGAGACAAAACTGTACCAAGGTAAAAGTCAAAGAATAAGCAGACAATATCAGACTGAACAGCACCAAGCAACAAATTGAAAGAAAAGCAAATTTCAATTTCTGGAATTGGTTTTCACATTCAGAGGACCAGACAAATGAAACATTTTTGCGATGAATTTAATACACAGGTGTAGCAATGGAAGAAGCCTGAAGAATAAAATGACAGCAATATTTAAACTTGCCTAAACTGCTTGCAAGTCACACATTAATGGGTGCGGGCAAATCCTTAATAGCAGTCAGATGGGTTGGGGAGGGATGAATTGCCTGACCATTAATCACATGACCTAACTGCATCAGTTCAGTCTGAAAGAAAGTTGACTTGTCTCTGTTCACTTTGAGGCCATGGGATCAAAGCACTGTAAAAAGGGCTCCGAGATTATTCACATGTTCTTCTAGTGTGTTATCAGAGATAACAATGTCATCTAAGTAGTTTGAACAACAAGGCACTTTACCACAAAGTTGTTGTAGGTACCACTAACACTGAAAGGTGGCTGAGATGGAATCCCACCCGAAAGGTAGAATTTGAACATATATATTTGACTAACATTTGACTAACATCACACATTAAGACTGTTCATCTAGGGATAATTGCAAGTACGCACTTTTCAAGTTTATCTTGGAAAAATACTTTTTAGCCCCCAGTTTGTCAAAATGTCTTCTTGGTGAGGCAAAGGAAATGAAGCGATCACAGCCTGTGGATTTATTGTAGCTTTGCAATCCACACACAAATGTAATTTGCCAGGAGGTTTCTTTAAAATCACTGAGGGTGATGCACACTGAGAGTAAGTTGTCTTGGATAGTTAATCCAACCAAGTGAAACAATTCCATTCCAAAACTATCCATGGCATTGTGAGAGCACAGCTGGTTTGTGTTGCGAATGAAATTGACCATTGTAAGCAGAAAGTTCCACATTCACACTATGCAATGGTGATAAATCAAGCATTTCATGATTTTGTCTATTAAGCAATGAAACAGTCACACCAGTGTCTAATTGCATGAATACTGTCTGATCGTGCAACTAAGTTTACAAACAGTTTATTCATGTCTCACTGAAACACATTAGCAGCCTGTGATGTAATCACTTACACATGAGAGCATGGAGGAATGTACGTAGGCTAAGATGTTTGTTCACATGAACGGTGCAAATCATTGCGATTTTTGAAAGGGTAGGTGTGGCTTGTGTTCATAGAAGCAGTGTGTTTGAAAGAAACTGCCTGAATATGTCTTAACTTTACTAGCAGGCAGGCAGCTTATTGCTTGTGAAGCAGTATGTAGTATCTTGCGCCGCTGCTGTTGTTGACTATGTGGCTACGTGGTATGCTGATACACAGTGCAAATAAGAGCCATAACCTCAAATGAAGCCGTAGCACATCTAATGTATCCTGTCATTGCCACTACGACTTACAAAGAAGGATCTGACATTTTCAAATTTGCTTGCATATGCATATATCTGTAACATTCTGAGCAATATCTTTCCTTACCTTAGAGTCTGTGTATGCAAGTCCACATCAGCACTGAAATTGACAATCACCGGTGAGGCCCTGAAGTTCAGCAAGCCACTCACAGTTAGTTTGGTTATGATTGGACATATTGCAAAAGAATTGAAATCTTGTTGCCACTAATTTCATAGAATCAGTGTAGTATTTTGACAATTTGCCTTTGATCATATTGTAACTTTTGTCTTCTGGCACTGATGTGAGAAAGAGTTTTTTGAGTATGTGATAGGTTGCTACTTCCATATTTGCTAAGAAGAAATGCAGCCGCACTGTACCTGTTACTCCATATGCATTGAGGTGTGCCTCGAAGAGAGTTGCCCACTCATCCCATTGCTCGACTTCCTGGTTGAAGGGGTAAAACAGAGTGGCTGTACATGTTGGCAGTGTGATGTGCTGCAGCACATGTGGCAATGGCACTGTAGACACTTGGTGCTGTTTTGCATCAATCACGACGTCAACTACTTGAAGCAGCTGCTCAATTTGATGGATCTGAGAAATCAAAAGTTCTGAAGAGTAGTCTGCGCCAGAGGAGTTGCCATTGCACATATATTAGAAGCAAAGCAGGGTCAAAGTCATACACACACAAGGTCACTCGGGGGTATGTGTTTGTGATGCAGTCTACTAGTACTACTACCAGAGGCCTGCAACAGGTGGGTATGGTCAGGTACCAAGTGATTTCAGTTGGGTATGTGGCCACTAGAATTGGGTCCGTACCTGAAAAATTATACCCACTCCATTTTGTACCTGATACCCAATTCAACACCCCCGTGAACCACAGACATTGCCGAGGTGGGGTTGCTTGCGTGCCTCAATGATACAAATAGCGATACCGTAGATACAACAGGAACGAAGGGATATCTGTGGAGAGGCCAGACAAACGTGTGATTCCTGAAGAGGGGCGACAGCCTTTTTAGTAGTTACAGGGGCAACACTCTGGATGATTAACTAATCTGGCCTTGTAACATCAGCTAATGTGGCTTTGCCACACAGCTACTGCGGCTGAAAGCAAGCGGAAACTACAGCCATTACTTTTCCCGAGGACATGCAGCTCTACTGTATGAATATATGATGATGACATCCTCTCAAGTAAAAAATTCCAGAGGTAAAATAGTCCCCCATTCAGATCTCAGGGAAGGGACTACTCAGGAGGATGTGATCATCAGGAAAGACAACACTGGCATTCTACGGATCGGAGCGTGGAATGTTAGAGCCCTTAATTGGGTAGGAAAGTTAGAAAATTTAAAAAGGGAAATGGATAGGCTGAAGTTAGATATAGTGGGGATAAGTGAAGTTCGATGGATAGAGGAACAGGACTTCTGGTCAGGTGAGTACAGGATTATAAATACAAAATCAGTTGGGAGTATTACAGGAGTAGGTCTGATAATGAATAAGAAAATAGGAATGCGGGTAAACTACTATCAGCAGTGCAGTGATCGCATTGTCATAGTCAAGATAGATACAAAGCCAACACCGACCACAGTAGTACAAGTTTATATGCTCACTATCTCTGCCGATGATGAGGAGATCGAAGAAATGTATGAGGAGGTAAAGGAAATTATTCAGACAATTAAGGGAGAGGAAACCTTAATTGTGATGGCAGACTGGAATTCGGTAGTAGGAAAAGGAAGGGAGGGTAAAATAGTAGGTGAATATGGACTGGGCAAAAGGAACAAAAGAGGAGATCGCCTGGTAGAATTTTGCATGGAACATAACTTAATCATAACAAAAACCTGGTTTAAGAATCGCGAACGAAGGTTATATATGTGGAAGAGACCAGGAGACACAGGGAGGTACCAGATAGAATTTATAATGGTAAGACATAGATTCCAGAAACAGGTTTTAAACTGTAAAACATACACAGGAGCAGATATAGACTCTGACCATAACTTGTTGGTCATGAACTGTAGGCTGAAACTGAAAAAACTGCAAAAATGTAGGAAAATAAGGAGATGGGACCTGGATAAATTTAAGGAACCTGAAGTTTTTGAGGATTTCAGAGGGAGCTTTAGGCAACAATTGACAGAAACAGAGGGAAATAAAACAGTAGAAGAAGAATGTGTAGCATTGAGAAACAAAATAGTGAAGGCAGCAAAAGACAAAACAGGTAGAAAGGCAAGACCTGCCAAAAATCCTTGGATATCACAGGAAATACTAAATTTAATTGATGAAAGGAGAAAATATAAAACTACAGTAAATGAAACAGGAAAAACAGAGGACAGATGACTAAGAAATGAGAGTCACAGGAAATGTAAAATAGCTAAGCTAGGAGTGGCTAGAAGACAAATGCAAGTCAGTGGAAGAATGTATAAACAGGGGAAGAATAGATACCGCCTACAGGAAAATAAAAGAAACATTTGGAGACAAGAAAAGCAGATGTATGAATATAAAGAACTCAGATGGAAAACCAGTTCTTAGCAAAGAAGGGAAAACTGAAAGGTGGAAAGAATATATAGAGGGACTATACAAAGGAAAGGAACTTAGAGACAATTTTGTAGGAAGGGAAGAGGATGTAGATGAAGATGAAATAGGGGATATTATACTGAGAGAAGAATTTGACAGAGTGCTGAAAGACCTAAGTTGAAACAAGGCCCCTGGAGTGGACGACATTTCCGCAGAACTACTGAAGCCTCTGGGAGTGCCAGCCATGACAAAACTATTTCACCTGGTGTGCAAGATGTATGAGACAGGAGAAATACCCTCAGACTTTAAGAAAAATGTAAAAATCCCCATTCCAAAGAAATCAGGTGCAGAAAGGTGTGAAAGTTACAGAACCGTCAGTTTAATAAGACATGCTTGCAAAATTTTAACACAAATTATTTACAGAAGGATGGAAAAGTTCATAGAAGCCGACCTTGGGGAAGATCAATTTGGATTCAGGGGAAATGTAGGAACTCGGGAGGCAAATCTGACTTTAAGGCTTATCTTAGAAGATAGAATAAGGAAAGTCAAACCTACATTTCTAGCTTTTGTAGATTTGGAGAAAGCTTTTGAAAATGTTGATTGGAATACACTCTTTCAGATCTTGAAATCAGCAGGAGTGAAACATGGGGAACGGAAGGTTATTTACAACTTGTACAAAAACCAGACAGCAGTTATCAGAGTTGAAGGGCACGAAAGAGATGCAGAGGTTGGGAAGGGTGTAAGACAGGGTTGTAGCCTTTCTCCAATGTTATTGAATTTGTACATTGAGCAAGCTATAAAGGAAAGCAAGGAGAAATTTGGAGAAGGAATTAAAGTTCAGGGTGAAGAAATAAAAACATTGCGTTTTGCCGATAACATTGTAATTCTGTCAGAGACAGCAAAGGACCTGGAGGAACAATTGAACGGAATGGACAGTGTGTTGAAAGGAGCATATAAGATGAACATTAACAAGAGCAAAACAAGGATAATGGAGTGCAGTCTAAGAAAATCAGATGATGCTGAAGGAATTAGATTAGGTAATAAAACAATAAAGGAGGTATATGAATTTTGTTACTTGGGCAGTAATATAACAAATGATGGCCGCAGTACAGAGGATATAAAATGCAGAATGGCAATGGGAAGAAAAGCATTTATGAAAAAAGAAATTTGTTAACATCAAACACTAATTTAAGCAAAGGAAGTCCTCTCTGAAGGTGTTTGTGTGGAGTGTTGCTTTGTATGGGAGTGAAACATGGATGATAAACAGTGCAGACAGGAAGAGGATAGAGGCTTTTGAAATGTGGTGTTACAGAAGAATTCTGAAGATTAGGTGGGTGGATCGTGTATCTAATGAGGAAGTACTGAACAGAATTTGGGAGAAAAGGAATTTCTGGCATACTTTGACTAATAGAAGGGATCGATTAGTAGGATACATTCTTAGACATCAAGGAATTGTGAAATTAGCGTTGGAGGGAAGTGTGTGGGGTAAAAATCACAGAGGGAGACCAAGAGATGAATATAGTAAGCAAATTCAAATGGATGTAGGTTGCCGTTCTTATGAGGAGATGAAAAGGCTTGCTTAGGATAGATTAGGTCGGAGAGATGCATCAAATCAGTCTCCAGACTGAAGACCACAACAACAACAACCCAATTCAGACCATTATTATTTTTTGATTTGCTCATATATGATTCCAGTTCAAAGGAACACTGTAAATCATTTAAAACAACAGTAGAAAAATTTTCATTTTATTGTTCTTCATCATATAGTGCATGGCGGAGGTTACTTTACAACAGACTTCAATACTGCCTGATCAGTGACAGTGGAAGTTGGCACCTATATATGTGTTTCCAAGGAGAAGCTTTTTATACACTGGAAGCCATGTATGGTGTGTGGCAGAGGATACCTTGAAATAAATTGCGAAAGGGTTTCACTGTGACAAATACTCAAGGAAACTCCGTGATCACTATCAAATGGCAAAGGCAGGGCTCTGTCACTTGACCAGGGTGATGTGGCAAGTGGCGGGGTGTGTGTCCTGCCACCAGACTAGACACGTGCCTTGTCCACTAGCCCACTACTGCAGCTGGTCAGCAGTGCACTGTAGCAGTCTAATGTGGAATGCCCACACCAACAGTGCATGTGTCACATGTATACTACCGAAAGTTAGTCATTGTTTCTGCTTATTCATTTTTGTTTATCAAGGGGAAAATATGTCCGTATTTCTAAACAAAACTGTGTTGAGTACTGTAACAAGAAAACTAAAAACAAATTCAATGTTTGTGTAACTGCTAGGATGACAGTTCCTAGACTTACACACTGCTTAAACTAACTTATACTAAGGACAACACACATGCCCATGCTCAAGTGAGGATTCAAACATCCAGTGAGAGTGGCTGTGTAATCTGTAATATGATATGTCAGTCTGCATCGCCATCACCATGTGGCCCATGAAGAATTAATTGTGAAATATCACACCAATAAAGTAATTGGCATTTATTTAATTTGTTTGTCGAAAGCATGAAGACATACATAAAATAATGTTACACAGAGATTCCGTGGTTCATTGATAACCCTGTTTTGGTTTCTGTGAAAGAGACCAATACAGTTCAGTAAGTTATATGCCCCACTACAGATTGAATATTTTATTTATTTATTTATTTATTTTTTATTTATTTATTTATTTTTCATTTTATTTAACTTTTTTTGAGTTATTGAGTTAGTATTGGTAAGAATTCAGGGAACAGATGTTTCCATATTGCACTTCACTTGCAGCCACAAATTGACAATTAACTGAAAATGAAAAACAAATTTATTTTGGTATTTCAAATTTTGCTTTGCTTTTTACTTTTATACTTTAAGAGGATTAGTGTGCTCCTTGCATTCATACATATCACAAAACACTGAAATTAAAAAAAAATGTTTGTCATGAACAACGAGCAAAGGCAGGTTGTAACATACCTGCTGCAAACTGATAACTTCCATAAGCTGAAGATCACTTTCACGTAGCAAGGTTACAACTACTAAATTATTAAGTTCAACACATTACTAGAGTGTCATAGGTCAGATGTATCTTGTAGAATCTACTTTGCATGTAAAGTTCTTAATATGCCTGAAATTCTGGTTAAGATTGGGTGCTGGCTGATATCTTACAGGCCTACATCACTTGAAGTGAACTCAAAACATAAGTAGCACTTTTCATAAAACTGTATTCAACAAAACATTACATTGTTGGTATTAATCTACATACTGACATAGTGATTGCCCACTTCTGTAATCAGCGACTGTGAATGACTTTGGTTGAAACTATATTTCACAGATAAAACAGAACATTAGTTTAGTTACTTTTAAGAATTGCTAAATTCCTGTGAAATGCCTTATAAAATTACCTTTTTGGGATATTGGACACTTTGGAGAATGTATTGGTTGCAGACCCAAATATCTGAGATGCACAAATGGCTGACCAGTCGACAAACTTGTTCGCACACAGCATAGCACATGGCAAATGTGGCAGTCACGTGCACTCAGATCAGCTGTACCCAACTGTATTCACTCATACCTCCACACAACTGAGAGACCCTACTTGGCAGCATCGGTGAGTGGGAGCAGGGCATGCTTATGTGTCTCAACATAAAGGCTGAGGTGTCGTGTTGCTTAAATAGTGGCATACACGACTACCCACTCGATACAGACGTCTGACTGTTGCATATAGAAAATAGTGGCTTCTTCTCTTGTTCTCACCAATGTTGTGTAGGCCTTGTGGCAGCTGAAACTATACTTGACACCAGGCCTATACACTATAGATATGTACTAGGAAGGACATGGTGGCTGATAGGTGGTGCTGAAGGGACAGCATTCTGTAAAAGCTGAATTTATTAGTTACAAGGAAAACAATTGTTAAGCTTAGTACATAACTTTTAAGTGATGTCTTCTTGAAGTAGTTCATGAAGTCTTGAGGCAATTGATACAACAGGATAAAGTCTGGTGCTGTTTAGTTCAGAGATTAAATATTGTCACTTGCTAACTATAACTGCTGCAGGAAAAGGAGAAAGACTAAGGATGCCTATCAGCAGATGTGATGGCTATTGATGCTAAATGTTCTGCTAAGCATTGAGTTCTTCACGGGAGCTGCACTGTACTTGTGAGCTATTAGAACTAAGAGGCAGAGTGCAGTGTGGAGTACCTGATCTGGACATGTGATGATGCAACAGTTGCATTCCTGCGATAACCAAACTACCTAGCCGCAGTCAACTATGTGTAATACTAAGCTGTGATAGTAGAATATGAGGATCATTATTTATTCAGATTACTAAATATTATAATACCACGTTCATGAATGTATAAAGCCACTTCATATTAAATTTCACACATGTTTCTTGCATTGCCTATCAATGATATTATTACCTTCATAGTAGCACAACAACAGATCAATGGAAACTGATGCAGACCATATTGTTGCATTACACATTAGTCTTTGCATTCGGGTAAATATTCCCCACTGAACTGAAATTTGTGCCAAGGCTAGGATTCTAAGCTAGATCTACTGCTGACTAAGAAGTTGTTTTACCCTTTGACTGTGGTTACAGCAACTGCCTGGTGAGGAGATCTGGGTTTGAATCCCAGCCTTGCCACACACTTTAATTCAATGTTTCACCTTGTAATCTTTAACATAGGAAAATATTCAGTAGATTTGTGCACACTTTTTGCACATGGCAACACAAGGGATTAATTGGTTAATTTGTAAGTGATAATAGATGACATAAACTAAGTTGAAATTTTGTTCCAAATGATTACTAGTTTCAAGCAATGTGTAATGACTAGTTCACCTTTTTAATGAAAATTTTTTGCACATGAATATTACAAGCAAAATTTAAGAGTTAAGGTTATTGGTCTCATAAATCTCAGGGAAAGAAGGCATTCAAGACTAAATTAAGTCTTTGGAATCCGAGGGCATCCACAAAAATTTATCCAGAAGAGGGGTACAGTGTTCTACAATTACCATTTTAATAAAGTATTGTTTGACAAGTTTCAGAGGGTGTTGTATACTAAGAACTTAATCTGCTAGAACAAAGTCAAAACTTAATTTATGTCAAATGTTGACAGTTATAAACATAGAAAAAATCTGATCCAGTAAAAAAATCGTATTGTATATTAACAAAAATAAGTGGCAAGCATTTCCCTGTTTGATATTCTTGTAACAAGGAGAGTACACTGGAACTTAAGATGGCCAAGTGTTTAGGAAATAAAAGGACTTTTTATATAGATCTATCACCATATGCACGTTATCAAATATTCCTGTGACAGTGTGTTTAAGAAGGCATGTTTGGCTCAAAAGAATGAAAAGAAAGAAAAAGAAAGTGGTAAGAGATAGAATTTGTATTGAATGGTACACAAGTTTGACTCTGTCTGGCAGCAAATATTTTTGTGCTCCTTGTCAGTGTTTACAATATTGATGTCACAATTAACCACACCACCATGTAGGTTACTTTATTTACTTATATAAGCTCAAAAAGTGTAGGCATAGGGTGAAATCTGAAATGACAAACATTTAAAAAGGGCTTGAATTAATGTGTAAATGGGAATGTCAAATATGTAAATAAATACTTCCATTCTTTTTCAATTGATCAATTATATGTACCAGGGTGATATTAATCGAAGAAACAGGGGAAGCAATAAGTTTGGCCACATCTTGTGCACATTATAAATGCTGCAGTGACATAATTTGTTTTAATATCTCCATAGAAAAACAAACTTGACTGAAATTCTGAAAAACAGTTTCTCATCTCTTCATCTTGGAAAAGTTCGTCATTTATTTCTTGATTTGTTTGTCCTCTCCATGAGTCAGTCACCATAAGACATTTATTCTCTTGGACTTAGGGATTCATCACATCATGAGTTAAATATTTTTTGTACAAGTCTGTTAACAGTTTACCAGATTCTGAAGAAGTGATGATAACATTTGTTTATTTTCCCACATACTCATCTACTGATTTTTTAATCCTTGGTCCAAAAGTGCCAGGAGCCAGTACCCTCCTGTAGGCATATATAAACAAGTGGCAATAGTTTTCTTTAAATGCTCATAGCACATTGTGCTGTATAGTACTTTGTTCATATCCATTCCACGCACACCACTTTTTATCCTTGGTGTTTTAGGGTTCTGTCATACATCAACTGATACTGGCAGCCTGGAAAGAGAAGATACAAAAGTAAACCTTTACACCTGACATTAAAAAGAGTATTTTTATTGACATAGACAAATAAAACATCTTGCTTACCTGTCTGATTGGTGTTGGTAACAAAGTCCTTGTCAGCATGTTGATGCGCATGGAAATCTTGTATAAAAGGAGCTGTAATGAGAGAGAGAATCAGATGCACCATCAGTCACAGCATGTTGATGTTACCTGAAAAGGCACTTTTAGTGAAGCTGTATTATCAGAATGGGGAATGTGCTAGTTCAGCATTACAATCCGATCACCATAGGAAAGTGATTTGAATGGGTATAGGTCCGTTGACAAATGCAGCTGTGGCGAGAATGATTTCAAAGTCCGAAGCCACAGGTTGTTTAGACGATAGACCCCGTAGTGGTCAACCGAGCACAAGGCGTAATGCTGCTGAGACAGTTCAGGAAGAAATGAAGACTGTAGCAGGTTCATCTATGCACAGGGAAGTCAGCATTTGTGCAGTCACACATCGCACTGGCATTCCATACACTACTGTTTGGTTGGCACTTAGGTGTACCCTCCAATGCTATCCTTACAAAATCCATCCACATCATGAACTGTTACCTGGAGACTGAGTGAAGTGTGGGGCATTTGCGGTGTGGGCGTTTCAAAAGATGGCAGAAGATGACGATTGGTTGAGTAACATGTTGTGGACTGACGAAGCTCATTTCATGCTCCGAGGGTCTGTCAATGCCCACAACTGCAGAATCTGGGCTACTGAAAATCCTAGAACTGTTGTGGAAACTCCACTACACGACAAGAAAGTCACGGTATGGGTTGGATTTACCACATCTGCTGTTATCGAGCCTTTTTCCTTCAAGGAACTGCGTGATTCTGGTTTTGTAACTGCTAACGTGATGGGTGAGAGGTACGCCAATATGTTACAGAATCGCATCATCCCCAGCCCAGCTGATAAACACATGCTGAAATATATGATTTTTATGCAGGATGGCACTCCACCCCATATTCCTAGATCCCTGAAAGATCTCTTGCATGTGTTGTTTTGTGATGATCGTGTGCTCAGCCATCACTTTCATCATGCTTGGTCTCTCAGGGCCCCAGACCTCAGTCCATGCGATTATTAGCTTTCAGGTTACCTGTAGTTGCAAGTGTATCATGATCTACTGACATCTCTAGGGATGCTGAAAGACAATGCCTCACCATAACTCCAGACATGCTTTCTGTAAAGAAAATCAGTTTTGCTTTGTCTTAATTTGCTATGCTAATTATTGATTTTCTGATCAGATGAAATGCAATCTGTCGGACATTTGTAGAACTTTTTTTTTTTTTTTTTTTGTTCTAATAAAACCCCATGTCATTCCAAGCATGTGTGTCAATTTTTACCTCTCTATCTACATTATTCCATGATTTATTAAATTTTCAAATTTATACTGACTTTTTGATCACCCAGTACGTGATTATTCATGTTTGCACCTTATAGACCATTCACAACACCAAGTTTGCAAGATAATGCACATGTTTTAAGTAATGATATCCCATGCTGATGTTGTGCACTTATTGTTGTGGCATAAAGTCAGCACCACACACCAGACATAAGAGAACGATCATAGAGAAGGCAGCAATCGACCGAAAACTAATCACAAGCAGACACCGCGCATCCTGGAAGGAGTAATTGAAGAAGTGCGCCCTCTACAAACAACTATATCTAGGCCGACATACATCTGGATGCCCGTCAGTTACTATTCAGGAATACGACAGTTACCAGTGAGCGACGAAGGCAGTTACTAGTGAGAACTCTGACAGTTACTAGGCAGATACAATGACAGAACTAGGACAGTACTAAGTCAGAACACGCTATGAACTTAGCAGTAACCAGGTTGCAGCGCAGCTAGTGTCATACGGACAATGCCATGAGAAGCAAGAAGAGAGAAGAAATAGACTTATGTTCTAAAGTTGAGTATTACAACTTTCAGTCTATAAAACTTGTATTATTAATCTGAAATAGTAGTTACAGTTTACTTCGATACCTGCACCGATACCTTTATGACAACCAGACCGGTATGAGTAAACAACAAAGGTAACGAGGTCACAACACTTATAAATACAAAATAACCTAAATGATGTTGTAATTAATTTAGATGTCAGTACTATATGCATTGCCAAGGAGTGCAAAAATATTTGCCACTGGGCAGAGTCAAACCCACAGTCCTTTAAATATGTATCTGATCTCTTAGCACTGAGCCAAACAGTGCTTCCTAAACACACTGGCACAGGGACAATTGATAAGGTGCAAAAAGTGATAGATCTGTGTCAAAATTCCTTTAATTTCTAAACACTTTATCACCTTGAGTTCCCACTTGGGTCACTTTCATGTTGTATCACACCCTGCTTATACCGAACCATAAATATCGATAAATTCAGCAGTGATGATTAGGTATCCTCTCCTTGTAAGTAGACAAATGTGAAATTAATTTAAAAAAATAATGTGTTTTTTGACTTTCATATCTTCTTTTAAAGCTTAAAAAATTTTCATATCGACTTTGCAAATGGCTTTATTTCATTATTTTTATTACTTACATTTTAATCTTGATTTTCATAAAAAGAATTAACAAAATACGTTTTCAAAATTACATTTTTATGCTGTTTGGTCACATCACTATCCAGAGACAGCATTTGACAAAAGTAATGTGAAGAATCCAGAACAGTCCGATTGGTAGAACTGACTTAATAACCAGTACAGTCCTCATTTACTCTGATATATAGTCAAGTAACATGTCAAGGCTGGTAAAATCCCTGCATGATGCACTCTTATGAAAAGACTGGGCTCTCTAGTTTTGCATTGTTTCCTTGAGATCCATGTCTGCTATCACAAACAAACAGTGCTGAATCTGCCACCATTCTCAGAAAATTCTGTAATTTAATGTGAAAAACCTGATGACCAAGAAACCAAGTTATGTTGCACTTGCTGAAGCCATATATTTCCTGTTGCACTCAAAAATATTGCGTATTGGGTTTATTAACAATTCAGACAATTTCTAGAAAATGTGATAATCCTATAGTGAATAAGGAGTCTATGATCTAGATTCTAGAAGGGGCCAAGTGCTCCGAGTCCCCCAATCATCATGACCTCATAAACATTGCTGTGAGCAAGAGCTCTTCTGGCCTACTTTCAAACTAATTGGCTACCAAAAGAAATTCAAAGCCTTGCCAATTTTCATTGTCATCTCAGTATTTTATAACACAGAGTGGTGCAAAGGCCTAATATTGAAATATTTAAATATCTGACAATAATACTTTGTAAGACTAATAGGTAACCTATATAGCAACGTGTTGAGTAGTTAATGATTTAAAGTACAAATAGCTGAAAAGAAGGGCAGAATGCTCTTTTATTGCATCAGCATTATTCAATCCTTACACAGCAGACCTGCTGGAAATTACAGTATAATTATTGCCTTGCAGTTTCATATGATAGTGAGGATATTTCTGAAAGTGTAGAACACACAACGTTTCTGAAACACACACACACACACACACACACACACACACACTAGCTTAAACCCGTGGCTCCGCTTGCATGTTGGTTGATTATGATAGATAAGCTATCTTTCAGTAGTGTGCTATGAGAAGTTTTGAAGGATGAAATGAAATACAATACCTTCTTTAGAAACAAACATTTTTAATCAACATTCAAATAAAAAATAAAATTATGTGAAGTTCTTAATGATTTACAATAAATAATACATACATTATTCCTTATGCCCTGTCTTGCAATTTGTATGTATTAAAAGAAATTTCTTTTTTACTGCTTTATTGAAATCACGTTTTGCGGTATGTAACTTCCTTGCTATAGAGGCACCAACTTCATCGCTGGCCTTCAGTCCGATTTTTTTAATAATTTGACGATTTCAACCAACATATCTTCCACCCCCTTATAGCTTTTGGCATAGAACTGCAATGGTGTACAACGGGAGACTTCAGACAACAATTACACATGGACCATTCGTTTCCGTTCTGTAGTTTTCGCTGCAAAGCGAAATATTAACACACGCACGCACACACACACACACACACACACACACACACACACACACACACACACACACACACATGTAGAATTTTATATACACCGATAACTTTCCATCCAAATATACTCCACCCTTTTATCATTATCAACCCTCAAGCAACAATGCAACCAATAAAACCATTTTCAAAGAGTAAATATGATTTTCAATGAGTAATTATTGTTCTGCATTTCGCATTATATAATTCTTTACCTTACTTCAAATTACTAAATATCTATCAGATCACTATAAAACCGTGCCTAAAACCTTCCCCAGGTATAAATTATTAACTGTACAAATATTTAAGTCTCTGCATTTTGTTGTTCGGACGTGATAAGCGTATATTGAACAGACATTCACATTAATATATATAGATAAATAGCTATCCGATTGCCATAAAACCATGCCTAAAGCCTTGCCCGGGTAGACATTAGTAACTGTATAAATTTTTAGCTCTTTATGTCTTGTGGTTCAGGCATGATAAACGTACACCGAACAGACATTCACATATGTGTGTGTGTGTGGGGGGGGGGGCGGGTGTTTTGCACCTGTTTAATCATCTAGAATCAGCCCACAGCTTAGCCATCATGAAATCATAAGCCAAAATGTTTTGGTTTCACATTAAATAGAACACAGATATATCACAAACACCTTTCTTAGACAGCTAAATAGGTGCAGACATGAGTATAGGTAAAAACAGGGAACAAATTAATCAGTTCTCCATGGAGGATCCCTGGCACACTCTACAGCAGAATATTGTGCACCACCAGCTCTTCAGAACTTATGTGAAGAATGCTGATGCATCTATCAGAACCAAGATGAGACCTACAGGATCGAAACAGACTGCTTGAAGTCCACTCGAGTCAAATAGCTTTATTATTTCACAAGAATAGCAACATCTATTGCTCAAATAAAAGTAGCTGCAAATAAGGATATAAAATATTGGAGCAGGTGAGAACCTATCCTCTATGTGGATATGAACCATACTCACAATGATTGAACTCAAGGAGTGTTTCCTTAGAACACTAACAGCACTTATAAACTACTGCCAAAGGGCTATGTTGTTACATGGAAAACTATAATCTACCTTCCCTCTGGTTGAAAAAGTGTCAAAATTTACTTCCTTGCTATTGTGAACAGTGAATGACTTATAAGTCCCCTAATATACTGAAATTTGGCAATATAGGTCTACACTGATCAAGAATATATTCAGTGCAGCTATGGAGAAGACCACACTGTTCACTTTATGCTTTAACACTGACTGTGTCGAGACTCCTGCACAAAAATGAGCACCATAAAAAAAAAAAAAAAAAAAAAAAAAAAAAAAAAAAAAAAAAAAAAAAAAAAAAAAAGATGTAAAATATATCTGAAGAGATACTAGAATAAAAAGAGGAAGATTTACACTTAAAGGCTGGCTACCAATACAACTGCTCAGCTCACATTAATTGAAAGTTGGCTCTTTCTTCCTTCATATTGCTGCAAGTCTTCTGATAGAACAAGTGGTGCAGTGGTTAGCTTCGCAAGTTGCTGTGTACGTGGTCCCCAGTTAAAATCTTACCAATGGCAGAAAAAATTTCTTTGTATTTACTATTTCTACAATGTTCTCTGTGTTTCTTATAATTGTTATATTTGTAAGTTCCAGGAAATTCTTTCTATGTACAAATAATGGAGTACTGTGATCAGGAGGCAGTCTGTTCCGAGTGTATGCTTGTGTTAGCAATAAATCAGTTCTGAGTTTAAAATGTTGTGCTGTATTAATGACCCGGCCTTTGAATTCAGTTTTCAACATGTCACTATTTGGTGGAGGTGCCAAGTATACTGCAAAAGATGTGCATCATCACTACCTTCTTTCAAAAGTCCACGTCATCAAAAGACCCATGGATATGAAAACAGGGTGAGCCGGCTGCACATCAGACATCCATCAGAATTCTTGGGAGAAGCCAGACAGGACCCAAACAAATGGCTGAAAGGTTTTGACCAAGTATAATAGGTGGGAACACACGATGTGCTTGGCAAATGTATATTTTTACTTGGATGGGACAGCCCAGCAGTGGTTTGAAAACAATGAAGACAAGCTAGATAGCTGGGACAAATTCCATACAGAACTTAAGAATACGTTTGGAGACCACCAGTAACAAGTCTGTTTATTGGGAGAGAAATTGAAGAACAGGGCCCAACAACATGAATCAATGCAGTGATATATAAATTGCGTTTTGGCTCTATGTCATAAAGTTAACTCAGATATGACTGAGGCCAATAAAATTTCACACCTGGTGAAGGGCATTGCAGAAGACATGTAACAAACTGTTCTGTTAAAAGAGGTTTCAATGATACAACAGTTTATCAAATGGTGTCAGAAAATTGAAAGGATGCAAAGAGAAGTGCTGAACAAAAGACGTATGACAGACTCCCAAATGTAGTCCCTTTGGCCATTGTGGAAGACCAACATGGCTTTGCTTCTTTCATATGACAAGAGAAGAGAAGTGAGAGAATTACAACAATTTATGGCAGCTCAGACTGTTGGAGCAAGCGAGCATCAGCTTATGGCCATGGATGTCAGTCCTGTATGTCATGAGGGAGCTGATGGTGCTGACGAAGAGTTATTTTAAACATTACTGCCTGTATGCCCCACCAGTCACACCTGATGTGAAGAATGATCTTGCCCTACTATGACTTATGCTACAACTGCCAAATGGCAGCCTAGGAACCAACCAACATGGCCACAACCAACTCCCCCAACAACTATGATGCCTCGCAGGAGGTCAGATATCTGGAGGACAGAAGACAACACACCATTGTGTTTTCACTGTGGGCTTCCTGGACATGTCATACGATAATGTAGGTAGAGGAGATGAGTATTTGACAATTATTATGCTGCAAGATGCCAACTATTGGAGCAGTCCTTTCAACAGCAGTCAACTGTAGATGATTACTGTCGACATATGGGGTGAAGCCCATCACTGTATCCTGGACATGGTCACTCTCCAAAATGCCGCCACCGTTCACCATCGCCTGACAAAGATACCAGCGGCTCAGCTAGCCACTACGTTCAGGAAAACTAGTGAGGTGACCATCTATGGAGGTGAAGCCGCAGCAGATGAAAATCCTCCATGGGCAACAGTCACTAAGATGATGGGAAATCTCATTGATGTCATGATCAACAGCCAACCTGTCTGGGCACTATTTGATTCAGGAGCCTCCTTCTCTGTATTGTTGAATGATTACTGCCACAAACTAAAGAAGATAATGTTCTGTGATACAAGAGCAAAAAATAGAAAACATTAACGGCTGGCAGGAACCTGTACAAGAATAAATATCAACAACAGGCCACAGCCATTTCAATTTGTTGTTTTAACAGAATGTAGCCATAACACCATCTTCGGATGGGACTTCCTTCAGGCATGCCAAGGTGTCATTGACTGTGGAAGATCTGAGCTACAATTTGAAGAAGCCTTTCTAATAAGTACATGTAACATGTACTCCCCTAGGAGGTTGTTTGCTATTGAGAATGTTAAGATCCCACTATTAACAATGAAAAGAGCTCCAGTCAACAGCCAAGATGACCAGTTGAACTGTGAAGTAGTTGTTGATCACAAAAAGATAATCAGTATAATGAGGGAAATTTACATACTAGTAGCTATCATAAACATTACAAGTGGTCGAGGAGAACTTTGGATAAGTAATTTTTATGAACAATCGCAACTCATTCCAAAAGGAATGTGTATTGGAACAGCTGAACCAGTCCAGGATGGTGAGCTCAATGTTATCTATGTCTCATGTTCTGCTGTTACTGCTGACAATGCATTAGAGGAAACTACTGCAAAATTGCACATTGGACCCAGTCTGACCCAGGAACAGGTGTTAGCCATAGTACACCAGTTTTCAGGCACATTCAGGGCCAGGCAGGAGAAGAGACAGATGAAATGGCACAGGATAGAACACCATATCAATACTGGGGATAGTCCACCAATTAGCCAGAGTTCATATAGAGTGTCGCCAACTGGCATTTCTGTGTTGACTATCAATGTCTACCCATTTCTGTGCATTGAAAACATGTTGAATGGTTTGAAAGGAGCTACATACTTCTCAACCATGGACATGCAGCAGATAGGTTACTGACAAATCAAGGTTGATGAAGCTGACAGGCAGAAGACTGCTTTTATTATACCTGAAGGCATCTATGAATTCAAAGTCATGTTATTTGGACTATGTAATGCTCCAGCCACATTGAAACACATGCTGGGCAACTTGCTTCGGCATCTTAATTGGCAATATGAATTTGTTATCTAGATTTAATTGTCATTTTCTCAAGGACATTTGTGGACCATCTGTGTCACCTGTCAACTGTGTTGGAGTGCCTTCAGACTGCTGGACTCCGCCTCAACCCAAAGAAGTGCCTCTTCGTCACCAAAGAGATAAAAATCCTGGGGCACCTAGTCAACAGAGATGGTGTCTGTTCTGATCCAGATAATGTAAGGGCAGTCACAGAATTTCCAACTCCTCAGCACATTCATGATGTGAAAATTTTAGTCAGGCTGTGCTCATACTAGAGGTGTTTCATAAAAGGGTTTTGTAATAAGGCACAACCACTGCAAGATCTTCTGCAGAGAGACACCAAGTTTTACTGAGATGAGGCAAAAGAAAGAGCTTTCCAGGCACTTAAGGAGGTTCTAACTTTCACACCAGTTCTAACCTCATACGATGAGACTGTGGAAACAAAACTTCACACTGATGCTAGTGGTTATGGAATTGGCACAGTGCTTGTACAGATACACGAAGGTGCTCAAAAGGTGATAGCATATGCATTAAGAGTACTCTCAAAGTCCAAGATAAAGTAGTCCACAACCTAGAAGGAATGTTATCTAGGCTATCAACAAATTCCGTCCGTATTTATTCAGCAAACCATTTTCCATCATGACAGACCACCATTGTATATGTTGGCTGACCAGTTTGAAAGATTCATTGGTTGACCAGCAAGATGGTCACTAAGACTCCAAGAGTACAATGTCACAGCAGCATTCTAAAATGGCTGCAAACACAAGGACGCTGACTGCCTTTCAAGGCATCTATTAGCATGGATGAAATTTCAGCCCTCATTGAATTAGGTGGCATTGCAGCTGAAAAGAGAGAAGATCCATCATTATTACAAACCAAAGAGGCCTTGGAGAAATGAGAACTGACCAAAGGAGAGTTTCAACTTATGAACGGGACATTGTATAAAAGCAACTATGATCCACTAGGCCCCAAATAACTACTGGTCATTCCAACTCACCTTCAGCCAGCTGTTTTCAAATATTTCCATGATTCTCCAATATGCAGCCATCTGGGATTTGTGAAGACCCTAGGCAGAATGAGATGCAGGCATTACTGGCAAGGTCTCTACCAATCTGTTAAGCACTATGTGAGTCACTGTAAGGAGTGCCAGTGACGGAAGCATGTTCTGCAGTTACCTCCAGGGCATCTGCTACCAATTCCACCTGCAGCAACTCCATTCCAGTGGACTGGAATCGACCTTTTACGTAGGTTCCCAAAGTCGACAACTGGTAACCTATGGATAATAGTCTGCACTGACTACTTCACCAACTATGCTGTAACCAAACCTGTGATGACTGCAGAAGCTCCAGAGATACTTGTAGAAGATATGATTTTGAAGCATGGTGCATCTGATGATATCTGATCGAAGAAAAGTATTCAAGTCAAAACAAGTATCAGACCTAATGCTACATCATGACATTATCCACAGAATAAGAACTGCCTACCATTCTCAAATAAATGGTCTTAAAGAACGTTTTTAACAAGATGTTAGCAGATAAGCTGTGATGTACTTCGATGTCAAGCACAAGCATTGGGATACAATACTGCCAGTCATGACATTTGCTTATAATAGATTAAGATAGGACACCACATACTTCACACTGTTTTTCCTGGTCCACTATTGTGAAGCTGAGATGACAATGGATATGCTGTTCCTGTTCCAACCAGGTGACACCCAGGATGATTATGTGAAACAGCTCACACCAGGGTCAAAGAAGTAAGACAGTTGGCTTGCATAAAGAAACCTGATGCCCAGGAGGAAGACCATCAGCAGTTTAATGACAAGCACCGAGCTGTTGAGTACAGCCCAGGAGATCTGCTGTGGATTTTTGCTCTTGTACAGGAAGTTGGGCTATCGGAAAAGTTACTGAAGTGATACTTTGTTCCATATTGTGTCATACACTCCTGCCAGACATCAATTATGAAGTCGAGGATTGCGAGCCATCCTCAAAATGACAAAAATGAAGATATATTGTTCACATCCTCTGTATAACGCCTTACGATGATCCCAAAGACCAGATAGATAGAAACGGCTTCTTGTTCAAGGTTTCTAAAGACCGTTATGATAATGATGAAGCCATGACAGGAGGTTCTGTTGCTGGTCATCGTCACTACAAGGAAGACATGCAGACAGAATGGATGGATTCTCTGGAATTGCCATGCAGAGGATCCATGACCAGATCAAGATCCAGGACACTGCAGCTTGCTCCACAGGGGACCTAACTATAGGTCGCTGTTTTTCTCAGGGAGGAAATCAATGCCGCAAGTCTTCTGATGGAATGTGTGTGCAATGGTTAGAATTCCAGATTTCTGTGCTGGTGGTCCCCTGTTCAAATCCTGCCACTGGCAGAAAAAATTATTTCTTTGTATTTACTATTTCTATAACATTCTATGTGTTTCTTCTGACTGATATACTTTTAAGTTTCAGGAAATTCTTTCTATGAATAAATAGTGGAGTACTCAGATCAGGAGGCAGTCTGTTCTGAATGTATGCTTGTGTTAGCAAACCTGTTCTAAGTGTAAAGTGCTGTGCTCTGTTAACGACTCAACATTGAATTCAGTTATCAATGTGACAAATTAAAAAGACACTTTTTTACAATAAAATATCCCAGGATATGACCAAAATCTATTTCCTGAATGACATTACTTTCAGATGCCACACTAACAAGTAATCATGGATCTTGATATGTTGAGGGAGTTATGTGCCACTCCTACTCAGATAGCAATACTAAAGGTGTACCCATATCAGAGGAGTAGGCTTATATTCAGAATACAGGTACCAACATATGGTTCCTTAAAACAGGGATTAATCTTTTCAGTATTTCCAGGAGTAATCGCAAATGGCTGAGTTAGTGATTTGGCTTTGTAATATTATGCAACATAGTTTTGCTATGTTGGTACTGTAAAGGTGAGAAATAAGGGGAAACTGTAACCATTAGTCTTCCCCTGGACATCCTATCAAAGTAATATATTTCAGATTTATAATAGTTTCAATTTGCATCGCCAAAAGGGCATTACTAAGATGGATATTTTCATCAGAAAATTGATCTGGAATTCTAAATTAAATGGAAAAGTTTAAGTTAGGCATAATGTAAATTAGTGAAGAGTGATGGCTGGCTATATAGGACTTCAGATGAAGTGAACACAAGGTTACCAACAAAAAATCAAATATGGATGATGTTAGGAAAGGTCTAATACTGAACAGAAACACAAGGATATATATAAACTACTAAATTATATGGCCACATTCAAGATAGACACAAAACCAAGAACTACCACAGTAGTAGAAGCAGATACAAGGGCATATTCATAGTGTGGGGGGGGGGGGGACACAGGGGCATGTGCCCCCCCCCTCCCCAGACAGAGAGACAGAGACAGACAGACAGAGAGAGAGAGAGATGGTGAGGAAGGGAGGGAGGGAAAGAGTCTGAGCATTAGAATAATTAACTTTTACTTATGGGCAGCATGTAATTGTGAGTTTAAAAATGCAAATTCCCTGCAATTAAAATAATTTGACTTTCTTGCTATGCTTCCATTTTATTGCTTATTGCTCTTTTTTGACAGTAATTTACAATAAAAGTTGTTTATTGTTTTGTGATTGCTTGGGAGATAAATGGGCTATTGTGTATGTTTTACTCATATGTAAATAAAGGATTTAACTATATGTGTTCTGGCAGGCGCATTCAGATTTTTTCTGATTCTTTTCCTAGACACTAAGAAATGGTATTCCCAACCATTATAAACAGTATTATTGGAAGCTAGACTTTTCGATTTTGCAGTTATTGGAGGAAATCTGAAATTTCAACAGCATTTTTCCACACATCAGATACAAAGGATTTTCATGGCAGTAGAAAGTCTTCTTGAAACACAGTCAAATGTAATTTTCAGAATCAAATTTTCACACTGCAGTGGAATGGGCACTGGAATGTAACTTCCTGGCAGATTAAAATTGTGTGCTGTACACGAGATTCGAACCTGTTACTTTTGACTTTCGTGGGCAAGTGCTCTACCGTCTGAACTATCATGACACGCTTAAAAGTCCATCATCACAACTTTACTTCTGCCTGTTCCTCACCTCCTACTTTCCAAACTTTACAGAAGTCCTCCTGCGAACCTTGCAGGACTACCACTCCTGGAAGAAAGGATGTGGTGGAGACATGGCTTAACCACAGCCTAAGGGATGTTTCCAGAATAAAGAGTGCTAGTCCTGAAAGGTTCACAGTAGAACTTCTGTGAAGTTTGTAAAGTAGGAGGCAAGTTACTGGCAGAAAGTACAGTTTTATGGACAGACTGTGAAGCATACCAGGATAGCTCAGATGGTAGAGTGCTTGCCAGTGAAAGGCAAAAATCACAGGTTTGAATCCCATTGCTGGCCCGCAATTTTAATCTGCCAGGAAGTTTCAAGTGTAATTTTGTTGGTTGCAAAAGCTTTTTTGAAAACTTATCTCGTTTTGCATAGCAACTTTACAAAGAACAAAGAAGAAATTGATTCAGTACATCAAGAACACAGGAAATCTGATTTTAGGTATTGAGGGAATATCAAAGTTAGCGCGACATACTCGTATTTACTGGCTGTTTGTTTCTGACCCATAACTGGGTGACCTTTTAGGATATGCTGTAACAATGTGTGCAGTAATATTTTGCAACTAGGGGCAGTGTAACATTGAGAGCAATTCGAAATAAATGGATGTTCTTCAAGTAGTGCAGATGTTTTGTGCTGCTGGCATCACCAGGTAAGATCATCTTCACTTGTCAAATTAATATACTTCCATCTAATTACCAATACACAACTAGTTTCAACACACTTTGGCATCATTCTCAAGTTCCTATGATTAAACAAATCTTACAATGATTCAACCACATTAAACAGTGAAAAGTTTAATAATTTATAAAACCATGTGTACCACATGGGAATGGCCGTGTGATCTGGGGCACAAACATCATGGAGTACACGGCCACTCCCACCAGAGGTTTGAGTGCGTTTTTTCCTTAGAATAAGTTACAGTACATTGTAAGGATAGTGACTGATGACCTTAGCAGTTTGATCCCTTCAGATTACAAACATTTGAACTTTTTTTGAAACAATATGTCCTACATTTTTGTACAGTCACCATTAAGTCATTTGGCTCATTTAATATATACCAAACATTTTTTGACCATATTGTACAACTGTTTGAATTTTAAAGTGGTCAATCTTATAGTCCAATTATTCCAAAGTTGTAAATATGTAGAGAAACCTATGCCAATTTTGCATGGCTTCCTCTGTATAGGGATTCGCATATACCTACCTGGGGAAACTCAGAATCAGTTACATATTGCCGTGAGACATTACGTACACTGACTACTGTTGTGGCGCAGGGGATAGCGTCACCAACTGTGGTGCTGAAGGTCGCTGGTTCAATCCCACCCACTGGCAAAAATTTATTTCTTTGTAATTAACAATTCCAGAATGTTCTACAACTTTCTTATGCTCACTTGTAAATTCTACTTGTTTTTTATGATAACTGTTCTTCTAATTTCTGGTACATTCTGTATATGTATAAATAGCAGAGCACTCTGCCCAAGAGGCAGTTAGTGCTGTGTGTATGTTGAGTTCATAATAAACCAGCTTTCGGTATAAGTGCTGTGTTTAGTTGCCTTTGAAATCAAGAGCCTGTTGGCAAGTGTTTCATCCTTTATGACCTTTTTTTTTTTTTTTTTTTTTTTTTTTTTTTTTTTTTTTTTTTTTTTTTTTTTTTTTTTTTTGTGGATGCTCCGGGTATGAATTGCAACAGCTACAGTTAGTTATGATGTTTGTAGCCAACAATAACTATGTTCATTGTAGATGTGGTCATCAGTATGTGTATAACCAGTTATTTTGCTTAGCACAGTAATTGATAAACAGCTGTGTGAATGTGTTCTGAGTTTTCCGCTTTTGTAATTATCATCATTTATTACATTTTTGGCTAATTATGCACTAGAGCAATAAAAATTATGAGTATGGTTCCCAACCCAACAGAAGATGATGAACATAAGTACTCATTTTCTTATATATTAACAATGATAAAGAACACAATTTCGTATATACAATTGAAAACCTGAAAAAGCCCCGAAATTCTCTTTAGCATCTTTCTACAGGAGATGGATGTGCAAATAAAAGACAACCACTTCTTACTGATGCTGGGTGCTCTAGTTCATGGTTTTCTAATGAGCATCCAAACACTGACACAGATTTATTATCAAAAGGCAAATTCTTTGTTTTGTTCATCCCAACTGTTCTTAGAGGAGCTTTACTTTTTACAGCTGAAGTGATAACGGGATATAGGAGAAGATTTATTGATACATCGTGTTTGGATAACAGTGATGACTCTGTTGCTGATCCTGACTTTGTTGCCACAGCAGCTAATGATTCACCAAACAGCAGTGACGAGAAGGAACAACAGAGAAAAAATTTCAAAGGGAAAAATAAGAAAGACCAGGGTAAACAATAAAGGTTGCTGTAGCATAGTACATATTTCACAAAAAAGTGTGATATAAGAATTTCATTTTAAAATTACGCATTTCTGTTGCAGGAGAGATCTCCTTACAAAGTGCTGGCCGACACTTAAATCTTCCTCCACCCATATCCATAGCAGAATGTAATACAACCATCTCCTCACCAAACACTGTTAGCACATGATGATGTCAAAATAGGCACAAAAAAAAAAACCATAAAAGGAGTAGGAATCCAGCCTCATCGGTAGTAAATAGAGCAAAAGGAGCTCTCAACAGAGTTTTGGCACACATTGGCCAAAAAGGTGTTGAAATAGAAGCAAGAGTAATGAAGCCTGGATGCGATCCCAATTTATGCTGACTAAAATGACACAACAAGTTAATTCAAAAAACCAGGCAGGATATTTTTGAACAGTTCTGGCAGATGGGGGATCATAGCAGACTACGAGAATTCATCTGTCGACATGTAAAAATCGTAAGCAGAAAACAGATTCGAAATGTGGCTGAATCACGAAGAAAACTTTCAAGACAGTATTCTCTAACAGTCTATGGGAATAACATTAAGGTGTGTCAGAAAATGTTTCTGCATACTCTCTCTATTACAGGTACGTGGGTGAGAACTGCCATGTAAAAACTGTGAACAGATGGAATTAGTCATCTGATATGACAGGAAAGCATTCCAGAAGGGGAAATACAATAGATCTTCAAATAAAGGAGTCAGTACGAGAGCATATAGATAGCTTTCCTTGTGTATAGTCACATTACACAAGAAAAGAAACAAGCAGAAAATACCTTGATGCGGAACTGAGCATTGCAAAAATGCACAGAATGTACCAGGAATGGATCAAGGAAAGTAAATATGCCACCTCATATCCTGCTGCATTAAGGCAATATGCTGATATGTTCAACCAAGAATATAATTTGTCATTCTTTCCTCCTAAAATGGATAAGTGTGAGCTATGTGAACTTTACGGTAGTTCTTCTGGAGAGGAAAAAGCAAAGTTAGAAGACAAATACATGTCTCATATTGCCAATAAAACTGTTGTCAGGGATCTGAAAGAAAAAGACAAAATCAGTTCAGTCTCAGACGAGTCCATTATTAGTGCATGTTTTGATCTGCAGAAAGTGTTGGCTACTCCTCAGTCTGATGTGAGTCTTTACTACTACAAACAGAAATATTCCACTTACAATTTTACAGTATATGCCATTGGAAACAAGGAAGGGCAATGCTATGTTTGGCATGAGGCCATTTCCTGCTGCGGTCCAAATGAAATAGCCAGCTGCAACCATTTCTTGCAGTTTAAAGCTTGCAAAGGTGGAAAAACATCAACTTTTACTCAGATAGCTGTGGAGACCTAAATAGGAAATGATTCCTATTTATTATGTTTGTCATTGCTTCCATTAAGTTCGAAATTTCAATCACACATCGCTTTCTAGAAAGGGGTCACTCCCAGAATGAAGGTGACTCAATGCACGCTCTGAATGAAAGAAGAAAGAAGAATCAAACAGTGTATGTTCCAGACCTGTGGGTCACTTTAATTAGAATGAATAAGGTCACTGGAAAGCCATACACAGTTAATGAAATGAGTCAAGACTTAATTTACAACTTCAAGAAAGTGGTGCAGAAGCAACAGTGGATGTACGACTCTAATCAAAATAAGATGGTGTGGAGTAAAGTAAGGGAAATTGCTGTCTTTGAAGGGTGACCATATGAAGTGTACTTTAAGTGCAATTACCAGGAAGAAGCAAATTGTATCTTTATCCAGAAGCATTCTTGAGGAAGACAGTTATCATCCTGTGACATCCTTGGACAGGCATATCACGGATTCTTACCAATCAGTGAACTGAAGCTGAAGGATCTCTTGTCCTTATGTGACAGCAAGTGCATCCCAAGTGTTTATCACCCTTTTTATCGAAGCCTGGTTTCAACACACACCATCTTAATCTAGTAAGGTGTAGCAACTCCTGTGTTGGAAGTGCCAGAAGAGGGGGAGCTAGGTTTCCAAATAGCATACTGTAGTATCCTACAATACCGCAAGTTCTAGAAGGAAACCGCACCACCATACGTTGGCCACCCTGCCGCTGCTGCGTGCGCCGCCGCCAAATGAAGACGCCATGTGAGGACACACCCCCGAGACTGTGAGTGCCGCCTAGTGGGAGAACCGAGGTGAAGAGACTGGGCAGCGGACAGTGGTGGACAGTTCACTTTACAGTACAGGAGTTGACAGTACAGAAGTTCACAGTTCGCATATGACCAGCATAGAAGTTACTTGTCAGTCATTGCTTGTAAAATGTGTTGTACAACAGCTATCTCTATAAAAGTTGAGTAAACCTATGTTTAACATTATGTTCAAGTGATACTAATAATTTTTGTGCTTCAGTACCCGGCCTGCCTTGGAAAGCCTGCTCTTAGTTATGTGGGACCTAGTCTCTACCTCAGCCACCTCCTGTTCTCCTTCCTGTTAGAGACAAGATCTCACATCTGGCGACGAGGACCCCACGCCTGCAATGAGAACTCTTATTTTCTGTGTTTAGCTTTTTGCTCTATAATTTTGGTGGCCTAATTTATCTACATTTGTCATAGTTTTCCTTGTTAACCATGACCACTCCTCCTAATGTGGTAAATGCTACTGTTGGTGCACAACAAGAACAAATGATATGCAGCTTATTCAGTTTCAGGCCCAGCAAATGCAGCAGCTTATGGACACGGTCAACCGCCTACTGCTACAGCAAGCTGCAGCTGCTGCAGCACCCACTGCTGTGCCACAAGTGCAACAACAGCAGAGCCCCGCCTATGTTCCACCTTTCTGAAAATTTAACGCCAACCAGGAACTTTGGGAAGAATACCGAGTGTTCATCGACGCTCATCTGGAAGCACACCATGTTCAAGGTAGGGACAGGAAACCTTACTTTTTGGCTACAGTCGGCATCAGTGTTTATTGCCTCACATCTAAATTTGTTCCCTACTGAGCGTCCTGAAACTGTAGATTATGAAGTGTTGCTCGCTGCTTTACACAAGTATTTCAGTGATCAAATTAATGTTGCAGCCGCTAGGTACAAGTTTTTTCGTTATAAGCATCAACCTAACCAAAGTAACAGGCAGTGGGTTGCTGAACTGAGGGGCCTTACTAGACATTGTAAATTCGGTTGTGAATGTGGTCATTATTACACAGATGAAATAATAAGGGATGCAATTACTCAAAATGTTTCTGACCCCCGCATTCATGAACAAATTCTTAAATACCCAAACCCAACATTGAAGCAAGTGATTGACTTAGTGGAACATCAAGATTCATGTGACAGTGCTATTGTGAACTTTGACTCAGTTTCCATGTGTGCAGTGGTGTCTGGGCATAAACAAGCCGCGCCAGCCAAGCACACGTCATGACATGCAGACCATACTCAGCCGTCACATGAGCAATAGCATAAACAGCATAATAAAAATTCCTGACAGGTCCTGCTCACGTTGTTACAAGGCTCACAGCCACAAATCTTGTCCTTGCAAAGACGATAAGTGTTATTTTTGTGGCAAACGTGTACACATTGAAACTGTTTGTCTAAAGAAGCATAAATTTCAACAGGCTTCCCATGCTCATAGTTTGCATTCTGTCAATGTCCATGCTATCTTTTCAAAGCTGAGCCATGGTTCTCATGTATCACAGCGTCATTCACAGACTGAAGTCAATTGGTCTCTGAATTCTCAGGCTTTTCAAAGACAGGAAAAAAACTTTTTATCACTTTGCTAATTGCAAACCATGCGGTTGAAATGCAATTGGACACAGGTGCTTCTGTGACATTACTGAACCCTGCCACTTATGAGTTGTTAAGCAAGCCACCGTTACATCGCACAAATACTGTGATTACTGCTTACAATGGTCAAGACATACCCGTTCTTGGTATTTTTAGTATGTCAGCTACTTTTCGTTTTGTTACAAGGACAGTGTCATTTACAGTTTTGTGTTCTAAAGACAGTGCGAATATTTTTGGTATTGACTCTTTTGATTTGTTTAGCTTTCAAGTGCAGGCTAATGTGCTTTCTGTTAACACGTCAGTGCCTACAGACAAGGTTAAGGAACTATGCACCGAATTTTCTGCACTTTTTGAGGACGGACTTGAACGAGCTAACAATTTTCAGGCTCATGTGACAATGAAAGACAATGCACAGCCGCATTTCTTTCGAGCTCAGCCCATCCCACACACTATTCACGATCAAGTGGCACAGGAACTGTTGGACTGGCAAGGTAAGGGTGTTATATGTCCTATATTGGCAAGTCAGTGGGCTAGTCCACTGGTGATTCTGAAGAAGCGTTCAGGGAAGTTACATTTGTGTGTAGACTTCAAATCAACTGTTAATCCACAAACTGTTGTTGACTCATTTCCTTTGCCTTGACTGGAGGAATTAATGGACAAGTTGGGTGCGGTCAATATTTTTCAAAGATTCATCTTCGTGATGCCTATTTGCAGATTCCCTTAGATGAGTCATCACAAACTGTTTTTGTTATTAATACTCACATGGGGTTGTTCAAATTCTTGCGGTTGACCTTTGGTAGCACCTCTGCGCCCACAATTTTTCAATGCTACTTGGCACAATTAATGGCAACATTCCCATCTTGCACAAATTATCTTGATGATATAGTTGTATATGGCCGTACACCTGATGAACATTTGGCTAACTTATGTCAACTATTTACAGTGCTGTCTGCTGCAGGATTAAAGTGTGACAAGGCAAAGTGCTCATTTTTTCAGTCTGAAATACAATATTTAGGACATGTCATTAACAGTCAGGGTATTCACCCATTACATTCTCATTTGAGTGCTATTTGTGATTTGCCTGCTCCACGTGATGTGAGTGAACTGCAAGCTGTGTTGGTAAAACTGACTTACTATATTCGCTTTGTACCTAATGCTGCACAGATAGCTGTGCCTGATTGCATAGATTGCATAGATTGCAATGGAAGAACATTCCTTTTGTGTGGTCTCAGGAATGCCAGGATTCTTTCTGGAAACTAAAGGAGGCATTAATTAGTGACCGTTGTCTTGTTCATTTTGACCCCGCTAAACCTGTGGTACTTCCTGTGGATGTGTCGTTTTACAGGATTAGTGCTGTGTTGGCACATAGAATTGGTTCTTTTGACAGACCGATCGCTTTTGTCGTCCAGCAGCCTGATGCAGTGGTGCATCATCCCGTTGGAGACTGGTGGTGCGCGCCTGGATGCGGGTGTGCACCCTCTGGCTGGTTTTCTGGTGTTTCCCACTGCCAGGCTCAGGACGAATGTCGGGGTGCGGGTGGGTGCTTGTTGCCAGCCGTTGTATCAGCGCCCGTCTCATCCACTCCAGCATCCGCATCCAGGCCTCACCCCGCCGTCGTTCCCAGCAGCCCTACATGATGATGGTGAGGAGGTTCGGGGGAGAGGAGTGTAGTATCCTGCGATACCGCAAGTCTTAAGAGGAAAACCGCACCACCATACGTTGGCCACCCTGCCGCTGCTGCGTGCGCCGCAGCCGCCAAATGAAGACGCCATGTGAGGTTACACCCCCAAGACTGTGAGCGCCGCCTAATGGGGTAACCGAGGTGAAGAGACTGGGCAGCGGATAATGGTGAACTGTTCAGTTTACAGTATGGGAGTTTACAGTACAGAAGTTCACAGTTTGCATATGGCCAGCATGGAAGTTACTTGCCAGTCATTGCTTGTAAAATGTGTTGTACAACAGCTACCTCTATAAAAGTTGAGTAAACCTATGTTTAACATTCTGTTCAATTGATTCTAATAATTTTTGTGCTTCAGTAGCTGGCTTGTCTTGGAAAGCCTGCCCTTAGTTATGTGGGACCTATTCTCTACCTTAGCCACCTCCTGTTCTCGTTCCTGTTATAGACGAGATCTCACACATACGTCTTTTGGGCAATGTGTGGGGGCAGCTTTTCCTTCATCCAAATCTCCATGATGGTAGATAAGGCATTTTCATGAGGAGGTGGCATGGTTATCCATGCAGTTGATGCAGTGAGGGGAAGGAGGTGGAAAGCCCCTTGTGGGCGTCCACACTATAGGTGATGCATTTGGCAGTATTTTTGCATGACTGATGGGTATTATTGAAACACTGGCAGTGGCACTGGCATTGGTAGCAATGTGTAGGGTTTGGAATATAAGGTCAGTCATAACTAGCCTTGATCTTTGGTGGATCGAATATGCAATCAAAGGACAGAAAAAGGGTACTGGTTGGTCACATGATGCACTGCAGTGATACCCTGATCTGAGAGATAGTCTTTGACTCCATCTTCAATCAAACCATGAAGTAAGTTACTGGAGCAACTCCACAATTTAATAATTAATACATTAATAATTTAATGTATGATGAACCTCCACTTACACAGCTATGAAGAAGTGTGTCTTTAAGTAGACTCCACAGGCACAGATTGTATTTCACCACGAACATTCATCGTTACTTTATTAAACAGCTTCGGCCATTTATGCATATTTCCATTATTCACTACACCTGCACCATAAAATTCAACAAGCACTGGTGAATTTCAGCAGGACAAAATGTTTTGCATATTTCACAATCATCAGGATTGTTCACTAACTTGGTGACAAGTGAAACAGTATATCAACACTGGCAGAGATGTGAAATGTAATTGTGGTGTAGTGAGAGACTGACCAGGAGTGGTTGACCATGAATGGACATCACATAACATAATGCATGGATACAAAGTGCTATTGGTGCTTACTTTAAAAGTGACTATTGCATAAATCAGTGAAATCATGATTTTATAAAAATTTCAATTCCGTTGAGCAGCTGAAACTGAATATACCTCTGCAACAAACAATCTATCTTATTTATAAATGCCATAATACTTAATTTTTTTTTATTCCAGCTAAATGTAATCTAGTAGATTAGGAGGGAAACTGCACTTCTTACAACTCATGAAAGTCCCAAATAATATTATTGAAAATAATTTTAACTGCAGCAATTTAATTTTGACCTTATACATCTTGAATTGATAATTTCCTCATTTTCAAAAATCCTGCAATAAAATGAAGAAGCACAACACCATGTTTAAAAGTATTCATGAAATTCACTTTTTTGAATAAGTATTGACACAATACAAAATAGTTACGGCTTTCGTTTTAGAAAAATTAATTTAATATTCTGTGCAGCCAAAGTGTTTGTTTAACAGCTTCAAACATATACATATTCAACCCTAGAGCCTAGAGCCTGAGTAAGACCCAAGTTTTATACTTCTGGCCTTCCAAGGATCAACAACCTGAAAAAAATCCAAATGAGGTGAAATAGGCAGCATGTATTTACAGCAAAAAGAGATGCACATGATTATCGTATCAATGCAGTGAGAAGAATTAACCCAAAAGTTTTTATTTTTTATTTACATTAGATTACTTCCCATCCCACCGATATAATCATTGTGCTAGGGGAAACTGAAGTAGTAGTAGTAACAGCAAAATAAGATCCAAAGAAATGCTGCAATGTGATATTGTTTAGGCAAGACACACTATCAGGCATTCACAAAAATTTGTAATTGGGTCTTTCATCAACCATCAGACTCACACTCCATGTCTAATGAAATACACTATTAAAAACCTTGAAATACAACAATACTTGATAATTTAAAAACTTATAATACACCCAAAACAAATTAAAAACATTCTCTCTCTCTCTCTCTCTCTCTCTCTCTCTCTCTCTCTCTGTGTGTGAGAGAGAGAGAGAGAGAGAGAGAGAGAGAGAGAGAGAGAGAGAGAGAGAGAGAGAGAGAGAGAGAGAGAATTGTGTACTGAAGTAATTTTAGCGACACAATTCTCCTGATCACTTCTGTATTTCCTGTTCTTACTTTCTTTCAAACATCCCACATATATACTGATTCTCCCTTTCTTATTTGACTAGTCTTAGCTATCTCAAAAGGAGCTGGCATTATTGTACCATATCATTTGGGTTGGTGAGTGCAGAATACTCCTATGAACTTTATATGCAGATGTGATGTACATAAATTACACATTCCAATTGTTCTTATTACTGTTTACACAATAACCCAAAATTTTATCATCGTGCTAGGAATACATTCTGTTTTTCCACTTGATTGAGGGGATAAAAGCATGTCCTAACTTCTTTAGGCATAGCAAATTGTTTAGCTGTTTTATCAGTTTGGACAAAAATTAGTGCCTTGATATGTAACTATCATATTGGAAATGCCAAACTTCACCAACCAGTTGTTTCCCATGTTCTACAGCATAATACTTGCTCTTTGACCTGGTACTGCAACTATTCTGACATAAAGTTAAAGTGAGCTATGATAGTAAATATGTATTATTAACCAGCCATTTAAAAATTTAATGGCCTGAGAATATCCACTCTTACCATTTCAAATGGCAAGTCTACTTCTGATAATCTTTATAATGACATCTATTAATGGCAGAGATTGGCAAATTGTATGCATAATATACAATGCTTGATATACTATTCAATGTCCTGCCTCCACATTTTTCATTAAAACTTCTGACCTATTCAGTGATCATTCATTCTCTGCATTCTGTAAACCACTAGTAAATGATTATCTGCTTACTTTAATTGTTCATCCTTGAAAACTGTAGTGGTCAGTGGACAGTGGACAGATGCAGTCCACATGTGTGGTCTTCAACATTATATCAAAAAAAAAAAAAAAAAAAAAAAAAAAAAAAAAAAAAAAACCCTCATGTTGTAAACTTTAGTTCTGCTCTAAATACTTGACAGTTAGTGGCAGTGGCCTGTGCTTTTTGTCATTCTGCAATACTCCTACTCAGTACTTAAGACCCATATCTTTCCATTTAAGCCATCAACACTGATGTGTTTTCTGCTGGTTTAAGTATCACTTCATAATCAGGAGCGTTTAGTCATACTAAACATTTCAATGTACCATGGTCTGTCACAGTTTTAATTTGTTTCCTCTAATGGCAGCAACAACCACATTTCAAATTTTGTCATTCAATGATTACATTCCACTTTATTCAACTGTCTCAATGCATATGCTCCTGGGTGTTCCTTATTTTCTAAATCCTGTGAGAAAATACATCCTGCCCTGTGTCACACAATAAAATAAATACTTTTTTTTCCACATTTGGAAATACCAGAACTTGAGTAAATGTCAATTCTTGCTTAATTTCTTAACCAAACGCTGAAATCTGGTTGAATAACTCATCCCTTTCCTCTACAAAGTGTTCAAACATTTCTGCAAACCCTTTAATGAACTTCTTATCATTAGAGACCCTTAAAAATTAATCAAGTTGCTTTGTTATGGCAAGAAATCACATGGTGCACCAATCAGACATGGTTTCTAATGAGTCATCCTCATGGCTATTTGTTGAGTTCTCGTTCTAGTCTAGCTTCAGAAAAGATTCAGTGCAGGATGCATAGACATCTATAAATGTATTATAGTTAGTATTACAAGCTTTATTGACTGAAGAATACAACACTCAACTTCTATCTGTTCTTCTTTCTTCTTGCGTTGTCATCTTCTATATAATGCTAGCTGCGCTGAGACCTAGTGACTGTCTTAGTTCGGAGCCAAGCTCTGACGGCTTGTCCAAACACATCTCGGCCTAGATATAGTAGCTTGTAGAGGGCACACATCTCTGTTACTCCCTCCATGTGGTGCTGACATGTGATAGGCTGCTAGTCGACTGCTGCCTTCTCCACAATCATTCTTTGTGTCTGGTGTGTGGTGCTGACTTTACGCCACAACATCCCTCCACCCCAAAGCGCCGAACCGTTGTCATGTAAGGAGCTCAATAACGGGGGAGGAGGGAGGCTTGTGGATGTACTGATGGTCCGGAGTCTGTAGCAGCAGAGAATGTCAGACTACGAGTCAGGCACCGCCATCTGGCCTGAGCTCATGAGGAAATGTCCACCATGAAAACCTCCAAAGAGCCCACATCCATGACCTGGGGCCCAGATGATGATGTAGATGGTGACATCAGTGGCAATGTGGCATGCAGGTCATGTGGGTCAAGGTTTATGGGGATGTCCACTGGAGGCAGAGGCGGCGATGGCTCCGTCTCCATGATGTCAGCTGTGGTGCCATGGAGATCTGCTGCTGGGGTGGCTGCCGAGGTCACGCGGGTGGTGGAGGCTGTGCCACAGGGTACATAACAAGGGCAAATTTGGTTGTGGTGCCTGTGAACTATGCCATCAGGTCCTGAAGTTTCAAACATGTGAGCACCGAAACATTTGATGATCTCGCCCCACTCCCACCGTCTGCAACCCCAAAAAGTCTGAAAAAGTCTGGGTTACATGGAGCAAAGCAATACTTGCATGTCAGTGGCTGCTGCTCTGGGTGGCACGGTGGGTGGAGTAGATGGAGCAGGGTGCAGTGTTGGCGGCCATGCAGAAGTTCGGCCGACGATGAACCTTTTCATGGATGCAAGCGGTAGGAGGCGAGGAACAGTTGCAAAGCTGTCTCCTGTGAGTGCTCTCAACAAAGTTTGGACATTTACTGCTGAAATGTCAGGACAAAGTGTTCCAAAGCACCGTTTGACTGCGGATGAAATGGTGCACTGGTGAGATGCTTAATTCCATTGCGTTCACAAAAGGAGCAAAATTCTTGTGATGTGAACTGAGGGCTGTTGTCAGAGACTATTGGTTCAGGGAGACCTTCCAGACAAAAATTTGAAGACGACACCCTAATTGTGCAACAAGAAGTCATAGGAGACATTGGCTTTGCAAGTTGGTAACCACTAAAATCATCAACCACAATAAGTCACATAGTGTTCCAGAAAGTACCAGCATAGTCAATATGCACTCGTTGCCATGGTGAATCTGCTTTTGGCCACGCAAAAAAATTCTGAGGTGGGGCTGACTGGTTGGTAATGCGCACTGAATACTGTGACATCATCTGTTCGATTTGGGCATCCATACCCTGCCAAGTACAGTGTCATCATACTAATTGCTTAGTGCAAACCATTCCCCAATGTTCTTGGTGAAGTAAGTTCAATACTTCTTTCTGCAAATGTTCCAGGATCAACACACGCGATTGTCCACTGTCATTTGAAATTAGAATGACACCTCTATTGACTGAAAGTTCATTTCTTCTAGCAAAATAGTGATGCACCAGAGAATTTTGAATGTCACATTGTGAACGAGGTCATTCTGTGCGAATGTAGCACAGCAAAATTTGTAAATCAGGATCTGTTTCCATGGCCCGAGAAATTTTCCTATAGTCCAATGGCAAGGATTGTAACAAACTATCTTCCTGTGCATCTATCTGACAACAAGACATCTCAGAAGTGTTAGAGTATTTATCAGGGCCTATTGGAAGACAGGAAAGTGTGTCGGCATTTCCTTGGCAAGTTGTGGGTCTGTACACAATCTCGTACTGATACTGTGATAAGAGCAATGACCAGCATTGCAATTTGTGTGCCGTCTGAGTAGGAATCGGCTTGGCTGGATGAAACAGTGACTGCAATGGCTTGTGGTCAGTGACTAAATAAAATTTTCTCCCATATAAATAGTGATGGAATTTTGTGACACCATACACTATTGCTAAAGCTTCTTTCTCAATTTGAGAGTAACAGCACTGTGTGTCTGTAAAAAGTTTTGACACAAACACTATCAGATGGTCCGTATTCTCATGTCTATGTGACAGCACTGCATCTAAACCATACAATGACAAGTCAGCTTGCAAAAGAACTGGTTTTTCTGGATCAAAGTGCACCAAACATCAATCACTGAGCAATGCATCTTTTAACTGTTAAAATGCACATTGGCATTCTTCTGTCCAAACAAAGTGAACATTTTTATGGCATAGCTGATGTAAAGGGGCTGCAGTTTGTGCTGCATTGGGAATGAACCTAATATAGTAAGTTAACTTTCCCAAGACAGACTGTAATTCTTTCACATTTTTTGGTGCTGGCAGGGTGAGTGGCAAGCAAATGTAATTGCATGGGGTGCAAACCTTGACTGTTTATCATGGGTCCTAGATACTGCAGTTCTGGTTTGAAAAAGTCACACTTATATAAGTGACACTTGTGACCTGCATCTGACAAAAATTGAAATAATTTCCTCAAATTTGCAATGTGTTCTTCTGGGGTACGACCTGACACAACTATGTTATCCAAGTAGTTTGAACAACAAGGCACCCGAGCTGTAAGCTATTCCAAATATCATTCAAAAATTGTGGGCGTGGATGCACTGCCAAACACTAAATGCAAATATTTAAACAAGCCCAGATGAGTATTGACAACACAAATTTTCTGTGGTTCTTCATCAAATGGCAGCTGAATATAGGCATTGGAAAATATATTTTTGAGAAATATTTTCCCACACCTAATCTGTCCATTAAATCTTCTGGTCTTGGCAAAGGATAACTGTCTACAACTGTTTGTGGATTTACTGTGGCCTTGAAATCAACACAAATGCATATGCTACCTGATAGCTTAGGCAAAATTACAAGTGGACTCACCCACTGGCTAGCTTGTATTGGTTCAATTGCACCATTTTATTGCAATGTGCAAAGTTCTTGTGCCACTTTTTTGCATAAAGTAAGCAGTACATTATGAGCTTTGCAAAATTTTGGTTAGGCATTTTCCTTCAGAGTAATGTGTGCAGCAAAATACTTAGCTATTCCTAGTCCTGCAGAAAATAAATCTGGAAAGTCTTTCAGAAACTTGTCTACACTGTCTTGAGCATCACACTTGTGCACAACTAATACATTGTCTTGCACAGTAAAATCAAAAAGATCAAAAGAATCTAAACCAAAAATATTCTTTCCTCCATAAGACTTAAGCACTTGAAATGTCACTGTGTGCATTTGTGAACGATACTCTGCAAGTAGTGAACACAGTCCTAGTACAGGAATTTAATTGCCATTATATGCTGTTAACATTGTTTTAGTGCAAGAAAGGCACAGCGATCCTAACTGTTCATAAGCTTTGTGCTTGAGCAATGTGACTGATGCACCTGTGTCTAGTTGAAATAATTGACATACATTTTTATGACCTGGCATACAACTTGTGCTACTCCGTGTTCTTGATGCTATGAGGGGCAGTTACGGGTTTTGAAAATACTGCATTTATTGAATAACTATCATCTTGTCACTGTTTGTGCCAAGAGGGCAAATTCCTTTTCGTCTGCTTTAAGCAAACTGTTTGTATATGACCTTTCTTGCTGCATCCATAACATTTCACTGACTGGGGCAGACAATTCTGCCTTTTGTGCCATGAGAAACATTTCGGGCAAGACTTCACTTCCTTATTAGGCAAGGCTCTGTGTCTAGTAACTTATTTACGCTTTGAGCAGGCAGGAGGAAATGCATGGCATCCAACCTCATGCTCGCCAGCATGTGACGTCATTACTCTACACAGTGGAATTGAATCAAAGTTTTCCGCTGCTGTGGTACCTGAATTTTACTGTTCCAAAATATGTTCTACTTGATGGAAAGATGGATCTGACATTTTTAGAATCTGCTCCCGAAGTCTGACATCAGTTACATTATAGAAAATAGCATCACGTAACATCACATCTGAATACAAATCTCCACATGAACATTTAAATTTACAGTTCCTAGTGAGACCTTGAAGATCTTTTATCCACTGCCTGTATGTTTGATTTTGACTATTCTTACACTGAAAAACTGATACCTAGTGGCCACTATATCGATTTTCTGTTCATAATATAATGTGAGGGCTCCTATCACTGCATCATATGAAAGTTCAGAAGGCTATGCGGTGGGAAACAGTTTTTTCAGAAGACAGAACGCTGGGGGGGGGGGGGGGGGTCAAAAGTTGAGAGAAAAAAATGTAAATTGACAGTATCTTGAACCTTGTGCACTGTGGCATAGGCTTCAAACTATTCAATTCAGTCCTCTTCTTTTTTGTCATGCTGGCGGAATGGTGGAATTACTGGTAGTGGTGGCTGCTGCAATGAAACTTGTGTATTTTGTTGCACAAGTGCAGCCAGATGTTGTTGTACAGTAGACAGCTGTGAAGTGATTTGTTGGCTCTGAAACTGAAACATCTGCATCAGTTGCTGTGAATCGAGTGCAGGAAGCCATGGCACAGTGGCAGTTGCAGTGTTAGAAGGAACTGACATTGTAAAAAAAAAAAAAAAAAAAAAAAAAAAAAAAAAAAAAGAAGAAGAAGAAGAAGAAGAAGAAACAGTGCAAAAATATAGAAATTGCCGCATAACTCTGTAAGAGAAAGTCACAAATGATTATACCGGACTCGTCAAGACCTGAAGTAAAGTAACATGCAAAATAATGGCACAGCTTATACAATTTAACTTGTTGCAATGTGGGTATTTCTCTGTAGTTTAACACCTCATTGCCATTTGTTGAGTCACTCTTGTCACTATTTCTTGAGTTCTCGTCCCTGTCAGGAAAGGTTCGGTGCAGGATGCATAGACATCTATAACAGTGTTATACTTAGTATTACAAGTTTTATTGACTGAAGAATACAATACTCAACTTCTGTCTGTTCTTCTCTCTTCTGACATTGTCATCTTCTATATGATGCTAGCTGCGCTGAGACCGTGACTACCTTAGTTCAGAGCCGAGTTCTGCCGGCTTGTCCAGACGCATGTTGGCCTAGATATAGCAGCTTGTAGAGGGCGCGCATCTCCGTTACTTCCTCCAAGAGGCTCGGTGCCAGCATGTGATAGGCTGCTGGTTGATCGCAGCTTTCTCCAAGATCATTCTCTTGCGCCTGGCGTGTGGCGCCGACTTTACGCCACAACAGGTTTAGTTCAAGTTTGTGAATCTATGTTACTTAACTTCTTGGTCATCAATCCCTAGACTTACAAACTACTTAAATTAAGTTAAACTAACCTAAGAACAACACACAACCATGCCCCAGGGAGGACTCGAACCTCTGATGCGAACAACTGCACACTTTTCAGCAAGGAGCTGAAGAACTCTTGGCACTCCACCAGAGCACGGATTAGTTTTCACACCTTCCTAACTAACTATACAACCCACACACATTTTACCTCTGTTGATGCTAAGTGATATTTCTCAACTTACAGCATAAAACACATTGAATGTAGCCATTTAACACTCCCTCCAGTCACTCCAACATGCTTTTCAATGTTGTTAGATGACATAATTATGTCATCAAGACAAAACATACTGCTTCTGTTTCAGTCTTCTGAGTACCCCATCCAATAGCCTTTGCAAGGTAGCTGGTGCATTCTAAAGAGCAAGCAGCATCTGATAAAATTGACAGTGACACCATGAAACAGTAAATGCAGTCTTCTGGAACAACACTATCTATCCATCATGGAGAAGTTATCCAAAGTCTCCATTATGTTCGGTATAAGATATTCATAATAGTTCTAGCATTTAGGTGTCAGTGATCATAACAGAAGATCTATTTTTGTTATCATCTGATGATTCCTTTGAACAATAACAGATGCTCCCCAAGAAATTTCATCTTTTCAGTATAAAGAGAAATGACTATATTGCAATTTTTATTTTTTATATTTTATGCAAGATGACCAGCTTTAACACTCAAAGATGTCATCTTCCAGTCTCTGCTACAATTTGCATTTAACTGCATCTTAAAATGCTCCACATATTATTTTGAAAATGTTCTGGTGAATAGTCAAATATAAAATATTGTGGTGGTGGATATTCACACATAAAACAGTAAAATATATAAAATTGAGGTGATCAGCCAGAAATGTGCACTATGGTGGTTCTTTGTATGTATGTCTATTTTACTTTTTTTATGTGTGACTCTCCACCAGCACCATATTTTATATTTGACCATTCACCATAACATTTTCAAAATAATATGTGGAGTGAAACTTCCTGGCAGATTAAAATTGTGTGCCGGAACCGGGACTCGAACCTGGGACCTTTGCCAGTACCTTGCCTCCTACTTTCCAAAGTGGTGGAAGTAAAGTTGTGAGGTAGCATCATGAGTCATCTCCGGATAGCACAGTTGGTAGTGCGCTTGCCCGCGAAAGGCAAAGATCCCAGGTTCAAGTCCCAGTTCCAGCACACAATTTAATCTGCCAGGAAGTTTCAAATCAGCGCACAATCTCCTGCAGAGTGAAAGTTTCATTCTGGAAACATCCCTTAGGCTGTGGCTAAGCCATGTCTCCACCATATCCTTTCTTCCAGGAGTGCTAGTCTTGCGTGGTTCGCAGGAGAGCTTCTGTGAAGTTTGTAAAGTAGGAGGCAAGGTACTGGTGGAAGTAAAGTTGTGAGGCGGCATTGTGAGTCGTGGCGGGATAGCACAGTTGGTAGTGCGCTTGTCCGCGAAAGGCAAAGATCCCAGGTTCAAGTCCCAGTTCCAGCACACAATTTAATCTGCCAGGAAGTTCCAAATCAGCGCACAATCTCCTGCAGAGTGAAAGTTTCATTCTGGAAACATCCCTTAGGCTGTGGCTAAGCCATGTCTCCACCATATCCTTTCTTCCAGGAGTGCTAGTCTTGCATGGTTCGCAGGAGAGCTTCTGTGAAGTTTGTAAAGTAGGAGGCAAGGTACTGGTGGAAGTAAAGTTGTGAGGCGGCATTGTGAGTCGTGGCGGGATAGCACAGTTGGTAGTGCACTTGCCCATGAAAGGCAAAGGTCCCAGGTTCAAGTCCCGGTTCTGGCACACAATTTTAATCTGCCAGTGGTTTCATATCAGTGCACACTCCGCTGTAGAGGTGAAACTTTCATTCTGAATATGTGGAGTGTTTTAATAAGCAGTTAAATGCAAATTGTAGCAGAGACCAGAAAATGATATCCTTGAGTGTTCAAACTGGTCATCTTGCATAAAAATTAAAAATTAAAATTGTGATCTTTGCATTTCTCTTTATATTAATATAATAAGATCATTTCCTATTTTAAGTAAATTAAATCATTTTTTTTCAATACTAAGCATTTTGTACTGCTTCTTGTATAATGGAACAATATTACTCACAAGTATCCTCGGTTGCATCATTTCTATTGCTGATAATAGTCAAAATATTTAACTTCTTACATACAGTAAAACTTATAAGTGTTTTGTCAAAATGTTTTGCCAACATTTCTTTATTTGCAGCATACTATTTGTAAATTATACTATAAGAGACCACACACATAAAAAAACAACTCTTCTAGGGATAGTGTATTGTATGGAAAAACAACTCTGTTTCGATCCATATGCCTTTGCTTTCATATAAGCCTAGAAGTACACCTATTTTTTCCCTGAGGGTCTTTTTTTTTTTTTTTTTTTTTTTTTTTTTTTTTTTTTTTTTTTTTTTTTTTTTTTTCATTCACAATTTAACATGTCAAAAATTACACTTTATTGGAAAACTCTCTTGTTGTAACACATCTGTCCAACACTTCCCACATATGAGGAGCATCATTTCAAATCATATTATGCCCCAAAAAATAAAAAAAAAAAAATAAAATAAAAAAAAAAAAAAAAAAAAAAAAAAAAAAAAACACATAGTTTACAGGAGAAACCAAAATCTTATTTTTAAAAATGTGAAGTTGTGTTTGAGGCGTATTTCTAGAAGCATGCAAAGTGACATGAGTTTCCTATTATGCTCTTCAGATTTAAGGAAAATGTGTTGGACTTAATATTCTTTGATCCAATCATTTATTATATATAAAGGGTGTGACAGAACCGGCTAAGCAGTTTCTATCAATTACTGCTGGGGCTGTGGTGGGCGTAGGCATTTGTACATGGTCTGCCTTTGTTCAGTCATTGACCCCATTTCAGTAGCTGGACTAACGCACATCATGTTTTTGCCATTTGCGCTTATTATGAAAATAACAGATCTGTGATCACTACACAATGAGATTTTCGGTGACAGTTCTACCTTTCACACAACAATGCCGCTCCTAATGCAAACTCAGTTCAGTACTGGGTTTGGCAGTTGGAGGAAACTGGTAGCACACTAAGATACATGACCAATGCAGATCCATCAGAATGTGAGAAAATGTACAGCAGGTGTGAACAGCAGTTCAACAATTGCCGAAACATGCCATTGGATTGGAGATTTCAGACCATAGTTTGAGAAGGATTCTGCAATGCAATTTGAAGTTCTATCCTTTCAAACTAATGATTGTTCAAGAATATGCCAAGCATCAAAATCTGTGTGAGCAAATACTTGCTCAGATCCCTCCAAATTTAGCTTTCAACAGTAGTGAAGAAGCACATTTCCATCTTATTGGGTACGTGAATAAGCAAAACTTTCACTACTGAGGTTAAAATAACCCCATAATTATTCATAAAAGACCACAATATTCTCCTAAAGTGACAGAGTGGTGTGCCATATCACAATTTGGCATGATAGGCCATCACATTTTTGAGGAGGAAGTGGTGACTGTAACAGTAAATCCCACACGTTATGTTCCAATGTTGCAAAATTTTCTGCAACGATTGAACGAGAGTAGAAGGACATGGAATAGGGGATTTGTAGTTCCAATAGGATGGATCTACTGCTCACACATCTAGAATTTCACTTGATGTTTTGAAAGAATAGTGTCAGGATTGCCTCGTCTCTTTTAGGGGTGATGTCAGGGGGCCTGCACAGTCATTTGTAACTAATTTATTTGGGGATATATGAAGTAAAAGGTTTTCAAAAGCCACCCTCACAGCCTACCAGAGTTAAAAGAGTGGATTATTGTCTAAGTTAATGCCATACCATGTGATATATGTGCAATTGCTGCTCAAAACTTCAAGGATCATCTACAACAATGTATTGGTGCTAACAGCCGCCATCTTGAGTGTTGTGTTTGCACGCGAGATGTTTGATGCGGCCACCATGAGATTCCACATGACTAACTGTAGGGGTGCTGCTCTTAAAATAATGCTATGGTAGCACCAACCAGAACGCAGTGCGGGGAATCGTGCAGCTACGAGAACAGTTCTTGTCTAACCACTTCAGTGCATAGATGTATTTGCTTTTCAAGTGTGTTTTGTTATGTATGTACTCCAGAAGTGGAATTAAAGTTCAATTAAAGTTACTACACTTTATTGGCAATGAGGATGGGATTTTCCATCTCTTCCAGTAACGTGAACATTAGTGTTATGGCAACTCTTGAGCAGGTTCTATGTAACTTAATCGAACAGCAACAGCTGCTCACCACTGCTATAAGCGAGTTCGTTTCTGTCCACACCAATGCCCGCCTGTCATCACTGATGATTCCCACATTTCCCCCATATGACGAGATGGCAGAGGACTGGATAGATTATGAGAAACACCTTTGGCAGAATTTCATGGCTTTCAGCGTTGCTGACCAGTAAACTTGTAAGTCTTTATTCCTTTCATGGATATTACCAAAGTTGTATCAACTTTTGTCTTAACTCGCACCATTGAAAGAACCTTCCTCGTTGTTGTTTGATGAAATGTGTACTCTTTTCTCAACATATTTTCAAAAACAGATGCACATTGTCACATCTCAGTTGCATTCTATAGGTGTAAAAAACAGCCTCATCACACCTATTGTGCTTGGGCTACTGAATTACAAGGACTCAGTCACAAATGTCAATTCGTAACAGAAATTCACAAGAAATCATATGCTGACTATATGGTTAGGGATGCCATTTTGCATTTTGCACCGGATAAAGAAGTTCACCAATGAGCTCTTCAGTTAGGTAATCCCACGTTGGATGAAGTATTTTCCATAGTTCAGTCCTTTGAAATCACTCATGCCATGGGAACTCAATTAAAAGCATGGGATGATATCGATGATATACAGTCAGGCTGGGCAGACGATGATGCGCCACATGCTAGCACAAATGAGGATGTTGCCACACATGAAGATTGTCCACAGCATTGGGCGACTTGCCACAGATGCAAAAAGAAGGGACATGTTTTGTGTGTTTGCAACTTGGAAAAAGTGTATGATGTGCATGACGGGGTAGCCGATGATGATTCTGTACTGTATTTAAATTGTGTGTTCCCTCATTCTGGCAGACTTTACCTCATGGTGCAAATTCTGGGAAAGGATGTGAGGATGCTGGTTGATACTTGCTCAGCGGCTACTATTATTAACTCACGGATGTATTCAAAGCTGGGTTCTCCACTGTTGTCAACCATTACATGTCACCTACACACTTATAATCAGCAGAAGATCTCATGTCTGGGTCAATTCAACATAGATATTTCCTACAAATCTGTTGTGCGCACCGTCAGTGTGTTTCTTGTTAATAGCAGTGGCACTGAGAATTTATTTTGGTACAATGTGTTTTTTGGATTCTCAGTAGATGACACAGTGCACATCATTTCTGATTACATTCCTTATGTTCAGCTTGATTCCTTATCAGGGGAATTTTCCACACTCTTTACTCCTAGTCTAGGTTGTGCCAGCAATTTTGAGGCACAAAGTACTCTCACACCTGCTGCTCAACCACGGTTTATTCAGGCGCTATCCATTCCTGTTGCCTTGTGTGATGTGGTCAAATGGGAGCTTAATTGGCTGACTGTTTCAGGTGTATTGCATCCCCTCTCTTCCAGCGAGTTGTCCTCTACTCTCATTATTGTTAAAAACCCAAAGGCAGTCTTCACCTCTGTGGTAATTTCAAAGCATCAGTCAATGCTCATTGCCTTATTGACACATATCCTATGCCTCACCCTGAAGAATTATTTTCCAGGTTGGCCGGCGTCCAATTGATTATGCATCAAATACACTTACCAACCCACATCAGAAGTATTCCCAGATAGAAAAAGAGGTGCCGGCCATTGTGTATGCCTTGAAAAAATTTGGTGTCTTTCTTTATGGGGCAAAGTTTCATCTAACCACAAGCCATTAGTTTCTCTCTTCCATCCTTCGGCCTCACTCCCTGACAAGGCGGCCCACCGCCTACAATATTAGGCTCCATTCCTTTCTCACTTCAATTATGAGATTCATTTCCGACCCACTCCTCAGCATGCCAACGCTGATGCATTGTCCCATTTGCCAATTGGGCCAGACCATGTTTTCAACTGTGTTAAGCTGTTGTGCTTCCAAGTGGAGATGCCGAGCAAAGTTTTTTGACAGATCCATCAACAACAACAGGTTAGCCATGGCTAATGCTTCTGATTCTGTTCTGTGTTGTGTACTGCATTTCATTAAAAGGGGTTGGCCTGATCGTCCATCCAGAAAGGCCTCTGATCCATTGTGAAACTACTTTGCCCTTTGTTTCCACCTCACTGTTCATAATGGTGTTTTTCTCCTCTCTACCGAAGGGGCCTCACCGCGAGTGGTCGTTCTTGCATCCCTTCTGGCTTCTGTTCTCTGTCTGCTTCATCAGAGACACTGGGGTGTCTCAAGCACATACAAGTTGATGCATTGGCATGTCTACTGGCCTGGCATTGATGCGGACATCAGACACATGGTTGCTGCCTGTGCACCGTGTGCTAACCTGGCTTCTGCTTCAAAGGCATCTCTATCTCTGTGGCCTACACACTCACCCCCATGGGAGTGCATACATGTTGACTATGCAGGTCCCTTCCTTGGCACCTATTGCCTTCTTGTGGTGGACGTCTAATCTAACTGTCCATTTGCTGTACGTTGTGCGTCACCTTCCACAGCAGCAACTACCCAGGCGCTATCCAGAATATTTTCCTTGGAAGGCCTCCCTTCCACGCTGGTCTCAGACAATGGTCCGCAATTTACTTCCTCTGAATTCTCTGATTTTTGTACTCAACATGGTGTTATGCACATCACTGCCCCATCCTTTCATCCCAATCAAATAGCAAGGTTGAACACCTTGTTTGTACTTTCAAATCACAAATGAAAAGTTTGCTCACTACTTCGTCCTTTGATGAAGCTTTGTTCCAGTTCCTGGAGTCCTACTGTTTTACTTCCATGGGTGATCTGGATCCACAATCTGGATAAGCTCCTTCATGGTCACCAGCCTCGTACCTTGCTCCACCTTCTTAGCCCACCACCCCATCTGCCAGGGCAGAATCCATACAAAGTTTTTGGAGGCCGCTCCTGTTTGGGTACAGGGTATGGCAGGTGCCCAAAATGGATTCCGTGTCACGAAAATGCCTTTACAGAGTCTGCACTATTGCTGGAGAAGTGGTGTGCCACGTGGACCAACTTCGGCCCTGAGTGACTTTGGCAGTGGGTTCTACAGAAGAACCACCAACACCATCTCCACCGAGAGCTGCTCCCAATGGGGTGGAGGTGCCACAATTTGTTCCATGGTCTGCTGGCACAGCAAGCCAACCACGAGCACAGCAACAGCCACTGACAGATCCTGTACCAGTTACCAACCCAGAATCACAAGAAGACGTCATCATGCATGAGCTCGAACAAACACCTCAGGAAAAGTCATCCTTATCCCCTCCAAATATTCAGCCTCATCAAACACATGGCTCACCAGTCATTCCAATGCACTATCGTGCATCATGTATCCCACAGCAGGAACAGATATCTGGCAGCTCTCCAATGTCTTCAATCATTGCTTCAAGTCATCTTCCCACAAGACTGGGGTCTAGTTGGGGACACTTTCATCCATATGTGAAGGTGCCTCCCAGGGAGTTCACAGACATCTAAGCAGAACACATGGACATTGGCGCTCTTCACACCACCTACAGCAAGTGAGAGCTCCAATCAAAAGGGAAGGAAGTGTTGCGGTTTTGTGCGCGATAATTGACACAGCTGCTGTGAGATTCCACATGACTAACTGTAGGGCACTGCTCTCAAAATAATGCTATGGCAGCACCAACCAGAACGCAATACAGGAAAGTGTGCAACTATAAGGACAGTTCTTGTTTAACCACTTCAGTGCATAGATGTATTTACTTTTCAAGTGTGTTTTGTTATGTATGAATTACAGAAGTGGAGTTAAAGTTCAGTTAAAGTTACTACATTGAGGGCATCATTTTCAAAACTAAATGAATGTAAAAGGGTATATTGTACTTATTTAGAAAATAAAAACATTTTTTTCTTTATACTTCCAGATTTACTTTTTATTGCTCCTTAAAACTGTTTAGTCAGGTCTGCCATACCCAGTACAAATAAAAAATGTTTAATGAGGTAACTATATTAAAAAGCTTCAATATTCCTTGTTGTTATAGAATAATATTAATTTTTAATACAAAATTAAAGTTTTCACAAAAAAAAGAAAGAATGAAAGAAAGAAAGAAAAGAAAATTTGGCTGTACTATGTGTAACATAATTTTTGCAGCCAGTCGACTTTGGAATACATTTTATTACCCAATAATACGATTCTCTAGTATTATATTGAATTCACAATGTCTTTATGCTATAATAATACATTTTTCAAATGTTTTATATAATCTACAAAATGGCCATCCTGTTGGTTTTGCTTCAAATTTGGTACAACGCACCTCCTTCATCCAGGCAACTGCAAGCTGATGTAAAAAGTTCTTCCTCACTTTCACTTCCATAGGAACTGCATCAAGGATGTTAGCATAGAAACCTAAAGCTCTTATGCTCCTCCAACCATTCCGAAAACATTTATGTAGTAAGTTATTCACATCAGTCTTCTTTGCCTCACTCACCCTACTGTATGGTGCAATTACTGGTGGTTCAGCAACACGGCACATTGTTTTTCTTTTTTTATAACTGCCTCAAGCAGATTTAATATCAGACACACACTACAGAGGACTGAATATGATTTGAAACCACAGCTGGTTTTTCAGACAGTATTTACACTGTTAGTGAATCCCATTTGTTACATTTTGACTTCACAGCATGAAATATTGCTATGGAAACTATATAAAAATGTATGAAACTCAATTTTGTCCACTGGTGGATATAATATGATTTGTAATGATGCTCCTAATATGTTATATAGGGTTAAAGTCCACACATCGACTTGGCCAAAGTGAAACACAATTTTTCTCTTTTGAACATAGTATATTACATGATGAGAATGATGTTTTTGTTCATTATCACACTGAAAACATCATTTCAGGACATTTTTTCTAACATATGGTATCATATGCTAATATAGTATTTCCCTGTAGTTATGACCCTTCATTACACCCTCTATGCACACTAAAGGACCTACATCCATACTGGAGGATTACCCAATACTATGACAACTCTCCTTTCATGTTTAACAGTAGCAACCTGATAATGTGGATTGAATATTTCATCTTTAGGTCAACAAACATATTGAATATCATCAAAAGACATAAAATTAAATCTGCTATGATTGCACCATTATACCATGCTTTTGACCATTCTGCTCTGTACAGAGATGATTTTCTTTTGGAAAGATAAGTCTCTTCTGTCTGTTGCAAGGACTTGTGTGGATGATGATCTCGCAAATCATAATCCATTAATCTATGTTTTACAGTAGATACATGAATGCCTTATCTATAATTCTGCTTCAAATAGGCATTGATTTGACATGCTGACCTTTGAAAATCTGATAATGATTGTCTTATAATTAATCTATTTTTTGTTGTTTCTCTAGGTCAACCCTGTCATGATTTGTTCACAGGCTTAGTAACGAGAGAGATATAAATTATCTGTATAGATGAAAATTATGCGATATCTGCTTGTGATTTCCCTTGTTCTAAATCATGTATTACAGCCTCCTGTAACTGTACATGGTACAGACGTTCCTGTCGTGGCTTCATCACGAACATTACCGTCCTTAAAGTCCTTGAACAAGAAGCCATTGTCGTCTACCTGCTCTTCAGGATCGTAGTAAGGCTTCATGCACAGGATGTGAACAATGTCTCTTTGTTTCTTACGTTTCGACAACAGCTCATAATCCTCAACTTCGTATGTGACATCTGACAGGCGGCGTATGAGACGATATGGACCAAAGTATCGCTTCAATAACTTTTCTGACAGTCCAACCTTCCGTACAGGGGTAAAAATCCATACCAGATCTCCTGGGCTGTACACAACAGGTCGGTGCTTGTCGTTATACCGCTGACGGTCCTTCTCCTGGGCGTCCAGTGTCCGTATGCGAGCCAGCTGTCTTGCTTCTTCGACCCTGGTGATGAGCTATTTAACATAGTCATCCTGAGTGTCATCCGGTTGGAACGGGAACAGTGTATGCATTGTCGTCTCAGCTTCACGGCCATGGAGCAGGAAAAACGGCGTGAAGCCCATGGTGTATTGTCTTGCGGTATTGTAACCAAATGTCATGACTGACAGAATTGTATCCCAATCCTTCTGCTCAACATCGACGTTCATCAACAGCATGTCGGCTAACGTTTTGTTAAAACGTTCCGTAAGACCATTTGTCTGAGGATGGTATGCAGTTGTCATTCTGTGGACAATGTTGCTCCGTGACATTACCTCTGATACTAGTTTTGACTGGAATACTTTTCCACGATCAGATATCATGACACGTGGTGCTCCATGCTTCAAAATAATGTCTTCTACAAGGAATTTTGCGATCTCTGGAGCTTCTGCAGTCGGCACAGCGTAACATGTCAGGTAGTCAGTGCACACTATTATCCAACGGTTACCGGTCATCGACTTCAGGAACCTCCCTAAAAGATCGATCCCAACTCGGTGGAATGGAGCTGCTGCCGGCAGAATCGGTACGAGATGTCCTGGAGGTAATTGTGGCACATGCTTCCGTCGCTGGCACTCTTTAAAGTAACTCACATAGTGCTTGACAGATCGGTAGAGACCTTTCCAGTAATACCTGCGTCTGATTCTGTCTAGGGTCTTCACGAATCCCAGATGACCGGATATTGGAGCATCATGGAAATATTTGAGAATAGCTGGCTGGAGATGAGCTGGAACAACAAGTAGCCATTTGGGGCCCAGTGGATCGTAGTTGTTCTTGTACAATGTTCCGTTTATAAGTCGGAACTCTCCATTGGTCGGTTCTCCTTTCTCCAAGGCCTCTATCATTTTTAATAGTGTTGGATCGTCCCTCTGTTCAGCTGTAACATCATCTAATTCAGTGAGAGCTGAAATTTCATTAATGCTGTTGTGTTCCACTAATGGATTCCTCGAAAGGCAGTCGGCATCCTTGTGTTTGCGCCCGTTCTTGAATACCACTGTGACATTGTACTCTTGAAGTCTTAGTGCCCATCTTGCTAGTCGACCTGATGGATCCTTCAAGCTGGTCAGCCAACACAAAGAATGGTGGTCTGACACGACGGTGAATGGTTTGCCGAATAAATACGGCCGGAACTTATTGATAGCCCAGATAACCAGGAGACATTCTTTTTCAGTTGTAGAGTAGTTTATCTCAGACTTTGAGAGTACTCTTGATGCATAGGCTATCACTTTTTTGGCACCTTCCTGAACTTGTACAAGCACTGCACCAATCCCATAGCCACTGGCGTCTGTGTGAAGTTCCGCTTCTGCATTCTCGTCGTACAAGGCTAGTACTGGTGCGGAAGTTAGAGCCTCCTTAAGTGCTCGGAAAGCTCTTTCCTTTGTCTCATCCCAGTAAAATTTGGCGTCTCCCTGAAGAAGTTCTTGTAATGGACGTGCCTTGTTACAAAATCCTTTTATGAAATGTCGGTAGTATGAGCACAGCACGAGAAAACTTCTCACATCACAAATGTGCTGAGGAGTTGGAAATTCTGTGACTGCCCTTACTTTATCTGGATCAGGACGGACACCATCTCCGTTGACTAGGTGCCCCAGGATTTTTATCTCTTTGGCGGCGAAGAGGCACTTCTTTGGATTGAGGCAGAGACCTGCAGCCTGAACACACTTCAACACAGTTGACAGGCGACTCAGATGTTCTTCAAATGTTTTCGAGAAAACGACAATGTCATCTAAATAGCAGAGACACGTCGTCCACTTAAGATGTCGAAGCAAGTTGTCCATCATTTGTTCGAATGTGGCTGGAGCATTACATAATCCAAATGGCATTACTTTAAATTCATAGAGACCGTCAGGTGTAATAAAAGCTGTCTTCTTCCTGTCAGCTTCCTCAACCTCGATTTGCCAGTAACCTGTCTGCATGTCCATAGTTGAGAAGTATGTAGCTCCTTTCAAGCAGTCTAAGGTGTCATCAATACGCGGCAATGGGTAGACATCTTTCTTTGTGACGCTGTTCAGCTGCCGATAGTCGACACAGAATCGCCACGTGCCATCCTTCTTCTTTACGAGGACCACTGGAGACGACCAAGGACTCTCCGAAGGTTGAATAATGTCATCTCACAACATCTTCTCCACTTCCTCCTGAATTATCTGTCTTTCAGCTCGCGACACTCTATACGAACGCTGGCTAATTGGCGGATGATCCCCAGTATTGATAAGGTGCTTTATCATGGGCCGTTTCGTCTGACTTTTCCCCTGCTGAGGTGTGATTGCACCCGAAAATTGGCGTAGTATACCTAACACCCGCTGGCGTTGTTCCTTGGTCAGTCCAGGACCTATTGGCAGTTCCACGTTTGTTTCCTCCAGCGTGTTGTCTGTACTAATAGCAGGGCATGGGTCTTCATTGATGACGTTGAGCTCACCGTCCTGGATTGGTTCAGCTGTCCCGATACACATTCCCTTGGGGATTAATTGTGACTGCTCGTGACAATTTGTGATCCAAAACTCTCCTTGCCCATCGGTAATCCTTATGATAGCCGCTGGTATGTAAATTTCTTTTGTGAGCCTGATAAACTTTTTACTATCAACAAGAACTTCACAGTTTAACCAGTCATCTGTGTTTGTGACTGCAACTCTTCTCATTGTCAACGGCGGTATCGTCACATTGTCAACAACGAATAACTTCCCAGAAAATTCTGTATTACGTGTATCTGGCGGAACAACTTCCTCAATTTGCAGCTCAGATCTTCCACAGTCAATGATAGCTTGGGATGCCTGAAGGAAGTCCCATCCGAGGATGACATTGTGACTACATTCTGTTAATACAACAAATTCAAACAGCTGCGTCCTGTTGTTGATGGTTATTCTTGTGACACAAGTTCCTGCTGGATGGACGTACTTTCCATTCGCGACCTTCAGCACAGTTGCTCCCGTATCACAGAACATTGTCTTCTTTAGTATGCGGCAGTAATTATCCGATAATACAGAAAAAGAGGCTCCTGAATCAACAAGTGCCCGGACAGGTTGGCCGTCGATTATGACGTCGATGAGATTTCCCGACATCTTGGTGACTGTCGTCCATGGAGGATTTACATCTGCAGCGGCCTCAACTCCGTAGATGGTCGCCTCGCTTAGTTTTCCTGGGCACGGCGGCTGGTACCTCTGTATGGCGACTGTGAACGGCTGCGGCGCATCGGCGAGCGACCTCGTCTAGGGTACGGCGATGGGCTTCTTCCCATAGGTCGACTGACTGGGATAGAACTGCTCCGACGGCTGACGTCTTGCAGCAAAATAATCATCGAATATTCGCCTCCTCTCTCTGCAGTAGCGTACGACATGTCCAGGGCGTCCACAGTGGAAACACAGTGGTGTGTTGTCTTCTGTTCTCCAGACGTCTGTTCTTCTGTGGGGCATCATAGTTACTGGGGGAGTTGGCTGTGGTCGCGTCGGTCGGTTCATGAGCTGCCGTTTGGCGGCTGCAGCGTAAGTCAATGCAGGGCGACGCCATTCTTCAGGTCGGGTGCGATTGACGAGGCAGACAGGAGCAAATGTTTGATATACCTCATCCTCAGCAGCATCGGCTACCTAGTGACTGACAGGGCTGACATCCATGGCCATAATCTGATGCTCGCTTGGTCTAATAGTCCCGGCTGGCATGCACTGTTGTAATTCTTCTCTCACGATTTGTCGTATGAGAGAAGCCAAGTCCTGCTGGTCGTCCACAACGGCCATAGGGACTACATTTGTGAGTCTGTCATACTTCTTGCGTCCAACCCTCCTTTGTTGCACCACTTGATGAACTCTTCTGTCGTAGTGACGTCTTTTATCAGAAGAGCTTGGTACATATCTTCTGCAATTCCCTTCATCAGGTGCGTGATTTTGTCCTTTTCAGTCATGTTTGGATTGACTACATTACACAGGGCCAAAACACTCTGTATGTACGATTGTGTCAGCTCACCATGTCGTTGGGTCCGGTTCTTCAGTTGTTCTTCCGCCGAGCGGATATGTCGCTGGCGGTCTCCAAACGTCTTCTTAAGTTCTTCCTGGAACGTCTCCCAGTCATTCAACTTGTCTTCGTTGTTTTTGAACCATTGCTGGGCTGTCCCATCCAGGTAGAAATAAACGTTGGCCAAGCACATCGTATGATCCCTCCTGTTGTACTTGGCGACTCAGTCAAACACTTTTAGCCATTTGTTGGGGTCCTGTCCAGCATCTCCAGAGAACACCGACGGGTGTCTGATGCGCAGCTGGCTTGTTGCTGGTTTCGTCTCCATCGTTCTTCTGATAATACGGACTTTTGGAAGGATGTACTCGGTGTATCCCTTGTATTCCGGTTCCAGTCCGTGTATGCGACGGCTTTTACGTTGCCTAATCGGAGCCACGGTGATGCAGCTGTTGCACAGTGTACCCGGCGCCTCTACCAAACAATGTCACGTTGCAATGGAAGTAGGCTTGACTTCGAAGGCAACTAAACACAGCACTTATACTGAAAGCACGTTTATTACGAACTCAACATACACGCAGCACTGACTGCCTCCCAGGCAGAGTGCTCTGCTATTTATACACAGACAGAATTTACCAGAAATTAGAAGAACAGTTAACATAAGAAACAAGTAGAATTTACAAGTGAACATAAGAAAGATGTAGAACCTTCTGGAATTGTAAGTTACAAAGAAATAAATTTTTGCCGGTGGGCGGGATTGAACCGGCGATCTTCTGCTCTGCAGTCCGTGATGCTATCCCCTGCGCCACGCCGGCAGTTGGTGTTTGTGGTCTCTCGCGGCATTATTGCCTTATTTAGAAGACACTTACCTAGACTCATTGACTCTGCTATGTTATAATAAACTGCCACTGACCTACACCCTTACCCACTACACTTGATTTGTTTGTGTAAGTACTGCCAACATTTGAGATCAATCACACTATGTAAAAACAGTTATCAGCACTACTGTATAATTAACTGACTTTCCTATTGGTGCTTGACAGAATATGGTGAAATATTACAAAGGAAAAAACATCAAAATGTTCTGCAAATAATGTTTGTTTATTTTCTCAGTCACTAACTGGTTTTCTGCTTCAGATTATGGACAACTGAATGACACAGACACACATAAAATATGTAACTTACAAAGATATCAAGACAAAAGACACAAATTTTGACACTGGACTGTATTACATTAATTGTTTACATAAATAACTTTGTTAACTAAAAATGGAAACTATGTTGTTCATCTTGATACATTTAACAACTGCTGAAATATTGTCATGCTGAATACTTCAGGTGGGTCAGAATTCGAAGGCTGGGTCCTTAATAGAGCACATCACTTCACCCTTAGCAGCAGCACAGCAATCTTCGATGCTGACCACTGCACCACACATTCTGTCAGAAGATTTGTGGCTTTGGTCCCCTTCCTGAATGAACAGCAACCTCCTGTTAGGTTTCCTTTGGAGCCAGCTACAGTGTCCTGGATATTGATTTTGTCATGGGTCTTATGTAGGGCAATTTTGGAGAATCTTCCATTCTAACTGCATGCCTTCCTTTCAGTGATGATGACTAGTGACAGACCCTCCTGTTGTGGCATCATCATTATCATAACACTCTTTAGAGTCTTTGAACTAGAAGCCATTTCTACCTATCTGCTCTTTGGGATTATGGTAAGGCTTCATACAGAAGATATAAACAATGTATTTTCAGTTTTGATGTTTTAAAGATGGCTCAGTCCTCAACTTCATATGTGGTATCTGACAGGTGGCATATGACAAGATACAGTTCAAAGTATCACTTCAGTAACTTTTCTGATAGCCCAACTTTCCGTACAGGAGTAAAGATTCATACCAGACCTCCTTGTCATTATACCACTGATGGTCTTTCTCTTGGGTGTCCAGTGCCCTTATGCCAGCCAGCTGCCTTGCGTCTTCAACCATGGTGATGAGTGTTTCACATAGTCATCTTGAGTGTCATCCAGTTGGGATGGGAACAGCTTATCCATTGTCATCTCAGCTTCACAACTACGGAGGAGGAAAAACTGTATGAAACTAGTGCTGTCTTGCCTTGATGTATTACAAGCAAATGTCATGACTGGCAGTATTGTATCCCAATCCTTCTGCTCAACATCAAAGTACATAGACAGAATATCTGCTAATGTCTTGTTAAAACATTTTGTAAGACCATTTGTCTGAATATGGTAGACAGTTGTTATTCTGTGGATAATATCTCAATGTGACGTTACCTCTGATACTAGTGGAATACTTTTACACAATCAGATATCCTCACACGAGGTGCACCATGCTTCAAAATGTCTTCTACAAGGAATTTTGCAATCTCTGGAGCTTCTGCAATCATCACAGGTTTGGTGACAGCGTAATGGGTATCTCTCTCAACAACAACAGACGCCTCCTCGCGATTATATTAGGACTTTGGGAACCTCCCTAAAAGGTCAATCCCAATTCACTGGAATGGAGCTGCTGCAGATGGATTGATACCAGATGCCCTGGAGGTAATTGCAGAAAATGCTTCCTTCACTGGCACTCCTTACAGTGACTCACATAGGCTTGATAGATCAGTAGGGACCTTGCCAATAATACCTGTGTCCATAAGTGGATCCAAGGGGGTGGCAAAAGGTTGTTCGTCGCCCCCCCCCCCCCCCCCAGCAGCTCTTTATATATATATATTTAGAATGCGAAGGTAGCATGCTATCACTGCACTGAGTTTTCAAAACTGTGAGACTTTTGATTGATTAGGGCTTGGGGTTAAAAGGGGTGGCCAGTACTAGTATCTTTCTACTGAGCCAGAGTTAAGCTGACATTCTGACAATGAAAAATTGTCTTGCCGCAACTCCCTCCCCCCGTCCCCACCAAACCCAGCAGGCTGTCCTGGATCTGCTCCTGCCTATTTCTGATGACCGGATATTGGAGCATTGTGGAAATACTTGACAGTAGCTGGCCAGAGATGAGCTGGAATGATCAGTAGCCATTTGGAGCCCAGTGGATCATAGTTGCTCTTATACAGTGTACACGTTCTAAGGCCTCTATTATTCATGCTGGATCTTTCCTCTGTTCATCTGTAATGTCACCTAACTCAGTGAAGGCAGAAATTCCAAGCACACTGTTTTGTTCCATTCATGGATTCCTTGAAAGGTAGTCACAGTGTTTGCACCCATTTTTTGAATACCACTGTACCATTGTACTCTTGGAGTTTTAGTGCCTATCTTGCTAGTCGATCTGATGGATCTTTCAAGCTAGTTAGACTAAATAAAGATGTGATCTGTCATTATGGTAAATAGTTTGTCAAATAAATATGGCCAGAACTAGCTTCCGGTGTACAGAAGCAGCTGAGAGAGCTAAATACGAAAAAGTCTGCTCGTACAGATGGAATACCAGTTCAGTTTTCAAAGAGTATTCTGTAGCATTGACTCCCTACTTAGCTTGCATTTATCGTGAATCTTTAATTCAGTATAAAGTTCCTAGTAATTGGAAAAAAGTGCAGGTGACTCCCGTTTATAAGAAAGGAAAGAGAACTGACCCACATAATTACAGACCAGTATCATTGACATCAGTTTCCCATAGAATTTTGGAGCATAGTCTCAGTTCAAATATAGTATATTTCCTTGAGACAGTAAAGCTTCTTTCTATGAAGCAGCACAGGTTTATGAAACATTGTTCATGCGAAACTCAGCTTGCCCTTTTCTCGCACAACATCTTCTGAGCCGTGGATGAAGGGCAACAGGCGGATTGTGTTTTTCTCGATTTCAAAAAGGTGTTCGACGTGGTAGTGAGCTTCTTGATGCAGTCACATCTTTCAAATATCTAGGTGTAACATTGCAGAGTGATATGAAATGGAAAAAAAAACATGTAAGGACAGTTATGAGTAAGGCGGACAGCTGACTTCGGTTTATTGGGAGAATTTTGGAAAGATGTACTTCATCTGTAAAGGAGACTGCATATAAAATGCTTGTAAGACCACATCTTGAGTATTGCTCAAGTGTTTGGGACCCACAGCAGATCAGTTTAAAGGAAGACATAGAAGCAGTTCAGAAGCAAGCAGCTAGGTTTATTACTGGTAGTTTCAACCAATGCGCGAGTGTCATGGAAATGCTCTGGCAACTCAATTGGGGATCACTACAGGAAAGACAATGTTCTTTTCATGAATTTCTGAGGAGGAAATTTAGAGGGCCAGAATTTGAAGTTGAGTGTAGTACGATCTTGCTGCCACCTACTTACATTTTTCATAGTGATCACAAAGACAAGATAAGAGAAATTAGGGTTCATACAGAGGCATATAGGCATTCTTTCTTTCCTCGTTCTATTTGGGAGTGAAAGAGGAAAAGAAAGCCTAGAGGTGGTACGGTGGATTGCGGAGTATGGATGTAGATAACAGCGAAGCATTCTTTCTCAGTTGTAGAATAGTTTATCTTGGATGAGCACTGCACCAACCCAATAACCGCTATCATCTGTGTGATGTTCAGTTTCCAAGTTAGCGCCTCCATAAGTGCCCAAAAGCTCTTTCTTTCATCTCATCCCAGTAAAACTTGGCATCTCCCTGTAGAAGTTCTGGCAATGGACATACCTTGTTACAAAAACCTTTTATAAAATGCCAGTCGTATGAGCACAGCCCAATAAAACTTCTCACATCATGAATGTGCTGAGGATTTGGAAATTCTGTGACTGCCCTAACTTTATCTGGATCAGGATGGACACCATCTCCATTGACTAGGTGCCCCAGAATTTTTCTCTGTTTGACTTGGGTTGAGGCAGAATAGCAGTCTGAAAACGCTTCAACACAGTTGACAGGTGGCTTAGATATTCTGCAAATGTCCTTGAGAAAACAATAATGTCATCTAGGTAACAAAGACATATCATCAATTTAAGATGTCAAAGCAAGTTGTCCATCATGCATTCAAATGTGGCCAGAGTATTACATAGTCCAAACGGCATGACTTAGAATTCATAGAGGGCATCAGGTGTAATAAAAGCAGTTTTCTCCCTATCAACTTCATCAACCTTGAGTTGCCAGTAACCTGTCTGCTTGTCCATGGTTGAGAAGTATGTAGCTCCTTTCAAACCATCTAATGTGTTGTCAATGAATGGCAATGTGTAGACATCTTTCTTTCTGATTTTGTTCAACCACCAATATCCTACACAGAAATGGTATGTGCCACCCTTCTTCTTCACGAGGATTCCCAGAGATGATCAAGGACTCTCTTACGGTTGAGTAATGACATCATGCAACAACTTCTCCACTTCCTCCTGAATTATACATCTTTCAGCAGCCGACACACTATACAAACACTGGCTAATTGGTGGATGATCCCCAGTAGTAATATGGTGTTTTATCATGGGCCATTTCATCTGGTGCTTCTCCTTCCTGGCCCTGAATGCACCTGTAAACTAGTGTAGTATGGATAACACCTGCTGACATTATTCCTGGGTCATATTGGGCCCTATGTGTAATTTCATAGTAGTTTCCTCTAGTGTGTTGTCAGCAGTAACAGTAGGGGATAAAACTTCATCGACGACATCCTGGACTGGTCCAGCTGTTTCAGTACACATTCTTTTGATATGAGTTGTAATTGCTCAAGAAAATTAGTGATCTGAAGTTCTCCTTGACCACCTGTAATGCTTATGATAGCCGCTGGTATGTAGATTTCCTTTGATATACTGATTAGCTTTTTACGATCGACAAGCACTTCACAGTTATACTAGCAATCTCAGGTGCTTACTGGAAATCTTCTGATTGTTAACGGTGGGATCTCAACATTCTCAACAGTAAACAATCACCTAGGTGAGTACATGTTATGTGTACTCATTGGAATGGCTTCCTCAATTTGTAGCTCAGATCTTCCACAGTCAATGACAGCCTGGGATGCCTGAAGGAAGTCCCATTCAAGGATGGCAGTATGGCTACATTCTGTTAAAATGACAAATTCAAATGGCTGCATTCTGTTGTCAATAGTGATAGCTGTGACACATGTCCAGAGTTTCCATTGTCATCCAGCTTCACCACCATGAAGCAATAAAAACAGCGTGAAGCCTGTGGTGTCTTGCCTTGCTGTATTATAAGCACGTCACTACTGGCAGTATTGTATCCCAATCCTTCTGCTGAACATTGACATACATAGACAGCAGTCCTGCTGTCTGAACACACTTCAACACAGTTGACAGGTGGCTTAGATGTTCTGCAAACGTCCCTGAGGAAACGACGATGTCATTTAGATAACAAAGACATGTCGTCCATTTAAGATATCAAAGCAAGTTGTCCAACATGTGTTCAAATGTGGCCTGAGCATTACATAGTCCAAACAGCATGACATTGAATTCATAGAGGCCATCAGGTGTAATAAAAACCATCTTCTCCCTGTCAGCTTCATCAACCTTGATTTGCCAGTAACCTGTCTGCATGTCCATATATGAGAAGTATGTAGCTCCTTTCAAAATGTCCAAGGTGTTGTCAATTGCTGGCAGTGGGTAGACATATTTCTTTGTGATTTTGTTCAGCAACTGATAGTTGACACAGAAACACCACGTGTCATCATTTTTCCTCACAAGGACCACCAGAGATGACCAGGGACTCTCTGAAGGTTGAATAATGTCATTGTGCAACATCTCCAAGACTTCTTCCAAATTATCCATCTTTCAGTTGGCGACACTCTGTACAAACACTGGCTAATTGGTGGCTGATTCCCAGGATTAATACAGTATTTTATCATGGGCCATTTCATCTGGCTCTTCTCCTGCCTGGCCCAGAATACACCTGAAAATTGGTGTGGTATGGTTAACATCTGCTGACATTGTTCCTGGGTCAGACTGGGCCCTATATGTAAATCCATAGTAGTTTCCTCTAGTTGTCATCGGCAGCAACAGCAGTGCATTAGTCTTTGTCAATGACATTGAGCTCACCATCCTGGACTGGGTCACCTGTTCCTATACACATTCCTTTAGGAAAGGGTTGCAATTGCTCTTGGAAATTAGTGAACCAAAGTTCTCCTTGACCACCTGTAAAGCTTATGATAGCCACTTGGTGTGTAGATTTCCTTCATTATACTGATTAGCTTTTTGTCATTGAGAAGCACTTCACAGTTCAGCTGGTCATCTCGGCTGCTGACTAAAACTCTTCTCATTGTTAATGGTGAGATCTCAACATTCTTGACAGCAAACAACCTTCCAGGAGAGTTTGTGTTATGTGTACTCGATGGAACAGCTTTATCAATTTGTAGATCAGATCTTCTGCAGTCAATGAGAGCCTGGGATGCCCTTCATCAGCCTCAGTAATATCCAGGTCAACTACATAACATAGGGCCAAACACTCTGTATATACGCTGAGTTGACTCACCATGTCATTAAGCCCTGTTCTTCAGTTGCTCTTCCAATAAACGGACTTGTTGCTGGTGGTCTCCAAATGTCTTCATAAGTTCTGTCTGGAATTTTTCCCAGCTATCATGCATATCCTTTTTTTTTTCAAACCACTGCTGGGCCATCCCATCCAGATAGAAATATACATTTGCCAAGCACATAATGTGATCCCATCTATTATACTTGTTGACTCGGTCGAATCCTTTCAGCCATTTGCTTGGGTCCTGTCCTGCATCTGCAGAGAACACCAATGGGTGTCTGATGTGCAGCTGGCTAACTGCTGTTTTTGTATCCATAGATTTTTTGATGACATAGACTTTTGGACATATGTAGGCAGTATGCCCTTTGTATTCAGGTTCTTGTCCATGTAGGTGACGGCTCTTATGCAGCCTGATTGGAGCCATGATGATTCAGATGTATTGCAAGGTACCCAAGGCCTCCACCAGAAAGTGTCACATTGAATACTGCAGGTGGTCCAGAATTCAAAGGCTGGTCATTAATAAAGAACAACACTTTACACTTAGAACACGTTTATTGCTAACACAAGCATACACTCAGTACAGACTGCCTTCTGCTTGGAGTGCTCCACTATTTATTCATAGAAAGAATTTTCTGGAACTTACAAGTACATTAAACATAAGAAAGCCAATGACTGTGCCGCAGTGGATGCACCGGCTCCTGTTAGATCACCAATGTTAAACACTGTTGGGCTTGGCTAGCACTTGGATGGGTTACCGTCCAGGTCTGCTGAGTGCTGTTGGCAAGCGGGTTGCACTCAGCCCTAGTGAGGCCCACTGAGGAGCAACTTGATTAAGGAGTAGCAGCTCTGGTCACAAAAACTGAAATAACGATCGGGAGTGAGGGGCACTGACCACGTCCCCCACCATACCGAATCTGTTGACGCTTTCGGGCAGAGGATGACATGGCGGCCTATCAGTATCCAGTTGGCCTCTCGAAGCCTGTAGGACAGAAAGAAAACATACAAAATACTTAGAACATTCTAGAAAAGTAAATAAAAAGAAATAATTATTTTTCTGTCCTTGGCAGGATTTGAACTGGGGATCACAAGTGCAGTAATCTGTGATGCTAACTACTGCACCGGGCATTCTGTTGGAAGACCTGTAGCAATACTGACGTGGACATGGAAGAATCAGTGCTCAACTGGGGAAAATGGGGTGCAGGCACATGAACTTAATGTCCCAACTTAACAGACTGGCATGGGATACAAGTGCAAGCACATGTATAACAGTCCTGTTGGATACCAGTCCAGACTAAATGAATGAGGGCAGTAGACATACAGATACTGGAGTGTCCCAGTTCATGCTATTAGTCAAAAACCAGTTTGCAGAAGGCAGTGAAGAGGTAGGAGTGGCCACAGTCTCTGGAGCCATCAGCCTGCGAAGGGTTAGAAAGGAGATACTAACAAATATACTGGTATGTGCCAGGGACATGGTGGAAATGGATAGGGACTGATGACCCCACAGTTAAGTCCCATAAGCTTTACAAACATTTGAATATTTGAAACATTTTGTGGAATTGAAAGACAATATTAGAATTTGGATGTCTGGCATAAAGAAGCTAGTGTGTCATTAGTGGCATATGTTTTTGTGAGGGCCAAGTGATCTAGTAAGGTGCTGAGGGTGCACGTATGAGGCATGACAATGTTGTTGACACCAGATACACATTGAATATCAGTAGCAACCATACATACTCCTGCTGATAGAACTGCCAGTGCTTAAATTTGGTCACAGTCTTTCTGACAGAAACATGTAGTGAGGGAGCAGCTGTCTGTAAAAATGGTGAATGGCTATCCCTTAATAAAGAAGTGGAAGTACTTCACTGCCTCCTAGATGGCAAGCAGTTCCAACTGTATGTGGCCCACTTGTTTGAGGGCTTAGATAACTTAGCCAAGAAGGCTAGCAGCTTCCAAGTGCCCCCAATGAGCTGTTGAAATACCGCATCAATAGTGAACAGGCTTGCATCGGCAACAATGGTGGTGGATGAGGGCAGGTATCCTGAAGGCCACATTCTGAAGAGGACAAAGGCAGTAATAATTATCATTTTTCAGTTTTCTCCTGTGGGACTGGGAACAGCATAGAAGCTTTACACAGTCCATCTTAATAAATACTCAAAGGCCAAACTTTTGTCACTGTTGCTACATAAGAGAGGAAGAGAATAGTATTTGGGTATGGTTCTTGCATTAAGCCATTAATGACCACCACTAGGATGTCATGTCCCATCTTTTTTAGGTGTGAAATGCAGTGTGGACAACTAGAGTATTTTAGACAGGTGAAGGGTTCTGGCTGTGACAGATGCTTCAATTTCTGTTTGCACAGAGTTGTGCTGGGCTGGTGGAAGAGAGTGGATGCAACAGTGGACCAGAGAGTCAGTGGGATATAGTACACTGTGTCATGGGTAGGTAGTGGGTATTGGGACTGTAGATGGATAAAGGGAGCAAAGTAACAAATCTGTTTTATGGTTAAAGTGGGAGTCAGGGTATGTGTTGCAGAAGGTAAATCAACCAAACATGACATCATCTAGGTGATGTTGTATGAGGCCGGAGAGAAGATTGAAATGGGATAGGTCTGTACTAGGACTGAAGATCGAGTCAGTGACATTGACCACAGTGTAGGTCCATAGAAACTCTTTACCAACAGTCAGTGAGATTGGCCACAGTGTAGGTCCATAGAAACTCTTTACCAAGGCTGAGGTCAATGCGATAAGTATGAGGTACACAGATACATCAGAAATGTAGCAGTGAGAAGCAAGGGGGAAGGAGGCTGAAGAAGACAGGAGCCTTTCCAGAGAGTTTGACAGGTTTAAGTCGGTATTGATGAGGTAGGATATAGGCAAGTTAGAGAAACAGTGTCATGGAAATGATGCACGAGTTGGGGTAGAAATCATTTTAAAAAAAGGCAATACTTGTTGTGGCGAGATCTATTTGAAAGATTTCTTCCACCAGCTTTCTCTTCTGAATGTGAATATATTTTGTTATCATCCATTTAACTGGGAAGATATGATCAACAGGATAAAATAATGCAAATGAAATAAAAAAGGTGAGGATGGAATGGTAGAGAAATATTATGAAAGTGGTTCAATGAACCCTCTGGCAGACACTTAAATGTGATTTGAAAAGCAAATATGTAGATTTAGACGAACACAAACAGGCAATGGAAAACATCTGAGCAACTTGGTGTGCCTACCATTTCTCAATGACTACATATGGGTGCCATGAGCACAGAATGTGACAGTTAGTGGCACAACTGTCAAATTGGCTGTGATGCTAGCTCACATGCCCTGCACCACCTGGGTGGGTGGGCTTGCCAGTAAAAGGGTGGGGGAGGGTGGTAGTGCACCAGTGTGGTGTACACTCACCATGGAGACAGGGAGACAGTTTTGTGAGCCACATGTGTAGTGATGATGTGCTATGCTGGATGGAGGCAGAAGAACAGATTGGTGCACACAAGCTGCCATATGTACTATCAGTCTAAAGTTACACATCACTCTGGTATCATACATGAATACATATTTTTATTTTCAGTGTAACATTCTTTCATACCTTTCATGAGTTTTTATACATCATGGCTAAATAACTGAGAGAGTAGCTGACAACATTTATAGTAGTACTATATTAATAACAAGGCAAAGCAAGTCATTCATTCAGTGAGGGAGTATTCCCCCACAGATTAAAAATATCAGAAGTGATACCTTTCTTGAGAAGCAGTAATAGACACACAGTTGAAATTCTTTGCCATATCACTCTCTCACCATTCTCTAAGCTGATGAGACTTTAACCCTTAAATGCTTGATTTTTTTTTTTTTTTTTTTTTTTTTTTGTAATTGAAAAAATGTTAATGATTCTATTAAAGTGTGTTAAAATACAGAAAAATAATTTAAAAAAATTCAATATTTGTGTCTGTTAGTTACAAATTAATGGTTTGTAGCTAATCAGCTACATAGAGCATTCAGGGGTCATTCGACATGTGACCTTACATAAATTGGTTTTTTGTCATTAAGCTCCAGTGCAAAAATGAACATGGCCTATACACACACATAGAGGCTTCTTAACAGATATAAAGCAAAAATTAAAATAAAATTTAAAAAATTGCACCTACATTTCAGCAGATTATGAAAAAAACAACAATTTATTTCCATACAGCATAGGATTAATTCAAAATTTTTCAACTAATTTTGGGTCAAACAATTCCATCATATTGCATATGAAATGCTTTACAGCAATTTTTATTTTTGTGATAGCATAATGAAACTACACTCTTTTCATATAAATCCAAGTAGATCCACTACATCCGGGAAATTTGCATCTCTGCCTCACTTCCAAGTGAGATTGAAAATTACATACTTAGTCCTGTCTTACATCCTTTGGTGACAGTTGTGCTATTGGTCCTTCTGCTTCTTTGCTTGGATTTGTTGTTCCATTTCATTGCTTTGGCCCCTTCGTTTTGCTGCAGTGTAAGCAATCTGACATAAACATTCACCAATGTACATGCAAAATTTGCTTAGGTTTGTAGTTTTATGATTCCCTTTATGTTCTTCTACACTTTTGTACAAAATTCATGCAGTTACTATGCCCATGTCTAGGAGGTGGTAGAATATTTTAAGATGCCACTTCTGAGATCTCATAAAAATTCTGTGTCTGTCAATGATTCTGTCTAACAAATCTACACCTCCCATGTATTTATTTGTTGCATAGCTTTATCAATTTTGGACATGACACTGACTCTTGTTTTCATTTTCTTTTTGTATCTGCAACCTCCCCCACAGGTTGGTTTCCAGGAAGAGTTGAAACAAGAAGAACAGTTTTGTTGTCTTTGCATACAACATTGGAGACTTCAACTCCTTCAACTGTTGACACATGTTCAAAACACATACCTCTTTCCAATTTCTTTAAATCTTCTTCTTTTGGAAGCTTGAAATTTGCCTTCAGGTTTCATCTCACAGTCCCAAGGGAATAAATACCATGTTTATGTAAGTAAACTAAAAGTGGCATCATCATCATCATAATTAGAGACGGATTATGCCTTTTAGCATTCAGTCTGGAGCATAGTGGCTCTAATAAAATTCCTCCATGATCCTCTATTCAATGCTAACATTGATGCCTTGTCTGATGTTATGCCTTTACTTCAAAATCATTCTGCACCGAATCTAAGTACTTTCTTCTTGGTCTACCTCGACCCTCCGCTGCCAAGCTCAAGAGTCTCTTAGGTAACCTTGCTTCTTCCATGCGTGTAACGTGACCCCACCATCTCAGTCTGTTCGCGCTAACTGCTTCATCTATGGTGTTCATTCCAAGTTTTTCTTTGATTTCCTCATTATGGACATCCTCCTGCCACTGTTCCCATCTATTAGTACCTGCAATCATTCTTGCTACTTTCATATCTGTAACCTCTACCTTTTGAATAAGGTAACCTGTATCTGTGGTGTTGCACAAGTCTGAAGTGTGCGCCACATACTTTCGCGGCGTAGCGCCATGCAAGCACGGCGCGGCGTTCTTACGACGTCGGCCACGAGCGCCCTCTGCTGCAACCCCACTCGTGGCCACCACTGAACTGCATCAGTCACTTGGTATTAGGACAGGAACTAGGACTCATCAGTAGGCAGGCCTCTATGTAGTTAAAGTATGTATCTGCATTCCACTAGTCTGCTGCCCTCCAAGTTAAGTATTGTATTAATTCTGCAAAATATATATCTTGTTCTAATCTAGCTTAGTGTTTCTAGTTTCTGCTGTCCCACTGGCTGGTCACCTCAGACTCTGTACCCGCACACGCGTGCATCCTATTTCCCTGTGTCAGTCTCTCTCTTCTTGCCCACTGACACCTAGGACAACCGGCGGCAACCAGACACAAAAGTGGCAACGGGGATGGTTTACAAAAGTGGTGACGAGGAGTGATAGAAGAACCTTGGACCAGCCCGCTTGCAGCAGATAGCAGCAGTCGGAGCATGCAGAAATTGTTCCCGCCCACCCAACCTTATTATAAGAATTTTGGGGGAAGATATTTTGTTCCGTGTTTTGTGGACTTTTTTTGTTGCAGATCGTCCTCTTTCATATTGCATTTGTGTTTTGTTATAAGTTACTTGTATGCGCGGCACCTAATTGATCAGCATGGTCACTACCCGGAACCCAAACTTAATGGATACTGTTCAGTTACTGACAGCGCAAATCACTCAACTACTCCAAGCGGTGTCACAGATGGCGGCACAGGCAGCAAACCAACAACAGCCGTTGCTTCAGCCGCCCACATCTGCCGCCTCACCGCTTCCTACGTTTCGACAGTACGATGAACGTGAGGAAGAATGGAGCGATTACTTGGCACAATTTCACAATTTCTCATCGTGGCTCCTCAACTTACAGGTCAGACAGTTAAACATACGTTCTTATCAGTGGTGGGCACTAACACCTTCGTATTACTGCAGAAACTTTTCCCCCACGCATCTCCTCGTGATCTAGAATTCGATCAAATTGTAGATGCACTGAATGCTCATTATGAGAGAAAAGTTCTCCTAGCCACGGCACGGTACCGATTTTTCAGACTTAAAATATCACCGGAACAGACCCACAAGCAATGGATTATGGAATTGAAGGGCTTAACCCGCAAATGTAAATTTACTTGCTCTTGTGGACTTTCTTATAGTGACGTGATGTTGAGAGATGCGATCACACAGAACATTTAGGACCCCATAATGAGGGCAGCGATTCTGAAACAGTCTGACCCCTCATTAGACAGTGTACTGCAGCTTATTGAAGCGCATGATACCTTTGACTTAGCAGATGTAGAAATGAAAAGCCACAGTGTTAATTCAGTGCGCCGCAACGGATGGTTTCCTAGCCGCAGTTCTCATTCGGGCCCTAGTGATTCTTATAATTCTACCGGCCATGCTGAACAGTCAGTGAACAGTAGCAAGTTTAAAGTGCGACACAAAGGTTGCTCCATCATGTTAGAAATAGTACTGTGAAAAACGTTTGCCAACGCTCATTTCAGAAAAATGTTCATAAGTCTTGCCATTAGAAACAATGCTTTGCAGAGTGCGAGAACAGTTCATGCTGTCAATGTCATACTTGCTGTGGACTTGAACAGTGCTTCTCTTGAATCTCAAATGCAAGAAAGCTTTGCGCCTACGGCAAAACTGTGTAGTGAGCCGCGTAGCAAGCATTGTTGAGCACGTAAATCTGTGTAATGGAAAAGGGTTCGGGACAAGCCAAATAACTATGTACAGTGCAATCCTGTAGTGAACCTAGTGCCTTCTGTAAATTCTCATTGTAATAGTACCCAGTACTGTGTAGCTAGTGACAGTAGATTTGATGTAGCTACTCAAAGTAATTTTAATGCAGTAGTTAGTGAATCTGGGGTAGCCTCGCATTGCGCAGACGCCGATCCGGCGGTAGTGCCATCTAGGTACAGTGATATTAATCTGCTGTGTGCCAATTCTGCGCCGCATCTTGCTTCCGTACGCAGCCCACGCATATGCAAGTGCAGCAAACAAACTGTAGCAGACGTTGCCCACGTTCGCACACCTGTCAAGCACCACAAGCAAAACTTTTTGTGAATCTTTCCATAGAAAATAAGACTGTGCAATTTCGGCTCGACACTGGTTCCGCTGTTACTTTAATGAATAAAGACACATATGAACTTCTGGGTTCGCCAAAATTGTCACCGTCTCAACAAGTGCCAACAGCATACTCAGGACAAAACATTCCCGTGCTGGGAACGTGTAGCGTGCCCGACTCTTTTCAAGGTGTTACCAAAACTGCAGCTTTTGTTGTTCTTCAGACCAAATCTACACAGAACATTTTTGGACTAGATGCATTTGACTTGTTTGGCTTATCAATTCAAAGAGATGTGCTTCAAATTTCGTCAGTAGTGCCTCGGGGCAAAATCACTGCATTGTGTGAAAAATACAGTGACTTGTTTTTGCCGGAATTAGGCTGTGCAAAAGCCTTCGTGGGGCATGTAACTTTAAAAGAATCTGCAGTACCAAAATTTTGTAAAGCTAGACCAGTGCCTTTCACCCTTCAGGATAAAGTTGCTGAAGAACTTAAATGTTGGCAGGATAGTGGGGTGATTTCTCCTGTTTCTGCGAGTCAGTGGGCCTCGCCTTTAGTGATTCTAACCCAGCTGACAGGAAAACTTAGCCTCTGTGCGGACTTCAAATCAACAGTGACCAGTCAAACAACTGTAGACACTTACCCCCTGCCCCAACCTGAGGAACTTATGGACAAATTAGGGCAGTCTCGCTTCTTTTCCAAGACTTATTTAGCAGAGGCATACTTACAAATTCCGCTTGATGACAAGTCAAAAAAGTTTTTCGTCATTAATACTCACATGGGCCTTTTTCAATTTCAATGCCTACCCTTTGGCAGTTCTTCCGCCCCCACTATTTTTCAGAGTTTTTTGGAACAGCTGACAGTTTCTGTACCATGCTGCTCGAACTATTTAGATGATATTGTGGTCTCAGGACGCACAGTTGAAGAACATTTATCCAACCTGGAGTGCCTTTTCAAAGTGTTGACTGCAGCAGGTCTACGTTGCAATAAAGCAAAGTGTTCGTTTTTTCAGACTGAAATAGAGTACCTAGGCTATGTGATTACTCGTAATGCCCAAGGAATCCATCCATTCCAGTCGCATCTTCGAGTGATCAAAGATTGGCCTCCACCTAAGAATGTGCACAAATTGCAAGCAGTAATGGGAAAGCTGAACTATTATTTCAGATTTATTCCGAATGCCTCTCAGATTGCAGCTCCACTGCATTGCTTACGTAGGAAGAATGTTCCTTTTGTTTGGTCTAAAGATTGCCAGGTTGCCTTTGACAAATTAAAGTCTGCACTACTCAGTGCTGCATGTTTGATTCCCTTTGACCCACAGAAGCCTGTAGTGCTAGCAGTGGATGCCTCGTCGTACGGTCTGCGTGCAGTATTGTCACATCGTATTGGATCTCACGATCGGCATATTGCCTTTGCGTCCAAGCTACTGACGCCAACACAACAGAATTACAGTCAGATAGAAAAGGAGGCCTTAGCAATCATTTAAGGTGTCACAAAGTTTCATCATTATCTCTATGGCAGAAAATTCTATTTGTTGACAGACCACAAGCCTCTCACGTCGTTGTTCTCACCCACAAAGCAGATTCCTCCACGAACGGCACAAAAGCTTCAGAGATGGTCCTTGATACTGTCTAATTATCAGTATGAGATATTGTACTGACCTACCACTAAACATGCCAACGTGGACACACTTTCCTGACTTTTGGTTGGCCAGGATGTGTCATTTGATTCTTCGGGAAATGGTATGTTATCAGATAGACTCCATAGATGCTTCCATTGTCACAGACTTCTCTTTGAACTCTCGTCGGGTTGCAAAGGAAACAGCTGCGGTTCCGGACCTAAGTGTGGTAGCACATTTTGTTCGCTATGGGTGGCCTGCCAGAGCCAAAGAGATTGAGCGGCCTCTGGTTCGACGTTATTTTGCACAACGTCATGCATTGTCTTTAAGTCAGGGTGTTCTGTTGTTACATACCGACAACGACCAAACAAGAGTGATTGTTCCTCATTCCCTGCAACGAGAAGTGTTACACCTCCTGCATCAAGGACATTAGGGTATTGTTCAGACAAAGCAACTGGCCAGACATCATTGTACCTGGGTTGGTATGGACGCCCAGATAGAAAGCATGACGTCACAGTGTACAGTTTGTGTGGAGCATCAGGCAGCTCCTCCGCAAAGTTTCTCGGACTGGCCACACCCCAAGGGACCATTGCAACGTTTACACATTGACTTTGCTGGATCTTACTGGAATACATGCTGGTTAATTGTTGTAGACGCTTTCAGCAAGTTTCCTTTTGTGATTGCCATGAACTCAACAACGGCGTCTAGTACAATCAGTGCCTTAACATCTGTGTTTTGCATCGAAGGTTTGCCTGAAACTATTGTCGGTAACACTGGACCTCAGTTTGTTAGTGCGGAATTTCAACAGTTTTGTCATGTGAATGGCATTCAGCATATCACCACCGCACCTTTTCACCCTCAGTCCAATGGTGAAGCAGAACGTTTTGTTCGAACATTCAAGTCTCACATGGAAAAGATGAAAGGTCAGCACTCCAGGCAGCAAGCTCTTCACATTTTCCTGTCTACGTATCAGTGCATGCCACTTGATGGGCCGTCTCCTGCTGAGCTGCTACACGGCCGCTGTCACCGCACTCTCCTTCACCTGCTGCAGCCTCCCACAAACCGAATCCGTTCGTATGGCGCTTCGCGTTTTCAGGTTTCTACACTGGTGCTGTACAGGGTGTTTGCTGGAAAGAAGAAATGGATGCCGGGCACCATTCAGCGCGTGCTTGGTCGCAATATGTTTGTTGTATGTTCTTCCACAGGGTCGGAGCTGCGGCATCACGCAAACCAATTGTGCCTGCACAGGCCGCGCCATTCTGTCTCTGGTTTCTTGATTCCAGACCCAGTTCACCGCCAGGGAGCACAGCCACATGGTTCGCCGCTGGGCCCAGCATCCCCGGATTACGAGATCGTCCCCGCTGTCGCCGCCACAGATAACAGCGTCACCGAGAAAGACTCTGGGACCATGCGTACCCTCGCTGTCTGGACCACGCACCTCAGAAGATGACCTGCTCCCTCTGGGCGGAGGTGTGTACCCTTCCCATCGTTTTGGGTTTTCCGGGGGATCGCAAGGTGGATACTGTGGCGCAGACGGCGTCTTGATCCCAGCCTCAACTACGACGCGTGCTGCGCTGCCATGAAACAATGGCGCGGCATTCTTACGATGTCGGCCATGAGCGCCCTCTGCTGCTCGTGGTCACCACTGAACTGCATCGGTCACTTGGGATTAGGACAGGCACTAGGACTCATCAGTAGGCAGGCTTCTATCCAGTTAAAGTATGTATCTGCATCCCACTAGTCTGCTGCCCTCCAAGTTAAGTATTGTATTATTTCTGAAAAATATATATCTTGTTCTAATCTAGCTTAGTGTTTCTAGTTTCTGCTGTCCCACTGGCTGGTCACCTCAGACTCTGTACTCGCACACGCGTGCATCCTATTTCCTTGTGTCGGTCTCTCTCTACTCGGCCACTGACACCTAGGACAACCGGCGGCAATTGGACACAAAAGTATCCACACAACTTTCACTCCCATGCAACAAAGTTGGTCAAAAGATAGAGTGGTGCACTGCTAACTTAGTCTTGGTACTGACTTCCTTCTTGCAGAAGAGAGTAGATCTTAGCTGAGCACTCACTGCATTAGCTTTGCTGCACCTAGATTCCAATTCTTTACTATGTTGCCATCCTGTGAGAAAATACATCCCAGGTACTTGAAACTGTCTACCTGTTCTAACTTTGTTCCTCCTATTTGGCACTCAATCTGTTTAAGTGGCAATGATGTGTAATTATTGTCATAACAAAGTTTATGATTTACATTTCTTTGCAGGCAAACAAGAGTATTTGCATTGGATCTTAAATCATCCTCCCCAGGAAATGTTCTTTCAGGGCAGTTTTCATCACCAGTGAAAATTTTATAATCATATGCATAGTCTGAGACTCCAATGATGATAAAAAACTTATACCCATATTTAAGTGGCTTATTTGGCTTATATTGTTTGAGATAACTCCTGGTTTTGGTGCAGCACATTTTTTCATTAAAAGGCACACATTCTTCAATAGGAACTGTCTGGAATCAAGATATAGCAGGTCAATGATACACCTCAACTTGAACAGTCTGTCATGACCATTTTCTTCAGGAGGAAGCATGTTACTCTTGTTACTGAAATGAAGAAATTGTCTGATCCATTCAAAATTACTTACTGTCATTGTACTCCAAATTACTTTATTCCCAATAACAGTAGGCCATCCCAAAAATCTTGTTTGTTAGTAACATTATACAATGGACATTACAATACATATACCAATAATATTCATAGATGTGTTTTAAATTTACAATGGATCATGTGCATTAAAATTTTGTCAACCTACCGGGTGATCAAAAAGTCAGTATAAATTTGAAAACTTAATAACTTATGGAATAATGTCGATAGAGAGGTAAAACTGACACACATGCTTGAAATGACATGGGGTTTTATAAGAAACAAAAAGGAAGTTCAAGAAAGTCCGACAATGGTGCTTCATCTGATCAGAAAAGCAATAATTAGAATAACAAATTAAGACAAAGCAAAGATGATGTTCTTTAAAGGAAATGCTCAACATGTTCACCATCATTCTTCAACAATAGCTGTAGTCGAGGAATAATGTTGTCCTAGGTGTCAGTGGCCGAGTAGAGAGAGACCGACACAAGGAAATAGGATGCACGCGTGTGCGAGTACAGAGTCTGAGGTGACCAGCCAGTGGGACAGCAGAAACTAGAAACACTAAGCTAGATTAGAACAAGATATATATTTTTCAGAAATAATACAATACTTAACTTGGAGGGCAGCAGACTAGTGGGATGCAGATACATACTTGTACACCACAGTGATTAGACCCAGGATCACCTATGGGGTGGTCGTGTGGTGGAAGAAGGTAGAACAGCAGGATGATGCTTAGGAGCTTGGTAACGTGCAGAGATTAGCCTGCTTAGCCATAACAGGCGGAATTAGCAGCATACCAACTGCTGGGATGGAAACCATGCTGGATATGCCCCCATTACACCTTTGGGTCAATATGGAGGCAGCAGCTGGAGCATACAGACACAAATCTGGCAACAACCGGAACTCTTTGGGATATCCAGAATCACACACTAAAATAGTGAGTTAGGTTAATATAGGAAAGGTTGGGGAAATGCCAGCCGACTATATTATAACCCCAGACAGCTTCAACAAGCCTTTCAATGTAACAATTGGAAGTAGGGAGCAGTGGGAGAAAATAGTTCGACACCGTACGGGGGATATTGTCTGGTTCACTGACAGGTCAAAATCAGACCAAGGTGTTGGGGCCGGGGTATATGGGGTGCAGCCAAGACTGGAGGGCGTCATCTCTCTAGGAAAACTGGCCTCAGTATTCCAGGTGGAAATCACTGCCATCAGGGCATGTGTGGAGGAGAATTTGTGTAGGTTCTACAAAGATCGTAGCATCTATATCTATTCAGACAGCCAGGCAGCCCTGAGATCACTGGCAGCTCCTGCAACAAGGTCTAAAATTGTTGCAGAATGTCACAGGGTTCTAGTGGAGCTAGGGGAAAGCAATAGAGTAAACCTATTGTGGGTCCCTGGACACTCGGGGATTAGAGGCAACGAACATGCCGACAGATTAGCCAGGATGGGGGCAGAGACTCCATTTATTAGACCGGAACCTGTCCTGACAATCACCAAGGCAATGATCAAATTGGAGCTACGTAACTGGCTCAGAAGACAGCACGTAGAATATTGGACCAAAGTCCATCAACAAAACCATGGCAAGGTAATGATGCCAGAGCCATGTTTTAAAAGAAGCTCTGCAATCCTGGGTCTGAACAGGAGAGAGATTAGACACATGGTTGGATTGCTGACAGGCCATGTGAATTTCAAAAAATACGTATGTACAATGGGAATAACAGAAGAGGACCCTAAATGTAGGATCTGTGATGACGGTGATAAAACTGCGTCACATCTAATCTTCGAATGCATTGCATTGGAGAGTAAAAGGCACAGAATATTTGGGACAACCAGACCCGAAGAAATTGTGTCTAATAAAGAACTGGTTAAGGGGCTCCTTGCACTGTTCAAGGGCATTGGTTGGCTTTACTAGATATACAGGGAGCGATACCGCACAATAAACTTAGTTTCGGTGCAGGCAGTGGCGGGTTGGACCAAGACTGTTTTGGCTTCCCTGGAAAAAATCAATCAATCAATCCCAGCGAGTACACAATCAAGAGATAAGTAATTACTTGTGAGTGAGCAGTCTAACGTAACAGTGTCACTATGTTTTCAGAACAGGAACAATGGAGTTGGATCAAGACTGAATGTGCCAGAGGTCATACAGCATGAAAGTGTCATCAAGTTCTTCAAGAGGAGTGTGGGGAATCAGCATTGCCATACAGAACAGCGGCACTTTTGAATGAAGGTCGGCTAACATTCCTTAACAGTATTACTGTTTCTGTTTGGAGCATTACCTGTGACCAGCTTTGCAAATGAAATAGAACATTTTCTGTGCAACCCACCAATCATTTTGCATGACAATGCGCGGGTGCATACAGCACAAACTGTGGCTGATCTGTTCAGTCAATGGGACTGGGAAATACTGTATCATCCACCATACTTCCTAGGCGTAAGTCCTTGTGACTTTGATTTGATTCCAAAGATGAAGGAACTACTTCATGGCATTCACTTCAGAACTGTTCCAGAGATTTGACAGGCAGTAGACTGCTCCATTCACACCATCAACAGAACAGGCTCTGATAATGGTATACTATGCCTTCCACATCACTGGCAATGTGTTCTACACAATGCTGGTGATTACTTTGAAGGACAGTAACAGGTGCAAACATGTAACGCTTTTGTATTGCTTGTGAATAAATAGTTGCCACTATTTAAGTTCCAACTCTCATATATATTTTTTTGCATTTATGTAATAATAGTAATATTATGAATACAAACATCATTTGGTTCTGTTCAAAAATTCATCAGTCTTTCAGGTTCCTCTTAAAATTATCTTTATTTGTAGATTATTGAAAATGTGTGTTCCTGAGTAGTGGACTCCTTTATGAACTAAAGTAAATGCTTTTTAGTCATTGTGCAGTTAATTTTCCTTCCTAGTATTATATTTATGAACTAAGCTGTTTATTGGAAAAAGGGATATATTATTTATGAGAAATTTCATTGTGAATAAATATACTGAGAGGCAGTAGGTAATATACCCATTTCTTTGAAGAGGCTTCTACATGTCTGTGAATTTACTCCACAAATAATACGTATTACATGCTTTTGGACTCTGAAACTTTTGCTTGACTTGCAGTTACCCAAAAATATTGTATCATATGACATTATGTAATGAAAGTAAGCAAAGTATGCAAGATTTTTTATTTTTAAGTTGTCATGTCTGATAACACTCAAACTGCAAATACAGATTTGTTAAGTTGTTTCTGCAGTTCTGTTATGTGCTCCTCAGAACTGAATGTGTTATCAAGTTGTAATCCCAGGAATTTAATACTGCCAGCCTCTTCTATCTGTAATGTCATGAGTTCGCTTTACGCCATTTAATTATTTTCATGAAAGTATAATTGACAGGCCTTCCTAGAACTATCATAACCACTAAAATGTTTTGTTTTTAAAGATTGTATTGTGGAAGTTATTTCTTGTGGTGAAGTGAGTAACATATTCATGTACCTGAAGTTATTTGTAAATGCTAGTTTTAGATATTCAAAGGCATTATTTACTTACCCTTGTTTTGATGTTAGTAATGTGGTGCCTCATTTAATCTTTAAAGTGCCCATCCAAGACGGCTCAATTATTCTTTGATGTTATATTTATTCTTTGGTCTTTTGTCAGCCTTCATGTGAGAAATGTTGTATTGTTGTACTGTTATAGAATACAAGTATTACAAACAATATAACCTTGTTTAGTGAATTGTTTTGAAGAAACTAACAGGTAATGGGCCCAGGCTGGAACCCAAGGTGAAATCTAGAACATTAAACACTGAAAGAAAACCATACTAGACAGAAATTTGTGTTTGGATAACAGGATCCCATTGTATGAAATATTTGCTATTCTTTGTGTTTTGTTATTCTAATTTGTGTTTGGTCTTTCATTTTGAAAGAAATAGTTTAAGTGATTTTATACCTGTGAAATTGGGTTTCCAAAAAGTCTTCAAATGCAGGTTTCATGAAAACCATTACTCCAGTGGTAGACAAACTAATAGGCAAGGGCGATTTTAATTTATGAAAGTTTGGAATGAAACTAATCCGGACGAGTGAGAAATTGTGGGACTATGCCATAGGTGCAAGTACTGCTACAAATGCAAAGAAGGATACTGATGCATGAACATTTATTCTTTTGCTTGTGGATAAGTCTTTGTATGCACATGTTGAAAATATGACAAAGGCAAAACAAAATTGGGATACCCAGGAAAACCCACTGGCTTATAAAACTAAACAAGGTGGATAAATCCTTCTGATGATTTGTTGGACACTACATTATCAAAATTTGATGGAAATGTTCAGAACTATGTAACTCATATTCTGGATGTATCTAACAAACTGCAGAACATGGGCGAAGCAGTTGATGGACTACTGTGCTCATTATGCTGAGAGGTTTACCAAAAGTTTGTCTACCTTACCGGATGGGTATAGAGTCTAGTACTATGTATGAAAATTTCACTTTAGACAACATTAAAGAAAAATTACTAAATGGAAGTATGGAAGGATGCCTTAGGTTGGATAAATGTGGTGCTAATAGGGTATTAATCACAAAACATTGTAAGAAGTCACGGCAGAGTTTCCCCAAAGATAAATAAGAAAAGAAAGGAATAAAGTGTTCCAATTGCTGGAAGTATGATCCCTTCAAGTCTGAGTGCTCCCAGAGATAAGAATCATGTAAGAAGAACTTAAAATGGAACAGACAATTCATTGCTTTGTCCACTTAGTGTTTCTTATTTCAATCACAATGAATGGATTATTGATTCTGGAACATCTTCACATACAGAGGAGGTTTGTCCTATTGGTGCAATGGAGCAATGAACCCCACAAAAACATTGGACTCTGAGAAAAATTTACAGTATACAACAATGTTAAACTTTAAATAACCTACTCTCCCACCTTATTCATGGATAATTATTTAGTAACATATGTGAACCTCCCTAGAAACATCTGCAGTAAAGTTTGAAACTGGTGGTCAGCTCTTCCAGGTCTGCTTCAGCATTTGCACAAAATCAAGTTCTGCACCATTGGCAAGTGCTTTCCAGCCACTGAGTTCTGTGGTGAGAGGGAAGAAGGGAGTGGGGGCTGGGGATGCCTCCTATCCTGAGAATTGGATCAACGCTCCTTTGTGTATCCACGAAAGCCTCCACTTCCCCTCCTGCTGCAGCACCTCAACAGCATGCAGTTCCTCTTCCTTCCCCATTCCACAGCCAACACAACACACAAATAACAGAATCATAAACTAATTCATGTCGACACTCTTCTGTAGCATGATAATTTCACTTGTTGTCATTGATCCCTGTTAGCAGTTAAGCTTTTTAAATTTCAATAGTAAGTAGAATCTAGTTACCAATGACAGACAAGAGTGTTCTGTTATTTGTTGCAGTGAAGTTATCAACAATGTGACCAGCTTTTACAGCTGGCCACGTGCGGTGGCATGAGTATTTGATATGCAGTTGTGAGTTTGAAGACCTGGGTGGCAGTTTTGTAGAGTCTTAATTGTAAAGTTTATATTTGTAATAATACATTGCAGAGACTAAGGGAGACTAATTTCAATTCTCTTTAACTTGAAGACAAGCTTCATATCAATGACCTAGGAAGACAGACTCCAGATATCAAGTTAGTAAAAGAAAAAAAATTATAATAAAAATAAAGATATTGTAATAACTTTCAAACCAGACATTTATAGAAAAGTAGATTGGGCAAATGGTTGTGAAACTACAAACAGGTTGTTCTGTTTTCCTTGTCCTCTGTTTGCCAAAGAAAATTCTGTGTGTAAAACAACTTGGATGCTAAACTGAGTTGATGATCTCAGACATTTAACACAGAAGATAAAGAAATTTCTGCATCACATGACTCTGAAGCTAGAGCACAACATTTTAGGAATATATGATATTAAACAACAACTGAATAATGCTTTCGGGAAGTCTGTTCTTTTTTTTCTGTTTGGTATTTTCTTATCCATCTCCCTTTGAACCCTCTTCCTAGAAAGACCTACACAAACTGCCACTGAGCACATATGACTTCAAGAAAGGAATGAATTCAAGATTTTATGCCTGATAATTGTGTGGAAAAAGTTATAAAGTGTGCTGATACTGTTGAATTTGTAAGTGAAGATAGAGGAAATGTTATTGTAAATTCACCGTATGTTATTCTTGTCCCTGGATTAGCTGCAAATTTGTTGGCAGTTTTTGCTTTGGTATAAATATTGTTTCTGACATAGATGGATGTTAAAAGTTAAAGCAGTCAACAATCCGAAGATTGGTTTGAACACCACAGTGGTTTACTAGGCATGGTCCTGTTTGGAGGTGGCATGCCGTTGCCTTCCTCCGACCTTCGAACTGACTTACCCAGCCAGTTATAGGGGGACCTACAGTTTAACGTGGGTTCCGAACCAATGTAAGTTGTTCAAAAGAGGTGATCTATTTTGTTCTAGTACAGAGTCAAATGGACTTTATAAACTGAAAAATGTTGTACCCATGTTGTCAGATGAACAGAAGAGAGACAAACTTGGGACATCTGTGACTCTGAACCTATGGATAAGTGTCAATTGTGTGTTAGTCAAGATGTCAAAAATTCCATTTCCTAAAGCTGGGGGACAATGGGTAACTGAGGTGTTTCGCTTACTTCATATGGATTTATGTGCTCCGATGGAGGAAATGTCACATGGTATGGCTAAGTAGATGTATTTACATTTACAGCAGGAGTACACTCTTTTATTTTCTCAAGAGCAAAGATCAAACATTTGAATTCTTCGTGAGTTTAAAACTTGGGCAGAAACTAGGGTTAGAGCAAAAATTAAGGATGTAAGATTAGATAATGGTAGTGAATTTGTTAACTCATTGAATAATTAAGTTTGAATCATTTCTCAGAGTGAATGGGATTGAGCATCAGATTAGTGTACCCTACAGTCCAGAACAGAATGGTGTGGTTGACAGGGCTAATAGATCAATTTGTGAGATGGACAAAACATGTTATTTGACATATTGGGCAGAGGCAACAATACAAGTGTTTATAACAAGAATCAATTTCCTTGCTAAGACTCCACAAGTGTTATGGAAGGAAAAAAGTATCTTCTTTGAACCATTTGAAAGTGTTTGGTTGTTGAACCCTTATCCATATACCAGATAAACTTAGAACGAAATGGGGTGCAAAGGCAAAGAGACTTATTTTTGTGGGTTATGGTTCAATGACTAAGGGTTACAGATTACTCAGTGGTAGACACGGAATATATTGATACTCCTAAAAGATGATAAACCAGTCAGAAGGTCAACCCAGGTACCAAAACCCAAGGAATATCCAGATTATGTAAATGATTTTTCCAGTTTGGGAGATGATCCCATGAATTTGGATGATGCTATGCCAAGGGCTGACAGGGAAAAAAAAAAAAAAAAAAAAAAAAAAAAAAAAAAAAAAAAAAAAAAAAAAAAAAAAACAGAACAGAATAAAAACCACGAAAGAAGAAATAATGAGCTTTCCGGAGAATGGTGTTTGGAAACTTGTGGATCCACTGACAACTAGAAGTATGGTTGATAACAAGTCGGTATTAAAGTTAGAAGGAAGTGCAGATGGTACAGCACTCTATCAGGCTAGATTTGTTGCTACAGGATTTAGCCAAAAGTTTGGTATATATTATCATGAAACCTTTTCACCAGTAGTGAGATGTAACACTCTTAGAGTACTCATCAGTTTGGCTGTACATTTGGATCTTGTGATTTATCATTTTGATGTAAAAACTACCTTTTTGTATGGAGATCTGAAGAAAACCATTTACATGAAGCAACCAGATGGTTTTACATCAAAAGGCCATTTATGGTTTAAAATAGCCTGCTAGACAGTGGAATGAAAAGGCAAAAAATGTGCTTTTAGACCTAGGTTATGTTGCAAATACTGATGAGGATTTGTGTTCATTCAAAAATCAGGTAGGAATGTTGCAATTGTTGCTTTTTAAGTGGATTTTTTATTTTATTTTATTTTTTTATTTTTTATTTTTTATTTGTTGATAACAGGAATATGAAGGACAAGTTATATCAGGGATTATCTGAACATTTTGAAGTCAAAGATCTAGAAGAAGCAAAGTCATATCTGGGCATGTTTATAACCAGAAACTGGAAGGAAGGTAATTTAAAACTTGACTGGAAGGGTTACATTGCTGATGTGCTGAAATGGTTTAATATGCTTGAGTGTACTCCTGTAAGAACTCCTATGGAATATGGATTAAAGCTTTCAGAAGTGCATGGAGACAAGATTCATGTGTCATATCAAGAAGTAGTGCGATGTTTGCTGTATATCAGTATAATAACAAATTTACTAGTGAGTATTGGAAGGTAGCAAAGAGTGTCCTTTGCTATCTTAAAGGCAATAAGCTATGGCCTTGTGTTCAACAAAGAAGATATTGAAGATCTGTGCGTAATAGGTTTTGTTGACTTAATTTTGTAGATGATTTGACAACAGGCCTGTCACAATATGGAAGTGTTTTTCTGTTAGGGAGAAATTTAGTTTCCTAGGAGAGCAAGAAGCTAAAGGATGTTGTGACTTATACTACTGAAGCTGAATATGCTGCTTTGAATTCTGCAGGCAAAGAAGCAGTATACTCAAGACAGCTAATTGGGGGACTGCTAAATGAGAAGCATCAAGGTCCTGTAACAATTTTGCAAGACAACCACAATTCAATTAGACTGTCACAAAATCTAGGCCGAAACATGTTTGTGTTAAAGGGCATTTTATTTGACACTGCGTCAAAAGAAATGAGACTGATGTACTAACTAAGTCACTTGCTAGACAGCAGCACACAGGTGGGAGCTAAATCTTCAAATATAATTCAAGAATCCCAATGCAGTTTCAGGATCATCCACAAAAACTTCAGAAGCCTAGGAAATAAGCATAATGATTTAGATGTCTTAGCATTTGTTAATAAACCAGATGTTTTAGTTATTACTGAGCACTGGTACCCCAAAGAAAAAATTTCAATTATGCTCCCATTAATGATGAATCTGTGCTCATCTTACAGTAGACTGAACACGTCTGGTGGAGGTGTTGCAATATTTGCAAAATGTGGTAGTAATTTTTGTGTCATAGATCTAAGTTCTTTAAGTGTCGAAGGAGTCATTGAACTGTCTGCTATAAACTATAGATAGGAAAGGCAACATATTATTATTGTTGGGGTTTGCAGGCACCACTCTGATTTGATTTGATTTGATTTTTCCAGGGAAGCCAAAACAGTCTTGGTCCAACCCGCCACTGCCCGCACCGAAACTAAGTTTATTGTGTGATATCGCTCCCTGTATATCTAGTAAAGCCAACCAATGCCCTTGAACAGTGCAAGGAGTCCCTTTACCAGTTCTTTATTAGATACAATTTCTTCGGGTCTGGTTGTCCCAAATCTTCTGTGCCTTTTACTCTCCAATGCAATGCATTCGAAGATTAGATGTGATGCAGTTTCATCACCGTCATCACAGATCCTACATTTAGGGTCCTCTTCTGTTATTCCCATTGTATGTAGGTGTTTTTTGAAATTACCATGGCCTGTCAGCAACCCAACCATGAGTCTAATCTCTCTCCTGTTAGGACCCAGGATTGCAGAGCTTCTTTTAAAACATGGCTTTGGCATCATTACCTTGCCATGTTTTTGTTGATGGACTTTGGTCCAATATTCTACATGCTGTCTTCTGAGCCAGTTACATAGCTCCAATTTGATCATTGCCTAGGTGATGTCAGGACAGGTTCCGGTCAAATAAATGGAGTCTCTGCCCCCATCCAGGCTAATCTGTCGGCATGTTCGTTGCCACTGATCCCCGAGTGGCCAGGGACCCACAATAGGTTTACTCTATTGCTTTCTGAGGCTAGTTTTCCTAGAGAGATGACGCCCTCCAGTCTTGGCTGCACCCCATATACCCCGGCCCCATGCCTTGGTCTGATTTCGACCCGTCAGTGAACCAGACAATATCCCCCGTACGGTGTCGAACTATTTTATCCCACTGCTCCCTACTTCCATTTCTTATACTGAAAGGCTTGTTGAAGCAGTATGGGGTTATAATATAGTCGGCTGGCATTTCCCCAACCTTTCCTATATTTACCTCACTCACTATTTTAGTGTGTGATTCTGGATATCCCAAAGAGTTCCAGTTGTTGCCAGATTTGAGTCTGTATGCACCAGCTGCTGCCTCCAAAGGTGTAATGGGGGCATATCCAGCATGGTTTCCATCCCAGCAGTTGGTGTGCTGCTAATTCCGCCTGTTATGGCTAAGCAGGCTAGTCTCTGCACCTTACCAAACTCCTTAGCAGCAACCTGCTGTTCTACCTTCTTCCACCACACGACTGCCCCATAGGTGATCCTGGGTCTAATCACCGTGGTGTGTATCCAGTGCATACCCTTGGGGCTCAGGCCCCAATTTTTGCCACAAGCTCTCCTGGTACTTACTAAATTACCTTTTGCCTTGGAGCAAATATTCCTAATGTGAGGGGTCCATGTCAGTTTCTCATCTAGGGTAACCCCTAGATATTTCACTGTCCCCTTACAGGTAGTGCTTCATTGAAAAGCTTTAGATTCCAACTTGAGTGTTGGATATGTTTTCTTGTGAATGGTAGAACAACAGTCTTTTTAGGACCAACCCCCAGATATTGTTTTCTGCACCAGTCTTGCATAATGTCCAATGCAACTTGTGCCATATTCTTCACTGTGTCAGCAAATTTGCCAAGTATTACTATGACAAGATCATCTGCGTATCCTTGGCAAAAGTACTGTCTAGAGTTTAGTTCTCCAATGAGATCATTCACCACTAGATTCCACAAAAAGGGGAAAGAACTCCTCCTTGCGGGCAACCCCTAGTGGTGCTCTGCAAATATAGATATTTTTCAGACTAATCTAAATCAATTGCTCGTAGAGATAGATAATAAATACACTGGAAAAAATGGCTGCATAAATATAATAATAACTGGTGACATAAATATTGATACTCTGTCAAATAGTTCCACTACAAAAAGATGACAGCTATTATTGCAAGAATTTAATTTAAAGTTACTAATCAATGAACCAACTAGAGAGGTAGGTGGTACAAGGACCTGTCTAGATAATATTATCACTAACATGGATAAATTTACATACAAAACAGCTGTACTCAAACTTGCTATGTCAGACAATCATGCTGTGGAATTTCAGTGTGCACCTAACATAAACCCTCCACCTGGTAAAATGAAAATATATGAAAACAAAAGAACAATTAATGATGAGAAAATTAGAAACCTTACCCATGTGTTACAAACATGGGCTGAAACAAATTGTTACTCTTATGAAAATTTTGCCAGTGATTTCTTTTAACATTTTGACATGATATGCCCAATAAAATCAATAACCGTAAATAATAACCAAAAACTGCAGAAAAGTACCTGGATAGATGCTGAAGTGACATAAGCAAGAAATATGTAGACTCTTTTTCCAATGCAAAATGCTTGAAAATTATGAGAATACAAAGCTGAAAGAGGGTAAAATTTTACGACGCTTCTCACCGGGCTCCAGTGCTTATGTTGGCAACAGATGAACAATGAAGTGTATAATTACGTTAATATTTTTCACGAGCTACAGAGTAAACGTTATTGCTGCTCGTTTCACTCACAGAAAATTTAATACTGTACCTGCTCTATGGTCGACAGGTTCTTGTATATACCCTTGTCCATTCAGAAAAAAATAATTTTCGTTTTAATTGCAGTTGTCACGAAAACACATGTATTGGTCATCTGAGTTGCCATCATTACCATTGGTGCCAACATAACCACTGCAGCCTGGCGAGAAGTGTCATACAATTTAACCTGAAAGAGGCTTTCAATAAATATCATGAATATTATAAGAACTTGATAGGAGACAAAAGCAGTAAACATGTTTATCACCTGCTAAATAATGGACCTAATACTGCTGCTTTCATTTCGAATGTTACAAATAGTTTTCGAGTTGGTAAGGATAATCTAATCAATGACCTAGTAATAAGCTATAATGGATCTGTAATTGAATGCCAACAGAATATTGCAAATATCTTAAATGGATATTCCTCTTCTGTTGGGAAATTTATCAATGGTAGGTTTCATAACAATAAATATGCCTTCAAGGGTAAGGCTGCATCTTACAGCATATATTTCACCCCAACAAACAGTAATGAAATTAGAAACATACTAAAGACTTAACAAAATTCAAAATCTGCAGGATATGATGGGCTAAATATAAACATCATAAAATCCTGCATTGACAGCATATCAGGACCTCTATTCACTGCAATTAACAACATCCTGACATCAGTAAGTTTCCCTGACTCATTCAAAATAGCACAGGTCACACCAATTTTCAAAAAAGGTGACATATTAAAAACTGAAAACTGTAGACCCATCTCTATCTTGCCTGTCCTCTCAAAGATCATAGAAAACGTAATATACAGTGGAATTGTCACATTCTTAAAAGAGCATAATATAATATTTGAAAACCAAAATAGCTTAATTAAAAACAAATCAACTGTAATAGCTTCTGCACAGTATAGTGATGAAGTAATAACTGCTATCGAGAATAATGAATACATGACCGGTATTTTCCGTGATCTTGAAAAGGCATTTGACTATGTAAATATACCAATTCTCCTAGACAAGTTACAGAACATTGGCATCAGAGGCATAGCTCATGATCTAATTAAATCTTATCTAACCAACATAAAACATTTTGTAGTTATAAGGACAGCAAGTGGCACATACAGATATACTGTTACTGATATGAAATGTGGGGTACCCCAGGGCTCGGTGATGGGACCCCTTCTTGATATATATTAATGACATAAAATACTGTACCCAAAAGTCAAAGGTAATTCTGTATGCTGATGACGCATCTATTGTGTGCAAGCATAAGGAACTAGAGCAGTTAGAAATATTGTTCAACTGTCTCACAAATGAAATAGTTCAGTTTTTCAATTAAAGTTGACTCATTGTCAGCACTGGAAAAACAGCAGTAATGGATTTCAACACAACAAGGCAAACAGACTATGAAATTCAGTTGTGCATTGGAACAGATATTGTCTAGAAAGAAAATTTTGTAAAATTTCTGGGAATAACCATACAAGACACACTGGCAAGCAAACTTGCTAAAAATATATTTGCAATAAATATGCTGAGTGAACACTGCAATGATACCCTAGTACTTCACCCCGTTTATCATGCATTGATGTCACTCAATATTAGCTATGGAATAGAAGTGTGGGGCGCAACAACAAAAGCCAACCTAAATAAAATTGTAAAGGTACAGAAAAAGGCTGTAAGAATAATTTGTGGTGCAAAACCGAAAGACTCATGCCGTTGTCTATACTCTAAAGCTGGCATATTAACTGTTGTTAATATGTATATTTATAAATAAATTATGCTGATCTGTAAATTGAACCTAAACTTGAACTCTGATGCACACAACAACAATACTAGAAATATAGATAAGTTTCCTCTCATAAGTCATAGGACTGCACTTTGTGAAAGAAACCCACTGTATGCAGGACAAAGGCTTGCTAATACTTTACCAAGTTTTAGAACATCGCTTCCCACTGAAAAAATTAAAGTCACACTAAAAATAATATTAATTATTAACCCACACTACTCTCTAGATGAGTATTTCTGTTTTGTGCGGAATAAAGACAAATTTATTGCAGATTCATTAACTTTAGTCTGATGTTGTTATTTATATAGCTAATCAAAATTGAAAATATAAGTTTTGTTGTAAACATTGTACTATATACCTCACAAGTATTCCCCTTATAAATATTGTGCTATGTATCCCTTGTGACCAACTGACATATTCAGAAAAATGATACTTGCATCATTTGATGTTGAATAGAGTTTATTTATTTATTCATATACGTAATCCAGAAATTGAAATTGTTACCAGATTAAGTGGTAGTGTTGTGATGTTAGTAATCTGGTGCCAAATTTAATCTGGTGCCCATGGCTCAATTATTCTTTGGTGTTATATTTATTTTTTTGGTCTTTTGTAAGCCTTTATGTGTGATATGTTGCATTGTTGTACTGTTATATAATACAAGCTTTACAAACATCATAATCTTGTTTACTTTACTATTTTTAATAAATTACCAACCCTGAAAATCCCATACTATCAGTAACAAATATAAAGTACCGGTACCTGTTAAATAGATTTGCCACACTATCCCCATCAGTTACTAATGTATCGTCTACTCTTAGTGCTATCTGCCTACTGATTTCTGATCCCACTAGTCTCCTCTATTTCCCATATTGTTCTTATTCTGTTGCTTGACAGTGACATCTTCTTTTCATAATGCATTTGTTTGATGTCTGAATTGCTTTTCTTAATATTCTACAGTATTCCTTGTATTTAGCTGAATCATCAGCTTTGGAGCTATTCTTGGCTGACTGATGTATTTTCCATTCGTCTCATGGGAAATCTTTATTCCTTGTGTAATCCAGGGTTTTATTATAGAATTCTTTTTAATTTGAGTTACTTTTAGAGGAACCGTTTTCAAACATGATAATGACGTTATTAATGAATATATTGTATTTTTCATTCATGTCATATGCACTATAAACATCTTTCCAGTTCATCTATTTGAGCAGTTTCCTAAAATAATCAATATTTAGTGAATTGACGACACACCTGTATTCAGATTTAGCAGTCTTGACCTAACAATTCACAAGTACCAGTGCAGTAACAAAGCTACATTTCAGCTATCACCACAATATCAGAATAGTATGAATGATGTTCTAAACACTACATTAGTCTAATAATCCTACATGGAAAAAGAATACACTTCATTCCTAATGCACAGTAATGTAGAGAACTATATTTTAGTGAGGTTTCCATGTTTCGATATCTGGAGTTTTACATACTAGATCATTTTTTTTAGAATACTGTTTTACATCAACTTCTTTTTAGTAAGGCTGCTTGGATTGCGAAACGTAATGTGAAAACGATTATTATACAATACTATCGAATTTGTAATTACACAAAAATAGCGCGTTGGAAAAAAAGCTACGAGGGTATCGCCTTCAATCGCAGCACTCACATGGGAAATCGCTTAAAGTTTGAATTTGTTCCAGATTGAAAACACAGTTGTGTTTGACAGTTTATAACGGAGAAATTGCGGCTGACCAGCGTTTGCATAATGTGTCGGAATAAGAGGTCTGCCAGCGACCAGTGAAGAGCAGTTTCGTAACTGTTTCTAATTTACAAAGCAATCGGATATTTGTTTCACATTTCAGAAGTATCGTACGCGGATTTTAACAATTGCAAAGAACGCGAGAAAATTGAATTCAAAGAGTGCGCGTTGCAGATGCTCAACTTTTTCAAGTTGCGGAGACGGAAGACAGACGATGTGAAGCATTGCTCTCCAGATGGCAGCATTGTTTGTTGTTTTTCAGAATACAGATGTCAGTAGCATTACCGTGGTTGTTAATTACTTGGCAGTGTGTTTTTTGGCCATATTGATAGCGACATCCGTGTAGGAGAGACACATGAACCGTATCGCTGCGTGTGGAGCTGTAATATTACGTGAGTAAAGATCGGATATGCCGCTTGCAATTCTGACAGACCCATGGCAACGGGTTCCAGTCAAAGAAGACGAGGTGAGTAGAAGCGACATATGTATAAAATTGTTTATATATAAGTTTTGTTTACACTGACTGAGCGTAGTGCTGTCACTATCACTCAGTTAACATCGGAGTGGGATGGTACCACGTTGTCATTCATAAATCTTTCTGCAAGAGCGTTTGATTGTTGCCATCGAACTAACCCGCATACATTTTTGGTAGCGGTGTTCATATATTATAGTCTTGTCAGAGATTTGAATAATATTTAATTGAAGTCAAGCCCCTGTATTATGTTATTTTGTAATTGGTAAGAAATTCTGACCTGTCAGTTATAACTTCAGGAAGCACATTTGGAATGACAAGTTTAAAGAAACCGCGGTACTGGGTGAATTAATTGTAATGTTGAATTCCTGAAACAACTCCCCCCCTCCTCCCAAACCTGATGTTTAGTCAGAATTTCGGTTTTCTCGCCATAAATATTGAAGATGTGGATTTTTGGCAGTTTTTTCTTCACGCGGTTGCTTCAGTAATCCTACAGACTATGGATGCTCTTATCAGATTGTCAGTTATTATAAGGGGAGCAAGTTTTCTGTATCATTAAATCAGCTGTAACGCAAGTCTCGTCATCCTCTTAACTTGAAAGCACAAATTTTTCTCTTTGTTAAAAAAAATAGTGGGAAACATAAATATATTGTAATTTAAGTTTTATACCACTTACCAATTTGCCTATAAGAATTCAAATTACTTTTCTTTGTGTATATTAATTAATAATGCTGATAACAAAACATCTGGTTTCGCTCCATATGTATTGACATTTCAGTTTTTCACGCAAGGTTTATAAAAAATATCCATTTTACTATAGGTTTTGTCACTGTAAATTTTTATATCTTAATCATTTAAACACACTAAGGCTTACTATTGGAAAAACATATTTCAGTTCTAAATTTTTTATTTAGCCTAGAACACGAACTCGAAGACAAAATATAATCGGATGTTTGTACCACAGATTCACGTATTGTTGGCAGTAAACATTGTTTCTGAAAACTAATTGCTTTTGATGTTTGAAGTACTGTCTTGATCTTCTACTCGTTACAGTTAAGCTGCTTTTGATGCCTGTTTGCTATAAATAGCTTTTGACTGAATGTCAATGCAACATCGTAGTTGGAAGCATGTTGCAGTCACAAACTAGGTGCTTTCACGTGCAGCATTGTAATACTGATACATTTTTACTTAGTGTTTCATTTGAAGTAATTGAGTTTGCGCTTACAGGATTTTTGTTTATATTTATTTGACAAGTTATGGAAACATCATAGTTTCACACATGTTGTTAGCAGTTTTATGTATGAAATTTTGCTTATATTCAAGAGTTTAAATTGGGATTGTGTAGCATTTTATTTTCGTCTTGTGGTGATTTATCCTGATTTTTTTAAATTAGTTGTCTTTCAAATTGGCAGAAAAGTTTTGGGTTATGATTGTTTATTTTGAATAGAAAATTATGTTTATTTCGTTTTGTTTTATTTCTGTTACGTGTCAGCATCGGGACAGTGATATTAAATTCATGTACGAGATTAATATAATTCTCGCTTTTGTATAGAAGTTTACGTTATCCCAATATAATTCAATCGTACAAAAAATACAACAAATTCAAATGTTTCCTTCAGTTGTGATGTTATCAGTACAAAATAATTTTTGCCAGACCCTTTGTAATTAGCAAAACGAATGACAGATTTGTTTTCCTAAGAAGTAAAAATTTTATTTGCATCGAACTCACACATTCGTCTCCAGCCGCAGATGTGGTGGCTGAACTGAAGGATGCTCAAAGGGTTGAAATAGACAACCTGTAATGATTGAATTTTTTGTCAGTAAGCAAATGTAACTAAAGATGAAATCACTGTATGTATCATGATATTTTGCCACATAAAAGATTAAAAATGAAAGTGTTGTGTATTTCATTTATGTATAATTTTATTTGTTTTGATTAAGGTATCATTTTGGGGGCGTTCTCCAAGTCTAAAATAAGTTTTCTTCCTTGTTTTTGCAGCAAATGGAGTGTCTAGGTCCATTTCTGGACTAAGGATTTACTCTGTAGGTAAAATTTGGGATGAGTTTGAATTATGAGAGAAACTCTGAGTACAATAATGTTATAAAACTTCATATATTCCCTTGCATTTGTATTAACATAGCATTTTCCTAAACTACTTCTTTGCCTAACATCAGAGTTTCTCTCATGTAGTTCCTCATACCGTTGTAGCTCCTTGTCGTTTAACTGTATGGTAGTTATGTAATTAGACTCGTATTTCTTGCTAGGTGGTTTGCTAATGTTTTGTTAAGATTGACGGAACACACAACCCGATTTTTCGCTTTGCCGCCGTTACGATTTTGTGTGTACTGCACATCTACTCTCGAATTAGATCGACGTTACGTATAATTCGTGTATTGAATCGTTCTAAGAGTCATAAATAATTTTCTTGTTGTAGGAGGACCAGCAGAAGGTATCGGTGATGTTGAAGTGTCAGATATTTCGTTTGTATTTAGTACTATACATTACTTGTTTGAAATGTCGAACCTTTCTCTCAGGGGAATCTGAAATTTGGCGCATTCGGGATTATCGAATAAAGTCTGGATCAGCGGAACAAATGGTCACCTGTGTCCGACAGATATTAGCTAGTCTTTACCCGGGATGAAACATGGAAAGGGAGATGGCGATTTTACAGTTGTACAGATACATTTCATCTTTATTGACGCATGAGCTGTACTTTACAACGTTAATTTGAAGTATATGTGTATAATACATAACATAAAATCGCCGAGGAACGCGTCCAAAGAGGCGCGTTTCATACCCCGTACATTTAAGTGCGTACCTCGATATTCCACTACATGGGGAGTGCTTGTCAGAAATAACGTTATGGCTTACTAAAATGTGATAAAGAATGTCAACCGACTTATCATATCCACGACATAAGCCATAGAAATACTACCGATCACTGTTTCTACATATCAAAGCTGCTAGCTCAATTCTCCAACTGTAATAGGAGAAAGAATTTACCCAAATACAGTACTGCTTCATGCACAGTGAGCATGACTGGACAATTTGTAATAGTAACTGCAGAAGTAATTTCTAAAGCTGTCTTTTGGTAACAGACGATTGTTTATTAAACTAAGTAGCTAAACGATAGACTCCTTTTATACCATGTGCTCTGGACCGGATCGTGTGCTCAACAAGCTTACCGCGTATTCAGTTTCTTCTGATCACTGAGAAAGACCTAGGTTAATCCTTCCGAAGTAGGAGCCCATGATTCAGAACTGGACCCGAACAGTCCAAAGTTGAGTATGAATCTGACATTGCAGGACGAGGCTGCGATTAAACAGGAAAGGACAATAAAATATTGTTGATACTTCGGAAATTATCAGATGTCTATAGGTACGACTCCGGTTAGGTAACAGAACTTTCTGCATTTCTAATTGAACAGTTCTCTTTTAAGACAAGATCGTTCGTTCTTTGGTTGTTACGTTGGGGAATTGTCCGGAGAGTACACGACAGGCAATCTACAGCCTTTTTTGCCGGGAAGATGTTATAAGGAGCTTAAGAGCACTGTGCAATCTGATACTAAATAAGGTACTTCTCATCTATAATATTCCTCCCTCCCTCGTTAGCTTTAACTGGCTAACTGACAGGGGACGTACCGAGCAGGGCGATACGTTTTAGCTAACAAAACGCGGCAATTATGTTAGGAACAGTTAAAGAAATTCGGCCTGTATGTAAACTGTTCGTTCTCTTCTTGGAAGTATCCAGTGCTGTGATTACCTTAGCATTTATAACGTAATTTTTAGTTCTGATTCTTCGTGTTTTCAAATCTTAGCCTATTACCTCATGGTAATTTTTCAGTCCGTTTTAATTTTACGCCTTGTGAAAAGTCAAACATATATTGGAGAAGTGGGTAGTATCACTGCAATGCATTGAAACTCATAAAAATGTTATTCTAAACGAAAGCCTAACTTATATATCCCTTTCAGCAGTGGATTGGCAGACGTTTGTTTGAATGGAAAACTACATTGATGATGGGTGGGCAGAGGTTCAATTCTTTCTTGGCCATTTGCTGCTGTACTATTGTACCTATCGTAGAATAATACGACACATGTCGGGTTGTAAGTTTTTCTTGTTTAACGCAAATTGTCATAAGGATTCCTCCGGAGTCGTTATGTTCGTGTATATTTGATAAATGTAATGCTCTCAGCTCTTGAGGACAGTTGAATGTTTTAACACCTGTCAACATATGAACCGTATTCTTTAACTTAAACCTCCAGAAAGAGAAAATCCATGTGAAAGTTCTACGACGGAAAATCTAGGAAACACAGAGCGACAAGAGGAAAGTGCTTGTCGTATCATTGTCATTTCAAAGGCTAGAAGTTTTGACCGTTCGTGTTACAAACACACAAGGAGACGTTTCTCCATTGAAAAGATAAAATGAGCACCGCAGTGAAGTTTTAGTAGGTTCCTAGTGTGAGCAGTTGAGGGCCCATTTCGAGATTTAAACGAACGCCAGGCAACGTAAACTGGAATTACATGTTCCCAACATACTGCGTTAGGAACAGTGACCAACATTCTCATCAAATTCATTTGTAGTCGTAATCGTTTATTTTGCCTACTGGTTTTTGTACAAAGTACCAAGACACGCCATACCCTGCCTCAGTGGTTATCATTAGATGTGACCGAGGCGACTAACGGAATGAGGATGCTGCTGTGTACGGAAAATAAAAAGTTGGGCTTATCTTTAAACGCACCGATCACCAATTAAGAGCAGTTTCTGAATCTGGTTTACAGATTTATACGGAGGGTGGTGGTAAATGAAAATAACCTTGCGACAATATATTTGTTGGCTAAAAATTGATCTAAGATTACTCGTTTTATTGGTAGATATCAACCTTAATTTGTCTTGTCGGTGCATTCGACACAGGCATTACCACCCTGTATAAGACTTTTATATACGAAAGTTCCGGGACTAGAGAGTGGGTTATTTAGTGTGTTTGTAGGCAGTTAAGAAAGCATTACATTTGTTTCATGTTCTCGGAATGACGAAATAAACTATAGTGCGCGGAAAAAAGCTTTTCCTTTGAAGTTATCTTGTGACGTGTTTGGCCTCTAAACATAAAAAATTCTCGTAGATTACGAAGACTTCCTTAGACTGAAAATGTCGCTCGTTAAAGATGTAATAGTTGTATAGAATTCTAGAATTGCGGTCCTGCTGGTCAGCGAAAGAGCTTAGAGCGAGGAATTTTCCTCATTCTGCAGAGTTTATTTTTTTGTTTTGTTAGAGTGGTTGTGTGTTCCTGGTTGGTTGAGTATATTTTTGAAAGTAACGAAAGTTGCATCTTTTTTCTGCATGGCGTATTCTTTTTAACTTGGAAATGCCCCTATTTTCTATCTTGTACGCATTCAATTTTTTTGTGATCTTAATGTTTTTCTCAGTTTCTCTTCCTTTGTAAGCAAATCACTCCTTTGTCGGTATATTTACGATTTACCGAGTTCATCACGTGTCTTATGTCGGTAGTGAATGTACTCCTTTTCACAGAATTAAATCTAGAAGCGCTTACAGACGTATGGTATGACATGAAACCCAAAAACAAGAAGTGTTAACGTTTACGTTCACATATCGGACGAAAAACAGTATTGTTAAGTATTTGTCGGTGATGAACTCTTACTCCGTGTGTACATAGTAAATTTTTGTGCTTTGACAATCTTTGCAGCTTCTAAGGCGATGCAATTAACAGACAAGTAGTTTTGAAAGTAGCGTAATGAATTGCACAGCTGCTTTGCTTAAGCATGTTGCATGAGTCGCACAGTTTCTGGAAATGTTTGCTGCATTAGCTAAGTGTATGTTCTTTACAGGGAGTTGATCTGCTCGACGAATCTTTTTCGTATCATTAAATTGGTTAATGTGCGTTTCGGAATCCTTGCTATTGCTAGCTAGGTTTCAAAATTCGATTACCTAGTCTCTTGGGCTATTCTGTGCGACAGTCATACATACCATTGAGCTCATAAGGAGATACAGTTAAGCCTCATATCGTTAATTAAAACCGTACCTGTTAAATTCTGAGAAATCAGTTAAGTGACATTTCAGTAATCACAGACAAATTTCCTCAATTTATTTTAATATACTACATTGTGTGCTTAAAAGTTTACATGATTGACGAAGAATGCTTTCAAGAAAGTTACTTGTAAAGCCATTCGCATATGAATGTTTGGTAACGTACTCTAATAGCTAGATCATAATTACACACAGTCCTTAAGGTATTCAGTATCTGCCTGTTGACTTTGGTACCGGTAGCTTACTGTATAGCAAGGAAATGTAAAAAAACTGAATGGACAATGTCATTGCGAGATGCTTTTATGTTTTTACTTCCAAGTAACGTTATTGCTTTTGATGGCTATAAATTACGTGTAAAAATTTCTACCGTTAAACAAAGAAAAAACAGGATGGTTTTGTAGTTTTGATCAGTAACACATTTAATTACTGAATCCGTGAAACTATCTAGTCGAGGACAGACGTCACGATACGATATTTTAGGGCAGTGTTTTTCAACCTGTGGGTCGTGACAGCAGCAGAAAGGGGGGGGGGGGGGGCGAAAAGTCTTGCCTTCTCAGGAGGAAGGACTTCCACCATACAATAACTAGGGTTTCAGTAATACAAAAACGTACGCCTATGGGACATTTATTTACGTAGTTCCATGTGTAACATTAATTATGAATTAATCATACATTCTTATAATACAGTTTGATAATGACGAATAAGCGCAAAGGCTGAAAACTGTTTTGGCGAACCAATCGATAGGTAGAACGTGTCACAATAAGTAATTCTTAAAAATTCGGGAAAATAAAGATCTACTTTCCATTATCTGTACTGTGGATCCTTTCTTAATAAGCATAATTCGCTTCAGAGTCTTGCTTGAAATGCGAAACACCCGTAAAGCAAAGTATATTTTTGTCAGAAACCTTGTAAAAATAGGATGTGTTCCATTTCGAAAAATACACAAACTTCGACCAACAGTTTAAAAGAAAGCTGTAGCAGAATAAATAAAATTTGTTTTCTTTGACATAACATAGTTTTGATACGATTCTTGGAGAGGGGGTTGCCAGAATGTATTTACTTGGAAGGGGTCGCATATTCGTAAAGGTTGAAAAACACTGGTTTAGGCTAAAAGACAAAAATTATGGCGTTAGTGATTAATTTTAACGTTTCTGCGGAAGTGCTGCCTTTTCTCAAAGGAAGTTGCATATGACTATAATGCGACTTATTCTGGAATACTGCTTTTGTGCCTGGTGCCGTTGTTATTATTAGTATTATTATTAAGTCTGACAGGTTTTTTTCAGGACTTGCGGCGCGCTGACGAGACTGTAACACGTCTGTATACCTCATACATATGGATGCTGAGAGAGGTTAAATCTGGAAATGAAGCGAAATTTTTCTCGCTAAAGCCCGTTAGGCAAATGCAAGGAACCGGTCTCCCTGGCAGACTGTATATATAACAATTGGGCGGGCTCTGTCCAATGTCTGTGGAGTAACGGCGAATTGATAAATTTGTCCTTGGTTTATCCGTAAATGGAATAGGAGGGAGGGACTCGTATTGTTACATTAAAGGTTGATGCAGACTAATGTCGGTTCTTCGGGAGGTTAATTAAGGATTCATTCGACTCGTATAACTGCTGTCTGGTTTTCTTAAAAGTTGAATATAACTCTTCATTCGCTATATGTTACCCCTGCTACTTTTAGAATTTGAAGAGTGTTTTCGAGTCAACACTGTCAATAGCTGTCTCCAAATCTACAAAAGCTAAAAACGTACTTAGCCTCTCCTTACCCCATCGTCTTATATGTCCCGATATATTGCTCATGGGAGCGTTGCTCATAAATAGAAACTGATCTTCCCGAGGATAGATACTTTCCAAGTTTTCCATTGGTCTGTAAACAGTCCGTGTTAGTATATCGCTACCATGACTTATTTAACTGATACTTCTGTAATTTTTGAAACGAAAAGGTATATCAACTTGCAGAAGAACCGCATGGCAGTTACGAGTCGAAGGACCTGAAAGGCAACCATTGGTTGGGTTGTAAGACAGGATTGCAGCCTATCACAAATGTTATTTAATCTGTACATTGAGCAAGTTGTGAAGGAAAAAAAATTTTGCCAAGGAATTAAAGGGCGGAGAAATAAAAACTTTGCAGTTGGCCCAAGACAATGACCTGAAAGAGCAATTTAACGGGATGTACAGTGTCTCGAAGGGACGGTTATAAGATGAAAATTAACAAGAGCAAAGTAAGGGTAGTGAAATGCAGTTTAAGACAATTAGGCAATGCTGAAGGAATTCGATTAGGTAACGAGACAATAAAATCAGTAGAAGAGTATCGTTATTTGGGTAGCATAATGTTTCATGGCCGAAGAAGATATTGCCGCGAGACCCATGTTAACCGACTGCCGGCATGACGCGACAATATAAAATATAGACTGGCTATCGAAAAAAAAAGAATTTTTGAAGAAGAGAAAATTTGTTGACATCCAGAATTGATGTAAACGTTACGAAGTCCTATCTGATAACTATCTGTAGGGTAGCATTGTACGTGAGTAAACGTGTACTATAGGGGGTCCAGACAAAAATATGGTAGCTTTTGAAATGTGGTACTAAAGATGAATGTGACGATTAGGTGGGTAGATCGCGTCACTGATGAAGAGGTTCGAACAGAATTATGGAGAAATTTCTGGCAACTCTTGACTAAAAGGATAGATTGGTGGGGCACGTTGGGAGAATAGAGGACTTGTCAATTTCCTCGATTCTGTGTACTAATCTGTGGATTTGGAATGCAATTAATCAGTATTTATTACTATTTGTTAAAATGTTTAACAAAAATTTACAGTGATGACAGTATTCCCATTTGCTGTCATCGGGACCCCAGCGCCAACAATGATGCGGATGGTACTTCCCGTAGAAGCACGCGAATCGTTTTTCACAACGCGCTTATTTTGTAAATACAATGTCCTCTCACTGGCAACGTGGTTTTACATTTAAAAATGCAGGCGCCTGTTCTGTCAAATAGGCGGCCGCCGAAGAATATTTTAACATTTTGGAATGTTCGTGCGGTTAACTGACTGATAACCAAAGGAATGTACTTTCTTGATAGACTCTTCGCTCACAGCTGTTTCCCTCCGGTGTTTCATTAGAACAGGTGTGTTCTGCACGCACGTCATTAAATGTTTCTCCTTTCGGCAGAAATCCGTCGCAGATGCACATTAATTTCGAGGCGAAATCAGTCAGAAGTAAATGATGGGGATTAACAGCGTTCCATTCCACAGATTAGTCTTCAAAACGGCCGAAGAAAGAGTAATACGTCGTCAGATAGCAACAGAAAAGAAAAAAAAAAAAAAAAAAACGGTAGATCCCGGGACGAGAATCTAACACAGACCTATCTGTTAGCAATCTGGCGCTCATCTGAGCCTTGACAACTTAGGTCTCAAAAGTAGACTTCCTGCCTCGCAAATCCAGTTTGGCATGAGACTTCACATGTTGGTAGTATACGTCAAGGAAGCGCCTTCACAGAACCTATGCAGCATATACCGAATAGAAGGGTTCTGAACTCATGTGTACCTTATGTACTAGTTATGCATTTAATATTACTGTATGGCGAATCCAACCTCGGGGAAGATGAGTTTGGATTTAGGGAGGCAATACATTAAGTCTTATCTTAGAAGACAGGCTAAGGAAAGGCAAACGTACGTTTTTAGAATTTGTAGATTTGGAGAAAGCTTTTGACAATGTCGACTGGAATAAACTATTTCAAATTCTGAAGATAACAGGGTAAAATAAAGGGAGCGAAGATTATATTAAACTTATATAAAAAAAAAAGAGACAGCGGTTATTAGAGTCGAAGGACATGAAAGGGACGGAGAGGTTGGGGAGGGAGTAAGGCAGGGTTGTAGGCTTTCCCCATTGTTGTTCAATGTGTACATTGAGAAAATAGTGAAGGAATACAAGGAGAAATTTGGAGAGGGAATTAAAGTTTAGGGAGAAGAATTAAAAACTTTGCGCTTTGCCGATGGCATAGTAATTCCGTCAGAGACCGCAAAGGATCTGGAAGAGCAATTGAATGGCACGGACAATGTCTTGAAAAGAGGGTATAAGATGAGCATCAACAAGAGTAAAACAAGAATAATGGAATGTAGCGTCAGAAAGTCAGGCGATGCTGAAGGAATTAGATTAAGTAATGAGACCATAATAGTAGAAGAGTTGTGTCCCAAGATAATTTCTGATGCCGAAGTAAAGAAGATATGAGATGAGAATGGCTATGGGAAGGAAAGCGTTTCTGAAGAAGCGAAATTTGTTGACATCCAATATTAATTTAAATGTTAGGAAGTCCTTTCTGAAAGCATTTGAGTGTGGCATTGTATGGAAGTGAAACGTGGACGATAAGGAGTTCAGACCAAAAGATGATACCTTTTTAAATGTGGTGCTACAGACGAATGATGAGAATTAATGGGTAGATCACGTAACTAATAAGGTGCTTAACCGAATTGGGGAGAAAAGGCGTTTCTGGCATATCCTGACCGAGAGAGAAGGGATAGGATGGTAGGACACATTCTGAGACACCAAGGAATCGTCAATTTAGCATTAGAGGGAAGTGTGTGGGGTAAAAACCGTAGAGGCAGACCGAGGGACGAATGTAGTAAGCAGATTCAAAAGGATCTAGGTTGCCGAACTTATTGTCAGATGATGAGACTTGCACAGGACAGAGTAGCATGGAGAGCTGCATCAAACAAGTCTGAGAACTGAAGACCACAACAGCATGGCGAAATAGCATAGGTTCTAGCGTGCCTTCGTCACGTGGATGATCAGGGGTCGATCCTACCCGTGGGAAACATTATTTCTTTTAAAATTAATAATTGTTAAATAAAATTGGTATAAATATTGCCAGTTACATCTTAAAGAACTTCATTTATGAAATGACGGTTGCAGGTAATTAAAATTTAAATTACCATATTTTCTTTTTAAAAACTCGAGTAATTCCAAATGCATTTTACAATTAATATAGGTAGATTAAACCCTTAAATACTATTCTCATTAAAATTAGGCGATATTGTTAACTGTGGAAAGATTATAAATATTCGTTTTAATTTCGAGAAACCGGTTACTTTATGGAAAAGCAAAGCCACAGTGAGCCGAGCGGTCTAAGGCGCTTTCTGCGGAGCGTGCAATTGCTCGCCATCGGAGGTTCGCGTCCTCCCTCGGGGATTCATCTACATACATACTCCGCAATTCACCGTAAGGTGCGTGGCGGAGGGTACACTGTACCACTACTAGGCATTTCCTTTCCTATTCCGCTCCCAAATTGAACGAGGAAAAAATAATGCCTATATGCCTCCGTACGAGCCCTAATTTCTCTTATCTTGTCTTTGTGATCTTTACGCGAAATGTAAGTGGGCGGCAGCAAGATCGTACTACACTCAGCTTCAAATTCCGGCCCTCTAAATTTACTTAACAGGAATTCACGAAAAGAACCTCGTCTTTCTTCCAGCGATCCTCATTTGAGTTGCCGGAGCATTACCGTGACACTCGCGCATTGGTCGAACCTACCGGTAACAAATCTAGCTGCTCGTCTCTGAACCGCCTCTGTCTTCCTTTAAACTGATCTGCTGCGGGTCCCAAACACTTGAGCAATACTCAAGACGTGGTCGTACAAGCGTTTTATACGCGGTCTCCTTTACAGCTGAAGTACATCTTCCCAAAATTCTCCCAATAAACCGAAGTCGGCTGTCCGCCTTTCTCACAACTGTCCTTACATGCTCGTTCCATTTCATATCGCTCTGCAATGTTACGCCTAGATATTTGAACGACGCGACGGCATCAAGAAGCTCACTACTAATGCTGTATTCGAACATTATGGGATTGTTTTTTCTACTCATGCGCATCACCTTAAATCTTTCTACATTGAGAGCTAGCTGCCAATCTTCACACCAACAAGAAATTTTGTGTAAGTCATCCTGTATGCTATTACAGTCAGTTACAGTCGATACCCTCCCATACACCACAGCATCATCAGCAAACAACCTCAAATTACTACTTACTCTGTCCATCAGATCATTTATATAGATAGAAAATAATAGCGGTCCTATCACACTCCCCTGGGGCACGCCTGACGATGCACTCGTCCCTGATGAACACTCGCCGTCGAGAACAACGTACTGCGTTTTGTTACTCAGGAAGTCTTCAAGCCAGTCACAAATCTGTGAACCTATTCCATAAGCACTTATCTTCGTTAGCAGTCTGCAGTGTGGCACCGTGTCGAACGCCTTTTTGAAGTCGAGAAAAACAGAATCCGCCTGTTGCCCTTCGTCCATGGCTCGCAAGATGTCATGTGAGAAAAGGGCAAGCTGAGTTTCACATGAACGATGTTTACGAAACCCGTGCTGATTCATGGAAAGAAGCTTGGTGTGTACGTTGTCCTTAGTACACGTTAAATTAGTTGGTAAGCTTAGGGACTTATAACCGCAGCAGCTAAGTCCCTTAGCTTCATAGACATTTGAACACAAGGAAGAGCAGAGTATAGGTGTTGTATTGCCTGTGCACAAACAGGCAGACGGTCGGGAAGAGTCAAATAATAAGAAATATTTGTAGAAAGGAGGCTCGAACCTGGATCGTCCATATGACAAGCAAACACGACACCACCAGAGGTAGACTGCGATGCTGCAAAACACTCATAACTGATAAGTTTGTCAGTTACAAATGTGCTGCTCTTACAATTTTCTGGATAGTGTACTTTAATATATCTCTAAGTGGACACCCTTGCTGTATACTATCTTGCGAAGTCGCATCCCGAACTGAACTTCCGAGACATGGTCTCCTTGCCAGTAGCGGCATATGACTGGCATTACTCCATTCAAATCGATATTCCTCTGAAACGACTCAACTTTGGCGGCGAAAAGTGGGCGCTTTAATTTACTTAGGACACTTCTCTGGTAGTAAAGTACTATTAAGTTCAGACTGTCTCCTTGGGCTGCCGGATCGTTCTGGAGGGACATGCTGTAAGCACACCGCTCTCCAGACTCCACAACTCGGAGCCGCGACTTCATACTGGAGTAGCCTCTCATTTGGCGTCACCAGCCTCATGTAACCTTTTCTGTCCTCTTGCGAGCCAAGGAAAACTCTGGCAACGCCGGAAATCGAAGCCGACCCCTCTGCACAGCAGTCACTCGCTGACCACTTGGCTACTATATCCTTACTGTACTGCAGGCTTAGATTGTCGAGACGTACGCCGAATGACCATTTAAAGCTCCATCTGAACACTATAATTCGGCGAAAATAGTCAGGAGAAAAGGTACATGCTTAGAGGGCTGATAAACTGGCGATTCTGAAGGGAAAAAGACTTGTAATTAACACATGCCCTTTTCTTAACTGTTTCGGATAAATCAATGAAAACAACTAGGAACGGGAAAAGTGTAGGTGACCGTAAATTAAGATACTGCTGTTTGTGTAATTTTCTTCGCAAATGTTCAAACAGTCTACTTTCAACTTCAATGCATTTTGCTGCTCTTGATGATCAGTGTTGTTGCCAATTAGAGCTCAGTTCTGCAGAAGAGCGGCAAAATTCATTGAAGTTGATGGTGGACTGTTCGTACATTTTCTATGAGGAAACGTACACAATTAAACCAATCATAACAGCATCTTAATTTAGTGACCTGCACCTTTCCCTTTCCTAATTGTTTTCTTTGGTTTACCCAGAAACGTTTAAGAACAGTTTTTATGTGTAGGGCAACCACAGTCGAAAGATTCCGTATTTCAAAAAACATATCCGCTGCGACTGTTAACATCCTTTATTGAAGGTCGCACGACCTGTTTTGCAATTGAAAATTGCATCCTCAGATGTTGTTTACAAATGAATAAGAACTGTCAAAATTTAAGCACTGTTACGATTAATGTAAAGTCGCAATGATCTTTGTCTACTTGCGTCAATTCATTAGAAAGATCTGGTATGAAATCTGATGCTCATCCCCTCACATTTAAGCTCAGGGTTCTTTCTAACAGACGTGCTGGAGTAGCCGAGCGGTCTGGAGCGCCACTATACGGATCTTAGGTTAATTTAACTTAGTTTAAGTACACTCTTGGCCTTTAAAATTGCTGCACCACGAAGATGTCGTGCTACAGACGCGAAATTTAACCAACAGGAAGAAAATGCTGTGATATGCAAATGATTAGCTTTTCAGAGCATTCACACAAGGTTGGCACCGGTGGAGACACCTACAACGTGCTGACACCGATTTCTCATACACAAACAGCAGTTCACCGGCGGTGCCTGGTGAAACGTTGTTGTGATGCCTCGTGTAAGGAGCAGAAATGCGTACCATCACGTTTCCGACTTCGATAAAGGTCGGATTGTAGCCTATTGCGATTGCGGAGGGTAATACGATCCAACGACTGTTAGCAGAATATGGAATCTGTGGGTTCAGGAGGGCAATACGGAACGGCGTGCCGGATCCCAACGGCGTCGATCTCTAGCATTCGAGATGACAGGCATCTCATCGGCATGGCTGTAACGGATCGTGCAGACACTTCTCGATCCCTGAGTCAACAGATGGGGACCTTTGCAAGACAACAACCATCTGCACGAACAGTTCGACGACGTCTGCAGCAGTATGGACTATCAGCTCGGAGACAACGGCTGCGGCTACCCTTGACGCTGCATCACAGACAGGAGCGCCTGTGATTGTGTACGCAACGACAAACCTGGGTGCAGGAATGGCAATTGATATTCTCGGATGAATTCAGGTTTTGTTTACAGCATCATGATGGTCGCATCCGCGTTTGCCGACACCGCGGTGAACGCACATTGGAAGCGTGTATTCGTCATCGCCATAATGGCGTGTCACCCGGCGTGATGGTATGCGGTGCCATTGTTTACACGTCTCGGTCACCTCTTGTTCGCATTGACGGCACTCTGAACAGTGGCCGTTACATTTCAAATGTTAGGACCCGTGGCTCTACCCCTCATTCGATCCCTGCGAAACCCTACATTTCAGCAGGATAATGCACGACCGCATGTTGCAGGTCCTGTACGGGCCTCTAGCCAGCACATTCTCCAGATCTTTCACCATTTGAAAACGTCTGGTCAATGGTGGCCGAGCAACTGGCTTGTCACAATACGCCAGTCACTACTCTTGATGAACTGTGGTATCGTGTTGAAGCTGCATGGGCATCTGCACCTGTACATGCCATCCAAGCTCTGTTTGACTCAATGCTCAGGCGTATCAAGGCCGTTATTACGGCCAGAGGTGGTCGTTCTGGGTGCTGATTTCTCAGGATCTATGCACACAAATTGCGTGAAAATGTAATCACATGTCAGTTCTAGTGTATTTGTCCAATGAATACCTGTTTATCATCTGTATTTCTTCTTGGTGTAGAAATTTTAATGGCCAGTAGTGTAGTTTGTAAGTCTAGGGACTGATGACCATCATAGTTTGCTCCCATAGCATTACAAATATTTTACCATTTTGTTTCTAACATTTATGTAGATCTTTAAAAAAGCTCTCTTCAAAGGGAAGGTGTCCATAATGAAAACTTTGTGGCGAGATTTGAAGCCATACCCGTACCTAAAAAGCAGTAAGAAGTATCAAATTGGGAATGGGCAATTCAGTAATGTAAATGTACTTTCCTAAAAATAAACTTTCGCTATCTAGTCGCGTCAGAGAGGTTAAAACAGTTATAAAGAAGTTTTATTTACGTGCTATGAAGGTGGGCTGGGGAGACGAGATTTTTAACGGTCTCCGCCTAGTGCCTCCGCAGACCATCTTCACTGCACGTAAATAAAACTTCTTTATAACTGTTTTAACCTCTCTGACGCGACTAGATTGCGAAAGTTTATTTTTAGAAAAGTACATTTATTTTATTGAATTGCCGCTCCCTAATTTGATACTTCTTACTGATTTTAGGTACGAGTATGGCTTCAAATCTCGTCACAGTTTTAATTATGGACACCTTCCCTTTGAAGAGACAGCTTTTTTAAAGATCTATGTATGTTAGAAATGAACCTGGGCTTAAATGAGAGGGGGGGATGAGCATCAGATTTTATACCAGATATTTTTAATGATTTGATGTAATTAGACAGACCACTGTGACTTCACATTAATCTTAACAGTGCTTAAATTCTGACATTTCTATATAATTTAAGAAAACTACAACCAAACACTTTGATTTCAAATTATACTGGTTCATTCCATTTAATGATTTTTCGAACGTTTTCAGGTTGAAATGAACGCAGATGGTACATGTTACAGGTTCATTTCAAGCGCGATGTTGGCCGGCGACTGCGTAGCAGACGTTCTATAATTGCCATTTCTCGGGTTTACTTGTGATTAGATGATGGTAGTAATAGCACATGTTGGTCGCAGGTGGTATTAACATTGTGTATTATAGAGACGAACAGTGAAAAATAGTCATGATGTACCGTCATCTAATTACAAGGAAACCCGGAAAATGGAAATTATAAAAAGACGGTCATACAGTCGCAAGACAACACCCAACATCACGCTTGAAATGAACCTGTAACACATGCGCCGTCTGAAAACGAAACTGAAAAGGTTAATGGAATGAAACAGTATCATTTCAGATCAAAGTGACTGTTTACAATTTTCTTAAATTATATTTAAATAAACTCACGGATTCTAAAAATATCCGTAATGGGTAATCTAAATATGACATTTCTTGTTAATTTGTAAACAGATAACACATGAGGATACAATTTTAAATTGCGAAACCGGTCGCGTGTCCTTCAATAAGAGATTTTTACAGTCGCAGTGGACCTGTTCTTTGAAATATTATTAAGAAAGGGGCATATGTTAGACGTTTTTGTTCAGAATCACCAGTAGCACCGCCTCTCAAAGCCTGCACCTTTCTTCTTAACTCATATTTATAGTAAATGACTGAAAGAACATGTAAAACTTGAAAGGAAATTTCAGGTACATGCCATTAATCATTCTATACTCGTACCTGTAATTTAATTTGCGGAGAGGGAACAACCAGTGTCGTTCCATCCTCACTGTGACTGTATCTGTTGCCTGGCTTTTTTCGCAGATGAGTCTCATCGGAGTCAGTTTTCAGAAACTGAACAATAACTCCGGGGTGGGGCGGGGGGCGAGGACAGTAATAAGGAAAGAAGGCATCAGCGGTTATTTGCCGATGGAAATATTCCGATGTTACTGCTTAGGAGTACCGCAGAGATTCTGCGAAACCTAAATTGGGAATAGCGGGTAGTGAATGGAAAAACTACAGCTCCCGCGGGACTGTGAGCTGAAGCACAGCTTGTCCGGTAGCTAACGGCGTCAGCAGCAATACACCGGAATATTCGCGCGCTCTCTGACATTCCGACACTTTTAGTCCCTCTATTTACTCCGACGCGGGATCACCGAGGGGCATCATTGATTCCACCCACGCGGAGTCTGTCAAAGCTCTTATCGGTTGTTTTTTTTCGAAGAGAACAAGAGTACCTTTCTTCTTTTGTTTCGCTGTATAATGTTTCTCGTCGGCTTCTGTAGCACTGGCCGCTACGTTACTTGTAAACAACGAACTGCCGAAGTTATTCTGTTGTAATGAAGGGGATACCTTAGGACTAAACCGTTCCCGGTAGGCGTATGTTCCAGTCGCAGTTCCCGTTGTTTCGATCGCCGCAATTTCATATATTTCATGTCGGTTGTGGGGGTGTTATTTTCAAAGGTACACTTTTTCAAAGGTACACTTTTTCAAAGGTACACTTTTTCAAAGGTACACTTTTTCAAAGGTACACTTTTTCAAAGGTACACTTTTTCAAAGGTACACTTTTTCAAAGGTACACTTTTTCAAAGGTACACTTTTTCAAAGGTACACTTTTTCAAAGGTACACTTTTTCAAAGGTACACTTTTTCAAAGGTACACTTTTTCAAAGGTACACTTTTTCAAAGGTACACTTTTTCAAAGGTACACTTTTTCAAAGGTACACTTTTTCAAAGGTACACTTTTTCAAAGGTACACTTTTTCAAAGGTACACTTTTTCAAAGGTACACTTTTTCAAAGGTACACTTTTTCAAAGGTACACTTTTTCAAAGGTACACTTTTTCAAAGGTACACTTTTTCAAAGGTACACTTTTTCAAAGGTACACTTTTTCAAAGGTACACTTTTTCAAAGGTACACTTTTTCAAAGGTACACTTTTTCAAAGGTACACTTTTTCAAAGGTACACTTTTTCAAAGGTACACTTTTTCAAAGGTACACTTTTTCAAAGGTACACTTTTTCAAAGGTACACTTTTTCAAAGGTACACTTTTTCAAAGGTACACTTTTTCAAAGGTACACTTTTTCAAAGGTACACTTTTTCAAAGGTACACTTTTTCAAAGGTACACTTCAATAAAATGGTCCCCCACAACTTTAATAACACAGGCGAAATTTTTTTCAAATAAATGAATACTTACCGTTACCAGTCTCGTTGTGTGGTGTCGCACCAGTCTAAAGTGCGCGCCACCTACTTTCGCCGCGCGCCGCCATGCACGCACGCACGGCGCGGCGTTCTTACGACGACAGCCACGAGCTGCAACTCCGCTCGTGGCCACCACTGAACGACATCGTCCACTTGGGACTGAGATAGGAACCAGTTAGCACTTCGGAATCAGATAGGCACCAGTGAAGAATTGGCTATCGGACAGGCACTAGGCAGGCCTCTAGCTCAACTATATATCAGCATTCTGCAGTACTGAGCTATGTAAAAGTTAAGTATTACTAAGTCTCTAAGATATATATATCTCGTTCTAATTTACTCTAGTGTTTCTAGTTTCTGCTGTCCCACTGGCTGGTCACCTCCTTCCTGCACAAGCGTGCATCTTTTATTCCTGTGTCTGTCTTTCTACTCGGCCACCGACACCTACGACGGAAACGAGACACAAAAGTGGCGACGAGGATGGGATACAAAACGTTGTACATCCAAGACTATAAAGTCCAAACCGCGTGCGTTAAAATTTTAAAGTTGTGTTACTGTCCTTGAGAATTTCTAAGTGTCATTACGTGATGAAGTTTTGAGGCAGTCTTCTGCGTAGCGTGACACTTTGTCCTGAATTGTAGAACTCTATCTGCTGGATCGTAGCGCCGCTGACTCGAGGCACACGTTGCATGAACACGATGAAGTTTTACAGGCCGTTTGCACTGCTACTTAAATATGCTTCCGCCAGTCGGGTTCCACGCACGTGATACTGGTTCTACGTGCGCGGCCTCTCACGGGCATAAAGTAATTAGTACCAACTGCCCGTGACCCTATCGATAGTGGAACGCGATACTGCAGTATTTGTATTCTGTAGAGTAGCAGCTATCTTACTATAATTTACTTCTCTACATTGTGCTCTCTATAATGCCACTAAAAATAAAATTATTTCACTATTAGTCAGTTCTACGAACAAAAACTTCATTTGTAGAAAAGCTGTGTGGATTGAAGTCCGCGATACGACTCGTCGGCTTTGACCAATGACGTCATATCTGAGTTAAAGACGATAGGTTGGTTACAAGCAGAGCGTAGATTGTAGATTACGTTTTTGTATTTAAAAAGTAATCTGTACCTTCTCTCTGATAGGTTTAGTTAAGATTTTTTTCCGCCCAAGTGCGCGCCGAAGGTGCGAATTTTTGGGCTGAGACCTGTGATCGATGGTACATTCTGCTGTGGTTATCTGTAATTTACGAGGATAACACAGATTTATTATCTACAATACATAAGTATTACGAGATTATCCCCTATGTTTATATTCGTTGATAGTGTTTTGCTAGTTGGTATATCTACGTAGCGCATCTTGTGACACTCAGATTTGACGTCATTTGTCAAAGCCGACGGGTTGATGGCGATCTTCAATTATGCCAAAACGTTAGTCTTCAGTCATTCGAAAAACGTAATACGCGCTCCACAAAACCCATCGGTCAAATCTATCACGCGTTGACTCTATATTCTGACCCATTCTCCAGGAAGTTTCACTTCAGTTTTTTAGACTGCTGTACAACATTTGGATGACAAGTATTACGCACATAGTGCACACCCGGTTTTTAAATGCCACGTTCTCGAATATAGATGGGATGTCACTTGCTAATAGTTTCATTGGCCGATATCAAAATTCCATCCCTTAACTGTCAAATTTCCACGGGGCAAGAAACATTTACGCAATATCTCTGAGAACAGATTGGCTTACATTTAATGTGTGACAAGATTTACTTTGAGCTTTCGATAATATTTCTTTACAGAATGTTTTTTCCATCGTGTATAAACTCTAGGGATCGATAGATGATACAGAAAGAAGTCTAATGAACTTACGTCCGTAAATAGTGTCCATCCTAGAGACCATTCATTCAGTCACACTTTGTTACAGAGACTGCGGTCTAATACGCACTGTACCATGCAACCACAGTTACAGTATGCGCTAGTTGAGTCCCACAAGGTAAACATACTTGAACAGTATGTGCTGAAAATGTTTTCCAAGTGCCTCAACGCATGCGTATTCGTACTGCCTTTGGGACACGAGCGCTAAAATCGCAGAGGTGAGAACGACGAACACGCTACTACAATCTCTCCACATGTGGAGTGGGCTCTGCATACACTATACTTTCGAGATAGCCATGTAACCAAAAATTTGCACGGGTTTAGATCCGGTTAACGGCGAAGAGGTCTGAGCACATCTTGAAGCAGCCATATAAGCCTTAGAATGATTACAGGAACTTCATGCAGCAGGGAAGCCAGTCACCCTGAAGGAACGCCGGTAGTTTCAGCCAGTTAAGCGACGTTTATCGATGACTGGTCCCAAAATACTGTCGCCAATTATCTCGTCCCACACATTCCGGCTGCACCAATGTTCATGATTCGGCGTCACCGTACAATGAGGGTTCCGCGTTCTGTGCCACAGATCTCTGTTAGGAAAGTTGAAGAGACAATTTCGCGTAAAGATGGTGTTATCTGTGAAAAGGCTGAATGATACAAATCCCAGAATCGTGTTGCACGGTGAGTAAACCAGTGACAAAACTGCTCCCTACGTGGAAAGTCGATCCTTAGTAAGCCCTTCACATGCTGTATCTTACACGGTCGGTACCAATTGTCAGTGCGCCTCGGTTGCACAGTGGTAGAGTGCCAGACTACAAATCCAAAGGTCGCGGGGATTTTTATCTGTCACTTTCCACTTCTTTCACCTCTGGCAGTATTGCTCATGTGAAAAATACCGAGCAGCACCGTGGTTCGGAACCCACGTTAAACTGTAGGTCCCCCTATAACTGGCTGGGTAAGTCAGTTCGAAGGTCGGAGGAAGGCAACGGCATACCACCTCCAAACAGGACCATGCCTAGTAAAGCACTGTGGTGTTCAAACCAATCTTCGGATTATTGACTGCTTTACCTTTCGATAGATCTGAAGCATTGAATTAAAATTTGTGGTGTGGCCGGGAATCGAACCCGGACATCCATGCTTACTAGGTAGACGTCTTAACCGTTAGACTACATCATCACTAAGGCGCCTTGGAATAGTCTATGTACGATTTCCCTCCACAACACAAACTTTAATTCAGCTTCTTTGTTCCAAAGATAATTGCCACTACTGCCAAGGCTCTCCATGCAGCGGAATAGCACCTCAGCAATGGACATGGTGGAACAATCCTGTTACGGATGCTTCAGATCTATCAATAATGTGTTTGACATGTTGGAGACGTAAATCCGTCTCTGGAATTCTTTTTGTATTAATTGATATTTATATCACCGTAACAGGATTGTCAGGGAGAATGTTCCGAATGTCCCCTAGTTTTCTCTGTACTGGCTGGCCAGCTGCCTGGTAAATCACACAGCGGTAGCTTTCCACAGTGCTAATCACACATTCCTCAAAGTGTGGTGTCCGAAGTTTTTGGGTACGTCCTTCCTGCTTCCTTAAATGACCCTGTCTCAAACGGCGAAACACTGTTGCAAAGATAAAATGTTGAGGTTGTTGGCGGGGATATATGTCCTGATACCTTTCCGCCCGCGCCAGTCGCCATTTGCCTTTCCGTAAGGAAACGCAGCCTCGCCAAGCTCTCAATTCGAATCCTGAATCACTGTTTACAGTGCTGCATCATATGCAGTACAAGGTGAGTCAGCGAGAGAAGTGACTGGACACGTCACCATAAGAGGATTGTTTTTCTCGATTTCAAAAAGGCGTTAGACGTGGTGCCACACTGCAGACTGTTAACGAAGATACGAGCTTATGGAATAGGTTCACAGATTTGTGACTGGCTGGAAGACTTCCTAAGTAATAGAACGCAGTACATTGTTCTCGACGGCGAGTGCTCATCAGAGGCGAGTGTATCGTCAGGCGTGCCCCAGGGGAATGTGATAGGACCGCTATTATTTTCTTTCTATATAAATGATCTGATGGACAGAGTAAGTTGTAATATGCGGCTGTTTGCTCATGATGCTGTGGTGTATGGGAGGGTGTCGTCTTTAACTGACAGTAATAGCGTACAGGATGACTTAGACAAAATTTCTAGTTGGTGCGAAGAATGGCAGCTAGCCCTCAATGTAGAAAAATGTAAGATGATGCGCATGAGTAGAAAAAACGAAACCCTAATGTTCATGCAGTCGCGTCGATCAAATACCTGGGCGTAACATTGCAGAATGATATGAAATGGAACGAACGTGTAAGGACGGTTGTGAGTAAGGCGGACAGCCGACTTCGGTTTATTTGAAGAATTCTGGGAAGATGTACTTCACCTGTCAAGGAGACCACGTATAAAACGCTTGTACAACCTCGTCTTGAGTATTGCTGAAGTGTTTGAGACCCGCAGCAGATCAGTTTAAAGTAAGACATAGAAGCAGTTCAGAGGCGAGCAGCTAGGTTCGTTAAAGTTTGACCAATGCGCGAGTGTCACGGAAATGCTCCGGGAACTCGAATGGGGGTCGCTGGAGGAAAGACGACGTTCTTTTCGAGATATTCTGTTGAGGAAATTTAGAGGGTCGGAATTTGAATCTGAGTGTAGAACGATCATCCTGCTGCCTACTTAAATTTCGCGTAATGATCAGTCAAGATAAGAGAAATTAGGGCTCGTGCGGAGGCATATAGACATTCTTGTTTCCCCTCGTTCCGTTTGGGAGTGGAATAGGAAAGGAAAATTCTAGAAGTGGTACAGTGTGCGCTCCGCCACGCACTTTTCGGTGGGTTGCGGAGTATATATGTAGAGGTGAGGGCGACAGGGCATGACGTATGAGGAACAGAACCGCCCTCTAACGATATCACATGCGTATCGGATCTTAGAATTTTTTTTAATACTTATGGTACTTGAAGTTCAGAACTCAAACTACAATCAGCCGAAGCCATTCGACGCAATTTTAAAAAAAATTCTCGAGACAATCGACTTTGAAGATTTCCGAAGTACACGTAACTACCAATAATTAAAACGGTTGCAGCATCTTTTGGTGTAGCTCAGGTGGTACCGTTTGGCCTTCGAACCCTGGGGTCATTGGTTCGAATTATGTCGTGACATTTTTGCGTTGTTCGAATACTTATACAATTTTAATATGGTAATATTTTCGTTTATTTTATAGGTTGTTAATAATGGTTTCAATCAATGTTACATTTTTTACAGTACTGGCTTCACTATTAGTTGACGACTACTAATGGCCTTCCAAGCAGCAACCTACTCAACCATCGTTTTAGTTGACCAGGTGTTCAGCTCGTCCACATACACATAAACAAAAACTGACACAATACGTGGAATTAGGGATACCAAAATGTTTATATAACTGAATTCGAAAACGAAAAAAGTCACAGTAGGATTCGGACTCTATGGTTGTGAGACCAGAACTCTACCACGTGAGCTACACAGACAGATGCTGCAACCATTATTATTGTTACTTACGTGCACTTTGTAAAACATCAAAGTCGATTTTCTTGAAGTTTTGAAAGTCGCGTCGAATGGCTTTGGCTGTGATAGTCATTTACGTTCTGAACTAAACGTACCATAAATATAAAGAAATTCTAAAATCCGATACCCATGTGATCTCCTTGAGATGGAACCATGCTTGTCTGAATGGTACAGCGTGTATTGGACGGCAATCTCTGTAACAAAGTACGTTTGAGTAAATAGTCTAGCACGGAAACCACGCACTTCCAAACATAAGTTGGTAAGACTTCTTCCGTACCTTCGATCAGTCCCCAGAGATTGTACACGGTGAAAAAAAAATAAATAATAATCTGTGTACAAGTAAATTTTGCAATGTCTGTTCATACAGTTACGCCTGTAGTTTCTGAATCTCTAGGGGTATATTTTGTGTTCTAGGAGTCAGGCGCACACGTTTCAATAAGTATGCAAATCACATTGAAGTGCCTGGCAGAGGATTCATTAACCACTTTCATAACTTATCTCTACCGTTCCATTCTCTAATAGCGCGCGGGAAGAAAGAACACCTAAATCGTTCCTTTTACGATCTGATTTATTTTATTGGGATGGTCATGTCTCCCTAAATAGGTGGGTGCTAGCAAAATATTTTCACATTCAGAAGTAAAAGTCGGTGATTGAAACTTCGCAAACAGATCACACCGAAATGAATAACGTCTTTCTTTTAATGATTTCCACCCCAATTCGTGCAACATTTCCGTGACGCTTTCCCGCCCCGTATCGTGATAAAACGAGCGGCCCTTCTCTGAACCTTCTCAATGTCTTCCGTCAGTCCCACCTGGTGAGGGTCCCACAAGGGGCAACAGTACCCCGGGAGAGGACGCACAAGTGTGATGTAGGAAGTATCTTTGGTGGAGCTGGTGCATCTTCGAAGCGTTCTGCCAATGAAACGTAACCTTTGGCTCGCCTTCCCCACAATATTTTCTGTGTTCTCTGCAGTCAAAGTTGTTCGTAATTGTAACTCCTAGGAATTTGGTATAATTTACGACCGTAAGGTTTGACTGATTTATCGCGTAATTGAAGTTCAGCGGATTTCTTTTAGTGCTCATGTGTATTACTTCAAACTTTTATTTATTTTGTGACTATTGCCAATTTTCGCACCATGTAGAAATTTTGTCTAAATCGCTTTGCAATTGCTTTTGGTCCTCTGCTGTCTTCACTAACCGATAAACGACAGCATCATCCGCGAACAGTCTAAGGGAGCTATTCAGATTGTCTCCCAAATCGTTTATAAACTCAAGGAAGAGTAGGGGACCTATAACGCTTCCCTGGAGAACGCCTGCTATCACTTCTGCTTTACTCGATGGCTTACCTCAATTAAAACGAACTGTGTCCTTTCTGATAGGAAATCGTGACAAAACTAAACATTTGTATGACTGAGCCTATGTCACCAACTGATAAAGATCTGTGGCCGCGGTGGAGTAGCCGAGCGGTCTAAAGCGTCTCGCTGCGGAGCGCGCGGTTGCTCGCCGTGGAGGTTCGAGTCCTCCCTGGGGCATGGGTGTGTGTGTTTGTCCTTAGGTTAGCTTACCTAGGTTTAAGTAGTTTGTAAGCTACGGACTGACGACCCACATTTGAACCTATTTTAAAGATCTGTGTATCCCAGACAGGTTTCCGAAAATGAATCCTCAATATGTTCGTAACGCGTGGGATACTTGGGTGATGTAGATGTGGCAGGGCATGAGCTGGGGACTGGATGCCAGAGAGGCTTGACTTTAATTATGTTAACACTGTGTGCGTAGAGTGGCGGTCGCCCTGGTCGCGTGGGCTCTATCTTGATGAGAAGGCTCGCCCCTCCCTGGCGCTCCCCTCCCGACTTCCGGATATGGGCGGCACGTTTCCGCCAGAGCTGCGCTGCTCTTTCAACGTCAGCCCCTGCCTTCCGTTACGAGTCTTCTATTTAGACCAGCCACCGCAGGCGTCGTCTCACCCAGCGCTGGCCCGGGTAACACCACCAGGCGGTTCCCATACACTTAGATTACGCTTGTAGTCTAGGGCGTAATACGAGGCGCGTCCAGAAAGTAAGTTCCGTTTGGTTATATAATACGAACGGGTAAAAATACAAAAAAAATATTGATTGTACAAAAATCTAAAACTGTCAAAATACTTTTCTACATAGCTTCCGAAAATTTGTAGGCAATTGTCATAGCATGGCACAAGGTTTTGTGTGCCTTTTTCATAGAATGTTGCCGCCTGTGTATTCAACCCTGTGGTAAATACAACCCTTTCAGCGTTGAAGTGTTGTCCACTAAGGACAGATTTTAGGTGCAAGAAGAGGATTACTGTCAAAAGATTTTTTTCTCAGGAATATGCCTGACCTCACACACCGAATGTGACCAAACAATTCTTACGGAAATTTCAATGGGACCTGTTTCATCATCCTCCATACAGCTCGAACCTCTCTCCTAGCGACTTTCATCTCTTCTTACACCTAAAATCTGTCCTTGGTGGTCAACACTTCAACGATGATAAAGAGCTGTTACCACATGGTTGAATACAAAGGCGGCAACCTTCTGTGAAGGATGCATGCAAAAACTTGTGGCACGCTATGACAAGTGCCTACAAAATTTCGACAGTTATGTGGAAAAGTAGTTTAGGAGTTGTAGAATTCTGTGCAATAAAAATTTCTTCTGTATCTGTGTACAATTTCATTTTATTACCAAACGGAACTTACTTTCTGGACGCGCTTCGTATGAGACACGAATTTTCTTATACGTGCCCAAATGGCCGTGGAAGTAGTGAAAACACTTCGGAAGAAAACACGTTCGTTATCTTTGTGAGCATATAGTGTCCAAACAGTAGGACGTATAAAAAAAGTTCAAAAATAATTTCCGTGTTTGCTCCTGTACTTTCTAACTTTGCGACATGTTGAAACATTGAAATAATCGAAATCTTTCCCTCACCCAGTGGCGGATTTACCAGTGTGCTGGGGCCTAGGGCCGCAAATTTGGGTCCGAAGTTTTTGAACTATGTGATAAGATATTTAATTGCGTTTACCGAATGCACCTTATTTTGTAAGAAGTATTAAGGTATACCTTACACACCCCCCCCCCCCCCCCAGAAATTTTTATTGCACAAAATTCTACAACTCTTAAACTACTTTTCCACATAACTGCCGAAATTTTGCAGGCATTTGTCATAGCGTGGCACCAGGTTTTGTACACCTTCATAGAAATCTGCCGCCTGTGTCTTCAACCAGTTGGAAACAGTTTCTTTCAGCTCATCGTCATTGGTGAAGTTATGACCGCCAAGGAAAGGCTTGAGATGTAAGAACAGATGTCATCAATCGCGTGAACCAGTTCTTCTGTAACCAAAGGTGGACGCCCGATAAATTTCACTTTGATTCACTTTGCTCGCATTCAGAAACCGAATCACCAAACAAGCACAACAAAGCGTACGTAACTGACAGCGATCTCCAAATGGCGCACGTTTTTCTCCTTGATAGACATCGTCTAGAGCGAATGTGCGGAACTGCAATAGCAGAGCTGCAGCGGAGATAAATTGAAACGGAAGTTACTTTCTGGACGCGCCTCGTAGTTGTAAAAATAATCTAGGAAGTGACACTTAGTCCCTAGTCATAATAATTACGGATAAAGGTGGTATAGTTAGGACTATAGTACACACAACATAATTTCATTGACAAAAATTATAATTAGTGTAATTCTGAACTAGGGTATCGAATTGTAGAGGTCAGTAGGGGGCGGCAAATGTGAAAATTCGCCACTGCTCTCACCTTACAAGTTTTGGAACTGTAAAGTTTATTTTGTAGTAAATTCAATACTAAATTTAACAACTATAAATGATCTAATTACATCCCGAAGTCGCAGTAAATTTTGCAATAATATTGCAATAATCACATGTGCGTGGTGCAGAATGTGTGTGTGTGTGTGTGTGTGTGTGTGTGTGTGTGTGTGTGTGTTTGTTGTCATGAGTGTAACTTAAAGTAGTTTAAGTCTAGGGATTGATGGCCATAGCAGTTTGGTCAAATAGGTTTTACAAACATTTCATTTGACCAAAGAAACAAAACAAATGAAACAAAGACCACGAGAAAACAAACTGGAATAGCCTCTAGCCACTTCAAATTTCTCACTACTGCGACTTTCGGGTTGCAACTTTATCATATTGGGTTGAATTTGTTGTTAAATATACTGTTAGTTTCACACACCCAACTTTTAGCGTTTCAAAAATTGAGCGTGATGGAAAAGAGTTCAAAATATATAAAAATGTTTAAAGATGTGATTACACGGTTGTAAAGTACAGTAGCAACCATGGCAATGTTTTAGCGCTTTTTTTTAGAATTGTTACTGTTTCGACGTGCTTGAATTCATATTTCTAAAGATCTTCCATGCGAAGGGCTCCAGAATTGTAACGACAGATGAAAATAACCGGAAATTGCAGTGATGGCATTCTATGATGTGCTGTTAACGATGCATACTGTGAGATACGTATATGGACAGAACGTACTAATGGGCACACAGATTAGGCGCGTAACGAAACTGCTATGAGACCAGTGTGTGGAACAACGTTGTTCCGCTCGAATAGCGAGACGAAATAATCTGCTGGGGCGCTAACGTCCAGCGTATTTGGGATACAAAATGGTTCTTTCTGTAGATCACCGTACAAGATGGACGATTAAACCGGAAGTCTAAGTGAGAGGAAGAATTTATAATTGACTAAAAGTAAGTATCGGTTGATAGTACACATTCTGAGATGCACTATCAAGGGATCGTTGGGGTAAGGGACACTACGAGGTTCAAAGTGATAGGGGTTGTAGTAATTATTCAGCGATGACGAGGCTAGACCAGGACAGTAGCGTCGAGAGCTGCATTAACCCAGTAATCGGACTGAATACTAAATCTAACCTCGATTGTCTGGCAAGTTTTGCCACACGGAGAGCGATCATACAATTTCTAGTATGCAAGCCGTACGTAAAGGATTGTAAGGCCTTGATTGAGAATTTCAATTGGTGGTTTCAACGATTAAAGCATCTTCAGATTTTTAAAAGTGGTTATCATAAGGAACGTTTTGAGGTTTTGTACAAAGCTCTCGTATTATAAAAGTAAAAGATCATAGTGTAAAATTGTGGTATAGATGTAAAACCTGTTGACAGCGCAGTATACGTGACAACAGATCCATGTTGTTAACGATTTTTACATTGTATACCTTATGCTTTCATAGAGGCCCGCCATTTGTCGTCAAGTACACCTTGTTAATGTTTTTCAATTGTTCACTATATTTTTACAACATGACCTTTTATAATACGAGAGACTGCACAAAGCCTCAAAAATTTCCATATGAGGTCCAATTTTTTTAAAACCTGAAGATACCGGTATATATAGTTGAAAACGGTAATTAAAAAAAATGCGTACGATCATGGTCTAGCAATCCTTTACACGAGATTTACATATCAAGGACATTACTACAGTAGCAGCAGCAGCTACTGCTGATATTGCTACAACTATTACTTCGCAAGTCTTTCGAACAAGCTGCGCGAAACAAATATTAAAGAAAAACTTTTATACGAACAATTAACCTGACCACGACGGTGCTTTCCAGTGGAGAAGAAAATAAATTAAAAGAATTAATGGAAATAGCATTTTGGACACTTCGCAAAATCGCCCTGAATGGGGGCAAAACACTAGCTTGAAAAATATTGCATGTAGTGCATTGAGCAAAAACAGAGATGCATTGTGACCTAAATAACATACTACAGTTACGTTATGGCCAAACACTACACATACAACTCTGTACGCCTCGACGGGTAAACGACAGTTAAGCGTAGATGCGGAAAGTAGTCCTCCTCCTTCCAGAAATCTAGCTCGCTGTGTGGTTGCGAACAAAGGGGAACAGGGTCGGACGTACATAACTAGTGTGCGGCAGTTGATGATACGGGCTGGACGTAAACGTGTGCGGATAGCCAAAGCCCGTAAGGTGACTTTTCGCATATAGCAAGAAATCTGGGCCGGAGTCCCGATCCGGCACAAATTTTAAAGTGTCGCTGTCGAATTTATTTCAATGCCCTAGAGAAACTAAAGCCAGAAATTTCTCTTTCGATATAGCTCAATGTTCGGCCGATAAATTTTCTCTGCTTAACTTACTAAAGTAGAAACACAAATTGATGTTGGCCGCCGCGGTGGAGTAGCCGAGCGGTGTAAAGCGTCTCGCCATGGATTGCGCAGGCGCTTCCCGTCGCAGGTAGAAATCCTCCCTCGGACTTGCGCTCGTGCGTGCGTGTAAGCAATACCGTGACTAGACTTGAAATATCTGCAGACGGCTATTACGTGGTTGTCAAACAGATGTTTCTGTAAATAAAACAATTAAATAAATTCGTGACTGTTTCTTTTCAGTTTAAATCCTTTTTCAAATGTTCAAATGTTTGTAGAACTTATGGGACTTAAATACGGGGTTATTAATCCCTAAGCTTACAAACTACTTATGAACTAGCTAAGACTAAGGGCGGCACAAATATCCATGCCCGAGAGGGGATTCGAACCCCCGACCGTAGTGGCCGTGCAGACCGTGACTGGAGCGCCTATATCCCCTCGGCCACCGCGGCCGGCTTAAATCATTTTTTCCACAATGACCATACATATAATGTAACAAATTCGATTCTCAAAATTTCTAGTTGTCAACGGAAAGCGTAAATAGCAAATGGACTAGCAGAATACTTCATCACCGCTCGACATGTTAGAGCTTGACGCAAGTCCCGCTTCTCTAAAAATTGTTTCTTTGCAGTTGTCTAAATCGAAGTGCATCTTTCTGTGTAACCATGTAGCTTATAAAAGTGCTTGAAACATCACAAAATTAATTTTTTTTACCTGGTTCTCTGAGAACTATTTGATAAGTTTCCATGTTCAGCGCGTATATTGCAATTCATCTTTTTAGCATTTCCTTCGCCAGTTTCAAAGAACGAGATTTACTTTTGTTACGCGTGATATTGGTCTGCAGTTCTGAAAGAGTGTGAACTAACCTTAGCGGAATTTATTATTTTTGGATGCGTGAAATCATCAGGCGTTCGATAACCTTTTAAATTTTGTTGTTGAAACTAAGTGTAGGACGTACAGGGGGGGGGGAGGGAGAATCACCCAGCGAATTCTTTGGCCTTGGTTAGTCTGACAGCCTAAATTAAGAGATTAGTGTTAAAACACAAAGTTGATCGTAGTATAAGAAATTAAATATATTATCTACGAACAAGCAAAGAGAACGTATACCAGTTAAATAACTCAACTAGATCGTAGCTCTGTTTGGTTGAAGGCCGTAAGAATAATGATTTTCCATGGAACGTAAGATAGAGGGACAGATATTTAACATTAGATAAGCCAGTCAATAATAGGAACTTAGAGATTCGTTAATCAATTGCAGACGTTTCCAGGAGAAAATTGGTGCTGGGAATTATAGATCAGAGAAACTGACAGGAACAGACAACGAATCACTCTGTGCTGTTAGTTGCAGTATCATAACTGTTTTACCTGGAGTAGCCTTAAGATAGTGTGCTGGCGAGAGTACAATAGTTCTTGGTTCCATTTTATGCACATTTCGACGAACAAGTTACTCGTCGTAGTCTTCTGCTGCTCAGGGTTGTTACTAATACTCGGCTGCCTGGAGTTTGGTGTTTTTTAATACGAAGTTCTTAGATTCTCTTAGCATCCAAACGGTTTAACGCGGACATTTATTATAAAATACCCTAGTACGGAATAGCAGTTCCATGCGAAATGCTGCTTCTCACATTGCAGATGTAATCTTCTGAAGTTACTGCGCTACAGAATGAACGGCGTTAATTGAGATAAATTCTGCTCTCTCAGCCAGCTGCTTTGAAGCATATAATTACTGCTTCACTTTCTCACTTAAATGAATACAGGACTCGACCTCTGTTACAGCGTAAAATGCACACCCTTGAAATTTATAACGCCGATATGAAAGATCCTTGCAGGTATCTGGACTGTGACGTACAAGTAAATTATGTACTTATATCACGTAAGGGTGACTCAGCGTTTATAAGCTGGGGCGTTTAAAAGAATATTTCTATAGTCACAAAAAGAGGAAAAATTAGTGAATTCACATACGTAATTTAGAATGTTGCGTGTACATAGATCTTATTTGCATTTGTCATAGTGGAAGAATCGTAAACTGAGAAGAAAGCAGGATGATGAGAAATCTATTTTAGGCGAGGAGAATACTGTGGATTTTTGGAAGCACTTTGTGAACTGTCTTGTTATACTGCTACATGTTTTGATGTCTTAAGTCATTTTGATGGAAGTCGTCGAAGGAATTAAGTCCTATGAAGACGATGTCGTCGATGCAAACTGATGTTGAGAGGAGAACGAGCGTGTTTCCGCACGTGTCGTAATCTTTCCTTATCTTGCTCCGCTATTCCGTAAGAGATAAAAGATGGCGGTTGAAGAAATGTTTCTCAGAGTACTTAGAGAACTTGTCCTTTCCTCCTACCCAGTAGGGTACACTCGTAGAATAATTTTCATGACCGGTCTTTTGAGGTAAAGTGCTAAACAATGCCACAGTTTCGTTAAGGGCTCAAGAGTGTTATAAGGCAGAAGTTCGATCTTGTACATTGGTATACACTAAAAGTCTAATTGGCGAATTGAATAGGGCAGCGAATTTATTAAGTACGCTCTTGCATTCCTTGCGTAGCCTGGAAAGTATGTATGTAAATAAAACAGTTGGTACATAAAAAAGTCAACCAGTTACGGAAAATGAGGTTCTTCATTTTTTTACCAGTCGTTTCCACAAAAATATTGTCTTCATAAGGAATGTAAGACACGTAAAATTACACGGGAATGGCGCACAAATATTGGAACAAACAATATCTTGCGAGTATATGGTGCGTGTCGTATATCAAGGTCGACAGTTAAAACCCAAGTAAAATAATAATAGATATTTCACATACAAACACTACCCATTTTGAAATTAACTCGACATTTAGTTGAAGTGATTCAGGGATGGCACAGAATGTCCAGTATCAAGATGACTGGATGTGACAGTACCTTTGCTTGTTCGTTATGGATACCAACGAATAGGTTCAGCACAAACAGGTTAATGGGATAGAAGTTTGCTTCTAAATTCTGTGTAACTTTATACTATAAATTATTTAGCAGGTAGAGATACTAAACGAATAAAGGACGGTAGATAGGGAGTTTATTTGCACCGACGACAAATACTTGTCACTGAAGGTTCAGAAATACTTAATGGAACTGTTAGTTGGCGCATTAATAGATCTCTTAATGTGGATAAGGTGGGCAGTAGGTCTGTGTAATTTGCTCGTGAATATTTCATAGTTCCACAGAGAATCTAGAAGGAAACTGAAATAAACTTCAAAATTAACAAACTCTCAGCTGTATTTGAATCCACAGACCTAGAACCCAAGACTTCGGCGATCTTTTAAAGTAGCCACTACTATAATCCTACAAAAACAGGTTGTTTAATATTTCTTGTTCTTGGACATAAATTGTCTTCTATTATTGAAACAGTTTCTCTAAAGGTGCAATATTAGACAATGAAAAATAACCTGTACAGTGCGAATCGTGTAAGACTGTGCTCATCTGTTCATAACTAAATCTGAAGAAGAGAACCAGCGTTCCTGTGCTACAAAACATGGGTGGTGTTATCTTGTGCCGGAAACGAGTGTTTCATAATCGAAAGACCTTTTCCCGTGATACTGGTTTCCGTACTTTGCCTTTGACACGTTGTGTTTTACGATCTTTCTCGGCCTACCTGACTGGAACGTGAGATGATACTCGTAAAATAATAAATAATAAGACTAAGGGCCGTTATTAATGGTTACAATGATCAGTATGGAATATCCAGCAAGTAATAAACCTAGACATTAGCTCTTACTTCGCGGCGCTGTTAGATGAATTTGTTTCGTCTGCACACTTAGGTTTATGACGGCAGGCGCACATAATCGAAATAGGATTAATTTCTTCCGTCAGACTTTTCGGTATGATGATTTGTTGCTGCAAGAGCGTAGGTTTGCGTAATGCAGCGTCGAAATTTAGAACTGGAAGGTTCTCGTCGGGTTCCAGCTATCTCTTTTTATTTTTAAGAGCTAATTCGATGCGAACCTAAGTTACTTTACTGTGCTGTGTATAACAGTACAGAGTTATCGAGGTCTCCTGGAATGATGTAAGGCCTGCCAAACTTAGTGCTTCAGTGTGGTTCGGAACATGTTAGTACCCTACTACGGAAAAAAAGAGAGAATGGAATTAGTGTTCTTACGGGAGGAATTTGGAAAACGAGTGACGAAAGCGCTACGTGATCAACCCGTAAAGACAGCAGGTGATGTCATACTTGGCGGAACACGTTTGCAGTCTCGACGAGATAGCGCCGCAGCTCGGAGTTGTAGTTTCGTGCACTGCAAGGACGCACTCTCTAGCTCGGTTAAAGGTCGACACAAATACAAAACATTTCGGCGGAACAATTATGCTGCCTATACTCAAGACATCCATTTGAAATGTAGTAAAAAGGTGACATGATGGCCACAAACCTGACGATAACGACCACGCGACAATCCTGACGGCTTTGATTCAAGAAATGCCTTGTTAAAATTCCATCTGCGTCCACTTATTCCATGGAGTATATGGGTCAGGATTTTCTTAAAGTAACACTAAGTGCTACTTTTAGATTCCGATACACTTGGATTATGGTTTAGTCTAGGTAAAAATATGAAAAACGATTTTTTTATACATGCTCGTAAAGCTGTTGAAGTGGTGAAAACCCAAAGAAAACGACATTCTTTCTCAGCACATATCGTCGACACAGTAAGAGATTCAACAAAACTGTTGAAACATCAGCCGCGGCGGAGTGGCCGAGCGCATTGAGGTTCTGTTTCGATGCGCGAGGCTGTTTCCCGTCGGAGGTTATAAATTCAACCCAGTATGGTAAAGTCACATCCGTAGCCGCAATAGTCAGGTTAAAGTTGGAAGTACCCGTATATGTCGCCATATGACGCTTGTCATACATGGCGAAGGTGTTAGCAGTTTCACAGTGCAACCATAAAAGGCGGGCTTCTGAAGGATTTAATTCAAATAAACTCTCGCTCTCTGTAGAGTCCTGGAACAACCAATGTGGAGGTGGAGAGGCTATTCCCGTTTTGTTGTTTAATGGCCTTTGTTTTGTTTCTTGAATTAATTTCATTGCTTTGATTTTTTGTTCTGGATATTACATTTGGCATTAAATTTATTATTTTAGTGTTTACGTATACGATAAAAATATCAAAATGTTTGTAGAGCTTACGGGACCTAACTAGGGGTCATCAGTCCCTAAACTTACAAACTACTTATGAACTAACTACAACTAAGGACAGCACAAATATCCAAGCCCGAGGGGGGAATCGAACCCCCGACCGTAGTGGCCGGGCAGACCGTGACTGGGGCGCCTCAGTCCCCTCGGCCACCGCGGCCGGCCGATAAAAATAGTTTTTAAATATATTAGATTACACACAAATTTTTAACCGTTTCAAAAATTGTGAGGTAAGGGAATGATTTCGAAATATATTAAACTGTTTAAACATGTTGTTACGTAAAGTACAGTAGCAACCATGGAAGTTGTTTCAACATTTTTGTTGCAACTCCTACTGTTTTGACGATATGTGCTCAGAAAAGTAATTTAGCTATGACGTAGCATCACAATGACGCTCCTTTGATAGAATGGCGTTGTACCGAAGCATAGTAACGATATTCTTTCACAGTACAAATTATAATACTTACAGGCGTTAAATACTATAACTTTTGAAGTTATCAGTATGTAGTTTCCGGTAAAGCATATCTAAAATGACGCGTTTTCAAAAGATCAAGTTTTCTGCCGCTTTAAAAAGCTTATGTTCAAGCATCGCACGCTACAATGCCAGAAGGCACGGAATACGGAGTTCAGTTTGCAATAAGGCGGCTCAAAAGCTCTGCTTGTCACAAGAAAAGCAAGTCGCATCTCATTGATCACGTTCCACTCCACGAAGCAAACCTCTCACGTGCCACGTAAGCAAGGTAGTTCCGAGCCGGCGTGATCGCTAGCTCAGTGGCTGCCCGCTATGACGCAGTGGGCAGTGCCCCAGCGGCCGGCCAATCGGCTAGCGATCTCGCCGGCTTGGAATTACCTTGTTTACGTGGCATGACGACTGCGCTGGGGCAACACCACATAGGTGGTGTTGGCTGGGGCATGTCTTTCACGTAGGCCTCGACCACCACCCCCCTATAGAAGAAAGCCTACGCACGACGTCACAACATGGAGGCGGTGAGAGGCTTAGTCCTCTGAAAGATTGTAAAAATTAGCAGTGCACGCTGTTCATAGTGCATTCTTTCGCCCAAGAGTATATTTATTAGGTAAATTGTTGTTGTGTACGTTGTGATCACTACGCTGGACGATTTTTGTGTGTGAGAACGTGTGATCTCTCTCTCTTTTTTTTTTTTTTTTTTTTTTTTTTTTTTTTTTTTTTTTTTTTTTTTTTTTGACAAAATGCCGTTTCGCTGTTCTGTGCCAAAATGTAGAGGAAATCACGACTGTGGCCCAAAAGTTACCGTCTTTAAACGTCCGGAGAAGAACAAGCTAATGGGGGTTGTTACTTAAATAAAATGAATCGCAATATCCAACGGTAAACAGTTATAACTCTTTCATAAGGTTAAACAAAATGAAAACTTACTCATTAACTTGAAGGAACCAAGTTATCTTGGGAATTCTTGATATCCATTCCTTCCTCTTCGGACGTTTAAAGACGGTAACTTCTGGGCCGCAGTCGTAATTTCCTCTACATTTCGGCACAGAACAGCGAAACGGCACTTTGTCAGTAAAAAAGAGATCACACGTTGTTCTCACACACACAAACCGTCCATCGTAGCGATCACATCGTACACACACCAGTTGACGTAATAAACACTCCTGGACGAAAGAATGCACTATAAACAGCGTGCACTGCTAATGTTTTCTATTTTTCAGAGGACTCTAAGCCTCTCACCCCCGCCATGTTGTGACGTCGTGCGCAGGCTTTCTTCTATAGGGGGTGCTGCCTCGACTTCCACGCTGTGACGTCACCGGTTCCTCGTCCGCTTGTTTCCACGTCCCGTAATTGGACGGCATGGATCTCTCTCGCGTCTCGGAACGCGCTAGCTGCTGCACGCTTTATGTATTTCAAACCTCAACTTCGCATGTTATCCGGAAGTGATTGACTTTCTGCGATGCAACCAACGCCATTCTATTTGTGATTTTTCATGCTATTGATTGCGTAATAAATGAGGTATCAATTAAAAACGTGTTTGTTGAAATTATTTTATTACATTTTAGATTCTCATAGCCCCTGCTGTCCGTTCATGACAGCGAAGATCATTTTATGCAATTTTAATCCCCCACCCCCCTCCCCCACTCACAAGGAAAGTACTTAGGCTCGAACAAACAGAAATATACAAAAATCTTATGATAAATAATGTAAATGTCCCTTGTTGCACTAGTGATACTCCCGCATCTGGAAAACTCTGCAGTCGCCCATTAGAGGCCTCTGCGTGTGCCATGCCGCATTCCACATTGACCTGCGGGTACACCAGTAGTGACGGTGCAGTGTACCTCTGAAGTTGCGTTTTGTGACGTTATTTGTGTAGTTGAAGCGTCGGATGAGTTGGCGGTTGGTAATCAATCCTGCTATATAGTGCGACTGGTTGAAAGGAAGTTACGAAGAAACCTTCTTCGTGAAGATGGTATTGGTGCAGAAGATGAATCATTCGCATGTTACCTGGTATCTATTAAAGTGTTTCTAATCTATGCTCATATTTCTGCACTACAATATATACCAAAAAAAAAAATGTGAAGGATTCATCTTTTACACCAAGACCGTATTCACGAAGAACGGCTCTTAAAAATTTCAAAATGTTCAAATGTTAGTAGAGCTTATGGGACTTAACTACGGGGTCATCAGTCCCTAAGCTTACAAACTACTTATGAACTAGCTAAGACTAAGGACGGCACAAATATCCATGCCCGAGGGGGATTCGAACCCCCGACGGAAGTGGCCGTGCAGACCGTGACTGGAGCGCCTCAGTCCCCTCGGCCACCGTGGCCGGCAGAAATTTTCTCAACCAATCGCAATACATTAGCATGATTGATTACCAATCGGCGACCCATCTGACGCTTCACTACACAAATAACGTCACTAAACGCAACTTCAGAGGCACACCGCACTGTCCCTACTGGTCCACACTGGCGTACCGGCAGGTCAAAGTGCAATGCGGCGTGGCACACGCAGAGGCCTCTAATGGGCGACTGCAGAGTTTCGCAGATGCGAGAGTATCGCTAGTGCAATAAGGGACCTCTACATTATCTCTCACACGATTTTGGTATATTTGTGTTTTTTCGGGCCCGTGTACTTTCCTTGTCAGACACGTGTCTGAACCAAGAGTACTCCGGATATTAAATTTTCATTTCTTGTACTTTCGACAATTTTTTTTATCCTACTTCCCGGATTAGGGTCGTACAATGTCATTGGCCAACCGCCATGAGTGTTTTGAAATACGTTGTGTGCCGATGTGTAGTAAAATATGTAGATGCATTCCTTAGCGGAGGCAGATTAGAGGTGGCATATTCTTCCGAGCGTGACGCGAGCAGACCTCTTGGGGGGGGGGGGGGGGGGGGGGCGCCACGTGGTCGCCTCTGTGAAGCTGGAGTGTGTTCACGAACCATTGCGCATCAAATGGGTCGTGCAGCCGTGAATGAGGAAACCCAGTCGAGCATCTGGAGGAGCCTCTGGTGGCAGTGAGGACCTCTGGGGGTTGTGTGGCAAGCTGCGAATGAGCGCGGTGGTGGTGGGATATGCAGAGGCTGTCCGCGCGTGGCAGAAGCATCGCAGGGCGAAGGGTGGCGTCGGCGCTTCCAGGCTCTCAAGGAGACCGTCTCATATTAAAGAGAACTCCATTCGGGGCTTCTGTCAAGAAACTCTAATTTTCACTCAGTTATTCTGCAGGATGCACAATCATTGGAATTCGACAGGCCACTTAGCAGGTCTTAAATGACATTTTGGCCCACTTTAGGTTACGGTAGTTACAGCGCCATAGTCCTACGCTTTGCCCACTACGCTACGGCTATCAATCAACATATGAGTCCTTTAATCTCATACTATTGACGGCCGTTGTTAACTGATGCTAATATGGCATTTGTAGACACTAGATTATCATTTATCGTACGAAGAATGACGCGTTTTTGTTAATTCTTCAGTGCGCCATTGCTTTGAAATGACAACGTGTAAGTTACGATAAGGAAATGATCAAATACGCAACGCAAGATGCCAGAGAGAGTTCTGGGCGAGGAATGTCACGTAACCTCTGCGAACGGCTGGTTTTCGTTAATTTAATGGAGGGTGTCAAAACTCCGTTATTTTTGCAAATATCTCTCAAACGATACGAGATATGAAAAAAAAAAAACATAAGTGAACAAAGTTGTAGAGAATTTCCTCCTCTACAAATTCGGTTATTCAATTTTCGTATCAGATGAATAGTTAAGCCGTTATTTTCATTTAAATTTCGAGCTGTCAAAAGACGATCGCAAAGGCCCACTTTTAGTGTTACTACCGTAACCTAAAGTGGGACAAAATAGAATAAGACATTAAAGATAAGACATTTTTATCTTTCTACATAATTTCCAAGTACATTGAGACATTTGTCAAATAGCTTTATAAGCCATCCAGGAAAAAATCGGGGCTTTGCATACGGAAGAAGCGTTGAACGGCTATGGCGTGGAAACATACATCATGTGTGCGAATGAAGTTCAAAAGCACTCCGTCTGCAGGTAAAGTGCTACTTACCGTTTTCTGGGACGCCCAAGGAGTTTCGTTGCTGGACTTGGAGGAGCATGCAACCATCAATGCTGCGCGGTAACTGTGCCACTCTGTCGAAACTGAAAGAGGTAATTCGGAAAAAGCAGCACGGCCTTGTCAGATCTGGCGAGACCACACTCTGCGACGACAACGCAAAACCATATTGCAACTCTTGGTTGGGAGCGTCTGCACCACCCGCCATACAGTCCTGATGTCACACCAAATGACGTCCACATGTTTCCAGCTTTGAAGAAGACTCGGCGGAAGACGCTTTGGAAGTAATGCTGACGTCAAACAAGCCGTTCAAAACTTCTTCCGTACGCAAAGCCCAGATTTGTTCTTGGAAGGCTTTTTGAAGTTTATTAAGCGGTATGCCGGCCGCGGTGGCCGAGGGGACTGAGGCGCTCCAGTCACGGTCTGCCCGGCCACAACGGTCGGGGGTTCGAATCCCCCCTCGGGCATGGATATTTGTGCCGTCCTAGTTCGTAAGTAGTTCATAAGTAGTTTGTAAGTTTAGGGACTGATGACCCCGTAGTTAAGTCCCATAGACTATACAAACATTTGAACATTTATTAAGCGGTATGACAAATGTCTCAATGTACTTGGAAATTATGTAGAAAAAGAAAGATGTCTTGTCTTTAATGTCTAATTCTATTTTTTGCCTTTCATACGCAACTCTGACACAGTCGACAGGGGAAACTTACTTTCCAACTCCCCCTCGTAAGAGCTAGAATGTCATGTAGCAGCGCTGAAAGTCAATTTCGAGGTTTCTGAGTTAGGACAATAGTACCTACTGTGAAATACATGCAGGTTCATTATAGATCGTGCAATAAATGTCTTGTTGGCTATATATGCATTCATATCACATCAGCACTTGTTTTCTCCATCAGCACTTGTACTTCATTGAACTATTTTTTACTGTAAGAAATATTTATTCTTAGTGTAAATTATAGTGTGTAGACAACAAATTTTAGAACACACATCATGATGGAATAGCAGTTTGGTCCAGTAAGTTGACAAACATTCGAAAGTGTTGAAATAAAATAACAAAACCGTATAAATAGCTTACACTAGTCTTTATCCAAGGGGTGTTATTGTACAGCCAATCAGTACTTTCTCGAGTTATGAAATTTTGTATATTCTCATAAGGTCGTGTCATTCCTGATCAAAATGACGGACGAAAAAATGAGCGCTTCTGCAGTAGACATGATACCATTTGTTACCCTCATTAATGTCCACTAAATATTACAGAATTTTCCTTAAACGTAATTTGATGGTCCAATAACTTCTCTGTCGTCTAGAGCAAAACTGTCGTCTCGTACAGATCAAACAACAGAAATTAATTACTTGATTTTCTTTCAAAGCAGTGAATTAAAACCTTTTTATTACTGTTTACTAGTCGCGAATTACTTCCATCGCTCGACAAATGTCTGAAAAGCAATAACCGAATACTTGGTGTGCCAATGACTCAATACAACATTGAGTCATAGGCTGATGACGTATTAGATATTTTATTTCGAGGCATTGGTCTGATATCGGATGCAATCTGACGCTAGTAACCAGTTAAAGATTTGCAACTTTAGCGCCAAAAACAGAAGTTTAATAAACTGAATAAAGTTGCTGGTCCTGTTCCTACACAATGGAAATGGCCAAAAAGAATTTTATTACAATTATTTGAGTTTTAGTATACAACTTGTAGCAACAAATACATTACCAGAATTTTTTAGCTTATTTTTGAAGTGTTTGTAGGATTGGAGTGGTGGTTTCCGGCAGGCGCTGCAGGTAATAATGTAGGTGTTGTGTGCTCTGTCAGGTACTCAATCAATTAGACTCCTGGCCAGAACGCTTCGTTCCGAGAAGAGTTTTTTGTTACACTCAGGGAAGCTTGAAATATGATAATTTTTGACAGCCTTATTAAGTCCGTAACAATGACAGCGTTTTGAGCGTTAATTAGTTTACGTAGAGAGGTTTCCAATGGCAGCGTGGCCGTCCGTGTTCCTGTGACGTGGCAGTCTTCCGTCATGCTCGTTAATCGCCTAACATTTTGTAGGGGCTGCTAAATAATGGCCTTCATAAATGACAGTGTAACACATCGCAGCCGAGACATACAGAAGTTAATAAAATGACAGTAACATGTCTGACCCGATTTTATACAAAGCGAGCGTATTTCGAAGCATCAGAATTGAGTGCCTCGTGTATAATTTGTCATGTTTAATGAATGGAGTTTAGCATTGGGAGTACTTCATTTCAAAACGCTGTAGCAGTCTGGCAGCGATGGGTAATCAATTTACTCAGCGAGGCACAGCTACATGCATTCTCACTCTTCCTTCCGTGTTGCTGTTTGTTTTGTATGAGCTCGGTATCGCCGGGACGAACACTTAGAAATGCCACAGTAAGCAATAGCAGTAGTTGTACAGGCTGCAGCAGGACTCAAAATGAATCAGTACCTGCTCCCTCCTACACTGTGTCCTGATTAAAATTACTTGCTAGTTGACAGTTAATGCGCTGGAACTGATTTCCTATCAGAACGATGAACGTCACGCCCGAACCATTTCACGTCTCACCACCTTGTCAATTCACTGGCCACTACGGTCGGGGTTCGAATCCCCCCTCGGGCATGGATATTTGTGCCGTCCTAGTTCGTAAGTAGTTCATAAGTAGTTTGTAAGTTTACGGACTGATGACCCCGTAGTTAAGTCCCATAAGCTATACAAACAATTGAACATTTTTTGAAAGGTCTTCCTAGCACATATTAAAAATACGTGTTTTTTTAAACTTGTAACATGTACTAGAAGACCTTTTTAGTTATTTTATGGATATGACTATTAAACGTTTTATGCGGAGTAAATGGAGTCGTCATGACTCGAAATCTGCATTGATGATCCAACATGGGAACGAAATCGATATGTAGAATTTTAATATTTCATATCGCACCACAAGCTGGAAATTTGTTGTTTAATATTGAGGTGGGCTGGCACAACTTCCATTATGGGGTCAACTTAAAAGTATTAGCTTCCTTTATGGAAGGTCGCGAGTTCTAATCCCCACGTGTGTAATTAATCTTAATTTCCAAATCTATTATTTCTACCAAATCATTTTAATTGGATTTTTAAATCCTAATATCTTAAATATTTTTCATAATAGGCCTATTGACTTTTTATTCACCTCTTTCGCATCCTATGATGTGTAACCACTAGCCAGTGAGATTATTTTCAAGTACCTAACTAATTATAGTGAGAAAGTACAGTTTGTTTTTAGCGCTGTATCTGGAATTTTTCTGTCTGAGTTTGCTAATAGCGGTACGCTTTGTTCGCCGCGAAAGAAGAAACTATATTAGTTCTGGTGCAGATGGTTCACCACATTTTCGTCAGATACACACACATCTATGGTTAAGTGACAATATCTGATTAAACTGAGGACTAAAAAACACTTCTTTCCGCTGCATTTCAGTGATCGATAATTTTTAATTAGCTGTCCAAAAGATTTTCGCATCGCCGCCGTTTTTCTTGGCGGCCTCTTGCAACTCTGCTCCGCGTTATGAAGTATATTAACAGCAGTAGCGAAGTGGCCTGTCGTGTTCCTGTATCGCCTATGAAAGACTGGTAGCCGGCAGCCTATGTGGCCACACTATAGGCAGTGCTACGTTACATACGCTAACTGGCAATTTTAATCGGACTGTAGTTTCCAAAATTACAGCAACAAACGGAAATCGTGCAACGTTGTATATTTTACCAAAAAAGTTAATAATAAAGTAGAAACAATGTAAAAATACATAACATAAACAACTGCAACAGGCGTAACTGTAGACTTTTTTTTTTTTCCTCTTCCCGGATTTGTGGACACGTTCCAACATCTGTTTAATCAGCTCAGTATGGGGTGTGACCACATCGGGTAGCATTACAGGCCAGACAGTAACGGGGCATTTCTCGAATGACAGCTTCGATCTCATGTTTAGGCAAAACGCCCATTATTCCTGCACAGCTGCTCGAGGTCGTTGTGCGTGGTCGGTGCATGGTGATGTAATGCAACCCGTCTCCTTACTGCATCCCAGACATCAAACGAACTGTGGAAATACGTTTAGCCAAAGATTTTATTCATCGTGACGGCGGCTTTAAGCTGGACAAGGCTTAGGACCCGGTGATTTCTTTAATATCATCTGAGAGGAAACATTTTATCCACGACGACGCTTCTAGCGATAATTAAAATTTTACACATCTGAGAAGTAATGTACTGAGTGCACGTTCAGACAGATGGCGGACATGCAGTTTCAACTTGGCGCCGCTTGTGGGCGTTTTCGCAGGGGGTGAATTCAAGGGAACCCGCCCGTGACAGCCACCGATGCGCATGAGCCTCCGTGCCAATTTTTGCTATAAAGGCGTCGTCGAGAACTAGCAATCTCCAGTGGAACCCAATCACCGGAAGATGGCTGAACGATTGTCAGCCCAAATATCCTGGCAAGAAGTCTACGGAATCCGGCTACAATCCCGAAACTTTATGGAACATTCCGTACGTCGAGAAAACTTTAAGAATCACAATACAGATTTTGTCAATACGTTGTAGCCTAATGCTCTTCTGTTTCCTCGAAGTAATGGGAGCTAAGCAATCCTCAATGGATTTTCGAACGTCCTGCAGTTTTTTTTTTATAATCTCTGGGCCGACAGTAACAGATAAAGGTGATGTCATATGGCATCATTGGGCTTGAAAGGGTTTACACGTTACAACACGGAAAGTAATTACCATACGAGTACCACACTTGCTAGCATTAATGTCAAGGACATTGGGAAGAGAAATAACAAACAGCTGGATTGAAATATGTTTTATACTGCTACGGTACATCTACCATTACATATCGGCACCATTACAGCTGTCCAAGGGGCTCTATATGGTGCCCATCAGTGTCCAGAATAAAGCGCAGGACTGCATTCAGCACAGAAGAACAAAGCATATCTGGAGGTATTCTGGGAACATGTTTTGATACACTGCACTTCAGATCAGCACATGTGATATTCCCATGGTAAACCGCCCTAATACCAGAAATGACGGAGTGAGATAAGGCGATCGTGCCGGCCAAGTATTTACAAACAAACTGCTGATAATTCGATCGTTTCCAAATGTGTTTCGGAGACTTAGTTTAACTTCACGAGCGATCTGCGATAGGACCCCGTCTTGCACGAGAAATATCCCTTTCAATGCGTCTCCTCTTCTATAACACGTGTCTGACATTTTGACGAAGCATATCGCAGAAACCCTGGCCATACACCCTGCACATTTTTGGTCCTTGAGCGCCAACCTGGTCAGAAAAACAAATAAATAAAGGGAAAAACGAATGGGCCGGTGAATGCAGCCTTGAAACCACACTATACGGTGACCTACCGTACAGAGTAACTTCATGCACAACGACTGGAAGTGAATATCCCCACAGCCGGCAATTCTGTGTGTTCACCTCACCCGTCAGAGAAAATTGAGCTACGTCTGTCCATAAGACCGTCCAGAGCCTGCACTCGTCAACTTCAATCCTGTCTCGTGTGTGGAGAGTACAGTCAACACGTTGCAAGCTGTTTTACGATACGGATCTTTTACTGATACTAAATACCTCAAGGCATGCTTTGTTCTTCTGGGCTGAATGCAGTCCTGCACTTTGAATGGTTCGGAGCACCTTCCACACGTGGACCACGGGATGTTCAACTGTCGTGACATAGCACGCGCATTGGTTGACGATCAGGAATTGCACGCAGCGTTATCTAAGTTTCCTGTCTAGGCACGCCATGTAAACCTCATCTCCGCTTCAGTAATTTTTCGCAGCTATTTCTATAGAAATATATTAAATCTGCATTAAGGCTTGAACTGACATCCTATGTAATACAGAGGCAGCCTCCTTCTGGCAGTCATGCTCAAGGGCATTGTCTCGTTTGTTTTCCGGCTGTTTTACATGTGGCACGCTGCCACCCGATTTAGCAGTTGCAGAAATTCTCAAGGCCGCTATGAATTTCAAATCAGCTTCCTCCAGCAGCAGCGGCATCAATCAGCGACAGTTTTGACTGGCGGGAAGGATCTGTCCTATATCGCTTACGCAGACGCTGAATATTAATGGTTTGCTTACAATGTCTCGCGGGCGCCCAGAGTTACATCCGTTCCAGCCTGGTATCTACCATTATATCACAACCACAGAGACTATATGAAAACATTATAGACAGTTTGACAGTAACCCATGCAGCATGGAATAGTGAAACGGTATTTTGACGCATTAGTGGGTGTGTATGATGTTCAAATGTCTGACAAAACGGGTCATAGTACTGCAGGCTTATCACGTGTCAAGGATGTATACACTGAGCTAGCAAATGTGGGACACAGATGGAGTGATAGTTCTGGCTTTTGCAGCCCCTATTTTTTATTAGGCGCGGTATAGTTCGACAGTCCTCGCAGTTTCCCATAACGTCAGTATCATCATCAATCCTCATCTACTTATGCCATTTAGGTGTTCGTACCTATTATAAAGCATGTTTGTGGGTCTCGATATATACATTTGTTAAACACGATTGCAGCCAACAATGTTTTGCGGTGCGGTCGTAAAACACAGACACTAAACTGATTACAGCGAACAGAGACGTCAATGAACGGACGGACAGATCATAATTTTGCGAAAATAAAATTTTTTGCTGTAGGGAAGGCTTGAACAAAGTACCTCTCGCTCCACAGCTGCTCATGCTGTCCATGGGACCATAGCACTCCTATGCTCACAACCTGCTCGAAGTTGCCTATATTTAGCATGGACTTCTGTTTCTATATTTAATTTTTTTCATAGTTCCACACAACTTCTTCAAGTTTTCTCGTTGATCTGTGTTCAGTTTTTCAAGGCCTGCGTCAACTTACAACTAAAACTTAGGGGGGGGGGTGCGTGATGTTGCCGCTAAGTCGTTTCTTATTTTGAATTGCACTCACACGCATACAATGTTTGGCTGCTAGCTAGGGATGGGAAAAACCGATACCGATATTTTAGTTTTGAATAACTGTTTTTTTGTATTTATTTCGTGTCGATTGTAACCGGTTTTTTAGTTATTGCCAAGAACCGGGTAAAAAAAAACGGGTACTACTACTTCCTGTAGCAGTGGTTCAAAATGAGATTTTTTAAAAATAATTTTAAAATAATACTAGTAGGCCCTAATATTTAGGGCTGTTCCTAGAATTTCCACTGCTGTGAAATATTAGGTCATGGCAGTAACTAAGGAAAGCGATCAGTGATAATTTAAGAACAATCCCGGCAGTCAGAAACGCGCAACAAACGCGTGGCCTAAGAACTTCAGAACTGGTGGATTTATTGAGGCACCGATGCACCTGTTGCCGTGCGGCGTGGCCTATTACCCCGCGTCCACACATTGGTACCAACGCTGGCGCCAACATTGGCCAATATTTTTGAGACAGCGTCCACACATTGGAGCCAATATTCAGTTGAATTCGTCGAGAGCCAACGAAAACATATCTGACGCACAAAGCGCGGCCAATGCGTTAACGCTTTTGAGTGTGAATAATTACATTTTGTCATTGTAAATCAAAGTGGGAAACATACGTAAAAGATGATGGAGTGTTGTATTACTTCCTACCGAACATTAATTACGGTACGAAATCATTTTTTTAAATATATGCTACAAGTAAACGATACACTTTATAAAAACTTAGACCTGCTACTTTAAATGATTGGAAATAAAAAAAAAGAAAGATGTTTTGGAGGGAAGCTATGCTTTTGGTATTACGCTTCGATTTCTTGCTAAAGGAGACAGTTTTAGAAGCCTACACTTCCCTTTTTAAATAACCATGTTATTGATATCACTAGTAGTGCTTTAAGTTTGCAAAACAATATTTAAAGCTTGACAGGAAATATTAAGTACTGTACTGTTAATTTTAAAAATTAAATTCAATAATGGAATGTGTCGAAAGTCTAAAAAGTTTGTTTTGTTTCACAGTTCGCGCCTAAGTTTTTCTGTGGCATTCCGTTTTTTGAGGTTTCTTTCACAAATGAATCACTTTCTGATACAGTTCTAATATTTACAAAGAGATTTCGAAACTTTAAAACGGTGACGAAGAAAGAAACAGTTTCCAGATGAGCAGACGACAAAGACAGAATGAAACGTTGGCGCCAATGTGTGTACGACGTACCCATATTGGCCCAACGTCCTTTGATGTTTGGTCGAAATACCGACAAGCAACGGATCCGTACCAACGTTGGCGCCAACGTTGGCGCCAACGTTGGTTCCAACGCTATTTCAACGATCCACACATTGGACCAACACTGTTGGCGCCAACGTTGGGTCCAATGTGTGGATCCGGCCTTAGACGACGCGCGTGCACCGGCAGTGTACAAGACTTGCCCCCGTCTGGTCATGCGGCAGTTCCTTGCTGTCGTCGCCAGACATCGGTTGTGTCTTAAATGCCATCATCCCGAGTGTGGAAGTACTTCATGAAGTACGGTAGCAGTGAGGTACAATGCTCCATTTGCTTTAAAATGCTGAAAACGGGTGGAGGTACTACAAACATGCTGTGTCATTTAAGGAGAAAGCATCCAAAATGTTTCTTGGAAGAGAAGGTAAATTAGATTCATATACCTATTATGTAAGTGAAGTACTATAAGCTTGGAATAATAACTTTAAATGTATTATATTGTTATGCTAACAAGTTTTTTTTTAATGTGATTTCTTGAAAGCGAGGGGCTTTTTAAATAACCAATATGGGTTTAGGTAACATTGATCATGTGGTGCCTCGCGAGGTAGCCGTGCGGTCTGAGGCTTCATGTTACGGACTGCTCAAGTCGGAGGTTAGAGTCCTCCCTCCCTCGCTCATGGGTGTGTATGTTGACCTTAGCGTAAGTTAAAGTTAGATTAAGTAGTTTGTAAGTCTAGGTCTCAAAAGAACTCACACTCATTTGAAAATTCTTTGATCATGTGGTACACAGTTTTTCTAGTTCAGTTTGCGTAAATTTACACTGACAACAATCATACTGTTAGTCGGAACTGTGACTTTATTTTTCGAAATGCTTCTGCAGCACTGATTGAAGTTCATTTACTGATAGACGTATGCGTTGGTTCAAAAGTCCAACTTAAGGAGTGGTTGGCTCAATATTCGCAACTGCCGGATGGAAATACTAGGCCAGTAAATCTGTATGCTTCGTATATCGTCTTCTACGGACTCTTTGCTAAGCTTACACTCAAGAAGGCGTAGTATTGGGAGGGGATCTGGCAAAATATGGAAAGACTAGTGATTTGTCGTATAACGTATATTTACCTAAATTTTAACTAACTTTCGTAATTTTCGGTTTCGGTCGGAACTATAAGAACCGAAAATTCGATTACGGTTTCTGTTTCGGCCGCAAAATATGTTTTGGTCGAACTCTACTGGAAATAATAGCAATAAAAAACCAAAAAACCATTTATTTAAAAAACAGGTTATCTTAAGCAATTTTTACAGTGCGGTTAAACTGGGGATGAAAAGAACCGGTAGAACAGAAAACCGGTTGTTTCAGCAATAACCGCCGTCTCTACTGCTAGCGCTCTGTTCGCTGCTCGCAGGCACAGCAGGGCGAAGAGGAGTCGAGCACGCAAAAGTACTACGGCCCATTTAACCTGCTGTCTGCACCATCGCAGGTCGCCGCGCTGCGCTCTACTAGACAGTAGCTAACGCTGTGCGTCAGATACTAAATCATGCCAGCCAGTTGCCATTGGACTCTGCAGACGTGTTTTTGTTCTCAAGTCGATCCGCAACACAACGTAAGTATAATGCTTATTTACTTGTCGGCGAGTTACTGTTTCTAATCTTATTTAGAGTGAATTTTCGGGAGTTATACCAAATATTGAAATTTGCTATTGTCCTTGAACTTTTTAGTAAATAACTAGTCAAATAGCAAAACACACATGCAGTAAGATATCGTTGAATTTTGTGACTTTATTAAATATTTTATAATATTATAACAAAGAACATTTGACTTTAATAAATGACGTTTGCGGTATCCCGCTGGATTGAAGGCAATGCAGCAAAAATCCCTCTGGATTGCAATCCCTAATTAAACCATTAATTTCAGTACGACGCCTGTCACGTTAATTACAGCTAACATTAAAACATGCTCAGTTAAGGTATTCCTGCAGAGATTAGCCTGCTTTGCCATAACAGGCGGAATTAGCAGCACACCAACTGCTGGGATGGAAACCATGCTGGATATGCCCCCATTACACCTTTGGGTCAAGATGGAGGAAGCGGCTGGTGCATACAGACTCAAAACTGGCAACAACTGGAACTCTTTGGGATATCCAGAATCACACACTAAAATAGTGTGGTAAATGTAGGAATCACTGACGGGTCAAAATCAGACCAAGGTGTTGGGGCCGGGGTATATGGGGTGCAGCCAAGACTGGAGGGCGTCATCTCTCTAGGGAAACCGGCCTCAGTATTCCAGGCCGAAATCACTGCCATCAGAGCGTGTGTGGAGGAGAATCTGCGTAGCTGCTACAAACATCGTAGCATCTATATCTATTCAGACAGGCAGCCCTGAGATCACTGGCAGCTCCTGCAACAAGGTCTAAAATTGTTGCAGAATGTCACAGGGTTCTGGTGGAGCTTGGGGAAAGCAATAGAGTAAACCTATTGTGGGTCCCTGGCCACTCGGGGATCAGTGGCATCGAACATGGCGACAGATTAGCCAGGATGGGGGCAGAGACTCCATTTATTTGACCGGAACCTGTCCTGACAATCACCAAGGCAACGATCAAATTGGAGCTACGTAACTGGCTTAGAAGACAGCACGTAGAATATTGGACGACAGTCCATCAACAAAAACATGGCCTGAACAGGAGAGAGATTAGACTCATGGTTGGATTGCTGACAGGCTATGTGAATTTCAAAAAACACGTACGTACAATGGGAATAACAGAAGAGGACCCTAAATGTAGGATCTGTGATGACGGTGATGAAACTGCATCACGTCTAATCTTCGAATGCATTGCATTTGAGAGTAAAAGGCACAGAACATTTGGCACAACCAGACCCGAAGAAATTGTCTAATTAAGAACTGGTAAAGGGACTCCTTGCACTGTTCAAGGGTATTGGTTGGGTTTACTAGATACACAGGGAGCGATACCGCACAATAAACTTAGTTTCGGTGCGGGCAGTGGCGGGTTGGATCAAGACTGTTTTGGCTTTCCTGAAAAAATCAAATCATGGTATTCCTTGTATAAAATGTGTAGAACTTCCATTTGATCGTACATCTGAGTGCATTATCTTTTCTACTCTCCGTTAGCCTTTAATTACATTGGGTGGCTTGGCGTCGCTCTCCGCCGTTACGGCTACACGAGGCCGCTGGAACGACTCATTGTTCCCGCTCTGTAGAGATATTTCATTAGTAGTTAAGCCTTCATGACGCCTCGAACCGGAGCTAACGGGGTTTCCACTTAGGCATAGAACAGCAGCTCCCGCCAGAGCGCTCAGGAGGCGGCTGCTGCTGTGGAAATCCTGGCTTTGATGAAGTTTATTCGTTATTAGCAAACCCTGCGGATTGTGTACTGTCATCGAGCAGTTACATACGATTCGCGCTGCAAATGTCAAGCTCTTCGTGCAGCTATTAATTACACACACACACACATACACACACAGCGCGCAAAGTTGTTTATATAGTCTCAGTGTAATAATCACTCTACGTTTGATTCAATAATGTTTATGAACGATGAAATACAGTCGAAATGCTCAATATTTGTTTTAACTTCATTGTAGACGGATCTAAACAGTAGGTCGTCGTGTGGCTACTGCAGTGAATTTCACTCGTAATACAGGGCGTACCAAAATGAATATTGGAGTTTTAAAGCTTTGCATAATTTATTAGGTGACCTTACCATTAGAAATTATACATCCGATGCACGAACAACTTACATGTTGTCCTACAATATGGTTCACTGCCTCATCGCCGGCCGCGGTGGCCGAGGGGACTGAGGCGCTTCAGTCACGGTCCGCACGGCCACTACGGTCGGGGGTTCGAATCCCCCCTCGGGCATGGATATTTGTGCCGTCCTAGTTCGTAAGTAGTTCATAAGTAGTTTGTAAGTTTAGGGACTGATGACCCCGTAGTTAAGTCCCATAGACTCTACAAACATTTGAACTGCCTCATCGGCATGACGTCTTAAGTTATTCCCGGCCGCTGGATCCGGATAACTGATAAAGAATGGACACCTACTCCTCATGGCCAAATCCGCCCAAATTTATAGTAAATGCAGTGCGTGGTGAGACATCAAAATGCCACAAGTGGGAACTTCAGATGGCTAAGCGTTTAGGAAATAGATCCGTATTAAAATTGCTTTCAGCCTCTCACTATGTGCACCTTACCAATTGTCCCTGTGACAGTGTCTTTAGGAAGGGGTATTTGCCTCAGTGGTAACGGATCAGATTCGTATTGAAGACGTCGCGGCTTTGACTTCTCCCGGCGACAAATATTTTTGTGCTCCTTGACATTGCTTAAACTACTGCTGATGCAATTAACCACAACACAGTATACGTTGTTTAATTTATATAAGCACAAACAGCTTAGGCATAGGATGAAATTCGGGACTGCAAACATTTAAAAAAGATTGTAGTTAACGTGTACACGGGAACCTCGTGTATGTAAATCGATACGTCCATTCTATGGTTTTGGATCAATTACTTGACCGGTGTGATAGGGACTGATGACCTTGCTGTTTAGTCCCTTCAAAAACAACCACCACCACCACCACCAACAACAACAACAACAACAACAACAACAACAACAACCGGTGTGATATTCATCGAAGAAACAGGGGAAGCAGTAATTTTGACCGCATCTTGCGCACGTTATAAACGTCACCTTTTGCTGTGACGTGGTTTTTTGTCTTCATAGAAAAACTTCATTGACATTCTGAAAACAGCTTATTTCATCGCACATACCAGCAGCGAAAATACAAATACAAAATAACATAAACGATGTTGCGATTAATTGTGACGTCAGTAGTATACGCATTACTAAGGAGCACAGAAATATTTACCGGTCGGGCGGAGTCGAACCAGTGACCCAATACGAATCCGATATCTTACTGCTCGGCCAAAGACCTTTTCTTAAACATGCTCTCACAGGGACAATTGTTAAGGTGCATATGGTGAAAGATCCGTATCAAAATTCCATTTATTTTCTAAACGCTTGGCCACACCCTGCATGCAATACAAATTTCGACGAATTCGGTGATGAGTAGGTGTCCTCCTAGTGAGCTTGTGTGGATGACCTCTGCCCACAGCCACAGCAGACCTGGCGCCTTGCGATTTTTACTTTTGGCGGTTTGTACACGATGGGGTGTGTGTGCCTCAGCTACTAGCTGACCGAAACGACCTACGACATACGAATGAAACTGCAGTTCCATCACTTGTTCCAGGCACACTGAGCGACGTTTGGGACAAACTCTTATCGACTCGATGAATGCCGTGTGGCGAAGAGTGCTTACATTGAGCTCTTGTAGGACAAACCGTTCCAGTTGCTTGTTAATTTGATGTATAATTTGTAATGGTAAAGGCACTGTACTAAATTCTGCAAGGTTCAAAACCCCGATACTCATTTTGGTACGCCCTGTAATTTCGTGCAATATGTTCGTGCGAGGTGGTGTAATGGTAACACACTGGACTCGCATTCGGGATGTCGGAGGTTCAAATCCGGCTCCGGCCATCCTGATTTACGTAGGTTTTTCGTGATTTCTTTAAATAACGCCACACAAATGATGGGCTACGTCGGGAATGGCCGCGCGGTCTGAGGCGCCACTTCACGATATTTTTGCGGTCGCTCCCGTCGGAGGCTAGGCATCCTACGAGAGCGCGCGCGTTTTGTGTGTGTGTGTGTGTGGGGGGGGGGGGGGGGGGAGGAGCGGAGCGGAGCGTCTTTCAAAGGGCACGGCCGATTTCAGTCTCCATTATTGACAAAAACTATTAAAGCGGGTGCTCCGTCTCTAATAACCATGATGTCGATGGGACGTTAAACCATAATCTTTGTTCCCTCCTGTGTGCAGTAAGACTACAGTGCGCGAAGTACTTTCGTACACGGATGAATTTTTTTTTTCCTGGTAACCGTACTCACAAGGAGAAAACATGGGTATCGGATTTTAGAATGTCTTTATATTTTTGGTACGTGACGTTCAGAACTTAAATAACAATCAGCCAAAGGCATTCGACAGAACTCTCAATTCTCGAGAAAATCGACTTTGAAGTTTTGCAAGTACACGTAAGTAACACAGATTAAATCGATTGCATCATCTGTCGGTGTAGCTCAGGTTGTAGCGTTGTGAGCTCACCATCATACAGTCGATGGTTCGAATCCTGCCGTGGCCTTTTTTTATTTTATATATTTGTTTTCGGTTTGTTCGAATAATTTCACAATTTTAATATCCAATAGCAATGTTTACGAAAAATGCACGTAGTTTTGTTTATTCGAAATTTTCTGTACTTTATAAAAAGTTGTTAATAATGATTGTTATAATCGAAAAAACATAAGTTATATTTTTACAGTATTGGCTTCGCTATTAGTTGACGACGGTAGTCTTAGATTGTTCAGTTTGTGAACGACGCTGTTTTTGGAAAGTCACCTTCATAGCTACTAATGGTTTCCAAGCAGCTGACCTACTCAACCATCGTTTAAGGCGACAAGGGGTTCAGTTCGTCTACATACACTTAAACGAAAACGGACTCGACACGTATAATGTTTTATATAACGAAATTTAAAAACGAAAATATTCCCTGCTACAGTGGGATTCGAACCAGTGACTCCAAGGTTGGGAAGCCAGAACGCTCCCATCCGAGCTAAAGCGACAGACGCTGCAATTGATTTTAATCAATGGTACTTACGTGTACTTGCAAAACTTCAAAAGTCGATTTTCTCGAGAAATTTTGAGAGTTGCGTCAAATGTCTTTGGCTGATTGTTATTAAAGTTCTGAACTTAACGTACCATAAATATAAAAAAGTTCTAAAATCCGATTCCCATGTGGTCTCCTTGTCATTGCTTTCGTCTCTGTGCTGCATAAATCATTCCATTGAAAATGTGTGCCGTTGTTAACTGATCCTTATTTGTTTGGACATACAGAAATATCGTTCACAGTGAGAACGTTTCTCAACCTGTGTATATTTGAAGAGAAATCTGGTGCTTTCTATTATTATTATTATTATTATTATTATTATTATTATTATTATCCAAAACTGATACGCTTAGTATTCTGACCGGTATATGAAGATGAATTTGTGCCTTGTCGTTGTGGTCTTCAGTCCGGAGACTGCTTTGATGCAGCTCTCCACAATATCCTATCCTGAGCAAGCCTCTTCAACTCCACATAAGAACGGCAACCTACATCTGTCTGAATCTGCTTACTGTATCCATCTCTTGGTCTTCCTCTGCGGTTTTTACCCCAAACACTTCCCTCCAATGCTAAATTCACGATTCCTTGACGTCTTAGAATGTGTCCTACATATCGATCCCTTCTTTTAGTCAAGGTATGCTAGAAATCCCTTTTCTCCCCAATTCTGTTCAGTACCTCATTTTTACGCGATCCACCCACCCAATCTTCAGCATTCTTCTGTAGCACCACATTTCAAAAGCCTCTATTCTCTTTCTGTCTGAACTGCTTATCGTCCATGTTTCACTCCCATACAAGGCAACAATCCACACAAATGCCTTCAGAAAAACTTCCTTACACTTAAATCAATATTCGATGTTAACGAATTTCTCTTTTTCAAGAACGCTTTTCTACCCATTGCTATTCTGCATTTTATATCCTCTGTACTGCGACCATCATTTGTTATTTGACTGCCCAAGTAACAAAACTCATCTACCTCCTTTATTGCTTCGTTACCTAATCTAATTCCTTCAGCATCACCTGATTTTCTTATACTGCACTCCATTACCCTAGTTTTGCTCTTGTTAATGTTCATCTTATATGCACGTTTTAGCACACTGTCCATTCCGTTCAATTGCTCTTCCAGGTCCTTTGCTATATCTGACAGAATTACTATGTCGTCGGCAAAACGCAATGTTTTTAATTCTTCACTCTGAACTTTAATTCCTTTTCCAAATTTCTCCTTGCTTTCCTTTATAACTTTGGCGCAATTGAGTTTGGAGAAAATTTGTTCAAAATAAATGACACGTTCTTCTCTAGGACTTGGTTTTTACCTTATTTTCTCTCAGATAATCTGTTTCGAAAGAGAGAGAAAAAAAATTTCTTTCTATATGACGTAGCCATGTATTTACCGGTACATTATTTTGCCGTGTAGCAAAACGAGCCATCTGGTACGAACGGCGAGACATGTTAAAACATCGCCTGCAGCTGACAGTGTACTGCTGGAACGTAAGTACAATAGCAGCAGTAAGAGGCCGGCGTTTCTCTCAGAAAATGTACATTTTAACTGCCGCGGAAACTCAATCTCTTAAACTGATATTTCCGCCGTATTCCTTTCGGCTGCACTTCGGAAATCTAATGGATCGATGAATGCGCCGCGAAAACATATTCACAACGCGCTCGTAGCTCTTCCAGCCCCAGTGATTCAATACGTCCATCGGTACTGCACGTTTTGCGAACATGCTGTGATTTTCATACATTTCATTCTCTTACTGCCGCGGTCTTAATACTACGAAACGTATGTTGCAACGGTCCGCGGCGGAGTGGCCGAGCGCATTAAGGCGCTATACACCGATGTGCGATGCCGTTCTCCGTTGGGGGTCGACTCCTCCCTCGGACAGGGATGTTTGTGTTGTTTTTAGTATAAGGTAGTTTATAAGTAGTGTTCAAGTTTGATGACCGGCAGTTAAGTCCCATAAGCTTAAAAAACATTTGAACATTGTTCCAACGCAACAGACTTTCGCGATAGTACGCAGCGTAAATATTAATCAGTTATTCATTCGCAATTTACGAATTCTTCCTTAAAGCGACTCTTCGAAAACTGTAGACGCGGGTTCAAGTACCGGTCCGACACAAATTTTCATTTGTCACAAAATGATGCAACTAAAGTCGGCAGAATACATAGTGTGAATGAAAAATTATTAAACAGTCATAATGGTAAACTATTTATCCGATTATTTTAACATAGCTAGTTGTTTTATGATAGAGCTATTTTTACAGATGTTATTAAATACTTCGTAATCGAAGCGCAATGTAAGTCTTCAGTTCGTGCATATTTTAGATGACGTAGTTGCAAGATTCTTGCGCAAGAGTATCTCGAGAACACTTGATTATATACTTCATGGATAGTGTCACGGAAGGGCACGTAAAATAAATCAAGGTTGTTCATTCACTTATCGCCCCCTATGACTAAATGTTAGCTTTGGACATCTGTTCGGACAGTTTTGCATCCTTGATATTATGGAATACTAGCTAATATGTATACTAATTAATGCGAATCACATAATCTATCATTATAACACTTCCCTAAATTTCTTGTTCCAGAAACCTGGATGAGAGCGAAATTTAACGACCGCAGTGATCCGAATCTTGTACACTGTTCAGACTAGTTTGTGAAATTCATTGCTCGTCAACGTTTCAAACCGATAAGTCAATACGGCGGTTTGAATCCTCGTCCAGCCATGTAGCACTAGGTTTTCTGTGATTTCTACAAATTGTGTAACACAAATAGAAGAATGGTAACTTTGAAAATTAGCTGCCCACTTCAGCTCCTCCCCCCACACCATTCTCGATACTACCTTGTACTCAGTCCATAATGATATAGTCGTTGGCATTACGCCAAATCCTAATTTTTGTTTCGTTTCAAATCTGCAGGTAGGGCATTATGACGAAGCACTATCGTGTTGTTAAGTTTTGTCTGTAAATTAATGTTGAGGAATAACAAATATTTTAGGAGGTGCTAGTAAATATGTATTGCAATAAAATGCTATATAACGTGTCCATATTTATTATTATATTTTTTCTTATTTTTCTTTAATAGAGAGATAAAACTGGTAGTGTTGTTGTTGTTGTTGTTGTTGTTGTTGTTGTGGTCTTCAGTCCGGAGACTGGTTTGATGCAGCTCTCCACAATACCCTATCCTGAGCAAGCCTCTTCATCTCCACATAAGAACGGCAACCTACATCTGTCTGAATCTGTTTACTGTATCCATCTCTTGGTCTTCCTCTGCGATTTTTACCCCACACACTTCCCTATAATGCTAAATTCACAATTCCTTGATGTCTAAGAATGTGTCCCACCAATCTATCCCTTCTTTTAGTCAAGGTATGCCAGAAATTTCTTTTCTCCCCAATTCTGTTCAGTACCTCCTCATTAGTTACGCGATCCACCCACCTAATCTTCAGCATTCTTCTGTAGCACCATATTTCAAAAGCCTCAATCCTCTTCCTGTCCGCACTGTTTATCGTCCATGTCTCACTCCCATACAAGGCAACACTCCATACAAATGCCCTCAGAAAGGACTTCCTTAGGCTTAAATCAATATTCGATGTTAACAAATTTCTCTTTTTCAAGAACGCTTTTCTACCCATTGCCATTCTGCATTTTATATCCTCTGTACTGCGACCATCATTTGTTATTTTACTGCCCAAGTAACAAAACTCATCTACCTCCCTTATTGCTTCATTACCTAATCTAATTCCTTCAGCATCACCTGATTTTCTTACACTGCACTCCATTACCCTAGTTTTGCTCTTGTTAATGTTCATCTTATATGCACCTTTCAGCACACTGTCCATTCCGTTAAATTGCTCTTCCAGGTCCTTTGCTGTATCTGACAGGACTACTATGTCGTCAGCAAAACGCAATGTTTTTAATTGTTCCCCCTGAACTTTTATTCCTTCACCAAATTTCTCCTTGCTTTCCTTTATAGCCTGTTCAATGTACAAATTGAGTAACATTGGAGAAAGGCTACAACCCTGTCTCACTCCCTTCCCAACCACTGCATCCCTTTCATGCCCTTCAACTCTGACAACCGCTGTCTGGTTTTTGTACAAGTTGTAAATAACCTTGCGCTCCCTATATTTTACTCCTGCTTGCTTCAGACTTGAAAGAGTTTATTCCAATCAACATTGTCAAAAGCCTTCTCCAAATCTACAAAAGCTAGAAATGTAGGTTTGCCTTTTCTTAATCTATCTTCTAGGATAAGCCGTAAAGTGACTATTGCCTCCCGAGTTCCTACATTTCTCCTGAACCCAAACTGATCTTCCCCGAGGTCGGCTTCTACCAGTTTTTCCATCCTTCTGTATATAATTCGTGTTAATATTTTGCAACCATGACTTATTAAACTGATGGTTCTATAGTTTTCACACCTGTCTGCACCTGCTTTCTTTGGAATGGGGATTATAACATTTTTCTTAAAGTCTGAGGGTACTTCGCCTGTTTCATACATCTTACACACCAGGTGAAACAAGTTTGTCATGGCTGGTTCTCCCAGAGACTTCAGTAGCTCTGAGGGAATATCATCTACTCCAGGGGCCTTGTTTCGACTTAGGTCTTTCAGGGCTCTGTCAAATTCTTCTCTCAGTACAGTATCTCCTATTTCATCTTCATCTACATCCTCTTCCCTTCCTACAATATTGTCTCGAAGTTCATTTCCTTTGTAGAGCCCCTCTATATACTCTTTCCACCTTTCAGCTTTCCATTCTTTGCTGAGAACTGGTTTTCCATCCGTGTCCTTGATATTCATAGAGCTGTTTTTCTTATCTCCAAATGTTTCTTTTATTTTCCTGTAGGCTGCATCTATTTTTCCCCTATTTATACATTCCTCTACATCCTTGCATTTGCCTTCTAGCCACTCCTGCTTAGCCATTTTGCACTTCCTGTCAATCTCATTTCTTAGTCGTCTGTACTCCATTTTGCCTGTTTCATTAACTGCATTTTTATATTTTCTCCTTTCATCGATTAAATTTAGTATCTCCTGTGATATCCAAGGATTTTTCGTAGGTCTTGCCTTCCTATCTATTTTGTCCTCTGCTACTTTCACTATTTCATCTCTCAATTTTACCCATTCCTCGTCTACTGTTTTATTTTCCCTTGTTTCTGTCAATTGTTGCCTAAATCTCCCTCTGAAATTCTCCACAACTTCACTTTCCTTCAATTTATCTAAGTCCCATCTCCTTATTTTCCTACCTTTTTGTAGTTTCTTCAGTTTCAGCCTACAGTTCAAAACCAACAAGTTATGGTCAGAGTCTATATCTGCCCCTGGGTACGTCTTAAACTGTAAAACCTGGTTCCGAAATCTATGTCTTACCATTATAAAATCTATCTGGTATCTATCGGTGTCTCCTGGTCTCTTTCACGTATACAACCTTCTTTTGTGATTCTTGAACCAGGTGTTTGTTATAACTAAATTATGTTCCGTGCAAAATTCTACCAGGCGGCTTCCTCTTTCATTCCTTTTGCCCAGACCATATTCACCTACTATCTTCCCTTCCCTTCCTTGTCCCACTACCGAATTCCAGTCTCCCATAACAATTAAGTTTTCCTCTCCCTTAACTGTCTGAATAATTTCCTTTAGCTCCTCATATATTTCTTCGATTTCCTCATCATCGGCAGAGCTAGTTGGCATATAAACCTGTACTACTGTTGTCGGTGTTGGCTTCGTATCTATCTTGACAATGATAATGCGATCGCTGTGCTGGTCATAGTAGTTTACCCGCATTCCTATTTTCTTATTCATTATCAATCCTACTCCTGTGATACCCCCAATTGATTTTGTATTTATAATCCTGTACTCACCTGACCAGAAATCCTGTTCATCCTGCCACCGAACTTCACTAATCCCCACTATATCTAACTTCAACCTATCCATTTCCCTTTTTAAATTTTCTAATTTTCCTACTCTATTAAGGGATCTAACATTCCACGCTCCGACCCGTAGAATGCCAGTATTGTCTTTCCTGATGATCACATCCTCCTGGGTAGTCCCCGTCCGGAGATCCGAATGGGGGACTATTTTACCTCCGGAATATTTTACCCGAGAGGATGCCATCATCATATGTTCATACAGTAGAGCTGCATGTCCTCGGGAAAGGTAACGGCTGTAGTTTCCCCTTGCTTTCAGCCGTTCGCAGTAGCTGTGTGGCAAAGCCACATTAGCTGATGTTACAAGGCCAGCTCAGTCAATCATCCAGACTGTCGCCCCTGTAACTACTGAAAAGGCTGCTGCCCCTCTTCAGGAACCACACGTTTGTCTGGCCTCTCCACAGATACCCCTCCGCTGTGGTTGCACCTACGGTACGGCTATCTGTATCGTTGAGGCACGCAAGCCACCCCACCTCGGCAATGTCTGTGGTTCATGGGAGTGGAAAACTGGTAGTATGTAACCCAAATAAACTTAGAGCAAATGTAAATGAGGACATTCTCATTGATTCTTTCGTTGGTTCTTGGTAGAACACATACTGAATTAAAATAATTTTTTTCGTGTGGGGTTGATTTAATTAACCGGTTTTCGGCGTACAAGGCCATTTTCAGATTTGTTCAAATGTTTGTAAATCTAGGAGACTTCTATGATTGAGTCCCTAGTCTTACAAACTACTTAAACTAACCTATGGAGACACACACACACACACACACACACACACACACACACACACACACACACACACACACACACACACACACACACAACCACGGAGGACTCGAACATCCGACGGGGAGCAACCGCGCGCTCCGCAGCAAGGAGCCTTATAGCGGTTCGGTCATTCCATCGCGCCACTTCAGACGTGCTGTACTAAGTTTTGAAGATAGCCTTGTGAGCCGAAATTTGTGTTTCGGAACAACGGTGAAAGTGTTCAAATGTTCAAATGTTTGTTAAGCTTAAGGGACTTAACTACGGGGTCATCAGTCCCTAAACTTACAAACTATTTATGAACTACTTACGAACTAGGACGGCACAAATATCCTTGCCCGAGGGGGGAGGTGAAAGTGTAGTAGTACCAGTGTCTGCAGACGAAGAAAGTGATTCTTGCAACGAAAGCCCAGGATAGTTTTACACCAAGGTTATGGGAGATTGAAGCTTCTACATCCAGCACGCCGCCTTTTGTTCCAAACTGTAGATGATAGACATCCCGGACAAGGTTCTTTCCCCAGAAGTTAGTCAAAGATGGGCACCAGAGGGCAACACAGACTGTTCGTTGAGGTCGTAAGAGAGACGTATTTGGTAAATGTGAGGAAATGCGTGTGCAGCAGTAAACTGCCGTGGAGAGTATGTGTGTGTGTGTGTGTGTGTGTGTGTGTGTGTGTAAGTAATAACTGTAATATATGTAGTATGTATAATGTATTTGTTTTATTAGTACTGGATGTATGTGAGGTCCTGTTCACTGTTTATTTATTCATTCATACTACAGAAAAGACAAACATTTGTCCAGATTAAGTAGAGATATAAATAAGTTATAAGTTAATAAAGACAAGTCATTTATGTAAGAGTAATTCATATCCAACTTGAATAAATAAGGCTATACGTGTGTTACATTCAATTTTGTCACAGTTCCACATAAAAAAAAAGAGCTCGCGTGCAGTTTGAGTTTGGAAGTCTTTATAGAGCCTGCATGCGGTCCGCTAGTGTCACAATTCGTGATGAGGTCTGGTGGTCTTCTTGTTAGAGAAGCGAGGTGCAGTGTGCATCTTCAGTTTTCATCAATTTTAGATACAATAGTAACGGAAAGCGGAAGATAAACATTTAGGTATTGCGCACTGTGTGGCCAACCGTGCCGTGTTGTAAAATATTTCGTAAATGACGCGCGCGGGACGTCTCTTGCAAACGTTTCGTTTTATATCTGAACTTACATTCGTGTCACTGTCATCTGTAACAATTCTCATAATACGAAACACTCCTGCCCTGTAGCTTCAACTAAAGATAGTGTTACCGTTGCCCACAGTATTACCTTTGAAAGTTCAAAGAAGCAGGTTATAACATCTTTGGAAAAGGGTTCGGGAGATGCCTTTAACCTTAAAGTTTTTGTAATTTGTAAAATGGATTCGGCGTAGGAGAAGGGCTGCACTAATATCATTTAAACTTACAAAGGTAAAAGAAGCAAACATGTATGTACATATAATGCAAAGTGGGAAATCAACACGTAGTACTTACTGCTGATCAAAGTAACGTCCACAAGACGTTTCCTAAACTTCGCAAGACGACATTAGTTACCCTGGAGGAATCTACGTGTCGAGACACTTCAAAGACAACTCCATATAGATATGTTTTATTAATTCAGAAACATTACTCTTGGTAAAAAAAAATTGGGAAATGACAACACAGTGCTGTTCAAAAGGTTACATCTAATATATAAAGCAGTGTCCGTATATTTGTACGTGTTGCATACAAATCTACAGTTTTGTTCCAATCTTTATGAAATTTTGTACGCGTAAGGTTCAGTCCATGAGGACGGTCGCCGTAAGTATAAGAATCACATAAGATATATGGTTCACGCAGTGGGCAGTGCCCCAGCGGCCGGCCAATCGGCTAGCGATCGCGCCGGCTCGGAACTACCTTGCTTACGTAGCATCAAGTGCGCGCTCAGGCCTGTATTTCTCGCCGGCCACGGTTCACGAGATATGACGTAATAAACAATGAGACGCGCGAAAAACTGCATTTAGCGACAATGATGCTCATTTTCACCTAAACCACTGGACCGATTTTAACGAAATTTGGTACACACATTCATTACCGTGAGGTAACAATTGCTGCATGGTTAAGAATCACATACGAGACATGGTTAAAAAGATATGACGTCATAACCAATAGAAATCGCAGAAAATGCCATATAATGCGGCGAGACTTTAGAAATACACTGTATGAGAATGACAATACTTAGCGACTTGCAACAAACTTTAAACATAATTTCAACCCTTTATTAAAAGTTTTTCTCGCTGACAACCATAGCAAAATGGTGAAAGGAAAAAAGTTTCTCGCTTACTACTTTTCCGCTGTTTGTGGAGTAAAACTACTGCATTCGGTATGACGATACAATTTATAATTTGTACACTACAAATTGTAGCCGCAGGAAATTTTACAGACAGTATACACACATATAGTTGAGTGCACCTCCTAAATTGTATCACAGTACGACAGGTAGTTTCTTGAGAAATGAGAACATCAACAGTAACGTTCATGGAAAACCGCCCCATCACGCACCAAGTTTTAATCTATTACTTCTTTACTGCTAATTGTATTCCCAAGAGATTTTACAGACATACAGCCCTTATACAAATGAACATATACCTGAAAAATGGCAGGAATAAATAAATACCCGGGCAACGCCGGGTTTTCCGCTAGTTACAAAAGTACAGCTAAAATGTATCTGTTACTCAAACTTGTTGAGTGTCCCCGTTTCTGATTGTCTTGTCCTACATTCCTTCGCTCGACAGTTGGTCACATTGGGCGCAGATTACCTGACAAACGGCTTGTAAACCACTTTCCATTGCTAGTATGGATTCGTTAAATGTTGTTGACTGAGGCTTGTCCTGTGGACGCAGTGAGTTGTGGTTCTTCGCTGGCGTACCCTCGCAGCCGCGGCGTCTTTGGGCGCGATGCGCGGCTCTCGCCTCATCGGTCAACCGGCGGCCCGCCTGCCTCATATCGACAAATCGCAGTTCTTCGTGCCGCCAGCGCCGGCGAAGTGTTCGCCGCGGCCGTGAGGGAAGCGGCCGCAGGCTCGTGCAATCGTCGCTTCCGCCTTAAAACCCCGCCGCTGTGGGAACGCCGTTTCACGGGCCACGGCTTCCCCACGCGTGTTGCGCGTCTCCACTGCCGGCCTCGCAACTCGACCTGCTGCAATTGCAGTGGTGCTCCCAGAAGTCGCGTGTGACGTAACAGTAAAGGTACAAACTGTCGTCTACATCCGGGAATAATACGCGAGTCACTGGTTACAGTATACACGGCCGAAAAAGGAAAGAGGATGTCGATTACGATCCGATGACGGTAGATTCCAACTGGGAGGTAGATGAACTGATAACTTTCAACGTCGTTCAACGGATACCATAGAGACCCAGCTGCTGGAGAGCCGTCTGTGTGTAAATTTACACTCCTGGCCATTAAAATTGCTACACCACGCAGATGACGTGCTAGAGACGCGAAATTTAACCGATAGGGAGAAGATGCTGTGATATGCAAATGATTAGCTTTTCACAGCATTCACACAAGGTTGGCGCCGGTGGCGACACCTACAATGTGCTGACACGAGGAAAGTTTCCAATCGATTTCTCATACACAAACACCAGTTGACCGGCGTAGCCTGGTGAAACGTTGTTGTGATGTCTCGAGTAAGGAGAAATGCGTACCATCACGTTTCCGACCTTGATAAAGGTCGGATTGTAGCTTATCGCGATTGCGGGAGGGTAATACGGAACGCCGTACTGGATCGCAACGGCCTCGTAGCAGTCGAAATGACAGGCATCTTATCCGCATGGCTGTAACGGATCGTGCAACCACGTCTCGATCTCTGAGTCAACAGATGGGGACGTTTGCAAGAAAACCAACCACCTTCACGAATAGTTTGACGACCTTTGCAGCAGCATGGACTATCAGCTCGGAGACCTTGCTTGCGGTTACCCTTGACGCTGCATCACAGACAGGAGCGCCTGCGATGGTATACGCAACGACGAACCTGGGTACACGAATGGCAAAACGTCATTTTTTTTTTTTTTTCGGTTGAATCCAGGTTCTGTTTACAGCATCATGATGGTCGCATCCGTGTTTGGCGACATCGCGGTGAACGCACATTGGAAGCGTGTATTCGTCATCGCCATACTGCCGTATCACCCGGCGTGATGGTATGGGTGCTAATGGTTACACGTCTGTCACCTCTTGGTCGCATCGACGGCACTTTGAACGGTGGCCGTTACATTTCAGACGTGTTACGACCCGTGGCTCTACCCTTCATTCGATCGCTGCGAAACCCTACATTGCAGCAGGATAATGCACGACCACATGTTGCAGGTCCTGTACGGACCTTTCTGGATACGGAAAATGTTGAAATGTTGAACTGTTGCACTGGTCAGCACATTCTCCATATCTCCCACCAATTGAAAACGTCTGCTCAATGGTGGCCGAACAACTGGCTCGTCACAATACGCCAGTTACTACTCTTGATGAACTGTGGTATCGTGTTGAAGCTGCATGGGTAGCTGTGTACCTGTACACGCCATCCAAGTTCTGACTCAATGCCCAGGCGTATCAAGGCCGTTATTGTGGCAAGTTGGACGTGCTGGTCAGTTGTGCAACGATGCTGTTTGCGGTGGCCACGTGAACATTATAACACTCCTAAACGAGGTTCTGTACGTCCACCGCAGCACAGACGTCCGTCAAGATTGTACAGGTACCACAGCACAGATAAGAGGGTTTGTGAGTGCAGAAGTTTCAACAAGAACTTTCGCCAAAACGGCTAGTAGCAGAGGGAATGCGGGTAATCACACCTCTATCGTTGGTGCGGCGATAACACACGGGATTCCTATTCGGGAGGACGGTACTTCAAATCCACCTCCGGCCATCTAGATTGTTTTCCGTGATTTCCCTAAACCACTCCAGGCAAATGCCGGGATGGTTCCTTCGAAAGGGTAAGACTGATTTCCTTCCCTATCCTTACCCAAGATCTGAGTTTGTGTTCCGTCTCTAACCACCACGCTGTCGACGGGATGTTAAACCCTAATCTTCATTCCTCTTTCGTAGAAACCCGTTGACTAGCAGTAGCTATACAAAACAGATAAATAGTGAGAAGTCGATATTACAAAGAGATCAATGTATGCATAATATACGTATCAGTTGAAATTATCCAGTTGAAATATAATAGTAAAAGTATCGTCCGCCCCCGTAGCTCGGTCGACAACGTCGCTGACTACCACGCGGGGTGGGGGGCCGGGTTCGATTCCCGGCAGGGAACTGGGTGTTGTGTTATCATTTCATCATCATCTACATGAAAGTAGCTGGAGTAGCGTTAAGTAAAAAAAAAAAAAAAAAAAATCGGTGACGTGTTTTACAGCTCACTTTAGATTTGTAGTTTTATAAGTTTTTGCAAACATTTTGGACAAAAATAATAATCTAAATAATAAAAAAGTAATTAAAGAGTGTGTCTGAAACACTTTTAGGACAAAAAAATTAGGTAGTGGTGGGATCCGAACCACCGACCTTTAGCGTCATAGTCCTACGCCTTGCCCACTACTTTACGATTATCAAAAGAAGAGTCCTTTAATCTGATACTATTGATGGCCGTTGTTAACTGATGCTGATGTGGCATTTGTAGACACTAATTATCATTTGTCGTACGAAAACAGATGTGTTTTTGTTAATTCTTCAGTGCGCCATTGCTTTGAAATGACAATGTGTAAGTTACAATAAGAAAATCATCAAATACGCAACGAAAGATTGCGTATACCAGAGTTCTTGGCGAGGAATGTCACGTGACATCTCCGAACTGCTGGTTTTCGTTAATTCAATGGAGGGTGTCAAAACTTCGTTATTTTTGCAAATATATCTCAAACTATACGAGATATGAAAAAAACATAAGGGAGCTAAGTTGTAGAGAATATTTTCCTTTACTAATTAGGTTATTCAATTTTCGTGTCAGATGAACGGTTCGTTAGCAATTACAATTATATTACAAATGGCTTTTTTGTATTGCTACCTTATTTTTTGTCCGAAAAATTTGAAAAAGGAAGGTTCTGGTCTCTGGCGGCATACAATCACGTCTGTAAAATTTGGTGCTGATAGGTTGAACGGTTCGTCTTAAAAACAGGGAACACGTTACGGACGGACAGACATACATCCCAAAATCGTAGTTATTTTTGCAAATATCTTTGAAACGCTACGAGATATGAAAAAAAAAATATAAAAAAATAAGCGAGCAAAGTTGTAGAGAATTTTCTCCTCTACAAATTCGGTTATTCAATTTTCGAGTCAGATGAATAGTTAATCCGTTATTTTCATTTAAATTTCGAGCTGTCAAAAGACGATAGCAAAGGCCCACTTTTAGTGTTACTACCGTAAACTAAAGTGGGCCAATACTTGCACTAGGCGGCCGAAGAATCCCAAGGCAGGATCTCCCGGCCAAAAATGCTATACGATCATTTCAGTAAAACTACCCATGTATTTTACAGTAACTTAGTTATCCTGACGATGGCAATCAGGCCGAAAGAGGCTGTCGAAATCATTTCTAGCAGCGTCGTTGGTAAAATAGTCTTTCAAAAATGTCTCTAAATGACCTACATTAGGCAGCGGGCCCAGAATAATACAAAACTACCTCGTTTAATGGTTGCCTTGACGTCATTGTTTGCACGGTTCTACTGTGACCGAAATCCCATCTTCCGTACGGAATAAGATTGTGCGGACATGGGTTGAACTTTTGAAAGATTTCAAATGTTCAAATGTTTGTTAAGCTTAAGGGACTTAACTACGGGGTCATCAGTCCCTAAACTTACAAACTACTTATGAACTACCTACAACTAAGGACGGCACAAATATTCATGCCCGAGGGGGGATTCGAACCCCCGGGCGTAGTGGCCGTGCAGACCGTGACTCAAGCGCCTCAGTCCCCTCGGCCACCGCGGCCGGCTTGAAAGATTTATGTCGTGAATTCTATACAAGGCTGGGAAATAGTGGTTTGTTGCTTTAATTTTCGACACGAGTGTACGTCTAGGGCTCAGTCACGAAGCACCTCTCCTACCTTCCCCGCCACGTTTGAGTGGTTACACGATTTGTCAGCGTAGTGATCTGTGGGCGCGACGACAATTCTACGCTCCCCGCGAGGCCGTTAGGCTGGAGATAAGGAAGTTGGCCGCTACCGCCTCTGCATCGGACTCGGCCGTGGCTTCCGCCGCTGCGGCCTCGCCACAGCCCGGCTGCGCCGACCGCGTTGTTGCGGCTTGTGCAGCCACCTCGGTAGCAGCTACAGTTGACACTGTCGTAGCACGTGTCAGCGAGCATTCAGCTCACCGCGTGCGCCAGGGCGTGCTTGACGACATCGTGTTTGTCTTCCGCATTCTGCTCAGAATTCGACGTGAGCCAGGAGCGGGAACTCGTTCGTCGTCTTCGTCGCCGTGGAAAGCGAGCGCAGGAAATGGAAGTGACAGCTTTCTTAAGGTTTCTGACAACTGAAATGACCCAAGTGACACTCGCCTATTCCGATACACTTCGAATATTGCGCGAGACACCATGCAAACCGACTGCGGTGCTAAAGGTCGCCGGTTCAATCCCGTCCACCGGCAAAAAATTTGTTTCTTTGTAATTAACAATTCCAGAATGTTCTACATCTTATGTTCAATTGTAAATTCTACTTGTTTCTTATGTTAACTATTCTTCTAATTTCTGTAGGGACTGATGACCCCGTAGTTAAGTCCCATAAGCTTAACAAACATTTGAACATTTTTGAATTTCTGGTACATTCTGTCTGTGTATAAATAGCAGCTGCGGTGGAGTAGCCGAGCAGTCTAAAGCGTCTCGCTGCGGAGCGCGCGGTTGCTCGCCGTGGAGGTTAGTCCTCCCTGGGCATGGGTGTTGTGGTGTCGCACAAGTCCAAAGTGTGCGCCACCTACTTTCGCCGCGCACCGCCATGCACGCACGGCGCGGCGTTCTTACGTCAGCCACGAGCGCCCTCTCCCCCCAGGGGGCCCACAGTTCTTTTTGTGGGTACGTGTGTGGCGCGCACGGGGCCCCGAGCCGGAGCAGCCTTTCTTCTGCCCCAGGCTGCTTCACTGTCCCTCCCGGTTTATGCCTTCGCCCGGAGACGGGCATATTTCGTGAGCTACTGTGGTTCTTGTTGTGGTTTTTCTTCCTTCGTTCCTTCCCTTCTTACCCTTTGTTTTCTGTCTTTCTCTCCTTGTACTCTCCTGGCTTTCTTCTCCTCATTCGTCTCCGCTTCGGCGTTTGAGACACTTCTTCCTTCTTTCTCTTCATTTCCTATCCTCTTCTTCTTTCCTCCCTGTGCGTGTCTGAAGGCCGACCCACGCATTATCGTGCGTAGCAGGTGACGGGGGTAACGCGTAATTCCCCGCCCCGGGTAGACAAGTAGGGCACGTACGTACCCCCTGGTAAAGGCCAGGCCCAGGGAGGGGTGATTACCCGAGCTGGTACCTTCCGAACGTGCCGATTGGTCCCTCCGTCAGTTCTCGGGAGGTGTGACCTGAGGTGTGAACAATCACCTAAGGCGGGTAAGCCCTCGGAGAGGGCCCCCACTAGGAAGGAGCGCGCCATCGGAGACGCCGGTAATCACGGGGGACACTTCCGCGATGACTTCCTTATCTTCTTTCGTGACGTTGACTCACAAACGTAAGTTAGACTCGCCTCAGCCTAAAAAGACTCTGCCTAATGTGCCTAAATTTCTGGTTGTCTCTCGCACCGACGGAAAGGATTTCAATTCTGTCAATCCTTTCGTTATACAGAAAGGTGTAGATGCAATTGCTGGCCCTGTTAAAACCTGTTCACGTCAGCGCAATGGCACATTGTTGCTGGAAGTGGACAGTGCCTTCCAAGCCCAAAAACTTATACGTACTACGTTGTTGCACACGTTTCCCGTTAAGGTAGAAGCACACCGCACACTCAACTCGTCAAGGGGGGTAGTTTTTACGAGATCCCTTGACGGGCTGTCTGACGAAGACATCCAATCGTATATGTCCGATCAGGGTGTGACAGCCGTCCACAGGGTGATGAAAAAGGTCGATACCCAATTGACACCGACTCGTACTGTGTTTTTGACGTTCGACAGAGTTGACCTCCCGTCGAAGGTCAAAGCAGGGTATGAAGTCATCTCTGTCCGACCTTATGTGCCTAACCCAACGCGCTGTTTTCAATGCCACAGGTACAATCATACCCGTGAACATTGCCCAAATGCAGCAAAGTGTGTCACTTGTGGTAGGGACGCCCATGAGGGGGATTGCCCACCTCCGTCCCCTCACTGCCTAAACTGCAACGGTGACCATGCGGCTTCCTCTCGCGACTGTCCTGTATACAAGGATGAGAAGGTAATCCAGCAAATCCGGGTTACGGAGAAGGTATCAACATCTGCCGCTCGTAAGTTGTTGGCGAGTCGAAAGCCCACTGTCCTCCCAGCGGGTACATACAGTAAGGTACTCACCTCACCTCGACCTACCAAAGATTCCAGTACCCAGACATGTGATTTCACTTTCGCTGACACAGTTGTGCGATCCGCCAGCCCGAAGATTGCCCGTTCCACGTCCCCGCTTCCTCCTGCTGCTTCTAAGGTACAGTCTTCGTCAACATCTAGTAAACCGCGGGCACCTAAACAAGATGCCCGGACCTTGAAAAAGGAACCCGTCCGCGAGGATTTTCTGCGTTCTCAGGCTTCCCAACCGTCAACTGCCTCTTCCCGCCGTCACTCTTCCAGAAGAGCTGACAAGAAAAAGAGTTCCTCTCCTTCCCCGCCGAGGCGTGACCCATCTGTCGCGCCGTCCAACAGTTGCCGGCCTCGGCCGTCTTCTGTTTCACCGGGACGCTCCGTTTGCCGGGCGCCCGGCCCTTTACCGGCGGTGGAAACTGCCCCTCCTGATCAACTCAGGGAGGTGGCAGGCGCGTCGGTCGAACCTATGGACCACGACCCTTTGCCCCTGGACAGCGATAGCAGTGCTCCCTCGAAATCCGGTCCTCAGCGGCCGTCGAGGTGACCCCGCTCGCTACTTGGTTTTTATCCTTATTTCTTCTCTCATTTTTATCATGGCGCTCCTTCAATGGAACATTCGCGGCATTCGTTCTAATCGGGAGGAGTTAAAATTACTCCTTCGATTGCACTGCCCGCTTCTAGTCTGCCTCCAGGAAACTAAGTTGCGTCCACGTGATCGTGCAGACTTTCCACACTACACCTCTGTGCGGTTCGACCTGCCACCTGTGGAAGGTGTCCCAGCCCATGGAGGGGTTCTGATGCTCCTTCGAGACGACGTCTATTTCCATCCCATTTCCTTGCACACTCACCTACAGGCAGTTGCCGTCCGCATCACCTTATCCACATTTACCTTCTCCCTCTGTAATATATATTCGCCATCGTCATCTGCCCTTACTAGGGCAGAAGTGCTAAATCTTGTTGACCAGCTCCCTTCACCTTTCGTGTTGGTAGGCGACTTTAATGCCCACCACCCCCTATGGGGCTCTCCGGCACCTTGTCCGAGAGGCTCCCTTTTGGTGGACATTCTCCACCACCTCGATCTTGTCTGCCTCAACACCGGTGCACCGACCTTCCTTTCTGACACAACACACACTTATTCCCATATAGACCTCGCAATATGCACTCCTCAGCTTGCCGGTCGGTTTGAGTGGTATGCACTTTCTGACACGTACTCGAGTGACCATTTCCCTTGTATCATCCACTTCCTACATCATTCCCCATCTCCACGTCCCACCAGTTGGAACATTTCTAAAGCCGACTGGGGGCTTTATTCTTCCATGGCTGTTTTTAACAATCAGAATTTTCCCAACTGTGACAGTCAGGTCGAATACCTCACAGAGGTTATCCTCACTGCTGCTGAACGTTCCATACCTCGTACATCCTCTTCTCCACGTCGTGTCCAGGTCCCTTGGTGGACTGCAGCCTGCCGCGACGCGCTTCGAGCCCGGCGCCGTGCTTTACGCACCTTCCGCCGCCACCCAACTTTGGAGAATTGCATCAATTACAAACGTATGAGAGCGCAGTGTCGTCGTATCATAAACGACAGCAAGAAAGCTTGCTGGACAGCTTTTACTAGTTCTTTTAACCGTTTTACTCCCTCCACGGTTGTCTGGGGTGGCCTACGCCGTTTGTCCGGCATCAAGGTCCACTCCCCGATTCCTGGCCTGACCGTGGAGAACGCGGTCCTCGTGGACCCAGCTGATGTTTCAAACGCATTGGGTCGTTTCTTTGCGGAGGTTTCGAGCTCTGCCCATTACCACCCTGCCTTTCTCCCTCGCAAACAGGTAGAGGAGGCACGGCCGCCTTCTTTCCGTTCTTTTAATCGGGAAAATTATAACGTCGCCTTCACCATGCAGGAGCTAGATCGTGCTCTCGCCCTGTCCCGGTCTTCTGCTCCCGGGCCCGATTCCATTCACATTGAAATGCTGAAGAACCTCTCTCCTGCGAGCAAGTGCTTTCCTCTTAGTACCTACAATCGCATATGGACTGAAGGTCATGTTCCCACAAGTTGGCGTGAAGCCATTGTTGTCCCCATCCCCAAACCAGGGAAGGACAAACACCTTCCTTCCAGTTATCGTCCTATTTCTCTGACGAGCTGCGTCTGTAAGGTGATGGAACGCATGGTTAACGCTCGGTTGGTCTGGCTCCTCGAATCTCGCCGCCTTCTGACTAATATCCAATGCGGTTTTCGTCGACACCGCTCTGCTGCTGACCACCTCGTTACGTTGTCGACCTTCATTATGAACAACTTTCTGAAGAAGCGTCAAACAGTAGCCGTGTTCTTCGACTTGGAGAAGGCATACGATACCTGTTGGAGAGCGGGCATTCTCCGCACGTTGCACACATGGGGCTTTCGGGGCCGCCTTCCTCTTTTCATTCAAGCGTTTTTGGCGAATCGCAAGTTCCGGGTGCGGGTGGGCTCTGTTTTGTCAGATACCTTTTGCCAGGAGAATGGGGTACCACAGGGCTCCGTCTTGAGTGTGGCGCTCTTTGCCATTGCAATCAATCCAATCGTGGACTGCCTTTCAGCCGACGTCTCCGGATCTCTTTTTGTTGACGATTTCGCAATTTATTGTAGCGCCCAGCGGACGTGTCTCTTGGAGCGTTCTCTCCAACGCTGTCTTGACCGTCTGTATTCCTGGAGCATCGCAAACGGCTTCCGATTCTCCACTGAGAAAACTGTGTGTATCAATTTCTGGAGATACAAGGAATTTCTTCCACCTTCTCTACGTCTCGGCCCTGTTGCTCTCCCTTTCGTGGAGACTACAAAATTCTTGGGACTCATGTTGGATCGGAAACTTTGCTGGTCCACACACGTGTCCTACCTGGCTGCCCGTTGTGCCCGATCCCTTAACGTTCTTCGTGTCCTCAGTGGCACGTCATGGGGAGCGGATCGTACCGTCCTGCTTCACCTTTACCAGGCCATTGTTCAGTCGAAGCTCGACTATGGAAGCCTTGTATACTCTTCAGCACGGCCGTCTATTCTCCGCCGTCTCAACTCTATCCACCATCGTGGATTACGTTTGGCGACCGGTGCATTTTATACCAGCCCTGTTGAAAGTCTGTATGCCGAGGCTGCTGTATTACCCTTGACCAATCGACGTGACATACTCTTGTGTCGGTACGCATGCCGCCTACGGTCGATGCCCAACCATCCATCTTACAGATTATTTTTTGACGACTCACTCGATCGCCAATATCAGTTGTCTGCGATTGCCTTGCTTCCACCGGGAGTTCGGTTTCGCCGCCTGCTACAGCGGCTCGATTTTACCCTTCCTTCCACCCTTCGGTTGAGCGAAAGCCCATTGCCACCGTGGCATCAGGCCCAGGTTCACACACACCTCGAACTTAGTTCGCTCCCCAAGGAGAGCACTCCGGATTTGGTATTCCGCTCGAGGCTTGTCGAACTCCGTTCGCGGTTCGATAATGCCGTATTTATTTACACTGATGGTTCCAAGAGCACTGCCGGTGTCGGATCTGCCTTCGTCGTCGGGGACAACCGTTTCCAATACAAGCTCCCTGACCGGTGCTCAAACTTCACGGCTGAGCTTTTCGCCCTCCACCAGGCCGTTTTGTATACCTGCCGCCACCGCCACCCTTTCTATGCCATATGTTCTGACTCCCTAAGTGCCCTGCAGAGTCTTAAGGACCCTTTCTCGAACCATCCTCTCGTGTATCGGATCCAACGCTCCCTCCAGTTGCTGGCTGATGACAGCTGTCACGTTTCTTTCCTGTGGGTTCCTGGCCATGTGGGTGTGCCCGGGAATGAGGCCGCCGACACAGCAGCCAAGGCAGCAGCTTTTTTGCCTCGCATGGCTACCTTTTGCGTCCCATCGGACGATGTTCAACGGGCTCTTCGCCGGAGTATCGTGTCGCAATGGCACAGTGTGTGGCTTTCACTGTACAATAATAAATTGCGAACTGTCAAACCGATCCCGACCGCTTGGAGGACATCCTCACGCCCCTCTCGGCGGGAGGAGGTCATCCTGGCTCGGTTGCGGATCGGTCATTGCCGTTTCAGCCACCGTCACTTGCTGTCCGCCGAACCTGCACCGCTATGCTCCTGCGGTGAACTGCTGACAGTGCGACATGTTTTACTGACTTGTGTTAATTTTAATCATCTCCGTGTAGCCCTTCACTTTCCGTCTACTCTGGAGGCAATTTTAGCTGATGACACACGAGCAGCTGCTCGAGTTTTGCGTTTTATCAACTTGGCCAACTTATCCAAGGATATTTAACCCTTTTAATTGTCTTTTATCTTTCGTTTTTAGCCTCTTCTGGAAGTTCTGACAGTCCCCGTTTTTTTTTTTGAGGCCATAGCGAATCTATGTTTTTGACTGGGCGCTAATGACCATAGAAGTTGTGCGCCCTAAAACCACAAAAAAAAAAAAAAAAAAAAAAAAAAAAAACGAGCGCCCTCTGCTGCTATCCCGCACGTGGCCACCACTGAACGACTCGTTCACTTGGGACTGAGATAGGAACCAGTTAACACTTCGTAATCAGATAGGCACCAGTGAAGACTTGGCTATCGGATAGGCACTAGGCAGGCCTCTAGCTCAACTATGTATCAGCATTCTGCAGTACTGAGCTATGTAAAAGTTAAGTATTGTATAAATTCTGTGCAATATATATCTCGTTCTAATTTACTGTAGTGTTTCTAGTTTCTGCTGTCCCACTGGTTGCTCACCTTCGTACCTGCACAAGCGTGCATCCTTTTATTCCTGTGTCGGTCTCATTCTACTCGGCCACCGATACCTCCGACGGAAACGAGACACAAAAGCTGCGACGAGGCTGGGAGACGTGTGTGTGTGTGTGTGTGTGTGTGTGTGTGTGTGTGTGTGTGTGTGTGTGTGTGTGTGTGTGTGTCCTTAGGTTAGTTTACCTAGGTTTAAGAAGTTTGTAAGCTACGGACGGGTGATCGCGCAGTATGGTCCGATAGATTTACAAACATTTAAACATGTTTTTATAAATAGCAGAGCACTCTGCCCGAGAGGCATTTAGTGCTGCGTGTATGTTAAGTTCGTAATAAACCTGCTTTCAGTAAGAGTGCTGTGTTCAGTTGCCTTCGAAGTCAAGCCTGCTTCAATTTCAACGCGACAATATTATGTAGTCTTCGTCAAAATGAGACATGTATTTCTTTCTATACGTGCCCATACGGAGGTTAAAGTTGAACCGCCCCGGAAGAAATGCGGTTATAATATTTCTGAGCACATATCGTGAAACAGTTGGAGATATAACACAATTTTCAAACATGATTTCCATGCGCGCTACTGTACTTTACAACTGAGCTATCACATCCTCAAACATTTTGATACATCTCGAAATCCTCCTCCTAACCTAAATGCTTTTGAAACGGTAAAAAATGTAGTAATAGTGTACTTTACAACAAATTCAGCCAAATATGATGAATCTGCAAAATTTCCGCGACGAATATACAGGATTTTAAGTGTTCCGTGTTTTGAAGTGTTACGGAACACGGAAAACACCCAATAACACACAACCTCGAAAGTGAACACCTTGAAAGCTAAGAGCATTTCCTCACTTTTGCTACAGCGAAGCTCATCTTGAAGATCTCTAATATTACCAACCACCAACAGCATAGCTCAATTAACTTTGGTACAAATGGTTATCCACAGTAAGATATCGCGTATATCCAAAGGACATCATCCTACATAACAGCTAGGTGTCCTCTACATCCAGAAGACTATTACACGAGAATGAAGAATGCCGTCAGTTGGTAAAAAGTTATAATTTTTTTTTTAAATTGTCTGCGAAAAAGGACAGGTCTGAAGAACACTTAGGATGTTGATAACATCAGATTTAAACGGCTTGATAATTAGCCCTATGAGAAATACCCTTTAGTCTTCAAAAGAAATCGAAAAGCAGACTTACAAAGTATGTGTGACGGTACTGGCTTGCAAACCAGCAGCCATTGCTTTACTTCATAATTTCATTTACTTACAATGAAATAGACTTGAGATAGTAGGAAGTGGCTGTGCCAGATAGTAGCCAGATGGTACTGTAAGTACGGTCCCGTGGGAAAACTCCGCCCCTTTCTCTAACACGTTTGCTGCGACTGACGCTTCCGCGATCAACACGCCAGTGCTGCCGACGCTTAAATGTTCAAATGTTTAAGCTTAAGGGACTTAACTACGGGGTCATCAGTCCCTAAACTTACAAACTACTTATGAACTAGCTGATACTAAGGACGGCACAAATATCCATGCCCGAGGGGGCATTCGAACCCCCGACCGTAGTGGCCGTACAGACCGTGACTGAAGTGCCGACGCTTATAAGCAGCGCGTTCGCTAGCTCCAGTACTCAGTTTAGTTTGTATGGCTCTGCACTCGTGTTAGTACAAGCCACCAAAAAAAATCACGTAACGTTTTTCTGTCTGCAGTCGTGTATTTTCGTCTTCAGTGGTTTTCTATAAAAACACCTTGCAAAGACATTTGTTGTGTGCTATTGGGTTTCCATAGCACCACATTGCAGATGAGACCTGTTTCTTTTTCTCCGTTTGATAAACCTTTTGGTGTTCTCAGACTAATTCTTTCTCAATGAAGCAAATTTATAGCTTGTTTGAATTTCATTTTCTTTCCAGTTTGCAATAAAATCAACGAATCAGAGGAGTTGTTAGAATTGTTTGCAATAAATGCATATGACGCTTATAAGCGTCAGAAGCTTGCAGCATTTATCACATAATCGGCATGCAGCTAAAGCGTACTTGTATTTCTATATCTAGCACCACCTCTTGTGCAGACGTTATATTCGCTTTCAATATTACAGGTTTCGCAGGGGTCAGATTTCAGCTCTCAGCGCACGTGCGCTTAGAGTCGACCGCTTAGAGCGTTAGTGGCCCGCACTGGTGACCGCAGCGAACGTGTTAAGTAAGAGTGATCTGATTGGCTTTTGCTATATCTTTACGCGCCACAACCTCCAACTGTTTTATTAATTATTTAATAAATAAAAATTCAGTTATTCTATTGCCATAATGTGTGTCAATTAAATGTTTGTGATTACACTGTTTTTAAAATTTATTAGATTGTTTTAGGTAAAGAGGGAGTGTGGCGTTCTAGAAGTGTCGGTTGGCGCCAAAACTTTAGGCGCTAGCGTGGCGCCCAGCTCCACGGTTAGTCAGTTCACTGCGAGCCCCGGCACGGCAAACATCTACCGGCATTTCCAATAACCAGTCTTGTATTAAATGTTCAATGCCTGTAAATCTATCGGACCAAACTGCGTGGTCATCAGTCCGTAGCTTACAAACTACTAAAACCTAGGTAAACTAACCTACGGACAAACACATACACCCATGCCCCAGGGAGGAGGTGCTTTAGACCGCTCGGCTACTCCACCGCGGCCCAGTCTTGTATTAATCGGTCGATAATGGGGCTAAAAATATTTGTAAAGTGCGTGCAATGTATGTCAAAGTGTGTTATGACTGTAACGTTATTTTTGTGACTAATATTAACGTAAACATGCAGCTTTTGGCTTCTGTATTCGTGTGATAGGTAAAAATAAGAGCCACTGGCATCTCTGAAGGAATTCATCGACTTCGTTAATGGTAGACAGCCACACTATCCACCACTTTAAATTTCAGCCTCACCTCAGAAAACTTCTAGTCTACGACCAGTGTGCGGCTTCTGCGCTGGTGACATCTACGAGAGAGAAGACACCAGGTTAGTCAAATATTGACAACCGCCTACGGGCCTCACGTGCAACGTTCGGTCTATTACAACTACACGAGTTAGCACGCTGCTCGCGGTAACGTGAGGTAAAGGGAAGATAAGAAAGTGTCAAGGAAACTGTCATAAGTGAACTTGATAACAAACTTTAACCATAACTTTGAAATTGGTTTAAAGATTTTTTCTCAATCTCCACCCCCGCCGTAATTGACATAGGCGTCAATGAATTGTAGTGTGTGTAACAATTTCTAACTTAATACAAATAAACAATCCCAGAGACGGATTTACGTCTCAAATATGTGAAAGACATTATTGATAAATCTGAAGCATTGAAGTAAAATTTGTGGTGCGGCTGGGAATCGAACCCGGACCGCCATGCTTACTAGACAGACGTCTTAACCGTTAGACTACCACACCACTAACGATTAAGGCGCCTTATCTTTGGAACACAGAAGCTGAATTAAAGTTTGTGATGTGGAGGGAAATCGTACATGGACTATTCCAAGGCGCCTTAATCGATAGTGGTTTGGTAGTCTAACGGTTAAGACGTCTGCTTAGTAAACATGGAGGTCCGGGTTCGATTCCCGCCGCACCACATTTTAATTCAATGCTTCAGATTTATCAATAATTTCTAACTTGTAACAATTTAGTTACATAGCGATGGTGTGAATTTCTAGATTAAAACGCAGACTAAAAATAAAAAATAAAAATATCGTGATTCGACCGTGCTTCGAATCGGCGACTTCTCGGTTTCCGGTCGAGCCCTTTTTTCTCCATTTTTTAAGTTTTTAAGCTCTTTGCGGACCTAGGATCGTGGTTTTTTATAAGTTGATCGATGGGGTTTTGGCTCGGCTGGCTCTTCGTGCTGAGATATCTGAGCTGAGCTACCGAGTCGTGGTATTGCTAGACCACGAGGCCCGACAGGCAGTGAACAATCTTATCGGACTATGGCCTTAGTCTACGCACGCCGTCCAATCTCTCTCTCTCTCTCTCTCTCTCTCTCTCTCTCTCTCTCTCTCTCTCTGATGAGCAAAATCGGCGTATAAATTGTGTTGGAGTTTTTCTGCCTTCGTTGCTGATAGGAGTTAAGCGCCATGTGTTATGGCGCCGCTGTTCGTCACAGCGTCTGCGGTATACGCAAGTCGGCGCGCCATTTCACGAAAGAGCGGTAAGTCGCTCCACAGTACCGCAGGCTGTATCTCTTCGCTCACCTCGCGCCGGTGAATAAGAAGAGGGGGCTCGCTTACATATGCCGGCGCACCACAGCCACGACACACATGACGGCATTTCCAGAGTGTACGAAGCCGAGCCACGAGTTACAGTTCCACGAAATTCAACATAAGGGCACCAACTGGCGGTTTATTTTCGTTAAAAGAATTGCAACCAGTTGCCTTCGTGGATGTTCATTATTAATCCAAAACTAGTTTTCGAGCCACTGCAGGCTCATCTTCAGTGGATACTTTCAAATGTTCAAATGTTTGTAAAGATTATGTGACATAACTGTGGGGTCATCAGCCCCTAAACTTAGAAACTACTTATGAACTACCTTATACTAAAGACATCCATGCCGCGCGGTCAGCGAGGCGCTCCAGACCGCTCGGCTACTCTCGCGCGGCGTTGATGCTTTACAGCAGGCCTGCTCAGTGATCTGGTCGAGCGAACTGACTCGAGCTCGCGCCACAGCACTGAGCTGTCGGCCGGCTCGCGGCGGCCAATGCTTGAGGACGAGTCATGAGGGGCAGTGACGGAAAACAGGAATCCCCACAAAGCAACTTCGGGATGGAGAATTGTCGGGCAGTCTAATTCTTCGGCCACTTGTGTGTTCTTGGTGGTTGAATAATCTATTCTGTGGCAAATTAATTGTATGGAAATGCTATATGAAAGAGAAATTAAATCGATTTCTTATGTATGAAAGAGATTCCTGATGAATAAAAAAGAATACAATTTATTTCTTATTTTTATTGTTTTTGTACTGTGTATCACAAATGAAACAGCTGTAAACACTTAATCGAATTAATGAAAGTCCAGCTCGAGTTGCATTTATTGGTGCTTTATTTAAGCCCACAATACCGGTTTTGGCCTCTGTTTGGCCATTTTCAAGTGTGACAAACGTTATGCCGTAGAGAAAGCAACGTCAAGACTTCACGTTGCTGTCTCTACGGCATAACGTTTGTCACACTTTAAAATGGCCTAACATAGAGGCCGAAACCGGTAGTGTGGGCTTAAATAAAGCACCAATAAATGCAACTGGAGCTGGACTTTCATTAAATCGTACCACAGTTGCGGCAACAGCAAGCATCCAGTCATGGAGAAACTAATACTTAATCGAATGTTACTCTTCCCGATGCTCTGCTTCGAAATAAGGGAAGAAAATGTATTAAAAGATCAGAATATTATCAAATGCATCTAAAAAAAATACTGACTAAAAATGTTCATGATGGTGCTCAGAATGACGTTCATGTTTACTAGTAGGCGTACCCAAGCTACAGCATGAAAAAACAGAAAACGTTAATTACTCAAAACGTCATTAATTTTGCCCCCATAGATTTTGGCAAAAAACATCTTTATCACGATATTTCTATGTATAGCATTGAAAACGCGATTTTCCATCATCACATTGATACCATTTTTCAAAATATACAGTCCAGCAAAAAGCTAAAACACGTGTCCTTTTATATTCATTATAGAACGTACGTGCAAAATTCGATCGAAATAGGTGACACACATGTTAAGACCCTCTCCTTGTTCGTTCTTTACTCTTTGGACCACTGCTTTCTGATCTTCGTTTTGCTAGTGGCCGTAATCTTTCGCATGGAAGGTATTGTAATGACGTTGTAAATAAAAATTTTTCGTTTTTTTGAGAATTTTTTCCGACAATAGCATACTAAGAAACATACACGCTTCTTGCAATGACGTGTTCTAAATTGACGTTCGTGTCTGCTTTTCGCTTTGAAGCCATCGTACTAAATTTCTTAGATGTGAGATGATGTGCTTATGTTACGTACTGCGTGGTGGGCATACGCTCTCGCATATAAAGCTAAGCCAGAACGACGACGTGCTTACGCCCGGTTTCTGGAAAACTATAGTTACCGTGCCGTTAGCTGTCGTCACGTTATAATTTAACATGCCAGATAACTTCCTTGGGTTTCCCGTAGCTGATTTCAACGACCGTTAGTTAACTATCAGGTAACTACGCCTTCTGTCGAAGCAAATAGTACGTCTCAACAGATAACAGATGGCACTTACGAAAATCGCAATTACTCGAATTTTATCTATTATTAACTGAAATCGAAGACACGTCTTAGTTTGTATAACTGTTAAGTTTTCTGTTTCTGTTTTCAAAGGCAATGGGCGACAAGTGCGGAAAAAAATTGACTATATTTGAGAAAAATCTTTTGACAGACTTGAATTTAGAGAGGACAGTAGTTATAGTAAATGAAAAGGCAGATGGTTTGACTATTTTTGGAAAAACAACACGCCATGCAAGTTGTCACAAAACTGTACAATTCGTTAAATAGACAGGAGAGAAAACGGTAAGGCAACTCAGAGCTGTATTTCTTTTTTAAAAAGAAAAACAGGATAAACAACAACGAAGGCAGGGTTAACAATAAAATCGTACGTATTATTTCTGTTGTCAACATATATTTTTATGAATGTTTTCCTCTTCCCATTGTTCTGTGAATGTGACATTACTTTCCAAAACACAGACTGGTCAATTTATGTCCACCCGTCCACCTACCGGAGCCCCACGTAGTAATAATAATTAAAAACACTAATCATTTGAAACATTGACTGATCGTAGTGGCAGTTCCATGGCACAACACTATTGCAAAGGGAAGTATCTTTATACTTCATTGAAAGTTTTATTATGAAAGCATGGGTTTGTGATTTAAATGTGGTAAAATTTTACATCCAGATCGGCGATCGCGAGAGATAACGGTGGCCACTGTTGCTCAATGTGGAGATGTTGCTTGACCAATCGCGAGGGAGATGCAGCTAATGCGAACGTCACCCGTTGTCAACATTATCTCTCGCGACCGCCGAGCGCTATGTAAAATTTAACCCGGAATATTGAATGCCGCGTTTTTCTCCGTTTGAACCCGACAAAGTCATTGGTTAGTATTTTTATTATTATTCTGAAACGCATATGAAATTCGCTCTCATTACACAGATCAAACGGTTCTCATCTAACACGAAAAACGCTTCGTGGTGTTTAAACAGTGCCGAGTACAGCTAAGTTTTCTTCTTCTGGACAACTGTCCGAAGATCAGAAGAAAAAGAAGACGGCAGTGGCGACGATGATGAAAGAATTTCCATTCTTCAGCTTCAAAAATTTTAAAATTGTATGAAAATTATACGGAACCCTCTCATAAAAAGAAACAAATTACTACTGTTAAATAACTTCTGGACTTGCGTTTGGAAGCCCACTAGCGCTACGTAGCGGATATAGTTAAAACTAAAGTTAATGTGTAGGTAACCCCAGGGGAACGCGCACTTATCTTTAACGGACAGGTAACTACGGCTGTGACGATAACTGTTGTTTCGGAAACCCATTTTGTACTTAACGGTCAGGTAACCCACAGATAACTATAACGGGACCGGTAACTACTGTTTCGGAAACCGGCCATTAGTCTTGTAAAGACAGCGCCTGTTTACATCTCCCCTGCGCGGCAGTACGTCACGACGCCTGGGGTCCCCCATTCAGCCGCGAGCGCCATGGTCCACGCAGCGAGCGAGCGCGAGCACTCGTGCTCGTCTAGCCGCTTCCTGGGCAGGCCGCCAAGTGTAAGTTTATGCTGTCATGGTGGTTCTGCTAACATAACGCAACTTTAGTAATCCAGAGCCGCGGTGGAGTAGACGAGCGGTCTAAAGCGTCTCGCTGCGGAGCGCGCGGTTGCTCGCCGTGGAGGTTCGAGTCCTCCCTGGGGCATGGGTGTGTGTGTGTGTGTGTGTGTGTGTGTGTGTGTGTGTGTGTGTGTGTGTGTGTTCGTCCTTAGGTTAGTTTACCTAGGTTTAAGTAGTTTGTAAGCAACGGACTGATGACCACGCAGTTTGGTCCGATAGAATTACAAACATTTGAACATTTAGTAATCCAGAACATAATAAATAAGAATTAAACGTATGGTAATTTTATGTACGTACTGTGTTGTTGGTGGTGTAAGTGTAAACAAGTTATGCATTGGGCACTGACAGTGTTTTACACATGACAGCATTTTTGCTACACTTAGCGTTACACAATTACAAAATATAAACACGGAATGTGGTGCAAAGATATACAGGAAAGCCACTGCCACAGATGTTTCAATTAATAATTCTTCATGCCATCGGAACCAACATAAGACGGCCTTCTTCAGATCATCTGTGAATCGAATGCTCCGGATCCCCAGTAATGAAGCATCTGCATGTAAAGAAATTGAAATACTCAAAGATATAGCCCATAACAATGGATACAGCCCCACCCTCGTAGACGCCCTAGTCCAAAACACAAAAACTAAACTAAATTACCCATCATCAACGTTACAACCCGTGAGGAAAGTTCCAAATTTGCTAGTCTTCCGTACCTTGGCAAAGTGTCATATAAACTCGCAAATCTTTCTTGGCCATATAACGTAAAAATCTCCTTTTACACAGATAATAAATTACAAAATAAAATTGTCCATAACAACAAACCCAATATTGAATTACACCAAAATCAGGCTTATATAAACTGACATGCTCCTGCTCTTGCTCCTATGTTGGACAAACAGGAAGACCTTTTTCAACCCGTTACAAGGAACTTATGGATGCCCTTAGACTAAAAAACTTAAGCAAATCCAGCTTTGCATCACAAACAGCTCATTACGAACACCCCATTAGTAATATCAATGACCATATTTCAATACTACATATTGCTGATAAAGGGCTACTAATGAATCTCCTTGAACAATTGGAGATTTTCATCCATAAGCTAAAATTACCCTACAAAAATCCTGAATAAATTGTCACCACATAACTTTTTCTTTCAAAACTTGAGAGATTCTCGCTCCTAGACAGTATAATAGATCTGCCCATATGAATTCATAGTTCACGCTCTATTATTGTCTGTCAGCAAAATAATAAATGTCCTGTTATTGTTAATCTGTTTATATTAGCATAGCCACATTATTGTCCAAAAACTCTGTAAATATTTCACCCTTTCATATTTATTCACATTTGTTAATGTATCTCACTTGTTTAGTTACTAATGTAACTTGATACTAGCAAAATTCAATATGATGTGTAAAATATAATTTTAGTCCGTTACATACTTTTTATGCATATGCAATGTCTCAAAGCAAAAAACATTAATTAGTGAAGTGCAACATCTACCAGAGCCATCCTCTTTGCACAACATTCAATGTTTATATTTTGTAAATGTGTACCGCTATCTGTAGCAAAGATGCTGTCATGTGTAAAAAAAATTTCAGTGCCAAATGCATAACTTGGTTACACTTACACCTACAATAACACAAAGTACATAAAATTACAATATCTTTAATTCCGATTTATTCTGTTCTCGATTACTAAAGTTATGTTACCAGAACCACCATGACAGCATAAACCTACAGTTAGCGGAAGATAAATGTTCCTGTGAAGTATCCACTGAAGATGAGCCTGCAGTGGCTCGAAAACTAGTTATGCAGTTATAAAAAACATCCACAAAGGCATCTGGTTGCAAGTCTTTTAACGAAAATAAAGCCAATTTACGCTACAGCTGCAGTTCTTATCCAACATGGATATTTTGAAAATAAGAGCACGATCTAAAAGAGCCAGCAGTTACTTAGCGTAAGCCAGACGATTATAATATTTCCTTACAGAACTATGTGTTAGTAAGAAGACTTTGTACCAACACAAGCACATCAAAGTATTTTTCATCTAATAAATAGTTCACGTGGACTAATCAATTCTTTTTGTGGTGTCGCACAAGTATGAAGTGCGCGCCACGTACTTACGCCACGCGCCGCCATGCACGCACGGCGCGGCGTTCTTACGACGTCAGCCACGAGCGCCCTCTGCTTAAACTCCGCTCGTGGCCACCACTGGACTGCATCGTTCACTTGGGACTGAGATAGGCACCAGTTACGACTTGGCTATCGGATAGGCACTAGGAATCAACAGTAGGCAGACCTCTATCTAATCTATGTATCGGCATTCTGCAGTCAAGAACTATGTAAAAGTTAAGTATTACTAAGTCTCTATGAAATATATATCTCGTTCTAATATACTCTAGTGTTTCTAGTTTCTGCTGTCCCACTGGCTGGTTCACCTCCGTACCTGGACACGCGTGCATCCTTTATTCCTGTGTCGGTCTCTTTCTACTCGGCCACCGACACCGAGGACAACCGGCGGAAACGAGACACAAAAGTGGCGACGAGGATGGGACACAAAAGTGGCGACGAGGATGGGAGACACAACTTTTATTTACAGAGCCATGTCCACAGCCTTGCTCGTCACGGTCCACCTACTGCCGCATTCCGAAGTCTTAAAACCATGGACATACGAAAATTTGTGGCATGTCCGGAACTCGACTTTGGCTCTCCTGCTTACTTTGGTCTCTTAGGTTTACAAACATTTGAGCATTTTTTAAGGAAGAACCAATATGTCAGATTCGTACCACTCGACACGCATTAACGTCGATCACAAAGCGACGTCAATAGATTTGCAAATGAAGCTGATAGTACAACACTGGTATAATTCCCACCATCTTCTCACGAGGACTCTGTATCGGGCGGGCAGTACAGAACCTATTGTTTGGTTAAAGGGTCAGACAATTTTAAGAAAGTGTGGTTTATCTGTAAACGAAATTGCATATAGATAGAACACAAGTGCTGTCCGTTCTGGAGGTCTGCTCCAATGTTCGGGAACCCCACCAGGTTAGAGAACGAATCAGTTCAGAGGCGGGCTGTTTGAATTGTTATTAGTAGGTTCGTTCAACGCGCGAGTATTACGGAGATAATTCGGGAAGTGAATGGAAATTCTCGGAGACTCAAATGGGAACTCCGTGTGCCGGCCGCAGTGGCCGAGCGGTCTGCGGCGCGTGAGTCAGTCTGCACGGCCTCTACGGTCGGGGTTTCGAATCCCCCCTCGGCATGTCTATTTGTGCCGTCTTTAGTTTAAGATATGATAAATAAAAGGCAGAATTTACATGGTGCTGTTAGGGAGTGTAACAGGGAAGTAAATGGTAGGTTCTGTCAGGCACGCAGCGCACAGTGGCTTGGGGAGCACACGTGCTGACGAGAGAGGTATTCCTGGCGGACGCCGATGTGGAAATGGAATCATTCGACCTCCAGCATGACGTGATACCGATATGGCCTATATTGATTGTGACAGCGCGGGTAGGCGCTCGTGTAGAACGCCGCGTGTTGTCGGTGGCGACCTACGTACACTTCTACGGTGGACTGTTCACTGGAATTGACGTCAGTTTGGGAAGAACTGGCGTTCAATGAACAGGAGAATGCGACACGAGCCTATGCCTAACAGGTTCAGCTTGTAGAGGACGACTGTCATAAATTTTCACCGGTTTTCTATCTATATTTTTATTTCATTTAAAAGACTCGTGGGATTTATTTTTTTGCCATAAGCCAAGCGAGTGAACTGCTTTCGCGAACTATTGTTCGGGGATTCTTTCGAAAAGGTGCCTAAAGTTTCGGAATCCACCCTAATCAAATAAGGAGAGAGACATCTTTTAGGGCACCTTTATAGTCGAGGTAATAAACCGTACTACTAATTTTCGTGCAGTAGGGGCTGGCGAAACATCCCAACCCCCAATATGTTCTAAGTGCGAGATGCTTCTGTGGTTAAGAGACGTTATTGCTACTGGCTTAAATGGCATAGCATGGGTCATCTGAAATGAAATTTAACTCGCAGTTTCGCTGTTCTAACAAGGGAAAGTTCTCATAGGTTTGGTAAGTTGGCGCAGTGAATAGCCCGTCAAAAACCTAACAGATCGGTCATGAAAACCGCAAGAAGCAATACGCAACTACGAGGGGGAGATGGAAAACAGTTTCCCCTGTCGACTGTGGTCACTGTTGCGTATGAAACTTAAAAAAATAAGACATCTTTATTTTTCTACGTAATTTCTAAGTGATTGAGAAATTTGTCAAACAGCTCGATAAGCTTCAAAAAGCCGCCCAGGAAAAAAATCAGGGCGTTGCATACGGAAGAAGCATTGAACGGCTATGAAGTGGAAACATCAGTCATCACCTGCCCGAAAGTAGTTCAAAAGCACTCCGTCTGCAGGTACGGTGCTATTCACCGTTTTCTGGGACGCTCGAGGAGTTTTGTTGCTGGACTTTCAGAAGCATGCAACCATCAATGATGCGTGGTACTGCGCCACTGCGTCGAAAGAAGTGATTCGGAAAAAGCGGCCTGGCCTTCTCAGATCTGGCGTTCTGCTGTTGGATGACGGTGGGAGACCACACTCGGCGACGGCGACGCAAAACCAATATTGCAACTCTTGGTTGGGAGCGTCTACACCATCCGCTATTCTGAAGCTTATAAAGCAATATGACATGTCTCAATGTACTTGGAAATAATGTAGAAAAATGAAAATATCTCTTACCTTTGCCTCATTCTATTTTTTTTTTTTTTTTTTTTTTTTTTGCCTTTAATACGTAACTCTGACCACAGTCTACAGGGAAAACTTACTTTCCAACTACTCCTCGTATTAAGAAAGAAGCAAAATAGAAACATAGAAGCGTCAAAGTTCAGTTTGTACACTCAGCGGTAAAACGACTGCCTTGCCCGATTGAGTCCAGGGTCAGAGCATTGCCCATGCGCAAGTTCTGAAGAGCCAGTGTTCCCAACTCTAGCGGCCTGTGGACGTCAGCTTGGTGTTAACGTCGTGAAATGGAGGCCATATAATAGGGCACAATATATGTCGATATTCATTACAATTTAACGCATCGTACCATTTCTTTTGCAAATCATTGAGCACTCAGAAACGGTACAAATGTAGCATTACTACGACGTCGAACGTTCCACATCTGCTTCGTGAGGAGTGGCTAGGGTGACGATTTACGAACGTGGAGGACAAGCGATCGAATCTAACTGGAGTCAAGTCTTTCTTTAATTTGTGCAGATAAGATTTGGACCTTAATTCGGTACAAATTCTTCAGTTTCAGGCCTTTTTGGGGCCACATTGTTTCAAGAGATCTAGTTTTATAGTAATCTAATTCTTAAACAGACAAATTGTCATCTTAACAATATTGGAAAGGGACGTATATTATTAATTTCTTGGACTGCCACTCGTTGCCTCTATAGTTCTTAACTAACAAGGAGACCCTCTTGTCTCAGAAATTCAGCGCTCTCTCTCTCTCTCTCTCTCTCTCTCTCTCTCTCTCTCTCTCTCTCTCTCTCTCTCTCTCTCTCTCTCTCTCTCTCTCTGTGTGTGTGTGTGTGTGTGTGTGTGTGTGTGTGTGTGTGTGTGTGTGTCGTATAGCAGTGCGGCGAAATGGCTTGATTTTAGTTTTTTGCTTTAAAAATAACAAGTTTCAAATATCAGTAATTATATCAATTACAGCACAAAGAACTTTATGAAATGACGGTTGCAGCTAATTAAATTTTTAATTACAATTTATTTAAAAAATGGTCTAATAATTCTAAATGCTTTTTTTTCTGTCAATGTTGGTAGATTGAAGGATTAAATAGCATTCTCATTAGGCGATGTTGTAAGCTGTGGAAAAATTATAAATGTTCGTTGTAATTTCGAGGAACCGGCTTCTTCATGGATAAGCAGAGTGTAGCTGTTGTCCTATTGTGAGTATACAAACAGAGTAACGGTCAGGAAGAATCAAATAGTAAAATTAAATTTTCTTGAAGATAAATTCGAAAATTGATAGTCGACATGACAGGTAAAGACGCTACCGTCTGAACTATTTGACCGTGCTGCAGCGTACTCTTCAGTGGCAATTCAGTTACAGAGACCGAAAGGTCCCCTTGTAAGTGCAACGTTTTAGATATTCACATACTTCCCTCAGTCCTTAACCGTTATTTACACGGGCTGATGAGTTCCTTTTAGCTTAAAACTATAGACACACTAGGTAGCTGTCAAAGTAATTACAAATAAATACATCCATTTTCAATATCTTTACTATTTTATGAAATGGTCTAGTTGCAATAATGTAGAACCTAGTAAAAGCTACAACTGCACAATTTGCAGTGAATTAAGTTTTAAAATATTACCTGCACAGGTTGTAAATACAAGGTAAAGTAGTGGACAATCAGAAGTTCGGTTAGAACACCACATTGCTTTACCGGGCCTTGTCCTGTTTGGAGGTGGTATGCCGTTGCCTTCCTCCTACCTTCAAACTTCCTTACACAGGCAGTTATAAGGGGACCTATAGTTTAACGTGGATTCCGAACCATGATGCTACTCGCCATTTTTCACGTCAACAATATTGCCAGAGCTGAAAGAAGTGACTGATGTCGTCGTCGTCGTCGTCGTCGTCGTCTTCAGTTAGATTTGAACACTCTTCCTTCACGTTCGTAAACCGTCAGCCTAGCCGCTCCGCTGCTAAAGCAGACGTGAAACGCGCATTGTTACAGTAATTCTACCGACGTGCAGTTCATAAATTTCAACCGGTTTTTCGTGCTGCAAATAAATTTTCATTAACGATGAGTGAAACTGCACTGAATGTCGACATATACAGTATCGTAACTATTTTATTGTTTCTATTTGGCGATGTGAATTCCATGCTGAAGCTCGACAGACGGCTGGAGTTAGCAACGGCGCCACTTCTGAACTTGAGAATGCGCAATGCTCTGTTGCTGGACTCTTAGTTATATGGTCCGGGCAATGTTTCCTCAGTGAAAGGCAAACATCAAGAGCAGTATCACCACGGTTCCCTGGTGCTCGTCTGCTAAGTGGAAGATTGGTGTCCAGTCCTCCCTCGCGCTCAATAATTTTATTTTTGTCTTTCACAAAATCATGTTCTGTTCGTTTCGTAATTGACGTGTCTGTGCGCTGTATTAAATTTTGTGTGGGTGTTATGGTGTAGAGACCGTTGCCCACAGTTACTCTATTGGCAGCCGAAATGGAGTGGCTTTCGAATGGAAGTCGCAAACATTTTACAACAAGGCAACAAGTCAAACGATTGCTATACCGGAAGAAAAAATTCTGGTACCATTCACGACGTCGGTGATGGTATATGCGTGTACATTTATACATAAATAAAGTACCAGATTACCATTTTTGAAATACATACAATATTTCCCTTTTTCTTACGACTCTTTTTGAATTTTATTTCTGTTATTCCTAGTTCTTTATCACAAATTCAAGTCATTACACACATCACAAAACAGAAATTCTCAACTCATTAAAAAGTTATATGAATTTAGGTACTGTAACCAGCTACAACACACTAGAGCTAATTGTTGAATGTGTTCTTGTGACTAAAGCTTCCACTGTTAATTCTATTTTTACTCAGGGCTCGCGAATAGCTTTCCACAAATCTACCAGAGATGACCGTGTACTCCTATCAACAACGTAATAAATCATCAGTAAGAATGATTAGTGTGTTTTGAGCACCCCACGCGACCAATAAAGGGTTAGTTTTCTTCGCGTACACGATATAATCGTACATTGTGTTAAAGCAAATCTCAACCTGTCTCGGAATTTGAGACCGATCTTGATTATGTGTGAGACGGCTTCTACTAACAAAGGCCGCACCGTTCATTTTCATTTTTTGAGCGATGTACGACACATCTCATGTCTTCATTACAGTTATTGTACTTGCGACTGTGATAGTCTTCCACATGACTTACATTCCGTAACCACCGACTATTCTTAAACTTACAAAAAGAGAGCAGAGACGTAAAGAGTGGATTGACCTTTCATAACTTTGTTGAAACAAAAACATAAAAACTGAGGATGAGGTAGATTTGAACACGGACCTCCCATATGGCATTTAAACACACTGACTACGTAACCACTACATGGCCGACGTCGTTTCATGTTCGATGTTGCAAATCTTGTTCTTAGACCGTCAACTGTTACTTATCTTCATTTTCATAGTTATGTGCATCATCCTCCTGTCTTCGTGCTGGATCTGTGTTGGATTTTTGGAGGACAATCCATTGCCTTATCTTACAACAACACTACTGGCTATTAACACCCCCTCAGGGGCTCAGCATTAATTTGCTGAGTACGGGCTTGGCGAACCCGGGGTCCTGAGCTGTGGGCTGTGTCGCGCCAACAGTCCGCTACACCGTAAGCTCTGTGCGTGCCTCAACGACCATCGTTCGGCGCGACGGTGGAACGTTGTACGTTTCAGAGCCCGGGGATCTTGGCTTAATCGCCCGGGTCGCGAGGACGGTACAAACCTCTATTAAAAAAAAAAAACCTCAATCTCAAGGTGTGCTACGTGCCGAGGAGATGCATGGCTGTTGAGGTTGAACAGCCGCTAGCGAGCAACCTCTGCCTGGGTGGACCTTTAGTTCCCTAGCTGCTCGTGGGACGAGAATGAATCGAGTAAAAAATGGCGTTGCCGGACGCAAAACCGGCGTCTCTAAGCGTGGGCGAACAGAATTTAATGCTGAGACATATGACCCCCAAGCGTTTCCTTCCATGGCCACACCATTGGAAGAACGCAGGGCTCGTCAGCAAGGTGAGGCTTATGCCCCCCGTTATTTGGTATGTACTAGGACGGACGGCGAATCGTTTACGACTACGAAGCCTCTGTTTTTTGTGGAAAACCTTGAGGATAAGTTTGGGGAAGTAGATGGCATGTCTAAAATGAGATCTGGGGCTGTACTTATAACGACATCGTCCCCAGCCCAGTCACGGGCACTGCTTGCTTGTGACAGGCTGGGTGACGTCCCCGTTAGCATTACTCCCCACAAGAGCTTGAACATGGTACAGGGACTTATATTTCACAAGGACCTTCTATTGCAGTCTGACGACGAGTTACGGCAGAATTTAAAGAGGCGAAGAGTCCATTTCATCCGGCGTGTTTATAGGGGTCCGAAGGACAATAGGGTAGCCACCGGTGCGTTTATCTTGGCTTTCGAAGGCAATTCGTTGCCAGAGACTGTCAAGGTAATGATATACCGGTGTGACGTAAAACCCTACGTTCCTCCCCCTATGCGTTGCTTCAAATGCTGGAGGTTTGGGCACATGTCCTCCCGATGTGATGGTAACCCTACATGTCGGGAGTGCGGACGTGCCTCACATCCGGACGCCCCTTGTGTCCCTCCTCCAGTATGTGTCAACTGCAAGCAGCATCACTCTCCTTGTTCGCCAGACTGCACGGTTCTTCATAAAGAACGTAAAATTATGGAATATAAGACCCTGGACCGGTTATCATACTCAGAGGCCAAGAAAAAGTAAAGCCAAGCTCCATCCTGTGAGCATGAAGACCTCGTATGCCACAGTTGCATCACAACTGCCTCTGCCATCTCTGGTACCACTCTCCACTGCCTCGTCTTCCACAGTGGGCTCTTCGCCCAAACCGCCCACATCTGCCACCATGGTGTTTGGGGGTACCTCATCCTATGTTGCCCCCAAGGTCCCTCCTCTGGGAGCACCACCATCTCCGCCTGTGGGGCCCTCAGTCCCCACCCCTGAGCCAGAGACATAACAGCCATCTCTGGCTCCTCCCGCGAGGAAGGGCTCCCTTGGATCCCTTCCTTCAAAGGCTTCTCCTGTAGATATCACTAGGTGGCTGAAGGAGCCACCTACTGCTGGTTGCAGGGCCTCGCAGGCATCCTCAGTTCCTGAGGAAGGGTCCGCGAAGCCCTCCCGGCATGAGAAGCCTAAGGAACCTCGTGAGAAGAAAAAACACAAAAGTAAGAGTAAATCCAAGGATTCTCTGGTGGCTACCGTGCCACCGAAACATTCCTCTTCATCTGAGGATGAAATAGAGATCCTCGCGTCCCAAAAAGACTTGGCTATTACCGAGTCTTTGGAAGTTATGGACGTTGAGGACCTGCCTCAAAAATCGGCAACAGAAGGAGAAACTATGTACCCTCCTGCGCCGCAGAAATCAGTATGTCCCAGCGACCAGGAGGCTCTATGATCCTCCAATGGAACTGTGGCGGCTTTTTCCGCCATCTGCCAGAATTGCAGCAATTGTTGTGCCGCTTTCCAGCATTTTGTATAGCCCTGCAGGAAACCTGGTTTCCTGCTCAAAGGACCCCAGCCCTTCGTGGCTATTGGGGCTATTACAAAAACCGTACCATGTATGACAGGGTCTCTGGAGGTGTATGCATCTATGTCCTTGCCACTGTCCCCAGTGCCGCTGTGCCTCTCCACACGACTCTTGAGGCGGTGGCTGTTCGCATTTGTGCTACGCAAGAACTGACGATCTGTTCTCTTTACCTTCCTCCAGACGAGATGGTATCGTTTACTGACCTTGCTGCCCTGGTGGCACAACTTCCCCCTCCATTTCTGCTTCTGGGGGACTTCAATGCCCACCATCATTTGTGGGGTGGAGCGCAGACAACAGGCCGCGGTAGGCACATAGAGACGCTTTTATCACAGCACGACATCTGCCTGCTAAACACTAGTGCACCCACGCATTTTTGCGTGGCGCGAGGCACGTATTCCACAATTGATCTCTCTGTTTGTACCCTGAGCCTGCTCCCGCATTTCCAGTGGAGGGTCCATGATGACCTTTGCAACAGCGACCATTTTCCTGTTCTCTTGACGCTCCTTGATTTTCAACCTGCGGGCTGCCCATCTCGATGGTCTCTCCATCGAGCTGATTGGAACCACTTCACCTCAGCTGCTACGGCTCCCGTTCCATAGCCAGCCGACTTGGACATTGCGATTCACCAGGTCACCAGTTCGATAGTTTCAGCTGCTGAAGCAAACCATTCCTACCACGTCTGGTTCCCCACGGCGTAAATCTGTGCCCTGGTGGACGCCGGAAATCGCTGAGGCAATCAGGGATCGTCGTCGGGCGCTCCAGCGCCATCGTCGACACCCCAGTATAGAAAACCTAACAGCTTTTAAACGGCTCCGGGCCCGGGCTCGACAGCTCATCCGGCAGGGTAAACGGGACTGTTGGGAGACGTATGTCGCCAGCATCAACCGTCGCGCCTCCACATCTCGGGTGTGGTCGCAGGTTCGGCGCCTATTTGGGTACCGTCCACCGGCAGCGATTCCCAGCCTACGCATCCAGGGTACCCTATGCACCGACCCGACTTCCATAGCAGAACACATGGCCGAGCATTATGCTCGCACCTCTGCAACATGCGAATACAGTGCGGACTTCCGTGCACTGAAGGAGCGTGATGAACAGAGACGGCTGTCCTTTCACACGCGTCGAGCCGAAGTGTACAACTCCACTTTCAGTGAATGGGAATTCGAAACTGCCCTTGCCGCATGCCCCGATACCTCTCCAGGACCGGACAGAATCCACAGCCAGTTCATCCGGCACCTTTCCATGGAGTTTCAACACCAGCTTCTCGCCCTGTTTAACCGTTTATGGGTGGAGGGGGCTTTCCCGTCACAATGGCGAGAAAGCATCATTATTCCGGTGATCAAACATGGTGCTGACCCACAGGTGGTTGATAGTTACCGCCCAATCAGCCTCACCAACGTTCTGTGAAAGCTATTCGAACGTATGGTGAGCCGGCGGCTTATGTGGATCCTTGAACATCGGGGTCTGTTGTCCCCACGTCAAGGGGGTTTCCGCCAAGGCCGCTCCACTGTTGACAACCTAGTGGCTCTGGAGTCAACCATTCGTACGGCATTTAGCAGGTGTGAGCACCTTGTTGCCGTCTTTTTTGACCTCAGAAAGGCCTACGATACCACTTGGCGCCACCACATTCTGGCTACACTGCACGGTTGGGGATTGCGAGGTCCGCTCCCACTTTTTATTCAGAACTTTCTTTCTTTCCGGTCTTTTCGGGTACGGGTTGGTACTTCCTTCAGCTCTTCTCGCGTCCAGGAGAACGGTGTCCCACAGGGCTCTGTCCTTAGTGTACCCCTCTTTTTAATTGCCATCAATGGACTTGCTGAGGCAGTGGGGTCATCGGTTTCTTCCTCCTTGTTCGCCGATGACTTCTGCTTATACTTCAGCTCAGCTAGCATTGGGGTAGCTGAAAGGCGTTTACAGGGAGCCGTTCGAAAAGCGCAGTTGTGGGCATCAACCCATGGGTTCCAGTTTTCTCCATCTAAAACCCGGGTTATGTACTTCTGCCGTCATCACGCTGTCCATTTGGACCCAAAGTTATATTTATATGATGAACTTCTTCGTGTCGAAGAGACTCACCGATTTCTTGGCATGCTCTTAGACAGCCGGCTCACTTGGGTGCCCCATCTTCGCCAGCTCAAGCAGAAGTGCGTGCGGTACCTCAATATTCTACACTGCCTCAGCCACACTAGTTGGGGAGCCGCTCGTACAAGTCTTTTGCAGCTCTACAGGGCGCTGATTCAATCGCGCTTAGATTATGGGAGCGTTGTGTATGGTTCAGCAGCCCCATCTGCATTGCAGGCCTTGGACCCAGTACTCAACAGTGGCATCCGTTTAGCAACGGGGGCCTTCCGTACCAGTCCTGTGACAAGCCTTCTTGCTGAGGCTGCCCCCCCCCCCGCGATTCAGAAGGCAACAGCTAATGGCTTCTTATGTTGCCCATATTCATGCCGTACCTCACCACCCAAATCGCAGGCTCCTCTTCCCAGCTGACGCACTCCCTTCCCCACGACGACGTCCACGGTCGGGTCTCCCGATTGCGGTTCGTGTTCGTTCCCTTCTTTCTTCTCTAGAGTCCCTTCCTATTCCTCTCACCTTCCAGTACCGTCCCAGTACTCCTCCTTGGGTCATTCCTCGCCTCCAGCTTCGGTTGGACTTGTCCCGAGACTCGAAAGCCTCCGTTGCACCGACGACTCTGCGTCAACAGTTCCAGGCCCTTCTACATTCCTACCATGGCGCTGAATTTATATACACCGATGGCTCCCTAGTCGATGGCCATGTTGGGTATGACTATACCCACGGCCGGCATATAGAACAACATTCATTGCCCTGTGGGAGTAGTGTGTTTACGGCGGAACTTGTCGCCATTTGGCGGGCCCTTGAACACCTCAGAGCCTGCCCCGGGGAGTCTGGTTATCTGTACTGACTCCCTGAGTGGTCTGCAAGCCCTTAACCATTGTTTCCCAAAACATCCAGTGGTATGGTCCATTCAGGAAGCTGTGTACAGACTATGTACATCTGGTCGCACTGTGGTCTTCCTTTGGACTCAGGGACACATTGGAATAAAAGGAAATGAACGTGTTGACCAACTGGCGAAGGAGGCTACTACCTCAACTATGCTGGAAATCGGTCTCCAGGAGAGGGATCTCCGGGCGGTGCTCAATCGGAAGGTTTTAAGCCTTTGGAATACAGAGTGGGCTGAATCGAACGCACCGAATAAGCTCCGTGCTGTTAAGCCTACTACGGCAATGTGGAGGTCCTCCCTGCGAGCCTCTCGTAGGGAGTCCGTTGTACTCTGCCGACTACGCATTGATCATACGTGGTTAACACACGGCCACCTATTGCGTCGAGAGGGCCCACCAGTTTGCCGTTGTGGCGCCCAGCTGACTGTGGTCCACATACTGCTGCATTGTCCGTTTTTAGCCGCTTTGCGGCAGTCCTTTAGCCTACCAGATTCGCTGCCATCAGTTTTAGGTGACAATGCCTCCTTGGCTACTACTGTTTTAAATTTTATTCGCGCATCTGGTTTCTACCCTTCCATTTAATGGTAGGCGCTTCTGAGTGATTGACAGACCCTCATTTTTACACTGTTTTTTAAGTTACTTGATAGCCTCTACCTTTTCGGTTGAGTTGGTTTTTTAGTGTGTACAGCATGGCTCGCTCATCCATTATTATCTTAGTGATCAGCCGGCCATAGCATTCTGCTGTGAAATTGTATTTTTATCCCTTTTGTGCACTCCTCTGTGTATAAGTGTAGTGTTTGTCTTTATTTTACATTCAAGGAATTCTCTAATCCTTGTTCTCTGTCTTTTCGTTCTCTCACATGTTTCATCACTGCCTGGAACAGGGGACTGATGACCTTGTAGTTTGGTCCCCTATAAACAACAACAACAACAACAAGCTATTAACATTGCTACGCCAAGAAGAAATGCAGATGATTAACGGGTATTCATAGGACAAATATATTATACTAGAATTGACCCGTGATTACATATTCACGCAATTTGGGTGTATAGATACTGAGAAATCAGTACCCAGAACAACCACCTCTGGCCGTAATAATGGCCTTGATACGCCTGAGCATTAAGTCAAACAGCTTGGATGGCGTGTACAGGTACAGATGCCCATGCAGCTTCAACACGATACCACAGTTCATCAAGAGTAGTGACTGGTGTATTGTGACGAGCCAGTTGCTCGGCCACCATTGACCAGACGTTTTCAGTTGGTGAGAGAGATGGAGAATGTGCTGGCCAGGGCAGCAGTAGAACATTTTCCGTAACCAGAAAGGCCCGTAGAGGGTCTGCAACATGCGGTCGTGCATTATCCTGCTAAAATGTAGGGTTTCGCAAGGATAGAATAAAGGGTAGAGCGCCGGCCGCGGTGGCCGAGGGGACTGAGGCGCTCCAGTCACGTTCTGCACGGCCACTACGGTCGGGGGTTCGAACCCCCTTCGGGCATGAATATTTGTGCCGTCCTTAGGATAAGCTAGTTGATAAGTAGTTTGTAAGTTTAGGGACTGATGACCCCGTAATTAAGTCCCATAAGCTATACGAACATTTGAACATTTGAAAGGGTAGAGCCACGCGTCGTAACACATCTTAAATGTAAGGGCCATTGTTCAAAGTGCCGTCGATGCAAACAAGAGGTGACCGATACGTGTAACCAATGGCAATCCATACCATCACGCAGGGTGATAGGCCAGTATGGCGATGACGAACACCGCGATGTCGCCAAACACGGTTGCGACCATCATGATGCTGTAAATAGAACCTGAATTCATCTGAGAAACTGAGAAACAAACAAGACGTTTTGCCATTCGTGCACCCAGGTTCGTCGTTCCGTACACCATCGCAGGCGCTCCTGTCTGTGATGAAGCGTCAAGGGTAACCGCAGCCATGGTCTCAGTTGATAGTCCATGCTGCTGCAAACGACGTCGAACTATTCGTGCAGATAGTTGTTGTCCTGCAAACGTCCCCATCGAGACATGGCTGCACGTTACAGCCATGCGGATAAGATGCCTGTCCTCTCGACTGCTAGTGATATGAGGCCGTTGGGATCCAGCACGGCGTTCCGTTTTGCCCTCCTGAACCCAGCATCACCATATTCTGCTAACAGTCATTGGATCGTGACCAAAGCGAGCAGCACTGTCGCGATACGATAAACCGCAATCACGATAGACTACAATCCGACATTTATCAAAGGCGGAAGCGTGATGGTATGCATTTCTCCTCCTTACACGAGGCATCACAACGACGTTTCACCAGGCGACGCCGGTCAACTGCTGTTTGTGTATGAGAAATTGGTTGGAAAGTTTCCTTATGTCAGCACGTTGTAGGTGTCACCACCGGCGCCAACCTTGTGTGAATGCTCTGAAAAGCTAGTCTTTTGCATATCACAGCATCTTCTTCCTGTCTGCTACACCACGAAGACGTCGTGCTACAGACGCGAAATTTAACCATTTTAATGGCCAGGAGTGTAATTCTAGGGGCTGTGCAGTGGGGCGTTTCCGTTGTTTGTAATTACGGTATGTAAAGGTAATTGCATTGTTGATGGTGGTGGAAAACACCGAGGTTGATGGGCCCTGCAGTAGCCACGATAGGTGTCCCGGTGCTGGACAGTCCATGCAGTGCTCGCGAACGTAGAGCAGGAGCAATGCAGGCCGCAGCCGCGTAAGCCGCATTATAATTTGCCTGTGCTCAAAGCAAACGTTAATCCTTTTTAAATGAAGGTGCTTGTGAGCTTGGCAGGGTGGCCGCCTCTCTTCGATCGCGCTGCCGCAGCTTAACCGCCGGCAGCGCGTGGCCGGCTCAGCCGCGGCCATCTCGTTTAACTCTGGCAAAATAATGTTATTACACCTTTTATGCCGAGGCGCGCGCGGAGAGATTGTCAAGAAATGAGTTTTGCTAGATTTCACTCCCTTATTAGATTATTGTGATTATTATTAGTTTCCATTCAAGGAACATAAACGTCTGTATTTGAAATTATATATATATTTGACGAATTACAGCGTTCAAATGAACGAAATGAATCGCAATTTGCGATGTTATGGCATCACTGTATTAGGTTTAGATGGAATAACAAACTGTGGCGAATGAAAATTTGTGCCCGGCCGTGATTCGAACCCGGGATCTCCTGCTTACTAGGCAGACGCGTTGACAACTCCGCCACCGAGGACACAGTGACCAGCCCGACTGCAGAGGACTCTTCCCTGCACGTCTCCCGCCACACACAGATCCCCATTCGCCATGCTGTCTCTTTCCTATACCACAGCCTATTTATTCTATAATGCTCGCAGCCACAATACTGTATTCCCGCATCAGGGAGAACAGACCATGAGGTATCCAGACACAACTATCGTCAGGAGCCCAGCCTCGGCTTGTATACAATTATATTTGTGTCTCGATACCTCATTGTCTGTTCTCCCTGATGCGGGAATACAGTATTGTGGCTGCGAGCATTATAGAATAAATAGGCTGTGGTATAGGAAAGAGACAGCATGGCGAATGGAGATTTGTGTGTGGCGGGAGACTTGCAGGGAAGAGTCCTCTGCAGTCGGGCTGGTCACTGTGTCCTCGGTGGCGGAGTGGTCAACGCGTCTGTCTAGTAAGCAGGAGATCCCGGGTTCGAATCCCGGCCGGGCACATATTTTCATTCTCCACAGTTTGGTATTCCATCTAAACCTAATACAGTGATGCCATAACATCGCATATTGCGATTTATTTCATTCGTCTGTGTTTGAGTTTTTTTTTTACAACGCGTTTTATGATCGTGGCGCATCTTCAGATTATGGAACTGCAAGTAATACTGTTATGTAGACGGATCTTTGATGTACTCGTACCTGTCTAGCATCTTTTATAGGGCAAGTGTATTAAAAGAAGCCATTTTTTCACTTGCATTAAACTGCGGAAGTCGCATTGCTCATGATTTCAGCGAATGATCGCGTATGTCAGTATCATTAAAAAGTACTGGAATGGCGAGTAAAACCACGTGAATTAAAAAACATGAAAGTGTGGATATACGAGTAAAAGGGATGATTCCGCGTAAGCCGCAAGGTAATGGCAGCGTTGTCTGAGGTGCCATGCAACGGATTGCGCGGCCGATCGCGTCGGAAGGTTTGTCTGTAAGGCTAGAGACTGATGACCACTGCAGTTTGGGCCCATAGTTTTACAAACGTTTGAAGTTTTGACAGATGTCGAACATACGTCGTCACCAGATGACGTATATTGCCGCACGTGCAACGGTAGGGCCTACGAGAGCCCTAAAGAAAAGAGTAAATTTCACCTCAACGTAAATACGCAACCATTTAACGCAGAGCTTTCCAAACTTGATGTGGCGACACCGTGGTGTGTCAAGTGACGGCTTCAAGTATTTTGCAGTACTAGTAAAGTCAGAATGAAGAAAAAGTTAAGATTTGAAAAAAGAACTTTTCTCTTCTTTCAGTATGTACTGTACATAGAAATAAATCACAAAAGAACTATAAATTTTTTTATTATTTGTGAAAGGGTGTCGCGTTAAAATGTGTTTTTCAGAAGGGTGTCACCATTAGGAAAATTTTGGGAAGATCGGATTTAACGAAGTGAAGAAGAAAAAATGTTGCCTGCTCACCGCAGGACTCGAACCCGGGCTCCGTGTGCTGAAGTTTCGCCCTTAGCTTCGGAGCCACACTGACGTGACTACTTAACGCTGTTTGGGGTTGATCAGGTGAGGGAGACCGATTTGTTAATCTTCTGCACGTGCGTCGACGTACGTAATTTCGTGACGTCACATCTGCATAATCTGTCGTGCACTTTGGGGCCATATCCCGATATTTACGAAAAATTCAAATGTTTGTAAATCTATCGGATTCAACTGCCGGGTTATTGATGCGTAGCTTACAAACTGCTTAAACTAAGGCAAATTAACCTAATGACAACACAAACGTCCATGTCCAGGGGGACTCGAACCCCCGACGACGAACGGCCGCGCGCACCGCAGCATGGCGCCCGAATGCGCACGGCAAATCCGCCGCGTCCTCATTTAGGAGCCCGTGTTTCAAGTAACTTATCTCAGCTTCGTCTAAGTCATTCAGGAGGTTTTTAAAACTTAATAACAAATGCCCTCTATGTAGCTATTGTCTGCTGTGCGTAATGCCACTAAAATTACTAGTTAAATCTGTATGGCAGCCGCTCAGGTTTGAGTGCATCAACAACGAACATACAGTAAGCGATAAGCCTTTTTTCTTATATTTTAAGGGGTGTCAGCGAGAAGTTTCATCAATGTTAGGAATTAAATCTGGAGGTAGTGAGAAGTCGCTAAGATTTGATTTTAGGAGTAATGGACGTACAAAGTTCGAATTTTTAGCGCCGCTAGCTTAAAGACACGTACTGTTTCTAATTTTAATAATTGTCTTACAGTGATAACCTTCACGTAAGAGTTTACATCGTAATGATCATAACATGACAGCATTTTAAAATCGATCGATAATTCTCCATTTGATCGGAAATAAAATTTTTCATTGTGTTAAAGTCCGTTCGATAGGAGGCGTTGCAGCAACTTGATCCAGCTATAGCCTTTTAATAATATACAGTTTAGCCCAGACTGCGAACCGCGGTGTACGCCCGCCGTCCTTCGTGAAGCTGCTACCTGTTGCTTAGATGAAGATTCCATTAGTACTTTCGTCACGTATCTACAGAGTGGTAGCGCCATGGAAATGTCATATCTTTCGTCAAAGTTAACATTAACTCGATGTGTAGCTCGAGGTACCTGAGGCCTTGTACTACAGTTTCTTAGGCTACTTTAGGCTCGCAGTCGCAGTTAAGAAGAAAACAGCAAAAAGTTCTGTGGTATTTCCATTGAGTCCTTCCATAAGCTTCTGGTTGGAGACGAGAGAATGGAGTAGCTGCATATGCGGATGACGTATTAGCCGGCACGTCAACTGTCAAGAGGCAGGCTAGAAACAAGACAAATTACACACTTCATACAATCACAGAATCTTGCAACATGATCAAGATATCAATCACAAGCAACAAAACCACATTCTTTCCTACGAGGGATCACCGACAAAATAGCCCCGCATGAAACTTGGGAACACGAACATTCAGCATAGCTAATCATAGACTACCGACCGCACTGTTAAGAAGATAGCACCGTGCGCTCTTCTAATCCGTGTTGAATCTTGCTGTGAGTTTATGAGCACGTTGTTTTAGAACTCGAAGTAAAAGGAAAAAAATTGCACCAGAACAAATTGCCATCATCTGTAGGTTGTTAACCTAGGACCAATAGGATGGCACACAAGTACATTAACACTTCACACATTGCTCAAATGTTTGTAATCCTATGGGGCCAAACTGCAGTGGTCATTGGTGCGCAGTTTCACAAGCTACTTAAAGTAACCTGCCCGAGGAAGGACTCGAACCTCCGCTTTTTTACAACTAATGCAGCGCTGTCAGATTTGTATACTGCTTTGTCTGCATGTGTATGGTCTTTGGTGTTGCCAACATTGCAATTTTCATTATTATTTTCAAAATATCTTCTTAAGTATTTCTTTTGATATAAGGGATATGAAATTAAAATATTGCGTACTTTCATTTCCGTTGTATCGATTTAATTACTAAATAATATACTTTAAAAACAGTAAAAATGTAAATTGCAATGTAGGCAAAACTTCAAAAAACAAACGCTACATATGCACACACAGAAGTATAAAATACATCTGATAGTGTTGCATAGGTTGTACGAAAAAGTGGGAGCTCAAGTGCAAGCTAAAACAATGAACAATCGTGCAGGAAGAAAAAGCTGCGTTGTACTGTGCACTACATCGGCGCTTCATGATGTGCGGCGAAAATCTGAGAATTTTCAGCAAGTTATACAACCAACATTTAAAAAAACTGATTTCGATCTATAAAACACATCAAACCGTATGTCATTTCAGACCACAAAGCATACGTCTCATAATTCCACATAAGAAACCCCTTGAAGGTCTTGCTACATCATGTCCTCTCGTGTAACGTAACAGGCGCACATGTTACACTCGGTTACATTTAGAAACACACACACACACACACACGCCCCAGAGAGGACTCGAACCTCCGACGGCGAGCAACCGCGCGTTCCGCAACGAGGCGCCTTAGACCGCGGTTACATTTTGCCACAGGACAAGTTGTAACTAAAGTCTTGGCACATCACGATGTGTTGTGACAGGTGAAACATCATCTGCCTTCTAACATGTCATGACTCTGTAGTGACGCTAAACATGACGTTCTATGATAGTGTCACACTAGTACCGAATATACAAACTTAGAAATTTCCTGGCATTCCTACTTCAGGCATTTTAATGACCATCCCTGTATTAACACGAGTTAAAATACTTCTTACCTGCAAGGAGGATTATTCCAATTACGTTACCGACACAGAGTGGAGAATATTTGTCACAAGGAGCCGTAAATAGCTCTCCGTAATTAATATCGAAGGGACAGTCAGATGGTGCTGATTATATCAGAGTTGTCAGCCTCTTAAAAGCGTCTTCTTGAAGCAAACATATCTGTAGGTTTATTTTTGTAGTTACGTAAAAATAACGAAAAGAAAATCTACCGAAACTGTACTTCAGATACTAGACCCTTACATTGGTGTAAGTTACAGAGGGAAGCAACTTTCTTATATATCACAATTCACGTTTAATTAATAGAACTAGCTTGGAGCTGATTTAGAAAGTGGCAGCTACACTGACGTAGCCGGCATTTCCGTTTCCACGTTGTACCATTTGAAGCAACTGCCAGTTTGGACGAGATGCAGGAAGTGCCTCGGCCGTAATGGCCTCGATCAGACGTTAAACTTCAATCCCGCCTAAGCGATTTAAATTCTTTTACAGTTCGCCGCTTCGCTCGTAGCGAGTGATGGCCTTTCCAGCGCTGGCAGTCTTTAGCGGACAAAAATGTTCCGTAAACACAGCGAATAAAAGAATAATAGGCGGGCACTGCTTCTCTGTTGGCTTGTTTATCTCTTGTGGCAATGACGTTACTCGTGTTGCGCAATGCTCGAACAGTAGTAATTTCCTTGCTGGTTGCCTCGTTTCGTTTGGAGGAGTGCATGTATCCTTACCACGATGTTTTTACAAATGTTCGTAAAGCTACGGGACCTAACTGCAGTGGCAGTCGGTCCTTAGACTTACAGAGGACTTTAACGTATGCTACAGAAAACACCTATGCCCAAAGCATGACTCGAAGCTCCGACGGGGAACTGCCGCGCACTCGGCAGCAAGGCTTGCCCTTGCTTGCAAGGAAAGAGAACTGACCCACACAATTACAGGCCAATATCGTTGACATCAGTTTCATGTAGAATTTTAGAGCATATTCTCAGTTCGAATATAGTAAATTTCCTTGAAACGGAAAAGCTTCTTTCTATGAATCAGCACGGGTTTAGGAAACATCGTTCATGTGACACTCAGCTTGCCCTTTCCTCACATGACATCTTGCGAGCCATGGATGAAGGGCAACAGGCGGATTGCGTTTTTCTCGACTTCAAATAGGCGTTCTACGCGGTGCCACACAGCAGACTGCTAACGAAGATATGAGCTTATGGAATAGGTTCACAGATTTGTGACTGGCTTGAAGACTTCCTGAGTAACAAAACGCAGTACGTTGTTCTCGACGGCGAGTGTTCATCAGGGACGAGTGCATCGTCAGGCGTGCCCCAGGGGAGTGTGATAGGACCGCTATTATTTTCTATCTATATAAATGATCTGATGGACAGAGTAAGTAGTAATTTGAGGTTGTTTGCTGATGATGCTGTGGTGTATGGGAGGGTGTCGTCTGTAACTGACTGTAATAGCATACAGGATGACTTAGACAAAATTTCTAGTTGGTGCGAAGAATATCAGCTAGCTCTCAATGTAGAAAAAATGTAAGGTGATGCGCATGAGTAGGAAAAACAATCCTATAATGTTCGAATACAGCATTAGTAGTGAGCTTATTGAAGCTGTCGCGTCGTTAAAATATCTAGGCGTAACATTGCAGAGCGACATGAAAGGGAACGAACATGAAAAGACAGTTGTGAGTAAGGCGGACAGCCGACTTCGGTTTATTGGGAGAATTTTGGGAAGATGTACTTCAACTGTAAAGGACACAGCTTATAAAACGCTTGTACGACCACGTCTTGAGTATTGCTCAAGTGTTTGGGACCCGCAGCAGATCAGTTTAAAGGAAGACATATAAGCAGTTCAGAGGCAAGCAGCTAGATTTGTTACTGGTAGGTTCGACCAATGCGCGAGTGTCACGGGAATGCTCCGGCAACTCATTTGGGGATCGCTGGAGGAAAGACGACATTCTTTTCGTGAATTTCCGTTGAGGAAATTTAGAGGGCCGGAATTTGAAGCTGAGTGTAGTACGATCTTGCTGCCGCCTACTTACATTTCGCGCAAAGATCACAAAGACAAGAGAAATTAGGACTCGTACGGAGGCACATAGGCTTTCTTTTTTTCCTCGTTGTATTTGGGAGTGGAATAGGAAAGGAAATGCCTAGTAGTGGTACAGTGTACCCTCCGCCACGCACCTTACGGTGAATTGCGGAGTATGGATGTAGATGTAGAAGGCGACCACTCTTATTGAAATTCTGCACACAGCGCGCGATTTGACCCAATTTGTGTGTTCAAGGTTAGGTAAGCATCGAATAGATGGCGCCGTGTTCAGATTTCAAACGTTTGTTTGATGGTAAAAGTTACTTCACGTGTCTGGGGGTTGTGGCCTCGAGATAAAGCATTGGACTAGACACCAAAAGGGCCGCGGGTTCGAATCACTTTAGATTCAAGGAGTTTTCAGTTTGTTTTAACCCAGTTTTCATCGCTCTACGATGTAACGAATCTCGAGAAACGACACTGAATTCAGGTCAACATTACACAGTAGGTCCCCGGTAGGATATTTGGGGTAGATTAGGGACAGGTAAATCGCCGGAGTGGCGTCTAGTTAATAGACCTGCTCCAGTATACTGAACCACACGAAATTATTACTCCACGTTACATATTTTCTTCCAAATTATGCTTGCATTTCATCTTATTCTGATTGTGCTGTTAATTTTCACAAAATGCCGCGAAAATAATGTCACCTGACCAAGGAGTTATGAGGCAAACGTGTTAAAAAGCAATCGGTGGAATAAATCGCATGAGAACACAGTTCAAAGAATGATAGCAGACAGTCGTGTACTAGTATCCAGGGAACGTGAACAACGTCTACAACATTTAGCGCAAAAAAAAAAGAGGCGCGTGAACAGCGCCATAGCCATTCCTGGAGCACAAGAAAGAGACAGCAAACCAGTTACACATTGACGCGTGCGTCATTTGACCGTTTAGGGATCTTGCAAATTATCTATTACAAACTATATCAGGATGATGTAACATTACATTTTTAATTTTGCATTTTGTTTCGTGGTTAATTTCAACTCTTCGAAACTTTTCACCACTAACTTTTAAATTTCGTATAAAAAGGATGTTAAAAACGCTGTTGGGCTACAGAAAAGAAAAAAATCCAGGTATAGGTGGATTCTATATTTTCCTTATATTACGCGTTTCGGGCTGGGCACATAATCAATCTGTACAAAAATATTTACAAATTATGTAACATGTTAGAAGCGTTAAAAATGCTCATATTTTGAAGTGAACAGGCACAACTAAAATTTGTTACATACCTTTGGTTATAGAAAGCATTACAAGCTAGGGCATTAAAGCCCATGTGGAATGTTCTACTAAACATAATCTAGTATGAGTCATGCATGATACAAGACAGTCTTTAGATAAATGCTATTCAATGCCAGCTTAAGAAGGTAGCGCCAGGGGCAGCACATGACACACGTAATCGTCACGTAATATTTGTAGTAACAAATATACAAAAGCAAAATGCAATCTAAATTTTAAAGATATACAGGGTGTCTCACCTAAGCTGCCACCTCAAATATCTCTGGAACGACAAAAGATATTCAAAAACTGTTTTCACCATCATGAACATACGGCAGGGGCCTAAGAAACTAAATACTATGCGAAATTTTAAAAAGTTTACAAATACTATTTTCAACACAAACTTATGTTTCTTTAAATGGACACCCCTATTTTTTTGTTTTAAATCAATAGCATAAAAATTCACATAAACAATGACGTTTATTGCATTGCAATACGCCAATTACATCCCGAGATATTGCGACGCGAAGTGACGCTTGATATAAATTAAGCTCACAGCTAGCGCACGTTCTGAGACTCAAGCGTGAACCTCACGCTGCCTATGTCAGGAGCCCACACAATGGGAAGGTAAGAACAATCCACAAAAATGAACAAGAAACACTTCCAACGGAAAGTTACGTTTTTCACATTGTAAATGTATGTTTATTGTAACGAAATTACAAATATAGCTAAATTAGAGATAACACACCTGGTTTCACTGTTCTAAACACATTTAGTAGTGCCCTGTCACCCACAGAAACTGTATTGTTTTGCATTACATTCAGCATAGAAAATACACCCACATCTTGACCATTGAAACTGTTACGTCAACATATGTTCGAAGTGCCGTCCGTTTGCATCGATACACGTTTGGAGACGTTTAACGTGTGTTGCACAGATTGTAGAGTTTCTACAGATATTGCCACACAGGCCGCAGTAATACGATATTGCATATGCTCTACTGTTGTTCGGGGTTCTTGATACTCTGTCTCACCGCGCCCCAGAGAAAAAAGTCTAATGGCGTCAAGTCAGGGGACCATGCTGGCCATCGCACAGTACCTCCCCGCCCAATCCATCTATTTGGAAATGTCGCATCTAGAACGTCTCTGGAAACTTTTGCAGTTTGTGCGGGACATCCATCATGATGGAACCACATTTATAGTCGAGATTCCAAGCCTAGATCCTCCATGAGGAGCGGTAGTGTGTGTTGAAGAAAATATGCATATTGCTGTCCATTTAATGTCCCACGGTAAAAATAGGGACCTACAATACAGTCAGGAATGATGCCTTACCAAACATTGACACTCCACTATCGTTGATGAGCAGGCAAAACCAGTGGGGATTTTGCACGGACCAGTAGTGCATGTTCCGCAGATTCACATTCCCATGATTTGTAAATGACGCCTCATCCGTAAACAAAGTATTTTATTAGGAATACTGGATTACCTTGCAACTGCTGAAGTGTAAAATGACAGAATGCAATGCGGGATGCAAAGTCATTCCAGTACAGTTCTTGGTGCAGTGAGATATGGAACGGATGAAACAGATGCCGATGCAAGATTCTGCACACACTACTGTGGCTTATTCCTACATCTCGTGCAATCTGTCGTACACCCACTTGAGGATTGTGCGCTACAGCAGCCAGAACAGCAATTTCGTTTCCATTGCCAGTCGCTGGCGTTGTACGTAGACGTTTTGTGGGACAGCTTCCTGTTTCCGTGAGTGTCTTGCAGATGTTGCCAATGGTTCGACGTAACGGACACTGAAGGTAGAGCGTGCCGTGGTGATATTGGTTTGTTTACAGCAGGATACAGGCGCCAGTGCAGGCAACCCCTGTTCTGAGCACAGTACTACATGCGATACATTACGTCAGAAACTGTGACGCCGTTGCTATCGATTACAAGCTACATATTGCAGAACGTATGAGGTTTAGAAACGTGAAATCACGTCTGTTAACGCTAATTGTACCTCTAGTTGTCATTTCGCAACAATAAACATTATGCACAGGACATCCATCATTCTGATACCGCATTATTTGACACATTATAATAGGTGGATCAGGTCAAGTAAGGTACAGCTCAAGAAGGGACTAAACTACCCCCCTTTAAGAGTGCCATCAATGAAAATGTTTATCAGCAACTCTCCTCTGTCTATTCTGTTTAGTGGTTCCAACGTCTCCATCGTCGAAGCTACCACTTTCTGCTGTTTCGTAGCCATTTCTCTCGCTACGCTGAAGCACAATAGTGGTATAGAACAGATAAACAATGACCATAGTAAATGTAACAAAGCGTAGGACAGGCGATCTCTGTTGCCTGCCGTGGCAATATAATAACGGTACATACAGTGCACTATACTACATTAATAACTCTATACCATACATTTTCGCGAAAAAAAAAAGAAGAAAAAAAAAGAGAAAAAAAAAAAACACGATCCGTATAAGCCGGAAATCCAGTTCGGATAAATGGGGGTCGGGTAAACGAAGTTCTTTTGTATTAGATGGTTTACTGCTGTATATATTGAACGAATAAAACGACCGCAGCAACGCACGGTAGGGTCTGCTAGTTTGCGCGCGTCCACTGACGTCACTTATGCTACATCAAGAGCCAAATTGAGTTTTGCTTCTGGTTGGTGCATTTCTTGCCAGCCATTTGTCTGCGCCCGCAGGGCCTGCGAGTACACTTTGGTGCTACGCGGAGCACGGCAAGAGCGTAAGGCTCGCGTGGTATGTTGCCGCCGGCTTCTCGCGCGGGTGGGAGCCTCAAATTGCGTTATGTGAGAGGTAACCTCGCAGATGGGCTACTTGTGACATAACATTCGCACCACCGGAGGCCTCTTAGCTCCTTTCAGAAGCTACGTTAAAAAAGTAAATCTGTTAATTCCAAGTAACTCAACAAATCTAGCATCGTGTAACGTTTTTAAATTTCAAACCACATCGAGGTTGTTTCGGTGTAGGACTCCGTGAGGGTGATTTGTCTTCTACATACCGACCTAGGTAACGCAATGGTTAGCACACTGAACTCGTATTATGGGAACCAGACCTGTTTTATTAAATTTGTTGTTGTATCTTTCACTCGTAAAAGAACAGAAATTCAAATGTTCAAATGTTTAAGTTTATGGGACTTAACTACGGGGTCATCAGTACCTAAACTTACAAACTACTTATGAACTAGCTAACACTAAGGACGGCACAAATATCCATGCCTGAGGGGGGGCCCCTCAGGGGCTCAGCATTAGTTTGCTGAGTACGGGCTTGGCGAACCCGGGGTCCTGAGCTGTGGGCTGTGTCGCGCCAACAGTCCGCTACACCGTAAGCTCTGTGCGTGCTTCAACGACCATCGTTCGGCGCGACGGTGGAACGTTGTACGTTTCAGAGCCCGGGGATCTTGGCTTAATCGCCCGGGTCGCGAGGATGGTACAAACCTCTCTAAAAAAAACCTCAATCTCAAGGTGTGCTACGTGCCGAGGAGATGCATGGCTGTTGAGGTGTAACAGCCGCTAGCGAGCAACCTCTGAGGAACCTGCCGCACCTCAGTTGTATAAGGCTTACCCAGGCAAGCGGGGCTCTGTCTGGGTGGACCTTTAGATCCCTAGCTGCTCGTGGGAACACAATGAAGCGAGCTAAAGATTACGTTGGTGGACGTATAACCACCGTCTCAAAGCGTGGTAAGTTTAATGCTACATCATATGACCCCAAGTCGTTCCCTCCCTTGGCCACGCCCTGGGAGGAACGCAGGGCTGAAGACAGAAATGGGCCGTATTCACCGAGATATTTAGTTTGTACAAGGACTGATGGGGAGACATTTACTACAGTGAAGCCTCAGTTCTTTGTTGACCACCTGGAGGAGAAGTTTGGAGACGTGGAGTCCCTCTCCAAGATGCGCAATGGGTCTGTGTTAATTCACACTACATCCCCTGCCCAGTCGCGGGCGTTGCTTGCTTGCGATAAGCTGGGAGATGTTGCAGTCAACATTACGCCACATAAGTCTCTTAATCTGGTCCAGGGCATTGTCTTTCATCGTGATCTGCTCTTACAGTCTGATGAGGAGCTGCGCGCCAACCTCGAGCGGCGAGGTGTTCACTTCGTCCGGCGCGTCCATCGTGGGTCGAAAGAAAATAGGGTTGCCACTGGTGCCTTCATCGTAGCCTTTGAAGGCGATACACTGCCTGAAAAGGTGAAGGTGATGTGCTACCGGTGTGATGTGAAACCCTATATCCCTCCTCCTATGCGATGCTTCCAGTGCTGGAAGTTTGGGCATATGTCGTCCCGTTGCCCTTCCAGCGCCACTTGCCGGGATTGTGGACGTCCAGCCCACCCGGACGCCCCATGCACTCCGCCGCCTATCTGTGTGAACTGTGGCCTGGAGCATCCTCCCTGCTCGTCACAATGCCCTATTCTCCACAAGGAACGGAAAATCGTCGAATATAAGACTATGGACCGGTTGACGTATACTGAGGCTAAAAAGAAGTATGAGCTCCTACACCCAGTTAGCATGACCACCTCTTTTGCGACAGTCACGTCGTCGCCATCTTCTTTGGCGACACGGGTGTTTTGTAGTACTTCCTCTTCTGTGGGCCCTCAGGGCCGTAAGCCTTCACCTGCCCCCAAGATGGTTGGGGGCTCCCTTCCTTCTTCTGCTCCCAAGGTAATTGCCTCGGGAGCAACCTCCACCCTTCTGCCGGAGAAAGAAAAGCCCTCTCCGGCACCCCTCGTTCGGAAGGCGTCCCTCGGGACAATCCCTTCCGAGGGTTCCGCCAGTGTCGTTGCCGACACACGCCAGCAGCAGGCTACACCGAAGGCTGCTGGACGCAGGGCCTCATGCTCCTCCTCAGTCCCTGCGGCTGAGTCTGAGAAGCCAGCCCCGCCGGCGAAGCCCCCGAGGGGCAAGAAGGATCGGAGGAAAAAAGTGGAAAGTGAAGAGTTGCAAGGTACCATGGTGGCTACCATGCCACCGTCCCACTCCACTTCGACCTCTGGGGACGAGGTGGAGATCCTGGCGTCCCCGGACGACCTTGCTGTCGGGGACATCCCAGAACTAATGGATGCCGAGCCGGAAAACAGCAGTCAGCAGATTTGAGTGACGCCGAGTTGTAATCTTCCCTCTTACCTTTCATGTTTTCTCAGTTATCGGACAGCTTCATCCTCCAGTGGAACTGCGGCGGTTTCTTCCCCCACCTGGCTGAGCTACGACACCTTTTGAGCATAACACCTGCTTTCTGCATTGCCTTACAGGAAACTTGGTTTCCAGCAATGCGGACCCCAACCCTTCGTGGCTACAGGGGATATTACTGTAACCGCAGCTCGTATAACAGGGTCTCAGGTGGTGTGTGTGTGTGTGTATGTCCTTACTTCTGTTTATAGTGAATCCGTGCCCCTTCATACACCATTCGAAGCAGTGGCTGTCATGGTAAGGACAACACAGGAATTTACTGTCTGCAGTCTTTATCTCCCTCCAGATGGTGACCTCTCTTTGAATGATTTGGCTGCACTTATATCGCAACTACCCCCGCCTTTCTTCTTATTGGGCGACTTCAATGCCCATAACCCGTTGTGGGGTAGTACTTCGCTTTCTGGCCGAGGCAGAGTAGTCGAGTCTTTACTTTCTCAACTCGACCTCTGCCTATTAAATACTGGTGCCCCCACACACTTTAGTGTGGCACATGGCACATTCTCGGCCATTGATTTATCGATCTGCAGCCACAGCCTTCCACCATCTGTCCACTGGAGAGCCCACGACGACCTGTGTGGCAGTGACCATTTTCCGCTTTTTCTGTCACTCCCACAACGTCAGTCCCCAGAACGCCCCCCTAGGTGGGCTTTAGGCAGGGCTAACTGGGAAGATTACACATCCACTGCTATTGTTCAACCTCCCCCACTCGATTCCATCGATGTGGTGGTCGAGGGCGTCACTCACACCATTGTTTCTGCTGCAAAAGCTGCAATTCCATGCTCCACAGGGTGCCCACGGCGTAAGACAGTGCCGTGGTGGTCGCCGGAGATCGCTGAGGCCATTAAAGACCGCAGGCGGGCCTTACAGCGATACAAACGGCACCCCTCTCAGGAGCACCTAATCAATTTTGAACGGCTTCGCGCTCGTGCTCGCCAGCTTATAAGAAGACGGAAACGGGAGTGCTGGGAGAGGTACGTCTCCACTATCGGGACGGGTACCTCTGCATCACAGGTCTGGGGTAAAATCAGGCGGTTAAAGGGAATACCGTCACCAGCGGGAATACCCGGAATCTCCACAAATGGAGTTCTATGTACGGACCCGGCCACTATTGCAGAGATGTTTGCCGAGCATTATGCTCGCGCCTTTGCCTCTGCAAACTATCCACCGGCCTTCCGTACATTGAAGGAGCGGGTAGAACGCCGGCACCTCTCCTTTCGTACCCGCCGCTCTGAATCCTACAACAGTCCTTTCACTGAGTGGGAGCTCCTCAGTGCTCTTCGACAATGTCCAGACACGGCGCCAGGGCCTGATAGCATCCATAGCCAGATGCTGAAACATCTCTCAGCAGATAGTCGGAGGGCCCTACTTGCGGTCTATAACCGCATTTGGTGTGATGGTGTTTTCCCGTCACAGTGGCGGGAGAGTATCATCATCCCCGTACTTAAACCCGACAAACATCCTCTGAACTTGGATAGCTATCGGCCCATTAACCTGACTAACGTCCCCTGCAAACTGTTGGAGCGGATGGTTAGTCGGCGGTTGTGTTGGATTCTTGAGACTCGTGGATTATTGGCTCCATGCCAGGGCGGTTTTCGCCAGGGTCGATCTACCACCGATAATCTGGTGTGCCTCGAGTCTGCAATCCGCACAGCCTTTTCCCGGCGCCAACACCTCGTTGCCGTCTTCTTCGATATGCACAAAGCATAAGATACAACCTGGCGACGCCACATCCTTAATACTTTATATGACTGGGGCCTCCGGGGCTCCCTACCGACTTTTATTCAGAATTTTTTAGCCGTCCGTACCTTTCGTGTTCAAATTGGTGCTTCTCTGAGCTCCTCTCATGTCCAGGAAAATGGGGTTCCTCAGGGTTCCGTTTTAAGCGTCCCATTATTTTTAATCGCCATCAACGGTTTAGCTGCAGCGGTTGGATCGTCGGTGTCCCCCTCTCTTTATGCTGACGACTTTTGTCTTTCTTTTAGTTCCTGCAGCACCCAAGTTGCCGAGCGCAGGTTGCAAGGTGCTATTCGGAAGGCGCAGAACTGGGCGCTTACCCATGGCTTTCAATTTTCTGCCTCCAAGACCAGAGTGATGCACTTCTGTCGGCGTCGGACCGTCCACCCACACCCTGAACTTTATCTGAATGACGAACCACTTACGGTAGTGGAAACCCACCGTTTTTTAGGACTGGTCTTTGACGCCCGGCTGACATGGCTCCCCCACATTCGTCAGCTGAAAAGGAAGTGCTGGCGCCATCTCAACCTTCTCCGCCACCTGGGTCATACGACCTGGGGTGCTGATCGCTCGACACTGTTGCGGCTTTACATGGCGCTGGTGCAGTCCCGTCTCGATTTTGGGTGCATTGCCTATGGGTCTGCGGCACCTTCGGCACTGCATCTCCTGGACCCCATTCACAACTGTGGGGTCCGCATTGCGACGGGCGCTTTCCGCACCAGCCCGGTGAACAGTTTACTAGTGGAGGCTGGGATCCCACCTTTGGGGATCCGCCGCCAACACCTGCTCGCAGCTTATGCAGCGAACGTGTATTGCTCCCCAGGCCACCCAAACCGTCGTTTTCTTTTTTCTAATGTGGTCGTCCCTCACCATCAGCGACGCCCCAGGTCAGGTCATACGATAGCCTATAGAGTTCGGTCCCTCCTCCTGGAACTTGAGTCTTTGCCCCTTCCGTGTCCATATCGGGTCCAGGTGCATACACCTCCATGGTGTTTGACAAGGCCGTCTATTCGGCTGGACTTGGCCCATGGGCCCAAAGACTCAGTACCACTGGAGGCGCTCCGCCGTCAGTTCTCGGCTGTCATAGCGGAGTTCCGTGGTTATGACCTGATCTACACCGATGGCTCAATGGTGGATGACCGTGTTGGATTTGCCTATACACACGGTGACCATGTGGAACAGCACTCTCTGCCGAATGGCTGCAGTGTTTACACTGCAGAGCTGGTGGCCATTCACAGAGCTCTTGTGCATATCCAGTCTTGCTCAGGCGAGTCTTTTGTTGTTTGCAGCGACTCCCTGAGCAGCCTCCGAGCTCTGGAGCAGTGTTACCCACGGTCTACCCTGGTGTTGGCCGTTCAGGAGACACTTTATGCCATTACACGGTCCGGGCGATCGGTGGTGTTCATCTGGTCTCCGGGTCATGTTGGTATCCCGGGCAATGAACGTGTTGACAGGCTTGCCAAGCAGGCTGTAGGTATGTCCTGTCTAGAGATCGGCCTCCCGGCTTCTGATCTCCGTTCATTGTTGCGCCAGAAAGTACGTCAGCTTTGGGATACTGAGTGGCGTAGCCTGCACGCGCCCAACAAGCTCCGGGTGGTCAAGGAAACGACGGTTGCATGGCGCTCCTCCATGCGCGGTTCACGACGGGACTCAGTGGTTTTATGTCGCCTCCGCATTGGGCATACGTGGCTCACCCATGGACATCTCCTTCGGGGTGAGGACCCAGCCCAATGTCGGTGTGGCTCCAGTTTGACAGTCGTCCACATATTGTTGGACTGCCCCCTTTTAGTCGCCTTGCGGAGACATTTTAACCTCCCTGCTGTTTTATCGGAAGTTTTAGGTGACGATGCCAAAATGGCAGATACCGTTTTACGTTTTATTCGAGCAGGGGGATTTTATCGTTCTCTCTAACTGGAGATTTCTTTGTGAAACCGAGTGGTTGACTTTTCCTTTTTTATTCTTATGGTCGGTCAACCACGGCTATCGGTTTCTTTGTTGTAAGTTGTCTTTGTGTAACCATCTTTTGTTTAGTCTTGTGATTCTTGATGTTGTATGGACTAGTGGGACTCCTCTCCCACTTCGCTATTTTAAACTCTAGGCGTATTATCTTTTTGTGTTTGGATTTGCTTTTGACGCCTAGAGATGGAATGGGGGACTGATAACTATTGCAGTTTTGTCCCCCTTAAACAACCAACAACAACAACCTGAGGGGGGATTCGAACCCCCAACCGTATTGGCCGTGCAGACCGTGACTGGAGCGCCTCAGTCCCCTCGGCCACCGCGGCCGGCAAAAGAACAGATAGCGTAGTAATTTTTGTCAGTGTACCGTGGTTGCAGTTCTGTGCACAATTCCTTTCCTGTAGCTACAACAACCCTCGCTAGTAAAACCCAATTGGTCCGATATATCTTCCATAGTTCTAGGTTTTATACACGCAGCTGGATTTTATCGTTCTACGAAGCGCGTCCAGAAAGTAAGTTCCGTTTCAATTTATCTCCGCTGCAGCGCTGCGAACGCAGTTCCGCACATGCGCTGTAGACGATGTGTATCAAGAAGAAGAACGTGCGCCATTTGGAGATCGCTGTCAGTTACGTACGCTTTGTTGCGCTTGTTTGAAATGTCGGCGTTGATTGGAAATCCCGCCGCCTATGAAATCAGGTCGGTGATTCGGTTTCTGAATGCGAGGAAAGTGAAACAAAGTGAAATTTATCGGCAAATTTGCGATGTTTACGGACCAAATGCGATGAGTGATTCGATGGTGAGAAGATGGTTCCGACAGTTCAATGGCGGGCGTAGTGATGTGCACGATGAACGAAGTGAGCGTCCACATTTGGTTACAGAAGAACTGGTTCACGCGATTGATGACAAGATCCAGGAAAACCGTAGGTTTACAATTAGTTCTCTCGCTATGGACGACGAGCTGAAAGAAACTCTTTCCAACTGGTTGAAGACACAGGCGGCGGATTTCTATGAAGAAGGTATACAAAACCTGGTGCCACGCTATGACAAATTCCTCCAAAATTTTGGCAGTTATGTGGAAAAGTAGTTAGAGTTGTAGAATTTTATGCAATAAATTTTTTTTCTGTATCTGTGTACAATTTAATTTTATTACCAAACTGAATTTACTTTCTGGACGCGCCTCGTATTTAGTGGTGGGGGGGGGGGGCTGGTGTCTCAGGTCCCCCAACCCTCGCCTATTAATCTGACGATTTTCTTACTTCTACCCTGTTTTTTTTTTTTTTTTTTTTTTTTTTTTTACCTCCAGGTTTTTAGTCTGTACAGAGTGACAGGCTCATATTTGTTTGTGATCAGCCAGCCACTGTTTCCTGCTCTAGTTTAGCTTAGTTCAATACTTGGTCTCTCCTATTCCTCTCTTCTTCAGTGGTGTTGAGAGTATCAAATTCATTGGCACTGTGTGCCCCTTATGCCTCTCTTCTAGATGTTGAGCTTTACTTTATATTTTTCCTACTTACATATATAGGGTGTTACAACAACGTACGGCCAAACTTTCAGGAAACATCCTGATACACAAAGTAAATATGTTACGTGGACACGAGTCCGGGAACGCTTAATTTCCACGTTAGAGCTCATTTTAGTATTTCTCTTTAAATGTAAATTGAAATAATTCGTGCAGACAATTGTTAAAACACCCATTTGTTTCGTTAGTATGTACTGTACTTCCTCGATTCACCGCCAGTTGGCCCAATTTAAGGAAGGTAATGTTGACTTCGGTGCTCGTATTGTGGACGGCTGTGATACAATACGCCATTCTCCAGGGCTGCATCAGGGATTCCATGCGACGGAGTGTGGATGCATGTATCCTCGCTAACGGAGGACATTCTGAACATTTCCTGTAACAAAGTGTTTGAAGTCACGCTGGTACTTTCTGTTGCTGTGTGTTTACATTCCATGATTAATGTGATTTGAAGAGAAGTAATAAAATGAGCTCTAACATGGAAATTAAGCGTTTCCGGACACATGTCCACGTGACATATTTTCTTTGTGGATGAGGAATGTTTAACGAAAGTTTGGTCGACAACTTCTTTACAAAAATTTTTTATTAGCTCGTCTTTTTGTTCTATGTCTTGCCTCAGTATCATTTAGAAAACACATTTTTAATTATTCTCAACTTTCTTACTTCATTCTGCCTGTGGGTTATCAATGGAATCACACAACCGTAGCCTAGTTTATCATACTCGGTACAAGCTCACTATCGACTCAGCCTTAGAATTATGTTGCAAATATACAGTGGGTCTGAAAAAGTCAGCTGATACCCTGTGCTCGTAAATGATGGGTTGTTGCTCTGTTCACTTCTTAATTGCGGCTGCCTGATTACAGAATTTGCAGATGCTCTTATTAAATGTCATTTACGTTTTTTGTTAGTTCAATGCGTTACAAATCTATGCAGTTTGCTGTTAAGCATTTCATGAAACAGTGAGTTAACTGTAGTCTCTCAAACTGCTGAAAGTAAGCCCTATATTTCCTCATTTCCGAGAGGTTAAGTAATAACTGTCTGGGGAATTACGAGCTATCCAGATACGTACCATTTCCATAGAGAGCATTCGCGCTGTGTACAATGAATTCTCGTTGCTGAACTCGGTCACTGTTAGAACGGGAGCGAACCACAACTCCGTCATGTAGGGAACGTATGAGCTGAAACTACTTGTCTCGGGAAGTACAGCTACTACTCCTCTTTGAGCCATCGTAGAACAATGTGGGCGACTGCCTTATTGTAAGGTCTGCTGAAGCCGTAATATTAGCCGGCAGGGCAAGGGTGCTTGCCACCTACTGGGCTGCCCAGAATACGTGCTGCGTGCTATGAATGAAGCGGCAAGCATAGAATCTAGATTTCCCCGGAAATGACCACTTGACCTTTACCTGCTGCTGTAGTTCCAGTGATGCTGTCCCGCACCCAACCCGCGCAAGTAATTCACCAAGGATGAAGGCGAAGCAGTACCACATTTGACAGAGCAGGTTTAATTAAAACTAAGACTGTGAAGGGAGAAACAAAACAGATCTTTCTCATGATGCCATTCCTAAATTTTAGACAAAAAATGTTCAAATGTTTGTTAAGCTTATGGGACTTAACTACGGGGTTATCAGTCCCTAAACTTACAAACTACTTATCAACTAGCTTATCCTAAGGACGGCACAAATATCCATGCCCGAGGGGGGATTCGAACCCCCGACCGTAGTGGCCGTGCGGACCATGACTGAAGCGCCTCAGTCCCCTCGGCCACCGCGGCCGGCAAATTTTTAGACGGACTATAAAATCCGTGCTAAGTGCCAAAATGAACAGTTTGTCTTTATGTGCAATTTTTTCGCCTTAATTTGTGTCTACCGTTAATCTTTGAAGACTTATTACAGTTGAATTGACCATTCAGTTTTTATCTTTATGAAAAAAATCTTTTCCTGATAAGAATAGGGGTATGTGCCATACTCTCCACTGTAAAAACCGGGCTATGTGCCATACCCGCTACTGTAAAAAAAACGGGCTATATCCAAAATTCGAGTAAATGGAAAGCTGTGTTGGACTTTGTGGTCTGGATGAAGGTCAACAAAGGCGTCATACATCCTCTGATAATTCAAATCTTGGCTTAAACACGTAATTGAACTTTTGGCCCTTGTGTAATGACTTTTCTCTTGGGGGAAAATGGCTATATTTTAACTATACGCTGTGCATCATCACCTGTGTACTGCCTCTTTTATTTCCCCTACGTTCAACGTACTTAACGTCACCACGCTTTTTCGATTTAATCAATGCTTCAACCCTACGCTTTGTGATGCTATGGATTTCCATAAATGTTTGCTTGTTTATGATCACCTTTGCCATCAGGAATGGTATAAAATACACTTGCCTGCCTTCTACTTTCTGTCGAATCTGTGTATGACCCATGTCCCCTACGTTTAATAATTGTGTTTCTCATTAGATAGGAATTTTGCTTGACGTTATCCCCTAGTTCATAAAACTGATTGAAGATGTTTAGTTTTTGTTTGAAGACAATGCTTCTGCATAGATATGGGCATCGGCATGAAACCTACATAAAAGGCCATTAGAAGTGTAAACACTGTGTCTAATAACACGTTTTTCACTACTTAGCACTCAGAACAGAAACTCATATACAAACAGCTGTGACATTAAAAGCCGAAGAAATACAACTTTGAGCTATTAATAAACGACAACCTCGGTCTATGTTGTTATGGAGGTATTTAAACATACCGAAACAGATGGTGGTTGTTTCTCAGGCATATTCACGTTCCGGCTGTTCTTCTAGGACTTCCCTTCTGCTCTAAGCTTTTTCTTGCATTGAGAAACACTCCCTTAACCACTTTTACGGCGCTTATTTACCACTTCCATTGCAGAAAAAAGCACAAAATGAATAGTTACTGATTGCTGTACTCAAAAAGTAATAACAAAGCTGACGTGTACCGCTGGCCACTGGCATATAGTCCAGATTTTACTTCACAACAGGTGGCACATAGATCGTCCTGCATTCTTGTGAGAAACAGAACTACTTCCACGTCTAATAACAAATAGCCCGCTTTTTACTGAATAGTGTTAGACATGTAGCCCACATTTTCACAATAAAACAATTTTTTTCATTTTTGGCACTTACCACGGATTGTACTTTGTCTACAATTGTTGTTAAAGATTTTAAATTTGGCAAAAGCACCACGTAGTGAACAATATTTGAACTGGAGAGGAGTTCCGTCTTAGGTGAGATACCTTTCGCGTTTCTTCGGCAGTGACTGTGCCACCTACCGTGGGTATTTTGCCTTTCCGAAATTGTTGTTACATGTTAATTTTATGTGTATTGTATAAAAGTTTGGCTAAATTGCTTGCATTTGAAAATCAGGTTGAATATTTTAGGCTAATTCTCAAATATAAACAGTGTAGCCAAATCTTATACAATACACAAAAAATAGTGTCATGTAACGACAGTTTCAGAAATTAAAGGCAGAAATCCAATGGAAGTTGGCACAAGTAGTACCGAAATATGTTCGGTTGATAAAAACACAAAAGGTGTCTCTTATAGGCCCGAATTCTTCTGCAGTTTAACATAGCAAGCACGGAAATAAGACTGCAACATCCACAAGATCATCACTTCTTATACTATAGTGGTACTGTATACTCTGCTGTGCAGAACTTACAGATGAGTGACTTCAGCATATGATGTGTCGCTGTCAATTAGCTCGATGGCACTTGGATCATTTCACATAGTTCAATCATTGTCACTAATATAGGAAGCCTGAAGATGGCCTTGTAAGCCGAAATATCTGTTAACTAAATATTATTATTATTGTTATTATTATTATCATCAACTTGTATAACTTCCACAAAATTGTGCTTTCAACTCAATACGATGATGTTCCAAGAACCGACAGGTGTTTACATGGACAGGTGGACTGCTAAGGAATGGACAGTCAGTCCATGAAAAATTTAGGAATCAGCATCTCCTGTACCAGTGATTGATGTAAAATTACAGTTTTTGTCACTGGCCGGATTATATGTCAACGAGAAAATGCAGGTTTTGTCTTTATGGGTACTCGATTTAAAACCTGGAAATTGTAGTATTGTTCTAGGCTTTATACCAAAAAATGACATTTCACATGAAACACTGTAGTATTTATACTGTAGCACCCTAGCACAATTTTTTGGGTATGTTACAGAAAAGGAACTGTATTTTGAAAATATAAAGGTGAATCACCTAACACTTGCACCGCAAATATTGCGGAAACGGAAAGTGCGATTGATTTGCGGTTTTCACAGAATGGATTGGTAGTCCAGGACTCGTATTGCTGGCCAATAAAAATACCTAGAAAGTGTATTTTTATGCAAACATACAATTTTTCAAATGGAACAATGGTTGTTTCTATCAGACACTGTAACGTTTCACACCAGATGGGTACAAAGTATTTTGAATGACATTTTTATCACGTTTAGTTTGGCAGCTACGAGCATTCAAAGTTTTGGGGGCGAAGGCTACGACAGCGTAGCTGACTGGCTGGTGGTCATGAGACAGTAGGCTGTGCCCCTGGGACTAGTCACTCGGCCAGTCTTCCACGCTATCGCAGCCTCTACCCCCGAAACTTTAAACGGTTGTAGCAGCGAAAATAAACGCGATTAAAATGTCATTCAAAATGATTTATACATAGCTGCTGTCAAAAATTCCAGTGCCTGATAGAAACAACCATTGTTCCATTTGAAAAATTGTATGTTAGCATAAAAATACCTCCTAGGAAATTTTAGAATCTGTTATTGGGTAACAATAAGAGTCCCTGACTACCAATCCATTCTGTGAAACCCGCACATCAATCGCACTTTTCGTTTCCGCAATATTTGCGGTGCAGGTTTTAGGTGATTCACCCGGTGTGTGTATGTATGTATGTATGTCTGTTCGGCGTACGTTTATCCCGTCTGAACCACAAGACATAAAGAGCTAAAAATTCGTACAGTTACTAATGTCTACCCGGGGAAGGCTTTAGGCAGGGTTTTATGGCGATCGGATAGCTATTTATTTATATATATTAATCTGAATGTCTGTCGGTGTACGCTTATCACGTCCGAACGAAAAGACCCAGAGAAATATTTGTACAATTACTAATTTATACCTGAGGAAGGTTTTAGGCATGGTTTTATAGCGATCTGATAGATATTTAGTAATTTGAAGAATATAAAGCGAAATGCGGAACATACTCTTTGAAAATGGTTTTATTGGTTGCATTGTTGCTTGAGGGTTGATAATGATAAAAGGGTGGAGTATATTGGGCTGGAAAGTTATCTGTGTATATAAAATTCTACGTGTGTGTGTGTGTGTGTGTGTGTGTGTGTGTGTGTGTGTGTGTGTGTGTTTAATATTTCGCTCTGCAGCGAAAACTACAGAACGCAAACGAATGGTCTAATGGTGTAATTGTTGTCCGAAGTCTTCCGTTGTACACCATAGCAGTTCCATGCCGATAGCTATAAGGGGGTGGAAGATATGGTGGTTGAAAGTCGTTAAATTATTAAAAAAATCGGACTGGAGACCACCGATGACGTTTGCGACACTATAGCAAGGAGATTACGTACAACGAAACGTGATGCCACAGACCATATCTTTGGTCTATGCGTGCTACAAAGTCGTCAGCTCTTTCTCTGTAAGGATAATAAGGAAATATAAGAATAAATAAATAAAGCAGTAAAAAAAATTCTTTTAATACGTCTCTCTTAAAAAATTCGTTTTTACGTTTCGTGAATTACACAAGTGATCGATCTGTGACATTTCATTTCATCCTTCAAAAGCAGTCTCATAGCACACTACTGAAAGATAGCTTATCTATCATCAACCAACACGCGAGCGGAGCAAGTGTATATATATATATATATATATATATATATATATATATATATATATATATTTTCACTTAGTTATTCACGTCAAATTTGAGTGAATACTGTTTCTTCGCGAGATATCTGTGTCTGCCAAATAAAGGTGAAATTGCGCCGCATGGGAGTGGCTGAGCGTTCTAAGGCGCCATACTCCGTAGTGCGCTTCTGCTCCCCGTCGGAGGTTAGTTCTCCCTCGTGTGTGTGTGTGTGTGTGTGTGTGTGTGTGTGTGTGTGTGTGTGTGTGTGTGTGTTGTCCTTACTAGAAGTTGACGTAGTTTGAAAGTCTAGGGGTTAATGACCACTGCAGTTTGGACCAATAGCTTAAAAAAATGGAACATATAAATTGCACGCGCAACGTGTTCGCGGGAGTGTTGGCTCGGGCGCGCAGAGAGGTATCTGGCATCCGTACCACGTGTTGCCCTATCTGAAGAGGAAGCCCGCGCCGACCGCATCCTCCTGCTTGCAGCTGTTTCTAGAGAACACCAAATTCAGAAGCTCCCTTCGCAAGGCAAGTCGGGATAGCGACGCGAGCGCTTCCTCGTGCGAGTTTCATTAATCTTTCAGCTCGCGGCGATGTACAACAGAGACGATGTGTCTGTAAGTACCGCACAATGTCAGCCAGCCCGTGTCTCATGCTACACGCGCGCTCCTGTGAGCGATGCATTTCAATGATCGCCGCTTGTATACTCTTCATATATTCCACACATCAGAGTAGTTATCCGGCGATCATACTCTTGCTGAGGAGTGTGCGCGTCATTCGGTATTGCGCCTGCCATAGGTGAGAACAATTCCTGCAACTCGGTTTTATGGAGTATTTCTTGGTTAAATTCGTCGTTCTTCATTTTGACTCTAGTGTCGCCAATTATTAATATTGTCTGTCCATGTTGTTCTGTGGTTAACGCAGATAGCAGTAGAGTTCAAAAACTGATATCGGCGATGATAATCACATTAAATAATTGATATGAAGCATCTGGTGTGCTGCTATAACAGCTGCTAATTGTAAATGACTGACAGAGTTGCTCACTTAATGCAAACCTTTCATATACAACTAGGTGTTAAAAACCGCTTCACTCGGAGAGATACATGCATTTAGACCTATCAGTGCTTCATCTTTTGGTGGATTATGGTTTCTTACCCGTTATTATAGATACATTTAAAAATATCTTATCCAACGATACATTAGGAACCGTCTAACATAAGTTTTGTGAACGTTACATTCTACCGCAGATCATACGACAAATTTGTAAACGATGTATTTTTTAGAATTGCATGTACATACTAAATCTTCCGCGAATCAGTCGCAATGAAATATTATTTTATTGTCGTTCTGCAATCAAGGTGCCTTAAATACTTTTTCATACAGTTTATCATGTTCATATTTTTAAACTGGTTTAATTTTAGACTAATATTATTTTAGACAGTTTGGTAAGCCAATGGAAACACTGAAGTTTATTTCTTCATAATGTTCTAATTACTCCACATGTGTGAAACGCACACAGAACAAATACGTAAGACTTAAAAGCAAAGCCAATCTGTAGCTCGAGTTAACATTAGTTATTTTGGAATACATGCAAATATACAGAAAATATTTCTGTAATATTGAGGTAATTTAGTTGACGGACCGATAAGCTGAATATTTATTTTCGTTTTGTTTCGTTAGACTTCATTAAATGAAATCTGAATTGCAGATTATTTAGAGCAGTTTTTATTTTTAATTTTTATTTGATTTTTTCAACTTGCAGGTCGCGACCTCTTGCACCATAAAATAACCAGGGAATCTGTAATACAAAAACGTACTCCAAAGTGAAATATGTTATAATTACGGAGTTCCATGTGTAACATTCATTATGAATTGGAGAGATCATAGACTTTCTATAGTACAGCTTCGTTAATGATGAATAAGCGCAGAGCCTGAAAAACTATTTTCAGGAACCAATCGATAGGCAAAAGAACTTGATAGAATAAGTAATTCTGAAAAATTCTAAACAAAGATCGACTTCTTTAGAAATTGCCTAACAGTAGGATCTATCTTGTTGTTGTGGTCTTCAGTCCGGAGCCGGTTTGATGCAGCACCCCACCCTACGCTATCCCGAGCCAGCCTTTTCATCTCCTCCTAAGAACGACAACCCACATTCATTTGAATCTGTTTACTGTATTTAACTCTTGATCTCCCTCTGCGATTTTTTACTCCACGCACTTCACTCCAATGATAATTCCTTGATATCTAAGAGTGTGTCCTACCAATCGATCCTTTCTTTTAGTTAATGTACACCACAAATTCCTTTTCTCCCCAATTTTGTTCAGTACCTCCTCATTAGTTATGTGATCTACCCACCTAATATTCAGCCTTCTTCTGAAGCACCACATTTAAAATTCCTCTATCCTCTTCTCCTCTTCCTGTCTGAACTGTTTATCGTCCATATTTCACTCCTGTACAAGACAACACTCCACACAAATGCCTTAAGAAACGACTTCCTTACACTTCAATTAATATTCGAAGTTAGAACATTTCTCTTCTTCAAAAACGCTTTTCTTCCTATTGCCATTCTGCATGTTACATCTTCTGTACTACTACCATCATATGCTATTTTACTGCCCAAGTAATTAACTCATCTACCACCTTCATTATTTCGTTACCTAATCTAATTCCTTCAGCATTGACAGATTTTATACGACTGCGTTCCATTACCCTTGTTTTGCACTTGTTAATATTCATCTTGTACGCTCTTTTCAAGACACTGTCCATTCTGTACAACTGGTCTTAAGTCCTTTGCTGTCTATCAGAAATACGTCATCGGCAAAACGCAATGTCTTTAATCCTCCACCTTGAACTTTCTTTCTCGAAATTTCTCCTTTGTTCACAGTTCGCTCAGTGTAAAAGTTAAATAACATTGGAGAAACGCTACAATCCTGTATTACTCCCTTTCCAACCAGTGCTACACTTTCATGCCCTTCAACTCTTAAAACTCACGTCTGGTTTTTGTACAAGTTCTGATAACCTTCCGTTCCCTATATTTTACCCCTGCTGCTTTCAGAATTTGAAAGAGTGTATTCCAATCGACATTATCAAAAGCATTCTCAAAATCTAAGGACCTTTCCTAGTGAGTTTAATTCGCTTCTGAGTCTTACCTGAGATACGAAAGTCGTTAAGCGAACGATCTTTTTCTGCCCGAAATGATGTAAAAATCGGATAATATGTTTCATTCGGAAAAATACACAAACCAAACTTCGTTCAACAATTTAAAAGAAAGCTGAATCAAAAGAAAAACATTAAATTTGTTTCCTTTGTGATAACGGTTCGTGAGTTGGTTTAGAGTTAGATTATTATTATTGTTATTATTATTATTATTATTATTATTATTATTATTATTATTATTGTTGGGAAAGAGGTCGTCAGAATATTTTTACTTCAAACGGGGTCGCCTATTCGAAAAGGTTGAAAAACACTGATTTAGAGAATTGAAGCTGTTTTTGTTCAATATTTATCAGTCGATTTTGAAGAATAGAAGTGTTAAAAAAAATCTTTTCACACATGTTAAAGTGAAATTTAGCCTCTCAATAAACCATTTACCTATTCATAATTTTTAGTAGTCTTTGTGAAATGACGCGATTTGTCTAGCACGTGCGTTTGCACTGAAAAGCGTTACAGCGTGCATATTACTGATCGCTACGATGTAGACCGTACACTACTGCAAGCGAAATGGAGCTAAAGTAAAAGTGGTTTCTAAATGGTAGTGACACTGACGTCTTTTTCACAAATACTCAATGCCGTCAGTACTGCGTTCGAAAACTAACGGAATTGGCGCGAGTTTAGCTTACAGTGTAAAACAGTGAAGATTGTAACTATTTAATTGCTATAACTGCAGGACTAGATATCGGAACCTGGTATATTTTAATAGTTCATGTTCAGAAAACTTTTAATTCGGATGAATATTTGCGTCGGCGAAGATTGGTTTCAGTGGAGAACCACCTTATGGTAACACACCTTACATGATAGAAAACAGTTTTGGCCATTTCGTATAATGTCTCGAAAAGAGATCTAACCTTTTCCAATTTCTGTCTCTTTATTATTTTTGTGGAGAAACTTAAGACTTCGTAAATGCCTACGGCATCTAACGGCGTACTAGGCCTCGCGGCTTAGACTACTTCGGTGACCATATATACAGGGCGTGCAGTGCAGATATTTTTATATGGTGGTACCTTAATAACTACAGATACCTCGTGGGTTCCTTTTTTGTGTCGAATTGTACTACCTAAGCTGAAAACGTACGCCTTTTAATAGCTATATTCAAAGTCCCTAAATGACGAAACATCCTTATTATTGTTGTTAGGTACACTATCCTGAGTCACCTCCAGAAATATTTGCACTTCGACATATTATACCCTGTATTTAAGACTCGTCGAATCGTCATTACGATACTTCTTTCGTTCCATTTCTTCCTTTTTCCTCTGAATGTTATATTGAATGAATGCATGCCTGCCGAATTCTTAAGATGGTTGATCTATATCTACATGGGATAGCCGCGTGTGCTGGAGCGCCGTGATGCGGTGCGCGTGGTCGTCCGACGTCGGGGGTTCGAATCCCTCCTCGGGCATGGATGTTTGTGTCGTCTTTAGTATAAGGTAGTTCCTAAGTAGTTTGTATGTTTAGGGACTGATCGCCCCGCAGTCGAGTCCCTTAAGCTTTACAAACATGTGAACATTTACAAAGGATACTCTGCAAATCACATTTAAGTGCCTGGCAGAGTGTTCATCGAACTACCTTCATTCTATTTATCTCCCGTTCCATTCTCGAATAGCGCGCGGGAAGAAAGAACACCTGAATCTCTCCGTTCGAGCTCTGATTTCTCGTAATTTATTCTGATGATCATTTCTACCTATGTGAGTGGGAGTCAACAATATATTTTCGCATTCGGAGGAGAATGTTGGTGAATGAAGTTTCGTAAGTAGCCCACGCCGCAGCGTTAAGGGCCGTTATTGTAATGATTACCATCCCAGATCCTGTATCATTTCCGTGACGCTGTCTCCCATGTATCGTGACGGTACAAAACGAGCTGCCCTTCTTTGGACTCCCTCGATGTCCTCCGTCAAACCCACCTGATAAGGATCCCACATTGGGAAACAATACTACAAAAAAAGGTACGGACAAGAGTAGTGTATGCAGTTGCTTTAGTAGTTCTGTTACATATTTTACGGTTTCTGCCAATAAAACGGAGTCTCTGGTTCGCCTTTTCCACGATATTATTTACGTGTTCTTTCCAGTTTAAGTCTGAAGTAATAATAATTCCTAGGTATTTAGTGGAGTTTACGGCATCACTTTTGATTGATTTATCTTGTAAACAAAGTTTAACGGATTTCTTTTCGTACTCTTGTCACTGTTTAGTCAATTGCCAATTTTTACACCATAATGATCTGTTATTCAGATGCCGCCTAAAATCGCATGTGACAGAACTAGGCAAATTACAGAACAAGTTAACGTGACCTGTGAGACTTCATACCGTTTCCTCGTCCGAAGCATTAAACTGTATCTTGCAGGAAAGTATGTGAGAACAGTACGGGGATAGCAGCAGACTGGGAGCCACAACAGCGGAGCGCCGGGTCCAGCGGTCTGTCCTCCCCGCGTCGATCGAGTACAGCCTGTCCGCTGGGGGCATTCATACTCTTAACGAGCAAAGTCTGAGCGCGGCCAACCCCCTCGAGTCAACGCCCAATATGCACGCCTCTAATACGCAATATCTACGACCATAATCTTTTGGATGTGCGCACTGCAAATGGCGACTTAAACAGTGCGAGTTAACGAAAGTGCAAATAATAATAATAATAATAATAATAATAATAATAATAATAATAATAATAATAATAATAATAATAATGTTATTCCTTATAGAAACACAGCTGAAAACCGGGCGTTGCCCGGGTATTTATTTATTCCTGCCATTTTTCAGGTATATATTCATTTCTATAAAGGCTGTATGTCTGTAAAATCTCTTGGAAATACAATTAGTAGTAAAGAAGTAATAGATTAAAACTTGGTGCGTGATGGGGCAGTTTTCCGTGAAAGTTAGTGTTTGTGCTCATATCTCATATACTACCTGTCGTACTGTGATACAATCTAGAAGGTACACTCGACTATATGCGTGTATACTGTCTGTAAAATTTCCCACGTCTACAATTTGTAGTGTACAAATTATGAATTGTAATGTCATACCGAATGCCATAGTTTACTCCATAAACAGCGAAAAAGTAGTAAGCGAGAAACTTTCTTCCTTTCATCATTTTGATATGATTGTCAGCGAGAGAAAGTTCAATAAAAGTTTGAAATTATGTATAAAGTTTGTTGCAAGTCGCTAAGTACTCTGATTCTCGTATAGCGTATTTGTAAAGTCTCGCCGCATTATGTGGCAAATCCTATTGTTTATGACGTCATATCTTCTGAATCATGTGTCGTATATGATTCTTAACCCTGCAGCAATTGTACCTGACGGTAAGGAATGTGTGTACCAAATTTGGTTGAAATCGGTCCAGGGGTTTAGGAGAAAATGAGCAGCATTGTCGCTAAATGCAGTAGTTTTCCGCGCATCTAATTGTTTATGACGTCATATCTCGTGAGCCATGTATCGTACGTGATTCTTAAACTTACGGCGACCGTTCTCATGGATTGAAGCTTACGTGTACAAAATTTGAAAAAGATTGGGTCAAAACTGTAGATTTGTATGCAACACGTACAAATATACGGACACACTGCTTCATATATTAGACGACGAAATCTGTCAATAACTTCACGTACAAATTAAAGGCACAGATTCCACAGACGATGGCACAATAAGTGCCGAAACAGGTTGGGGTGACGAGAAGAAACAACGCGTCTTGCGTAAGGCGGAATTACTCTCCAGTTTTCATTAGCAGCTGTGTGTGTGTGTGTGTGTGTGTGTGTGTGTGTGTGTGTACCGCTCAATGCCGATTTCGCATTATACCGTTGTCGCCCTTAAATTTGGAACAATAAGTGCTTTCGAGCGGCAGTGCCAGTTGCAGCAGATTTTACACGAACCGGGCGCAGTGCGTGCTACATGTGCTGCCGTCTGCTGAGCGTTGACGGCACTTGTAAGACGACTTTAGTTTATCATGTGCGTGTTCTGAACAAGTACCCGAGATTTTGGTCCCTCGTCCGTGAAATAAAACGAAATATATAAGTTTCATTTTGAAAATTGTTTTGCTAATATCTGTTGGGTGTTTAACCCTTTCTGACCCTCTGGCTACATTTGTGTACATAACTTTTACAGTGTCTAAGATCGGAAACATTTTTCTCAATTGAAACAACATGTATATGACTGAGTGTTCAACCTTTTCATCGTGCACACTTAGTGTCAACTGCGGAAGATCCCTATAAAAATACCAAGTAGTCAGTGTTGCACTGCGCAGCAGCTTGTAAACTCCAAAGAACACGCAAGTTGTGGGTTACTTGTATTCCACTGATAAACTGAAAAGTAGTAGTAATTATTTTGCATGGCAACTATTGAATGATCAGTTTATTTAGTACATAAGTTAGTGTTACAAAATTATTTTAGTCCATAAAAAGATGCCTTCCTTTTCAGCATATGCAATTTTGTAGTATGTAAATGGATGCAGAAAACAGCGTAAATCTTGCATCTAAAATAATTAACAACGAAACTTAAAAGGAATACAGCAATAATAATAATAATAATAATAATAATTTCCTTCCTCCAGAAAAAAATCAGATGTGATTAAATAGATAACACTTTCAGTGAACACAAAAATAATGTCGAAAATATACATCACGCACTTAGGAACATTTATGGGCACATGTAAAAAAAATAACAAGGAGAAGTTATAGTATTTATTCATCTTTGGCGCTAACATGCTTCATCGCTAGATTGTGCTCGTGTAGACTTAACTAGTGGCGCGCTGCGAAAGTTCTAATGATTTGTTACCACTCTACAGCTTTCTTTCTTTCTTTCTTTCTTTTTTTAATGCAAGCTTCACCATTGCCTAGAGAAAAACTCCCAATTGTTGCAAGCAATTTTATGACTAAGGTAGCCTTAATCAGATGTTTAGGTTTAGACATAAATACGAATGTAATTCATACTTACGTAAATTATTTTATTTATAACAAGGTTAAGTAAAAAAATTCTCTTGATGATAGTTGTAAGCCTTTTATTTTCCAAATGCCTGTTGCCGCAAATTTTACACGTACCTAATCCAATCAATTATGTATGATTTTCTTACATTTGACACCAAATGGGCTAACATACCAATATTAAGCACAAAATAGATTTTTAAAAAATTTTCTTGCTGTAGAAATTAAACCACTAATTGGTTAAGCAGTTTGTAACTCTAGGGACCGACGACCATAAAAGTTTGGTACAACAGTTTTACAACCATTTGAACTAGCAGCTTGATTGCTACTCAAATAACCTAGATATCTCGCGAATATCAATGGAAACTTACAGCCGTATTCACATTAGCTGTCAGCTGTGTGTGGCGTATTGACTATCTTTTCAGTTATAAATGGGTAACGCCTTCGCTTATTTCATTGAAGATAAATCGCTTTGTGGATATTTTATATTAAATAGTGATGTGTGGTGTAAAGTGAGAGTTGTACAGACCCGTCCCAGAAGATGGGAAAACAATTGTCGTGGCTGCAGGTTCTTCATCTGGACTGAGTTTATCGCCGAAAACTCGTAACGCGAGCAAAGTTTCAGCATTTACACACCAGTTCATTGTGTTGAATTGTTAAGAATTAGCGATATTGAGATCTAATAAATACATGTTCCTGAGACAGATTTATCTCTAGTATTAGTTCAGATAATGATTATAGGGTGAGGCATTGAATTAAAACTTGTGCTAAGGCCGGTTTCGAACCCGGGTGTCCTGCTTACTAGGCAGTCGCTGTATCCACTGGAGACACAGGCTCTAATGAGGTCGCAACTGCACCCACTACCTAAGCACGCCTTCTTTCCGAACACAAACTTCACGTTCCCCTTATTAATATATTATTGCTACAATCAATATTGCCGAGGATCCTCAATGCAGGAAGTAGTATCCTAGCATTGAAAGTAGTTACGACAATCTTGCCTGTACCTAAGGCGTAGGTGATAACGTCTTTACATGTAAAATCCCCTTCACTCTTCGCTGTTACATTAGACGCTTTTAAGTCATAAAACGTGCTAAAGAAGGTATACAACATCTTCTTAACATGTGAATATTTCGTGACAAACCCTTTCCTCACAATGGTGGTATTCCATATCGAAGTATACACTAACAGCGACACGTGATAGTCAGATCGGCGAGCCGGCCGCGGTGGCCGAGGGGACTGAGGCGCTCCAGTCACGGTCTGCACGGCCACTACTGTCGGGAGTTCGAATCCCCCCTCGGGCATGGATATTTGTGCCGTCCTTAGTTGTAAGTAGTTCATAAGTAGTTTGTAAGTTTAGGGACTGATGACCCCGTAGTTAAGTCCCATAACCTATACAAACATTTGAACATTTTCAGATCGGCGATTCAGAAAACATGTCGATGAGCACATTTCCTTGTACCCTTCAGATGTGTGTGTGTGTGTGTGTGTGTGTGTGTGTGTGTGTGTGTGTGTGTTTCAATTTTGCTGCTATTTTTATGCACGCATTATAAATCCGCGGTGCTTTTAACACTTAAATGTACATTACAGAAATTACGGACATCAAGGCAGTTACTTTGTTGTTGCATTAATTATTCATTAATTCATAACTGATTTTGAACCTCGATATGTATTTGTTACACTACACCGAAATTTTATGAAATAATGGTGTATTATATGGTACGTTTGTTGTTTGTTTCAGAAGTACTCAGAACGCACTGTTGATCTGCTCTTTGACTCGAATGTTCGCGTACCCTCGTACAAAATATGTCATTCATAGATGAATAGATCATACCAGTGGAAAGGTCAGCGGTGCAGTAATTTCGGGTGTTCAGACTGTGCAGATATCGACATCCACCATGAATAAAATGATATGTGTGCAGCATGTTACAGAACGCTTATAATTACGAGCTGTCTCTACCGTTGGACTCAGCAATTTTATCTGCCATTTTGGCAATAAATGCGCCCACATGTTACTTGTTCTGCAGGGGAGTTGTTTTACGTTTATTTGCTCTGACTGCTGTACGTTTGAAATAATTTTGTTTCACATTTATTCTATTTATATTACTAGCTTAAAACATCGTTATCCAAATACAGATGTAAAATTAGCAGAATACGCTTCATGGAATGTACAGTTCAAAGAAAATATTTGCTATGGTTGCCGAGACGTTTCTGTATCGAGTAACTGTTTCGTGTTAAAGCCGCTGTTCCGTCTTCCAATAAAATTATTTTTAAGACGTTTTGTACTGTTCATGAGATGAGTGCAGTGGGTGTCTTTAGAACAGGTCTCGCCGCTTTTGTGCGCACACGAAACCGTGACTTCGCCGTGGCTTACCGCTGTTGTCTTGTGTTGACATTTCTGTAATAGTAGATTAAAATTGATTCAGCTAGAATAGTGCGAGCGTAGTAGCAAATCATTGACGTTTCTTTTATTTTTATTATTCGTTACCTGTACCGAAGATAATAGAATGAGGAAGAGTAAAGTGTAAGTTGAAGCTGTCCTAGTTATTAGCAGCTGCCATTTCCAGAGTAACATTACTTACCAACCGATGTCCGATATTCGAATTTATTTTTCGGATGGTACATACCACTGGATATTTGTGCCTCTATTAAAACTCTGTTTTAGAAAACCCTATTGCCGTTTATTTGTACAGCATCTTTACCTCCGTTCTGGTTTTCTAGAAAAAAATTCCAGTTCTGTTTAATTGAGCCAGGCGTGACAAAGGTGCAGAGCTGCGAAGACTCTCAGGTTTCCCAATTAAGGAGAGTTTGAACGAGGCAGAATTACAGCAGTTCATTAACTGGGTGCCGCTGCGTGAAAAAGGGGTATTGCTCAACAGCTTCTTCACTCTGTTAACGTTTAATTACGATCCCACATCATACGTAACTCTCTCTCTCTCTCTCTCTCTCTCTCTCTCTCTCTCTCTCTCTCTCTCTCTCTGGTAAAATTGCCAGTTTACGTAGACAGTAGCAAGTTATCTGAAGCAATGTTACTCTGAATTTAAAGTCTGACGTTCATTAGATTTTTTTTTGCTATATATTTGTGATGAAGTCACATTATCATTGTACTCGGACTTCTTAAGACACAACTTACTATCTTCAAATAGTTTAATCTGGAATAGCATGTCCGCATGTTTTGGTACACGTACAGGGCTGGACAGGGCAACATGAACATCTAACGTAGACACAATATGAGTTAGTATGGAGGTGGCCCTCCATCGGCTTCGAGAACAGCTGTAACTCTTTCAGGAACGGTATCAAAATGTATATAGTGTTTCCAATAGAATGTTAGCCATTTAGCCATTCTTGAACCAAAACAGTCGCCAATTACTCAAACGGTGTTGGAGCTGTGAATTTGCTAAATTCTCTCTCTCTCTCTCTCTCTCTCTCTCTCTCTCTCTCTCTCTCTCTCTCTCTCTCTCTCTCCAGGTGTGTGTGTGTGGGGGGGGGGGGTGTCGTGTCGTATTATCATTTTGCAATATTTCAGTGTGTTTAGCAATGTGTTGGTGATAGTGAGCAGTTTATCATGGATAATATATTGACTATCAGACAATAGACAAACAAAACAAACGACATACAGAGCCTGCCAGGCCACAGAAATAGTTATGTTTCAAAAACTTTCGTAAGAAATGTTACTGTAAAAAGTGTAAAATAGTGTAAATATAAGCAGTGACAGCAAGTGACAATGTGCTAAAAACCACACATGAAGATAAAAACATAAATTCCTGACCACTGAAGATGCTTTAAAATAAAGCGAAACGCGTCTGGTCTAAAGTACACTAATTCACAGTTGCAAAATTGTATAACCGCAACTGCGGAAGACAAGGCCAAGAAACGAAGAAATATGTAAAACTATATTATTTTAAGACACTTTGTTATTCTGTATCAATTACGAAATAAAAAGTTTTATTTTGCTGTTCGGTTTGTTTTCTCTTATGCCCTTTATACCACAGGCCAGTAGTCACACTGTCCGCACAACACTCGGCGCGGTAACTCAGAAGCGACCGTAAAGGCGTATCCCATTTACGGGCGGCCGTCAGTCACGGCGGTGTTGGGAAGAGCTTCCTCGGCGAGTGGCGTGTCCTCGCCTGGAGTCTCGTGTTGTCAGCACGCGCGGCCGGAGAGGGTGTTGTGCGGGGCCGCCGTGTCACACTCTGGGGACCCAAATCGATTTATCTTGCGGCTGCTCCTACTCCGCCGCCGCCACCGCCTCCGCCCGCCTCGCCTGCCCGCCCAATATGCTTCCGCCTGCCTTTTTCGCCGCTGCCTCAATCTCCAGCTGCCGCTTCACGAAAAGTGTATTAGTACCCTTGCTCGCATTAAATATTCCTCAGCCTGTGTGCTAACTCCAGTCGACCTACCCTCGCGCGTTTTTACGACCGTGTGTATGCGTAGGGCGGCACGGTAAATGGGCAGTATGTTGGAAATTCGTCGCTTCGAGAGGATACTGACAACCGCACACGTCTGAATGTGGTCGTCTATAGTCAGATTAAAATTACCTGCTAGTTTGTCACGTCACGTGGCGTGGCTAAAGTTTCGCTCAGCGGCATGAGCGTCCGTAGCAGCGTTAGGTTGGCAATGTATGATCTGTACGAAACAGTACTGAAGTGAGTTTTAACCTTCCTGTTATGAGGCCAATTACTTTTACTGACTGGACAGGAGTACATGGAAAATATTATTTTTACAAATATCTCATGATTTTCAAGGTTGTGGTTAGGCAGGAACCTAAGAGTACAGCTTCAATTGATGTGAGCGAATGTTATGATTTTTACGAACATGTCCTGATTGTATCGGATGTGGTTGGGCAGGAACCGAAGAGTACAGATTAAATTATATATACATGTGGTGTCTGTTCCGAAAGAACAGACGTCACTTCTGATCCTGCAGTTATTATTTGATATTCACAAAATATATGACATCAACTGCGATTTGGGCAAAGCTGAAAATGTGTACCCAGCCGGGATTCGAACCCGGGTCTCCTGCTTTCTAGGCAGTTGCGCTGACCCCTACACCACTGGGGACACAGTGATCACCGCACCTGCAAGGACTACCTAAGCACGCCTCCCGTCAGATACAAATTCCTAGCTTCGCCCTGCCCACAGTACTCAAACTCTTAGTTATTAAACTAATTCCCGTAACAGTTCCTTAGTAATAAGTCATAGTAATTCGTATCATATTAGAGATAGGCATACGCATTTCGATTTACGTAACAAATAAGTGTTACATCTGAACAGAAAGACATAGCATGTGGAGAAGCGTAGTATTATAGTGTGTAATGTTGTACATTCCAGTGCTGTGATTCGAAAATAAAATCACAGAAACGTGATATTAAGACACTTTCACATTTTGTAAACATTGTGTGCCGCCATTCATCCCAGTATCCACAGCGACTGTTGCCAACACTAGCGTACTACGTCACGTAAATACATTAGGCCATGCCGCCGGTCGAGACTTTTCCCCGTGGCGTTAGTGTTTCCACATAGGCAGCCGGCCACCGTTCGGCTGTAGACGAGAAACACGCGGCAGGTCACTTCCAAAATTCTGTAAATGTTGTATAACGTGTGGTAGTGTTGTAAGAAGCCGCCCAGAGTTAATTCCGGCAATGCGAAAAGACAGGGTGATCAGCGACGGAACGTACATGGCGAAAGCCATTTAAGTTCTAACCCCGGTTCTATTTTACTATGGGCAGTGTTGGGCGCTAATGACCACAGCAGTTGTACGTCCTAAAACCACAAAACAAGCGACGGAACGCGTTTTGTAGTACTCGATTTAATCCCATGTTGTAACCTAACCACAAGTTACATACTGTGTTACATACTGTTGTCCGTAAGCGGGTTTAGGCTGTGGTCACAGTGGCTCAGATATCGGTGGGTTTTACCGACGACAGACATCTGCGGAAAACGGCCGATTGTTTCAAATCAGTACTCCACTATGGGCACGGTCACAGTGTAACCGATCTCATCGCCCGAACGTAGACACTTCGGACGACAGTCGGTGAAATTCAAATCAGTTTGTTTTCTTCGGTCAAATCGACAGACGTTCTCACATGCTAGATATGGACAGTGAGAAACTGATATACTTTGTGAAAGAAAGAGATTGTGGCGCCCAGAAGACGATAAATATCACAATCGGGATATAATTCGGAATCTATGGTCTGATAATACAGTTTATTGGAAACCCCAAGTTAGTTAAATCCTTTATCACAAATTTTAGGCGTCAATTATAACCTAAAAAAAAAAAAAAAAATTGTTCAATCTGGGATTGTGGCGTATCTTAATTTTGTTGTAGTGGCTATCTTATGTTGTTTTGCACTGTGATAATCGCGTATTATCTGACTTCAAATTATTCTGACCGGTTCTGGTGTTCTTTAACAAGGTGGTGAGTCTGTTCTATGAAGTGACCTGCAAATGTGGCGCAGGCCTACGTGTGCTTCCGCATTTCAGTGGTTTATGTGTTCAAAATTATTCTTAATTTCACACTTGTGTTTCACAAATACGGTATATTGAATGACAGTCATTGAAGTTCAATGTACCGTAATTTCATTTCTTTCATCATAATCGGATGTTTCTGGTTGGCCTATAACTGTGTTCTTCATGGATTTAAATACTGAAAACTGCATCCATTACGTATTTTTATGCTTAGCACAACACGAGAATTTCTCTCTTTTAGTGCATTTGTGTACATAAATACATCGTGACGTTTCCATGTGTGATTTTATGCAGCTCTTTCACAGATGTAGTTTTTTGAGGTTACTGTAATGAGGGAAATCGCAGCAAACATAATAAAATCGTGGCAGCGTTTTTACATAGTAAATAGTACGTCTGTCTACACTTGTAGGTATTGTTTGCTCCATTAAACTGTATATATCAACACAAAAATCGTCACTTACACTGGTTTTTGTACACAGGTAAGCCTAAGTCACGATTATTATGTTGCATATTCTGAGTAATGGAAGAGGCACAATACCTTTAAGCAGACAGAAAAAACTTCTGGTATCTAACATTAGGGTCAAACACATACATCAATATTTATTCTGTCCCATTTTCAGATCTTCAGTAGCTAACCTAAAGACAACTGCACTGCTAGTGTCAGCAAAGCACACATTGAAACGTCGAAAAAGTACCGTTCTTCTGTAAACAAATGCACTAAAAGATGAGAATAAATCTTCAAAATTCGTTGTGGTAAGCAATAAACTTCCCTGATTGGTGTAGGTTTTCATTATTTAAAGCATTGAGGTTAACTGGTGTATGTCTGCACGCCTTCAAATAAATTCAGCAAAACTGTAATATTGCTTGTCAGTGACACCACGAAATACCACACACAATATGTAACAGAAATTTCTCCGTTTCCGGTGCGTCACACATTCGTAAAGATTGTCTGGGGAGTGCCGCGGTTAGGTAGCCAAGCGGTCTAAAGCGTCTCGCTGCGGAGCGCGCGGTTGCTCGCCGTGGAGGTTCGACTCCTCCCTGGTGTGTGTGTGTGTGTGTGTGTGTGTGTGTGTGTGTGTGTGTGTGTGTGTGTGTGTGTGTTTTGTCCTTAGGTTAGTTTACCTAGGTTTAAGTAGTTTGTAAGCTACGGACTGATGACCACGCAGTTTGGTCCGATAGATTTACAAACATTTCTTGTCTGGGGAGTAGCAATAACTAAGGACAGTACACACTCGTCACTTTCTTTCCAGACAGGTGTAGCTCATTCGTATGCATTCGAAGTCCTTATTAATAACAAAAGCCGCAATAGTAGCACTAATTTAGAAGCATAAAAATGTCGGTGGAATCCATTGCATCCCAGGGAATTGAAATATACTTCAGACAAGGAATACATTCCAACCTAACCAAATTTTCTCCTTTAACCCGACCAAGTGACAATCTGTACCGGATGCAGTGTGACCACGCCGTCGGTCGATATTTTCAGTCCAACTTGGTCGACGGCGTCTTGACGACGGTCTTTCGGTGCCACTGTGAACACAGCCTTAGGCGGTTTCACACATCCCACTAGGTGAACACCGATGCGGAACCCAAATCCCGCCTCATTTACACGAATCGAAATATTTATGAAACTTTGGCTAAGTTTTATATACGTAACACTAAACTCGGACAACTGCGGTACACAAATTTCCTCACGCGGAGTAAAGCGGTGTCGGCAGGACGGCATCCGGCCGCTACTTCCACCAACATTACTAATCCAAAATAACCACGCTCATCCTGCGGACGTGGGAGCAGCCAAGAAGTGCATTATTCGTGCATCGCTGGGTTTAATTAGTCTTGCGCATGCCCTACCGTAGCTTCTGAACATTTAACATTAATTTACCAAGAACTTCGCCCGCCCCGTTCTGCAAATCAAGCAAACTCACACGTCATACAGTCCACGACCAACGAGTGATACGTTGACGCAATGAACTTTAACTGATGGTTTGTGCCATATGACCCGAATCGGGCTTGTTTTGGCTTTCTTTGGCTCCCCCCCCCCCCAATCCTGTATCCCACTGCCTACTCGACTATATATGAAGTCATTCAGTTCTAGTGAGATTTGATGGACCGGACTGTTTTGCGGCCGCATTCATAATTCACCTTGACCCAAAATTCAATAAAGACGCGTTGCTCTTCTAACTTTGTCATCTCTAAATTCGTAACCTGTGTGACACAACGGTCTACTCAGTACATCACCCAACTCAAAATATCCACGGGTGTACTGCCGGTTTATAGTGTCCAACGGGCACAATATTTCGGCGATCATACATGACGCTATAATCAGGTGAACTGACGGACTGAGCTTCTGAAAACGCGCCGGCACGGAGATCCGCACGCTACGGCTGCTCGAAGGGAACTGGGTTCTAGCCCGGTAGCGGGCGATTTAAATACCCTCGGCCCGCGGAGCGACCCCACCGCGGTCCGCGCCGCGGCCGCGCAGTGGAACCGATTGCGACGGCGTCTGAGATGACGTCGATGTGAGGGCTCTGTCCGCCGTGGCCGTCACTTCGTTACGTTTGCTAGATTTACTCTTAATTAATCCAATCGCTGGTTCCCAAGTTTTGCTAAGATTATAGCCACAGTCACGGTTTATGAGGTCGTCACTTGTGCGAATTTCAGTGGCCCCTCTAACGACACAGTCCCCAGTATCTCGACGTCAGTACCAGAATCCTATTGCGTTCATACTCCATCGCGTGATTCTCCGACAATGTTCAGCGACCGCCGACTTGCACGGATACATCAATCGTGTGTGCCTCTGGTGTTCAACGCATCGATCCACGACGGTACGCATCGTCTGTCCAATATATGATTTGCCACACTGACACGGAATCTGGTACACGCCGGCCTTCTCAAACCGAGATCATCTTTGGCACTCCCCACCAGTGCACGAATTTTATTCGGCGGGCAAAAGATAGTTTAACCTGGTGTTTCTTCAAATTGCGGGCGACCTTCCCCGAGAGTGCGCCGGTATATGGAATGAACGCAGTGCCTACAACCTCCCTCGTGTTTCATCCGTTTCCACAGGTTGTGCTGCAGTGGTTGGGCCCGCTGAATCTGCCACTCTGAGTACCCATTTTTTAAAGTTTTAAGTACCCCATTCCTCTGTGAAGGGTGGTGACAGCTGTCTGCGTGTAAATACAGATCAGTGTGCGTTGTCTTGCGATACACACCATGACCCAGGGTGCCATCAGCTATTCTCTTGACCAAGACGTCAAGGAACGGCAAATTACCCTCCGTTTGTTACCATAGTGAATTTGATGTTGGGATGTATGGAGTTCAGATGTGTAAGGAAGTATTTTGATTATGAAGTATTTTATGAAATACGCCGGGAGAAACTCAAGAATCACATCACCAAACTCGTTTCCAACCATTTGGAGAAAAGTGTCAGTCCCTACGCGTAGGGACATGTCCCTACGGTTGGCAACACTGTAACAGGCATCAAACTTCAGGCAGTTACACATTCAATACAGGCGAGTGCAGGGATACCAACTGCATTTCGGTGCAACACTCCGTTGGTGCGAAATTACGAATGTTTCGGAAATGTTTTGAAGCAAATACCAAAACCTTATGCAGAAGTACGGTAAACGCTCGTAACTTCGATTGACACACGCCTGTATCGCTTCGGCTTACTCCTGAACACTGACGGCGGGTGAGCATCAGCCAATCATGTGACCAATATTGAAACTAAGCATTAATTATATAAGACAGCAAATGCTTTGTGAGAATATTGGCCAAAAATATAACAATAATCTGATCATATTTTAAACTTTGTAAAACAGCGCATTGCAACGTTGAGGAGAGTAATTAAGTAACTTTTAATTTAGTGCATAAACAGCATATACGAAGACAACATTATTAAACTATCAGGTGATTTGAGAACATAAGGAGTCCGAAATTTAGTACACCGTGTTCACGAATCCGGCCCAATCGGTTTGCCCATCAGTAGAACTGAGATAGTATATTAACAAAAGCTTACGAAATTCCACCTGCTTGAAATCTGGTATACTAAATAATGGTGGGTGCTGTTGCATCGCGAAGGACTAGGATCAGTAGACAGGCTGTCGAAATAAAAGTTCGGAAAGTAACCATCCGTCGTTAATGGAAACGATCATTTATAGACCTTGTTTACAGTAGTATGACCTGAAAGGTATTTCAGCTAGACATTCCAAAACAGTTTACTTTTAGGTACATTTTAGTATTCGTGAATCATACGAGGTGCATTAAAATTCTAAGGCCTCAGATTTTTTTTTTTTTTTTTTTTTTTTGCTCCGGACTGGAAAGAGAGAGAAACATGCGCATTGTTTTAAAATGAGGCCGCGTTCATTGTCAATACGTCCCAGAGATGGCAGCACCGTACGGCAGATGGAATTTTACCGCCAGCGGCGAGAATGGGAACTGTTTTAGATACTTAAAATGGCGACGTTTTCCTTACTTGAACAGCGTGCAATCATTCGTTTTCTGAATTTGTGAATTGGTGTGACACCAATTGAAATTCATCGACAGTTGGAGACATGTGGTGATGGATTGATGTGTCGAAAGTGCGTTCGTGGGTGCGACAGTTTAATGAAGGCAGAACATCGTGTGACAACAAACCGAAACAACCTCGGGCTCCCACAAGCCGGTCTGACGACATGATCGACAAAGTGGAGAGAATTGGTTTGGGGGATCGCCGAATGACTGTTGAACAGATCGCCTCCAGATTTGGCATTTCTGTGGTTTCTGTGCACACAATCCTGCATGACGACCTGAAAATGCGAAAAGTGTCATCCAGGTGCCAGGTGGGTGCCACGAATGCTGACGGACGACCACAAGGCTGCCCGTGTGGCATGTTGCCAAGCAATGTTGACGCGCAACGACAGCATGAATGGGACTTTATTTTCGTCGGTTGTGACAATGGATGAGACGTGGATGCCATTTTTCAATCCAGAAACAAAGCGCCACCAAAAAAAAATTTCGGGTAACCGCCAGTGCTGTAAAAAATAGTGTCTATGTTCTGGGACAGCGAGGGCGTAATCCTTACCCATTGCGTTCCAAAGGGCACTACGGTAAAAGGTGCATCCTACGAAAATGTTTTGAAGAACAAATTCCTTCCTGCACTGCAACAAAAACGTCCGGTAAGAGCTGCGCGTGTGCTGTTTCACCAAGACAACGCACCCGCACATCAAGCTAACGTTACGCAACAGTTTCTTCGTGATAACAAATTTGAAGTGATTCCCCATGCTCCCTACTCACCTGTCCTGGCTCCTAGTGACTTTCGGTTTTTCCATCAGTGAGACACTCTCCGTGGCCGCACATTCACCAGCCGTGCTGCTATTGCCTCAGCGATTTTCCAGTGGTCAAAACAGACTCCAAAAGAAGCCTTCGCCGATGCCATGGAATCATGTCGTCAGCGTTGTGAAAATGTGTACGTCTGCAGGGCGATTACGTCGAGAAGAAACGCCAGTTGCATCGATTTCGGGTGAGTAGTTAATTAGAAAAAAAATCGGAGGCCTTCGAACTTGAATGCGCCTCGTATTTGACTCGTTCTGTCAAAGGCACGGCGCTGGAGGAGCGAAGGCAAACTGGAGCGGACAACCGATGACGGGCGGTAATTGGTTTCTGCGTATGAAGCGGAGCAACGCTGCGACAATGTACGCTGATTGGCGTCCGTATCCCTTTGGCTCCGTGTGCAGCGACCGTTGAAATTTGTCATGAAAGCAAACATCGATCAGCTGAAATTACTGCAAATATATTGCGGCTGTAGAACGAGCATCATCCGTACATACGTCACAAATTAGTCACATAGGACCTGAGCATCCATACAGTAGCAAATGACACATATCGCAGTACATAGTGTCTTTAAAAATGTTCGTAATTCAGTCTCTTTTCATCTAGCAATTTAGATTATAAGCGCAGCTGACACGACGCTCAGGCCGTTCGCTAAACATCGATCCCTTAAATAATTTATCTATTGCGTCTACGATATAACTAAATATGGCGTACCTAATGGCAGAGTGTAACAAAGAGCAAAGTTAATGTATAATACTAGATAGCAGCGAAGTAAGTAATATAAGCATTAAACACAGAAACGTCGATTTATGTACTCTAAATGTTCAAATCTTTGTTAAGCTTATGGGGCTTAACTGCGGGATCATCAGTCTATAAACATACAAACTATTTATGAGCTAACTTACATTAAAGACAGCACAAACATCGATGCCGGAGGGAGGACTCGAAGCCCCCGACTAGGAACGGTATCGAGCATCGGAGCATAGCGCCCCAATGCGCTTGGCCACTCCGCCGCGGCTATGTACGCTAATCTATTCGTAATACAAGCACGTTCCCAGCTTGTACCGTGATGGCATAAAATTCTATCGATCGCGGCAGCTCACCCACCCTGTATACAGCCAATTCGTAATGCGTTCTCAACGTTTCTAAAGTTAAGTTTGTTCGTTTTGCTGCTCCCACCATCACGGTGACTTAACTGAAGTGACACTACCTAAGCAAACGTGGATGTTCGGAAATTGTCCTTGCGAACTTAGTGCTTTCAAGGGGAGGGAGTATATAATATGTTAATAAAAAAGCCATGTCCTGAAAATGTCAGAGCGCTTGTTTATCTTCGGCACCCTAAAAAAATCTCTTACCAAACTCCTTTATATTTTAAAGGGGCACAATGGACAAAACAAACATCAAAAGTCTAATAACGTACTCTCAAATACATACCTTAAGAGCTGTGAATGTCTTCATCTCCCATGTTGTCGACAACGTCTCTTCTACCGGTGAAGTGTTGATAGTTCGTCAGGTATACGTTTGAAATTCATTGTTTCTGTCCATCCTACTCTTGTTTTGATCCATATTACCTACTTCCAAAATATGGAAAGCAAAGAGCTTTAAGCAGATATTCATTTCACACTGTCGCACTTACAGAAGTACTAATAGAGTAGCCGGATTTATATTCCTTTTCGAAATATTATGTACTTTCTGTCAAATAGTCCTCGTAGTTGGTAACGGGAATTGATGAAAAACCTGTATACCTCTCTATTGTATAGACAGCATAACCTGTTTCAGGTGCAGCAATCAAACTAGTCCCCTGAAACTTGGCAGGTTTACGGAAACCGAAGTTACACGCTTCATTACACAGTAATGTATTCATTAGTTTTCGTTGAGCTACTTTCACGATTGTGGCACGGGCCTGTGGAGGAATTAGTAGCTGCAACTACTCTTCCGTCGTTACTCAGGTATCGGTCGTAAGAGTCGCAAGACCCATTTCTTTGCTATTTACTCTGGGAGCCATGCAAAATGCAACACCAAGAACTACTAGAGATATCACAGCCACATTTATTTGGGACCTAACAAGTTGTTCAGAAGACCGTTTGATGGCAAATGCAGCCCTTTATGAAGTGAGGAAGATTATGAAATCATTGACAGTCACCGCTGTTGCTAGCTATAACCGCTGCTCCAGGCCACGGCGTTGAAAGACGGGCACTGGTTGTGTGATGGTTTAGCAAACCATGCTTCTTTCACATACTGGAAAAGTCATCGTGTATCAGCGGTTGGTGGATCCCGGGCTAGTCGTTCCATAATCATCAACCATATGTTTCCGATAGAGAGCTAGGGACGACAGAGAGGCCAAGGCAGCCATGGAAACCGACGGACAACTATTGTAAGTAGTCTTAAAGATTGCGTGCCACGAATGATGGCGCTTTGCTCTGTTGGAATGTACCGAGCGAGGTGGCTATAGCAATGGTAACTCATTGGACTCGCGTTCGGAAGGACGGTGGTTCAAATCCATTCCCGGCCATCCACATGTAAGTTTTCCGTGATTTTCTTAAAACTCTCCAGGCAAATGCCAAGATGGTTCCTATTAAAGGACACAGCCGATTTTCTTCTACATCCTTATCCAAAAATCAGAGCGCGAGATCCATCTCTAATGACCATGTTGTCGATAGGATGTTAAACCGACACACACACACACACACACACACACACACACACACACACACACACACACACACACACAGCGCTTTTATCAACCATAAAATCTCCAGATGATAATTCTGTTGTAAGTAGGAGGCTGATAGCAGTATAAAGCAAATTGCTTGAACCGCCATAGCTAACGCATAATGTAAGAATGTGGGATGTGTTCACATGTTAAGATCTTTCTATGCTATTGATAGAAAAGCGAAAAGGTCGTGGCAATTATTGTTTTGGTACTTTGTAGATGTATCTGTTGTACATTAATTTATTTTGTACACATTGTGCAACAGCAATAAAAGGGTAAGACACAAAAAATTTAGGAGGAATTCTGTAACTGGTTTTCTAGGTATTAGAAATATGACAGGTTTATCAGGTCCATCATATAGTACACGACCCCCTAACAGTCAAACAGGTGCCCATGGAGAAGTCTCAAGTAAAACACATGCCTTAGCATGGGACACCAAAATATTGTGTGTACTGTAGTATGAATAAGACCCGTCATGATCCAGATTGCATTGTAAAACGTGGTGTAGGCTTATATTTGTCATCTGACAGGAATTGTTTCATTCTTTTCCATAAGTAGTTATTTTGAGGCTATTCATGGTATATTGTGTGTTTTTGTATATAATGTGAGCATTGTCATATGCCACAGTGGTTTCAATTGAAGCCACCCCTCTAATTTGTAAGAAAATTCACAAAAATTAATAAATTGTTGTTTTTCATTTCCTTAAAGTGTATTTGAACTATTTGTCAGTTTACACATGATATTCAGTGGTTTTATATTCTGTGCCTCAGAGGGTTAATGGCACCGCTGCAGGCCCTGATCCTCTGCTGCAGACGACGTCCACTGGTAACGCGCCATAAATTGGGTTTGTTGTGATTAGGTTTGTGATGTGCATGTACACAATTTGCATGTCGCTACGTGTAATCGTGCAACGCGGTCGGTGCAATTGGTTCTGCCGACCCATTGTTTCATCATGCATCCAGCGGTTACCTGTCTGTATTACTGTTGCTAGGTTCCCTGAGAGGTAATACGCAATCCCGATAAGCAATTATTCTTGCTTGGTTGAAGTCCAAAGACGTTAAGTGTCTTCCATGAGGTGCACTGAAGCTACTTACGCTAAACAACTGCAGAAAAGAAAAAACCCATCATGTCCACTGAACTATTTCTTCCACTTTACATAGTGCAGCCTTAGAGGTTTCAGATTCATTCAAGATTTATTGTTGAAACTGTGCATATGGAGTAAATGATTCCATGTACGGATGAGGAGCTAAAGCTGTACTGTGGTGCCAGGTGTCGATCTGTGCTGAAAAATACATGTTAGTATGTGGTATAGAATACACGGACGGCAATGCAGGCGCTAATTCTCGCATCCGTTCGGCCATGCAGATGGCGAACACTTCCTTGAAGTACACTACTCAACACCTGCTCGACTTCTTCACGTAGTTCTGCAAAGGGTTGTGGGTGACGAGTCTCACGTGCCACTTGTCAGCTCATCATATCCCAGACGTGCTCGATTGGATACAAGTCCAGGGATTGTACTGGCCAGGGAAGTTACCGACCCTCCTGCAGAACATGTTGCGTTTGCGTGTGGGCGAGCATTATCCTGTTAGAACAACACATTACCTTCCGGTTGCAAGAACGGCAACAGATCGGATCTTCTACCATCCTGTGTAGGATAAATGCACTTTACAAGAGAGCGCTCGCCAGGTTTCATCGCTGAAGACGTCTCGCCGTTCCATCTTCAAAGTGATTCTCTCATGGTACTATAGTTAGCGTCATGTAAGAAGGCGCTTCCGCGCATAGAGGCGGAGCGATAGGGGGAAGTATGAAGGGGAGGAGCTACGGCCGAGCGCCAGCAGTGGAGCTTGCGGTAGAAACATTGCGTAACTCGCGGCCAGCCACGCGCCTACAGAATGACCATTATTGGCTGCCAGTGGGGTAATGGAGGGGGATGCGGAGAACGGCTGAAAACTTTGTCACCTTCCTACGTGACGCTGACTGTAGTCGAACTGTGCACTTTGATGTTGTGGCATGAGTGGAAGACTGGCTAGATGTGAGTGCCTGTAATCGCGCTGTTAATAACCGGTTAGCAGCAGTTCGTGTCAACACGTCTGGGCTCACAAACCCTCGTATCTGTGCTGTGGTAGACGTACAATTGTCACGTCTGCCCATTCAATACGGCGGTTTGGCGGACGTCTGTGTTGGAAGAACCTCGTCTGCGTATGTGAGAATGTTCACGTCGGCATTGCACCCAGCATAATTGAAGAATTGACGTAGCACGTCCAACTTGGGTGGCAATTCTCAGAAAGTTCCATCCTTACATTCGGAAGGCTACAATTTGACCCCTTTATAAAATCGCTCAGTCGGCTGTAGGAAGCAAGAGTGGGTGGCGCCTGTTCCCTTCATACGTTGAAATCGCTCTGAGCCTTATGGCTCTAAACATTACCTATTCAAGCGTCCACACAAACACAAATGACGCTCTGGTAGCTGTCACTTTGTTGTTTCTTGGCAGGCGATGTTGAAACCATTATCAGTTTGTTTGTTTGTAAATCTATCGGACCAAACTGCGTGGTCATCAGTCCGTATCTTGCAAACTACTTAAACCTAGGTAAACTAACCTAAGGACAAACACACACACCCATGCCCCAGGGAGGACTCGAACCTCCACGGCGAGCAACCGCGCGTTCAGCAGCGCGACGCTTTAGACCGCTCGGCTACTCTACCGCGGCAAACCATTATCAGTCCATCTAATATCTGCCAGGTGGCATCTGCCGTCATCGGATCGAAATCGACGTCTTTCCAGGTTTACAGACTTTTAATACTTTACGGTAGTATATTTAGTAACGAAAGCAAGCTTAATCTGAATGTTGCTTTCGCTGTGTCTTATTGCTAGCTTTCTGAAGCTGGTGCAACCTTCCGTTGGCAAACGTTGAGAATGACGGATAGAATAATCAGCGTTCTCAGCAGGGAGCGCATTCGTCACGCCACGCCACGCATCACAGCGGTGTGTCACGAGACCGTGAAGACAGCTGCTAGCCACGGCACGAACGCCCTACTCCTTTGTTGCTGGCAACAGTCCATTCTTCTCGACTTGCTGGCACCGTTTATCAGAAGCTATCAGCCAAATATTGCACGTTTGTTGTTCCATTAATACGACACGTAACTTCGTATTGCTTGTAATGACAACAAAGAAAAGATCAGGAAAAGCAATGGCACTGCGTCTAATCGTCCTTGACTCAATAGGCCAACTGCCATCACACACTCTATTTTTCATTCGTAAAGAAAGCAACACCCGTGGTTGTAAAATAAAGGCAACGATTTATAAAAATAGCTTACATACTCAGCGACCACACAAACACCACAATGGCTACTTTCAAAACAGAAACGAATTGTCACAGAATTCCCCTCGCCTCCTCTGTCTCCTGCCGCACGTGACTTGTCCCGGCCCTGTGTAAATGACACCTCTAGATTCGTTGAAGGGGTACACAGTGTGCTGCTGTATAGGCCACTGTTTGCCTGCTTGTGCGAGACCGTGGACCTACCAGTTCGTGGTGCATCATTAACTGATCGTGTTGTACGTAATTTGCGAACTAAATCACACATGAAAACGCAGTCTAAATTGTCTCACATGCTCCGTGAGGTTTCCTCCTGCCCGGAAAACCTCTTCCACTAAAATGGCTCTCCCTGCAACAGTAAGCATTCTCACTACACTCAGCGTAGACAAGAGCAAGACGACAAAGGCTAGTCTACATGAAGACACTAGGTTGCGACACTCGATTCATAAAATAAGTTGCGCGCAACTGGATTCGTGTATGTCTGTAGACACGACGCAATACTATACAGTTTCGTCGTTTTGTGAGTGCCGTAGTCGTTGTGGAATGAAAGTTTTGGTAGCTGTAAAAGTTGTGGCGGAGCTATTACTTCCCTGTGTGAAGTCACTGCATAAGACTCAACATCAAAGGAATAACAAGCGTGTTTGGGTTTGTGACTGGATTAAAAAAAAGACGTCAGCTCGGTTGCTTAGCGACCTTCCTGAAAGAAATTGTGATCGAAGACCATATAAGTTATTTTAATCAACTCAGAATGTCACCAGAGTAGTTCACGTACCTTTTAAACAAAGTTAGTAATGCAATAAAGAAACAAGATACTGTTATGCGTGAAGCATTGTTACCAGAATTGAAATTACACATTTCATTACTTTTCATGTCAAGTTGGTATTCGTCTCTACAGTACTTATACCGTGTTCCCAAATTCACAGTTGGCATAGTTGGTTTGTATAGGTATTTGGAATTGAATGTATTTAATCTGCATTTCACTAATCGTCAACCCATTAAAATTTAATTCACGAATAATTGCTTAAAGAGCACTAACAAGCCGCTGCTTATTCCTGAAATTTTCATCGTTAAAATGGCAAAAACACCTATGCATCGCATATATGTTAAAAAACCGTATTATTTCTTCCTTTCCCCCCCTTATGTTGTTTTTGTTCTGTATTGGTTTTCACCTAACCTAAAAACACGCGCAATCAGTTTCGCCAAAGTTGGAAGGTGCTGAAACTGTTTACTTTCGGCAACGAGTGGCGCGAACGCCTGCCGCGCATGCGCTTTGGCCAGTAGCGCAGTTTCATGAAACTTAGTGTCGTCGTATAAACTAGCCTTAAGACAAGTAACATCTGTAGCGCACACGCAACACTACCCCCACCCTACTACACTGCGGGTCCACGGGACACGTGCAGGTGCGCTTTGTTTGTGCTGCCAGCTTGTCCGCAAAGTCTCCCCGCAATGGGAGACACGCGGAGATCGACACTGCGGACACACTGTATTATCCCCATTTTCGCCCACTGTTTTACTGGGTACACCAGAAACTATCATAACTGGCGGAATTGACGGTGTTACTCCAGATTCTGTATTCTACAGATTCTTGGAATAGGATAGGTTGTAATGTGTTTGATATCAGGTTGCTTGATTGACAAAATTAAATTCACAGCCTACAAATACCGGGTGGGGTGGCGCAGTGGTCAGCACACGGGACTCACATTCGGGTGGACTGCGCTTCAATTTTACCTCCATCCTGGTCCCCGTGATTTCCGTAAGTCACTTCAGGCAAATTCGGAGGTTTCTTCGAAAGGAAACGGCCGGTTTCCTTACATATCCAGTCAATCAGAGCTTCTTCCTCTTTGGATTGCAAATACTGTACCCTAAGCTGTGATGTATAACAATAGCCCCAGGCTGTTTCAGATCACAGACCATTTTGATTTCTTATTTGTGACCAGGGAACACAAGGTTCAATCTAAAATTAAGCTTTGATTGGAGTATAACATAGCTTTCATCTTATTTTCAAGTTCTGTAATGCTAGGGATAATACTGTTGCTCAATTTGCACTCATATTGCCACATTAAATCGATGTCGGGCCCGGTGGTCTTGGCGTAAAGCGCTAGACTGGAAACCGAAGGCTCGCGGGTTTGAAACCCGGTCGGACCTTGGACTTTTTCAATCTGCGTTTTAACCCATCCGTCACTTCAACAATGTGAGGAGTCGCCAGAAACGACACGTGGTTCGGATTCCACGTTAAGCTGTAGGCCCTCTTTCCCCGGTTGGATAACTGGGGTAGGCTAAGGACAGGCAAGTCGCCGAAGTGGCGTCCAATTGAAAGACTTGCAAAGGCCAATGAGCCGCACGAAATTATTATTATTAAATCGATTCTTGGATTTGTTTCTAAACAGGAAACCCTTCCAGAATGAAACTTCACTCTGCAGCGGAGTGTGCGCTGATATGAAACTACCTGGCAGATTAAAATCGTGTGCCGGAACCGGGACTCGAACCTGGGACCTTTGCCTTTCGCGGGCAAGCGCACTACCGACTGTGCTATCCCGACACGACTCACGATGCCGCCTCACAACTTTACTTCCGCCAGTACCTCGCCTCCTACTTTCCAAACTTCACAGAAGCTCTCCTGCAAACACGCAAGACTAGCACTCCTGGAAGAAAGGATATGGTGGAGACATGGCTTAGCCACATGGCTGTGGCTAAACCATGTCTCCACCATATCCTTTCTTCCAGGAGTGCTAGTCTTGCGTGTTTGCAGGAGAGCTTCTGTGAAGTTTGGAAAGTAGGAGGCGAGGTACTGGCGGAAGTAAAGTTGTGAGGCGGCATCGTGAGTCGTGTCGGGATAGCACAGTCGGTAGTGCGCTTGCCCGCGAAAGGCAAAGGTCCCAGGTTCGAGTCCCGGTTCCGGCACACGATTTTAATCTGCCAGGTAGTTTCAGGAAACCCTTGTTCACCCAAACAGATCGTGAAGAAAATCGTAAGATAAAGGAAGGCGATTTCCGGAATGTTATTGCAGGATTTTGCGTTTCCGCAACCAAACTGCCAAAAAGGATGGATTAAAATGCTTTTTTACAGTTTTTCACTTTGGAATTCAGTAAGCGCTCACAACCCTAGCAGAGAAATGAATGTTTCAAATGGTACCTGTGTTATCCATTTCTGTTATTACCAGTTTTGTCAGTACGATTCAATGACAACCTAAAAGTAATTGATTTAAAATCGGTTAAACTTAGAAATTGTATATCTTTCGGAGACAGTACTTTATCTCCGGCGGACCACTCGGGGTCCGCGGAACAGAGGTTGGAAACCACTGCTCTATGAAAGTACGAACGTGCTTGCGCAGTTCATTCAAAATTGAACAAATGCTCCCGGGGATACGGTCTCCGTGCAGCTGACACCTGCAGTTTATCGGTCCACTCGCCCACCTTCCTGCCTGGAGATGCACAGAGGAAATGTACCGCGTGGGCAGCCTTTAGAAGTAGTGGCAAACGGAGGAGGACTTAGCGATCGAATGGGGATAAGTAGGGGAGTGGTGCGGTAATACCGTAGTGGAGCAATACAAAGGCCGGCAGTGCAGGAAGACGGCGCTGGCTGGGACGTGAGTGCGAGACGCTCAAAGGAGAGCTTTGCGCCAAAGACGGCCACTCTTTCTCGTCGCTGTGGGAGGAGACACCTCTGACCGCAAGTAGCGGTCGTCTCTGAGAAGGCTGGCCTGTGGCGCCGGGCTGCGCTAAGAGCTCGGTGCGCTTCAAATACAGACGGACTTTCTTTTTCGTATTGCGTGGTTCGCAAGCTGTCTGGAGCCAATATTCTAGTAGCTTTCTAACCCGTGGGTGAACACTTTGCTTCTGCTCGAGTGAGTTGAACTAATGGCGATTCCGTAATAAGTTTCGGATCTCGGATGTCGACATGTAGGCCTAGAAACGAGGGAGGAGCTCGTACGTTATTAATACGTAAAAAGATTTTTTTATCTTTTTAGCCGGGAGAAACAATTTTTAACCGGAAGAAAGGCGGGATTTTTTCTTGTCCGAGTATTAACACTGCCTGGGGGGAAACATCTATTTTGAAACGGGGAAAAACGTAGGAATCTCATAGGCGCTGTACCTATGTGTGAAAAGAATTTATTTCTACCGCGCGTATATGCGATGCGCCCGATCCTGCTCGCGGTTACGAGTTGTTTGAATTATCGGAAGAAAATATACGAGGCGCGTCCTGAAAGTTCCGTTTGGTTATATAAAACGAACGGGTACAGATACAGAAAAGATACTGATTGTACAAAAATCTACAACTGTTAAATTTTGTAGGCAATTGTCATAGCATGGCACAAGGTTTTGTGTGCCCTTTTCATTGAATGTTGCCGCCTGTGTATTCAACCGTGTGGTAACATGTTCTTTCAGCTCGTCATGATCGTTGAAGTGTTGTCCACCAAGGACAGATTTTAGGTGTAAGAAGAAGATTACTGTCAAGATGTTTTCTTTTCATGATAATGCCTGACCTCACACACCGAATGTGACCAAACAATTCTTAAGGAAATTTGAATGGGACCTGTTTGATCATCCTCCAATACAGCTCGGACCTCTCTCCTAGCGACTTTCATCTCTTCTTACACCTAAAATCTGTCCTCGGTGGTAAACACTTCAACGATGATAAAGAGCTGTTACCACAACGTTGAATACACAGGCGGCAACCTGTGAAGGATGCATGCAAAAACTTGTGGCACGCTATGACAAGTGGCTACAAAATTTCGGCAGTTATGTGGAAAAGTAGTTTAAGAGTTGTAGAATTTTGTGCAATAAAAATTTCTGCTGTACCTGTGTACAATTTCACTTTATTACCAAACGGAACTTAATTTTCCTCATACATTTCTTGAATGGTATTTCCAGATTGTGGTCTTCGACGGTTTTCCGAAGTACTGCAATGCGTTTTACCTCCGTGGCGCGTGCTGTGCACCGCGGCATACTTCCTTTGCGTGGTGAGCTCACAGGAATGTTAATAGACGGGAACGCGGCGAAAGCTTCCCGTGCTTTGTCTAAGAACATCCACGGCATCCCACTGGTCACGAGGGCAGGCCGTAGCCAGAGGACACTAAAAGCTGAGGTGTGGCCGGCGAGCCGTAAATTGCTGCCGTCGCGATTAAACACTCAGCAGACGAGAGCGGCGCCGGCTATCGGTTCCGTGAGCCAGACGACGAGACAGGTTTGGGAATGGATGCAGCCGCACGGAATGGGGTCGCCCGATTGGATGGGCCGAAGCAGTCGGGGAAGCAGCTGATAGCCCCGAAGCTACGCGCAGCCTAACAGCAGTGGGGAGAAGCGTGCAAGTTTCCCAAATTACCTGAAGAGTCATCAGTATGACGGCAGTGAAAGTCAGGGCCATGTGCAGAAATCCCATTTACGCCACGGTGGGGATCCCACCATAGTCACAATATAGCAATATAATGGTGTTTACTTGATATTGTCAGGGAAGCAGAGCGATCCATTCCAGGTAATAATGCAACCTTCCTGTATTGAAGGTTGCCAACCAAAGACCTTTTGTGAATATGCTGTTCATTATGTACTAATGACCAGGTTCGACGGTCTAAGTCGTCACTTTCGGGTCAATTTTACAACATTTGTCACTATCTGCGTCACGTAATGTACTTTTTGAGACGGTATTGTCTATCGTGACCCATTGTGTGCAAAATCTGTGGGTCGCTTACGAGAGAAAAAATCGCACTGACGTGATTTACGGCCCACTTTAGATTTGTAGTTTCATGAGTTTTTGCAAACATTTTGGACCAAAATAATAATCTAAATAATAAAAAATTAATTAATAAGAGTGTTTGAAAAACAGTGGCGGGCTCCGAACCACCGACCTTAAACATCAAAGTCGGTAAGAAGATGAGGCCTTTAATCTCATACTATTGATGGCCGTTGTTAACTGATGCTAATATGGCATTTGTAGATACTAGATTATCATTTATCGTACGAAGAACGATGTGTTTTTGTTAAGTCTTCACTGCGCAATTGCTTTGAAATGACAACGTGTAAATTACACTAAGAAAATCAGCAAATACGCAACGCAAGATGGCGTATGCCCGAGAGTTCTGGGCGAGGAATGTCACGTGACATCTCCGAACGGCTGGTTTTCGTTAATTCAATGGAGGGTGTCAAATCTGCGTTATTTTTGCAAATATCTTTGAAACGCTACGAGATATGAAAAAAACATAAGAAAGCAAAGTTGCAGAGAAGTTTCTCCTCTACAAATTCGGTTATTCAATTTTCGTGTCAGATGAATAGTAAAGACGTTATTTTCTTTTAAATTTAGAGCTGTCAAAAGACGATCGCAAAGGCCCACTTTTAATGTTACTACCGTAACCTAAAGTGGGCCAATACGTCTCGAGAAGTGCATTACGTGACACAGAAAACGTCTAACCTCGTAAAATTATTGATCCGAAGTCGACGACTTAGATCGTCGAAACGGATCATCGGTACATAATAAAGTTTATTCACTAAATGTGACGCAGCCATGGTGTAGTAACCTTCAGTACAAAAAGTTTGTGTTATTTATTAGCAAAATAAAACAATTAAAAGGATAGGAGGCTAATAAAACAACTCTACCTGAGACAGAAAGTGGTGGTTCTATTAATTGAAGGTGAATCTGAAGTGGTGTGGGTATTGAGAGGTTTGAGAGGGGGTTGTTGTCACCAGCACTTTTTAAATGTGTGCTGAACAGCTAATCAATAAAGCTTCCGAAAAAGAATAAAAAGTATATACAAAGTATACGCGTGATACGACTGTACAAGCAGAAACGGAAGTAGGGTTACAGGTACTGATGGAGAAACTTACAAACTACTTACGAACTAACTAAGACTAAGGACGGCACAAATATCCATGCCCGAGGGGGATTCGAACGCCCGACCGTAGTGGCCGTGCAGACCGTGACTGAAGCGCCTCAGTCCCCTCGGCCACCGCGGCCGGCGAGAATATTGTGAGGCTGGATAAAGAATTTGGAATGAAACTGAACAAAAAGACAAAAGTGATGATCGGAAAAAAGGTGACAAGATATCACTAGATAGGAGAGTATAAGAGGTTCAATAATTCCAGTTATTGGAAAGCCCGATAACTTGCAATGAAAGTTCAACAGAAGTAGTGAGACGCAGGAGCATCCACATAAATTTTGTGAAGTAGTTCGTGAAAGTGTTTTTTCGTGGAGCGTGGTGCCCTACGGGTCAGATGGTTGGCCAGTCATAAAGAAAGAACTGAAATATTTTGAAAGGATTGAAATCTTGCTATTGAGAAAGTGAAATGGACCAACAGAACGAGAAATCCGGTGGTGCTGACCAAGGTAAGAGAGGAAAGGAACTTCGTGGGAAATGTTAGAGAAGGTAAAAATTTTGGATGTGACACATACTCCGCAGGAACTGCCTACTGCAGATGATAATGGGAGGGAAAGTAGAATGTGAAGTAAAGACAGGAAGGAGAAGGTTTGATATCCTAACAGATGTGAGTATAGGAAGAAGTTAAAACCAAGTAACACCTCTGAAGACAGGCTTAATAAAAAAAGTAATAATAATAATAATGAAAGATAAAAAATCGAAATGTGCAGTCAGAACACAAAGATTGTAAATGGAGATTTGTTGGAGGGGGGAGGCGGCAGGTAAAGCAGTCAACAATCCGAATATTGGCTTGAACAACACATTGATTCACTAGACAGGGTGCTGTTGGGAGGTGGTATGTGGTATGGCGTTGACTTCCTCCTACCTTCGAACTGAGCAGCCAGTTATAGGGTGACAAAGAATATGCAAACTTGTAAATGGTCAGAGTGTTGTTTCTTTCAGTTGGTTTCGCCCACGTTCCTGCAGTCAGTCTCTTTTTTTACTGGGGTTTTCCTTTTTTCTTTCTTGCTTTTGAAATTGCTGTGGCTTACCGGATGTGCCTGTAGCCTCGTCAAGTGTCGGAATTATCGTTGACAGCAGCTACGGACAGCGTGGGAATGAGCTGTTTTCCGTGGCGGAAGTGTTCCCTACAGCTGTCTCTGCCGCAAGCCCGCCTACTGGATGTTGTCCTCACATAAGCATCTGAAAAGTATCCTGTGTGAAACTAAGTTATAGAATTCATCGCTATTTTATAGCTTTCAAATGACTGCATCCTCAGCTGAGAAATTGGGCAACTGATACGTACAAAACAGTATGCTTGCTTACGTTTTTTCTTTTCACACGTAGAAAGATGACCAACAGGAAAAGTCCCGTCAGGATCTCCATTGCATTAGCCTCACCCTTCCAGGCAGCTAGCGTGAATTTTGTGTTTTTCGTTCACGGTCACTAACAGAAAAGAAACAGCAATCAAATGCGAAAGTTGGTTACAGACATCTTATTCCAGTAGAATGTCAGTGTACAAAATAAGTAAGATTGGTCTTAAATCAGTAAGATTGCTTTTGCCGTAGGTTGTTGAAGTTAGGAGGCAAGGTTTTAACACACATGAGCGACTACGGTGTGTCCTCGAAGCCTCACAGTATGTACCTTGTTGAGGTTGCTATAAAATAATTACCACAAACATTTACAAATCACTGGCGTGCTTTTTTTGAAGGGACGTCGTGGTTTAAGACTGCTATATTGTAGTATTTTTCTGAACGATATAATTTATCCGCAGTGGGTGTCACTTGTTAATGTATCCTTTCATTATGCATTTGCTGCCGTGTGGCTACAGTCATGCAGCCATTTTGAAGCGACTCTATAATACGTATAGAACTAAATCTACATCCATACTACGCGAAGCTACCTCACGGTGTTTGAAGGAAGATTTGGGCACCATTGTCTCTTCGTTCTCCTAGTTCAATCGCGTATGATACGCGGAAAAGACGTTCGCCTGTATGACTGCTTGTGGGCACCAATCTCAATGATTTTATCCTTGCGATATTTTCGTGAGATATACGTAGGGTGAAGCACTATATTGGTGGACTGTTGAAGAAACTCTTGCTCTCGGAACTCTGATAGTAGGGCGTACTGCGATACAGAACGTCTCTCTTGCAACGTCTGCCACTGGTATTTTCCTATACTCTGACGCCTCCACGCTTTCTAAATCAATCTGTAACAAAGTGTGCTGCTCTCCGTTGGATCTTGTGGCTCCTGTTAACCCTATCTAGTACGGATCCTACACTGATTAGTAATAATCAAGCGTTGGTCGAATAAGTGATCTATAACATACTTACTTCGTTGACGGACTACGCTTTCTGCGGATTCTTCTAGGGAATCTGTCTGGCATGTGTCGAGCAACACACTACTGACGCTGTATTCCGACAGAATGGGGTTGTTCATCCTACTAGTCTGTATATTACCTTAATTTTTTATACGTGTAGAGCTAGCTGCTGATCACACCAACTTCAACGACCCCGCAGTTGATCGGATCTTACACGCAGTGCAAATAATACTTTACATAAGTACACCCACAAATACATGTCACAATTCTATTAACCGTGGGACCGGCAAACTTTAGAATATGACAATCAACACATCAAGAGGGATATTCACTGCTGAATGTTGTATCTACGCGTCAGAATGTTTGACGCGCCTCTGTTTGCGCTTGCGGCTGGAATGAGGTACGCCTTCCATAGATAAGGATTTATCTTCCTCACTTCAGCGGGAAGTAACCGTCTACTCAAGATAACTATCTCTGCTTCAGTGCTTCTCTTCCTCACATATCATATCCACGCCTAGTTTTCTGATACTAAACAACAGCAATAACTGAAGCTGCTCCACCAGTAATGTCTTTCACCTTGTCTACAAATAGTAACTGTTGCCGAACTGCAATGTTTCTTCCGCCGGTTAATAGGCCACAAAGTATCTAGTAAAGAATCAGTAGGAAGCAAGGAACAAAGATTCATTAAATGTTGTGGTTCAGACCTTTAGGTACTCCGTTTCTAGAATATTTAATTTCGGCAAGTAATGTAGGAGTGTATGCAACCTCCTGACATAACTCTTCAAAATTCAACTCTTCAAATACGCTGTGCAGTGTCCTTGTTTATCGATGTAATGTACGGCCATTCGTGGACAGCAGGCAATGTGTGGCGTATGAAACTTCGTATTGGTTCGGGAGGCGTGCTCGGGTAGCGTAATGGCTAACGTGACCGCTCGCGAAAAGCAGAAAATACGGGTTCCAGTTACGGTCCTCCACAAATGTTCACATACTAACTTTAAACTGTACAGATTATTCTGATCGATTGTCACAATTGCGAATACATTTCTTGTTCAAATGTTTGTAGAACTTATGGGACTTAACTACGGGGTCATCAGTCCCTAAGCTTACAAACTACTTATGAACTAGCTAAGACTAAAGACGGCACAAATATCCATGCCCGAGGGGGGATTCGAACCCCCGACCGTAGTGCCGTGCAGACCGTAACTGGAGCGCCTCGTCTCCTCGGCCACCGCGGCCGGCACATTTCTTGTATTCCAAACGATTCAACGGATAGAGTCCAGAGATGAATAGTTCAGAGTGGACGGAGGACAGTATGATTATAAAATGTTCAAATGTTCGTAAATCTAAGGGACGTAACTACGTTGGTCATAAGTCCCTAGGCTTACAAACTGCTTACACTAACTTAAAGTAACTGATGCTAAGGACAATATAAACACCCATGCCCGAGGGATGGATCGAACTCCCGACAGCGAATGGCCGCGCGCACCGCAGCAGGGCTCCTTAGTGCGCACGGCTATTCTGCCCCGGCAATATAGTGTGTGTGTGTGTGTGTGTGTGTGTGTGTGTGTGTGTGTGTGTGTGTGTGTGTGTGTGTGCGTGCGTGTAATGTTAACCATTACACCATCCGCGTACGCTCCTCTTCCGAAATTCCCATACTTCAAATATTTATTTGAAAGAGAGAAATAAGCAGTATCAAATGATACAAAAATGCCTGCAAAAATGACAGAAATCCGTGCAGCGTAGGATGTGATGAGTCTGTCTACTTACTAATGTTGTTCAAGAGCCTCACGATGGCCATAGAGTTTGTAAAGAACCTTAAACTGCGTCTCCACTTCATGTGGTGCTTTTCGTTACGAGCTCCAGGCTACAAAAACTTGTAAACATTTCGCAGACGCGACCCTGGCTTTCTGTCTCGCGTCACACGTGGCTGGTTACATACTGTGCGTCCTGGAATTGCTTGCAGACCCAGCATTTGTTAAGACGTACCGACTGTACAAATGTAAGTCTTAAACCCCACTGTAGAAGTGACACGGAAACGCAAGAGAGTGTAGTTAAGTCGTGGAAGGGCGTAACTGTTGTTGTAACTCACCATCTGACAAGGAGAGCACGCCTACTCGTCATCGCCGAATTAGTCCAAATTTATGGTACATGTAGGGCGTGGTGAGATATGAAAGTGCACCAAGTGGGAACTCCAGATGGCTAAGCGTTTAGGAAATCAAAGAAATTTTGATACGGATCTATCACCTTAACAATTGTCCCTCTGACAGTGTCTTTAGGAAGGGGTATTCCTTCAGCATGGCCTGATTGTCTAAGACTGCATGCCATTATCTTTATTTTCCTCTTGTTAATGCTCATTTTATACGCTCTCTTCAACACACTGTCCATTCCATTCAACTGCTCTTCCAGGTCCTTTGCTGTCTCTGACAGAATTACAATGTCATCAGCAAAACGCAGTGTGTTTATTTCTTCACCCTGAACTTTAATTCCTTCTCCAAATTTTTCCTTGCTTTCCTTCACCGCCTGCTCGATGTACAAATTGAATAACATCGGAGAAAGGCTGTCTCACTCCCTTCCCAACCACTGCATCCCTTTCATGCCCTTCAACTCTGACAACCGCTGTCTGGTTTTTGTACAAGTTGTAAATAACCTTACGCTCCCTATATTTTACTCCTGCTTGCTTGAGAACTTGAGTTTATTCCAATCAACATTTTCAAAAGCCTTCTCCACATCTACAAAAGCTAAAAATGATTTGCCTTTCCTTTATCTTCTAACATAAGTCTTAAAGTGAGTATTGCCTCCCGGGTTCCTGCGTTCCTCCTGAATCCAAACTGATCTTCCCCGAGGTCAGCTTCTACCAGCTGTTCCATTCTCCTGTAGATAATTTTTATCGTCAGGTCAAAAATTTAATAAAAATACAAAGTTGCGCTTATCTAATCTGAAAAGAAGAAGAAATCACTTCCCGAGAAGCTTTCATCAAACTACATTCCATTATACATCACCAGCTGTTTTCAGAATGTCAATCAAGTTTGTTTTTCTATGCAGACATTTAAAAAATGTAACTGCAAAAGGGTGGCGTTCATAACGTGCGCTAGATGAGATCAAAATTATTGCTTCCCCTGTTACTTCGATGAATATCACCCCGGTACATGTAATAGATAAATTGCAAAAGAATTGAAGTATCGATTTACATACACAACGTCACAAAGTACGCGTTAACAACAGCCCCTTTTTAAATGTTTGTAGTCCCTAATTGCATCCAATGCCCTTTCTTTTTTGCTTATATGAATTAATAAATTAACCTTTATGATGTTGCGGTTAATTGTATGTAAACGGCGTTTTGCGATGCTATCAATGCTATTGTTTGTGATTTGTCATGCTATAGATAGCTGATGAAATAATATAGGGTGTCCATTTAAAAACACATACGTTTGTGTTAAAAACACACATGCTTTCATTTCAGAATGTTTCAAAACACATACATTCGTGAGCCCCTGCCATACATTCATACCAGTGAAAGACTATTTACATTAGCTGTTGTTTTGTTGTTCCAGAGAGATTTTGGGTGCCGGCCGCGGTGGCCGAGGTGACTGAGGCGCTCCAGTCACGGTCAGCACGGCCACTACGGTCGGGGGTTCGAATCCCCCCTCGGGCATGGATATTTGTGCCGTCCTAGTTCGTAAGTAGTTCATAAGTAGTTTGTAAGTTTAGGGACTGATGACCCCGTAGTTAAGTCCCATAGACTATACAAACATTTGAACATTTGAACAACGCTGTGAGAAAAGGAAGAAAGAGTGAAAAACGTCAAGCTTCCAGTTTAAAAAATTGCCGTGTCTGCAGCACAACCGAAAACAAAAATTAAAGCACCAGTGCTTCCATAGGTTTAATTATGCGTTTGTCAATACGTCAGACAATAAGCTGTTGATGTGACGTTGCCACATCGTTTTACACATTCATTGCTGTATAAAAGTAGACCACACACACACACACACACACACACACACACACACACACACACACACACAGAGAGAGAGAGAGAGAGAGAGAGAGAGAGAGAGAGAGAGAGAGAGAGAGAGAGAGAGAGAGACTGACTTATATGACGTCAGGTTCGTTGGGTCGACACCACTCCTGCGTCTCTCGAAATACTTTAAACACCGTATTAAAAACATGACGTAGTCTTCCCGACAGACACCAGATCAATAACACAGGTCGACAAATTTTGACTCTTTGTCTGGGGTTTTCGTGAAAATGTGAATTTCTGACTAAATTGACCCTGCTGATCACAAATCTGCAGCCTGTTTCTCTGTAGCACGTCAGGGTTTTGCACCACCACTATCATCATAATATTCACCATTGTCTAACTCTGCGGGCAATGAAATTGGAAAGCAATTACAGGACAATGAAAACGAAGTGGAACAGTAAAGTGGTTAAAAAGAATTGGAAGAAAGGCATATTAATTATAAGAAGCAAATATTATGGCGGGCACTTACCAGGTAGAGGTATTACTTCCGTTTTCGTTTGCCCGTGAATGAACGCTTGATATCCTTCCTCTTGTGTGTCACTTCTCCTTCACGTGTGATGGACCAACAGTATTCATCCATCATGTTTATTCCCCAACGACCTTGATAACGATGTTCCATAGTTTTAAGTTCCTGATGAAATGGTTCACCATGTTCCTCTGATGTGTCAGCAAAATTTTCTTGAAAACTCTCTAAGTGTGAAATTAGAAAATGTAGTTTTAGAGAGACCTTGCATCCTAACTGTTTAAAGGACTGTAGCTTGTCTTCCACTATTTCCTTGTAATCAGGCTGCTTATTCTGGCCAAGGAAACGATGCACAACATTTTTTAAACTTCTCCAAGCTTGAAGTTCTATTTCCGTCATAGAATTGTCAAAGTGCTCATCAGACATCAACTTCCTTGTATCTGGTCCAAAAAGTACCCTTCTTTCAACTTTGCAGCCAAAAGATTTTGGAATCGTCTATACAGGTATTGGAAACAGTTTCCTGTTTTGTCCAGTGCTTTAACATACTGCTTCACGAGTCCTAATTTGATGTGCAGTGGGCCGGCCGCGGTGGCCGAGGGGACTGAGGCGCTTCAGTCACGGTCTTCACGGCCACTACGGTCGGGGGTTCGAATCCCCCCTAGGGCATGGATATTTGTGCCGTCCTAGTTCGTAAGTAGTTCATAAGTAGTTTGTAAGTTTAGGGACTGATGATCCCGTAGTTAAGTCCCATAGACTCTACAAACATTTGAACATTTGATGTGCAGTGGAGGCAATAAAATATAATCTGGATTAACCAAATGTTCATTCACTATGTTCTTTGATCCCATTGTCAGATTTTGCCTCTTAGGCCAGTCTCTCCTACTCCAATACTCATGATAAGTTCTCCTGTCCCATTCACACATATAGCAAGGCATCTTAGTGTACCCTGCTTGCTGTCCAAGAACAATGCCAATCACTTTAAAGTCACTACACACAAGCCACTGGTGTTCTTCGTACTTCACATTTTGTAGAAGTATTTTCATGATTTTGTATGTCTCTTTTAAATGTACTGAATACGCAATTGGAATTGATCCTAGGTCATTTCCAATATGTAGCAACACTGCTTTCAAACTTCACTTTGAAGAATCTATAAACAATCTCCATTGGGCTACTATCGGTGCCACACTCAGAATAGTCTGATTCACTGCTTTCTTACATCTGGTTCAGAGAATTCAAGAGAATCCACTGATGTTGGTGGAGAGGGGATTGGTAGCCCTGGGCCATGAGGAACAGGTCTGATTGCCGAATCTAAGTTTGGATACGATATGTTTTTCGTGTTTCTTCTGTTGTATCCCGTTACATTCGTCATTCAGAAGTAACAGTCATCAACATGATTCTTCTGTTCACGCCATACCCTTGGAATTGCGAAGTTCAAGCACTTTATTTTATCTTCCCTCCATTTCCTTAATTGCTCCACACATGTATGGCACACAATGTGTGGAGCAAATGACTTGTTCTGATCGCAGAGCTTCATGCCGAAATATGCAAAATATGACTTCTGCACAAATTTTATTTGTCGACGTCTTTCACGTATCACATAATTTCCACAGATATAACAAAATGTATCTGGGCTATTTACACACTGTCTCCCTGACATTTTTAACACACCTTCAGTGAAATACCACCACTCACAACAAAGCGCAAAAGCACCTTCTTGTAGCTGTAGCACTCACTGATTTCTGTGGCGATAGTGGGACGTCAGCTCCAAGCTCATAAGCCCCCTCTGCCTCACCTTCACACAAAAAATGCAGCGTTGCCACATTTCTGTAGTTGTGGAAACTGCTTAACATAGATTACGCAGCCAATGGTAGGTTTGGAGGGGGGTAGCTGTGCAGAAAAAATTTAGGTTGGTGGAAAAAAACTGGTGTTCTTTACTAAATTTGCACCCCTGAATGTGAAAATCGCACTTACTTTCCAAACCCCAGAATCCATGTCGACCTGTGTAATTGTATATATGCCCCCAACAGGCATTTGACAATCGCAATGCGGACGCATTAATACGCTCGGTCCCTTGCTATATAATGTCTATAATGTCCGAGCAATACTTACTAATGGCCAGGGGCCACTACCATCGTAATGTGCTAGAAGCTGCGAATTTGGAAAAAAATGTTCAAATGTTTAAGCTTATGGGACTTTACTACGGGGTCATCAGTCCCTAAAACTTACAAACTACTTATCATCTACCTTACACTAAGGACGGTACAAATATCCATGCCCGAGGGGGATTCGAACCCCCGACCGTAGTGGCCGTGCAGACCGTGACTGGAGCGCCTCAGTCTCCTCGGCCAGCGCGGCCGGCTGCGAATTTGGAGTGGATCGAAGTGTGCCTGGTGAGGCTAATTAGTTATGGCGACCGCTGGCCCGAAGCGGTAAACCTGGTTTCGAATCCCGGTCCAGCACAAATTTTCGACTTCGCCGTTGAAATTATTTCATTGCCCAGAATCGACCGATATGTTTAAACATTTCGAATTCGTCTTACATAATCTGGAGTGAATATTGAGTTAAATTTAATATTGGGAATATATAGGTCTCTTCTCATTATTCATTCAAATGCGTCAGATGAATTTGATTGTTTATTATCTACTGTAGATTTCCGAGGAAAAAGAGTGCAATGGCTTGGTTGTGAATCGTGCCGACATGTGTGGCGTTTTCTGCGTAATGATTGACGTAGTACGCCTAGTTGTGAAATAACCGCATGAGTATTCCACACAGTAGCAAATATTACTTTAATCGACCATTCCCAGTATCTGCAAAGAATACCAACGTGGGGCCGCTGTTGGCTTTAGCCAGTTGGACATAGACAATTGTCGGGACCTGCTTATCGGAGAGAGGAAAAGTGCTGCCAGAATTGAGCTGCTCTTCCCGTTGAGCTTCGCATTAAAAACAAAATGAATGCCTTTGTCGGCAGGTGAAATTTCATCCAAAACTGGCAGTTAATCCAGAAACACAATGCGGCCTGCGAAATGGGGTCTTCACATTCACCGGATTAGCATTTTCAAACCTTTCAGAGAGAAAAATCTATGAAACGTATCGATACTGACGGTACGTGTTATTTCCCACCGTCCACTCAAAACCTACTACTTGGGCCGTCACACACTGACGTCAAAGTCACAATGCACTCCAGAGACACTCACGCACTATGTAAGCAAACATAACAAGATCGTACCTAGCAATTACGCAGATTCTGTGGGGAAAAAAAGTGTCCGATTGGAAACTTTTTCACAATACGGTATTTGGTAAATGAATGGCACACACTCCTGCAACAAACACCACTGACATTATAATTTACACTACTTTGTGCCAATAGCCATTGCTCCACTTGAAAAAGTGTATGTTCGCACAAAAATACACTTTATTTGCATTATTAAAATCTGTATATTTGCGAACAATACCTTGTCTCTGACTGCCAATCCATTGTTACAACCGCAGCTAAATACCATTCTCAATATTTTCGGTGCAAGTTTTAGGTGATCCACCCTGTATATTTCTAAACTAGTGTAATACGGCGTTTGTTGCAAAAAAAGACCAAGGGGAGAAACGGTTTCGATTTAGCAGAAATACAGGAATACGTCAGGAAATAATGACCTTGCGAGTTCCCCTCATAGGATAGGATAGGTAAGGAGAGGAAACATACGTTTACAGCTTTTGTAGAGTTGGAGAAAGCTTTTGACAATGTTCACTGGAATAAACTTTCTCAAATTTTCAAGTCAGTAGCGGTAAAAAAAGGGTGGAGGGGACGAATTTTTTCAGAACTAATACAAAAACCAGAGAGCAGTTTTAAGAGTAAAAAGGGCATGACTCGGACGCAATTGTTGAGAAGGGGCATGACAGGTTTATAGCCAAACCCAATGTTACCCAATCTACAAAGGAAAGCTAGTAAAAATTTGGAGAAGGAATTAAAGTTCAGGGAGAAGAAATTTTGCGGTTTACCGATGACACTGTAATTGTCAGACAGCAAAAGGCCTGTAAGAACACTTCAGCGGAACGGACAGTGTCTTGAAGGGAAGTTAAAAGATGAACATTAGCAAGAGCAAAACAAGGGTAAAGGAATGCAGTGGAAGAAAATCAGGCGATTCTGAAGGAATTAGATAAGGAAATTAAACAGGTAGTAGTAGATGAATTTTATTTCGCAGTAAAATAATGGAAGGCCGAAGGAGAAAAGATAAAATATGTACAATTTCTATGGGAAGAAAAGAACACGTGAAGAAGTCACATTTAATGACATGGAATGTTTGCCAGGAAGTTTTTTTTTCTGAAGGCATTTGTGTGGAGCTTAGTTTTATACGGGAGCAAAACATGAACGATAATATAATATTTGTGAATACGGTGCTTGACGAATGCTGAAGGTTAAGTGGGTAGACTGCGTAACTAATGAGGTGGTATTGAACAGAATTTGGGAGAACAGAAATTTGTCACATCGTGATTAAAATGAGTGGTAGTTTGGTAGAACACGTTCTGAGACATAAAGGAATCATAACTTTAGCATTGGATGGGAGTGTATGTAGTAAAAATCGCAGGAGAAGACAGAGACGAATACACTAAGCAGGTTCAAGGGAATATGCGTTGCCGTTCTTATTCATAGATAAATACGCTGGAGGAGAATAGGGTAATGTAAACTGCATAAAACCAGTCTTTGGATTGAAGACCGCTCCAACACAAAGGGGTAGGTCAATGACGAGAGTAACTTAATGGAAACGGAACAATGGTTCAGTTTCCCTCAGGTATGGTAATTCAGCAAGGAGACGGAGAAATTAGGAATGATGTTGGCACACATAAGTATTTAACCAGACGTGAGACGATTAAAGCTCAGTTTGTAATGAGTTCGTGTAGTGATGATTGGATGATTTCGTGTGGAATTGTTGGACGTTAGACACCAGCTGGGATCGTGTTCGATGATGATGAGATAACAGAACATCCAGTCCCCGAGTGGAGAAAATCTCCAACCCAATCGGGAATCGAACCCGGGCCCGTTGCGTGGCAATCTAGCACGTAGTCCACTGGACAACGGTGGCGGACAGTTGGTATAGTAAGCAGAATGTTCGGATCGGAAGCTAAATTGTGCTATGCTAAGGAATGCGAAAGTTGTTCATATTTTATTATTTTTTTATTATTTAACATGCCCCATTACATAGTGATATTACATGTTTGATGGCTAGATTCAGGTGGTTACATCAAATATTTTTGCAAACACAAGTACAGTATGTAAGTTGACAGGGTTTACAATGGAACAAACAATTTTATACGTTAAGAAATCTTATTGAATTACAAAAATTGTAAAAGTCTGTAGTGAATTTATGTACTAAATCATATTTACTGAGGGGCTTCCTCCTCCTTCGGCAGCTAATTTTTTCTTGAGATGGTCCCTCTCTTTCAATAAATTGGAGCAGTCAAAAAGCACGTGGTCAATAGTTTGGACAGCACTGTTACATGTGCACGTTCCGTCTTCAATTATTTTGAACCGCTGATAGTAGGCTTTCAGTTTCCCATGACGTGTTAACATAGCTGTAAAATTCGGAGATATTTCAAGTTTAATCGTTAAACGTTGTTGGATCGTAGGAAAATACGGTTTAGTGCTACCCCCGTTCTTTGTTCTGTGCCACTCAATGTCCCATTTGTTCCTAAACTCTTCTCGAATTTTCTTCTTTACGGCACTTGTAGGTATTTTGTTATAGCGTATTGATTGTCGTGATCGAGCTGCTCTTTTAGCAAGGTTGTCAGCTAGTTCATTTCCCCATATCCCTTGATGTGCCTTAACCCATTCGAAATGCACCAGGCAGTTGTCTGCAACCTTCTGATTTTACATCTTATTTCTTCAATAAACAAGTTGTGGTTCTTCGGATTTCGCTAAGTCCAAAGTAATCCTGCTGTCGGTGTGAATTACTGCAGCTGTATCAGTATTCGAGAGATTATTTATGAACTGAAGAGCATTGAGGATGACAAATTGTTCCGTTTGATTGTTTGAGCATTCATTAGACAGTTTTAGCTGTATATGGTAAGTAAGCCTCTTATTTACAAATATTGCTATCCCTGAACCCACTCCGTCATCTGACTTGCTTCCATCTGTGTATACTTCAACAGCGTAGCTTTTGCTGACGTCCTTCTCAATTATCCTTGTAAAGTCTGCTGGGTGTGCCCAGCTTCTGTACTCTAGGGCGATGTCGATTGTCTGGCGTCTTTGGTTTTGACCAGGTTATAATATTTGGCTATTTCCTGTATCTTAAGTGTTATAGGCATGAGACCTGATAAAACACACAGTGCTTCGCTGGATGTCTTTCTGTAAGCTTTGACCATTTTTAAATTGATTAACCGTTGGACTCTATTAATTTTGGTACGGTTGTATTGTCGCTCCAGTGCGTCTATCCACATCGGTGAGCCGTACGATAATATAGGCAGTATTGCTACTTTATAAATAGTTTGCAGTGCTGTAGCCCGCAGACCCCAGTTGAGTGTAGCAGCTGTTCATATTAGTCGTGCAATATTGAACCGTATCTGCCTAAACATAGGTAAGTGCAATGATAGCTGTACTTAGTTAAGTTTTCGTTTAACAATTACAGAAAGAGCCTCAAAGTATCAGAAGCCAGAAATAAACACGTGAAGGCTGAGACAGGCTTGTAGAATGGTGCACGCTTGTAAGGTGTGATAACTGTAAAGTGCGGTGTCTGGAGCCATAAAACACGGCCGGGGACACGAGCTGTGCCGTCGCGGGTGACCCAGCAGCGCTGTTTGTTATGGGGAGCGTGGCGCCGCCGCTGTCTTTTTACAAGACGTCGCTGACGGCCACATATTTGTCTTCGGCTAGTTTATTTTCTCTAAGGGATTGTTCCGCTACGTAGCAGACTCTAACTTGAAAGCAGCTAGTACGACGATTAAAGAGTTGTTCCTCTGTGTTCTCCGCCTCTATCATTTGATAGTAGCAATATTCTGTCACGTCTGACGTACAGTTGCCGGAATCGTAATTCATTCTTTTTCACTTCAAATTTTACTAGACATCTTAATTGCCATGTTTTCCTCTAATTCCACGTGCTTACTATGTCTCTGGATAGTGAGATCAGATACAGCAACACTGTTCATTTTCATCAAAATACATATTGGAAAATGTCGACGACGTACCCCTTTCATAAATGACATCTTGATACGAGACGGGCAGCGGTGGAGTAGCCGAGCTGTCTAAGGCGCCTCGCTGCGGAGCGCGCGGTTGCTCACCGTCGGAGGTTTTGAGTCCTCCCTGGGGCATGGCTGTGTGTGTTGTGCTTAGGTTAGTTTACCTTAGTTAAAGTAGTTTGTAAGCTACGGACTGATGACCACGTAGTTTGGTCCGATAGATTTAAAAACATTTGAACATTTTGGCCCATTTTAGGTTACGGTAGTAACACTAAAAGTGGGCCTTTTCGATCGTCTTTGGACAGCTCGAAATTTAATTGAAAAAACGGCTTAACTATTCATCTGACCGAATTTGTAGAGGAGAAAATTCTCTACAACTTAACTCCCTTATGTTTTTTCATCTATAGTATCGTTTGAGACATGTGCAAAAATAACGGAGATTTGACACCCTCTATTGAATTAACGAAAACCAGCCGTTCGGAGATATCACGTCTCATTCCACGCGTATTTGATGATTTTCTTATTGTAACTTACACCTTGTCATTTCAAAGCAACGGCACCCTGAGGAATTAACAAAAACACATCGTTCTTCGTACGATAAATGATAATCTAATGTCTACAAATGCCATAGAAACATCAGTTAACAACTGTCATCAATACTGTGAGATCAAAGAACTCTTGTTTCGATTTATAGTCGTAGCGTAGTGGGCAAAGTGCTGGACTGTGACGCGAAAAGGTCGGTGGTTCAAAACCCACCACTACCTAATTTTTTTCTCTAAAAGGGTTTCACACGCTCTATTAATTAATTATTATTTAGATTATTATTTTGGTCCAAAATGTTTGCAAAAACTTATTATCGAAAGTGGGCCGTAAAACACGTCAGTGCGATTTTTTTGATACGAGACGGATATTTTTCTCGCACTAATATTCAGCAAAATATTCCCATGTAGCAGTTTTATCCGTTTTAGCGGTAATGGCAGTTCCCGTATTGTTTCGTAAAGGTTTTGCGTTTTAATACAAATAAACAATCCCCGAGACGGATTTTCGTCTCGAATATGTCAAAGGCAATGATAAATCGGAAGAATAGAATTAAAATTTGTGAGGCAGCCGGGAATAGAACCCGGACCTCCATGCTTACTAGGCATACGCCTTACCGTTAGACCACCACACCACTAACGATTAAGGCGCCTCGAAATTATCTAAGTACGATTTTCCTCCACGTCACAAACTTTAATTCAGCTTCTGTGTTCCAAAGTGGTGCCGCGAACAGTAGTGGAAATTACCTTTGGAACACAGAAGCTGAATTAAAGTTTGTGACGTGGAGGTAAATCGTACTTAGACTATTCCAAGGCGCTTTAATCGTTAGTGGTGTGGTGGTCTAACGGTAAGACGTCTGCCTAGTAAGCATGGAGGTCCAGGTTCTATTCCCGGCCGCCTCACAAATTTTAATTCTGTGCTTCAGATTTATCATTATTGTTTTGCGTTTTGTTACATTACTGACATTAAAAATTACTGGGAGTAAAGTCATCGTTTGATTAACCCTTTGATGAATAGTGGGAAATCTGTGTCTTAAACAAAGAAATGTATTTCACTGAGTTTACCGGGATATGTCCCTCATTTCTAAGGTGCCGCGAGCAGATGTTTAATACATAAACTGTTCGGAGCCAACAGACTCATCGGCACCTGTAGTTGGATCCACGAAAGATAAGGGCTAGACGACATCTTGGTTAGCTTGAAGCGACAGTTGGAATACGCATATGTACGTGCTTTGCGCCTGAAGAGACATTGTAACCCGCAAATTGTGGATCTGATGGCTTAGCGAGAACTCGCAACAAATTGACTAAAATTCACCGAATAACTCGCTACAATCAAAGTTTGAAAATGCCAAGACAGTCGCAGCAGAGCGTTCAGCTCTTCACTGAACGCTCATGGGCTATCAACGAATGCTTGACGTAGATGCGCAGACCGAGCCTAAACTCGACCACCGTCGTTGGTAGTTCCAACTATAATACGTGACATATCGTATTTATTATCTTCTTAAATTGTTTGCTAGAAATAGATTTCTACACGTATTGATCCATAAAAAAAACTTTTAGATTTGTTCAACGGTTTCGCTTTATCGCCATTGTGTGTAGTGAATTTCTATTCAGGTCTTTGCTCGTGTTTGTGTCTATTTTTTATTCTGTGCTGTAGATATATTCGACTAGCGGTTGGCAGTTGGCTATTGACAGTGGGCGTTACAATAGTAGTTTTTCATGAGCTGTTACTGTCATAATGGAGGAGTATGTGACTACATTTTTTCACCTCGCTTTTGTAGGACAGCCGCCAACAGGGAGAAATATAAAGAGAAGGAAAAGGCAAGCAGTCATCCCCCCCCAAAAAACAAACCAGGGGTTAGCGGAGTTCGTGAGGTGAACTTCTATCCAGTTGGAAAACACTTTCCAGCAAGAACCACAGGAGGCGCTGCAGACAGTGGAGTACAATGCAAGAGATGAGGATAAATTTCACATGTACACCTACTGCAAAATACCAATATGTATTCAGCCAAGTTTTGGATTTTTAAATAAAGAGCATAATCTGTAAATAAATAAATTTGACATAATAGTGGTACATACTTTCTTTTTCCAGATCTTTATCTGTAGTAAAAATGGTTCCCGCAAGTTATTCCTTCTCCGGTCTCGCTTAAAATGATAAAACGTAAAGATATGGTGAAAGTTCCTGGCGGATTAAAACTGTACCGGACCTGGATTGGAACCCGGGCCCTTCGCCTTTGGTCGGTTAGAGATTTACCGACTGAGCTTCCCCAGCACACCTCGCGGTCCTTTCTCCCAGCTTTACTTCCGCCAGTAATTCGCCTCCTATATGAATGGTGTCCTATTGGACACGTCCGAAAGAAAACACACTATTGACATAAAAAGCCTTAAAATTACGTATTTGATATATTCAAAAATGTCGTCAGTTACAGGGCATTAAAATAAAGAAAAAAAGAAGAAAATAAGAGCTGGGCCGGGATTCGAACCCGGTTTTACCACTTCGGATCAGCGGACATGTCCGGAAGAACGGACAACATGCCTATAACCGCATGTATGCCTCCAACAGACAAATGGCAATTTCAGTAATAAAAGCCCTATCCCTTGCGCGAACAGTCGAAGCTACGAGTAAGGGTAAGTAATGGGGAGGGAACACTACAAACGTAGCGTGCGGTAAGGACGGGAAGCGTGTCTGGATAGCCCAAATAAAGAGAGAAACAACTGCCAAGAACAAAGGAAATTCAGAGACAGGGCTGAACTCAGTACCTATTCCAGCTACTACTGTAATATGCGTAATTCTCATTACATCAGTTAAGAGAGGGTAAAACGAAATCGACAGGCATTAACTTGTTGGGATGTCTGTACTCTAACCGATTTCGTGTTAAACAGGATTAAATTATTAGGCGACTAAGAAATCATTTGCTTTACTTGTTCCTTTATCGAATACACTTGTGATGTACCTTTGAACGGTACAAAATGATAAAAAAATGCGTACGATTAAATCAATAATCTTTGGGACGAGACTTGAAAATGAACATATAAATTAAGCATTACTGCACTGAAATTGAAGTGATTTAACTGGACCAAAATATAGGACCATTTGTTCAGGCACTTTTTACGAAACATGTTAACAAAGCTTATTATTTGAATCTAATATATAAAGCAGAGTGTCCGTATGTTTGTACGTATTGCATACGAATTTACAGTTTTGTTCCAATCTTTAAGAAATGTTGTACACGTAATCTTCAATCCATGAGAACGGTCGCCGTAAATTTAAGAATCACGTGCGATATATAGTTCACAAGATATGACGTCATAAACAATGAGATGCGCGAAAAACTGCTGCGTTTAGCGACAATGCTGCTCATATTCTCCTAAACCATTGGACCTATTTCAACTAAATTTGGTACACACATTCCTTACATAATAAAACATTTGCTGTAGTCGTACGAACCACGTACGACACATGGTTCAGGAGGTATAACGATAGAAGTTGCATGAAACTCAAATAATGGGACGAGACTATGAATACAGTATATGAGAATGACAGTACTTAGCGACTTGGAACAAACATTAAACTTCAAACCTTTATTAAAATTTTTCTCGCTGACAGTCATAGCAAAGTGATGAAAGGAATAAAGTTTCTCGCTTACTACTTTTCCGCTGTTTATTGAGTAAAACTGCGGCGTTCGGTATGACATCACATTTTATAATTTGTACACTACAAATTGCAGCCGCAGGAAGATAGTACACACACACACACACACACACACACACACACACACACACACACACACAGAGTTGAATGCACCTTCTAAATTGTATCACAGTACGACACGTAGTTCATGAGATATGAGCACATAAATAGTAACGTTCATAGAAAACCGCCCCATTACGCACAAAGTTTTAATCTCTTACTTCTTTACTACTAATTGTATTCTCGAGAGATTTTACAGACATAAAGCCCTTACACAAATGAATAGATATCTGAAAAAGGGCAGAAATAAATACCCGGGTATCGCCGGGTTTTCAGCTAGTTTATAATAATTCTTAGGATAAGTGTTGCAATTTCTTATTTAACGTGTCACATATTTTATCCACGTTTAGTAGTTTAAATTTCAATGGCATAAGTAATCTTACTTTAGTTCTAAACCTTGAACACTCATCATCTTTAAAAATGAAATAACTCTGTAAAATGTCACAGCCGTTTGTTAGCACCTGACGATGGCGAAAGTGCCGAAAAACAATTCGTCAAATAATAAAAATGTTTGGTTTCTCTTGGACCTGCAGCACTACGTCATTTAAAGACATTATGCAATAAATCCAAAATGCTGCTTTAATTATTATTATTAGTTATAACTATATTTAAAGCAGCATTTTGGATTTATTGCATAATAAAAATATTGTAGAATATTGCACAATTGTCTTGTTTCATTCAAAATCAAATGATTATTCTTAAGTAGCCGATTAATAAATTAATTTAAATATTAAATTTGTTCTATTGTCTTCAATAGTTCTAAATATCAGGTTTATATGTACGTGTGACGAAAATATAACAAAAAACTGAATTTTACAAATGTTTACTCTTTGGTGAGATCTTTTTCTTGTCCTTGAAGCGTTTGGTTATAATTAGATACAACCAGAAACACGTTTTAGGTAATTTACTGTAGTCCAGTGTAAGAGTGGTGCTTGTTCATTTCAGTTTAAAAAAGTGAAGAACTTAGATGAAATTTTAGTTTTCACGCTAATGGAAGGATATAGTGAAAATAAGACTAAAAATATTTGGGTCCCATTATAGGTCCTTTCTAGCATTTGGTAATTTCTGCTTGAAACCTTGTAATATTTTCGGTTTTACGTTTGTGCCTCGTGATTGTGTGTTTGTTTCCTTTTTTTGGATCATGAGTCTCCGAAGCGCACATAAACGGTCCCACGTGCTTCCTGACGAATCATACATAATCGGTAAGTATATTTACCTTCGTGGAAGATCTCTTGCCACTCAGTGTCAATGAACAGCAAATATTCATATGCCAATTACCACAAACTGCTTCTTTTTTAATCGGCTTAGTAGCTAAGATAACTTGAATAGTTGAGATTGTCGGTGACGCATCTAGGAAGCGGAATGACCTTGTGGATCCTTCTGAGCTGACGCAGTGGTATGAAGCGTGTCACTTTCTACGCCGCTGGCGTACTCCTGCGAAACCTGAGAAGTTTCCTTAATGGTGAGCTTTCTCATTTGTTTCCTCGGCATTTGGAAAACAGAGAAGAGAAGCTGCGTCTACGCTTCCACTGCTTTGTTCTCGTGTAATATAATTATTTCAGATTGCAGGCGCGCGTCGTCTAAACTTACATACTCGCTTTAAACTTGCAACCGACTGATTATCGACTTCGTTATTAGCCATATTCTGCTGACAGTCTTCATATTGCATTGACTAGCTCGTAAGTCAGCTGCACGAAGCGCCAGGACTCTGTTCTTCAACAGCATGAATAGAAGGACTCAGTTGCTGACTTCGTCTGCCACATGAAACTGACTTTTTTTCATTTTTGTAGATGACAGTCGTGAATTTTTAAAGATTTCATCAAAGGACTGCGGAGCTGCGCCTGTCAACGTGGAATTATTGCGCGTCCTACACAGTAATTGTGCGCAAATCAGAGCCGGGAGCGCGGAACTTTCTTTGTCCATTGTCGGCTTGCTTATTTGCGCAGCGTCGACAGATAACGTAAACCCCTTTTGCTGTCTGTGTTATTTTTTTCACGTCCCAACACGAAAGAGCTCAGCTACAAAAAAAAAAAAAAAAAAAAAAAATTTCTTCGGCGAGAGGGAATTATGTTGCGGAATTCCGGAGTAAATGACTGGTATCTTTTGTATCTGCAATAATAAACTGTCGGTCCTGAGCCGGAGTATATGGGGTGCAGCCAAGACTGGAGTGCGTCATCTCTCTAGGGAAACTGGCATCAGTATTCCAGGCCGAAATCACTGCCATCGGGAAGTGTGTGGAGGAGATTTTGCGTAGGTGCTACAAAGACCGTAGCATCTATATCTATTCAGACAGCCAGGCAGCCCTGAGATCACTGGCAGCTCCTGCAACAAGGTCTAAAATTGTTGCAGAATGTCACAGGGTTCTGGTGGAGCTAGGGGAAAGCACTAGAGTAAATCTATTGTGGGTCCCTGGCCACTCGGGGATCGGTGGCATCGAACATGCCGACAGATTAGCCAGGATGGGGGCAGAGACTCCATTTATTGGACCGGAACCTGTCCTGACAATCACCAAGGCAACGATCAAATTGGAGCTACGTAACTGGCTTAGAAGACAGCACGTAGAATATTGGACCAAAGTCTATCAACAAAAACATGGCAAGGTAATGATGCCAAAGCCATGTTTTAAAAGAAGCTCTGCAACCCTGGGTCTGAACAGGATAGAGATTAGACTCATGGTTGGATTGCTGACAGGCCATGGGAATTTGAAAACACACCTACGTACATTGGGTATAACAGAAGAGGACCCTAAATGTAGGATCGGTGATGACGGCGATGAAACTGCATCACATCTAATCTTCGAATGCATTGTGTTGGAGAGTAGAAGGCACAGAACATTTGGGACAACCAGACCCGAAGAAATTGTGTCTAATAAAGAACTGGTAAAGGGACTCCTTGCACTGTTCAAGGGCATTGGTTGGCTTTACTAGATATACAGGGAGCGATACCGCACAATAAACTTAGTTTCGGTGCGGGCAGTGGCGGGTTGGACCAAGACTGTTTTGGCTTCCCTGAGAAAATCAATCAATCAACGGTAATCGAAAAAATACGAAGCTCGCAGCTGAATGAAAATACCTGAAACGACTTACCACGCCCATAACTGTCCACACGATACAATCAGCGACTCCAGTGCCAAACACACAAATATAGTCTATTAAAAACTGGACATATGAGTCTTCCTGAAGTTTCCGCGATCCTGATCAGAATTAAAAACACAGGGAGGTGGCAGGGACTCTAACTCTAAACATTGATATTAAGATCGGCTGCGGGCTCTAAACCGTCATAAACAGCTTAAAAGCGTTGTCAAGACTTAAGTTGCAGATTTTCATTCGATAACTATTTTTGATTTGTTTTTAATACTCAGTTTTCCGTACGAAGCAAGAACACTTCCTCTAGGAAGGAAGGAAAGGTTAAATTATGTTCGACTCCACTGTTACAAAAACGGTAGGATAAGTTTCATTTTGTTAGAATTAAAATTTATTTCTTACGTTAATTGAAATTAACCCTCAGTTTAGTATGGAATTGAAATTTCTACAAGACCGCTATTGTTCAAGAAGTGAAAACCGTCGCTGCGAACATTTAACCCTTTACGATTAGAATTAAGTTGATCATTTTATTGTGACGAGTTACGCAATTGCCACAATACATTGTTGATTTCTGATTAAGTTTGCTTTCCAAACTTTTCATCATGAAGTGGGAGGAAAACACATTTATGAGTAACAGCAGAAATTAAGACAAGGATCCGTTGTGATCGCTGGAGATGAATTGAAAAATTGGACTAAATCTTGTGAGAACTGCACATTTTACGAAAATTTCGTACTGTAACATCAAATAACACTCAAAGGAGCACGATACTTCACGTAGTTTTGCTAAGACAAGCGAAACAGTTGATTTGACATTGTTCCATCTCTTGTCCTCTGTCGTCACTGTATTACAATCGACTAGATAGCTGCTGAGAACTGGAAATGTCTATTACATGACTCTCAAAAGTCCACAATGCATTCATCTCTAGTTTTTTATTGGGATTTTTCTGGTATTATTGATGTGGCTTTTCACAAATTAGCGGAAGTGTCGTTTACTGTTCTATACCTACATCGTATTGATTCATATTGTTTTAATGATAAAAGGAAACAAACTATTGCAGTATTGTGTCGAAGCTTGGATTATCATGATTTCCCTTTTTCTTTAAAATTACGTTTGGTAACGCAGTTGCCTGTTTGACAGTATCAGTATTTACCGAAATTTCATTGACTGTCCTGTAGATGACGCAAATAATAACTTGGCAGTTTTAGAAAATTTGTACTTTAGACACTGGTTCACTGTATGAAGTGAATCAGCAAAGGCAGTAGTCCGCCTTGCTGGAAGGGGAAAAGAGACTAAACAAAGCTGGAAAGTATTGTTTTCCTTCCAACCTGGAGAATCGCTCTGCAAGCGTAACTTCGTACAGTCCTTCCAGCTGCTATCTGCATGTTTCCCGGTTGACACGTTTCATTTCCTACGACTCACTGAGTTCTCTCCCCCCTTTTTTCTTTTCTCTTTTTTTCTCACGGTGATACGCATAGGAAATGGGAAAATCTGAATTGCACATGGGACTCTTCCCAACAGATGCCTGTGCGGCGAGCATGGTTCATTTTAATGAAGAAAAAAAAAAAGAACTGACAGACCACTTCGTTGTTAAAGGTGGTTTCCAGAAATACCCACGTCTGTCGTTGCATGTGTACTCTACTACTGTGATAACAGGTTGTGGATTTTTTAGCCATTAGGCATAAAAATAAAAATCAATAGTGAAAATGCTATTTGCGAGTATACAACAGTGATTTCATTAGAGAAGACGTTATAAATGCCTCATTATGGTTAGGAAGCTAGTTCGTACTTATGTGGCAATACAGCTATTTATGTATGATTAGCTATTAAACGAAGCTAATAACTTATCTGTTAGTATTTGTCTCCTCTGTTATGTAATGACTTACATAATTACTGATTTACATTGAGTGCATCAGAGTTGCGTCCGTTGTCACAACAACTCCTAGTTCACTGAATTTTATATTTACGCTGATCTCACAGTGAAATTCTCTAGTTTTGTCACGGTGTCTGATATTTCGGATTGTCAGTCGATCTGTCACCAATTCAGCATAACGCTGTAAGAATTTCGAGAGTCCCTTGATTTAATATAGTTTCATGAAATTCAGAGGTATTCACAAAATTAGTTCATGAAAATGTTGTACCATGCGACGGCGGAAGGAATAGATATCGTGACTATTTATTGCAGCTGTTATTGTGTAACTCTCCTTGACCGTCTTTTGAAAGTATAAATACCTATAGTCTGTGGAGAAAAGTTATTTTATACACTATAGTAGACACAAACGTAGAACACATCTTTAATCACGACCATTTTCAAATATAAATTTTCTATACTCAAAATACATAACTCTTAAGCGGCATATGGCGGAACATGTGTGAGTGAGATGCATTGTCATTCTCAGTGTGTATGCCGAAGGTTGTTATAATTTCAAAAACTTAGACGCCTAAAACTATTTTCTGGGCTTCTATCAAGAAGCGTGTATAATAAACTTCTGGTTCGGCGCCACTGTGGTAGATTGTAAATAAATTTCCATCAGAGAAAAATAGGATTACGGCAGTTTTTCTTCCACTAGTTATCGTGTTAATACCGCTACATATACATCTACATGGGATACTCTGCAAATCACATTTAAGTGCCTGGCAGAGGGTTCATTGGGACACCGTTATACTATTTTATCTCCCATTCCATTCTCGAATAGCGCGCGGGAAGAATAAACACCCGAATCTCTCTGTTCGAGCTCTGATTTCTCGTATTTTATTCTGATGATCATTTCTACCTATGTAAGTGGGAGTCAACAATATATTTTCGCATACGGATGAGAATGTTGGCGATTGCAGTTTCGTAAGTAGCCCACGCCGCAGCGATAAGCGCCGTTGTTGTAATGATTTCCATCCCAGATTCTGTATCATTTCCATAACGCCCGTCTCCCCTATATCGTGACAACACGAAACGAGCTGCCCTTCTTTGGACTCTTTCGATGTCCTCCGTCAAACCCACCTGATAAGGATCCCACACTGGGCAGCAATATTCCATAAAAGGGCGGACAAGCGCAATGTATGCAGTTTCTTTAGTAGTTCTGTTGCATGTTTTAAGGGTTCTGCCAATAAAACGCAGTCTCTGATTCGCCTTTCCCACGACATTATCTACATGTTCTTTCCAGTTTAATTCTGAAGTAATAGTAATTCCTAGATATTTTGTGGAGTTTACGGCCTTCACATTTGATTGATTTATCTTGTAAACAAAGTTTAGCGGATTTCCTTTCGAACTCATGTCGACGACTTCACACTTCTCATTATTTAGAGTCAACTGCCAATTCTTACACCATACAGATACCTTATTCAAATCGTTCTGCAATTGGTTTTGATCTTCAGATGATTTTACTAGACTGTAAATGACGGCGTCATCTGCAAACAACAGAAGAGAGCTACTTGGATTTTCCCCTAAATCGTGTATGTAAATAAGGAACAGCAGGGGACCAATAACACTACCCTGTGTACGCCCGATATCACTTCAGTTTTACTCGATGCCTTACCATCGATTACTACGAACTGTGTCCTCTCTGAGAGGAAATCCCCTATCCAGTCGCAAATTTGGGGCGATATACCGTAACGACGCAATTTGATTAAAAGCCGTTTGTGAGGTACGGTGTCAAAAGCCTTCTGGAAATCAAGGAATACGGAATCAATTTGCGAACCCTTGTCGATAGCACACATCACTTCGTGTGAATAAAGAGCTAGTTGTTTCGCATGAACGATATTTTCTAAATCCATATTGACCTTGGGCGAATAGATCATTCTGTTAGAGATAATACATAATATTTGAATACAGGATATGTTCCAAAACCATGCTGCAAATTGAAGTCAATGAAATAGTCCTGTAGTTTAATGGGTTACTCCTACTGCCTTTCTTGAATATAAGTGTGACCTGTGCAACGCTGATCTGTTCCAGGAGAGAAAAAAAAACCTTCCATAACAAAGAATACCTCGTACGTTCTCTTGCGACTTCCTATCGCATGTAGGTATTGTTTATCAGCATAATCGTGAATGAAACAGACTAGGCTACATTTAATGTTCTGCTTTAAACAATTTATAAATTTTTAGTTGGATCCAAGAGCTTGTATCGCGAGGTAATTCTTGAGTGATGCTAAGTTGTTGTTGTTGGTTTTTGTAAGGGACTAAATGATGCTAAGTATTCGACACACTTGCCAATGCAATTTATTGCGTGCTTTATGATTTCTGAAAATGGGATTAAAAAGCGTAAACTTAGGTAATGCATTCGAGAGGACTAGGGCGCCAATCACAGTGTTGCCATTTTTTGTTTTTCGCAGTTCACTGAAATCATTTAAAGAAGAAGCCGAAATACTGCTTTTGAAAGAACACGATCGATTACACTGCGAAATCTTGAGCTTCTGCTCACCCTGTAACGACCTCGTTAAACTTCGTTTTTCCTTTCCCGGGACTACTAGAAACATGATAAACACCTTTTCTTTAAGGTGTTACAGCATCACTCGTACGGAACGGTGCGTTGTGCTGTGTGTTCACTGAACACAACTAGCACCTCCCCGTCACTTCCAGTGGTGTATCAGGCGCTCAGACAAACACGCGTTATTTGCTATATTCGTTTACAGCAGGCGTGAAAATAAACACGCCGTGTAGCAGCTGAGGCGCGGACCTGATAAGCTTTCCAAACACGGAGTGTCTGAGAGCGGTGGATATTCGCAGGCAGATGGCTGCGGTGTGCGGTGCAACTGTCAGAAGCTGAGAAGCTGAGGAAAGAATAGATCTACGTTACTGCAAGAATATAAGATGGGTGAGCATGGTTAAGAACAAAAAACGGTCGTACTTAGTCGTTAAATGATGTAGGACAGACGCGCAGTCTCTAGAATGTCAGTAATTTGCCAACTGCCTTGGTGGTTTAAAACGTAATTTCGGTCATTTGATAGCTGTCACGTCACACCTCCAAATTTGATGTTTCTCGATAAATAGAAAGTTGTTGACCGGTGTTTGGACGAAAGAGATTGAAATAGTGTTTTCCGTTTTCAGTTAGTACGAATATAAAGAAAGAAATGCAGTTAACCCAGTTGAAATCCTGTAGAGAAATTATTGCAAATCTGTTGATAAATCTACCGTTCCTGATGTTCAAAGAATTAAGCTTCATGCCATTATTAAAACATTCTTAATATAGTTAATATGTGATACGATGCGACGAACAGCAAACTTGGTAGAAGCGTTTGAGGGATGAAGAAGGTAAACGTTCGGAAAAATTGATTTATCGAAATACGGAAGTGAGACACGTGGTGTTATTGGTGGACGTCAAATATCTTGCAACACGAGCAATAAAAGGCCTGCCATGACGCTCACGTTCATTGTACTCAGACGTTTCCATAGTGTGTGATAATACCGCCATCATGGTACACTGATGTTACTGTTTCACATGGCCGCGGTGGAGTAGCCGAGCGGTCTAAACCGTCTCGCTGCGGAGCGCGCGGTTGCTCGCCGTGGAGGTTAGAGTCCTCACTAGGGCATGGGTGCCTGTGTGTTGTTCTTAGGTTAGTTTACCTAGGTTTAAGTGGTTTGTAAGCTACGGACTGATGACCACGCAGTTTGGTCCGATAGATTTACAAACATTTGAACATTTTGTCTCACATGTGAACTTCAGTACTGCCGCGTGGGAGTGGCCGCGTGGTCTAAATCCACTTTTACACGACGGACTCTGTCTCAGTTGACTACTCGGGACGAGTGGGTCTACTGCAGCTCCCCTGGCGTGCTACTCCCGTATATGTCTCGCCTGTCTCGAGTAGTCGTTTTCGTTTAGACGTTGACACCAAAACTGTTAAGTTTGTCTACTATATAGTTTCGTGACGGAATGAAGTGAGGTTATGAGGACACTCTTTACATGAGAGCAGGAAAAGCACAAACAAGTTTATTAATGATGAAAAGCAATTCATAGGTGTTCTCTTCAATAGTCATGAACCATATTTTGTACCGAAATAATAGGAAAAGTGTCATTCGAACTTTCGAAAACTTACACATTTATTTGCTGAAGAAATGTTATACTGGCAAACACAAGAAACAATGAAACTTTCTGGCAGATTAATATTGTGTGCCGGAACCGGGACTCGAACCTGGGACCTTTGCCATTCGCGGGCAAAGGTCCCAGGTTCGAGTCCCGGTTCCGGCACACAATTTTAATCTGCCAGGAAGTTTCATATCAGCGCACACTCCGCTGCAGAATGAGTTTCATACAAGAAACAATATTGAAAATACAGTAAAAAGCGACGATTTACTTTAGTTTCCATACCTTGTTTTCTTGCTAACGGTCAAAATAACATGGAAAATAATTTTCTCATCTAATAAATTTGACTCTTCTGTTGATATAATTTTCGGCAAGACACGTTTATATATTTACGCTCATAGTGTGGGCTTTTTCCCAGTAAAAAGAAATATTTTTCTGCTTGCAGATATTTCGAATTTTCTGTAAAAGAAAACTAGTAGAAAAAACAAGATTAGACACTGGTGCAACTTTTTCTGTGTGATGAATGCACAACGCAAACAACAGAATAAAGTAAAAGAAGATCCGAAAGTATTTCTGTGATATGAATGCGTTCGAACAAAACATGTTAACTTCCGATGTTAGCAGACGCCACTAAAGTTCCTTGCTTCTGCGCATTCTGCAGCACACTCGAAAATTTAGAACTCTACACTCGACACAATCTATAGATCATTGACGTCATAGACGAACTCGCGATGTGGTTGGCTGCTGATTTACACGTAGACACGAAAGGCGCATGCACTTAAAGTAATTAATTTTCACCACAAAGTAGATGGTGTAAAACGGGCTTAAGGCATCATAATACGTACTTGGCTGTTGCCCCGCCGGAGGCTCGAGTCCTGTGTGTGTGTGTGTGTGTGTGTGTGTGTGTGTGTGTGTGTGTCGTTATATTTGCTGGAACGCTACTTTTCACGGCCTCGCGTGAAGTAGCATGTGTGTATGTAATAGCGCACCGTTATGTCCGTGAACTTTGCCCTATGTCGGCACGAGGTCCTGCGTCTGTCGGGCTCTGATCTCTCGGAAAAAAGCTGGTACTTCGAACACGCATCTGTACATTAAATAAATAAAATATCCTGTTGTCACATCCCTGATTGCACCTGTCAGTTTGAAATCTGTGTCGTTTCGTCAAAGTTTACGTCAAAACTACGCTCTAATGCCCTTGCTTCATTTATCACAACATTGCAGACCCTCAGCACACGACACTTCATTCTGCACAGTCAGCCTTCCAAATAAACACCAGAAAATACACCAAGCGACGAATGGTGTGTGTGTGTGTGTGTGTGTGTGTGTGTGTGTGTGTGTGTGTGTGTGTTTGGGGGGGGGGGGGGGTTTAGAGGTGGCCGTGGTGGGCTATCGGATGGAGGAACTAGATACCAGCCTGGAGGGCCCGGATTAATTCCTCGATAGGGGCGTGGATTCTTCTCGTTCCAATCCCTCCAGGACTGCTGTCAGATGACTACGAGGAATCTTTCCCGGGGGTAAAAGGCAGCCGGGACGATATGGCGCCTCCATCCTTCCCTTATTGCCGCGGTGGAGAACACACTCCAGATGCAGTCAGGCCAATTGCCTGTTCTCAAACTTCAATTTCACCTTTATCTTGCACTTTATTAAATTCCCATGTGATGTGGGTTTATAAAGGGTACGAAATTCACTGTTGGCAACCTAAAATACACCACCTTGAAGGAAGCTAGAAAAATGAGGTGAAATTCGCAACAGCATGCGTTTGCGGCAACGAGACACACACATGACTAGCGTTTCAGCGCGGGCACTAAAGGGATAAAAAACGGTCTTGTGGATGCACTGGAATTGTTCTTTCGTGCGACTGCTCTGCATAAGCAGATTCAGTATGAAACTTCCTGGCAGATTAAAATTGTGTGCCGGAACCGTGACTCGAACCTGGGACCTTTGCCTTTCGCGGGCAAGCGCTCTACCGTGTGAACTATCCCGGCACGACTCCTGATGCCGCCTCACAACTTCCGCCAGTATCTCGCCTCCTACTTTCGCGACTCCGCTGCAGAGTGACAGTTCCATTCTGGAAACATCCGTTAGGCTGTGGCTAAGCCATGTCTCCACTATATCCTTTCTTCCAGGAGTGCTAGCCTTGCAAGTTTCGCAGGAGAGCTTCTGTGAAGTTTGGAAAGTAGGAGGCGAGGTACTGGCGGAAGTTGGGTGGCGGCATCGTGAGTCGTGTCGGATAGCACCGTCGGTAGAGCGCTTGCCCGCGAAAGGCAAAGGTCCCAGGTTCAAATCCCGGTCCCGGCACACAATTCTAATCTCATGAAGTTTCATATCACACACACACACACACACACACACACACACACACACACACACACACACACACACACACACACACTCTCTCTCTCTCTCTCTCTCTCTCTCTCTCTCTCTCTCTCTCTCTCTCTCTCTGCCGCAGAGTGAAAGTTTCATTCTAGATTCAGTATGCCTCGTACAAGACGCGCGAGCGTCTTTCCAGCACGTTTCGTAGTTCCACCGAGGAGGAACATTTCCTGTAGGGATTGACGATTATTCTTCACAGAAATCGGAGGTCCTGTCGGACGTAACTAAGACTATGGTGCGGGGCTGTAATTGCCGCATCTAGGAGGAGGTGACGGACCGAAGGGACTGATCGTACACTCCCCATTGCACCGTGATGATACGCTGTGCACACGGCAGTGATTGTTATCCTCTGCTACGTCACAACCACCTTCGTCTGTTGATAAACAAGCAGTGTCCTCGCGTACCAATCAACGTCTTTTGCAGCAGAGTACACTGTCCACAAGATGTCCATTGCTGTGTTTACCACCGAGTTAAAAAAAGTTTAATCTTATGGGACTTCGCTGCACTGGTCATCGGTCCCTAAACTGACAGACTACTTTAACTCATGCTAAGAACACGCACTCGCACGGGACAGTGGACTCTAACCTCCTACGGTGAACGGCCGCTCGAACCGCTGCAAGGCGCCTTGCTCACGGCTATTCCGCCGCGGCTATCACTGACTCAACGCCACAGACGTTTGCGCCGAAAATGTAGCGCTAAACGACAGACATGGACAACTGGATCGAAAAACTTAGTTTTTACCAACGTATCCAGGTTTTGTCAGCAGTGCCACAGTGGTTGGTTACTCTCAAGACACCGTGATGAAATGATCATTTGCCAGAGCATAGCAGGGTAACGTTAATCAAAAAGTTAACTTTGCTAATCGTTAATTCGTTACTGAAATAGTAAAGTTTGTTAAATGTTAAAGCGTTATTTTGCATGGGTGTACTGGCAATTAGTTAACTGTTAACCGTTAACTCGGAATTGTAAAGTTCATGTTGCTGGTTTAGTGAAAAGTACAAGCGAATTGCACGTATTGATGTTGCTTAAATAAAAATGTTTCGGTTGGGGAAATTTAGGTAGGCCATCAAAGGTAAACAACGAACTGTTCAGTTGTTTAGTTATCAATGTTAATTTTTTTATAATTAGTTGCTATCTGACACTGGGCTTGATTTGGCCAAAACTATGCTGAATATGAAGAACAAAATAAAATAAATGCAAATTGAGAAGTGTGTTCCTAGAAACCAGTTAATTGTTTCACTCAGGTGATACATGTTCTACGGTCCAGTGGTGGAAACACTCTCAATGAATCTATGCATGTCTCTAAGCGTTTGAAACTGATCTTGATAAGAAAGCCCTAAATAACGGCAATGCTGCGGTCCCCGTAGGATGTAAAAAATAGTTAAGATACTCCAGAAATCTTGAAGTGATAGGGTCTCGTAGCAGTCTCTCGAATCAGTATTGTCTGCACCGGATCGAAGGAATGAAGACTAGGGTTGAACGTTGAAGTTGTAATAGGCCTTTCAGTCCCTGCAAACACAATTATGCTTTTCTGGTTTTCCTCGCTTTATTTCTTTGTGATACACTCTAGAAAGTTGGCGCCTGCATCACACAATCGCGGATGGACTGTGGTAACGTGCGCAAAGTGTTTTAGTTCCATGTTTTTACACTGTATGGCATTAGCAGTCGGCAAACTTCCCGTACACTTAAAATGGTGGCAAGAAAGATTTGTTGACAACGTGTTGATATCCATGTTTTGGCATGTAAAGCTATCGTAGCTGATAGAGTTGATTTTATATGATCCTGCGATGTTATGTTATTTCTTTCAAAGGCATGTTACTGTAAGAAAGTGCAGATCATAAAAAATTGTACTGAGAGCACCAAACAGACAATTGTGTTAGTACAAAATTTTTGAAAATAAATTTTTCTGTTTCGTAAGGAATTACTCTAAAGATTTTGTATCTTAAATTTACTTGTCTATTCTAATGTCACATCACCTACAACCTTGGGTCTGAAAGGGATAGAGCGGTGGAGTAGCCGAGCGGTCTAAAGCATGTCGCTGCGGAGCGCGCGGTTGCTCCCCGTGGAGGTTAGAGTCCTCCCTGGTGTGTGTGTGTGTGTGTGTGTGTGTGTGTGTGTATGTGTGTGTGTGTGTGTGTGTTGTCCTTAGGTTAGTTTACCTAGGTTTAAGTAGTTTGTAAGCTACGGACTGATGACCACGCAGTTTGGTCCGATAGAATTACAAACATTTGAAAGGGATAGAGACTTTCATGTGCTTCGCATCTCAATTACAAAACAGTCGTGTGGTGTCCCGTCGACATTGTGGTCATTGGAGAAGGCGCACTGGCGCAGATTGATATAAAATTTGTTCCATGGTGTACATTCCCCCCCCCCCTCGCTCTCTCTCTCTCTCTCTCTCTCTCTCTCTCTCTCTCTCTCTCTCTCTCTCTCTCTCTCTCTCTCTCTCTCTCGGTTCGTACCACAAATGTCTACATGCAGTGTAAATCGTGGAGTGTGAAAATGGCTTGTGCAACATTCGCCGACTTGGTGTAACCGTGTGGGAACAGGGGAACCAGCCCCAATTCGCCGAGGGAGCTGTAAAAGCGCCCTTAAAGCCACCCTGAGGCTGGCCGGCACGTCGACCCTAGTCGTTGGTCCACTGAGTGCATTCAAAGTAGGGCAGGCACTCGTCCGCGACGCTGAGGCAGCAGTTAAACCGCCGGTGTTTCCAGCTGACATTAATTCGCGGAAACCTTAATAATTGAGTGCACTTTCTCGGTGGACCGGAAGTGACGTACTGGAAATGTTAGGCATTCAGTTGACTGAATTTCAGATTCATATTGCAAGGTCGGGGCTTCGACCGAATGTCGTCGTCCCCTCCTCCCTACTCGATTCTGCTACTAAAATTTTCACGGGTTGGGCGAAGTTACGGACATACCATGTGAGATAGATTAAATCAGGGCTGCGTGAGCTGCGCACAAGGCTGCCCTAGGGCACGAGTGACGGCCGTAATGCGTGCGAGCTCGTCTTCTGTTACTCGCGTATGCCACTGAAGACAGTCGGTAATACACGATCGACGGGTGAATTATGGTTTCTAATTACGTCAAATTGCTTTGTAATCATAGTGCGACACTGAATATTAATGACGCAACGTTTATAACTTGTGTGTAGTATTTGAGAAAGACCAATCTGACGGCGTACAGAAGTACCATAGAATGAAAACTAAATAACAGATTCTAACAGTTACTTACCAGGGAACCTCCCTATCGCACCCACCTCAAATTCACTTATAAGTTGGCGCAGTGCATAAGCCTTGAAAAACTGAACACAGATCAATCGAGAAAACTGGAAGACGTGTGGAACTATGGGGAGAGAGAGAGAGAGAGAGAGAGAGAGAGAGAGAGAGAGAGAGAGAGAGAGAGAGAGAGAGAGAGAATACGAGGCGCGTCCAGAAAGTAAGTTCCGTTTGGTAATAAAATGAAATTGTACACAGATACAGAAAATTTTATTGCACAAAATTCTAAAACTCTTAAACTACTTTTCCACATAACTGCCAAAATTTTGCAGGCATTTGTCATAGCGTGGCACCAGGTTTTGTATACCTTCTTCAGAGAAATCTGGCGCCTGTGTCTTCAACCAGCTGGAAACAGTTTTTTTCAGCTCGTTGTGAAGTGATGACCGCCAAGGAAAGACCTGAGATGTAAGAACAGATGAAAGTCGCTAGGAGCGAGGTTAAGGTTGTACGGAGGCTGGTCAAACACGTTCTTCATCGTGCACATCACTACGCCCGCCATTGAACTGTCGGACCCATCTTCTCACCATCGAGTCACTCATCGCATTTGGTCCGTAAACATCGCAAATTTGCCGATAAATTTCACTTGGTTTCACTTTCCTCGCATTCAAAACCGAATCACCTACCTGATTTCACAGGCGGCGGGATTTTCAATCAACGGGACGCGCCTCGTATAAAAAAAGGTCCATGCCAAAGATAGGCAACTACGAGCACGTTGTTTGTATAAGAGTGATGCAGTCTCGTGACCAGCGGAGGAACTGCAGAGAGCGAGGTCATTGGTTCGAGCGTCCCTCGAATGAAAATTTTAATTTCTTTATTTTAGTAAAATTATGATCTGTCCTTCCGTTCATTGACGTCTATGTTCGCTTTAACCCGCAGTAGGCGGGCCTCTAGCTCAACTATGTATCGGCATTCTGCTGTACTGAGCTATGTAAAAGTATTGTATAAATTCTGTTCAATATATATCACGTTCTAATTTACTCTAGTGTTTCTAGTTTCTGCTGTCCCACTGGCTGGTCACCTCCTACCTGCAGAAGCGTGCATCCTTTATTCCTGCGTCGGTCTTTCTACACGGCCACCGACACCTACGACGGAAACGAGATACAAAAGCGGCGATGAGGCTGGGACACAAAAGTGAAACGAGGATGGGATACAAAAAAATATTAGGGCCGCGGTGAAGTAGCCGAGCGGTCTAAAGCACCTCGCTGCGGAGTGCGCGGTTGCTCGCCGTGGAGGTTAGTCCTCCCTGGTGTGTGTGTGTGTGTGTGTGTGTGTGTGTGTGTGTGTTTTGTCCTTAGGTTAGTTTACCTAGGTTTAAGTAGTTTGTAAGCTACGGACTGATGACCACGCAGTTTCGTCCTATAGATTTACAAACCTTTTTTGAACGGCGCCTGGTGGCCGTACTAGGAACTGGACGGTGGCTCTGTGTCGCATGGAAATTGTGCACCGCCTGCTCTCGGCATCAATGCTACCGCGTTTGGAATTCCTAGTTGCAGTGTTATGGCGTGTTAAATACTTGCAACCACCCGATGTAGCGGTGAAGTGCCACGTGTGTGCGTCGCCTTGGCTTTTTGCGGCGGCAGCTGTGCTCGGCACGGAAGTGCAGACGTGGGGGAGCGAGACGTGAAAGATTGAAATGAGGAGGAGGCAGCGGTCGATCGCAGCCCACGGCGGCGCATTGTCCGCTCCCTGCCCGCCACTTCCTGGCCCGCCGCCCAAAAAACCGCAAAATACATTCACGTCTGTATTCCCCAACCCGCATTACGCTCTGTCTCCAGAGGATAGTTCGCCGAACCACTCCATCCCCCCTCCTTCCTAGTTCCACATTTGATTGGTTTCCAGGAGAAACAACGGTCGGTAAATTTCTGAAACAGCTCGAATCTATCTAAATTTACTTTCATTGTTTTTGCGCAAGATGAAACACTGTGGAAGCTATATACGGCCGGCCGCGGTGGCCGAGGGGACTGAGGCGCTTCAGTCAAGGTCTGCACGGCCACTACGGTCGGGGGTTCGAATCCCCCCTCGGGCATGGATATTTGTGCCGTCCTTAGTCTTAGGTAGTTCATAAGTAGTTTGTAAGTTTAGGGACTGATAACCCCGTAGTTAAGTCCCATAAGCTCTACAAACGTTTGAACATTTTTGCGCTATATACGGTTTTTCCGCAGGAGTAGTAAATATTTGAAGGGGTAGTATAGACGCATTGCAATAAAAAAAAATCGCACTGACGTGTTTTAGTGTCCACTTTAGATTTGTAGTTTTGTAAGTTTTTGCAAACATTTTGGACCAAAACAATAATCTACATAATAAAAAATTAATTAACAAGAGTGTCTGAAACCCTTAAAGGGGAAAAAAATTAGGGAGCAGCGGGTTTCGAACCACTAACCTTCAGCGTCACAGTGCAACGCTTTGCCCACTACGCTACAGCTGACAGTTAAGAGTTGTATTCTCTAATCTTATACTATTGATAGTCGTTGTTAACTGATGCTAATATGGCATTTGTAGACACTAGATTATCATTTATCGTACGAAGAACGACGTTTTTTTGTTAATTCTTCAGTGCGCCATTGCTTTGAAATGACAACGTGTAAGTTAAAATAAAAAAATCATCACATACGCAACGAAAGATTGCGTATGCCAGAGAGAGTTCTGGGCGAGGAATGTCACGTGACATCTGCGAACGGCTGGTTTTCGTTAATTCAATAAAAGGTGTCAAAACTCCGTTATTTTTGCAAATATCTCTTAAACGATACGAGATATGAAAAACAAAGTTGTAGAGAATTTTCTCCTCTACAAATTCGGTTATTCAATTTTCGTGTCAGATGCATGGTTAAGCCGTTATTTTTATTTACATTTCGAGCTGTCAAGACGATCGCAAAGGCCCACTTTTACTGTTACCACCGTAACCTAAAGTGGGCTAAAATCTGTACATCGTGTTCAATTCTTATTAATATTAACGGAATGTATGACAACTACAAATGGGTAAAGTTAAAAATGTGTACACAGCCCGGATTCGAACACGGGTCTCCTGCTTTCTAGGCAGTTGCGCTGACCCGCACACCACTGGGGGACAGCGATTACCACCCCTGCACGGATTACTAAAGTACGACTCACGCCATATACAATTTTTCAAATTTATCCAGTTCAGTATTATTTAAAGTCATAGTTCTGTAAACTGATTACCGTAAGAGTAAGGGACGAGGAGTGCCTCCGCACTGCATATTGAATAAGTTACTCATATGTGGTGTCTCGCGCGTCCTTGTGATTGAAGTAGTTTGTGACACACACACACACACACACACTCTCTCTCTCTCTCTCTCTCTCTCTCTCTCTCTCTCTCTCTCTCTCTCTCTCTCTCTCGTTGTGTGTGTGTGTGTGTGTGTGTGTGTGTGTGTGTGTGTGTGTGTGTGTGTGTTTACACAAACCACTTCAATCACAAGGACGGAACGCGCAAGCAGCCATATTCGGACACAGCATCTTTACGGTTAGCCCAATGGCCGAAGGTACTGTCTTCGAAGTTGTGCATCTGCGAAATTAATTCAGTACCGTGTTGCTCCACGCTGCGCATTATAACGTTCTTAGATTCTGGTCGGAACGCCATCCAGAAGTTATTCGAAATGCTACTACCTGGTAGTCCACTCTCTGATTGCGACTGTCCCGTTGTCATCCATTACGTATGTTTTCAGCGACCACACACGCATGACCTCTCGGGCTCACGTCAGCGCATGCTGCATTTCACTGCATTAGGTTGAATCTTATGAAAAAGTCTGCACCGAAAATGTTGTCTGTGGGGATGGACAGTTGGAGGATCAGGCCCAGGAACTACACAGCGCTAAAATATCCGCCCATTACGAAGAGATCTGACAGACTCGAAAGACTGCGTGGCCACCATGTTACAAACCGTTCGGACTACATGCTTACATGCAGGGTGTCCCATTTATCTTAGCTGCCAAAATATCTCGAACAACAGCTAATGTAAAACGACTTTCACCGGTATCAGTGTAAGGTGAAAGTGAATATTTTGAAACATTCTGAAACGAAAGAATATGTGATTTTGACACACTTCTGTGTTCTTAAATTGACACCCTATATTTCATCAGCAATCCATAGTATGACAGATCACATAAACAATGGGGCTGATTGCATCGCAATACGCCAGTTACGTCCTGAGATACTACGAAGCGAATTTGGCGTTTGAAATAAGCGAAACGCGCGGCTAGCTCACGTCCTGAGCAGCGTGGGGTTCTCGCCCGAGTCTCAGGGTATGCGCTAGGCGCGCGTTTCGCGTATTTCAAACGTGAACTACTCTTAGAAGTATCTCGCGACGTAATTGACATATTGTGATGCAATCAACGCCATTGTTTGTGATTTGTCATGCGACAGATTGCTGATAAAATATAGGATGTCGATTTAAAAACATGTCAGTTTGTGTTAAAAACACATGCTTTCGTTTTACATTCAAGAGCACCTACCTTATATTGATACCGGGGAAAGTCGTTTTGCCGGCCGCGGTGGCCGAGGGGACTGATGCGCTCCAGTCATGGTCTGCACGGCCACTACGGTCGGGGGTTCGAATCCCCCCCCTCGGGCATGGATATTTGTGCTTCCTTAGTTGTAGCTAGTTCATAAGTAGTTTGTAAGCTTAGGTACTGATGACCCCGTAGTTAAGTCCCATAAGCTATACAAACATCTGATTTGAAAGTTGTTTTACAATAACTGTCGTTGTTCCAGAGATATTTTGGGAGAGAAAGATGATTTGGACACCTGTATATATCCATGGAGGGCTCTATAGCGTTGCACATCTTGACCATCGATTTGCTGCGCTTACAAGTGTAGAAGGTGGACGGTAACATTCAGCTGATAGTCTCCTAGTCTTCAGAATGGCTCCGATGATGGCTGAACTACATTCAGCCGAAGTATTAGCAAAATCTAAATCTACATTGGAGTTCCAGTAGCATATCCGTGACACTCACGCATTGGTCAAACTTCAACGAACCTAGCTGCTCGCCTCTGAGCTGCTTCTATGTCTTCCTTTAAACTGATGTGCTGCGGGTCACAAACACTTGAGCAATACTCAAGACGAGGTTGTACAAGCGTTTTATACGTGGCCTCCTTTAGAGATGAAGTACATCTTCCCAAAATTCTCCCAATAAAGCGAAGTCGGCTGTCCGCATTACTCACAGCTGTCCGTACATGTTCGTTCCATTTCATATTGCTCTGCGATGTCACGCCTAGATTGCATCAAGACGCTCACTACTAATGCTGTATTCGAACATTATGGGATGGTTTTTCGTACTCATGCGCATTACTTTACATTTTTCTACACTGAGAGCTAGCTGCCATTCTTCGCACCAACTAGAAATTTTGTGTAAGTCAACCTGTATGCTATGACTGTCCGACGAAACCCTCCCATACACCACAGCATCATCAGCAGACAGCCGCAATTTACAACTTACTCTGTCCATCAGATCATTTATATAGATAGGAAATAATAGCGGTCCTATAACGTTCCCCTGGGGCAATCCTGATTAACACTCGTCTCTGATGAACACTCGTCGTCGAGAACAACATACTGCGTTCTGTTACTTAGGAAGTCTTCCAGCCAGTAACAAATCTGTGAACCTATTCCATATGCCCGTATCTTCGTTAGCAGTCGGCAATGTGGCGCGGCTGAATACCCGTAATTTTATTTATTACTAGCTCAAACCCGCGGCTCCTCTCGCGTATTGGTCGATTATGATAGATATGTTTCAGTAGTGTGCTATGAGACTGGTTTTGAAGGATGAAGTGAAATACAATACCTTCTTTAGTAACAAACTGAAAACTATTCCTATCAGATTGCAGAAGTCTATGCACTTACCGTTTATCAGGAAAGTAAGTAGTGTAGATCAAACCGGCCGCGGTGGCCGTGGCGCTCCAGTCACGGTCAGCACGGCCACTACGGTCGGGGATTCGAATCCCCCCTCGGGCATGGATATTTGTGCCGTCCTAGTTCGTAAGTAGTTCATAAGTAGTTTGTAAGTTTAGGGACTGATGACCCCGTAGTTAAGTCCCATATTTTTTTAAAAAAAAGAAGTGTAGATAAAATCACCCGTAAAAATGCATTCGTTTCGAAGAATCCAATAACAAAATTCAACAATAATTATTTTAATAATATCACAGATCGATCACTTGATGTACCTAATGCGCGAAACGTCAAATCGATTTTTTAAAGAGATGTAGTAAAAAATTCTTTTTTACTGTTTTATTTATTCTTATATTTCCTTAATCGTATGCTTATCCTTGCAGAGAAAAAAGAGCTGAAGACATTGTAGCACGTATAGACCAAAGTTATAGTCTTTGGCATCACGTTTCGCTGTATATAACCTCCTTGCTATAGAGTCGCAAACGACATCGCTGGCCTTCAGTCCGAATATTTTTATGTGACGACTTTCAACCACCATATCTTCCATCCTCTTATAGCTATCGGCTTGGAACTGCTATGGTGTACAACGGGAGACTTCGGACAAAAATTTCACACAGACCATTCGTTTGCGTTCTGTAGTCTTCGCTGCAGAGCGAAACACACACACACACACACACACACACACACACACACACACACACACACACACACACGTAGAATTTTATATACACCGATAACTTTCCATCCCAATATACTCCATCCTTTTATCATTATCAACCTTCAAGCAACAATGCAACCAATAAAACAATTTTCTAAGAGTAAATATAATTTTCAAAGAGTAATTATTGATCAGCATTTCGCGTTATATTCTCCAAATTACTAAATATCTATTAGCTCGCTATAAAACCGTGCGTAAGACCTTCCTCGGGTATAAATTAGTAACTGTACAAATAATTCTCTGCGTCTTGTCGTTAGGACGTGATAAGCGTACACCGAACAGACAATAGCTATCCGATCGCCATAAAACCATGCCTAAAACCTTCCCCGGGTACACATTAGTAACTGTACAAATTTTTAGCTCTTTGTCTCTTGGATCAGACGTGATAAACGTACACCGAACAGACATTCACATTTATAGATATAGATGAAATTGGCCGCGAAAATATGAAGGTGGTGATGTGTGATTCTGGAGGGAGAGCTCGGTTGTGACGCGGGTGGCTGGGTTAAGCTGTCTATTAGGTGGCGCGGCGGCGTCTTGAGCGACAACAGCGTCGTGAAGTGGCGCTAATACGGCTGCGAATAGCCAATTGCGGTCGCCGCCGCCGCCGCCGCCGGCCAGTGCCCAGCCGCCCGCCGCGCCTTCTGCAGGTAAGCGACGCTCGCTCCACCCGGCCTGGCAGCAGTCTGCCAGAATGTTAGCGGAATATGCCTTTTCATTACACGCAGTGTTTCACGAGTAGTGGTTTTTTTAGGAGGTGGCACTATAGACGAATTGTGATAACAGTGCCATACAACACGTGTCCCATTCTGAGTACAGTGACAACCGAGTGATACTACATAGATCTACATAGATACTCTGCAAATCACATTTAAGTGCCTGGAAGAGGGTTCATTAACCACTTTCATAACTTTACCGTTCCATTCTCTAATAGCGCGCGGGAAGAATGAACACCTAAATCGTTCCGTTTTCGATCTGATTTATTTTATTTTGTTGGCATGGTCATGTCTCTCTAAGTGGGTGGGTGCTAGCAAAATATTTTCACATTCAGATGTAAAAGTCGGTGATAGAAACTTCGCAACGACGCCGCAATGAATAACGTCTTTCGTTTAATGATTTCCACCCCAATTCGTGCAACATTTCCGTAACGCTTTCCCCCCTTGTAACTTGATAAAACAAAACGAGCTGCCCTTCTCTGAACCTTCTCAATGTCTTCCGTCAGTCGCACCTGGTGAGGGTCTCACAATGGGCAGCAGTACTCCAGGAAATGTTCAAATGTTTGTAAGGCTTATGGGACTTAACTACGGGGTCATCAGTCCCTAAACTTACAAACTACTTATGAACTACTTACGAACTAGGACGGCACAAATATCCATGCCCGAGGGGGGATTCGAACCCCCGACCGTAGCGGCCGTGCAGACCGTGACTGAAGCGCCTCAGTCCCCTCGGCCACCGCGGCCGGCAGTACTCCAGAAGAGGACGCACAAGTGTAATGTAGCCAGTCTCTTTGGTGGAGCTGGTGCATCTTCGAAGCGTTCTGCCAATGAAACGTAACCTTTGGTTCGCCTTCCCCACAATATTTTCTGTGTGTTCTCTGCAGTTCTTAATTGTAACTCCTAGGTATTTAGTAGAATTTACGACCTTAGGGTTTGATTGATTTATCGCGTAATTGAAGTTCAGCGGATTTCTTTTAGTGGTCATGTGTATTACTTCACACTTTTCTTTATTTAGTGTCAATTGCCAATTTTCGCACCATGCAGAAATGTTGTCTAAATCGCTTTGCAGTTGCTTTTCGTCCTCTGCTGTCTTCACTAACCGATAAACGACAGCGTCATCCGCGAACAGTCTAAGGGAGCTATTCAGATTGTCTCCCAAATCGTTTACAAACACGAGGAAGAGTTGGGGTCCTGTAACGCTTCCCTGGGGAACGCCAGATATCACTTCTGTTTTACTAGATCACTTAGTGTCAATTACAACGAACTGTGTCCTTTCTAATAGGAAATCGTGAATCCAATCGCACAATTGGGGAGATATTCCATAAGCACGCATATTAAATGCATATTAGTTTCGTGTGTTGGTACACTAGTTGCTATTGGTGTGCTTAACGATTTTCTGCAGTGTTGTGTTGTTAAAGTTTCGAGGTGGTGCTTGATTTTTCATCGTGATTTGTTGGCCAAGTTTACAAGTGAATATTTGCTACTGTTGTGGATCATTGCCAACATGCCTTCCTCTGGGACAGACAATTCGTAACGGGCATTAATGCAACGACAGGCTTATGGTGACCAAATCCTCTCCCTATTGCGGGACTCGCGCGGTGTGCGTGGGTATTTGAGGGAAAGCAAGTTTGACACGTAGGGGAGAGTAGCACAGAGTGAAACAAAAATTACCCTTTCGATTGTTTCGTATAGAATCCTACTCACAAAACAAATTTTCATAGTTTACTTGAAAGAACAATACTTTGTCAATATTTTGGAACAAAAAATAATAATTTTTCTACTAATTCATAAGTGAAATAACAATTTTAAACAACCTCCGCAAATATTTCAGTGTGTACCGTGTGTAGTACAGCTGCCATTTTTTATATTTATTACTTCCTGAGTGACTTTTTCAATAAATGTCTTTGTTAAATACTGTTACAAACATAAACATACACCAAATTTTGTTCAATGAATATTAAGTCCACCAAAATTGATTGGAAAACGAATATACTGGTGGTTGAAGAGTCTCTTAGTAACCATAGCTAACACAGGTGGCAAAATCATTGGAATGTCATGTGAAACAGACTATGTTTTCTGCAACTGGGAATACAAAACCAGTAACTTTTTTTTCCTTTCCGAAGGTATGTGACTTCATACTCAGTACTATAAACGACTGACTTCAAGACTTTAGCTTCAAAATATACATTGTTTTGGAATTTCACCAAAATGTGGTCATCATAACGTCCCGCTTTAAGTTAAAAAGATGTAATGATACACTTATATCTCTGTTTCACTGGATCTTTGTCACTTTCTTCATCACTTTCACTTGAAACTATTTTACTTACACACCACTTTTTTTTTATTGTTGACTCTCTTCATAGTTTTCTCCTTTTCTTCCAGCTCTGTTCTTTTTATCAAAGTCTCTTCTTCAATAATTGCTCGATCTGGTGTTAGGAGGAGTTATACATGCACCTGAGACCAATGGTCCTGTTTCACTGTGTACCACATAGAAGTGTTTCACTGTGTAACAAAGTGACCATAAACTAAAAAGTTAGTCACAACTCTTAATCTACGTATGTACCAAATTTAAAACTCGTCTATATACAGCTAAAGATGTCTAACTTATCACAAAACTTAATATTTCTTTCAGCTGTATGTTATATCGAAAATATTAAATTTACAAAGAAACGTTAACTGTAACTTCTGACCATCGAAAACCAGTAGTAACGTATAGAAACAAGAATAATCATTATTACGATAATTTTATTCAGATCTTCGATTTAGGATAAAAACGATACACCCGGCACTTCACCATACCATGCCATAAATCATAGTACAAACAGTTAATTAACCAAATATTAATTACTTATTATTTACACAAATGTTAATGAAAAATGTTTTAGCTGCGTATAGCCTGATTTTGGGGAAATAGGCATACTTCTGGTGTACTAGTGAAGGAAATAAATAACAGCTATCCTAGCACCTTTCTGGTACCTACTTCTATTGTCGATATTAAATGACCCCAAAATATGTCTTCATTTTACAAAATACAACTTCAACAGAATTTCTAAACAAACTTTTTAGCTTTACATTGACCTTCACCATGGTTTTGAGGCGCTTAATAATGGTACGTTTTAGTTTTATTAACAGTTGCCTACTCCTGTTTAATTACGTAAATTATTCTTACTGCCTTGAGTACACTGTAGCTGCTAAATCAAGTTGAAACAATGATTCTTTAGGTACAGTATTCTACATTACAGGATAATGTGAACCTTTTTCTTACCTTTGAGTCAATTTTAGGTGTTCCTATAATTGAGCTGAAACACGCTTTGAGCGTAAAAACTAAAATATTGGTTCCGTACGGGCTGATTTCTTCCACAATGATGTAACATCGGAGAGCTGTTTTTGTGTATCGTCGCGGCCACGTCAGCGAAGACGACAGCGATAACGCACATGATCAAGTTTCATACGAGAGTTTGTATAAAATCAGTATTCCGAACAACTTGGTGAGTAATAAGAGGTCTTTATGATAAACTTCTTTCGAAAAACTGCCGGCCTCGGTGGCCGAGGGGACTGAGGCGTTCCAGTCACGGTCCGCTTGGCCACTACGGTCGGGGGTTCGAATCCCCCCCTCGGGCATGGATATTTGTGCCGTCCTTAGGATAAGCTAGTTGATAAGTGGTTTGTAAGTTTAGGGACTGATGACCCCGTAGTTAAGTCCCATAAACTATACAAACATTTGAACATTTTGACCCCGTAGTTAAGTCCCATAAGCTCTACAAACATTTGAACATTTTTCGAAAAACTGAGCTACGTGGTGCAGTGGATGGCACAATTGACTCGGTTTCGGGAGGGCTGCGGCTCAAACCCTCCCGCGGCCTCCCAGATTTAAGTTTTATGTGATTTCACTACATTGCCCCAGGCAAATGCCAGGATGGTTCCTTTGAAAGAGCACGAGTGATGTAATTCCCAATCCTTGACAATTATTTATGCTCAGTATCTAATAATCATGCTGTCGAAGGGACGTTAAACGCTAACTTCAATTTTTTACCTCTTTCGAAAGTACAGTAAGTTCGAAGGGTTAGATTATATGTTGTTAAATATGTAAAATTTAAATAGTTTGAAAATGGATTTCTAAATATCTAGAATTTGGCCACCGGTGACTCTACCAAATCGATTAAGGATTTCCTTGGTGCCTGCAAAATAATTTTTGACGAGTTCCTGTCACGATTTGTTCAACAGTGCCCCAATCGAAACTTGTCCAATCTATAAATGTGAATGTCTGTTCGGTGTACGTTTATGACGTCTGAACCACAAGACGTAAAGAACTAAAAATTTGTACAGTTACTAATGTCTACCCGGGGAAGGCTTTAGGCACGGTTTTATGGCGATCGGATAGCTATTTATATGTGAATGTCTGTTCGGCGTACGCTTGTCACTTCCGAACGGTAAGACGCAGATACTTAAATATTTGTACAGTCACTAATTTATACTATACCTGAGAAAGGTTTTATGCACGGTTTTATAGCGATCTGATAGATATTTAGTAATTTGGAGAATATAACGCGAAATGCGGAGCAATAATAACTCTTTGAAAATGGTTTTATTGTTTGCACTGTTGCTTGAGAGTTGATAATAAAAGGGTGGAGTATACTGGGATGGATAAAATTCTACGTGTGTGTGTGTGTGTGTGTGTGTGTGTGTGTGTGTGTGTGTGTGTGTGTTAATATTTCGCTCTGCTGCGAAAACTAAAGAACGAGAACGAATGGTCTGTGTGTAATTGTTGTCCGAAGTCTCCCGTTGTACACCATAGCAGTCCCATACCGGTAGCTATAAGGGGGTGGAAGTTACGGTGGTTGAAAGTCGTCGAAATATAAAAAAATTCGTACTGAAGGCCACCGATGACGTTTGCGACTCTATAGCAAGGAGGTTACATGCGTGCTATGTCTTGAGCTCTTTCTCTGTAAGGATAAGCATACGAATAAGGAAATATAAGAATAAATAAACAAAGCAGTAAAAAAGAAATTGCTTTTAATACAGACATACAACACTTATACGAATGAATTCATACCTGCAAAATTATACTATTGTACAACATATAACTCAGTAAATGAGATCGTATGCATTTTGTCATTTTTGTTTTGATTACTATTTTCCTTTGTTTGGATACTAATAATTTTGTACATTATGCGAGACAGCGTGATTTCTTAGTTTTTCTCCGATAAATACAGCATGTTTTTAGAAAAAGGAGATGGACAGAGAGAAAAAGGATAGCAGAAGTACTAGCTCAAAGCAGGAATAAATAAATAAATAAAAAATAAATAAATAAATAAATAAATAAATAAATACCCGGTCAAAGCCGGGTTATCAGCTAGTATTGAATATGTCTTCGATACGATCGAAATTTAAACTTTCAACCCAACTTCTGTATTTCACGGACTGTGTATATAGCTATACTTGCTGACACACTAACGGCAGATTTTGATCATTATTAAGAGCATTTTCAGATTAAATAAGACTTCGTTAGGTGAGTCATTCATCTACATGCAGACAAACAAGCGCACACATCGATACCGACTGTAACGGTAGTTCAGAGATCAACGGATCATCCGGCATGTGTGTTTATTACTACGATTGAATGCTCCACATTGTGTAAAATAAGTTCAAGATACTCTATGTTAATCTTATTACATATACAGTGTTGTTAAGAATTACCTTGAAAAATGGTCGATTGTAGAGGATGAAGTTTCGAAAGTTTCAGCACTACGAACTTAGAGGCAGAAATTTGAAAGAAAGGGTGTACAGAGGTTATAAAGTGTTTGACCTTACTTCACTTTCGTTGTAAATCCGATTACGTCCAATGGCGTTACGTTCTAGTCGCGGATGGAAGAATGGAGAGGGAAAAAAAAGTTGCAGTGGTCTACCTGATCCTGTATGCAGGCCAATTGGGAGAGTAATTGGAAGGGGTGGTTCGACCCATTGGCCTGCGCGTTCGCATGACCTCACTTCTCATGATGTCTTCCTCTGGGAGTTATGTAAAGTCCACTCGGTACGCAACAGAACAGGGAGATTCGCGGAGTTTTTCGAGCGTATATTTGTTATATTTAATACCTTAAGAGGTTAATTGTGACAGTTTTACTTACTTTAAGCACCTTTACACAACTTAGCTGCTTACCATAATAGATTTGGGTGAAGGACTTAACGTATTCTGCATATAACAAATTTCCTTTTTACAGATCTTTTCGCGTATGTTGTTATTCCCTAGCACGGTGGCTTCCAACATTTTTAAAGGCGAGGATCGTTTTGATATATTCGCGGTGAGCAGGAACCACAATGTTCAAGGAAAAATGAAATACTTTCTTTATTGAAACAAACTTTAATCAAAACTTAGATGTCGATTCATGTTCAATGAATGTTGTAAACAGTACTATAATAAATATGAACTTTTAGCAGAAAATTAAATTCGGCTTGCAGCAATGTGATTTTAGAACTTTCGTCTTATATTCAATTTCGTTTATCCTAGGTCTGATACTGTTGGTCACAGCTACACGCATATCGTCACTTTCAAGAGATTCCTGGTTTTGTTTATAAGCAGGAAAAGGAGAAAATCGTAAGATAACGGAAGGCGATTTCTTGAACTTTGTTTCACGATTTTTACTTATTAGAATGAAACTGCGAAAAAGCCTGGCTGAAAATATTTTACAGTTTCCAACAGCTTGGAATTCAATAAGCGTTCACAACGATAGGAGACAAATGTTTCAGATGGTACCAATGTTTTCCACTTAACCCGTCAGTTGGAAATTTTACATTTTTCTTCTGACCTTGGGTTGGGAACTGCTGCACTAGCAACTGCTCCAGTCCTTGTGAAACCCGGCAGAATCACAACATACGTTAGTGACGTCTTAGCCAGAAAATTATAATAATCTCCCATACGTAAAACTGCCACTGTGACTTTGACACAGGAGACTAAATCCATGCCGAGGACAAGGAGGAAATACTCCGGCACCTGTTGCCCCGTTTCCCGCAGAGTCATAAAGTCCATCACAACAGCCATAAAATGAACGTCGCGGTCGCCAGCGTGCTTCAGTGGTCTTCTTCCCCCGCATCGTTTGATGCGCAGTGTCCCAGCGCGTGCTGTTGCGACCCTGTTGCTCAGAAAACCCATACTTCCTCGTTGGCTGAGTAGGATCTGATTGTCAGACAATTCATTTACCTTTACAAGAATTGACCATAGATTTTTTTTCTCATAAGTTTCTATATTGTAGTAACAGTGATGCCTTAACAAACAGTCAGTCTTACCTTTAAAAACAACACTTTCTTACCGTTTATAATACTCGCACACTATACTGTGCCAGTAGCCGCGCCGTAAACAAGAGGTAAACAGACACACTCATTTCTACATAAGAAGACAAATCATTTCACAGAACGTAAGTCATTCTTCGGCAAAGATTGCGATTCTGACGGAGGCGGTTTCAGGCGATTATAAAGTTGAACGTGAATAGTCCTCATTTGTTTACGCTTGCATTTGTCACGCTATAGTGTTGCGTATTATGATACGAAACAGTACTACTATTGATAGTCACGGCCACCGACAGATAGTATTATTACTTCCTACATTACCACAAGAGGCCACGCATTACGAAGAGTACAACGTGTCTCAAACTTGATTGGCGGAATTACAGTTGAATAGTCATCGCGTACGGCTTTTAAGGCAGTGACCAGTCAGGTCAGTGTACTAAGATTCCGGACGGTGTGCGTAGCTTCGTCAGAGTGCAACGCTATGCAGAACTAACACATCACTTTCAGAAAGTGCTTCGCAGTGCCTCGAGACTTTTTGACTTTTTGGAACTTAGAAATTATCACGAACTTCCAAGGAAACTAAGAAGTATTCACAGATGTCTGAACTTCAAATTTACCGGTCATAAATGGTTGTGCTTCTCCGACATACGTCAGTTGTGTGATCTTCCCAGTTAGTGTTACCAATAACAACCCCGCAACAGATCAAAGCTCAAAGTACTGCGTGGTGCCTAAAAGTAATGCCTCAGAAGATATTCTGTTGTAAATATCTATTGATCTGTTATATATTACGCATTTTATTCGGTCGACTTTTCCGTTTCGACGACTGAAGTTGCAAGCCCCTGCCGCTAGTGGGCTCCGTACTGCAACGTGCAATGTAACAGTGTACAACGTAACGATGTCGCTATGTGAGAAACAGCGTGCTGTGGTGTTGGATCCAAGCGCCGACGGTGTGGTTGTGAATTCACAACCTGTGTTCTTCAGGAACCTATCATCCTCACAAAGATAAAACTTCACGGATGTCCCATACCCACTTTTCGTACCGAGAGTGAGCAATTGAGGCACGCCCCAGTACACAGTCTTCTGTACAGTTACGGCCGTCTTGATAAATCACACTTTGCTGACGATTACCTCTGCCGAGTTCAGCCACCCACGTTCACAGACATCATAAAGGCGAAAAGTCTTAGGAGTAATGCCTCAGCCAATACTGAGAAGAGCAAGGGCAGTGACGATGCTTCCTGTATGTTAAGTGAACCCCCGGAAAAAAGTTGATGGTGGAAATTTTAATTATGGTTCCTGAGTCGCGTAGGTAAGGATTGTGTGTATTTGGCAACAAAGTATTGGATAGCCCGAGTAGCGGAACACGCAAACACAGTACATACAAAAAGTCACCCTTGTGTTGACTACATACAACAAATATTAATGAAACATTGAGCACATATGAGAAATAAATGAACTTATATTTTCATATAACAAAAACAATAAATGAATACTTAAAATGCACTAGTTATGTTGCTTGGTCGATGCATTTACAATATCTTTAAACATAAAACTTAGAGCAAACAAAACCAAAATAAACTATTCAAATCATCCTAGCCATTTCTAACACAGGCGAAGTTCAGAAAAGGAATGGGGAAAACTGATAGGAACAGCAGAAAAATCTTAAAAATTAAAATCCGTCGTCTATTATCCCCTGAAAGGCAACCTGCTGTTCGGCATCTGGAGCTGATCTTTTATAATACACTGAAGAGCCGAAGAAAGTGGTACACCTACCCAATATCGTGTAGGGAGTGGCATGTACTCCACCAATGTCTGAAGTAGTGCTGGAGGAACTTCATGTGTACCCTGCAGGGCTGTCCATGAATCCGTAAGAGTAAGAGGGGTGGGGATGTCTTCTGAACAGCACGTTGCAAGGTATCCCAGATAGGCTCAATAATGTCAATTTACGGGGAGTTAGGTGGGTAGCGGAAGTGTTTAAACTCAGAAGAGCATTCCTGGAGCCACTCAGTAGCAATTCTTAGTGTGTGGAGAGTCCCATTGTCCTGTTGGAATTGCCAAAGTCCGTCGGAATTCACAAGGCACATAACCAGTCAGTATGCGTACAGAGCTGTCACCTGTCAGAGTGGTATCTAGACCTATCAGTCCCATATCAGCCCAGCTGTATACGCCCAACGCCATTAAAAAGCCTCCACCGGCTTTCATCTAATCCACAATATACGCTGGCCACTCAAATCGACTGGATTCAATGATTAAGATAATTTGTGGACTTCACTCACGCTAACGGTTAACACGTTATAGTTAGATGAAGTACATAGTTTTCTTTAACTTTTGGAGATCCTTGCTATGAACACTAGGGTCTAACTCAGTTCATAACGACGAACACACACGAAGGATATCATAGCTACAACTGGCAGGGACCTACTGCGTTGCATTGACATATGGACCCCGTAGCACCGAAGAGACACTGCGGATTTAAGGTATACTGGAAAAGTGTCTAAGTCTGTAATGACCACGTTGTCTACGGGAAGTTATACCCTAACGTTCTTTTTTTTCTTTTTTGTAGAAATTCTCCTACTGTAGACTACGAACTGAACGCTACGAAAACTGAACTGTGTGTCGATTGCACTGAAGAATGTGGAGCAGTGTTAAGACACTAGACTCAAATTCGGGAAAACGGTTGTTCAAATCCACATAGGGTCATCCAGATTTTGGTTTATCGCGAATTCCAGGAAAATTCCGGGTGGTTCCTTTAAAAGGGCTTGGCCGATATGCTTGACCATTTTTACCCGAATAGAGCTTGATATGTCTCCAATGACAACACTGTTTACGGGGCGTTAAACCGTTATCTTCTTTTTTTGTGTCGTGTGAATAAGTTGCAGCGACCGTGATGTCGTTGCTGTGTGTGGAGGCGCAATTCCTACTACGCACGTCCTTGGGTGTCTTTCGCTGTCTAGTGTTCTTCACAGTACAGCACTAGAAATCTCACAAATTTGGTTGTAGGTGTAATAATGGTTTCAGTGTCGTAAGATAACAGGTAGCGTAGCGACATAACTGTCGGAGCACTGTGTGTACTCTTTAATAGGTAATCTTTACAGCTATAATGCTCAGTCATATCAACGTGTGATGCAAACAGGCACCAAGGTACGAAGTCACTCGTGCTTCCTACAGGCACCAACCCAGTGAACAGCTTACTGGTGGAGGCTGGGGTCCCATCTTTGGGGGTCCGCCGCCAACACCTGCTCGCGGCTTATGCAGCCAATATATATAGCTCCCCAGGCCACCCAAACCGTCGTCTCCAGTTTTCCGATGTGGTCGTCCACCCCAATCAGCGACGCCCCCGATCAGGTCATACGATCGCCTTTATAGTTCGGTCCCTCATGCTTGAGCTTGAGTCCCTTCAATTTCCATATCGGGCGCATGCACGTACACCTCCGTGGTGCTTGCCAAGGACGTCTACTCGGCTGGAATTGGCCCATGGGCCCAAAGACTCAGTTCCCTGGTTACGACCTGATCTACACAGATGGTTCTCTGCTTGATGGCCGCCTGGGATTTGCCTATATTCATGGTGACCGTGTGGAATAGCACTCGCTGCCGAATGGCTGTAAAGCTGGTGCCCAATAACAGGGCTCTCGTGAATATCCGGTTATGCTCAGGTGAGTCTTCTGTTATTTGCAGTGACTCCCTGAGCAGCCTTAGAGCTCTGGACCAGTGCTACCCGCGGTCTCCCCTGGTGTTGGCCATACAGGAGACGCTTTGTACCGCTGAACAGTCCGGGCGATCGGTGTTGTTCATCAGATCTCCGGGTCATGTGGGTATCCCAGGCAATGAATGTGTTGACAGGCTTGCCAAGCAGGCTGTCAGTGCGTCCATTCTGATGAGAAGCCTTCCGGCTTCTGATCTCCGTTCATTGTTGTGCCACTGGGTACACCAGCTTTGGGGTGCTGAGTAGTGTAGCCTGACCACACCCAATAAACTCCGGGTTGTCAAGGAGACCAAGGCCGCGTGGCGTTCGTCCATGCGGGCCTCTCGCCGGGACTCTGTGTTGCTGTGTAGACCCTGCATTGGCCATACGTGGCTCACCCACGGACATCTCCTTCGTGGTGAGGACGCACCCCAGTGTCAGTGTGGCTCCCGTTTGACAATAGTCCCCATCTTGGTAGACTGCCCTGTTTTAGCCGCCTTGCGGGGTAGTTTTAACCTCCCTGACGTTTTATCAGATGTTTTACGTGACGATGCTTCAACAGCAAATTCAGTTTTCAGTTTTATTCGAGCAGGGTTTTTTTATCAGTCTCACTAACTAGAGATTTCCTTGTGCTGCCGAGTGGTTGACTTTTCCTTCTTTACTCTTATGGTCGGCCATCGGCTTCTTTGTTGTCTTTGTGTGATCGTCTTTTTGTTTTGTTTCTTGTCCATTTTGTTGATGTTTTATGGACTCTGTGGGATTCCCCTTCCACTTTGCAAACTTAATCTCTGGGCGCATTTCTTTTACGTCTATGGATTTACTTTTGACGCTTAGTGATGGAATGGGGGACTGATGACCACTGTAGTTCTGTCCCCCTTAAACATCCAAACAACAACAACAACAACTTCCTACAGCCAACTGAGCGAGTTTGTACGGGTCGAATTGTGACCTTCACATTGGAGGGGTGGTTCTTTAAGAGAATTGCCGCACAAGTTGGAATTGCTGCGTCAGTTGCGCAACAATGCTGGTTACAATGGTCACGTGAATATTCACACTCGTAGACGAGGTTTTGTACGCCCACGCCTCAGACATCCGCCGAGATCGTCCTATTGTAAGATCGTACCAGATAACGCAACACAGAAAAGAGCGTCTGTGAGCCCAGAAGTGTCAACACGAACTGTTTCCAACCGGCTAATAACTGGGGTACTAGGTTACGCACACCTCCAGCTCGTCTTCTACTCAGACCACAGCATCGACGTGCGCGAAAAGAAGTGAGGAAGATTAGGGTTTAACGGCTCGTCGGCATCGTCATTAGGGGCGGGGCGTGCAGGCTCTGCAGGTGCCGCCAGGGGATCACCGGAAGATGAAAAGGCGGGCCGTGGTCGCCAGCGGTGAGGCCAGCTTCTGCCTAAGCGCAAGGTGGTGGCCGTGCACCTAGCGAGCGTCCAAGACGAACTCTCCTTAAAAGGTAAAGCAGTCAACAATCCGAAGATTGGTTTGAACACCACAGTGCTTTACTAGGCATGGTCCTTTTTGGAGGTGGTATGCCGTTGCCTTCCTCCGACCATCTAACTGACTTACCCATCCAGTTATACTGGGACCTACAATTTAACGTGGGTTCCGAACCGTGGTGGTATTGTGGAAGTATTTGTGGAAGTACGTACAGAATGTTGTAAAACGCGTTCTTTTGCCGTGGTGAGGTGTTGTCCCAACAGGTTAATGCTCGTCCACACACTGCGCGTAAAACAAGACGTGCTCTTGGAGACGTGTAGCCAACATCCCTACCACGGTCTCCATCCGAGCATGTGTGGGATATGATGGGAGACAGCCGACACGTTTGATTCGTCAACTCAAAACGCTTGCTGAACTACGTGAACAAATCGAGCAGGCGTGCAGTAATTTATCCCAACACAGTATTCCCCATCTGTATGATGGAACGGATTCCATAATCGGAGTCTTCATTACGGCCCGTGTATGCTACACCACGTACTAATATGGGTATTTTAGCAGTGATATACACCTGGTATCTCAGTACCGCTTGAAGTACTGATCTGTAAATTTAATGACTTCATGTACTCCACATGCATTGTTTTATCAATAAATATGGAGTGAATTAAGAATCTCTGAGCAGTTTTAATAATGTTCAAAAGTTTGTAAATCTAAGGGACTTAACTAAGTTTGTCATCAGCCCTTAGGCTTACAAACTACTTCTACTGACTTAAAGTAACTTATGCTAAGGACAACACAAACACCCATGCCCGAGGAAGGACTCGAACCTCCGACGGCAGCTGGGCGCCCTAGTGCGCACGGCTATTCTACCTGGCAAGCAGTTGAACTACTATTTTCGGCAGTGTATATAAATGATAAAAAAGATCCGAGCAGCTGTCTTTGGTTGTTTGCAGACAACGCTGTCTCTTGCCGTCTAGTAAAGGCATTACAAAATGAAACATTTTGACTATTAACGGCAAAATTATGTACACAAGATATTGGTATGGTGCGAAAAGTCGCAGTCTAAAGATAAGTGTGAGGTCGTCCGCATAAATAGTAAAACAAATCCGCAAAATTTCCATTACACGATAAATCGCACAAATATCACGGCTGTCAATTAAAATAAATTCTCACAAAAGACCAAGTACAGAATATTACGGGGAAGACAATCCAAAGACGGCGCTTCGTAGGCAGGACATTCAGAACATTCAACAAATCCACTAAAGATAATTGCTACATTACGCTTTTTTGTCTTCTGCTGGAATAGCCAACTGCTATACCATATGATATCCTTACCAGATAGGATTGACGGAGCATAGAGGAATTCCAAGGAAGGACAGCTTATTTTATATCAGTCAGTAGGGGAAAAAGTGTCACGGATACGATAAGCGAGTTAGGGTGGCGCTCGTAGGAGGAGGTCGTTTCTCGCAGCAGCAAGATTTGTTTTTCACAATTTAAGTCACAATCTTTCTTCTTAAAATGCGTAAATATATCGTTGATCTCCACCTGACTTTAGACAGATGATGATCTTAATAGATTAAAAGACGGCAGAGCTCGAACGGAAAGATTCGCTTGTTCGTTTTCCCCCACGCCGTTTACGAGAGTTGAACTTCGGAAAAAAGTCTGAACATGCCTCGATGTGATCTTCATCAAGCACTTGAGTGTGAATTGCACAGTACTCTTGCAGATGTAAACTTACGGAGTGTAATGTCTGTCGGGATTTTGGATCCACAGAAAACTCGAAGGCTTTGAGGACTGAAGATAGTGATATCTATCATAGAAACGGAAGCTTACTTTAGATAACATTGACCACACTGCGTCTAACTGTATAATCCTGTTAAAAAACTTACAGTAAACACAGCAAGGTGTTAAAATGATTGGCGTACGTGAAAAGTCTATATAATACATAATCTCTCCAACGGATAGTAGTACCATATTCGGAAGGCAATAACGATTTACGGACGTGTTACAGTGTGTCAATACAAAACACGACATACGTCAAACGCACAAGAAGCATGACCACTTTATGAACCATTACTCCTGTTAATTACTGTGTCAGCTCCACACGACGAAAAGCACCAGTGACAAAACAGTACTTACGTTGCTAAATTACTGGTGCGACAGCATTATAATCGAACATACCAAGCAAAAACTGAAGTCCCGTATTGCTGCTCTGATATCAGTACTTCACAATATAGTGACATTTATTCTTCAAATTTCAGACTTCGGGAAAGAAGCAACTTCCAGGAGGTTGCGTTATTTCTTAAGGTACACCACCAGTTCAGTCACGTACAATGAATTCAGTATAAGAGATGAAATGTTTTCCAAACAAAAGGGGTTAAATTCTGCATGACAAGCTATATAGCCAATCATGTACGTTTTCCAAATGTTTAACTTTCCTGTGATAACGGTAGAAACTTTTCTAAATATGGTAATTACTTCTTAGACTCTACTGAACATTCATAAGAAAATATAATACAAATAATGTAACAGTTAATAATGGCCAAATTTATGTAACACCCATGGCTGTACGCAAACTCCTTCTGTAATCATACTGTGTAAATTTTTTGACCACAAATAGGCGGGTATAACTAATGATTCCCTTGTGTGATATTCTGTGTAATGGATCCGCCATGATACTTGAAGTTGCACAGCCAACAGTACCATTTCTCTAACAGTGGCATGAAAAAAAAAAAAGTTTTTACTATCGTTTTAAACCTCAGAAACACCACAATACAAGAAAGATAGAAAATCAAATGCGTAAACAAGAAGTGAAGATATAACCTTTTTAAAATAGCTGTGCCAAAGCTGCTAATTCTCTTCAGCCTGATATTCAGGAGCTTGGTGCAATCAACTGAGAGCTTTGCGAGCTGAATGACACAGCTCACATCAAAAAATCTGTAACACGGAGCGTATTTACGTCAACAAATCCACTTGAAAAGGTTCTCGCGCACTATGTGAATAGTGAATGAGACGTATAGTACAAGGAACTAAATTAAGATAAATTTTATTATGACGAATTTTTAATCTTAGAAAATTCCTCTTCATGTGTGATACATGGACTTTTAAAACGCCTTTAGCATTTTGGGGAACACACATCAGAGCCATCAATAATAGAATAAAAGCTTAAGAGTATTAGTAGTTCATTAGAATTGTTCTATAAATAAAAGGGAAACGAAATCAGTCTTAAATTCTTAGGTGGGATGGTCTTGTGAAATGTTGAAATACATTTAATAACACAATTTCCACCAGAGATATTCTCGAATTACAACAAATACACTGGATTATTTGCTTGCACTTGTCAACTCTTGCATTTAATCACAAAAGTGTACCAACGCCTAATTCAGCCATTTTTAACATAAACGTACCTTTTTTTTCCGGAATGTCTTTGAACGTGAAATCAGTTTCACATCAGAATATGGAATAAGACACGTAACACACCCTCGAGAACTTACGTGCGCGTCATGAACGACGACAATAGAAACTCACTTTATACGTGCCTAGATTACTGAGGAGACGAAGGCGTTGGTTGCTTTGTGTTGAATATATATCTACCACAGTGACATAAAAACAATCTCTCATTGAGTATCGTAGCTTTTTATTTGGCCTTCATCGTGATACCGTCGCTCTGGTATGATGATGCGAATTCGCGGCATACCGCATTATGTTCTTTAAGGGGAGGGGAGCCGGCCGCGGTGGCCGAGGAGACTGAGGCAATTCAGTCACGGTCTGCACGGCCACTACGGTCGGGGGTTCGAATCCCCCCTCGGGCATGGATATTTGTGCCGTCCTAGTTGTTAAGTAGTTCATACGTAGTTTGTAAGTTTAGGGACTGATGACCCCGTAGTTAAGTCCCATAAGCTTAACAAACATTTGAACATTTTTGAAGGGGAGGGGACGGCTTCTGTACAACTGGTGGTGGTGGTGATGGGTGCTGCTGCTGTTGCAAGTAGCATCTTAAATATTTACCTGTGTAAAGCGGTTAAAGACGATAGAGCTATATACAGATTACAAAGTTGCGGGTACAGTTCAGTTTTTCATACTTTTTCAATTAGAATAAGCCAATATTTGGAATCTTTTTAAAATTAAATACCAAATTAGCAAATTTCGGGGGGGGGGGAGAGTATAGATAAAATCTTGTATTGATATAACTGAGAAGATCTGTAACAGAGTTAAAATGTGTGTTGTAAAGAAACACTAGGTCTGCCCATCACTGTGACCGACGAATTTAACTGTAATATCTCTATTAGTGACCTGTCAAAATGTTACCATGAACTGAAGTGATAGCTTGTGACACTGGTCCAAATTCAGAATACCTCATTGCACATAGCTTGATTACCATCGAAATTAAAGGTCAAAGTTTATAAAATTCCATATATGTGGGAATTATTTGTCGCAGTACACTCTGATATTCGGTTATGTTACAAAAAGAGATCAGTCAAAATTTTCCAGTTTTCCGGGAATTTATACGGTTTCTGGCTCATCACCCATTTGTATATTCGCATCGCAACTAGAACACGATTTTGATGCAACTTGGGTGTGTCGCGGTGGAGTGGCCGAGCACTCTAAGGCGCCTTATTGCGGAGCGCGCGGATGCTCGCCGTCGGAGGTTCGGGTCCTTCATCGGTCTTGGTTGGTTGTGTGTGTGTTGTACAAAAAATCTCAAATTGCCTAATTAATGACACGTTTCATTCCTTGCTGTCAAGCTTGTAGCATGACTGTATTTTCACACGCAGTTACAGTATCTTAGTTCACGGATTTAGATCTCTCCAGATATCTTTTGGTAAATGCCTTTAACGAATCGACTGTACGTGTGAACGCACCGAGTTCTTTTTATGCTCCCAATCATTACTGTCTTTAAATGATTTAGAGATCCACATAGTGGAATGTTCAAATGTTTAAGATTATGGGACTTAACTACGGGGTCATCAGTCCCTAAACTTACAAACTACTTATCAACTACCTTATACTAAGGACGGCACAAATATCCATGCCCGAGGGGGGATTCGAACCCCCGACCGTAGTGGCCGTGCAGATCGTGACTGGAGCGCCTCAGTCTCCTCGGCCACCGCGGCCGGCCACATGGTGGAATTACTGGAGTTATAACTTCATGTACCCAGTCTGTTAAAACTGTTATCCAGCTTAAAAATCTGCCAGCTTTCACTTTCTGGGACTCCTTAGTTGCAAAAGGTGCTTGTCACGAAACAATTTTCTGTTTCCTAGCGATGTTAAGCAATGTCAAAAACAGCATCCCAAAAGGCTGCACAAATTATTTTTCGGGAGCAGCTTTTTTTCCCCCCTCCACTTAGGTTACGGTAGTAACACTATAAGTGGGCCTTTGCGATCGTTTTTTGACAGCTCGAAATTTAAAAATAACGGCTTAACTATTCACCTGACACGAAAATTGAATAACCGAATTTGTAGAGGAGAAAATTCTCTACAATTTCGCTCTTATGTTTTTTTAAATATCTTGTATAGTTTGAGAAATATTTGCAAAAATAAGTTTTGACACCCTCCACTGAATTAACGAAAACCAGCCGTTCGCAGATGTCACATGACATTCATCGCCCAGAACTCTCTGGCATAAGTCATCTTGCGGTGCGTATTTGATGATTTTCTTATTTTAACTTACACATTTTCATCTCAAAGCAATGGCGCACTGAAGAATTCATGGTAATCTAGTGTCTACAAATGCCATATTAGCATCAGTTAACGGCCATGAAGAATATGGAATTTAAGAACGCAAGTGTTGGCCGTAGCGTAGTGGGCAATGCGTTGGACTGTGACGCTTTTTTTAAAAAAAAAGTTTCACACACACTAATTTTTTTATTGTTTACATTATTTTGGTTCAAAATATTTGCAAAAACTTATAAAACTACAAATCTAAAGTTGGCCGTAAAACACGTCAGTGCGATTTTCTTCATATTTGCGCACAACTAGAAATTTCTCGGCCACTAAAAACTGTTACTTCCTATTCTTCTAGGCCGTTATGTGACATTCTAAAACTACTGTAACGAAATTGAAACGCCCATGACCATGCATTTGACCACTACGCGTCGCATGACAGGAAAACAGCAGGGAACTTGTCATGCGAGACGAATGTGGTCGGCGGCTGAAGTCAGGATGGAAGTGTTAACGCTTTTACATTCGGCGTGCGGGAGGGAATGTGTTGCAGGTGGAAGTCTGAATGGGTTCGGGAGGTGTGCGCAAATGGCGTGTTAAACGCGATCGCTCTCGAAAAACTGGAAACCCGGGTTCGAGTCCCGGTCCGCAACAAAATTTTCATGTATCACCATTAAATCGTAGTGCTGACTGCTGAAGCTGATACATATTCCAAAGTGCGAATCCCTTTCTTGTATTGGAGGCGTTGTGTGTCCAGTTGTTACTATCGCGCCTTTCTCCACATAAGCTACTTGTCACAAGGTGACAAGCTTTCGCGATTTTCCCGGAGCCTCACGTTAACCCCCGCCGACGGAGAGGAGAGCCTTAAACTGGAGATACTTTATATAGGCTCTCGCGGAAGTTTTTGCGGGGCTGGAGCGGAGGGACGCTGTACACGGGAAAGCGTTTTAGACGGCGGCGTCTTAACGAGATTTTACTGTATTAGAATTCAGGAGCTGTGCTGCAGTAGACGTGGCGAGTTCGCTCCTGTCGGAACGCATCGAGTTGTTCTCCTGTTAATTAATCGATATTCACTTGGTTGTTGACCGGCGTGACCGGTGACGGAGTTTGTTATAGTAGTGACGCGGAACGGGCTTTAGGGAGAATGGCGCTACACATTCCTGTTCAGTCCAGATTTCTGCTTGCCTTTGTTTACCTTAATAGCGCGAAACAGGTAACTGGTGGTTTCTTTGCAAAGCCCACAACAGATTTCATTTTCATCAAATTTTTGGTTAGTCTCCAGGTGACCTTACTGTCGATGGGACGTTAAATTTCATGGATCCTTCATTCCTTACTTCCTTTAAATTCTTTCATCCTGTTAAGATTCATAGGCACTTTCAATATTAGTAACGTAAGAAAATCGCGCAAATATTCGCATGTTTTACGTGAACTGTAACTACCACAGTTATCTGTATGGGTTAAACTTACCATAAACTGGACATAAATGTTAAGTATATTTTTGTAATCGGAAATCACTGGCAAAGCATTTTGATTTGTCATAAGAACTGTGCCAAAGGTCTTAAACATAGAAGACGATCTTATCAGCATTTGTACGTAATGATTGTAACTTGCTACTAAAATGTTACTTTGTATAAAAGCCATTAGGAAGCACAAAGAATCAAATAATAATGCTATTACATAAATATCTGTAATTTAAAAATAAAATATTTGTTTGTACCTTTAAAAGAAAAGTGCGTAGCAGTTGTAACTGTTACTTTAAATTTCATTTGTATAAAAATATTTACTAAACGCTAAAATATAATTTATATTGTAATTTGAAGTATATTTTCTATTTAAAAATCCAAAGTAATCTTAATAGAAACTTTTTGGACGTCACGTGATGTTACATGACGTAGCCGCCTTATTGAAGGGTATAAAAACCCTGTTGGCAGATGCCAAAGGCAGAAGGAAAATGTGTACTGTATTGGTAGTACCGGCGGTAGTAGCACCAGCAGTGAAACCTAGATACTATGCAGGATGTATGGTATGAGTATACACAGTATAAAAGAATTGTAAGTGAAAGTGACTTTTGTGTTTTTGACTGTGGTTCAAATAAATTTGTCTTCTCAACAAAGTAGTGATCTGTGTAGAGAACCTGTTAGACTATCCAGTTAATTTGGACTTGTGTATGGACAAATTTCCGAGGATTTGCAGTGAAATGTCGTTTTGAGTGCGTAACTTAAATATTGAGCACCGGTGCAACGTTTCAATCCAATCAGCAACGCTCCTGATACCGGATAGAAAGTGGTTCGTTTTATATTGTGAAAGTGGAGCGTCGAGCCATTTGCTTTAAATTCCATTTTCGTTATTAACGACATCGTGGTATTACCTATAAAGAAATGCATACCTCCCACATATCAGATGCTGCGACTGTGATGTAAACTGATAGCTGAGAAAAAAGTAATTGCAATTTTTTAGAATTAGATTTCAAGCCGCTCTATTCTCGTTTTAGCCTTCGGATTATCCCGAGATAACTCAGGTTTAAATGTTTTGTTAGGAAATATTTTCCCCAAGATAATTCTCGCTCTCAAATTTTTCGCATCCCTGAGTAGTTGATTCTGCTGTTGGTTGCCAGTAGGCGTTTTTTGTAGAGTTAAGTGGAGTTCTCTTTGTGTACTTACGTAATATTGTGTCATATTTGTTTTGTTGTAACATTTGATCTGCTTGAAGTTATTCAAAATGAATACTGATTATTCCAGTGCGGAAGAGCATTGATGTGTTTGAACGAATATATCCATAGATTGTGTCTTAACCCGAGGTAACTTAGGGTACCACATTTTATCCACCACAACCTTAATTAACTCCTTAGATTTTCAAAATAGAAGCAAAATTGTCAAAGTAATATATATTTGAAAACGCGTAAAATACGAAGGAAAAAGGGTGGGTCTCTGAAGTTTTGTGTAACAAATAGGAAAGTTAGCAAGTTAACACAGTTGCTGTTACCTATTTCATAGCCGGCCGCGGTGGTCGAGGGGACTGAGGCGCTCCAGTCACGGTCTGCACGGCCACTACGGTCGGGGGTTCGAATCCCCCCTCGGGCAGGGATATTTGTGCCGTCCTAGTTCGTAAGTAGTTCATAAGTAGTTCGTAAGTTTAGGGACTGATGACCCCGTAGTTAAGTCCCATAAGCTTAACAAACATTTGAACCTATTTCATATTCACCTTCTGTCATACACTGTCATATTGTCATACAATCAACTCAGAATAAAAGTAAGCCCTAACATTTAAATTGGAGGGATAGGGTCTCAGTGGTCTCTCTAAAGCGGTGACTACTAATCGCAATTAGTCGTCTGGATGACTGCTTAAAATAGCCTAAAAGGCAGTAGTTTTCACACCAGGATGCGGTGACAAACCGATAAGAATTTTATTGAAATTGACACTGGTACAGTAAAAAGTATCCAACGCCCTTCATTTGCTGATAGCGTAGTCGTATGTCAGTGGAATTCTTCTGCATCTAAGAACGCTACAGTCACGGAAAAAAGTATTTTGCACCATTGTTTATTTAGAATAACGTTATTGGAACTAAAAATCACAACTAGAAATGTAATTTGGGTGTTTCCTTCCTCATCTTTATACATAAAAAAGATTAACTAAATTAGCTTTTTGCAAAACGTAAAGGAAAAATTCTAAACTAACTTACTTCACACAGTGGGGGGAAAAGTATTAATACGTCAAAGGCATTCCTCTTCAACGTATCGCTTTGTTCACCACTTTGCGATGGCGTGAACCAGATTGTTGGTAGTCTCCGGGATAATATTTTGCCATTCTTATTGCAGACATTGTTCCAGAGCAACCTTACTTCTTATTTGATGCCTTTTGACCTTTCTGTGTAGGGCACACCAAATATGTTCAATTGGATTAAGGTCTGTAGTCAGTGGTGAAAACTTCGGAATATGGCGTGTCTGGTACAGCAACTTAAGAAAAATTCTCTGTGTATGTTTAGGGTCATTGTCTTGTTGAAAGTAGTAATCTGTACCTAAACCCAAGCTATCCACACTTCGTTAGACTTTCGTTTAGAATATTTAAATACTTCAATATATCAAGGTTATCTTCGAAAGAACTAGTTGCTTAATACCACATGTAATACTTAAAACTCCAAGTCAGCGTGTATATGAACTGGCGGTGTAAGATGGATTCTGTAGTCCCTGGCAACAGTCGATTACTGTCACTAGGTCACTGGGCCGATATTACCCACATCAGTACTTCCACAGTGGTCCACTGTGCAGGAATAGAAGACAAATATTTGCATAATCTTAGCAGTTGGCTTTTGAGCTCAGGATTCTCGAACTCCTGGAGAAAGTAAAGCAGTAGAGTGGTTAGACTACCATTCTTGAGTCTCAGGCTTAGTTTCTAAACGGTTCTTCAGAAACAAACCCCTGAAAATAATTGCCGCCTGAAATTTTGAAACAATTTTAGTGAGGTGTACAATACTGTTTGTGTTTCAAGTCATCAACCAGTCTGGTATTTCAGATAACATCATCCAATCAAAAACTTCATATTTATTAAAAGAAATAGCCCATTTCTCTAATAAATCAAATGTTACGGTATAAAAATGAATTGTCTCTTACTATATATGTGGAAAAAAGGTCATATCGATAGCTATGTAATTAAGATAGCTGTGAAAAGAGTCTATACGCCGTTTAGTGAAGATTTTCTTACAGTTCATCTGGGTGAAAACAGAATTACGATGTTACACGGCGATTCATCTAAACTGTTCATCTCAAATGTTTCCCGAACCGTGTAACATCGTAATTCTGTTTTCACCTAGATGAACTGTAAGAAATTCTTCACTAAACGGCGTATAGACTCTTTTCACAGCTACCTTAATTACATAGCTATCGATATGACCTTCGTTTTATTTCACATGAAACTATAATTTCTGCGACTAGTATCGTATATTTCAGGGACGAATTCAACGGTGTTACATCGAAATCCGACAAGTAGTTTCGGAGAAAATACAGTATTTTGAAACTTTGATTTATGCGTTTCGAACATGAAACCAGTTGCTGTCTTACGCGGAAGTCCGTGATTTCAAACCCAAATAAGGAAATGAGTGACGTTGGATGAGGAGGAAACAGTGCTCCACCGCCGTGATGCCGGTCTGAAAGGGCCAGAGAGGATGAGCTTGTATTCTGTTAGTTCACGCGTGATGAGTGCTGCTTAGTTTGGGGAAAAAGCCGTTTACAAACCAAGAGAAATCAGTACAATATCTAACTTTTCCTCCTCATACAACGTGACTCATTTCCTTATTTGGATTTGAAATCACGGACTTCCGCGTTAGACAGCAACTGATTTGATGTTCAAAACATACAAATTCTGAACTCGAAATATTGTACTTTCTTCGAAAGTACTCCTGGGATTTCTATGTGTGAAACGTCGTTGAATTCGTCTCAGAGATCTAAGATACTGACAGCATAAATTACTATAGTTCCATTTGAAATAACGAAGTTGATATCGATAGCTATTTAATAAATATAGCTTCGACGAGAGACTATACACAGTTTAGTGAGGAGTTTGACAATTCATCTGGGTGAAAACAGGATTAAGATATATTGAACGGTTCCGGATATGTTGGAAGTGAACAACTTCGCTGAATTTCAATTAGAACTATGTTTGCCTGCAGGAAGATGAAGTAAATTTCACTGATCAAACAACTAAAAATCTAAAATCATCTTAGATGTACCATATTTGGCGTCAAAAATCCTTTTAATGTAATCCAAAGCTTAATAATTACTTACCAGCTGGAATTAACAACAGGTACCTTGTTTTTAATTGAGATAAGAGTCAGATGATTGACATAAACGAATTAAGCAGATGTTTTTCAGCGTCTCTGTGCTTAACGTATGTATTGAAAAATAAATATTTTCTTGTCATTTAGGACTGCAGTAGCGTTTAATATTGTATTTTGGAGGATATGGGAGGACATCAAATTCTTTCTACATTTTTTCCTGGTTCTTCGATTGGGTGAAAAACATTACTCTGGCCGCGTTGATGAATCTCTCCGAAGTTGGTATTGGCATTGTCTCCACGAAAAGCGATTAATTTAACTAATGGAATTTTCAGTTGTCTTAAAGTATGTACACAAAACTTCGCAATTGTTTCCGATGTTTCCTTAGTCGACGAACCAAACTTCAACAGCCCCTGTTAAATTCCGTCAGTTTCAGTAAAGTATTAAATATCTAAAAGAAACATATTTGCAGGCTTTTGGTAGGTTGCATCGGTTCCTATGCATTTAAATGAATCCTATTGCAGTTGTTTTATGAATTTAGACAAGAAATATTGGGCGAGAATATTTTTAACAATCGCTGTTCCTTGGACGTAAATGTTGATTGCTATGAGAACTTCGTAATCAGCATACACTGTAGCAGTTTGACGGTTCAGTCCAGAGATTGGAGGAATCATTATGCTTGATAACTTTAGAGACTTCTGTTAGTTCTGCAGCAGCGATGAGCAAGTCTTCCTGGGTATCTAATTTAATCATAAATATAGAAATAGGCTTTGATGTCGCTGTTAGCGTGTTGTTTGTATGATTCTTCGTAGAATGTGACGTTCCACAATCTGCCTTAGTTGCGTGAGTTACTGAGATTAAACAGGTACGAACCTCACAAAGCGTTACCTGGTTTGTATGTTCTTTCTTGACAAAAGACGACTCTTTTGTGTAATAATCCGAAAAATGACACTTTCTCCCTACATGCTTCAGCATTTTCAAGATATGATTAGTCTATTAAACGATAAACAGTCGACAATAACACTTTAATCATCGAAGTAAATGTCGCCATACACTTCATACTCGGTGTACTCGCAGTAATCACTAAAACGTTACTAACTTGCACTCGCTTTTCGTATTAAGCTTAGAAGTTAATCATCTTATCAGTCCTCTATTCAAATAAGAACTGACCGATTCTTCCGTGTATCGCTGCTGAAATAGTTCCAAAACTATACTTCCGGAGAAGTGCAGGAGAGAGGCTCTGTCGCTCGGTACGGGCTTCTGTCGAAGTTTCCAGAACTTACCTTTACTGAGGAGTCTAATCAGTATATTGCTCCCTCCTACATATATCTCGCGAAGAGATTAGAGCCCACACAGAGGCATACCGACAATCTTTCTTTCCGCGAACAATACGTGACTGGAATAGGAGGGAAAATCGATAGTGGTACTCAAGGTACCCTCCGCCACCCACCGTCGGGTGGCTTGCGCAGTATGGTTGTACATGTAGATGTAGAACCACGTACCGCAGCAAAGTGCCTTAACGCGCATGGCTATTCCGCCGCGGCTAGTCCATTGGGGGGGGGGGGGGGTTATATTTGTGTGTGTGTGTGTGTGTGTGTGTGTGTGTGTGTTTGTTTGTTTGTTTGTTTGTTTGTTTGTTCCTTAGCACAAATTAAATAGTCTAAGTCTAGGGACTTATGACTGTAGTTTGGTCCAATAGCTTTACACAGGTTTAAACATTTGTGTAATATCGGCTATTACTTATTTCGTTATTGAAAGATAGGGACTTGCATTTCCTGTACATTTCGTTTCCTTTGTTTTGCGTGTAATTCCCAAGCTGCAGCTTGCCACCAAAGGCGTTACTTGCTGCAAGCTGTTCGTAAGTCATGCTCAACTACTTCTTTTTCCTACGTCTTGAAGTCAGCTGGTACAAAATTTTCATAGACTTTCTCGAGAAAAATATTTAGGTAATTCTTGCTTGTATATAGGTTAGGAAGGAAACCGAACACTGTGAGTTTACGAAGAAACGTATATGGTTGTGATCTTCAATCCAAATACATGAAGTTACTATACATGGAAAAAATCGCACTGACGTGTTTTACGGCCCACTTTAGATTTGTAGTTTTACAAGTTTTTGCTAACATTTTGGACCGAAATAATCTAAATAATTATAAATTAATTAATAAGTGTCTGAAACCCTTTTTCCTAAAAGAAATTAGGTAGTGGCGGGTTTCGAACTATCGACCTTTGGCGTCACAGTCCAACACTTTGCCCCTCACGCTACGGCTATAAATCAAGATAAGAGTTCTTTAATCTCATACTATTGATGGCCGTTGTTAACTGATGTTAATATGGCATTTGTAGGCATTAGATTGTCATTTATTGTACGAAGAACGATGTGTTTTTGTTAATTCCTCACTGTGCCGTTGCTTTGAAATGACAAGGTGTAAGTTACAATAAGAAAATCATCAAATACGCGAGGAATGCCACGTGACATTTCCGAACGGCTGGTTTTCGTTAATTCAATGGAGGGTGTCAAATCTCCGTTATTTTTGCAAATATGTCTCAAACGATACGAGATACGAAAAAAAAAAAAAAAAAAAAAAATAAGGGAGCTAAGCTGTAGAGAATTTTCTCCTCTACCAATTAGGTTATTCAATTTTCGTGTCAGACGATCGGTTCATTTGCTCAAAAAATGTCAAATGTTTGTATAGTCTATGGGACTTAACTACGGGGTCATCAGTCCCTAAACTTATAAACTACTTATGAACTACTTACGAACTAAGACGGCACAAATATCCATGCCCGAGGGGGGATTCGAACCCCCGACCGTAGCGGCCGTGCAGACCGTGACTGAAGCGCCTCAGTCCCCTCGGCCACCGCGGCCGGCGGTTCGTTTGCAATTACAATTATATTACAAACGGATTTTTTGTTTTACTACCGTATTTTTTGTCAGAAAAATTTGAAAAAGGGAGGTTCTGGTCTCTGGCGGCCTACATTCACGTCTGTAAAATTTGGTGCTGATCGGTTGAACGGTTCGTCTTAAAAACAGGGAACACGTTACGGACGGACAGACACATATACATATCAAAATCGCCGTTATTTTTGCAAATATCTTTGAAACGCTACGAGATTTGAAAAAAAAGAGCAAAGTTGTAAAGAGTTTTCTCCTCTACAAATTCGGTTATTCAATTTTCGTGTCAGATGAATAGCTAATCCGTTATTTTCATTTAAATTTCGAGCTGTCAAAAGACGATCGCAAAAGCCCACTTTCAGTGTTACCACCGTAACCTAAAGTGGGCCACAAAGCGTATGAATACTTTGTCGCATGACGGCACACTGTATCAGTGACACAGCTAGCGCGGTCTGTCGCGTGGCTTTATCTGTGCCACATGGTCGGCTCACAGCTGTCACGGCTCTGCGATCCAGCTGTAGCGCGCAGCCCGGAAGTCCAGAGCGACGGCTGCGGCGGCGGCGGCGCTCCATTCGCCAGAAGGCCCGCTCGCTCAGCTTTGTTTGCTGTGCCGTGTAATGCGAACTGGCAACCTGCTGCCCCCTCCCTTCCTCTGCCCCGCCCCCACCCGCATACGCCCACGCAGGCGCCGTTGCGTACGCGGAGCAGTGCCGCGCGAGTTTACGCGCTCATTCCGTGCGTGGGGGAAATCTGTCTGCTCATCCTGTCTTTCATTGTGCCGTTCGTCCTCGTTATGGGTGCGTATGCAATACAGTTCCAAGCGAATCCGAATGCTTATCGTAGTCTTCCCCTCTGTAAATCGCTGTCCGGCCGATGTCACTCCTCTGCTATATCAGAGTCATAAATTTGTGTTCGCGCGTATATCTCGCACGTCTCATTTCAAGCAGTCGAGAAAGTTACATCAGCCGCACAGCGCGAGTATTTACTTGCGGAATAGTTGTAAACTAGCTGAAAACCCGGCGATGCCCGGGTATTTATTTATTTATTCCTGTCATTTTTCAGGTATATATTCATTTGTATAACGGCTGTATGTCTGTAAAATCTCTTGGGAATGCAGTTAGTAGTAAAGAAGTAATAGATTATAACTTGGTGCGGGAACGTTATTGTTTATGTGCTCACCTCATGAACTACACACAATTTAGAAGGTACACTCAACTATATAAGTGTGTACTGTCTATAAAATTTATTGCGGTTACCATTTGTGGTATAGAAATCATAAATTGTAACGTCATACCGAAAGCCGTAGTTTTACTCCATATACACCGGAAATGTAGTAAGCGAAAAACTTTTTTCCTTTCATCATTTTGGTATGGTTGTCAGCAAGAAAAAGTTTATTAGAGGTTTGAAGTTATGTTTAAAGTTTGTTCCAAGTCGCTAAGTACTGTCATTCTCATACAGCGTATTTTAAAGTCTCGCCGGATTATGTGGCAGTTTCTTGCGATTTCTATTGTTTATGACGTCATATCTTCTGAACCATGTGTCGTATGTGATTCTTATCCCTGTAGCAATTATTACCTCACGATAAGGAATGTGTGTACCAAATTTGGTTTAAATCGCTCCAGAGGTTTAGGTGAAAATGAGCATTGTCGCTAAATGCAACAGTTTTTCGCGCATCTCATTGTTTATGACGTCATATTTCGTGAACTATATATCGTATGTGATTCTTAGACTTAGGGCGACCGTCCTCATGGATTGAAGCTTACGTGTACAAAATTTTACAAAGATTGGAACAAAACTGTAGATTTGTATGCAACACGTACAAATATACGGACACTCTGCTTTATATATTAGACAATCCATCGCAGGTAGTGTGCAACAGATATCTTCAAAAGTACAATAATACGTAGGAGGTGGACAAAATAATACCTAACATAGACACTATTTATTAGTAAGAAGTTGACTCCTCATTGGCTTTCTGAACAACTGCAAATCTGTGATGAACAGATTCGTAAAGTTTGTTTTTAATTCCCAACTGAATGTTTTCCATTCTTTCACGAAAACATCCGCCATCTGTCAGCGGAACATGTAAATGCAGCCTCAGTTTTATTTATGTGAACTCAAGTTTGTCTTCTATCGACGATAGAAGCACCTTCTAGATCTAGCAACATCGTTCGAGAAAAAAATCCATACTTCTGGAGAATCACGAGGCTGGAACTATGTAAGCAGCGCTACACGGAAGAATCGGGCAGTTACCATTTGAATAGCGAACTGATTAAGACTATTACTTCTAAGCGTAATACAAACGACGAGTGAAAGTAACGTTTTAAGTGGTTACTACGGATACATAAAGCATGAAGTGTATGGTCTCGACGTGTACTTCGATGATTAAAGTGTTATTGTCGACTGTTCATTGTTTAATAAACTTATCATACCTTACGAAAATTCTGAAGTATATAAGCAGAAAGTGTTATTTTTCGGATGATTACTCTTGGAGCTGTAAATTTGGTCCTTACACTTACACTCCCCATAACGATTTAGTTAAGACAAATGGCGACTTTCCTGTCCAAGGGACATGGTAGTTGATTTTTGATGCTATTAAAAGCACGTCTGAACCTTACTGGCTGTATGTGCATGGGCTCATCATTTTTCCTTTCTCTTCTTTTAAGATATGGTAGTGTTGGCAATATATTGTCACAGTAAGCAGCTGTTTGTCAAGGATTGTAAGATATTAATTCATAGTTATCCGACAGTTGGTGTTAATAATAGAAACAATTGTAGACCACGACATAGATGCCAAACTCGTGACGTCATCTCACTCGTGCTTCACTGCCCGAAGCAGGTAGTCGTATCGTAATCTTTTCAATTCAAAAAATGTTCAAATGTTTGTGTAGATTATGGGACATAACTACGGAGTCATCAGTCCATGAACTTACAAACTACTTATGAACTAGCTAATCCTAAGGACGGCACAAATATCTATGCCCGAGGGGGTATTCGAATCCCCGAGCGTAGTGGCCGTGCAGACCGTGACTGGAGCGCCTCAGTCCACTCGGCCACCGTGGCCGGCTAATCTTTTCAACTTTTCTATACATACAGCCCTTAGCTTTAGAAAGCAATATAATCTATTACTCATCAAAACATAGCAAATAGTCATTAAGTGTCCAGGATTTATGATCGTGGCACCACTTCTTTAGTGTGTTTGCTTTGGTTTCCGTTATTAGGTGGGTAGCAGCTGCAGTCCTTCCATGAATTTTAAGATCCACCCGCACTGCTTTTATCGAAACAGTATTACTCGAGTGAGTCTTGGGTTTTGCACTCGCTTTTGCCTTGGTAGTTCTGCTGTTCGGCCACAATCATCCTGGATGCTGTCTCTCAACTTCGGGTTTCACCCATTCCTTTCCTTCAGTGAAGCTCGACCTTGTTTACTGTGCGCAGTCATTACCGAGAATACTGTGGGTAGTGAAACTTTAAACAGTGCTCCCGTTTGCGCCACAGATAATTCCACTTTGAACCATCGAGTTTACCTGTTTAGAAGTCTGACAAGGAGGCCACATGGGTGTCGGATTTTAGAAATTTTTCATATTTAAGGTACGTGAAGTATAGAATTTAAATAACATTCAAAGCTATTCGACGCAACTCTCAAAAATCATCGAGAAAATCGACTTTGAAGTTTTGCAGGTACACGTAAGTAGCAATAACTGAAACACGTGTACCATCTTTTAGTGTAGCTTAGGTGGTAGTGTGCTCGGCTCACAACCATAGGGTCGGTGGTTCGATTCCTGCAAAAAATTAACTTAATTGTTTATTGTGTTCGAATATCTACACAATTTTAATATCTAACTGTAATTTTTATGTAAAATGCACGTATTTTTATTTATTCGTAATTTTCAAATGTTCAAATGTTTGTAGAGCTTATGGGACTTAACTACGGGGTCATCAGTCCCTAAGCTTACAAACTAATTATTAACTAGCTAATATTAAGGACGGCACAAATATCCATGCCCGAGGGGGGGATTCGAACCCCCGACTGTAGTGGACGCGCAGACCGTGACTGGAGCGCCTCAGTCCCCTCGGCCACTGCGGCCGGCTATTCGTAATTTTCCATATTTTATAAAATAATGGTTTCAATCAGAATACATACATTTTTTTACTGTATCGGCTTAACTATTAGTTGACGACGGCAGTCTTCGATAAGTATGTGAAGAGCTATGACAGTTTTTGAAAACTTTTTCCATAGTTACTAATGGCTTTCGAAGCAGCTACCCTACAGAACCATCATTTCAGGCAACGACAAGGTGTTCAGCTCGTCTACACACATAAAAACTGACAACACAGGGTATTAGGGATCCCTAAATGTTTTAGGTAACTGAATTCGGAAACGACGAAAAAGTAGTTCACTAACTTAACAATCAGACTACCTTCGTTCAACTAATGGTGAAGCCGATACTGTAAAAAATGCGACATATGTCTTTTGATGGAAATAATTATTTTATAAAATACAGAAAATTGCTCAAATGTTTGCTAGTTTATGGGACTTAACTACGGGGTCATCAGTCCCTAAACTTACAAACTACTTATGAACTACTTACGAACTAGGACGGCACAAATATCCATGCCCAAGGGGGGATTCGAACCCCCGACCGTAGTGGCCGTGCAGACCGTGACTGGAGCGCCTCAGTCTCGTCGGCCACCGCGGCCGGCTATAGAAAATTAAGAATAAATAAAAATTCGTGCATTTTTCATAAAAATTATCATTAGATATTAAAATTATGTAGGTATGCGAACACAACGAAAAAAAAAAAAAAATCAGTTTCTGCAGGAATCAAACCACCGACCCTACGATTGTGTTGTTGTTGTTGTTGTTAGGGGATAAACGGCTAGGTTCTCAGTCCGCACTAAGGTTGTGAGCCTAGAACGCAACCACCTGAACTACACCAACATATGGTGCAATTGTTTTAGTTATTGGTAGTTACGTGTACTAGCGAAACTTCAAATTCGATTTTCTCGAGGATTTTTGAGAGTTGCGTTGAATGGCTTTGACTGATTGTTATTAAAGTTCTATACTTCACGTACTGTAAACATGAAAAAATCTAAAATCTGACACCCATGTGGTCTCCTTGTGAGAGCTGATGCATTTCACCGATATTTTGTGTTGGCCGTCACAAAACAAAACGTAAAATACGCTGCTAGCTAACGTCCAAGACTTGGTACGTCATTTGTGCACTGCGGTTGGGGCTCTGCGTTAACACGTAAGCAATTGTCTAATTGCAAATAGATGTAGTATACTGCACGTTGTTCATGTTATTTTTTCCGCCTCCTTTAAATAAGTGATCTGCATTACCCTTTGATAAATCTTACAATGGTACAGAAATGGGTGACGTACATTCGTGTAAAAGTTGTTAATATTATACACATTAAAATAAAATGTCTGCCAGATAACGTATACCTAAATGTTACTAAATTAAACTGATTTCTTCTTAATACACCGTAGAAAATTGAGAGAACCAGCATTTGTGGCTGCAAGCAGAAAGATTCTGCGGCAGCCAACATATTTCCCACAAATGGACCGTGAAGACAAAAGAAGTCGGGAGTTATTACGGAGACATTCGCTGGTATGGAGTAAGGGACGAAAGTAACTTCAGCATTATGTCACTGCTACGTTCGATGGTTCTAGGAAACGTGAACCATACATTAAACTCTAGCATAGTGCAGACACTTTTATTCTATAGCCGCGGTGGAATGGCTGTGCGCTCTAAGGCGCCGTGCGTGCGTGTTTTTTGTCCTTAAATTAGTTAAAGTAGTTTGTAAGCCTAGGGACTGGTAACCGCAGTAAAGTCGCATGCATTTACAAACATTCCATCATTTTCTAAGAGAATAACTGCACTGAAGTTACATAGATTTATGATGGTACTATGAACATTACAAAAGGTGAGATACGATTTCGTACTTTAGTTGGGATGGTACTTTTTTCCAACTCCCGGGATTCATTTACTGAACATCATCTTTTTAGAGCTAAGCTTTTCTCCATATTATCTCTATTCCATATGATTTGACTTGCGCCAATTCTGCTTTGAATAGTGCCATTGCTATGTTTGTCGATAGATTAGTTTTTTTATATTGCATGATGGCTGCTGGTACAGTTTACTGGATATGTATAACAAAACTTTGTTTTTTTTTATTTATTTTTTTGTAACTTGCTATCCAAGAACAGGGCGGGTCTAATAAATGTGGTCCGGAGAGCCGACTGCAATAGTTGTAACCTGATTGAGGCACATTTCTGAGTGACCACCAAACAATTCTTGACACTTTCGGGCCAAGGGAATAAGAGCTGACGGCAGATCGAAGCTCATTGCTACAATTGCTGTCATCTCATGTGAAATGTTGTGTTGCAGTATTTGATGACTATGATGATTGTTGAGATTCGCCTTAGACTTGAGGGCTCCCCATGCAAAGTAAACGCACACTGACAGATGAGGTGACCTGGATCGCCATCTATGGCCGTGACCAGCTGACCTCTGCTGACAACTGTCAGGCGTGAAGTTGTGTAAATGCGCTCAAGGGTTCCATCTTCCGTATGGGTAGTTGCTCCATCCTGTTGGAAGTAACTGTGGGTCTCTTCCTCCTCCTCCTCCTCCTCTTAATGCTGCCTCAAACTGTCAAAATGTCGGCCTATTTTATTTTCGGTAGCCTGCATTTATATTTCTAAAAATTGGTAATGGGTCATTGTATAGCGTTATACAGTCCGTTGGGTTTTTAACATTCTTTTTCTGAATGTCATTTGAACTGTCAAGATATATTTGTAGGTAATATTCTTTTGCCCAGGTTTGTAGTTTTGTCTTCCGTACGTACTCCTTTTACTGATGATCCTATCACCATATCACGTGCAATGCAGAATAATTTATGCTTTTGAGTCTTTCTCTGTTGCGTTTGTAACATCTGCTGTATAGATTTTGTAGAGGAGAAAATTCTGTACAACTTTGCTCTTATGTTTTTTTTCATATCACGTAGCGTTTCAAAGATATTTGCAAAAATAACGGCGATTTTGGGATGTCTGTCTGTCCGTAACGTGTTCCCTGTTATTAAGACGAACCGTTCAACCGATCAGCACCAAATTTAGCAGACATGATTGTAGACCGCCAGAGACCAGAAACTCCCTTTTTCAAATTTTTCGGACAAAAAATGCGGTAGTAATACCAAAAAAGCCGTTTGTAATATAATTGTAAATGCAAACGAACCGTTCATCTGACACGAAAATTGAATAACCTAATTGGTAGAGGAGAAAATTCTCTACAACTTAGCTCCTTTGTTTTTTTTTTTTTTTCATATCTCGTATCGTTTCAGACATATTTGCAAAAATAACGGATATTTGACACCCTCCATTGAATTAACGAAAACCAGCCGTTCGGAGATGTCATGTGACATTTTTCGCGAATTTGATGATTTTCTTATTGTAACTTACACGCTATCATTTCAAAGCAACAGCACACTGAGGAATTAAAAAAAACACATCGTTCTTCGTACGATCTAGTGTCTACAAATGCCATATTAGCATCAGTTAAGAACGGTCATCAATAGTATGAGAATAAGGGACTCATCTTTCGATTAATAGCCGCAGCGTCGTGGTCAAGGCGTTGGACTATGACGCTAAAGGTCGGTGGTTCGGGACCCGCCAATACCTAATTTTTTTTCCTAAAAGGGTTTCAGACAATCTTATTAATTTTTTATTTTTTTGATTATTATTTTGGTCCAAAATGTTAGCAAAAACTTATAAAACTACAAATCTAAAGTGGGCCGTAAAACACTTCAGTGCGATTTTTATTACATTTCTTTGAACGTATGTCTTTCGTTCACACCAGACGGTATCCCTCGCCGCTCATTCCATTCCTTTTCTTTGTTAATTCTTCCTTATATAGCGACTATGAAGTCCAAAAATACTGCATGGTACCTTCCTCTTGAGTGTCTTAGTATGTCCTCTATATGGTCCCCCTCACCGTAATAAACACAGACAATTTGTACTACAAACTAACACATGAGAAAGAGAATTACCTTGCAGATGAGGGCGAAACTAAACTTTTAAACTGTTCAGTATTCAGAAAGGGACACACACAAAACTGCTAGGATTAGAAGCCCGTCCGTTGTAAGAGTGTTAATCGCTGGACTTTTGGTCTCGATCGTTGTGCGCAAGGTTGCGGGGCGTGTGACGCTACGCACTGACGCATGGCCTGAATCACTGAGGGCCGGGCTTTCCGTACTGGTGCAAGGCGGCCAGCGAGCCAAGGTGCGTCCCCACAGCGGCCTGACTCACCTGGCTATGGCTGCACTTCCTCTTCCCACACCTCGTATTCCGGAACCACTGAAACTTACGCCCTTTCGATGATTTCCCGTGAAAGATTCATTCCAGTTCAGAGCTACATTTTAGAGGTATCTCCCAAATGAACAAACAAGGGGAACACCCCCCCCCCCCCACACACACACACACACAGTGAGAGAGAGAGAGAGTCATAACACTCGTGAACGATTAAACGAAATGTTTGCAGCAAGTATTAAAGAGGACGCGGGTATTGTTTCCTAAAATGATGGGTAAAGGATTTAGAGTACTCAACCGCCCAATGTGGTCATAGCTCCTGACACCATTCGTCCGAGGTGTGTTTTTTTAAGTAAGTACCGTTTTGAAATTAAAAAAGACGTGCTAAGATATCTCAATTTCATGCGCACTGGGTACCTACATCTGTTGTCTACGCACTGACGCCATTACAGTCTGATTCTTCCTTGTTTACATTGTATACCGAGTGTTTAAGATGTCTCCGATAATAGTCCCGCCGACTGTGGAGTACGGGTTGTTATAAGATTTCTTAGTGCTAAAGGCCTAAAAGCGATCGATATTCATCGTGAGATATGTGCAGTTTACAGAGAAAGTATTGAGTGATGGAATGGTTATAAAGTAGGTGAGAGCATTTACAGATTGCTGCAAAAGTGTGCATGATCAACAACGGATTGGGCGTGCTTCGGTCGTTAATGAAAGTTTAGTGCAGGAAGTGGACAGTAAGGTTAGAGAAAACAGACGCTTTACGATCTCCTCCTTGTGGGATGACTTTCCTAATGTTTCTCGTCGCGGCGGAGCGGCCGACCGAATTGAGGCGCTGTGCTGCGATGCGGGAGGCCATTCCCCGTCGGGGGTTGGAATCCCCTCTCGGGCATGTGTATTTGTGTTGTCTTTAGTATAAGGTAGTTCATAAGTAGTTCGTAAGTTTAGGGACTGATGAATACGCAGTTAAGTCCCATAAGCTTCACAAACATTTTAACATTTAAGTTTCTCGTAGTGTTCTGTATGGCACTGTGACCGAGCAAGACGATGATGAATTCAAAACAATTGTGTTGCAGTGGTTAAGGAGTCAGGCGGCAGACTTCTATGAGGATGGTATTCAAAAGCTGGTACAATGTTGTAAGAGCCTCAATATTGACTGAAATTATGTATAAAAGTAGATTAAGGTACAGGGTTTCATGTAAAAAATAAAATTGAGATATCTTAGCACGTCTTTAATAAATTTCAAAACGGCAGTTACTTAAAAAACACGCCTATTACATCGTCTGTGCTTCTACGCAACGTAGTGATTTGTACGAGTGGCCCGGTAACACATTTTACTTAAGTACATCCGGCCGCTCAACACTACAGACGGAGAGTGGCACTATCAGTGGAAGAAAAGGACTATGCTTTATTAAAAGCGAAAAAATTTTCAAGTGTATGTTAAGCTTAAGAGACTTAACTGCGGGGTCATCAGTACGTCAACTTACAAACTACTTAAGAACTATCTTATACTAAAGACGACACAAACATCCATGCCCGAGGTGGGATTCGAGCCCCCTGCCGTAGCGGCCGTGCATACTGTGACTGGCGCGCCGCAGACCGCTCGACCACTGCGGCCGGCTATTAAAAGCGAAATGAGTGTGATAAGACTTAAGACTGTCACATGCAGCTGTGGTGTACTTCCATGATTACCGTACCGAGAGAGGTGGCGCAGTGGTAACACTCTGGACTCAAAATTACTAAAAAATTCCGGGCTGTTATGCCGTGGTCTAGTGGATTTATTATTAAAACCCAAAGTTTCGTCCCCGACTGCGGAGGACATTCTCAAGGGGGATCGTGGCACTTTTGGATGTCCGATTCACACCCTGGCTCGCTACTGACTGAAGCCAAATTCCGTTTACGAGGGCTCGCGCGCAGTGGTGTGACGTCAGATGTTTTTGACATGCGCGTGCAATTCTTCGTTGCCGATTGCCTCCGTCCGTTAATATCGTCCCATGGTGGAAGACTGTTACATTTCTTCTTCAAAACCGGAATCCATATATCATTTAGTTTCACGCCCTCCTCCATCCTTTTGAAATTATTGGGGTGTTTTACAATTTCTATTGCCTCTCTGTACAGTCTTTCGTGGTATCCATTTCTGGCTGCTAAAACCTAAGTCTTATCAAATTGAATAAGGTGGTCCTGGTTGAAAAACATGTTCAGCAACAGCTGATCTGTCAATCTCTTCCCTTCTACAATTCCCCTTGTGCTCATCTAGTCGTTTTTTGACTGTTCGTTTTTAGGTACCCACGTACACGTCCCCACAGCTACACGGAATCCCGGACTCGCATTCGCGAAGACAGCTTTTCAAATCCGCTTCCGGCAATCTTGGTTTAGTTCTTCTGTGATTTCCCAGATTCAATCCAGACCAATACCGAGATGATTACTGTGAAATAACACGGCCGATTTTCTTCTCCATCCGTGCCAAAACGGGGTGGGTGTGTGTGTGTGTGTGTGTGTGTGTGTGTGTGTGTGTGTGTGTGTGTGTGTGTGGGCGCGCGTCAATGCGTACAAATTCAACGAACGTGAGAAAAATAAGGTGTTTTGCGGAAGTTCCACTATCGCCACTTAGATTTTAAACCAGGATGTTGTGGAATACTAAAATCACTAATTTTCAGTGACAGGAAATGTAGGGAAGTTACCGGGTCCAGACTCTGCCCGATAAATTTCATAAGTACAAGTTACGTGTGTGTGGTGTTCGAAGTGGACACAATAACTTACACAATATGCCGATGACGGGCAATGAGCCTTTCTTCAGTGCGGAGGCACTCCTAGGCCCTTCTTCTTACGGGACTCAGTTTGAGTAGTAGTGGGCAGAGTAAAATAGAGAATTCGTATCTGATTGGCGGCGCGCTTTGAGTAGTCAATACAGGTGTGATGTAGGGGTTAGCAGAAAGCAGGACACGCGGGTACGAATCTCGGATGGGTTCACATTTTCAACTTTATCCATTCGCAGTTAATGTCCTACATTTCGTGTATATTTCATAAATGTGTTTATAGATTTTCAGACGAAACTTCCAGGCAGATTAAAATGGTGTGCCTGACCGGGATACGAAGCTGAGGTCTTTGTCTAGCGCGAACAAATATTCACCTTCGCCATTCGATTTATTTCAATGCATGTAAAATTCTAGACGTATGAATATTTCTAATTCATAAATATGTGGCTTATTTTCCTCGAAGAACTATTCTGTCGCTGTTGTCTCAAATATTTAGTCAGTGTCACTTTTCACATGTCAAACGTGAAACTTTTGCAGCAATTTCATGTGAGGGCTTTCATTGATAACCCGCCTGGCTTCATAACGAAGTAGTTTTTACTTGAAGTGTACTGTTCCCGTGTGAAGGACCATCCCTGCCTTTTGAGGTATGCACAACAATTCCGTACCATCTGCTACACGTCGAGCCATATGGAATGCGGCCTGCTGGGTTTAGCGTGACAAGCCGCTGCCAGCTTCGCTTCTCAGCCATTGTATTCAGTAGGTAACTGCTGCTATTCTCTCTCTCTCTCTCTCTCTCTCTCTCTCTCTCTCTCTCTATCTCTCTCTCTCTGTGTGAGAGAGAGAGAGAGAGAGAGAGAGAGAGAGAGAGAGAGAGAGAGAGAGGGGGGGGGGCTGTAGTCTTGCATGTTACGCTTATGTTCTAATGCTCTGATGTAAATTATATGTTGAAATCAAACGTATAATCTTACGTGTAAACACCGACATATTTCGCGGTCATTTCATTTGTTTTTCCTTGTCACTCTACTCTTGTACACTCTTCTGTATTAACTCTTCGGGACAGACTTTTCTTATTTGCTACCACAGTCTTGAAGATGCAGGTTTACTCAATCCAGAACTGCGCTTAATCGTTCTTCTGATCGCTATCTTTTCTTTTTTCTTTAGCTTCTGTGGCTGCGCTTTGAGACATTCTCTGCAGTACTTAACGGATCGTCTTATAATATCCTCAACTGTAATTGCACGTAGATTCAGCAAACTAGAAGGTCTCTGAGACTAAAACACAACTCCACACACTGGAATATGAGAAGTTGTCACTGTTTAGGTGCGTCCGTGTGATGATATTTCCGTTGTGCTTTGTGCATGGACTTAAACTTCCAACATAGCAACCACTCCAATATATTTATTGGTGCGTAATACCATCGAATTGCCGGCCTTCATCGTAACTCATTGCATTGCAGGTTCAGTGGAAATTTCTTCAGCTGTTCAGCAGACAATACACAGCTGTGTCCCATCTGTACATCGTTATGTTCTGTGTTGAGGTTATGCTTTCAAGCAGTTCAAATCCAGTAATGTCTAGATGCACGCTACAGTTTGTCGATGTCTGATAAACAAACGTGATATGGGTTGCCGCTCATGAAGGTAAATTGGATAAGAAATTGAGGTGTAGTGCTACAGCGTCAAGTATTAGATAAAATCACAGATATTGGTGGAGAAAATAAGATAAATCTAAGCAGGAACACGGAAGAGAGAGGCTACAAACCTATGAAAATAGAGTATAAAATCTGTGGACGAATGGTTACTGTCTGAGACACAGTAGCACATACAGTAGCCTGACATCCGAACAAAAGATAAGAGTAGGTCAAGCTCATCAACAAATTGCTAGGAATCAGACATTGATAATGCGAATAAAACATCTGACAAAATTCAGTAAATAGTGCTGTAACATTTACAGCGTCTGTGAACTACAGTTACCTTCGAAATAATCAACTATCATAACTATTCACCGCTGAGCTGTACGATACGGGTCCTGGAAACGAAGTCTTCCTTTGGGATGTTGTTGAAAAGCCTCGTCACGTTTTGGTGGATGTCAGGAATATCCTCAAATCTCTTTCCTTTCAAAGCTAGGTGGAGTCAAGGGTATAGGTAGTAGTCTGGAGGATTGAGAATCGGCGAGTGTAGTGGATGTTCAAGTTAGACGACATCGCTCGACTACACACAGCCAATATAATAAAACAGCTCCTGGTAAGAAAGGGTATGGTGCTACTTGAACAGCGTTCCAAGACATAAGTCAAGCCGTTTACGTCGATGCTGTGGCCTCAGTCGAAGACGGCTAGATGTGCCTTAGTCCCACGGTTAGTAACCGGTTGGCAGCATTCACCAGTTCCTGTTGACAATTATGGGCTCACGAACCCTCTTGTGTGTGCTGTCGTAGCTATACGATCTGAGTCTGCTGCCTATGCAATACGACGATCTTAGCGAAGGTTTTGAACTTCAACTTCTGCTGTGAGAATGTTCACGAGACCATTGTAACTAGCATCGTTGGAGGACTGTTAGAGCACGTCCAAATTGTGTGGCAATTCTCCGAAAGGGACATGCCACCACTCGGAAGGCCGCAGTTTGACACCTTTCAAGGTCATTTAGTTGGCTGTAGGAAGCACGAGTGCGCCTGTTAGTCCCACACGTTGATATCACACTGATCGTTAATGGCTGTAAACATCTGTTAAAGGGTACAGTCATTAGACCATCAGTTGGCGGACGACGTTGAAACATTCAGTACAGCTACTATCCCCCAGGTGGTATCTGATCAAAGTGGACGTCGTATATGTACAATTTTTCCGGCGGTATATACGTATATACCAGGGTGCGAAATTTCAGTTCTGAAGCCACCAGGCAGTCTAACAACTTTCGGCGCTCCAAGATATTGCTCAAATCATTCAATAGGAAAATACATACTAGTACATAAGAGCACTTCATTTTTGTGTAGCGTTGTCTTTCTGCCGAGAAGTACTTCTTCTGAATGGCACTTAGACCCTCACGTCGAGAGGAGATTGTCCTGGCTCGGCTTCGTATTGGCCACTGCCGTTGTAGCCACAAGTATTTACTTCGTGGTGATCCTGCTCCCTTATGTGAGCACTGTGATGAACCTTTTACTGTGTACCACCTTTTAGTGCAATGTCCGTTTTTAATCGTCTACTTCATGATCTATGTTTCCCATTTGAAATGTCTGATATTTTAGCTGATGATCTGCATTCTGCTGACAATGTTTTACTTTTTATACATCGTAAAAAAATATGCCGAAAGCCATTAAAGTTGTAACCCCGGTTCGATTTTTCTATGGGCAGTGTTGGGCGCTAATGACCTCAGCAGTTGTGCGCCCTAAAACCACAATTAAGAAAGAAAATGGCACTTTTGGATAAAACTCAGAGAGAGAGAGAGAGAGAGAGAGAGAGAGAGAGAGAGAGAGAGAGAGAGAGAGAGAGAGAGAGGAGCCATTCACAGATACTAATCAGCAAAATGTTCAAATGTTTGTATAGCTTATGGTACTTAACCGCGGGGTCATCAGTCCCTAAACTTACAAACTACTTATGAACTAGCTAACACTAAAGACGGCATAAATATCCATGCCCGAGGGGGATTCGAACCCCGACCGTAGTGGCCGTACAGACCGTGACTGGCGCGCCGCAGTCCCCTCTGCCACCGCGGCCGGCACTAATCAGCAAATCATCCAGTGTATCAGTCTTAAAGTCCTGTTCGCTGCTTCTAGTACTTAGTATTTCTTTCTTGTTTTGCTTATATTTTTTGAGCCATTTCTGGTTGAATTCTCTCGGATTAATCAGCTGACGACGTGTAAAGGTGTTTTATAGGAGTAGTTAAAATACTTTTGACTATGAAACATAAATATGAAATAGTCGAACGCGGGAATTGCAAAAACTTAGTCTTTCAAGAACCTGCCACAAATAAAAATACGAACCACGTGAGTCTAATCCTACTCCATCTCAGACATCTCTGCGCATTCGCGAAACTGGCAGCTTCGAAGCGACGGAGAAAAAAAATCGTAGAAGATTCTGCCAATCAGGTTACTAGCAGTCATTTCTTATATAAGAAACAGCCACACCTCAAGTAGACAGAAGCAGAAGTGGCAGCTTATACACATCTCACCACATGCGCGTGGACCCGAAGTTGCTTGAACAAACGTAAAGTGTATGGAAAAGGCACGGTAGCCGTGATGTCAAAACTGGCGTTTAATTAGATCTGTCGTTTGCGCTAATACTGAGACAGAAAGTAAAAAAAAAAAAAAAAAAAAAAAAAAAAAATTTACTGATACAAGTACCTGGAAATGATGACTTGCCTTATTCAGCAATATAAAGTACTCGGTATAAAATTCTGTAAGCCATACGCTTCTCTATGACCGCTTACCTCTTCAGGCTTATACAATCCTGAACCTAGCTCCAGTGCTTACCGAATCTTACAAATAAATTTAATTCCAGATCGCCAGCTGCCAATTTTCGGTCGCAAATTGCGAGCTGGCGACCGTAAATTTTGCACCGTGGTAGATACTGAAGAAAGATGGAAAGTAGTATAGTCATGCGTATGCAAACGCAGAGATCAACCTTTGGAGGACTGCGCTGCCGTCGGCAACGCCTATGCAAGGCAACACGTGTCTGGTTACTGCTGTTAAAAAAAAATCACATGTTAAAAAGATTCACATTTAAATGTCGTACAATATGGCAGCTCGAACAATGCACGCTGATCACGTACAATACTTTGTACCATACATATTGTATCGCACAGATTCACAGCAATGAAGAAAGGCAAGAAGTACGTCGATTTATTCCGAGGGCATATGAGCTCCTTGCTAATCTTACAGCCAGAAATGTGGACAAAAATTGTTACGAATGGTAGGGGATTATAGTCGATAAATTTAATCAGCATGAAGGAATTAGCTAGACATCCGTTACCGTTATGGAAGTAATTTTAATTAAAATTTTACCTACTAATTGAAGTTGTATGTCCCGCAGGAACACTTTGAAGTACAGTAATACATTGTAGACTTTTTTGTTGTCCTTCGGCATTATCATTTAGGAAGAGAATTATTTAAGAAAAAATGTAGTGTAACTCGTGAATATTGAAACACAACAGAAAACATCTTTTAGATGGAGAAGTTGGTTTTGCGAATGTTATGTAAATCTCATCGTTGCCCTTCAAAGTATTCACCAAATAACACCAAAGGCGGTTTCTTTATAAAATCCTGTAGCGTTCGGTCTCTTTCAATAAACTCGAAGGCAGCTTCAAAGTGCTGATTGCTAATTAATTAGCCAAAGCTCTTTAACGAGGAAGACGATTTCTATCTCCGATATTCTCTGAACGAATAAAAGTCCAATTAAACGACACTAGTTAACATGCGCGATGTTCTTTAGAGGCTACTGCGGTTCTATGTCGAATAAAAAACGGGGGCACTACGATTTCTGATAGAGATTGCGACGTGCTGTAGCCAGTTCTGAACAGCGTGTAGCAACAGCTGTGAAGACAGTGAAACCAAACACTATCATGGGCCACAGACTACATTTCACATTGTTAATTGTAAAATTAAAGTGATTTGTCCCCATTCATGTAAACTTTCTGCGTGGCGAAAATAAGTGACTTGTCTGATCACTTGATACGACCTAGTATGACCTTCTACCGTGAGGATAACTAAGGTCAATATGTGCACGCTTCAACAAGTGGCGTGGGATCTAGTGACAAGGAATATAATACTCAGTCACCACTGCCTCGGTGATAACATGTGATAGCAATTTCTTGAGAAAACCCTCGTCAATATCAATTAATACTCTCCACCAGATGAGACATTTAAAAGTTGCATGGAAATGGCGTTTTGTGAACATTTCTTAAGTTCTGTGGGGTTCCATTTTTAGCCGGCCGCGGTGGCCGCGGGGACTGAGGCGCTTCAGTCACGGTCCGCACGGCCACTAAGGTTGGGGGTTCGAATCCCCCCTCGGGCATGGATATTTGTGCCGTCCTTAGTATTAGTTAGTTCATAAGTAGTTTGTAAGTTTAGGGACTGATAATCCCATAGTTAAGTCCCATAGACTATACAACCATTTGAACATTTGGTTCCATTTTTATTCGGCTTGTGAACTTGATTACTCCTCCGGACGCACGACTAGCTGTAATTATATCCTATATGATACCGTTGCCAGCGGAATTTTACACTACGGACTAGATGAGATACTTAATAGTGATTCACATACCAACACTTAATGCATATGATGCAGCTAAATTTAACCCTATTAACTTATAAATAATTCGAAACGGCTACGATAAATACCTTTTACAGTGCTAAAACTCCAGTAGCCGCAAGCATCACACACAGAATTCTGATTAAACTAAAATAAAAGCAGCAGACCATAGTAATTTTACTATCCATATTATGAATTTGCCACACTGCCGATGCCTAGCTAGTTGCAGCTCCACACTCGAGAGAAACGCGCTCGCCTGCAATCCTCCGCAGCTAGCCAGAGAGAGAGAGAGAGAGAGAGAGAGAGAGAGAGAGAGAGAGAGAGAGAGAGAGAGAGAGAGAGAGAGAGAGAACTTTCAACTGAGTTACTTACCGCAATCAGATTTCCTCCTACGCAGATTAGCTGTAATGCGTCCCAAAGGGTAGAACGTCGGCTCCTCTCTCTCTCTCTCTCTCTCTCTCTCTCTCTCTCTCTCTCTCTCTCTCTCTTGTGTGTGTGTGTGTGTGTGTGTGTGTGTCGCGTTCTACTCTCCCTTAACCAGTCTCATCACTGCGTTAGCCGTTCTCTAAAGTTTTTTGCTCTTCTTAATTGTAGTGAAATAGTTCATTATTTCAACCACAGGTTCATTGTAAACGCCCAGTTTATTAAATGTGACGCATCACGGGGCATTCTATTTGCCACTGTTAGCCATTTTGTTGAGGCTGGAATTGTTTTATATAAAACCATTTTCTCCCTAATGCTTTCTTTTTCGGAGGGAGTAAGAAGGGAAGCTCCCGACAAATTGTCTGGTGGAGACTGGAGGGTAAGATCACCTTCAGAATTTGAGTGATGGTATAATTTATTATTGTTAAACAGGTTCTGAAAACTGAGTTTTGTTTTGGGGCGGTACTTCTTTCTTTTTTGCGGCACTTTGAAAAATACCGTGAAAATAAGCCCTTCTAGCGCTAACAAGTTGGACAGTATTATAGGAAAGAAATTGTGAAGTTGTAAGTTACCGGTATTGGTCTGCAGTGAAACGTTGCTCATATTTTGCAGCGTGACAAGAAAATATGATCTTCATAATCACTGGTGTGATGGGTCGTGCAAAGGCGGCAGAACACTTGTTATAATGTATGACGTATTTTGGGCCCACGTATATAAAACAAATGGTTCCTGCCAGAAAAAGCTACATCGGGTGCATTTAGCACATTTAAAACATGGACTGCATGCAAAATTAAAATTTAAATAACTATATTCTGTAAATGTAAATAGTTTGTAAGTTTCTTTAAAGGATCACCACATAACTAAAACAATACTTACCTGACGTTGTAGGTTTAGGAGGCGATCTGAAATTTTAATATTCTTCAAAAGTGAAAACGCAAAGATCGTGAAACACTTGTTTTATTTAATGACGACCGGTTTCGGAGGACTGTGACACCATCATCTGGTCATATTAAATTTTTAAGTTCGTCATCTGTCATATATAAGACATGCAAGAAATCACGTAACAATATCATTTACACTGGATTAAGCGGCACTAACCACCAATTTAAATAAAGTATGGTTAGTGTCTCCTGATTCAATGTAAATATGTTAAAACATGTTCAAATGTTTCTTAAGCTTATGGGACTTAACTACGGGGTCATCAGTCCCTAAACTTACATATTACTTACGAACTAGCTAATACTAAGGACGGCACAAATACCCATGCCCGAGGGGGGGATTCGAACCCCCGACCGTAGTGGCCGTGCAGGCCGTGACTGGAGCGCCTTAGTCCCCTTGGTCACCGCGGCCGGCTATGTTGTTACGTGATTTCTTGTATGTCTTCTATATTTTTGACAGATGACCAACTTATAAAAGGCAATATGACCACATGACAGTGGCACAGTCCTCCGAAACCGGACGTCATTAAATAATACAAGTGTTTCACGATCTTGGCGTTTTCACTTTTGAAGAATGTACAATAATAAATAGTTAAGTAATTTAAAATGGTCTTCCGTATATTGTAGACGCTGAGGACGCCTAGCGCTGAATAGGCGAAACATTTACGATAGTCATGAATAGCCAAGTTTCAGGTGTAAAAAAAAAAAAAGAATTTTAGTAGTACTATGATATGAAATAAGTGACGGATATATGGGGGTCGCCAGAATGGGCAAAAACATCTGAATAATTGATTTTTTGAGAAGTAAGAAATGAACAAGCCTTTGTGTAAGCTGCAGTGTAAATTACGTGTTGTTAATAACAAATTATTAATACTTACACACACGGTGTAACTGAATGTGCGGAAAAGCTCCGAGGATTCGATAGAGTATCTGACAACAAGCAGAACTCGTCGTGTACATACATGGTTTATCGAGTTTCGTTACTATTTTTACAGGTGTGCATAACACAGACCACTTAATTATGTAGACTGTTCATTTGTGTTGATACAGTGTAATTTAATATGTATAGTTCTCAGCAGAAGGTGCTCATAATGGCGCTATGCTACGATGCGAGAGACCATTCCCCGTCGGGGGTTCGAATCCCCATCAGGCATGGATGTTTGTGTCGTCTTTAGTATAAGCTAGTTCATAAGTAGTTGGTGAGTTTAGGGACTGATGACCCCGCAGTTAAGTCCCCTAAGCTTAACAAACATTTGCACAGTTTTGAATGACCATCACGAGCTGTAATGCAGGCGCGTATGTCCTGTGCGATACTCTTGTTCCCATATCCCACGCGTCTGTCGTGTCTGCCGACACCCTTGCTCTATGCGCTGAGGCGGCAATCCCACGTTACGAATAGGTGTGGCGTACACAGGGGTCTTCAAATGACCCCCTAAATAGAAGTCAAATGGGTCGAGAACGTGCATGCCTCGGTGCCGCTTCCTGACGCCTTGTCCGTTTGTTTGGGTGTCAGATACACCACAACAAATGCTTGTAACACGGTAACGAAAGGCAAGAAACCATGTGTATTCAGGGCGTGTTATGCTTATTATCAGGCCCTTTATAGAATTCCCGGAGCTTTTACATGTATTTAGTTGCAAACCGTATATTACAGCTTGTCCTATAACTCTTAAATACATCTGCCTCGGCAGCGGCCGGTCTTCATAGATTACAAATATTGGCAGAGATTCTGGTCATCCGACGTCCATGCAACTTTAAATTGTGACACCCGCAGCAAAGTGGCAGGCACACTAACAGTGAATTATTATTGCATGTAGACTTAATATCGATTCTAGTACTCGTAACCGTTCTGTCAATTTTCATTGTTGGTCCGGTTTGGGGTTTTGTATCTCACTAGGTAAAAACGAACCCTCAAGGAATCATTTTGTATGTATGTTTGTACAAGGTGGCGATTCGTCTGGAAAATCTGGAATTGTCACGAATGGAAAATGAGGGAATTTCGCAAATTTCTTAAAATGTTTGGGAATTTCGTGTTTATTTATATTTTGCTGTTAATACGCGTAACAGATACTTGCATTGCAATATTTTTTACGTGTATTCGTAAATATGTTAAATTTGTGCATGATAATTTGGTTCACGTGGTTGCTGTTGGGAACGAGAAATTTCACTTGTTGTAGTGACAGAAGTAAGAAGTCAAGTTTCATGAAAATCTGAAGCAGTGGATGCAGTCCTTAGTGTATCTACTTGAAATGACACTTCATCACAATTTTTTTTATTATTCCCAGTTTGTGTATCCAGTCATCCATTAATATTTTTATTTTATAAAAAAGCCTATAATCTTGGAAATTGTTTAAGACTTAAACTAGGTTGTAGAAATGTGATATTTGACAATGCCATCATTTTTTTCTCCAGAAATGGAAGTGTAACATATATTCATAATTTGTATAGTTCTATTCGTATTTTGATTGCTTAATAATTACATTACTGTTGACTGTATGCTTCTTAACATCTATATATATTTATATAAAAAACCTGGAAATTTATAATGCTCCCTCCGCAATGTAAAAACATTCCAGCTTTCTAAGTCAATGCAGTCATAAGATGCGATCATTAAATTTTACAGTGCAAGTAAAGCGAAAAAAATACGACATACGATAATTTATATCAACATAATAATAGTGTCAAAAACTCCCGAACAGTACCTATTACTGAAAGCTTGATTAAAATCCTGAAGGTGATTCGTTAGGAATGTAATGTAAAAAAGTACTTACTATTTGCCGTAGGTAAGTGAAGCCCTTGCTTTCTGTGAAAATATGGCCTTGCTTCATAGTATTCAGTACCAGCCTTAAACACCGGTTGAGGTATGGATCTCGTATGATGCAGGTACGGAAAGAACCAAACATAAAATTTAGTTGTCGATAGTTTTTTACTATTGCGTCTTTGTATCAATAAATATCTCGTTTTATGTCTTCAGATATTTTAATTACAAGTAGAGGAATGTTAGGAAATTTAGATGTTCCGAAATTATCTTTATTCCTAGTATGTGTTATAGTGTCCGTATAAGAAGAATTTACACAAAAGAAAATTCATACTGTTTATTTCCAGGAATTAAATTTACGTAAGAAGATAAGTCCAACTTTGGACTTCATTAATTTTTCCAGTCATGAAATACTTAAATTGAGAAAATGGTGGCATTTCAAAATTAGATTTATTTTTTTGTATAAAACATTCTCGGAGTTATTGCCCCGTCAAATCTTGATAAAACTGAAAGCCATCTGTGACGGCATTACGTAGTCCCCAGCCAATGAGAAGATGGCCAGTCACAAGCCATCTGTTTGCTATTTAAGACCACCGCAGCGCTGGGCAAACAGACATTTGCTCCTGACGAAGGCGATGCAGGTAATAGCCGAAAACTTGAAGTTTTATCAAGATTTGACGCGGCAAGAAATTCGAGAATGGTGTAGACAAGAGAGCCGTCGCGAAAGACTTAGTCATTATTAATTTTTTTATTCAACTTTTAATACATCTACATACATACTCCGCAATTCACCGTAAGGTGCGTGGCGGAGGGTGCACTGTACGACTACTAGGCATTTCCTTTCCTATTCCACTCCCAAACAGAACGAGGAAAAAAAGAATGCCTATATGCCTCTGTACGAGCCATAATTTCTCTTATCTTGTCTTTGTGATCTTTACGCGAAATGTAAGTAGGCGGCAGCAAGATCGTTCTACACTCAGCTTCGAATTCCGGCCCTCTAAGTTTCCTCAACAGAAATTCACGAAAAGAACGTCGTCTTTCTTCCAGCGATCCCTAATTGAGTTGCCGAACCATTTTCGTGACACTCGCGCATTTGTCGAACCTACCAGTAACAAATCTAGCTGCTCACCTCTGAACTGCCTCTTCCTTTAAACTGATCTGCTGCGGGTCCCAAACGCTTGAGCAATACCCAAGACGTGGTCGTACAAGCGTTTTATACGCGGTCTCCTTTGCAGGTGAAGTACATCTTGCCAAAATTCTCCCAATAAACCGAAGTCGACTGCCCGCCTTACTCACAACTGATTTTTTTTTTTTTTTTTTTTTTTTTTTCCATTTCATATCACTCTGCAATGTTCCACCTAGATAATTGAATGATGTGACTGCATCAAGAAGCTCACTAATAATGCTGTATTCCAACATTATAGGATTGTTTTTCCTACTCATGCGCATCATCTTACATTTTTCTACATTGAGAGCTAGTTGCCATTTTTCGCACCAACTAGAAATTTCGTCTAAGTCATCCTGCATGCTATTACAGTCAGTTAAAGGTGACACCTTCCCATACACCACAGCATCATCAGCAAACAGCCGCAAATTAAAACTTACTCTGTCCATCAGATCATCTATATAGATAGAAAATAATAGCGGTCCTATCACACTCCCTTGGGGCACGCCTGACGATACTCTCTCCTCTGATGAACACTCGCCGTCGAGAACAACGTACTGCGTTCTATTACTTAGGAAGTCTTCCAGCCAGTCACAAATCTGTGGACCTATTCCATAAGCTCGTATCTTCGTTAGCAGTCTGCAGTGTGTCACCGCGTCAAACACCTTTTTGAAGTTGAGAAAAACACAATCCGCCTGTTGCCCTTCATCCTTGGCTAGCAAGATGTCACGTGAGAAAAGAGCAAGCTGAGTTTCACATGAACGATGTTTCCTAAACCCGTGCTGATTCATAGCTTTTCCGTTTCAAGGATATTTACTATATTCGAACCGAGAATATGCTCTAAAATTCTACATGAAACTGATGTCAACGATATTGGCCTGTAATTGTGTGGGTCAGTTCTCTTTCCTTTCTTATACACGGGAGTCACCTGCGCTTTTTTCCAATCACTAGGAACTTAGCTTGCATTTATCGCGAATCTTTAATTCAGCGCAAAGTAGGGGGCCAATGCCGCAGAATAGTCTTCGTAAAACCGAACTGGTATTCCATCCGGACCAGCAGACTTTTTCGTATTTAGCTCTTTCAGCTGCTTCTCTACACCGGAAATACCTATTACTATGTCCCCCATTTCGGAATTAGTACGTTAATCAAATGATGGTACATTTGTGCTGTCCTCCTGCGTGAAAGATTTCTTAAAGGTTAAATTTAGAACTTCAGCTTTCCGTTTGCTTTCTTCTATTACTGCACCGGATTGATAAACGAGTGACTGGACATTGGGCTTTAACCCGCTTATCGATTTTACATAGGGTTCTCGGAAAGATCTTTAGGTAAGGTATGGCTGTGATAATTATTGTATGCTTCACGCATCGATATTTTTATAGACGCACGAATCTCTACTAACTTTTGCCTGTCATCATTTGCGTGTTCTTTTTTGAATCGAGAGTGCAAGAGTCTTTGCTTTCTCAGCAGCTTTCTAACATTATTATTATACCACGGTGAATCTTTTCCATCCTTAATCGTCTTTACTGGCACATCTTTATCTAACCCTTTATTTACAATGCACTTAAATTTAGTCCACAATTCCTCTACATCCATAGTCCCGGAATTCCGGAATTAAACGATGCCCATTCGTTTTCTAAGTGCGAGCCTAACATTTGCTTATCGGCTCTTCCCAACAAAAACACGCTCCTAGCCTTTTTGATTGGTTTATGAAATTTGGTCACCATTGACGCTATGACAATATCATGATCACTAATTCCTATCTCTACACAGACGTCGTTAATAAGGTCAGCCCTGTTCGTGTCTATAAGGTCTAAAATGTTTCCATTGCGCGTGCGTTGCCGATTTAACTGCTCAAGACTGTTTTCGGAGAATGTGTCCAAAAGTAGCTCGCAAGACGGCTTGTCTGTACCGCCTGAAATGTAACTAGAGAGGTCCCAATCTATACTCTTAAGGTTGAAGTCTCCCCCGACTGATTTTGCATGGCCAGATACCTATGCACTACCTGGTGTAGACTTTCTTTGAATGATTCTAAAACTGCTACAGCAGCACTGTGGGGCCGGTAAAAACACCCAACTATTAACTTTACTTCTTTTAGACCTGTTATACGTGCCCAGATAACTTCACAGTTACTTTCAACCTCGATCTCAGTAGAAACAATATATTTGTCCACAGCGATGAACACTCCTCCAGTTGTATCCGATCTATCTTTCCGATATACATTCCACATAAAGATTTAGCCAGCTTTCGGTGCCAAAAACTATCTTAGCACAACAATTTCCATTCAGTGCGGGAAAACAAAGGTTTCAACTAGTGACTTACACGAACAAAATGAGTAAACTCTGATGACCACGCTGTCGACGGGACGTTACACCCGAGACTGTTGAATATTTCAGAGTACGATAGTAGTAGATACTGTAAGGGCGAAATGAAATACGTTTGTCACTTCTTTGAACGGGGTCGATGCATCGCTTCATGTTTTGCAATGTGTGATACTAATACGATCGGGTGGTCGTTGGGGCCTTTGGAGGATTGCAGTTTTGGTGTGGTTAGGTTAAGGGGTGCCCGGTATTGAAGTAAAAGGATGTAGAAAATCTCCTGTCCGGCGGTCGGCACTCCTCCAGAAAAGGGAGGAGGCGCTTTCAGACTCCGGCGCTACCAATACTACAGTTTTAGAAATTTCACATTGTAACAACTCAGACCGCTTATGAACTCTGGCAAGTCTTGCAAATAATGTCTCATATTTTTTTGCATTGTATGTACTGATCGTTGTGTATCATAGAATAGACGTAACAACTGCATTATGAATTAACGGAAGATGTTCAGTAGCAAAGGGCATCAATACTGGAGATACAGTAATGCTTTTCTTTTTCTTTATTCGTTTTACACACAATCAAGGATTAAATAAGGGAAAACCTATGATTTATATATGAATCTTATATTTCCGTGTGAGGCAAAGATTTAAAAAAAATTCTTGTGCCTGTTTACACATTTTGTATGTTGGTTTTATCAGTTCTTCCGGAAATGAGTGTAACAGTCTTTTAGGCTGCACCCTGGTTTTCAAATAATTCAATGGCAACGAGTGTAAATTTCTGCTGTTAGCTTTCTGGAGCACGTCTCTCGTCCACCGCAAATTCTCAAAAGTCGCGCGCTGCAGAAGTAACGTCCCTGTCGTACATATTCCTCTTGTTTTCGCACGAGATAGAACGATTTTTCCGCATCTGCTGTGAAGAAATGGGCCCTGGCGCCATCTTCTCATAAACACAGATTTGTATATTGTATCGTCAGATTTGTATATTTGTATATTGTATTTGTGTATTGTGTTTGAACCGAGCGAGGTGGCGCAGTGGTAACGCACTGGACTCCCATTCGGGAGGATGGTGGTTCAAATCCACCTCCGGCCATCCAGATTTAGGTTTTCCGTGATTTCCCTAAATCACTCCAGGCATATGCCGGGATGATTCCTTTCAAAGGGCACGGCCGATTTCCTTCCTCATCCTAACCCAAAAACTCCGAGCGTTAGCTCCGTCTCTAATGACCAAGCTGTCGACGGGACGTTAAACCCTAAGCATCCATCCATCCGTGGTGTTTGTTCTTTCGGACAGTGAAGAAATGAATTAAAATTTCACACGAAGCTGAAATCGCAGAGTTAACATCCTAATGACTGGATAGGTTATCTGATGGCGATACTGTTACATATCAGTACACACATATGAGTCACATTATAAATCGTCGTGTGGTAGCCACAGTTGCAACAGTTCCGTAAAACCTCGCACTGTATGTACAGCATATAGCAGATCGATGATGAGTGTTCAAATACTAAAATCGGGTGCACTTAGCTTTGCTGTGTCGTATTGGAGCCTTCCATGGTTGAAGTAGTTAGGTGAGAAACTGTATAGAGGGAGGAGGGTACAGGATCAGGATTTTGAAGGCAGCTTTTTGCCCAGGGAAATAGTAGCAACAGCAATTTGTCGCTGCTTACAAAGTAGAGAATACGTCTCGCTGCTTGAACTCTGTTACAGTAGTGATATGAGCACGTCCAGTTCTTTTGTGCGCTTTCCAACTCGCCAGCTATTCAATCTGTAGGCAGTTCGTCAATAGTACTACCACCTGGAGTGTGTCGTGTGATCAAAGCGCTATAGGCAGTGGATTTCTTCACACGTAGCGAACATCGGATTACAGAAGCTGTGAGTCATTTTGAGTCACTCACAATCCTCGGTGGTTATTTTGTGCATCGTCAAAGTAACTGAAAGCGAAGGATACGGCAGTTCCGTTCACATTTGTTACCTTTAATTTTTTTGCGCCAGTCCCTTTTCAGCGTAAGTGCCATGTAATTGTGTGACAAGCGTGAAGGTATTCTTATCTCGCGGATTGCTTTATCTCTCTTCGGTACGTCTCAACAGAGATGTACTGAACTCCTGCTGAGAGACAACCAGAGGCGCTCACGCGCATTTCTTCTCGTGTCCATTCAAATGTTCAAATGTTTGTATAGTCTATGGGACTTAACTACGGGGTCATCAGTCCCTAAACTTAGAAACTACTTATGAACTACTTACGAACTAGGACGGCACAAATATCCATGCCCGAGGGGGGGATTCTAACCCCCGACCGTAGTCGTGTCCATTGACAAAACACCTATCCACCAGACAGGTTCGTTCGTAGAGTCGACCCGTTGCGTGTTACGGCCACTGAAGGCTCGGGGGTAGGTATCTGTTCTACCATGCTCTATGTAGTAGGCCATGTTTGCAGCAAATTCATTTAGCAAGGTGATGAACTACTGAATTTCATCACATTAAGTAAAGAATATTTTAACAAAAAAGGCGAGTAAATTTGTTTTCATATAACAGCCACAAGCCGCTACAATTATTTATTGAATTTTACCGGTTTCACTCTGTGAACAAGAGCAAATTAGAAATGATTTAGTCATTGAAGTAATATTAAAATTTGTATTATATTAATACAGGTGTATATTTTTTTAGGTATTCATTCTGACGATGCTCGTTCATGTAATTAAACCGGAAAAATTAAATAATCGTAGCGGCTTGTGGTTGTTTTATAAAATCAAATTTATTTTCAACAGTCGCTTTCCCTATATACAATGTCTGCTTTTTCTAAAAGAACATGTGATTTTTTTTTCTTTCGTCATCATTTTTTCAGTCATCTAATTCGTTATGACCTAAATCTACAACTCAAAAGTTGTACCTAGGTATTTTCTTTAATACTCGTACACAGTATTATACTACTATTTCCATCTAGCTACAAAACTAATGGGTTTTGCTGTGTAAATGGCATTCGGTTTCCTGGTGTTACGGCTAGATGTTATGCGCTCGTAACACAGTTTGTGATAATGACATCCACCATTTGTATTACACGCATACACCCACATGGCGTGCGCGTATATTTATTTATTCGTAATTTGAAGCGCACATCCATTAACCATACATCAAAAAATTCACGTCCTATTAGAGTGTGAGTCGAAACCGTGAAAACAGTTTCGCGTTGCAGCGAAACTGTTAGGACCACTAAGAGCATCTCTGTGTGCTGCTACATGCATGTCGATGGTATTCAGCAGTAAAGTCACAAGCGGTGCTACCATGGAACCATTTTACGCTTCTATGTAAGTAGAATAAAATAATTAATAGTAAGAAAACAAATGTGAATCCATCCTTCGTTTTCTACTCCATGTTTGTGAGATAGTGTATCAGTTAAAGATTTCATGAAACAGTTCCGCTCCCTAATTATAAGTAAAATACTGGCAATGTTGCACAGGTCATGCCATAGAGTAAGAAAGATACGATCGGACACTAACCCAAACAGCTGTCGTAATTACAAGACTGGAGCAGGTGATGTCCCTCACCAGTCTTCAGAGTAACTTCTGGGCTACCGGATAGGTGTCCCACAGGTGAACCGGAAACAGTATAAGGAAACACCGTGTGTTATAAACTACACAAAAGTGGACGACCAGTGACTACTAATGCCTCTTTTCTACGGGTTAGATATATCCAAAAGTTGGCTAACCTACTCGTACAGACGAATCAAAACATGTTTTTAAGTGAAAGCCTTAAGGATCAGTCACATATACGTACAGACACAATAGCAGACGAAAACGGGATTGGGAAACGAACATCATCTAAATATCAGACGGAAACACGAATATGTAATTGTGCACACATTAATAAAATCTAATGTTTGTAGAGTCTATGGGACTTAGCTACGGGGTCATCAGTCCCTAAATTTACAAACTACTTATGAACTACTTACAACTAAGGACGGCACAAATATCCATGCCCGATGGTGGATTCGAACCCCCGACCGTAGTAGCCGTGCAGACCGTGACTGGAGCGCCTCAGTCCCCTCGGTCACCGCGGCCGGCACACATTAATAACGTAAGTACTTAAACAGTATAGAAAATATTAATACAAACTATATAAAATGTTGATACTACTAAATGAAGTATTATATTACTAATTCCTTTCTCTACATATCGCTTCTCCAATTAATTGAAATTAAGGAGTGTATCACAAATACCAGACTCAGCTCAGTAGAGCCGTGAAACGGCGCATTTAGAGACTTCACAACCGATACAACTTTCCAGACTTCAAGCACCTGCCTTCATCGTGCGAATGGTTATGTACTGTTGCTAAATATTAAGCTATGACGTCAGCATCCTCTGAAAGTAATTGGCAGTCACTCTGGATCAGAAGACTTGTCTATATTAATTCACTAAATTGCATTGATACGTCAGGAGTTTCTATTTGAGTTACTCAGGTTGGCTGCTGTTCGCGGCGCAAATTAATGAATATTTCCTCCTTTCTTTTTCGTGAAAGGATTTAGAGGAACTGTATTTGGTAATACTACTCTTTGTCATCGGTAACTGAATATTACATTTGCGTAGTAAAGGTATTGTTTTGTGTCTTATCACTAGTTTATTTCACACAGGACCAAAATTTTAGATTTTTTGCCACATTTAGACACAGAAATCGTGAGATCTGTTAAAACGACTCGCATTGAAGTCTGCGCTTAATTTAAAGCTTCTGTAAAACTTCGACATTTTTCGGGTTTTTGCTTCCTTTTGAATGTAGCATGTTTTTTTTTTTCTTTGCTTCTGCTACAGTCTTTTGACCTGTTTCGTGTAGCATCGGAAATCTGTTCCACCTATTATAATTTATTTAGTATATATGTCTCAATTGATGTTGATACTGTTTCTCTGAAATCAACTAATCTCACATATTTTTGAAACATTTTGCTTCCTTGGGATAAACAGCGCTTTTGTGATATATATAAAAAAGTAGAGCGCAATATTGGTTATTTATTACCAGCTGGTCACCTTGGCTCGCACCTCCTGCGCCGCTCGACACCACCATGGGAAAAAACACAGATAATGGCCCCACATTGGGTTGAAACCCGTTGGTAATAATTAGTCTTGCACTGTAGACTATCCTGTATATTAAAATATTCAACTGATCTATGTTTGCATAGTTGGTTTAGAAAAAACAGACACTGTCTTACAAAGGCGTCAGTGATTTTTTTTATCTCTCTTAAAATACATATTGCGTTTATTTTTTTTGTGGGTCTGCATGTTACGGTATGTCATGATGCTTCCTATTTGATTATTATTAAGAGGTGAAGTGTATTTCCGCAACCATTTAAAATTCTAGAGGGCTTATGAATTAATTGCGCATAACAATTTTCAGATAAAGCATTAGGTAAAATTTCAGTCACATAAATCAAAACGTAAGAGGCGTGTTTCCCCTGATGGACCCGAAAAGCATTTCGGCGTTCACGGCACTATACGGGAATTAAGACTACGCTGTGAACTTCGTGTCAAGAAACCAACGATACTGTGATAAGGATATTTGGGTACATAGCATTCGCGTCAACCGACTGCTTATTGGGAAGAAATGCACCGGACCCTTACCGATGCAAAAGGTGGATCTACCGTCTATTAGGTAAGTGTGTTTCACAGCATATCGTTGACACCCATTGTTGACACTGCATACAACCAGTACGTATTCACATGTTTACCGTCCAACATCGTCAGTCACAATTGTAGTGGGCATGGGACCATCGAGTTTGAATCGTGTTTCAGTGGAACCAAGTCCCTGGAAGAATCAATAATAATAATAATAATAATAATAATAATAATAATAAATTAATAATAAATTAATAATAAATTAATAATAATAAATTAATAATAAATTAATAATAATAATATAATAATAATCGTTAATCTAAGTAATACCAAAATGTTGCTTTACTTCGTAGCTGTTAAATACTGTTTAATATAGCAATAGGCCTGTTTCGGCACTGTAACCCTCATCAGGCTATGTCCATATGGCATCCTGGAAGTATAATTTATCATAACTGCATATAATTACAGTATAAATGCTCTTTAGATGGTATATATAGAGTATTATTTTATGCTTATCAGGTATTAATTCATTACTGCTAGTCTGTCAGTTTGACATATCCTCCAGCGATGCTCTATGGATATGCTGGAGGATATGTCAAACTGACAGAATAGCAGTAACGAATTAATACCTGATAAGCATAAAATAATACTCTATATATACCATCTAGAGAACATTTATACTGTAATTATATGCAGTTATGATAAATTATACTTCCACGATGCCATATGGACATAGCCTGATGATGGCCACAGTGCCGAAATAGGCCTATTGCTATATTAAACAGTATTCAAATATGTTCACATGTTTGTAAATCTATCGGACCAAACTGCGTACACACACGCAAACCCCAGGGAGGACTCGAACCTTCACGGCGAGCAACTCCGCACCGAGACGCTTTAGACCGCTCGGCTACTCCATCGCGCCTAAATAGAATTTAACAGCTACAAAGTAAAGCAGCATTTTGGTACTACTTTGATTAACGATATGTCTTTAACATACATACACAATGCTGCAGACCCAAATGAAATGAAATATAATAATAATATTTCTTTGCTGCATTGGTTTCGTTCTAATAAGCCTTCCAGGTAACGTCTCCTTAAAACAAGCACCGTCACACGGAAACCATTGGGAGCAGTGTTGTGCTGTTAGGTGCCTTTCATCTGTGCTTTCGTGGTATCTGTTGAAGTTACCAGAGACGTCATGAATGCTGAGTCTCCATCTATTCAAAAATCAAAATGTTCAAATGTTTGTACAGCTTATGGGACTTATCTACCGGGTTATCAGTCCCTAAACTTACAAACTACTTACGAACTAACTAATACTAAGGACGGCACAAATATCTATGCCCGAGGGGGGATTCGAATCCCCGACCGTAGTGGCCGTGCAGACCGTGACTGGAGCGCCTCAGTCTCCTCGGCCACCGCGGCCGGCTCCATCTATTCATTACCGTCGTTTTCCATTACATTGATTGCTTCTTTCACTGGGATAACTGTCAGTCCCAATGCCAGAATCGTGACAAAGCGGGTTCAGCAGCACGATAGTGAACTCTAGGTAATAATTTACTTTCAAAATGAGGTATACTTGAATCGGATGGAACCCGCTTGGTGCGGCAGCGCCGCGCTCACCACCGACGGCCTCGTGACTTCTCCGTAGACACCTGTTGCCTCAGGCCTACGGAACCTGCGGAATGCTTCCTGCATCCACGCTACGCGGAATTACCGCTGTATTGCGCTCGAAACGTGGACCGAGAGTACAACGGTTCGTCACTTCAGTGTGTATATAAATGATCTAATAGACAAGATCGGAGGATTCCTGAAACTGATCGTGGATTGTGCTGATGTGTACAGAGAAGTCGCAACCATAGAAAGTAGGAACGAACTGAAGGAAGATCTGTACGGGATGACGCTCGGTGCAGCTGGCGGGCAATCGAATCAGACGTAATGTGCACTGAGGTAACGCCGGTCATGGGATAGTCGCGATCAACAAGGAAGGCGGGACGCAGCGCGTATTCCGTTACGCGTCGAGGTCTGATGGAGCCACGACGATAGCTGGTTAACTGGCTGCCCTCTGGGGCACCGCCTACCGCGTCATAGCGACCAGCCAGTCGCTGGCTTATCCTTACCTCGATGACGTGCAGTGGCGCGGTTTACCTTTCTCAAAAAATGTTCAAATGTTTGTAAATCTATCGGACCAAACTGCGTGGTCATCAGTCCGTAGCTTACAAACTACTTAAACCTAGGTAAACTAACCTACACACACACACACACACACACACACACACACACACACACACACACACACACACACACACACACACACCCTCCAGGGAGGACTCGAACCTCCACGGCGAGCAACCGCGTGCTCCGCAGCGAGACGCTTTAGACGGCTCGGCTACTCCACCACGGCCTACCTTTCTCGTTGGCCACGGATGCAAATAGCGATAGTATCGCGTACAGAAGTCAGAACAGGGCGGCGCATTGGTGGGGTTATTTGTAATCCGGTGATTCATGTGAAAAGTTTGCCGACGCAATTATAGCCTAATGATTAAGATGATTAAGTTTTTTTTTATTTATTTTTTTTTTTATCGCGGAATGGTATTTGAACTATGAGAATGGCATATTCCACCTTAGGAATAGTTGGGGCTAAATAGAGTACAGAGTACACCGAGAATACCAGATTTCAGGCACTCTCAACGCGGAAGACGTTGTGGCAGGCAGCTGCACATAATGGAGACGCCGTAAAAATGCAAACGAAGCTATATAAAATTTCATCAATATCGGGGCCAAACTGTGGATTATGGCGAAATCAATAAGTACCCTCCGCCATCCCCTGAAAAAAAGTCTTCTATAGACAGTGACCTTCCTCTTGTTTTGAAGGTCAAGCGTGCAGTGTTTCACGAACATCGGAATGAAACTGTAGATTTCATCAGTGTGTAGAAAAATGATCCTCCGCCATGCACCTTATTTCGGCCCTGTCGTAAAATATTGTCCTAGCTGACGTCTTCTACCTATAAACGACATACTCGGAAAAATTTCAGCTTCATTGCCCTTTCAGGCAGTGTACGCACAGTTGTGCGGTTCTGGTTTTGCTCGCTTTCTTTGTGATTCACGCTAGGAAGTGCCTGCAGCACAGAGTCGTGGATGGACTTTGGTAACGTGTGCAACGTGTTTTAGATCAAAGTTTCTACACTGGGTGACACCAGCAGTCGGAAAACTTCCAGAACACTTACAATGGTGGCAAAAAAGACTTCTGGCGTGGTGTTGATATTCTTGTTTTGACATGTAGAACTATCGTATCTGACAACCAGTTGATTTTATGTGATCCTGTGATGTGTCATTTCTTTCAGTGACATGTTACTGTAAGATGGTGTAGATCAGACGCTTGTGTGGGTACAATTTTTTTAAAATTAATTACTGTATTTTGTATCTTAAACATCCATCTCTATATTGTCCAATCACTTACAGCCTTGGGTCAGAAACGGTTATGTGCCATAGTTTTCGAGATTTCGTGATTAGTCAGTATATAACTATTTTATTACGGTAGTACACAGGACAATATGGCCTGCACGGTGCAAAAGAATGACAAAACAGTACAGTTAGTTGACAAACCTGGGCCTACAGACCTTCAAAGTAGTGCCCTGCTACTGTCGCTACACCTGCCAACTATGTGGGAAAGCCGGCCGCGGTGGCCGAGGGGACTGAGGCGCTTCAGTCACGGTCTGCACGGCCACTACGGTCGGGGGTTCGAATCCCCCCTCGGGCATGGATATTTGTGCCGTCCTAGTTCGTAAGTAGTTCATAAGTAATTTGTAAGTTTAGGGACTGATGACCCCGTAGTTAAGTCCCATAAGACTTACAATCATTTGAATTTTTTTATGTGGGAAATGGTGAATACCGTCTGCATCAGCATTTCCCGCACCACGTCTGAATCGCGTCACCTGCTCGCGCACAGCATTAGAAATGTCATCTCGTGTTGCAAACTACCTACCACGTAGTGGTTCCTTTATCTTTGGAATGAGGTTAGACTCACATTGAGGGTCTGTAGGCACAGGTTTGTCATGTCAACTTTGTGTGTACTTTATTGCCATTCTTTTGTTCTGTGAAGGCCATATTGCCCTGTATACTAGCGCAATAAATTAGTGTGTTACGAGATCTTACTGCTATTCATTGTCCACACATTTAGTTAACAAGTTGTCCTTTCATTTGTATATGTCACATTTTCCAACAGGACTGGCATCTGCAAGAAAATATATACTCGGTGGTCGGAAGTTCCCGTTAGAAACATCTACAACTTGTAGACGGCAAAGAGTACGTAACATTTTGAATAGGAACCCATGTCCGGAAATATATCGTTTCCGTTCCACGACGGTTTCAATTCAGATAATTATCTTATCCACTCCTACTCGAGGAATATAGTTAGGCGTGACCCAGTACAATTGTTGCAAAAAAATTTCAGATGTTAAGCTTATGGGACTTTACTGCGGGGTCATCAGTCCCAAAACTTACAAACTACTTGTAAACTAACTTGTACGTAGGATAACACACACATCCATGCCTGACGGAGGATTCGAATCCCCGACGGGGAACGGCCTAGCGCGTTCCAGCATAGCGCCTCAATGCGCCCGGCCACTCCGCCGCGGCTGCAATTGTTGCAATCAGTTTGAAAAGAATACTGAATCTTTCCGTTTTTACTTACGCGTTTTCATTACAATTTACACCTTATGGCTTACACCTTATGGCTTACAACAAAAACCCATATACGGCACCAGCCGCATCGTACTCTAATGCATTACAACAGCGGCTCGTTGTGGCGACCACAAACTAAATTTTATTGCAACAAAACAATAAACCATTTAAATGGGCAACAACAATTGTAGCGTAAGGGAGATTATTTCCTTTGTCCCTAAGCAGATGTTGACGAGTTACACATCTGAATTGAAACTGTCGTAGAACGGAAACGATACGTTTCCGGACATGAGTACATAACATTTTGAATAGGAACCCACAACCCTCTAAAAGTCATAGAAGTTTGTAACGCAAATTTCCGATCACAGTGTATGTACGAGGCGCGTCCAGAAAGTAAGTTCCATTTGGTAATAAAATGAAATTGTATACAGATACAGAAGAGATTTTTATTGCACAAAATTCTACAACTCTTAAACTACTTTTCCACACAAGTGCCGAAATTTTGTAGGCACTTGCCATAGCGTGCCACAAGTTTTTGCATGCATCCTTCACAGAAGGTTGCCGCCTGTGTATTCAACCAAGTGGTAACAGCTCTTTATCAGCGTTGAAGTGTTGACCACCAAGGACAGATTTTAGGTGTAAGAAGAGATGAAAGTCGCTAGGAGACAGGTCCGAGCTTTATGGAGGATGATCAAACAGGTCCCATTGAAATTTCTGTAAGAATTGTTTGGTCACATTGAGTGTGTGAGGTCAGGCATTATCGTGAGAAAAAAATGACAGTAATCCTCTTCTTACACACAAATCTGTCCTTCGTGGACAACACTTCAACGATGATGACGAGCTGAAAGAACATGTTACCACATGGTTGAATACACAGGCGGCAACATCCTACGAAAAAACGCACACAAAATCTTGTGCCATGCTATGACGATTCAATTGTTTGTAATTCTATCGGACCAAATTGCGTGGTCATCAGTCCGTAGCTTACAAACTACGTAAACCTAGATAAACTAACTTAAGTGTGCGCGCGCACACGCGCGCGCGCGCGCGCGCACACACACACACACACACACACACACACACACACACACACACGCCCCAGGGAGGACTCGAACCTCCACGGCGAGCAACCGCGTGCTCCGCAGCGATACGCTTTAGACCGCTCGGCTACTCCGCCGAGGCACTATGACAATTCCCTCTAAAATTTAATTGTGGTGTTAGGTAGCACCTGATGAATTACATTATCTAAATATCGTGCGAGAACGACAATCTTATCCGGTAGAATACCCAATATATACGAGGCGCGTCCAGAAAGTAAGTTCCGTTTGGTTATATAAAACTGACGGGTACAGATACAGAAAAAGGTATTTGGGTAGAAGCCGTGTACATCGAAGGAAACGGCATTGCCATCGATATATATCGAATGTTCGATATAGTGTTTTTGAACCGCAGATTCGGGCGCTACGCGCCCTCACGTAAAAGTCTTGATTAACGTATACCTAACCTCCTTAAGGCTACGGTACAGGTCACTTGTTTTAAGTCAAAGTTAGGTTAGGTATAGGTTAAACAAGGGGGTGTTTTTTTTAGTACGTGAGGGTGCGTAGCGCCCGAATTTGCGGTTCAAAAGCACTATATCGAACATTCGATATATACCGATGGCAATGCCGTTTCCTTCGATGTACACGGGTTCTACCAAATTACCTTTTTCTGTATCTGTACCCGTTCGTTTTATATAACCAAACTTACTTTCTGGACGCGCCTCGTATATATTGGGTATTTTACCGGATACGATTGTCGTTCTCGCACGATATTTAGATAATGTAATTCATCAGGTGCTACGTAACACCACAATGATAAGTTTTCCACGAACACGAGGTCTCTTCTAATAAAAAGAGTTCAGTGGTCTCCGGAAATGAGAGCAACTGGCGTAGAGGAAGTGAGCAGGAGCCGTACAGTCGTTACAGCCCGGTTCTGGCTCCTGTCAGCTGCCGTATGTTCCGGAGCCATTTATTTTTTCCCGGGGAGCTAAGAGGCGGAGGGGTGGCAAACAATTGTGTGAGCGGCGCGGCTATAGGAAGGCGGTGCGAGTGACGGCGGATTAGCGCGGCGCCCAGCGGCCGCGGCCGGACGTCGGGAGGGGCGCGCGTGCGCAGAGCGAGCAAGACGCGGGGAGGCGTCTGCCGCGCGACTGCCGCCGGGCCAAGTCTCCACCCAACCGCGCGCGCGCTCCTCAGCCGGAACTCCTGCTCCACTCGCTCTAGGGACGGCTACACGCGGACTGTTAACACTACATTCCTCTCAGTTACTTTATACTTCGGTCGTACTTGCCAGTGACGGAGATGACAACTGAAGAGTTCCATTTATTGGAAGGGGTTGTGGGGAAGTGAAGTGCGTGTTTCAAGCCTGTAGCGTTATTTCGTGGGAGACCAATTCGGGAGTATTGCTCCAGACTTTGGAGTTTGTCAAGCAGGTGTGACATAGCTCTGATAGGAACGTCATCGGTGTTTTGAGCCCGCAAGTCCGTGTAAGAGAGAGGCTACAGGAAGTTACATTGCAATATTCGGTAAGTTTTCGCGATGTCTAGTCCGGTAAATTTGTACGACTCGTGTTAGAAGAAGACAGTGCAACGTTCATCCTTCGGGCATCTGAACCCTCCTAGTACCAGTGCCAGGTGACCTCAGGCGTCTTTGCTTCTTTTATAGCGCCTTCGAGGAATGCAGGAAAGCCATTAGCTGCCGTCTGAGGCCGCGTCGGTAAGGGAAATGACTCTCGCCTCTTTGCTTGCACCCGTGCAACGCATATCAATGAGTTGTTGGTGATACGTGAAGACGAAACGGAGCTCCCGCGTCGGGACCATCACAATCCAGAAAACGCCTCGGTTTCTGTGATAGGAAGGAAGAGACTATAATTCATTGCATGACATGTCAACGTCCCTTGTGTAGGAAACACAACAAAATACTATGCGTCCTTCGTGTTCGAAGCAAGTAATGTGCGTCGTTCTTCTGTTATGTTCTTATTTAACTACTGTGTAATTGTGTGTTAGGTATTTTTTAATCTGTTTATATCTCGAAACTTACCTTATTTAGGCTCTAAAAAAGCATAAGTCGTGATTAATGCTTATTTGTATATCTTGAGTCTGTTTAGAAACTGTTCTCAAAATCATTGCATTTTGATAGTAAAACGTCGTGTTTACAAAGTTGAGTTTTTGCTGAAAGGCAACGTGGTCAGTATGACCCCACCTGGGCATTTGTGCTATTGTGCGCTCCTGGTACTAGGACTGGTAAATCTCGTGTAGGAATAATCATATAATAGGAGTATGGTGCTTATAGAGGCATATTGAGTTTGACCTATTTAAAGTAAATATATCTATCTGTGGAACATTGGGACTTAACGGTGGGGGCAATCGTTGTATTAGACTTGACATTTTAAACTTGTTGTTAGATTAAATTGATCAGTTGAGTTTGGACTGAACATGAAAATGTGGAAAAAATGCGGCAGATGCTACTGTTAAGCATGCGCATTCGTTTGTACTGTTTTCACTGATCTGTTAATTGAAGACGTCCAGGGTTAAGACTCATTAAAATGTTAGTGTTGTGCGTGGCTTGTGATTTCTTTTTTTTCTACTGTCGTTGTCGCGTCTTCCCGGAGACAAATTCTGTCTGAGGAAGACGAAGCTTGTTTAAAATTTATCGGCATTTATCGATCCTAGATGCATAACTTACAGACTCCCGCAAGTGGAGAAACTAAGAACTGACTGCATACAACAGGTGGTGGTTGGTCTGGAAGTATTAACTTGCCTTTTCATATCTTAATCCCAAACTACTGCTAAGTCTATGATACAAAGTACTTGAAATGTATCAATTACAGAGTTTTTTCGGTTAAACTCGAGTATATTGCGGGAAAAATTGTTTGTTGACATGTCTCTGCGCTAGCTGTAATTACAGTAATCTTTTGTGGTCCCTACAAGAGCGATATGTAGGAAGTTGCGTTGGACGTCCATAGATTCGACATTTATAATTGGCCGCAGAAACATCTTAAGTGGGCTTTCGCGGAACATTGGGTGTCTGTATCCAAGCGTTTGCCAGTTCAATTTATTTAGTCTGTGACGTACTCCAGTGGAACAAACCGGTGACAACTTGTGCCGCTCTTACTTGTTCATTTTTACAGCTAACCGGCATTAGGATTGTTAAGACTTTCCCGCAGGCTATCTTTGTGTCCCACTTCCGAAATAGTTTGTGTTGTCCTGCCTGGTTTCGGATACCTCTTTAAAAATCGTATTGCTGTTTACATTAGATTTGTAGGACTGTTTTTACTTTTCATCGTTCCAACGGCAGCTTCCGGATGGATGATATCTTCTTGGTGAAAAAGTTGTGGATGGTGTGTTGTCTAAAGGTATGGTATAGAATTTTTTGCAGTAATTTTTCACACATATCACATTTCATTTATATGGAAGGAACACGTCTCTTCATGTTTTATTATTTTTTTTTTTTTCACTTACAAAATCATGATTTGATACTAATGTTTGTGTTAAGTAGCTTATTTTTCTTTTGAGAATTCTAATAAGTTCGGGTGTTTAGAAAAACTTGTTATATAGTGTGAAAATTTTCATATAAATATTGATGTTTATTACATGGTATTCGCAATAGTGAACCTTGAGAGCTGGTTAAGATTGTTTCGCGACTTATTAGTCACAAATAGTGACACTGTTTTGATATCATTTACTTGTTCGTCAGTCGGATCAATTGTATTTGGGTTAGGATTTAGTCAGTTTCTTATGAAATACATGCGGAATGTATTAAGTGCTTAACACAACTGTATACGTCGCAACGGAATCGGGATTCCAATTTCAATTACACCATTCTGGTTAATGTTTACTCTCAATCACACCGCGCGAATGTTGGTCAGAAAGCATGCGAAAGTGCTTCAGGCTGGTGCACAGCTCGGGAATTAGAGCCACCACCCTATGCCCAAACTGAACTTCATGATATTGAAAATTATAGTCTGTGGGTGATGACCGTAGCGGTCGAGAACTGGTAGGTTCTAGGATAAAATATAATAGGATGTCTCGATAGAGCTGGCCGGTTACATCTCGAAGTGAAAGAGATGGAACTTCTCTCGTCATGCAGCGTAGGAAACAATGAAGGGAAGTATAAATGGACTAAACTTTTACCTCAGTCTACTTACTGCTGAGAAAGCGACATACGCACATTGCAACCCATTCGTATACACTACCCACTTAAGAGTGAATGTTGTAACTTAAAATCCCTACCAATGTGGAATATGTTCAACAATACGATTTTATAAAGTGTAAAAGATAAACGCAGGTTGCTTAAGGCCGCTTCAAAAATCTTTTTTTCTGACAGATCTTAAGTAGTACTAAAAGTTCGTGACTCATAGGTCACCCACTGATGATACGGACGCAGATAATAACAGCACGTTGGGAAAATCAGCGTGTGTAGTCTAAAACAGCACCAACATAAACATTGTTTGCTGATGTTCCCATATGTCATGCTACTTCATAGTACAATGGCGGTCGCGTTGCAGTCGATACTCTGCAAAATCCAGTCCATTAAAGGGATGATACTGTCCACAAACTATTGCCTCACAAACGATGCCTTGTGACATGGTGCATTGTCATGTTGATTCAACCAATCAGTGTCCCATATTACTACTCTGCAGTACGCTATACACAATTCTACGAGTCCGCAGGTGATCCCAGTTCTTCTGTTTGAACCTAAGTGGTGTGTCCAGGTCTTCGAGCCATTGCAGCCGTTTTCTCTCCTAGACTGCATTCCCTTCCCATCCTAGCTCCATCCCCCACCCCCTCGTCTCCCTCATCTTAGTCCCTGGGTTCTCGTTTAAGACGACTCGGCTATTCCCTAGATTCTGATGTTCATCCTTTTACTTCTCGCTTTCGTCCCCCTCCATTTGTTATTTCAGTACTGTTTATCCCCATCAGGAATTCGGCCCCTTGAATAAATTTCATGTTCCATAGTCTGTGCCATTTAGGGAATAGCTCCCTACATAGCCTGCTGCCCCCACAGCCTTTCCACCTTCCCGTCCCTCCCCCTCGTATCCTTGTGTCCCGGCTTGGTCACCAGTATGGTTAGCCATGTGGTCGGGGCGTTATGTACCCATCTGGCAACACAGGACGCACACTGCTAGTGCCTGATCTGTCAGAGTCCGGTGTGTTCCAATGACTGGTCACTCATCATTTTGGAGCATCAGAACCACTGTGCCAGGCAGCCCTTACTGCTATCGCTTGGGGGACATCCACAGGGCGAGTCCATGGCCGGATTGGGTGGCAAATGAAGCATTCTAAGAGCCATACTTCTGATCGATCGCCTGCGGTCAGTCCCTTCAGAAAGGAATGTTTCTTTCCCTGGCATTGTTTTTTCCTCCAGGACGTCCTGCCCATGGCTACAGCCCACCTATTTGCTCTATTCGTTGTCTACATTCAGTTTACACGTCTTCCCGATGCAACCGCCTTCTACTTGCGGAAAGCACTTTCACCTCACACTTACGTGTGCCAACGGTTCTGGCAAACAAGTTTCCCGCTCGCCAGATCGCTCCGTCTGAAACAAGGAGAGGAAAATTCAGTAATTCAAAGTTCTGACCCGTCTAGCCTACAGAAATGGGACTGTCTCCACCTTTTACCTCTAACATCTGCCTTTGCCTCTGTTGCATCCTTTCCTATTCCTCTTCTCTCCCCCTCAAGGAGATCCTCTCGAACTTTTCTTTCCTCGTACCTAGCTGTTCCTGTTCCCTCGTCTCACTCTACCGCTTCTACTCCTCGTCCTCCTCTGCCAAAGGAAAACACTTCTCCTGCATTGGTCTCCGTTTGTGACCCCCCCCACCCTCCTCGGTATTATTAGGACAATAAGCCTGTCATGGGACCCAAGCCCTGTAGCCCTTAAGGCCACTCGCCTTCTTGTGGTCCTCGATATCGCTGTGATGTGCTCGACAGCACCTCCTCCTGCCCTCTGAGGTAGAAGCAGCAGCAGCTTAAGTCTCAAAATGAGATGCTCTTTCCCTCTCACCCTCGTCCTCTCTCCAACAACACAGCGGAAAGTGTCCTCCCTTTCCCAGTTTTATCTTCTACCTCTAGGACTCCAGCTTTAAAAGTGACTACCGCTCACAAAGACGAGCTGGCAGGGCTCAATCTGTGCCTTCTCAACACCATAGCCTCAACATACTATGAAACATGGCACTTTATCGGCCATTAATCGTATCTGTAGCCCTGGGCCATTCTCATTGGTTCTGCGGGATGTTCATGACGATATATGTGACATTGATCATTTCCGATCGTTGTATCTTCAGCATAATTTGCTGGAACGCCCTCCCAGGTCTTTTCCTCAGCAACAGTTCCAACCTTTCTCCAACATTGAGCCAGTGACAAAACAATATGGAGTTCAGCTGTTGCCATCCTCTCAGTAGCTGCTGTGATGAGCCATCTTTCTCTTATTCTACTCAGTGGAAGATGATCCCTTGGTGAACCTTCAAAATCTCTGTATGAATTGAAGATCGCCATTGTCCCCTCCATTGGTGCGAGGTGTACAACGTTGTTTCCGTCTTCCCCCCCCCTTCCCCCAACAATCGAGCCTTTAATGAAACAAATTGGTTACACATCTATAATTGATCTAAACACGTAATAGAGGGAACATTGTCTGGAGAAAACGGCCGGTTGGGTAGGACTTCCCATTTTAACGTATCCGAGTACGTTTTGACCTCTTTTTGCAACATGGGGTCGAGCGCTGTCGTGCTGCGAAATACATTTATCGTGCCTCTCGCTGTATTGCTTCCGTTTGTATTTTAATGCTCTGCTCAAACGCATTAATTGCGTTCGATAACGAGCACATGTGATTGTTTCTCTTGGTTTCATCATCTCGTAGTACACGACGCCGAGCTGGTCCCTCCAAATTCAGAGAATGATCTTGGAGCCGTGAATATTCGGTTTGGCCGTCGACGTGGAAGCATTGTTCACGTTATTTCACTTATAACGTCCTTACCATATGTACTTGAGACCATTCGATGAGACTTAGCCGCTGTATTCTTCATATTGAAACAAACCAGTAACACCTCCCGCAAATGACCGGAATTATGCTCTTAAACTGACATTTTCAATCAAGAACTACATTATGACGCAGAGACAAATCGATTAATGTTTGAGTGAGGTTATGTTGACAAAAATCCAAGCTAACTGCCTGACTTCTGCGATCTGTTTCTTTCGACCACTACTTACAGTTGTAAACTATCGGCAAAAAGCATGCATCTCAAGACATCCTTCGGGCCTATAAATGGAACTGTGCGCGTACCTGTTGTATCACTCCAGAAACGGGTTTGTTCGGAATGACAAGTCACGCCCATAGGACCACATACTCCTTGTATGCTTGTCTAGTCGAAGATCAGTCCTATTTTGGTTGCTTCCCTCCCTCAGGTGAACCGGGAATTTCCCTCAGTGATTAGCAACTTTTAGCCTAGTGGACTAGCTCCCTGAATAACCACCTAGTGGAGTCAGGGTTCGCCGTTGCTGCACGCGTGCACAATAGTTAAGTGAAAATGCTCCATACATTTGCTTCTCCTCAGAGCATCCAAACTATAGTATCGTTATAGATACGGAGATCGAAATTCTGCGACGGTCTAGGATTACAGTCATAATGTGTACTTGGTTCCATTATGTGAACGTTGGCTTTTACCTGTACCCCGTCTTTTCCAGGCCCACTCAGGCGCACCTCCGTGGTGTCCCCCACAATCACAGCTATGTTTTGACGTACCACAAAGTTCACCCTCAAGCCGTCTGCCGCCAGTTTTCGGCGCGTTCCAGAGTTTATTAGTAGTACCTACTGTGACCTACTAGCTGCTGGTCACGCTGGTTTGCGTTATGTATACGCAAGGATATAATGAACTTCGTCATTTGTCGAATAGCTTCAGTGTTTCCACTGCAGAGTTAATAACCATCTCTCTTCCTCTTGGGTATATTTGTTCCCACAGTGGTGAGTCTTACCCAGGGCCGTAGCTAGAGTTGAATCTAAAGTAGGGCAGTAATGATTACAGGTAGGGCAGAAGTAAAAATGCTGCCTGATCTGCTCCGGTTAAGCGATTTTCATTGTACCTGATATGAGGCAGTCGATTCAACAACTCAACGTGTCCCAAGAATCGAAAATTCTTTAGCATTCTTTGTAATCTAGTAAAATATTTTTAATCACTGATTCATCATATCCCATGAATATTAAGCAATGAACTTAAAATATATTTTTATATCCGCCGCACTGTCTGTTCCAAAACTTAGTATCTTCTATGTGAATTTTAATTGCAAAGTTTTCCAAAGAAAAGTTTGTTATAATTGTCAAATGTTCAAAAATCAAGTAGCTACCCATGTGATCCATAAAATAGATTTGCATTCGCCCCCCTCCCAGCAATGTGCACAATGCCTCTTTGCCAATGGTTTGTGTGTGTGTGTGTGTATGTGTGTGTGTGTGTGTGTGTGTGTGTGTGTGGGAGGGGGGGGTGACAAAACAAAGGTCATGACATGACAGATATTATAAGTAATTGGCTGGCAAATTAGACACCTTTGCAGAACGACATGTTGACCATAGCTGTTTATTATTTCTCAATGCTACCGGTTTCGGTTATTTACCATTATCAAGCGATAGCAGAGATTAGCTAATAGCTTAACATGTCGAAATACAAAATTATAACACAACGAATACTTGTTTTATAATTTGGTATTTTGTATTTCGACATGTTAAGCTATTAGCTAATCTCTGCTAACGCTAGATAATGGTAAATAACCGAAACCGGTAGCATTGAGAAATAATTAACAGCTATGGTCAACATGTCGTTCTGCAATTATCTGAAAGCTGTTATGTCTAAAAAATTAGACACAAACTTAATTTTAAAACTCGTGGTAATTTATCCACTACATGGCCAGTCTCGTATGCCTCCAGATTAAGATTCTCACATTGAGAAAAATATACAGAGATGGAATATAATTCTAATTCCATAAGACTACAGACATATTTTTCATAAATTTTTACCGATACTATGATCCATCTGCACGAACTATGTAATTGGAAAAAAGCAGTGATTGAAGTATTGATGTTATTTAACCTCATTCTTCAGTGATATAATGTTTTATAAATAACAGTTTTCTTGAAACCTCCTGGCAGATTAAAATTGTGTGCCGGAACCGGGACTCGAACCTGGGACCTTTTGCCTTTCGCGGGCAAGCGCTCTACTGAGCTATCCAGACACGACTCACGGTCCGTCCTCACAACTTTAGTTCTGCCAGTACCTCGCCTCGTACTATCCAAACTTCACAGGAGTTCTACAGCGAACCTTGCAAGACTAGCACTCCTGGAAGAAAGGATATGATGGAGACATAACTAAGCCAGAGCCTAAGGGATGTTTCCAGAATGAAACCTTCACTCTGCAGAGGAGTGTGCCCGCAAAAGGCAAAGGTCCCAGGTTCAAGTCCCGGTTCCGGCACACAATTTTAATCTGCCAGGAAGTTCCATATCAGTGCACACTCCGCTGCACAGTGAAAGTTTCATTCTGTAACAATTTTCTTAGCTATTTCCAGCCACAGGATATTTATGTTCAATTGATACTATATGAATTATTCAAAGTATACCACATGGCTAAGCAGAAAAAAAAATTGAAAAGTTTGTTAGGAGATAAGTTCTTAATGATTCAGATTATATACAATTTTGATTTAATTTACATTATTAATAAATGTAACTTTTACTGGTAATCCATTAATAGCTCAAAGTCTCTCCCATGGGCAGATAACTCTTTTCAATAACATTGTTATTCTCATTCCAGTTATTATAGATTACAAGTTCCAGTAATATAATATAAATTTGTTAAATATATAACTATGCAAAATATTTCACCTGGGAAGCTAAAATATTAATTATTTCTAAATTGCACTCAAACAGTTTGTCTTTGTATTACAATTATATTAAAACGGGGTACCCTTTAGGTTTGTTGAAGTATTTAATCATTTCATATTTTATCCTTTCCATATTTTGGCCCACTTTAGGTTACGGTAGTAACACTAAAAGTGGGCCTTTGCGATCGTCTTTTGACTGCTCGAAATTTAAATGAAAATAACGGCTTAACTATTCATCTGACACAAAAATTGAATAACCTAATTTGTTGAGAAGAAAATTCTCTACAACTTAGCTCTCTTATGGTTTTTTTTCATATCTCATATGGTTTGAGACATATTTGCAAAAATAATGGAGATTTGACACCCTCCATTGAATTAACGATAACCAGCCGTTCGGAGATTTCATGTGACATTCCTCGCCCAGAACTCTCTCTGGCATATGCCATCTTGAGTAGCGTATTTGATGATTTTCTTATTGTAACTTACACGTTGTCATTTCAAAGCAATGGCGCACTGAAGAATTAACAAAAACACGTCGTCCTTCATACGATAAATGATAATCTAGTGTTTACAAATGCCATATTAGCATCAGTTAACGGCCATCAATAGTACAAGATTAAGGAATGCAACTTCTAGTTCTTAGCGATAGTGTAGTGGGCAATGCGTTTGACTGTGACCCGGAAGGTCAGGGGTTTGGAACCCGCCACTACCCGTTTTTTTTTCCCTAGAAGGGTGTCATACTCATATTAATTTTTTATTATTTAGACTAGCTGAAATCCCGGCGTTGCCCGGGTATTTATTTATTACTGCCATTTTTCAGGTATATATTCATTTGCATAAAGGCTGAATGTCTGAAAACTCGCTTGGGAGTACAATAAGTAGTAAAGAAGTAATAGATTAAAACTTGCTGTGTGATGGGGGGGGGGGGGCTTTTCCATGAACGTTCCTGTTTGTGCGCTCATATCTCATGAACTACGTGTCGCACTGGGATAAAATTTCGAAGGTACATTGAACTATATGTGTGTATACTGTCTGTAAAATTTCGTGCTCCTACAATTTGTAGTGTACAAATTATCAATTGTAACGTCATGCTGAACGCCGTAGTTTTACTCCATAAACAGCTGAAAAGTAGTAAGCGAGAAACTTTTTTCCTGTCATCATTTTGCTATGGCTTTCAGCGAGAAAAAGTTTAATAAAGGATTGAAATTATGTTTAAAGTTTGTTGCAAGTCGCTAAGTACTCTCATTCTCATATAGCGTATTTATAAAGTATTGGTTATGACGTAATACCTTTTGAACCATGTGCCGTGTGTGATTCTTAACCAAGCAGCAATTGTTACCTCACGGTAAGGAATGTGTGTACCGAATTTGGTTGAAATCGGTCCAATGGTGTAGGAGAAAATGAGCATTGTCGCAAAATGCAGCAGTTTTTCGCGCATCTCATTATGACGTCATATCTCGTGAACTATATATCGTATATGATTCTTACACTTACGGCGACCGTCCTCATGGACTGAAGCTTACGTGTACAAAATTTTATAAAGATTGGAACAAAACTGTAGATTTGTATGCAACACGTACAAACATACGGAGACTCTGCTTTATATATTAGAGTACTATTTTGGTCCAAAATGTTTGCAAAATCTTATAAAACTACAAATCTAAAGTGGGCCGTAAAACACGTCAGTGCGATTCCCCCCGCCCCCCTATCTTCCAGTTTATAACAGATTCTGGAACCAGAAATGAACCGCGGTGGAATAGCCGAGCGGTCTAAAGCGTCTCGCTGCGGAGCGCGCGGTTGCTCGCCGTGGAGGTTCGACTCCTCCCTGGGGTGTGTGTGTGTGTGTGTGTGTGTGTGTGTGTGTGTGTGTGTGTGTGTGTGTGTGTGTGTGTCTGTAGGTTAGTTTACCTAGGTTTAAGTAGTTTTTAAGCTACGGACTGATGACCACGTAGTTTGGTCCGATAGATTTACAAACATTTGAACATTTTTTGAACCAGAAATGACTGGTGCATTGTTGTTTGCCAGAAATGTTTGGCCGCTTTTTTCTGAATATGTGGCGATGTAGACGGTGAATACCGTTTATATTTAGCTGTTTGGCATGAGGTTGGGGAGAACAGTCGTTGCGCATGCGTATTGTGAGGTGCGGGTGCTGGTTATTGGGAAAGGTAAAGTGCACATTGCAGTGACAGTAGTGGACAGGCACCGTGTAGCTAGAATTGAGAATTCGGTAATGAGGCAGAGTAGGAGGTTCCTGCTGGCGGGCCCGATAAACACGGGCGGTTGCGGGTCGTTCATTACCGGCTGCTTTTCTGAAAGGCGTCCTGTGGCCGCCGCCGCTGTCTCGAGAGAGACCTTCAGCGACGCTGCGGACCGCCAGTGCAGGATCCTCGGCAAGTCACTCTCATAAATCTCGCTCGCCTAAATTATTCCACGACCTCGGCAGAAATGTGTGGACCGTTCAAATTTTCACCGCTGTCCTCCTGAAGTGAAGGATCTGCTGATGTTAACAAGCAGTCGCGGACATCGATCAGGTGAAAAATTAAAAGGTGAGAAAGAAGGAAACAAGAGGTTTTTTTTTTACCCTTTCTTGACCCAGTTTCGTCGTGTGAGTCGCTGAGTCGCAGTACTGTACTTGCAATTAGAAATTCAAGAGCGCCTTAGGCCCTTCACATAGCGTTTAAATGTCGATCAAAATTGAGGAAATTATGTACTCCCCGATATTTAACGCAGATTGCAATTTGTTTCGTATTTGTCAAACAACTGCGAAGATTTTACAGGACAACGTATTCTGTAACGCTCTTTTTAAAGGAGTAGTGTCCCGGACGATTTTCGAGAGCCGGCCGCGGTGGCCGAGGGGACTGAGGCGCTCCAGTCACAGTCTGCACGGCCACTACGGTCGGGGGTTCGAATCCCCCTCGGGCATGGATATTTGTGCCGTCCTAGTTCGTAAGTAGTTCATAAGTAGTTTGTAAGTTTAGGGACTGATGACCCCGCAGTTAAGTCCCATAGACTGTACAAACATTTGAACATAAGTAGTTTGTAAGTTTAGGGCCTGGTGACCCCGTAGTTAAGTCCCATAAGCTGTACAAACATTTGAACATTTTTCGAGAACGACAGAGAACTTAAATCTTAATCACCCATCTGGGATTGGAAGCGGCATACTCGCAAATAGGTCGGAAGAAGGCAAAGGCATACCACCTCCAAATGGACCGTGCCTTGTAAATCACTGGCTCACCTGTAGACGGGGATACCGCCCGTCAGCTTTGACCCTTGACGTCATCGCAGCGCGGTAGTTTTGAGGTGCGTGCGTTTTTGTAGAAGGCGTGAGTGATTATGTGATGATTGAGTTAAAGACGATAGTTTGTTTACAAACACAACAGTTGAATATTTTGTGTTTAAAAAGTGATCTGTAGCTTCTCTCTGATGGTTAGGTGTAGGTTAACCGAGAGATTCTTTTCTGTATATGAGCGCGGAAGGCGCGAATTTTTGGGCTAAGACCTGTGATCGATGGTACATTCGTTTATGTATAACAACTACAGATTATTTGTATCTACAATACAGAAGTATTAAGATATCCCATATACTGGTTTCCCGACATCTTGATGACGTCATGAGTCAAAGAATACGGGTGGTATCCCAGTCTACAGTTAAGCCATCACTGTGGTGCTACAACCAATATTAAGATTTCCTGACTGCTTTAAATTACTGAATAAGACAGCAAATAATTACACGTCAACAACTCTATTGGTACGGAGAGACTAGATGGGTAATCACTTCTCTGTGGTTTCTATAATTGTACACACTATTAAACACACATCAACACTAGACAGAGATGTGTATTTTGTTAATTTGATTCATGTTTGTAGTATGAGTAGTGGTAAATTCTATTTAATTAAATTTAAAACGTACTGTTAAGTAATCAAAAAGCGTTAATATTCAAAAACATGTAGCCCTTGATGCAGATAAAGTATTATTACAGTTAAATGTCATTGATGAAACTGATGGCCTACAATATTTTCATTCTGCATCAGTGTGTGCGCTGATACGAAACTTCCATGTCTCATCAACATCCTTTCTTTCAGGAGTGCTAGTACTGCAAGGTTAACAGGAGAGCTGTGAAATTTGGAAGGTAGGAGGTGATGTACTGGCGGAAATAAAGCTGTGAGGACGTACCGTTCGGCGTGCCATGGTAGCTCAGTCCGTAGAGCTCTTGTCCCCCGAAAGGCAAAGTCCTCGGTTCGAATCTCGGTCCGACTCAGTTTTATTTTGCCAAGAAGTTGCATAGCTTTATTACGTAACTACGCACACTGTCATGTAAGTACTTAGCCTGAAAACTGGCTCTGCTGCATAATATGTCTCGAAAAACATACAAATAATTTATGCAGCATGGAACTAATAAACAACCGAATGTTCCGTTCGCCACGAAGTCATCACGGAGCAAGCACAAGCTCGTACTAGACAAGGATAGAGAAAATCGTCAATTATGATAATTTCTGATGAAAACTCCTGGCCTTATGAGATTTTCCTTTAGCCTTGATAATGTAAATTCGGCCAGGAATTTCCTTCAGGTGTGCTATATCCATGTGAAGTCACTCTCGTTGGGGATTCAAAATTCTAGAATGCTGATTACTACGTTCCACCAAATTTTCCAAATAGTCTGACTTTTTTCTCTGTGGCTGTGATCGGATGATAGAGCAGGGTGATGCAAAGAACAACGCCACTAGACATAGGATGATTGGAAACTGGTAATTCGGGTGATCGGTCACACTACACCCTGTGGAAATTCATTGTGGACCATGTGAACCGCCATCGTAGGTGGTGTCAACAGTGAAGTACGGGTGATGTGGTGTTACTGTATAGTGGTGTTTCTCGTCGCTATGATGTGGTCCTCTTACTGCACTTAACCCTTTCATTCCCACATTATGAATTAGCTTTGGAAAATTTGAAGTTCAGTATTTTCTGTATTATTACAGTGCACTAAACATAAAAATACGTTTTCAAATTTTTGATCGAACTACTGTTTCTTTATGTCATGTATTTCATCCAGAACACAGACGTTTGTGTCGAGGTATTTATTACTTGGGACATTATTTTGTTGGTAGTTAAAATTGTCAGATGAATAATGCTAGCATAATCTTCGCCACAGCACCAAAGACAAGACAATTAACTGCTGAAATAAAAGCAACCACACTCAAACTCACGCTCTCGCTCACAGCCACGTACAGACGGCAACGCAACACAACATCTAAGATGGACAGATGTGGCTACAAGCAATACCACGCGGCAAAATGTCGCACTAGAAGCATGTTGTTCAACAACAAAAACGCAACGTTAAGGATTGATGCACAAAATACGGTATAAATCAGCGTTTAATACGTTGTCGAGGAGGAACAATGTTTGTAAATATATCGGACCAAACTGCGTGGTCATCAGTCCATAGCTTACAAACTACTTAAACAAAGGTAAACTAACCTAAGGACACACACACACACACACACACACACACACACACACACACACACACACACACACACCCTAGGGAGGACTCGAACCTCCGACGGCGAGCAACCGTGCGCTCCGCAGCGAGGCGCTTTAGACAGCTCGGCTTCTACACCGCGACGAGGAACAGCACTGGGAATGAAAGGGTTGGGGGAAAAGGAAAGCATCACCAACTCAGGTCAAGCCGTCGTAAAAGCGAAGGGCTGATATTCTGCATATTGTCAACTATTATTTGTCCTTATAGTTTCGAACGTATAGTGTTTCCAATTAGTAATCGTACGAACAGAGTTTGTGCCAGTTTGATGTATACACGCGCATACTGGGGGTGATAAATGACTAACGTATTGCGATGTACCTCTAAATCCGTACTTCACAAACCATCTTACAATGTGTGGCGGAGGGTACTTCGTGTACCGCAAGTCACTTGCCCTAATTTTTGCTCATTCGCGATTGGTGTGAGAAAAGAATGACGGTAAGGCTTTGTTTGAGTTGAAATTCTGTAGTTCTACCTCCATTGCTTTTATTCGAAATACACATGGAACTAAAGTACTAGTTGACTGTTGAGAAAACGCGCGGTCTCAGAATTTTCAACAGTAAAGCACGCCATTATGAACAACACAGTTGTTACAGCTTTCGCCATTGGAATTGCATCTCCGGCGAACTGATATACAGCTATTTGTCTAAGGTATTTTATTTATATTTATCATATTCTATCAGTTGTCATAGGAGAGTAGTAATAGTTAAAATGAAACGTATAGGAATCCCATGCACACGCCAAGCCTAAACGTAAGTAAACACACGCACACAGAGACACACACAGAAATTAAGCTTAATTTTTAATTTTTCATGTCATGAGGGTTTATAGTATTGTATTGTCTCGTCGACAGCGTGGTTATTAGAGACGGAACTCGCACTTTGTTAGTAGGAGGAAGGATGGGGAAGGAAATCGGCTATGCCCTTTCAGAGCAACCATACCGTCATTTGCTTGCAGTGATGAAGGAAAAATTACGAAGACCAAAATCTGGATGACCGGAGGTGGATTCGAACCATCTACGTCTCGAATGCGAGTTCAGTGCGTTAACCACTGCGCCACCTCGCTCGGTTTTGATTTAGCATCAGTATTTTCCGTAAGCCATGAACTATATTGGACTGCATTACTTGCATTGGCAATATAACAGACAACATCCGTCACGAACAATTTGGTGTCATGAGCAAATCGAAATACTGTAGTATTACACTAGAAGGCTTGTCATTGATACAGGTCCTGTATGGGTTCTCTCCGGAGCGATGTAGCAATGGAGCCCAGTTGAGCGTAAATTTATCCTCGTTTGTCTTCGAAGCTTGGAAGCCGTAAAGAAAATTATTTCGTAACCATAAATTAGAACTGTTACATAAGTACGATGATTTGCCGAATAACATTCCTCCTCCTCACTAAAATGGGGGGGGGGGCTGTGTACTATCTGTTGCATCGGAACAATGTAATAACCTAAATTACGGTAAGCGTATTAATAATAATTTCATTGTTTCAGAAACCATTAAAATTTATCGGAGGTCTTTTTGGAAAGGGAATCAGGGTTGCTGATATGATGAAGAATTAAGTTGGTGAGAGACGGGATTAGTCAGCCTTTTCTGCACATTTGCAGGTGGTGGTTATTTCCAGAAGTTACGACCCCCACACGACGAGTCGGCGGTAATTCTTTTATATTATTGTAGCGTCGAGGAACCAGGAAACTCGCAAAACTCGGGGCTAAACCTGTTAGGGAAGCCGGGACAACGTCTCCCCGCCATTTCCTCCCAGTTGTACTTGGCATGAGTCTGTCTTCCGTGGACACTGTTGAGTCTCCAGAGGAAAGAGGAAAAAAAGAAACAAAACCCAAGTGACGAGAAGTTTGTCACGCCTCAGCAGCAGCAACAGTAGCACCAGCGCAAAGTGCTCGTAACGTGGCACTGTATTTCCACTCGCCATCGTCATTTATATTACTGAATTGTCCGTAACAGTTGTACTTCACATAAGAAAGGCCCCAGTGCACACCAAGAATGAAATTTTTTTTAGACACAAACTCAGCAGACGGTGCTACTTGTCTTTGCCTCATAACTGTAGGAACTGTCATATCTATCCTATATCGACTTGCATGGATGTCGAAGGAGTAATTATCGCAAGTAGTAGTTTTACTAAATTAAATTTCTTTGCGGCAGTCTATTGTAGTTAAGAAAAGTGCAAGAGATAGCGGGATTTTCCGAAAGCGCTACACATACACGGTAACAGGGATGCTTTGTCAGCAGTCTTAGGGGGAGGGTGGAATTTTAACCAATCCAAGCGTTATGTGGCACTTACAAATGCGTTCACCGGACTAAATATTCAGAGAATTCCTGTTATTTCGTGGGAACTATGTAAAGTCTTCAGTTTCCCAAATGTGCTTCAGTGTGTGATGGTTACTATACGTGGACGATACTGAAGCCGTAACAATTCCATTGTAGCAGAAACAAGCAATGGATTATACAACTAGAGCGCTGATGACTTAATAAATCTAAATCCTTCACAAGTTTCTGTTCTGATACACCTAAGAGAGAAGATAAATCTAGCCGTAAGGGATTATATGCTTAGTCTTTTGCCAGGTGTCTAAAGACTGAGTTTACCATCCATGATTTTACGAGAGCAATTGTGCTGCGCTATTATTATTATTATTATTATTATTATTATTATTATTATTATTATTATTCACCTCAGTGGCTACCCTACTTTCTCCACTGTACTCCATGGCTCGCAGGAAAAGTTCAAATGTTCGTAAACCTATTGGGCCAAAGTGCTATGGTCGCCAGTTACTAGGCTTGCAAACTACTTAACCCTGCAGTAGTCGTACTTCTTCTCACACGGACAGTAGTCGCGCGCGCCATTTTTCTTATATTTTTTTTATGGGACTTAACTACGGGGTCATCAGTCCCTAAACGTACAAACTACTTATGAACTTGCTGCCGGCCGCGGTGGCCGAGGGGACTGAGGCGCTCCAGTCACGGTCTGCATGGCCACTCCGATCGGGGGTTCGAATCCCCCCTCGGGCATGGATATTTGTGCCATCCTTAGTATTAGACAGTTTGTAAGTTTAAGGAATGATGACCCCGTAGTTAAGTCCCATAAAAAAAAGAAACGTAAATGAATTAAATATATTTGGTAACCTAAAATTATGTAACTAATAAAAACAAAAGTTTTGATACATCGCATTTTGCAGCTCTTAAATGTTGTAGGAAAGTCATTTTTATATATTGCACCAAAGCTGCTTTTATTTTAAATGCTGACTAGTTTCGGGCTTCGACCATTTTCTTAAGCCACCTATTACAGAGAACAAAGTGTGTTTTACAGGAAGATATATGAATATGGCAATATTATATTGAATGTATAAGTCTTAATTACTTCCATTTATATATAGTTTTATTTGGATACTGCTTAGGTCACGCTGTTTGTTGTAATTACTTTGGTGTAATTTATTGAGCTTTTGATCCAAAGTATAAGTACAAGTATAGGGACTGATGACCCCGCAGTTAAGTCCCATAAGCTTAACAAACATTGAACATTTTTACATGTGTCGTTAATAAGGAATGATTAGTTTTACAGTTTCTTCTGCAACAACAAAATGTTCTCGTTTCCAAAACGAATGATTTTTTCCTTTCGCCTGGATATTACGATATGTGTCTATTTAGCGCCTTACTTACTTTTGAGCGGTGTTCTCCGTTATGTCCTATAATAACGTTTCCTGGTGTTATTTTTTGAGTATCTGCCCTTTTTCTCAGAAATTCGAACTGTTTATGTCGACATTTGTCGTGTTAAAAAAAGGTTTGTTGTTGCAGATGACAAGCCATAAAATTCGTTATTGCTTAATTGAAGCAACGTGTAAACGCTGCTAATAACTTCATATAAGTCGGTAAATAAATGCAGGCTTAATATATTCAACTTATCTTTCAAATTTATACAAAGAACTGTAACATGTAAAACAATTTCAGAAATTAAAGGCAAAAACCCACAGAAGATAACACAGTAAGTGTCGAAATGGGTTAGGTGATAAAAATAAAGAAGGGTGTTTTGCATAGGGCGGAATTCCTCTCGTTTATTTTAGCTATGGAAATAAGATGATCGGCACAGTCACAAAATGATCAGTTGAAGACCAATGTCACACAAATATAGTAGTGTGAATTTAATAAATTGTAATGTCTACTGAATAAACAGCGGAAAGGTAGTAAGCGAGTGACTAAATTTCTATCATTGTGTGTTTGCTGCCAGGGAGACATATTTCGTTAAGTTTTGAAATAGTGTGAAAAGTTCGTTGAAAGTTGCTAAGCGCACTCGTTCTCAATGACAGAATAAAAGTAGTCTGGTTATTGTAAGTTTTTGTATTTCTAATCATTTTCCACGCCATTTTCATAATGTTATTGCCTTTTTCTGTTTGCTCTTATTTTTCTTACTGTCATATTCCTCTTCGATTGGAATCGAGCAGTAGCATAAGCAGGACTGCATAGTGCTTGGTAACGCGGCTCTTTCAACTAGTGTGAGGATAGTTCCAGGTAACCAATGATAGCGTGGCGTTGCAGTTTGCTTCCTGTACTGAACTGAACTTCTTATGTCTTTGAGTTCACTCATATATGTTAGTCAACTGTAATTACGTTTTTGCTGCTGATTGCCGATTCCGTTGGTTTTATTATTATTTTCGGATACACTTCACATCACGAGGTTTTGGTCAGATTAGGACGTCAGTTTAAATTCAAATCCACAAAAGCGTCATTGCCGCAGTGAAGTCTCTGTTCACTTAAAATCTGTATTTCGCTCGGAAAAGTACTCTGCGATCAACGGCACTTGTGAAGTGACTCCCGGTCACCCCGTTTACATGGGCTCTCAACACCGGATTTCGTAAACAGATATCCCAATTCCGCTTTTGGTTGGTCATGTAAACACTCCAAAATCGATTCTGGAAATCCGCTTCTCTAAAGCGGTTTTCCAGTTCCACAATCGAGTTTCGTGCCCATGTAAACGCAACCGTTTTTAAAGCGTTCTTGGTTTGTCAGATTGTGTTTTCAAAAAAATGTTCAAATGTTTGTATTGCTTATGGGACGTAACTACGGGGTCATCAGTCCCTAAACTTCAACTACTTACGAACTATCTTATACTAAAGACGGCACAAATATCCATGCCCGAGGGGGGATTCGAACCCCCGACCGTAGTGGCCGTGCAGACCGTGACTGAAGCCCCTCAGACCCCTCGGCCACCGCGGCTGGCTATGGAAAGAGTGATATTTTCTAATGTGAAATAAAAGTATACATATTTAGAGTGAACATGAATCTGTGTATTTAAATAAAGAAAAACAGCGATTGTACGGACTAAATCAGGAATCAAATCAGCTGTTTTTCAGCTGCCATATTAAGTGGCCTATGAAGTCAGATTCAGGCTATGCCATGTAAACACGACAGCGAAAAACGGTTTACGAAAATCGGTTTTCGTCTTCCGGAAGATGTGTTGCACGTAAACGTAGTGTGTGTCGGCGTGGCCCCTGTTTCCCGAGCTGCGGGAATTGACGGCAACGTTCTGTGTAAAGCGACGGCGCTCAGTGTACACACGCCACAGCGTTTTGCTAGGGCGAGGGTCGACGCGTGCCACTGCGGCTGTACCTCCGGGAAACGCTTGCGTGCTCGTAACAGAGGCTTGTGTGGCAACGCTGCAGGCAGCGTTCGTCAGCCTTACCGAATACGCGACCCCTTTCCAAATAAAACCTTCGTAGCGGACCTCTCCCCTGTCTAAAGGAAACGTATTTTTTCTCTTGATACGCCTTTCCTGCAAATAAAATGTACAGTATTATAGATTATTGGATGAACTTTCCTGCATTTTTCGAATGGAAGACATCTTATTGGCCCACTTTCGGGTTACGTACTAACACTAAAAGTGGGCCTTTGCGATCGTCTTTTGACACAGCATGGAGTCTGCTACTGTCAGAAGCAGTGCTGGAGGGAGCTGAGAACGTGCATCCTGCAGAGCTGTCCATAAGTCCACAAGAGTGTGCAGATCTCTCCCGAACAGCATGTAGGCTTAACTACTCATCTGACACGAAAATTGAATAACCTAATTGGTAGAGGAGAAAATTCTCTACTACTTATCTCCCTTCCGTTTTTTCACATCTCGTATCGTTTGAGACATATTTGCAAAAATAACGTAGTTTTGACAACCTCCATTGAATTAACGAAAACCAGCCGTTCGGAGATGTCACGTGACATTTCTCGCGTATTTGATGATTTTCTTATTGTAACTTACATGTTGTCATTTCAAAGCAACGGCACACGGAGGAATTAACAAAAACACATCGTTCTTCGTACGATAAATGATAATCTAATGTCTACAAATGCCATATTTACATCAGTTAACGGCCATCAATAATATGAGATTAGAAAACTCCTGTCTTCATTTATAGCCGTAGCGTAGTGGGCAAGGTGCTGGACTGTGACGCGAAAGGTCGGTGGTTCGAAACCCGACACCACCTAGTTTTTTTCCTAAAAGGGTTTCAGACACTCTTATTAATTATTATTATTTAGATTATTATTTTGGTCCAAAATGTTTACAAAAACTTGTAAATCTACAAATATAAAGTGGACCGTAAAACACCTCAGTGCGATTTTTCTTACATCAAATTCGTCAGAAAAGTATTTGTTGCATAATAAGTGTTTCGCATTGCAGGTAAGACGATGAATCAAATTATGATCGTTCAGGAATATGGTACTACGGAGTCAATTTTTAAAGAAAAAGGTCTTTTTCCGAATTTCTGAAAATTATCCACTGCGTTTTGCATAGTTCGTAAAGTATTATTTCTGTTTTAAAATTTCTCAAAATTACTTTTTGCATTTTGTTACTTTATCTAAATTTTTTTCTGGAAATAGTTTCCGGGCTTTCCATTTATTCATCCTTAAAACGGTGTTCCGGTAACCAAGCAATTACTTAAACGTAAAATTTCCCTTTTTTTATGACTCTGATTTGTATCTCGGAATCCCCCAGTATTCTGGCAATAATTGAGATGCTTTCTTTATGGTGGAACTACTTTCTCCTCCGACGGCGAGCCCCAGGAGAGGTATGTGGCCCACAGGTCGAGAGACGCTACTTCAGGGTAACGGACAAACATAAACTTTAAAGTAATTTTAATCGGACTACAGAAAAGGAATTCTCCATATTGCTCCTACATCACTTCTCCACGGCGTTTCTCGTGTATATATTTTTCCGGGCTCATTAGAAACGAAAATAGAAATTCGGGAAAGGATTACATCTTCATGTATTCATGAAAACAGCGTACAAAGTGTGAAAAAAGAAGTATGTATAATTTATACCGTTAAAAGTGTAGTAGCCAAACGAAGTAAAATAGTAATTGAAATAAAAATGGTTTCCAGCATTCATGATTTGTAAAAGTCGTTCTCGTCGCAAGACGAGACATTTTTGCGCCTCGTCGCGGTGTAGTGGCCGAGCGGTCTAAAACGCCATGCTGCGGAGGCGGTTGCTCGCCGTCGGAGGTTCGAGTTCTCCCTCGGGTATGCGTGTTTGTGTTGTCTTTAGGTTTAATTTAAGTCAAGTAGTTTGTAAGCTTAGGGACTAACAACCACAGACGTTAAGTCCAATAAGATTTACAAACATCTGAACCCTTTTTTTTTCGCCTCATTTCGTATATAACGTCATAGTATGTGCATTATATTGGACAGTGTATTCTAACTACGGCACATGTGCTGCACACGTTTCCTGCTGCACACATCTCCTCTTCCCACCCCTACGTCCATTACCTGCACCACTCTTCTCCATCTTCTTCCACTTTCTCTGTCAAACTAATCCTTCCCCCTTTATAACCCCTCTATCTCCTCCCTCCCCTTCTCTATGCTCAGCCATGCCCATATACAAATGTAAGACACGGATGTATTCTACATACTTTCTGCACGCATTTCCTCTTACCTGTACCTTAATAAATTAAGGGAAGGGGATATAGAGCACCTCATCCTCACCCCACTTGTCCGTCTCCCCCATATCTCGATCCAACCATTCCTTTCCCCACTTCCCTTCCTCTTCCCCACAGTATCTGCACCTCTTCTCATCCGGATTGTTTCAAGCCAACACCCCTTCCTCCCTACGTCCATTCCTTCCATACATGTCTCCTCCTACCCACTGTTTGGCCATCCCCTCTCTCTCTTCTCCCCATCTCATCTTCTCATTTAAATATTATCTATTCCTAGCCATTGTCTATCTCCTTATCCACTTTTCTCCATACCATCCTACACACAAATCTATATCTGCTCATCATCTCTTTGTATCCACCACTTTCTATCCTTTTTCTCATTCAATCTCCTCCTCCTTATTTGCCCATGTTCTCGTGTCGCCCCTCTCCATCCATCGCTTCCTGCCCCCCCCCCCTCCCTCCCCCCCTCTCTCTCTCTCTCTCTCTCTCTCTCTCTCTCTCTCTCTCTCTCTCTCTCTCTCTCTCTCTCTCTCTCTCTCTCTCTCTCTCTCTCTCACACACACACCTGTGGTGTGTGTGTGTGTGTGTGTGTGTGTTTTTTTTTCCTTTCTTGCCCCTGACATGTAGCCTGCCCTGGACTGCAGGTCTATAATGTAGGCTGATACTACTACTAGTAATGCTGCACACCACTGCGATTGTGCAGGGCTCCCTGTATGGCAGGGTCTGGAAAACACGTTTTTGCCCTATCTCAGCTCTTGCAGGAACAATGATGTTATAAACCCGGTGGTGCTGATTCTGTTTTTGCAAACGGTACACGTACCAAATTTGGTTGATTCCGGTCCCATATTTTCAGAGTAGTTGTAGAACATACGTACACTAATACCCACACACCACCTTTTTTATAATGTACTAGCTGAAAACCCGGCTTTGCCCTGGTATTTATTTATTCCTGCCATTTTAAGTATAGATTCATTTTTATAAGGGCTGTATGTCTGTAAAATATCTTGGGAGTATAGTTAATAGTAAAGAAGTAATAGATGTCTTGATGCGGGAAGGAGCGGTTTTCCAAGAATGTTACTGTTTATGTGCTCATATCTCAAGAACTACGTGTCGTACTGTGATGCAATTTAGAAGGTACACTCGACTATATGCGAGTACACTGAATGTAAAATTTCCTGCGGCTACAATTTGTAGTGTAGAAATTATAAACTACAACGTAATTGCGAATGGCCGGCCGCGTTGGCCGAGGGGACTGAGGCGCTTCAGTCACGGTCTGCACGGCCATTACGGTCGGGGGTTCGAATCCCCCCTCGGGCATGGATATTTGTGCCGTCCTAGTTCGTAAGTAGTTTGTAAGTTTAGGGACTGATGACCCCGTAGTTAAGTCCCATAAGCTTTACTAACATTATAACATTTTTTGAAATTGCGAATGTCGGAGTTTTGCTCCAGGAACATCGGAAAAGTAGTAAGCCAGAAACTTTTCTCCTTTCAGTATTTTGTTGTAGTTGTCAGCGAGAAAAAGTTTAATAAAGGTTTGAAATTATGTTTAAAGTTTGTTGCAAGTCGCTAAGTACTTTTATTCTCATATAGCGTATTTTTAAAGTCTCGCTGCATTATGTGGCAATTTTTCGAGATTCCTATTGTTTATGACGTCATATCTTGTGAACCATGTGTCGTATGTGATTCTTAACCGTGCAGCAATTTTTACCACACCGTAAGGAATGTGTGTTCCAAATTTAGTTGAAATCGGTCCTTTGTTGTAGGCGAAAATGAGCAGCATTGTCGCTATATGCGGCAGTTTCTCGCGCATCCCATTGTTTATGACGTCATATCTCATGAACTATGTATCGTATGTGATTCTTACATTTACGTCGACCGTCCTCATGGATTGCAGCTTACGTGTACAAAATTTCTTAAAGATTGGAAGAAAACTGTAGATTTGTATGCTACACGTACAAACATACGGACACTCTGCTTTATATATTAAAGTATATATATTTTGTGTGTTGTCTCTCCGAAAGGCGAAGACGGCCACAGATTCATTCTTCAGTGCGGATGCACACTGGGCCCGAACTCTAATGGGTATCAGAGAAATGCCGCGAGTAATGAGTGATAATGGGCCGTAGTAGCTGTGTGTGTACAAGTTGAGAAGTTGCATTTGGCGAGAGGAGGGAAGCGTAGACCGCCGTCATCGCTGTATCCCCAGTGGCGCAGTGGTTACGCGCGTCTGCCCAGTAAACAGCAGTTCTCGGGTTCGAATGCTGGCTAAGCACAAATTTTCAACTAGTTTATTTTAGATCCCCCTGGCAGTTAGCGTCTTAAATTCTCTTGTGTATTTTTGCTAATCCATACTCCGCACGCCATCCCACGGTGTGCGGCGGAGAGTGCTTTACTTACCGTTGTCACGGCCAATACCGGTTGCTTAGGGTTCGCGGGAAAAATGCCTCCGTATGGGCCCTAATCTCTGCACTCGTATCCTCGAGTTTTCTTCGCCAGATCTACGTAGGAAGGAACAAGCTTGTTCAGGTCTGACAAACTTCCATGCGTTGCACTTGTCTCTTTCCCTCACATGCTCGCACACGTTATAGTGAGAGTCCCGCAAGAGGGAGAGAGAGAATTCTACCACCGTAAGCTTGTCAGACCTGACAAGCTTACGGTGATAGAATTCTCTCTCTCCCTCTTGCGGAATTCTCACTATAACGTATGCGAGCATGTGAGGGAAAGAGACAACTGCAACGCATGGACGTTTGGGTCTGTCCGGGAAGCGTGCACGGGTGGCCGAGTGGTTAAGGCGACCGCTCGCGAAAAGCGGGAGACCCGGGTTCGAGTCGCGGTCCGGCACGAATTTTCATGTGTTGCAGATCGTTTGTCCTTCTTACAGGAGAAGCAGATGTCAGGAAAAATTTTGCGAATGCCGAAGTATATATGGATATATTTATCTCTGCTGCGGATCACCGCCAACGTCTGTCCCCTTGGAAAGGACATAATAATAAATATACGTTCAAATTATAAGTGGGCTGTGACGTTTCTAGAAACAATCGATGAACAAGTGTATACGGGTAGAGTGTTGGTTTGGAATTGACGGGAGTTACTAAAAACAAAAAGTGCAAATCCCCCTGAAATACGGATGTTAGTAACTCAGGGTTAATTATTCAGCAGCTAGTGTTCTCGATATCAAGAACAGAAAGGCTGTCAGAGCGTTCTATGAAATACTAGACACGGTTGGAAATGATCTGGCACGTACATTTAGTTCTGCTAGAAGCTTAAATTGCGGCTGCTACAAGATGGATTATAGTTCCTTTGCCGAAGTCACAGGTATGAATCTGCGTTGGCCGACTATTGTAGTTACTTTGTAGTGGAGCTCTGTGATCTCGGATAAATAGAAGCCTTGAGGCTTGTAGAGCGGCTGCTGGCATCTCCCGACGAATAACAAGCTGTCAACACAATTGTTTGCCCCCGGGTAATTAACAGAGCGCGCCGCGCTCCACAAGGAATATCCATGTTGATAGGTCGTGACGTGCGCCGCGCTTCTGTAATTGGCCGTCACCAACAGATGTTCTTCACGTAAGCGCAGCCCTCCAGCGGAATCGACTGTCTTTGAAATGAAATTACAGCAGCCTCCAGACATGTGTAGTTTTAAAATCAGCGACCACTCTCCAGTATGGTATACAAAATGCTTCAAAGCAATACTAGTTTCGGATTTCTTACATATCTGACTTAGAATAATTTACACGTTTTCCATCTGGGACCTCGTTATATGTTTCTTGAAAAAGTTTCGCTGCCCTAGGATAGACAATATTTTGTTGTTCTGTTTGGTGAAGTAGGTTTATCTATCAGAATATTTATAGAAAGGTATTAAAGTTAAAACAAAGTAACGTGTGGCGGAAACTTACGTGTTGTGTCCTTCTCTGTAACGAAAGCGTGTTGTTTCCCTTACATACTTCCAACATTTTACGTGCGCTGTTGAATTCGCTGATACGCACTTTACATAACACCACACTGTAATTAAAGACAGCACACACAAGCATTCACAAATCGTGGTCCAGCTTTCATACATAAACAATGTTAGCCGGCCGCGTGGCCGCGGGGACTGAGGCGCTTCAGTCACGGTCTGCACGGCTACTACGGTCGGGGGTTCGAATCCCCCCTCGGGCATGGATATGTGTGCCGTAGCTAGTTGATAAGTAGTTTGTAAGTTTAGGGACTGATGACCCCGTAGTTAACTCCCATAGACTGCACAAACATTTGAACACTTTGAAACAATGTTAGAGCGGTGAAGAACTGTGCACACCAGTGCAAGTGTGTGGGTTGGTAATACGTGATTTTCCTTATATAATGAAATTAAACATGAAGTTTTAGGAGTAAAATAATTTAAAACATATTATGGCATTCTACATCACATACAAAGAAAATTATGCATTCGGTATACTACATAGGCAGAATCAGGGTTTTTTTTATGATAGTTTGTGATTGAATTTTAAATCTTCTGACGTGGGAATGGCCGCATTGTTTAAAGCGTCATGCTACGGACTGGGCGGTCGTTCCCGCAGGAGGTGCGTGTCCTCTTTCGTGCGCGCGCTGGTGTGTGTGTGTGTGTGTGTGTGTGTGTGTGTGTGTTGTCCTTAGTGTAAGTTAAAGTACTTGTTAAGTCTAGGGACTGATGGTCATAGCAGTTTGTTTCAATAGGTTTACAAACATTTGAATATTTTAAATCTTTGGGCGCACGGTGTGTATAAGTAGTATCATTTGTAATATGTAGGCAGTAATTTTTATTATTTCAGGCCATGAGTATTTAAATGAAAGATACTAAGATCGTCGTACTGAATACATACAAGAACAAAATTACTTTCAAAAATGTTCAAATGTTTGTAGAGCTTATGGGTCTCAACTATGGGGTCATCAGTCCCCAACCTCACAAACTACTTATGAACTAGCTTATACTAAAGACGGCACAAACACCCATGCCCGAGGGGGATTCGAACCCTCGACGGGGAACGGCCTCGCGCATCGTAGCATAGCGCCTCAATGCGCTCGACCGCGGCAATTACTTTCATCTGTAAAACATTTCAGTGCTTTACCTATGGGAATGTTACGTATATCTTCATAAATACTCCGCTAATCACACTGCAGTGTATGTTAGAGAGTTCATCTATCGTCTCGTTCTCTAAAAGCGCGCGGGGAAAAGGAACATTCGAATCTTTGTTTTCGATCTCATTCCTCTTACTATGGTGATCATACCTTCCTATGTAGATGGCTGCTAACAAAATGTTTGCATTCGGGAGAGAGTTGGTGAAAGAAATTTCGCAAACAAATCTCGCAACAACGAAAAACACCTTTCTTTAATAATTTCCACCCCAACTCGTGCATCATTTCCGTGACACTCTCTCCCGGCGGCCGCGGTGGCCGAGCCGTCTGCGGCGCGCCATTCACAGTCTGCATGGCCACTGCGGTCGGGGGTTCGAATCCCCCTTCGGGCATGGATATTCGTGCTGTCCTTAGTATTAGCTAGTTCATAATTAGTTTGGAAGTTTAGGGACTGATGACCTCGTAGTTAAGTCCCATAAGCTCTACAAACATTTGAACACTCTTTCCCCTATATCCGATAATACAAAACCAGCTGCCCTTCTTTGAACTTTCTCTGTATCATTCGTCAGGCCCACTTGGAGGGGATCCAATAGTAGGCAACAGTACTACAATAGGACGCACTAGTGTAGGCAGTTTATATTGGCTTAAATGTTGAAAAGACCTCGAAGTTGTTTTACAAAAGAAGTGTTGGACGAGTCTATGTTCTTTCAGAATGTAATCAGGCTGTGTTTTATCTCAATGTCCTCAAAAAGTTTCGTTGTTCCACTTTTGTCTGTAAAGTAGAAGATTCAGCCAGCTGGATGCCAAAGGTTGATTTGCATAAGTTGTTCCACCGTAGGGTATCCAGGTGTTCCTTATGACTTGTTCCAAAGGTCTCTGTCAGGCCAGTATTGAACTTGTTACAGCTTTTGAATTAAAGTTCATACATTCCTTCTCTCTTCTGGCGATAATGGTTTCAATGAATAAATGTTTGGTACACCATACTTGTGGCTGGTCATTGTATTTATAAACACACGCACACGCGCGTATGGCACGCGGAAGGACCGGAAGCTCAAGCGGGGTCGGCCTCGGCCGCGCAATCCGTGACTTGACGCGTTAGACAGCACGGCCAATCGCGCGCGGCATTATACGAGGGTAAGTCAATTATTATCCGCAAATTAGTTATAAAATTTTATTGTAATAAAATACGAAACTTACAAGAACATCAATTTTCGACATAGTCTCCTTGCTTTTCAATGCACTTCGTCCATCGCTCTACAAGCTTCCTTATGCCCTCATAAAATAAGGTTTTTGGTTGAGTTGCGAGCCAGGAATGCACCGCTTCGTCAGAGTCAAATCGACGGCTCCTTAATGCCTGTTTGATCGGAGCATACAAGTGATAGTCAGAATGGGCAACATCGGGACTATATGGAGGATGATCCAGTACTTCGAATTTGAGTTTCTGGAGCGTTTCAGCAGTGTGGACAGCAGTATGCGGACGGGCATTGTCGTGCAACAACACAACACCTTCTGACAGCAATCCTCGGCGTTTGCTTCGAATTGCAGGCTTTAGCCTGTCAGTAAGCATCTCACTGTAACGTACACTGTTTATTGTTGTGCCCCTTTCACCATAATGTTCCAGTACAGGACCTCGTGCATCCCAAAAAACCGTAAGCATCAGTTTTCCTGCGGACGGTTGGGTCTTGAACTTTTCTTGCACGGCGAATTTGGATGTTTCCATTCCATACTCTGCCGTTTACTCTCCGGCTCGTAATTATGGATCCATGTTTCGTCACCAGTAATGATTCTGTCTAAGAAGTTGTCCCCTTCGTTACCATAGCGATCCAAATGTTTTTTGCAGATGTCGAGGCGCTTTTGCTTATGCAACTGTGAGAGTTGTTTTGGGAGCCATCTTGCACAAACCTTACGAAACCCAAGTCTGTTGTCTGTATCACTGAACGTTGCTCTTCTTTGGTGCAAATAGACAGCGGAGCAGGCATGATTAACAGCACGGCAGCGACAACGAAACTAACGTAGCAGCTTGAAAATTGCAAAGATATAACAACAAACATATAACTAAATTACGGATAATAATTGACTTACCTTCGTACCACAGCGGCGGTTTTCACAAAACAAAATAACTTGAAAAGGTAACAAAACCCAACGTGCGTTATTATAGATTGCCAGCCCTATAACAAATATATTTGAAAACACAGAGTGCAGAATAGCGTATTTTGGGCGTCGCACTAGTCGGTTCCTTTATGACCTTGGATCAGGGCGTAAAAGGTTTTGGTTTAGCTCAGAACAGGTTCCATTTGTGTGGCCATTAGAACACTTGGCTTGCGCTAGCTGTGTTACAGGACATAAGCCAAGTTTGAACAATCTGGCTAGTGCCAGGGAAAATTACAACAATCAATTAATTCCCTTCGAAAAAAAGATGTAAACCGGGTTGAAATAAATGCTCAGCTAACGGCACTATTGTTATGGCCACCATTCAGAATTATATTTTGCATGCAAGAAACTCGTTTTGTGAAGTGCGTAACTTTTACACTTCAGACTGAGCTGAATCTAGGTAAAGTTAAATAACCAATTCAAATAATCCTTAATCGAAAAAATCATTATCCGTTGTCGTGATACCGTGGTTTAAAGTGCAGGTAAATTTCGTGCGTGGAGACCTTTGGAAGTGCTGACAGTTGTGGGCTTCAAAGTCAATGGTATTTTTTTTCTATCGATTCGTTGTTACTGCGTCAACTGCAATTAGCTGTTAAGTAAGCGGAGTAAAATAATCATAATGAACCCATTTAATTTTTCGTGAAAAAGCTTTGAGTCCCTTTTAATTTTCAACCGCAGTCGACTAAAACAGCTTTTCAGCTGTGGTAGAATAAACATGCTTTGATGAGTGCACGACATGAGACCAATATGCCTGGACAGATTAAAAGACGTAAAAGGCGAGAACTAGCTTCTGGACTTCAAAAACATTCAGTAAAATTCTTAACAAGTTGGAACTTGGTTAGGAGTTAATCCTAAGGCTCAATGAGGTCTCAGGAGGGAGAGGCATCTGTAATATCAAGTGTCACTAAGTGCAGCATTTAGTGTCATATTGCATGAAATGAGAATTGTCATGTTTGATATTATGCCTTGTTACACAATATTACATATACTCGTACTTCATATGTGCGATTATGTAATGACTATTTAAATATTGTTGAAGCTGCTAGAGTGATTCTTTCGTAGGTTTTCTTGTTACACGAATACACTGTACGAGACAGCGCTCGTGAGGTGTACGTCGTACGCGCAAACGACTATCTCGTACGCATAGGCAGAATCTGGTTTCGTCGCTGAAGACCTCAGCCCGCTAATGGACATTCCAATTGATGCTCCCATGCTAGTTGAGCCGTACAAGTCGATGCTACGGCGTGAGTGGAAGACGAGCTGGAGATGGCAACAGTTCCTGTTCACACTGCAGGGCTCACAAAGCCTCTTATCTGTGCTGTGGTAGCGGTACGATCTGCCACGGTTGCCCTTACAATACGATCTTGGCGGGGTCTGTGCTGCGTGGACGTCAGTAACCTCGTCCATGGGTGTGAGATTGTTCATGTGACCATTGCAACCAGAATCATCGGGCAACTGTCAGCTCGTCCATTTTATGTGGCATTTCTCTGAAAGGCCCATTCTGCCACTCTGAAGGGCACAGTTTGACGCCTTTCAAACGCGCTCATTTGGCTGCAGGTAGCACGACTGCGTCTCAGTTTGAAGACGCCTGTTTGCGCCACACTTTGATTTACCGCGAGTCTCGTGGCTGTAAATATTCTCTACTAATGGTTTTACAAAGATGGAATTCTGGCAGCTATGTCGCTAAGCTCTCTGTTGGCGAACGGCCAGTGCCAGTACATTTACTTTACCCTGTACGCCTCCGTAGCTCAGCGGTAGCGTCGCTGACTACCACGCAGGAGGCCCGGGTTCGGTTCCCAGCAGGGGACTGTTGTGTGTTATCATCATCATCATCATCTCATCATTGGCACGCAAGTCGCCCACGCGGCGTCAAATAAAAAGACTTACACTAAGGCGGCCGAACAATCCCGCAAGGGATCTCCCGGCCAAGAAAGCCATACGCTCATTTCATTTACTTTACCCTGGGTGGTATCCACTGTCACCAAAATCTGTGTAGTCTTCCCAAGTGTACTAGCTTTGCGGCAGTGTATTTTGTACGATCTCCTGACTGGTTACCACTTAGCGCGTGTCTTTCAGCTGACCAAAATATACTAGTATAGTGTTGGGCATGAAGCAGCAAGGACCCAATGATAATTGCTTTCTGAAACTAACTCAAATGCTGCATACCATTTGCTAACGGAAACCCTTAGGGCTCACTATTACAATCACACAGGCGGCGTTCACCTTCTATACCCTCCCCCCTCGCCTGCCCCCCCTCCCCCCCCGCCAACACAATATTTCGCGACTGGTGGCAGACTATTTCGAGGAACTCTGTACGGTCGCGAGAATGCTTCTGTGCAGTTTTTGTAGGAAACACGTGGCTCAATATCAAGCGGATGTGCTCCCCTTTGACTCGGAAGGGACCAGGCATATTCAGAACTGTGATCGGCGGTTGAGCACTTCAGAAACTCCATCTCTAGCCGACATTTTCTCGTGCCTGCCGGTGTTCCTTCAACTACGCGTTGCCATCGTCGTGATTACGAAAGGGGGCGCTGTATAGTGCATGGTAACTATGGGGACTGATGACCTAGCTGTTTGGTCCCCTAAAAACCAACAACAACAAGGTAACTATGCATTTGAATACGAAACTTAGGGCATGTGCTGCTGAAGAGTTTCGTGTCGGCGTAAAGAACGATTCATATGCGAATCATAGAAAACTGAGTAGGAGGTCGAAAATATTACAGGAATGATGCACATTATTTGGAGCGACAAGTTATTTCTTTAGTCTGACAGGAGAAAGCGAAGTCTTTGTTTCTGTTGTTATTGACTCATTAACGTCCATGACCGTACGCACTGTAGCATTGTTTGGCCGCGCAGCGAAACCATTCTCTGCGGAGTGCGCAGCCTGACTCGCGTTAGCCCAGCTCGGGCTGACACCGCACAGGGCACCAGTTTTCGATGATCGATCGCTCCACAGTTAGGTATTTATGCTCCTCCCTTTACGACCAGCCGCGCGCCCGGCCTACGGACGTCTACATACTCTAACGATCCACGAGGTCATTCGTTCCTAACTCTTCAGTACTGCACCGATACAGTAAAACACATGTCCTTTCAAAGTCCTGCTACCGCCTGAAAATGGCTGTATCCGCGTTTTGTACGAAGATTTTCCGAGACTAAATTGGGGGGGGGGGGGAGAGTTTGACGAACTGGTTACTATATCATCGGTTGTGGGCCCTCTGCCTCCTGTTTCAATTTGTCCAACAAGGAAATTTTCCAGTCTGTAAAAACATTTTTTTCATACATTGCAGGCAACCCAAAATTTGCAACACTCCTTAGGAAGAATGGAAAGAACACGTAGATAATGTCGTAGGAAAGGCGAACCAGAGACTGCGTTTTATTGGCAGAACCCTTAAAAGATGCAACAGAACTACAAAATAAACTGCATACACTACGCTTGTCCGTCCTTTTATGGAGTATTGCTGTCCAGTGTGGGGTCCGTATCAGGTGGGTTTGACGGAGGACATGGAAAGAGTCCAAAGAAGGGCAGCTCGTCTCGTATTGTCACGATACAGAGGAGACAGCGTTACGGAAATGATTCAGATCTGGGATGGGAATCATTACAACAACGGCACTTATCGCTGCGGCGTGGGCTACTTGCGAAACATCAATCGCCAACATTCTCCTTCGAATGCGAAAATATATTGTTGACTCCCACTTACATAGGTAGAAATGATCATCAGAATAAAATACGAGAAATCAGAGCTCGAGATTCAGATGTTCTTTCTTCCCGCGCGCTATTCGAGAATGGAATGGGATATGAATAGTATAAAGGTGGTTCGATGAACCCTCTGCCAGGCACTTAAATGTGATTTGCAGAGTATCCCATGTAGATGTAGAAGCAACTGGGTGAAATTTGAAGCATGCTTTAGTGGCGACGGGAGATAGTGATCATAAGTCTTTCAGCGTGGGCGCATCTCTGGCGCTAGTAGTGCCACCTGGTGGCGCTATATAGAGGGAACAGTTGGACGTGTGGACGTACTGGAATTCTTCTTTCTCGCGTTTCGTTTGAAAGCATCTTCAGTATGCAGACTTTGCAGCGGATTGTGCGTTGATATGGAACTACTTGGCAAATTGTGTGTCGCGACAGGGACTCCAACTTGGGACCTTTAATCTGTCCTTTCCGCCAGGACAGCTATTTCAGCAAGTTTCGGAGGAAAACTTCTGTGAAGTTTGGAAAGTAGGTGAGGTACTGGCAGAAATAAAGTCATGAGGACACCCGTGAAGAGCGCCGGGGTAGCTCAGACAGTAGGAGTGCTTGCCCGCGGAAGGCAAAGGTCCCAGGCTCGAGTCCCGGTTGCACACAATATTAATCTGCCAGGAAGTTTCATCTTCAGTATGGTTCGTAGAAGGCATCTATCATTTTTTGAGCTCGTTTCGTAGTTCGACGGAGGAAGAACAGTTGCCTATAGAAACTGCGGATTACTCTTCACAGAAATAAAGTTAGCGGAGAAAATGATTGCCCATACGCCTCCGTGTGGGCCTTAATCCTTCTGATCGTATCTTTGTGGTCACTTCGCGAGATAGGAGATGAAAAAAAGGTAAAGCAGTCAACAACCCGAAGATGGAACACCACAGTGCTTTACTAGGCATGGTCCTGTTTGGGGGTGGTATGCCGTTGCCTTCCTCCGACCTTCGAACTGACTTACCCAGCCAGTTATAGGGGGACCTACAGTTTAACGTGGGTTCCGAACCATGGTGCTACTCGGTATTTTTCACATGAGCAATAGTGCCAGAGGTGAAAGAAGTGGAAAGTGACAGATAAAAATCCTAGGACCTGGCGGGGATCGAACCCGCGACCTTTGGATTTGTAGTCTGACACTCTACCGAGGCGCACCGATAGGAGATAAGAGACAGCAATACATTGGTTGACTCTTCATGAAACGCACGCTGTCGGAACTTGGACAAAAGCGCGTACAGCGATACAGAGCGCCTCTCTTGCAGCTTCTGCCACTGAAGTTTCCTGATCATCTCTGTGACGCTTTCACACTTCCCAAGTGAGCCCATAACGAGGCGTACTGCTCTCCTTTGGATCTTCTGTGCCTTTTATTAAACCTGCCTGATGCGGATCCCACACCGTCCAGCAATACTCAGTCGAAGGCCGAACGAGAGGTTTGTAACCCACTTCCACCCTTAAGTGATGGATGGCCCTGCCACATCACGAGCCATATCACAGTAAATTCGGTCTGTTTGGCAACCAGTATGATCCGCACACCGGTAGTATTGAAAATTTTGCACATGCGAAAAGCTGGGTTACGTTACGTATAAGTACACGATACTTAATAGACTCGAAATATAGTAATATTTGTTAAAATAGAATCCCTCTTTACTAATATTAGTGGATGGGTGCCTCGTGTAGCTGTGTGTGTTACAAGGGAGTCACTACGAAGAAAATCTGGGAAAACACTGGATTAGATTCTGCATTAAAGTAAATAATAATTGTTAGCTCTTCTGCGCAAACGTCCTATGCAAGAGTTATGTACTATTGACTCTGTAAGCCTCTTCAAACTCGTCAGCGATACATTTTAGCACTGCGAGTAGGGAACGTTTTTAATATTTGTTCCTGTTACGGATAGCAATATGTTATACCAGGTGATATACCGAAATTAATTACGTGAAGTAAAATATTGTGCTCTCTGACTGGAATAAATACAAAAAAGTTTCACAGTATTACAGTTTTAACTGTTCATCTATCGCAGCTTCATATTACTGTCGAGACAATCTTTTCATACTTCGCATCATGTGAATGTACACCCGAATATATCAGTTTCTGCGATATAACCGAATGTCTCTCGTTGGCGAACAGAATTGTATATCCTAGGTAAGCTATCTTGCGTTATAAAAAAAAACTATAACTTTAATCATCTAATTTGAATCCCCATAAAGAACGTAGATAATTTTCAAACGGTAAACACTAAATACGCTGCCGTCTCACAATGCCTTCCTGAGCAGACTGATGAATGAAGTAAATAGTATATACGGTTGACAATGTTAGAGATCAACGACGTAAAGAATACTGCTTGCTGCACAAATCAATCCACACGTAAGTCAACTCCTTGCAACAAAAGTGGAGGCATTTTACGTTTCGTACCTTTCGTCCGTATGTAGGCAGGTAGTAAAGTGAATGTTAACATATACGAATGTTAACATGGAAACGTGCATATACAAAATTGAGTTAAAACTTTTTTTCTTTAATACTGTCGGAGGTCCCAGTAGAATCATGGCAATGACTTCCAGCAGATTCTTAAGGGATGTTTAGGTCAGCGTAAGGAAACTGCAACTAGGGATACAAAAATTTCAACGCAAAAAGAAGTACCTCTCCAATGCAATAGAAGCAGGCATAAAACGAGTGCTGTAAATGTTTTCAGATTCGTCTTATTTAAACTGTGTGTAGAGTATTTGTGCTGTGTCAGAATAGGTTATTTTCCCGTGTTAAAAATATAGTTTGAATTGTTTTTCAAAATGATTATAACTGCTCCACTCTGCACGGAAGCCGAACACAGGGGCAATGTAAACGGCTGGCTACCCTGCCGACGTGTTTAGCAGCGAGGCGGAGCAATGCACACTTACGCCAGGAACCACTTCCAAGTTGTGGCGTCCACTAGCAGCCGTCTGTTCCACCTGGCGGGCAAGCCATTGCTCCACGATGATCCGCCTCGTACTCCCAGGAAAATCGGACTGAACTCGGAGCAACCCGGAGACAAGTTAGGAAGAGCTCCCCAGACCACTCACGCGCCCGAAAGCTCGAGGCTAGCGCCAAAGAAATTCTGAAGTACTTTCGATGTATTGTAAAGGCGCATGGCACAATAACGTTTAAATAGGCTTTTCGATAGCGTAACGGTTAGCGTTGCGGAGTGCAAATTTTGCGTTCCATATTGAAATCCAACTTTTTCCCCCCTCTCTTTTAATTGTCGCGAAAGAATGTGATGATCTGATACAGAATCGAATTATTGACAAAAGTGATAATCATTTCAAATTTTATTAAAAATGGTTGCATTTACTAGCTACCTTAACGCGTTTTTTTAAATACACATTTTGTTTTTTATTTAGCCATGATGTACTGAAATACTGCATCGCTGACGTGAGTAATAAAGCCCAACCAATATGAAATTTGTACTTGCACCAGCTACATTACAAAACGACATACAAATCGTTGGAGTGTCACATCGCGAGCAACTGTTTAGCAAATGTAAACATCAGCTCACTAATCCGTACATAATAATTCAAAAATGTTCAAATGTTTGTAAATCTATCGGACCAAACTGCGTGGTCATCAGTCCGTAGCTTACAAACTACTTAAAACTAGGTAAACTAACCTACGGACAAAAACAAACACACACACACACACACACACACACACACACACACACACACACACACACACACACACACATACCCATGCCCCAGGGAGGACTCGAACCTCCACGGCGAGCAACCGCGCGCTCCGCAGCGAGACGCTTTAGACCGCTCGGCTGTACAGCTGCAGAGATTGATACCTAATTGTTTTTCTATTACTTCACTATTAAGGTGCGGTGAGTTCATTAATATGATCCTCACAAAAATAAAAGAACTGACCGCTGTTTTAGATCTCGGAGAGAGAGTGAGTTGTGAGTTTCAACCACATTTTACGCATGTCCCAATGTTTGGAATATGAAAAACAAATTTTCTGGAGTTTCTTAAGCGGTACAGTGCGGTGATACACAATATTTGTAGACCATTTTCAGAAACGTCAATATTCAAACAATACATCACTGTCAATGAATTTTACAGCAGCAGGCGTAGCATCGTGTTAGTTGTCACAGACATCACATGACTCAAGGGGAGCATTTTAGCGGTCTTTCAAATTATTTGAATTTCCCATTCTTTTTTTTTAGGGAATAGTGCGATTCAAGAGGAAAAAAAAAGCATTTTGACTTAGTATGTTATTTCGAATATGTCATTGTCACAGAGGTACAAATTGCACTCTCCGTTTAGCGGGAAAGCCCTTCATTTCTAGAGTGCGCTGAATACGAAATGAGGTTTACGGTGCTTTTAATAGTTTGAAAGCTTCCTTAACTAAATATACCAAACAGCCCAGAAAGCGAATTTCGCAATGTGTGGCATAAATAGTACCGTATTAAATTTTCGAAGTATAGCTCTGACTGAAGTGCAGTCATCACAGTGAAAGCGTGCCCTGCGTCATAACTGATGCATTGGTGCTTTATCCCGGAATTTAATTTTCTTCTCCGCGCGAAAAACCTCGAGTCTGGTTATTGCATTATTGTTCCACACTTTCTGCATTCGAGCCAAATATGCGTACAGCGACCGTGATCGGGTCTACGTCACTCAAACCAAATAATAGTGTCCAAATTTACGATTCAATATTTTGGCCCCCTAATAGTACCTATTCTGATGTTTTGACGTTGTGACATTTGGGAGGCTGCAGGTAACTTTAAATGTCGCGATTATACCGCAACTGCAGACGCTGTACGTCGACATGGTAATGGCTGTGATATTTTTTTCTCTCTCGTTGCTTGTCCTCATTTTGGGGAACTCAATGTACTTTCTGGACACTGTGATATTTAAGTTTCTCTAAGAATGTCGTATGTCTATATACGAGTAACCAAATGATATGAAATACAGATGATGTGAGCGGAAAGTTAATTGAAATGTTTTTTTTTTCTTATTTGTTGCTCTCCAATGAATTTTCTATATCAGACATTAATTGAAACGTAACAAGTAATATTGTGGTTTTCTTTTACAATAACCTTTTTACGTACGTCAGTGGTGCATAAAAAATATCAAGGTCACAGGGCAATAGAGGCCATAGTGTAATGAGAAGTCTGGAGCGACACGTTACGGATTGCACGTCCTTCCACGTCGGGGGGGGGGGGGGGGGGGTTCGAATCCTCACTCGGTCATGGATGTGTGTGCTGTCCTTACGTTAGTTTAACTTATTTTGTAAGACTAGAGACTTATGTCCAAAGTAGTTTGGCCCCGTAGAATTACATGCATTTAATGAGAAGTAACCGGCCATAATCTGTAAATCCTTCACACAGAGAGATTAAATGAAGGGATTGCAGTAAATATAAATTTGGCATGCTTGACATATCACCCAGCCCTGACGTAACACAAATTGAGTTACTCATTTGGCCTTTCAAAAATTATCTGGGTCGGTACATTAAAACCGTTTAGACCTTATGCCGAAACGTCACTCGATCATAGGGTATTTTAAATAATTCGCGGCTGAAGGCTTTCAAAGCCCTTTACAGAGATGGGATAAACGGTTTAAATGTATTGGAAAATATGTTAAAAGCTGACATTTAAAGTTCTTATCAGCGGTGCTTTTGTCACGTTCCTTCCAATTTATTCATTTACTCGCTCCTGCACGATCTGAAAATAACGTACGCTGTTTTTGTGCAGTGGAAGTCGACGTAGCGGCATTCGTGCTAAGAGTGGAGCACTTTGGTCGAACCGTTGGTACATACTAGGCCATATCGGTTTTACCATGTGACCGGATAGGAAGTCTCGTTCAGGTGTCATCCATATTACAATAGGCTAGTGCATCATGCTTGTAGACTTCATTTCTTTGCGCTTAGCTGGTCCTGCTAGTGAATCAGTCTTCAGTAATTTTCCATTTAAGTTGGAAATATTGTGACTTCTCTACTCTTTGTGTGTTTGATCCGGGGAAGATCTAGTCTCAACAGTAGCTCAATTTTGGTCATAGGGTGAAGAAATGAATTAAAATCTCCGCCTGTGGCACAAATTTTAATTCAATGCTTCGCTATATAACCATTATCTGCGATCATAGATCTGCATCGGAAATATGAATTTATCTGATGTTAATATCGCGTACGCTTGAGGTACCTGCTGGATTGTCTGCTTTACTTTCGATGCTGGGGTGCTATTCAGATATTTGAAAACCTCTGAAATATTGATTAAAAAGAACATCGATGCAGAATTGAAGTTGGTGTTGGGGAGGGAGAAGTACTTACGTCATCAGCTCAGCCGCATTGTCCATTATTCACCTGTGATTGAGTGGATAAAGAGCCTAATAGTAAGCAGGAGATCCGGGTTGGAATACCGGTCGTGGCACACATTTTGATTCAGTGCCTTGCCAGATGACCATTACCTCATCAGAGTTATTGCTTCCACATATCTGTATGATATTTTTACGACTGCCCCACTTGTCTTCCGGCTCAGCGAACTGTGTTCGTATGAGTTGGCAGCTTGGATCGTACTGCAGTATTGTGCTACAGAGGTAGTCCCGAAGGTCTCTACGCCCTTTAATGCTCACTTGAAATTTATATAATGTCCCCTTGTTTTCCAGATGTCACACTTCTAGTCGTGAAACGCCGATTTTGTCAGCATTTTCGAGTTCTCATGGACATAAGCCGTGAGTGTCCCAGATACCTCAGTGTTTATTAAATTGAAATTCTCGACCCGGTCTACTTCCGCTTCTCAATCTTATCACCACCGGTAACCAAAAAACGTCCTAAAGACTCCGGTCCTAAGAGTTCGAGCGCTCTTCGACTAAGAGATCCACTCCCAAGATGTACAATACATACAATTGTAGGTATGTAGGAATTAAGTACTCAAATCGACAGACTAAGCAGTCGGTGAAATGAGAAACAATATCTGACGAAGAAACGGCGAGTCAGTAAGAAAATCGAAGACTTTCTATTCTGCCTTACGCTGGCCCAATTTCCACAATTCCGAAAGTGGGGCTGGTCCTCATTACATACGAATGTGCTATGTTAAGAACAGAGGCAACTGTTCTTTCGCATATTTCCGGAAAAAAATTCCGCAATTCTTAATTGTAATGCACCTATTTGAGGTTTGATGATTCTTTGAGTGCACATGTACACGAGGCCGGACTCGAGGCGGGAATACACGTTTAGCTCCGGACCATGGAATACAGTGGTCCAAATTGGACGATATATGCGAGTTTGGCGACAGGGTCTGTGATTTGGGTTGTCCGTGCAGGTGTGTCAAGGCCGTGTGCCTGGGTGGTGCAACGGTTAGCACAACTGCATAGTAAGTAGAAGCCCCGGGTTCGAGTCCCGATCCAAATTTTCATATGTTCGTGTTGTATGGTTACGACACCTGCCAGCAGCTGATAAAAAAATACCTCAACTGAATCTATAAAGTACCCCAACTGAATCTATGCGAGACTGTTGCACTAGTGCAAGAAAGAGAAAGAAACGTCAGTCACATAGCCGGTTAAAAGAACCAAGTAAATCAGGCGTCACCGAACCCTGCTTCTGATAGAATGATAAAGTGAGACACGTATCGTAATACAAACGCCTCGTTTTTGTGACAGCCTCTATCGGAAACATTATAAACCGGAACGTGAGTTTAAGCAAGATTTCAGGTCCCGAAATTATTTCATCAAGATCTCTCCAGCCATCATATCCACCAGTGGGAGCAAACGTTGAGAAAACGGGAATTAGGGGAGATATCAGTGCGTGCTCCGAGAAGCGAATTGGTATCAAAGGCCGTAGCTGGCGCCAGGAATCAAACTCGGCTGCAAGTAGCAGCGAATACGCACAAAATGTCTAGCAGCATCAGAAGAAGGAATATTGTGCGAAAAATTGGAATCAACAACTCGTCTGAACATGCATTGTTATTCTTTCTGACTTCGAAACATAGGAGAAAGTTCACGTATTACTGCCGCGATCTCTTTTTTTATTGGCTATTTTTCTTTCTCAAATGGTAGGAGAAGCAATTCCAGCCGAGAATATAACTTTCGCAGAGGGGCTGGCCGTAGCGTGTTACGTAGCGGGACGCCTGTATCAGAGATCTCACAGTAACAAAAAGTGAATGTAGCTACCACATACAGGCCAAGCATACTCAGCCGTAGAGTGACGCAAAGCAAGTTCAGAAGTCATCAGAATTTCTGGCTGTGACTCGCATGCTCTTTCCGTCATTTAACGCACGATACCATTATTAGCAGCCACTTTATACTTAAATGAAAAAGTCTAATCACATCCTGCTTTCGTGTTTCTTGCAATAGAAGCTCCCCCGATGGTACCTTCACCTTCTTCCAGATTTAATGGTAAGGTGGCCCAGCGGAGACCCCGTTAAAGACGGAACACGGATAAAGCGTGGTAAAGGCAGAAGGGACTCAATGTGAAAAAAGAGGTAAACTAGAAACACGTAACCCTCAAAGCTCAATACGTGCAATACCGAGCGTACTGGTAGATCTACGTCGTGGTTATGTTTGTGGAATTCAGCTCTCAGATCGCGGTGTATTTAGTTACGTGTTTGTGTAGTGGTGTAGCGTCCGTCTGCAACAGTGGCGTGTAAGAAAGGGAAGGAATATATGATGAAAGTTGATTCCGCACACGTACGAGTATTGTTACCATCCAAAAGGAAGACGATTTAGAATGGGAATCACAAACGTTTGAGTACAAGGTGATAAGTCAAACGAATCGTCCACCGGAAAAGACTTATGGTGTGCTGTACATTGCATTGGTGATAGTGTGTGTGTGTGTGTGTGTGTGTGTGTGTGTGTGTGTGTGTGTGTGTCTCATTATAGGATTCTCTTGCAGATATTGAGACTGGGCCGTCAACTGTTTCTATTTTGCTTCTTCTTTGACTCTCCCGTAACACGTTCCTGTTTCCATGCTTTATCGCTGTTGTTTTTGACGGTCTTTCCACCGGGTCATCTTCCCACTAAATTTTGTGTGTGTGTGTGTGTGGGGGGGGGGGGGGGGGAGTGGGAGGAGATGCGATAGTGTGTTTCCCTTGTTAGAGGAATATTAAATTTTTGTGTTGACAACATTGAGGGAGTATGGCTTAGGGCTTAAGATTCCTTTACATTATCAGGATAATTATCGTCAGTTTCGGCTTCTTTTAGATAAAAAATGTTCAAATGTCTGTAAATCTATCGGAGCAAACTGCGTGGTCATCAGTCCATAGCTTACAAACTACTTAAACCTAGGTAAACTAACCTAAGGACAAACACACACTCACACTCACACTCACACTCACACTCACACTCACACTCACACTCACACTCACACTCACACTCTCACTCACACTCACACTCACACTCACACTCTCACTCACTCACTCACTCACTCATACCCATGCCCCAGGGAGGACTCGAACCTCCGACGGCGAGCAACCGCGCGCTCCGCAGCGAGGCGCCTTAGACCACTCGGCTACAACCAACACCCCCCCCCCCCCACACACACACACAGTCTAAAGCCTTTTTCCCACGGCCTGTGGTTTGACGAGCATCCTCACAGACTTTTGTCTGTTGTCTCCCTACGGGGCTTGTCAGATTACGACCTCTACCTGTTCCTGCTGTGCGGAAAAACTCGTGGCTTTGCAAATTTAGAGCGCCACGAGCCACATACAGACGCCAACAGGAGAACATTTCTTTCGAGGAAATGATTTCAGTGATAACGAGGAAGTTTTCCACTGATCTTTGTGCACGCGGAGTTCGTTTGATACTGAAGTAAATGGTAAAACAATTCCTGAGTCTTAGAGAAATGACCAAAGTGCAATGATCTTTTTTGCTTGTAAATAAATTAACTGGAAAATCAGGAGAAGAAAGGTTTGTTCCCGACTCCTTCGCAGAGATTTCACAAGAAGTGGCAAATTGCTCTGGTAAGAGAAATAAGGATGTACCGACAGTTCTCGGGAAAGCTCGAGCCACCCCGAGGTATAACGAGTCTTTACGTTCCTTCGGCGTGAGATCTGACGAACTTAGACGAGGCTGGTCAAAGGAGAGGCCATGGGAACCAGGCTTTACAGACCGTATGTCCCGACTAGTCGCGGCGGATTGGCCGTGCGCACTGGGGCCCCTTGCTGCCATGCGCGCGCCCGTTCGCCGTCTAGGGTTCGAGTCGCACCTCGGGCATGGGATTTGTGTTGTCCTTCAGTTAGTTTAGCTTAGTTCAAATAGTGTGTAAGCTACCTACTAATAACCACACAGTTGAGTCCGATAGATGTACAAACATTTTTGACGGCTATTTACGTGTGCTTTGTGCATTGAGGTTTCAGACAGGTGCTACTGTTCGTAATGCACGGCTTCCGACGGAAAACTAAGATGATAATGATAAAGGTGAAGCATTTCTGTGTTACAGTATCGATACTGATGTAGCTTTCTTTAGTGTCATCACAATACGCGCCACTACAATAGTTGATTTTAACCCTTTCGTGGTTGATAGAACATGTGTGTCCCACAAACTTTGAGCGTCAATTCGAGTTCGGGACATGTGTGACCCAGCTCTGTGCAGTGCTGCCATCAATGGATGACTGTACTGAACCTGAGAAAAAAAAATAGACTCCATTGCACAGGCCATAGAGAAGGCTGTAACTTTTGTTTGTTGGTGTGTACATATGGCCGCTGCAGTGCCAATAATTTGTGTTATACGGCCGTTTTCGTCATTTCTCAATTCGCAGAAATTTCTGAAGTTAGTAATTCATCGTATTATTAACGTAATAATAATTTTTAGTACAAATGTACTGTCTAATTTACTTCTAGCGACTGCATTATTTTATATTCGTAATAAAATTAGTTGGACATCACAATGGGTGGAGTTAACCGATATGATCAGGTACGTGAAAAATATGATAGGCAGACATCTGTAAAATGTGGCATCGACTATTTCATTTTTTTGTTGATCTGGCTATTACCAACAACTCTTACATGTTGTATCAAACACAACGAGAGAAGACATCAATTAACCTTTAGCCTCAGATCAGCAAGACAACTGATTACTGGGTATTCTTCCAGGTAAGAGTCCGGCTCGTGGACGTAGAACATGTACCGAAAGACGATTGTGCAGCACTAACTCTAAGAGAAGAGAACAATAGTTGTTTGCACTGCTTGTGGTGTACCACTTTTTTGCCACACCATGTTACTCAAAGTTTTATGGCATGTGCCGCGGTGGAGTAGCCGAGCGGTGTAAGGCGCTTCGCTGCGGAGCTCGAGGTTGCTCGCCGTCGGAGGTTAGAGTCCTCCCTGGGGCATCGGGGTGTGTGTGTGTGTGTGTGTGTGTGTGTGTGTGTGTGTGTGTGTGTGTGTGTGTGTGTGTGTGTTTGTCTTTAGGTTTGTTTACCTTAGGTTAAGTAGTTTGTAAGCAATGGACTGATGACCAAGCAGTTTGGTCCGGTAGATTTACAAACATTTGAACATTTTTTTTTCATGGCATGTAAGGTTCTCTAATTTTTGACAATCATTCCATAAAAATGAAATTAATATTTTTTCACTGGCAGTAAACATATAAAGAATTGCATTCATGTATAATTTTAATTATTTTATTCCCTGCAAAAGACCGTTTATCTATAAAAATAACAAAATCACTCAGCCATCAGAAAAGGTATGCCGCGTTGGTTCGTGGGACGTAGGCTGTGTGTCCCACTTCCTATTGTGAAAAAAAAAATGGAGAACTTAAAAAATAATTTGGCTGTCAAAGGATAATAATGGGATTTAAAAGAAACTGTTATGCCCTCAATATTTTGAAAATCTGTAAAAAAATGAATTTTACCCATGAAAAGATTGTGTTAGGAGGAAGCAGTCAGAGGCTACGGCGACGCGAGCATGTTTTTGACGCGCGCTTGTGCCGGCGTACACAGCGCTGCTTGTTGAATGGGGCCCCTTTTCGTTCGCATGCCGCCCCGCGGCCTTCGCCTACACGCAGTGCGCTGTGGCTCCACTTTATCGGCGTGTTTTCCATGCTGGCCGCTGGCTATACGTGCGGGAAGCGAGCTGCGGCTAGGAGTAATCACCAAAACCATTTCTGTTACTTTTGAAGTTGTTGGTTCACTTTGTCTCGTATGCAGGGATACTTCTCATGCATATCAGTGTGCCATTTGAATTCTAGCAGTCACGGTATCTCACAAAATTGTGAAGTGTGGAACATATCCGAACAGTATCTATCATATCAACATTAACGTCGATGGGAAATTATCCGTGTTAGATAAACTGTCTAAAGTGCATTCTTCATGACGTTGTGCTCAGGGTAGCCAATATTTTCCCGTTTATTACTAGTTGAAAACCCGGCTTCTTTCAGATAGCCTCTATATTTATTCCACTCTTAAATTAGTCGCTGCGATGGAGTAGCCGAGCGGTCTAAGGCGCCTCTCTGCAGAGCGCGCGTTGCTCGCCGACGGAGGTTCGAGTCCTACCTGGGGGACGGGTGTTTGTGTTGTCCTTATGTTAGTTTAACTTAGTTTAAGTAGTTCGTAAACATAGGGACTAAAAATCAAAGCAGTGAAGTCCCATAGATGTACAAACAATTGATCTCAAGTTAGTTCATCTCTCCTTCTCTTTTGTCTCGGTCCACCTTCTCTTTTGTCTCTGTCTTTTACTTCCCTCTGTCGGCCGCGGTGGCCGAGGGGACTGAGGCGCTTTAGTCACCGTCTGTACGGCCACTACGTTGGGGGGTTCGAATCCCCCCTCGGGCATGGATATTTGTGCCGTCCTTAGTTGTAGGTAGTTCATAAGTAGTTTATAAGTTTAGCGACTGATGACCCCGTAGTTAAATCCCTTTAGCTTAACAAACGTTTGAACATTTACTTCCCTCCTCCCATCTCCTCCTACCTCCTCCCTCCCCCCCCCCCTCTCTCTCTCTCTCTCTCTCTCTCTCTCTCTTTCTCTTTCTGCTATCCCCCTTCTCTGCTATCACCACCTCTTCTCTGTCGAACTCCTCCACCTCCTCAGTAAATTGTCTCCTCCGTTAACAATTGTATAACCCTGTTAACTACCATCGTGATCAATGAAGTGGTTTCGAAGTACATTCCACGTTGCATTCTGCTGTGCACCGTATGAAATCTTACGTAGATGTTAACGTAACTATATTTTGAAGGTTAAGTGTACACAATTTCGTCAAGATCTGAATAAAACCGTACGAATTGTCGAAGTTCATAGGTAAAGTACCCTCTGCTATACACCATACAAAATTTTACGTAGGTAGTCTTTCCTCTTGCTTCGAAGATTAAGTGTGCAAAGTTTAATCGCAAGATTAATGGTACGGCAGCGCATAAAATACGAACAAACATGATGTGGCAGTTTCTCCACATGCCTCAATGTGTATGATGTCATAGCTCCTCAACTCTAATTAGTACAAATAAATAATTTTCTAGGAAACTAATTGCAAAATATCTTTCGAAAGCATTAAATAACAGACAAGTAATAAATTTAACCTAATTCATACAGCGGCAGTTTTTCACGCCTCTCATTGTTCATGACTTCTTATCTCCCGAACTATATATGTCGTACAGTGACGTAATAATGCCTATAACCTTAACGAAATTGCAAGCAATTTGTTAACAGTTTTATCGCAAACTGACGTACGGTATGACCTTTCATAAAATACGAACAAAAATAGAAACATAAATTTTTATATATTAGATTAATATTTCTTCCGGACATGCTAGCATCAAATTGTCACGCTTTGCAAAAGATTCATCAGCCACATACACGTAAGCGAATTTTCATCCACAAGCAGATACCTTTTGTAGATTAAAAGTTTATTTTAACTAATTCTCTTGCTTTGAATATATTAGAGACTCCTGGATACCTAAATGCATGTTCAAGTACTTACATTGGTGTGGTGTCTGTTCTTTCAGAAATGTCTGAAAGAATAGACACCACATCAATATAATAAGTATTTACACGCGAAGTCGGCGTTAGCTTCAGTTACTTCACCGCACATGCGGTCATACGTTCGACCTCGCACGGGAATCCGTAATGGCGAGTGTAAGACGGCATGAACGATAGGGGCGCTACAGCCATAGCGTGCGACTTGTGGGAATTTGAGACAGTCGGGAGGCGAGCACTGGTAGCAAAGTGGTTGAGGCGACCGCTGGCGCGAAGCGGGAGACCCGGGTTCGATTTCCGGCCCGACTCACATTTTCACTTGTCGACATTACTTCATTTCCATGCCCTAATGCAGCCACTGCCACTGCCATTCCTTTCTTTCCTAATCCTTCTTCCTTTCCTTTCCCTCCCATCCTTTATCAATAATTTTAGGTTCAAATGTTTGTGAACTTATGTACCAAACCGGTATGGTCGAAAAGCTCGCGCACACCTCCGAGGGAAAACTGATCTCAGACGGCACGGCCACCCAGTCCCTAACATGACGACTTAGACCATGCGGACATTTCGCACACTTACCCAAATGCCTCTAAGTCCATATATCGAAAACATGATTTTCTGTGGCCATTGATGTAATAAAATAGTAATTTTTGTAATAATATTCCATCTATGGGAGAGATACTGGTCGCTTATATTGTTCCACTTTCCTGTAGTAGAAATTCCCTTTTCTAACATTTGCCATAGAAATTGCATGCATCCCTTATAAAGACAGCAATTGTGGATAGGCCGAGAATTACCAGTCCCAAGATACCAGTGAAATTTGCTCTACTTTATTAGTCGCGGTTGGCGAATGCCTGCTGATCTTTTATATATATCTGTTGCACGGCGTGTTACAGGTACTGAACTCCACTACAAAGTGAATTTTTGTATGCCATGTCGTTTATTCTTGATTTCTATGTGTAGAGCGCTTGTTCTGTTGTCCTCGCTGTATTAAATAAAAGCACACGCTATGTAAAGGTCGATCGTAAATTATGAACTGTATATGGTTTTGTACGAAACAGTAAAGATAACAGCGCAGCACCTCATACGTGGAAAATATCACGAATAAATGGCACATAGCAAACACACTTCAAAGGGCGAACTGGCTCTCGAAATGCATCGTATAAAACATAAAATAAAAATTGCGACTGGTCGCGGTAAAAAAAGATAGTTATTTATTAAACCTGTATAATTACATCGTTTTAAGTAGGGGCTACCTAGCATGGCCCCTAGTTGCCGAGGAAATCGGTGTTAGAATATTATGCATATTATACGACAAATATTACACGCAGTTAAGTTATGCCACTTCAAGCGATGCTGAGTAGGAAAAATATAGTTCTCGGGCTCGATTTTTATGGCAACATTTTTACTTCAGATAGATTTTGACGTTACAGTGCATCCCAATCTGCAGGTCTTGTTTCACATAAATTACGTCTAAAATAGATAAATTTCACCCGCACCGCCCACGTGGTACTCGGGAAACTCAGCCGTTGCATCACGCTGGCTTGCTCGTAACATCCCTTATGTTACAGATAAAATATATAAGGCCAATATGCATCTAACACTTAGACGCCGATTTTTGTAACAAATGACGAAGGAAGGCAGGAAGCTTAATGTTATCGTCTCTTCGTGTGTGTGTGTGTGTGTGAGAGAGAGAGAGAGAGAGAGAGAGAGAGAGAGAGAGAGAGAGAGAGAGAGAGAGAGAGAGAGAGAGAGAGAGGATGGAGAAGGAAATGGCCTGTCCTTTCAAAGAACCATTCCGGCAGTTTTCCGGAGTGATTTAGGGATATAACGGGAAACCTTAATCTGGATGAGCGGCCTTCCGAAAGTGAGTCCAGGCCGTTGCATGGTACTTCAGAGAGGTTCCTCTACAACATACAAAGACTGGTCAAAATTCGTGATTAACTTATTTCAGAAATAAATGGTCTGATAGACTCCAAATCGTATGTACATCGTAATATACCGGGCGATCAAAAAGTCAGTATAAATTTGAAAACTTAATAAACCGGTACATAATGTAGATAGAGAGGTAAAAATTGACAGACATGCTTGGAATGACATGGGGTTTTATTTGAAGGAAAAAAAAAGTATTGCTAGACGCGTGAAAGATCTCTCGTGCGCGTCCTTTGGTGATGATCGTGTGCTCAGCCGCCACTTTCGTCATGCTTGGCCTCCCAGGTCCCCAGACCTCAGTCCGTGCGATTATTGGCTTTGGGGTTTCCTGAAGTCGCAGGTGTATCTTGATCGACCGACATCGCTAGGGATGCTGAAAGACAACATCCGACGCGAATGCCTTCGATAACTCCGGACATGCTTTACAGTGCTGTTCACAACATTATTCCTCGACTACAGCTATTGTTGAGGAATGATGGTGAACATATTGAGCATTTCCTATAAAGAAAATCGTATTTGCTTTGTCTTAATTTGTTATGCTAATAATTACTTTTCCGCCATCTGTCGGACATTTTTGATCTTTTATTTTCTTTCCTATAAAACCCCATGTCATTTAAACCATGTGTGTCAATTTTTACCTCTCTATCTACATTATTCCGTGATTTATTGAGTTTTCAAATTTATACTGACTTTTTGATCACCCGGTATTTCTAAGTATATAACATGGTTATAATCTCATCCATCCTCTGAATTCTGGATTTCTCTGATTGGACGCCGGCCGCGGTGGCCGAGGTGACTGAGGCGCTCCAGTCACGGTCAGCACGGCCACTACGGTCGGGGGTTCGAATCCCCCCTCGGGCATGGATATTTGTGCCGTCCTAGTTCGTAAGTAGTTCATAAGTAGTTTGTAAGTTTAGGGACTGATGACCCCGTAGTTAAGTTCCATAAGCTTAACAAACATTTGAAACATTTGATCTGATTGGACGTACATCGAAAGCCAGTTTCGCCAATAGCCCAAAGTTTTTTATGTTCCCAATTTGTAGATTATCCAGGTGAACTTCCTTACCCATTTCACATTTCCTCAGAGCTTATTCAAAGCCGCCTACTTACACATAATCTTACATTAATGACGACAGTGTCATACGATAGATTTCTTACTAGCAAAAAAGTTCAAATGTTTGTATAGCTTATAGGACTTAACTACGGGGTCATCAGTCCCTCAACTTACAAACTACTTATGAACTAACTAATTCTAAGGACGGCACAAATATCCATGTCCGAGGGGGGATTCGAACGCCCGACCGTAGTGGCCGTGCAGACCGTGACTCAGTCCCCTTCTTTTTTTTTCCTATGGGCAGTTCTCTTTGTTGTGGACGCTGATCGTTTTTGTTCGTTCTTGTTCGATGTGTTGTTGGCTCAGCTTTTTTATTACAGAGAGCGTTGAGCGCTCTAGCCGGGAGCGCTGAGCCACGGCGCCCGGCAGTGCCCTCGGCCACCGCGGCCGGCTTTCTTACTAGCGCTTATGGAAGAAATAAGGTCGTTATTGAATGGGAACAGTACTAGATCTTCATACCATCAAACTCGGTATATGTAACACTTAGTACAATTTTCCTTATTTGTGCGTGCAGTGTTTTTTATGTGCAAGAAAACGAGACAAGCTGTATTGTGTTACAAGCATACCTTTTGTAAACCGGTTAATTCTTCATTTATATTACTAGCCAAATGACATAGTAGGCTCATCCAAAGTGAAAGGACGATAAATAATTGTCTTGTCGACAACGTTGTAATTAGAGACTGAGCACAAGGTCGGATTCTTATGATCAGAAGGGAGGAAGAAATCCGCCGTGTTCCTTGCAAAGGAACCATCCCGACATTTGCTAGGAGTGATTCGGGGAAATTTGCCTCTGATGGCCGGAGGCGGAACCGCCGTCTTTCCGAATGCTTTCTGTCAACGGATGAGAGATTCTTATGTTCTAGACGGATAACCTATTAATGCGATGACCTCCGAACGTTGCTGCAGTTCTTAATGCAACAAATTTCATTGCCTGTTTGGTTCCCACGTAGCCTTCTCTGCTGACAGAAAAAAGTGGGTCAGCAGGACGAAGAGGCTAAATTCACCGTAAAACGTGGATTAATATTATCTTTCAAACGAGGCCTTTTGTAGCCACCAGGCTGTATGTAACAACCTGACTAATGGTGGTACGGGCAGCTGATGCGTTAACACGTCACCGAAGCAGCTCTCTGTGGCCAAACGTATCCGACTACACACTTGCCTTTGACAGGCCCTACTCTTTCCGGCTCAGCGGTGATTATATTGCAAATTTTTACCATGGGGAAAATGAGCCTGTTTTTATCGTGAAGCTACAGTGGGAGTGGGCTTTGATTATATAAGTTGCGATGAGCTGTGAAATTCTTGAGAACATCAACGATAAAATTAGGAATTTGAGTACGGCAGTCAATAACGAGAACATATTTGTCACATGACTCCTTTGTAACGTCCGCTTTGCGGACGGGTACGCTTTCACGGTTCACGCAGAATACTCATTTCCGCCCCGCTCTTCGATCTGATGTACGTGGTGGACATTGGACAACGACTAAGCTGCCGATATTGCAGCGCAGAGGAACCTGAGCGACAAGAACACTTCAGGCGAAACAGGATCTCGTCCCCCCCCCCCCTCCCCCCCCCTCTCTCTCTCTCTCTCTCTCTCTCTCTCTCTCTCTCTCTCTCTCTCTCTCTCTCTCTCTCTACCTGCGCTTCCTCCACCTGGGAGATTTCATTGAATGGTCTACTCAAGCTGGTAGATGGCAGATTCGAACGCTGTATATCACAGTTACTTAGTTTGATCACACGACAAAAGGCATTCCAGAGTTCGGAGAAGTCTGTGTAGAGCTGTTAAAGCAGCGCGTAGCTGTGTTGATTAGCACACGTCACCGATCTGCACTAGTTACACTTCAGAAATAGAATGTATTACCCGTCAGACTAAATAGTGATTTATTCGGTTATTTCATAAACAACACAGCAACACATTTCACATTGTAATAAACGTAAAAATAACAATTTCAATGGTTGAAGTTGTTTTCATCTGACTTAATGTATCTAGTAAATTACATATTCTGCCATTGTACCGGATGTCCATGTATATTTCTTAGACTATTATTAATTTTTAAAATAGTTGCAAGTGTGTTGTTTCTGCAATAAATGACGTTTACGAACTGTAACACTTCGGTATATACTTATTATATTGGTGTGGTGTCTATCGTTTCGGACACCAATATAAAAGTATTTACATGCGAAGACGGCGTTTGCGTCATTTAATTCACCGCAAATGGGGGGTCATACGTTCTCCCTCGCAGGGGAATCCGCAATGGTGAGTGTAAGGGGCCATGGACGATAGGGGTGCTACAGCCATAGCGTGAGACTTGTGGGAGTTCGAGACGGACGGGAGGCGAGCACGGGTAGCCAAGTGGTTAAGGCGAAGCGCGAGACCTGGCTCTGCTGCGAACCTTGCAAGACTAGCACTCTTGGAAGAAAGGATATGGTGGAGACATGGCTTAGCCACAGCCTAACGGATGTTTCCAGAATGAAACTTTCACTCCGCAGCGGAGTGTGTCTCCACCATATCCTTTCTTCCAGGAATGTTGGTCTTGCAAGGTTCGCAGGAGAGCTTCTGTGGCCAGCGGTCGCCATAACTAATTTGGATATCAGAGCATCTTCCCCTAATGCCCAAATTTTCAACTTACAGCACACTAGGATCGTAGTGCCCCCTGCCCATTCGTCAACCATTGGTGTCTGTTCTTTCGGACAGGTCCGAAATATCAGGCGCCACATCAATAATAGTACATGATTTCAAGGCGGACGGATTAATACGCTCCTTTGCTCATAGGCTGCGTCCAAGAACAATTAATGGACAGGGGGCACTACGATCGTAGTGTGCTACGAGTTGTAATTTGCGCAGGAGGGGTAGCGTGCCTGGATAGCCCGATTGATGAAGGCGACCACTGACCCGGAGCGGCAAATCCGGGCACAAATCCTGGGCCAGCACAAATTTTCAACTTCGCCGTTGAATTTATTTCAGTGCCTGGAAGCGTTCGATATGTTTCAATATTTCGAATTCATTTCAGTATTTTTCAGTTACCTGTTCAAAATGTTCAAATGTTTGTATAGCTTAAGGGTCTTAACTACGGGGTCATCAGTCCCTACACTTACAAACTACTTAAGGTAAAGGTAAAGCAGTTAACAATCCGAAGATTGGTTTGAACACCACAGTGCTTTACTAGGCATGGTCCTGTTTGGAGGTGGTATGCCGTTGCCTTCCTCCGACCTTCGATCTGACTTACCCAGCCAGTTATAGGGGGACCTACAGTTTAACGTGGGTTCCGAACCACGGTGCTACTCGGTATTTTTCACATGAGCAATACTGCCAGAGGTGAAAGAAGTGGAAAGTGACAGATAAAAATCCTAGGACCTGGCGGGGATCGAACCCGAGACCTTTGGATTTGTAGTCTGGCACTCTACCACTGTGCAACCGAGACGCACAACTTATGAACTAGCTAATACTAAGGACGGCACAAATATCCATGCCCGAGGGGGGATTCGAACCCCCGACCGTAGTGGCCGTGCAGATCGTGACTGCAGCGCCTCAGTCCCCTCGGCCACCGCGGCCGGCCCAGTTACCTGTATATGATAAAATCTTGTGCTGTAAAATAGTATCCAACTGCACAGGATTTGATGTGTAGATAAATGAAAAATATTGAAATGCATCTACAAAAGATGTGACGATTGTAAGAAAGAGTTGTCTAAACCGCTCATAAATAAAAGGGTTTCTAATAATTTTTTTCTAGCGATCTTTGCACAACTGTTGTCTCACTAACTTATCTAATGTTTTCTTTTATATATTGGGGTAACCAAAGAAAATTCACTTCAGTTGAAAAAAATTTACATTGATTTAATAGGCTAGCAGACCTGCTATGTTCTCCGGTTTTCTAGGAAAATTTCCGGATTTTTTGGGTACTTATCCGGTGTTCCGGATGAACGTAGTTTTTTCCGGATTTTCAATTCCCGAGGTTCTCGCCCTTTGCATTCAGTTCTGACTTCGAGTAATAGCTGCTATTCTGAGATGCGAATGTTTGAAATTCGACTCAAAATCGACCGCTAATATTGTCCATAATAACCTTCTCGCAGACTATTGCTGCGCTTTTGTCATTAACTGTATGTTTTTGAAACAAAGTCGATCAAACGTTCTATCAAGTGCAGAAAATCGCATTTTTGTGTAGCGTGTGAAGTGTTCCCAATGTTAAGTGGTAACAAATGAACACTCATCCCCGAGTAACTTGTGTTAAGTTCCTAACTTCAGAATTTGAAATTAGTGATCTTAAAATGTGGCCTACATGATACCGTGTTAACGTTATTTGTAATTCCTTCTGCGCAGTCTTTTTTCGCTATTTTTTAAGACGTTACGACGCATGTACGCTTTAAATTTTTACTATTTGGGATGTTCTGGATTTCTGCTTTTGAAAGTTGGCTAGCTTGAAGAAAGAAAAATAAGAATATAAAAGTTTATATATTGCAAGTCATTTCATGCTACCAATCATTTCGTGAAATCTCGAGTGTTGCATTTAACTATTTTGGTCCGTATCTTCTGATTCCCAGTGAAGAATAATTTTGGTGCCGATTGTCCAAGCGAAACTTCTATGATTCATAGACTTGAAGGTACACTTAGTTTCTTCAACTTACGTCGTCTTGCTCTTGGTATGGGGACTCCTCCTTGATGATGAACTTTCTTGAGACGAAGAAAAGCAGCTTTAGCTGTTCTTTTGGAAATATTTGTACAAATAGTCCATTTATAAACGAGTTACTAACCACTTTTCACCACGACTGATGGCTGCAACAAATTCCTTGGCCGGCCGCGGTGGCCGAGGGGACTGAGGCGCTTCAGTCACGGTCTGCACGGCCACTACGGTCGGGGGTTCGAATCCCCCCTCGGGCATGGATATTTGTGCCGTCCTTAGTTGTAGGTAGTTCATATGTAGTTTGTAAGTTTAGGGACTGATGACCCCGTAGTTAAGTCCCATAAGTTCTACAAACCTTTTTTTGAACCAAATTCCTTGCTTCGTTGTTAGACATCTTTTAAACTATCACGTCTCTTTCTATGCAATACAAGGCAAAAACAATAATTTCCATATTTCATAAGCTTTTATTTGACACAGGTCGGAAGAACACACTATGACAACAGAAGTACCTCTCATTTGCTTATGCACTACCCAGAAACTTCTTACATTCCACGCCTGTTCATGTGCTATGCATGAGTGACTTCTGTGTTAAAGACGTCTCTTTGTGCTTTCTCAAAAGTCATTTCTAAATCAAAACCGCCAAAAATGTCATTTGTGGTTTCTGGAAAAAAATTAAATTTTACTTGGAATAAAACCAGAACCGCCGCGGCGGATTAGCCGTGCGCACTGGGGCGCCGTGCTGATGTGCGCGTGGCCGTTCGCCGTCGAGGTTCAAATCCCCACTTCGGCATGGGTGTTTATGTTGTCCTTAGGTTAGTTTACCATAGTTTACGTAGTTTGTAAGCTACGGACTAATAACCACGCCGTTGAGTCCGATAGATTTACAAACATTTGAACATTTTGAAAAAGTGATTGTTTCCTCTTCTTCTGCTTCTTCTTTTTCTTCGTGAAGAAGAAGAAAGATGATTGATTCGTCAGAAAAAAATTCTAATCGCACAACGCTCACTTAAGGCTGAATAGTCTTTCCGATACGTCTATTGTGTTCCGTTTCCGCCTGGGTAAGAAAGCTTGAGTGGTTGCACCCAACCCGGTAACAAAATGTGTGTAGTACATGGATTTTCGTAGGTGGGTTCTGGATTTAGCGTTGGCTTGTAAATGCGTACTCTGTCCGTATATTGAACGCACTGTTTGACGTTTCTGTGTTCAGAGCGGGTAATTTTGTTTGCCCATTGCACTTCAGATGTGAATGAAGTGATTACCAGTGTTTTTAACTTTCAGCTTCAGGCTTTTCATGCGCTGTAAATTCCAGAATTTTTCTGACACGTACAACGCACCAAATAATTGCCGCAATAAAAACACGGAAAGTAAATTCAAAAATTTCTCTGTGCTGTTTATCTCTTTCCATGTGCGTAACTGAAATTATCCTGCCCTGTCCGCCGCCGTCGCCCCCCCCCCCCCTCCACACACATACACCACGCACAGACTCTCATAATTTCCTTTCTGGGGCTGTAAGCAGAAATCTTCATCTCTCATTAATAAGGGAGCGATAAATAACTTACATATTTTTTTACAACAGACATTACCGCCTCATTTAGGATTGTAGCCACGTTTCAGAAATTTGCGTGTTATGAACTAGCACTATCAAGGGCGACCTTTTTTTTCTGTCCATGTTTTTTTATTACCATTTATTTCGTACAATTTGACTACAAAGGAAAGTCTGTATGTGTGTATTTTACCTCCTGTAGTAAATTAATAAGTTTATTGTGAAACAACCGTAAGACTTTCTAAGAATATAACCTTTATCGAGATGTTTATCAGACACGTGGACGTTATCAAGCGGGCCTCCATAAACGGCATTGTCACTTGGTACTCACGCAAGAGCGGTTGTATTTAAAGTTTATTACGGCAATTCCTTATCATACGGCACAGCCTAACATCGCCAGTCGTCGTGCAGTGTACTGCCAGTAATTAGTCACAGACAGAAAATAGGCGCATAAATCATATCCTGTAATGTACGACAACGCATTAATGATAAATGCATTCGCATTAATACCAGTCGTATTGCAGCAGTGCAATATGATTACTTCAAGGTATATTGTCTTTTGTCTTATAATGGAGTTTCAAAAAACTGACGCGTGGGCGGGTACGGAGTCTGAGGTGACCAGCCAGTGGGACAGCAGAAACTAGAAACACTAAGCTAGATTAGTTTAAGATATGTATTTCGTAGAGATGGTACAATACTTAACTTTCATAAGTTTCATTGCTGCGGAATGCAGATACATAGTTTAACTAGGTAGAGGCCTGCCTACTGATGAGTCTTAACTGGTGCCTGTCCTATTGCCAAGTGACCGATCCAGTTCAGTGGTGGCCACGAGCGGGGTAGCAGCAGAGGGCGCTCGTGGCCGACGTCGTAAGAACGCCGCGCCGTGCTTGCATGGCGGCGCGTGGCGAAAGTACGTGGCGCGCACTTAAGACTTGTGCAACACCAAACTTCTCTAGTTGTATTCATACGAAATCGGAGAAAGTTCTCTATTGTGAGCAACTTCCCCACCCTCTTACGCTGAAGTATATTCTCCAGCTCGCTTTATTCATGTGAACCTGAGTATGTTCTTTGGAGTTCAGAGTACACAGTAGATACTCCATTTTATTCATACGGCCCATTATCTTTGCCATACCGTTCATCCTATTGGGATGAACTTTGCACACTTGATCTTCGAAACAAGAGGAAAGTGACTATCTAAGCAGAAATTTGTATGGTGCGTGGCAGTGCGTACTTTAGCTTCGACTTCGAAAAAATCTACGGTTTTTCTTTTTTTCCGATCTTGGTGAAATTTTGCACACTTAACCTTCATGTACCTAAGATCTGATACGGTGCTTGATTGAGGTACTTGCAATAAACGTAGATTCCACTTCACAGATCACCGTGAAAATTAACGTAGCCGCATAATTTTTCACAGACAGAGAAGGCAATGGACTGAGGCGCTGGAGGAGAAATTCGGCAGAGAAAGGAGACGAGTTGATGGACCGAGAGAAGGAAAGGGAAGGGGAACTGAAAGATGGACTAACATAAGACCGCAGTGAATAAGTACCCGGGCGACGGCTTGCAAAAGGTCGAAGTATTGTAGCAAAACCCAATAATGGACTTCAAACAACCACTAGTTTGCTTTCAAAAATATGTTCAACAATCGTATGAAAATACATCTTCATAGACGGAAGGGGGTAGGGGGTAGGAGACTGAGAGAAGCGGAGGAGAACATGAAAAGTGAGGGTAGGGGAGGAGATCGAAAGAAGGGAAAGGGGAGGAAATGGGGGACAAGTGAGAGGATTGGTTTATTGGGGGGGGGGGGAGGAGGGGAGACGTAAGGAGTAGATGGGCTGATGGAAGATGGTAATAAATACATAATGTGAGCAATGTTAATTACTTGCACCATCGTTTGTATCAGAAGGAGGAGGGCGATGATGGGATGTGTAGAGATGGGATGAAGAAGGGGTAGATGAAGGTACAGGAGGAACGGACTGTGATAAGAGTTAAAACGACATGGAAGAGCAGAAGATGGGAATAAATACATACTTGGGTACGCAGAGTTTCAGCTAGTACAATATATTGATCGATTCCTTGTCAATTAGATTTGTGACGCTTAACGTATATTAATGAATGGAAAGAGCGCCAATATTGTGCTTTCATGTACGGCATCATGTAATGAAATAAGGGACATAACCTACCGACGTTCAGAGTCGTACTGCCACGTGTTACTGTAGCAACAGTATTGAGAAACTGACGGCAGAGGAAATTCTCGTGAGAATTATGACCGGATGTGTTTATAAATGGACTGACGTTTTTTACAGCACGTTGCTAAAAATTGCTCATTTCTCCGACAGGAAATCCTGCAAGACATCCTCTGTGGCTGTTTTGCGCGCTCATCTAAATCGCCGCGTAGGAACAGCGTAGCAAAGTGATCGGAAGAGAAGCGTGCTGCTGCAAAGGCTGTTGCTGTTTGTGAGTGGACGAACGACTGCTAAGCTATTACCTCGGCGGGCGATTCGCGGTTCTTTCTTTACGTTAGCGATGCTGTGTGGACCTCAAGGCGCCACTGTGGCAGAACACTTCGGCATTCTTTGCGTTAATCAGCGGGTCGCAGAAATTGCTCCTTTGCAAGGGGGAACAGTCAGATTTCAAAGGTTGTCACAGTTTGTTTCTCCAGTTAGCCGTTCATATCCACGAAGATTAGAATATTCACTCTCTCGTTCGGATTCTGACCCTGAAAATTAAAGAATAATTGAGCGTGCCGGGCAGTGAAATTTTCATACGGGAATCTCGTTGGAGATAGGTAAATTACTTAGCCTGAATGTCGCTCCTCAAATAATTTCGACAGTAGTTTTAACACGATTGAGGGACATACTTTTGAAAGCAGATTAGTGGTTGCTTCTTAATCACCGTAAGTTCAAGTTTACAAATGGTAAAGAAGAACATGAATTTCGAAGTTAGTCTTGTACATTATTTGTAGATATACGTAGTCGTTACTCACTAAAGCAGTAGACACACACACACACACACACACACACACACACACACACACACACACACTACAATAAAAAGAGCTTTATAAAAGTTCTCAACTGAAGGCCAGAAATGAAATGCAGAGAGTATCACGTTAAACATTAAGTTCTTGTCCATTGTAAGGTCTTGATTCTTCGTCCATAGATGATAAAGAGCTTCATTCCATTGTGCCTTACTTCAGTTTTCATATTTGTGAAATCTCACGCTATGATCATTATTACTTTCTTGTACTACCATCATTAAATAGAATACGAAGTGATTTTACATAGCCGCGCGGTGTATCCGAGCGGTCTGGAGCGTCACGTTGCTGAATTCGCGGCCTCCCGCGTTTGAGGTTCGAATCCTCCCTCGGTCCTGGATGTTTGTGCTGTCTTTAGTGTAAGTTTATAAGTAGTTTGTAAGTTTAGGGACTAATGACCCCGCAGTAAAGTCCCATAAGCTTTACAAACATTTGAACATTTGCTTTGATTTTAGATATCTATTTCTATTCTTCAAATAAAGTTTCGTAGCTCTGTAGATGCACAGTACAAGAATTGTCACTCAAAGTTAAGAATAGTTTTACCTACCAACAACCACCTCCGTAATTTATATTTTTGAGTGTCATTTTATGAGATTTAAATATATGCGATTGTTTTCTTACAGTTTACAGTAAGAATGGCGTGTGCTTACGGAAAAAAGAGGATATCGGCGGGTAAATCTGCATTCATTGGTGTCTGTCATCTGTTAAACATCCGACGCTCCTGTTTTTTAATCTCCGCTGGTTTTGTGATGGCTGCACATTTCAGATCCTGCGTTATGTAGAGAGCGCACGTGTATCTGCCAGTTTCTCGTCGTAAGATACGTAGAAATCGAAATGGGTTGCGTACAAATGACAGGCACTGAAATGTTGATATTTTAACAGTACTTTGTCGAAGCAATGATAACAGAGCACCTGAAGCTATCGCACTCAAATAATACTGCACACCGAAACCTTTATAAAGTCCGACGTGGTAGCGTGTTCTGAAACATTTAACAAGGAATAAATGGAACTTACATTGAAAAACTCAGGTCGGGTGTCATTGCAGTAACCAAAACCATCGTCAGTCGAGATCGGAATGAAGCTCGAGGGGGTACTCCGAGCAGAACGGGATTGCGAGGTTTTCTAGACGTGAAAGTGTTGTTGTAGGGACAATTAGTCTGACAGTTTGCAGTGCGACTTCTACATCTACATAGATACTCTGCAAATCACATTAAAGTGCCTGGCAGAGGGTTCATTGACCACTTTCATAACTTTGCTCTACCGTTCCATTCTCTAATAGCGCGCGGGAAGAAAGAACACCTAAATCGTTCCGTTTTCGATCTGATTTCTCTTATTTTATTGGGATGGTCATGTCTCCCTAAGTAGGTGGGTGCTAGCAAAATATTTTCACATTCAGAAGTAAAAGTCGGTGATTGAAACTTCGCAAACAGATCACGCCGCAATGAATAACGTGTTTCTTTTAATGATTTCCACCCCGATTCGTGCAACATTTCCGTAACGCTTTCCCCCCGTAACGTGATAAAACAAAACGAGCTGCCCTTCTCTGAACCTTCTAAATGTCTTCCGTCAGTCCCACCTGGTGAGGGTCCCACAAGGGGCAACAGTACTCCAGGAGACGACGCACAAGTGTGATGTAGGCAGTCTCTTTGGTGGAGCTGGTGCATCTTCGAAGCGTTCTGCCGATGAAACGTAACCTTTGGTTCGCCTTCCCCACAATATTTTCTGTGTGTTCTCTCCAGTCAAAGTTGTTCGTAATTGTAACTCCTAGTTATTTGGTAGAATCTACGAACTTAAGGTTTGACTGATTTATCGCGTAATTAAAGTTCAGCGGATTTCTTTTAGTGGTCATGTGTATTACTTCACACTTTCCTTTATTTAGTGTCAATTGCCAATTTTCGCACCATGCAGAAATTTTGTCTAAATCGCTTTGCAGTTGCTTTTGATCCTCAATTGACTTCACTAACCGATAAACGACAGCATCATCCGCGAACAGTCTAAGGGAGCTATTCAGATTGTCTCCTAAATCGTTTATAAACACGAGGAAGAGTAATGGACCTATAACGCTTCCCTGTGGAACTTCTAAGTGAATTGTTATTTACGTTTCCGGTTGTGTCTTTTTATACGATTGATGAATTTCACTGCTAGGTAAGCTATTAATTGTCGATTGTACACCCTTAAAGGATATACATCCTTAAACTGCATGTCATTTGTTATACGTTAGTTACTTAATTAGCTTAAATCCCTCACCTGTTATGCCCATAAAGGTTGGTAACTTCAGACGTGCTCTTGGGGCGGAATAGGACGCTGCAGAATGGTGTAGCGAACTACAAGAAGCAAAAGAAAAACTGTCGCGTTAATGGTTCTCCTTATAAAAACAGCTACATGATGCTGTCGCGAGTAAAGAAAATACAGGGAAGCCAACTGCAAAGAAACTCTTTGAGAAAATTAAACCGTAATGATTAAACTGTACACCCAAAACAAGAAAAAAGAGAGGATTTAAAGGATCCTAAGAAAAATGAAAGGTATAAGATGATGGAGGGGAGAAAATTACGAGGAGAGGAGGCCGAGTGTCTTCACTGTGAGAACTTGAACTCAATTTGTAATGAGGGCTTGGTCACATGCCAGAAACGTTTAACGTGGGCTCACAATCCATGTGCTGGCATATACAGTGATGTTGAAAAAATTATGAATATTGTCAAAAACCCAAGTGATTATTACTCTGGTGGTTATCAATCATGAAAATCATTGTCCATTTTTCCGAGTGACATAAAATTATTTTCGTGTTCAAAGTTACGGTTTTTTAAATTAATTCCACATTCCTTAATTTGAATGAACATGCTTTCAATATTATACCATAGTTTTAATATGATAGTCCGTATAAATTCAACATTTATGTAATAATTTAACAGAAAGTTAGCGTATTCCGTTCTCCTCCGTAGGTGGGGCGGAATGGGAAATATGCAAGCATTTCTTAAAACAAGGGTATAATCTTTTGTGACTTAAATTTATTTTCAGTTACGGGACTTTAGGTTATACTACAGAGTGATTTATTACACCTTTTAGACTTGTTCTCTGGTGTTTCCATATTTTTAAAAAAGAGTTCCATATTAAGTATTCCTTTCGACCCGAGGTCCCTTACTACTCTGTTATCAGGACTTCAGTAACCAGCCAAGGTGAACAAAAATTATCAAATGCTGTTACGACTGCATGAGTCAACCGTAAAATTTCACCAGTTGTAAAATCATTAAATTTAAACCTTCTGTCACTAGCTTCGTAGTGCCCCTATTATGTAAATTTAATTAAAGGTGACTATAACCTACCGTGTATAGACTGGGACATATACGAAGAGATAGATCAGCAGATAGTCTACTGACGTAGTTTTAAAAATGCTCAAATGTTTGTAAATCACTGGGACTTAACTACTGCTGTTAACAGTCCCTAGGCTTACTAACTACTTAAACTATCCGAAGGACAATACTCGCATAAGCGCGCTCCGGTGAAGACTCGAACGTCCGACGGGGAAGAACCGCGCGCTCCGCAGCATGGCACCTTAGAGCACTTTGTCACTCTACCGCGGCGACGTCTTTCTGATCTTATTTTCCGACAACTTTCCACCAGCTTGTTCCAAACTCATACTCCACGAGAATGTTTTAGACCTTCCAGCTACAAACAGCCCTAACCTCATTGACAATGTTAGCGTAGACACAAGGTGTAAATGATAATGATTGCATAGCGACGATGATAACTAAAGTTAGTCAACCTATCAAGAAGGATTCGGAGAGTTGTAAAACTGGAAACAGCTGATAAGTAGATACGTATACGAGGCGCGTCCAGAAAGTAAGTTCCGTTTGGCTATATAAAACGAACGGGTACAGATACAGAAAAAATATTGATTGTACAAAAATCTAAAACTGTTAAACTACATTTCTACATAGCTTCCGAAATTTTGTAGGCAATTGCCATAGCATGGCACAAGGTTTTGTGTGCCTTTTTCATAGAAAGTTGCCGCCTGTGTATTCAACCATGTGGTAACATGTTCTTTCAGCTCGTCATCATCATTGAAGTGTTGTCCACCAAGGACAGATTTTAGGTGTACTAAGAGGATTACTGTCAAAAGATTTTTTTTTTTTTTTTCACGATAATGCCTGACGCCGGCCGCGGTGGCCGAGGAGACTGAGGCGCTCCAGTAACGGTCTGCACGGCCACTACGGCCGGGGGTTCGAATCCCCCCTCGGGCATGGGTATTTGTGCCGTCTTTAGGATTAGCTAGTTCATAAGTAGTTTGTAAGTTTAGGGACTGATGACCCCGTAGTTAAGTCCCATAGACTCTACAAATATTTGAACATTTAATGCCTGACCTCACACACCGAATGTGACCAAACAATTCTTACGGAAATTTGAATGGGACCTGTTTGATCATCCTCCATACAGCTCGGACCTCTCTCCTAGCGACTTTCATCTCTTCTTACACCTAAAATATGTCCTTGGTGGTCAACACTTCAACGATGATAGAGCTGTTACCACATGGTTGAATACAAAGGCGGCAACCTTCTGTTACGGATGCATGCAAAAATTTGTGGCACGCTATGACAAGTGCCTACAAAATTTCGGCAGTTATGTGGAAAAGTAGTTTAACAGTTGAATTTTGTGCAACGAAAGTTTCCTCTGTATCTGTGTACAATTTCATTTTATTACCAAACGGAACTTACTTTCTGGACGCGTCTCGTATGTGGCGTCTGTTACGAAAGAACAGACGTCACTTCTGATCCTGCAGTTGTTATTCTTTCATACTCATAGAACATATGACATCAACTGCGAATGGGCAAAGCTGAAAATGTGTACCCAGCTGGGATTCGAACCAGGGTCTCCCGCTTTCTAGGCAGTTGCGCTGACCTCTACACCACTGGGGACACAGCCCATGCAAGGACTACCTAAGTTTAACGATGGAACATCTTTGCTGTACTTATTGATAACTGGAACGACAAGTGTCACGCGGGAGTAGCCGAGGGGTCTGGAGCGCCACGTTACGGATCGCGCGGCTACCCGCCTAGGGGGTTCGAATCATCCCTCGGGCATGGACGTGTGTGTTGTCCTTAGATTAGTTTAACTTAGTTTAAGTGGTTTGTAAGTCTAGGGACTGATGACCAACGTAGTTTGGTTCCATAGAATTACAAACATTTTGAACAAGTAATTTGTCATAGTCAAGGGGAAGATCATAGGAATGAGTAGAAAAAGCATGTGCTGCAGAGAGAGAGAGAGAGAGAGAGAGAGAGAGAGAGAGAGAGAGAGAGAGAGAGAGAGCTGATACGCAAAGCCACTAGAAGGGACTGAAGCACACATTACTGTTTAATGCAATAAGCCCGACTGACTACATAGTATCTACTGTTGGTAAGGTAAGGATCGAGACCTCGTCTTGGCACTAGTGTATCTGGGAGGAACGTACGTGGAATGATTGTAACGCAGCGCCGACGTTCCTGCGCAGTGAGCAACTCATCCTTCGCGCTGCAGAATGTGAGGACAGTCGAGGCTTGGCCGGTTTCCGCTAACAGGAGGGCCGCAGAGATAAAAGCAGCCATCCTTTCAGTTTTATGGCCGAAGCTCACCTTTAAGGGTGGCATATGCCACATATTTGCTTCCCCGGCCTCTGCTCGTGGGCGATTGAACTCACTTTAGTTGCCTTATTGGATTTTATTCCCTCTGCGATGCGGAAGCGAATTCTGGGACTCTTCCGCTTTCTTGCTCCATTTCCGCGGCAGGCGGGAGATAGCGCCTTTTCATCCTTGTAAACCCAAATAGCTGCCACTGTTTCTGAAACGGGATAGTGACGAGCCCATATATACACACACAGAAGTCACATGCCATAACCTCTGACAACGTGATTTATTCATTCATTTATTTTCTCTTTTCTAGTCATAGTGTCCTGTAATTTTTGACTTACTATATTGTTCTTAATGACTATGGAGTTTTCCCTTATACATAGTTGAAACGAATGTAATTTTGTATGCGTGTACTCGTTTCTTATATATGAGTGTCTACCACATACAGTTTATAACCTAACGTGACGATTACACTACTTGTCTCATCTTGCATACACCAGTTCTCCGATGACTATCCCCTAACAATGTTTGACAGTTTTATTTGTACGGGAAGTAGTTGAAAATTGCCTGACTTATATCTTGGAAACCATAGTTTTTAAATGAATAGAATAGTTTTAAATGCATTAATCGGTGTAGTAGGATTACGAACGGTGCAAATAACACTGCAGTAACGTTTTCCATTTCTGTACAGTCTTTCGCGGGGTCTTTTTTCCATTGTTATTACTTATTTTGTTTTGCTTTGCTTTGGGCCGTGCCGCGGCCGAGCGCATTGAGGAGCTATGCTACGATGCGCAAGGCCGTTCCCCGTCGGGGGTTCGAATGTCCCTAGGGCATGGATGGATGTTTGTGCCGTCTTTAGTATAAGCTAGTCAATAAGTAGACTTATGACACCGAAGTCCCATAAGCTCTACATTTAACATAAAAATATCGCACTGACGTGTTTTACTGTCAACTTTAGATTTGTAGTTTTATAAGTTTGTGCAAACATTTTGGACCAAAAATAACAATCTAAATAATAAAAAAATTAATTAATAAGTGTCTGAAATCTTTTTAGGGAAAAAATTTAGGTAGTGGCGGGTTTCGAACCACCGACCTTCAGCGCCATAGTCCAACGCTTTAACCACTAAGCTACGGCTATCAATCAGAAAAATAAGTCCTTTAATGTCATACTACTGATGGCCGTTGTTAAATGATGACACTAGATTATCGTACGAAAAATTTCTGTTTTTGTTAATTCTTCAGTGCGCCTTTGCTTTGAAATCATAACGTATAAGTTACAATAAGAAAATCATCAAATACGCAACGCAAGATGCCAGAGAAAGTTCTGGGCGAGGAATGTCACGTGACATCTCCGAACGACTGGTGTTCGTTAATTCAATGGAGGGTGTCAAATCTCCGTTATTTTTGCAAATATGTCTCAAAAGAAATAAGATATGAAAAAAAACGTAAGGGAGCTAAGTTAGCTAAGTTGTAGAGAATTTTCTCCTCTACAAATTCGGTTATTCAATTTTCGTGGCAGATGAATAGTTAAGCCGTTATTTTCATTTAAATTTCGAGCTGTCAAAAGACGATCGCAAAGGCCCACTTTTAGTGTTACTACCGTAACCTAAAGTGGGCCAAAAGGGGGGGGGGGGGGAGTAGCCGAGCGGTCTCGAGCGCCACGTTGCGGAACGTGCGACCTCCCGCGTCGAAGGTTCGAATCCTCCCTCTGGCATGGATGTTTGTGCTTTCTTTAGTATAAGTAGTTCGTAAGTTTAGGTACTGATGACCCCGCAGTTAAGTCCCTTAAGCTTTACAAACATTTGAACATTTTTTTTTTTTTTTTGAAAGTTTCTACTTTCTCTCTTAAGTCAGTTGAAGCCGTGAGGCATTTTGGGGAGGGGAGGGGGTGATCCCTTACAGTTCCCATCCGCACAGAATCAAATGGAACTTCATGAATTTACATCTACATAAATGCTCGTCAAATCACACTGAAGTGCATGGCAGAGGGCTCATCGAACAGGTTTTGTGATAGCGCGCGGGAAAAAGGAACACGTAAATCTTTACGTTTTCGAGCTGTTTTCTCTTATTTTATTATGATGATCATCTCTCCCTATGTAGGTAGCTGTTATCAAAATATGCTCTTTCGGAAGAGAAAGGTGGTGAAAATAGTTTCGGAAATCCCGCCGCAACGAATAACGCCTTTCTTCTAATGATTTCCACCACAAGCCGTACAACATTGCTGTGACACTCCTTCCACTATATAGCAGTAATACAAAACGTGCTTTCCTTACCAGAATTTTCTCTATATCCCCTGTTAATCCCACGTAATGGGAATCCCACAAAGGGCAGCAATGCTCCAAAATAAGATGCACAAGTGTAGTGTAGGCATTAAACATAAGGAGAGGCATTAAATGAAAATTTGTGCAGTGGCCGGGATTCGAACCCGGGACCACCTATACGGCGTTGCAGCCAAAGCTACGGACTGTCTTAAAGCACGTCTCCCTCCACACCACATAATTTAATTCTGCCTTATGTTCCCTGTGAAATGCGTATCAAATTGCCAGGGCTCTCCTATATTGGAATAGCACCCCAGCAAAGAACGCGAATGGGAACAATCCTGCCTGTTCCTCAGGCCGAGGTGATACAAATATCAACAAATAATACAATTCGTGGAGACAACATTGTCTCATTATACTAAAGGGAACATGAGGCCGAATTGAAGTACGTGGTGTGGAGTGAGACGTGTTTTAAGACAGTCCGTGTAGTCGCTTTGGCTGCAACGCTGTCGTACCTGAGCGGTCTAAAGCGCCTACATAGTAAGTAGGAGGTCCCGGGTTCGAATCCCGACTACAGCACAAATTTTAATTCAGTGCCTCTCCTTCTGTTTAATACCTTATACTATAACGAGGTAATGTTTTCTCCAGGAATTGTATTATTTGTAGTGTAGGCAGTTTCTGCAGGGGAACGGTTGCATATTCTAACGAGGGGAGTGCCAGGGTTGGGAAATGTTCGGGGTGGAGCGGCGCGTATTTGTAGCACAACCTCATAGTGTGACAATGCCCCAGCCATACGGCCAGATTGGCCAGCCATTCACGAGAAAAACGATCCGAAAGTTTGGGTCCTGTGTTACATACCCGTACATCCGCTCTGTGAAGAGAGTGCCGCGCTGGCCGAGCTTTTAGCTGAAAAGTGTAACAAGCCGAACGTGCTGTGTTTGAATCCGCAGCCCGTGATTTTTTCATTATTCGGTATTTTCAGTTTTTTGTTCATTTAACCGATCAATACTTTACTGTAATAATTCTTATATATGCAATATTGTTCTTCGTATTTTCAGGGTATGTATTTGTTTTTCTTTATTGAAGGATACTTATTCAACCTCGCTCAAATTTAAAACTTACTTCAACATTGGAACTTTTCCGTCCAAATTATTTCCTTCAAATATCCGTTCGTTTTGTATACTGAATATTGTGTGTATGGGAGAATACTAATCAGATTGTGAAGACTACGAATAACGATACCTTTATTGGGTGGGTTCCGATATTATAGAAGAGCCAGAATGATATTTGTCATAACTACATACGGAACAAAAGATATTTGAACAATTTGCGCATCGAATAAATGAAGATTTTTTTATATATATATACGAGCAGGGAGTTTTGAAGACACCTGTCGACAAGCAGACCTTGTTAACATTTCTGAAGATGTCTTTCTGCTGTTAGTTTCGTTTCGATGAATAGTATGCGTGTTGGATTATATTGGGAAAATATAAGATAATCGATGGTGAACGATACAGGGAATTTTAATAATTCTTCTCGTGAGTTAATTTGTCGTTCCTTTTCAATTAACGTTGTCAATCACAATTTGATTATTGTTATCCCATGCACACAATACCGGTATTCCCTTTACAATAGATATTTGAAGGAAATAATTTGGACCGAAAAGTTCAAAATATTGAAATACAACAAGTTCTAAAAATCTTTAAATGTTTGTAAATTTTATGGGTCTTAACTGCGGGGTCATCAATCCCTAATCTTACAAACTACTTATGAGCTAGTTTATATTAAAACGACACAAACATCCAGGCCCGAGCGAGGATTCGAAGCCGCGGCGGAGTAGCCGAGCGGTCTAAAGCGTCTCGCTGCGGAGAGCGCGGTTGCTCGCCGTGGAGGTTCGAGTCCTCCCTGGGGCATGGGTGTGTGTGTGTGTGTGTGTGTGTGTGTGTGTGTGTGTGTGTGTGTGTGTGTGTGTGTGTGTGTGTTTTGTCCTTATGATAAAAGCCGGCCACGGTTGCCGAGGGGACTGAGGCGCTCCAGTCACGGTCTGCACGGCCACTACGGTTGGGGGTTCGAATCCCCCCTCGGGCATGGATATTTGTGCCGTCCTTAGTATAAGGTAGTTGATAAGTAGTTTGTAAGTTTAGGGACTGATGACCCCGTAGTTAACTCCCATAAGCTTAACAAACACTTGACCATTTTTTTGAGGCTTCGAACCTCCGACACGGGAGGCCGCGCGATCCGCAACTTAGCGCTCCAGACAGCTCGGCTACTCCCGCGCGGCAAAACAAGTTCTCATTTCGATTGTGATTGCATAGTTAATTTTCTATAAAGAAAAGCAAATAGATACTTTGAAACTACGAAGTATGTAACAATGTTGCATGTGTGTTATTACACTCAATAAACGGGTTGCTCAGATACATGAAGCAGAATCTGAAAAAACTGAGCAACGAGAAAGTAATCACGGGTTGAGGATTCGAACACGGATCCTTCGGCTTGAAACACTTTCCAGCTACAACCTCGGCCACAAGGCCATTCGCTGCATAGAGTGGATATACGGGTAGGCCTATATAATGTAGGACAAAGTTTCGGAGCGGTTTTCTCGTGCACAACTGTCCATATGGCTGGGGGCGTTGTATTGCTATGGGGTAGTGCTGCTAACATTCGCCGCCCCACCCTGAATTTAATTTCAAAATGTTCAAATGTTTGTATAGTCTATGGGACTTAACTACGGGGTCATCAGTCCCTAAACTTACAAACTACTTATGAACTACTTACGAACTACGACGGCACAAATATCCATGCCCGAGGGGGGATTCGAACCCCCCGACCGTAGTGACCGTGTAGACCGTGACTGGAGCGCCTCAGTCTCCTCGGCCACCGCGGCCGGCGAATTTAATTTCCCAACCTTAACACTCCCCTCGTGTTCTGCCAATGAAACGTAGCATTGAGTTCGCCTTCCCTACGGTATTTTTTGTGTGTTCTCTTATTAAAGTTTTTCGTAATTGTTATTCCTAGGTTTTTACTTGAATTTACGGCCTGTAGATTTGACTGATTTATAGTGTAATTGAATTTTAATGGATTTCTTTTAGTGCTCATCTGGCTGACATCACAATCGCCACTATTTAGGGTTAATTGGCAATTTTTTCAGCATGCAGATTGCATTAAGCATTAATTTCGAAGCATTAATTCGACGCTGGCAACATAACTTGGCTAGTGGATGAAGGCGGTCATCTAAAGTAATTGTTTTCCTTTGACTCACTTCAATGTGGTACACTGTAGTTCGTCCAAACCACTACTGAAAGTTCCTACAGTGTGACACGTTTAGCGGAAGCGAGATACGTAAGGGGAACTGTTGGAACATGCATCTTTCAATTAATCCGTACTCTGTTTTTGTGTCGCATGCGTGTGAAATATCGTCTGTGTACGCATTTGATTAAAAAAAAGTATTCAGTAGCTCTCTTTCGTTTGCAGCCTCTGAGCGGTTTCTATTCCTACACTAAGTGCAGCACTTTGCCGTGGGCGCGACCTCTCTTTCCCTCAGCCGTTCCCCGTTTCTCTTAAACATTCACTCTCCCTCTAGAGCCCTTTGCAGCAGTACAGCATTTAGCAAACGAAGTTTTCCACGAACTCTGTATGCTGTTATGATACCAGATGCAGCGGCTCTAGGCACCGGTAATTGAGTTGCGACTCCTGTCTCTGATGAACAAACTAGATTGGCACAGACAATTTGCCCGTATTGGCAGTCCGTAAGGTCAGCCCGGCGGAAGATCACCGCAACCCTATTACTGCTATAGACCCCTGGTCGCTCCGAAAGCTTCCTGTCGTTATGTTTGGCTAGACGTCTTCCGCAGCAGCTGTCTAAAATAACTAGGCGAGGTTTCTGTCTTGTGCTAACAAAAATGAAGACATTTTATTTTACACCAGACGCGTTTCATTTTTTATTTTAAAAGCTTGTTCTTTGGTCTTTATATGATACTTAGTTTCGTATAATTTTTTTCGTATATATAAATTAAAAACAGTTTTTCAACTTTATTGTGCACCTTAGGACTATTTGTTTTTAAACTGAAGTGCAGTATACTCACGGTGTTATCGTCTCTTCCTCAAATCCCACTGCTGTTTCTCCGCCTTGTTTGTTGTAGTTGGTTGATTTCTGACGTGCGTTTTTTAGTTGTATACAGAATTTTTCGCCCATTTTTGTGTCGGTTTTTCCGTCCCATTTGTTATCACTTCGTGAACAATTTGCACATCACCCGTCTTTTAGTGGAATGCATTTCGCCTTATCACTTCACCGCCGGCCGCGGTGGCCGAGGAGACTGAGGCGCTTCAGTCACGGTCTGCACGGCCACTACGGTCGGGGGTTCGAATCCCCCCTCGGGCATGGATATTTTTGCCGTCCTAGTTCGTAAGTAGTTCATAAGTAGGTTGTAAGTTTAGGGACTGATGACCCCGTAGTTAAGTCCCGTAAGCTTGACAAACATTTGAACATTTGATTTTCACTTCACCACAGTGTCGCTATGTTGTTTGTGTCTGCTCAACTGGTGTGTGTGTGTGTGTGTGTGTGTGTGTGTGTCATTATTAATTTCATAGAACAGGATGTCCGAGATGGTTTTAAGATGTGTAACTGTAGGTTTGGTTGGAATATGTTGGGGGTAGGGGAGAGGTGTAACTAGTTGTTTGAGTGCATCCAACCAAGAAACGGACGTCGGAAACCAATAAACTCAAGCCAACAAGACGGAAAAACAGCAGTGAGATGTTAAGAAGTGACAATAACACCCTGAGTAGACTGTACTTCAATTTAAAAGCAGGCCTAACGTCCACAAAAAGTTTAAAATCTGTTTTTAATCTATGTATACGAAACAAATTGTACAACAGTCAACACAAAATGTTTTTCAAATAAAAAGCGAAAGGCGTATGGCGTAAATGTCTAACTTGCAGTGAACACAAGACGGAATACCTCTTATAGTTAACTTCCTGTTTCTGTACGAAGGAAATGCGGTACGCGGAGCGCAGTGTATTGAGCGTCTTGTCGGTCGGTCCTCTTCCTGTCGACCCTTTAACAAGCAAAAGTAGAAAAAATAATATAGTTGATCTAGGCCCTGTTGTTGGGTGAAATTCAGGTGTAGATAGTTGATTTGCTGGTCAGCCTGTGCCTAATTAAGATTCTCTAATTTTGCCAATGTGTGTTCTGGGAGGAGGCTGCTTTTTTCTAACAGTTCCCGTTTCGCTTCTGCGATTTCCCCACAAAACTTCCGCAAACGCTTAGGAGCACGTGTATAAATTTCGTCGTCTCCTTCAGTGACTACCAGCGCTCTTGCGCTACTGAAAAGCAGAACGAACAAGGCATTTTATGCGCTACAATATACATCACAGAAGAAACATAAGTCATTAATTTAGCCTTCCTACTGCTGATTTTACGTCTTCGTTGCGTGTAATATCGCTTCGTAGCAATCCACTAATACACTGTAAGTGATGAGTACATCACTGACGTCGTTGTAGGGTTACAAACGTTCGGCACCAGTTCATTCTCATATATTTTATCTCCTGTTAAGGCAAGCAGCCATCCGCTACACAAACGTAAACATATAGCTTGTCCAAGGAGTTCAAAAATGTTCAAATGTTTGTAAAGCTTATGGGACTTAACTACGGGGTCATCAGTCTATGAACTTACAAACTACTTATGAACTAGCTAATCCTAAGGACGGCACAAATATCCATGCCCGAGGGGGGATTCGAACCCCCGACCGTAGTGGCCGTGAAGACCGTGACTGGAGCGCCTCAGCCCCCTCCGCCACCGCGGCCGGCTGTCCAAGGAGTCGGACATTTTATGCCGCGGTGGATTGGCCGTGCGCTCTAAGGCGCCTTGCTGCGGAGCTCTCTAGTTTCTTCCAGTCGGAGGTTAGAGTCCTCCCTAGGGCATGTGTGTGTTTGTTTTCCTTAGCTTAAGTTAAATAAGTTTGTGACCTTAGGGACTGATGACCAGCGTAGTTAAGTCCCATAGATTTACAACCATTTGAAAATTTTTTGTTAAGTAAACCGATGTGTGTCAACGTTATCACGAGTATTACTCCAGTTAGTCTTGGTTTTTACAGTCACATCTGCGGTGGTATTTTCCATTTTTGGTCACAATCGTTCTTAATGCTCGTCTTTTCGTTGTCAGCTAACTTCGCGTTTCGTCCACTATTCCTTTAATGATATTTTGTTTTGTGCGCGTTGTCATTACCAAGATTACGATAGTGAAACGTTAAGCAGTGTTGCCGTTTTTGTCACAGATGATCCCACTAACGGCGCCGTATTTGCTTACTCTGCAGTCCATCGCAAGGTGCCTGGCGAAGGGTACTTAGCACCACTGCTCGAATTTCCTTCTTCTGTTCCACTCCCAAATAGAACGACGGAAAACGAATGCCCGTATTTCTTTACACGAGCAATAATTTCTCGTATCTTTTTGGTCTTTACGCGAAATTGAAGTTGGTGTCAATAGAATCGTTCTGCAATCTACCTAAAATTCCGGCCCTCTAAATTTCCTCGATAGCCCCCCCCCCCCAGTTCTCTGTAAAATTCGCGCAGTGATCGATATCACCAATAATAAACTTAGCAGCCAGCCTGTGAATTGCTACCGAGCGAGGTGGCGCAGTGGTAACACACTGGAGTCGGGCCTTTTGGTGTCGCTCGACTGGAAACCGAAGGGTCGCGGATTCGAAACCCGTTCGTATTTCGTAATTTTTCAGTTTGCGTTTTAAACTAACCTTCACCTCTGATTTTAGAAGTCGCCAGGAACGGCACTTGGTTCGGATTCCTCGTTACATTGTTAGTCCCCTTCTCCCGGTTGGATAACTGGGGCGTCTAATCGAAACTTTTGCACCAGCCCACTGAGCCACAAAGTTCAAATGTTTGTAAATCTATCGGACCAAACTACGTGGTCATCAGTCTGTAGCTTAAAAACTACTTAAACCTAGGTAAACTAACCTAAGAACAAACACACACACCCATGCCCCAGGGAGGACTCGAACCTCCACGGTGAGCAACCGCGCGCTCCGCAGCGAGACGCTTTAGACCGCTCGGCTACTCCACCGCGGCACTGATCCACACGAATTAATAATAATAATAAATGCCGCTGTGGTTCCTTTGAAAGGATACGGCAGATTTCCCTCCCCATCCTTAACCAGATACCCAAGCGTGAGCTGTGCCCATTTTGCCATCAATGAAGACGGGACGTTAAACTCTCTAATCGTCCTCCGTTTTTTTAAATATTTTATTCTTTTTGTCAATTGGTTCTAAGTCTTCCTTTAAACCGATCTGATGGCGGTCCCAAACATTTGAATAATACTCGGGACGGGTTTAAAATCAATTGTTGGTAAATCGGTGGAACTACAGTGGTCATCAGTCCTTATGCTTACAACGTACTTAAAAACACACACACACACACACACACACACACACACACACACACACACACACACACACACCTACCTACCTACCTTTCGATTATGTCCCATAAATGTTCGATGTTATTCACATTACGCCATTTGGGGGGGCCAACTCATTCGCCGGAATTCCAAAATTTTATTCAAACCAATCGCCAAAAATTCTGGCTCAGTTAATTATCTTCCCTCAAAATTCCATCGTTGTTTGGAAACAAAGTACACGAATGGTTGGAAATAGTCTCCAAGTAGTCGAAGATAATCACAAACATTCAATGATCGGTTCATTTGGACCGAGAATCAGACCAGTCTGCAAAACTCTTTAGTCCAATGTCGTTATTGGTGTTTGTTATGCTTTCATGCCAAATATTTAAAGGCTTCATACTCGTCTTGCAATAAATAAAGTCCTTAAACTGCCACTATATACTACAAAGTATCGTCGCCCAGTCCGAGATTGCGTTTCGTGTCTAAAGACAGTGACAGTGAAAACGTGATGGACAAAGCTAATAGTTCTGAGAGAACGGCGGCTCCAAAGAAGAACGTCTTGATGGGGTAAATCACCCTCACTGTTAAAGTTTGTATCAAGATATGTAGAAAAAGGTCTGTTATAAGAAACCTTCCCATTCTTACTTCTTGAAGCTTAGCCATGCAAATTTTAAAAGCAGTATCATCATTATTATATTTTCAATTTTTCCCCATTACTAATTGCACCATTCGTTACAGGGAAGAACATGATGTGCTAAGCGACTGCGCCATCTGCCGTCCACAAAGCTTCGTTGCCAGCGCTGCGCTGAACTCTTAAAACATTAGAATATATTTTCACAAGGCTAGACCATTTAGAAAGTGACCCAAATTTAGGGTACAGCCGAATATTAATATCGTGCTACTTGAGTTTTGAAGCGATTTCTTTCAAACTAAAAGAAGTGAAAGCTTTCAAAACTATTCACTGCGCTTTCCTTACTCGTGAAATAACATCACAATTGAAGCCTCCGGAAACATTACGGTATCAATTCCGGTCTTGATAGACTGTTGAGGGAAGGTGGTTTGTGGCGGTCTGACGAAGCCAAAGTATTGGCGTCTACCGGTAAACGTTGCCAGAATGGGTTTTCAAGCAGTAGGAACAAAGCAACTGACAGTACGTCTTGAAAAGTAATTGTCTCCAGTAGCGTTGAATTCTTTTCAGTGAGCACAGTAGCATACCTAGCACTGACTTTCTTCCTCCCTTAGTACTCCAACATGTAGAAGACGCATGATAACAGTTGCTTTCCTGTGTAATATCTTCGCTTAAATATTACTGCAATTAAGAATCGCGCCTATTAATAACATGTTTCTCTATTTTCAGGCAACTAGTACGGAAGAAATGGTCGTAGATGACCCGACTGAGGTAAGAATCTGCTAGTTGTTGGGATAAAATTCATTTATTGTCCACCTTTTTGAACAGCAGCGCAGTCATTTTTGCATACTGGGTCATGGAAAATGCAAACAGCTTTGCTTTTAAACGTTTCTTATTATTCAAATGAATTCTGGCGTAAACACGCAAACTTTACGTCTGCCTAGGGTACATACACATTTGCATTTATCGAATTGTCCATCTGTTAGCAACTTCTCCATTATATGAGACTAGAGTTAGGTCGGGAGATGATTCCGCTACATCCTGGGAAACCGAACAAAAAGTAAACTGCGTGGGGATGAAACGATCGTCTACACTACAACTAAACAAGAAAGGAGACATATGATATGAGGGTTTTAATGCCCCGTCGAAAATGTGGTCATTAGAGACGGATGTAAATTAGTTGTCGGTTGGTACAAACTGCCCACGCTTTCATAGAAACCTTTGTTTAGTCTGCAATTTCGTATGAATTTCACGGGGATTGAATACTTTTCATCAGATTATTTTTTTGTCTTATGTTTAACAGTGCCTTTGCTATAGCAAAATTAAAGTATTGTGATTTTCCATACGTTGTCTGATCAAGCCTTAAGTTTTCTTTATACGATGCAGTAGAACAAAAGTTACTCATTAACATATTTATTTTGTCATGGCGCTGTTAGATCGGAGATAGAACAATACAAGTTTGTAGGAAGCAGAATTCCATAGAATTTCAATGCCCGTGCGTTTTAAAGTATGAAGCGCTTGTATTTCTGCACATATAACGAATATCGTTACAGAATAATGATTTTATTTGTTATCAGTTAGTGGTATCGGGGGAGATTTTAGTCATGTCGTTTGAAGGAATTTAACTCGACTAGTAGCCCCTTTAGCAATCCTAAAATTATGACACGCGGTATGCTACAGGAAGGGGACAAATACTAGTCAACGGTAACAATTCCGATATGGTCTCAACCTGTGAATCTCTATCTTCACAGAACTTAAGTTTGTTACGAATGAATACTCATAGTATGACTCTTCTATAAGTTTCACTTTTTATTCCAGCGTGAGTCAGTCTTTTCGATGACAGGTCATTGATTGTACATGTGTGAAATCGTATACTGTACAAGCTATACGAGACGATAGATACAAATGGGGTTCGGACTTACCCGAAAGAAAAGACACAATGATACTTTGCGGTACCGAGAGAGTAAGTTTCCCTATTTTAAGAAAAATTAAAAAAGACAACCTAGTTCCTTAAAAAAACTTCATTGACAACGGGCACAGCAATATTTGAGCTACTTTTCGACATACGAAGAGAATTGACACTTGTGTCATGGGAGCAACTTTCGTATTTCGATGTAGTAGATCTCTGCCAGCTGTGAATGGAACCAACGTCTGACAATTGTCTTTGAGCTCCTCGTCGATGTTAAATCGCTTTTCGGAGGACAGTTATTTGTTGAGGTGCAAGAAAAGATCGAAGTCACTACGAACATGATCAGGACTGTATGAACTTCTGCGAAACAGTTGTTGTTTGCTGTGCGCCGTGCCGTGTGGAGACGAAAAAGGTCATGAAGGAAAGACGACGAAGCTTAGGGTTTAATGACCCGTCGACAGCGTGGTCATTGGAGACGGAGCTAACGCTCGGATTTTGGGAAAGGATGGGGAAGGAAATCGGCCGTGCCCTTTCAAAGTAACCATCCCGGCATTTGCCTGGAGTGATTTAGGGAAAATAACGGGAAACCTAAATCTGGATGGCTGGAGATGGATTTGAACCACCGTCCTCTCGAATGCTAGGTATATTACCACTGCGCCACCTCGCTCGGTGAAAATGGTGATGCAGTAGCACACTACATGCCATAAGCATGCCATCTTTTCTTGCAGCTCTAGAAATACCTGTACTCCGACCAGCGTTTTGACGACGACGAAGAGCTGAAGACAACTGTCGGACGCTGGTCTCAGCGTCAGAGTTCTACCAAAAAGGAATACAAAAGTTGATTCCACTATATGTCAAGTGTCTCGGTTCTTTTGGTGCCAATGTCGACAGATCGCTCAAACATTGGTGTACCTGTTGCCAGTAAAGTTCTACATGTAAATATATTGTCTTTGTTCTCAAATCAAATCAAATGTTTGTTAAGCTTATGGGACTTAACTACGGGGTCATCAGTCCCTAAACTTACAAACTACTTATGAACTACCTAAGACTAAGGACGGCACAAATATCCGTGCCCGAGGGGGGATTCGAACCCCCGACCGTAGTGGCCGTGCAGACCGTGACTGTAACGCCTCAGTCTCCTCGGCCACCGCGGCCGGCTGTCTTTGTTCTGTAAAATATGGAAACACCCTTTTCTGTGTAAGGCCCATATATAAAGTAAGTCAGAGCCCTTCAGCTGCTTTTTCTAGGTATTGAATTAAGTTTGAGGTAGTTCAAAATTTGTGCCCTGATCGGGGATCAAGCCCTGATGCTCTACCCGCTAAGGGTGCTTATCGCAAGATGCTGGAACTGCCTTGACACGCCCCCTGCTTTAGAGAGAGAGAGAGAGAGAGAGAGAGAGAGAGAGAGAGAGAGAGAGAGAGAGAGAGAGAATGCGACGACTGACAAAAATCTTTACTTTTCCAGTGCTGATGCGCGGGAATCTAGAGATTATCACGGTAACCGGCTAACCGTCATCTAACGAAAGCATCTGGCCGATGATTGCGAAACGATTTGCCCGTAACACTTCACAGGACATTACACCGAATGAACTTCGGCAATATGTTGAAGCAGTATGGACTGCTAAAGCCCGACAACACATCCGGAGTCCCATTGATCCAATGCCGAGATATGTACCAGTGGTAACAGCCAGCAGTGCGGCAACACACAATATTGATTTAATCATTTTCCTCACTTTACGTGGGACTGCAGTTTCAATAATGTGATCTTTGTTCAACACGTCGCCAGACGAATAAATTTGGCAGGGATATCGCCAGATCGGTAATTAGGAAGAGTCCGTGTATATCGAAGCCGCGGCGACACTGCCGCCGCTGCGGTCGATACCTATCGAACAGTAGAATTAAAATGACGCAAGAAATAAAAGCACCCTGCTCTCTGGTTGACAGGTTCCTGTATGTACCCTTGTCCGATCGGTAAATTAATTATCCGCATAAAGGGAACATTTGATTGCCAACATTTGCACTCTTTGTATTACATTTGGTTGTATTTACTTCTTATTGGCTGATTACATATCGGTAATGTTTTGTCCTTTTCCCGGACAATCTAGAATGACCCGTTCGATAGGTATCGACCGCAGCGTTACAACGGCTTCGATGTACACGGATTCTTCCAAATTACCCCCGGATCTTCCTGTTGCATTTCGGGTTGTCAGAATTGTATTAAGTTTTCTCTTCATCTTCTCTCTTTCAATTCGACGCCATTTTGGCTACTTTAGTTTCCCTAACAATTATCCAATATCCAACCGGGAAAGGGGAACTAAAGTTTAACGTGGAATTCAAAAAAATGTTCAAATGTTTGTAGAGTCTATGGGACTTAACTACGGGGTCATCAGTCCCTAAACTTACAAACTACAAACTACTTACAAGCCACCGCGGCCGGCAACGTGGAATTCGAACGACGTGTCGTTTCTGGCGACTCCTCACATCGTGAGGAGAAGGCACTATGTTAAAACGGAGACTGAAAAAGTCCGTGATCTGACCGGGTTTCGAATCCACCACCCTTCGGTTTCCACTCAAGCGCGAGACCACCAGGCGCGACTTGCAAACTACTTAAAATACTTTATGCTGAACGTCCATTCCCGCACGGTGAGTTACTTCATTGTTAAAGCGTGTTATTTGAATCTCGGGCGCAGTGTTGCCAGACGTAGGGAATTTTCCCTACTCGCAGGTACTTTTAAGCATTGAAATCATGTAGGGAATTTTCATCAAAAAGTCCCTGACGCGTAGGTACTCTGGTAAAATTTTACAATCGTCGACACAGGCCAAGCAGGTAATGTTGGCAACAGTTTTCAACACGCAGGAAAGATGCCGACCAATGGTGGTGAAGTTTGAAGTAGCCAACGATATTTTAGACAGCGTAGTTGTTTTCTCTTAATAGTAAACAATATTAATTTGAAAACTTAGTTTTGGACACATTAAAATTGATGCGAAATACGATGTATTCAATGTATATCTGTGAAATGGAGAGTCGGTTTGAAAATAGTGTTAGAAAATCGTAGCACAAGAAAAATTCAATGTTTCCATGAAAGAAAGACGTTATATTACCCTGTATAGCCTGTTACTTATTTACGTCAGGCTGATATACTAGTTAGTATTTGTGAGAAGATGTTAACAAGGCAACGCTAAAACATTTGCGACAGCCAACGTTATAATGAACAAAACACTAGATATTCGCTGTCAACATAGCATTAGTCTTAGAAAGTCGAATCATCTAGAGTCACGGAATTCCTTTTTTTGTGCTGACTGTGAACTAAATAATTAATACTGTTCCTACACTATAGTTGATTGTATCTAGATGTATCCTTGTGCAGTTAATAAATCAGTTATCCTCGTGTAACAGTGCACTCGGAATTCACGGCATAATTAGGGAAACTATTAAATGGTGTTCCTCTCTATGATTGACATGTTATTGATGTACCCTTGTCCGGCACTTTGAATTCGTGGCATAATCTACACTTTACTATCAAAATAAGATCCTTGAAAGTAACAATTCCATCATCCGTAAAAAAAAATGCAAATACTTAATGAGTACAAAAAAGTTACCATAGATGCTAACGAAACAACGACCTCCTATTACATGCATTCATATATTCCACAAATCTCATGGGAAATCGTATAATATCACCAGATTAGCCAACAAAATTACCGCGAATTAACTGCCGTTGCCAACAATGACCGCTAGGCCCTGTGTCAGCAATTGTAAAATTAAGTTGGTGCTTTTAACAAACCAACTGGTCACCAATTTTCATAGGTTTTTACTACAAAAAAAGGTTCACACTCAACGAGAGAATAAGTGTCAATTGGAAATATAGGTGGCCAAACGACGAAACATCAGAAACAGTTGGGGCGATTGGGAGGCGCGCATGCGCAGTAGAGGCGGTTCGCCAGGCAACTCTAGCGGCAACTGAAACCTATTGTTTGTCGAGTCTTGACATGGATGTGCATACCCTCGTTTCATTTCTCCTATTAGTTATTGTTTAATTTTCTAGTGTTCGGTGCATTTTGTGCAGCAGTGGAGGTATGATGCCACGCCCCCCTCCTCCCCAGGCCAGAGTTCTGGATTCAGCCCCTCCCAGACCCAAATCCTGGCTATGCCCCTGATGTAGGGGCTTTAATGAGGTGGTAGGGAGACAGTAGGGAAAACGTAGGTACATTTTTGTGATACTGCAGGTATTTTCTCTCTCTGCCATCTGGCAACACTGCTCGGGCGTGAGGCGTACCGGCTTTATTTGGGACGCCATGTAGTTGAGAGATGGTCTTGCACAGACTGACTCTACTGTTGTACTTCTTATTGCAGTAAAACTTCTGAATAACGGACACCAATGGGGAACATGAAACTGTCCGCTTTCAAGAAGTGTCCGCTGTTAAGAAAAGGATAAAATAGTAAACTACCCTTTATCCGAATGATCGGTATGGCAGCCGGTTCGGGTAACGAAAATGTCGGATAAAACCAAAGTCTCCTGTTTTTACGCATGAAACACACCGAATTGCATTAATACCGCTAAATACGATCGTTAAGCGTGCGAATGCCACGCCGCTTCTTGAACCGATCCAGACAGCCATAATTACCGAGGAATTCTTACTCATTTCTTGCAATGAGCTCATAAAAAGTTATCGCTTTTAGACGAAGTAGAGGACCTTAACTAGCACGCCTTTGGCTCTTATTTGTTCATACCACCAAAGTAAAACCTAACTCAGGATATGAACCTTTTCCCATTCTTCTTCGAGATTTCATTGCGCTGCTTGACGCTTGAATGGAACAAAATGTTTCAATTTATGATCGATTTGTTTTCCAATTAGTAATCGCTTTCGCATTCATACCGACGTTCAAATCCGCAACAACTTTCGAGGTGGCTCACCAGCTTCCATTTTCTGCGAAGTGTAATGCTTTTGTTACAACGAGATCATATTCTGTTTTCGTTTTTTTTTTTTTTTTTTTTTTTTTTTTTTTTTTTTTTAACTACACACGATTCTTGGTTTTGGCCCCTTTATCTCTGGACAATTCAAAGCATGTAGCGTGAGCACGAAACTTCAAATCGAAAACACACAGACGAACGACAACAAAACACTCAAGACGCATTAGTCAAATCTTTTGACTTCTGAAACCAGACTTTGGTAGCCATCGAATGGAAACATTCGATACAGCTGTCGCCTCTCCCCTGTCTTACCCAAGCCCACACTGCAACATAACAGTGAGTCTACTATTGAACGCTTGGCTTCGTCTGATGCATCGACAACAGGCGGAAAGTGTTTGCTGGCCGCGGTGGCCGAGGAGACTGAGGCGCTCCAGTCACGGTCTGCACGGCCACTACGGTCGGGGGTTCGAATCCCCCCTCGGGCATGGATATTTGTGCCGTCCTAGTTCGTAAGTAGTTCATAAGTAGTTTCTAAGTTTAGGGACTGATGACCCCGTAGTTAAGTCCCATAAGCTTAACAAACATTTGAACATTTGATTTGAAAGTGTTTGTCGCCGCACTCTCATCTGTTTCTGCGCGTCATGCACAAATAATGTACGTACTGTACTTCCAAGAAGTTCCAATAGACGGCAGTGCCTTGAAACCAAGCAATACGAACAAGAAACACGCTAAATCTTCAATCCAAACACGTTAGAATTGACGACACTCAGGCTTTTGACACGCAAGAGTGCACTGATTCTTTCACGCTGTCCGTTATTTGGAAGTTTTGATTGTTGTTGGGCGACATATTACGGTGTCCGTGTCAGTTATTGAGAATGTCCGCTATAATTTTAGCATAAGGCCTAATGCTATTTTGCAGTGGAATTTTAAAATGTCCGCTATTGAGAGGAGTCCGCTATTGGGAAGTGTCCGTTAAGGGAAGTTTTACTGTATTACTGTTTTCCCATCTGCCCTTGGGTAACTGGACAGATTTAGTACCTGTAGCATAAAAGTGTTAGCAGATGGAGCAGAGCAGCGGGAAGGAGGGCTTAGGCGGAGACGGAGGGAGCGCTTTTGAATGGAGTCCCCGGCGCTTGTTTAACGGGCGGGCGCGCTGGCCCCAGACGGCCCGGCCGCATGCCTGCTGACATTTTCCGCGCCCTGAGTCAGGTGGGAAACTCACCTGGCGCTGCACTTTTTATAGCCCACCCACAAAAGGCTGCACCGCCCTGTACCTCGCGCCGAACACCGCTCGCACAATGAAGCCTTCGTGTTACGTTGATGATTTCGCTTAAATATAAAATTTACCACTAGAGGGTTGGTGGTGTAAGCTAAGCGCTTTCAAAGGTCCTTTTTTAGTTTTGTAATTTCCCCGGCATTTTGGCCCACTTTAGGTTATGGTAGTAACACTAAAAGTGGGCCTTTGAGATCGTCTTTTGACAGCTCGAAATTTAAATGAAAATAACGGCTTAACTATTCATCTGACACGAAAACTGAATAACCGAACGTGTAGAGGAGAAAATTCTCTACAACTTTGCTCTCTTATGTTTTTTTCATATCTCGCATAGTTTCACAGATATTTGCAAAAATAACGGCGATTTTGGGATGTATGTCTGTCTGTCTGTCTGTCCGTCCGTAATGTGTTCCCTGTTTTTAAGACGAACCGTTCAACCGATCAGCACAGACATGATTGTAGGCCGCCAGAGACCAGAACCTCCCTTTTTTCAAATTTTTCGGACAAAAAATACGATAGTTATACAAAAAAAATCCCACTGACGTGTTTTACGGCCCACTTTAGATTTGTAGTTTTATACGTTTTTGCAAACATTTTGGACCAAAATAATGATCTAAATAATAAGTTAATTAATAAGAGTGTCTGAAACCCTTTAAGGAAAAAGAAAATTTAGATAGTGGCGGGTTCCGAACCACCGACCTCTAGCGTCATAGACCAACGCCTTGCCCACTACGCTACGGCTCTCAATCAAAAGGTGAGTCCTTTAATCTCATACTATTGACGGCCATTGTTAACTGATGCTAATATGGCATTTGTAGACACTAGATTATCATTTATCTTACGAAGAACGATGTATTTTTGTTAATTCTTCAGTGCGCCATTGCTTTGAAATGATAACGTGTAAGTTACAATAAGAAAATCATCAAATACGCAACGCAAGATGGCGTATGCCAGAGAGTTCTGGGTGAGGAATGTCACGTGACATCTCCGAACGGCTGGTTTCCGTTAATTCAAAGGAGGGTGTCAAATCTCCGTTATTTTTGCAAATATCTCTCAAACGATACGAGATGTGTTTTGTTTCTCATAAGAGAGCAAAGTTTTAGAGAATTTTCTCCTCTACAAATTCGTTTATTCAATTTTCGTGTCAGATGAATAGTTATTTTCATTTAAATTTCGAGCTGTCAACAGACGATCGCAAAGGCCCACTTTTAGTGTTGCTACCGTAACCTAAAGTGGGCCAAAAAGCCGTTTGTAAAGTAATTGCAAACTAACCGTTCATCTAACACGAAAATTGAAAAACCTAATTGGTAGAGGAGAAAATTCTCTAAAACTTCGCTCTATTGTGTTTTTTTCATATTTTGCATCGTTACAGAGATATTTGCAAAAATAACGGCGATTTGACGATGTCTGTCTGGCTGTAACGTGTTCCCACTGTTTAGGTCGAACCGTTCAACTGATCGGCACCAAATTTTACCGACAATTGTTGGCAAGAAATACGTTAATAATACCAAAAGAAAGCCGTTTGTAACGTAATTTTAATTGCAAATAAACTGTTCATCAGACGCGAAAATTGAATAAATGAATTTGTACAGGAGAAAGTTCTCTACAGCTTTGTTCCCTTGTGTTTTTTTTTTTCGTATCACGTATCGTTTGAGACATATTTGCAAAAATAACGGATATTTGACATCCTCCATTGAATTAACGAACACCAGCCATTCGCAGATGTCACGTGACATTTGTCGCCCAGCACTCTCTCTGGTATACATCATCTTGCGTTGCGTATTTGATGATTTTCTCATTGTAACTTACACGTTGTCATTTCAAAGCAATGGCGCACTGAAGAATTAGCAAAAACACGTCGTCCTTCGTACGATAAATGATAATCTAGTGTCTTCAAATGCCATATTAGCATCAGTTAACAACGGCCATTAATAGTACGAGATTAAAGACTGCGGCTCCTAGTTGGCCGTAGCGTAGTGGACAACGCGTTGGACTGTGACGCTGAAGGTCAGTGGATCAGAACCCGCCACTTTCTAAATCTTTTTCCTACAAGGGTTTCACTCTTATTAATTTTTTATTATTTAGATTATTATTTTGGTCCAAAATGTTTGCAAAAACTTATAAAACTGCAAATCTAAAGTGGGCCGTAAAACGTCAGTGCGATTTTTTAGTAACAAATATCCTACCTTCGGCGGAACGAAGGAGCTTACACTTCTGATGAACACACACCTGGACCATAACCTGAGCTTATCCTACCAGGAACAAAATGTGATCTCTGCCGATAAGACGGACAGTAAACGATATTTACGGGATTCGAATAACTTAAGAGCACAGATTGCCATTTATGAGAAGAAATAAAACTATTAAAATATGTAATATTAATGTTAATCAGTTACCGAACAGATAGTATGGATAAAAATCTCAAAAATTCTTATAGATACAGGGTGTTTCAGGCGGAATAGTAAATAGTTTTATGAGGTGGTAGTACAGACGAATTGCAGTAAAAATGCAGCGTAACATTTGTCCAATTTTTACTGAGTACAGCATACAGCTGTTAGTATGTAACCCAAATTAGGGACTTTTCACTGATCCTTTGGTGCTAGGTAGAACATCGTTATATTGAATAGAATGCAAAAGTTATGTAGGTTATACAGGGGTGTTGTTTTTTTTTTTGTAACCGGTTTTCGGCTTACAATACCATCTTCAGACTTCAAATTCTGTTTGGGTTACATACTAACAGCTGTTAGTGTGTACTCAATAAGAATTGGACATGTTTTATATGGCGTTTTGAATTGAAATTCATCTATATTACCACTTCACAAAATATTTTCTACTAGCTGAAAGCCCGGCGTTGCCCGGGTATTTATTTATTTATTGGAGCCTTGTGTTAGTACTTTTCCTATCCACTCTCTGTCTGTCCATCTCCTTTTTTCTAAAAAACATGTTACATTTATCAGAGAATATATAAGAAATAAGAAATCACACGTAAAAATGCACTCGTAACGAAGAATCCAATCACGAAATTCAACAATAATGATTGCAATAATATCACAGATCTATCACTTGATGTAATGTGCGAAACGTCAAATTGATTTTTTTAAAGAGATGTATTAAAAAAATTCTTTTTACTGTTTTATTTATTCTTATATTTCCTTAATCGTATGCTTATCTTTATAGAGAAAAAAGAGCTGAAGACATTGTAGCACGCATAGATCAAAGCTATAGTCTGTGGCATTACGTTTCGCTGTATGTAACCTCGTTGCTATAGAGTCGCAAACGTCATCGCTGGCCTTCAGACCGAATTTTTTTATAATTTGACTTTCAACCACCCTATCTTCCACCCCCTTATAGCTATCGGCATGGAACTGCTATAGTTTACAACGGGAGACTTCGGACAACAATTACTAAAGCCTTCCCCGGGTAGACACACATACACATACACCGATAACTTTCCATCCCAATATACTCCACCCTTTTATCATTATCAACCCTCAAGCAACAAAGCAACCAATAAAACTCTTTTCAAAGAGTAAATATAATTTAAAAAGAGTAATTATTGTTCTGCATTTCACGTTATATTCTTCAAATTACTAAATATCTATCAGATCGCTATAAAACCGTACCTAAAACCTTCCTCAGGTATAAATTAGTAACTGTACAAATATTTAAGTCTCTGCGTCTTGTCTTTCGTACGCGATAAGCGTACACCGAACAGACATTCATATTATATATATATATATATATATATATATATATATATATATATATATATATATATATATATATCCGATCGCCATAAAACCGTGCCTAAAACCTTCCCCGGGTAGACATTAGTATCTGTACAAATTTTTAGCTCTTTGTATCTTGTGGTTCAAACGTGATAAACGTACACCGAACAGACATTCACATTTATAGATATAGATTCTTTCCGAAACACACAATATATAATGCGTATTCTCTGTTCTTTCGGCAGATACCTGCAGTTTTGTTTTTGCAGCGTGTAGCCCAGCCCAAACAAATAATGCCCATCCCGTGTTTTATGTGAAACACAGTGTTAGCGGAACGAGTCTGTTTATTTCTCGTTAAAAAAAAGCGAAATTATATGCGCGTAAAATTAAAACGGTGCGGTATTCAGTTTAGCGATGTCCTCTAACAGGGGCACTAAAACACGCAGAGACCGAGCGAGATGGAACATTGGTCATACACTGAACTCGCTTTCAGGAGGACGGTCGTTCAAATCTTCCTCCGGCCATCCAGATTTAGGTTTTTCGAGATTCCTATAAATCACTATATGTAAATTCCTGGGTAGTTCCTCTAAAAGGGCATGGCGGATTTGTTTTCCCAATCTTACCCACAAATCCGAGCGTGATCTCCGTCTTCAATGACCATGCTGTCGACGAGTTAAGCCCTAAGCTTGCTTCCTCATCTACAACACTCAACGTCAGCACAGCACTGATTACCTCCGCCGTAAAATAAGCGCTGTTGATTTCCTGCTCTTTGGTCTGTCTGAGTTTTATTGTCCTCGTTCCAAAAGATTGCTAAGGCTGAATTTCTCGGTAAGCCTTTCAAAATATATGCGTTCCTGAACAGGAAGGTTTTATGTTAATTTGATTATCAAACTGTAGGGCGTAGTTATTTGTAGCATACCCCCCCCCCCCCCCCCCTTACCGTTCCTTGCACAGAGTCAGCCTTTATTTACTATACGCTGTTACTCTTATTCGTTTGGAGTGCTATTACAGATTTGGGCAGGATAACGGGGAGGGTTGATAAAAGGAAGTGGAATCATTACAAAATTACTAAAACTATTGGTGCATTTCAGTATAAAATGCTTCGGAAAAAAGTCCATTGTCCCATAAAAATTTCAGAGGTTTACATAATACCGACAGCTGTAGTTTTATTATAGAATTTATTACACTACCAGTTTCTAAAATCCATTTATGTCATCTGAAGACCACTGTACACAAAAAATCGTAAATACGGGTAACCTACAAATTTTTAAAATATTGTCATCCCAAAATTAGGTAACACAAAATGGATTTTAGAAAACATAACAGCATGTGTACTAACGTTCACCTGTGGTTATCTACATGTAGAAGTCTCACAGCCAAAAGTCTCTCTTCACATATAAGCTTCAATGTTCCCAAATATAAAGTGTTACCTGAAATATATAACTTGTGACACACAGGATTACACGAATAGTGCGTCGAAATTACGTAATAAATAAGTTTTCAATAATGGTGGCTATATGTATTAGTTATTTCGGTAAGTTTACGACCATCCGCAGTTACTAGTCCACTTCAGTGAGTGACCATCTTTAAAAAGGTTGTCCAACATGGCCGTGTTGGAGTAGCCGAGCGGTCTAAGGTGCTTCGCTGCGGAGCGCGCGGTTGCTCGCCGTCGGAGGTTAGTCCTCCCTGGGGGGTGTGTGTGTGTGTGTGTGTGTGTGTGTGTGTGTGTGTGTGTTTTGTCCTTAGGTTAGTTTACCTTAGTTTAGTTTGTCTTAGTTTAAGTAGTTTGTAAGCTACGGACTGATTACCACGCACTTGCTCCGATTGATTTACAAACATTTGAACATTTTTTGTCCATCATGAAACAAGGTAATATCTGAGGAATAGGCAGAAACAAAATAAGCAGACCTATGATTTTGGCTAAAGTTCTTGAAGAAGAGGTGGTTTAAAGTTGTTACGAAATTTTCTTTATTCAGGCTTACTCGTAATTACATCGGAAATTTGGCCGTACAATTGTCATACGGAGTAACACTGAAAACACTTAAAAAGAAGATACTGCTTCCGCAAAGTGGAGTAGTCCTTCTTTTAAAACATCACAAAAACAAAGGCTTTTCGAAATGATATGTAGTAGTAAATCAGTTATAGAATGCTGAATCACAAGAAAACTGTGGTGTTCTTTATTGACTTCAAAAAGACATTTGATTCATTGGACAGTTTGTCCGCCGCGGTGGAGTAGCCGAGCGGTCTATAGTACCTCGCTGCGGAGCGCGCGTTTGCTCGCCGTGGAGGTTCGAGTCCTCCCTGGGGCATGGATGTGTGTGTGTGTGTGTGTGTGTGTGTGTGTGTGTGTGTGTGTGTGTGTGTCCGTAGGTTAGTTTACCTAGGTTTAAATAGTTTAGTAAGATGACCACGCAGTTTGGTCCGATAGATTTACAGACATTTGAACATTTTGACAGTGTGTCCTCGGTCAGGATCATAAGTTTATTGTGAATCAAAATCAAATTCGCAGAGACACCTAACACTCTGCAGGGTGGCGTTCCTAGATGAGTTTCTGAGAGTTTGGAACTTGCAATTGGAGATTCGAGGTATAGTTCTAATCTGCGTTGGAAGAATGTCGACGGAATTAACTGTCGGGCATTTGCATGTAATTTTTTTTGTATTTTCGGAAAACCCGGAAGCAGCACCTGCACGAATTAAAGATCGCCAGCCAAACAGGACTCACGATCTCAGTTGAAAAGACAAACCATGGACTAAAATTCCTTGAAACTGTTATTGGACGTATTGAGGGGGTCGAGAATTCAAGTTCACTTGTGTCCAAACTGAAAATAACGAACCAGTATGTCCCCGTCCTGTATCGAATTAACATTAGTCATGCGAACTGTTGACGATTGTCTGTACAGTCGTGTTCCGCCACGGTCATAGGGTATGCATTCGTGTCACCTCTAGTTCTACAACAGGCATTGATTGCACAGCGATATGTTACATTGTACATCCGCTGCCTGCGCATGATAGCACAGCGTCCTGGAACAGTGTTGGAAGAAGATAATGGACGCCCACACACCGCTTGTCTGTCGACTGCGTGTAGCATGATGTCTTCCTGTGACCTCTCCACCATTGAGCAAGTTTGGTATAACATTGTACGGCGCCTCAGTCCCAGTTCCAATAGCGGGATCAGGATGGACATCTCTGACATCTGTAGACTAACTTGCCTCAGGGGGCGATGCAAAGGCTGTTTGAAACCATTCCTAACTGAATAAGGGCATGGTTTGCAATCAGAAAAGGTGACCTGTTGCCAATCTTCCTCAAAAATTAAAATGCTTGTAAAGCTTAAGGAACTTTACTGCGGGGTCATCAGTCCAGAAACTTACAAACTACTTATGAACTATTTTATACTAAAGACGCCACAAACATCCATGCCCCAGGGGGGATTCGAACCCCCGACGGGGAAGAACCTCGCGCATCTCAGCTTAGCACCTCAATGCTCTCGGCCGCTCCGCCGCGGCAATGTTCCTCCTGTAACTGCCAACGTCCTTCTGTCATCGTCACGTAATATAATAATCAGTTTAATAAAGTCACGTGGTCTTTCATTATAATATTATGTAGTTTCATTCACATCCATCTCCACCTTTTGGGAGCATGACTTTCTTGTTCCCCAAGTTGTGTATATACGAGGCGCGTCCAGAAAGTAAGTTCCGTTTGGTAATAAAATGAAATTTTACACAGATACAGAAGACATTTTATTGAACAAAATTCTACAACTCTTAAACTACGTTTCCACATAACTGCCGAAATTTTGTAGGCACTTGTCATAGCGTGCCACAAGTTTTTGCATGCATCCTTCACAGAAGGTTGCCGCCTGTATATTCAACCATGTGGTAACAGCTCTTTATCAACGTTGAAGTGTTGACCACCAAGGACAGATTTTAGGTATAAGAAGAGATGAAAGTCGCTAGGAGAGAGGTTCGAGCTGTATGGAGGATGATCAGACAGGTCACATTGAAATTTCCATAAGAATTGTTTGGTCACATTCGGTGTGTGAGGTCAGGCATTATCGTGAAAAAAAAAATCTTTTGACAGTAATCCTGTTCTTACACCTAAAATCTGTCCTTGGTGGACAACACTTCAACGATGATTACGAGCTGAAAGAACATGTTACCACATGGTTGAATACACAGGCGGCAACATTCTATGAAAAAGGCACACAAAACCTTGTGCCATGCTATGACGATTCCCTACAAAATTTCGGAAGCTATGTAGAAAAGTAGTTTAACAGTTGTAGATTTTTGTACAATCAATATTTTTTTCTGTATCTGTATAACCAAACGGAACTTACTTTCTGGACGCGCCTCGTAGAACACTCGATTAACTGTCGCAGATACCTGTGACTACCACTTCATGTAATACTTCATTTATTATCTGTCATAGTCCACTTCCTAGGTTACAGTAATTGACATGTGCACAAAGAATTCCATGCTGTGAATTCTTATGACTGTGATATTTCGTGTGGCAGTTTTTTCCGTTAGACCCCAGCTGGGATCGTGTTCGGCATGCCTGGTGCAAGTCTTCAGGTGACGCCACATGGGCGATTCCGCGTTGATGATGATGATGATGATGATGATGATGATGAAATGATCAGGATGACACAACACCCAGTCCCCGAGTGGAGAGTCTCCAACCCGACCAGAAATCGAACCCGGGCCCCCTGCGGCACAACCTACCGCGCTGTCCTTTGGACTACAGAGGCGCACTTCATGACAGTCGCTTATTTTCTGTACACGCGATAGATTTTTCTTCCCGTTCTTAATACTTGGTAACTTTTACAATGCCGATATCACTATTTTTCCTTGTCTTCTTATTTTGTAATGTAGTAACTCAAATATTAAGATGGCAACATATATTTTCCTAGTAGTTCTCTGTCCGCCCTCAGTCTGATATTCCTCGGACTTGCTGAGAGCCATATGTTTTTGTTAGTGCATTTATGTTTACTAATTTTGCTGTCATTATGCGTACTACGGATGCATCATCAAAAACTACTATACAATAAGGACAAAGTGACTGTTACATTCCCTAGTGCAGAGGTCGGCAAGTAATGTTAGATGGGGTCCGGATACTTTTGACAATTTTTATCGAGGTCCAAATGTAAAACATCATGTTCCTTATTAAGTTTTTTATTTAATTTTCACACGCAAAGTAATATGAAATACAACAGACAGGCATATCTGAATTCAAAAATCCAGAAAAGTCATGTTCTGTAATTATTTTTTATTTTTTCACTCTCAAACTAATATGAAATACAACAGATGTAAAATAATGTATTCAAAAGTCCAGAAAAAACTTATATTATTTGCTATTTATGTATTTTTATTTTCACTCACAAAAGTATGAAATAAAATTTTCACTAAGAAAGAATGAAGTACAATGAAATGTGCATGTTGTTGTTGTTGTTGTTGTTGTTGTTGTTGTCTTCAGTCAGCAGACTGGTTTGATGCAGCTCTCCACGCTACCCTGTCCTGTGCAAGTCTCTTCATCTGAGAGTACGTTCGGCAACCTACATCCTTTCGAATCTGCTTACTGTAGTCGTCCCTCGGTCTCCCTCTAAGATTTTTACCCCACACGCTTCCTTCTAATGCTAAGTTCACAATTCCTTGATGTCTCAGAATGTGTCCAATCAATCTATCCCTTCTCTTAGTCAGTATATGCCAGAAACTCCTTTTCTCCCTGATTCGGTTAAGTACATATATCTGTTAAAAATCCATGGGAAAAATTAAATTTGCGGTCTTGAGGAGGTTCTTAAAGTTAGGTTCACGGCGGAGCATCTTATGCCAATAATGTCTGCTAAGTGGGCGGTCGCTAGTCTTGAGTGAAAATTTTTCTCCAAGAAATTAATTTTTGAAAATGAAATTTCACACACACACACACATATATATATATATATATATATATATATATATATATATATATATATATATATATGGAGCCAAACATAGCAGCCAGGTAGATGGCTAATTTTTTTGCAATTTTTATATTTTGCTGGAACATTATGGCACCTAAATTCTTTAGTGGATACAGTTTAAGTCCACAAGAAAAGTGTCTTCCTCCAAGTCTATTATCTCCATTGGGAGTAAAGGCTTTGAAAGGTGGAACAACTTCGCAGCCACATCGTGACAACTCGAACTTTTCTTTGAATCTTGCTATAAATTTCTTCTTAAGATCTGTCAAGAAATTTGATAATAAGGAAATGTCTATTTCAGGATTATTTTTATACTCAAAAATAGTTTCGAAATGAAATTCTTGAATTAAAACGTCTCTTCCAAAGAATCAGCTTGCGATGGAATGATACACTTTGAACCAAATCACATATTAATATCCCATTTCCTTGTAGCTCGTTGTTGTTATCTACAGAAAAAAATTGTTTTCTAATTATGTAACGTACACTTTCAAAATTCTTTTGGCGGTCCAGTTTTTGGCCTTCCGCGTTTCGGACATGGACCGCGGTCTGCCAGTTGACGACCGATGCCCTAGTGTATCAAAAACCGCCAGATTTTTTTTATTTTCTATTTCATTTTCATATATTTTTAAATTATTTACTTATTAAAATCTGCTACTAATGAAAATTTTACTACGTTCTTAAAATTAATATACTATTATTTGTACAGTGATTGAGCATGCTTGCTATTTTATTTCAGAGATGGACACAGACAACTAATGTCAGCATCTGGTTTCTCACGACGTTTTGTATAGTACCCTCGCGTCCAGCAGTATTTTCCTGTCTCCAGACAGCATAGCGACGCATCAGGACGTTTGTTATACGTCACTGATTCTTTTACAGTCTTTCATTCACTTCTGACCCCCTCCCATCACATCACTGCGTAACTGTACTAAGTGATCGTAGGACTATCGGGCTAAGTTCACGTTCCCTGGGACCGTATAAAGACCTTACTATTCTCTGCTGTGGAGCTTGTTGCCTGTAGGAACGTCTTGGCTGCCACTATGTTAACCTAGAAACAAAATTCCGTTCAAAATGTTCCAATGTTTGTAAATCTATCGACTCTACTGCGCGGTTATCAGTCCTTAGCTTACAAACTACTTAAACTAATGTAAACTAACGTAAGGACAACAGAAACACCCATGCCCGAGGGGGGACTCGAACCCCCGATGGCGCACTGCTAATCCGACGCGGCAAAATTGCGTCCTACAGCCCGGTACCGCCCGATCGCCGTGTCCTCAGCCCGTGCGCGTCAACGGATGTGCAATTGGAGGGGCGTGTTGTCGGCACATCGCTCTCCCGACCGTTCTCTACTTCAGTGAACAGAGCCACTATTCCCGGTCAAGTAGGTCCTGAAGTGGCCTCACAAGGACTGAGTGACTCCGCTGGGTAGAGCAGGACGGTGACCCATCAAAGAACGAGCCAAGCTCAACAGTGGTCAGTTTCGATGATCGGGCGGGAACCGTTGTATGCAATGCGACACGGCTGTTGGCCCTGTAAAAATCTAATTATGCGATTCGTGCAGCTCTTTTCCATCTGCGCCCCTTTGTCTCTCATTTAAATGTTACTATCTACCGATCCCGGCAATGCTTAGCAATTGCTAATATGTATAGGAATTGGGCATACACCATAATCTCCTCGCCGGCCGCGGTGGCCGAGGGGATTGAGGCGCTCCAGTCACGGTCTGCACGGTCACTGCGGTCGGGGGTTCGAATCCCCCCTCGGGCATGGATATTTGTGCCGTCCTTAGGTTAAGGTAGTTGATAAGTAGTTTGTAAGTTTAGGGACTGATTGTGGTGTCGCACAAGTACAAAGTGCGCGCCACCTACTTTCGCCGCGCGCCGCCATGCACGCACGGCGCGGCGCTCTTACGACGACAGCCACGAGCGCCCTCTGCTGCAACCCCGCTCGTGGCCACCACGGAAAGACATCGTCCACTTAGGACTGAGATAGCAACGAGTTAGGACCTTCGTAATCAGATAGGCACCAGTGAAGACTTTGCTATTGTACAGGCACTAGGCAGGCCTCTAACAACTATGTATCAACATTCTGCAGTATTATGTAAAAGTTAAGTATTGTTACATTCTGTGCAATATATATATATATATCTCTTTCTAATTTACTCGAGTGTTTATAGTTTCTGGCTGCTCCCCTCCGTACCGGCACCAGCGTGCTATCTATATTCCTGTGTCGGTCTCATCCACCCGGCCACCGACACCTACGACGAGGCTGGGACACAAAAGCGGCGACGAAGTCGGGACACAAAACTGATGACCCCGTAGTTAAGTCCCATAAGCTTAACAAACATTTGAACATTTTGAACATAATCTCCTTATCCTCCCTTCTTTCTCCTCCCCCTCCCATGCCCATCACTTTCACCCCACTCCATGTACAACTCTTATCCCACTCTCTATCCGTCTCCTCCTCCCTCCAAAAAAATGTTCAAATGTTTGTAAATCTATCGAACCAAACTTCGTGGTCATCAGTCCGTAGCTTACAAACTACTTACCCTAAGGTAAATTAACCTAAGAGCACCACACACACACACACACACACACACACACACACACACACACACACACACACACACACACACACACACGCCCCAGGGAGGACTCAAACCTCCGACGGTGAGCGACCGCGCGCTGCGCAGCGAGGCGCCTTAGACCGCTTGGCTGCTCCACCGCGGCTCTCCTCCATATTTCCCCCTTCGTCTTAACCATTTAATGCTCCCTTTTCTCCCATTCTCTAACCTTCCCTCTCTCTTTGATCTTATTGTTATTGCAAACGTAAGCGTGATTGAGAATATAAGTGAAAAAGAATAGGTAAATCGGTTGGAATAATTATTATGCGGAGTATGAGAGAGATCTTACGAGCTGCTGTATCTGTGAAGATAGTAGCTTTAATTACCACATCTCGTTTGGTTTAAACCTACACACTGGTGGGATTATAAAGTTAGCTTTATACACAACTTTCTGTGTTCTGTTAAAAACGGCTGCGAAAAGGAAAACAAAGCTTCTCGTTGTTTACAGCACAGCTTAGCACGTTCTTTCTCGGAGTCGGTTGAATGGAAGGCATGTGTAAACAATGGTGCGTTTAATTCACAGTAGCATTTCGTACATTACGTATTTATTGGAATATTCCATTATTCCATCTCTTCTATCCTCTTCGCTATATGTTCACCTTCTCCTCTCCTTTCTTTGTCCATCTCTTCCCCGCTAACTATTAAAAATTGCACATACCATCCAACTTTCGTGGTCAGTAGTCAAACCGTGTCGAAGCTTATTGCAAGTGACTCTCCGCCATGTATAATACAGCGCCTTGGAGAGTGTAAAACACTTCTCCAAGAACTCGTACATACATGCATACATATACGTTCGTTCTTTCATACATACATACATACATACATACATACATACAGTTTGGTGTTGATCGGTAAAACGGTGGTAATATAAATTGATTGCTCCAATGGCGTCGGAGTCAATCGCAAGGTACCTTCCGCCATGCACCATACTGTGGGTTGATGAGCATAAAAAACGTTACGACGAAAAATAGAGAAATTGATGGCGATATGGAGTTCCTTTCTTCAGCATAGGGTGCACACACAAGTTTTATTTTGTGCACTTTGTTCCAATTTCCTTGACCATAACGAACAAAAGTAGAATTTCTTCTATTCATTGTCCGAAACGTGAGTTACAGTTTTAATTCAAAAACGTATTGGAAAACTCAGTTCATTTCTCAAAATTTCAGTTTTCTGCTAGATTTTTTCCAATTTTCTTTCATACAAACCTCGTAATGATAATTACGAACACAACAAGGAATACGTCAGCCATATCAGTTGAGCCATTCTCAAGTGTACTATTACGTACATGCGGGAATAGCCTTTATTGATACAGATTTTGTTTTTCTAAGATGCAACGGTTAGATTTAAAAGCTGCTACTTCGATATAGTTGGAATGTAGTAGCTATGCTAATTGCTTATCGTAAGGTTAAGTGACAAAAGTAATTCTTTCGCTCAATATTGTGGTAAGAATAACGATTTGATAGTCTGGGTATTTGAACTGTGCAGTAATGAACATTGATTTTCATAAATGTTGATCAGTTGAGATAATGTAACTGATTATTTATTTAACCCATTAATTACATTTTTCGAGACAAGAAATTTCGGTAGAAATTAAAAATTGACATAAAAATATCTTAGGCGAGAGACGATCTTTGTCACCGGAGGAGAAAACGTTTCACTTCTTACCTCGTCATGACTGTTTACATAAATAAAACGTGAAGGGAGTGGCTGTTGACTGAAGTATTCCCACCGTGTACCAGGAAATATGATGCAATGTGGTGGCAGCCAAAGGGCAAAGGTTATCGTGTTCTCTGCTTAAATAATGTCTGAACGGAAGACAAAAAGCACAGCCAATTACTGGGCTAAAACAAGGTCGTCATACATGAATGGTCAGTTGACCGCACACGCAGAAACACATGTCAGCCTCTCGAAAGCGTAGGTGGGGAGAAAGAGGGCGAGGCGAACACAGTAATTAGCGGGATAACACTCCTACTCATGGAGATGTTTCCGCATCCAATTAGAACGCTATATTGTTAATATTAATAATAATAATAATAATAATATGTGCGGCTGCTACCGTCGGAGTTTCGGGTGATCCCTCGCGCGTGTGTGTGTGTGTGTGTGTGTGTGTGTGTGTGTGTGTGTGTGTGTGTGTGTGTGTGGTTTTTTTTTTTTTCAGCATCAATTAATTTAAGAAGTTAGTAACTCTAGGGACCGATGACTTCAGTAGCTTGGTCGCTTAGGTTCAGACAAGTTTCAACATTTTATTATTATTAGGTGTAAGTTGTTCTAATTCTTGCCACAGTATGGTGTATGGGGATGAGTCAAAAGTCTCTGTACACTCTTCTATTTCAAAAAGTCTGCACTAATTGGGAATTCGGAACATTCCAGTAAGGTACGCGTGAGGTGGTCTACCTTCTACGGTATGACCGAACATGGGCGCCAACTTGAATTAGACCATCCTGAATCTAACAAGGAGACCTAATGCGTATCGTATTTTACAATATTTTTATGTTTGTGGTACGTGAAAATCAGAACATAAATAACAATCAGCCAAAGCCATTCGACGCAACTCTCTAAAATTCCCGACAAAATCGTCTTTGAAGTTTAAGTACACATAAGTAACAATAATTCAAACAGTTGCATCATCTTTAGATGTTGCTCAGCTGGTAGCGTTCTGGCCTCACAACCATATAGTCTCGGGTTCGAATCCCACTGACACTTTTTTCCGAATTCAGTCACACAAAACATTATGGGAACTCTAATTTCACGTGTTGTCAGTTTTTGTTTGTGTGTATGTAGACGAGCTGAACACCTCGTCGTCATGTAAAAATATAGTTGAGTGGGTTAGCTGCTTCGAAAGCCATTAGCAGCTATGGAGAAGACTTTCCAACAATAGCATCGTAGTTTTTCACAAACTGAACTATCAAAGACTACTGTCGTCAGCTAATAGTGAAGCCAGTACTTTAAAAATGTAACATGTTTTTTTGATTGAAACCATCATTATTAACAATCTTTTATAAAATAGAAAATTACGAGTAAACAAAAAATACATGCATTTCTCGTATGATTACCATTGGAGATTAAAATTGTTTAAGCATTTGAACACAACGAAACAGAAAAATAAATAAAAGCAGGATTCGAACCACCGACCAGAACGCTACCAGCTGAGCTACACCGACAGATGCTGCAACTACTTTAATTATTGGTACTTCCGTGTACTTGCAAAACTTCAATTTTTTTTCGTAGAGAATTTTTGATAGTTCCGTCTTATGGATTTGGTTGATTGTTATTTGAGTTCTGAACTTGAAGTACCATAAATATCAAAAGTTAAAAAATCCGATACCCATATGGTCTACTTGCAAGTAAATTTTTTAAAATGTAAATTATTTTCAGAGCTGAAACTTGCTGGCAGATTAAAATTGTGTGCAGGAACCGGGACTCGAACCTGGGACCTTTGCCTAGCACTTATCTGGTCAGACGCAAATTCTCAACTAATTCACACACAACTTTAGTACTGTGAGGATATATCAGTTATTACTCCGGGAATTTTGCAGATTCACATAGAGTTCGGGCCTAATGGGTATGCACACTGAAGAAAGGATTGTCGACGGTCTTCAACTATACCTACAATTGTAAAAAAAGAAAAGAGAGAGAGGGAGATGCTATGTTACTTGATGGATGAAAGCTTTATCACACTATCTAGGTCTGAGTGTCCAATTTCGTTTGTAGAGACTTCTTCATTCTGATCGTTCCGGATATTTGTAAGAAACCACCTGTTGTGTGAGAAGTCACCTTAGTTATATATACGAGATACATCTTTTTTAATGAGTCAGTTGGTCATATCATCAGTAACAGTTAACCTACGTTCATCTGAATCAAAATTTTAATACCCTTTTCGCTTAAAAAGAAAAGTGTGAATTTTGTCGCGTTATGAGGGGGAGGGGGGCATACGCAATTATCAGCAAAGTTAGGATTAAAAATAAATTACATATGAAGGGGTGAAAATCACAACGGTATAAGTAGCATACAGGTTATTCTGAAGAAAAAAAAAACGATCTTAAACATTTAAATGATTATTTAAAATCATAGGTTATACAAAATGAAATGAAACTTTTGTACAATATTTTGCACTTGAGGTATATATATTTGGTAAGTATCTGAAGGTTCTGAGTGTAAGGCATCATTGTGTAAAATATTCATAAAGTTTACTTGTACCGCTATGCTTTTAAAGAATGAACCCTTTTTGCTTACTCGCTTTCATTCACTGCACCACTATCACAGTCATCAGGGTAGGATTCTTCATCACTTGGCTGTGCAGTGTTATGAGGAGAGTGTGAAAGATGATGCTGACCTCTGCCTCCGCTTTGATTAAATTTTCTAAACGGTCACAAGTATTGCACCTGTTACATCTTAGCTTATAAAACGATAGATTAAATTCTGAATTGAACACTTTACGGTAAATACACTCCTTCACTGGGAAAAAGTTTTCTTCACATTTCTCAGTATACAGCTGATACATATTTGAGACATATAATTCTGGCGACAGGTACTTCTTTTGGGGATTATCTTTACGAGAGTAGTGACTTGTGTAATGACGAAAGCTTTTTATGTGGTTCCTTACGGTAGCGAGGCGATCTTCTGGTATTTTATTTCCAGGAGCATGTTTACCACATTTATCAACAGGAGACAGACCTTCCACACTTGGTTCGTTTAATACAGCTGTGGTAAATCGGCGATCGCTTAGTGTCTTAATGAATAACTCCTTACACACTCATTTGCCACCCAGGAAAATTGCAGTACTTCGTTTTTTAGACTTGTTAAAATTTCGTTTTGGACATCTTGGTTTAGTAGTTGAAACACATTTTACTTTGAAGGATGTTTGTTTTTGCCAGGAATCAGCTTTCCAATACTCTTCGTGGATAATTCTTCGTCTTTTTCTGTAAAGGTCTTGCATTCATATCGGCAGATGTGTTGAAATGGCTGGATGATTCTTGCAGGCGTAATTTTTCCTGTTTTAGTTGTGTATTCTTGTCCCAGGTTTCTTAGGCGTTTTCTTTTATTCGTCTTCGATGACTCCAACCTCCTTTTTTTTTTTCTTTTTCTTGAAACAATTCTTGAGTCTCTTCATGAGGTGCTCTCAAGCACAACTCTTCAGATGTATTTAGGATTTTTTTCATTGGTAGGTTTCTTCTTATGATCTTCGTTTTTATCTGAAGATGGTGCATCTGAATAGAAAAGTAAATATACAACTTGGGCACAGATATAAAGCAAAGATTCTTATAAAATCCCTAAAAAAATTCTTTCTCATGTATGTAATTGTCTCAAGTGAATGCTAACGTACCTCAAAGATGTTAAGCATTTGGGTGGCATACCGGTACAAGTGAAAATATTTTCATGACTGCATTTTTCCTAAGGAATGTAATTTTTATTGACAATAAGGAGACGTTATTATGCTAGTTTTAAGCGTGCTTTTGTACTAAAAAACAAAGAAGTTTTTCTCAGCCACAACATTCATTAAAAATTTGAAAATCTAACTTTACGTAAGCACTAAAATGTTGCACAGAATGCCTCAACTGTAGTTACCTTGAACAGGGACATAGTCTTGATATGCGACTGAATCATCGTTTGATAAATCTTCGTCAGGCGATTTTGAGAAACACTGAATACTTTCAAAGGTAGAACGACTCATTTTTGATAGAGATTTCGTCAGTAATTGAGCAGCTAAATCGCTAATCTTTGGACCGTCCGCCATGTTGTTGCTTGTACCGTCCTGACACTGCATATCGATTGTGATTCGATAAATGTAGATATACCACATACCGCTAAAGGTCAGACCTTAACAGAAGGCACCTGGATCTTTGTGCCACTAACAAGTATCCCTTGTATCTAGGTCAAATGTACACTTAACTCAATTTTGCAAAAAATGTCACACCATTATGGTTTTCAGCCCTTCATATCACCTACGTACTAACATTGAAAGTTTTCAAATACTAATAATTTATTAAAAATTGGTTTAGTGCTCTAATCTCATAAATCCACAAATTTATTCTTCAGAGTTTCATTACAATTGTTTCCACAGAGTTTTCAGAAACAAATTAGTTCAGGCAATTAGACCTTCTTTCGTCCTACATAGCAGTTTATATAGTTAATATAGTAAATATAGTAAAGTGATATAATTATCAGATTAGAGAGAATTAATAAAGAAAACGTAATGATTGCTGAAACCTAAGAAAATACTAGGTATTCGTTGAAGTTAAATATCATATGCATATATCATTACCGGATATGGACACATTTTCTCAACATTCTTTTGGGAATAAATATGGCTGCTGATTGTAATATGTATCATCATAGTTCTTAATTTTAATATTATGTATGCTGTGGGAGCGGAAAACAGTTTACCACATTGTGCCCAGACTCCCTGATGACCTTGAAGAGACTAAACCTAATGGACTTCAGGGTCGGAATACATACATAAGCTAGCTGAACTATTCGTCATTCGAAGACTGTATCTCGAAGGGGTAATGAATCTTACGTTGTCAAGACAGTACAGTCTAACGTGGTGAAACATTGTCGCGTTAAAATGGAAGTAGGCTTGGCTTGACTTGGAAGGCAGGGTTGTCAACTGAACACAGCACTTACACTGAAAGCAGGTTTATGCGAACTGAAACGTACACGCTGCACTGACTGACTCTCGGGCAGTGCTCTGCTATTTATACACAAACAGAATGTACAAGAAATTAAGATAGTTAACATAAGAAACATGTAGAACATTCTGGAAATGATAAATGCAAAGAAATAAATTTTTGCCGGTGGCCGGGATCGAACTGAGGACCTTCAGCACCGCTATCGGTGACACTATTCATTGCGCCACTCCGGCAGTCGGTTAATTCGGGGTGTTGCGGCATTGCTCCCTCTCCTGAAAAAACAGCGACCCGCTGTTAGGTTGCCTTTGGATCCAGCTGCAATGTCTTAGATCTTAATCTTGTCATGGGTCCTCTATATGGCAGTTCTGGAGCACCCTTCTGCAGGATTACCGACGACAGACGTTCCTGTCGTCGCTTCATCAGTAACATTACCGTCCTTAGAGTCCTTGAACAAGACGCCATTTTCGCCTATCTGCTCTTCAGGATCATAGTAAGGCTTCATGAGGAGTACTTGAACAATATCCCTTCGTTTTTGTCGTTTCGACGACAGCTCATAATCCTCAACTTCGTATGTGACGTCTGACAGGCAACGTATGACACGATATGGACCAAAGTATCGCTTCAATAACTTTCCTGACAGTCCAACCTTCCGTACAGGGGTAAAAATCCATACCAGATCTCCTTGGCTGTACACAACAGGTCGGCGCTTGTCGTTATACCGCTGACGGTCCTTCTCCTGGGCGTCCAGTGTTCGTATACGAGCCGGTGTCTTGCTTCTTCGACCCTGGTGATGATCTGTTTAATATAGTCATCCTGAGTGTCGTCCGGCTGGAACGGGAACAGCGTGTCCATTGTCTTCTCAGCTTCACGGCCATGGTGCAGGAAATACGGCGTGAAGCATGTGGTGTCTTGTCTTGCAGTATTATAAGCAAATGTCACGACTGGCAGTATTAAATCCGAATCCTTCTGCTCAACATCGACCTACATCGAAAGCATCTCTGCTAACGTCTTGTTAAAACGTTCTGTAAGACCATTTGTCTGAGGATGGTATGCAGTTGTCATTCTGTGGACAATGTCGCACCATCACATTACCTCTGATACTAGTTTTGACTGGAATACTTTTCCACGAACAGATACCATTAAACCTGGTGCTCCATGCTTCAAAATAATGTCTCCTACAAGGAATTTTGCGATCTCTGGAGCTTTTGCAGTCAGCACAGGTTTGGTGACAGTGTAGCGTGGGGGTAGTCGGTGGAGACTATTAGCCATCGGTTATTGGTTGTCGACTTCGGGAACCTCCCTAAAAGGTCGATTACAATTCGGTGTAATGGAGCTTCTGCAGGTGGAATTGGTACGAGATGCCCTGGAGATAATTGCGGCACATGATTCGGTCGCTGGCACTCTTTAAAGTGACTCACATAGTGGTTGACAGATCGGTAGAGACCTTTCCAGTAATACCTGCGTCTAATTCTGTCTAGGATCTTCACGAATCCCAGATGACCGGATACTGGAGAATCGTGGAAATACTTGAGAATAGCTGGCTGGAGATGAGCTGGAACGACCAGTAGCCATTTGGGGCCCAGTGGATCGTAGGTGGTCTTATACAATGTTTCGCTTGTAAGTTGGAACTCTTTATTGGTCAGTTCTCCTTTCTCCAAGGGCTCTATCGTTTTTAATAGCGCTGGATCTTCCCTCTGTTCAGCTGTAACGTCATCTAATTCATTCAGGGCTGAAATTTCATCCATGCTGTTGTGTTCCCCTAATGAATTCCTCGAAAGGCAGTCGTCATCCTTGTGTTTGCGTCCGTTCTTGAATACCACTGTGACATTGTACTCTTGGAGTCTTGGTGCTCATCTTGCAATTCGACCTGATGGATCCTTCAAGTTAGTCAGCCAACACAAAGAATGGTGGTCTGTCACGACGGTGAATGATTTGCCAAATAAATACGGCCGGAACTTGTTGATAGCCGAGATAACTGCGAGACATTCTTTCTCTGGTGTAGTTTATCTCGGACTTCGAGAGTACTCTTGATGGGTAGGCTATCACCTTTTCAGCGCCTTCCTGAACTTGTACAAGCACTGCACTAATACCATAACCACTGGCGTCTGTGTGAAATTCAGTTTCCGCATTCTCGCCGTACAAGGCTAGAATTGGCGCGGAAGTTAGAGCCTCCTTACGTGCCCGAAAAACGATTTCTCTTGTCTCCTCCCATAAAACTTGGCGTCTCCCTGTAGAAGTTCTTGCAACGGACGTGCCTTGTTACAAAATCCTTTTATGAAACGTCGGTGGTATGAGCACAGCCTGAGAAAACTTCTTACATCACGAGTGTGCTGAGGAGTTGGAAATTCTGCGACTGCGCTTACTTTATCTGGATCAGGACGGACACCATCTCCGTTGACTAGGTGCCCCACGATTTTTATCTCTTTGGCGACGAAGAGGCACTTCTTTGGATTGAGGCGGAGACCTGCAGTCTGAACACACTTCAACACAGTTCACAGGCGACTCAGATGTTGTTCAAATGTTCTTGAGAAAGCGACAGTCATCTAAATAGCAAAGACACGTCGTCCACTTAATGTGTCGAAACAAGTTCGAATGTGGCTGGAGCTTTACATAATCCAAATTGCATTACTTTAAATTCATAGAGACCGTCAGGTGTAATAATAGCCATCTTCTCCCTGTCAGCTTCGTCAACCTCGATTTGCCAATAACCTGTCTGTATGTCCATAGTTGAGAAGTATGTAGCTCCTTTCAAGCAGTCTAAGGTGTCATCAATACGCGGCAGTGGGTAGACATCTTTCTTTGTGATACTGTTCAGCCGCCGATAGTCGACACAGAATCGCCACGTGCCATCCTTCTTCTTTACGAGGACCACCGGAGACGACCAAGGACTCTCCGAAGGTTGAATAATGTCATCTCGCAACGGCGGATGGTCCCCAGTATTGATACGGTGCCTTATCGTGGGCCGTTTCGTCTGATTTTTCTCCGGCTGGTGTGTGAATGCACCCGAAAATTGGTGTAGTATAGCTAACACCCGCTGGCGTTGTTCCTTGGCGAGACCGGGCCCTATTGGCAGTTCCACGGTTGTTTCCTCCCACGTGTTGTCTGTATTAACAGCAGAGCACGGGTTTTCGTTGATGACGTCGAGGTCACCGTCCTGGATTTGTTCAGATGTCCCGATACACATTCCTTTGGGGATACGTTGACTGCTCGTGACAATTAGTAATCCAAATCTCGCCTCGACCAGCGGCAGTGCTTATGATAGTCTCACAAAAGAAATTTACAAACCAAATTTGAATACGTACTCAAATATCGTGACATCTTATCGGATTAAAAGAAGGTGGGCACGTGTACAGTATTTTAATTCAGCCAACGACAAATGGATACCGCCTTTGAGTATCACCAGATGTTTAGCTACGTACGACAGTATTCCTACCCCAAAGTTTTTTGGACAAAAAACCTAATGCGAAGACCATGTAGTCTCCACAAAAATTCGATCCCACATAATCAAAGGTCATAGTGACGTAAGTTGAATTTCTCCTCTTAACAGCACCCTAACGTCTAAATGTGTCTACAGCGGATCTGAATCGTGGATCACATTTCTGTAAAACTGTTAGGGTGCGTTCTTGCCACGTGTAATACTTGTTTGGGCTAGTTGTGGTTACTTTAACAGCTTCCCTCGGTCTGGCGTGTTAAAGTTGGTGAGAAGTCTTCGGGACGCAGAGCCTGTCCTCCCCTTGCAAGCCCCCGGCTAGGCTGCAACCTGCACATCTGCCGAGTTGCGGGGCGTAGCGAAGGGGCAGGTGCACAAAATACAAAAGGCTCTTCTCTGGCGTGGGATTGCACACTCGAACTCTCTTCTGATCCACAATCGACTTACTCTCTTCTTTGTCTGAAATTACCGATTTCGTAAGTGCCACAACTCCACTGCATGAGACTCGCTCGGCACCCGTGAATTACTACCACATTTAGCATCATTACAGTGCTATGTGCAAGGGATATAAAATTGATTAAATATTTTTAAATTTCGGGAAGGCTTTTGACACTGTATCTCACAAGCGGCAGATAATAAAATTGCTTATGGAATATCGCCTCAGCTGTGCAACTGGATATGCGATTTCTGTCAGAAAGGACACATGTCCTAGTAACTGACGGAAAGTCGGAATAAAACAGAGGTGATAATTACCTGGCGTTCCCCTAGAAAAGTCAAGATCAAAAATAACTGCAAAAAGATTTATATAGTATATTTACACGGCGCGAAAATTGGCAGTTGACCTTAAATAATGAAAAGTGTGAGGTCCATAAGAGCACTAAAAGAAATCCATTTAACTTCATTTACACGATAAATCAAATCTAAAGGCTATAAATTCAAAGAAATATGCAGGCACTAAAATTACGAACAACTTAATTGGAAAGTACATATACAAAATATCGCAGGGAGAGTCAACACAAAGCCTGCATTGTATTGACAGAACACTTAGTTTCTTTAGTGGCACAATTTGCTTATTATTCTGTCTACATTACACTTGAATATTATCTTCTGGAGTATTGTTATGTAGTGTGGGATCCTCATGAGGTGGCACTGATAGAGAACGTAGAAAAAATTCGGAAAAGAGCAGCTAGATTCGTATTACCGCTATATAGGTGTGTGTGTGTGTGTGTGTGTGTGTGTGTGTGTGTGTGTGTGTGTGTGTGTGTGTGTCACGGGAATGATGTAGACGTTGGGGTGGAAATCACTAAAAGAGTGTCACGGGAATGATGTAGACGTTGGGGTGGAAATCATTAAAAGAAAGGCGCTATTCGTTGCGGCGAGACCTATTTGCGATATTTCCTTCGTCAAGTTTCTCCTCCGAATGCGCTAGCCTATATAGAGAGATATGATCATCATAATAAAATAAATCCGATCGAAAACGGAAAGATCGAAATGCTCCTTTTCCCGCGCGCAATTAGAGAATAGAGCAGTGGATAAATATTAGGAAAGCTGTTCGATGAACCCTCTACATGGAACTTAAATGTATTTGCAGAGTAAAAATGTAGATTAAATTTCTACGATTTATGGAACTGGTAATATTTATACACTGAGGTGAATAAAAAAATCGCACTGTTTTACGGCGCACTTTAGATTTGTAGTTTTACAAGTTTTTGCAATCATTTTGGACCAAAATAATAATGTAAACACTTAAAAAAATTAATAAGTGTGTCTGAAACCCTATGAGGAAAATAAAATTTAGGTAGTGGCGGGTTTTGAACCACTGACCTTGAGCGTCACAGCCCAACGCATTGCCCACTACGCTACGGCCAACACTTACAGGTTGCCTTCTTTAATCTCATACTATTGATGGCCGTTGTTAACCGATGCTAATATGGCATTTGTAGGCACTAGATAATCATTTATCGTACAAAGAACGACGTGTTTTTGTCAATTCTTCAGTGCGCCGTTGCTTTGAAATGACAACGTGTAAGTTAAAATAAGAAAAATCATCAAATACACAACGCAAGATGGGTTATACCAGAGCGAGTTCTGGGCGAGGAATTTCACGTGACATCTGCGAACGGCTGGTTTTCGTTAATTCAGTGGAGGGTGTCAAAACTCTGTTATTTTTGCAAATATCTCTCAAACGATAAGAGATATGAAGAAAAAAAAAACATACGGGAACAAAGCTGTAGGGAATCTTCTCCTCTACAAATTCGGTTATTCAATATTTGCGTCAGATGAACGGTTTATATGCAATTAAAATTACTGTACAAACGGCTTTTTTGGTATTACTAACTTATTTCTTGTCCGAAATATTTGGAAAAAGCAAGGTTCTGGCCTCTGGTAGCCAACAATTATGTCTGTAAAATTTGGTGACGATCGGTTGAACGGTTCGACCTAAAACGTGGGAACACGTTACTGTCAGACAGACATCGTCAAATCGCCGTTATTTTTGCTAATATCTCTGAAACGATACGAGATATGAAATAAACATAATAGAGCGAAATTGTAGAGACTTTTCTCCTCTACAAAGTCGGTTATTCAATTTTCGTGTCAGATGAATGGTTAAGCCGTTATTTTTATTTGAATTTAGAGCTGTAAAAAGACGATCGTAACCTAAAGTGGGCCAAAAAGTGAAAACTTGAGAACAATTCTTGTCTCAATGCTAAAGAGGTCGCTACAAATTAACTAGTACACATTGTGCAAAAACTATTTTTATAGTTACCTGTTTCCCATTTCGGGCCCAGCCTCTTTTCGCGCGCGCTCTTGCGTGCGTGGGTGGGTGGGTGAATGGGTGGGTGCTTGTGCGTGAGTGTTTGAATGTGGTAAGTTGGTCGCACAGTACGTTCTCACTTGCGGGTGGACTGTCTGAATTGTGAGGAGTGTTGAGATCGCTCCATTCTGGTTAACAGCACACTCAAATATTTTTGCGTGATAGGGTCGGTTTTAGACTGGCGTTTTCTGAGGCACATCGAAAACGTATGAGAAGCGAATACATGCGAAAGTGGGTCGTTGAATGACACGGACTTCGCCTCTGACAAAATAACCTGTCCCCCCTCCCCCACAGGGACGGCGGGACTGTTTCGTGAGTACGTGTGTGGCGAGCACGAGGCCCCAAGCTATTGCGTCACTCCTTTTTCGATGCCGCCTTACCTTTTCTCCGCCCCCCACCCCCTGACGCTTTCATCCCCTCCGCCCCTTACTCTCCGCTGCCGGCCCGGTAGCTAGAATACACCCCGAGGTTTTTCCAATGCCTGTTGTAAGAGGCGACTGCGTTCTCTCTTAGTGGCAGAACTTAATGGAATGCGCATCATATGGATAGATTTTGTAATCCCTTTCTTTGGTGTTACACTTACTGTTACGAAAATGAGGTTGGATGGATTGAGACTGAGTCCCTTCAATCACTGAACCAACCATTAAAATTGTGTACAAGAAATGTATTCGCAATTGCGAGTATGAATCAGCGTAGTGTAGCGTGAGAGCACTCGTGGGCAGTAGGCAATGTGTGGCATATGGCTGTTTATGTCGGTTATGGAGCCGTGCTCGGATAGCTTAGGTTACCGCGACCGCTCGCGATAACCAGGAATTCAAGGTTCGAGTCCCGGTCCGTTACAAATCTTCACATGTCACTAATAAATTGTACTTCTAATAATGATTCGTATTCGCAGTTGCGATTACATTTATTGTATTTAATTTGACAGCTGTAGTGTCCGTTCCTTGAGAAATGCACACTTGTTTGTTGATGGAACCGGTGTAAATGTTCATCACTACACGCCGTATTAAAATTATCAGTTCATAACTATGTTCGTCGACGATTACACTCTCCCCTTTTAACCTTGTTCATCAAAATATAGAATTGTGCGCCGAAATTTGGACTTCTACCGCGGTTATTACTCTTACTTGTAGGCACTTCTTTACTTAAGACCAGTGAGCCAGGAATAATGAGGTTAGATTAGATTAGTACTTGTTCCATATATCATGAATACAACACCTCGTAATTATGTGGAACGTGTCAGGTTAATGAAAGGTGTCTTTACAAATTATTACATGGTACAATTTTTTAATTTTCAATTATTTTTTATATTCCAGATTTACTAATTTATATCGAAAAATTCATACATAATTTAGTTTAGGAGTTGCGATTCAGAAATTCTTTTAATTTATTTTTAAATGCTAGTTGGCTGTCAGGCTTTTGATGCTGTTCGGTACGTGACGAAAGACTTTCGTGGTAGCATAATTCACCCCTTTCTGTGCCAAAGCTAGATTTAACCTTGAATAGTGAAGATCATTCTTTCTCATAGTGTTTTAGTTATGTACACTGCTATTGCTTTTGAATTCGGCGGGATTGATAATAAGTTTCATAATTGAAATATATATACTGTGAAGATCCCTAGTTCTTTAAATAAGTGTCTGCAGGATGATCTTGGATGGGCTCCAGCAATTATTGTGATTACACGCTTTTGTACAACGAATACTTTTTTACTGAATGATGAATTACCCCAGAAAATGAAATGCCATTCGAAAGCAGAGAATGAAAATAGGCATAGTAAGCTAATTTACTGAGATGTATATCACCCAAATTTGCAATTACCCTAATAGCATAAGTAGCTGAATTCAAACGTTTCAGCTGATCTTTAATGTGTTTTTTTCCAGTTCAAAATTTTTAGATTTGTGCATTTATGAGGGGTTGAATATTCTACTTTTGCTACAGATTTCTGATCAAAGTCTATATTTATTAATAGTGTCATTCCATTTACTAAATGGAACTGTATGTACTGTAATTTATTAAAATTTAATGATAGTCCATTTGCTGAGAACCACTTAATGATTTTCTGAAATACGTCGTTTACAATTTCTTCAGTTAGTACTTGTTGGTCAAGTGCGATAACTATACTTGTATCATCAGCAGAAAGAAGCAGATGCATGAATATAGAATGGTAAGTCATTAATATATATAAAGAACAGCAAAGGGCCTAAGACCGAACCTGGTGACACCCCATTTTCGATTGTTTTCCAGTTTGAGGAATAAGCTGTTACTTGCATATTATGTGAACTACTTATGTCAACTTTCTGCGCTCTTCCTGTTAGGTATGATTTAAACCATTTTTACCCTGCCGCATTAATACCACAATACTTTATATAGAAGAATTCCATGATTTATAGTTTTATACAATCAAAAGCCTTGGAGTGATCACAAAAAATCTCAACGGGTGATGTCCGGTCATTCAGAGCTTTTAATATTTCACTGGTGAAAGTATATATAGCATTTTCTGTTGAAAAGCCTTTCTAAAAAGCAAACTGACATTTTGTTAGTACTTTATCGTTACCTGTGTGTTATGCTTCTCTAGAATACATTACTTTTTCAGGAATTTTGCATAGGTGTCAGAATTGAGTTCGGGTGGTAGTTGTTGACATCAGCCGGCCGCGGTGACCGAGGAGACTGAGGCGCTCCAGTCATGGTCTGCACGGCCACTACGGTCGGGGGTTCGAATCCCCCCTCGGGCATGGATATTTGTGCCGTCTTTAGTATAAGGTAGTTGATAAGTAGTTTGTAAGTTTAGGGACTGATGACCCCGTAGTTAAGTCCCATAGCCTTTACAAACATTTGTTGACATCAGACGTATCCCCTGGTTTAACGATAGCATATTTCAATCTATCAGGAAAAACATCCTGCTTCAGAGAACTATTACAAGTCTTGAAAGCACTTACTTTTCATTTACATACAACGTTACCTCTGTCACAAATTCCATCTTCACCCTTACTGTTGTAGACAACTGAGGAAAACACGTGTTTCTCGTTTCTAATTTACTTAAATATTTGGCCAAAATTTCAAGCACAATGTTTTGCTCTCTTGATTGTAGGTCGCGTACTCCAACCGCGAAATCTGCCGACATGCCATGTGCTGTGCTTAATTTATCGCCTTAACTGTACTGCGGCTCAAACAGGTGGTTCCTCATTGGCAGTCATACCCACCGGAGGAGTTACGGTTATGAATAATTTGGAAGAGCTCCTAACTCGGGAATCTGTTACGCCTATTAAAATAAACGACGTATGTAGTTAAAAAACCGTAAAACATCCTATAAGCATAAACGCTCCTCCTAAAACGCATGCACGCGCAAGCGCTCTTATTCTCCTCTATTACTCCACACACAAATTAGGTACTGCGGAAGTAAAGACGAGATGATGTGTAATCGTTACGGCACCTCTCTGCTGCGTGTCTCTAAGCGCCACGAGGATGTTCACATTTAACCCGTGCTCTCACATTTTGTAAGCCATTTCGTCTATTACGACGGTTTAATAGTGATGTTGTGTTCATGTGCACTTGTGAAACCGTCGCTTTTATGAATGTTGTATCGGACCTGGCGGTCTAGAGGTAAAATAAATGCCTGGGAACCGCAAGATCTCTCTAACCCCACTCGTATCACGGAGTGTTTCAGCTTCACGAAAGTATCTGTTCCACACAATGGAAATACCCAAGGTAACTTCAGCTGGAAGTCTTGCAACAATCCATCGAGCAAAACGGAAATTATTATTTACGCATAGAACCTACGGTATCACGTAGTGTGTTTTATTCGCCTTACTATTCTTCCACGTGGCTCTAATCTCTCTCCATGGGGTCCCCTTCCGTTCATTGGTCCACTTGGTTGCATATCCCTTCGGAATTTAATTATCTGGTTTTTCTACCCATCTATCTTATGCCTGTAAATCCACCTGTCTAATACTTCATTTGTTTCTAGCTGTTTTTTTTTTTTCTAGGTCCTTCTTCACTTCTTGGATCCGTGGTATGTTCTTCAGCCTTTCCATTTAAGTCGTAACCTGTAGGTCTTGCTGTTGGGAGTCTTTAAACATGTCCACAAAGTTTTTAGCCTTCGTTTCCTCATGTCTGCTGTCGTATTGGATAGTGTCTCTGTTGGTTTTCGTGATTTAAATCTCTACCGTTCCCCGTCTTCCGGTCTTATCCCCCCCCCACCCCCCAATTCTGGGCCAATAAATTTTCTCATCTTTAATTCTTCCTTCATGATGTTTTCCAAATCGCCATTTATATTAAGAGCCAGCGCGTTTCACATCCATACAGAACACTTCAGGTTAGATCACTGTTTTGAAGTGCCGTCGCGTCGGAATGGGTGTGCACTATAAGGTGCCTAACCACATTGCGGAGCCGCTCCCGTCGGAGGTTGGAGACCTTCCTCGTGTGTGTGTGTGTGTGTGTGTGTGTGTGTGTGTGTGTGTGTGTGTGTGTGTGTGTTTGTACACATGCACTTCGTGGTGGTGAATACAGGCTGAAGCATGGAAATAAATTTGTACCAAGACTGCTTCAACGTATAATCATTATTATTGACAATATTGAGACTACATCTGTTACGGGTATATGTAATGCCGTTATTGTTACAATTACTGATATTAGAGAAAGTTACCACTGCCAGCTTTAGCACAGCTAAGAATCTTACAGAAGACAGTATTTGTGTAATGGGCTCGCAATACCTTTAATGTTGCCTCCCATGGTCTACTGAAGGTCAGCGACGTTCAGATGGTAGAGCGAGAGATCTTCATCCCTTATCTCATTTCTAGGAAGGGTAAATAGTAGCGACTAACTTTTCCAGGTCTGTTGCTAATCTTCTTAATTGTTGCAGCTATTTTTTATTTTTACATTCTCTCTTCCCTTAATCTTGTGTTTGAGTGGATGACAATCTACTGGCAGAAAGAAGCGTTAAACAGAGACGCGAGATGGGAACACGGCCTTACGAAGCGTTCTTGTACGTTCTGCAAGTTTATTTTTATTTCTTTATTCGGTTTTTGCTTCACAAGGCAGTCTTCAGACTCTGCTGTCCTGTCAAAGAAGTTTATATCAATATAGACTTAAGAGATATTTTACTTGTCCATACTTAGATTAAAGCACTTAGTAAAATACCATCTTTGACTCTACTGTGGCAGTACAGTTACAGTGTAAAAAAATTAAACCATTATAAATTTATATGCAGGACGGGGCGGCGATAAAACAAACTGGAAAATATAGTTCATAACATTTAAAAAAAATAACCATTGTGATAATACTCGACGAATAAAGAGAATTTTAGATAGCTTTTACATACAGTTGTAGACACAGAATGATTGGGGCAGTTATTTAACATGAATTACATGTTATCGTTGCTAACTACTCCTGATATTGTGTCCTTAGTTGTTTGTAAAAGCATATATAAAATATGATTCGGCATTCTTGTCGAGTAATTTATTTATCAGAATGGTTAATTCTTTAAAATGATATTCACGTCGATTTTACAGTTTGTTCCTTTATTGCCGCTCCCTCCTGTATATTTATAATTGTTTATTTTTTACATTTTAACTCTACTGCCACAGTAGAACCTAAGATGCCATTTTACTGTGTGTGTGTAAGTGTAAACGAATAACATATCTTCAAAGTCTGTATCAATATAATGTAACTTCTTTGACAAGAAAGTGAAGTCTGAAAGTGGCGTTGTAAGCCGAAAACAGTCCAATGAGATAAAAAACAAACTTGAAGAACATACACAACATTGTGATTAAATTTAGCCTTTAGTAGTCAACCTAGCACATTGACAGCGTTCATACATATGTTTTCACCATACTTGTGCATGCTGCTCACGGAGGTTTTTAATTTATTTATTCTTATTTCTTCATGTATGCACTGTGTGGTCCCAGGAAACCTTGTCACATTTCGCGTGATAGTTGTAGCATCCTACCCAGCTTAGTAAGCGTGAGAGGTACTGTTCCACTAGTAATGATGATGAATAGATAGTTATTTCAAAGAAAACATTGTTGAATAATTTGAACACTAAGTCGAAGAGACGTGATCGTAAAATTTCTGACACTGGGTTTTAGTCTCTTGGTGACTATACTGCAAAACCGATACGAAATTATCCAAATTAATGTAATAGGAATATACATATTGAGGTAGAAATTTGGCAAGATGTTTTTCTAGGTGCTTCTCTGAAATCAATAAATATTTACAATTAATTTTTTTTTCTCCATGTGTGAAGGCTAGTCTTCGGAACCTAGTTTAGGGTATCGTCAGGAGTGCTCCAAATAAATGGGAAAAGACCGTTTTTGTTTTCCTGTATAAATTGATATGACGAATAGGTTGAGCAGCTGTTTGATGACGACTCCTTGTTATACAGCAAAGCATTATTGTAGAGTACTGAAAAAGGATAGCCGCCGGTGGAGTAGCCGAGCGGCCTAAAGCGTCTCGCTGCGGAGCGCTCGGTTGCTCGCCGTGGAGGTTCGAGTCCTCCCTGGGGCATGGGTGTGTGTGTGTGTGTGTGTGTGTGTGTGTGTGTGTGTGTGTGTGTGTGTGTGTGTGTGTGTGTGTGTGTGTGTGTTGTCCTTAGGTTAGTTTACCTAGGTTTAAGCAGTTTGTAAGCTACGGACTGACGACCAATCACTTTGGTCCGATAGATTTACAAACATTTGAACATTTTTTTTGAAAAAGGATACAGGATGATGGGCGGAATTTCCTTTTGGTGCGATGAATCGCGGTTATAAATGCAGGGAAGTGACGTCAGTGCAGGAAGAACATTCCTGTAATGTTCGAATACGTATTAGTGGCGAGCTCTTTAACGTAATTGCGTAAACTAAATATTTTGACGTATTGTTGCAAAGCGACAGGAAATGGAACAAGCACGTGAGCTCGGCATTAGGAGAGGCTATTATTGAGAGAATTCTAGGAGAGTGCAGCTCAGCTGTAACGGAGGATACGTGTAGAGCGTGGTCGAGCCGCGGTGGAGTAGCTGAGCGGTCCAAAGCGTCTCTGCGGAGCGCGCGGTTGCTCGCCGTCGGAGGTTCGAGTTCTTCCTGGGGCGCGCGCGCGCACTTGTGCGTGTGCGCGTTTTGTATTTTTTCTTGTTCTAATTACTACAACTTCGTTATGTCTACAGAAGAAAAATAAGAATAAAAAAAGGCAGTACTTCATTGAAGGGAAATGTTGTAAGCTACAGCTTCTGCGCTTGAGTTATAGCTTCCATTGTGTCAGACTACAGACAGGGGCGTTAGGAATTCAATACCCAGTCGGTTAACACGCTGGCTGCCGTGTGGCCGGCGGCTGCCGAAGCAGGCAGCACTGTTTCTTACAGCTTCACCTGCTTCCCCGCAAAGCATCGGACATAATTATTGTCCTAAAGAATAGATACCATTTATATAATAGTATGTATGCCTCACAGGCAAATGACAACTTCAGTGATGATGAAAAATTAAATCCGGTTCCTTGCGGGAATACAAATTAACCTACAAACAAGTGGAATAATTGATAAGGGAAATATACTACAGGAGTGTGGAATAAATTGAAAATTTAAGATTAATGGTTAAGGCGACCGCTTGTCCAAAGCGGAAAATCTGGGTAAGAGTCCCAGCACGGCACAAATTCTTCAACTTGGCCGTTAAATTTAATTCAACGCCCTGATCAGCCGTCAAGTTGAAATGTTTCTGATTCGTAAATATATGGCTGTTAATGTTAACCAGTTGAGTCTATTATTCCGAACAGGTCTGAAAGAACAGACACTCATTCTTCATGAGTAATTGCTTTGTCAGTATTACTTACATCGTATGAAAGCCTGCGTCCAAAAGAGCACCACGCCACACTACAGCTCTGCACATTGGTTATAAAACAAAGGGCTCAAGAACCGCATCTCATAGATAGTATTTTATTTGCTGACTAGGCGGGTTTAACGCAGGGCTCCACGATATATTACCACAATAATCACTTGTGGGCGCATGTATATTCGCCAAACGATTGTGAAAGAAGAAACTGTGTGTGACAGCCCGAACGAGGTTTCGCAGCTAACACAATTGACTCGCCTTTGAAAGGACGGTGGTTCAAATCCGCTTCCGGCCATTCTCATTTAGGTTTTCCTTGATTTCCCTAAATCAATCCAGGTATCGAGATGATAAAGCAGATGAGCATTCAGATCGTGTGATCCGGCCATAAGAAATCCACACGGCGATCGCTTCTGATGAGTCAGGCGAGAGAGAGAGAGGATCAAATTACAAAGACCTGTTAAACGTAATTACACTAAACTACCCTATTCACTTAAGTCATCCTACGCAGTCGACTTACTCGCTTATCCGATGCAAGTTGCAAACTTCTGCCGCTAGAGGGCTCCGAATTGTAGCGTGTCACATGGCGATTTGTACCCTAAGCATGTCGGTGCGTGATAAATCACGAATTGGAAGAGTTCTTCCACACATTAAGCACTCTCACTTTCAGAATAATGTCAGACGACACAAGAGTCTCTACAATAACAGCTTTCCATTCAGTCATCCATTATCGTCCATTCTGTCCTAACTTGGCCATATCTGATTTTTCATCTGTTTCCATAGCACCTGCAAAGAAATCACATTGACAGAGAAGAAGCATGAAGACCCGCTCGGTTAGCCGTGCGGTCTGACGCACCGCTTACCGAGACGGGGATCTGTACCGGCCCCGGTTCGAATACGCCCGGCGGTTTAATGAAGGGGGTCGGAGTGTCGGCCAGCCTGGGTGTGGTTTTTAGGCTGTTTTCCACATCCCCATAGGTGAATACTGGGCTGGTACCCAAGCTCTGCATCAGCACACGATTCGCAAAAATTTCGTAACACTTTACACTTTCACACATATAACACTATAAGCAGACGTATGAGATACCCATTTCCTCCCGGCGGGCATGGGGTGCCGACAGGTAGGGCATCCGGACACCCCGTAAATATTACAAGCATGCAAGAAATCTCCTGTGTTGGAATTAACATGTTTTCCGATAGCAACGATCATGTGAAACCCAGCTCCTGCTACACTTCCACAAGACTCAGAGGGCAGTACATACAGGCTGCCACATAGATGTGGAATTTCTTGACTTTCGTGAGGTGTTGGATAAGTTTCCGCAACGTCCTCGGATACGCAAAATGTGGGCATGTGAAATATGAGAGCGACTTTGTAACTGGATTGAAGAGTTTCTAACCAACAGGACGCAGCATGTCATTCTCAAAGGGGAGAGGTCTTCAGACGTGACTGTGATGTCTGGCGTGCCTGAAATGTTCAAATGTTTGTAAAGCTTATGGGACTTAACTACGGGGTCATCAGTCCCTAAACTTACAAACTACTTATGAACTAGCTAATCCTAAGGACGGCACAAATATCCATGCCCGAGGGGGGATTCGAACCCCCGACCGTAGTGGCCGTGCAGACCGTGACTGGAGACACACACACACACACACACACACACACACACACACACACACACACACACACGTGTTGCGTCATCTTCGTTTAAAGACTTCCTAATCTCTTGGCGGTGAATGTTTATGTTGCATCAAGAACACATCGTTAGGTCGATTTTGTACATTTTATGTATGGATGTTGGGGCCTCGGCCGTATATACAGGGTGTCCCAGCTATCTTGTCCACCCAAAATATCTCTGGAACAATAACAGCTATCGGAAAACGACTTTCCCCGGTATCAATGTACGGCTGGGGCTCATAAATGTACATATTTGGAAACATTATAAAAAGAAAGCAAATGTGTTAAAAACACAAACTTATGTTTTTTTTAAATGCAAACCCTATATTTTTTCTTCAGCAATCCATAGCATGACAAATCACATAAACAATGGCGTTGATTGCATCGCAATATTCCAATTACATCCCGAGATATTACGACGCGAAGTTGACGCTTGAAAAAACCGAAATGAAATTAATGAAAACAATACATGACACCGCCGTCAGCTGTAATTTCATATTGTCATTTACTGGCATCCAGTTTCGATAGATGACGCCATCATCATCGGGCCCTTAAAATAGGGCAAACTGTATTTTGCTGCATTAAAAAACAAAAACAATTGGAGTCGCACAATCATGGAACCTAACAGTAAGGAGTATCAAAATGTTCCAATGTTTGTAATTATGTGGGACCAAACGACGTTGGTCATCAGTCCCTAGTCTTACAAACTACTTAAAATAAGTTAAACTAACCTGAGGACAAAACACACACACACACACACACACACACACACACACACACACATGCCCGAGGGAGGATTCGAATCTCCGACGCGGGAGGCCCCGCGATGCGTAACGTGGCGCTCCAGACCGCTCGGCTACTCCCGCGCGCGGCCAAGGAGGATCAACAGGTACTGTTCATCCTCCTTACTGTTATGTTCCACGATTCTGCGACACCAGTTGTTTTTGTTGTTTTTTAATGTAGCAAAATGCAGTTTACCCTATTTTAAGAGCCTGATGATGATGGCTTGGTCTATCGAAACTGGTTGCTAGTAAATGACAATATGAAAACAGCTGACGGTCGTGTTATTGGTTTCCATTACATCGTTAGGTCGTCCGGAGCTGTCACTCAACCCGCACAAATATGTAAAGAACGTGGTATGAGCAGTGACAATGCGACCGAGTGGCTAAGACGGCTAATCAGTTCGTCATAACACCAGGAAGGAAGTACGCTGCTTGTGCTGACTGCGAGTCAGTTCCGCAGTTTGATCACATCCGCATTGGTACACGAATCGAAGGAAGTTTCCAGACGTCTCGGAGAGAACTAAGGCGATGTTCTTCGGACATGGAGGAGGTAAAGCGATAGAGGAAGTGCCGATGACTTGACTCGCTGTGGCCGACCAGAGGCTGATGACTGCTACTTGCGGATTTCAGCTCGGAGGAACACTGAAAGCAACGCCACCATGCTGAATGATGATTTTCGTGCAGACAAAGGACGTTGTTCGTAAACGCTACGTAATAAGCTGCATGGCTTGAAACTTCAGCTGTCCCTGGCTTGTGACACGTAGACAGCATGCGGCGCGGAACAGATGGCCGCAACAGCGTGCTGAATCAGCACCCCCTATAGAAGAAAGCCTGCGCACGACGTCACAACATGGCGGTGGTGAGAGGCTTAGAGCCGGCCGCGGTGGCCGAGGGGACTGAGGCGCTCCAGTCACGGTCTGCACGGCCACTACGGTCGGGGGTTCGAATCCCCCCTCGGGCATGGATATTTGTGCCGTCCTTAGTTGTAGGTAGTTCACAAGTAGTTTGTAAGTTTAGGGACTGATGACCCCGTAGTTAAGTCCCATAAGCTTAACAAACATTTGAACATTTGAGAGGCTTAGATTCCTCTGAAAGATTGTAAACATTAGCAGTGCACGCTGTTTATAGTGCATTCTTTCGTTCAGGAGTGTATTTATTACGTAAATTGGTGTTGTGTACGGGGTGATCGCTACGCTGGACGATTCGTGTGTGTGAGAACAACGTGTGATCTATTTTTTACTGACAAAATGCCGTTTGGCTGTTCTGTGCCGCAATGTAGAGGAAATTACGACTGTGGCCCAAACGTTACCGTCTTTAAACGTCCGGAGAAGAATAAGCTAATGGGGGTGGTTGCGTAAATAAAATGAATCGCAATATCCAACGGTAAACAGTCATGACTTAAAACACTCTTATAAGGTTAAACAAAAACGAAAACTTACTCATTAACTTGAATAAGGAGCCAAATTATCCATTTCTTCTTCTCCGGACGTTTAAAGACCGTAACTTTTGGGCCACAATCGTAATTTCCTCTACATTTCGGTACAGAACAGCCAAACGGCATTTTGTCAGTAAAAAAGAGATCACACGTTGTTCTCACACACACAAATCGTCCAGCGTAGCGATCACACCGTACACAATACCAATTTACGTAATAAATACACTCCTGAACGAAAGAATGCACTATAAACAGCGTGCACTGCTAATGTTTACAATCTTTCAGAGGACTCTAAGCCTCTCACCGCCGCCATGTTGTGACGTCGAACGCAGGCTTTCTTCTATAGGGGGTGCTGGCTGAATGGACTCTTCAGAAGATGAGATTTCACTGATGGCTCAAAGACAGACCAGCATGTTAGGTGTGCCTTTGTGCTTGGCAACGCCTCGTTTAAATATCGTCTCCCTGAGTGGAGTTCCAATTTTACAGCTGAGCCGTATGCATTATATCAAGCCACCCAATACGTCCGGCGAAACTCGCTCAATAAGAGTGTCATCTGCTCGGAGTCTCTGAGTGCTCTTTTTGAGCCTCCGCACGCTATATCCTTTCCATCCCCTGGTACAAAGCATCCGCAATTGTCTTACCTCTCTTTCAGCGAGCGGAACTATTGTGACGATTCTGTGGGTCCCTGGCCACGTGGGAGTGTTGGGGAATGATTCTGCGTATACGGCTGCCTAGGAGGCAGTTCTCCTCCCTCGGCTGTCTACCTTTTCTACTACCTCTGATGACCTTAGTACTGGCGTCTCCCGGCGTATCATGTCACGTTGGTTTTTACATTGGTCATCCCTGTCAGGGAACAAATTGCGAGCCATTAAACCTGTGCCTGATCTTTGGTCAACGTCATCTCGACCCTCTCGCCGAGAGGAGATAATCCTTGCTCGGCTTCGTATTGGCCACTGCCGTTATAGCCACCAGTATTTACTTCGTGGTGATCCTGCTCCCTTATGTGAACACTGTGATGAACCTTTTACTGTGTACCACCTTTTAGTGCAATGTCCGTTTTTTAATCGTGTACGTCATGATCTATGTTTCCCATTTGAAATGTCTGATATTTTAGCTGATGATATGCATTCTGCTGACCGTGTTTTACTTTTTATACATCGTGCAAATATGGCGAAAGAAATTTAAGTTCTAACCCCGGTTAGATTTTTCTATGGGCAGTGTTGGGCGCTAATGACCTAAGTAGTTTTGCGCCCTAAAAAAACACTGAGACTCGCATCTGCCTGGAACTAGACAATCGTGGGAGACGTTTTTGGAGGCTGCGTGGTCAGCCTGAACGTCTTGGACACACCTTACAGCGAGTGGTGGTCCGCTCATGTTTTGCGGTGGTGGTACGTGGGGGCCACTGGTGGTCATGGAACGCAACCAAACGTTTATACGATACTGTGATGACATCCTCCAACGTATAGTGCAACCGTATTGGCAGCATTTCGGCGAGGGATTAGTTTTAATGGACGACAATTCTCGTGGTCATCGTGTGCGTCTTGTGACTTCATTCAAAATGTTCAGATGTTTGTAAAGCTTATCGGACTTAACTGCACGGTCATCAGTCCCTAAACTTACAAAACTACTTACGAACGAAATTACACTAAAGACGACATAAATATCCATGCCCGAGGGAGGATTCGAACCTCCGACGCGGGAGCCCGCTCGGCTGAATGCATTCCTTCATGATATGGACATCGCATTGTTAGAGTTACCCTCATGTTTTCCAGACATGAACCCAATCGCACAAGCTTGAGATACATTGAAAAGGACTGTTTTTGGACGAGACACGTACCAATCAGTCCGAGATCTACACCGAATCCTTTGATGCTGTTGTGGACAGCATGCTACGACGGATACGAGCGTGCATCAGTGCAAGAGCACGTGTTACCGGGTGTTAGTGATGCTTGTGTGCTGCAATCTGCAACACAATTTCACAATGTCTAAGTCACTCTCGCACAACTTCTCAAGTTCTGTTTTCATCAGCAATAAAGAGAACTGAAATGCTGTGTTTGTTTCTATAACATTATGTGAAGGGTCATGAACCTCTAGAATCGTGGTGATGCAACACTTTTCTTGATATATGTTTCTAATGATACCGTAGATAACGTAGGAAATTCATTGAGGTTTATTGAGGAGGATGCTGTAGTATTTCGAGAAGTCGCAACACGGGAAAAGTGTAGCGAAATGCAGGGGGATCTGCAGGGTATCGACGCATAGTACAGGGAATGGCAATTGAGCCTCAACATAAACAACGTAAATTGTTGTGTGTACATAGAAAGATGCTGTATTATACCTGTACCCAGCAGGAGGGCAAACATTGGAAGCAGTTACTTCCATAGAATGTATGTAGGGGTAGACATAAGCAGCGATGGAACACCATATAAAATTAATCGTGAGTAAGACAGATGCAGACAGATTCGTTTGAAGAATCCTCAGGAAGTGTAGATCGTCAACAAAAGAACTAGGTTGCAAAACACTAGCACGTCGGACGCTTGAGCATTGTTCATCAGTGTGGGATCCGTACGAGATAGAGTTGATAGAAGACATCGAGAAGATCCAACGGAAAGTAACATTCTCCGTTACAGGCTTAATAAGCGCGAAGCGTCACGGACTACAGTGACAGCGCTGTAAGAGAGACGTTCTGTATCGCTTTTACGCCCTTACGTGAAAGTTCAGAGTGCATATGCTTCCTAAAGATCCAGCCAATATATTGCTTCCTACTACGCTTATCTCAGGAAAAGACCACAAAGGTAAGATGAGAGCTCACACACGGAGGCCTATCACTAATGGGTTTTTCCGCGAACCAACGCGACTGGAATAGAAGGGAATGACGATGATAAGCACCATAGCTTGTGATGCATGGATGTAGAAGCAGAAGTGAGGTTCTGGCTCCGTCGACGTCCTGCAGTGACGGTATCAATAAAATGGTATCTCTTCGTTGGAATTAGTTAGTCCTCAGAGTAATTTTATCGAGAAATATTTATACATGATTAACATCCTATCTAATATATAAAGCAGAGTGTCCGTATGTTTGTACGTGTTGCATACAAATCTAAAGTTTTGTTCCAATCTTTATGAAATTTTGTACACGTAAGCTTCAATCCTTGAGGACGATCGCCGTAAGTGTAAGAATCACATACGATCTACAGTTGACGAGATATGACGTCATAAACAATGAGATGCGCGAAAAACCGCTGCATTTTGCGACAATACTGCTCATTTTCTCCTAAACCATTGGACCGATTTCAACCAAATTTGGTGCACACATTCCTTACCGTGAGATACAATTGATGTAGGGTTAAGAATCATATACGACACAAGGTTCAAAAGTCCGCCGTCTCAACTCTATCCACCATCGGGGATTACGTCTGGCGACCGGTGCATTTTATACCAGCCCTGTTGAAAGTCTGTATGCCGAGGCTGCTGTATTACCCGTGACCACTCGGCGTGACATACTCTTGTGTCGGTACGCATGCCGCCTGCGGTCGATGCCCAACCATCCATCTTACTGATTATTTTTTGACGACTCACTCGATCGCCAATATCAGTTGTCGGCGATAGCCTTACTTCCACCTGGAGTTCGGTTTCGCCGCCTGCTACAGCGGCTCGATTTTACCCTTCCTTCCACCTATCGGTTGAGCGAAAGCCCATTGCCACCGTGGCATCAGGACCAGGTTCACACTCACCTTGAACTTAGTTCGCTCCCCAGGGAGAGCACTCCGGATTTGGTATACCGCTCGAGGCTTGTCGAACTCCGTTCGCAGTTAGATAATGCCATATTTATTTACACTGATGGTTCCAAGAGCACTGCCGGTGTCGGATCTGCCTTCGTCGTCGGGGACAACCGTTTCCAATACAAGCTCCCTGACCGGTGCTCGAATTTCACGGCTGACCTTTTTGCCCTCCACCAGGCCGTTTTGTATACCTGCCGCCACCGCCAACCTTTCTATCCCATATGTTCGGACTGCCTTAGTGCCCTGCAGAGTCGTAAGGACCCTTTGTCGAACCATCCTCTCGTGTATCGGATCCAACGCTCCCTCCAGTTGCTAGCAGATGACAGCTGTCGCGTTTCTTTCCTGTGGGTCCCTGGCCACGTGGGTGTGCCCGGGAATGAGACCGCCGACATAGCAGCCAAGGCCGCAGCTCTTTTGCCTCACATGGCTACCTTCTGCGTCCCATCGGACGATGTGTCGTCATGGCACAGTGCGTGGTTTTCACTATACAACAATAAATTGAGAACTGTAAAACCGATCCCGACCGCTTGGAGGACCTCCTCACGCCCCTCTCGGCGAGAGGAGGTCATCCTGGCCCGTTGCGGATCGGTCACTGCCGTTTCAGCCACCGTCACTTGCTATCCGCCAACCCTGCACCGCTGTGCTCCTGCGGTGAACTGCTGACAGTGCGACATGTTTTACTGTCTTGTGTTCATTTTAATCATCTCCGTGTAGCCCTTCACTTTCCGTCTACTCTGGAGGAAATTTTAGCTGATGACACATGAGCAGCTGCTCGAGTTTTGCGTTTTATCAACTTGGCCAACTTATCGAAGGATATTTAACCCCTTTAATTGTCTTTTATCTTTCGTTTTTAGCCTCTTCTTGATGTTCTAACTGGCGGTTGCCAATTTTTTTTTTGAGATGTAGCGGATCTCTGCTCTTGTCTGGGCGCTAATGACCGTAGCAGTTGTGCGCCCTGAAACCACAAAAAAAAAAAAAAAAAAAAAAAAAAGAAAAACAAAAAAAAAAAGTTCAAAAGATATTACGTCATAACCAACAGAAACCGCAAAAAATGCCATATAATGCGGCGAGACTTTCGAAATACACTGTATGAGAATGACAGTATTAGCAACTTGCAACAAACTTTAAACATAATTTCAAACCTTTATTCAATTTTTTCTCGCTGGCAACCATAGTAAAATGATGAAAGGAAAAAAGTTTCTCGCGTACTACTTTTCCGCTGTTTATCGAGTAAAACTATGAACACTACAAATTGTAGCGACAGGAAATTTTACAGACAGTATACATATATATAGTTGAATGTACCTTCTAAATTGTATCAGAGTACGACATGTAGTTCGAGATATGAGCACATAAACAGTAACGTTCATGGGAAACCGTCTCATCATGCACCAAGTTTTAATCTATTACTTCATTACTATTAATTGTATTCCCAAGAGATTTTGCATATAGTCCTTATACAAATGAATATATGCCTGAAAAATGGCAGGAATAAATAAATAAATACCCGGGCAACGCCGGGTTTTCAGCTAGTACATATTACAAATGCGGAAGTCCGTACGTTTATTACCGCATCACGCAAAAACTGCAGCACTGATTTGCATGAAATTTCTCTTGAATTAACACACAGGCTACTTTTAAAAATGGATATTACAAGTTTATATATAAAGAGGAGTTCGTTACAACCGTAAAAAGCTCCTAATACATCAGCGGAAGAAGCAACTTTCTAATAAGTGTGGAAAGTGGGAGGCGAGGCACTGACGGAAGTAAAGTTGTGGGGCGGCATCGTGAGTCGTTTCGGGATAGCTCAGTCGGTAGAGCGCTTGCCCGCGAAAGGCAAAGGTCCCAGGTTAGAGTCCCGGTTCCGGCACACAATTTTAATCTGCCAGGAATTTCAGCTTTCTAAGGTTCGGAATAGCTGAGCGGTTAGTCATTTCGTTTTGTGAGTGAGTGGTGTCGAACGCTGGTTCGTGTCCTGCTGCATTTTTGTTTTGTCATCTTTTTACTTTTACTTTTGCAAAAGATTCTGGGGTACTATCATTAGCCGCAGTGGAATTAGTTTGTTCTATGTGAAAAATCTAAGAACTGTCACAAAGTTTCAGCCTTGCAAGGATTGGCCAAACGTAACAACTGTGTTACACCGCTCGCTTTTAGTTTCGACCGCTTGGTCAAGCGTTACCGCACAATCATCTGAATTTAGAGAGGTTCAACCATAAAGCATATTCTGTGCGATGTAAAAATAGGTTGGCGACCCTGTTTGTTATACATGTATAGTCAAATTATCTCCAGTGAGCCGCGGCGGAGTTGCCGAGCGCATTAAGGCGCTATGCTCAGATGCGACAGGCCGCTCCCCGTCGAGGGTTCGAATCCTGGATGTTTGTGCTGTCTTTAGTATAAGTTAGTTCATAAGTAGTTTGTGAGTTTAGGGCTGATGACCCCGCAGTTAAGTCCCTTAAGCTTAACAAACATTTAAACATCTATCTCCGGTGATAAGACACCAGTCACTGCGTGCACATTTTTAAACATCTGTATCGTGAAGAATAGCCTTACAGTTTTTTAATTTTGTAATATTTTCATGTAATGTATAACTTAATGCTAAAGGTAGGTACTTACTGTCACAAAGAAGGTGCATTGCTTTTGGTTAACACACCTATAGCAAACTTGGAATGAGTTTAACAAATTAGGGGTAACTTGTTAATCAGATATTTAAATATTTCTTTAGTCTTGTTGTTTGGTGTGGTATCTGCAACTGCAACCGAATATCGCCCGAGGTGGTACTACTACTCGAATTCTGCCTGAATAGAAATCTGCGAGGAGGGTAATTGAACTGCTTTCTGCACGGCCTCCACCTACCCCTTTTATCCGCATTCGCATCTCTTTTATTCCCATCCGCGATATTAAAATTTTTTAAACCCCTCTAATCCTTTGTGTGCACCTAAGCTCTGACGGGAGGCTTGAGTTCGACGTGGATTTTCATCTGCTGGAGATTGACCTCATAGAGGGCCATCATGTAAACATCTTCACGCAACCCGTTATATCCGGATATATTCCACTAGCTCTACTCCAGTGTCGTGATGATTAAAACCGTTTCTGCGAATTTTTATGTTCTATTTCCGAAATATTGGGAAGCCAAAAGACGTTGGCACACATTGCAATGTGGTTCCTATTCCTGTGTAGTGATGAATTACGGTGTCCGAATTAATTTAAATAGAATATTACAAACGCCTAAACGAGGAAATAACGATAACATAGGGTTGTGCCTCGTTTCCATTCTCTCTCGTGCGGGTATATACACTCCTGGCCATTAAAATTGCTACATCGTGAAGATGACGTGCTACAGACGCTAAATTTAACCGACAGGAAGAAGATGCTGTGATATGCAAATTAATAGCTTTTCAGAGCATTTACACAAGGTTGGCGCCGGTGGCGACACCTACAACGTGCTGAAATGAGGAAAGTTTCCAACCGATTTCTCATACACAAACACCAGTTGACCGGCGTTGCAACACCACCTAGAAGACAAGGCCTTACAACAGGCCGTGCCTACGTCACACTTAGAGGCCGCGGCCGCCACCTCACTGGCTGTTGGCTGGGACACGCCCACCACTGCGCAGCGACCGGCCAGTCAGATGGCGGCCGGGGCCTCTAAGTGTGACGTAGGCACGGCCTGTTGTAAGGCCTTGTCTTCTAGGTGGTGTTGGGCGTTGGGCGTTGCCTGGTGAAACGTTGTTCTGATGTCTCGTGTAAGGAGGTCGCGATCCAATGAGTCAACAGAATATGGAATCGGTGGGTTCAGGAGGACAATACGGAACGCCGCGCCGTGCTGGATCCCAACGGCCTCGATCACAAGCAGTCGAGATGACAGGCATCTTATCCGCATGGCTGCAACGGATCGTGCAGCAACGTATCGATCCGTGAGTCAACAGATCGGGACGTTTGCAACAGCATGGACTATCAGCTCGGAAACCATGACTGCGGTTACCCTATACGCTGCGATGGTGTACGCAACGACGAACCTGGGTGCAGGAATGGAAAGTCATTTTTTCGGATGAATCCAGGTTCTGTTTACAGCATCATGATAATCGCATCCGTGTTTGGCGACATCGCGGTGAACATCGGAAGCGTGTATTCGTCATCGCCATACTGGCGTACCACCCGGCGTGTGGTATGGGGTGGCATTGGTTACACGTCTCGGTCACTTCTTGTTCGCATTGACGGCACTTTTAACAGTGGCCGTTAAATTTCAAATGTGTTACGACCCGTGGCTCTACCCTTCATTCGATCCCTGCGAAACCCTGCATTTCAGCAGGATAATGCACGACCTCCTCATGTTGCAGTTACTGTAGGGGCCTTACTGGATACGAAAAATGTTAGACTGCTGCCCTGGCCAGCACATTCACCAGATATCTCACCATTTGAAAACGTCTGGGCAATGGTGGGCGAGCAACTGGCTCGTCTCAATACGCCAGTCACTACTCTTGATGAAGTGTGGTATCGTGTTGAAGCTGCATGGGCATCTGTACCTGTACACGCCATCCAAGCTCTGTTCGACTCAATGCCCAGGCGTATCAAGGCCGTTATTACGGCCAGAGGTGGTTGTTCTGGGTACTGATTTCTCAGGATCTATGCACCCAAATTGCGTGAAAATGTAATCACATGTCAGTTCTAGTATAATATATTTGTCCAATGAATACCCGTTTACCGTCTTCATTTCTTCTTGGTATAGCAATTTTAATGGCCAATAGTGTAGCATTCTGGAGCTTATGCTGTGTGGAAACGCCCAGAATTACCTCGGGAACACAAGTCATATGATGACACATAGGGAGCGCGAATTACCAGTATTGTCATGAAGAAATTACTATCAATAGGAAATTTCCAATTGTTTCCATACGTACAGAATCCCATAAGGATTTTGATACCGTTTACAGAAGCAGCTTCTAATCAAATACTGTGCCAACGGAGTACGGTCTCAGTCCTACGAACGGATTCGTGTTTTCGTGTCATAAAGGTAGCAGAATTCGAAATTTTCATACATATCGACCGTTCATGGGCGTTGATATAAATTCAACGGCAAAGTTGAATATTTGTCATTGACCGGGATTGCAACCTCGATGTCCCGCTTCGGGCCAGCGGTCGCATTAACCAATTAGGCGATCGACGAACGCTTCCCTACCAACCGAAATTCTCACCTTGTTGCACATTACGATCGTAGCGTACTTCCCCTTGCTCACAACCTGTCCTGGATTCCCGCAAGGGATCAAGCATAGTTGTGCAAACCCCTTCAGAAATAGTCATTTGTTTGTTGGGCATATTCACAATTATTGATATGGTGGCTGTTCTTTCGGACATGTCCGAAGTTCGAGTTAGTAAAGCTTTTATGTTGATCAGTTGGCTGATTTTAGGGCACCCATTAAGTTTAGCCGTTCTAAAGTTTGACCACCAGTTATCGGAGCCCTTCACCCGATCGGGTGCCATCATGGCGATCGTTTCACAATGAAATGTCGACGACGACGACGACGACGACGACGACGACGTCAAAGACTATGCCTTTCAGCGTTCAGTCTGGAGCATAGCCACCCTAATAAAATTCCTCCGTGATCCCATAAAAAAGCTGACATTTATGCCTCGTTTGATGTTAACCCTGTTACTTCAAAATCATACATGGCCGGTCCAAGTAGTTTCTTCTTGGTCTACCTCGACTTCTTACACTCTACTGGGCGAACACATGAGACTCGTAAGTAACCTTGCTTCTCCCATTCACGTAACACACCACACCAACTCAGACTATTCGCTATAACTGCTTAATTTATGGTGTTCATTCCCAGTGTTTTCCTTTATTTCCTCATTATGAACATCATGATGCCATTGTTCCTACCTAATAGTACCAGCAATCATCCTTGGTACTTTCGTGTCTGTAACCTCAAGATGAACTCAATTTGCCGTCAACGGTAATGCTGCATGGCAATTTATGTAATGACCTTTAATTGCCTGCAGAAGTTTACCTCCTACACCGTTATCTTGTAGAACTGAAAATAGCTTCCTCATAAGCCTTTTCCCAGACCTATAAAACATGGGTAAAATTCCCTATTCCACTCCTGCACTTCTCCGTTAAATGCCGTAAGCTAAAGATCTGGTTCTGACAGCCTCTGAGAGGCGTAAACCCACACTGATTTTCATCCAACCTGTCTTAAACTAATACTGTAATTTCAACAATACCACACAATATTTTGCCTACAGCCTTTATATCCTCGTGGTTTTCCATACACTGATTATATACAGTACTTGGTATTGGGATGGGGCACAGTACAGCAACAAAAACATTTGGTGAAATCATTGAAGAGAAATTTGGAGAAGTTGAGTCCCTGGGTAAAATGTGGAATGGTTGGTTAGTAATTAAAGTCCCCGGTGCTGCCCAATCAGTATCGTCAAAGAATCCTGCAACGATTGAAGTGTTAGTCTTCACAGACCAACCTTGTTACTTACAAGAGGCTTCGTGCTAAGACTTGATATTTAGTCAAAACCACAGTAAGAAGCAACGTTGGCAGTATGATACTTGCACAGATCCATCGGTCTTTGCAGAACACTTTGCGAAATCTTGAACGTTCTTATTACGCTTCATTCCTACGGCAGAAACGAAACATTGAAGACACCGCCATACATTTCACCCTCCACCAAGATAAACCTAACAACAGAGCGAGATGGCTCGCATTCTGGAGGACGGAACTTCAAACCCGCCTACGGCCATCAGATTTAAGTTCCCCATTGATTCCCTAAATCGTTACGAACCCCGGGATAATTTCTTTGAAAGGGCATGGCCGATTTCTTTTCCCATCCTTAATAAAGAAAATTAGAGTATGTGCCCCGTTCGATGTGATATTGAACCTTAACCTTCCTTTCTGAACCTTAAAATAAACTCTTCACCGACTAAATTCCTTCAGGATTTAGTCATCAAACGATACGTCCCGAGGTCTTGATTAGTTTCACACCTGAAAGTTACCCAAAGGCAGCTTCTACTTACGGTATTTGGCTTAAAGGTATATTTTCCTCACAACTGCAAGATAACATAGTCGTACCTGCTCCTAAGGAAGACAAGAACCTAACATCTGGAGGCAGCTAACAGCGGATTAGCGTAGCCAATGTATCCAAGAGAACAGTATGCCACAGAGTTACGTGATTCACACTCCAGCTCGTCACCATCAATGGACAGATGGGTGGCTGGTCACACCTGCGTTGGATGTCAACTGTTGCTGGGGACCATACACATTCGGTAGCCTATGTTAAACTTCATGCGCCATCCAGTGGGCCTCTGTGTAGGCTGTTTCACATAGTTTCCAATCCTCACCTTCAAAACGGCGGGTTACGCATTTCTCTCGTCTTACCGCAGTACATCCTGACCCAGAGCTTTACTTATGTATGCAGAATCTCGACTTTGTACCACAAAACCATTTCTTAGATGCCTTATATATACACACATACGTATATAAACACAGACAAACACGTGTTTGGGGGGAGGGGTCATTCCGACTGGATTATTGGTGCAGAGTTTATGGCTCGGCGGCTCCTTCCGCACTGAAGCTTTTAAACCCAGTCCATAACTGCGCCGTGCGTCTAGCTACTGTTGCAAGATGTTCAAATGTTTGTAAATCTATGAAGCTTAACTACTGCGATTGTCAGTCCCTAGACGTACAAACTACTTCAACCAACGTACACTAAGCTGACAACACACACCCGTGCATGAGGGAGGACTCGAACCTCTGACGAGGAGCAACCGTGCGCTCCACAGCAAGGTGCCTTAGAGCACTCGGCCATTCCACCGCTGCTCAGACTAATCCTGCAGACAATCTCCTTGTGCCATCCGACATTGCTGACTATCCCACGCACCCTATTGTTTGGATACGAGGGATTTCGACCTCCCAATACCCACCCGAGAGCCCCATATTTCCTCCACGGACTGTGCTACCCGTGTTTTGCCGCCGCCACAGCCTCCCCCACCTGGATGGTTCTCAAGTGACGTATCTGTTCAAAGGTCACGATCGCTCCACGATCTATCGGTGTTTTTCAGGGCGCTGTCATCTCTTACATCGATTGCAGTAAAACTGTGGATCAGATAGTACATCCTTTTACACGTCCTGTCGGTATCGAACGCGGGGTGCGTACAGACACCTTATACTCCTTAAAAACTAATTGTATGAACAAAATACTTCTTAGACGGTCCATATATTATCAAATAAGCGTAGTGCCACAGCTGAATTTTTTTCCGTTGTGTCGTGTCTTTTTTTCTATTGCCGTTGCTACGTGTTGCAAACTCCTGGGATACTACTTGGAGTTTTTCCTTGCTAACACGGTACGCACCCTGCGGGGAACGCCATTGGCTTTAGGAGCATGTATCGTGTTCACGGCAGTGCAGATAAAGGTTAGCGGGACCCTCCATTTTATTCATCGGGACCCCTCCGACCGTATTTTAATATGTACTGACTCAAATGGGCGGTTTGGAGGCTATTGACCGAAGCTATTCTTGCCACACTCTGGTCTCCACTAGCCGTGACCTTCCCGCTAACTTCAGTCGTGCTACCTGCTCAGTTGTCTTTCTCTGGCTTTAAAGTCATGAGGGTATCCAGGAGAAGGAACTGGCCGACAGTTTAGGTGAAGGAGCATTTATTCGCTCACCATTTGCAGTGACGGTCCCGGGTGCGGATTTGCGACTGCAAATCCTCTCTCTGCTCGCTCAAAAATGGAACGGCATCTGGTGGACTACTGCTACAGTCTAACGTTCTATGTCATTTCCACATCGGCCATACCAGGCTAACCCATAGTTCTTTCTCTAACGACACACTTCTTCGATGTGATTGAAGAGGCTTGCAGACAATATTACATGTCTTGGTGGAATGCCCACACCTTTAGGCCCTTCGTGCTAAATATGAACTCAAGTGTTCATTGCCTCATTTTACTGGCGGTCAGTTCACGAATGATTCAACTGATTCTGAGGGTTCTCGGCCTTTCGCCGAGCTTATTGCTACATAGCCGTATATTGTGTGTGTGTGTGTGTGTGTGTGTGTGTGTGTGTGTGTGTTGGTGTGTGTGTGTGTGTGTGTGTGTGTGTGTGTGTGTGTGTGTTTTGTCCTTAGTGTAAAGGCTAGTTTACACGACGACACTAGGTTTCATGCAACTGCGCTACTGGCCAGTGCACATGCGCGGCAGGCGTTCGCGCAACTCGTTGGCGAAACTAAACAGTTTCGGCACCTTCCAACTTTGGCGAAACTGATTGCGCGTGTTTTTAGGTTAGATGAAAACCAATACAGAACAAAACACAACGTAAAGGGGAGGGGGGCAAGGAAGAAATAATACGGTTTTTGAACATATATGCGATGTTTAGGTGTTTGTGCCATTTTAACGATGAAAATTTCAGGAATAAGCAGCGGCGTGTTAGTGCTCTTGAAGCAGTTATTCGTGAATTAAGTATTGATGGGTTGACGATTAGTGAATTGCAGACTAAAGTACATTCAGTTCCCAATAACTATACAAACGAACTATGGCAATTGTGGATTCGAGAACACGGTACAGGTATTGTAGAGATAACTATTTGACAAGAAACGTAATGCAATTTGTAATTTCAGTTCTGGTGACAATGCTTCACGCATAACAGTATCTTGTTTCTTTATTGCATTACTCTCTTTAAAAGGAACGTAAACTACTCTGGTGACATTCTGAGTTGAAAAAATTGTGATCGAAGACCCTAGAAGTTATTTTAATCAGCAACCGATCTGACATCTTCTTTTTAATCCAGTCACAAACCCAAACACGTTTCTTAGTCTTTTTATGTTTAGTCTTATGCAGCGACTTCACACAGAGAAGCAATAGCTCCGCCACAACTTTTACAGCTACCAAAACTTTCATTCTACGCCGACTATGGCACTTACAAAACAACGAAACTGAAGTGTATAGTATTGGCGCCGTGTCTACAGACATACACGAAACCAGTTGCGCGCAACTCATTTCATAAAACGAGTGTTGCAACCTGGTGTCGTCGTGTAGACTAGCCTTAAGTTAGTATGTAAGTCTAGACACTGATGACCATAGCATTTTGGTCAAATAGGTTTACTTTACTCACATTTGAACATTTGGCAAAATCATTCACTAAAATACCTGTGTGGTGCGTATAAATGCGATTGATTCTGAATAATGAAAAGTGAGAGATCATCCACACGAGTCCTAAAACAATCCCATTAAATTTCCATTACGCGCTAAGTCATGCAAATTTAAAGGTCGTCACTTCGACGAAATACGTAGGAGTAACAACTATGAACAAGGTAAAATGGAACGATTAGAAAAGTAATGTTATTGGTAAGGCGAACGAAAGACGTTTCATTGGCAGAAATCTTAAAAGATGCAATGAATACAGTATATAAACTGGTCAAAACAATTACGGGATCAGGTGACATATCATAAACAATAAACATGTGGTAATGTATTTCATACAGATACTGGTTACAGTTGTAATTCGTGTGTGATGCAGTACGACATTTTTCTATCTCATCTCTTCACTTGAAGTTTTCATGGCGTTTACTTAAAGCGAGACACCATAATAGTGAAAGTCAGTCTAGTTGCCCTCAGTCGGCTAGTACAGTAGCACACCTGCGTGGCATGGATAGTAAGGATCAGCTCTTGACAGATATTTGGCCATTCTTCCAAGAGTGCAATATCCAGCTCTGCAACTGTTGTGGGATGCGCTGGTCTGGCTGCAATACGTCTGCCAAGTGCATCCCAGACATGCACAATCGGATTTAAGTCCCGTGAACAGGCTGGCCATTCCAGTCGTTCAATTTCCTCGGTTTCAAGCATGTTGCCCACAAATGCAGCTCTGCGGGGACGAGCGTTATCGTTCACCAGAAGGAACCCATCTCCTTTGGCACCAGCGTAAGGCACAACAAAAGCTCGAAGCAGCTCGTCGCTGTACTTCTGAGTAATCAAAGCACCATTCTGAACGACATACAGTTCCGCACGTCCACCAATCCCGATTTTTGCCCACACCATATCACGGTGGTGTTTCCTGCACGTAAGCAGGGTTGTTCAGACTTTCGCGTTCTCTCCAGATAAAGGAAAAATTGTCCGGCTGAACACAAAATCTTGACTCAACAGAATCCGGCGCCATTCATTACGACTCAAATCGTGTTCCTCTGCCTCGTTTCTGTGGGCTAAACGGTGTCGTGGTTTTAATGGGACACACACCATAGGCCTCCATGCATAGAGGCCACATTCCCGAAGGACTGATTGTGTTGATACTGTACGCTCTATTGCTGCGTGGATGGTGCGTTGCAGCTGAGTTGCACTCAGCCTACTGTTGTAGAGTCTATGGGACATAACTACGGGGTCATCAGTCCCTAAACTTACAGACTACGTATAAACTAGCTTATACTAAAGACGGCACAAACATCCATGCCCGAGGGTGGGATTCGAACCCCCGACCGCAACGGCCGTGCAGACCGTGACTGGCACGCCGCAGACCGCTCGGCCACCGCGGCCAACCCAGCCTCCTGTCTCAACGGGCTGTTAACCGGAGAATACGGTCATCTCTTGCTGAAATTACCCGTGGACGACCTATGCCTTTCCTTCTTTTAACGGTTCCTGTTGTCTGAAATAGCGTCCAGGTGGTGGAAATTTCCCTTTGGAAGACTCTTACAGCTGCAGCCACCTCCCTAGGTGTCTGTCCCGCTTCCAACCTTCCTGTGGCTCTCAGTGACATAGGTTCATGTAAGTGACCTTGTTGTTGCATTGGACTGCCTGCTCACAACACTGTCTGAACCCAACTACCTGTGTAATTCGTTTGGTAAACACAAGTCAACAACAAAACCTTTTGCAGCGACTTTTGTGTTATTACCACTATCTCGGTTGCCGCAAAGTTGTTGACTGCACTCCGTAGAACCGACGGAAGTGCGTCGAACCATTTCAGTTTATTCTGCAGATGACAGTTCTTCGGAACCTATGTCTCTCAACTGATCCCCTAATTATGACCAGTGTACATGCTCTTTCTGTGTTTATTTCTTGAAGGTATTCCATTCTTTCTAAAGCTGAGTGTGTAAATGCGTGTTACTGCTGTGAACTGATCTCTGATAAATGATTATGAATAACTAGCTTAAACCCGCGGCTCCTCTCGCATGTTGGTTGATTATGATAGATAATGCGCGAAACGTCAAATCGATTTTTTTAAAGAGCTGTATTAAAAGAAATTTCTTTTTTACTACTTTGTTTATTTATTCTTATATTTCCTTATTCGTATACTTATCCTTACAGAGAAAGAGCTGAAGACATTGTAGCAGGCATAGACCAAAGATATGGTCTGTGGCATCAAGACATCACGTTTCGCTGTATGTAACCTCCTTGCTATAGAGTCGCAAACGTCATCGTTGGCCTTCAGTCCGAAATTTTTTAATAATTTGACTACTTTCAACCATATCTTCCAGCCCCTTATAGCTATCGGCATGGAACCGCTATGATGTACAACGGGAGACTTTGGACAACAATTCCACACAGACCATTCGTTTGTGTTCTGTAGTTTTCGCTGCAGAGCGAAATATTAACACACACACGTAGAATTTTATATACACCGATAACTTTCCATCCCAATATACTCCACCCATTTATCATTATCAAACCTCATGCAACAATGCAAGCTATAAATCCATTTTCAAGAGTAAATATAATTTTCGAAGAGTAATTATTGTTCCGCATTTCGCGTTATATTCTTCAAATTACTAAATATCTATCAGATCGCTATAAATCCGTGCCTAAAACCTTCCTCAGGTATAAATTAGTAACTGTACAAATATTTAAGTCTCTGCATCTTGTCGTTCGGACGTGATAAGCATACACCGAACAGACATTCACATTAATATATATAGATAAATAGCTATCCGATCGCCATAAAACCGTGCCTAAAGCCTTCCGCGGGTAGACATTAGTAACTGTACAAATTTTTAGCTCTTTATGTCTTGTGTTTCAGACGTGATAAACGTACACCGAACAGACATTCACATTTATAGATATAGATGATTACGAATGTTCCTATCCAAAAACATTAAACCTTTATGTACAGTGTGCGCATAATGAGAACCACAGCATTGTCACAAGACCTGCTAAAACTTGAGTCCCTATTGATTTATCGTACAGTGTTTACAGTTTCTTGATTCTAATCTGTGTGGTATAAGTGATAAGTTCCTGTTTAAATGTGTTGATTAGAACTACAAATCGCAACAACGAAATTTTGAGCCCAATTACGCTGTCTGGGCTCTGGCCTTTTTGTGTTATATTTTTATACTTGCCTGTCTAGGAATACGCAGTGGAGGTACTTATAATTCCGTAAGAAATGTTCTAGTTATCAACTTTCTCACATTATTCAGTTTGGAAATGGTAAAAAATGGACGGCCGTAGGCGGTGTCGCTTTCTTCGCCTCTAGGTGGTCTATGATTGATGTCACCTCTTGCAGTCCTTGCATAGGTTTCCTCTAATTTTCTTGAATCACTACAAGCAACTACTGCAGAGGTTTCCTCCACACACTCGGTCCGCTCACACTGCAGTGTCGCAAGTCGAAAGAAATGCAAGTCAGCTGTCAAAGGAGTCGCAAGGTAGCTCAGGGCTATCCGTATAGTATAGTGGATAACAGTTTCATTACTGTAGTTTGTGTGATGAGATGCCAGATACTGGTGTTTCGTTGTGTAGAGTTAAAACAGGCGGGATACATCGTAAACACGCGAACGCTAAACAATGAAAATTGTTCAGCCCCTATTCAGAGAAATAACAGACCACAATGGAGCGTGCAAGCTATGCTTCTTTCCGTAAATGCAACGGGAAGAAAGTCTATTCTAATCTGTGGCGAGATAAGTTCCATACGCCACGCACATACAGAAATGGCAAAATGTAGTCTAGAAGTAGACATTTGACGGCCATACAATTTGCTGCGACACTGGAGCTTCTGTCTTCATTCTCGTTTATCTTTATCAGTAATAGAAACACAGCTCTTTAAAAAACATGGCTATCTGAGTAAAAAATCTTTTTGGGAAGGAAACTGTTTCGATTTAGAGACTAAATTTCTCTCCTTTGGTCATCCTATACAGCAGTACCATTCGACTTCGAAGGAAAACCTCGGGTACTAGCTCGTTATTCATTCTATAGTAAGGTCCACTTTAAAGTGCTGTGTTAACAAATGTCCAAAATAAACCATTAAATTGGATTGCGAACACCAAATGAAACATGACGCGTCATAGTGTTCACAATGGTTTACACTATCAGGGTCTGAGGCGAACTCCTAAGGAGTTCCGTACAGCCTGGAAGCACTGGATTGTTACTTCATTTATTTTTTTTATTTTTTAACCTATAAAGCATCACACTATCTGCAGCTAAGGGTAGCCGCTTTCACCGTAATCTCCGCGACAGAATTTTTCGCGTCTGGCTATATCTCATCACTTTCCATCAGTTCACCTCATCCCGTTACACTAATAATCTATAAGCATGCACAGGTACCTGCCGCGCGGTCTCAGGCTCCATGTCACGGATTGAGCGGCCGCTGAGGTTAGAGTCGTCCTTACTGTGTGTGTGTGTGTGTGTGTGTGTGTGTGTGTGTGTGTGTGTGTGTGTGTGTAAACGTATTGCTGAGAGTGCCAAGAGAGACTAATTTCTCAAGCAGTAAATGATTCTTCTCAGAAACGTGCTTATTTAAATATAGTCCACTTTGTAAAATGTAACACATTTGCATACGTTGATATCTACTGCTCCCAGACAATGATTTTTCTTTCTTTCTTCTGATGGACATGGTCATTCGCGGAAAATATTTTTCTTGTCATTGTTAAGACTTTCAAATTAGTCTTACTAGAAATAGAACGTGCGACGCCGGCCGCGGTGGCCGAGGGGACTGAGGCGCTTCAGTCACGGTCTGCACGTCCACTACGGTCGGGGGTTCGAATCCCCCCTCGGGCATGGATATTTGTGCGTCCTTAGTTGTAGGTAGTTCATAAGTAGTTTGTAAGTTTAGGGACTGATGACCCCGTAGTTAAGTCCCTTAAGCTTCACAAACATTTGAACTTGCGACCTTACACTCAAAGGGGCCCATTGTTAGGTCTTAACCTGGTTCAAGATAATGTACCATTCCATTTTCAAGGCAGTTACCTTCCTTGTCGTACGAAGATGACTGAATGGTAAAATTACGGTTTTCGCTTTCGGTAAGAAGTTTTAAAATCTCCACCTTATTTATATTTGCTGAGTTTACTAAAAACACAGTGAGTTTCGCCATGGTTCCTTTTGAAACGTCACAGTCTACTTCTGCCAGATCCTTGACCCCACTGACCTTCCGTACTGTCACTGATGTAGACGACGCGATCACTGATCTGTGTCCAATTTACTTCGTGCTCTTAACTGCTACGTTATACGTGAGAATCCCGCCGTTTCTGTTGCCCTCACTTTCCCGCAATCTATACAGATCGTTTAGCTAAAGAGGGCGTTCTTCTCTGATAGGGACAATAGTGTGACCAAAGTTTTCTGCCTATTTAGGGTCACATTTGTGTTCGCTGTTAGTGAAAGTGTTTATTTTACCATAAAGATTTTATTTAAAACTTACTACATTTTTCCTGATTTCTGGTCACAAAATAAGCGCCTTCGACCGTTACGTTATGAAAGTACTCTTTCACTTGTCGTACCACACATTCCCGACTTAAAACGGTACAGCATGTTGGCAGCAAAAGCCGTAAATGCGAGTTTTTCACACCTTAAAGATCTGCGCTGCAGGAATGAAATTAATTAATGCATTCATTCCGGAAAAAAAATAGTCAAAATGCTTTAACCTAAAACAGGACTACTTCGAAAATAAGCGCATTTTGGAGCAAAGTAATAATAATAATAATAATAATAAGTCTTTCATTACTTGCAAAATGCTGCATCTCGCACTGTCAGCCATTTACTTCTCGATTTTAACCGCTTACAAAAATCATTTCGGGATGGTCCGTAACCGTGCGCTAACCGTCGACCTGCAGATTACGGAGGCAAAGTGACGCTGAGGGTTTCTGACAGGTGACGTAAACGGGCGACAAGTTACCTGTGGTGTAGAAGACAGAACAATTCGATTTGTAGGGAGGTTACGAAACCGGAGTGAGCAGCTGTCTGTGGTGAAAGGGGGAGGAGTAGGAGTAGGGAGAGTGGAGGGGGTGGAGGGCGGGCAGGGAGGGGGCCGAGCGCCGAGGTAGCTGTGGTGGTGATGTGTGCGGCGCATTTGACCGCGATGAGGTCTACCGGGCAGTGGGCGTGCGCGTCGTGGCAGCAGCGGCTGGCGCTAGCCGTGCGCTGCGTCCCGCGCCGCCGGAAAGGCAGGAGCTTCTACGGCTCTCGCATCTCCCCGACCAGCAGCGACGCCGAGTCTGACGGCGACTTCGAGGAGATCACGCTCGAGGTTAGCGCACCCTCTCACACGAAGGCTAAGCTACCACCAACTCCTGTGAGTTCTTTCCTACTCCATTTTCTACCTGTAATCCGTCCTCTTTCGTGTTGTTTCAGGTACACCTTCAGCGATTCTAAACCCTAGAAGATCGCGTTCTCTTAACAAGTGAACTTTTTTCATTTATTCTGCTCTTTGTAACGCTTTTCATGTATTTCCTTTTGCAATTTATATTATCTGAAAGCTACATCCTACGTTCCGGTACATCTGCTAGACTCCTAGTCCGAAGGTAGTAATTACTATCATAATGTTAATATACCACCTGGTCTGCTATTTTATTCCATACATTTTCAGTCTTCCTTCTTTAGTAAATTAGGTAAGTAGGGAATATAAAAATACATTCCAGTTTTTTTTTTTTTTCAAATTTTAGGGAAAAGTATATATTCACCACGATAACATTGAACTTATCTCCTCCGTAATCTGCAACTTCCGCGACGGAATATCCGCGCGCATTAAGGCGCCCTGTTGCGGTGCGCACGGCCATTCGCCGTAGAGTCCTCCCTCGGACATGAGTGTTTGTGTTGTCCTTACCATAAGTCAAAGTTAGTGTAACTAGTTTGTAAGCCTAGGGACTAATAACCAACGTAGTCAAGTCCCTTAAATTTACAAACATTTGAACATTTTTTAATCTGCAACTCGACGGCAAGCGCACGGTTACGGTACATTCCAAAATGGTTTTTGTGAGTTGAGTAACATCGAAACGTTCAGTACTTTTTCAAGCAGTGAAAGATTGTTTTGCGTGTCTCGTCATCTTGAGTCCTTAAATTTAGCCCTCTTACCGGTTAATATGTTCTTCTCAGCTCTTATAATACTGTTTTTAGGTATTCGTACCTACTGCAAACATTGTTGCTGACCAGTTTTATGCATATGCAACACTGTTTCTGTAAGGGAGTTGGTAATCCTACTGCTTTCAAAGTCACATCCGCTTTTTTTTTTTTTTTTTTTTTTTTTTGATGAATCCCTGACATTATTTATTAAGCTTAAGATATATGCTTCTCATTCATTTAGATTTCATCGTCTCCACTAACGAACATAGGCATAATGCAATAACTTTCTCATGCTTAATCCAGAAACGAGATGCATATTTACTGGAAAAGTGATGATACATTTTCGAGAATTAAAACGCTCAGAAAAAATTGGAGATTATTGTATGTGTATTGATAAATCTTGGCGAATACTGTGCGTGGAAGAGTATTATGTGCAACCAGTCGTAACCGAGAGAGAGGAAAAAGCCGTTTCGCCGACCTTCACATGTTGATTAGGCACCTGACTGATAAGCGGGAAGTTGCTTAAGCACTGAACCTTTAGGGTACGTTGATGTTCCGCGCTAATGTTCTCTTTCTCGAGACGATGTAATATCTCAATAACGTGAATTAACAGATCTGAGACAAACTGTCTCAACCATGTTACTTGCTGTGGTAAAAATAGCGAAGTGTCAAATTTCATTAGAATTAACAAAATGTACTTTCGTGAATATGAAGCCGTTTCAAGAATGTGAAGTTTTTGAAGCAGCTAAGGATTGGTATGAACAAGGTGATTGATACACGGTTAATCCATGCTCACAACCAATTTGAAATGTCTGCAGAATACAACTCAGCTGCAGCAAAAGTTTATAATGACGACGATAGGTGTTTTAGGGCGCTAAACAGCTAGGTCATAAACGCCCTCCAAACGGTTATACCAGTACTTTGAAGAAGAGTCTAGTCGGATCAAATGTCTGTAAACCTATTGGACCAAACTGGTATGCCAAAGTCCTTAGATTTACAAACTACTTAACGTAACTTATACTGAGGGCAACACACACTCCCGCGCGCCCGAGGTAGGACTCGAATCTCCGTCCAGTCCTCGGCATGACGTCTTAGACCACGCGGCCATTCCGCGTGGCTAATCGGATCGTACATAGATAACTTCGTTAGCGTTTCCCATTAACAATAAATTTAAGGACTGTCATTGGCCCGCATAACCTAGGAGATAGAGGTACTACGGATTGAACTGTAGTTAGTAGTTGATAGTGCTACGCAGTCAAGCCCAACATCCTACAAGTTTACGCCTGGAAGTAACATGGAACAGTAAACAACTTCGTATCTATTCTGAAAACATACCATTGTCAAGGTGAACATGTAGATGGTTTGTACGTCGTGAGATACCGTTCTTGGCAGCTCGAAGGTGTTAAGGCTAGAGGTTCTGCGATATTCTGTTCACCATTATGATACTGAGATTGGTGCACACCTAGTACAGAAAGCTGGCTGAAACCAGAGGTTAATAGCACTGAAATTCTACACTCAGACTAGAAAGTATAACGCAGCGATAGTCAACACTGTATGTGGACGCGTATTTATAGTGACAAAATCCAATCAAATCAGTACAGATCCAGAAAGCGAAGTAATTCAGGTGAAAATCCAGATTAAAAGTGGATCAAACTTAGTTAATAGATGCTTTTATGCATCTTCTGCCTCAACAGCAAAGTAATGGCGGAAAGTCTGAGGGAAAACCTAGAAAATATTTCCCGTGGATTTCCTAGTATTAGATGGAAATTTTTAACTCACCAGATACAGACTAGGAGATTGAAATGTTTTATATGGATGGTAGGGTCACAGAATCAAGTGAAACTGTTCTACGTGCTTCATCCGAAAAACGACTGTGAGCAGTTATACATAGAACCGGGTTTTGGAGATAATATTTTAGATCTGCTGGTGACAAACATATCCGAACGTCCATTCTCAGCACATAACAGGTAATCAAAGAGATCACAAGGCCGTTACAGCATAACTGAACAGATCTGTAAATACGAGTAGGAAGATACTTATTTAGTGAGAATGGTAAGAGATCAGACAACCTTACAGATCAAAACGAAGATTTAATCCCCAGCACTGACAATATTCAGCATCATTGGAAAAATACAAAGAACATGGTACAATTTACTTTATTCAGCTGTGTGTTGAATTGTAAGCCATGGAAAAGACTTTTCGTGGTTGGACAGAAAAGTTTAAAACTGCTACGAAATGAAATAGACCTACACTGACAATTTAAGCACAACCAAACCTCACAGACAAGCAAAAATTAAACGAAGCGAAAACATGCATAAGGAGAGCTATGCGTGTATCGTTCAACGAATTCGAAAGTTATATGTAGAGACTTACCAGAAAATCATAAGTAGTTTTGATAAGTTAAATTAGTAAAAGGATACCATATCGTACGCCGCCAATAAATGTGACACAAGTGAACAATGGCAACATTAGTGAATCTCCCTGTAATTCATGTCTGAAGAGCCACAAAAGCGTCGCATCTCTACACGCAGTTGGTCCGGTTGAGGGTAGTAGTAACGTTTTTGTTGCAGGTTATTGCATGATTTGTTACTGCAGGAACAGTACCGTTTTTCCCAATCATTGCATTTTTCTAGTTGTTTCACTGTTCTTGCCGGGTGTCATATTTTCAGACACTGTTCATAATGACACTTAAAGGATGACGCACAAAAGACCAAAGTCATAGAAACGCCAGTTATTCTGTTTCACAGAGGAAGATCGCACTGTAGTTCCTAATTCGTCGCACATACAGTAAAATGGCAGATGTCAAACTCAGAAAGAAATAAAAAAAGCTACTCAAATTGCTTAACAGAGGGAAGGCTACTGAACCGACAAGATACAAATTAGAGTCTACATAATGCGAAATAATTACCGATTCTTTTTTATGATCTGTGTACCGTAGGACTCTTGAGAAGAGAAGCGTTCGTAATGACGGGAAAAATAATTGTCGTCGAACATATGCCCCAAACTGTAGTCACATATGCGTAATGTCGGTCTGTTGTCGAATTTTGTTACTGTTTATGCTCGTGTACTAAAAAAAATTCTGGAGGCCAAAAATTCCAGTAAGACTCAGCATTGGTTCCGGAAGCAACAATCGTGTTAAACCCAGATATCTTAATTCGTCCACGAGACCCAGAAAGGATTAGATTCAGGTTCCCACTTAGAGGGCACGGTTTTTGACGGAAGGCGTTCGACATGGTTCCGCACTCTCGCCTAATGAATGAAATATGAGCGTACAGACCAAATGTGTGACTGGTTTGAAGAGATTCTAATAAACAGAACACAGCGTGTTATTCTTGACGGAGAGAAGTCTTGAAAGTAATTTCTGGCGTGCCACAAGGGAGTGTTAAGACAATCACTTTTCTTAATATGAGAAATATTGCCTAATAGATAACGTGGGAAGTTACAAGAGGGTTTTTGCGGGAGATGCATAACCGAAGGCGGCGAAGAAATCGCATCGCCGGAAAATTTCCGATAGCCCACATTTGTAGAGGAATTAACCGATATACTTTTTTACTGCTATGTATATCTCGCGAAAAGACTACGAGGATCTAACTGGAGCGATAGGAAAGCTCACATGGAGGCTTATCGTCAATTGTTTTTTCACGCGAAGTACGTGGTCGGAACGGGGAAAAGAGGAAGTTACACTGGAATATCATGCCGGCCGCAGTGGCCGAGCGGTCTGCGGCGTGCCAGTCACGGTCTGCAAGGCCGTTGCGGTCGGGGGTTCGAATCCCTTCTCGGGCATGGATGTTTGTGCCGTCTTTAGTATAACCTAGTTCATAAGTAGTTTGTAAGTAGGGACTGATGACACCATAATTAAGTCCCATAACCTGTACAAACATTTGAATTTGGAATAACATGAACAGAAATGAGTTCCTGTAGTGCTTTGATGCGGCACCGCTGAGAAACGTAGTGGTTTCATTAAACTGCCGTTCATAGCATCATCTACGGATTTTATTAGTAGGTAAGTAACATCTGATTCGCCCTACAAACGTACCGCAGATAGACTAGCGCTTTGTATAATTAGTTAAGAGTTGTATGTTTCTTGTCTTGACGACGATGTATTTCAGAAATGCGCCGGTAATGTGACTTGAGTCAACAATGCAGGTTGTTTTATTCGTGCTTAGGTTTTGTGAAAAGAAACCTTACGGAATTGTCATTCGTGTAGTGCACTCGTCCACTGTGTTAACAAGTTCATAGAAATTGCCTTGATCTACTTCCATCTAGAAAAAGTCCCTCGTAATCGGCCGCATATCAACTCACAGGTACCTTGAACTGCTACATCTCTTACAGTATTTGCAAATGATTGTTAAAGGAAGGGAAGGAAGAAGGATAGGAAAGAAAGGATTGACAGTGGCCGCATTTGGGCATTGATATTAAGCAATGGCGACAAGTGAAAATGTGTGCCGGACCGAGAATCGAACCCGGGTCTCCCGCTTCGGGCCAGCGGTCGCCTTACCCACTAGGCCACCCGTGCTCGCCTCCCGTCCGTCTCAAATTCCCACATGTCCCACGCTATGATTGTAGCGCCCCTATCGTCCATGCCCTCTTACACTCGCCATTACGGATTCCCGTGCGAGGTCGGATGTATGACCGCATCTGCGGTGAAATGACTGAAGCTAACGCCGTCATCGTATAATACTTATTGTATTGGTGTAGTGCCTGTTCTTTCGGACACCACACCAATACAATAAGTCTTATTGTATTCTCTGTGATCATTGCGTATCCTACAGTTGGCCATTAAGATTTTCATAAAAGGGACGTTATTGGTGCCAATGTACGTTATGTCTCTGCTAACAGTAGCAAGTCCGCAGGGGTTAACTAACGCTACGACCCTCCTAACAGTAATACAAAAATAACCCAGAAATATTGCTATTGAAAGCAGAACAAAATTGCTTCTAATAAGTAGACCACTGGCAGCAATGAAACTGTTTAGTGCATTAACATTTTAATGGAACCGATAGTGCCAGACATATTGTAAACTAAACGACTGAATGCAAATAAGAGATTTCAAAGACATGGGGGAGGCAAAACACACGATTACTACCAGTTACGTGTCATTGTTAATTCAATTACTCGGACTTTGCAGAATGGGAATGCTTCTAAAATGATGATATCCCCACTGTGAAACTGTTAAAATTGTTTATTGTTTTAGCATTAGGATGAAATAACGTCCCGTGTTCGCCATATTTCAAATACCATAAAAATCAGTGTGTACGATGTTAGAAAAACAAAGGATTGTTTAATTCTCCAGCGTCTCAAGGGATTGGGACAACTTCTTTGTGAAGAATCCTGTGAAACTACATCATCTACCATTCACAGTTCGTACTCCCAACAGAATGTAGGTTGTTTCGAAAAACCATGGAGGGGTTTCCTATGGAGCAGTGGAAGTATTTCTTTGACCACCTCTGGTTGTTACATTTAGGTGACTGCCTCAAGCCACCGTAGTTAATTCGGAACTATATATGTCTAAATATCACCACAGTGGTGGGAAATAGTAAAAAAAAGAGCTGCAGGTATCACTGCAGGATGATTGGATGTTACTTAAAATAAGCTGCAAAATTGGCCGAAAGAGAAACAGTTTAATATCATAACCCAGTCACACAATCAGCTGTAGATTTTTAAAATGTGTAAGTTGCGTCAGCAAAGGAAAGTTAATTAATAAACAGCGTATCGCAAAAAAACGTAACTCCAACTACGCGGACGCAATGCCGTAATTCGTGAACCAAGGAAACAAACGCGGTAATAGTTTAATAAAACAGTAAAATGGTAGCCAAACGCGGCACACAAATGAAGCAAAGAATCAGCTTTTATCAATATCAGAATCCCAATTAAATTGCTTATTTTACCTGTTATAAAATGTATTTTGCTGTAAAGTACTTCGCTGCATGCAGTTCTATCCTGAAATGTCAAACTGTTAGCCAGGTATGACTGAAGCAGCAGCATTAAACAAAGTACTCTCTCCGGTCCTTAGTATTAGGATTTAAATAGTGTTCTCCCTTCCTTCCACTTGATCAAAAAATATCACAATGTATTTTCGAAATCATCTTCGTTTTCCATTGAAAATACACCCGGGCACGGAAAGCAACCGAAGTCAAAGAAAGTATGTCTGAAGAACCCCAACGAGCATGTAAAACGTCACATTTCTATTTCTTAATTGCTCAACTCGATGGCTGTAGTGTTACTTTCGTTGTAGACTAATTAATGACGTTTCATGGCAAGAAAAGTGCGCTTTTCTCAAAGTATTGCATGTTTGAGGTGTATCATTGTTCTTATCGGCGTACGACATGATCATTGCAATACCTGTGGTATTTTGGGAAATATTTTTTCCTCCTTCATATGTTACCACAATGGTTGCTGACTTAACCCGTATAACCCCCCCGAAAATCCCGTACTTCTCGTTTATTTTTTTTTAAACTATATGCTGAATTTTAACAATCCTCCCCCCCCCCCCCCCCCCACACACACACACACAGGGCTCACGGTTCTTTCGTGAGCACGTGCGTGGCGAGCACGAGGCCCCGAACTAATGCAGTCTTCCTTCCTTCCTTCCTTCCTTCCTTCTTTACTTCACGGACTGCATTTCCTTTCCCCCTCCCCTACTTTCCTATCCTCAGTCCTTCCCCTCTCCACCGGGTGACTGATAACCTCACAATTCCCGTCAATCATTCTTTTAAATTACATGATTATTTCTTTGATGCTTTTTGTCACTTGCTGTCCTTCTTCCTCCCTCCCCCCTTCCAATCCATGAATTTAGACTCGCCAGTATGACATCGGTTCGGTGTTGCTTCTGCTCAATATATCTCGATGCGTGTTCAGGTTTTCGCTATCGTTCAATCGTAGTTGTATTCAGAGAAGATAGCGTGCACCAGTTCGCCATTTAAATGTATGATAAGGAGTTGACAACTATCCAAAATGATATATTCACTTTGAGCGGAGTGTGTTTCTGGCGGATTAAAACTGTGTGTTGGAACCAGCATATGAACCTGGGACCATTTACCTTTCGCGGGAAGAGCTCTAATGACTAAGCTATCTCGGCACGTCCTTACGGCTTTACTTCCGCCTGTCCCTCGCTTCCTACTTTCCAAACTTCACAGAAGTCCTCCAGCGAACCTTACAGGACTAGTACTCCTAGAAAAAAGGATATGGTGGAGACATGGCTTAGCCACAGCCTAATGTATGTTTCCAGAATATTTTCACTCAGCAGCGTAGTGCGCAGCGGTGAAGCGTGATAGGATAGCTCAGTCGGCAGAAAGCTTGCCTGCGAAAGTCAAAGGTCTCTGGTTAGAATCCCGGTTCCGGCACACAGTTTTAATCTGCCAGGGATTTTCAGTTAAAGAAAAGCTGCCCCAGTTCCTTGTCAGTGCTACAAACAAAATGTTGAATAAATTAACCTGTCCCACAGCTGTTACTGTGGCTAAATTTAAAGATTTCTATTCCATCCTTGAATATCTAAACCAGCATGTCAAATTTGACTAATTATTTCTTTTCATTCTTTTTTTCAATAGAATCTTGGATACCATCTGCGCTTAAATTTAACAACATTCAGAAACTTTAGAAATTTCTTCAGATTGAAGTTGTTAAAAATTAACTGTATTAAGAATTTACCAATTTCTATGCCTATGTTTTTCTTAAAAAAGAAATAAATAAATAAAACATCTCGTAGGAAGTGAATGCTTGTAAAAATGTTTTTGTAAATAGAAATGTCCCTTTTCATATCTAATGGTAATTGGATTTGATTTCAGTGTGTTTGGGGAAAACGTAGGTACAGAGAGAACTTTTCTGCTAATGCATATTACGTGGAGACACAGAAACTAATCAATATGTAATAAAAGCTGAACTTGAGGCTAGTATACATTTTGTACATAGTTCCTAAGGAATGTTAATCTTTTGTGAAAAGTGACTCACTTTTGCAGAAAGAGACTGTTCCCAAATGCCAGAAACCCTTTATTAATTAAAGGATGAGGGTAATCTGTCAAGTGTTGAACATCTGTTTTCTTCTGTTTTATATTTCCAGGAAAGTATGCAATTTAAGTTGTTGTTGTTGTTGTAGTGATATATTTTTAACATACGGTAGTAATATGATTATTTACCACTTGTTATTCTGCACGAGGAGTCAGCTCTGTTTTTTACACTTTCTTTTGCATGTATCCCATATTTTCACGTCTGCTTTACACTGTTTTCCTTAGCTCAGCTTCAAAGAGTTGGCAACACCATTGATAACTGAAAAAATAAGATTGTATTCTGCTGATAGCTCTAATCAGCGCAGAAATTCGTTGCAATCGAGTTTTACTACTCAAAAAGAGTACTTTTTTTTTCGTAAGGTGTATTCCTTGTCTTATCGGCATACTGCGTTAGAAAATTCCTTCATTCTTACATCACACAACGTAACTAAGACAGTAGTGTCTCATTCTTTTGCTTGGCCAGTTTCGGACAATTCAACGTCTGGTGGTTGTTGGGTAGTTCAGTGCGTGACGTTATTGAGCACAAGCGTTACTCCGTGCTTATGAAAGGCTTCTTCGGTCTAAGAATAACAAGGTAATAGGGTTACGTTAGCAGCGCCTAAGTGGATTTCTACGGCTCTGACCATTTCACACTACTGGTAGAGTTGCTTACGGCTGGCTGCGCCCATATCGGTTTCATTGCGTTCCAATTTCCGATTGCTTGCGTTCGTTCTTTTAACTGAGAAATTAATCTCGAGAAATTACCAACTTGAAGATCCAAATCTCGTCTCGAGGTAACGGCGTGCGAGTACGTCAACCTTGCGCGCTGACCTCAACCTCGATACAGAGGCTTTAAGTCGTGGCCCTATTCGACTGATCTGGGGAACTGCTGTTGCCGAGTGAACTTAGTGTCAAAGGAGTTACTGCGCCACGTGATTTGCCTAGCACACAAGTCATTAATGAATGCCTCACTGAAGACAAACTATAAGGCCAAGTTAAAAAATTGTCATATTTCCTGACCCTAATTAGCACGTCACGTCATATATAACTCTAAATGCTAGAAAAAAATCGCACTGACGTGTTTTACGGCCCACTTTAGAATTGTGGTTTTATAAGTTTTTGAAAACATTTTGGACCAAAACAATAATGTAAACAATAAAAAATGTGTGTCTGAAGCCCTTTTAGGAAAAAAAAAATTAGATGGTGGTGGGTTTTGAACCACTGACCTTCAACAGCACAGTCCAAAGCCTTGCCCACTACGCTACAGCCAACACTTAAAAGGTTGCGTTCTTAAATCTCATACTATTGATGGCTGTTGTTAACTGATGCTAATATGGTATTTGTAGACATTAGATTATCATTTATCGTGCGAAGAACGGCGTGGTTTTGTTAATTCTTCAGTGCGCCATTGCTTTGAAATGACAACGTGTAAGTTAAAATAAGAAAATAATCAAATATGAAACGCAAGCGAGAGTTCTGAGCGAGGAATGTCACGTGACATCTGCGAACGGCTGGTTTTCGTTAATTCAGTGGAGGGTGTCAAAACTCTTGTTATTTTTGCAAATATCTCTCAAGTGATACGAGATATGAAACCAAAATAAGGGAAAAAAGCTGTAGAGAATCTTCTCCTCTAAAAATTCGGTAAATCAATTTTAGTGTCAGATGAATGGTTAAGCCGTTATTTTTATTTAAATTTCGAGCTGTCAAAAGACGATCGCAAAGGCCCACTTTTAGTGTTACTACCGTAACCTAAAGTGGGCCAATATTAATAAATATGTAATTTAAATTCCAGTTTCTGACTTTGGGAGGGGGACTTCGATATTTTTGTCGTTATTGATGATGCCCAGGATCTTAAGCATGTTCCGCAATTACAGCTCATGTTGCTTTTTCTGTATGTCTCGCAATTACCTGTGCTATTCATCGTTTCAGGAAGAATACGAACAGTATTTTTCAGTTAACAGCACAAAAAAAATTCTGCTTAAAGACATTAGTGTAAACACATCAAACACAGCTGATAGTGCTTATCCATAGTGTTTCAGGGGAATAGTAAATATTTCAGGTGCTGCTAGTATAGACGAATTGCAGTAAAATGTGACGTGTGTTCAATTTTTATGGAGCACTAAGATACAGCTGTTGGTATGTAACCCAATGAAACTTAAACAAAGTCAAATGGTATTTTCACCGATTATTCCGTCGGTTCTTGGTAGAACATCATATGGAATTGAAACCAATTTTGTGTAGGTTCTAAAACTTTATTTTTATTTAGTAAACCGGTTTTCGGTTTTAAAATATGAATATTGCCTTGGAAACCGAAAAACGATTAACTAAATAAAAATAAATTTTAGAACACAGCATTGTGCGATTAATTCTTACGACGTTCTATGAAGAACCGACCGACGGAACAATCGGTGCCGCGACGGAGTAGCTCAGCGCTCTAAGGCGCCGTGCTGCGGAGCGCGCGGTTGCTCATCGTCGTAGGTTAGAGTTTTCCCGCTCGCGCGTGCGTGCGTGCGTCCAGAGTAGTTAAGCCCCATAGATTTACAAAATGTTCAAATGTTTGTAGAGATTATGGGACTTAACTACGGGGTCATTAGTCCCTAAACTTACAATCTACTTGTGAACTAGCTAATACTAAGGACGGCACAAATATTCATGCCCGAGGGGGGATTCGAACCCCCGACCGTAGTGGCCGTGCAGACCGTGACTGGCGCGCCCCAGTACGCTCGGCCACATCGGCCGGCAGAGATTTACAACATTTCAGCAATTCCAACAATCGGTAAAAACTTCATTTGTCTTGTCTTTAAGTTTGTTTGGGTTACGTAGTAATAGCTGTATCTCTATACTCAATACCAACTGGTTACAATTGGTTTGGTCCAATTGGTCTGTACTACCACCTCCTAAATTATTTACTGTTATTCCTGTAACCACCTGTATAATTGATCATAGTGCAGATGTGGGAGTTGAAGAGATCCACCATTTTATTTCATCGTCTAACTTCCCTATGTGGTTTAATGTTGAAATATTTGTAAACTTATTTGACCAAACTGCTATGGCCATCAGTTCCTAGACTTCTAGACTTCTTAATCTAACATTAAGGAAAACACACACACACACACACACACACACACACACACACACACACACACACACACACACACACACACACAAAATATACGGCTATGTAGCAATACGCTCGACGAAAGGCAAGATATGAGATTAACGAACCCATATAATCATTAGAAAATATAATTTGTGTGGCTTTGGCTATTGGATCGCTTGAATACGAAACTGATTTGCAGTGTAAAAACATGGCTGGAGTGAGGTTGCACATTGTTCTCTTCCACTTCGCTTTAGCACCATCGTAATCCCGCATCAGTACTTTGACGTCGATTATAAGCACTATCAGGTGTGTAGGATGTCTTTTGCGATATTGTAATTACTTTCAGCAGATGGACTTTTTCGCACTGTTCATTGAAATTGTAATGATATGCTGACGTTATTGAATTATGTATGATTTCCCCCTATGGCGCGGAATTCGTTTACTTTGTTTCTCCCTACTAAAATGTCACTTGTGGTTCAATGCAACTTTATGCGTGGCGTTGAAAAGCCCTTTTTAATTGCCGAATGTTATTCTAAGCATTTTTCCGAGCGTTCGAGGTCAAAGGTGACCCTTGTAAGTATTTTTTAGGAGTTGCTGCTACAAGCTAATTAGAATGTTTCCAGAGGTACAACTGTTCTAGCGTAACCAGAATAAGTACAGAAGGCCGCAATCACAGGCCAATGATGTACAGTGTTGATATTCACAAAATCAGCCTGCGTTTTCAGTGCACTTCAGCATTTTCCTGACAACACTACGTACAGCCCTTAGTAAGTTCGTCTTGGTTATCTCCTGTGGGAACATATTCATAATCCGTTTGTATGTTAACTTTTTTGTTTGGATTTTAGCATTTCAACCATCCCTACAGGCCAAAGGCTATAGTGGTGAAGACAAGGGATCTTGGTGGTCAAGAAAGGTGATCATTTGAATCTTCCAGGCAGATTAAAAGGGTTTTTCAGACCGGGATACGAACGAAGGACCTTTGTCTTTTGCGGGCAAGCGTTTCACCGACTATACACGTGCACGACTCACGGCCATCCTCACAGCATTATTTCCGTCAGTCCCTCGTCTCGTACCTCCGAAACTTCTCAGAAGTTCTCTTGCGGACGTTTGACTAGCACTACTGGAAGAAAAGATATTGTGGAGACATGACTTAGCCACAGCCTAGGGCACGTCTTCGTCATTTCTGTACGCCAGGGGAATGTTAGGTTTAGTAGTAGTTTCGTTTGAGAAGTAAAATGTACAGGGATCCTGTCATGCTTTAAGAACATGCCTATTCTTGTGAAGCAACCCTATCCAGTAACGGTGGACGTTTGTTTCAAAGAGCGGTATACACAACGGGGCTCTTATTATACGGTAACGCAATAGGCCCAATAAACTCGTGGACTACCGTACCTTCAGACACATTTATAGGTACGTGTTCTTGAAAATGTCTCCAAGAAGATCTGCGGAATTCCGTCGGGCTGTCGACGTAAGTTACGAACATTGAGATTCCGTCAAAATTGAAGTGGTGTCATCAGTTATCAGCTGTCCAAATGTTTGTAATACACACACACACACACACACACACACACACACACACACACACACACACACACGGAAGAGGACTTCCGACGAGAAACGATTGGTCACTCTGCAGCAAGCGCCTTAAAGCGCGCGGCCGTCATAATCACTGCTTGGCTTCACTTCGTGACTTTCAACTAGCCAACGATAAAAATAAAATCGTTAAATCGGCTGTAAATTATAAATATGAGGTCGTGCGAACGTAATTGCCCGCCATATTTTAGTAAATCCGACACGAATAACACACAGGAATCAAATGGAGGTGATGTCATTGACTAGGCGTATTATACAGAAGTAATTAGAATGCTGGATGTAGTAAGTGTTGTAATCTAAGATAATAACTCCTACCAAGTTCGTGCTGCTGCAGCCCGGCTGGCTTTCAGATAGGAAAAGAAGCTGTTGCGACCTTTTCAAGATTTGTGTTAACTGTATTGAATTTGAAGAGGGGAATAACATGTAATCAAGTTTCTAGTCCTGATCTAGTGAAGTTTTTAACCACAAAGAAACTTCACAACTCTTGAAATAACGCCAGTGTTTCTTTCCGCTTTTCATTAACCCGTACGATTCTTCCCACAGCAAAATAGCCTATGTGGCTTAGCTTGCTGTCGGATATATCTATCAGAATCATGTTCGCTCCACAAGCGAGTGAAGGAGAAACGATAACTTGTAGTTCTCAATCAATTGACAATGTGTTGACGTCCTGGGCTCAATGCTGAGCACTCCGAAGTTTCGAATACTATAAGGCTGAGTTCGAAAGTCACAAGTACAATTTAAACCGTGATTCGCACTTAGTTACAAAAAATTAAAAAGAATCGTGGTATTTTGTGTGTGTGTTGTCCTTAGTGTAATTGTTTAAGTAGTAATTAAGTCTAGGGACCAATGGCCTTGGCAGTCTGGTCACTTACGCCCGTTTTACACGACCAACTTTCTGGTGAAACGAGACTACACGTGCGTGCGCATTTCGTGGCTTTATGCAGTCAGCCAACCCCATCGCGAGTGCGTCTATGACGTCAGTCATCTATAGATCGTGCCGAATGTGGAGTTACAATGTTCCGTGTGTCGCGAACATTGCGAATGCGCATAAGGAAAGAACTATAGTGGTGTCTGCTAACATGGAAAGCTAACCAATTCTAGTCGAGCTCATTCATACCATAGAAATGATTTCGCATCATCTTAAAGTTTAGTCTCTCTCTCTCTCTCTCTCTCTCTCTCTCTCTCTCTCTCTCTCTCTCTCTCTCTCTCGTTATCACAGCGAAAAGGTTGCTCTAGAGCATAGTATTTTCTACGACCATTCGCCTACAAAAGAGACGATATATCTAGAAACAGAAAGATATTTACGTTGTACACAGAAAAAGCCTACACTAGGCATAAATACGTAAAGGTGGTTCAATGAAAAAGATTTCAACATATAAAGTCAATCATTATATAAGAAAATTATTTTAGACGTTCTTTGACCGTTAGCAAGAAAAAGACATGAAAACCAAACTAAAAATCCGCTTCTTAATTATGTAGAGGTTTATGCTGTCTGATGTATTTGCATACATAAATTTATTCCAGAAAATGTCTAAGTTTTGGAATATTTCAACACTTTTCCCGAATTTAAGTTCGCAATAGTGTACTGCATTTACCACAAGAAACTTGACAAGAACATCACCAATATATTTTTGTCATTGATGAACTCAATATTTCCTGCTTCTGCGTAAAAAGTGATCTCACGACCTCACTTCATCTGTCATAAGCGAAGCTACACAGCAGACAGCTCCGCAATTCTTTAGCTAGCGTCTTAACGAAAGCCAACACTAGAAACAGGCGAGAAACAGTGCGGGAATCACACGCCAGGGGCACTGCAGTAGACCATCGCGTATGTAGTAGTCAAAAGAGATCAGAACTCGAGCTTATAAAAGGAGATTTAGGATTACAAACATTTCAACTTTTTTAATTCCGATAGTACACATGTGACCTCAATACAGCTGGTGACATGTCTGCTTGCTCAAGCTACGCAAAACGCGTGGCATTATTGCGTATCACGCATTGCTCAATAATTGTCATAATAAGAATTTCCCGATACGCCTTCAACGAAGTCTTGTCTTCCCTCCAGAAGGCGTGATGACTCTCCCTCGCTCTTCTCTGTCGTCTTGAGTCCGCTGTGTCTTCTGGTTATGTCGCTTAGGCCCTACCTCTACTATATGCGCATCAAGCGAGGTGGCGCAGTGGTAAGACACTGGAGTCGCATACGGGAGGACGGTGGTTCAAATCCATCTCCGGCCATCCAGATTTAGGTTTTCCGCAATTTCCCTAAATCACTCTAGATAAATGCCAGGATGGTTCCTTTCAAAGGGCACGGCCGATTACCTACCAAATCCTTACCCAAAAATCCGAGCGCAAGCTCCGTCTCTAATGACCACGCAGTCTACGGGACATTAAACCCTAAGCTTGCTCGCTTGCTTGCTTGCTTTATGTGCACCATCCTCAGTCTCATAATAGCGACGATGCGTCATGACTCAATACCTATGAGTCCTTCGTACGTCCCCGTACGGACTTGACACCACGTCTGCGTGTGGTCAGCCAACACCACCTAGAAGACAAGGCCTCACAGCTGGCCGTGCCTAAGTCACACGTAAAGTCCGGCCCTACGTGGGCGTGCCCCAGCGGACAGCCAGTGAGCTGGCGGCCGCGGCCTTTACGTGTGACGTAAGCACGGCCAGATGTGAGGGCTTGACTTCTAGGTGGTGTTGGGTCAGCTAGTTCCCATTAAATTCGGTGTGTGTGTGGGGGGGGGGGGGGATGGGTTTGAGCTCTGAAGCAATATTCAATCACATCCCGTAAGTGTAAAAAGGTAAAGCAGTCAACAATCCGATGATTGGTTTGAACACCACAGTGCTTTACCAGGCATTGTCCTGTTTGGAGGTGGTATGCCGTTACCTTCCTCCGACCTTCGAACTGGCTTACCCAGCCAGTTATAGGGGGACCTACAGTTTAACGTGGGTTCCGAACCACGGTGCTGCTCGGTATTTTTCCACATAAGTGTATAAAAACTGTTTTCTTGCCGCGTCAGGTATAGGTAAAAAGCCCAAACTTTGGACTATGGAGGTAATAGTCTGGCCCATATCTGACGAGACAAGAAAATCGAGAACTGTCTATGCACGGCCTCGGTCACGAAATACTTGGTACCCACATCCCACGTTCGTGAGATCGGGTTCAGATCTGCTTAGCACATCAACCGCAACTTGCAATTATGTTCGTCTGCAGTGTAGCTTCGCTTCTGACGGGTGATGAGAGGTAGTGAGGTCACTTTTTACGTAGAAGCAGGAAATATTGAGTTCATCAATGACGAAAATATATTGGTGATGTTCTTGTCAAGTTTCTTGTAGTAAATTCAATACATTATTGCGGAAGTGTCCATTCTCTCTCACATTCTAGGACTTGGGTGTCATATGGCGTATTGTCTTGTTGAAATAAATGCCACTGCCGCTGGGAAATACGATCGCTATGAAGGGGTGCACGTCGTCTTTAACCACTATGCGATGCTTCTTTCCCATCAGGGTGCCTCGCGCGAGCTCCACGAGATCAATGGAGGCTCACGTTAACGTTTCCTAGAGCATGAATATGCGCCGCCACCAGCTTGTCTACATTCCACAGTATGTCAAAGAGCGGTCCCCCCTGGAAGACGACGGATTCGCACCTTCCCATCAGCCATGCAACGCTCAATGTCCAGTAACGATGGTCACATGCCCATTTCAGTCGTAGTTGTCGGTGTCGTGGTGTTAAGATCGCCGGTTGCGGAGATCCATCGTAGGAGTGTTCGGTACACTGTGTATTCATACACACTTGGTACTCTCTCCACTTTTAAAACCTGATGATAGTTTCGCCTTAATACGGTGATTATTCGGTTTTACCCGCCTGCACAGCCTACGGAGTCCTACATTTGTAGTATTGGGTGGCCACCCAACCCCTCTATATTTGGACGTTGTTTCATCTGTTGAAGACACCCGACAAGACCCGCTGTTTCCGAAATGCTCGTGACGAGCCTCCGGACCATCACAATCCGCCCTCTGACAAACTCTGATAAATTACGCGCTTTACCCATTCTACACAAGGTCAGCATACGGCTACGGCATGAACCGTGCGTGTGTGACGAGCAGTCACTCACGCCACCACCACCACCACCACCACCACCACCTAGAGACAAGGCCTCGGCGCTCTCGTGTGACGTCAGGTAGAGTAGGTTGCGCACGCGTAGCAGACTGGGTAGCCGCTGGTGCACGGCCCACTATGCCGAAGCAGCGAGCCAGTCAGCTATGCGCGCGAAAACCTATTCTGCCTGACGTCACACGAGAGCGCCGCGGCATTCTCTCTAGGTGGTGTTGGTCATGCCTGGTCAGATTACGCTAACACCTGGACGCGTTTACATAGATATCATGCAGGAGGTCATAATGCTCTGGCTCGGAAGTGTATATCCCACTATAGTCTACAAATCTGTAAGATTTTCTTTCTCGTTTCTGGGGAACTTTCAACAACGTAGACACTTTTTTCTTCTTCTCATTTCGTCCACGGTTGAAACTTCGATTTAGGGTCTTCCTCCGCGAAGTTCTGCTAGTGAACAGCCTCCAGGACTTCATTTATTATCCCTTTCAGACCAAAGGTTGTAGGTGATGTGACATTAATATAGAGAGGTACGTTAAGATACAAAATACATACAGTAATTCATTACAAAAAGGAAAATTTTCAATTTTGTTTTTTTACTCACACAATTGTCTGCTTTGGGCCTTCACTACATTTTTTTATGATCTGAACCATCTTATTGTAACATGCCTTGAAAGAAATGACATAATAACGTCACAGGATCATATAAAATCAACTTGCTGTCAAATATGATAGCTTCACATGTCAGAACAAGGATAACATCACCTTGTCAACAAGTCTTTCTTGCCGCCATTGTAAGTGTACTCGAAGTTTGCCTATTGCTGGTGCCACAAAGTAGAAACATGGAACTAAAACAAGTTGCGAATTTTACCACAGGCCATCCACGACTGTGTGATGCAGGCCCGAACTTCGTAGCGTTAGTCATAAAGAAATAGAACGAGCAAAACCAGAAACGCACAGTTGTCCGTGCAGAGTCTGAAAGGGTTATGTGGGACGGCGTGCACAACATGATTGAAAGACTACGCATTTTCCTTTGTGTTTCGCTATTTCGACTCTAAAGTGGTGTTACTGAATTATCTTTGCTAAATTACCTACTGTTAACGACAACAACAAGCGCGTTCTTCACTGTGTAGACATTATTCTCGTTTTTTTGTTCTTGGAACCGTTTTCATAAATATTTCTTTTAATTTTTGTATGTTATTTTTTTATGTTATGAAAAGTAGAAAGGGACACTGGCGTAAATTTCAAGAGTTGGGAAGTTTCTTTGTAGTTTAAAACTTCACTAGATCAGGACTAGAAACATGTTTTTTTACCTTGCCTGAACTTCGTTGACACTCGTCACAGCTAGACTCCAAAATTCTGTTTGTGAGCACCTTAATCTTACCAGAGTGAAACTATCACTTGCCCGCGAAAGGCAAAGGTCGCAGGTTCGAGTCCCGGTTCCGGCACACAATTTTAATCTGCCAGGAAGTTTCATATCAGCGCACACTCCGCTGCAAAGTGATAGTTTCATTCTGGAAACATACCTTAGGCTGTGGCTAAGCCATGTCTCCACCATATCCTTTCTTCCAGGAGTGCTAATCTTGCAAGTTTCACAGGACAACTTCTGTGAAGTTTGGAAAGTAGGAGGCGAGGTACTGGCGGATGTAAAGTTGTGAGGACGGACCGTGAATCGTGTCGGGATAGCTCAGTGGTAGAGCGCTTGCCCGCGAAAGGCAAAGGACCTTAATATTACTTCACACGCTACAGCAATGTTATCTCGCTTAATTAGATGTCGGCCTTGTTCTTCAGAGTCTGGTTTGAATTTATGAATCCAACCACTAGGGAAGGAAATTGTCCTTACAATTAAAAGTAATTCGGAGGCGGGACTAGAGCGAGAGAATAAACGCTGCAATTTCTTATGTCTTTCTTCAAACCGATGCGATGGGGGTCGACGACGCCCTCCCGTACACCACACCATCATCAGATCAGCAAACAGCCGCAGATTGTTACTCACTGTGCTGTCGGATCATTTATGTTGATGGAAAATCACACTCCCCTTACGTCCTCCTGATGATAAACTAGTTCCTGATGAACACTCGCCATAGAGGATCACACAATACGACGTATTACTTAAGTCTTCGAGCTATTCACATGTATGGGCGCCTATGCCATATGCCTTGCGGAAATCAGTTAGTATGCAGTCTGCCAATTGCCTTTCATCCATGGATCGCAAGATCTCATGTGAGAAAAGGAGAAATTGAGTTTTACTCGGGTGATGTTTTTTAAAGCCGTATCAAATGATGGACAGAAGATTTTCCGTTTCGAGGAAAGCCTGGTAAACAATTGCCGAGACATGGCTTTCCCAGTGAAAGCCATTTTATTTATTCCATGAAACATCCTATAAAGTGCTTCCCAATGTATGACAACAGCTTTGAAAACACTAGCTGTGGCTGTACATAATTGTGGAAGCTTGGTGGGGTTGAGACATCCCTACTACAGCCACAGAGAGTAGTCAGGTATTTTTGGCGACTTCCCCGTCGACTGTTGCCTTTCCAAGACGCTTCGTAGGAGAGGCATATTTGTATTTTCTATTGGAATAAACGTGTTTGGTTGTGCAGATCATCATGCGGCTTCTCCGATTCGGATCGTATCAACGTGCTCGCCTACAGATGAACAGAACCATGTGATCCAGCTGTCTGAATCACCCAGCCACCGTACTGAACTCTGACATGCTACCTGTGCTGGCATGTGAAAGGCCCGTCCGATAAGTGCAGGTATACAGCCTTGCAGCCTCTGAACGCCCTTAAGATGCTGGCTGGTACCACATTTATTTGTCCATGCTGGTACCACAGAGTAGTGCTGGTACTCATCTCAAAACTACTCGCACCGATCGTGGTGCAGTGGTGACACGCGTTACGGAGGACTGCGGTTTAAACGCGCCTCCGACCATTCGGATTTGGGTTTTCGCGATTTCTCTGAATCGCTCCAGCCAAATGCCGGGTGGTTTCCAAAGGCAGGCCGATTTCCTTCCCTATCTTTAACCGGAAACTTCAGAATTGGTGCTCATTGTCTAATGATTACGTTGTCGACGGGATAATCTTGTTTCTTTTATAAGTACTCCACATTGGCTATTGTGGTGGTTTTAACGGGGCACTCACTACACGTCTTGCTTTGAGTGGCTCCTACATCTACATAAATACACTGCAAGTAGCATTGAAGTGCATGGCAGAGGGTTCATCGAACCGCTTTTATGCTATTGTACAGTCCCATTCTGTAATAGGTCGCGGGAAAAAGGAACACCAAAGCCTTCCCGTTTTCGATCTGATTTATCGTATTTTATTCTGATGATCATAGGAATAGGTTCACAGATTTGTGACTGGCTGGAAGACTTCCTAAGTAATAGAACGCAGTACGTTGTTCTCGACGGAGAGTGTTCATCAGAGACGAGTGTATCGTCAGGCGTGGCCCATGGGAGTGTGATAGGACCGTTATTATTTTCTATCTATATAAATGATCTGATGGACAAAGTAAGTTGTAATTTGCGGCTGTTTGCTGATGATGCTGTGGTGTATGGAAGGGTGTCGTCTGTAACTGAATGGCAGCTAGCTCTCAATGTAGAAAAATATAAGGTGATGTGCATGAGTAGAAAAAACAATCCTATAATGTTCGAATACAGCATTAGTAGTGAGCTGCTTGATGCTGTCGCATCGTTCAAATATCTAGGCGTAACATTGCAGAGCGATATGAAATGGAACGAGCATGTAAGGACAGTTGTGAGTAAGGCGGACAGCCGACTTCGGTTTATTGGGAGAATTTTGGGAAGATGTACTTCACATGTAAAGGAGACAGCGTATAAAACGCTTGTACGACCACGTCTTGAGTATTGCTCAAGTGTTTGGGACCCGCAGCAGATCGGTTTGAAGAAAGACATAGAGGCGGTTCAGAGGCGAGCAGCTAGATTTGTTACCGGTAGGTTCGACCAATGCGCGAGTGTCACGGAAATGCTCCGGGAACTCAATTGGGGATCGCTGGAAGAAAGACGAGGTTATTTTCGTGAATTTCTGTTGAGTAAATTTAGAGGGCCGGAATTTGAAGCTGAGTGTAGTACGATATTGCTGCCGCCTACTTACATTTCGCGTGGTGATCACAAAGACAAGATAAGAGAAATTAGTGCTCGTACGGAGGCATATAGGCATTCTTTTTTTCCTCGTTCAATTTGGGAGTGGAATAGGAAAGGAAATGCCTAGTAGTGGTACAGTGTACCCTCCGCCACGCATCTTACGGTGAATTGCGGAGTATGTATGTAGATATAGATCATGTGTCTCTACGTAGGTGGGTGATAAGAAAATATGTTCGTATTCTGAAGAGAAAGTTGGTGAAAGAAATATCGCAAATAGATCTCGTGGCAACGAATAACGCCTTTCTTTTAATGATTTCCGTCCTAACTCGTGAATTTTCGTGGCGCTTTCAACCATACACCGTGATAATACAAAAGGACCTGTCCTTCTCTGAACTTTATCTAAATCGCCCGTCAGTTCCGCTAGGTGGAGACCCCACAATGCCCAGCAATATTAAATAGGACGCACAAGTGTGCAGGCAGGTTCTTTATTAGATCTGTATTACCTTTTGTTTTGCGAATGAAACTTAGTCTTTGATTCGCATTCCCTACTATATTTTCCGTGTGTTCTTTCCAATTTAAGTTGTTCGTAATTGTTACTTCTATGTATTTAGTTGAATCTACGGCCTTCGGCTTTGAATCATTTATCACGTAAATGAAAGTTTTAACGGATTTCTTTTGGTGGTCATGTGGATGACTTCACATTTATCATTATTAAGGGTCAATCGCCATTTTTTTCAACGTGCTGATATCTAAATCATTTTGCAGTTGCATTGTTTTATGGTCGTTCCTCCTAAATCGTTATTTCGTTGTCGTCGCGAGTAAAAGTTCTTTCTTCAAAAGGACAGTGTCTTTCAATCCAGCATTTGAGTATTCCTCGTATTTTAGTAGCTTCATCGGTTAGACTTATGTCAAAATCGTCAGATCAAGCACTCATTTTTAATGTGTGTTTCGTTTCTCAGAACTGCTACTTACATTTGACGTTCTGATACTGAAGGGCAATGGAAATAGTTATTTGTGGGACTCAAAACGACAATAACTACACCAGCTGACCCCGTGGTCACAACAATTACACAGACTACCTTGGCACGCCTCCCGACATAAGCAAATTTTCAACTTATCTGATGCAGTTTCCCTGTCGTTTTTATTCATTACTCACGGCAGGTCGCAGATTTCCGTGACATTTCCAGAATTGTGTGAATCCACACAGGAGGTGTCACTGGCCGTCTTCGCTTATGGACGGATAAAAAGTAATGAGAACTATTACTTTTTCTCTGAAATGACGTTGACAGAGGCCCTTGCAGTTACATTGCTTTAGTATAATCGCCTCCGCTATTTCACCTTTTGCCGGCTGCGGTGGCCGAGGGGACTGAGGCGCTTCAGTCACGGTCTGCACGGTTTCTACGGCCGGGGGTTCAAATCCCCCCTCGGGCATGGATATTTGTGCCGTCCTTAGTCTTAGCTAGTTCATAAGTAGTTCATAAGCTTTGGGACTGATGACCCCGTAGTTAAGTCCCATAAGTTGTACAAACATTTGAACATGTTTTATTTCATCTTTTTCCAAATGTTTGGAAGGTGTCGTATACCATGTGAGCGTCTTATTTCTGTTGGTCCTGTTCTGACCATCTGACGGCATAGGCGTCATCTCTGGTGTTGTCCCGGATCACTTGCAGCGCCTCTTCCTCTTGGCAGAGATACTGTAACCGCAGGGACAAGTAAGGCGGATGTTCCCGAATCTCCCGTTGTCAACTGCGCAATAGGCCCTGGTCCACGGCTGTTCAACATTCCTTGTGTAGTTCTTTTACGTGAAGATACAAAGGTGGTTTCTGGCTCGCTCAGTGAAGTTGTTTTGAGTCCTCACATAAGAGAACGTGACAGGGAAACCTGGCAAGACAGTCTAGCTGCAAGCTGAAAATAGCTTAGTAGGGGAAGTGGCCTTTACCTTGAACAACAATATAGCTGCCGTATAGCATGACTGTGGATCAAATCCCACTTCAGCAGGGCAAAACATCGTTCAGTCATATACTTACTTTCTGCCCATATTTCTTTGTTGCGTTAGTGTCATTAATAACTGTTTACATTTCATATATTGTTAACATGTACTTAGGAAAATTAATATTCGTAGGCATGTCTGCGCTCTGTTGGAGGTTGGTACAGCTCTGTGAAACACCCTTGTACTTGTTCCTTGTGACGTGCTTGGGGAGATAAACTGAGAAATCACCTGCCCGATTTTCAAAATCAAATGTTTGTAGAGCTTATGGGAGTTAACTACGGGGTCATCAGTCCCTAAACTTACAAACTACTTATACACTAGCTTATACTAAAGACGGCACAAACATCCATGCCCGAGGGGGCATTCGAAACTTTGGCAGTGCAGACCGTGACTGGCACGCCGCAGACCGCTCGGCCACTGTGGCCGGCCTCGATTTTCTATTTGCAGACGTATGGAGGAGGAAAGTGAATTCAATTCGGCGACCCACCTTCCTTCGTACATTAAACCGTTTCCCTCCTGTTCTGCTCCAAGAACACCATTTAATCCTTAATATGGCTCTATCTCTATGCTGCTTACAAGGAGACTTTCCGGACTCGGAAATTCAGTTCGGGATGGGACTTGGCAGAATAGTATACCGCAACTGTGTCCGCTCAAATAAGTGCACTATCCAGAAAATTACAAGGAAAAAAGACACAGCACATATATACATGATAGACTGTGCTGCAGCGGTTCAGGCGGCAGCGTGTTAGCCTCTCATCTGGACGATTCAGATACGAACCTAACTTGAAAAATTATTTCTACTTTTATTTGTTGTAAAACATAGCCTAATTTTGTAATAAAATTGTAATGACAATAGTATTTAACGCTTTAATATACCTAGATTAATTGTAAAATATATTTGGCATTAGACTTTTTAAAAAAGAAAATATTGTATATAAAATTTTAATTAGTTGGTTTTGTGTCCCTGGTAGGTAGCGGGTTCGGGTGGTGGGCCGTGAGTAGCAAGGATGTGGACATGTCTGTAACTAAAATAATTTATTAGTTCACATAATTTTTATTGATGACATTAGTAGAATACTTAACTTTGATGTCCTTATAGTGGTACAAATTCCTTACTAGTACATAGTTTTGCAGTGTATTGTTACAGTACAGTTAAGGCTTGTGCTAAGTAGACTGCTGGCTCTCGTCTGTTGACTTCCTGGCTCGAAACTGACGAACTGTGTGATTAGTGGTGTGGTGCGCCGTCATACGTACGCGGCCCCCCTTCTTCCTATTGGCCGATGCGCGAGGTGAGCGAAGAGCTACAGAGACTGCGCCAATAGAGCGCTTGCCGGCCGCGGGGACTGAGGCGCGTCAGTCACGGTCTGCACGGCCACTACGGTCGGGGGTTCGAATCCCCCCTCGGGCATGGATATTTGTGCCGTCCTTAGTTGTAGCTAGTTCATAAGTAGTTTGTAAGTTTAGGGACTGATGACCCCGTAGTTAAGTCCCTTAAGCTTAACAAACATTTGAACATTTTGAATAGAGCGCTTTATCGCGTCTTGTAGTGGCGCGCCAACTTAAGTCCACCGCCGCCGTTGTGGCCATTAGCGGAGAAAATAAAATTAAAAGAAGCCCAAGACTTTGTAAATTTAATCCTTTTGAAAATTCAGTTATTTTAATGCATGAAAAAAGGTTTTACAACAATTGTTGTTATAAACTTATTATCAACTTCAGATAGCCGCGGCGGAGCGCATTGAGGCGCTATGCTACGATACGCGAGGCCGTTCCCCTTCGTGGGTTCGGATCTCCCCCCCCCCCCGGGCATGGAAGTTTGTGCCGTCTTTAGTATAAGCTAGTTCATAAGTAGTTTATAAGTTTAGTCTCAGAAGCTATACAAACATTTGAACAACTTCAGTTTCAAAATGAACCGCGGTTCACTGAAATCCGGTATGAGGATCTTGAGGTACACTGCACAAGTGTCGCGTTCGGGAAATAACACAAACTTACCGAATTTCAACTTGGAAAATAGTAATCATTTAAAGGATAATTTCATGACAGTTTTCTTTTACATTAATTGGCACGTGTCGAATTGAAGTATTAATAATAAAAAAAGATGTCTATTTTTTCCGATTTCAAATTGAATAGCCCATAAGCGGCCGGTGCTTGAGCGCTCTCTGCGAATACAACTTGGAATGTATCACACAGATGTCAGGCTTAAAAATTTGAATTTTTGTTACAAGTGTTGTTAGGAATAAAATGTTTTCTCTCAGAAAATATAAAAAATATAACCGACTCCTCAGCTTTGATCAGTAGAAAGACGCAACGATTAATGAAATCTCGTGCCAAACATTTTCCCGCACATTCTTTAATTTTTTAATCCCAAAAGGCTCTCATCGGGGCTGAGACATTCGTGGCAAGGTAATCCTATAATATGTAGTGGCAGACTTATTGGGCTGCGAAAGACAAGTGTGCCGTTCATGCTCAGCGCATGGTCATGTACTGTGTGTGTGTGTGTGTGTGTGTGTGTGTGTGTGCGCGCAATGACCAATGACCAATGTAGGCTTTGCCATACTCGCAGGGTATTTTGTGAGTCCACCTCCTGTTTCCCTGATGGCCCGTAATCTTTGCAAGTGGCCGAAAGGGTACTTCAATTTCGTGTTTCTTAGAATTGCTTCTAATTTAGAGGATTGTCAATCGAAATGCAGTGGCAAGAGGTCAACATAATTCGGCTGCAATGTCGAAATTTCACTGAAATATTTTTAATAATCTGCATTTTTACATCTCCTAGCACGTGGAAACTATTTGTCGTAGGATGGAGAATGGGACCTCTCTTTTGGTGAATTTAATGTAGTCAAATTTAGTAATAGGACCTGTTCGAGGAAAAAAGCCCCCCCCCCCCCACACACACACACACACTTGCGCACGCGCGCGCTATCAGGATCTTCAATTTGTTGCCTCGGATAATCAATCTTATCATCGTCACTTTGTCATGGTGTATAAATCTGCAACTGCGACCCCCTCCCCTCATATCCACCTGTTTCGGTCTTCATCGACTGGGCTATTGTGACTGCAATACCGTGAAATGACTTAATAAGAAGAGCGAGCAGTTTATTTTAGTGCCTATGTTTATTGTAGAATAACGTAAACGTTTGTTTTTATGAAAACTTGTTGTAAATAGAACGATTTGCTAACATTTAGCATTCCAGAAGGAAATTAAATGAACTGTTCAAATCTGCGTACATACTCCTGTTTAAGTAAACTTGTGGCTACAAGTAATGGTACAACAACAGAACCTGCTACAGGCTGTGTTTAAACTGGCCACCATACTTTAAACGTTTGAGCACATTTCTCGTATGTTGGTGCAACGATTTAGAACATCAACATTAACAAGAGGTATATCACTATTACACTTTTTCAAGAAGTTTCAGATCAAGATAAAGTATGTCGTTTACTTAACTATACATTGATGCGATAGTTGAGAATAGTAACTATGAAATATCTCAACTGTTTCCTTACTATCATTATTGAAAAATCTCGTTCTGATATCAGGAATCGTTGGCAAAAGGAAACGGGTTTTACACTATTATTAGCTGCCTTTCCAGTAAAGGCAACAGTTGATACTTCGTCCTGCATTTGTATCGTGGGAAAAACGTACAAAACTTGTGTTTTTTCACAATAGTGGGTCATTCCTATATATAGTGAACTGGCTGGATGATAACTGCATTTCCTTTCAGATCAAAACTTTAAAAATGTCAAACTTCATTGGCATTTTTTTTGTGACAATTTTGTAAATATCTTAAAAATCAGTTCACTATCGTAATAATTGGTCATCCATATATGCATGAACATTTATAAACATTGTTTCTAGTATCATGATGTGCCGGGCTTATAATTACTTTCAATTTTATAATGTAGAAATGCGCCAGTTCGAGCAGTCACCCTTCTGTTCTTGCATAGGTGTTTCTATGAATAAAACAATGTTTCCATTATTCAGGCCATACTGCTCTCTTGCAGTGGCTGCTTCCAGTGAAAATTTGTTTTCAATTTTAAATGTACCAACACTGCAGACTATCAAATAAACAATATTCTCATGTACTGTGTGTGTTTTGTTCCAGAACCACAATACACAAGAACAAAACCAGCACAATAGTAGAGACAATGATAATGGTGAAACCCATGAGTTTGAATTGAAGGAAGTAGTAAAAGAAGGTCATGAGAAAGCCGATCCTAGTCAGTTTGAGCTCCTCAAAGTTCTTGGACAAGGATCATTTGGAAAGGTAATTTTTGTGCCCAACCCTATGTTCCTTAAGTTTCTATTTTGCTTTGGAACAGGATGATGATTTGTGTTCATATTAAAGTGTAATTTTAAGCTGGCAGTTTTCATTCACAATGCATTTTGGCATAACATTGAACTAACCACTGTGTTTGATTTCTTGATGAAATTTTTGTGTACTATTAATTAGTTTTAAAGTTCCTGTAGGTGCTTCGGCATATTAATGTCCAGTTAAAATAATAGTTTGTTTGCCATAATCAATACAGTAAATTCATTAGTTTTCTATTCAGACATGTGATACGATGATTCCACATTGAACAGTGTAAGAAATATTGTTATACTTCTTGCCACAATGAATGTTATTCATACATTCTTTTGTCATTCACCCACCCAAATGCCTTTCACTAAAACATCTATGGAAAATTTTAACAGGTGTTCCTTGTCCGGAAAGTTGTCGGGAAAGACACTGGAACTCTGTATGCTATGAAAGTGCTAAAGAAGGCAACACTGAAAGGTAACCTGCTGTAGTCAATGAACTGTCAGAAGAAATAAAATAACATTAAAAAAACTACCATAAAAATTATTCCTTTCTTTCCAGTGAGAGACCGCATGCGCACAAAAACTGAAAGGAACATTCTTGTGGACGTACGTCATCCTTTTATTGTTAGATTACATTATGCATTTCAGACCGAAGGAAAATTGTACCTGATTTTGGACTTCTTGAGAGGGGGAGATCTTTTCACTAGACTTTCAAAAGAGGTCTGATTTTTCTTATCTTTCTTTTGAAAAATATAGTCTTTCCTTTTACAAATTAAACTTCATACACTAAAACTAATGATAATTTCTTGATTTCTCTAGGTTATGTTCACAGAAGAAGATGTCAAATTTTATCTAGCAGAATTGGCTCTTGCCTTGGACCACATCCATAGTTTAGGGATAATTTATCGGGATCTAAAACCAGAGAAGTAAGTGCTAGTATCTCACAAATAAGATTGGAAATAAAAGTGCACAGACTATCATTATTTATTTGAATATGTTTCAGCATATTGTTAGATGCAGATGGACACATATCACTGACTGACTTTGGGCTGAGTAAACTTCCTCTAGATGACCAAAAAGCATACTCTTTCTGTGGAACAGTGGAGTATATGGCCCCTGAAGTTGTCAATCGAAAGGGGCATTCATTTGCAGCTGACTGGTGGTCCCTTGGAGTTCTTATGGTATTGTGTGTTTCTTTTTTTAATAATAGTTCTTGTAATTAATTAACCGCAGCAGCTGAAACTTAATTTTTGAAACTTAAATACTCATTATACAATACTATGTAGTTGTCTGCTTTGTAAGAGAGATTTTTAAGATTACCAGTTAACATCAGCAGGTGCATTAAGAATGAAATAATGACATTGGCTCAGCTTTAAGTGAATTAAATGTTCTACTTGTATTGATATTAGTAAACTGTAGTTTGTCGTCATAAAAACCTACAGTAATTGTTTTCTGAATGGAAAGTTCAAATATTCTTCTTCTAAACATGAAAGATCAGTGAAACAGATTCTCTCACATTGCACTTAGACCAGTTAAAAAACTACGTTTATACTGTAGATCTATATTAAGTACATTGCACAGCCAGTGGGTATACCTCTAAGGCATAGATACAAAGCAGGCAATGAATCTCATTCAAACAAAAGAAAAAATCAATTTTTTAAAAGTAGTCAGTATCTGGACCAAGCGAAGGTGATAAATTTGAGAGGATAATGGTTCAAATTCCTGCCTGGCAACCCATATTCAGGTTTCTCATGATCTCTCTAAATTACTTAATGCAACTGCCTAGATGGTTGCTTTGAAAAAGACATGGAAAATTTCCTTTTGCTATGTTTCTCCAAGCAGAGCTTGCATTTCTCCTTCAGAAAAATTCAAAAACTTAAAAGGCAGACATTTGTAAGAACCTTCCTTGAAGTACATTGTAATCAGGAAAGATAGTTCCCAGACTTTTATTTTTTAATAAGACTACTTCAATGTTGTAAACCCTGATCTAGCCAGACAGCAGTTTACAATGAAGCAATTGTGACCCGGGGCATCATTGGGTCGGCATTGGTGGCCAAGTGTAAGAGAACACAAAACAGCTTTTGTGTCACATGTTACCTTCATGATTTCAGAGCTTGGATATGTATAATGCTGTGTTCATTCTCTTGTGATCCCTTAGTCCCTGTCCAAACAGAAACAAATGTGTGTGCTGTGGACGACCCTGAATGTTGAATTGAGTAGTGCTTAGTGGTTAAACAATTTAAAGAAAATGCTAAACAGCAGACAGCCTCACATTCAAAAACAGTGGTGCCGACTGCTGGAAGAGTACCATGTGATCTGCGGACACCTGTCAGGCGTCTTTTGTGAGACACCCTGTACTTCTAGCTAACTATCATGGCCCCATTTCTTCTATGCCAAGACTTGTTGCTACTGTTATCTGTGTGAAAGATGAACATACCAACTATTAGATAATTAGACATAATATTCTGTCTGATAGGTGTACTCTATGCCAGGAAAATTTCAAAGATATACTGAAGTAGTTAATTACATGAAGACAACAGCAAAATATTCTGATACAACGTACTGTTGCTGAGAAAAGTAGGAACACATGAGGTTTAATTCCATCTTTATGGCGAAGTGATAAGAGAAAGTGCTTGTTAATTGAACAAGAATGAGTGGATAATCAGCCATGTTGTTTTTGTAGGAACCATCCTGCATGCATAATAAGTTATTTAGTAAAACAAGGAACATGAATCTGGATTGCCAGACAAAATTTAATGTAAAATAGCTAGAGTTCAGTGTCTTGAAACTGTCATCATCTCACTCCATTCGTAGAGTAAATTTTGTTGTTTAACATTCTTGATAGATTTTAAACAACTTGTTTCCCAGGAGTACCATTATATCACATTTGTAACCCTAAGGGGAGAAGGTAAAATTTATTTTTGTTTGATGGTGGTAGGGTATTTGCAGGGTCTAAATTCCCTATTTAGCATTACTGTTTCCTTTTTCTTAACTCAGTTTGAGCCAAAATGGCTACATTCTATACCATAAGTTCATTTGTGTAAAGCCTACACAGTATCCATCTGCAGCTATGTTACTATTTCACTGGTTTCAAAGCTTTTTAACCCATAAATTTTATCAGATAATTTCTAGATGGGTAGTAATCAGTTTATGTCTAATCTACTAATTACGGTGTATTGTGCGGTAATCCACACTGCAAACGGAGAGTTTTCCCATTACAGATCACCTGTTGATGTGTTGCATAGCAGTAAAGTTTCTTTCGCCCTCCCATTTCTTCTGTTTAATGTGTACAAAAAGCTTTCTCATAATTTTTTAATTGTTAATTCACACAATTCTATGTGGTTGATAGCCTTTCTGACATATTAAGTAGTATTAGATGTTTTTGTTGCTGAACCATGATCTTGTAGCTTCCGTTTTTTATTTGTTTCTCATTTCAGACACAAAAGTTTTGCTCCCATATTATGTTATCCACAGTAACAATAGTGGAAAAGTTGCCAAGAAAATTCTTCTTTTAATTTTGATAAGCACACTGCAGATGTTTCATGCATTAAGTCTTGTAGGTGACAACTTCAATTTCACACATAATCCAGCAACTATTTGCATTTGCAGTTTACATCCAACAATTTTCTCAGATTCCTGTCATAAACTGGACATTAGCAAGAAATTGCCAATGGCCATTATGTACCAGATGTCAGGTGGAATGCTATTCGGTTTGATATCAGTGGCCCTGTTAGTGTTACATCATATATGTACTGTCTTAGGACTGCCAACAATTTGTAGATTTTTTGAAGGACATCAGAGCCCAAAGTTTTGTAATATGGGGTGCACACACAGGTGCCTTTCTTCCCTGATCATTTCCACTTTTTTGTTTAGTTACACTACTACATTTATTAGAAAGGACAACTCCCCACAATGATTCATTTTTATTTATTTTTTATTTTTTTAAACATTTTGGGATTAAAAAGCTGTGCGATTATTGCATGTTTCAAATAGTGTGAAAGATGAAAAAGACTACAGTTATTTGGATTGGTTGTTTCTCACAATTTAACACTATTTGTTTCTGGATTGCTTGCTCGTAATAATGTTTGTATCCCTGTGTGTGTGTGTGTGTGTGTGTGTGTGTGTGTGTGTGTGTGTGTGTGTGTGTGTGTGTGTTTAATATCTGACATTGGTTTACTACGTATGTTGTTAAATAATTTATTCCCGTAGTTCGAGATGCTAACGGGAACACTACCATTCCAAGGACCTAACAGGAAGGATACAATGACACAAATTTTGAAAGCCAAGCTTGGAATGCCACAGTTTCTCTCACCAGAAGCACAATCATTGCTCAGGGCTCTGTTCAAGAGAAATCCTGTTAACAGATTGGGTGCTGGTAGGTAATAGCTGCATCACAACTCCACAATAGTGAAGTTAGAATAGTATTCCATTTTTTGTTGTTGTATTCTTTAAGGTCCTGACGGCGTGGAAGAAATCAAAGCCCATCCATTCTTTGCAACAATAAACTGGGAACAACTTCTAAAGAAAGAAATACAACCTCCGTTTAAACCAGCTGTGAGTCGTGCAGATGATGCATTTTACTTTGATAAAGAATTTACATCAAAAACACCCAAAGGTATGGAGAGCTTCACTACACATATGCTTATTCTTATCTTATTTTCTTTTTATAATGTAGTGATATAAGAAGAGAGATGCATGATGTTCACAGGATAAAGGAGAGGATAAGAATAATGTACTTTGTGGCTTGTTCGCAGATTCTCCCGGCGTTCCTCCTAGTGCTAACGCACATGAACTCTTCCGTGGCTTCAGCTTTATTGCACCAGGTCTCCTTGAAGAACAAACTAATAACTCTACAAATGAAAAATTTTCTGAGGGTTCAGTTCTCAAGGTATTAGAAAATAAACTAAACAATAATAGTTTTTAAAATGGTTGAAAAGTTATTTCTTTGCATATGATAAGGTGTTGTAATATTGTTGTGAGACTAAAACTAATAAAAATATTCTTAAATGTTTCTGCAGCAATCACATGTTAAGCCAAATTCTATAACCGATGAATATGATCTCAAAGACACAATTGGAACGGGCAGCTATTCTGTTTGCAAATTATGCATTCATAGAGCAACAGGTACTGAATATGCTGTGAAGGTAAGCCTTATTGTGTGAACTGTCTGAAATTTACTTAATATAAAGTTAAATGAAGCTACAATTGTTAAACTTTTTTATATTCACTATGCATTGTAACCTCTATGTGCAAGGAAATGGTTGCTTCATGCTTATGTCTTGGTATAGTAAGAAAGTGTTTCTCAAAGTGTTGTTCATGGTTACTTCTGTTTAGAATGCTTAACTATGAAAACCACTGTTTATCGGTATGCCGATCTGATTATTTATGTGAAATTCATCAGATTTGTGTTTACCTTAAACAGACCTACAATATTTTTTGTTTGTTTTTGTTTTCAGAGTTCTATATTTTCCAAATTATTAAAAGACAATAACATGACTGATACATCAATACAACCATAAACTCCTCAAGTATTGATTTATCTTTCTGGTAATATTCTAAGAGTGCATGTTTAGTCATCACACATGTCCAAGTGCTAGTAAAGTTTGTTTCATACCTCTGTCAGTGGTCAGCGATGCACTCTGAGCTACCCTAGTGTTTTTACCTGTGTAGGTACATAAACACATCCTTAATGTACCATTAAAGGAAATTGTCATGTTCGGTGACCTGAGGGCACAGGTGATTGGGGTGGGAGGTGGGGTGTGTAGCAAACAGATACATGTCATCTCCACCTCTGTATGCAATCCAGAAATGTGGAAGTTCATTATTTAGCTACCGATGAACATTCATGCCCCATGAGGATGTTTATTACTCAATATTCTCATAATGTGGCATTAACATTTCAAGATAAATGTAAGGTTCCTTCATAACTGAATGAACCCTATGCCACCCACTTAATGTCATTTGCAGAGTAATTATGTGGATATAGAATACCAGTTTTGAGATTAAATGCTCATCGTCGAGTGCTTATTTTGGTGTGATGGAAAACTGAAGTTACTGGCCATAATCTCCCCTTTAAATTGTTGTAGAGCCCCAACGGGCCCACAGCCATTTCGCGGGTACATGTGTGATGCACATGGGTCCCTGAACCATTGCAGCCTTTCTTCCTATTATCCCAGGCTCCTTTACCCCTCCCATTTCCCCTCCTCCCCATCCTAATTCCTCCCCGCACACCATCATCTCTCCCCTCTCATGGTGCTTCCCTTTAAAACAGCCTTGATTATTTATATGGTTGTGATGATGGTTTTAGTGACTTTGGCCTCCGTGCTGTATATCCATGTTTTTGGCCCAGTTTGGTCCACCTCGGGTTTTGACCTCCACCACAAATTCACAGTTAATAGTGTGTCCCATTTGGGGGTGAACTCCTGACAAACCACCTGAGGATGGGTGGGTGGGGGGAGGTCTGTTATGTATCCTTATGGCCGTGACAACACAGGGATTACACTGCTGGTACCAGTGCTGTAACCTCCACATGCAGGCCAAGGAGTCAGTACCCATCCTCCTGGGGTATCAGGACTCCCAGCAATGATAATCATGTCTGTTGGCCTTTGCTGTGACTGGGTGGCATGTATGGGGGAGAGCCCCTGATCGGAGAGGGGGGTACCAGGGTGGATGTTTCGCATGATGAAATGTGTGAAGCTAGAAAATGGCCGTACTACGGCTGTCTCTTAAGGCAGGAATAGTGAAGCTAATGCAGCTATGAAAAGACCTTCCCTTCCCTGTCTACCCCCCTGGAAGGAAGGCCAAGCTTATCAATTAGGGCTAAAACTCTTTGCCATTAGCTGGTCTGCACCCGCACACGCGGAGGGACATCCACCGCCACCAAGCCAATGATGTTCAATGAAACCATCGAAGACATATTCAGGGGAAGTCAAATCAATGAGCAAGATGCCTTCAGGATCCCTGCTCATTAAAACGGTCGCTGCTGCCCAATCTGCAGCTCTGTATGCCTGCAACTCCCCTCAAAGCTGGAGAAGTGATTCCCTTCCCTGGTGCTTGCCGGTGAAGGTGCCCTGTCTGAGGGCCCCTCTAGAGAGAAAAAGAAGAAGAAACATTGGTTGGAGGACGAGGCCCCTCCAGTGCCGCCTGAGGTGCCACCTTTCACCTCCAAACCTGCTCAACACTCCTCAGGGGCTCAGTGTTAATTTGCTGAGTACGGGCTTGGCGAACCTGGGGTCCTGAGCCGTGGGCTGTGTCACACCAACAGTCCACTACACTGTAAGCTCTGTGCGTGCTTCAACAACCATCATTCGGCGCGACGGTGGAACGTTGTATGTTTCAGAGCCCGGGGATCTTGGCTTAATCGTCTGGGTCATGAGGACGTATAAAAGAAACCTCAATTCCAGGTGTGCCACGTGCTGAGGAAATGCATGGCTGTTGAGATTGAAGAGTCACTAGCGAGCAACCTCTGAGGAACCTGCCGCACCTCAGTTGTAAAAGACTTACCCAGACAAGCAGGGCTCTGCTTGTGGGAACACTATGAAGCGATTTTGAAACGTTGCCAGACATAAAACTGGTGTCTCTAAGAGAGGATGGCCTGATTTAAACGCAGCAACGTATGACCCCCACTCGTTCCATTCCCTAGCCACACCATGGGAGGAACATAAGGCCCATCAACAAGGTGAGGCTTATGCCCCTTAATACCTGGTCTGTAGCGGGACAGATGCAGAATCCTTTCAATCTATGAAGGCATTATTTTTTGTGGAGCTCCTGGAGGATAAGTATGGAGAGGTTGAGGGCATGTCTACAATGAGATGAGGAACAGTCCTCATAATGATGTCATCACCAGCTCAGTTATGGGCACTGCTTGCCTGGGACAAGCTGGTTGATGTTCCCTTTACAAAGTGTTCATTTTATCTGGCGTATTTTTTGGGGTCCGAAGGAGAACAGGGTTGCCACTGGTGCCTTCATCTTGGGTTTCGAGGGCGATTCATTGCCCAAGAAGGACAAGGTGGTGATCTACTGGTGTGACGTTAAGCCCTACATTCCTCTTCCTATGCGTTGTTTCAAGTGCTGGAGGTTTGGGCATGTCATACCAGTGTGATGATAATCCAACCTGCTGGGAATGCGGACGTGCATCTCATCCCGACGTCCCATTTACCCCTCCTCCAGTCTGCGTCAACGGCAGCCAACATTGTGCGCCCTGTTCGCCACATTGCACAGTTTTGCACAAAGAGAGGAAAATTGTGGAATATAAGACCTTGGACAGGCAGTCATAATCAGAGGATAAACGTAAGTGCTTGAAACTCCATCCTGTAAACATGATCACATCTTATGTTACAACTGCTTTGTCGTCTCTATCTACGGCTCCAAGTTCACTAACTGTTCAGCCAGTTGCAGTGGACCAACAGGCCCTACTGCCTCTGCCTCCACCCCCCCCCCCCCCCCCCCGATGGTTGGGGGATCCTTTCCCTGTGTTGCTCCAAAAACTCCAGTTTGGGAGAAATTCCCCTCCAAACACCGGGGACATTGATCCCCACCCCTGAGCAAGAGGAGGAGCAGCCTCCTCTCGCAAGGAAGGGATCGCTTGCATCCCCTCCTTCGTCGGCTTCCTCCGCTGAAAAAGTGCACCCCAGTGAGTGGCAGACAGTGCTCACAAGGCCAGTCGTAGGGCTTAGAGGTCATCCTCAGTCCCGGAGACTGAGTCAGCGAAGCCCACCAGACGTGAGAAGCCGAAGGAGCAGTGAGAGACACGAAAGGAGAAAAAGAAAACTAGTGAAAAGAAAGAGAACAGGGTAGTTCCTGCACTACCGCCCTGTACCTCTGCCTCTAAAGACGAGGTGGAGATTCTAGCATCCCCTGAGGACCTGAATCTTGACAGTTTCTCAGAAACTATGGACATTCATCCAACAGCCTCATCAACAGTGAAAGCAACTGATCCTGAGGTATAAAAGCCATCCTTAGTACCTCATGTCTTCCCAGACCATCCTCCAGTGGAATTGCGGTGGATTTTTCCAACACCTGGCTGAATTATGACAACTTTTAAGTGCCACACCTGCTTTCTGCATTGCCCTCCAGGAGACCTGGTTCCCGGCAATGCGGACCCCTGCCCTTCGTACAGGGGATACTACAAAAGTCGCAGTGTTTATCGTAGGGTGTCAGGTGGAGACGGTGTGTACATCCTTAACACTGTTTATAGTGAAACCATGCCCCTTCAGACACCTTTAGAAGCTGTGGCTGTCAGAGTAAGGATACCACATGACGTAATTATCTGCAGCTTACATCTCTCACCGGTTGTTGTTGATGTTGTTGTACCACCAAACCAATTAGCTGCACTGATATCCCAACTCCCACCGCCGTTTTTACTATTGAGTAATGTCAACGTCCACAACCCCTTGTCGGGTGGTGCAATAGCCAGTGGCTGTGGCAGAGATGTCCAGAACTTAATATCCTTAATATCACTGCCTCTTAAACACTGGTGCCCCCACGCACTTCAGTGTGGCGCACGGCACTTTCTCGGCTATTGACTTGTCGGTTTGCAGCCCTGGCGTCTTACCATCTGTCAACTGGAGGACGCACGACGTTTTGTGTGGTAGTGACCACTTTTCTATCTTTCTGTCACTACCCCATCATCAATGCCCAGGACGCCTCCCTTGATGGGCTTTAAATAAGGCAAACTGGGATGACTTCCATCCTGTTGCCACTTGTGAACCTCTGCTGATTGATACAATCGACGTAGTAGTAGAGAATGTCACTAACACGATTGTATTTGCTGCTGAGCACACAATCCCCCATTCATTGGGATGCCCCCAGAGAAAGACAGTGCCTTGGTGGTTGTCGGAAGTTGCAGAAACCATCTGAGACCATAGGCGTGCTCTTGAGCGCCATAAGCGCCACCCATCGCTTGATACTCTAAACGCGTTTAAATGCCTCTGAGCTCATGCTCGGCAGATAATACAGAGGCACAAACAGGAATGTTGGGACAGGTACATCTCCACCATAGGGTCACGTACCTCCCCTCCCAAAGTATGGATGAAGATCCGATGCCTTGTACGGCTACCAGACCCAGACAGCAATTCCTGGGATCTCTATACATGGAGCCATCTGTTCGGTTCATGGCGCCATCTCCGAGGCTTTTGCCAAGTTGTATGCTCGTGCTGCTGCATCCGAAAATGATCCGCCTACCTTCCACACGTTAAAACGCAAACCCCTTTCGTTCACCACATGCCACCCTGAGGTGTATAATGTTCCATTTAGTAAGTGGGAGTTTCTCAGTGCCCTTGTACACTGCCCTGACACTGCTCCATGGCCTGACAGAATCCACAATCAGATGTTGAAGCATCTATCTGATGCTTCTAAGAGACGTGTTCCAGCCTTGTTTAATCGGATCTGGAGCAGAGGTGTCTTCCCTTCACAGTGGCGAGAAAGTACCACCGTTCTGTTGCTTAAGCCAGGTAAAAACCCACTAGATGTGGACAGTTATTGGCCAATCAGCCTTACAAATGTCCTCTGTAAACTGCTAGAATGCATGGTAAGACGGCGGTTGTGTTGGGTGCTTGAGTCCCGGGGCTTGCTGACTCCATGCCAAGGTGGTTTCCATCAGACACTCTCCGTTTTTGATAACCTGGTCCATCTCGAGTCCGCCATCCAGACAGCCTTTTCTCGACATCAGCACCTGGTTGCCATGTTTTTGATTTGTCAAAGGCATACGACACGACCTGGCAACGCCACATCCTTACAACCTGACATGGATAGGGTCTTCGGGGATCACTCCCACTTTTTATCCAAAACTTTTTAACTCTACTTACCTTCTGTGTACTGGTCATGGCGTTCCATAGTTCCTTACATGCCCAGGAGAATGGGGTCGCCCAGGGCTCAGTATTGAGAGTCCCCCTGTTTTTAGTTGCCATTAAAGGCCTAGCAGCAGCAGTCGGATCGTCGGTATCACCTTCTTTGTATGCTGACGACTTCTGCATATATTTTAGCTCTTCTAGCATGTGTGTTGCTGAACGCCAGCTGTAGGGCGCCATATGCAAGGTGCAAACATGGGCCCTCTCCCATTGGTTTCAGTTCTCAGCTGCCAAGACGTCCATTATGCACCTCTGTTGGTGTTGGACGGTCCACCCACATCCAGAGCTTTAAATTAACGACCAATGACTCACTGTAGTAGAAACTCACCGTTTCTTAGGACTGGAATTTGATGATTGACTAACATGGATACAACATATTCGCCAGCTTAAACAGAAGTGTTGGTGGCACCTCAAAGTCCTCTGGTGCCTTATCAGTACCACTTGGGGGTGCAGATAGCAGTACCCTGCTGCACTGTTACAAAGACCTTGTTCTGCCATGTTAGGACTACAGGAGTGTAGTCTATGGTCCCGCATCACCCTTGGCGCTACAGCTTCTGGCTCCTATCCACCACTGCGGTGTTAGACTCGTGACGGGGGCTTTCAGAACAAACCCTTTGGACAGTCTCCTTGTGGAGGCTGGGGTGCCTGTGCCTCCTCTGTGAATCAGGTGACAATAACTGCTGGCAAATTACGCAGCCCACGTCTATGGTATGCCTACTCATCCCAACTACCGTCTCAATTTTCCAAACAGAGTACTCCATATACCAGAATGGCGGCCAAGATCGTGCTTGATGGTCAGTGTCTGCATTCGGTCTCTTCTGACTGAATTGGAGTCTTTTCTTCTACCATCTTTGTTCAAATTCCTGTTGCGTATGCCACCATGGTGTCTGCCTCTACCTCGACCTGTACTTGACACACCACTCCAAACGCTCTTGTTCACCTAGAGGGACTTCGCGGGCAATTCCTGTCAATGCCTGATGGGCCAGTGGGTTCCATGCTTTGTCGCAACTGGGTTAGCCCCCTACAGGCGTCAGGTGGCGTTTGCACATTGTTCCATACAGATATTGTTAGTACATGGCTCCCTCTCCATACTACTTTGGAAGCAGTTGCTGTCAGGGTTCACTTAGACACCTTGTTAACAATTTCCAATGTATACCTTCCCCCTGACAGGCCACCTGCATCTTCTGCCCCAACTGCCCTCCTTCAGCAACTTTCCCCTCCCCCCTTAGGGGCTCAGCATTAATTTGCCGAGTACGGGCTTGGCAAACCCGGGGTCCTGAGCCGTGGGCTGTGTCGCCCCGACAGTCCGGTACACTGTAAATTCTGTGCGTGCTTCAACGACCATAGTTCGGCATGACGGTGGAATGTTGTACGTTTCAGAGCCTGAGGATCTTGGCTTAATCGCCTGGGTCGTGAGGACGGCACAAACCTCTATAAAAAAAAAAAAAAACCTCAGTCTCAAGGTGTGCTACGTGCCGAGGAGATGCGTGGCTGTTGAGGTTGAACAGTCATTAGCGAGGAACCTCTAAGGAACCTGCTGCACCTCAGTTGTATAAGGCTGACCCACGCAAGCGGCGCTCTGCCTGGGTGGACCTTTAGATCCCTAGCTGCTCGTGGGAACACCATGAAAAGAACACGAAACGTTGCCGGATGTACAACCGGTGTCTCTAAGTGTGGCAGAGATGTTTTCATTGCTACACAATACGACCCCCAAATGTTCCCTTCCCCACTCCGTCAGAGAAACGTAGGGCTAAAAATCAAGGCGAGGCTTATACCCCTAAGTATTTAGTGTGCACTCGTACAGGTGGGGAACCTTTTATGTCAACGAAGCCAATGTTCTTTGTGGAACATTTGGAGGATTAGTACGGAGAGGTGGAGGGCATGTCGAAAATGAGATCTGGGTTAGTGTTAATAACGACGTCATCCACAACACAGTCACGGACTTTGCTAGCCTGTTACAAGCTGGGTGACGTTTCCATAACGCCACATACGAGCTTAAATATGGTCCAGGGTATCATTTTCCAAAAGGATCTTCTTCTGCATTCGGACGACGAATTGTGAGCTAACGCGGAGCGGCGAGGTGTGCATTTCATCCAGTGCATCTATAGGGGTCCGAAGGACAACAGGGTTGCCACTGGTGCCTCCATCTTGGCTTTTGAGGGCAATTCATTGCCTGAGAAAGGCAAGGTGGTGATCTATCAGTGCGACGTAAAGCCCTACGTTCCTCCCCCTATGTGCTGCTTCAAGTGTTGGAGGTTTGGACATATGTTGGGTTGGCATCACGTCGGGAAGACATGTCGGGAGTGTGGGCGTGCATTCCATCCGAACACCCCTTGTACCCCGCCTCCATTGTGCGTCAACTGCAACCAGCAGCATCCTCCTTGTTCACCCAACTGATCTGTTCTCCACAAAGAACGAAAGATCATGGAGTACAAAACCCCGGACCGGCTGATATACGCAGAGGTGAGGCGTAAATATGTGAAGCTGCACCCAGTGATCATGAATGCCACTATTGTTTCATCATTGATCCCCACAGCACCCAGACCACAATCTGTAACACTGGGCCCCCAGGCCCAAATCACTGCAACTACCCCCTTGACAGCTTGGGACACTACTTCTTCGGTTGCTCCCATCCTCTTCATGAACACCCAATCACGGGGACGTCGGTCCCCACCCACAGCCAGAGAAACAACAGCATTCTCTGGCTCCTCTTGCCCAGAAGGAGTACCACGGGACACTTTCTTCCAAGGCTTCTCTCCATGGCAAAGATGATCCCAGCAAATTGCTGAAGGATCCCCCAGCTGCCGATCGAAGGGCCTCTAGCTCTTTGTCAGCCCCTGCAGCCCCTGTTGAGAAGCACCCACGGCCCTTAAGACCGAAGGGCCAGCAAGAGGGCAAGAAACAACCTCAAAAGAGAAAGGATTCTTTAGTGGCTTTAAAGCCACAAACAACCACATCCTCTGCTTCAGAGGATGAAGTCAAGATCCTCGCTTCCTCTGAGGATCTCACACTTTTAGACTCACCAGAATCCATGGTCTTAGATTCTGTAGGGCCTGAGCAGAAGGCAGCAGATATTCCCATGGAATGAACTACTTCCTGTATTTCTTTATTTTTATGGCCTTACAGCATGGAGAACAAGTCATTCTCCAGTAGAATTGCGGCGGCTTCTTTAACTACCTGGCTGAGCTGTGACAATTATTATGCCACTACCCTGCAGTTTGTATACCCCTGCAGAAAACATGGCTCTTTGCACAGAGGACCTCTGCCCTCTGTGGGTATCGGGGCTACTACTGCAACCGGTCTGTATATGACCGGGTGTCTGGTGGTGTGTGTCTGGCAGTGGCAGTCGGAATCGGGGCAAGGCAGGAAATAACAATCTGCAGTATCTACCTTCCCCCGGATGAGGTTGTGTCTCTTAACAACCTTACTGCTCTGGTCTCCCAGCTTCCCCCACCATTCCTCCTTCTGGGGGACTTTAATGCTCACCACCCTTTGTGGGCTGGAACACAGACCACAGGTTGCGGTAGGGATATTGAGATGCTTATGGCTCAACAAGACCTTTGCCTTCTCAATGCTGGTGCTACAACGCATTTCAGCGTGGTGCAGGGCACATATTCGGGCATCGACCTCTCTGTCTGCAGCCCTAGCCTTCTACCCCACCTTGGTTAGCGGATGCATGACGACCTGTGTGGCAGCGATCACTTCCCAATCTTTGTGTCACTCCTATAGTACCAATGTGCAGACTGCTTGCCCCCTTTGATGCCTCCGTAGGGCTGACTGGCCTGCGTATGCCTCAGGTGCTGTAATTAATGAACCACTACCAGCTGACATTGATAATGCAGTCCAGTAGGTGACTGGCAGTATTATCATAGCTGCTGAGGCAGCAGTTCCGCAAACCACCAGTTACACTCGGTGTAGGTTCGTGCCTTGATGGACACCGGAGATTGCTGAGGCTATCTGGAAACGTCAGCGAACGGTCCAGCAACATTGACGCCATCCTTCCACGGAGAACTTGGCTTGGTTGCCTATAAATGGCTCCATGCGCATGCTCAACAACTAATACAGCAGAGCAAGCAGGACTCCTGGGAGCGGTATATAGCCAGTATCGGCTCCCGCACCTCCCTGACTCAGGTATGGACGCAAGTACGGCGCGTCTTGTGATACTGCCCACTGACAGGAATCCCATCCCTCACCATCCAGGGTATGCTCTGCACACTGCCAACATCTATCGCTGAGCACATGGTAGAGCACTACACAGATTTCTCCACGACTGCCAAATACAGTGGCGACTTCTGCTCCCTCAAAGAGTGGGCCGAGCGGAAACAGTTATCCTTCCGCACTTGTTGTTGGGAACTCTAAAATGACCCACGTTTAGTGAGTAGGAGTTCCGAACTCCCCTTGCTGCATGCCTTGATACCACTCCAGGACCAGATAGGATTCACAGCCAGTTACTCGAGACACCTTTCACCAGAGTTTCAAAGCCGAATTCTTGCCCTGTTTTACCATCTATGGGCAGAGGGCATTTTCCCGTCGCAATGGCGGGAAAGAGCTATCATCCCGGTGTTGAAACCTGGTGTGGATCCCCAGGTGGTTGGCAATTACAGTCTGATCAGCTGCAATAACGTTCTCTGCAAGCTCTTCCAATGTATGGTCAGTCAGTGGCTTATGTGGATCCTTGAAGAGTGTGGATTCCTTGCTCCACAATGGGGGGGGGGGGGGGGAGCTTCTGCCAGGGCCATTCTACCATTGACAACCTCGTGTCACTGGAGTCTGCTATTTGCTAGGCGTGAGCACTTGGTTGCGGTATTTTTTTAACTTCGCAAGGCGTACGATAACACCTGACACCACCATGTACTGACTACTTTGCATGATTGGGGCTTACGTGGTGCCCTTCCTATTTTTATTCGGAATTTCCTCTCCCACTGCTCATTTCAGGTGAGGTTTGAAGCCTCTCTTAGCTCCCCCTGTATTCAATAGAGCAGTGTCCCACAGGGCTCCGTCCTCAGTGCCCCATTGTTTTTAATGGCAATAAACGGTCTTGCTGCAGCTGTGGGGTCATCAGTCAGTTGCTCCCTGTTTGCCGATGACTTCCGCCCGTATTTCAGCTTCGTTAGCTGCCACCAGTGCCACATCGTTACAGCGCTAAGTATCTGAATTTAATTTGTGTCAAATTTAATTTGCCAGTCTAGTTCATTTTCGGTAGTACTGTTTTAAGAGGTTTACTCCTGCGTACTTGCAGATTTCGTTTGTACTACTGTTTTAATAGTTTATTCTATCGTATTTGATAAATACCGTTGTGTTTAGTCTTCGTCTTTGACCGGTGTATTTCAAAACAAGTCAGAGACCGTTACTAAAGTTCGTTATCAGTCAGTCCAGTGCCAGCTGTCACCAGTGTCGCGGCGTTAACAGCGCTAAGCTGCCGGACTCAGTTTTGTTGATTCGACAGTGTAGTTACCACTGACCACAGTTAAGTCAGCAGCCAGCCGCCTTCATTATAGTACTAGGCTTCTTTAAAGTTGTTAATTGCTGTTAATTGTATCGATAGGATGGATAGGATGTGTGCCTGCTGTGTGCGGACGCAGGAGGAGTTGGCCGCGGTTCGCGAACAGCCGAGCGCGCTGTTGGCTACGGTCAGCCGTCTTCAGGCTGCTGTCTCGGGGTGCAGCGACGGTGGGGAGTCTGGTGCGGTGAGTGGGACACCTCAGGTGTCTCACGCTTCGCTCTCTGTCCCTGCTATCGAGGCACCTTCAGGTGTACCGGACGTCGTCGAGCCGCCTTCTCCGCAAGGGGAGTGGCGGGTTGTACGGCGTTCGCGTCGCTCGAGGCGGTAGGCCAATGTGAAGGCTGGACGTCCGTCCGCGCCCGTTCGTCCTGTGAGTGAAGGTGTGGCCACTCCTTCAGCAGGGTCTGAGCAGGTGCACGGGGGGAGGGGATTATTAGTTATTGGGAGCTCCAATGTCAGGCGCGTGATGGAGCCCCTTAGGCAGATAGCGTCCAGATCTGGAAGGAATTCCAACGTGCACTCGGTGTGTTTGCCGGGGGGCCTCATCCGAGATGTGGAGGCGGCCTTGCCGGCGGCTATCGAGGGTGCGGAGTGCAGTCGACTGCAAGTCGTAGCTCACGTCGGCACCAATGACGCTTGTCGCTTGGGTTCTGAGAACATCCTCAGGTCCTACGAGCGGCTGGCGGAATTGGTGAAGGCTGCTGCCTTCGCACGCGGGGTGCAAGCAGAGCTGTCGATTTGCAGCATTGTTCCCAGGGTTGATCGGGGTCCTTTGGTTTGGAGCCGAGTGGAGGGTCTGAACCAGAGGCTTCGCTGACTCTGTGACAGTCATGGCTGCAGATTTCTGGATCTGCGTTATCGGGTGGGGAATTGTAGGGTGCCCCTAGATAGATCAGGGGTGCACTACACTAAGGAAGCGGCTACTCGGGTAGCAGAGTACTTGTGGAGTGCACATGGTTTTTTTTAGGCTAGGCGCTAACTCTGATGAGCACTCGCCTGTCAGCATTCAAACAGCGAATTCAGGCCACGTTCGGAACAAAAATTCGAACATAAAAATATTAGCCGCGAACTTACAGAGTATTAGAAACAAAGTTCCCGAATTTGCAGCGCTGCACGGAAGTTATTGCGCTCAGATAGTTTTAGGCACCGAAAGCTGGCTAAATGATGATGTGGCAAGTTCAGAAATATTTAGCTAAGCGTGGAATGTATATCGGAAAGATAGATCTGATACAACTGGAGGAGGAGTGTTCATCGCCGTGGACAAAGATATTGTTTCTACTGAGATCGAGGTTGAAAGTAACTGTGAAGTTATCTGGGCACGCATAACAGGTCTAAAAGAAGTAAAGTTAATAGTTGGGTGTTTTTACCGGCCCCCCAGTGCTGCTGTAGCAGTTTTAGAATCATTCAAGGAAAGTCTACACCAGGTAGTGCATAGGTATCCGGGCCATGCAATATTAGTCGGAGGTGACTTCAACCTTAAGAGTATAGATTGGGACCTTGCTAGTTACATTTCAGGCAGTACAGACAAGCAGTCTTGCGAGCTACTTTTGGACACATTCTCCGAAAACTGTCTTGAGCAGTTAAACCGGCAACCCACGCGCAATGGAAATATTCTAGACCTTATAGCCACAAACAGGCCTGACCTCATTAACGATGTCTGTGTAGAGACAGGAATTAGTGATCATGATATCGTCATTGCGTCGATGGTGACCAAAGTTCATAAACCAGTCAAGAAGGCTAGGAGCGTGTTTTTGTTGGGAAAAGCCGACAAGCTAATGTTACGATCGCACTTAGAAAATGAATGGGCATCGTTTAATTCTGGGACTATGGATGCAGAGGAATTGTGGACTAAATTTAAATGCATTGTTAATGAAGGGTTAGAGAAATATGTGCCAGTAAAGACGATTAAGGATGGAAAAGATCCACCGTGGTATAATAATAATGTTAGAAAGCTGCTGAGAAAGCAAAGGCTGTTGCACTCTCGATTCAAAAAAGAACACGCAAATGATGACAGGCAAAAGTTAGTAGAGATTCGTGCGTCTATAAAAAGATCGATGCGTGAAGCATACAATAATTATCACAGCGATACCTTAGCAAAAGATCTTTCCGAGAACCCGAAAAAATTCTGGTCCTATGTAAAATCTATAAGCGGGTCAAAGCCCACTGTCCAGTCACTAATTGATCATTCCGGGGCAGTAATAGAAGAAAGCAAACGGAAAGCTGAAGTTCTAAATTTAACCTTTAAGAAATCTTTCACGCAGGAGGACCGCACAAATATACCATCATTTGATCAACGTACTAATTCCGAAATGGGGGACATAGCAATAAGTATTTCCGGTGTAGAGAAGCAGCTGAGAGAGCTAAATACGAAAAAGTCTGCTGGTCCGGATGGAATACCAGTTCGGTTTTACAAAGACTATTCTGCGGCATTGGCCCCCTACTTAGCTTGCATTTATAGCGAATCTTTAATTCAGCGCAAAGTTCCTAGTGATTGGAAAAAAGCGCAGGTGACTCCAGTGTATAAGAAAGGAAAGAGAACTGACCCATACAATTACAGACCAATATCGTTGACATCGGTTTCATGTAGAATTTTGGAGCATATTCTCAGTTCGAATATAGTAAATTTCCTTGAAACGGAAAAGCTTCTTTCCATGAATCAGCACGGGTTTAGGAAACATCGTTCATGCGAAACTCAGCTTGCCCTTTTCTCACATGACATCTTGCGAGCCATGGACGAAGGGCAACAGGCGGATTGTGTTTTTTCTCGACTTCAAAAAGGCGTTCGACACGGTGCCACACTGCAGACTGCTAACGAAGATACGAGCTTATGGAATAGGTTCACAGATTTGTGACTGGCTGGAAGACTTCCTAAGTAATAGAACGCAGTACGTTGTTCTCGACGGCGAGTGCTCATCAGAGACGAGTGTATCGTCAGGCGTGCCCCAGGGGAGTGTGATAGGACCGCTATTATTTTCTATCTATATAAATGATCTGATGGACAGAGTAAGTTGTAATTTGCGGCTGTTTGCTGATGATGCTGTGGTGTATGGGAGGGTGTCGTCTGTAACTGACTGTAATAGCATACAGGTTGACTTAGACAAAATTTCTAGTTGGTGCGAAGAATGGCAGCTAGCTCTCAATGTAGAAAAATGTAAGGTGATGTGCATGAGTAGAAAAAACAATCCTATAATGTTCGAATACAGCATCAGTAGTGAGCTTCTTGATGCGGTCGCGTCGTTCAAATATCTAGGCGTAACATTGCAGAGCGATATGAAATGGAACGAGCATGTAAGGACAGTTGTGAGTAAGGCAGACAGCCGACTTCGGTTTATTGGGAGAATTTTGGGAAGATGTACTTCACCTGTAAAGGAGACCGCGTATAAAACGCTTGTACGACCACGTCTTGAGTATTGCTCAAGTATTTGGGACCCGCAGCAGATCGGTTTGAAGGAAGACATAGAGGCGGTTCAGAGGCGAGCAGCTAGGTTTGTTACCGGTAGGTTCGACCAATGCGCGAGTGTCTCGGAAATGCTCCGGCAACTCAATTGGGGATCGCTGGAAGAAAGACGACGTTCTTTTCGTGAATTTCTGTTAAGTAAATTTAGAGGGCTGGAATTTGAAGCTGAGTGTAGTACGATCTTGCTGCCGCCTACTTACATTTCGCGTAAAGATCACAAAGACAAGATAAGAGAAATTAGGGCTCGTACGGAGGCATATAGGCATTCTTTTTTTCCTCATTCAATTTGGGAGTGGAATAGGAAAGGAAATGCCTAGTAGTGGTATGGTGTACCCTCCGCCACGCACCTTACGGTGAATTGCGGAGTATGTATGTAGATGTAGATGTAGATGTAGTATCGATGTAGCTGAACAGCGGCTGCAGGGTGCCATCCGAAAGGCCCATGCATGGGCCTCTACTCACGAATTACAGTTCTCCGTGCAGAAAACCTGCGTAATGCACTTCTGTTGCCGTCGGGTAGTTAACCCTGACCCAGAGCTCTACCTGGGTGGTGAACTGCTTCAGGGAACCACATCACTTTCTGGGCATAATTTTTGATGCCCAGCTGACTTGGGTGCGTCAGCTACGACAGAAATGTTGGTGGCATTTAAATGTTCTGCGATGCCTCAGCCATACTGGCTGAGGAGCAGCCCATTCCACCCTCCTGCAGCTTTACAAGGCTGTGATTCAGTTGCGGCTAGATTACGGGAGCTTAGTCTACAATTTGGCAGCCCCTTCTGCCTTGCGGGTCTTATACTACATTCTCCACACTGGTGTGTGTCTCATGAAAGGGGCTTTTTGCACCAGTCCTGTAACCAGTCCCATAGCTGAAGTTGGTGTTCCCCCTCTGCGGTTCCGCCGGCAACAGTGTCATACGTTGCCCAAGTCCGTGCTTCACCCTGCCATTCCCCCAGCGATGGCCCAGCTTGGGTCTTCCGATTGCTGTCCGTGTCCGTTCCCTTCTCTCCTCACTTGTTTCCCTTCCTCTCCCCCCTCCTCCACTACTCTCCCTGTGTCCACCCCGCCCCACCCCAATCCCTTGAACAATTCCTCGCTTGGAGCTTCGATGGATTTGTCCCGGGATTCAAAAGCCTCCATTGCGCCACTGATTCTCTGTCGCCTGTTCCAAGCACTGCTTGACACATTTTGTGGTGCAAACATTACTTACACGGACGGTTCTTTGGTCAATGGCCATGCTGGATATGCGTTTGTTTGTGGTGACCACATCGAACAGTGATCGTTGGCTTGTGGAAGCAGCATCTTCACTGCGGAACTGGTCGGTATTTTGAGAGCTGGGATTGTTCAGTCGCTTTCATCTGGACACCAGGCTACATAGGTACACCAGGCAATGATCGCGTCAATCAGCTGGCCAAACCTGCCAACACTTCAGTCCCTGGACATAGGCCTCCCAGAAACAGACCTCTATTCCCAGTTGAACCGCAAGGTCCTTGCGGTTTGGAGTTCTGAATGGGCAGAATAAGCTCCGTGTAATTAAGCTCTCCACCGCTACATGGAAGACGTCACTGAGGACTTCTTGCAGGGAGTCGGTTGTCCTTTGCCGGCTCCGTATTGGCCATACTTGGCTGAAGCACAGTTACCTTCTGCGTCGCGAGGCCCCTACTTCAGTGTCAATGTGGTGCGCCTCTGACAGTTGGCCACATCTTGCAAGAATGCCCCAATTTAGCCAAAGAGCGATGAAATTTTAATATCACTGGCAACTCAAAGCTTGCTTTAGCTGACAATGCCTCCATGGTTGATTCTGTTTCAAATATTATCCGTGAGTGTGGGTTGTACAAATCCATTTAAAGTTTCTTGTGTGTCTGTTATTGCTCTGTCCTCCGCCTGCCTTAGTCTATTAAGTAGGTATTTTTAATATGTACCAGAGTGGCTGGATGTCTTACTTATATTCTTGTGAACACCCAACAAAAAAACTCTTGTTGTAATAATAATAATAATAATAATAATAATAATAATAACAATAACAATAACAATTTCGTGTGGCTCATTGGCCTGGTGCAAGTCTTTCAATTGGACGCCACTTCGGCGACTTGCGTGTCCCTAGCCTACCCCAGTTATCCAACCGGGGAAAGGGGACCTACAGCTTAACATGGAATCTGAACCACGTGTCATTTCTGGCGACTCCTCACATCGTTGAGAGGTGAAGGATGGGTTAAAGCGCAGACTGAAAAAAATCTGAGGTCCGACCGGGTTTCGAACCTGCGACCCTTCGGTTTCCAGTCGGAGCTTCACCACAAGACCACTGGGCGCAACTCTTGTAATGTGTCATTTTAGCCTTTCTTAATGTTTATTTATTCTTTTTAAACTTCGACATGTTAACACATTTACTTAAGCAAGCATAACACGCTGTTTTACCTCTATGACTGGAACGAGGGACTGATAACCGTTGCAGTTTAGTCCCTTCCGAAAACCAACAACTACTACTTCCCCCTTCGTTCCTCATCCTTGGGGGCTTATATGCTCATCATCCATTGTGGAGAGGGGGGGAGGCAGTGCTTACACATCTAGCCGGGACCGCCTTGTAGAACAGTTCCTTGCAGACCACGACCTGTGCCTTCTCAATGACGGTTCTCGAACCCATTTTAGTTCTGATTACAGAACTTTCTCTGCTATAGATCTTTCACTTATTTATCCCCCTCTTCTCACTTCACTTCAGTGGTCTGTGCATGATGACCTATGCAATAGTGAACACTTTCCGCTGATTCTTTCCCTCCCCTCGCGCCTGACGAGGGAGAGGCTAACCTGTTCGGTTTTCTGTCATGCTAATTGGCCTTTCTATACATCCCAGGTTCTTTTCACACCATCCCCATCTGACTATACAGATGTTGTCATCCGAGATATGTCTAATGTGATTACCCGAGCTGCTAGCATTGCTGTTTCCTGGTCGACAGGCCCTTCTTGCCGCTGCCCAGTTCCATGGTGGAACACAACCGTTGCTGCGGCAATTAGTTCGTGCTGGCAAGCCTTGCAACATCTTTAGCACCACCTGTCTCACACTGCCCTTATCAACTTTCAATGCCTTCATGCTAAAGCTTGTTATATAATCAAAAAGAGGAAGCGGGTGTGCTGGGAGCATTTTGTCTCTTCCTTGGGCTCTTCTATACCCTTGTGACGAGGGTGGGCTATGCTCCACTTCATCCAAGGTTGCCAGTGGCTGTCTTCAATCCCTGGCCTGGCCTTGCCTTACCAGATAATGTGTAATGTGGGCATCGGTTCTCGCAGAGCATATTGCAACTCATTCTGTAAAGGCAACGGCTTCCTGTCTGGCAGCTTTTCTTCTCAAGAAACAACAGGCTGAAGCCTCAAACTAATGTTTTACCACTTATCAGGAGGAAATTTATAAGAAACCCTTTACTGAATGGGAACTACTTTTGGCTCTTTCATCTTACGTCCACAATGGCAATATCTCCTCCAGGTATTTAACCATATTTGGCTCCAAACAGTGGAGGGACAGTATAGTGGTTCCTGTTCTTATGCCTGGTGAGGATTCATCATCCTTTGACAATTAGTGGCTGATTAGCATTAAAAACGTACCATGATTGCTTGGATATTATGCTGGGTACTCAAATTACGTTGACTTCTGTCACCTTATCAGTGTGGGTTCTAGGAGGAAACATCTACTTAGACTGGAAATAGCAATTGGACAGGCCTTCTCAAAAGTCAACATCTTGTTGCTGTTTTCTTTGATTTACATACGGCATGTGAGACCACTTGGCATCATCATTTTTTATGTACTCTTCATGACTGAGGCCTATGAGACTTCCTACTGATGGTTATTCGTCAGTTTCTATCCTACCACATATTCTGGGTAAGAGTCAGAGCTTCATTCAGTTCCCCACGGATACAGGATTATGGTGTTCCACAGAGTATGTGCTGAGTATTATACTCTTCCTAATCGCCATCAACATGTTGGTGAGCTCTGTTGGGCCACTTGCCACTCCTGCACTGTACGTAAATGACTTTTATATATGGTACAGCCCCCACTCAGTAGCCTCGCCAGAATGCCAGCTCCTAGGTGCCATTCAGCAGGTTTCCACATGGTCTATCGTGCATGGTTTTCAGTTCTCCTCTTCTAAAACAAGCATAATGCATTTTTGTCGTCGTACCACAGTCCACCCTGATACAGTACTTTTCTTGGGTACTCAGCACCTGGGTGTTGTGGTACAGCACCGTTTCTTGGGACTCCATTTTGATAAAAAGCTGACTAGGCTGTCCCATATCCATCAGCTGAAAATAAACTACATGCGGAAGCTTCATGCCCTCCATTTCCTAGCCCACTCATCCTGGGGTGCAGCTCATAGAACACTCCTTTATATTTACTGGGCTCTGATCCAGCCCCGATTAGATTACGGGTGCCAGGTTCATGGCTCGGCAGCTCCTTCTGCTCTGAAATTTAGACGCAGTCCACCACTATGGTGTCAACTTGGCTACGGGTGCCTTCCGGACCAACACAGTTAATAGTCTCCTTGCTGAAGCGGGAAACCTCCCTCTTCAGATTAGATGATATCTGTTTTTGGTGCCCTATGCCATTGGCATTTGACAATTCCCTGGTCATCATGTTCTTTTAGCTGGTGGTAGTCCTATCCTCCTGATATTTACCCTAGAGTGGGATTATCTGTCAGAATGCAGCTCGCTTCCCTTTGTAGGGACTGCTATCTCCCGTCCCTTGACTGTACACACCGTGCTATAATGTGCACACCTCCTTGTATGGTGACCCGCCCACAAACCCGGTTGGATCTCTTCCAAGGTCCAAAAGCTTCAATCTCCCCCATAATCTTCCAGTGTTTGTTGCACACAGTACTTGCAGAATTTCAGGGTGTCACGATCTTCTACACTGATGGATTGAAATCTGCTGGTCATCAGGATATGAATTTACATCTCCCATTGGTACAGAATGTCATCCTCTGCCAGGATCATGCAGTGACTGTGTTTACGGCAGAACTGATGGCTATTAGTAGAACATTTCTTTTTATCAGACTGCCCAGGACCATGTTTAGTGGAGGTATGGGTTCTAATGTTTACGACAACAACAGGTAGTGACATACGCTCTATGTATTCCCTTCTCCCTGGAGCAACTGTACTACTGTCTCCTCGTCCCAGATCCACCAACTGCATAGATGGATCAGGTCTGTAATTATGATTGCAATCCATGTCCTGTTCTCTTCTCAGAAGTCTAGCTTCTCTTCCTACCACCTCTTCTCAGACCTGCTCATGTACGCCTCCTTGGTGCATCCACAGACTGTCTTGACCCATCATAATGTCCTAAAGTCTTTTTTCACCCTTAAGCCCTCTAACAACAATTTTCTTCAATTCTTTGAGTGTTCGAGGGTTTTTAAGTTGTAGGTTTTTAAGTAGTGAATACTGGTGGTTCAAAAGTCTGTGGTCACAGTGGCTTTACATATGTTTATGTCCTTGCACTCTCTATCATGCCTGTTACTTTGCTGATGAGACCTTCCTCATATGTACAGACTCCTTTTACGAGCTATTCATGAATGTTAACCTTGCTATCCCCTTGGTACTGGCTATCCATGATTTCCTTAAAGCACTACTCATTGATCTCTAAGCGCCAGGTCATGTTGGAATCTTGTGGAATCAACCTGCTGACATACTGGCAAAATCTACCACCAACAAACCAATTCTTGTGATCGGCAATCCAGACCAGACTTTCAGTTGGTATGACACCATCAAGTTTGCAGGATCTGGAACACAGAATGATACATTCAGACTTTGCTGAGAAAGTTATGGGTGATAAAGGAAACAAAGACTTTGTGGAAAGCATCAATGTAAGCTTTCTGCAAGGACTCCATCATACTTGGCCAACTTCATATTGGATGTACTTGGCTGGCCCATCATCTTCCTGAGTAGCTAGCTTTGGTATTAGCAGAAAATGACTTAGCAACTGACTTTTTTACTTTTATTCATGAAGGGATTTTTTATTACTCTACAAGGGGACATTTCAGGCTGTTGGCCCACTGAGGGGTTGGTAGGTAACCCTGTTGTTTCCAATTACCCCACTGGGAAAAGGCTTTCTAAGGTTTGTGGTTTGCCCGGGCCCATTATCCTACCCACTATTTTCTCTTCTTTCCCCTTCTTGTATGTTCTGTTTGACCTGCTATTTTTCTTTTGTCTGCAATTTGCTTTTCATGACCTGTTCGTGCGCAGCTCCTTTGTGGGTATTCTTCAGTGGGGTACCACTAGTGACAGGACGGGTTGTGTGCCCCGGCCCCCTCTGTGCCCCTGGGGGCCCTCGGACTGCATCCTAGGTAGGGCACTCCACTGCCACCATTCATTCTTCTGTCACTTTTCCTTTCCTTTGGCATATGCTGAGACTTTTTTAAGTAGTTCACCTGACTTTCCTTTTTGAGCTAGGAGTGATTGATGACAAAAGTAGTTTACTTTCTTTATTAATTAAACTAATGAACCAACCTCTTTTTTTCTGATCTGATAGGATTCCTACCCTGTCTTTTGGGCTTGTGGAGGGATCCCCTACTTTTAAAACTCCCACATCTGCTTACCATTGCATACTGTTCTACCCTCCTTGCAATTATCTACATGTAGTGCATGAGTGATGCATTAACCGATGGCAAATGCCACCACTGCTGACCACTTGTTCGGTATGTGTGATGTCTTATGCCTGATAAGGTATACTTTCCAGAAGTATCAGATGGTTTACGTCCTTAAAGTTATATGTGGGGTGTCCCACTTACAATTTTCACCCCAGATATCTGTGGAACTAAAATAGATATTTAAATATGAAATTTCACAGCCACAAAATACCATGAAATATTCTGAAATGTAAACAAATATTATTTTCACCACAAACTTATGATTTCTTAAAATGGGTACTCATTTTTAAGCAAACAATAGCATGAAAATTTGAAGAAAAGAATGGTGTTGGTTATCTTCGAAAAGGTCATTTACATCCCGAGATTTTGCTAAGCGAAGTTGATGCTTGAAGTAAATGAAGTGTGTAGATAGCGCACGGTAACAGACAGTGTGAGGTTCATGATTGAGGTTCATGACATGCGCTGTGTACATAATTTATTTCAATTGTCAACTTCTCAATATATCAGGATGCAATTGACATATTGTGATGCAACCAATGCCATTCTTTGTGAGTTTTCATGCTATCGATTGCATAAGAAATAATATGGCAGTTATTATTTTTTTAAAAAAATTAAGTTTGTGTTCAAAATGATATTTTTGTTTTAGAATGTCTCTTAGTCCTTAATTTGATAATTTCATGCCATATGTTCATGCCCGTGAAAGTCATAATTCAACAACTATTGTTGTCCAGAAATATATGTTGTGAAAGCTGCCCGCGATGGCCGAGGGGACTTAGGCGCTCCAGTCATGGTCTGCACAGCCACTGCGGTCGGGGTTTCGAATCCCCCCTCGGGCATGGATATTTGTGCCGTCCTTAGTCTTAGCTAGTTCATAAGTAGTTTGTAAGCTTAGGGACTGATGACCCCGTAGTTAAGTCCCATAAGTTCTACAAAAATTTGAACATTTTTTATGTTGTGAAAAGTTTTAGTGGGATACCCTATATTCTGAACAGACAAAACATTACAGCTGATATTAAGATGATAATTATGACTAATGCCAACTGAAAAATAAACTGCTGCCTGGCAGCATTGTTGACATATGATTTTGTAATGAAAGTAATATAATCAATATACCTTGGTTCAGAGACAGGTAGGGAATAAGTCTAGCATCAGTAAGGGTCCCAAAATGGGGAAAAATATTTATGGGAAGTGATGAAGGGCTTGAAAGCATGTGCGTGTTGGACCTTCACAACTAACCAAACAGCATAGAGTTTAGGGTTACCCATTATGTGAAGTGTGGCAGATGACCTGTACAAAATACGAAAGTACAATCCTAGTGTAGAGGTGTCTCAGACCACACCACTCAGCTTAAACTGTTAAACATCAGGCAGCACAGTTGATGATCGTATGTATTTCCATGTTGACTCAATGATATTGTCAGTTTAATCTATTACTTTTCATCCTAAATCCCCCTCAGCGGCTCAGCGTTAATTTGCTGAGTACGGGCTTGGCAAACACAGGGTCCTGAGCTGTGGGCTGTGTCGTGCCAACAGTCAAATACACCATAAGCTCTGTGCGTGCTGCAACGACCATCGTTTGGTGCGACCGTGGAATGTTGTGCGTTGCAGAGCCTGGGGATCTTGGCTTAATCGCCTGGGTCACGAGGTCAGTACAAAACCTCAAAAAAAAAAAACACCTCAATCTCAAGGTGTGCTATGTGCCATGGTGCTGTTGAGGTTGAGGTTGAACAGTCGCTAGCGAGCAACCTCTGAGGAACCTGCCAAACCTAAGTTGTATATGGCTGACCCAGGCAAATGGAGATCTGCCAAGGTGGACATATGGTTCCCTATTTGCTCATGGGACCATGATGAAATGAGCCAATAATAGCATTTCCGGACGCAAAACCGGCGTCTCTAAGAGAGGTAGATGCGACTACAATGCCACTGAATACAATCCCCAAACGTTTCCTTTCCTGGCCACACCATGGATGGAATGTCAAGCCAGAAAACTGGGTGAGGTTTATGCCCTGAAATATCTCGTATGTAGCTGTAATGATGGGGAATCTTTCAGGACTACAGAGCCTTTGTTCTTCGTCGAGAACTCAGAAGACATGTTCAGTGAGGTTGAAGGGATGTCGAAAATACACTCTGGATCAGTCTTAATAACGATGTCATCCCCAGCCCAGTTGCAGTAATTGCTTGCCTGTGCAGTCGGACGACGAACTGTGTGCAAACCTGGAAAGATGGGGAGTACATTTTATTCGGATAGTCCATGAGTGCCTAAAGGACAACAGGGTAGCCATCGGTGCCTTCGTCTTGGCTTTTGAGGGCGATTCATTTCCCAAGGTGGCCAAGGAGGTGACGTAAAGCCCTATGTTCCTTCCCCTATGCACTGCTTTTGATTTGATTGGATTTTATTTTCTCAGGGAAGCCAAAACAGTCTTGGTCCAACCCCCCACTGCCCGCACCGAAACTAAGTTTATTGTGCGGTATCGCTCCCTGTATATCTAGTAAAGCCAACCAATGCCCTTGAACAGTGCAAGGAGTCCCTTTACCAGTTCTTTATTAGACACAATTTCTTCGGGTCTGGTTCTCCCAAATGCTCTGTGCCTTTTACTCTCCAATGCAATGCATTCGAAGATTAGATGTGATGCAGTTTCATCACTGTCATCACAGATCCTACATTTAGGGCCCTCTTCTGTTATTCCCATTGTATGTAGGTGTTTTTTGAAATTCCCATGGCCTGTCAGCAATCCAACCATGAGTCTAATCTCTCTCCTGTTCAGGCCATGTTCTTGTTGATGGATTTTGGTCCAATATTCTACGTGCTGTCTTCTGAGCCAGTTACGTAGCTCCAATTTGATCATTGCCTTGGTGATTGTCAGGACAGGTTCCGGTCCAATAAATGGAGTCTCTGCCCCCATCCTGGCTAATCTGTCGGCATGTTCGTTGCCACTGATCCCCGAGTGGCCAGGGACCCACAATAGGTTTACTCTATTGCTTTCCCCTAGCTCCACCAGAACCCTGTGACATTCTACAACAATTTTAGACCTTTTTGCAGGAGCTGCCAGTGATCTCAGGGCTGCGTGGCTGTCTGCATAGATATAGATGCTATGGTCTTTGTAGCACCTACACAAATTCTCCTCCACACACACGGATGGCAGTGATTTCGGCCTGGAATACTGAGGTTATAATATAGTCGGCTGGCATTTCCCCAACCTTTCCTATATTTACCTCACTCACTATTTTAGTGTGTGATTCTGGATATCCCAAAGAGTTCCCGTTTTTGCCAGTTTTGAGTCTGTATGCACCAGCCGCTGCCTCCATCTTGACCCAAAAGTGTAATTGGGGGCATACCCAACATGGTTTCCATCCCAGTATTTGGTGTGCTGTTATGACCAAGCAGGCTAATCTCTGCACCTTACCAACCTCCTTAGCAGTAACCTGCTGTTCTACCTTCTTCCACCACACGACCGCCCCATAGGTGATCCTGGGTCTAATCACCGTGGTGTATATCCAGTGCATACCCTTGGGGCCCAGGCCCCAGTTTTTGCCACAAGCTCTCCTGGTACTTACCAGAGTACCTTTTGCCTTGGAGCAAATATTCCTAATGTGAGGGGTCCATGTCAGTTTCTCATCTAAGGTAACCCCTAGATATTTCACTGTCCCCTTCACAGGTAGCCCTTCATTGAAAAGCTTTAGATTCCAACTTGAATGTTGGATATGCTTCTTTGTGAAAGGTACAACAACAGTCTTCTTAGGACTAACCCCCAGATCCTGTTTTCTGCACCAGTCTTGCACAATGTCCAATGCACCTTGTGCCATATTCTTGACCGTGTCAGCAAATTTGCCAAGTATTACTATGACAAGATCATCTGTGTCTCCTTGGCAAAAGTACTGCCTAGAGTTTAATTCTCCAATGAGATCATTCACCACTAGATTCCACAATAAAGGGGGAGAACTCCTCTTTGCGGGCAACCCCCTAGTGGTGTTGATTACCATTTTTTCTTTCATCATGGTAGCCTCTACCTTTCTTCCACTGAGCATGGCCCTAGTCCACCTACATATAGTGGTCCCTAGGTCATGCACATGTGCTGCCCTAACCATGGAATCGAAGGTCCTGTTGCTAAAAGCCCCCTCGATGTCCATGAAGATACAGAGGGCTATTTCCTGAAAGTGTAGTGCTTTCTCCACCTTCCCAACAAGTTGGTGGAGAACTGTCTCACATGATTTACCTGGCTTATATGCATGTTGGTTTGAATGTAGAGGAGCCCTACTTAACGTCATTTCTCCAACATGCACATTAACCAGCTATTCCAATGTCTTAAGAATGAAGGTGGACAGGCTGATTGGTCTCATATCCTTAGCCTTTGTATGATCAATTCTCCCTGGTTTTGGAATGAAGACAACCTTCACTGCCGTCCAGGCATTGGGAATGATTCCTGCTGCTAGGCTAACCCTGAATAACTTGCATAGGCATGTAATAAGATTTTCTCCCACTTTTTGCAGGAGAGCTGGAAAGATTCCATCGGGGCCAGGTGACTTGAACGGTTGAAATGTTCCCACTGCCCATTGGACCTTACTGAAATCGACACACCTTGGCCAAATCTTAGTCCTCTTTGCGAATACCTGAGAACCGTTCTATCTCAGGAATCACATTCTGGTCTGAGTTATCCACCAGAGTATATTCAGGAAAGTGAGTCTTGAGGAGCAGTTCCAGCGTTTCATGTGCTGTCTTTGTATACTCCCCATCCTCCTTCCTCAATGTTCCTCCTGGATTAGTTGGTACTCTAGTGAGGATTTTATGAAGTCTCGCTTGAGCAGCCGTGCCCTCCACTTCCTCACAGAATACCTTCCAGGATGCCTCCTTTGCCCGTTTGATGGCCAGGTTGTAATTGACAAGGGCCACACGGTACTTTGAAAATTGTCCTTTGCACCTTGCAAGGTTAAACAGTCTTCGTACCTGTTTCCTTTGCATTTCCAGGTTATTATTCCACCAAAGCACACTCCTGTTTGTGCACTTTTTGGTGATTGAGCAGTTGTCCTGGTATGAGGTCACTATAGCAGAGGTTACGGCCTCTGCTACTTCCTCAAACTCTGCTGGATTCCTTATCGAAGTTTTAATTTCCGATAGGCTGAAGTCAAGGTCTCTCCTATATGTCTCCCAGTCCGTTTTCTTGGGATTCCTATAGGTCATGGTCTGTCTGGTTTCCATTTCAACCTTGAATTTAATATACATGTGATCTGACGAGGATGGCTCCAGGACCACATGCCACTGTTTGACATAACTTCCCATCATCATGGAACCAAAAGTTATGTCAATTACTTACTCCCTTCTACTATTCCTGAATGTAGGTTCATCACCCCTATTCAGGATATCCAAGTTGTTAGATAGGAGAAATTCAAGAAGGTGCTCACCTCTACTGTTGGTGTCCTTGCTGCCGCACGATAGATTGTGGGCATCGGCATCACATCCCACCAACAGTTCGTCATCTTGCCAATGGCAGGCTTCCGCCAGTCTCCTCACTTCCTAAGGAGGAGGAGAGCTGAGGCCAAAAAAATTTCCCTCGTGACACCTTCCTCACGTTGCTGCATCCTGATGGTCACCAGGTCCCTGGAACAAAAATCCATCATTGGTATGAAAGGGATTCCATTTCTAACATAAATGCATGTTCTGGAGTTTTTTAGATTTCTAGCATAAATCAGCTTACCTCCAGTACCACCGAGGCCCGATACACCCACTTTGTATTAATAGGGTTCTTGTATCAGGGCCACGCCCACCTCCTGTCTCCCCAGGCCACGGCTCAGGTCAGCAGTGGCCCCTTTACTGTGCTGCAGGTTTATCTGCAGCATTTCAGTCCCCATCTTGCTGCCATTATTAAGGTCTTTGATTATCCTGACGGCGACCTGCGAGAACCCTAAAAAAGTTTCAGGCATTGCTCTCGCAATGCCTCCAGAGACTTCTCTCCGACCTCCACCACCAGGGTTCCTCCTTCCGGAACGACCTTTTGGTTAATTACCCTCCAATCCTCTGTTGAGACTTTTGGGTTCTGGACCCTTATTTTCTCGAACAGAGTCTTTGGAGAGACATCCTTAAGGATCTTCGGTACCCATATTGATACCTTTGCGGTCTTCACGAGTTCGGCTGCTGTCTTGACCAGCAGCTTCGCATCCTCCCACGGGGATATCGTGGGCACCTTGTCCTTAAGCCATTCTGCTGAGTGCTGCCCCTCGCAGACAAAAATGAGGGCACCGCGATCTAGATAGACTCTCCTGAATTTGGGTCCCGGACCAGCGTCCCCCCCCCCCCCCCAATCTCTTCAAAGAGGGCCATCTGTACGAGCTCCTCCTGCTGCGAGGTGATGCTTACCAGTGGGTATCCTTCTTGGACAACCTCCATTCTAAAGACTGAGACTGCAGTACTATAGGTCTGTTTCCCTATTTCCTCCCTCAGCCTTTCAGGATCATGCTTGTCCAGAGAGGAAGGAGTACCTGGAGATTGTTTAAGACACCGAAGGATTTTGTGAGGAATTATCCTGTTTGAGGTAGTATGATGCCGCCTTCCTCAGACCTTTGAACCAATATGCTGAGCCAGTTACTTGGGGGGAGAGGGCTACAGTTTAACATGGATTCTAAACTGTAGCATAATTCAAAATTTTTCATGCCAACAATCATTGCTAGAGATGAAAGAAGGGATTAGTGATGAATAAAAATCCTTACACTGAGTGGGAATTGATCCAGATACCTTAAAAATTTTGAGACTGGACCTTAACCACTCAGCCAATGAGCTACAACTCATAAAATTATATTACACTGAACAATAACTCCAACTAAAGAATTATTAATTGGCTATGTGATTAGCTTTTTTCAGTTGGTGGTTCTGTTTAGTGCAATAAAATTTCTCTGGACACTTCTGTTACATTCATAATTCAGTTTCTGGTGTTATGTTGGTACCCAGGTAGTGAATTACTTAGGACAACTATTCCAAGTGTACCATAATCTGTGTGTGCACCTCGGCTACATATTATACATTGCAGTGGAAACTAATGTGCCAAATAGAATGGGTTTCTTAGGTTACACATATTGAATATGAAGATGCTAGGAAATCTAGTGAATAAATAAAAAAATACATAATTAAATAAAAACAAATGAAGAAAATTGTTAACCTGTAGGTGATATATGACCAGCTACATGGAAACCATTTTTAAATCAAACCCCCTTATAAGTACCACATAAATGTGTTGCACTTACATATCAACAGTTTCAAACAATTCTATCACAACTAAGTTTATCATATAATAAATTGAAAGTTCCAGTATTTCCTAGAATTCATAATAGAAAAATACACTTGGGTTTTTGCCCGGAAGTCTTGTTGTTCCATTGTTTCATGTACTTTCTAGCAAAAATATTCTGGATTTTATTTCAGAGGTGAAGTTAATGTTAACAGTATTTGTCTGTCATTAATGTAGTTACAATAGTATTGCACTGAACCATTGACTATGTTATGCAAGGTTTCCTCTTCTTTAGACTTTGGTATTGAATGGAGCAGTTAGAGTATCTAACAGAAAAACAACAGAATTTAAAAAGTTATGTGGCACTTTTGGAGACTTTACTGGGAAAGCCATAAATAATATGTATAAATTTCTCTTTATAATGACTACAGGCATCAGTAAGGTATGGAGTAATAAGTGGAATTTGATGAGTGTTTCCAGAAAAAAAAATTGTTTTGTTTCCTTCTGTAACAGAAAATCATGTATTTCAAAATTTAGTTGCCAATAATCTTGGTTTGTTTGGTTTATTGTCAGATTATAGATAAACTGAAGAAGGACTGTCAAGAAGAGGTAGACATTCTGCTGCGCTGGGGACACCATCCAAATATAGTTACACTCCGAAATGTAAGTTAAAAAATGAAAAAAAAAATTAAAAAAAATGGTTCTACTGATGTATAATAAAAACAGAGCTGTCCTTATTTTTCACAACTACACAGTATTTGTGAAGTCAGCTATATCATGGTTCATATGGCAAATAAAATGCATCCATTTCACATTTCACAATATATGACAGTGATAGATACATTCTTGGTTTGTAGAAACCTTTTGTTGTATAGCTAACATACAAATTAATTTTTGTTTTGCATGTCATATAACATTTTCATTACTTTTAATAGGTATATGAAGATGAAAGGTCAGTATACCTTGTAATGGAGCTGATGCGTGGTGGAGAATTGCTCGATAGGCTGTTTCAGCATAAATTTTTCTCAGAGAGGGAAGCCAGTGCTATCATGAATGTTATAGTTACAACAGTGCAGTATCTTCATCAGCATGGGGCAAGTAACTGAAATGTTTAACAATAGCTGTGTACTCTGATTGTAAAATGAAGAAAATTTTGAATTAATTTTACCTTGTTCTGGCAATTTTAAGAGCTGCAGTAAAGACATTTACCTACATTATATTCAGTTTGAAGAAAATAAAAGTTGATTGACAACTATGTAAATTATAAAGATAGTTCATGAACTGTTAGATTGGCATGCCCATATAAAACTATGTTTTTAATTTTGTCACACAACAAACAATTAATACTGTTGAAGCTTCCTGGCAGATGCTATTGTTTGAAAATGCAAAACTTTCTCCACTCTTTCTTTCATTCTTGGGTACATTGGTGAGTAAAAATGTAATGTTATCATAAATGTGAAGCTGGTTTCAACATGACAGTACTTTAATAGGCATGATATAGGGAGCACAAATAGATAACATTAAAGATTATTTTACATACTCCTTAGGTACATTTGTGCTGAGTAAGATAAAGACCTGCTTAAGTTTAACAGTCATGTTAGAAGGTACTCACAGAGAAGAGAAAGATTTATCACAGATTTGCATGAAGTAACAGCATTTTTGATAAATCAAAGCTGAAGAAAGTCAATATAAGCATGTGGGATGTATTCGGTGAATTTGAACATAAAATTTGTACAAAAAATTTGACCAAAATTACAAGAAGTTTTGGTTTTAATGAAGTTAGTAAGAAGATCGAAATCGAATATTCATTTGCTCAGTAACCTTGTTGGAAATAAGAAAGATCAGCTGGAGAAAATGCTGAAGTACAGAATTTTGTCTTCTGAAATTGTTTCGTTGTGGAAGATCATAATAATGCTACTCCTTGGAGTTGCCTCCCAAAAGTCAGAATTGGAAATAAGTTAGTGGTATATAAAATGAACTTAGTCAAGAGTTAAATCGCATCTGGTCTGGTTAAGTTACCTGTTGATGTTCTTCAGATAAAGTGAAAAAATTTATCATGGAACACTGGAGCATAGATGATTATCAAGTGTTCAACATAGGTTTTGTTAACAGACATGTTGCAAGACTGGATTAATTGTCTATGAGATTCAGCACATTGTAGAAAATGAAGTGCAAGTAAGTGCAATGTTCCATGACTTCAAGAAGGCATTGAACATAGTTTTGAAGTGTCAATGAGCAAAATACAAATTTGCAGAGTTGGATTTGTAATTTTATATTGTGGAAAATGCCAGAATCTCCAATGGAGCTGTTAACAAATGACACAGTCTAAAGGGAAGATGTAAAGCTAAAAGTTGTTGGCACAACATAGGAAGAGCTTAAAGGACTGACGATTGTTGGAAGACTGTTAGTAGACACTGATTATAAATACATGTAATTATTGCATTTAAATAAGATAATAGATCAATTGCCTTATTATTAATGCAGTGAAAAAGTCAGAGAAATTGAAGTTCATGCATAGAGGCTATTTGAGAGTTGTTACATTCACAAACCATTTGCAAATGGAAAAGGAGGGAGGAAATTTTTTTAGTTAAAACAAATATCCCCAGCCATCATTGCAAGACAACTTGCAGATACCTGTATAGATGTAGATATAGAAATTTAATGTAAATGAAATGTTTGTCCTTAAGATCTATTAATTAGTTTATTTCAAATGTATCATGTGTTAATGGAATTATTATTACATTCCTATTCATATAAACTTTTACTTTATAGGTTGTACACCGTGATCTCAAGCCATCTAACATTCTGTATGCAAATGATTCGTACACCCCAGAATCATTGCGTATTTGTGATTTTGGCTTTGCCAAGCAGATGAGAGCAGAAAATGGTCTTCTAATGACGCCTTGTTACACTGCAAATTTTGTTGCCCCAGAAGTATTGAAACGACAAGGATACGATGCTGCTTGCGACATTTGGTCTCTAGGAGTATTGTTGTACACCCTGTTAGCTGGGTGAGATTGCTTGAACCTGTCTGTGACATATTTGATACTTGTATTGACCCTGTGCTCCTCTGTCAAGGAAATTTTTGCAGACTGCATTGTTTACTTTTCATTGCAGGCATACACCATTTGCAAACCAGCCAACAGATTCTCCAGGAGAGATCTTACGAAGGATTGGTGAAGGAAGATTTGACTTGGAATCGGGAAACTGGATATCGGTCTCTTCGAAGGCAAAGGTATCGGAAGTCTCTCTCTAGTAAGCAGTAGTTAATGTCTTACATGCTGCACTAACTACATCTGGGACATTAAGGGCTGGGTGACACACCAGTGACTATTACTCCCTCCCCCCCCCCCCCCCCCACTGCCACCTAAAACACTAACTATGGTTCAAGATTATTTTTGACAAGGACCTCATTATCCAGACCAGGGCTGGTCACATGAGCTGCATGCGATGAGGCCCACTGGCACTGTGGGCATTTCTATCACTGTACGGATTTGATTGACGATGAGCTCACATTCTCTTTTACAATATGTATTCTTTGTATTATTATTGTGGGACAATGTAAAGAGTACTGAAGATGCATTGCAACAAGTGCATAATATATGTGGACCTGTAGCCTCCCTTCTGTTATAGAAAAGTACATTAGAAATAAAATGTAATATAATTTAGCCCATAAAAGTTAAAGTGTGAGGAAAAACAGAAAAATTTAAGCATATGCACATAATTTTATGTGATCATGTTGTATTCAAAATTTGTCAGTTAGAGAATTTTTATTTTATTTTTTAAACATTTTCCTCTTTTTGGGACCAGCTTGTACTTAATAACTTAAATTCTGCTCTTCTATGACCTCAAATGTTACACTCATGCTTTTTTGTAAAAAAAAAAAAAAAAATGAAAAATTTTGGTTTCACTGGACAATGCCATAATCAGCACAGTAAACTGGAGCATCTCTTCAAAAGAACTGTGGGAACTATGTCTGTAGGAAGTTACTGTTGATACAACTGATGGGTGTGGTAGCAAGGGAGTAAGGGCCCTGGAGATAAGATACTTTGTCACATGACATGTTTTTATACAATCATTTGATTGAGAATATTGGTGACTCATCAGTCTTTAACCTAATTTGTTAGTGATTTATACATTGAAGTAAATATATAAAAAGTATGTTACGTATTATAAGAAACAACCCCCATTTTATTATAAAACATTGCACATCTCATCATTATTTAAAATAAAACTTCATACTCATATATGGATATACAGAATGGTATACATACTGCCATTCAGACAGTAAGTCTATATATAAACATGAATATACAGCGAGAGAGTAACAATTTTATATTTATATGACCCAGAAAGTATACCTTTTGTACCTGTGTTGGTACTCCCTATTTCCATTTATAAATTCTTCTATACTGTAATACCATTTGATTTTAATCATTTAAAAATTCTTCTGGACTATAATGTTTGCTTTTTTAGGTGTGTACCAATGGCCTCCAATGTGGATTCCCCAAATTTGACCTTATTTTGTGTCTGATCTTCAGAGCCATTACTTTGTGTAGTACCCTCATTGTGTAAACTAAGCTGTTCAATCTCTTCAGTAAACCTGTCCACATGGTCAGTCCATGACAAGTTTGTATTTAAAATTATTCCAAGAATTTTACAGACTTGCCTGTGGTCGTTTCTTTACCTGTATAGTCTATTTGCGATATACATTCAGCAGTGTCTTTCACCCTGCAGTTTGTGATTTGTTTTTTTCCACGTTTAATTTCATATTATTATTATTATTATTATTATTATCCATTCTTCAAATTCTTGTAGAGTTTGTTTCATGGTCCATGCTCATTCAATGATTTTGCAGCAGACCACTGCTTTTCTCATCTGCATATATTATTGTGTCTGTATGTACTTTGCAAGGCATGTCATTTGTATAGTATAAAAACAGGAGTGGTCCTAGTTTGGAGCCCTGGAGTAAAACTGATAGCAGTTGTGCGATGATAAAGATTTAAATACTCTAATAATATTGTCGCGTTGAAATGGAAGCAGGCTTCACTTCGAAGGAAACTGAACACAGCACTTCCACTGAAAGCTGGTTTCTTGCGAACGTAACATACACGCAGCACTGACTGCCTCTCGGGTAGAGTGCTCTGCTATTTATACACAGACAGAATGTACCAGAAATTAGAAGAACAGTTAACATAAGAAACAAGTAGAAATTACAACGGAACATAAGAAAGATGTAGAACATTCTGGAATTATTAATTAGAAAGAAGAAATTTTTGCCGGTGGGCGGGATTGAACCGGTGACCTTCAGCACCGGAGTCAGTAATGCTCGTGTGTGGCGCGCACGGGTCCCCGAGCTGTTGCAGCCTTTTTTCCTGCTTTCCCCAGGCTGCATTACCCCTCCTAGTTCCCCTCCTTCCCATCCCAATTGCTCCTTCCCACCCTCTCCAAACCCGTCTCTCGGTGTTACTCTATATGACGGCTTGGCTATCCCATGGTACCGATTGTCCTGCAATTTTGGTTGTGTCTGCTGTGTACACCGGTTTTTGGCCCAGTTTGGTCCCCCCTCGGGGTTTGACCTTCCATAACAAAATTGTCCGATAACATGTGAGCCAATTGGGGAAGAACTCCCAACCTAGCCCCTACGGCGCAGGTCCTATCCTTTCCTTTCCACTTCCTTTCCTCGCTGTAGCCCCCATCCCCCGCTAGGTCCCCAGCAGGTGTAGCCAGTCCGTGTGGGGGGGCTGTTATGTACCCTTTGGCTGAGCCCCCTGACACCACGGGGATCACCCTACTGGTGTCTGAGCTGCGACCTCTCCATGTGAGCCAAGGAGTTGATACCTGTCCTCGGGGGTATCAGAACTCCCGGCAGTGGCCATCGTGCCAGGTGGCCTTTGCTGAGGCTGGGTGGCGCCCATGGAGAGAGCCCCTGTTTCGGAGTGGGTGACACCAGGGCAGACGTCTAGCACTATGAAGAGAGTTAGACTCCAAAATGGTCGTGCATCGACCATCTCTCAAAACAGGAAGAGATCTTTTAATGCTGTTACTGTGGATACGAGGATGTTTCCCTCCCTCGCTACCCCTTGAGAGGAAGGCCAGGCTCGCTGGTTAGGAGCGAAACCCTTTCCCCGCTACCTGGTTTGCACAAGGACTGATGGAGGAACTTTTACTACCACTAAACCGCTGTTCTTTGTTTAGACCATAGAGGACAAGTTTGGTGAAGTGGAATCTATGAGTAAACTTGGATCTGGCTCATTGCTCGTTAAAACAGTCTCGGCAGCCCAGTCTGAAGCTTTGCTCGCCTGCACCACCCTTGGCGACATTCCAGTAACAATACTCCTACACAAATCCTTGAATATGGTACAGGGTGTGATATTCCACCGGGACCACCACCTTCAAACTGATGAGGAGCTTAGGGCCTATCTCGAGCGGTGTGGTGTACATTTTGTTCGCCATGTTCAGAGGGGACCTAAAGACAGCCGCGTCGATACTGGGGCCTTTATCTTGGCCTTCGAGGGGGACACACTCCCAGAGGAGGTCAAGATAATGATATATCGATGTGAAGTGAAGCCCTACATTCCACCTCCCATGCGATGTTTTTGATGTATGAGGTTTGGTCATATGTCCTCTCGCTGTACAGCAGTCCCAGTATGCGGTGATTGAGGACGCCCACTACATGAGGGGAGCCCCTGTGTTCCTCCGCCGGTGTGCGGTCACCAGATTGCCCCATGTTCAAGAAAGAAAAGAAGATACAAGAGTACAAATCCCTGGAGCGTTGACGTACCCTGAGGCCCGCAGTAAATATGAATGTCTGCATCCCGTGCAGATGGCAACGATCTTTGCTACGACGTTATCTTCTAACTTTTCATCCTCCCCTTCCCACTCCCATCTCCCCCCTACACCCCGTTCCCACCCCTCCCTCACATCTCCCTCTCTTGTAGCTCCTGTAGCCCTCCCTTTGTGTCCCACCCCTTCCCAGCCGGAGAAGTGCACCCCTTCTCCGTCGCCTGCCGGTGACAGTGCCCCATCTCCAGGCCTTCCGTCCCGGCGTTCCCCAGATCGAAGATATTCGACCTCCAGTCGGCCATCGGACTCCCAGTCAGTGAGTTCAAAGGTCACCCGATCTTCGTCAGTACCAGACCTGACAAAAGTCCTCTCTCTGGGGCAGGTCTTCCCCGTCCCACAAGAGAGAAAGAGAAAGTGAAGGAGAAGAAGAAACCAAAGTTAAAAGATAAAGCCCCTCCGGTACCACCGGAGGTACCGACTGTGCTTTCGCAACTCGCTCATCCCATTGAGCCTGAGCTATTTATGGATGTTGTCCCTTCTTCTTTGGTGACGGACGCTGACAAAGCAGCATGACAGTCATTACGCCATTCGCTTCCCGCCTAGATCCTCGTGCTGTGATCACCCAATGGAACTGTAATGGCTACTACCGTCACCTCTTGGAGATTAAACAGTTAATCTCTTTCTTCTGCGGCCTGTGTCGTCCTGCAGGAATCGAGGTTTATGAATGCATATTCACCGACCCTCCGTGGGTTCCGTGCTTTTTGTCGGAACCGGGTTGGTCCCCTCCAGGCGTCTGGTGGGGTTTGTACTTTGGTCCGGACAGATATTGTCAGTACCTGGATTCCTCTCCAAACTCCATTGGAAGCGGTTGCTGTCCGGGTTCACTTGGACACTCCTTTAACCATTTGCAACCTCTACCTTCCCCCTGACAGGCCACCTACACTCGCGTCCCTCGTTGCCCTCCTTCAGCAACTCCCCCATCCTTACCTCATCCTTGGGGACTTCAATGCCCACCATCCTTTGTGGGGCAGTGCTTATACGTCTAGCCGGGGCCGCCTCATAGACCAGTTTCTTGCTGACCACAATCTGAGCCTTCTCAACGATGGTTCCCCAACCCATTTTAGTGCCGCTCATGGCACCTTTTCTGCCATAGACCTCTCTCTCGCTTCTCCTTTTCTCCTTCCTTTTATTTCACTGGTCGGCATATGATGACCTTTGCGATAGCGACCACTTTCCGTTGATCCTTTCACTTCCCTCACACCTACCACGAGCCAGGGTACCCCACTGGGTTTTCCGTCGTGCTAATTGGCCACTATATACATCCCAGGTTGTTTTTCCATCTTCCCCCTCAGGCTGTGTAGATGATATTATAAGCCAAATGACCAACATGATTACCCAAGCTGCCAACGCCGCTGTTCCCCGCTTGACAGGCCCTCCTACTCGCCGGCCGGTCCCTTTGTGGAATGCAACTGTTTCCGCAGTCATTCGCGAACGCCGTAGGGCCTTGCAACATCTTAAGCGCCACGCATCCCTCGCTGGTCTCATAAATTTCAAACGTCTGCGTGCCAGAGCTCGTTACTTAATCAAAGTACAAGGACATGCTGGGAGCATTTTGTCTCCTCGTTGAGCTCTTCTGTCCCTCTGACAAGAGTGTGGGCTATGCTCCGATCTATCCAAGGTAGCTGGTGGCTGTCTTCCATCCCTGGTCTTGCCGAGCCTGATGGGGTCTGCACAGAGCCATCTGTTATTGCAGAACATCTTGCAACTCACTTCGCCAATGTATCAGTGACAACTTCATATCCGGCGACCTTTCTCCTTCAGAAACACCAGGCCGAAACCTTCAAATTAGGCTTTACTTCTCACCAGGTGGAACCATATAACGAACCTTTTACTGACTGGGAACTATCGCTGGCCCTCTCCTCTTCTCGTGATTCAGCTCCTGGCCCTGACGATATCCATAATCAATTGCTGAAACACCTCAACCCCTCACAAAGACAATTTCTCCTAAAAGTTTTTAACCGTATTTGGCTTCAAGGGATCTTCCCCTCCCAGTGGAGGGAGAGTATTGTGGTCCCTGCCCTCAAGCCTGGCAAGGACCCGTCGGCGCTGGACAGTTATCGACCAATAAGCCTGACAAGTGTCCCCTGTAAATTACTTGAAAGGATGGTAGCCCGCAGATTATGCTGGGTTCTTGAATCCCGGGGACTTCCCTCACCTTACCAGTGTGGGTTCCGGGAGGGACAATCCCCTATTGACCATTTACTTCGACTGGAGACTGCGATCAGACAGGCCTTCTCTATACGACATCAACTTGTAGCACTCTTCTTCGATCTTCATAAGGCGTACGACACTGCTTGGCTTCGTCATATTTTACGTTCTCTTCATGACTGGGGCCTCAGAGGCTCCTTACCAATTTTTATCCATCAGTTTTTATCCCACCGCCTGTTCCGTGTCTGAGTTGGCTCTTCCTTTAGCTCCCCTCGAATACAGGAGAACGATGTCCCCCAGGGCTCAGTGTTAACTGTTACACTTTTTCTACTCGCCATCAATGGGTTGGTGAGCTCTGTTGGGTCGCTGGTAACCCCGGCATTGTATGTCGATGACTTTTGCATATGGTACAGCTCCTACTCAGTGGCCTCTACTGAACATCAGCTCCAGAGCGCCATTCGGCGGGCTTCAATGTGGGCTACGTCCCATGGTTTCCAGTTTTCCTCGTCAAAAATGAGGGTGATGCATTTTTGTCGTCGTACTACAGTTCACCCTGATCCAGAACTGTTCTTGGATAATTAGTGCCTGGAAGTTGTAGCACAGCATCGTTTTCTGTGTCTTCTCTTTGACAATAAATTGACTTGGGTCCCCCATATTCGCCACCTAAAGATTAGTTGTATGAGGAAACTAAATGCCCTACGTTTCCTTGCTCATTCATCTTGGGGTGCAGACCGAACAACTATCCTTCGTATCTATCGGGCTCTAATGTTGTCCCGATTGGACTATGCGTGTCAAGTTTATGGCTCGGCAGCTCCTTCTGCCATGAAATTATTAGACCCAATTCACCATTATGGTGTCCGCTTGGCTACAGGTGCGTTCCCGACTATCCCAGTCTGCAGTCTCCTTGTTGAGGCGTCGAATCTGCCCTCTTCAGGTCAGGCGGCATCAGCTTCTGGTGTCTTATGCCATCGCCATCCGGCAATATCCTGCTCATCCCGCTTACCAGGTTCTTTTTGCATATGAAGGGCTTCGACCCCCTGATATCTGGCCACGGGTGGGATTCCCCGTCGGACGGTGGCTTGCCTCTCTTTGCCGAGATTTCCACTTCTCATCCCTAGATTGCACCCCCCGTTTCACTGCATGCACACCCCCGTGGATGGTGCCGTGACCACTAATTCGGGCGGATCTCTTCCAGGACCCAAAAGCTTTAATTTCCCCCATGGTCTTTCGGTGTTTGGTGTGCCCAGTACTAGAAGAGTTTCAGGGAGCCTCTATCTTCTACACTGATGGCACGAAAACTGCGGGCCACTCCGGATATGCTTTTACATCTCCTGTTGGGGCGGAATGCCATTCTCTGCCAGAGGCATGCAGTGTGTTCACGGCAGAGCTGATGGTGATTTATAGAGCCCTCTGTTTTATTAAACAGACTGCCGTGGAATGTGGTTTAATCTGTGCTGACTCCATGAGTAGTCTGCAGGCCATTGATCGATGTTTCCCCTCCCATCCTATAGTTATTTCCATCCATGATCTCCTTGATGACCTTCATCGTGCTGCCTGCTCTGTTACCTTAATCTGGGTGCCAAGCCAATCCACCATATTGTGATTGTGGAGCCGTACAATCCGTCTCTCATATTCTGACTGAATGTCCTCTCCATTTGACACTTTGTGGCGACTATGGCCTACCACCTTCGTTGCTTCTAGCTTTGGCGGATGACCCACGGATTGTTGATCGCGTCCTTTCTTTCCTCCGTGAAAGTAGATTTTATTGTCAGCTCTAGGACTCGCTTGGTCAGGGTGAGTGGGTTTGTGATTCTTGGCTGTTTGTGGGGTTTAGAGCCTTCTGCCCACCAGTCCCCCACTCTTTTACATTTTAACATCGTTTTATTTCTCCCTGCTCTGGAGCTGTGATACGTTGACCACTGTGCCATTAGTAACTTGTGGTTTAGGGTAGTGGTCGCTTCTGGAGCTGTGGGAGCGGACACTGTAGCATTTGCTGTCCTTGGTTGGTCTTAGTCTTGTTGGTGAGACGATTTTAATTCCTAGTGTAATGGTCTTCTGGCTTTCCCCTATTTTTCGTTGAGTTCCGTGGCGTGTACAATTTGAGGTTGAAGGGGACTGATGACCTCATTGTTTGGTCCCTCATGTCCACCACCACCACCACCACCACCACCACTACCACCATCAGTAACGCTACCCCTGCACCATGCCGTCTGTCGGTGTACGTGGTCTCTCACGTCATTGCTCCCTCTCCTGGAAAAACAGTGACCCGCTGTTATGTTCCCTGTGGAGCCAGCTGCAATGTCCTGGATCTTGACCGTGTGATGGGTCCTTTGTATGGCAGTTCAAGAGAATCCTTCCCTTCTCCGCGATTATCGATGACAGACGTTCCTGTCATGGCTTCATCACGAACATTACGGTACTTAAAGTCCTTGAACAAGAAGCCATTGTCGTCTACCTGCTCTTCAGGATCGTAGTAAGGCTTCATGCGCAGGACGTGAACAATATCTCTTTGTTTTTGACGTTTCGACGACGGCTCATAATCCTCAACTTCGTATGTGAGGCGTATGTGGCGTATGACATGATAGGGACCAAAGTATCACTTCAATAACTTTTCTGACAGTCCAACCTTCCGTACAGGGGTAAAAATCCATACCAGATCTCCTGGGCTGTATACAACAGGTCGGTGCTTGTCGTTATACCACTGAAGGTCCTTCTCAAGGGCGTCCACAGGGTGGCCACCGAACTTTGAAACCGGGAAAACCGGGAAAAAGCCTTGAATTTCAGCCAGAAACGGAGATTTTTAACCCATGAGATCTCGCGGCTTAAGAGTTAAACGATCGTTCGCGTGTATAGCCTATTGCTCAGATTACACGACCAGTTGGAAATGTACTTAAGTGTAAATAAGTAATCCCTGTAGTTTTAGTTCAAATGTTCAAATGTTTGTACAGCTTAAGGGACTTAACTACGGGGTCATCAGTCCCTAAACTTACAAACTACTTATGAACTAGCTAACACCAAGGACGGCACAAATATCCATGCCCGAGGGGGGATTCGAACCCCTGACCTTAGTGGCCGTGTAGACCGTGACTGGAGCGCCTCAGACCCCTCGGCCACCGCGGCCGGCGTAGTTTTAGTAAGAAAAAACCTCAAAGTTGGGTTCTGAAGCATCATCAATACGATTAATCTTTATTTTCTTTCCTGGGTGGTACATTTCTTCAGCAGTATGGCAAATCATTCTTACCATTACGGTGCAATCTGTTGGCAATTGAATTAAAAAAAAAAAAATCAACCAAACTGTACATGATTTAGTCCGTAGAATCTGAATCTGCAATTAAAAAAAAAAAAAAAAAAAAATGGGAGTTTCCATTTAAAATTTTACACCAGCCACCCACACCGCTTCCAAACAGTGGAGGTAGTTAAAGTTCAGTATCATTTCCAATGCCTCTGCCATCCGTTAATAATGGTGAAAACCGTTGTTGAATATATACTTTTTTTCTTTTTTTTCTGTAGTTATTCTGGTTTGTCAACTTAAAATATACACCCTGTACTATACATTGTGTCAGTGGCGAATCTGGGGTGGGGAGGGGGTGTATGGGGCTGCAGCTCCCCCAAACCCATGAGGAAAAACCTCATAATATGAGTTGGTTCTTTGTAGATCAGTTTGAGGTACAATGCCACAATTTGTATGAGCTTTGCCCCCCCCCCCCTCCCTCTCTCCCCAATCCAAATCCTGGATTCGCCACTGCTTGGTGTATATTACAACGTGACATGTGTCTTAAAAATATGTAACTAGTTTCTTTACGGTATAGCTGTTTGCTAAACCCTTTGAGCAAAATTAAGTTTCATGAAAACCTGGAAAATAACTATTTTTTACCTGGAAAACCGGGAAAAAACCTTGAATTTGAAAATGAAGATTTGGTGGCCACCCTGGTCCAGTGTCCGTATGCGAGCCAGCTGTCTTGCTTCTTCAACCCTGGTGATGAGCTGTTTAGCATAGTCATCCTGAGTTTCGTCCGGCTGCAACGGGAACAGCGTATCCATTGTTGCCTCAGCTTCCCAGCCATGGAGCAGGAAAAACAGCGTGAAGCCTGTAATGTCCTGTCTTGCGGTATTGTAAGCAAATTTCATGACTGGCAGAATTGTATCCCAATCCTTCTGCTCAACATCCACAGCATATTGGCTAACGTCTTGTTAAAACGTTCAATAAGACTATTTGTCTGAGGGTGGTATGCAGTTGTCATTCTGTGGACAATGTCGCACCATGATATTACCTCTGATACTAGTTTTGACTGGAATACTTTTCCACGATCATATATCATTGCACATGGTGCTCCATGCTTCAAAATAATGTCTTCTACAAGGAATTTTGTGATCTCTGGAGATTCTGCAGTCGGCACAGGTTTGGTGACAGCGTAGCGTGTGAGGTAGTTAGTGCAGACTATTAACCATAGGTTACCGGTTGTTGACTTCGGGAACCTCCCTAAAAGATCGATCCCAACTCGGTGAAATGGAGCTGCTGCCGGTGGAATCGGTACGAGATGCCCTGGAGGTAATTGCGGCACATGCTTCCATCACTGGCACTCTTTACAGTGACTCGCATAGTGCTTGACAGATCGGTAGAGACCTTTTCAGTAATACCTGCGACTGATTCTGTCTAGGGTCTTCACGAATCCCAGATGACCGGATATTGGAGCATCTTGGAAATACTTGGGAATAGCTGGCTGGAGGTGAGCTGGAACGACCAGTAGCCATTTGGGGCCCAGTGGATCGTAGTTGCTCTTATACAATGTTTCGTTTATACGTTGGAGAAAGGCGAACCGACCAATAAAGAGTTCCAAGGCCTCTGTCGTTTTTAACAATGCTGGATCTTCCCTATGTTCTGCTGTGACCTCATCTAATTCAGTGAGGGCTGAAATTTCATTCATGCTGTTGTGTTCCACTAATGGATTTCTCGATAAGCAGTCAGCATCCTTGTTTGCACCCGTTCTTGAATACCACTGTGACATCGTACTCTTGGAGTCTTAGTGCCCATCTTGCTAGTCGACCTGATGGATCCTTCAAGCTGGTTAGCCAACACAAAGAATGGTGCTCTGTCACGACGGTGAATGGTTTGCCGAATAAATACGGCCGGAACTTGTTGATAGCCCAGATGACTGCGAGATATTCTTTCTCATTTGTAGAGTAGTTTATCTCAGACTTTGAGGGTACTCTTGATGCATAGGCTATCACTTTTTCAGCACCTTCCTGAACTTGTACAAGCAGTGCACCAATCCCATAACCACTGGCATCTGTGTGAAGTTCCGTTTCTGCATTCTCGTCGTACAAGGCTAGCACTGGTGCGGAAGTTAGAGCCTCCTTAAGTGCTCGGAAAGCTCTGTCTTTTGTCTCATCCCAGTAAAATTTGGCGTCTCCCTGCAGAAGTTCTTGTAATGGATGTGCCTTGTTACAAAATCCTCTTATGAAACGTCGGTAGTATGAGCACAGCTCGAGAAAACTTCTTCCATCACGAATGTGCTGAGGTGTTGGAAATTCTGTGAGTGCCCTTACTTTATCTCCGTTGACTAGATGCCCCACGATTTTATCTCTTCGGTGACGAAGAGGCACTTCTTTGGATTGAGGCGGAGTCCTGCAGCCTGAACACACTTCAACACAATTGACAGGCGACTCGGATGATCTTCAAATGTTTTCGAGAAAATGACAATGTCATCTAAATAGCAGACACACGTCGTCCATTTAAGGTATCAAAGCAAATTGTCCATCTTGCGTTCGAATGTGGTCGGAGCTTTACGTAACCCAAATGGCATTACTTTGAATTCATAGAGGCCATCAGGTGTAATAAAAGCAGTCTTCTCACTGTCAGCTTCGTCTACCTCGATTTGCCAGTAACCTGTCTGCATGTCCATACTTAGGAAGTATGTAGTTCCTATCAAGCAATCTAAGGTGTCGTCAGTGCGTGGCAGTGGGTAGACATCTTTCTTTGTGATTTTGTTCAGCCACCGATAGTCAACACAGTATCGCCACGTGCCATCCTTCTTCTTTACAAGGACCACCGGAGACGACCAAGGACTCTCCGAAGATTGAATAATGTCATCGTGCAACATGTTCTGCACTACCTCCCGAATTATCAGTCTTTCAGCTGGCGACACTCTATACGAACGCTGGCTAATTGGTGGATGATACCCAGTATTTATACGGTACTTTATCGTGGGCCGTTTCGTCTCACTTTATCCCTGCTGAGGGTTGAATGCACCTGAAAATTGACGTAGTATAGCTAACAACCACTGGCGTTGTTCCTTGGTCAGTCTGGACCCTATTGGTAGTTCCATGGTTGTTTCCTCCAGTGTGTTGTCTGTACTAAAAGCAGAGCATGGGTCTTCGTTGATGACATTGAGCTCACCGTCCTGGATTGGTTCAGCAGTCACAATACACACTCCTTTGGGGATAAGTTGTGACTGCTCGTGACAATTTGTGATCCAAATCTCTCCTCGGCCTCAAGTAATGCTTATGATAGCTGCTGGTATGTAAATTTCTTTGATGAGCCTGATAAACTTATTACTATAAACAAGCACTTCACAGTTTAATCGCTCATCTGTGTTTGTGACTGCAACTCTTCTCATTGTCAATGGCAGGATCGTCACGTTGTTGACAGCAAATAAGTTCCCAGAAAACTCTGTATTACGTATTACTTCTTCAATTTGCAGTTCAGGTGTTCCACAGTCAATGATAGCTTGGGATGCCTGAAGGAAGTCCCATCGAAGGATGACATTGTGGCTACATTCTGTTAACACGACAAATTCAAATGGCTGGGTCCTGTTGTTGATGGTTATTCTTGCAACACAAGTTCCTGCTGGCTGTACGTACTTTCCATTCGCGACCTTCAGCACAGTAGCCCCCATATCACGGAACATTGTCTTCTTTAGTGTGTGGCAGTAATTATCCGACAATACAGAGAAAGACACTCCTGAATCAACAAGTGCCCGGATAGATTGGCTGTCGATTATGATGTTGACGAGATTTCCCAACATCTTAGCGACTGTCGTCCATGGAGGATTTTCATCTGCGGCGGCCTCACCTCTGTAGATGGTCGCCTCGCTTAGTTTTCCTAGGCGAGGCGGCTTGGGGAGCGGCTGGTACCTCTGTACGGCATCGGTGAACGGCTGTGGTGTGTCGGGGAGTGACCTCGTCTAGGGTACGGCGATGGGCTTCTTCTCATAGGTCGACTGCACTCATCAGCAGGTGATTGCCTTGGATAGAACTGCTGTGATGGCTGATGTCTTGCGGCAAAATAATCGTTGAATACTCGCCTTCTCTCTCTGCAGTAGTGTATAACATGTTCAGCGTCTCCAGAGAACACCGACGGGTGTCTGATATGCAGCTGGCTTACCGCTGATTTCGTGTCCATGGTTCTTCTGATGATACGGACTTTTGGAAGTTTGTACTCAATGAATCCCTTGTATTCTGGTTCCAGTCAGTGTAAGCGACGGCTTTTACTTTGCCTAATCGGAGCCACGGTGATGCAGCTGTTGCACAGGATACCCGGCGCCTCCACCAAACAATGTTGCGTTGAAATGGAAGCAGGCTTGACTTTAAAGGCAACTGAACACAGCACTTCTACTGAAAGCTGGTTTATTGCAAACATAACATACACACAGCACGGACTGCCTCTCTGGCAGAGTGCTCTGCTATTTATACACAGACAGAATGTACCAGAACTTAGAAGAACAGTTAACATAAGAAACAAGTAGAAATTACAAGTGAACATAAGAAAGATGCAGAACATTCTGGAATTGTTAATTAGAAAGATATAAATTTTTGCCGGTTGGCAGGATTGAACCACGACCTCCAGCACCGCATTCAGTAACGCTACCCCTGCGCCACACCGGCAGTCTGTGTACGTGGTCTCTCGTGGCAATATTTATTCACAAATGCTGCATACATTGGCACTGCAGCAATGTATAGTTAACAATAGGCAATTTGCAATTGGAGTCTGAGCAACAAGTTAAGTATGAGAGTTGCCCCTTAATGATTCATAACTGAGGTGGTTTTCTCCAGGCAGAAGAAGTAACAAACAAAAATGTTTAAGAATGGAATTTCTCTACAACTTGAGTCATCTAGAGTGTGTAAGCCTAGGGACTGATAGCCTCAGTAGTTAAGCACCAAAGATCTACAGAAGTTTAAGTGGGAAGGAAACGATTTACAGCATAACGCTTTCACTAGGTGTGAAACTTCCAGAACAATGTAACAGGGACTAAGATAACCTTGTGTGGTACAGTTAACTTACTTGCAGCATTAACAAATATTATTCCAATCAGTAGTTCCTTAAAAACACTAAAATATTACCAGTATGTTAAGTAAATTTGGCCTTGTCCCCTTAGCAGAGTTTCACTAATTTTAAGCAAATCACACTATTTTAAAATTAACATGAATGAGTACCTGGAAGTCTCCCTTTGAAACCAAACACAGCATATAAACTAGGACTAGTACTGGGCCATAGACAGTTACAGGTCTAAATAACATGACACAAAACAGTTTCAATTTGTAGTTAAATCTGAGAGGCTCATATGTGAACACTAGAGTACTTATTATTGGAAGTTCGTCACACATATATAGAATGGCTTTGCATGTTCATCGGCAAAGGCAGAAAATAACAATGCTGTGCATGAATAATCCCACTTACAGTGTTAAACATAAAATGCAGCACTTTAACACTCATGATCACATCAAGCTGATGGGTGTCAGATCCCTGTACAATTTATCACCAAATTTACTATAACATTAGGTGTGCATGTCAACATTTGTCATAACCAAGCTCGCACCCACCAGTAGTCCAAACATTCAAATCGGACATCACAATAGAATACCTTACCAGTATAGTGTCTGATAGGGTGCTTTAACATCTCTTTCTTGCTCCATCTGCACTGCCAGGATAATTAGCTAACAAATAGTTGTGTGCTCCTAGAAACAGCCACTTGCTATGTATAGCAACCAAACACAACAATATGTGGAGTATTTAACAAACAGCAACTTACTATGTAACTAGGTTACATGAGATTACATAGAGTCAGGTATACAGGTGACACACAGAGCCTGCTCAATACAAAACAGTTTAATTAGTAATGCTAGTCCTTTGTTCACCACCCACTATACCTGACTCAAAGTGGGAAACATTACATATTACTGTTTCTGAGGCGTCAGTGTTATCGCCAATAAACAATGTGGAAAGGACAGTACTGCAAGTGAAACTTTCCTGGCAGATTAAAACTGTGTGCCGAAATCAGGATTTGAATCTGGGACCTTTGCTTTCATGGGCAAGCGCTCTACCAACTGAGCTATCCCGGCGTGCTTCACGGTCCATCCTCACAGGTTTACTTCCACCAGTACCTCGCCTCCTACTTTCCAAACTTCGTATCAGCACAGCTTCACTGCAGAGTGAAAATTATCATTCTTGAAACACCTCTTAGGCTGTGGCTAAGCAGTGTCTCCAACATATCCTTTCTTTCAGGAGTGCTAGTCCTGCAAGGTTTGCAGGAGAACTTCTGTGAAGTTTGGAAAGTAGGTGGTGAGGTACTGGTGGAAGTAAAGTTGTGAGAATGGACCATGAAGTGTGCTGGGAATGCTCAGTCGGTAGAGCGCTTGCCTGTGAAAGGCAAAAGTCCCAGGTTTGAATCCCAGTTCTGGCACACAATTTTAATCTGCCATGAAAGTTGAATATTAGCTCACACTCTGCTTTACGGTGAAAATTATCATTCCAGTACTGCAAGTACTTAGCAAAGACTAAAATCTCAAGTTCATTTTAGGTGTCTCACCAGAGTCTTTCCTCCAGAATTGACCGCAACAGCAAAGTAGCTAAAGCCATTATCATCCATACTGCCACCTCCGTTGGCCCTTTACATGTCTGTTCTTGTGACAGGCCATACACAAACTGTTAACCATGCAGCCTCAGTCACAATGGCGCTCCCCAATTACCAGCTACTATTAGAGGAGTTTTTCATCAGCCAAGACAAAAACTAGCTTCATATAACTACCACGCCACTTAAAAAAGCCACCCTACTTCCACACACTTCCAGATAACGTAAGGTCAAAACATTGCCAATGCTGTATCAACCTTCTGCTCAATTGGAAACTCCCCGTGGAGGGGTGGGGTGCACTCTAGATCCCAGGAACTGGTAAGATATTACTTTGGAATGCTAATCAGAATCCCTACTAATGTCCCCATCTTGATCTGGCTGAGGTGGGGCCAGGCCACTACCTTGCATGTTTGTTTCTCCCGAAGCAGCAAGCTTACTGGGGTCAGGACCTTGCTACCTCACAGTCTGACAGAAGTGTGGCACCATCTTATTGGTAAACTCTGAGCACCGCTACTTTGCCCCTTATTCAGATATACCCCATCACCCACTTCAACCTTCACCGCATGCCACCTTTCGTTATACCTCTTGGCTTCCCATTGGCGGCCGCATAAAATACTCTTTTGAGCTGACTCCTACCTGTGTCTCGAGTTATCCGGATCCACATACTATAGCAACAGATCGTTAAGTCTCCATATCCAGAAGCTCAAAATTTAGTGAAAACTTCAATGCAAGATGCCTACAATACTTTTCGCAATGAAACTCTTTCTCGAAGTTCGACTGAAAACCCAGAGAGATTTTTCTCATATGTTTAATATAGTAGGGGCAAAACACAAACAATACCAACACTATGTGATAGTAATGGCGATCCTGCTGATGATAGCACTACTAAAGCAGAGTTACTAAACACAGCTTTTAGAAAGTCATTCACCAAAGAAGATAATCCAATATTCCAGATATCGAATTACAAACAGAGGGCAGAATGAGTAACATTGAAGTTGATATCCTCGGAGTAGTGAAGCAACTAAAATCACTTAACAAGTAGTAGTCTTCTGGTCTGGACTGTATACCCATTAGATTTCTATCTGATTATGCAGAAGCGATAGCTCCTTACTTAACAACCATTTACAACCACCAGGGTGGCCACCGAACCTTGAAACTGGGAAAAAGCCTTGAATTTGAAAACACCGGGGAAAACTGGGGAAAAAAACCTTGAATTTCAGCCAGAAACCAGGATTTTTAACCCATGAGATCTCGCAGCTTTAAGAGTTAAAACGGTCATTCGCGTGTATAGCCTATAGCACAGATTACATGACCAGTTCGAAATGTACTTAATAATTGTAAATAAGTAATCCCTGTAGTTTTAGTAAGAAAAAAAAACTCAAAGTTTTATATTTACAAGTAACAAAATGCCAGTCATTTTAAAATTACGGTGAGCAAAATGATCAAATCGCTAGTGTCCGCGGGTTAAATAATATTCATTGCTTCATTTTTGTGTACAAAAAAATTTTCAAATATATTTCTGGGTGGTTTAAAAAGTTTTATAATTATAGGTTACGTATTCTGTTATCTATTTCTGTATTTATCTCGAAGTGTTGTTCAACCACGCGATGTTATCGTAAGGCGCGACTGCGAAATCGCAGCTAGAATGAAAGGCGGTATTTATTTGTACTAAATTTTAGCAATTTTCGTAATTGACCCCCCTCCCCCCCACTCAGTGATACTCAACATAGATTGTGTTGTCTGATTCTGTGTTGAAAAATCTCTTCACGGAAGCATGTTGTTGATTTTAACTACAAACTCCGTAAAAGTCGGTATTGTGATGCTTCGTTAGCATACGCGCCGACTGCGGGTACGCTCAGCTGCTCAAGCATACACCAAAATTTGAGCGGGTATGCTAGGCATATCCCACTGAAAATTTTGGTATCATTTTTTCTTTACGTTATATTTCTTGACTGTAATTAAAATCGACTCTCTCATCCTGTTGATAGCCGGATCGCTTTTGTAAGACACCACTCTAAAAGGATTATTTTAAACAGGTAATTGAATTTGTTGGCATTAAAATCCACGTTCACATCTGAGTGAAGTGACCATTTTCTAAATAGTCCGAATGTCAATGGAATTCCGCTTGTATTAAATAACTAGAAATGAAGTGGGTTTGGTAGGAAACATTGAAAATATTTACAAAACGAATTTAATTCCTGGTATCTTTTGAAATAACCTTTTGACAACCACGTACGTTACCAGTGAGCCGACATACTTGCTGTGAAGACTGCCCTATCCCTTCTAGCTAAAACAGTCTGTAAACAGACAGTCCTCATAACAATTTGCGAATGTCTTTGTGTTTTAATTGGAATCTCTACAAAATTCTCAAAACACAACAGCTAGTGATAGATTTTTTCTGAACTTGAATTTTCTGGCTTCAGCAATTTGTCAACAATTGAACGTAGTAGTCGGACCTTAGATTCTGCTCTTTTTGACCTGTGTCACTTGTGCATGGAATTACTTCTTAACCCTTTCCCTCCCCTCATCTTTATCTGTCTGTCTAGCTAGAACCATTTGTTCAAAGATTGTAAATAACATTTCAGGGCTTCCAATAATTCATTGTGACTAGACTGTCTACCATTACCTAGAGGAAACAAAAAGCATTAGGCTACAATGCATTGTAAAAAGATATATATTTGCTTGATGTGTAAGTTGGAGTAAATGCTACAATACTTTCAAAAAATTGTATCAAGGTAAAGGAAACAAAATAATTAAAAAACTTTATTACTAAATAATTGTCCAATGTCTAAATTAGTAGCCAACAGTTTGAATATGTTATTATTTACGATAAAGGAAACGTATCCTGCACACTGATGCCATCTGTAGTCTTCCCAAATTTCCTTTCAAAAACTAAAAATAATCAAAAATTCTGTTAAATATACATTAATCCAATCTTTATTTATAGATATATGCAAAGAAATATTTTTGTTCATAAATCAATAAAATTTGGGGTTAGAAGGGTTAATGTCTTGCGTGTGAAAATCATTAAAAATGGATAAGTATATAGTGAAATACAAAAGGACTTCGACTTATAATCGTGATGGTGACGGTGATATGGAATCGATAGCGTGTATGTTTTGTATTAGTTTTTGGCTTTGTTTTGTATTTATTTTTCTTTAGAAATACCTGGGTACACCACTGAGCATACCCCAAGATTTTCAAAAGGCGGTGCCTATGTTCGTTAGTAATAATTATAGACGATTCCTGTGACTGACGTAACATTGGTAATATATAAATAGTAAACAGTCATCATGTACGTATTGTTGATGGCTGAACTGTTAGTCACGCGGGCCCGGCTAGTGCTAATGAGGAGTCACAGTAACAATTACGAGGATAATTAATTTACTTAGCAGACAAGGGTACACCGAGAACCTGTCAACAATAGAGCAGGAACAGCATTAATTATTTATTTTATGGTCAACACAAAAGATTATTCCCCTCATTATATGTTAATGTGTTTCAACAAGCATACGTACATGCAACGCCACCTAGTGAACGCTAGCCGGGCCCGTATGAAATACAGTTCTAACATTGTTGATTGCAACTTTTTGACATGCTAATTGTCCTCAAAAAAGATGTAAGTATAACTCTGTAATACGTTACGTGACTTTTGCGAAAAGCCAATTTCTTTCAGTTGTAATTTATTGCTTTAACAGCTTTCTTGTACAATACATTCAAAATATCGTTAAATATATTTCGAGACTAAAGCCATCAACATCTTTCCGAGATTGAACAGAGTGAAACAATCGTTGCAGAGAACAATAGAGTGAATCCAAGTGTGAATCGACCTTACCTGTGCCCGCACAGATGAAGTAATTCAACATGTTTTACAATGAAGTGTTTGTCCGTCATGTCAAAACAGAGTATAACTCGATATCAGAGCTCATAAGAGACAGTGTATCCGTGGGTTACATGTGATCCCAAATCACAAACGAATGCATTATGCTCTTGGTGCAACACAAAGATAAAAATTTCTACAATTGGGAATAGTGCTTTGAACAGCCACGCAAGAAGCAAGAAACATAAACTTTCCATAAGCACACGGAAGTCTGTTGCTTTCCACAATATATATTTCGCTGTCTGTTTAGTACTACAAGAATTAAAAAAATGAAACAAATTCATTCAAACAAAATAATGTTTTCATTAAAATCTGCTGTTGAGTGTTATTTTACCAGATGACACTTGAATGCAAATACCACACAGCTGTTGCTCCAGATATGTTTTTGCATTCCCCATTTCATCTCCTCGAAGTTCATGAACTCGCCCACAACACTGTGCATTATTACACATGCTGGGTCATTAACATTCATTGATCTTTTAGCTAGAGTTTTCCAGGACAAAACTTATTTGACTGTATGGGCTCTGGAAACTGAAAACCACCGGTTAAAGTGCAGTTTATGTGGAGTTTATGTGGCAGCGGCTAGCCGTCTCGCCTGCTAGGTTAGGGACGACAGAGCAGCCAATCCTGGATTCGCCACTGCTTGGTGTCTAATACAACGTGATATGGTTCAACTTGGATGCAATGTGTTTTAAAAAGATGTCACTAGTTTCTTTATGGTATAGATGTTTGCTAACCCTTTTGAGCAAAACCTGGAAAATAATTATTTTTAACCTGGAGAAAACCTTGAATTTGAAAATGAAGATTTGGTGGCCACCCTGAACCACTCTCTCAAAGAAGGATCTGTACCAAAAGATAGGAAAGTTGCACAGGTCACACCTGTATTCAAGAAAGGCAGTAGGAATAACCTATTAATCTACAGGCCTATTTCATTGACTTCAATTTGCAGCAGGGTTTTGGAACATATCCTGTATTCAAATATTATGAATTATCATGAACAGAATGATGTATTGACCAAAGATCAACATGCATTTAAAAAGTATTGTTTATGCAAAACACAACTAGCTCTTTACTATATTGTGATGAGTGATATTGACAAGGGTTCTCAAATTGATTCCGTATTTTTTTATTTCCAGAAGGCTTTTGACACCGTACTTCACAACTGCTTTTAATCAAACTGCATTGTTATGGTATATCGCCCCAAATTTGCGACTGGATAGGGGATTTCCTGTCAGAGAGGACACAGTTTGTAGTAATCTATGGTAAGGCATCAACTAAAACCGAGGGGATATCAGGCGTTTCATAGGGTAGTGTTATTGGTCCTCTGTTGTTCCTTATTTACATAAACAATTTGGGAGAAAATCTAAGTAGCTCCCTTAGGTTGTTTGCAGATGGCACCATCATTTACCATCTAGTAAAATCATCTGAAGATCAAAACCAACTTAGAATGATCTGAAAAAGATATCACTATGGTGTAAAAATTGGCAATTGACTCTAATGAGAAATGTTAAGTCGTTCATATGAGTACGAAAAGAAATCCGTTAAACTTTGTTTACAAGATAAATCAATCAAAAGTGTTGGCCTAAGCTCCACAAAATAGCTAGGAATTACTATTACATCGGACTTAAACAGGAAATAACACGTAGATAATGTCGTAAGAAAGGCGAACCAGAGACAGCATATTATTGGCAAAATCCTTAAAATATGCAACAGAACTACTAAAGAGACTGCATACGCTATGCTTATCCATCCTCTTTTGGGTATTGCTGCCCAGTGTGGGATCCTTATCAGGTGGAGTTGACGGAGGACATCGAAAGAGTCCAAAGAAGGGCAGCTCGTTTTGTTTTGTCACAATACAGGGGAGACAGTGTTATGGAAATGACAGGATCTGGGATGGGAATCATTACAAAAATAGCGCTTATTGCTGCGGCTTGGGCTACGTACGAAACTCCAGTTGCCAACATTCTCTTCCGAATGCGAAAATATATTGTTGACTGCCATTTGTATAGGTAGAAAAGAATCAGGTGTTCTTACTTCCTGTGCGCTATTCGAGAATGGAATGGGAGGTAAATAGTATAAAGGTGTTTCGATGAACCCTCTGCCAGGCACTTAAATGTGATTTGCAGAGTATCCCGTGTAGGTGTAGAAATAGAAATTACTTAAAGCGGAATTAACCTCAAAAGAAAACCTGAGCCTTTCTGGCATTTTCTTGTGCGCCTCATTGTCAGCAGCACTGAAGGAGAGACTGAGCCAATTTAGTGAGTTTTCCCATTACTTATGAGACCATTAGTAGTATATAATTATGGTCAATTTTAAATTTCTATTGATCCCTTTATGAAAGTCGAGGTTGATAATACAGTTATGTGGCAGATAACATTTATGAATTGGAACTTGTGAAACTCCCATGACTCAAATGGGCTGCGGAGTCACATACTAGGTCTGTAGGTGGTCCAAAACTTGCAAATACATTAGGTAAGTGCTGAATGGTCCATATACTAATGGCCCCCTGGTTTGAAACAAGCCACATAAACCAAGTAAAGGCATCCACGATTATAAACACACAACAGTTCCTATTATTGGGTCATGGAAGAAGTCCTAAATGATCAATAAATAGATTATTTAGGGGGCATGTTTCCCTCATGGACTAAAGGAATCCGTTCTTGCGTTAAGTGTCAGGTTTCATCATCTTACATTCCTGGCACATATCGACCATTTTACTAATCTCGGCACACAGCCCTTTCCAAGCAACATGTTTCTGGATTCTAGTCTTGTTTTTTGGTATCTCAAGTGGCCAAAGTACAAAGTTTGGAGGAAACATTTGAACATGGCAGGTATCAATTCTTTAGGTAGCCAGCTTTACTGTCCCATTGTATCTAGTGCAGAAGCAGAACACCTCCCTCTCTAGTGTATAGCCTGGCACAGTCCTCCCTTGCTCCAATTCCTCTCGAATTTCTATTGAGTTTTCACCCTCTCCTCATTCCTCTTTAAGGCTCCCAAATGAATCTGGGACATCAACTAACACCACCATAGCCATTTGTAAGCCTGGCAACTCTGCTTCTAGCACAGATATTGATGCCTCTTTGCTTATTCATTTTTAGACTTCCGATTCAAGTGTACAGCTGATGGTGTTAGCAGTTTGGTTCCAAGTACCACAGATTTGTGCTACCTTGCTAAGGGGCCAAAGCCCCCACCCCACAAAAAAGTACATGGTTTTTAGTGTTTACCTCAATAAACCCCATACTCACTTGATTCCATCCTCTTCCAAACCCAAATCCTGGATTTGCAGTCACCAGTTTTCCCAACACGAAATTAGTCAATTTTGTAGCACTTTCACCATTGTTAAACTGTCAAGCTGCTTAAATACTTCAGGTTTTCATTTTAACACACAGGAACTGTGTATTAGTTTGCTTCAGATTGTACTGCACCTGTTTAATACATGCAGTATTTATTAATTTATGAATGAAAAGCATCAACACAGTACTGTATACATCAACCCAGGCAGGTTCAGTAAGCAATGCTAAGGAAGTTGCATTGTTTTCTCTGTTGTGCACATGATGTCAGCATGGAAGCAGTCACTCCAAATGGTATGCTGTGGAAGCTATATTGTCGCGTTGAAATGGAAGCAGGCTTGACTTAGAAGGCAACTGAACAAAGCACTTATGCTGAAAGCACGTTTATTACGAACTTAACATACACGCAGCACTAACTGTCTCTCGGGCAGAGTGCTCTGCTATTTATACACAGACAGAATATACCAGAAATTAGAAGAACAGTTAACATAAGAAACAAGTAGAATTTACAACTGAACATAAGAAAGATGTAGAACATTCTTGAATTGTTAATTACAAAGAAATAAATTTTTTGCTAGTGGGCGGGCTTGAATCGGCGACCTTCAGCACCGCAGTCCGTGACGCTATCCCCTGTGCCACACCGGCAGTTGGTTTACGTGGTGTCTTGCGGCAATATAACAAAAAAAGAACTACAAGACATTGGCTATGATAGAATAAAACTCCATAGTTTTAACTGTTGTATTTTAGCAGCAGAAAAGCAGTGTAGACATCTACACTCTGTTGTAAACAAAATCTTTCACAAAAAACTTAACGTAAATGAAAATGCTGTGTTGTCTGCAGAGGAGTGCCTGCTACCATGCTGATGCCACAGTGCCAGCCAAATGTAGAGCAGAAGGCGGACTGTCTAACCTTATTATGTACTAACCTTGCATCAGACAATTTTATTATTTATCCTGTATGCAGAATATCCAATAACAACCAAACTAACTGCACTGTAGCTCCTTTGAACAACATGGCAAAATTTGAATTGTACGGTTTTGCATGTGGTAATTGCAATACTAAAATTTTGTCTTGTCGCTACATTACTCTTTAAATTACATTGTAGCTGGAATTTTTTGATCTGATAAATTGTATTTCAGTAATAAGTTGATCAATTCTAAATTGTGATAAAATTCTGTTTTACACAAAAGTAAACTAATTACTTATTTGATCCTCCATCCAGAGTGTTCTTCAGATTACTTTTGATCACATGAAAACTTAACAGTATCATTAACTGTGTATACTTATGTGTGAATGTGTAAGTGAATTGGAAATACTGTTTCTTATTGTGCACTGTTCAGTTTTAGTGGATGCTATTACATAGCATTGCAGTGAAGTTATTATAAATGCGTATGAGCATGTAAGCCATAAAATTCTCTCTCTTTCCTTCTCCTAGTTGTACATTATTTACTGTACTTACATATGTATCATCATTGATACAATTATAAAAGACCTGGGTGGGATGCAAATAATATAAGGAGTGAAAATAAACACTAGAAGTAAAGTCGAGGCATTGAGAAAAGTAGGTACATAAGCATGGTTGATAGATACCTTAGACGAAGTTCTGCTCTGTCTTATAGCTTCATTGCTGCATGCTTATCTTCTTTTCAGCCTCACAGCCTCAACTATCCTGCGACTTCTTGGCTTTACTTTCTGTGTGATTTGGACTAGTTATCAAAATAACACCAAAGAAACAATAGCACCATTATCATAAACACACAAAAGGGACTCTCTTGAAAATCTAATGTTTCCTGCAGTAAAAAACCTTAATTATTCCAATAAATCTTTGAATATCTTCTGTAGCCATCCATTGCTCTTCTACACAGTATGCTTCTATTCTCATCTTCTTCAGCTTCCTCCTTATAGTATTTTCTTTTTTCTTTATTGATATATTTGCTCACCTTAATGTCTTGACAGAATCAGTCTCAAATCAATTTTAAATATAAATGTTTCTGTGATATCGCTGTACTCTTTCAGGATCTGGTGCAGAAAATGTTACATCTTGATCCCAGTAGACGGCCAACTGCAGCACAAATTTTACAACATGAATGGATTCAAAATAGGAACCTTCTTCCAACTCATCGGCTACTCTTCCAAGAAGCACATGTTGTTAAGGTATTGTAGTTTTGTAAAGTTCTTTAAATTTTTTTTTGCATCATTGCAGCTCCATATTTATATTACTGATCAAATGAGATAAATTAGTTGCAGTGTTTTTCTTTAGCCCCAGGATAACCACTACATTCTTCTAGAAGTTGTCATAGACACCATAAAGTTGTGATTCCAAATGTGACCACAAACAGCAGACCACACTGATGGATTGCAAGTGACTTAACTGATTCCCATTGTTTGCAATGCAAGGCATGCACATACCTACCAACTTTCTAGATTTAGATGGGAGTCTCCAGATTTTTCACTTTCTCCTGCCTCCTGATATTTCCACTATTTCGTCTATTTTTTGGCTTCTTTCTGAAACCTAATATAGGTTTTAAAAACCTGCAATGATTTTCACCAGTGGTCAAAAGTCTTTTGTTCATTTATAGTCAATATACATATCAAAATGTTTAGAAATTAGGAGTCATGTGTTACTTGTATATCAATTATTTCTACTCTTTCTTTTGTATATGCACTATTTCGGTGTTGTTCTTTTTCAATGTGATGTTTCATTGATGTGAATAAGTGAAGTAGCTTGAGTGTGCGGATTTTCATGTTTTTTCTTCATCTTAAACTGTTTTTGGAACAATTTTTTTGCATTATCAGATTACTACATGGTGGAAAAATTGAAGTATCAAAATACGTGCAAACAAAGGAGGACAGAGAAAATGTGAAGTGTGAGAGTAACAGTACAAAATGGAAACTTGTTGATAAAAGTGAAAGTGATACACACAGAGTGCTTATTTACAGTGTTTATTTTGTAGCACAATTTTGCCAATTAAATGTGATGACCATTTGTGTCTCTTGTTCTTTGTTTTAATCCAAAAAAATCAATAAAATTTCTTGCACTGGCTACAAATAAGGAACAAGTAATTGACATTTGGGGTACTGCAAGTGGATTTTTTTTATTTATTTTTGTAGCCATTACATAGCAATGCAGGGTTGTAGAAAAAGGCTAAAATCAGTTATCCTCATGTTTATACTAAGATGAGCTGCAGCTTTTGCTAGTACACATATCCTGATTTGTTGAAGTACTCGTGATTTTTTACATTTTGAAGGTTGGCAGGTATGCATACAGAATATGGTGACAGTTCAGTCTGCCACTGTAATCAGCTTTGGAGGCAGACCGCATATCTGCTCATGAACCAATATTGGCACTCTTCCAAATTGCTCGCTGACTGGAGACTGCTTTCAAAGGCTAAAACATACCCAGTTCACTGAAAATCAGGTTTTGAGTGCCAGTATAGCAAAATATTCTGTGATATCTATGCCATAGGACATTAAGTATACAGAAATATTTCACTAAAAGATAATGACTGAAAAGCTGTAGCAGTGGAGATAAAGAAATTAAGTAATTATATTGAGGCTGTCATTTACTAACAAATAGTTTAATATGACCAGTAAGCCAACTAATAAAAAGATGAGAGTACATATATTTTGATAGTATTCACTGCAGAAGAATGCCTTTTAACGTCTTATACATTTCTGTTCATAAAGCCTCCAAAAGAAGAAAAGCTAAGCATGTTGTTTTGGTTGATTGCTTTAGTGACATAAGAACTATAAAATATATACCTATCTCTGCAAGGTAACACTCTCAGCAGATCGTGTAAACCGCACACCAACAACAGGTCATCAACCATGGAAGATGTAACAGAAAATAGTACTGTAAAAGACTAAATACCTGGCTTAATAGCACTAAAGTATTTTGTCACTGGACAAGTACAGCTTAATGCATATTTACAGGTTTATCTCATAGTGACGTAGTGCTCATCTCAAATGAGATTTCATCTTACAGTCACTAAGAGCAGGCACTCAAAACAAAATAGGGAATGGGATAATATCATCACATTTGTGGCTGGGAAACATTTTATTGGAGGTATACTAAACTCCTTTTCTGCTAATTTATTCCATGTAAGTCATTTTAAATCTATTTAAATGTTTGTCAAGCTTAAGGGACTTGACTGCAGGGTCATCAGTCCCTAAACTTACAAACTACTTACGAACTATCTTATACTAAAGATGACGCAAACATCCATACCCGAGGGGGGGGATTCGAACTTCCGATGGGGAATGGCCTCGCGCATCGTAACATAGCACCTGAATGCGCTCAGCTGCTCCACCATGGCTTAAATCTATTATTAGGTTATCTTCCCTGAGCACTGCTGTCAGCACCACTATATTTACACTTTGCCATTAAAACAGTTTTTTTAAAAAAATCTTTGTAACTTATAAAAGTTAGTTACTCTTCTATGGTGCTGTTATGTGGACATATTTTCCATGTATACTGCCAATGCAATTATATATCTTATATTAATGGCAAATTTGTTTTTCAGTCTGCTTCAGTAGAAGGTGACATTCTTAAAATCTTCAGCTCATATTTCACAATTCTACAATGGGCAAATGACAAAGACTGGTAATTTCACTTATTGTCAGGAAACTGAAGAAAGGAAAAAACACACACACACGCACGCACACGCACGCACACACACGCACACACGCGCGCGCACACACACACACACACACACACACACACACACACACACACACACACACAGTCATCACGCGATGCTAGTAGTCCTTCAACCTGCACATATCTAGCACATTATTGAGTTTTAGATAGTAACATTGATTCATGTAGTTCTTACTTGTGACCACATTACTTGACTGTTGTTGTGTTCTGCACAACTATCATCTCCGGTTACAGCTGGTTGCTGTGTTTGGAAAAACACTTTAAACTAGCAACAGAGAAAGTCCTCATAGTATAATGAGAATAGCTCACAACTTGTCAAAAGGACATAGAAACAGACATTAATGCATGTGTGTGTAATGGATTAGAGAGGCCAGTTGCTGGGGGTTGGATTAGCCAGTATGGTCTTTCCTGTTGCAAGGAGCTATGGCTAGCATAGTTATGAACCAGGATGTTGAGGAGGTTGGGGGGATAACTGAACACCATTTTCAGAGCAGTGGGAAGGATGTGGGGTCAGATCTCTCTCAATTCAGGGCACGATGAAATATATACAAAGCCTTGATAAAGTATATGGTTTAGTTGTTCTAGTCCATGGTGGTATAGTGGGGTGCTCTTTTCTAGCTGGTTATTAAGGGTGGAGGGAGGATTGGGGATGTGGTATGGGAAATATGTTTGTGGACTGGGTATGGGGATGGGGGTTGCTTTTTCTCAAGACCTTTGTCAGGTTTTCAGCCTTCATGAAAGACAGCCTCCACTCCTTCCATACTCAAAACTGTAATCTTGGTATCACTTAGTCAAAGAATTAGTATTGAAAGCAATTTACAGAGTTATAACAAATAAATCAACAAAAGGAGGAGCTGATCCTCCTTGGTACACATACGGGAAAGAATTTAAACGAACATAAAATTCCCAAGATTGCCAGTCTTACACAGAAGCTCAAAATTTAGTGAAGAATTTGATGTAAGATGCTTAAGAGTTTTGTTGTGGAATCTACTTATCTCACAATATGACAGAAACCGAAATAGATTCTGGTGATTTGTAACTTGTACTAGGGACGAGTCATAAACACCATCTTCACTACCCAATAGAAATTGTGATGCTGCCAATGACAGTGCTACTAAAGCCAAGTTACTAAACAGAGGTTTCCAAAATAGCTTCACCTAAGGTGACAAAGCCAATATTCCAGATTTCAGCTGCCAACATGAGTAAAATTGAAATAGAGGTGGGGATGAAACTATCAGTGAGGTGGAGGTTAACATCTAGGAAGGTGGCACACAGGATTGAAGATGACCAGGTGAAGTGGATGGGAGAAGAATAGTTTATGTTAAGGACTGAGTTTGCCCTGGTCAAGAGTCCATGTAATGAAAATATCATCTTCTCTTGGAAGTAAGAGTGGTTGTTTAAGATAAAGATAGTAAGGCAGCAGTGGTGGAACCTTTGTCTGGCTGTGACAGACAGACACTACTTCCACACCTATTCTGCATACAGGTTTCTCTTGCCATATCCCCACATATCCTCAATTCTCCCACAGAGGCTAATGACCTAGCTGTTTAGCGTACTAAAACACCAATCAGTACTGCCCTGGACTGGAACAACTGAACCAAATCCTTTGCCAGTGTTCGATCATCTTACATTGTGCATCATGCCTTGAATTGAGAGATCCTGCACACACATGCTTCGTACTGCTCTAGAGTGGTGTTCAGTCATGCACCTGAGCTGCATGATTTAATTGAAAAACACTCATCACTTGAAATTTCTTCCTGGCAGAACACATTAGTAAAGGAAACTTACTTTGTGCATAATGGAAAGTTTGTATTAAGTGTTTAGTATTTTGGGATGTTGCTTTCTACATCTTTTCTGTTCAGTTTGTCCCCATACATTACATCATGGGTTAAAGCAGATGGGTGGTATCGGGTCCTTCAGTATTGCAAGCCTTTTAATTGACAGTCCAGTCTTAAAATTATGTCCGTACAATTTAATTAATTATTTATTTAATGTTGTTACAGTACACTGTAACTGTAATGCCATCTTACGTTGTGGATGTAATTAAGCTGACAAATTGCACAATAAATAGAAATACATAACAGATTGGGAGAACTGGCAAGGGTCATCTACCAACTCTGGCACACAGTTATGTATCATGACTACCTACGTACATTATATTTACTCCACATTGTAGTGAGGTATGGATTTCCTCGAGCCTTAAAAACAATTTTGATGTGAAGATTTCATTTCATATACACTAAAGTTTGACCTAATGTCCAATGAATGTTAACTATCAAAAGATAACATTATGCACAGCAAAGTTTCCAAATTTGATGCTCTTATATTGAAAACAGCACAATAGCAATTACCATTAAAGGCAGGGTATGATTTCAAACTATAAAATGTGAAGGAACTGAATATTTTAACCAAATGGTTAATTTATGACCGCTGGAAAAAAAAATGAGAATTTAGTGTTATATTAAATGCATTTGTGTAGAAAGTACTAAATTCAGCATATGATATAGTTTCTGTCCTACGTATGTAAAATATATATTTGACCACATCAAAGGATGGCAAACAAGTACTAAAACTGGTCATCTAAACATTTTTCAGGGATCTTGAATGTAATGTACTAATTCCATAATTCTCCCCCCCCCCCTCCCTCTCCGGGCCCCATTCCCAACCCTCTTCTCAGACATCCTCGGCAACACTCAATCGACCTCCCACTGCATCCAACCTCCCTCTGACATGGTCCTTCCTTCCATCACCCCCCCCCCTCCCCTGCCCCAATCTCTCACTTTTCCTCTCTCTCGTATGCGCACAGTTGTGAAAAATTTCTTATGTGATACTTTTCTGACTAAACTGCAGTGAGATAAAGTTAAAAATTAAAATCTTTATTTGCAAGATATGATTACTTTGCAAGATCTGATTAGTTTGTCTACTGTTTTGTACAGGGAGCAATGGCAGCAACATACAGAGCTGTTAGTCAGAAACCAAGATCTCCTAATCTGGGTCCTGTAGTTATGTCGGAGCTCGCTCGTCGCAGGAGGAAGTCTCGACCAAAATCATCAACTGAAGTATGAGGGCTGTCTTGTGTGACAGTACCCCAACAACTTTTTTGAAAATTTCAAATGCGGGTAACCCCAGAAACCTGAGGAAAGTGTATGTGTGTAATTTACAATCAAACAAATAGGGTTCTCGAAGCCTAATGTCACTGGACTGTGGCTTTCTCATAGAGGAAACAGTGTTCCAGTACTATATTCTCTCTTTTCAGGCACAATTGTTCTGAGAGTGATGTTTCCAGTGTGTTTTTTCATGTAAAGAAAGTTTTATTGTACTCAGTATGTTATACATTGTATGCTAGAACATGTTGGTAAGGGCAGTGTCTGGCTCTGTTCTTGAGATTTTCTATCCTGTTCTCTAAATAAAATAAATTTTATTACAAAACCCAAATCAATTTTAGATGTGTAATATTAAAAATGTAAACCTTATTTTTCATGAGTGTAAGTTGAAAAACTGTGTGTCCGATATGTCTGAGGACCATGGTGCTGTGAAATTGTATTGCAAATGTCTTAGTATTGTGTTGAATGTGGACCTTGTGTGTCATTATTACATATTGTAGTTTAAAGTGTGCACAATATCCATTAACTACAGCATTACATTTCAGTTAATTGGTTTTTAGCAATGTAAACATTGAAAGATAGTACTTTCATGCTTAAGGCTGTGAAAAGCAGTCTTTTTGTATCTGTGTATGTGTATATATATATATTTTTTGTTCCCGGTTCACCAATGTTAATATGAAACTAGATGAAGTGATGTTTGCCTGAAATGTTTTTTTTTTTTTTATATATAGTTGTTACTGTTATGTGAAAATGCAAGTGCTGATCTCCTACATGTACCATAAAGAAATAGAATTTTGTTCTGCTGGGTAAATATATAAAGTCTGTTTTATGTTAGTTACCCAGAATAAGTTTGTGCGTGTGTAAGTGTGTGTGTTATAACAGTAGACTTTGTTTTTCCAGACCACTTATTAATTGCTACTGTTCATGAAGGTTCCCTGTTGTTAAGTACTTCCAAAGACAATGCAGAAGATTGTAGCCATTTTGATTTACTGCAGGTCTATATCTCTACAGCAAAGCAACCTGGCCTCATTTCTTTTTTGTTTCATGTTCCCTTTTCAGCTCAGTGCAATGCATGTGATCACACATTTTACTTACTTGTCTTCATATATGAAGAAGTTTTATGAATGACGTACTGTGGTTTTGCTGTGGGAATACTATAAATCATTTATAGCTCAGATCAGTGGAAAAAAACACTTTTCAGAAAATGATTGCATTGATTCTATACTGCAAATGGGAAATTTTCTGCATTAAGGAAGTTCTTAAATTTTAGTGAGAGATAGCAGTTTTAATGTCTCAAGCACAATACAAATGTTGTCTAAATGTCACTAGTGCTTTCTATAATAAATTTATCTACAAAAAGTTTAATATTGTTGATGAAATATATTGAGAGTTGAAAGAGAAATAATATAAAAATTAATCTATTTTGGACCTTATTTTTAATATGTCACAGATTGTAGCATACACATGTAGAGAAACTTCATTTTTATGAAGCATTCTGACAGTATTCTGTTCCTACCTTCTATATATAACTTTGTGTAACAATTTTTAAAGTGTGTTGTGTGAGAAGTGGATGCTCTCACTGTAACACAATCAATATTAGAGAAAGAGAAAAATCCTCACATCAAAGCTATTTTTCATTCAACATTCATTATTAATTTACTAAATGACTTGCACTGAGGCTTTTTATTTTTATTATTGTGTCAGTGTATGTCTGGCTTTTCAGCAATTAAGCAGACACGTCTTTTATCTGTGTATTGCCTATATACCCCCAGTTAAAGCAAATGTCCCTGTTAAAATTACAGTAAAATTATAATGATGTTAATAATAATGATAAAAAGTATTATAACAGCATGTAGTGTTCATGATGTATGAGTTAGTAGATAACTAGCACTGCTAAGTGTATTGACTAAAATAAACTAATTGTTACTAAAAATTCGCAGACAAAAATTGTACACAAAAAAACTCTTAGTCATTATGCTGTAATCTTTTTAATGAGTGATTCAGTTACATAGAATGTGCTTCTCTGTAATATTTATATTTTTTCCCTTTTGTTGTTTTATTTATGTAGATAACAAGTGTGTTCACACCCATTCTCCAAACACAGACTTTGTTTGTTCAGAGTCTCTCTCTCTCTTTCTCTCTCTCTCTCTCTCTCTCTCTCTCTCTCTCTCTCTCTCTCTCTCTCTCTCTCCTGCATGAAGGATCAACCTTCAGATGAACACATTTGCTAAGTTTCTTTATCACTTATATCAGCATGTGTTCTGCCCTAATCCCTGTCATATGTGTTTGGATATTATATGTTTGCTTCTCTTTCCCCTGAGTTTGAAACAAATGTTTTATTTCAGTTGAACTTTGCCAAAGCAGATAGTTGTCAGTAAAGCTTAAATGTTATTGCGCCAAACAAAATGCACATATTCTCTAGCTCTGTGTATACCATTACTACCATCCACACAAAAGACTTTTGTATTTGTCAGTCTGTTGGCATGCAAGTGCCTCAAAGTATTTGTTTTTAAATGTCGTATGCTGCTTGTAGTTATCCTAAGAGTGTTGTAATCAGAACATTTTTAATAGTAGACTAGCTACATTTGCAACTAGTTGTCTTTGTCAGTTGTAGTATCTCCCACTGTGTGTCAGCCATAAATAATGGCATTGTGTCTTAAAGGGCTGTAGAGATAATCTTTAGGTATAATACTAATAAATATTAGAGAGAGAAAATTTAGAATAATGGAATTACGTGGGAGGCAGATGAAATTAAGATTCAGTAAGAAAAATGTTACCATATAATACAAATCACAATGTAAACACTAAATTGATAAAGACATTGTATGGAATTATGGTATTTGTATTTTGAGTAATATTTCACCATAATTTCAGTTTAATGTTCACACTTGGTTTTCTTATTGTCTTAATTTTTTGTATTTGTTAGAGCAAGTATCTTCTTCTGTGGTACTCTAATGCCCAAAAATGTGTGCAAACCTGTTTTAAGTATTTGTCACTTATTTTTCAAAGCCTCCCTTCCTCCAAGACTTATGTCTGTTGCTGATGTACAAGATGATTTAATCCAATGTTGAATGCTGTACAGGTGCGAGACAAAATGTTGTTGTTGACTGAACTGTTATAAAATAGAATATAAATGATCATAAAGATGATGATATAAAAATTAAAAATTATTTTATCGATGAATGATATGCAGTTTTATTTGTTTATTTTTTTTCCTCTTTACCTTTGCTTTCTGGTCAGATGTTGTTTCAGTTCATGTTGCCAGGTCCCTCTGACATGTTGCACTAAAATGAAGAGTCCACTGTTTCCTCTCATTCATAATAAAAGGTCAGTTCATAATGTATTTCTTAACCAGTGTTGGGGGAAGTAATTGCACGGTACTACACAAAGTTTGTATGTAATAAGCCTGCTTTTTTGTGTAGGAGAAAAAGAGGGGAGAGAATAATATAAATAATGATCAATAATAAATGAGAACAGTGAAACATTTCATATAAAAGACACTGAACTTTGAAAACTGCAGTTATTTTATTCGTGCAGAACAATGCATGATGATGTCAACATTTTTATATTGATAGAATTTTGATACTATTTAAAATAGAATTTAGGCAAGTTTTTCCCATTATGAATTGCTCGGCAGCAGTGATAGTCCACTACATGACACGTACTTAAAGATGTCTATGTTCGACTCAATATGCAGTACATCCATATAATTGGATTATTGTGTGTGTGTGTGTGTGTGTGTGTGTGTGTGTGTGTGTGTGTGTGTGTGTGTGTTTCCTTTTTATTGATTCACAATGACAACTTGCTTAACATAGTACTATAAAATGGATTGAAGTGCCAAAAACATCAAATTAGTTATTTTGCGTTGAAGTGTCCATCAAGTGTAAAACAACAGTGTCCATAATGCAGTCTTTGTATCCACACTAATCGATAGTCTTGGAATTACAAATTTCATTACCACTGTAAGATAACTACTGAACATTTGTAGTCATTTTTTTTATATGTACTGTACTTAAATACTGTATAATATTGTCACCTGCAAATCTGGTACAGGACTTGAGCTCACATTGTGCTCTTCCTCAACATAGTAAAAAAATCAGTGGAGCAGAAAGAGTTGGCCACTAGAACATCTTTTAGGCTCCTCTTAAACTAATCTTTATTTGTATCTAAATTAAGTACATTCTCACTGTAGGTGTAAATAGCCTTTTCGATATCGGAACCTTTCAGAAATCCAACCTGTGTTCTAGACAATACGTCATTTGAGGTTAGGTGGTTGAGAAGCTGCTTGTACATTACCTTTTGTAGGATTTTTGAGAATGCTGGTAAAAGTGAAATCAGTTTGTAGTTTGATGGTATCTAGAGGTTTAATATCCGCATATTTTAACTAATCAGGAAATGTTCCAGTTATAATACAGTGGTTGCACAAATAGCTTAAAATGGTGCTAAATTCACAAGAACGGGCTTTAATTAACTTCGTTGATATTTAATCGTAACCATTACAATGCTTTGTGTATAAAGATTTTATTATGGAAGTATTTCTTGTGAAGTGAGTGACATATTCATGTACCTGAAGTTATTTACAAATGCTAGTTTAAAATATTCAAGGGCATTATTTACTGACCCTGACAATCTCACACTATCAGTAACAGATATAAAGTACTTATTAAATATATTTGCCACATTATGCCCACCAGTTACTAATGTATCAGCTACTCTTAATGCTATCTGCTCCTGTTCCTGTCTGGTTCTACCAGTCTCCTCTTTCACTATTCCCTTTTATTTTGTTGCCTGATTTTTGCTATCTTCTTCTCATGGTGCATTTGTTTAGATTTTCTGGATTACTTTTTTTAAAATATTTTACAGTATTCCTTATATTTAGCTAAATCATCATCATCATCATCATACTCTTAGCTGAAAGATACATTTTCCTTTTTATCTTACATGATATATTTTCCTTGTAGAAGCCATGGTTTTATTACAGACTTCTGTTTAATTTGATTTACTTTTAGAGGAAATAGTTTTCAGACATAATACTGACATTATTAATGAATAAGTTTCTAGTATGAAAAGGTGCTATTTGGCTGTATAAAATGTTACAAATAACTGTTCAAATGAGCTTAGCCATTGCTGTCAGTCAGGAATCATATCTTTTTTAGATATTTCTATGAACTGTATAGAGAGGTGTTAACCCCCCCCCCCCTTTCTCTCTCTCTCTCTCTCTCTCTCTCTCTCTCTCTCTCTCTCTCTCTCTCTCTCTCTCTCCTACTACTACTTAGCTGTCAGGCACAGATTTGATCAGGACAGATAATGCACTCTCACTCATACAGTAACACACCCACAACTCACTACTTTACTGATTTCAGTAATCTCATTTTACATCCTTTTCTACTCTTAATAAATATGTATCGCTCTTTCCCACAAGTAATTTAACTTACTTTTGCCTCTCTCTCTTTATTGTAGCAGTCATTTTAGACTGTTCCACTTTGTTTTTATGTATTGAAGTACACAAGAACCTCATTTATCCAGACCCCCCCCCCCCCCTATGAAAATAGGTGATACAGAGTTATTATTGTAGTATTGGCACCAACAGGCAACAAAGAGATCACCAGTCCTTCGTTTTGTTACATTTGCTATGGTCATTGTCGATCAGTTCCTGACTAGTATTTTAATTTAGCATAGTGAGAGAAATGGATATGAAGCAGAAGAAAGTGATTGTTTTGATGGCAAAAATGTCGGAACTGATAAACAATAGACAGAGGAGAACTGCTGAAAAACATAGTCGCACAATATGATGTAAGGACCTTAACTGTATCAGAATGGAAGAAGAACTGAAAAGAAATTGAAGACATCTGCTTTAAAATGATGACTAAAGATAGATCACAAAATTGTGGTACTATAATGAAAGTGAGAAACTGGACGAAACATTATTCATTTGCAAACGTAGGATTCTGCAGCTGTTGTCATATCAATAAAATTCTTCTGGGTATGACACCACAGTCAGACACAGACCCTGATGAAGGCCACCTGCAACAGTGGCCCAAACGTCGGTAGATTTTATAAAATGACGACGCGGTGTCATACCCAGAAGAATTTTATTGATTATTCATTTTGTTTAGTAAGAAAAATAATGTGGAGTTCAAATATCCAGTCAAACTGTGTAGGAAAAGGCGCTAAAGTTGAACTGCGAAATATCCAATGGTGATCCTAACTTCATTGTCGGCCAAAGTTGCTTGAAAATATGGAAATCACATCATGGAATATGTCAGCTGTCAGTGACAGGTGAAACCTTTTCGGGGAATACAGTGATTGTTGAAAACTTCAGGAATTTGAAGAAATTATTTTCATCAAAAACTAGCTTATAATGCCGACAAATCAGGACTTGTTTTCATCATATGATACCCAATAAGATGCTGGCTTCCAAAGTAGATGACTCAGCAAGGGGTTACAAGAGGTATAAAGTTACTATTATGGTGTAGTGTAAGGTTTCCCCTCGCCTGGATAAACAAGATTCTTGTGTACTTATTAACAAAGCAGGGTATAATACTTCATTTATTAGCCAAAAAGTCAACTTTCTGAGTAATGAATTAACTTTTGTAATAAAAAAAAAGTTCAATGTTTGTTTACCTTCCACTGACTCACTTTGAGTCCTCTGATTGCTAATTTTGTACCTCCTGTTTATTTAAAAAGTGGCACTGTACTGCCTTTGAAAATTATGTTCCGACAAGCTCATGTCATGTAGGCCAGTAAATGTGTGGCTGTGCCAGGGTGTGTTTGATTGATGTAAACAGTTGTGTAAACTAGAATAACTATGTCTTTGTTTTCTTCTTTGGTAGTGCTACAGCCCTTTATGAGCCTTGGCCTCTTCACAATTTCCTTCCCTATTTCTCAGTTGTTTTCTGCTCTTTTCCACCCCTGGACTCATGTACTGGTGATATCCTCTGTTATATCATCAGTCAACCTCCTAGGTCTTCCATTTCAGCTAGCCAGATGGATCGCACCTTTCATAATTATCTTTGGAAACCTATCCTCTTCCATTCTGTCCATGTGTTCTAGCGATTGTATTCACTGTGATTTCACAAATTTGGTTATGCCCTTACCTTATATTAATATTTGTAATTTGGCATTTCAGTGTATTATCTAGCCCTCAACCATCCCTAATTGATTGGACCATAGATTTTGCATACTATTTTCTAGTCAGAGGTCCTTAGTACATTTTTATCACTTTCTGTTACTGACTATGCTTGTTACCCAAATGTGATAACTGGGTGGAGTAGAGAGTTCTATAAGAGCAGTTTTGTTTTTCTTGTGGCAAGGCTGTTTCTGGAAAATTATATATTTGCAAAGTAAGCTCTGTTTCCCACTTTTATTGTTTCCCTTGTAGCCTTTCCAATACTGTTACAATTTGTTGTTATGGCTTCCAAGTAGTTATGTGTACAATCCTTCAAAGTGTTTCCCATTGATGTTTAGGGATTCTTCTGGCCTTAGATATGACATTACTATATAATATGTTCTGTTTTCATTTACTATGAGACCAATTCTTAATTTTGTTTCCATTGCCCAGTATGTTTCTTTGAGTGTATTGATACTTATGCTTACTGTAACAATGTGATTTGCATATGCACATTTTTGACTAGTTTCCATAAATATTGTTCCTCTTTTGCTGATTTTATTTACTATGCTATGCTGGGATAAATTGAATAAGCAGTGAACAGATTATCATCGCCTTGTTTCCCACCTTTAATAAAGTCAAATATGCCTATTCACTTGTTCTGCTCAAGACATTTACTTTTCCTTTGTCATTGTCATTCTGATTGGTCTTATTCGTTTGCATATATGTCAACTTCTTCCAATACTCTGCATAGTTTTGTTGGTTTACGCTGTCAAAGGCTGTTTTGAAGTCATTGAATAGGAAATGCAGATATATATCATAGGTATAAAACTTCTCCTTCAGTTATTGTAATATGAATATTTGATAAATTATTCCTTTGTATGGTCAAAAACAACACTGATACTTCATTAGTATGCATTATACACATTTCTGTAATATTTTGTTAAATATACTTGTGAAGATCTTATAAGCTTGCTTAGGAGTGTTACACCTCTGTAGTTTTCACACATTGTTCTATCTTCTTTTTATAAATGGGTATTGTTGTTCAAATTTTACACTTATGTGGCATAGTTTCCTTTTTCCAGATGTCTTATAGTAATGTGTGCTGTTCCTTTATTAATTAAGGGGATTTGCTGATATTGAGTACTATGGCTTACTTCCTGTAGCCCTATGACAACATATTAAATTTTAAAATTTTATTGGTTATTTCTTTCATTTTTCCAGACTGAAGCACTGCCCTCTATGATGCTACTTTTAAATATTTTGTGGGGATCACAAACCACTTCCTGAGGCTTCTGTTGAATTTTCATAGTTTCTTTCAATATTAGGTTAGTAGCCTTGTGCCCAACCCTAATCCTAGGGCCCAGGATTTGTATTAAGTTTAATCATCTAGGGAGGCTACCTTCACTATGCTCCTAGAGCATGCCCTCTCCTCTCACTGCCCTTTGTTATGATAGACACTCAGTCCTGCTCCTCAGTACAGAGCAGTTCAGCTTGGTGACCCTGCTGGTAGCTATGGTGTCACCAGCTCAGCTCTCTATTTCAACTAAGCACACAACTTCAACAAAGGCCACCAACCCTTCTGCTCTGCAATGAAGGTGTAAACTATAAGGTGATGTTCCCTGGGAGGTAGAATAACTAGGTTTTGAGTCTTCATTGTTGTTGTTCTGCCAAAACTTTGCCAACCAAAACATTTTTATGTATGCAGTGGTAATGTGTGTTTCATTCTTTGCTCATTTCACTACACTGTAAATATAAATTTTACTATTACTAATTACCAATTAATGATTAACTTCAATTTCTAACAAATATCTTGGAGAGAAACACTTCAACATTTAACAAAGTTAACACTTTTAGATATGAATTAATTATTGGTGCAGTTAATGTTATGATTAACATTTCCCAGTTATGTCTATCATAATCATCAGTTTGCAATGTGTAGAGGGTCAACATATTTTAGTTTGTCTTTTCAACATCTTTCATTCCCATTAGCCTATGTTATGGCCCATTGTTAATTCTTACCCATTAATGAAGAATTTTGATGTCATTGGAGTGGTAGCATTTAGTAGTAGTGGCAGAGATCGAGAATGTAAGTGAATGTCATGAAATGACAAGTGGGAAGAAAAATAAGTGTCACAAATGAAACTGAAAGATTAAACATTTAATTAGTGTGGAATTAACTGTAACTATAGTTACATAGATTGTACAAATCTTTTGAAGACTTTACTACAACCTAAATAATTCAGAAACTTCAACAATACAATGAAGAACCAAAGCATTCAATTACATCACTACTCACAACAGCTTATCTGGCTTAAAAATCCTAACTTACACTTGTTGCTAGCCAATTGTCTATACCTGTCTCATCTGCTTTTTATTGTGGTAGATGTTGAGATAGTGCAGTTGTTAAAGCAGTAGGTCTGTGTTCAACTGGAACAGGGTTTGAGTACCTCATATGGTGTTCTAGAAATTGGGTTCTCTGTGGATTACCTGAATCAGTTATAATGAATGACTTTGGTTACTATGGAAGGTAGGAACAGGGAGACTGCCTTTTCTGATCAGCAACAGCATCAATAATCCATAAGCCACTAGATGGTGTGTAGTGGTGGGGAAGTGTGAACCCTATCTGTAAGGGTAAAAAAGTGTGTTGTAAGTAATTCCTTCCATGCATGAATTACATTTCTTTGAGATTCTTCCTATGACTGTCTGGCATTTAGTTTTCTTAACATTTGTTTTACATTGTCATGCCACTTAGTCATCTGCACAGTTACTGTTGGTTATTTTACAGTAGTTACTGTTTCCAGCAATTTGTCATTATTGATACTGTTGTAAATTTATGAATGTCTTCTATGCATGTGGACTATGTTCTATTCATGTACATTCCAGGTTGACTACCAGTCTCTTCACCATTCATCAGATTTTGGCAAATCCCTTTGCAAATCACTGCAATCTTCTGGCATTGGTACTATCTGATATGCAACTACATCATCTACAAACAGTCTCATGGAATTTCAGACATTTTTACTGCATTATTTCTTTCATATGATTTATTTTCTTCCATATGTAATGTCCTCATAATTCTTATCTCTGAAGATTTTCCTGTGCTGACTGATTCCATGAGATCATTGTGGATTGTATTGAATTACACATCACTCCATAAGTACAGAAGAGAATAATCTATATACTTCCTTTTTAAATTCTGAAAACAATCACGTATTCTAAAATTAAAATTGAGATTAGACCTATGTCTTATATCTGAGTCAACATGTAGAGGGTGGGGAGGGAGGGGGGGGGGGGAAGAACAGAATGTCTGTTCTAGAAATAATTGGGCACAAGGTGCTTACAGATGTTTCCCAGGGGTGCTTAGAAACTATCCCCAGCAGTTGTTTGGTAGCAGGAAAATCTGGAGGTTTAGGTACTGATGTCAGCAAAAACTGTTAGATTGGTCTGAGCAATTTCTACTTTGTGCACATTGTAATCCCATACTTATATGAGTAACTAGCCCATTTGAAATTGTGCCTAGCATGAGGGACACACTGTGTCATTGCTTGCTGTTTTGTGTCTGAGGGGTAGCTAGTCATACAATGGAAAGCAAATGAAAACTGGAATAAGAAGTACTACAATTGTTTGTGCAGAAGGAATAGAAACACATTCAGATCAAAGATATCTTGAGATCAACAATACAATAAGGATAGTATACAACTCACAGCAAAGAAGTATGATGAGCTACAATAGATACATAAAAAAAAGACACACATACTACACTTAAGCCAACAGCCTTTAGCCTTCTTCAGAAAACAGATCATTCACACAGGCACTCTTCACAGTCACAATCACATTTTATGGCTTTACTCCTTTTGATGTTGTGTGCAAGGAGTCTAAATTGTCCTGCATTAAAGACTGTCTTGGCCATGGAGAAAGAAGTGCTGTGTTGAAGTCTAACCACTGCATGGTAGAAGTACCTTTTTGTTGGTTAGAATTTTTTGTTACTAACATTTGTTAAATGTTTTGAAGAGAATTCCAATGATTAAAAATGTCAACTAAATTCATAGTATCTATTCCACAATTCGTTAATGTCATTCTCTTTATCCTCACTATCACTGACAAAATATTTATGACTGTTTTATTTTTAGAAACACATGTTTTGAAAAGGAAAAAAACAGAAAGCTATAGTATTTGTGTTTTTGATACTTCTTACAATATGTTTCATAAGTATATGATGAAATTCAGATATGGCTAGACTTACTTACACAGTATTTGAACATTATTTCTTGTAGCAAAACATGTTTCTTTCTGTATTCATTGTTTCTAATATTTCATAAATTAGCACTGCACTTCTGCCTACTTTACATTTGGCTGTATGCTTTATTTATTTGTGCGTGGAAGGAGTAAGAGGTGTAATTAATAAGACTGTCTTCTGTTTCATTTACCAAGACATTTTGTCAGTATGTTATTTTATAGTTACTAGTAGTATCCTTGCCATTCAGTATCATTTGGAAGTTCAATAAAATTTACATTCAGCTTTGTTTAGTGGAATATAGTAGTTATTCCATGTATCTTAGTTATGAAAAAATGTGATTAAAATTTAAAATATTATGCAGTACTGTACTCTGAGACCAAGAAGTTCCTTTACAGCTATTAACTTACATAAACTGTCTATTCATTGCATCGTTGTGGGCACCATTGTGCCTTGTCCAACTTCATAACTTTCAGAATATCTTGGGAATGAACTGGTCTTGTTCTGATAGTGAATGACATGGGACTTATTTATTTCTTGTAATGAGAAGTCTTGTGTGGAAAAATGAGGGGTTCATGGTTACCATTTCAGTGGGGGCTGGAGATGTCGCTGAACCATTCCCAACCAGCAACCTCAAAATTTTTCATCAAGGAACTTCTTAGGTTAGGTTGTGTAGTTGGGATAGGAGGACTAAACTGCTGAGGTTATCAGTCCCCTGGTGGGGAGGCTAAGGAGTGAGGATAGGAAAGGAGGGGAAGGAGAAAGGAAATGCTGTCCGAGAAGTAAAGAAGGAAGGAAGGAAGGAAGGAAGACTGCATTAGATCGGGGCCCCGTACTTGCCAGTCACGTACTCACGAAAGAACCGTGAGACCCCTGGGGGACAAGGAACTTGTACCTGAATAATGGATTGTGCTGTTCTAATATAACCATACAATTATATCTTTCCTTATCTATGAGCTAGACACTGACCACATTTGCAAGATGTCCAAATAAGTATTTCCGTACACTTGCAGGCCTTAACAGGTATCATGATGACATCCTGGCCATATCATGGCTTGAGGCAGGTTCCTACACAATTGCAATCAGTTAACGACAAAATCAGTTTATTCCAGGTATGTCACAGAAATAAAATGTTTAAAAACCCATGACAATACCATTTTTTTCTTCTTCTATGTATGAGGAATATGTCCTGAAAGTATGCGAACACCTTTATGTTGTAGCCTGTACAATGATGGGTATTGTCTGTAGAAAGTTAAAATCAAAATGTATAATATACAAAACCCAGGATTTTAATACTATTGACTATATTTTGCATAAGATATCTAGGAATCCATATTTTTTTCTATTTCCTAGTTCATTGTTAATTAACCCTGAGACTGAGCAAGTTGGTGTAGCAGTTAAACCACTGGATTAGCAGCTGTATGAAGTGATAAAATATCTGCCTAGCCATTCAGATTTAGGTATTCTGTGGTTTCTATAAAATGCTTAAAATATATGTTGGGGTGATTTCATTGAAGAGGATATGGATGATGTCTCTCTGTAACCTTGTACAACCAATGTGTGTTATCCTTCTCTAATGGGCTTCTCATCAGTAGAACTCATGAAGTCCTAATATTCCTTTCCTTCATTGACTCTGAACCACAGTTATCTGTGGTAACACATTGTTCCAGTAGTTTCTACTTCCATCACAACTATGCAACTCTTGACTGTTGTTTGGCACATGTGCTGCAATCATTGGATAACTGCCATGTATTACTTTTTTTTTCTTTACAATTTACCTAGATATATGCTAGAGTGGTTCCCTTACAGGTCATAGTGTTGATGAAAATTTGATCCATGGCCCACTTCAAATTGAGCTAATACTTCATTTCAGTGACCTCAGTTTTCTTGGGATTTTAGACGCATATCCCCTCCTCTTTTAAGGGAGACATACTGCATTATTTTAATTTTTTTTCCCTTGAAAATTATGCCAACAATGCTTCTTTCCTGTTTCAGTTTTTGGAGACTGTAGGTATCCACCTTTATAGTACCTTCAACCCATCTAGACTCAACCACTTTTTAATATTTTTGACACTACCTCAAAAAGTGACATGCATTTTCACTGAAAAGTAATATTTTATATCTCAGAACTAAGGGAATGTTGTTTTAATTTTAATAATATCCACAATCAAGAAAAACACATTTTCACCACTGATTGACTAATCTCAGTGTTGTGTTAGGATGAGCACTGTACTAAAGATACATGTAAATAAATGTTTGCACACATCCCAGTCAATTTCAGTCACCCTATTGAAATATTTTGTTATTTATTTATTTTTTAATTTTTAAAGGGAATGTTGCCATCATAAAGTATGAACTTTAATACAGTTTCTTACCTGCATAAATTATGCAGGTCCATGCTAATTTCGAAGACGCGTACCATGTATTGGGTTACAGAGAAGACTGACAATGAAAGTATTTATTTCAATAACATAATAATGGGTTTTGTGCAAAAGGAAGTGTTGTCATAGCCTGTCCAGCTGTTATGCTTTGTCAGATGCCTGGTTGAGTCTATACTAGAATACTAAATTATGTTGTGATATGAAATGCTGTTTAGCAAAAAGTTATATTTATAGACAGATCATTATGTTGTATTTCACTACAGCTTAAAAATGATTAAACTAACAAAAGTGCTTTTACTATTTTTTCTGTTGGAACAATGTGTTTTCATCAAGGGGACATGATACCTTGTGAGGTCAGAGGGGGAGATTTTATCAGTCTGCTAGAAACCAGCAGTAATGACTAGTAACTAATGGTGTTGACATCAACATGTGAAATTATAAAGAGTACATAGTGGTTGAATCTAGACATCTATGTCGACTGTAGATGGGTTGAGAAGTGATTAGGAGTATAGCTGTCATTTAGTGGCATTAGCAGCAGCAGCAGTAGCAGCAGTTGTTGTTGTTGTTGTTGTTGTTCTTATTTTAGTCGTAGAAATGGTGGTGATGCTTGTAATGAGAACCTTTGGTTGTGTTTAATGATACATTGATTGTATTATCATTAAAGTTCTTCTCGCTGTATGAATATAATACTATTGTCATTCATTTTGTTGTGTAAATTTTAAGGAATATCAGGAGAGCAGTTATGTTAGTACAATAGTGCTTTAGTTGCAAAAGTTTTGATGCAAATAATTGGAGCTGTTAAGTCATTGGTTATTTTAATGTTCTGGCAGGACATAATCAGTTAAATGACAGTATTTTTTGTTCATAAGATTTCTTTTTTGCCTGTCTCTCCTACAGAACATCAGAGTGTCCTAACTTTTAGTTACTGTGATTTCGCAGATTTTATTTTCTAGTGTGGCTCTTTCACATAGTTCTTTGTGTCATGACATAATTACATTAACTTCATCCTTCAACATTTTTTCACAACAGTCCATATCTCAAGTTCAGTAAAATTTGTTCATGAATAAAATTGATTTTATTTAATTAATAGAGAACGTGTGGTCTTATTTGTTTGCCTTTTATTTTCATTGTACTAAACTGAGCTTCTGAACTAATAGCCTGCCCACTGCCTACTCAGTTTTTTCGGCAGAGCTGCATGCTATCCTCCAGGCACTGGAACACATCCGTCGTGGTCGAAGTACAAAATTTCTACTCTGCTCAGATTCCCTTAGTGCCCTCCAGTCACTGCTGGCCATGTACCCGGCTGAACCTATATCACAATTGATCCATGACCAACTTTACCTCCTCCAACGGCGGGGTAAAGAGGTGTCATGTCTTTGGGTACCTGGGCATGTTGGGATATGTGGAAATGAAGCGGCTGATGTGGTTGCCAAGGCGGCCTGCGGTGACCCAAATGTCACTGAGTGTGCCATTTCCTTGCGGGATGTCTACTCTGTGTTGCGCCAGAGGTCCCTTCATTTGTGGGAGGAGACGTGGCTGGCAGTGACAAGTAATAAACTGCGGTTGGTTAAACCAACTGTCCGACCGTGGCGAACCTCCTGCCAGCCATACAGACGTTTCGAAGTGACACTGACGTGCCTTCGCATTGGACACAGCCCTTTGACCCACAGCTTTTTATTCCGTCAGGAGAATCCACCGATTTGTGATGCTTGTGGCGTGCAAATCACTATAAGCCACATTTTAATTGAGTGTATTTTATATCGTTCTGAGAGGGCAGCGGCTAATCTTGGTCATGCCCTACCCATTGTTTTAGCTGACGACGAGGCGAGTGTGACGAACGTTTTACAATTTTGTGAACGTTCCCGACACTGGCCTAAGCTCTTAGGCCGGAGGTTTCAGGCTCGCTGATGCCTCTAACATCGGGCGATCAGCGTCCCCCTATACTGACATTTTCGTTTAACGACTTTGAAGTACCCAACCTTATGTCTGCCAACTTCCATCGCTGACTGGCAATATGGGTTCGGGTTGTTGCCAAGACCTACTTTAGTTACTGTTGTCTAATTCTTTAGTCAGGGAGCTAAAAACCTAGCTGTTGTTGTTGTGCGCCCAAAACATCCTATCCTATCCTTCTGAACTAATACACATCTTCATAAAAAATTTCAATATGGATTTGATGATTTAAAATAGAGAGGAGGAGATTATTATTATTATTATTATTATTATTTCCTTTGGCTTGTTGTAAGTGTTTCAACTGGACATCACTTTGATGACTTGCTTGTTCCTTGCCTATCCCAGTCATGCATCCAGGAAAAGGAGACATACAGATTAAGATGGAATCTGAACTTTATGCCATTTCTGGAGACTCATCATATTGTTGAGAGGTGAAGCATGTGTTAAAATGAAGACAAAATCCATGGTCTCACCCAGTTGAAACTGGCTGACATCTCAGCTTCTTGTCCATAGTTTTACCACTAAATCACCAGGCCCAACAGTATAGAGATTCCTTCATTGATTTACTGGTTAGTAATATTATTTATGTATTAAAATTCTGTAATTATGTATGTGAGAAATTATGACAGAAACAATATCATTTGTATATTTGTGTTTCTGTTGTTGTTCTGCAGTGTGTATGGATATTTATCTGCCATTTTATATAGTAAAATGTTGCTAAATTAACAACTACTTAAATTAGTAAACCAGAGTGCCATTCAGTACGCCTTTAATCTCTATTTATAAACTTCCATTTTCATTCAGATGATGTAAGATGTAGTCATGAAAGATAGCTTGATACAATGCTTCATTTTGCAAAGATAGTGATAATGCAGTTAATGGAAATTAACACATATGTATTATTTAAAAAAGAACTAAAGCAGATTGATCACCATAGAATTTGATAATTACATTATGTGCCTAACTTTTATGTAACTTGAAACACAGTAGTGAAAGTTATGTCACACTAATGAAGACAATAAAACTGAACTAGTCCTTGTCTTCTGTTTCATATTGTGTACAGAAGCTCTAAACTGTGATATACAATTGTGTAACCAACAATATGCCTGGAAATGTGATGGACGGCACCAAAAAAACTCAATCTTAATTAAAATTTGGGTATTTTTGAAGTAAATGTTTCTGTGTATCTCAAAAGGGGACGTTGAAAGACAGTTACTTATTAGTAATTGCATGTTCAGGTGTGTAAATGTACAAAGACATAATTTGTCTGCTTTGTAATTGTTTGGTATTGTCTTTGTGTATGAATTTTCCTGTATGTGGATCTATGTGTGGAACATTTATGCACAAAAAAGGTAGACATTTCAGCACCATATGACCAATAATATGTATATAAAAATTATATCAACAAATAAAAAACCACTTGAATGTTAATGCAGTCTTGACTGTAGTTAAGTTTGATCTGTTAATAGTGGACTCACTTAGCTTTAGAAATTCAGTTTCTTTGACAGTCTATTGAAGCAAACTGCATTGCTGATAGCAAAGATGGATTTGTTATGGTTCAAAATTCCACCTAAAAATTTATGATTTCTTATCATTGTAAAAGATTTGATATTGAGATGGTATTTTTGTCTGTAATCATTGTTGTTATAATGATCCTTCCATTCATAGAACAGCTTATTTGTGCCAGGAAGTGGAAAGCTGTATAATCAGATAAGGGATTACATACATTCACAGAAATCTCTTCAAACCACATAAATTGGAAAAAATGGATACAAATGAAACTAACTATTAATGAGTGTCACTGTATAAAATTGGTGACCTGAAATCCTCAGATTTTTTTCGTTTAAAATAATTGAAACAATTGTAACAGCTTTTTAAGACTGTGCTGCCTTTTGTATTGTTCTGTAGAATACTTATGTGAATGTTTAACTACTGCAAACAATTTTTGTAATTTACTTTGCTAGCATTTCTGTGCCTTGCTGCATAATAATATTTTATTCAAAATGCCAGTAGTATACATACTTAGTCAAGAAGACTACATATAAAAAGATGTGGAAACTTATGTATTATTTACAGATTAAGCATGTATAAAGGACCAAAATAAAGAAGAGAGATCACATTTATTAAAGTGTTCAAACAACAAATAATGCAGCAAGCAGTTAACTTACTATTAATTATAGAAATTAGTATTGTTTTTTGTTTAATTTTATAATGGTTGAGTTCTTTAACCAATGTTTTATCAACAGCTGTTGTGAGATATAAAGTCTTCATGTGGTATAATTAAATGACTGATTTTAATTACATGTTTTGTTTCATTGAGGCTTTGTTATTTATTATTACCAACAGCTACAACTTTTACATTTTTTATATTTCCTTGAAGACAACCTGTTATCAATTTTCTGACATAAGAATTTGACCCTAACAAGTATACGGATTAGACTGCTGTTTACACTTAACAATACAATGGTTGTGAACAATGTTACAGATACATATTCCCAGAATAGGCAATGTGTGTGTCAGCGTACCTAAACATTCTATTGTTAATTTTCATAAAATAAATGTCCAGTTGTTACTATTGTAATACATACATGCTTTGCCCCTTTTGTTTACTTATTCACACAATATCTGAGGTTAATTAAAGCTAACAGTGTGGTGTTGACCCTGTATCTTACAGGTACAACGTGACTATCAGTGTTCCTCCTTGTGACGCACCACTGTAGTGTTAATCTGCTATGACATATTTATCCTTCCAAAGGCTATTTTCCATCAGAACACCTTTGTGACTTCACGAAAGTTTCTAGTGTAAAATCAGTGCCAATCATTTTTTTATGAACAACTAAGAACTACATGGTAAATTAATATGCAAGGCCAGTCAAACTGTCATACAGAGGCAGGGGGATATAAGTACAGTTATTAACTATGGTCTTTACTTGTATGTATACAAAGTGTAATGGTAGTGTGAGTAGTAGAGTAGAGGGAGGAGTTAATCTGATATCAGGGAAAATGAGTAGAGTTACAATTACAGTAGTGGAAGGAGGTGTAAGACAAGGGCCACATCATTACTTTCTTCAGGAAGGATTGTTGTAGTTTCACAGATGTACTCAAAAATAAGCCCATACCTTAGTCTTCAGTCTGATGTAGTTATGGAACACAAATAATACACATGTTATGATAATATTAAAGGCTGGCAGTATAACTTGTAGCATATTACCATCTTTTTCAACTTGCCTTGCTGAATTTTCTGCATTAGATGAGACAGCAACATTTAACTTTCCACCATGTTCCTTGCTGATACTACCATGCCAACCTTGCAGCATGAGTGGATTCCAGGTGTTTCACAGTAATGTTTAAGTAGTCAGCAGTCATCATCATCTCTTTAGTTACAAGAGTATCCATGGAAATCTATATAAACAAATGGTTTCCCCAGTGTGTTACTATTCACAAGGAACAACTTTGACCTCTAACACTTGAAACTGCATGAAATCATGCTTTAAATAACAAGCAATCATAAACAAAACAGTGGTATGCGACATTTCCGTGCAAAATGCTGCACTTGTCTGCTAGTGCCACTAGATGGTGGCACAGTGTAGCGGCACTAATCAGTGCTCCAGTTGCGTGAGTGGTATAGCTGCAATACATATTTGTCTCTTGGAGTGTTCGCAAATGAGTTACTGTGTACAGTGCAGTGATATCATGAAGAGACTTAGTCCTATGCATATTGGTCCAAATATTAGGGACCAAGTTGTGACTTGCTGAATATGGAAATGACATTGGGCTGAGGATCTGGAGTTTGCAGATATATTATATAACATAATTATTCAGAAATTTAATGGTCACAACACAGAAATACACGACTTTACACTGGATAGATATATGGAATTTGAAGCACAGGAGGAACGTGAAGTGGCTCTTCAAGCAGTACATGACATTCATCTACAGGGCAACAGGAACAGTCAAGTGACAGTGAGTATGAACCTATGCTACCCAAAAACATGAGATCGAGTCTATTAAAAGATACTGATGACAGTGTTGTAGAGAACATTTATGAGTACTATTACAATCATGGCTTCAGTTCCTATAGCAAACTAATGAAGCACTAGAAGTGCATCAAAAATGAAATAAATCATAATTTGTGATCACTTATGGCATCACTGTACTGGGTTTAGATGGAATACCAAAGGGCGGCAAATGAATATTCCGCCACAGAGGACACAGTGACCAGCCCGACTGCAGAGGACTCTTCCCTGCACGTCTCCCACCACACCCAAATCTCCATTGGAGAGTGGCGGAGTGGTCAATGCATCTGTCTAGTAAGCAGGAGATCCCGGGTTCAAATCCCGGTGGGGCACAAATTTTCATTTGCCGCCCTTTGGTATTCCATCTAAACCTAGTACAGTGATGCCATAAGTGATCGCAAATAGTAATTTATTTCATTAAATGAACGCTGTAACGATGTCAAAAATATCAAACTGCACATTGTTTCTAAATTGTGTTTCTAGGAAACTGGGAGTAGGTGCTCATTTCAAAGGAAACAGACTGTTGCAATTACAAACTATAAAACAAGTATGTAATATCACAATTTGTTCTCCCAATATTGGCATCTACAGAAGTAGGCACTAGGAGGAGCTAAAATGGTTGGCTTGGGCAATTTCAAAGTGTCTATTTCCTTTATCGACAATCCCAGGGCTGAATATGGCATTTCAGCCCTGGCGTATTACAACATTTCTCTCATGTAGGGACATAGAAGACGATAACATTATATGTCAAAAGGCACAACAATTTGTGGAGGAAGTGAACATGTTTATAACAGAGAAGGGTGTGGAGAAAGGTAATGTTTGGAACAGTGACCAGAGTCAATTCCAGTACAAAATGTCTTCAGCATCAACACTGTCCCACAGAGGGAGAAAACTACAGGTAGTGTGTTGCAGTCTGTACACAGCTCTCTCTACCCACAGATACATAACTGATGTGGCTTTATCAATGTCAGGCAGACTAGCAAACAAGTTGTACATCTGTTTTCAAGAGACACAAGGCACTTTTGATCCAAATGTTTGAAGAACTTGAAACAACCTGTCCACGAAACGTTCATGTGGAGGCAAGCAAAAGTGGAAAAATGACTGAAGAACACCTTAAATGTTTTCTAACTTTGGTCCTTGGTGAGCATGTAACAAATGAAAAGTGTCTGTTGTTGTTGTTGTTATTGTTGTTGTTGTTGGTTGGATGTTTAAGGGGGACAAAACTGCAATGGTCATCAGTCCCCAGCCTATTGTTGTGATTCCAGGGTGGGTCATCATACCCTTCTAGATGCAAGTTTTCCAAATAAAGATATTGCACTGAAGATCTTGTCACTGAAAACAACAAAATATTACCAACCCCTTGATGTTTACTTCTTTCAGTATTATAAACTCTTCATCATGAAACTTCACTCTTGATTTACAATCACTTTCCTACACCTACGTATAAGCCTATGTTGCAATATTCCTGGCAAAAGCCAGTGTATGACATTGACATACCAACATCATTTGAAAATGTAATTAGTATGGCTTTTGAGAGTGGACTGCAGTAATGGGAAAGTGATTTGGAATGTGATAATGTGGCTTGAGCTGTGCACATTGCCCTCTCCCACTTTGTTTTAACCACTTCATCGAAATCCCACATCTGCACTTTGAGGACTAATACAAGCACTTTTGGGTTTGTGATACTGCTGCATATGTATGTTTTGCACTATTATAGGTACTTTAAGCAGATAGTTTTTGGCACTGCTGATTTAATGGCATCAGTGCTTCATAACATATTTACTAACACAAAATTTCCTTCCTGTGGTATTGATATCTTGTTACTTGGTTTCTATCTGTAAAAGCATTACTTGAGGTACAATGCAATGTTTTGCATGGAAATGATGTACACCACTGTCCTGTTTATGATTGTCTGGTATTCCAAGCAAGGTTTTGTGCAGTTCCAAGCTTTTGAGGTCAAAGGTGTTCCTTGTCAGTGGTGGCCAGTAGGCGAATGCTGATGTGTTATAGTGCACTATAAATATTATGCTAAAAGTATGTGATTTCCCCTTGAATAGGTGCCAAAAAATGCACTAAAATTGCACCATAAATCTTTAAATGCATGTTGGTATGCAAACAGACAATAAAAGAAGTTTTGAAGTCATCTTTCCATGATAAATTGGAACCTCAGTGTAGAGTGCTGAAACAGACTTCAGACAGAACGTTTGATGCATGTGTTCCACTGTGCATGATCCAGTACCATGTCATTCATGCCCACAATGAAGTGTGCTAACATTCCTGGCAGCTTTGCATCAATCAAGTGCTGCTGTAGATTGCTGTCAGTTTGTTTTATGGTGTCTTTCTTTCCTTCAAAAGTGTGCATAAAATATTATGCAAGCAACATGTGAATTCTGTAAATGATGTGCTAAAGAGACACTTTTCCAGTAGATCATGTGAAGAGGAAGTGAAAGTTGTGTTGGATAAACCTATTCCAAATTTCAGTCTAATGAGGAGAGTGCGCGGAACTGGACTTAGCGACTTGGCTCAGACCATGTAAATAGAAGCACTTATATGACCCATTCATGTTTACAGAACATTTTACATGAGAAGCATCATAGGAAAAGGTAAAATATTCTGTAAACTGGTGTTTTAAGAATACCCCGTGAAGATAAAATATTATCTCCAATTGTGAAGTAACAAATTGCTTTCTACAGCCCCAGCCTGCACCTTTCCTCCACCTACTTTTTGGTTGTCCTGTCTTGGTTCATCCACTGAGATTACACACACACTACTGGCAACTCTTTACAGAACATTTTACATGAGAAGCATCATAGGAAAAGGTAAAATATTCTGTAAAGAGTTGCCAGTAGTGTGTGTGTAATCTCAGTGGATGAGCCAAGACAGGACAACCAAAAAGTAGGTGGAGGAAAGGTGCAGGCTGGGGCTGTAGAAAGCAATTTGTTACTTCACAATTGGAGATAATATTTTATCTTCATGGGGTATTCTTAAAACACCAGTTAAATACAATGAATACAAGGTACATAAGTACAGTTCAAGCAATAGTCAAATTTCTGCTTAGAAGAGCAGGAAATTCCACCTTTAAATACATGTCTAAACCAGCTGGAAATTTGTACACAGCAGGTAAAATTACAACTTGGAGATTAGATAAATGTCCTTTGGTGTTAACAATTTCCAGACATGGAAGACTTTTTTTTAATTTATGTTTTTAATTTTTTTTTAAACTCAAGCAGTTAACAATGTGAAGCCAGTGTGTTTTTAGTACCATTCCACCCAAGAACAGTAGCAAATTTTTGAGATGTACATGATCTACATTGCATCAATAAATATCACACAAATATTTAAAGGACTGTCTGGGCTATAGCAGCTTAGAATGGAGGGTTATAAAGGCTTAGATTTTACTGGTTTAGCAATTCCCAATTAAAAGCATCAAAAAATTGTTTTTGAAATCAAGCCATTTTTAAAAGGCAACAATGTCAAGACAATGTCAGGCTGGTGTAGGTGAGGCTTAGCCAGGATGGCTTATGGTAGCAAACACACTGATCTTAAGATTGAGAATTAACTTATAGAGAGTTGCCGACATTAGAGAGGAGGCCACTGCACCTAAGCGGCTATCAGAAACAGGTGATGAAACATCACTTTCGTACCCATGTACACACTCAATACAGATTGGGCACCTGTAGTGAATCAGCTGAAAATCGAGATCTCGGCAGGGCCAATTGTTCCAATGCTACAAAAAAATGTGGGAAGCCAAAGTCAGAAAACCGTATAGTGCATGCAAATGGAACATCAATTACATAGTGCCCACCACAAATACTAATACCAACCCTGCCCCAGCTATTGTCCAAAATCTATGTGGTATTATGATAGTGTTATGAAATCAAAGTGATTGACCAATTGATCATTTAACAGTAATGAGCAAACATAGGAATTAATTATATACTGAAATGTTAACAAACCCCCAGAAAATTCACTAGAATTAAACTTAAGAAATAACAAATAATATTTAAGAAATAACTAACTTTAAATGGCAGCTTGCCAAACATACTTACAATATGACACTGATTATGGCTAGTTACCTAGCAGAAATCGATCTGTAATTAATACAAAGATTTATTGTGACCGAACTATGTGTTATTGCCAGTACTCAAACATGGATCACAGGAGCAATAAATATAAACAGTAAGGAACAAATTACTTCGTCCAAGACAAGTGCTGGGTCTCACCAAGACCTTCTAGTATAGACACAGAATAGAGCCACCATCTATTGGGTGGCTTACATTTGGTTACCACAATCGTGTCCAATGTTACAGTTTGTACACCAGTCAGACAACCAAGAACTTGTCACCTTAAGTAAGCTCGATATTTGACCTCAGTGGTACTGATACACATGGTGCCCTAAAAATATTACGACACATTCATTTCACACTCCAGCACTCTTGTGACCATAATTCTGAAGCAAATGCAATTGGTTTAAACACTCAAATGTATCACCTATCAGGGAATTCGCATACAGAGGGGTGAAGTTAGCTGCTTGAGTGTGGAGCAACAGAGAACAGGCAGTAACCAGCCTAATAGGATCAAGATCAGTAGCTATGTACATTTGCCCAAAAACAAAACAAAAAAACAGAAACAACTTACACCCCAATAAGGAAGGACAGGCAGTTTCCACGGGGGGGGGGGGGGGGGGGGGGAGTCACAATTCTCACGATGCCCAAGTGAGCAGTCACTCGCAAACCCAAATAGCCACTCAATCACAACAGCACAAGGCTGAACACAGCACAGCGACAGGTATTGCACCAACAGCCCCCTACTTGATGAGCAAGCACATCTAACCTCCTTTCCCTACTCTGAGAACAAGTTTGCTGAGACTACACTGTCAGAGGCTTGATGTACCATCTGGTGGTGTGACAAGAAAATGGATTCCACCAACAGGCAAGGTATCACCTCTTGGAAAATAAGCTGACACCTCAGTATGTATAGTTTTAGAGCAACTTGTTTCAACTTAATGATACAGTGTTGTGTTTGAGTTCAACGATTTTCAGTTTGTTGGCCTGCACTTGATTCACACTGCTTGTCAATATTAAGGGGGAAGAAAAACACAGTTTGATTTCTTCATAATGGTTTCCAGCCAAGATCGTATTTATTTCATTAAATGACCAGTTTTGATGCTAGAAAAGTACTTAAATTAAGTGTGAGTGTATTGTTGGATGCCCATTGTCATATTCTATTTACTGTTTTTTACTGCTTTTAATATTTCTGGTGATTCATCAGTTATTTAAACATTTGTGTCCTCAGCAAACAATATTGTTTGGCCATGATTGATGCTTTGTAGAAAGCCATTAATGTAAATTTGGAACAGTATTGGGCCAAGGGCATTACCATATGGCACACCTATATTAATATTATTTGGGTCTGAAGTATATTTCACAATAAAGTTGGAGCAGCTTTAAGTATGTGTGACTTCAGTTATCTGATTTTCTAGATATGACTAGAACCACTTTTCCACAACCCACCTTAATCCCAGTTCACCTAGTTTATTTAACAGTACCGGGTGATGAAAAAGTCAGTATAAATTTGAAAACTTTATAAATCATGGAATAATGTAGACAGAGAGGTAAAAATTGACACACATGCTTAGAATGACATGGGTTTTATTAAAAAATAAATAAATATAAAAAAAAATGTTGGACGTACATCTGCAGTAATTAGTATAACAAATTAAGACAAAGCAAAGATGATGCTCTTTACAGGAAATGCTCAATATGTTCACCATCATTCCTAAACAATATCTGTAGTTGAGGAATAATGATGTGAACAGCACTGTAAAGCATGTCTAGAGTTATGGTGAGGCATTGACATTGGATATTGTCTTTCAGCATCCCTAGAGACGTCGGTCGATCATAATACACTTGCGACTTCAGGTAACCACAAAGCCAATAATCGCATGGACTGAGGTCTGGGGATCTGGGAGGCCAAGCATGAAAAAAGTGGCAGCTGAGCACATTATCAAAAAAAAAAAAAAAAAAAAGACGCGCGCAAGAGGGCTTTCATGCATCTAGCAATATTTTTTGGTCTAATAAAACCCCATGTCAATCCAAGCATGTGTGTCAATTTTTACCTCTCTATCTATATTATTCTGTGATTTATTAAGTTTTCAAATTTATACTGACTTTTTGATCACCTGGTATATTGTGATGCACTGTATCAAAAGTTTTACTGAGATAAATAAATATGCATGTTCTATCAGTCCCTTTATCTAGTGCTTCTAGGATACCTTCAGCAGGGATAACATTGCCATATTTTTCCACAATCTTTGCCATGTTAAGCTCTTGGTAGTTGATAGAGAAGTGTTAAACTGTAATACAATATTTGTTACAGCATCTATATTCCATGTGTGACATGACTGATGTGGTGTTATCAGATTTTAGAAACTGTTTATGACTGTAATTTTTTTCTTTAATTGCGCCAATGTTATCCTTACTTGGGGTAACTTCGTCCCACATGTTCAGTTCTGTTCACTAAAAGCTAAAAAATGCCATGAGTCCACGTTCAACCAACCAAAAAGGATAATATATATATATATATATATATATATATATATATATATATATATATATATATATATATATATATATATATAATAGCATGTTACTATACTTCCATAAGTCACTTATATTCCAGATTTGAGTTAGATAACTAACATTTATAGAGAGAGAATGGAAAAGGAAATACCTATTAGTTTCCTTTTATTTGATTAACTGTTGTAAAAACTCAGCCAAGATGGAGTAGCCGGGCGGTCTAAAGCGTCTTGCTGCAGAACGCGCGGTTGCTCGCCATGGAGGTTCGAGTCCTCTCTGGGGAATTGGTGTGTGTGTTGTCCCTGGGTTAGTTTACCTAGGTTTAACAAACTACTTAAGCTATGGACTGATGACCACGCAGTTTGGTATGATAGATTTACAAACATTACAATAAAAGCTCAGAACTCTTTAAATGTTAAAGAAATTTATTAAATAGAGTTGTTCAATTCAGGAACTGAAAATTGGTTCCTTTATTTTGAACAATGCATCTTTCCAGCAATACAACATCAGATCCGGTCTTTCAGGCCACCTCCAACACTTAAGACTTTTCTCCATTCATTCAACAAGTCAGCCCATTTCATTAACCTTTATTATTTTTCCTGGATACTTCGCCATTGAAAATGACAGTTACAAAGTCATTTACAACATAATCCTCATTATGTATGATCTACAACCCAGTTATTTGATGCGTATTCATGGAATTGTCTCTAAAATGAAAATAAAAACATTTTTCAGCCTCATTGGAAAGAATTTCGTCCAAAAACTGATTAAACCTTAAAATAATTATTGGTAATAACAAAATAAACAAAGCATAAGACTAACACGGTTTGGACCAAAGTAACCCCAAAACAGGGGCCAATGTTACCCCTAGGCGTAATTGATACCTCTTTGTTTTAAATCTTAATCTAGACAGATGAAGCAATAACAAAAACTATTTACTGAAATTTGCTTTGACTTAGCCTACAGACTAAAACAAAGCAAGTGCTGCTGCAGTTTCAAATTCGTGAACTACAGAAAAAGTGAACAACCAATGTAGCTGATGCTGCCACCTATCTTATATATAGATATTTATTGACACATGTATGAGCTGTGAGACGTAGAATCTTTTTTTTTTTTTTTTTTTTTTTTTTTTTTTTTGGGCCAATCTTGCCTGCACACTGCACAGGGTCAATGTTACCCACGCTGATGGTATGTTTTTCGATATAAGCTGTTTCTAATTTAGTGCTTTTTACCTGAGTGGAAATCTAACTGGTCAATAGACAGGAGGTAGTATTTATTTAAATACACTCCTAGCCATTAAAATTGCTACACCACAAAGATGACATGCTACAGATGTGAAATTTAACCAACAGGAAGAAGATGCTATGATATGCAAGTAATTAGCTTTTTCAGAACATCCACACAAGGTTGACGCCGGTGGCAACACCTACAATGTGCTGACATGAGGAAAGTTTCCAACTGATTTCTCATACACAAACAGCAGTTATGCCGGCATTGCCTGGTGAAACGTTGTTGTGATGCCTCATGTAAGGAGGACAATTGCATACCATCACATTTCCGACTTTGATAAAGTTTGGATTGTAGCCTATCAAGATTGCAGTTTATTATATAATGACATTGGGACCAACACGAATCCAATGACTGTTAAGAGAATATGGAGTTTTACGTTCAGGACGGCAATATGGATCGCCGTGCTGGATCCCAATAGCCTTGTATCACTAGCAGTTGAGACATTTTATCCATATGGCTGTAACGGATCGTGCAGCGACGTCTTGATCCCTGAGTCAACAATGGGGATGTTTGCAAGACAACAACCATCTGCACGAATAGTTTGATGACATTTGCAGCAGCATGGATTATCGGCTCGGAGACCATGGCTGTGGTTACCCTTAACGCTGCATCACAGACTGGAGCATCTGCGACGGTGTACGCAATGACGAATCTGGGTGCACGAATGGCAAAATGTCATTTTCTTTTTCGGATGAATCCAGGTTCTGTTTACAGCATCATGATGGTCGCATACATGTTTGGCGACATCGCAGTGAACGCATATTGGAAGCATGTATTCCTCATCGCCATACTGGCGTATCGCCCAGCGTGATGGAATGGGATGCCATTGGTTACATGTCTCCGGTCACCTCTTGTTCGCATCAACAGTACTTCGAACCGTTACATTTCAGATGTGTTATGACTCTTGGCTCTACCCTTCATTCGATCCCTGTGAAACCCTACATTTCAGCAGGATAATGCAGGACTGCATGTTTCAGGTCCGGTATGGGCCTTTCTGGATATGGAAAATGTTCCGACTGCTGCCCTGGCCAGCACATTCTCCAGATCTCTCACCAATTGAAAATGGTGCAACTGGCTTATCACAATATTGTCACGTTGCAATGGAAGTAGGCTTGACTTCGAAGGCAACTAAACACAGCACTTATACTGAAAGCACGTTTATTACGAACTGAACATACACGCAGCACTGACTGCCTCTCAGGCAGAGTGCTCTGCTATTTATACACAGACAGAATTTACCAGAAATTAGAAGAACAGTTAACATAAGAAACAAGTAGAATTTACAAGTGAACATAAGAAAGATGTAGAACCTTCTGGAATTGTAAATTACAAAGAAATAAATAGTCCGTGACGCTATCCCCTGCGCCACGCCGGCAGTTGGCGTTCGTGGTCTCTCGCGGCATTGCTCCCTCTCCTGGAGAAACAGCGACCCGCTGTTATGATCCCTGTGGAGCCAGCTGCAATGTCTTGGATCTTGACCGTGTGATGGGTCCTTTGTATGGCAGTTCAAGAGAATCCTTCCCTTCTCCGCGATTATCGATGACAGACGTTCCTGTCATGGCTTCATCACGAACATTACGGTACTTGAAGTCCTTGAACAAGAAGCCATTGTCGTCTACCTGCTCTTCAGTACCGTAGTAAGGCTTCATGCGCAGGACGTGAACAATGTCTCTTCGTTTTTGACGTTTCGACGACGGCTCATAATCCTCAACTTCGTATGTGACGTCTGACAGGCGGCGTATGACACGATACGGACCAAAGTATCGCTTCAATAACTTTTCTGACAGTCCAACCTTCCGTACAGGGGTAAAAATCCATACCAGATCTCCTGGGCTGTACACAACAGGTCGGTGCTTGTCGTTATAACGCTGACGGTCCTTCTCCTGAACGTCCAGTGTCCGTATGCGAGCCATCTGTCTTGCTTCTTCGACCCTGGTGATGAGCTGTTTAACATAGTCATCCTGAGTGTCGTCCGGTTGGAACGGGAACAGTGTATCCATTGTCGTCTCAGCTTCACGGCCATGGAGCAGGAAAAACGGAGTGAAGCCTGTGGTGTCTTGTCTTGCGGTATTGTAAGCAGAATTGTATCCCAATCCTTCTGCTCAACATCGACGTACATCGACAGCATGTCGGCTAACGTTTTGTTAAAACGTTCCGTAAGACCATTTGTCTGAGGATGGTATGCAGTTGTCATTCTGTGGACAATGTTGCACCGTGACATTACCTCTGATACTAGTTTTGACTGGAATACTTTTCCACGATCAGATATCATGACACGTGGTGCTCCATGCTTCAAAATAATGTCTTCTACAAGGAATTTTGCGATCTCTGGAGCTTCTGCAGTCGGCACAGGTTTGGTGACAGCGTAGCGTGTGAGGTAGTCAGTGCAGACTATTATCCAACGGTTACCGGTAGTCGACTTCGGGAACCTCCCTAAAAGATCGATCCCAACTCGGTGGAATGGAGCTGCTGCCGGCGGAATCGGTACGAGATGTCCTGGAGGTAATTGCGGCACATGCTTCCGTCGCTGGCACTCTTTACAGTGACTCACATAGTGCTTGACAGATCGGTAGAGACCTTTTCAGTAATACCTGCGTCTGATTCTGTCTAGGGTCTTCACGAATCCCAGATGACCGGATATTGGAGCATCATGGAAATATTTGAGAATAGCTGGCTGGAGATGAGCTGGAACAACAAGTAGCCATTTGGGGCCCAGTGGATCGTAGTTGCTCTTGTACAATGTTCCGTTTATAAGTTGGAACTCTCCATTGGTCGGTTCTCCTTTCTCCAAGGCCTCTATCATTTTTAATAGTGTTGCATCTTCCCTCTGTTCAGCTGTAACGTCATCTAATTCAGTGAGAGCTGAAATTTCATTAATGCTGTTGTGTTCCACTAATGGATTCCTCGAAAGGCAGTCGGCATCCTTGTGTTTGCGCCCGTTCTTGAATACCACTGTGACATCGTACTCTTGGAGTCTTAGTGCCCATCTTGCTAGTCGACCTGATGGATCCTTCAAGCTAGTCAGCCAACACAAAGAATGGTGGTCTGTCACGACGGTGAATGGTTTGCAGAATAAATACGGCCGGAACTTGTTGATAGCCCAGATAACCGCGAGACATTCTTTTTCAGTTGTAGAGTAGTTTATCTCGGACTTTAAGAGTACTCTTGAGGCATAGGCTATCACTTTTTCGGCACCTTCCTGAACTTGTACAAGCACTGCACCAATCCCATAGCCACTGGCGTCTGTGTGAAGTTCCGTTTCTGCATTCTCGTCGTACAAGGCTAGCACTGGGGCGGAAGTTAGAGCCTCCTTAAGTGCTCGGAAAGCTCTTTCTTTTGTCTCATCCCAGTAAAATTTGTCGTCTCCCTGCAGAAGTTCTTGTAATGGACGTGCCTTGTTACAAAATCCTTTCAAACGTCGGTAGTATGAGCACAGCCCGAGAAAACTTCTCACATCACGAATGTGATGAGGAGTTGGAAATTCTGTGACTGCCCTTACTTTATCTGGATCAGGACGGACACCATCTCCGTTGACTAGGTGCCCCAGGATTTTTATCTCTTTGGCGACGAAGAGGCACTTCTTTGGATTGAGGCGGAGACCTGCAGCCTGAACACACTTCAACACAGTTGACAGGCGACTCAGATGTTCTTCAAATGTTTTCGAGAAAACGACAATGTCATCTAAATAGCAGAGACACGTCGTCCACTTAAGGTGTCGAAGCAAGTTGTCCATCATGCGTTCGAATGTGGCTGGAGCATTACATAATCCAAATGGCATTACTTTAAATTCATAGAGACCGTCAGGTGTAATAAAAGCCATCTTCTTCCTGTCAGCTTCGTCAACCTCGATTTGCCAGTAACCTGTCTGCATGTCCATAGTTGAGAAGTATGTAGCTCCTTTCAAGCAGTGTAAGGTGTCATCAATACGCGGCAATGGGTAGACATCTTTCTTTGTGATACTGTTCAGCCGCCGATAGTCGACACAGAATCGCCACGTGCCATCTTTCTTCTTTACGAGGACCACCGGAGATGACCAAGGACTCTCCGAAGGTTGAATAATGGCATCTCGCAACATCTTCTCCACTTCCTCCCGAATTATCCGTCTTTCAGCTGGCTACACTCTATACGAACGCTGGCTAATTGGCGGATGGTCCCCAGTATTGATACGGTGCTTTATCGTGGGCCGTTTCGTCTGACTTTTCCCCTGCTGGTGTGTGAATACACCCGAAAATTGGCGTAGTATACCTAACACCCGCTGACGTTGTTCCTTGGTCAGTCCAGGCCCTATTGGCAGTTCCACGTTTGTTTCCTCCAGCGTGTTGTCTGTACTAATAGCAGGGCATGGGTCTTCATTGATGATGTTGAGCTCACCGTCTTGGATTGGTTCAGCTGTCCTGATACATATTCCCTTGGGGATAAGTTGTGACTGCTCGTGACAATTTGTGATCCAAATCTCTCCTTGACCACCGGTAATGCTTATAATAGCCGCTGGTATATAAATTTCTTTTGTGAGCCTGATAAACTTTTTACTATCAACAAGAACTTCAAAGTTTGACCAGTCATCTGTGTTTGTGACTGTAACTCTTCTCATTGTCAACGGCGGTATCGTCACATTGTCAACGACGAATAACTTCCCAGAAAATTCTGTAATACGTGTATCTGGCGGAACAACTTCTTCAATTTGCAGCTCAGATCTTCCACAGTCAATGATAGCTTGGGATGCCTGAAGGAAGTCCCATCTGAGGATGACATTGTGACTACATTCTGTTAACACGACAAATTCAAACGGCTGCGTCCTGTTGTTGATGGTTATTCTTGCGACACAAGTTCCTGCTGGATGGACGTACTTTCCATTCGCGACCTTCAGCACAGTTGCTCCCGTATCACAGAACATTGTCTTCTTTAGTGTGCGGCGGTAATTATCCGATAATACAGAAAAAGAGGCTCCTGAATCAACAAGTGCCCGGACAGGTTGGCAGTCGATTATGACGTCGATGAGATTTCCCGACATCTTGGCGACTGTCGTCCATGGAGGATTTTCATCTGCGGTGGCCTCACCTCCATAGATGGTGGCCTCGCTTAGTTTGCCTGGGCGCGGCGGCTAGGGGAGCGGCTGGTACAGTCTTAGACAAAAAAATTTATCGCCGGCCGGCCGACGCAGAGGCTAAGTACGACTCGGTCGCGCAGCATGGACAATAAATTCGATCGCCCCTCAGAATTCTAAGTCCGGCGATATGCACGATTTGGCAACACTGTAGAATGCGGTACTATCAGGAGGAAGTGTTACTTCCTTCTCAACGCAACTCTGTACTGTATGAGCGCGTGGTCTCGTGGTAAATGTTGCATTTACAAACGTGTATTTAAGCAGTCGCGAGATCGAGTCCTACAACCTCCAATTTTTTTATTTTTTAAACCGCATATCGGCTGTCTTTGTTATCAGTGTGGAAGAAACTCAAATTTAACAGCGAAAACTCTCAGAAATAATTACACGAAAGAGCTCGCTGCTGCATCAAAACTGAACTGTTTACTCTCGGGAGTAGTGGGCCCCGGCTACGGCGACGCGCCAGCGGCCGCATCGTAGCTGCCGCCTGCGGACTCAGTGACAGCGGCGCGCCGATCTGTGTCTATTTACCGGCTGTTATATCCTCACATCAAGTTCCAGTACTTATATTACAGTCAATATTGAATTATTCTGACTGATATATATGAACATAATCTAAACGTCGTAAAGTGGAATCGGTATAAAGGGTCATAGGAGTGACTATTTCAACATTTTTCTTGAACGTTATCAGGCCGCTCAATCAGGATTCCTACTCACGACTGTTACTAGTGACGAGTTATGATGCTCTCATTCTATTATCTTAAGAGAAAAATAATGACTGAGTACTAAAAGATTTTTATACTCAGCAAAGTGCAACCACAAAGCCAGGGTGCTCCCAATTTTTGCAAACAACTGAGACACCATTTAGTCGCACTCTAAGGACAAACGACCAAAAAGATTACATCATGTGTCAGTACTACACCATAATAATTCCCATGGATTTCACACACAAAACATCGAATAGTGTGCTTTGGGAATCACCCATTCCTCACCTACTCTTTCGATCACATGTTCCCAAATGTTCCCTGCCCCTCCTCGAATAACCTTCGACAAAAATTATTTCCAGACGAAAATACACGTCGAACATCGATTGGCGTCATAATTAGCTTGGAATCAGTTCGATTCTACAGGGACAAATTTGGTAAACTACCAGAACGTTGTCAGACTTTCCCATAATCTGAGAGAATATAGCAAGTAACCGCAAGAGGTTTCTTGTTGTTTTCGATGTGGATTCGTGCAACTCCTGTCACGAAAACAGCTAAAAAAATTCTCCTCCAACGAGACCCGAACCACGACCAAAGCCACCTCTCCGTGGCAGCCTACTATTGTACCTCTTTTTTTTTTTTTTTTTTTTTTTTTTTTTTTGTTCTGTTGGTAGTTCTCTTTCGTTGCGTACGTTGATCATTTTTGTTCGTTCTTGTTCGGTGTCTTGTTGGCTCAGCTTTTTTATTACAGAGGGCGTGGAGCCCGCTGACCGGGCGCGCTGAGCCACGGCGCCCGGCACCTCAGAGCTAGCAAGGAGCTATGCACGCCAGCTCTTACTACTGCCACATACATCACTAGAACATTTAACTCGCACGTAAGAGACGAGATTAGTTGGAATTTCACCATGTAAACAATTTTCTGCACCCAAAAGCATGAAATAATAGCCTTCTGTTGCCTCTCGACTGAGAAACCAGTCAGATTATTCAGTGGAAATTACAGGAAACATCAAGTGAATTTATGAGCATAGTTCTATGCCAACCAGGAAGTAAGACCTCGGTACCAGCGTTGATAGACTTACACTGCGATGTTGCCAAGCTTTAGTCATACTATCAACAGGAAGAATAAGAGCCGAGGTGATTGACAAGCGAGCTCGACAGAGACTTAGCTCGCGCCTCGTGCGCCTGCTGGGGATCCGAACACCTACAGTATATGTCAATGATCCCTGCTCGCAATTCTGTAACTAGCTTTAATGAGTCGATCGTTGTCACTAATAAAAATATACACATGCACTGACGGGCTAATATAGTAATAAGTGTCTCAATTATTTGCGTATTCTGTCTTAAGCGCAATAACAACAAACGTCATTCACCAGTGCTGTTTCACAATTCTTCGAGCATTTCCATTGATTATACTTGAAACATTAGATGTAAGCGTCAGTTTTCCTTACAATTATAGACTCAGAAAATATCTTTCTTGATGTAGCTGTCAGTGTAACAAACGAACGAAGAGGGGCAAGCATGCGAAGAGAAATCAATGCAGCATTGTTTTTAAGATGTGAACATTTCTGGGAAGGCTTCGTAACAGGAGTTCAAAATAAGAAGAGCTTCTGTTATCCAAACATATAATTAGGGACAGTAATGTATAGAGTAATTTATCCGTCATAATCTCCCATGTTGTACTTTACTTCTTTTTTTTCAGATTGTTTCCAATTTCTTATTTCGTCTTCTTTCAATAGTTTCTAACTTTATTACATCCTTTATTGTGTTTACTTCAGGTTATTTGATGTTGTTTCTTTCTAAGTATTTATTTACTTCTTTGGTCATGCTAATGTTGATTTATTCTCTCAGAAGTATACGTATAATTATTTCTTTAGTATTTTATCATTCGTTTAATACATATGTCCAACAAAAGTTTACCCTCACTTAACCACTCCGGCTGATATTTTTATCCATATTTTTGTAGGTCTCATTACTATGGATTTTCCAAACGTCTGTACTTTCTCTTGGACCCTTTTTTTCTTATTATCCGTCTATTATTCTTTTTGTGTCGTCTGCATATGTGATAAGGTGTATATTTGCAACACTTAAACTAATATTTAATATTCATTTTAGTATTAGAATCACATAATCATAATGTATAAGAATTTATACAATGCTGACACTATTTATAATTTTCAACATCCCTTGTGCGGTCGTTACCTGTAACGACGTCGATGGGAGTTATGTGGGCAGTATTGTTGCGAACACAGAATATCAAACTGTTCAGAGTTTTTTATACCTCCTAAGGTGACCATTAATCAGTACGTGGTTATCGGCTTTTTCGACGGAATAGATATTGTTTTTGCGCATCTCCTATAGCATTAACGTGAGTGTTGTTCTGAGATACAGGTAGTGGTGCTGTGGCTATGGTTTGCGGTTATCATGCGGATGTCTTCACACTAATGATGAGATATGCGTGGTTAACGTCCAAATTGAACACAGTAATAAAAATTTTTGGAATTTAAGTAAACTATGTTTTCGGGTATCACCTGCATATTCCATGACATGTGTACAGCATTCCAAGAATTGGTGTTTCACTTACCTGTGCGACGAATTCTGTTCCTAATTCTTTTCTGGTACAGTAAACGATAATGCCTAAGAAGATACTGCAAGTCATTCCGTAACAAACGGACTACACATTTGAAGTAAGTCTGCTGTAATGAAATGAAATTACTCTGTCTAAAATGACTATTTTTGAATAATCTTACACGAGATACACTACTTAATGATTTGGTGTGTAGTTGTGGTTGTAGTCTTCAGTCCGTAGACTGGTTTGATGCAGTTCCCCACCTCCATGCTACCCTATCTTGCGCAAAACTCTTCGTCTCTGAGTAAGAAAGACAGCCCACATCCCTTTGAATCTGCTTGCTGTATCCATCTCGTCCTCTACCCCTGCGCCGTTCAAGAATGGTTTCGCAGCCAAGATCGCATAAAGCTGATTGAGTTCGTTTCACGGTCACCGGACCTTAATCCTATTGAGAATATGTGGGCGGAAGTAACGAGGTCGTTGCCACTTAGATCAAGAAACGCAAGCGACCGTTGGGAAAATATAGAACATACATGGTGACAAGTAAACCACAATGAACATGATCAAGGCAGTTAATACAGTCAGTTCCAAGACGCCTAAGAGTAATATTACGAAATGATGCTGTATGGGTAGGCTATAGGAATAGCCCCTTCTCAAAAAGTCATGCAGTGTGGGAATGTTTTTATGACTTCTAAAGCTACAAAATTCAAGATTACCCAAACAATTTCCTCTAAATTACATAAAATGAAATAATGTAAAATGTTTTACGTTTGTAAAATAGCTGGGAAAGGCAGTGCGTTCCGGATGTAGAGACTCGCAACAAGTGCATCTTTAAACAGCGCCCCACTCCAGCACACGCCAAGACACAAACAGGAAGACGTCGTCTTGACTCTGAACGCAGTGTGCCGACTCTATCTGCACAGGTTTCTCGTAACCAAAATCAGACTCTATTCCGATGAGTCTCTTCTTACCCCGCACAGAAAGACAACCTAGGTGAGACCAAAATTCATGCAACACACGCGAAAATGAGCTTTCCTGCACTCGATAGTGGTACACAAGTAATAACCTTTTATGAAAAGCATATAATAAATTTCTTTCTCTCGCATCACAGCCCTTGTCAGTGTGAAGTGATAAAATCAATATGCTAGGGTTGCGAAGTCTGATATGATGCCTTTCCGTAATAGTAGTCCGGATCGTAAACATCATAAACTCCAGGACTTTCCTTCCTACGTAACTATTCCTCACAACCCTTTATTTATGGAATTGCGGACATCAAATTTTTCTTGTGACTGAACGATGTGTTACTTCACCTACTATGGCACTAGCTTTACCCGTCCACATGTTGCTCTGGCTTGTTGCAGATTAAATGGAAAAGAAAGATAAGAGGAACCATACATTTCTTTCATACGTAATTTTCTACTGCCTTGTGGTAGGAATTGGATACACGTCCTACATTCTCCGCTCCTTGTCTCTGTCCCCTCTCTCTGCACCTCTCCTCGTTCCCCTCTCTTTGCCCATAATCATAATTTCCTCCTGCCTCTCTCTGTCCATATCCCCCCCCCCCCTCCCACACTCCTTGTCCATCTTCTCCCCTCTCTCTTTGTCTATCCGAGCCTCATCCCCCCCCCCCCCCCCCGTCTTTCTGTGCATCTGCACCTCTTCCCTCTCCTACGCCTCATCATTACGCTCTCCTCTTCCGAAAGTTCTTGACCTAAAGCTTTGAAATGTTGACACAACGTTCTAATAAAATATTTGCATGTTTTCATATACCAAATTTTTCAATATGTGTTATATAGTAATTTATATAAACTTTATAATTGGAAAAAGGCTTATACTGAAAATCGCAAAAGTAACGCATTTATAGGTTATATATTTGGATTTTTGAGAAATGTAGGAACACGGGAGGCAATACTCACATTACGACTTATCTTAGAAGATAGGCTAAGGACAATGTCGACTGGAATACACTCTTCCAAATTCTGAAGCTATCAGGGGTAAAATAATGAGCGAAGAGTTATATTCAGCCTTTACAAAAACCAGGCAGCGATTGTTATAGTCGAGGGGCAAGAAAGGGAGGCAGAGGGTCGGAAGGGAGTAAGACAGGTTTGTAGCCTTTCCCCAATGTTGTTCAATCTGTAGATTGAGCAGGCAGTGAAGGAATGGAAGGAGAAATTTGGAGAAGGCATTAAAGTGTACGGAGAAGAAATAAAAACATTTCGGTTTGCTGATGACATAGTAATTTTCTCAGAGACCGCAAAAGATCTGGAAGAGCAATTGAATGGGATGGATAGTGTCTTGAAAGGAAGATATAAGATGAACATTAACAAGAATGTAACGAAGGTAATGGAATGCAATGTCAGAAAATCAGGAGATGCTGAAAGAATTAGATTAGGTAATGAGACAATAAAAGAAGTGGATGAAGTTTGTTATTTGGGTAGCAAGATAACTTATGATGGCCGAAGTAAAGAAGATATAAAATGCAGAATATAATATATACAAGAAATGTGTAGCTAAAAATCGTCCTGAGCTAGAATGCGACATTGAGTCAGAATTCCAAAGGAATCGGTCAAGAAATTTCGGAGATTATCGGCTATGCGCCTAACATTTTTATATGTAGACGTGGGAACATAAGAAGGGAAGTACAACCGCCCCCTCCTTTCATCGGTGAATATCGCTGCGCATGTGTTCATTCATTACAGACTCACAGTTGCCACAACACTTTAAGTAATTAACGCAATTGTCAGATCATTCAGTCACAGTAGATGAACTGTAATAAAATTGACGTTGCCTTCCGAACCATATTCATCCAAAAATTGAATATTACTTAAATCAGATCCCGCATTTACACTTGGATAATTCCTATGCGTTTAATTTGATAGCTGAAAACGTTCGTTAGTGTGGAACTGCCTGGAATTTATTTAGAACTAAGTCAAGAATGTAGGCATTCTGAAACAAAAATTCTAATCTGTAAGGCACTTCTCACGTTTCGCGGTAAAGCATCAGCAGCAATTATATTGTAACCATCGCTAATGTTGGACAGTAGAATTTCTATATCAGAACAGTAGGGGTGCTTAGAGAGCGACACGGCGTCACGCTGTCTACCGGCTTTACAATGTGGTAGTCCTGGTGGGGTTAATCTAGCGCTGACATCGTAGGTGTCGGTGGCGTCTTCTCTTCTTATGACCAGCAGACTATCAAGAACATGAAGAGAATGGAACCAAGAACCCTTAACATTTGAAAGAAAACACTCGTTTGTCTGCTCCATTCCAATATACGATACACCTGTCTGAATAGGAAGAAGAAGAGACAAAGTTAAATCGTGTGGTAAATAATGAATTCTGCAAATAATTGCTTAGGAAAATTACCGTCTGCTACGCAATTGAAATGCCAGCCATTACACAAGAATCCTACGAAACACCTGAGTTCGCAATCGTCAGATGACTTATAGAATTCGCCACACTTGCCAGTTACTACTATAATATTGTTTATCTGTCAGAAACGAATTTATGTCAGTCATTGAACTGCACTTTGATTGGTGGATCTGTAAGAATGGAGGGGTTTATTTTTTCAGAATAAAAGTACAATAGCCTCTCCAAAAAAGCTGACAACGAGAAGCAGATAGGGTAGGTATGAATTTGGATACAGTGTCATATTTTATTTAACATCTCCGGTTGCAATTCTCATTGTCAGGGAAGGTTGTGAATTATGTTGCGGTGGACTGCAAAAATCGTTTTTCACTTCCAAAACGAGGTAACAGACTACTGCAAACCAGAAAACAGAAGAAAGGAAAATATAGTCGCTGCCAGAAAGACACGGTCATATTGTATTTCACTGCTATTGACTGGCATATTATTTATTTGTCTGGTTATGTGTGTTTGGTACCAGAATGTGGATGCTTTTTTACCCACTGCTGAGAAACTCTTTCACGGGCAGAAAATCAGTCCTACAGTCCGACGTAGTTGAGCGTCAAGAACCAGTAGCGCAAGGATAGTCTCTACAAGATCTGTCTGCCTGTCCGACTCAGAAGCACTCTATGGAGGATGAGCTCAACGCTCAGCTAGTTGAACGTATTGCAATTTCGGAAAGTCTCTGTTTTGAGCGCAGTGCAAGTTTGAGAACTCTTTGGCACTGGCGTGATCGCCGAGTTACTTACGGGATGGCACAGAAACACGATAAATTCACTTAATATTTACTAGTCTGTTTGGTTGAATAGTCTCAGTTACTTTCTTTAACGGTGCGACATCGGCGCATTACTTTCTACTACAAATGCAAGGAGGTCATACCATGCGGAATTTGGCGATTAGCTGAAGTCACCAGTGGAACAAGCAGGAAGTGAGACATAGCAGCGCGTCAGTAGCCGTGAGATGACGTTTCTACTTCTTAATCGAGGGCTGCTTTAGGTCATGGTACCAGTCCCTCTGTAGATCAGAATTTTAACCCTATTTTGATAGGGCTACCAGCCTTTTAAGAAGGTAACATAAAGGCTACAGAATAAGTCACTAATAACTGCATTATACTTAAAGAGTGAACTAATGACGTCTATGCAGAAACGCAATAATTAGGATTTTGTCGCTTTGAAAGTGAGTGTGTAATACTCCTGCTCCCAACTTTTGAATCCTGTCTGACCAGTGACAACGTCGCACGATGGTCAACTCATTATAGTCCATGACTTACGTGAGTTATAAGAGTCTTCCTTCATGTGTAAAATCATGAATACGGGAAAGATCTTTCTTGAAACGGAAAATCTCTTTTGTGAGGTGATTTACACAAAAGTACTCGCACCATTCATACGTTTCGAGCTATCTCCACTGCTGTCATACCTATGTGAGACCCAATGACAACATGATTTGAAAAACTTTAAGCATATTGAATATTATTTGCATAAATAGCCAAAGCGTTTCTTCCAGCTTGCTCGTCCAGAGGAGTGACCGCATCTGCAATTTTTAGTTGTCTTTTTCAAGGGAGGGAAACTGAGATCAAGCTTACCAGTCAAAAAAGAACAAAAACTATTCAACGAACGCAAAGAATAGCTCTACTAGGTAAAAGAAAGCAGGATTCCAGTCCCGCTGCGGCACAAATTTTCAATATTACCGCTGTCTACCTGAATTCACTTTCCTGCAACTACCGAGAAGTTTAAAGGAATCGATTAATAAAAGTTTGTCGTAAAGCCCCTTTAATCAGTCTCAAACAACAAATATCACACGGAAAGTGATTGTCGACTCGGCAATAATAGACGGAGTTCCAGGACCTGTAATACTAATGAAATATTCACATGTTTTATCCCTTCTTTAGTGACAGTGATATGGACCAAAACAAAAGTAGGGCCTAAGTAATGCATTTCTGTGAAATCCATAAATTTGTATTGCAGTGGATTGAAGGTGAAGAAAGTATTTTTCATGTTCTTCAGATTGAGTTTGTAAACTTCCATTAACTGTTATTTCATTTTTATTTTTTGGCATATAGACGCTTTTTATTCGCTTAGTTCCACCATTTTTTGGTTTGTTAAACTGAAATGGACACCTCAGATATTCATCCAAATGAATATAAGTATTTACGTTGAGTATTCATCTTCAGAACAATAGCAGAATACTGTCGGGAAAAATGACAACAACTCCATTAATGTGTATATAAACCTGTATTTTGTTTCATAATTTATTAGACACCTACAGTGGGTGGGTGATGAAGAGCAGGAAGTGGACGTGAACGAGAAGTGATGCACTCATGCTTGTTGAACACTTTCAGTAAGTAATAACACTGTTGTGAAAGGAATGAAATCATTCATAGGAAAATCAAGTCATAGCAATTTAGCCGCGTATAATTGGCAACATATGGGTTTGTGTTACATGCAGGACTGTCAATCCTGTTCACCAACAGTTGAGCAATTCTTTCACAAACAGACCTTAATCTGGAATATATTCCGACATAGTGACAATTCGGCGTTACCCATTGGAAGCATAAAAACAGTCACTGCAATTTCTATAACCATCTGATCAACTGTGTCATCATATTACGGCCGTAAAAGAAAGAAAAAAATAATACACCACACACACACACACACACACACACACACACACTGTGCAACTGCTGCATACAATATCAGCACTTTTCTCGGCTTCGTTAACCCATAGTTATTTTGAATATGTGGTTCTTTCTGCCCTGAATGTACTGCACAGTCAAAAGGTTTTCAATATATCTGCTGTTCGAATTTGTTAGGGGCTATAATGCGACTCTAACCAACAGGAGATACGTTTCATTTTTGCAATATTTGTAGACTGGATGACAGTTTGGCTTAAAGATAAATTAATCTATACATTACTGTCCCTAATTATATGTTTGGATAACAACATCGCAGTGCAAGTCTATCAACGCTGGTACCGAGGTCTTACTTCCTGGTTGGCATAGAACTATGCTCATAAATTCACTTGATGTTTCCTGTAATTTCCACTGAATAATCTGACTGGTTTCTCAGTCGAGAGGCAACAGAAGGCTATTATTTCATGCTTTTGGGTGCAGAAAATTGTTTACACGGTGAAATTCCAACTAATCTCGTCTCTTACGTTGCGAGTTAAATGTTCTAGTGATGTATGTGGCAGTAGTAAAGAGCTGGCGTGCATAGCTCCTTGCTAGCTCTGAGGTACAATAGTAGGCTGCCAAGGAGAGGTGGCTTTGGTCGTGGTTCGGGTCTCGTTGGAGGAGAATTTTTTTAGCTGTTTTCGTGACAGGAGTTGCACGAATCCACATCGAAAACAACAAGAAACCTCTTGTGGTTACATGCTATATTCTCTCAGATTATGGGAAAGTCTGACAACGTTCTGGTAGTTTACCAAATTTGTCCCTGTAGAATCGAACTGATTCCAAGCTAATTATGACGCCAATCGATGTTCGACGTGTATTTTCGTCTGGAAATAATTTTTATCGAAGGTTATTCGAGGAGGGGCAGGGAAGATAAACATTTGGGAACATGTGATCTAAAGAGTAGGTGAGGAATGGGTGATTCCCAAAGCACACTATTCGATGTTTTGTGTGTGAAATCCATGGGAATTATTATGGTGTAGTACTGACACATGATGTAATCTTTTTGGTCGTTTGTCCTTAGAGTGCGACTAAATGGTGTCTCAGTTGTTTGCAAAAATTGGGAGCACCCTGGCTTTGTGGTTGCACTTTGCTGAGTATAAAAATCTTTTAGTACTCAGTCATTATTTTTCTCTTAAGATGTTAGAATGAGAGTATCATAACTCGTCACTAGTAACAGTCGTGAGTAGGAATCCTGATTGAGCGGCCTGATAACGTTCAAGAAAAATGTTGAAATAGTCACTCCTATGACCCTTTATAGCGATTCCACTTTACGACGTTTAGATTATGTTCATATATATCAGTCAGAATAATTCAATACGTGACTGTAATATAAGTACTAGAACTTGAAGTGAGGATATAACAGCCGGTAAATAGACACAGAGAGGCGCGCCGCTGTCACTGAGTCCGCAGGCGGCAGCTGCGATGCGGCCGCTGGCGCGTCGCCATAGCCGGGGCCCACTACTCCCGAGAGTAAACATTTCAGTTTTGATGCAGCAGCGAGCTCTTTCGTGTAATTATTTCTGAGAGTTTTCGCTGTTAAATTTGAGTTTCTTCCACACTGATAACAAAGACAGCCGATATGCGGTTTAAAAAATAAAAAAAATTGGAGGTTGTAGGACTCGATCTCGCGACTGCTTAAATACACATCTGTAAACGCGACATTTACCACGAGACCACGCGCTTATACAGTACGTAGCTGCCTTGAGAAGGAAGTAACACTTCCTCCTGATAGTACCGCATTCTACAGTGTTGCCAAATCGTGCATATCGCCGGACTTAGAATTCTGAGGGGCGATCGAATTTATTGTCCACACTGCTCGACCGACTCGGAATTAGCCTCTGCGTCGGCCGGCCGGCGATCAGTTTTTTTGTTTAAGACTGTACCTCTGTACGGCGACGGTGAACGGCTGCGGCGCGTCGGGGAGCGACCTCGTCTAGGGTACGGCGATGGGCTTCTTCCCATAGGTCGACTGAACTTATCAGCAGGTGACTGCCTTTGATAGAACTGCTCCGATGGCTGACGTCTTGCGGCAAAATAATCATCGAATACTCGCCTCCTCTCTCTGCAGTAGCGTACGACATGTCCAGGGCGTCCACAGTGGAAACACAGTGGTGTGTTGTCTTCTGTCCTCTAGACGTCTGTTCTTCTGCGGGGCGTCATAGTTACCGGGGGAGGTGGCTGTGGTCGCGTCGGTCGGTTCATGGGCTGCCGTTTGGCGGCAGCAGCGTAAGTCATAGGAGGGTGACGCCATTCTTCACGTCGGGTGCGGTTGACGGGGCAGACAGGAGGTAATGTTTGAAATACCTCGTCCTCAGCGGCGTCGGCTACCTTGTGACTTACAGGTCTCACATCCATGGCCATAATCTGATGCTCGCTCGGTCTAAGAGTTCCGGCTGCCATGCACTGTTGTAATTCTTCTCTCACGATTTGTCGTATGAGAGAAGCCAAGTCCTGCTAGTCTTCCACAACGGCCATAGGGACTACATTTGGGAGTCTGTCAAACTTCTTGCGTCCAACCCTCCTTTGTTGCATCTCTTCAATACGCTGGCACCACTTGATGAACTCTTCTGTCGTAGCGACGTCTTTTATCAGAAGAGCTTGGTACATATCTTCTGCAATTCCCTTAATCAGGTGCGTGATTTTGTCCGCTTCAGTCATGTTTGGATTGACTACGTTGCACAGGGCCAAAACACTCTGTATGTACGATTGTGTCGGCTCACCATGTCGTTGGGCCCGGTTCTTCAGTTGTTCTTCCGCCGACCGGATTTGTCGCTGGCGGTCTCCAAAGTTCCTCCTGGAACGTTTCCCAGTCATTCAACTTGTCTTCGTTGTTTTCGAACCATTGCTGGGCTGTTCCATCCAGGTAGAAATAAACTTTGGCCAACCACATCGTATGATCCCACCTGTTGTACTTGGCGACTCGGTCGAACCCTTTTAGCCATTTGTTGGGGTCCTGTCCAGCATCTCCAGAGAACACCGACGGGTGTCTTATGTGCAGCTGGCTTATTGCTGGTTTCGTCTCCATCGTTCTTCTGATAATACGGACTTTTGGAAGGATGTACTCGGTGTATCCCTTGTATTCCGGTTCCAGTCCGTGTAAGCGACGGTTTTTACGTTGCCTAATCGGAGCCACGGTGATGCAGCTGTTGCACAGTGTACCCGGCGCCTCCACCAAACAATGTCACGTTGCAATAGAAGTAGGCTTGACTTTGAAGGCAACTAAACACAGCACTTATACTGAAAGCACGTTTACATACACGCAGCACTGACTGCCTCTCAGGCAGAGTGCTCTGCTATTTATACACAGACAGAATTTACTAGAAATTAGAAGAACAGTTAAAGTAAGAAGCAAGTAGAATTTACAAGTGAACATAAGAAAGATGTAGAACCTTCTGGAATTGTCAATTACAAAGAAATAAATTTTTGCCGGTGGACGGGATTGAACCGGCGACCTTCTGCTCTGCAGTCCGTGACGCTATCCCCTGTGCCACGCCGGCAGTTGGCGTTCGTGCTCTCTTGCAGCAATGTGTCAGGAACTACTCTTGATGAACTGTGATATCGTATTGAAGCTGCATGGGCATCTGTACCTGTACACACCATCCAAGCTCTGTTTGACTCAATGCTCAGGCGTATGAAGGCCGTTATTATGGCCTGAGGTGGCTGTTGTGGGTACTGATTTCTCAGGATCTATGCACCCAAATTGCATGAAAATGTAATCACATGTCAGCTCTAGTATAATATATTTGTTCAATGAACACTCGTTCATCATTTGCATTTCTTCTTGGTGTAGCAATTTTAATGGCCAGTAATGTATTTCATAAGTATGTCTTTCATGATTGTTCATATTATTTTTATGAAGCACAAAAGTAGTGAAGTTTGTCTATAATATTCTATGTTTCCAGCATCACTTCCTTCAAAGAGAGGCAGTAGTTTAGCATGTTTTAAATAGTCAAGAAAGTAGCCCTGTTCGAAAGACTGATTTATAATACCTGTTGAAGGTGGAAGCAGGCTCTCAATACAGTCCTTTATTAGGGAAATGGGGACTTCATCCAAACAAGCTGAGTTTTATTTTGCAGTTTACAAACTACTTTGTAGGCTTCTTCCTCTGTTGTGGGGAGTAATGCCATTGAATGAGATACATCATTTTTTAGTTTTCTGATCTAAGAGACTTGTTGTTGTTGTTTGGATGTTTTAGGGGGACAAAACTACGGAGGTCATCAGTCCCCCATTCCATCGTTAGGCGTCACAACAAAAGGCGTGAACGCATAAAAGAGCTTAGAGTGGAGAACAACGAGGGGGGAGAAATATCCCCCGAGTCAGATAAAGGACGAAAAAATCGGCAAGAGACAATTAAAACCGTGACAATCACACAGTATAACTGAGCAACGTCAAGAAATAAAATGTAAAAGCCAACGTCTGTGGCTGACCGACCATGAGACTAAAAACAGGAAAAGTCAGCCACACGGAAACAAAGGGAAAGCTCCAATTGGAGGTCATGAGAGGACAGACACAGACAATACTTAAGAAAAGCTTTAAATGGAGGGGTAAAAACCACTGTCCTGAATAAAACTTAAAACAATATCAGCCATTTTGGCATTGTCACTTAAAACATGGGATAAAAGTGCAGAAAAATTAAAACTCCGCCGCAGAGGGGCTGAAACAGGGCATTCCACTAAGATGTGCGCCACCGTCAGGCGGCGCCACGAAGGAGATGGCCTTGAGTCAGCCATGTATGGCCAATGCGGAGCTGGCACAGGACTACGGAGTCCCGGCGGCAGGCCCGCATGGAAGAACGCCACACAGCCATCGTCTCCTTTATAGCCCTGAGCTTGTTGGCTGTTGCCAGGCTACGCCACTCGGTAGACCAAAGCTCACGCACTCGATGTCGCAGCACTGTCTGGAGATCAGCATCCGGAAGGCAGATCTCTAAAACAGGCGCTTCAACAGCCTTCTTGACCAGCATATCAACATGTTCATTGTCCGGAATACCAACATGACCTGGGGACCAGAGGAACACCACTGATCGACCGGACCTGTCAAGGGCAGATAAGGCCTCCTGAATTCCCAACACCAGAGGAGACCGCAGATAACTCTCGTCAAGGGCTCTAAGGCTGTTCAGTGAGTCACCGCAGATAAGAAAGGACTCACCTGAGCAGGACCGGATGTGCTCGAGAGCGCGGATATTGCCACCAGCGGTATAGCGGTATAGCGGCCAGCCGGCAGAGAGTGTTGTTCAACATGGTTGTGATGAACGAACGCAAAACCAACCCGGCTCTCACCTTTCGAACTATCTGTGTAAATTAGGTCGTGTCCAGGGAATCGAGCTACGGCCGCTAAGAACTGGCAACAGAGAGCTTCAGGTGGAACTGAGTCTTTGGGGTCCACAGGCCAAGTCCAGGCAAATACACAGCCTTGGCAGGCGCCACGGAGGCGTGCGTGCGTGGGCCCCATATGGAGGTGGTAGGGGGTAAGACTCAAGTTCCTGCAGCAGTGACTGCACCCTGAAGGCGATCATATGACCAGACCTGGGTCGTCGTCGTTGGTCATGGACGACCATGCGGGAGAAAAGAACACGGTGGTTCAGGTGGCTTGACGAGCTGTGCACGAGCGCTGCATAGGCTACAAGCAGGTGTCGGCGGCAGATCGGCAAAGGTGGTACCCTGGCCTCAGCAAGTAAGCTGGTCACAGGGCTGGTACGAAAGGCACCCGTCGTGATGCGAACCCCACAGTGGTGAATGGGGTCCAGCAAGCGCAATGCAGAGGGTGAGACAGAACCGTAGGCGACACATCCAAAATCTAGACGAGACTGCACGAGAGCCTGATAGAGCTGCAACAGGGTGGAGCGGTCAGCACCCCAGGAGGTATGGCTCAGGTGGCGGAGAACATTGAGGTGGCGCCAGCACTCCCATTTTAATTGATGGATGTGGGGGAGCCACGTCAGACGGGAGTCAAAAACAAGCCCTAAAAACGATGAGTGTCTACAACCTCTAATAAGTGGTCGCCGAGATACAATTCAGGCTGAGGGTGAACCGTTCAAAGCCGACAAAAGTGCATAACACTTGTCTTTGCAGCAGAGAACTGGAAGCTGTGGGTAAGAGCCCAGGACTGCGCCTTCCTAATGGCTCCCTGCAGCCTACGTTCGGCGACATGAGTGTTGGAGGAGCTAAAATAGATACAAAAGCATATAGTGAAGGGGATGCTTACGACCCAACTGCAGTAGCTAAACCGTTAATGGCTACTAAAAATAAGGGGACACTCAAAACAGAGCCCTGAGGAAACCCATTTTCCTGCACATGAGAGGTACTACAAGAGGCACCAACTTGAACACAAAAAGTACGGACAGCTAAAAAGTTCTTAATAAAAATCGGGAGTGAGCCCCGAAGACCACAACTATGTAATGTGCTAAGTATGCTTTTTGCATATCGAAAAAGACGGCTATCAGATGTTGGCGCCTGGAAAAGGCTGAGCGGATCGCAGACTCGAGGTACACCAGGTTGTCGGTGGTGGAGCGACCCTGGCGGAACCCGCCCTAGCATGGAGCCAGTAAGCCCCGAGTCTCGAGGATCCAGCACAACCGCCTACTGACCATGCGCTCCAACAGCTTACAGAGGACATTGGTCAGCATAATGGGCCGATAGCTATCCAAATTGACAGGGTTTTTGCCTGGCTTAATCACTGGTATAATTATACCCTCCCGCCACTGCGAAGGGAATACCCCGTCGCACCAGATGTGGTTGACGAGCGCAAGGAGATTACGCTGGCTCTCCGCTGACAGGTGTTTCAGCATCTGGCTGTGGATGCTATCGGGTCCTGGAGCCGTGTCGGGACACTGTTTAAGAGCACTGAGGAATTCACACTCTGTGAATGGCGTGTCATATGCCTCCGTACGGCGGGTAGTAAAGAAGAGGGGCTGGCGTTCCACCTGCTCCTTTAATGCACGGAAGGCCAGTGGGTAATTCGCAGAGGAGAAGGCATGAGCATAATGCTCGGAAAACAGCTCTGCAAGCGTGGCTGGGTCTGTGCATACTATTCCATTCATGGAGATCCCAGGGATTCCTGCTGGTGTTGGGTATCCCCTTAAAAGCCTGATCTTGTTCCAGACCTGGGTGGTGGAGGTACCTGTGCCAATAGTGGAGACGTACCTCTCCCAACACTCTTGCTTCCATCTCTTAATGAGATAATGAGCATGTGCATGGAGCCGCTTGAAAGCGACGAGATGCTTCAGAGACGAGTGCCGCTTGTACCGCTGTAAGGCCTGTCGGCCATCTTTAATAGCTGCTGCGACCTCTGGCGACCACCATGGTACGCCGTGGGGACCCCGACGAATGGGGAATGGTAGCTCCTGCAGCTGAAACAATGGAGCGCGTGGCGCAGTCGACCGCTACATCGACGTTGTCGGGTTGGGGAGGGCCAACAGTGGCAGCAGAGGTAAAGTCGTCCCAGTTAACCTTGTGTACGGCCCACCTGGGCAGGCACCCTGTGGATTGACGTTGTGGGAGTGACAGGAAAATGGGAAAATGGTCACTGCCACACAATTCATCGTGGGCTCTCCAGTGGACAGATGGTGATAGGCTATGGCTGCAGATAGACAGATCAATGGCCGAGAACGTGTCATGCACCACACTATAATGTGTGGGGGCAGCCGTGTTCAAGAGGCAGAGGTCAAGATGAGATAGTAAGTCTTCGACTACTCTGCCCTGGCCAGAAATCATGGAACCACCCCAGAAGGTGTGATGGGCATTAAAGTGGCCCAGTAGTAAGAAAGGTGGGGGGAGTTGAGAAATAAGCGCAGCCAAAACATTCTGAGAGATGTCACCATCAGGAGAGAGGTAGAGACTGCAAACGGTAAACTCTTGTGTTGTCCTTACCCTGACAGCCACTGCTTCTAAAGGTGTTTGAAGAGGCACAGGTGCATTATAGACGGAAGTAAGGATATACACACACACACTCCACCTGATACCCTGTTATACACGCTGCGATTACAATAATATCCCCTGTAGCCCCGAAAGGCAGGGGTCCGCATTGCTGGAAACCATGTTTCCTGGAGGGCAATGCAGAAAGCAGGTGTAATACTCAGAAGATGGCGCAGTTCAGCCAGGTGGGTGAAAAAACCGCCGCAGTTCCACGGGAGAATAACGCTGTCACGTCTGGAGGGCTTTGGTGACTCAGTCTCTGGGACTGAGGAGGACCTTGCGGCCCGACGATCAGCCTTCTTGGGCACCGTTTGCCACTGGCCGGTATCTGTCATTCCAGAAGAAGAAGCCGAGGAGGGGTGGGACTCAACCGAACCCTTCCTCGCGAGAGGAGCCAGAGAAGGCTATTGCTTCTCTGGCTCGGGGTTGGAGACCAGTGTCCCCGTTGGTTGGGATGGTATTGCTCCCGATGTAGAGGGTTTGGGAGCAAATGTTTCCAAATGTTTGTATAGCTTATGGGACTTATCTACGGGGTCATCAGTCCCTAAACTTACAAACTACTTATGAACTAACTAATACTAAGGATGGCACAAATATCCATGCCCGATGGGGGATTCGAACCCCCGACCGTAGTGGCCATGCAGACCGTGACTGGAGTGCCTCAGTCCCCTCGGCCACTGCGGCCGGCAGGTTTGGGAGCAATACAGGAAGATCCGCCCCCAGCTGTCGAGGGGGGAGAAGAGTAGAGGGGGGTTTTAGGGGGACTAGACTACTTGGAGAGTAGATGTTGGGCCTGTGGGACCACTGAGATTAGCTGAACAGATGGGGGTCAGAGATGGCAGAGTTGGAATTGACTGAACTGCTGTCGCAAAACTTTTACCCATGGTCACGGGGTGCAGATTAGTATACTTGCGCGCGCCTCTGAATAACTCAGTCTGTCCAGGGTTTTATACTCCATGATCTTGCGTTCTTTATGGAGGACTGTGCAATCTGGTGAGCAAGGTGAATGGTGTTGGCCACAGTTAACACAGACCGGAGGAGGGACACAAGGGACGTCTGGGTGTGATGGACGTCCACACTCCCGACATGTGGGGTTGGCCTCACACTGGGAGGACATGTGACCGAACCTCCAGCACTTAAACCAGCGCATAGGGGGAGGGACGAAGGGCTTTACGTCACACCGGTAAATCATCACCTTGACTTTTTCAGGTAACGTGTCACCCTCACAAGCCAAGATGAAAGCACTGGTGGCGACCCTGTTGTCCTTCGGATCCCTATAGATGCGCTGGATGAAATGGACACCGCGCTGCTCTAGGTTTGACTGTAGCTTATCATCAGATTGCAACAACAGATCTCGATGGAATATGATACCCTGGACCACGTTAAGGCTCTTATGAGGTGTTACTGTAACAGGAACATCACCCAGCTTCTCACAGGCGAGCAACGCCCGCGACTGTGCTGGGGATGACGTCGTTATCAAGACTGACCCAGATCGCATCTTGGACATACCCTCCACCTCTCCGTACTTGTCCTCCAGATGCTCAACAAAAAACAGTGGCTTAGTTGACGCAAAGGATTCCCCATCACTACGTGAGGAAACTAGGTATCGGGGGGCATATGACTCACCTTGACTTCTGGCCCTGCGTCCCTCCCATGGCGTAGCCAGGGAAGGAAATGAACGGGGGTTATATACTACAGAATTGCCTCTACCGCGCTTAGAGACGCCGTTTTCGCGGCCTGTCACGCTTTTATTTGCTCGTTTCATTCTGGTCCCACGAGCAGCTAGGGAACTAAAGGTCCACTCAGGCAGAGCCCCGCTTGCCTATGTAAGCCTTATACAACTGAGGTGCGGCAGGTTCCTCAGAGGGTGCTCGCTAACGACTGTTTAACCTCAACAGCCATGCGTCTCCTCGGCACGTAGCACACCTTGAGATTGAGTTTTTTTTTATAGAGATTTGTAGCGTCCTCGCGACCCGGGCGATTAAGCCAAGATCCCCGGGCCCTGAAACGTACAACGTTCCACCGTCGCGCCGAACGATGGTCGTTGAAGCACGCACAGAGCTTACGGTGTAGCGGACTGTTGGTGCGACGCAGCCCACAGCTCAGGACCCCGGGATTGCCAAGCCCGTACCCAGCAAATTAATGCTGAGCCCCTGAGGGGTCTAAGAGACTGTTGGTACTTTTTTCTGTAATTTTGTTTCTATGCTGCTAAAATAACTGTTTATACTTTAGCAAATATTTTGGGTTTGCTATTAGTGTCCCTTCCTATTTGATGTTTATGTTTGAAATATTCATTTTTCTGTTACCAATTTCCTGCCTTGTTTTTGTTTTCAGCAGTGAATACCAGTCTGGAGTTATGAGCCCTCTTTGCTACAAGTAATATTTTCCCAAATGTTCCTTGTACCTTTTATAAAATTCAAGAAAGCTGGATTAGTTTGGCGGTGTTTAGTGGAGCTCAGGTACTTTAGTGTTTGGGATGATTTTTTAATGCCCTTTGTGACCCACTTTTTTCCCTACTGTTGTCATTTGATTTACTACTTTAAGAAATGTTTCTTCACATTTTAATTTCAATAGTGTCATGAAGGTAATTTGCTTCTCTCTCTGAGCATACTGATTCCCATGTTTGCCCTGCTATTTGTTTGACAAACTTGTGTCTCTCTTTTTCAGAAAATATTCCTCTATACATTGCAGTATGCCAACCCCCCTCCATGACCATGTGAAGAATACAATACCATTGCTACTGAAGTACTTGATACCACCAGACTCTCATGAAACAGCAATATACGCCACTAAATTGTGACCTGTGAATCATATGTAGATATTAAAAATCGAACAGTTGTAACTTGACAGTGAATGAACTGCATGACAAACACGCAGGACTCTAATGTACGAGGGACTCTAGGGTGCGGGGGAGGTGGTGTGACTTGATGGAGGTAGGTGGTTAATTTTGGAACAATAAATATGCACATAATCCAGGAAGGTGGGCAGCTCTGCAACAGGTGGGCATGATGTGGGGTTGACTGACTCCCCAGGCAATACTAATGGTTGTCTATACATGAACTCCTTGACTGTGCCACGCAGGTTCTGCTCGTAGGTCGACCAGAGTGTGAGTAAGACAAAAGGTAATTCCTCAGTCCACAAAGTGTCATGACAGTGGAGGGCTGCTTCGGGTGTTTAGTGCCACTGCTCCACCAGACCATTGCTCTGGGTTGAGTAATCAGTGGTGTGAAAGTGACAAATGCCACACAATTCGTAGATGACATTAAAAAGGGACGAATTGAATTGCCGGCCTTGGTCAGTGGTGGTGACAGTGAGGCAACTGAATTACAATATCTACAAATGTACAAAAGCACATGCAACAGTTTCCACAATGGTCATCAATGGGGTTGCCTCGACCCACTGATCAGTGTGGTCGATTGCCAAAAGCAAGTAAGACCGTCACCATGGGTAGGGGTGCCACAAAGTCAATATGTACACGATGGAAGTGGCCAGCTGGTATTAGAAAAGTGCCAAGTGAGGGAGGGGGGAGAGATAGGAGACATGAGGTGAATGGTTATTTTGCTTTTTTTCACAAGGGGTGCATGAATATGCCCAACATAGGCATTCACGTTTCAAATCACGCCACACAAATAGTTCTGTAACCAACCTGGAGGAGGCTTTGACACACAGATGTGCCACATTGTGGAGTTTGTTAAAGCTCCCTCCTGGAGAGTGTGCGGGATAAATGAGCGAAGCCTACCCGTGGATTCGTCACACCAGATTTTGCCTATGGCTCTGGGTAAGGTAGCACGTACGGGATTGAAAGAGGAACTATGGTCAGATATGAGTTACATGATTTGATTGTCAGTGGATTGCAGAACTGCAAGGTTGGACAGGTCAAATAATGACAAGATAGCATCATCACATGGTAAAAAATTGATCACGACATTATCTGTGTCCTTTATGTATCTCACGTCCGTGGTACACAGTGAAATGTAGTCAAAATAGCAGAACCGGTGGGGCGGAGGATCCACAGGCGGGTTGTGAATGGCAGCCACTAGTGGCTTGTGGTTGTCGAACACATAGTAGGGGCATCCATCTATCACAGAGTGGAAGTATTTAATGGCTTCATACACTGTGAGTAGCTCTCGATCAAAACCTCAGTATTTCTTTTGTGCATTGTTCAATTTTTTGGAGAAAAATGGAGTGAGAATGTGTCACCATTGACAATTTGGCTGAGGACAGCACCAATAGTCATGTCCCCTCATCAGTTGTGATGAAGAGTTCGGCACCCACGTGAGGATGGGTAATGGTGACAGCCTTAGCCAAAAGGTCCTTAAGTGCGGAGAAAGCATCTGTCATATTCGGAGTCCATGGAATGTGGCATGCGCAGGACGTTTGTTTGCCAGCAAGAGCATCTGCGAGGGGGTCCTGGAGTTTGTCTGTGCCAGCTAAGAGGTGCTGATAGTACTTAATAGTGCATAGAAAGTAGCTAAGTTAATTGCAAGTTAATGGGCGGGGTACGTTTTTGATGGGATCAAATGTCTTTTGTGGCAGAACAATGCCCTCCTTGGCTACGGTAAATCCAAGAAAAATCATGGATGGTTGATGTAATTGTTGCTTCTTGTCATTCAACACTATGATGGCTGCTGCGAGAGTATCTAACAGAGTTGTGACATGTTCCTTGTTCTCCCCAATTAAGGCACTAAACACGAGTATGTTATCCAACTACACAAAGTAAAATTTTAAATGGAAGAGAACTTAATCAATGAAGTGTTTCCATGTCTGAGTTGCATTTATAAGTCCAAAGTCCATAAAACCATAATGAAAATAACCCAATGGGAGTCACGATAGAAGTTCTTTCAGTGTCCTCGGGGGTCATCAGGATATGGTGATAAGCACGTTTGCACTCCAAGACAGGGGAAATTTAGCATCTGCCAAGGCATTCATGAAATCTGCTACGTTAGAAACTGGGTAATTGTCCATGATGGTGCTGGATTTAAGTCTACGATAATTACCACGCATACACCAGGTGCCTTCTTTTCTGTCGTCAATTACACCAGCCTCCAAAAGTTATGCAATCTGTTGTTTCTCTGGGCAAAGTCGTCATGGTTTACTGGAGATCGGAGGCCTGTCTGTAAGGCAAAGCTTGAGTACAGTGCCTTTAGTGACGAATGAGATGCTCATGTGTGCGGGAGTGTGGGTTTGTTTACATACAGAATGCTGGCTTGTCATAGTGGAGCAAGGCAAGGCAAGGCAAGGCAAGGCAAGGTGGTGCCAGAAGTGCCCCAAGGTGGTGTCGTGACAGCTGGCACCCACGGTGAAAGTGACAGTTGTCGAATAGTGCAGTGAGAAGAGTCACCACAGAGCGGGTCAACCGAAGGTTGCTGAGGTGCGGAAGTAGTAGTGTCTGGGGACACCGGCTCAGGTGAGGACAGCACTGATGTGTGTGCACGGAAAATGGCCGAGCATGAGTCTGTCGACCATAGGTCGAGAAAATCTTGTCAGCGTAGTTCACTACGATGACACGAGGGAGTGGCAACATGCGAAGTGGAGAAGTTAAAGTTCCAGACATGGGACTGACCAGTGGTGATGGCGGCGGAAAACACAAGATGATTACCATATGGGCATAGTCAGAGCACTAGCAGCATGAGTGGCAGCTGCAAGTGGAGAGGGGAGTGCTGCCGGCATGTCCAAACGTGGCATTAGCATGGCAACCGAGTTTTGTTTAGAAACATCCTTTAGGAGTGGCACAGGAACACAGAGTTGTGGTTTGTCAAGAAACTGATATACACGATGGGCTCAGCGATATATGCCACTAGGAAATTCCACTCCAGCTTGCAGTTCAGCGATAGTTGAATGGGGACGGTCATCGAGCCCGAGCGTGTCAGCTGAGTGGTGTTGACAGCTCAAAGCAGTGTGTGGAGCTGGCCTGTGGAGATGGATGAGGGGAGGAGTGACACAAGGAAACATGTACCTGAGGCAGAGTCTTGAGGAAACAAGTGACCACCATTGGGTGTGGAGTCTTAAACCGAGTGAATAGTATAAAGGCACCTCTCTATGTCAGCACAGGAGGCGGCACCTAAACCATCCTGTGATTGGCATTTGAGTAGTGTGAGATCTGCTCCTTGGGGAAACGAATCAGTGGTGGGGGGGGGGGCATGAGGTATTGGCTGGCAGCTCCAGTGATGGTGAAGAAGGAGGGGATGAACCTGGAGCTCGGACACTGTGCAGACAATGTACAGAGCCAGGTGTGTTATGTGCATCACGTATGTTGCGTGTGCGATCTTAACCAATAGCTGGAATGTGAGGTGTGACATGCGGCAGAGGCTCATGTTGTTTGAGGCGAGCTTCACGGAGGTGAGCCTTGTAGACTGTCTGCGATCCTGATGTACTCGCTGGGTGACTGAAGGATATTGTACATTAGGGCAGAATGGCCAGGGGGAGCTAGCTGGACCAAACCACCATAAGAGATGAATCGGGCGTGTTGTGTTCATTCACGAACAGTCGAAGATGGTGTCATAGCTGAGAAGACTTCTTATCAACAATGTGTTTCTCGTGAAGGATGTTTCTGATGGTTTCATGAGAAGTATGAGAAATATGCTTAAGAATGGTGTGCTTTGTAATGACATAGTGGTCAACCATCAGTGGCGAGGTCAATAAGTCACAGATCAGGTTGACGAAGTCATGAAGATGGATGGTGAGGCACAAATAACCAGTCTCTTCATTCAACAAGTAGTGGCTGAAGATTTGTTCCACCAGTGCAAACCATGTGGTTGGGGCGTCGAAAGAAAATGGTGGCATTTTAGGTAGCTGGCCAGGTGGCGGAGAAGGTGGTGGGTCATGTGCCTGGACCTGCATCTTGGTGATAGACAAACACCACATGCTTGTTGTAGTAAGGCATGAAACCCACACATTGTGGCAGATGTCCTCAGTGGGACTGGAAACACAAATGGTAGTGGCAGAGGCACTGGATTGTACCGAAAAAATGGGTTGTTGCACAAGCAAGACCAGATGCAAATGTCCAAATGTGTTAGCTGTGTGTGTGAGAGAACGGCTGTTGTCGTCGTGGTGCAGTAGACACCTCACGTGATGTGGCACACAGCTGCACACTGAAAGCACTGCCACCGTATATGGGGTTAGAAAGAGGCAAGTCATTGAGGTGGTAGCCTAAAGTTACAACAGTTGCACTATTCATTGGAATGTGGTTGCACAAACTGTGAAGCAATGGCGGCATCTAGAACATTTGTTTTGTGCACAGAAATAGGTAGCTTGAGGTTTGAGAAAACTGTTCAGAGTTGCATGAAGACTTCAAAGTAGAAGCTGAAATAGCGTTTTGAGAAAGGTCACTGTACCCCGAGACCAGACAAAGTTCAGAGATGCACCTTGTTGGCCAAATTATGAACATTTTAATTGTCTGGATTACCAGTGAAACACTAAAACACTGAAAAACACAATTGGAAGCAGCAAAACTAGAGTAGTGACAACACCTAACCTCACTTGTGGTGCACCGTGTGGAGAACATGTCCTGAGAAAGCTGTGAAGCTGGAAACAGCAAACAAGAAGATGTACTTGTTGATCCAAGTGGATTAGGCATGCATCAGGCATGATATGGTATGAAGTGAAAACCAGGCGGTGGTTGCATTGGCACAGCCATTGTAACTGTCGAACGGTGGCATGATGTGAAAAACCAGTGCAGAAGTCACGAAATGCACCCCAAACAAATGAAAAGACATGATGTTGAACACTAGGGGCCACCACTATGGGATTTAAAAGGTTGTATTGCCTAAATAAATAGCACACTCATATAAAGACTGAACTTTATTGTTCACAGTACAGCAGGCAAGAACAAACTGACTATTTAAGACATGGTAGTGGCTTTGGTAGAGAAGCCTCCATAGAGGGCGAGTTAAAGACGAAAAAGTTTAACTTACATATATGTGGGCAAGGTGTGGTGTCGCACAAGTACAAAGTGCGCGCCACTTACTTTCGCCGCGCGCCGCCATGCACGCACGGCGCGGCGTTCTCACGACGACAGCCACGAGCGCCCTCTGCGACAACGCCGCTCGTGGCCACCACTGAAGGACATCGGCCACTTCGGACTGAGATAGCAACGAGTTAGGACCTTCGTAATCAGATAGGCACCATTGAAGACTTTGCTATCGTACAGGCACTAGGCAGGCCTCTAACAACTATGTATCAACATTCTGCAGTACTATGTAAAAGTTAAGTATTGTTACATTCTGTGCAATATATCTCTTTCTAATTTACTCGAGTGTTTATAGTTTCTGGCTGCTCCCCTCCGTACCTGCACCAGCGTGTCGGTCTCATTCCACTCGGCCACCGACACCTACGACGAGGCTGGGACACAAAAGCGGCGACGAAGTTGGGACACAAAAGTGGCGACGAGGAGTGATAGAACCTTGGACCAGCCCGCTAGCAGCAGCCAGACAGCAGTAAACGGAGCACGCAAAAATTGCTCCCGCCCACCCGCCCTTAATATAAGAATTTTGGGGAAAGATATTTTGTTACGTATTTGTGGACATTTTTGTTGCAGATCGAGCGTCCTAATTTATCTTGCATTGGTGTTTTGTTATAATTTACTTGTATGTGCGGCGCTAATCGGTCAGCATGGCCACTACCCCGAACCCAAACTTAATGGAAATTATTCAGTTACAGACGGTGCAAATAACACAACTTCTCCAGGCTGTGGCCCAGCTCACGGCGCAAGCAGCTAACCAACAACAACAGCCGTCGCATCAGCAGCCCACACCTGCCGCCGCACCGCTTCCGACGTTCCGCCAGTACAACGAACGTGAGGAAGAATGGAGCGACTACTTCGCACAGTTTCAAGAACTCGTCGCGGCTCATCAACTTACAGGTCAGACTGTTAAGCATCTTTTGTTGTCCGTGGTGGGCCCCAAAACCTTTGTATTACTGCAGAAACTATTTCCCCACGCATCTCCTCGTGATGTCGACTTTGAACAAATAGTAGAGGCACTAAATGCTCATTATGAGAGAAAAGTTCTTGTAGCCGCTGCACGGTACCGCTTTTTCAGACTTAAAAAATTACCGCAGCAATCGCACCAAGAGTGGATTACGGAATTGAAGGGCTTAACCCGCCAATGTAAATTTACTTGCTCTTGTGGACTTTCGTATAGTGACGTGATGTTGAGGGATGCGATTACGCAGAATATTCAGGACCCCAGAATTAGAGCAGCAATTCTGAAACAGTCTGACCCCTCATTAGACAGTGTACTGCAGTTTATTGAAGCGCATGATACTTTTGACTTAGCAGATGTAGAAATGCAAAGCCACAGTGTAAATTCAGTGCGCCGCAACGGACGCTTTCCTAGCCGTAGTTCTCAGTATAGCACTAGTGATTCTTATTTTTCTACCGGCCGTGCTGCACAGACAGTGAACAGTAGCCAGAGTAAAAGTGCGACGCAAAGGTCGCCCCGTAGTGTTAGACACAGTAATTTGCATAACGGGCGCCAACGCTCATTTCAGAAAAATGTTCGTAAGTCTTGCCCCCAGTGTGTGTCTCGCCACAAGCGTGCTCATTGCCCTAGTCGCAACGCAACCTGTTATCAATGTGGCAAATTGGGACATGTGCAGTCTGTGTGTATGCAAATTAAAAACTCAAAGAACAGTAACGTTAGAAACAATGCTTCGCAGAGTGCGAGAACAGTTCATTCTGTAAATGTTATACGGGCTGTGGAATTGAACACTGCTTTCCTTGGATCTCAATTGCAAGAAAGTAGTTCTGCGCCTATGGCAAATCTATATAGTGCACCACGTAGCAAGCGCCGACGAGCGCGTAAAACAGTGCAACGGAAAAGGGTTCGGGACAAGCAAAATGACTATGAACAGTGCATTCCTGTAGTGAAAATAGTGCCTTCTGCAACTGCTCCTTGTAATAGTGCCCAGTACTGTGTAGCTAGTGACAGTAGAATTGGTGTAGCTACTCATAGTAATTTTAGTGAAGTAGCCTCGCATTGCGCGGACGCCGATCCGGCGGTAGTGTCATCTAGTGACAGTGTGGTTAATCCGCTGTGTGCCGAGTATGCGCCGCTTCCTACCGCACGCAACCCGCGCAAGCGCAGAAAACAATATGTAATAATGGAAAGTCCAGGTTGGAATAAATAATATAGTGAGGACAGTTTACTACTCACCGCAAAGACGTGGCGACGAGCTGCGACAGGCACATACAAAAGACACACACATACAACACATTCAGCTATCGGCCATGGCCTTCTTCAGAAATAGAGCACTCACGCAATCACACAGGCACACAACACAGTCATACAACCATCACCTCCGACTGCCACACTTCGAATCACGCTCTGCAGCGAATCGGGGACGGGAGGGGAGGGGAGGGGAGGGGGAGGGGATAGAAAGGTTACGTCACGGTGGTGGGGATGTGTTAGATAGGAATAACGAGATGCAGCTTAGGAATGGAGTGGGGAGGCGGGTGAGGGGAGAAAATAAAATAAAATAAAGTAAAGTAAAATAGAGTAAAATAATTCATGTACACTGCAAGTGCACAAGACCACATACACACACATACACATGCACACACACACACACACACACACATATATACACACACACGATCACACATTCACACACCACTCAAATCAGGCGAGGTTTGGGATACAGAGGTAGGAACTGTAAGGCACGGGAAAAAAAAAAAAAAAAAAAAAAAAAAAAAATATATATATATATATATATATATATATATATATATATATATATATATATATAGGGAAGTTATCGTAGGTTGAGGCCTGGTTGATTTCGGGATCGGAGAATGTATTGTAGGGATAACTCCCATCTGTGCAGTTCAGAAAAGCTGGTGGTTGATGGGAGGATCCAGATGGCCCGGGTTGTGAAGCAGCCATTGAAATCAAGCATGTGCTCCGCTGCATGCTGTGCCACAGGGTGGTCCACCTTGTTTTTGGCCACACAGTTTGGCGGTGGCCATTCATCCTAATGGACAGCTGGTTGGTGGTCATGCCAATATAGAAAGCTGTACAGTGCTTGCAGCACAGTTGGTAAATTACGTGGCTGCTTTCACAAGTGGCCCGGCCTCTGATAGGGTAAGATAAGCCTGTGACAGGACTGGAATAGGAAGTGCTGGGTGGGTGGATTGGACAGGTCTTGCAGCGGGGTCTTCCACAAGGATATGATCCCTGTGGCAGTGAGCTGGGTTTCGGGGTGGCATAAGGATGAACTAGGATGTTGTGAAGGTTGGGAGGGCGACGGAACACCACTTTAGGAGGGGTGGGAAGGATCTTGGGCAGGATGTCTCTCATTTCAGGGCATGAGGATAGAAAATCAAAACCTTGGCGAAGGATGGAATTTAGTTGTTCGAGACCAGGGTAGTACTGGGTGACAAGGGGAGCGCTCTTTTGTGTATTAGACGTTGCCCACATTCGCGCACCGGTCGTGCGCCAGAAGCACAAGCTGTTTGTTACTCTCTCTATAGAAAATGAGACTGTGCAATTTCAGCTTGATACTGGTTCCGCTGTCACATTAATAAATAAGGATACTTATGAACTTCTGGGTTCGCCAAAATTGTCGCCGTCACAGCAAGTGTTAACAGCTTATACAGGTCAAAATATTCCCGTGCTAGGAACGTGTAGCCTGCCCGCCTCTTTTCAAGGTGTAACAAAAACAGTTGCTTTTGTTGTTCTTCAGGCCAAATCTACGCAGAACATTTTTGGACTAGATGCTTTTGACTTGTTTGGTTTATCAATTCAAAGAGATGTGCTTCAAATTTCGTCAATAGTGCCTCAGGATAAAATCAATGCATTGTGTGACAAATACAGTGACTTGTTTTCGCCGGAACTAGGTTGTGCAAAAGACTTCGTGGCACATGTAACTTTAAAAGAATCTGCAGTTCCAAAATTTCATAAAGCTAGACCAGTGCCTATCGCCTTGCGTGATACAGTTGCCGAAGAACTTAAACGTTGGCAAGATAGTGGGGTGATTTCCTCTGTTTCTGCGAGTCAGTGGGCCTCGCCTATAGTAATTATACCCAAGCCGTCAGGAAAACTTCGTGTCTGTGCGGACTTCAAATCAACAGTGAACAGTCAAACAATTGTAGACACTTATCCCCTGCCCAGACTTGACGAACTAATGGACAAGTTAGGACAGTCTCGTTTCTTTTCTAAGATTGATTTAGCAGAGGCATACTTACAGATTCCGCTTGATGACGAGTCAAAAGTCAAACAGCTGACAGTTTCTGTACCGTGTTGTTCGAACTATTTAGATGATATTGTGGTTTCCGGACGTACAGTTGAACATTTAGCAAACCTGGAGTGCCTTTTCAAAGTGTTGACTGCAGCAGGTCTACGTTGTAATAAAGCAAAATGTTCGTTTTTTTCAAACTGAAATAGCGTACCTAGGCCATGTGATTAATGCTCAAGGAATTCATCCCTTACAGTCACATCGCATTGGATCTCACGATCAACCTATTGCCTTTGCGTCCATGCTACTGACGCCAACGCAACAGAATTACAGTCAGATAGAAAAGGAGGCCTTAGCAATCATTTACGGCGTCACAAAGTTTCATCATTATCTCTATGGCAGAAAATTCTATTTGTTGACAGACCACAAGCCTCTCACGTCGTTGTTCTCACCCACAAAGCCCATTCCGCCACGAACGGCACAAAAGCTTCAGAGATGGTCCTTGATATTGTCTAATTATCAGTATGAGATTTTGTACCGACCTACCACTAAACACGCCAACGCGGACACACTTTCCCGACTTCCGGTTGGCCAGGATGTGTCGTTTGATTCTTCGGAAATGGCATGTTGTCAGATAGACTCCAGAGATGCTACCGCTGTCGCAGATTTCCCTTTGAACTCTCGTCGGGTTGCACAGGAAACAGCTGCGGATGCAGACCTAAGTGTGGTAGCACGTTTTGTTCGCTCAGGGTGGCCTGCCAGAGCCAAAGACATTGATCGGCCTCTGGTTCGACGTTATTTTGCACAACGTCATGCATTATCTTTAAGTCAGGGTGTACTGTTGTTGCATACCGACAACGACCAAGCAAGAGTGATTGTTCCTCGTTCCCTGCAACGAGAAGTGTTACGCTTCCTGCATCAAGGACATTGGGGCATTGTTATGACAAAGCAACTGGCCAGACGTCATTGTACCTGGGTTGGTATGGACGCTCAGATAGAGAGCATGACATCACAGTGTACAGTTTGTGCGGAGCATCAGGCGGCTCCTCCACAGCGTTTCTCAGACTGGCCACGCCCCAAGGGACCATGGCAACGTTTACACATTGACTTTGCCGGACCTTTCTGGAATACGCGCTGGTTAATTGTTGTAGACGCTTTCAGCAAGTTTCCTTTTGTGATTGCCATGAACTCAACGACAGCTTCTAGTACAATCAGTGCCTTAACATCAGTGTTTTGCATCGAAGGCTTGCCTGAAACTATCGTCAGTGACAATGGACCTCAGTTTGTTAGTGCGGAATTTCAACAGTTTTGTCGTGTGAATGGCATTCAGCATATTACCACTGCACCTTTTCACCCTCAGTCCAATGGTGAAGCAGAACGTTTCGTTCGAACATTCAAGTCTCACATGGAGAAGATGAAAGGTCAGCACTCCAGGCAGCGAGCTCTTCAAATTTTCCTGTCTACGTATCGGTGCATGCCACGTGACGGCCCGTCTCCTGCCGAGCTGCTACACGGCCGCCGTCACCGCACTCTCCTTCACCTGCTGCAGCCTCCCACGCACCGAGTCGGTTCGTATGGCGCTACGCGTTTTCAGGTTTCTACGCCGGTGCTGTACAGGGTGTTTGCTGGAAACAAGAAGACATGGCTGCCGGGCACCATTCAGCGCGTGCTCGGTAGCAATATGTATGTTGTCCGTTCTTCCACAGGGTCGGAGCTGCGGCGCCACGCAAACCAATTGCGCCTGCACAGGCCGCGCGATCCTGTCTCCGGTTTCTTGATTCCAGACCCAGTTCACCGCCAGGGAGCACAGCCACATCGTTCGTCCCCGGACTACGAGATCGTCCCGATGGAGATCGACGCGCCTCCGTCGCCGCCGCAGATGACAGCGTCACCGAGAGGGACTCCGGGACCGTGCGGGCCCCCTCAGCTTGGGCCACGCACCTCAGAAGAAGATGACCTGCTCCCTCTGGGCGGGGGCGGGCGCCCTTCCCCAGGTTTCGGCGGGTTCCCTGGAGGATCTCAAGGCGGATGCCGGGGCGCGGACGGCGTCTCGATCCCGGCCTCAGCTACGACGCCCGTCCCACCAGTAACGCCCCCGCCCAGGCCCTCCTCCCAGTGCCGTCGCCGTGGCCCTCAGCCCTACGCCACGACGGCGCGGCGGTTTGGGGGGGAGGGGTGTGGTGTCGCACAAGTACAAAGTGCGCGCCACTTACTTTCGCCGCGCGCCGCCATGCACGCACGGCGCGGCGTTCTCACGACGACAGCCACGAGCGCCCTCTGCGACAACGCCGCTCGTGGCCACCACTGAAGGACATCGGCCACTTCGGACTGAGATAGCAACGAGTTAGGACCTTCGTAATCAGATAGGCACCATTGAAGACTTTCCTATCGTACAGGCACTAGGCAGGCCTCTAACAACTATGTATCAACATTCTGCAGTACTATGTAAAAGTTAAGTATTGTTACATTCTGTGCAATATATCTCTTTCTAATTTACTCGAGTGTTTATAGTTTCTGGCTGCTCCCCTCCGTACCTGCACCAGCGTGTCGGTCTCATTCCACTCGGCCACCGACACCTACGACGAGGCTGGGACACAAAACAAGGTAAATTTGTATCTGATGGGAGGTGTGCTTGAGTAATTCGTGCAGGTGTGGTGTGTGCTGTGCTCTCAGTGGTGTATGGGTCAGTGGAGCTGCCTAGAAAGCAGAAGACCTGGATTCAAATTCCGGCTGGGTACACATTTTTAACTTTACCCATTCGCAGTTAATGTCATACATTCTGTGAAAATGACATGAAAAAGTGTTTGTGAAGATAGACCGATCTTTAGTTATGCTGCCACAACGGTATTGAAATAAATGTCAGATATACATATAATTAATTGAAATTACTTGATTCTACCTTTCCTTGTCACTGTATGCCAGGGAAGCAGATTACACGATGTAATGTATATATCCCATAAAATTCCGCTTGTTTGGAAATATGAAGTATACGATACCTATCAGTAATGGTTCTTTTCTTATGTATAACCACAAAATTATTCATAAAACATTATAATACGATACAAAAATGTTTAATTGCATCAATAACAAGGTATTTTACTGGATTTTGATAAAATGCTTCTGTTTATAAAAATCATAGCATTAACATTATGCAATAATAATAGTTTTGCTAATCAAATTTCCAACTATCATTATTTGAGGTCTTCCGTAATGTATTGACCTTACTGCAATACTTCTCTGACTGTAAAACAGCATAATTACTTCAAATTAATTTTAATTTTAAATAATGTCAACAAACATAACTACAGCTCTAATTGTAAATTACTTACGATCTTAATTTCCGTTTCGTTTTGTGACGAAAATGCTTTTAATATAACTGTAACGCAATAGTTGAAGCAGATTTGTGTTTATATGGCAGAAAGTTAGTAATTTTTTGGTCAATTAGATTAACTACAATAGTTTGATACTAACGTTAACGGTCGGGACTTTGTATCCGCTTGCTAACTCACTCTTTGATATTTCTCTGCGTTTGCTTGTTTGATTAAGTAAAGCTTTTGGAAAACCCTAATTTTAAAGTTTGTGCGGAGAAAATAGTGTGAGAATTTACGGAGTTTTCATTGTGTAATGGGACTTAGACAAATGTTCGCGACATTACACAATAGTCTGGCAATTTCAAAGTAATAATGCACCTTCAGTGGTCGATAGCAGCCACGTGAACAAGCAAGATCTCATTGTCTACCGCGGGTTGTGCGGTATTTCATTGATTTTGGAATTTTCTGTAATCAGACCTAAAGCAGAATGAGCTGCGGAGGCCACGTGGCGGAGCTTGGTGGCAATTGAGCAGAGCTAGGTCTTATCGGACAGTGGAATTATAGGAACAAATGAAATTTCTAATATTTGTTTTTCTTTTCTGGGGGGTACTTAATTTTCTGGAAATTGCGGAGCCATGTGTTGGGATTCTGTAAGATTTGAGCGGTAGATACCGTTGCGTGTCTCACGTCTTGCATTAAAATCAGCAATTAATAACGGCCACCCTCTTTGCTGATCCAATTTTTTTAATTTCCTTTGCTAGCTAAAAAAGTGGAATGGTTAGTGCATGCAGTGTGAACGTGGCTGTTGAGCGAGTGCGTCTGTGAAGAAGGATATCCTTACGAGTCCATTAAATCCTTTTTTATCTCTCGTTTTCCATGGAGTGTGGCGTGAAACATGTTTAAAATTTATATGTTTAGGAGACCAGCACGTCTATTTGTTAATTAATCTTAGAGCCTTGGCTCAAAATGTTTGTCTGCTCAGCAACGAGTGTTCACATTCCATTTTTTGTTTCTTTGCCCATTTTATTTGTCTACAGTTATGCCTTTATTTGAATACTATCAGAAAAATAAAAATCTTGTCCTGAGTTAGTCGGACTTTACTATGAAAAGATTTTCCTCCACCCAAATAAATCTGACAAAGAAGCAGCAATCTTAGTAACAGAAATTAAAAACAGTCACTAATACCTGATGAGCGATTAAGATGCAGGTAAAGCTAAATTCTGGGCAGTTGTCATACTTTACCACAACTCTGTATCGAAGGTTGTGACAATTGATTAAATACCCGGGGTATTGTTATCCGTTGCGCAACTTTTATATATAAAGAAACCCGACAGTAAGCTGTCACAGCATTCGGTCAGAGCATGAACCATTTACCTTTATTAGCAATGCCCATAATAGTCAGCGTTATTAGCTGGCAAACCATTTAATTAAAGAAGACCAAATAAAAAAAAGTTCAAATGTTTGTAGAACTTATGGGACTTAACTACGGGGTCATCAGCCCCTAAGCTTACAAACTACTTATGAACTAGCTAAGACTAAAGACGGCACAAATATCCATGCCCGAGGGGGGATTCGAACCCCGACCGTAATGGCCGTGCAGACCGTGACTGGAGCGCCTCAGTCCCCTCGGGCACCGCGGCATTTTTGCAAATAGAGGGTATCTATGCAGACATTCCCAGCTGCAGTTATTAGTTAACAAATCCAGTTTATTGCTAAATATAAGAAGTCATAGGCATAGTAAATGTTGGGACTGATGACCTAGCTGTTTAGTCCCCTTAAAACAACAGCAACAACAGTAAATGTTGCACTGTTAATTTTCAGTGAATAAACGTCTGTAAATAACATGTTAGTTTCATTCATTCTCACCCACATGCCCTTAAGAAAAATATGTCACTGTGTTGTTTGAAGAATTTTGCAAGCAAAAGAATATATTTCAGTTCAGTTTTGTGTGTACAAATATATATGAATCAAACAATCCTATTGGCTGCACGAACGCGACTCCTGATTGGCTGTCTTCGCGCCGTTGCCAACAGTCTTATTTATTGACTCCCAGTTGCAGAATTTGACATAAAATATCGTTGCAAAGTAAAATAGATCTGAAAGAGCGAATTTTTGCAATTACTTAAAAAACTATTCTACCTTTTGCCTCAACAGAAAAAATAATCAGCTACTTCAAGTAATATAGTGCAGCCAAAATAGTGTACGACAAATAGACCAGAAACTTTATTTTACATAGGTGCCTATGTAGATACAGAACTACCTGGCCAAAAATTTTGAAAATAGGAAGTAATATAAGGCTGTGTGTAACAAATATGTCAACACAGGGGTTTCCACAGCCTTATTGCACATAGTATTAGGCGCGAGGCTCAGCTGTTGGCCGTGACTATCAGAGTGCATGCAGCATCAAGTACGTGCCTGACTGTGGCCACATGGCATCAAAAGGATGTGGGGTTCATAAACCTCTAATATGGTGACAGGTGGTTCATTGCCTTGATTGGAAGACAAAGGGTGTAATTGTGAATTATTAATCAAATGACTGAAAGATTAGCATCTATGAGGTATAGGTATCTCTAGAAAACTAGTGAATATATTGTAATTATCTCAACTTACTCAGTATTTGTAATCACTTAATAGCTAAATACCTCATTTTTGGAAACTGTATACTTATGATCAAAATGTACGTACATTATAACGTGATATGAGATGAAAGTTTTGGCAATGCATGTTCATGTTATCATAAAAATTATACTGTCTGTGAATTTTTGACCATATTAATTATTTTCTAACATTTGGGGTACTAATGCAATTAATTGAAGTCCAATATACGACCCGTCGGCTTTGAACAATTACGCCATATCTGAGTTAAAGACAACAGTGTGTTTAGAACCAGAACATAGATTATGATTTTGTGTTTAAAAATAGGTCTGTAGCTTCTCTCTGATAGGTAGGTATAGGTTAACAAAGTGTTTATTATTATTATTATTATTAGGCCTACATTTGTGTGACAAATGTGCGAATTTTTGGGCTGAGACCTGTGATCGATGGGACATTCTGTTGTCGTAATCTGTAATTTACGAGGATAACCAAAGATTGCCGGCCGCGGTGGCCGAGGGGACTGAGGCGCTCCAGTCACGGTCTGCACGGCCACTACGGTCGGGGGTTCGAATCCCCCCTCGGGCATGGATATTTGTGCCGTCCTAGTTCGTAAGTAGTTCATAAGTAGATTGTTAGTTTAGGGACTGATAACCCTGTAGTTAAGTCCCATAAAGTATACAAACATTTGAACTTTTTTTGTGACCCATGACGTCATCAAGATGTCGGAAAACTAGTATACTTCAGTATTGTTGATACAAATAATCTCTAGTTATTATAGATAACAGAATGTACGATCGATCACAGGTCTCAGCACAAAAATTCGCGCCTTCGGCGCACACATTCGGAAAAAAAAAACAACAACTCTGTTAAGCTACACCTAACCATCAGAGAGAAGCTACAGATCACTTTTTAAACTCCAAATATTAATCTGTTTTGTTTGTAAACAAACTATCTTCTTTAACTCAACCACTACATAATCACTCACGCCTTCTACAAACACGCACGCACCTCATAACTACCGCACTGCGATGACGTCACAGGTCAAAGGTACGAGCTGTATCCCCGTCTAAAAGTGACCCGCTAGTTCATATATCTACGTAGCGTATCTTTTGAGACTCAAATATTGTTGTAATTTATTATTATTATTATGTTTAAACTTTATTCACAAATATACCAAGACATATACACACAGTTTATATCCTAGTGGAATTATTTTGTATTGCTATGACTACGGACCACAGAGATATTTATATACTATCCCAGAGGAAACATTATTCTCTTTTATGATTTGAAGCTTTTCTTTAAATACAAAGGGTAAACATTGTTTTTTTAGCCATTAAAAACTTTCGACAGATATGATGTTATTGGTCAAAGGTGATGGGTTGTATCGCTGTCTTCAATTATGCAAATTGAAGTTTGCAATACTATTACATTGAAGCCTGACCTATACCATGGGGAACAGACCATTTCATCGCCACCTTGAAGACTTTATTCACATTCACTGTGTGAACTACGTCGTTTGTTACACTGTGGAATTTAACTATTCTGTTTCCCCTCCAAAATAGTGTAAAAGGCATGTTCTTAAATGAAAGACGATCTGCTCAAAATCAATTTATTATAATTAAACATGAAAAATCCTTGTTGTGACCGAATACCTGACTGGGTCGGGAGCGACTAGCGACGACCGACCGATCAAATGTCGCCGCTAACGAGAAACACTCCACGAAACCACAGAGACGACAATAACAACAACTAATCGAAAAAACTAAGATCCAAACGAAAGCCAAATCGGAACCGTGACAGAGCAGAGTACGAAGCCAGATAACCAATGAATAGCGAAAGTAAACGGAGCGCAGTCAACACAAGACTGAGGAGCGAGCTTTTTTTTTTTTTTTTTTTTTTGCTCTACAGCCGAGCGAACGTACACAATGGACAAAACAGAAATTAAAATGAAAGGTGATAAAAGGCGCTTTTACAATAACAAGATGAAAAATTTGGGAGAAAGTTAAAAACTATGACAGCGGACAGAAACATACATGATCGTTAAAACAAGACAATGCCACGGTGGCTAAAAAAACACTCACTGCAGACGACGAGACAAAGACGGCGATATTGAGGTAAAAAACACTGAACACTGGTGTAAGCAAAGTTAAAAAACACTGGGCGATGATACACTATACACACGAAGCACTGAACACTTAAAACACAGCACTGTACTGACCCTGCATGGGAAGCGGGGGGAGGATGGAGAAGGCGCGGGGGAAGGGGAAGGAGGTGGGGGAAGGGAGAGTGGGAGAAACCGGAAGGAGCTCCTGGGGAGGTGGAGAAAGGAGGGGGTGAGCCAAGCGGGGGATGGGAGTGGGAGGGGAGGGGGAGGGGGAGGGAGGAGGCGGCGGCAATCCACAGAGAGGGGTCAAAGTTGGAAGGACGGATAGATGTCAGGACGGTTTTGGAGAACGTCGTCAGGGAGAGGTAGGTGGCGGAAGCCACCCTTGGAGAGGATTTAGAGGGAGTGGAGGTGAAGGGAGGGAGGGATGTGGCGGCAAAGGCGTGGCAGGGGCCCGGGATGCAGGAGGAGAGGAGATACCAGTGGGTTATGGGACTCTATCTTGCGGTGGATGTACTTGAGGCGGATGTGTTGCAGGAATTTGACCAGGTGTGGGAATGGGATGAGGTCATAGAGGATCCGCGTGGGGGAGGGGAGGCGGATGCGGTAGGCGAGGCGAAGGGCGTGGCGTTCGAGGATTTTGAGGGATTCATAATAGGAGGGGGGAGCGGATATCCAGGCGGGATGGAAGCAGCAAAGGACGGGACGCATGAGGGAACGGTAGGTATACAGGATGGTGGAAGGATTTAGTCTCCATGTCCGGCCGGAGAGGCATTTTAAGAGGTTTAGGCGGGAAAGGGCTTTTTGTCGGACGGTTTTGAGGTGAGGGTTCCAGGAAAGGTCTCTGTCGAGGGTTAATCCGAGGTAGCGGAGGGCCTTGGTTTGCCGGATGGGGCGACCATGGAGGGTGAGGTACAGGTCTCGGTGGCGAAAGGAAGGGGTGGTGCGACCTATGATGATTGCCTGGGATTTTGTAGGGTTTACAGTAAGGAGCCACTGGTTATACCAGGAGGAAAATTCGGAGAGATGGGACTGAAGGAGATGTTGGGAGCGAGCGAGGGACGGGGCAAGGGCAAGGAAGGCGGTGTCATCAGCATACTGAAGAAGATGGACAGGAGGCTGAAGTTGGGGCATATCTGCTGAATATAACAGATAGAGGAGGGGCGAAAGGACGGAGCCCTGGGGCACCCCGACAGAGGGGTAGAACAAATGGGAATTTTGGTTATTGACAGTGACATAGGATGGACGTTTGGAGAGGAAGGAAGCAATGAAACGGACGTAATTAATAGGAAGGGCGTAGGTTTGGAGCTTGAAAAGGAGACCGGAATGCCAGACACGGTCGTAGGCCTTCTCAATGTCGAGGTAGACGAGGATGGCGGCGCGACGGGAATTTACCTGGACGGAGAGAAGGTGAACAAGACGAAGGAGCTGGTCATCGACAGTGAAGGACGGCCAGAAGCCACATTGGGAAAGGGGAAGGAGTTGGTGTAGACGGAGGTGTTCGTGGATATGGCGTGACAGGATGGATTCAAGGACTTTGCTGAACACCAAGGTGAGACAGATGGGACGGTAGGAGGAGGCTTCAGAGGGCGGTTTGTCAGGTTTAAGAAACATTAGGATGCGGGAGGTTTTCCAGAGGTCTGGGTAGAAACCGGTGAAGAGGATGACATTGCACAGTGAAGCGAGGGCGGAATGGAAGGAGGGGGGACAGGCACGGAGGTGCCTGTGACTGGGAGCAGTGTTACGTTTTGTGCGGAGCGTGTGTACAATGTCTTGTGGTGTGATAGGTGTGTTGAGGTCTGCAGGGGGAATGTGGTCCAAATCTTGAAAGCCAGGGGCGAGCGGAGGGACTGAGGTATCGGTGCGCTCATGGACGTCAGGGAAACGGGAGTAGTCGAACCTGGGATTGTTGGGCAGGTCGAATATAGTGGAAAGGTGGTCAGCAAAAAGCTGTGCCTTACTGGCATTGTCAGGAAGAGGAAGGTTGTTATGGAGGAGAGGGTAAGCGGGGACTGAGTGACTGCCAGTAAGGCGGTGGAGGGCTTTCCAATATTTGGAGGAGTTGATGGGGAGTGTAGTATTAAGACGGGTGCATGTCTGTCGCCAATCCCGGCGTTTCTTCGCGTTCAAGAGGTTCCTGATGTGTTGTTGGAGTTGCCGGTGGCGGAGTGTCTCTCGATCACGGGTCCACAGGAAGGAACGGTACAGACGACGGGATTCTCGGAGCAGGAGGATGGCTTGTGGGAGGAGGGGGGGACGGTGAGGATGGATGGCTTTAGTGGGGATATGGGCTTCAACGGCGTCAGCAACAGTCCGGTGCAGGAAAGAGGAGGCATGGACGATATCATCAGGGGTATGGAGGGTGAGGGGGTGGCTAGCGACCGAGGTGTCAATGGAACGACGGTAGGCATCCCAGTCGGCGCAGGAGTAATCATGGACTAGGCGAGGAGGGGGTACGGGACGGGTGGCGCGGCCGGGATGGCCACGGGGGTTGAAGGTGAGGAGTACGGGGGCGTGGTCACTGCCGATGAGGTCAAGGACGTCCGCCTGCAGGCGTCCCAGGAGGTTAGGAGAGACAACGACAGCATCAGGAGTGGTATTGCTTTCAGGGCGTGTAGGACTCGGGAGGGGAACAAGGTCGCCCCGAAGCGTGGGTAGGAACTGATGCCACCGCTGGAGTTCGCCTGCAGAGCGGGAATGAAGGTTTAGGTCGGCGGCAATCACATAGGTCGTGAAGGAGTTGGATATGTGGGAAATGAAATCGTATGGGATGGGAACACGGGCGCGAATGTAAATGGTTGCCAGGGAAACGATGAGGGAAGGGAGGAAGAGCGTCAGGATGAGGTGTTCGGCAGGATTATTGACAGGGGGTTGTGGCCGGACAGGGTGGTGGTGGAGGTGGCCAATCGCCACTCCGCCTCGAGGCAGGGGGGGAGGAACGTCCGTGCGGTAAAGGGTGTAAGAAGTGGTAGAGACGGAGCGATGGGGTTGGAGGAAGGTTTCATTGAGGAGGAAGGCATCCACGCGGTGTTGGGAGAGGGTATGCATAAAGAGGGGTTTGTTGGCGGGGAGGGAGCGGATATTGTGGTAAAGGATACGATGGGGCGAGCCTGCCATAATAGGTACTACTGAGGGGGGAGGGTGGGGAGGGGGCGACGAGAAAGAGGTTAAGGGAAGTTAAACGAGGGTGGCGCCGCGGGAGAAGGTGATGTGGGAGTTGTTGCGGGAGAGTGTGGCAATTGTTTCCAATTGCCACACGGAACGGGCGGCGAGGACGATCTGTTGGAGGGAGTGTGGACGCTGGAATGGGTGGATATTCTGAATGACAGTGGTTACGAAGCGGATGACGTCCTCCACTGTGGGAGGGGGAAGCAGGGAATGGTTGGGGTGCATCGGAGGGTCAATGGGACGGACGGGAACTGTCAGCTCTGGGGAGGTGGGTTGAGGGCGAGCCTGACATTTATAGGAGTAGGTGGGGTGGGGGCCGCCACAGGTGTTGCAGGTGGGGGGAGAGGACAAATTGGGGCATTGCTTAAGGAAGTGGGACTGTTTGCAGTAGGGACAGGTGGGCGGGTTACGACATTTTTCGGTGAGGTGGTCGTTATAGGTGAGGCATTTGCCACACCTATAAGACTGGGGGGGGGGGGAGCGGGAAGGATCCACCTTGTAGTGGCGGTTGTAGATTACCGTCCCCTCAGTGCGGAGGCGGTCGATGGAGGCAGGATCTTCGGAGAAGACCCGCATGAGGTAGGTGGGGCCATGGTCATTGTTGATCCGCTTGGCGGATCGGATGTGGAGGTCAGGGATGGATTGGAGATGGGCCAACACCTCACCCTCTGTGATCACCGGGCTAAGCTTGGTGATCACGGCGGTGAGGGTGGGTGGGCGGCGAGGTGTTTGTGGTTGGGACTGGGATGGAGCGGCGGAGGTGATATGAGGCGTGAGGTGAGCATGCTCCCCAAACGTAATCCGGGGAGCGTGCCGGAGAAGATCTGTGTGGAAGGAGGGAGAGGGTGTTTTTATGAGGACGGAGTCCTTCCAAGGGATGAGTTGAAATGGAGGTGCTGAGGGGAAGTATTTATATATTTCACGGGACAGGTGGCGGTTGTCTAAAAACTGAGGGGCAGGGCGAGAAAGGATGCAGGTAAAAAGTTGAGGGGCCGAGGTGACAGAAGGTTGAGATGGGGGAATGGGGGAGGTGTCCATTGTCAGGCTGGGGGGGAGCAGAGCAGAGGCCGTGGTGGAGGGGGCTTTTTTGGAAGTGCTGGGAAGGGAATCCGCGCTGGTACGTTTGATTTGTTTTTCGGAATTGTTGAGGTGGGGATATACTGGGGAATGGGTCGGATTGGAACATGGCGGGGAACTGAAGGGCCAGACACGCGAAGTTCGGGAGCGGGCGGAGCCGAGGACTCCGCCACCGTGGCACGGCGGTGGACGATGGGAGCGGGGGGGGGGGCAGACAAAACAGGGAACTCGTGAGGGGCGGTGACTATGGTAACTGGGGGAGGCGGGGGAGGCAGTGGAGCATCAGGGGCGGGGGAAGTGGCGGAGAGGAGGACATTTAAGGGGACGGTGGTGCGAGGAAGAGATGAGGGGCTCCACGTGATCGTGGTGGAGTGAAGAGAGGGTGGTGGTGACGGGGGGCAAAGTCATAGTGGGGACGAAGGTCGGTTGCGGAGACGCCGGTTGTGGAAGGGGTGGAGGGGGCGTGGAGGATGAAGAGGTTGACGACGATGATGGTGGATATATATACATGTGGCGTCTGTTCGGAAAGAACAGACGTCACATTCTGATCCAGCAGCTGTTATTATTTAATATTCATGGAATATATGACTTCAACTGCTATTGGGCAAAGCTGGGAATTTGTATCTGACGGGAGGCGTGCATGGGTAGTCCTTGCAGGTGCGGTGATCACTGTGTCCCCAGTGGTGTAGGGGTCAGCGCAACTGCCTAGAAAGCAGGAGACCCGGGTTCGAATCCCGGCTGGGTACACATTTTCAGCTTTGCCCAATAGCAGTTGAAGTCATATATTCCATGAATATTAGATGATGGTGGAGGTGGTGGCGACGCCATGATTACCGCAGCTGCAAGGGACAGTCCAAGCGGCGTAGGCGACGGCGAAGGCCGCGGCGACGGCGGCGGCGGCTGGAGACGGGCACGGAGCGACGGCGGCGGCGGCTGCTACGGCGAGGGCGGCGGCGAGGGCGGCTGGAGACGGGCACGGAGCGGCGGCGGCGGCGAACCGATCCCCCGGGCTGGACCGGGGCGACGGGGCGGCGAGCAGGTCCGGCAGGGCCTCCAGGCAGGGCTGGGCGGCGACAGCGACAGCGGCAGCGGCAAGCAGCAGGGCCTCGTGACACCGGTACGGCGATGAGTAGCACGACTAGCAGCAGGGACGACGGCAGACCTGGAAGCAGATCGGACGAACGTTACAAACAACGTCACGCGGTGGTGCCTGCTACCAGGCGGGAATGTGGAGGAGCGAGCTTTTTTTTTTTTTTTTTTTTTCTTTATTGTATTTCTACACCAGCGATTACACCAGTAGGCTGGCAGCAGCTCCAGAGGCTGCTCTTCAGCCGAGAGAATAAAATACATTGATGAGATGAAATTTAAAATACATGACAGGCGAAGAATCAACGGAGGAACAATGACACATACATGGCGGCAATTGGAGGTACAAACAGTTGACAGGTGAACAAAAACCGGATGTAATCAGTTAAAAACGAGGAGCCACGGTGACTTAAAAAGCACACGTTGGACGACAAGAACACAGGACGGCGAGTACACGGAGACACTAAGTAAAATACACGGTGCGACGCTTGCTTGGTTGCGGTGGACGCAGTTAAAAAACACACACTTCACTGTAGCACAATACACAACACTTGACGTAGCACTTGTAAAACTGTCGGTCCAGGACCCCGATAAAAAGGGGGCGGAGCAAAGCGTGGGGGAGAGGGGAGAAAAAAAAAACGGCGGTGAAGAAAAGGGGGGCGGCAGGGAAGAGCCGTAGGGACTCCAGGTCAGGGAGGGGGGTAGCCAAGCGGGGGAGCGGGGAGCGAGCTGTGGCTCCGGCCCTATATAGTGCGGCGCGGTAGGCGCGCCACGGCGTGCAGCGCTCTAGTGGCGATGGCAGCGCTAGTAGGTTGTGCGCGCCGCCTAACGGCTGCTGTCATAGTCCATGTGGTCTGGCGGGCTCTCAAACATGTCGTTCTGGGATACCAGAATCCTATCTTGAGACAAAATGACATTTCCTATCATGTAAAACAGATAATGGCATTCAAACAATCTTTTACAAATGTTAAAATATTGAGACACAAAAATGACTGGCTGGGTCAAAGGTCGGAAGTTTTGCAAAACAGAATGCTATTAGATTGCCTACACAGGGGCTTGAAATTATCGTTACCCCTAAGCTCCCCAGAGTAAATAGGCATATCTCAAAAGAATAAATTAAGGGGGAGAATCCAACAAGTCTGATTCATATAACCCCCAGCAAGTGCGTCACCTTACCCACACAGATGATTAGTGACGGTAGCGTCTCAGGCTCGGAGGCAGCAGGCGGTGGGAGCGGATGAGCTGAAATTTTTATCTGACCGTAATTGCTGCGACCTGTTAAGCAGGATCGACATGTAACTTAACACAGCGTCACAGCATCGGCGTCGCTAGGCAGTTGCTGTGCGATTCTATCATGCTAGCAGACTAATCAATATTTTGAATAAGTGACACAAAGGCCACTTGGCACAAATCGATCAGTCACTTGCGTAATAAGATCTGTAAAAACAGTGCCAGATTCGCAAAGGCACGAATGCTCAAATAGAGACTTCTAGCAAAACGAAAACTAAACTGTGACCGCTCACAGCGTAACCACCGGACAGTGTAACGTCCGTGAAGTAAACACAAGTTCTACAAGGTCCGAATCTTCGGAATCAAACACAAGTCTAACCAGAGGACCGTTTAAGACGATGTCCTCCCCGCGAATCTAAACGGAGTCTTGCGTGTCTCCCGAGGTCCGTACACTTTGGACGCTCACACAGGAGTCTCTGGAGCTCCGTACAGTTCGGACGCTCTAACAGGAGTCTCCCGAGCCTCCTCGCGCTCTGCCGCAGCTCACGGCAAGTGCTGGGCGGCCACACCCACGCGCAAAAGACGCACCAATCTCTGCTAACGGCTAATAGTCAAACCAATCGGATGGCGTAGCGCCGTTGACAAATTGTTTAGCTGTCATACTAAAATAATTTGCCGAATCAAGACGCGTTTTCTGCGGCTGCCAAGAGGCTCCGTCCACGCCACCAAAGCTTCCCGCGGATTTCACCGTTCCCAGGGTGAATGCCCTGCAAGGAAATTCACTTTGCTCCTAGCTATGGTCACACGACCTGAAAATGTTAACGTTGTGCTATATATACAGCCGCTGGAGCCAAACCCCTGGGGTGCCAGACGAGCAGAAAGCTTTCCTGTCAACCTAAACATTCGTCATTCTATGTTCAAACTCTGCTGCCTTGAAGGAAGTTTTTTAGATAACGTCCAAGGGCAGTACGTCTCCATAAACAGCCCGGGGCCCAGAGCACTCTGCTATTGTTTGTATCCTGCAAATTCCTCTCTTGCGGAACGGCCGAATAACTAAAAAGGCAGTCCCCGCTAACGCCCTCCGTAAACCGCAGTCCAGCATTGTGTAAAGCGTCCCACACACTTGAAAAAATTCTGCCAGGTATACTCCGACGGACGGACGTAGCGTCGGCGCCGAGCAGGTCAAGCCAGCCCCTCTCGTCCTTCCCCGAAGGCAAGCGAAAGTTGGTGGGAGGTGGAGACCTCCAAGAGCTTCTCTGCTCTGCGCGGCCTGACCGTACCCAACACGGAAAACTACTTCTTAGCAGCCAAGCTGTGGCAATAAACATTAAAATCCCGAAATTTTATATAAACATAGAATGTACTACAATCCCAGGAGCCCATCGCCCCTGATGTGTCCCCAAAAGCACAGAAATCAAAATAAAGAAAGATCTACATACTTAAATAATTAGCGTAAAGAGAAAGATACAGTATCACAAGGTTAGTATGAAAAATAGACTAATTACAGTCCCCGTCTCACAACTGAATTTCCTAAGACACAACCAAATTGTCACCTTTCAGCGTAATGTATATCTAGGGCTATGTGACGCATGAGTCATTCACTACAACTTACATTCCAAGGCTTAAGTCCTGGTTGAAATAACATGGATGGATACGATGTTATGGGCGCACGACAACTAGGTCTTTGGCGTCCATACAATTAGGCGATACGTGTGACCTGAATAAAATGAAATGAACACAAACAGGGAACTAAACAAACAAATGTTCGTAGAACCTATGGGACTTAACTATGGGTTCATCAGTCCCTAAGCTTACAAACTACTTATGAACTAGCTAAGACTAAGGACGGCACAAATATCCATGCCCGAGAGGGGATTCGAACCCCCGCCCGTAGTGGCCGTGTAGACCGTGACTGGAGCGCCTCAGTCCCCTCGGCCACCGCGGCCGGCACAAATAGGGAACAGAAAGGAATGTAACCAAACTAGCCTAACGATAATTAGAAAGAAGGAAAGACCCAACCAAACATGGCAAGATAGTAATAGATGGTGATCGTCGAAAGTTTACAGTCTTAGACGTATTCAAAATGCCGTGCCAGAGGAATGGTGCGCTAGCCATTCGTTAACGTCGTTAAACCTCCAGCGTAAAAGCTTAGGCCAGAGTCCGGAAAGTTCACAGAAATTGAAAACTTTCGTCACACTCGCCTCGTCATCAGCTAAAACAGAGAGCAGGGGACCACAAAGAGCCACCGCTACCCTAGCAGTACGGTAGGAAATACATTCCAGTAAAATGTGGCGTACAGTGATTTGCACACCACAAGCATCGCAAATCGGAGGGTCCTCTCGACGGAGTGAATAGCCATGTGTCAGAGGATAATGCCCGATCCAGAGACGTGTCAAGGCCACTTCATGCTGCCTCGAGGACTAACAGGATGTTGAAATAACAATGTGGATAGGTTGTACGTGACTGTTACGGCGATCACTGAACCTGAGGGAGGCGCCAAAGAAAATAATATTCAAACAACAGAGATATTCTGCCACAGCCTTAAATGAAAACGACAGGTATCTTCAGGAAATACATGAATATATTGTAATCATCTCAACTTACTCAGAATTTGTAATCACTTATATCGCTAAATACCTCATTTTTGTAAACTGTGTAATTATGATCAAGATGAGCATACATTATAGTCTGATATGTGATTGTGTGGAGGTGTGTGTTACTTTTTTTCTTTATGAACACGATGACAAAATTTAAGAACCGCTGACTATCGTGTAGAGACTAAGTCTATACGATACATTTGTGTGCATGCTCAATTAGTGTGCTGCAGCTCACAGATGTGTCTCACACAGGGAGCATCCCAGGGTGCCCCTGATAGCTACAAACCCAAAAATCATTTCTTAGTTTTCGGGAAGGTGTGTAGTTTTTTCCAAGACCACACTTTATTTGTGGTGATAAAATTTACATTTTCCATTAAACGTGTGGCGATTCTACTAAGAATACTGCCAAGACTAAAGAAATAGGAATTCAGGCTATACTTGACAGCCCTTACGTTTTTGTAGGAGCTACTTAGTACGGAGAAGAATGACACTCTTCAAGCAGGTTGTGGATGGCTTATGGTAGAAACTATTTGTTATTTCTTTCAATAATATTTGAGGACTGTTTGCAGCCCGGTGATAGTCTTTAAAGTGAGTTGTTGTGTATTCCCTGGTATTGACATTCCAACTTAGATTTTCCAGTGTTAAAATTACTTTGAGATTGACATTTTGCAGCAAGTCTATTGGAAGGGGCCAGACACAATCAGACATTAGTCCTTTCTGAAGTACTGTGTTTTGAGGTTAAGAGCAGAGCCTTGCTTAGTGTGGCTGGGTTAATGTGACAATGCTGTTCCTGCGACTGCAATTTGTCAATTTCAAAGTAATTTTAATTGGTGTATGGCTTTATGTATCAGGATATGAAAAGAAACACAGACATGAATTATTTATTACCTTTATTAAAAGTCCAGGTCAGATTAATTTTTGCTGTGAGTGTGATCATTATTAACACTTCCTTTTCAGTGTGACTTTGTGTATCTGCAACATTTGACTTCTCAGCAGTTTGCTTTCCAAAACCTCTTTTTGGTCGCGTGTACTTTTAGAATCTTGGTGCACCTTTTCATACATGGTACCTTACGGAATATCCTTATGGTAGTCAAAAGTCTGAAAATTTTATTCAAATGTTCTACCTGTTTGTCCAGTGTAGCAATCATTTTAATACTTAATTTTGGAGACATTTCATGGCTTTCCAAGGCATGTAATTTATCCATAATTTGTTTTTGTTTCACAGTGAGCCCCCTTCATCACCATCATCATCTTTTTTTAAGTGAGAGAATGTCAGGTACTTCCACTGTAGCACTGCTTTCAGGGTATTTCTTCGTGTTTAATAAATAGTGCCTTCCTAGTGTTTACAGTAAATCTAATAATGGAAAGTCCAGGTTAGAATTGACAGTATAGTAATAAGGACAGTTACAACTCACCGCAAAGAAGTCAGAACAAGCTGCAGCAGGCACATAAAAAAAGACACGCACATACGACACTTCAGCTATCAACTATGTCCTTCTTCAGAAAATAGAACAGTCACGCTCCCACCCCTCATAAAGTGGTGTTCCGTCACCCTCCAAACCTCCGTAACGTCCTAGTCCACCGCTATGCCATCCCGAAACCCAGCCCACTGCAAGACCTGTCCAATCCAACCACCCAGCACTTCCTATTACAGTCCTGTCACAGGCTTATCCTAGCCTATCAGAGGCTGCGCCACCTGTGAAAGCAACCATGTAATTTACCAACTGTGCTTCAATCACTGTGCAGTTTTCTATATTGGCATGACCACTAGCCAGCTGTCCATTAGGATGAATGGCCACCGCCAAACTGTGGCCAAAAACAAGGTGGATCACTCTGTGCTGGCCGCGGTGGCCGAGGGGCCCGAGGCGCTCCAGTCACGGTCTGCACGACCACTACGGTCGGGGGTGCACCGTGTGGAGAACATGTCCTGAGAAAGCTGTGAAGCTGGAAACAGCAAAGAAGAAGATGTACTTGTTGATCCAAGTGGATTAGGCATGCATCAGGCATGATATGGTCTGAAGTGAAAACCAGGCGGTGGTTGCATTGGCACAGCCATTGTAACTGTCGAACGGTGGCATGATGTGAAAAACCAGTGCAGAAGTCACGAAATGCACCCCAAACAAATGAAAAGACATGATGTTGAACACTAGGAGCCACCACTATGGGATTTACAAGGTTGTATTGCCTAAATAAATAGCACACTCATATAAAGACTGAACTTTATTGTTCACAGTACAGCAGGCAAGAACAAACTGACTATTTAAAACATGGTAGTGGCTTTGGTAGAGAAGCCTCCATAGAGGGCGACTTAAAGACGAAAAAGTTTAACTTACATATATGTGGGCAAGGTGAATTTGTATCTGATGGGAGGTGTGCTTGAGTAATTCGTGCAGGTGTGGTGTGCGCTGTGCTCTCAGTGGTGTATGGGTCAGTGGAGCTGCCTAGAAAGCAGAAGACCTGGGTTCAAGTTCCGGCTGGGTACACATTTTTAAATTTACCCATTCACAGTTAATGTCATACATTCTGTGAAAATGACATGAAAAAGTGTTTGTGAAGATAGATCGATCTTTAGTTATGCCGCCACAACGGTATTGAAATAAATGTCAGATATACATATAATTAATTGAAATTACTTGATTCTACCTTTCCTTGGCACTGTATACCAGGGAAGCAGATTACACGCTGCACGGCCCCTACGGTCGGGGGTTCGAATCCCCCCTCGGGCATGGATATTTGTGCCGTCCTTAGTATTAGTTAGTTCATAAGTAGTTTGTAAGTTTAGGGACTGATGACTCTGTAGTTAAGTCCCACAGCTATACAAACATTTTTTTTGAACCACCCTGAGGCACAGCATATGCTTGATTTGAATGGCTGGGCCATCTGGATCCTGCCACCTACCACCTGCTTTTCTGAACTGCACAGTTGAGAGTTATCCCTACAGTACATTCTCCTATCCCGAAATCGTCCAGGCCTCTACTTACGATAACAATCTTCTTTTGTGGTCTTAAATGTCTTTTATCACAAAAAGTTTTTAAATATTATTTTAATTAATTGAATCATCATTATTCAGAGTTTGGATTACAGCAATAAATTTCGAAATTCAGGTTATTGTGTTGATAGCAGTGGCGCATCAAGAGGGGCTAAATACGGCTCTGCATGTATTAACTAAGATAACGCTTCCATTATACTATTCATAGTATCAACTGCATTCAAATTTCATTACCACTTATTGAATATATTCGTGCCTTGCTCATGTTTAATTCGGCATTTATAACCTTATCCTTAAGTGGTGTAAGTTCCTCTTTTTAAATTCGTTAACCTATCTACATTGTTAAATCAATTAACATTCCACAATCCGACGTGCAGAACACGAAAATTGTCTTCTTCTGCTGAAGTTTTGCTCAGTAGTATGTTAAATCTGTCGCGCTACGGTGCTGCGAAAGATTCCAACTCAGCCCGTGATAGTTGCAATGGCTGCTCACAGATGGCAGGTGCTTTTCGATCCGTCACGGCCAGCTGTGCGCGGGCTGTCTTCTCATGTTCGATTGCGGTAGAGATGGGGAAAACCGAGAACTGAGAAGAATCGAGAACTCCGTCCTCGAGAGCCAAAAGGAATCGAATAGTATACCGAGTCCGAACCGAGAACTGCCTCCTCTCCCAAAATAAAGAAGAAAAAACAGACTAGCGTTCATTCAAATAATAATAATAACAATAATTTTACTTCTACAGATGCACCTGACACCATGTATTTTTCTGTAAGTCGTAAACGCTGTTTGTAGGCCTAAAAATATTTTGTGGAGCACATCACGGTACTGAACCGTGCTCTTCACCATAAGAGTTGCTGACGCTGTACCGAAGCCCAAACACGTGCTTAGCTCAATAATTATTGCACAGACAGGGACCAAAAGACCGTTACGTTTCCGGCGGCTTCTACTCGTATTTTCGAGCCAACCACTGAGATCGCTGAGCGCGCGGTTTCTTCCCGTCGGAGGTTCGAGTCCTCCGTAGGGCATGGGTGAGTCTGTGTGTGTGTGTGTTGTCCTTAGGTTAGTTTAAGTAGTTTGTAAGCCTAGGGAGTGATAAGCACAGTATTTAAGTCCCATATATTTACAAACATTTTAACCTTTGAAGATTGCTGCTGCTGCTCCTTAAAGAAATACATTTATTTCACTACATTTTGTTATTCAAAGTAATTTATCTGTTTGAATTTTCATAATCACTTTGTATAACTAAAGGAACATTTCGTTACATAACTCTATGCATTTAATGTTGTAAGTATATCGTAATAGCTCCGCTTCATGATATTACCAGCAGGTAATTGCTTACTTATATGAAATGATAATGCTGAGCCGCGGGGGAGTAGCCGAGCGGTCTAAAGCACCTCGCTGCGGAGCGCGCGTTTGCTCGCCGTGGAGGTTCGAGTCCTCCCTGGGGCATGGGTGTGTGTGTTTGTCTGTAGGTTAGTTTACCTAGGTTTAAGTAGCTTGTAAGCTACGGACTGATGACCACGCAGTTTGGTCCGATAGATTTACAGACATTTGAACATTTTTGAATATTTGATAATGCTGAAACTCGCTATTCACGTATATGGCGCCATCACGACACTTCTGTCATCGAACTCTTGCAGTGCGAACGACTTGGGGCTCGTCACATCACGCGACATTGGAAAATAATTTAAAAAAATAGAGACGACGGTAAAACCTGACAGAAGTCATATTGCTCACAACTCACTAGTCTAATTCACGGAAAACAACCGAGTAGCGAATTACAAAATGTGTCAAAAAAGGGAGTAAATGATAATGCGCTCATACACACGGTCAGAAAGGTTCAGGCACGCTTTGTACAGCATCGCAAAATTATCAAATATCTCTTCTGACCGCAAAATTGCCATGTCGCATCATAATCGAATAGCTACGGGTAGTTTTAGAGAACAGAGTGAAGACCAAATTTAAGCTAATGGCTTCGAATTAATTGGTGCATGTTTTGGTAGAAGAATGGATAACATTCTGTTGTAAACTATAAAAACAATTTACGAATCCTTTTCTCGAAGAGTTCCAGCTGTTCTCAAAGCTAGTGGTCGGGCAACTCGTTACTAATAAATAAATATTGTGACTGTGTTATATGTTGATATTATTTTGTCCATCGATGTACCTGTGGCAAGTTTCATAGCGATCGCTCAAACGGTTTCAATCTCTATTATAAGGTATCCTCTGCCACGCCACATACAGTTGCTTGCGAAATCTTGAGTATTAACAACGTGTATTAGCTACTAGCTTAAACCCGCGGCTCCGCTCGCGTGTTTGTTGATTATGATAGATAATGCATAAAACGTCAAATCGTTTTTTTAAGGAAATGTATTGAAAGAAATTTATTTTTCACTGCTTTATTTATTTATTCTTATATATCCTTATTATTTGTATGCTTATCCTTACAGAGAAAACGCTGAAGACATTGTAGCACGCATAGACCAAAGATATGGTCTGTGGCATAACGTTTCGCTGTATGTAACCTCCTCGCTATAGAGTCGCAAACGTCATCGTTGGCCTTCAGTTCGAATTTTTTTATAATTTGACGACTTTCAACCACCATATCTTCCACCTGGAACTGCTATGGTGTACAACGGGAGACTTCGGACAACAATTACACTCTGACCATTGCGTTCTGTAGTTTTCGCTGCAGAGCGAAATATTAACACACACACACACGTAGAATTTTATATATACCGATAACTTTTCATCCCAATATCCTCAACCCTTTCATCATTATCAACCCTCAAGCAACAATGCAACCAATAAAATCATTTTCAAAGAGTAAATGTAATTTTCAAAGAGTAATTATTGTTCCGCATTTCACGTTATATTCTTCAAATAACTAAATATCTATCAGATCGCTATAAAACCGCGCCTAAAACCTTCCTCAGGTATAAATTAGTAACTGTACAAAATATTTAAGTCTCTGCGTCTTGTCGTTCGGACGTGATAAACGTACACCGAACAGACATTCACATTTATAGATTACCTTTCTCAGATTTCATCCAAATCCGTACATACATTTCAGTGTTATAGCGAAACAAATACACACACAAAAATTTGCATTTATAATAAATATAAGGATGTTTTAAAATGTATTTTAATTAAACGTTATAATTTGTTTGACAAGTGAATAAATCAGCGACGATGCCGTACTAAAAGGTGGCAGCCACAAAAATGAAACAAATACAAATCTGAAAACAGAAAACTTTCTTTTTCCTCAACAGAAACGAATACCCGAATCGAGAACTGAGGAGCAAGAATTAAGAAGCGAGAAACATAAAGCGAGATCTAAGAATCGAGAACCAATGCAGCAATAACCGAGAATTTCGTAGCGGAACTTGAAAACTGAAAAATTTTCTGCGGTAAAGGTCAAACAGTTTAAACATTAATTCTTGTTTCATCATGAGCAAACTAACGCAAATTAGGATTACCTAAAAATCAACTCGCTAAAGCTCAGAAATGGCTTGAGCGACCACGTCTTGAGTATTGCTCAAGTGTTTGGGACCCGCAGCAGATCAGTTTAAAGGAAGACATATAAGCAGTTCAGAGGCGAGCAGCTAGGTTTGTTACTGGTAGGTTCGACAAATGCGCGAGTATGACGGAAATGCTCCGGCAACTCAACTGGGGATCGCTGGAGGAAAGACGACGTTATTTTCGTGAATTTCTGTTGAGGAAATTTAGAGGTCCGTAATTTGAAGCTGAGTGTAGTACGATCTTGCTGCCGCCTACTTACATTCCGCGTAAAGATCACAAAGACAAGATAAGAGAAATTAGGGCTCGTACGAAGGCATATAGGCATTCTTTTTTTCCTCGTTCAATTTGGGAGTGGAATAGGAAAGGAAATGCCTAGTAGTAGTACAGTGTACCCTCCGACACGCACCTTACGGTGGATTGCGGAGTATGTGTGTAGATGTAGACCTACAGTTTCACGTGGATTTCGAACCACGGTGCTACTCGATATTTTTCACATCAGAAACATTACCTACAATTTTATTCCGATCTTGATGGAATTTTGCAAACTCGACCTTCAAAACAAGTACGCAAATTTTCGTTCAGTGCATGGCGGATCGTACTTCACTCCACCCTTCGATACCGTTTGAAATTTTTTGTAGATATAAGATATGTAATGTAATATATAAATCAGAGTGTCCGTATATTTGTACGTGTTGCATAGAAATCTACAATTTTGTTCCAATCTTTATGAAATTTTGCACACGTAAGCTTGTATCCATGAGAACGGTCGCCTAAGTGTAAGAATCACGTACGATACATAGTTCACGAGATATGACGTCATAAACAATGAGATGCGCAGAAAACTGCTGCATTTAGCGACAATACTGCTCATTTTCTCCTAAGCCACTCGACCGATTTCAACGAAATTTGGTACAAATATTCCTTGTCATGAGGTACAATTACTGCAGGGTTAATAATCATGTACGACACATGGTTCAAAAGATATTACGTTATAACCAATAGAAATCGCAAAAAATGCCATATAATGCAGCGAGAATTTCGAAATACGCTGTATGAGAATGACAGTACTTAGCGACTTGCAACAAACTTTAAACATAATTTCAAACGTTTATTAAACTTTTTCTCGCTGGCAACCATTGTAAAATGATGAAAGGAAAAAAGTTCCTCGCTTACTACTTTTCCGCTGTTTATGGAGTAAAACTACGGCTCTCGGTATGACGTTACAATTTATACTTTGAACACTACAAATTGTAGAGACAGAAAATTTTACAGACAGTATACACGCATATAGCTGAATGTAGTTCCTAAATTGTATCACATTCCGACGCGTAGTTCATGAGATATGAGCACATAAACAGTAACTTTCACGGAAAACTCCCCATCACGCACCAAGTTTTAATCTGTTACTTCTTTACTACTAATTGTATTCTCAAGAGATTTTACAGACATACAGCCCTTATACAAATGAACAAATAAATAAATACCCGGGCAACGCCGGGTTTTCAGCTAGTTACTCATATACAATAGAGAGAGGTGATTAACAGAGATAGAAAGGACAAGGGGTCTGGGAGAGAGTGAGTGAATATAATGAAAGAGACAGGGGGATGGGTGGGTTAATAGAACTGGGAAGATGAGGAGGAGGAGGAGGAGGTGGAGGAGGAGAAGAAGAAGAAGCAAATATGAGGAGGCATAGGAAGACAAGGAGATGGTCAGAGAGAGAGAGAGAGAGAGAGAGAGAGAGAGAGAGAGAGAGAGAGAGAGAGAGAGAAGCAGGTAGGGATAAGTACTAACAAAATATTGGAATGAGAGTACGAGGGTATGGATATCTCTTCTGAAGAGCATGTTGCAAGATATCCCAGACATCCTCAATGATTTTTCATGTCTGGAGAGTTTGGTGATCCAGGGTTGTGTTCCTGGAGCCACCCTGTAGCAATTCTCGACGTATGGGGTGTCGCATTTTCCTGCTCGAATTGCCCATGTTTGTCGGAATGCAGAATGGACATGAATGGATGGCACGGTGCGTACTTATGCGTCACTTGTCAGAATCGTTTCTAGATGTATCATAGGGCACATATTAGCCGCGGCGGATTAGCCGTGCGCGCTGGGGTGTCGTGCTGCGGTGCGCGCGGCCGTTGGCCGTCGAGGGTTAGAGTCCCCCCTCGCGTATGGGTGTTTGTGTTGTCTGTAGGCACAGAGTAACATATACAGAGAAGCAGCCCACCGTAAACCACTGTCCTACGCTCCCCTCGTAGTTCCGTAAGATGCTAGCAGGTGTCAGGCGGTTCGCTGGCTTAGGGTGCCTCTCGCACGTGAGAGGGTAGCGTGGAGGGGAGGCTGAGGGGAGAACTCGTGCCGCCTGCCACGAGGCCACGGCTGTGTCCGGCGTGCCGGCGTTTGAGGGGAGGTGGTGGTGGGGACAGCCGCTACCTGCCGCCTGCTCTGGCCAGTTTAAAGGGCTGCTTCTGACCGCAGCGCCATCATGGGACATCTTACGGAACTGCTGGAAACACTCCCTCCCCGTTCCCCGGAGAGTAGGACCGGGCCCTTACGGAGGTTTCCCGTCTGTATATATTTGTCTGTGCTGTAGGTCAGTTTATCTTAGTTTCAGTAGTTTGTGAGCTACGAACTAATAACCACGCCGTTGAGTTCGATAGATTTACAAATATCTAAACATTTTCGACCCATATTACTCCAACTACACATATCCAACAACATTACAGAGCCACCAACAGTCTGCTGGCATGAAGGGTTCATTGATTCATGAGTTTGTCTCCATACCTGTACCGTCGATCCGCTCGATACAAATGGAAAAAAGAGACTTTGTTTACAAGATAAATCAAACAAAGTGAATTCCGTAAACTCAACAAAATACCTAGGAATTACTATTACTTCATATTTTATCTGTAAAGGACACGTAGATAATGTCGTGGGAAAGGTGAACCAGAGACTGCGTTTTATTGGCAGAACCCTTAAAACATGCAAAAGAACTACGAAAGAAATTGCATACACTACGCTTGTCCGTCCATTTTTTGGAGTATTGCTGCCCAGTGTGGTATCCTTATCAGATGGTTTGACGGAGGACATCGAAAGAGACCAAAGAAGGGCAGCTCGTTTCGTATGGTCACGATACAGGGGTGACAGCGTTACGGAAATGATACAGGATCTGGGATGGAAATCATTACAACACTGGCGTATATCGCTGCGGCGTGGGCTACTTATGAAACTATAATCGTCAACATTCTGCTCCGAATGCGAAAATATATTGTTGACGCCCACTTACATAGGTATAAATGATCATCAGAATAAAATACGAGAAATCAGAGCTCTAACGGAGAGATTCAGGTGTTCTTTCTTCCCGCGCGCAATTCGAGAAGCCGGCCGCGGTGGCCGAGGAGACTGAGGCGCTCCAGTCACGGTCTGTACAGCCACTACGGGCGGGGATTCCAATACTCCCTCGGGCATGGATATTTGTGCCGTCCTTAGTGTTAGCTAGTTCATAAGTAGTTTGTAAGTTTAGGGACTGATGACCCCGTAGTTAAGTCCCATAAGCTATACAAACATTTTTGCAATTTGTGAATGGAATGGGAGATAAATAGTATAATGGTGGTGCGATGAACCCTCTGCCAGGCACTTAAATATGATTTGCAGAATATCCCATGTAGATGTAGCTGTAGATGTAGACAACATATTTCCACTCATCAACAGCCCAATGTCGGCGTTGCCGGCGAGGCGAAAAGCTTCGTGTTGTGGAGTCAGCAAGGGTACACGAGTGATCGATGAGGTTCTATTGAATGGTTTGCGCTGCTGTCACGTTGGAAGATTCTCTTCAGTCGTCGTTGGTCGCGTTCTTGCAGGAACTTTTTCCGGCCGCAGCGATGCCGGAGACTTGAAGTTTTATGGGATTCCCGATATTCACGCTGCACCCGTGGAATGGTCGCACGGGAGAATACTCAGCTCATCTCTACCTCGGAGATGCTGTGTCCCGTTTCTCGTGCGTCGACTATAACACCACGTTCAAACTCACTTAAATTGTGATAAACTGCCATTGTAGCGGCGGTAACCGATCTACCTGCCTCGTATAGGCGTTGCGCCGTCCTCTGAGTGTTTACATCTCTCTGTGCTTGCATTCACGTGCCTATTCCAGTTTCTTTGGCTCTTCACTGTATTACAAAGTTTATTTTTACTACACACTTAACTTGTGTATTGTGCGTATTAATGAACTTTTGTATCACTGCTAGTTTGGGAGCTACAACCCTTCAAAGTTTCAGGGGCAGATACCACACCCTGTACATAATACATGGCTGTGTGGTGGGTGATGCATGTTATGGCGGTGGGAAGTTGATTTACATGAGATGTTCAAATGTGTGTCCATGTTCCTCAATGCATAGTGCAATGCACCGTCGAAAGGATCTGTGGACGAGATGTAACATCGCAGGTGTGACGGAGCGACATGCGTTCTCGATGCGCCGTTTTAGATCATCTGGGGATGTGGGCTCAGTGACATAAACACGATCCTTTAGATATCCCCACAAAAAGAAATCTACTGGTGTTAAATTGGGCGACCTTGCGGGCCATGAATGAGGACCATGGCGCCCCAACCATCTTCCTGCAAACCTGTTGTTTAGTTCTTCCATAACAGCACGAGCAGAATGGGCTGGGTGAAATGTTCAAATGTTTGTTAAGCTTATGGGACTTAACTACGGGGTCATCAGTCCCTAAACTTACAAACTACTTATGAACTACTTACGAACTAGGACGTCACAAATATCTATGCCCGAGGGGGGATTCGAACCCCCGACCGTAGTGGCCGTGCTGACCGTGACTGGAGCGCCTCAGTCACCTCGGCCACCGCGGCCGGCGGGCTGGGTGACCATCGTGCTGCATCCACATATAGACTGTTGTGTGTAGATGCACATGTTCAAGGAGACCACCCAAACTGTCGGCTTTAAAAGCGCGATATAACTCACCTGTCAGAGTACCTGGGACGTAGTGTGGATCCCCCAGTAGTGCATGTTATAGCGATTCACTGCACCATAATTTGTGAACGTGGACTAATAAGAGAACATAACACTTTGTAAAGACTCCAGCGTGAAATTACACATGGCCCACTCACAGAATGTCACTCTTGCACGGAAATCGTTCCCATGCATCTTCTGGGTCAGTGACAGGCGGTACGGGGGAAACCTGTGGCCGTGTACTATACGCCACACTGATGTGAGACTGACACCAGCGACTGCAACAACGGCTCGTAAACTGACATGAGGATCGTGGTGTAGTGCAGCTAAAACAAACACCTCCGTCTCCTCACTTCTTGCAGGTCTTCGTCTGTTACTACGGCGCATTACCAAGCTGCCTGTTTCCCGAAGTCGTTGTTCGGCACGTAAGAACGTAATGGCTGCCGGGGCTGTTCGCCTAGGATATCTCACGGCATTCGCCGTGTCTGCTTCAGTGGCATCTTGTAGGCACTCGCCGAGGATCAGCAACATGTCAACGTACTCGTTGTTCGTGTATTCCATCGTCATCCGATGTCAGTAAATGTGGTATATTGAGCCCCGGTTGTTTGTGTGTGTCCAACTGTCGGGTATACGGCCGTGTGGGGCAGTCTAACAGCGCATCGAGGAAGCTTCTCGCTCCGTGACACCGGCGACGTTACAACTCGGCCGCACCACATTTAGAAGGCGCATTGCATTATGCGCAGCGTTTGTGGCATCTGCCCCTGAAAATTTGAAGGGTTGTAGCTCCCAGACTAACAGTGATAGGTATGTAGTTTAAATTGATTTGGACGCAGCTGGTTTCAACGATTCCAATGCACGATAGAAAAAAACTATTGTTCCATTTAAAAATTATATCTTTGTGGTGTAACTCTTTGTAAAATGATACAATAAGCTATGTTCATAGCTCTGCAGAAAGTGTAACATTTCTTATGTTGACCTATTGCATTAAAATTTCCCGTCACATTATTTTATAAGTTACAGAGGCAAATACACTTAGTGAAACACCCTGTATATTATATTGTCAGTTGGTTGTATAGATTTTTTGTACGCCCAGCCCAAGTAATGTGTTTTAATAAGGTATCCGATATTTTCTTTTCACTCAACACATTTTGTAGCCATGTTTTTCGTAGTTTCTATGTCAGTTGACAGTGCATAGGGCGCAAGATGATGATGTTACATAAATTCATTCAAATAATATTTAAGTTTAACACTGCGCCATCTGGCGGCTATTGGACCTAATTTACGTATTACGGTGTTCCTTCCTCCTCGCAATAGTTTGGCATGAAATTCTAGTCGACACACCTTGACTAGACATCCACGATGGTGGTTTATATTTTAGTTAGTCATTTACAATAAGATGTATTTTAATTACCATCGTTTTTTTTTAAAAATTGTATGTATATTTTCATATAATGTGTTTGGGCTCCATATGAATTTTATGATTAAGAACTGTAAACATCCGAAATGTAATTTATTTCTTGCGACAGATCTGATGATGATGTATCGAAACGGGTAATGATAAAGTAAAAACAGTGCGACCAAGACATTAAAAAAAAAAATCTGTTTTGAAAGAGTGAACACCTGTTTCCAGGTGTATCCTTTTTTTCTGCAACAACACTTGTTTCAAATGTTCAAACCTATGGGAACAAAGTAAAGCGGTCATCGGTCCCTCACCTTACAAACTACTTAAGTTAACTTAAACCTGTCTTAAGGCCAACACACACACCCATGCCAGAGGGAAGACTCGAATGTCCGGCGGTAGGCCCAACGGCCGCGCAGTCGCTGGCACGGAGCCTAGAATCGAACGGCCATCCCGCGAGGCTCACTTATTCCCAGAACACCTGTATCTTCATGCCAGGTTGGTCATGTATTCGATATTTAAGTCCCTGACAGCCAAATCAATGATTTCAATTGCTGCTTGTAAAGCAGTTTCCAGGGGCAGTTTTAGAGGTTGACCTTTTTTATTAGGGTAAAAGTGGCGGGTCACTTTAGTTTCCTTTCCTTTTGTAGTCCCTTTTTCCGAAGAGGGGAAAAATATAAAAAATGCGGTCTAGAGCGCCATGTTGCTGATCACGAGGCCTCCCGCGTCGGAGGTTCGAATCCTTCCTCGGGCATGGATGTGTTTGTTGTTCTTAGGTTAGTTTAACTTAGTTTAAGTAGTTTGTAGGCTAGGGACTAACCAAGCAGTTGAATCCCGTAGATTTACAAACATTTGAACATTTTTTGTAAACGCCGGCTTTCCGTGTGCAGCGACGGTTAGTTGCCCGCTGCGGAAAAAATCGACCGTGTGTGTAACCGACCTACGGCTGGTTGCACACAGCGATTTTGGACGTCCGGTATTTTATCGGTGGAGCGCTGCTGCACACACGCAGGAATTTTACTGGTCAAATGAGCAGTCGCTCGGCTATCGTGGTCGAGTGAAGTTTATTCCAAACATAAATTATGAATTCCAAATATTTTACGCAATATTATGACAAATATTGCTGACATGATACAAAGAACTAATGAAGTACCGTATGATACATTAGTATATCAGTTACGAAATGCAGTTTTTTTTTATTTTTTACTAGCTGCAAACCCGGCGTTGCCCGGGTATTTATTTATTTATTCCTAACATTTTTCAGGTATATATTCATTTGTATAAGGGCTGTATGTCTCTAAAATCTCTTAGGAATACAATTAGTAGTAAAGAAGTAATAGATTAAAACTTGGTGCTTGATGGGTCGGTTTTCCATGAACTTAACTGCTTATGTGCTAATGTCTAATGAACTAGCCGGCCGCGGTGGCCGATGGGGACTGAGGCGCTTCAGTCATGGTCTGCACGGCCACTACGGTCGGGGGTTCGAATCCCCCCTCGGGCATGGATATTTGTGCCGTCCTTAGTCTAAGGTAGTTCGTAAGTAGTTTGTAAGTTTAGGGACTGATGACCCCATCGTTAAGTCCCGTAAGCTATACAAACATTTGAACAAAAATCTAATGGACTATGTGTCATACTGTGATACAATTTGGAAGTTACACTCAACTATATGCGCGTATACTGTCTGTAAAATTTCCTGCGGCTACAATTTGTAGTGTACAAATTAAAAATTGTAACGTCATACTGACTGCCGTAGTTTTAGTCCATGCACAGCGGAACGTTACTGTTTATGTGCTCATATCTCATGAACTACGTGTCGTACTATGATACAATTTAGAAGAAACATTCGACTATATATGTGTATACTGTCTGTAAAATTTCATGTCGCTACAATTTGTAATGTTCAAATTATAAATTGTAACGTCATACCGAGATCCGTAGTTTTACTCCATAAACAGCAGAAAAGTAGTAAGCGAGAAACTTTTTTCCTTTCATCATTTTACTAGGGTTGCCAGCGAGAATAAGTTTAATAAAGGTTTGAAATTACGTTTAAAGTTTGTTGAAAATCTCTAAGTACTGTCATTCTCATACAGTGTATTTCGAAAGTCTCTCCGCATTATATGACATTTTTTGCGATTTCTATTGGTTATGACGTAATATCTTTTGAACCATGTGCCGTATGTGATTCTTAACTATGTAGCAATTGTTACCTCACTGTAAGGAATGTGCGTACCAAATTTGGGTGAAATCGGTCCAATGGTTTAGGAGAAAATGAGCAGCATTGTCGCAAAATGCAGCAGTTTTCCGCGCATCTCATTGTTTAAGACGTCATATCTCGTGAATTATATCGTATGTGATTCTTACACTTACGGCGACCATCCTCGTGGATTGAAGCTTACGTGTACAAAATTTCATAAAGATTGGAACAAAACTGTAGATTTGTATGCAACACGTACAAATATACGGACACTCTGCTTTATCTATTAGATTTATTACTTATTTATTTATTTACTTTTTCTCTCCATTTCCTCAAAATCCTCATTCAGTTCTCAGGAAACTTGTCTCCATGTACCTCTCGTCGCATTTCTATCTTCAAACGTGTCCAAAGGTTTTTTCCCACAAAACTGTTCGTGCTTCCACTAGCGAAAAGCGTATATCACTTATCTTTTAACCCAGTGTAAACGTATACATAATACGATTCTATGTTTGCCTCAAACAGGCAAATGACCATTTCTGTGCGGATATAGAGAGAAATTCGATATCTTGCGGGAATGCAGATAAAGCTGTAAGAAAATAGAATAATGGACACTCATAGTATGCGATAAGTTGATTATTTGGGCAGGACGAGAAGCGTGTCTGCATAGCCGATGTCTCAGAGGGTTAGCCGCCCTCCGAAATAAACAGAGTGAAGATATCAAGAACATCACACAGCAAAGTGACGATCTACCCTAAGCAGCGGCGGATTTTCACATTTTCCCCTTGTAAGCTTTGTTGTTGTTGTTGGTTTTCTTGAGGGAACTAAACAGCTAGGTCATCATTTTGTGTCCCAGCCTCGTCGCCGCTTTTGTGTGTCGTTTCCGTCGTAGGTGTCGGTGGCCGAGTAGAAAGACCGACGCAGGAATAAAGATAGCACGCTGGTGCAGGTACGGAGGGGAGCAGCCAGAAACTAGAAACACTAGAGTAAATTAGAACGAGATATATATTGCACAGAATATATACAATACTTAACTTTTACATAGTACTGCAGAATGCTGATACATAGTTGAACTAGAGGCCTGCCTAGTGCCTATCCGATAGCAAAGTCTTCACTGGTGCCTATCTGATTACGAAGTGTTAACTGGTTCCTATCCCCAAGTGAACGATGTCGTTCAGTGGTGGACTCGAGCGGAGTTGTAACAGAGGGCGCTCGTGGCTGACGTCGTACGAACGCCGCGCCGTGCGTGCATGGCGGCGCGCGGCGAAAGTAGGTGGCGCACACTTTGGACTTGTGCGACACCACACATCAGTCCCCTGTTCCTAGCTGAGAGGCCACTGTCCAATTTTGCCACCCCTACCGAACTCTACTATTCGATACCCTGTTTCACAATCGTACTAATTATAATTTTTTTGTCAATGAAATTGAAGCTTTTTGATTTGTGCACTCTCATCCTGATTACACCACCTATTTTCCGTAATTAGTTCTACTGTGAACTATGGCATCGAAGTATCACTTCCTAGATTCAAGAAATGTATTCGCAATTGCGAATATTAATCAGCATCAGCTGATTTCCCGCTTATCGCGAGCGGTCGCGTTACCATTACGCTACCAGCGCACGCTTCCCGCATGCATATCTGAAGGACATTTGCTTAGTTCTATCAATAAACACGGACACTGCAAGTCGTATTTGTAATCAGTCATACCAAGGCTTGCGACCAATGTACTAAAAAGTCTCACCCTGTGCGGGAATTACATCATAGAATGTACGAGCACTCATGGGCAGTAGACAATGTGTGGCATATGAAGGTTTGGGTCGTTCCGGGAAGCGTTCATGGGTAGCGTAATGGTAACGCGACCGCTCGCGATAAGTGGGAAATCCGGGTTCGAGTCCCGCCCCGGCACAAATTTTCATATGTCACCATTACACCATACAGCTGATGCTGATTAATATTCGCAATTGCAAATACATTTCTTGTATTTACATTAGCAGCTGTAGTCGCCGCAGTGTCCGTTCCTTCAGACATGCAGGACATTTGCTTGGTTCTATAAATAAACACGGACACTGCATATCGTACTTCCCCGATTACTTTTACAAACCAACTAATTGGTTTGAATTTAAAAGAAAAAGTTGTCGTTTATATCTCTGAGCTAATAAAAGTCGTCACATATTACTTATAACGTGGGGGCAAGGTATGCCATTCATACTTTTTACACAATAGCTTAATGTACGTACGGTAAATGTAATTAAATAACTTTTGATTGCACTTACTTACAGTTTACAAATTTTGACAAAATATTTGCCACCTCTAAACCTGCCACCATAGGCTCCAGCCTATTCAGCTTACTAGCAAATCCGCCACTGATCCGGAAAAAAAGGAAGAAAAAGCTAGAAAAAGGGTTGAAATATTTGTAATTTATTGTATACAGAACTTACTGCTAAATCAGTATTTGGTACTTTAAGCCTATATGCGCTACGTCGACTGTACGGCGGCGGGAAGGCACAGCGAGAGCTGTGCAGGCAGGACGGCCGGAAAAATCGATGCGTGTGCCAGCTGCCATTTGACGATGTGCGCCACTGTATGGCCGGCACTGGCCAGCAGAGATCCGAAAACCAACACCACCTAGAGAGAAGGCCGCGACGCTCTCGTCTGACATCAGGTAGAGTAGGTTGCGCGCGCATAGTTGACTGGGTAGCCGCTGGGGCACGGCCCACTATGCCGAAGCAGCGAGCCGTTATGACGTCATATACATCTACATTCATACTCCGCAAGCCACCAGATAGGTGTGTGGCGGAGTGTACCTTGAGTACCAATATCGGTTCTCTCTCCTATTCCAGTCCCGTGTTGTTCGTGGGAAGAAAGATTGTCGGTATGCCTCTGTGTGAGCTCTAATCTCCCTGATTTTATCTTCATGATTTCTACGCGAGATATACGTAGGAGGGAGCAATATACTGCTAGACTTCGACAAAAGCCCGTACCGAGCGACAGAGTGTCTCTCCTGCAGAGTATTCCACTGGAGTTTATCGATCATCTTCGTAACGCTTTCACGATTTCTAAATGATCCTGTAACGAAGCGCGCTGCTCTCCGTTCGATCTTTTCTACTTCCTCTGTCAACCCCACCTGGTACGGATCCCACACCGGTGAGCAGTATTCAAGCTGTGGGCGAACAAGTGTACTGTAACCCACTTCCTTTGTTTTCGGACTGCATTTCCTTAGGATTCTTCCAATGAATCTAAGTCTGGCATCTGCTTTTATATTGTCGTTCCATTTTAAATCACTCCTAATTCCTACTCCCAGATAATTTATGGAATTAAATACTTCCAGTTGCTGACCTATAGTGTAGCTAAATGATACAGGATCTTTCTTTCTATGTATTCGCAGCACATTACACTTGTCTACATCGAGAGTCAATTGCCGTTCACTGCACCATCCGTCAATTCGATGCAGATCCTCCTCCATTTCAATACAATTTTCCATTGTTACAACCTGTCTATATACTACAGCGTCATCTGCAAAAAGCCTCAGTGAGCTACCGATGATGTCTGCAAGGTCATTTATATATATCGTGAAAAGCAACGGACCCACAACACTCTCTTGTGGCACACATGACATCACTCTAACTTCGGAAGACTTCTCTCCATTGAGAATGACATGCTGATTTCTGTTGTCTAGGAACTCCGCAATCCAATCACACAATTGGGGTGAAAGACCATATGCTCTTACTTTGTTCGTTATATGTCTGTGGGGTACTGTATCAAACGCCTTGCGGAAGTCAAGAAACACAGCATCTACCTGAGAACCCGTGTTTATGGACCTATGAGTCTCGTGGACGAATAGCGCGAGCCCGCTGCGAACATGGGCTTGCCGACGCGGCTCGCCTGCTTTTGCCGGGTACTACCCGCGACAGACTCAGGATCCGTATTGTCGATGACACGGAACCCACGGAGGCCGGCGGGTCGTGTCGGCGGGCGCAATGGGTACAATGGGCCGAGCCGGCGGGCGCCACGCATACGAGCCGAAAAGGCGGGCACAGTGTGGCTGGGGAGACGTACCTGGCGCCCTATTCTCTATCTTTTTCGGGCGCCAAATTTCGGTTCGGTCAGAGAGCGCACCGAGGGGTCGAGTTATCGAAGCAGCTTCCTTATTTAACTGCATATGCTTTCCAGTGGCGTTACGGGCCGTCTTCTTGGACACCGAAGCTCACGGTGGCACTGTTGCCGTGGCGAGCCGAGCCTGCGAGTGTTACCGAAGACTGGCAGAATTTTCGCAACAGATACAAGTTACGCATGGTGATTATCTATATTGCTACCTATTCTTTGTACATACACTACTTTTGGATTACTGGTCTGCTTTATTCCAAACTCGATGAAATGTTCATTCGTTACTTTCAAAACAACAGGAAAGTCACTCTTACATAAGATTCCTGTAGTACATGGCAAAGGGTAATTCAATCACCGAATTCCTTACATATCTGCGTTTTTATCATCTTGATGAAATTTTGCACACTTGACATTCTAAACAAGCGAGAGGTAACTGTCTACATAAGATTGGTGTGATACATGGCGGGGGGGGGGGGGGGGGGTACTTCCTTTACGAATTTTCTAAAATCTAAAGTTTTATTACAATCTTGATGTTATTTTACACACGTGACTTTCAAAACGAGGGGAAGGTCAGTGTATCAAAATGTTTCAAATGTTTGTATAGCTTATGGGACGTAACTACGTGGTCAGCAGTCACTAAACTTACAAACTACTTATGAACTAACTAATACTAAGGACGGCACAAATATCCATGCCCGAGGGGGGTTTCGAACACCCGACCGTAGTGGCCGTGCAGACCGTGACTGGAGCGCCTCAGTCCCCTCGGCCACCGCGGCCGGCGAAGGTCAATGTATACAAAACATTCGTGTGGTACATGGCGGAGGGTTCTTCACTTATAGAATCCCACAAAATCTATAATTTTATTGCGATCTTGATGAAATCTCGCACACTTGCTGATCAGAACTAGGGGAAGGTCACTGTCTATATAAGATTCGTCTGGTAAATGGTGACGCGCGGGAGTAGCCGAGCGGTCTGGAGCTCCACGTTCCGGATCGCGCGGCCTCCTGCGTCGGAGGCTCGAATCCTCCCTCGGGCATGGATAGATGTTAACCTTAGGTTAGTTTAACTTAGGTTAAGTAGTTTGTAAGACTAGGGACTGATGACCAACGTAGGTTGGTCCCATAGGATTACAAACATTTGAACATTTTTTGGTACATACCAGAGGGTACTTCACTTACGAATTCTCTAAAATCTAAAGTTTTATCAGCTATCAACGAAACTCAAGTTATTACATTACAAAACAACAGTGTTATTTCAATCCGTACGCTTTTATGTACAAAAATGTATTAATAGCAAATGTATTATGCATTCACTCCAGTTTTTTCTTTTCACATTTTCCTTTACAAGAATATATTAAAAACGATTGTACCATTTTTTTTGCAAACGCGCTACTGCTTTGTTTGGCCGTGAAACAACAGCTTTATATTCTTATTATCCATTTCGATTGATTTTCCGTCCAAGAATGAGTTAACAGAATGTACAGTTGAAACGGCAATTATAAGGTGAACGGGTAATACTTGAATAATACAACTCAGTAGAAAGACTCTAGTACCGGCCACCCCTTTTTACCCCACGCCCAATCAAACAAAACTCTCAGTCCTGAAGATTCAGTGCAGTGATAGCGCGAACGACACCCCCCCTCCCCTTTTGGATCAGCCTCTGAATAAATGAAATAAGGCTTTTGTTTTATCTAAAAAATACCGCCAGTTCCCGTTCATTTGCAGTCAATGGCGTGCTATTTAATTTCATATTATACTTCCGGAAACTGACTTTTAGTTATTCCGATGTAAAAGCAGCATCACTTATCTTCGTAGTAGTTTGAGATCGCCCAGATTTTCCGTTCACTCTAAAACATTTATTTGGTGATATGCATTTTTAATGCACTAATGAATAAAGCAGCATTTCCTCGCCAAAATGGGTATGAAATACGACGATTGATATGACCACGTGATTACCAATGCGCAGGGACCGAAATGGGAGCGCCAGTGTCTTGAAAACATGTGAAACTCAGCTTGCCCTTTTCTCACATGACATCTTGCGAGCCATGGACGAAGGGCAACAGGCGGATTGTGTTTTTCTCGACTTCAAAAAGGCGTTCGACGCGGTGCTACACTGCAGACTGCTAACGAAGATACGAGCTTATGGAATAGGTTCACAGATTTGTGACTGGCTGGAAGCCTTCATAAATAATAGAACGCAGTACGTTGTTCTCGACGGCGAGTGTTCATCAGAGACGAGTGTATCGTCAGGCGTGCCCCAGGGGAGTGTGATAGGACCGCTATTATTTTCTATTTATATAAATGATCTGATGGACAGAGTAAGTTGTAATTTGCGGCTGTTTGCTGATGATGCTGTGGTGTATGGGAGGGTGTCGTCTGTAACTGACTGTAATAGCATACAGGATGACTTAGACAAAATTTCTAGTTAGTGCTAAGATTGGCAGCTAGCTCTCAATGTACAAAAATGTAAGGTGATGCGCGTGAGTAGGAAAAACAATCCCATAATGTTCGAACACAGCATTAGTAGTGAGCTTCTTGATGATGTCGCGTCGTTCAAATATCTAGGCGTAACATTGCAGAGCGATATGAAATGGAACGAGCATGTAAGGACTGTTGTGAGTAAGGCGGACAGCCAACTTCGGTTGATTGGGAGAATTTTGGGAAGATGTACTTGACCTGTCAAGGAGACAGCGTATAAAACGCTTATAGTATTAGCCAGCGTTATGTACCTAAGCTTTCGTCCTTATTTCAGCTTAAAGCTCTGTTCGAATGTTTCGAGAGTGTTAATTTCGATGCAGTTTGCGTGTTATTGCAGACAAATTAAGAATTACTCTTTTCCGACGCTAGCGGACTGTTTGAGGCACTATCAAATCTTTTTGCCGAATTTCCTTTTAATGTACTTTGAATGGATAACATACACAATAGCTACATAATTTGTCTAACTTGTAATATAAGAATGCACTCTTGTATCCGCTAACGTATCTGATTGCGACATATAATGTGTAATATTACATGTCTTATCGTGCCTGTTTTTGTTACACTACGGAACTTTGCAACAGACGTCTTCATCCTCGGTAAAGTACTGCCAGCTCCGTGACTTGGGTTTTCGCGTGTCCAGTGCCTGTATGTAAATGATAATCACAGCGAGCTGCGAGTGTTGCAGACAACCGCAGCGCGTTGCGTGGCGCGCTGCCTCAGTCAACCGCCGCACAGCGTCACGTGACGGAGCGCCGCTTCTCGTGAGCTTCTCGAGAACTGCTCGAGCGCCGGCAGCTCGAGAAATTCTCGGTGCGCTCGAGTCGTCGCGCCTCACACTCCCATCCCTAATACGAAGGCAGTGGTGTAGACAAACGTGTCGATTCTCCGAGCACACGGAGACACCGAGTATGGATTTGACGTCAGAGTACCCGCGGAGCTCACGTCTGGTGACTACGAGCCCGCGACTGCGATGCGATGGCTGCGCCAGCCGACACCGTCTGAAGAGAAGGCCTGCGCGCTGCCGTGCCATGTCACGCAGAGTAGGTCGCGATCGCGTTGTTCACTGGCTGGCCGATTCGAGGCGGTGGGCTGTGCCCCGTCGTTCAGCCAATGAGCTAAGCAATCGCGACCTACTCTGCGTGACGTGGAACGGCAGCGCGCAGGCCTTCTCTACAGACGATGTTGCGCCAGCGCACTTACGGTCGATTCCCACTAGGAATGGATGGATGGATGGTTTGATTTTTAAAGGGACTAAACGACTACGGTTATCAGTCCCTTGTTCCAGCCGTAGAGATTAGAATAAAAAGCACTACAATGTAGTATAAAACGATGTGTTAAAACTCACCAAGCAAAGTGTGTAACACGTCAAGAAATAAAAGAATCGAAGTAAAAACTGGTAAAAGAAGAGAAAGGTGGAAAGACGATACTAGAGTGTCCTGGCCAGGTGACCACAGACAAGGTAGTAAGGCATCTGGCCACTTTTGCACATTAAAACCACCTGCCTAAAAGTGGTAGGCGAGCGAAGAACAAATATATAATTAACACAGTACTAAAAATAAAATAGATCGGTACAACCCACTCACACGAATAAAATTAAAAACAGCGTCAGCCATAGAAGAATTGTCAGCTAAAACTAGACTTAAATCGTCTGGGAGATTTAAATGCCTTCTCTGAGTGGCTAAATCTGGGCATTCCAAGACGCGCACCGAATCGACACTCAGGACGATCCTCGTGACAGAGAAGGTGATCGTGCGTAAGCCAAGTATGGCCGATACTCAGCCGGCAGAGAACAACAGAGTCTCTACGAGGGACCTGCAGAGAGGTCCTCCACACGTTGGTAGTCACCTTGATACACCTCAATTTGTTGGGCACCTGTAGGGTGCGCCATTCACTACTCCACAAACCGAGAACTTTACGGCGTAGTGTAGTACGGAGATCAGCAGATGGGATGCCAATATTGAGGACAGGCTGGTGGGTGGCCTCTTTGGCCAGCCTGTCAGCCAGCTCATTGCCTTCTATCCCAACGTGTCCCAGAGTCCAAAGGAATGCCACTGACTGCCCACGTTGTTCAATGGTGTACAAGGACTCGTGTATGGCAACAACCAAAAGATTGCACGGAAAACACTGGTCGATGGCCTGTAAACCGCTCAGGGAGTCACTACAAATGACGAAGGACTCCCCAGGACAGAAATGGATATGTTGGAGTGCGCGGTGGATGGCTTCCAGCTCTGCAGTGAAAACACTGCAGCCATCTGGCAGGGAGCGCAACTCACTGTGTCCTGCAAGCGTGTAAGCAAAAGCGAAATGACCATCTACCATCGAGCCGTCAGTGTACACTACCGTAGAGCCCCAGAAGCCGTCAGTAATTGATAGGAATTGGCGACGAAGGGTCTCAGGGTGGACTGAGGTTTTAGCGTACCGTGACAGGTCCAGCCGAAGGTGAGGCCGTCGTATACACCATGGTGGTGTACGAGACTGGTATCTGAATAAAGAGGGGACAGGAACAGACTTCAATTGGCTCCGCAGAGACCTAAAACGGACACCAACCGCCAACCCTGATCTCGGCCGCCTCTGCGGAATGTGGAGATCAGTTAAAGTGTAGATGGTGGTTTGGGTGGTTAGGTAAACGATGGATGGTAGCGGCATAATTTGCAAGCAGTTGTTGTCGCCTGATATGCATAGGAAGCACACCAGCCTGTACAAGGAGACTAGTCACAGGGCTTGTTCGAAAGGCTCCTGTTGCAACCCTAACCCCACAGTGATGGACTGGGTCCAACATCTGCAGATCTGAAGGTGATGCCGAACCATAGGCAATGCTGCTATGTTGATGATTTTCCAGAAACAGCGTCGTAGTTCTTCACAAACTAAACAGAGACTACCGTCGTCAACTAATAGTGAAGCCAATACTGTAAAATTTAAATTACATTTTTTACTGAAACCTTCATTATTAAAAACTTTTTATAAAATATATAAAATTACCAATAAACAAAAATACGCGCATTTTTCGTAAAAATTACTATCAGATATGAAAATTGTGTAAGTATTCGAACACAAAGGAAAAAAGTAAAAACCGGCCACGACAGGATTCGATCCACGGATTCGACGATTGAAAAGCTAGAACGCTACCACCTGAGCTACATCGACATAACGGTGTGAATGTTATATTTATTGGTACTTACGCGGAGTCGCAAAAATTAAAAGTCGATTTTCTCGAGAATTATTTAATGTTGCGTCGAATGACTTTTGCTGATTATTATTTGTGTTCTGAACTTCACATACCATGAATATCAAAAAATTCTAAAATCCGACACCCATGTGGTCTTCTTGTTACCTATTTTGAAGGCGCGACACGTTAGAATAGGCTGGAGAGCTGAGCTGCGCTCTGGCAGTCAGCCTACCGCGGTAGACAAGTACCGGTGGACAGGTACCGTGTACAAGGAATTAATACAGGCTGGGTGGGTTGCGCAGAAAGTGTCGTCGCTACTTTAGCAAAGCAGTCGAAAGTGGGTCAGAGCCCCAGTATGATTAAAGTTAATGGTGATTCTCGTGTTCGACTGTGATGGTGTTATCCTAACGCATTACGTTCCTTCAAGGGAGAGGGTCGCTCACAGTTTTACTGATCGTTTTTGGAGCATCACCTCCGACCAGCATTGCGAAAGGAGCGACAACACTTTCTGCGCAACCCACCCAACATTTTTCACGACAATGCGCGGGCGCATACTGCGCAAGCTGTGACTGCTCTGTTCGGTAGATGGAACTGAGAAGTACTGTACCATTCACCATACTGCCCGACTTAAGCCCTTATGACTTTGATTTGATTCCGATGATGAAGGAACCACTTCGTGACATTCGCTTCAGAACTGTTCAAGCGATTCGACTGGCAATAGACAGCTCTATTCGTACCATCAACGGAATAGGTTCTGGTAACGATATACTACACCAGCCATATCGCTGGCAACGGGTTCTACAGAATGCTGGTGACTACTTTGAAGGACAGTAACAGGTGCAAACATGTAACGCTTCTGTATCATTTCTGAATAAATAGTTGCCACAATTTAAGTTCCAACTCTCATATATATATATATATATATATATATATATATATATATATATATATATATATATATATATATATGTTTCACTAAGTGTGTTTGCCTCCGTAACTTATAAAATAATTGGTGACGGGAAATTTTAATGCGGTAGGTCAACACAAGGAAAGTTACACTTTCTGCGGAGCTATGAACATAGTTTATTGTAACATTTTCCAAAGAGTTACAGCACAAAGATATAATTTTTTAAATGGAACAATAGTTTTTTCTATAGTGCATTGGATTCGTTGAAACCAGCTGCGTCCAAATCAATTTAAACTACATTCCTATCACTGTTAGTTTGGGAGCTACAACCCTTCAAAGTTTCAGGGGCAGATACCACAAATGCTGCGCATAATGCAATGCGCAAGCTGTGACTGCTATGTTCGGTAGATGGGACTGAGATACCACACGTTGTACATAATACATGGCTGTGTGGTGGGTGATGGATGTTATGGTGGTGGGAAGTTGATTTACATGAGATGTTCAAATGTGTGTCCATGTTCCTCAACGCATAATTCAATGCGCTGTCGAAAGGATCTGCGGACGAGATGTAACATCGCTGGTGTGACGCCCCTCAGGGGCTCAGCATTAATTTGCTGAGTATGGGCTTGGCCAACCCGGGGTCCTGAGCCGTGGGCTGAGTCACGCTAATAGTCCGCTACACCGTAAGCTCTGTGCGTGCTTCAACGACCATCGTTCGGCGCGACGGTGGAACGTTGTACATTTCAGAGCCCGGGGATCTTGGCTTAATTACCCGGGTCGTGAGGATGGTACAAACCTCTATAAAAAAAACCTCAATCTCAAGGTGTGATACGTGCCGAGGAGATGCATGGCTGTTGAGGTTGAACAGCCGCTAGCGAGCATCCTCTGAGGAACCTGCCGCACTTCAGTTGTATAAGGCTTACCCAGGCAAGCGGGGCTCTGCCTGTGTGGACCTTTAGTTCCCTAGCTGCTCATGGGACCAGAATGAAACGAGCAAATAAAAGCGTGGCCAGTCGCGAAAACGGCGTCTCTAAGCGCGGGAAGACAGAGTTTAACGCCTCTATCTATGACCCTAAGATGTTTCTTTCGCTTGCCACCCCATGGGAGGAACGAAGGGCCCTTAATAGATCAGAGCCGTACTCGCCTCAATATCTAGTCTGTGAGCGTACTGATGGTGAATCCTTAACTTCCACTAAGCCTCAGTTTTTTGTAGACACTATTGAAGACAAGTTTGGTGAAGTGGCGTCATTTTCGAAGATGAGGAGCGGGGTCCTCGGCCCATTCGCGGGCATTACTTGCCTGCGACAGGCTGGGTGATGTCCCAGTGAGCGTCACGTCCGACAAATCCTTAAATATGGTCCAGGATCTCATCTATCACCGTGATCTTTTGTCCAAGACCGATGACAAGCTACGAGCAGACCTGCAGCGATGAGGTGTCCACTTCGTCTGGTGGGTGTACAGGGGTCCTAAGGAAAATAGGGTTGCCACTGGTGCTTTTATCTTGGCCTTCGAAGGTGATACACTGCCTGAGAAGGCCAAGATAATGATCTACCGGTGTGATGTCAAGCCCTATGTCCCCCCTCCTATGCGGTGTTTCCGGTGCTGGAAATTCGGGCACATGTCATCCCAATGTACTTCCAGCCCAACGAGCAGGGAATGTGGGCGGCCACCTCACCCGGACGCCCCATGCACCCCACCTACGCTATGTGTGAATTGTGGCCAACATCAACCGCCATGCTCGCCGAACTGCTCTGTTTTACATCAGGAACGTAAAATTATGGAAATCAAGACCCTGGACCGGCTGACCTTCTCTGAGGCACGTAAGAAATACGAGCGGCTACACCCTGTCCATATGGAAACGTCTTTTGCCACAGTTACAGCAGCACCAGTTTGCTTGAGACCAGTGAAACCACCAGTGTTGTCTCCTCCTGTGGGACCTAAGGGCCGTGAATCTTCCATAACGGGTGGGGGCCCGTCTCCATCTATTGCTCCCTCGACACCTGTGGGAGCAACTTCCCCCCCACCATCAGGGACACCTGTCCCCACTCCCCAGCCAGAGAAGAAACAGTCTTCCCCGGCCCCTCTTGCTCGGAAGGGGTCCCTCGGGACGCTTCCTTCCAAGGATTCTCAGAGTGCGCCAGGGGATCCTAGCCTTTGGCTAAAGGATCCAACAACCGCTGACCGAAGGGCTTCCAGCTCTTCGACTGTCCCTGATGTTGCTTCTGGGAAGTCCTCCCAGCCCTTACCACCAAAGGGCCAGCGGGAGAGAACTAAGAAGACCAAAAGGAAGAAGGACAAGATTAAGGAGCCTTCAGTGGCTCGAAGGGAGCGCTCGCTCACATCTTCGGCCACTGAAGACGAGGTCCTTGCGTCCTCTTAGGATCTTGACTTCCTAGGATCGCCAGAACCTATGGTTCTCGATCCTGCGGAATCTGAGGAGTTGGCAGCAGGTGTCCCTGCGGAATAACCGTTTCGCCTCTTAAATTGTGGCTATTCAGCACGCTGCAAAACAGATCTTGCAGTGGAAATGCGGCGGTTTTTTCCGCCATCTGGCTGAGCTGCAGCAATTACTCTGCCGCTTCCCTGCGGTCTGTCTTGCCATGCAGGAAACGTGGTTCCCCGTCGAGAGGACCCCAACCCTCCGAGGCTATCGGGGCTATTTTAAAAACCGAACCGTCTACGACAGAGTTTCCAGCGGCGTCTGTGTCTACGTTTTCGCCTCTGTCCCCAGTGCTGCTGTGCCTCTTCAAACACCTCTAGAGGCAGTCGCTCTTCGGCTCCGGTTATTACAAGATTTTACCATCTGCTCTGTCTAACTCCCACCAGACGACGCTGTCTCTCCCGTAGACCTCGCTGCCTTGGTCGCCCAACTTCCCCCACCCTATCTTCTTTTGGGGCATTTCAACGCCCACCACACTCTGTGGGGTGGCACACTGACCTCAGCCCAGGGTAGGGATGTTGAGTCACTCCTATCAGGGCAGAATCTCTGCCTTCTCAACACCGGTGCTCCTACCCACTTTAGCCCAGCACATGGTACGTATTCCACTATAGACCTGTCTGTCTGCAGCCCTAGTCTGCTTCCACATCTCACCTGCAGGGTCCATGACGACCTGTGTGGCAGCGACCATTTTCCTATCTTCCTATCGCTCCCACAGTGTTCACATGCCGACCGTCTGCCTCGCTGGTCCCTCCGAAGGGGTGACTGGCCAGCTTATTCTTCAGCTGCTGTGATTCCCTCTCCCCTTCCGGCTGATGTTGATGCCGCCGTTCAGCAGGTCACAGAGGCCATCGTTTCTGCAGCCGAAAACTCTGTCCCCACCACATCCGGTTCATTTCATCGTACGTCGGTGCCCTGGTGGACACCGGAGATTGCTGAGGCCATCTGGGAACGTCAGCGAGCACTACAGCGCCACCGACGCCATCATTCTGTCGCACATCTTGTAGCCTTCAAGCGTCTCCGGACACAGGCACGGCGACTGATCCAACAAATTAAGAGAGCCTCCTGAAAGAAGTACGTCGCCTCCATTGGTTCCCGCGCTTCTCCTTCAAAGGTGTGGTCACAAGTTCGACGCCTCTTCGGACACCGCTCACCAGCAGGAATTCCGTGCCTTCGTATTCAGGGTACGCTCTGTACTGACCCTGTCGCCGTCGCTGAACACCTGGCAAAACATTATGCACGAACCTCAGAGACTGCTGCTTATGGTGCGGACTTTTGCACTCTTAAAGTGCGAACAGAGAGCCATCAGATTTCCTTTCGAACACGACGTCGGGAATCATACCACGTCCCATTTACTGAGTGGGAGTTGGAAAGTGCCCTTGCTGCATGCCCGGATACCTCTCCTGGACCCGATCGTATTCACAGTCAGTTCCTCTGACACCTATCAGCGGAGTCCAAGCGCCAACTTCTCGCCCTGTGTAATAGCTTGAGGGTGTTTTCCCGTCCTCCTGGAGGGATAGCATTATCATTCTGGTGATTAAGCCTGGGGCAGATCCACAGGTGGCTGATAGTTACCGCCCGATCAGCCTCACCAACGTTCCATGCAAGCTCCTCGAATGGTTGGTGAGTCAGAGGCTCATGTGGATCCTCGGGGACTGTGGACTCTTGGGGCCACAACAGGGTGGGTTCCATCAGGGCCGCTCCGATATCAACAATCTTGTGTCACTGGAGTCGGCCATCCATACAGCATTTACTCGCCGCGAACACCTGGTTGCCGTATTCTTTGACCTACGGAAAGCATACGATACCACCTGGCGCTATCATATCCTGTCTACACTGTACGGCTGGGGCTTACGGGATCCACTTCTTATAGTCATTAAAAACTTCTTAGCGTTGTGTTCTTTTCGTGTTCGTGTTGGTTCTTGTCTCAGCTCATCTCATTGTCAAGAGAACGGTGTCCCACAGGGTTCCGTTCTCAGTGTCCCTTTATTTTTAGTCGCCATTAACGGCCTTGTGGCGGCTGTGGGGTCGTCGGTATGCACATCCTTGTATGCCGATGACTTCTGCATGTATTTTAGTTCCACCAGCATTCGTGTTGCTGAACGTCGGTTGCAACTAGCCATTCGAAGGGCGCAGTCGTGGGCGTTTGCCCATGGTTTTCAGTTCTCGGCATCGAAAACCCGGGTAATGCATTTCTGTCGACGTCGTGCAGTACACCCGTAACCCGAACTTTATTTAGCTGGAGACGTGCTACAAGTCGCAGGCATGTTGTTCGACAACCGTCTCACCTGGGTGCCGCATCTTCGCCAGCTGGAACAAATGTGCTGGCGACACCTCAAAATCCTGCGTTGTCTCAGCCACACTGTTTGGGGAGCCTCACACCCAACATTCCTCCAACATTATAAGGCCCTCATTCAGTCGCGCCTAGACTATGGCTGCATCGTCTATGATTCGGCTGCTTCTTCGGCACTGCAGGCAATAAACCAAATTTTACACTGTGGTGTTCGTTAGGCGACAGGGGCTTTTCGCACAAGCCCTGTGACAAGCCTCCTTGTCGAAGCTGGAGTCCTCCCACTGCGGTTCCGCAGGCAACAGCTGCTGGCTTCATATGTTGCCCATGTTCAGGCCTCGCCCCTCCACCCGAACCGCCGGCTCATTTTTCCAGACGCTGCAGTTCCTATTCCTCCACAATGACCCAGGTCGGGTTACCAGATCTACATCTACATAGATACTCTGCAAATCACATTCAAGTGCATGGCAGAGGGTTCATTACCCACTTTCATAACTTTTCTCTACCGTTCCATTCTCTAATAGCGCGCGGGAAGAAAGAACACCTAAATCCCTCCGTTTTTGATCTGATTTCTCTTATTTTATTGGGATGGTTATGTCTCCCTAAGTAGGTGGCTGCTAGCAAAATATTTTCACATTCAGAACTAAATGTCGGTGATTGAAACTTCGCAAACAGATCACGCTGCAATGAATAACGTCTTTCTTTTAATGATTTCCACTCCAATTCGTGCAACATTTCCATGACTGATCCGTGCTCGTTCCCTTCATTCGTCCCTCGCATCCTCTCCACTCCCTACCACAGTCCTCTATTCCTTTCGAAACCCTCCTTGGTCTATTCCTCGTTTGCAGCTCCGTCTGGATCTGTCCCATACGTCGAAGGCTTCAGTTTCGACTAGATATCTCCGACACCAGTTTCTACAACTCCTCGACTCGTTCCATGCCGCAAAAGCCGTCTTCACAGATGGTTCCATAGTAGATGGCCCTGCTGCGTATGCGTTTCTGCATGACCACCATGTGGAACAGCATTCTCTGCCATGTGAGAGTACCATTTTCTCTGCCGAACTGGTCGCCATTCTCAGGGCTCTGCAACACCTCAAAGCGTGCCCCAGGGGGTCATTTGTCATCTGTTCTGACTTCCTGAGTGGCTTACAAGCGATCGACCAGTGTTTCTCTCGCCAGCCATTGGTACGGTTGATCCAAGATACTGTTCACTCTCTATGCCAATCAGGCCGTTCTGTGGTCTTTGTGTGGACCCCGGCCCACGTCGTCATCCCAGGGAATGAACATGTAGATCGATTAGACAAGCATGCCACTATGGCAACACCCCTCGATATTGGCGTCATGGAAACTGATCTTAAATTGGTGTTGCAGCGGAAGGTGCGCGAGGCTTGGAGCGCCGAGTGGGCTATGGCGAATACACCAAACAAGCTTCGGGCAGTGAAGCTGTCCACAGCCCTGTGGAAATCTTCACTGCGGCCGATCCGCCGAGTGACTCCCTGCCCGTGTGTCGATGTGGTGTAGTAATGACAGTGGCCCATCTTTTCCTGGACTGTCCGATTTTAGCCAATTGCGGCAATCTTTTAATCTCCCAGACGCGCTACCCTTAGTTTTAGTCGACGACGCCTCTATGGCTAACGCAGTTTTAAGTTTTATTCAAGTGGCTGGTTTTTATGACTCTATTTAGTGATGGGTGCTGTGGCCTGCTGTCTTAGGCCACCACCAATCCAGCACTGTTAACAGACTTTCACAGACCCTTATGTGAAATACCTAGGGGTTCTTAGTGTGTGCAGTATCGCTGGCTCATCCTGTTTTATCTTTGTGATCAGCCAGCCATGGTACTCTGATGTTCAGTTTTAGTTATGTTCCTTCCTTTGTTTTACCAATTGTGTGTGTCTTCATTCAGTATTGTCTCCGATGGTCCATTGTTAACCTGTCCCTTTTGTGCGTTCCCATTTTCCGAGCTCTGTTTTTACTTTTTACTGTTTTGACAGCGGACTCTCAGCTAGGAACAGGGGACTGATGACCTAGATGTTTAGTCCCTTCAAAAAACCAACAACAACAACAACCGGTGTGACGGAGCGACATACGTCCTCGATGCGCCGTTATAGATCATCTGGGGATGTGGGTTCAGTGACATAAACACGATCCTTTAGATATCCCACAAAAAGAAATCTACTGTTGTTAATTCGGGCGACTTTGCGGGCCATGAATGAGGACCTTGGCGTCCGAACCATCTTCCTGCAAACCTGTTGTTTCGTTCTTCCACAACAGCACGCGCAGAATGGGCTGGGTGACCATCGTGCTGCATCCACATATGGACTCTTGTGTGTACACACACATGTTCAAGGAGACCACCCAAACTGTCGTCTATAAAAGCGCGATTTAACTCACCTGTCAGTGTACCTGTGAAGTAGTGTGGACCGATGATTTCATCTCCAATGATTCCACACCACACGTTAATAGACCACCTACGTTGACGGTCGACAGGTCGTACCCACCGAGGATTGTCTGCGGCCCAGTAATGCATGTTATGGCGATTCACTGCACCATAATTTGTAAACGTGGACTCATCAGAGAACATAACGCTTTGTAAAGACTCCAGCGTGAAATTTCGCATGGCCCACTCACAGAATGTCACTCTTGCACGGAAATCATTCCCACGCAGCTCCTGTGTCAGTGACAGGCGGTACGGGTGAAACCTGTGGCCGTGTACTATACGCCACACAGATGTGAGACTGACACCAGCGACTGCAGCAATGCATCGTAAGCTGACGTGGGGATTGTGGTGTAGTGCACCTTAACAAAAACCTCCGTCTCCTCACTTCTTGCAGGTCTTCATCTGTTACTGCGGCGCATTACCTAGCTGCCTGTTTCCCGAAGTCGTTGTTCGGCAAGTAAGAACGTAATGGCTACCGGGGCTCTTCGCCTAGGATATCTCACAGCATACGCCATGACCGCTTCAGTGGCATCGTGTCGGCACTCGCCGAGCATCAGCAACATGTCAACGTACTCGTCGTTCGTGTATGCCATCGTCATCCGATGTTAGTAACGGCCGTGTGCGGCGACAGTCGGCAGTCTAACAGCGCATCAAGGAAGCTTGTCGCTCCGTGACACCGACGACGTTACAACTCAGTCGCACCACATTTAGAAGGAGCATTGCATTATGCGCAGCGTTTGTGGTATCTGCCCCTGAAACTTTGAAGGGCTGTAGCTCCCAAACTAACAGTGACAGGACTGTAGTTTAAATTGATTTGGACGCAGCTGGTTTCAACGAATCCAATGCACGATAGAAAAAACTATTGTTCCATTTAAAAAAAAAAATTATATCTTTGTGCTGTAACTCTTTGGAAAATGATACAATAAACTATGTTCATAGCTCCGCAGAAAGTGTAACATTTCTTGTGTTGACCTACCGCATTAAAATTTCCCGTCACCTATTATTTTATAAGTTACGGAGGCAAACACACTTAGTGAAACACCATATATATATATATATATATATATATATATATATGAGAGTTGGAACTTAAATTGTGGCAACTATTTATTGAGAACTGATACAGAAGCGTTACATGCTTGCACCTGTTACTTTCCTTCAAAGTAGTCACCAGCGTTCTGTAGAACCCATTGCCAGCGATATGGGTGGTGTAGTATATCGTTACCAGAACCTATTCCGTTGATGGTGTGAATGGAGCTGCCTATTGCCTGTCGAATCACTTGAACAGTTCTGAAGCGAATGTCACGAAGTGGTTCCTTCATCATCGGAATCAAATCAAAGTCGTAAGGGTTTAACTCCGGGCAGTATGGTGAATGGTACAGTACTTCTCAGTCCCGTCTACCGAACAGAGCAGTCACAGCTTGCGCAGTATGCGCTCGCGCATTGTCGTGTAAAATGTTGGGTGGGTTGCGCAGAAAGTGTTGTCGTTCCTTTCGCAATGCTGGTCGGAGGTGATGCTCCAAAAACGATCAGTAATACTGTGAATTGACCCTCTCCCTTGAAGGAATGTAATGCGTTAGGATAACACCATCACAGTGGAATACGAGATTCACCATTAACTTTAATCATACTGGGGCTCTGACGCACTTTCGACAGCCTTGCCAAAGAAACGAGAAAACTTTCTACGCAACCCACCCAGCCTGTATTAATTCCTGTCCACCGGTACTTGTCTACCGCGGGTAGGCTGACGCCAGAGCGCAGCTCAGCTCTCCAGCCTATTCTAAAGGCTAGTCTACACGTCGACACGGCTTCGAAACACGTTGCATGAATGAATTGCACGTAACTGGTTTCGTGTATGTAGACACGGCGCCAATACTACACACTTCAGTTTCGTTGTTTTGTGAGTGCCATAGTCGCCGTAAAATGAAAGTTTTGGTAGCTGTAAGAGTTGTGGCGATTCTATTGCTTCTCTGTGTGAAATCGCTGCTTAAGACTAAACATAAAAAGAGTAAGAAATGTGTTTGGGTTCGTGAATGGATTAAGAAAAGACGTCAGCTCTGTTGCTCAGTGACATTGCTGAAATAAATTGTCTATGAAAACCCTAGAAGTTATTTTAATCAACTTAGAATGTCACCAGAGCAGTTCACGTTCCTTTTAAACAGAGTTAGTAATGGAAAAAGAAACAAGATACGGTTATGCGTGAAGAATTGTTACCAGAACTGAAATTACAAATTGCATTACGTTTCTTGTCAAGTAGATATTCGTCTCTGCAGTACTAATACCGTGTTACGAAATCCACAATTGCCATACTTCGTTTGTATAGTTATTTCGAATTGGATGTATTTTAATCTGCAATTCACTAATCGTCAACCCATCAATATTTAATTTCACAAATAATTGCTAGAAGAGCACTAACACGCCGTTAAATTCGCACAAACACCTACGCAACGTATATATGTTCAAAATCCGAATTATTTCTTCCGTTCCCCCCTTTATATAATATTTTGTTCTGTATTGGTCATAACCTAACCTAAAAACACGCGCAATCAGTTTCGCCAAAGTTGGTAGATGCCGAAACTATTTAGTTTCGCCAACGAGTTGCGCGAACGCCTGCCGCACATGCGCATTGGCCAGTATTGTAGTTTCATGAAACGTAGTGTCGTCATGTAAACTAGCCTTAACGGGTTGCGCCTTCAAAATAGCTAACAAGGAGACCACATGGGCGTCGGATTTTAGAATTTTTTGATATTCATGGTATGTGAAGTTCAGAACGCAAATAATAATCAGCCAAAGCCATTCGACGCAACATTAAAAAATTCTCGAGAAAAGCGACTTTTAAGTTTACCAAGTCCATCTAAGTACCAATAAATATAACATTCACAACATTACGTCGATGTAGCTCAGGTGGTAGCATCCTAGCTTTTCAATCGTCGAATCCGTGGATCGAATCCGGTCGTGGCCCTTTTTGACTTTTTTCCTTTGTGTTCCAATACTTACACAATTTTAATATCTGATAGTAATTTTTACGAAAAATGCACGTATTTTTGTTTATTGGTAATGTTCTACATTTTATAAAAAGTTTTTAATAATAATGGTTTCAATCAAAAATATAAGTTAAATTTTACAGTATTGGCTTCACTATTAGTTGACGACGGTGTCTCTGTTTAGTTTGTGAAGAACTACGACGCTGTTTCTGGAAAATCATTAACATAGCTATAATGACTTTCCAAGCAGCTAACCTACTTAACCATCGTTTTGCGTGACGACAAACTGTTCAGTTCGCCTGCAAACATTTAAAAAAATTGCCACAACGCATGTAATTATAGACAGAGCCGTGCAGCGCGCCACATTTACCTGCCCGAGCTCGCCTGCGCCCGGCCGCTGCGCTCTGCTGCCCGCACCACGGGTAGTCGAGCCCCTCTGCACCGCGCCACAGAGTAACATATACAGAGCAGCAGTCCCCCTAAACCACTGTCCTACGCTCCCCTCGTAGTTCCGTAAGATGCTAGCCTCTTAGACGTTTATGTCCTATTACTATATCGCCGCTATATAGTAGTTTAAACTCTATCTTATTAAAATTAAATAAAGTGAAATACAAAAATAATAGACGAAAAAGTTTCTTACTGGTACGTACAACTAATGGTTTTTGTAGTCTACGCATCAATGGTTTCATATCAAAAGGACATATGCAGGCTTTTGCACAATGGAGAGGTGCAGTATACAATGTGAATACGGAGTATTGCGGAGTATGTATGTAGATGTAGAAGTGGCTAAAATTTTTAGTAGAGGATCCGCAGACGTTCAAGCGAGTCTCTGCTTACTTTCCACGAGAAGAGTGTTTCTGTATTTATTTGTATATAAGTGTTAGAAGTGAAAGTCTTTTCGTACAACGTGTGAACGAGACATGTAATAAATGTGTTACCTCTAAGCAATACCAAAGATTTATGTGACTTAAAGTTACTGGACGTTTCCAGAAGCTATTACTATTAATTTGCAGTTATGTGGATTCTAAAATTATTGCTCCTTCCAAGAGATTGATAATCCTATTCCTATTAGTAGACAAGGAAGGGAAATAATGTTTGAAAATTTGTCAAGTCCTTCAAATGTTCTTCAGTTATGTTCTTGTCTTTTTCTTCTAAAGAAAGATGATTTCCACCAGCAAGTCATAGAGGTTACTGAAGAACTCATTTTTAATAAAATTCTTACTCATTTCGCAAACTACTGGCTTTTTAAAGAGTTCCTGTTTACCTTGGCAGAATTTTAGCTAGATAATTAGTAGGACAACCTTGAATAAAATTAAATATTATCACATCATCGTAGGGCATATATTTTTCGTCACACACATGACAATACGCTGATTAACAAGGAACTGAAGAGATTTAAGGTGTCATCTTGCTCTTCATGTTAGAGCTATCACATAGTTTAATATAAAGTGAAAGTGAAACACTGTGTAAGTAAATACTGAGCAAAGTATAAAACTGCGTACAAACGTATCGGAGCCGGCTAACGCGAAGCTGACGACTTACAACAGGTTTAATATTTCCGGCGCGAGCCGATTCAAATGTTCAAATGTTTGCATAGTCTATGGGACTTAACTACGTGGTCATCAGTCCCTAAACTTACAAACTACTTATGAACTAGCTAATACTAAGGACGGCACAAATATCTATGCCCGAGGGGGGATTCGAACCCCCGACCGTAGTGGCCGTGCAGACCGTGACTGAAGCGCCTCGATCCCCGCGGCCACCGCGGCTGGCCGAGCCGATTCGACTATCGTTTTGCTTCTACAGCACAAAATTGGGCGTCTTCTGTCTGCTTTTACCAGGTCCATTACTGCGCACTTATTTTTTTCGCTTTTATTCGCAATTGATACTGCACTGACAATTCACTCAGTGAGGAAAAATTACAAGTGTTTTGAAGATACATGCAATCTGTCCAGCGATACAAAACTGATGACTGCGACCTTGAATGTCACCTCTCCGATAGTGGCGACTCCCTCGGGGTTTCAGCTCGCCCCGGCCAAAGGAAGAAGGGGAAAAAAATAAAACAACAATGAACCACACGCCTTTATCGATGGACAGTAATTAGTTTACTTCCCTTGGAGTGCTTGAGCGTAAGCTGAACCTTCCAACATTCTACCATTTAATCGTTTCTAATGACCTCGATTGCAACTGAACGTGACAACCCGCTCTTCCTTTTTTCTTTCAGCAACGATACATCAAGCAATTTATCGAAATGTCGACAGAAACGCTGTTAGAACACGTGCTGAAAACATACACTTTCTATCGCGGCACTGGTGCTCCATAACTCTCAATTACTCGTGAAATGAGACATTTCTATTTCACTCGCGGTAATATATGGTCCAAAATGCATAGGTCATTTAAGCTGCCTGCTATCTTTTTCAATACACGATTGTAAATGACGTGCACATACTTCACTTATAGCGTCATTTTACAACATCATTTACGATTTATGGAAAGTTGAATGATTTGTTAGAAAGCTAAGATCCTGACTATCACGTGTTCAAAAATTAGATTTTTTACCCCATAGTTTCTTCAGAATCGAGTGAATTCTTATGAATCTAAAAACTCACGCGGAATGAAAATTAGGTATTTTACTTTATTTCACATGCAAAGTAAAGCTTGTAAGGAAAAAGTAAGTTCATAAACCGATGTGGGATGGTCGTATGTACTGTGAACAGTCTTTGCAGCGTGAAAATCGTAATGGCGGATTTCCCGCTAAGTGTGTAGCGCCACTTTCGGCTGGGTGGACCTTGGCTCGGCGGGTAGGCGGGTCCCGACCACCACTGCCCGGCACCGTCCGATGCGGCAGGCCGGGCAGCGCGTGGCCAGGTCCGCCCGGGAGTAGGAATGCAAAATCGTTGATAAAAACATCGAGGTTCAGACATCGAGGTTCCTGTGGAAAAATATCGATGTTAAAACAACATCGCTCTGAAAAACGATACATCAATGTTTTTCCGATGTTTCCATACGTTTAAGAGATTTTAGGAAAAACACACTGAAATGAAGCTGCGTTGCAGGAAAGTATCTGCCTTATTTATGTTCTTTCACTAGGCTACGAATAAACAGCGAAATGGCAGATTAGAATGAAAAAGAAGTTGGCAATAAGGTTTCGCTACCTATTGCGCTGATTTTACTTGGAATTTACATCGATTTGTTCATTACATGCGAAATAACTTGTGTTTTGTTGACGTATTGCATTTTTCTTAGCTGTCGACGTGGAGAAAATTAAGTAATAACTGAAAGATGCATAATGTTTAATAATGTATTTTTAAAATGAATATTCATCAATGACGTTTATCAGATCATGTACCTTGCTGAAATGAAAATTTATGTTATACTTGGCTTGTTGGCTTTTGTCTCGAATGTTTCGTCGACTTTTGTTTGATGTTTTAACTGACGTTTTGACAGTACGATATCAGTCTGACTGGGTAACACTGTCAAAGATTTGGTTCCACTGATGTTGGAGGGTGAAATTTCAGTAATGCCAGCAGCCCGTGCGGGACAAACATCAGATTAATCATGAGATTGTTTCATATTTCACTTACCTACTATTTCAAAAGTATGAAAACAGTAACGAGCGACGACAGCTGACGCTGGCTGAGCAACTAATAAAGTAATAATGGTATTGCCAATCAATTGTTGAACGATGTCGATAGTTTTGGACTTCTGTCGTCGATGCATCGGCGATATATAGCTGTTCAAAACATCGATGTTAACATCGATGTTTATGGACGTAACATCGATGTTTTCAAAACATCGATGTATCGTTTGCATTCCTACCCGGGAGGCACGGCAACGGGCCCGGGCGGGTAGCGCAGGCCCGCTGCACGCCTCTGATTATAGATCTGGTACGGCTGGTTTGTCAATGTCTCGTTAAGTTCCAGTTAAGATTTTAACTTGTCGTTAGCGAAGAATTGCGTTTGTCAATGTTTCGTTATGAGTTAACCTGACGTTAAATGACCTCAAACTGGCCGTTAAGTTAACGAGTAGAATTCTGCTCGTTACACGGCTGACGACCGGTTAAGTGAGAATGTGTATGAAAATGGCAGGATTACAAAACGCTAAAATACCGCAATATATTACGTGATAAAGACCGATTTATCGAACAAAATAAAAGAAGCACTACATGTATGAGAAACTTGTGTGGAAAGCACCTTTACTGGGAAATTTTATCGTCATATTAATCGCCCCATCCATGTCAGTAGCGATGAGTTTGATATATATTGCAGATACGTAAATACCTTAAAATTATTTTTACAATATCAAAATACAAGCTTACGGGTAACGGCTAGATGATTTGGTTGACAATGAAGAGGATGTCAAACCACCAAGCTAAAAGGATTCTTTCCAATGTTCCTTGGTTTCCACGAAAATCGAGATCATAGTCCAGCGCGTAACCGCTGTACCTATAGTAAGGCCCCAGCGATACGACAGTCGGTGTGGTGTAACCAGCAAGTCGCTCGACTGTTACGCAGACGACCCGAGTTCATATCCCACTTGGAAGTTAGGTTTTTTTTTTTTTACACTTGACAGACGATTTGTTGTGCATAATTATATGCTTTTATAGTCACTCTTATGTTAATTGCTTAATATGTTATGTATTGCGCGACGATTATTTTATTTAATTAGTTATTTCGAAGCATACTTTTACGGCGATTGAAAGATCAGTAAACCGCCTGTAGTTTATCATCTATAACATTTGTGCAGCATTTGCTAGCTGCGTTTAGTCCCCGGCCCCAGTGTTATACCGCCGAATGCAGTGTGTGCCCACTTGACTCGTCCCAGCGGATCAACTACGCTGCGGCCAGGTGGCTAGGCATTCGTAGCGTGTAACTGTAATTATGCGATATAACATTGCCTTTGCAATAAAAATTGATAAAATGGGATAAAGGAATATAATTATACACAATCAATCGTCGCACAAAAGTTACAAAATAATAATAATAATACGGAGCCGGATTTGAACTCGGGTCGTTTGTGTGCCAGTCGAGCGCCTTGCTAATTACATCACGCTCTCTCACGTAGCTTTGACCCAACAAAATTCGTTTGTACCATTCGTGGTGTTCTCCTTGTCAGTCCCAAGTGTCCTTATATTTCTCTATTAAGGCTGCAAGACACATGCCCTCACTTCTTGTAAAATACGAGCTTCTTTCACGTTTGTTACGGTCTGCTAACATGTTCCCTGACAGTCAAATATGGCGAACAGCTGTTCATTCAGACGGCACTTTCATTTCTTCTATTGCCAACATAGTCGAAATATATCATACCTTCTCGTTTTCTGCAGGTTAGCAAACGAGAGGTTATCTGGCAATGACAAACGCATTTAACTGGACGTTAAAGTTATCTTCTCGTTAACTAACGAGAAGATTAACGAGAGATGGACGAACCGGCCCTAAATGTTTTACATAACTAAATCCGAAAACAACGAAAAAAAAGTTGTTACATGGGGATTTGAATCACGAACTCTATGAGTTTGAGGCAAGAACGCAACCACCTGAGCTACACCGAAAGAAGCTGCAACTGTTTCAATTATGGTACTTACGTGTACTTGCAAAACTTCAGAGGCGATTTTCTCGAGAATTTTTGAGAGTTGCGTCGAATGGCTTTGACTGATTGTTATTTAAGTTCTGTACTTCACGTACCATAAATATAAAGAAATTCTAAAATCCGATACCCATGTGGTCTATTTGTAAGTGAAATTATATTACCGATTGAAAAAAAAATATGGAAGCTTTGTAATCTGTAAAGTATGAGTCAAAACAGTTCGAAAGAAGAACCAATGTAGCTAATAACGTCCTGGGGCGATACAAAACGCATAATTCTGAGATGGCAGTGCCGCGTCCTCTTCCACTTAATAAAAGTGTTATATGAGTAACCTCGCAGTGAGTTATTACTTAATAATTTCGTCAGAAAGAACATACGTCACTCTGTGATATCGGAGTTGTTCCAAATGTAGATTTTGCATGTTTGTTTTCCTTTTTTTGTTTTGTTTTATGTTAGCTTCTGGTAGATGATTTGGTCATACAACTTATACTCCGTTCGCCGAAACGAGAGTCAGATTGTAAACAGACAGGGGTGCGTTACCAGGGGTGGACAAAACAGGGGCGCGTGGTTCCATGTTGTAATGGAATAGGGACTGCGGCTGTTAGTCGAGTTTTAATTCCAAAAAAATGTTCAAATGTTTGTTAAGCTTATGGGGCTTAACTACGGGGTCATCAGTCCCTAAACTTACAAACTACTTATGAACTAGCTATTACTAAGGACGGCACAAATATCCATGCCCGAGGGGGGATTGGAACCCCCGACCGTAGTGGCCGTGCTGACCGTGACTGGAGCGCCTCAGTCACCTCGGCCACCGCGGCCGGCTTTTAATTCCAAATTATTAACTCATACACCAAGAGCCGTGAAGCTTATGTTGTTTTATTTAACGACTGGGTTCGGTATTACGTTAATTCTTCTTTATATTTTGTATGATATACGTACAGCATGATGTTATAGATACAACACTGATCTGAAATTTAATTTCTATATGGCCTGAAGATGGTATTAATGCAATACCGAAACCGGTCGTTAAATGAAACAACCTAAACTTTACAACTGTTGTTGGTTAAGTTAAAAATCTTGAATTAGAACCTCTGTATAAGGTGTAAAGCGGTTGTTTTACTATATGGCAGTGATATTAGACGCCACAGATATTCAAAATTCATTTTTTTTAAATAATTCATAGAATCTCTGAAAACTGCCCAAATCTGCATTTTCCTTTACGACAGTAAGAACGACGTCAAAAAAAAAAAAAAAAAAAAAAAAAAAAAAAAAAAAAAAAAAAAAAAAAAAACCAAACACTATTTATGTACTTTCCATCGTATCACATTCCTGTGAAAGTCATTAACACTTTCTGTAAGCTTCTGTCATGATGTTTGTTTGGAGACTTCAAACAATGTAATGACTTACCATACCATAGCCGCGGTGGAGTAGCCGAGCGGTCTAAACCGTCTCGCTGCGGAGCGCGCGGTTGCTCGCCGTGGAGGTTCGAGTCCTCCCTGGGGCATCGGTGTGTGTGTTTGTCCTTAGGTTAGTTTACCTAGGTTTAAGTAGCTTACAAACTACTTAAACATAGGTAAACTAACATAAGGACAACACACACACCCATGCCCCAGTGAGGACTCGAACCTCCACGGCGAGCAACCGTGCGATCCGCAGCGAGACGCTTTAGACCGCTTTTTTTCTTTTTTTTTTCTTTCTTTTTTTTGCTCTATATGTTGTTCTCTATTTTGCGGACGCTGATCGTGATCGTTCGTTATAGTTCGACGAGTGGTTGGCTCAGCTTTTTTTTTTTTTATTACAGGGGACGTTTAGCCCCCTGACCGGGCTCGCTGAGCCACGGCGCCCGGCATGTGTGGCCTCGTAATGACATACCATACCATACACTGAGGAACGACCAACACCGGTAGAAGACCGCTCGGCTACCCCACAGCGGCTCCACATCCCCCTAGGTGAATACCGGGCTGGTACCAAAGTCCCGCCTCAGTTACACGATTCGCAAACATTTCGTAACACTTTACACTTTCACACGTATAACACTATACGCAGACATTTGGGGTACGCATTTCCTCCCGGGGGGCATGGGGTAGCGGCAGGAAGGCATCCGGACACCCCGTAATTACTAACATGCCGAATCCGCCGACCCTGCAATGTGTGGGAAAACGGCTAAAGAACAAGAAGAGAAGAAGAAGAAGGACTATCCAAGCACGTAAAAAATGTTTGTTAAGCTTAAGGGACTTAACTACGGTGTCATCAGTCCCTAAACTTACAAACTACTTATGAGTTACCTACAACTAAGGACGGCACAAATATCCATGCCCGAGGGGGGATTCGAACCCCCGACCGTAGTGGCCGAGCAATCCGTGACTGAAGCGCCTCAGTGCCCTCGGCCACCGCGGCCGGCTATCCAAGCACGTACCCCGCCCGACACGACCACAGTTAAAACCTGAATTAAGAACAGCTGCAGCAACCGGACATGTGCGAAACAAGAATTCTTAATTCTAAGTCTGCATGTCGAGGACTGCCGCATATTTCGGGGCGGTTGGTCACGTCGAGTGGGATCCTGGCGGAATACGGGGCCACCTGCGAGCCATGGGGTAAAAGGGAGCTTATGGGACTTAACTACGGGGTCATCAGTCTCTAAACTTACAAACTACTTATCAACTACCTTATACTAAGGACGGCACAAATATCCATGCCCGAGGGGGGATTCGAACCCCCGACCGTAGTGGCCGTGCAGCCATGGGGTATGTTGGTGAATTTGTTGTGGATTCGTGGCGGTTTGTTTAATTTTATAACTAGCTGCTAAACCCGCTATTTCCCGGGTATATATGCATTTTACCATCTAATATTAAAAACGAAAATAAAATCCCGGAAAAAAAATCATCTTCATGTATCATTAAAACAGCTTAGAAATTATGAAACTGTAAAACAAAGGCCGGCCGCGGTGACCGAGCGGTCTGCGGCGCGCCAGTGACATTCTGCACGGCCACTACGGTCGGGAGTTCACATCCTCCCTCGGGCATGGATATTTGTACCGTCTTTAGTATTAGCTAGTTCATAAGTAGTTCGTAAGTTTAGGGACTGATGATCCCGTAGTTAAGTCCCATAAGCTCTACAAACATTTGAACATTTTTGTAAAATAAAGAAATATGCATAATGTACAAATTTATTTGTCCATTAGCCAAGGAAAAAAGTAATAAAATTCAAATGACGTATAACATTAAATTCAAAACGTGACTGTAAACAATATTTCTTGTTACTTGTCCAGGAACTAGTATGAATAAATTCTTTGATGAACCCACCCTTGAGCTGACGACGTATTTTCCATGTGAGAAACATGGTGATGTCAAATCCAATCTGCAGGATTAAAAAACTGGTCCCTGCCATTTATTAATCTAATAGAAAATGCAAGTGTCTCTGGAAACTGCAGTCTCTTGACGTTTAAAGCTAGATCTGTCGGAAGAAGGGTATTAGTGGGATGTACATGTATTTCTTATCTTACAAGGAGACCACATGGGTATCGCATTTTAGAATTTCTTTATATTTATGGTACGTGAAGCACAGAACTTAAATAACAACCAGCCAAAGACATTCGATGCACTCAAAAATAGTCAAGAAAATCGAGTTTAAAGTTTTGCAAAGTACACGAAAGTACCAATAATTAAAACAGTTGCAGCATTTAACGGTGTAGCTCAGGTAGTAGCGTTCTGGCCTCACAACCATAGAAACGTTGGTTCGAATCTCACTGCGATATTTTTTTTTTTTTTTTTCGTTTTCGAATTCAGTTATATGAAACACAAGGATTCAGAAAGTATCGCTCTTGCGAAACATAGCTTGCCCTTTATTCACATCAAGAAGCTGAGGAATTTGAAAGAATGGAGTATCCAGCTTGTTCACCGGACTGAAACCCAATGGAGCATGTCTGGGTTGCACTTGGCAGACGCATTGCAGCCAGACCAGCACCTTCCACAACTGCTGCTGGATACTGCTCTCATGGAAAAATGGCCAAATATCCCTTAACAGCTGTTTGATAACTTCATACTGCCCATGCCACCCAGGTGCAACTGAATCAGTGATTTTGCAAAGGACACGAGTCCACATGAAGCAATTTACATGAAATCGATTAAAACCGTTTATTTTTTATAGTTTTTGATTTATATTTTTGTAAGAATTTTTGTTAATGTATATATTTGACCTCTATTTTGCATCTCAATTGCAGGTGATTGTTTGCGCAACAAAAATGTTTAAAGTAAGTGGACTTATGCCCTTTTTTTTTAAAAAAAAAGGAAATTTGAATGATATCACTTTCTAAGGAAATCTGTTTTATTTAATGTTGAATTTGAAAATGTTAACATTGTATCAAAAATCATTACTGCTTTGAATTATAAACAAAAAATAACAAAATTACTGCATTGTAAGTTTGTATTTTATATTCAGTCATCAATGTGTTGTTCGTCTTGTGTCGGCCATTCACATATTTCTTCATAAAAGGGGTGATGCTCCTGTGGAATGTACTTAAACAACCTTTTAATATCTTCAACTTTCTTATGGTTGATTGAACACTTGTTATGGTATGCCTTCTCTGTTGGTAAGAAAATGTTTCCTGCCTTAGATTAAGGTGGTGTACTATTAACCCATCAGTATGTTCATAAGCTTTTAACACACCAGGATTATCTTTTTCATACTGCAACATGCTATACTTTGATGTATTACAATCAATTTTGTCTTTTTTGGCACCCTATTTCCCAAAGATTTAGTAGACTTGGTCATCCTATTGTAAAATCTTGCCCACCAACCTTTATAATCAATACTGAACTATGTTTTATGCAGTATGCTAGTGTCGGCCGCTGTGGCCGAGGGGACTGAGGCGCTTCAGTCACGGTCTGCGCGGCCACTACGGTCGGGGGGTTCGAATCCCCCCTCGGGCATGGATATTTGTGCCGTCCTTAATGTAAGGTAGTTGATAAGTAGTTTGTAAGTTTAGGGACTGATGACCCCGTAGTTAAGTCCCATAAGCTTAACAAACATTTGAACATTTTTTTAGTATGCTAGTAAATGTACATTTTGAACATGATTCAGCTACTTTAATTGCATACTCTTTAGGCGAGTACTCACGATCACTCTGCTTTATATTTCTTTTAACTAGCTTATATGCCCATGCTTCGCAACGTTTGTTGAAGGAGGGCCTGTGTTTATCATGGCTTTTTAGGGTTCCGGACCTCAGTCAGTAAAAATAGAATCCTTCTTGGATCGTTCTGTCAATAAACTCAGTTGTCCTAGCCAAGATGTCAAATGCAAGTAAAAGTCATCCGAAACGATGTATCTTCATAAAGATGTCAAATATAAGTAAAAGTCATTGTCCGAAGCGATGTATCTTCATAAAGTTTTTGATACAAAAAGTGAAATGTGCCAAAATAAGCAATGAAATATCGTTAAGTATATAACACACAAAGGGAAATCAGTAACACTATGTTCAATGTTTGCAAAATATAGGCATGATTTCATCAAAATCAGATAACGAGTAAAAGATACATCGCAATCTAAAGTGTTTTCGGTAATTGTCTGTTCATCTATTAGAAATACCTAATCTCGCAACCTACTTCACGGACTTGCATGGATCAGCGTAGTTGTTTTGAAAGGGGCATGAGTCCAGGACTGCAAACATTCACCAAACTCATTGCCTTCCCCTACCTATGCTAAGCATTGGACTGATGCCGTTTTTATACATAATGATGTATCTATCTCTATAGATACTGAATCCAAGCATAACTCAATAGGGCAAAAAATGTGACTCGTGTCCTTTTTAAAATAACTGATTCAATTGTACTGGCAGTTCTAGATGATCACACACCATATTAGAGAGCAACGACAATGGCATTTTCACTATTATGGTAGCCTCATGGTTCCTCGCTCTATGTAAACGACATGTAAACCTCAAGTAAAGAGTTGAGGCTGCAAAATATCGTACTGTTTCACACACAAATTGTAATTGACTTCAATATTAGAATGAAATGCATTACCATATGTGTATTGTGTATGATATTTTGTGTGATCCCCTGATTGTTTTGAGCAGATATATAAGGTGAGGCACTTAAAAACTGTTTTCCGAAAAATTTAGAAAAAATCAAATCGGGATTAGAAGAAAAGTTGCTATAAATGTTATTCTCCTCGCAGGTGTAAAGCCATTAACATAAATCTCCAGTCCCTTGAACCACTCGCGGGGGGTTACTTTTAAATCTTAAATAGGAACCCCTTATTTTTTTTATTTACGAAAGCCCAGCTTTGGCCAGGTATTTATTTATTCCTGCCTTTTCTTCTCCTGTCCCTCCTCTCTCTGTCCATTTCCTTTTTATCTAAAATCATGCTATATTTATCGGAGAATAAGTAACAAATGAGGCTGCCTCGCATAATATACAAAATTATAAGTGCAGTATCCAAACAAAGAAAGATAGTAATCAAAATACAAATGACATAAAATGCGTAAGATCTCATATTTATTCAGTTATATGTTGTACAATTGCATAATTTTTCAGGTATGTATTCATTTGTATAAATGCTGTATGTCTGTAAAATATGTTGCGAATACAATTATTAGTAAAGAAGTAATAGATTAAAACTTGGTGCGTGATGAGGCGATTTTCTATAAACCTTACTGTTTACGTGCTCATGTCTCATGAACTACGTGTCGTACTGTGATATAATTTCGAAAGTACATTCAGCTGTATGTGTGTATACTGATTATATAATGTCCTGCGACTACAAGTTGTAGTTTAGAAATTATAAATTGAAACGTCATACCGAATGCCGTAGTTTTAGTCCATGAACAGCGGAAAGGTAGTAAGCGAGAAATTTTTCTCCTTTCATTACTTTGATTGATGTGATTGTTAGCGAAAAACGTTTAATAAAGATTTAAATTATATTTGAAGTTTCTTGCATTATTTGGCAGTTTCTTGCAACTTTTATTTTTTATGATGTTATATCCCCTGAACCATGTGTCGTGTGTGGTTCGTACTCCTACAGCAATCGTTACCTCACGTAGGGAATATGTGTACCAAATTTGGTTGAAATGGCTCCAGTGGTTTAGGAGAAAATGAGCAGCATTGTCGCTTAATGCAGCAGTTTTGCGCGTATCTCATAGTTTATGACATCATATCTCGGGAACTATGTGTTGTGCGTGATTATTACACTTACAGCGACCGTCCTCTTAGAATGAAGCTTACGTGTACAAAATCTGAAAAATATTGGAACAAAACTGTAGATTTTTATGCAATACGTTCACACAAACATACGGACACACTACTTTATATACAAAGATTTGGATTCTCCGTGAAAAATCATGTAACTTTCGTATCAAATGTTCTTTACGTAACATGATAGTTGCCACTGTAATCGACAAAACTGTAAATGAGTTGAATATTGTTGAAAAACGGCAATATCTCGAAGAAATAGACATCAGAATTACATTACATACAACCTCTGGCAATAAATTTCGCTGAACAGTACTGTAACATTAACTTACATGGACTATGAACGACAGTTACCTTACTAACCTTCGAAATACTCGCTTCCCATAACTATCCACCGCTGAGCTTTGCTATACATGTTCTGTGAAACTTTGTACGAAGTCTTCCTTTGGGATGACACTCAAAGGCCCTGTCACCTTCCGTCGGATGTCAGGAATATCGTCGAACCTCTTTCCTTTCAAAGCGAGTTTCAGTTGAGGGAATAAGGAGAAGTCTGACATACTGAGATCCTGCGACTATGGTGAATGTTCAAGTTCCACGACAACGCTCACCCACTCGTAACCAATATCGTGAAAACATTCCTGGGAAAAATGTGGTGGTGCAACTTGACCATCCTCGCCGGATCTCTATACGCTAGACTTCTTCCTATTCTTCGATTTAAACTCGCTTTGACAGGAAAGCGATTTGACGACATTCCTGACATCCAAAGAAAAGTGACGATGCTTTTGAATACCATCTCAAAGTAAGACTTCGTGCAAAGTTTCCAGGACTTGTATTGCAGAGCTCAGTGGTGCATAGCTATGGCAAGTGAGTACTACGAAGGACAGTAAGGTAATGTACAGCACTTGCTCTTTATCCCACGGAAAATTATACAACCCATCCCAGTGCTGCATAAATAAGATGGGTTGGAGGCGTTGTCAGGATGGATTGGCGGAGCGGAGAAGGCTTGTGGGCGCCCTAGGAAAGTGTGGCTGAACGGCAAATAAAAGATAGGCTTTAAGTTAATATTTGGTATATTCTGAAATACGGGATACATGGCGGGACTCGCCCTGGGGTCGGATGCAATGAATGAATGCCAGTCTAAACGGATTAGAAAACGGAAAAGGTGAAGGTTACGGTAATGGTTATGGTTCACACAATTGGTGGCTGATACCGAACAGCCGCTAGGCGGGAGCGGACGGCATGCGGCCGTTCGCCCCGCACCGAGGCTGGACCTCTGGAGTGCGTCTGTTCTGTACGAGAACTCAAACTGAAGAGAGCGAAGGAACTGATTCTCGCACCTCTGCGTCCTGCAGCGGTAGCACACGTGATCAGACGTGGGTGTCTGCTATTGGCTCCACGGTAGCATGGAAACGTCAGTAGTTTCAGCACGGACGCCAGAAGGGTGACGTGATTTTAGAATCAGCATTCAATACTGGTTCTGGCCGGCTCTGTCCTGCAAGATGGACAGGCTTGGTCACGTTGTCAAGGCGTATGTCGCGGTGGAAGAACACTTGTAAAACTTAGCGAAGTTCTGAAATACATTTTTGAATTTTTTCTTAAACTATTTTAGACTGGCTGGTCATCCTGTACAGTAACTCTAGTTCATAGTTAATCTTCGTTAATGTTACAGGACTATTCACCGAATTTTAATGTCAGAGGTAGTATAATTCTTATCTAACAGGTAACTTAGGTAAATGTCTGTTCAATTCAAAGGATAGACAGACAACCATTATAAACAGTGGTGTATATAAAATCAGTTGTAAAGAGTGCCAGTTCTGTCATATAGGACAGACAGGTCGGTCAATTTGTACCAGGCTTAGGGAACACCACAGGAGCTGCAGATTAAGAAAACCCGATTCTGCCTTTGCCCAACACTGCTTAGAACAAATACGCACAAATACGCCATAGATGAAAAAGTCTTACATGTTGAAGGTAAAGGTGCAAAACTGACCCAACTAGAAATTTTGGAGATAAAAAAATAGATGCGCGCAGCCCCAAATTTGCTACTGAATGAACAGACAGAATTCAATTATTCACCTCTTTTAGACTATGAGTCACTTCTACGTAGTAGATTATAACAATATCACTAACAATAGGCAAGAAGCAAGGTCCTGTACTGTAAACTGTTCAATTTTTCGAGGTACAATAATGATCAGTAATTTCATTATTAGATAACATCAATAAACACAATATTAATACAATAGATAATGAAGGTTATTCTAATAAGGTAATGCAAGTGTAATAGTTCCTAAATTGCAAGCTAAAAGTATTTTCTTCTAATGTTAAAAGCGATAAACAGAGACCTGTAGTTTCATAATGGTTTGTCTTCACTGGTGTAACAACTTTGGAATGAGTAAAGTACTTGAAAATGGGCTCATAACCCGAAACCTAGGTCGTAAAATAAAGTTTTGTGAAACAAGGCAATAACAAGTGTTCAGTTATTTAATTTGCAATGTTTCACCAAGAACCGACAATAGAATCAATCAATATGATCTTATCTAACAAATTGCTGTGTAGTCTAAATATAAACTGGGTCGCGAAAATTATTCCATAGAGATTGTGGGTGCCATTACAAAACAGATTGGAAACCACTGAACTACGTGAATACTGGACTGGTACCCAAGTCCACGATTCGCAAGGATTTACAAAATCATTGCCACACTTTCACATGTATGATAGTATACGCAGACAGCCTGGTTACAGACTTTTCTTCCCTGGGGGTAATGGGGTGGCTGAAACGAGGTCATCCGCACAGCACTGAAATTAATCGCGTCACATCCGGAATAACCACGCTAACATTGCGCATGCGGAAAATTGCAAACGAAAAGAAAGACTTGCGTTGAAACTTTTCGTTACTTGTAATGAATTCGCTTTTGGCTTGTGAATCAGTCAGTGATTAAATAATACCTGTAAACAAACACAGTAATTCAATTAGTTTAGGAATTACTTTTTTAGGTTTCCACTGTGTGGCTGTCAATTGTACGTAAATGTTGGTTTGATTGATTGTTGATTAATTAATACATTATGATGCGCCCAGGTACTGTGAACTGCGTGAGTTTTTCACTGCTACATGTGGCCACGCTTAAAACTTCGATGTGCCAAGCCCACTGGATACTGGCAGAGTGCACGAAATAGCTCGTCTCTTCTAAATTACGTTAGCACTGACAGTTACGGCGAGGGAGGGGCGGATAGTAATCTCAGTATATAAACAGGATACACGACTGTAGTGTTTCTATCCGTGGAAATCGTAACGGTGTATTACTGTTAGGTTGACAACTCAGTACGTACAGGGCGTGTTGATTTTACGTGTTTTGCATCCTTTGAAATTGAGCTATGAACGATTTGTTACTTTAATAAATAAAAATTTGCGAAGTTTTTTGTCACTTCTTTTTATTCAAAACTTGTCTTTAAATCGCACTGTATTGAATAATGAATTTCAGTGCTGTAGACGGTACTTCTAGTGTTTACTTTTATATTTGCCTCTTGTTTATACTGATTTCCATTTGAGCTCACTGACAGGATATGCACGATATGTGGGAAATCATATAAAACGCCCGGAATAATGTTTTCACACCATTATATATTCGTCAAATGTTTATAAAAATATATGACTCTACTGCGTTGTTATTAGTCCGTAGCTTAAAAATTATTTGAGCTAAGGTAAACTATACCCGGGCCGCTGAAACATTGCACTTGACGTTTCGCGTTACGACGAGTTATGTTGGCTACACTGCTTTAGCAACGTTTCAACACTAGCCTCTATACACACAGCAGACGAAACAGTTTTCAGTTGCATCTCGTAAATGTAAGCTATTGAGCAATAAAAGTGCATATAATAATTCGTTCTTCAGCAGCAATTAATTAACGGCATATTAATGAAGACCAGAGCACAACAATGCACACACTTTTGATAACGGAGCAAAGCAATACGGTATAGAAAATAAGCACTGGAACACGACAGATACGAAATAAACAATAATCAACGTCTCTCTTTCTCTCTCCGTTTTATAATCACAATGCTTTTCACTCACCAATTTACGGCGACAATGGTACAATTACATCCAGCTCCCCATCTTCACTGTTGTCACTGCCAAAATCGTCATCACCACGACAAATCATTAACCGTTCATGATTACTGATGATTCCTTGCATTGTTTGCGCTGCCCGAATCAGTTTTTCGATGTGCTCGACGTCTTTATTTTTTCTCCTTGATGCAGCATTCACATTGGCAACAGCTTCATGCAACAGCTTTGCCACCTTTGTTATTGTGAAAGACTTATTGTTCCTTAAGTAATTCTTCACGTCACTCCATACCAATTTTATAAGGTTAAAACGGCAGTGAAATGGGGGAGGTTTATTACATTGTGACGCTGCTCTTTTGCGATTTCGTCTGCTGCATATGTGGGTGTAATAGGCTTATTTTGTTTCACGAGCGATTAAAAAGAAGTTTGGACATTGACATATCTGCAGTAATATTTCTTTCTTGTAACCACTGCACCATAACGTTTTTCCTATCATTTGAAGCCAGAATGAACTTCCTGCTCAGAGCATAAGCTTCGAAGTTTTTTTTTTTAATACGAAATTGAGAACATACTCAGAAAACGTCACTAGACAAACATCTTTTCGGTGACATTACCCAATTACTTGAACTCGGAAAGCCAAGTTAAACCACTATCAGTAAAACAAATCGCAGCGAAAAAAGCACACACAACATAAACACGCGATAAACGACTTTGTTTACGGTAGTATTGAACAAAGCCGGCAAAGCGGGAACGTTGACGTCACGGCACGTGATCACTGGAAGTGTTTATCGCGCTGTGATTGGATCGTTCCTAGCGACTAGCGCCTCGCGCTTCTTGCTCTTCACTTGTTATTTGTAAACGTCAAGTGCAAAGTTTCAGCGGCCCGCGTATAACCTAAGGACAACAGACACCCATGCCCGAGGTGGGACTCGAACCCCACACGCCGAAAAGCCTCGCGCTCCGCAGCACGGCGATCCAGTGCGCACGGCTAATCCGCCGCGTCATTTATTTGCCCACAGCAGTGCAATTCATTAATTAAATGCAATGTGTTAGAAAAAACTATACCGGTCACGGCTCTTTCTGCAGTTTTGTTGCAGGAATATAGTTATTTCATGCCTCAACTATTTTGTAAATAGTATAAAATTTTCAAAGCAGGTAGGAACATTGTTTATGAGTTAGTTTCTACGAAAGCAACTAGAACAGACGATTAGAAATTTCAGACAAATTCTTTTTAAGCACATACAAGGTGCGCCTGAAGAGTTCGCTGAATGGTCCCATATTTTACAACCGCGATGGCGAAGATGAGGTGCCCGCGCATACACATTGAGGGACATTCAGCAAGCGCCCCCCCCCCCCCCCCCCCCCTGTCGTGCAAAGCACTACAGTGAAGCGGTGGTACATGCTGTGACGACGTTAGCAGGGTCAGTGTGAGAACTCGTGTCATTGCAACTTGGAGCACAAAATGGATTAATAGAGCACATCAAGTTTTTACCGTATGGTGACGAATTCAAATGTTCAAATGTTTGTTAAGCTTATGGGACTTAACTACGGGGTTCTCAGTCCCTAAACTTACAAACTACTTATCAACTAGCTTATCCTAAGGACGGCACAAATATCCATGCCCGAGGCGGGATTCGAACCCCCGACCGTAGTGGCCGTGCAGACCGTGACTGAAGCGCCTCAATCCCCTCGGCCACCGCGGCCGGCTGTGGCGAATTACAGTTATGATAATATTATCAATATTTTCTCGCAATAGCGAATTTCTTTTAGCGTCACCGTATAAGGTATAGGTGTTCTACCAAATGGTGACATTTGAAAATGTGTGCCGGGCCAGGACTCGAATGCAGTTGACTCAAATGTGCAATTAGTGTGGCATATGTGGCAGTCGTGTTCGGATAGCTTAGTGGTTAAGGAGACCGCTCGCGAAAAGCGGGAAACCCGGGTTCGAGTCCGTGCCCGGCACAGATTTTCATATGTCACCATTTGGTAGAACGCCTATACCTTATACAGTGACGCTAAAAGTAATTCGCTATTGCGAGAAAATATTGATAACTTCAAGTTGTGTTTCAAATTACGCACAACGGCGACAGAGATCCATGGAATGTTAGTGCAAGTATACAGTGTTGAAGCAGTGAGTAAAACGTGTGTGTGACTGGTTGTGCAGATCCAACTACGCGTGACCTCAATGTGAGAAATTCCACAAGAAGCGTTTGCTGACAGCTGTACAACCGGTGTCAGAAGTGTACTGTAGCCAGTGACGATTATTTTGAAGGCCAGTAAAGGTATTTTGTTTGTAACTCTTGTTTCCTGTATTCCCTGAGACCATTTATCGAACTTTTCAGACACACCTTGTAGTACCAACAACTGGATAGTAGGGGAGAGTGGGGCACATTGAACCAGAAAAATTATTTCTCAGTGTTAGTCATCCAATAATTTTATTCCAGAGTTGTGATTTTCAGTTTTTACAATTTAATCATCAAAGTATCAAATTGCGTTCTATGATTGCTCTATACGTGGTTTGTTTCAAGCGACGTGTCTCTGAAGAAAGTACAATGAACTACTTTAAATAGTTGGTTAGAAGAACATGTTTAGCAAAACAGTAAATTTTAAATGTATTTCTAAATTAATTAATGTTTACATATGTTCTACTTATACATCATTAAACCTTTAGGCACAGAGTCGTGCGTCTTTTTTTGAAATTACCGAACATCAAAGGACTGGAAGCTAATTCAAAATTTGAAGTATGTCTTTTATCACACTATCATAAAATGGTTTTGGAAGCACATAATGTATGTTGCTAGCTGGAGCAAATGCTTCATCCTTTACCTTTCATCAAAAATGATACCTCATCCTTTGGTTTCAAAATTTTATTCACATAGGAAACTGGCATTTGCCGGGGCGGAGCGGCCGAGCGCATTGAGACGCTATGCTACGATGCGGGAGGCCGTTCCCCGTCGGGGGTTCGAATCCCCCCCTCAGGCATGGATGTTTGTGCCGTCTTTCGTATAAGCTAGTTCATAAGTAGTTTGTAAGTTTAGGGACTGCTGACCCCGCACTTAAGTCCCATAAGCTCTACAAACATTTATATTTATAATATAAATTGGCATTTTGTTTTTAGTTATATTTAGTCAAAACATAATCATCTGTTTCTGATAATTTATCCAATTTTTCCAAGTTGTATACAGATTCGCCAGACTCATCCCGGTTGTCATTGCTCTCTTCATAATGACCTCACTATATTCTTCATCAGTTTCCTGCTCATGAATATTCCGATTTGCCTTTTTATTGGGATTTTTTGTGGCTTGCAACAAATGTTTCTCTGTATATCAGTTGGGGCACAACGAACCACGGCTCATCGTGCCCCGGGAGATTCAAATGTTCAAATGTTTGTAAATCTATCGGACCAAACTGCGTGGTGATCAGTCCGTAGCTTACAAACTACTTAAACCTAGGTAAACTAACCTACGGACAAACACACACTCATGCCCCAGGGAGGACTCGAACCTCCACGGCGAGCAACCGCGCGCTCCGCAGCGAGGCGCTTTAGACCGCTCGGCTACTCCACCGCGGCATGTGCCCCGGGAGAACTTAGTTCAATGTGCCCCAACATTACATATTTCAAACAAAGTTCAAGTGAAGTTATATATGAACATTGCTAATATCTGAAGATATGCATCATTAAACACAATATTCATATTGTCGTTATCACGTAGTTTCTGCGAACTTCATGCAATCCTTTGTCACCAAATTGTAATCTATCTACTTCTCCAAAAATTACTTCACTGCAGCGAAAATAACACCAGCAGAAAATGAACGGCGGGAGCTAGATCTTGGAGAACACAGATGGAAGTCATTAGAGGAGTACTGCCAACATATGCACAGAGAAAAAAATATAATTTTCTACCTTTTGCTGAAATGATGCCACCTGATTCATTGTGCCCCGTGGATCAATGTTGTCCACTCTCCACTATGTGACAGATATACAACCTCTGACAATAATGTTCAGTGAATAGTCCTGTAACATTAACTCAGACGAACTATGAACTACAGTTACCTGACTGGCCTTCGAAATAGTCACCTTCCATAACTGTGCACCGATGAGCTCACATATATGTACTGGAAACTTTATACCAAGTCTTCCTTTGGGATGGTGTTCAAAAGCCTCGTCATGTTTCGCTGGGTGTCAGAAATATCGTAAAATCTCTTTCACGGCGAGTTTGAGTCGAGGCAATACGAAGAAGTCTGCAGGATTGAGATCCGGCAAGTATGGTGGATGTAATAGTTCCTCCCCCCCCCCTCTTTTTATCTTTTTTCTTTACGATATTGGCTGTGTGTGGGAGAGCGTGGTCACGTGAATTTGCCAGGACTTATATCGCAGAGCTCAGCGGTGCATATTTATGGGAGGTGAATATTTTGAAAGACAGTAAGGTAACTAGTTCATCTACGTTAATGTTACATGACTATTCCTCGAACTTCATTGTTGGAGGTTGTACGTTCAACAGCACGTCGTCCAGCTTCAGGACTTGGTAATATTGCCTCTAGATCATCTTTGAGTTCATTGAGCATTGCAGGCGTTCCACCAATACTGTGGTCGCAGGCAAAGACCGGAAGTTTTCCCCGCCACAGCACCGTCCGCTTGCACTCTATTTCTGTGTAAGGAAACTTGTTGTCCAGCGAGGTCTACACCTACATCTACATGGGATACTCTGCAAATCATATTTAAGTGCCTGGCAAATGGTTCATCGAACCACCGTTATACTATTTATCTCCCATTCCATTCTCGAATAGCGCGCGGGAAGAAAGGACACCTTAATCTCTCCGTTCGAGCTCTAATTTCTCGTATTTTATTCTGATGATCATTTTTACCTATGTAAGCGGGAGTCAACGATATATTTTCGCATTCGGAGGTGAATGTTGGCGATTGGAGTTTCGTAAGTAGCCCACGCCGCAGCGATAAGCGCCGTTGTTGTAATGATTCCCATCCCAGATCCTGTATCATTTCCCTAACGATGACTCCCCTGTATCGTAACAATACGAAACGAGCTGCCCTTCTATGGACTCTTTCGATGTCCTCTGTCAAACCCAATTGATAAGGATCCCACACTTGGCAGCAATACTCCAAATATGGACGGACAAGCGTAGTGTATGCAGTTTCTTTTGTAGTTCTGTTGCATCTTTTAAGGGTTCTACCAATAAAACGCAGTCTCTGGTTCGCCTTTCCCACGAAATTATCTGCGTGTTCTTTCCAGTTTAATTTCAAAATGTTCAAATGTTTGTAGGGTCTATGGGACTTAACTACGGGGTCATCAGTCCCTAAACTTACAAACTACTTATGAACTACTTACAACTAAGAACGGCACAAATATCCATGCCCGAGGGGGGATTCGAACCCCCGACCGCCAGTTTAAGTCTGAAGTAATAGTAATTCCTAGGTATTTTGTGGAGTTTACGGCCTTCACTTTTCATTGATTTATCTTGTAAACAAAGTTTAACGGATTTCTTTTCGTACTCATGTGGACGACTTCACACTTCTCATCATTTAGAGTCACTAGCTAATTTTTACACCATCTGATATCTTTTTCAGATCGTTCTGCAGTTCCTTTTGATCTACAGATGATTTTACGAGACGGAAAATGACGGCGTCATCTACAAACAACCTAAGGGAGCTACTTAGATTTTCGCCTTAATATTTATGTAAATGAGGAACAGCAGCTCACCAATAACACTACCCTGTGAAACGCTCGATATCACCTCTGTTTTAGTCGATGCCTTACCGTCGATTACTACGAACTGTGTCCTCTCTAACAGGAAATCCCTTATCCAATCGCAAATTTGGGGCGTTATACCATAACCAAGCAATTTGATTAAAAGCCGTTTATGAGGTACAGTGTCAAAAGCCTTCTGGAAATCAAGAAATACGGAATGGATTTGCGAACCCTTGTCGATAGCACACATCACTTCGTGTGAATAAAGAGCTGTTCGCTGTGACGTGCGTATTTTGCGTGCGTGATTTACTATGGTAAATAGCTGCAGAACAATAATTAGTTTCGGAAATTGTAATAAGAGCGTCGTATCAGTAACTAAATCCAAATGAAGTTCTCAGGAATTTAGCATCTATATCAAAACAGAAAAACTACTGTTTCAAAAATGTTCAAATGTTTGTTAAGCTTAAGGGACTTAACTACGGGGTCATCAGTCCCTAAACTTACAAACTACTTATGAACTAGCTAAGACTAAGGACGGCACAAATATCCATGCCCGAGGGGGGATTCGAACCCCTGACCGTAGTGGCCGTGCAGACCGTGACTGAAGCGCCTCAGTACCCTCGGCCACCGCGGCCGGCACTACTGTTTACAATGTAATTTCAGAAATACTGCAGTAATATTTTCGTCGTGCGTTTATTCTTGCAATAGTTGTCGGTCTCTTTGATATGTCTTCTGCCTGCGGAAAAGACGCAAATATCTTATATACAGTTATATTTCAGCAATAAGTAGAAGGATAAGAAAAATGAACAACATGTTAATTATAAACCTAGCGATCCGTTTCTTCTAATGAAACCAGGGGGGCAGACGCTTATAACTTACCGCTCTGAGGGGAGGACATTACATGTCATATTTAAGTGTAATTATCACGTGTCAAAAACTCTGACAGACTTCCAGTTTGGAGTAGATGAAAATCTTATACAGCCTCAAGATTTCATTCACTTAGCGTACTCACCTTAGACAACAGGATAGTTTCCCGCAGGTTGAATATTCGCTAACGTTGTAAGAAAAAGTATTTTAGTAAGCTGTCGGTATATCGCCTAAGTAATTTGTTACCGAAAATAAAATATGAAAACTTTGTTCACCTCTTCCATGACCCAGTGCCACAAGTTCTATACTTGTGTAGTGAGTAGTTACCGAGTTTGTAGGAGTTGAATGAAATGTTACGGGACTGGCAGCTGTGCACGTGCTCCTGCAGTGTCAATCCCGAGGCAATTTGGGGCAGAGCACAGATGCAGGCGTAACAGGGACTGCTAAGCAACTCGCCACGGAACTGCTCTCCGCTCCCCTCCTACGGCCGTATCCCACAGCAAGCCGCGCCCTGGTTACGGGTGCCACTTACCGTTGCAACAACTTGTTTTCGGTTATACCCGTTCTTCCTGTCTCCAGTTTAACCTACGAGGTATGCTCACAAATTGAGTTCCGCTTGGTTACGTAAAACAAACGTGTAAAGATACAGAAAAACTATTCATTGTACAAAACTCTACAACTGTCAATCTACTTTTCTACATAGCTTCCGAAATTAGAAAATGAATGGGCATCGTTTAATTCCGGGACTATGGATGTAGAGGAATTGTGGGCTAAATTTAAGTGCATTGTTAATAAAGGGCCGGCCGCGGTGGCCGAGGGGACTGAGGCGCTCCAGTCACGGTCTACACGGCCACTACGGTCGGGGGTTCGAATCCCCCCTCGGGCATGGATATTTGTGCCGTCCTTAGCCTTAGCTAGTTCATAAGTACTTTGTAAGCTTAGGGACTGATGACCCCGTAGTTAAGTCCCATAAGTTCTACAAACATTTGAACATTTGTTAATAAAGGGTTAGAGAAATATGTGCCAGTACAGACGATTAAGGATGGAAAAGATCCACCGTGGTATAATAATAATGTTAGAAAGCAAAGGCTGTTGCACTCTCGATTCAAAAAAGAACACGCAAATGATGACAGGCAAAAGTTAGTAGAGATTCGTGCGTCTATAAAAAGATCGATGCGCGAAGCATACAATAATCATCACAGCCATACCTTAGCTAAAGATCTTTCCGAGAACACGAAAAAATTCTGGTCCTATGTAAAATCGGTAAGCGGGTCAAAGCCCACTGTCCAGTCACTCGTTGATCATTCCGGGGCAGTAATAGAAGAAAGCAAGCAGAAAGCTGAAGTTCTAAATCTAGCAAATGTTCAAATGTTTGTTAAGCTTATGGGACTTAACTACGGGGTTGGTTGGTTGGTTGGTTGGTTTGATGTTTTAGGGGGACAAAACTGCGGAGGTCATCAGTCCCCCATTTCATCAAAGAGCGAGATAAGTGTGGAAACACTGAAAAGTTCGCCCAGAGTTAAAACTGCTATGGGAGGAAAACCCCACTCAATCAATAAACGGTGGCCGAGGGGACTGAGGCGCTCCAGTCACGGTCTGCACGGCCACTACGGTCGGGGGTTCGAATCCCCCCTCGGGCATGGATATTTGTGCCGTCCTTAGGATTAGCTAGTTCATAAGCAGTTTGTAAGTTTAGGGACTGATGACCCCGTAGTTAAGTCCCATAAGCTATACAAACATTTGAACATTTTCAATCAATAAAATGTAAACAAATTCGACAAAGGACAACAAGGCAGGAGACAACACGATAGGACACAATCACACGGAAACAGCAAACAAGTGTGGAAATAAAATGACAAAGCCAAAGTTCGTGGATGACCGACCATGAAAATAAAATAGGAAGGGTCAGCCGCGAGGCAACACAAGCTTCATATAGAGTTGTAAAAACCGCTGTCACGAATAAAACCTAAAACAGAATCAGCCATAATGGCATCGTTACGTAAAACTTCAGATAAAATTACAGGAAAATTAAAATCCCGCCGCAGGGCGGCTAAAAGATGGCAGTCCATCAAAATGTGGGCCACCGTCAAGGGACAGCCACAACGGCAACGAGGCGGGTCCTCACTGCTGAGGAGATGGCCATAGGTCAGCGAAGTGTGGCCGATGCGGAGCCGGCACAGGACTACTGAGTCCCGGCGAGAGGCCCGCATGGACCAGTGCCACACAGCTGTGGTCTCCTTTATTGCCCTGAGTTTGTTGGGATGGCTCAGGCTACGCCACTCTGGGGCCAAAGCTCACGTACTCTATGGCGCAACACAGACTGGTAATCTGAGGCCGGGAGGCCAATGTCCAACACGGACGCATGGACAGCCTGTTTGGCTAGCTTATCGGCTCGTTCGTTGTTCGGGATGCCGATGTGACCAGGAGACAAATGAAGACCACAGAGCGTCCTGACTGGTCGAGAGCAAAAAGTGTGTCATGGATAGCCAGCACCAAGGAGGAACGTGAGTAACATTGATCGAGTGCGCGAAGACTGCTCAGGGAGTCACTGCAGAGCAGAAAAGACCCACCTGAGCAGGAGCGCATATGCTCAAGAGCACGGAGAATGGCCACCAACTCGGCAGTGTACACACTGCAGCCATCCAGCAGAGACCGCTGCTCGGCGTGATCGCCATGGACATAGGCAAAGCCAACACGGCCACGAACCAACGAATCGTCTGTATAGACGATGTGGTATCCAGTGTACTCTGCAACAACAGCAAAGAACTGACGGCGGAGTGCCTCTAGAGGAACAGAGTCTTTGGGTCTATTGGCCAAGTCCAGCCTAGAGCATGGCCTCGGTACACACCATGGGGGCGTACGCGTACGGGCCCGATGCGGAGACGGGACAGGGAAAGACTCTAGTTCCAACAGAAGGGACTGGACATGGAAGGCGATCGTGTGACCGGAACGGGGTCGCGGCCTCTGCAAGTAAACTGTCCACGGGACTGGTGCGGAAGGCACCCGTCGCGATGCGAACCCCACAGTGGTGAATGGGGTCCAGCAAGCGCAATGCCGAGGGGAATGCGGAGCCATAGGCAAGGCATCCAAAGTCCAGACGGGACTGCACCAAAGCTTGGTATATCCGCAACAGTGTGGACCGATCGGCACCCCAGTTCGTATGGCCCAGATGGCGGAGAACATTCAGTTGGCGCCAGCACTTCTGTTTCAGCTGACGAATGTGGGGGAGCCACGTCAGCCGAGAGTCAAACACGAGCCCTATAAACCTGTGAGTGTCAGCAACCTCTAAGAGGTGGTTCTCAAGATAAAGTTCGGGCTGTGAATGAACCGTCCGACGCCGACAGAAGTGCATAACTCTGGTCTTTGCAGGAGAGAACTGGAAGCAATGGGCTAGAGCCCAGGACTGTGCCTTCTGAATGGCGCCTTGTAACCTACGTTCAGCAACTTGGGTGCTGGAAGAGCTAAAAGAGATGCAGAAGTCGTCAGCATAGAGAGAGGGGGATACTGACGACCCAACTGCTGTCGCTAAGCCGTTTATGGCTACTAAAAATAAGGGGACACTCAGAACAGAGCCCTGAGGAACCCTATTTTCCTGCACTTGAGGGGTGCTACGAGAAGCACCAACTTGGACACGAAACGTACGGACAGCTAAAAAGTTTTGGATAAAAATAGGGAGCTGGCCTCGAAGACCCCATTCATGTAACGTCTGAAGGATGTGATGTCTCCATGTTGTATCATACGCCTTCCTCAAATCGAAAAACACCGCAACAAGATGTTGACGTTGAGCAAAGGCTGTACGAATACGGGACTCCAAGTGAACGAGGTTGTCTGTAGCGGAGCGGCCTTGACGGAAACCACCCTGACAGGGAGCCAACAGGCCTCTAGACTCGAGCACCCAGCACAGCCGCCGGCTCACCATACGTTCCAGCAGTTTGCAAAGAACGTTGGTGAGGCTGATGGGTCGGTAGCTGTCCAAATCGCAGGGGTTTTTACCCGGCTTAAGCACTGGCACAATGATACTTTCTCGCCACTGTGGCAGGAAGACATCATCGTTCCAGATGCGATAGAACACAGATAAGATGTGTAGTGTAGACTGCGCTGATAGGTGTTTCAGCATCTGGTTATGAATGCGAACTGGGCTGGGACTGGTATCAGGACTATGTGGAAGGGCACTGAGGAATTCCCATTCACTGAAAGGAGCATTGTAGGATTCCATTCGACGTGTTGAAAAGGACAGTCGCTTCTGTTCTTTCCACTCTTTCACGGTACGGAAAGATGGCGTATAAGTCACAGACGCGGAACTACGAGCATAGTGCTCAGCAAGATGTTCAGCAATTGCATCTGGGTCCGTACAAAGTACTCCATTCATAGAAATTCCTGGCACGCCTGTGGCACTGTGGTATCCATAGAGGCGTCTAATTTTCTCCCAGACCTGGGATGGAGAGGTACCTGTACCAATAGTGGACACGTACCGTTCCCAACACTCCTGCTTACAACGCTTAATTAAAAGACGTGCTCGTGCACGGAGCCTCTTGAAAGCGATAAGGTTCTCCAAGGATGGGTGTCTCTTATGCGCTGGAGTGCACGCCTGCGATCCCTAATAGCCTCCGCGATCTCTGGTGACCACCAGGGCACCGACCTCCGCCGAGGGGAACCAGAAGAGCTAGGGATCGTACGTTCAGAAGCAGAAATAATGGCTGCGGTGAGACTGTCAGTCACCTCATCTATGGCGGCATCCGTTGGAGGGCCAATCTTTGCGGCGGCAGTAAACTCGAGTCAATCAGCCTTATTAAGGGCCCATCTGGGCAAACGTCCAGGGGACTGAGGCCGTGGTAGTGAAAGGAATATCGGGAAATGGTCACTACCACACAAGTCATCGTGCACTCTCCAGTGGACAGACGGTAAAACGCCAGGACTACATACAGGTAGATCAGTTGCAGAGTAAGTGCCGTGAGCCACACTGACGTGTGTTGCAACACCGGTATTTAAAATGCAGAGGTCAAGCTGAGATAGTAAGCTCTCAACGTCTCTGCCATGGCCAGTAATCGTAGTACCCCCCCCCCCCCCACAGGGGGTTGTGGGCGTTAAAATCCCCCAGAAGTAGGAAAGGTGAGGGGAGCTGAGAAATCAGCGCCGCCAACACATGTTGGGGTACTACGTCGTCTGGGGGCAGGTAGACACTGCAAATTGTGAGGTCGATTGTAGTCCTCATCCTGACTGCCACAGCTTCTAAAGGCGTCTGGAGAGCAACTGATTCACTGTATGTAGTCGAAAGGACAAATAGACATACTCCACCTGAAAGCCTGTCATAACCTGTGCAATTCCAGTAATATCCCCGATAGCCTCGTAGGGCAGGGCATCGCGTCGGGGGAAACCAGGTTTCCTGCAGGGCAACGCACAGTGCAGGTGAAGTGGTGAGAAGCTGCCGTAACTCTGCCAAATGGGAGAAAAACCCACCACAATTCCACTGGAGAATTAGGTTAGAGCTGATGGGATGGACCATGATATGATAAGGATGATTAGCTCATAGGTTCACTACCTGCTGCTGTCGATTGTGTACTGACTGGATCCAGAACCATTGGTTCTGGAGAGTCCAGGAGAGCGAGATCCTTGGGGGATGCAAGGATCTCCAACTCGTCGTCAGAAGCGGAAGAAGTGACAAGGCGTGGCTTTGAAGCCACAGAAGATTCCTTTTTCTTCAGCTTCTTCTTCTTTTCCTCTCGCTGTCCTTTCGGTCTTAAGGACTGAGAGAGCTTCTCAGAGACGGAGTCAGGGCCCGACGTAGCGCGTGGAGCCCTGTGACCAAGGGTGTGGGAGTCCGACAGCCGTGAGCTGGGACCCTCCGTGGTACTCTGAGATGCCTCGGAAGGGAGCGTCCCAAGGGACCCCTTCCGAGCGAGAGGAGCCGGAGGAAGTTGTTGTTTCTCCGGCTGAGTGACGGGGACCGTTGTCCCCATCGGTGTGGGGGGGATGTGCTCCCCTAAGAGGTGTAGTGGGGGGAGCGCACGGTGGAGAGCCCCCAACCGTCGAGGGGGCTGATGCAGTATTACGGCCCTGAGGGCCCACAGAAGTTGGTACAAACAATGGGGCCGCCGTCACCGAGGGGAAAGGGGACGACGTGACACTCGCAAATGATGTCTTCAGTGCCACTGGGTGCAGTCTCTCAAATTTCTTTTTGGCCTCGTTATATGACAATTTGTCCATGGTTTTGTACTCCATAATTTTCCTTTCTTTATGGAGCATCGTGCAGTTTGGCGAGCAAGGGGGATGGTGCTGTCCGCAGTTGACACAAGTAGGAGGAGGAGCACAAGGAGCGTCCGGATGAGATGGACGCCCGCATTCTCTACAGGTGGAGCTGGAATTGCACCTGGAGGGCATGTGCCCAAATCTCCAGTATTTGAAACACCGCATCGGAGGAGGAATATAAGGTTTTACATCGCACCGGTATACCATAACCTTGACCTTTTCGGGCAAAGAATCGCCCTCAAAGGCCAGGACGAAGGCACCGGTGGCTACCTTGTTGTCCTTAGGCCCCCTATATATGCGCCTGACGAAGTGCACACCCCGTCGTTCAAGGTTGGCGCGTAATTCGTCGTCCGACTGCAGAAGGAGATCACGATGATAAACTATCCCCTGAACCATGTTGAGACTCTTGTGAGGGGTGATGGTCACAGGCACATCACCCAGCTTTTCACAGGTCAGAAGTGCCCGTGACTGTGCTGGGGATGCCGTTTCTATGAGAACTGCACCGCTTCTCATCTTAGACAACCCTGAAACTTAGCCAAACTTATCTTCAACAAAGTGTTAAACAAAGAAGAGTGGCTTAGTGCTACTGAAATTATCCCCATCGGTTCTAGCACAAACAAGAAATTTAGGGGAGTATGGCTCAACCCTTTCTTTCGCCCGTCGTTCCTCCCATGGGGTAGCCAGGGAAGGGAACGATTGGGGGTCATATTGTGCGGAATTATATGTATTTCTACCTCTCTTAGAGACGCCGTTTTCGCGGCCGGCCACGCTTCTATTTGATCGCTTCATGTTCGTCCCACGAACGCTAGGGAACTAAAGGTCCACCCAGGCAGAGCCCCGCTTGCCTGGGTAAGCCTTATACAACTGAGGTGCGGCAGGTTTCTCAGAGGTTGCTCGCTAGCGGCTGTTCAACCTCAACAGCCATGCATCTCCTCGGCACGTAGCGCACCTTGAGATTGAGTTTTTTTTTTATAGAGGTTTGTACCATCCTCGCGACCCGGGCGATTAAGCCAAGATCTCCGGGCTCTGAAACGTACAACGTTCCACCGTCGCGCCGAACGATGGTCGTTGAAGCACGCACAGAGCTTACGGTGTAGCGGACTGTTGGCGCGACACAGCCCACAGCTCAGGTCCCCGGGTTCGCCAAGCCCGTACTCAGCAAGTTAATGCTGAGCCCCTGAGGGGTAACTACGGGGTCATCAGTCCCTAAACTTACAAACTGCTTATCAACTACCTTATACTAAAGACGGCACAAATATCTATGCCCGAGGGAGATTCGAACCCCCGACCGTAGTGGCCGTGCAGACCGTGACTGGAGCGCCTCAGTCTCCTCGGCCACCGCGGCCGGCCTAAATTTAGCCTTTAAGAAATCATTCACGCAGGAGGACCGCACAAATATACCATCATTTGATCAACGTACTAATTCCGAAATGGGGGACATAGCAATAGGTATTTCCGGTGTAGAGAAGCAGCTGAGAGAGATAAATACGAAAAAGTCTGCTGGTCCGGATGGAATACCAGTTCGGTTGTACAAAGACTATTCTGCGGCGTTGGCCCCCTACTTAGCAATCCCATAATGTTCGAATACAGCATTAGTAGTGAGCTTCTTGATGCTGTCGCGTAGTTCAAATATCTAGGCATAACATTGCAGAGCGATATGAAATGGAACGAACATGTAAGGACAGTTGTGAGTAAGGCGGACAGCCGACTTCGGTTTATTGGGAGAATTTTGGGAAGATGTACTTCACCTGTAAAGGAGACCGCGTATAAAACGCTTGTACGACCACATTTTGAGTATTGCTCAAGTGTTTGGGACCCGCAGCAGATCAGTTTAAAGGAAGACATAGAGGCGGTTCAGGGACGAGCAGCTAGATTTGTTACCGGTAGGTTCGACCAATGCGCGAGTGTCACGGAAATGCTCCGGCAACTCAATTGGGGATCGCTGGAAGAAAGACGACGTTCTTTTCGTGAATTTCTGTTAAGTAAATTTACAGGGTCGGAATTTGAAGCTGAGTGTAGTCGATCTTGCTGCCGCCTACTTACATTTCGTGTAAAGATCACAAAGACAAGAGAGATTAGGGCTCGTACGGAGGCATATAGGTATTCTTTTTTTCCTCGTTCTGTTTGGGAGTGGAATAGGAAAGGAAATGCCTAGTAGTGGTACAGTGTACCCTCCGCCACGCACCTTACGGTGAATTGCGGAGTATGTATGTAGATGTAGAAATTTTGAAGACACTCGTCATAGCGTGGCACAAGGTTTTGTATGCCTTCTTCATAGAAGGTTGCCGCCTGTGTATTCAACCATGTGCTAACATGTTCTTTCAGCTCGTCATCATCGTTGAAGTGCTGACCACCAAGGAGAGATTTTAGGTGTAAGAAATGAAAGTCGCTAGGAGTTAGGTCCGGGCTGTAAAGAGGATGATCAAACACGTCCCAGTGAAATTCCCGTAAGAGTTGTTTGGTCACATTCGCCGCGTGAGATCAGGCATGATCATGGGATAAAAAAGCACCTTTTAACAGTTGTCCTCGGCGCTCGTTCCGTATTGTGCTGCGCAATTTATTAATAGTCTCGCAGTAACCATTTGCGTTGACTGTTTGGCCTCGTGGTAAGAAATCAATCAGCAAAATCCCTTTCCTGCCCGAAAAACACGGTGCACATGATTTTTAGAGGTGTCAAGATTTGCTTAGGCTTAACCTTCATTGGGGATGAAATGTGCCTCCATTCCATTGATTGCCGTTTTGTTTCGGAGTGTCGTTCGATACCCAAGTTTCATTCCCCCTGACCATTCGAGAAAGAAAACCATCACCTTCTTCATTGAAGCCTGTCAAAAACTGAAGTTCACTACCCATCCGATGTTTTGTGTGTTGTTCAGTAAGAATTTTGGGTACCCAACGAGACCAAACTTTTCGAAATTTCAGTCAGCTACAATTTCATGAATTAGTGATCATGAGATTTAAAATTACGGTTGTGCTTTCTCTTCTCTTCAGTTGTGTGAATAAGTTCATCAGTTATCACAGACGGGCGTCCACTTCGTTCTTCATCGAGCACTTGATCACGTCCTTCATTCTGACCTATAATCTAACTATTGAATCACTCATAGCATTTTGTCCGTAAACCTCGCAGATTTGCCGATGAATTTCCTTAGGGTTAACTTTCTTTGCATTTAGAAAACGGCTCACCGAACTGATTTCACACGCGGCGGCATTTTCAATTACGGCTGACATTATAAAGAAGCACTACAAAGCACACGTCGGCAGCAGAGATCTGAAAATGGCGTACATGTCTTCTCCTTGAGTCAGAGTAACTGCCGCGCAAGCTCGGAACTGAGATTGTAGCGCTGTCGAGCATAGAAATAGAAACGTAACTTACTTTGTGGACGACCCTTGTAATAACATTGTATGTATTTGGAGTTTTCTGAACATGGACGGTTAAAATCAAACAAGTTTCCGATTCCATGTTCTGCATTGATAGCTAGTACTGTAGTTCATTTTAGTGCCCTTTGCCACGGTGGAGTGACAGCTCTCCAAGGCGCCTTGATGCCGATGTTCGAGTCCTCCCTCGGGCATGCGACTGTTTGTTATCCTTAGTATAAGTTTTTTAAGCAGTGAGCAACTTTTGGTGCTGATGACTTCAGCAGTTCAGTTAAACTCGCGTCAATGCTGTTGGCTCGCGAACGCGGCCTTAACACAATTGAATAACGAATATTTACTTATGAATAACCACAGATATCGGCGCCAGTTCCATTTTGAACACTCTTTTGTGGTTTTAGATATATTTCATTTACAGTAATGCGCAACCTAAATCGCAGTTATTAATAATCTACACACTGCCACACATCTTCATTGCAAGCGCATGTACAAGAAATGTTTATAAATGTAAGGGAGTTAACTGCTGCCGTTACCATTCCATAGGCTTACAAAATACTTTAAACTAACTTATGCTAAAATGTTCAAATGTTTGTAAATCTATCAGACCAAACTGCGTGGTCATCAGTCCGTAGCTTACAAACCACTTAAACTAAGTTAAACTAACCTAAGGACAAAACACACACACACACACACACACACACACACACACACATATATATATATATATATATATATATATATATATATATATATATATATATATATATATATATATGGATGGATGGCCGAGGGAGGACTCGAACCTCCGACGGCGAGCAACCGCGAGCTCCGCAACATGCACTCGCCCACTCCACCGCGACCACGTGCAAGACAGACTGCATAATGTCACAAAGACTGTTACGATTTATTAAAAGAAGAGAGAAGAGAAGATTTCACATTAACACGTGTGAAAAATCTGATTTATTTAACGACTAGCTTAAACCCGCGGCTCCGCTCGCGTGTTGGTTGATTATGATAGATAAGCTATCTTTCAGTAGTGATCTATTAATTTATTCTTATATTTCCTTATTCGTATGTTTATCCTTACAGAGAAAGAGCTGAAGACATTGCAGCACGCATAGACCAAAGATATGGTCTGTGGCATCACGTTTCGCTGTATGTAACCTCCTTGCTATAGAGTCGCTAACGTCATCGCTGGCCTTCAGTCCGATTTTTTAAAAAGTAATTTGACGACTTTCAACCACCATATCTTCCACCCCCATATAGCTATCGGCATGGAACTGCTATGTTGTACAACGGGAGACGCCGGACAACAATTACACTCAGACCATTCCTTTGCGTTTTGTAGTTTTCGCTGCAGAGCGAAATATTAACACACACACACACACGTTGAATTTTATATACACCAATAACATTCCATCCCAATATACTCCAACCTTTTATCATTATCAACCCTCAAGCAACAATGCAACCAATAATAACATTTTCAAAGAGTAAAAATAATTTTCAAAGAATAATTTTTGTTCCGCATTTCGCGTTATATTCTTCAAATTACTAAATATCTATCATATCGTTATAAAACCGTACCTAAAACCTTCCTCAGGTGTAAATTAGTAACTGTACAAATATTTAAGTCTCTGCGTCTTGTCGTTCGGACGTGATAAGAGTACACCGAACAGACATTCACATTAATATATGTACACTTGACAGCAAAAAAAGTGGATCACTGCTGAATGCAACCCAACTAACGTAGATGTGTTGCGGGTACTCCACATTCAAAACCCCTGTAGAGTACAGTCGTTCGACTATTCACAGTGGGTACCAAAGAAGCAGTAGAGAACATTGCTCCTTATGGCAGTCGGTCCACATGTAATTCAAACCGTCATACAAAAAACATTAGAATACAAGTTATTAGAGTCGAGAGAGCAACGTAAATTCAATTTCATTACAATAAGTGACAAGTCGGGTACCTAATCAAACTCATTCAATGACACAATGAGTTTTTGTTCGTGCTCTGAATTTGAACGCACTGTTGACTAAAAAAAGCTTGCGTTTCTGATCGAGACTAGATTAGGCATGAAGAGACGTAAGACATTGACGTTTTCATTGGTATCCGTTTACAAGGCCAATGTCCGAACCCGGTTAACTTTAGCATTGCACCAGGAGTGGCATGAAGTTCAAATTGTTTCTGAGAGGTAACCACTAAAGGTATATAATACAGTGCAACTCACAGGTGTCAAACGTCATAAAATTGTGGAATAGAACGCAGTACCTATATGAATCGTTAACGAAGCACGATCACACGTCATATATTAAATAAATTCACAGATAGCGCTATATTTGAACTTGAAATGACGATACAATTGACTTCTTTCCCGGCAGGGACCCAACCCCGGCTCTATTCGCTATTTATTGTATATACACAAAGAGATGAAATAGTTACTGTTCTCACCATTAGCGGGATGTGCATATGTTAGGCTAGAAGTAGCGCAAGCCGCGGAGGATTAGCCGTGCGCACTGGAGCGCCATGCTGCGGTGCGCGCGGCTCTTTGGCATCGGGGGTTCGAGTCCTCCCTACGGGCATGGATGTTTGTGTTGTCCTTAGGTTAGTTTACCTTAGTTTAAGTAGTTTGTAAGCTACGGACTAATAACCAAGCAGTTGAGTCCGATAGATTTACAAACATTTTGAAGTAGCGCAATAAATAACGTTGTGCTGCCTGGGACTCCAACCCTGCGCCTATCGTCAGCGTTGACCTCAGATGACTAGGTAACAACTCTCCCAATATCGTTTACTAGTAATTAGGATCGCGCAGTTCGTAGAGACCTGGAGGGGTTTGGCATTTTGAAGAAACAACGAAAACTAATCCAACATTGTTCTAGTCAGTAGCGAATGGACATGTGTAATGTGATTTGAAAGACGCCACAGTCCTAAATTCCTTACTTGCCGCTATTGGAGGTGGAGAGGGGGATGTTTGCAATTGTTAAAAACTGTTTGCCCAGCAGGAATCAAACCATACCTTAGCCATTACAAGATGGCATCAGCCCGACCAACAGATATGGTAGTATAATGTTTTCCGTCAAAATGGAGGGCAGAACACATGGTACGAGAAGTAAAATAGTTCGGCGGTACCTGTCTACGTAACAGTAATTTCTTGGCCTCGCGGTCTGAAGCGTCTTGTCGCGGAGTTGTGGTCGCTCCAGCCAGAGGTTCGACTCCTTTCTCGGGCATGTGCAGTTGCGTGTGTGTGTGTGTGTGTGTGTGTGTGTGTGTGTGTGTGTGTGTGTGTATGCGTGTATTCCTTAGCGTAACTTAATTAAAGTAGCATGTAAGGCTAGGTAGGGACTAATGACCTCAGGTGATTTGTCAATTAGGACTATAACAAAAAAGTTATATACAGTATGTAGAATTATGTAGCATTGCGTATGATAATATACTACGTTTTAGCATGCTCTGTGGTGATTTTGTATGGCATATTGCTGTATGCTTATTTAACTATAGTCTCGTTTCGCTCAAGTTTGTATGAAAAATGTATGTGAAATCTTATTGGACTTAACTGCTAACGTCATTAGTCTGCACACTACTGTCAAACTCCATATCTTGTTATCGACTGTAGGCCTCCCCAGCGTTCCGTCTTGTCAAAAAACTGTTTCCCACCGCTGAGCCTTCTGAACTTTCTTATGATTCAGTTATAGGAGCCCTCACGTCACATTATGAAGAGCAAATCAATGTAATGGCCGCTAGGTATCAGTTCTTCTGGTGTGGGAACGTCAAAACCAAACATACCTGCAGTAGATAACAGATCTTCAAGGTCTCACTAGGAAGTGTAAGTTTAAGTGTTCACGTGTAGCTTTGTATTCAGATGTGATGTTACGTGACTATTGTCTATAACATTACTGTTGTCTGACAGATTCTAAAAATGTCAGATCCGTCTTTCCATCAAATAAAACAGATTTTGGAACAGTACGATTCAGATCCCATGGCAGTGGAAAAGTTTGATTCAATTCCACTGTGTACTGTAGCTACGTTACGCGCCGGCCAGTGTGAGGTCAGATGACGTACATTTCATACTGCCCTCAGTAAGTGTAAACAAGTGATAGACACAGAGCCGTGCCCGCTAAGTTAGTGAAGTCTTGCCCAAAGTGTTTCTCGCGGCACTATCCGTCTTGGTCAGCGAAATGCTTTGTATGTGGCAAGAAAGGTCATATACAAACAGTCTGCTTTCAGCAAAACAAACGGAATTTGTCTTCCTGGCCCAAACAGCGACTAGACAATACTTATTCTAAAAATGCAGTATTTTAAAAACCTGTGGCTGCCCCTCGTAACATCAAGGAAACGGAAATAGCACAAGTTATTCGCCAGGCCAGAAAAATTTATGTCAGTTTGCGTGTGAATGATATTTCTGTAAAATTTCGACTAGACACAGGGGATCAGTCACATTCCTCAATCGCAAAACTTATGAACAATTAGTATTGCCGCGCCTTTCTCGCGCTAGCACAAGGTTAACAGCGTACATTGGCAATGAAATTCCTGTTCTAGGACAGTGTTCACTACCTGCAGAATACCGTTCGCAAATGCACACAGTGATATTTCAAGTGCTTCAGTCTTACGAAGGAGAGAATATTTTTTGTTTAGATTCTTTTGATATTTTTGGTTTTACTGTGCAAGACAATGTCTTAGTTGTGAACAATTTTGATGCTGAAAACAGAGAAGACAGGTTGCTGAAAGACTTTCCAGTTTTATTTTCTGCACGCCTAGGAAAAGCTAAAGATTTTGCTGCACACATTACTCTCAAGTAAAATGCCAAACCAAAATTTTGCGAAGCTCGTGATGTACCGCTCGCTTTACGTGACAAAGTAGCACAAGAACTTCGCACATTGGAAGAAAATGGTGCAATTGAACCAATCCAAGCTAGTCAGTGGGCGACTCCGCTTGTTACTTTGCCGAAGCCGTCAGGTAGCATATGCATTTGTGTTGATTTCAAGCCTACAGTAAATCCACAAACCGTCGTAGACAGTTATCCTTTGCTGAGACCAGACGATTTAATGGACAGATTGTGTACAGGAAAATATTTCTCAAAAATAGATTTGCGCAATGCCTACCTCCAGCTGCCACTCGACGAAGAATCACAGAAAATTTGTGTTGTCAATACTCATCTGGGCTTGTTTAAATATTTGCGTCTACCGTTTGGCTGTGCATCTGCGCCCGCAATTTTTCAAAGATATTTGGAACAGCTTACAGCTTGGGTGCCTTGTTGTTCAAACTAGTTGGACGACATACTTGTGTCAGGCTGTACCCCAGAAGATCACATTTCAAATTTGAGAAAATTATTTCAAGTTTTGTCAGATGCAGGTCTCAAGTGTCGCTTAGATAAGTATGACATTTTCAAAATGGAACTGCAGTATCTAGGACACGTGAGAAACATTCAAGGTGTGCACCCCATGCAGTTACATTTGCTTGCCATTCGTGACCTACCGGCACCAAAAGATGTGAAAGGATTACAGTTAGTCTTACTATATTAGGTCTATTCCCCCACAAATTGCAGCCCCTTTGCATCGGCTACACCGTAAAAATGTTCGTTTTGTTTGGACAGAAGAATGCGAAGGTGCATTTTAACAGTGAAAAGATGCATTGTTCCGTGATCCATGTTTGGTCCACTTCGATCCAGAAAAAAAAAAAAACAGTTCTATTGCAAGTTGACTCATGATCGTATGGTCTAGGTGCAGTACTGTCACATAGACTTGGGTATACGGACGTCCGATAGCGTTTGCGTCCAAACTTTTGACAGACACACAGTGCCGTTATTCTCAAACTGAGAAGGAAGCTTTATCAATAGTGTATGGTGTCACGAAATTAGATCACTAGTTGTATGGGAGAAAATTTTATTTAGTCACTGACCACAAGCCTTTGCAGTCATTGTTTCATCCAGCCAAGCCGATTCTTACTCGCACGGCACACAAATTCCAACGCTGGGCATTGCTTTATCACAGTATCAGTACGAGATTGTGTACAGACCCACAACTCGCCATGGAATGCCGACGCACTTTCCCGTCTTCCGATTGGCCCTCATAAAGACTTTGATGGTTCTGAGACGTATTGTTGTCAGATAGCTGCACAGGAAGATAATTTGTTGCAATCCTTCCCGTTGGACTACAGGAAAATTGCTCGGGTCACGGAAACAGACCCCTATTTACGAATTTTGCTGCGGAACATTCGCACAGAATGGTCTCGCTCACAACGAGACATTCAAAACTCACTGCTGCGTCACTATTTTAGTAGAAGAAATGAACTTTCAGTCCATACAGGTGTCATTCTAGTTTCAAATGACAGTGGACCGTCGCGTTTGTTCATCCTGCGACGTTTGCAGAAAGAAGTATTGAACTTACTCCACCAAAAACATTGGGGAATGGTTCGCACTAAGCGACTGGCACGGCGACACTGTACTTGGCAGGGTATGGACGGCCATATAGAACAGATGAAGTCACAGTGTTCAGTGTGCGCTAACAACCAGTCCGCCCCATCTCAGAAATTTTTTGCGTGGCCCAAAGGAGATTCACCATGGCAACGAGTGCATATTGACTATGCTGGTTCAAAAAATGTTCAAATGTTTGTAAAGCTTATGGGACTTAACTACTGGGTCATCAGTCCCTAAACTTACTATGCTGGTGGTATAATCTGGAACACTATGTGGTTGATGCTTTTAGTGGTTACCCATTTGCAGTGCCAATGTCTTCTACGACTTCTAGTAGCACGATTAGGGAGTTGTCTTCAATTTTTTGTCTGGAAGGTCTCCCTGAACTGATATTCTCTCAAAACGGCCCTCAGTTCACATCGCACGAATTTCGCTCCTTTTGTGCACGCAGTGGAATTAAGCATCTCACCAGTGCACTGTTTCACCCGCAGTCAAATGGCGCTGCAGAATGCGTCCTCCGGACATTTAAGCAGCAGATGTCCAAAGTCCGTTCTGAGCACTCACGGGAGGCAGGTTTGCAACTGTTCCTGCCTCCTAGCGCTCGCATCCACGAGAAGGGTCATCGCCGGCTGAACTTCTGCACGGCCATCGCCACGCACCCTACCCCATCGGCGTCTACCCACCGCGCCGCCCGGAGCAGTAGCCGATGGTACGCAAGTATCGCTTAGCTCCGCGTAACCCAGTCTTTTACAGAGTTTTCAGCGGACGCAGATGGTGGGAGCGGTATGAGATCGTTAAACGTTTCGGTGCTTCCATGTTTGAAATTTCAGGTCCTGGTGGAGTTGTACGCAGGCACCAAAACCAAATTTGCCCTTGTTGTTTACCCTGTGATCCTCGGCAGATTCGCGCAAACGCAGACCGCGCGGCCTTCGCCGCCCACGCGACCGCGTCTGCCGCCCCCGCAGCAGATCTCCACAGCACCGCAGCCCGACTTCATGGAGACGGCGGAGCCCTCATCGCCTCCGACGCCACTCGAGATACCGACGGACCTCGACCGACAGGACCAGTACGCCACGCAGCATCCGACGCCGACGTCGCCACCGACGTCACCGTCGGTGTCATCATCTGGGCCCCAGGACGTGGACGTGGGCTCTTCGGAGGTTTCCTCGGAGGACATTCCCTCGTGAGCTCAGGTCGGATGGCAGGGCGCGGCCGGTAGTCTGTCGTCCTCCGCAACTACAGACTCCGGTCCATCAGCACAGAGTAACATATACAGAGAAGCAGCCCTACCTAAACCACTGTCCTACGCTCCCCTCGTAGTTACGTAAGATGGTAGTAGGTGTCAGGCGGTTCGCTGGCTTAGGGTGCCTCTCGCGCGTCAGAGGGTAGTGTGGAGGGGAGGCTGAGGGGAGAGCTCGTGCCGCCTGCCATGAGGCCACGGCTGTGTCCGGCTTGCTGGCGATTGAGGGGAGGTGGTGGTGGGGACAGCCGCTACCTGCCGCCTGCTCTGGCCAGTTTAAAGAGCTGCTTCTGACCGCAGCGCCATCATGGGACATCTTACGGAACTGCTGGCAACCCTCCCTCCCCGCATCCCGGAGCGTAGGACCGGGCCCTTACAGAGGTTTCCCGTCTGTATATATTTGTCTGTGCCATTAGTATGCCCACGAGCCTGCCTCCTCCCCCATTGTCGAGCTCCCTACGCGACAACGGTTCGGCGCTTTGGGGGGGGGGGGGGGGGGAGGGATGTTGTGGCTTAAAGTCAGCGCCACACGCCAGACGCATGAGAACGATGGTAAAGAAGGCAGTGGATGACCGGCAGCCAATCACACGCCGGCGCTGCGCCTCCTGGAGGGAGAAACCGAGAAGCGCGCCCTCTACAAGCTGATATATTTAGGCCGACATACGTCTGGAAGAGCCCATCTGAACTCGGCTCCGAACTAGGTAGTCACTAGGACTCAGCGCAACTAGCATCGTACAAGAAGACGCCGCCGCTAGAAGAGACAGACAGACATATGTCAAAAGTTAAGTAATGTAAATATTCGTAAATAGTGAGTAACGAAATCAAACGTTATTTAAAGCTGCGGCGGAGTAGCCGAGCGCATTGAGGCGCTATGCTCCGATGTGTGAGGCTGTTCCCCGTCGGATGTTCGTATCCTCCCTCAGGCATGGATTTTTGTGTTGTCTTCAGTATAAGTTAGTTTATAAATAGTTTGTAAGTTTAGGGACTGATGACCCCGCAGTCAAGTCCCATAAGTTTAACAAACATAAGAACGTTTTTCGGTATTTAAACTTAAACCACCTTTATAAAAGGGAAACAGCTCGTAAATGTGGATCCAGAGATTTCACTTGTTGTGGCATGCCTGCCAATAGAAGCAGTAATTTTAAAGCACAAACTCTTACAGCCGGGCATTCTACGCTTCTTACATTGGTTTATGCTACGCATAACAAGAGGAGTGTCACAGTGGTAATAATTCTTCATAAACTCTCTTCATTTCATCCTCAATATGAACTTTTTCTGTTTCTGTGTTCTGATCCAGAATTTTTTCTTCGGTACTTGTTAAGTACACGTTTACGTGTTTCATCGCCTTCTGTCATTTTTCGTTGCTGAGAAGCCGTAGCAGCAACGAAAGTGGCTGTAAAAAGGTGTCGTGTAGGAATACGTTCGGCTGTAAGATCTTCTTTGGCTGTAGTTTCAGCAATTCTTCTTTGAGATCGCGTTAATAATCTTCTTCATTAAAAGCTATGCTTCAGATATAACATTTTTGATACCGAGATTGTCGCATCTTCTACAAGCTGAATCTACCGAGTATACGTACAGGATTGTTTGCCAACGTATTAAGTATAACATTACTACTTTTAGTTTTATTATTATAGTTTTCATACACCCAAACAGGACAATTCCGCTTTAATACGTTCAGATAGATCGAAATAACGGGATAGAATAGAGATATATGCCGCGCTGCTTCCCGTCGGAGTTTCGAGTCTTACCTCGGGCATGGGCATGGGCATGTGCATCGGCGTATGTGTGTGTTGTCCTAAGGTTCGATTACGTTATTTTAAGTACCGGGTGATCAAAAAGTCAGCATAAATTTGAAAACTTAATAAATAATGTAGATAGTGAGGTAAAAATTGACTCAAATGCTTGGAATGACATGTGGTTTTATTAGAACGAAAAAAAAAAAGTTCAAAAAATGTCCGATAGATGGAGCTTCATCTGATTAGAAAAGCAGTAATTAGCATAACAAATTAAGACAAAGCAAAGATGATGTTCTTTACAGGAAATGCTCAATATTTTCACCATCATTCCTCAACAATAGCTGTAGTCTAGGAATATTGCTGTGAACAGCACTGTACAGCATGTCCGGAGTTATGTTGAGGCATTGGCGTCGGATGTCGTCTTTCACCATCCCTAGAGATGTCGGTCGATCACGATACACTTGTGACTTCAGGTAACCCCAAAGTCAATAATCGCACGGACTGAGGTCTGGGGACCTGGTAGGCCAAGCATGACGAAAGTGGCGGCTGAGCACACGATCATCACCAAACGACGCGGGCAAGAGATCTTTCACGCGTCTAGCAATACCTTTTTTTCGGTTCTTATAAAATCCCATGTCATTCCAAGCATGTGTGTAACTTTTTACCTCTCTATCTATATTATTCCGTGATTTATTATGTTTTCATATTTATACTGACTTTTTGATCATCCGGTACTTTGTAGGCCTAGGGATTGATGACAAAAATAGTTTGGTTACATAGATTTATAAACATTTGAACAATTAAATTTGGGACAAACAGTAACAACACAAAATTAGTTGCTTCAACACTTAGGGCGTGAACTGAAAGGAGTTTCTCGACGGTGACATAATGCTCAAAGCGGAGAAAAATCGCACTGATGTGTTTTACGGCCCACTTTAGTTTTGTAGTTTTATAAGTTTTTGCAAACTTTTGGACCAAAATAATAATCTAAATAATAATAAATTAATTGATAAGTGTGTCTGAAACCCTTTTAGAAAAAAAATTAGGTAGTGGCAGGTTTCGAACCACCGACCTTTCGCGATACAGTCCAGCACCTTGCCCACTACGCTACGACTATAAATTAAAATAGGAGCTCTTTAATCTCATACTATTGATGGGCGTTGTTAAGTGATGTTAATATGGCATTTGTAGGCATTAGATTATCATTTATTGTTCGAAGAACGATGTGTGTGTGTGTTAATTCCTCAGTGTGCCATTGCTTTGAAATGACAACGTGTAAGTTACAAGAAGAAAATCATCAAATACGCGAGGAATGTCACGTGACATCTCCGAACGGCTGGTTTTCGTTAATTCAATGGAGGGTGTCAAATCTCCGTTATTTTTGCAAATATGTCTCAAACGATACGAGATATGAAAAAACATAAGTGAGCTAAGTTGTAGAGAATTTTCTCCTCTACCAATTAGGTTATTCAATTTTAGTGTCAAATGAACGATTCGTTTGCAATTACAATTATATTACAAACGGCTTTTTTGGTTTTACTACCGTATTTTTTGTCCGAAAAATTTGAAAAAGGGAGGTTCTGGTCTCTGGTGCCCGACAATCATGTCTGTAAAATTTGGTGCTGATCAGTTGAACGGTTCGTCTTACAAACAGGGAACACGTTACGGACAGACAGACGGACAGACATACATACATCCCAAAATCTCCGTTATTTTTGCAAATATCTTTGAAACGCTAAGAGATATGAAAAAAAATATAAGAGAGCAACGTTGTAGATAATTTTCTCCTCTACAAATTAGGTTATTCAATTTCCGTGTCAGATGAGAAGTTAAGCCGTTATTTTCATTTTAAATTTCGAGCTGTCAAAAGACGATCGCAAAGGCCCACTTTTAGTGGTATTACCGTAATCTAAAGTGGGCCAAAAACTTCTGTTTTGCGCATTAACTATGGGATCCAGCGGTATTCTCCCGCTACTGAGCGTACGCTCTCCTTGAATATTAACGTGACTTCTCCTAGACCTGTTATACGCGTACAGATAAGGACACAATCACACTGACACCGACGTCGGTAGATACAATATGTTCCTCTACTGCAATGAATACCCCACTTCCTCTATTACAAAAATGTTGGAATGTTTACGGGCTCAGGCGCCCGCTCGGTAGCACGACGCCTTAGACCACGCGGCCATTCCGCACGGCCCCACCGTAACAATTTTGTGTAATATGTCTTTCTAATATACATTCCATGCCTCTAAATGTACGAGAACTTTGTATGTCATGATTACGCAAGCAATCCGTCTCGAGAATAATTTTAACGCAATAAATTCCCTGCAATGCAGTACATTCTGGAACTTTGTTAAAACTGATATGTTGTTTGGTGGGATATAGGTAAAGCTGTTCTATTGATTGGACAAACAGGGTCGCTACAAGGATTTGGCAATAGTGAGCCAGCTAAAGGAGGTCTGTTTCAAAAGCTACTCATTCAAAACTAATCTGGTGTTAAATGCAGCATTAATAATTGTCATCAGCAGGTAGTTAACACTCACAGTAACTAACTTTCCAATCAAGATAATTAAATATTAGTTGAACACATTTTTTATTCATTAACTCTATAAATCTGTTTAGTTGTGGCCCTAATATTAATACCTGCAGAGTGAATTAGGAAACAGTGGGTTTAAACTGATTGAAAGCTCAACGGATATTTTGAATACAGCAAGAACAATATGTAGTCTGCATAAGGCTCACTGACAACAGTATAAATTTGACTGCGAGAGAAATCTGGGAAAACACAAACCACTTTATAATAATACAACTGCAAGAATTTATTTCGCTAACTGGCAGATTGCAGGAACTTAGTATCTTGTTCATCTGTGTAGCATTGCACAACAATCACTATTATTATTAAACGTCACACCAATAAAGAAATATGTTAATGAAACTCAGCTTAGTCAATATTATGCGTTGACTTTAATAGCCAATAGCTTTCAATGAAAGGAAGAGGGTTAGCTTTCTAACTACAAAAGTGAAACAGGTAAAGAAGTTCAACTTTCTCGATTATTATTAACAATAATGATTGCATTACCTTATGATTGAAAAACAACAAAATCTTCTCAGACTGATACATATATGAATGATACAAAATCTTATAAAGACAGAACTCTGTTTGTGAAAATCAGATTTCAAAATTATTCCATCAGCTCGTACAAAAGCAGCTAACCAAAGCACGTCCGATCAATACCAGAGCTACACACCGACTCTCCCTTTCTGATCAGCTACTACTCACGTACACAGTCTTTGACAGAGATGATAGCCGGCCGCGGTGGCCGAGGAGACTGCGGAATTTCAGTCACAGTCTGCACGGCCATTACGGCCGGGGTTTCGGATCCCCACTCGGGCATCGATATTTGCGCCGTCCTTGGTGTTAGCTAGTTCATAAGTAGTTTGTAAGTTTAGGGACTGATGACCCTGTAGTTAAGTCCCATTTGAACATTTTTTGATCAGATATGATACACAACAGAGTGAACCATAGACGTAGTTACTCAAAGAAGTGTATATAACATTTTACGTCCAAATATCGATACAAGACAGGCGAACCAATATTATTGAATTTGTACAGACATGTTTCATTGTTACTTTTGTGTCCCAGCGTCGTCGCCGCTTTTGTGTCTCGTTTCCATCGTAGGTGTCGGTGGCCGAGTAGACAGACCGACACAGGAATAAAGGACGCACGCTTGTGCAGGTACGAAGGTGAGCAGCCAGTGGGACAGCAGAAACTATAAACACTAGAGTAAATTAGAACGAGATATATATTGCACAGAATTTATACAATACTTAACTTGTACATATTTCAGTACGGCAGAATGCTGATACATAGTTGAGCTAGAGGCCTGCCTAGTGCCTGTCCGATAACCAAGTCCTTACTGGTGCCTATCTGATTCCGAAGTTTTAACTGGTTCCTATCTCAGTCCCAAGTGAAGGATGTCGTTCAGTGCTGGCCACGAGCGGAGTTGCAGCAGAGGGCGCTCGTGGCTGACGTCGTAAGAACGCCGCGCCGTGCGTGCATGGCGGCGCGCGGCGAAAGTAGGTGGCGCGCACTTTATACTTGTGCGACACCACAGTTACAAATATTTTGAAAATTTACTCTGAATTTTTGTGTACCAGCCTCGTCGCCGCTTTTGTGTCTCGTTTCCGTCGTAGGTGTCGGTGGCCGAGTAGACAGACCAACACAGGAATAAAGGACGCACGCTTGTGCAGGTACGAAGGTGAGTAGCCAGTGGGACAGCAGAAACTAGAAACACTAGAGTAAATTAGAACGTGATATATATTGCACAGAATTTATACAATACTTAACTTTTACATAGTTCAGTACGGCAGAATGCTGATACATAGTTGAGCTAGAGGCCTGCCTAGTGCCTGTCCGATAACCAAGTCTTTACTGGTGCCTATCTGATTCCGAAGTGTTTACTGGTTCCTATCTCAGTCCCAAGTGAAGGATGTCGTTCAGTGCTGGCCACGAGCGGAGTTGTAGCAGAGGGCGCTCGTGGCTGACGTCGTAAGAACGCCGCGCCGTGCGTGCATGGCGGCGCGCGGCGAAAGTAGGTGGCGCGCACTTTGGACTTGTGCGACACCACATGAATATTTTTGACAGTGGTAGTCTCTTACGTTTCATCAGAAAACTTCAAACTGCAGCCTAGGCTAAAGAAAACGCTTATGTACTCCACAAGTAGTCTGCTAGGCGAATAGCTGCTTCGTTTGTCTAGTGCACGTCTGGCCTATCAAGGCGAGTCCTGCAATTCTCCAGCCGATAACGCAGGTCTGGAAATCTGCAGCCACGACCGCCACACAGTGGACGGAGCCGCTGGTCGAAACACTCCACCCGGCTGCAAACCAAAGACCCCGATTAACTCTGGAAACAATACTGCAAATTGCGAGCTCTGATTGCACCCCGCATGCTAGGCCAGCACACGCCGTTGCGGAGAGGTGATGCGACTGTTTCCGAATTGAACGCGGCCATTTGCAGGGACGAATACTGCCCGCGCAAACTAAGTTGACTCTTGCGTGGAGACTGATGGGAGCGACCTCATATGGAAATGCCTTTAGGTTGCTCCCCTTAGGTACCGCCCCACGTGCCAACTTAGTTTGCACGTACGGTATGAATACAGGCTTATGATGAACGACAACAGAAGGAATCTGAAAAACCAAATGAAACGGCTTTTACTTCGCAATTTGTACTAATTGATCAAGTCGGTCTTACATTAATATAGTTTGCTTGTTACCTGTATCAGGTCTACATTAAAATACGAGGAATTATAAATACTTATCTGTTTAGGAATGTGGGGATAATTTCTTATACGTAGAAACGATAATGCGTCATTTTATCGATTCCAGATAGTTGTATAAAATTTTGATATTAGCGGTTAGTGAGAAAATTTTATGAGTCACTTAGCGTTTCTGTACCGGTTTAATATTTCCTTACGTGTTACAAACTACTTAAACTAACGTAAAGTCAAAACACACCCCCATACCGGATTGAGGACTCGAACCTCCGACGGCGTTCAACCGTGCGCTCCCCAGCAAGGCGCCTTAGACCGCTCAGCCCCTCCACCGCGGTGCTTAGTTTTAGTCTTTATTTGAAGTAATTTACCTTCCTTTCCGCCATACCGTCGTTTTATCGTATTTTTCTTCATCTAAATTGAATTTAAATAACTGTAATCTATAAGAATGGCTGTCTGTATGTACGGGGGGTGTTAAAATGAAAAGGTACGAAACGTTTTAACAACCAAACCGGTTCAAGTTTGAATATGTTACTTTGGGATAACGTAGTGCGACACCTACGGAAGCGAAGACTGCGTCATCACCTCTCCCTAAAAAATTGAAGGCTGTGCCCTCAGCAGGCAAGGTACTACTCTACATCTGCCGGCCGCAGTGGCCGAGTGGTGTGCGGCGCGCCAGTCACAGTCTGCACGGCCGCTACCGTTGGGGGTTCGAATCCCCCCTCGGGCATAGATGTTTGTGTCGTCTTTAATATAAGGTAGTTCATAAGTAGTTATTAAGTTTAGGGACTGATAACCCCGCAGTTAAGTCCCTTAAGCTTAACAAAACGCTGAAGAGGAACAAGGTAGGTTGAGGAGGGGAAGGGGGGCTGGGGAATGGGAACTGGCAGTTGGAAAGAAGGTAGCTAGGAGAAGGTATTCAGATAGTTTTACATTGAAAGTTGCAAATATGTTTGACCAACTGTCAGAGTTGAGTGGAGATGAACCTCCTTTAGCTGTAGGTGTAGGAAGTACGCAGCAGACCTTAGCTGTTAGGAAGCCGAGGGCTTGTAGAGAGGGCTCTTATAAAGAAGAAGGTTCTGCTGCTAGGCAGTTCTCATGGCAGAGGTGTTGGCCAACAGTTGTAGGAAGTACTTGGGAGTGAGTACAAAGTCACCAGCATAGTGAAGCCTAGTGCAGGGTTAGCTCAGGTCACTTGTAACATAGGGGACTTATGTAGGAATTTCTCAAAAGAGGATCAGGTAGTTTTAGTGGGTGGGGCCGGGAATAGTCTTGACAGGGACGGGGAATTTGATATAGGTGGTGACCTGGAAAGGATAGCAACTCAAACTGGTGGCACGAATGTGCATTTCGTGCAGCTGTTTCAGCGTCATGATAGGCCTTGTCTTAATACAGCTGTCAGCCGTGTTAACATGGGGCTTGAGAAGGCGCTGATGACGGTGGGAATGGATCACATTGCAGTGGTGCCAGTTGAGACTATCCAAAGGTCGGATTTTTCTAGGCACGTTCTGCACCTCAATAGGTATGCGAAGGGGAGGTTGGCAAAGCTCATAGGTGACAGTGTAGTAGGGGGTGGGGGTTTCACTCATGGAAAAATTCCTGTAGTAGTTGGTGTTAGGGCTGCACCTTTTTTAGACTGAAGACAGCTGATGGGTATTCCTGCTTAAAGGAAGTCCCTCTAAGAAAGGAACCACCTTTGACAAAGTCTAAGAATATAAGTAATAAGGGAATTACTGTTTTTCATCAAAATATACAGGGTATCAGAGATAAAGTTAATGAACTGCTTACTGATACTGATTCTGACATTATTGGTATTTCAGAGCACTTTCTAAGTGGTGTGACAATTCAGAGACTTCCTTTTCCAGGATACAGGTTAGCTGCCTTCTACTCTAGGAGTTCCTTGCAGTGTTGGGGAGTGGCCATGTAAGTAAAAAACGATTTTTCTTCAGAGTCAATCGATATTTGAATGCACAGATATTTGAATGTTGTGCAGAAGTTGTTAATGTTAATGGAACTAAACTAGTAATAGTTGTTATTTATAGATCCCCTGACTCAGATTTTAAAATGTTTCTGCCCAAGCTGGAATTGGTTCTGGGTTCACTATATAGGAAGTATAAAAATTTAATTATGTGTGGAGATTTCAACATTAATTGTGTAGGTGATAGCTCAAGGAAAAGTCAGCTGTTAGATCTATTTAATTCCTATAACATGATGCAAACAGTATTTTTTCCAACGAGAGTGCAAGGAAATAGCAGTTCTACCATTGACAATATTTTTGTTCATTCTTCAGCAGAATAGTAAATGGCCTATCAGACCACGATGCCCAACTTTTAATTCTAAAAAGTATTTGTTCTCAAACAAATGTTAAACATAAATATCAACTACTCAGAAAAGTTAATCCAGTTGCAATTGAGACCTTTTTAAGCCTAATTAAGGAACAAGAATGGCAGGATGTTAATAGTGCTGATAATGCAGATGATAAATATAATGCTTTTCTGAACACATTTATTATGCTGTTTGGAAGTTGCTTTCCGCTAGAACGCTCAAAACAGGGTACTTCCAGTAACAGACAGCCATAGTGGCTGACAAAGGGGTAAGAGTATCATGTAGAACTAAGCGGGAGTTGTATCAAAATGTTAGAAGCAGTCAGAATGAAGATGCAGTAGCTCATTACAAACAGTACTGTAAGGTTCTGAAAAATGTCATTAAGAATGCAAAAAGTATGTGGTATGCAAAAAGAATTCCAAACTCTCGGGATAAAATTAAAACTATCTGGTCAATCGTGAAGGAAGTGACTGGTCAGCAGCAGCAGGTAGAAGATAACGTCAGTGCGTAGTAGGAATGTTTCAGTTACTGACAAGTTAGATATATGTGTAATATTCAATAATCACTTTCTGAATATAGTAGGGGAACTAAACAAAACTGTAGTTTCTACAGGTAATCATATAACGTTTTTAGAAAATGCCTTTCTGAGGCTGTTACCTGAAATGGTCCTTCATGATACTTCCCGCGGTGGCCGAGGGGACTGAGGCGCTCCAGTCACGGTCTGCACGGCCACTACGGTCGGGGGTTCGAATCCCCCCTCGGGCATGGATATTTGTGCCGTCCTAGTTCGTAAGTAGTTCATAAGTAGTTTGTAAGTTTAGGGACTGATGACCCCATAGTTAAGTCCCATAAACTACACAAACATTTGAACATGATACTTCCATAGGTGAGATTGAGTCAATAATTAAATCACTAAAGACTAAGGAATCTTGTGGATATGATGGGGTATCTAGCAGAGTTCTAAAGTACTGTTCTCCATATGTTAGCCCAGTACTAAGCCATATTTGTAATTTTTCCTTTCAGAATGGTCAGTTTCCTAACAGATTAAAGTACTCAGTAGTGAAACCACTTTATAAAAAAAGGAGAAAGGTATATTGGAGACAACTGTAGACCTATTTCTATGCCATCGGTTTTTTCTAATGTTATCGAAAAGGCTGTATATTCAAGATTAATTGATCATTTCAGTTCACATAATTTATTGTCAAACGTACAGTTTGGTTTTAGAAGTGGTTTAACGACTGAAAATGCTATATTTTCGTTTCTCTGTGAGGCACTTGATGGGTTAAATAAGAGGCTACGGACATTAGCAGTCTTCTTTGATTTAACAAAAGCGTTTGATTGTTTTGATCACAAAATATTGTTGCAGAAGTTGGAACATTATGGAATATGGGGAGTAGCCCACAATTGGTTCACCTCTTACTTTAATAATAGACAACAGAAGGTAATTCTCTGCAGTGTAGAAAATGGCTATGACGTGCAATCCCAAAGGGGCAAATTAAGTATGGGGTGCCCCAGGGGTCTGTTTTGGGACCATTGCTGTTTCTTATTTATATAAATGATATGCCTTCGAGTATAACAGGTGACTGTAAAATATTTTTGTTTGCTGATGGTACCAGCTTGGTAGTGAAGGATGTTGCTCGTAATATTGACACAGTATCAAATAATCCAGTTCAAGAGATAAGTTCATGGCTTGTAGAAAACAAGATGATGTTAAATCACAGTAAAACTCAGTTTTTACAATTTCTAACACATAATTTGACGAAAGCTGACATTCTGATTACACATAATGGGCATGTCATAAGTGAGACTGAACAGTTCAAATTTCTAGGTGTTCATATAGACAGTAAGCTGTCATGGAAAGCCCATGTTCAGGATCTTGTTCCAAAACTAAATTCTGCTATATTTACCATTAGAACAAAATCTGAGATAAGTGATTTTTGATCACCAAAGGAGTCTATTACGCTTACTTTCACTCACTTATGACGTACGGCATTGTTTTTTGGGGTAACTCGCCTGATGCAAAAAGGATATTTCTGGCTCAAAAACGGGCGGTTCGAACAATATCTGGTGTAAGTTCGAGAACGTCGTGTCGACTCCTTTTCAGTAATCTGGGAATTTTGACTCTGACGTCACAATACGTTTTTTCTTTAATGTCGTTTGTTGTTAATAATATCAGCTTATTCCCACGAGTTAGAAGCTTTCACTCGGTGAATACTAGACAGAAGTCGAATCTACATTTGCATCACACCACCTTAACACTTGTGCAGAAAGGGGTACAGTATTCTGCGGCATCCATTTTCAATAAGCTGCCACAAGAACTAAAGAATCTTAGCACTAATCCACACGCTTTCAAATCTAAATTGAAGAGTTACCTCATGGCTCACCCCTTTTATTCTGTCGAGGAACTCCTAGAAAAGTTAGACAATTAAGCTAATTCATTTTTTCTTTATTGATTCTTTTCACTTTGTCTTAAGATTGTCGTGTGCAAAGGACTATTTACAAATTTTCTATTACCATTCTTGTGTAACAATTAATGTATTGACGTGTTCCATGTCCATGGAGTCTCACTCCTGAATTGGGTCCTATGGAAGAGAAAAAACCAATAAAATAAATAAAAACAAACATTTGAACTTTTGAACTCTACGTCTAGGTCCGATACTCATGGAATTCCTCGATCACGGAAGGAACAATTAACTGTGACGTGTACTGTGAGACACTCCCTAGCCTACGAAAGTCCATCGAGAGCAAACGGCCTGGGTTGCTCACGGTAGTAGTGATTCAGCTCCATGACAACGCGTGTCCATACGTCTCCAGGGTCACACAAAGTGGACTGGCCAAGTTCAAGTGGGAGCAGCTTGAGCATCCGCACTACAGCACGGACATGTTTCCGTGTGACTTCCATCTGGTTCCCGAAAAAACAATCTGAAAGGCAAGCTCTGCAACACGGAGGACGAACTGTGCTCAAGCCTCTGGTGATTACTTTTGAATAAAGACTTCAGTTATACCCACGGTGTCGTTTCTGACCTTTTCCCCCGTATGTATGTTCCCTACGGACTCCATTACGGCTAGAGCAATTGTAATGAAGTCTTCAGGAAATCTTCACATCAGCCCAGTGGTTGATTCTGTGAAATTTGATAGCGATCTGATCAAGATATTTATTAACGTATACGTTTGTCTGGCACTTGGTATGAAAGTAACACAACTAGCGGAGAAAGCGCGAACCGTTTGTACCAACGCATTCTTTGTAACTGCAGTGCTACCACCTGGAGCCGCAGCGTCGCTTCCGAGACTCGATTTTAGACTCGAGGAGGTTAGAATACAGGGAGGTTGTGCTATCTGTGCTGAGAACAGGACTGGTTGAAGCAACACCGCCTAGAAGACAAGGCCTGACACCTGGCCGTGCCTACGTCACACCGAGAGGCGGTGGTCGCAAGCTGACTGGCCGGCCGCTACGAGGAGCTGGGCGTGCCCCAGCGGCCAGCCAGTCAGCTGGCAGCCGCCGCCTCTTGGTGTGACGTAGGCATGGCCAGTTGTGAGGCCTTGTCTTCTAGGTGTTGTTGGATGAAGCCAGAAGGGCCATACTTTTGTGCAAAAAGAAAAAAAAAATCCCACTTCAACACTGTGTGAATATTAGGTTGTCGATAAAAGGCGAAAAAAGTCACTATCCCTCGTGTGGTTTCTATAGCAACTGCTGTCGGTTCGATGGATTCTAGGCGTGGGATGGGAACTCTGTAATGTCCGAGTGTATTCCTCACATAGATGGCTGTTCCATCTTCTGCAGTCAGACGATTGTTCCTATAGCAAGTGTAATTTGATACATTTACTCTGAGGTCTCTCAGAAGAGACAGACGGCTATTGTTTTGTCCATAAGGAATTGCCGGAATTCCAGAAGTGATGGGAAAAGTCCATCTGCGTTCCACGTCGCTGCCAGGAGGTTGTGAATTCTTCTGTTTTGTGCCATCTTGAGCAGCTGATGGAGCTGGGTGTGTCGAATTGAACTTCGGATGGCTGCCTGGACAGTTTGCATGATGGTGTTTACTGCTAGGAGGGTATCTCTGACTTACTTCAGCAAAACAGCAATGTCACTTAGTCCGATCGAAATGGCCGGCACGGAGTCAGTAGCTCGTGGTGCTGGCGGTGAAGGGGTAGCGGTGATATGTGTAGCCCTGTAAAACGTCTGTATACTGGAGATTCTGCTGTGCAGCATGCAGACGGCGCTGAGCTGATGTTAAGCAGTTTCCGTCGGCGGCGCAAGACACTACTTCACGGCGAGGACGAGTTTTCTCGATTTGACGTCTTGCTGGTCGAAGAGGAGGTAAGACACATTCTCGACGGCTGGCTGCTTTGTGGAGAGGGCACCCTCGATAATTTGACGGATGTGCTTTACTGCAAAGAGCGCCCTTCGCGAGTTTTTCCCTTGGTAGGGTATATGCTTTGCTATCGTGGCTTTCGCCACATTTGACAAAGCGCGCTCTCATAGTACAATGTCAGGAGACGTGGCGTGGTTCCTAGAAGTTGAAGTATTGGATTGGACCAAGTTTCGCTCGTAAATTCTCCACAGAAACTTCAAGGTTGTAGGTCATCTTCAGTTGATAGATTTGTGGATTCTCTGGCGTGTCAGGTAGTATAACTTCTATTAGTGGAATTGACCTCTGGATCCTCGGCATTTTCCTTCTTGAAACTGCTGTGGTTGAGAAGCCGATGTTTTCCAACTTCGTCTTGACTGACTGAGCCGCCATTTTGAGGGGAATTCTCCTCAGAGCTACGTTGAGGGTTTTTGGTCTGACGATAGGAAGTGTATAGCAGGGAATTTCATTATCACTTGCCATATCCGTCACTGTCACATAATCGTCCTTCTCTGTTAAAGTCAAATTTAAACGGTATCCTCCACAGTGCTTTGCCTTAAATGGACTCTTGAGATTGGTTTGTTGCCAGTGGTGCAGTGTGTCATAATCTTCTGGAAACTCCATGACAATGGGAGGCAAGTTCGGTGGAACAGCTGATGATGGATTTCGAGACTGTAGCCGGCCGCGGTGGCCGAGGGGACTGAGGCGCTTCAGTCAGGGTCTGCACGGCCACTACGGTCGGGGGTTCGAATCCCCCCTCGGGCATGGATATTTGTGCCGTTCTTAGTTGTAGGTAGTTGATAAGTAGTTTGTAAGTTTAGGGACTGATGACTCCGTAGTTAAGTCCCTTAAGCGTAACAAACATTTGAACATTTTTTCGAGACTGTACGTCTTCGACGACGGAGTTAGTGTCTGCATCCGGGTCCTGTATCGGTTCGCAGGGATTGCACGTCGCTATCGCCGGTGTGGCGGTGATTTTCCACGAAGGTGCTGTCTTTGTTTTTGGCGGTTTAAGAAGTACTCCGTCACTGGGGGCAGAAGAGTGATGCGTTTCACTGGCAGTAGCAGTAGCTGCTATTTTGCGCCTGTGTGCTCCGGAAGGTGCGTTCACTTCCATGTCTCTTGAGTATCCCGAAGAGTCGTCCAAAAGGTCTTCCGTATGCTTGTCATCCGTCTTCTGCTGCCAGGTCGTGATGAGTGATGAGTGCTATGGGCAAGGGATCTCAGATTTATACCGTATTGCTTGATTTCCAGAAGACCTTTTGCACCGTACCTCACAAACGGCTTTTAATCAAATTGCGTGGTTATGGTATATGGCCTCAAATTTGCAACTGGTGAGGGGATTTCCTGTCAGACAGGACAAAGTTTGTAGTAATCGATGGTAAGGCATCGAGTAAAACAGAGGTGAAATTGAGCGTTCCACAGAATAGTGTTATTAGACCTCTGCTCTTCCTTATTTACATAAACGATTTAGGAGATAATCTAAGCAACTCTCTTAGGTTTTTTGCAGAGGACGCCGTCATTTACCGTCTACTAAAATCATCTGAAGATCAAAACCAACTGCAGAACGATCTAAATAAGATATCACTATGGTGCAAAACTTGGCAATTGACTCTAAATAATGAGAAGTATGAAGTCGTCCACATGAGTACGAAAAGAAATCCGTTAAACTTTGTTTACAAGATAAATCAGTCAAAAGTGAAGGCCGTGAACTCCACAAAATACCTAGGAATTACTATTACTTCAGACTTAAACTGGAAAGAATACGTAGATAATGTCGTGGGAAAGGCGAACCAGAGACTGCGTTTTATTGGCAGAACCCTTAAAAGATGCAACAGAACTACTAAAGAAACTGCATACACTAGTCTTGTTCGTCCTTTCTTGGAGTATTGCTGCCCAGTGTGGGATCCTTATCAAGTGGGTTTTACGGAGGACATCGAAAGAGTAAAAAGAAGGGCAGCTCGTTTTGTATTGTCACGATAGAGGGGAGACAGCAAAAAAAAAAAAAAAAAAAAAAAAGTTAATGTTCTTTCGAGACAGCCTGACCGTTCCGTTCAAGTACAGAGTTCTGTTTAGCATGTCACTTGTGTAACTGCAAGAATAAGGGGTTTCAATTACTCAGAATTGTTGTAAGACTTATGTTAAATAAATGTCTAAACTTGGAGTCTTGTGTTATTCCGCATCCCTCTCCCTATGAGTCGAGTGAGCCCATGTTCCACAAGAGAATGCCATCTTTGACAATTGTGGTATCATTTACATCTCAGTAAAACACGCTACAGAAGCAATCAATAGAAAATGTGCGTGAAGAATATGTTCAAATGTTTGTAAATCTATCGGACCAAACTGTGTGGTCAGCAGTCCATAGCTTACAAACTACTTAAACCTAGGTAAACTAACCTACGGACAAACACACACACCCATGCCCCAGGGAGGACTCGAACCTCCACGGCGAACAACCGCGCGCTCCGCAGCGAGGTGCTTTAGACCGCTCAGCTACTCCGCCGCGACGGGAGACAGCGTTACGGAAACAGGTTCTGGGATGGGAATCAGAGGCGTGCAGCGGGCCTGCGCTACCCGCCCAGACCCGTAGCCGCGCCCCCCGGGCGGGCCTGGCCACGCGCTGCCCGGCCTGCCGCATCGGACGGTGCCGGCCAGTGGTGGTCGGGTACCCGCCTACCCGCCGAGCCCTAGGTCTTGTATAGTCCGCCCGGCCGCCCGTGTCGCTCTGCTGCTAGCCGGGGCACGCGCCCGCCAGCCGCTACACTCTCAGCGGGAAATCCACTATTACGATTTTCACGCTGCAAAGACTGCTCACGGTACATACGACCACCCCACATCGGTTTATGAATTTAGCTTTTCCTTACAAGCTTTACTTTGCACGTGAAAAAAAAGTCTACCTTTAATTCCGCGTGAGTTTTTATATTTTATAATGCTTATCACTCGATTCTGAAGAAACTATGGGGTTAAAAAATCTGATTTTTGAACATGTGATAGTCAGAATCTTAGCTTTCTAACAAAGCAATCAACTTTCCATAATTCGTAAATGTCGTTTTAAAATGACGCTATTAGTGAAGTATGTGCACGTCATTTACAATCGTGTATTGAAAAAGATAGCAGGCAGCTTAAATGAGCTATGCATTTTAGACCATACATTTCCGGGAGTGAAATAGAGTTGTCTCATTTCACGAGTAATTGCGAGTTATGGAGCATCGGTTCCGCGATAGCAAGTGTATGTATTCAGAGCTTTTTATAACAGCGTTTCTGTCGATATTTCGATAAATGGCTCGATGTGTCGTTGCTCAAAGGAAAAAGGAAGTTCGGATTGTTACGTTCAGTTGCAATCGAGGTCATTAGAAACGATTAACTGATAGAATGTTGGAGGGTTCAGCTTACGGCCGGCCGCGGTGACCGAGGAGACTGAGGCGCTCCAGTCACGGTCTGCACGGCCACTACGGTCGGGGGTTCGAATCCCCCCTCGGGCATGGATATTTGTGCCGTCTTTAGTATAAGGTAGTTGATAAGTAGTTTGTAAGTTTAGGGACTGATGACCCCGTAGTTAAGTCCCATAAGCTTAACAAACATTTGAACATTTTGTTCAGCTTACGCTCAAGCACTCCAAGGGAAGTAAACTAATTACTGTCCATCGATAAAGGCGTGTGGTCCATTGTTTTATTTTTTCCCCCTTTTTCCTTTGTCTGGGGTAAGCTGAATCTCCGAGGGAGTCACCACTATCGGAGAGGTTACATTCAAGGTCGCAGTCATCAGTTTTGTATCGCTGGACAGATTGCACGTATCTTCAAAACACTTGTAATTTTTCCTCACTGAATGAATTGTCAGTGCAGTATCAATTGCGAGTAAAAAAGAAAAGAAAAGGCGTGCGCAGTAACGGATCTGGTAAAAGCAGACAGAAGACGCCCAATTTTGTGCTGTAGAAGCAAAACGATAGCCTTATCGGCTCGCGCCGAAAATATTAAACCTGTTGTAAGTCGTCGGCTTCGCGTTAGCCGGCTCCGATACGTTTGTAGACAGTTTTATACTTTGCTCAGTATTTACTTGTACAGTGTTTCAAAGGCATAACATCAGAAGAGGCATCAATGTTAGTATTGAATAGGGGATCATGAAGGAATTTTATTAGAGGTACTATGCTCCAGACTGAACGCTGAAAGGCACTTTTCTTGTGACGTCCAATTATGGAATGGGGGACTGATGGCCTCCATAGTTTTGTCCCCCTAAAACATCCAAACAATAACAATAACAACAGCTGAAAGGCATAATCAGTCTCTAATGATGATGATGACGATGATGATGAATGTTTCACTTTCACTTTATATTAAACTAAGTGATGGCTCTAACATGATGAGCAAGATGAGACCTTAAATCTCTTCAGTTCCTTGTTCCTGGTAAATCTAGGTATTGTCATGTTTGTGACGAAAAATGATATGCCCTACGATGATGTGATAATGTTTAATTTTATTCAAGGTTGTCCTAATAATTATGTAGCTAAAGTTCTGTCAAGGTAAACAGGAACTCTATAAAAAGCCAGTAGTTTGAAAAATGAGTAAGAACTTCACTCAAAATGAGTGCTTCAATAATCTCGACGACTTGCTGGTGGAAATCATCTTCACTTAGAAGAAAATGTGAAGAACATTACTGAAGAACATTTGGAGGGAGTTGAAAAACTTTCATATATTATTTCCCTTCCTTGTCTACTAATAGCAATGTGATTCGCAATCTCTTGGAAGGAGCAATAATTTTTAGAATCCACATAACTGCAAATTAATAGTAATAGCTTCTGGAAACGTCCATTAACTTCAAGTTACATAAATCTTTGGTATTTCTAAGAGGTAACACATTTATTACATGTCTCGTTCACTAGTTGTGCGAAAAGACTTTCACTTCTAACACTTAGATACCAATAAGAACAGAACACTCGTCTCGTTGAAAGTAACCAGAGACTCGCTTGAACGTCTATGGATCATCTACTAAAACGTTTAGCTGCTTAATTCCATAACGAAAACTTGTAGGTTAACATACAAGTGTAAAATACTTTAACATTGCATACTGCACCTCTCCATTATGCAAAAGCCTGCATCTGCCCTTTTGATATGAAACCATTGATGCGTGAACTACAAAAACCATTAGTTGTACGTACCAGTAAGAAGCTTTTTCGTCTACTATTTTTGTATTTCGCTTTATTTAATTTTAATAAATGGTGTTTAAACTACTACATATCTGCGATATGGTAATAAGACAAAAACGTTTAAGAGGCACTGTGCTTAGAAATTTAAGAAATAAAAAATAAACTCTACATAACATTGGCTGAATATATTGTTGTTATAAGACGATCTAATGAAGGAATATTAGAAACTTTGTTGTTTTAAGTAGTGTCTGCTCCTTGCACATTGGTATGAACTGTCCTGTTCGTTATTTATTTCAGACATAGCAATAACGTATAAATTGCTACGTAGGTAATCAAAAATGTGCGCGATGCCTACGGTCTGATTAATACAACTTGTTGCGCAGCGCTGCATTCCAGCGCTCGCAGCGCCATCTGTACGCTATTGCACCAGCCCAGACGGCACGGGCCCGGCGGGTACCCGCTCGCCCAGCGAGTGTCCGGACTCGAAGGCGCACCGCAGCTCGCTCGCTGTGTACAGCGGTGCAATGGGGCTCGACTACCCTTGGTGCGGGCAGCAGAGCGCAGCGGCCGGACGCAGGCGAGCTCGGGCGGGTAAATGTGGCGCGCTGCACGGCTCCGATTACATCAACGGCGTTTATCGCTGCGGCGTGGGCTACTTACGAAGCTCCAATCGCCAACATTCTCCTCCGAATGCGAAAATATATTATTGACTCCCACTTACATAGGTAGAAATGATCATCACAATAAAATACGAGAAATCAGAGGTCAAAAATAGAGATCCAGGTGTTATTTCTTACGGCGCGCTATTCGAGAATGGAATGGGAGATAAATAGTATAGAGGTGGTTCGATGAAACGTCTGCCAGGCACTTTGATTTGCAGAGTATTCCATGTAGATGTAGATGCAGATATTTGATTCCTTAAACTGCTGCGACCCGTAAGTCGGATGTGTCGTAGTGGTAGAGAAATACTCCTAAACAGCCGGTGGGGCCGCCCCTCCCAGGCGGACTGCGGCCGGCCGACTCCGGCGCGGCCAAGCTTGTTGACGTGGCCGCAGGTCCTTCCTCTCGTAAACACCACCGTACTCCTCTCGAGCCGCCCTGAGAGCTAGGGGATAGGATCACGGATGTTTTGGTTCTCGGTACCCACGGTTCTCCAGCCTTGAGGGACGTCTCTTGGGAAGTGAAGCGTCTTACATAGCCTCTCCTTCCCAAGTGGCTCTTTCCGCCTTCACGAGGTGTGAGTGGTTCAACCAGCACCGCCTGGACCACGTCAAGTCTGGGCAACGCTGGCCACCAAAGGACTGAGCTGCGACCCGAGCCGATGTGAAAGCGAAGGGTGCATGGCGCAGGGGGAGCGGCGCGCTGGCGGCCAGGTGGCGGGGATGTGCATCACTGATGTGCGCTTCTGCTGCCTGTTGCTGCCGCCCCTGCTCTCCCACCCCCCTCCACAGAGGAGCGCGACCACCTGCTCCTCTGCTTGCCAACGACCGTGTTCATCGGCGTGGGATCCCAGCTGGTGTCAGCAAGTGCACTCCACCGTGTCCCTGGGTGTCCGGGACTTGTTCTGCCAAACCGTCGCTGTGGTGACATGGCGTGCCCAGGTTAGATGGGTCCAGACCCATGAGCGACTGGGTGACTGGTTCAACACCTGAGTAGGAGTGGTTCCTCGCCCTTCAGGTGGGAGCCCGGTCTTGTAGGGGGCGAAGGGTGAGGGGTGCATCCACCTCTCCGGAGTAAGGGGAGTACTTGCCAGTGTGTGCCAGGTGAAATCGTCGTTGACTAGGCCGTCGAAGGAAACCGGTATGCTGGCAACGGCATGCTGAGCTCGGCAGCTCTGGTAGAAGAAGTTCCCTCGACTCTGGGGTGGAGTTGGTAGGTGAGCTGCAATAGTTCCCACCCTATGCCAGAGAGGCCGGTCCAGGGTAAGAGACGGGCCTCCATCTCTTTGTGTTTTCCAACAAGATGGCTGAGAACAGGGAAAGCAAGATTTCTGCGCCAATGTCTTCGGCCTCCACAAATGATGGGGGGATGCCGATCTCCAGGATGGTAAAAAAATCAACAGTCCATGCAATCTATTAAAAGTGGTCTGACTATTTGGGCTATCTTCCAGGCCAAGCTGGAACGTAGAATAGAGCAGCTGGAGAAATAACTCAGGATCATGAAACAACAACCGGCGGGGTCATATGCAGGGGTGGTTGTTGTTGCGCCAAACCCACCAACTGCAAAGGAGAATATTGAGAAGACGAAACAACGGCCGGGGACTGCGGTCTTACTCAGACCTCACCCTGGTCAAGACACTAAGAAAGTCACAGAGATCCTGACTACCACTGTAGACCAAATAAAGGACAAAATCCAAATAAACAAGGTGAAGACTGTGGTGTCGCACAAGTACAAAGTGCGCGCCACCTACTTTCGCCGCGCGCCGCCATGCACGCACGGCGCGGCGTTCTCACGACGACAGCCACGAGCGCCCTCTGCGACAACTCCGCTCGTGGCCACCACTGAAGGACATCGGCACTTCGGACGGAGATAGCAACCAGTTAGGACCTTCGTAATCAGATAGGCACCAGTGAAGACTTTGCTATCGTACAGGCACTAGGCAGGCCTCTAACAACTATGTATCAACATTCTGCAGTACTATGTAAAAGTTAAGTATTGTTACATTCTGTGCAATATATATCTTTCTAATTTACTCTAGTGTTTATAGTTTCTGGCTGCTCCCCTCCGTACCTGCACCAGCGTGCTCTCTTTATTCCTGTGTCGGTCACATTCCACTCGGCCACCGACACCTACGACAAGGCTGGGACACAAAAGCGGCGACGAAGTCGGGACACAAAAAAGACGACAAAGAACATTTTAATAGTGGAAGTCGCCTCTGAGGCTGACACGGATAAACTCTTGACACACGAAAAACTAAACAAAGAGGTCAAATGTGAAGGACTCAAAAAACGCAATCCACTGGTCATACTATATGACATACCAGTTGGTACCAATGACGAAGACATTACCGAAATGATACGGGAACAAAACTTTGAGGATATCGATAGGGAAACTTTCAAGCAGGAGTTTTGACTCCATTTCAAAACAGGCCCTCGTGAAAAGACACCGTCCACCATATTGTGGAAGTGTCTGGGAAGATGTGGAAGAGGCCGATGTCGCTGGGGAAAATTTATCTGGGCTTTTCGTCCATCAACGTAAAGGATTACATTGTCGTGGCGAGATGCCATAACTGTGGTGATCTTGGTCATGTTGCAAAATACTGCTACAACAAGGCGACCTGCTCCAGGTGCGGGTCGGAGGTTCATGCCATAAAAGACTATAAGAAAGCAGTAGCTTGCATCCTGTGTTTAAGGAGAGGCAAGAAGACATGTGGAGCCACTGGACGAACCTGCCAAACATATAAGATGCTAGAACAGAGACTGATCTCTAGGAGAGATCATGGCTGAGTCCGTATCTATCACTAGGAAGCCTGCACCCAGGCATAAATCTCCGAGCATGTAGAGGAGGGATGCCGAAAGAGCAATAATCTTTAAACTGTATCTACAGAGAGTTAAGACTGGCCTCAAAAATACGAGTGTTGGCATATGAAAGCAGACAGATCCTGCAACCCCACTCCCTTGCCAGAGTGAAAAGCCACCAACAAGACCCTTGTGGGGCAGGTTGCCCAGTGAACTCAGAGCATGCTGTTCAAGAGCATGAAATTACCAGCAAGTGTGAGTCCCCAGAGGTGCAGGTGGTGGACAAGCGTCCCCCGGCCAGGTGGGCCACAGTGGATCCACAACACATTTACCCCAATCTCGAATTTCAGCTTCAGTTTGCCAACCTGTAGCAGCCCACTGTTCTTCCGACCGCTCTGCGTCACATGGTCAGGGTGGGGCGTAAGTATGGCAGAAAAGTCACGTTTCCGGTGATGGAGGATGTGGACAGGATTAATCTAAGGTTGATGAATCTTCCCACTGAACTCGGAGCCTTGCAGAGCCTGCTCAAGAACGTTTATGAGAGAAGAGGGGAGATGTACGACATCAATGAGATCTATAATCAGGCAGTTCTGGCCTGTGGGAGCTGGCCAGAGTCCAATGTTCATACGTACTTCCTTTAAGACATGCATAAAATAGAAGTCAGACACATGAATGACCACAACAGCAGGCTCGTCATGCAAGAGCTCTGTAAGGTGGTGGAGGAGAGAAGGCTGGATTTTCTCTGTCTGCAGGAGCCGTACTCTCTGGCAGGCAAAATTACTTTCACCACCTTGAGTTGGCAAGTGATCACCACAGGAGAAAAATCCCAGAACTGTGACCATCATTATCAATAAAGCCTTGAGAGCTACTTTATTGCCGCAGCTCTCCAATGACCAATGCAGTGTTATTGAATTACAGTCGCCAGTGGGGCAGATCGTCCAGGTCAACTGCTACTTCCAGTATGCAAACTCCATCGAACCGCACCTTACTAATATATTGATGGCGCTGCATGGCAGGAAGGTTGTGGTTATGATAGACCTGAATGCTCACCCCTATGGTTCAGTCGGACCCGCGATGCCAAGGGTGACCATTCAGAAGAGGCAATCATAACCCTCCAATTGATCATTGCCAACAAACCTGGAAATCCTCCCACATATGTGGGAGGAGGTGGAGATGCCAATGTGGACGTCACTTTGGTGACTCCAAATCTAGCAGACAATAATTCTGAATTGAGGGTACATGACCGCTTAACAACCAGCGACCATAATCTTGTCACCTTCTGCATTGGCTCAGCCAGGTGCGGCTGGGGCATGGGTTGGGAGTGGCAGCTGAATAACAACAAAACGGACTGGGTGAAGTTAGCCAGAGAGTACGTCTTGCTGACATTGCCGGAAGACGTTGGCTCTGATGTGGACCTAGCCTTGGAGGACTTAACAGAAGCACTTGTCCGAGCGATGAAAGCCACTGTACCGATTAGTAGGAGAGCCGTTGTGGCTTCCCCTTAGCCATGGTCGGCCGAACTCTAATAGCTTCGATGGTCTGTCAGATGGGCGAGGAAGTACTACCAATGTTCCATGCTCTGGCACGTGTACTGCCTGAACAGATACCGAGACTTGAGGAATCAATTTGCTCAAGAACTGCGCGCTACCAAGCTCCGTAGTTGGGAGCGTTATGTCCAAAACCAGCTGGCCACGGATCCCTGGAGCATCCCGTACAAAATTGTCTGGGAAAAGATCAAGTCGTCCATGGTGCTCTCTACCATCAGGGAGGGGGAAAGGGTGACGGAATCTTGGCAGGAAACTGCTGAGGTGCTACTACAGACCCTGCTCCCTGAGGACGAGAGACACACCGATAATGAGGACCAAAGGGAGATCAGAGAGTGGGACCTCCAAGACTATACCAATGATGCACTGGTGTACCCCTTCTCAGAGGAGGAGGTTGCCAGGAAAGTTAAAGATCTAAAGAGGGACAAAAACCCAGGGCCCGACAGGGTTACAGCTGAAATAGTGCAATTCGGCTGTAGTCTGGGGCGATCTGCACCAGATGCGGTGGCCCTAGTGGCCGAGGTGTGTGCCTCTGCGCCACACAGGTATGTGTTTGGAATCATGGTCGACATCAGTGGCGCCTTCCACAACCTGTGGTGCCCTCACTCTTCTCCTATTTCCTGGGTCGCTGTATGGTTGTTTGAGGAGCTACTGTGAAGACTGGGAGATGTGGCTGTCATCCCCCAGTGGACGCGTCGGCAAGTGGATAAGAAAGGGGTGTCCTCAGGGCTCTGTTTTGGGCCCACTCTTTGGGGATCTAAATATGGAGCCTATCCTGAGGGATCTGAGGAACTGCGACGACATGCTGCAGGTGATAGCATATGCGCACGAGCTCCTCCTCCTGGTTGGCGGCCGGAGTCGCGAGGACCTCGATTCCAGATTGGAGAGGGTAATGAAGTTGCTCTCTGCATGGTGCAATACAACCAAGCTCCAAGTTGCTCCCAATAAGTCGGTATATCTTCTGCCGAAGGGACAAATACAAAGAAACATGACAGTAAGATTTGACACTGTACCCATTATACGCCACAGACAAGCTCAATATCTAGGCTTAGTCATCGACGAAAAATGGAGTTTCACGGCTCACGTGGACGCAGTTGCTGAAAGATCTCTGATGGCACTCAATAGTCTGGCTGGGATTGGGCATCGGAGGTTTCACCTCCCATCTGACCTCATCAAGCTGTACCACAATAGCATACTCGTGTCCATTGTGTGCTATGGATCACCAGTCTGGGCCCACAGGCTCACAAGGGTTACGCCCGCCGTGTACGTCAGGCGAATGCAGAGGCACATCCTGCTTCGCTCTGTTGGAACTTACAGAACGACACCAGGTGGAGGTCTTCTGGTCTTGATGGGGCTGTGCTCCCTCAACATCAAGATCAGGGACTAAGTCGCATCGAAATGGTCCAAGAAGGGTGAGTTAGACAGAGTGGAAACCATCATGGGCTGCAGAACACCAAGCAAGACAGCCATAAAGAAGAGGGGATATGAGCTCTGGCAGGAGCTGTGGGATGCTGATGACACTGGAAGGAGGACCTATCAGTTACTGCCAGATATCCAAGAAAGGATCTCCATGAGCTTCTTCAAACCCTCAAGATGCTTACTGCACTTCCTGACAGGGCACGGGCCCTATCCGGCATATCTCTGCCGTTTTATGGCTCACGCATCGCCCAGCGACGTCACGTATGATCTGTTAAGCTCAGAGGAAACCTTCGATATCCTGAATCATTTGAATGAGACAATTTCGAACAAGATTAGACATGACTATGTTGTTGTTGTTGTTGTTGTTGTTATGGTCTTCAGTCTGGAGACTGGTCTGATGCAGCTCTCCACCATACTCAATCCTGAGCAAGCCTTTTCATCTCCTCATAAGAACGGCAACCTACATCCATTTGAATGTGCTTACTATTTGCGTCTCTTGGTCTCCCTCTTCGATTTTTACCACGCACACTTACCTCCAATGCTAAATTTACGATTCATCAATATCTAAGAATGTGTCCTATCAAGCGATCCCTTCTTTTAGTCAAGGTATTCCAAAAATTCCTTTTCTCACCAATTCTGTTCAGTACCTCTTCATTAGTTACGCGATCTACCCACCCACATTTCAAAAGCCTCTATCCTCTTCCTGTCCGCACAGTTTATCGTCTATGTTTCACTCCCGTACAGGGCAACACTCCACACAAATGCCTTCAGAATAGACTTACTTACGCTTCAATTAATATTCTATGTTAAGAAATTTCTCTTTTTCAAAAATGCATTTCTTCCCATTGCCATTCTGCATTTTTTGTCCTCTGTACTGCGAACGACATATGTTATTTTACTACCCAAGTAACAAAACTCATCTACCACCTTCATTGTTTCATCCCCTGATTTTCTAAGACCGCATTCCATTATTTTTGTTTTGCTCTCGTTAATGTTCATTTTATACGCTCTCTTCAACACACTGTCCATTCTATTCAACTACTCTTCAAGGTCCTTTGCTGTCTCTGACAGAATTGCAATGTCATCTGCAAAACGCAATGTTTTTATTTCTTCACCTTGAACTTTAATCCCTATTCCCAATTTTTCCTTGCTATCCTTCACCGCCTGCTCGATGTACAAATTGAAAACATCGGAGAAAGTCTACAACCCTGTCTTACTCCTTTCCCGACTAATGCTTCCCTTTCATGTCCTTCGAGTCTAATAACTGCCGTCTGGCTTTATTACAAGTTGTAAATAACTCTCCTTTCCCTGTATTTAACCCCTGCTGACCTCAGAATTTGAAAGAGTGTATGCCAATCAACATTGACAAAAGCTTTCTCCAAATCTACAAAAGCTAAAAATGTAGGTTTACCTTTCCTTAATTTATCTTATAAGATAAGTCGTAAAGTGAGAATTACCTCTCGTGTTCCTACGTTCCTCCGGAATCAAAACTGATATTCCCCGAGGTCAGCGTCTACCAGCTGTTCCATTCTCCTGTGGATAATTCGTGTTAAAATTTTGCAACCATGACTTATCAAACTGATGGTTCTGTAATTTTCACACCTGTCTACGCCTGATTTCTTTGGAATGGGGATTATTACGTTTTTCTTAAAGTCTGAAGGTATTTCGCCTGTCACATACATCTTACACATCAAGTGAAACAGTTTTGTCATGGCTGACTCTCCAAGAGACTTTTGTAGCTCTGAGGGAATGTTATCTACTCCCAGGACCTTCTTCCGACCTAGGTCTTTCAGATCTCTGTCAAATTCATCTCTCAGTATAGTATCTCCTATTTCATCTTCATCTACTTCCTCTTTCCTTCCTACAACATTGTCTCTAAGTTAATTTCCTTTGTAGAGCTCGTCTATGTACTCTTTCCATCTTTCAGCTGTTCCTTCTTTGCTGAGAACTGGTTTTCCATCTGAGTTCTTGATATTCGTAGAGCTGTTTTTCTTGTTCCCAAATGTCTCTTTTAATTTCCTATAGGCAGTATCTACTTTCCCTCTTGTTACACATTCTTTTAAACATTTGCATTTGGCTTCTAGACACTGCTTAGCCATTTTGCACTTCCTGTCAATCTCATTTCTTAGTCGTCTGTACTCCAATTTGCCTGTCTCATTTACAGCCCACCCCCATGAACCACAGACATTGCGGAGGTGGGGTGGCTTGCGTGCCTCAACGATGCAGATAGCCGTACCGTAGGTGCAACCACAGCGGAGGGGTATCTGTGGAGAGGCCAGACAAACGTGTGGTTCCTGAAGAGGAGCAGCAGCCTTTTCAGTAGTTACAGGGGCAACAGGCTGGATGATTGACTGAGGTGGCCTTGTAACATCAGCTAATGTGGCTTTGCCACACAGTTACTGCGAACGGCTGAAAGCAAGGGGAAACTACAGCCGTTACTTTTCCCGAGGACATGCAGCGCTACTGTATGGAAATATGATGATGGCATCCTCTCGGGTAAAATATTCCGGAGGTAAAATAGTCCCCCATTCGGATCTCCGGGCGGGGACTACTCAGGAGGATGTTGTTATCAGAAAAGACAATACTGGCATTCTACTGATAGGACCGTGGAATGTTAGATCCCTTAATCGAGTAGGAAAATTAGAAAATTTAAAAAGGGAAATGGATAGGTTGAAGTTGGATATAGTGGGGATTAGTGAAGTTCGGTGGCAGGATGAACAGGATTTCTGGTCAGGTGAGTACAGGATTATAAATACAAAATCAGTTGGGGGTATCACAGGAGTAGGACTGATAATGAACAAGAAAATAGGAATGCGGGTAAACTACTATGAGCAGCACAGTGATCGCATTATCATTGTCAAGATAGATACGAAGCCAACGCCGACGACAGTAGTACAGGTTTATATGCCAACTAGCTGTGCCGATGATGAGGAGATCGAAGAAATATACGAGGAGCTAAAGGAAATTATTCAGACAGTTAAGGGAGAGGAAAACTTAATTGTGATGGGAGACTGGAATTCGGTAGTAGGAAAAGGAAGAGAAGGAAAAATAGTAGGTGAATATGGACTGGGCAGGAGGAATGAAAGAGGAAGTCGCCTGGTAGAATTTTGCACGGAACATGATTTAATCGTAACAAACACGTGGTTTAAGAATCACAAAAGAAGGTTGTATACGTGGAAGAGACCAGGAGACACTGGAAGGTATCAGATAGATTTTATAATGGTAAGACATAGATTCCGGAACCAGGTGATAAACTGCAGGACATACCCAGGGGCAGATATAGACTCTGACCATAACTTGTTAGTCATGAACTGTAGGCTGAAGCTGAAAAAACTGCAGAAAGGTAGGAAAATAAGGAGATGGGACTTACATAAATTGAAGGAAAGTGACGTTCTGGAGAATTTCAGAGGGAGATTTAGGCAACAATTGACAGAAACGGGGGGAAATAAAACAGTAGAAGAGGAATGGGTAGCATTGAGAGATGAAATAGTGAAGGCAGCAGAGGACAAAATAGGTAGAAATGCAAGACCAACAAAAAATCCTTGGATATCACAGGACATACTAAATTTAATTGATGAAAGGAGAAAATATAAAAATGCAGTAAATGAAACGGGCAAAATGGAGTACAGACGCCAAAAAAATGAGATTGACAGGAAGTGCAAAATGGCTAAGCAGGAGTGGCTAGAAGCCAAATGCAAATCTGTAGAAGAATGTATAAGAAGGGGAAAAGTAGATACCGGCTACAGGAAAATAAAAGACACATTTTGGGACAAGAAATGCAACTCTACTAATATCAAGAACTCAGATGGGAAACCAGTTCTTAGCAAAGAAGGGAAAGCTGAAAGGTGGAAAGAGTACATAGAGCAGCTCTACAAAGAAAATGAACTTAGAGACGATGTTGTAGGAAGGGAAGAGGAAGTAGATCAAGATGAAATAGGAGATACTATACTGAGAGATGAATTTGACAGAGCCTTGAAAGACCTAGGTCGGAACAAGGCCCCAGGAGTAGATGACATACTCTCAGAGCTACTAAAGTCTCTGGGAGAGCCAGCCATGACAAGACTATTTTAACTGGTGTGTAGGATGTATGAGACAGGCGAAATGCCCTCAGACTTTAAGAAAAACGTAATAATCCCCATTACAAAGAAATCAGGCGCAGACAGGTGTGAAAATTACAGAACCATCAGTTTGACAAGTCATGGTTGCAAAATTTTAACACGAATGATCTACAGGAGAATGGAAAAGCTGGTAGAAGCTGAACTCGGGGAAGATCAGTTTGGATTCAGGAGGAACATAGGAACCCGGGAGGCAATACTCATTTTACGTCTTATCTTAGAAGATAGATTAACGAAAGGCAAACCTACATTTTTAGCTTGGAGAATGCATTTGACAATGTTGACTGGAATACACTCTTTCAAATTCTGAAGTCAGCAGGGGTAAAATACAGGGACAGGAGAGTTATTCACAACTTGTACAAAAGCCAGACCGCAGTTATTAGACTCGAAGGGCATGAAAGGGAAGCATCAGTTGGGAAGGGAGTAAGACAGGGTTGTAGCCTTTCTCCGATGTTAATTTGTACATCGAGCAGGCGGTGAAGGAAAGCAAGGAAAAATTGGGAATAGGGATTAAAGTTCAGGGGGAAGAAATAAAAACATTGCGTTTTGCTGATGACATTGTAATTCTGTCAGAGACAGCAAAGGACCTGGAAGAGCAGTTGAATGGAATGGACAGTGTGTTGAAGAGAGTGTATAAAATAAACATTAACAAGAGTAAAACAAAAATAATGGAATGCGGTCTTAGAAAGTCGGGCGATGCTGAAGGAATTAGATTAGGTAACGAAACAATGAAAGTGGTAGATGAGTTTTGTTACTTGGGTAGTAAAATAACGTGCGATGGTCGCAGTACAGAGGATATAAAATGCAGAATGGCCATGGGAAGAAAAGCATTTTTGAAAAAGAGAAATTTGCTAACATCGAATATTAATTTAAGTGTAAGGAAGTCTTTTCTGAAGGCATCTGTGTGGAGTGTTGCCTTGTACGGGAGTGAAACATGGACGATAAGCAGTGCGGACAGGAAGAGAATAGAGGCTTTTGAAATGTGGTGCTACAGAAGAATGCTGAAGATTAGATGGGTAGATCGCATAAATAATGAAGAGGTACTGAACAGAATTGGTGAGAAAATGAATTTTTGGCATACCCTGACTAAAAGAAGGGATCGCTTGGTAGGAGACATTCTTAGACATCGGGGAATCGTAAATTTAGCATTGGAGGGAAGTATGTGGGGTAAAAATCGCAGAGGGAGACCAAGAGACGCTTATAGTAAGCAGATTCAAGTGGATGTGGGTTGCCGTTCTTATGAGGAGATGAAAAGGCTTTCTCAGGATAGAGTAGGGTGGAGAGCTGCATCAAACCAGTCTCCGGACTGAAGACCATAACAACATTTACAGCATTTTTTTATTTTCTCATTTCATCAATTAAATATAGTATTTTCTGTGAAACCTAAGGATTTTTTTAGGTCTTGCCTTTCTACCTATTTTGTTCTCTGCTGCCTTCACTATTTCATCTCTTAATGCTACCCATTCCTCGTCTACTGTTTTATTTCCCCCCGTTTCTGTCAATTGTTGCCTAAAGCTCCCTCTGAAATTCTTAATACCTTCAGGTTCCCTCAATTTATCCAAGTTCCATATCCTTATTTTCCTACCTTTCTGCAGTTTTTTAAGTTTTAGCCTACAGTTCATGACCAATAAGTTATGTTTAGAGGCTATATCTGACCCTGGGTATGTCTTACAGTTTAAAACCTTGTTCCGGAATCTATGTTTTTACCATTACAAAATCTATCTGATACCTTCCGGTGTCTCCTGGTCAAAAATGTTCAAATGTTTGTTAAGCTTATGGGACTTAACTACGGGGTCATCAGTCCCTAAACTTACGAACTACTTATGAACTACTTACGAACTAGGACGGCACAAATATCCATGCCCGAGGGGGGATTCGAACCCCCGACCGTAGTGGCCGTGCAGACCGTGACTAAAGCGCCTCAGTCCTCGCAGCCACCGCGGCCGGCTCTCCTGGTCTCTTCCACGTATGCAACCTTCTTTCGTGATTCTTAACCCAGGTGTTTGTTATGATTGAATCATGTTCCGTGCAAAATTCTACCAGGCGATCTCGTCTTTAATTGCTTTTGCCCAGTCCGTATTCACCTACTATTTTTCATTCTCGTCCTTTTCCTAAAACCGAATTCCAGTCTCCCATCACATTTAAGATTTCCTCTCTCTTAATTGTCTGAATAACTTCCTTTAACTCCTCATACATTTCTTCAATCTCCTCATCATCGGCAGAGCTGGTTGGCATATAAACCTGTACTACTGTGGTCGATGTTGACTTCCTATCTATCTTGACAATGATAATGCGATCACTGTGCTGCTCATTGTAGTTTACCCGCATTCCTATTTTCTTATTCATTATCAGTCCTACTCCTTTGATACCCCCAACTGATTTTGTATTTATAATCCTGCACTCGCCTGACCAGAAATCCTGTTCATCCTGCCACCGAACTTCACAAATCCCCACTATATCTAACTTCAGCCTATCCTTTCCCCTTTGTGAATTTTATAATTTTCCTACCCGATTAAGGGATCTAAAATTCCAATCTTCGATCCGTAGAATGCCAGTATTGTCTTTCCTGATGACAACATTCTCCTGAGTAGTCCCCGCCCGGAGTTCTGAATGGGGGACTATTTTACCTCCGGAATATTTTACCCGAGAGGATGCCATCATCATATTTTCATACAGTAGAGCTGCATGTCCTCGGGAAAAGTAACGGCTGTAGTTTCCCCTTGCTTTCAGCCGTTCGCAGTAGCTGTGTGGCAAAGCCACATTAGCTGATGTTACAAGGCCAGCTCAGTCAATCATCCAGACTGTTGCCCCTGTAACTACTGAAAAGGCTGCCGCCCCTCTTCAGGAACCACACGCTTGTAGGGCCTCTCCACAGATACCCCTCCGCTGTGGTTGCACCTACGGTACGGCTATCTGTATCGTTGAAGCACGCAAGCCACCCCACCACGGCAATGTCTGTGATTCATCCATGACTATGTACAACCTGGTAATTGACTGCAACAACCAACTGAGACATCTCAACCCGACTGTGAACTCATTCCACCGATTGTGACAACCACCAACTAAGACAGCCAAGTCTAGCCATGCAGCCGGAGGATAACTGGTCGATGTCACTGGCTGATATCCGCCGTCTTCTGGATCTGGGGAAAGACTTGGCCTCACCGAACTTGACTAAGCGTAGTTTTAGAGATTAGACAGTAGTTGTAGTTTTTCTTTCAAAACTTTTTGGGGGACTGCAGCGCAACATGAAAGTCTTTAGGCCGCCCAGTGCCAGGGGCACGCTCACTGGAATTAGCTCGGTGAGCTGGCCGCTAGAAAGCAGGTTTGGAAACAATGGCACACCTGTAACGCTGCAGGAAGTAGTAAAAATAAAGTCAGTAATTGTAAAATTAATTGGCCAGTGGATAATAATCGATCATGTAATCTATATCTATAAATGTGAATGTCTGTTCGGTGTACGTTTATCACGTCTGAACGACATGACATAAAGAGCCAAAAATTTGTGAAGTTACTAATGTCTACCCGAGGAAGGCTTTAGGCACGGTTTTATGGCGACCGGATAGCTATTTATCTATATATATTAATGTGAATGTCTATTCGGTATACGCTCATCATGTCAGAACGAATAGACGCAGAGACTTAAATATTTGTACAGTTACTAATTCATACCCGAGGAAGGTTTTAGGCACGGTTTTATTGCGATCTGTGAGATATTTACTAATTTGAAGAATATAACGCGAAATGCCGAACAATATTACTCTTTGAAAATAGTTTTATTGATTTCATTGTTGCTCGAGAGTTGATAATGATAAAAGGGTGGAGTATACTGGGATGGAAAGTTATCGGTGTATATAAAATTCTACGTGTGTGTGTGTGTGTGTGTGTGTGTGTGTGTGTGTGTGTGTGTGTGTGTGTGTTAATATTTCGCCCTGCAGCGAAAACTACAGAACGCAAATGGTGGAAGATATAGTGGTTGAAAGTCGTCATATCATAAAAAAAAATTCGGACTGAAGGCCAGCGATGACGTTTGCGACTATAGCAAGGAGGTTACATACAGCGAAACGTGATGCCACACACCATATCTTTGGTCTATGCGTGCTACATTGTCTTCAGTTCATTCTCTGTAAGGATAAGCATACGAATAAGGAAATATAACAATAGATAAATAAAGCAGTAAAAAAGGAATTTATTTTAATACATCTCTTTAAAGAAATCGATTTGACGTTTCCTGAATTATTGATCATAATCAACCAACACGCGAGCGGAGCCGCGGCTTTAAGCTAGTATCTGTATAAATGTAAAGTAGAAAAATACGACCCTTTGTAAAATTAAGATATTGGGTTTATATGTATCATGCAATAATAATAATTAAAAAAACACTAAGCGCTAACTCACAACTACTAGACTCACTACTAGCCTTGCTGACTGACTGCCGGTCAGAAGACACTACTACTGACTGCTATAAATCGCTTGTAACCGATGCGGTATTATGGTTTACAGAACCGGCGGCTGGGATCGCTATCTCTCTTCTAGACGGCCAATCACTGTGTTGTCGTGGATGCCCAATCGCTGATAGTGGCCTGCGATGCTCCAGTGGTCTCGCGTGGAGAAGTGCGGCCAGAGATAACGTTTTTCGGCCGTGCGTTCCGTAGCGCGCGCTCCTCGAAGCAGAAGATGAAGAGTTTGTATAGCTTATGGGACTTAACTACGGGGTCATCAGCCCCTGAACTTACAAACTACGTATGAACTAGCTTATATTGAAGACGGCACAAACAACCATGTTCGAGGGGGTTTCGTGACACAGTGTATTATCATAGCACCAATGTTCTAACATTTTACGCTCAAAATGTATTGGGGTCATCGGTGTGTAGACTTACAAACTAACTTCCGGTAAGGATACAAAAAGAACCAAGTACACTATTTAGCAAGGATATTTACGATGTCTTTGCAAAAAATTGCCACTCGGAATGGCCGCGTGGACTAAGGCAGCCGTGCAGGAGTAGCTGAGCGGTCTGGAGGGCCACATTACGCATCGCGCGGCCTCCCGCGTCGGAGGTTCGAATCCTCCCTCGGGCATGGATGTGTGTGTTGTCCTTAGGTTAGTTTAACATAGTTTAAGTATCCAGAATGAAACTTTCACTCTGCAGTGGAGTGTGCGCTGATATGAAACTTCCTAGCAGGTTAAAACTGTGTGCCGGAACCGGGACTCGAACCTGGGACCTTTGCCTTTCGCGGGCAAGCGCACTACCGACCATGCTATCTCGACGCGACTCACGATGCCGCCTCACAGCTGTACTTCCGCCAGTACCTCGCCTCCTACTTTCCAAACTTCACAGAAGCTCTCCTGCGAACCATGCAAGACTAGCACGCCTGGAAGAAATGATATGGTGGAGACATTTGTTAGGCTGTGGCTAAGCCATGTCTCCACCATATCCTTTCATCCAGGAGTGCTAGTCTTGCATGGTTCGCAGGAGAGCTTCTATGGTATTATGTACCGGAGCAGCACATTAAAAGCGAATTATCTTTGCTGTTTGCAAAATGCCAAGAACTTCAAAATTTTGGTAGAAGGCTGTTATACTGTTTTAATAATATCACTCGTCAGTGTGCCTAAAGTTTATCTGACGGAAGGGAACTTAGGGTTTAATGTCCAATCGACAGCTTGGTCATTAGAGACATAGCTAACGCTCGAAGGTTTTGGGTAAGGATGGGAAAGGAAATCGGCCGTGCCCTCTGAAAGGAACCATTCCAGGATTTACCTGGAGTGATTTAGGAAAATCACGGAAAACCTAAATATGGATGGCCGGAGGAGGATTTGAACCACCGTCCTCCCGAATAAGAGTCCAGTGCGTTACCACTGCGCCACCTCGCTCGGTGAAGTTTATCTGAAATTTCTTTAATATATGGAGCACCTAAGATAAAAGACCTTAATCGCATCAAGTGCACGTAATTAATAATTATGTTTAATTCTAGCAGGATTTCTCATTACGTTGCTACTTTTTATACTAAGAGAAAAATCAGACCTCTTGGACTGTTTCAGAAAAAAAAAAAAAAAAAAAAAAAAAAAAAAAAAAAAAAAAAAAAAAAAAAAAAAGCGGAATATAACTTTTGCGTCATTGGCAGATATGGCCGACAATTTCATCGACGACAATTTTGGGGTGATTCTATAGTTTACTGCTCTTATGTACGACGTAAAGAAATGCACAGTTGTTAATGACGCGACGTTACACATTCTCCAAAAGGAATTATTTAGCCAGGAAAGAGAAAGAATAATTTATGAAAAAAAAAATTCGATTACTATTCAACCTTGCTGAATATCATTTAGAAAAATTACGCATAATTAATATAAATTTATTGTGGGTTAATAGGACTTTAGAGACGGAATTAAATGTTTATATGTAACTCATGCTTGTGCTCTGGGAGCGATATGTTTAGTTTTGAAACGAAGTTTCCAACGCCACATCCGCTACCATTTTTTTCTATGTAATTGCTGTTATTATCGGATCTTCACAAGTTTTATCTGCTACGCTTTTGCTTCTACTTCACTTGCGTAACACAATGGGTTGTCAAAAACAAGATAAAAATTGTAACATGCGTGGCGGCACATGCGTATGCTCCATTGAGGTATGATAACAAACACGATGTCTTTCATACGCCACATTTGAATTGAACCATGTTGGCTGTCGTGTCTGACTGAAGAGAACGCCACATATGATTTAAATTTCATCTTCGTTTCTACAACCCGCATAGTTACAGAGGTGAGATAGGGGAAGTGTGCTCACCAGGGATATGTATACAAAATAAAAGTTGTGAAGTTTCGATAACAGGAAGCTGTCGAAACCGGTTGCGTGAGGATAGAAAAATATGTAGTTATCTTGGCACTGAAAACTTCCTTTTAAAGATATTAAATTCATCTGTAATATTTAGTGGTGTGGATTCATCTTAGCTCCTGATACTCATTGACAAAATTATTTTCTCGATAGAGTGCACGTCTCGCGACCGTATTGGTACGCTAATTAATAAAAATAATGAACAAATTGCACTTCATACCAAATAGCGTACAGTAGGGTAACTGCACCCCTTATGGCCTGTACTCAAGATGGCCTAGCGGTTATTTCTTGGTAAATATGACATGAATCTGATAGAAGCCTATGCATATTTGGCACACTACATTGTCATGAATGTCAGATACCTTTTCGATGGTTATTGCGGGCATTAAATTAAATTAAATCAGGAAGATGAAAATATGTTCCCTCGGCGGAAATCAAATCCGGGTCTTCTGATTTGTAGGTAGGTGCTATGTCCTTTATCCACTGAGCCACATGAGACACACTGGAAATCACAGCTGCAGGAAATACGCTGCCATAGTGTGTGTGGGCGTGTGTGTGAGCTACGTGACTGTTAGCCATTTCACAACAAAGCTTTTGTTGCTTGCGTTCAAGCTTTATTATTGTTTTGTGCAGATAAGAATCTTGTTACTCATTCATTAAAATATACGTGGTAGAGTTAGTAAGTTGTGAAACTGATCACATGACGGCCCTGGAGTGCACTATGCTACTATAGCGCACAGGTGGCGTCGTGGTGTGGTACCATCTTTCAGTTAGACTCTCGTCCCTGCAATAGACAGCTGAGTGCATGCATCGGAAACAGACCTAAGGTCGAGGTTCTGACGGCGAGTTGATTGCGCCAGTCGGACCTTGACGTGTCACAGTTTGAGCAATGGGCAAACGTCAGGTTCTACCATAATTGAGGCAAGACCACTTCCGAAACGTTTAAAATGTTGCAGCAGGTGTACGGTGAGGTCGCACTGAGTGAAATTGTGTTTAGGTGGCACCGACGTTTTGTGCGAGGACCAGACAATTTGGAAGATAATGTGCATCCTGGTCGGCCACGAACAATTCGAACCGAGTGCAAAGTAGGAAGTTGCTAAGATAGTCCGTCCTAACCGATCCCAATCGGTAGACGCTCTTGCATCAGCAGTAGCAGTGGCGGCGCAAGGCGTCGGCGACGTCGGCCACCGCCGACGGCCTCGCGCCCGTGGGGGTCTCGCAAAACATTGTTAAAATTTTAGTTTTTTTTTTATTCTTAACGGCGCTTTTCAACTGCTAGGTTATGTAGCGACGACCTACATCTAATTTACACTAGCTTAACCAATGGACGAACACAACATCCGAACCTAAGCGTGGATTCGACCCCCGACGAGAGCGACCTCGCGCACCGTTGTATGACGCCTTAGTGCGCTCGGCCATTCCCGGCTGGCAGCTATTTAGTTGTCCGTATTTATTTCCGTATGAGTGCAGCAGTGATGCAGTTTTTAATTAAATACTTGCAAATCAATTTCTTCAGTACATTTTAGAAAACGATTTGCAAGAAGTATATCCAAATGTTTATATACGAATCAGAATGATGCTCAGTTCCAGTCAGTACAGCTTCGGTCGATAGAAGAGTCACCGTTAAAATTGATTAAGACTAACTGGAAAAGCACAATGAGCCAAGAGAGACTATCTGCGTAGTCAGTACTATCAACTGAAGCCGAAATAGCGGCTAGTATTAAGATGTGATCTTAAAAAAATTCAGTGAGACGAAAAGCTGAAAATTTTCTCTAATTTGTGTTTGTTTATTGTACTTTTTGTCATTGCAACAAAACTCGTATATATACTAAAATTCTATTAGTATAAATGATTATTGATGTATAATTCAGCTCATTTGACATGTTCTTCATTAATGAAAAAATGAAAGGGGCCTCGCAGACATGAGTTCGCCGACGCCCAGTTTTCGTCTAGCGCCGCCACTGAGCAGTAGGGTAAGCCAATTCTGACGGACGATCTCAAACATGTCTCGTGTTATCCAGCACAATGTGCCACGAGTCCTGGCGCAAGAGCATCGTGATGATCGTACGAGGATTTGTGGTGACCTCATCAGTTATGCGATCGATGATCCGACGTTTCTCAACGGGAAAATAATTGGAACTGAAACATGATATTTTCTTCACGATCCACAACTGGTACGACAATCAGCCACCTAGAATACGGCGATGTGTGTGTAGCATAATCATGTGGGTGCGCCTATACTCGAGGAGTCAAGGCTCAGAACTTACTGACTGTACCACGTATTTTAAAACGTGGACCTCATTTCATGCAAATGTCATATTTTAGATAATATGATCAGTTTTATCAGTACAATAACATTTGCGTAGCTTCATGTGCCAAAAGATTTTCTTGTTACTAGGACCCTAAAATGCCTGGTAGGCCAATTTTAGTATACACATTATTGATTTCACTGTAATATGGTGAATATTTGAACCTTCAGATACAAAAGCATTTGTGGAGAATTTACTAGGAAAGTTAAAAAAAAAAAAAAAAAAAAAAAAAAAAAACTGTATCGTAGCAGCTGTTTTAAATTCATTTGTTCCTTTTCACCCCTGGGTCAGTTAAATTTCTTCATTATAATTTTGTTAAATAATTCCAAATCACATTAATTTGTGATAATAGACTTAACGTATTTTGTAAATCAAATTTAATGGTGAATATTTCTAATTTTTTCCTAGAAGAAGTTGAATAGGCCATACTGGGAACAAAATGTACTCAATACGCCCAATACCAGTAATTTTTATACATGAAATTATGTATTACCTAACAAAACTTACTACACACTTCAGTATAAGATGTCCAGGTTGATGTACTTTAGGTTGTATCTAACCGCCATCAGTTAGTACCACTCACAAAAGTTCAAAGTTCAAATGTTTGTAGAACTTATGGGACTTAACTACGGGGTCATCAGTCCCTAAGCTTACAAACTACTTATGAAGTACTTACAACTAAGGACGGCACAAATATCCATGCCCGAGGGGGGATTCGAACCCCCGACCGTAGTGGCCGTGCAGACCGTGACTGGAGCGCCTCAATCCCCTCGTCCACCGCGGCCGGCCACAAAAATACAAACCAATTACTTCCTTTGGGTAGGTGATAAGGGGTACAGTTATCTTATTAAATATCTACAGCCTTTATGCTACAATCTCATTTAGAAACGGGTTACAACAAAATAGATGAAGTGAAAAAAATCCTTCTTGCTCAAGTACCTATATGTACGCATTTCCATGGGGGTCTTTTAAACGCTATAGAAGTTTATGTGCTGCAGCGTCATCCATCAAAGTGGGTAGCGTAAAAACGTTCATGAAAAAAGTATCGAAGTTTATTAATGGCCGGTGAAATTTTTTACATGGAAATATATCAATAGTGAATAATAAATTGCGACAGAGTATACTACGAAGTCTATAGCTTTAGTACACTCTAAAATTAGGATATATATAGCACGTTTTAATTCGCATTAATGTGTACCTAATATGCGTGAAAAAACCGGAAGCAGTTTAACTTTTTCCGTCTGTGCAAAATCACTGGTGCTGCGCAGGATATGAGCTCTGTCAGTCAAAAGCTGGGGACGCAATGCACAGCCCCTGATATCCTTTAACTGTCGCAGTCAGAAAGAGCAATGTTCAAAGCAGCTTTAAAGCAGGTGTTGTATCGGTTTATCGATTGCATAGTTAATATTGTGAAGTGGCGGACGGTGTATCCTCTTTGAATAAATGAGCAGCCGTAGTGTCTGAATGGACGCGGCGCTCATAAAAGCCGCATGAACGTGCCCTATCGGCGCGACCATGAAATCTGAACCAGCTTGCTGCGCTGCCCTCTGGCCTATTTTCCGGCTCTGGAAAAGAATTAACGCGCCGTTAATTAATCCGTAACGCGCGCCGCTTAACAGAAACGACAAAGAGCACAATACACAGAACTTAATACTCCATTCTCTTTTGTCGGTGGGGCAGCGCTGTAGCTGCCACCGAGTTAAACATTTATAAAATGCGACGGAGACAAAAATTAATAAAGAAATTTGGAGGCTGTTCCATAGACAGGTGTGTTTAGTAGCGTAACAAAAGTTTTCGACGCTTAAGGTTGGCTCGGAATGTGATTCAGTTTTATATTTCGCCGATGGCCTGATCGGTAAGTGACAAATTATGAAATCTCATTAGCCTAAATGTTTAACGATTGTTGAACTCCATAATCGCTGTAGACTGGGTGACACTTGCTAGAAATGGTTCTCTGGCCGGCCGCGGTGGCCGAGGGGACTGAGGCGCTTCAGTCACGGTCTGCACGGCCACTACGGTCGGGGGTTCGAATCCCCCCTCGGGCATTGATATTTGTGTCGTCCTAGTTCGTAAGTAGTTCATAAGTAGTTTGTAAGTTTAGGGACTGATGACCCCGTAGTTAAGTCCCATAAGATTTACAAACATTTGAACATTTTTGAATGGTTCTCTTAGTGAGCTTAGATTATAGTAATGGAACTTACAAGAGGAGGACAAAACCGGTGTAGCAGGGATTTAGTCGATCTCCCAATCCTTGGGAAAGTTCCCAAGGCTAAATAAAAGGTTTTTTCCACTAAGGGATGAAACACACCTAGACACGTAATTTTATATAGTAGGATTAAATGAAATCTGTAGTGTTAAGTATAAAATATTTGAGTCCATATACTTGAATTTCCAGGAGACGAATAATAAAGTTCAAATAATTCTGTATAATAACATCCGTTCAATACCGTTTTGAGCAGGGTATTATCATAATACACAATTTTGTTACTAAACTTGAATCCTGTATACCATTCGATTGAGAATTTTTTGAGTCAATGTACTTAATTCAGACTTACTGTCCTCTGGAAGGTCATTGACACTGCGTGCACGCGAAAATAAGTGTCTTGCCTACAGCCTGTCTGCTTTAATGGCAGCCAGCAAAAACTATTCTTCTTTTTACGTACTGTTAACGCTATCAAAAAATGTTCAAATGTTTGTTAAGCTTGAGGGACTTAACTGCGGGGTCATCAGTCCCTAAACTTACAGACTACTTATGAACTACTTCATACTAAAGACGACACAAACATCCATGCCCGAGGGGGGATTCGAATTATCTCGAGAATCGTCACTACTTTTTCAGTTCATTTTCGAACGTTACTTCATAAAATATATTTGACAAAAATAAGCTATAGTAATCTAAACTCAGCACTGTTGTACTAACAATTTGGCATATTTTAATCCAGACTGTTCATAACTGATTAATCTTCAAAGCACCTTTGTTTATGCGCAATAGAACGAAACATTAACTTTCTGCTGAATTTCTTACCATTGTCAGTCACTTTAACAAAACGCATACAAGCGTCACACAATTAAGAAAATCTTTTTCAAAGAAGTTGTAATTACTCTAAAGTAAATCTTTAGATGAACTACTTGAAATAACCTACCATTTCTCATATAATATTATCAAAAATTAGTTACCACATAAGAAAAATATATAAATCCTTGTAAATTACGTCACTTGACTAACTACAGAAGTGTATGTACTAACTACTAAATGATAGAAGAAGAACTTTTAACATAACTCTTCATTCAAAAAACGACGACGAAAACTACAACTTTAAATTTTATAAATGGTACGACAGAAAATTATGATCGGATTTTTCTTTGCCTTATAAATCTGGCAGAAACTTTTAAAACTGAAAATCGCTTTGCCTGCCGCCTCTGTGGACAATCGCACAAAAAAGACACACGTCCTCACACTTCGACGATGAGATCGGAAGTACCATGCCTCCGCGCCAAAACTGTGGTCCTCCAGACAACGATAATGTTATACAAAATTAAAGCATCGTTGGCGCGTTCTGCCAACATAAGGTGGCGTACGAACCTATTTTCCAGAGCGTGGCATCTAGCACCAGAGCCTAGTACCTCCACAAAGTTCTCACACTGTGGTATCTAGTGACACCTATTGCAAGCTTCATGCTGGTTACATTTTAAGTACCTCTTTCACTGTCGAAATGTTAAATTTTTGTAAACACGAGGGGCCAAATTGCTGGGGTCAGCTACTTAAACTAAGGACAACACACACACACGCCCGTGAGCGAGGGAGGGCTCTATCGGGAGCGGCCGCACATTCCGTGACACGGCGCCTCAGAACGCGCAGACATTCCCGCGGTGCACTGCGGTTGTCACGAATTCTAGACACGTATAGCGAATGTTTTTCAGCATCAGCTGTACAATCTGTTGGTGAAGTACGAAAATTGTTTGTGAGACGGCGGCTCGAACTTGGATTTTGCGGTTTTCTCTAGCGATCGCCTTAACTGTAGGGCTGCTGGCGTATACACAGGCTAATTTAACCCCGTATTGGTCGCACAGGACCTGTGATTCCAGCACACCTGAATATGCTCTATTCGGAACACAAAAAAATCGTACTGACGTGTTTTACGGCCCACTTTCGATTTGTAGTTTTATAAGTTTTTGCAAACATTTTCGACCAAAATAATAATCTAAATAATAAAAAGTTAATTAATAAGAATGTCTGAAACCCTTTTAGGAAAAAAAATTTAGACAGTGTCGGGTTTCGAAACACTTTGCCCACTATGCTAAAGATGACCACTAGAACTTGTATCCTTTTATTTCATACTATTCATGGTCGTTGTTAACTAATGCTAATATGGCGTTTGTAGACACTAGATTATGTTCAAAATGTTCAAATGTTTGTAAATCTTATGGGACTTAACTACGGGGTCATCAGTTCCTAAACATACAAACTTACTTATGAACTACTTACGAACTAGGACGGCACAAATATCCATGACCGAGGGGGGATTCGAACCCCCGACAGTAGTGGCTGTGCAGACCGTGACTGAAGCGCCTCAGTCCCCTCGGCCACCGCGGCCGGCCACTAGATTATCATATATCGTACGAAGGACAACGTCTTTTGTTAATTCTTCAGTGCGACAATTTTTTGAAAGGCAACGTGTAAGTTACAATAAGGAAATCATCAAATACGCAACGCAAGATGGCGTATGCCACAGAGTTCTGGGCGAGGAATGTCACGTGACATCTGCGAACAGCTGATTTTCGTTAATTCAATGGAGGGTGTCAAAACTTCGTTATTTTTGCAAATATCTCTCAAACGATACGAGATATGAGAAAAAACATAAGGGAACAAAGTTGTAGAGAATTTTCTCCTCTACAAATCCGTTTATTCAATTTTCGCGTCAGATGAACGGTTTATTTGCAATTAAATTACAAACGGCTTTTTTGTATAACTAAGGTATTTCTTGTGCGAAATATTTCAAAAAGCGAGGTTCTGGTCTCTGGTAGCCAACAATTATGTATAAAATCTGGTGTCGATCGGTTGAACGGTTTGACCTAAAAAGTGGGAACACGTTACAGCCAGACAGACATCGTCAAATCGCCGTTATTTTTGCAAATATCTCTGCAACGATGCAAGATATGAAAAAAACATAATAGAGCTAAGTTGGAGAGAAATTTCCCCTCTACCAATTAGGCTATACAATTTTCGTGTCAGATGAACGGTTCGTTGGGAATTACAATTATATTACAAATGGCTTTTTTTGGTATTACTACCGTATTTTTGTCCGAAAAATTTGAAAAAGGGAGGTTCTGGTCTCTGGCGGCCTACAATTATGTCTACAAAATTTGGTGCTGATCGGTTGAGAGGTTCGTCTTAAAAACAGGGGACACTTTACGGACAGACAGACATACATCCATTCCAAAAATCGCCGTTATTTTTGCAAATATCTTTGAAACGCTACGAGATATGAAAAAAAAAACATAAGAGAGCAAAGTTGTAGAGAATTTTCTCCTCTAAAAATTCGGTTATTCAGTTTTCGTGTCAGATGAATGGTTAAGCCGTTATTTTCATTTAAATTTCGAGCTGCCAAAAGACGATCGCAAAGGCCCACTTTTAGTGTTAGTACCGTAACCTAAAGTGGGCCAAAAGGCAACTGAGCAAGTTTGAAAGAGGTTAGATATGGCCTTCCGAGTGGCGGGATGATTCTTTCAGAGACTTTCTACAGAAGTTGGACTTACTGCGTCAGTTGTGCAATGATGCTGGCTGCAGTGGTCACATAAACATTCTCACTGTTGTGGCGTTGTTACTCGACACAATGCCGGCGGTCTACACAAGCAACACCACCTAGAGACAAGGCCTCACAACAGGCTGTGCCACGTCACACTGAGCAACTGAATGGCTGGCCACTGGGGGACAGCCCCCTGCCTCGTAGCTGCTGCCAGTAAGCTGGCGGCCCCGGCCTGGTCAGTGTGACGTGGAACAGCCTGTTGTGAGGCCTTGTATCTATGTGGTGTTGACACAAGTCGCTCCGTTATACTGGGTGATCAAAAAGTCAGTATAAATTTGAAAACACAATAAATCACGGAATAATCTAGATAGAGAGGTAACAATTGACACACATGCTTGGTATGACATGGAGTTTTATTAGAACCAAAGAAAAAAAGTTCAAAAAATGTACGACAGATGGCGCTTCATCTGATCAGAAAAGCAAAATTTAGGATAACAAATTAAGAGAAAGCAAAGATGATGTTCTTTACAGGAAATGCTCAACATGTTCACCATCATTCCTCAACAATAGCTGTAGTCGAGGAATAACGCCGGCCGCGGTGGCCGAGGGGACTGAGGCGCTCCAGTCACAGTCTGCAAGGCCACTAAGGTCGGAGGTTCGAATCCCCCCTCGGGCATGGATATTTGTGCCGTCCTTAGTATTAGTTAGTTCATAAGTAGTTTGTAAGTTTAGGGACTGATGACCCCGTAGTTAAGTCCCATAAGCTATACAAACATTTGAACTTTTTTTTTTGAGGAATAATGTTGTGAACAACACTTTAAAGCATGTCCGGAGTTACGGTGAGGCATTGGTGTCGGATGTGGTCTTTCAGCATCCCTAGAGATGTCGGTCGATCACGATACACTTGCGACTTCAGTTAACCCCAAAGCCAATAATCGCACGGACTGAGGTCTGGGGACCTGGGAGGCAAAGCACGACGAAAGTGGCGGCTGAGCACACGATCATCACCAAACGACGCGCGCAAGAGATCTTTCACGCGTCTAGCAATCTGGGGTGGGGCGACATCCTGCATAAAAATCGTACGTTTCAGCAGGTGTTTATCAGTCAGGCTGGGGATGATGCGATTCTGTAACATATCGGCGTACCTCTCACCCGTCACAGTAGCAGTTACAAAACCAGAATCACGTAGTTCCTCGAAGAAAAAAGGCCCGATAACATTAGATATTAGATGACGGTACATGTGGTAAATCCAACCCATACCGTGACTTTCTCGTTGTGCAATGGAGTTTCCACGACAGTTCTAGGATTTTCGATAGCCCAAATTCTGCAATTGTGGGCGTTGACAGATCTTCGGAGCGTGAAATGAGCTTCGTCGGCCCACAACACGTTACTCAACCAATCGTCATCTTTCGCCATATTTTGAAACGCCCAGATGGTAAATGCCCTCCGCTTCACTAAATCGCCAGATAACAGTTCATAATGCCGACGGACTTTGTAAGGATAGCATCGGAGGGTACGCCTAAGTGCCAAACAAACAGTAGTGTATGGAATTCCGGTGCGACTCTATATCTCTAAAAAGCGAGAACTGTCAAATGTTATTTCCAGAGGCTGTTTGAACACTTCCCTGTGATTTGCGATGCTTAGAAACGAACTTTCAAAGTCGTCAGATATAAGTGTTTGAAACAATTTGTATCCTTCAACAACAGTTTGAAATTTGAAATCAGATGGTTGCTTTAATGCACCTCTGCACAGGTTAAATGTGAGTTAATCTCACTGTTTATCCCGCTTCCAGTGAACTCATCAGCACTAACAATAAGTGCCTTCCATTGATCACATTCACTTACGTATTTTAATAAGCAGTGAGATACGTAACCTCCAATATAGAAAAGCTCACTTAAATCATTTTGAGATGTTCCTACTTCATTTGCATGTTCATGAACACGCTCTAAATTTTTAATAGACACTTGTTCATCAGGTGTTTCTACAGCACCCACAGTAAATCTTTTACAACTGAAACCTCATTTTTGATACACTCATTATTTTAAGTTTCTTTTCTGAGTCTAAGACCTGCGAAACTGATACATCGTTACACGCACCAGACATTTGTCTTTTGGAAATGAAATGCAGACATATTTCCTTTCTCGTTCGTCTTGTACTTTACAGTGCAACCTGGTATACAGCAAGTACGCCCCATTTGGAACACCAACAAAAAGAAACAGACCAATATATCACTTCCAACAGCAAGAAAACCATACCAGTCACGATTAAGTAAAGACTGTTTGTACTTGCCTAGCATCTCCGTCAGCGTGTGGACTGTTTCCTAATATGAAGACAAACAATCTTCACTCAAGTACAACTCAAGAAAAGGTAAATACAGGCGATGGTCCTCACACTGTCCCTAAACGCTTATTTAACCGTAGTCTACAGCACGTCAGGTTCGACTGCACCCGTGAATGCCTCACCGCAAGCCTGGCTTTACCCCGTGGCTCGCAACTCAGAAGGGAATGGTCAGACTACTCATGTCAAAACCTGTGTTGCTATTTCTACCACTGTGAGTTAACATTGAAGGAAGTCTGTATGCAGACTGATAGCTGCTGACATTATCTGGAAGTCTGTAAAAACATTCATGGAGTATGACATTATTGTCGCATGGTTTCCGCGCTTATAACTGCCTGTTGTACAACCCTGACCTCTCTCACTACGTTATTCCAACGCCATCTAGGGACAAGATGGCGTTAGCTACGCGCCGCTCTCCTGCCACAGGAATGAGAGAGCTGATTCGCCCAGTGAAAGCGATCGTACGATAATAATAAATTCGTTGACAAATGTAGCTGATATGTTATCTACAATATTCTTTCCAAATAGTTACGAAATAGACAGAAATACATATACGTTTTAGAACATGTCAAACTTTTATTTCTTGTAATTATCGCAAAAATACGAAATATTGATACAATGTTCAAAACGTAGGTTTTTTGTGCACCAAGAACATAAAGCAATGACAACATATGACAGCCCTGCGAATCACAGACGTTGTTAGACGTCCGTAGATACAACTCGGCCGGTGTTAGGAAGGAATCAGGCCTAATATCAGTATATATCGAGGCGTGCCACGCATATTTAATCACACTTTGAAACCGTGGGGAAGAAAACTGATAATGTATGACTGATTGCAACTTGAGAATATTGTCACGGTGATAGACAGGAAACTGCAGTGATTTGCACACAATTTTCTCTGTTAGTTTTCTGTAAAATGCCTTCCACTGGCGGAAAAATTCTCTGCCTAACGGTTGAATTACGTTCGTCGTGCCGGGTGGAATCTGAAGTATCTCTACTTCTTTGTCAGGGTGAGCCCGAAATACAGCGTTTAATGAACCAGAACTTTTATGAACTGAAAATGTTCAAATGTTTGTAATTCTATCGGACCAAACTGCGTGGTCATCAGTCCGTAGCTTACACACTACTTAAACCTAGGTAAACTAACCTATGGACAACACACACACCCATGTCCCAGGGAGGACTCGAACCTCCACGGCGAGCAACCGCGCGCTCCGCAGCGAGGTGCTTTAGACCGCTCGGCTACTCCACCGCGGCTTTATGAACTGACCTTGAATCTAGAAGGAGAAGAGATTTGTTCCCGCAGAACGGAAGAAAGCATAACGCATGAAAAGTGTAACGTTAACATTTCCCATTTTTTTCAGACTTCCATGCGTATACCACAAGATTGTCTGCGTAGAACATTGTTTGTTTGACACATGGTACAAAACGTCCAGTTGGTTCTTGAAGACACACATATAGTTCAGGCAGCAATGAACCATCCAGACTAATTATGGGCATTATAGTGTATGAATGGGTGAGTGCAGTCGTGAACTGTGCAATTGCCTCCATATGTTTTTCCCCTTTGAATGACTGTGTCCTTTTCGCACGCATTTCTTTTGGAAAACCTGACTGATCTGCATTGTAAACGTAAGATTCCCTAAAACTGGTGATCTTATTTTTTGCAGTCGTAAGAAAATCTATCATTTCCATTTGAGTTACTTCATTTGAGTTACTTCATGTCGTGCCGACAGGTAGCAACCCGCACAAGAAGTTAAGCCACGCTACACGGGGCGCAGCGGGCAGTGCGACAACACACGCGGCGGCTGATGATGACAAACACGGAACCGACATAAACAGACCGAGCCGCCGTGTGTCCAGCAAGCCTCCAGTGCGTCCTGCTAGAGAGCGTCCTACAGCCAGAGGCCGCTAGCAGAGTGAGCCGTGGCGCGGCTCTCGGTAGGCGATCGATTGTATTTGCGCGCACTAGGTTGGTACCGGGGTTGTTGCGGGCGCCTTCTGGCGGTACCGGGAGGAAGTAGGTAGTCGGAGGACGGCAGGGCAGTCTGGTTTGGGCAGCGAAGCGGGCCAAGGCAGTACGGGCTGGAGGAATGGCAAGGAGCGGCGAGTGGGGCGTTCCGGACGACGGGAGCAGATGCCTCCGATGGACATTAGGAGCGCCCAGATGGACGAGGACAAGAGAAATTAATGCTACACTACAAGAGCACTATCTCAAGGATAAGATTGAGACTATGCCACCAAACTATTTGCTAAGGTCGACTTACTTCGGGATGAAGTACAGTAACTCCGCCTGGTGGGGACAATACGCCCGCAACGTTGGCATAAATATAAGGTACCCCGCTCACTAGAACGCTGGCACCCACCTTGAAAATACACACTTTAAACAACACACCATCGGGCTCAGAAACACAATGAACGAACAATATGTCACATAAAGCCTACAAGCCACCACCTGAGAAATGCAACAAATCATTCCCATTGAGGAACTAAGGACCCAAAGTGCGCCCCAGTTTCCTCTCAAAGTGCAAATAAATAATAAATAAAGCGGTATTCCTATGCTTACCTTTCACACACCAAGAAAAAACTCCCAAAGGGAGTCAGTCTTGCGGCACCACGTGACAAATAAAAAAAAAAAAAAAGACGGGAGCATAGCTTCGTCACGTGGCTGGGACGACGAAGGACGTCGGTTGTACCGAGGCAATTCACTGGGCACGTTTTCCGTCCTTGCTGGATCGTGACTCGGTTAACTGCCAGAGTAACCTATTGTGTAACGCTTTTGCCCATGCCTTGCTACTTTTCGTAATATATGCTGCCCGTAAGGACGACTAAACAACTTGATAGTAAATAAATAAATAAATAAATTATATATATATATATATATATATATATATATATATATATATATATATATATATATATATATATATATTATAAAGAGAAATCAGCCCTTTTCATAGTTCTTACTATTTGATGTATGTTCTAAGCAGTAAAATTCCTTTCTGGCCCTTATCTGTTTGAAGGAGAGAAATGTAATTTTCTTTTTATGTTCATTTCTTGTCCAGTAGTAAAAGGGGTCTCGTGTGCGGGTGGGCAGTCACAGCGAGGGAATATTCGGAGCGTGCTTTGGGTTATGGGGCGCGGTAAATTCTGCGTGCCGAGAGTGAGGGCTTCTGCCACTCGTGGTCCGGTACCGTCTTGCTAGATATCGGACGTGTTTTCGCGCATGGTTTGCGTAATTGTGTACTGGTTGTGCCTGCGTCCCGACGTGAGAACTCCCCTTTCCGTATTAGACGTGTGCCTTGTTAAAGTTGGTTAAAATTGGTTCATTGTGCCTTCACATAAGTCGCTTTTAGTCTGTTCCAGAATTGTGCCTCTCAAGCCATGTCCGGTTCCCCTGGGCAGCGAGTGTCCTAATTGTTTAATTAATGTAAGAACTTGTCTTGCCTTGGCTTGTTTGTATAACGATAAAAACACCTGATTCATTATTTGTTCTAATCATTCAGTCTGTTTAAGCGTACCGTATTGTACCACTGGTGGCTTATAAAACTAGGTTGTGAATGTTCGAACATATTGTTCCGAATTAGACTTTAAAAAAAAAAAATAAATGTTAATTGAGTTTGTGATTTTATCAGAAGTTCTTGTGTTTAATCCAAAGTTCGGTTTAACGATTTGCTATAATGTTTCTTGTGCTTGATGTCAGTGAATTCAGACCTATTGGTTTTATTAATAAATGTCATGTTGGTGTAACTGTGAATACTGCTGCCTATTGTTTTCCACTCCACAGACCAGCTTCTCCGCACCACAGAGCAGTCGCGCGGAGCCACGCCTCTGGCTGCGATTGGTCCACCCTCCCTATAAAGAACACACCGAGGACAGGTCACCTCGGCTTCGTGGGATACGGAGTACTCACCAGACGGGAAACCAGTTCGACGACCTCGGCTACGCTCGGGCTACTCTGGACTTCGTATTTCGGACTTTGTGTTACCAGTGCTTACCTTCGACTGGCTACGGACTTGGACTTTCTCAACCGGCTACTCCTCGTGGACTTCTCTCAATATAAGGAACTTTACTGGCCTGTGAAACCTGTGATAGTGCTATCAGCTTCATTCAGTGGACTTAGATTTTGTCAGTTTGTGCAACCTAGGAACTTTGCCATACTCCAAAAGCGGAGATTTTGTTACTTCATCGTATTTATCGTACTATCGAATTCACCAGTAAATGTGTCTTGTGTGAATGTTTGCTTATTGAGTCACTACACCTCCTACAAAATTACGGCAGCTGATGAGACCTGTGAAAGTTGATCTAGGCCTTAGGACGCCAGCAGTGTACAAGATACCGTGTCGGTGTGGACAGTTTTACAATGGGCTGTGCAATATAGAACAACGCTGTGTCGAACATGAAAGATGTTTCCGTTTACCTTTTCCCGAGAAATCAGCAATTGTGGAGGACGCTCTGGAAAACAAACATCGCATTGTGTTCGATGAGGCATCAGTCTTTACCAGAACACTTTCTGGTATAGCGTAATACAAGAGGCGATCGAAATTAAAATATCTGAAAAAATTATTTGTTAAGATGGTGGCTTACAACTGAGTACAGCTTCAGACCTGGCCACGTGAAGCGGGCGCGGCAGGCACGCGGCCAAAACATTGCCATATATGGCGATGCGACGGAGCACCAGTGACGTCACAGGATGCCGCGCAACTATATGAGGACATCGGCAGCAACGACTCGACAGTCACCACTTGACAATGGCTGGGGCGCTCTCTGTCGAAAGCTTATGGATATCACTCCATTTGACGCGACTGGAAACCCGGGAGAATTTTGTCAGATAACACATATATCCTCCCACAAATAAAAAAAATCGCACTGACGTGTTTTACGGCTCACTTTAGTTTTATAAAACTATAAGTTTTTGCAAACGTTTTGGACAAAAATAATAATGTAATCAACAAAAAAGTAATTAATAAGAGTGTCTGAAACCCTTTTAGGAAAAAAAGGTAGTGGCGGGTTTTGAACCACAGACCTACAGCGTCACAGTCCAAGGGATTGCCCACTACACTACAGCCAACACTTGGAAGTTGCTTTCTTAAATTTCGTACTATTGATGGCCGTTGTTAATTGATGCTAATATGGCATTTGTAGACACTAGATTATTATGTATCGTACGAAGATTCTTCAGTGCGCCATTGCTTTGAAATGAAAACGTGTAAGTTAAAATAAGAAAATCATCAAATACGCTTATGCCAGAGAGTTCTGGGCGATGAATGTCACGTGACATCTGCGAACGGCTGGTTTTCGTTAATTCAGTGGAGGGTGTCAAAAGTCTGTTATTTTTGCAAATATCTCGCAAACGATACGAAATATGAAAAAAAGGGAACAAAGCTGTAGAGAATGTTCTCATCTACAAATTCGGTTATTCAATTTTAGCGTCAGATGAACGGTTTATATGCAATTAAATTACATTACAGTCGGCCTTTTTTGGTATTACTAACGTATTTCTTATCCGAAATATTTGAAAAACCGAGGTTCTGTTCTCTGGTAGCCAATAATTATGTCTGTAAAGTTTGGTGCCGATCGGTTGAACGGTTCGATCTAAAAAGTGGGAACACGTTACAGCCAGACAGACATCGTCAAATCGCCGTTATTTTTGCAAATATCTCTGCAACGATGCAATATATGAAAAAAACATAATAGAGCGAAGTTGTAGAGAATTTTCCCCTCTAGCAATTAGGTTATTCAATTTTCGTGTCAGATGAACGGTTGGTTTGCAATTACAATTATATTACAAACGGCTTTTTTTGCGTTACTACCGTATTTTTTGTCCGAAAAATTTGAAAAATGGAGGTTCTGGTCTCTGTCGGCCTAGCATTCTGTCTGTAAAATTTGGTGTTGATCGGTTGAACGATTCGTCTTAAAAACGGGGAACACGTTACTGACAGACAGACAGACGGATAGACAGACAGACATACATCCCTAAATCGCCGTTATTTTTGCAAATATCTCTGAAACGATACGAAATATGGAAAAAAACATAAGAGAGCAAGGTTGTAGAGAATTTTCTCCTCTACAAATTCGGTTATTCAATTTTCGTGTCAGGTGAATGGTTAAGCCGTTATTTTTATTTAAGTTTCGAGCTGTCAAAATACGATCGCAAAAGCCCACTTTTAGTGTTACTACCATAACCTAATGTGGGCCAAATCGTGCCTGCTAACGAATGTATGATTTTAGATTTGAATTTCGCTCATGTACAGCGTTTCTAAACATATGTTTCCACATGTTTAAAATGTTTCTTGTAGAACAGTGTTACAGGGACACACGCCTCTCGGAGCATTTCATAACCTCGTCCTCTAGTCAAGACAGTCAACAACACTGGGGATGTTGTAAGTAACCCAATATCAGAGTACTTGGAGGATTACCCGATGCTGATTTTCTCTCGTCGATTTTGCGTTTAAGAAAATACCGCCAAGGATTTTTCAGTTGCGTTGTAAAGCGCGAAATTTTGCGTGTTTCCATTTAGGATAAACGCAGCATACGCGTAAACTGGGGGGTTTCGAGGAAGGCCCGCTTACTGCGAATTCACGTTCCGCGCAATATCACCGCAGCTTTTCAGCTTTCATCCTGCGGCCGTTTCAACGCACGCATTACGTATATTCACGCCATTTCGGAAGGACATGTTTACTTTTTGCGAAGTGGCTGTATGATAAATTTCCAGTTAGAAAGTCAACATAAACTTGTATCCAATGACCATTCGTTGTGAATTTACAGTTCAGTGAAGTTGATGCGAAAGGTCCGACGCAAGAGGCGTATGTATGAGATCAATAAACAATTAGGATTTGTAACTTTGACATGGTGGTATGCACAGGGCCCTCAGTAAAATGGTCAACGACTTAATCAGTTGTTCAATTACGAATGTAGTTTTGTTTTATGAAAAGTGCCCAACAAAAGGTAAAATATAAAATGGAAATCTGAGCCACCCTCATACACTCTCTCCCTCTCCCTCTCCCTCCCCCCCCCCCCTCTCTCTCTCTCTCTCTCTCTCTCTCTCTCCCCCTCCCCCTCCCCCTCCCTCCACCGCCCCCTCCCCCTCCCTCCCTCTCCCCCCCCCTCTCTCGCTCTCTCTCTCTCTCTCTTACACACACACACACACACACACACACACACACACACACACACACTTTCTCAAATAACGCCAGAATGCATATGTCGATTATGTCAAAAGGATATCTGTACCATAGGTGAACTTCGGGATTGTAAAGAAATTCTTGGACTCTCGTAACATCGTATTCAGTTGTATTACCGTGTTAAAGGAACTGAGCAACTTGTTCAATTTTTACTTAAAAATTTTCAAATGTGTTTAAATGTATGGGACTTCAGTGGTTATCAGTCCCCAGACTTACAAACTAATTAAACTAACCTAAGGACAAAACACACACACACACACACACACACACACACACACACACACACACACACACTCGCACACACACACTCGCACACGTCGGAGGACTTGAACTTCCGTCGGGGAGCAACCGTGCGCTCCGTAGCAAGGCGCCTTAGAACGTCGGCCACTCCACGGCAGCAATTTTTACTTCACGCAATAATGTTGTACGGTCTGTGGAACTAAACGTACATCACGCGTGAATTTCTTCAGCGCATAAAAATAGACCTAAGGCAAGCGCACGAAGAAATTCGTCATATGACAAATTTCCACACTCAGAAGTATGACACTCTGTCTCGACATGGAATGTATTCTGTTCGTTGCGTGCGGGGGAGCACACTTACCCAGATCGATCGTTAATTGATAATCGCTGATTAATTCCATTCTTAATTATCGTTCTTTACATTTCTTACAATCACGAGCGCATCGGCGTTATCCATAAATCACACTGGCTGTGTGGCAGAAATAGGCCGTTCGCCGTCGGAGGTTCGAGTCCCCCCTCAGGCATGGGTGTTGGTGTTGTCCTTAGCTTAGTTTAACTTAGTTTAAGTAGTTTGTATGCTACGGATAAATAACCACGCAGTTGAGTCCGACAGATTTACAAACTTTAGAACTTCCGACAGAAATATATGTGCTTCACCAGAAACAGGTTTTTATCACTTATCTATACATGTTGAACGATGAGACTTTATAGTCATTTGATTGGATCCGTTGTTTAATTGCGTCTACAGCAATTGCGTTTGGTGAACGTTATTAAGAAGAGGTACTTTAGCAACAAGACAAGGCATGTTCTCACATAATAATGGGCCGCCTGCACATTCAACTTAATACTGTCTCCTTGCTCCATGATACGGAGTTTTATCTTTCGAAATGGTTGAAAAAGGAAATATACAGAAAAGAGCTTTAAGAGAAGACGAATTAGTCACAATATTACACTACTGGACATTAAAATTGCTACACCAAGAAGCAATACAGATGATAAACGGGTTTTCATTGGACAAATATACTAGAACTTACATGTGATTACATTTTCACGCAATTTGGGTGCATAGATCCTGAGAAATCAGTACCCAGAACAACCACCTCTGGCCGTAATAACGGTCTTGATACGCCTGGCCATTGAATCAAACAGAGCTTAGATGGCGTGTACAGGTACAGATGCCCATGCAGCTTCAACACGATACCACAGTTCATCAAGAGTAATGACTGGCGTATTGTGACGAGCCAGTTGCTCGGCCACCATTGACCAGACTTTTTCAATTGGTGAGAGATATGGAGAATGTGCTGGCTAGGGCAGCAGTCGAACATTTTTCCGTATCCAGAAAGGCTCGTACAGGAACTGCAACATGCGGTCGTGCATTATCATGCTGAAATGTACGGTTTCGCAGGGATCGAATGAAGGGTAGAGCTACGGGTCGTAACAAATCTGAAATTTAACGGCCGCTGTTCAAAGTGCCGTCGATGCGAACACGAGGTGACCGAGACGTGTAACCAATGGCACGCCGGGTGATACGCCAATATGGCGCTGACGAATACACGCTTCCAATGTGTGTTCACCGCGATGTCCCCAAACACGGATGCGACCACGATAATGCTGTAAACAGAACCTGGATGCATCAGAAAAAATGACCTTTTGCCACTCGTGCACCCAGGTTCATCGTTGCGTACACCATCGCAGGCGCTCCTGTCTGTGATGCAGCGTGTAGGGTAACCGCAGCCATGGCCTCCGAGCTGATAGTCCATGCTGCCTCAAACGTCGTCGAACTGTTCGTCCAGATGGTTGTTGTCTTGCAAACGTCCCCATATGTTGACTTAGGGATCCAGACGTGGCTGCACGATCCGTTTCAGCCCTACCGATAAGATGCCTGTCATCTCGACTGCTAGTGATATGAGGCCATTGGGATCTAGCACGGAGTTCCGTATTGCCCTCCTGAACCCACCGATTCCATATTCTGCCAACAGTCATTGGATCGCGACCAAAGCGAGCAGCAATGTCGCGATACGATAAACCGCAATCGCGATAGGCTGCAATCCGACCTTTATCAAAGTCGGAAACGTGATGTTACGCATTTCTCCTCCTCACACGAGGCATCACAACAACGTTTCCTCAGGCAACGGCGGTCAACTTCTGTTTGTGTATGAGATATCGGTTGGAAACGTTCCTCATGTCAGCACGTTGTAGGTGTCGCCACCGCCGCCAACCTTGTTTGAATGCTCTTAAAAGTTGATCATTTGGATATCACAGCATCTTCCTCCTGTCGGTAAAATTTAGCGTTTGTAGCGCATCATCTTCGTGGTGTAGCAATTTTAATGACCAGAATTGTATTTTGTGCCCAGTGGATAAACTGTACACGACGTTCAAAGTCTTCCATGCAAATCCTGGTGCATAGATATATGGTACGGGTGAAATTTATGTCCATGTAGCCCCAACTCTCAACAGTGACGTTTTTGAGATACTCGATACTCGCCCAATTCTTCTGCTACTGATATGCGGATTAGCCGCAACTGCAGGTAAAGCACTAACTTGGGCATTATCATTTGCTGCCGGCCGCGGTGGCTGAGGGGACTGAGACGCTTCAGTCACGGTCTGCACGGCCACTGCAGTCGGGGGGTTCGAATCCCCCCTCGGGCATGCATATTTGTGCCGTCCTTAGGATTAGCTAGTTCATAAGTAGTTTGTAAGTTTAGAGACTGATGACCGCGTAGTTAAGTCCCATAAGCTATACAAACATTTGAACATTTGAAAATCATTTGTTGCAGGTCGTGGTTGACATTTCACTTGTGACTGAACACTTCCTGTCTCTTTAAATAGCCGCGGTGTAGTAGCTGAGCGGTCAAAAGCACCTCGCTGCGGAGTGCGCGGTTGCTCGCCGTGGAGGTATGTGTGTGTTTGTCCGTAGGTTAGTTTACCTAGGTTTAAGTAGTTTGTAAGCTACGGACTGATGACCACGCAGTTTGGTCCGATAGATTTACAGACATTTGAACATAATCTCTTTAAATAACGTAACTATCCGACGAAACGTCCGGCCACTTGGATGATGTTTGCCAGCATAACGATCAACATACGTAGCACAGGCCCGTTGGGCATTTTGATCACAATAGGTATACATAAATACCATATCGACCTTTCCTGCAATTGGCAAACGATCCATTTTAACACGAGTAATGTATCACGTAGGAAATACCGTCCGCACTGGCAAAATGTTATGTGATACCACGTACTTACACGTTTGTGAACATTACAGTGCCATCTGTCACAAAGCGACAACAGTGTTCCAAATTCAAATTCACATTTATTTACGTACTAGACGAATATGTAATAAAAAAATCGTACTACCTATTTAAAAAAGAAACGCAGTTGATATGCGTTTGACCTATGGCAACGCCATCTAGCGGGCCAACCATAGCCCCATCTGTTTTCCCCCTTCAAGCTAGAAAAGTTTTGATGTTTGTAGTTTTTTCGTTTGATGCTTCTTTCGGGAGATATTTGGCCCGGTGACTATAAATAAGACAACAGTTATCTGATGCAGGTGTCAGAGAGGTTACTGGTGCTTATTATTTAACTCAGTTTGACTGCAGTGTTATACCTGCCACAAGGGAGTCTCGCCAGGGCCCGTCAACACTGACGTTGGACAGTTGACGGGAAACATGTTGCCTGGTCTGACGAGTCTCATTTCCAGTTTTATCGAATGGATGAAGACAACCGCATGAATCCATGGACCCTGCATGTAAGAGAGGAACTGTTCAAGCTGGTAGAAGGTCTATAATAGCGTTGTAGGTGTGCAGTTGAAGCAAAATGGGGCTCTTGGTAGATCTAGATACGACTGACACGTGTGGTTGCACGTTGGCTGATCATCTGCAGCCATTAACACGTTCGCTGCGGTCACCAGTGCAGGCCGTTTATGTTCTAAGCGGACGCCCGTAAGCGCACGTGCACTGAGAGCAGAAATTACACCCCTGCGAAACCTGTAAGTTCATGTTGTGCACGTACGTATTATTGACAGCAAAAATAATGTCTGCAAAAGAGGTGGTGCTGGATATAGAAATGCAAGTATGCTTTAACTGCATGCCGAATGCTATCTAAGGCCATGGCCTCAGTGCTGCAGGGCGTAAGGCGGGGCATGAAGCGGGGCGTACAGTGGCACAGAGTAACTTATACAGAGAAGCAGCCCCTCCTAAACCACTGTCCTACGCTCACCTTGTAGTCCCGTAAGATGCCAGCAGATGTCAGGCGGTTCCCTGGCTTAGTACCGGTAGACCACACTAGAGCCAGCTCGTGCCACCTGCCACGAGGCCACGGCTGTGTCCGGCTTGCTGGCGTTTGAGGGGAGGTGGTGGTGGGGATAGCCGCTACCTGCCGCCTGCTCTGGCCAGTTTAAAGGGCTGCTTCTGACCGCAGCGCCATCATGGACATCTTACGGAACTGCTTCAGCACCCCCCGCCCCGAACCCCTGAGCGTGGGACCGGGCCCTTACGGAGGTTTCCCGTCTGTATATATTTGTCTGTGACAGCGGGCAACACAAACTCACTTAACGCTATGGAGGCGTCCTGGCGACGGCGTTTGGGGCGGCGCTTGCAGCGGGCGGCAGCAGCGTGGAGCGGAGCGTGCGTGGCCACCGCAAACATGTTTGTGTTTCCCGAGCGTGTAGCGGGCGGCGAGACAAGGAAGGCGAGAAATTTGGCAATCTAGTCACAGTCAATTTAAAAATAGGTCCGTTGCAAAAGAAGATATCGAGTGAAATAGTAAAGGAGCTCAGTACTGTTGGTAAGTAAATATTGTGTTACTCTATTTTTCCACAATTAATTTGCAAACATCGGAAACTAAATATTTTTATTTTTCTTCTCTGTTTTGTTAATAGTAGTTCACAAACATGTCTCGTACATTTCTTGCCTCTAGTGATAAAATGTTGCTTCGTCTACTGAGATCGGTATGTGCAGTTCCTGTCCTGTTCTTTATTGTGTTGTGATGTGAGTTACTGTTTTCCATCAAATCCCTAATGATGTTGTGTGAAAGACATACTGTTATGATTATGAGACACGCAATTTGTACATTGTCTCTAAGGGTTTTCATAATATGCACCAGTTTGCACACAATATTGGAAATTCGCAATTAACGCATTTTCGATCGTGGGAAAGGTATTGATTGTAATATCTCCTTGTATCATTCAGAGTTATTTCCAGAAATGCACACATTAAGCTTGGCTTCAGTGGGTATTCTTCATCAGCAATAAAAAGGTATGGCAAAGGACTTGTGGTCTGAAGCGTTATGTCTAGTGGCGATATATTCAGATTTCGACAGCTTGTAAAACCACAGAGATATCATTCTTATACTCTTAATATGCCGATTCAGACTGGACTGGACAAGTTTCCGTCAGGTGCCCCATTGCAATGGGGAACTTTCCTTAATCCGTGATACTCATCTGCAATTTTCTTTCCTTCATCTTGAGACGGAGGTGCCATGTGTGTATTGTGAAATCGTTACATATTTATTTAATGTTTGCTGTATGCCTGAGTTCCAGTTCAAATTACCAATTTATCGTACATTAAATTATTTATTAAGCATATGTTATCGTCAGTGAGGCCCATAGATGTTCCTCAGTACGTAGTATTGCTACAAATTCAAGTAATGTTTGAATATTTTATACTGCGCTGGACGCTGCACCTCGGCCGGTAGCTCCCATTGTCCAGCTCTCCCCCTGGTAGGACTTAGCCTGGGCTTTCCTAATCCGGAAAAAACAACTACCTGCTGGCCTCTCCTCTGCCTCAAGCCCACAGCGCTCGCTAACATGAGAAAATTCTGCCCCTTGGCCTAACTATAAATGTTGCTTCCACAATAAATGTTATCTTACTTAATACACATACTGCAACTATTAAGGAAAGATAAAGTATAACATTTTGTGCATTGACATGGACAATGTCTGCAGTGTATTTAATGGGTCTTATATTTTATGACCAAGTGGACGGTAATCTCACAGTATCAACAAGTTCGGACCATATTGCTGCACATGTCTCATACATTATTGTTGCTATTGTTTTTCCTATGCGGAAGCTAAAGGAGAAAGTTCTGAAAGCTATCCAAATATCAAAAATGTTTGTAGAGCTTATGGGACTTAACTACGGGGTCATCAGTTCCTAAACCTACAAACTACTCATCAACTACCTTATACTAAGGACGGCACAAGTATCCATGCCCGAGGAGGGATTCGAACCCCCGACCGTAGTGGCCGTGCAGACCGTGACTGGCGCGCCTCAGTCAGCTCGGCCACCGCGGTCGGCGAAAGCTATCCCTCTAGCAATATATCTGTAACAAAAGAAAAGGTAAAAATGTGTATTTCAGTATCTTTTTCCTTTCTTTCAGATGAGACTCTGACAAAACAATAGAAGTATCTGAAACGGTCAATTTATTCAAATCGCAAGTTGCAGTTGAAACAGCACAGCAGCTTCAGAACAAGAAGTCAGCGATGGGCGACAGCACAGACAAATATACTCTGTGGCGACGGGCATGCGTTGTGCCCGCTCCCCGCCAGGCCGCACTCAAGCCGTGTATTGGAGGGGGGGGGGGGGAGGTGTAAATTTGACTGGCGCGCTGGCAGCAAGCACCGAGCAGTTGCCGCAGTACCCTTATGAAACGTTCGAGGAGGAAGTTGTTTTGCGCTCGCTCGTTTCGTGACCTGTTAAGTGTTCGGATAGAAAGTAGCATTTTTGTATTAGGGAACAATTTTTCCATATATTCTTTCTGTAATTATGAGTAAGAATACTTCGTGTTGTGCTGTTGAGGAGTGCAATAACAGAGGACGCAAGACGGAAGGCATTTTGTACCATCGGGTTCCAAAAGATGAGGAACTTCAGCGCATGTCATTCAGTCGATTGCGATAAAACTTCGTCAACTTAATGCATGAACTAGCGTCACGGTTATAGGCATAGTAAAATTTCGAAATTCGCGCTCTAAGGGGGTGAAATCATGATATTATATAAAACAGAAGCATATTTTCTCTCTGTCTGTCCCTTTAACCTTCTATAACTCGAGAACTACTGAACGTATCGTGATGAAGTTTCTTTTAAATTGTAGATCTCACAAAGGTCTAAGAAAAAGTCCGGGAGAGCATATGTCTAACTTTTATGAGTGAAGCATATGTACCATTTTTCTCTCCTAAGGCGCTGGCGCCGGATGGCTTCAGACTACATAAATAGTGATTGTGGGAAATCTAGAAAAGTTAGACATGTCCTCTCCAGGACTTTATTTTAGATCTTTATGAGCTCTACAATTTAAAAACAAACCTCATCACGATACGTTCAGTGGTTCCCAAGTTAAAAACGTTTAAATATTACCCGCGCCAAGTCGCGGGGCGGGACGGGTTAGCTAGTTATTAATAATGTTTAAAACTTTTCTTATTTAGTCCTTTGTATGTTAGTATTCATATATATTAGTCACAAGAGTGTTCCACTGCTTGAAAGCAATGTTTTTTGTCGAATGAGAAAAGAAAAGACGGAGAATATGTGTTCACGGCGGCCTTATAATACAGCGGCTTGCTGCCGAGTGACGTAATACAGCGCTAACCAATGACAGTGAAGAAGCACAAACTGGCATACCTTTCTAGTCTACATACCCTGGTGTATTGCACGGTGTACGCCCCGCTGCACTCAGGCCATGGCCTAACGCTTATAAGCGTACTAGCTGAAAACCCAGCGTTGCCCGGGTATTTATTTATTTATTCCTGACTTTTTTGAGGTATATATTCATTTGTAAAAGGGCCATATGTCTGTAAAATCTCTTGGGAATACAATTAGTAGTAAAGAAGTAATAAATTAAAACTTGGGGAGGTTTTCCATGAACGTTACTGTCAATGTGCTCATATCTCATGAACTATGTATCGTAGTCTGATACAATTTAGAAGGTACACTCCACTATATGCATGTATACTGTCTGTAAAATTTCTTCCTGCAACAATTTGTAGTGTAGAAATTATAAATTATAACGTCATATCGAATGCCGTAGTTTTAGTCCATGAACAGCGGAACGTTACTGTTTACGTGCTCATATCTCATGAACTACGTGTCGGAATGTGATACAATTTAGAAGCTACATTCAACTATATATGTGTATACTGCCTGTAAAATTTCCTGTCGCTACAATTTGTAGTGTTCAAATTATAAATTGTAACGTCATACTGAGAGCGGAAAAGTAGTAAGCTAGAAACTTTTTTCCTTTCATCATTTTACTAAGGTTGACAGCGAGAAAAAGTTTAATAAAGGTTGGAAATTATGTTTAAAGTTTGTTGCAAGTCGCTAAGTACTGTCATTCTCATACAGTGTATTTCGAAAGTCTCGCCGCATTTTATGGGATTTTTTGCGATTTCTATTGGTTATGACGCAATATCTTTGGAACCATGTGCCGTACGTGATTCTTAAACATGCAGCAATTGTTACCTCACGGTAAGGATGTGTGTAACAAATTTGGTTGAAATCGGTCCAATGGTTTAGGAGAAAATGAGCAGCATTGTCGCAAAATGCAGCAGTTTTTCGCGCATCTCGTTGTTTATGACGTCATATCTCGTGAACTATATATCGTATGTGATTGTTACACTTACGGCGACCGTCCTCATGGATTGAAGCTTAAGTGTACAAAATTTCATAAATATTGGAACAAAACTGTAGATTTGTATCTAACACATACAAACATACGGACACTCTGCTTTATATATTAGATATTGTTCACTCTTCCCACTGTTTTTCGGGTCAGAAGGCCCTGGTGTCGGTTGTTTCGCCGCCATTGCAAACAATGCACAACACAGACGACTAAAGACGAAAACACACAACTGCAGACAAGATAACATTACATGATATTTCGTTGGTGGCTTGTACTAACACGAGTGCACAGTCGAACAAACTAAACTGACTATTCAGCTAGCGAACGCGCCGCTTATAAGAGTTACCCACACTGGCTTTTGATCGCGGAAAAGCTTATAAGCGTCGGCAGCTGTGGCGTGTTGGTCGCGGAAGCGTCAGCCGCAGCGAACATGGTAATTGTCCGTTGTGCATTACGATCGGCTTGCACAGTTCCAGCAGGGCAATGCGGCAACCCACACGTCCACAAATACTAGACAGTACTGTTACAAGGGGTGAAGTCGATCAGGTGGGGGGAAGTCGACCGGCAATGCAGCATTATAGTTTCCACTACTTCCGCCTGGAGGTACATCCGGGAACTTCAAAAATGTTCAAATGTTTGTAGACCTTATCGGACTTGACTACGGGGTCATCAGTCCCTAAACTTACAAACTACTTATGAACTAACTAATACTAAAGACGGCACAAATATCCATGCCCGAGGGGGGATTCGAACCCCCGATCGTAGTGGCCGTGCAGACCGTGACTGACGCACCTCAGTCCCCTCGGCCACCGCGGCCGGCTCCGGGAACTTCACGCTATACATACTTGTTGGAAGCCAATGAGTTGCCGAGTAGTGTTAGCATGTAGAATTTTCTCTCTGAGTATCCGTTCAGCGGCATTATGGATATAAAAAAAAATGCATTTTGGTGGCCTGTGAATGAAGCAAGACTAAACCTGTCACAATACGACCTTATAGTCATATCATTCTGCTGTTTTTGGACTGTTAGTCGGTAAGTGAACTCATTGCCATGTGATTTATGTATTTGCAAAAGCAGAGGTTTGTTGTATGGACGAGTAGTGATCTAAAAATTGAATTGTCGTATTTTGTAGGGTGAAGTCGATCATGCCGCGAACATATGTGAAGAAGGTAGGAAGAGAGGGAAAATGCCGTTCAGGAAGTGAAGAAAGGGAAGTTGAGTATTCGCAAAGCATCTGAGTGTTACGGTGTGCCCTATACAACGGTAAATGAGTGGGTGAAGGGCAAACGTAGATATAAATGTGGTGGGCAGCCTGTTCTTAGTCCAGTATACGAAGAATGTTTAGTTCATGTATTGATCAATTGTGCAGGGTGGGGTTTTTCCTTTGAAACGACAAGATGTGAGAAATGTTATGGATATTCCTGATGTACAAAAGACTCCCTTCACACAAATTATAACAAATTATAACAAAAATGAAGCCTAAGGGCATTGTTCGTGGACGCTACAGTTTCCCAGATTTTGACATTTCAAACATTGAGTGAAAATTCTTTATGATGCAAGATTATTTTATGTACAGTGGTTATTTTTTTTTAAAGGAAAATAAAATGCTGTAACATAAAATAGTCTATTTGTTAATTTTAGTAGATGTTTGGTGCCTGAGAAAGACCCCCCACTATTTTAAAACTTCATATAAACATAGCCTACCATACCTTGGAAGATATTTCGATGTAAAAGACGATCGGTTTCACCCCATTGCCTGGGTGAAGCCGTTATAGGTCTTCAAAATATGAGAGATCGGCTTCACCCCACCAAGTGGTGAACTTTTAAATTCAAAGAACTCAAAAAACGCAATAGGCTATTTCTAAATTCAACATTAGATATATGTCGACATGCTAAGGATTACAAGTAATATTTTTGAAACGAATTCTTCCAGAGGTTCCCTCGAAAACAACAGAAAAACTGAATTTTGTGATCGACTTCACCCCTTCTGACGGTAGCTCCAGGAACACTATTCTAAGTTTCAATACCTCCAGTGGCCACCACACTACCCAGATATGAACATAATTGAGCATATCTGGAAATCCTTGCATTCTGCTCCTCAGAAGAGATCTCCACCCTCTCGAAGTGTTTCGGATTTATGAATAGTGCTGCAGGATGCACGATGTCAGTTTCCTCTAGCACTGCTTCAGACGTTAGTCGAGTCCATGCCACGCCGTGTTCTGGCACTTTGTCATTTTCTTTGGCTCTCCAGTTTACAAATGTTCAAATGTTTGTATAGTCTATGGTACTTAACTACGGGGTCATCAGTCCCTAAACTTACAAACTACTTATGAACTACTTACGAACTAGGACGGCACAAATATCCATGCCCGAGGGGGGATTCGAACCCCCGACCGTAGTGGCCGTGCACACCGTGACTGGAGCGCCTTAGTCCCCTCGGCCACCGCGGCCGGCTCTCTTCAGTGTAGTATCAGTTAGGCGTCAAATGTTGGTTAGCATTTCTTAGTATTTTCTTGTCTGTTAACAGGAACGAAGGTACTACCTTTTTAAGAAATATTTCACTTACTATTATATATTTTTGACGACGTTACAGCGTTCAATGAATGAAATAAATCGCAATTTGCGATCAGTTATGGCTTCACTGTACTAGGTTTAGACGGAATACCAAAGTGCGGCGAATGAAAATTTGTGCGCGGCTGGGATTCGAACCCGGGACCTGTTTACTAGGCAGACGCGCTGACCACTCCGCCACCGAGGACACAATGACCAGCCCGCCTGCAGAGGACTCTTCCCCACACATCTCCCGCCACACCCAAATTACCATTAGCCATGCTGTCTCTTTCCTATACCACCGCCTATTGCTCTGTAATGCTCGCAGCCTAAATACTGTATTCCCGCATCAGGTAGAAGAGACCAGACGGCCACGCACAAATTTTCATTCGCCGCACTTTGGTATTCCACCTAAACCTAGTACAGTGAAGCCATAACTGATCGCAAATTACGATTTATTTCATTTCACTTACCTTGCTCTCTTGTGTTTTATTTCATATCTTGTAGCGTTTCAGATATATTTGCAAAAATAACGGCGATTTTGGGATGTATGTCTGTCTGTCTGTCCGTAAATTGTTCCCCGTTTTTAAGACGAACCGTTCAAACGATCACACCAAATTTTACAGGCATAATTGTAAGCCGACAGAGACCAGAACCTCCCTTTTTCAAATTTTTCTGACAAAAAATACGGTAGTAACGCAAAAAAAGAGCCGTTTGTAATATAATTGTAATTGCAAACGAACCGTTCATCTGACACGAAAATTGGATAACTCAATTGCTAGAGGGGAAAATTCTCTACAACTTAGCTCCCTTATGTTTTTTTCATATCTTGTATCGTTGCAGAGATCTTAGCAAAAATAACGGAGATTTGACGATGTCTATCTGGCTGTAACGTGTTACCACTTTTTAGCTCGAACCGTTCAACCGATCGGCACCAAATTTTACAGACATAATTTTTGGCTACCAGAGACCAGAACATCGCTTTTTCAAATACTTCGGACAAGAAATACATTAGTAATACCAAAAAAAAGGCAGATTGTAATGTAATTTTAATTGCATGTAAACCGTTCATTTGACGCTAAAATTGAATAACCGAATTTGTAGAGGAGAAGATTCTCTACAGCATTGTTTCCGTATGTTTTTTTCATATCTCGTATCGTCTGAGAGATATTTGCAAAAATAAGAGAGTTTTGACACCATCTACTGAATTAACGAAAACCAGCCGTTCGCAGATGTCACGTGACATTCATCGCCCAGAACTCTCTCTCTTGCATAAGCCATCTTGCGTTTTGTATTTGATGATTTTCTTATTTTAACTTACACGTTTTCATTTCAAAGCAATGGCGCACTGAAGAATTAACAAAAACACGTAGTTCATAATCTAGTGTCTACAAATGCCATATTAGCATCAGTTAACAACCGCCATGAATAGTATGAAATTTAAGAACGCAACGTCTAAGTGTTGGCCGAAGCGTAGTGGGCAATGCGTTGGAGTGTGACGCTGAAAGACAGTGGTTCAAAACCCGCCACTACCTCAACTTTTTTTCCCTAAAAGGGTTTCACACACTTTTATTAATTAATTTTTTTATTGTTTACATTATTACTTTTGTCCAGCCGGCCGCGGTGGCCGAGGAGACTGAGGCGCTCCAGTCACGGTCTGCACGGCCACTACGGTCGGGGGTTCGAATCCCCCCTCGGGCATGGATATTTGTGCCGTCCTAGTTCGTAAGTAGTTCATAAGTAGTTTGCAAGTTTAGGGACTGATGACCCCGTAGTTAAGTCCCATAGACTATACAAACATTTGAACTTTTGTCCAAAATGTTTGCAAAAACTTATAAAACTACAAATATAAAGTGGGCCGTAAAACACGTCAGTGCGATTTTTTGATATATTTTCGTGTAGATTACTATTATGGACAAGATATCTGTCTTTTATTGAAACTATTGAGTTTCGTGGAGAATCATCTCCCTTGTAGGTACTTCCTTTTTATTACTCCTGTGAGTGATTTAGTGATCTTGAAATTCACTCGTGGATTTACATTTTTACAGCATATTCTTCCATGCTCTTTAGGTCAATAGCTTCTTGAATACATGATCCTGACACAGAAGGAATGAAATTTTTTAGCACTGAGCCGGTCAGCAACTGGCCCCATAAAACGTTGCCTTCATTTTCGTTTCTATATAATGCGCGCATTGTTGCTTATTGGTATAAACGAAATAATTGTAACTGAATTGTAATTGTACAAATACTTTTAATTCTCTCTCTCTCTCTCTCTCTCTCTCTCTATCTATCTATCTCTCTCTCTCTCTCTCTCTCTCTCTCTCTCTCTCTCTCTTTCTTCATGTATACAGGATGTATAAAAAAGATGGCGCAATCTTACGCGGTTGAAAGTACACTATAATAGAAGCAAAAATGTCCCAATAAACGTGGGTCGCCAAATAATTACGAATGTATGGTTACAAGCCGCCACTGACGTCATTATAACATCATCCTACTTAGTAGACATTAATTTGAAATTTAGACTTTACTATTAGGTTTTACTTCGCATTTAGTTCGCATTTCACGTATGGGTTACAAATTAAAGAAGGTGTTCGAAGTGTTCCTTGCATCTGGATGCAATATTGTGCTAGTCTCTGCAATGAATTTGGAAATCTTTCGAACAACCCGGATCATTTCGGAATTCTTAAAAAGTATGTACAACTCTCCGAAATGCAGGGTTTTCGAAAGAATTCGAAATTCATTGCAGAGATGAGCACAACATTGTATCCAGATGCAAGGAAGACACTTCGAACGCCTCCTTTAACAGATAACCCAAACGTGAAACGTGAAATAAATGCCATGAAAAACGTAATAGTAAAGTCTAAATTTTCACTTAATATGTACTAACTAGAACGCTGTTTGAGTCAGTGTCGGATTGGAACCGTGCATTCGAAATTATCTCATAAACGGCTTGTTGGCGGACCTATGTTTACTGGGACATTTTTGCTTCTATTATCGTGTACTTTCAACCGTGTTTAAGTTTGCACCATCTCTTTTGATACATCCTGTATATATCAATTTCTCGCACCGCATGGTTGGACCTCACCACAAAATTGTACCCTTACAGCCTGCGTCACGAACTTTATTGAAAATGTGAGCTCGGAAACCTTCAGAAAGCTTCCCTCAGCTCTTCTACCTGCCGCGCAGGGGGATTGGAGGAACTTTCCTGGAACCTGTGCGGGGGCTAATTTCATCGGACGCAGTTTTTATGTTACGAACAATACGCAGATACACCGACAGCACCACAGCGAATATCGTAAATGAAGGGCAGGATACATTATATGAGCGGTTCTCGTTTTCAGCTCTTCCTCCTGCCGGGCAGGAGGGTTTGCGGACATTTCCTGGAACATGCCTGGGCGCTAATTGCACTGGGCGCAATTTTCAGTAGACCATTACGAACAATATGTAGATACTCGACAGCAACCCGACAGAATGACGTAAATAGAGTCGAGGGAAAGTTATTTGAGTGATTCTCCACTTCAGCAGCTGTCGTATTTAGTTTTGTTTCTCTGCCTTCAGCGAACTAGACTGTTCAAAATGTTCAAATGTTTGTTAAGCTTATGGGACTTAACTACGGGGTCATCAGTCCCTAAACTTACAAACTACCTTATACTAAAGACGGCACAAATATCCATGCCCGAGGGGGGATTCGAAACCCCGACCGTAGTGTCCGTGCAGACCGTGACTGAAGCGCCTCAGTCTCCTCGGCCACCGCGGCCGGCGAACTATTCTGAAATTCCCATTCATTTGAAGCAATTTCGTATTATAGCATCACCAGATCCACTTAAAATTTCGAGCATGTTACATTTCAGTGTTACATACTTGAAAACAGTTTTCCTTACGAATGCTTTCATTGACACAACCTCTAACTTACTAATGCAAGGTAAAGAAGTCGAACAATGCGATGAGAACTTATGGTTCCCAAACAAACATAACGAGAAAAGAACTAAGATTCAAAAGCTGTGGACGAATTTAAGAAATGAACAATTGTAGCAATCTAATATGTAAAACTGAATGTTTGTGTGCCCGTATTTAATGCGCGGCCGTACCGTTAAACCGGTTGTGATGAAACTTTGTCAACTTTGTCAACATATTGCCTGCACGTTCGCGATGGTCGTAGACACCATTAAATAACTGTACGACAAATAGTTCAGGAGATATGACGTAATAATGAAACACTCGGAAAAGTGCTGCATAATGCAACGTCTGCTTCTAAACCACTGTACCGATTTCAACTAAATTTGGTTCACATATTCCATCTATGAGGTTATAATTGACGTAGGGATAAGAACTGCTTACGACATATAGTACAGGAGATATGACGTCATAAACAATTATATGGTTGTAAACCTGTGGCATCATGCGACATGCGAATAAGGACACTAGATTCATTCTAAAAACTTCATGACATTTTGGACATTTGACCTTCAAAACAAGACGAAGGTCAGTGTCACATAAAATTTTGGATGGTGCATGACGGAGGATACTTTACTTATGGACTTCGTCACATTCTACTGTTTTATTCCAATCCTGATGAAATTTTTAAATATGATTTAACAATTCAGTTTATGAGTGCAGCATTACCTACAATCATTTCAATTAATTAACTTGACTAAACAGCTAATTTTCAGATTTAGGCGAAGTTTTGAATGAAATAAAATTTCTGTAAATTCTAGCAGCTCTCTCTGGAAGTTACGTTACATGTTACAGTATGATAATTATCAAAGAAACGTTTAAAACGTACATATTGTTCACACCATGTGAATTTTGTGTAATCAATTTAAATAAAGAATATTTTTAAAAAATATTCTTCAGTGGGAAGCATACTTCGATGAGATTTCTAAATGACGGTTTTTTGGCTGTTAGCTTTGATGCATACCAAGCGTACAGAATCATTGAGGTGAAAACCAACAGCAGAAGGAATTTGTTGTTAGCAACGTATGGTTTTAATGCGAATTTAAAAATAAATTCATAGATCGAATATATAAAAATTAATGTTTGTTTGTCATTTTGTTCGTATTTTATGCACAGCAATACGGTACATCAGTTTGGGATAAAACTTTGTCAAATCATTTTTTCCACTCCCGCGAAGGTTATAAGCATACTAAAATTAGCTTCATATGGTGCATGGCGGAGGGTACTTTACAATTAGTTAATTCATTTCCAATGCTTTCACGCTGAAATGGCAGTGACGGATACGAATTAAATTTTGAACAGATCTAGTTTATTCCCTGATTAATACATGGGCTACCTTTCGTAAACCACCGTGTGGTGTGTGGTGGTTACCTTACAATGGGTTAATATGTTTGCTCCTCCTCTATGCTGAAAGGGTTGAAGAGATTTGAAATAAATTTCGAATGGAGATAGCTTATAACTTGCATTGATACGGCTACCTTTCGTAAGCCACTATACAGTGCGTGGTGGATGGTACCTTCCCTGTATTAACGCATATTTGCCACTGTAAGCTTCAAAACAACAGAAGCATCACCATCCACCTAAAGTTCCATACAGTGCATAGCAGAAGAAACCTTGCAACAAACTTAGACACCACTGCACTGATCACCATGATAGTTAAAAGTGTTATGTCATTTTTCAGAGTGGAGGGCACAATGGACTGAGTAGTTGGAGTAGGAGAAGTTTGACAGAGAGACGAGTCAATGCCTAAAAAATGTTTCAAATGTTTGTATAGCTTATAGGACTTAACTACGGGGTCATCAGTCTCTAAACTTACAAACTACTTACGAACTAACTTACACTAAGGACGGCACAAATATCCATGCCTGAGGGGGGATTCGCACCCCCAGACCGTAGTGGCCGTGCCGACCGTTACTGGCGCGCCGCAGTCCCCTCGGCCACCGCGGCCGGCAGTCGATGACTGTCAAAGAAAAGTGGGAAGGTGGAGATAGGCAGAGAGAGGGGAGGGAGGACATGAAGGGAGATAGGGGAGACGAACAAAGAGGAAGAGAGGGGGGAATGAGATGTGGAGATGGACAGAGAGAGAGAGAGAGAGAGAGAGGACATATGGACGAACTTAAAACTTTAATAAATAAATACCCGAGCAACGCCGGGAGGGTGTTACAAAAAGGTACGGCCAAACTTTCAGGAAACATTCCTCACACACAAAGAAAGAAAATATGTTACGTGGACATGAGTCCGGAAACGCTTAATTTCCATGTTAGAGCTCATTTTATTACTTCCCTTCAAATCACATTAATCATGGAATGGAAACAAACAGCAACAGAACGTACCAGCGTCACTTCAAACACTTTGTTACAGGAAATGTTCAAAATGTCCTCCGTTAGCGAGGATACATGCATCCATCCTCCGTCGCATGGAATCCCTGATGTGCTGATGCAGCCCTGGAGAGTGGTGTACTGTATCACATCCGTCCACAATACGAGCACGAGGAGTCTCTACATTTGGTACCGGGGTTGCGTAGACGAGAACTTTCAAATGCCCCCATAAATGAAAGTCAAGAGGGTTGAGGTCAGGAGAGCGTGGAGGCCATGGAATTGGTCCGCCTCTACCAATCCAGCGATCACTGAATCTGATGTTGAGAATCGTACGAACACGTCGACTGAAATGTGCAGGAGCTCCATCGTGCATGAACCACATGTTGTGTCGTACTTGTAAAGGCGCGCCTGTTGACAATCTACATGTAACTTCCTGGCAGATTAAAATTGTGTACCGGAACCGGGACTCGAACGTGGGACCTTTGCCTTTCGCGGGCAAGCGCTCTACCGACTGAGCTACTCCGACGCGACTCACGATGCCGCCTCACAACTTCATTTCCGCCAGTACCTCGCTTCCTACTTTCCAAACTTCACAGAAGCTCTTCTGCGAAACATGCAAGACTAGCAATGCTGAAAGAAAGGATATGGTGGAGACATGGCTTAACCACAGCCTAAGGGATGTTATCAGAATGAAAGTTTCACTCTGCAGCGGTGTGTGCGCTGATATGAAATCTGCCAGAAAGTTTCATATCAGCGCACACTCCGCTGCAGAGTGTAAGTTTCATTCTGGAATCTACATGTAGTTAGCACACTATAACAGAGATGGTAAAGTTAGAAGTGGGAACATGGAGTACCACTGAACTTATAGCGAAAACAAATAAGTGGCAACTATAGCTCCCACTGGTCACTAAAGGGTTAACCTGGCTTCCGCGGCCTTGACTGCGTGAGCGTTGGCGCTGACGCGGTACTCCCGATTGGTATGTTGGATAGCCGATAGCAGTGCGCATGCGTATGGCCAGTCCTCCTCACCGCGACGTAATTATTGCGCCCGTCTGGAACACATCCACATTTATAAGGCTGCGATCGTACTGCCGGCCGGGTCGAGACGAAAGAAAGGGGGAAAATCCAAGTTCCGATATTCACGATGAAAAAATGTTGACGATTTATATGACCAATCCACCATGTTTTATCAGTCAAGTTTTTCCTTACAAAATTTGTCTTGTCTATAAAAAAGAAAATATCTACTTTTCATTCCGCCCGAGTTTTTAGTTTCGTAACGCTCCTCACTCCATTTTGATGATAGTATACGAATAAAAAAATCTGATTTTTGGACTCATAGTATTACATCATCTTAGCTTTCGAATGAATCATTCACCTTTTCATAATCAAAACAGCCGTTTTCAAATGACGCTATTTGTCAAGTGCGTGCGTTTGAGTTCAAAATGTTCAAATGTTTGTAATTCTATCGGACCAAACTGCATGGTCATCAGTCCGTAGCTTACAAACTACTTAACCTAAACTAACCTAAGGACAACACACACACCCGTGCCCCAGGGAGGACTCGAACCTCCACGGCGAGCAACCGCGCGCTCCGCAGCGAGACGCTTTAGACCGCTCGGCTACTCCACCGCGGCTGCGTGTGCTTGATTTACAAATCGTGAATTTAAAAAGTTCAATAGCGAGCAGCTTAGTGTTCTACGCATTTTTGACCATACATTACAGTGAGTGAAACTGAGCTAAGGGAACAGAAGTTTTTGAAATGGTAGTGTGGTGTCGCTTAAGTCTGAAGTGCGCGCCACATACTTTTGCCACGGGCCGCCATGCACGCACGGCGCGGCGTTCTTACGATGTCAGCCACGAGTGCCCTCTGCTGCAACTCCGCTCGTGGCCACCACTGAACTGCATCGTTCACTTGGGATTAAGACAGGCACTAGGAAAGTCTCTCATCATTAGGCAGGCCTCTATCTAAACTATGCATCAACATTCTACTACTCTGCTGCTCTCCAAGTTACATACTGTATTATTTCTACGAAATATACATCTTGTTCTAATCTAGCTTAGTGTTTCTAGTTTTCTGCTGTCCCCCTGGCTGGTCACCTCGGACTCTGTACCTGCACACGTGTGCATCCTATATTACTGTGTCGGTCTCTCTCTACTTGGCCACCGACACCTAGGACAACCGGTGGAAACGAGACACGAAAGTGGCGATGAGGATGGGATACAAAAGTGGCGACGTGGAGCGATAGATGAACTATGGATCAGCTCGCTTGCAGAAGCCAGACAGCAGCAGTCGGAGCATGCAGAAATTGCTCTCGCCCACCCACCCTTATTATAAGATTTTTGGGGGAAGATATTCTGTAACGTGTTTTGTAGACTTTTTTTGTTGCAGAGCGTCCTCTTTCATATTGCATTTGTGTTTTGTTATAATTTTCTTGTATGTGCAGTGCCTAATCGGTCAGAATGGCCACTACCCCGAATCCAAACTTATTGGAAATTATTCAGTTACAGACGGCGGAAAAACGCAACTACTTCAAGCGGTGTCCCAGCTGACGGCACAGGCAGCTCACCAACAACAGCCGTCACTTCAGCCACCCACATCTGCCGCCGCACCGCTTCCTGCGTTTCGCCAGTACAACGAACATGAGGAAGAATGGAGCGATTACTTAGCACAATTTCAAGAACTCGTCGCAGCTCATCAACGTACAGGTCAGACAGTGAAACACCTTTTCTTATCAGTTGTGGGCACCAAGACCTTCGTATTACTGCAGGAACTTTTCCCCCATGCATCTCCTGGCATCTCGAATTCGATGCACTAGTAGATGCCTTGAATGCTCATTATGAGAGAAAAGTTCCCGTAGCTGCGGCGCGGTACCGATATTTCGGACTAAAAAAATCACCTGAGCTGACGCATCAGCAGTGGATCACTGAGTTGGAGGGCTTAACCCGCAAATGTAAATTTACTTGCTCTTGTGGACTTTCGTATAGTGACATAATGTTGAGAGATGCGATTACGCAAAACATTCAGGACCCCAGAATTATGGCAGCAATTCTAAAACAGTCTTACCCTTCATTAGACAGTGTGCTGCAGCTTTTTGAAGCGCTTGATACCTTTGACTTAGCAGATGTAGAAATGCAAAGCCACAGTGTTAACTCAGTGCGCCGCAACAGACGCTTTCATATTCACAGTTCTCAGTGTAGCTCAAGTGATTCTTATAATTCTGAACAGACAGTGAACAGTAGCCAGGGTAAAAGTGCGACACAAAGGTCGCCCCGTCGTGTTAGACAAAGTAATTTGACAGACGGGCGCCAACGCTCTTTGCAGAAAAATGTTCATAAGTCTTGCCCCCAGTGTGTATCTTGACACAAACGTGCGCAATGCCCTAGGCATAACGCCATCTGTTACCAGTGTCGCAAATTAGGACATGTACAGTCAGTTTGTATGCAGAACAAAAATTCTAAGAACGGTGCCATTAGAATCAGTGCTTTGCAGAGTGCAAGAACAGTAAATGTTATACACGCTGTGGACTTGAACAGTGACTCTCCTATGCCAGATAGTTCTTCTGCACCTACTGCAAAACTATGTAGTGAGCCACGTAGCAAGCGTCCTCGAGCGCATAAAACTGTGCAACGGAAAAGGGTTCAGGACAAGCATAATGACTATGTACAGTGCAATCTTGTAGTGAACCTAGTGCCCTCTGCAACTTCTCATTGTAATAGTGCCCAGTGCTGTGTAGCTAGTGACAGTAGACTTGATGTAGCTACTCAAAAGTTTATTGCAGTAGTTTGTGAATCTGGAGTAGCTTTGCATGCTTGCGCGTAAGTCGATCCGGCGGTAGTGCCATATAGGGACAGTGATATTAATCTCCTGTGTGCCGATTCTGCGCCGTCTCCTTCCATATGCAGCCCGCGCATGTGCAAGTGCAGCAAACAAACTGTGTCAGATGTTGCCCACATTCGCGCACCTGTCGAGCGCCACAAGCAAAAACTATTTGTGACTCTTTCCATAGAAAATAAGACTGTGCAATTTCAGCTCGACACATATGAACTTCTGGGTTCGCCAAAACTGTCGCCGTCTCAACAAGTGCTCACAGCGTACACAGGACAAAATATTCCCATGCTGGGAACGTGTAGCCTTTCCGCCTCTTTTCAAAGTGTAACAAAAATAGTTGCTTTTGTAGTTATTCAGGCCAAATCTACACAGAACATTTTTGGACTAGATGCATTCGACTTGTTTGGCTTATCAATTCAAAGAGATGTGCTTCAGATTACGTCAGTAGTGCCTCGGGACAAACTCAATGCATTATGTGAAAAATACAGTGATTTATTTTCGCTGGAACTAGGTTGTGCAAAACACTTCGTGGCACATGTAACTTTAAAAGAATCTACTGTACAAAAATTTTGTAAAACTAGACCAGTGCCTATCGCCCTGCATGATAAAGTTGCTGAAGAACTTAAACGTTGGCAGGATAGTGGGGTGATTTCGCCTGTTTCTGCGAGTCAGTGGGCCTCACCTTTAGTGATTCTAGTAAAACCAACAGGAAAACTTCGTCTCTGTGCTACTCGAACTATTTAGATGATATTGTGGTCTCAGGACGCACAGTTGAAGAACATTTATCAAACCTGGAGTACCTTTTCAAAGTGTTGACTGCAGCAGGTCTACGTTGCAATAAAGCAGTGTTCGTTTTTCCAGACTGAAATAGAGTACCGAGGCTATGTGATTAATGCCCAAGGAATCCATCTCTTACAGTCACATATTCAAGCAATCAAACACTTACCTCCTCCTAAGAATGTGCACGAATTGTAAGCAGTAATGGGAAAGCTGAACTATTATTTCAGGTTTATTCCCAATGCCTCTCAGATTGCAGCCCCACTGCATCCCTTACGTAGGAAGAAAGTTCCTTTTGTATGGTCTAAAGATTGCCAGGTTGCCTTTGACAAATTAAAGTCTGCACTAATCAGTGATGCATATATTGATTCCTTTTGATCCACAGGAGCCTATACTGCTAGCAGTGGATGCCTCGTCTTACGGTCTGAGTGCAGTATTGTCACATCGTATTGGATCTCACTATCGTCCTATTGCCATTGCGTCCAAGCTACTGACGCCAACACAACAGAATTACAGTCAGATAGAAAAGGAGACCTTAGCAATCATTTACGGCGTCACAAAGTTTCATGATTATGTCTATGGCAGAAAATTGTATTTATTGACAGACCACAAGCCTCGCACGTCATTGTTCTCACCCACAAAGCCCATTCCGCCACTAACGGCACAAAAGCTTCAGAGATGGTCCTTGATACTATCTAATTATCAGTATGAGATAATATACCGACATACCAGTAAACATGCCAACGCTGACACACTTTCCCGACTTCCGGTTGGCCAGGATGTGTCGTTTGATTCTTCAGAAATGCCATGTTGCCAGATAGACTCCATAGATGCTTCCACTGTCGCAGACTTCCCTTTGAACTCTAGTTGGGTTGCACAGGAAACAGCTGCGGATGCGGACCTAAGTGTGGTAGCACGTTTTGTTCGCTCTGGGTGGCCTGCCAGAGCCAAAGACATTGATCGGCCTCTGGTTCGACGTTATTTTGCACAGCATCATGCATTGTCTTTAAGTCAGGGTGTTCTGTTGTTACATACCGACAACGATCAAACGAGCGTGATTGTTCCTCGTTCCCAGCAGCGAGAAGTCTTACGCCTCCTGCATCAAGGACATTGGGGTATTGTTAGGACAAAGCAACTGTCCAGACGTCATTGTATCTGGGTTGGTATGGTCGCCCAGACAGAGAGCATGACGTCAAAGTTTACTGTTTGTGCAGAGCATCAGGCAGCTCCTCCGCAAAGTTTCTCGGACTGGCCACGCCCCAAGGGACCATGGCAACTTTACACATTGACTTCGCTGAACCTTTCTGGAATACACGCTGGTTAATTGTTGTAGACGCTTTCAGCAAGTTTCCTTTTGTGATTGCCATGAACTCAACGTCAGCGTCTCGTACAATCAGTGCCTTAACATCTGTGTTTTGCATCGAAGGTTTGTCTGAAACTATCGTCAGTGACAATGGACCTCGGTTTGTTAGTGCGGAATTTCAACAGTTTTGTCGTGTGAATGGCAGTCAGCATATCACCACTGCACCTTTTCACCCTCAGTCCAATGGTGAAGCAGAACGTTTCGTTCGAACATTCAAGTCTCACATGGAGAAGATGAAAGGTCAGCACTCCAGGCAGCAAGCTCTTCAAATTTTCCTGCCTACGTATCGGTGCATGGCACGTAACGGCCCGTCTCCTGCCAAGCTGCTACACGGCCGCCGTCACCTCACTCTCCTTCACCTGCTGCAGCCTCCCGCGCACCGAGTCGGTTCGTATGGCGCTTCGCGTTTTCACCGTTTCTACGACGGTGCTATACAGGGTGTTTGCTGGAAAGAAGAGTTGGTTTCCAGGCACAATTCAGGCATGCTCGGTCGCAATATGTATGTTGTACTTTCTTCCACAGTCGGAGCTGCGGCACCATGCAAACCAGTTGCGCCTGTACAGGCCGCGCGATCCTGTCTCTGGTTTCTTGATTACAGAACCAGTTCACCGCCAGGGAGCACCGCCACATCGCTCGCAGAAGGGTCCAGCGTCATCGCCATGGAGGTTGACGCGCTTCCGATACGGTCGACCCCGTCGTGGTTGCCGCCGCCGCAGCTGCCTTCGTCACCGAGATGGACTCCGGGACTGTGCGTGTCCCCTCTGCCTGGGCCACGCACCTCAGAAGAAGATGACTTGCTCCCTCGGGGCGGAGGTGTGCGCCTTTCCCCTCGTTTTGGTGGGTTTTCCGGGGGATCGCAAGGTCGATACCGGGGCGCGGATGGCGTCTCTATCCCAGCCTCAGCTACGACGCCCGTCCCACCAGTAACGCCGCCGTCCAGGCCCTCCTCCCAGTGCCGCCGCCATGGCACTCAGCCCTACGCCACGACGGCGCGGTGGTTTGGGGGAGGGGGGGGAGGGGTCGCACAAGTCTGAAGTGCGCGCCACCTACTTTCGCCGCGCGCCGCCATGCACGCACGGCGCGGCGTTCTGACGACGTCAGCCACGAGCGCCCTCTGCTGCAACTCCGCTCGTGGCAACCACTGAACTGCATCGTTCACTTGGGATTAAGACAGGCACTAGGAAAATCTCTCATCAGTAGGCAGGCCTCTATCTAAACTATGTATCAACATTCTACTAGTATGCTGCTCTCCAAGTTACGTATTGTATTATTTCTACGAAATATACATCTTGTTCTAATCTAGCTTAGTGTTTCTAGTTTTCTGCTGTCCCCCTGGCTGGTCACCTCGGACTCTGTACCTGCACACATGTGCGTCCTATATTACTGTGTCGGTCTCTCTCTACTCGGCCACCGACACCTAGGTCAACAGGCGGAAACGAGACACAAAAGGTAGTCGTACTGATATCTACCACCTTTCACAAGTAATTGCGAGTTATCTGAGCGGCGTCATGCCGCGACCGCAAGTCTACGAACTCTGCGTGTGCTGAGCGTAGCGTGAAGCACTGCAGCGCCGAAAATATTTGCTGGCCGTGTATGTTGGTCTCTCGTGATGTGTTAATAATCCATAACCAGAAAATAACTATACACAAATTTTTTGGGTGGTGACCGATTACAATGGACAATGATCTGCTATGGTACTACTTAAGGTAATACTTCACTTAATAAAAGGTATAAACTAGTTTGTTGTGCACATCGTATAATTGATGGAACATATTTCATGTTTCCAAATACAAGAGGAGAATAAATTAATGTAAACTGCTAATTTGCTGTTGATGGACTGAAATAAAATTTTCTGAAATTCTACTTAATGATTTTCTAGTTGGAGATGACATACGGAAGAAGCCCAAAAATATATTTATTGATGCATCTAGACCTAAGATGACTAATACACTATTTAACTTCTTTTAATTTTCGCTTTTGTAGCTCTCGGAAAATGTTGTGCCACAGGGTGTAACAATTAGTATACTGGGTGTCCCAGCTATCCTGTCCACCCAAAATATCTCTGGAACAATAACAGCTATTGGAAAACGACTTTCACCGGTATCAATGTACGGCTGGGGCCCATGAATGTACATATTTGGAAACATTCTAAAACGAAAGCAAATGTGTTTTGTAGCACAAACTTATGTGCTTTTAATGGACACCCTATATTTTTCTTCAGCAATCCATAGCACGACAAATCACATAAACAATGGGGTTGTTTGCATCCCGAGATATTGCGACGAGAAGTTGACGCTTGAAAAACCCGAAATACTCTGCTAGCGCACGTCCTGAGGCTGAGGCGTGAACCCCATGCTGCCCGTAATCGCGATGTGATTGACATGCGTAATCGCACTTCCATACATATCAAGAAGTCCGAAACGAATAATACGGTCTGCTGCCATCAACTCTCATAAGCAAATAATGGTTTCCCTCTTGCACATTTTCGTGTCCACGTACACAATATGAACCAGTACCGATCGGTATGCCGGCCGCGGTGGCCGAGGGGACTGAGGCGCTTCAGTCACGGACTGCACGGCCACCACGGTCGGGGGTTCGAATCCCCCCCTCGGGCATGGATATTTGTGCCGTCCTAGTTCGTAAGTAGTTCATAAGTAGTTTGTAAGTTTAGGGACTGATGACCCCGTAGTTAAGTCCCATAAGATTTACAAACATTTGAACATTTTTAACTTCGTGGCGTCGTTCCCTTTCTGTGAAAACGTTGCTAGTAACCTCTATGTTGCTAGAACTTTGAACCGATCGGTATACACCAGTCAGGTTGTTTTATTTATCCTGCACACCCAAAATAAAGTTCATCGAATGCGTTAAATGGCCCATTGTGCCTTTCGCACACTCGTTCATCCAGGGCCTAGCTCTACCTAGACACGTGTCCAACGTAGTTCCCAGTACAGCCACAGTTACCACTTCGCCTTGTTTGTCATTTGCGACCCATGCAAACTCCTGTACTCCACCACACTCCGAGCATCCCATTTGTTGTTGCTTTGGCGTGCAGTACACCGCTTGCCAGTGTAGTCGTGCATCAGAGTAATCTAGTAACGGTACAGAGGTAGTACACATTGTGAATAAACGTTGTGTTGTAGAACTTATACTGTATTATGTACACACATGAAGATATGGTAGAAATGCTGCTGATTATGGAGAATGTACGTTGACGGGAAATACATTATTAGATTGCTTGTTTGTTTATAGTACTGTTAAAGAACATTGTGATTATTACGTTAATATGTCTGTTTTCTACCCTACTCTACATACCTGTACTGTACCCTGTTGTAGGAGGGCTAAATTCTGTTCAGGCAGAACTACTGTACAGAAGACGATTCCCTGACAAGCCATCGCCTTCGCGCCGGATGTTTGATCGTCTCACATCTCGTCTACGTGAAACGGGAAGCTTAAATCCAAGACATAGACATCGTCCTAGAACACGCACAGATGAACGTTCTGAAGCTGCTGTGCTCGTTACCGTAGCTGTGAATACTCACATCAACACACGCCAAATTGAACGTGAAGTTGGTGTGTCGAAATCAAGTGCACAGGGTATTCTTCAACGTCATAAATTTCATCCTTACCATGATCATTTACACCAGGATCTTCAAGGAAATGACTTAAGCAACAGGGTGGGCTCAGCAAAAACTTCTGACTAATCCAAATTTTTTCGCAGAAGTTCTCTTTACCGACGAGGCATCATTCTCCAACAAAGGAATCGTCAATATGATGAATATGCATTATTGGTCCGCAATCCAGAATGGCTCCGTCAGGTAGAGCATCAACGTCCGGGGAAAGTGAATGTTTGGTGTGGGATTATTGGAGATACCATTATCGGACCATTCTTGGTAAATAGCGTCCAAAATGGCAGGCAGTACTCCAGATTTATACGACACAATCTTCCTGTTCTCTTGGACACCGTACCTCTGAACAGGACAATGGTCATGTGGTATCAGCATGACGGATGCCCTGCACATGACGACTTAAGAGCACGACGTCTTCTGAACCGTAAGTTCCCTGGTAGGTGGGTTGGACGTGGTGGCCCAGTTAGGTGGCCTGCCCGATCTCCGGTCCTTACACAGCTGGATTTTTTTTTCTTTGGAGCAGTGAAGGATGCTGTTTACCAACATGAACCAACAACACCAGAGGACATGAAGCAACGCATTATTGATGCTTGTATAGCCACCAAAGAGAAACAGTAGCACGAAATAGGGCATCCTTCATCCACTGAGTGACACTATGTATGCAAGCCAATGGTTATCACTTTGAGCATGATATGTGAACGCTATCTTTAGTATGCAGTGCTGGTATCACAGTGCAAATTTCTACAAAGGGCCATTTTACCCAGTGACGTTCAGAAACATTTATTTGAAACAATTTGTCATGTAACGCATTAGATAAACATAACATTGATAATTATGTGATAATAAAACTAATTGGTTAAACATGTTTACATTCATCTTCTATGTCTTACCTGAAATTCTCAAATCAAACATTTTTACCTAAACAACGGTAAAACCTTTAGTCCACTTGCTCGTTTCACTAAAACCATCAACATAAATTTTACTACTATGAGTGAATGATTCACTGCCACTTGCGCTAGATCTACAGTAAAGTAAAGTTTTAACGTTGAACGGCATTACCTTTTTAGTAACGGATTAACGATAAGCGAAGTTAACTTTGTGAATAACGTTGCGCTACACAGATATGTTACAGAACCGCATCACCCTTGGCCTATGGGATAAATAGCTGCTGGAATGTACGACTTTAATGCAGGATGGCAGCAGACCGTATTATTCGTTTCGGACCTCTTGTTAAGTATGGAAGTGCGATTACGCATGTCAATCACATCGCGATTACGGGCAGCATGGGGTTCACGCCTGAGCCTCAGGACGTGCGCTAGCAGCGTATTTCGGGTTTTACAGGCGTCAACTTCTCGTCGCAGTATCTCGGAATATTGTGATGCAATCAACGCCATTGTTTATGTGATTTGTCATGCTATGGATTGCTGAAGAAAAAATATAGGGTGTCCATTAAAAACACATAAGTTTGTGTTACAAAACAAATTTGCTTTCGTTTTAGAATGTTTCCAAATATGTACATTCATGGGCCCCAGCCGTACATTGATACCGGTGAAAGTCGTTTTCCAATAGCTGTTATTGTTCCAGAGATATTTTGGGTGGACAAGATAGTTGGACACCCTGTATAGTGTCTCACATAAAACCGCTATCCCTCACGCCCGAGACTAAAGTAGAAATGAACTAAGTAGAAAGGAATACAGAACAGTAAAATTAAAATTTAGTTACCACTTTATAAGGAAGGGGTACTGTAACGTATTGGCATGGCGGTACGTGAGGTGTGCCGGTTTTGTGTGGGCACGATGTACTACGTTTCAATTCATTTTCACTTTCAAGGAGTTCTACACAGTTATGAGAATTTTTATTTATTTTGTTAGGAAGCTTTCTGATGGGAACTGGTTTTCTATGAACATTTCCTGAATCACCGGATGACTATTTTCTTTGTCTCCATGGTACTTTTACATAAATGTTTCTACTTTAAATGAAAGAAAAATGCGCAGATTTAGTTTAGCCTCAGACACTGCAGATCAGTAAAGGATGAGAAGCAGATGTCATTTTTGTTTCATATTGTGACTTTTATTCTTCTTGGTGGGCTTGTGGCCAGCAACAAGGGATCGTCACCCACTGTCAGTGGAAGATTGAAGGAAACAAAGGGTTGACCAATACTTCTTCACTGCCGTCTTCTTCAAGCCAGCCAAATGTTAATTGATTTTGTTGTTTTTTTACTATTGTTTGCACATTGTACTGACTCATAGAATTATAAGCACATAACAAGTATGTGGTATGGACCCATCCTATTAATTTCGACTAATATTTAGGAGAGTTAAAAAAAAAAGTTTGTTAAGCTTATGGGAGTTAACTACGGGGTCATCAATCCCTAAACTTACAAACTACTTATTTACTATCTTATACTAAGGACGGCACAAATATGCATGCCCGAGGGGGGATTCGAACCCCCGACCGTAGTGGCCGCGCAGAACGTGACTGGCTCGCCGCAGACCGCTTGGCCACCTCGGCCGGCAGTTTTTCCTTGTGTGAAGAACTAAGCATTTCTTACATTTTTTTATTCATATTAAAGAATTAATAGTAATAGAAGAAAAACAAACATATTTTCATGAGTGTAATTGAGAAAATATCATTCTGGGAAGCTTCTGCTGAAAGCAGGCTGGGTACGTGTGATACTTGTGCTGCACAAGCAACACCGTAGCCCAATCGGTTCGTGCCGGCGCCGACTCGCGACGGGAATATTAAAAATATCGAATGTTCACGTAAGGAGAGACTCTCCTAAATGGTAGTCTAAATTCATGGGAGGAGTCCATTACCACCTACTTCTTATGTACATATAATTCGACGAGTCACTACGGTTGGAGGACAATAGTAATAACATAAAGTCAATGAACTGTTAGCTGGCTTGTTGAAGTAGACAGCAAGCGATCTTCTGCTGACAGTGGGTGGGTATTCCTTATTGCCGGGGACAAGGAACCCCCTCCCCCGAAAAGAAAAATAAAGTGACACTCTTCTCATTCTTTACTGACCTGTCCTGTAGTGTCTGAGGCTAAACTAAACTAGCGTATATAGAAAATTCGAAAGTACCATCCTGCAGACAAAGAAAATTGTCTTCAAATGATTCAGCAAAATGTTCGTAGAAACGTTGTTCCTCTCAGACAGGTTCCTAAAAGCAACTTAGTTCAATCTTACTTTAATCTCAGACGTGAAGGTACCGCATTTATGTGGGACACGCGATATACAACTTGTAGAAATTTTCAGCAATCAGTCGTAAAAATATTTATTTATTGTGTGAGATTACCGCCCAATAGAAATACTGGTAATTAATAGCATTTGATAATTAAACAGTATGAAGTTCACTGCAAACATTGACCATGCCAATGCACTAAATGTTATACAATTTTAATCTTATTAAGGTAGCAATATATGTACACAGTTGGGTGACAACATTTATAGTTAGGCCATAGGTAGAAATTCTCCACGTTGAGATTTGCTGTGTGCTTGTAGCTGACGGGAGGCCAGCGAGCAGGCCGATGTTGGTGGCTTGTTCCAACTTAGGATTTTCCAGGTCGTTTCCGGTGAGGGGAGAGAGGGACAATGGCGAGTGCCAGGCACAGTGCAGTGCACAAATATTGTAATACTACTGGCATTTGGCGTAATACGATGCAGTTAGGAACCTTTAAGGCCCTCATTACAAAATAGCCTGTTGATAAATAAACAATACATTAGCTGATATAGTCACATCTAACGTAATATGTTTAATTGACAATGAAAAGTAATAAATTACCAACGAAGACAAGACAGTTACACAACTAGCATGGCAATGTTTGTTTATAAAAATAATATATTAACTATTTTTCATTTTATTTTCAATCAATCTTTTGTATTTTACCTTGAAATATTCAGTTAAATCAGTTATCTGTGGTATAAGAAATTGCACAATTATGATAAACAGTACAAAGGATGTTTATATTAATATAAAAACGTAAGAAAATATTTGTTTAATGTGTAGTGTAATTATTTTGATTTTAAGTAAAGTTTTAGAAATGTATTGGCTGAGCGCTGTACGTTGGCAAATCGGTTACAACAGCTTACATGGGGAAGTTGATGACATAGGGGAAAAAACCCGGCAGTTGAGTTTTGGCGCGCGCGCGCGCGCGCGCGCGCGAGGGCAGGAAGTGAGGACTCCAGAGAGCACGTGGTGTGGCTGGCCTGGCGGCGTCGCTCTGCCTCAGTCGGCATGTGGATCTCGAGGTGGTGACTTGAGTTTTGTGTGTGGCAATCGCCACGTGTGGTTGCTCGTCGTAGACTGCACCAAGTTAAATCGAGTGCTACTGTGTGTTTGTGAATATTTAGCCGGTGCAACAAGGTGTGCATCGCATTGAATTAAAGTGACTGTGATTTGTTAATGTAACACGAGTCGTCGCATAGGCAGCAACATAAACGGTGTTTGAGACAGCCACATGGTGTGAAATCAATTCGCGACAAATATTCATTTTGTCTGGGGGCTCACGAGCTATAACTTCATTTGGTACATTTACCGATGTACAGACGCGACAGCCACAGGGTTCAAGTATTGTGAAATAAACAACATAAAGTGAACTTTCACGTGTTTTCAAAAATAGTAGTTAGTACACCCTTTTCTCTCATGAACTTGAATTCATTATGAATTTGTTTTGTTAATCATATGCAGGGAAGGAAAGCTGCGAACGTGTGATATCATCCCCTAGAAAACGAGTCAAACAGTCGCAATATCAGTTCCAGTGTTTTTGCATGTTTAGGAATTTGGTTCGCAGCTGGTGGTTGTGAGTTTCAAAAATTAATCTTTCCCTATTTTAAACTCTCACCCCGACCTTCACCCTCGCACTAGGGGGCTCGTCCGGGATAAGTTCACGTTGGACTTGCTCGGACGGAGAGATTAGGGTGTGTATAGGACAGTGAACAGCTACGAACAGTTGCAAACAAGTGCGCGGACGCGACGGACAATTTAAAGTGTGTGTGGCGGCTGGCAGCAGAGAGCGGGATAAGTTCACGTTGGACTTGCTCGGACAGAGAGATTAGGGTGTGTATAGGACAGTGAACAGTTACGAACAGTTGCAAACAAGTACGCGAACGCATCGCGCGTTTAACGACGGTTGGTGACTGGCAGAATTCGGGCGCGGGCATCCGTAACCGGCAATCGACGGCGCATCGGCCCGGCAGCAGTGAGCGGCGGCGCGCGGGATCCACGCACTCAAATTTCGTCTTCTGCAACGGACGGCAGTAATCGTGGGGACTTCGCAAGTCGTCAACGGAGCGTCGGGGCCCAGCAGCTTCTATTCTACAAAGGATAAGGGATGCAGTGAGGACATATTCCAGCCACAGCTTCTACAACAGACGGCAGCGAGCGTTGGGGACGTCGCAGCTCGTTGCAGCAACTTCTGGCTTAAAAGATAAGTAAAGCAGCTGGCGCTAGAAATTCTTGTGTGTTAATCAAGCTTTCTTGTGGCACACAAAAATGAAGCAGGTTTTTAAAAAGTCGCCAAACGACGTAATTTCAGAGAGTAGCATACGAGAAAGTCCAGAGAGGGTAAATACTGGGGGAATGTTGTTGACACCGGAGATGTTCGCAGCCATGTTAGCGAGTGTTAGCTCAAGTTTAGAATCAAAAATAGAAAATTCATACTCAAGTTTAGAATCAAATTTAAGTTCAGAAATAGAAACTGTAAAATCAAAAATAGAAACTGTAAAATCAGAATTGAAAGCAGACTTTAAGGCAGACATTGGGCCACTACAAAATTCAATGTTTGCATTAAAGGCAGAAATAATCACAGACAGTGACAAAAATATAAGAAGGGTAACAGAACGGTTTGAAAATAGGGAAAAGGAGATACATGCCAGAATTGGTGCTATTGAGACTGAGGTAGGAGGCGAGTTAGATGATGTGATACATATATGTGATCACACGAATGAGAGCACTATGCAGGCGTTGGCTGAGGTTGACAAGAGGATGGTGGCAGGTATTGAGGAAACAAAAACTTTGTCAGGAAAATTAGAGAATACAGAATGTAACTTTAGGAAAAAGATAGAACAAGTAGTGACAGTAAACAATACTGAGATTGAGAAGGTGAACACTAGAATAAATAGTCTAGAATTGTGTCCTGCATCAGGAAACACTAATTGGTCTATGGCACAGACACCTAATGGCAGAAAGTTTTCAGGAGTGGGTAATTATCATCCAGTAGATTTTTTGGCTGCATGCAATGACCAATTTGTGCCTGGTATGTCAGACCAGTGTAAAATGAAGTTAGCAAAGAGAATGCTTGACTGTTCTGCTCAAACATGGGCAAATCAGTGTGCTGATAAATTTGTAACTTTTGAGGCGTTTGAAAAGTTGTTTTTAAATAAGTATTGGGGGAAGGCCAAGCAAGCTAAGATACAAAATGAATTCTTGAACGAACCAAACTATATGAAAGGGAACCCAGAATTTGAAGTAATCATTGAGGAGGAGCTGTTTATTCAAGATTTATTAGTCATAAAGGGACTTTGTTTAAATCTAATGTTAGGAAGTGATTTCCCGTGCAAATATGAAGCTCAGTTGAAGTATAAAGATAAAGTGTTAAAATTAAGTCTGGAGGGATACGTGAAGAGGGTGAAATTCAAAAATGTTGTAAGTGATAAAGATTTAATGGCATGTTTACACAAGTAACTGCCATAAAACAGTGTAAATCATGAAGTATGAGATTCAATGCATTGCAGATAGTAGGTTAAGAATTTGTGTATATTTATTCTGTGGTCTGTGTTAGTATTTATGTAAGTGTTTAGATTTAAGCATTGGGGTCAAGTTTACAAGTGTTCTTTGTAAATGTTTTTCTTTTGTTGTTTGTGTTAAAACATGTGCTTGTATCAGATTTGCAGTTCAACAGTGGTACATGAGGTAAATATGTATGTATGTATGTATGTATGCCAGCACTAAAGGATAGAGGAAGTGGGAGTGTACTGTTTATGTGTGTGTATATGTGAGCAGGGATGGCTATGTGGTGTGAGTTGTGGGGTGACTTGTAGAATGAGAAAGTGGTGGACATTGATGCAGGCAGTGGGGTCTGTGGCTTAGATAAATTGTGATGAAAATGTCAGCTGACAGTGTTGCATATGTGGGTGTGACTGACCATATGGGTCAGAAGTGAGGAATGTATGTTTGTTGTGGCTGTTTTGGATAAAGGGGGGTTGGATTGAGAAATGTTTCAGTGAGAGAAAGTGTTTGCTCTTTAATGTCTGTCTCCTTGAGTGTTTGGTAGGTAACGTGTCTAATAGGGAATGCTCTGTATTGTTATATTAAACTGATTCTGATAACAAATTTTGATTTCCTTAATGGTGCTCAATTGTTGACTGAACAATTTCTGCAACAACAGTTGACGAGAACTACTTTTCTGGCTAGCCTGGGTATCAATAAGGTTTGGTGATATTTTATTTAAAAAAATGTAGATGTTTTGTGATAAACTAATTTTGAAATTAGATTTTAAACTTAGATATATTATTGTGGGGAGTACTTGTGGAAAGCACATGAGACTGATGACAGGGATCCAAATTTAACCTCACACCAGCAAAAATAAATTTTTTTTTGCGCGAGGGGGTAGGATTTGTATTTATGTTTGTAGGTGTCATCATGATGGAAGAGAAAATTCTCTATGATAACATTCTTTTGGTAGTATTATTTGAGCTTTAAGATATATTTTTGACATGGGGAGGTTTTTTTTTAATTTTTTTTATTTGATGGAGTAATACTCCAAGTAGGCCACATATTCTCTTGTCTGTTTCATCTGGAGCTATGGCTGATGAGAGTGCAGGAATGGTGGTTTGGGTTAATCTGATAATGACTAACAACAGCCACTTTCAGTTCTTAATTCTGTTGATTTACATGTTACTGTACATGTCTCAATGCTTAGTTTCAATTGCACCAAGTCTGGATGGCAGGGGGTGGGATACAAATCCAACCGAATCCTGGTGTCCAGACAAACTTTTGTCTATATTGACTCATGAGTGCCTCCTGCTCTTCCTGTTCCATGTAGGGTGCATATGAGGTGTGTGAACAAGAACGCTTGATCCAGTGCCATGAATCTAAGCAGCAACAGCATGTTGGTTGAAATGACGGAGACATAGGACCGTACACCATGGACCAGAGTTGCTGCAACGATGACTCTGGGGTTCTCAGTGTCAAAGTGGTGAGAGATTTCCTTTAAACAAGTGGAGTGTACACCGTCAAAAGTTTTTATAGTGACAATTCTAGTTTTTCCATGTAGGACAAGGTTCTCTAAAGACTAAAGTTTAATAATATTATAAATTTGGTGCCAATTCTGTATATAAACAACAGGCACACTTAAAATTCATGGGTGTAATTAGTTATAAGGATCCTTTTCTTAAAAATATGCACACACTATAAGTGGTCTTAATGGTACAAATATTGGGAAATTATCTCACTGCCCTGTTTATTTTTTTATTTATCTATTTATTTATTTTTTGCATTAGTTGAGGTCATAATTGGCATAGTGTTTGAGCCAATCCGACTCAATAATTTTGTAATTTAAAAATTTTGCTCATTTGAATGTATTAATTTTGGTGCTACTTGCGCCATCCTGCACATGGTTTGGATGCCGCAAGTGGGGATATTGTGAGATTACCGCCCAATAGAAATACTGGTAATTAATAGCATTTGATAATTAAACAGTATGAAGTTCACTGCAAACATAGACCATGCCAATGCACTAAATGTTACACAATTTTAATCTTATTAAGGCAGCAATATATGTACACAGTTGGGTGACAACATTTATAGTTAGGCCATAGGTAGAAATTCTCCACGTTGAGATTTGCTGTGTGCTTGTAGCTGACGGGAGGCCAGCGAGCAGGCCGATGTTGGTGGCTTGTTCCAACTTAGGATTTTCCAGGTCGTTTCCGGTGAGGGGAGAGAGGGACAATGGCGAGTGCCAGGCACAGTGCAGTGCACAAATATTGTAATACTACTGGCATTTGGCGTAATACGATGCAGTTAGGAACCTTTAAGGCCCTCATTACAAAATAGCCTGTTGATAAATAAACAATACATTAGCTGATATAGTCACATCTAACGTAATATGTTTAATTGACAATGAAAAGTAATAAATTACCAACGAAGACAAGACAGTTACACAACTAGCATGGCAATGTTTGTTTATAAAAATAATATATTAACTATTTTTCATTTTATTTTCAATCAATCTTTTGTATTTTACCTTGAAATATTCAGTTAAATCAGTTATCTGTGGTATAAGAAATTGCACAATTATGATAAACAGTACAAAGGATGTTTATATTAATATAAAAACGTAAGAAAATATTTGTTTAATGTGTAGTGTAATTATTTTGATTTTAAGTAAAGTTTTAGAAATGTATTGGCTGAGCGCTGTACGTTGGCAAATCGGTTACAACAGCTTACATGGGGAAGTTGATGACATAGGGGAAAAAAACCCGGCAGTTGAGTTTTGGCGCGCGCGAGGGCAGGAAGTGAGGACTCCAGAGAGCACGTGGTGTGGCTGGCCTGGCGGCGTCGCTCTGCCTCAGTCGGCATGTGGATCTCGAGGTGGTGACTTGAGTTTTGTGTGTGGCAATCGCCACGTGTGGTTGCTCGTCGTAGACTGCACCAAGTTAAATCGAGTGCTACTGTGTGTTTGTGAATATTTAGCCGGTGCAACAAGGTGTGCATCGCATTGAATTAAAGTGACTGTGATTTGTTAATGTAACACGAGTCGTCGCATAGGCAGCAACATAAACGGTGTTTGAGACAGCCACATGGTGTGAAATCAATTCGCGACAAATATTCATTTTGTCTGGGGGCTCACGAGCTATAACTTCATTTGGTACATTTACCGATGTACAGACGCGACAGCCACAGGGTTCAAGTATTGTGAAATAAACAACATAAAGTGAACTTTCACGTGTTTTCAAAAATAGTAGTTAGTACACCCTTTTCTCTCATGAACTTGAATTCATTATGAATTTGTTTTGTTAATCATATGCAGGGAAGGAAAGCTGCGAACGTGTGATATCATCCCCTAGAAAACGAGTCAAACAGTCGCAATATCAGTTCCAGTGTTTTTGCATGTTTAGGAATTTGGTTCGCAGCTGGTGGTTGTGAGTTTCAAAAATTAATCTTTCCCTATTTTAAACTCTCACCCCGACCTTCACTCTCGCAATTGGCAAATCTAGATTTAGACCACTGTGTGGTCATTATCAATTCTTAAAGATCGATTAAAATACTTAGAACATTTCGACCTCCATGTTGGAGGTTGCGTTCGCACTGATCTGCCAATAAATAAATATTTTTACGACTGATTGCTGAAAATTTCTACAAGTCAAATACAGTCGTTGAGCACAAGTTCCACCATGGAATCAAGCCCGATATGTAACTATTTTCACCTTGTGGTACCACATTCTCTGAAAGCAGCGAAATAAAAATTTTCAAGAAGGTATATATTGTGTATCAGGTGTAGATAGAACTGTAAGTGTTTTGGACTTCTTCATGTACAACTAAAAAGCCGGTAACTGTAACGTCAGAAAATTTTATTTCTGTCCATCAACAGCAGAGTCGCAGTTTACATTGATTTGTTGTCTTCTAGTTCCAAACACGAAATATATATTCCATGTGGTCAAAAAACCAGATGAATGCCATCCGTAAAGTCGAGTATGATCTGATGTAAAACTGTAGCGGATCGTTGTCCATTGGAATCGGTCGCCACCCAAGAAAAATTAGTTCATAACTGTTTTCTGGTTACTTATCATTAACACTTCACGACCGACCGCCAAACGTAGCCAGCAATTCAAATTTTTTCGGCACTTCAGTGCTTCACGCTAGCCGGCCGCGGTGGCCGAGGGGACTGAGGCACTCCAGTCACGGTCTGCATGGCCACTGTGGTCGGGGGTTCGAATCCCCCCTCGGACTTGGATATTTGTGCCGTCCTTAGTATTAGGTAGTTCATAAGTAGTTTGTAAGTTTAGGGACTGATGACCCCGTAGTTAAGTCCCATAGACTATACAAACATTTGAACATTTGAGCTTCACGCTACGCTCAACACAGGCTGAGTTCGTATGCTTGCAATCGCGGCCCGAGGCCGCTCAGATAACTCGCAATTACTTGTGAAAGGAGGTAGATATCAGTACGACTACCATTTCAAAAACTTTTTTGTTATTTTAGCTCCATTTCACTCGCTTTAATATATGGTCTAAAATGCAGAGAATAGTAAGCTGCCCGCTATCTAACTAAATCAAGTGCACATAGCGTTATTTGAAAAGACTGTTACGATTTACGAAAAGGTGAATGTTTCATTCGAAATTTAAGATATTTCACTACAATGTGTGCAAAAAAAACAGATTTTTTTAACCGCATACTTTCATTAAAATCGAGTGAGGAGCGTAACGGACCTAAAAAACTCGGGCGGAATGAAAGGTAGACTTTTTACTTTTTCACAATTTCATAAAATAATGGAGCGTGGTCTTGTATATCGTGAACAATTTTTACAACGTGAAAATCGAAAAAGTGTATTTTTCCCCTTTTTCGTCTCGGCCATGCCCAGCGAGCTGTGTGAACACGTAGCCGGCGGCTGAGCCATAGACTTACTAAATAAAAACTAGACCGCTGCTGGCGCTAGTGTCGCGTCCCCACATTGGACGTGACAGAAGCCGCCACTTGCAGGGCAATCGAGCGTAAACATGGTTCGCTCGTGTACTGCTTTTAATTGTAACAGTGATAATGGAAGCAAAGACGAAAACGGAATTAGTGTTACATTTTAGAGATCAGTCATTACTTGTATACCATACAGCATTTTCATGGATAATAAACCATGAGCGTTTGTTTTTGTTTAGATTTCCTCTTACAAATGTTTCTCTAGAACTGATAAAAGTACTTTGTTGCGTGTCAAGTACTTATATTTTATTTGCATATAAATTATTAAAAATACTAACACGATTAATGCACTGAATTGAGCTGAATGAAGAACTAGGTGCATAAGAAGTATTTTTGTTAATCATTTATATAAGAGTATGATGCAAAAGTAGGTCGCATAATTGCTTTTAGACACTTAACATGTGGTGATTGCACTTCGTAATTGGCCAAATGTTTAATCAAATGTTGCATACTCAGCCCCTTGGAGAGGTACTATATCTGTTAAAAGTAATGTATGAATGAAATGCCAATTTAAAGTTGTATGTGTTATTACAATTATTCACACCAAAATTCGAGGACGTTGAAAGAAAAATTCAATGTAATAGGGAAAGAAATGTAGACAAAACAGTGTTGTACAGAAACAAATGTGCCAAACGTACAGAGTAGTCGGAAGAAAGTAAACAGGACCTGTCAAAAAAATTACGTGAATTAAATAATAATCGCACTTTCTGCTACTTTACAAGTTTCATGGAATCATCTTTTGCAAATATCTCGATGCAAAATCAGTCCATCTTCTCAGAAAAGAGCTTTACTTACTTAAATTTCGTGTGTTTATGCAGATGTCCACCCCCATGAACCACAGACATTGCCGAGGTGTGGTGGCTTGCGTGCCTCAAAGATGCAGATAGCCGTACCATAGGTGCAACCACAGCGGAAGGGTATCTGTGGAGAGGCCAGACAAACGTGTGGTTCCTGAAGAGGGGCAGGAGCCTTTTCAGTAGTTACAGGGGCAACAGTCTGGATGATTGACTGAACAGTTACTGCGAACGGCGGAAAGCAAGGGGAAACTACAGCCGTTACTTTTCCCGAGGACATGCAGCTCTACTGTATGAAAATATGATGATGGCATCCTCTCGGGTAAAATATTCCGGAGGTAAAATAGACCCCCATTCGGATCTCCGGGCGGGGACTACTCAGGAGGATCTTGTCATCAGGAAAGACAATACTGGCATTCTACGGATCGGAGCGTGGAATGTTAGATCCCTTAATCGGGTAGGAAAATTAGAAAATTTAAAAAGGGAAATGGATAGATTGGAGTTAGATATAGTGGGGATTAGTGAAGTTCGGTGGCAGGATGAACAGGATTTCTGGTCAGGTGAGTACAGGATTATAAGTACAAAATCAGTTGGGGGTATCACAGGAGTAGGACTGATAATGAATAAGAAAATCGGAATGCGGGTAAACTACTATGAGCAGCATAGTGATCGCATTATCATTGTCAAGGTAGATACGAAGCTAACAGCGACAACAGTAGTACAGGTTTATATGCCAACTAGCTCTGCCGATGATGAGGAGATAGAAGAAATATATGAGGAGCTAAAGGAAATTATTCAGACAGTTAAGGAAGAGGAAAACTTAATTGTGATGGGAGACTGGAATTTGGTAGTAGGAAAAGGAAGAGAAGGAAAAATAGTAGGTGAATATGGACTGGGCAAAAGGAATGAAAGAGGAAGCAGCCTGGTAGAATTTTGCACGGAACATGATTTAATCGTAACAAACACGTGGTTTAAGAATCACAAAAGAAGGTTGTATACTTGGAAGAGCCCAGGAGACACCGGAAGGTATCAGATAGATTTTATAATGGTAAAACATAGATTCCGGAACCAAGTTATAAACTGTAATACATACTTAGGGGCAGATGTAGACTCTGACCATATCTTGTTAGTCATGAACTGTAGGCTGAAACTGAAAAAACTACAGAAAGGTAGGAAAATAAGGAGATGGGACATAGATAAATTGAAGGAACGTGAAGTTCTGGAGAATTTCAGAGGGAGATTTAGGCAACAATTGACAGAAACAGGGGGAAATAAAACAGTAGAAGAGGAATGTGTAGCATTGAGAGATGAAATAGTGAAGGCAGCAGAGGACAAAATAGGTAGAAAGGCAAGACCTACAAAAAAATCCTTGGGTATCACAGGAAATACTAAATTTAATTGATGAAAGGAGAAAATATAAAAATGCAGTAAATGAAACAGGCAAAATGGAGTACAGACGACTAAGAAATGAGATTGCCAGGAAGTGCAAAATGGCTAAGCAGGAGTGGCTAGAAGCCAAATGCAAATCTGTAGAAGAATGTATAACAAGGGGAAAAGTAGATACCGCCTACAAGAAAATAAGAGAGACATTTGGGGACAAGAAAAGCAACTCTACGAATATCAAGAACTCAGATGGGAAACCAGTTCTCAGCAAAGAACGGAAAGCTGAAAGGTGGAAAGAGTACATAGAGCAGCTCTACAAAGGAAATGGACTTAGAGACGATGTTGTAGGAAGGGAAGAGGAAGTAGATCAAGATGAAATAGGAGATACTGAGAGATGAATTTGACAGAGCCCTGAAAGACCTAGGTCGGAACAAGGCCCCAGGAGTAGATAACATACCCTCAGAGTCTCTGGGAGAGCCAGCCATGACAAAACTATTTGAACTGGTGTGTAAGACGTATGAGACAATACCCTCAGACTTTAAGAAAAATGTAATAATCCCCATTCCAAAGAAATCAGGTGCAGACAGGTGTGAAAATTACAGAACCATCAGTTTGATATGTCATGGTTGCAAAATTTTAACACGAATTATCTACAGGAGAATGGAAAAGCTGGTAGAAGCTGACCTAGGGGAAGATCAGTTTGGATTCAGGAGGAACGTAGGAACCCGGGAGGCAATACTCACTTTACGTCTTATCTTAGAAGATAGATTAAGGAAAGGCAAACCTACGTTTTTGGCTTTTGTAGATTTGGGGAAAGCGTTTGACAATGTTGACTGAAATACACTCTTTCAAATTCTGAAGTCAGCAGGGGTAAAATAGAGGGAAAGGAGAGTTATTTACAACTTGTACAAAAGCCAGACCACAGGGCATGAAAGGGAAGCATTAGTTGGGAAGGAAGTAAGAGAGGGTTGTACCCTTTCTCCGATGTTATTCAAGTTGTACATTGAGCAGGCGATGAAGGAAAGCAAGGATAAATTTGGAATAGGGATTAAAGTTCAGGGGGAAGAAATAAAAACATTCCGTTTTGCTGATGACATTGTAATTATGTCAGAGACAGCAAAGGACCTGGAAGAGCAGTTGAATGGAATGGACAGTGTGTTCAAGAGAGCGTATAAAATGAACATTAACAAGAGCAAAACAAAAATAATGGAATGCGGTCTTAGAAAATCAGGCGATGCTGAAGGAATTAGATTAGGTAACGAAACAATGAAGGTTGTAGATGAGTTTTGTTACTTGGGTAGTAAAATAACATGCGATGGTCGCAGTACGGAGGATATAACATGCAGAATGGCAATGGGAAGAAAAGCATTTTTGAAAAAGAGAAATTTGCTGACATCGAATATTAAATTAAGGGTAAGGAAATCTTTTGTGAAGGCATTTGTGTGGAGTGTTGCCTTGTACGGGAGTGAAACATGGACGATAAGCAGTGTGGAGAGGAAGAAAATAGAGACCTTTGAAATGTGGTGTTACAGAAGAATGCTGAAGATTAGGTGGTTAGATCGCGTAACTAATGAAGAGGTACTGAACAGAATTGGCGAGAAAAGGAATTTTTGGCATACCCTGACCAAAAGAAGGGATCGCTTGGTAGGATACATTCTTAGACATCAAGGAATCGTAAATTTAGCATTGGAGGGAAGTGTGTGGGGTAAAAATCGCAGAGGGAGACCAAGAGACGCGTATAGTAAGCAGATTCAAGTGGATGTGGGTTGCCGTTCTTACGAGGAGATGAAAAGGCTTGCTCAGGATAGAGTAGGGTGGAGAGCTGCATCAAACCAGTCTCCGGACTGAAGACCATAACAACAACATATGCAGATGTTTTTCGGGAATTAGGAAACTTCATTTAAGAATACGTTTTAAACAGACTGCAAGATCCAGTAATTTTTTTAACAAACATGTGTTCTTCATTTTGCTCTTGTTGCGTCTCATATACTACAAATCACAACCCAAGTATTAGGAAGCTTCCATGCAAATGGCGGCGATCAGCTGCTTCAATTTGGGGACATCATGCCATTTGGGGATGTCATGCCACATAAGCAGGATAGTTCCGAGCCGGCGGGATCGCTAGCTCAGTGGCTGCCCGCTATGACGCAGGGGGTGTGCCCCAGCGCCGGCCAATCGGCTAGCGATCGCGCCAGCTTGGAACTACCTTGCTTACGTGGCATCATGTGCGCGCTGGGGCCTGTCTTTCTTGCCGGCCACACTCTCGACCGAGGCCTACGAGAAAGACAGACCCTGGTGTGCACATCATGCGACGTAAGCATGGAAGTCCTGACGCGGCCGGCCGGCTAGCTAGTTGGCCAGCTGATTTGAGGCTGTGGGCCGTGCCCCAGCGGCCGACCAGCCAGGTAGCCGGCCTGCTGGCTCAGAACTTCTATGCTTACGTCGCATGACGTGTGCGCCGGGGCCTGTCTTTCTCGTAGGCCTCGCTCTCGACAGTGTGACGTCATCGATCCCACTCTACCCGCCGTCAGCCGTCGAGAGCGAGCCCCGAGCGCGGCGGGAAGCGAGAGGGAGTGGCGGCCGTTTTGACCGGCTCTAACGGCAGCCCACTGCCGTCTGTGAGTTATAGCTCTGTCAGGCCACAACTGGCCAGAAATGTGTTGCTCCGCTTTCCGCGCCGGTGGTGCCGTATTCGCGCCCCAGAGAACCGTAGCGCGAGTAGACTGCCTCCCGTCTCTTCCGCCGGATGGTGCGCTGACCGGGACTCGAACGGGCGCCCTCTGCTTCGGTGTCTTCAGATGCTGTTCCCATATCTGTCTGCCTGTCTCTGTCTCTCGCTCTCTCGCCCTCTCTCATGTCTCAGCATATGTCCCACCAATGGGTTTCTTCTCTTAGTAAAGATATGTCAGAAAATTTTCTCTCCAATTCTGTTCAGCACCTCGTTAGTTACGCAATCTACCCACCTAATCTTCGACATTCTTCTGTAGCACAACATTTCAAAGTCTTCTATCATCTTTTTGTCTGATCTTGTAGTCCAAATTTTACCCCCATACAGTGATACAGTACACCCAATTGCTTTCAGAAAGGAGTTCCTAACGTTTAAACTAAATATCAGATTAATCTCTGATACCTCTCAATTTCTAGCCTCTCCTCAATCTAAATATTTGATGTCACCAAATTTCTCTTCACAAATGCTTTTCTTCCCATTGACATTCTGTATTTTATGTCTTCTTTATCTCGTCCATCAGAAGTTAGTTAGCTACCCAAATAAGAACTCATCTACTACTTTTATTGTCTCATTTACCGACTGTAATTTCTTCATTGCCTGATTTTTAGACTACATTCCATTACGTTTGTTTTGCTCTTGTTAGTGTCTGTCCTTTCAACACACTGCCCATTCTGTTCAATTTCTCTTCCAGATCCTTTGCTGTCTCTGACAAAATAACAATGTCATTGTCTGAACGCAAAGTTTTTATTTCTTCTCCAGATTTCTCCTTGTACTCCTTCACAGCTTGCTCAATTTACAGACTGAATAATAATCGAAAAATCAAACAAACCTGGCTTACTCCTATTCCAACCACTGGATTCATTTCATGCCCTTCGACACTTTTAACTCCTGTCTGGTTTTTGTACAAGTTTATACTCTTTCGTGCCCTGTATTTTACCCCTGCTACCTTCAGAATTTGAAAGTGTGTGTTCCATTTGTGGCGTCGCACAAGTCCAAAGTGAGCGCCACCTACTTTCGCCGCGCGCCGCCATGCACGCACGGCGCGGCGTTCTTACGACGTCAGCCACGAGCGCCCTCTGCTACAACTCCGCTCGTTGCCACCACTGAACGACATCGTTCACTTGGGACTGAGATAGGAATCAGTTAAAACTTCGGAATCAGCGAGGCACCAGAGAACACTTGGCTATCGGATAGGCACTAGGCAGGCCTCTAGCTCAACTATTGTTTCTAGTTTCTGCTGTCCCACTGGCTGCTCCCCTCCGTACCTGCACAAGCGTGCTACCTTTATTCCTGTGTCGGTCTTCCTACTCGGCCACCGACACCTACGACGGATACGAGACACAACAGCGGCGACGAGGCTGGGACACAAAAGCGGCGACGAGGCTGGGACACAAAACCATTCATCATCGTCAATAGCTTTCACTAAATCGGCATAGCTTAAAACGTAGATTTGGCTTTCGTTAACATATCTTCTAACATAGGTCGTTATGTATTGCCTCCCGTGTTCTTACATTTCTCTTAAATCCAAACTGAACATACTCGAAATCGAATTCTACCAGTTTTCCATTCGTGTGTAAATTCTTCTTGTTAGTATTTTGCATCTTTAACTTACTAAAAGTGATATTCTTGTTATTTTCACAGTTGTCAGCACTTATCTTTCTTCGGAATTGCAGTTATTATTTTCTTCTTGAAGGCTGAGGGTATTTCCCCTGTCTCATATTTTGCATACTAGGTCGAACAGTTTCTTCATGGCTGGCTCTACCAAAGATGTCAGCAGTTCAGAAGAAATGTCATCTACTCCAGGGACCATGTTTCGACGCAAATATTTTAGTGTTCTGTCAAATTCTTCTCGCAGTATCTTATCTGTGTCATCTCCATCTACTTCCTCTCACATTTCTACAATACTGTCTTCATTTCCCTTGTATAGGCCCACTATATATTCGTTTCATCTTTCAGCTATCCCTTCTTTGCTTAGTACTGGTTTTCTGTCTGAGCTATTGATATTCATGCAGCTGTTTCTTTCGTCTCGAGACGTCTCATTTATTTTTTTGTAGGTGGCCTCTATCTTTCCCCTAGTTATACACTCTTCTAAATGCTTTACGCTTATCGGACTTAACTGCGGGGTTATCAGTCCCTAAACCTACAAACTACTTATGAACTAACTTATACTAAAGACAACACAAACATCCATGCCCTAGGGACGGTTCGAACCTCCAACGCGGGAGGCCGCGTGATCTGCAACGTGGCGCTACAGACCGCTCGGCTATTCCCGCGCGGCACACTCTTCTATGGACTTGTTCAAAATGTCTGTAAATCTATCGGACCAAACTGCGTGGTCATCAGTCGGTAGCTTACAAACTACTTAAACCTAGGTAAACTAACCGGCGAACAAACACACACACCCATGACCCAGGGAGGACTCGCGCGCTCTGCAGCGAGGTGCTTTAGACCGCTCGGCTACTCCACCGCGGCCCTATGGGCTTGCATTTGTCCTCTGGCTACTGCAGCTTACACGGTCTGCACTTCCTGTCAACCTCATTTTCCAGCCGTCTGTACTTCCTTTTGCATTAGTGCATTTTTTTATATTTTCTCGTTTCATCACTTAAGTTACATATCTCCTGTGTTAGCCAAGGATTTGTATTAGGCCTTGTCCTCCTTCCTATACGATCCTCTGTAGCCTTCACTACTGTGTCTGAGCTACACATTCCTTTTCTACTGTATTACTTTTTTCCGATTCGCCCAATCCTTGCCTAATGCTGCCTCTTAAAATCTGTTCAACCTCTGGTTCCCTCAATTTATACAGGATCTATTTCCTTACGTTTCTACATTTCTCCAGTTTCGTAAATTTTAATCTGCCGATAATATCCAGAAAATTATGGTCAGATATGTCGCATAGTATAACACTTGCTTTCGAAATCTGTGCATTACCACCATAAAGTCAATTTGGTACCTTCCGGTATCTCCTACTGTCTTCCATGTATACAATCTTCTTGTATGCTGGTTGAACCAAACGTTTATGGTGATTAAATTGTGCTCTGCGCAGAATTCCACCAGGTGACCTTACATTCCTTTTCTTCAGACAATATTCACCCCCTCAGGGGCTCAGCATTAATTTCCGAAGTACGGTCTTGGCGAATCCGGGGTCTTGAGCCATGGGCTGTGTCGCGCCAACAGTCTGCTACACCGTAAGCTCTGTGCGTGCTTCAACGACCATCGTTCGGCGCGACGGTGGAACGTTGTAGGTTTCAGAGCCCCGGGATCTTGGCTTAATCGCCCGGGTCGCAAGGACAGTACAAACCTCTATAAAAAAAACCTCAATCTCAAGGTGTGCTACATGCCGAGGAGATGCATGGCTGTTGACACCATTGAAAATAAGTTTGGCGAGGTGGCATCTTTTTATAAGATGAGAAGCAGGTGTCCCCTAATACAAGCGACATCCCCTGCACAGTCAAAGGCTTTACTCTCCTGTGACAAGCTGGGAGATGTCACCGTAAGTATCACACTGCATGAGACGCTCAATATGATCCACGGTTTAATATATCACTGCGATCTCCTGTCACAGACTGACGACGAATTGGGCGCCGACTTAGAGCGACGGGGTGTTTACTTCGTCAGGCACATCTACAGGGGACTGAAAGATCGCATTTATCTTGGCCTTCGAAGGCGATATACTGCCTGAGAAGGTGAAGCTAATGATCTACCCGTGTGATGTAAAACCATACATCCCTCCCCCTATGCGATATTTTCAGTGCTGGAAGTTCGGACATATATCCTTGCGATGCACTTCCAGCCCCACATGCAGAGACTGCAAGTGTCCATCACACGCGAACGCTCCGTGTGCACCTCCTCCTGTATGTGTGAATTGTGGGCTGCAACATCCACCTTGCTCGCCGACCTGTAGTGTGCTCGACATAGAAAAGAAGATCATGGAGTTCAAAACCCCGTACAGATTAACATACTAAGAAGCCAGGAGAAAATATGAAAGTCTTCATCCTGTACGCATGTCATCATTTCCTGCCATTGCGTCTTCTCCGCCCACTATGGGGATGATGGCTTCTCACGTATCACCACCTCCTGTGGGCCCTGTGGGCCACCGACATCAAACTGCCTCCTTGAAAGTTGGGGGGCCCTTCTTCTCTTGCCCAACCACTACCTCCTGTGGGGACAAGTGTCCCCCAAGCATTGGGGAAACTAGTCCCCAATCCCCAGCTGGAGAAGCAGCGGTCTTCTCCGGCACCTCTCGCCAGGAAGGGATCCCTCGTCTCTCTTCCTACCATGGTTTCTCCCACTGACAAAGTGGGTACCAGTGAGTGGCTGATGGCTGACACGGCCACAGACTTCTGGTCGTGGTCGTAGGTCCTCCGCAGTCCCTGAGACTGAGGCCCCAAAGCCCTCCGAGCAAAGGAAACCAAAAAAGCAGCGAGAGAAGAAAAAGACAAAGGCTGCTAAGAAACTGGATTCCACAATGGAAAATGTGCCGCCACTACCCCACACGTCTACTTTTCAGGACGAGGTGGAAATCTTCGCCTCACCAGAGGACTTGGCGATCACCAAGCCTTTGGTAGCAATGGATGTAGAGGCCCAGCCTCCACCATCAGCGACACCAAGCGATTCCGTGGAACGAACAGCACCCTCGATACTGCCATGCCTCATCAATCCAGAAGTAGCATGATCTTACAGTGGAACTGTGGCGGTTTTTTCCGTCACCTACCCGAGCTGCAGCAGTTATTGTGCCAGTATCCTGCTTGCTGTGTAGCCCTACAGGAAACATGGTTTCCCGTCCAGCAGACCCCTGTCCTTTGAGGCTATCGGGGCTATTACAACAACCACGCTTACTACAACAGAATATCTGGTGGTGTCTGCATTTATGTCCTCGCCATTGTCCCTAGTGCAGCTGTGCCTCTCAACACGGCTCTCGAGGCAGTGGCTGTAAGAATCAGAACAATGCAGGACATAACTGTCTGTTCTCTGTACCTCCCTCCAGATGAAGTTGTGTCCCTCGCTGACCTCACTGCCTGTGCAACTGATCGTGCAACTTCCCCAAACATTTATCCTTCTGGGGGATTTCAACGCCCACCACCCTCACTGTGGTGGTAGCCACCCTCAAGACGTGGTAGAGATGTTGAAATTTTACTGATGCAGCAGGACGTATGCCTCATAAACATCGATGCATCCACACATTTTAGTTTAGTGCATGGCACATATTCTGCTATTGACCTGTCTGTATGTAGCCCAATCCTGCTCCCACGTTTAAGTTGGAGGGTCCAGGATGACCGTTGTGGGAGCGACCATTTCCCCATTCTTATATCACTCCAGCACTTCGAATGTGCAGGCTATCCACCAAGATGGTGTCTACGTCGAGCAGACTGGCGGGGTCACACCTTGCCTGCTGTGGTTTTTGTTCCACTACCAACCGATATCGATATGGCCCTCCAACAGGCCACTTCTGCTGTAGTCTCAGCTTCAGAGGAGACTATACCGACCACCTCTGGCTCCCATCGGCGCTAAGTCGTGCCCTGGACGACGCCTGAGATTGCTGAGGTCATCTGGGACCATCGGCGAGCTTTTCAATGCCACCAGCGCCGCCCCACAATAGAAAAACTGATAGCCTTTAAAAAGCTCAGGGCCCGAGCCAGACGATTCATCCGACAAAGTAAACAGGACTGCTGGAAGCGGTATGTTTCTTCCATTGGCTCTCGTGCCTCCCCTTCTGGTGTTTGGTCTCAGGTACGACGTCTCTTTGGATACTGCCCACCAGCGGGAATCCCGTCTCTGAACATCGATGGCACTCTTTGTACAGACTCGGCTGTTGTTGCTGAGTGCATGACAAAGCATTATGGCGTTGCTCCGTGAGGGCGAACTATAGTGCATCCTTCTGCTCCCTCAAACAATGGGTTGAGCGAAACTCTCTCTTTCCACACTCTCCACCGGGAACTGTACAATGCTCCGTTTATGGAGTGGGAGTTTGAAACTGCTCTCGCTGCATGCCCCGATACCTCTCCGGGACCAGACCACATACACAGCCAGTTCGTCCGTTACCTGTCAGCGGACTTTACCACTAATTGCTCGCCTTATTTAATAGGGTCTGGACAGGGTGTGTTTTCCCATATCAGTGGAGAGATAGTATCATTGTACCCGTCACGAAACCGGGAGCAGATCCGCTGGCAGTCGACAGTTACCACCCTATCAGCTTAACTAACGTCCTGTGTAAGTTGCATGAGCGTATGATGAGTCGCCGTCTTATGTGGATCCTTGAAGATCGGAGTCTGCTGGCCCACAACAGGGGGGGGTTTCCATCAGGGTCGCTTCACTATTGACAATTTAGTGTCATTGGAGTCGGCCATCCGTACAGCCTTCTCTAGGCGTGAGCACCTAGTTGCGGTCTTTTTTGACCTTCGGAAGGCGTATGACACCACATGGCGCCACCATATTCTTGCTACATTGTACAACGGGGGCTTACAGGGCCCACTCCCCATTTTTATCAAGAATTTCCTCTCGCTCCGCACTTTTAGGATTAGAGTTGGTACCTCCCTCAGCTCCCCCCGAGTCCAGGAGAACGGCGTCCCACAGGACTACAGTCTTAGTATACCGCTCTTTTTAATTGCGATAAATGGTCTTGCTGAAGCAGTGGGGTCATCGGTTTGTCGTTCTTTATTTGCCGATGACATTTGCTTATATTTCAGCTCTCCTAGAATTGGTGTCGCTGAAAGGCGTCTGTAGGGAGCCATTCAAAAGGCACAGTCATGTGCCTCGGCACATGGCTTTACGTTCTCAGCTTACAAAACCCGGGTCATGCACTTCTGTCGTCGTCGGGTCGTTCACCCCAACCCAGAACTCTACCTAGCTGATGAACAGCTTCATGTCACAGACACGCATCGCTTTCTCGGCATGCTGTTTGACAACCGACTGACTTGGATGCCACACCTCCGTCAGCGGAACAGAAGTGCTGGCGGCACCTAAATATACTGCGATGTCTCAGCTACACTGCTTTGGGGGCTGGCCATCAAACTCTCATGCACCTCTTTAAGACGCTCATCCTATCACACCTGGATAAGGGAGCCAGGTGTATGACTCCGCATCACCTTCAGCAATGCAGATCTTAGATCCCATTCTTCATGGTGGTGTACGTTTAGCAACTGGGGCATTCCACACCAGCCCTATGCTAAGCCTCCTCGCTAAAGCTGTCATTCCTCCCCTGAAGTTTCGCCAGCACCAGTTTGTTACTTCATATGTTGCCCACGTCCATGCCATGCCTCTCCACAACTTTGACCCAGATCGGGTCTTCCTGTTGCGGTCCGGGTACATACTCTCCTCACTTGAGACCTCACCTCTCCCTCCTGGATTCTCTTGTCAATCTCATATCCCTCTCGGACCGTCCCTCGCATCCAGCTCCACCTGCAATTGTCCTGCGAACCAAACGCTCGGTTTCACCACAAACACATAGACACCAGTTTCTGGACAGACTTGGCACATTCCGTGAAGCAGAAGTCATATACACTGATGGCTCCCAGGTAGATGGCAGAGTGGGTTACGCCTTTGTTCATGGCGACGACATTGAATAACGCTCCTTCACCCTGGCTGTACTGTCTTTATGGCAGAGCTGATTGCAATAACCCGTGCTCTAGACCATCTCAGAGCATGCCCCAGGAAGTCATATATCATCTGCAATGACTCCCTGAGTGGCTTGCAAGCGCTTGACCAGAGTTTTTCCAAACACCATTTGGTAAGATCCGTCCAAGACTGTGTTCAGCCTTGGCAAGTCTGGCCGTTCGTGACTTTCATCTGGACCCCAGGCCACGTCTACATTCCAGGGAATGAACTAACTGATCAGCTGGCCAAGCATGCAAGCGCCTCCCGGCGTCTGAATATGGGTACCCCAAGAAGGGATATCCGCTTGGGTCTGGAATTCGGAATGGTCAACGTCGAGCACGCTAAATAAGCTCCGTACCATTAAACCGTCAACAGCAGCTTGGAAGACTTCCCTCAGGACTTCTCGAAGGGACTTGGGTGTCCTCTGTCGCCTGCGTATAGGCCATAAATGGTTAACGCATGGCCACCTTTTACGAAGTAAGGACCCACCAGACTGCCGTTGTTACGCTCTGTTGACCGTGGTCCACATCTTGTTGGAATGTCCACTTGTAGCTGCGTTGCGGCAGTCTTTTACCCTTCCTTCTGCGCTTCCTTCGATTTTAGCTGACGACGCCTATGTCGTTGACCGTGTTTTAGATTTTATTCACGCAGCTGGTTTTTATCATAAGATTTAATGGTGGGTACCTATGCCCGATCTTCCAAGCGCCCACCACTACAGCAGTTTTAATCTGTTGTTGCTTTCGTCTTGTCAGTCCTATTTTCGACTGGCAGTTTTAGTATGTGCACAATTGCTGGCTCATCCATTATTATCCTAGTGATCAGCTAGCCACACGGGTTTCGATACCGGGACCTCCTGTTTGCTAGGGGTGCAGTACTAGTAAGGATGAGGAATTATATTTTTTGCCATGCCTGGGATTCGAACCAGGAATTTCCTGCTTCCTAAACAGGCGATACACTTGCCTAGTGAGCAGGAGTTATTGAATAGAGAGGCGCTATATATCCCTAGGAAGCAGGCGCTATACCTGCCTAGGAAACAGGAGGAATTAAAATTTCAGCAACATCCGTGATTTGAACCTGGGACGTCCTGCTTACTAGGAGCTGCTATACCTGCCTAGGAAGCAGGAGGAATTAAAATTTCAGGCACAGAGCCGTTCGAACGCGGGAACTACTGCTTACTAGAAAAGCGATATATCTGCATAGTAAGCAGGAGGAATTAAAATTTCAGCTACGGCTGGAATTTGAACCCGGGACCTATTGGTTACTTCGCAAGCACTATAGCTGCCTAGTATACTAGAGGAATTATAATTTCTGCCACGACTGGGTTTCCAACCCGGGACATCCTGCTTGCTAGGGGGCACTGCACTAGTAAGGAGATTCGAACCAGGTACTATAACATCCTAGTAAGTAGAAGAAATTGTAATTTCTTCCATGGCCAGGATTCGAACCCGTGACCTCCTGGTTACCAGGCAGACGCTATACGTGGCTAATAAGCAGGAGAATGTATAATTTCTGCAATGGAGAGCAGTCTAAATCGGTACATCCAAGTTAATAATTATGCGCAATACCTGCCTAATAATCAGAAGGAACTAAAATTTCTGCCACGGCAGAATTCGATCCCGGGACCTTCTCCTTGTTAGGCAGGCACTGTACTAGTAAGAAGGAGGAATTAAACTTTCTGCCACGGCTGGGTACAAACCAGGGATCTCCCGCTTACTAGGAAGACGATATACTATTAAGCAGGAGGAATTAAAATTTCTGCCACGGCGTGGATTCGAACCCGGCACCTCCGGCATACCAGGCAGGCGCTATACCTGCCTAATATACAACAGCAATTAAAATTTCTGACAAGGCGAGGATTCGAAACCGGAACCTCCCGCTTACTACGCAGGCGCTATAGTAGTAAGCATGAGGAATTAAAACTTTTGCCACGGCAAGGATTTGAACCCGGGACCGTCTGATTACAAGGCAGGCGCTATGGCTGCCTAAGAAGCAAGAGCATTTGAAATATCTCCCACGATGAGGATTCGAACCACGAACCTTCTGCTTTCTAGGATGGCACTATACAATCCTAGTAAGCAGGAGGAAATAAAAATTCTGCCACGGCCAGGACCTGACCCCGGTACTTCCTGGTACTAGGTAGATGCAATACGTGCCTAATAAGCAAGAGCTTTCAAAATTTCTGCCATAGCCAGGATTCGAACCCTTGACCGCCTAGTTACTAAGTAGGCGCCATACCAGCGTAATAAGCACGAGCAATTAATATTTCTGCCAAGGCCAGAATTCGAACCCCGGTCCTCGTGCTCACTAGGGGGGGCTGTTACAACCTTGTTAGTAGGCAGGCGCTATACCTGCCCTATAAGCAGTATCAATTTAAATATCTGCCACGGCCAGATTCGAACCCGGGACGTCCTGCTTTCTAGGAAGATGCTATACTATTATGCAGGAGGAATTAAAAGTTCTCCCAAGGCTGGGATTCGAACCAGTAGGTCACTGTTCACTTCATTGGCTAAGCGAGAGATTGGAGGAATTTTGTATTTTCGGTCTCCTGCTGCCAGCCCGTAGTCAGATTATCATTATTACTTTTGTTTCCTTTTTTTTTTTTTCTTTGGCGTGGGGGATATCAGACAATTATGACGTATATCTTGTAACTTGTAAAGCATTAAAAAAAATTATAGCTAAAAGGCCATGGTGGCATAGCCGAGCGGTCTAAGGCGTCTCGCTGCGGAGCGCGCGGTTTTCGCCGTCGGGGGTTCGAGTCCCCCATAGGGCATGGGTGTGTGTGTTGTCCTTAGGTTAGTTTACCTTAGTTTAAGTAGTTTGTAAGCTAAGGACTGAAGACCACGCAGTTTGGTCCGATAGATTTACAAACATTTGATTTGATATCTAAAGGTGCACATGTGTTTCAAATACAAATCTCCAAAGAGGAACTTGAGCTTACTTTTCAATTACAATGCCGAAGTGGCGTCTGTTTGAAAGACTTGCACCAGGCTACCGAGCCACAAAACATTATTATTATATACTGAAAAGAGAAGGTTTTTATTTCACAACAAGAGAAATCCCTTATCTGTTTTTCGTTTCTATTACAATTATTGCTTCAGCCAGGAAGCCGGAAACTATGAGGGAAGCCAGAAATTTACGCGAAGGGCTTGGCAGAATAGCGAGAGCTGCTTCAAACTCTGCAGAAATGAGAGAAAAACAATTATAGTCCCGCAGACAGATATCGTGGGACGCATTATATGAGCCGTGGAAACGAGATGCCCCGCCTCATGCGGGTTGGCAACCCTGCCCACAACCCACCGTCATCTGCAGGGATTTTGTCGAAACAGAACAGAGAGAACCTGTGAACAGACTAATGATGTACCACACAATTTAATCAGTTTAACGGTGGTGGGAGTATCGGTTAAAAGTATGTCAATTATTTACTTACACGCTTTTATTGGACCACTTTCTTGTCTATTCTGCAGAAATTTTACTCTGATGTCCCGTTGTCGTAGACATGAAACTTTCAACATAGAACTTGAGGATGACAGGTTAGATTTTAATTGCCTTGTGTTATCATATGTCCCTGAATAGAGTAATCTTTGTCCACAGGTAACTGATACCAAACATGGCCAAACCTAAAAAGAATTATAGACAGTACAGCGTTGATTATTTGAAACTTGGTTTTGTACCATTATTGTCAAACGACCCCCTATGTGCCTTTTACGCAACAGATCGCTAAGCAATGATTCTATGAAACTGTCCATGTTGGAGGATCATCTGAGAAGGTGTCACCCTGATAAAACAGATAAAGATTTGAAATAATTTCAAACGATTGAAGAAAAACTTCAAAGGAGACCCACGATTGACTGTATGTTCAATTCAATGTCACAAAGAGATGATAATGGTTTGCGGGCGTTGTACAATATTATCAGTTATTACAGTAAAATTTGGAAATCCTCATACTATAGGAGAGCAGCTAATTTTTCCAGCTATTGAAGAGGTTTTAAAAACCGTTTTACACAAACCTACCCACGATACACTCAGAATGCCTTGAGCAACAACAGGGTTCAAAGATATATTGAAGAAATGAGTGATGATATTCCAAGCATCTTGTGTAATTATTTTAAATCGACCCATTTCTCCATATAACTGGATGAGCCAACTTTGGATGGCAGTGAAGCCTTATTACTTACACATGTTCGTTTCGTTATGGACCAAGAAATCTATGAAGAACTGCTCTTTGCGAGAAGTGTGCCTACCGACACTAAAGGATAATTCATATGAATTGTCTAATGATTATTTCGAGAAAAAAGCAATTGCTTTATCAAATATAATATCAGTGGCAGTGTTTGGGCGCTATTGTAGATTGGTAAGGCATTTAAAAGAAATCGTACCAGGAGTTTTGTATCCCTGCCTCGTCGCCGCTTTTGTGTCTCGTTTCCGTCGTATGTGTCGGTGGCCGAGTAGGAAGACCGACACAGGAATAAAGATAGCACGCTTGTGCAGGTACGGAGGTGAGCAGCCAGTGGGACAGCAGAAACTAGAAACACTAGAGTAAATTAGAACGAGATATATATTGCACAGAATGTATACAATACTTAACTTTTACATAGTTCTGTACTGCAGAATGCTGATACATAGTTGAACTAGAGGCCTGCCTAGTGCCTGTCCGATAGCCAAGTCTTCACTGGTGCCTATCTGATTCCGAAGTGTTAACTGATTCCTATCTCAGTCCCAAGTGAACGATGTCGTTCAGTGGTGGCCACGAGTTGTAGCAGAGGGCGCTCGTGGCTGACGTCGTAAGAACGCCGCGCCGTGCGTGCATGGCGGCGCGCGGCGAAAGTAGGTGGCGCGAACTTTGGACTTGTGCGACACCACAAGGAGTCTGCAGTGCACTCCGTCATCCATCGACAACATTTAGTTGCTAAAATGTAACTGGTAGGTTGCATCAATCTCTTCAGTTTGTGATTAATTCAATAAACAAAATTCAATCCAATACGGTGAATACAAGATTATTTGCGCAGTTATGTGAAGAAAATTGCGACTTCTTTGATCGATTACTTCTTCAGTAAGCTGGCTGTCTAAAGGTTTATATCTGATGAGATTTTTATCCCTTTTTGACAGGATTTTAGAGATTTTGATGCCAAAGATCCAATTTTAAAAGAAAATTTAATGAATTGGGAAACAGACAATGCTTATTTAACATATTTGTATGCTGAATTTAGTGAAGTTAACTTGCAATTACAAGGCGACAGTCTAAATTTGATAAAAACCAAGTCCATCATTTCAGCATTTCTTCGTAGAATGAAGCTAATGAAGCAAAACATTGTACTGCACGAATGTTTAGAGTTTCCCAATTTGCCACTGACAAATTTTGAGGATGATGATTATTCAACCTACGTTCAAAATTTAAATGTCGCTCACACATATTGTGAAGTGGATGCGACGGATGTCACACTTCAAGAAGAACTCATCGGAATAAGCACTAATGAAGAACTTGCCGTCAAATTCAGAAGTGGATGTCATGAATTGTGGCTCCAGAGAGTCACACCTGTTACTAACCCTTTGTGATGGACTATCGCAAAAACGTTTTTTATAGCTTTAGCATCTTCATACCTTGTGGAAAGAGGTTTCAGCACTGTTGCCAATCTTCTTATAAAAAGAAGAGACAGGCTGGAAACTACTGAAAGAGGAGATTTAACATTAAACCTAACAAAACGGAAACGAAATATTGATAATTTACTAAAAAGCATCAGCCACATCATTCCCTTTAAAGGCTTGTATTTATCAGTTTTGTTAAATACCCATTTGTGTCATTTAAATCAATAAATGTATAACACTTAAAAATTTTCTTCTCTCTTTTTTTTTTTTTTTTTCTTTTTTTTTTTTTTTTTTTACTCCACCCTTTTACAGTTGAAGTTATCAAAGTCAGTAGTACCATATCAGGTGAAAAAACACATATGAAGTCAGGAATTCAAAAAAAAAAATTAAGTACACGAAAGGCAGCAAACACAGTATACAAAATACAGACAGCAGATAAAGTTGTCAAGGGGTCTATGTTTGGGACCCCTGGTTTATGGACTGATGTCCCCACAGTCCTATAAGCGTACCAAACATTTGAACATTTGAGCAGACACTAAACATACCTAATGAGCAGGAGCATTTAAAATTTCTGCCACTGCCAGGACTCGAACCTGGGATCTCCAGCTAACTACGCAGGCGCTATACATGCCTAGTAAGCAGGAGGAATTAAAATTTCTGCCACGGCCGTGATTCGAACCCGGACATCCTCCGTACTAGGTAGGTGCTATAACTGCCTATTAAGCACGAGCAATTAAAATTGCCTCGGCTAGGTATCGATCTCGGAACTTACTACTTACTAGGCAGGCGCGATACTAGTATCAGGAGGAATTAAAATTGCTGGTATTCGGAAAAGGAACCTCGTGCTTAATAGGCAGTCGCTATACATTCGCAATTAGCAGGTATAAAAAAAATTCTGCCACGGATGGGATTCGAACGCAGGAGCCATCTTCTTACTAGGCAGACGCCATACATGCTTAGTAAGAAGGAGAAATTAAAAGTTTTGACACGGCCAGGATTCGAACCCGGGACCTCCTGAATACTTGGCAGGCGCTATACGAGTAATCAGGAGTAATTAAAAATTCTGCTACGGCTGGGTTTCGAACCAGCAACGTCCTGCTTAGAGCTTACTCGTTAGGCCTATACATGCCTAGCAAGCATGAAGAATTAAAATTTCAGCCACAGCCGGCATTCGAACACGGGACCTTCTGTTTATTAGGCACGTGCTATACCTGCCTAATAAGCACGAGTAATTAAAATTTCTGCCACTTCTTGGATTCTATCTCGGGACCTCCTGCTTGCTAGGCAGGCGCTATATCATGTGGCCAGATGACGAAAGTGTCGTCCACGTAACGGAAAAAGCAAGGCAGGGCTTCCTCCTCCAAATTCTCCATGTACAAATATGCGACCACAGGGGAGAGTGGGCTACCCATGGCGCCTCCCTCCGTTTGTTCGTAGTATTCGCCATTGAAAAGAAAATACGTGGAGGTCAAGACTTGCCTAAAAAGTTCGGTGGTCTTCTCGTCAAACTTCTGACCAATCAATTCTAGTGACTCTCGAAGGGGCACCCTCGTAAACAACGAAACGACGTGAAAACTCACCATGATATCTGACTCATCCAGCCTGAAGCTGTCAAGGCGTTTAACAAAATCCACGGATTTACGGGTGTGATGAGGGCATTTCCCCACATAAGGAGTTAATATTCCCGTCAAGTATTCGGCTAACAAACATGTAGGTGCTCTGATGTTACTGACAATGGGACGTAACGGCACCCCATCTTTGTGAGCCTTAGGGAGTCCATAAAGTCTTGGCGGTACCGGACCTTGAGGTAGCAGTTTCTTGGCGACACCCTCCGGTAAATCCGCATCCTTGAGAAGCGCCCTCGTCTTGTTCTCCACCTTCTTTGTGGGGTCAACGCTGATCTTCCGGTAGGAATCGTCATTTAGCAGGCTCTGCATCTTTTCAGTTGATTATCAAATACGCCGGGAGAAACTAAAGAATCACATTAATATTCTTAGTTGTCACAAACATTTACCCAATTTTCCAGAATATGACGCGATTGCAGGTGAGGCAAGACTCTGAGAATACACCTTAAATAATATTTATAATTCATTACCTGTCAACATATTATGATGTATTATTACTTCTTGGAAATTCTGTAAGTGCAGATGTCATAGAGAAGCGAGGTATGGGCAAGGGGCGATGCGGCGTCTGCAGTCATCAGCGTGGCCCTCCAGACGCCTCAGCTGCAGGCTGCTGCTGACACACGCCCACCTCGCGGTCTGGCCAGTTGTGACGGGACGCGTGACGTCATATCGGCCGGTCCTCACCACGAACCGCTACGCCAGGACACGTCTGGTCGCCGGTCGATGCAACGGCGCATCTGGAAGACAGGGGCTGTACCAACTACGTCACATAGTTGCCACGATACTTCTAAAGGAACAGACATTGCTGATGGTCCGATGCTATAAATGTTAAATATACAGATACTAGCTGATCCGGTGCACTTTGTATCACTTACCCCTTAATATAAACCGTATTAATTTAAATCGTATGTATTTTAGACCCAGTAGCTTTATAAAGGCTTCATCAGATAGTCCAAATATCGGCTCGATAGCGGGCGGAAAGAGTGGGCAAATCATGCACACATTTCCAGGATAATGTTCGTGTCACTTTCGTGGAATTTCAGGGAAAGTTTAACCGGTGTTAAAATATGGAAAAATTGCGAGGAAAATTTAGATTTAAAACATGTAAAATAATGACTTGGTTTTTTTCTTCACTCAAGCCTTCCTCTCGCTTTGAACGTCGAATGCGCAAAATTTTATCGCAATCAGATGAATGATATTGATATTTCATTTAAAAAAAATCTCTTTCTATATTTTCTGAATTTTCCAATTTTGCGCGAAACTTTTCCAAATTTTTATTTCATAAGAACGTTACTCTTACTTTGAACGTCAATGTTCAAATTTTTTGTACAGCTTATGGGACTTAACTACGGGGTCATAAGTCCCTAAACTTACAAACTACTTATGAACTACTTACGAACTAGGACGGCACAAATATCCATGCCCGAGGGGGGATTCGAACTCCCGACCGTAGTGGCCGTGCAGACCGTGACTGGAGCACCTCAGTCTCCTCGGCCACCGCGGCCGACTGAACGTCAAATATGCAAAATTTTATCGCATTCTGATGAATGATATTGATATCCCATTGAAAAACGCACTACCAGTTTTTCTCTAATTTTCCAATTTTCCGGTAGATTTTCCAAAAAATTCATTTCACACAAACCTCGACCTGTTGAGCCGTACTCAAGTCATGCTCTTACAACCACGCGGAAATTGATTTTTATTCATAGAAAAAAATCGCTTACAGTTTTCCCTAAATTCTCTTACTTTCCGGGCGACTTTACAAATTTTTCAAAAAAATGTTCAAATGTTTGTAAATCTATCGGACCAAACTGCGTGGTCATCCGTCCATAGCTTACAAACTACTTTAACCTAGGTAAGCTAACCTAAGGACAACACACACAGACACACACACACACACACACACACACACACACACACACACACACACACACACACACACACACACACACCCCTATGCCCCAGGGAGGACTCGAACCTCCACGGCGAGCAACCGCGCGCTCCGCAGCGAGACGCTTTAGACCGCTCGGCTACTCCACCGCGGCTACAAATCTTTATTTGATGTAAACCTTCCTCTTGCTTTCAACATGAAATATACAAAATTTTATCGCAATTGGACGAAAACGTATTGAGAGCTCGCTGGAGTAAAGCTGTTTCAGTTTTTTTCCGATTTTCCTCTTTTAAGGACAACTTTTCCATATTTTATCACCGTTTAAACCTTCCCTGGTCTTATACGAATATTTGAAGACTAAAATTAGCCAAATCGGTTCAGCCGTTCTCGAGTTTTAGCGAGACCAACGGACAGCAATTCATTTTATATATGCTAATTCGCTATTTGTGAGACAAGGACTCGACAAGCGAGAGGCCTGGGTTCGAGTCCCGGCCCGGAACATATTTTCCTATGTTACAAAATGATATACCAACTAAAGAATAGCAGCTAAAGTCGGAAATTCTCGCAAATTGAGAATTAATATCTCTATCCAGAACGAAACTTCCACTCTGCAGCGGAGTGGCGCTGACATTGCCGCGAGTGACCCCGAACACCAACTGCCGGCGTGGCGCAGGGGATAGCGTCACGGACTGCGGAGCAGAAGGTCGCCGGTTCTATCACGTCCACCGGCAAAAATTTATTTCTTTGTAATTGACAATTCCAGAAGGTTCTACAGCTTTCTTATGTTCACTTGTAAATTCTACTTGTTTCTTACGTTAACTGTTCTTCTAATTTCTAGTAAATTCTGTCTGTGTATAAATAGCAGAGCACTCTGCCTGAGAGGCAATCAGTGCTGCGTGTAGGTTGAGTTCGTAATAAACGTGCTTCCAGTACAAGTGCTGTGTTTCGTTGCCTTCGAAGTCAAGCCTACTTCCATTGCAACGCGACATTGTTTGGTGGAGGCGCCGGGTACACTGTGCAACAGCTGCATCACCGTGGCTCCGATTAGGCAACGTAAAAGCCGTCGCTTACACGGACTGGAACCGGAATACAAGGGATACACCGAGTACGTCCTTCCAAGAGTCCGTATCATCAGACGAACTATGGAAACGAAACCAGCAGTAAGCCAGCTACACATCAGGCACCCGTCGGTGTTCTCTGGAGACGCTGGACAGGACCCAAACAAATGGCTAAAAGGGTTCGACCGAGTCGCCAAGTACAACAGGTGGGATCATACGATGTGCTTGGCCAACGTTTATTTCTACCTGGATGGAACAGCCCAGCAATGGTTCGAAAACAACGAAGACAAGTTGAGTGACTGGGAGACGTTCCAGGAGGAACTTAAGAAGACGTTTGGAGACCGCCAGCGACAAATCCGCTCGGCGGAAGAACAACTGAAGAACCGGGCCCAACGACATGGTGAGTCGACACAATCGTAGATACAGAGTGTTTTGGCCCTGTGTAACGTAATCAATACGAACATGACTGAAGCGGACAAAATCACGCACCTGATGAAGGGAATTGCAGAAGATATGTACCAAGCTCTTCTGATAAAAGACGTCGCTACGACAGAAGAGTTCATCAAGTGGTGCCAGCGTATTGAAGAGATGCAACAAAGGAGGGTTGGACGCAAGAAGTATGACAGACTCCCAAATGTAGTCCCTATGGCCGTTGTGGAAGACCAGCAGGACTTGGCTTCTCTCATAAGACAAATCGTGAGAGAAGAATTACAACAGTGCATGGCAGCCGGGACTATTAGACCGAGCGAGCATCAGATTATGGCCATGGATGTGAGCCCTGTAAGTCACGAGGTAGCCGACGCTGCTGAGGACGAGGTATTTCAAACATTAGCTCCTGTCTGCCCCGTCAGTCGCACCCAACGTGAAGAAGGGCGTCGCCCTGCTATGACTTACGCTGCAGCCGCCAAACGGCAGCCCATGAACCGACCGACGCGACCACAGCCAACTCCCCCGGTAACTATGACGCCCCGCAGAAGAACAGACGTCTGGAGGACAGAAGACAACACACCACTGTGTTTCCACTGTGGACGCACTGGACACGTCGTACGCTACTGCAGAGAGAGGAGGCGAGTATTCGATGATTATTTTCTGACGTCAGCCGTCAGAGCAGTTCTATCCAAGGCAGTCACCTGCTGATGAGTTCAGTCGACCTATGGGAAGAAGCCCATCGCCGTACCCTAGACGAGGTCGCTCCCCCACGCGCCGCAGCCGTTCACCGTCGCCGTACAGAGGTACCAGCCGCTCCCCTAGCCGCCGCGCCCAGGAAAACTAAGCGAGGCGACCATCTACGGAGGTGAGGCCGCCGCAGATGAAAATCCTACATGGACGACAGTCGCCAAGATGTCGGGAAATCTCATCGACGTCATAATCGACGGCCAACCTGTCCGTGCACTTGTTGATTCAGGAGCGTCTTTTTCTGTGTTGTCGGATAATTACCGCCGCACACTAAAGGAGACAATGTTCTGTGATACGGGGGCAACTGTGCTGAAGGTCGCGAATGGAAAGTACGTCCATCCAACAGGAACTTGTGTCGCAAGAATAACCATCAACAACAGGACGCAGCCGTTTGAATTTGTCGTGTTAACAGAATGTAGTCACAATGTCATCCTCGGATGGGACTTCCTTCAGGCATCCCAAGCTATCATTGACTGTGGAAGATCTGAGTTGCAAATTGAAGAAGTTGCTCCGCCGGATACACGTAATACAGAATTTTCTGGGAAGCTATTCGTAGTTGACAATGTGACGATACCGCCGTTGACAATGAGAAGAGTTGCAGTCAAAAACACAGATGACTGGTTAAACTGTGAAGTTCTTGTTGATAGTAAAAAGTTTATGAGGCTCACAAAAGAAATTTACATACCAGCGGCTATCATAAGCATTACCGGTGGTCAAGGAGAGATTTGGATCACAAATTGTCGCGAGCAGTTACAACTTATCCCCAAGGGAATGTGTATCGGGACAGCTGAACCAATCCAGGATGGTGAGCTCAACGTCATCACTGAAGACCCATGCCCTGCTGCTAGTACAGACAACACGCTGGAGGAAACAAACATGGAACTGCCAATAGGGCCTGGACTGACCAAGGAACAACGTCAGCGGCTGTTAGGTATACTACGCCAATTTTCGGGTACATTCACACCTCAGCAGGGGAAAAGTCAGACGCAACGGCCCACGATAAAGCACCGTATCAATACTGGGGATCATCCGCCAATTAGCCAGCGTTCGTATAGAGTGTCGCCAGCTGAAAGACGGATAATTCGGGAGGAAGTGGAGAAGATGTTGCGAGATGACATTATTCAACATTCGGAGAGTCCTTGGTCGTCTCCGGTGGTCCTCGTCAAGAAGAAGGATGGCACGTGGCGATTCTGTGTCGACTATCGGTGGCTGAACAGAATCACAAAGAAAGATGTCTACCCACTGCCGCGTATTGATGACACCTTAGACTGCTTGAAAGGAGCTACATACTTCTCAACTATGGACATGCAGACAGGTTACTGGCAAATCGAGGTTGACGAAGCTGACAGGGAGAAGACGGCTTTTATTACTCCTGACGGCCTCTATGAATTTAAAGTAATGCCATTTGGATTATGTAATGCTCCAGCCACATTCGAACGCATGATGGACAACTTGCTTCGACACCTTAAGTGGACGACGTGTCTCTGCTATTTAGATGACATTGTCGTTTTCTCGAAAACATTTGAAGAACATCTGAGACGCCTGTCAACTGTGTTGAAGTGTGTTCAGGCTGCAGGTCTCCGCCTCAATCCAAAGAAGTGCCTTTTCGTCGCCAAAGAGATAAAAATCCTTGGGCACCTAGTCAACGGAGATGGTGTCCGTCCTGATCCAGATAAAGTAAGTGCAGTCACAGAATTTCCAACTCCTCAGCACATTCGTGATGTAAGAAGTTTTCTCGGGCTGTACTCATACTACCGACGTTTCATAAAAGGATTTTGTATCAAGGCACGTCCATTACAAGAACTTCTGCAGGAAGACGCCAAATTTTACTGGGATGAGACAAAAGAAAGAGCTTTACGAGCACTTAAGGAGGCTCTAACTTCCGCACCAGTGCTAGCCTTGTACGACGAGAATGCAGAAACGGAACTTCACACAGACGCCAGTGGCTATGGGATTGGTACAGTGCTTGTACAAGTTCAGGAAGGTGCTGAAAAAGTGACAGCCTGTGTGTCAAGAGTACTCTCAAAGTCCGAGATAAACTGCTCTACAACTGAAAAAGAATGTCTCGCAGTTATCTGGGCTATCAACAAGTTCCGGCCGTATTTATTCGACAAACCATTCACCGTCGTGACATACCACCATTCTTTGTGTTGGCTGACTAGCTTGAAGGATCTATCAGGTCGACTAGCAAGATGGGCACTAAGACTCCAAGAGTAAGATGTCACAGTGGTATTCAAGAACGGGCGCAAACACAAGGATGCCGACTGCCTTTCGAAGAATCCATTAGTGGAACACAACATCATTAATGAAATTTCAGCTCTCACTGAATTAGATGACGCTACAGCTGAACAGAGGGAAGATCCAACACTGTTAAAAATGACAGAGGCCTTGGAGAAATGAGAACCGACCAATGTTGAGTTCCAACTTATAAACGGAACATTGTACAAGATCAACTACGATCCACTGGGTCCCAAATGGCTACTTGTTGTTCCAGCTCATCTCCAGCCAGCTATTCTCAAATATTTCTATGATGCTCCAATATCCGGTCATCTGGGATTCGTGAAGACCCTAGACAGAATCAGACGCAGGTATTACTGGAAAGGTCTCTACCGATCTGTCAAGCACTATGTGAGTCATTGTAAAGAGTGCCAGCGACGGAAGCATGTGCCGCAATTACCTCCAGGACATCTCGTACCTATTCCGCCGGCAGCAACTCCATTCCACCGAGTTGGGATCGATCTTTTAGGGAGGTTCCCGAAGTCGACAACCGGTAACCGTTGGATAATAGTCTGCACTGACTACCTCACACGCTACGCTGTCACCAAACCTGTGCCGACTGCAGAAGCTCCAGAGATCGCAAAATTCCTTGTAGAAGACATTATTTTGAAGCATGGGGCACCACGTGTCATGATATCTGATCGTGGAAAAGTATTCCAGTCAAAACTAGTATCAGAGGTAATGTCACGGTGCAACATTGTCCACAGAATGAGAACTGCATACCATACTCAGACAAATGGTCTTACGGAACGTTTTAACAAGACGTTAGCCGACATGCTGTCGATGTACGTCACGACAAGACACCACAGGCTGTCGATGTTGAGCAGAAGGATTGGGATACAATTCTGCCAGTCGTGACATTTGCTTACAATACCGCAAGACAAGACACCACAGGCTTCACTCCGTTTTTCCTGCTCCATGGCCGTGAAGCTGAGACGACAATGGATACACTGTTCCCGTTCCAACCGGACGACACTCAGGATGACTATGTTAAACAGCTCATCACCAGGGTCGAAGAAGCAAGACAGCTGGCTCGCATACGGACACTGGACGCCCAGGAGAAGGGCCGTCAGCGGTATAACGACAAGCACCGACCTGTTGTGCACAGCCCAGGAGATCTGGTATGGACTTTTACCCCTGTACGGAAGGTTGGACTGTCAGAAAAGTTATTGAAGCGATACTTTGGTCCGTATCGTGTCATACGCCGCCTGTCAGACGTCACATACGAAGTTGAGGATTATGAACCGTCGTCGAAACGTCAAAAACGAAGACATTGTTCACGTCCTGCGCATGAAGCCTTACTACGATCCTGAAGAGCAGGTAGACGACAATGGCTTCTTGTTCAAGGACTTTAAGGACGGTAATGTTCCTGATGAAGCCACGACAGGAACGTCTGTCGTCGATAATCGCGGAGAAGGGAAGGATTCTCTTGAACTGTCATACAGAGGACCCATGACACGGTCAAGATCCAGGACATTGCAGCTGGCTCCACAGCGATCATAACAACGGGTCGCTGTCTCTCCAGGAGAGGGAGCAATGCCGCGAGTGACCCCGAACACCAACTGCCGGCGTGGCGCAGGGCATAGCGTCACGGACTGCGGAGCAGAAGGTCGCCGGTTCAATCCCGTCCACCGGCACAAATTTATTTCTTAGTAATTGACAATTCCAGAAGGTTCTACATCTTTCTTATGTTCACTTGTAAATTCTACTTCTTTCTTATGTTAACTGTTCTTCTAATTTCTGGTAAATTCTGTCTGTGTATAAATAGCAGAGCACTCTGCCTGAGAGGCAGTCAGTGCTGCGTTTATGTTGAGTTCGTAATAAACGTGCTTTCAGTATAAGTGCTGCGTTTAGTTGCCTTCGAAGTCAAGCCTGCTTCCATTGCAACTTTCTGGCAGATTGAAGTTGGCTGCCCCAACTGGGACTCGAACCTTGGACCTTTGCCTTTCGCGGGCAAGCACTCTACCACTGAGCTATCCCGACACGACTCACTGTCCGTTCTCACAACTTCAGTTCTGCCAGTACCTCGCCTCTTACTTTCCAAACTTTCTTCCGGGAGTGCTAGTCTTGAGAGTTCTGCAGGAGAACTTCTGATAAGTTTGGAAAGTATGAGGCGAGGTACTGGCAGAATTGAAGTCGTGAGACGGACCGTGAGTCGTGTCGGGATAGCTCAGTGGCAGTGCTTGCCCGCGAAAGGCAAAGGTCCCAGGTTCGAGTCCCGATTCCTGCACACAACTTTAATCTACCAGGAAGTTTCATATCTGTATATTTAACATTTATGTCTGTTCCTTTAGAACAGAAGTATCATGGTCAATATGACAGCCGAATCAGGCTAAAGGTGGTGTAAGTACGTCTCTCCCCGTCGGGGAAATCACGCTAAATGTGTGCGAGCACCAGTGGAAGTAGACTAGTGTAAAATATTGGAGTTTGGGTCCGGCTAGGGAGCGTGTTCAGGTGGCCGAGTAATTAACGCGACGGCTCGCGATAAGCGGGAGACCCGGGTTTGCGTCCCAGTTCAGTCCAAATTTCCATATCTAACAAAATGATAGACCAATTAAAGCGGTGCAGTTACAGTCAGAAACCATCGCAAACTGTGAATTAATATAATGTATATACGTCAGATATACTGTACACCACAGGCGACACGACAAGAAAAAGTCATCGTGCGAGACAACATGCGTAAGAAGGTGTTTGCTGTCAGGTGGCAGCTAGACCACGATGCAGAGATTTGTGCAAAGTTCACTACTTGCTCAGGGGGCACAAAGAATAGCCTACCGCAGGAACTGACATGTGTCGCAATATCAGACATCGCCTACGAAGAGGAGACGACAGTAATGATCATCACGCGATGTTAAGGAAGAAAGCAGTCCACACGGGCCATAGCAAGGAGGCAGGAAAAGGCTATTCAGTAAATGATCAGTTGACATCCACTTGCTGGCCGCGGTGGCCGAGGGGATTGAGGCGCTCCAGTCACGGTCTGCACGGCCACTACGGTCGGGGCTTCGAATCCCCCCTTGGGCATGAATATTTGTGCCGTCCTTAGTCTTAGCTAGTTCACAAGTAGTTTGTAAGCTTAGGGACTGATGACCCCTTAGTTAAGTCCCATAAGTGCTACAAACATTTGAACATTTGACATCCACTTCAATTGCGACGACGATCCCCCTAAAATAGTGGTATCCTATCTGTTTGCCTCAAGTGTGTAAAATAAAATGTTTGTTAAGCTTATGAGACTTAACTACAGGGTCATCAGTCCCTAAACTTACAAACTACTTATTAATTACCTTATACTAAGGACGGCACAAATATCCATGCCCGAGGGGGGATTCGAACCCCCGACCGTAGTGGTCGTGCAGACCGTGACTGGAGCGCCTCAGTCCCCTCGGCCACCGCGGCTGGCGCCTCAAGTGTGTGTGTGTGTGTGTGTGTGTGTGTGTGTGTGTGTGTGTGTGTGTGTGGTTAAATGCTATCATCATCGAACTCTGTTAAGACTTGAGTCTACTGCTATTATTTGCATGGATATGTGACAAGAACATTCTCACTCTTCGTCACTAAAAGAAATAATTTTCGAATAATTCAAATTGAATTGCTTTACAATATCTTTTGTGTTTCATTTGCTCATTGCATATTTTGTGAACCTACATTCTGCCTTCTACTTTATTAATAATATATTGGATATTGCTTTGTGATCTGATACATCTTGGCACTAAGTTATTATTGCTGATTTAGATGGGCCTTACTTATAATCTTTACTTTTATGTCTCACTTTCGAAATCAATGTTCGGAGAAAAGTCTCTTTGAAAAAACACTCTAAGTTAGTGATTTGTCATTTACTGTTAGATATACCTTTTTCATTTGTGGTTGTTTGTAATATTCATGTGAAGTGTGTTTTATTATTATTATTATTATTATTATTATTATTATTATTATTATTTGTGTAATGCTTCACTGTGAATGAGTGATCATTTAAATTCGTAGTTCTGGCACTTTCACCTATATTTCCTTTTAAATTATAAATGTTTGGTTTTCATAGCCTGGGACACTGCTTCCTGTTGCATCTAATTTTAAGAATTGAAAACTATACGAGTAACACTCATCATTCCATGATCATAAACACAGCTTAGCTAAATGATAGTTGTCTGTGCTGTATCATATACAATCTTTTATTTACGTACATCGCTTCTGTAACATCACTACTTGCATTGTTTGCCTATGCTGTATTTTTCACACTTTGCTCCAATTATTGATGTGAACCCTGTTTTTTTATTTTTTTTATTTTTATTTTTCACGCCATTTCGTTTTATTTTAAACAAAAGCCTGCTGGATAATGTCCTAGCTTGGCAAGAACACTCCCTACTGTTCTATTATGCCGCGGATCCGCGTATATGCAGTGTAGGTGCGTATCCACGCATGTGCAGAAAGCGCTATTTCCAGCGGGCTTTCTGGTATATGCTTCATCTGTAGGTAGCAGACAACCGGTGTGTTCTGCTGCCCTTCGGGTACGAGCTGTTCAACACATTTTCGGTGAAGCCATCAACGACACAGCAAATGTGCAGAATTAACTGCGCCAGCCACGTGTAAAATATTGAATATGGATAATAATTTGTGTTTACCAGCATAACATAAATATCACTTACGAATATAATTCTGTATAGGCCTAATCATGCACTTCAATGTCACGTGCAGAGTATTTATGTAGATGTAGATCATAACCTGATTTCATGCTTGCTCAACTGAAAGGTCTGCGAGAACCCATTTATAACATTTCTATACACGCTACGTCACCTTTACTCGTCCTGTTGCATCTGAATTCTTCAGTGTGTTCTTAAGACATGGGAAAACAAAGATCGATCAGTTGAATGTGATACAATCAGCCGCAATTCAACACATTAACTATATTCATTTTAAGTCTATGCCCGCCTACATTTTGATATTTATGTTCTCTGTACTTCCTATACCTCCCACCTCTGTTAATTATGATTGTGGTAATCGTCCTCCTTTACCATTCCTACCCTCGTATAATGACAGGAAGAGTGAATGCACATGTATAGTAGATTTTCTCATGGTCTAGTGAAGAGTGAAACAGCTTGTCTGTTACTTGGCAGTTTAGCCAACCTTTTGTTAGCTTGGCGATGGGAAAAGAGGTTTCGTTCCCCTCTGGTCGAAGTTGACAGGGTGTGGTTTATATGTCTGTGAGCTATTTCCGGCGGTGATTATGAAGGCGCTGGTTTTGGGAAGGATTTTGGTTGTTGGTCCTGGGAGACGGAGGTGATAGGCTGCCTCAGAGAGCTCTCATAGTCGTGAGTATTCGTGCGTATATCTTTTAATTTTATTCTTTCTCTTGTTTTTGTTAGGATGAATGTACTGAGCGTGTGTTTCCTTCTATTGGCCTGTTCCAATTTCCCCTTTATATTTCGATAATTTATGAGCCATTGTGTATTAACATCACTTTAGCAGTATAGCAAGGCACCAGCAATTTTTATTCGCTCATAATATGATCAGATTGTAACACCATATTGTAACAAATGTTCAGTCAGTCAAAATTAAACTGTTGAATCAATTTTAGTAGCTAGTATATACACTATGGCCATTAAAATTGCTACACCAAGAAGAAATGAAGATGATAAATGGGTTTTCATTGGACAAATATATTATACTAGAACTGACATGTGATTACATTTTCACGTAATTTGGGTGCATAGATCCTGAGAAATCAGTACCCAAAACAACCAACTCTGGCCGCAGTAACGGCCTTGATACGCCTGGCCATTGAGTCAAAAAGAGCTTGGATGGCGTATACGGGTACGCATACCCATGCAGCTTCAACACGATACCACAGTTCATCAAGACTAGTGACTGGCGTATTTTGACGAGCCAGTTGCTCGTTTATGACGTAATATCTCCTGAGCTATGAGTCATGCTCTTTTGTTTTTGGGTTAGGAACCTTCGTGAGCGTATGGTGAACAGTTCACCAAAGTTTCATTGCAATCGAATGAATGGATTATGAACACATAGAGGATATATATATATATATATATATATATATATATATATATATATATATATATATATGGCACGGTAGGTTTCAGTATATGTAACTGTTACCAAATATTTTCGACGAGCTTGATTCAGTCATTATACCACAGGAGTAATCTCATAATATATCACCCCCATTCATTTTTATGGATATTAAGGGATCTCAACGGATAGCCTTCACCACAAGAGTAGAGTAATAATTTGTATCAGCCTGAGATAAAACTTCAGTTCATTAATGTGTATAATCATAACGAAATTCCAAGCTTCCTGCACAAGAGGAACGTTAATTTAAACATCCGTTTGTATTAATATCACATAAGACGTATAGTTTAGTCCACAACTCTGTGTAATGGTAACGTCATTTCTTGGAACCTACGTAAGATAACAATTAATAGCATAATAAATACGAACCTAAACTTCTTAGCAGATAAAAATGAGTAAGATTAGCAAAATAGCGAGATGAGAGAGGCAGGCGAAGCAATGGCTGGATAGGGACTGTGATGGAGCAGGTGGAGGAACCACAGGTCGCTGTTCGTCTTCTCCAGGCACCCATGGAGGAGCTGATGATGGCCCAGAAGAGGAGCAGCAACGGTCCTGGAGTCAGCACAGACGCCGGAGGCCTCAGGCGGGATAGAACAGCCTCCAAGAAGCGATTAGATGGCGCAACGAAAGTGCCACCCGAAGGTCCTGGGGACGGCCATTGTTGAGGAGGTGTCACAAGGAATGTGAAGAAGCGTGCGGGACTGTCGACCGTGCGCTAGTTCAGCCGGGCTCTCACTTGCGATAGGAGTCGTGGGGTAGGTGCATGAAGAAAGGCTGAGCACCTTATCAACTGACCGGTCCGCAGACTACTTCGCCATCTTGAGCCTTCAACGTCCAGCCCAAGCCCACCGACCCCCTACTGATGTTAGAATCGGTGACCACCATCCAAGTACTAACCAAGAAATGTTCAGATGTTTGTAAAGTTATGGGACCTAACTGCAATGGTGATTTGTCCCTAAACTTAAAAACTACTTTAATTTATCCTAAGAACAACACACACACTCCTGGACGAGAGAGGAATCGATCCTCCGACGTGAAACAGCCGCACGCACCGTAGCAAGGTGACATAGTGCGCACAGCTATTCCGCCGCGGATACCCAAAAAAAGGTCCAGAAAAATCTACGTGGGTGTGTTACCAGGGGCACACTGTGGCTACTTCTGTCATAGCGGTGATGAGGCAATCCAGAAAACGAGTTGGCTAGGGGCCTACATGGATGCGATGCCCTATTGAGAACCAAGAGGGCTATGAGCTGAATGCAGCAAAACCATGAAACAAGGATTCCTGGTAGCCTTGACTCGGAGGAGGACACCACGGGCCAATGTGAGCTGGTGGCGAATAGAGTAATAGAGATGGAAATCTTCCTATGATCGGGGGACAGAAAAGTAGGCCAACCCCGTAGGACGCGGGAGCAGACCTCATGCAGGAGGACGTCAGCAGCTACCACCCTGTTAGACGTCACACGGAACCCCGCGAATGTCATCATAGGTCTGAAAGATCGGAAGTGTCGAAGGTGGAGTCAGCTGCATGTTGCAGGTGGGACAGACACTCAGCATTGGCATGAAGGGTGGTGGAACAGAAGCGTAACTGATAGCGGAACTGGAACAGTACTGCAGGCAGTGCGTTTTAGTGAGAAACATGGCTGAAAGGTAAAAGATAGCTTGCAGAGGTTTGTAGTTCATTATCAGATGAAAAGATGTTTTATACAGAAGAGAAGAAACTTGGTCAATGCAAACACGATGACGAGTGCTTCCTTTTCAGTCTTTCAATATTTCATTGTGCCTCCGTGACAGTCTTAAAAGGCAGTGGGGCACTCTGAGCTGTCTGGGAGACGATGAGTTAGCACGGCACCTACACCGTAATCAGATTCGTCCGTGGCCACAAGGGGAGACAAGGAAAGCATGTGTGGAATCAAACACCGACCCGATTGCAGCTGCTGTTTGAGAGCGAGGAATGCCAACGCATAAGCCACTATCCAATTAAACGGGGTATTCTTCTTACAAAACAAAATGAGGGACATGAGGTCTGTGCACCGGAGGCAATGAACTTGCGGTAGTAGGAAAATTTGCCAAGGGAAAGTCTTGAACTGGTGAATATCGGAGGTTTGTAATAGTGTTGAGATAGGAGAGAGATGGAGAGATGCTATCCCAGGAGATAACAGGGCCTAAATAAGATACCTATGGCTGGAAGAAAGAGAACTTAGGAAAATTGCATTTGAGACCTACATCCTGCAGACTCTGTAACAGGTAGCAGAGATTGAAGAGTTATTAGCAAGGAGAGGAACCAGTGACACAATTCGTCTTGGTAATTGAGGCACCCCGAATTACCGTGTAGCAGCTGCTCCAGGTACCTCTGAAAAATGCCTGGAGCATTCGAAATACCAAACATAACGCGATATAATTAGAGGCATATTGATGACTGACAGCTGCTGGGAAGGTTCCTCCAAGGTAATTAGGTGGTATGTCTCAGCCAGATCTATCTTGGACAAAAAATAAACCTAGCCACCAGATAATTTTGACAAGATGTCATCAAAACGGAGAAGGGGACGGTCCTCCTCCAGGAGCTGCAGAGATATAGACAATCAGTGAGCTTCTTCACGTTGACCAGAGAAGTGCCGCACTGGCTGTAGCGCAGCAGTGAGATGATACCTTCGGCTTGAAGACGTCCGATTTCTCTTGGAACGGCCGCTGGAGAGTCACCTGAAAGACTGGCACGGCAGTAGCGCTGGCGCGCTGAAGACTTTATCATGAGGGAGGCCAAGAAGTACTTTGCACAGCTGTCACTCGGCGATAAGAGGTCTTGGAACTCGCGGCAGAGGGCGTCGATACTGGGAAACAGCAGTTGGGGAAAACCAAATGAACTTGATCGTCAATAGGAAAGCTGAAAGAAAGAAAGGCGTCCAAGCCAAAGAGGTTCTCAGAGGCTGAGTCGTCCACCACCAAGAACGTGACATGGTGTTGCAGTGACTTGTAGCTGACGGTGGCCGTGAATTGGCCCAGCAACGCAATCTCATGTTTGTAGTAGGTGACTGAGAAGCAGTGACGGACTAATGCTTCTTTTTTTCTTTGTGTGTGTGTGTGTGTGTGTGTGTGTGTGTGCGCGCCATCGCTCTGGGGCCTCCAAATCTCATAAGCTATTTTTTTTCACACTGTCGCGTGCCTCTCGTCCTGGGGGCCTCCAAACCTCAAACGTTACTTTTTTATAGTGATACATGTATTTCCAACTCGACGGGGGTCTCATTTTGTTTCGCCGCCGCCCTGGGCCTCCGACAGACTTAGTCCGCCACTGTCGAGAATGCGTGGGGTAGGCGTCAGAGCTGGGGCGCCGATATTTATTTATGAGTAGTAGTTGATGAGGAAACCAGCTGCCCTCATGTCGACCAACATCTGCAGAGGACGGCCCTTGACTGTGGTGGCGATCATCACGTGAGGCATAGGGATGGAGAAGGTGGGATGCTGGTGATTTGCGTATCGAAGCCAGATGAAATTGAGAGGTGCAATGGGAGCAGTTGGCTCAACGGTCTGAGCAGGTACCCCGGTCGCGTTTCACGTATCAAGCAGGGCAGGATGCAAGTCACTGAGGATGAGGGAAAACACAGTCGGTGGATGCAGGTGACCTGATGTCTGCGGGGTGCAGGAGAGGAGGTAACACTGTCTCGTGAAGGCCTGACACTTCAGCATAGGAGTCCAGGCAAACTTAAAAGATTGGTCTATGATTTGCTCCAGTTCTGGGGCATCGTGGTAGAAAGCAGCGTCCGGAGCAGCTTGGATTAAGTGATAAGAAACCATGTCGTTGGGGTAGGATTCCTTGGACACCAGTATGGTAAACTATCATCGCTGACTGAGCCACTGTCACTCAGATGCCCCCCTGGCGGTACGATTGGTCTGGCTTCTTTCGACACTGTTAAAATATCTAATCTGACAACAAAACATGGAAGCGGGGAATATAGTAAGCTGTACTTGTCCCAAATATTTTACAAAAAGTAAGCACTTCCGGATGTCGAGGGTGCAGCTTCGACAGCAGAACATAAACGAGTGAGTGCAGGAAAGAAAGTAAGACCGCTGGCCGGCGTCGTGGGTTACGTAACGAATGTGAAAACGCTGCTTTATACGTTCTCCATACGTTCCCCAGTCTTGAAAACCCTCATTTATAGCAGGGAACGGTGATGGGGCAGCATCTGGAGTAGTTCCAGAATTTGTGTCACCGAATGTTGAATTAACTATCGTAGCGCTGCAAACTGTTGGAAACGTCCTTCAAGAAATTGCTGTAGCCCCAGGTTTGCTTCCTGTCCTTGCACAATGTACAGCGGTACGTATCCACAAACTCATCGCTACTGAAAGAAGACACTCATTCTTTAAAAACGTTTATTTATAAGTCCAACAACTACCATTGACAAGTCCACTTCAAATCAAACAGTCCATTGACATATTCTAAGATCTTAATCCAGTAGAACTGAAGTCCATACTCCAGAATCGCCATGAATGTATGGCAGACGTCTTCTTGAGCGACGTCTTCTTCGGAGACTCCATGAAGTACTTCGAGTTATGGATTACACCGTCCCCATCATCACTAGAACTGTCCATCATACGGGTAATTATTGGAGGAAATTACCAACACCGTTTTGTAGCTCCCTGTTGGAAGTTACGAGCTGAGTGAAGGAAAATCGCGCCCGCGACGAGTGCCAATCGTCCCGTGTGCGGACGGCCGTCGCTGGCATCGCGAGGTTCGCACGAGACGCGAGCGACGGACGAGACGCGAGTCGCTCCCACAACGAGTGAGAAACGACCCGCGTGCCTACGGCCTTAGACTTCTACTTCTGGGGTCATTTGAAGGCCATTTTGTGTGCCACACCTATTCAAAACCCGGAAAAAATGCGTCACCGCAAGAGCAAAGTTATCAGCAGATACGACAGGCGCCTGGAATATGGAAACGAGTGAGGCAGACAATGATGCGGTGCGTAGACATCTGCATTACAGCTCGTCGCAGTCGTTTTGAACAATTTCTGTGGAAAACTGTATGGAGTAAATTACACTGAATTAACACAGACCACCAATTTGCATAGTGAAGTGGTCTGTAACACGGTAACGAACGCAAATAAACCATGCGTTGACAGCACATGTTCTGTTTGTTTTCACGTCCTCTAATGAATGTCCGGAACTTTTCCACATATTTAGTTACACCCTGTATACTGAACACTAGGGGTGAAAGACTGCAGTCTTGTCTTACATCCTTTTTAATCAGAACACTTCCTTCTTAATCTTCTTGTCATAGTCTTCCCTCTTAATTGGCCCACTTTAGGTTACGGTAGTAACACTAAAAGTGGGCCTTTGCGATCGTCTTTTGACAGCTCGAAATTTAAATGAAAATAATGGATTAACTATTCATTTGACACGAAAATTGAATAACATAATTTGTAGAGGAGAAAATTCTCTACAACTTTGCTCTGTTATGTGTTTTTCATATCTCGTAGCGTTTCAAAGATATTTGCAAAAATAAAGGCGATTTTGGGATGTATGTCTGTCTGTCTGTCCGTCCGTCCGTAACGTGTTCCCTGTTGTTAAGACGAACCGTTCAATCGATCACCACCAAATTTTAGACATGATTGTAGGCCGCCAGAGACCGGAACCTCACTTTTTCAAATTTTACGGACAAACAATACGGCATTAATACCTAAAAAGCCATTTGTAATATAATTGTAATTGCAAACGAACTGTTCATCTGTTACGAAAATTGAATAACCTAATTGGTAGAGGAGAAAATTCTCTACAACGTAGTTCCCTTATGTTTTTTCATATCTCGTATCGTTTGAGACATATTTGCAAAAAATAACGGAGATTTGACACCCTCCATTGAATTAACGAAAACCAGCCGTTAGGAGATGTCACGTGACATTCCTCACGCAGAACTCTCTGTGGCATACGCCATCTTGCGCGTATTTGATGATTTTCTTATTGTAACTTACACGTTGTCATTTCAAAGCAATGGCGCACTGAAGAATTAACAAAAACACATCGTTCTTCGTACGATAAATGATAATATAGTGTCTACAAATGCCATATTAGCATCAGTTAACAACGGCCATCAATAGTATGAGATTATAGGACTCATCTTCTGATTGATAGCCGTAACGTAGTGGGCAAGGCCTTTGACCCTGATACCAAAGGTTGGTGGTTCGAAACCCATCACTACATAAAACGTTTTTCCTAAAAGGGTTTCAGACTCTCTTATTAATTAATTTTTTATTATTTAGATTATTATTTTAGTCCAAAATGTTTGCAAAAACTTATAAAACTACAAAACTAAAGTGGGCCATAAAACACGTCAGTGCGATTTTTATATTGTTATTGTAACTCTGTTCCTATCTGGTTTGATATTTCATGTTTTATTTCCTACGTATGATTCAATGTTTCACTATGATTAATGTCATTAAATGCAGGCCCCATTTAGTAAGACAGTAAGGCGTTAATTTATTTTGGGCATGTTTCGTTGCAAGCCTTGTTGGCCGCATCTGTTGTAAATTTAGGCAACTTGTGCCGCTCAGTCATTGCAATTTATCTGATTTACAGCTTCAAGATGTAGGGGCCTGTTGTTATAATTGTTAAATAAATCTTGTTGTGCAAACAGAGAAATGATCCTTGGCCCAACCTTCCATGCTTTCACAGTAGTGGGTACCATGAACTACTTAGTTTTAGTTTTTTTTTATTAATTTGCTGTTCTTTTGAATAAGGTTTTACCGGTTTAGCTGCATTTTAACACACAACAGTCCACCTCGTGAACAAGCAGAAATACAAATCTTCCAGTTACTTCATTAATACGATCAATTGTTTAAATACATTATATCAAATAACCTTGTTAATGAAGTACATATTCAAATTTTGTGTTCGCTTCATTAAACCAAGTTGCGGCGGGCGGCCGAGCGCATTGAGGCGTAAAGCTGCGATGCGCGAAGTCGTTCCCCGTCGGGGGTTCGAATCCCCCTCCGGCATGGATGTTTGTGCTCTCTTTAGTATAAGGTAGTTCATAAGTAGTTTGTAAGTTTAGGGACCGATGACCCCGCAGTTAAGTGCCATAAGCTTCCCAAACATTTCAACACCAAAATTACAACAATGAAAAGACTCAGGCCAGGCAAAACATGCCCGTAAAGACTGGGGAATTCCAGTATTTTAAAAGACATGTACACTTGATATCGACCCCGACTCAATATTTCAACACTCGAGATAAATTTAGAGTAAAATATATTTTTCCTACATACGTAAAGAGTTTACAGGAATTACATATTCTTTTCTACGAGGAGTCGGCAAGCTATCATATTACGACAGCTTCTCATGTGCGCGCGTTTTCTGATCACATAAACACCTCTTTCTACCAAGCCTATTATGCGGGTATTCACCTTATTGCAAGCAAGAAATACATAGAAGGCCCAACGTGATAGACCTGTAGCACCGTCAAGTTCAATAAAAATCACAGAAGGGCAGGTTACAAAATTTTCAGTCAGTTACAAACATTTAAACTCTCACGCCCTACCGGTCAAGGCCATTGAGCATAAGCTGGAGGTACACAAGAAGAACTGCCACTCAAAATCGTGAAATCCAAGTGTTGAGGCACGTAACGCCTGTAACAACACACTCAAAGAACAGGCCCTCTTTAAACTACACCAGAGGCTTGAAATAATCAACAACTACACAATAAAACGTAGCAGTTTTCCAGAAACAAGGGTGACTATGGAAGGCAGAGAGATGTCTTGGCTGAAAGCTTCCTACTCTTTACGTGGTGTGTACGTGTAGCTACAGCAGTCCGCTATGAACAAATGGGATAACACATGAGTTACTGACCACCCTATGAAATGACTTACCACAGTATAAAAGAATTAATCAAGAAGTAACAACACTGTCCCTCGCAGATCTTCCAACGCAAAACGTACGAGATAGAGACAAAACAACAGGAAAACAATGCACGCCTTTGAATACACCCACGAACCGGAGTAGCTACGGCAACGTGGACGGCCCCAATGTAGAAGGAACTGTTGAAATACTTAGATGCCCAAAGGGCCAACGAAAAATATGTAGAAGCAACGTAAAAATCATGGATGTCATTTAGAGTCAGTTTTTCAGAAGATGCAATTTAAAGTTTGAAACGCTTTGTGACGAAAGCTTGGGTATGTAGTGTGAAATTATGTCCACTTGTAGTTAGAGTATTTTATTGTCTCATATTCTTAACAAATTACATAATGTTTATTTTAGTATTATGGTCGTTATGTCCAATTTTCAATTATTGGTACGTACTGTTATGGGAAACAATGATGAATGTCAAATATGTTACACTGAAAATTTCGGTGTAACAAATCTGGCATTCGTCATCTCTTTAATGTCTTTAGTTCTCACTGTTGGACTGAATGCTTTGCTTTTTCCTATCACTTGCTCTTTGTCTTTTCATTTCACAAAATGGCAGTTTCGTGTAGTAACCCCTAGTTGCTGGGCCATAAAACTGCATCAATTGCTGGAGGTCCCTAAACTTCTCAAGTGAGAGTGGAATGAGATCTGTAACAGAGCGTAAAGGACATTATTCTCTTCATAACTGCACACATTGATTTCAAAGCATTTTAATCTCTTCCACTTACAGACTGGGCCGGCCTCGTGAGATGATAAACGCAATTTCTCCATAACGTCAAACATTCTGCCGTAGCTTTTTCTTATTATCGTCTTGCAAATAAACAACACAGAAATACCACTGCAATTACGACGACGTATAAAGTACGAATTGAATCCATGGAATAATACTTATCAAACCAAAAGACTGAGAACAATAAAAGCAGCGTTGCCAACAGAATTTGCAAGTAATACAGAATACAATAAACAGATTCGGAAACATATGAGAATGACACTCATAATGTTTCCCTATGCCAAAATTGACATCTAGCGTTGTTTCCGTTCATAGGTAATTTTCAGATCATTACTACTCAGCTAGTGTCAGCGTTCTCGTCATATAACGCAGTATGTGCATTCTACTTGTCTTCATCTATGCTTTGCCACTTCTAACTCCTTTTCGATAAAAATGTGGCATCCATCATTTTTACCGTTGCCTCTTCGTGTATAAATAGCGACAAACAGTGCAATAACTTTGCAAACAGCAACACGGCCTATTTAGGTGCCAAATACGTGAAAGTAAATCAATGCCTAACCAACTAGAAGCACTTGCAACTCCAGAGGAAACGGTGCCAGAAGGAAAGCAACGCCGCCTGAAAACTCCACACCTCTTAGGAAACCACACCAGGCTTAATACTTAACTCCAGTATTTGTGCCGATCCCGACAGCACCCCTAGCAAGAACTCCCAGTTCGAGTCAATGACATGCTCGATCCGCTAGCAGGCATTAAATCAGAACCAAAGACCTTGTAAAAATAACTAGACTCCCATGCACGCATGGCGCAGCGTTCTTACGACGTCAGCCACGAGCGCCCTCTGTTACAACTCTGCTCGCGGCCACCACTGAACGACATCGTTCACTTGGGACTGAGATAGGAACCAGTTAACACTTCGGAATCAGATAGGCACCAGTGAAGACTTGGCTATCGGATAGGCAGGCCTCTAGATCAACTATGTATCATCATTCTGCAGTACTGAGCTATGTAAAAGTTAAGTATTGTATAAATTCTGTGCAATATATATCTCGTTCTAATTTACTCTAGTGTTTCTAGTTTCTGCTGTCCCACTGGCTGCTCCCTTCCGTACCTGCACAAGCGTGCTACCTTTATTCCTGTGTCGGTCTTTCGACTCGACCACCGACACCTACCACGGAAACGAGACACAAAAGCGGCGACGAAGCTGGGACAAAAAAGTGGCGACGAGGAGTGATAGACGAACCTTGGACCAGCAGCTAGACAGCAGCAGTCGGAGCATACAGAAATTGCTCCCGCCCACCCACCCTTATTATAAGAATTTTGGGGGAAGATATTTTGTTACATGTTTTGTGGACTTTTTTGTTGCAGAGCGAGCCCTCCTTTCATATTGCATTTGTGTTTTGTTATAAGTTACTTGTATACGCGGCGCCTAATCGGTCAGCATGGCCACTACCCCGAACCCAAACTTAATGGAAATTATTCAGTTACAGACGGCGCAAATCACTCAACTACTGCAGGCCGTGTCGCAGTTGACGGCACAGGCTGCTCACCAACAACAACAGCCGTCACATCAGCAGCCCACACCTGCCGCTGCACCGCTTCCTACATTTCGCCAGTACAACGAACGTGAGGAAGAATGGAGCGACTATTTCGCACAGTTTCAAGAACTCGTCGCGGCTCATCAAATTACAGGTCAGAGAGTGAAGAACCTTTTCTTATCGACTGTGGGCCCCCAGACCTTCGTATTATTGCAAAAACTTTTCCCTCATGCATCTCCTCGTGATGTAGACTTTGAACAAATTGTAGATGCACTGGATGCTCATTATGAGAGAAAAGTTCTAGTAGCCGCTGCACGGTACCGATTTTTCAGACATAAAAAATTACCTGAGCAGTCACACCAGGAATGGATCACTGAATTGAAGGGCTTAACCTGCAAATGTAAATTTACTTGCTCTTGTGGACTTTCTTATAGTGACGTGATGTTAAGAGATGCAATTACGCAGAACATTCAGGACCCCAGAATTAGGGCAGCAATTCTAAAACAGTCTGACCCCTCATTAGACAGTGTACTGCAGCTTATAGAAGCGCATGATACTTTTGACTTAGCCGATGTAGAAATGCAAAGCCACAGTGTAAATTCAATGCGCCGCAACGGACGCTTTCCTAGCCGTAGTTCTCAGTGTAGCACTAGTGATTCTTATTTTTCTACCTGCCGTGCTGAACAGACAGTGAACAGTAGCCAGTGTAAAAGTGCGACACAAAGGTCGCTCCGTCGTGTTAGAAACAGTAATGTGAATAACGGGCGCCAACGTTCATTTCAGAAAAATGTTCGTAAGTCTTGCCCTCAGTGTGTATCTCGCCACAAGCGTACGCAATGCCCTAATCGCAACGCAACCTGTTATCAATGTGGCAAATCGGGACATGTACAGTCCGTGTGTATGCAAAATAAAAATTCAAAGGACACTAACGGCAGAAACAGTGCTTCGCAAAATGCGAGAACAGTGCATGCTGTCAATGTCATAGACGCTGTGGAATTGAACAGTGCTTCTGTTGGTTTTCAAATGAAAGTACAATTTTCTCCACCTACGTCTAAACTATGTAGTGAGCCACGCCACAAGCGTCGTCGAGCGCGTAAAACTGTGCAACGGAAAAGGGTTCGGGACAAGCATAATGACTTTGTACAGTGCAATCCTGTAGTGAACTTAGTGCCTTCTGCAACTTCTCCTTGTAAAAGTGCCCAGTACTGTGTAGCTAGTGACAGTAGACTTAGTGTAGCTACTCAAAACTTTAGTGCAGTAGTTAGTGAATCTGGAGTAGCTTCACAAGCTTGCGCGGACGCCGATCCGGCGGTAGTGCCATCTAGTGACAGTGATATTAATCTATGTGCCGATCCTGCGCCGCTTCCTTCACTAAGCAGCCGGCGCATGCGCAAGCGCATCAAACAAGCCGTAGCAGACGTTGCCCACATTCGCGCACCTGTCGAGCGCCACAAGCAAAATATGTTTGTGACTCTTTCCATTGATAATAAGACTGTGCAATTTCAGCTTGATACTGGTTCCGCTGTCACATTAATAAATAAAGATACTTATGAACTTCTGGGTTCGCCAAAATTGTCGCTGTCTAAACAAGTGTTAAGAGCTTATACAGGTCAAAATATTCCCGTGCTAGGAACTTGTAGCCTGCCCGCCTCTTTTCAAGGTGTAACAAAAACAGTTGCTTTTGTAGGTCTTCGGGCCAAATCTACACAGAACATTTTTGGACTAGATGCTTTTGACTTGTTTGGTTTATCAATTCGAAGAGATGTGCTTCAAATTTCGACAGTAGTGCCTCAGGACAAAATCAATGCATTGTGTGAAAAATATACTGATTTGTTTTTGCCAGAACTAGGTTGTGCAAAAGACTTCGTGGCACATGTAACTTTAAAAGAACCTGCAGTGCCAAAATTTCGTAAAGCTAGACCAGTGCCTATCGCAATGCGTGATACAGTTGCCGAAGAACTTAAACGTTGGCAAGATAGTGGGGTGATTTCTCCTGTTTCTGCGAGTCAGTGGGCCTCGCCTATAGTAATTATACCCAAGCCGTCAGGAAAACTTCGTGTCTGTGCGGACTTTAAATCAACAGTGAACAGTCAAACAATTGTAGACACTTACCCCCTGCCCAGACCTGAGGAACTGATGGACAAATTAGGACAGTCTCGCATCTTTTCCAAGATTGATTTAGCAGAGGCATACTTACAAATTCCGCTTGATGACGAGTCAAAAAAGTTTTTCGTCATTAATACTCACATGGGCCTTTTTCAATTTCAACGCCTTCCCTTTGGCAGTTCTTCCGCCCCCGCTATTTTTCAGCGCTTTTTGGAACAGCTGACAGTTTCTGTACCGTGTTGCTCGAACTACTTAGATGATATTGTGGTATCCGGTCGTACAGTTTAAGAACAATTAGCAAACCTGGAGTGCATTTTCAAAGTTTTGACTGCAGCAGGTCTACGTTGTAATAAAGCAAAGTGTTCGTTTTTTCAGACTGAAATAGAGTACCTAGGCCATGTGATTAATGCCCAAGGAATTCATCCCTTACAGTCACATCTTCGAGCAATCAAAGACTTGCCTCCTCCTAAGAATGTCCACGAATTGCAAGCTGTAATGGGAAAGCTTAACTATTATTTCAGATTTATTCCCAATGCCTCTCAGATTGCAGCTCCACTGCATCACTTACGTAGGAAGAATGTTCCTTTTGTATGGTATAACGATTGCCAAGTTGCTTTTAACAAATTAAAGTCTTCACTACTCAGTGATGCAGTTGATGCCTCGTCGTATGGTCTGGGTGCAGTATTGTCGCATCGTATTGGATGTCACGATCGTCCTATTGCCTTTGCATCCAAGCTACTGACGCCGACGCAACAGAATTACAGTCAGATAGAAAAGGAGGCCTTAGCAATCATTTACGGCGTCACAAAGTTTCATAATTATCTCTATGGCAGAAAATTCTATTTGTTGACAGACCACAAGCCTATCACGTCGTTGTTTTCACCCACAAAGCCATTTCCGCCACGAACGGCACAAAAGCTTCAGAGATGGTCCTTGATACTTTCTAATTATCAGTATGACATTTTGTACAGACCTACCACTAAACATGCCAACGCGGACACACTTTCCCGACTTCCGGTTGGCCAGGATGTGTCGTTTGATTCTTCAGAAATGGCATGTTGTCAGATAGACTCCAGAGATGCTTCCGCTGTCACAGACTTCCCTTTGAACTCTCGTTGGGTTGCACAGGAAACAGCTGCGGATGTAGACCTAAGTGTGGTAGCACGTTTTATTCGCTCAGGTTGGCCTACCAGAGCCAAAGACATTCAACGGCCACTGGTTCGACGTTATTTTGCACAACGTCATGCATTATCTTTACGTCAGGGTGTACTGTTGTTCCATACGGACAACGACCAAACAAGAGTGATTGTTCCTCGTTCCTTGCAACGAGAAGTGTTACGCCTCCTGCATCAAGGACATTGGGGTATTGTTAGGACAAAGCAACTGGCCAGACGTCATTGTACCTGGGTTGGTATGGACGCTCAGATAGAGCGCATGACGTCACAGTGTACAGTTTTTTGCGGAGCATCAGGCGGCTCCTCCGCAACGTTTCTCAGACTGGCCACGCCCAAAGGGACCATGGCAACGTTTACACATTGACTTCGCGGGACCTTTCTGGAATACGCGCTGGTTAATTGTTGTAGACGCTTTCAGCAAGTTTCCTTTTGTGATTGCTATGAACTCAACGACGACGTCTAGTACAATCAGTGCCTTAACATCAGTGTTTTGCATCGAAGGTTTGCCTGAAACAATCGTCAGTAACAATGGACCTCGGTTTGTTAGTGCGGAATTTCAACAGTTTTGTCAAGTGAATGGCATTCAGCATATCACCACCGCACCTTTTCACCCTCAGTCCAATGGTGAAGCAGAACGTTTCGTTCGAACATTCAAGTCTCACATGGAAAAGATGAAAGGTCAGCACTCCAGGCAGCAAGCTCTTCAAATATTCCTGTGTACGTATCGGTGCATGCCACGTGACGGTCCGTCTCCTGCCGAGCTGCTACACGGCCGCCGTCACCGCACTCTCCTTCACCTGCTGCAGCCTCCCACGCACCGAGTCGGTTCGTATGGCGCTACGCGTTTTCAGGTTTCTACGCCGGTGCTGTACAGGGTGTTTGCTGGCAACAAGACAAGATGGACGCCGGGCACCATTCAGCGCGTGCTCGGTCGCAATATGTATGTTGTATGTTCTTCCACAGGGTCGGAGCTGCGGCGCCACGCAAACCAATTGCGCCTGCACAGGCCACGCGATCCTGTCTCGGGTTTCTTGATTCCAGATCCAGTTCACCGCCAGGGAGCACAGGCACATCGCTCGCCGCCGGGCCCAGCGTCCCCGGACTACGAGATCGTACCCATGGAGGTGAACGCGCCTCCTACGCAGTCCGCCTCTCCGTCTCCGTCGCCGCCGCAGCGTCACCAAGAAGGACTCCGGGACCGTGCGTGCCACCGTCGTCTGGGCCACGCACCTCAGAAGAAGATGACCTGCTCCCGCTGGGCGGAGGGGTGCGCCCTTCCCCTCGTTTTGGCGGGTTTTCCGGGGGATCGCAAGGTGGATACCGGGGCGCGGACGGCGTCTCGATCCCAGCCTCTGCTACGACGCCCGTCCCACCAGTAACGCCCCCGCCCAGGACCTCCTCCCAGTGCCGTCGTCGTGGTCCTCAGCCCTACGCCACGACGGCGCGGCGGTTTGTGGGGGAGGGGTGTGGTGTCGCACAAGCACAAAGTGCGCGCCACCTACTTTCGTCGCGCGCCTCCACGCACGTACGGCGCGGCGTTCTTACGACGTCAGCCACGAGCGCCCTCTGCTACAACGCCGCTCGTGGCCACCACTGAACGACATCGTCACTTGGGACTGAGATAGGAACCAGTTAACACTTCGTATTCAGATAGGCACCAGTTAAGACTTGGCTATCGGATAGGCAGGCCTCTAGCTCAACTATGTATCATTCTGCAGTACTGAGCTATGTAAAAGTTAAGTATTGTATAAATTCTGTGCAATATATATCTCGTTCTAATTTACTCTAGTGTTTCTAGTTTCTGCTGTCCCACTGGCTGCTCCCCTCCGTACCTGCACAAGCGTGCTACCTTTATTCCTGTGTCGGTCTTTCGACTCGACCACCGACACCTACGACGGAAACGAGACACAAAAGCGACGAAGCTGAGACACAAAAGCGACGAAGCTGGGACACAAAAAATCAAATGAAAGGAATAAAAAGATCGAATACTGTATTTCCATTTATATTTCTCAGGAATACGAGTAGCCCTACTACTTGTGTTCAGAGATAGTTATTCTTGCTTAACAGGCTGTTAGTCAATACAATATAGGATTGAATGAAATAAATAACAGGCTTTTATAATACTGGTAGCTCTTAAAAAGGAGCTTCTTTAGGTAGTACTGGTGGACAGGAAGTTCGGAAAGTTTCATTTTATGATTGTGTAAAATAACTATGGGGTCACGAAATCAGTTGCCTCACTGCAATTCGAATTTTTGTTTATGAAATTAATATTAGCAACTTGTAACGCAGAATTGAAAAGTAATCTGCTTTACATATAGGTATAGCAACTGAAAGAGGGTTGCAGACCTGTGTATAGTCCCATATATGAACGGCACATAGCCACGTTTGTGTGTGAATTTATTACACATACGGTGTAGAAATTGGCCAACAGCGCTTTCTCTTCCTAACGAAACCGAACTATAACGTGCAATTTCTTGCGTTCTAAGTGCTGCATATGAACGGAATTTATCGTCAGACACGATTTTTTGGCACTTTATCAGTATATTCTACGATTCTGAAACTTTTGAACAAACATTAATTTCGGAAGAGTTTCACTCTTTACGTCTTTGCTTTACTGCTGTATTCTCCAATATTTAGATATTTGATAGCATCAAAACATGAAACAGGGCTGATTGAAACAGCTAATGTTAAAAATCGATTGTGAAAGTCAAATATGCCATCAGAAACATAACTGAAAAATAGCTTGTTACGTTGTTAATACAGCCATCAACCAGTACCAAATTCTTTTAAGAACACGAAGTACGCCATAACTTTTTCTTAACAAAGGCATCTAACATTAGCATTAGGGTATCTAGAAAGAAAATTAGCATTTTAATGCTGTAAGCCAAATATCTTATAGCAGAGTGAACTGCTCAAAAGTCAGCAACTATCGTCACAGGGTTGAACTTCACTATGTGCATCCACTGTAGCTATGTGCCGATCATATATGGGACTAGACACAGGTCTGCAACCCTCTTTCAGTTGTTATACCTGTATGTAAAGCAGATTACTTTTCAATTCTGCGTTACAAGTTGCTAATATTAATTTCATAAACAAAAATTTGAACTTCAGTGAGGCAACTAATTTCGTGATCTCAATACTTATTTTACACAACCTTAAACTGAAACTTTTTGAACTTCCGGTCCATCAGCACTGTCTAAAGTAGGTGATTTTTAAGAGCTACCAGTATTATAAAAGCCTGTTATTTATTTCATTCAATCCTATATTGTCTTGACTAACAGTCTGTTAAGCAAGAGTAACTATCTCTGAACGCAAGTAGTAGGGCTACCTTTATTCCTGAGAAATATAAATCGGAATACAGTATTCGATCTTTTTGTTCCTTTCTTAAATTGATTTATGCATTTAAACGCTGAGAAGCTCTTCACCATCGTGCTTCATATACACTGCGATAGTCCAATAATACAGACGTGACTATCAATTGTGTATACATCCCGCAGTAGCTATTTAATACACGATTTACCTGCTAATAACACTCGTATTTATGTGACGCTTGCCACTACCATGGCGGCCGGACGAAGGTTCAAATTATCCCGCGACAGCAGCGCCGTCAGGGAGTCTAGTTATTTTTACAACGTCTTTGTTCGCAGTCGACCGCATAAGGGATTGTGGGGGCTTGATCAGAACATGCTGCGACCGTCATCTCAGCGGTCCGGTTCCCGATACAGGTTTCCAGTCACAACCTCTCGGTGGCCTTTTTAGAACTCCCACAACTCGCGACTGACGCAAGCTTCCATCACAAGTTCAAAAACCAGCGGAGTATCCCTCTATGTGCATAACATCCGCCAATGGTCACAGGCTAAACTCCTCGCGGGCTCCAGGATGGCTCAGCTCGTAATGACCCTGCATTCCCCCCCCCCCCCCCTTTTTTTTTTTCAAAGATTCCGGCGCACTGACTATCGATCACCGATGGCGAAGGCGGCATCTAAATATCAAAACTGCAAGACAATTCCTGGGCGCCAAATAAATTACTAACAAGGAAAGCTACCAGGGAGCCAGCACGGCTCAATACCCCCAAGTAACGTGGTTAGAAACAGAATAAAATTTTTAAATCTTAAAGTTGAAGATTACGTTTACCTCTCGAAATGAGGCAGCATGGCTCATGTTTGTTGCCCTTGATATAAGTTGAAGTAAATTGTAAGTCTATGGCCGCGGCGGAGTAGCCGTGCGTACCGGGGCGCCGTGCTGCGGTGCGCGCGGCCGTTCGCCGTCGGGGGTTCGAGTCCCTCCTCGGGCATGGGTGTTTGTGTTGTCCTTAGGTTAGTTCACCTTAGTTTAAGTAGTTTGTAAGCTTACTACTAATAACCACGTAGTTGAGTCCGATAGATTTACAAACATATGAACATTTTTTTTTGCAAGTCTTATGATTCATACATATTCATTTCCATTGGCATACCAAATTACCATTGTTTTATATCCTCATTCACTCTGTCTCCATCTTCTGCTTACGACGTTAACATGTATTATGCCAGAACTATCGCTGTCGCCGCGGCGTTGCGCATTGAGACTATGATCCGATGCGCGAGGCCGTTCCCCGTCGGGGGTTCGAGTCCACCCTCGGGCATGGATGTTTATGCTGTCTTTATTATAAGGTAGTTAATAAGTAGTTTGTAAGTTCAGGGACTGATGACCCCGCAGTTAAGTCCCATAAGCTTTACAAACAACTATTTCTGTCGGTGTTCTTTGCCTCTGAATATGATAACCCTTTTACTGAATTGTTCAGAGTAACTCAGTTCTTACTAGACCTTACTATTCATAACGTAACCTACTCCCGTTACACCACCTTTTGTTGATGTTAATAATACCCTAATATTCGCCTGACCTGAAATCCTTATCCTCACCGACTCACATAATATCTAGATCTTTATATTTTCGTTTTCACATTTTCTAGCTTCACTGCTTTGTTCATACTTGTAACATTCCATGTGTATCGTAGCGGCTGTGCACTGTCCTGTATCTGTATTTATCTCAGATTTTTTTCGCTCGCTTTGTGCCTGTAAGTGAGGCGTACGGCAGTGTCGGTGAGCGTCAGGTGTGGAGGAGCGCAACATGTCTCACCATCTGGGAGCTTGAGTACGTAGTATTAGTTTTGAAAAACAGAGGCCAGTACACTGCAGACTTGTGTCTAGGCAGTAATCAAATGAACAACTGAATGTATAGAAAGACCATTTATTGCAATATCTGAAAGTTAATAATATTTAATTACAGTTTTGCGTTTCGATAAATTTATAAGAATCTTTGGTAGATGTGAAAGTGAGCTCACGAATGGAAGTTGATAAATATTCATATAATGTCAGGTTAGAAGGTATTTTCCATATGTATGTGTATTAGAATATTAATGTAGAAATTGAATATGAATTTTCAGTCAGTTTATGGTAGCAGGAAAACAGGCAGTACACCTAAGCATGGTTAATTACTTAAATTCGCGGATATTTTATAATTTACTATTTTATAAATACAGGGTGTCTCACGAAAGACGCCTGCCAGACGTCCGCGTACCGCGCGGTGTGGCCCCTGGCCGCCGACACGGCATCCGCCAGTCACGTCAGCGCCCGATTCTCGGAATTTATTGTGCCGCGGGCAGTACACTCAGTTAAAATCTAAAAAACATTGCCATCTGAGTAATCTAGGCTTACCTTTATTTACAGTATATGTTCAAAACGATGTCCCTCTATGGAAAGAGCGGCCTGACATCTCTTGAACACATTTGCGAACACTCGACCGAATTTCGGCTGCCCAAATCTGGGAAATGTCTAGTCGAATCCTGTTTTCCAACTCTTCGAGTGTATGGGGATTGCTTGCATACACCTTGTCTTTTAACATTCCCCAAAGATAAAAGTCATGGGTATTTAGATCTGGAGAACGAGGAGGCCAGTCAACTATCCTATCATCAAAAACACTTCGTATTGCTGCCATATAAGCATTGGCAATGTATGGTCTTGCATTGTCCTGCATGAAATAACCACACAGTTTTTCGTTGGGGGAAAGTTCTTGAAAAAATGGATGTGGGATATTGTTCACATACCTATCAGAATTTATTGTTTTGTGAAAAAAGATTCGGTTAGTCATTTCCCAGATTTCGGCAGCCGAAATTCGTCGAGTGTTCTTAAATGTGTTCAAGAGATGTCAGGCCGCTCTTTCCATAGAGGGACATCATTTTGAACATCTACTGTAAATAAAGGTAAGCTTAGGTTACTAAGATGGCAATGTTTTTTAGACTTCAACTCAGTGTATGCGCCCGCAGCACAGTATCGTCGAAGAATCGGGCGCTGCAGTGACCGGCGGATGCGGTGGCTGCGGCCGGGAGACGTACCGCGCGATCCGCGGACGCCTGGCAGGCGTCTTTCGTGAGATACCCTGTATTTTTTCTGCATGTAGTTCTGAAATGTTCGTAGTTTTTCATGGGCGTATGTGGAAAGCGTGGGTTTGCGGGGGCTTTCTCTGTGATCTGAAAGGTTACCAATATCTTTAGCCAATAAGATTACAGCACTGCGCGCGTTCATTCGGGAACGTTCACGATTGTTTTGGTGCCAAAGAGTAGTCGAAGTTGATACACGATATTGTTAACATCTCTATGACTGTGCTCCGAACTTACTAGAACTATTTTGCGGAACGTGCTTGTTTATTGGATTAAGAAGTTCACCAACACGCTTAGTTTATCGTGTGGACAGCCGAGTAGTCCAATTCCGGCTTTTTTTAATGAACATTTTGATAGTATGCAACTTTGAAACCGCGTGGCGTGTTACGCTAATCATGAACGTGAGAAGATTTATCTGGACTGATTTGCGTAGCATTTTGCGAGCATATTAAAATTAACACCTCTTTTAAGAACGTTTTTGGTGACAGGATAAATTAATTACCATAAACTGGCTTTAATAGAGAGTGTGGAGTGTGGGTGTAACTATTGCGTCATTAGCAAGGTCTTGGCACTGAACTGTATCTCGGAGAAAGCTTTAAATAATACTTACATCGTACCAAACCCTGTGTTAATATCATTTTAACGCAATAGATCCCATCGTTTATAAACAATTTAAGAAAAATGCAACTGAATGAAAACCAGAATCTCCACCTAGTTTTTCTATACTGCTATTTACAGCGGAATTACGGTATGGGCTTCACCGATTCTGTCGCAACCGAAGTTTGTGAACAACAATTATCAGGCGCGGGATAAACAGAAACTGTTTATTACCCGAGAAACAGAGACAAAAATAAGTCTGTGTAAGTGGGTTGGTGGATTTCAATGTCCGGTGGCCGCGTAGTGGAGTTTATAACGTCCAATCCGTGTGGAGTTGAAGTCCAGCGCGTCGAGCCGTAGCGTGAGGTGCTGGTAACGACGAAGGCGTAGACCTGCAGACGACCTAGAGCGGTGGCGCCGTAGGAATGTGCCCGCCGTAATGAAGTCCGCTCTAGCGTGTGATTGGAGCGGCCAGCTATGTTGCGAGGTGAGGTTACCATGGCGACGCGGAGTCACCGTATGTACTGCGGGACACCTCACATAGCGGTACGTGCCACTCTGCTTTCATTCACGATATCACAGATTCTCCCGCCTTTCTGGAGCAATTTCTAAAAATGTTCAAATATTTGTAACGCTATTTGACCAAACGGCTATGGTCATCGATTTGATTTGATTTTCTCAGGGAAGCCAAAACAGTCTTGGTCCAACCCGCCACTGCCCGCACCGAAACTAAGTTTATTGTGCGGCATCGCTCCCTGTATATCTAGTAAAGCCAACCAATGCCCTTTAACAGTGCAAGGAGTCCCTTTACCAGTTCTTTATTAGACAATTCCTTCGGGTCTGGTTGTCCCAAATGTTCTGTGCCTTTTACTCTCCAATGCAATGCATTCGACGATTAGATGTGATGCAGTTTCATCACTGTCATCACAGATCCTACATTTAGGGTCCTCTTCTGTTATTCCCATTGTATGCAGGTCTTTTTTGAAATTCCCATGGCCTGTCAGCAACCCAACCATGAGTCTAATCTCTCTCCTGTTCAGGCCCAGGATTGCAGAGCTTCTTTTAAAACATGGCTTTGTCATTACCTTGCCATGTTTTTGTTGATAGACTTTGGTTCAATATTCTACGTGCTGTCTTCTGAGCCAGTTACGTAGCTCCAATTTGATCATTGCCTTGGTGATTGTCAGGACAGGTTCCGGTCCAATAAATCGAGTCTCTGCCCCCCATCCTGGCTAATCTGTCGGCATGTTCGTTGCCACTGATCCCCGAGTGGCCAGGGACCCACAATAGATTTACTCTATTGCTTTCCCCTAGCTCCACCAGAACCCTGTGACATTCTGCAACAATTTTAGACAATGTTGCAGGAGCTGCCAGTGATCTCAGGGCTGCCTGGCTGTCTGAATAGATATAGATGCTACGATCTTTGTAGCACCTACGAAAATTGTCCTCCACACATGCCCTGATGGCAGTGATTTTGGCCTGGAATACTGAGGCCAGTTTCCCTAGAGAGATGACGCCCTCCAGTCTTGGCTGCACCCCGTATACCCCGGCCCCAACGCCTTGGTCTGATTTTGACCCGTCAGTGAACCAGGCAATATCCCCCGTACGGCATCGAACTGTTTTCTCCCACTGCTCCCTACTTCCAATTGTTATATTGAAAGGCTTGTTGAAGCAGTATGGGGTTATAATATAGTCGGCTGGCATTTCCCCAACCTTTCCTATATTTACCTCACACTATTTTAGTGTGTGCTATGGTCATCAGTCCTTATACTTACAAACCACTTAAACGAAGCTTTTATTGCCCGTGCTTTTACGGCGGGGGTGAGATAAAAAAATCTTTAAACCATTAAATGTTATGGTTAAAGTTTCTGTTATCAAGTCCACTTGTGAAAGTTTCCTTGACACTTTCCGATCTTCCCTTTACCTCAGTAACGTTACGCAAGCAGCGTGCTAACTCGTCTAGTTGTAATAGACCGAACGTTACACGTGAGGCCCGTAGGCTGTTGTCACTTAATATTTGACTAACCTGGTGTCTTCTCTCTCGTAGATGACCCCAGCGCAGAAGCAGCAAACAGATCGTAGACTCGAAGTTTTCTGAGGTGATTCTGAAATTGAAAGTGGTGGATACCTTTGATGTCTAACTACCGTTAACGAAGTCGAAGAATTCCTGCAGAGATACCAGTGGCTCTTATTTTTACCAATCACACGAATACAGAAGCCACAAACTGCATGTTGACGTCAATATTAGTTTCCTTTACAAAATTCACAAAACTAACTTGTTACAGTCACACTTTGACATACATTGCACGCACTTTACAAATATTTTAGCCCCATTATCGAGCGATTAATACAAGACTGGTTATCGCAAGTGCCGCTAGATGTTTACCGTGTCGGGGCTCGCAGTGACCTGACTAGCAGTGGAGCTGGGCTCCACGCTAGCGCATGGAGTTTGGCGACAATCGACACTTCTAGAACGCCACACTCACTCTTTACCTAAAATACTTAATGTAATAAAGCTACAAAACAATAGTCTAATCAAAAACAATTAACACACATTATGGCAATAGAAATAACTGAATTTTTATTTATTAAATAATTAATAAAATAGCTGGGAGGTTGTGGCGTGTAAAGATATAGCAACAGTGAATCAGATCACTCTTAGAGAAAGGGGCGGAGTTTTCCCCCGGGTAATTACAGTACCATCTCCCTACTATCTTGCTCATGCCACTTCCTACTATTCCATACAAGTAAATGAAATTATGAATTAAAATAAAGAAATGGCTGCTGGCTTACAAGCTAGTACCGCCACAGTTTGCTTCTTAATATATGGTAAGGATGATGGTTTATGACACAAGAAAAAATTCACCCAGACATATTTCTGAGAACATTTTCCATGAGTGGGGCACAAAAAGAAATGTCTAATTCTGTGGGACCAGACTACAGTGGCCATCAGTCCCTGGACATACGAACTATTTAAACAAAGTTAAACTAACCTTATTACAACACACAAACATGACCGAGTGAGTCAGTGGGTTATTTTTTATTATTGCTGCATTTGTTAAATGACATATAAACAGTTTTAGTAGCCGCGGTGCAGTGGCCGGACGTTCAAAGGTACGTCGCTGCCAAGCGTGCGGTTGCTCGCTTTCGGAGGTTCCAGTCCTCCCTAGGGCGTGTGTGTGTGTGTGTGTGTGTGTGTGTGTGTGTGTGTGTGTGTGTGTGTGATTTGTCCTTAGATTTGTTTAAGTAGTTTGTAAGTCTACGGCCTGATGACCATAGCAGTTTCGTCCGATACGTACATAAACATTTGATATTAGTTTTAGTATTATGGCATCTGACAGTTTTTTGAGGGTAACTACTTACATTAATGATATATTTACAGATGCCATAGGATATATAAAACATAACTTATAACCAGATTTCGTCTTCCTTGTGGCTGCCTGATACTTGCAGATCAGTTATAAATCATATCCAGTATTTCATATGAAAATAATAATCCATTTTCAAAGTTTTGTTACGTGCCAGTAAGCTAAGTACATCGAGACAAAACCTGAACATATTCCTTTTTCGTTTAGTTGTTTTTCGTTTTTAATATTTTCTTTTTTACACGTTATTGCTTTTGCTTTTATTTTCTGTTAATATCAAATATTCACTATTTTATTTAAAGGTTGTTTTCTTTTTAGAATACTGTACTCCTTTTTGAAAGTATGTCTCAGATAAATTTGAGTAGCCTATTATCAAAGACGGACATCTGTCGTTTGCCAGAAACTGAGACAAACCTTATTTTTTATTACGAAACGTAGAGAAAATATATTTACAGCTTGATTTGAGCATTATCAACGTTAATAGTCGAGGATTTATACCTGGAAGTGGCTAATATCAATTTGATTACTCAAGCACCTTCAAATTGTCTTTGAAAATACAGATGCCCGTCTTTGAAACCAAAACGTGTAGGTGTCCGCTTTTGATGTGAACACGCTTTCAGATATCCGTTTTTGATACACAGAGATTCGGTTACTGCTGAAAAGAATCTTTTACTGGTGTATAATATAGGAAATTATAGGAATATCGACATAAAGTGGAATATATTAAATTTTGAACTCTATTACATATTGGAAAGATGAAAAACTACAATAATCATAATAACCTTCTTAATTTTATACACAAAATGAAATGTTAAGTTTACAATAATTTGAGTAGTAATAAAACTCTCTGTATTTCTGAAGTTCCTATGTTTGGTAATTCCCAAGCAACTTAAAATTTTACTTTATATTTAAAGATGAGTATCTAATTTCAAATTGCCATTAAAAAAAGATAATCGCCAATCGCTCTTCTCGATTTCACATTCACACTGATCGTCAGCCAGATCTGAGTGACAAATTGGTCCCTGTAGTAATTTTCTGTACCAGTGAAGAATGGGAAGAGTCTTCCAGTTATCTCCAAAATGTTTTGTTAGCAACGTCTCAACATCTTGAAGTTTTTCTGCCTTCATTGGTACACCAGTTGTGACAGTCTGAGGATTTATATTTTCTGGTTTGCTGTTCACTCTGTAGATTGGTATCTCCGCTCCCACATCTAAGTACGCAAGATCACCTCTGACCACAATATTGCCTGTCTCCATTTTCCTGAAAATTATCCGCTTACATGTTGACATTTTGAAATGGAGCTGAGATGCTGTCTTCATATGCTGTCTTGCTTCTTGTTTCCAGTTTTGAGGTACCCAATTTCTTCCAATTACTTTTACTGCTCCATACGTCTCAAAAACTGTATGATATTCTTCTTTAGTGTGGCTCCGTAGCACAGTGGTAGAGTGCCAGACTGCAAATCCAAAGGTTGCGGGTTCGATCCTCGCCAGGTCCTACGATTTTTATCTGTCACTTTCCACTTCTTTCCCCTCTGGCTCATGTGAAAAATACCGAGTAGCACTGTGGTTCGGAACCCACGTTAAACTGTAGGTCCCCCTATAACTGGCTGGGTAAGTCAGTTCGAAGGTCGGAGGAAGGCAACGGCATACCACCTCCAAACAGGACCACGCCTAGTAAAGCACTGTGGTGTTCAAACCAATCTTCGGATTGTTGACTGATTTACCTTATTTTTATTCTTCTTTATTAATGATGGGACCCTTTTTTCTTAAATCTCTTTCTATTAGGCCGAACTATCTGAAGCTAAGAAAGAGTGGCCAGATGTTTCCGTAAACATCCTTACGTTATTTCTGAGATCGAACTTCTTTCCAACAAGTGATAATTTCGTCCAACACACCTTACAATAGAACAGTGTAGTTTACAAGCTAGTCTTACCTTTTTTTCTTTTCAGTGTTTATTTTCCACTTTTCAGGTTGTCTCAACAGCTTCCTAGCTTTTCCTTCAGACGCTGGTGATATATTATGTTCCATTTCACTCGCTTTAAGAGGTTATTAGTGATAATACTTAAAGAAATTACTGAAAAACGTAAGTACGGGCTAATACGTCTTAGTACCTGGCACATACTGTCGCCATGTCTGATTTTCGAGGTCACGTGATCACATACTGTATTCCCATTGGTGCAAACTGCTTTATTCAACAGGTGTACGAATTTGATATCAAGCTCTTATGTAGGTGTCCGCTTTTGATGTGAACAGTCAACTTTCGCGTGTGATTTATCAAATTTACGTCAATTTTTGGCAAAAACGGACTTAACCAATGAAAAGAGCAGTAAAACTTCTCATTGGCTCGACTGCTAACTAAATTTCGACAATTAGGTCGGATGTCCAGGTTTGATATTAGGCTACTCATTTGTTGTGGATAGGTTTTTGTGAACTGCTCCTAGGGTGGAAGTTAAGTCTGAAGAAGTAATGTACTTTTTGTGTGTGTGTGTGTGTGTGTGTGTGTGTGTGTGTGTGTGTGTGTGTGTGTGTGTGTGTGTGTGTGTGTGTTTTTCCGCTGTGGAGTAGCCGAGTGGTCTAAAGCGTCTCGCTGGGGAGCGCGCGGTTGCTCGCCATGGAGGTTAAAGTCCTCCCTGGGGCATGGGTGTATGTGTTGTTCTTAGGTTAGTTTACCTAGGTTTAAGTAGTTTGTAAGCTACGGACTGATGACCACGCAGTTTGGTCCGATGGATATATAAACATTTAAACATTTTTTTGTGTTTTTTTTTTTTAAATTCATATTTCAATCAGTTAGTAGCACTGTGTTTGTTGATATTCTATTAATTGGCATTATTAAACTAATAATCTCAACCACACGCCCTTCATAGCTTAATGTCACTGCAATATACGGAATTCCCGCCTGGAACACACATCAGAACAAGTGACCCTGGACCTCCATGTTTACTAGGCAGACGTCTTACCTTTATACCACCGCACCACTAACTATTAAGGCGCCTCGGAATAGTGTAAGTACGACTTTCCTCCAAGTCACAAACTTTAATTCGGCTTCTGTTTCCATAGATAATTTACGAGGCGCGTCCAGAAAGTAAGTTCCGTTGGGTAATAAAATGAAATTGTACACAGATACAGAAGAAATTTTTATTGCACAAAATTCTACAACTCTTAAACTACTTTTCCACATAACTGCCGAAATTTTGTAGGCACTTGTCATAGCGTGCCACAAGTTTTTACATGCATCTTTCACAGAAGGTTGCTGTGGTGTCGCACAAGTCCAAAGTGCGCGCCACCTACTTTCGCCGCGCGCCGCCATGCACGCACGGCGCGGCGTTCTTACGTCGTCAGCCACGAGCGCCCTCTGCAACGACTCAGCTCGTGGCCACCACTGAACGACATCGTTCACTTGGGACTGAGATAGGAACCAGTAAAGACTTCGGAATCAGATAGGCACCAGTGAAGACTTGGCTATCAGTTAGGCACTAGGCAGGACTCTAGCTCAACTATGTATCAGCATTCTGCAGTACTGAGCTATGTAAAAGTTAAGTATTGTATAAATTCTGTGCAATATATATCTCGTTCTAATTTACTCCAGTGTTTCTAGTTTCTGGCTGCTCCCCTCCGTACCTGCACCAGCGTGCTATCTTTATTCCTGTGTCGGTCTCATTCCACTCGGCCACCGACACCTACGACGGAACGAGACACAAAAGCGGCGACGAGGCTGGGACACAAAAGTTGCTGCCTATGTATTCAACAATGTGGTAACAGCTCTTTATCATCGTTGAAGTGTTGACCACCAAGGGCAGATTTTAGGTGTAAGAACAGATGAACGTCGCTAGGAGAGAGGTCCGAGCTGTATGGAGGATGATCAAACAGGTCCCACTGAAATTTCCGTAAGAATTGTTTGGTCACATTCGGTGTGTGAGGTCAGGCATTATCGTGAAAAAAGAAAAAACTTTTGACAGTAATCCTGTTCTTACACCTAAAATCTGTCCTTGGTGGACAACACTTCAACGATGATGACGAGCTGAAAGAACATGTTAGCACATGGTTGAATACACAGGCGGCAACATTCTATGAAAAAGGCACACAAAACCTTGTGCCATGCTATGACAATTGCCTACAAAATTTCGGAAGCTATGTAGAAAAGTAGTTTAACAGTTGTAGATTTTTGTACAATCGATGTTTTTCTGTATCTGTACCCGTTCGTTTTATATAACCAAACGGAACTTACTTTCTGGACGCGCCTCGTATTTAAATTGATATTTATATCATCTTAGCAGGAATGTTCCACTATGTCTACTGCCGGGGTGCTCAAATTCAAATGTTCAGATGTTTGTATAGCTTATGGGATTTAACTACGGGGTCATCAGTCCCTAAGCTTACAAACTACTTATGAACTAGCTAAGACTAAGGCGACACAAATATCCATGCCCAAGGGGGGATTCGAACCTCGGACCGTAGTGGCCGTGCGGACCGTGACTGGAGCGCCTCAATCCCCTCGGCCACCGCGGCCGGCACGCTATTATTAAACAAATGATCTTAACTGACACTTGGGAGCACAAAAACGGTGCTTTACCGGGGTTCACATATATCACAAATAACTCTGCCAGCCGTATTGACAGGATTTACGTGTCAGCCAACCTGAAACATCACGTTCTGCACACAGAGTTTTGGCCCACCATCTTTTCGGGCCACATAGCGTACATCTGTACCGTTAACTTAACAAGGTAACAAACCTACAGGGGACGAGGGTTGTGGAAACTTAATGCAGAACATCTTAAAGATCCTGAATGTCAAAGTATTCCACTGTGTATGGAAAGAATGCGAGAAACGATTCCCATCCTATCCCTCGGCACTCACATGGTGGTTGAAATGCGCCAAACCGGCGATAAGAAGAGTGCTAATAAATTACTCACGGGAAAAGATGGCCTGGCAGAAGAAGACGACCGAATCCTACTTTAAAATCCTCCGAGATTTGTATAGATCCGATACACCTATAATTAACAAACATATGGAGATAAAAAGTATTCAAGCTAAGCTCATAGCTTTACGACGAAATCAACTAGACGGTTTCAAAATACGATCAAGACTCCAAAATAATATACGTGGGGAAAATACATCAATCTACCATGTTATAAATGAAAGGAAGGGTCAGCGAAGGAAAATAATCACTGAAATAATAACCGCGGATGGCCGATTATTGACGCAGCAAAGTGACATCAAGACCGAAATTCAAAACTACTTCGCCGAGCTATTAAGCAATGCCACATCGGATGTAACAGTGCAGAATGAACTCACAACAGGACTCACCCGGAAGCTCGATCAGGAAGAAGCAGCCACTTTGTTAACAGAAATAACAGTAGAGGGGGTTGAGCACGCAATCATAAGAAGCCCGAAAAATAAATCTCCTGGACCCAACGGGATTCCGGATGAACTCTATCACACTTTTAGCAGACAGATGATATCTAAACGAACATGTGTTTGTAAAGAACTGATGATTCCGAACACTAATATACCGAGTGACCTCCGAGAAGGAACAATATTTCTCATCCCGAAAACTCCTGCAGGTATATCATCAATGAGAGGTTAAAATCAGTCCTGAACAATGTCACTGGCGCTTATCAATCGAACTTTGGGAAAGAGCGATCCATCCACCACACAGTGGCCGACTATAGAGACATTATTTCAATTGCTGGAGTCAGTAAAAATTAAATGTGCGATGGTCTCCTTAGATTTCGAGAATGCATTTGATAGAGTTAGCCATGATTACCTCTTCGTCGACCGCGGTGGCCAAGCGGTCTACGGCGCGCCAGTCACGGTCTGCACGGCCACTACGGTAGGGGGTTCGAATCCCCCTTGGGCATGGATATTTGTGCCGTCCTTAGTATTAGCTAGTTCACAAGTAGTTTGTAAGTTTAGGGACTGATGACCCCGTAGTTAAGTCCCATAAGCTCTACAAACATTTGAACATTACCGCTTCCACGTTATGTGCGCTATGAATTTTCCACAGCATTATGTCGAAATTATAAAGAACTACTTAAACCACTCTACATCGAAAATCATGGTTAACGGTCAACCTAGCAGACCAATTATAATAAATAGTTCAGTGCGACAAGGGTGTCTACAACATGCAACAGATCTACAAAAGAAACTGGATACACTACGCTTGTCCGTCCATTTTTGGAGTATTGCTGCCCAGTGTGGGATCCTTATCAGGTGGGTTTGACGGACGACATCGAAAGAGTCCAAAGAAGGGCAGCTCGTTTCGTATTGTCCCGATACAGGGGAGGCAGCGTTACGGAAATGATACAAAATCTTTGGATGGGAATCATTACAACAACGGTGCTTATCACTGCGGCGGTGGGCTACTTACGAAACTGCAGTCGCCAACATTCTCCTCCGAATGTGAAAATATATTGTTGACTCCAACTTACATAGGTAGAAATGATCATCAGAATAAAATTCGAGAAATCAGAGCTAGAACGGAAAGATTCAGGTGTTCTTTCTTCCCGAGCGCTATTTTTCGAGAAGGGAATGGAAGATAGATAGTATAATGGTGGTTCGATGAACCGTCTGCCAGGCACTTAATTGTGATTTGCAGAGTATCTCATGTAGATGTAGATGTAAATAAATACGAACTCGCATCCGGCGCAAAGTTAAACAGGAAAAAGGTCTGCAGTAATGAACATCGGAAGCGTATTAGGAGCGCCCATCCAGGGACAAATTAAGGAGACGGACAGTATAAAATGCCTTGGAAAAGAATACACGCGAAATATCCGGCGCAAAATTGCAATAAATTACAGGAGGATACTGAACACCATTCGTGCCAGCATACAACAACACAATCTCAGGAAACTAGATGAACTACACAGAGTGGCATTGATAAATATTTATTTAACATGTAAAATAAATTATGTAGCACTGATCGTGCCAATGCCATGAGATGTCGCCAACAGAATCTTGGGTGCTTTTGGTCACTTTGTCAACCGCGGCCACATATTTAAAATAAAATATGAAACATTGACGTTACCAACCGACTAAGGTGGCCTAAATCTTATTAACGTATATAACAAAGCACAAGCACTGTTCACTAGCAAAACGTACAAGCAGTGGGCGACATCATGGAATAGCGAAGTAAAATTTTTACTGAATGAAACAGCACCGCCCAACAACGACACTCCAATCGATGTCCACCACATTTCCAGCGAACTTTTCCACTTAAAACATTTCTTGATAGAATATAGTTATATCCGAATGTGTCTACCAGGAAAAGATTTGATCAGAGTGAAATAAGTTATAACATCCTCAGCTTCTATTGTTTACCTACAATTAGCTAGAGTACTAATAAAATAACTATTCGTTTCGATAAACAATAAAGTGGGAATGTTACCCTCTGAGAGGATTTTGACCTTTAGTGAATCCTAACGTATAAGGTATCGTTTTTTAAACTACGAACCCTCAAAAAATGTTCAAATGCTCTTAGCACTTATGGGACTTAACTACGGGGTCATCAGTCCCTAAGCTTACAAACTACTTATGAACTAGCTAAGACTAAGGACGGCATAAATATCCATGCCCGAGGGGGGATTCGAACCCCCGACCGTAGTGGCCGTGCAGACCGTGACTGAAGCGCCTCAGTCCCCTCGGCCAAGACAGAGTATATGAAAGCAGAATAGTGTTAAAACGACTATAATGCAGTCGAAAACTAACCTGTAATCAATATATGAAGTCGGTCGCCAGCCTACAAAGGCAAAACTCTGTAATAATGCAATATCTTTTTCAGGCCTGCACCTGGTCTGGAAGTTACTGAACCTAAACATGCACTATATATTGAACTGTGGTATAGAATTAGCTTAGTATTCATGGAATTATTACATTGAACAACAAGCACAGGGATAAATGCAGGAAAATATATGATTTTCTGAACTATAGATAGGCTTACAATCTGTCAGGATGTAACACAACTACATAAATGCACTAGCTTTTGTCTAATTCTGTAAAATTAAATATCATACACTGTTCTAATGTAATCTAATAAAATAATACTTTTTTTATTATATTGTTAGGCCTACTTACTGGAATGGCAATATAGATCATCTTTTGCATAAAGACAAAGTACATTTTAAAAAATAGACAACTCAAACTGTAAATTGCATTGCAAATAACTGTTCTATTGCACTGTAATTTTACATTACCTTTAATTAGTTTAAATACATCCTGTCTGAAAATAATTACACCATAATTTGATTACTGCATAGCCTTTGTTATGAAAAATTTTTGAGCTGCAGCTTAGTGGTTTCTGGATTGAAAAATATTTTAACTTCACCTATGTTAAATTCTACATATAGGCATCTATCAGTAGCACTTATACAAAATGTAACAAAACTGTTGAAGAATAAACAGTACTGATTTTAATATAGTTGTATTCTTTGATGTTCAGGTTCATCAGATTTAACTATGATTGCCTTTATTCTAGGCTTTTACTGGCAGTAAGCCTAACTGTAATCTAAACTGCTCTTATTTTTGCAAAATAGAAAAAATCTTCATAAAGAAACCTGTTCACTGTTTTGAATAAACAGATAACATAGCAATTTTTCTTTACATTACAAAACAGATAAACAACAGGATACTCGGAATGATCGTTCTCTGAGGAAGGAACCCTGTCTAGGTATGACGACTTAGGATAAAGCAGTGTGTCAAACAGATTTTTTTCAGTATATGATAATATTTCACGGTTTAAATTACACACTGCTGGTTCAAGCAATTACACAAAAATAAAAACGGTTACTTGCAGCGGAGATTTCCAGTGGCATTAACAGTTGACGATATTATTGGCTTGGTCCTTTAGCACCATGAGCTCTAGAAAGTTCTTATTGGCGTCGGAATTTTTAACAGTTAGAGCTCCATAACCAGTTGGCATTACAACAAACAAAATTGATGCTCCATCCAAGGCAACTTTACTGATGCACTAATTATTAGGACAACCAAGCACATTGTTCCATAATTGTGGCCACTCTTCCACATTACGGATAACACCGTGGCTAACAAAATACCACTCTCCTGCAATTAAGTTGCCACCATGATGTCTCTTAACGAACTCTTTTCTCTCTCGTACTTGCCACCGTTTCTAGATTGTTCTCCCGCCAAAACACCACCTTTTACCTGCCACCCACGGACTTCCGTTTTTCTTACACCTTTTACATTCATACTTTCAGCAAACCCTATGCTGAACCAGCTTTTTACAGAAAAGTATTTACAAAAACAAGTTTCAAAATTGCTACAAATATAACAATAAATATCCTCATAAATACATTTTATAAATTTTACAAAATTATTCCATACGAAAAAATCAATACATTTAATACACATCAAAGATCATAGTACAGACATTCCACTTTGTATAATTCGTAATCCTAGAATCGATATATCAAAGCTGAAAATTGCAAGGGCAACGAAATAAATAGGGAAGATGACCTATAGTGTTACAAAGTCTACAAAAGCTTCATGGAAAAACCACAGTGAGAACATCATTGAACAAAAGTATCATCACTCTAATTGTCACAACATATGGAGAAACACGCATCATCCGCAGTTACCAACTCACGTGAAGGCACAGTGGTATTATGCCGTTAACAGAAAAATCCCGACGAACTCAAAACTCCACGCGATTCATCTGGCAGATTCTGCTTTGTGTACTGCCTGTAACATCAATGATACTGATGAAAACCAAGTTGTCTGAGGCAATGCTAACAATATATGGCAGTCAGTAAGAAGAATATTAGCAATTATCCAAAGAACATCGCCGCATACAGTAATTCCAACAAACCTCTTACACCCGGATGAAGCACTACATCCTAACACGAAGAAAAGCGCCGTAACTGGTTAAAGGGGCACACGGTGTTGTACATATCAAACAAGGAGAAGCGCGAACGTGACTTATGGACCTATGTCGCGACCCAACATCAAATATTACTCCGAATGAACAATTACCATAAACATTACGCAAATTTCTCAAAACCTTCTTCCCACCACCGTATTGACATTGATATTTTGGAAGTGTCACTGAAATTTGAATATAAGTAAATCAATAATTATGTACTGAACAAATAAGATCACGATCAAACAACGAACAAGTACTCACAATTTTTATTTTCTATTAAAAATACAAAACTATTATTTTGGACACAGTCTTAGTTTTGTAAGAGACATTTCATTTGTATCCTCTTTTTTTATTGATCTCTCGAAAGCTAATGAGTTCAGAGTTAGAGAAGATAAAATAAAAATAGTTATAACAAAACAGAAAACAATATTGAAAACGAACATAGGAACGGACAAAACAGTGTGTGGAAACACTCCATTGTAACTCTCGTGAAGACGAACTCTTAACTCTCGGTGAGCAGAGATCGAAAAGAATGGAAAAATATTATTCTGTTATGAAAAATATATAGTTATGTTTCCAACCGGAGAAGGTACTCTTACGTTTCATGAGTTCCATTTTTAAATGCAAAAAAAAAAAAAAGTGACGCAATTAAGTTGCTGAATAAAGCACGCAAGAAAAACTTTCAGTTTTAAAACCAAGAAGGGATCATTTATTTTTACCAAACTTTTGTTATGGGTGACCAACGTCAAGTAAGAAGAGCGTAAATACCATTTCAAGAAAGAAGAAATAAAGAGTTAAAAAATAAATGAGAAAAATAGAAAAAACGCCGACGAAGGCGATATTTGGAGAGCGAAAGGAGGGGCTGTGAGGGGAGGTTGGACGCAAAAAAATAAATAAATAAGTAAATGAATAATAAAATAAAATAAAATCATAAAAAAGCAAGCATGGAGGTCCGGGTTCGATTCCCGGCTGCATCACAAATTTTAATTCATTCTTTCACCTATATCTTTAATGTCTGGGACATATTCGAGACGAAAAACCGTCTCAGGGTTTCTGAACCTTTATTTAAATTGATAATTGAAGTTTGTATTCAAGAAAACGACCAAAAGTAAGTACCTTATTTTTTCAGACACAAGTTGCACCCCTATAGTAGTTAAGAAAAGCCTTTCCACTACAAATAAGTATTGCTCTGCGGAGGGTCATGCCCCTGCAATGTAGACCGCCCGCCATACCGCGCCGTCAGGCGGGCATACTTACTCCGGTTGCATACAATACCAAAAAATGTTCAAATGTTTGTTAAGCTTATGGGACTTAACTACGGGGTCATCAGTCCCTAAACTTACAAACTACTTATGAACTACTTACTAACTAGGACGGCACAAATATCCATGCCAGAGGGGGGATTCGAACCTCCGACCGTAGTGGCCGTGCTGACCGTGACTGGAGCGCCTCAGTCACCTCGGCCACCGCGGCCGGTGCATACAATACCAAAACAGACGCTATCTAGCGGGCTTCGCACAAAAAACGATGACCTAACATAGATTGACAGCAGTAACCGGAACTAGTTCCTGCAGGGAATGCTGCGGCGGCGCCTCAGTCACAGATAAATTGCTACGCCACTTGGGGATTGGCAGCAGAGTTGTACTTCAGGCAACGCAGCGAGCCTTCCACACCAGTTCACTCCGCCGCACAGGGGGACGACATCCCCAAAATGTGGCCAAAACCCCAAGAAGACGTTTTATTCACACAAAACTCATCACTCGGGGATTTTTGAAGTTACTGATTACGTATTTGATGGTAAATATTGTCTAAACAAAATTTCGGAGCTAAAATAACAACGTTACCCATGAAAATCCATAATAATTTATTAATAATAGCTTATATATAGTATTTAGACACTAATAATTAATGCACTGCCAACGTGATTTGTTTATTATAACAAAATAAGAGAATATTTGTCGAAAATATATTGGAAGAAAATTCTTCGATACCACACACATGAAGACGCAGGGAAAGTGAGATCGGCAAGAGTCGATCAAGACAGACAATATTTAGTTTTGATTTCAGGGTTGGCACGATTAAACGTATAGTGCACTAACGTTTTAGGTGAACTGCACCCATACCCAAACAGCAATAACAAATACATTTTTTTTACCAATGCGTAATATTTCTGATATTTCGAAGCCTTGAATGTAAACTGACGAAATTAATTTTAAAATCAAGGAGGCGCAAATCTTCAGCCATTCTTCGAACATTATTTTATTTTGAAACTGTTTATATGTTCCATGTAGCCTGTTAACCTATCCGGAACTTGGAAATTAAAAATTTAATTTGTTTGTTTATTAATTTGAGTTTTCTTAATAATAAACAAAAATAATTTTCAATCAGTTTTTATTTCAGTAACTAGTGACATCAGTTTAGTACTCGAACTGATCCTCACTAGTTGCAGTTTGTTAATTTTAAGATTTTTCCTTACAGGAGATGTCATCTACGTCTATCTTTACATCTTTATCTATAAATGTGAATGTCTGTTCGGTGTACGTTTATCACGTCTGAACCACAAGACGCAGAGACTTAAATATTTGTACAGTTACTAATTTATACTTGATGAAGGTTTTAGGCACGGTTTTATAGTTAAATGATAGATATTTAATAATTTGAAGAATATAACGCGAAATTCCGAACAATAATTTCTCTTTGAAAATTATATTTACTCTTTGAAAATGGTTTTTTTTTTTTTTGGTTGCATTGTTGCTTGGGGGATGATAATGATAACAGGGTGGAATATATTGGGATGGAAAGTTATCAGTGTGTATAAAATTGTACGCGTGTGGATGTTAATATTTCGCTCTGCAGCGAAAACTACAGAAGGCAAACGAATGGTCTGCGTGTAATTGTTGTCCGAAGTATCCCGTTGTACACCATATTAGTTCCATGCCGATAGCTATTAGGGGGTGGAAGATATGGTAATGCCGATAGCTATAAGGGGGTGGAAGATATGGTGGTTGAAAGTCGTCAAATTATAAAAAAAATTCGGATTGAAGGCCAGCGATGACGTATGCGGCACTATAGCAAGGAGGTTACATACAGCGAAACGTGATGCCACGGACCATATCTTTGGTCTGTGCGTGTTACAATGCCTTCAGCTCTTTCTCTGTAAGGATAAGCACACGAATAAGGAAATATAAGAAAAAAAATCAGTAAAAAAGAAAATTCTTTTAATACAGCTCTTAAAAAGTCGATTTGACGTTTCGTGAATTACATCAAGTGATCGATCTGTGATATTATTACAATCATTATTGTTGAATATCGTGATTGGATTCCTCGAAACGAGTGAATTTCTACGTGTGATTTGATCTACCAAATCGCGAGAGGAGCCGCGGGTTTAAGCTAGTAAGTGATAAAAGTTTCACGGATTGTAGGTAGGTAAGGAGCATCTTTGTGACTTCTACGTGACATGCTGTTGATGTCTTCCTTGCAGGAGCCTCGGGTGCAGTAAATAGTCATATCAGTCCGTTGCGCATTATGAACAGTTGGAAGAGTAAAATAAAAATTTCAACAGCATAGATTTCATGTTAGAAGGGCAATCCACATCCATTTGCATCTGCTTACTGTATACGTCACTCGGCCCCCCTCTGCTATTTTTACCCCCCACATATCCCTCCAGTGCTACATACATGATTCCCTGATATCTAAGAAAGAGTCCTACCAATCGATCCCTTCTTTTACACAAGGTACGCCAGAAATTCCTTTTCTCTCCAATTCTTTTCATTACCTCATTTGTTATTCGATCTACCCATTTAATCTGCAGTATTCGTCTATAGCACCACATTTAAAAAGCTTCTATCATCCTTTTGTCTGAACTCCTTATCATCCACGTTTCACTCCCGTACAGTGCTACGCTCAAGACAAATGCTTTCTGAAAGATCTTCCTAACAATTACATTAATTTTGAATGTCATGGAATTTCGCGCCCTGAACAATCTTTACTTTTTCCATAGACATTTTGCATTTTATATCTTCTCTACTTCGGCCTTCAGAAGTTATTTTGCTACCCAAATAACAAAATTCATTAACTACTTTTATTACCTCATTGCCGAAGCTAATTCCTTTGATACAACTTCTACGGTCATTAGCGCCCAGACAAGAACTTAGATTCACTAGATCTCAAAGAAGAAGGAAAAAAAAAAATTGTGACACTCAGAAAATCAAGAAGAGGCTAAAAACGAAAGATAAAGGACAATGAAAAGGGTTAAATAGCCTTCGATAAGTTGGCCAAGTTGATAAAACGCAAAACTCGAGCAGCTGCTCGTGTGTCATCAGCTAAAATTTCCTCCAGTGTAGACGGAAAGTGAAGGGCTGCACGGAGATGATTAAAATTTACGCAAGACAATAAAACGTGTCGCACCGTCAGCAATTCACCGCAGGAGCACAGCGGTGCAGGGTCGGCGGTTAGCAAATGACGGTGGCTGAAACGGCAGTGACCGATCCGCAACCGGGCCAGGATGACCTCCTCCCGCCGAGAGGGGCGTGAGGAGGTCCTCCAAGCGGTCGGGATCGGTTTGACAGTTCGCAATTTATTGTTGTATAGTGAAAGCCACGCACTGTGCCATGACGACACGATACTCCGGCGAAGAGCCCGTTGAACATCGTCCGGTGGGATGCAAAAAGGTAGCCATGCGAGGCAAAAGAGCTGCGGCCTTGGCTGCTATGTCGGCGGCCTCATTCCCGGGCACACCCACGTGGCCAGGGACCCACAGGAAAGAAACGTGACAGCTGTCATCTGCTACCAACTGGAGGGAGCGTTGGATCCTATACACGAGAGGAAGGTTCGAGAAAGGGTCCTTAAGACTCTGCAGGGCACTAAAGGAGTCCGAAAATATGGCATAGATAGGTACGCGGTGGCGGCAGGTATACAAAACGGCCTGGTGGAGGGCGAAAAGCTCAGCCGTGAAGTTCGAGCACCGGTCAGGGAGCTTGTATTGGGAACGGTTGTCGCCGACGACGAAGGCAGATCCGACACCGGCAGTGCTCCTGGAACCATCAGTGTAAATAAATATGGCATTATCGAACCGCGAACGGAGTTCGACAAGCCTCGAGCGGTATACCAAATCCGGAGTGCTCTCCTTGGGGAGCGAACTATGTTCAAGGTGAGTGTAAACCTGGGCCTGATGCCACGGTGGCAATGGGCTTACGCTCAACCGGAAGGTGGAAGGAAGGGTAAAATCGAGCCGCTGTAGTAGGCGGCGAAACCGAACTCCAGGTGGAAGCAAGGCAATCGCAGACAACTGATATTGGCGATCGAGTGAGTCGTCAAAAAATAATCGGTAAGATGGATGGTTGGGCATCGACCGCAGGCGGCATGCGTACCGACACAAGAGTATGTCACGTCGAGTGGTCAAGGGTAATACAGCAGCCTCGGCATACAGAATTTCAACAGGGCTGGTATAAAATGCACCGGTCGCAAGACGTAATCCCCGATGGTGGATAGAGTTGAGACGGCGGAGAATCGACTGCCGTGCAGAAGAGTATACAAGGTTTCCGTAGTCGAGCTTCGACTGAACAATGGCCTGGTAAAGGTGAAGCAGGAAGGTACGATCCGCTCCCCATGACGTGCCACTGAGGACACGAAGAACATTAAGGAATCGGGCACAACGGGCAGCCAGGTAGGACACGTGTGGGGACCAGCAAAGTTTCCGATCCAACATGAGTCCCAAGAATTTCGTAGTCTCCACGAAAGGGAGAGCAACAGGGCTGAGACGTAGAGAAGGTGGAAGAAATTCCTTGTATCTCAAGAAGTTTATACACACAGTTTTCTCAGTGGAGAATCGGAAGCCGTTTGCGATGCTCCAGGAATATAGACGGTAAAGACAGCGTTGAAGAGAACGCTCCAAGAGACACGTCCGCTGGGCGCTGCAATAAATTGCGAAATCGTCAACAAAAAGAGGTCCGGAGACGTCGGCTGAAAGGCCATCTACGATCGGATTGATTGCAATGGCAAAGAGCGCCACACTCAAGACGGAGCCCTGTGGTACCCTATTCTCCTGGCAAAAAGTATCTGACAAAACAGAGCCCACCCGTACCCGGAACTTGCGATCCGCCAAAAACGCTTGAATGAAAAGAGGAAGGCGGCCCCGAAGGCCCCATGTGTGCAATGTGCGGAGAATGCCCGCTCTCCAACAGGTATCGTATGCCTTCTCCAAGTCGAAGAACACTGCTACTGTCTGACGCCTCCTCAGAAAGTTGTTCATAATGAAGGTCGACAACGTAACGAGGTGATCAGCAGCAGAGCGGTGTCGACGAAAACCGCATTGGATATTAGTCAGGAGGCGGCGAGATGCGAGGAGCCAGACCAACCGAGCGTTAACCATGCGTTCCATCACCTTACAGACGCAGCTCGTCAGAGAAATGGGGCTATAACTGGAAGGAAGGTGTTTGTCCTTCCCGGGGCTTGGGGATGGGGACTACAATGGCTTCACGCCAACTTGTGGGAACATGAACTTCAGTCCATATGCGATTGTAGGTACTAAGAAGAAAGCACTTGCCAGCAGGAGAGAGGTTCTTCAGCATCTCAATATGAATGGAATCAGGCCCGGGAGCAGAAGACCGGGACAGGGCGAGAGCACGATCTAGCTCCTGCATGGTGAAGGCGACGTTATAATTTTCACGATTAAAAGAGCGGAAAGAAGGAAGCCGTGCCTCCTCTACCTGTTTGCGAGGGAGAAAGGCAGGGTGGTAATGGGCAGAGCTCGAAACCTCCGCAAAGAAACGGCCCAATGTGTTGGAAACATCAGCGGGGTCCACGAGGACCGCGTTCTCCACGGTCAGGCCAGGAATCGGGGAGTGGACCTTGATGCCGGATAAACGGCGTAGGCCACCCCAAACAACCATGGAGGGAGTAAAACGGTTAAAAGAACTTGTAAAAGCAGTCCAGCAAGCTTTCTTGCTGTCGTTCATGATACGACGACATTGCGCTCTCATACGTTTATAATGTATGCAATTCTCCAAAGTCGGGTGGCGGCGGAAGGTGCGTAAAGCACGGCGCCGGGCTCTGAGCGCGTCGCGGCAGGCTGCAGTCCAACAAGGTACCTGGACACGACGTGGAGAAGAGGAAGTACGAGGTATGGAACGTTCGGCAGCTGTGAGAATAACCTCTGTGAAGTAGTCGACCTGACTATCACAGTTGGGAAAATTCTGATCGTGAAAAACAGCCATGGAAGAATAAAGCCCCCAGTCGGCTTGAGAAATGTTCCAACTGGTGGGACGAGGAGATGGGGACTGATGCAGAAAGTGGATGATACAGGGGAAATGGTCACTCGAGTACGTGTCAGAAAGTGCATACCACTCAAACCGACCGGGAAGCTGAGGAGTGCATATTGCGAGGTCTATATGGGAATAAGTGTGTGTTGTGTCAGAAAGGAAGGTCGGTGCACCGGTGTTGAAGCAGACAAGATCGAGGTGGTGGAGAAGGTCCACCAAAAGGTAGCCTCTCGGACAAGGTGCCGGAGAGCCCCATAGGGGGTGGTGGGCATTAAAGTCGCCTACCAACACGAAAGGTGAAGGGAGCTGGTCAACAAGGTGTAGCACATCTGCCCTGGTAAGGGCAGATGATGGCGAATAGATATTACAGAGGGAGAAGGTAAATGTGGATAAAGTGATGCGGACGGCAACTGCCTGTAGGTGAGTGTGCAAGGAAATGGGATGGAAATAGACATCGTCTCGAAGGAGCATCAGAACCCCTCCATGGGCTGGGTCACCTTTCACAGGTGGCAGGTCGAACCGCACAGAGGTGTAGTGTGGAAAGTCTGCACGATCACGTGGACACAACTTAGTTTCCTGGAGGAAGACTAGAAGCGGGCAGTGCAATCGAAGGAGTAGTTGCAACTCCTCCCGATTGGAACGAATGCCGCGAATATTCCATTGAAGGAGCGCCATGATAAAAATGAGAGAAGAAATAAGGATAAAAACCAAGTAGCGAGCGGGGTCACCTCGACGGCCGCTGAGGACCGGATTTCGAGGGAGCACTGCTATCGCTGTGTAGGGGCAAAGGGTCGTGGTCCATAGGTTCGACCGACGCGCCTGCCACCACCTTGAGTTGATCAGAAGGGGCAGTTTCCACCGCCGGTAAAGGGCCGGGTGCCCGGCAGACGGAGCGTCCCGGTGAAACAGAAGACGGCCGAGGCTGGCAACTGTTGGACGGCGTGACGGTTGGATCACGCCTCGGCGGGGAAAGAGAGGAACTCTTTCTTGTTGGCTCTTCTCGAAGAGTGACGGTGAGAAGAGGCAGTCGGCGGTTGGGAAGCCTGAGAACGTAGAAAATCCACACGGACGGTTTCCTTTTTCAAAGTCCGGGCATCTTGTTTAGGTGTCCGAGGTTTACCAGAGGTTGATGAAGACTGTACTTTAGAAGCAGCAGGAGGAAGCGGGGACGTGGAACGGGCAATCTTCGGGCTGGCGGATCGCACAACTGTGTCATCGAATGTGAAGTCACAAGTCTGGGTACTGGAATCCTTAGTAGGTCGAGTGGAGGTGAGGACCTTATTGTATGTGCCCGCTGGGAGGACAGCGGGCTTTCGACTCGCCAACAACTTTCGAGCAGCAGATGTCGACACCTTTTCCGTAACCCGAATTTGCTGGATGACCTTCTCATCCTTGTATACAGGGCAGTCGCGAGAGGAAGCCGCATGGTCACCGTCGCAGTTAAGGCAGTGAGGGGACGGAGGTGGGCAATCCCCCTCATGGGCGTCCCTACCACAAGTGACACATTTTGCTGCATTTGGGCAAGATTCACGGGTATGGTTGTACCTGTGGCATTGGAAGCAGCGCATTGGGTTTGGAATATAAGGGCGGACAGAGATAACTTCGTACCCTGCTTTTAACCTTCGACGGGAGTTCAACCCTGTCGAATGTCAAAAACACAGTACGAGTCGGTGTCAGCTGGTTATTTACCTTTTTGAAAACCCTATGCACGGCTGTGACACCCTGATCTGACATGTAGGTTTTTATGTCTTCATCAGACAACCCGTCAAGGGATCTCGTGAAGACTATCCCCCGTGACGAGTTGAGTGTGCGATGCGCTTCTACCTTGACAGGAAACGTGTGTAACAGTGTAGTCCGGATTAGTTTCTGAGCTTGGAAGGCACTGTCCACTTCCAGCAACAATGTGCCATTGCGCTGACGCGAACAGGTTTTAACAGAGCCAGCAATTGCATCTACACCTTTCTGGATGACGAAAGGATTTACAGACGTGAAATCATTTACATCGGTGCGAGAGACAACAAGAAACCTCGGTAGATTAGGCAGAGTCTTCTTTGGCTATCTTATGTTTCTGGGTCAACGTCACAGAGGAAGAAGAGAAGGAAGTCATCGCGGAAGTGTCCCCCATGATTACCGGCGTCTCCGATGGCGCGCTCCTTCATAGTGGGGGCCCTCTCCGAGGGCTCACCCGCCTTAGGTGATTGTTCACACCTCAGGTCACACCTCCCGAGAACTGACGGAGGGACCAATGGGCATGTTCGGAAGGTACCAGCTCGGGTAATCACCCCTCCCTGGGCCTGGCCTTTACCAGGGGGTACGTACGTGCCCTACTTGTCTACCCAGGGCGGGGAATTACGCGTTACCTCCTCACCTGCTACGCATGATAATGCGTGGGTCGGCCTTCAGGAACGCACAGGGAGGAAAGAAGAAGGATAGAGAAAGTGAAGAGGAAGGAAAGAAGTGTCTCAAACGCCGAGGCGGAGACTAATGACGAGAAGAAGGCTAGGAGAGTAAAAGGAGAGAAAGACAGAAAACAAAGGATAAGAAAGTGAGGAACCAAGGAATAAGAGAAACGACCACAAGAACCACCGTAACTCACGAAATTCGCCCTTCTCCGGGCGAAGGCATAAACCGGGAGGGAAGGTGAAGCAGCCTGGGGCAGAAGAAAGGCTGCTCCGGCTCGGGGCCCCGTGCGCGCCACACACGTACCCACAAAAGAACTGTGGGCCCCCTGGGGGGGGGGGTTCAACTGCTCTTTCACCTCCTTTGCTATCTCTGACAGAATCACAATTTCGTCGTCAAACCGCAAAGTTTTTATTTATTTTCCCTGAACTTTAATTTGTTCTCCAAACCTCTCCTTGCATTCCTCCACACCTTGCTCAATATACAGATAGAATACCATTAGCGAGAGGCTATAATGCTGTCTTACTCTCTCAGAAATCACCTAAGTACACTAAAATATTTAACGTGTCATGATCGACGTTACAGGCATTTAGGAAGCCAGATAAAGAGCGACAAAAATTGTAAGCGGTTAGGTGGATCTCTTTTCGAAACGATATAGAAACGGCTAAAATTATTTTTTACTATGAGGTAGTGCTACAGTAAGCACATGACTGTCCACTGAAATATGTCGTAGCTGATGAAAAATATCATATGTATTTAGACTTTTATGAACCTGGACGTTTAAAATCACGCGAGGTCCTCATACCATGTCATGCACTAATAGTAATTCGTTTTAGTCTACTTCAGTGTTTGAGACTGTAAGCTAAACCACCCTCCCCCCCCCCCCCCCCAACTCCGCTGATTTGTGGACGCGGAATTGAAACCGCGCATTTACGTCTGAAAAATTACAGATATAATTGTCAGTAGCATTTAGACACACTTTTGCACTTTTAGCTACATTTCACTTGTAGTAATGTATATCCTAAATCGTAGCGAATAGTAAGCTACTCGTTATCACATTTTTTCAGTGCAAGATAGGACATTCAACAGACACGTGTTAGAAAACTTCAGTAGTTTCACAAAGACAGTTACGAATAGTGGTAAGTTAAATGGTGTATTGTAACTATGATATTTCACACTATCAGGTGTGGAACATAATTAGATTGATGTTATTGCTTACTTTCTACGAAATTGACTGACAAACATTGTTGAACGAAGACAAATTACGCAAAATGAAAATTATTAATTTTCTTTTTTCTGAAGGAAAGCGTAACGTTTTAATATAAAGTACGTTCACAATATGATCTGGTGTAGTCTTATATACCTTCCGGCCACGGTGGAGTAGCCGAGCGGTCTAAGGCGCCTCGCTGCGGAGCGCGCGGTTGCTCGCCGTCGGGGGTTCGAGTCCTCCCTGGGGCATGGGTGTGTGTGTTTGTCCTTAGATTAGTTATACCTTAGGTTAAGTAGTTTGTAAGCTACGGACTGATGGCCACGCAGTTTGGTCCGATAGATTTACAAACATTTGAACATTTATATACCTTCCAGTGTTTCTACAGCATGAAAATGTGAACTGTAGATTTACCCCCTTTCTTAGAGTACACGGACAGGAACTTCGGGCATAGCAGGCTCCAGCGAGCACGAGGAAAATCGAATGCAGTTGCTCGTAGCGTGTCACGCGACTACATTGAAATCAAACTAACTGTCGCGTTACTTCGTGGCTATTACAGTTCAAGCGAGATTAGATGCCAGATGCATACCTCAAGTATGGATTTGTAGAGAGGCAATCAACCGGTTTCACAAGCAGGCGGTCTGACATGTTGGCCACCGATATTGCATGCTTAAATGACATATTGGTCAAGCCAGAGAACGTATTAGTTAGTTTTGATGTGCTATCTGTGTTTAACATGCTTCCAGTCTATGAAGTACTGCAATTGATGAACTTAATTTTTCCTCCCGACATTGAAAATCTGTTAAAATATTGCTAAATACTACTTATTTCAAATGAACAGACAGATGGTATAGCTATGAGAAGCCACTTAATCGTGGCTGTAGCAAATTTCTACATATAAAAATTGGAGGAACAGGCATTGAAAGAAGTGTCATTTTATCCCGCTATGTAGACGATACGTTCCCTAGGTTTTTAACTTTGTAAATTATCTAAGTTCATTATACGGCCTCTTTTGCTAAACGAGAACCCCTTTCGTTCCGAGGCATGATGAATAGCACTTCATTTCATGTTTTTAAATGTTAGTTTCTGTAATAGTATGTTAATATTGCTGGGATTTTATTATACTAATAATTTATCATAGTGTCTATGAACGTGGCAAGATGAACGGTTCCTCCATGACGCCACTGTCCCTGTGAGAATCTGTACTTGCCTTATTCTATATGTGCATGTATGAGAATCTCTTAGCGTGGGAGTCTGTGTGTATGTATGAGAATTTTCGTCGTCGGCTGCTGGCTGCTCGGCACTAGTATTTTTCTGGCTTCATATCGATAGGTAGTCGTTACCAACCTCTGCTTTTGATGCTACCAAGGAGGTTCCTCCACCCTTTGGTTACAAGTTGGGTTGGCAATGCCCAGTTAGCCAGCCTCAACAGGACGCACGAGTTTCAGCTCACCCCACCACCTCGGTTTTCCAGGGGTTTCTACCGATTTCCGGTGGTGGAGGGGACTGGGTGGCCGAGCTGATCATTCTGTGTCTGCGCTTCTACCTGGTAAGACGTTCTGGATTTTCTTTCCTCCCTTGAGATGGTAGCGACTAATTGTCTGGTTTGTTAGCCTTCAGATCCTACGTTCATTTTTGGGGATACGTTTCTCCGATCATGTACGGAAATGTATTCAATTTCATTTCGGTGATTTTGCATAGGTAAATGCGGTGAATATGCAACTAATTCGGTTTGATAATGGCTGCGAATCGGTAACCTGCGTGAGATTAGCTGGCGGTATATGAACTCTTTTCATTTCTTTCTAGCTATGTGGAACGCGAATAATATGCGGGAATATTTTTATTCTGGGTAGTGCATGTGAAATATTCTTTCCCGTTTGCCCCTTCCGCGAGTGATATGTACTCCACATGGTGTTTTCTTAGAACGAAGCCGTCAGCTACCCCTGTGTCTATTTCTATGCCCTTCAGGCGAGAAATTAAGAATGTATCTTTCTGATTTCCACTATTACCTCGCGATCTCCTCTCTGTCTATTTTTAAATTGTTACGTGTATTTGCAACAATTTTCCTTTACAAGTGTTTGCCAGAAGCTAGAAGTCAAGTCTATGCTTGTTAATATCTTGACTCCATGAAACTTCTGAACAAGTTCCTCCAGTATTTTGGGCCTGACTTTAAATTTATACTTGTAGTCTTTCGTGCGGCCTTCAGTGTGTATATTATTTTGTGTACTTTCAGACCAATATTGGTTGAGAAATGCAGTGACAAATTCCTGATATGTTTTACAGATGTTTATAGCTCCTGTTCCCCACGAAATTGCATCACCTTCACATTTGCACGCTACGAATTTCATCTTTTGTTGTTCTGTCATGTTATTAGGAATAACACCATCCAACTGCCCGATGAAAGCAACAGGATGTACACTGTCTTTGAAAAATTTTGAAATTTGTATGAATAAGGATCATTTGCAACATCAACTATGTTACTTATACCTTCCTTACGTTCCTGTTCCACCCACGCTTCAAGTTTTCTCTCAAGTTCATTTTCATTGGTGCTAATATTTTCCACTAAATTACATGAATCGGGCAGCTCATTCAGTTTCTGCTCGATCTCTGTTAATTTACTGTGAGATGCATTTGCATTACTTGTACATGATGTGCCTACCTGTGACACTTTATTGTCAATTAATGCTACATTTCTGTTCATTTTTTCGATGTCTGATTGCTGTGACAGATATCCATCTTTACATGTTATACTAATGCTAGCCTGTTCCTTTCTCAAACACTACCTTATTTGTAACAGCATACAGCGTGTCACTATTAACCTGTAATCTTTCGTTAATTTTGCTTACTTCAGAGTCCACCCTGTGCACACTGTCATTTTTACAAATTTCCAAATCTAATTGTTTAAAACACTTGTCTGTTTTTTCTTCATTAACAATTACCCTGTTTTCTAAGCCCTGGAATTTATTATTTACACTAGCCATCGGTGTACGTATTTCCTCTATCACACGGTCTAATGTTTCAATGTTTTGGTCAAGTTTTTCTGCTAACTTATTTATGCTCTGATTTTGTTCTTCTTTGTTTTGATCTAATTTAGCTAATATATCGCTAAGCATTGATATAATTTTATTGTCAATACCAGTTTCCTTCTCTCCACTACTTTCTACTGACAACGTATCAGCTGAAGCTGTGCTATGGCTTCTGTCACTTAATACGTCCTTCTGCTCCTCTGTTATGCAGGCGCCAGACATTTTCTCTGACAGCTGCATCCAGATTTACCACGTCAGTATGGTTAGGAGCGACAGATTGACAAACTTGTCTATCTCTCTGCACGTCACTTACGACATTTTCAACAGCACTTTGTTCTACACTATGTGTGCTATTGATCTGATTAACATCCATATCCTGGACAATATTAGATTGCAATTCACTCATATTCGCTACAAAATATGGACTGATATTTTCACCCTGCATCTGAGGTTGTTGACCTGAATGATCATTGCCTCTATTTTGAACACATTCTCCGTCCCTACTTCTGAGATAATACCCGTTATCTCCCTGTTTTTCCATCTCTAATTAACATTTTTTTTACTCTAGTGTTTAGTTTCAAAATTTTACTAACAAATATACACAATTAATTATAATTTACAGGAGTTGGCACTTACTCCCGTTTTTCCTTGCGTCGCGATGTGCAGTTGTTGCAACGTGAAGGCTGGTGGTTGTAGCTCCGCTAATAGATGGAGTCGTCGTCTGCCGCTGCTGGCGATGTTTACGGCTGTTCCTTTTAGGCGCCGCACCCCTCTTCTGTCTGCTATGGCGCTGAGCGTGGCTGTTCCGTCGACGTGCCCGGTGAGGTGTTGCGACGCCGCCGTTCTGTAGCTCGTCGATTCTTGAAGTTACGTAATCCAATGGACCGCGAACTCAACACTTGCACTTGCTTCACTCGCGTACATCAACTGGCTAACGGTCACTATATTTATAAAATTCTTGATGTCTAACAGTTCGCGAATCACTTCAACCGTTTATCGCCTCACTGTATTTGTATATTTCGTTCCGAAATGTTTGTTCCCCACCAGGGATGCCATGTACAAGCTTCCTAGGGTTTTACTTGCGGACGGAGAAGTTAGTACTGCTTCCTCCCACAAGTTCCCTAAAACTTCCGCATCCTTGCGGATCTGTTGCGTAGCAGTGTGCGTTTGTACCGCCCTACAGTACGCACGAGGTGCCGTAGTTGCTGTCTATGTCGTTATGGAAAGTAGAGAGTTCTGACTAACCTGTTGTCTTCTATAGTTGTGTCCCCAGCGCAGAAGACAGCACACAGGTCGTTGGTTCTTCTACATCATACAAGTGAGGCTAAAATAAGTTCTGTATGATGGAAGCATAATAAGTGACTCGCGAGATTTTTAATTGTCAGGGATGCCATTTATTAAGTAAATAATAAATGAAAAATGAGCAACTATTGTTAATATGATACGGCCTATGCTGCCCATAGTTTATGTTGAGACCTCGACTGTTATCGCATTTACGAAAAATCTTTACTCATAACCTGCGGGATCCGGCGCGTATAGTGGTCAGCTCGAGACTGATACTGCGGCGCGTTGCGAGAGGGCACCTGCCGCTCTATTTTGCGCCAAAACAGGGCCTTCGCGCGCCTTCTGCAAAATCGCTCTTCTCTTGTTACAATCACGTGACGTGAAATGCAGCAGCCAATGCACCAGTAACATAGGCGGGCTTTCCCACGGGAACCAGCACCTACTGCGCCATTTGCTACTGCTCCTCACCCCACATTTCAACATAGGCTGCACATCTGTCTTTCTTCCGCATTTAAGGCACGTACAATGTTAGCAAAGAAACTGCCAGTGGCCAGAAACATGAAGTGGCCAAAGGCCAGGAATATCACAGTGGCTCCGAACTCCGACATCAAGGGTTTATAGCTAGTCACTTGAGTTCCCGCCACTGCCCACACACTAGTGCCTTCCTATTGTGTATTTTTGCTTCGTAATCTGTGATTCCGTTGGTGTTTGTTGAAATGAATGCGATCTTTAAGCACTTCGCCTTCAGTGGGGTGCGAATATGTAATGTAGCAGACACGTACCGAGTGTCTCAATAATTCTGCATGCTCACGGTTTGATTGAATTAAATTTAGTCTCTCTATTATCGCGTACCATCTCAAGTAAAGGACAGACCAGAGCGACCTATAAAGTTTATTTTTTCTTGTGTTGTGTGGTACATCCTAGTACGCTGAATTTCGCCTACGATAGCGGCGCCTGCTTCGGCTTCGTATCAGCACGCTGATATACAGGGACCTCGCAGATAAAAAAATTACGTGGCAAATGTCTACATGGTCGTACACAGAATCCCAATGAGAGTTTCAACATCTGCGTTTGGCAACGAGTACCGAAAGCGGTGTATTTTGGATGAACAGTAATAAAAATGGTGCGATGTACAAATGTTTCTCAATCTATGGGATTTATCTAGGTTCACAAACTACTGGAACTAACTTAGGCTAAGGACAACAATACATCCATTACAGAGGGAGGACTCGAACCTCCTAGCCGCGGTGGAGCGGCCGAGCCCATTGAGGCGCTATGCTACGACGCGCAAGGCCGTTCCCCGTCGGGGGTTCTAATCCCCGCTGGGGCATGGATGTTTGTGCCGTCTGTAGTATAAGTTAGTTCATAAGTAGTTTGTTAGTTTAGGGACTGATGACCCCGTAGTTAAGTCCCATAAGCTCTACGAAGATTTGAACTTTTTTTTCGAACCTCCGACGGCGAGGAGCGACGGGTTCTGGGGCTAGGTGCCTTAGAACGCTCGGCCACTCCACCGCAGCTAGGTGTGTTGGATGCTGTTATCTGTTTCAATGATGGTGTAATTAGCAGGACAAAAGTAATGGACAAGTTAGGGACCAACCAGGCAATAATGTGATAGCAACCACTAAAGAGTCCAGAGTAAGGATAAGACTCGTGAATATGTCTACAGAGGACAAAAAGCAGCTGGAAGCAAGATTATGGCTCTGGAATGTTCTGAAAGAGTCATACGGTGAGTCAAAAACTCTGTAAACATTATTTTATCATTTTTTTCTGAAATTACATTTTCAGAACATTAGGTACATATATCTTCATAATGGTTTTAGCTATGTTCACCAAATTTCTCCCAATTGAAGAATAGGACATTATCTTTGTATTGTGCCTAATACATTGAAGAAATTATCTATGTTGGTCATTCTGTATATAATTTTAACGGTATTTTTACACAAAATAGTAATGAAGTGTAATAAGGATTTTTCTAATTCCTCAGATGTACTCCAAACTACAAAACAAGAGGCATACTGTGTTCTTCCGAATGTTGACAGCGCCTGCCACAGTCTAAATGCTATTAGACAGACGCACCTGAAAATGGTTCCAGAATGCGAACGTGTATTATAAAATCATCTATTATGCAAAATATTGTAATTCTTAAACTATACCAGATATTTCAATGAATTCCTTTTTACAGCTTGAGTTAATGTCATTCAGTGATGGTACAAAATCGGAACTTCCTCTTCATTGTAGATCAAGAGTATATTGCATCGAAAGCAAGGTATGAAAATGCAGCCCGCACACGTTCAGGTCCCGTTCAAAGGAGCACACCACGCTGTCTGCTCCTTACGCTGATGTCAGCTACGTTTCACGGAGTCTAGGCGAGCTGCGATGTAGCAGAGCGCAATTAAGTGCTGTTTATTTAAGATTAACGCACCTATATTACGTTTAAAAACATTGCAACAAAAGTAAGAAATACAGGATGTCCGAAAAGGACTCCCTGATTTCAAAATTAAATATCTCGAAAACAAAGATCGATAGAGGAATGCAGTAAACGGTATTTTTATTGTGAAAGCTGTAAGAAGTTTATACAGCAGCTTGAAATAATAGTTATTAAAGCTGCTAATAGATGGCGCTGTAATTGCCAAAAGTAATGCCTAGTATAAATAGTGATCCGAAGCCCAGAGTTAGTGCTGGAAACGGAGCGGTTATTCCGGAGGCGGATTTTTTTTTTTTGTGGTTTTAGGGCGCACAACTTCTATGGTCATTAGCGCCCAGTCAAAAACAGATTCGCTATGGCCTCAAAAAAAAAAAAGGGGGACTGTCAGAACATCCAGAAGAGGCTAAAAACGAAAGATAAAAGACAATTAAAAGGGTTAAATATCCTTGGATAAGTTGGCCAAGTTGGCCAAGTTGATAAAACGCAAAACTCTAGCAGCTGCTCGTGTGTCATCAGCTAAAATTTCCTCCAGAGTAGACGGAAAGTGAAGGGCTACACGGAGATGATTAAAATTAACACAAGTCAGTAAAACATGTCGCACTGTCAGCAGTTCACCGCAGGAGCATAGCGGTGCAGGTTCGGCGGATAGCAAGTGACGGTGGCTGAAACGGCAATGACCGATCCGCAACCGAGCCAGGATGACCTCCTCCCGCCAAGAGGGGCGTGAGGATGTCCTCCAAGCGGTCGGGATCGGTTTGACAGTTCGCAATTTATTGTTGTACAGTGAAAGCCACACACTGTGCCATTGCGACACGATACTCCGGCGAAGAGCCCGTTGAACATCGTCCGATGGGACGCAAAAGGTAGCCATGCGAGGCAAAAGAGCTGCGGCCTTGGCTGCTGTGTCGGCGGCCTCATTCCCGGGCACACCCACATGGCCAGGGACCCACAGGAAAGAAACGTGACAGCTGTCATCCGCCAGCAACTGGAGGGAGCGATGGATCCGATACACGAGAGGATGGTTCGAGAAAGGGTCCTTAAGACTCTGCAGGGCACTAAGGGAGTCAGAACATATGGCATAGAAAGGGTGGCGGTGGCGGCAGGTATACAAAACGGCCTGGTGTAGGGCGAAAAGCTCAGCCGTGAAGTTTGAGCACCGGTCAGGGAGCTTGTATTGGAAACGGTTGTCCCCAACGACGAAGGCAGATCCGACACCGGCAGTGCTCTTGGAACCATCAGTGTAAATAAATACGGCATTATCCAACCGCGAACGGAGTTCGACAAGCCTCGAGCGGTATACCAAATCCGGAGTGCTCTCCTTGGGGAGCGAACTAAGTTCGAGGTGAGTGTGAACCGGGGCCTTATGCCACGGTGGCAATGGGCTTTCGCTCAACCGAAAGGTGGAAGGAAGGGTAAAATCGAGCCGCTGTAGCAGGCGGCGAAACCGAACTCCCGGTGGAAGCAAGGCAATCGCAGACAACTGATATTGGCGATCGAGTGAGTCGTCAAAAAATAATCGGTAAGATGGATGGTTGGGCATCGACCGCAGGCGGCATGCGTACCGAGACAAAAGTATGCCACGCCGAGTGGTCAAGGGTAATACAGCAGCCTCGGCATACAGACTTTCAACAGGGCTAGTATAAAATGCACCGGTCGCCAGACGTAATCCCCGATGGTGGATAGAGTTGAGACGGCGGAGAATCGACGGCCGCGCTGAGGAGTATACAAGGCTTCCATAGTCGAGCTTCGACTGAACAATGGCCTGGTAAAGGTGAAGCAGGACGGTACGGTCCGCTCCCCATGACGTGCCACTGAGGACACGAAGAACGTTAAGGGATCGGGCACAACGGGCAGCCAGGTAGGACACGTGCATGGACCAGCAAAGTTTACGATCCAACATGAGTCCCAAGAATTTCGTAGTCTCCACGAAAGGGAGAGCAACAGGGCCGAGATGTAGAGAGGGTGGAAGAAATTCCTTGTATCTCCAGAAGTTTATACACACAGTTTTCTCAGTGGAGAATCGGAAGCCGTTTGCGATGCTCCAGGAATATAGACGGTCAAGACAGCGTTGAAGAGAACGCTCCAAGAGGCACGTCCGCTGGGCGCTACAATAGATTGCGAAATCGTCAACAAAAAGAGATCCGGAAACGTCGGCTGAAAGGCAATCCACGATCGGATTGATTGCAATGGCAAAGAGCGCCACACTCAAGACGGAGCCCTGTGGTACCCCGTTCTCCTGGCAATAGGTATCTGACAAAACAGAACCCACCCGTACCCGGAACTTGCGATCCGCCAAAAACTCTTGAATGAAAAGAGGAAGGCGGCCCCGAAGGCCCCATCTGTGCAATGTGCGGAGAATGCCCGCTCTCCAACAGGTATCGTATGCCTTCTCCAAGTCGAAGAACACTGCTACTGTTTGACGCTTCCTTAGAAAGTTGTTCATAATGAAGGTCGACAACGTAACGAGGTGATCAGCAGCAGAGCGGTGTCGACGAAAACCGCATTGGATATTAGTCAGGAGGCGGCGAGATTCGAGGAGCCAGACCAACCGAGCGTTAACCATGCGTTCCATCACCTTACAGACACAGCTCGTCAGAGAAATAGGACGATAGCTGGAAGGAAGATGTTTGTCCTTCCCTGGTTTGGGGATGGGGACAACAATGGCTTCACGCCAACTTGTGGGAACATGACCTTCAGTCCATATGCGATTATAGGTACTGAGAAGAAAGCACTTGCCCGCAGGAGAGAGGTTCTTCAGCATTTCAATGTGAATGGAATCGGGCCCGGGAGCAGAAGACCGGGACAGGGCGAGAGCATGGTCTAGCTACTGCATGGTGAAGGCGACGTTATAATTTTCACGATTAGAAGAGTGGAAAGAAGGCGGCCGGGCCTCATCTACCTGTTTGCGAGGGAGAAAGGCAGGGTGGTAATGGGCAGAGCTCGAAACCTCCGCAAAGAAACGGCCCAATGCGTTGGAAACGTCATAGGGGTCCACGAGGACTGCATTCTCCACGTTCAGGCCAGGAATCGGGGAGTGGACCTTAATGCCGGATAGACGGCGTAGGCCACGCCAAACAAACGTGGAGGGAGTAAAACGGTTAAAAGAACTAGTAAAAGCAGTCCAGCAAGCTTTCTTGCTGTCGTTCATGATACGACGACATTGCGCTCTCATACGTTTATAATGTATGCAATTCTCCAAAGTCGGGTGGCGGCGGAAGGTGCGTAAAGCACGGCGCCGGGATCTAAGCGCGTCGCGGCAGGCTGCAGTCCACCAAGGGACCTGGACACGACGTGGAGAAGAGGAAGTACGAGGTATGGAACGTTCGGCAGCTGTGAGAATAACCTCTGTGAGGTAGTCGACCTGACTGTCACAGGTGGGAAAATCCCGATCGTGAAAAACAGCCATGGTAGAATAAAGCCCCCAGTCGGCTTTAGAAATGTTCCAACTGGTGGGACGAGGAGATGGGGAATGATGCAGAATGTGGATGATACAGGGGAAATGGTCACTCGAGTACGTGTCAGAAAGTGCATACCACTCAAACCGACCGGCCAGCTGAGGTGTGCTTATTGCGAGGTCTATATGGGAATAAGTGTGTGTTGTGTCAGAAAGGAAGGTTGGTGCACCGGTGTTGATGCAGACAAGATCGAGGTGTTGGAGAAGGTACACCAAAAGGGAGCCCCTCGGACAAGGTGCCGGAGAGCCCCATAAGGGGTGGTGGGCATTAAAGTCGCCTATCAACACGAAGGGTGAAGGGAGCTGATCAACAAGGTGTAGTACATCTGCCCTAGTAAGGGCAGATGACGATGGCGAATAAATATTACAGAGGGAGAAGGTAAATGTGGATAGGGTGATGCGGACGGCAACTGCCTGTAGGTGAGTATGCAATGAAATGGGATGGAAATAGACATCGTCTCGAAGGAGCATCAGAACCCCTCCATGGGCTGGGACACCTTCCACGGGTGGCAGGTCGAACCGCACAGAGGTGTAGTGTGGAAAGTCTGCACGATCACGTGGACGCAACTTAGTTTCCTGGAGGCAGACTAGAAGCGGGCAGTGCAATCGAAGGAGTAGTTTTAACTCCTCCCGATTAGAACGAATGCCGCGAATATTCCATTGAAGGAGCGCCATGATAAAAATGAGAGAAGAAATAAGGATAAAAACCAACTAGCGAGCGGGGTCACCTCCACGGCCGCTGAGGACCCGATTTCGAGGGAGCACTGCTATCGCTGTCCAGGGGCAAAGGGTCGTGTTCCATAGGTTCGACCGACGCGCCTGCCACCTCCCTGAGTTGATCAGGAGGGGCAGTTTCCGCGGCCGGTAGAGGACCGGGTGCCCGGCAGACGGAGCGACCCGGTGAAACAGAAGACGGCCGAGGCCGGCAACTGTTGGGCGGCGTGACGGATGGGTCACGCCTCGGCGGGGAAGGAGAGGAACTCTTTTTCTTGTCAGCTCTTCTGGAAGAGTGACGGTTGGTTGGTTGGTTTGGGGGTTTTAGGGGGACTAGACTACTGTGGCCATCAGTCCCCCGATTCACATCTAGGTGACACGCAGTAAGACAGAACCGTCGAAAATTGTGCCTGAGCGAGTTTTAAAACAAAACAGGATAAAAGAACGCACCGTCATGAATTATTGACAGAGTCAACAAGAAACAATAATACGAAAGACGCCAGACACACAGTAACAAATACGAGACAAAAATGACAGAGCCAGTGAATGTGGTTGACCGACCATGTGTATAAAAAGGGAAAAGTCAACCACATAGCGTACAAAATAAAAACTGTAGTCTAAAGACACGTCAAGGAGAACATAGAAAATTATCTAAAAGACCATCCAAAAGGACTCACAGCAACTGGTAAAACCCCGCAGCACGAAGAAATCGTAAAACCAAATTAGCCACAGAGGCATCGTCGCCGAGCACCAAAGAGAGTGTTCGGGAGGGTAAAAGAATGCCGCAGTGGGGCTAAAATGGGACAGTCTAGTAGGAGATGGACCACAGTCAATGGGGCACCACATCGGCACACGGGCGGGTCCTCTCGACGGAGGAGGTGACCATGCGTCAGATGGGTGTGACCAATGCGGAGACGGCAGAGAACCACGGAGTCCCTACGGGATCCCAGCTGCGACGACTTCCAGACAGATGTTGTGTCCTTTATCGTACGTAGCTTATTGGGCACGTCCAGAGCGGACCATTCGGCGTTCCACAGGTCTCGTATTTTAGTGCGAAGCAACGGGCGGAAGTCTGCTTCTGGGAGGCCAATCGCCAGAGGGCGGCAAGTGATAGCCTGTTTGGCTAGCTGGTCAACGCTCTCGTTGCCCGGGATGCCTACATGGCCCGGGGTCCAAACGAATGTAACACAGCGACCGGAGTCACTAAGAGCCAGTATTGACTCCTGAATGGCCCTGACCAATGTATGACGAGCATAACACTGATCAAGGGCCTGCAAACCGCTCAGCGAGTCGCTACAGATCAGAAAGGAGGTCCCGGGGCACATGCGGATGTGGTTAAGGGCGCGGTATATAGCCACCAGTTCTGCAGTGAAGACGCTGCTGCCGGGTGGCAAAGAGCGTTGTTCAACATGGGCGCCATGGATGTAGGCATAACCAGTGTGGTCGCCATCTGAAGAACCGTCTGTATAAACGACCTCAGAGTTACTGAACTCACGGAGCAGTGCATAAAACTGATGCCGTAGGACCAGAGGAGAAGTAGAGGTCTTCGGCTCACGAGAAAGATCCAGCCGAATCCGCGGCCGAGGAACGGTCCAGGGAGGAGCATGGAGAGTCGAGCGGAAGGGACGGTTAAGAGGTAACGAGTCCAGGGTCGACAGTAGCGATTGGACACGCGCTGCTATCGGGAGTCCCGACCGAGGTCGCCTCTGCGGCAAACGAGTAACCTCCCCCGGAAAGAGGAGTCTGTTATTCGGATGCCGAGGGGTACAGTGCACTCTGGCAGCATACTGGGCGAGTAGTTGTTGGCGCCTGTATCGCAATGGGGCAACTCCAGCCTCTGCCAGGAGACTTGTGACAGGGCTTGTACGAAAGGCTCCAGTGGCCAGACGGATACCGGTATGGTGCACTGGGTCGAGTACTCTCAGTGCAGATGGAGAGGCTGAGCCATAGACCTGGCTTCCGTAGTCCAGGCGTGACTGCACCAGAGCATTGTACAGCCGCAGGAGGACAGGGCGTGCTGCCCCCCAGACAGTATGGTTGAGGCAACGAAGGATGTCCAAATATCGTGAACACCGTTGCTTAAGCTGGCGCAGATGAGGGAGCCATGTCAAACGCGAGTCAAAAAGGAGACCCAGGAAACGGTGTGTGTCCACAACCTGAAGGAGCTCACCATCAAGGTAGAGCTCCGGATGTGGATGTACCGTGCGTTGGCGACAAAAGTGCATCACCCTGGTTTTCGCAGGGGAAAATGTAAAACCATGGGCAGAAGCCCAATTCTGTGCCCGATGAATGGCTGCCTGCAGCCGTCGTTCAGCTACACTTGTACTAGCGGTGGAATAGTACAGGCAAAAGTCGTCCGCATAGAGGGAGCAAGAAACCGACGGCCCCACTGCAGCCACTAGGCCATTAATGGCCACTAAGAAGAGGGGTACACTTAGGACGGATCCTTGTGGTACCCCATTCTCTTGTGTATGGGACGAACTGAAGGAGGTGCCAACGCGGACTCTAAAGCGTCGTGAAAGTAAAAAATTCTGAATAAAAATTGGGAGGGAGCCACGGAGACCCCACCCATGTAGCGTGGCAAGGATGTGATGACGCCATGCCGTGTCATATGCTTTCCGGAGGTCGAAAAAGATGGCGACGAGGTGGTGACGTCGGGCGAAAGCAGTACGGATCGCCGACTCCAAAGAGAGGAGGTTATCAATGGCAGAGCGACCCTGCCGGAAAGCACCTTGTTGTGGAGCGAGCAGACCCCGATTCTCGAGAACCCACAGCAGTCGCCGGCTCACCAAACGTTCAAAGAGCTTACAAAGAACGTTTGTGAGACTGATTGGGCGGTAATTGTCAACGTTCAGTGGATCTGCACCTGGCTTCAACAGAGGGATAACGATGCTCTCCCGCCATTGGGATGGGTACGCTCCCTCGATCCAGAGACGGTTGAAGAAGTCCAAAAGATGGCGTTGCGAGTTTTCAGAAAGATGTTTCACCATTTGGCAGTGGATTCGGTCCGGTCCTGGAGATGTATTGGGGCAACTGTCAAGAATAGTTTTAAATTCCCACTCCGTAAATGGCGCATTGTACGGCTCCTGGCGGTTTGTGCGAAATACCAACTGCTTTCGCTCAGCCCGCTCTTTTAAGGTACAAAAACCTTGGTTGTAGGCAGTAGACGCCGAATTAACAGCAAAGTGCGCTGCAAAACACTCAGCAATGATGGTCGGGTCGGTATGAATAGTTCCATGGATAGAGAGACCCGCGATCCCTGCCGGTGGACGGTAGCCTGATATACGGCGAATCTTCGTCCAAATCTGGCTGGAGGAGACACGGGGTCCAATTGTGGAAACGTCTTGTTCCCAGCATGCCTGCTTGTGCTGACGGATAAGCCGACGTGTCTGGGCCCGAAGGCGCTTAAATGCAACCAGGTGGTCAATGGTGGGGTGGCGCCGGTACTGCTGCAGAGCTCTGCGGCGATTGCGGATAGCTGCTGCTATCTCCGGTGACCACCAGGGCACTGGTCTTCGCCGAGGTAAGGCAGAAGAAGACGGTATCGCGGTCTCAGCAGCAGAAACGACAACGGAAATAATTTGGTCTACTGCCATTGTTGCATCAGCAGGGAGAGGGGTATCCAGCGTTGCAGCTGACGTGTATGCTGCCCAGTCGGCCCTATGGAAGGACCAGCGGGGTAGACGTGCATGGCGTTGGTGGTGGGGAAGCGAAAGGAAGATGGGAAAGTGGTCGCTTCCACAAAGGTCATCATGGACCCACCAGTTAAGGAGTGGACGTAAGCCCGGACTACATACAGAAAGGTCTATGGCGGAAAAGGTGCCATGGGCCACACTAAAATGGGTAGGAGCTCCTGTATTAAGAATACAAAGGTCAAGTTGGGTAAAAAGTAGTTCAAATTCTCGACCACGTCCTGTAGTCACGTAGCTCCCCCATGTGGGGTGATGTGCATTAAAATCTCCTAAAATAAGAAACGGTGAAGGAAGTTGAGCGATTAAGGCCGCTAGGTCAGCTGGTGCCACTGCTGCATCAGGAGGGAGATAAAGGGAACAGATGGTAATGTCCCGCGATGCTCGAACCCTGACAGCAACAGCCTCCAGGGCTGTGTTAAGTGGCACTGGGGAACTGTAGGCAGAGGTATGTACATATAGACATACCCCGCCCGACACCCTATTGTAAATGGCGCGATTATTGAAGTACCCCCGGTAGCCCCGAAGGGTGGGGGTCCGATCACCTGGAAACCAGGTTTCCTGGAGAGCAACACAGAGAGGTGGAAACGCGCTCAACAGCTGACGCAATTCAGCCAAACGGCAGAAAAATCCTCCACAGTTCCATTGGAGGATCAGACTGTTTCCCGGCTGACGGTGCATGAAGCTGAAGATGGAAGAGGAGTGGTATCAGCACTCGACGCTGGCTGTGAAGCCTGATCCTCCGTGTCCATGGTATCCCCGAGATCGGCAAAGGCCAAATCTTCTGGCGTAGCTAGAAGGATCACATCATCCTCAGGCGCGTCCGGTGCAGGGGCTGGGGGCACCGAGGCCGCCAGTGTCTCCTTGCACTTTACTGGCTTTTCTTTCCTTTCCTTCTTGTCTTCCCGTCGTTCCTTGGGCCTACCGGAGGAGGAGGGTTTCCCCGGAAGGGCTTGAGGAGTGTGGGAAGACTGAGGAGCCAGGCGGCTTTCTGGGCGAGGGTCCTTCAGCCGCTGGCTAGTGTCAGATATCTGGGGGGACATGGTGGGAAGGGCAGAAGAGGTTCCCTTCCCAGAAACAGAAGCCAGAGAAGGGGAACCCTTTTCTGGCTGGGGAGTGGGGGTAGCCACTCCCGACGTGGGGGGCAGTACCTGCCCCACAGAAGATTGTGTGCCTCCAGATGTCTGGGAGGCAGAGGTAGAGGGGCGGCCCATAGGGCCCACAGACGGAGGTAGAGCAGGGCGAGATGTGGCCACCGGTGGTGGCGCCATCGATGTAGCAGCAGCGTATGTACTCACTAAGGAAACAGGATGCAGCTTTTCATATTTCTTTCTTGCCTCGGAATATGTTAGTCGGTCCAACGTTTTATATTCGACTATCTTCTTCTCTTTATGTAGAGCGGGACAATCCTGCGAACAGGGAGAGTGGTGACCGCCGCAATTGACACAATAAGGTGGTGGGGCACAGGCAGTGTCAGGATGTAAGGCACGGCCACAGTCCCTGCAGGTTGCAGCAGCGTTGCAGCGAGAGGACATGTGCCCGAAGCGCCAACATTTATAGCATCGCATTGGAGGGGGGATGTATGGCTGGACGTCACAGCGATACATCATTACTTTGACCTTTTCGGGCAGATTGTCACCCTCAAAGGCCAAAACAAATGCGCCAGTGGCCACCCTCTTATCTTTTGGTCCACGAAAGACGCGGCGGACAAAGTGTACTCCGCGTCGTTGTAAATGGTCACGTAATTCCTCATCTGTCTGCAACAATAAGTCTCGGTGGTATATGACTCCCTGTACCTTATTTAAAGACTTGTGAGGCGTTATTGACACGGGAATGTCGCCTAAATGGTCACACGTAAGGAGGTTTCGTGACTGAGCTGGGGTCTCCGCCTGAATCAAGACCGAACCGTCTCGCAGTTTCGACATTCCGGCAACTTCGCCATACCTTTCTTCGAGGTGTTCCACGAAGAAAGAGGGCTTAGTTGCCTGGAAAGATTCCCCATCTCGTCTGGTACATACTAGATATCTGGGTGTATATGGCTCTGTCTGTTTAGTGGGCCCACGTTCCCCCCACGGAGATAGGGAAGGGAACGATTTGGGGTCGTATCTTGCAGCATTGAAATTGAACTTTCCACACTTGGAGACACCTGACTGAGAGCCAGGATTTTGAGAGGGTTGTTTCCTCTTCATCGCGGAGTGTCCGCCCCGATGCCACCCACTCCGAAACAGGGGCTCTCCTCAAGGGCGCCACCCAGCCACAGCAACGTCACCTGGCAGGATGACCGTTGCCGGGAGTCCTGATGCCCCGCAGAGACGAGCATCGACTCCTTGGCATTCATGAGGAGGTCACAGCTCAGGCATCGGCAGTGTGATCCCTGTGCAATTCAGGGGGCTCAACCATGAGGGTACATAACAGCCCCACCACACGGACTGGCTACCGTGCTGGTGACCTAGCGGGGGAGGGGGCTACGGCGAGGAAGGGATGTGGAAGGAAAGGGTAGGAATCCGCGCCGTAGGGGCTAGGTTGGGAGTTCTTCCCCAAATGGCTCACACTTAATCAGAAAATTTTGTTGGAGGTCAAACCACAATGGGGACCTAACTGGGCCGAAAACTGTGAAAACGGCAAACAAAGACACAATTACATACCAACAGTACCATGGGAATAGCCAGGCCATCAACACAAGAACACCTAGAGACGGGGTTGGAGAAGGGTAGGGTGGGAAAAAGGATTAGGAAGGGAGGGAACCAGGGTGAGGAAAAGCGGCCTGGGAAATAGGAAGGAAGGCCGCAATGGCTCGGGGACCCGTGCGCGCCACACACGTACCCACAAAAGAGCTGTGGGCCCCCTGGGGGGGAAGAGTGACGGCGGGAAGAGGCAGTTGACGGTTGGGAAGCCTGAGAACGCAGAAAATCCTCACGGACGGGTTCCTTTTTCAAGGTCCGGGCATCTTGTTTAGGTGCTCGCGGTTTACTAGAGTTTGACGAAGACTGTACCCTAGAAGCAGCAGGAGGAAGCGGGGACGTGGAACGGGCATTCTTTGGGCTGGCGGATCGCACAACTGTGTCAGCGAAAGTCAAGTCACATGTCTGGGTACTGGAATCCTTGGTAGGTCGAGTTGAGGTGATTACCTTACTGTATGTACCCGCTGGGAGGACAGTGGGCTTTCGACTCGCCAACAACTTTCGAGCGGCAGATGTTGATACCTTCTCTGTAACCCGAATTTGCTGGATTACCTTCTCATCCTTGTATACAGGGCAGTCGCGAGAGGAAGCCGCATGGTCACCGTTGCAGTTTAGGCAGTGAGGGGACGGAGGTGGGCAATCCCCCTCATGGGCGTCCCTACCACAAGTGACACACTTTGCTGCATTTGGGCAATGTTCACGGGTATGGTTGTACCTGTGGCACTGAAAACAGCGCGTTGGGTTAGGTACATAAGGTCGGACGGAGATGACTTCATAACCTGCTTTGACCTTCGACAGGAGGTCAACTCTGTCGAACGTCAAAAACACAGTACGAGTCGGTGTCAATTGGTTATCGACCTTTTTCATCACCCTGTGGACGGCTGTCACACCCTGATCGGACATATACGATTGGATGTCTTCATCAGACAACCCGTCAAGGGATCTCGTAAAAACTACCCCCCGTGACGAGTTGAGTGTGCGGTGCGCTTCTACCTTAACTGGAAACGTGTGCAACAACGTAGTACGTATCAGTTTTTGGGCTTGGAAGGCACTTTCCACTTCCAGCAACAATGTGCCATTGCGCTGACGTGAACTGGTTTTAACAGGGCCAGCAATTGCATCTACACCTTTCTGTATAACGAAAGGATTGACAGAATTGAAATCCTTTCCGTCGGTGCGAGACACAACAAGAAATTTCGGTAAATTAGGCAGAGTCTTCTTTTGCTGAGGCGAATCTATCTTACGTTTCTGTGTCAACGTCAATGAAGAAGAGAAGGAAGTCATCGCGGAGGTGTCCCCCGTGATTACCGGCGTCTCCGATGGCGCGGTCCTTCCTAGTGGGGGCCCTCTCCGAGGGCTTACCCGCCTTAGGTGATTGTTCACACCTCAGGTCACACCTCCCGAGAACTGACGGAGGGAACAATCGGCACGTTCGGAAGGTACCAGCTCGGCTAATCACCCCTCCCTGGGCCTGGCCTTTACCAGGGGGTACGTACGTGCCCTACTTGTCTACCCGGGGCGGGGAATTACGCGTTACCCCGTCACCTGCTACGCACGATAATGCGTGGGTCGGCCTTCAGACACGCACAGGGAGGAAAAGAAGAAGAGGATAGGAAATGAAGAGAAAGAAGGAAGAAGTGTCTCAAACGCCGAAGCGGAGACTAATGAGGAGAAGAAGGCTAGGAGAGTACAAGGAGAGAAAGACAGAAACAAAGGGTAAGAAAGGAAGGAACGAAGGAAGAAAAACCACAACAAGAACCACCGTAGCTCACGAAATATGCCCGTCTCCGGGCGAAGGCATAAACCGGGAGGGACAGTGAAGCAGCCTGGGGCAGAAGAGAGGCTGCTCCGGCTCGGGGCCCCGTGCGCGCCACACACGTACCCACAAAAGAACTGTGGGCCCCCTGGGGGGCCGGAGGCGGAGATTTCGCGCCATTTCACTCGGAGCCTCCGGCTACCTCCGGTTGAACGTGTCGAATCGAGCAGACGCCATTTTGGAGATGAATCTTGCCGTATTTATTTTATTTTGCAGTGTATCTTGAGTAGCACGAAGAGATGCTGTTTCCTAGCATTAGTTCCATAAATATAAACCAAAATCGAAGTTTTCTGACACGAGTTTGTTATAATAAAAGTATTGTAAACGTAGAATTGTTGACAAATGTTTCACGATGACCTTATAAGACTAAAGACGTACGAAATCTTAGATGGTTGCTAGTTGGATGCAGTATGGGTCAGGTAGTAGCGAGTTAGTTTGTCGAACAAAAGGCCCCAGTGTGGCTCGGGCAGCCGTGAGGCGAGGACGTCCGCTAGCGTCCCGCCTGGCGAGGTACGCGTTCGCGTTTTCCTTGTTTACTTCGCGTCGCGTTATTGTGTATTGAGTCCCCTGTACTAGTGAGCCATGGCGCACTCATACCGCCGAACGACTATCAAGATCTCCTTCCAATCAGAATACGCACGACCACGACCTTTTGAAATTGAGAACTTTCTAAGAGACGATCTGCACCTCGATCCACGAGATGTAATCGGCATACACTTTTCCATTACCGGGAATGTTGTCTATGTCAAGATGCGCACCGACGAACTGTGTACCGACATTGTGAACCGCCATGCGGAACGACCCAAGTTCAAACACCCTGACAGCCACTTCGGTGCCGTCGTGATCGAGCATGTGGGTTACGGCCTGCGTACAATCAGGGTCTTCGAACTCCCGTTCGAGGTCCCAGAAGATATCGTTAAGACAGCCTTCCGCCCGTACGGAAACATCATCGGTCACGCGGCCGAAAAATGGAAAACGTTTGAGACTTACCCGGTCCTCAACGGTGTGCGGCAAATACAAATAGAACTGAAGAAGCACGTACCGTCATACCTGAATATAGGAGGATGCAGGGCCATCATCATGTACGACGGTCAGCCCCGTACCTGTGCCGGTTGCGGCCAGGAAGGACACGTCCGCCAACAATGTCCCCTACGTCGACCTGTACAAACGCCTGTCAACGACGACGCCCTCTCTGCGCCGTCCACAGTTCTCCCTGTTACTTATGCTGCAGCCGCCGCACCACCGGCCGATCATCTACAAGGTCAATCTAACCAACCACCGATAACGACCGCAAACATAGACATGAATCTCACACCTTCGACGCCATGCCAACCAAACGCAATTCAAGAAGAAATGCAGCAACCCCTTTCCGCTGAGCAAGAAGCTGCAAAGGAACCGACACTTGACGTCGTGCCAACTTCTGCCTTCATTCCAACAAACAAGAACGAGGCAGACACCCACGCTCTTTCCGACTCTGAACAACATAACCGCAAACAAAAGAACCCTCGGAAGCGCCGGAAGAAACATCGTCTGCCCTCTGATGATTGTTTACAACGGATGGGGCTACAAGACGACGATTCCCTGTCTGATGACGGCAGGTCTTCTGACTCGCAGATGTCAGACGTCACTGCGCCGATATCTCGCCCCTCCGACCGCTTCCAACAATCGCGACGCGACGACGACGCCCACTCCCAGGAGAATCCCAGAAGGCGTCCCACCTGCCGTGCCACCTCCACCTGCGGGCACAGCGGATACTTTGATGGACACTACATCTGAATTGCCGCGATCATGGGCGGACGAAACGGTACAACGGTACAACGGTACAACGAAACGGTACAACGGTACAACCGTCAGTACGACAAGGATGCCCTCTGTCAACAATCCTCTACGGTATTGCCATGGAACCGCTCCTATGTGGCCTCCGCCAACGCCTCATGGGGATAACCTTTGAGGGCCACACCTTCTGTTGCACGGCCTATGCGGACGATCTGGTCCTCTTCTTGAGAAACCACAACGACGTCCAAGACGCGCTGGCGTGGGTGGAGTCCTACGGCGCTGCGTCAGGCAGCATCCTTAACATCCGCAAATCACGCTCACTGCCAATAGGATGCGGACAGCCTGACGTCGCTCCCCTGCGGGTCTACGACGCAATAAGATGTTTGGGCATTGATTTCACAGCCGACTTGCGGCGATCTGTGGCTCTCAACAGTAGGCGTCTTCTACGACGGATCCGGGTGGAACTTCTAGATCACCGCCTTCGAGCCCTGAACATGCTGCAACGCACCCAGTACGCTAATGTTTATGTCGCATCCCGTATCCCACACGTGGCACAGACGTTCCCCATACCTTCGACGATGGCCAAGCGCATGTTGGCGGCTTTGGGCTCTTTTGTTAGCCACGGTATGTTATTCAAGGTCATCTATGAATCCCTAACCCTCCCAAGGAGCAAAGGAGGCCTTAACCTCTGTCATGTACCTCATCGAGCGACGGCCCTCTTTGTAAGCACGCATATCAAGATGTGGCGACGTACTCCGACTTGCCTTTCCAGCCTACTAATGAGGGCCCTTGCCCCAAGCTCGCTAATCGCACCAGTGCAGGTGACCGCTGAGCGCCCTTTTTCTACTTGAGATACCTCTACTTCGAATACAGTTATCTTCGAACCACACTTACCCGTCCACGTATGTCGACGGCTCTGCTGGTGTACTCAGCGATGCAATCGAGACTTCCGCCGAATACGATTGAACACAAACATCCGCATGTTCGCTGGACAGCAGTGTGGCGAGCAGTGCATGATCCTACGCTTACATCAGATGTCCAGTCCATCTGGTACCTCACGGTCAATGGGAAGCAGATCTGCCAGACGCGCCTCCACAGGATCCACCTAGCAGCATCGCCATTATGTGCCACGTGTGGCGTGCAAGACGACGACGGCCATCGACTTGTCTGCGGCGAGGCAGGCAATGTTTGGCTTTTGGTCCGCCAGATGTTGGCCTTCTTTACACGAACAACCCCTGACAATACCACTGCCGAAATGCTTCTCTTCCCCGATAAGGACTATTTCCCGCGAGCGAAGACCCACACAGTGATATGGATTAGTGGACTCGCTGTCCACTATTTGGAAATGGTGATAAATCAGTTATCGATTTCTGGCAATACATCAATGAACGACACTGCGCAGTTGTCAAGAACCTGAAGTATCGGCAATACTTTTAGAACTTTCTCCAGAGTGCATTCCGCGACCCCCCCTCGCAGCTGGATCATCCATGCAGGGAGAAGCTGACTTACGTTCCCTATTACCAGTTTATGATCGATCATTACACCTCAAATCCTGAAATAATTTCGAGAAGACGTGTGTGGATGATCTACTGATGTATCGCAGCCGTGCGGTTTTTATTCTCGTGCGGCTAATCACAGCGATAGCCAGTTTTGTGAGGACGTGCTGGTCCGACGGAGTCATTAATTTCATTACAAAGAAGTCACAGATAATCTTTTGTTTATGCTTGAAGGGCTCCGTTTTGATTATATTGTATTCTTTCTCCTTTTTCCTTTTCCCCTAATTTGTTTCAATAAAGATACATTTGAAAAAGAGTCGAGGCGACCAGTGAAGACAACCATAGGTCCAGAGATCGATTCCCAACAAGTGCGAATATTTTTTTCTTTCTTTCTTCTACTACAAAAGTTTATTACTATTTGAGGTAATACGTTTGTGGTGTTCTGTTAGCTTTCTGTCAAAAACTCTCAAATCTATTAATGTATACACATTGTCCTTCCGTCTTCATATAAATTTGTCTCCTTTTTTATTATATCAATTTGAAGATAGTAAATGGAGACAACCGAAAGTATCACATTGCAAGCTGGTGTAGACCTGTTACGTTGTCGAATGGTCGGTCCACAAAAATAATCCAAAAATTGTATATAAGCGCCAAAGAACGGACTGCAAACACGGAAGAAGAGCTGCAAATCAAGAAAATGATGAACGGAGTGGTGTTAATGTTCTGTTTTATCACAGTTTTTTGTCGCTTTGCTTGTGCTAGTTTTACCGTAAGATTTCGAAGGAAAGCTTTGCAGCTACCTCGGCATGTCTTCCACAATTACGATTGTTTCCATTGTGGAAATAATGAAATGTGTCATGGTTGAAGGTATCGTGTTTTCTTCTTTCTTTTTATCGACACTTTCTTTACCATTCTTATCCACATTCGTATTGTTTTGCCCTTGGTACTGTAGGAATGTTTATGAAAGACTTTTCACACAAGAAAAATGCGCCTTCTGGCCAGCGATATTCCGTCGCGCCTTCGTTTCCACTGGATAGGATCCTATTAGCCCGGTGCTTACTACGGTAATACCGGAGATCACCGCATGTGGCGCACTAGTCGCACCTTCGATTTACCCGACAGTTAACCGCATCCGCAGACCAGCACTACCCAGAGCGATCAGTTCCACTATTTAAACGTGAAAGGAGGTGAGCGTACCGAAGGAAGAGATTAAAACCAGGCCGGCCGCGGTGGCCGAGGGGACTGAGGCGCTCCAGTCACGGTCTGCACGGCCACTACGGTCGGGGGTCCGAATCCCCCTTCGGGCATGGATATTTGTGCCGTCCTTAGTCTTAGCTAGTTCGTAAGTAGTTTGTAAGCATAGGGACTGATGACCCCGTAGTTAAGTCCCATAAGTTCTACAAACATTTGAACATTTGAGATTAAAACCATGTACTCCATTGAACAACGCGTTTCTCGAGTGCTAGAGTATCACGGGTTAAAAGAGAGTCCTACGCCAACAAGGCGAAGTTTTCAAGCACGATTTAATGTTCCAAGAGGACCCGATGCGAAAACCATTCGTACACTCTTAGCTTAAATTTCAACGAACAGGCAGCGTAACTGATGATCTAGTGGGGCATGTTGGTCGCATGCAAACCGCAGTTATGCCTGAAAATATCGCCACAGATTCTGGGATTATACAGCGAAATCCAATGTCATGCGTCAGTAGAATTCCATCTGACACTGGTTTGAAACGTTCCAGCACGCAGAAAATACTGAGAAAGAGCCTACACATGTTGCCATTCAAAATTAAAACGCACCAGGCCATAGCCATAGCTGTGCAACAAAGGGTTGCCTTTGCTAATCAGATGCTCACAATGATTGATAGTGAAGGATTTCAAAAATGTTCAAATGTTTGTATAGCTTATGGGACTTAACTACGGGGTCATCAGTCCCTGAACTTACAAACTACTTATGAACTAACTAATACTAAGGATGGCACAAATATCCATGCCCGAGGGGGATTAGATCCCCCGACCGTAGTGGCTGTGCAGACCGTGACTGGAGCGCCTAAGTCCCCTCGGCCACCGCGACCGGCCTGAAGGATTTGATGTTGGCTGCATCTGGTTTACAGACGAAGCACACTTACACCTGAATGGATACATGAATAAGCAGAACTGGTGATTTTGGGGTTCCGAAAAGCCATATTGGTGTGAAGCGAAATCCCTGTGTGGTGTCGCACAAGTCCAAAGTGCGCGCCACCTACTTTCGCCGCGCGCCGCCATGCACGCACGGCGCGGCGTTCTTACGACGTCAGCCACGAGCGCCCTCTGCTACAACTCAACTCGTGGCCACCTCTGAACGACATCGTTCACTTGGGACTGAGATAGGAACCAGTTAACACTTCGGAATCAAATAGGCACCAGTGAAGACTTGGCTATCATATAGGCACTAGGCAGGCCTCTAGCTGTTGTTGTTGTTGTTGTTGTTTTTTATAGGGGACCAAACTACAAGGTCATCAGTCCCCTGTTCCAGGCAGTGATGTAACATGTGAGAGAACGAAAACACATAACAAGGATTAGAGAATACCTTGAATGTAAGATGAGGCAAATACTACACTTATACACAGAGGAGTGCACAAAAGGAATAAAAGTACAATTACACAGCAGAATGCTATGGCCGGCTGATCACTAAGATAATAACGGATGAGCGAGCCATGCCGTACACACTAAAAAACCACCTCAACCGAAAAGGTAGAGGCTATCAAGTAACTTAAAAAACAGTGTTAAAATGAGGGCCTGTGAATCACTCAGAAGCGCCTTCCATTAAATGGAAGGGTAGAAACCAGATGCGCGAATAAAATTTAAAACAGTAGTAGCCAAGGAGGCCTTGTCACCTAAAACTGATGGCAACGAATCTGGTAGGCTAAAGGACTGCCGCAAAGCGGCTAAAAACGGACAATACAACAGTATGTGGACTACAGTCAGCTGGTCGCCACAACGGCAAACTGGTGGGCCCTCTCGACGCAAGAGGTGGCCGTGTGTTAACCATGTATGGCCAATGCGTAGTCGGCAGAGTACAACGGACTCCCTACGAGAAGCTCGTAGGGAGGACCTCCACATTGCCGTAGAAGGCTTAACAGCACGGAGCTTATTCGGTGTGTTCGATTCAGCCCACTCTGTATTCCAAAGGCTTAATACCTTCCGATGGAGCACCGCCCGGAGATCCCTCTCCTGGAGACCGATTTCCAGCATGGTTGAGGTAGTAGCCTCTTTCGCCAGGTGGTCAACACGTTCATTTCCAGTTATTCCAATGTGGCCTGGAGGCCAAAGGAAGACCACAGTGCGACCAGATGTACCTAGTCTGTATACAGTTTCCTGAATGGCCCGTACGAAAGGATGTCTTGGGAAACACTGGTTAAGGGCTTGCAAAGCACTCAGGGAGTCAGTACAGATAACCACAGACTCCCCGGGGCAGTCTCTGAGGTGTTCAAGAGCCCGCCAAATGGCGACAAGTTCCGCCGTAAACACACTACTCCCACAGGGCAATGAATGTTGTTCTATATGCCGGCCGTGGGTATAGGCATACCCAACATGGCCATCGACTAGGGAGCCATCGGTGTATATAAATTCAGCGCCATGGTACGAATCCAGAAGGGCCTGGAACTGTTGACGCAGAGTCGTTGGTGCAACAGAGGCTTTGGAGTCTCGGGACAAGTCAAACCGCAGCTGGAGGCGAGGAAGGACCCAAGGAGGAGTACAAGAATGGTCCTGGAAAGTGAGAGGAATAGGAAGGGACTCTAGAGAAGAAAGAAAGGAACGAACACGAACCGCAATCGGGAGACCCGACCGGGGCCGTCGTCGTGGGGAAAGGAGTGCGACAGCTGGGAAGAGGAGCCTGCGATTTGGGTGGTGAGGTACGGCATGAATATGGGCAACGTAAGAAGCCATTAGCTGTTGCCTTCTGAATCGCAGGGGGGGGGGGGGAACCCCAGCCTCAGCAAGAAGGCTTGTCACAGGACTGGTACGGAAGGCCCCTGTTGCTAAACGGATGCCACTGTGATGAACCGGATCTAAGGTCTGCAGTGCAGTTGGAGCTGCAGAATCATACACAAGGCAGCCATAATCCAGGCGTGACTGGATAAGTGCCTTATACAGGTGCAGTAGAGTGGGGCGAGCAGCTCCCCAACCTGTGTGGCTGAGGCAGCGGAGGATGTTTAGATGTCTCCAGCATTTTTGTTTTAATTGGCGAAGATGCGGTATCCAGGTCAGCCGGGCATCAAAAAGCATGCCTAGGAAGCGGTGTGGCTCCTCAACGCGAAGGGGTTCATCATTCAAATATAGCTCAGGTTGTGGATGAGCTACCCGACGGCGACAAAAGTGCATGACGCGGGTTTTCTGCGCCGAAAATTGGAAACCATGTTCAGAGGCCCAAGTCTGTGCCCTTCGAATGGCTCCCTGCAGCCGCCGTTCTGTGACGTTAATGCTGCTGGAGCTGAAGTAAAGGCAAAAGTCGTCGGCAAACAAGGAGGAAGAGACAGACGTTCCTACTGCCGCAGCTAGTCCATTAATAGCTATCAAAAATAATGGTACACTTAAAATGGAGCCCTGTGGGACGCCATTCTCTAAAACATGAGCGGAGCTAAGAGCGGTGCCAACCCGAACCTGAAAGGAGCGTAGCGACAGGAAGTTCTGTATGAACGTTGGTAGGGGGCCACGTAAGCCCCAATCATAAAGTGTGGAGAGAATGTGATGCCGCCAGGTTGTATCATAAGCTTTGCGGAGGTCAAAAAAGACTGCCACAAGGTGTTCTCGGCGAGTAAAAGTGGTTCGAATGGCTGATTCCAGGGACACGAGATTGTCTAGAGTGGAACGGCCCTGACGGAAGCCTCCCTGTTGTGGAGCCAGGAGACCTCGATCCTCCAGTAGCCACATAAGCCGTCGACTCACCATACGTTCGAGGATCTTACACAGAACGTTGGTGAGACTGATGGGGCGGTAGCTCCCAGCGTCGGACGGATCTGCGCCTGGTTTCATCACTGGGACGATAGTACTTCGCCGCCACTGTGACGGGAAAAGTCCTTCTGTCCAGAGACGATTATAAAGCGCGAGTAGCTGCCGTTTAAAGTCCGCTGAGAGGTGATGGACGAACTGGCTGTGAATACGGTCCGGACCAGGAGAGGTATTGGGGGACACAGCAAGGGCAGTCTGGAACTCCCACTCACTAAATGGAGCATTGTACGCTTCCTGTCGACGTGTGCGAAAGGACAATTGCCTCCGCTCAACTCGCTCTTTGAGGGCGCGAAATTGTGCACTGTAGGCTGCGGTTGCAGAGCAACGTGCAAAATGACCTGCCATTAGCTCGGCAATAACCGTCGGGTCAGTACAAAGACTACCTTCGATTCGGAGTGACGGGATTCCGCTTGGTGGCCTGTACCCGAAGAGGCGCCGTACCTGCGACCACACTTGAGAAATGGAGGCGCGGGAGCCTATGGTGGCTACATATCGCTCCCAACAGTCCTGCTTACTTTGTTGGATCAGTCGCCGGGCTCGGGCCCGGAGACGCTTAAAAGCGATTAGATGTTCAATACTGGGGTGGCGCCGGTGGCGTTGAAGCGCCCGGCGTCGCTCCCGGATAGCGTCAGCTATCTCCCGCGTCCACCAAGGCACCGACTTGCGCCTAAGTGAGCCCTTGGTAGTCGGGACATTCGCTTCAGCAGCAGAAATAATGTCCTCAGTGAGTTGTTGTACTGCCATATCAATGTTATCTGGCAATGGAGCAGTAGCCACAGCTGTCGAGGTATAGCCATGCCAGTCAGCCCTATGGAGGGACCACCGAGGCAGGCGTCCTGCAGGGTGAAATTGTGAGAGCGACAAAAGGAGAGGAAAGTGGTCGCTCCCACAAAGGTCATCATGGACCTTCCAAGATAAATGCGGAAGGAGACTCGGGCTACAAATGGATAGGTCGATGGCGGAGAAAGAGCCATGCGCCACGCTGAAGTGTGTGGGTGCCCCACTATTCAAAGTGCAAATGTCAAGCTGTGTGAGAAGGTTCTCAAGGTCTCTACCACGGCCCGTGCTCTCATTTCCACCCCATAGAGGGTGGTGGGCATTGAAATCACCCAAGAGGAGGAATGGTTGTGGCAATTGGGCAACCAATGCAGTGATGTCAGCAGGAGAGACAACAACATCCGGGGGAAGGTATAGGGAACAGATGGTAAATTCCTCTATTGCCCGGAGTCGAACAGCCACTGCCTCCAGGGTCGTGTTGAGAGGCACAGCAGCGCTTGGGACGGTTGCAAGAACATAGACACATACTCCGCCAGATACCCTGTTATAGATGGAACGATTGTTGTAGTAGCCCCGATAGCCACGAAGGGCTGGGGTCCTCTGTGCAGGGAACCAAGTTTCCTGCAGGGCTATACAAAATGCTGGAAATCGGCACAACAGTTGTTGCAGTTCTGACAAATGGCAGAAAAAACCGCCACAGTTGCATTGCATGATCACAGATGCTCCTGGTCGCTGGGACATGCAGATTGGGACGGTACACTAGTGTCTGCAAGATTGTTTGCCGTCGCTGATGGCGGAGGCAGAGCCTCAACGTCCATCGCATTTGGGGACTCAGCAAAAGCCAAGTCTTCAGGGGACGTGAGAATTTCTATTTCGTCCTCTGAGGCTGACGTTTGTTGCGGCGGCTCAGAAGCCACTTGGTGTTCAGTCTTTTTGGGCCTCTTTTTCTTCCTGTCCCGTTTGTCTTTTGGTCTCTCCTGCTGGGAGGGCTTGTCGGCCACATCAGGGACAGAGGGTACCCTCGAGGCCCTGCGACCAGCAGGTAGTGGCTTTTTCAGCCACTCACTGGTATCTGCTGTACCAGCGTCAGAGACTTTGGGAGGAAGGGCATCGAGGGAGCCCTTCCTTGCAGGAGGAGCCAGAGATGGTTGTTGGTTCTCTGGCTCAGGGATGGGGACCGTTGTCCCCTGTGGTTTTGTATTCGTTGCTCCCAAAGTAGGGACCTTGGGGGCAACAGAAGAGGAGGCGCCCCCTGACAGTATGGGGGCAACTGGTAACGGTTGGGCCGGAGGGCCCAGGATGGTAGATTGAACTTGAGTTGACTTTACCATTGATGCTGCTGTAGCATATGTCGACTTCATGCTGACAGGATGAACCTTTTCGTATTTGCGCTTGGCCTCGGAATATGAAAGTCTGTCCAGGGTCTTGTACTCCATTATCTTTCTCTCTTTTTGAAAAACTGTACAGTGTGGCGAGCAGGGAGAGTGGTGCTGGCCACAGTTAACACAGACTGGAGGCGGTGTACATGGGACGTCTGGGTGTGACGCACGTCCGCACTCGCGACAGGTGGGGTTGGCATCGCAGCGAGATGACATATGGCCAAACCTCCAGCACTTAAAACAGCGCATAGGGGGAGGAACGTAGGGTTGGACGTCACACCGGTAAACCATCACCTTGACTTTTTCGGGCAATGAATCACCCTCAAAAGCCAAGATGAAGGCACCAGTGGCGACCCTGTTGTCCTTCGGACCCCTGTATATGCGCCGAATAAACTGCACACCTCTCCTCTCCAAGTTCTTCCGGAGTTCGTCATCGGACTGGAGTAAGAGATCCCGATGAAAGATAATACCCTGGACCATGTTCAAACTTTTATGTGGTGTGATGGTAACGGGAACGTCACCCAGCTTGTCACAGGCCAGCAGTGCCCGTGACTGGGCTGGGGACGACGTCGTTATCAAAATCGACCCGGATCTCATTTTAGATATTCCGTCTACCTCGCCAAACTTGTCTTCAATGTTCTCAACAAAAAACAGAGGCTTAGTTGACATAAACGATTCGCCATCTGTTCGACTGCACACCAGGTATCGAGGGGCATACGCCTCACCTTGATGACGAGCCCGACGTTCCTCCCATGGCGTAGCCAGGGATGGAAACGATTGGGGGTCATACGATACTGCATTGAAAGAAACTCTTCCTCGCTTTGAGACGCCGTTTTCGCGGCCGGCCACGCTTCTGTTTGCTCGTTTCATGATCGTCCCACGAGCAGCTAGGGAACTAAAGGTCCACCCAGGCAGAGCCCCGCTTGCCTGGGTAAGCCTTGTACAACTGAGGTGCGGCAGGTTCCTCAGAGGTTGCTCGCTAGCGGCTGTTCAACCTCAACAGCCATGCATCTCCTCGGCACGTAGCACACCTTGAGATTGAGGTTTTTTTTATAGAGGTTTGTACCGTCCTCGCGACCCGGGCGATTAAGCCAAGATCCCCGGGCTCTGAAACGTACAACGTTCCATCGTCGCGCCGAACGATGGTCGTTGAAGCACGCACAGAGCTTACGGTGTAGCGGGCTGTTGGCGCGACACAGCCCACGGCTCAGGACCCCGGGTTCGCCAAGCCCGTACCCAGCAAATTAATGCTGAGCCCCTGAGGGGGCCTCTAGCTCAACTATGTATCAGCTTTCTGCAGTACTGAGCTATGTAAAAGTTAAGTATTGTATAAATTCTGTGCAATATATATCTCGTTCTAATTTACTCTAGTGTTTCTAGTTTCTGCGGTCCCACTGGCTGCTCACCTCCGTACCTGCACAAGCGTGCTTCCTCTATTCCTGTGTCGGTACTTTTCTACTCGGCCCCCCAACACCTACGACGGAAACGAGACACAAAAGCGGCGACGAGGCTGGGACACAAAACCCTGTATTCTCCTAAAGTTACTTTGTGGGCTGCAGTATGCAGCAGAGGCATTATTGGCCCTTTTTTCATTCGAGAAACGGTCAGTGGTGCACGTTGCGTTGCACTTTAGGATTAATTTGTCGCCACACAGCAAGCGTTAGAGGATCCACCAGGTACTGAATGGTTTATGCAAGATGGAGCCCGACCACATCGGAGCGAACAAGTGTTTCGCTTTCTTGAGGAATACTTCGGGAATCGAGTCATTGCTTTGGAATATCCCAAATTTACTGGTGCAGGCATGGATTGGCCTCCATATTCACCGGATTTGACTTCCTGTGACTTTTTTGTGGGACACAGTGAAAGAAATGGTCTGCCCGAAGCATCCCGCCACGCTGGACGAGCTTGAATCGGCGATCCGTGGCATGTGAATCCATTTCGGTTGAGACACTAAGAAATGTGATGGCGAATTTCATTCTTCTTTTGCGCCACCTCTGTAGTGCCAATGGTGAACATTTTGAAAACATTGTGATGTGACTGTTTGCAAAGAGTGTTTTCATACGATTATTTCACTTATGTATGCTGATATGAGCTGCACATCGTACAGCGCCATCTGTTAGCTTTATTAACTATTATTTCAAACTGCTGTATAAACTACTTACAGCTTTCACAATAAACATACCGTTTACTGCATTCCTTTATCGTCCTTGTTTTCGAGATATTTTATTTTGAAATCAGGGAGCCCTTTTCTGGACACCCTGTAATTGCACGGGGGGGGGGGGGGGTCAGAAATTAGTGCGGGCACGTGCTATTATACACCATCCGCCACTGCACTGAATGAAGAAAGGATGATTGCCCGTGTGTGTGTGTGTGTGTGTGTGTGTGTGTGTGTGTGTGTGTGTGTGTGTTCTTTCGGGCATTTGATTATTCTTTCGAATAAATAACAGGAATTTCCTACAATATTTGCGTTTGCAGTGGAGAGCATTGTGTAGGAGAGGCAACCAAGAGTAGTAATAGAATGCCGACCTTTCAAAGTAAACATGTGAATTTTACTACGATGTTACAAAACCCTGACTTGGTGCCATGACACGCGAAAAGCAACCACGCAAATGCCCACACAGATAGAGGCAACGAAGATTCTAGAAGTAGTGGGTTTGGCCCCTCTTAAGCTACAGAACGTCAAATGCACTTCCTGCTTGAGGGAACATCTGGTACGGCAAATGCAGTTTCTGCATGAAGGACGATCTGGTACGACAAATGTATTTTCTGTATGAAGGAACATTTAAACGTCCTTCTCATTAGGTAATAATTCATAGATCGTTGAACGTATCATATTCCTCAGCAGTAATGTTTGCCGGTCATCCATATCTCACTATACGTAATTTTTATAGTCGGTAATAAATAAGAGTTAATTTGTCCCACACAGGTACCACTGTTATGTAATTACGACAAGACTTCCGCACACCGAAAACGAAAAGAAATCCGTTAAATTTTGTTTACATGATAAATCAATCAAATGTGAAGACCTTGAACTCCACAAAATGCCTAGGAATTACAATTACTTCTGACTTAAATTGGAAAGAACACGTAGATAATGTTGTGGGAAAGACGAACCAGAGACTGGGTTTTATTGGCAGAATCCTTAAAAGAAACTGCATGCACTACGCTTGTCCGTCCTTTTATGGAGTATTGCTGCCCAGTGTCGGATCCATATCAGGTGGGTTTGACGGAGGACACCTAAAGAGTTCAATAGAAGGGCAGCCCGTTTCGTATTGTCACGATACAGGGGAGACAGCGTTACGGAAATGATACAGGATCTGGGATGGGACCCATTACAACAACGGCGCTTATCGCTGCGGCGTGGGCTACTTACGAAACTACAATCGCCAACATTTTCCTCCGAATGCGAAAATGTATTGTTGACTCCCACTTACATAGGTAGAAATGATCATCAGAATAAAATACGAGAAATCAGAACCCGAACGGAGAGATTCAGGTGTTCATTCGTCCCGCGCGCTATTCGAGAATGGAATGGAAGATAAAATAGTATAACGTTGGTTCGATGAACCCTCTGCCAGGCACTTAAATGTGATTTTTAGAGTATCCCATGTAGATGTAGATGTAGATCGATAACGTGTGCTGATGTTTAAGGTGTGGAAACGCTGTTAAGGAAAAGACCTTAATGAAAGGAAATGTTCAAATGTTTGAAAATCTATCGCACCAAACTGCGTGGTCATCAGTCCGTAGCTTACAAACTACTTAAACTAAGGTAAACTAAACTAAGGATAACACACACACACACACACACACACACACACACACACACACACACACACACACACACACACACACACACACACCTTTTTCCCAAGGGAGGACTCGAACCTCCGACGGCCAGCAACCGCTCGCTCCGCAGCGTGGCGCCTTAGACCGCTCGGCTACTCCATCGCAGCGACCTTTATCAGAGCCACTAGAAATGATTAGCCTTTACGGAATAATCCTACACTTGAGGATCCCAGTTTTAAGCTTTTATAAAGAAATGATGTGTACAACTAGCACACAGAATGAGGATAATGTCATTTAGAAATTACGCAAACAAATGAAGAAATTCTTACGTTCTGTTTTATCCCGGCTGCTCGTAGGTGGTGTATTAATAGAATATGGACACACGAAAATTTGAACTAGGAGCCCGTAATAGGACCCGGGACCTCCCGATTAGAAAGCAGTTGCAATAAGGCTCTGTGCTTAACACACCTGCAAGGCTTACCCAAGGATGCAGCCTGACCGACTCAATTCTCGTATGTCGTCTTGCTTTGACCAATGTAGTCCGTGGTTCGCATCAGGCGCTGTATTTCCGTATGACGAGACTGATCTGTAGCCATTTACTTGCTCTTTCATATTTTTATTTTGTAAGATCTCTTTACTACGTTCGGAAGAGCATTGCGTAATAAGTAATGTGAGCAAAGCATAGACAGTATGGTCCGGTGAATAAGTATTCCGTGGGAAAATCCGCCCGTATTTCCTTCTAAAATCTGATTGGCTGCTACAAGCAATCTCAGTTCGCCAAAACCCTCAAGCATTTTTATTGATATTTAATATACTGGAATCAATTTAAATACGTCTGTTTATACAATATAATTATCATGTACTAGCTTAAACCCGCGGCTCCGCTCGCGTGTTGGTTGATGATAGACAATGCGCGAAACGACAAATCTATTTTCTTTAAAGAGATGTATTAAAAAAATTTCTATTTACTGATTTATTTATTTATTCTTATATTTCCTTATTCGTATGCTTATCCTTACAGAGAAAGAGATGAAAACATTGTAGCACGCATAGACCAAAGATATGGTCTGTGGCATCACATTTCGCTGTGTGTAACCTCCTTGCTATAGAGTCGCAAACGTCGTGGCTGGCCTTCAGTCCGATTTTTTTTTTTAATAATTTGACGACTTTCAACCACCATATCTGTCATCCCTTTATACCTATTGGCATGGAACTGCTATGGTATTCAACGGGAGCCTTCGGACAACAATTACACACAGACCATTCGTTTTCGTTCTGTTGTTTTCGCTGCAGAGCGAAATATTAACACACATACACGTAGAATTTTATATACACCGATAACTTTCCATCCTAATATACTCCACCCTTTTATCATTATCAATCCTCAAGCAACAATGCAACCAATAGAACCATTTTCAAAGAGTAAATATAATTTTCAAAGAGTAATTATTGTTCCGCATTTCGCGTTATATTCTTCAAATCAGTAAATATCTATCATATCACTATAAAACCGTGCCTAAAACCTTCCTCAGGTATAAATTAGTAACTGTACGAATAAGTAAGTCTCAGCGTCTTGTTCGGACGTGATAAGCGTACACCGAACAGACATTCACAATAATATATATAGATAAATAGCTATCCGATCGCCATAAAACTGTGCCTAAAGCCTTCCCGGGTAGACATTAGTAACTGTACAAAATTTTAGCTCTTTATGTCTTGTGGTTCAGACGTGATAAACGTACACCGAACAGACATTCACATGTATAGATATAGATTAAGCTAAGTTTCTGTTATTAAAACATTATTAAATGTAAGTTAAATAGAAGGATGACAGGCGTAACACTCTACAATGTTCCGTTGGCGCCAAAATGTAGCCACAGGCTCGAGGTGTTACTCCTGCCGCAGTCAGTGCAGCTAACCGCTTCGGACCGTTAACACCTGAGAGTCGATGTAGGGGCCTGAGACGCGGAACATCAATGTTAATTGCGTGCATTTATCGCGTATAGTGTAACATGAAACTTAAGAGTTAGTGAATTTCTATTATACAGTTGTGGCTTTCTTTATAGGAACAGTGAATTAGAAATAAAGTAAGAAAAGCCACTGGCATCCCGAAATTTCGTGAGACATTCGTTATTGTTAAGACCTAACCACATTAGAGTACTACCTCAGCCTCACATCAAGAAACAATGGATCTACGACGTGAGTGCTGCTTCTGCGCAGGGGACAACAGCAGCCAAAGAAGATAGCTGGTTAGTGAAAAGAAACACTCGTCTTCATACCCTGATGAGGTACGAAGCAATACTTCCCCTCACGTGCGGTGCTTTTTCTGTCACAAATAGAAATATTTGCACGAAGTAACAGGGCCGAGGAGAGAAAGAAGGGAAAACGCTGGAAACTTACGTACTCACTTTCAAATAATTAACTTTCTCGAACTTTGAAGACATTATCCCACCTTTTTCTCGTTTATTGCAGCCGTACCCGCCATCAGTCCGGCCATCGTGTGCATCCGCTTTGAACTAAGCAGCGCACCTGGAAAAGTGGATTACAATTAGGAATTGCGGCGCCTGGTCTTCCGGACAGGTACCCCCCCCCTTTTTTTTGCGCTACGTAAGGAAGAAATAGGCCGTGCCTTTTGAAAGCTAAGTTGTGAATAAAGAAAGAAAAACAGGCAAGGATATTACATAATTAACTTTTATATATTACAAGCTGAAAACCCGGCTTTGCCCGGGTATTTATTTATTTATTTATTTCTGCCTTGAGGTATTACTCCTATCCCTTCTTTCTTTGTCCTTTTCCTTTCTCTAAAACATGCTATATTTGTCAGAGAATAAATAAGAAATAACGCTGTCTCGCATAATGTACAAAGTTATATGTGCAGTTGACATATAAAATGCGTACGACCTCATATTTCTTGAGTTAGATGTTGCACAATTGTATAATTTTGTAGGTATATATTCATTTATATAAATACTGTATGTCTGTAAAATGTGTTGCGAATACAATCCGTAGTAAAGAAGTAATACATTAAAACTTGGTGCGTGATGTTCTTTTCCCATAAACATTATTGTTTATTTGGTCATGTCTCATGAACTACGTGTCTTACTGAGATACAATTTCGAAGGTACATTCACCTATGTGTCTGTAAAATTTCCTACGGCTACAATTTTTAGTATAAAATTATAAACTGTAACACCATACCGAATGCCGTCGTTTTACTCCATGAACGGCGGAAAAGTAGTAAGCGTGAAACTTTTTCCTTTGATCATTTTGCCATCGTTGTCAGCGATAAAAAGTTTAATAAAGGTTGGAAATTATGTGTAAACTTGGTTGCAAGTCGGTAAGTACTGTCATTCTCATATACTGTATTTATAAATTCTCGTCGCTAAATGTGGCAGTTTCTTGCAACTCATATCGCTTTTGACGCTATATCTCTTGAACCATGTGTCGTATGTGGTTCTTACTCGTATGACAATTGTTATCTCACGCAAGGAATATGTGTGCCAAATTTGGTTGAAATCGATTCAGTAGTTTAAGAGAAAATGAGCAACATTGTCGCTTAATGCAGCAGTTGTCCGCGAATCTCATTGTTTATGACGTCATATCTCGTAAACTATGTGTTGCACGTAATTCTTACACTTACGACGACCGTGCTCATGGATTGAAGCTTACGTGAACAAAATTTCATAAAGATTGGAACAAAACTGTAGATTTGTATGTAACACGTAGAAATATACGGACACTCTGCTTTATATATTAGATAGAAAGTAAATTGTATTGTAGTAACATATTTGTGCAGTCGAAAGATAGTAGTCTATGTACGGGTAGTTTCAGGCAACTCCACATGTGTCATCTTCGTAAAATGTCTTAAGCTGTAGTTAATCACTGATCAGAACAAAGACGTTAGTTGGATTAGCATCAAAAACCAGTTTTATTCATCTTGGTCTACGATATTAAGAACGCGCTTCAAGCGATCGAAGACGGTTAGTCCAGGCTTGTCGTTAACTTTGGCAACAATTTCAGCATGTTGAACGCTATCTGTGTGATATTAACAGGTAATCCACCATTTTTTTGTCTAACGAACTTGTTACGTCGCCATGTAGAATCGCATGACTAAGTCTTTCGTAAATATATTATTAATTAAATGACTATAAATGAAAAGACGATACTGTAGTGTTCGTGTTATGAGGCAACCAAAGACCACGGCATCATATCGATACCGTTTCGAGTACAGTGACAGTCGGCCATACAAGTTCTTACAATCCTGCAAGGGGCCGCGCAGTACCAACTTAATCTCGTGCGAGAATCCTGATTGGACGATGTACAATTAAAAACCCGCCTGTAGACAGACAGTGCCTCGGGTTAATCTAGACTGCAACGTGTACAAGTCTGCGAACTGAGTTAGTAGTGCGACGATCCAGCAGATTCACTTATCTGATTTAGGAGAAGGTGTTAAGCAAGTCGTACTCACGGCTTGACCCTTAGAAATAGTGCGGACAGTAAAAAAAAACCTATGGAGTTAACTCACGAAGTCTGGACTTTATCAGTCACCATTTTACTTCTTCACCACTAATTTGAGTATTCATTTAAGTGTAATGTATTTTTCATGTGTTAAGAAAGTTGTGGTATCTTACTGTTGAAGTTTACTTACTCACGCGTACCATCTCTCAGCTCCACATCAGTTACCACACTGCCGCGGTGGAGTAGCCGAGCGGTCTAAAGCACCTCGCTGCGGAGCGCGCGGTTGCTCGCCGTGAAGGTTCGAGTCCTCCCTGGGGCATGGGTGTGTGTGTGTGTGTTTGTCCGTAGGTTAGTTTACCTAGGTTTAAGTAGTTTGTAAGCTACGGACTGATGACCACGCAGTTTGGGCCGATAGATTTACAGACATTTGAATATTTGAGTTACTACACTCAATGAAGTATGAGTCGAGTTAATATATAGCTCTGCTCTTTACTCTCTCCCCATGTCGCCTCAACTCTCTGAGCGACAACTTTGTTTATATTGTTGTAATATTTGACAAGTGTAAAAACGTGTGGGTATGGTCCTACAACAATACCTTAATGTCCCACTGGCATGGCCGGCCGCGGTGGCCGAGGTGACTGAGGCGCTCCAGTCACGGTTAGCACGGCCACTACGGTCGGGGGTTAGAATCCCCCCTCGGGCATGGATATTTGTGCCGTCCTAGTTCGTAAGTAGTTCATAAGTGGTTTGTAAGTTTAGGGACTGATGACCCCGTAGTTAAGTCCCATAAGCTTCACAAACATTTGAACATCCCACTGGCATGGTTCAATTGAAGGACATGTACGGTTGGAACTGATCTTATACCTGCTTCATTGTAGCACAGAACCCTATTAATGTTCTTCAGCAGCGTTAGAACATTTTTCAATACGCGACCCCTTCCAACTAAAAATATTGTCACGCTGCAAACTGCATGTGGTCCGGAATTCGAAGGCTGGTCGTTAATAGAGCACAGGACTTTACCCTTGAAGCACGTTTATTGCTAACACAAGCGTACACTCAGAACAGACTGCCTCCTGCTTGGAGTGCTCCACCGTTTACACATAAAAAATTTTTTGGAACTTACATGTACATGAAACATAAGAAACATGCAGAATATTCTAGAAATAGTAAACACAAACAAATAAATATTTTCCTGCCCCAAGGCGGGATTTGAAATGGGAACTATAAGCGCAGAGATCTGTGCTGCTAACCACTGCACCACGTGTTCCGCCTGAATAATCGCGGCATTGCTCCCCTTCCTGAAAGAACAGCGACCCGCCGTTAGGTTCCCTTTGGGGCCAGCTGCAGTGTCCTGGATCTTGTCATGGGCCCTATGTATGGCAGTTCCTGAAAATCCTTCCATTATGCCTGCACGCCTTTCTTACGATGACGAGACCATCCTGTCGTGGATTCATCATTATCACAACGGTCTTCAGAGTCCTTGAACAAGAGGTCGTTTCTGTCTATCTGTTCTTCATACGGAGGACGTGCACAATGTCTCATCGTTTTTGTCGTACGTGACGTCTGACAGGTGGCGTATGACGCGATACGGAAAAAAGTATCGCTTCAGTAACTTTTCCGATACCCCAACTTAGCTTACAGGCGTATAAATCCAAACCAGATCTCCTGGGCTGTACACAACAGGTCGGTGCTTGTCGTTATACTGCTGGCGGTTCTTCTGGGCGTCCAGTTACCGTATGCGAGCCAGCTGTCTTGCTTCTTCAACCCTTGTGATGATATGTTTCACATAGTCATCCTGAGTGTCGTCTAGTACTTTGTCGGCAGTAACATCAGAGCATGAGACTTCGTCGATGACATGGAGCTCACTATCCTGGACTGGTTCAGCTGTCCTATTACACATTAGTGAGTCAAAGTTTACCTCGACCTCTTGCTTTTTTTTTTAAGTAAATCTATCGGACCAAACTGCGTGGTCATCAGTCCGTAGCTTACAAAATACTTAAACCTAGGTAAACTAACCTAAGGACAAACACACGCACCCATGCCCCAGGGAGGACTCGAACCTCCACGGCGAGCAGCCGCGCGCTCCGCAGCGAGGCGCTTTAGACCGCTCGGCTACTCGACCGCGGCGCCCTCTTGCAATGCTTATGATATCCGTTGTTGTGTAGATTTCATTCGTTATACTGATCATTTCGGCTGCTGACTGGAACAACCTCTGTGGGGAGTTACTGTTACGTCTACAGATAGGTAGACTACTACTATGAACTACCTACAACTAAGGACGGCACAAATATCCATGCCCGAGGGGGGATTCGAACCCCCGACCGTAGTGGCCGTGCAGACCGTGACTGAAGCGTCTCAGTCCCCTCGGCCACCGCGGCCGGCTATATATAATGTGAATGTCTGTTCGGTGTACGCTTATCACGTCTGAATGACAAGACGCAGAGACTTAAATATTTGTACAGTCACTAATGTATACCTGAGGAAGGTTTTAGGCACGTTTCATAGCGATCTAATGGATATTTAGTAATTTGAAGAATATTACGCGAAATGCCGAACAATAATTAGCCTACTCTTTGAAAATTATATTTACTCTTTGAAACTGATTTTATTGGTTGCATTGTTGCTTGTAGGTTGATAATGATAAAAGGGTGGAGTATACTGGGCTCGAAAGTTATCGGTTGTATATAAAATTCAACATAGCAGTTCCATGACGATAGCTATAAGGGGTGGAAGATACGGTGGTCGGAAGTCATCAAATTATAAAAAAATTCGGACTGAAGGCCAGCGATGACGTTTGCGACTCTATAGCAAAGAGGTTACATACAGCGAAACATGACGCCGGCCGCGGTGGCCGAGGGGACTGAGGCGCTCCAGTCAAGGTCTGCACGGCCACTACGGTCGGGGTTTCGAATCCCCCCTCGGGCATGGATATTTGTGCCGTCCTTAGTATAAGGTAGTTGATAAGTAGTTTGTAAGTTTAGGGACTGATGACCCCGTAGTAAAGTCCCATAAACTTAAACATTTGAACATTTTTTGGTCTATGCGTGTTACAATATCTTCAGCTCTTTCGCTGTAAGGATAAGCATATGAATAAGGAAATATAAGAGTAAATAAATAAGGCAGTAAAAAAAATTTCTTTTAATACATCTCCTTAAAAAACTATTTGAGGTTCCGCGCATTACATCAAGTGATCGATCTGTGATACTATTATAATCATTATTGTTGAATTTCGTGATTGGATTATTCGAAACGAGTGCATTTTACGTGCGATTTGATCTACACTACTTACTTTCCTGATAATGTTGATTAAAAATGTTTGTTTCTAAAAAAGGTATTGTATTTCAACTCATCCTTCAAAACCAGTCTCTTAGCACACTACTGAAAGATACTTTATCGCAATCATTATCTATCATAATCAACCAACAGGCGAGCGGAGCCGCGGGTTTAAGCCAGTAGTAAATACAAACCAATAACTTTATTTCGCGAGTGGCGGTATTTGCACGGGTAAGCACAAACACAGCGATCTGCGATGCTAACCCCTGCGCCACGCGTTCCGTTGGAAAACTCGCCGAAATAAGTTGGTGACCCCCACCCCTTCCTCTCACCAAACAACTATTTGTGTAATTCCAAACGCAACGAATTTAATTTTCTTTTGTTGATACAACTTTGTTGTACCAGAAAAACATTATTGTACTATGTAGGATAAATGTTTAGTACATTTTTCTGAATGGAACACATGAATTGCGACAGAAAAATCTATGTTGCATAACGAGCCGGCCGCAGTTGCCGAGCGGTTTGCGGCGCGCCAGTTACGGTCTGCACGGCCGCTACGGTCGGGGTCTCGAATCCTCGGGGATGGGTGTTTGCGTTTTCCTTTGCGTAAGTAAGTTTAAGTTAGTAAAGTAATTAGTGTGTAAGTCTAACGACTGATTACCACGCAGTTTGGTCGCATAAGACGTTGCACACATTTGAAAATGTCTGTATAACTAAGTTTCACATTGCAGATAAAAATCAGAAGCGAATTGTGCTCATTGAGCAACGTCCCACTGTATAGTCAATCTGTAAACAATCTAATTTCTCACAATTACTTTCTGCATCTTGTAAAATTAGCTACCGCATGCTATCTAAAACGAGTTTTCAGACCTCTCGCTTATTCATTGTTAACACGGCGTATTTATTATAAAACGTTATTTGTTCTGTTCAATTGAGGATTAATGTGAAATATTTTAATATAAAATACATTTCACTTTTCTTAGGCTGTGTTTTTGCATTTCGTATCTTCTAGTATTCAGACATTCCTGGCTGGTAGTTTTATTGTATTTCTTCCTCTGCCGGCGACCTCCTGAACAACGCTTTGCGACCTCCCGGGGTTCGCAACCCACAGCTTGAAAACCACTATTCTACAATGATGTGAAAGACATTTTTAAAGATTACCTGAAGACGCCCCATGAAGGCGAAATGCGTTGCTAATAGTACACACACATGAAGAAAAGTGTTACAGCACCATGATTCTACGGGTTCATGACCCTTTGCATTAAAATGGAATAGAGATAAACAAAAACATTTTTCTACTGTGTGGTGACGAATTATAGAGATGAATAGTGATGATAATATTATCAATATTTTTCGCAATAGCGAATTTCTCTTAGCTTCACTGTATAAGGTATGGATGTTCCACTACATGGTGACATGTGAAAATTTGGGACGGTGCGGGACTCGAACCCGGGTTTCCCGCTTATCGCGAGCGGTCGCCTTAACCACTTTTATATATATATATATTTATTTATTTATATTTTTTCCATCTGGTAGATCTATGATTCGCGGATGTGAGACGTTTTCTCGGGCTGTGCTCATACTACCGACGTTTCATAAAAGGATTTTGTAACAAGGCACGTCCATTACAAGAACTTCTGCAGGAAGACGCCAAGTTTTACTGGGATGAGACAAAAGTAAGAGCTTTCCGGACACTTAAGGAGGCCCTAACTTCCGCACCAGTGCCAGCCTTGTACGACGAGAATGCGGAAACGGAACTTCACACAGACGCCAGTGGTTATGTGATTGGTGCAGTGCTTGTACAAATTCAGGAAGGTGCTGAAAAGTGATATCCTATGCATCAAGAGATCTCTGAAAGTCCGAGATAAACTACTCTGCAAATGAGAAAGAATATCTCGCAGTTATCTGGGCTCTCAACAACTTCCGACCGTATTTATTCGGCAGACCATTCACCGTCGTGACAGACCACCATTCTTTGTGTTGGCTGACTAGCCTGAAGGATCCATCAGATCGACTAGCAAGATGGGCACTAAGACTCCAAGAGTACGATGTCACAGTGGTATTCAAGAACGGGCGCAAACACAAGGATGCCGACCGCCTTTCGAGGAGTCCATTAGTGGAACACAACATCATTAATGAAATTTCAGCCCTCACTGAATTAGATGACGTTACAGCTGAACAGAGGGAAGGACCAGCACTATTAAAAACGATAGAGGCCTTAGAGAAAGGAGAACCGACCAATGGAGAGTTACAACTTACAAACGGAACATTGTATAAGAGCAACTACGATCCACTGGGCCCCAAATGGCTACTGGTCGTTCGTGAAGACCCTAGACAGAATCTGACGCAGGTGCTACTGGAAAGGTCACTACCGATCTGTCAAGCACTATGTGAGTCACTGTAAAGAGTGCCAGCGACGGAAGCATGTGCCGCAATTACCTCCAGGGCATCTCGTACTGATTCCGCCGGCAGCAGCTCCATTCCACCGAGTTGGGATCGATCTTTTAGGGAGGTTCCCGAAGTCAACAATCGGCAACCGAAGGATAATAGTCTGCACTGACTACCTCACACGTTACGCTGTCACCAAACCTGTACAACTGCAGATGCTCCAGAGATCGCAAAATTCCTTGTAGAAGACATTATTTTGAAGCATGGAGCACCACGTGTCATGATATCTGATCGTGGAAAAGTATTCCAGTCAAAACTAGTATCAGAGGTGATGTCACGGTGCAACATTGTCCACAGAATGACAACTGCATACCATCCTCAGACAAATGGTCTTACGGAACGTTTTAACAAGACGTTAGCCGACATGCTGTCGATGTACGTCACGACAAGACACCACAGGCTTCACGCCGTTTTTCCTGCTCCATGGCCGGGAAGCTGAGACAACAATGGATACGCTGTTCCCGTTCCAACCGGACGACACTCAGGATGACTATGTTAAACAGCTCATCACCAGGGTCGAAGAAGCAAGACAGCTGGCTCGCATACGCACACTGGACGTCCAGGAGAAGGAGCGTCAGCGGTATAACGACAAGCGCCGACCTGTTGTGTACAGCCCAGGAGATCTGGCATGCATCTTTACCCCTGTACGGAAGGTTAGAAATGTTACTGAAGCGATACTTTGGTCGGTATCGTGTCATACGCCGCCTGTCAGACGTCATATACGAAGTTGAGGATTATGAGCCGTCGTCGAAACGACAAAAACGAAGAGACACTGTTCACGTCCTGCGCATGAAGCATTACTCGGATCCTAAAGAGCAGGTAGGCGTCAATGGATTCTTGTTCAAGGACTCTAAGGACGGTAATGTTAGTGATGAAGCCACAAGAGGAACGTCTGTCGTCGATAATAGTGGAACAGGAAAGGATTCTCTTGAACTGTCATACAGAGGACCCATGACAAGGTCAAGATCCAGGACACTGCAGCTGGCTCCGCACGGAACATAACAGCGGGTCGCTGTTTTTCCACGAGAGGGAGCAATGCCGCTAGAGACCACGTCCACCGACTGCCGGCGTGGCGCAGGGGATAGCGTCACGGACTCTGGTGCAGAAGCTCGCCGGTTCAATCCCGCCCACCGGCATAAATTTATTAACTTGTAATTAACAATTCCGGAATGTTCTACGTGTTTCTTATGTTCACTTGTAAATTCTACTTGTTTCTTATGTTAACTGTTCTAATTTTTGGTACGTTCTGTCTGTGTATAAATAGCAGAACACTCTGCCCGAGAGGCAGTCAGTGCTGCGTGTATGTTGAGTTCGTAATAAACGTGCTTTCAATGTAAGTGCTGTGTTAAGTTGCCTTCGAGGTCAAGCTTTCTTCCATTTCAACGTGACAAAAGAAACGAAATAGGAAAATACTGACTGCACTGAAAACTACAGACCACCCAATCTGAAATATGAGAGGAAATTTACATCATTTTTCTCTACTGCCAGCAGACAAACCCGTGGGTGAAACGGCACAACTCGCTCTTCTGGCAAGGTCGTCGACGAGATTAACAACTGCAAAAAGCTGAAGAGCTGGCGACAGAGATTATCGAGAAAGAAGTAACAGATGCCATACGAAACAGCCCAAGAAACAAATCGCCCGGCCCCGACGGACTGCCAACTGAGTTCTACGATACCTTCAGACAACAGCTGGTTAGTAAGTTGACTATTGTATGCAACGACATCATGAATCACAAGAATAACACCTACGAGGAATTCTGCGAAGTAATCGTGGTGTTAGTCCCCAAAACACCAGGAGGGAACACTGAAGACAATCTCAGGCCAATAACCTTATTAAATACCGACTATAAAATCTTCGCCCGCATCCTCATGCGACGGTTTAATACGGTGACTGATGAGATTACAGGTGCCTATCTAAGGCAAGGACAGGACAATAACCCAGACGCTAAATGTATACCGAGACATCATAGTGATAGCTGAAGCATGCGACATCCAAAGTGCCATAGTGTCGCTTGATTTCTAAAAGCCATTTGATAGAGTGAGTCACTGCTATCTTCAAAAATGTTTGTACAGCTTATGGGACTTAACTACGGGGTCATCAGTCCCTAAACTTACAAACTACTTATGAACTAGCTAAGACTTGGGACGCCACAAATATCCACGCCCGAGGGGGGATTCGAACCCCCGACCGTAGTGGCCGTGTAGACCGTGACTGGCGCGCCTCAGTCCCCTCGGCCACCGCGGCCGGCACTCTTATCTTTTGCGAACGATGGAGACAGTGCACATTCCGAAAAAAAAAAAAAAAAAAAAAAAAAAAAAAAATGACAGTGATTACACTTCTGACGAATGGCACATCAAGAATCGGTGTGAACGGGCAATTAAGTATACCGATCACCATCGTGAGCTCAGTTCGGCAAAGTTGCCCTCTGTCGATGATTTTCTTCGCAATAGCCCTCGAATCTCTCTTTATCTCCCTGACTCAAACCCTACCAGGATTACAAATACACGGTCACAAAATCAAATGCAAGGCATGTGCGGAGCCGCGGTGGAGTAACCGAGCGGTCTAAAGCATCTTGCTACGGAGCGCGCGGTTGCTCGCCGTGGAGGTTCGAGTCCTCCCTGGGGCATGGGTGTGTGTGTTGTCCATAGGTTAGTTTACCTATCTTTAAGTAGTTTGTAAGCTATGGACTGATGACCACGCAGTTTGGTCCGATAATTTACAGACATTTGAACATTTTGCATATGCGGACGACGTGAGCTTCCTGGTCACGGAAACCGAGCAAATAGCAAGAGCTTTCCAGATTAAATCAACCTACGAAGCCGCGTCTGGAGCGAAATTAAACTGAAATAAATCTTGGATTTTGAACATTGGCCTAGGAGCAGACCTTACAATTGATGTACCAATCAACATTGAACAAACACTTAACTTCCTTGGCATAGAATTCGTGTAACATCCGCCGGACGGCTGCCACTAATTACAGGAAACTATTGGCTAAAATATGGGCTGCAATACAGCAACATAGTTTGAGGAACTTAAACATCATTCAAAAAGTGGAGCTAGCAAACACCTATATCACAACGAAAGTAAACTGCGTAGCTCAGGTCCTCCCACTGCCAAAGGTCATATCTCAAAAAATATTAGCAGCGCTCGACCACTTTGTCACTAGAGGCCAAATATTCAAAGTAAAATATGACACACTGACGTTACCAACAGAAAAAGGAGACCTTCAGCTCACAGATATTTATCTAAAAGCAAAAGCCCTTTTCGTCAGAAATATGTAGAAACACCGCGGCGGATTAGTTGCGCGTGCTGGAGCGCCGTGTTGCGGTGCGCGCGGCAGTCCGCCGTCGAGGGTTCGAATCCCCCCTTGGGCATGGATGTTTGTGTCGTCTTTAGTATAAGGTAGTTTGTATGTTTAGGGACTGATGACCCCGCAGTTAAGCCCCTTAAGCTTAACTAACATTTGAACGTTATGTACAAACAATGGCGACGATCACCGGATACTCTCACGGCTCACCTCTTGAATGAAATAACAACGGCCACTATGGAACCGCCTGTCCACGTCCATCACATACCGAACGCCCTCTGGCATCTGAGACATTTCTTTTTATAACTCAGTTATATTATGAGGAATACTCCTGAAAAAGATCGATACAGGGTAAAAGAAATCTATAACAATGTGATGGAACGTCGTAGAACATAAATATAAAGGATATAACTGGCGGAACATCTGGCAGAATATACATGACCCACACTTACCGTCCAATGTTCGGTCCACATGGTATATGGCGGTAAATAGAAAAATGTCGACCAATGCAAAGTTACAGGCTATTCATCTGTCAGATCCACCAAATTGCAGCTTCTGCAATCAAGTTGATACGGACGAACACCTGTTTACACGTGAGCCCGTCGAAGACACGTGGCAACTCTGAACGGACAAATTCGCGTCTATATTACGCACGTCACCGACAACAACCACACCAACACGACTACTCACCCAGAAGAAGTGCCCTATCCTAAGGCCAAGAGAAAGGAAGTTAACTGGTTAACGGGACAGACAGTACACTATGTTTTCTCAGAAAGCGAAAAAAGTAAAAACGACTATTTTTACCACTACCGACAGAACATCAGGAGTTACAATGATTTCAAAAGTACCGAGAAAAATATGCATGTTTTTTACTTAGAACAATAATTTAGACGAAAAAACAACTTTTGAAGAATGTTTTGTTTGCTTCTTTTGTTGTTTCAAAAATCAAATTCTACCAACGTTTCACACAAATTCCTGGGGTCTGGAAGAACGGAGCTAACGGTGACAAGCACTTCGATGTTAAATGAGAAGATGACTCAGCATCACGCTAAAAATAACAAAGATATAAAAACGATAAATCACGGTAACTTTGCGATAGCAAATCTTTTCGGGAAGACGAACTTTGAAGCAACCACTACGCCGAGATTCTTTCCCGTGCAACTGAACACCTAAGGAAAAACAGAAGAGGTACATTGATCTTCGGTTTCTAGAAGGAGTTGTCTTTTCTTTTTTTTCCTTTCAAACAACAATTATAGTTATAGAAGCTAACCAATGATGACATAATTGTTGAGGAAAAAAATGGTCACATCACACTGATGCGGGTACCTACCGCTGAAGAGGCAGTTCAATTTTATCTCTCGGGAAATATTCAGTTTAAAGGCAATGGAGCCGGGCCGAAAAGGCAACAATTGGAAAGAGCAAGGACGGGTTGAAGGGGAAGAAGGATACCCCCTCCCCCCCCCCAAAAGAAATGGTTAAGGCAACCGCTCGCGATAAGAGGGAAACCCGGGTTCGAGCCCCGGCCCGGCACAAATTTTCATATGTCACCATTTGGTAGAACATCCATACCTTATACAGTGACGCTAAGAGAAATTCGCTATTGCTAAAAAATAAAGATAATAACATTTCAGTTCTCTTTATAGCCCATGAATACAAAAAGTGAAAAGTTGTGTCCTCAGACATTCTGAATTTGTGTTCCAACTTGCAGCATACACCAGTACCCATAATACCCATGTACACGTCCTCTTGCACTTATACATGTTGGTATTCCATACATTATCTGGGAGTAGGCATTAGGAGTTATTTAAAATGGAACGACTATATAAATCAATCGTTGGTAAAGCAGATGCCAGACTTAGATTCATTCGAAGAATCCTAAGTAAATGCAGTCCGAAAACAAAGGAAGTAGGCTACAGTACACCCACAGGATGTCCCATCATGTCTCCAAATTGAACTGATAAAACTACTGTACGATTCAATACTGCTCACCGATGTGGGATCCGTACCAGGAGGGCTTGATAGAAGAAGTAAAGATCAAACGGAGAACAGCGCGCTTCGTTAAAGGATCATTTGGTAATCGTGAAAGCGTTACAGAGATTTTCCTAAACTGCAGTGGAAGACTCAGCAGGAGACACGCTCTGTCGCTCGGTACGGGCTTTTGTCGAAGTTTCGAGAACATACCTTTACCGAGGAGTCTAGCAGTATATTGCTCCCTCCTACGTATATCTCGCGAAGAGATCATGAAGATAAAATCAGAGAGATTAGAGCCCACACAGAGGCATACCTACAACCTGTCTTTCCGCGAACAATACGTGACTGGAATAGGATGGAGGACCGATAGTGGTACTCAAGGAACCCTCCGCCACACTCCGTCTGGTGGCTTGCGGAGTATGGATGTAGTTGCATGTGTAGATGTATTCGTCGTGGCATGCTGTCCACAAGATTCAGATTGTCCCACGCCTGAACGGAGATTCGGCGTTGACCTCTCTGACCCGTTGCTACTCGTGTCGTCCAAAAACAACACTTTTCAGCGAATCCGAGACATGTCCGATAGGGTTCATGTTTTGATAACATGCTGGCCACTTTAATCTTGCGCTGTCGTTATCAAGAACAACGCAGTCGCAAAATGTATACGATGAGCGCGAGAAATGTCGCTCATAATGCGAACTCCTCCCCGAAACGCTGCCTGCATGATTGCACTATACGGCGGAGGATGTCGTCCTTGTACCGTACAGCTGTTGCAGTGCCTTTTACGACCAGCAGTGTCCCCACATACTGCCATACCAAAACACCGGGAAACCACCAACCTCACTTCACTCGCTGGACGGTGTGTCTAAGACGCTCAGGTCGACCAAGCTACCACAAAAACGCCTCAAACGATTGTCTAGTTGAGGCCTCTCCAACTAAGGTGCTTCGCGAGCACCGACAGGCATAGGATAAAAGCAAGCGAGGCAGGCACAGTGCTGTCACGCCACTGTTAGGAGACGGACGTGTTATCCAAGAGCTTAGCGTGTTGTTTGTAAACTATTAAAATGAATAATAATGCCAATTTTCGTGTATAGACAGAAATAATTTTACACAAATTTTCAACATTATTTGTTGATCTTTGGCGTCTCTTTGAAGCCAATTTTCTCATATTAGGCACAACCGTTTTAGCAGTTGAAATTCGAAATACAGCTTGCAATGATGTATAAAACTTGAACATGTTTTTGTTTCGTTAATATTCATAAGTGAAAACATTTCGCCGCGGCGGAGTGGTCGAGCGCATTGAGGCGCCATGCTCCGATGCGCGATGCCGTTCCCCGTCGGGGGTTCGAATCCTCCCTCTGGCGTGTGGATGTTTGTGTTATCTTTAGCATAAGGTGGTTTATAAGTAGTTTGTAAGTTTAGAGACTGATGACCCTGCAGTTAAGTCCCATAAGCTTAACAGATATTTGAACATGTTGAAAACATTTTTTCACAAATAACGTTGTTCATAACATTGCAACGCATTCTAGGACAAGGGCGTGAATTCTCGCGCATTCTTGTTGATAAACGCCTCTGTAAACTGGAATTAAAATGACTATTGCAATGGCAGTACCGGTCTGTCAAAATTGAATCGTACAGTAGTTTCATCAGTTCAATTTTTGAGACATGATGGGACTCCTGTGGATGCACCGAAAAAGACATCATAAAAACTTTTTAAAGTGCAGGTTTAGTTATTTTATTTCTTCAAACCTATGAAATGAATGTAAGCGTTTCGTGTACTCCCTGATGTGGATCTAAGTACTTAAAGGATTTTGAGAAGGAAAATTTTCGAGATTTTCTTCTTGACTCTGACGTTTAGAAGGCAAAACCTACAATTGTTAACTCCCAGTACGGTCACACATTAATTTATTTTTAACTTCCTACAATTTACTTAAGTCATGTAAATAACCCGTGATATCTTTCTTGAAAGCAGATAAGCGATCCGAATATTCAAATATTTGGAATCCTACGGGACAAAACTTCTGTAGTCATCGGTCCCTAGACTTACAAATAACGTAGACTGACTGGTACTGAGAACTACACATTCCCGCATGGCCGATGGAGGACTCGAACCTTCGAGGAGAGGAGCCGCACGGTCCGTAATATGTATAATTTAAAAACAGTTATTTTTTAAATTTTCTTTCAGAATAAACACGACTTACCTCTTTATATTGTGGCAATTGTGCTTTTGAAGTAATCATTTCCCTTCTGTTTGGTCCGACAATCCCGTCGTGTGTTACGGAATGTTTATTTTCGTAGTGACGGAGCTTTGTCGCTGCTTTGATATTTACGGTAGAGTGGCATGTTAAGCATTGCATTCTTCCATCAGGCTTCAAGAATCTAACCATTTAGCAATAAAAATGGCACACACAAATCCGACACTTTGTGCTCGTGATAAAAGTCCGTAATATAGATCAACAGTGTTCTATTTGATAAGATTCAGAACGGATATTCAGTGCATCCAAGAAGACGCGAGAGCGAGCGTTGTTTCTGTCACACCCATGCTGCCTACCTTCTATGCTCTGTGGTAGAGTTGGGCGGTGTTGCAGAATGGAAGGCGGAACCGACGAAATGTACCGAAACCATGGTGTTTCATTTTGCTTTAGCTCTGCAGAGATACACATTTAACTTACCAGTATAATTTACCAATTTAAGGAGTGTTAAAAACTACTGGACAGACGTGAAGTTTAGGATTACTGAATCAAGATTAGTTTCTATAGTGACTGCAGTATTTCAAATGACAATGTCTGCTTTATAAACATAAATGAAAACTAAAACATTGCTCACTATATGCATTGAAATATCCAGTAAAATTCTAGGTTTATCTATCCATGTACGGTAATAACAAAATCACTTCTTAAAAAGAAAAAGAACCAACATAAAGTTTAAAATGACAAACTTTATACTAACAATGGGAGAGCGCAAATTTAATCTGTTATTAAAGAGCTAGAACTTTTCCCCATACCGTTAGTTTCTTGAGAGCAATGTTCGCCCGACACTCGTGTAACATGAAAGATTTTTAAAATATGTAAATACATGAAAATCCAACAATGTGCCGTATTTGCGAATTTCGTATTTATACTAACATATTACGAAAGTTTGGACAGTAACTGAAACCACACATTAAAGATGTCTCCAAAACTCGACTTTTAAGGTAAGGTTTATTTTTCAACAGTACCTATCAGTGGAAAACGATGTATAAAAACTTAATCCTTCCCAAAATGTAAGCTCAATAAATGTTATGTCATAATTTGCCTTGTCAGTATCACATGTACGTTAGAACACAACACCTATCAATATTAGGCATTAGAATAAAGGAAATAAAAATGTATTGATTATATCTTCGTTGATAAAAACCAATAAATTAGACATAAAAACGTCAGTTCTCAGCTAATGGGAAAGCAGGAACGCCTCTTATTCCGAAAGTAGTGGATTTGGTACAGTGTTTAATTTTTACTTATCGTCTTAGCGGCCTCCCGTGATAATGTTGGCAATCATATGACGTTGGCATTAGCGAATCACGTCACAATTCAAATGTTTCTTATGAAATCTTCGTTGTACGAGGACAATTACTTCACTGGGCGGACAAGGGTACATACAAAAACCTGTCAACCGCAGAGCAGAAGAATATCAACATCTTGGCAAAGATTCATAATGCCAACATAACCACGTGAGGCCGCCGGGGTGTTAGGTAAAATTTTGCCGGTGTAGGAAATATGTAACTGTCAAGGCATTTGAATTAAAATTTATTTTTTCTCCTGTAATTGCTGGCCTCGATCTGTCTGGTTCTGTAGCAATACTAATACACTTCACATTGAATATGTTACAATAAACATTCCCATAATATTACAAAATGCTCACGGTTTCATAGTTTCGAAACCTCAGACTGTACAGTTACATTTGTTTCGAAACCGTCAGCTATTTCATTTCTGTACTCATGTGGCTACCGCACGGTACGGGTCGAAGCTGGGGGGGGGGGGGGGAGGGGGGGGAGCGATGGACTTTGAGTAGCTTGGTCTAGTTGAAGGCAGAGGTCAGTCTCACCTATGAATAGCACTTTATGCCAATTAGGACGTGTCCATTCAGCATGCCGTTGGCCCCATTCGTACCGCGCTGAATAGTGTCTACGTGGCAGAGATGGACCTCGTAATGGACGTCGGAAGTCTCATGTCATGCCACCTGTTCTGTAGCTGTAGCTGCACGAAAATCATTTGTCAGCGTGGTGGCGCTCCTCTCAGGGTCCTACCGAAATGAAATCCGTAACTAGCGGTCATCAGCTACTGTGTTAACCTTTGTCTGGCCAGAGCGAGGCCCACTTTAGTTTACGGTAGTAACACTAAAAGTGGGCCTTTGCAATCGTCTTTTGACACCTCGAAATTTAAATTGAAAATAACGGCTTAACCATTCATCTGACACGAAAATTGAATAACCGAATTTGTACTGCAGAAAATTCTCTACACCTTTGCTCTCTTATGTTTTTTTTCCATATCTCGTATCGTTTCAGAGATATTTGCAAAAATAACGGCGATTTTGGTATGTATGTATGTCTGCCTGTACGTCTGTCTGTACGTCTGTCTGTCTGTAACGTGTTCCCTGTTTTAAGACGAACCGTTCAACCGATCAGCACCAAATTTTACAGACATGAGTGTTGGCTGCCAGAGACCACGACCTCCCTTTTTCAAATTTTTTGGACAAAAATACGGTAGTAATACAAAAATAAGCCGTTTGTAATATAATTGCAATTGCAAACGAACCGTTCATCTGACACGAAAATCGAATAACCTGATTGGTAGAGGGGAAAATTCTTTACAACTTCGCTCTATTATGTTTTTTTTTCATTTCTTGCATCGTTGCAGAGATATTTGCAAAAATAACGGCGATTTGACGATGTCTGTCTGGCTGTAACGTGTTCCCACTTTTCAGGTTGAACCGTTCAACCGATCAGCACCAAATTTTACAAACATAATTGTTGGCTATCAGAGACCAGAACCTCGCTTTTTCAAATATTTCGGACAAGAAATACGTTAGTAATACCAAAAAAGCCGTTTGTAATGTAATTTTAATTGCAAATAAACCGTTCATCTGACGCGGAAAATTGAATAACCGAATTTGTAGAGGAGAAAATTCTCTACTACTTTGTTCCCTTACGTTTTTTTCGTAACTCGTATCGTTTGAGAGATATTTACAAAAAAATAACGGAGTTTTAACACCCTCCATTGACTTAACGAACACCAGCCGTTCGCAGATACGTGACATTCCTCGCCCAGAACTCTCTCTGGCATACGCCATCTTGCGTTGCGTATTTGATGATTTTCTTATTGTAACTTACACATCGTTCTTCGTAAGATAAATGATAATCTAGTGTCTACAGATGTCATATTTGCATCAGTTAACAACAGCCATCAATAGTATGAGATTAAAGAACGCAATTTCTAAACGTAGTGGGCAATGCATTGAACTGTAACGCTGAAGGTCAGTGGTTTGGAACCCGCCACTATTTAAATTTTGTTTGTCCTGAAAGGGAAAGGGTTTCAGACACTTATATTAATTGATTATGTATTATTTAGATTATTATTTTGGTGCAAAATGTTTGCAAAAACTTATAAAACTATTAATCTAAAGTGGGCCGTAAAACACGTCAGTGCGATTTTTTACTTCCTACACGTCCGGACATCATCACTTTGGTTCACACCGAGACGTCTGGGGACTTCCCTTAACGTGAAGCGCTGCTGATACAAAGTCGCAATGCGGTATCGACCTTGTAAGCATGGAAGAACTACAGTCACCACAAGCAGTGTACTTCGTTCCCAGTGTTATGACTGGAACTGATAGGCCGTCGTACGCACTCCATTGCATTGGCACTGCTCAGACGTCGTCGTTTACATCTTTGTGGGGGATGAGTGATATCTGTGGACGATCTAATGAACTATGTTGTTGAAGCAATGTACACTTTCAAAGTCAGTGTTCAGGTGATGCAAAACTTTTTTCGTTGTGTATATATCAAGCAACCAAGACTGCGTTGAATCTCATATTTGTCGGTCGGTTGCTGTTCCTGATGGTCGCATGGTGTGGAATATTCAATATTACATACATTAAAACACTATAATATGAAATTATTTGTATGCCATATTTCTATTTCTTTCTAGTTGAACAGTTTACTTTGTAGGTATGATTTATTTTTCCCTTGCAGCCATACTGTACGCACGCATTGTTAAGTTTCACCCAAACTGTTAATGTCAACGATCGTAGAAAATAAGTCGCGTTTCTCTGTTTTTACTTGCGTTTCGATAGTAACAGCATATTTCAGGTTAATGATTTGCACATTACGTTATTCAGTGAATTCTGTTTCTTATATTTCTTTAACTCAATCTAGCACTGAGTCTCTTACTGCTTCTAGTTAAAGGACACTATAGATCCTTTATAGGACAATGACATTTAAAATTTAGGGCGGTGAACAGTAACAGATGTATTGTGTGTGAGGAGGCATTAATTTTTGTATCTTTTGTTTCTGGAATTCCATAAACAAAAAACTCTTAAATCTTCCATTTTAGTTGAACCAACGAATCATTCTGCTACAATGGAGGTCTCTGTTCCATTCACATTGAAACACGTCCACTGAATGTGTGGTCGTGTTCCATTTTGTGTCATTCAATACTCTAAAGTGTTTCTCCACCATTAATATTGTTTATTTGTATGTCAATTATTTTATTAGTTTATTAATGATCAATGCCCCACGTTTATATATGTTTCCACCCGTGTAATTGAACTTGTGTGTTCGTATGAATGTCATTGCTTTTAATATTGCCGCCTCGCGCTTTAGGCCTCGTTTACTTTAGTTAAGAACGCATGGCTGCGTATGTTATCTGCACTGCCGTCTGCTGGGTGGACAGAGGCAAGCTTACTTGGCAAGATGGCTTGGCAAGATGGCGAGGTGGCCTGTTCTTAGTGTAGTATCAACAAAATCATGGACGAATGAGGTGACAAAAGAGACCTCTCTGGGGCTCTAGTAGAGGTTATTATTTTCTTCAGGTAGTGAGGGTTGGTAGACAAGGCTCTGAACGCCTTCTGCATCGTTTTGAGCGCACTCTACATCCGGTGCGTGGAGGGGAAGGCTTTGCACATGGCCTGAGGCTTCACTCTTGCTGTGACCACCGGAGTGAGTATATCGTCGAATCATGCTGAGGGTATGGCATTCTGTTAGAACTTTACTTTGTTCACGACCAGGAAGTCTTGGTTTATCAGTGATACTTTTTCTTGAGTAATTCTTTCGTTATGCGAGGCGAAGTGTTTCTTAATTTACAGGACGTGAGTAATTCAGTGTAAATTTAGTAATTTCATTTTCATTCCAGTGATGATTCTTGTGTCTGATTTTCTCTAGTTAGAATACACGCGTGTGGCCTTCAGCTTTTGTGTAAACTGAGTATGTTTGAATTCCTTGTTGTTTTCAATTAATGGTTTCGCATCGTGTCTATCTGCAAGTATCTGGCTGGATTGAATCCGTTTTTCCTGTCTTGGTATGACCGATTGCATGACCAGCTTTCGTAACGGTCATTACTTGGCCTTCAGCCATGCTTTTACTGATACTAGCTTTCTTGTATATGAATTCTCACGTGTGCTTTACTCGCTTATTCTAAATTAATTTCTTTTCATAAATTCTATGTAATTCACTGTGGTCGCGTACCACATGGTACTTAAGGATAGTATGCCGCTGCCTCCCTGCACATGAGGTTGTTTGGTGCATAGTTTTGATTTTAATGGTGCTTCAAGACATCCACCATCTCGCCAAAACGCCGGCGACACTTCGTTTCACCGTTGCTATCAAGTGTTCCCACATGAGTAATGTGTCGCAAGCATTATGCGTGTCTCTGTGAGTGAATGATTGTGCTTTCCTTTATCCACTGTAGTAGGAGGGAAGGGCCGGTTGTGGCTCACTTTTGGAAGTGAATAATGGGCTGTCCCAACCTCCACAAACCCCTATGCCGGTTCTCTATCACTTTGGGAGTGGTACCCCCTCCTCCTCCTCCTCCTCCCTAGAGGTCAAAGTCAAAGTCACCGACCTTTCAAGGGTCAGTTGTGGCCCACTGAGCTCAAGATCACATTCCAGGAATCCAACACATGAACTCCGACCTCAGAAACCCCCCCACAGCGCCCGTGTTCTTAGTGTTTTATATTAAGTAGAGCCATAGCTGTTTATGTAAATAATTGACTCCCCCTACCATACAGAACCATAAGTCAATAAAAAATCTAATTTCTAATACGCCACGGACCTAAGGCATCGCAAAAACGATGGGACGCGGGTGGGAGAGATGTCAAGTGGGGCTGGTCTAGGGCAGGACAATCTGGGCTGCAAGTGCTTAATCAGACACGCAGAGAGGCTCCGGAGGCACGCGCACCTTACCAATCGGCCGCAAGAAATAGCCAGCTGGTTGCCGGGTGAAAATTAATTCAAGAGCACACGGCCAGACTTAGAGGGTGGGGAGCGCCTGCGCGCGCACACACACACACACACACACACACACACACACACACACACACACACACACACACACACACACCCCATCGAGGACGTGAAATACGATCGCATAATCACACTGTTATAAAGTTCGTACTTTGAAATTAATTCCCATGCAGTGCCCCTATGAATGCTGCAACCCTCCTCACACCATAGTTTTACGTGACGAGCTATAAACAGTATCACTAACTTAGAATTGTGATATATATAAAAAAAATGTTCAAATGTTTGTTAAGCTTATGGGACTTAACTACAGGGTCATCAGTCCCTAAACTTACAAACTAGTTATGAACTACCTTATACTAAAGACGGCACAAATATCCATGCCCGAGGGGGGGATTCGATCCCCCGACCGTAGTGGCCGTGACTGAAGCGCCTCAGTCTCCTCGCCCACCGCGGCCGGCAATTGTGATCTTTGTCATTCTTATTATCATGAGGATTGCATTTTTTAGAAAACTGTTTTCTATACCAAAGAATTATCCGGGAAAACAACTAATGCTTCGTCAAATGCGCGAGAAATTACTAACCTCTTTCAACGTCAGATGTCTGGAACGGTCACACGCATCGCATCAAGATAACATAGTGCGCTCGGCTATTCCGTCGCAGCACACTTCTTGCTTAGAGTCTTAAAAAACACGCTATCCTACGATCAGAGTGTAAAAAACGCCATGATTGTGTTTAGGAAGCAGTTTCTCCAAATGATTTTATTACCGACTTCCATGACTCCCTCTCGATTACAGACATTACTAAAATCTGAAAGAACATAATTGATAAGCTTTTCTAGGTCTGGAAGATTTAACTGCACACCAGTCAGTGTTCGGGTATTCTTATTAACCCTGCAAACAATTTGCAAAAAACAACACAACTGATCTCTAAGATATTTTTAGCTGTGACCACATTTATGGGATTGACACACAGTAGTGCGCTGCACTTCGTAAATATTGCATATCCTCGGGAATTAGTTGAAACATTTTGGATGCTATTTGAAACAGAGGTACTTGTTACAGCTATAATAACACAGCTTAATTTTCAACTTTTTTAAAACTAGTCGTCACACCAATATAAATATAGGCACATAGAGCATAGAAAATGTCAGGTTCTTAGGATTTTTAGTAAGGGCTAGACTTTTTTTCTTCCTCGAGCAAGTCCTCCCTGGGTCGTGTGTGTGTGTGTGTGTGTGTGTGTGTGTGTGTGTGTGTGTGTGTGTGTGTGTGTGTTTTTGTCCTTAGGTTAGTTTACCTAGGTTTACGTAGTTTGTAAGCTACGGACTGATGACCACGCAGTTTGGTCCGATAGATTTACAAACATTTTCCTATTTTAAATTTCCTCCAGCATTAGTTTGTATTCGCCTTTTATGTCGGCTGCTTTAAACATATATTCAAGTTTCCGTTTCTTGGCTTCGATATCCCGCACCTCTGTTTCAAATATGGGTTTTAAAGCATATCGTCAATGCAGCCCAGATGGTTGGTGCGTGGTAGTAATACTAAGAGGACGTATTCCGCTAGATATCTTCGCCTGCTTTAATATAGCTCTTTCGTCGGGATTTTAACTTTTCTTTTCTAAATAATGCAGCTCTTAAGGCAATTCTACTCCACACTAATGCGGAATTTGTATATAGAATTCTTAAGATTACAATTTGTTTTTAAAACGAGTCATTCCGATATAAATATAGGGACATAGAGCACAGTAAATATTTGGTTCTTAGGATTTTTAGTAAGGGCTAGACTTGTGGAACGACAATGTTTTTGTAGGTGCCAGACCTAGTTCTGCGATAACTGTTTTCGAGGGCATTGTGAGGATTACGTTCTGGACTGGGGAAATATGATTCTCCTGCTTTAATATAGCTCTTCTGTGTAATACTTACATCGTCCTTGATGATGTCAGTATTAAGAATCTCCACGTAATTTACAGGTAGGTAAGAAAAATGGTTACAGTACATTGTAGCTAGCGACTGGAGGCTACTTTCCTGCAGCTATTAATCCGATAAGTACAGGGAAGGTAAATTTTCTAAATCCAATACATATCTGTTTTGACTACATATTTTATTGCTTTAATAGAAACTACTTACTTCATCTTCAACGAGCACTGCAACATATGACCACTCAGCACATCATTCTGTTTTATACAGTTTAAGTTACGTAATACATCGATCCTTACTTACAACTCGTATGGAATGCAATTTTGCAGCTAAATATAGACACGGTATAAAGAAATTCGGTGTAATGCTATAGTTGTGTACTTGAAGTGTCGTATAACCTACATACATTTATCGAGGAATTATTTAAAAACAATTCTAACCAAAGTCAATCATTTGTAACTATGCAAATAAAAATTCAATCTTTCGGTAATCTTTCGTATAGATGATGTTTGCAACAGGCGACGAGTGTATTTTTAAATTCAAATGTCTGTAAATCTATCGGACCAAACTGCGTGGTCATCAGTCGATAGCTTACAAACTACTTAAACCTAGGTAAACTAACCTACGGACAAACGCACACACCCATGCCCCAGGGAGGACTCGAACCTCCACGGCGAGCAACCGCGCGCTCCGCAGCGAGCTGCTTTAGAGCTCTCAGCTACTCCACCGCGCACGTATTTAAAAAATACCATATTGCGCATTAGATAATAAACAGGAAGTAGTTGAAACGTTTTGAGTACTACAGGAACAAAAATAAATATTGCTATTCCATAGGTTTTAGCTCCGCAAATGACTTATGTAGGTAGATGAACACCACATTTGGATTCGAAGTATACGTTCTTTTTAGCAAATCCAAACGAAAGTGCATCTTCACAAACACGTTTTTCGTACGTCGTTTAATGTAGAATAGAAACGACGTTCCGCTAATTTTGGCCAGCACACCAATGCGTGACCATTCTCCCTAGCTGTTTACTGTAAATGCAAATATTTTGGCAGTAACAAGATCGTCAACTTTTCCCGACATGCATACCAACCAGCAATACCAAATACGTTTCTAAAATATTGTTATTCCATAGGGTTTTAACTCCGTAAATAACTGCTACTGTAAATTCAAATATTTTATGAGTCCCAACCGTAGCTAGATTTCTCAACAACCTCTGTTTAAAAACCATATGTAAACATGACTTTGGCAGTTTCTCTCAATGTGTATGAAAAACTCCACGCAAGCGAACTCGCTGTTTGTCGTGATTTTAATGACATCCATCTTAATTTTTTAACTTTGAATGACGGCTGTTTGCCATCTTCCCTAGGTTTTTAACTTTGTAATTTATCTAAGTTCACTAGACGGCCCTTTTTGCTAAACGAGAATCCCTTTCGTTTGGAGGCATGAGGAATAGCATTTCATTTCATGTTTTTAAATGTTAGTTTCTGTAATACTGTGTTAATCTTGCTCTGATTTTATTGTCTTAATTTATCATTCTGTCTATGGATGTGGCAATATGAACGGTTTCTCCATGACGCCACTGTCCCTGTGAGAATGTGTACTTGCTTTATTCTGTATGTGCATGTATGAGCATTTTATAGCATGTGTGTCTGAATGTATGTATGAGAATTTTCGTCGTTGGCTGCTGACTGTGCGTTTTGCATCTCTGGCTTCGTGTCGATCGGTAATCGTTACCAAAGATGCAACCTAAGTGGTTCCTCCACCCTTTGGTTATAAGCTGGGTTGGCAATGGCCGGTAGTGGGCCTCAGCAGGAAGCGCGAGTTTAAGCTCTCCCCACCACCGTGGCTTTCTTGGGTTTTTACGGATTTCCGCTGGTGGCGGGTACTGGCTGGTCGACTTGGGCATTCTGTGGCTGCGCTTTCACCTGGTTAGACGTACTGATTTTCTTTCGTCCCTTGTGATTGTATCGAATGTTTGTCAGGTGTTTAAGTCACACTTCAGAACTTAGGTTCATTTTTCAGAATAGGTTTCTCTGATCATGTACGGAAGTGTATTCTGTTTCATTTCGGTGATTTTGCATAGGTAAATGTGATGAATATGTAACTAATTCGGTTTGATAACGGCTGGGAATCGGTAACTTTTGCGAGACTGGCTGGTGGTGTACGAACTCTGTTTAATATCTTTCTAGATTTGTGGGATGCAACTAATGTGTGGGAATATTTTTATTCTGTGTAGTGCATGTCAAATATTCTTTTCCATTTTCTCCTTCCGCCAGTTATATGTACTCCACGTGATGTGTTCTTAGAACAAAGCCTTCAGCTACCCCTGTGTCTTTTTCTATGCCCTTCAGGCATGAAATTATGCATATATCTGATTTCCCCTAGTACATCGCAATCTCCTGTCTGTCTATTTTAAATTGCTGCTTCGTTTCCAAACTTGTACTTTGGATTTGGACTGTCAGTAAATTCTCTTCTAGCCTTGTACGACCCCCTTTATTAGCTTTCTTATGAAACACTATGTATTTCTAGGGACTGCATGCCGTATTTATTAGCTGATTTACTCCGACTTTGAATTTATTCCACTTTTCTGACTTGAAGACTGGAATTCGTCCATCCGTGTAAAACCTTCCCAATCGCGTCCAACTGTATTCATTTAGCTTCCTTATGATGTCCTACGCATTTCTAAGCGTTGCAAGCCGTAGCTATTTGTCTGTACTTTTCAGAAATTAATTTTTTTTTATTTCTATTGGTTTACAGAACCATGTGGCTCCAAACTCCGACTTCAAGGGTTTATAGCTAGTCACTTGAGTTCTCGCCACTGCTCACATGTCAGTGCCTCACCATTGTGTATTCGTGCTTCGTAATCTACGATTCCTTTGATTTTTGTTGAAATGAATACGAGCTTTAAGCACTTCGCCTTGAGTGGGGGGGTGCGAATATGTAATGTAGCAGACACGTGTCGTGTGGCACAGTATGTTTGCATGCTCCTGGTCTGATTTAAATGGAAATTAGTCTCGCTATTATCACGTACCATCTCAAGAAAAGAAAGGCAGACCAGAGACACCTACGAAGTTTATTTTCCTTTTGTTGTGTGGCACATCCAGTTTCACTGAATTTCGCCTAGGATAGCGGCGCCTGCTTGTGCTTCGTATCACCACGCTGAGTTGGGTGAGTTTCACTTTGCTTCGAGCGTGTGAGTGAGTGGCTGAATTCTTGTTGATTATAAATCCCTCCTCCGACGATGTTTAATTCAGATTACTTTAAGTTATTTTAAATGGGGATGAATTTTAATGGTTTAATAAAATCGGTTCCCACATTTGCTCATGTGGGAACTGAATAAATAATTTATTGTCAATGAAATGTTATCCTTCTTATAAATATTAGTTTATGAATACTTTCCCTTTTTGTTTAATGTTGTTTTTCACCAGTGCAGAAAACAAACTCAGATACAAATTATATTTTTTAATTCCACTTGCGCTATAAATGTTCCCACAGCCACTTTCATTTAATGATTTGGTTTGGGGTGGCTTGTATATTAAAGATTGTGTGTAATTCTCGTGAGCTACGACGTATGTTGGGCACCGTACCTTTGTATTCCTGCTGCTAAAGTAAAGTTTGAGTCAGTTCTAATTTCTGGGCCAGGGAACAAGATTATGTTGCAGGCAGTAGTCAGTATTTCACGCGAATCCTTTAGATGGCTTTACGGCCAGAGTTACCTGTTTAAAGTAAGCTTTTTAACTCCCTCCTTTCAGCTAGAATTAATTTTACAATTAACTGTGGTCTTATAATTGGCATACCGCTCCAGAATTCGCCCTTCTAGCGGATCATCTGTTCAATGAAATAGTTTTTGTTTTAAATGTGTGCAGGAATATTTTAACCTTTTTGTCCCAGTGTGTGAATGTGTGTTTTCAGCAGTGTGCATTAATCTACTTCAATTTATGTTTTCAGCACTCGTCTGTTTTAGTTGTTATATTTGTGTAATTTTGGAAGGGTTATTTTATGTAATTGTTTTGTAAAAAGAGCACAGCCACAGTGGGGTAATTTTTGTTGATAGCCTCTTGTAGTTCTGATCGAATTCTAAAGATGGATACTAGTTCTGCCTTGTCAGTTTTAAGTCGTTCCAGGCGATTAAACCGAAGTGAGGACCGTGAAAAATCCACTAGGTTAGATCTTTCAACGGAAAGAGGAAACGTGGTGGGTACAGATGGCCGCATTACCATTGAGAACGAGGCTATTTTGACGTCGATGCTACCGGAAGCGATGGCAGGGGCGAACAAAATACGCTGTCCAACCATATGGCGATTTCTTCTACCTCTCAAAATACTTCAGATTCCGTTACTAGGCCTGTGTCCGGTTCCAACAGATTTTAGGTGACACCATGGCTTTCATGAGGGAAATGAAACCAGAAATTGTTTCCATAAGAAAAGTTCAGAATAGTTCAGTGCAGGAAATGAAAGAAATAAAAGCACAGAATATTTCAGTTCAGGAAAAGAAACCATAAGTAGGTCCCATAAAGGAAACTGACAGAGCTGATCAAAGTTTCTGCGCAGTGCAGGGACGGGAAAAGTAACACCAATCAGGTCATTCACGAGAATCTAGATGGGTTGCGCACCGATATTGTGCAGCTCGTACAGGAACGGCATGAGATAGCAATGAGTGTTATCTCAGAGAACACAGCCGAGGTTTCAGGGAATGTAGAAACTATCTGTCCTCTCCGACCGTGTATATACCAATCTCCACTCTTGAGGAGAGATTCAATGAGTCGAATTAGTTAATACTAATGTCCACTCTATTAACGAGAAAATCGAATTAGTAGACGGTAGGGCAAAAATGCGCACAGATGAGTTAGGAGTGCGTGTTGAAGAGCTGGCCACCTCGGTGGTGCAGGTTCTGCAGGCCAGGGGGCGGCAGCAGAAAGGGCAGTATCCGCTGTTGCGACTGAATCGGAGGAAGTCTGTGACTTGCTTCGGTTCAAAGAGCAACAGTGGGACATATACTAGGGGCGTCGTGATGTAGCGGCCAAGCTGCACGAATGCGTCGCCCAGTTAGAGCAAGCCTGTGCTGCACCGCTGCCTGCCCCACCCGTAGAAAACGTTTCCTGCAATTTGTGTGGAGGTCAGCCCTGTCGTTCCGACCATGGAGACGATTCGGCTTTCGAACAGGAGGAAGTTGAACCCCTGCGTGTACGTCCTATGAGAAGGGAAAGTCAGAATCAAGTGCTTGTGCTGGAGCCTCAACAGGCATTTGATTATAAACACTTCTTGACTGTAAGGAAGTACCAAGTTTTCTGGAACTATACTAATGGGATACAACCCCGTGCATGGCAGGGACAATTGGATCTTTCTTTGCCCCCAGACTGGCCCGAGGGAATAATGTCAAATACGTGTGCAGAAAATCTAAGGAGAGCCTGCCACGTTCATGCGCTCGCTCCTGATATATTGCCCATACTATGAAGACTTTAGGGAGCATTTCCTGTCTGCCTACTGGTCAGAAACCAGCAGGAAAGAGTTAAAAGTATCATATGAGTGATGCCCCATTTTTCAAACAGCAATTGCAAGCGTTTCTGTGACTTCTTTCAAGGAATGATGCTAAGAAATCAGTTTCTTGATTACCCGTATCCTTGCAAATTAATTAGAATTTGCACTTCGAAAGTACCACGGAATGTGCGCAATGCCGTCCTTGTGGGAAGCTGCAAGGAGGACATTGTGTCCTTCCATGATTACCTGGGGGACTGAGTTCGATGATGATTACGTTCCTAGAAGAGATGGCAACAGCTCTTCTTGGAGAAGTAATCGGAGTGAAAATAGTGCTGGGGATAATCGCCAGGCGGCAAATACTATTAGCGGGCAGCCCAGTCCTTCCAATGCTGAGAATCAGCAGCAGAGGAGGAGCGAGCAAGGTTCTTGGCATGATCAGCGAGCTGAAAGACGGAGAAGATTCGGGAATGGAAATAAGGGCTACCGACCCGATCAAGGCTAGAAAAAACCACGTGACCCGCCAACAGAAGGCCTGGAAATCAGGTCAGCTGATCTGCGCCACAATCGACTGCAATGCCCCGCCCCTAGAACAAGCCAGTAAAAATTTCCTGCAGTTGATTGTCAAGTGATCAACGTGCTCGGAAATGAGCACATCCGTCCTACGTTTTTGTGTTTTCTATGGTAAATTTTGTAATCTTATCAACCAAGTGATTAGTGTTGTAAATTTATGCTGTATCTTGTATGCTTTTTGCAGTGTTTTCTTTATGTGGTATGTTTTAATAGTGTATTTTGTTATGTGTGTTCCTTGTGTATGTGTTTGTTGCGCTATTTTCACTTCGCAACAATACGTTTTCAGGTTGTTTGCCTGTCTTGTGTATCATATGGTACACGCGTTTATTGGCGTAGTTAACAGCACTTTGCCAGTTCAACCTGGCCAGCTGTTCGAAACGGGTTATCTTGACACTCCATTTTGTTTAAGGATTTGTTAGTTTCTTTTTTTTGTGGTTTTAGGGCGCACAACTATGGTCATTAGCGCCCAGCCAAGAACATAGATTCGCTATGATCTAAAAAATGTAGACTGTCAAAACATCAACAAGAGGCTAAAAACGAAAGATAATAGACAATTAAAAGGGTTAAATATCCTTGGATAAGTTGGCCAAGTTGATAAAACGCAAAACTCTAGCAGCTGCTCGTGTGTCATCAGCTAAAATTTCCTCCAGAGTAGACGGAAAGTGAAGGGCTACACGGAGATGATTAAAATTAACGCAAGTCAGTAAAACATGTCGCACTGTCAGCAGTTCACCGCAGGAGCACAGCGGTGCAGGGTCGGCGGATAGCAAGTGATGGTGGCTGAAACGGCAGTGACCGATCCGCAACCGGGCCAGGATGACCTCCTCCCGCCGAGAGGGGCGTGAGGATGTCCTCCAAGCGGTCGGAATCGGTTTGACAGTTCGCAATTTATTGTTGTACAGTGAAAGCCACACACTGTGCCATTGCGACACGATACTCCGGCGAAGAGCCCGTTGAACATCGTCCGATGGGACGCAAAAGGTAGCCATGCGAGGCAAAAGAGCTGCTGCCTTGGCTGCTGTGTCGGCGGCCTCATTCCCGGGCACACCCACATGGCCAGGGACCCACAGGAAAGAAACGTGACAGCTGTCATCCGCCAGCAACTGGAGGGAGCGTTGGATCCGATACACGAGAGGATGGTTCGAGAAAGGGTCCTTAAGACTCTGCAGGGCACTAAGGGAGTCAGAACATATGGCATAGAAAGGGTGGCGGTGGCGGCAGGTATACAAAACGGCCTGGTGGAGGGCGAAAAGCTCAGCCGTGAAGTTGGAGCACCGGTCAGGGAGCTTGTATTGGAAACGGTTGTCCCCGACGACGAAGGCAGATCCGACACCGGCAGTGCTCTTGGAACCATCAGTGTAAATAAATACGGCATTATCGAACCGCGAACGGAGTTCGACAAGCCTCGAGCGGAATACCAAATCCGGAGTGCTCTCCTTGGGGAGCGAACTAAGTTCGAGGTGTGTGTGAACCTGGGCCTGATGCCACGGTGGCAATGGGCTTTCGCTCAACCGAAGGGTGGAAGGAAGGGTAAAATCGAGCCGCTGTAGTAGGCGGCGAAACCGAACTCCCGGTGGAAGCAAGGCAATCGCAGACAACTGATATTGGCGATCGAGTGAGTCGTCAAAAAATAATCTGTAAGATGGATGGTTGGGCATCGACCGCAGGCGGCATGCGTACCGACACAAGAGTATGTCACGTCGATTGGTCAAGGGTAATACAGCAGCCTCGGCATACAGGCTTTCAACAGGGCTGGTATAAAATGCACCGGTCCCCAGACGTAATCCACGATGGTGGATAGAGTTGAGACGGCGGAGAATCGACGGCCGTGCTGAAGAGTATACAAGGCTTCCATAGTCGAGCTTCGACTGAACAATGGCCTGGTAAAGGTGAAGCAGGACGGTACGATCCGCTCCCCATGACGTGCCACTGAGGACACGAAGAACGTTAAGGGATCGGGCACAACGGGCAGCCAGGTAGGACACATGTGTGGACCAGCAAAGTTTCCGATCCAACATGAGTCCCAAGAATTTTGTAGTCTCCACGAAAGGGAGAGCAACAGGGCCGAGACGTAGAGAAGGTGGAAGAAATTCCTTGTATCTCCAGAAATTGATACACAGTTTTCTCAGTGGAGAATCGGAAGCCGTTTGCGATGCTCCAGGAATATAGACGGTCAAGACAGCGTTGGAGAGAACGCTCCAAGAGACACGTCCGCTGGGCGCTACAATAAATTGCGAAATCGTCAACAAAAAGAGATCCGGAGACGTCGGCTGAAAGGCAGTCCACGATTGGATTGATTGCAATGGCAAAGAGCGCCACACTCAAGACGGAGCCCTGTGGTACCCCATTCTCCTGGCAAAAGGTATCTGACAAAACAGAGCCCACCCGTACCCGGAACTTGCGATCCGCCAAAAACGCTTGAATGAATAGAGGAAGGCGGCCCCGAAGGCCCCATGTGTGCAATGTGCGGAGAATGCCCGCTCTCCAACAGGTATCGTATGCCTTCTCCAAGTCGAAGAACACTGCTACTGTTTGACGCTTCTTGAGAAAGTTGTTCATAATGAAGGTCGACAACGTAACGAGGTGGTCAGCAGCAGAGCGGTGTCGACGAAAACCGCATTGGATATTAGTCAGGAGGCGGCGAGATTCGAGGAGCCAGACCAACCGAGCGTTAACCATGCGTTCCATCACCTTACAGACGCAGCTCGTCAGAGAAATGGGGCGATAGCTCGAAGGAAGGTGTTTGTCCTTCCCTGGTTTGGGGATGGGGACAACAATGGCTTCACGCCAACTTGTGGGAACATGACCTTCGGTCCATATGCGATTGTAGGTACTAAGAAGAAAGCGCTTGCCCGCAGGAGAGAGGTTCTTCAGCATCTCAATATGAATGGAATCGGGCCCGGGAGCAGAAGACCGGGACAGGGCGAGAGCACGATCTAGCTCCTGCATGGTGAAGGCGACGTTATAATTTTCACGATTAAAAGAGCGGAAAGAAGGCGGCCGTGCCTCCTCTACCTGTTTGCGAGGGAGAAAGGCAGGGTGGTAATGGGCAGAGCTCGAAACCTCCGCAAAGAAACGACCCAATGCGTTTGAAACATCAGCGGGGTCCACGAGGACTGCGTTCTCTATGGTCAGGCCAGGAATCGGGGAGTGGACCTTGATGCCGGACAAACGGCGTAGGCCACCCCAGACAACCGTGGAGGGAGTAAAACGGTTAAAAGAACTAGTAAAAGCAGTCCAGCAAGCTTTCTTGCTGTCGTTAATGATACGACGGCACTGCGCTCTCATACGTTTGTCATTGATGCAATTCGCCAAAGTTGGGTGGCGGCGGAAGGTGCGTAAAGCACGGCGCCGGGCTCGAAGCGCGTCGCGGCAGGCTGCAGTCCACCAAGGGACCTGGACACGACGTGGAGAAGAGGATGTACGAGGTATGGAACGTTCAGCAGCAGTGAGAATAACCTCTGTGAGGTATTCGACCTGACTGTCACAGTTGGGAAAATTCTGATTGTGAAAAACAGCCATGGAAGAATAAAGCCCCCAGTCGGCTTTAGAAATGTTCCAACTGGTGGGACGTGGAGATGGGGAATGATGTAGGAAGTGGATGATACAAGGGAAATGGTCACTCGAGTACGTGTCAGAAAGTGCATACCACTCAAACCGACCGGCAAGCTGAGGAGTGCATATTGCGAGGTCTATATGGGAATAAGTGTGTGTTGTGTCAGAAAGGAAGGTCGGTGCACCGGTGTTGAGGCAGACAAGATCGAGGTGGTGGAGAATGTCCACCAAAAGGGAGCCTCTCGGACAAGGTGCCGGAGAGCCCCATAGGGGGTGGTGGGCATTAAAGTCGCCTATCAACACGAAGGGTGAAGGGAGCTGGTCAACAAGGTTTAGCACATCTGCCCTAGTAAGGGCAGATGACGATGGCGAATAAATATTACAGAGGGAAAAGGTAAATGTGGATAAGGTGATGCGGACGGCAACTGCCTGTAGGTGAGTGTGCAAGGAAATGGGATGGAAATAGACGTCGTCTCGAAGGAGCATCAGAACCCCTCCATGGGCTGGGACACCTTCCACGGGTGGCAGGTCGAACCGCACAGAGGTGTAGTGTGGAAAGTCTGCACGATCACGTGGACGCAACTTAGTTTCCTGGAGGCAGACTAGAAGCGGGCTGTGCAATCGAAGGAGTAGTTTTAACTCCTCCCGATTAGAACGAATGCCGCGAATATTCCATTGAAGGAGCGCCATGATAAAAATGAGAGAAGAAATAAGGATAAAAATCAAGTAGCGAGCGGGGTCACCTCGACGGCCGCTGAGGACCGGATTTCGAGGGAGCACTGCTATCGCTGTCTGGGGGCAAAGGGTCATGTTCCATTGGTTCGACCGACGCGCCTGCCACCTCCCTGAGTTGATCAGGAGGGGCAGTTTCCACCGCCGGTAAAGGGCCGGGCGCCCGGTGAAACAGAAGACGGCCGAGGCCGGCAACTGTTAGACGGCGTGACAGATGGGTCACGCCTCGGCGGGGAAGGAGAGGAACTCTTTTTCTTGTCAGCTCTTCGGGAAGAGTGACGGCGGGAAGAGGCAGTTGACGGTTGGGAAGCCTGAGAGCGCAGAAAATCCTCACGGACGGGTTCCTTTTTCAAGGTCCGGGCATCTTGTTTAGGTGCCCGCGGTTTACTAGAGTTTGACGAAGACTGTACCCTAGAAGCAGCAAGAGGGAGCGGGGACGTGGAACGGGCAATCTTCGGGCTGGCGGATCGCACAACTGTGTCAGCGAAAGTGAAGTCACATGTCTGGGTACTGGAATCCTTGGTAGGTCGAGTTGAGGTGAGTACCTTACTGTATGTACCCGCTGGGAGGACAGTGGGCTTTCGACTCGCCAACAACTTACGAGCGGCAGATGTCGATACCTTCTCCGTAACCCGAATTTGCTGGATTACCTTCTCATCCTTGTATACAGGGCAGTCGCGAGAGGAAAGCGCATGGTCACCGTTGCAGTTTAGGCAGTGAGGGGACGGAGGTGGGGAATCCCCCTCATGGGCGTCCCTACCACAAGTGACACACTTTGCTGCATTTGGGCAATGTTCATGGGTATGGTTGTACCTGTGGCACTGAAAACAGCGCATTGGGTTAGGTACATAAGGGCGGACGGAGATGACTTCATACCCTGCTTTGACCTTCGACGGGAGGTCAACTTTGTCAAACGTCAAAAACACAGTACGAGTCGGTGTCAGATGGTTATCGACCTTTTTCATGACCCTGTGGACGGCTGTCACACCCTGATCGGACATATACGATTGGATATCTTCAGACAACCCGTCAAGGGATCTCGTGAAGACTACCCCCCGTGACGAGTTGAGTGTGCGGTGCGCTTCGACCTTAACTGGAAAAGTGTGCAACAACGTAGTACGTATCAGTTTTTGGGCTTGGAAGGCACTTTCCACTTCCAGCAACAATGTGCCATTGCGCTGACGTGAACAGGTTTTAACAGGGCCAGCAATGGCATCTACACCTTTCTGTATAACGAAAGGATTGACAGAATTGAAATCCTTTCCGTCGGTGCGAGAGACAACCAGAAATTTAGGTACATTAGGCAAAGTTTTTTTAGGCTGAGGCGAGTCTAACTTACGTTTATGGGTCAACGTCACGAAAGAAGATAAGGAAGTCATCGCGGAAGTGTCCCCCGTGATTACCGGCGTCTCCGATGGCGCGCTCCTTCCTAGTGGGGGCCCTCTCAGTGGGCTTACCCGCCTTAGGTGATTGTTCACACCTCAGGTCACACCTCCCGAGAACTGACGGAGGGACCAATCGGCACGTTCGGAAGGTACCAGCTCGGGTAATCACCCCTCCCTAGGCCTGGCCTTTACCAGGGGGTACGTACGTGCCTTACTTGTCTACCCGGGGCGGGGAATTACGCGTTACCCCGTCACCTGCTACGCACGATAATGCGTGGGTCGGCCTTCAGACACGCACAGGGAGGAAAGAAGAAGAATAGAGAAAGTGAAGAGAAAGAAGGAAAGAAGTGTCTCAAACGCCGAGGCGGAGACTAATGAGAAGAAGGCTAGGAGAGTTCAAGGAGAGAAAGACAGAAAACGAAGGGTAAGAAAGGAAGGAACGAAGGAAGAAAAACCACAACAAGAACCACCGTATCTCACGAAATATGCCCGTCTCCGGGCGAAGGCATAAACCGGGAGGGAAAGTGAAGCAGCCTGGGGCAGAAGAAAGGCTGCTCCGGCTCGGGGCCCCGTGCGCGCCACACACGTACCCACAAAAGAACTGTGGGCCCCTGGAGGGATTTGTTAGTGTGTCATGTCCAAGTGTCTCTGTTGGTTAATAAGGCTGTCCAACTCACGAAATCGCTTCTTGCACTTCCTGTCCATGTTATTAGTATGTTTCCCGTCGTGAATTGATGGAGTGTAATTTAAGTTGTGTAGGCCAGGTTTAGGTATATTACTGTGTAGTTTTGTTTCCGTAATTTGTTCCCTGTTTATCGTTTAAAATGTGTATGCTCTTCACTGTGAGTGGAGCTAGCCTCGTGAGTAGAGTGCTACAATTGCCACCCTTACTGTAGATTTTGTGTTGGGAATCTCCCCGTTGAATAGCATATTAAAAAGACGCCGTCGTAGGCGCCAACGCCGTTATTTATAGGATTTTAGTTGCACGATGATGCACTGTGGTGTTGATGCTTAGGGGCCTAGATAATTTTGTCTAAGAATTGTCCCTTTGAGTAACAGAAGGTGTGCAGTTCGACCGGTAGAAGGTCGCTGGAGAGCACGAACGAAGGGGTTCACCTAAATTTCATTTGACAATATATACCCTGGCCTGTTAACAGAACCAACTTGCATTTTTTCAGATACGTTTTGCAGGAAAAGTTTGTAAATTAAAGGACAGAGTGTGATCAGTGGAAGAGGCCAATATCACATTCATAAGAGGAAAAATATTAGTCTAAGAACAATGAAATAAAGGAGTTCAAGGAGGGCAAATTCCATGTCAAGTGACTAACCGTGTCAGATGAAGAACTGAAGATCTATGATGTCTAACATCACTAGGACAATAAATCCAAAAGTTTGTCAACTACTAATTTGTTATTCTTAGTTTTGCAGCATCGTAGTGGTAAGATTGCACGAGTCCATCGGAAGTTATTAATACCTTAGATCTTACTTGATTAATTTAGGATTGTTTAACATCTATGGATTTGTATTTTTTATTTTGTTTTTATTTTGTGTTTTCTATGTTGACATTTGCAAGGTCATTTCCGTGAAGAATTCATCCCACATGGGTGTTATCTTTCTGTCACAAACTTGTTGACTGCTAACATTTTAGCGTAATTTAGATGATGTGCTTGTGTACAATTGTGGGATGTTACTTTATGTCATCTGGTATATAGTGTCTTTTCATTTTATTCTGTCTAGAGTAACACGGTGTCGTGCCCTACATAGGGAAGAGGGAAGAGGTAGCAAGGTCAGTCTGCATATTCCGAGCGGAGAGGAGTGATTGCAGAGAGACAGTACAGGCATCTACTAGAGATGCGGATTTCAGGACTCGAGAGGATACTTGTTTAGGAAACTTTATGGAACTCCTAGGTAACTTGCATTGAATTTATTGCATCCCATATTAAGTTTACTACACTGGGGTTAGTTATTTAAAAAATGAAGTATAAATCGTTTGCCACAACAGAAGCCCTTAATTACGTTCCCTAGCAGCATCCCCTAGACAGACGCACTCCCCGCGAGAAACAGTGTCATGGAGCACCCCAAGGCCGACGGCGTAAGTTATTAATACCTTAGACTCATATGACAGAACTCCCCTCTTGATCCAAAAACCTGGGGGTTTTAACGGCCGGTGTGGGCGCACCTCTTTTCCCCACTTTCCGACAGTTAATTTCCTATTGGCCGCTGCTTGGTTCAACCAATCTAAATTGTGGCTTGCCCTCTCTGAGTCCTCTATCGAACCACGTTTCAGCCCTGTCCTTTCTGCCATTCCCGGAGTGGGGAGGTGGCTTGTTTGTGCACTAACAAAATCCATACTTGATAGCAACATTGTTCAGCTGAAACTAAAACGTCACGACGCTACCCAATATGGGCAACAACAATGTTTTACGTCAGTTGGCCACGCCTTACGCTCCGCCTTAGGCCACGCCGCAGGGGAGCTTCTAACTTGCAGTTTTTCTTCTTTACCCTCTCACTCTAGCCTCGTGAAACCACTGACATTGCTGTTCCCAAGTGACTGCGTACATTAAAACGTGCCTGTTGGCCACCAAGTACTAATGTAACGTCTTACAACAGCGTCTAGCTGCTATATGAAGTTACGCCCATCTTCTCCGAAAGGTAACCTCCACCCTGGGACGGTGGCTGAGGGCATCAGCAGTTCTCTAGGAGATTTCTTTAGTGCCTACATCCCGTAAGATATACGTATCTGTTTTAGCCTGTTATTTGCAATGGTCTCTATTTCTCAGCCTGGAGTGAGTCTCTGTGGCTCACACAGCCTCTCAACAATTCCAACAGTAAAATCAATATATGACAACGTGTAAGTATGTTTTCTCACCTCTGCGAGAGAGATTTGTGTAGGGTATGATTACAGGAACCAATCCGGAAGTTGCACCGTGAGGAATCTGGCCACCGGGCTGTAGATAGTGGTTTGGTAGTTTATCTCTGCATAGCGCTGCATGCTACATGGTTACCCTGACTTCTGGCCAAATGCCCCTCTCTAAAACTAACAGACTATGACCTGCGTGACTTGACATGCCCTATGGGCTGAATTATGATAGCTAAGACACAGGTGATTGTACAGGACATTGTTTTGTTTATTATAACTGTTACTCTCGATGTTCCATTAAATTATAGCTTGATGAGGTTTCGATATTATTATTGATGTCTATCACTGTGTAATGTGACTTACAAGGACTTAGAACCTTTGAGTTCTATTCATCATTTCGCTATGTAAAATGTTAATTTTAAGATTGCGTGCATTAACCTAATATGTGTTATGGAGATTTCAAACTGCTGTTCAAGTCAACTAGTTGAAAAGTTTACGTGTGTATTTATGAGTGTGCATAAATTTAATTACGATGAACGTGGTACCAAAAGGTTCCATTTAATGACTGCTTTTGCTATGTCAGTTAATATTAATATCGGGCTTTTAATTTTAAGATATTTTGTGTGGACATCAGTTGATGTCAGTTGTCTTCTGGGTGACGAAGCACACTCGTATGGACCCGAAATGATGGGGTCTTATTTTTGTTAATTTATATTTTTGAATGTATTTCTTTTATATGAATTTGGGGAGCCTTGTATAAAGTCCTACTCCCATACCTATATCTATAAATGTGAATGTCTGTTCGGTGTACGTTTATCACGTCTGAACCAGAAGACAGAGCTAAAAATTTGAACAGTTACTAATGTCTATCTGGGAAAGTCTTTAGGCACTGTTTTATAGCGATCTGATAGATATTTAGTAATTTGAAGAATATAACGCGAAATGTGGAACAATAATTACTATTTGAAAATTATATTTACTATTTTAAAATGGTTTTATTGGTTGCATTGTTGCTTGAGGGTTGATAATGATAAAAGGGTAGAGTATATTTGGACGGAACGTTATCGGTGTATATAAAATTCTACGTGTGTGTGTGTGTGTGTGTGTGTGTGTGTGTGTGTGTGTTAATATTTCGCTCTGCAGCGAAAACTACAAAACGCAAAGGAATGGTCTGAGTGTAATTGTCGTCCGGCGTCTCTCGTTGTACAACATAGCAGTTCCATGCCGATAGCTATATGGGGGTGGAAGATATGGTGGTTGAAAGTCGTCAAATTATTTTTTTAAAAATCGGACTGAAGGCCAGCGATGACGTTAGCGACTCTATAGCAAGGAGGTTACATACAGCGAAACGTGATGCCACAGACCATATCTTTGGTCTATGCGTGCTGCAATGTCTTCAGCTCTTTCTCTGTAAGGATAAGCATACGAATAAGGAAATATAATAATTAATAAATAAATCAGTAAAAAAGAAATTTCTTTTATTACATCTCTTTAAAAAATCGATATTACCTTTCGGGCATTATCTATCAATCAACCAACACGCGAGCGGAGCCGCGGGTTTAAGCTAGTTGGTTACAAATCTGGCCTATCCATAAATTGAAGCATTGTAGTTCTTTGTAAGTTTAGTGTTTCTTTTAGTAATAGTGTGTACCAAAGTGTTAACAGACAGTGAGAGTGACTGTGCCCACGGCGGAACAACCCGTCAGCCAGACTCCACGCAGCCCATGCGCGGTAGCCGTCTGTAAAATCACATCGCGGACTTCCCAGGGGGTCAGCTGCACTGCGAAAGGTGGATAATCGGTCCCGTCCCCAGACGACAGCGCGGCGCGTGCGAAACCGGTGTCATGGGCGGAAGGGGTAACCAGCGGTTAATCACCCCATTATCAACACACAGAGGCGGGCGCCCAGCCAGGAGCCGACGCTCACAATAGCCGCTCCTGTCACTGCCGGGGGTTGTTCCCTGTACGGTAGCCGCACGCTAATCCTTCTGCTCCTTCTGCTCCTCCTGCCTAAGAAACAGGGGCTGGAAGGCCGAGAAACAGGTGTACTGACCACACTCTTCACCTTACTCTGGAAAACTTTTGAATAGCTGGGGAAGGGAAGAAAACTGTTTCATATTTGCACACGCAATGTGTGGACTAGACCATTCACTCGTGCCGAGCCCAGTCGTATTAATGAGATGACAAAAGAATTTCCTTCTCTGACCGTGACGGCCTCATCCGGTCAAGGACCCTTGTTAAACTACTAACTCAGTAATTCCTCACACTAGAGATCCGCATATCACCTAACACTGCAGTGCAATGTCTTTCATTTTGTGCTCAGCACACAAGTCAGGCTCTATGCTGCATATGCAAGAAACGGGCATTGGAAGGACAGTGTTACGAACCTTTTACAAATTATGTGGTCACTCTGGATTTGAGTACCAAGCCCAATGGTGCTCGCGGACGGTCGAATCCTAACATGATGAGCGGTGTTGCAAAATGCACCGTACCACCTTGAAGAAAAGGACGAGGATAGTAACCTTATTACCAGGGGCTAACCATTCTCTGGAGGCGGAGACGAGGAGCAATCCTAAGAGCCTTGGAACAAGAACTGCAGCCAAGGAATAAGTAAAAAGCAAAAGGTATCATCATATATGTGTAGGTGTAGGTGTAGTGTCCTCCAAGTCGCCTATGGAAGATTGTCTCCCGCCCCCTTCAAAGGCCCTAGTCTACGATTCGATCCGACAAAAACTGTATTTCATAACAACAGTGTTGTGTGGACGACAATGTCAAAAAGTATGTCAGTGAGTGTTAAAGTGCTCCGAGCAGTCAAAACAGTGAACGCTCTAAGAGTGCGAAATATAACTCACCTGCTAAGATACTCTTAATGTACATATTAATTTGGGTCGCCCTCAGCAATAACATGCAAACAATTTATTCATTAAATATGATTATTATGATTGTCCTATCAAGGACTGCCATCTGCAAATTTTTATTAACATCTTGTTCAAATTAACAAAATAAAAGACTGATGCTATCACTGCAATTTTAACTGTTTCAGTTATAATTGGTTCTAGAAACATTTCATATATTTTGTTTGTAACTAGATAAGTACAAAGAAGGTACGTTCTCGAACCCCATATCGTATCCCTGCTTCTTCCGGTAAACTATCTCGTTTAAGGCTTTAACATCTAGTTCTGATCCTTCTGGCAGCTCTTCGAGACGAGAACATTCGGGTAGTTTAATTTTACCTCTTATTTCTCTCACAACACAACCGTTATAGCTCTCCACATCCTCTCGTGTGTATGCTGCCTTCTCTTCTGATGCGGAATCTTGTGGCATCGCCATATAGAACTTTAGGTTTATAAGTTTGCAAACGAATGCTGGTTAAATATTGTTATTCCGTCTGTTTTTAGTCTGTAAATGGCTTTCTGTTGGTAGATGGACAACATCCAACCCGATACAATTAGAAACAACGTAACACTTTTTTTATAGCATCCAAACGGGTGTGCAGCTTTAGAAACATTTTTCGGATATCCCTTAATGTAATAAACGCAATCGTTTCCGTTAACTTCGGCGAGTACTACAGGAAGAAAATTAGATTAAACATTGCTATTCCATAGGTTTTAATTCCGCAAACGGCTTCTCTGTAGGTAGATGGGCAACACATTTGGATACAATGTATCCATTCTTTTTGAGCAAATCCAAACGAGAGTGCATCTCCACAAACACGTTTTTTCGCGCACCCTTTAATGCGTTCCGCTAATTTCGACCAGTACACCGATGCGTGACCATTCTCCCTAACTTTTTACCGTAAATGCAGATATTTTGAAAATAACACGAATGCAAGCATCTCGGCAGCGTACCTGTGAGGTCGAGAATCAGAAGGGTTTTATAAATCTCCTGACGTAAAGTGGGCTAGTTACCTTCGTTGGGAAGTATATTTAATCGTACGTTTAGTCTCTAATGGTTTGCTCTTGCCATTCGATAAAATTTTTTGGGTGTTTTATTAGTTCGAAATGGTGTAGACTATTTTGCGTTGCTGCTTGTTATACACGTCGGGAAAGGTCGACAATCTTGTTACTGACATTGGTACGATAAATTAAACCGAAAATGCTACGCTCCTCAGCAAGAAGAACATCAGTGTGCCTACATCCATCTACAGAACTTTTTTGCGACAACATTATGGTAGGTAAAATCCGTAATCAAGTGGACCGTCAGGAGCCAGTTTGTAATGGTAAAGTAGGAAATGGACAGTTCTTCTAAGTTTTACCTGCGTAGTAAATTCGACAGGATTTTCACTGTTCATGACATGACATGGAGTCATGGTGGAGTTGTCTGCTGTTGCAGTTGTAATGTTCAGTACAGTATCTGGGAAATTGTTTCAGTACAAGACACCTGGACTAGATGATTTTCCTCTGCACTGCTGATATCGTGATGACAACCATCTCCTGGATTTGGAGATCACACAAAGTAGGAATGTGCGACTGTCTCGTATACAACAATGACTTTCATAATGGAAGGAGACTGCACAGGAAAACGCAACGATAAGACAGTGATTAAAATCGAATTTCTTTAAACCGTGTCTATATTTAGCTGCAAAATTGCATTAGATTAGTTGTAATTAAGGATCGATTTATTACGTTACTTAAACTGTATAAAAAGATAATGATGTGCTAAGTAGTCATACGTAAAGTATGAAGTGATGGAAGTAGTTTCTATTAAAGCAGTAAAAGATGTAGTCAAAACAGATAAGTATTGGATTTAGAAAACGTACCTTCCCTGTACTTATCGGATTAATAGCTGCAGGAATGTAGCCCACAGTCGGTAGCCACAATGTACTGTAACCATTTTTCTTACCTATCTGTAAATCACGTGGGGATTCTTAACACTGACGTAATCAAGGACGATATAAGTATTACACAGAAGAGCTATATTAAAGCAGGAGAATCATATTTCTCCCAGTCCAGAACTTTTTCCTCACAATGCCCTCGGAAACAGTTGTCGCAGAATTAGGTCTGGCACCTACAAAAACATCGTCTTTCCACAAGTCTGGCTCTTACTAAAAACCCTAAAAAACCCACATTTTCTATGCTCTATGTGCCTATATTTATAACGGAATGATGACTCATTTTAAAAACAAATTGTAATCTTAAAAATTCTATATAGAAATTCGGCATTAGTGTGGAGTAGAATTGCCTTAAGAGTTGCGTTATTTAGAAAATAAAAGTTAAAATCCCGACAGAAAAGCTATATTAAAGCAGGAGAAGACATCTAGCGGAATACGTCCCCTGAGTACTACTACTACTACTACGCACCAACCATCTGGGCTGTATTGAAGATATGCTTTAAAACCCATATTTGAAACAGAGGTGCGGGATATCGAAGCCAAGAAACAAACTTGGATATATGGTTCAAGCAGCTGACATAAAAGGCGAATACGAACTTATGCTGGAGGAAGAAGAAAAAGTCTAGCCGTTACTAAAAATTCTAAGAACCTCCCATTTTCCATGCTCTATGTGCCTATATTTATATTGGAATGACGACTAGTTAAAAAAGTTAAAATTAAGCTGGGTGTTATTATAGCTCTAACAAGTACCTCTGTTTCAAATAGCGTCCACAATGTTTCAACTAATTCCCGAGAATATGCAATATGTACAAAATGCAGTGCTCTACTGTGTGTCAATCCCATCAATGTGGTCTCGGCTAAAAATACCTTAGAGAGCAGTTGTGTTTTTTGCAAATTGTTTGCTGGGTTAATAAGAATACCCGTACACTGACTGGTGTGCAGGTAAATCTTCAAGACCTAGAAAAGCATATAAATTATGTTCTGTTAAAGGTCTACCACTGTACGAAGCAAGAGCCTTGTTTTATCCCTAAAATTAGTAAATGAGGTCCGTGTCAACTACTGGTTACTCCCTGCTATAAAGCTTTGTTCCCTGGCCAAAACTGAGAACCGACTCTTTTCAGTTTACTTCAATAACAGGAAGTAAATACTATAGTGCTCAATATACATAGCAGCTCACACGTTATTACACCCAGACATAAATAAGCAAGCCACCACAATTCAAGTTATCTTAAGAAAGGTGGCTAAGAAAACATTTATGGCGCAACGGAAATTGCATCTGAGCTAGTTGTCATGGCTTTTGAAGAACAATATTAAATAAAAGAGGGAAGGTGTTCTAAAACTACAATTTATAGGCAACTTACGGAATATGCTGAACTTAAACATGTTTTTTCAGATAGAAAACAAGCAAAATGGGGAACCAATTTTGTTAATACAATAAAAATGCGTTTCTTACATGGATTAATGCGGACGATGCCCAGCCCAAATTATATATGATTTAACGCTACTGGGGGGAAGTATTCACAAATAAAACTCAGTCACACACACACGCAATGCTACAGCGAAACTCACAAAAATCAGTGTCCTGAGACGAGGCGGAAGCAGGCGCCGCTATCTTAGACGAAATTAAGCAAGTCGGAGGTAGCACGAAACGTAATAAACAAACACTTCGAAGGTGGCTCTGGTATGTCGTGCCTATTTCGAGATGGTGCGGATGTATCGCCAAGTTAAATTACATCTGAATTGGACCGCGAGCAAACAAGCTAACGGCGACACACGGATACGTTACATGAACGCACTCCACTGAAGGTGAGGTGCAGTCTGTTAAAAATCGATCTAGGTACTGCTTTTTATATTAGAAGTGGCGTGAATTCAGGCTACTAGCTGCGAACCTCGGAACTCTGACCCACGTGGTCCTGAAAACCGGTAAAATTGAATGAATTCAGTTTCCGAAAAATAAAGAAAATTAACTACTGCATGTAACCCATAGAAATGCTTAGAATTATATAAAGAAGCGAATGAAATACAGCTACACGCGATAGGGAGCGATTACAGAGACGGATGAAGTCCAGTCTCCAAAACTCGTAAAAGTGAAATAATTACGAAGTCGGAAAAATAAAATTAAGAATTACAGTATGCAACCCATATAAATGTTTAGAATTACATAAGGAATTTATTGAAGGAGGTTGTACAAGGCTCAGAGAGAATTACTGACACAGACAGAGTTCGTACTACAAGTCGGAGAAGAAACAGCAACATTAAAATAGGCGGGGAGAGAAGATCGCGAAATGTTCGTGTAAAACAAAAGGATACATGGATAGTTACGTGATGGGCATGGAACAAACAAGAGTAGAAGCTGAAGGCTTTGCTCTGCGAGCCAACCACGTGGAACACATATCACCCTCGAAAGGAACGATGAGAAGATATTTTACATGCACTGTACAAAATTGAACATATCACATATTAGAAATCGGGCCCCACAAAGCTAGAAAGTATTTACACATGATTCACACACATCCACATGATCATAAAATGTTTTAACATATCAGGCCGTTATCGAACTGCAACTAGAATCACACACACCGCGTTTATCTCCCCCCAGGGGGCCCACAGTTCTTTTGTGGGTACGTGTGTGGCGCGCACGGGGCCCCGAGCCGGAGCAGCCTTTCTTCTGCCCCAGGCTGCTTCACTTTCCCTCCCGGTTTATGCCTTCGCCCGGAGACGGGCGTATTTCACGAGTTCAGGTGTTTTCTTGTTGTCGTTTCTCTTATTCCTTGGTTCCTTCCTTTCTTACCCTTTGTTTCTGTCTCTCTCTCCTTGTCCTCTCCTCGCCTTCTTCTCCTCATTAGTCTCCGCCTCGGCGTTTGAGACACCTTTCCTTCTTTCTCTTCACTTCCTCTATTCTTCTTCTTTCCTCCCTGTGCGTGTCTGAAGGCCGACCCACGCATTATCGTGCGTAGCAGGTGACGGGGTAACGCGTAATTCCCCGCCCCGGGTAGACAAGTAGGGCACGTACGTACCCCCTGGTAAAGGCCAGGCCCAGGGAGGGGTGATTACCCGAGCTGGTACCTTCCGAACATGCCAATTGGTCCCTCCGTCAGTTCTCGGGAGGTGTGACCTGAGGTGTGAACAATCACCTAAGGCGGGTAAGCCCTCGGAGAGGGCCCCCACTAGGAAGGAGCGCGCCATCGGAGACGCCGGTAATCACGGGGGACACTTCCGCAATGACTTCCTTCTCTTCTTCACTGACATTGACCCAGAAACGTAAGATAGACTCGCCTCAGCAAAAGAAGACTCTGCCTAATTTGCCGAAATTTCTTGTTGTGTCGCGCACCGACGGAAAAGACTTCAATTCTGTCAATCCTTTCGTTATACAGAAAGGTGTCGATGCAATTGCTGGCCCTGTTAAAACCTGTTAGCGTCAGCGCAATGGCTCATTGTTGCTGGAAGTGGACAGTGCTTTCCAAGCCCAGAAACTTATCCGGACTACGTTATTGCACACGTTTCCAGTCAAAGTAGAAGCGCACCGCACACTCAACTCGTCACGTGGGGTAGTTTTTACGAGATCCCTTGACGGGTTGTCTGATGACGACATCCGGTCCTATATGTCCGATCAGGGTGTGACAGCCGTCCACAGGGTGATGAAAAAGGTAGATAACCAGCTGACACCGACTCGTACTGTGTTTTTGACATTCGACAGAGTTGACCTCCCGTCGAAGGTCAAAGCAGGGTACGAAGTTATCTCAGTCCGCCCTTATATTCCAAACCCAACGCGCTGCTACCAATGCCACAGGTACAACCATACCCGTGAACATTGCCCACATGCAGCAAAATGTGTCACTTGTGGTAGGGACGCCCATGAGGGGGATTGCCCACCTCCGTCCCCTCACTGCCTTAACTGCAACGGCGACCATGCGGCTTCCTCTCGCGACTGCCCTGTATATAAGGATGAAAAAATCATTCAGCACATTCGGGTTACGGAGAAGGTATCGACATCTGCCGCTCGTAAGTTGTTGGCGAGTCGAAAGCCCACTGTCCTCCCAGCGGGTACATACAGTAAGGTACTCACCTCACCTCGACCTACCAAAGATTCCAGTACCCAGACATGTGATTTCACTTTCGCTGACACAGTTGTGCGATCCGCCAGCCCGAAGATTGCCCGTTCCACGTCCCCGCTTCCTCCTGCTGCTTCTAAGGTACAGTCTTCGTCAACATCTAGTAAACCGCGGGCACCTAAACAAGATGCCCGGACCTTGAAAAAGGAACCCGTCCGTGAGGATTTTCTGCGTTCTCAGGCTTCCCAACCGTCAACTGCCTCTTCCCGCCGTCACTCTTCCAGAAGAGCTGACAAGAAAAAGAGTTCCTCTCCTTCCCCGCCGAGGCGTGACCCATCTGTCGCGCCGTCCAGCAGTTGCCGGCCTCGGCCGTCTTCTGTTTCACCGGGACGCTCCGTTTGCCGGGCGCCCGGCCCTTTACCGGCGGTGGAAACTGCCCCTCCTGATCAACTCAGGGAGGTGGCAGGCGCGTCGGTCGAACCTATGGACCACGACCCTTTGCCCCTGGACAGCGATAGCAGTGCTCCCTCGAAATCCGGTCCTCAGCGGCCGTCGAGGTGACCCCGCTCGCTACTTGGTTTTTATCCTTATTTCTTCTCTCATTTTTATCATGGCGCTCCTTCAATGGAACATTCGCGGCTTCGTTCTAATCGGGAGGAGTTAAAATTACTCCTTCGATTGCACTGCCCGCTTCTAGTCTGCCTCCAGGAAACCAAGTTGCGTCCACGTGATCGTGCAGACTTTCCACACTACACCTCTGTGCGGTTCGACCTGCCACCCGTGGAAGGTGTCCCAGCCCATGGAGGGGTTCTGATGCTCCTTCGAGACGACGTCTATTTCCATCCCATTTCCTTGCACACTCACCTACAGGCAGTTGCCGTCCGCATCACCTTATCCACATTTACCTTCTCCCTCTGTAATATATATTCGCCATCGTCATCTGCCCTTACTAGGGCAGATGTGCTACACCTTGTTGACCAGCTCCCTTCACCTTTCGTGTTGGTAGGCGACTTTAATGCCCACCACCCCCTATGGGGCTCTCCGGCACCTTGTCCGAGAGGCTCCCTTTTGGTGGACATTCTCCACCACCTCGATCTTGTCTGCCTCAACACCGGTGCACCGACCTTCCTTTCTGACACAACACACACTTATTCCCATATAGACCTCGCAATATGCACTCCTCAGCTTGCCGGTCGGTTTGAGTGGTATGCACTTTCTGACACGTACTCGAGTGACCATTTCCCTTGTATCATCCACTTCCTACATCACTCCCCATCTCCACGTCCCACCAGTTGGAACATTTCTAAAGCCGACTGGGGGCTTTATTCTTCCATGGCTGTTTTTCACAATCAGCATTTTCCCAACTGTGACAGTCAGGTCGAATACCTCACAGAGGTTATTCTCACTGCTGCTGAACGTTCCATACCTCGTACATCCTCTTCTCCACGTCGTGTGCAGGTCCCTTGGTGGACTGCAGCCTGCCGCGACGCGCTTAGAGCCCGGCGCCGTGCCTTACGCACCTTCCGCCGCCACCCAACTTTGGAGAATTGCATCAATTACAAACGTATGAGAGCGCAGTGCCGTCGTATCATAAACGACAGCAAGAAAGCTTGCTGGACAGCTTTTATTAGTTCTTTTAACCGTTTTACTCCCTCCACGGTTGTCTGGGGTGGCCTACGCCGTTTGTCCGGCATCAAGGTCCACTCCCCGATTCCTGGCCTGACCGTGGAGAACGCGGTCCTCGTGGACCCAGCTGATGTTTCAAACGCATTGGGTCGTTTCTTTGCGGAGGTTTCGAGCTCTGCCCATTACCACCCTGCCTTTCTCCCTCGCAAACAGGTAGAGGAGGCACGGCCGCCTTCTTTCCGCTCTTTTAATCGTGAAAACTATAACGTCGCCTTCACCATGCAGGAGCTAGACCGTGCTCTCGCCCTGTCCCGGTCCTCTGCTCCCGGGCCCGATTCCATTCATATTGAGATGCTGAAGAACCTCTCGCCTGCGGGCAAGTGCTTTCTTCTTAGTACCTACAATCGCATATGGACTGAAGGTCATGTTCCCACAAGTTGGCGTGAAGCCATTGTTGTCCCCATCCCCAAACCAGGGAAGGACAAACACCTTCCTTCCAGTTATCGTCCCATTTCTCTGACGAGCTGCGTGTGTAAGGTGATGGAACGCATGGTTAACGCTCGGTTGGTCTGGCTCCTCGAATCTCGCCGCCTCCTGACTAATATACAATGCTGTTTTCGTCGACACCGCTCTGCTGCTGATCACCTCGTTACGTTGTCGACCTTCATTATGAACAACTTTCTAAAGAAGCGTCAAACAGTAGCCGTGTTCTTCGACTTGGAGAAGGCATACGATACCTGTTGGAGAGCGGGCATTCTCCGCACATTGCACACATGGGGCCTTCGGGGCCGCCTTCCTCTTTTCATTCAAGCGTTTTTGGCGGATCGCAAGTTCCGGGTACGGGTGGGCTCTGTTTTGTCAGATGCCTTTTGCCAGGAGAATGGGGTACCACAGGGCTCCGTCTTGAGTGTGGCGCTCTTTGCCATTGCAATCAATCCGATCGTAGATTGCCTTTCAGCCGACGTCTCCGGATCTCTTTTTGTTGACGATTTCGCAATTTATTGTAGCGCCCAGCGGACGTGTCTCTTGGAGCGTTCTCTCCAACGCTGTCTTGACCGTCTATATTCCTGGAGCATCGCAAACGGCTTCCGATTCTCCACTGAGAAAACTGTGTGTATCAATTTCTGGAGATACAAGGAATTTCTTCCACCTTCTCGACGTCTCGGCCCTGTTGCTCTCCCTTTCGTGGAGACTACAAAATTCTTGGGACTCATGTTGGATCGGAAACTTTGCTGGTCCACACGTGTCCTACCTGGCTGCCCGATGTGCCCGATCCCTTAACGTTCTTCGTGTCCTCAGTGGCACGTCATGGGGAGCGGATCGTACCGTCCTGCTTCACCTTTACCAGGCCATTGTTCAGTCGAAGCTCGACTATGGAAGCCTTGTATACTCTTCAGCACGGCCGTCGATTCTCCGCCGTCTCAACTCTATCCACCATCGTGGATTACGTCTGGCGACCGGTGCATTTTATACCAGCCCTGTTGAAAGTCTGTATGCCGAGGCTGCTGTATTACCCTTGACCAATCGACGTGACATACTCTTGTGTCGGTACGCATGCCGCCTACGGTCGATGCCCAACCATCCATCTTACAGATTATTTTTTGACGACTCACTCGATCGCCAATATCAGTTGTCTGCGATTGCCTTGCTTCCACCGGGAGTTCGGTTTCGCCGCCTGCTACAGCGGCTCGATTTTACCCTTCCTTCCACCCTTCGGTTGAGCGAAAGCCCATTGCCACCGTGGCATCAGGCCCAGGTTCACACACACCTCGAACTTAGTTCGCTCCCCAAGGAGAGCACTCCGGATTTGGTATACCGCTCGAGGCTTGTCGAACTCCGTTCGCGGTTCGATAATGCCGTATTTATTTACACTGATGGTTCCCAGAGCACTGCCGGTGTCGGATCTGCCTTCGTCGTCGGGGACAACCGGTTCCAATACAAGCTCCCTGACCGGTGCTCGAACTTCACGGCTGAGCTTTTCGCCCTCCACCAGGCCGTTTTGTATACCTGCCGCCACCGCCAACCTTTCTATGCCATATGTTCTGACTCCCTTAGTGCCCTGCAGAGTCTTAAGGACCCTTTCTCGAACCATCCTCTCGTGTATCGGATCCAACGCACCCTCCAGTTGCTGGCGGATGACAGCTGTCACGTTTCTTTCCTGTGGGTCCCTGGCCATGTGGGTGTGCCCGGGAATGAGGCCGCCGACACAGCAGCCAAGGCAGCAGCTCTTTTACCTCGCATGGCTACCTTTTGCGTCCCATCGGACGATGTTCAACGGGCTCTTCGCCGGAGTATCGTGTCGCAATGGCACAGTGTGTGGCTTTCACTGTACAACAATAAATTGCGAACTGTCAAACCGATCCCGACCGCTTGGAGGACATCCTCACGCCCCTCTCGGCGGGAGGAGGTCATCCTGGCTCGGTTGCGGATCGGTCATTGCCGTTTCAGCCACCGTCACTTGCTATCCGCCGAACCTGCACCGCTATGCTCCTGCGGTGAACTGTTGACAGTGCGACATGTTTTACTGACTTGTGTTAATTTTAATCATCTCCGTGTAGCCCTTCACTTTCCGTCTACTCTGGAGGAAATTTTAGCTGATGACACACGAGCAGCTGCTCGGGTTTTGCGTTTTATGAACTTGGCCAACCTATCCAAGGATATTTAACCCTTTTAATTGTCTTTTATCTTTCGTTTTTAGCCTCTTGCTGATGTTCTGACAGTCACCATTTTTTGAGATCATAGCGAATCAATGTTCTTAGCTGGGCGCTAATGACCATAGAAGTTGTGCGCCCTAAAACCACAAAAAAAAAAAAAAAAAAAAAAAAAAAAAAAAAAAAAAAAAACGCGTTTATCTATTGGAAATCACTGAATTTGAAAACAAGAACACATTTCCGCACAGGATCGGAGAAAATATTCCACGAAATGATTCTAAGTTCCCGAATCTAAGTTAAACGTGCTAGTCAATGAAACGCTACCATCTCCAGAAACAATAGCAGAACCAACCTTACCTCACCAGACGACCAGCCCAGAATGATCAGAACGGGCGGCCACCGAATGAGGGAAGCGACCAGAAACCGGAAAATCCAAGAAACAGCGGTGGTGGGGATGGACAGCTAGACTTGCACTGGAGAGAAGGCTCGCTAACTAGACTGTAGCCAAAGGTTGTAGAAACCTCTTTGGTAACCTCAGAAGCTATCGACTGAGCCAGAGAGAACGATGCAAAGCGATCTATCACTCCCCACATTCAAACAGCTATAGATTCAAGCACACACTTAAAAGTAAAAAAAACTGCACATTCTCACAGGGACAGTGGCGAAGCGAAGAAACCGTACTTATGCCACATTAATTAATATAATAATAAATTATTAACATAACAAAATAAGAAACCTATCAATATTAACTTTTATTTTAACACATGAAATAAAAATGCTATTCCTCAAGCCTTGAAATGAGTGGGGTTCAAGTTTTAAGAAAATGATAATCTAGCGACATTAAATAAATTATAACTTTACAGAAATATACAAAAATATATGGAAGACGACAGACGGTCGTCTTTCACTGTCAGTTTTTAGTAATGACTGTAATCGGGGAGTTGTATTGTTAGTCATGGAAGTCGGTAATAAAATCTTTTGGTGGAACTGCCTCCTAAACACAATCAAGGTGTGTTTTACACTCTGATCGAAGGATAGTGTGTTTTTTAAGACTATAAGCAAGAAGTGTGCTGTGATGGAATAGCCAAGCGCAGTAGGACGTCTTGATGCGATGCATGCAGCCGTTCGAGACATCTGACGTTGAAAGAGGTTAGTAATTTCTCGCGCGTATGACGAAGTGTTAGCTGTTTCCCCGGATAATTCGTTGGTATAGAAAACAGTTTCCTAAAAAATGCAGTCCTCATGATAATAATGATAAAGATCACAATTCTCTCTAAGTTAGGGATACTGTTTATAGCTCGTCACAAAAAACTTAGGTGTGAGGAGAGTTGCAGCATTCATAGGGGCACTGCGTAGGAATTAATCTCAAAGTATGAACTTTATTACAGTGTGATTATGCGATCGTATTTCACGTCCTCGATGGTGTGTGTGTGTGTGTGTGTGTGTGTGTGTGTGTGTGTGTGTGTGTGTGTGTGCGCGCGCGCGCCGTCTACATCTGGCCGTGTGTTCTTGACTTAATTTTCACCTGGCAACCAGCTGGCTATTTCTTGCGGCTAATTGGTAAGGAGCGCATGCCTCCGGAGCCTCTGTTTGATTAAGCACTTGCAGCCCAGGTGGCCCTGCCCTAGACCGGCCCCACTTGACATCTCGCCCACCTGCGTCCCGCTGTTTTTGCGAAGCCGCAGATCTGTGGCGTGATAGAAATCAGAAATTTTTATAGAGTTATGGTTGTGTATGGAAGGGGGGAGTCAATTATTTACATAAACAGCTGTGGCTCTGCGTTATATAAAATACTCAGAACCCACACACTGTGGGGGGGGGGGGGGGATTCCGAGGTCGGAGTTCACGGGTTAGATTTCCGGAACGTGAACTTGAGCTCGGTGGGCCACAATCGACCCTTGTAAGATCGGTGACCTTGACCTCTAGGGAGGAGGAGGAGGAGGAGGAGGAGGAGGCGGAGGATACCACTCCCAAAGTGAGCGAGAACCGGCTTAGGGGTGTGTGGAGGGGGTTGACAGCTCATTATTCATCTCCAAAAGTGAGGCACAACTGGCCCTTCCCTGCTACTCACTGTGTATTTGCAAATTTCCTCCAATGTTACCTCCATATACATAAAGGGCGAAAACAATTTTTTATGAGCAGTAACTTTATGATTTAACTCACTTTTGTACAAGGTGTATGATTTAAACCACTTATGTACAAGGTGTGTGTGTGTGTGCGCGCGCGCGCGCGCGCGCGCGCGCGCTTTATTGTGCTTAATTTGGTCTCCCCATATTTATTTGCTTGTACATTTTATTGAATAGATTATGATTTAAGGTATCAATCCTCTGCTTTATAATTTAATACTACGAGTTTTTGTTTAATTATCTATTTATTTTTAAAATTAATTTTGTGTTTGTTAAAACGTTGGCTACACCATTAAGGAGTGAGCATTTAGATAAATTTCCGTTGCGCAAGTACTGTAGCCACTCGCAAAGTAATTTAGAGCAGCAGTGAGCGTTTTAACTTGCATTTGCAGATCTCTACTTCCCGAGATCTTAGATAGAAAATTTAACAAGCTACTTTCAACATCCATTTAAAGAAGTCAACATTAGGCTCTCTGAGGTATCTGTTGTAATCGGGACAGTGAGACAATGAATTATTCCTCAGCAGCCAGTGCCAATGATCACGCATGAAACAGCTTTGCGTTGTGTTTGACAGTCGTGTGTAATACGTGGCTGTGGAAAATAGGTCACACAAAACAAATCAGTCTAATGAGTGATCAGCATCCCCGGGAAGGAAGTAAAGAGGCATCTACGGTTAAATATTGCATATGAAATGAGAAGAAAAATGGAAATGAATTCCTCTTTCGGGATCGAGCGAAGAGCTACTCTGTTAGAAATATTGTAATTAAATGTCCATTCGAGGCATGTGATTCAGGTCACAATTGGGTGAAGTTTTCATAAGGTAAAGGCCAGAATCTTTTCCTAAACAACACCGTGGCCGATTATCTCTTCTCTCCTAAATCTAATTATCCACATGCTTTTGTAGCTGTGTTTGTACTACTTTTTCATTGTGACGATAAAGCTGCAAAAATATTTATATTTGTTTTATTTTATATTTATGATAAAGGGAAGAACGAATAGAGCCAGTAATGACAAACACTGAATGTAAGACAGGGGCCGTGAGAAACGGGGAAAGCAGTTAAAGAGAAGTCACCAGAAATATTAATGGACTAGAGCCAGGAAAACGTCAAAATACCCCTTTAGGCAGTTAAGATCAAAACAAAACATTGTTACTAAAGTGAAAACTTTGGGTAGCAACAAGAAAATGCAGAGTAGGTGTTTCTGGCTGAAATGCTTCTTTCGCTAACTTCAGTGTGCCAGTGTAGGACATCAAAGATATGAAATAAGACGATCGGATAAAAAAAGGTATTGGCGAAGGGAAATCGAAGACTAAGATTTGTTAGAAGCATTTCAAGAGATGCAATTCATCTATAAAGAAAATCGCTTAGAAGAAGTTATTTCGACCAGTTATAAAGTACTGTGCTTAGTGTCCTTATCAAGCTAGGACGAGGACGAAGACTTGTTTTAATAATAAGAAACTTCTCTAAGGAGGTTATTTATCCAGATCAGAATTTTTCAACTTTACTTGCATTTGAATCTTAATCATATACAGATTAAATGGCAATATTACGTTACCATATACGTGCACATGCACTTGTTAACGGTTGTAACATACAAGTTATACCAACTAACAAGTGAAAGACAGCTTATTTGGAAACGTTGTAAGATGATGAGGGTGATTCATTGAAACGAGGAATCAAGATGGTCGTACCACGTTACAGAAGATCAACAATGAAGATAACTTTCACATACCAAAAATCAAACTTTGTTTACCGAAAGAGTCTAACGGACTTTCTTTGGCTTGCTTTGAGAAACTGTGTGTCATAATTGCAATGAATGCTGTTTTGTATCAGCATTCACGTAGTTCACCAAAGTCTCACCGCCACTAACACCCCTGTTTAAAAATTGTACGCCGCGGCGGAGCGGCCGAGCGCACTGAGGCGCTACGCTGCGATGCTCGAGGCCGTTCCCCGTTGGGGGTTCGTATCCTCCCTCGGCCATGGATGCATGTGCTGTCTTTAGTATAAGCTAGTTCATAAGTAGTTTGTAAGTTTAGGGACTGATGACGCCGCAATTAAGTCGATAAGCTTCACAAACATTTGAACGGTTTTGAAAAATTCTCTTCTAAAGTGATTCTGAGAGGGAAGTCTGTGGCGGAACTCATTCATATTGGTTTTGTGGTTACCGGTCAGCAGTTTTGCTATCCAACAAGCACAAAACATGCGACAGCTGAGTTTTTCGATCACCATTTCGTGTAACAGAATCTGAGAAACTTAGGGAATATCAGTAGAAAGTTTCGCGATTTTGGACCTAGAAGTTGCCCGAACATTTAAATAAGCTTTGTCTACTAGATCGTAGCTGGAAAGTGAAAGCCTCCCGCTGCCATCTTAATCGCGAATGTTTGTTCTTCTATTTTTAAACATTCGTATCCTTTGACGAACAACACCTTCACGCGTAATATTTGGAGCATTAACCGCAGAAATATACGTTGAATTTCAGCTGCTGAGTGATGTGAAAATTTACAACGCCACGAACTTCACGGTTCTACATCTACATACATACTCCGCAATTCACCGTAAGGTGCGTGGCGGAGGGTACACTGTACCACTACTAGGCATTTCCTTTCCTATTCCACTCCCAAATAGAACGAGGAAAACAAGAATGCTTATATGCCTCCGTACGAGCCCTAATTTCTCTTGTCTTTGTGATCACCACGCGAAATTTAAGTAGGCGGCAGCAAGATCGTACTACACTCAGCTTCAAAGCGGCCCTCTAAATTTCCTCAACATAAATTCACAAAAAGAACGTAGTCTTTCCTCCAGCGATCCCCAATTGAGTTGCCGGAGCATTTGCGTGGCACTCGCGCATTGGTCGAACCTACCAGTAACAAATCTAGAAGCTCGCCTCTGAACTGCCTCTATGTCTTCCTTTAAACTGATATGCTGCGGGTCCCAAACACTTGAGCAATACTCAAGACGTGGGCGTACAAGCGTTTTATACGCGGTCTCCTTTACAGGTGAAGTAAATCTTCCCACAATTCTCCCAATAAACCGAAGTCGGCTGCCCGCCTTACTCACAACTGTCCTTACATGTTCGTTCCATTTCATATCGGTCTGCAGTGTTACGCCTAGATATTTGAACGACGCGACAGAATCAAGAAGCTCACTACTAATGCTGTATTCGAACATTATGGGATTGTTTTTTCCTACTCATGCGCATCACCTTACATTTTTCTATATTGAAATCGAGATGCCATTTGTCAAAGTCATCCTGTATGCTATTATAGTCAAAGGCGACACCCTCCCATACACCACAGCATCATCAGCAAACAGCCGCAAATTACTACTTACTCTGTCCATCAGATCACTTATATAGATAGAAAGTAATAGCGGTCCTATCGCACTCGCCGGCCGCGGTGGCCGAGGGGACTGAGGTGCTCCAGTCACGGTCTGCACGGGCACTACGGTCGGGGGTTCGAATCCCCCCTCGGGCATGGATATTTGTGCCGTCCTTAGGATTAGCTAGTTCATAAGTAGTTTGTAAGTTTAGGGACTGATGACCCCGTAGTTAAGTCCCATAGATTCTACAAACATTTGAACATTTTCTATCGCACTCCCCTGGGGCACGTCTGACGATACACTCGTCTCTGATGAACACTCGCCGTCGAAACTGCGTTCTATTACTTAGTCTTCCAGCTAGTCACAAATCTGTGAACCTATTCCATAAGCTCGTATCTTCGTTAGTCTGCAGTGTAGCACCGCGTCAAACGTCTTTTTGAAGTCGAGAAAAACACAATCCGCCTGTTGCCCTTCAGCCATGGGTCGCAAGACGTCATGTGAGAAAAGGGCAAGCTGAGTTTCATATGAACGATGTTTCCTAAACCCGTGCTGATTCATAGAAAGAAGCTTTTCAGTTTCAAGGAAATTTACTATATTCGAACTGAGAATATACTCCAAAATCCTACATGAAACTGATGTCAACGATATTCGCCTGTAATTGTGTGGGTCAGTTCTCTTTCCTTTTTTATAAACGGGAGTCACTTGCGCTTTTTTCCAATCACTAGGAACTTTGCGCTGAATTAAAGATTCGCGATAAATGCAAGCTAAGTAGGGGGCCAATGCCGCAGAATAGTCTTTGTAAAACCGAACTGGTATTCCATCCGGACCAGCAGACTTTTTCGTATTTAGCGCTCTCAGCTGTTTCTCTACACCGGAAGTAGCTATTACTATGTCCTCCATATCGGAATTAGTACGTTGATCAAATGATGGTACATTTGTGCGGTCCTCCTGCGTGTAAGATGTCTTAAAGGTTAAATTTAGAACTTCGGCTTTCCGTTTGCTTTCTTCTATTACTGCCCCGGAATGATCAACTAGTGACTGGACGGTTGGCTTTGACCCGCTTATCGATTTTACATAGAACCAGAATGTGTTTGGGTTCTCGGAAAGATCTTTTGGTAGGGTATGGCTGTGGTAATTATTGTATGCTTCGCGCATCGATCTTTTTATAGACGCACGAATCTCTACTAACTTTTGCCTGTCATTTGCGTGTTCTTTCTTGAATCGAGAGTGCAACAGCCTTTGCTTTCTCACCAGCTTTCAAATATCATTATTATTATACCACGGTGGATCTTTTCCAACAAAATCACGCTCCTAGCCTTCTTGATAGGTTTATGAACTTTGGTCACCATCGACGCTATGACGATATCATGATCACTAATTCCAGTCTCTACACAGACGTCGTTAATAAGGTCAGGCTGTAAGGTTCGTGGCTGTAAGGTCTAAAATATTTCCATTGCGCGTGGGTTGCCGATTTAACTGCTCAAGACTGTTTTCGGAGAACGTGTCCAAAAGTAGCTCGCAACACTGTCTGTACCGCAAGAAATGTAACTAGAGAGGTCCCAATCTACACTCTTAAGGTTGAAGTCTCCTCCGACTAATATTACATTGCCCGGATACCTATTCACTACCTGGTGTAGACTTTCCTTGAATGATTCTAAGACTGCTACAGCAGCACTGGGGGGCCGGTAAAAACACCCAACTATTAACATTACTTCTTTTAGATCTGTTATACGTGCCCAGATAACTTCAGTTACTTTCAACTTAGATCTCAGTAGAAACAATGTCTTTGTCCACAGCGATGAACACTCCTCAAGTTGTATCCGATCTATCTTTCCGATATACATTCCACGCCTCGCTAAATATTTCTGAACTTTCCATATAATGATTTAGCCATCTTTCGGTGCCTGAAACTATCTGAGCACAATAATTTCCATGCAGTGCGCCAAATTCGGGAACTTTGTTTCTAATACTTTGTAAGTTCGCGGCTAATATTTTGATATTCGAATTTTTTAGCCTAACGTGGCCTGAATTCGCTGTTTGAATGTTGACAGGCGAGTGCTCATCAGAGTTAGCGCCTAGCCTAAAAAAAACCCATGTGCACTCCACAAGTACTCTGCTACCCGAGTAACCGCTGCCTTAGCGTAGTGCACCCCTGATCTATCTAGGGGCACCCTACAATTCCCCACCCGATAACACAGAACCAGAAATCTGCAGCCATGACTGTGACAGAGTCGGCGAAGCCTCTGGTTCACGGCTCCAAACCAAAGGACCCCGATCAACCCTGGGAACAATGCTACAAATCGACAGCTCTCCACCCAGGGGGCCCACAGTTCTTTTGTGGGTACGTGTGTGGCGCGCACGGGGTCCCGAGCCGGAGCAGTCTTTCTTCTGCCCCAGGCTGCTTCACCTTCCCTCCCGGTTTATGCCTTCGCCCGGAGACGGGCATATTTCGTGAGATACGGTGGTTCTTGTTGTGGTTTTTCTTCCTTCGTTCCTTCCTTTCTTACCCTTCGTTTTCTGTCTTTCTCTCCTTGTACTCTCCTAGCCTTCTTCTAATCATTAGTCTCCGCCTCGGCGTTTGAGACACTTCTTTCCTTCTTTCTCTTCATTTCTTATCCTCTTCTTCTTTCCTCCCTGTGCGTGTCTGAAGGCCGACCCACGCATTATCGTGCGTAACAGGTGACGGGGTAACGCGTAATTCCCCGCCCCGGGTAGACAAGTAGGGCACGTACGTACCCCCTGGTAAAGGCCAGGCCCAGGGAGGGGTGATTACCCGAGCTGGTACCTTCCGAACGTGCCGATTGGTCCCTCCGTCAGTTCTCGGGAGGTGTGACCTGAGGTGTGAACAATCACCTAAGGCGGGTAAGCCCTCGGAGAGGGCCCCCACTAGGAAGGACCGCGCCATCGGAGACGCCGGTAATCACGGGGGACACTTCCGCGATTACTTCCTTATCTTCTTTCGTGACGTTGACCCATAAACGTAAGTTAGACTCGCCTCAGCCTAAAAAGACTCTGCCTAATGTACCTAAATTTCTGGTTGTCTCTCGCACCGACGGAAAGGATTTCAATTCTGTCAATCCTTTCGTTATACAGAAAGGTGTAGATGCAATTGCTGGCCCTGTTAAAACCTGTTCACGTCAGCGCAATGGCACATTGTTGCTGGAAGTGGAAAGTGCCTTCCAAGCCCAAAAACTTATACGTACTACGTTGTTGCACACTTTTCCAGTTAAGGTAGAAGCGCACCACACACTCAACTCGTCAGGGGGGGTAGTTTTTACGAGATCCCTTGACGGGTTGTCTGATGAAGACATCCAATCGTATATGTCCGATCAGGGTGTGACAGCCGTCCACAGGGTGATGAAAAAGGTCGATAACCAGCTGACACCGACTCGTACTGTGTTTTTGACGTTCGACAAAGTTGACCTCCCGTCGAAGGTCAAAGCAGGGTATGAAGTCATCTCCGTCCGCCCTTATGTACCTAACCCAACGCGCTGTTTTCAGTGCCACAGGTACAACCATACTCGTGAACATTGCCCAAATGCAGCAAAGTGTGTCACTTGCGGTAGGGACGCCCATGAGGGGGATTGCCCACCTCCGTCCCCTCACTGCCTAAACTGCAACGGTGACCATGCGGCTTCCTCTCGCGACTGCCCTGTATACAAGGATGAGAAGGTAATCCAGCAAATTCGGGTTACGGAGAAGGTATCGACATCTGCCGCTCGTAAGTTGTTGGCGAGTCGAAAGCCCACTGTCCTCCCAGCGGGTACATACAGTAAGGTCCTCACCTCAACTCGACCTACCAAGGATTCCAGTACCCAGACATGTGACTTCACCTTCGCTGACACAGTTGTGCGATCCGCCAGCCCGAAGATTGCCCGTTCCACGTCCCCGCTTCCTCCTGCTGCTTCTAGGGTACAGTCTTCGTCCAACTCTAGTAAACCGCGGGCACCTAAACAAGATGCCCGGACCTTGAAAAAGGAACCCGTACGTGAGGATTTTCTGCGTTCTCAGGCTTCTCAACCGTCAACTGCCTCTTCCCGCCGTCACTCTTCCAGAAGAGCTGACAAGAAAGAGTTCCTCTCCTTCCCCGCCGAGGCGTGACCCATCCGTCACGCCGTCCAACAGTTGCCGGCCTCGGCCCTCTTCTGTTTCACCGGGTCGCTCCGTCTGCCGGGCACCCGGCCCTCTACCGGCGGTGGAAACTGCCCCTCCTGATCAACTCAGGGAGGTGGCAGGCGCGTCGGTCGAACCTATGGACCACGACCCTTTGCCCCTGGACAGCGATAGCAGTGCTCCCTCGAAATCGGGTCCTCAGCGGCCGTCGAGGTGACCCCGCTTGCTAGTTGGTTTTTATCCTTATTTCTTCTCTCATTTTTATCATGGCGCTCCTTCAGTGGAATATTCGCGGCATTCGTTCTAATCGGGAGGAGTTAAAACTACTCCTTCGATTGCACTGCCCGCTTCTAGTCTGCCTCCAGGAAACTAAGTTGCGTCCGCGTGATCGTGCAGACTTTCCACACTACACCTCTGTGCGGTTCGACTTGCCACCCATGGAAGGTATCCCAGCCCATGGAGGGGTTCTGATGCTCCTTCGAGACGATGTCTATTACCATCCCATTTCATTGCATACTCACCTACAGGCAGTTGCCGTCCGCATCACCCTCTCCACCTTTACCTTCTCCCTCTGTAATATTTATTCGCCATCGTCACCTGCCCTTACTAGGGCAGATGTGCTACACCTTGTTGATCAGCTCCCTTCACCCTTCGTGTTGATAGGCGACTTTAATGCCCACCACCCCTTATGGGACTCTCCGGCACCTTGTCAGAGAGGCTCCCTTTTGGTGGACCTTCTCCAACACCTCGATCTTGTCTGCATCAACACCGGTGCACCGACCTTCCTTTCTGACACAACACACACTTACTCCCATATAGACCTCGCAATATGCACTCCTCAGCTTGCCGGTCGGTTTGCGTGGTATGCACTTTCTGACACGTACTCGAGTGACCATTTCCCCTGTATCATCCACATTCTGCATCATTCCCCATCTCCACGTCCCACCAGTTGGAACATTTCTAAAGCCGACTGGGGGCTTTATTCTACCATGGCTGTTTTTCACGATCGGGATTTTCCCACCTGTGACAGTCAGGTCGACTACCTCACAGAGGTTATTCTCAGAGCTGCCAAACGTTCCATACCTCGTACCTCCTCTTCTCCACGTCGTGTCCAGGTCCCATGGTGGACTGCAGCCTGCCGCGACGCGCTTAGAGCCCGGCGCCGTGCTTTACGCACCTTCCGCCGCCACCCGACTTTGGAGAATTGCATACATTATAAACGTATGAGAGCGCAATGTCGTCGTATCATAAACGACAGCAAGAAAGCTTGCTGGACTGCTTTTACTAGTTCTTTTAACCGTTTTACTCCCTCCACGGTTGTTTGGGGTGGCCTACGCCGTTTATCCGGCATCAAGGTCCACTCCCCGATTCCTGGCCTGACCGTGGAGAACGCAGTCCTCGTGGACCCCGCTGATGTTTCCAAAGCATTGGGTCGTTTCTTTGCGGAGGTTTCGAGCTCTGCCCGTTACCACCCTGCCTTTCTCCCTCGCAAACAGGTAGAGGAGGCACGGCCGCCTTCTTTCCACTCTTTTAATCGTGAAAATTAGAACGTCGCCTTCACCATGCAGGAGCTAGACCGTGCTCTCGCCCTGTCCCGATCTTCTGCTCCCGGGCCCGATTCCATTCATATCGAGATGCTGAAGAACCTCTCTCCTGCGGGCAAGTGCTTTCTTCTCAGTACCTACAATCGCATATGGACTGAAGGTCATGTTCCCACAAGTTGGCGTGAAGCCACTGTTGTCCCCATCCCAAACCAGGGAAGGAAACACCTTCCTTCCAGCTATCGTCCTATTTCTCTGACGAGCTGTGTCTGTAAGGTGATGGAACGCATGGTTAACGCTCGGTTGGTCTGGCTCCTCGAATCTCGCCGCCTCCTGACTAATATCCAATGCGGTTTTCGTCGACACCGCTCTGCTGCTGATCACCTCGTTACGTTGTCGGCCTTCATTATGAACAACTTTCTAAGGAAGCGTCAAACAGTAGCAGTGTTCTTTGACTTGGAGAAGGCATACGATACCTGTTGGAGAGCGGGCATTCTCCGCACATTGCACAGATGGGGCCTTCGGGGCCGCCTTCCTCTTTTCATTCAAGAGTTTTTGGCGGATCGCAAGTTCCGGGTACGGGTGGGTTCTGTTTTGTCAGATACCTATTGCCAGGAGAATGGGGTACCACAGGGCTCCGTCTTGAGTGTGGCGCTCTTTGCCATTGCAATCAATCCGATCGTGGATTGCCTTTCAGCCGACGTTTCCGGATCTCTTTTTGTTGACGATTTCGCAATCTATTGTAGCGCCCAGCGGACGTGCCTCTTGGAGCGTTCTCTTCAACGCTGTCTTGACCGTCTATATTCCTGGAGCATCGCAAACGGCTTCCGATTCTCCACTGAGAAAACTGTGTGTATAAACTTCTGGAGATACAAGGAATTTCTGCCACCTTCTCTACATCTCGGCCCTGTTGCTCTCTCTTTCGTGGAGACTACGAAATTCTTGGGACTCATGTTGGATCGTAAACTTTGCTGGTCCACGCACGTGTCCTACCTGGCTGCCCGTTGTGCCCGATCCCTTAACGTCCTTCGTGTCCTCAGTGGCACGTCATGGGGAGCGGACCGTACCATCCTGCTTCACCTTTACCAGGCCATTGTTCAGTCGAAGCTCGACTACGGAAGCCTTGTATACTCCTCAGCGCGGCCGTCGATTCTCCGCCGTCTTAACTCTATCCACCATCGGGGATTACGTCTGGCAACCGGTGCATTTTATACTAGCCCTGTTGAAAGTCTGTATGCCGAGGCTGCTGTATTACCCTTGACCACTCGGCGTGACATACTTTTGTCTCGGTACGCATGCCGCCTGCGGTCGATGCCCAACCATCCATCTTACCGGTTATTTTTTGACGACTCACTCGATCGCCAATATCAGTTGTCTGCGATTGCCTTGCTTCCACCTGGAGTTCGGTTTCGCCGCCTACTACAGCGGCTCGATTTTACCCTTCCTTCCACCTTTCGGTTGAGCGAAAGCCCATTGCCACCGTGGCATAAGGCCCCGGTTCACACTCACCTCGAACTTAGTTCGCTCCCCAAGGAGAGCACTCCGGATTTGGTATACCGCTCGAGGCTTGTCGAACTCCGTTCGCGGTTGGATAATGCCATATTTATTTACACTGATGGTTCTAAGAGCACTGCCGGTGTCGGATCTGCCTTCGTTGTCGAGGACAACCGTTTCCAATACAAGCTCCCTGACCGGTGCTCGAAATTCACGGCTGAGCTTTTTGCCCTCCACCAGGCCGTTTTGTACACCTGCCGCAACCGCCAACCTTTCTATGCCATCTGTTCGGACTCCCTTAGTGCCCTGCAGAGACTTAAGGACCCTTTGTCGCACCATCCTCTCGTGTATCGGATCCAACGCTCCCTCCAGTTGCTAGCAGATGACAGCTGTCACGTTTCTTTCCTGTGGGTCCCTGGCCACGTAGGTGTGCCCGGGAATGAGACGGCCGACATAGCGGCCAAGGCCGCAGCTCTTTTACCTCGTGTGGCTACCTTTTGCGTCCCATCTGACGATGTTCAACGGGCTCTCCGCCGGAGTATCGTGTCGCAATGGCACAGTGCGTGGTTTTCAATGTCCAACAACAAATTGCGAACTGTAAAACCGATCCCGACCGCTTGGAGGACCTCCTCACGCCCCTCTCGGCGGGAGGAGGTCATCCTGGCCCGGTTGCGGATCGGTCACTGCCGTTTCAGCCACCGTCACTTGCTGTCCGCCGACCCTGCACCGCTGTGCTCCTGCGGTGAACTGCTGACCGTGCGACATGTTTTACTGTCTTGCGTACTTTTTAATCATCTCCGTGTAGCCGTTCACTTTCCGTCTACTCTGGAGGAAATTTTAGCTGATGACACACGAGCAGCTGCTCGGGTTTTGCGTTTTATCAACTTGGCCAACTTATTCAAGGATATTTAACCCTTTTAATTGTCTTTTATCTTTCGTTTTTAGCCTCTTCTGGATGTTCTGACAGTCCCCATTTTTTTTGAGGCCATAGCGAATCTGTTTTTGACTGGGCGCTAATGACCATAGAAGTTGTGCGCCCTAAAACCACAAAAAAAAAAAAAAAAAAAAAAAAAATCGACAGCTCTGATTGCACCCCGCGTGCGAGGGCAGCAGCCTTCAATTCCGCCAGCCGCCCGTAGGACCTGAGGATGTCCTCAGAACTCAAGCGACAAGCGTCATTGGTGCGAACGTGAGCCACAACTTGCAGTCGACCGCACCCCGCACCGTCGATAGCCGCCGGCAAGGCCGCCTCCACATCTCAGATGAGGGCCCCCGGCAGACACACCGAGTGCACGTTGGACTTCTTTCCGGATATCGAAGCTATCTGACTAAGGGGCTCCATCATGCGCCTAACATTGGAGTTCCCAATAACTAATAATCCCCTTCCCCCGTGCACCTGCTCGGACCCTGCTGAAGGAGTGGCCACAAGTCCAGTCACAGGACGAACGGGCGTGGACGGATGTCCAGCCTCCACATTGGCCTTTCGCCTCGAGCGACGCGAACGCCGTACATCCCGCCACTCTCCTTGCGGAGAGGACGGCTCGACACGTCCGGTACACCTGAAGGTGCCTCGGTAGCAGGGACAGAGTGAAGCATGAGACACCTGAGGTGTCCCACTCGACGCACCAGTCTCCCCACCATCGCTGCACCCCGAGACAGCTGCCTGAAGACGGCTGACCGGTTGGCGAGATATGCTATTGTGACGCCCACTTTGGGTTATAACTAGCAACAAAAAATGTTCAAATGTTTGTAGAGCTTAAGGGACTTAACTACGGGGTCATCAGTCCCTAAACTTACAAACTACTTATGAACTACTTACGAACTTGGACGGCACAAATATCCATGCCCGAGGGGGGGGGGATTCGAACCCCCGACCGTAGTGACCGTGCAGACCATGACTGAAGCGCCTCAGTCCTCTCGGCCACCGCGGCCGGCATAACTAGCAACCACGCAACAGTACGATGCTCCACCCGGTACAGTTAGTAGCGTACTCAGTCATTACGTACGCTGATATCAAAATGGCGACTCTGCCTCACCACTTTTCGTACTTTGCAGAAACGGATTTCACTTTCTGTACAGTACTCTTATTGTTTTCTAAATTGGCCAACAGAGCAAAATTACATTCGACGGCGGATACAGTTGACACTTCACGTAACTTCTTTTGCTTCTGCCTGCAATTTTGCTACTTGTGCAGGTCTTTGACAGAGCCTCTTCCAAGATTCTCTTTTCTCCCATAGTGTATTGTTTAGTGACACCTTCCATTGCGTATTTTTCAGTCCACAGCTTCTGTCCTGGTCTCTGCGTTTTGTTCGTGGTCTTCCTTACGTCAAAATTGGCAGATAATACGACTTGTAAATTGAGACTTTTGCTTCAGCAGATATTGTCCAATTTCATTATGTTCGATCCACAGCGAAAAGATTACGAGCAACTTCCTATTCGTTCTGACATTTTCTCCTTGACACCTCTTTTCATGGTTAGTTTACTTCTTAGATACCTGAAGGCATTCACTTCTTTAACAAATTACCCTTTGCAAATTATATCTTATTTTCTAATTTTTCCAGCTGTTTTTCAGTACTTCACAGTTTGTTAAGCTTATTTCCATACCTGCTTCTTCAATCACTCCTGCCAGGTGTCCAGTTTTTTTCCCAATTTCCGTACATTTTCTTCCCAATTCATGTGGTGAAGCTACGTTAGGCCTAGCAAGTCAGTAGTGGATAACCCATTTTTTTACAATAATTATAAGAGCCTTATTTCACATCACTGTCAGATATTATTACAATTTCAGCTCTCTCCAAGCAAAGGTAGCGCATATTTCTTGATTTCGTCTGTAATAGATTGTAAGGATTTTTTACATGCAGGAAAAGACATTGCCTGAAAAATACTGTATTCACCCAGAAGATTTGGTAGGATAAATTGTAATTTTGTATATATACACCCACTCCCATGAACCACAGACATTGCCGAGGTGGGGTGGCTTGCGTGCCTCAACGATACAGATAGCCGTACCGTAGGTGCAACCACAGCGGAGGGGTATCTGTGGAGAGGCCAGACAAACGTGTGGTTCCTGAAGAGGGGCAGCAGCCTTTTCAGTAGTTACAGGGGCAACAGTCTGGATGATTGACTGAGCTGGCCTTGTACCATCACCTAATGTGGCTTTGCCACTCAGATACTGCGATACTAAAAGCAAGGGGAAACTACAGCCGTTACCTTTCCCGAGGACATGCAGCTCTACTGTATGAACATATGATGGCATCCTCTCGGGTAAAATATTCCGGAGGTAAAATAGTCCCCCATTCGGATCTCCGGGCGGGGACTACCCAGGAGGATGTGATCATCAGGAAAGACAATACTGGCATTCTACGGGTCGGAGCGTGGAATGTTAGATCCCTTAATCGAGTAGGAAAATTAGAAAATGTAAAAAGGGAAATGGATAGGTTGAAGTTAGATATAGTGGGGATTAGTGAAGTTCGATGGCAGGATGAAAAGGATTTCTGGTCAGGTGAGTACAGGATTATAAATACAAAATCAGTTGGGGGTATCACAGGAGTAGGATTGATATTTGAATAAGAAAATAGGAATGCGGGTAAACTACTATGACCAGCACAGTGATCGCATTATCATTGTCAAGATAGATACGAAGCCAACACCGACAACAATAGTACAGGTTTATATGCCAACTAGCACTGCCGATGATGAGGAAATCGAAGAAATATATGAGGAGCTAAAGGAAATTATTCAGACAATTAAGGGAGAGGAAAACTTAATTGTTATGGGAGACTGGAATTCGGTAGTAGGACAAGGAAGGGAAGGAAGATAGTAGGTGAATATGGTCTGGGCAAAAGGAATGAAAGAGGAAGCCGCCTGGTAGAATTTTGCACAGAACATAATTTAGTTATAACAAACACCTGGTTCAAGAATCACAAAAGAAGATTGTATACGTGGAAGAGACCAGGAGACACCGGGAGATACCAGATAGATTTTATAATGGTAAGACATAAATTTCGGAACCAGGTTTCACAGTGTAAGACATACCCAGGGGCAGAGATAGACTGACCATAACTTGTTGGTTATGAACTGTAGGCTGAAACTAAAGAAACTACAAAAAGGTAGGAAAATAAGGAGATGGGACCTGGATAAAATGGAGGAACCTGAGGTTCTTAAGAATTTCAGAGGGAGCTTTAGGCAACAATTGACAGAAACAGGGGAAAATAAAACAGTAGAGGATTGGGTAAAATTGAGAGATGAAATAGTGAAGGTAGCAGAGGACAAAATAGGAAGGCAAGACCTACAAAAAATCCTTTGATATCACAGCAGATACTAAATTTAATTGATGAAAGGAGAAAATATAAAAATGCAGTAAATGAAACAAGGAAAATGGAGTACAGACGATTAAGAAATGAGGTTGACAGGAAGTGCAAAATGGCTAAGCAGGAGTGGCTAGAAGCCAAATGCAAATCTGTAGAAGAATGTATAAATAGGAGAAAAATAGATACAGCCTACAGGAATACAAAAGAAACATTTGGAGATAAGAAAAACAGCTCTATGCATATCAAGGACACTGATGGAAAACCAGTTCTCAGCAAAGAAGGGAAAGCTGAAAGGTGGAAAGAGTATATAGAGGGGCTCTACAAAGGAAATGAACTTCGAGACAATATTGTAGGAAGGGAAGAGGATGTAGATGAAGATGAAAAAGGAGATACTGTACTGAGAGAAGAATTTGACAGAGCCCTGAAAGACCTAAGTCGAAACAAGGCCCCTGGAGTAGATGATATTCCCTCAGAGCTACTGAAGTCTCTGGGAGAACCAGCCATGACAAACCTGTTTCACCTGGTGTGTAAGATGTGCGAGACAAGCGAAGTACCCTCAGACTTTAAGAAAAATGTAATAATCCCCATTCCAAAGAAAGCAGGTGCAGACAGGTGTGAAAACTACAGAACCATCAATTTAATAAGTCATGGTTGCAAAATATTAACACGAATTATATACAGAAGGATGGAAAAGCTGGTAGAAGCCGACCTCGGGGAAGATCAGTTTGGGTTCAGGAGAAATGTAGGAACACGGGAGGCAATACTCACTTTACGGCTTATCCTAGAAGATAGATTAAGAAAAGGCAAACCAACATTTCTAGCTTTTGAAGATTTGGAGAAGGCTTTTGACAATGTTGATTGGAATAAACTCTTTCAAGTTCTGAAGCAAGCAGGAGTAAAATATAGGGAGCGTAAGGTTATTTATAACTTGTACAAAAACCAGACAGTGGTTCTCAGAGTTGAAGGGCATGAAAGGGATGCAGTGGTTGGAAAGGGAGTAAGACAGGGTTGTAGTCTTTCTCCATTGTTATTCAATTTGTACATTGAGCAAGCTATAAAGGAAAGCAAGGAGAAATTTGGAGAAGGAATTCAAGTTCAGGGTGAAGAATTAAAAACGTTGCGTTTTGCCGACGACATTGTAATTCTGTCAGATATAGGAAAGGACCCGGAAGAGCAATTGAACAGAATGGATAGTGTGCTGAAAGGTGCATATAAGATGAACATTAACAAGAGCAAAACTAGGGTAATGGAGTGCAGTGTAAGAAAATCAGGTGATGCTGAAGGAATTAGATTGGGAAACGAAGCAATAAAGGAGGTAGATGAGTTTTGTTACTTGGGAAGTAAAATAAATGATGGTCGCAGTACAGAGGATATAAAATGCAGAATGGCAATGGGTAGAAAAGCGTTCTTGAAAAAGAGAAAGTTGTTAACATCGAATATTGATTTAAGCCTAAGGAAGTCCTTTCTGAAGGCATTTGTGTGGAGTGTTGCCTTGTATGGGAGTGAGACATGGACAATAAACAGTGCAGACAGGAAGAGGATTGAGGCTTTTGAAATATGGTGCTACAGAAGAATGCTGAAGATTAGGTGGGTGGATCGCGTAACTAATGAGGAGGTACTGAACAGAATTGGGGAGAAAAATTTCTGGCATACCTTGACCAAAAGAAGTGATAGATTGGTAGGACACATTCTTAGACATCAAGGAATTGTGAATTTAGCGTTGGAGGGAAGTGTGTGGGGAAAAAATCGCAGAGGAAGACCAAGAGATAGATACAGTAAGCAGATTCAGACAGATGTAGATTGCCACTCTTATGTGGAGATGAAGAGGCTTGTTCAGGATAGGGTATTGTGGAGAGCTGCATCAAACCAGTCTCCGGACTGAAGACCACAACAACATATATACACATCATCAGCCGTTGACAGAGTTCTCGGTCCCTGAGAGAGTGTGAGTAGGATAGAATTGTGGGTCTCCTTTTGTCCGGCTCGTCGAACAGTGCAAAATTAAGATTTCGGATGTGACAATGGCCGTGATGGACTGCAAGAGAAGATAAGGAAGGTTCTGCTCCTACTGCATCTGACCACCACAAGGAGTAATCGCTGAATTGTAGACCAAGCACACTAAACCCTTCACATCTGCACGTGATACGTGAGGACAGGAAATGGACTCCCTCAAAAATTCTTTAAACAAAGAAAATTTCTTGTATCACCTTGTTACAAGTTCTCCTTATCACTGACGTAGAATTCGTATATTGCACCAAGAACACAGTCCCTTTGATTTTCAAAACATGTCACTCAACCCACACAAAGATGTAAACAACGGATCAGTTATTTGTTTAATGTCGCTAGATTATCATTTTGTTAAAACTTGAACCCCACTCTTTTCAAGGCTGGAGGAATACCATTTTTTTTAATTCATGTGTTAAAATATTAGTTAATATTGCTAGTTTTTTCATATTTTGTAATGTTAATTTCTTATTCTATTAATTAATGTGGCATAAGTACGGCTTCTCCGCTACGCCAATGTCCCTGTAGGAATGTGCAGTTGTTTTACCTTTCAGTGTGTGCGAGAATCTATGATTGTTTGAATGTAGGAGTGACAGCTCGCTTTGCATCGTTCTTTCTGGCTCAGTATCGATAGCTGCGGATACTACCAAAGAGGTTTCCACACCCTTTGGTTGCGAGCTGGTTGGCGAGTCTCTCGGTCCCCTACCACCGCCGTTTTCGTGTACTTTTCGGCTTCAAGTGGCTTCCCGCGGCCCCGTGGCCGCGCGGCTGAACATTCTCGACTGGTCGTCTGGTGACGTAAGATTGGTTCTGCTCTTGTTTCTGGAGATGGTAGCGTTTCATTGACTAGCACGTTTAACTTAGATTCGGGAACATAAAATCATTTTATGCAATATTTTCGCCGATCCTATGCGGAAATGTGTTCTTTTTTTCAAATTCAGTGATTTCCAATAGATAAACGCGGTGGTTGTGATTCTAGTTGCAGTTTGATAACGGCCTGATATGGTAATGCATTTAATGATCATGTGGCGGTGTATGAACTCTGTAAATACTGTCTAGCTTTGTGGGGCCCGATTTCTAATAGGGGATATGTTCTATCTTGTACAGTGCATGTAAAATATCTTCTCATCGTTTCCTTTCGTGAGTGATATGTGTTCCACGTCGTTGGCTCGTAGAACAAAGCCTTCAGCTTCCACTCTTGTTTGTTCCATTCCCATCAGGCAAGTAACTATGCGGGTATTCTTCCGATTTCCACTAATATTTCGCGATCTTCTCTCCGACTTTTAGTACGAACTATTTTGTCAGTAATTCTCTCTGAGCCTTGTACAACTTCCTTCAGTAGCTTCCTTATGTAATTCTAAACATTTATATGTGTTGCATACTGTAATTCTTAATTTTATTTTTCCGACTTTGTAATTATTTCATTTTTACGAGTTTTGGAGACTCGACTTCATCCGTCTCTAATCGCTCCCTATCGCGTGTAGCTGCTTTTCTTTCGTTTCTTCGTGTAATTCTGAACATTTCTATGGGTTGCATGCTGTAGTTAATTTTCTTTATATTTCGGAATCTTAATTTGTTCAATTTTATGGGTTTTCGGAACCACGTGGGTCCGAGTTCCGACTTCCGGGGTTTGCAGCTAGTCGCCTGAGTTCACGCCACTTCTATAAAATCAGTACCTAGTTAGATTTCTAACAGACAAACTTAAGAATCCACCGTGATAATGAATCCGATTTTCAACCACTTTTTCTTCAGTGGAGTGCGTTCATGTAACGTAGTCGTATGTCGCCGTTAGCATTTTTGCTCGCGGTCCAATTTAGATGTAATTTAACTTGGCTATACACACGCACCATCTCAAAATAGGCACGACATACCAGAGCCAGCTTCAAAGTGTTTGTATATTGTGTTTTGTGCAACCTCCGACTTGCTTAATTTCGCCTACGATAGCGGAGCCTGCTTTCGCCTCGTCTCAGCACGCTGTTTTTGCTGAGTTTCGCTGTGGCATTGCGTGTGTGTGAGATAATGAGTGTTGTTTGTGTATCCTTCCCCCCCAGTAGTGTTAAATCATGTATAATTTAGGTTAGGCACAGTCCGCATTAATTCATGTAAGCGATGCTTTTTTATTGTATTAACAAAATTGGTTCCCCATTTTGCTTGTTTTCTATCTGAATAAACATGTTTAAGTTCAGCATATTCCGTAAGTTGCCTATAAATTGTAGATTTACAGCATCTTCCCTCTTTTATTTAATATTGTTCTTCACAACTGCTGAGAAGTAGTTCAGATGTAATTTTTTCTCATATCTAAATTCCGTTGTGCCATAAATTTTTTCTTAGCCACCTTTCTAAGATAACTTCAATTGTGGTGGCTTGCTTATTAATGTCTGTGTGTAATAACGTATGAACTGCTATGTATATTGACCACTGTAGTATTAACTTACTGTTATTGAATTTGAAACGAGTCAATTCTCAGTTTGGGCCAGGGAACAAGGCTTTACAGTAGGGAGTAACCAGTAGTTCACACGGGCCTTATTTATTAATCTTAGTGCTAAGACAAGGCTCTTGTTACGTACAGTGGTCGACAGTGTCGTACAGTGGGAACCACCGATCTACAGGACGGTATGTCTCGCATAGTATGGCAGTACGGCAGGCATCAGTGTTAGCGGGTATTAGGTGTACCCCTGTATGCTGCAGTCTGCGGTGATGCGACGCTTCTTTATGTACTTATCGTGGACTAAGAACAGCGGAATTGTAAACTGCCGCCCAACCCGTGTGCTGCCGATAACGACCCAACACAAAAGGCTGCGTTTGAAGTGGTGTCGTAACCGCGAACTATCAACTGCTGACGAATGGTGCTACGTGGTGTTCAAAGAAGAATCGTGCTTCTGCACTATCTTGGATGACAATCATCGGCGAATATGGTGTTCACCTGGAAGTGAGTTCCTGTTTTCCAGTGTTTCCGAGGTACACAGTACTGTTACTGCTGGTGTGGATTCGATCTGTGTGGTAAATATCAACAATTAAAGCAATTCCGTTAGACATATATGGCCTCGTATTTGTTGAATATAAGGGGAGGCGTCCTTGTAGCCGCATTATCAAAAATGGTTCAAATGTTTGTAGAGTCTATGGGACTTAACTTCGGGGTCATCAGTCCCTAAACTTACAAACTACTTATGAACTACTTACAACTAAGGACGGCACAAATATCCATGCCCGAGGGGGGATTCGAACCCCCGACCGTAGTGGCCGTGCAGACCGTGACAGGAGCGCCTCAGCCCCCTCGGCCACCGCGGCCGGCGCATTATCCATAATGCTGTGTTGGACAGTCCGTGTGACTGAGGCGCTCCAGTCACGGTCAGCACGGCCACTACGGTCGGGGGTTCGAATCCCCCCTCGGGCATGGATATTTGTGCCGTCCTAGTTAGTAAGTAGTTCATAAGTAGTTTGTAAGTTAGGGACTGATGACCCCGTCGTTAAGTCCCATAAGCTTAATAAACATTTGAACATTTGACGGTCCGTGTAGACGCATTGCCCGTAGGCTGAGTTAGCTCAGTGGTTAAAGCGTCTAATTAGTAAGCGGAGGTTCCGAGTTTGAATCCTAGCCGCAGCACAAATTTTCATTCAACGCCTCTGATTATATTCAGTACATTTGAGTAGGATGTGTGTTCAGGTCACAGCACAGTCGTGTGTCATCGACGTCCTGCGTCCACATGTGTAATCGTGCGATACTTTCACGGACCATTTTTCAACAAGACAGTGCTCGTGCCAAGCGAGGTGGTGCACTGGTAAAACACTTCACTCGCATACACACATTAATAACGTTGCATAACCTTTCTCGACATACCGCTCACTACGGTTCTAGTGCGCCACGCCCGTTACTTTTGTTCGCAATTTGACTGGATTCTCCCAAGGGACAGGACGTGAATTGAGCATCCGCGCAAAAATGTCAGAAAGAACAGACACCGTGTGTATAATACTATCTCGATTTGGGTTTTTCGTGATTTCTCTAAATCACTCCAGGTCAATACCGGAATGGATCCTTTCAAAGCGAAGCGGATAGGTGATTTCCTTCACCACACGTATATCTTCCTCTTCTATATCTATAAATGTGAATGTCTGTTCGGTGTACGCTTATCACGCTTATCACGACAAGACGCAGAGACTTAAATATTTGTACAGTTACAAACTTACACCTGAGGAAGGTTTTAGGCACGGTTTTATAGCGATCTGATAAATATTTAGTAATTTGAAGAATATAACGCGAAATGCGGAACAATAACGACTCTTTGAAAATTATACTCTTTGAAAATGGTTTTATTGGTTACATTGTTGCTTGAGGGTTGATAATGATAAAAGGGTGGAGTATATTGGGATGAAAAGTTATTGGTGTATATAAAATTCTACGTATGTGTATGTGTGTGTTAATATTTCGCTCTGCAGCGAAAACTACTGAACGCAAACGAATGGTCTTTGTGTAATTGTTGTCCGACGTCTCCCGTTGTACACCATAGCAGTTCCATGCCGATAGCTATAAGGGTGTGCAAGATATGGTGGTTGAAAGTCGTCAAATTATTAAAAAATTTCGGACTGAAGGCCAGCGATGATGTTTGCGACTCGATAGCAAGGAGTTTACATACAGCGAAACGTGATACCAGAGACCGTATCTTTGGTCTATGCGTGCTACAATGTCTTCATCTCTTTCTCTTCAAAAATGTTTAAAATGTTTGTAAAGCTTATGGGACTTAACTACGGGGTCATCAGTCCCTAAACCTACAAACTACTTATGAACTACTTACGAACTAGGACGGCACAAATATCCATGCCCGAGGGGGGATTCGAACCCCCGACCGTAGTGGTCGTGCAGACCGTGACTGTAGCGCCTCAGTCTCCTCTGCCACCGCGGCCGGCTTCTCTTTCTCTGTAAGGATAAGCTTACGAATGAGGAAACATAAGACTTAATAAATAAAGCACTAAAAATAAATTTCTTTTAACACATATCTTTAAAAAAATCTGATTTTATGCGGATTAGAGCAAGTGATACATCTGTGATATTATTACAATCATCATTGTCGAATTTCGTGATTGGTTTCTGCGAAACGAGTACATTTTTACGTGTGATTTGTGATTTCTTATTTCTTATATATTCTCTGATAAATGTAACATGTTTTTAGAAGACGGAAGATGGACAGAGAGAGAGAGAGAGAGAAAGAGAGAGTGGATAGGAGAAGTACTAACTCAAGGCTCGAATGTATAAAGAAATACCCGGGCAACGCCGGGTTTTCAGCTAGTAAACAAAGAGTTTCTGTTCCGTACCTAATGCCCACTTTTAGTGACGGGAAGTTAAACCCCAATCTTCCTCCATTCCTTTTTTGTAGCATCTGCAGTATTAAAACGGAGGTCGTTTATTTTTCCATTTGCAGAGTGCCAAGAGTGTACACGTGTCGAACAACGAAGGAGCTGCGAGATACATACGGGGTGAGGGATTATCATCCAGAATGCTACGCAGAGAAGTTTGAGATTTAATCTACAACATTCGCGATTTTTCGCTCTTCAAATACCGACAATGAAGGTACCTTTATTAGCGAGAATTCCAGCTGGCTTTAATATTTTGTACCGCGCTCTCCCGCGTGTGCGCTCGCCTACACAAGCCCTTCAACCCACCCACAGACAAAGGCAAACATAGAAACAATTTTGTGCCAGTAAGCATCAGGAAGGAAAAGTTATGAGCGATGGAGGAGATGACGATTAAAATACTGGCATCTACATTCTGATTAGGCTTACATTTAGATCTCTCAGGTCAATTGGAGGTAATTTAGATGTCTCATAAAAGTCAAAGGACTCTTCTTGTTTCATCATAAAGCAAATACAGTGAGAATTACTAGAAATTCTCTCTGCAGTCTGCGAATCAGCTATGATACTTAGAGAAAATTCGTAACATGAATGTCCACGTTCCTGTTTTCGGGATTAAAATTACACATCTCATACTTTACATCTCTGTTTACGCGTTCTTTGATGTGGGAACAGTAGACGCTCTGCCCACATATTGCCATTCCGCGAATGGTCTGCTGCATTATACACTACGCACAGTATATTAAGGTCACTAGTATGAAACCCTTTTTCTCCCAATGCGACGCAAAAGTTTGAAACTTCCAATACTCTTTGTGGGTTGATAAGCTTTGCAGCTACCTATAGTTCAGGTATTGATATCCAATATAACGTGGCAGAGTTGCTACATATATTGAGATATCGATAACAAAACTCATTAATTGCTACAAGCTTACGCCTACAACAAGGTGCACCTCCGAGAGGATTTTTCTTTAACCGTGTGTTATCCTAATGAACAAGGGCATCGGTGATAACATTCAGTGCGGTGAACATCAGTTGTATTGCGAAACAAAACAGTGATAAAGTTACCAAGAGTCATAAAGAGCAATATTATCAAACAAAATTACCACTAAAAAAAATTCAATTTACGGTCGCCAGTCCTTTAGGGACAACAATTACCAATTATCTCAATGACTCGTTAATTACTGAATAAGTAATATTTCCTAAAAATTTAGAAAACATTAACAATCTTAATTTAAATACAACACTTATGTACTGTGGTCGCACTGAGTTAGCAGACAGCCTCACCATAATCTAAACTTATAAGTAAGCATTATATGGAAATTGAAAAATTCAATTTAAGTCCTTGCTAGAACCAACAATATGCTGAATGGGAAATCTACTATCCTATACTATATCCTATAATAAATTACTTTCCTCTAAGTAATTAATTGTCTTCAGTTCAATATTTTAGGATACCAACACAGTATTCAAGAGTGTGGTCCCTGAATCTGATATGTTAGTCTCGTTTGCGCACAAATTACTATGCACTGAATTTACGTAACACCAAAGTTTGTATCACTGCTCAACATATATTTTTAATAATCAGATTTAAATTTATCACTTCAGAAAACTTCATTATTAAACTAACTGAAACTGCATTTGCTCAGTGGAGATAAGATTTACTCTACTGTTCACTTTCAATGCAAATTCCACTATATAATTAAGCAAAGCAAATGTTATTAGAATCGTCTCTAGTTATTTCAGTGGGTCTCTAGGAATAATCACTGTACCAAAGGATAGGACCCTACTTTGATAAACGACATAGGACAATAATGGGTTCCAAGTTAATTATCGTTAAAATAAGTAATTATTGAAAATTCTGAAGAAAAATGAGGTTCTGACTGTTATACATAATAAAAAACTTTCCTACTTGACTGTGGAAGTTTGGCGCTGCAGTGTGGCTCCATGTGGTGTAATATGTTGCTTTACTGGCTCTTTAAGTATGTGGCCAAAAACCAATCTTTATGGCGTCGGAATATTAAGCCACCAATTGATGTCAGTACTTACAGCAGCAACAATATTTCATCCGAGGCCATATTACAATCTACTTGTAGGTAAAGGCCTCCAGAACATAGCCATCAAGAAACAAAGGCACCTCAGTACTTTCCACTGTGCCTACCACCACTGCAACTGCACGCAATCACGTCTCAAACCGTAATCCCTTGCCACACACTAGCCAACTGCTCCAGCCAACAACTTCCTGCGTTTTTCCCACCTCTTCGCTCCCACAGTCAGCATACGTTACGGCGGGGATGCTCCCCGTCTTTTCTACTCCAGTACAATTTACAAAAGCCCTCAGTCAGAACCTCTACAAGTTTTTCAGCATACACAAATATTAATACAAACATATTGAATTAACAATATTACTCATATTTAACAGAACGCATTTTCTAACCTTCTTCAATATAAAAGGCATTTTCTATGGAGTCGCACAAGTCTAAAGTGCGCGCCACTTACTTTCTCCGCGCGCCGCCATGTACGCACGGCGCGGCGTTCTTACGTCAGCCACGAGCGCCCTGTGCTGCGATCCCGCTCGTGGCCACCACTGAACGACATCGTGCACTTGTGACAGATAGGAACCAGTTAACACTTCGGAATCAGATAGGCACCAGTGAAGACTTTGCTATCGGATAGACACTAGGCAGGCCTCTAGCTCAACTATGCATCAGCATTCTGCAGTACTGAGCTATGTAAAAGTTAAGTATTATTAAGTCTCTTAGAAATATATATCTCGTTCTAATTTACCCTGGTGTTTTTAGTTTATGCTGTCCCACTGGCTGGTCACCTCCTACCTGCACAAGCGTGCCTCCATTATTCCTGTGTCGGTCTTTCTACTCGGTCACCGACACCTACGACGGAAACGAGACAAAAGCGGCGACGAGGCTGGGACACAAAATTTTCAATGAACATAAGTTTCAAAGATAGGTTACTCATTGCATACATTAACATCTTGTACAGTTTTTTCCAATGATAAATTGAAGCATAATAAAATAAATAAAAATTTAATTATGGTGTCAAACTATGATCACAGTTGTCTACATCTTTCCTCAGTCAGGGTACAAACGCGTGGCATCCTTCAACGTAGCTCTCAGGCTCGACAACCTTTCACTGCGCAGTGTGACGACACACGGGACAAAAGCCAGAGTGCAGAAGCGCGCGGAGTGCCAGAAGAGTTGATGACGTCACATTGGTTCCAATTTTCACCGCACGTATGGCCAGTGCCACAGTGGACGTCACACAAACAGACACCTCATTACACCATCTCTTCTTCACATTTCACCCCTTCTTTCGACGGCTCTGCCAAGGAGGTCATCGCAACCGTAACGTTATTCCTTATTTCTATCTTTCTTATCCTACATTCCCCTGCTGTACTGGTTACTCAGAACTCGGCAAGCTACACCGTGTACAAAGGCTATAGATTAATCGAGGAGATGATGCGGAACAAATCGGGTCCAATGACCTTACGTCGGCAAATGCATAGTTTCCATGCTAGAGAACATAAATTCGTCATTCTTTGTTACAGACGCCGCTGTCTAACAGACGCTGCCACAATTACAGTGTACATGGTTTCCTCGTAAGGGACGGCACCGTTCCTCACACTGCGCCACTGGTCATTAGCCCTTTCACTCCGGCGCCGTGATTGTTGCGCCGTGCGCTGTGGACGAGCGCCAGTCGCGCCCGGCCGTGCCCGCTGTGCGGCGCATTGTCCGCACTGTCCACGGCGCTACTCTGTGCTGCTTTCACACTGTTATCGCAATTATTGGACCTTATACTATATATGTATTAGGGAAAATTCATTTGGGATAGAAACAGTTTTCTTTCCTCTTTCAGATAATTCGTGTAATTTTTTCGTAAATTCTAAAAGATCCGAGTTTTGGATTCAGCTCTGGTGGGGTGTGAACTTTATTATTGTAAACGTATATTTCGCTTCTTAAATAATATTTATTTACGATTGCTTTACGTTACATTTCAGTAGCATTACATTACGAGAATATTATTTCACAGTGTTAAATTTCAAAACTTTTGTGTGTGGTAAATCTTGAAGCAGGGAAAGGCGCAAAGTGTCGTATTGCATTCCTTACAACACGTTTTAGTCTGCTTTCGCTTCTTCTGCGCTCTACAGACAACGCAAGTTCTGTAGCTGCTCCACTCATCAGGTAGGTGAGGCCCTGCTGTTAGTCTAGACGGACATTCTGATCTTTTTCCTCCGCTCGATCTTCTTTTTACCACTTTATATTTTGCCAGGATTTCCTGTACGACTCCCATTTGAAAGTTGGCATAGATAATGTTTCTTACAAATTTCTTATACAGGCAGTATGCCTTGAAAAGCGACATGTCCACGATGTGAATGAACATCTTGCGATGCCATTTAGTGGATTTTCTTATGCTTTCCACGGTCTTTATTACCATGTCACTTTATCGACAGAACCCATTGATTTATTGTAGTCTAATACTACTGAAGGTTTCAATTGCTTCGCGCCTGTCTGACGATCCATCTTCGATGTTTCCAACATTTCTGCAGCGTGGACTGTTTAAAGCATGTCTACATCCGTTTTGTCATGACACTTCAGTGCCAACAGATATTCCGATGCAGAACGAAGAGTAAGTTCTCCTTTCTTTAGTTCCTCATGCATGTTAGGCATATCTTTTCTTGTGTGCCTGTCTGTACCACAAGCATTTGTTGCCCGGTCATACAACCAACAAAACAGGGCAGGACTTGCCTACCAATTGTCAGTGTACAGTGTGTGTCCCGTCTGCAAATATGGCTCTGCCAATGTCGCTACAACATTTCCTAAGATACCGAGATCAAATTTCCCATTATCTGTATGTGAGCCACAGTAGGCAATAAAATCTAAAATATAATTTGTCTGATCATCGCAAATAATGAATATCTTTGTTCCAAAACGGCTACGTTTAGCAGGTATATGTTGCTTGATTTTTAGCCTCTTTGAATAAGCAATACAACTAAAGCGAAACCAACGCTTTGAAACTGAATGAAATTGCCATCTAGTTAACTACAGACTATCAACAAAGCCGCTGGATGGTGCATAAGTCAAACTTCCACACAAGTCGAGCGTAGTGAAGCGGAGAAATATGAGGCGCGGCGGAACTGCTGCAGCAGTCCACCGGCTGTCGAGCACATTCGCTCCCGACTTCTGCACAAGTTCACCGTAGCGAAAGGGTTAGAAGGCCTATGGCGCTCCAGCCTACTTCGGCGTTAACGTCCAAACACTTATCAATGGTGCCTTCCCTGGTCGATGGATGGGACGAGGAGGTCCAGATGCATGGTCTGCAGGATCTCAACAAATGCGTGATTTGATTATGGTGCCACCTCAGAAGTATCGTGTATGCAGACTACATTATAGATGTGCATACACTTGAGCAGGGTATTAATGCAGTGTACCTGCCAAGCGTCTTCTAATCAAACTGCGTACTTATGGAACATCGCACCAGTTGTGCAATTGGATTCGTGATTTCCTGTCAGAAAGGACACAGTACGTTGTAACTGACGGTAAGTCATCGAGTAAAATGTAACTGATATCTGGTGTTCCCAAGGAGGTGTTGTAGGGCCCCTACTGTTCCTTACTTTTATAAACGATTTAGACCATCTGAGTAGATCTCTTAGACTGTTCACGGATGATGCTGTCATTTATTGGTTAGTAAAGTCATCAGAAGATCCAAAGTAACTCCAAAATGATTTAGATAATGTCGTAGGAAGGACTTATGTTGCACCAAAGCTGCTTTTATTAAAAAAAATTAAAATAAAAAAACATAAAAATGTTTTTCCTACAACATTTAAGAGCTGCAAAACACGACGCATCAAAAACATTTGATTTAGATAAGATATCTGCATGGTACAAAAATTGGCTATTTACCCTTAAAAGTGTGAAAACATCCGCATGAGCATTAAAAGAAATCTGTTAAACATGTGTTACATGATAAATCAGTCAAACCCACAGGAGTAACAATTACGAACAACTTAAATTGGAAGAACACGTGGAAAACGTTGTAGGGACTACGTTTCATTGGCAGAACACTTAGAAGATGCAACAGTTCTACTAAAGAAAATGCCTACACTTTACATGTGCGCCCTATTTTGGAGTATTGTTCCGCATTGTGGGATCCACACCAGGTGAGAGTGACGGACGATTTAGAGAAAATTCGTAGAAGGGCAGCTCGTTCTGTATTACGCGATGTAGGGGGAGAGGGTGTCACGGAAATGACGCACGATTTGGGGTGAAATCATTACAAGAAAGGAGTTATTGGTTGCGGCGACATCTATTTGTGAAATCTTTTTCACCAACTTTCTCTTTCACATACGAACACATTAGCACCCACCTACATAGTGAGACATGATAATCATAATAAAATAAGAAAATTCAGGTCGAAAACAAAGATTTAGGTGTTCCCTTTTCTCACGAGCTATTACAGGCTGGGACTATAGAGAAATACCATAAAAGTGGTTCGATGAACCCTCTGCCATGCACTTCAATGTGGCTCTCAGAGTATGCATGTAGATGTAGATCACGCGTTCCCACCATTGCGATTTTAGCGCTCGCGTGTCAATGGCCGTATGGTTACGCATGCGTCGAGGCACATGGAAACCATTTTCGACACATACTGTAACTGTGGTTGCATATTACACCATTAGAGAATATTAGACCACGGTCTCTGTAACAAAGTTTGATTCAGCAAATGGTCTATGAGATGGAAACTCTGCATTTACTGAATTGACAGACGCAATTTGACTAAATTTATTAATTCCTTAACCTCTTTCCGATCGATCGCTAGCGTTTGTACATGGTGAAAAGAAAATCAACTTGTATGTACTTGCACATGGTTCTTGTAGCCTGAATGACGACAATTATTTAGCCCATAGTTTGAAGTGTCAGGACTACAAATTTTTTCTTAGTTTTTATTTACTACAGTCACGGAGATCAGCATCTAAGTATCATCTTTAATGATTGGAACCGCTGCTTGATCTTTTACAAATAACAAGTCAAGACCGTTGATATCAGTTACATTTATTTGTTCTGTACATTCGTTGCAGTAATTACACTTTTCACAAACAATACATTTCTTATACTTTATGTAATAACCACTGTTTACAGAGCATTACTTGACATACGACTGTTCCATTCGAAGCCCATCACACAATTGTTTTATCCTGCTTTCAGTATCAGAACGATCTATTGACCCAAGGTCAACTCGGATTTAAAAAAAAAATATCGTTCATGCGAAACACAACTAGCTCTTTATTCAACCGAAGTGAGAGGATGCTATCGACAAGGGTTCGCAAATGTATTACTTATTTCATGATTTCCAGAAGGCTTTTGACACCGTAGATCACAAACGGCTTTTAATCAAATTGTGTGGTTATGGTATATCGCCCCAAATTTGCGATTGGATAAGGGACTTCCTGTCAGAGAGGACGATGGTAAGGCATCGACTAAACCAGAGTTGATATCGGGCGTTCCACAGGGTAGTGTTATTGGTTCCCTGCTGTTCATGATTTACATAAACGATTTAGGGGGAAATCTAAGTAGCTCTCTTAGGTTGTTTGCAGATGACGCCGTCATTTACCGTCTAGTAAAATCATCTGAAGATCAAAACCAACTGCAGAACAATCTGAATAAGATATCAGTATGGCGTAAAAATTGACAATTGACTCTAAATAATGAGAAGTGAGAAGTGCGAAGTCGTCCACATGAGTAAGAAAAGAAATCCATTAAACTTTTTTTACAAGATAAATCAATCAAAAGTGAAGGCCGTACACTCCACAAAATACCTAGGAATTACTATTGCCTCAGACTTAAATTGGAAAGAACACGTAGATAATGTCGTGGGAAAGGCGAACCAGAGACTGCGTTTTATTGGCAGAACCCTTAAAACATGCAACAGAACTACTAAAGAAACTGAATACACTACGCTTGTCTGTCCATTTTTGGAGTATTGCTGCCCAGTGTGGGATACTTATCAGGTGGGTTTGACGGAGGACATCGAAAGAATGCAAAGGAGGACAGCTCGTTTCGTATTGTCACGATACAGGGGAGACAGCGTTACGGAAATGATACTGGATCTGGGATGGGAATCATTACAACAACGGCGCTTATCGCTGCGGCGTGGCCTAATTACGAAACTCCAATCGCCAACATTCTCCTCCGAATGCGAAAATGTATTGTTGACTCCCACTTACATAGGTAGAAATGATCATCAGAATAAAATACGAGAAATCAGAGCTTGAACAGATAGATTCAGGTGCTCTTTCTTCCCGTACGCTATTCGAGAATGGAATGGGAGATAAATAGTATAATTGTGGTTCGATGAACCCTATGCCATGCACTTAAATGTGATTTGCAAAGTATCCCATGTAGAAGTAGATGTAGAGATCTTGGAAAATATCGAAGATTCGTTACGGGGGATTATACAAGGTGAGTCAGGACAGCTATTTACATGCTGTGAGGTGTAATACTGCTGGTGATTATGAACACGAAATTTCAAATAAACATATGCCCTTTTCTTAACCGCTCACGGGTAAACCAATGAAAACAACTAGGAACGGGAAAGGTGTATACTTTCATCAAAATGTCTTACCAGAATACGTGGAGGATATCCCTTTCGCAACACGGGCTTGTATGCACTTTTCAACGTGACGGAGCTCCTACTAATTCCGCAAGGCCAAAGACCCAGCATCTCAGTGCAGCATATCCTGGCCTTTCGATCGGTCGCCGTGGAGTCATTGCTCGGTTCCCAAAGTCACCGTATCTTACCCTACTGGATTACTGTATGTGGGGGTGCCTGAAGAGCGAAGTGTTCCAGCGCAGGGTGGACACAAGACAGGAACTTCTCGCTCGTATTTTACATGCTTGTTCAAAGGTAAAGGAATGCAGAACTGAACTCCGATAGCCAACACAATACCTGTTTACAGGAGCAGGTGGCTTTTTGAACATTATCTGTGAGAAAAATTATACAAATTATAACAACAGTATCTCAATGTACGAAGAGATTCTCCCGTTCCTAGTTAATTTCATTGTTAACAAAATGACATGTTTATTACACGTTTTTTGTTCAGAACCACCAGAAGTATCACTCCTCAAATATACCTTTCCTCCTTACTCACCGTTTATTTTGTGTTTTCCTTACAGGAAATTGTAACAAACATAACTAGTTAAAAACACGTTGAAATAAACACTCCTTGCCATTAAAATAGCTACACCACGAAGATAACGTGCTACTGACGCGAAATTTAACCGAAGAGAATTTTTTTTTGTGTGGTTTTAGGGCGCACAACTCCTATGGTCATTAGCGCCCAGCCAATAACATAGATTCGCTATTATCTCAAAAATTAAAGAAAAATGGTGACTGTCAGAACAGCAACAAGAGGCTAAAACGAAAGATAAAAGACAATTAAAAGGGTTAAATATCCTTGGATAAGTTGGCCAAGTTGATAAAACGCAAAACTCTAGCAGCTGTTCGTGTGTCATCAGCTAAAATTTCCTCCAGAGTAGACGGAAAGTGAAGGGCTACACGGAGATGATTAAAATTAACACAAGTCAGTAAAACATGTCGCACTGTCAGCAGTTCACCGCAGGAGCACAGCGGTGCAGGGTCGGCGGATAGCAAGTGACGGTAGCTGGAACGGCAGTGACCGATCCGAAACCGGGCCAGGATGACCTCCTCTCGCCGAGAGGGGCGTGAGGAGGTCCTCCAAGCGGTCGGGATCGGATTTACAATTCGCAATTTATTGTTGTACAGTGAAAACCACGCACTGTGCCATTGCGACACGATACTCCGGCGAAGAGCCCGTTGAATATCGTCCGATGGGACGCAAAAGGTGGTCATGCGAGGCAAAAGAGCTGCGGCCTTGGCTGCTATGTCGGCGGTCTCATTCCCGTGCACACACACGTGGCCAGGGACCCACAGTAAAGAAACGTGACAGCTGTCATCAGCTAGCAACTGGAGGGAGCGTTGGATCCGATACACGAGAGGATGGTTCGAGAAAGGGTCCTTAAGACTCTGCAGGGCACTAAGGGAGTCCGAACATATGGCATAGAAAGGTTGGCGGTGGCGGCAGGTATACAAAACGGCCTGGTGGAGGGCAAAAAGCTCAGCCGTGAAATTCGAGCACCGGTCAGGGAGCTTGTATTGGAAACGGTTGTCCCCGACGACAAAGGCAGATCCGACACCGGCAGTGCTCTTGGAACCATGAGTGTAAATAAATATGGCGTTATCGAACTGCGAACGGAGTTCGACAAGCCTCGAGCGGTATACCAAATCCGGAGTGCTCTCCTTGGGGAGCGAACAAAGTTCGAGGTGAGTGTGAACTGGGGCCTTATGCCACGGTGGCAATGGACTTTCGCTCAACCGAAAGGTGGAAGGAAGGGTAAAATCGAGCCGCTGTAGTAGGCGGCGAAACCGAACTCCAGGTGGAAGCAAGGCAATTGGCGATCGACGGTGGAGAATCGACGGCCATGCAGAAGAGTATACAAGGCTTCCGTAGTCGAGCTTCGACTGAACAATGGCCTGGTAAAGGTGAAGCAGGACGGTACGATCCGCTCCCCATGACGTGCCACTGAGGACACGAAGAACGTTAAGGGATCGGGCACAACGGGCAGCCAGGTAGGACACATGTGTGGACCAGCAAAGTTTACGATCCAACATTAGCCCCAAGAATTTCGTAGTCTCCACGAAAGGGAGAGCAACAGGGCCGAGACGTAGAGTAGGTGGAAGAAATTCCTTGTATCTCCAGAAGTTGATGCACACCGTTTTCTCAGTGGAGAACCGGAAGCCGTTTGCGATGCTCCAGGAATATAGACGGTCAAGACAGCGTTGAAGACAACGCTCTAAGGGACATGTCTGCTGAGCGCTGCAATAAATTGCGAAATCGTCCACATAAAGGGATCCGGAAACGTCGGCTGAAAGGCAATCTACGATCGGATTGATTGCAATGGCAAAGAGCGCCACACTCAAGACGGAGCCCTGTGGTACCCCATTCTCCTGGCAAAAGGTATCTGACGAAACAGAGCCAACCCATACCCGGAACTTGCGATCCGCCAAAAACGCTTGAATGAAAAGAGGGAGGCGGCCCCGAAAGCCCCATGTGTGCAATGTGTGGAGAATGGCCTCTCTCCAACAGGTATCGTATGCCTTCTCCAAGTCGAAGAACACTGCTACTGTTTGACGCTTCTTTAGAAAGTTGTTCATAATGAAGGTCGACAACGTAACGAGGTGATCAGCAGCAAAGCGGTGTCGACGAAAACCGCATTGGACATTTGTTAGGAGGCGGCGAGATTCGAGGAGCCAGACCAACCGAGCGTTAACCATGCGTTCCATCACCTTACAGACGCAGCTCGTCAGAGAAATAGGACGATAACTGGAAGGAAGGTGTTTGTCCTTCCCTGGTTTGGGGATGGGGACAACAATGGCTTCACGCCAACTTGTGGGAACATGACCTTCAGTCCATATGCGATTGTAGGTACTAAGAAGAAAGCACTTGCCCGCAGGAGAGAGGTTCTTCAGCATCTCAATATGAATGGAATCGGGCCCGGGAGCAGAAGACCGGGACAGGGCGAGAGCACGATCTAGCTCCTGCATGGTGAAGGCGACGTTATAATTTTCCCGATTAAAAGAGCGGAAAGAAGGCGGCCGTGCCTCCTCTACCTGTTTGCGAGGGAGAAAGGCAGGGTGGTAATGGGCAGAGCTCGAAACCTCCGCAAAGAAACGACCCAATGCGTTTGAAACATCAGCTGGGTCCACGAGGACCGCGTTCTCCATGGTCAGGCCAGGAATCGGGGAGTGGACCTTGATGCCGGATAAACGGCGTAGGCCACGCCAAACAAACGTAGAGGGAGTAAAACGGTTAAAAGAACTAATAAAAGCAGTCCAGCAAGCTTTCTTGCTGTCGTTTATAATACGACGACATAGCGCTCTCATACGTTTATAATGTATGCAATTCTCCAAATTTGGGTGGCGGCGAAAGGTGCGTAAAGCACGGCGCCGGGCTCTAAGAGCGTCGCGGCAGGCTGCAGTCCACCATGGGACCTGGACACAAAGTGGAGAAGAGGAGGTACGAGGTATGGAACGTTTGGCAGCTGTGAGAATAACCTTTGTGAGGTAGTCGACCTGACTGTCACAGTTGGGGAAAATTCCGATCGTGAAAAACAGCCATGGAAGAATAAAGCCCCAGTCGGCTTTAGAAATGTCCCAACTGGTGGGACGAGGAGATGGGGAATGATGCAGGAAGTGGATGATACAAGGGAAATGGTCACTTGAGTACGTGTCAGAAAGTGCATACCACTCAAACCGACCGGCAAGCTGAGGAGTGCATATTGCGAGGTCTATATGGGAATAAGTGTGTGTTGTGTCTGAAAGGAAGGTTGGTGCACCGATGTTGAGGCAGACAAGATTGAGGTGTTGGAGAAGGTCCACCAAAAGGGAGCCTCTCTGACAAGGTGCCGGAGAGCCCCATAAGGGGTGGTGGGCATTAAAGTCGCCTATCAACACGAAGGGTGAAGGGAGCTGATCAACAAGGTGTAGCACATCTGCCCTGGTAAGGGCAGATCACGATGGCGAATAAATATTACAGAGGGAAAAAGTAAATGTGGATAGGGTGATGCGGACGGCAACTGCCTGTAGGTGAGTATGCAATGAAATGGGATGGTAATAGACATCGTCTCGAAGGAGCATCAGAACCCCTCCATGGGCTGGGATACCTTCCACAGGTGGCAGGTCGACCGCACAGAGGTATAGTGGGGAAACTCTGCACGATCACTTTGACGCAACTTAGTTTCTTGGAGGCAGACGAGAAGCGGGCAGTGCAATTGAAGGATTAGTTTTAATTCCTCCCAATTGGAACGAATGCCGCGAATATTCCATTGAAGGAGCGCCATGATAAAAAATGAGAAGAAAAGAAGATAAAAAGAACAAGCAGGTGGGGGCACCTCGACGGCCACTGAGGACCGGACTTCCAGGGAGCACTGCTATCGCCCTCTAGTGGCAAAGGGTCATGTTCCATTGGTTCGATCGACGCGTCTGCCACCTCCCGGGGTTGATCAGGATGGGCAGCTTCCACCGCAGGTAAACGGCCGGGTGCCCGGCAGACGGAGCGTCCAGGTGAAACAGAAGACGGCCGAGGCTTTTTTTTTTTTTTTGTTTGTTTTAGGGCGCACAACTTCTATGGTCATTAGCGCCCAGCCAAGAACATAGATTCGCTATGATCTAAAAAATGTAGACTGTCAGAACATCAACAAGAGGCTAAAAACGAAAGATAAAAGACAATTAAAAGAGTTAAATATCCTTGGATAAGTTGGCCAAGTTGATAAAACGCAAAACTCGAGCAGCTGCTCGTGTGTCATCAGCTAAAATTTCCTCCAGAGTAGACGGAAAGTGAAGGGCTACACGGAGATGATTAAAATTAACACAAGTCAGTAAAACATGTCGCACTGTCAGCAGTTCACCGCAGGAGCATAGCGGTGCAGGTTCGGCGAATAGCAAGTGACGGTGGCTGAAACGGCAATGACCGATCCGCAACCGAGCCAGGATGACCTCCTCCCGCCGAGAGGGGCGTAAGGATGTCCTCCAAGCGGTCGGGATCGGTTTGACAGTTCGCAATTTATTGTTGTACAGTGAAAGCCACACACTGTGCCATTGCGACACGATACTCCGGCGAAGAGCCCGTTGAACATCGTCCGATGGGACGCAAAAGGTAGCCATGCGAGGCAAAAGAGCTGCTGCCTTGGCTGCTGTGTCGGCGGCCTCATTCCCGGGCACGCCCACATGGCCAGGGACCCACAGGAAAGAAACGTGACAGCTGTCATCCGCCAGCAACTGGAGGGAGCGTTGGATCCGATACACGAGAGGATGGTTCGAGAAAGGGTCCTTAAGACTCTGCAGGGCACTAAGGGAGTCAGAACATATGGCATAGAAAGGGTGGCGGTGGCGGCAGGTATACAAAACGGCCTGGTGGAGGGCGAAAAGCTCAGCCGTGAAGTTTGAGCACCGGTCAGGGAGCTTGTATTGGAAACGGTTGTCCCCGACGACGAAGGCAGATCCGACACCGGCAGTGCTCTTGGAACCATCAGTGTAAATAAATACGGCATTATCGAACCGCGAACGGAGTTCGACAAGCCTCGAGTGGAATACAAAATCCGGAGTGCTCTCCTTGGGGAGCGAACTAAGTTCGAGGTGAGTGTGAACCTGGGCCTGATGCCACGGTGGCAATGGGCTTTCGCTCAACCGAAGGGTGGAAGGAAGGGTAAAATCGAGCCGTTGTAGCAGGCGGCGAAACCGAACTCCCGGTGGAGGCAAGGCAATCGCAGACATCTGATATTGGCGATCGAGTGAGTCGTCAAAAAATAATTTGTAAGATGGATGGTTGGGCATCGACCGTAGGCGGCATGCATACCGACACAAGAGTATGTCACGTCGATTGGTCAAGGGTAATACAGCAGCCTCGGCATACAGACTTTCAACAGGGCTGGTATAAAATGCACCGGTCGCCAGACGTAATCCACGATGGTGGATAGCGTTGAGACGGCGGAGAATCGACGGCCGTGCTGAAGAGTATACAAGGCTTCCATAGTCGAGCTTCGACTGAACAATGGCCTGGTAAAGGTGAAGCAGGACGGTACGATCCGCTCCCCATGACGTGCCACTGAGGACACGAAGAACGTTAAGGGATCGGGCACAACGGGCAGCCAGGTAGGACACATGTGTGGACCAGCAAAGTTTCCGATCCAACATGAGTCCAAAGAATTTTGTAGTCTCCACGAAAGGGAGAGCAACAGGGCCGAGACGTAGAGAAGGTGGAAGAAATTCCTTGTATCTCCAGAAATTGATACACACAGTTTTCTCAGTGGAGAATTGGAAGCCGTTTGCGATGCTCCAGGAATATAGACGGTCAAGACAGCGTTGGAGAGAACGCTCCAAGAGACACGTCCGCTGGGCGCTACAATAAATTGCGAAATCGTCAACAAAAAGAGATCCGGAGACGTCGGCTGAAAGGCAATCTACGATCGGATTGATTGCAATGGCAAAGAGCGCCACACTCAAGACGGAGCCCTGTGGTACCCCATTCTCCTGGCAAAAGGTATCTGACGAAACAGAGCCAACCCATACCCGGAACTTGCGATCCGCCAAAAACGCTTGAATGAAAAGAGGAAGGCGACCCCGAAGGCCCCATGTGTGCAATGTGCGGAGAATGCCCGCTCTCCAACAGGTATCGTATGCCTTCTCCAAGTCGAAGAACACTGCTACTGTTTGACGCTTCTTTAGAAAGTTGTTCATAACGAAGGTCGACAACGTAACGAGGTGGTCAGCAGCAGAGCGGTGTCGACGAAAACCGCATTGGATATTAGTCAGGAGGCGGCGAGATTCGAGGAGCCAGACCAACCGAGCGTTAACCATGCGTTCCATCACCTTACAGACGCAGCTCGTCAGAGAAATAGGACGATAACTGGAAGGAAGGTGTTTGTCCTTCCCTGGTTTGGGGATGGGGACAACAATGGCTTCACGCCAACTTGTGGGAACATGACCTTCAGTCCATATGCGATTGTAGGTACTAAGAAGAAAGCACTTGCCCGCAGGAGAGAGGTTCTTCAGCATCTCAATATGAATGGAATCGGGCCCGGGAGCAGAAGACCGGGACAGGGCGAGAGCACGATCTAGCTCCTGCATGGTGAAGGCGACGTTATAATTTTCCCGATTAAAAGAGCGGAAAGAAGGCGGCCGTGCCTCCTCTACCTGTTTGCGAGGGAGAAAGGCAGGGTGGTAATGGGCAGAGCTCGAAACCTCCGCAAAGAAACGACCCAATGCGTTTGAAACATCAGCTGGGTCCACGAGGACCGCGTTCTCCGCGGTCAGGCAAGGAATCGGGGAGTGGACCTTGATGCCGGACAAACGGCGTAGGCCACCCCAGACAACCGTGGAGGGAGTAAAACGGTTAAAAGAACTAGTAAAAGCTGTCCAGCAAGCTTTCTTGCTGTCGTTTATGATACGACGGCACTGCGCTCTCATACGTTTGTAATTGATGCAATTCTCCAAAGTTGGGTGGCGGCGGAAGGTGCGTAAGGCACGGCGTCGGGCTCGAAGCGCGTCGCGGCAGGCTGCAGTCCACCAAGGGACCTGGACACGACGTGGAGAAGAGGATGTACGAGGTATGGAACGTTCAGCAGCAGTGAGAATAACCTCTGTGAGGTATTCGACCTGACTGTCACAGTTGGGAAAATGCTGATTGTGAAAAACAGCCATGGAAGAATAAAGCCCCCAGTCGGCTTTAGAAATGTTCCAACTTGTGGGACGTGGAGATGGGGAATGATGTAGGAAGTGGATGATACAGGGGAAATGGTCACTCGAGTACGTGTCAGAAAGAGCATACCACTCAAACCGACCGGCAAGCTGAGGAGTGCATATTGCGAGGTCTATATGGGAATAAGTGTGTGTTGTGTCAAAAAGGAAGGTCGGTGCACCGGTGTTGAGGCAGACAAGATCGAGGTGTTGGAGAAGGTCCACCAAAAGGGAGCCTCTCGGACAAGGTGCCGGAGAGCCCCATAGGGGGTGGTGGGCATTAAAGACGCCTACCAACACGAAAGGTGAAGGGAGCTGGTCAACAAGGTTTAGCACATCTGCCCTAGTAAGGGCAGATGACGATGGCGAATATATATTACAGAGGGAGAAGGTAAATGTGGATAAGGTGATGCGGACGGCAACTGCCTGTAGGTGAGTGTGCAAGGAAATGGGATGGAAATAGACGTCTCGAAGGAGCATCATAACCCCTCCATGGGCTGGGACACCTTCCACGGGTGGCAGGTCGAACCGCACAGAGGTGTAGTGTGGAAAGTCTGCACGATCACGTGGACGCAACTTAGTTTCCTGGAGGCAGACTAGAAGCGGGCAGTGCAATCGAAGGAGTAGTTTTAACTCCTCCCGATTAGAACGAATGCCGCGAATGTTCCATTGAAGGCGCGCCATGATAAAAATGAGAAGAAATAAGGATAAAAACCAAGTAGCGAGCGGGGTCACCTCGACGGCCGCTGAGGACCGGATTTCGAAGGAGCACTGCTATCGCAGTCTGGGGGGCAAAGGGTCATGTTCCATTGGTTCGACCGACGCGCCTGCCACCTCCCTGAGTTGATCAGGAGGGGCAGTTTCCACCGCCGGTAAAGGGCCGGGCGCCCGGCAAACGGAGCGTCCCGGTGAAACAGAAGACGGCCGAGGCCGGCAACTGTTGGACGGCGTGACAGATGGGTCACGCCTCGGCGGGGAAGGAGAGGAACTCTTTCTTGTCAGCTCTTCTGGAAGAGTGACGGCGGGAAGAGGCAGTTGACGGTTGGGAAGCCTGAGAACGCAGAAAATCCTCACGGACGGGTTCCTTTTTCAAGGTCCGGGCATCTTGTTTAGGTGCCCGCGGTTTACTAGAGTTGGACGAAGACTGTACCCTAGAAGCAGCAGGAGGAAGCGGGGACGTGGAACGGGCAATCTTCGGGCTGGCGGATCGCACAACTGTGTCAGCGAAAGTCAAGTCACATGTCTGGGTACTGGAATCCTTGGTAGGTCGAGTTGAGGTGAGTACCTTACTGTATGTACCCGCTGGGAGGACAGTGGGCTTTCGACTCGCCAACAACTTTCGAGCGGCAGATGTTGATACCTTCTCCGTAACCCGAATTTGCTGGATTACCTTCTCATCCTTGTATACAGGGCAGTCACGAGAGGAAGCCGCATGGTCACCGTTGCAGTTGAGGCAGTGAGGGGACGGAGGTGGGCAATCCCCCTCATGGGCGTCCCTACCACAAGTGACACACTTTGCTGCATTTGGGCAATGTTCACGGGTATGGTTGTACCTGTGGCACTGAAAACAGCGCGTTGGGTTAGGTACATAAGGTCGGACGGAGATGACTTCATACCCTGCTTTGACCTTCGACGGGAGGTCAACTGTGTCGAACGTCAAAAACACAGTACGAGTCGGTGTCAATTGGTTATCGACCTTTTTCATCACCCTGTGGACGGCTGTCACACCCTGATCGGACATATACGATTGGATGTCTTCATCAGACAACCCGTCAAGGGATCTCGTAAAAACTACCCCCCGTGACGAGTTGAGTGTGCGGTGCGCTTCTACCTTAACTGGAAACGTGTGCAACAACGTAGTACGTATCAGTTTTTGGGCTTGGAAGGCACTTTCCACTTCCAGCAACAATGTGCCGTTGCGCTGACGTGAACAGGTTTTAACAGGGCCAGCAATTGCATCTACACCTTTCTGTATAACGAAAGGATTGACAGAATTGAAATCCTTTCCGTCGGTGCGAGAGACAACCAGAAATTTAGGTACATTAGGCAGAGTCTTTTTAGGCTGAGGCGAGTCTAACTTACGTTTCTGGGTCAACGTCACGAAAGAAGATAAGGAAGTCATCGCGGAAGTGTCCCCCGTGATTACCGGCGTCTCCGATGGCGCGCTCCTTCCTAGTGGGGGCCCTCTCCGAGGGCTTACCCGCCTTAGGTGATTGTTCACACCTCAGGTCACACCTCCCGAGAACTGACGGAGGGACCAATCGGCACGTTCGGAAGGTACCAGCTCGGGTAATCACCCCTCCCTGGGCCTGGCCTTTACCAGGGGGTACGTACGTGCCCTACTTGTCTACCCGGGGCGGGGAATTACGCGTTACCCCCGTCACCTGCTACGCACGATAATGCGTGGGTCGGCCTTCAGACACGCACAGGGAGGAAAAGAAGAAGAGGATAGGAAATGAAGAGAAAGAAGGAAAGAAGTGTCTCAAACGCCGAAGCGGAGACTAATGAGGAGAAGAAGGCTAGGAGAAGACAAGGAGAGAAAGACAGAAAACAAAGGGTAAGAAAGGAAGGAACGAAGGAAGGAAAAACCACAACAAGAACCACCGTAGCTCACGAAAATGCCCGTCTCCGGGCGAAGGCAGAAACCGGGAGGGACAGTGAAGCAGCCTGGGGCAGAAGAAAGGCTGCTCTGGCTCGGGGCCCCGTGCGCGCCACACACGTACCCACAAAAGAACTGTGGGCCCCCTGGGGGGACGGCCGAGGCCGACAACTGTTGGATGGCGTGACCGACGAGTCACGCCGCGGCGGGGAAGGTGGGGGCTGTTCTTTTTTGGAAGCGTTCTTAGAAGCATGACGGGTTGAAGAAGCGGTTGACGATTGAGAAGTCGGAGTCTTGAGAAAATCTTCACGGACGGGTTCTTTTTTTGAACTCCGGGCAGCAGATTTGGGTGCCCGGGATGTGTGTGAACTGGTCGACGAATTCGCTGTAGAACGGGCAGAAGGGTTCGGAGAGGTGGAACAAGCAATTTTCGGGCTAGCCGACCTGACGACAGTGTCACAGAACGTTAGATCACAAGTCTGGATGCCTACCTCCTTAGTTGGTCGAGGGGAGGCGAGGACCTGGCTGAAAGTACCTGATGGGAGTACTGCGGGCTTCCTACTAGCTAATAACTTCCGAGCGGCATAGGTGGAGACCTTTTCCTTCACGCGAATCTCTTTGATGACCCACTCTTCTTTATAAACGGGGCAGTCCCGTGAAGAAGCAGCATGGTCACCCATGCAATTAATGCACCGAGGGGATGGAGGTAGACATTCACCCTCATGAGCTTCTCTGCCACAGGTGGCGCACTTGGCTGCATTTGGACAAGATTTACTTGAATGGTTGTACCTTTGGCAATGGAAGCAGCGTGTAGGATTTGGTATGTACGGGCGAACGGAAATGACTTCGTAGCCCGCTTTCACTTTAGATGGTCAGAAGTCAGGAAGACAGTACGGGTTGGCACAAGGTCATTGTTGACCTTTGTCATCACGCAATGAACAGCTGTGACTCCCTGATCTGACATATAGTTCAATATCTCTTCGTCCGATAACCCATCCAGCGATCTAGGGAACACTAGCCCCCGCGAAGAGTTGAGGGTGCGGTGAGCCTCCACTTTCACAGGGAAAGTATGTACAAGTGTGGCTCGAAGTAACTTCTGCACCTGGAATGCATTCTCTATTTCGAGTAACAAGGTCCCGTTGCGCTGCATGGAGCAGATCTTCAAGGAACCTGTGATCGCATCGACACCCTTCTGAATGAAACGGACTGACTGAAGAAAAATCCTTATCGTCGGTACGTGATACCACCAGGAACTTAGGAATGTTAGGCAATGCTTTCTGCGGCTGAGAATCATGTTTCCGCTTATGGGTCAGGGTTATAGATGATGTGGAAGGTTTCATGGCGGAGGTGTCCCCCATGATTACCGGCGTCTCCGATGGCGCGCTCCTTCCTTGTGGGGGCCCTCACTGAGGGCGCACCCGCCTTAGGTGATTGTTCACACCTCAGGTCACATTTCCCGAGAACGGATGGATGGACCAATCGGCATGTTCGGAAGGTATCATCTCGGGTTATCACCCCTCCCTGGGCCCGGCCTTTACCGGGGGGTACGTACGTGCCCTACATGTCTACCCGGGGCGGGGAGTTACGCCTTACCCCGTCACCGGCTACGCAGAGCGTGGATCGACCTTCAAACACGCACAGGGAGGAAATAAAGGAGGAAGGAGAGAAAGGGATGAAGGAGGAGGAAGAATCTCAAACGCCGAGGCGGAGATTAAAGGGTGAGTCGAGAAGAAGGAGAAAGGAAATAGAGGGGAAGGCTGAAGAACGGGAAACGAAGAGGACCAAGAAGAGAAGACAGAGGAAGCGAAAAAGAAACCTTGGACTGATGAAAAAAAAAAAAAAAAAAAAAAAAAAAAACGCCCGTCTCCGGGCGAAGGCACAAACCGGGGGGAAAGAGGTAAGCGGCCTGGGACGGAAGAAAGGTCGCTTCGGCTCGGGGCCCCGTGCGCGCCACACACGTACCCACAAAAGAGCTGTGGGCTCCCTGGGAGGAACCGACGAGAAGAATATGCTGTGATATCCAAATGATTAGCTTTTCAGAGCATTCACACAAGGTTGATGGCGGTGGCGATACCTACAACGTGTTGACATGAGGAAAGTTTCCAACCGATTTCTCAGACACAAACAGCAATTTACCGGCGTTGCCTGGCGAAACGCTGTTATGCCTCGTGTAAATTGGAGCAATGCGTACAGTCACGTTATCGATTTTGATAAAGGTCGTATTGTAACCTATCGCGATTGCGGTTAACCGTATCGCGACATTGATGCTCGAGTTGGTCGAGATCCAATGACTGTTAGCAGAATATGGAATCGGTGGGGTGAGTCGACAAGAGGGCAATATGGAACGCCGTGTTTAATCCCAACTGGCTCGTATTACTAGCAGTCGATATGACAGGCATCTTATCCAAATGGCTGTAACGGATTGTGCAGCCTTGTCTCGATCCCTGAGTCAGCACATGGGGACGTTTGCGAAACAACCACCTGCATGAACAGTTCGACGACATTTGTAGCAGCATGGACTATCAGCTCGGAGACCATGGCTGCGGTTACCCTTGACGCTGTATCACAGACAGGAGCGCCTGCGATGGTGTACGCAACGACGACCCTTCGTGGACGATTGGCAAAACGTCACTTTTTCGGATGAATCCAGATTCTGTTTACAGCATCATGATGGTCGCATCCGTGTTTGGCGACATCGCCGTGAACGCACATTGTAAGTGTGTATTCGTCATTGCCATACTGGCAAATCACCCGGCGTGATGGTACAGGGTGCTTATTGGTTACACGTCTCGGTCACCTCTTGTTCGCATCGACGGCACTTTGAACAGTGGCCGTTACATTTCAGATGTGTTACGACCCGTGGCTCTACCCTTCATTCGATCCCTGCGAAACACTACATTTCATCAGGATAATGCTCGACCGCATGTTGAAGTTCCTGTACAGGCCTTTCTGGATACGGAAAATGTTCGACTGCTGCCCTGGCCAGCACATTCACCAGATCTCTCAGCAACTGAAAACGTCTGGTCAATGGTGGCCAAGCCAATGGCTCGTCACAATACGCCAGTCACTACTCTTGATGAACTGTGGTATCGTGTTGAAGCTGCATTGGTATATGTAGCTGTACAAGCCATCCAAGCTCTGACTCGATGCCCAGGCGTATCAAGGCCGTCATTACGGCCAGAGGTGGTTCTGGGTACTGATTTCACAGAATCTATGCACCCAAACTGCGTGAAAATGTAATCACGTGTCAGGTCTAGTATAATATATTTGTCCTATGAATACCCGTTTATCGTCTGCATTTCTTCTTGGTGTAGCAATTTTAATGGCCAGTAGTGTATTTCAACAAGTTTTGTAAAATGTTTTCATAAGCATAATGTAGTCGTGGCTTAATATACGAATTAAGAAGTAACGTTTGTATTGGTAAAGCAAATTTGAAACTGAGTACTTTGTTTCCTTAATAAATGACATAAACGCGAAGTATTCAAATTTTGTCTCTAGTACAGGTACTGAAATTATTGTGAATAGTAAATCAAATTTATGTGACTAAAGGTGGATATTCTGTGTTTGAAATGATTTTGACGAAAACAAGATAGTGGGTCATTCTCCATTTAGCTTTCTAGTATGATATAAAATATTGTTTCAAATGTTCAAATGTTTGTATAGTCTATGGGACTTAACTACGGGGTCATCAGTCCCTGAACTTACAAACTACTTATGAACTAGCTAACACTAAGGACGGTTCAAATATCCATGCCCGAGGGAGCATTCGAACTCCCGACCGTAGTGGCCGTGCAGACCGTGACTGACGCGCCGCAGTCCCCTCGGCCACCGCGGCCGGCTCCGGTGAAAATCTCCGAACGGCCGGATAAAGATCCTGCAAGAACGGTACCAACGACGACTGAATAGAATCGTTCAGCGAGACAGAAATGCCACCCTTCCTGAAATTGCTGCATATTTTAACGCTGGGCCATCTAATAGTGCCAGTGTGCGAACCATTTAACGAAATATTAAGTTTATTAATTAACCTTATTAATACTTAAACTACTCCGAGGCCTCTTTATGGTTAGCGGTGTGGTGGTCTAACGGTAAGACGTCTGTCTGGTAAGCATGGAGATGCGGGTTCGATTTCCGGCCGCACCACAAATTTTAATTGCTTACTTCGCCTTCATCTTCAATGTCATGGGTATATTTGAGACGAAAATCCGGCTCAGGGTTTCTTAATATTGAAACTTTATTGCTATAGGCTTCCGGAGCCGAAGGTTCACTCGTGAACCCGTGCTGACTCAAGGACTAAGCTTTACGCCTCCCCTTGGCCCGTCAACACCGACGTTTTATTATTGATAACTGGAAACATGTTGCCTATCTGACGATTCACGTTTCCAATTGTATCGAACGGATTGGTGTGTTCGGGTATGGAGACAGTCTCATGAAACCGAGCGAGGTGGCGCAGTGGTAAGACACTGTACTCTCATTCGGCAGGCGGTGGTTCAAACCCACCTCCGGCCATCCAGAGTTAGGTTTTCCGTGATTTTCCTAAATCACTCCAGGTAAACGCCGGGATGGTTTCTTTCAAAGGGAACGGCCGAATTTCCTGCCTCCATCCCTCCCCAAAATCCGAGCGTAAGCCCCGTCTCTAATGACCACGCTGCTGACGGAACGTTAAACCCTAGGATTCCTTCCTTCCAGTCTCCTTGTCAGCAGGGGACTGTTCAAGCTGGTGGAGGATCTGTAATGATAAGGGGCGTGTGGAGTTGGAGTGAATGAGACACCTGACACGTCTAGACGCGACTATGACCGGTGACACTACGTACACATCCTAGCTAATCACCTGCATACATTCGTGACCATTGTGCATTCCGAAGGAGCCGGTCGCGGTGGCCGAGGGGACTGAGGCGCTCCAGTCACGGTCTGCACGGCCACTACGGTCGGGGGTTCGAATTCCCCCTCGGGCATGGATATTTGTGCCGTCCTTAGAATTAGTCAGTTGATAAGTAGTTTGTAAGTTTAGGGACTGAACCACGTAGTTAAGTCCCATAAGCTATACAGACATTTGAACATTCCGAAGGACGTGGGCAATTCCAGCATGGGAACTGCGATATCCCCACACGTGCAGAATTGCTATAGATTCGCTCAAGGAACGTTCTTCGCTGACCACCAAACTCGCCAGACACGAACATTATTGAGGATATCAGGGTTAAACTGCAATTTGCTCTCCGATCCCTCGTACTCCTCTGGATTTTTGGACAGCCCTGCAGGATGCATGGTGTCAGTTCCCACCAACAGTCCTCAGAATAAATAATAATTTTGTGTGGTTCATTGGCCGTTTGCAAGTCTTTCAATTGGACACCACTTCGGCGACTTGCGTGTCCCTAGCCTACTCCAGTTATCCAACCAGGGAAACCGAACCACGTGTCATTTCTTGTGACTTCTCAAGGCGTTGAGAGGTGAAGAATGGGTTAAAAACGCAGACTGAAAAATCCGGAGTCCGCCCGGGATTCGAACCCGTGACCTTTCGGTTTCCAGTCGATAGCTTTACCCCCTTTTTTTACGGGCCTCCTCTCCGCCCCTTCAGCCCGGCCTTGCGCGACCCCAAGACCACCGAACTCTACAATCCCTGGGAAATTAGTGGAGTCCATGTGACGCCGTGTTGCAGCACTTGTGCGTGCTCACGGGGGCCCTGCACAATATTAGGAGGGTGTACCAGCTTCTTTGGCTCTTCAGTGTATAATAGAGTAATTTTTTTTTTAGTTCGTTTCGGCCTACTAGGGACCACGAGGCTCGTCTTAACTCTCAGCTAGGGTCTTCTGCTTTTTCTTGGCCCAATACGCCTTCATCTTCTGGCTGTGAGCCTGCTTCCTCTCATCCGTCCATTTAGGTCTGGTGGTGCCTGTACACTTCTTGCTTGTGAGAGATAGTGGTAAGACTCCATGTAGGATGGCCTGACGGTATTTTTTGTCCCCCAGCCTCGTCGCTGCTTTTGTGTCTCGTTTCCGTCGTAGGTGTCGGTGGCCGAGTGGAATGAGACCGACATAGGAATAAAGATAGCACGCTGGTGCAGGTACGGAAGGGAGCAGCCAGAAACTAGAAACACTAGAGTAAATTAGAACGAGATATATATTGCACATAATTTATACAATACTTAACTTTTACATAGTACTGCAGAATGCTGATACATAGTTGGGCTAGAGTCCTGCCTAGTGCCTAACTGATAGCCAAGTCTTCACTGGTGCCTATCTGATTGGTTGGTTGGTATGGGGGTTTTAGGGGGACTAGACTACTATGGCCATTAGTCCCCCGATTCGCATCTAGGCGACACGCAGTAAGACAGAACCGTCGAAAATTGTGCCTGAGCGAGTTTTAAAACAAAACTGGATAAAAGAACGCACCGTCATGAATTATTGACAGAGTCAACAAGAAACAATAATACGAAAGACGCCAGACCCACAGTAACAAATACGAGACAAAAATGACAGAGCCAGTGAATGTGGTTGACCGACCATGTGTATAAATGGGAAAAGCCAACCACATAGCGTACAAAATAAAAACTGTAGTCTAAAGACACGTCAAGGAGAACATAGAAAATTATCTAAAAGACCATCCAAAAGGACTCGCAGCAACTGGTAAAACCCCGCAGCACGAAGAAATCGTAAAACCAAATTAGCCACAGAGGCATCGTCGCCGAGCACCAAAGAGAGAGTGTTCGGGAGGGTAAAAGAATGCCGCAGTGGGGCTAAAATGGGACAGTCGAGTAGGAGATGGACCACAGGCAATGGGGCACCACATTGGCACACGGGCGGGTCCTCTCGACGGAGGAGGTGACCATGCGTCAGATGGGTGTGACCAATGCGGAGACGGCAGAGAACCACGGAGTCCCTACGGGATCCCAGCTGCGAGGACTTCCAGACAGATGTTGTGTCCTTTATCGTACGCAGCTTATTGGGCACGTCCAGAGCGGACCATTCGGCGTTCCACAGGTCGCGTATTTTAGTGCGAAGCAACGGGCGGAAGTCTGCTTCTGGGAGGCCAATCGCCAGAGGGCGGCAAGTGGTAGCCTGTTTGGCTTGCTGGTCAACGCTCTCGTTGCCCGGGATGCCTACATGGCCCGGAGTCCAAACGAATGTAACAGCGACCGGAGTCACTAAGAGCCAGTATCGACTCCTGAATGGCCCTGACCAATGTATGACGAGCATAACACTGATCAAGGGCCTGTAAACCGCTCAGCGAGTCGCTACAGATCAGAAAGGAGGTCCCGGGGCACATGCGGATGTGGTTAAGGGCGCGGTATATAGCCACCAGTTCTGCAGTGAAGACGCTGCTGCCGGGTGGCAAAGAGCGTTGTTCAACATGGGCGCCATGCATGTAGGCATAACCAGTGTGGACGCCATCCGAAGAACCGTCTGTATAAATGACCTCTGAGTTACTGAACTCACGGAGCAGTGCAGAAAACTGATGCCGTAGGACCAGAGGAGAAGTAGAGGTCTTCGGCTCACGGGAAAGATCCAGCCGAATCCGCGGCTGAGGAACGGTCCAGGGAGGAGCATGGAGAGTCGAGCGGAAGGGACGGTTAAGAGGTAAGGAGTCCAGGGTCGACAGTAGCGATTGGACACGCGCTGCTATCGGGAGTCCCGACCGAGGTCGCCTCTGCGGCAAACGAGTAACCTCCCCCGGAAAGAGGAGTCTGTTATTCGGATGCCGAGGGGTACAGTGAACTCTAGCAGCATACTGGGCGAGTAGTTGTTGGCGCCGGTATCGCAACGGGGCGACTCCAGCCTCTGCCAAGAGACTTGTGACAGGGCTTGTACGAAAGGCTCCAGTGGCCAGACGGATGCCTGTATGATGCACTGGGTCGAGAACTCACAGTGCAGATGGAGAGGCTGAGCCGTAGACCTGGCTTCCGTAGTCTAGACGTGACTGCACCAGAGCAGTGTACAGCCGCAGGAGGACAGGGCGTGCTGCCCCCCAGACAGTATGGCTGAGGCAACGAAGGATGTCCAAATACCGGGAACACCGTTGCTTAAGCTGGCGCAGATGAGGGAGCCATGTCAAACGTGAGTCGAAAAAGAGACCCAGGAAGCGGTGTGTGTCCACAACCTGAAGGAGCTCACCATCAAGGTAGAGCTGTGGATGCGGATGTACCGCCCGCTGGCGACAAAAGTGCATTACCCTAGTTTTTGCAGGGGAAAATGTGAAACCATGGGCAGAAGCCCAATTCTGCGCCCGATGGATGGCTGCCTGCAGTCGTCGTTCAGCTACACTTGTACTAGCAGTGGAATAGTACATGCAAAAGTCGTCTGCATAGAGGGAGCAGGAAACCGATGGCCCCACTGCAGCCACTAGGCCATTAATGGCCACTGAGGACGGACCCTTGTGGTACCCCATTCTCTTGGATATGGGAGGAACTGAAGGAGGTGCCAATGCGGACTCGAAAACGGCGCGAAAGTAAAAAATTCTGAATAAAAAGTGGGAGGGAGCCACGAAGACCCCACCCATGTAGTGTGGCAAGGATGTGATGGCGCCATGCCGTGTCATATGCTTTCTGGAGGTCGAAAAAGATGGCGACGAGGTGGTGACGTCGGGTGAAAGCAGTACGGATCGCCGACTCCAAAGAGAGGAGGTTATCAATGGCAGAACGACCTTGCCAGAAAGCACCTTGTTGTGGGGCGAGCAGACCCCGATACTCGAGAACCCACAGAAGTCGCCGGCTCACCAAACGTTCAAAAAGTTTACAAAGAACGTTTGTGAGGCTTATGGGACGGTAACAGTCAACGTTCAATGGATCTGCACCTGGTTTTAACAGAGGGATAACGATACTCTCCTGCCATTGGGACGGGTATGCTCCCTCGATCCAGAGACGATTAAAGAAATCCAAAAGATGGCGGTGCGAGTGTTCAGAAAGATGTTTCAGCATTTGACAGTGGATTCGGTCCGGTCCTGCAGATGTATTGGGGCAACTGGCAAGAATAGTTCGAAATTCCCACTCTGTAAATGGCGCATTGTATGGCTCTTGGCGGTTTGTGCGAAATACCAACTGCCTTCGCTCAGCCCGCTCTTTTAAGGTACAAAAACCTTGGCTGTAGGCAGTGGACGCCGAATTAAGAGCAAAGTGCGCTGCAAAATACTCGGCAATGATGGTCGGGTCGGTATGGATAGTACCACGGATAGAGAGACCCGCGACCCCTGTCGGTGGATGGTGACCTGATATACGACGAATCTTCGTCCAAATCTGGCTAGAAGAGACACGGGGTATAATTGTGGATACATATTCCTCCCAGCATGCTTGCTTGCGCTGCCGGATAAGCCGGCGTGTCTGGGCCCGAAGACGCTTAAATGCAACCAGGTGGTCAAGGGTGGGGTGGCGCCGGTACTGCTGCAGAGCCCTGCGGCGATTGCGGATAGCTGCTGCTATCTCCGGTGACCACCAGGGCACTGGTCTTCGCCGAGGTAAGGCAGAAGAAGATGGTATCGCGGACTCAGCAGCAGAAACGACAATGGAAATAATTTGCTCTACAGCCATTGTCGCATCAGCAGGGAGAAGGGTATCCAACGTTGCAGCAGAAGTGTATGCTGCCCAGTCGGCCCTGTGGAAGGACCAGCGGGGTAGGCGTGCGTGGCGTTGGTGGTGGGGAAGCGAAAGGAAGATGGGAAAGTGGTCGCTTCCACAAAGGTCATCATGGACCCACCAGTTAAGTAGTGGACGTAAGCCCGGACTACACACAGAAAGGTCTATGGCGGAAAAGGTGCCATGGGCCACACTAAAATGGGTTGGCGCTCCTGTATTTAGAAGACAAAGGTCAAGTTGGTTAAAAAGTAGTTCAAATTCTCGACCACGTCCTGTAGTCACGTTGCTCCCCCATAGGGGGTGATGTGCGTTAAAATCTCCTAAAATAAGAAATGGTGAAGGAAGTTGACCGATCAAGGCTGCCAGGTCAGCTGGTGCCACTGCTGCATCAGGAGGGAGATAAAGGGAACAGATGGTAATGTCCCGTGATGCTCGAACCCTGACAGCGACAGCCTCCAGGGCTGTGTGAAGTGGCACTGGGGAACTATAGGCAGAGATATGTACATATAGACATACCCCGCCCGACACCCTATTGTAGATGGTGCGGTTATTGAAGTACCCCCGGTAGCCCCGAAGGGTGGGGGTCCGATCACTAGGAAACCAGGTTTCCTGGAGAGCAACACAAAGTGGTGGAACCAAGTGACCGAAAAATCCTCCACAATTCCATTGGAGGATCAGACTGTCTCCTGGTTGACGGTGCATGAAGATGAAGATGGAAGAGGGATGGCAGGAGCACTCGTCTTGGGCTGTGAAGTCTGATCCTCCGTCTCCATGGCATCCCCGATGATCTGCGAAGGCCAGATCTTCGGGCGTCGCAAGAAGGATGACCTCATCCTCTGGTGTGTCACGTGCAAGGGTTGGGGGCACCGAGGCCGCCAGCGTTTCCTTGCGCTTCACTGTCTTTTCCTTCTTGTCTTTTTTGTCTTCCCGTCGTTCCTTGGGCCTACCGGAGGAGGGGGGTTTCTCCGGCGGGGCTTGAGGAGCGTGGGAAGACTGAGGAGCCAGGCGGCTTTCTGGCCGAGTGTCCTTCAGCCGCTGGCTGGAGTCTAATTTCGGTGGTGACATGGGTGGAAGGGAAGAACAGGTTCCCTTCCCAGAAGAAGCCAGAGAAGGTGAACCCTTTTCTGGCTGGGGAGTAGGGGTAACCACTCCCGACGTGGGGGGCAGTATAGGCCCCGCAGAAGATGGTGTGCCTCCAGATGTCTGGGAGGCCGAGGTAGAGGGGCGGCCCATAGGGCCCACAGATGGAGTTACAACAGTGCGAGAAGTGGCCACTGGTTGTGGCGCCATCGATGTAGCTGCAGCATATGAAGAAAGTAAAGTGACTGGATGCAGCTTTTCGTACTTCCTCCGAGCCTCTGAGTAGGTTAGTCGGTCCAAGGTCTTATATTCTACTATCTTCCGCTCTTTGTGTAGAGCGGGACAGTCCTGCGAACAGGGAGAGTGGTGACCACTGCAGTTGACACAGTAAGGAGGAGGAGTACAGGCAGCATCCGGGTGTGAAGGACGCCCACAGTCCCGACAGGTTGCAGCAGCGTTGCAACGAGAGGACATGTGTCCGAAACGCCAACACTTGAAACATCGCATTGGAGGGGGGATGTATGGCTGGACGTCACAGCGGTACATCATGACCTTGACCTTGTCGGGCAGATTGTCACCCTCAGAGGCCAAGACAAATGCGCCAGTGGCCACCCTATTATCCTTGGGTCCTCTAAATACGCGCCGGACAAAATGGATTCCGCGTCGTAGGTGCTCGCGTAACTCATCATCTGTCTGTAGCAAAAGGTATATCACCCCCTGTACCCTATTTAAGGACTTGTGGGACGTTACTGTGACAGGAATTTCGCCTAAATGATCACATTTTAAGAGGCTCCGTGATTGAGCAGGGGTCTCCGCCTGTATTAAGACCGAACCGTCGTGCAGTTTCGACATTCCGGCAACTTCGCCAAACCTTTGAGGTGTTCGATGAAGAAGGAAGGCTTAGTTGCCTGGAAAGATTCCCCATCCTGTCTGGTACACACTAAGTATCTAGGTGAATATGTCTCAGCCTGCTTTGTGGACCCTCGTTCCCCCCAAGATTGAGTTAGGGAAGGAAACGATTTGGGGTCGTATCTAGTGAAATTAAATCTTCCAACCTTCGAGACACCTGACTTAGAGCCAGGATTTTCTGAGGCTTGTTTCCTCTTCATTGCGGAATGTCCGCCCCGATGCCACCCACTCCGAAACAGGGGCTCTCCTCAAGGGCGCCACCCAGCCACAGCAACGCCACCTGGCAGGATGACCGTTGCCGGGAGTCCTGATGCCCCGCAAAGACAAGCATCGACTCCTTGGCATTCATGAGGAGGTCACAGCTCAGACATCGGCAGTGTGATCCCTGTGCAATTCAGGGGGCTCAACCATGAGGGTACATAACAGCCCCACCACACGGACTGGCTACCGTGCTGGTGACCTAGCGGGGGAGGGGGCTACGGCGAGGAAGGGATGTGGAAGGAAAGGGTAGGAATCCGCGCCGTAGGGGCTAGGTTGGGAGTTCTTCCCCAAATGGCTCACACTTACTCAGAAATTTTGGTGGAGGTCAAACCACAATGGGGACCTAACTGGGCCGATAACTGTGAACACGGCAAACAAAGACAATTGCAAAACCAACAGTACCATGGGAATAGCCGGGCCGTCAACACGAGAACACCTAGAGACGGGGTTGGAGAAGGGTAGGGTGGGGAAAAAGGATTAGGAAGGGAGGGAACCAGGGTGAGGAAAAGCGGCCTGGGAAACAGGAAGGAAGGCTGCAATGGCTCAGGGACCCGTGCGCGCCACACGTACCCACAAAAGAGCTGTGGGCCCCCTGGGGGGGGGGGGGGGTGTGTACCTATCTGATTCCGAAGTCTTTACTGGTTCCTATCTCAGTCCCAAGTGAACGATGTCGTTCAGTGGTGGCCACGAGCGGAGTTGTTGCAGAGGGCGCTCGTGGCTGACGACGTAAGAACGCCGCGCCGTGCGTGCATGGCGGCGCGCGGCGAAAGTAGGTGGCGCGCACTTTGGACTTTTGCGACACCACAGTATTGTGTTCGGTTCGCGGTTATCTGTAATGGGATCTGCAGTTCCTCTAAGTCTGATCTAACAGAGGTGAACCACTTGGCTTTGGACGCCTTTGCCCTGCTTGTCACTGTGAGGATCTTCTTGGTTAGCCTTGAGTGATACAGGCGAGGCATGTGCTCGTAGAAGGTCAGTCGCCTTTTCATCATACATGTAACTGTCTTTCTGGTGGTCATACAGTTCGTTATTGTGCCATATTTTGTAAATACCGTCTTCCTCTCTTATGGGTCCTAATATTCTCCTCAGGATCTTCCTCTCTTTAAGTGCTAGTTTCCTGAGTGGGCCCTTTCCATTCATCAAGAGTCACTCTGAGGCATAGAGTGCAGAGGGTCTTACTACTGAGTTGTAGTGCTTCAGTTTTAAGTTCTTGGATAGGTACTTGGGGGTATATATAATTTCTGATAATAACATATATACTTTTAACTATTATTGTTAGGTTCCTATTTTCATTTGGTAATGTAGGGTCAGTATGCTACTAATAATATGTACGATATCCATTTAGAATCAAGGATAAGTTAGAAAGGCTTGCTTAAATATTTAAAATATTACAAAGTCCTGCAGTGAAATCACGGAGTTTCCACATTCGTGATCGAGGAAAACCCTTAAGAGCCACACCCGCTAGGGAATCGACACGTAAATGTCTCAAAAGGTGGCTTAAATGTGCCAACCAAACCTCGAGTTTCTTATGGGGTGTACGTTTATACACACTTCGCATTTCAATATCTAAAACGGTTTAAGGTGTGGTGAACAGTAGTACGACGATCTTGATAACCTTGTTATCGATGTCACCGCCCTCCCCTCTTGACGATTCAAGTCACTCCCTAACGACACTGGGAGGCTGCCATCCCACTTAATGTTCTAGTCCCGTTGGAGTGTAGCGTGACTTCATCTTCAACTCTGGTATACATGGTGGCTCCACTACAAAACGGTTCTAAAACATTTAACCGTAATTCCAAGTAGCGAAACTTGTTTATCGTTGTTACTGTTTTTGTTTTACGTGGCGTGACCACGAAGGATTGAGACATTGACTCACATGAATGACACAGCGAAGGGCACCTCTATAAACCCCCTAGTTTGGTAACACTTCGATGCCAGCTGCACACCTTCGTTCGGAACTTTAAAGCTGTCCCTTTGCAAAAATAGTCAGGCGATGATTCCCAGACGCCGGTGATAGGCATCTCTTTCGCAATCTCTAAGCTTTCGGGCGAGGTTAGGAGGCGATATATCAGTAGGAAGGTAGGGAGATTACGATTTAACCCCCCGTCGATCTCGTGATCATTAGAGACGGAGGACATGCTGGCAGTAGCGTATCTAGGGTGTGTGTGTGTGTGTGTGTGTGTGTGTGTGTGTGTGTGTGTGTGTGTGTGTGTGTGTGTGTGTGTGTCTCCTTTTCAAGGGAATCTTCTCGGCATTTCCCAGGAGTGATTTTGAAGAAGTCATGCGGTAGGGAGAAGGAAGGAAGTAAGTTCATGGTTTAACATCTCGTCGACATCATGGTCATTAGTAACGGAGCAAAAGCTCGTATGGTTCTTGTCAAGGATGGGAACCATTCCACACCAGGTACTTCAGTACTATTTGAGCAAATGATATGTAAATGTAATTATTTCATCTACTTCATATGTACTGTTTCAAAAATTCCTCTTTTGAACATTTGAACTAATGTTTGTATAGTCTATGGGACTTAACTACGGGGTCATCAGTCCCTAAACTTACAAACTACTTATGAACTACTTACGAACTAGGACGGCACTAATATTCATGCCCGAGGGGGGGATTCGAACCCCCGACCGTAGTGGCCGTGCAGACCGTGACTGGAGCGCCTTAGTCTCCTCGGCCACCGCGGCCGGCACCTCTTTCCCAAAAAGGTACTTTTCCAGAAAGTAAGGATAGCGCAGCGGCCAAAGTAACTGGCTGGGAAGTGGAGACCCGGATGTTTGTTTACATCATTTGACCTAAGAGGATCTGATCACATCAGAAAGTTCCACGGTAATAACAGAACACATTCAAATGGCAAATAAAATACACCAGAAAATACTGGAAGTGTTATCGGAATACACGTTTGTGTGCGACAATGAGTTGATTCGGTTCGAAGACGTCTATGAAGAAGGTGAGTATGCAGAAGTGAAGGATGGCATTTCGTCAGGTGAAGTCTACGAATTTTATGAAAAAAAAAGAAAAGAAAAAAGAAAGAAAGTCCAGAATCCGTCCCACTGGATTACAAAATGATGGCAGTTGATCTTGCAAAAACACCTCCAAAGTGGAAGTTGAAAAGTCTGCAAACGAAAGGTGCATCTCGCTTTAAGCATATGCCAGATTTGATAATTTGGGACGATCATATTGAAAAGGGTGGAGCTCTGAACGACAAATATCAATTTATTCCTGGGCGTATGATCGCTTCGTAGAAGCACGGAGCTGTAACCAGCAAGTCACCGCTAGAAACTTGCAAAAATGGGCTCTTGCTGATGCGAGTCAGTTTCCAGATTTGGAATTCTAAGCTCCAGCAACGTGGGTCAAGGAGTTCAAACAAAGGCATAAAATTCGACAGAGAAAGATTACAAAATTTTTATCGCGAAGAGAGACTGCTACTATTTAACAAACCCTTGGTGTGGCTGAGAATTTTAGATGGGGAACTTGTGACCTTTCAGTTTTGTGCCCCTAAAACATCCAAACAACAACAAGAATTTTAGACGCCAGACTCGAGCTCGTATCTCAAAATACGGCAAGGACTTTCCTATCAACAGCGATCAGACAGGTAATCAATACGTTTTATTTGTCTACATCAAGTGCTATACTCCTTGGAATGTCACGTAAAATAGGTTTACATTTGTATCTTCTCTTTCCAGGCTGCCAGTATCAGTCGACATATGACCGAACCCTAGAACACCAAGGGTCAAAAGTGGTGTGCGTGAAACGAAAGTGTATGAACAAACTAGCACACTCCTATACAGCCCAATATGCTATGAGCCTTTCATGAAAACCATTGCCACATGTTTACATATGCCTACAAGAGACTACTGGTTATTTTGGATCGAGGGATCAAAAATCAGTAGATGAATACGCTGCAAAATATGCAAATGTTATCACTTCTTCAAAATGCGACAAACTGATAACAGACACATACAAATAATATTTAACTGATGTGATGAAGCCCTATGTGCAAGAGAATAAATGTCTTCTATTGACTGAGTTGTGGGGAGGACAAAGAAATCCACAAATATATGACGAACTGTTCCAAGATGAAGACGGATTGCCAACATGCAGTATCAAAGTAATTCCTCCCAAATGACCGCCACTAGTGCAACCATGCGATGTATATTTTTATCGTCAGGTAAAAAATTTAATAAAAAAAATTCAAAACTGCACTTACATAATCGAGAAAGAAGAAGAAATTGCTTCCCGAGAAGTTTGGTTCAAACTACATTCCATCACTAGCTGTCCTCGCAAGTAATCAGCGACATGCTCAGTTACACGTGGTTCGCTGCTGCACTGTGCGATAAAAGAAGCTGTTTTCAGATTGTCAATCAAGTTTCTTTTTCTCTGTAGACATTAAAAAGCCCTGTAACTGCAAAAGGCGGTGCTACATCTCACCTCAGGAGATAATAACTGAGACTGTCTGATACGGAAATTGTGTTTATTGACAAGAAAAACTAATCTTCTGGAAACAAAACAAACTAACAAACTTCTGAAACTAAGGCAAGAACAAACATCAACTAAAAGTTTTCTTCTTTACCAGTTAGGTACAAGCCAGGGAGATAACGGCAGCCTTGAGAGAACGGCCAGGGAGACGGAGCCGGACGACGTATTCCGTTGCGGGAAGTCCTGGAGGCGCGGCGTCCCTGGCAGGGACTCTTCCCCGGAGGCATCGGTCGTGATTCCTCAGCTGTGGTCCTCGTAGGCGGTCGGCGGGGAACTGCCGTCATGTTGCACTGCGTCCCCCTAAATAGTCGACGTGCAGTGATACGGGGCAGTTCTGTGGAGGTGACCGTCGCGGCCTCTGGTGACTGGGACCGCGCTGTGGAACGCCTCACTAGTATGCATCCATGCGCTTGTGCCCTGTATTGCGGATTGTCCGCACGTCAGGCTAACCGGCAGTACATGACAGGCCATAACGTGCGCAAGATGCGGTCAAAATGATTGTTTCTCCTGTTTCTTTGATGAATATCTCCCAGCTACATGTAACTGATAGATTGCAAAGTGGAAGTATCAATTTACATACGCGACGTCACCAACTACAATCCATTATTAAATGTTTGTAGTCCCGAATTTCATACAATGCCCCTTCTTTTTTTGCTTATATAAATTAATACAATAACCTATATGATGTTGCGGTTAATTGTGAATTGTGATGTCAGTCTACATCTGCATCAATACTCTGCAATTCACTGTGAAGTGCATGGCAGAGGGTACGACCTACTGAACCAGTTATTAGGGTTCTTTTCCATTCCGTTCACATATTGAGCATGGGAAGAATGATTATTTAAATGCCTCCGTGCGTGCTCCAATTAATCTAATCTTGTCCTCACGATCCCTACGGGAACAATACGTAAGTGTACGCATTGCCAAGGAGCAGAAGAAAATTTGCCGCCGGGTAGAGTTGAAACCGTGACTTTCTCAATACGAATCCGATCTTGTACTACTGAGCCAAACAATGCTCCCAAACATGCCGTCACAGGGACAGTTGATACGATGCATATGGTGATAGGTCCGTATCAGACTTCCTTTTATTTCCTAAATGATTAGCTCTTTGGAGTTCCCAATTGGGGCACTTTCGTGTCTCAAACTTCGACGAATTCTGCGATGATGAGTAGGCGTCCTCTCCTTGTTAGAACATGTTTGTTGCTAACACAAGCATACACTCAATATAGACTGTATCCAGCTCTGAGTGCTCCACTATTTATACATACATAGAATTTTCTTGAACTTACAGGTATATCAAACATAAGAAAGGTGTAGAACATTCTAGACATAGTAAATACAAACAAATAAATTGTTTTCAGTCCATGACGGGACTTAAACTGGAAACTGCAAGCATAGCAATCTGCAATACTAACCACTGCACCACGAGTTATGTCGTCAGCCTGGCGGCATTACTCCCATTCTTGAAAGAATAGCGACCCGCTGTTAGGTTACCTTCGGAGCCAGCTATAGTGTCCAGGATCTTGTCATGGGTCCTCTGTATGGCAGTTCCTGAGAATCCTACTATTCTGCCTTCCAGTGAAGATGACCCGACCACACCCTCCTGTGTTGGCTTCATCATTATCAGAATGGTCTTTAGAGTTATTTTACAAGAGGTCGTTTCTGTCTATCTGTTCTTTGGGATAGTGGTAAGGCTTCATACGAACGACGTGTACAATGTCTTCGTTTTTGTCATTTTGAGGACGGCTCATAATCCTCGACTTTGTACGTGACGTCTGACAGGCGACGTATGACACGATACTGAACAAAGTATCACTTCAGTAACTTTCCGATAGTCCATCTTTCCGTACAGCGGTAAAAACCCCTACCAGATCTGGGCTATACACAACAGGTCGGTGCTTGTCGTTATACCGTTGGCGGTCCTTCTTCCGAGCAGCCAGTGTCGTTATGCGAGCCAGCTGTCTTGGCTCTTCGACCCTGGCGATGAGCTGTTCACATAGTCATCCTGAGTGTCGTCTGGTGAGAACGAGAATAGCGTATCCATTGTCGTCTCAGCTTCACGACCATGGAGCAGGAAAAACGGCGTGAAGTCTGTGGCGTCTTGCCTTGCTGTATTATAAGCAAATGTCACGACTTGCAGTAGTGTGTCTCAATCCTTCTGCTCAACATCGACGTAGATCGACAGCATATCTGCTATTGTCTTGTTGAAATGTTCTATAAGACCATGTGTCTGAGGATGATAGGCAGTTATTCTGTGGACCATGTCGCAACGTAACATTACGTCTGACACTAGTTTTCAAATTCAAATTTTTTTTTTTTTTTTGTTTTTGTTTTGTTTTAGGGCGCACAACTTCTATGGTCATTAGCGACCAGCCAAGAACATAGATTCGCTATGATCTCAAAAAAATGGAGACTGTCAGAACATCAACAAGAGGCTAAAAACGAAAGATAAAAGACAATTAAAAGGGTTAAATATCATTGGATAGGTTGGCCAAGTTGATAAAACGCAAAACTCGAGCAGCTGCTCGTGTGTCATCAGCTAAAATTTCCTCCAGAGTAGACGGAAAGTGAAGGGCTACACGGAGATGATTAAAATTAACACAAGTCAGTAAAACATGTCGCACTGTCAGCAGTTCACCGCAGGAGCACAGCGGTGCAGGATCAGCGGTTAGCAAATGACGGTGGCTGAAACGGCAGTGACCGATCCGCAACCGGGCCAGAATGACCTCCTCCCACCGAGAGGGGCGTGAGGAGGTCCTCCAAGCGGTCGGGATCGGTTTGACAGTTCGCAATTTATTGTTGTACAGTGAAAGCCACACACTGCCATTGCGACACGATACTCCGGCGAAGAGCCCGCTGAACATCGTCCGATGGGACGCAAAAGGTAGCCATGCGAGGCAAAAGAGCCGCTGCCTTGGCTGCTATGTCGGCGGCCTCATTCCCAGGCACACCCAAATGGCCAGGGACCCACAGAAAGGAAAAAAGACAGCTGTCATCTGCTAACAACCGGAGGGAGCGTTGGATCTGATATACGAGAGGATGGTTCGAGAAAGGGTCCTTAAGACTCTGCAGGGCACTAAGGGAGTCCGAACATATGGCATAGAAAGGTTGGCGGTGGCGGCAGGTATACAAAACGGCCTGGTGGAGGGCGAAAAGCTCAGCCGTGAAGTTCGAGCACCGGTCAGGGAGCTTGTATTGGAAACGGTTGTCCCCGACGACGAAGGCAGATCCGACACCGGCAGTGCTCTTGGAACCATCAGTGTAAATAAATACGGCATTATCGAACCGCGAACGGAGTTCGACAAGCCTCGAGCGGTATACCAAATCCGAAGTGCTCTCCTTGGGGAGCGAACTAAGTTCAAGGTGTGTGTGAACCTGGGCCTGATGCCATGGTGGCAATGGACTTTCGCTCAACCGAAGGGTGGAAGGAAGGGTAAAATCGAGCCGCTGTAGCAGGCGGCGAAACCGAACTCCCGGTGGAAGCAAGGCAATCGCAGACAACTGATATTGGCGATCGAGTGAGTCGTCAAAAAATAATCTGTAAGATGGATGGTTGGGCATCGACCGTAGGCGGCATGCGTACCGACACAAGAGTATGTCACGTCGAGTGATCAAGGGTAATACAGCAGCCTCGGCATACAGACACTCAACAGGGCTGGTATAAAATGCACCGGTCCCAAGACGTAAATCCCAATGGTGGATAGAGTTGAGACGGCGGAGAATCGACGGCCGTGCTGAAGAGTATACAAGGCTTCCGTAGTCGAGCTTCGACTGAACAATGGCCTGGTAAAGGTGAAGCAGGACGGTACGATCCGCTCCCCATGACGTGCCACTGAGGACACGAAGAACGTTAAGGGATCGGGCACAACGTGTGTGGACCAGCAAAGTTTCCGATCCAACCTGAGTCCCAGGAATTTCGTCGTCTCCACGAAAGGGAGAGCAACAGGGCCGAGACGTAGAGAAGGTGGAAGAAATTCCTTGTATCTCCAGAAATTGATACACACAGTTTTCTCAGTGGAGAATCGGAAGCCGTTTGCGATGCTCCAGGAATATAGACGGTCAAGACAGCGTTGGAGAGAACGCTCCAAGAGACACGTCCGCTGGGCGCTACAATAAATTGCGAAATCGTCAACAAAAAGAGATCCGGAGACGTCGGCTGAAAGGCAATCTACGATCGGATTGATTGCAATGGCAAAGAGCGCCACACTCAAGACGGAGCCCTGTGGTACCCCATTCTCCTGGCAAAAGGTATCCGACAAAACAGAGCCCACCCGTACCTGGAACTTGCGATCCGCCAAAAACGCTTCAATGAATAGAGGAAGGCGGCCCCGAAGGCCCCATGTGTGCAATGTGCGGAGAATGCCCGCTCTCCAACAGGTATCGTATGCCTTCTCCAAGTCGAAGAACACTGCTACTGTTTGACTCTTCTTTAGAAAGTTGTTCATAATCAAGGTCGACAACGTAACGAGGTGTTCAGCAGCAGAGCGGTGTCGACGAAAACCGCATTGGATATTAGTCAGGAGGCGGCGAGATTCGAGGAGCCAGACCAACCGAGCGTGAACCATGCGTTCCATCACCTTACAGACGCAGCTCATCAGGGAAATGGGGCGATAACTGGAAGGAAGGTGTTTGTCCTTCCCTGGTTTGGGAATGGGGACAACAATGGCTTCACGCCAACTTGTGGGAACATGACCTTCAGTCCATATGCGATTGTAGGTACTAAGAAGAAAGCACTTGCCCGCAGGAGAGAGGTTCTTCAGCATCTCAATATGAATGGAATCGGGCCCGGGAGCAGAAGACCGGGATAGGGCGAGAGCATGGTCTAGCTCCTGCATGGTGAAGGCGACGTTATAATTTTCACGGTTAAAAGAGCGGAAAGAAGGCGGCCGTGCCTCCTCTGCGAGGGAGAAAGGCAGGGTGGTAACGGGCAGAGCTCGAAACCTCCGCAAAGAAACGACCCAATGCGTTTGAAACATCAGCGGGGTCCACGAGGACTGCATTCTCTATGGTCAGGCCAGGAATCGGGGAGTGGACCTTGATGCCGGACAAACGGCGGAGGCCACCCCAGACAACTGTGGAGGGAGTGAAACGGTTAAAAGAACTAGTAAAAGCAGTCCAGCAAGCTTTCTTGCTGTCGTTTATGATACGACGGCACTGCGCTCTCATACGTTTGTAATTGATGCAATTCTCCAAAGTTGGGTGGCGGCGGAAGGTGCGTAAAGCACGGCGCCGGGCTCGAAGCGCGTCGCGGCAGGCTGCAGTCCACCAAGGGACCTGGACACGACGTGGAGAAGAGGAAGTACGAGGTATGGAACGTTCAGCAGCGGTGAGAGTAACCTCTGTGAGGTAGTCGACCTGCCTGTCACAGTTGGGGAAAATCCCGATCGTGAAAAACAGCCATGGTAGAATAAAGCCCCCAGTCGGCTTTAGAAATGTTCCAACCGGTGGGACGAGGAGATGGGGAATGATGCAGGAAGTGGATGATACAAGGGAAATGATCACTTAAGTACGTGTCAGAATGTGCATACCACTCAAACCGACCGGCAAGCTGAGGAGTGCATATTGCGAGGTCTATATGGGAATAAGTGTGTGTTGTGTCAAAAAGGAAGGTCGGTGCACCGGTGTTGAGGCAGACAAGATCGAGGTGGTGGAGAATGTCCACCAAAAGGGAGCCTCTCGGACAAGGTGCCGGAGAGCCCCATAAGGTGTGGTGGGCATTAAATTCGCCTACCAATACGAAGGGTGAAGGGAGCTGGTCAACAAGGTGTAGCACATCCGCCCTAGTAAGGGCAGATGACGATGGCAAATAGATATTACAGAGGGAGAAGGTAAATGTGGATAAGGTGATGCGGACGGCAACTGCCTGTAGGTGAGTGTGCAAGGAAATGGGAAGGAAATAGACATCGTCTCGAAGGTGCATCAGAACCCCTCCATGGGCTGGGACACCTTCCACGGGTGGCAGGTCGAACCGCACAGTGGTGTAGTGTGGAAAGTCTGCACGATCACGTGGACGCAACTTAGTTTCTTGAAGACAGACGATAAGCGGGCAGTGCAACCGAAGGAGTAGTTTTAACTCCTCCCGATTGTAACGAATGCCGCGAATGTTCCATTGAAGGAGTGCCATGATAAAAATGAAATAAGAAATAAGGATAAAAACCAACTAGCAAGCGGGGTCACCTCGACGGCCGCTGAGGACCGGATTTCGAGGGAGCACTGCTATCGCCATCTAGTGGCAAAGGGTCATGTTCCATTGGTTCGATCGACGCGTCTGCCACCTCTCGGAGTTGATCAGGAGGGGCAGCTTCCACCGCCGGTAGACGGCCGGGTGCCCGGCAAACGGAGCGTCCCGGTGAAACAGAAGATGGCCGAGTCCGGCAACTGTTGGATGGCGTGACCGACGAGTCACGCCGCGGCGGGGAAGGTGGGGGCTGTTCTTTTTTGGAAGCCGCCTTAGAAGCATGACGGGTTGAAGAAGCGGTTGACGATTGAGAAGTCGGAGCCTTGAGAAAATCTTCGCGGACGGGTTCCCTTTTTGAACTCCGGGCAGCAGATTTGGGTGCCCAGGATGTGTGTGAACTGATCGACGAATTCAGTGTAGAACGGGTAGAAGGCATCGGAGAGGTGGAACGAGCAATTTTCGGGCTAGCCGACCTGACGACAGTGTCACTGAACGTTAAATCGCAAGTCTGAATGCCCACCTCCTTAGTTGGTCGAGGGGAGGCGAGGACCTGGCTGAAAGTACCTGATGGGAGTACTGCGGGCTTCCTACTAGCTAATAATTTCCGAGCAGCATAGGTCGAGACCTTCTCCTTCACGCGAATCTCTTTGATGATCCGCTCTTCTTTATAAACGGGGCAGTCCCGTGAAGAAGCAGCATGGTCACCCATGCAATTAATGCAGCGAGGGGATGGAGGTAGACATTCACCCTCATGAGCGTCCCTGCCACAGGTGGCGCACTTGGCTGCATTTGGACAAGATTTACTGGTATGATTGTACCTTTGGCAATGGAAGCAGCGTGTAGGATTTGGTATGTACGGGCGGACGGAAATGACCTCGTAGCCCGCTTTCACCTTCGATGGCAGGTCAACCTTGTCAAAAGTCAAGAAGACAGTACGGGTTGGCACGAGTTCATTGTTAATGTTTTTCATCACGCGATGAACATCCGTGACTCCCTGATCGGACATATGGTTCAATATCTCCTCGTCCGATAACCCATCCAGTGATCTAGAAAACACTACCCCCCGCGAAGAGTTGAGGGTGCGGTGAGCCTCCACTTTCACAGGGAAAGTATGTACAAGGGTAGCTCGAAGTAACTTCTGCGCCTGGAATGCATTTTCTATTTCGAGCAACAAGGTCCCGTTGCGCTGCCTAGAGCAGGTCTTCGAGGGACCAGCGATCGCATCGACACCCTTCTGAATAATGAACGGATTTACTGCAGAAAAATCCTTATCGTCGGTACGTGATACCACCAGGAACCTAGGAATGTTTGGCAATGCTTTCTGTGGCTGAGAATCATGTTTCCGCTTATGGGTCAAGGTTATAGATGATGTGGAAGGTTTCATAGCGGAGGTGTCCCCCATGATTACCGGCGTCTCCGATGGCGCGCTCCTTCCTTGTGGGGGCCCTCACTGAGGGCGCACCCGCCTTAGGTGACTGTTCGCACCTCAGGTCACACCTCCCGAGAACGGACGGAGGGACCAATTGGCATGTTCGTAAGGTATCATCTCGGGTAATCACCCCTCCCTGGGCCCGGCCTTTACCGGGGGGTACGTACGTGCCCTACATGTCTACCCGGGGCGGGGAGTTACGCCTTACCCCGTCACCGGCTACGCAGAGCGTGGGTCGACCTTCAGACACGCACAGGGAGGAAATAAAGGAGGAAGGAGAGAAAGGGATGAAGGAGGGAGAATCTCAAACGCCGAGGCGGAGATTAAAGGGTGAGTCAAGAACAAGGAGAAAGGAAAAATAGGAGAAGGCTGAAGAACAAGAAAGGAAGAGGACCAAGAAGAGAAGACAGGAAGCGAAAAAGAAACCTTTGACTGATGAAAAACGCCCGGCTCCGGGCGAAGGCACAAACCGGGGGGTAAAGAGGGAAGCGGCCTGGGACGGAAGAAAGGTCGCTTCGGCTCGGGGCCCCGTGCGCGCCACACACGTACCCACAAAAGAGCTGTGGACCCCCTGGGGGGGGGGGATCAAATGTTTGTAAAGTCTATAGGACTTAACTATGGGGTCATCAGTCCCTAAACTTACAAACTACTTATGAACTACTTACGAACTAGGACGGCACAAATATCCATGCCCGAGGGGGTATTCGAACCCCCGACCGTAGTGGCCGTGCAGACCGTGACTGGAGCGCCTTAGTCTCCTCGGCCACCGCGGCCGGTGACACTAGTTTTGACATGAATACTTTTCCTCGATCAGATATCACACGTGGTGCACCATGCCGCAAAATAATGTATTCTACTAGGAATTTTGCGATCTGTGGAGCTTCTGCAGTCGACACAGGTTTGGTAACAGCGTAGCGGGTGAGAGTGCAGAGTATTATCCATCGGTTATTGGTTGTCGACTTCGGGGTCGTACCTAAAAGTTAGATTGCAATCCGGTGAAATGGAGCTGCTGCAGGTGGAATTTGTACCAGACGCCATGGACGTAATTGCGGCACATTCTTCCGTCTTTGGCACTCCTTAAAGTGAGTATCATAGTGCCAGAAATATTGCCAGAGATACCTGCGTCTGATTCTGTCTAGGGTCTTCACGAATCCCATGTCACCAGATATTGGAGAATCGTGGAAATACTTGAGAAGAGGTGGATCAACCAGTAGCCATTTGCGACCCAGTGGATCGTAGTTGCTCTTATACAACGTCTTGTTTATAAGTTCAACCTCTCCTTTGGTCGGTTCTTCTTTCTCCAAGGCCTCTATTGCGTTTAATAATGCTGCTGCATCTTCCCTCTGTTCAGCTGTAATGTCACTTAACTCAGTGAAGGCTGGAATGTCATGCATACACTTGTGTTCCGCTAATGGATTCCTCGAAAGGCAGTCTGTGTCATTGTGTTTGCGCCCGTTTTTGAATACCACTTTGACGTCGAACTCTTGGGGTCTTAGTGCCCATCTTGCTAGTCGACCTGATGGATCCTTGAAATTGGTCAGCCAACATAATGGTCGTCTGTCACGACGGTGAATGGCTAGCCAAATAAATACGGCCGGAACTTGTTCATAGCCCAGATATCGGCTAGACATTCCTTCTCTGTTGTAGAGTAGATTATCTCGGACTTTGAGATAATCTTTAATGCATAGGCTCTCTCTTTTCAGCACCTTCCTGAATTTATACGAGCACTACCCATAACCGCCACCGTCTGTCTGAAGTTCGGTTTCCACATTCTCGTCGTAAAAGCCTAGAACTGGTGCGGAAGTTAGAGCCTCCTTAAGTGCCTGGTAAACTCTTTCTTTCGTCTCATCCCAGTAAAAGTTGGCGTCTCCTTGCAGAAGCTCTTCCAATGAACGTGCCTAGTATGAGCAAAGCCCGAGGAAACTTCTCACATCAAGGATGTGCTGACGAGTTGGAAATGCTGTAACTGCCCTTACGTTATCTGGTTCAGAACGGACAGCAGCTCCATTGACTAGGTACCCCAGGATTTTTATCTCTTTGGCGACGAAGAGGCACTTCTTTCGGTTGAGGTGGGGTCCTGCTGCCTGAACACACTTCAACACAGTTGAATGGCGGCTTAGATGTTCTGCAAATGTCCTTGAGAAAACGACTATGTGATCTAGATAACAAAAACTTATCGTCCACTTAAGGTCTCGAAGTAAGTTGTCCATCATGTCTTCGAACGTGGGCGGGGCATTACATAGTCCAAACGGCATGACTCAAATGTTCAAATGTTTGTAGAGTCTATGGGACTTAACTAGGGGGTCATCAGTCCCTAAACTTACAAACTACGTATGAACTACTTACAAATAAGGACGGCACAAATATCCATGCCCGAGGGGGGATTCGAACCCCCGACCGTAGTGGCCGGGCAGACCGTGACTGGAGCGCCTCAGTCTCCTCGGCCACCGCGGCCGGCGGCATGACTCAATTCATAGAGAACGTCAGGTGTAATAGAAGCAGTCTCCTCTGTCAGCTTCGTCAACCTCGATTTGCCAGTGACCTGTCTGCATGTCCATTTTTGAGAAATATATAGCTCCTTTCAAACAGTCTAAGAAGTCGTCAATTCGCGGCAATGGGTAGACATCTTTCTTTGTGATTTTGTTCAGGCCGCGGGGGAGTAGCCGAGCGGTCTAAAGCGTCTCGCTGCGGAGCGCGCGGTTGCTCGCCGTGGAGGTTCGAGTCCTCCCTGGGGTGTGTGTGTGTGTGTGTGTGTGTGTGTGTGTGTGTGTGTGTGTGTGTGTGTGTTAGGTTAGTTTACCTTAGTTTAAGTAGTTTGTAAGCTACGGACTGATGACCACGCAGTTTGGTCCGATAGAATTACAAACATTTGAACATTTTTTTTTCTTTTTATTTTGTTCATACGCCGATAGTCGACAGAGAAACGCCACGTGCCTTCTTCCTTTCAAGCCCAATAGAGTGGGTAACAGCAGAGCATAAGACTTTGTCGATAACATGGAGCTCACCATGGACTGGTTCAGCTGTCCCAATGCACATTCCTTTAGGAATAAGTTGCGATTGCTAGTGAAAATTAGTGATCCAAAGTTCTCCTCGACCACCTGTAATACTCATGATAGCTGCTGGTGTGTATATTTCCTTCGTTATACTCATTAGCCTTTTGCGATCGACAAACACTTCATAGTTCAGCAGGTCAACTTGGATATTGACTGCAACTCTTATTGTTAACGGCGGGACTCAACATTCTTGACAGAAAATAACCTAGTAGGGGAGTTCATGTTACATGTACTCCATTTGTAGGTCAGATCTTCCACAGCCAATGACGGCCTGGGATGCCTGAAGGAAGTCCCATCCAAGGATGGCGTTATGGCTACATTCTGTTAAAACGAACAAATTCAAACGGATGCGTCCTGAAGTTAATAGTTATTCTTGCGACACATGTTCTTGCCGGCGGGACGTATTTTGCATTTGCAACCTTCAGTTGCTCTTGTATCACAGAATATTATCTTCTTTAGTTTGCAGCTGTAGTCATTCGACAGTACAGAGACGGAAACGGAAACTCCTGAATCAACTAGTGCCCGGACAGGTCGGCCGTCGATGATGTCAATGAGATTTCCCGACATCTTTGTTACTGCTGTCCATGGAGGATTTTCATCTGCGGCGGCCTCGCCTCCATAGATGGTCGCCTCGCCTAGTTTTCCTGAACACAGCAGCTAGGCTAGCGGCTATTATCTCTATAAGGCGACAGCGAACGGCGGCGGCGTGTAGGAGAGCGACCACGCTCAGGATATGGCGACGGGCTTCGCCCAATAGGTCGACAGTAATCTTCTGCAGTTAACTGCCGTTGAAAGGACTGCTCCGATGTTTGGCGTCTTGCGGCATAATAATTGTCAAATACTTAACTTCTCTCCCTACAGTATCGTACGACATGTCCAGGAAGCCCACAGTGGAAACACAATGGCGTGTTGTCTTCTGTCCTCCAAATATCTGTCCTCCTGCGAGGCGTGATAGTTGCTGGATGATTTGGTTGTGGACTCTTCGGTTAGTTTCTAGGCTGTCCGTTGACGGCTGCGGCGTAACTCAAAGTAGGGCGGGACCATTCATCACGTTGGGTGCGACTGGCGCTAATGTTTGCAATACCTCTTCCTCGGCGGCGTTGGCTCCTTCATGACATACAGGAGCGACATCCATGGTCGTAATCTGGTACTCGCTTGGTCTAACAGTCCCGGCTGCCATAAACTTTTAATTCTTCTCTCACTATTTGTCATATGAGAGAAGCAAAGTCATTGGTCTTCTACAACGACCATAGGGACAACATTCGGGAGTCTGTCGTATTTCTTTCGTCCAACCCTCCTCTGTTGCATCTCTTCAATTTTCTGACACCATTGGAAAAACTCTTGTGTCGCTGAAACATCTTTTAACAGAAGAGATCGATATGTCTCCTGCAATGCCTTTCATCAGGTGTGAAATTTTATCGGCCTCAGTCAGAGCCAAAACAGTATAAACGACTGTAGTAATTAGCTTTTCTGTTTCCTCCAGATTGGAACCATGGTTCTTCACTTCGCATCCAGTTTCCGTGGCTGTTTCGCTCTCGGCGTAAAGCGTTTATGTCGGTATGTAAGCGACAGTTTTAAGTTTCTTTCCTACGCGCCCTGTACTCTGTTGCTTCCATCTCGCCTGCGTCTCCGCTCTCCCTGCCCACTAAGAATCCTTCCAGATCCTAGAACGCCACGCCGTCCGCCTCGCTTACCGTATCTGCCTCCCAACCTTTACGACTTTATTCCCTTTCCTCGCCTTTTCAAGTTCCTAGACCACCTCCGCCTCCGCTATTTATCCCGTAAAATAGAATCCCGCGAACCGGTCGTCTCGCACGCTCTTGCTGCATCCTGGGCCTGTGCCACGCCGATACCTTCTTATCCCTCATTGCCTTCACCTCCACACCCTCCACGTGCTCTCCGAGGGTAACTTCCGTCAACTCCCTCTCTTAGATGAGGTCATCCGTGCCGACATCTACCCCTCATCTCAACCTTAGTCCATCTCCGTATTTGTACGTCTCCCTTCCTCCCTCTCCCATCCCTGTCCCCTCACTCGCTTGGCTCTCCTCTCCCAGCTTCCCCCTATGGCGAGTCCTTGCGCCTTCCCCTTCCCCCTCCCTCTCCCCCTCCCCTCCCGTCCTTCTCCGCCGTGCTTCCCCTTCCTCCCCTTTTCTCACTGCGGGGCCCCAGTGTCGACCTATTTTCACAGAGAGCCATTTAGTGTTGTGCCAGTGTTTGTGCTACACACTCGAGTGGTTCAAAGAATGTTCAAATGTTTGTATAGCTTAAGGGACTTAACTACGGGGTCATCAGTCCCTAAACTTACAAACTACTTATCAACTGACTAATTCTAAGGACGGCACAAATATCCATGCCCGAGGGGGGATTCGAACCCCCGACCGTAGTGGCCGTGCAGACCGTGACTGGAGCGCCTCAGTCCCCTCGGGACCGCGGCCGGCGCTCAAGTGGTGTTTTAATACTTCGGCAGCCGCCGATCAGCCCGAATATTGGACTTGCCATGTGTTTTTAATTCTGTGTTTCGCTGACGTCCTGTTTGTGTCATCAAGTGCTATTTTACTCACCATGGCTTTTATTATTCTACGTATGTGTGTTTTTACCACCGTGACTCTTTGTGCGTTTTTCAATTCTCCTTGTCTCTTAATTGTCCTTTTTTTCGCCTTCATTTTGTTAATTCTACTTTTATTTTCTCCTTTAATACTATGTTCCTATTGTACCAATTTGTACTTCTCTCGGCTGCAGAGCAGCGATGAAGGTTTTGCCAGCCTGCCCCACTTGGGGCGTAAGATCCAAATACTAGGCGCGTTCAGAAAGTAAGTTCCGTTTGGTTATATAAAACGAACGCGTACAGATACAGAAAAAATATTGATTGTACAAAAATCTACAACTGTTAAACTACTTTTCTACATAGCTTCCGAAATTTTGTAGGCAATTGTCATACCATGGCACAACGTTTTATGTGCCTTTTTCGAAGAATGTTGCCGCCTGTGTACTCAACCATGTGGTAACATGTTCTTTCAGCTCGTAATCATCGTTGAAGTGTTGTCCACCAAGGACAGATTTTAGGTGTAAGAACAGGATTACTGTCAAAAGATTTTTTTTCACGATAATGCCTGACCTCACACACCGAATGTGACCAAACAATTCTTATGGAAATTTCAATGTGACCTGTTTGATCATCCTCCATACAGCTCGAACCTCTCTCCTAGCGACTCATCTCTTCTTATACCTAAAATCTGTCCTTGGTGGTCAACACTTCCACGATGATAAAGAGCTGTCACCACATGGTTGACTACACAGGCGGCAACCTTCTGTGAAGGATGCGTGCAAAAACTTGTGTCACGCTATGACAAGTGCCTACAAAATTTCGGCAGTTAGGTGGAAAAGTAGTTTAAACGTTGTAGAATTTTGTGCAATAAAAATTTGTTCTGTATCTGTGTGCAATTTCATTTTATTACCAAACGGAACTTACTTTCTGGACGCGCCTCGTAAATAAATAAAAATATTAAAATAAAAAATTGAAAGAAAAATTCTTTCCTCGAATTCAAGAGTAATATTGTACGCATTTGCGGACCCTAAACATGATGAAAATTCCTCTATTTACCATTCTCTATCGATCCCATGTATTTTCAATCGATTGCTCATCATAACGTTTAGGGGTGATTTTCTCAATAAGGGGAAGGGGGGGCATTCCCCCCTGCGAAAAAGATGGAGTACTGGTTTTTATTTTCGACAGTGTATTTTGATTTCCTCTTTTCGAATATTTTCCAGGCCGTATTTTCCTCCCGTGTTCACATTCGAGAATGCCATACACTGCGCAATGAAATTTCTCCTCCACGAGAACAAGCGAATCAGAGAATCTTATTTTGCTTCCTGAATAGTGTGGTCTGGACGAGGACGAGGCAGGCAGCAGAGGCAGAGCATAGGTGCCTCGCCGTGTGAAGCGCGCTTTGCGATGTGACAGCAGAGGCGCCGTGCAGGGTATTAGCCGCCCGTCCCTTTGTCAGAGGCGAGCTTCCCCCCACCTCTGTGGCACCTCTGCCAGAGAGCGAACCATTCCAGTCATCCGGTATGCCTCGGGGGAAAAGAAAGTGGTATTCAGAGGAAGCAAAGCACACCAGTCGCCGTATTTTGTTTCTCTGTAAAACTCAGTTTTCACGCAAATAAATAAAAAACACTGTTTTGGAATTCTAACATGTTTTACGGTTATTGAGTCTTTCTAATTCGATTTTGTGGATTATATTTGGTAAGAAAAGAATGTAAACGAATGTCTACTGAATGAAAAACACCGGGAGTCATCAGCAGATGATATAGACTACAAGTTTTTTTAGTCTATGATCCCTGATTTCAGGAAACAGTGTTAGAGGAGTAAAAGAAATAAAATTCCTTTTACCTCTGAATCAGCAGGTGTACGAAGCCAAGAAGGATACGGCGGAATTTTTCCTGTCATCAGGGAATCCGTTTCAAACACACTGAACACCCCTATGTAGAGTGCACCATGGATTATTTCCTTTCAAATGTTCAAATGTTTGTAGAGCTTATGGGACTTAACTACGGGGTCATCCGTCCCTAAAATTACAAACTACTTATGAACTAGCTAATACTAAGGACGGCACATAAGGGTGTTTCACGAAGTGTGTTTGCCTCTGTAACTTATAAAATAATAGGTGACGGGAAATTTTAATGCGGTAGGTCAAAAAAAGAAATGTTACACTTTCTGCGGAGCTATGAACATAGTTTATTGTATCGTTTTCCAAAGAGATACAGCACAAAGATATAATTTTTTAAATGGAACAATAGTTTTTGCTATCGTGTATTGGATTCGTGTAAACCAGCTGCGTCCAAATCAATTCAAACTACATTCCTATCACTGTTAGTTTGGGAGCTACAACCTTTCAAAGTTCCGGGGACGGAGGCTGCGATAGCGTAGCTAACTGGCCGAGTGGCTATCCCCTAGGGCACGGCCCACTGTCTCACGACCACCAGCCAGTTAGCTACGCTGTCGTAGCCTCCGCCCACTAAACTTTGAAGGGTTGTAGCTCCCAAACTAACAGTGATAGGAATGTAGTTTAAATTGATTTAGACGCAGCTGGTTTCAACGAATCCAATGCACGGAAGAAAAAACTATTGTTCCATTCAAAAAATTATATCTTTGTGCTGTAACTCTTTGGAAAATGATACAATAAACTATGTTCATAGCTCCGCAGAAAGTGTAACATTTCTTTTTTTGACCTACCGCATTAAAATTTCCCGTCACCTATTATTTTATAAGTTACAGAGGCGAACACACTTAGTGAAACACCCTGTATATCCATGCCCGAGGGGGGGGGGAATCCGAACCCCCGACCGTAGTGGCCGTGCAGACCGTGACTGGCGCGCCGCAGTCCCCTCGGCCACTGCGGCCGGCGGATGATTTCCGATCTATCTTCAAGCTTAGTAACATTTCTTGTGACTGCTCCTCAAACAGCACTTTATTCTTATCCGCGAAACTGAACAGTTTTAGAAATACCACCCCAGCTTTATAATTACTAACGAACAGTGTGGATGTTATTAAGAATTACAGTTACAAATGGTTACAGAGACATCACAGAAATGCAGTGTAATAAAATACTAGAAGAACCAGAACAGCCGTTACAAAAGAGGAAGGAAAAAAGCAGGCGCCAATAAAATGTTACTGGAAACCATGATCACCATGGAATAGAGAGCTAAGGAAAGTGACTGTCAGGCAGGAATGCGGTTTTGGGTGTCTTGTCGCGGATTGCGCTCCGGCGGGAGTAGCCGAGCTGTCTTGAGGGCCACGTTACGGATCGCGTGCCGCGGTGGAGTAGCCGAGCGGTCTAAAGCGTCTCGCTGCGGAGCGCGCGGTTGCTCGCCGTGGACGTTAGAGTCCTCCCTGGGGCATGGGTGTGTTTCTGTCCTTACGTTAATTTACCTAGGTTTAAGTAGTTCGTAAGCTACGGACTGATGACCACGCAGTTTGGTCCGATAGATTTACAAATATTTGAACATTTGAACGGATCGCGTGGCCTCCCGCGTCGCGGGGACGAATCCTCCCTCGGGAATGGATGTGTGTTGTCCTTAGATTAGTTTAACTTAGTTTAATCGTAAGTCTAGGGACTGATGACCAATGTAGTTCGGTCCCATACGAATTACAAACATATGAACATTTTAAACGGATTGCGGATCCGCTCCCCGTCGGAAGTTTGAGTCATCCCTCGGGTATGGGTGTGTATATTGTTCTTAACATAAGTTAGTTTAAGGAAGTCTAGGGATCGGTGACTTCAGCAGTTTGGCTACTTAGGATTAAAATACGTCTAATACGAGGCGTGTGCAGAAATTAAGTTCAGTTTGGTAATAAAATGAAATTGTTCACAGATACAGAAGAAATTTTTATTGCACAGAATTCTACAACTCAAACTACTTTTTGTAGGCACTTTCATAGCATGCCGTAAGTTTTTGCATGCATCCTTCACAGAAGGTTGCCGCCTGTGTATTCAACCATGTGGTAACAGCTCTTTATCATCGTTGAAGTGTTGACCACCAAGGAAAGACTTGAGATGTAAGAACAGATGTCATCAATCGCGTGAACCAGTTCTTCTGTAACCGAATCACCGACCTGATTTCACAGGCGGCGGGATTTTCAATCAACGCCGACATTTCAAACAAGCACAAACCGTACGTAACTGACAGCGATCTCCAAATGGCGCACGTTCTTCTCCTTGATACACATCGTTTCCAGCGCATGTGCGGAACTGCAGTCTCAGCGCTGCAGCGGAGATAAATTTAAATGGAACTTAGTTTCTGGACGCGCCTCGTATATAACAATGTTTGTCTTTTTGTTCGTACTTCATGCACGCCCATACCGTACACCCGATTGCGATAAAACTTTGTCAAGTCACTGCTTGCACTCGCGCGAAGGTTAGAGGCATACTAAAATTAATTTCTTGTGGTGCATGGCGGAGGGTGCTTTGCAAATAATTGGTTTCTTACGCCTTAACGCTGAAATGGCTGGAAGGATATGAATGAAATTTGAAACAGAGGTAGCTTATACCCTGATTAATTCATGGGCTACCTTACGTGAAACACCTTATGTTGCGTGGCGGAGGGTACCTTACAGTGGTCTAACAAAAGTGGTACAAAGCTGTACCTCTCAACTATATCTACGGCTTTCTAAAATTATTGTTAATATTCTTTGACATACGTGTACACCTATGCTAGCGCTACCTATCTGCCTTGTTCACTCACAGTCGGCTTTACACGCCAAAGCTGCCTGTAACGCTGCATCTAGATATACACATGCATTTACCAGTTCTAATTTACCTTCACTTGCGCTGTTTGTTTAGCTTTATACCAGTATTCTATGTAAGTACGATCATTTTGTCGTTATTGTTTTTGTTATCTATGCTTCTACCTCAGTTACAGCTTACGTATACTTAAATTTTGTTTGTAAAATCATTCCACAGTTGGTATCCTTTTTTCTTCATATGATGGAGAACCGAAACGCGTCATACCCAATAAAAAAAATTCTGTGACCAAGACTTTGGTACATATTTAATAAGTGCCAGTACTGAATGGTCGCCTGCCTCAAATATGGATGTTTTGAATCAATTATACTATATCTATAAAGCAAATATATGTCAAAAGCCTGTCAGGTGTCACTGAGGAAAAACGTGTTTCAGACCATATCTGAAACAAAGGAGAAATATGTAAGTCAATTACCAATATAATCGTTCTCTTATGAGTCGAAATTTCGACACAGCATTTGTAAACAATCCTTATACTTTTAGTACTCGTGCATTTAACTCTGATGGAGTTTGTTGAAATACACAAAAGTAGAAGAAATTCACATTTATGATTTATTATGTCAGATGTATAAATTTTCCTTGAATTGTTGAATATTGTACGGGATGGTAGTATATATTACAATAAAATTCCATATAACATCAGGGTACATAAACAGTACAGAGTTGAAGCTGTTGGTATATAATCCAAACAAACATATCAGCCGGCCGCGGAGGCCGAGGCGCTCCAGTCACGGTATGCACGGCCACTACGGTCGGGGGTTCGAATCCCCCTCGGGCATGGATATTTGTGCCGTCCTTAGTATTATCTAGTTTGAAAGTAGTTTGTAAGTTTAGGGACTGATGACCCCGTAGTTAAGTCCAGTAGACTCTACAAACATTTTTGAAACTTAAAGGCAAAATATTACATTATCATTTTATTTTCTCCTCGGTTTCTGGTAGAACATAATACTCAAGTAAAAGCACATAAAATTGTGTGTTCTAAGAGTTTATATAGTTCATATAGTTCATCGGTTTTCGGCTTATAAGGCAATCTTAAAAATTTAAAATCTAAACTCTAGAGGATAGCTTCTAAACCCTGAAACAAAGGATATGCAGGGTGGTTCAAAAAATCGTTTACAAGCTTTGAGGACATGTTGATGGGAGTGAATACACAATATTCTGACGACGAAAACATCTCCAGAAAGTTCATCCGAAGACGCTAAGGGCACTTCATCTTTTGCTCAGTGAAATGAATCCTAAAATAAGCTATTTGCCTTCGATACATTAGATGGAGCTAGGGCTATGCGGGAATGGCCGCGTGGTTTTTTGCGCCATACTGTGGATTGCGCGGCCGCTCCTCGTCGGAAGATCAAGTCCTCTTAGTCTTTCCTCGGGCATGGGTGCACGAGCTGTGGTTAGTGTAAATGTAAGTAGTGTGTAAGTCTAGGAGCCGATGCCTCCAGCAGGTGGTCCCTTACCGTTTACTAGTACTTTAACCTCAAGGAGGTAGTATGGAAAAAAGAAGAAAAATATACTAATCAAGGGCTCTAAAATGCATACTTTAAGAGCTATGAACAATTAACCGGAAAACGAGGTGTGTTTCACGGTATCTGAGATCTCTTAAGAAAGGAAGGTTAAGGTTTAATGTACCGTCGACAGCGGGCCATTACAGACCAATCACAAGTGCGTACTCTTTTGATAAGGAAGGGGAAGGAAATCGACTGTGCTCTCTAAAAGAAATCACCCCAGAATTTACCTAGGGAGATTTAGGGTAAAAGCGGGAAACCTCAACATGGATTGTTGGAGGCGGATATGAACCGCCGTCCTTCCGAATGCTGTTCCAGTGTACGAACTACTGCGCCACGTCGCATCGTCATAGCCCTTTAAGTATGCATGAAGGATGACATTGTAGAGGGAGGTGAGTTTTTTTCTCTTTTTGTGGTTTTAGGGCGCACAACTCCTATGGTCATTAGCGCCCAGACAAGAACTTAGATTCACTAGATCTCAAAAAATTTGGTGACTGTCAGAGAATCAAGAAAAGGCTAAAAACGAAAGATAAAAGACAATTAAAAGGGTTAAATATCCTTCGATAAGTTGGCCAATTTGATAAAACGCAAAACTCGAACCGCTGCTCGTGTGTCATCAGCTAAAATTTCCTCCAGAGTAGACGGAAAGTGAAGGGCTACCCGCAGATGATTAAAAATAACGCAAGTCAGTAAAACATGTCCCACTGTCAGCAGTGCACCGCAGGAGCACAGCGGTGCAAAGTCGGCGGGTAGCAAGTGACGGTGGCTGAAACGGCAGTGACCGATCCGCAACCGGGCCAGGATGACCTCCTCCCGCCGAGAGGGGCGTGAGGAGCTCCTCCAAGCGGTCGGGATCGGTTTTACAGCTCGCAATTTATTGTTGTACAGTGAAAGCCACACACTGTGCCATGACGACACGATTCTCCGGTGAAGAGCCCGTTGAACATCGTCAGATGGGACGCAAAAACGCAAAAGATAGCCATGCGAAGCAAAAGAGATGCGGCCTTGGCTGCTATGTCGGCGGTCTCATTTCCGGGCACTCCCACGTGGCCAGGGACCCACAGGAAAGAAACGTGACAGCTGTCATCAGCTAGCAACTGGATGGAGCGTTGGATCCGATACACGAGAGGATGGTTCGAGAAAGGGTCCTTACGACTCTGCAGGGCACTAAGGGAGTCCGAACATATGGCATAGAAAGGTTGGCGGTGGCGGCAGGTGTACAAAACGGCCTGGTGGAGGGCAAAAAGCTCAGCCGTGAATTTCGAGCACCGGTCAGGGAGCTTGTATTGGAAACGGTTGTCCCCGACGACGAAGGCAGATCCGACACCGGCAGTGCTCTTTGAACCAACAGTGTAAAGAAATATGGCATTATCGAACCGCGAACGGAGTTCGACAAGCCTCGAGCGGTATACCAAATCCGGAGTGCTCTCCTTGGGGAGCGAACTAAGTTCGAGGTGAGTGTGAACCGGGGCCTTATGCCATGGTGGCAATGGGCTTTCGCTCAACCGAAAGGTGGAAGGAAGGGTAAAATCGAGCCGCTGTAGTAGGCGGCGAAACCGAACTCTAGGTGGAAGCAAGGCAATCGCAGACAACTGATATTGGCGATCGAGTGAGTCGTCAAAAAATAATCGGTAAGATGGATGGTTGGGCATCGACCGCAGGCGGCATGCGTACCGAGACAAAAGTATGTCACGCCGAGTGGTCAAGGGTAATACAGCAGCCTCGGCATACAGACTTTCAACAGGGCTAGTATAAAATGCACCGGTCGCCAGACGTAATCCCCGATGGTGGATAGAGTTGAGACGGCGGTGAATCGACGGCCGCGCTGAGGAGTATACAAGGCTTCCGTAGTCGAGCTTCGACTGAACAATGGCCTGGTAAAGGTGAAGCAGGACGGTACGGTCCGCTCCCCATGACGTGCCACTGAGGACACGAAGGACGTTAAGGGATCGGGCACAACGGGCAGCCAGGTAGGACACGTGCATGGACCAGCAAAGTTTACGATCCAACATGAGTCCCAAGAATTTCGTAGTCTCCACGAAAGGGAGAGCAACAGGGCCGAGATGTAGAGAGGGTGGAAGAAATTCCTTGTATCTCCAGAAGTTTATACACACAGTTTTCTCAGTGGAGAATCGGAAGCCGTTTGCGATGCTCCAGGAATGTAGACGGTCAAGACAGCGTTGAAGAGAACGCGCCAAGAGACACGTCCGCTGGGCGCTACAATAAATTGCGAAATCGTCAACAAAAAGAGATCCGGAGACGTCGGCTGAAAGGCAATCTACGATCGGATTGATTGCAATGGCAAAGAGCACCACACTCAAGACGGAGCCCTGTGGACCCCATTCTCCTGGCAAAAGGTATCTGACAAAACAGAGCCCACCCGTACCCGTAACTTGCGATCCGCCAAAAACGCTTGAATGAAAAGAGGGAGGCGGCCCCGAAGGCCCCATGTGTGCAATGTGCGGAGAATGCCCGCTCTCCAACAGGTATCTTATGCCTTCTCCAAGTCGAAGACTACTGTTTGACGCTTCTTTAGAAAGTTGTTCATTATGACGGTCGACAACGTAACGAGGTGATCAGCAGCAGAGCGGTGTCGACGAAAATCGCATTGGATATTAGTCAGGAGGCGGCGAGATTCGAGGAGCCAGACCAACCGAGCGTTAACCATGCGTTCCATCACCTTACAGACGCGGCTCGTCAGAGAAATGGGGCGATAACTGGAAGGAAGGTGTTTGTCCTTCCCTGGCTTGGGGATGGGGACAACAATGGCTTCACGCCAACTTGTGGGAACATGACCTTCAGTCCATATGCGATTATAGGTACTAAGAAGAAAGCACTTGCCCGCAGGAGAGAGGTTCTTCAGCATCTCAATATGAATGGAATCGGGCCCGGGAGCAGAAGACCGGGACAGGGCGAGAGCACGATCTAGCTCCTGCATGGTGAAGGCGACGTTACAATTTTCACGATTAAAAGAGCGGAAAGAAGGCGGCCGTGCCTCCTCTACCTGTTTGCGAGGGAGAAAGGCAGGGTGGTAATGGGCAGAGCTCGAAACCTCCGCAAGGAAACGACCCAATGCGTTTGAAACATCAGCTGGGTCCACGAGGACTGCGTTCTCCACGGTCAGGCCAGGAATCGGGGAGTGGACCTTGATGCCGGACAAACGGCGGAGGCCACCCCAGACAACTGTGGAGGGAGTAAAACGGTTAAAAGAACTAGTAAAAGCAGTCCAGCAAGCTTTCTTGCTGTCGTTTATGATACGACGGCACTGCGCTCTCATACGTTTGTAATTGATGCAATTCTCCAAAGTTGGGTGGCGGCGGAAGGTGCGTAAAGCACGGAGCCGGGCTCGAAGCGCGTCGCGGCAGGCTGCAGTCCACCAAGGGACCTGGACACGACGTGGAGAAGAGGATGTACGAGGTATGGAACGTTCAGCAGCAGTGAGAATAACCTCTGTGAGGTATTCGACCTGACTGTCACAGTTGGGAAAATTCTGATTGTGAAAAACAGCCATGGAAGAATAAAGCCCCCAGTCGGCTTTAGAAACGTTCCAACTGGTGGGGCGTGGAGACGGGGAATGATGTAGGAAGTGGATGATACAAGGGAAATGGTCACTCGAGTACGTGTCAGAAAGTGCATACCACTCAAACCGACCGGCAAGCTGAGGAGTGCATATGGCGAGGTCTATATGGGAATAAGTGTGTGTTGTGTCAGAAAGGAAGGTCGGTGCACCGGTGTTGAGGCAGACAAGATCGAGGTGGTGTAGAATGTCCACCAAAAGGGAGCCTCTCGGACAAGGTGCCGGAGAGCCCCATAGGGGGTGGTGGGCATTAAAGTCGCCTACCAACACGAAAGGTGAAGGGAGCTGGTCAACAAGGTTTAGCACATCTGCCCTAGTAAGGGCAGATGACGATGGCGAATATATATTACAGAGGGAGAAGGTAAATGTGGATAAGGTGATGCGGACGGCAACTGCCTGTAGGTGAGTGTGCAAGGAAATGGGATGGAAATAGACGTCGTCTCGAAGGAGCATCAGAACCCCTCCATGGGCTGGGACACCTTCCACGGGTGGCAGGTCGAACCGCACAGAGGTGTAGTGTGGAAAGTCTGCACGATCACGTGGACGCAACTTAGTTTCCTGGAGGCAGACTAGAAGCGGGCAGTGCAATCGAAGGAGTAATTTTAACTCCTCCCGATTAGAACGAATGCCGCGAATGTTCCATTGAAGGAGCGCCATGATAAAAATGAGAGAAGAAATAAGGGTAAAAACCAAGTAGCGAGCGGGGTCACCTCGACGGCCGCTGAAGACCGGATTTCGAGGGAGCACTGCTATCGCTGTCCAGGGGCAAAGGGTCGTGGTCCATAGGTTCGACCGACGCGCCTGCCACCTCCCTGAGTTGATCAGGAGGGGCAGCTTCCACCGCCGGTAAAGGGCCGGGCGCCCGGCAAATGGAGCGTCCCGGTGAAACAGAAGACGGCCGAGGCCGGCAACTGTTGGGCGGCGCGACAGATGGGTCACGCCTCGGCGGGGAAGGAGAGGAACTCTTTTTCTTGTCAGCTCTTCTGGAAGAGTGACGGCGGGAAGAGGCAGTTGACGGTTGGCAAGCCTGAGAACGCAGAAAATCTGCACGGACGGGTTCCTTTTTCAAGGTCCGGCCATCTTGTTTAGGTGCCCGCGGTTTACTAGATGTTGACGAAGACTGTACCTTAGAAGCAGCAGGAGGAAGCGGGGACGTGGAACGGGCAATCTTCGGGCTGGCGGATCGCACAACTGTGTCAGCGAAAGTGAAATCACATGTCTGGGTACTGGAATCTTTGGTAGGTCGAGGTGAGGTGAGTACCTTACTGTATGTACCCGCTGGGAGGACAGTTGGCTTTCGACTCGCCAACAACTTACGAGCGGCAGATGTCGATACCTTCTCCGTAACCCGAATTTGCTGAATGATTTTTTCATCCTTATATACAGGGCAGTCGCGAGAGGAAGCCGCATGGTCGCCGTTGCAGTTAAGGCAGTGAGGGGACGGAGGTGGGCAATCCCCCTCATGGGCGTCCCTACCACAAGTGACACACTTTGCTGCATGTGGGCAATGTTCACGGGTATGGTTGTACCTGTGGCATTGGTAGCAGCGCGTTGGGTTTGGAATATAAGGGCGGACTGAGATAACTTCGTACCCTGCTTTGACCTTCGACGGGAGGTCAACTCTGTCGAATGTCAAAAACACAGTACGAGTCGGTGTCAGCTGGTTATCTACCTTTTTCATCACCCTGTGGACGGCTGTCACACCCTGATCGGACATATAGGACCGGATGTCGTCATCAGACAACCCGTCAAGGGATCTCGTAAAAACTACCCCACGTGACGAGTTGAGTGTGCGGTGCGCTTCTACTTTGACTGGAAACGTGTGCAATAACGTAGTCCGGATAAGTTTCTGGGCTTGGAAAGCACTGTCCACTTCCAGCAACAATGAGCCATTGCGCTGACGCGAACAGGTTTTAACAGGGCCAGCAATTGCATCAACACCTTTCTGTATAACGAAAGGATTGACAGAATTGAAGTCTTTTCCGTCGGTGCGCGACACAACAAGAAATTTCGGCAAATTAGGCAGAGTCTTCTTTTGCTGAGGCGAGTCTATCTTACGTTTCTGGGTCAATGTCAGTGAAGAAGAGAAGGAAGTCATTGCGGAAGTGTCCCCCGTGATTACCGGCGTCTCCGATGGCGCGCTCCTTCCTAGTGGGGGCCCTCTCCGAGGGCTTACCCGCCTTAGGTGATTGTTCACACCTCAGGTCACACCTCCCGAGAACTGACGGAGGGACCAATTGGCATGTTCGGAAGGTACCAGCTCGGGTAATCACCCCTCCCTGGGCCTGGCCTTTACCAGGGGGTACGTACGTGCCCTACTTGTCTACCCGGGGCGGGGAATTACGCGTTACCCCGTCACCTGATACGCATGATAATGCGTGGGTCGGCCTTCAGACACGCACAGGGAGGAAAGAAGAAGAATAGAGGAAGTGAAGAGAAAGAAGGAAAGGTGTCTCAAACGCCGAGGCGGAGACTAATGAGGAGAAGAAGGCGAGGAGAGTACAAGGAGAGAAAGACAGAAAACAAAGGGTAAGAAAGGAAGGAACGAAGGAAGGAAAAACCATAACAAGAACCACCGTATCTCACGAAATATGCCCGTCTCCGGGCTAAGGCATAAACCGGGAGGGAAAGTGAAGCAGCCTGGGGCAGAAGAAAGGCTGCTCCGGCTCGGGACCCCGTGCGCGCCACACACGTACCCACAAAAGAACTGTGGGCCCCCTGGGGGGAGGGAGGTGAGATAGACGAGGGAGGGGCCATTCTTTAACATGACGGTATGTTAGTCGTGAGTGGACGGGGTTGTGTTGAGTTTCGTGTGAAATATACTGTCTGCGGTGATGTGTGTTAACGTCATTGAAAGGGAAGCGGCCCAAGTACTTTAAGCCATGAGCGACGGGCGGGACTGTTCGTGGGCGGTAGTGAAAAGGGAGTAATAAAAGTTTGAGTTATCTGGATAGTTAGGATATCAGACGGGGAGGAGGCAAAGTGGTTGGCTTTACCGAGATTGTCGGGAAGGTATGGTCATGGTGGAGGACAGGGAATTGGGGCCGCGGCGGATTAGCAGTGCGCATTGGGGTGCCGTGTTGTGGTGCGCAGCCGTTCGCCGTCGCGGGTTCGAGTCCCCCCTCGGGCATGGATGTTTGTTTTGTGTTGTTCTTAGGTTAGTTTACCTTAGTAGAAGTAGTTTGTAAGCTACGAACTAATAACCCAGTAGTTGAGTCCGATAGATTTAAGAACATTTGAAGAGAATTGGGGGGGGGGGGGCGGCTGTCTCACTACCAGTAAGGTAATGGAAGGCCTTCCAATATTTGGAGAAATATACGGGTAGGTGAGCATTGGGCCATGTACACTTATGTTGCCAGTCCAGACGTTTTTTCGTATTGAGACGACTGTGGATGTGTTCCTGTAGTTGCTGGTGGTGAAGAAGTGCATCCCAGTCATGTATCCAGAGAAAGGATTGCTAGAGTTGGGGTAATTCATGGATGATGAGGACTACCAGTTGGGAGGTGTTGGGGGGAGGTTGATGTGGCCAAAGAAGGTCTGCTGGAGGAAGGAGGTGCAATGTGATGTCTTCAGGAGTGTGGAAGGGGGGGGGGGTGGCGTGGCTTTTGACCTGCATGGGGATGGATTTCTAGTAGGCATTCCCATTGGTGCAGGGGTGATTGTCACGTTTTGGGGAAGGGATGGGATGCGGGGATTGGGGAGGTGGCAGACTAGGAATTTGATGAGAAGGATGAGTTATGGTAACTGCCAATATGATCAAGAACTTTAGCAGACACATGGTGTTAGAGGTGATGGTGAGGGGGGGGGGGGAAGAGAAGTCTGAGGATGAAGTGTTAATTACAACCGCGTTGTGTTGGGGATGGAAAAAGCCATCCAAATAATGTTGGGAGAGATGTTTATTGTTAGGAAGGAATCGGATATTGTTGCATTAGATCTTTTAGTGCTGCTACGCCATAGAGGGAAATTAATGGGGCATAGGGGAGGACTACAGGAAAGGAAAAAGGCCCAATCATTGATACGAAGGTGGGAGAAGGTGAATTGGGCCTAATTATGTGAGAAGGTTTCAAATATCTTCAGATATAAGATGGAATGGGTGTTAAGTTCTATATGATGGAGGGTGTATGGGCGTTGGAAGGAGTGAATGTTTTGGATGACAACAGTTACAAACTGAGTGATTCCCTTAGTGGTGGGGTGGGTTGGGGGAGTAATTGGGTGGTGGTGTAAATAACAGACGGGAATGGTCGGTTGAGGAGTGAGAGGAGTTAGGCCTTATATTTGTAGGAGTGGGTAGAATTGGCCTCACCACTGGTGTTACAGGAAGTGGGGCAGGCAGGTTGGCACATAGCAAGCAGTCCCACTACCTGAACTTGTGGGCACAGGTGGGGTTTTTGCAATTGGCCGTGAGGTACTGCTTGTAAATGGGGCTTCTCTGGCACCTGTAGGGTTGAGCAGGGTACCAGGAGGGGTCAATCTTATGTCAGCGTTAATACATGAATGACCCTCAGTGAGGACACAGTCTATGGACGTGACATCTTCAGTGATCACACGCATCAGGAAAGTCTCATTCCGTCATCTACGTATCCTTTTACACAGGGTTCTCATTCGGAATTGTCCTCTGTTGATCTGTTTGTTCACTCGTTTCTGGTTTTCACATAAGCCCGTGAGATTTGAAATCAAAATTCAAAAATCAAACGTTTTTAAATCTATCGGATTCAACTGCTGGGTTATTATTCCGTAACTTACAAACTACTTCGCCGGCCGCGGTGGCCGAGGTGACTGAGGCGCTCCAGTCACGATCTACACGGCCACTACGGTCGGGGGTTCGAATCCCCCCTCGGGCATGGATATTTGTGCCGTCTTTAGTATAAGGTAGTTGATAAGTAGTTTGTAAGTTTAGGGACTGATGACCCCGTAGTTAAGTCCCATAAGCTTAACAAACATTTGAACATTTTTTTTTGAACAAACTACTTCAATTTAGGTAAACTAACCTAAGGACAACACAAACACGCATACCCGAGTGGGGACTCTAATCCCAAACGGCGAACGGCCGCGCGCACCGCAGCATGACGCCCCAATGCGTACGGCTAATCCGCCGCGGCAATCAAGATTCAAATGTTTGTTAAGCTAATGGGACTTTACTGTGGGGTCATCATTCCCCAAACTTAAAAACTACGTATAAACTAACTTATGCTAAAGACAGCACAAACATCCATGCCCGATGGAGGATTGGAACCCCCGACGGGGAACAGCCTCGCGCGTCTGAGCATAGCGCCACAATGCTGTCGGCCACTCCGCCGCCGCTGACATTTGAAGGTTGTGTTTCAATTTGTACTTCTCTACCTACATTATTTCGTGACTAGCATATTCAAACGTATACGGATTTTTCGATCACCCTGCAACAAAAATAATTTATTCATATCACTAGACAGTATATTCCTTTAAAATAAAGTCCTAGAAATTCTATTTACGAAAATATATATCTTTTAGAGGGTATATGTTCTGTTATGTGATGAGTATATTTGTCAAGCAGTTAATGTACGATACAATATCGAACTGTGTACTAAGAATTACATCTGTGACCATTGGTCCGCAAAATACGGGTTTTTGGTGAAGTAATGGTTCGTTTTCACTCGCTACTGACTATTATGGAAGTAATTCCTTAGTATTGCTTTCTAAGTAATGGGTCTTTCCGTTTCTGTCTTGCTTCATTCACCTCTCTGCTTGCTGGTTCCAGCTGTGGAGTCCAGTTTTGTTGCTGATAGTATTTCAAATGTTCAAATGTTTGTAAAGCTTATGGGACTTTACTACGGGGTCATCAGTCCCTAAACTTACAAACTACTTACGAACTAGGACGGCACAAATATCCATGCCCTGGGGGGGGGGGGGGGGGAGATTCGAACCCCTGATCGTAGTGGCCGTGCTGATAGTATTTAGATCGGTGTGTGCAGAGCTATAGTACCACGATTTGTTGACTGACGTGTACATTGGCCTAAATGTGAATTATTTGTTTTTAACAACTAGAGAGTTTAGCACACTTCAGCCTCTAGTCAACCGCCATTAGTGAAAGAAAAGTAGAGTAACAAGTCGTACATTTGGCTTTGTGTTTGCTTCCCCAGATTAGCTCTGAGCTGGTAATGTAACGATGTATAAAGTGTGTGAGGGCTGTGTGCGGACGCAGGTGCTTGTCCGCGGCTCGCGAACAACTGAAGGCGCCTTTGGTTACGATCGGCCGCCTGAAGAAAGGGTCTGCACACTGTCGTGTCACGTCATCCGAAGTATCCAACACGCGTAGAGAAAATCGCAAAGCTGTCAAAAAGTGTGTATTTCCACAAAGAATTTTAACACCCTATCAAATTTTGATTACTTGTATTCATGATAGCTTTGCTCAAGTGACTGACAAGTCATCTATCTTTGGTATGTTCTACATTTTGAGGGAGGAGTAGACAACATGGCAGACCATTTCTAATTTTTAATTTTTATTTTTATTTTTTCATTTTATTAAAACAACAGTGTAAAGTCTGTACGCGGTGCCCAGCCTTCATTTGTTCTAGTCAGGAGAACCCTCTAGTGGTCAACGTCGTGTTACGTCAGTTTTGCTTGTTCATATCACACATTTAGCACTTTTGTCTGGGTGTGCACTTGTCATGTACCGCGGATGTAGCACTTCCTGGTCCTGGAGATGCCGTCTGTTTCCTGGTAAGCGGTTCATGTAGTATTCCTATCACACACTTAATAGTTTGTTTTTACGCAGTTTATTCTGACCACTTGCAGTGAGATTCTTGACCGTGGGTGGCAATTCTGACCGTAATCTGTTCTCGATTTTAGACTCACATTGCTGGTTTCTTCGTAATGGACAAATCGGAGATGTTATTTATTGTGAAAGTATTTTAGGAAGGCCTCTTGAAAGCTGGACGCTGTTTTCTAAATATCTTTTAATCATTTTGCTAGTAAGTACTTTCGGCACTCCTTTCAAAAAAATTTTAGGTAAAGGTCTTATACGTGGAGGCATAATACTCCGTACTTAATTACATCATATCTTACCTTAAAAAGACGTGTTTTGCTAATGTCTTTCAAGCGCCGTTACATTTAAGTTTCCAACTTTCCTTATATTGAAGTATAAATACAAAATCCGCCAAATAAGGTACATTTGGTTCCGACTGCCTGAATTGGAGGCTGCGCAATGCGATTTTCATTTGTTGCAAACCACGTGATTATGTCGTCAGCGAATCACAGCACACAGGAAGAGTATCGTGGTCAGCCAATGGCACAGTCGCCAATGGTAACCAAACACCGCCGCGGCAACATGCAAATAATTTTCGACGTTGGAAATTAAATATGCGTTATTTTTTTTGTACGCGAAACCGCGCAATGTATACAAGATGTGAAAATTAACTTGTTAACATGTTTCAATTATTTTATTTTCGAAATCACTTGATTACACTTTCAGGCAGACGATAAAATAAATAAAACATGCTATACCGGCTCTATGGTTGACAGATTCTTGTATGTACGTACCCTTGTCTGATCAGTAAAAGGAATTGGCCTCGTAAAATGAAGATGTAGAATCACTTTATCCTGTCAATTATATAGTACTATAGCATCTTTTATTTATTTCATATGCACGAAAGAGTAATTCCAAATCTTCATTTTACGAGGCCAATTACTGTTACTGATCGGACAAGGGTACATACAAGAACCTGTCAACCATAGAGCAGGTTTTATCGTCTGTCTGAAAGTGTAATCAAGTGATTTCGAAAATCACGTGTTAACATGAAGTTTCAGTTATTTTAATTTTCACATCTTGTAAACATTACCGTATATTTAAATTCCAACGTCAAAAATTCTTATTTGCATGTTGCGCCGTGGTAAGGTTTGGTTACCATTGGCTGACGACGATACTGTTCTTTGTGCTGTGATTCGCTAGCCACATAATCACGTGGTCTGCAACAAATGAACATCGCGTTGCGCAGCCTCCAATTAAGGCGATCGGAAACAAATGTGCCGTATTTGGTGGATTTTGTATTTATATTTCAATATTACGAAAGTTGGCAGCTTAAATGTAACGGCGCTTGAAAGACATTTGCAAAACATGTATTTTAAGGAAAGGTATGTATGCCAACACGTATAAAACGTTTACCAAATTTTAAACTGTTTTTTAAATAATGTTATCAAATATTTACAAAATTCTTACTTATTGGTACTTTTAGATACTCCAGTTATTAGTTGAGGTATTTCCTATTCACAGATATCACCTGAAGATGCATCTATACTGATGTGAAACTGGTTGTGTCGAAATATACACGTTTTAACAGCTTTGCGATTTTCTCTACACATCTCCCCCAGGACTTTATATTACTGAAGTTAACTTTTAATTTTTAGATTTTGTGGTGTTTGTGTATTGAAGTTTTATCAACATTTAAGCTGTGGTTGCCCTTTTCAAAAAATTATTTGTAACAGACGCGTAGTAACTGACTGTGCCCTGGACCCCAGTACTCTGCCTACGTGTTTGAGGCATAACCTATGTGGCGTGATAAGACGGCGCGAGGGCCGCCTCCTGGCGGCGGAGAACCTCGCCTGTGACACCTCAGGTGCCGCTGGTTTCGTACTCAGGCTCTACTGCCGAGTGCCGAGGAACCTTCCGCTTGTAACTCTTGCTGTTCATTCGCCCTAACCACGTGGTGAGTAGAGGCTGTTAACATTTGCGTCGCTCCAGGCGGAGGATCAATGTAGGAGCTATAATGAACAGGCGGCTGTCTCAAGTGGGTTCGCAACTTTTTATTAATAAATTTCAGAGGCTCACGTCATGACCTGCAAAAATGTCAATTTAAGCAAGAGAAGCAACCTTTACCTGCAACCTAAACGTTTGCCACGTTTCGCTATATAGGAATGTCACTAATTCTCTCCATCTTACATCTACATGGGATACTTTGCAAATCACATTTAAGTGTCTGGCAGAGGGGAGGGTTCGTCGAACCACCGTTATACTATTTATCTCCCATTCCATTCATTTTCGTAACGCTGTCTCCCCTGTATCGTGACAATATGAAACGAGCTGCCCTTCATTGGACTCTTTCGATGTCCTCCGTCAAATCCACCTGATAAGGATCTCTCATTGGGCAGCAATACTCCCAAAAATGGACGGATAAGCGTAGTGTATGCAGAAATTTTGTAGTTCTGTTGCATCTTTTAAGGGTTCTGCCAAAAACACGCAGTCTCTGGTTCGCCTTTCCCACGACATTATCTACGTGTTCTTTCCAGTTTAAGTCTGAAGTAATAGTAATTCCTAGGTATTTTGTTGATGTACGGCTTTCACTTTTGATTGATTTATCTTGTAAACAAGGTTTAACGGATTTTTCTTTGGTACTCGTGTGGACGACTTCACACTTCTCATTATTTAGAGCCAATTGCCAATTTTTACACCATACTGATATCTTATTCAGATTGTTCTGCACTTGATTTTGATCTTCATCTGATTTTACTCGACGGTTAATGTCGGCGTCATCTACAAACAATCCAAGAGAGCTACTTAGATTTTCCCCTAAATCGTTTATGTAAAACAGGAACAGCAGAGGACCAATAACACCACCCTGGTGAACGGCTGGCCGCGGTGGCCGAGGGGACTGAGGCGCTCCAGTCACGGTCTGCACGGCCACTACGGTCGGGGGTTCGAATCCCCCTCGGGCATGGATGTGTGTGCCGTTCTTAGGATTAGCTAGTTCATAAGTAGTTTGTAAGTTTAGTGTCTGATGACCCAGTAGTTAAGTCCCATAAGCTATACAAACATGTGAACATTTTTGAACCTGGTGAACGCCCGATATCACCTCTGTTTTAGTCGATGCCTTACCATCGATTACTACGAATTGTGTCCTTTCTGACAGGCGATCCCTATCCAATCACAAATTTGGGGCGATATACCGTAACCACGAAATTTGATTAAAAGCCGTTTGTGAGGTACGGTGTGGGCGTGGCGTGTAAGTTAAGGATTGCTTACCTGCTATAAATTTAACATGTCTCATTTGAAACTCTTCTCCTTAGGTCGCGGACTAACAACATGCAGCTCACAGTGCGTGTTGCTAGAATATGGCACACAGAGGAAATAGTTCTACCTACTCGAAATAAAAACCAACAGGGCGGGAGTAGCCAAGCGGTCTGGAGCCCCACGTTGCGGATCGCGCGACCTCCCGCGGAGGTTCGAATCCTCCCTCGCGCATGACTCCGCATTTAAAACCCACAAGGTTAACAAACATTTCAACATTTTTTTAAAATAAAACTTGTTAATAGCACTAATCTTTATTTTTATCAGCGGGGCAGTCTAATACCAATCCAGATGCATACAGCATGTGTGGTGTCGCACAAGTCCAAAGTGCGCGCCACCTACTTTCGCCGCGCGCCGCCATGCACGCACGGCGCGGCGTTCTTACGACGACAGCCACGAGCGCCCTCTGCGGCAACTCCGCTCGTGGCCACCAGTGAACGACATCGTTCACTTGGGACTGAGTTAGGAACCAGTAAAGACTTCGGAATCCGATAGGCACCAGTGAAGACTTGGCTATCGTATAGGCACTAGGGAGCCGTACTAGGCAGGCCTCTAACTCTATGTATCTGCAGTACTGAGCAATGTAAAAGTTAAGTATTGTATAAATTCTGTGCAATATATATCTCATTCTAATTTACTCTAGTGTTTCTAGTTCTGGCTGCTCCCCTCCGTACCTGCACCAGCGTGCTATCTTTATTTCTGTGTCGGTCTCATTCCACTCGGCCACCGACACCTACAACGGAACGAGACACAAAAGCGGCGACGAGGCAGGGACACAAAAGCATGGATTTATATCGCGGTAACAAATGACTTTTTTGAACACCTTTTTATGTATCAAATTGAATTAACTTTATCCAATCGGAAATTCTCGGGCAATCAATAAACTGTAGTTCGTACGATTTACCAAATAAATCTGAACACTTCCACACGCAAAATAGACAATTAACCAGAGGTACTCCGGCCCATTATTAATCACACAATATTATTCTTCCACCTATTACCACTTGATTAAAAACTCGCGAGTAGCAAGACAGAGTTACATGGCACCTTCACTGAGGCCCACCAGCGACTAGTACCTACCTCACTGCACCGTCTTGGCGTCTGAATTTAATAAGCCAGCGTGCCATTGTCTGAATCTCAGTGTCAAATAAGAATGTCCCTTATACTGAATTAAAATTTTAATTAGTGCTGCTTTTTTGAATAGGGGAGAGTTGCCGAAGATGGACCATTGCCTAAGTTGTACTACATACGTATTTCACTGTGTTGCCGGCCGCGGTGGCCGAGGAGACTAAGGCGCTCCAGTCACGGTCTTCACGGCCACTACGGTCGGGGGTTTGAATCCCCACCCGGGCATGGATATTTGTGCCGTCCTAGTTTGTAAGTAGTTCATAAGTAGTTTGTAGGTTTAGGGACTGATGACCCTATAGTTAAGTCCCATAGACTTTACAAACATTTGAACATTTGAATTTCACTGTGTGTTGATAGCTTAAAGTTTTAAGTTCGCTCAACTGGTGAGAACTATTGTCGAGATCAAGTGGCTAAGTCGCCAGTAGTCATCGAAGTGAGAACAGTTTCTATTATTGCGTTTTCTTCGATGTCCCTGATAGTTTTCTGCCACGGATCATTAGCTTTCCTCTGCTGTAAAAGTAAAAAAAAAAGCCTCAGCACTATAGTTCGTAAGTACCATTCATTAGCTAGTAACTAAATATCGTAAAATTAGAGTTTAGCGTTGTGTATTTGTGCAACGTTATCTTATATGACGTCGAGTTTCCGAAGTTGGACCAATGGTTGTTTCCTCGGTGGACCGGTCCAATTTAGGGGTCACTCATAAGAAATACTGAAGGTCATTTAAGAGTAGGTTATAGTTACATGTTACGTTTATAGGTTTATTTTGCAAGGCAGCAAAACCATTTAAAAATAAGTAATGAGTATAGTAACCTTTTTATATTTGCAAGATGGCAAAAACTGGAATGTACGAGAAATGGTCAGAAGATGAACTGAAGGTCGTTATAGAAGCATACAGAAGCGGTTCCCATGGACTTAACGAGTTTGCTCGTATATACGGAGTACCAAAAGCTACAATAAAGAGATAAGCTGATGGTAAAAACACGTTCACAAAACCAAGTTGAGTTATTCGAATGACAAACAGCTTTTAGGACTGAAATGGTAAGCCGCGGGTACTGGTGCGCTGTGTTGCCGTGCACGCGACCGTCCGCCGTCGGGGGTTCGATTCCCCCCCCCCCCCACCCCCTCCGGCTTGGGTATTTGTGTTGTCTTTCGTTTTGTTTACCTTAGGTTAAATAGTTTGTAAGCTAGGGACTAATAACCCAGCTGTTCAGTCCCATAGGTTTACAAACATTTGAACATTTGAGATGCTAAAATTGTCGCAGATCACCTTTTATTTGAAGAGAGGTTTTTTGGATTCACAATCGAAGATGTTAGTAAACTTGCATTCGACATAGCAGAGAAATATTTACTACCTCATTCCTTCAACAGAAAAAAGAAAATGGCGCGTAAAAGTGGTTTTATTCATTTATGATATGAAGTCCACAGCTTACCATCCAAAAATTGTTCAGATTTGTTAAGCTTATTGGACTTAACTGTAGGGTCATCAGTCACTAAACTTACAAACTACTTATGAACTAGCTAAGACTAAGGACGGCATAAATAACCATGCCCAAGGGGGGATTCGAACCCCCGACCGTAGTGGCCGTGCAGACCGTGAGTGGAGCGCCTCAGTCCCCTCGGCCACCGCGGCCGGCAACTGGGAATGAACACCATAAATGAAGCAGTTAGAGCGAACAGACTGAGATGGTGGGGTTATGTTACATGCATGGGGGAAGCAAGATTACATAAGAGACTCATGAACTCGGCAGCGGAGGGTAAGAGGAGTCGAGGTAGACCAAGAAGAAAGTTCTTAGATTCGGTGCAGAATGATTTCGAAGTAAAAGGCATAACATCAGACGAGGCATCAATGTTAGCATTGAATAGGGGATCATGGAGGAGTTTTATTAGAGGTACTATGCTCCAGACTGAACTCTGAAAGGCATAATCAGTCTCTAATGATGACGATGATCCATTTATGCTTTGTGTTTATTCAAAGTATCATACTAGCATGTGAAAGGGTACAACATATAGCTTCTTTTCCAGTATATTTTGTTTGGATTATATACATAATGTAGGATTTGGATACCAAAATAAAAAAGTGATCCAATATCGGCATTGTGAAATCGTGACTTCGGCAACCATGACTAATCAACAATAATGCTGAAGTAATTAAATAGATCCGTAAACATTGTATGTATAGTGTGGTAGTTCCCGTCATACAGAAAGAACAAAAATCGCGTTCTGCGTACGCAGTGCACAGAGCGGCAGCCGTTTCCCACGCTACAGCCACCTCCACGGCCCAGCGTCCAGCCAGTGCCTGCATACACCGCTGCCTACCGTATCATTGTTCGGGATGCCAACGGCTGGACATATGAGAAATTTATAAGACAATAAATGTAGGCAAAAACATGGGGAAACGCCACAATGCTGGCAGGCTCGTTCGTTCATTTTTGAGTCTACAGGTGCCCTCTCCTTCAGCAGGGTTCGAGCATGTACACGACGTTTTATAGTTACTCGGTGTTCCAATATTAGGCACTGTATGGAGACCCTCACGGAGATAGCATAAAGAACTGGAAATAATTCCTATATGCACGCGGTATGTCTGCTGGACGGTCTCATCCGAGATCCTGTGGCTATCGAACTGAGTTAAGTCACTTGCATATTGTATCTTATGTCGGCACCAGTGAAGCCTTCCACTTGGTGCTGGGTCTGTCCACAGTTCATACAGGTGGAACTGATGGCGACTACTCGCGTCTCATGCAGGGTGCATGCAAAGCTCATAATTTGCAGTATATTATTTAAGTAATAGAACGCAGTACGTTGTTCTCGATGGCGAGTGTTCAGAGACGAGTGTATCGTCAAGCGTGCCCCAGGGGAGTGTGATAGGACCGCTATTATTTTTTATCTACATAAATGATCTGATGGACAGAGTAAGTTGTAATTTGAGGCTGTTTGCTGATGCTGCTGTGGTGTATGGGAGGGTGTCGTCTTTGACTATAACAGCATACAGGATGACAGACAAAATTTCTAGTTGGTGCGAAGAATGGCAGCTAGCTCTCAATATAGAAAAATGTCAGGTGATGCGCATGAGTAGGAAAAACAATCCCATGATGTTCGAATACAGCATTAGTAGTGAGCTTCTTGATGCTGTCGCGTCGTTCAAATATCTAGACGTAACATTGCAGAGCGATATGAAATGGAACGAGCATGTAAGGGCAGTTGTGAGTAAGGCAGACAGCCGACTTCGGTTTATTGGGAGAATTTGGGGAAGATGTACTTCACCTGTAAAGGAGACCGCGTATAAAACGCTTGTACGACCACGTCTTCAGTATTTCTCTAGTGTTTGAGACCCGCAGCAGATCAGTATAGAGGAACAGATAGAAGCAGTTCAGAGGCGAGCAGCTAGATTTGTTACTGCTAGGTTCGACCAATGCGCGAGTGTCACGGAAATGCTCCGGCAATTCAATTGGGGGATCGTTGGAGGAAACACGACGTTATTTTCGTGAATTTCTGTTGAGGAAATTTAGATGGCCGGAATTTGAAGCCGAGTGTAGTACGATCTTGCTGCCGCCTACTTACATTTCGCGTAAAGATCACAAAGACAAGATAAGAGAAATTAGGGCTCGTACTGTGGCATATAGGCATTCTTTTTTCCTCTCTCTCTTTGGGAGTTGAATAGGAAAGAAAATGCCTAGTAGTGGTACAGTGCACCCTCCGCCACGCACCTTACGGTGAATTGCGGAGTATGTATGTAGATGTAGATATTGTTGCCAGAGTTAAAAGGAGTCCTCTAGTTTGGAGTCGAGTGGAGGGTCTAAACGAAATACTTCGTCGACTGCGACAGTCTTGGCGGCATATTTCTTGGACTTGTCAGAGAAGAACGTTAGGGCCCCCTTAATACTTAAGGACTGCACTAAAAAAGGAAGCAGATACTTGGATGGCAGAGTACTTTGGAGTGTACATGGTTTTCTATAGGCTGGTCCACTGTTTCCAACCTTTTTGAATGTGTGTCCGCCTTCCAAGTACAAATTTTTTGGCGTACCGTTTCGAAATAAATATATTCTGGCGACGCCCCCTCTTCATGAACCTTAATAGAACTACGTTGCCTGAAATTAAACAAATTTAACTTCTTGTGTTGAGAGCCTGCAGCACGTTTGATGTCTCTTACAGACATGTATTATAGATAAATCCAGGTAGCTGCTCAATAACAATGTTTATTATTTTATAAGTGCCGCGATAGATCTATTTCGGCATCATTGCCATCGTCAAGCTCCTGCGAAATATAATGAACAGAGTTGTTATTGATCTAGTTATGCTACGATGGTTTATAATGATACAAGAATTATACTTACATGAGGCAGTGATAATGCACGTAACACATCTGGTGCGGTCCCTGTCGTTCGAACAATGAAAATCAACATACAGGCACAAGCACTCAAAATATTCAGTGATCAAACAGATGTAAAGCACAAGTATTTTCTCGAAAACGTTATTAGTCATCTACAATTAGACGCCGGATAAAATAAGAACATTTTCATTCCAGCGATAGAAATATTCTAGCCAAGATACTAACCTCTAACGCAATGCTGACGGAATTAGATTAAGTAACGAAACCATAAAGGTGGTAGATGAGTTCTGTTACTTGGGCAGTAAAATAACACACGATGGTCGCTGTACAAGGGATATAAAATGCAGAATGGCTATGGGAAGGAAAGCGTTTTTGAAAAATAGAAATTTGTTAACATCGAATGTTAATCTAAGCGTAAGGAGGTCCTTTCTGAAGGCATTTGTGTAGAGTGTTGCCTTGTATGGGAGTGAAATATGAACAATAAACATTGGGGACAGGAAGAGGGTAAATGTTCAAATGTTTGTAGATCTATCGGACCAAACTGCGTGGTCATCAGGCCGTAGCTTACTACTTAAACTACGATAAACTAACCTAAGGGCAACACACATCCATGCCCCAGGGAGGACTCTAACCTCCGACGGCAAGCAACGGTGTGCTCCGCAGCGAGGCGCCTTAGACCACTCGGCTACTTCATCGCGGCAAAGAGGATAGAGGCTTTTTAAACGGGTTGTTACAGAAGATTGCTGAAAATTAGGTAGGTAGGTCGCGTAACTAATCAGAGGTACTGAACAGAATTGGGGAGGGAGGAAATGAATTTCTGGCAAACCTTGACTAAAAGAAGGGATCGATTGGTAGGACACATTCTTAGACATCAAGGAATCGTGAATTTAGCGTTGGAGGAAAGTGTGTTGGGTAAAAATCGCAGTGGGAGGCCAAGAGATCAATACAGTAAGCAGATTCTAATGGATGTACGGTGCCGTTCTTATGAGGAGATGAAGAAACTTGCTCAGAGTAGAGTAGGGTGGAGAGCTGCATCAAACCAGTCTCCAGACTGAAGACAACAACAACAACAACAACAACAACAACAACAACTAACTGTGAAACTGTTCCATAGAATATATATGTCAACTGTAAACATCTTAGGTGTGTTGTCAAATTGCTGTCAAATTAAATAACATAAACAATAACAAACCTCAGTCCACAAATCAGTGACCGAAATTATCTAAAAACGTGCACAATATTGCAGTGGACACGTCGGAATAAAAAACGATATTTCGACGCCTTCTAATGACAGCGACCGCACCAGATGTGTTATGAGCGTTAGATCACAGCCTAATGCAAGTAGCAATTCTTGTATTATAAAACCATAGTAGCATAATATGATTATAACTAGATCCAACCTTGGTTCAGCCTTGCTGAACAATTAAATTTTATTTGACACGCTAAGAAGACTAGATTAATAGCAACTCTGTTCATTATATTTCGAAGGATCTTACAAATGGCAATACGATTCCCGAAATAGATCTATCGCGCACTTATAAAGTAATAAACATCATTGAGTAGCTATCTGCATTTTTCTATAATATGAAACAAATTTAGTTCTCTCTCTTTTGCTACAGCTTTCTTTTAAAATGCTGGACGAATCTGTGTCGTTTTAGGAATGGAACACAGTATCCTATTTTTTCATGATTTCCAACAAACATACCAGGTGATGAAGTCAGTATAAATTTGAAAACTTACTAAATCACGGAATTATGTACATACAGAGGTAAAAATTGACACATGCTTGGAATGACATGCGTTTTATTAGAACCCAAAAAAAGTCCGACAGATGGCGCTGGACAGCAAAACGTCAGTGACTGCGCATGAAAATCGCGTATAAAAGGAGCTGTAATGAAAGAGAGAATCAGATGCACCAGGAGTCGCAGCATGTTGAAGTTACCTGAAAAGGCGCTTTTAGTGAAGCTGTAGTATCAGAATGTGGAATGTGCTATTTCAGCGTTACGATCCTATCGCCATAAAGGTCCGCTGACAAATGCAGCTGTGGCGAGAATGACTTCGAAGTTCGTAGCCACGGGTTTTATAGACGATAGTCCCCGTAGTGGTGGACCGTGCACAAGGCGTCATACTGCTAAGACAGTTCAGGAAGGAATTTAGATTGTAGCGGGTTCGTCTATGCACGGAGAAGTCAGCGCTCGTGCAGTCGCACGTCGCACCGACATTCCATACACTGTTTGGTTGGCACTTACCCGTACCCTCCGATGTTATTACAATTTCAATCGGCATCATAAACTGTTTCCTGGCGCTTTAGTCAAGCAAAGGGCATTTGCGGTATGGGCGTTTCAAAAGATGGCGGAAGATCACGTTTGGTTGAGTAACGTGTTCTGGACCGACGACGCTCATTTCACGCTCCGAGAGTCTGTCAGCGCCCACAACTGCTGAATTTGGGCTACCGAGATTTCCAGAACTGTCTTGGAAACTCCATTGCACGACGAGAAAGTCACGATATGGGTTGGATTTACCACATCTACCGTTATCGGGTCTCTTCTTCGAGGAACTGCGTGATTCTGGTTTTGTAACTGCTGACGTGACGAGTTAGAGGGACGCCGCAATGTTACAGAATCGCATCATCCCCAGCTTGGCTGATAAACGCCTGCTGAAACGTACGGTTTTTTATACAGGGTGGCGTTCCAGCCCATATTGCTAGACGCGCGAAAGATCTCTTGCGCGCGTCGTTTGGTGGTGATAGTGTTCTCAGCCGCCACTTTCGTCATGCTTGGCCTTCCAGGTCCCCAGACCTCAGCCCGTCCGATTATTGGCTTTGGGTTACCTGAAGTCCAAGTGTATCGTGATCTACCGACATCTCTAGGGATGCTGAAAAACAACGTCCGACACCAATGCCTCACCATAACTCCGGACATGCTTTACAGTGCTGTTCGCGACATTATTCCTCGACTACAGTTATTGTTGAGGAATGATGGTGAACATATTGAGCATTTCCTGTAAAGAACATAATCTTTGCTTTGTCTTAATTTGTTATGTAAATTATTGCTTTTCTGATCTGATGAAGCACCATCTGTCGGACATTTTTTGAACTTTTTTTGTATTGTTTCTCATAAAACCCCATGTCAATCAAGCATGTGTGTCAATTTTTACCCCTCTATCTACATTATTCAGTGAATTATTAAGTTTTCAAATTTATAGTGACTTTTTGATCACCCGGTATATTTGCTTAACCAAATGGTAATTAATGTTTCACAAGGAACTCCGTAATTTTAACAGTAAATAAATTTCACTGAGACCTACTTTTTTGTATTACTGATCACACAGTTAATTTATTTTGAAACTATATCCCTCTGACGGCGGACCTACAAGCAAGACTTTCCGACCCCCACAAGTTGGAAAGCAATGGGCTAGACGGTAGAGTGCTCAGATGAACAGTCGCCAGTCGACCGCAAAAAGTGAAATCAGACTTCTTTCACAATAAAGACATTAATACCGTCAATATGTTGTTGTGATTTTCGGTCCGAAGACTGGTTTAATGCAGCTCTCCACACTACCCAACCCTGTTCAGCTCTTTCCATCGTGGAATAAGAATGGCAACTCAACCATTTTAACACTACATTCGTTCAAATGTTTGTAGAACTTATGGGACTTAACTACGGGATCATCAGTCCCTAAGCTTACAAACTACTTATGAACTAGCTAAGACTAAGGACGGCACAAATATCCATGCCCGAGGGGGGATTCTAACCCCCCGACGGTAGTACTACATTCGTCGTTTGGTCTGTCTCTGCGATTAATATCTCACGCACATCTCTCCAATGATAAACTGTCGATTGTATCAAATATTTCAAACTTTTATTTTATTTATCGATCGAACATCCATTTTTAAGGTGACCGCACGTCTCCACCGCATCCTATGTTTACAATTTTGGTGTCAGAAGGGGGAGGTTGAAACCACCAGCGGGCCGTTAGGGTGGTAATGTAAATGTTTGCAACACTGTGGGACCAAACTGCAGTGGTCATCAGTGCATAGTCCTACAAACTATTTAAATTTACACCGAGGTCAACACAAACATCCATGCCCCAGCGAGGACTTTAACGTCCGACGGAAAGCAGACGCGAACTCCACAACAAGACGCCTCGAAGCGCACGCAATCCCGAGCAGTTATAAAGCGCCCAAAGCTTAAACAGTAGTATGATACATATATCCCATTGTCTCGATTTTTCGTTGATGGTCAGCTTCGGGCATTGTCGTGCACGTAAACTGTGCAGCTACATGTTTCACTCAGTCGAGCAGGAATGTTAAGCAATGGCCGCGGTGTAGTAGCCGAGCGGTGTAAAGCGTCTCGCTGCGGAGCGCGCGGTTGCTCGCCGTGGAGGATCGAGTCCTCTGGCATGCGTGTGTGTGTGTGTGTGTGTGTGTGTGTGTGTGTGTGTGTGTGTGTGTGTGTGTGTGTGTGTGTGTTCCTTAGGTTAGTTTACCTAGGTTTAAGTAGTTTGTAAGCTACGGACTGATGACCACGCAGTTTGGTCCGATAGATTTACAAACATTTGAACATTTTGTTAAGCAATGTTAGCTTACTGTGTGTCTGATGACAAGAAATTGAAACTGTTCCCACTCGTTTCTGTAAATGATACGCAGAATTTGTTTTCATGGCATGAAAACCTGTTTCACATGATGCAACAAAGAATTTTTCTTTGTCTATTATTGTTTGGTCTGAGAAACGAAATCACGTAAAAGCAGAGATAGAAACAAAAGAATTTTATAATCTATATTTATAAATGTGAATGTTCTGTGTACGTTTATCACGTCTCAACCACAAGACAAAGAGCTATAAATTTGTACCGTTACTAATGTCTACCCGGGGAAGGCTTTAGGCAGGGTGTTATGGCGACAGCATAGCTATTATCTATATACATTAATGCGAATGTCTGTTCGGTGTACGCTTATCACGCCCAAACAACAAGACGCAGAGACTTTAATATTTTAAAAATTACAAATTTATACCTGAGGAAGGTTTCAGGTACGGTTTTATAGAGATCTGATATATATATATATATATTTAGTAATCTGAAGAATATAACGCGAAAGTTACATTTACACTTTGAAAATGGTTTTACTGGTTGTATTGTTGCTTGAGGGTTGATAATGATAAAATGGTGGAGTATATTGGGATGAAAAGTTATCGGTGTATATAAAATTCTGCGCGCGCGCGCGCGCGCGCGCGCGCGCGTTTGTGTGTGTATTTCGCTCCGCAGCGAGAACTACAGAACGCTAGCGAATGGTCTGTGTGTAAATGTTGTCCGAAGTCTCCCGTTGTACACCATTGCACTTTCATGCCGATAGCTACAAGGGGTAGAAGATATGGTGGTTGAAAGTCGTCAAATTATAAAAAAATTCGGACTGAAGGCCAGCGACGACGTTTGCGACTCTATACCAAATGTTCAAATTCAAATGTTTATAATTCTGTCCGACCAAACTGCGTCATCAGTCTGTAGCTTACAAACTACTTAAACTAAGGTATACTAACCTAAGGACAACACACTCACCCATGCCCCAGGGAGGACTAACTTCCACGGCGAGCAACCGCGCGCTCCGCAGCGAGACGCTTTAGACCGCTCGGCTACTCCACCACGGTGACTCTATAGCAAGGTTACATACAGCTAAACGTGATGCCCCAGACCATATCTTTGGTCCATGCGTCCTACAATGTCTTCAGCTCTTCCTCTGTAAGGATAAGCATACGAAGAAGGAAATATAAGAATAAATAAATAACGCAGTAAAAAAGAAATTTCTTTTCATACATCTCTTTAAAACAAATCAGTTTGACGTATTGCGCATTATCAATCACAATCAACCAACACGCGAGCGGAGCCGCGGCTTTAAGCTAGTTTGTAGCGACTGAACATTCCTTCATCGTAGGACAGGTTACTCTGTAACTTCAAAATTTGATCTGAAGATGGGCAGCTGTCCCGAAACCGGTCATGTTTTAGAAAATATAAGCGATCTGGAGACGGATATTCAAGAATTTTATTCATATAACAATCGCAGTAACTCCCTGGAGACTAATAAGTCTTGCTTTGATATACTTATGAACTAACTAATACTAATGACGGCACAAATATCCATGCCCGACGGGGATTCGAACCCCCCACCGTAGTGGCCGTGCAGACCGTCACTGGAGCGCCTCAGTCCCCTCGGCCACCACGGCCGGCGCTGAGGTATCCGCCGTACAACCCGGACATGTCGCTCTGCGGCTTTCATCTGTTTGGTCCGCTAAAAAAAAAAACACCCTCGAAGGGAAGCGCTTCAACTCTGACGACTAACTGAAGGAGGAATGGCTGTTACAGCCACGGGAATTCTGGGACAGGAAATCCTTCGGCTCGTTTAACAGTGGGATAGTTGTGCTCAGGCCTCTGGTGATTAATTTTGAATTAAGTCTTCAGTTACACCCACAGTGTCTTTCGTACCTTTTATTAGAACAGCCGTCGTATAATGTGGATAAAAATATTGTCTTCATACCTAGTTACTGTTGATTTTAATAAGATAAATGTAATAATAAATGTTAATGCATTATATGAAAATCATGGACAAAATGAGACCAAGGCGTTGGGGCCGGGGTATACGAGGTGCAGCCAAGACTGGAGGGCGTCATCTCTCTAGGAAAACTGGCCACAGTATTTCAGGCCGAAATCACTGCCATCAGGGCGTGTGTGGAGGAGAATTTGCGTAGGTGCTACAAAGACCGTAGAATCTATATCTATTCAGACAGCCAGGCAGCCGTGAGATCACTGGCAGCTCCTGCACCAAGGTCTAAACTTGTTGCAGAATGTCACAGGGTTCTGGTGGAGCTAGGGAGAAAGCAATAGAGTAAAGTTATTGTGGGTCCCTGGCCACTTGGGGATCAGTGGCAACGAACATGCCGACAGATTAGCCAGTAGGGGGGGGGGGGGGGGCAGAGACTCCATTTATTTGACCGGAACCTGTCCGGCAATCACCAAGGCAATGATCAAATTGGAGCCACGTAACTGGCTCAGAAGACAGCACGTAGAATATTGGACGACAGTCCAACAAAAACATGGCAAGATAATGATGCCAGAGCCACGTTTTAAAAGGAGCTCTGCAATCCTGGGCCTGAACAGGAGAGAGATTAAACTCATGGTTGGATTGCTGACAGGCCATGGAATTTCAAAAAACACCTACATACAATGGGAATAACAGCAGAGAACCCTAAATGTAGGATCTGTGATGACTGATGAAACTGCATCACATCTAATCTTCGAATGCATTGAATTGTTGAGTAGAAGGCACAGAACATTTGGGACAACCAGACCTGAAGAAATTATGTCTAATAAAAAACTGGTAAAGGGACTCCTTCCACTGTTCAAGGGCATTGGTTGGCTTTACTAGATATACAGGTAGCGATACCGCACAATAAACGTAGTTTCGGTGCGGGCAGTGGCGCGTTGGACCAAGACTGTTTTGGCTTCCCTGAGAAAATCAATATTAAAATCATTCAAATTAATTTATGAATAGGCCTACATTTGGGGATGTTGCGATTTCATAGAATATCTTGAAAAACATTAAATACAGAAGAAATATAATTATGTTACGTTTGATAACTAATTATTTAATTTTAAACTATATTTACAAAGAATATTTAAAACTATCTGAAAACCCGGAGTTGCCCAGGTATTTATTTATTTATTTATTTATTTATTTATTTATTTATTTATTTATTTATTTATTTATTTAATTAATTTATTTATTTATTTAAACCTTGAGTTAGTACTCATCCCTTCTATGTCCATCTTTTTTTAAAAAAAAGATGTTATATTTATCGGATAATATAAGAAATAAGGCTGTCTCGCATATACTAAATTTTATGTACAGTATCCAAACAAAGAAAGATAGTAATCAAAATACGTATGATATGTAACATTCGTTTGATTCACAACTTTACTATAAACAATATTTCTTGTTACTTGTCCAGGATCTAATGTGAATAATTTCTTTGGTGAGGCCACCCCCTAAGCAAGTGACAAAGTTGTCCGTGTGAGAAAAATGGGCATGTCAAATCCATTCCACAGTATTTAATAGATTGCCCTGTGGATTATTAATCGTAACAGAAAATGCAAGTCTCAGTGAAAACTGTATTCTCTTGACGTTAAAAGCCAGATCTGTCGTAAATAATGGGTTTTTGTTCGATGTACTCTTCCATTCTCTTCCTTTCCTTGCAGCTCTATAGAAGTATGTTGCTATAGCCTGCATCCGTATGCATTTCAGAGCGCAAAGTTGTCATCACTTCTGTCCAGAGGTGCCCATCCCACCGCCCTCTTGGCCAATGACTCCACTCCCACCCTACCCACCCAACCCCCCGAGATGTTAGGTCCTGTTTTGCCATTTAATATTTAAATTTAAATTCTTTTGTTTCACATTTTGTATTTGTAAATTGTTTTAGAAAGCCCGCCCCACCCCGCCTAGGCTCACCAAAAGTACTAATTTTTCACCGCCACCCCTCCACCCCTCCAGAAATTTCAATCTGCTTCTGTCACCATTCCAGGAATTACCTTAAGCTGACTCGAATACGTGTTTCACAATGTGACAGGTTTTTACCCATTGCAGTATATATGATCTCTTTTTTAAATTATATGTTGAACAACTGTATAATTTTGCAGTTATATATTCATTTGTGTAAGTTCTGTACGTTAGTAAAATCCGTTGTGACTACAATTTTTAGTGTAGAAATTATGAACTGCAACGTCGTACCGAACGCCGTAGTTTTGCTCCATGAACAGCGGAAAAGTGGTAAGCGAGAAAAATTTTTCCTTTCGTTATTCTGATGTGATTGTCAGCGAGAAAAAGTTTATTAAAGGTTTGAAATTATGTTTAAAGTTTGTTGCTAGTTGCTAAGTACTGTCATTAGCATGCAGTGTATTTATAAAGTTGCGTCGCATTATGTGGCAGTTTTTTTGCAACTCAAATTGCTTATGACGTTATATCTCCAGAACCATGTGTCGTATGTGGTTCTTACTCCTACAGCAGCTGTTACCTCAAGTAAATAATATGTTTACCAAATTTGGTTGAAATCGGTCCAGTGGTTTACAAGAAAATAAGCAGCATTTTCGCTTAATTAAGCAGTTTTTCGCACATCTCTATGTTTATCACGTCATATCTCGTAAACTATGTACTTTTTACGTTGTTCTCCCATTGAGAACCTTCCTTGTGCTTTAACAAAAACGTTGAAAAAAAATTAGCCGAATTGTTCTGGCCGTTCTCCAGTTTTACGCTGAGCAACACACTTGACGATTCATTTTTATTTATATAGATGAGTTTTTAGCAATTTAATGACTAGCTGTTGTTGTATTGAAGAAAGTGTCAATATTCAGTAAATGTGTTGGTTTTACTATCTCAATTTTATTGTCACTGGTTAATGACAAAAATTGTTCTTGTGGTCTTCAGTCCGGAGACTGGTTTGATGCAGCTCTCCACCCTATTATATCCTGAGCAAACCTCTTCATCTCACAAGAACGGCAACCTACATCCATTTTAATCTGCTTACTGTATTCATCTCTGTCTCCCTCTGTGATATTCACCCCACACACTTCCCTCCAATGCTAAAGTCACGATTTCTTTATGTCTAAGAATGTGTCCTACCAATCGAACCCCTCTTTTAGTCAAGGTATGCCAGAAATTCCTTTTCTCCCCAATTCTGTTCAGTACCTCATTAGTTACGTGATCCACCCACCTAGTCTTCAGCATTCTTCTGTAACACCACATTTCAAACTCCTCTATCCTCTTCCTGTCCGCACTGTTTATCGTCCATGCTTCACTCCCATACGAGGCAATACTCAACACAAATGCCTTCAGATAGGACTTCCTTATGCTTAAATTAATATTCGATGTTAACTAATCTCTTTTTCAAAAACGCTTTTCTTCCCATTGCCATTCTGCATTCTATATCTTCTGTACTGCGACCATCATATGTTACTTTACTGCCTAAGTAACAAAACTCATTTACTATCTTTATTGATTCGTTACCTAACTTAATTCCTACAGCATCGCCAGATTTTCTGAGACTGCATTCCATTACCCTTTTTTGTTCTTGTTAATGTTCATCTTATATGCTCCTTTAAACACATTGTCCATTCCGTTCAATTGCTCCTCCAGGTCCTTTGCCGTCTCTGACAGAAATGAAATGTCATCAGCAAAACTGGAGGTCTTTATTTCTTCACCCTGAACTTTAATTGTTTCTCCTAATTTCTCCTTGCTTTTCTTTATAGCTTGTTCAATTTACAAATTGAATAACATTGGAGAAAGGGTTGTAGCCTATCTTACACCCTTCCCAACCTCTGTATCCCTTCCATGCCCTTCAACTGACAACTGCTGTCTGGTTTTTGTACAAGTTGTAAATAACCTTTCGTTCCCTATATTTTACTCCTGATGATTTCAGAACTTGAAAGAGCTTTTGACAGTTTCGACTGGAATACACTTTCTCCAAATCTACAAAAGCTAGATATGTAGGTTTGCCTTGCCTTTATCTACTAAAATAAGCCGTAAAGTGAGGATTGACTCCAGAGTTCCTACATTTCTCCTGATTCCGAACAGGTCTTTAACAACGTTGGCTTCCACCAGCTTTTCCATCCTGTTTATAATTCGTGTTGAAATTTTGCAACCTTCACTTATTAGAATGAATGTTCTGTAATTTCACGCCTGTCTGCACCTGCTTCCTTTGGGATGGGGATTATTACATTTTTCTTGAAGTCTGAGGGTATTTCCCCCCGTCTCATACATCCTACACACCAGTTAAAATAGTCTTGTCATGGCTGGCTCTCCCAGAGACTTCAGTAGTTGTGAGGAAATATCTCCACTCCCGGGGCCTTATTTCTACTCAGGTCTTTCAATGCCCTGCGAAATTCTCTCAGTATAGTATCTCCTACTTCATCTTTATCTACATCTTTTTCCCTTCCTACAATATTGTCTCTAAGTTCATTTCCTTTGTAGAGCCCTCTATATACTCTTTCCATCTTTCAGCTTTCCATTATTTTCTGAGAACTGGTTTTCCATTTGAGTTCTTTATATTCATACAGCTGCTTTTCTTGTCTCCCAGTATTTCTTTTATTTTCCTGTAGGCGGTATCTACTTTCCCTTATTTCTACATTCTTCTATAGACTTGCATTTGGCTTCTAGCCACTCCTGCTTAGCCATTTTGTACTTCCTGTCAATCTCCTTTCTTAGTCGTTTGTACTCCAGTTTGCCTGTTTCATTTATTGCATTTATATATTTTCTCCTTTCATCAATTAAATTTAGTATTTCCTGTGTTATCCAAGGATTTGTTGTAGGTCTTGCCTTTCTCCCTATTTTGTCCTCTGCTGCCTTCGCTATTTCATCTCGCAATGCTACCCATTCACCCATTCTTCTGTTTCCCCCGTTTCTGTTAATTGTTGTCTAAAGCTCCCTCTGATATTCTCAAGAACTTAAGGTTCATTCAATTTATCCAGGTCCCATCTCATTCTCCTACCTTTTTGCGTTTTTTTTTTTTTAATTTCAGCCTACAGTTCATGACGAACAAGTTATGGTCAGAGTCTATATCTGCCCCTAGGTATGTCTTGCAGTTTAAAACCTGGTTCCTAAATCTATGTCTTACCATTATAAAATCTGTCTGGTACCTTCCAGTGTCTCCTGGTCTCTTCCACGTATATAACCTTTCATGATTCTTAAACCAAGTATTCGTTATGATTAAATTATGTTCCGTGCAAAATTCTATCAGGTGATTTCCTCTTTCATTCCTTTTGCCCAGTCTATATTCACCTACTATTTTTCCTTCCCTTACTTTTCTTACAACCGAATTCCAGTCTCCCATAAACAATTAAGTTTCCCTCTCCCTTAATTGTCTGAATAATTTCCTTTAGCTCCTCGTATATTTCTTCGATCTCATCCTCGGCAGAGCTAGTTGGCATATATACCTGTACTACTGTTGTCGGTGTTGGCTTCGTATCTATCTTGACAATGATAATGCGATCACTGTGCTGCTCATAGTAGTTTACTCGCATTCCTATTTTCTTATTCATTATCAGTCCTACTCCTGTGATACCCCCAATTGATTTTGTATTTATAATCCTGTACTCACCTGACCAGAAATCCTGTTCATCCTGCCACCGAACTTCACTAATTCCCACTATATCTAACTTCAACCTATTCATTTCCCTTTTTAAATTTTCTAATTTTCCTACCCGATTAAGGGATCTAACATTCCACGCTCCGATCCGTAGAATTGCAGTATTGTCTTTCCTGATGATAACATCCTCCTGAGTAGTCCCCGCCCGGAGATCCGAATGGGGGACTATTTTACGTCCGGAATATTTTACCCGAGAGGATGCCATCATCCTATGTTCATACAGTAGAGCTGCATGTCCTCGGGAAAGGTAACGGCTGTAGTTTCCCCTTGCTTTCAGCCGTTCGCAGTAGCTGTGTGGCAAAGCCACATTAGCTGATGTTACAAGGCCAGCTCAGTCAATCATCCAGACTGTTGCCCCTGTAACTACTGAAAAGGCTGCTGCCATCTTCAGGAACCACACGTTCGTTTGGCCTCTCCACAGACACCCCTTTGTTCTGGTTGCACCTACATTACGGCTATTTGTATCGTTGAGGCACGCAAGTCACTCAACCTCGGCAATGTCTGTGGTTCATGATTCATATAAACTGTTACTTCTTGTCCCGATTTCGGAAGCAATGACCCGATTTATGTAACCCACCATTCCGAAAATTCATATACTAGACTTTTTATCGATTCATTTGGCCTTCTGAGTTTGAAGTCAATGTGGTCATCTACAACACAGTGGAAACTTACATAAAATGAAATGAAGAAAAACAGAAGTAAATTTCACAAAATGGGAAAGTGAAAACTGTAGGCTAAAAATGGCGTCCGTTATTAGTGGTGAACCTATCAGGTACGTAAGTAGTTAAAACTGCATTACATTACAATTCAAAACATTTCTGAAGTATCGTCACATGCAAGATCTTATAATGTATTAGCAACACAGTTAAGACCTATAGGTTGTGCCGAGTGGTCTTAAGAAACTGAATAAAGAAGATGATATACCATATTGATCAGTGTCTGCAGGAAGTTCAACCTGAACAGGGTGTGTTTGACATCAGCTTCCGTCGCAGTAGCACATATGCCGCCGATTCGTTGATGTTGATCCGATGTAGATGTTGTGGATAAGGGGCATGATTTAAACAGTCTAATGGTTAAAATCGTTGATCAGTCCAGAGGAGTCCTCAAACCACGGCTGTGTGGAAATCTGAGGTTGCAGAACTGCGTAAGAAGCGCCTTTCATTTGTTGGGAAACGTTCCACATATGTTGCCATTGGTGTTTTGCGTGATACTTCACCGGAGATAGAAAATCTGTGTATGGTAGTTGCAGGTCCAGGACAGTGCATGAGGAAGTTGTGGTGTCGCACAAGTACAAAGTGCGCGCCACCTACTTTCGCCGCGCGCCGCCATGCACGCACGGCGCGGCGATCTCACGACGACAGCCACGAGCGCCCTCTGCTGGAACGCCGCTCGTGGCCACCACTGAAGAACACCGGCCACTTCGGACTGAGATAGCAACGAGTTAGGACCTTCGTAATCCGATAGGCACGAGTGAAGACTTTGCTATTGTACAGGCACTAGGCAGGCCTCTAACAACTATGTATCAACATTCTGCCGTACTCTGTAAAAGTTAAGTATTGTTACATTCTGTGCAATATATATATCTTTCTAATTTACTCGAGTGTTTATAGTTTCTGGCTGCTCCCCTCCACCGACACCTACGACGAGGCTGGGACACAAAAGCGGCGACGAAGTCGGGACACAAAAGTGGCGACGAGGAGTGATAGACGAACCTTGGACCAGCCCGCTAGCAGCAGCCAGACAGCAGCAGTCGGAGCACGCAGAAATTGCTCCCGCCCACCCACCCTTATAAGATTTTTGGGGGAACATTTTCAGTTACGTGTTTTGTGGACTTTTTTGTTGCAGAGCGTCCTCTTTCATATTGCATTTGTGTTTTGTTATAAGTTACTTGTATACGCGGCGCCTAATCGGTCAGCATGGCCACTACCCCGAACCCAAACTTAATGGAAATTATTCAGTTACAGACGGCGCAAATTACCCAGCTTCTCCAGGCCGTGTCGCAGTTGACGACACAGGCTGCTCACCAACAACAACAGTCGTCACATCAGCAGCCCACACCTGCCGCCGCACCGCTTCCGACGTTCCGCCAATACAACGAACGTGAGGAAGAATGGAGTGATTATCTGGCACAGTTTCAAGAACTCGTCGCGGCTCATCAACTTACAGGTCAGACTGTTAAGCATCTTTTATTGTCTGTGGTGGGCCCCAAAACTTTCGTGTTACTGCAAAAACTATTCCCGCACGCATCTCCTCGTGATGTAGACTTTGAACAAATTGTAGATGCACTGAATGCTCATTATGAGAGAAAAGTTCTTGTAGCCGCTGCACGATACCGATTTTTCAGACTTAAAAAGTTACCGCAGCAGTCACACCAAGAGTGGATTACGGAATTGAAGGGCTTAACCCGCCAATGTAAATTTATTTGCTCTTGTGGACTTTCGTATAGTGACGATGTTGAGGGATGCGATTACGCAGAATATTCAGGACCCCAGAATTAGAGCAGCAATTCTGAAACAGTCTGACCCCTCATTAGACAGTGTACTGCAGCTTATAGAAGCGCATGATACTTTTGACTTAGCAGATGTAGAAATGCAAAGCCACAGTGTAAATTCAGTGCGCCGCAACGGACGCTTTCCTAGCCGTAGTTCTCCGTATAGCACTAGTGATTCTTACTTTTCTACCGGCCGTGCTGAACAGACAGTGAACAGTAGCCAGTGTAAAGGTGCGACGCAAAGGTCGCCCCGTAGTGTTAGACATAGTAATTTGAATAACGGGCGCCAACGCTCATTTCAGAAAAATGTACGTAAGTCTTGCCCCCCAGTGTGTATCTCGCCACAAACGTGCACAGTGCCCAAGTCGCAACGCAACCTGTTATCAATGTGGCAAATCGGGACATGTACAGTCTGTGTGTATGCAAATTAAAAACTCAAAGAACAGTAACGTTAGAAACAGTGCTTCGCAGAGTGCGAGAACAGTTCATTCTGTAAATGTTATACGGGCTGTGGAATTGAACACTGCTTTCCTTGGATCTCAATTGCAAGAAAGTAGTTCTGCGCCTATGGAAAAACTATATAGTGCACCACGTAGCAAGCGCCAACGAGCGCGTAAAACAGTGCAACGGAAACGGGTTCGGGACAAGCAAAATGACTATGAACAGTGCATTCCTGTAGTGAAAATAGTGCCTTCTGCAACTGCTCCTTGTAATAGTGCCCAGTACTGTGTAGCTAGTGACAGTAGACTTGTTGTAGATACTGAAAGTAATTTTAGTGCAGTAGCCTCGCATTGCGCGGACGCCGATCCGGCGGTAGTGTCATCTAGTGACAGTGTGGTTAATCCGCTGTGTGCCGAGTATGCGCCGCTTCCTACCGCACGCAACCCGCGCAAGCGCAGAAAACAATATGTATTAGACGTTGCCCACATTCGCGCACCGGTCGTGCGCCAGAAGCACAAGCTGTTTGTAAATCTCTCCATAGAAAATAAGACTGTGCAATTTCAGCTTGACACTGGTTCCGCTGTTACCTTAATAAATAAAGATACTTATGAACTTCTGGGTTCGCCAAAATTGTCGCCGTCACAGCAAGTGTGAACAGCTTATACAGGTGAAAATATTCCCGTGCTAGGAACATGTAGCCTGCCCGCCTCTTTTCAAGGTGTAACGAAAACAGTTGCTTTTGTTGTTCTTCGGGCCAAATCTACTCAGAACATTTTTGGACTTGATGCTTTTGATTTGTTTGGTTTATCAATTCAAAGAGATGTGCTTCAAATTTCGTCAATAGTGCCTCAGGATAAAATCAATGCATTGTGTGACAAATATAGTGACTTGTTTTCGCCGGAACTAGGTTGTGCAAAAGACTTCGTGGCACATGTAACTTTAAAAGACTCTGCAGTTCCAAAATTTCGTAAAGCTAGACCAGTGCCTATCGCAATGCGTGATACAGTTGCCGAAGAACTTAAACGTTGGCAAGATAGTGGGGTGATTTCTCCTGTTTCTGCGAGTCAGTGGGCCTCGCCTATAGTAATTATACCCAAGCCGTCAGGAAAACTTCGTATCTGTGCGGACTTCAAATCAACAGTGAACAGTCAAACAATTGTAGACACTTATCCCCTGCCCAGACCTGACGAACTAATGGACAAATTAGGACAGTCTCGCTTCTTTTCTAAGATTGATTTAGCAGAGGCATACTTACAAATTCCGCTTGATGACGAGTCAAAAAAGTTTTTCGTCATTAATACTCACATGGGCCTTTTTCAATTTCAACGCCTACCCTTTGGCAGTTCTTCCGCTCCCGCTATTTTTCAGCGCTTTTTGGAACAGCTGACAGTTTCTGTACCGTGTTGTTCGAACTATTTAGATGATATTGTGGTATCCGGACGTACAGTTGAAGAACATTTAGCAAACCTGGAGTGCCTTTTCAAAGTTTTGACTGCAGCAGGTCTACGTTGCAATAAAGCAAAGTGTTCGTTTTTTCAAACTGAAATAGAATATCTAGGCCATGTGATTAATGCCCAAGGAATTCATCCCTTACAGTCACATCTTCGAGCAATCAAAGACTTGCCTCCTCCTAAGAATGTGCACGAATTGCAAGCAGTAATGGGGAAGCTGAACTATTATTTCAGATTTATTCCCAATGCCTCTCAGATTGCAGCTCCACTGCATCACTTACGTAGGAAGAATGTTCCTTTTGTATGGTCTAAAGATTGTCAGGTTGCCTTTGACAAATTATAGTCTGCACTACTCAGTGATGCATGTTTGATTCCCTTTGACCCACAGAAGCCTGTAGTGTTAGCAGTTGACGCCTCGTCGTACGGTCTGGGTGTTGTTCTGTCGCATCGTATTGGATGTCACGATCGTCCTATTGCCTTTGCATCCAAGCTACTGACGCCGACGCAACAGAATTACAGTCAGATAGAAAAGGAGGCCTTAGCAATCATTTACGGCGTCACAAAGTTTCATCATTATCTCTATGGCAGAAAATTCTATTTGTTGACAGACCACAAGCCTCTCACGTCGTTGTTCTCACCCACAAAGCCGATTCCGCCACGTACGGCACAAAGGCTTCAGAGATGGTCCTTGATATTGTCTAATTATCAGTATGAGATTTTGTACCGACCTACAACTAAACATGCTAACGCGGACACACTTTCCCGACTTCCGGTTGGCCAGGATGTGTCGTTTGATTCTTCAGAAATGGCATGTTGTCAGATAGACTCCAGAGATGCTTCCGCTGTCGCAGACTTCCCTTTGAACTCTCGTCGGGTTGCACAGGAAACGGCTGCGGATGCAGACCTAAGTGTGGTAGCACGTTTTGTTCGCTCAGGGTGGCCTGCCAGAGATCGGCCTCTGGTTCGACGTTATTTTGCACAACGTCATGCATTATCTTTAAGTCAGGGTGTACTGTTGTTGCATACCGACAACGACCAAGCAAGAGTGAATGTTCCTCGTTCCCTGCAACGAGAAGTGTTACGCCTCCTGCATCAAGGACATTGGGGCATTGTTAGGACAAAGCAACTGGCCAGACGTCATTGTACCTGGGTTGGTATGGACGCTCAGATAGAGAACATGACATCACAGTGTACCGTTTGTGCGGAGCATCAGGCGGCTCCTCCGCAACGTTTCTCAGACTGGCCACGCCCCAAGGGACCATGGCAACGTTTACATATTGACTTTGCCGGACCATTCTGGAATACGCGCTGGTTAATTGTTGTAGACGCTTTCAGCAAGTTTCCTTTTGTGATTGCCATGAACTCAACGACAGCTTCTAGTACAATCAGTGCCTTAACATCAGTGTTTTGCATCGAAGGCTTGCCTGAAACTATCGTCAGTGACAATGGACCTCAGTTTGTTAGTGCGGAATTTCAACAGTTTTGTCGTGTGAATGGCATTCAGCATATTACCACTGCACCTTTTCACCCTCAGTCCAATGGTGAAGCGGAACGTTTCGTTCGAACATTCAAGTCTCACATGGAGAAGATGAAAGGTCAGCACTCCAGGCAGCAAGCTCTTCAAATTTTCCTGTCTACGTATCGGTGCATGCCACGTGACGGCCCGTCTCCTGCCGAGCTGCTACACGGCCGCCGTCACCGCACTCTCCTTCACCTGCTGCAGCCTCCCACGCACCGAGTCGGTTCGTATGGCGCTACGCGTTTTCAGGTTTCCACGCCGGTGCTGTACAGGGTGTTTGCTGGAAACAAGAAGACATGGTTGCCGGGCACCATTCAGCGCGTGCTCGGGCGCAATATGTATATTGTACGTTCTTCCACAGGGTCGGAGCTGCGGCGCCACGCAAACCAATTGCGCTTGTACAGGCCGCGCGATCCTGTCTCCGGTTTCTTGATTCCAGACCCAGTTCACCGCCAGGGAGCACAGCCACATCGTTCGTCCCCGGACTACGAGATCCCTATGGACGTCGACGCAGCTCCGACGCAGTCGTCGCCGCCGCTGTCGCCGCCGCAGATGACAGCGTCACCGAGAGGGACTCCGGGACCGTGCGCCCCCCCCCCCCCCCAGCTTGGGCCACGCACCTCAGAAGAAGATGACCTGCTCCCTCTGGGCGGGGGTGTGCGCCCTTCCCCAGGTTTCGGCGGGTTTCCTGGAGGATCGCAAGGCGGATGCCGGGGCGCGGACGGCGTCTCGATCCCGGCCTCGGCTACGACGCCCGTCCCACCAGTAACGCCCCCGCTCAGGCCCTCCTCCCAGTGCCGTCGCCGTGGCCCTCAGCCCTACGCCACGACGGCGCGGCGGTTTGGGGGGGAGGGGTGTGGTGTCGCACAAGTACAAAGTGCGCGCCACCTACTTTCGCCGCGCGCCGCCATGCACGCACGGCGCGGCGATCTCACGACGACAGCCACGAGCGCCCTCTGCTGGAACGCCGCTCGTGGCCACCACTGAAGAACACCGGCCACTTCGGACTGAGATAGCAACGAGTTAGGACCTTCGTAATCCGATAGGCACGAGTGAAGACTTTGCTATTGTACAGGCACTAGGCAGGCCTCTAACAACTATGTATCAACATTCTGCCGTACTCTGTAAAAGTTAAGTATTGTTACATTCTGTGCAATATATATATCTTTCTAATTTACTCGAGTGTTTATAGTTTCTGGCTGCTCCCCTCCACCGACACCTACGACGAGGCTGGGACACAAAAGCGGCGACGAAGTCGGGACACAAAAGAAGTAACATGTTTGGTCAAAGCATCAACTTCCTCATTGTAGCAGATACCAGCATGGGAAGGCACCCACAGTAAATTAATTATCCTTGCCCATATTTTATAGCGAATATATGCCGAAATCACATCCAGAATATACGCAATCTGGTCTAAAGTATCCGGACATGGCTAACGCTGGAATTCTGGTGGTGGTCTACCTTCAGCCTTGATGACAGCTTCCACTCTCGCAAGCATACATTCAATCAGGAGCTGGACGTTTCTTGGGGAATGGCAGCTCTTGGTTCACAAAGTGCTGCACTGAGGTGTTCTATAAGATTCAAGTCTGGACTATGTGCTGGCCAGGCCATTACAGTGTTGTTAGCTGCGGTAGAGTGGCAGAGCGCTCTAAGTCCCCTTGCGCGGTTGCTCGCCGTCGGAGGTTCGAGTCCTCCCTGGGGCACGGACGTGCTTGTTGTCCTTAGAATAAGTTACTTTAATTAGTTTTTAGTTTTACAAATATTTAATACTTAACGGATATTATTGTCGTGTAACCTCTTCGCCAAAAGTCATACATTATGAAGAGGTGCTCAATCCTGTTTCATGATGCGGTCACCATCCCCGAAATGTTCAACAGTGGGAAACAATAAGGTGCTTCAGTCAGCAGTAAAAGGCTGTGCTGTGATAGTTCCACGCAAACAACGAGAGGTTTAAGCCCCAGCCATGGAGAGGAAGAAAAAACACGAGCCGCGGTGGCCGAGCGGTCTGCGGCGCGCCAGTCACGGTCTGCACGGCCACTACGGTCGGGGGTTCGAATTCCCCTCGGGCATGGATATTTGTGCCGTCCTTAGTATTAGCTAGTTGATAAGTAGTTTGTAAGTTTAGAGACTCATGACCCCGTAGTTAATTCCCATAAGTTCCACAAACATTTAGAACATGTAGAAAAACACGACCACATCTGAATTGTAGTGTTGGCACTACACATGCTGGCAGATGACGTTCACTGGGCATTCCTAATACTCAGACATCGTATCGCCACATTGTGTACCGTGATTCGTCACTCCACACAACGTTTTTCCACTGTTCAATGTTTATTTTCCTTACACCAAGTGACGCGTCGTTTGACATTGGCGTGCATGATGTGTGGCTTATGGGCAGCCGCTCAACCATCAAATCTGTTTCCTCACCTCCTGCCTGTCATAGTACTTGGAGTGAATCCTAATGCAGTTTGGAATTCCTGCGTGATGGTCAGGAGAGATGCCTGCCTGTCATATTGCACCACCCTCTTCAATTGTTGGCAGTCTGTCCGAGGTCACAGGTTGTACACTTTCGTGCTGTACGTGTCCGTTCACGTTTTCACTTCACAATTACATCAGAAACGGTAGACCTATGGATGTTTAGGAGTGTGAAACTCTCGCATACAGACTTTTGCTACAAGTGACACCTAATCACCTGATCATGTACGAAGTCCCCGAGTTTCGCAGAGCGTCCCACTCTGCTCTCTCACAATGTCTAACTACTACTGAGGACGCGGCCACGCCGTACTCGTCCAAGAGCCAATCTCATCGACCCGCTAATGGCCTTCCCAATCAGAATGCACGGCCAGGAGTTGCATATAACAAAAATGTGAGAAGCAACGACAGCCAATCGTGGAGTTTGCCGCCAACACCTCTTTAACCTCCTCCCAACACACACTGCTTTCTCACGCCAAGTCATGTACGCCCGTGCAATAGCGTGAAATTCTTTGCGAATTATTACTAGTCGGCATCTTGGCGCCTATTTTTACTACTGCTTGCAACACTGTCCTGCTGTGCCAGACAGATTTCACTTCGCAGGGAAGCGAACTTTAAGCGTCCTGCCATTTATTAAATCGTAAACCATGCTACCTGCAACTGACAGTTTAGGGACGGAAAGAAAGCAGGGCATCCGGCAACCATCAAATGTTTTTTCCTTTCCAGCTCGCAGAGCTAAAAAAAAAACACCGTGGCGCCAGACAGCCCCCGGTCGCCCTAAACAGCTAACGCATTGTGCGAGGCCACACTGGAAACCACAGGTAACCGGCGGCCAGTAGTGTCACCGTGCGAAAGCGGCCGGCCCACCCCAATGCAGATAGCGACCCCTCGGGTGGCCAGATTTCTCCGAAACCCTGAAAGGAGCTGGTACCACACCGGATTCCTGAGACCTAGCCGACTGCCCAAGAGACCTGACCCATGCAGCTCTACAACACTGACTCGACAGTAAGGAAAGAATTTGAAATCAGAAGCAGTACATCAAAAAGAATAAATAAACCAATACACCTAAATCCTAATGCTGTTCTCCCAACCCGTAGCAGAATATAGAGGTCAGGAAACATTATATATATATATATATATATAAAAAAAAAGTATTTCATGCAATGAAAATCAAAATTACACAATCTATAAATGTGAATGTCTGTTCGGTGTACGTTTATCACGTCTGAACCACAAGACGCAGAGACTTAAATATTTGTACAGTTACTAATTTATACCTGAGAAAGGTTTTAGGCACAGTTTTATAGCGCTCTGCTAGATATTTAGTAATTTGAATAATATAATGCGAAATGCGGAACAATTACTCTGAAAATTACATTTACTCTGAAAATAGATTTATTGGTTGCATTGTTCCTTGAGGGTTGATAATGATAAAAGAGTGGAGTATATTGGGATGGAAAGTTATGGGTGTATGTAAAATTCTACGTGTGTGTTAATTTTTCGTTCTGCAGTGAAAACTAAAGAACGCAAACGAACCGTCTGTGTGTAGTTGTCCGAAGTCTCCCGTTGTACACCATAGTAGTTCCATGCCGATAGCTATAAAGAGGTGGAACATATGTTCGTTGAAAGTCGTGAAATTATAAAAAAATTCGGGCTGAAGGCCAGCGATGACATTTGAGACACTATAGCAAGGAGGTTAAATACAGCCAAACGTGATGCCACAGACCATATCTTTGGTCTATGCGTGCTACAATGTCTTCAGCTCTTTCTCTAAGGATAAGCATACGAATAAGGAAATAGAATAAATAAAGCAGTAAAAAAGAATTTTTAATACATTTCTTTAAAAAATCGATTTGACGTTTCACGCATTACATCAAGTGATCGATCTCTGATATTACAATCATTAAACGTCGCAGGAATACATTTACAGCCCTCATGTTTTTCATATGATCAATTATACGTCGCTTGCTCAAGGGTGGAAAACCCAAAAAATCTCTACATTTACGCTCCGAACAATACTACAAATAATGTAGTTTACCAGAATGCTCTAAAATGAAATTAAAATGAATTTGGACATTACTCTCACCATACGTGTTGAGATATTGCAACACAGGCTATAAGCAATAATGTATGTATTATTTATTGTAAATCATGAAGCTCTTCACATTTTATTTTATTATTTGAATGTTGTCTAAAAATGTTTGCTTCTAAAGAAGGCATTGCATTTCATTTCAGCCTTCAAAACCAGTCTTATAACAGACTACTGAAAGATAGGTAATCTATCATCAACCAACACGCGAGCGGAGCCGCGGGTTTAAGCTCGTTAAAATAATAAAGAGACATGAATGGAGAAATAAAATTGAAAGACAAAATGACCACTACCTTTCACACTGCTTTTGCGGAATGTTGGATCGCTGCGGTGGAGTAGCCCAGTGGTCTCAGGCGCCTCGGCTGTGGAGCCTACGGTTGCTCGCTGTTCCATCGGCGATTCGAGTCCTTCCTGGGGCATGGGTGGGTTGTCCTTAGGTTAGTTTACCTACGTTTAAGTTGTTTGTAAGCTATGGACTGATGACCACGCAGTTTGGTCTGATAGATTTACAAACACTTGAGCATTTCATGTTGGATCAATCTGTATGTACACAAAGAAAACCAATGAGCTACAACGAGCCGACTGAGTCCATTATCGACATTGTTACTTCGCAAGGATGTCATATCGAAATGACAACACTACTCAACGCAGTCCTGGCCATGATTAAAATCCAACATCTGAGCAGCGCACCGCGCCGACACGTTCTCACTGCACGCAGTTGACAGTGGACTGCTGCGTGGAAGTACTGGCGCAACCAACCTGCAAACCTCCGCCACATAAGGAGAGACGGTGGTAGAAGTAATGGGGAAAAAATTTTCTGATTTGTTATTTGATAACAAATATGATTAAAGGAAAAAATGTGATGACAATGTTAAATTCGAACTACAAATGGTATAAACAAAATTAGTATCCAATGCGAGAAAACTTTTCTTGCACATTTTTGCCTTTGAACCAAAAAAAAAAAAAAAAAAAAAAAAAGTAACTTTAGAAGGCTGTGATTTTCATATAAAATGCTAGAAAAATCTCTGCATGGAAAAACGCTGAACCAAAATGAAAGTTTCAATACTCTTAATTGGAAGAGACGTTTAAAGACTGTTTGTAATTTGGTAGAGATTTCTGCTTTGGAAGCTGCAGCAGTATTTAATGATGGGAATGCAACAAGACATCACATTCTCAGAAAGTTGGGCTTTACACCTGGAGTCTTAACTGGGCAGAAACTGCATATCATCGATGAGCAACAAATTGCTAAAGCAGAGACTTCAGTACAGAATATAGAAAGAATTGCTAGGAAAAGGAGTAGAGGAGCTAAAAGATCTGCAGAGGATGATGAGGAATAACTGGAATATGGATATGATCAGTTTTAGCTAAGGTAAGATACAATTTTTTTGTAACGTTTCTTTCAAACTTTGAAGCGATTTTTCTGCAAATTAAGTGAAATCTGCTTCAGCAGAACTGGCTGGTGAGTGGGAGAACTGGACCTCAAGGCATAAACAAAATTTTCTCGAACGTTGTTCACAAAGCTTTATTATGATAAAAATTAAAATGTGTCATTACTACAGCAATAACAAAGACATTCACTATATAAACAGGGCTTGGCAAGAATTGAACCGCATTCATTAATGTATACGAAGTTTGTAAGCCTAATTCATATCACCAAGCAATAATGAGAATCAGTTAAAGAAAATATGGAATTAATCACTCTGAACAAATTTTATCAAGATAAAGGCAACTTCCAAACAACATTCTTTTGTTTTCCGGGATTTATCAAAACACTGGCAATACCGATTAAGGAGAAATTTAAGAGTACTGGATCTTGAACACACAGTTTATAAATACTCCAAGGCAGTAACCCGGGGTACAGTTTAACGATTGAATTCATAAAAACAAATCATTAAATTAGAAATCAAATTCAGAATTTGGCTCAGGCACTCAACAAAACGATGTAACATTAGCTACTACACAGTAACCAGAGTACACACAAGAACTTAACTGGTGTCAATTAAGGAAGATTAGGTCAGTCGGTGACAGAATTCGCGAGACCCCTCGCCTAATCGCTATACACAACCGCAAACTTCTGCTGCTTGGTGGGAAGTATATACAGCTAGGCAACACGATCGTACATACTGTCGATTACCCATCTGACACGAAATCTGAGAGGAAAAACGTTATCTTCCAGTATCGCAGCCAGTTGTAACAACACGCGTGCTTTCTATGCGACGTGAAGGCGACTTCGAAAACTGATTTTAGAAACTGCTTTGCGTATTAGCCATTGCGTATTAAGCTGTTCGCGACCGACAAATTCCTGTCCACATTTCTTTTCTTATAGTTTCAATGGACAAAGAAATTAAAATTGAGATGCTGCAGTCCGTGAATATTTTCAGACGTTACTGACACATTCAAATGGAAAAATTGCATGCATATGATAGACTTCTATTACATGAATGGAAGGTATCGTGTCATTTCCACTGGCTCTCTTTCGGTTGATGTTGCAACTAAGATATCAGCACAAATTTGACAAACATAAGCCAGCTGTGTCACCACAAATTAGTTCTCAGTTGTTTGGTACTTTTCCATACTCCTTGATATATTGAAATGCCTAATAGTAAGCATTCGACAACATATTGGGCTATTATAATACCAGATACGATTATGTCAAATGAATGTGCAGAGAAGCAAACAAATGACAAAGATAAGCTTATTTATCTCGCCAAATGGCCAACTACTGATCAACGAGCGCCAGTTCGATTACTGAATCTCACATTTTTCTTCTATTTTGAAATATGGCTCATTATGTTTCTCACGTAACAATAACAAACACCCATGATAATTGCCGCGGTGGAGTAGCCGAGCGGTCTAAAGCGCCTCGCTGCGGAGCGCGTGGTTGCTCGCCGTGGAGGTTCGAGTCCTCCCTGGGGCATGGGTGTGTGGGTGTGTGTCCTTATGTTATTTTACCTAGGTTTAAGTAGTTTGTAAGCTACGGACTGATGACCACGTATTTGGTCCGATAGATTTACAGATATTTGAACATTTGAACACATGATAATTAAGTAACAATCTGTATCGCAATCATTGTGAGGAAATTATTCCGTAGCCATGAAAATATATTGCTAATACTATATGCAACAGAATTGTTGCATCAAATGAATTTCTGTAAGCTATTGTATCCAACAAATAATTTTATTTTTATTTCGTTTCTTTCAATAACAACGCAAAAGCTACGTTTTTCGTGCATGCAACATTAGGAATATTAAATCGCTGTGACATTCAAATCCGTAGTACGACAACAAGAATTCCGAATACTGGCAAGCTTCCCCACTTGGCTTCCCCAGAGGTTAAAGAGATCTTTTGGTGTGAGTTGGTCACTGGCGAGTTTTGAAGACGATATGTTTCGCATACTAATCAAAAAATATAAACCCGCCAAACCACCCGCACCTAGTAATACATCATGCAGGAAGTAGACGTCTGAACGATCACCTTAGAATGAAGTCTGTCATCTACTCAAAGAAGCAGGCATTAATTTGATAATGCAAACAACAAAAACAAGTAGATTGATTAATTTGTAAAATCTCAACCCTAAGTGTCGACTTTCGGTGATTCTCCATCGTAGCAATTAGAGAAGTGAAAGATTCTAAAGCTAATTCCTTGGTTTTAGAAGCCGCAGCCGTTTATTCTGTAGGAGGACAGCATTACAAACCGGTGGGTTTCAGTTACTGTACAGAACACAAAACCACGGTTTTCCGTCAAAATCGTGCGTAGTTTCCTGCCACTTATGAATAGGCAGTAGACCTATGTTCCTGCAGAGATTCGATAAACGGCTATGCTATAGTATGTGTGGGTGGCGCCGGCATAAATGCGCAGATGCGTAACACGAGGTCCTAGGATCGATCTGACATCCGCAGCACTTTTATTTTTAATTATTCACTCATTTTCACGAGTTTCAATCCGTATTTTTCACATACGTAACTTTTCTGCTCAGCAACAACTTTGGTAGCGAATATAGTATCAAGAAGTTTTAACTCTTCATTCAGCCAGTTGATATAACAAATAAGTTTCTGAATGAATGAACGAAATAGTCTATTTGCGTCAGATTTTCTGACCAGATTGACACTGCCACCAGAAAAATGAAACGGATCGTGTGAGTCTTAGCGTAAGTTTTTCCACAGACAGATAATAAACGTTGGTTTCAGGGCACATATCGTATGGATTTATAAATATCAAACAATATAGTAGTCACAATTTATTAGCTGAAATAAGTGCATACTGGAAAACGTTGCCTTTATGTGGGTTCAAAACTTGACAAGCACATACCAAGAGTGTAATAGCTACAATGACAATCTCCGAATGCGATTGTCTTGATAAAGGCTAATAATATCCCCTTATGCGTTTGTGTGTTGAAAGTCTCAACACTAGGGATCGCTGGATGGGTCTCACCTACTTGGCCCAAACTGTGCGAGAAGAAACACGAATATGAACCTTTTAAATTCCTACAATATCTCGCCTGTGTAGGCCATAGGAAAAGAGAAAACTCACGCTAAATGATCTAACTACAGATAGGTGCAATATCAGCTAATATTGAGGCTCACCATTGCTGATGACGGTGTTTTCGGTGTTGCGAAGTAGCTAAACGATTAGCTTTTGAATGAAACAGCACGGGTTTGAATCCCGTCCCTTCCAAAATACTTTTCTTATATTAACCCTTGTAGTTTTAATTATCAATTATAAAAATTTCAATGCATAGTATATATATTTGGTTTCGTTATAACTACTTTAATTAATATATCTTATTTCATCATTAAATTTTCATAATTCCAAGTATTAAATGAAAATAATATTTGAAAATTTTAGCACGTATTTATATGCCGAAGTTACATTACATTCCTTAGGGTGTTCATCGTCAAAGAAAATCTCCACACTATGCAGACTTTACCAAAGTATTTTAAGCGAGAAATTTTATCCGAAATATGCTTTATTCAAGTTTTTAAGTAAATAACTTTCCACTGTTGATTTTTGTGCATACCAAGTGTATGGATGGGAATTGTGGCACTGAACTGATGCTGTAGGATTGAATGTGTTTTGAGACACCTCTTGACATCAACGTTCGTGGCACACTGAGACGTTTAAGTAAATTTAAATTTCATAAAGTTTACATCGCGAGTAATATGAAATGAACAATAATGTAAGGGGTACCGGGGAATCGAACCTTGACTTCCAACTTTGCACGCCAAGCACTTGTCCATTACGCTTTTTTTTTGGGGGGGGGTCTATGGGTAGTTATCTTCGTTGCGGATGCTGATCGTTCTTGTTCGGTGTGTTGTTGGCTCAGCTATTTTTTTTATTACAGAGGGCGTTGAGCCATCTGGCCGGGCGCGTTGAGCCACGGCGCCCGGCTCGCTAGGCACACTCCTCAAAGACTGGAAGTTAATAAGCAGCCTATATAACACCTATTTGTGAGAAATTTTCGCCACCGTATTCGCTTTCCCTTTAGACAACTCGGACGGGATATTTTGGGAATTTGAAAGGTTTGTCAACTTCCTTCTCGCAGGGTTTGAACAAAATCTTAGAAAACCATCCCGCAAGCTACTCTCAGTCATAAACATTCTACAGTATAAACAGACAGAATCGTTCAGGAAATGTCTCTCCCCCTCCCCAATCCCTGAGGGCTAAAATTCTAAGAGTAGGAACATCCTCATCCATGATCCACGGACTGAGACGCGATATATTTTGTGAAATTCAATGTCTTGTTACAGCGACAGTCGTAAAAATTGTGGGAATAAAGTTTATGAAGTAGTTTCTGTTAATATTTATAAAGAAACTTTACGCTGTAGCTACGAATGCCTGATCTACGAAACAGCAACGAATCTATATCACTAATACGAACGCGTTTCTGAGGGCATTTTGACTTGAGTGTTCTATAGTTCCAAGGCACATGTGGTAACTTCAGAGTAATTTTGCGAAAAATTTGTAACAAAAAGTGAGAGAGAGAGACGTATGTCGACCACGCTACTAGACACCCACATGAAAGGTTTTGGTATTCTGGGGTGTTCATTCTACTATCAATCGCTGGCCGGCCGCGGTGGCCGAGGAGACTGAGGCGCTTCAGTCACGGTCTGCACGGCCACTACGGTCGGGGGTTCGAATCCCCCTCGGGCATGGATATTTGTGCCGTCCTTTGTAGCAGCTAGTTGATAAGTAGTTTGTAAGTTTAGAGACTCATGACCCCGTAGTTAATTCCCATAAGTTCCACAAACATTTAGAACATGTAGAAAAACACGACCACATCTGAATTGTAGTGTTGGCACTACACATGCTGGCAGATGACGTTCACTGGGCATTCCTAATACTCAGACATCGTATCGCCACATTGTGTACCGTGATTCGTCACTCCACACAACGTTTTTCCACTGTTCAATGTTTATTTTCCTTACACCAAGTGACGCGTCGTTTGACATTGGCGTGCATGATGTGTGGCTTATGGGCAGCCGCTCAACCATCAAATCTGTTTCCTCACCTCCTGCCTGTCATAGTACTTGGAGTGAATCCTAATGCAGTTTGGAATTCCTGCGTGATGGTCAGGAGAGATGCCTGCCTGTCATATTGCACCACCCTCTTCAATTGTTGGCAGTCTGTCCGAGGTCACAGGTTGTACACTTTCGTGCTGTACGTGTCCGTTCACGTTTTCACTTCACAATTACATCAGAAACGGTAGACCTATGGATGTTTAGGAGTGTGAAACTCTCGCATACAGACTTTTGCTACAAGTGACACCTAATCACCTGATCATGTACGAAGTCCCCGAGTTTCGCAGAGCGTCCCACTCTGCTCTCTCACAATGTCTAACTACTACTGAGGACGCGGCCACGCCGTACTCGTCCAAGAGCCAATCTCATCGACCCGCTAATGGCCTTCCCAATCAGAATGCACGGCCAGGAGTTGCATATAACAAAAATGTGAGAAGCAACGACAGCCAATCGTGGAGTTTGCCGCCAACATCTCTTTAACCTCCTCCCAACACACACTGCTTTCTCACGCCAAGTCATGTACGCCCGTGCAATAGCGTGAAATTCTTTGCGAATTATTACTAGTCGGCATCTTGGCGCCTATTTTTACTACTGCTTGCAACACTGTCCTGCTGTGCCAGACAGATTTCACTTCGCAGGGAAGCGAACTTTAAGCGTCCTGCCATTTATTAAATCGTAAACCATGCTACCTGCAACTGACAGTTTAGGGACGGAAAGAAAGCAGGGCATCCGGCAACCATCAAATGTTTTTTCCTTTCCAGCTCGCAGAGCTAAAAAAAAAAACACCGTGGCGCCAGACAGCCCCCGGTCGCCCTAAACAGCTAACGCATTGTGCGAGGCCACACTGGAAACCACAGGTAACCGGCGGCCAGTAGTGTCACCGTGCGAAAGCGGCCGGCCCACCCCAATGCAGATAGCGACCCCTCGGGTGGCCAGATTTCTCCGAAACCCTGAAAGGAGCTGGTACCACACCGGATTCCTGAGACCTAGCCGACTGCCCAAGAGACCTGACCCATGCAGCTCTACAACACTGACTCGACAGTAAGGAAAGAATTTGAAATCAGAAGCAGTACATCAAAAAGAATAAATAAACCAATACACCTAAATCCTAATGCTGTTCTCCCAACCCGTAGCAGAATATAGAGGTCAGGAAACATTATATATATATATATATATAAAAAAAAAAAGTATTTCATGCAATGAAAATCAAAATTACACAATCTATAAATGTGAATGTCTGTTCGGTGTACGTTTATCACGTCTGAACCACAAGACGCAGAGACTTAAATATTTGTACAGTTACTAATTTATACCTGAGAAAGGTTTTAGGCACAGTTTTATAGCGCTCTGCTAGATATTTAGTAATTTGAATAATATAATGCGAAATGCGGAACAATTACTCTGAAAATTACATTTACTCTGAAAATAGATTTATTGGTTGCATTGTTCCTTGAGGGTTGATAATGATAAAAGAGTGGAGTATATTGGGATGGAAAGTTATGGGTGTATGTAAAATTCTACGTGTGTGTTAATTTTTCGTTCTGCAGTGAAAACTAAAGAACGCAAACGAACCGTCTGTGTGTAGTTGTCCGAAGTCTCCCGTTGTACACCATAGTAGTTCCATGCCGATAGCTATAAAGAGGTGGAACATATGTTCGTTGAAAGTCGTGAAATTATAAAAAAATTCGGGCTGAAGGCCAGCGATGACATTTGAGACACTATAGCAAGGAGGTTAAATACAGCCAAACGTGATGCCACAGACCATATCTTTGGTCTATGCGTGCTACAATGTCTTCAGCTCTTTCTCTAAGGATAAGCATACGAATAAGGAAATAGAATAAATAAAGCAGTAAAAAAGAATTTTTAATACATTTCTTTAAAAAATCGATTTGACGTTTCACGCATTACATCAAGTGATCGATCTCTGATATTACAATCATTAAACGTCGCAGGAATACATTTACAGCCCTCATGTTTTTCATATGATCAATTATACGTCGCTTGCTCAAGGGTGGAAAACCCAAAAAATCTCTACATTTACGCTCCGAACAATACTACAAATAATGTAGTTTACCAGAATGCTCTAAAATGAAATTAAAATGAATTTGGACATTACTCTCACCATACGTGTTGAGATATTGCAACACAGGCTATAAGCAATAATGTATGTATTATTTATTGTAAATCATGAAGCTCTTCACATTTTATTTTATTATTTGAATGTTGTCTAAAAATGTTTGCTTCTAAAGAAGGCATTGCATTTCATTTCAGCCTTCAAAACCAGTCTTATAACAGACTACTGAAAGATAGGTAATCTATCATCAACCAACACGCGAGCGGAGCCGCGGGTTTAAGCTCGTTAAAATAATAAAGAGACATGAATGGAGAAATAAAATTGAAAGACAAAATGACCACTACCTTTCACACTGCTTTTGCGGAATGTTGGATCGCTGCGGTGGAGTAGCCCAGTGGTCTCAGGCGCCTCGGCTGTGGAGCCTACGGTTGCTCGCTGTTCCATCGGCGATTCGAGTCCTTCCTGGGGCATGGGTGGGTTGTCCTTAGGTTAGTTTACCTACGTTTAAGTTGTTTGTAAGCTATGGACTGATGACCACGCAGTTTGGTCTGATAGATTTACAAACACTTGAGCATTTCATGTTGGATCAATCTGTATGTACACAAAGAAAACCAATGAGCTACAACGAGCCGACTGAGTCCATTATCGACATTGTTACTTCGCAAGGATGTCATATCGAAATGACAACACTACTCAACGCAGTCCTGGCCATGATTAAAATCCAACATCTGAGCAGCGCACCGCGCCGACACGTTCTCACTGCACGCAGTTGACAGTGGACTGCTGCGTGGAAGTACTGGCGCAACCAACCTGCAAACCTCCGCCACATAAGGAGAGACGGTGGTAGAAGTAATGGGGAAAAAATTTTCTGATTTGTTATTTGATAACAAATATGATTAAAGGAAAAAATGTGATGACAATGTTAAATTCGAACTACAAATGGTATAAACAAAATTAGTATCCAATGCGAGAAAACTTTTCTTGCACATTTTTGCCTTTGAACCAAAAAAAAAAAAAAAAAAAAAAAAAAAAAAAGTAACTTTAGAAGGCTGTGATTTTCATATAAAATGCTAGAAAAATCTCTGCATGGAAAAACGCTGAACCAAAATGAAAGTTTCAATACTCTTAATTGGAAGAGACGTTTAAAGACTGTTTGTAATTTGGTAGAGATTTCTGCTTTGGAAGCTGCAGCAGTATTTAATGATGGGAATGCAACAAGACATCACATTCTCAGAAAGTTGGGCTTTACACCTGGAGTCTTAACTGGGCAGAAACTGCATATCATCGATGAGCAACAAATTGCTAAAGCAGAGACTTCAGTACAGAATATAGAAAGAATTGCTAGGAAAAGGAGTAGAGGAGCTAAAAGATCTGCAGAGGATGATGAGGAATAACTGGAATATGGATATGATCAGTTTTAGCTAAGGTAAGATACAATTTTTTTGTAACGTTTCTTTCAAACTTTGAAGCGATTTTTCTGCAAATTAAGTGAAATCTGCTTCAGCAGAACTGGCTGGTGAGTGGGAGAACTGGACCTCAAGGCATAAACAAAATTTTCTCGAACGTTGTTCACAAAGCTTTATTATGATAAAAATTAAAATGTGTCATTACTACAGCAATAACAAAGACATTCACTATATAAACAGGGCTTGGCAAGAATTGAACCGCATTCATTAATGTATACGAAGTTTGTAAGCCTAATTCATATCACCAAGCAATAATGAGAATCAGTTAAAGAAAATATGGAATTAATCACTCTGAACAAATTTTATCAAGATAAAGGCAACTTCCAAACAACATTCTTTTGTTTTCCGGGATTTATCAAAACACTGGCAATACCGATTAAGGAGAAATTTAAGAGTACTGGATCTTGAACACACAGTTTATAAATACTCCAAGGCAGTAACCCGGGGTACAGTTTAACGATTGAATTCATAAAAACAAATCATTAAATTAGAAATCAAATTCAGAATTTGGCTCAGGCACTCAACAAAACGATGTAACATTAGCTACTACACAGTAACCAGAGTACACACAAGAACTTAACTGGTGTCAATTAAGGAAGATTAGGTCAGTCGGTGACAGAATTCGCGAGACCCCTCGCCTAATCGCTATACACAACCGCAAACTTCTGCTGCTTGGTGGGAAGTATATACAGCTAGGCAACACGATCGTACATACTGTCGATTACCCATCTGACACGAAATCTGAGAGGAAAAACGTTATCTTCCAGTATCGCAGCCAGTTGTAACAACACGCGTGCTTTCTATGCGACGTGAAGGCGACTTCGAAAACTGATTTTAGAAACTGCTTTGCGTATTAGCCATTGCGTATTAAGCTGTTCGCGACCGACAAATTCCTGTCCACATTTCTTTTCTTATAGTTTCAATGGACAAAGAAATTAAAATTGAGATGCTGCAGTCCGTGAATATTTTCAGACGTTACTGACACATTCAAATGGAAAAATTGCATGCATATGATAGACTTCTATTACATGAATGGAAGGTATCGTGTCATTTCCACTGGCTCTCTTTCGGTTGATGTTGCAACTAAGATATCAGCACAAATTTGACAAACATAAGCCAGCTGTGTCACCACAAATTAGTTCTCAGTTGTTTGGTACTTTTCCATACTCCTTGATATATTGAAATGCCTAATAGTAAGCATTCGACAACATATTGGGCTATTATAATACCAGATACGATTATGTCAAATGAATGTGCAGAGAAGCAAACAAATGACAAAGATAAGCTTATTTATCTCGCCAAATGGCCAACTACTGATCAACGAGCGCCAGTTCGATTACTGAATCTCACATTTTTCTTCTATTTTGAAATATGGCTCATTATGTTTCTCACGTAACAATAACAAACACCCATGATAATTGCCGCGGTGGAGTAGCCGAGCGGTCTAAAGCGCCTCGCTGCGGAGCGCGTGGTTGCTCGCCGTGGAGGTTCGAGTCCTCCCTGGGGCATGGGTGTGTGGGTGTGTGTCCTTATGTTATTTTACCTAGGTTTAAGTAGTTTGTAAGCTACGGACTGATGACCACGTATTTGGTCCGATAGATTTACAGATATTTGAACATTTGAACACATGATAATTAAGTAACAATCTGTATCGCAATCATTGTGAGGAAATTATTCCGTAGCCATGAAAATATATTGCTAATACTATATGCAACAGAATTGTTGCATCAAATGAATTTCTGTAAGCTATTGTATCCAACAAATAATTTTATTTTTATTTCGTTTCTTTCAATAACAACGCAAAAGCTACGTTTTTCGTGCATGCAACATTAGGAATATTAAATCGCTGTGACATTCAAATCCGTAGTACGACAACAAGAATTCCGAATACTGGCAAGCTTCCCCACTTGGCTTCCCCAGAGGTTAAAGAGATCTTTTGGTGTGAGTTGGTCACTGGCGAGTTTTGAAGACGATATGTTTCGCATACTAATCAAAAAATATAAACCCGCCAAACCACCCGCACCTAGTAATACATCATGCAGGAAGTAGACGTCTGAACGATCACCTTAGAATGAAGTCTGTCATCTACTCAAAGAAGCAGGCATTAATTTGATAATGCAAACAACAAAAACAAGTAGATTGATTAATTTGTAAAATCTCAACCCTAAGTGTCGACTTTCGGTGATTCTCCATCGTAGCAATTAGAGAAGTGAAAGATTCTAAAGCTAATTCCTTGGTTTTAGAAGCCGCAGCCGTTTATTCTGTAGGAGGACAGCATTACAAACCGGTGGGTTTCAGTTACTGTACAGAACACAAAACCACGGTTTTCCGTCAAAATCGTGCGTAGTTTCCTGCCACTTATGAATAGGCAGTAGACCTATGTTCCTGCAGAGATTCGATAAACGGCTATGCTATAGTATGTGTGGGTGGCGCCGGCATAAATGCGCAGATGCGTAACACGAGGTCCTAGGATCGATCTGACATCCGCAGCACTTTTATTTTTAATTATTCACTCATTTTCACGAGTTTCAATCCGTATTTTTCACATACGTAACTTTTCTGCTCAGCAACAACTTTGGTAGCGAATATAGTATCAAGAAGTTTTAACTCTTCATTCAGCCAGTTGATATAACAAATAAGTTTCTGAATGAATGAACGAAATAGTCTATTTGCGTCAGATTTTCTGACCAGATTGACACTGCCACCAGAAAAATGAAACGGATCGTGTGAGTCTTAGCGTAAGTTTTTCCACAGACAGATAATAAACGTTGGTTTCAGGGCACATATCGTATGGATTTATAAATATCAAACAATATAGTAGTCACAATTTATTAGCTGAAATAAGTGCATACTGGAAAACGTTGCCTTTATGTGGGTTCAAAACTTGACAAGCACATACCTAGAGTGTAATAGCTACAATGACAATCTCCGAATGCGATTGTCTTGATAAAGGCTAATAATATCCCCTTATGCGTTTGTGTGTTGAAAGTCTCAACACTAGGGATCGCTGGATGGGTCTCACCTACTTGGCCCAAACTGTGCGAGAAGAAACACGAATATGAACCTTTTAAATTCCTACAATATCTCGCCTGTGTAGGCCATAGGAAAAGAGAAAACTCACGCTAAATGATCTAACTACAGATAGGTGCAATATCAGCTAATATTGAGGCTCACCATTGCTGATGACGGTGTTTTCGGTGTTGCGAAGTAGCTAAACGATTAGCTTTTGAATGAAACAGCACGGGTTTGAATCCCGTCCCTTCCAAAATACTTTTCTTATATTAACCCTTGTAGTTTTAATTATCAATTATAAAAATTTCAATGCATAGTATATATATTTGGTTTCGTTATAACTACTTTAATTAATATATCTTATTTCATCATTAAATTTTCATAATTCCAAGTATTAAATGAAAATAATATTTGAAAATTTTAGCACGTATTTATATGCCGAAGTTACATTACATTCCTTAGGGTGTTCATCGTCAAAGAAAATCTCCACACTATGCAGACTTTACCAAAGTATTTTAAGCGAGAAATTTTATCCGAAATATGCTTTATTCAAGTTTTTAAGTAAATAACTTTCCACTGTTGATTTTTGTGCATACCAAGTGTATGGATGGGAATTGTGGCACTGAACTGATGCTGTAGGATTGAATGTGTTTTGAGACACCTCTTGACATCAACGTTCGTGGCACACTGAGACGTTTAAGTAAATTTAAATTTCATAAAGTTTACATCGCGAGTAATATGAAATGAACAATAATGTAAGGGGTACCGGGGAATCGAACCTTGACTTCCAACTTTGCACGCCAAGCACTTGTCCATTACGCTTTTTTTTTGGGGGGGGGTCTATGGGTAGTTATCTTCGTTGCGGATGCTGATCGTTCTTGTTCGGTGTGTTGTTGGCTCAGCTATTTTTTTTATTACAGAGGGCGTTGAGCCATCTGGCCGGGCGCGTTGAGCCACGGCGCCCGGCTCGCTAGGCACACTCCTCAAAGACTGGAAGTTAATAAGCAGCCTATATAACACCTATTTGTGAGAAATTTTCGCCACCGTATTCGCTTTCCCTTTAGACAACTCGGACGGGATATTTTGGGAATTTGAAAGGTTTGTCAACTTCCTTCTCGCAGGGTTTGAACAAAATCTTAGAAAACCATCCCGCAAGCTACTCTCAGTCATAAACATTCTACAGTATAAACAGACAGAATCGTTCAGGAAATGTCTCTCCCCCTCCCCAATCCCTGAGGGCTAAAATTCTAAGAGTAGGAACATCCTCATCCATGATCCACGGACTGAGACGCGATATATTTTGTGAAATTCAATGTCTTGTTACCGCGACAGTCGTAAAAATTGTGGGAATAAAGTTTATGAAGTAGTTTCTGTTAATATTTATAAAGAAACTTTACGCTGTAGCTACGAATGCCTGATCTACGAAACAGCAACGAATCTATATCACTAATACGAACGCGTTTCTGAGGGCATTTTGACTTGAGTGTTCTATAGTTCCAAGGCACATGTGGTAACTTCAGAGTAATTTTGCGAAAAATTTGTAACAAAAAGTGAGAGAGAGAGACGTATGTCGACCACGCTACTAGACACCCACATGAAAGGTTTTGGTATTCTGGGGTGTTCATTCTACTATCAATCGCTGGCCGGCCGCGGTGGCCGAGGAGACTGAGGCGCTTCAGTCACGGTCTGCACGGCCACTACGGTCGGGGGTTCGAATCCCCCTCGGGCATGGATATTTGTGCCGTCCTTTGTAGCAGCTAGTTCATAAGTAGTTTGTAAGTTTAGGGACTGATGATCCCGAAGTTAAGTCCCATAAGCGGTACAAACATTTGAACATTTTTTATTGGACCTCTGTCTTTCTCAAACAGTGGAAGCCAAACAGTGGGTCCTATGAGTAGCACTCTTATACTGTTATATTCTAAACCATTATAAATAAATGAACGTTTTCTGCTAATACTGCTTCCGCAACGATTCGAAGCCTATTAGGAATTATCGTTTATTATATTGGTGTGGTGTGTTATTTCGGGCATATCCGAAGTAACAGACACCATACCAGTGTAATTAATTACGACTCGCGGGACGGCGTTTCTTCAATCACTTCACTGCATATGCGGTTATACGTTCGACCTCTCACGATATGGGCGCTACAGCCATAGCGTGCAACTTGTGGAAGTTTGAGACAGACACGGGGAGCACCGGTAGCTAAGGAGACACGGGTTGGATTCCCATTCGGCTTCATATTTTCACTTATCGCCATTGTTCAATATCAAAGCCCTAATTCAGCACTATCATTCCTTTCCTTCCTAATTCTTATTCCTTTATCTCGTTCATAAATATTTGCCAGTTCTCGTTTCTTTTTCTTTGGAACTCCTTATCTGCTCTTCTAGGCTGAACTGAACTTCGCTCATAAATTACGCCTTCATCAGCGATCTTGTACTCTAAACTTCTTGCAGATGTTTAGATGTTTAAAATACAGTTCTTCACATCCATGTTTATTACTATTATTGAATCTAGAAACTGAATAGTTCTACTCACGGAAAAATAAATTATTACGAATCCTGATGAAAATGAGTTTTATACGTACAGTTTAAACTTACGACTATCCCTTAAAATAAAAGTAAATATTTCTTCTTTATAAGAAATTCTCCGGCTGCTTAAAAAGCGAAGCAAACAAAACAAATCAAAATGTTCAAATTTTTGTAGAGCTTATGGGACTTACGTACGGGGTCATCAGTCCTTAAACCTATTTATAAACTAGCTATTACTAAGGACGGCACAAACATCCATGCCCAAGGGGGAATTCGAACCCCCGACCGTAGTGGCAGTCGAGACCCTGACTGGCGTGCCGCAGACCGCTCGGCCACTGTGGCCGGCCAAGAAACTCTACTAATACTGTTCAACATCCCGTATATCCTCCTTCAGCCTCAAAGGCGGCTCGAAGACCGTCGGTTTTTTTTTTTTTTTTTTTTTTTGTGGTTTTAGGGCGCACAACTTCTATGGTCATTAGCGCCCAGCTAAGAACATTGATTCGCTATGAACTCAAAAAAATGGTGACTGTCAGAACATCAGCAAGAGGCTAAAAACGAAAGATAAAAGACAATTAAAAGGGTTAAATATCCTTGGATAGGTTGGCCAAGTTCATAAAACGCAAAACCCGAGCAGCTGCTCGTGTGTCATCAGCTAAAATTTCCTCCAGAGTAGACGGAAAGTGAAGGGCTACACGGAGATGATTAAAATTAACACAAGTCAGTAAAACATGTCGCACTGTCAGCAGTTCACCGCAGGAGCATAGCGGTGCAGGTTCGGCTGACAGCAAGTGACGGTGGCTGAAACGGCAATGACAGATCCGCAACCGAGCCAGGATGACCTCCTCCCGCCGAGAGGGGCGTGAGGAGGTCCTCCAAGCGGTCGGGATCGGTTTGACAGTTCGCAATTTATTGTTGTACAGTGAAAGAAACACACTGTGCCATTGCGACACGATTCTCCGGCGAAGAGCCCGTTGAACATCGTCCGATGGGATGCAAAAGGTAGCCATGCGAGGCAAAAGAGCTGCGGCCTTGGCTGCTATGTCGGCGGCCTCATTCCCGGGCACACCCACATGGCCAGGGACCCACAGGAAAGAAACGTGACAGCTGTCATCCGCCAGCAACTGGAGGGAGCGTTGGATCCGATACACGAGAGGATGGTTCGAGAAAGGGTCCTTAAGACTCTGCAGGGCACTAAGGGAGTCAGAACATATGGCATAGAAAGGGTGGCGGTGGCGGCAGGTATACAAAACGGCCTGGTGGAGGGCGAAAAGCTCAGCCGTGAAGTTCGAGCACCGGTCAGGGAGCTTGTATTGGAAACGGTTGTCCCTGACGACGAAGGCAGATCCGACACCGGCAGTGCTCTTGGAACCATCTGTGTAAATATGGCGTTATCGAACCGCGAACGGAGTGCGACAAGCCTCGAGCGGAATACCAAATCCGGAGTGCTCTCCTTGGGGAGCGAACTAAGTTCGAGGTGAGTGTGAACCGGGGCCTTATGCCACGGTGGCAATGGGCTTTCGCTCAACCGAAGGGTGGAAGGAAGGGTAAAATCGAGCCGCTGTAGCAGGCGGCGAAACCGAACTCCCGGCGGAAGCAAGGCAATCGCAGACAACTGATATTGGCGATCGAGTGAGTCGTCAAAAAATAATCTGTAAGATGGATGGTTGGGCATCGACCGTAGGCGGCATGCGTACCGACACAAGAGTATGTCACGTCGATTGGTCAAGGGTAATACAGCAGCCTCGGCATACAGACTTTCAACAGGGCTGGTATAAAATGCACCGGTCGCCAGACGTAATCCCCGATGGTGGATAGAGTTGAGACGGCGGAGAATCGACGGCCGTGCTGAAGAGTATACAAGGCTTCCATAGTCGAGCTTCGACTGAACAATGGCCTGGTAAAGGTGAAGCAGGACGGTACGATCCGCTCCCCATGACGTGCCACTGAGGACACGAAGAACGTTAAGGGATCGGGCACAACGGGCAGCCAGGTAGGACACGTGTGTGGACCAGCAAAGTTTCCGATCCAACATGAGTCCCAAGAATTTTGTAGTCTCCACGAAAGGGAGAGCAACATGGCCGAGACGTAGAGAAGGTGGAAGAAATTCCTTGTATCTCCAGAAATTGATACACACAGTTTTCTCAGTGGAGAATCGGAAGCCGTTTGCGATGCTCCAGGAATATAGACGGTCAAGACAGCGTTGGAGAGAACGCTCCAAGAGACACGTCCGCTGGGCGCTACAATAAATTGCGAAATCGTCAAAAAGAGATCCGGAGACGTCGGCTGAAAGGCAATCTACGATCGGATTGATTGCAATGGCAAAGAGCGCCACACTCAAGACGGAGCCCTGTGGTACCCCATTCTCCTGGCAAAAGGTATCTGACAAAACAGAGCCCACCCGTACCCGGAACTTGCGATCCGCCAAAAACGCTTGAATGAAAAGAGGAAGGCGGCGCCGAAGGCCCCATGTGTGCAATGTGCGGAGAATGCCCGCTCTCCAACAGGTATCGTATGCCTTCTCCAAGTCGAAGAACACTGCTACTGTTTGACGCTTCTTTAGAAAGTTGTTCATAATGAAGGTCGACAACGTAACGAGGTGGTCAGCAGCAGAGCGGTGTCGACGAAAACCGCATTGGATATTAGTCAGGAGGCGGCGAGATTCGAGGAGCCAGACCAACTGAGCGTTAACCATGCGTTCCATCACCTTACAGACGCAGCTCGTCAGAGAAATGGGGCGATAACTGGAAGGAAGGTGTTTGTCCTTCCCTGGTTTGGGGATGGGGACAACAATGGCTTCACGCCAACTTGTGGGAACATGACCTTCAGTCCATATGCGATTGTAGGTACTAAGAAGAAAGCACTTGCCCGCAGGAGAGATGTTCTTCAGCATCTCAATATGAATGGAATCGGGCCCGGGAGCAGAAGACCGGGACAGGGCGAGAGCCCGATCTAGCTCCTGCATGGTGAAGGCGACGTTATAATTTTCACGATTAAAATTGCGGAAAGAAGGCGGCCGTGCCGCCTCTACCTGTTTGCGAGGGAGAAAGGCAGGGTGGTAATGGGCAGAGCTCGAAACCTCCGCAAAGAAACGACCCAATGCGTTTGAAACATCAGCTGGGTCCACGAGGACTGCGTTCTCCACGGTCAGGCCAGGAATCGGGGAGTGGACCTTGATGCCGGATAAACGGCGTAGGCCACCCCAGACAACCGTGGAGGGAGTAAAACGGTTAAAAGAACTAGTAAAAGCAGTCCAGCAAGCTTTCTTGCTGTCGTTTATGATACGACGGCACTGCGCTCTCATACGTTTGTAATTGATGCAATTCGCCAAAGTTGGGTGGCGGCGGAAGGTGCGTAAAGCACGGCGCCGGGCTCGAAGCGCGTCGCGGCAGGCTGCAGTCCACCAAGGGACCTGGACACGACGCGGAGAAGAGGATGTACGAGGTATGGAACGTTCAGCAGCAGTGAGAATAACCTCTGTGAGGTATTCGACATGACTGTCACAGTTGGGAAAATGCTGATTGTGAAAAACAGCCATGGAAGAATAAAGCCCCCAGTCGGCTTTAGAAATGTTCCAACTGGTGGGACGTGGAGATGGGGAATGATGTAGGAAGTGGATGATACAAGGGAAATGGTCACTCGAGTACGTGTCAGAAAGTGCATACCACTCAAACCGACCGGCAAGCTGAGGAGTGCATATTGCGAGGTCTATATGGGAATAAGTGTGTGTTGTGTCAGAAAGGAAGGTCGGTGCACCGGTGTTGAGGCAGACAAGATCGAGGTGTTGGAGAAGGTCCACCAAAAGGGAGCCTCTCGGACAAGGTGCCGGAGAGCCCCATAGGGGGTGGTGGGCATTAAAGTCGCCTACCAACACGAAAGGTAAAGGGAGCTGGTCAACAAGGAGTAGCACATCTGCCCTAGTAAGGGCAGATGATGGCGAATAGATATTACAGAGGGAGAAGGTAAATGTGGATAAAGTGATGCGGACGTCAACTGCCTGTAGGTGAGTGTGCAGGGAAATGGGATGGAAATAGACATCGTCTCGAAGGAGCATCAGAACCCCTCCATGGGCTGGGACACCTTCCACGGGTGGCAGGTCGAACCGCACAGAGGTTTAGTGTGAAAAGTCTGCACGATCACGTGGACGCAACTTAGTTTCCTGGAGGCAGACTAGAAGCGGGCAGTGCAATCGAAGGAGTAGTTTTAACTCCTCCCGATTAGAACGAATGCCGCGAATATTCCATTGAAGGAGCGCCATGATAAAAATGAGAGAAGAAATAAGGATAAAAACCAAGTAGCGAGCGGGGTCACCTCGACGGCCGCTGAGGACCGGATTTCGAGGGAGCACTGCTATCGCTGTCTGGGGGCAAAGGGTCATGTTCTATTGGTTCGACCGACGCGCCTGCCACCTCCCTGAGTTGATCAGGAGGGGCAGTTTCCACCGCCGGTAAAGGGCCGGGCGCCCGGCAAACGGAGCGTCCCGGTGAAACAGAAGACGGCCGAGGCCGGCAACTGTTGGACGGCGTGACAGATGGGTCACGCCTCGGCGGGGAAGGAGAGGAACTCTTTCTTGTCAGCTCTTCTGGAAGAGTGACGGCGGGAAGAGGCAGTTGACGGTTGGCAAGCCTGAGAACGCAGAAAATCCTCACGGACGGGTTCCTTTTTCAAGGTCCGGGCATCTTGTTTAGGTGCCCGCGGTTTACTAGAGTTGGACGAAGACTGTACCCTAGAAGCAGCAGGAGGAAGCGGGGACGTGGAACGGGCAATCTTCGGGCTGGCGGATCGCACAACTGTGTCAGCGAAAGTGAAGTCACATGTCTGGGTACTGGAATCCTTGGTAGGTCGAGTTGAGTTGAGTACCTTACTGTATGTACCCGCTGGGAGAACAGTGGGCTTTCGACTCGCCAACAACTTTCGAGCGGCAGATGATACCTTCTCCGTGACCCGAATTTGCTGAATGATTTCTTCATCCTTATATACAGGGCAGTCGCGAGAGGAAGCCGCATGGTCGCCGTTGCAGTTAAGGCAGTGAGGGGACGGAGGTGGGCAATCCCCCTCATGGGCGTCCCTACCACAAGTGACACATTTTGCTGCATGTGGGCAATGTTCACGGGTATGGTTGTACCTGTGGCATTGGTAGCAGCGCGTTGGGTTCGGAATATAAGGGCGGACTGAGATAACTTCGTACCCTGCTTTGACCTTCGACGGGAGGTCAACTCTGTCGAATGTCAAAAACACAGTACGAGTCGGTGTCAGCTGGTTATCTACCTTTTTCATCACCCTGTGGACGGCTGTCACACCCTGATCGGACATATAGGACCGGATGTCATCAGACAACCCGTCAAGGGATCTCGTAAAAACTACCCCACGTGACGAGTTGAGTGTACGGTGCGCTTCTACTTTGACTGGAAACGTGTGCAATAACGTAGTCCGGATAAGTTTCTGGGCTTGGAAAGCACTGTCCACTTCCAGCAACAATGAGCCATTGCGCTGACGCGAACAGGTTTTAACAGGGCCAGCAATTGCATCAACACCTTTCTGTATAACGAAAGGATTGACAGAAGTGAAATCCTTTCCGTCGGTGCGCGACACAACAAGAAATTTCGGCAAATTAGGCAGAGTCTTCTTTTGCTGCGGCGAATCTATCTTACGTTTCTGGGTCAATGTCAGAGAAGAAGAGAAGTAAGTCATTGCGGAAGTGTCCCCCGTGATTACCGGCGTCTCCGATGGCGCGCTCCTTCCTAGTGGGGGCACTCTCCGAGGGCTTACCCGCCTTAGGTGATTGTTCACACCTCCCGAGAACTGACGGAGGGACCAATCGGCACGTTCGGAAGGTACCAGCTCGGGTAATCACCCCTCCCTGGGCCTGGCCTTTACCAGGGGGTACGTACGTGCCTTACTTGTCTACCCGGGGCGGGGAATTACGCGTTACCCCGTCACCTGCTACGCACGATAATGCGTGGGTCGGCCTTCAGACACGCACAGGGAGGAAAGAAGAAGAGGATAGGAAAGGAAGAGAAAGAAGGAAAGAAGTGTCTCAAACGCCGAGGCAGAGACTTATGAGGAGAAGGCTAGGAGAGTTCAAGGAGAGAAAGACAGAAAACGAAGGGTAAGAAAGGAAGGAACGAAGGAAGAAAAACCACAACAAGAACCACCGTATCTCACGAAATATGCCCGTCTCCGGGCGAAGGCATAAACCGGGAGGGAAAGTGAAGCAGCCTGGGGCAGAAGAAAGGCTGCTCCGGCTCGGGGCCCCGTGCGCGCCACACACGTACCCACAAAAGAACTGTGGGCCCCCTGGGGGGGGGGGGGGGGGGAATATCAATGTAAAAGCGAATACACGAAACCTGAGACGGTTTTTCTTCTAAAACATGCAAAGACAAAAGATAAAGGTGAAGCACTGAATTAAAATTTGTAATGCGGTCGGGGATCGAACACAGACCTCCATCCTTACTAGTCTATTTCGCTACGTGGAGAGCCTTGGCAGTTGTTCCAACACTCTTTGGAATACAGAAGATGAAGTAAAGTTTGTGACGTGGAGGCGCCTTAATCGCTAATGGTGCGATGGTCTAGTGGAGAGTAGTCTGCCTAGTAAGCAATTGCGAAGTAGGTGACGGAATAAGGATTAGGAAGAAAAGGATCGATAATGCTGCATTAGCACATTGAAATCAAACAATGGCGACAAGTGAAAATGTGAAGCAGGCCGGTAATCGAAACGGTCTCCAGCTTCGGGACAGCGGTGGACTTAACCGCGTGGATCCCGGTGCTCGCCCCGCCTCCGTCTAAAACTTCACAAGTTGCACGCTATGGCTGTAGCGCCCCTATCGTGCGAGGTCGAACGTGTGACTACATATGCTGTGAACTTATTGAAGAAACGCCGTCTTCGCGTGTCGTAATTATATTGGTATGTTGTCTGTTACTTCGGGTAGCCCGAAATAAGACACCACACCAATATAATAAGAAACGAGAATACCCAATAAGCTTCGAATCGTTGCGGAAGCAGAAGGCGGTTATACGTGATTCAGAGCAACATTAGAAGCAGAAGTTTAATTACTTAGAATGGTTAAGTATGTAACGGTGTAAGAGTGCTACTCATAAGATCCACCTTTTGTATACCATAGGCAAAAAAGCAAAGGTTCAAACAGTTTGAGAAACACTGATGTTCACTAGAACAAAGATTTCACCAACGAAATGAAACGATTTTTAGTTTATTTCTTTTAAAGCACGTGCAGTATGGAAAACTTTTGACAAGCGTTTTCTCTTCCTATGGTCTACACAGGGGAGATATTGTAGGAATAAAAGAAGAAACAGGAATACGAAACTTTTAAATTCCTACAATATCTCCCCTGTGTAGGCCATAGGAAGAGAGAAAACGCTTGTCAAAAATTTTCTAACAGACGCATTATCAGCTAATCTTGACTATCAGCATTGGTGCGTAGTGGCTAAGCGTTTAGCTTTTGAATGAAACAGCACGGGTTCGAAACCCGCCCCTTCCAAAATACTTTTCTTACATTAGCCTTTGCAGTTTTAACTATTAGGTATTAATTTTCAGTGCATAATTAATATATACGGTTTCGTTACAACTAATTAAATTAATATACCTTATTTAATCATATAATGTTCATAATTCTATGAAGTTTCAGATGAAAATATAAGTATTTATATATCGAAGTTATTACATTCCTTAGGGTGTTCATCGACAAAGAAACAAACTTCACACTATGCAAACTTTATGAAAGTATTTTAAGTAATTTTATCCGAAATATGCTTCGGCGCAAAACACTTGATTCAAGGTTTAAAGTAAATGACTTTTCACTATTGCTTTTGGTACATAAAAAATGTATCGAATAATTGCGGAGGAAACAGGGGCATTGAACTGATGCCATGCGATTGAGTGTGTTTTGAGTTTCCTTTCGACGTCAACTTTTTGGGAACACTGAAATGTTTATGTAAATTTAAATTTCATAAAAAAAAGGTTAACATTGCGAGTGGTAATACAAAATGAACACGACTATACGAAGTACCGAGAATCGAAACTGGGCCGCAAATTTTGCAATACAAGCCCTTGTCCATCACGCTACTCACATTTGACGTAGACTGGGACTCAATAAGCACCTGTTTCTACGTGGGAAACTTGCGACCGTATTCGCTTTCCCTTTGGCCAAATCGCGCGAGATATTTTGGGGAATTTGAAATGTTTCTGCTTTCTTCTTCTCGCAGAGTTTGAACCAAATCGGTGCAACCCATCCCGCGATCTACTTTGGTCATTCATAAACAGTATGCAGTATAAAATATGACGTTGGAGTCCTTGAGGGAAAGTTCGCACCCCTCCTTGTGAATGAAATTCCAGGACTGAGAACATCCTCGCCTATGGTCCACGGACGGAGATGCATTATGAATGCGAAACGCAGGGTCCTCTTACAGCTACAGTTGTAAAAATTGTGTGAATAAAGTGAATGGAGTCGTTTCTCTTTATAAAGCACCTTTCCGCTGTAGAAACGAATGCCAGATCTGCGAAACAGCAACGAATCTACATCATTAATACGAACGTGTTTCTATCGGTATTTTGAGTCGTGCGTGTTCTGTAGTTGAAAAGCACATACGGTAACAGGAGAGTAATTTTGCGAAACATTTAGGACAAAAAGTGTTGAATACGTATGTTGACCACACGGGCTTCTTAATAAATGAAGCGTGTCAAGTTACCACAAAAAGGTGGCCAGATGTTATGACACCCTGAGTTGTTATTTAGCAGTTTCGTATTACCGGCACAGCTAATATAAGAATCATTTTTGAAACGTCTGAAGCAAACTGAATACCATTGGGAAGGCTTAGCTCGTGTAGGTTGTCGAGTAAGAAACATTGTTTATACGCTCTCGCCGTGCTGTAAGTGCCCCGTTTACTTCCGCGGGATCCTCATGCGGCCCCTAGCACGAGACATTCGCTGCGATTGAGCAGAGTAGAGGGAATGCCTCGCCTTTCCTCGACTGCTCACGGATGTGGCCGGACCTGTCTTTTCTTATACGGACAGTGCGTTATGAGGCCTGGTTTGCCTCATACCGATCTACTAATCGATTGTCATCCTAGTCAATATGATTGTGCACTGAATTAAAAACTATATTACTGGTTGGTTTCGGATAGACGTCCTGTTAGTTACTATATTTAGTGGTAATTCTTACATTGCTAAAAAACAAGTGTATAATAACTTTGTTTTAACTTGGAACAGTAACAAGTTATCATGCTTTAAAAAAGGAGTGTGTGTTCTAAAAATGTATTCTGTTGAATGTGCAACACATTAAGCTCAAAGTAGCTTTCAAATTATATCTGATGACATGGCAGTTACAGAATGATTTGAACATTGAGGTTGTTTGTTGGTTTTAAAATTTTATTTTAATAATTTCGATAGGTTTCGCTGCAAGCAAAGAACTAACCTGCCGGAAATCTGATGGTATAACAAAGTTTGCTGTTTGTGTGACAAGAAATACAATAAGTTTTGAACCTCTTGTCATGGTCTGTCAGCTGGTTCAGAAGTGAGATTTGGACACGGCTTCAAAAAGAATTTAAAAGCAATTTTGTGTAAGTTCCATTACATGATGAACAAATTTGTTGATGATTACCTTCTATACTATCGATAAACCGGGAGTATTACTACTATGTGTCGTACAAAGAGCTTTGCAACCAACTTCGAGAAGAAAACACTCGGAAAACCTCCGACCTGAAAGAAAAAAAATTCAGACATCGTTTAGGCTTCTTACCATCAATAGTTGTGATAAAGAGTTTAACTTTTGTTTATTTTTTTAAATTTTGCCTTCATCACCCTTCCTGACCAACGTGCTTCGTCCACAATGCTTTTTTATACTTGTTTCGTCTCCTGTTCTATAATTGTTCACAATTTGTTAATTTATTTATTCCCTAAATTAATCTTGAAACGTTATACTGTTCTTTCTCGTTGAAAAAATACACAATAATAAAATGAAATCAAATTACAACGTTAAAACATACTGCATGTGCTTTAAAAGAAAAACTAAAAATCGTTTCATTTCGTTGGTAAGATCTTGATTCTGTTCTAATGAACCTTAATGTTTCTCAAACTGTTTGAAACTTTTGCTTTTTTGCCTATGGTATACAAAAGGTGGATCTTATGAGTAGCACTCTTACACCGTTACATACTTAACCATTCTAAGTAATTAAACTTCTGCTTCTAATGTTGCTCTGAATCACGTATAACCGCCTTCTGCTTCCGCAACGATTCGAAGCTTATTGGGTATTCTCGTTTCTTCTTATATTGGTGTGGTGTCTTATTTCGGGCTACCCGAAGTAACAGACAACATACCAATATAATTACGACACGCGAAGACGGCGTTTCTTCAATAAGTTCACAGCATATGTAGTCACACGTTCGACCTCGCACGATAGGGGCGCTACAGCCATAGCGTGCAACTTGTGAAGTTTTAGACGGAGGCGGGGCGAGCACCGGGATCCACGCGGTTAAGTCCACCGCTGTCCCGAAGCTGGAGACCGTTTCGATTACCGGCCTGCTTCACATTTTCACTTGTCGCCATTGTTTGATTTCAATGTGCTAATGCAGCATTATCGATCCTTTTCTTCCTAATCCTTATTCCGTCACCTACTTCGCAATTGCTTACTAGGCAGACTACTCTCCACTAGACCATCGCACCATTAGCGATTAAGGCGCCTCCACGTCACAAACTTTACTTCATCTTCTGTATTCCAAAGAGTGTTGGAACAACTGCCAAGGCTCTCCACGTAGCGAAATAGACTAGTAAGGATGGAGGTCTGTGTTCGATCCCCGACCGCATTACAAATTTTAATTCAGTGCTTCACCTTTATCTTTTATGTCTTTGCATGTTTGAGAAGAAAAACCGTCTCAGGTTTCGTGTATTTGCTTTTACATTGATATTTCTTCATAACTATTTGAAAATTTTTGTTTCTTTTTGTTTGGGCCTATCTCTCCCCTTCTAGGCTCAACTTCCCTCACAAATTACGCCTGCTTCGGCGATCTTCTATATTTAAACTTTTCGCATATGTTTTAAATACAATTCTGCACAACCAAATTTGTTTTAGAGATTAATCAAATATAGAAAATGAGTACTTCTCTCGGAAAAATAAATATTACGATTCCTGATGAAAATTAGTGTGTGCGTCCAGTTTAAACTTACAGATTTCTGGGGCACGGCCCACCGCCTCACAGCGGCCGGCCAACTAGCTAGTCGGCCAGACGGCTCAGCACTGCTATGCTTACGTCGGATGACGTGCGCGCCGGGGCCTGTCTTTCTCGTAGGCATCGCTCCACGGCTGCAAACTTAACGCTGACTGGTGAAGCACGACATTCACTGTCGAGTCGCCACCAGATTTCTCATGTGATTCAGGACTCTTTGAACATTTTTAAACAAAATCCGCTTCGACTGCAGTTAACTTTATTTAAAAAAAGCACTACCGGTTTCGCGTCCTGTAGACACATCAGGTGCTAAAATTCCTTAGAAAAAAAAAATGTCATATAGCCGTCCCCAGCGTTCACGTTAAATTTAAAACAATCGAAAGCTTAACTTCGTCTTCATTAAAAAGTACAAAACCTGAACGCTGTTGCGTTAGTCCTAGTTTTTAAAAATATACTGGGGGTGGAGGGCAGGTGAAACCGTGCCATGTGGAAGCGATGTGGGCACGAAACCGACCGAGGCAATACTCTTGGAACCAATTACTTGAATGTCCATGTTACGTGATTAGTTGTGGGATCACTGCCCGACGGTCTTCGAGCCGCCTTTGAGGCTGAAGGAGAATATACGGGATGTTGAACAGTATTAGTACAGTTTCTTGGCCGGCCACAGTGGCCGAGCCGTCTGCGGCACGCCAGTCAGGGTCTCGACTGCCACTACGGTCGGGGGTTCGAATTCCCCCTTGGGCATGGATATTTGTGCCGTCCTTACTATTCGCTAGTTTATAAATGGGTTTAAGGACTGATGACCCCGTACGTAAGTCCCATAAGCTCTACAAAAATTTGAACATTTTGATTTGATTTGTTTTGTTTGCTTCGCATTTTAAGCAGCCGGAGAATTTCTTATAAAGAAGAAATATTTACTTTTATTTTAAGGGACAGTCGTAAGTTTAAACTGTACGTATAAAACTCATTTTCATCAGGATTCGTAATAATAATTTATTTTTCCGTGAGTAGAACTATTCAGTTTCTAGATTCAATAATAGTAATAAACATGGATGTGAATAAATGTATTTTAAACATCTAAACATCTGCAAGACGTTTAGAGTACAAGATGGCTGATGAAGGCGTAATTTATGAGCAAAGTTCAGTTCAGCCTAGAAGAGCAGATAAGGAGGTCCAAAGAAAAAGAAACGAGAACTGGCAAATATTTATGAACGAGATAAAGGAATAAGAATTAGGAAGGAAAGGAATGATAGTGCTGAATTAGGGCTTTGATATTGAACAATGGCGATAAGTGAAAATATGAAGCCGAATGGGAATCCAACCCGTGTCTCCTTAGCTACCGGTGCTCCCCGTGTCTGTCTCAAACTTCCACAAGTTGCACGCTATGGCTGTAGCGCCCATATCGTGAGAGGTCGAACGTATAACCGCATATGCAGTGAAGTGATTGAAAAAACGCCGTCCCGCGAGTCGTAATTAATTACATTGGTATGGTGTCTGTTACTTCGGATATGCCCGAAATAACACACCACACCAATATAATAAACGAGAATTCCTAATAGGCTTCGAATCGTTGCGGAAGCAGTATTAGCAGAAGACGTTCATTTATTTATAATGGTTTAGAATATAACAGTATAAGAGTGCTACTCATAGGACCCACTGTTTGAGAAAGACAGAGGTCCAATAAAAAATGTTCAAATGTTTAAGCTTATGGGACTTTACTACGGGGTCATCAGTCCCTAAACTTACAAACTACTTATCAACTAGCTTATCCCGAGGACGGCACAAATATCCATGCCCGAGGGGGATTCGAACCCCCGACCGTAGTGGCCGTGCAGACCGTGACTGAAGCGCCTCAGTCTCCTCGGCCACCGCGGCCGGCCAGCGATTGATAGTAGAATGAACACCCCAGAATACCAAAACCTTTCATGTGGGTGTCTAGTAGCGTGGTCGACATACGTCTCTCTCACTTTTTGTTACAAATTTTTCGCAAAATTACTCTGAAGTTACCACATGTGCCTTGGAACTATAGAACACTCAAGAGTCAAAATGCCCTCAAAACGCGTTCGTATTAGTGATATAGATTCGTTGCTGTTTCGTAGATCAGGCATTCGTAGCTACAGCGTAAAGTTTCTTTATAAATATTAGTAGAAACTACTTCATAAACTTTATTCCCACAATTTTCACGACTGTCGCTGTAACAAGACATTGAATTTCACAAAATATATCGCGTCTCAGTCCGTGGATCATGGATGAGGATGTTCCTACTAGAATTTTAACCCTCAGGGATTGGGGAGGGGGAGGGACATTTCCTGAACGATTCTGTCTTTCGGTTTATACTGTAGAATGTTTATGACTGACAGTAGCTTGCGGGATGGTTTTCTAAGATTTTGTTCAAACCCTGCGAGAAGGAAGTTGACAAACCTTTCAAATTCCCAAAATATCCCGTCCGAGTTGGCTAAAGGGAAAGCGAATACGGCGGCGAAAATTTCTCACAAATAGGTGTTATATAGGCTGCTTATTAACTTCCAGTCTTTGAGGAGTGTGCCTAGCGAGCCGGGCGCCGTGGCTCAACGCGCCCGGCCAGATGGCTCAACGCCCTCTGTAATAAAAAAAAAGCTGAGCCAACAACACACCGAACAAGAACGAACAAAAACGATCAGCATCCGCAACGAAGATAACTACCCATAGACCCCCCAAAAAAAAGCCTAATGGACAAGTGCTTGGCGTGCAAAGTTGGAAGTCAAGGTTCGATTCCCCGGTACCCCTTACATTATTGTTCATTTCATATTACTCGCAATGCAAACATTTTATTTATGAAATTTAAATTTACTTAAACGTTTCAGTGTGCCACGAACGTTGATGTCAAGAGGTCTCAAAACACATTCAATCCTACAGCATCAGTTCAGTGCCACAATTCCCATCCATACACTTGGTATGCACAAAAATCAACAGTGAAAAGTTATTTACTTAAAAACTTGAATAAAGCATATTTCGGATAAAATTTCTCGCTTAAAATACTTTGGTAAAGTCTGCATAGTGTGGAGATTTTCTTTGACGATGAACACCCTAAGGAATGTAATGTAACTTCGGCATATAAATACGTGCTAAAATTTTCAGATATTTTCATTTAATACTTGGAATTATGAAAATTTAATGATGAAATAAGATATATTAATTAATTAGTTATAACGAAACCAAATATATATACTATGCATTGAAATTTTTATAATTGATAATTAAAACTGCAAGGGTTAATATAAGAAAAGTATTTTGGAAGGGACGGGATTCAAACCCGTGCTGTTTCATTCAAAAGCTAATCGTTTAGCTACTACGCAACACCGAAAACACCGTCATCAGCAATGGTGAGCCTCAATATTAGCTGATATTGCACCTATCTGTAGTTGGATCATTTAGCGTGAGTTTTCTCTTTTCCTATGGCCTACACAGGGGAGATATTGTAGGAATTTAAAAGGTTCATATTCGTGTTTCTTCTCGCACAGTTTGGGCCAAGTAGGTGAGACCCATCCAGCGATCCCCAGTGTTGAGACTTTCAACACACAAACGCATAAGGGGATATTATTAGCCTTTATCAAGACAATCGCATTCGGAGATTGTCATTGTAATAGCTACACTCTTGGTATGTGCTTGTCAAGTTTTGAACCCACATAAAGGCAACGTTTTCCAGTATGCACTTATTTCAGCTAATAAATTGTGACTACTATATTGTTTGATATTTATAAATCCATACGATATGTGCCCTGAAACCAACGTTTATTATGTCTGTGGAAAAACTTACGCTATGACTCACACGATCCGTTTCATTTTTCTGGTGGCAGTGTCAATCTGCTCAGAACATCTGACGCAAATAGACTATTTCGTTCATTCATTCAAAACTTATTTGTTATATCAACTGGCTGAATGAAGAGTTAAAACTTCTTGATACTATATTCGCTACCAAAGTTGTTGCTGAGCAGAAAAGTTACGTATGTGAAAAATACGGATTGAAACTCGTGAAAATGAGTGAATAATTAAAAATAAGTGCTGCGGATGTCAGATCGATCCTAGGACCTCGTGTTACGCATCTGCGCATTTATGCCGGCGCCACCCACACATACTATAGCATAGCCGTTTATCGAATCTCTGCAGGAACATAGGTCTACTGCCTATTCATAAGTGGCAGGAAACTACGCACGATTTTGACGGAAAACCGTGGTTTTGTGCTCTGTACAGTAACTGAAACCCACCGGTTTGTAATTCTGTCCTACAGAATAAACGGCTGCGGCTTCTAAAACCAAGGAATTAGCTTTAGAATCTTTCACTTCTCTAATTGCTACGATGGAGAATCACAGAAAGTCGACACTTAGGGTTGAGATTTTACAAATTATTCAATCTACTTGTTTTTGTTTGCATTATCAAATTAATGCCTGCTTCTTTGAGTAGATGACAGACTTAATTCTAAGGTGATCGTTCAGACGTCTACTTCCTGCATGATGTATTACTAGGTGCGGGAGGTTTGGCGGGTTTATATTTTTGATTAGTATGCGAAACATAGCGTCTTCAAAACTCGCCAGTGACCAACTCGCACAAAAAGATCTCTTTAACCTCTGGGGAAGCCAAGTGGGGAAGCTTGCCAGTATTCGGAATTCTTGTTGTCGTACTACGGATTTGAATGTCACAGCGATTTAATATTCCTAATGTTGCATGCACGAATAATGTAGCTTTTGCGTTGTTATTGAAAGAAACGAAATAAAAATAAAATTATTTGTTGGATACAGTAGTTTACAGAAATTCATTTGATGCAACACAATTCTCTGTTGCATATAGTATTAGCAATATATCTTCATGGCTACGGAATAATTTCCTCACAATGATTGCGATACAGATTGTTAATTATGTGTTCAAATGTTCAAATATCTGTAAATCTATCGAACCAAATACGTGGTCATCAGTCCGTAGCTTACAAACTACTTAAACCTAGGTAAACTAACCTAAGGACACACACACACACACACACACACACACACACACACACACACACACACACACACACACACACACACACACACACACACACACACACACACACGCCCAGGGAGGACTCGAACCTCCACGGCGAGCAACCGCGCGCTCCGCAGCGAGGCGCTTTAGACCGCTCGGCTACTCCACCGCGGCAATTATCATGGGTGTTTGTTATTGTTACGTGAGAAACATAATGAGCCATATTTCAAAATAGTAGAAAAATGTGAGATTCAGTAATCGAACTGGCGCTCGTTGATCAGTAGTTGGCCATTTGGCGAGATAAATAAGCTTATCTTTGTCATTTGTTTGCTTTTCTGCACATTCATTTGACATAATCGTATCTGGTATTATAATAGCCCAATATGTTGTCGAATGCTTACTATTAGGCATTTCAATATATCAAGGAGTATGGAAAAGTACCAAACAACAGAACTAATTTGTGGTGACACAGCTGGCTTATGTTAGCACAAATTTGTGCTATCTTAGTTGCAACATCAACCGAAAGAGAGCCAGTGGAAATGACACGATACCTTCCATTCATGTAATAAAATTCTATCATATGCATGCAATTTTTCCATTTGAATGTGTCAGTAACGTCTGAAAATATTCACGGACTGCAGCATCTCAATTTTAATTTCTTTGTTCATTGAAACTATAAGAAAAGAAATGTGGACAGGAATTTGTCGGTCGCGAACAGCTTAATACGCAAAGCAGTTTCTAAAATCAGTTTTCGAAGTCGCCTTCACGTCGCATAGAAAGCACGCGTGTTGTTACAACTGGCTGCGATACTGGAAGATAACGTTTTTCCTCTCAGATTTCGTGTCAGATGGGTAATCGACAGTATGTACGATCGTGTTGCCTAGCTGTATATACCTCCCACCAAGTAGCAGAAGTTTGCGGTTGTGTATAGCGATTAGGCGAGGGGTCTCGCGAATTCTGTCACCGACTGTACAACCATGTTATTACTCGTTAGGTTACACTTAGTCCACGTGGGCCCCGGTCGCCCACGGACATCGATCAATCACAGTCCACCAGGACAGTCAGGATACACGGAAACCTGGTCTAGAACAGACTAAGACTTCGGGTGAGAATCTGTTTGGTACTTTACGTAACACGTGTCAAATTTCACATTGCAATTACATAATCAGCGCATTGTTTGACGCTGACAAGGAATAATACACAAAGGCCACACAACAAAACATTTATGCGTAGACGGGGTTGGAATGTTCGCTAAATGCTGTTCCCGACAACCGGGTAGAATTTATGATCAGCAAATGCAAGGAACTGGCCGCTGAAAGACAGTCACAAATTTTGAAGTAAATCGCAAGTACAGTCAGCGCGTTCCAACCAGTCTAAAATTAGCATGCTATCCTATTCCACAACACCCTCCAAAAATAACACTACAGTACTTGACCAAATTTCCGAGACACCTTCACAAATAATCAATGTTTAGCAGAAAATCGGAATGAGGCAACGTTTATGGAAATCTCTTAATAAGTACGCACAAAGCCTGGCTATACCAGCAACGAAACTCCAAAATCTTAATGTGCTTTAAGAAAAAGAAACGCAGGCACTGGTTTCAAAAGTATGTAAAGCAGTCAACCCCTTCACACAACATCGTACTGACAAATGCCACTGCACAAAATCTCTTTCATGATTCACGCTACCAGGGCAGAAGGTATTTAAACGAAGCTACTTATGAGTAGTTTTTCGCGAATACAGGCACAGCCGCCACCAAACATACTAAGTATTTACAGAAGACTGGATTTAGCGAGGCGGCACTATGACACCTTTACTTGCAAACACCGACACCACTGTCATCAAACTCGCTAAAAGGAATAGAATCAAAAGTAGCTTTAACGCGGCGGCCTGATACAACAGTTACCTTCAATTCACTTCAAGCTTCGTAATATGAAAGTGGCCTTTGATAACAGACGATGCTTAACACACATGGAACAACCGGCGAGCAGTACACAAGGCCACAAGTTAGAATGTCAGTTTCTCACCAGATGAACTTGTTTAAGAGTCTCCCGTGTCACCGACCAGCAATTCAGACCATCCAAGGTGCGCTTAATTCCCGTAGTTGTTCCATCAACCAGCAACAGCGACTGCACCATTAGACTCCGGCCCCGTGCCAGACACTCGAAGTCCCATTTCCGTGTTCTTCCTGGTAGGTCACACGCGTCGTACTCACTCCACTGACAGAGCAACCGCTTCGAAGCAGCCCCAGAGACCAACTGTCCATACGCGTCTCCACGCCCGGTGTTTCAAATGTGAAAATCCCGCCAAATGCGACTTTCAAAGATCCTAGCGTCAGGACTCGAGGATCGATAGCGGACGTATATCGATGGGGCCTGGCTCTAGCGCGTCTGTGGCGCCAGCAACACATGCGAGCCGGCACGGCTCATTAAGGTTCTCTGTTTTCAGGAACACATGTATCAGAAACTATTGGAAGGATTGTTGTTATATTCGCACATCTATTCTTTTACATGGAACCAACATTTAAGTGGAACACAATTTTAATCTAGTCATTGTAAACAGTTTTATGGTTGATAATATATTTAAAAAAACTGCCCGTAAAAATGTTCGATCCAAAACATATCAGAAAATAATACCATTAATTTACCAAAACGTTACTGCACTTAATCATACGTTTGTAAGTGTAGATTACTTTTCCATAAAAGAAAATTGCCTCATCTGTCAGGAAATAATGAAAAAGTGCACCTTAAAATATTAATGTAACAAAAATTCAAAATTCTCTCACGGATTTAATATGTTATTAAAAAATCACATTAAAAAAAAGCATATTCGATCTCTATACATAAGTGTGCAAAATTTCAGTGAGATTGAACAAAAATGACGGAGATATGAATTTACCAAAATATCAGTGCAAGACTGCCATAGTCTCCCCCTTAACGATGACGCCCACATGAGTGGCTCACCGTTAAAGTGCTGTCGCACCGCCACTCTGTTTCCCGTGAATGTAGTTGGTACCACGCGGCGTGGAAGCCGCTGTGAATGCCGTTATTCTGCCGCTGCATCGCGCAACCTCCGCCGTCGGTCCTGCCAAAGACCGTCGTGGCTGCATCTGTTGCGTCAACTTGCAGGTCCTGTCTGTGGCGCTGGGGAGTCCGTCTTCGCCGCCCACGTGCGTAATGGGCTGCCTTATCGTTGCCCACTGCTGCGAGCCTGAAAACGTTCTCTCAGTAAGTTGTCAATTTCGTATCAATAAAAACTTCGAAACATACGCTCTGAGCAAGCAGAGAACAGCTGTTCTATCGTATATTTCTTAAAACTAGCCCATTGGGCAAATTATTCAGAGTACAAATATGGAATAGCATCTGAGGTTTCAGGAGGAACTGTACTATGTTTACATATTAGTTTGTTGTGTGGCAGCATATTATTAAGAAGAAAGAAAGTATTGTTAAGCTTAAGGGACTTAACTATGGGGTCATCAGTCCCTAAACTTACAAACTACTTATGAACTACCTACAACTAAGGACGGCACAAATATCCATGCCCGAGGGGGGATCCGAACCCCAGACCGTAGTGGCCGTGCAGACCGTGACTGAAGCGCCTCAGTCCCCTCGGCCACCGCGGCCGGCTATTATTAAGACTAAGGCTGTGTTTATAGCCCGCGGTTGCTCCGCGGCGGAGGAATCGCGGCGGTTTGGCAGTGCGCTGTTTCTCATAGGGCAGCGTGGGAGCTGTTTATAGGCGCGGCTGCGGTAGCGGCCCCTCCACTATCCCGCTGCGGCGTCAAAATATCAGCGGCTGCACTTCCAAACCGCTTACACGGCGGCTATTGGTGCTGTTCGGTGCGCCATATGTCTGGCTGCCAGGTGGGAACAGGGTCACAGCGGCTGAACCACCTGTTGTGTGAGTGACGAGCGGTGCCTCCACAAAATCACAGCGGTTGCTCCGCCACGGAAGAACCGCAGGCTATCAACACAGCCTTAATATGGACTTATTTCGAGGGCAAGCGCACTACCGACTGTGCTATACCGACATGAATCACGATGCCGCCTCACAACTTCTGCCAGTACCTCGCCTCCTACTTTCCAAACTTCACAGAAGCTCTCCTGCGAAACTTGCAAGACTATCACTCCTGGAAGAAAGGATATGGTGGAGACACGGCTTAGCCACAGCCTAAGGGATGTTTCCAGAATGAAACTTTCACTCTGCAGCGGAGTGTGCGCTGATTGAAACTTCCTGGTAGATTAAAATTGTGTGCCGGAACCGGGACTCCAAACTGGTCCCAGATTCGAGGTTCGAGTCTTGGTTCTGGCACACAATTTTAATCTGCCAGGAAGTTTGGATTAAACGATTTGCGAACGAAATTTTAAGAATTAATCACATTTTCATCTGTTTCAACATGGAACGCTGTCAGAACTTTCTAACACGAGATAAATTTTGTTAAATATGAGAATAAATGGCTTGCTTGCAAGCTATAGGCCATGCGATTTTGTTACAAGAAACAGACTGCTAGGTATTTAATTAATTAGTTATTAATTTTCCTGTTGTTTCTACCTACTTCTAACGATTTCGAAGTCAGAAAACGCACCTTAAACAGGCCAACCGGTTTGTGTAGAATGAACAAGAGCAGTACAGAAATCAGTAGGCCACTTCAGTAACCCGTATTACAAAAATATTTATTTTGTGATATAGACTGTGAAGTCCTTAGATGCACTTTATTTGCAATTACCGTCATAAGGCCTTATTAATAGACACTATTTAAAAACACGCAATATTATTTTGGTGTGCAGCTGTTTACAACTGTAAAAAGAAACGGGTAAAACACGCAGCTGAACATTTGATTCATTTCTACGTCGGTAATGAAAAAACTTCTGCCATCACTCTCGTTACTCTAGGAAATTCTTGAAGTGTCACACTTATGTTTTTTGCATGGAAGTGTCTTGTCAGGAAAATATTTTTATTTGCATAAACTTTTTACTTCACCTCGTATTTCTTCAGAATACTTATAAAGGAACTTTTTTGCCTTCTAAGCAACACACATTTTGTCATTTTTATTATAAACCACTGGTACCAAAGGAACTGACAACAGGGAAGTTTTACAGCAAGTCCTTGAAGTGCTACGTTACTGGCTACTGTCCAAATGGCTACAGACTTTGATGTCCAGAGGAAGGAAACATAATTACAGGAAGGAATGTTGTTTTTTATGAAGGAAGATTTGACTTTGAAAGTACACCAATAGAGGACTGAGTTACAGAACTTGTGCGTCAATCTTCAGAGAAGGAACACAAAGACAAGAATGGAGCTATATTCACTGAAGAAGGTATATCAACAGATGAGGATCATGGAAGAATGTCCATACCAGAACTGACCAGTCATGAAGAGGTGACAGGAAAGGAAGTAGTACGGCATTCTACCAGGACGAGGAACCCCCTAAAAGTTTAGATGACTTTGCTGTTCTAGCTCTGAATGTTGAAACGTTTGTTGATGATGTACCAAAGAGTTGCAAGGAAATTGTAAATCGTGAAGATAAGGAACACTGGTATCAAGCTGTACAGGATGAAATTGATTCTAGAAGGGAAAACAAGACTTGGATCTTTGTTCAACTACCCGCTGGAAGGAAGACCATCAGCAGTAAGTGGGTGTTCAAACTGAAGACAGACAAAGATGGAAATATCATAAGATACAAGGCTACACTTGTGGTTAAAGGATGTTCTCAGAAAAAGGGATTTGACTATGAGGAAACTTATGCACCAGTGGCTCGGTTTGCAACAGTTACAATAATGCTTCCAATTTCAGTACAACAAGAACTAGATATGGAACAATTTGATGTTGCTAATTCTTTTCTTCGTGGATTACTGAAGGAGGAAATATACATGGATATTCCTGAAGATCTGGAAGACACAACTGGTTTGGTCTGTAAATTACAAAAATCATTATATGGACTGAAGCAAGCACCACTAGCATGGAATCATTCTATTCACTCATTTCTTACCTCTATGAGATTCAGTCAGTCAGAAGCAGATAAATGTCTTTACTACATAACTTTAAACGAACTTCTTATTTACGTTGTGCTCTACGTTGACGATATTTTGATGATAGGAAATAATAGACAGCAAATGGAAAAAGTTAAATTTAAATTAAAGCAGAAGTTTAAAGTAAGGGAACTGGGGGAACCACAATCATTCTTGGGTATTGAGATTTCGAAGAATGAAGGAGAAATGTGACTGAGGCAAACATCATATTTGAAGAGTTTGTTATAACGCTTCAACATGCAAGATTGTAAACCAGTCAAGACACCTATGGAAAGTAAACTGGAAATAAAAGAAGGAAAAAGGACTGATAAACCATGCAGAGAGTTGATTGGATGTTTGATGTATGCAACAACAGAAACAAGACCTGATTTGTGTGCTGTAGTCAACTTCTTGAGCAGATACCAAAACCATTCATCAGAAGAATTCTGGTGATGCTGGAAAAGAGTTTTAAAATACATCAGAAGAACCATCAATATGAAACTATATTATCATAAAGGAAATATAGATGTTCTTTTAGCTTATTCCGATGCAAACTGGAACGGAAAGGAAGATGTAAGATCTACCTCTGGTTATCTTTTACAACGGTTTGGAAATACCACCTGTTGGGCAACAAAGAAACAGACAAGCGTTGCCTTGTCTTCTACAGAGGCAGAATATGTAGCTCTGGCAACAGCTGCTGCTGAGTTACTATGGGTAAAATACTTGATTGATGATATTGGAATCCCACACCAGCTACCAGTTAGTGTATTTGAGGACACTCAGTATTGTCTAAGGCTATTGAAAAAATGGGAACATCGTCGGTTGAGGCACATCAATGTAAAATACATCTTTGTGCGGCAACGTCATCACCTTAAAATCATTACTGTTGAATATGTGTGTACAGAAACCAGATTGCAGATATCTTTACCAATGGACTACCAGCTCCTAGATTCATCACATTGAGACTTGGGTTTAACTTGACTGTGTGTTAAATATGTGTGTAAATATGATTTTATTTTATTGTGTGTTAAAAGTGAAATCCTTAAATATGGGAGGGGTGTTAAGAGCACAATTTAGAAATTGTAGACTAGCTACACGGCCGCGGTGTAGTAGCCGAGCGGTCTAAAGCGTCTCGCTGCAGAGCGCGCGGTTGCTCGCCGTGGAGGTTCGAGTCCTCCCTGGGACATGGGTGTGTGTGTTGTCCTTAGGTTATTTTACCTAGGTTTAAGTAGTTTGTAAGCTACGGACTGATGACCACGTAGTTTGGTCAGATAGAATTACAAACATTTGAACATTCTAGCTACACGTCTGACAGCGATCCTGACAGCGCGTAAATTTGCATTGCTTTGAGATTCTGTGTTTCACTGTTTTATTTGTTTCTTCTTGGAATAAAGTCTGATGTTAATAAGTGAACTTTTTCTGGAATTTAGCGATTTATTTAAGAGTAAACTTATCACAGAACGTACCTGGACTATACTACTCATGAAGACTATTTGCAACCCTTCGTCGACTTCATGTTCCCAAACAACATTGGAATTTTCATAGATGACAGTGCGCCATGTAACCGGGCCACAAGTGTTTTGTAGAATGTAGATGAATGCCACAAATATTTATGGGACACAGCCGAGAGGCCACTTTATAAACAAAATCCTACAGCGTCAGAACTTCGCAACTTTGACTGGCTGTAGAGGCAACAATGGTCAGTATTCATACAGGAGACTTTCAACGACTTGTTTAGTCCATACTACGTCGAGCTGCTACACTTCGTTGCTAAAATTAAGTCAGACAAGAGTTTTGTCAGGTCTGTGTATTTTAGTTTTTTCTCAAAATGTACATCTAGTATTTCAAATTGAAGTATATTTAATCATGATTTCAGTATTACTGTAATTACTGGAAAAGCCTACACATTATGCAATTGCTGCACTTTCAACACATTTAGAACTCGAAATTTCATTAAAGAAAGCTGCAGTTGTCCTTTCATCTGCCTTTTTCACCTCTATTACTTGTATTCTAAATGTAGTCCACGAATTGACTTAGATCTTAAAATTTATCAACATGAATATGCAGAAAACCATTAGTAGTTATTTTCTGAAGAGATTCACACTTTATCTTACAAAATGTGCACGTTGCTCATTTCTAGTAAAATGTCACTCGAACTTTTAGCCCCTCAACTTTAATTTCCACTATCGTTTTTTGCTTCCAGGCATAAATGTAAAGAAGCAAAACCCTGGTGGGCTAGCTCGATGTTCTGTCAGTTGCCTAATGACAGTTAAATTCAGTTAAATGTTGGATTATATTTAAGACAAGAATAAAGAAATTCCCATGGTTAAACAATGAAATTTGTGTCCCACAAATTTTCTGCCTTCCTAATTTTTCATAAAATTGGACACACTATAACGACCTGAATGTCAATGAAAAATTAACTTGCAGTCATTCTTCTCAGAAACAAATTGATAAGTAACAGTCACACAATCATATGAAAACATTTAAAATTACAAATTATAAGCATTGCCTTGGTATTTCGTTTATGTGTCTCACATGGAGGTCAATGTAAACCAAGTAAAACAAATATATTAACTTACATTCTTCTCTCTAGTATGTGAATGAGTCTTGTGGACTTCCGTGCCTTACTGAACAACATAGTACTGTACTTGACAGTGTTACCTGTTGAACGGTCCAGGTGTTGGCAAAATAATTTGTGGAGCGCAGCTCCCGCGTTATTGATTGCGTGGTCCCCGGAGCTATTGTGTATTATATCAACGCCGCTTGTGACTTAATAACACCGTTTGCCATTAATTACTTGCAGTAGGTATAAAAGTATGTTACGAGGCGCGTCCAGAAAGTAAGTTCCGTTTGGTTATATAAAACGAACGGGTACAAATACAGAAAAAATATCGATTGTACAAAAATCTACAACTGTTAAACTACTTTTCTACATGGCTTCCGAAATTTTGTAGGCAATTGTCATAGCATGGCACAAGGTTTTGTGTGCCTTTTTCATAGAATGTTGCCGCCTGTGTATTCAACCATGTGGTAACATGTTCTTTCAGCTCGTCATCATCGTTGAAGTGTTGTCTACCAAGGACAAATCTTAGGTGTAAGAATAGGATTGCTGTCAAAAGATTTTTTTTTCACGATAATGCCTGACCTCACACTCCGAATGTGACCAAACAATTCTTACGGAAATTTCAATGGGACCTGTTTGATCATCCTCCATAAAGCTCGGACCTCTCTCCTAGCGACTTTCATCTCTTCTTACACCTAAAATCTGTCCTTGGTGGTCAACATAAAGAGCTGTTACCACATGGTTGAATACACAGGCGGCAACCTTCTGTGAAGGATGCATGCAAAAACTCTATGACAAGTGCCTACAAAATTTCGGCAGTTATGTGGAAAAGTAGTTTAAAGGTTGTAGAATTTTATGCAATAAAAATTTCTTCTGTATTTGTGTACAATTTCATTTTATTACCAAACGGAACTTACTTTATGGACGCGCCTCGTATATTGATCGGCGTCGTAGTTCAATCGCATCCGTTTCCACCGACTGCAAGAAGGCGGAACTACATCGAATAGCGGTAAGAACTAATAAGCTTGTATTGGCAACCTCATACGTCAATAAATAAATATACAATGCTTATTCACTTAGTTATACTGTGCACACAAACCGCAACCAGACCTTGTACCATTCAGTACAGCTTTCCACATCTTCCTGTTAGCTGTATATTCATCTCCGAGACGCATTATGTGCATATCGCCCATAGTATTATCCTTCTTTCCCGTTCTTGGCCGTCCTTGAGGTCTCCTTTCTTCAGCTTCTCCATCCATTGCTGACATTACCGTGTTTTCACTTCTCCGCCTGACACGTCCGTACCATCAATGTCTTAATTTTCACACTCGCTACGATGTCAGGTAATGTAAATACTAGTTTCATTTTTCTGTCTTGTGTTATTCATGTCTGCAAATTTTCTTTCACTGGTCCACACCTTTTTTCAGTTACATTTTTTTTAAAAGTAATGAGTTTCTTCTCCTTTATTTCTTTGTTGGAATCCATCTCTCACTTCCAAAGTATATTATTGATTTGATGTATCCTTACTTTTGCCTGTTTGGATAGTAACTTAGATCTCATAATATTTAGCTTCTAGACATCTCCCCCAGCTTAAATTCTTATGGGTTGATGTTGACACCGAAGTACGTAAAAGGGTCTGTCTTCTGTATTGTTAAGTTCCTGATTGATAGTTGATTTGGTTCTAACTCAACTCTTGTTCCTATTACCAGTAACTTTCATTTTCACTTGTACTTAGACCTAGTTTCTTAGCTTTTCCCATCACCATTAAGAACTGGGAGCACAGTCAAGATACCTTTTGTATGTTTATAGATATCAACAAAGCTTACGACAGCATAGTGAGAGAGGATATGTTGGAGAATAATAACAGAGTACGGAATACCAGATACGTTGATATAGCTAACTAAACTGTGTGTGATGGAATCAAAATGAAGAGTGGAAGTACAGGAGGATTTCTCAGGAACATTTGAGATGATTGCTGAGTGAGACAAGGAGAAATTACATCACCAACCATGTTCCATTTGGATCCCAACAACAACCTGAGAAGAGAAACACGTGTGTGTACAGGAGCCACCACAGGGAGAAAGAGAAATGTCCTGGCTTTCGCGGATGATAGTATGGTGATAGAAAGACCATGGATGACTTGAAGAAATAAATAATAACAATAGTGATTTAACGGATTATTAGATTGAAAACCTAGTCTCTGAACAATTAGTACGCCAGTGGGAGGTAATGACCTCTCTTACGCCCTAATGAGAAGAAAAGGACGTCACGTACACTAATCGGCAACTATTTTACGTACGAAAATGATGAATAATGTTTCTTAGACACAAGGATTTCAATATAAAACGACGAATGACTTTATTTACAGCCTGTGTTTACATATTGAGATGGAAACTAACAACAATAGTGTCCAACTCGCAGAAAATATAGGTAAAGACATCTAACTTCATTTACGTGCACATCACTACCCTGAAATTCTCACTTAAATATCTGGCAGAGAGTTCATCGAACAACATTCTAATTATATCTCTGTCTTCCACCTTTCAAACAGCGAGTGGAATAAATGAACACGTAAATCTTTCCGTATAGATCTTACTTCTCCTCTATTAGTTTGATGATCATTTATCCCTATGTAGCTACGAACTGCTTCAGAATTAAATACGAAAATTCTCAAATGTTTGTTAAGCTTTGGGACTTAACTGCGGGTTTATCAGTCCCTAAACTTACAAACTACTTATACACTAACTTATACTAAACACAAACATCCATGCGCGAGGGAGGATTCGAACCCCCGAGGGGAACGGCCTCGCACATCGCACCATAGCGCCTCAATGCGCTAGGCCACTCTGCCACGGCAATTAAATACGATGTACAAGTACACGTACAACGACGAAAATAATAACACTACGCTACACTATATCAATTTGCAGAAAACATTTCCAATCTTGTGAGTGTACACACGGATATTAAAAAAAAAGAAAAACCTTTTAAAATGACGTGACACATCGGTATAGAACAAGGATCAGTAGTCACTTAGGCCATTCGGGGCTGCAACATGGCGATGTAGTTATTTAGACACATACTACAACACACAAACATTTGAATATCTTTGATAGCCTTTTAGAGATTGGTGTGGCTGGTTTGGGTGTTTTGCGTAGAGTTTTGCACAGGCTCCTCCAAAGGCCCAGACTTACTTTCAACCTGACGAAATTTAAGGAAAATTGCACCCTAGATTTAACATTTCACCCTCTGTTCTTTAGCGCAGCTTAACGCTGGTGCACACTGATGCTTTAATCAGAGATCCGTGGTGTTACTTTACTATGTAGTTCGGAACCTCCTTCCCCATGATTATATATCTTTTTTAGTTCCACACGATTTTGGAAGCAAATGAGCAGATGCGGCGTGATCACGGCAAACGGTTTCTCATCTGCTCTGCTTCTCTTACAGTTGTTTCAGAATCGGTACCCAGTTGAAACGTCGAAGCAGCTGTTTCTGTTGCTTGACCAACTGTACTTTCACAACGGCGTAAAAGCAGGTGTCTTCTACTGGGTCCAAGGACATGTGGAGATTCATGGAAATGATGAAGCTAATTGAGCTGCCTGCAGAAGTCGTAGTGTGACACGTTGCGCTCTTCCCCTGCAGGATATCGTTTCTGTGTCCCGTTACAGCTCCATGCAGCTTATAGGGGCTGAAATGGTTGGCAGTGACACAAAATAAGCTGTGGCTGGTAAAGTCATGTATTTGGCCGTGGCTTTCCTCCTACCCCAGACGCCGAGGGGACTGAGGCGCTGCAGTCACGTCTGCACGGCCACTACGGTCGGGGGTTCGAATGCCCCCTCGGGCATGGATATTTGTGTCGTCCTTAGTCTTAGGTAGCTCGTAAGTAGTTTGTAAGCTTAGGGACTGATGACCCCGTAGTTAAGTCCCCAGAAAAACAACAAGCGGGACGAAGTGATCCTTACTTGCCTCCGAACCAGGCACTGGCTCTTATATATGGTTTGTTACTACAACGAGAAGATCCCCTTTTCTGTGATGCAAGTGAAGTGCAAACCTGTGTACGCTATATTTTAAATGAGATAGGGTTACCATGACGTTCGTATTACTAATTTTCTTGAAACTTTCTAAACTTTTAGTAGTCCATTTGACAACTAAATGTGCAATTAGTGAGGTATACTACTTAGGCAATCTCGAGAAAATGCAAGAAAATTTTTACGGCTTTCTTATGTCCTGGTGCGTCGCAACTGTAATCCTGAGGATAAGACAACAGAGATTATGTTCATTGTAAGTATGATTCTTATATTGTTACCCAGAAATGTATTTATGTTTTTATCTGTAAATATATGTTCGTTGAAATCATATACTGTGATGTTCAATAACTATAATTTTTCATTGTGAAGTTATGTAAAGATTATGTTTGCTATTAAGGATATTATTACATTTTTTTTGTAAATTGCTCTAATTTTTGAGGTTCTATTTTTGTGTAAGACAATTTTTAGTTGAAGTGAGTAGTAGTGAAAGTATTACGTGGTGTGTTTCACGTCTCGGAAATATACAGGGTGTTCACGAAAGGTGTCCAATACTTTTAGAGGTGGTAGTACTCACCGACAATAATTCCATTAAAATGGGTCCGCAAAAGCATACTTTCTGAGATAAACACGTGTTTATAGGAAGGTGTGCGTGGCGCTTCGCTGCGGGTATTACTAAATTCGTTATATTGTCACTCCGTCAAGTATGTCAGCAGGGTTAATGATGTCTTACTCACAGTGCTCTGCATCCAATTGGGTCAGATATAAGTCCTAAGCCTTCAGTAAAGAGGGCATCAACACTGATTATCAATCAACGTAAGGCAAGGCATACTTGGCGATAGATTAATAAGGCCATACATGCTACCACAAAGGTGAAATGGACGCATTATCTGGGCTTTGTCACTAATGTATTAGCCACCTTTCTGGACATTGCGCCAAGCATGGGGGTGAAACTGCTGGGGATTTCCGGCCTCCCTTCCACTTGGACGCTGCAACTTTATATCAGCCTGTTGCGAGGGTGAAGGTCGGGGTGAGAGTTTAAATTAGAGAAAGTTTAATTTTTGAAACTCACAACCACCAGCTGCGAACCAAATTCCTAAACATGCAAAGACACTGGAACTGTTATTGCGACTGTTTGACTCGTTTTCTAGGGGATGATATCACACGTTCTCAGCTTTCCTTCCCTGCATATGATTAACAAAACAAATTCATAATAAAATCAAGTTCATGAGAGAAAAGGGTGTACTAACTACTATTTTTGAAAACATGTGAAAGTTCACTTTATGTTGTTTATTTCACAATACTTGAACCCTGTGGCTGATACGTCTGTACGTCGGCACATTTATCAAATAAAGTTATAGCTCGAGAGCACCCAGAAAAAATGAATATTTGTCGCGAATTGTTTTCACACCACGTGGCTGTCTCAAACACCGTTTATGTTCATGCCTATGCGACGACACGTGTTACATTAACAAATCACAGTCACTTTAATTCAATGCGATGCACACCTTGTTCCACCAGCTAAATATTCACAAACAAACAGTAGCACTCGATTTAACTTGGTGCAGTCTACGACGAGCAACCACACGTGGCGATTGCCACAGACAAATCTCAAGTGACCACCTCGAGATGCACATGCCGACTGAGGCAGAGCGACGCCGCCCGGCCAGCCACACCACGTGCTCTGGAGTCCTCACTTCCTGCCCTCGCGCGCACGCGCGCGCGCCAAAACTCAACTGCCGGGGTTTTTTCCCCTACGTCATCAACTTCCGCATGCGAGCTGTTCTAACCGCTTTGCCAACGTACAGCGCCCCCCAGGGGGCCCACAGTTCTTTTGTGGGTACGTGTGTGGCGCGCACGGGGCCCCGAGCCGGAGCAGCCTTTCTTCTGCCCCAGGCTGCTTCACTTTCCCTCCCGGTTTATGCCTTCGCCCGGAGACGGGCGTATTTCACGAGTTCAGGTGTTTTCTTGTTGTCGTTACTCTTATTCCTTGGTTCCTTCCTTTCTTACCCTTTGTTTCTGTCTCTCTCTCCTTGTCCTCTCCTCGCCTTCTTCTCCTCATTAGTCTCTGCCTCGGCGTTTGAGACACCTTTCCTTCTTTCTCTTCACTTTCTCTATTCTTCTTCTTTCCTCCCTGTGCGTGTCTGAAGGCCGACCCACGCATTATCATGCGTAGCAGGTGACGGGGTAACGCGTAATTCCCCGCCCCGGGTAGACAAGTAGGGCACGTACGTACCCCCTGGTAAAGGCCAGGCCCAGGGAGGGGTGATTACCCGAGCTGGTACCTTCCGAACATGCCAATTGGTCCCTCCGTCAGTTCTCGGGAGGTGTGACCTGAGGTGTGAACAATCACCTAAGGCGGGTAAGCCCTCGGAGAGGGCCCCCACTAGGAAGGAGCGCGCCATCGGAGACGCCGGTAATCACGGGGGACACTTCCGCAATGACTTCCTTCTCTTCTTCACTGACATTGACCCAGAAACGTAAGATAGATTCGCCTCAGCAAAAGAAGACTCTGCCTAATTTGCCGCAATTTCTTGTTGTGTCGCGCACCGACGGAAAAGATTTCACTTCTGTCAATCCTTTCGTTATACAGAAAGGTGTTGATGCAATTGCTGGCCCTGTTAAAACCTGTTCGCGTCAGCGCAATGGCTCATTGTTGCTGGAAGTGGACAGTGTTTCCAAGCCCAGAAACTTATCCGGACTACATTATTACACACGTTTCTAGTCAAAGTAGAAGCGCACCGCACACTCAACTCGTCACGTGGGGTAGTTTTTACGAGATCCCTTGACGGGTTGTCTGATGACGACATCCGGTCTTATATGTCCGATCAGGGTGTGACAGCCGTCCACAGGGTGATGAAAACGGTAGATAACCAGCTGACACCGACTCGTACTGTGTTTTTGACATTCGACAGAGTTGACCTCCCGTCGAAGGTCAAAGCAGGGTACGAAGTTATCTCAGTCCGCCCTTATATTCCAAACCCAACGCGCTGCTACCAATGCCACAGGTACAACCATACCCGTGAACATTGCCCACATGCAGCAAAATGTGTCACTTGTGGTAGGGACGCCCATGAGGGGGATTGCCCACCTCCGTCCCCTCACTGCCTTAACTGCAACGGCGACCATGCGGCTTCCTCTCGCGACTGCCCTGTATATAAGGATGAAAAAATCATTCAGCAAATTCGGGTCACGGAGAAGGTATCAACATCTGCCGCTCGAAAGTTGTTGGCGAGTCGAAAGCCCACTGTCCTCCCAGCGGGTACATACAGTAAGGTCCTCACCTCAACTCGACCTACTAAGGATTCCAGTACCCAGACTTGTGATTTCACTTTCGCTGACACAGTTGTGCGATCCGCCAGCCCGAAGATTGCCCGTTCCACGTCCCCGCTTCCTACTGCTGATCCTAAGGAACAGTCTTCAACAACCTCTAGTAAACCGCGGGCACCTAAACAAGATGCCCGGACCTTGAAAAAGGAACCCGTCCGTGAGGATTTTCTGCGTTCTCAGGCTTCCCAACCGTCAACTGCCTCTTCCCGCCGTCACTCTTCCAGAAGAGCTGACAAGAAAAAGAGTTCCTCTCCTTCCCCGCCGAGGCGTGACCCATCTGTCGCGCCGTCCAACAGTTGCCGGCCTCGGCCGTCTTCTGTTTCACCGGGACGCTCCGTTTGCCGGGCGCCCGGCCCTTTACCGGCGGTGGAAACTGCCCCTCCTGATCAACTCAGGGAGGTGGCAGGCGCGTCGGTCGAACCAATGGAACATGACCCTTTGCCCCCAGACAGCGATAGCAGTGCTCCCTCGAAATCCGGTCCTCAGCGGCCGTCGAGGTGACCCCGCTCGCTACTTGGTTTTTATCCTTATTTCTTCTCTCATTTTTATCATGGCGCTCCTTCAATGGAACATTCGCGGCATTCGTTCTAATCGGGAGGAGTTAAAACTACTCCTTCGATTGCACTGCCCGCTTCTAGTCTGCCTCCAGGAAACTAAGTTGCGTCCACGTGATCGTGCAGACTTTCCAAACTACACCTCTGTGCGGTTCGACCTGCCACCCGTGGAAGGTGTCCCAGCCCATGGAGGGGTTCTGATGCTCCTTCGAGACGACGTCTATTTCCATCCCATTTCCTTGCACACTCACCTACAGGCAGTTGCCGTCCGCATCACCTTATCCACATTTACCTTCTCCCTCTGTAATATATATTCGCCATCGTCATCTGCCCTTACTAGGGCAGATGTGCTAAACCTTGTTGACCAGCTCCCTTCACCTTTCGTGTTGGTAGGCGATTTTAATGCCCACCACCCCCTATTGGGCTCTCCGGCACCTTGTCCGAGAGGCTCCCTTTTGGTGGACCTTCTCCACCACCTCGATCTTGTCTGCCTCAACACCGGTGCACCGACCTTCCTTTCTGACACAACACACACTTATTCCCATATAGACCTCGCAATATGCACTCCTCAGCTTGCCGGTCGGTTTGAGTGGTATGCACTTTCTGACACGTACTCGAGTGACCATTTCCCTTGTATCATCTACTTCCTACATCATTCCCCATCTCCACGTCCCACCAGTTGGAACATTTCTAAAGCCGACTGGGGGCTTTATTCTTCCATGGCTGTTTTTCACAATCAGCATTTTCCCATCTGTGACAGTCAGGTCGAATACCTCACAGAGGTTATTCTCACTGCTGCTGAACGTTCCGTACCTCGTACATCCTCTTCTCCACGTCGTGTCCAGGTCCCTTGGTGGACTGCAGCCTGCCGCGACGCGCTTCGAGCCCGACGCCGTGCCTTACGCACCTTCCGCCGCCACCCAACTTTGGAGAATTGCATCAATTACAAACGTATGAGAGCGCAGTGCCGTCGTATCATAAACGACAGCAAGAAAGCTTGCTGGACAGCTTTTACTAGTTCTTTTAACCGTTTTACTCCCTCCACGGTTGTCTGGGGTGGCCTACGCCGTTTATCCGGCATCAAGGTCCACTCCCCGATTCCTGGCCTGACCATGGAGAACGCAGTCCTCGTGGCCCCCGCTGCTGTTTCCAACGCATTGGGCCGTTTCTTTGCGGAGGTTTCGAGCTCTGCCCATTAGCACCCTGCCTTTCTCCCTCGCAAACAGGTAGAGGAGGCACGGCCGCCTTCTTTCCGCTCTTTTAATCGTGAAAATTATAACGTCGCCTTCACCATGCAGGAGCTAGATCGTGCTCTCGCCCTGTCTCGGTCTTCTGCTCCCGGGCCCGATTCCATTCATATTGAGATGCTGAAGAATCTCTCTCCTGCGGGCAAGTGCTTTCTTCTTAGTACCTACAATCGCATATGGACTGAAGGTCATGTTCCCACAAGTTGGCGTGAAGCCATTGTTGTCCCCATCCCCAAACCAGGGAAGGACAAACACCTTCCTTCCAGTTATCGTCCCAGTTCTCTGACGAGCTGTAAGGTGATGGAACGCATGGTTAATGCTCGGTTGGTCTGGCTCCTCGAATCTCGCCGCGTCCTGACTAATATCCAATGCGGTTTTCGTCGACACCGCTCTGCTGCTGACCACCTCGTTACGTTGTCGACCTTCATTATGAACAACTTTCTAAAGAAGCGTCAAACAGTAGCCGTGTTCTTCGACTTGGAGAAGGCATACGATACCTGTTAGGGAGCGGGCATTCTCCGCACATTGCACACATGGGGCCTTCGGGGCCGCCTTCCTCTTTTCATTCAAGCGTTTTTGGCGGATCGCAAGTTCCGGGTACGGGTGGGCTCTGTTCTGCCAGATACCTTTTGCCAGGAGAATGGGGTACCACAGGGCTCCGTCTTGAGTGTGGCGCTCTTTGCCATTGCAATCAATCCGATCGTGGATTGCCTTTCAGCCGACGTCTCCGGATCTCTTTTTGTTGACGATTTCGCAATTTATTGTAGCGCCCAGCGGACGTGTCTCTTGGAGCGTTCTCTCCAACGCTGTCTTGACCGTCTATATTCCTGGAGCATCGCAAACGGCTTCCGATTCTCCACTGAGAAAACTGTGTGTATCAACTCATGTTGGATCGGAAACTTGGCTGGTCCACACACGTGTCCTACCTGGCTGCCCGTTGTGCCCGATCCCTTAACGTTCTTCGTGTCCTCAGTGGCACGTCATGGGTAGCGGATCGTACCGTCCTGCTTCACCTTTACCAGGCCATTGTTCAGTCGAAGCTCGACTATGGAAGCCTTGTGTACTCTTCAGCACGGCCGTCGATTCTCCGCCGTCTCAACTCTATCCACCATCGTGGATTACGTCTGGCGACCGGTGCATTTTATACCAGCCCTGTTGAAAGTCTGTATGCCGAGGCTGCTGTATTACCCTTGACCACTCGACGTGACATACTCTTGTGTCGGTATGCATGCCGCCTACGGTCGATGCCCAACCATCCCTCTTACAGATTATTTTTTGACGACTCACTCGATCGCCAATATCAGTTGTCTGCGATTGCCTTGCTTCCACCGGGAGTTCGGTTTCGCCGCCTGCTACAACGGCTCGATTTTACCCTTCCTTCCACCCTTCGGTTGAGCGAAAGCCCATTGCCACCGTGGCATCAGGCCCAGGTTCACACACACCTCGAACTTAGTTCGCTCCCCAAGGAGAGCACTCCGGATTTGGTATTCCGCTCGAGGCTTGTCGAACTCCGTTCGCGGTTCGATAATGCCGTATTTATTTACACTGATGGTTCCAAGAGCACTGCCGGTGTCGGATCTGCCTTCGTCGTCGGGGACAACCGGTTCCAATACAAGCTCCCTGACCGGTGCTCGACCTTCACGGCTGAGCTTTTCGCCCTCCACCAGGCCGTTTTGTATACCTGCCGCCACCGCCAACCTTTCTATGCCATATGTTCTGACTCCCTTAGTGCCCTGCAGAGTCTTAAGGACCCTTTCTCGAACCATCCTCTCGTGTATCGGATCCAACGCTCCCTCCAGTTGCTGGCGGATGACAGCTGTCACGTTTCTTTCCTGTGGGTCCCTGGCCATGTGGGTGTGCCCGGGAATGAGGCCGCCGACACAGCAGCCAAGGCAGCAGCTCTTTTGCCTCGCATGGCTACCTTTTGCGTCCCATCGGACGATGTTCAACGGGCTCTTCGCCGGAGTATCGTGGCGCAATGGCACAGTGTGTGGCTTTCACTGTACAACAATAAATTGCGAACTGTCAAACCGATCCCGACCGCTTGGAGGACATCCTCACGCCCCTCTCGGCGGGAGGAGGTCATCCTGGCTCGGTTGCGGATCGGTCATTGCCGTTTCAGCCACCGTCACTTGCTATCCGCCGAACCTGCACCGCTATGCTCCTGCGGTGAACTGCTGACAGTGCGACATGTTTTACTGACTTGTGTTAATTTTAATCATCTCCGCGTAGCCCTTCACTTTCCGTCTACTCTGGAGGAAATTTTAGCTGATGACACACGAGCAGCTGCTCGGGTTTTGCGTTTTATGAACTTGGCCAACCTATCCAAGGATATTTAACCCTTTTAATTGTCTTTTATCTTTCGTTTTTAGCCTCTTGTTGATGTTCTGACGTCACCATTTTTTTGAGATCATAGCGAATCTATGTTCTTGGCTGGGCGCTAATGACCATAGAAGTTGTGCGCCCTAAAACCACAAAAAAAAAAAAAAAAAAAAAAAAAAAAAAAAAAAAAAAAAAAACGTACAGCGCTCAGCCAATACATTTCTAAAACTTTACTTAAAATCAAAATAATTACACTACACATTAACAAATATTTTCTTACGTTTTTATATTAGTATAAACATCTTTTGTACTGTTTTCATAATCGTGCAATTTCTTATACCACAGATAAGTGATTTAATTGAATACTTCAAGATAAAATACAAAAGATTAATTGAAAATTAAATGAGAAATATTTAATATATTATTTTTATAAACAAACATTGCCATGCTAGTTGTGTAACTGTCTTGTCTTCGTTAGTAATTTATTACTTTTTATTGTCAATTAAACATATTACGTTAGATGTGACTATATCAGCTAATGTATTGTTTATTTATCAACAGGCTTTTTGTAATGAGGGCCTTAAAGGTTCCTAACTGCATCGTATTACTTCAAATGCCAGTAGTATTACAATATTTGTGCATTGCACTGTGCCTGGCACTCGCCATTGTCCCTCTCTCCCCTCACCGGAAACGAACTGGAAAATCCTAAGCTGGAACAAGCCACCAACGTCGGCCTGCTGGCTGCCTCCCCTCAGCTACAAGCACACAGCAAATCTCAACGTGGAGAATTTCTACCAATGGCCTAACTATAAATGTTGTCACCCAACTGTGTACATACATTGCTACCATAATTAATAAGATTAAAATTGTGTAACATTTGGTGCATTGGCATGGTCAATGTTTGCAGTGAACTTCATACTGTTTAATTATCAAATGCTATTGATTACCGGTATTTCTATTGGGCGGTAATCTCACACTGTCTTCTTAATTTCTGATTTGTTGATTTACACACTTCCATGCCTGTTTTCGTTCCGTTCAACACAGAAGATCGATTCTAACACCATGTTTCTGATAACTACTTCGTGTATATGTTTGTGTTTGTCCTTAGGTTAGTTCACCTTAGTATAAGTAAGGTGTAAGCTATGGACTGATGACTACGAAGTTTGGTCCGATAGATGTACAAACATTTGAACAATTTTTGAACACACAATATTTAGAAACCATGTTTATGTCTTCGTAAATTTGGAAAACACATGTAATATGAAATAAAGTGTAGCATCAAGGACGCTTTGAAATCGAATGTAAGAATAATTTTTGTAGGTCAATGGCCTACCCCAGTATCCAATCGGAAAAGAGGGCCTACAGTGTAGCGTGGAGTGCGAAACACATGTCGTTCCAGTGGACGCATCACATCGTTCAGAGGTGAAGGCTCGTTTAAGACGCAATGTGAAAAACTCCTTGATCCCATCGCTTATTGAACCCGTGACCTTTCGCTTTCCAACAGAACACTTCGCCGCCAACGCAGATTGAAAGCTGAATATCAGTCTCTGTTGTTGGATACTTAGCCACCGAAGATGAAAACATTTAATTTCCAATAAAATTATAAAGCTTATTAATTGAGATAAAAGCCATCTTGTACGTTGGACCAAATCACACACACCGTGCTGATATTATTAAGATCAGTTCAGTAGTTTCGGAGGTCATCCCCGACAAACATCGTGCTAGTGGATGTTTATATGTATCAAGATTACAGTCAGAACCTGAAATTTGTCTTTTATTAATAATGAAGAAATCCAATCTTCTGCTCGTTATTTTCGTATGTCATTCTCCTGCGCAGGGCCCTTTTTCCAGTACTCTAAAGAAATGTTAGTAGTTCTTACATTTTACATCAAATGAAGTATAGGATACAGAATAACTTCGACCTTGGGTACGCTACAGATCAGTGTGTAGCGTAGCTCACGGTCTAGGTGGGAATAATGAAGCAGGCGATACAACCAGTCGGTGTTCATCAGTGGTGTCATGTCTGGGTCTCAGAAGATACGCTACGTAGATATACTAACTAGCAAAAAAAAATAGATAATAAGTAAATGTGATTATTCTCGTAAATTACAGATTATCACAACAGCCCAATAATTCGCGCCTTCAGCGCTCCCTTGCGATTAAAAAAAAAAAAAAAAAAAAATAAAAAATAAAAAATAAAAAAATAAAAAAACAACTAAGCCCTTCTGTGTTAACCTACACTTCACTATCAAAACATATCACTTTTTAAACACAAAACCTTTATCTATACTCTATGTTCTGCTTATAAACGTACTATTGTCTTTAACTCAGATATGACATTAGTCAAACCCGACGGGTATGTATTTCGTCCTTCAGTTGACCCCCTCACGGGTCAACAACAAAAAGAAACGAAGAAATAGCATCAGACACTTTACTCGACAATAACAACACTACAAACAAATTAATAATAAAATTTAATAATTAATCACCAAAAGTAAATTTGGCAGCTCCTCCCAGCGAGGTTGGTCATATCCCCCGCACACAAAAATAATAAAACAAAGAATTAAAAAAAACAGCTGTCACATACACATACCGAGCCACCTCCTACCGACAACCCTCCTCCCCCCCTCCCTTTGCCCTCCCGCTCCATTCCTTTCACCCAAACCACCACAAATTACCCACAATCCTAACCCCACACCCTACCCTTTTAAACCAACCAAGTGTGGTGTCGCACCAGTCTAAAGTGCGCGCCACGTACTTTCGCCGCGCGCCGCCATACACGCACGGCGCGGCGTTCTTACGACGTCAGCCACGAGCGCCCTCTGCTACAACTCGTCTCGTGGCCAGGACTGCTGCATCGGCCACTTGGGATTCAGATAGGCACCAGTCAGGACTTGGCTATCGGATAGGCACTAGGAATCATCAGTAGGCAGGCCTCTGTCTACTTCAACTATGTATCAGCATTCTGCAGTAATGAACTTTGTAAAAGTTAAGTATTAGAACGTTTCTGTGAAATACATATCTCGTTCTAATTTAACCTAGTGTTCTAGTTTCTGCTGTCCCACTGGCTGATCACCTCCGTACCTTCACACGCGTGCATCCTTTATTCCTGTGTCGGTCTCTTTCCACTCGGCCACCGACACCTACAAGCGGCGGAAACGAGACACAAAAGCGGCGACGAGGATGGGACACAAAAGTGGCGACGAGGATGGGATACAAAACCAAGACTCCCCCTTAAACAACGAACGCCAACCACCACCAACCCACCCAAAAACAAACTTAGCTGCACTTCTCTGGTCGATAACTTCTCCCAACAGCCCTAAAAAAAAAAAAAAAAAAAAAAAAAAAAAAAAAAAAAAAAAAAAAAAAAAAAAACTTCAGAGATGCTCTTCCGCCAACAGTACGCAACCAGATAAACATCCAAGGGAAAAGATCGCCGCTTCCCCCTCCACACAACAGATTTACTGCCCCCCAATCCCCTCTATAGTGTTCGCACATGTCCCTGTAGAATAATTTTTAAACTCAATACTATGGTTCACTATGATAATATTTGGCCTGAAGCAAGTCTATCAATTGGCCGCCACTTCGGCGACTTGCGTGTCCTTTGCCTACCCCAGTTATCCAGCCGGGGAAAAGGGACCTGCTGTTTAACGTGGAATCCGAAATACGAACCACGTGTCGTTTTTGGCGACTCCTCACATCGTGGAGAGGTGAAGGGTGGATTAAAACGCAGACTGAAAAAATCCGAGGTCCGCCTTGAGTCTCGAACCCGCGACTCAAGGGTTTCCAGTGGAGCGCTCTACCACACGACCACCAGGCCTGGCTGTAGCTCACTACTAGATCATGATAACCCTTCTTCCTCAACTTCTTATATGAAGAAAAAGCATCTAACATCATGGTTGATCCTGTCTTTCGTTCGATTTTCCATCACCCGCTAGAAGACCTCAGAACCCCTATCTCCCGAGACAACAGTCGCCCAAACCCACAACCCAACACGCAGCCACCCATCCCATACTTCCTCAGGGACTAATGATCCTGCAGTTAAGTCCCTTAAGCTTCACAAACATTTGGACATACTTCCTCTTCCTAAAACACGATTCGTCGATTTCCACAACCACCCCGTGAACCCCGAAACTAGCCCTATACAAAATAAACTCTGAACAGGCTTCCCAAAAAATCGTACGCTCACTTACACCAGTCTCATGGGAACAATAATCCACACTTGCTCATTGACAAAAGTATGCAATAAAAACAATCTCTCTCATGGCCAACCTCGACTTGTCGAACCATGTGCCCCGTCGAATGGACCATCAAATATTATCCTTGCTACAGCGCCAGATGTACAAGTCCCTCTTCCGAGTTGCAGAAACCTCCGTTAATTTCATCGCTTCGCGGCAAGTAGAACAATTCACAACTTCCACGATTATACCAAGAACCTGTAAAAATTTCATAACGCTCAAATTGTCAGCCCCTATAGCATCATTCAATGATAAAATATGTAAGCATTCAAGTCATTCAGTCACATTTTCCTACATATTCGGACCTTTAACACAGTATTTGTTGCTTACAAGTGATATCTGACATATTAATAACTTTATTTATTGCTTAGAAAGAAGTTATTGTTCGAAGTACGGCATTAGATTGCGAGTGAGACAATTAGCTTTTCTCGAGGCTGAAGCAAGTAACAGTTCAGACATATACACTGAGGGAATTTTTTTGGTTCCAATTTATTAGTTAAAATACCATTGCAGACAGTACTTGGCAACGATTTCAATTATGCTGCAATACTTCGTCATGCTCGAGCTCGAGTCTGTGTAGCGGCAGGTGACCTTCAAAGCGTGGGCGAGCCTAAACATGGTGCTAGTGTGTGCATTATTGGCCGGTTCGTGGGCGTGCCTAAGGCCAGACAATAGCGCGTCTCCGGTAGGCGAAAGTTCGCTGACGTGGCGAGAGTGGGGGGTAGGCGTGTTAGGGTGAGCCGTGGCAGCAGTGATGGACTCCAACCCTCGGTCTGGTGGCGACAGGTTGTGTCGAAGGCGAGCGAGCACTCTGTGGGCGCAATTTGCGCATTTTCGAGTGTGGACCAAGTGAGAGAGAGAGAGAGAGAGAGAGAGAGAGAGACAAGACTCTTTTTCAGTACTTTACTGAAAAGAGCAGATCTGTGGAAAGCAAATCTGAAATTATCTCTTACTAGCTTAAACCCACGGCTCCGTTCGCGTGTTTGTTGATTACGATAGATAATGCGCAAAACGTCAAATTGATTTTTTTAAAGGAATGTATTAAAACAAATTTCTTTTTTTGCTGTTTTATTTATTTATTCTTATATTTCCTTATTCGTATGCTTATCCTTACAGAGAAGAGATGAAGACATTGTAGCACGCATAGACCAAAGATATGGTCTGTGGCATCACGTTTCGCTGTTCGTAACCTCCTTGCTTTAGAGTCGTAAACGTCATCGCTGGACTTCAGTCCGATGTTTTTTTATAATTTGACGACTTTCAACCACCATATGTTCCACCTCCTTATAGCTATCGGCATGAAACTGCTATGGTGTACAACGGGAGACTTCGGACAACAATTACACACAGACCATTCGTTTGAGTTCTGTAGTTTTCGCTGCAGAGCGAAATATTAACACTCACACACGTACAATTTTATATACACCGATAACTTTCCATCCCAATATACTCCACCCTTTTATCATTATCAGCCCTCAAGCCACAATGCAACCAATAAAACCATTTTCAAAGAGTAATATAATTTTCAAAGATTAATTATTGTTCCGCATTTCGCCTTATATTCTTCAAATTACTAAATATCTATCAGATCACTATAAAACCGTGCCTAAAAGCTATCTCAGGTATAAATTAGTAACTGTACAAATATTTAAGTCTCTGCGTCTTGTAGTTCGGACGTGATAAGCGTACACCGAACAAACATTTATATATATATATATATATATATATATATATATATATATAGTGCTCTTTTTCAGGGGGGACGCGGGGAGACGCGTCCCCCTAAACTTTTTATGCCAGAAAAGTTAAGGTTTTTTTCTTTCGTCCAATGTTGCAGAATATAAAAGTTTGCAAACTATTTATTTCACAAACGTAAATCGAATTTATGATATTTTTCATGTTGATAATCGCGATAAAAACAATGCCAGCGCAATCTGTGGTGGGGAAAATTATAAATAAATATATGGGGTAAGGGATACAAACAGTTTTGAAAGGTATCCAGTTCATAAGACTTCGTGCAGACGTGACGTCCCACGCTGTTATCCAAGACTGCTGGCGACTTTCGTTAGCGTTCGATACGGGGTGTTTGGAAGACACCATTGTATTAAGTAATAGTTCGCGATAATTGAATCTACATCAACTGTTTTCGATAACTGAATCGACACAGATCGTTATCGATCATTGAATCTACACAAACCGTTTTTGATAATTGAATCGACAAAGATCCGTTTCGATAACTGAATTCACACCTACCGTTTTTCGATTATTGAATCGATACACGGGGCAGCGTGAGCGTACTTTCTACTTTGTTCTTCATTTACTGTTCCATTTTTCTTTGTTGTATAAGTGATTGTGCCGTGAGTCCTGCCTTGTTTGCAAGTTAGAGTATAGGTTAAGATGAGCAGAAAGATTAACTGTTTTGCCGGTGTTCCTTCATCGAAAAAGCTACAACTTGTTAATTATTCATGTGCGAGTGAAAAGTCAGGAAATTCGACGTCGGTGGATGGTAAGAAGAACGTGAAAATGAAAACGTGTACACTGAACCCATGTGTGGTAATACAGTGAACGAACATGTTTACGACAGCAGGTCAAATGATCGTCCAGAATGTTGCTCTTTTGATCAAGAAACTACATTTCGTGAGTAATATGAGTGGTTAATCGTGTCAAATAAATAACTTGGTTGCAAAGTTTGCGAAGAAGTAGGAAATTTGGGCGTCGAATGAAACAAACAAGGCATGAATATCGCACAACCTTGGGCCATCGTATCTGTGTCCCATTGCGGTGAGTCAAGAAAAGAAGAGATGGATTCTTTGCGGAAAAAAATATTGAAACATAGAGTTCCGCTCATCAAGCTGCTACACAAATAGAGCTTTGTGCTAAAGAGAAGACTTTGGAAATTGCTTGCACTTGGGTGTTTCAGATTGAACTGGCAGTTGCACCAAGCTGCCTGACATGAGAGAGCCCACAAATATTTTCATTGATGTAGTCGAGCTGAATAATGTTACTGCCTAAGGTATTTTGTAACACATTGCTCTATTGTTTGGAATCTATGGAATTTTCTAATGAGTTCCTCAAAGAACATCTTATTTCAATTGCAACAGATGGAGCAACAGTGATGATGGGAAGAGAAAAAGGAGTTGTTACATTAATGAAACACTATTTCCTACAGATTTTTGTTTGACATTGTGCTAACCATAGACTTGAATTGTCAGTTGCTAATGTGATAAAAAGAGACTTCCTATATGAATCGCTTAAAGTCTTTCCTGGACAAGCTATATTCGGTGTACCACCAGTCACCGAAGAACGCTCGAGAGTTAAGCAGCATGCAGAGATACTTGAAATGGAAATTTTGAAAATAAGTAGAATCTGGGGCACCAGGTGGGTAGCATTGAGCTTTAGAAGTGTGTCAGCAGTATGGAAAAACTTTCAAGCTATGGTTGCTCACTTTACAGCTGCAAAAGACGATCAAAGCGGGTGTCAACTGACAGAGGTATGTACGAAGGTTTACTGAAGTGCATCACGATAGTTGATTTCATTCTCGACTTAGCTGTAATGTGTGATGCCCTTCAAGAATTAGCAGAAAGAAGTCTTGAAGAACAGTTTCGAGATGTCACACTGTATTCGGCCCAACGGAAGGATTGAAATCATTTTGTTGTTCGAAGAAAGGAAACTGAGCATTGGTCCTCATTGTGAAGTTCTCAAGGCAGTAGAAGAGCTATACTTCGGAGGAAGTACACTTTAAAGGAAAGCAAAAAGCAGACCTCTTGAGCCCAGAAGATTTTATGATTGCCTGAAACAGCTAATGGAAAATCGTCTTCTGGAGACAGAGGATATTGCTATCTCTGAATGTGGACAAGTGTTGGACTCATCGACTCGGTCTGAAAACCCTGCAATAACATATGGTGAATCAAGTGTAAAAACCTTATGTTGTAGTTTTGGTCTTCTAGAGAGAGTGACACTTAGAGGATTTAGAGATTATTTGATGGAGAAGATAATGCCAGCATCGCTCCTTCTTCTTCTCAATGCAGTGAAATGTGTTCCCATTTCTACTAGTGAATGTGAACGTGGGTTTTCGCAAATGAACCTCATTATCACACCTACAAGAGCTTCACTCCATCTCTCTACTGTCAGCAATCTGATGTTTGTTAAATTGAGCCGCGGCGGATTATCCGTGCGCGCTGGGGCGCCGTGCTGCGGCGCGCGCGGCCGCTCGCCGTTGGGGGTTCGAATCCCCCCATGTGCATGGGTGTTTGCGTTATCCTTAGGTTAGTTTAACTTAGTTTAAGTAGTTTGTAAGCTGTGGACTAATAACCCAGCAGTTGAGTCCAATACAGACATTTGAACATTTTTTGTTAAATTGGTTGGTCCTGCACTGCTGGTGTTTCAACCTGTGGCCTATGTACGCTCTTGGTATATGAAAGGTAGGCATCTCCATACATATACTAAGTAAGAAGGCATTCTGACTACAGCAGCCATGAACTGATGTCCATTTTGAAACTGTTGTAATGCTAGGTGATGTTAATTTCACTGTACCAGTAGTTTTATAGTTAAGGGGGAGTCCACTGTTACAGGTGGGGCAGTTGCACTATCCTACACTTGAGTGGCCCACTGGAAAAGGGGCACATGCCACTAGAGTACGTTGTGTCAGGAAATAGGACTTAAGGAAATATAATTTTCTATAGAAATGCGAACTTCTGCTGTGATGTCAACAGTTGGTGTTTTACAAAAAATATTGAATATTAGGCAACTTTATTACAACTTAAAGTACAGAAAATGAAATCCTTGATATGTAGACACATTACATAGCACGCCATTAATAGCCAAACTCCTGATCAATGTTTTCCTGTTCCATTGTATCGTCAGTACCTAATGTATCAATGACTGGAAAAAAAAATAAAAAACCTTGAATATATTGGAGGCAGAAATTGCAGTAAGCTTTTACGGTCCTTGAACTTTGCTGCCTTAATTTTACATCCGTTTGGATGTAACTGACAGTCTGCAAGCTTTGTAAATCGTCCACGACACCTCTGTAAACTAACTCGCACAGGTTTCTCAGTCTTTGTGAATATTTTATATATACAGAATATTCACCACTCACTAATTTAAGCACCATTGCAGTTCTGATGTCTGCAGGCTTTTTGTCAACAGTAACGTTAAGTCTGACAATACTGTTCATTATAGACGACAAAGACACGAAGTCGTCTTCCTTCATTTCAACCTCAATGAATGGGTTCGTTTGCTTGCTCTTTCTTATAGGTTCAATCCATTTAGCTGGAATGTACACAGCCTGTGTTTTTCTTTTCAGCTTCTCAATAACTCAAAAATCCTTGAAATTTATCGAACGTGTGACCAGGGAGGAGAAATTTGTGATCAACAACATCAAAACATATTTCATCTAGGAGGTACAACCACAGAGCTAGGATAATATACTTTTCATTTTGTTCAGCACACGTATCAGAACAAATGATGAGCCTTATCACCATATCTAAAGCCTTTAAAACGCAGCTAGCTACTTCATCGGCCCCTCTAGATGCAACATTCTCGGACCGCACACAGTTCTCATCACAACAACGGTGAATACAGAAATTATATGCCCAAAGTTGAACTACAGTATATGGTGTTGGCAATGTTGTTGTAAGTCCATGCACAAAACGAGTGCATCCCTACCAACCTGTTTGGACTCATTTTCAGAGCACTATATGCAGCTTCAGCTTTCTCAAGGTGTAGTTTGATGTCTGTGGATTCGGTGTTTTTTTGTGATTTAGCAGAATCACTAATACGACATGTATCACTCGATGGCAATTTAAAACCAATATTATGATCCGTGTTGAAAATAGTTTCATACGCGTCTTTCGCTGGGACGTCATCTGTATTTTTAAGATCTTCACAATACGGGGCAGATATAGACTCTGACCATAACTTGTTGGTTATGAACTGTAGGCTGAAACTAAAGAAACTACAAAAAGGTAGGAAAATAAGGAGATGGGACCTGGATAAATTGAAGGAACCTGAGGTTCTTAAGAATTTCAGAGGGAGCTTTAGGCAACAAATGACAGAAACAGGGGGAAATAAAACAGTAGAGGAGGAATGGGTAAAATTGAGAGATGAAATAGTGAAGGTAGCAGAGGACAAAATAGGTAGGAAGGCAAGACCTACAAAAAATCCTTGGATATCACAGGAGATACTAAATTTAATCGATGAAAGGAGAAAATATAAAAATGCAGTAAATGAAACAGGCAAAATGATGTACAGACGACTAAGAAATGAGATTGACAGGAAGTGCAAAATGGCTAAGCAGGAGTGGCTACAAGGCAAATGCAAGGATGTAGAAGAATGTATAAATAGGGGGAAAATAGATATAGCCTACAGGAAAATAAAAGAAACATTTGGAGATAAGAAAAACAGCTCTATGAATATCAAGGACACTGATGGAAAACCAGTTCTCAGCAAAGAAGGGAAAGCTGAAAGGTGGAAAGAGTATATACAGGGGCTCTACAAAGGAAATGAACTTCGAGACAATATTGTAGGAAGGGAAGAGGATGTAGAGGAAGATGAAATAGGAGATACTGTACTGAGAGAAGAATTTGACAAAGCCCTGAAAGACCTAAGTCGAAACAAGGCCCCTGGAGTAGATGATATTTCCTCAGAGCTACTGAAGTCTCTGGAAGAACCAGCCATGACAAACCTGTTTCACCTGGTGTGTAAGATGTATGAGACAGGCGAAGTACCCTCAGACTTTAAGAAAAATGTTATAATCCCCATTCCAAAGAAAGCAGGTGCAGACAGGCGTGAAAACTACAGAACCATCAGTTTAATAAGTCATGGTTGCAAAATATTAACTCGAATTATATACAGAAGGATGGAAAAGCTGGTAGAAGCCGATCTCGGGGAAGATCAGTTTGGGTTCAGGAGAAATGTAGGAACACGGGAGGCAATGCTCACTTTACAGCTTATCCTAGAAGATAGATTAAGAAAAGGCAAACCTACATTTCTAGCTTTTGTAGATTTGGAGAAGGCCTTTTACAATGTTGATTGGAATAAACTCTTTCAAGTTCTAAAGCAAGCAGAAGTAAAATATAGGGAGCGTAAGGTTATTTACAACTTGTACAAAAACCAGACAGCGGTTGTCAGAGTTGAAGGGCATGAAAGGGATGCAGTGGTTGGAAAGGGAGTAAGACAGGGTTGTAGTCTTTCTCCGTTGTTATTCAATTTGTACATTGAGCAAGCCGTAAAGGAAAGCAAGGAGAAATTTGGTGAAGGAATTAATGTTCAGCGGGAAGAATTAAAAACTTTGTGTTTTGCCAATGATATAGTAATTCTGTCAGATAGAGCAAAGGACCTGAAAGAGGAATGGACAGTGTGCTGAAAGGAGCATATAAGATGAACATTAACAAGAGAAAAACTAGGGTAATGGAATGCAGTGTAAGAAAATCAGGTGATGCTGAAGGAATTAGATTGGGAAACGAAGCAATAAAGGAGGTAGATGAGGTTTGTTAGTTGGGCAGTAAAATGATGGTCGCAGTACAGAGGATATAAAATTCAGAATGGCAATGGGTAGAAAAGCGTTCTTGAAAAAGAGAAATTTGTTAACATCAAATATTGATTTAAGCCTAAGGAAGTCCTTTCTGAAGGCATTTGTATGGAGTGTTGCCTTGTATGGGAGTGAGACATGGACGATAAACAGTGCGGACAGGAAGAGGATAGAGGCTTTTGAAATATGGTGCTACAGAAGAATGCTGAAGATTAGGTGGGTGGATCGCGTAACTAATGAGGAGGTACTGAACAGAATTGGGGAGAACAGAAATTTCTGGCATACCTTGACTAAAAGAAGGGATAGATTGGTAGGACACATTCTTAGACATCAAGGGACTGTGAATTTAGCATAGGAGGGAAGTGCGTGGGCTAAAAATCGCAGAGGAAGACCAAGAGATGGATACAGTAAGCAGATTCAGACAGATGTTGGTTGCCGTTCTTATGTGGAGATGAAGAGGCTTGCTCAGGATAGGGTATTGTGGAGAGCTGCATCAAACCTGTCTCCGGACTGAAGACCACAACAACAACAACAACAACAACACAATACAAACGATACATTTAATGGATTTTGCGTTCTACTATAACGTGATGTGTACCTTGGAACATTTCAATGTGATTTCTAACCTTATTTGTTTCTCTCGTTATCAATGGCATGAGGTGTGTTAGAATACTTGCCTCTTCTATCCTGTCTAGGTTTATGTACAGTTACATGTGTCGTAGATTCATGACTCTCAGTGTCACATTCTTAATTGCTACGGACAGTCCTCAAACGTTTAACAGAAATGGAATAAACAGCTAAAAATGTAGTCCTACACACTTCAACCTCAGTAACTGGAGAGCCAAGAATAAAATACCTGAAACCTTCCTATGGTTTACTGTTGGAACCTTCCTTTTCTTTGGATGCACTTTATTGTACTTATTAGGCCGCACTATACCAAATAAACAAGCATTTTGATTATCATAATCTCCAAATCGACTAAACTCAATACATATTGCCTCATTCTGTTCTTCATTCAATGTTGACTATTTGCAGAAACTAGTTTTGCAGTATGTATCATTGGCAATACGAAACATTTTTCCACTGGGAATGTGTCAGTCCTGAAAAATAGCAAATATAATATGCTCACTTTTTCAAGGAATGGGCACATGCCACTGTGCTAGATGGCATCGGCTCTCTTCCTGTACCAAAATCACAAAATCATTCTACAGGTGGCATGTGCCCTTTTTCCACTGGGCCCCTAATTTTTCTACAGTCAAAAGGTAATAAAAAGAAAGGTATAAATAGAAACAAATTAAAAATTGATTGGTAATTATATGAACAGTTGTTTTACCTTCTATTTAAATCTAAATATCAGCAGTTTACAAAATGAACTGATAATAGTCTTTAAAAATTTGTCATTGGTGGGATAGAAAATGGACATAGCATTGAATGTTCAACATTTTACAAGAATTTGGTAAATTTTGCATTTTTTCTTTGTTTTGAAAACATTGAGTTCCCACTAATAAAACAATTTTCTACATGATGAAGCAGCAATAAATGTTACATCACTAGACTTACTTATAAAAATTGCTATCAAAGAGCGTCGAGGGTGGGACAAGGACAAGGAATTGTCACAGGTCTTTTTATAAGTTAAAATTTATTTTAGTTTATCAGTTTGAGATGAATAATTAATTAACATATTTAGACCTTACTTCCAATGTAAACAACTTTGTAGGAAAGTTTTGTTACTAATAAAAAATTTCAATACAGTATTACTTTTAAGTCCTGCATACCTAATTATTTCACTTTAAAAACATCCATCACTATTAACGTAAGGCGCACTGTAGTTTATTAGTTAAATTTTCAGCTTTATTAAGACTTGATTCAGTTGAATCACAGGACACTACCCATTTTCTTCACCATCTCGGGAGCCAAACAAGGTTACAAAAGATTTTTATAGTGTAGTTTTTATTGTTGTTGATATGTGTAGATGGTTTTTGTTGTATTGTGTCTTTTAATGGTGTTTTATAGGTCAACATATGTCTTCGGTAATATTTCCCTGCATTGTTTTGTATGTCGGGGGATTGATTGGAATTATCTGTTTCATTTGAGGTGCATTATAGGTCAACTGAACTGTACGATGCCATTTTCTTTTATTATTTAGGGGATGATGGGAACTGCATGCTTGTTTCTATACCACATTGTCTGGTATGTTTGGGTATTACTTGGTACCGCCTGCTTCATTTGAACTGTAGTAAAGTCATTTGAAGAGTCCGATACCATTTCTTGTAGTTCGACATGTTGATGACGTCATGGGTAAAGGTCGACAGGTGGTATCCCATGATTCAGTTATGAGTAATTTTCGCTGCGTTATATCTAATATCTGCGTACCCCCAAACTCTTTTTTAGAAAAAGAGCACTGTATATAAATAGCTATCCGATCTCCATAAAACCGTGCCTAAATCCTGCCCCGGGTAGACATTAGTACCTGTACAAATTTTTAGCTCTTTATGTCTTGTGGTTCAGACGTGATAAACGTACACCGAACAGACATTCACATTTATAGATATAGATTAAGAGTAATCAGATTGTGCGATATTCGCTGTCTCTGTGTCTGTGTCTGACGCGAATACAGAGTGAGATAGTTAATGCCTGTGGGCGATTTGCAGTGGCATCGCGGTGGGTTAACTTATGCAATCAGCGTACCACGCCAGTAGCGAGAATAGGAAGTGTTAGGTGTTCTCAACATAATTGAGAGATCGGAAATATTTCTATCGACAGAAGTTGATCCAGTCAGGCAAGTGAGGTTTGTTTCCAGCGACGGCGCACCAGCTTGCAGCCATTTCAGCAAACGGTACTGTTTGCATTGCTTTTGCTGAGATCACGCACTTAGCGCAACAGCCTCGAGCGTAATGCAGCTTTGTTTGTTAATTTAAAGTCAAGTTAGGCACGGTGTTACAGCAATTTCTGCCGAGTGCCGTTTTCTTTATCTTAAAGTTCAATTAAAAATTCTATTACTCCAGTTAACAACTTGCTTCTATCCTAACAAATCTGGATTCTTTTGAAATTTAAATTCATTTAATACGCATTTTTTTTGGTTGAATAAATTAAATACACAGAAATCGTGTTTACTTTCCGTAGCTAGTGACGCCAAATTTGTACCCCGTTTGTCCTTATTAGAAAAGTTTAAATATATGTTTTTCTTACAGGTGATGTTATCTGCGATGGGTTAAGTAATGTAGAAATATATCTTAATCCGGCGAAGGACATCTCTCTGACTTCTACGTGACTTGCCGTTAGGTTCTTCCACGCAGGAGCCACGGGTACGCTGACAGATAACTAGCGCAACAAAATCAGTTGGAAGTTTGTGCAAAATTACACCGCAGCAAGCAATTTCGCGTTAGAAATGGTAAACTTCTTCGAAAAATCCTTTCTAACAAAGGTAAACCAATAAAACCCACCAGAATTAGAAACTAACGGACAAACCGCCAAAATACCAAAACTAACACACATACTAACACGCTCACTTCCAAACCGTAAAAGTAATCAACAACAACGCCGAAACGAACTACACTGTGCACCGCCAAAACATCAAATAGCCAGTACCACCACATACTACCACAAACCTTCAAATTCCACCAAAAGAGAGCGCCACCGCATAATTACTCACGCCACTTACAAACACGCACGAACCTCAAAACTACCGCGCAGCGATGACGTCACATACGGCAACACGCTGACGTCAGGGGTCAACGTCCGACGAGTTGTATCCCAGTCTTCAATTGACACTTCTAAAGCCATTCCAAATGAACTTTCAATTATTTTTCCTTCCTCTAATTATTATTTAGGTAAAAAATCATTTTTTGGTAATTTATTTTATTAACTAGCGTGATAAAGAGGAAGCTTCATTTGCACACAGATTGTTGAGGACAGGACTAAATCAAATCAAATGTTTGTCAAGCTTATGGGAGTTAACTATGGGGTCATCAGTCCCTAAACTTACAAACTACTTATCTACTACCTCATACTAAGGACGGCACAAATATCCATGCCCGAGCGGGGATTCGAACCCCCGACCGTAGTGGCCGTGCAGACCGTGACTGGAGCGCCTCAGTCCCCTCGGCCACCGCGGCCGGCGAGGACAGGCCTATTATTCTTATCGTACACTAGATTAAACCCGTGGCTCCGCTCGCGTGATGGTTGATTATGACAGGTAAGCCATCTTTCAGTAGTGCGCTGTGAGATTCGTTTTGAAATACAGTATCTTCTTTAGAAACAAACACTGTTAACGAACATTCAAATAAAAAAATAAAATTATGTGAAGTGCTTAATGATTTACAATAGCACTCGTTTCGAAGAATCCAATCACGAAATTCAACAATAACGATTGGAATAATATCACAGATCGAACACTTGATGCAATGCGCGAAACGTCAAATCGATTTTTTAAAGAGAAATTTCTTTTTTACTACTTAATTTATTTATTCTTATATTCCCTTATTCTTATGCGTATCCGTTCAGATAGAATAAAAAAAGACATTGTAGCATGCAGAGACCAAAGATTTGGTCTGTCGCATCACGTTTCGCTGTATGTAACCACCTTGCTACAGAGTCGCAAACGTCATCGCTGGCCTTCAGTCCGATTTTTTTAAAATAATTTGACGACTTTCAACCACCATATCTTCCATCCCCTTATAGCTATCGGCATGGAAGAGCTATGGTGTACAACGGGAGACTTCGGACAACAATTACACACAAACCATTCGTTTGCATTCATTAGTTTCCGCTGCAGAGCGAAATATTAACACACACACACGTAGAATTTTATACACACCGATAACTTTCCATCCCAGTATAATCCACCCTTTTATCATTATCAACCCTCAAGCAACAATGCAACCATTTTCAAAGAGTAAATGTAATTTTCAAAGAGTAATTATTGTTCCGCATTTCGCGTTATATTCTTCAAATTACTAAATATCTATCAGATCGCTATAAAACCGTGCCTAAAACCTTCCTCAAGTATAAATTAGTAACTGTTCAAATATTTAAGTCTCTGTGTCTTGTCATTCGGACGTGATATGCGTACACCGAACATACATTCACATTAATATATATATATATATATATATATATATATATATATATATATATATATATATATATATATATATATATAGCTATTCGATCGCCATAAAACCGTGCCTAAATCCTTCCCCAGGTAGACATTAGTGATTGTACAATTTTTTAGCTCTTAATGTCTTTTGGTTCAGACGTGATAAACGTACACCAAAGACATTCACATTTATTGATATAGAAGATGAATCTCAACACTGACACATTCTCTCTGTATTAAGCTGTGTAACGGCGAGAAAATCACTGGACAATGTTTACTCATTTTATAGAAATTAATGAATCTATTCTGGACGTGCCTCAATGCAACATAAGATGCCCCAGTGCAGTAATTAGTACTCACTCTCCTCTCATTTCAGAGTTGCGTCGTGCGCGGAACATAGTTGCCACCCAGTCGACGACTACTTGTCGATGTAGGTCGCCTGCCCACTGCACTGCTTTTCAGTCGCTCCGTGTGCGAAGGCCTTTAGCGAGTCAACGCAGAGGGTTCCTCCTACCTACCTTGCCATGCATTCGAATGCTGAAGATACTGCACCCCCTACAGCAACTTCGACGCTCCGTAGCGTCATTAGATGACGTTTCTGGGCACGAGTTTCTGTGTCAAATTCGTTCTTCAAGACGCCTTGTACATCCCCTAGAAGTTCGTTGGTGTAATTGTGTAATTCTGAAACACACTGACATATGGAACATACACACATTTCAGTCTTCGACGTCCATTTACTGCCGCTGCGCGGGAATATCCGAGCGGTCTGTAGCGCCACGTTACGGATGGCGCGGCCTCCCGCATCGGAGATTCGAATTCTCCCACGGGCATGGATGTTTGTGTCGTCTTTAGTATGAGTTAGTTCATAGGTAGTTTGTAAGTTTAGGGACCGATGACCCCGCAGTTAAGTCCCATAAGCTGTACAAACATTTGTACATTTATTACAGTACTTCATTCACCAGTTGTCAATAATAATGACAGCGCCGGTAAATGTGGGTTTCGTTAATAAAACGTCATGTCATCCACATAGCCAAAAAACAGCCTTTTTTAAAAGATGAACTTCATAGTGTTAAGTCAGTTCCGTTGACCCCTGAAAAGAAGGAAGCTGAAATCTACATCTACATCTACAGGCATACTTCGCAATTCACCTTAAGGTGCGTGGCGGAGGGTACACTGTACCACTACTAGGCATTTCCTTTCCTATTCCACTCCCAAATTGAACGAGGAAAAAAAAGAATGCCTATATGCCTCCGTACGAGCCCTAATTTCTCTTATCTCGTCTTTGTGATCTTTACGCGAAATGTAAGTAGGCGGCAGCAAGATCGTACTACACTCAGCTTCAAATTCCGGCCCTCTAAATTTACTCAACAGAAATTCACGAAAAGAACGTCGTCTTTCTTCGAGCGATCCCCAATTGAGTTGTCAGAGCATTTCCGTGACACTCGCGCATTGGTCGAACCTACCGGTATCAAATCTAGCTCTGAACCGCCTCTATGTCTTCCTTTAAACTGATCTGCTGCGGGTGCCAAACACTGGAGCAATACTCAAGACGTGGTCGTACAAGCGTTTTATACGCGGTCTTCTTTACAGGTGAAGTAAATCTTCCCAAAATTGTCCCAATAAACCGAAGTCGGCTGTCCGCCCTAATCACAACTGTCCTTACATGCTCGTTCCATTTCATATCGCTCTGAATGTTACGCCTAGATATTTGAACGACGCGACAGCATCAAGAAGCTCACTACTAATGCTGTAATCGAACATTATGGGATTGTTTTTTCTACTCATTCGCATCACCTTACATTTTTCCACATTGAGAGCTAGCTGCCTATCTTCGCACCAATTAGAAATTTTGTCTAAGTGATCCTGTATTCTATTACAGTCAGTTACAGACGACACCCTCCCATACACCACAGCATCATCATTACAACTTACTCTGTCCATCAGATCATTTATATAGATAGAAAATAATAACAGTCCTATCACACTCCCCTGGGACACGCCTGACGATACACTCGTGTCTGATGAACACTCGCCGTCGAGAACAACGTACTGCGCTCTATTACTTAGGAAGTCTTCCAGCCAGTCACAAATCTGTGAAGCTATTCCATAAGCTCGTATCTTCGTTAGCAGTCTGCAGTGTGGCACCGCGTCGAACGCCTTTTTGAAGTCGAGAAAAACACAATCCGCCTGTTGCCCTTCGTCCATGGCTCGCAAGACGTCATGTGAGAAAAGGGCAAGCTGAGTTTCACATGAACGATGTTTCCTAAACCCGTGCTAATTCATGGAAAGAAGCTTTTCCGTTTCAAGGAAATTTACTATATTCGAACTGATAATATGCTCCAAAATTCTACATGAAACTGATGTCAACGATATTGGCCTGTAATTGTGTGGGTCAGTTCTCTTTCCTTTCTTATAAACGGGAGTCACCTGCGCTTTTTTCCAATCATTAGGAACTTTGCGCTGAATTAAAGATTCGCGATAAATGCAAGCTAAGTAGGGGGCCAACGCCGCAGAATACTCTTTGTAAAACAGAACTGGTATTCCATCCTGACCAGCAGACTTTTTCGTATTTAGCTCTCTCAGCTGCTTCTCTAAACCGGAAATACCTATTGCTATGTCCCCCATTTCGGAATTTGTACGTTGATCAAATGATGGTACATTTGTACGGTCCTCCTGCGTGAAAGATTTCTTAAAGGTTAAATTTAGAACTTCACCTTTCCGTTTGCTTTCTTCTATTACTGCCCCGGAATGATCAACGAATGACTTGACAGTGGGCTTTGACCCGCTTATCGATTTTACATAGGACCAGAATTTTTTCGGATTCTCGGAAAGATCTTTTGGTAAGATATGGCTGTGATAATTATTGTATGCATCGCGCATCGATCTTTTTATAGACGCACGAATCTCTACTAGCTTTTGCCTGTCATCATTTGCGTGTTCTTTTTTGAATCGAGAGTGCAATAGCCTTTGCTTTCTCAGCAGCTTTCTAACATTATTAATATAAGAAGGTGGATCTTTTCCATCCTTAATCGTCTTTACTGGCACATATTTCTCTAACCCTTTATTAACAATGCACTTAAATGTAGTCCACAATTCCTCTACATCCATTGTCCCGGAATTAAACGATGCCCATTCATTTTCTAAGTGCGATCGTAACATTTGATTATTGGCTCTTCCCAACAAAAACACGCTCCTAGCGTTCTTGATTGGTTTATGAACTTTGGTCATTATCGACGCTATGACGATATCATGATCACTAATTCCTGTCTCTACATAAAATGCAGAATGGCAATGGGTAGAAAAGCGTTCTTGAAAAAGAGAAATTTGTTAACATCGAATATTGATTTAAGCCTAAGGAAGTCCTTTCTGAAGGCATTTGTATGGAGTGTTGACTTGCATGTGAGTGAGACATGAACGATAAACAGTGCGGACAGGAAGAGGATAGAGGCTTTTGAAATATGGTGCTACAGAAGAATGCTGAAGATTAGGTGGGTGGATCGCGTAACTAATGAGGAGATACTGAACAGAATTGGGGAGAAAAGAACTTTATGGCATACCTTGACTAAAAGAAGGGATAGATTGGTAGGACACATTCTTAGACATCAAGGGACTGTGAATTTAGCATAGGAGGGAAGTGCGTGGGCTAAAAATCGCAGAGGAAGACCAAGTGATGGATACAGTAAGCAGATTCAGGCAGATGTAGGTTGCCGTTCTTATACGGAGATGAAGAGGCTTGCTCAGGATAGGGTATTGTGGAGAGCTGCATCAAACCAGTCTCCGGACTGAAGACCACAACAACAACAACAACACACACAGACATCTTTAATAAGGTCAGCCCTGTTTGTGACTAAAAGGTCTAGAATATTTCCATTGCGCGTGGGTTGCCGGTTTAACTGCTCAAGACAGTTTTCGGAGAATGTGTGCAAAAGTAGCTCGCAAGAGTGCTTGTCTGTACCGCCTGAAATGTAACTAGAGAGGTCCCAATCTATACTCTTAAGGTTGAAGTCTCCTCCGACTAATATTACATGGCCCGGATACCTATGCACTACCGGGTGTAGACTTTCTTTGAATGATTCTAAAACTGCTACAGCAGCACTGGGAAGCCGGTAAAAACATCCAACTATTAACTTTACTTCTTTTAGACCCGTTATACGTGCCCAGATAACTTCATTTACTTTCAACCTTGATCTCAGTACAAACAATATCTTTATCCACAGCGATGAGCACTCCTCCTCCAGTTGTATCCGATCTATCTTTCCGATATACATTCCACGCTTCGCTAAATATTTCTGAACTTCCCACATCATGATTTAGTCAGCTTTCGGTGCCTAAAACTATCTGAGCGCAATAACTTCCATGCAGTGCGGCAAATTCGGGAACTTTGTTTCTGATACTCTGAAAGTTCGCGGCTAATATTTTGATGTTCGAATTTTTGTTTCGAACGTGGCCTGAATTCGCTGTTTGAATGCTGACAGGCGAGTGCTCATCAGAGTTGAAGGCTCTTAGACAAATAGCCGTAGAAGATGATTATGACGCGGGTTTGATATACAGATTAGAAAAGACGATAACACCTAAGAATCAACTACGTGGAGAAAATTCGCACGAATATAGGGTTACACCATTCTGGGGACCCGTCTCCCAGAAATTGGCGAGACGGTTTAAAAAGAGAGACGTTAAAGTTGCTTTTAGAACAGACAATAAATTAGAACATAAGCTGAAGCGTAAGATTGATGCAGGTGATAAGTGGATGGAGAAAGCGGGGTATACCAAATAAACTGTAATGATTGTGAAATGAAGTATATAGGACAAACGGGAAGGAATTTTACGGTGCGGTTTAAAAAGCACAGTAACAGGAAGAATGGTTCATCTACAGTGGCAAAACAACTAAAAATTGAACGACATTCGTTGGGCTCCATAAATGATACTTTGAAAGTCATGCATTATGAGGTCAAAGGTTGGTTAATATCAAATCTCGAATAAATTGAGTTCTTTACGCGCGCGTATGTGTCAGATACGAGGCGACAAGTTTCGTATCCTTTTCTCGGAAAGTGGGACAGTCGGAAGTCCCCCTCTTTGTGTTAGCCTTCTCTTTTACGATACAAGTTTTATGTTTGTGTCTTTTTAAGGTTTATTATCAAGAGGTATCTGCAAAATAAGCGTGAACTCCTTGGCTGCCTAGAAGGCGCGCCTATCGGAGGGTTAATTTAGTGACTGTTTTTATGAATAAATGTTAGGTATTTTGTCTAGAATATCTTTGGCCACCAATGACAGCGGTTAAGCATATGGACAATCTTTGAAATGCATCAGCTGTCCGTTAGTGCACAACTTGTTGCCATTTGAGAAACCTGTGGTACTGCGCAAAGTTTTATTTTTAATAATGTACATACACAGATATTGTGTTTAACGATGCTTACAGCAGCAGATAAGTTTTGTGGTTGGTAGGAGGTTACTTTCATTGGAATATTTGTGGTACAGTCGTTTGCATATAGAGCTCTTATTATTCTACGTTTCCATGCTTTACAGAACTTGATAATGGGTTAATGTTGTCCCGAAACATGTCGTGTTGACATATATATTTTATTATTGACAACTGAAGTACAGTAATAATTGCGAAACAGTTGTCTGATGGCGTCAAAACAGATGATTTGTACATTTACTGAAAGAAATATGCCCAGCGCGAAATTTTGTAAAAAAGTTTTTTTTTATTCCTGGCATGTAAATGTGCGTCCACGTTGCTCGTACTTGCTAGACTCGTGCTCGTCCTACTCGTCTGTCAGGAGACTGGTCAAGCTCGTGTGACTTCACTCGTGCCGTACCGACAACAGCCGGAGCCACACAAGCCATATGGTCGGCTGCAGTGGCCGAGGGGTCTGCGGCGCGCCAGTCACAGTCTGCACGGCCCCTACGGTCGGGGGTTTGAATCCCCCGTTAGTCATGGATGTCTGTGTAGTTCATAAGTAGTTAGTAAGTTTAGGGACTGATGACCCCGCAGTTAAGTCCCTTAAGCGTAACAAACATTTGAACATTTTGAACAAGCCATATGCTCGGTCGGCTCGCTTGCCGGTTTGGCGCCCTCGGACCCTACCTCCGTCCACATTACTCGTAAGGCTCTCAAGTCTCACAAGTACACGAGCAACAACGGCAGTGTGGGAATCGCGCTGCGAAGCCCTAGTGCGCGAATATCGCTTCACTATGTGTACGTGTAGTAGGTGGTTTCCACTGTTCACTGGTGCCCTCTCCTCTTATTTCTGGTGTTGTCTTCCGTCCAAAGACTGGTTTGAAGCACACTCTCCATACTGTTCTGTTCTGTGCCAGTCTCTTCATGTTTGCATAACCACAACCGACTTACTGTCTCCAGGGCTTGATGTCTCTCTGTAATTATTAAATCCAACTCTTCCTTCCATCACCAATAACTTGATGTCTCACGATGTGTGCCATAAACTTATGTCCTTTTTCAGTCAAATTGTGTTATAAATACCGGGTGATCGAAAAGTCAGTATAAATTTGAAAACTTAATAAATCACGGAATAATGTAGATAGAGAGGTAAAAATTGACACACATGCTTGGAATGAAATGGGGTTGCTAGACGCGTGAAAGATCTCTTGCGATCTCACGTCGTTTGGTGTTGATCGTGTGCTCAGCCGCCACTTTCGTCATGCTTGGCCTCCCAGGTCCCCAGACCTCAGTCCGTGCGATTATTGGCTTTGGGGTTACCTGAAGTAGCAAGTGTATCGTGATCGACCGACATCTCAAGGGATGCTGAAAGACAACATCCAACGCCAATGTCTCACCATAACTCCGGACATGCTTTACAGTGCTGTTCACAACATTATTCCTCGACTACAGCTATTGTTGAGGAATGATGGTGAACATATTGAGCATTTCCTGTAAAGAACATCATCTTTGCTTTGTCTTAATTTGTTATGTATATTATTGCTTTTCTGATCAGATGAAGAACCATCTGTCGAACATTTTTTGAACTTTTTTTTTCGTTCTAATAAAACCCCTTGTCATTCCAAGCACGTGTGTCAATTTTTACCTCTCTATCTACATTATTCCGTGATTTCTTAAGTTTTCAAATTTATACTGACTTTTTGATCACCAGTATCTCTTTTCTCCGATTCGACTCAGTACCTCGTCAACTCTTATTCAACCTATACAACAAATCTTGAGGGTTATTCTTTACCACCAAATTTCAAAACATTCAAGTTTCACCTTATCTGAACAGCTTATCGTCTCAGATTTATTTCCTTATAAAGCTATTTTCAGGAAAATACTGATACTAAAACTGAAATTAGGTACTAACAAAGGAACCTCCACATCGCAACCCCCTCAGATTTAGTTTTAAGTTGACGCAGTGGATAGGCCTTGAAAAACTGAACACAGATCAGTCGAGAAAACAAGAAGTTGTGTGGAACTATGAAAAATATAAGCAAAATATAAAAACTGAGCAGCCCATGCGCCAGATAAGCAACGTAGAGTTGATAATAAGCGCATGAGCGCTCTGGTTTTCTTGCCAACGTGAGGAACTGCAGAGCGAAAGGTGCTCATTTCGAGCCTCCCCCATGCAATTTTTTTTTTTTTTTCATTTTCAGACTGTAAAACTGTTGCATTCACTCGTTGAAGTTTATGTGACAAACTCTCATGTTTTCATCACATTTTTGCGAGTGATTATCACATCCACAAGAAAACCTACATCGGGCAAGGTACAAGAATCTCTTTACCCATTCACCATGTGTACGAGTTAGATGGTCGACAAGAGGTTCCTGTCATATTACGCACATACCGTCATCAGTGTCGTATAGAGGACATCAGACATGTTGTCCTGTGGAGGAATCGGTTGACCTATCACCTTGCGATACAATGTCTTAGGTTCTCATTGGAGAGGCACTTCCTTTCGTCTGCAAATTGCACGGTTTTGTGGTGCGGTCGCAAAACACAGACACTAAAATGATTACAGCGAACATAGACGTCAATGAACGGACGGACAGCTTATAATTTTGCAAAAATAAAAATAATAAAATTCTTGGCTTAGGAAAGGCTAGAACCAAGGACCTCTCGTTCCACAGCTCCTCACACTACCTACTGTTTATAAACTGTGAAAATTTAAATAGTTTCTTTCGTCACCGGACAATGAAGGGCATCACATTTGGAGATGACAAACTGTCAAGGGGGACCTAAACAGAAAATCTAGAAAAACTGAATTACTGCAACATGAAAATACCAGGAATAGAAAAACTCGCTGATCCTACAACTTCAGCGAAACATGTTTGGGCATAAAGAAAAAAAGGTGTTTTACTCAAGGCAGACATTCATTGAAAAAAAAAAGGTAATATAAGTAATATCCATGAAACAAAAGCATACAGCCTCGGAAATTTGTTTTGGGTAACATTAATGTATAGAAATCGGCCAGATCTTGCTTGTGATTATGCTTATCGTTGAACAAATCGTCACACTGTAAATTTAACCTTCTAAAGTGTGCCTGGTTTACATTTTGATACCTGGACTGAAACTTTTTAAGGGGATTTTGTAGAGAGACTCATTTGTTGAGTGCACACTTGTGATAACTCTAGAAAATGCGCAGTGTTTTCAGCAAGTATTTGATTCGTCTACTGGTGATAGCATTTTGCAAGCTTTGATTATAATAGATTTCAGTTATCATGAGGAATCTGCCTTACATTGAAGTATTAAAAACCTTCAAATCATCTGTTAATTCAGCTACGAAAGCTAAGTCACAAATACCTGTTTTCTCCTTGTTACAGAGGAACAGGCCGGTTTTGATTTGCATGAATAATGCTGCTTCTTGGCTAAACGAATCGGTTTAACACATTACCCTTCTTCAGCCAACACCCATTACAACGAAAAGGGATATCACCATACCGACTTATTCCGCCACAAAAGTCTTAAAATATCTAAAGCCTCTTGACTGAGGAGAATTAGTAGCTTGTATCACGGTACCGATAACACTTTTAACTATAATGCATTTTACACAAAGTGTCCATTGACGAAGAATGAAGTGGATTGTAAGTAGTTCGCATGTTACACCAAGAACAGGTTTTATATGTACTTTCATCTGTATTATTAATCTATCACTGTTTCCTACCATAGACGGAGCCGCATCTTTAGCGATAGAAGCAAGTGTATATCAACTCAGGCCATTGTCTTCAATAGCTCTCTCAACGCCATTGAAAATATCCAATCTCGTGGTGGTGTCCTGAAGGGAAACTAAATCCAACAAAACCTATTTATCAATTTTTCGATTTGCAGGTCTTATAATTGCCGTGTTTGCAGTAAAAATGACAACATATTAAAGAAACAGGGACTCCAAATGGAATACAGGACAGGCAACACAGTAATGAAAAAGTTCAGAATACAGATAACACCAACAGACAAATTCAACAGATCAGGCATATATGATTTCACAACCAACTCTTGTCAATCATTATACGTTGGACAAAACCAGATATTCAGAATACCTGAGAGCACTAAAAAGTCACAGTTCCCATAGCACATTTGCAGACCACCTAACAACCACCAACCATCACCTAACCAAAATAGAAACAGACTTAAAAATATTTAAACAATCAAGCAACAAACTATAGCACAAGGAAAATCAGTCATGCATGAATATACCACAATATGCAAAAATACATTGTTTAACCCATTTAAAGAGCCATACAGAAAGGACGACGCAGACAGTTAAAACGTACACACACACACACACACACACATACACACAGGCACAGAGAGAAAATACAATTCAATTCCCCCACCATTCCACAGGAGAACAAGTCAAGGCCAACTAATAGCTAGGCACAGTAACAAAGTGTACAAAATGTTCAAATGTCTGTAAATCTATCGGACCAAACTGCGCGGTCATCAGTCCGTAGCTTACAAACTACTTCAACCTAGATAAAGTAACCTAAGGACAACACACATACCCATGCCCCACGGAGGACTCGAACCTCCACGGCGAGCAACCGCGCGCTCCACAGCGAGGCGCTTTAGACCGCTCGGCTACTCCACCGCGGCAACAACAAAGTGTACACAGTCGAATTTTCTAAAGTGGCAAGTGATCGGGAAAGGAAAAAGCCCGCAAAATATGTGTACTAAATGTCTTTCGTCAACAAAAATCGCGGAAGACAAAAGTGTACACTAAAAGAAACCGTAAGTAATAGACAATGAACTGACGATCGAAATATCCCCACTTACCAAATTTATGTTTTCACAGTAGAAGAAGCGTTTCAAAATCCTCACAAGAATCAAACAGATTATTTGGTTGCAGATGACAACGCTACCAAAATCATATCAAATGTTCCTCAATGCGCTCGGCCGTTCCGCCGCGGCTCGCGTACTCCACCGCGGCACAACGCTCCCATTTTAGCAGACAGGAAAAACTGGCTGCCATGTTTAATTTGTGCTCGCCATTTTATTGCCATCCAGGTCTCCAGCGGACCGAATCCTCCATTTCCGTATTCACACTGCCGTTTCTCTACGCCAGTATTTTTCAGCGCCTATGGGCACAATGTTTACAAGATTTCTTGGAGTGTTGAAAAGTGACGCACAAGCTTTGGTGGTTTTATATTCGTACGACACCAGACTTCGCTACAAATTAAACATCGAGTGTTATGAAACTTCCCTGCAGATTAAAACTGTGTGCCACACCGGGACCTTTCAATTTCGCGCACAAGCGCTCTACAGACTGAGCTATTCTGCCACACCTCACAATTCGTCATCACAACGTTACTTACGCCCGTACCTCGCTTCCTACTTTTCACACTTAATAGAAGGTCTCCTGCGAACCTTGCAGGAATAGCGCACGTGGAAGAAAGGGTATGGTGGAGACGTGGCTTAGCCGCAGCGTGGGGATGTTTCCAGAATGATATTTCCACTCTGCAGCGGAGTGTGCGCTGATATAAAACTGCCCGGCAGATTAAAACTGTGTGCAAGAACTCGATTTGAGCCCCGGCACTTTGCCTTTCGAGGGAAAGCGCTCTACCGATTGAGCTATCCTGCCATGCATCACGGCCCATCCTCATAGCTTTACTTCTGACAGTACCTAGCAGTAAAAATATCATTCTGGAAAACTTCCCCTGGGCTGTGACTATGCCATGTCTCCGCCATACCCTTTCCTCCAGGAGTGCTAGTCTTGCAAGGTTCGCAGAGACCTTCTGTGAAGTTTTTAAAGTAGGAGGCGAGGTACTGGCAGTAGTAAATCTGTGAGGACGTGCCGAGAAGCGTGTCGGGATAGCTCAGTCGGTAGAGCGCTTGCCGCCATAGGAAGAGGTCTCAGGTTTGAATCCCGGTCCGACAGACAGTTTTAATCAGCCATGAAGTTTCATATCCGAGCACACTCCACTGTAAAGTCAAAATATCGTTATAGATTGAGATTTATTATTTTTGTATCCCAGCCTCGTCGCCGCTTTTGTGTCTCGTTTCCGTCGTAGGTGTCGGTGGCCGAGTGGAATGAGACCGACACAGGAATATAGATAGCACGCTGGTGCAGGGACGGAGGGTAGCAGCCAGAAACTAGAAACACTAGAGTAAATTAGAACGAGATATATATTGAACAGAATTTATACAATACTTAACTTTTACAGAGATCAGTACTGCAGAATGCTGATACATAGTTGTTAGAGGCCTGCCTAGTGCCTGTACGATAGCAAAGTCTTCACTGGTGCCTATCTGATTCCGAAGGTCTTAACTGGTTCCTATTTCAGTTCCAAATGGACGATGTCGTTCAGTGGGGGCCACGAGCGGAGTTGCAGCAGAGGGCGCTCGTGGCTGTCGTCGTAAGAACGCCGCGCCGTGCGTGCATGGCGGCGCGCGGCGAAAGTAGGTGGCGCGCACTTTGTACTTGTGCGACACCACAATTATTCGTGATACCAAAACGATACATCAAATAATTTCAGTCATAAATTCCATTTTTCCTAATTCTGATCTGCTTCCGAAAATGCAACTTTTACAAGACGTGAAAGGCTGAGATCTTATATATATTTGAGAGGAAATAAAAACGTTTCTTTGGACTCAATGACATGGTTATATCACGAGTCTGGAGGGTTCGCCGGTCTTTTATAATTACAAATGTTGAATAACACCACTCTAGCTAATAAAAAAAAGCACACAACTGCTGACGTCACATGAACTAACAGACTTGCACTTCGTTTCATCACATCATACAACCTGAAGCTTTCCTACGAATGGAATTAACAGATCTTTCTTTGCAGTTATGAAATTATTATTGGCGTTTACGAGCGTCTCAGACACGCTGATAAACAGATGACGAATAGGGAACCAGTAAAAATACGACATGTACCAGATCGCATCCACCAGAATTTAGAAAGAGTCTAAGCTACAGGAGGAAGATGTTTCAAATCTCATTCCGACCACCCCGCTTTAGTTTTCCATGATTTCCATAAATCACTTCAGGCAAAGGGCGCCGCCAATTTCTTTCGCCATCCTTTCCTAATCCGATTTTCTGCCCAGTATATACCGACCTCGCTGTCGACGGGACGCTCAGCTGTAATCTTCCTCTCGAACAAACCAGAAAAAGGACCAACACGCGTAAACAACCTTATGCATATACTTCACGTTAACATTTATATTTTGTACGAGTCATCTGCTTTGTATTATATTCAAGTAAATTATTGTGCGAGAGATTCGACAAGGGTGAGGAGCATATCAGGTTTAGTTTTACTGTAAGTGAAAACATTTTTATAACGTTCGTGAAATGCTTATAGGTGGCAAAAATACATTTCCTACAACAAGTGCCAGTCTGTTTTGAATTCTTTTGTTGTTAATTCAGGCATATATTACGACGTTTTACAGTTTTTGAATCGTAAATGTGGATGACGGGAAAAGTGTGTTAACGATTCTTTTCAGGTTTTAGTTTGAAACTGGTTTATGTATGCATCCCGATACAGAAATGAGATCACAAAATATCCAAGATGCCAACGAAGCGAAATTCTGAGGTATTGTGCTCACACTATACATGCGTAACTTCTAACGGTCAGAACCGCACAAAAAGGTGGTTAGAATATAAGCCACCCGACCCAAAAACAGAGGTATGAGTAATTTACACGCAAATCTGCGCGCCTTACTACGAGAGAAACAAAATATCGATGCAGCAGTACCAAAAATATTTCAACGTCGTGACCCATTACTGTATTTTCCTCTCCTTAAAATAATTACAGTCTCTGAACAACAATTTTTTACAGACCATACAGGGTTGCAAAACTATTCAGTCCTTCAAGTGCAGCTTTTAGATATCAGTGCAGGTGTTAAGTCAAAGTGGAACAGAACACTACTCCAATCTGACTTTTACCTTTCTACATCACTTCTGCAGCCAAGAACCCAACATCAAATGCCACTAACTACGTTAAAAAATATTATAATTAGATGTCAGAACATAGCATGGCAAAAAGTTTACCTTAGAGCTCAGAATGAAATCTGATGACGAAATGTCGATTATGTTATTTTACTTGTCATTTTTCACTTTATAGTAATAATAAATCAGTCATCCTACTATGTAGAGATTAAATTGCTTCAACTATTGTACGTCAAGATGTTATCAATACAGTGTTGTCTTCAGTACGTTTTGATCCTATTATGTCAGATTTTTTTGTCTTACCAAAATACCCCCTCAGTCCTTGAATAATTTATAATTCAAATGTCTTTCGTGATAATATACACAGTTTTGCACGCAATGCCTTACTGTTGTTTTCACCTGGCCGATTTACATTCTCAGCACATTCTGAACGTTCGAGGTGTCGCATTTTCGTCACAGAAGTATAATATACATTTCCTTACCATGGAATATGCAGCATATATTGTGTCACACTGGGACACTTTTCAGAGAAAGAGTAGACAAATATCCCACTTGATGTTTAATTTTTGTATACGAGATTATTTTGGTTTTTGATGCTTTCATGAGTACATTTCCAAATGGTGTATTTGTTTATATTTTAAATATTATACAGTTCTTAAAGGTTTTTACATTGGTTGTACTGACGTCCTGACGTTTCATACTAACAAATCGAGTAGATTACTATTATTTGAAATGTTCAAATGTTTGTAAATATATCGGAACAAACTGCGTGGCCATCAAGTCCGCAGCGAGGCGCCTTAGACCGCTCGACTACTCCACCACGGCCTACTATCATTGTCCATTGTTGCTGGATGCAATACCTTTTTAGCAACGGTTTAAATTTTTTCCATGCCTTTATGTTCTACGTATTTTACTCAAATTAATAATACATTTTAATTACTTTGATAGTTGTAGGCTGTCAAGTTGGACAGCTAATCAAAGATATTTATGCTGTTGCAAGTTGTGCAGCTGTTATTTCTGGGTTTATAGATACTGGTGATTTCTATACAAAATTTCAATAAAACATCTTAAAAACTCTATGTACTTGAAGTCGATTTCTTCATATAGCTTATCATGTTGATAATTTTTAATATGTATGTGTATTTCTAATTATTCCATATATATACTCATGACTGGCCCTTTTTGGAAATGGTGCAGAACTGCTACTGTGTTTTCGATGTTGTGAACCTTACGTTTTTCATTTCGAACGTTACGTAAAGATGGTGGATAATTTGCCTGATTCAATTGTGTGTTCACGGAATCTGTCCTATATACAATTTCCTATAATAATTGCAGGAGTTGTGGCTATTAGCCACAACGCCGGCGGCCCACGCAATTCGTCGCTCAAGAAAAGCGATATGTCGCTCCAGAGTACTTCGGCCGCTGGGGGCGCCCGCAGTCTCGGTACCTCTTTGCCTGCTTTGCGCGCCGGCCAATAGGAAAAAAGGGGCAGCCTCGATATATCGGCGCACCACAACAACGACAGACAGTACGGGAGTTGCAGTGCGGTACGAAGCAGACGCTCAAGTTCATCTACATCTACACCTACATGGGATACTCTGCAAATCACATTTAAGTGCCTGGCAGAGGGTTCATCGAACCACCGTTATACTATTTATCTCCCATTCCATTCTCGAATAGCGTGAGGAAAGAATGAACACCTGAATCTCGCTGTTCGAGCTCTGATTTCTCGTATTTTATTCTGATGATCATTTCTATCTATGTAAGTGGGAGTCAACAATATGTTTTCGCATTCGGAGGAGAATGTTGGCGATTGGAGTTTCGTAAGTAGCCCACGCCGCAGCGATAAGCGTCGTTGTTGTAATGATTCACATTCCAGATCCTGTATCATTTCCGTGATGCTGTCTCCTCTGTATCGTGACAATACAAAACGAGCTGCCCTTCTTTGGACTCTTTTGATATCCTCCGTCAAACCCAGCTGTTACGGATCCCAAACTGGGCAGCAATACTCCAAAAATGGACGGACAAGCGTAGTGTATGCAGTTTCTTTTGTAGTTCTGCTGCATCTTTTAAGGGTTCTACCAATAAAACGAAATCTCTGGTTCGCCTTTCCTACGTCATTATCTACGTGCTCTTTCCAGTTTAAGTCTGTAGTAATAATAATTCCAAGGTATTTTGTGGAGTTTACGGCCTTCACTTTTGATTGATTTATCTTCTAAACAAAGTTTAAGGGATTTCTTTTCGTACTCATGTGGACGACTTCACACTTCTCATTATTTAGAGTCAATTGCCAATTTTTACACCATAGTGATATCTTATTCAGATCGTTCTGCAGTTGGTTTTGATCTTCAGATGATTTTACTAGACGGTAAATGACGGCGTCATCTGCAAACAATCTAAGAGAGCTACTTAGATTTTCCCCTAAATCGTTTATGTAAGTAAGGAACAGAAGAGGAACAATAACACTACCCTGTGGAACGCCCGATATCACCTATGTTTTAGTCGATGCTTCACCATTGATTACTACAAACCCTGTTCTCTCTGACAGGAAATCAACTATCCAGTCGCAAACTCTGGGTGATATACAATAACGACGCAATTTGATTAAAAGCCGTTTGTGATGTACTGTGTCAAAAGCCTTCTGGAAATCAAGACATACGAAATCGATTTGTGAACCCTTGTCGATACCACTCATCACTTCGTGTGAGTAAAAACCTAGTTGTGTTTCGGATGAACGATATTTTCTAAATCCTTGTTGACCTTCGGTGAATAGATCATTCTGTTCGAGATAATTCATAATATTTGAATACAGGATATGTTCGACAGTTCCAGGAAGTTCAACAGAAGAGCACCATCTTCTAGAACCACCAGTATGCAGTACTATGGCCTGATGTCGTAGTATTACAGAGCAGTATAATAGCTAGGACAAGTTGTACCACCACAAACACATTTGTTTCATCTAATAAATAGTTCATGTACTCTAATCAATCATTTTGCTACAGGCCCATGACCACATCCTTGATCGTCACGTTCCACCTTTTTCTTTTGCCGCATCACGCAGTCACAAAATTAAATATTTCGGGAGTGTGGGTTTTTCGGATAGTAGTTTCGTGCTGGCATTTGTTAAACTGAAAGTTAATTTCAAGATTGACGTTTTTAGTAGGTCGTTTCATATTATGAGATAATTTTCATATTCAGTTCATTGGTATGTGGACGGTTTTCTTTTTTTGTTATCGTTACTCTTCTAGTGTTGTTTTATGATTTGTGGGTCATTTTAGGGTTTGCTTTTTGTTTTAGAGTAGTTGAATTACATTAGGATTTATTAATCAGTTCCAATGTACAACTATGCGGTTTATTTTGTGATAGACAGTGACCAACTTTTATACACAGTTACCATCACTTTTTTTCATTTCATTTCATATGGAACAGACTACACTTAATGTAATTTGTGCACTCATGATACTGTTAGCAAAGGTTTCGACCTACTTTGGGGTGCAAATTTACTTCACTGCCCAGAATTTGTTTTATCTGATTTCAAAGCTTCTGTATTACAGAAAATCAAGCTGTTTGTGTAAGAAGTTACTACATGACATTAAATACTTTCGGTGCTTTTGGCCCACTTTAGGTTACGGTAGTAACACTAAAAGTGGGCCTTTGCGATCTTCTTTTGACAGCTCGAAATTTAAATGAAAATAACGGCTTAATCGTTCACCTGACACGAAAACTGAATAACCTAATTTTTAGAGGAGAAAATTCTCTACAACTATACTCTCTTGTGTTTTTTTACATATCTTGTATCGTTTCAGAGATATTTGCAAAAATATCGACGATTTTGGGATGCCTGTCTGTCCGTCTGTATGTCCGTCACGTGTTCCCACTTTTTAAGCCGAACCGTTCAACCGATCGGCACCAAATTTTACAGACATAATTGTAGGCCGACAGAGACCAGAACCTCCTTTTTTCAAATTTTTCGGCCAAAAAATACGTTACTTACACCCAAAAAAGCCGTTTGTAATGTAATTGTAATTGCAATTGCAAACGAACCGTTCATCTGACACGAGAATTGAATCACCTAATTTTTAGAGGGGAAAATTCTCTACAACTTCGCTCTCATACTTTTTTTCATATCTTGCATCGTTGCAGAGATATTTGCAAAAATAACGGCGATTTGACGATGTCTGTCTGTCTGTAACGCATTCCTACTTTTTAGGTCGAACCGTTCAACCGATCGGCACCATATTTTGCAGACATAATTGTTGGTCACCAGAGACCAGAACGTTTTTCAAATATCTCGGGCAAAAAATACGTTAGTAACAACAAAAAAAGCCTTTTGTAATGTAATTTTAATTGCAAATAAACCGTTCATCTAACTCGAATATTGAATAATCGAATTTGTAAAGGAGAAAATTCTCTAGTACTTTGCTCTCTTATGTTTTTTTTTTTCATATCTCGTATCGTTTAAGAGATATTTGCGAAAATAACAGAGATTTGGCACCTTCTATTGAATTAACGAAACCAACCGTTCGGAAAGGTCACGTGACATTCCTCGCCCAGAACTCTCTCTGGGATACACAATCTTGCGTAGCGTTTTGGATGATTTTCTTATCGTAACTTGTACGTCGTCATTTCTAAAGAATGGCGCACTGAAGAATTAACAAAAACGTGTCGATCTTCGTATGACAAATGATAATATAGTGTCTAAAACTGCCATATAAGTTTCAGTTAACTGCCATAAATAGTACAAAAATGAAAGTAGCATACTCAAATTGTTACCTCTGGTCTACAGGATAGCGCGTTGGGCTGTAATGTTCATGGTCAGTGGTTCGAACCCCACCACTACCCAAAAAGCTTTTTTCTCCTTTTTACCTAAAAGGGTTTCGGGCATCCTTATTAATTAAATAGAGCTACGTTCTTCAATGTTTAGAATTCTGCATATGTAAAAATGCTCCCTCAAAATTGGGAGTTTCTGCTATTTCGTGAACATGCCGTGAAATACGTAACAACGAATTGATCTTCTGAATCATATGCCCGTAAACTGTGAGGATACTGTAGTAATGAACATTCTGAACATCGTGCTGATACAGGTAGTTTCGTATATATAAAGGAAGTTCTAGATTTCTGTGGCAAGTGTAGTTCCTTAATGAAATGAAAGGGGAGTGTATACTTTGCAACAAATTACCTTTTTATTTTTTTCTAAGCGTTTATTCACTATTTATGGAATATATTGAAAGCCGTTAATTAGAATCATTGCATCTTCTAAAATCTTTGACATGATTGCTATGGACGGCTTTAACGTAGATGTTATTACCTCTCCTGTAGTTCAGATATGACATCATTCATGTTACTCTGTAAAATAAATAGCAAATATTCAATTTCAAACCGGGATTACGTTTTCTTTTACAGCTAAATCGCAAACGGAATAAGTGTGGTAATACTGAATTCCACATAACTCTAGTACTTAACATATATACAAAGTTGTTTGTTATATTTACAACAGTCATTTTAACAGTATCTCCCCAGTTTATGTACCTGTGATAAAGAAGTCTATGTTTACAATTCGTTGCTATGTTTTTCATGACGTTCTCGAAACAGAAGAAATGCACTTTTCAGAGAAAGCGCTGTTACCTTTGAACAACTCTGAATCTTGCAGAATATAGTTATGTTCAGTTAACAAGAGTGTGCGAAAACCTTTTAGGAAGCAAGAGGAAATGTCGTTTGTTCATATTCGTTCTGGGTTTTTCGTTGAGAAATTTACTCAGTTTTGTATTACAGATGGCGCTGAACCAACACCGTCTGAAGAGAAGGCCTGTGCACTGCCGTGCCACGTCACGTCACGTCACGCATAGTAGGTCGCGATCGCGTAGCTCACTGACTCACTGGCTGGCTGATGGGGCGTAGCCCACTGTCTCACAGCGACCAGCCAGTGAGCTACGTTCGTTCCAGAGTATAGTCATTCGTAACCAGTACTGGCAAAGAAAATAAACTTTGAACTACCATGGCAAGACAGGTGATAATATTTTAACGGAAAAATATAACGACAATGTGGGAGAGATATTCGAATGTTCAAATATTTGTAGAGATAATGGGACTTAACTATGGGGTCACCAGCCCATAAACTTACAAACTACTTATGAACTAGCTTATACTAAAGACGGCACAAACATCCATGCCAGAGAGGGGGTTCGAAACCCCGACCGCAGCTGCCGTGCATATCGTGACTGGCACGCCGCAGACCGCTCGGCCGCTGCGGCCTGGGTGAGAGATACTAAAATGATAATTAGAAGAGGTACAAGTTCGAAAAACAGTATGTTTGGCAAATCTAAACTCAAATATAATTTTGGCTGTTTGTTAAAATACGGTCAGAAAGAATATTATGTGTTTGGTGCATAGATATTACCACAATATTAGTCTTAATCGTATCACAATAATTTTTTTATTATTTAGATTATTATTTTGGTCCGAAATGTTTGCAAAACTTATAAAACTACAAATCTAAAGTGGGCCGTAACACACGTCAGTGCGATTTTTTTCTTCTAGCAAAAATTTACACATTTTATTTTGGTGACAGTATTATTTAGAAAACGTTAGTTAACATTTTGTGGACTAGATGAATTTCAATACTAGAATTACTAGTACTTCTTAACAAACTTTGTTATTAGATTACATACTCAAATGCACACAATGCATTGACATATTCGAGATGTATGAAATTTCAGTAATGTGGGTAATTACTGTTTAGTTAAATTTTATTAATTACAATTATCACTGAAATATGTATAGTACAAGTTGAGATGTAATTTTTGTAACTTTTTAACAAAAGTAGCACAAACTACTTTCGGAATATTTGTTATTACTTAAGAAAGAAATAGAACGTCACATTGTCTGCGTATTAATTATCATGTTGTCCCAGAAGATATCTACATCTACCCGGCAGTCCATCGTAAAGTGCGTGGCGGAGGGTACACTTTCCTATTCCACTCCCAAATCAAACGAGGGAAAAAAGAACGTCTGTGTACCTCTGTATGAGCCCTAATTTCTCGTATCTTGTCATTTTGATCATTACGCGAAATGTAAGTAGGCGGCAGGAACATCTTTCTACGGTCAACTTCAAATTCCGGCCGTCTAAAATTTCCCCAACAGAATATCTCTAAAAGAACGTCGTCTTTCCTCCAGCGATCCTCATATGAGTTCCCGGAGCATTTTCAGTGTCACTCGCGCATTGGCCGAATCTACCAGTAACGAACCTAGCTGATAGCCTCGTAACTACTTTTCTGTCTTCCTTTAATCTGATCTGCTGCGGGTCCCAAACACTTGAGCAATACTCAAGACGCGGTAGTAAAAGCGTTTTATCCTCTACAGATGAAATAGATCTTCTCAAAATTATCCCAATAAACCGAATTCGGCTGTCCACCTTACAATTCTCCTCAAATGTTCGTTCCATTTCATATCGCCGTGCAATGTTACGCCTAGATATTTGAACGACGCGACTGCATCAAGAAGCTCACTACTAATCCTGTATTCGAACGTTATGGGATTCTTTTTCCTATTCATGCGCATCACCTTATATTTTTCTACATAAAAGCTAGCTGCCATTCTTCAGACCAACTAGTATTTTGTCTAAGTTATCCTGTATGCTATTACAGTTAATTAATGACGACACCCTCCTATACACCACAGCATCATCAGAAAACAGCCGAAATTTACACGTTACCCTGTCCATCAGATCATTTATATAGATAGAAAATAACGCCGTGGAGAACAACGTACTGCGTTCTATTACTTCCAGACAGTCACAAATCTGTGAACCTATTCCATACGCTTGTATCTTCGTTAGCAGTCTGCAGTGTGGCACCGCGTCAAATGCCTTTTGGAAATCGATAAAATCACAATCTGCCTATTACTTTCATCCATGGCTCCCAAGATGTCATGTGAGAACACATGACCGATGTTTCCTAAACCCGTGCTGATTAATAAAAAGAAGCTTATATGTCTCAAGGAAATTTACTATATTCTAAAGGAGAATATGATACAAAATTCTACAGGAAACTAATGTCAACGATATTGGCCTATAATTATGTGGGTCAGTACTCTTTCCGTTCTTATAAACGGGAGTCACCTGCGCTATCTTTCAATCACTAGTAACTTTGCGCTGACTTAAATGTTCACGATAAATGTAAGCTACGTAAGGGGCCAATGTCGCAGAATACTCTTTGTAAAACCTTATTGGTATTCCATCTGAACCAGGAGACATTTTTGTTTTTAGCTCTCTCCGCTGCTTCTCTACACCGGAAATACCTATTAGTATGTCCTCCATTTTGGACTTAGAGCGATGATCAAATAATGGTAAGTTTGGACGGTCCTCCTGCGTGAAAGCTTTCTTGAAGGTTAAATTTAGAACTTCGGCTTTCCGTTTGCTTTCTTCTATTACTGCCCTGGAGTGATCAACGAGTGACTGGACAGTGGCCTTTGACCCGGTTATCGATTTTACATAGGCCCAGAATTTTTTTCGGGTTCTCGGAAAAATATTTTGCTAAGGTATGGCTGTGGTAATTATAGTACGCTTCACGTATCGATCTGTTTATAGACACATAAATCTCTACTAACTTTTGCCTGTCATCAGCTGCGTGTTCTTTTTTGAACAGAGTGCAACAGCCTTTGCTTTCTCAGTAGCTTTCTAATGTTATTATTAGACCACGGTGGAACTATTCCATCCTTAATCGACTTTACAGGCACATGTTTCTCTAACGTTTTATTTACAGTGCATTTAAATTTAGTCTACAATTCCGCTTCATTCATTGTACCGGGACTAAACGATGTCCATTCATTTTCTAAGTGCGATGCTAACAATTGCTTATCGTCTACTTCTAACAAAAACACGCTCCTAGCCATCTTGATTGGTTTATTAACTTTGGTCACCATTGACATTATCACGATATCATGATCGTTAACTCCTGTATCTACGCAGACATCGTTAATAAGGTCAGACCTCTTCGTAGCTATTAGGTCTAAATATTTCCATTGCGTTTGTGTTGGCGGTTTAACTGCTCAAGACACTTTTCGGAAAACGTGTCCAAAAGTAGCTCGCAAGACTGCTTGTCTGTACCGCCTGAAACGAAACTACAGAGATCCCAATCTATACTGTTAAAGTTCAACTCACCCCCGACTAACATTGCATTACCCGGATATCTACGCACTACCTGGCGTAGACTTTCTATGAATGACTCTACAACTGCTAAAGCAGCACTGGGGGGGGGGGGGGGAGGGGCGGTAAAAACACCCAACTATTAACTTTAATTCTCTTAGACCTGTTATACGTGTTCAGATAAATTCACAGTTACTCTCATCCTCGACCGCGGTGGAAACAATATCGTTGCCAACGGCGATGAACACTCCCACTCCAGTTGTGTCCGATCTGTCTTTCCGATGTACATATCACGCCTAGCTTGATATTTTTGTATTTGCCACAGCATGATTTAGACAGCTTTCGGTGCCTAAAACTATATGAGCACAATAATTTCCATGCAGCTCGGGAAATTCGAGAAATTTGTTTTTAATTCTCTGAAAGTTTACGGCTAATATTTTGATAGTCGAATTTATGTTCTGAATGCGGCCTGAATTCTATGTCTGAATGGTGACAGGCAAGTGCTCATCAGAGTTAGCGCCTAGCCTAATAAACCCCCATGTGCACTCCACAAGTACTCTGCTACCCTGTAGGCACTTCCTTAGTGTAGTGCACCCCTGATCTATCTAGGGGCATCCTATAGTTTCCCAGACGATAACGCAGATCGATAAATATGTAGCCATGACTGTCACAGAGTCGGCTAAGCCTCTCATTCAGGCCCTCCACTCAGCTCCAAACTAAAGGTCGCCGATCAACCCTGGGAACAATGCTAAAAATCGACAGCTCTGCTTGTACCCCACATGCGAGGCCAGCAGACTTCAGCAATTCCACCAGCCTGCCGTAGGAATTGAGGATACCCTCAGAATCCAAGCGTCATTGGTGCAGACGTGAGCCACGACCTGCAGTCGCCCGCACCCCCTACGCTCGATAGCCGCCGGCAAAGCAGCCTCCACATCTCGGATGAGGCCCCCCGGCAGACACACCATGTGCCCATTGGACTTATTTGCGGATCTCGACGCTGTCTGCCTGAGGGGCTCCATCACGCGCTTGACATTGGAGCTTGCAATGTATATTAATCCCGATGAAGGAGTGTCCACTAGTCTACTCACAGGACGAACGGGTCTGGCCGGACGGCCAGCCTCCACATTGGCCTTCCGCCTCGAACGACGCGAACGTCGTTAAAACCGCCACTCCCCTTGCAGACAGGGCAGCTCGGCCAATTCCAGTACGCCCGAAGGTGCCTGTACAGCAGGGACAGAGGGCGAAGCATAAGACACCTGAGGTGTCCCACTCGACGCACCAGACTCCTCACCGCCGCTGCACCCCGAGACAGCAGCCTGAAGACGGCTGACCCTAGCCAAAAGCACGCTCAGCTGTTCGCGTACCGCGGCCAACTCCTCCTTCGTCCGCACACAGCAGGCAGACATCCTATCGATACAGTTTACTGTGATGAGTAGAAAACTAAATAATAAACCTTTAACTAGTCTAGTACTTTAATAAAGGCGGCTGCCAGCTGACTGAACTGTGCTCACTGGTAACTATACTGTCAAGAACAACGAAACTGTCCCTGCCCGTTTTCAAAATAAACAAGACAATCTATGGAGCTATTATCAAATACGCGAAGAATAAAAGCTTTCTGAAAGCGAAATAAAGAAGTGACATGTTGATACTTAAATGACGCAGCTTGCAGCACAAATGAAATCGTCCAAGTATGTGAGAATAAACCTCTTAAAAAACAAAAGTACTAACGAAAATTAAGAAATGGACTGGCAATGGAATTTCACACAAATTAAATTTTGATACTTAGCACTCTGAACGATGTGACAGCGGCAGCACCTGGCACTATGTCAAAGGTCTTTAGCACAACTCTCGCTCAATTTCAAATGTGTGTCTGAAGTTAATATTGGTTGTTGTAAAGTCAAGAAAGCATATACCGGGTGATCAAAAGTCAGTATAAATACGAAAACGTGTTAAATCACGGAATAATGTAGGTAGAGAGGTAAAAATTGACACACATGCTTGGAATGACATGGGGTTTTATTAGAACAACAACAAAAAAATATTGCTAGACACGTGAAAGATCTCTTGCGCGCGTCGTTTGGTGATTGTCGTGTACTCAAGCGCCACTTTCGTCATGTTTGGCCTCCCAGGTCCCCAGACCTCAGTCCGTGCGATTATTGGCATTGGGATTACCTGAAGGCGCAAGTGTATCGTGATCGAACGACATCTCTAGGTATGATGAAAGACAACATCTGACGCCAATGCCTCAACATAACTCCAGACATGCTTTACAGTGCTGTTCCGAACATTATTCTTTGACTACAGCCGTTGTTGAGGAATGATGGCGAACATATTGAGCATTTCCTGTAAAGACTTCTTTGCTTTGTCTTAATTTGTTATGCTAATTATTGCTTTTCTGATCAGATGAAGCGCCTCTGTTGGACATTTTTTGACCCTCTTTTTTTTCTAATTCCAAGCATGTGTGTCAATTTTTACCTCTCTATCTACATTATTCCATGATTTATTAAGTTTTCAAATTTATACTGACTTTTTATCACCCGGTAAATATCTGTTTTCTTAGAAAAGAATGCTGTGATGTGAAGAATTTGGTTTATAGTTTCTTAAGGAATAGATCGGCTATTATCTTATTTGTAGATTTGCAGGAATTTATTTCACATATAGAAAAACTGTATCAGGAAAAATTCAAGAATCCTTGAAAATACAATACAGAACACACAAATACAGAACAAAGATAAATTTGTTTCTCTCGCCAGAACAGACTTCTACAAGAGAACCAATAGGTTTAGAACATCCCATGACTCATAAAGAATTACCAAATGGAGGCGTAATAAGATTAACCCTTTTACAAAACTCATTCCAATTTCACGAATAAATTTACACATAATCAGTTAGTGTAGCCATGGGACGCAGTATTACTAGACCCATAGAAATATATTTCTGAACAAACTACAGACAAATTTCTGCAGCTCATAAAAAAACCTTTTATAAAAACCATAAGGTACTATTACCGCTATGCCAATGACACACTGCTGTTTACACAAGAAAATGATCACATTGTACAAAACATGTACCAAGAATTCAACAACTTACAACCCAAAATGAAACTAATCGATAAACTTTCTGGACCTCACAATAAATAACACCTTCAAAAACATTTTTCAAATCTGCAAAAAACCAACAACTGCAAATAGAACAATGAAGCACAACTCTTTGTATCACAAATATGCATTCTCCTTCCACGGTTATCAGATTCTAGTTTTGTCGTTTATAAACAGTAGCTATACTAAAGTACATCGTATGGAAGGACAGTTATAGCCCTAATATAACTCAACAGATCTACAATAAAAATACACCTTAATGACCCCTTAAATGATAAAATAACACCAACAAGGGAAATTATAATGAAGGAATCCATCTACATACCAACAAACTATATAAGACAATTATCGGATAAAAGTAACGCCTTAATAAAAAAAAGACAAACATGAAATTAGTCTTCAGAAGAACAAATATAAAAAATAAATTACGCCCAGGAAAGCCACACTTCTGAAAAACTTGCCCTGGGATTTTCAAAATTTTTGAAATTAAAATGAAATACAATCTAAATCGCAAAATTATTGTTTTTATTTCATTACCAGTGTCAGTCCATTGTAGACCATCTTCAGATGTACACCACCATGATGGCAAGCGCTGGCAGTGACACAGCAAGCCGCACAAGCGGGAACTGTCCGCCATGATGGATATGGTGGAGACATGGCTTAGCCACAGCCTAAGGTATGTTTCCAGAATGAAACTTTCACTCTACAGCGAAATTGCCCTACCAATCCTGGACAAAATCTAAAATGGCCCAGGCATGGATACCATATACCAAATGAGTAAAGTGACTACAGCAGGACAACGGTTATTTATTTTTTTTATTTATTTATTTTTTCATTAGAATGTTTTTGACATGTAACGGATAACCTAAATAACAGAGATTACAAACCCATCAACCAAAACAGCAGTCGCCACACGCTTATAGTCTCAGTACCGTCTTGGTCTGATAATGATCTGATGTAAAATCGAAACCGGTCACCTTTAAAAAATAAAGTGTATAATTTGTACGAAGATGACTGACTCTTTTATATTACTAGCTGAAGACCCGGCGCTTCCCGGGTATTTTTCATTTATACCTGCCATTTTCAGGTATATATTCATTTGTATAAGGACTGTACGTCTGTAAGATCTCTTGGAAATACAATTAGTAGTAAAGAAGTAATAGATTAAAACTTGGTGCGTGATGGGACGATTTTCCATGAACGTTACTGTTTAAGTGCTTTATCTCATGAACTGTGTCGTACTGTGATACAATTTAGAAGATGCACTCAATTATATATGTGTATACTGTCTGTAAAATTTCCTGCGCCTACAATTTGTAGTGTAAAAATTATAAATTGTTACGTCATACGGAATGCCGTAGTTTTACTCCATAAACAGCGGAAAAGTAGTAAGCGAGAAACTTTTTTCCTTTCATCATTTAACTATGGTTGCCAACGAGAAAAAGTTTAATAAAGGTTTGAAATTATGTCTAAAGTTTGTTGCAAGTCGCTAAGTACTGTCATTCTCATACAGTGTATTCGAAAGTCTCGCCGCATTATATGGCATTTTTTGCGATTTCTATTGGTTATGATGTAATATCTTTTGAACCATGTGCCGTATGTGTTTTTTAACCATGCAGCAATTGTTACCTCCCGGTAAGGAATGTGTGTACCAAATTTGGTTGAAATCGGTCTAATGTTTACGAGAAAATGAGCAGCATTGTCGCAAAATTCAGCAGTTTTTCGCGCATCTCATTGTTTATGACGTCATATCTCGTCAACTATGTATCGCGCGTGACCGTTCTCATGGATTGAAGCTTACGTGTACAAAATTTCATAAAGATTGAAAAAAGAACTGTAGATTTGTATGCAACACGTACAAATATATGGACACTCTGCTTTATATATTAGAGATTACAGCAATAACAGTTCCACGTATACACATACCACACTAGGTGAATATCGGGCTGTTTTCCACGTACCGCCCTAGTTACACGATTCGCAATCGTTTCCTCTCACAGCCATATGCGTAACACTATACGCAGGCAGTTGGTGTATACAGAGTTGCTCCCGGAGTGTAAGAGGGTGGGACAGGAAGGCCGCTTCTTAGCTAACCTAATTAGAAATAGCCACGCCCACCCTGCGAATGCGGGAAAAAGGGATAACAAGTACATACTGTTTACTCAAAGTTTGCACACCTTTCGTCTACAACGTTAAGACGTGAGTACTGCACCCAATTTAAAAACATTTCTAAATGATTTATTACGTAATAGACAGGGTGATTCACGAAGATATGAAAATATTTCAGTATGTTATTCTACAAGTAAAAATAAAGGGGAACGTTCATATACACCTAGGTCTGAAAATATTCACTTATGGAGTTAAGGCTAATAAAAGAACTTGCATGAAATTTAGCAACCTCGCTAATATGAAGGCATCGAAAATATGTACGAGGTTACAGAAAATCAAGATTTCCGTTTACTTTGTTGTTATTCATCTGTTGAATCTAATGAAACATGTCCCAGACGTGTATCTGCAGTAGTTTTCCAGAACTCTGGCGCGACGTACATAAAACTCCTTCAAGACGAAATGCCCCACTTGCTCGAAGTTCTTCCCCTTGTTACGCGATTGGAAATGTATTTTCAGTATGATGTCGTGCCTCCACATTTCAACAACGCAGTTTGTAGACATTTTAATAAACATTTTCCCCAGAAATGAATTGCTCATGGAGCTACACGTCTGTGGTCATGCACATCGCACCATTTAACACAATTTTTTTGTGTATGGGGACGGATGAAAGACATCGTTTATCAGTACAAGGTTAATGCACGTGAGGCATTATTTGTTCTCCTTATGAATGCAATAGACGAAATTAAGAACCACCTTGTGAAACTGAAACGAGCAACAAAATGTATTCAAACACGTGCAGCTAAATGCACTGAACTCGGTGGAGACATTTTTGAACACCTATTGTTAATGTATTGTGAAACTGTGTGTTCATTGTACAAGTTCCTTAACACTGAACTTTTTTTTATTTTATTTTTTTATTTTTATTTTTTGTTGTTGTTTTTTGTTGTTGTTTTTTTTCGGCTTCATAAAAACACATCTTACACATTCACACAGTTTTATTTGACATGATTGCCGTCATTTCTCAAAATTAACTTTTCTACAAGTTCTGTTGAAAACTTTGTGTAATTGTATTTTTTAAAAATTGGGACAAGTAGTTAATAAATTACAAATTTTCCCACACTGTTTCATTACTTTTCAGAAATTTCTGGAACTACTGCAGATACACATCCGCGGCATGTTTTATTAGATTCACCAGATCAATAACAAACTGAATGGAAATCGTGCTTTAACCTCGTACAGTTTAGGGGACGGCTATATATTAGCGAGGTTACTATATTTAAAGCCAAATCTTTTGCTTGCCGTAAATAAACTTTTGCGGACCTATGTTTATATGAACTTGTTTCTCTAGTTTTACTTGAAGAATAAAGTATTAAAATATTTGCATATCGCCGGCCGCGGTGGCCGAGGGGACTAAGGCGCGCCAGTCACGGTCTGCAAGGCCACTACGGTCGGGGGTTCGAATCCCCCCTCGGGCATGGATATTTGTGCCGTCCTAGTTCGTAAGTAGTTCATAAGTAGTTTGTAAGTTTAGGGACTGATGACCCCGTAGTTAAGTCCCATAGACTATACAAACATTTGAACATTTTTATTTGCATATCTTCGTGAATTGCCTTGTTTAAACAAATGCCATTATTTACAGATATACTTATGAAGGTACTAAAGCCGAAATAATCTCGTATATAAAAATAAAATATCAAGAAACATGCAGTGGTAGAGTGCCAGACTACAAATCCAAAGGTCGCGGGTTCGATTTCCGCCAGGTCCTAGGATTTTTATCTGTCACTTTCCACTTCTTTCACCTCTGGCAGTATGTTCATATGAAAAATACCGAGTAGCACCGTGGTTCGGAACCCACGTTAAACTGTAGGTCCCCCTATAACTGCCTAGTTAAGTCAGTTCGAAGGTCGGGGGAAGGCAACGGCATACCACCTCCAAACAGGACCATGCCTAGTATAGCACTTTGGTGTTCAAACCAATCTTCGAATTGTTGACTGCTTTACCTTTTCTTTTTTACTGTATATTCACATAAATAATGCTATTAGAATGTGATGTCATCCTCTTTAGATACATTTTTAGATTTTTTTAGATGTATCTCATATGACATCTCTTCAGTACTACAATAACTTTCTGATACAGAATAAATAATTTCCCACTGATGATAGCACATATAGTGCTGAAACAATATATAAATTAATGTGTCTTCATATAGCGGAATATCCTTATCATTTATTAGTTAATGTTTCGTTGCAACTCATTTGAGTAATGACATTACTTAACATCGCAGGATGGAGGCGATCTATAATCATTAATTAGCTCCAAAAGGAAAAATGCCTAGATCGTAGTTTGATTTATTTATTGACGTCCGGTTTTGACGTGCTTTGGCATCGTCTTCTGGTCGCATGTATTTTTACAATGCGGTCATCTTACGTCTTTAAAAGATGGAGGTTAAATAAGTAAAATGCAACACTAAACTTAGTCAAGATATCATAATATCCACACGTTATACTATAGACGGCTTGTAAGAGTGTTGACTAACTGCAGTGTTGCACTTTAATTTTTAACCTTCATCTTTTAAATGGGTAAGAGGACAGCGTTGTAAAACTATATGCGACCAGAAGATGATGGCAAAACACATCGGAACCGTTCGTCAATAAATAAAGCAAATTGCGGTCATGGCTTTTTTTTCCTTTTGGAGCTAATTAAGCATTTGAGTAGGTAGACGAAACTTTGTGCATTTTATAACAGACCGTGTTGACAAACTCATAATCGTTTTGCTTAAAATAACTATAGCTGCGGAAGGCATTTCACGAACTTGGAAGGTGTCTACTCCTTGGATCAATTTTTAATATCAGTGTTAGTAACATATTTTCTGTGTTTGAAGAGTGAATAGTATAAGTCAGGGAAGTTATACCTCCTATTGTAGTAGAAGTAGCAGTTCACAGGGGTACCTGTGTGTAGAGAGTCACAGTGGTAGCATGTCTTAAATATGGAGGCTGGCCTACCAAGCAACGGAGGCAGTATTGTCGACGCGCATTCATTTTGAGGAAGATACTTTTGAAAGGATTACTTGTCAGGTTATATTATTGAAAGGAAGTTGCAGATGTGGAAATATCAAGAGGAAAATGTAATTTTAATCTTTTCTCTAATTGTAGAGACATTCTACATCTACATATATACTCTGCAAGTTACATTGATGTGCATGGTAGACGGTTCATCGCACAGCTTTTATGATGTTTCGCTGTAGTTCCATTCTCTAATAACTCCCGGGAAAAAGGAACACCTGAATGTTTCCGTTTTCGATCTGATTTCTCTTATTTTATTTTTATGATCATGTCTTCCTATGTAGGTGGGTGCCAACAAAATATGTTTGCATTCGGAAGAGAAAGCTGGTGAAACATATTTGGCAAATACATCTCGACGCAAAGAATAATGCCTTTGTTTTAATGATTTCCAACCCAACCCGTGCATCAATGACGTGATACTCTCTCTCCTATATCGCGTTAATGCAAAACGAGTTGCCCTTCTGTGAACTTTCTCTAAATCGACTTTTAGTCCCACTTGGTGAGGATCCCACAATGCGGAGCAATACTCCAAGTGTGGTGTAGCCAGTTTCTTTAGTAAAGCTATTGCATCTTCTCAGTGTTCTGCCAACGAAACGTAGTCTTTGGTTCGCTTTCCCTGCAATATTTTATATGTGTCATTTCCAATTTAAGTTGTTTGTAATTGTTACTCCGAGGTATTTAGTTGAATTTTCGGCGTTTAGTTTTGACTGATTTATAGTGTAAGTGCACCATGCAGATATCTTAACCAAATCATTTTGCAGTTGCTTTTGATCTTCCGGTGACTTTACTAACCGGTAAGTGACTGTTTCATCCGCGAATAACATAAGAGAGCTGCTCAGATTGTCTCCTAAATCATTTTTAAAAATAAGAAACAGTATCGGGTCCTATAACACTTCCCTGGGGAACGCCAGATATCAGTTCAGTTATACTCCATGACTTTCTGTCAATTACAAAGTATTATGTCGTTTCTGTCAGGAAATTACGAATCCAATCGCACAAGTGTGGCGATATTCCATAAGCAAACACTTTCATTAGAAGATGCTTGTGAGTTACAGTGTCAAAAGCCTTCCGGAAATCTAAAAATACGGAATCTTTTTGACATCCATTGTCGATAGCACTCATCACATCATGTGAGTAAACAGCTTGACGTTGTTAGTGTTGTATGCAAGAGAAGATCTAAATAATGATCATAATGTGTTTATAAATCGTAGGTTGTATTCTTTTACTAGTGACTAACATTTGGGCCCCATTTCACAGAATTTTGCAGTTTTGTGGTTTTACGTAATTAAAAATGTCTTGTGTAACTTATTAAATGAGTCAGATACTAAATTTTATACGTTCTGTTATGCTGTTGAAATTGCAATTCGCGATATAGACATTGTTGGGCAATTAACAAGGAAAGTAAGGATGAGTAACAGTTCTTTATCAAACAAAATATATTATAGCGCAGTCAGATAGCAGGTTAGAATTGAATACCTCCCTGGAATAAGGGTGTAACCCACAAATTTTCGAAAAGTGTGATTTCAGTGGAAATAGGATGTATCTACATGCCTCTATACTGTGGTGCCATCTTGTGTCATATATTTGAACATCAATCTGATCTACAACCAGCTGAACGTTTCCCTCCATGGAATAAGGAGGGAACAGACAGCATTAGAGTTCAACAATGTGACTTTTTGCATATGGTTTGTGCATACCAATGCCACTTCAAAATAAGTTAAATGATAAGACCTGCAAACCACAATAACATTGTAAAATCATGCTTAAAATGAAGTTTAAAATCTATATTCTGAATATTTTGTTGTCATAGTATTTTGTTGACATCTTCATTCACATTGTTATTTTCTTTATTATTATAATATTACTATCTTTAATTTGAATACTAAGTGCATGTACAATATGTCTCTTATGTTACATGTAAGAAGTACTCCAAAATATATTGCTGATCATACATCCTTTTTCCATTGTATCACTTCCAATTATTATGTTATTTGTAAAACCCTAAGTTACAACAATAAAATATTGCTTTTAATAGCTGAATACATTTGTACAGTTGCATATGCAACGAGTTCCAATACTGTATATCACAAAATAGGCCCCACAAACAATTTTCCTCTCTCCTGAAAACTTACTGATTTGAAGGTTACATCGTTAATCCAGGGAGGTATTCAATTCATGAAAATTACTTGAGCCAAGAAACGGTCAACACTACGCTTCGTGTAGCGTGTTCCCCACGTACTAACCAGAAAATAAATTCCCATGTCTTTTCAGAGATTCAGAAGTAGAATATTAACAACCAGCTGATTAATTAACGTTCACAGTTTTGTAGAACTGCATTCTGGTGTAAATACAATTTCACCAGAGTAGCCATGCTGTCACCTGTATTTTTACAATGCCATGGCTACTCTGGTGAAATTGTATTTACGCCAGAATGCAGTTCTACAAAACTGTGAACGGTAATTAATCAGATGATTGTTAATATTCTACTTCTGAATCTCTGGAAAGACATGGGAATTTATTTTCTGGTTAGTACGTGGGTAACACGCTACACGAAGCGTAATGTTGACCGTTTCTTGGCTCAAGTAATTTTCATAAATTGAATACTTACCTGGATTAACGATGTAACCATCAAATCAGTAAGTTTTCAGGAGAGAGGAAAATTGTTTGTGGGGCCTATTTTGTGATATACAGTATTGTAAGTCATTGCATATGCAAGTGTACAAATGTTTTCAACTATTAAAAGCAATATTTTATTGTTGTAACGTCTCGTTGCAATATCTCGGGAGGTAATTGGAATATTGCGATGCAATCCACGCCATTTTTATGTGATTTGTCATGCTATGGATTGCCGAAGAAAAAATATAGGGGCCATAAAAAAACATAAGTTTGTATTAAAAAACACATTTGGTTTCGTTTTAGAATGTTTCCAATATGTACATTCATGGGACCCATCCGTACATTGATACCGGTGAAAGTCGTTTTCCAATAGCTGTTATTGTTCCAGAGATATTTTGGGTGGACAAGATAGCTGGGTCGCCCTGTAAAAGAGCGGAGCAATAGAATTTTCTATCAGAGGCCCGTCCTCTCAAGTGTCCGCGGAAAGAGCCCGCGGCAGGAGGTTGTGTTTCGCAAGCCGCGAAGTTGGAGGCGAGCATCAGTCTGAGGAGAAATCCCCGAGGGCGAGAAGAGGCGGCCAAATCCCAGCGATGTCTCCGCTGGGCCGCACTCCGTTTATGGTTGCGGCCATCTTGCGGGCCGCGGGGTTGCGGTGGCGGCCTACGTGACCGCTCCGACCAAAGACGTTGTTGTCAGCCGCGCCGTCCTTGGCCCGCTTCCGACGGGCGGGCTCGTCAAATTTATGTCCGCGTCCCAGCCTACGCCTCCCGCACGCGCTGCCTTCTCGTGACCTCAGTTGACCTAGACTCGGCTACACGAGCTCTGTTGTCACCGAAAGGGACGCAGCAAAATCTCGACGATACCGAGTGTGACGCAGAAACCTTCGTACGACCTCTGTAGCATTCAAGATTCGAGCTAATTCCAATAAAATTAATCCTAATTAAGATAAAATAGGCTACCAGCCCAATTAGGCATTAATTCATTCCGCAATTAATAACTAATAATGGATATCAATTTGGAATTTGAATTACTTAGATTATATTTAAAAAATTCTCAAATTGCTTAACATAATAAGAATTATACAATTTCAACACTGTATATTCTTAAATCGTATTAGTTACACTATAAGCTTATTTCGACTTAAAAGTCATCTTCAGGTGTTACGCCTGCAATACATAAGTTTTCATAACATTTAGTACTATGCTGTCTACTTGTTTTATACAGCCGGCCGCGGTGGCCGAGGAGACTGAGGCGCTCCAGTCACGGTCTGCACGGCCACTATGGTCGGGGGTTCGAATCCCCCCTCGGGCATGGATATTTGTGCCGTCCTTAGTCGTAGTTAGTTCATAAGTAGTTTGTACGTTTAGGGACTGATGACCCCGTAGTTAAGTCCAATAGACTTTACAAACATTTGAACATTTGTTTTATACAGAGGGAAAAGAAATGATACATACCACATTCTGTTATGCTGTACATTTTGATATTATTGTGACGTGATTTATTTATTCTTTCTTCTTTTATATATATATCACGTAACTTATAATATTGTGCTGTCATACGATATCTTTATCAAGTTACGGATTTTGACATTTATTTGACACCTCTACGGAGATGTAGTATGTTTACATTATTTACACAGAGAATATATATCTCTGTAACTTGATAAAGATCTCCCACGACAACACAATATTATAAGTTACGTGATTATATATATAAGCTCTCTTGTTTGTAGATGACGCTGTCATTTACCATCTAGTAAAATCATCTGAATATCAAAACCAACTGCAGAACGATCTAAATATCACTACGGTGAAAAAATTGGCAATTGACTCTAAATAATGCGAAGTGTGAACTCGTTCACTCGAGTGCGAAAAGAAATCCGTTAAACTTCGTTTACAAGATAAATCAATCAAACGTGAAGTGCGTAAACTCCACAAAATATCTAGGAATTACTATTACATCACACTTAAATTGGAAATAACACGTTGATATTATCGTGGGAAAGGCGAACCAGAGACTACGTTTTATTGGCAGAACCCTTAAAAGAAGCAACAGAACTACTAAAGATATTGCATCCACTACGTTTGTCCGTCCTTTTTTGGAGTATTGCTGCCCAGTGTGGGATCCTTATCAGGTGGGTTTGACGGAGGACATCGAAAGAGTTCAAAGAAGGGCAGCTCGTTTTGTATAGTCACGATACAGAAAAGACAGGGTCACGGTAATGATACAGGATCTGGGATAGGAGTCATTACAACAACAGCGCTTATCGCTGCGGCGTGGAATACTTACGTAACTCAAATCACCAACATCCTCCTCCGAATGCGAAAATATATTGTTGACTCCCATCTGCATAGGTAGAAATGATCATCAGAATAAAATACGAGAAATCAGAGCTCGAACGGACAGATTCAGATGTTCTTTCTTCCCGCGCATTATTCGAGAATGGAATGGGAGGTGAATAGTACAAAGGTGGTTGGGTGAACCCTCTGCCAGGCACTTAAATATGATTTGCAGAGTGTCCCATGTAGATGTAGATGTAGATGCAGATGTAGATGTAGGGTCGGGACCCACGACGCAGGGTTTATTGAAGTGGGTCGTCGGTCAACTAAGTCAAATATTACCGACTGAAAAAATATGAAAGTCTGTTTCAAGAGCAACATTCTGTAAAGTTAAGTACAATACGTGTTCTAAACAAGAAACCAATGTGGCTGTACGAGACTGATGCAGTCATAGCACTCGTTAGTAACAGTGGCACGCCAACGGCGCGTTGTCTTCCACTTAGTTGAAATGTCTTTCATTGATTTATTCTTTCTCTTACTGTGAGATCCTACCTTCTTCGCTTGTTGTTTATCTTGCGTATTCGTTTTTATAATGGCGGTTTGCTTCATTTTATGTTGATGTTTTCTATTTATTTCACTATGGGCCCGGGGGTTATAAATGTATTATTCACATCGAGTGCCGAGGAGGGCTACCTAGTCTTTACAAATAAAGCAATCAAACAATTAACGGTGTTGGTATGTGAGTTGGTTCGCTCTTTGTAATAAATAAAGAAATACAAACACACTTTGTGTGGTCAAAGATTTACGCCTATAACTCAATGGTTTCAGTCCACATATGTAAGGTATTATTAACTCTCAGACTAAAAACTACACAAATGCCATTGAGTTTAAATTTAATATTTATAAAAATTTTATTGGAGAAAATATTGTTTTTATTTTTTTGTTTAATCAATATTTCCTTCACGAGTTTCAAAATGGTTACCCAACAATTCATTAGGTTTAATATTGCAAATAACATTTATATTACAAGTTGGTAAGGCTAAACAAGGCCGAGTCGTCTTAATCTCCACAAATCTCACATGCGAAGATCAGTACATTCATACTGCTCATCTTGTAGGATTTTTATCTGACACTTTTGTCCTCTTTAACCTCTGGCAGTGTCAATGATGTGAAAAATGTCGGTCACGCCTAAGTGGCTGTTCGCTCTAAGGCACCTTGCTGCGAAGTGCGCGTCCGCTCCCCGTCGGAGGTTCGAGTTCTCCCTCGGACATCGGTGTGTATGTGTGTTGTTGTTAGCATAAGTTAGTTTACGTAGTTGGTAACTATATGGGCTGATGACTACTGCATTTTAGTCCCACAGCTTTAAAAACATTTGAATTTTGAAAAATGTTGAGTAGCACCGAGGTTCAAAAACACGTTACCATCTTGCAGTGATTTGCGGCTGAAGTGAGAAACATTTATGAAGGTTTAGGACAAGTGATATGCACAGATTGATACGTTGCATGCCGTATCTTCGGCAGAAGTGTTAACGGATCTGCGTGACAGGGCGACTTCCTAAGATCTGTCGCTTGTTGCAGTTTCAGCCAAGACGATGGAACAAGTTACATGTTAAAGGACCGCGAGCCTGCCTAGAGGAGGGGTTATTTTGGCATACCGCCATTGGTTCTTAAATTTTTAACGAACTGTGCTGCGGAGCAGAGGGGTGGCAGGAACACGGGCGTCACATCGTGCCGATCAGCTACACGCAACACACTGCTCACTGAAACTTCCTGGCAGATTAAAATTGTGTGCCGGAACCGGGACTCGAACCTGGGACCTTTGCCTTTCGCGGGCATGCGCACCTACCGACTGTGCTATCCCGATAGCACAGTCGATAAGTGCGCTTGCCCGCGAAAGGCAAAGGTCACAGGTTCGAGTCCCGGTTCCGGCACACAATTTTAATTTGGCAGGAAGTTTCATATCAGCGCACACTTCGCAGCAGAGTGAAGTTTCATTCTGGAAACATCCTTTAGGCTGTGGCTAAGCCATGTCTCCACCATATCCTTTCTTCCAGGAGTGCTAGTCTTGCGTGTTTGCAGGAGAGCTTCTGTGAAGTTTGGAAAGTAGGCGGCGAGGTACTGGCAGAAGTAAAGTTGTGAGGCGGCATCGTGAGTCGTGTCGGGATAGCACAGTCGGTAGTGCGCTTGCCCGCGAAAGGCAAAGGTCCCAGGTTCGAGTCCCGGTTCCGGCACACAATTTTAATGTGCCAGGAAGTTTCATATCAGCGCACACTCCGCTGCAGAGTGAAGTTTCATTCTGGACACTGCTCACTGACTTATAACGTTTCATGAGAGCACTTATTCACAGAGTTGTGCATGTTCACATGTGGTACTTATTTCTAACGACTAAAATGAAATTGAGTCACTTCTGTTAAAAAACAATCGCACTGACATGTTTTACGGCCCACTTTAGATTTGTAGTTTTATAAGTTTTGCAAACATTTTTCACCAAAATAATAATCTAAATAATAAAAATTAGTTAATAAGAGTGTCTGAAACCGTTTTAGGGAAAAATATTAGGTTGTGGCGGGTTTCGAACCACCGACCTTTAGGGTCATAGTCCAAAACCCCACACACTACGCTACGACTATCATTCAATAGACGAGGCCTTTAATATTACACTATTGATGACCGTTGTTAAATGATACTAATATGGCATTTGTATTGTTGTTGTTAATTCTCCAGTGCGCCTTTGCTTTGAAATGACAACGTGTAAGGTACAATAAGAAAATCGTCAAATACGAAACGCAAGATGGCGTATGCCCGAGAGAGTTCTGGGCGAGGAATGTCACGTGACATTTCCGAACGGTTGGTTTTCGTTAATTCGATAGAGGGTGTCAAATCTCCGTTATTTTTGCAAATATCTCTTAAACGATACGAGATATGAAAACAACATAAGGGAGCTACGTTGCAGAGAATTTTCTCCTCTACCAATTAGGTTATTTAATTTTCGTGTCAGATGAACGGTTCGTTTGCAATTACAATTACATTCCAAAGGCCGTTTTTTTGTATTACTAACGTATTTCTTGTCCGAAATATTTGGAAAAGCGAGGTTCTGGTCTCTGGTGGCCTACAATCATGTCGGTAAAATTTGGTGCTGATCGGTTGAACGGTTCGTCTTAAAAACAGGGAACACGTTACGGACAGACAGACAGACGGACAGACAGACAGACATACATCCCAAAATCGCCGTTATTTTCGCAAATATAGTTGAAACGCTACGAGATATGAAAAAAACATAAGAGAGCAAAGTTGTAGAGAATTTTCTCCTCTACAAATTCGGTTATTCACTTTTCGTGTCAGATGGATAGTTAAAGCCGTTATTTTCATTTAAATTTCGAGCTGTCAAAAGACGATCGCAAAGGCCCACTTTTAGTGTTACTTCCGTAACCTAAAGTGGGCCAATATTCAATGAGAAAGGTATGTATTTTCGAATATTTAGCAAACTTTTACGAGGCAGTAATATATTTAATATGGAATGTCATAAAGTAAAGCCCAATTGTAAATTTGTCTGTCCACGTATAAGTACCGGTACTGTGGCAGGAAACAAAATTAATATATTCAGTGAGTAAGAAATGTATTTCATTTCGAATATTTAGCAAACTGTTACATTACAAATAATTAAAAACTAGTTGTACGAGGCAGTAATATATTTAATATGGAGAGTCATAAATTAAAACCCAATTGTAAATTTGTCTGTCCACGTGCAAGTACCGGTAATGTGGCAGGAAACAGAGTTATTTATTTTGTGCAATTTTTAAACTGAATTATAACTTCAGAAAGAGGATTACAATGCACAAGAGGCAGAATATTACACTTGCAAACATACTGTACTAAATGAAGAGGCAGCGGTAAATATGGTGGATGTCACATTTTTTTAGAAAATGAGTTAGGACAGCAATGCATAGCTGACGGCACATAGAATGCACATACAGCGTTATCTGACGAGAGCACTGATATTCGTTGTAGAGTAATGACCTGAAAATTACCTATGAACGGAAACAAAGTGAAGCACGTCCACTGAATGTGTGGTCGTGTTACATGTTGAGTTATTCATTACTCTTAAGTGTTTCTCTGACATTAATATTGTCTATTTGTATGTCCATTTCATTCTTTTATTAATGACTAGCTTAAAACCCGGCTTTCCCGGGGTATTTATTTCTGGCATTTTTCAGGTATATATTCATTTGTATAAGGGCTGTATATATTTAAAATCTCTTGGGAATACAATTAGTAGTAATGAAGCAATAGATTAAAACTTGGTGCGTGATGGGGCGGTTTTCCAGGAACGTTACTGTTTATGTGGCCATATATCATGAACTACGTGTCACACTGTGATACATTTAAGAAGGTACATTCAGTTATATGTTTGTATACTGCCTGTAAAATTTCCTGCAGCTACAATTAAAACTGTACAAATTACAAATTGTAACGTCATACTGAATGCCGTAGTTTTAGTCCATGAACAGCGGAACGTTACTGTTTACGTGCTCATATCTCATGAACTACGTGTCGTACTGTGACACAATTTAGAAGGTACATTCAACTGTGTGTGTGTATAGTGTCTGTAAAATTTCCTGTCGCTACAATTTGTAGTGTTCAAATTATAAATTGTAACGTCATACCGAGAGACGTAGTTTTACTCCATAAACAGCGGAAAAGTATTAAGCGAGAAACGTTTTTCCTTTCATCATTTTACTATAGTTGCCAGCAAGAAAAAGTTTAATACAGGTTTGAAATTATGTTTAAAGTTTTTTGCAAGTCGCTAAGTACTGTCATTCTTATACAGTGTATTTCGAAAGTCTAGCCGCATTATATGGCATTTTTTGAGATTTCTATTGGTTATGACGTAATATCTTCTGAACCATGCGCCATATGTGATTCTTAACCATGCAGCAATTTTTACCTCACTGTAAGGAATGTGTGTACCAAATTTGGTTGAAATCGGTCTAATGGTTTAGGATAAAATGAGCAGCATTGTCGCAAAATGCAGCAGTTTTTCGCGCATCTCATTGTTTATGACGTCATATCTCGTGAAATTTATATCGTATGTAATTCTTACACTTACGGCGACCGTCCTCATGGCTTGAAGCTTACGTGTACAAAATTTCATAACGATTGGAACAAAACTATAGATTTGTATGCAACACGTACAAATATACGGACACACTGTTTTATGTATTAGGTCAATGCCCCATGTATATATATGTGTTTCCACCCGTGTGATTGAACTTGTGTGTTCGTATGAATGTGGAAGGTTGCTTTTAATATTGACTGATTGCCGCGCAATGGCTTACAGTCGCCGCCTCGCGCTTTAGGCCTCGTTTAGTTAAGAACGCATGGCTGCGTATGTCGTCTGCACTGCCGTTGGCAAAGACAAACTTACCTGGCAATTTGGCGAGGTGGCTTGTTCTTAGTGTAGTACCAATATAATCATGGACGAAAGAGGTGACAAAAGAGACCTCTCTGGAGCTCTGGTAAAGGGTATCTTCTTCAGGTAGCGAGGGTTGGTAAACAGTAGGCTTTGAACACACTCTGCATCGCTTTTACATCCGGTGCGTGGAGGGGGGGGGGGGGGCTTTTGGCGTGGCCTGAGGCTTCACTCTTGCTGCGACCGCCGAAGTGAGTATATCGTCCAATCATGCTTAGGGGATGGCATGCCGTGAGAACTTTACTTGCATTGTGATCAGTCAGTCTTCGTTTGTCAGTGATAGTTTTCTTTCGCTATGCGAGGCGCAGTGTTTCTTAAGTTACAGAACTAGAGTAATTCAGTGTAAATTTAGTATTTGCATTTTCATTCTGGTGATGATTTTACGTCCAGTTTTTTAAAGTCAGAATACACGTGTGTGGCCTTCAGTCTTTGTGCAAACTTAGTATGTTTGAATTTCCTTGCTGTTTTTTTAACTAACGTTTTCGTGTCGTGTCTGTATCCGTGAGTAAGCTTAATTTTTCTCAGATTTTCTGGATTGATTCCGTCTTTCCTGTCTTGGTAGGAACGATTGCACAACGTGCTTTCGTAACGGTCATTACTTCGGCCTTCAGCCATGCCTTTACTGATACTCGCTTTCCTCTATATGAATTCTCGTCTATGCCTTACTTGCTTATTCTAAATTAATTCTTTTTTGTAAATACTATGTAATTCACCGTGGTCGCACATCACGTGGTACTTCAGGATAGTATGGCGCTGTCTCCCCGCACATGAGTTTGTTTCGTGCATAATTGATTTTAATTTGTGATTGAAGACACTCGTCAATACGCCGCCGACACTTTGTTTCGCCGCTGCCATGAAGTGTTGCCGCATGAGTAATGTGTCACACGCATTATGCGAGTGTCTGAATGAATGTGCTTTCCTTTATCCACTGAGTATTTGCAAATAAAGGGCACAAATAATTTTATTATGGGCAGTAACTATATGATTTAAACCACTTATGTACAAGGTGTGTGCTTTATTGCGCTTAATATTTATTTGCTTGTTCATTTTAATGAATAGATAATGATTTAAAGTATCAATCCGCTCCATTAGAATTTCATGCTCTCCATCCCATGTTTAATTATATATTCCTTTTTTAACGTTAATTTTGTGTTTGTCAAACAGTTGGCTGCTCCCTTAAGGAGTGAGTAGTTAAATAAATTTCCGTTGTGCAAGTACTGTGGCCACTCGTAAAGTAACTTAGAGCAGCAGTGAGCGTTTTAACTTGCATTTACAGATCTCTACTGCCCGCGATCTTCATGAAAAATTTATCAAGCTACCTTAAAACGCTAGATGTCAATTTTGGCATATGAAAAAATGGTGACCGTCATTCTCGCATGTTTCCGACTCTTTTTATTGTATTCTGAGTTTCTTGCAAATTCTGTTGGCAACGCTGCTTTTGCTTTCATAATTATTATTCCATGGATGCAATCCGTATATTATAGATCGTGGTAACTGCAGTGGTGTTTCTGTGTTGTTTATTTGCAAGACGATAATATGGAAGGTGTGGAAGACGAAGCAAATGACTTACAAAATGTTTCTAACACAGAGAAGTCGTCTAAGAAGGGAAAAAGCTACGTAATACGGTCTTCATTAAGAACAATATACCTGCTGAAATACCTGATCATTGACTGAGACAATTTTCTGGAGCTAGAGTAAAACCTTCTCCTTTTGATATCATTGGAGTAGATCAAGCACTTCTCAGATTTTGAACCCGTTTTTATAACCTCTGTACAAGAAGAATTGTCTTTTTGCCATTCACCCAGTGAAGGAGCTTTTATTTCAACAAGAGATTGGACCTCTTGTCAAATTCCGAAGATCTTACAACGGTGCATGTGAAGTTCACCAATAAGGCAACCTCTCCATCGCCCATGTCCTCATGAAGCTGAGGATATAGCTGTTTCGCTAAATTCTGGAGAATTCGTCATTCAAGATTATTTGTACAAAGGTAAGATCGTTACTTTCATTTCCTTTTAAAATAAAACAACATCTGCCATCGTGGTTTTAATATTAATCTTTGTTCACAAGAAATTAATTTGTGCAGCTATGAAGAAAATAATGTGTGGTGTCGCACAAGTCCAAAGTGCGCGCCACCTACTTTCGCCGCGCGCCGCCATGCACGCACGGCGCGGCGTTCTTACGACGACAGCCACGAGCGCCCTCTGCGGCAACTCCGCTCGTGGCCACCAGTGAACGACATCGTTCACTTGGGACTGAGTTAGGAACCAGTAAAGACTTCGGAATCCGATAGGCACCAGTGAAGACTTGGCTATCAGTTAGGCACTAGGCAGGACTCTAGCTCAACTATGTATCAACATTCTGCAGTACTATGTAAAAGTTAAGTATTGTATACATTCTGTGCAATATATATCTCGTTCTAATTTACTCTAGTGTTTCTAGTTTCTGGCTGCTCCTCTCCGTACCTGCACCAGCGTGCTATCTTTATTCCTGTGTCGGTCTCATTCCACTCGGCCACCGACACCTACGACGGACACGAGACACAAAAGCGGCGACGAGGCTGGGACACAAAATAATGTCCTTTACACTCGGTTACAGATCTCATTCCACTCTCATTTGAGAAGTTTAGAGACCTCCAGCACTTGCTACAGTTTTGTGGCCCAGAAGCTAGGGATTCCTACATGAAACTGCTACTTTGTGAGATGAAAAGAAAAAGAGCACGTGACAGGAAAAGGCAAAGCATTCAGTCCAGCCTTGAGAACTAAAGACATTAAAGACCGAAAAATTTAGGTGTAACATATCTGAAATTCATCTTTGTTTCCAATAACGTACCAATAATTGAAAATTGTACATAATGACCATAATATTAAAATAAAAATTATGTAATTTGTTAAGAATATGACACAATAAGATACCCTATGTACTAGTGCGCATAGTTTCACACTACATACCCAAGCTTTGATCACAAAGCGTTTCAAACTTTAAATTGCATCTCCTGAAAAACTGATTTCAAATGACATCCATCAGTTTTACCGTTCCCTCTTCAAATATTTGCGCTTCAGATGCTAAAAAAGAAGCTGTACGTAACTGGTGTAGTGCTGCACTATATCATGGACAACAACAGCGTGTGAAAATATTATTTTCGTTCCTTTACACACTCGGTGAACCACGATCACGTTTCCTCTTTAATTATATTTCGTATTTTCATTTTTTGTGAAACAAACAAAAGGCTGCCAATCGCAGGTCATCGATGTTTGAGCTGATGTTTCTACAACCATCATTCAGCCGTATGGAGGCTCGAGGAAATTGAGCACGGCTGTACAAGCACGCATGTTCAACACTGCCGTTAAGCTTGCAGTAGCGTGTGTACCTGCCTAAGCGCGCGCTACCTTCATCCCCACCACCGACGCCCCTCCACCTACACCCTCAACGCAGAGCGTGATTCGGAGCGCAGCGGCCGGATATGACGGTTGTGTGTCTGTGTGACTGCGTCAGTGACCCCATTTCTGACGGCGGGTAAAGGCCCAAAGCTAGAATTACATGTCTCTAAATGTCTTTTTATGTGCCTCTCGCAAACTGACGTTCGTCTTTACAGTGAGCTGTAAACTATCCTCAATATATTACTGAATCCAACCTGGACTTTCTACTGTTAAACGTCATGGTAAAACATATCCCAAACTCATAAGTTACCTTTCAGATTTTTATTTTTATTCAAGAACGTACACATATTTCAGTTGTATGCGTATTGTTGATTTCCTTTAATCAGAGCTTTGAAGGCTGACTCAATTGTGCTCAGCTTAGTTCTTTATATCTGCTTCAACACTGCTTCTGAAATTATTTTTATTCAAAAAATGTTCAAATGTTTGTTAAGCTTATGGAACTTAACTACGGGGTCATCAGTCCCTAAACTTACAAACTACTTATCTACAACCTTATACTAAGGACGGCACAAATATCCATGCCCGAATGCCCGAGGGGGGATTCGAACCCCCGACCGTAGTGGCCGTGCAGACCGTGACTGGAGCGCCTCAGTCCCCTCGGCCACCGCGGCCGGCTTATTTTTATTGTACAACTACTGAGAAAATCCACTATTACAAATGTAAATGGTAACAAATGGCGCCAAAATACCGACTACTTGTTGGTAAAATCAACAGTATTTGGGTTTTGTTCCTATCCAAAAAGAAACGAGTTTTTTAAATTGTAATAGCATTTGAAGATGAACAGCGTAATTTGTCTTATCCTCTGTAAAGTACTTTTCAACACTTTTGAATGATCTGGAAATGTGTAACTATATCGTGAACTAAATCGCCCATGGGAGCTAGTTAGTTGCCTTCAATATAGTAATAGTGGTTGCGAAATGATTTTTGCTTAGCACTTGTCAGTTAACAAGGGCCAGCTTTTTTGAAAGACCATATTTTATTTTCTGCTAAGACAACTGTTATGCCATATCCCTTTAGGCGCATCATACTAATAGGGCAACATTGATAACCACTGATCATTAGAGAAGAAATGTCGCGGTGGAGTAGCCGAGCGGTCATTCGAAGAGGACGTGCGGCGGCGGCGCTTACGCTCAGGTGTAAACAACGGCTGTGTCGCTGTTTCTGAGGTTAGTGAGATAACTTCATTTGTGATTGTGGCCTCAGTTATGAACGTTTCTAAGACAGAATGAACACGATCGAACAGCTGAGGAAAGATACGATCAAATTTACATTTGATAGAAGTTTTGTAAGACCAAAAGCTTTCGAAATTAAGCGGCGGTTTGAGGAAAAAGTTAAGATAAATGGCGACGACGTGGTAGGAGTACATTTATCCTTTGTATCCAATGCAGTATATGGAAAGATGCAGAGTCCAGAATTATGCTGTGCTATTGTAAATAATTGCGGTGGTGTCATTAAGTTTAATCATTCTGATGGGAAAGTAAGTGACGTTCTAGTCTCTCATGCAGGGCTAGGTATCAGGACCTTACGTTTCTTTGAACTACGCTTCGAGACTCCGGTCGAAGAAATTAACCGTGTTCTCAGTCCGTACGGAAGAACTGTTTCGAAAATTGCTGAAAAATGGTCGGAGGCTTACATGTTTCCTGTGTTGAACGGCGTCAGCCAAATCAAAATGGAATTGCAACGGCATATTCCCTCTTATATATATGTGTGTGGGTACCGTGCACTTGTGCAATACGATGGCCAACCTCGAACATGTGCCTTATGCAATTCTACGACGCACGTTAGGAACGAATGTAGCAGAAGGCGTGTCCCGCAGCTACCAAACGGAGAAGCGGCTGTCCCCGGCCAGGCAGTCAGCCTCAAGTTGACGTACGCTGCCGCCGCCGCCGCCGCCGCCGCCGCCGCTTACCCGCACGGACCCGCAGAGCTGTCAACAACGGCGCAGGACGCCAATCCTGTAGCGGTACCCGGAAATGTCACTGAATTAAGCAGTAGTGCCGACGTCGGCGGAGCTGGTGTAAGTTCTCCCGATACGGAAATAAATAAAGGACCGATTATGACAGAAGGTTTCCCACGTGCGTCGCCAACCGCAGAATCCGGTATCGCGCCGCGCTCTTCAGTTCTGCACCATGAAGAACCAGCGAGTTTAGATATGATGGTAATGGATATAGAACAAACAATAGACAACCAACCGGAAAAGGAGATTCCCAAAAAAGAAAGTACGTCAAAAACAGGAAACGGTCAGAAAGTAATAAGTCAAGCACACGATAACGACCCACAAACAGGCAAAGAGAGAGAAACAAAGCTCAGCAATAGCGCAGAGAAAAAAATTATCTCTGAGATTCAGCATGATACTCACAAAAGAAACTCAGACGAAAAGGCAGAGCAGATGTCGGCTGAGAAATCCTCAACTGACTCTGCAGAAAAATCACCTGATGTGTCTCCGGGGGAACTCCAAAACGAAAGAAAAATAAAAAACGCAGAATACCACACGAAGCGGCAGAGAATATTGCTCCTGTGCTAAAGGAAAAATTGAGAACCATCCAAGAGGGAGAAAAGAAAAAGGTAGTTTGTACTACGGAGGGGGCCAGTCAGAAATCTTCAGAAAACAGAAGCCAAGTTAATCTGGACATTTTATCACTAAATGCCACTGCCAATAAAACGTTGGATCAATCACTAAATAAAAGCAATTCCGCGGCAAAATTAAACTGGGCAGAAGACAAAGAGGAACGAACGGATCAAGATATGGAAGAAGAACCGGCACAAGACGAAGACATTTTTTATTAAAAGCGTGGCAGAAACTTTTATGGGGACCTTTATTAGAGACAAATAAAAAAATAATCGGCAAGAAAGAAATTAGCAACAAAGAAATAAGAAAGAAAGACATACCTACTCCTTTAATAATTAAAAAAAAATAGTTATTTACCATATCTTACATGCTGCAAACATACAATGTAACTACATTAAATATTAACAAAATTCAAAATGCAACCAAAGTGGCTGCTCTTAAAGATTTTTTATATCAGTCAGACACTGATATAGCATTGTTGCAGGAGGTGTACATTAGGGATCTTTATGTGGCAGGCTACAAAGAAATTTTAAACGTAGCTCTTGAGCACAGTTGCGGGACAGCCATCCTTGTCAAGGAAGGAATTGAATTGTGAGACGCCAAATTTTTAGAATCTGGTAGGGGCATTAGATGAAAGATTTTAAATAAAACTTTTATAAATGTTTATGCCCCATCTGGCAACAATGCCAGACAAGATAGGACCAAGTTTTATAAAAGTCATACTTTAGCTTTACTTTATGACAATCCTGCTGACGTTTTAATTGGTGCCGACCGCGGTGGCCGAGGTGACTGAGGCGCTCCAGTCACTGTCAGCACGGCCACTACGGTCGGGGGTTCGAATCCCCTCTCGGGCATGGATATTTATGCCGTCCTAGTTCGTAAGTAGTTCATAAGTAGTTTGTAAGTTTAGGGACTGATGACCCCGTAGTTAAGTCCCATAAGCTTTACAAACATTTGAACATTTTGATTTTAATTGGTGGAGACTGGAACTGCGTTTTACATGAAAAGGACCAGCGCCCAAATTTTAATAAATCCAGGGAACTTGAGGGGTTAGTCCAGCACATGAACTGGAAAGACGCGTGGGAGGTAAAATATCCTACTATGGTCAGGTTTACTTATATAAAAAAAAATCTCAGTGTAGGATTGACAGAATTTATGTTTCGGCTAACTTAGAAAACTATGTAGTTGGTATCGAAGTTTCACCTACCATTTTCTCCGATCACCTTGGAGTAAGATGCAATGTCAATTTAAGTAAACAAAAGACATATGGGCTAGACCCGTATGGAAGTTAAAACATAAGCATATTGGCAGAAAACGACCTAGCTGACCAACTTGCAAGGACCTGGCAGGGCTCCTTAAGACAGCGTCATCAATACAGATCCAGTATTGAATGGTGGACTGCTGATGCGAAGAAAAAATTACGAGCAACATTAATAGCATATGGTAAAGAACGAGCGAGGTGGAAAAGAAACACAATAGAATTCTACTACACATGTCTTCGCGAGCTCTACGAGCAACCATTGACACAGGACGTAATAATGCAAATAAACAGAACTTAGGCACATCTAATTAAAATCAAAAGTCAACAGATTGAAGGTCTCCAAATCAAATCACATACACAATCTGTTTTGGAGGAGAAAAATACCTCAATCTACCATCTCATACGGCATCAGCAGCAGAGGCGAAGAAATTTTATTGAATGTCTCAGAGCCGAGGACAACAAACTCTTGACAAATCAAAAACACATTCTAGACGAGGCTTATAGATTTTATAGAACCCTCTACAATGATCGGCAGGTACAGGAAAACCTAGTAACAGAATTTTTATCCCCATCGGGACTTGGTAATATAATATCAGAAGAAGATAACAGAAAAATCAGTGAAGAAATAACAGAAGAAGAATTTTTAGATATATTAAAAACCTCCGCCCCCCAGAAAAAAATCACCAGGTCCGGACGGATTGCCCCTAGAATTTTACAAAACCTATTGGCATCTCATAGGTAGCGAATTCATTGAAATTGTAAAGGAAATAATGAACGGTGAGGCTGTCCCAACAGATTTTAAACAATGTTTAACTCTCCTGCTTCCAAAAGGTAGGACTTCTGAAATAAAGTACATAAAGAAAATGAGACCAATAATCCTAATGAATTCGGATTATAAATTAATAGCACGGGTTATCAAAGACAGATTTAGACCAGTCTTAGAAAAATACTAGGTGGCCACCAGACATGTCTCCCTGGGTGCAGTATATTTAAAACTTTGAGTGAGTACAGGGATGTCATTTCTATATTTTCCAACACATCAGCACATGGCGGGCTTTTATTTATAGACTTTGAGAAAGCCTTTGACAGGGTTAATCACGAATACCTTTTTAAAAATTTGACATACATGGGATTAAATGAAAATACTGTGAACGTTTTAAAAAACATTTTAAAAGGGATAAATACGAAGATATCCGTCAATGGAAATACACCAAGGACATTAAAATTGAAAACGGAGTTCCTCAGGGAAGCCCTTTATCTATGATGTTCTTTGTTATAGCTTTGGAACCCTTTTTACGTAGATTAAATGACGCACTTGAGGGAATATCCGTATCAGGAAGGAAAATAGTCACCAACGCGTATGCGGATGGTGTTGGAGTGATTATAAGAAGTGACAAAGACGTTATCAGAACAACAGAACACCTCCAGTTTTATTGCTACGCAACAGGGGCAAAAATAATCGAGACGAAGAGTGCGTTCCTGAACCTCACTGGTCTAACAGCTGTACAGATTCCTTGGGCGAAATGTGACGAATCTCACACTGCCCTAGGTATAACACTATATAGTTGTCCTCTCCGCACTTCAGCCTCTAACTGGAAAAAGATATTAGATAAGATTAGAGGCACCCTCATCTTGAATTACTTATGGGATCTAAATATAAAACAAAAAATTAAAATAATAAATTACGCTATTCTTTCAAACGCGATATATGTAGGACAAATTCTACCGGTACCAAAGGAAGTAGCGAAATCTATTATGTCAACGGTCTGCCGTTACATCTGGAAAGGAGAGATCTTTAGAGTGGCAATCGGAACAACGACCTTAAAACAAGAAGACGGAGGATTAGGACTTACGGACACCCGGAAGAAAACCACTGCTTTGTTCCTAAAGAGATCCCTACAACTCATCGAAAGCCACCCTGATAGCGTAACAGCGAAATTATTCAATCTCTTTAGACCCGAAAGCTTGCAGCCACCAGTAAATATTGGTAACATACACTACAATTTTGGACACACCAGTTTATATTATTTAGAACTGAGTTACATAACATGTATAATGCAGGATAAAAGGAAGAGAAACTGCCATTATATAGTTACGAAACTAAACTCAAAGGAGAACCAAAACAAAATGCAAGTAAAATTTCCAAATAAGAACTGGAAAAATATTTGGCGAAATATAAATAATAAATTACTTCCTACAGAGACTCAGGTAGCATGGTATAGAGTCATAAACAACATTGTAAGTACTAATAAGAAACTATTTTCCATAGGTCTCCGTGAAACATACAAATGCACGAAGTGTAATGAAATTGACACACTGAACCATCGTTTCCTCTGTAAAGGATATAGAGAAATATGGCAGGAACTCAAACACCAGGTTTCATTGCTTAAGCGTACCGATGGGAGAGAAATTGATTTTAAATTATATATTCTTCCCAGAAAACGTTTCGTTTCCTCCACAGAAAAACAACGTCATACTATGGTTGTTTGCCCACTATATATGGTACGTTATAAACAAGAAAGGAAAAGATGAAATGCAGGAGTATAGAGAATTTATACGAGGAGAATATTACAAAATATGTCGTAAGTAAGATCATAAAAAATTTTTGGCAACATGATGAGAATCGTGTTCGAGAAACAAGGAATAGGGCAAGAACCTAAACTCAACGTCAATGAGATAAAAACTTGCTAAAGTAGGGGACTGCTGTTGGGGGCGAAGTACGGTGGGGACTTCGTGGGCCCCGCGGCCGCTACGGTAGCCGTGAAGGCCTCAACAGAACCCTGAAACGGCAGTTTTTACCCCAATAAAAGGTTACGAATGACACAACAAACTTAGTTGCTGCACTTAAATTATTATTCTGGAAAAAAGAAGTTTTTTTGTACTTATCACTATTTTTTTTAGTTCAGATGTCCAAGGAAAGGGCATCATCACTAAACAGAAGAAAATGGATTTTTTTAAAGTGTCCAGTGAACAGGGTAGACAGAGTCGAGCAGTACTTGCAACCGCTACCATCTAGCTTCAAAAAATTTCATTTTTATACTCTTCCTTAAGAAAAAGTGTTTCTTTTGATCTTTACAGGGTCCAGCCTAAGATGGCCTTTATTTGATTTGATTTTTTTACAAAAATGGTAGCATCGAAGAAAGAGTAAAGCAAAAGAAGCTCGCCGTGGAAGGTACGTCTTGGAGAGCGAAAGGATGGGCTGTGACAGGAGTTAAGGAGGCCCCCCCCCAAAAAAAAAAGAAAAGAAAAATCGGTCTAAAGCGTCTCTCTGCGGAGTGCGCGGTTGTTCGCCGTGGAGGTTCGAGGTTCGAGTCCTCTCTGGGGCATGGGTGTGTGGGTTGTCCTTAGGTTAGTTTACCTAGGTTTAAGTAGTTTGTAAGCTACGGACTGATGACCACACAGTTTGGTCCGATAGATTTACAAACATTTGATCATTTGATTTAGAGAAGAAATTCTCTTTATCACGGAACAACTTGAAAATTCCTGACGTTAGTTTACATATTCGATTACCGTATTAGAGCCATCTGACTTCATTATGAAGAGGCAAACTTTTAAATTTGTCTCCCATACCTTCACACAACAGCGTGAATAGTCATGAGTTTGAAGTCCTTACTTTCATGAAGTTTAGGACTTTTACGGCGTTTGTTGAAACATAATGAAGAGTTTTGCGCATATCCTTAAAAGGCAGTGCTTCTCGGTGTATTGAATAGTGTTTTTCTGACTATTTGGTGTATCGTTCTTAACTTTTGCTGACATCCAAAAAAATTCAAATTCCAATGTCTGTAAATCTAAGGGACTTAACTACGTTGGTCATTAGTGATTAGGCTTACAAACTACTTAAACTAACTTATAGTAAGTTATGCTAAAGACCACATAAACATGCCCGACGGAGGACTCAAACACCCGACGGCGAACGGACGTGCGCACCGCAGCAAGTTGCCTTAGCACACGCTGTTCTGCTGCCATCCTAGTTAAGTGTACTAAATGACCATCCATTGTCTTGCACCCCGGACTTTTGACAAATAAAGTTCAATCAGTGTCAACAAATAATACAATTCCTTGAGACAACATTGTCTCGTTACACCAAAGGTATTAAATATTGAATTAACCCCACAGCGGTTGGGTCTCGAACCTGGCATCTCCTACTTATTAGGTAGGTGCTTTAGACCATTCAGCTAACACAGCATTGTAGCCAAAGCAACTACACGGACTGTCTTAAACACGTCGCCACACCACATACTTTACTTCTGCCTCATGTTCCCTGTGAAATGCATATCAAATTGCCAGAGCTCTCCTGCATTGGAATAGCACCTCAGCCTGCAGCAGAACGCTCAGCCTGCATGGCTGGCAACCTGTCAAGCTCAACAAAGTGGCGGGTTGCCTGTAGCCCAGGGGACAGTCTGACAGACGCCTGCACACAGGAAACTATATTCCTTCTACAATACACGTAACCTGCAAGTAGTTACAACAGTATTCTGCCGCCCGATGGTACTGAAGCCCAGGATTTCCGGCCTCCCCCTGCCACCTATTACAAATCCCCGCAGATCCTGGAGCGACACGTCCTCCGCCTCTCTTACCGCATCTGCCGCGCTCCCCCACGCGGTTCCTCTACGACAGGGGTGGGCACGAGAGCTGCTCGCGCGGCTGCCCGCGAGCAGCGAGAGCCGCGAGGGCAGCGCTGAGCGGCCTTGAGAGCCAGCAGTGCGGCTAGCAGAGCTTTGCGCTGTGGCTGATGCACAGTGCACGGGGGCAACCGTGCAGCTGTGAGTGCGCTTTGCGCGCAAAGCTGAAATACTTACTGCACGTAGAAAACACATGAGGTCGTTTCAAGCTGATGCGGCTTCCGTGAAAAGGGTACCGGTACAATCATATCTGCCACAGCATGTTTGAGTTGGAAGTGTTAATAGTGCTTACCCGAAAATTGTGTATCCTGTACTATGCAACGGCTGCTCATGTAAGGATGAAACACAGTTTCGAACCACTGTAAAAACTACTTCCGTGGCCACAAATAGGACATAGACGTAAAGAATTAAAAAAAGACTCTTTTATTCTAAATGTTACGTTATATTTTCACAGAATTGTGTAGATTTTTTTAAACAAAATGTAACAAAACTGAACTTTCTGCATCTAAAAACTTGCTTCATTACAATGACGAGAAACTGGGTGGTCGGTCGGAAGGTAACAATTATTAAGGTTCATTACATCCTTAGGAAAGGATGAAAAATGACACCATTCTGAAGGGGGGAAAATTCCAGAACTCAAGACCTGAGAGCAATGGAAAAATTTCCCTATGTCAGTGGTACCACAACGAAGTTGTCGTGGTACGATAAAGAACTTCTAAAAAATAACCAAATAAATACATGGGAAAATTTTTAACCTAAAGGAAAATAAAATATCCCTGCTGGCTGGCGGAGTGGGGGGGGGGGGGGAGGGAGCCGCGAGCAGGCCGTGTGAGCCGCTGAGAGTGCTCGCGCTCGCGTAACGGCATTTGCCCAGCCCTGCTCTACGATCTTATTCCTTTCCCGCACCTTCTGAAGTTACTGGAACATATCAGTATGCTGTAGACCTCCAGGAAAATAGAATCCCGTCACGCTCCCTGGTTTCTCCTCTCTCATTAAATCCCGGGCCTCTGCCACGCCTGTACCAATGCATCCCTCCCGCCGCGGCGGACAAGCAGTGAGCACTGGGGCGCAGTGCTGCGGCGCGCGCGGCTATTCGCCGTCGGGTGTTCGAGTCCCCCTCGGGTATAGGTGTTTGTGGTTGTCCTTAGGTTAGTATACCTTAGTTTAAGTTGATTGTAAGCTACGGACTGATAACCACACAGTTGAGTCCGATATGTTTACAAACATTTGAACTCCCCCCCCCCCCCCCGCACTACAGTTGCACCTTCTCCACATCCTTTCGGAGGGTAACTCCCGCTACCTTCCTCCCCCGTATGACGCCCTCCGTCCTGCCATCTGCCCTTCCTACCAGCCCGTCACACCCCTCCCTTTATATGATGTGCCCTCTCTCTCCCACCCCATCCTCACCCCTCGCACTCTCGGTCTCCTCCTCCCACCTTTCCCTAAGAGTTCTTCAGCCCTTACCCTTCCCCGCGCCCCTCCCTCTCCTTTTCCCATCCCTCCGTGTATCCTCACACTTCCCTATCCCCTGCGGGGTTCTTGTGCCCATCATTTTAACCAACGCCGATTTTAGCAGTGTACAGTGACGTGGTGCTTGCTAAAAAAGATACGAGATTATGGAATAGGTTCACAGATTTGTGACTGGCTGGAGGACTTCCTAAGTAATAGAACGCAGTACGTTGTTCTCGACGGCGAGTGTTCATCAGAAACGAGTGTATCGTCAGGCGTGCCCCAGGGGAGTGTGATACGACCGCTATTATTTTCTATCTATATAAATGATCTGATGGACAGAGTAAGTGTTAATTTACGGCTGTTTGCTGATAATGATGTCGTGTATGGGAGGGTGTCGTCTTTAACTGACGGTAATAGCATGCATGATGACTTAGAAAAAATTTCTAATTGGAGCTAAGAATGGCAGCTAGCTGTCAATGTAGAAAAATGTAAGGTGATGCGCATGAGTAAGAAAAACAGTTCGAATACAGCATTAGTAGTGAGCTTCTTGATGCTGTCGCGCCGTTCAGATATCTAGGCGTAACATGTCAGAGCGATATGAAATGGAACGAACATGTAAAGACAGTTGTGAGTAAGGCGGACAGCCGACTTCGGTTTATTGGGAGAATTTTGGGAAGATGTATTTCACCTGTGAAGGAGACCGTGTATAAAACGCTTGTACGACCACGTCTTGAGTATTCCTCAAGTGTTTGGGACCCGCAGCAGATCAGTTTAAAGGAAGACATAGAGGCAGTTCAGAGGCGAGCAGCTAGATTTGTTACCGGTAGGTTCGACCAATGCGCGAGTGTCACGGAAACGCTCCGGCAACTCAATTGGGAATCGCTGGAGGAAAGACGACGTTCTTTTCCAGATATTCTGCTGAGTAAATTTAGAGGGTCGGAATTTGAAGCTGAGTGTAGTACGATCTTGCTGCCGCCTACTTACATTTCGCGTAAAGATCAAAAGACAAGATAAGAGAAATTAGGGCTCGTACGGAGGCATATAGACATTCTTTTTTTCCTCGTTCTATTTGGGGGTGGAATAGGAAAGGAAATGCCTAGTAGTGGTACAGTGTACCCTCCGCCACGCACCTTACGGTGAATTGCCGAGTATATATGTAGATGTAGACTTCAGTGTTTCTAAGTGTCTTCAACCGGCGCTACATGGCAGAAGCAGTGTCGCTTGTGGTATTTTACTCTGTGTCTCCGTTTTCGTCACCGTTTCAGTGTTGGGTTTTAACTTCTGTGTTTTGAGATACAGTGACACCGTTTAAACTGAATATGTATATAGTTCACACCGTTTTAATTTATTTGTTCGCCCAGGTCTCCTTTGTATGTCGATTTCTCCGTTTTTATCACCTTTGTTCTCCTAGACAATTGTCAATGCACTCTGCTGTAGAGATCGCTACCGGCCTGCCCCGTAAGGGGCGATGAAATTCAATAATGAAAAAAAATAAATAAATAAAATCCGAGCCCAGGACATCCCCCTCTATTCGCTCCACGTCCTTTCCCATGGAACGTTTTGCCACGTGCCCCTCCCAGATGCCCCTCGTCCTGATAATCCTTCACAATCATCTGGTAGATACAGCGCCCCCTCACGCTTGGCTTCCTGCTGGAGTCTTTAGGCTGCCACCCCTTGCCTACCCCTCTCCTTCCCCCATCCCTGCTGGGTCCTCTCAGTACCGCGCTTTTAACGAGTGGTCGGCCGCGGTGGCCGAGGGGACTGAGGCGCTCCAGTCACGGTCTGCACGGCCATTACGGTCAGGGGTTCGAATCCCCCATCGGGCATGGATATTTGTGCCGTCCTTAGGATTAGCTAGTTCATAAGTAGTTTGTAAGCTTAGGTACTGATGACCCCGTAGTTAAGTCCCATAAGGAATACAAACAGTTGAACTTGTTTTTTTAAACGAGTGGACCGTCAATGTTGTGTAGTGCCCCATTTCAATTGTATTCTTTTATCTCGTTGCGACCGCCGCCACTGGCAAAACTAGTGTTGTCTGTGTTTTTTTAATCGTGTTTCCGTTCCCGCATTCCGGTGGCTGTGCCACCGTGAACGATTTTAAACTGCCTACTTGTTTTTATTCAGTTTATACGTTATTTTATTCCCCAATTTTATCACAATGTCAATGTTTTAGATCTTTTATTTTATCTTCATGTGCATTCCATTACCTCACACGTTTTAAGCTGTAAATGCGTTCAGTTATAGAGCGGCGTAGGATGCCGATGCCATCCTCCCACAACGGGGCTTTAAAAATGCAATAAAGTAAAAAAAAAAAATAACAAATAAAAAAACGAGACCAGGGCACGCTATGGTCACTGCGTTGCTTGGCTCGATTCACTGCGGGTCGGATCGTTTCTGCTGTGGCTGTAGCCGTTCTCAACATCCATGTCCGGACGCGGAAGTGGAGTCGAAAGTCTCCTAGCTGCCATCCTGGGACACCTAGGTGCGATTGTTGGCGGTTCACGCGAACGGGAGCTAGAACAGTCACGTTCAATATCGAATTCGAAATATTGAAACATTTCGACCGTTTCGGGGCGTTGAAGTAAATTAAACAGCGAAGTTGGAAATTTGTGTTGGATCGGTATTCGAACCCGGATACCCTGCTGCGGGCTAGCTGTCGCTTTAACCAATTAGGCTATCCACAAACGCTTCCCGTCCAATCCCAAATTCTCAGTTTGTCGCACACTACGGCCAGCGGCCCTGTCGTAGTGAATATACCGGTTCCCGTTAGATCGCCGAATTTAACCACTGTCTGGCATGCCTAGTACTTAGATCAGTTCTTTCCCTCATGGCGACACCCTTTAAAGCTTTCAGTTTTGCGCCACACCCTTTCACTAATATAAATACATATGGTAGAATTTAGATGGTTCTGCCGCGGTGGAGTAGCCGAGCGAACTAAAGCGTCTCGCTGCGTAGCGCGCGGTTGCTCGCCGTGGAGGTTCGAGTCCTCCCTGGGGCATGGGTGTGTGTGTTTGTCCTTAGATTAGTTTACCTAGGTTTAAGTAGTTTGTAAGATACGGACTGATGACCACGCAGTTTGGTCCAATAGATCTACACACATTTGAACAATTTTAGATGGTTCTAGTGGGGGGGGGGGGCGGATATAAAGTATCGCTTAAATGTAATTTGTAAACGAAACTGACATGTTTAATGGTGATCCTGCAGCAATTACTTACACTCATCGCAAGGAAAGGAAACATTAGAAACTACGGAGATGTACAAGAGAATAACACCACAAACAACAAAGCTTAACTCAAATGTTCAAATGTTTGTATACTCTATGGGACTTAACTGCTGGGTCATCAGTCCCTAAACTTACAAACTACTTATGAACTACTTACGAACTAGGACGGCACAAATATCCATGCCCGAGGGGGGATTCGAACCCCCGACCGTAGCGGCCGTACAGACCGTGACTGGAGCGCCTTAGTCCCCTCGGCCACTGCCGTCGGCAACGCTAAACTCACACAGTAATACTTGCTTCTTTTACATGTGACCCAACTTCCTAAACACGAAAATTTAATTTCGGAAACCGTTTTTCGCTGTCGTGGGTACATGTCAGGGCCAGATACGGTTTTGCTGGATCGATTGAAAACGGCATTTGGAAATTAGCTGCCCGGATTTCTGATTTAGACAGCACAGCGGATGTTCCCTTTCAGTTCAATATTATCACGTTATTTTCAGAAATAACGAGGATGTATTTATGACAAGTGACTAATTATTATTTAAGTTCTATTGTTAGGTTCTTGCTGCACCACGACCTCGGAAGTCCCGACATATTCGGAAAAAAATGGATAAATAGTAGTGACAAGTAGGAATATGATTGTCATTTCTGGTCCCAGAATCTGTTACATACATGAAACTTGAGAGAAAAAAATATTAACGCATACCAGGGTTCGAACCAACGATCACTGCATTTAAAATACTATTCTCAGTTAATCAGCGCCGGCCGCGGTGGCCGAGGAGACTGAGGCGCTCCAGTCACGGTCTGCACGGCCACTACGGTCGGGGGTTCGAATCCCCCCTCGGGCCGTTGTGACAATTGTGACTGCTTTTACAATCTGTGACAGCTTTTACAGCCATTGTGTCATTGATTGACATTTAATTGTGTGACGTGGATTAGATAAATCCATTAAAAAGAAGCTCAGGCACAGATTTTTGAGAAGGAAATGAGAGTACAGTGAAGGTTCGTTCAAGCAGCTGCCAGTTCCAGCAAACTGTGCACGGGTAGAACTGTTATCGAGTAGCAGCAGCAGCTCTGCGCATGCGCAGTTTGCTGGAATCTGGAAACTGGCAGCTGCTCGAACGAACCCTGAGTGTCTACTGCTGCTGAAGCAGAACTGTCGCCTAGCGGTTGAGCACGCAATTAATGTGCACCGATCATTCCTTTAATATGCGATCTGAGGTGCACTGAATGAAGAGAAGGATGATTAGCTGCAGACGAGTCTTTAGGGTAGTATGAAGAGAAGGATATTTTGTGTTATTTTATGACAAGCTTTTTTTTTTGTTTAGAGTCTAAATTTGTTAGTCTCGCGACACCCTTAATGTGGTGTCGCACAAGTCCAAAGTGCGCGCCACCTACTTTCGCCGCGCGCCGCCATGCACGCACGGCGCGGCGTTCTTACGACGTCAGCCACGAGCGCCCTCTGTTACAACTCCGCTCGTGGCCACCACTGAACGACATAGTTCACTTGGGACTGAGATAGGAACCAGTTAATACTTCGGCATCAGATAGGCACCACTGAAGACTTGGCTATTGGACAGGCACTAGGCAGGCCTCTACCTCAACTATGTATCAGTCTTCTGCAGTACTGATCTATGTAAAAGTTAAGTATTGTATAAATTCTGTTCAATATATATCTCGTTCTAATTTACTCTAGTGTTTCTAGTTTCTGCTATCCCACTGGCTGGTCACCTGCTACCTGCACAAGCGTGCATCATTTATTCCTGTGTCGGTTAAATACTACTCGGCCACCGACACCTACGACGGAAATGAGACACAAAAGCGGCGACGAGGCTGGGACACAAAACTTAATACACCCAGTTTGAAAATCTCTGACTTAGATGGCTAACCGTCCGGGTCTGCCGAGCGCTGTTGGCAAGCGGGGTGCCCTCAGTCTTTGTGAGGGCAACTGAGGAGCTACTTGATTAAAAGTTGTGGCTCCAGTGTGGAAAATCGACACAACGGCCGGGGGTGCGGAGCGCTGACCACGCCCCCCTCCATACCGCATCCGGTGCCACCTTCGGACGGAGGAAGACGTGGCGACCGGTCGGTACCTATTCGGCCTTTGAGTCTTGTGTGGAACGGGGTTTTATAGCACTCTACGATGGTAGTGCCTGCTTCCCATTAATTTCTATTGCTCACAAACTTTATATCTACATCTACATACATACTCCGCAATCCACTGTAAGGCGTGTGGAGGTGGGTACACTGTACCACTACTTCCTTTAAACTGATCTGCTACGAGTCCCAAACACTTGAGCAATAGTCAAGACGTGGTCGTACAAGCATTTTATACGCGGTCTCCTTTACAGATGAGGTACATATTCCCAATAAACCGAAGTCGGCTGTCCGCCTTACTCACAACTGTCCTTACATGTTCGTTCCATTTCATATCGCTCTGCAATGTTATGCCTAGATATTTGAATGACGCTACAACATCAAGAAGCTCACTATTAATGCTGTATTCGAACATTATTGTTTTTCCTACTCATGCGCATCACCTTACATTTTTCTAAATTGAGAGCTAGTTGCCATTCTTCGCACCAACTAGAAATTTTGTCTAAGTCATCTTGTATGCTATTACAGTCAGTTAAAGAAGATACCCTCCCATACACTACAGCATCATCAGCAAACAGCCGCAAATTACAACTTACTCTGTCCACCAGATCATTTATATAGATATAAAATAATAGCGGTCCTATCACACTCCCCTGGGGGCACGCCTGACGATACACTAGTCACTGATGAACACTCGCCGCCGAGATCAACGTACTGCGTTGTATTACTTAGGCAGTCTTCCAACCAGTCACAAATCTGTGAACCTATTCCATAAGCTCGTGTGTTCGTTAGCAGTCTGCAGTGTGGCACCGCGTCCAAAGCCTTTTTGAAGTCGAGAAAAACACAATCCGCCTGTTGCCCTTCATCCATGGCTCGCAAGATGCCATGTGAGAAAAGGGCAAGCTGAGTTTCGCATGTACGATGTTTCCTAAAACCATGCTGATTCACAGAAGGAAACTTTTCTGTTTCAAGGAAGTTTACTATATTCGAACTGAGAATATGCTCCAAAACTGGATTCCCGCAACAGATCGAACGTATTAATGCACCCACACTGAAATTGTCGATTGCCTGTTGAGGCATATTGTTATATCTATTTGTTTTACCGTTAAGAGTCTGTAAATGTATGTGCGTGTTACGTGCTCACACAAATGCACAGTAGTTGTTATGTGTTTACATTAATATGTAAATACGACGATTCCAGCTAAGCGCCAGAAAACGATCTCTTGCACGCGTGCGGAGATTCACAACGTCGGCTAAAAAAATACTAACGACAGTGTGAAATGGCTGCAGGTTCCTTGTGAGATCTGCCTTCTAGCTGCTCGCTGGCCAGAACGTCGCAAGATATATTTCTGATACATTACTGAATGTTTAGTCGACGGTTTCACGAAGTCTTTCCTTTCTGCGCTCTCACTTTGATTATTTATGAAGAGTCGCGACAAGGACGTCTTATTTCTTGATGCAATTATCCTACATAGAAGAGATACACGTAACGTCAATTTATTTTTGTCTCTATCTTTTATTACATTTACTTTAACACAATTGAACAAATCAAATAATAGCTTTCCTGTCCACGTAACGTAAAACAAGCCCCTGACGATCAGAAACAGAAGACCCCTTTCCGGAGAACGGGTATAAACAAAACCCATATAGCCTCAGGACAAATATAAAATCTCTTTGATATGATGACAATCTCTGATGTATTACAATCGCAGTATTGATGATTTCGAAGCATTGTACGAAGCGCGTCCAGAAACTAAGTTCCGTTTGGTAATAAAATGAAATTGTATACAGATACATAACAAATTTTCATTGCACAAAATTCTACAACTCTTAAACTACTTTTCCACATAACTGCCGAAAAGTTTGCAGGCATTTGTCATAGCGTAGCACTAGGTTTTGTATACCTTCTTCATAGAAATCTGCCGCCTGTGTCTTCAACCAGTTGGAAACAGTTCCTTTCAGCTCGTCTTCATTGGTGAAGTGATGACCGCCAAGGAAATACTTGAGATGTCCTTGATCTTGTCATCAATCGTGTGAACCAGTTCTTCTGTAGCCAAAGGTGGACGCCCACTTCGTTCTTCATCGTGCACATCACTACGCCCGCCATTGAACTGTCGGACCCATCTTCTCACCATCGAAACACTCATCGCATTTGGTCCGTAAACTTCGCAAATTTGCCGATAAATTTCACTTGGCTTCACTTTCCTCGGATTCAGAAACCGAATCACCGACCTGATTTCACAGACGACGGGATTTTCAATCAACGCCGACATTTCAAACAAGCACAACAAAGCGTACGTAACTGACAGCGATCTCCAAATGGCGCACGTTCTTCTCCTTGATACACATCGTCTACAGCGCATGTGCGGAACTGCTGTCGCAGCGCTGCAGTGGAGAGAAATGGAAACGGAACTTACTTTCTAGACGCGTCTCGTATTTTACCCATCCGCCAATGTTCAGAATTCCATTAGAATATTTACAATTATTGATACGGTGGCACTTCTCTTCAGATATGTCTAAAAAGAACAGACAGTATATCAATAATCGCCTACCTTCAATGTCTTCGCAGCGAGAAGCTTGACCATGCTGCCAAGTACTGCAGAGAATCAGTAGGGTGTGTTAAGTGTGCGCAAGCGCCCGATACTCGCTCGTGTACGAAGGCACGAGGTGTTGCGATGCGTCAACAACGGTGGCGCACATGCCGCTAACTACCGTGGTTGAAGCTACACGAGGAACTCGAGCCGCCATGGGGCCGCGCAGAAGAGGGTGGCGAAATCGCACCACGGCCTAGACCGACGATACCAGCAGTCACCCTATCTCCCTCTCGACGGGGCAAAGGGCTGCGTCGTCAAGAAGCCACGAGAGATGCCTTGCACGCTCAGTTGCGTGCGTCGACCGACGACGCGATGGCACCCTCGAAGCCGCTAGGGCAGAAGAAAGGGCTGCCTCAGGAGACGAGCTCCACAAAGCGTGGCGGAAGAACTTCGTACAACCATAGTAGAGGTACATGCTCGATCCCCAGAATGTGGTTGCGGACGCCTCCACCCAGACAGAAGTCTCCCCTGCACGAACTGAGGCCATAGAGGTCACAGTGGACACCCACGATGGCAAAGAACCGTCGGCCACCGGAGGCCCCAGGGCTGCGACGGTGGTGGTAGGCCTTATTCTCCCACATGAACCCATTGTTCGGGCCGTGAAGGATTTTCGCACCCTACGAAGGCCATCTTTACCCGTCTGCGACTTCTCGTGAACCGGAGACTCTGCTCCGCCATACGCCAGTGAAGCTCGTCCAGTGCGGAGGTGAGGGCGTCCTGCTGGAAGCCATATTGACGAAGGATCCCAATACCATTAGTGAACATCCTGTGTTCACGCCCCATAACTGGGCCCATATCTACAGTATGGCCACCACGTGGGTCAACGAAGAATATAAGGCTGGCAGAAGGAAGTCATCCCTAGAGGACCAGTTCTTCTACGACCAGATGCCCCAGTCCTCAAAGAAGTCCAGGAAGCTAGAAGACTGTGAAAGACTGTCCGAAACGTCAGGTCCACAGAATCACCAACCTGCAAAAAACAGCTGAGACCTCAAACTGGGGAGCAATCAGAAATGGGGTGCCACAAGGTTCGGTCTTGGGCCCTTTGCTTTTATTAATATATATTAATGACTTGCCATTCTTTATTCATGAAGATGCAAAGCTGGTTCTTTTTGCTGATGATACAAGTATAGTTATCACACCTGACAGACAAGAACTAACTGATGAAATTGTAAACGACGTATTTTAGTAAATCATTAAGTGGTTCTCAGCAAATGTACTATCATTAAATTTTGATAAAATTGAGTACATACAGTTCCATACAGTAAATGGAATGACACAATCAATAAATATAGACTTTGGTCAGAAATCTGTAGCAAAGATAGAATATACAAAAATTTTAGGTGTAAGCATTGATGAGGGGTTGAACTGGAAAAAACACATTGAAGATCTGTTGAAATGTTTCAGTTCAGCAAGTTATGCTATTAGGGTAATTGCAAATTTTGGTGATATACGTCTAAGTAAATTAGCTTACTATGCTTATTTCCATTCTCTGCTTTCGTATGGCATCATTTTCTGGGGTGATTCATCATTGACTAAAAAAGTATTCATTGCACAAAAGCGTGTGATCAGAATAATTGCCGGAGCCCATCCAAGATCATCCTGCAGACACTTATTTAAAGAGCTAGGGATCTTCACAGTAGCTCCTCAGTATATACAGGGTGTTTCACTAAGTGTGTTTGCCTCTGTAACTTACAAAATAATAAGTGACGGGAAATTTTAATGCGGTAGGTCAACACAAGAAATGTTACACTTTCTGCGGAGCTATGAACATAGTTTATTGTATGGTTTACCAAAGAGTTACACCCAAAGATATAATTTTTTAAATGAATCAATAGTTTTTTCTATCGTGTATTCGATTCTGACTGGCCGAGTGGCTATCCCCTGGGGCACGGCCCACTGTCTCATGACCACCAGCCAGTCAGCTACGCTGTCGTAGCATCCACCCGTAAACTTTGAAGGGTTGTAGCTCCCAAACTAACAGTGATAGGAATGTAGTTTAAATTGATTTGGACGCAGCTGGATTCAACGAATCCAATGCAAGATAGAACGAACTATTGTTCCATTTAAAAAATTATATCTTTGTGCTGTAACTCTTTGGAAAATGATACAATTAACTATGTTCATAGCTCCGCAAAAAGTGTAACATATCTTGTGTTGACCTACCGCATTAAAATTTCCCGTCACCTATTATTTTATGTTACAGAGGCAAACACACTTAGTGAAACACCCTGTATATTCACTTATGAAATTTGTTATTACCAATCCCACCGAATTCTAAAGCAGACTACATAACTACAACACTAGGAGAAAGAATGATCTTCACTATTCAAGGTTAAATCTAGCTTTGGCACAGAAAGGGGTGAATTATGCTGCCACAAAAGTCTTTGGTCAGCTACCAGACATCATCAAAAGCCTGACAGATAGCCAACAAGCATTTAAAAACAAATTAAAAGCATTTATGCATGGCAACTCCTTCTACACTATAGATGAATTTTTCGATATAATTTAGTAAATTCGAAAACAATAAATAAATAAATAAAAACTGTGTCATGTAATATTTAGTGCAAAGTAATAATTTGTAAAGACACCTTTCATTAACCTGACACGTTCCACATCATTACGAAGTATCGTATTCATGATCTATGGAACAAGCACTAATCTAATCTGCCAGGTAGTGGGGGAATGGCATTTAGCCGCCTGAACAACGGGAGGCCAGGGCAGGGCAGACCAGCAGCGACCTTCCGCGCCCACGACCCAATCAGTGCAAGGACGTCGAGCCTGGCGCACTCAATCTTTGATTAACTATCAACAATAATTCAATTCCTTAAGGTAACATAAACAAAGGAAATAATATAGTTTCTTTGGAAAGTGAACGCCTGGAAAAATGCGACAAATTTTCATGAAGTTTACACAGCTGTAACTTAAAACCCATAACTCTTAATAGAATAAAATTGCAGGACAATGTTTCATCTCTCTTTCTGAACAATGTAATACACAGGTAGTTTCACTAAATGACATATTGAATTTTTTTAATAATTTTTTTTGACGGCCTGTAAATGATTTACCGTTTCCTACGTTGGTTCTATGCATTGGCTAACAGTCTTACTTAGACACTTGAATCTTTAGGTACATATAATGAACGTGCAGAGCCGTCCCGAACAAATTAGGTGCCCTAGACAAATTATTTCAAAGCGCCCCATTGAAAAATATCGCAATAAAACATCAACGTAAAATACAATTGCATCTTTTTATTCAAATACGTAATCACAACACATATATGACAGAAACATATTTCACCATTAAAATGGGACACATCATACGCTTTTATACAACAAAGCTACTCTTTCATCCTTCTTATATTGTGTCTTTTAAAAAGGTCTGATTGTTAGTTTACAATAATTGATATAATTATAAGCTTCATTATATAAAGAGTCACACAAATTTCATTTTTCTTGCCTTGGCTTTTGCAAAATCTGAGACTATCTCCTTTAAAACAATTGTGTCTGCTATTTCTCGTTCAAATGACAAAGTTGCCAAACCCACAAGTCTTTTGTTGAGTCATTATGGATTGCAGATATGTTTTTATGAGTTTTAATTTCGAGAAGCTGCCCTCGCCACTAGCTACAGACACAGTAACTAAATTAGGTAGGCCTACAATGTGTATGAGTACATTTTTTACAAATAGTCCATTCATGGAACAGAACTGAACAGAAAATGCTGGGAAGGGTATAGTCAATCAATCTGTTCGTAAAGAGCAAGTAGTTCTCGTGGGGGGGAGGAGGAGGAGGAGGAAAGGGATAGGGTTCCCCCCCCCTAAAAAAAGGGCCAGAACGGTAGTGTAACAGACTGAAACTCTACCTATTGTTGCAAGTGCCCGTGGGCAAGGCGTTGGGTGTAGCTGACATCTCACACGTTACTACAAATAAACTGCTTCGTCCTGTTCCGTTCCTGTAGTCTGTGAACTTATAGGTTCGACAACAACAAAGATACATAAATGGGAAAGCCCCATTCTGCTTCACTTGCTGAGACATAGACTCAGGCGAGAACAAGATGCTGGTCAAGACGTGCGCTAGCAGCGCGTTTCGCGTATTTCAAGCGTCAACTTCGCGTCGCAATATCTTGGGATGTAATTGGAATATTGCGATGCAATGAACGCCATTGTTTATGTGATTTGCCATGCTATGGATTGCTGAAGAAAAAATACAGGGTGTCCATTTAAAAAAATATTTTTGTGTTAAAAAACACATTTGCTTTCGTTTTAGAATGTTTCCAAATATGTAAATTCATGGGCCCCAGCCGTAGATTGATACCAGTGAAAGTCGTTTTCCAATAGCTGTTATTGTTCCAGAGATATTTTGGGTGGACAAGATAGCTGGGACACCCTGTATATGCTATTATTATTAACTTAGTATGGATTTCCATGGGTCACGTTGCTATATTAGCTCCGCCATTTTGTTTAGACAATTTGTACCGTCAAATTCATAATCACCGACCTTAAAAAAAACCGTGCGATGAGTTTTGTGTGAATTAAACGTCTTCTTGGCCACGTTTTGGGGATTCCGTCCCACTCTGCGCCGGGCTGGGACGTTGCGATGCGCTGTATCGGCGCACGCTCACATTGCAAGCCGGGCTTTGACGGGGGAAAAGGGGGAAATCCACTTACCTGATTTCCACGATGCAAAACCTCTTGGCGGTATATGAGACTACGGCACATCGGTTTATTATTTCCTTAACAGCGTTAGGGATCTCGGCTGCGGTGAGAGGTTCACGACACCAGAGGGGCTGCAGCGCCACGCGCGACAGCTTGCCGCCTCATACCAACATGTCAGTTATTCTTACACAACCCTACATGTAGAGTTTCACATTTTCGCATGTCTGGATATGTTGGAAAAATAAATGGAAAGAAAGTGACGATGCCTCCCTGTTACTAACACCAGAGAGGAATTCTCTACATGACGAGTTTGGGCAACATCCACAATTTTTGGCCAACTTTAGGTTACGGTATTAACACTAGAAGTGGGCCTTTGCGATCGTCTTTTGACAGCTCGAAATTTAAATGAAAATAACGGCTTAACTATTCATCTGACACGAAAATTGAATAACCGAATTTGTAGAGCAGAAAATTCTCTACAACTTTGCTCTCTTATGTTTTTTCTCATATCTCGTATCGTTTCAGAGATATTTGCAAAAATAACGGCGATTTAACGCTGTCTGCCTGGCTTAACGTGTTCCCATTTTTTAGGTCGAACCGTTCAACCGATCGACACCAAATTTTACAGCCATAATTGTTGGCTACCAGAGACCATAACCTCGCTTTTTCAAATATTTCGGACAAGAAATACGTTAGTAATACCAAAAAAAGCCGTTTGTAACGTAATTTTAATTGCAAATAAACCGTTCATCTGACGCAAAAATTGAATAACCGAATTTGTAGAGGAGAAAATTCTCTACAACTTTGTTCCCTTATGGTTTTTTTCATGTCTCGTATCATTTAAGAGATATTTACAAAAATAATGGAGTTTTGACACCCTCCATTGAATTAACGAACACCAGCCGTTCGCAGATACGTGACATTCCTCGCCCAGAACTCTCTCTGGCATACGCCATCTTGCGTTGCGTATTTGATGATTTTCTTATTGTAACTTACACGTTGTCATTTCAAAGCAATGGCGCACTGAAGAATTAACAAAAACACGTCGTTCTTCGTAAGATAAATAATAATCTAGTGTCTACAAATGTCATATTTGCATGATTTAACAACAGCCATCAATAGTATGAGATTAAAAAACGCAATTTCTAATCGTTAGCTGTAGCGCAGTGGGCAATGCGTTGGACTGTAACGCTGAAGGTCACTGGTTTGAAACTCGCCACTATTTAAATTTTGTTTTTCCTAAAAGGGAAAAGTTTTCAGACACTCATATAATAGATTTTTTATTATTTTGGTCAAAAATGTTTGCAAAAACTTATAAAATTACTAATCTAAAGTGGGTCGTAAAACACGTCAGTGCGAGTTTTAGACAGTTATAACGTATTTTGCAATACTGAAGAAAGGAATATAAGGATGACTATGGCTCAAAGCTAAGAAGAAAGTGTAATAATACACGAAAGTGTATTCTTACCTGTTTTCTTCACGTTGTTATTAGAATACTACATTATTTTAACGTATGGTCTGCAATGTGCTTAAAAATATATTCAATACCATGACTGAGCAGAACACTTTGGCAAAAGGAGAAAAGTAAAGGCGCGCGCGAATGGCCGTGCGTTCTGGAGCGTTATGTTGTGGTGCGCGCGGTCGCCCTTTCTTGAGGTTCGAGTCCTCCCTCTGGCATGTGTGTGTGTGTGTGTCTGTGTCATCCTTAGGGTAAGTTATTTTAAGTAGTTTGTAAGTCTAGGGACCGATAACCAGTCCCTGACGTTTACAAAAATTTGAATTTGGGAAACATAAAGATTATAATATGCTGTTTGTTCTCGGGGCAGGGTTAATTTCGGAGCTTCTCTGTTACTTTACAGAACTAACGGCAACAATTTAAGCTACGGATACTGTTTCTATGAATAACGTAGACCAAACTTAAGCCTCATATCGTTGAAAAAATACACTAATTCACTGCCTAATAAAATTTTTAAGAGGGTACTTATATATATAGGACTTTTTTAACTATTCTGAAAAAAAAAAACACCATACGAAACTGTCCTACCAAGAACCAATGGAGAAAAGCATCAAAATGCCTGTTGCATAGCTTCATGGTAGAATATTTTATGCCTATAAAAACACACGAAGTGTAAATAAAAATACGAAGTGTTTTTGTTCTTTTATTTATGAAAGCATTAAATAATTGGTACCGTATAAGATATATATCAAACGATTCCTGGTGAAAAGAGTATGCTCTAAGTTGAGTTACAACGTAGCCCATGGCTGCGAAACATCCGGCTCGCTATAGCCTGATGAAGTAGTTGTTTTTCTCACAGAGGTAAGAGCAATGAGCCTGCTTTGTTGACAGCACATAAATATTATGACCGAGTCCGCTCACTCATTCGGTCGGCAACGCTCACACTGTTTCGTGCTCTCTGTGTGGATATAATAAAAAACCTTCATGAACAGATCATAAAATGACGAAATGCCCGAATTTTGAAGGATCAGCAATGGTTTAATGATCTGAATTTTAGTTGACACAAATGTGAAGCATTTCCGCGACCCAAATATATAAACTCCAAGGTAAATATCAACTACATGTAGAAAAGTACGGACATATTCAAATATTTTTATAAAGCTTATCTAGCTTGAGAAGCAGATAGGGAAATGGCATTTACGGCGGGGTAAAAGAGAAAAAGAAGGGGTCTAAAGATTATAGATCAAAATAGTAAATTATTCTTGGTGGGTACTTTCGTAAGTTAATTAAAATTTTCTTTTTCCCTTCTTTCTGCCCTCGGCAATGTTACCAAGACACTTCGCCCCAATGTTGTGATAGAACAAAGGCATTGCATGTGAAGGGACTGTATTGCTGCCTACCTCGTCAGGGTATGAAGACGAAATTTTCTTTTCCCTAACCTGATGTCTTCTTTCGCTATTGTTGTACCCTCTGCGGAAGCAACACTCATATCGTAGATCCATTGTTTTCCGATCTGCGGCTGAAATGGTAGTTCAATGTGGCGAGGTTTTACTATTCTACAATTACTTTTGTCAGATGCAATTTCTGGATGCCAGTGCCTTTTTCGTTCCTCTACTTATAAACAGCTGTTCCTATATAGAAAATCACAAAAGTATGAATGAAATTTACACATATTTAAAATTTTCATGGTGCATTTTACGCGATACAAGCACTCGCTTAAAATAGGTGTTCACTGTTCGACTCACGTAGCTGTTCACCGTCCTAGGCCCTCTGTTCGACTGACTACGGAAGTGGTAACACTAAGGGTGCGTTTATGCTGTCACTTCGCTGCTCGCTGCTCACCAATGATGAATCAAACCCTAACAGTCTTACCGGCCCATTTAGCATGCACCATCGCAGCTCGCTCAGCTCCCTGCTCGCTGCTCGCTACGATCCTCGCCAGGCGATGATATCAAACAGGTTTGTGTTTCGCGCTACGACCACCGCCGCCAGGCCTGAAACTTGCACTGTGATTGGTTGCTTCAAGGTCACTCTAGCAGAGCGGTGTTTGATTGTTGCGCGCGTAGAACCCTCGTGTCCATAACGCACAATATTGTTTGTTCAAGTGTTTGTTAGCTATGGGACTTAACTACGGGGTTATCAGTCCCTAAACTTACAAACTACTTATGAACTAACTAAGACTGAGGACGGCACAAATATCCATGCCCGAGGGGGGATTCGAACCCCTGACCGTACACAATTTTGTTTGTTAGAGGTCGTTTCAGTAGAGGCAACAATGGGTGAAGTTATGAAGTAGATGAGCAGTCGGTAGTACTTGTGAAAGTATCCGTAGTGACGACGTTCAGCATTCAGAGAATGCACTGCATACCTCCTCTTCCTTCTCCTTTCCAATAACAACATTTTTGTAGCGAACAAATCACTGCCAATGTCGTCAGACAATGTGGAGAACATGTTTCGCGCTTCTGGCGACTGCAATTGTGCACGCAGCTGTAATGTAACAGCTGCAGGAGAATACACTTGGCGAGCAGTGAGGTGCCTGTAGCGTGAATGCAACAAGGCTGCCGGCGAGCAGCGAGCAACCAGATACCGGCAGCGAGCAGCGAGCTGACAGCTGCAAGGTGCCAGCATAAGCGCCAGTCGCTACATTTTGGCGCAACCGAACTTTCTAGACTGTTACGTCTCTCATCCTTCTATTAAATTTACAATTCAATAAATCTTTTAAGCAAAAGAAACTTTGCATTACACAATTACATAATACAAAGAGACATATTTCAATACGCTGTGATATGATTAATATTAATAAAATAGCTGGAGGGTTTTGGCAGAGTGAAATTACAAGTAACATCCAATCAGATTTTAGATGGAAATATCGGCGGAGTTTTCCCACGGAATGCTTGTTCACCGGACCATGTGCTCTATGGTTTGCTCACTCCACACAGGGCACCTGGATGAAGGCGCGCCTGCGCATCTGCCATTTTGGCCCACTTTAGGTTACGGTAGTAACACTAAAAGTGGACCTTTGCGATCGTCTTTTGACAGCTCGAAATTTATATGAAAATAACGGCTTAACTATTCATCTGACACGAAAATTGAATACCCAAATATGTAGAGGAGAACATTCTCTACAACTTTGCTCTCTTATGTTTTTTCTCATATCTCGTATCGTTTCAGAGATATTTGCAAAAATAACGGCGATTTAACGCTGTCTGCCTGGCTTAACGTGTTCCCATTTTTTAGGTCGAATGCAGTAAACGGTATGTTTATTGTGAAAGCTGTAAGAAGTTTATACAACAGTTTGAAATAATAGTTACAAAAGCTGCTAACAGATGGCGCTGTAATCGCCATACGTAATGCCTAGTATAAATAGTGATCCGAAGCCCAGAGTGATCAGTTCCACTATTAAAACGTGAAAAGAGGTTAGCGTACCGAAGGAAGAGATTAAAACCATGTACTCCATTGGACAACGCGTTTTTCTGTTGCTAGAGTACCACAGGTTAGAAGAGAGTCCTACGACAACAAGGCGAAGTTTTCAAGTACGATTTCAAATGTTCCAAAATGAACCGATGCGAAAACCATTCGTACGCTCTTCCCAAAAGTTCAACGAACAGGCAGCGTAAATGATGATCTAGTGGGCCATGGTGGCCGCAAGCAAACCGCAGTTACGCCTGAAAATATCGCCACACTTTCTGGAATTATTCAGCGAAATCCCTTGTCATCCGTCCGTAGAACTGCATCTGAGACTGGTTTGAAGTGTTCCAGCACGCAGAAAATACTGAGAAAGAGCCTACACATGTTTCCATTCAAAATTCAAACGCACCAGGCCATACCCGTACGAGCTGTGCAACAAAGGGTTGCCTTTGCTAATCAGATGCTCACAATGATTGATAGTTAAGGATTTGATGTTGGCTGCATCTGGTTTACACATGAAGCACACTTCCACGTGAATGGATACGTGAATAAGCAGAACTGGCGATTTTGGGGTTCCGAAAAGCCATATTGGTGTGAAGTGAAACCCCTGTATTCTCCTAAAGTTACTGTGTTGGCTGCAGTACGTAGCAGAGGCATTATTGGCCCTTTTTTATTCGAGAAACGGTCACTGGTGCACGTTACGTTGCAATTTTGGAACAATTTGTCGCCACGCAGCAAGCGTTAGAGGATCGACCAGGTACTGAATGGCTTAAGCAAGATGGAGCCCGACCACATCGGGCCGAACAAGTGTTTCGCTTTCTTGAGGAATACTTCGGGAATCGAGTCATTGCTTTGGAATATCCCAAATTTACTGGTGCAGGCATGGTTTGGCCTTCATATTCGACGGATTTGACTCCCTGTGACTTTTTTTGTGGGACACAGTGAAAGACATGGTCTACCCGAAGCATTCCGCCACGCTGGACGAGCTTGAATCGGCGTTTTTTGTGGCATGCGAATGCATTTCGGTTGAGACACTACGAAATGTGATGGCGAATTTCATTCTTCGTTTGCGCCACCTCTGTAGTGCCAATGGTGAACATTTTGAAAATATTGTGATGTGATTGTTTTCAAAGAGGGTTTTCATACGATTATTTCACTTATGTATGCTGATGAGAGCTGCACAGCGTACCATCGCCATCGTTTAGCAGCTGTTGTAACTATATTTCAAACTTCCGTATAAACGTCTTACAGCTTTCACAATATACATACTGTTTACTGCATTCCTCTGTCGATCTTTGTTTTCGAGATATTTAATTTTGAAATCAAGGAGTCCTTTTCTGGACACCCTGTAAGACAAAGCAAAGATGATGTTCTTTACTGGAAATGCTCAATATGTCCACCATCTTTTCTCAACAATACCTGTAGTCGAGGAATAATGTTGTGAACAGCACTGTAAAGCATGTCCAGAGTTATGGTGAGGCATTGGCGTCGGATGTTGTCTTTCAGCATCCCTAGAAATGTCGGTCGATCACGATACACTTGCGACTTCAGGTAACCCCAAAGTACGGACTGAGATCTGGGGACCTGGGAGGCCAAGCGTGACGAAAGGGGCAGCTGAGCACACGATCATCTCCAAACGACGTGCGCAAGAGATCTTTCACGCGTATAGCAATACTTTTGTTTTGTTCTAATAAAACCCCATGTCATTCCAATCATGTGTGTCAATTTGTACCTTTCTATCTACATTATTCCGTGATTTATTAAGTTTTCAAATTTATACTGACTTTTTGATCACCCGGTATGTTTTACCAATTTTCGATTCATTTTGAAGACAGTTCATTTGAGCAAAATAGAGATGATAATTGGAAACGTTTGCAGTTGTCAGAAATACCAACCATTTTCAGTGTTCCTAATCCTACGGAAGGTTAACCGTTCAATGGCTAATGAGAAGAAGGTATGTTTCTGAAGTCTACGAATAGTCACAAAATAAAAATCGAAGAAAGATATTGCTAATATGTATGAACGTGCTCGAAAACAGAGAGCTGTCGCAAGTGAGCGGAGCTTTGGTGGTGCATGTGGTATCCAAACAAACTCAGCAGGAGAGTGCGAAAAACGTGCTCATAATACATAATCACAAGACTGCTCCCCGTCGGAGTTTCGAGTCCTCCCTCGAGCTTGCGTGAGTGTTGTCCTTATCGGAAGTTAGTGTAAGCATTTTGTAAGTCTAGGGACAGATGACCACTTCATTTTGGTCTCATAGCTTTACAGACATTAGAACATCTAAATACGCATCCAGGTGGGCAAATTCCAGAAACTATACTTAACGATTTTTGAAACCATTTTAAAATAACTTATTACGACCAGATTAACTTTCAATCCACATTTTATTAGGCTTTTGATGTGCATATTTGAAAAGAAGGTAGCTATGTTTGAAAGAAATAACAACAAAAAACTCCGCCTTTCACAAGCTCACGCTGTCACTGCTTGGAACAAAAACGGCGGCGGGACTTGCTACTAGAGCAGAGGTTGATGCGCATGCATGTCTATATACAGATGCCCTAACTCCACATATTTCGTAATGCTCTTCCCAAAATTGCAAAACGTATCTCATAGAATAAGATATGAAAGAGCAAGCAAATGGCTACAACTCAGCTCCCTCACACACTTCAGTCATAGGGGGGCCATTTCTACTTGACGGTCCTTCTACTATTAATTATGTTTACTGCGAAAAGCTGGAAATGTGTTTATGGAAAGATTCATAGATTTAAAACTCAAGAGCGCTGTATGTAAGTGTTCCAACATTCTTCCAAGATAAGACTGAAAACGCCAAGCTACACCTACAGATGGATTTGATTGAACGTAAAAGCAAGACTATTGAGTGCCTTAAAATGTCTGCTAATTTTGCTTTCAGAATGGAATAATATAATTTTATAGGAAGGCATCAGTCACGACCAACTTCCCAATCTATACAAGTTAGCATTTCAACGGGTACTCTTATTCTGGAGCAAATAAATATGCGAGCAGTTTTTTGACGAATGAAAACTGTCGAATGTAAAGCAAGACCTTCACCGAGAGGCAACCATCTGAGTGGATGTGTCAGAATTTATATATCGAATGTACCGGCAAACATCTATGGAAATGCAAGAAAATATCTTTCACCTTTTTGTGTGTCATTAATTTTAAGTTACACTTTAGGTTTGCAGTATTCACATTCCCGTGCCTATTTCCTGTCTACCCAGAAAGAAATTTGTTTTGTTTTCATTGGTTTAGTTCATTTACAAAACCTATTTACTTGGGGCCCTCTACAGAGGGAAGTCGCGGTTGAATAGCCGAGTGGTCTAAGGCGCCTAGCTGCGGAGCGCGCGGTTGCTAGCCGTCGGCGGTTCGAGTCCTCCCTAGGGCATGTGTGTGTGTGTGTGTGTGTGTGTGTGTGTGTGTGTGTGTGTGTGTGTGTGTGTGTGTGTGTTGTCTTTAGGTTAGTTTACCTTAGTTTAAGTAGTTTGTAGGCTACGGACTGATGACCACGCAGCTTGGTCCGATAGATTTACAAACATTTGAACATTGAGAAACGTTGAGATGTGGCCCACTTCGAATTTGAGTTGGACACCCCTCTTCTGAATTCTGCAAATGAAATGTTTGCATTTCAAGAATAGCTTCTTGGAGCATCATATCTTAGTTGTAATTGTGTACCCGGCAAACTTACTTGAGCCTCAGATTTTTTGTTTTCATTAGATTAATCTGCTTTGTAGTAATCCCAAATTGCTTGAGTTTCATGTACAAATTGTTTAGTATCAAACATAGAATCCGATTTCTCCATGTTTCGTCCTGACAACAGCCTATCAGACATAAAGAGACGAAGGTGCTACTCAGACGGGGATACTACAGTTTCCGAGCAACTGTGATACCCTGAGACCAAGAGACGCAGCATGTGTAGTTAAATGGGGCCATTAAGTTGGAGATACTTGAGTAGCGGCATCTCAGAGTCGCCGAGACGCGGACACTATGCGAGTCGACATTTTGTGTCGCAGAGTCTCCGAGTTTCTTGGTTACATTCGTAACATTTGGTTGCGCGATATGCGGAAAAGTGTGTTATTTGAAATTCGCGGTAAAAATGTTTGCTATCTTCCCGATAAGTTATAAATATGAAACATTCAGTAGCTCAGAACATGATGCATCTGTTTCTTATCTGGTGTGTGGCGCTGGACATTTTTTGTAGCACTACTATTCCTCTCTTTCACTGTTCCTGTCACGAATGTTGCGCGGTAAGAACGATTGATGGTAAACTCCTTGTGAAGTCGAATCTCTCTAGTTATTACCTTCATGGTCTTTTCACGAGGTATAAACAGAAGAAGGCTATATATTAATTGACTCATAGAAGAAAACTGAAATTAACCTGACAGTTACCACTTGTGCTTTTATTATCGTCATAATATTTACATCTACATAAGTACTCTGCATCACAATTTATTTTGAAATGAAGTATAAAATTTCACATGCACTAGACGAGAAACAAGAAAATAGTTACTTAAGTATTTAAAAAAAATTGTTTTTGAAACTGGGTAAAAGTATAATTCAACGTCGTAAGATAGACCTAAATAGCTACGACAATTATTGTACAAATTAAAAGGAAAACCGTGGGGTGCATGGAGTAAGTAATAGTAGGAAGTAGATGTTTCTTTGAAGAAATTGCACATCAGCTTATATTATTTTGTAGTGGTACAAAATCAAGTGACTTTGGCGAACTATTCGTATCTCAGTTACCTAATGAATGTGCCAAATGTTTTCCGTTTTCAATATTACAAGTATAGTGGTAGCTTTTAAAAATTGACAGGCACAAATTTCAGGCCTGTCTGAAAGTACTGGCGGTAATAATAAAACTAGTATGACGTCACTATCACTGCTACATTAAGGAAGGAAGCTTAGAGTTTAACGTCCCATCGCCTTGGCGAAGTGGCCGAGCGGATTGAGGCGCAGTGCTCCGATGCACGAGGCCACTTCCCGTCGGAGGTTTCAATCCCTCCTCGGGCATGGATGTTTGTGCTGTCTTTAGTATACGTATCTTCATAAGTAGTTTGTAAATTTAGGGACTGATGACACCGTATTTAATTCCCGTAAGCTTAACAAACATTTTAATGTCCCATCGACAGCATGGTCATTAGAGACGGAGTTTATGCTCGGATGTTTGGATAAGGATGGGGCAGGAAATCGGCCGTGCTCTTTCAATGGAAGCATCCTGGCATTTGCCTGGAGTGATTTAGGGAAATCACGGAAAACCTAAATCAGTATGGTCGGAGGTGGATTTGAACCACCGTCATTCCGAATGTGAGTCCAGTCGCTGATAGTCACTAGATATTACATATATATACATGTGCCACACTATATATATATATATATATATATATATATATATATATTGTACTAAAGACAGCAGAGTAGTCCTACAAAAAGGCCCGGTTATGTCACCCTCAGCCCTCAACCACTGAAATTGATTTCATTTCACATCGCAAGCGATTTGGCAGTGCGGAAGACCGTAGTCGTGCCTTTGCGAATGTGATCAGATAGTCGAGTCGTAAAGCCTCCCAGTTTCCTGGCTGTGACGCGATTTGCGTGTCCCCGTGTGAATCGCGCCCGACAATAGACTTGGAGTGTCGCGTGATCGACTGACGCACGCTTGTGTTCATGCACGTATCTGACCCTGTGTAACTGGAGTCGCGATCATCCGCTTGACAACTGCCGTGTCAGCCGCTGGCAGCCGCTCGCGCGCCCATCTAAACGATCTCGTTTGTCGCTGTGAAATGTAAACCGCTAAGCCCACTGACACTCTACCCTGTAAAACGGCCGTAAACAGATCGCGTTTACGCTACCACCTCGCTTCTCGCTGCTCGCCGGCGTTGCAGAGTGGTGACGAATCAATCCTACAGGTTCTTACCGGCGCATTTAACGTCCACTACACCATCGTAGCTCACCGCGCTTCTCGCTGTGATCCTCTCCAGGCGAGGATACCAATATGGTTTGTGTTTCGTGATGCGACCATGGCCGTATGTCCTGAAACGTGAGCTGTGATTGGATCCTTCAAAGTCGCTCTGGCCGTGACGTCTTTGACAGCGCCTCGCTGCGTGCTCTACGTGAAATAGAGTGACGGTCCTTTTACTATTAATTATGTTTACTGCGAAAAGCTGGGAATGTGTTTGTGGAAAGATTCACAGATTTTAAAACTCAAGAGCGCTGTATGTAAGTGTTCCAACATTCTTCTCAAGAGAAGACTGAAAACGCCATGCTTCACCTACAGATGGATTCGATTGAACGTAAAAGCAAGACTATTGAAAACCTTAAACACGTCTGCTAATTTTGCTTTCAGAATGGAATAATAGAATGTTATAAAAAGGCATCATTCACGACCAACTTACCAACCTATCCAAGTGAGCATTTCAACGAGTACTCTTATTTTGATTCTGGAGCAAATAAATATGCGAGCAGTTTTTTGACGAATGAAAACTCGAATGTAAAGCATGACCTTCACTGAGAGGCAACCATCTAAGTGGATGTGTCAGAATTTATATATCGAATGTACCGTCAAACATCTATGGAACATGCAAGAAAATTTCATTCAACTTTTTTTGTTTCATTAATTTAAAGTTACACTTTAGGTTTGCAGTATTCGCATTCCCGTGCCTATTTCCTTTCTACCAGACAGAAATTTTTGTTTTCATTGGTTTAGTTCCTTTACAAAACCTCTTTACGTGTGGCCCTCTACAGAGAGAAGCCGCGGTGGAACAGCCGAGCGGTCTAAGGCGCCTCGCTGCGGAGCTGCGATTGCTCGCCGTCGGGGGTTCGAGTTCTCCCTAGGGCATGTGTGTGTGTGTGTGTGTGTGTGTGTGTTGTCCTTAGGTTAGTTTACCTTAGTTTAAGTAGTTTGTAGGCTACGGACTAATGACTACGCAGCTTGGTCCGGTAGATTTACTAACATTTGAACAGTGGGAAGACAGATAACGACTGCTATGAGTTACGATTTTATACATCATACGCATGCAAAACAGTACAGCCGATTCCTTCTGGACAAATTCTGGAAAGAAGTTGTAACAAAATCTGGAACATATAAATTGCAGTTTAATATTTTCTGTATCGAAATATTATGAATTATCTCGAACACAATGATCTATTGACCCAAGGTTAACGAGGATTTAGAAAATATCATTCATCCGAAACACAACTTTTTACTCACACGAAGTGATAAGTGCTATCGACAAGGGTTCGCAAATCGATTCCGTATTTCTTGATTTCCAGAAGGCTTTTGACACCGTAACTCACAAACAACTTTTAATCAAATTGCGTGGTTATGGTATATCGCCCCAAATTTGCGACTGGATAGGTGATTTCCTGTCAGAGAGTACACAGTTTGTAGTAATCGATGGTAAATCATCGACTAAAACAGAGGTGATTTTGGGCGTTCCACAGGGTAGTGTTATTGGCCCTCTCCTGTTCCTTATTTACATAAACGATTTGGCAGAAAATCTAAGTAGCTCTCTGAGGTTGTTTGCAGATGATTTCGTCATTTACCGTCTAGTAAAATCATCTTAAGATCAAAACCAACTGGAGAACGATCTGAATAAAACAACACTATAGTGTGAAAATTAGTAGAAGACTCTAAATAATGAGAAGAGTCAAGTCGTCCACATGAGAACGAAAAGAAATCCGTTAAACTATGATTACAAGATAAATAAATCAAAAGTGAACGCCATAAACTCCAAAAAATACCTAGGAATTACTATTACTTCAGACTTTGGAAAGAACACGTAGATAATGTTGTGGGAAACGAGAACCACAGACTGCTTTTTATTGGCAGAACCCTTAAAAGAAGCAACAGGACTACTAAAGAAACGGCACACACTACGCTTGTCCGTCCTTTTTTGGAGTATTGCTGACCAGTGTGGAATCCTTATCAGGTGGGTTTGACATTGAAAGAGTCCAAAAAAGGGCAGCTCGTTTCGTATTGTCATGATACAGGTGAGACAGCGTTACGGAACTGATACAGGGTCTGGGATGGGAATCATTACAACAACGGCGCTTATCACTGCGGCGTGATATACTTAACGAAACTCCAATCGCCAACATTCTCCTCCGAATGCGAAAATATATTGTTGACTCCCACTTACGTCGGTAGAAATGATCATCTGAATAAAATACGAGAAATCAGAGCACAAACGGAGAGATTCGGCTGTTCTTTTTTCCCGCGTGCTATTCGAGAATAGAATAGGAGATAAATAGTATAAAGGTGGTTCGATGGACCCTCTGCCAGGCACTTAAATGTGATTTGCAGAGTATCCCATGTAGATGTAGATGTTCTTCATACAGTAACATTGAAACAAATTCCCTATTCGCCGAGATGGAGTGGCCCAGCGGTCTTAAGGCGCCTCGCTCCAGAGGTTCGAGTCCTCTCTCGGGCATGGGGGTCTGTGTTGTCCTTAGGTTAGTTTAACTTATTTTAAGTCATTTGAAAGCCTAGGAACTAATAATCAAATACGTTAAGTCCCACAGATTAAACAAAATTCCCTATTTCAATAGCTTCAGTAGGAGTTGCGCTGTTCTTTCTTGATCTGTAACGTCCAGCAAGTATGTAATTGTACTCCTTAATGTTCAGTACGTTTTATTTTACTATAATGATAAAGAGCAGTTACGATCAATTCCGATGTCTCGACTTTCATTTAAAAGGATTTCTTAGTATTTGCTGCAGTTTCAGTATCAGATTAATCTGTTTTTACGACTCGAAGAAGTGCTTCATTTTGCGGCATTGATACTGCAGTTTCAGAATCAGATTAATCTGTTTCTGCGACTCGTAAAATGGCTTTGAGGAACTTATCTTTCGAGTGCTGCAGACCTTTCCCGGCATAGAATTTCATCAGTTGCCTGAGCTGAGGCTACACTTCATTTCCTAGAAAGAAATACGGATCTTTGATATCACTACCTGGAAAGAAGCCGCCCTCAGGTTTGTGAAGCGCAACGTTTACTACTTTATCGCACAAAAAGACGCCCTGAAAGCACCACCATCGCTTTTATCCCATGTGGCACAAAGGCAATGAATATGATTTTACCGATTACATTGCACACAGCCTGTAGAACTGTCGAAAACTAGCTTTTATTACTGAAGAACATGCAACCGGGCCAATTGGGGCATTTTTTAGCATTTATATGCTTCCCATCAATGGAACATATACAATTCAGGGAGTCCTTCTTATTGTAAAATGTATCAACTACCACAACACTGGTAGAATATGATTAACAACCACAGAAACGGTAACTGTTCCTACACTAAATTCTCCTGCTAGGAAATTAAGAAAATAATTTAAAAGTTTTCTATTACTTTCTTATATTTATCTCTGTCTTACAGCAGGGGGGAGGGGGAAGAAATAGTCAGTGAAATGCGAGAGAGTCGTTTGAATGTCTCACTCACATAATATCTCTTCTTTACATTCTAGATGATGGCGTTAAGTTTGAGTTGCTGAATTCGGTTGTAACGAAAATGCACGAGGTACCTGGTTGCTTCCATCACCACGAGTGAAATAAACACACTTAAAAGAAGTTTGACAAACCTGTTGTCTTCACAAGATGTGTCTCAAGCTCAGAAGATGGCACGCAAGGCGTTGATTTTGATCTTGAGTCTGTTAGGACAATTAAGGTATCGAGAAAATAGTCTTGGAAAACTAGTTTTGTAAAGGATGACACTTTGTTTCCTTCACGCAGAAACAAACTGCACAGTTACCGAACTGTCATTTCATTACATCTGTATGTAATTAACACTGAGAATTCATGTTGCCTTTGCGAGATTAAAATGCACTTCTATATAATGAACTGATATTTTATGAACGGCCGGCCACGGTGGCCGAAGAGACTAAGGCGCTCCAGTCACGATCTGCACGGCCACTACGGTTGGGGGTTCGAATCCCCCCTCGGGCATGGATATTTGTGCCGTCCTAGTTCGTAAGTAGTGCATAAGTAATTTGTAAGTTTAGGGACTGATGACCCCGTAGTTAAGTCCCATAGACTTTACAAACATTTGAACATTTTTTATGAACGGCCCCATCGGACAGAGGATCCGCCCGTGATGACTGCCAAAACCGGAATGACTAGACAGAGCGATCCGCCAAAACATGGCCAAAGCGTTTCGTCCTCCTTTTCCTTTTACTTTCCTATATTAATTTATACGTTTTAAATGATCTGAAACAACAGAACGGTAGTTTGTTATTGAGAAAGGACTTCTTATGAAACTCACGTTAATGTAATGAAAAATATATGCAGTGGGACGAATGAGTTTTATGAGCACGTTAATGCTGTTGTATTGGGCATTAGGTCTTGTAATTGCTAACTTTTATATGACAAATTACGAACGGTCATTTCTGGAAAAAGCTGACAAGAAACCAAGTCCATGGTTTTAGTTTGTGGATGATACATTCATCGTGTGGCCTCACGGTAAAAAAGCTTTAGATGCATTGTTTTGTTATCTGAATGGTATAAATCCAAAAATACAGTTCACTATGAAGATGGAAAATTATAGCGCAATATCCTTTTGGACATTTTAGTCATGCGACACACTCATGGAAGTTTGGAACATAAGGTTCTCAGAAAGCCACACATACGAACAGATACTTGCATAAAAACGCCAACCATCACCCACAACAAAAGAAAGACTGCATTAAAAGTTTTGTAGGCAGAACAAGAAGGATTTGTACGGCGGAATCCCTAGACGCTGAATTTCAACACCTGTTGCAGGCGTCCGAAAAGAATGTATATTCACGCAAAGAAATAGAGTTCTGCCACCAAGCAACGGTAGGACAAGGATAACAGTCAGACACAGCGATGGAAGAACACGGTTTCCCTTCCCTTTATGGGAAAAGTTACAGATCATATCGGTAAGATTTTATTAACATATTAAACCGGCTTTTAGGCAAACTAAGAAACACTCCGCTCCGTAAAGGATTAACAACCTCCTCTGTCAGCATGTGGGGTGTATAAGATCTCGGGAACTTGTGGAAAAGTATGCGTCGTAACTAAGAAGAGAATCGTCAATACAAGACTAAAAGAACATAAAAGTATTTTCCGACTTAAAAATCAACTGTGTCTAAGCACGCACTTCAATCACGAAATCATGAAGTTACGTTATGCGAAACTACAATTTTATTTACAACAACAACCTACTATCCACGTATATATATAGAGAGAGAAGTTATTGAAATATGTGAGCATAGGGACAATTTTAACAGGATGGAAGAAGTCAATAACCTTAATGGCAGGGCCGTCTTAAGCCACGAAGGGGCCTCTGGGCATTCAGTGTTTTGGGGCCCTTAAAGAAACTAAATGAATGCATCAGAATGGTGTACATTTATTTAGAGACTTAATTGGTTAAAATATTGCAAACCATATACTAATGATTAGTTCCACAAATTACTCTTTCTTTAAAATTAATGACTTCTTTAAAGATTGCCAGAATAGAAAATACACAATTTCTGGAGCGTGTCTCTTTCTATGCAGATGACTGGCACACAGCTTAGGGGGCCCTACAACACAACAGAATTTTTATTTGAATGAACTCATCAGAATGATATACATTTGTAAATGAATTTATTGGTTATTACGGTTAGAAAGACACAAATAAAAAACTAGTTATTACTGTTTTGCAAACTGGACTCACATTGCTGTTAAAGGTTTCTTTTGGGATTTCTGAAATGCAAAATCTTCTATTATGTCTTCGAAGATCAACTGTTGAAGGACGACACTTTCTATGCACACGACTGACAAATTAGTAAGTCGTCCCTGTAGCATAGTCGTTCATAATTCATTTTTTATTCTTTTTAACTGGAAAAATGAATGCTCTCCACTGCAAATAGTTACCATTAGACAAAGAAATATCCAGGTAGCAACTTCTACATTCAGAAAGATTTCTTCTATTTTATCTCCTTTTATTAAAAAATGTAAGGATGATGATTTAGGTCTGGAGAGTCATTTTCATTGTTTTTCGATATTGTTTTAAATGAAAACATTGATATGAGCTCATCAGTATTAACTTCTGCATGATAAAATTCTGCAAATTCTTCGTTCCTGTTTCTCAACTGTTCAGAATCAATTTGTTTCAACTGAGAAAGGAAACTAAAATGTATGCTGAACATCTCTTCAAACTAGAATTCAATGTGTCAATTATAGGCAGAAAAAGTTCTAAACGAAATTTTCCTTCTTCACAGGACAGTCTCTGACGAATCTTCGGAAAAAGTTACATGCTTGCTGCAAATTCTCGTCCTTTGGGATTTACTCTTACAATCAGCACCTGGATTTTTCTCTTTAGCTGAAGATTCATACCGATATAATCTACTGCATGCAGAACTGATGAAATCGGAAACAGATGGAAAATGTTTTGTTGCAACGCCTATTGTGACGGTACTATTTTGTAAAGTTAAATCTGCGTTGTTGATACTTCTCAAAAGGTCATCCAATATCTCCGTTAGAAGAATGTTCTCGAGTTTTTTCTTGCAAAGACTTTGAGCTTCACTTCTTGTTTCCACTATCTGATCAGTCTTGCTACTAATTGACTTTAAAGCTTCAAAAATATCATTGTAGCCATTATGCAAAGCGTCAGCACGAGTAGACCATCTGGTTTCAGAGAGGGACTTCAGAACTTTATTAGCACCTAAACACTCTTTCAAAACTTTCCATCGATTGTTCAAAGCAGTGAATTTATTCATTCTATGTGTAGACTCAGAAAGGTCACGTTCTATGTAATACTTTTAAGTATAAAATTTTTAATAATTTGTGGTATATCATGTAACGGATTTTAGAGCAAATGCTCTAAAATATATGAGTTAAATGAGAACGCCTGTTTTCATTTAGTAGAAGAAAGTGTGTTGAACCAGTAACCACTTCTCTCCCTAGTCAATCAGGAAGAAGTCTAGCATGTCCAGGAGCAACATGGAACGTGGGAACTGAGTAGCAGGTCTCATGCACAGCAAAGAAGACCTTACAAAAATTTATTATCAGTCAAATACGTAATTTCAGTGGATTAAATAGAATTACATCAAGTATCCATTAGTGGTAACACGGCAAGCCACCTGAACACCTACTAAATTTAGTGCATGTGTGGCTCATGGTACAAAAATAGCAAATTCACATTTTTATTCATTCTTGCCCTAAGATCTGAATACTTTCCAGCTATATTTGCTGAATTATCATAGCTCTGTCCGTGGCAATCTTTTATTGAAATGTCAAAGCTATCTAAAAACTTCATAAATTACACTTTAAGTCCTATGCTCCTCTCCTCCATAGGCAAAAATTGCTGAAATCTCTCAACAGGCTTGGCATCTTTTACGTAACTGGTCAACATGGGAGAGATCTGTCGAGGAATCCGCGCTTAGTGAATACTATTTGGCTGCTTTTAATTCGTTGAAAATCGTCGTTAACACTTGTACCGTTACCTGGTCGTAGATCGATGGTTCTCGATGTTGAAGATCGTTGCTCTTGGTAGCGGCTGGCTGAAACCTCAGGACGAAAACTGGTTCAGTACAAATGATGAAGGAAACACACAGAACTGCAGTTCTTTGGCACTTTTAATGACTCATAAATGCCCAGTTGTCCCTATTTATGGGCAGTTTACAAGTCTCGTTAATGACACTTAATTGGAGCAGATAAACACGTTCCACATGTCAATAACACGATTAACAACTTTGTCAAACGTTTAAATGTATGTAGTAAATGCATTGACTAATTAAAGAAAAATATATTGTGAACAGGGTAGGTATATCAAAAATGTTCAAATGTATGTAAATCTATCGGACCAAACTGCGTGGTCATCAGTCCGTAGCTTACAAACTACTTAAACCTAGTTAAACTAACCTAAGTACAACACACACACCCATGTCCCAGGGAGGACTCGAAACTCCACGGCGAGCAACCGCGCGCTCTGCAGCGAGACGCTTTAGACCGCTCGGCTACTCCACCACGGCAAGGTATATCGTATATGTCAATGACACATATTTGGGCAGTTTAAATACTACCCCCTGTTAGTGTAGTACAACGTCTAATTAGAGCACGCGCAGGTAACAAAACCTAATTTACATCCAATGGCCACAAACATTTTGTAAATGCGTTAATAAAAATTGATGGAAATGTTCCTGTACCAAATTACTATATTTCATTAAATGCAGCAGTTCTTGTGTTAAATAAATTATTAATTTTCAAATTCGGAGCAATAAGGGAAGATTACCATGAACAGACGAATGCTGCAGATTTTCAAGTCATTTATTTTTATTTTTTTACTACCTGATTGAGGCACACTCATATAACTGTTACACATCGACGTAACAAATATATATATCAGGTGCCCAGAACATAAGCTGACACAAAACGTGCCGAGAGACTCCACTGTTTCTGTTGGTGTTGTTGTTGTTGACATTTACTGTGAAAAACCAGCAATAATACATAGGGGGAAAGATGTAATGCCATATTGGCTAAATGTTCATAATTTTCAATGTGACCAGGAAATCACAATGATATGCAGTGAAACCTCGTTTAAACGTTTTTGTAGGGGGATGCTAAAATAAACGTGAGATTAATGCTAAAATGAAACTTTCAGTATTGTGCTTGAAATAGGGTTATTAGCTGCATGCTTTTGTCAAAAGCAAGTCTGTAGACATTATTCCACATCTGAAATCCTCACCGTTTTGCCCGTTTTTCAAAGCAAGGATAGTAGTTACGGTAGAGTATGAGATTATGAGACCCTTTGCGTTGCTCACTAAGATTTCTTTTGCACCTCCTAAATTACGTTGCACGGAATGACATCATCTTTCAATGTTTTATGAACTGTTCATTTTCACGTTTGAATATTGGAAACCACTGTACTCTAAAATTTGAGTTCACCCATTACAAAAAGACTCCTAGTTCCAATAACTCTCTCTACCATCAGATGGCACTGCTCTGTACACTGTAGAGATGGTTCGTTCGCGAACGAACGAGTCCAAAGGAACAACAGTGAATGAGAGGACCAAGGAACTGGTTACAAGGAATGTTCACTTGGGCGGTCCCGGTCTCGTTGCCGTTCCCGTTCTAGCTGCTGGGTGGCCACGCGGCCATTACCTTTTCGGTCGAACGTTGCAGTTCCAACTCAGTATCGAGCTGTCGATTTTTTTCTTCTTTTTGACCACGGTGAAGCAGCTTGCTCATTGTTATGGAAGAAACAGTAATTTATACCGGTGTTCCATTGATTGAAGGGAATTAAATTTTGTAAAATGTGTAAAACGGAGTTGGTGAGTACAGAGCCAATGCTACTTCTTTGCAATTCCGACTGTTATGAAAAGAATAGACACTGCCAACTGGAGGAAAAAGGAACGCTTCCAAAAAAGAAACGATAATCAGTGAGCTAGGTTCCAAAAATGAACGCGTTTGCCCGTCTCTAGTGTACAGCACTGTGTGATTGCTGGACCCCATCCCATTACACTCTGCGGCGCTCATGCATTCCCACATGCTGCTACTGAGAACGGTGCAGCTGCTGTATTGTTGTCGACAACTTTGATGCCGCCGCTACTGTGGCTGTCTCGTGACGTAGGCACCTACCTGCGTCTTGGCCGGTCAACAGCAGCACCGTGTGACGTCCTGTGAAAGTCCCTATTGGATACAATGTTTCGCCAAGTTATGTCTGGAACAGACGGCCACAAAGTCTACTACAACAGTGCCGCTGTGTGTTCTGTAGCTAAGGCCCGCAATAATAACTACGATTTTGCACGCACACGGCAAACCAAATTACTTGTCACAACATATATGACACATTTAGAGAAAATTCTGATTCTTTATAATGAATAAGTGCAACAAAAATTCACTTGCCTAGGAGAAAGGGACGAGTTTCTCGTGGCCCCCATCAGGCAGGGGGACCTGGACCTGTGCCCCTTGTGCCCCTATGGTACAGACGGTAGTGCTTAATGGCATACAGAATGTGGCTCTTCAGAATATGTAGTTGTGGTTCTTTTATATTTGACTAGTGGCAATCGATAGTTACATTTTTTCTTTGACAAAGATTATCTCTGTTGATCACGTGAAAACCTGACCACGCCAAGTTTAGATGGTATTTATACCGCTCTTCGACATCCGATTCGTCAGTCGGCAAGACTCGCAGCGAAAGGATCACGTGACGACGGCCATACAACCCAGAAGAACCATCAACATTATCTAATTTTGTCCAGAGATGAAATAAATATTGGTGCCTAGTGTCATAAATAGAACACAGGTGCTGTCAACATTAATTTATTTTCATCTGTAACTGAACAGTCTATACCCAGTTGGCGTTCAGGTCCATTACAGTTTCTACTTGTCAGTTTTACACAGTCGTTTACCACAACACAATAGAGTACAGTATTCTCCACTACTGCTACTACTAGTCCATATAGACGGAGATTGTAGGTCGGTTGACAGATATTGGCTCTTCCGTGAAGGTGGCCGAGAGTCTGCCTATAGACGCCTGGCGCAGGCCTTAAATGGGTGTGACGTAGTTCTGGTGGCTGGTGCGGAGGCCGCTGTCGCTTAGGCTGTGTTTATAGCCCGCGGTTGCTCCGCGGCGGAGCAACCGCTGTGATTTTGTGGAGGCTCTGCTCATCACTCAAGCAACAGGCAGTTCAGCCGCAGTGGAAGAGAGGAGGGGCCGCCGCGCCTATAAACAGGTCCCACGCTGCCTTACGAGAAACAGTGCACTGCCAAACCGCCGCCATTTTTCCGCCGCGGAGGAACCGCCGGCTATAAACACAGCCTTTTCCACGCCTAGGATCGCTCAGGTGGAGCCCTCTGCTCGATTGAGTGTTCAAACTTATCATACTGAGTACTGGCGTGTACTTCTCTGGCTTGGCGTCACGGTCTGCCACCTGCCTGGCAGGCAACCTGTGGAGCGGTACTGTAGACAGGGCGTCGATTCGCCAGGCGCTGTCTCTTATGGTTGTGGTACCCCTCCCATCTTAGGGAACCAGGCTCCTGAGTCCACTCTAAAGGGTGCACACCGGAAATGCGACGAGGGTGTCGGAGTCCGCTTGTGCCTCGCCCCTCCAGAGGTGTCTGAAGCCAGCAACAGTGGAGTAGAGGGGCGATGCTCGCCAGACCTTGGCAGGGAAATCATTGGAGGGGGGGGGGATACGGCTGGATGCCGCGGCGATGGGTTCGTGTCCACATCGGGTGCCTCGTGTAGCAGCGTCAGAGACGATGTTGAACTACCGACTCCAGTGCTGACGCCATGGATGGCTCTGCAGAAGGTCCAGAGGCGCCGGCCGTGCGCTGGTCCAGAAAAAAAGAGCCAACATCAGGCATGCCGAGCAGCAGTGGGAGGAGATCTAGTGGGGAATCTGAGAAGATTGGAGATGGAGGAGGTGGAATCGAGGGAGGGACTGGTAATTGCTGTGGATGGATTTGGTTCAGATGGCGAACCACCAATCGGTTCGGCAGCTGTACTGAGAACAGCTTGTGGCCTTGTTGACAGTCGATGGCTACCCGAATCCAGGGTCATTGGCGTCTGAACCCGCAGGCCCAGATGCGGCATTGTCACGGTGTCGGCGATGGATGTGGTTCTGGAACCGTCAGATGTAACAGAGTCCGTTGTTGGCGCTCATGCAGGAGTTCCGCTGGGGACTTGTCACCTATGTGGGTCGACCTGTAGGAACTCAGGAACAGGGTAGGGCGTCATCAGTGGAATTAGTCTCAAGGTACTTAAGCATTTCGGACTTGAAGGTAGGAACAAGACGTTCAGCTTTGCCGTTGGATTGGGGGTGAAAGGGAGGGGTGGGAAGGTGTTGGATACCGTTATGTTGGCAGTAACGCTGGAAATGACTGCTCCGAAATTGAGGACCATTATCTGTGACTATTGTTCACGCGAGACCTTCAGTGGCGAAGATTTTGGAGGGCATCTTGACAGTGGCGTCGGCAGTGATGGAGTTACATTTCACTGTGTAAGAGTAAAAAGAATATGCGTCCTTGACCACCAGCCATCGAGCACCTGATTCGGGCTTCTACGCAGTGCATCTCACTGCTCCCAGCCCCCCGCCAGTAGACATGGTGGTGACCCAATGCCTTCGTCCTGGAGATGCCCCAATGTCCGTGGCGAAGCAGGGTGTGGATGTGTGGGCGGAGGGAAGCAGGGACTGCTACTCGGGGTCGTGGTTGTTGGTCCACGCGTAACAACACACCCTCCACCGGCCTTAGTTCATGGCGGATGTTGAGGAATTGGCGGAGCGGGCCCCGGTGCGGGACGGCAGGCGCTGCGGCCATCCCTGGCGAACGTAGGCTGGCACTTGGCGAAGGACGTCATCAGCGGCGGTGGCCTTCGCTACCTGGGCGCTGGTCACTGGGAACGAGTGAAGAATGCCTTCAAGTTCCTCGTCAACCTGAAACAAGCAGTTCCTGAGCATCGAATTCCGGCTCGAGCCCCGCAAGTAACCTGGAGAGAGCGTCCGCGTTGGAGTAGAGTGCCGTTGCTTTATCGTGGAGCGTGAAGCTGTAGCGCGAAATGAACAACGCCCATCACTGAAGTCTGTGCGACGTATTTATAGAGATGGGGGAAGCAGAATGAAATCATGCCCCGAGGGGTTGGCGGTCAGTGATCATGTGAAATTTAACACCATAAAGGAAGACATGAAATTTCGTGAGCGCAAACACAATTGCCAATGCCCCCTTTTCAATCTGCGAGTATCTGGACTGCGCAGGTGTGAGAGTCTTAGATGCTAGGCAAGCGGCTGTTCCCTGCCGTAGGTGTTTCTGTGGGTGAGTGCGGCCCCGACGCAGCTCAGGCGAGGACTATGTGGTACCGACTGCGGTAATACGCCGTCAGCAACGTGCACATGCTCTCGAAAGTTAGATCTATCGATTCTTTGAGAGGCTCGAGTTTACGGAGAAGGGCATAGATCTTCGGACTCTTCCAAGAGAGGAACAGAGATTTGACAGTGACGGGATCCGTTAGCTTGGCAGCCGCGAAATGTTGTCGCAGGCGTTTTTCGTACTATTCCCACTTTGCTATGTCCTCATTATAGGATGTAAACGAAGCCGGCATCACCGCTGGTGGTGCTTAACCACCTTCTGCAAGAGTTGTTGCGTCTGGCGCTGCGTGGCAGAGACTAAGTCGTGTATGACGGTTGTCTGGTGCGCCTGAGGTTGTTGGAACATGGCTGTTCAGCTGACGCCATGGTGGAACTTCGCTCGGGTCGGCCATCCTCGTCGCCACTCTTTCTGTGTTATAAACAGAACACAGACGCTGTCAACATAAATTTATTTTCTTCCGTAACTGAACAGCCTATCCCTACTTGGCGTTCAGGTCCATTACTATTCCTACTTGTCAGTTGTACTCAGTCGGTTACCACAACACAATACAGTACAGTACACTCCACTCCACTACTGCTACTACAAGTACAAGTAGCCGGAGGTCGGCTCTTCCACGACGGCGGATGAGAGACTGCCTGTAGACGCCTGCCAGACGTCTTAAATGGGTGTGACGCAGTTCTGGCGGCTGGCGCGGAGAGGGTTGTCGCTTAGCCACGCATAGGATCGCTCGGGTGGTGCTGTCTGCTTGATCGAGTTTTCCGACTTCTCTTATTGAGTACTGACGAGTACGTCTCTGGCTCGGCATCGCGGTCTGGCGCCTGCCGTGCTGGCAACCTGTGCAGCGGTACTGTCGGTTGGGCGGCCGGTACGGCAGGCGCTGTGTTTTGTGGTTGTGGCCCTAGCCTCCATTTCCAGTGACTAATCATACCAAAATACTAGAATTTTAGTCGGTACCGAATTAATCACCTGTTATTCGTACTATAATCCAGCAAAAAAACCGATCTACTTGAATAACGTTCCTCCTGATAGGCATGTATCCCAAATAACGTACCTGTTCTACGGGTCATCTAATCACTTCGCAGTCAAAGTGTATCCAATAGAGACCACTTAATTAAACTGTTCTTTATAACATTTATTCGAGATGGAAACTAACACCACGATATTGCAATAAAAGGAAACACGTTATTAAGATCTTAACGTTTGTAAACTCCATTTTTTTACAATAAATGACACAAATTAAAAGTATGACCACACCCATTAGAATTTCACCTGACAAACCCTATAATAAAACATTCAGTAATTCTTGGTCAATATTTAATACAACAACAGATTTAACAACATTATCGGAATTACTAAAGTTATATAATAATTCGAAAAACTTTTTGTCTCTGAATTGTTTTCCCACAACTGCGTCGTTCGTGTAGTGATAGGGTTTGAGTTAAACAAAACAGTTGTCGAATTAGCCAGATAATTAAAACTCGACTAACAACAGCAAATGATCTATGGAAACTTCAGTATTAGCTGCTTATGACCAACAAGTACTGTGTACTTATAACTGCCGGCTCCCTATGTGGAACTGAGTACAGAAAATGTCCAGTAATTCACAAGAGCAGCTCGTCCTCCGTAAACAGAGCGCTATATTCCTCGTGCAGTAACCTTAATTAGCTACTGATTTATCGTAGGGGGGAGCGAGACATGTTGTGACAAATTTCGGATTTTATTTTTTACAGTTCTTGTTTTAATTTGGAAAATCATGATATTATACTTCACTTAGTTGTGCACTTTTGTATGGTATTGACGCTTTAATTAACCACATATATCGCTCGAAATGAAAATATTTGTTTATTGCTGCACAGTGTATCAATGTTCCCCACATGCGGTAAAGTTGATACTAACGAGAGGCAAGTTGATATATGTGTATAAATAATAAGCTACTAGACAATAAGGTAGCAAATAATGACTCAATAGACAATCGAAAAAAAAATTAAACAGAATATAGTACGAATGCAAAGTAAGACATATTATTAACTTATTTTAAACACACAGATAATTAGACTGTGTCCATAACCAACTCAGAATCAGTGATTACAAAGTCAGGTGTACAATTAATACAGGTGTACATGTTACACTCTTTACCACATTCTATATAGGCGCATTTTTTGCAATAAATGAACTGTATCCAGCCCTAACCGGGCTTGCATTCGGAGAATAGCTTTAAACATATGAGACACAAGGCGTCGTTCTCTCACTGAGACTCTGATTCAGCCTTCATTTTCTTTTTTGGGACGCATTTCTTTTTCTTCACATTGTTCTTCTAATTTTTTGGCGTTTTATGACATGTTACCATTTCAGCCTCCTTTTTTTGTTCCTTTCTTTCTTTTGGCTTCCTCTTCCAGTCTCTCCTTTACTGGTGTGCTAGTAAGGATAGCAGTTTTTAAAGGTTTATTCCCTTTTTTGATTATGTTTTCGCTCTCCAGCTTCAGGCTAGGGGCGGATGTCTTGAGGGCTTACAGTAAATACACCTAGAGAAACATCCTTACTTGTAGATGGAGTTGTAGTCTCAGTTCGGTTCACTTGGGACTGTAGACCATCAGCGTTGCTTAGAAGTCTTGACAGTGCTGTCTTGTGAAGTCATCTCTCTATCCGTAACTGCGCTGGACAAGAAGTCATCATAAGTAAACACTTTTTTGTTGTATATAATATTTGTAGGATTCACTGCTCTAGGGAGTGCCATCTTTACTATGCCAGGAATTCCATAGATTGTTATAGTTTTCTCTGGATTGTTGATCACCCAGTCGTCGACTGAAGCGAAGTAAAATTTCTTGAAAGGTCCATAAACTGACCTGTCAAGCGGTTGTAGGCGGTGAGAAGTGTCTGGGGGTAACTACAACAACATTCAATAGATAAATCTGATTCATGCTTATCCAAAACCAACAAGCAGGGATTGCCATTGGTACATCTTACGTGGCCGTGAAAACGTTTAATGAACTTCAAAAACGATTCAGATGTGATCCATCCAGATGGGTAGGATGTTCCAATACAGCCTGGTGGTCCGTTGATGATGAAGTAAGTGATCCTTCAAGAATAATCTTGGGAATACGAATATCGGAGGAACTGATTTGCCGATGGAACTGACAGCCAATACCACAGTGACAGTCTGCCCCCTTTCTGCTGACGTAGCGTTCCCTACTTGACGTACTCCTTTCAGAGCAACAAATTTGTTTGGTCTCTGAAGTACTCTTCCAATTGTCAAAAAATAGATCAACATTGGCTTTATTAAAACTGGTAGCGCGACTAAGGCTCGTAGGCTCAGGCTCCCGTTTCCTAAATAAGCTAAACCAGTCCTTTTTAGCCATTTTATGGTTAATCCCTGAATTAGGTAATGTAAAGATATTCCTATTAGCCACAGCAAGTCCGTAAGCTAAAACTTTCATGTTTTGCGGTGTAAGTCCGTAGTACATTTTAGTAGAGCGTATTATATACTCTTTGAGTTAAGATTCTAATTGGTCTGAAAAAAATTTTCTTGGATTGGCATACCACATTGCCACGGTTTGACCTTGCGAGTCATCCTTTATATATATATATATATATATATATATATATATATATATATATATATATATATATATATATATATATATATATAAATGTGCGCCTCGGTTGCACAGTGGTAGAGTGCCAGACTACAAATCCAAAGGTCGATCCCCGCCAGGTCCTAGGATTTTTTTCTGTCACTTTCCACTTCTTTCACCTCTGGCAGTACTGCTACTGTGAAAAATACCGAGTAGCACCGTGGTTCGGAACCCACGTTAAACTGTAGGTCCCCCTATAACTGGCTGGGTAAGTCAGTTCGAAGGTCGGAGGAAGGCAACGGCATACCACCTCCAAACAGGACCATGCCTAGTAAAGCACTGTGGTGTTCAAACCAATCTTCGGATTGTTGACTGCTTTACCTTTTTTTATCGAAATAATGTCATTTTGTCGATCTCGAAGGCTATAGCTGCTTCCCGTAAACAATCGGTTGTGGTCCTGACGGCTTCATAGGCTTTTTCACAGCTCTCATCCGGGACTTTCCCTCGATCCGTCTCCTTGGTATAATTCCGCACCACGTTTCCGTAAGGAAAGAAAAAACACTAATTTTTGAGGTACGTTGATACACTGTATTAATTTGCCCCAGATACGCGTATCAAGTTTCTTCCATTGAATAACTGCCTCTTAAGTCAAACTAAACTCTAAAATATAAAGTCTAGAAAGATGAAACTAACATGAAATTCTTACCAAGAAATAAGCGTTTTAACGGTGCCAACACTAAAATTCCTGGAGAATATCCTCTTGCTGGTATGCCAACTCAAACACACTAGCCAGCAATTACTTTCTACTCATGAAAACACGATTTCAACAATAAAAACGCGTAGAGTAGTCTGCTGACAGCTGGACGCCGTGTGGCACTGCGTTGTGGTAAACAACAGCCTCCGCTCACTCGTGTCCGCCCTGCGCATGCGTGGTAACTCACAGTCCCAGCTGCATCAACTTGCCCCCCTCTCCCCTATTTGATTAACAAATTTATTCTAATTGACATATGGTGTAAGTAAACGGAACATTTTTGCTGCCCCACTGTCTAACATAGATCTTGCGTTGTCTGATGAATTCAAACTATACTTATTGCGTTGTTAAATGAGCTACTTATTTCTTGGCGCAAGACATGCCCCCAGACAGTAGTCTTGTGTAGTTCGCGAACGAACTAGTTAGGAAGAGCGCTCCCACAGGCGAATTACGCGAACTAGTTCGCAGATCCCTCGCCTCTTAGTTCGTCCGCTCCTTTTCCGAAGACTGACGGGGAACAGCAAGAGGACGCGAGAGCGCGCAGAATTGCGCTATTCTCTTCTGCCAGTTACCGTCATTTCGAGCTGAGATGCAGCTCAGCTGCAGTTTCATAGACATTACCCAAATATATGGGTAATAGCACACGCTTGGGCAACACTGATCATTATATAAAAATGCTGTCATAACAAAAGAAAGAGTTCTTTTAGTAGCGGTAGCAAAAGCCAAAACGAGAGGAAGAACTAAAAAGAGCGACCTACTTCGCGGCCGAGCTGCGAACTAAAAGGAGAGCTACAGAAGTAAAATATGCGCGATCGGTCGCGAACTAAAATAAGTGCAATCGGTCGCGGACTAAAACATGCGTTACCGGTCGTGAACTATTACGCCAAATGTATCTCGCTTCTTAGTTCGTTGGAGTCTTTTCCGATGACCGACGGGCAATAGCGATAGGGCGCGCAGTAGAATTAAAAAACACGTGTTCGCCTTCTGCTGATGAGAGCCATTTCGAGGTGAGCGTCTGCCTGCTAGAGTACATAGTTCAGTGCTACAAAATTTCTGTTTTGAAGTATTCTGCACTCTGCAATATCTGACTAATAAATTCCATAATGCCAAGATATAGAGATAACTCTAAGCTTAAACGCGAGAAATTATTCACAAACTGTTTCTTTTGCTTTGCGTGATATCGTTAGCGGCTCAAGCAACAAGCGCATGAAGCAGCTAGGTAGGGGAACTTATCCTTCCACCTGCATGCGCAGACCACGCCGCTCAGCCGTCACTGGGAGCGGACGAACTAAAAGAACAAACTAGTTCGCGACAGAGCCGCGAACTAAAGTGAGCGCTCCCAATCGCGAACTATTATGCGCAAGTCTACTTATCACCATATCCCGTGCTGTCGCGTAAACTAAGATATTCCAGCACTACCCAGTTAACCAGTTTTAACAGCAGAGACGTGCTTCTTGCACGTAATGGCTGGCAAGCACACAGTCGCTACCTGGTCACGATATTAACTTCCCTTTAGTTTTCATATCATGATCTATTCTGTTTTTCTTTATTCTTCCCTATAACCACCTTAGCCCTTGAAGGAAGTGTCCTATTTTAAGAACAAACACCGATGCGATACCAGCGGTGAGGTCTTAAAAAACTGTAACCTCAATCGTGGTTGAGTCTGCCAGATTCGTCGACGAGTTTAGACGGTTTGGCCTGCAGCCTCACAGGCAGCTGTATACACGACTAGCGTCTGCAACCGTCGGAACCGCTAGACCACTGTGTTGATCCACCACATTATAAACCCAAGCATTAAACCAAAGCCCCAGCCTCCTCTCCTCGACACGTGTTTCTCCCTCCTGCTTATTTATTTCTATCTGACCTTTTTCTCGCGCAGAAGTGGTAGTTTTGTCCAGATAGTTGCCAAAGCACTTGACAATAGTGCTTCAGATCACGAAATGTGAATCTCGTTAATTCCAAAATGATTTACAAGAGAGAATCCTGATTGAGATGTGTTAAGATAGCCTATGAGGTTACTCAAACCCCTACTGCACCTTAAATGAGGTGCAAGTCAACCCTTTTATGCTGTTACCACCAGAAGGGCAGCTAACGTCCAGTAACGTTTAATGAGGAGATTAATTATACGTGTTTTACGTATCGAGTAACTACGAATTATATCACTTTTTCCTTATTTGTTTTGCTATCAAGCTGATAATAACGACTGATTTCTTGTAAGTAGTAGAAGCTGCTCTTTACCTTGACGGTAGTACGTTTGGTTTCAAGACCATAAGCTAGCAACTCTATTTTGAAACAAAACTGCAAGCCATAATTTTTTCCTCTCGTGGTTTTGTGAAGCATAGTACTAGACATTAGATGGCTACGGCCCAACACGAGCAATAAAGTCGTAAAAATCGATTAGCGCCTGCAAGCCACCAAAACTACAGAGTGCTGTTTCACCTGCCCGATTGAAAAACGAAAGGACTGATATGTTTACAGTTTCCATTTACCTTCCTTCCATCCTTCTTCGCACTACTTCTTACCTTCAGTAATCCGTGTGACAATGTTTACTTTGACTGAATCCCATCAGAAGGTGGCCACTGTGAGATTACCGTCCACTTGGTCATAAAATATAAGACCTAAATAGCATTAAATAAACTGCAGACATTGTCCATGCCAATGCACAAAATGTTATACTTTATCTTTCATTTAATGGTAGCAGTATATGTATTAAGTAAGATAACATTTATTGTGGAAGCAACATTTATAGTTAGGCCATGGGCAGAATTTTCTCATGTTGGCGAGCGCTGTGGGCTTGAGGCAGAGGAGAGGCCAGTAGGTAGTGGTTTTTCCCGGATTAGGGAAGTCCAGGCTAAGTCCTACCAGGGGGAGTGCTGGACAATGGGAGCTACCGGCCGAGGTGCAGCGTCCAGCGCAGTATAAAATTTTCAAACATTACTTGAATTTGTAGCAATAATACGTACTGAGGAACCTCTATGGGCTCACTGATAACATGATGCTTAATAAATAATTTAATGTACGATAAATTGGTAATTTGAACTGGAACTCAGGCATGCAGCAAACATTAAATAAATATGTACCGATTTTGCATGTTAATATTTATACAACTGTGGTACAAAGACGAGCGTGGGCTCACATTATTCATTCTGTCTATGTGCATCTGCTAATATGAATATATTTTACGAGAGGTGTTGATCTGATGCAGAAAACGCATTTTAATTATGAGAAAATTAACATTCCAGTAGCTACCATATTTATATCCAAGACAATTACACAGATAGCATCGCAATTTTTGCATATAAAGTTATTTCAACAATTATTTCCTATGATATATCTGTAAATAGTATGTAATTTTTATGTTAAATGTTCATTTAAATAGAATACCAATTGTATGTGCAGGTATACAATTTAAATTACTTATGCAAGTATTTGTATGTTCATGTAAGTGTATAAGCAAATATTATTTCATGTATTTCATAACTATTGCAATTTTAAAACAAATGTTAGAAATGTATGTGGCTGAACTCTATGCATCTTGGCTAGGCTTTGGGCAGTTCAGGCTGGGAATTTGATGATGTAGGGGTAAAACCAGTTAGCGCACATAAAATGGCCCACGCGGCCTTTGTACGGGGCAGTCGGAGAGTAGCTTACCTGCGTGGGGGCTGCGTCGGTCTGTGCCTCGAGTTGGCACTGTGTTTGTTTGTGCACACGAGTCAGTGTTCCGAGCACTTGGCCGCTACGACAGCAGTATTTATATTGATTCAGTGTGTGTTTATGTGTGTCCGAGGCGGGTCACAACATCAGTCAGTGCAACGATTTCACCGTGTGTAAGTTTATCGAGGTGGAAGACTTTTGTAGCTGCAATAAGAAGAAGGAGTGCATGTAATTACTTGGAGGTAGCTTGCTGAATAGCGTATTGAATTGAAGTACATACTGAGATATTAGTTCAGCGGAAAGTTACCGTGTGAATTTGTGTCTTGAAGCAGTGCTAATTGTGGAGAGACGAAGTGAATAATAGAAGCACTTTGGTTTTGATAGCGTCAAGACATTAAAACAGTCAGTGACAAATAACATTTTATTTATGGGGACTCACGAGCTATGAACAGTGTTAAATTAAATGTGCCAGAGGCCAGAGGCATCAACCATCAGGGATTAATGAATTAAAAATAAACCGAACTACATCATTTGAACTGAAATAGTGTTGATGTTTTGATTTACACACCCTCAACTTTCAGAACTTTGAATATTTTATTTATTTTTTGTATATGCGGGGAAAAGGCAGGAACTGTGCACAATCATACCCCTAGGCTAAATTACAGACAGTACAGCAGTATGTTTATGTTTTAACGTGTGCAGTTTTCGAAGACGAGATTTTATTGTGCAGTTGTGCTGCAATTTGTTTCGTTTGTCGTTCTGTATTTAATCTTATTGCGCTTTCCCCTCGCCCCACATAATACGTAACAAATCAGTCACATAAAGGTGCTTATTGGTTCTGCGCTGACCTAGAAGTAGCATGCGAAGGTGAGAGAAACCTCTAGTAGGGCCGCCGAAAACCGTCAACTACAAAATGTCTTGTGTGCAGTAGTAATGCTTTAGTTGTTGAACCAATAAACCAAAAATGGCGTCACACGAGCTTAGGTTTTCAAGTAAAGCAGTAAGTACCTTGTACAATTGTCAGCTGTGAATTGCTGTGCGTTACTCTGTTGCAAACGAGAGAATTTAACGTCTTTTTTTCCCTTTTATCATTTGCTTCACTCAATACGTCTAACTGTACATGAATCCTCGCTGCCATGCGCGGCATGCGAGTAGCCACTTCCCGCCGAGCCGACGACTTTCGGAATGTTTAATATTCGCGGAGCTGGCGCGAGTTGATTGGGCTGTGGTGTTGCTTCTGTATTGCAAGTATCACACGTCTCCTGCCTGATATCAACAGAACCCTCTCTGCATTTTAGGTTTTGGACCAATTTAGGTAGTAACTCTAAAAGTGGACCTTTGCGATCGTTTTTTGAAAGCTCGAAATTTAAATAAAAATAACAGCTTAACCATTCACCTGACACAAACTTGAATAACCGAATTTGTAGAGGAGAAAATTCTCTACAACTTTGCTCTCTTGTGTATTTTTCATATCTCGTATCGTTTCAGAGATATTTGCAAAAATAACGGCGATTTTGTGATGTATGTCCGTCTGTCTGTCTGTCCGTAACGTGTTCCCCGTTTTTAAGACGAACTGTTCAACCGATCAATACCAAATTTTACAGACATAATTGTTGGCTACCAGAGACCAGAACTTCGCTTTTTCAAATATTTCTGACAAGAAATACGTTAGTAATACCAAAAAAGACCGTTCGTAATGTAATTTTAGTTGCATATAAACCGTTCACCTGACGCTAAAATTGAATAACCGAATTTGTAGAGGAGAAGATTCTCTACAGCTTTGTTCCCTTATGGTTTTTTTTTCATATATCGTATCGTTTGAGAGATATTTGCAAAAATAACAGAGTTTTGACACCCTCCACTGAATTAACGAAAACCAGCCGTTCGCAGATGTCACGTGACATTCCTCGCCCAGAACTTTCTCTGAAATAAGATATCTTGCGTTGCGTATTTGATGATTTTCTTAATTTAACTTACACGTTGTCATTTCAAAGAAATGGCCCACTGAAGAGTTAACAAAACCACGAAGTTCTTCGTACGATAAATGATAATCTACTGTCTACAAATTCCATATTAGCGCAAATTAACAACGGCCATCAATAGTACGGAATTAAAGAATGCGACTTCTAAGTGTTGGTTGTAGCGTAGTGGGCAATGCGTTAGGTTGTGACGCTAAAGGTCAGTGGTTCGAAACCCGCCACTACGTAATTTTTTATTCTTTAAATTATTGTTTTGGTCCACAATGTTTGAAAAACTTATAAAACTACAAATCCAAAGTGGGCTGTAAAACACGTCAGTGCGATTTTTTTTTTGGTTTCAGTTACACTTATGAAAATACGATTGGCTTATTTTTTCTTGTATTACTATTAATTCTGTAATATAAATAAAAAATTCAGAAATGTTTTGTAGCTGTTCACATAAGAAAAACTCTCCTAAATGACAGTCTAAATTCATGGAATGAGTCCATTACCACCTATTTTTTATGTATATAAAATTCGATGAGTCATTACAGTGTGCCGCGGTGGAGCGTCCGAGCGCATTGAGGCACTATGCTACGATGCGCGAGGCCGTTCCCCGTCGGGAGTTCGATCTCCCCTCGGGCATGGCTGTGTGTGCCGTGTTTAGTATAAGCTAGTTCATAATAAGTTTCTGACTTTAGGGTCTAGTGACCCCGTAGTTAAGTCCCATAAGCTCTACAAACATTTGAACATTTCACTACAGTGTGAGAACAATAGTAATAAAGTAACAAATCAATTAATTGTTAATTGGCTCGAAGTAAAAGGCAGTGAACAAGTTTTGGTCACAAAATAATAATAATAATAAAAATAAAATAAAATAAATAAAATAAATTAAAAAAATAATAATAAAGTGACACAGGCTTCTCATACTTTACTGAGCTGTCCTGCAGTGTCTGAGGCTAAATTAAATCAGCGTATCTTTCTTTCAGTTAACCCTCGGGCGACAGCGCCAATTATTATAACCTCAGCAGCAGCGCGGTGCAGATTTGCTACCACTGTGTATTCCGGCTATAGCTAATAAGTGATTGTAATGACAAAAAATAGTAATGTACAGGTAGAAATATCACATTTGTTAACGTCTGAATTAGTATATCAATTACTTTCCGTGTATAAATGAAAGCGTTAAAATTCTTCTGAACTATTTGCCGCGTCATGATAATAATGACGCGGCAAATAGCTCAGAAGAATTTCCTCTTTCGTTACTTCCCTGTAGTTCCTGTCTCTTGAGTAATTAGTGTTAGATTTTTTCCCGTGTTATGTGGAACTTAATACACATAATTACCTCATCTATCATGAATGAGAAAGCTTGCGTTCCCTTTTGAAACAGCGAAGATTTTTATGATATTCTTTTCATTGATTTGGAGTGCTGCTTATATGGCGTTTTACTCCACAGAGTGGTACCGTCGTCAATATCAGATTCATTGCGTCTGAAATATTGTTGCTTACCGGAACTAGGATTTACATTTGAATAATAGTGTCGTGTTCATGATCTGATGAGGAATCTAAAGTTATTAAGATCTTCATTACTTGACAAAATAAGTCTATTTCCTCATCCGTTACACCCACAACACGTCTTGCGAGACCCGGTGATTAAATTGTGTAGTAGAATAACACTCAGTTTCGTGTTGTGGAAGGGTTAAAAATGATTGACTGAAACTGCAGCATGGGTAATCAGGAGAAACTAGAGGACAATTTATCGAGAATTAAAATTCTATTTACGAAATAAATTTAAATTTTTGAGCATTCTAATATGTAGGGCAAAATTTACACAATTAACATTTACTAGAAACTGCCACAATGAAAAGTAGACGCAACACAAAACACTTCAAATCTACTTACGTGACAGGCAGCGCGGTGCAAATCTGCTACCAGTGATGCACTCCGTAAAAAGCTTTTTTTGGGTGGACAGAGCCGTGCACTAGAAACTCTGAACCGTCACTGACGTCATTGTTAAAGCTTAATTGAGTAATAGCTAAAGGGAAATATGGCATCCTCGTTATTGCGACAACGGCGAACTTTTACAGAAATGTGGTAGCATATTTGCACCAGTGCTGCCGCTCAAGGGTTGAAGTAGAAAACTCGGAATGAATGTACCACCATGAAGAAAAAGAAAATTGACTTCATATGATTCACAAGAGCAGACAGAAGACTGTCATGGAGTAACAGACTAGAAGACGGTAGCATTCTCGACTCGCAAAATAATATGGTCAGGGAAATACACAAGTATTACGACGAAATCTATGGGCCACGTCAAGTGAATGAGGCTATCTTTAACGATCTATTACTTCAAAACTAACAAGTGAAGACAATAACAAAATTTATTCCTCTTTTATTAAAAAAGAAGTGTTTGAAAGCATTTGCGATTCTCCCACAAATAAATCGCCAGTTCTCTATAGACTCTGACAGAATTCTATAAAGGATACTGTGCTATAATAGGAAATAAGGTGACCCAAATGGTTAACGAAATGTGCGTTGTCATAAGTCCGTAGCTTACAAACTACTTAAACTAAGGTAAATTAACCTAAGGACAACACAAACATCCATGCTCCAATGCGCGCGGTAACCCGGCGCGGCAAAGGTCAACGATCGAAGTGTTGTTTGTCACCTTACATGTCGATTTATTCCACCTTGTAATCCGGGAATGGAACCAATATGCCGTGACAAGGCCACACACCAGAAAGCAGTGTACGTTTCAGTTGAAGACAGGTAAGTAATCCTTAACTGTTCTCAAAATGATCCTGAAATATGTACTGTAGGAAAGTCACTCAAGTAATGCTCCAAAATAAACGTTTATTAGTCGAAAAACAACACAGGTCAGTACTCCTCTGACTGTAAGCTACAGTTACACAAGAAACCAAAAAGAGCCGCGAAATTAAAAATTCCACTGGTTTTCAGTCCATTTCAATCACTCTCAGACGTCAGTGAAGCGACCTATAGTGGGTCCGTTCCCACAGTCGGCGGCGATGCTGCGGAACCCGAGGGCATCCTGGCCGGAGCGGCTGGGCGGCGGCGACGTCGGAGGGCGGAGGGCGGAGGCGTAACAGGTCTCTAGGCTGGCGTACGACTGCCGGGGCTAGGCAGTGCTCGTCCTTCCATAGGAAACGCGATCACGTGTCCGGCGGACGCGGTTTTACTTCTCCATCTGGACATGCTGCTAGCGCCGTGTGCATACTCGTGGAAGCCCGTGGACAGTCCGCCTACCTGCCTGGCAACCCACGACGCCTTCGTTGTGTGCGTGTTGCCGCTGTCGCAGGCGGACAGGACAGATCCGAACGACCACTCCTGTAAGTGCAAACTATAAATAATTACTGGTAAGTGACCTCACCAGGTACAAGAGTGTAGTATTGGCAGTGTCTCAGTAAAGAAAAAGATTATTTACTGACAGATACAAACACTATTTATTATCTTAAAGAAATAAGAGCAAGTGTAGTTATGAAAAACTTTAAACAATCGAAAAAGGACAGAATTAGTCTTTTAACAGTATCGCTTGGATGTCCGAAACCACAAACAAAATTTAAAACAGAAAAGCATCAAAAGAAAAACTAGTCTGAGGGTGGCTGAGGTTTCGCGACTACAGGTGATTGTATCATCACTGTACGAGGGGCTGTTGCCTTAAATCAAAGAATATTGATGTACTGGTGTTAGTGGCGTTGCACGGAACGTAACCTGATCAAAACTATATTAAAAATCGCGTTGCGTATGCGCCCAAAATACTGTTTGCTGTCTCAACTGCCGACGGCAGCTGTCTCTCTGAAACCTATGAAAATCAACTGGTTTCATTGACCCACATGTGACTGTGCTGGTAGAAGATATGGCTATGATATCCCTATAGTGGGCCTCAGTTTGTAGTATAGTTCTCATATATGCACAAGTATGATGATGCCCAATAAGATTCGCAGTCAGCGACATGATTCGCATATTTGAAGCTCGCACTATGATCTTGCACTCGGAATTCAAAAGCGAAATTGGTCGCCAGTTGTTGATCTTTTTTCTTCCTTTGTTCTTTGGGATCAGCACGATTGTGGCAACTGAGATATTGGAAATAACAAAACGTTGCAGGAGAGGAGATTCCTGTTGACATGTATTTACTCTACCAAGCGAATTAGCCAAGCAGCTGGATTCAGATAATGTAGTGGTCTAAAATGTTCAAATGTCTGTAAATCTATCGGACCAAACTGCGTGGTCATCAGTCCGTAGCTTATAAACTCCTTAAACCTAGGTAAACTAACCTAAGGACAACACACACACCCATGCCCCAGAGAGGACTCGAACCTCCACGGCGAGCAACCGCGCGCTCCGCAGCGAGACGCTTTAGACCGCTCGGCTACTCAACCGCGGCCAGGTAGTGCAATCCAACAACAACGAGACTTACACGAAGCTATGGTATGAGAGCCATAGGAAAGTTGGAAGAGGGACAGACACAGAAGTTGGAAGCTGCAATTATCGGAGTATCTCAAAGTGTAATTTACAGTACCTGGACGGGTTTTCAGACAACAGGAACCGTCAAAAGAAGGTAGGACCAAAGTCGTTCACGGGTAATATCAGCAAGAGATGGCCGTTATCTCCGGTTAACAACCCATCCATACAAGAAATTGAAAGCAATTCAGCTGCAACGCACCCTCCAGGTACAATAGAACGCGCAATATCAACACAAAGAGTCCGAAATCGGATTCGGTAATATGCCCTCTGCGCTCGCAGGCATATAGTCCGTGTCCCATTAACGCTGCTGTTATCTTCGGGTCATTATGACCCGAAAAGAATTTGTTCTTTCATATATTTTCAATATTTAAATATTATTTCTTCAAACGTGAAGACTTTGTTTTTCGAGACATTATAAATACTTCACATATCAAATTAAAATTTGTTACAGTTGTGTTCTTCGGGTCAATATGACTCTGGGCAATTAAAAATTCACAGAACGTACAGATATCATAGTCAAGTTTTATTTCGTCATGTTTGAAATATACACACGGGTTTCATGACAAAGTAAACTTCTTATTCTTTATTGTTGAAATGTGTGAAGGCCACTCAACAATCGAAGTCGCTGATTGCTTTCAAATTATTGTACCACATTATTGCTCACAGTTACATTTTCTCATCTGTTGTGTGCAGACGCAGCTCCTATATCTATCATAGTAACGTTTGTGGAGCTATTATGACGAAAAGAGTTTTTTTCCGATGAGCAATTGCAAGCTTTAGTAAATGCATCTGACAGTGAGGATACAATTTCTGATGATGAAAATCACACCAGTGATGACAACATTCATCCTTCATCTGAATTTCAGATGCCGACATATCAAATGACAATGTACATACTGTTCAATTAGTTCAGTCTAAAGACAAAAAGATCACATGGGGCTTACAACCTTTTCCGCAAACTGGAAGAGCATCTAGTGAAAACATTATAAACGTGAATCCTGGTCCGACAAGATACGCTATCGCCAGAGTAAGTGACATAAAATCATCTTTTCTTGTTATGATGAATGATAATATTCAGAGTACTGTGGTGGAAATGACTAATATTGAGGGTCAAAGAGTTTATGGAGATGGCTGGGAAGCATTAGATAAAATTACACTTCAGGCCTATATTGGCCTGTTATTACTGGCTTGTGTGTACAAATCATATGGTGAATCAATAAAGAGTCTATGGGATCCAGAAACGGGAAGAGCCATTTTTCCTGCCGTAAAGTCGCTGAAACGGTTCTGTTACATTTCACGTGTCTTAGGTTTCGATGACAAGTCTGATCGAAGAGCACGAAGAGTAAATGACAAGTTGTCACCTAAAAGAGTTATGTGGGATAAGTGGGTGGAAATGCTTTCAAAACTATATAATCCTGGCACAAATGTAACTGTGGATGAGCAACTTTTGGCTTTCCGTGGATGTTGTCCATTCAAACAAAATATAACGAACAAACCATCAAATTATGGGGTAAAGATATGGACATTGTGTCATAGTGCCACTTCTTATGTTTTGGAGACACAAATCTATATAGGAAAATTACCTGGACAATCACCTGAGAAAAATCAAGGTATGAGGGTAGTCATGGATCTGACTTATGAGCTAAAAGGACAAAATATCACATGTGACAACTGCTTCACGTCATATGCATTAGGCCAAGGACTTCCCAAAAGACATCTTACAATGTTGGGCACAGTGAGAAAAAATAAGCCTGAATTCCCTAATAATATATCAAGCAAAGAGGATGTTTACACTTCAAAGTTCTTTTTTACTAAGGACACCACCATCGTGTCTTATGTTCCAAGGAAGAACAAAAAGATTGTCTTGATGAGCACAATGCACAACAGTGTGGAAATAAGCAACAGAGAAGACAAGAAACCAAAAATGATATTAGACTACAATGCAAGTAAGGGAGCTGTTGATACATTGATCAGCTTATTGGCACATGTAAATGCAAGAGGAAAACCAACTGATGGCCAATAATCATCTTTTTTAATATTATTGATACTTCTTCCTACAATGATTTTGTGCTATGGAGAGAAATAAATCCAGGATGAAAAAAAAATGTTCTTTACAAAAGAAGAATATTTCTTGATGAATTGGGAAGACTCTTACTTTTTCCTTACATTGTAGCTAGAAAAATGCAGCCGCGAAATGAACATTCAGCGGCAATTGTTAGAAAAATACAAACGGGAAATCCATCAACACCAAGCTTCATCGGTGGCAACCGAAATTGCGAACGTTCCAGATGCAAATTTTGTCTGTCGAGTTGCGACAACAAGACCCCAATGAAGTGTTCAAATTGTAACAAACATGTTTGTAAAACAGATGTTAGATACCTCTGCTCAAATTGTGAAAAGTAAAACTATATTCTAATTTTGCATTGTGATTGTGCTTGTGATTATACGCCAAGTAAAATTGTTGTGCAACTTATCATTGAGGGCGAGAACTCACTTCATTGTTGATATTGTTGGCATTTAATAGTGTAAAATTTATGAATACTGTAACAAATAAACATAAATTCATAATTATAATAATTTATAAGGTTTATTTTCATTATACCCTTCAAATACCACACCGGGTCATTATGACCCGAAAGACCATATGTGTGTACCTTTTATGAGGAACACAGCAGGGTTAAAAACACGACACCGTTTAGCCCGGAGAAACTGGGCGGAGGAACATCAGGATTAGAGTCGTAACAAATGCTGCTGGCTTTTGTTCACAGATGAGTGTTCAGCCGGAGAATCATCATTTCCTCATCGGGAGAAACGTACAACATGGAACAATCCTTCGTATGTGCAGCAAACATCATAGTATGCCGGCCGCGGTGGCCGAGGGGACTAAGGCGTTCCAGTCACGGTCTGCACGGCCACTACGGTCGGGGGTTCGAAACCCCCCTCGGGCATGGATATTTGTGCCGTCCTAGTTCGTAAGTAGTTCATAAGTAGTTTGTAAGTTTCGGGACTGATGACCCCGTAGTTAAGTCCCATAGACTATACAAACATTTGAACATTTTTGAACATCACCGTATCATAATGGTGGACGAATAATAGGAGCAGGAGTCAGTATTGGCATACGTTTTGACTTTTATGTCGTCCAGAATGGCGCTTTCACTGCTTAGAGGTATAGAGACGAAATCCTTCAACAGTTTGTTGTGACCTACGTTGATGTCATAGAAGAAGGGTTCCTTCTCAGAGACTATAATGCTCGTCCCCACACAGCCGGACTAATGGGTAACATGCTTAAAGTTGAAAGAATTGGACGACTGGAGTGTCCACCTTGTTCACTGGACTTAAACCAGATTGAGGATGTCTGCGATGCACTTGGCAAGACGCATTGCAGCCAAACCAGCACCTCCCATATAGTACACAGTACATCAAATATAATAGTTGTAACTAAAAAATTTGGGTCTCAACACCTAGTATGTACAACAACAACCATAGATCGAACGGCGCTAGAGGAGAATAGTGCTACATACCTCAGTGTCTGGTATTCGCTTACGAATATCAGCTCAACTGGCCACCTCGTTCCTCTACAACAATCAGGGAGACATAAGCAGTGCGTACGTTTTACCTGGCGGGTGGAAGAATGTCTCGTCTGCACGGCCACTAAGGTCTGGGGTTCGAATTCCCCCTCGTGCATGGATATTTGTGCCGTCCTTAGTTGTAAGTAGTTCATAAGTAGTTTGTAAGTTTAGGGACTGATGACCCCGTAGTTAAGTCACATAGACTGTACAAACATTTGAACATTTTTGAAGACTGTCTCCATTCGATGCTTCCTGAAAATTCGTCTTATATTTTCGGATAATGTGGCACAAAAAGTAATAAACGCAATTGCTGCGTTTTCCTGAATACCCTCTCCTGGTTCCGTCAGTTTTCCAGGGTTTGTAGAACAAATTGGTTCCGCTGGGCTGATTCCAGGGCTTCTTCCTCGAAATGTTCCCTGTAAATATTGGCGACAACTGGGGACAGTGGATTGCCCATGGCTACCCCTTCCGTCTGTTCATAGTACCCGCCGTCGAAGAGAAAGTATGTCGACGACAAGTCATGCTTGAAATGGTTTTCGTCAAATGTCTGGCCAATAAGCTCTATGGATCCCTTTAAAGGCACTCTGGTGAAAAGAGACACAACATCGATCTTGACAATGATTATCTTTGAGCTTGAAGTTGTTAAGGCCGTTCACAAAATCCACAGAATCGCGAATGTGATGGGAAGACTTCCTGATGTAAGGGCTAAGCAAATCCTTATGGTACTTAGCGAGTGAGTATATCACAGCACCGATGTCGCTGACAATGGGGCGTAAAGTGACCCCATACTTGTGGACTTTCGGTAGTCCATAATATGTAGGTGGAACTGCTGCTCTCTGTCTTAGCTTCTTAATAACATCGTTTGCAACATTGGAGTTGCGACAGTCTCAACGAGTGAAGACAGTCTTCCACCCACCAGCTAAAACTCGCGCACTCTTGGAAGTGTGATAGACGACTGTGGAAGCCCAGTGTCTATCAAATCCCATACAATGTGGTGTGACATATATAGGTCAGACAGCGCGGACTGTCGAGGATCGGTGCCGAGAACTGCAACGGCACACAAGATTACAGCAACCTAGCAAGTCGGGAGTCGCAGAACATTGTCTGACGGAAATACACGGAATGGATTATGACCGCGTTAAGGTTCTGACACAGACGTCCAACTTCAGGGATTTTGTCATCAAGGAGGTTGTTGAGATACGTGTCAGGGAACCCAAGATAAATCGCGGAAGCGGGTATATAATTAGAAAAAAATTGGGATCCCGCTATTAGATTGCTGATGATGAGGAACGAGATATCTGACAAAGAAGTGACATCGAGGGATGGTGGAGGAACAGCAAAAGAGCCGGCAGCACGCGCACCTGGTCAAGGCCTTTGGGCTGGACACGAGAGTTGTGGGGCGCGGACCGCTTGTAGAGCGGATGCCGATAAAAGCTCGGCGAGGACTCCTCCATCAGTCAGTCCATCACCGCACCTGATGATGACAACGCGGTCGTTTGCCGAAATATTGTGCGCGTTTGATCCTGAAACCCGACAATTTACCCGCGAATCATTTCGATATGAAGTACGCCGGGAGAACTTGAAGAGTCACATCAAGTATAGAGTTGACACAGCACAATATAGTACTGTATCACACAAAAATTAAAATTGTAACCAATATCCGAGTAAAATACTTTACCATACGTATATTATGTATGGTATCTCACCTACTGAGCGAGGTGGCGCAGTAGACTCGTATTCGGGAGGGCGGTGGTTAAAATCCACCCCCGGCCATCCAGATTTAGGTTTCCGTGATTTTCCTAAATCACTCCAGGCAAATGCCGGGATGGTTCCTTTTACAGGGCACGGCCGATTTCCATCCCCGTCTTTACCCAAAATTCCGAGCGTAAGCTCCGTCTCTAATGACCACGCTGTCGATGGAACGGTAAACCCTAAGCTTCCTTCCTTCGGTATCTCACCTGATCCCCTAATTAATTTGAGCAATGTATATTGCGGAAAGTAGTGCTTCACAGATTGCAACATTATATGAGGAGCAGAAGCAAATAAATAAATAAATAAATAAATAAAATTAAATTAAAAAAAAACGGCCAGGATTTTCGATTGCACCACTAAGATATTTCTCCAATCCGCGCGAAAATGGCCGTGCAGCCTCGACCGTTGCGTTACGGATTATGCGGTGGGAGTTTCGTGTCCTCCCTCGGGCAATGGTGTGTTTGTTGTCCTTAGTGTAGGTTATTTTAAGTAGTTTGGTAGTCTAGGGACTGATTACTAGAGTAGTTTGGTTTCTTAGAATTGCAAACATTTGAACATTTTTATTTCGCCACAACAGGCAAGAATCCAGAAATAAACAATAATATGTATTTGGATGGCAACAGTCGTCTGGTGATGAACCTTTAGATTAGAAACCTGTAATTGCACAATTTTTAAATTAAATACCATTATTAATAGTGGGTGGTTGCTGTTTTCTTCTTTGTGAGAAGTAGTTCATAAGTATTTTGTAAGTTTAGGGACTGATGACCCCGTAGTTAAGTCCCATAGACTATACAAACATTTGAACATTTGAGAATATTTTTGTGAGACTTTAACTTTTCCCGGAGTAATGAATGTTCAAACAACTTATGGGTATGCTGCCGGGTGACGTCGTCGACAACCGCCGATATTTCGGCAGGAGTACACCTTGCCATTCTCATCTTCCTTGTTTACCCTTTGCAAACCGAGGTATTAAATACGCTTGCCCATTGCTTCCTGAAGTGCAGTTGTGCACCGAGAATGGGAGGGTGTCCTCCTGCCGAAATATCGGAGGTTGTCGATGACATCACCCGGCAGCATATCCGTAAGTTGTTTGAACAGAATATTTTTATTTCGAAGCGGGTCGCGAGACAATTTGTACCTGGAAGGGGGTCGCATAATGGGAAAGGTTGAAAAACACTTTTTTAAAGGCTTGATGTTGCGCTAATATTTGCCGACTGGCTGCTTATTTCTGAAGTAATAACTCACTGTGGGAGACTGCACGTCGGTGAGAACTACATGTAAGCTTTTGTAGTAAATTCGCAACAGTGTCGTGATATTCGAGAGGTTTTAGGCGGGACGCGCGTGGCTAAAGAAATTGAGTGCTTGTCGCTCACGATGCGCATTTGTATGCGAACTTGAGCGCTATCGGCTGGTGAATATTCAAGCAGAAAGCCCAGCTATGCTCTGTAGGCGCCCAGTTAAAGCTAAAACGCTCTGTTGCGTTAAAGTACAGAAACTATTAACTAGTAACGTTACGCAAGTGACACTCGCTGATTCCGATACACTTTGAATTTGTTGCCGTTTTCGTCAGAATATGAGACAAATATTTTTCAAACAAGGCCATACGGTTGTTGAAGTGGTGAAAACCCTCGTCAAGGAAACGCTGTTTTTGAACACATATCGTCTGTTGTATGAAGCTTGTGGTACGTGGCAATAATGTTGTTTGCAGTTTCACAGTGCAACCATAAAAGACGCGCTTATGAAGGATTTAAGTGAAACAATTAGGCATCGCTCTCTGTAGAGTCTGTGAAAAACCGACGTGGAGGTGAAATTGCAAACAGCACTGCCGCCATGTAGGACAGCGTCATACGGCAGACAGAGCGACAGACGTGGAGGTAAATTGCAAACAGCACTGCCGCCATGTAGGACAGCGTCATACGGCAGACAGAGCGACAGACGTGGAGGTAAATTGCAAACAGCACTGCCGCCATGTAGGACAGCGTCATACGGCAGACAGAGCGACAGACGTGGAGGTAAATTGCAAACAGCACTGCCGCCATGTAGGACAGCGTCATACGGCAGACAGAGCGACAGACGTGGAGGTAAATTGCAAACAGCACTGCCGCCATGTAGGACAGCGTCATACGGCAGACAGAGCGACAGACGTGGAGGTGAAATTGCAAACAGCACTGCCGCCATGTAGGACAGCGTCATACGGCAGACAGAGCGACAGACGTGGAGGTGAAATTGCAAACAGCACTGCCGCCATGTAGGACAGCGTCATACGGCAGACAGAGTGACAGACGTGGAGGTAAATTGCAAACAGCACTGCCGCCATGTAGGACAGCGTCATACGGCAGACAGAGCGACAGACGTGGAGGTGAAATTGCAAACAGCACTGCCGCCATGTAGGACAGCGTCATACGGCAGACAGAGCGACAGACGTGGAGGTAAATTGCAAACAGCACTGCCGCCATGTAGGACAGCGTCATACGGCAGACAGAGCGACAGACGTGGAGGTGAAATTGCAAACAGCACTGCCGCCATGTAGGACAGCGTCATACGGCAGACAGAGCGACAGACGTGGAGGTAAATTGCAAACAGCACTGCCGCCATGTAGGACAGCGTCATACGGCAGACAGAGCGACAGACGTGGAGGTGAAATTGCAAACAGCACTGCCGCCATGTAGGACAGCGTCATACGGCAGACAGAGCGACAGACGTGGAGGTAAATTGCAAACAGCACTGCCGCCATGTAGGACAGCGTCATACGGCAGACAGAGCGACAGACGTGGAGGTGAAATTGCAAACAGCACTGCCGCCATGTAGGACAGCGTCATACGGCAGACAGAGCGACAGACGTGGAGGTAAATTGCAAACAGCACTGCCGCCATGTAGGACAGCGTCATACGGCAGACAGAGCGACAGACGTGGAGGTGAAATTGCAAACAGCACTGCCGCCATGTAGGACAGCGTCATACGGCAGACAGAGCGACAGACGTGGAGGTAAATTGCAAACAGCACTGCCGCCATGTAGGACAGCGTCATACGGCAGACAGAGCGACAGACGTGGAGGTGAAATTGCAAACAGCACTGCCGCCATGTAGGACAGCGTCATACGGCAGACAGAGCGACAGACGTGGAGGTAAATTGCAAACAGCACTGCCGCCATGTAGGACAGCGTCATACGGCAGACAGAGCGACAGACGTGGAGGTGAAATTGCAAACAGCACTGCCGCCATGTAGGACAGCGTCATACGGCAGACAGAGCGACAGACGTGGAGGTAAATTGCAAACAGCACTGCCGCCATGTAGGACAGCGTCATACGGCAGACAGAGCGACAGACGTGGAGGTGAAATTGCAAACAGCACTGCCGCCATGTAGGACAGCGTCATACGGCAGACAGAGCGACAGACGTGGAGGTAAATTGCAAACAGCACTGCCGCCATGTAGGACAGCGTCATACGGCAGACAGAGCGACAGACGTGGAGGTGAAATTGCAAACAGCACTGCCGCCATGTAGGACAGCGTCATACGGCAGACAGAGCGACAGACGTGGAGGTAAATTGCAAACAGCACTGCCGCCATGTAGGACAGCGTCATACGGCAGACAGAGCGACAGACGTGGAGGTGAAATTGCAAACAGCACTGCCGCCATGTAGGACAGCGTCATACGGCAGACAGAGCGACAGACGTGGAGGTAAATTGCAAACAGCACTGCCGCCATGTAGGACAGCGTCATACGGCAGACAGAGCGACAGACGTGGAGGTGAAATTGCAAACAGCACTGCCGCCATGTAGGACAGCGTCATACGGCAGACAGAGCGACAGACGTGGAGGTAAATTGCAAACAGCACTGCCGCCATGTAGGACAGCGTCATACGGCAGACAGAGCGACAGACGTGGAGGTGAAATTGCAAACAGCACTGCCGCCATGTAGGACAGCGTCATACGGCAGACAGAGCGACAGACGTGGAGGTAAATTGCAAACAGCACTGCCGCCATGTAGGACAGCGTCATACGGCAGACAGAGCGACAGACGTGGAGGTGAAATTGCAAACAGCACTGCCGCCATGTAGGACAGCGTCATACGGCAGACAGAGCGACAGACGTGGAGGTAAATTGCAAACAGCACTGCCGCCATGTAGGACAGCGTCATACGGCAGACAGAGCGACAGACGTGGAGGTGAAATTGCAAACAGCACTGCCGCCATGTAGGACAGCGTCATACGGCAGACAGAGCGACAGACGTGGAGGTGAAATTGCAAACAGCACTGCCGCCATGTAGGACAGCGTCATACGGCAGACAGAGCGACAGACGTGGAGGTAAATTGCAAACAGCACTGCCGCCATGTAGGACAGCGTCATACGGCAGACAGAGCGACAGACGTGGAGGTGAAATTGCAAACAGCACTGCCGCCATGTAGGACAGCGTCATACGGCAGACAGAGCGACAGACGTGGAGGTAAATTGCAAACAGCACTGCCGCCATGTAGGACAGCGTCATACGGCAGACAGAGCGACAGACGTGGAGGTGAAATTGCAAACAGCACTGCCGCCATGTAGGACAGCGTCATACGGCAGACAGAGCGACAGACGTGGAGGTAAATTGCAAACAGCACTGCCGCCATGTAGGACAGCGTCATACGGCAGACAGAGCGACAGACGTGGAGGTGAAATTGCAAACAGCACTGCCGCCATGTAGGACAGCGTCATACGGCAGACAGAGCGACAGACGTGGAGGTAAATTGCAAACAGCACTGCCGCCATGTAGGACAGCGTCATACGGCAGACAGAGCGACAGACGTGGAGGTGAAATTGCAAACAGCACTGCCGCCATGTAGGACAGCGTCATACGGCAGACAGAGCGACAGACGTGGAGGTGAAATTGCAAACAGCACTGCCGCCATGTAGGACAGCGTCATACGGCAGACAGAGCGACAGACGTGGAGGTGAAATTGCAAACAGCACTGCCGCCATGTAGGACAGCGTCATACGGCAGACAGAGCGACAGACGTGGAGGTGAAATTGCAAACAGCACTGCCGCCATGTAGGACAGCGTCATACGGCAGACAGAGCGACAGACGTGGAGGTAAATTGCAAACAGCACTGCCGCCATGTAGGACAGCGTCATACGGCAGACAGAGCGACAGACGTGGAGGTGAAATTGCAAACAGCACTGCCGCCATGTAGGACAGCGTCATACGGCAGACAGAGCGACAGACGTGGAGGTAAATTGCAAACAGCACTGCCGCCATGTAGGACAGCGTCATACGGCAGACAGAGCGACAGACGTGGAGGTGAAATTGCAAACAGCACTGCCGCCATGTAGGACAGCGTCATACGGCAGACAGAGCGACAGACGTGGAGGTAAATTGCAAACAGCACTGCCGCCATGTAGGACAGCGTCATACGGCAGACAGAGCGACAGACGTGGAGGTGAAATTGCAAACAGCACTGCCGCCATGTAGGACAGCGTCATACGGCAGACAGAGCGACAGACGTGGAGGTAAATTGCAAACAGCACTGCCGCCATGTAGGACAGCGTCATACGGCAGACAGAGCGACAGACGTGGAGGTAAATTGCAAACAGCACTGCCGCCATGTAGGACAGCGTCATACGGCAGACAGAGCGACAGACGTGGAGGTGAAATTGCAAACAGCACTGCCGCCATGTAGGACAGCGTCATACGGCAGACAGAGCGACAGACGTGGAGGTAAATTGCAAACAGCACTGCCGCCATGTAGGACAGCGTCATACGGCAGACAGAGCGACAGACGTGGAGGTAAATTGCAAACAGCACTGCCGCCATGTAGGACAGCGTCATACGGCAGACAGAGCGACAGACGTGGAGGTAAATTGCAAACAGCACTGCCGCCATGTAGGACAGCGTCATACGGCAGACAGAGCGACAGACGTGGAGGTGAAATTGCAAACAGCACTGCCGCCATGTAGGACAGCGTCATACGGCAGACAGAGCGACAGACGTGGAGGTAAATTGCAAACAGCACTGCCGCCATGTAGGACAGCGTCATACGGCAGACAGAGCGACAGACGTGGAGGTAAATTGCAAACAGCACTGCCGCCATGTAGGACAGCGTCATACGGCAGACAGAGCGACAGACGTGGAGGTAAATTGCAAACAGCACTGCCGCCATGTAGGACAGCGTCATACGGCAGACAGAGCGACAGACGTGGAGGTAAATTGCAAACAGCACTGCCGCCATGTAGGACAGCGACATACGGCAGACAGAGCGACAGACGTGGAGGTGAAATTGCAAACAGCACTGCCGCCATGTAGGACAGCGTCATACGGCAGACAGAGCGACAGACGTGGAGGTAAATTGCAAACAGCACTGCCGCCATGTAGGACAGCGTCATACGGCAGACAGAGCGACAGACGTGGAGGTGAAATTGCAAACAGCACTGCCGCCATGTAGGACAGCGTCATACGGCAGACAGAGCGACAGACGTGGAGGTGAAATTGCAAACAGCACTGCCGCCATGTAGGACAGCGACATACGGCAGACAGAGCCACAGACGAGACCTTACAACCGAACGTGTGACGTCACACCGAGTAGGCGAGGCCGACGAGAGAGACAGGCCGCTGCGCGCACGTCACATCACGTGATGCCTGTGCCGGCCAACCCCTACCACGCCGTAGCGAGGCATCTGTCCCGGAACTGAAGCGGCTGACCGCCGCCATTTGCTGGGAAGAATCCTACTATTGGGGTTGTGATTTGAAGTGTATGTGACACAACAGGAGCAAAATGAAACCCGAAATAAAAGCATGGTTGTTAAAAAAATACTGAGAACTGCACTCTGTTTAAAAAGCATTCTTAAATGAATGAAGTGTCCCAATTTCCGAAATACGTCTGCATAGAGAGACACGAATTTTAGGGATGTAAGTTTCTTTTCTGAGAAGGTGGAGCGACTTTTCTCGAGGTATTTGCATTAGATGATTTCCTGAAACTTGTAAAGTAGCACAGAGTGCGATTATTTTTTAATTCACGTTATTTTCTGTCAGGTCCTGTTTAATTTTCGCCGACTAATCTGTACGTTTTGCGCGCTTATTTTTGTAAATCGCAGTTTTGTCTACATTCTTTTCCATATTACATACAATTTTTCTTTCAAGTTACTCAAATTTGGGTATGAATAATTTTAATAACTCATAAAATTATAAATACGCATTTCATTCGCACATTACTTTTTAACAGAGATAGTACTTCTCAAAGTGATTGAGTATGCAACATTCGATCAAGAAATGACCATTTACAATCACCACGTGTTCGAGTGTCTAAACGCAGTTATTCGGCCTACCTCTGCATCATACTTATATGTGATAAATACCTCTTATACGCCTAGTTATTCATTCAGCTCAAATTAGTATTTTTAGTAATTTATATGCAAATAAAATATAAGTACTTGACATGCACCAAAGCACGTTTCTCAGTTTTAGAGAATCATTTGTAAGAGGAAACCTAAACAAAACAAACGCTCATTATTTATTATATCACCACTAAAATAGTATACAGTATACAAGTAATGACTGATCTGTGAAATGTAACATTGTTTCCGTCTTAGTCTTTGCTTCTGTTCTCACTGTTACAATTAAAAGCAGCACACGGACGAACCATGTTTACGCTCGATTGATCTGCAAATGGCGGCTTCAGTCACGTCCAATGTGGGGACGCGACACTAGCGCCAGCAGCGGTCTAGTTTGGTGCCGGCGCGATCGCTAGCTGATTGGCCGGCCGCTGGGGCACAGTCCACTGCCTCATACCCGCTAGCCAATCCGCTAGCGGTCGCGCCGGCTCAAGCCTCACGTGATATGACGTGCCTGTCTCTCTCGTTGGCCTCGGAGTAGGCCGCGACCGCTAGCTCACTGGCTGGCTGCTGGCGCAGAGCCAACACCGTCTAGATACAAGGCCTCACAACAAGTCTGTCGCACCTATAGGCCCCTATCGCAAGCTCATTTTTTTTCCTTTATTGTATTTTTGAAGCCAACTGTGTGAAACAGTTGGCAGGCTGGCAGCAGCTGCGGTGGCTGCTCTTCAGCCATGTGACATACATGTTAAGACAATAAAATAACAATGTATAAAAAGAGGAATAACATTGAGGAATGTAAAAACAATTTACACACTGAGTTTTTGATGGACTAAAACGTACATGGACAAACGGGACAAACATATATCAGGGAACGAGAACAGACGAGTAGTAATAAAAAGAACACATAGTCAGTAAAAACAGTTGGCCACGGCGACGATTTTAAAAGTACATTGCAGAAACACTAAGGACAAAACACGAAGACACTGCACGGTGCACAGAATAAATCTTGGGCACGGAGGCACTGATTAAAAACACACGACACTGGATACACGGCACTGTACACATTGGTAAAAAGTCGAGACGCCCCCGCGGGGGGTGGGGAGGGGGATGGAGGGGGGAGGTGGGACAGGGATGGGGGAAGCGCGGGGGAGGGGGGAAGTGGAGGGAAGAGAGAGAAAGGAGGGGAGAGAAGGATTGACGAGACTCTGGGCATGGGAGAGGGGTAGCCAAGCGGGTGGGAAGGAAAAGGGACGGGAGCGCAAGCTCACTGGATGGTGCTGCTATATAAATGGTGTTATCAGTCAGAGGGGTGTAAATTTGACTCGCGCGCTTTGCTTCTGTGACGTCAGCTGGCAGCAAGCGCCGAGCAGTAGCCGCAGTACCCTTATGAAACGTGCGAGTAGCCAAGTTGTGTTTTTCGCTCGCTCGTTTCGTGGCCTCTTAAGTGTTCGGATAGAAAGTAGCTTTCTTGTATTAGGGAACAATTTTTCCATGTATTCTTTCTGTTATTATGAGTAAGAATACTTCGTGTTGTTCTATTGCGGAGTGCAATAACAGTGGACGCAAGACGGAAGACATCTTGTACCATCGGTTTCCAAAAGATGAGGAACTTCAGCGCATATGGATCTCTCGCTGTAAACGGCAAGACGAGATAATGTCAAAAATGCCAGAATTTGTTCCTAACAATTTTGTGAAGCCGATTACAAAAGAGATTTGCAGAATGAATTGTTTGTCCGTATGCTATGCCTGTCAATGCCATTAAGTCGATTGCGATAAAACTTCGTCAACTTATTGCAAGAACTAGTGTCACGGTTATAGGCATAGTAAAATTTCGAAATTCGCCCTCTAAGGGGGTGAAATCCTGATATTATATAAAACATTTTTCACTCTGTATGTCCCTTTAACCTTCTATAACCCTAGAACTACTGAACGTATCGTGATGGGGTTTCTTTTAAATATAAGATCTCACAAATATCTAAAAAAAAGTCAATGAGAGTATATGTCTAACTTTTACGAGTGAAACATATGTACCATTTTTATCTCCTGAGGCGCTGACGTAGGATGGCTTCAGGTTACATAAATAGTGATTGTGGGAAATATATAAAAGTTAGACATGTGCTCTCGTGGACTTTATTTTAGATCTTTATGAGCTCTACAATAAAAAAAAATAAAAATAAAAAAAAAAACCTCATCACGATACTTTCAGTGGTTCTTGAGTAAAAGACGTTTAAATATTACCCGTGCCAAGTCGCGCGGCGGGACGGGTTAGCTAGTTGTCAATAATGTTTGAAGCTTAGCTTTTTCAGTCCTTTGTATCTTAGTATACATATATATTAATCAAATGCGTGTTCCACCGCTGAAAAGCAATGTTTTTCGTCGGATGAGAAAAGAAAAGACGAAGAAATGTGTTCACGGCGGCCTGATAATACAGCAGCTTGCTGCCGAGTAACGTGTAATACAGCGCTAACCAATGACAATGAAGAAGCCCAAACTGGCATATCTTTCTAAGTCTGCGTACCTTGGTTATCAGTAGGACGGCGTCAGTCGTCGTACAGCCGCGCGTGCAGCAGCATCGGAGACTACACAGAGAGCATGCCCCGTTATAGGAGGAGATACAGGCGTTCGCGCCTTACTGTCTTCAAGGGAATTGATGATGTGGAAATTAAGTTGTCATCAGGTCTTGGAGGACAAGTTTTTCTTCAGGGACCGTCTGTTATTTGTGGAGGTGTTTTGAACTTCACAATTACTCAGAAAGATAAACCTAGTGATGGCAATGGATGGATAACTGTTGCTACAGTACGGTACGATGGTAGTACTGTTAAGGCAGCCAGTGAGCTTGCGATGGCAGCCTATCGGTGTGGCGTGACACGGACTTGTTGTGAGGCCTTGTATCTAGATGGTGTTGGCAGAGCCCACAGCTTCGTAACGACCAGCCAGTCAGATACGCAGCCTATCGGTGTGACATGACACGGATTGTTGTGAGGCCTTGTCTCTAGACAATGTTGACAGAGTGCGCGTATAGCTGTATGTAGGGATTTTTACAACTTATCTCTGACAACTGCGAATGCGGGATGTAACTTTATCATAGTTGATTGATTTTGTTATTAAATATACCGTTAGATCTACTAAATATAAATTTTACCATTAAAAATTGTGAAATGACGGAAGGATCTCTAAATATATCAAAATGTTTATAGCTGTGACTAAAAGGTAAAGCAGTCAACAATCCGAAGATTGGTTTGAACACCACAGTGCTTTACTAGGCATGGTCCTGTTAGGAGGTGTATGCCGTTGCCTTCCTCCGACCTTCGAACTGACTTACCCAGCCAGTTATAGGGGGACCTACAGTTTAACGTGGGTTCCGAACCACAGTGCTACTCGATATTTTCACATGAGCAATACTGCCAGAGGTGAATGAAGTCGAAAGTGACAGATAAAAATCCTAGGACCTTGCGGGGACCGAACCCGCGACCTTTGGATTTGTAGTCTGGCACTTTTTTTTTACGACTTCCAGAGGGATTGCCGCGAGTGGTGCAGTGGGTGGCACGCCACAGAAGTACAACCGAGGCGCACTTATCTGTGACTACACATATGTAAAGTAGAGTAACAAACATGGAAATTATGTTTCAAAATTTTTGTTATTGTTATTGGTGTTTTATATTGGACGAAAGGGCTAGGTCGTCAGTCGAATTTTTGTTATATCTCCTACTGTTTCCACGATATGTGCTCAGAGTGATAACAGCCGACTTCATTTCGGGAGACACTTCACCATTTCATTGGCCGCATGGGCAAGTATAAAAATACTTGTCTCATATTTTGATCTAGACTACAGTTGGCACTTGCAGAGAGCAAATTTTAAAAAAGGTCCACTTCCCTATTATCCTAATTGGGGCTTATGTAACCTCTCTAATGACCGCGTCGTCAACGGTACTTTAAATCCTAACAGTATATTAAATCCAAACACTACTCTGTTTCTGTGGTGTCGCACAAGTCTAAAGTGCGCACCACGTACTTTCGCCGCGCGCCGCCATGCACGCACGGCGCGGCGTTCTTACGACGTCAGCCACGAGCGCCCTCTGCTGCAACTCCGCTCGTGGCCACGACTTCTGCATCGGCCACTTGGGAATCAGGCACCAGTTAAGACTTGGCTATCGGATAGGTACTAGGACTCATCAGTAAGCAGGCCTCTATCTAAACTATGTATCAGCATTCTGCAGTCAAGAACTATGTAAAAGTTAAGTATTACCAAGACTCCACGAAATATATATCTTGTTCTAATTTAGCCTAGTGTTCTAGTTACTGCTGTCCCACTGGCTGGTCACCTCCGTTCCTGCACACGTGTGCATCCTTTATTCCTGTGTCGGTCTTTCTACTCGGCCACCGACACCTACCACCACCGGCGGAAACGAGACACAAAAGTGGCGACGAGGATGGGACACAAAAGTTTCTTTCGTTAATTTTTATTAGTAACGAGTTGCGTTTGTCCTGAAATGTCTTGAGCGCGCCATTCTTGTCTTTTAAATCCTCAAGCGTAATCTGTAATTATTTCATCATGTCCTTAATCTCTGTGATCCATCTAATGCCACACTTACCATTCCGTAACTAGTGAAAGATTCTCCTACTAATTATATGTTCCGTCCTCATCAAATGTCCTGGGAAACAGGTAGTTTCTTTTTCATTGTACTTGTCCCATTGATTTTATTTCTTTATAAACGGGTTTATTTAAAGATTTTCTGAAAAGCCTGCTTTTCTGTTAATTTTTATTCAGGCATGTTGTGACTATCCTTCTTTATATTTTGAGTAATCTGTCTATTGGTACAGTGTTGGCTGTTTTATATGTCTGTTATTTGCGGCTATGTAACTGTTTTGAAGTGTTTCAGTTTTGTCGCTACTGAGAGGCATTTTTCTTATATGTGTTCTTGGTAACATGATTTGCATTAATTAATTTGTTTATTCTACTCAGCCTTGATGGTTTCTCATTACGGTTCAGTGCTATCATTCCTTCCAAGTATTTAACCCCTTAATGCCGATTGTAGCGTATTCGCATCATACTCTTGTGACCTTTATAAAAGGTACGCCTGAAAAGTTCGGTGCATGGTACTCTGGTAAGTAGCAGGAGAGCTTGTGGCAAAAATTGGGACCTGAGACCCAAGGGTATGCACTGGATATACACCACGGTGATTAGACCCAGGATCACCTATGGGCCGGTCGTGTGGTGGAAGAAGGTAGAACAGCAGGTTGCTGCTAAGGAGCTTGGTAAGGTGCAGAGATTAGCCTGCTTAGCCATATAAGGCGGAATTAGCAGCACACCAACTGCTGGGATGGAAACCATGTTGGATATGCTCCCATTACACCTTTGGGTCAAGATGGAGGCAGCGGCTGGTGCGTACAGACTCAAAACTGGCAAAAACTGGAACTCTTTGGAATATCCAGAATCACACACTAAAATAGTGAGTGAGGTAAATATAGGAAAGTTTGGGGAAATGCCAGCCGAGTATATTATAATCCCATACTGCTTCAACAAGCCTTTCAATATAACAATTGGAAGTAGGGAGCAGTGGGCGAAAATAGTTCGACACCGTACGGGGGATATTGTTTGGTTCACTGAGGGGTTAAAATCAGACCAAGGCTTTGGGGCCGGGGTATACGGGGTGCAGCCAAGACTGGAGGGCGTCATCTCTCTAGGGAAACTGGCCTCAGTATTCCAGGCTGAAATCACTGCCATCAGGACGTGTGTGGAGGAGAATTTGCGTAGGTGCTACAAAGACCGTAGCATCTATATCTATTCAGACAGCCAGGCTGCCCTGAGATCACTGGCAGCTCCTACAACAAGGTCTAAAATTGTTGCAGAATGTCACAGGGTTCTGGTGGATCTAGGAGAAAGCAATAGAGTAATCCTATTGTGGGTCCCTGGCCACTCGGGGATCAGTGGCAACGAACATGCCGACAGATTAGCCAGGATGGGGGCAGAGACTCCATTTATTGGATCGGGACCTGTCCTGACAATCACCAAGACATTGATCAAATTGGAGCTTCGTAACTGACTCAGAAAACAGCACGTAGAATATTGGACCAAAGTCTATCAACAAAAACATGGCAAGGTAATGATGCCAAAGCCATGTTTTAAAAGAAGCTCTGCAATCCTGAGCCTGAAGAGGAGAGAGATTAGATCCATGGTTGGATTGCTGACAGGGCATGGGAATTTCAAAAAACACCTACACACAATGGGAATAACTGAAAAGGACCCTAAATGCAGGATCTGTGGTGACGGTGATGAAACTGCATCACATCTAATCTTCGAATGCATTGCATTGGAGAGAAAAGGCACAGAACATTTGAGACAACCAGACCCGAAGAAAGTGTGTCTAATAAAGAACTGGTAAAGGGTCTTCTTGCACTGTTCATGGGCATTGGTTGGCTTTACTAGATATACAGGGAGCGATACCGCACAATAAACTTAGTTTCGGTGCGAGCAGTGGCGGGTTGGACCAGGACTGTTTTGGCTTCCCTGAGAAAATCAAATCAAATCAATCGGTGCATGGTCCCATATTTTACATACCGCGCTGGCGAGGATGAGTGCCAGAATATACACATTGAGGGTATGTCAACAAGCCTCCCCTACGGTGCAAAGTACGCTGCGTCCCAACTAACAGGGACAGTGCGAGAACGCACGTCATAGAAACATGGAGTGCAAAGCGTCACAACTCGTTAACATCAAGTTTTGTTCCAGATTAGGCAAAACGGCGACGGGCACCCGTCGAATATTAGTGCAAGCGTATGGTGGCAAAGCAATGGTAAAAGTGTTCGAGTGGTTTAACACTAAAACCGCCGACGGGACATTTTTGTCCCGTGGCAATATTTAAATACCTCCCCTTCGTTTAATTGTTTCAGGAGGTGGATGGGGCTTTATGACTTTTAATGTTTCTTACCCTAATTCATTTCTAAATGTAAGGCACTGCTGTGAGTTACGTAGTTTTCTAGAAGAAACAACAAATACCGAAAATCGACGATGGGACATTTTTGTCCCATTGTATATACTAACCGTTTTCGATTACTATACACTGTTAGAGGCTTTTTTGTTGTTGCCTGCTACTACAATTCTGAAGTGAAACAATGAGTTCGGTGTCTATGACAGTAAAAGTTTATATAAATATACGTGATAGGGCGTGTGAGGTAGGGCGCGGTCTCCCAGGCGAGCAGTCGTTAGCACTGCTAAATACTATTGAAGAAGGACAATCCGAAGGAGAATAGCTAGATGGTATTTCAACTGATTCTGATTATTATGCAAAAAAAGTACGACGGAGAGCTCGAACGAATCATCGAAGAGTGAACAGTGATGAACATTGTGATAAATCTTCGTATGTGCAGAGTAGTGGAAAAGGTAGGAAGTGAAATGTTTCTGAGATCATATATTTTTCAAAAATTCAATGTTCAAATGTTTGTATAGCTTATGGGATTTAACTACGGGGTTATCAGCCCCTAAACTTACAAACTACTTATGAACTAACTAATCCTAAGGACGGCACAAATATCCATGCCCGAGGGGGGATTCAAACCCCCGACCGTAGTGGCCGTGCAGACCGTGACTGGAGCGCCTTAGCCCCTCGGCCACAGCGGCCGGCTCATATAGTTTTCCCCTCGTTAATCATTGCTACTATTATGATTCCATGAATAACTTTCATTGCACTGATCTCTAGGTGCCACCTCATGCAAAGGGCAGTCTAGTCACCAGGATCCTGGAAATGGTAGCAGAAATTGTTCTACCACAGTAGTTCGGAGTAGTGCTACCAGAGATGCTATGGCTGACATTTTACAAGATAATATGAGTGAGCAGGTTACATCTACAGACAAAGGTAATTATCATTCAAGTAACGCATATATGAACCATACACAATCTGAAAGGCGGCGTAAATCAGGTAAAAAACGCCGTCTCAGTAATTTGACTGTCGGTACAGTGGTTGAAGCTCCTGATGGAACAAAGTGGGAAGTAGTTCTTACTAACATTGGAATGCCTGGAACACAGGGACAGCAAAATATTCTTCTGGAGTATTCCGGTCCTTCTCCACATTTGAAAAGATGTGTTATCAGTGGTTTTCGTTCGAGCGCTTGGCGTTTGTTTATTGACAAACGTTTTTTCAAACACATTTAAAAATGTACTGAAGCAGAGGCGCATAGAGTTTTGGGAACAGAAGAATGGTCTTTACCACTAGAAGAGCTGGATGCATTTCTTGCCATCCTGTATGTCAGGAGAGCCACTAAATCCAAAGGAATAGAAGTGGACCTTCCTTGGTCAGAGAAGTGGGGAATGCAGTCTTACAAGTCTGTGATGTCACGTAATCGCTTCAGGAAAATCATGAGGTTCCTTAGATTTAACGTGAGGACGACACGGTTGGAACGACTAAGGAACGACAAGTAAGCTCTCATGTCAGAGGTATGGGACAATTCATTGCTAACTGTCAAAGGATGTACATTCCTGCTCCATATACAGGGTGTTTCACTAAGTGTGTTTGCATCTGTAACTTATAAAATAATAGGTGACGGGAAATTTTAATGCGGTAGGTCAACACAAGAAATGTTACACTTTCTGCGGAGCTATGAACATAGTTTATTTTCCAAAGAGTTACAGCACAAAGATATAATTTTTTTAATGGAGCAATATTTTTTTCTATCGTGCATTGGATTCGTTGAAACCAGCTGCGACCAAATCAATTTAAACTATGTTCCTATCACTGTTAGTTTGGGAGCTACAACCCTTCGTGTTTATGTCACTGAGCCCACATCCCCAGATGTTCTGAAACGGCGCATCGAGGACGCATGTCGGTCCGTCACACCGGCGATGTTACATCTCGTCCGCAGATCCTTTCGACGGCGCATTGCATTATTCATTGAGGAACATGGACACACATTTGAACATCTAATGTAAATCAACTTCCCACCGCCGTAACATCCAACACCCACCACACAGCCATGTATTATGTACAGCGTGTGGTATCTGCTCCTGAAACTTTGAAGGGTTGTAGCTCCAAAACTAACAGTGATAGGAATGTAGTTTAAATTGATTTGGACGCAGCTGGCTTCAACGATTCCAATGAACGATAGAAAAAAAACTATTGTTCCATTTATAAAATTATATCTTTGTGCTGTAGCTCTGTGGAATATGATACAATAAACTATGTTCATAGCTCCGCAGAAAGTGTAACATTTCTTATGTTGACCTACCGCATTAAAATTTCCCGTCACCTATTATTTTATAAGTTACAGAGGCAAACACATTTAGTGAAACACCCTGTATTTCTGTTAATGAACAGTTGTTCCCCATCCAAGTGTAGATGTCGATTTACTCAGTTCATGTCTTCAAAAACTGACAAAAAAACCAACATAACAGACCATCAGAGTCAATATTTCTTGCAGAAATAGCGGTCCCTTAAAATTAATAGGCTAGGAACAAATAGGAACGCATCGATCTGAAATGGGACACTTTGTCCCGTTAGCGGTTTTAGTGTTAGTGTTTTAGTGTTAAACGCTTTAGAGACGGAAAGGAAGGCGTCGAGGATGAGCCACGTCTACAGACACAGCCCCATACCCATTACGCTTCGCAACGGATGCGGAGATCCGACAATTGGTGACCTCAGTGCTTCGACCGATTCCACAAGAAGCGTTTGCTGACAGTTTCTAACAGCTTTACAACCAATCTCAGAAGTGTACTCTGAAGGCCATTAAAGGTATTTTTTTAACTCATGTTTCGTATGTTTTCTGAGACCTTTCACCGAACTTTCAGACGCACCAAGTATTAGCAAGAATGAGTGCTCTCGAGCGTCAGTGCCTGTTGAAGAAGATTCTACACGAACGGGACAATTGTGTGATAAGCGCTGACGATTACCGAGCGTCTGAAACATGTCTATACGAATTCAATAATATTGTTTCCCCTGTCTTGCATCGATATTTGTATGTAAAATGTTATATGAACTTCTTTGGGTAACTACGTCTATGGTTTACTCTGTTGTGTAACATCTCTGCCAAAGACTATGTATGTGAGTAGTAGCGGAACAGAAGGAGAGAGTCGGTTTGTAGCTCTGGTGTTGATCGCACGTGCTTTGGTTAGTTGCTTTTCTACGAGCTGATGGAATAATTTTGAAATCTGATTTTCACAGGCACAGTTCTGTCTATATAAGATTTTGTATCACTCATATATGTATCAGTCTGAGAATATTTTGTTGTTCATCAATAAAAGGTAATGTAATCATTATTGTTAATAATAATTGAGAAAGTAGAACTTCTTTACCTGTTTCTCTTTTGTAGTTAGAAAGCTAATCCTTTTCATTTTATTGAAAGATATTGGCTATTAAAATCAAAGCATAGTATTGACTAAGCTTAGTCTGATTGACATATATCTTTATTGGTGTGACATTTAATAATAATAATAGCGATTGTCGTACAATAATACACAGATGAACAATATACTAAATTTCTGCAAACAGTCAGTTAGCGAAATAAATTTTTGTAGTTGCATTATTAGAAAGTGGTTTGTGTTTTTCAAGATTTCTCTCGCAGTCAAATTTATACTGTGGTAAATTATCCTTATACACACTACCTACGTATTGTTCTTGCTGTGGTCAAAATATCCTTTGCGCTTTCAATCAGTTTAAACCCACTGTTTCCTAATTATCTGTGCAGGTATTAATATTAGGACCATAACTAAACAGAATTATAGTGTTAATGAATAAAAATGTGTTCAACTAATCTTTAATCAGCTTGATTGGAAAGTTAGTTATTGTGAGTGTTAAGTACCAGCTGATGACAATTATTAATGCTGCATTTAACACCAGATTAGTTTTGAATGAGTAGCTTTTGAAACAGACCTCCTTGAGCTGGCTCACTATTGCCAACTTGTAGCGACCCTGTTTTTCCAATCAATAGAACAGCCTCACCTATATCCCACCAACCAACACACCAGTTTTACGTTGACTGAGTTTATATCACTATCTTCGTTTATCGTGTCTGTGTTCCGAACTAGGACCCATAGTTTGTGGTCGTTCTTTGGTCAAATACGGCTAAATACATAGATATGTCTCATTTTGAAAATTACATTTCGTTTTGCTAATACCTATTGGGTGTTGAAATACATGTTTACTTGTGATAAAGTAGGACAACACTCAGTGAACACGAAAATATTCTTTGTGTAAAATATGCATCATCCGGCACTTCGGCACATTTATCGGCACATGCAAGAAATGAAGTAAAAAGGAGAAAGAACGCTAACTGCCTTTAAGATTTGGCGCTAACATGCGTCATTGACAGATAGTGTTTGAGATTGGCGTTTTTGCAATTTTATTTATAACAATGATCAATCTATTCATGTGGTCAATATGTTTCAATGCGTTTTTGTTTGATTACACTTCTCTAGCGGCCTGCTGCGGAAGTTCTAATGAATTGTTGCCACTCTACAGCCGGTTTTAACAATATTACGTGTACGAAATCCAAGCTTGACCTTTGCTTAAAGATAAACTGGTCTGTTTCAAGCACTTTCATGAGTGAGGTAACATTAAACTCGTGCATTACGTTCAGACATAAACACACGTGCAATTGGAACCTATGTAAATTAATTTTTATTTATAACAAATTTCAATTAAAAAAAATCCCTCGATGAACTGTTGTAAGCCTCTTATTTCTCATATGCCTGTTGCAGCAAATTTTACACGTATCTAAATGTACCAACGACGTACAACTTTTCTTACATTTGACACTATGAATGCTCTAACATACCACTACTGAGCACAAAAGAAGATTTTTTTATTTTTTCCTCGCAGTAGAAATTAATTCAGGCACGCCGCGGTGGAATGCGAAACACAACTAGCTCTTTACTCACACGAAGTGATGGGTGCTATCGACAAGAGTTCGCAAATCGATTCCGTATTTATTGATTACCATAAGGATTTTGACACCGTACCTCACAAACGGCTTTCACCCAAATTGCGTGGTTATGGTATATCGCATCGACTAAAACAGAGGTGATATCGGGCGCTCCACAGGGTAGTGTTATTGGTCTTCTGATGTTCCTTATTTACATAAACGATTTAGGGGAAATATATAAGTAGCTCTCTTAGGTTGTTTGCAGATGACGCCGTCATTTACAGTCTGGTAAAATCATCTGAAGATCAAAACCAACTGCAGAACGATCTGAATAAGATATCAGTATAGTGTAAAAATTGGCAATTGACTCTAAATAATGAGAAGTGTGAAGTCGTCCACATGAGCACGAAAAGAAATCCGTTAAACTTTGTTTACAAGGTAAATCAATCAAAAGTGAAGGCCGTAAACTCCACAAAATACCTAGGAATTACAATTACTTCAGACTTAAATTGAAAAGAACACGTAGATAATATCGTGGGAATGTTGAGGGAAAGGCTAACCAGAGTCTGCGTTTTATTGGCAGAACCCTTAAAAGATGCAGCATAACTACAAAAGAAACCGCATACACTACGCTAGTTCGTCCATTTTTGGAGTATTGCTGCCCATTGTATGATCCTTATCAGGTGGGTATTGTCACGATACAGGGGAGACAGCGTTACGGAAATGACACAGGATCTGGGATGGGAATCATTACAACAACGGTGCTTATCGTTGCGGCGTGGGCTACTTACGAAACTCGAATCGCCAACATTCTCCTCCGAATGCGAAAATATATTGTTGACTCCCACTTACATAGGTAGAAATGATCTGCAGAATAAAATACGAGAAATCAGAGCTCGATCGTAGAAATTCAGGTGTTCTTTCTTCCCGCGCGCTATTCGAGAATGGAATGGGAGATGAATAGTATAAAGGAGGTTCGATAAACCCTCTGCCAGGCACTTAAATGTGTTGATGTAGATGCTGGTGCGCTCTAAGGCGCCTTGTTGCGGAGCGCTCGGTTGTTACCCGTCGGGGGTTCGAGTCCTCCCTCGGTCATGGGTGTGTGTGTGTGTTTTGTCCTTAAGTTAGTTTACGTTAGTTGAAGCAGTTTGTGAGCCTATGGACTAATAACCGCAGTAGTTAAGCCCCATATATTTACAAACATTTGAACTTTTTCACAATGTTGATGTCGTGCTATTTTATTTTATTATTATTACTTTCTTTTTTTATTAGTTTTGTCAGTGGCGTTTCTGGTAGCCATATATATGTTTTTGCCCACTTTAGGTTACGGTAGTAACACTAAAAGTGGGTCTTTGTGATCGTCTTTTGACAGCTGGAAATGAAACTAACGGCTTAACTATTCATCTGACACGGAAATTGAATAACCGAATTTGTAGAGGAGAAAATTCTCTACACCTCTGTTCTCTTATGTTTTTTTTCATATCTCGTAGCGTTTCAAAGATATTTGCAAAAATAACGGCGATTTTGGGATGTATGTCTGTCTGTCCGTCTGTCTGTCTGTCCGTAAAGTGTTGCCAGCCGCGGGGGCCGAGGGGACTGTGGCGCCCCAGTCACGGTCTGCACGGCCACTACGGTCGGGGTTCGAATCCCCCCTCGGGCATGGATATTTGTGCCGTCTTTAGTCTTAGCTAGTTCATAAGTAGTTTGTAAGTTTAGGGACTGATGACCCCGTAGTTAAGTCCCATAAGCTATACAAACATTTGAACATTTTGAATTCGTAACGTGTTCCCTGTTTTTAAGACGAAGCGTTCAAACGATCAGCACCAAATTTTGCAGACATGATTGTAGGCCACCAGAGACCACAACCTCCCTTTTTGAAATTTTTAGGTAAAAAAATACGGTAGTAAAACAAAAAAAAAAGCCGTTTGTAATGTAATTGTAATTGCAAACGAACCGTTCATCTAACCCTAAAATTGAATAACCTAATTGGTAGAGGAGAAAATTCTCTACAACTTAGCACCCTTATGTTTTTTTCATATCTCGTATCGTTCGAGACATATTTGCAAAATAACGGAGATTTGACACCCTCCATTGAATTAACGAAAACCAGCCGTTCGGAGATGTCACGTAACATTCCTCGCGTATTTGATGATTTTCTTATTGTAAGTTACACGTTATCATTTCAAAGCAACGGCACACTAAGGAATTAACACACACACATCGTTCTTCGAACGATAAATCTAATATCTACAAATGCCATATTAACATCAGTTAACAACGCCCATCAATAGTTTGAGATTAGAGAGCTCCTGTTTTGATTTATAGCTGTAGCGTAGTGGCCAAGGTGCTGGATTGTGCCGCGGTGGAGGAGCCGAGCGGTCTAAAGTACCTCGCTGCGGAGCGCACGGATGCTCGCCGTGGAGGTTCTAGTCCTCCCTGGGGCATGGTAGTAGTTTGTTAGCTGCGGACTGATGACTACGCAGTTTGGTCCGATAGATTTACAGACATTTGATATTTTTGCTGGATTGTGGCGCGAAAGGTCGGTGGTTCGATACCCGCCACTACCTAAATTTTTTTCCCTAAAATGGTTTCAGACACCCTTATTAATTAATTTATTATTATTGGTCCAAAATGTTTGCAAAAACTTATAAAGCTACAAATCTAAAGTGGGTCGTAAAACACGTCAGTGCGATTTTTTCTTTTCTTTCTTTTTAAATTAAAAAAGAAGAGATATTTTAAGACAACTCCCCGCGGATTATTCTATTTATTTAAGAATATTGTGTAATTTAGTCTGATAAAGGAGACTAAGGACAGACTACAATATAGCGTTTGTATGTGGGAGCTGCACGCACGTTAACAGATTAAGTCGTTTAGGGTGTGTGTGTGCGCGCCACAGCGGGACGGCTGAATTGTCAGCCGCATGGGATGACCGCGGCTCATATCTGCGGGTCGGCAGCGAGGCACTTGTAAGTGCGGCACAATGGCTCAGAGGGCCGCCGCCGGCTGCCGGGCTCGATAGCGGCCGCAGCCGAGTGCTCGGCGCATTGTCTGCCTGACAAATGGATTGCCACCGGTAGCAGCATTACGAGGCGCATTGTGACGCGCCGAATGAGGAGCGGTCACATTCACGCCGTCTCTCGCAATCATTTGATGCGGCTTCGTCTGCCAAACGTCCGGCGCCGATTCCACGCCGGTGGACACGGCATAACGGCAGCTTGCAAGCTAGCTATTTATTGTCACACGGATTTCCGAGCGTCCCTTAAGGCACTTGTATGAATACCATTTTCTTCCGCGTTTATAGATTTTGTAAAAGCATTTGATCAGTCGATCAACTGTCTTTGAGGTATTTATACAGTGGCTTCCAACGGTTTTTAGACAAGCTACTACGTTGATTTGTTTGTTTTGAGCAGGGACCACGAGGTTCAAGAGAAATAAATAGCCTCGCGGGAATCGCCGCGCGGTGTCAGTAGCCTTGTCACGGACTGCTCGGTCGCTCCCGTCGGTGGTTCGAGTCCTCCCACGGGCATGTGTGTGTGTGTGTGTGTGTGTGTGTGTGTGTGTGTGTCTGTCTGTCTGTCTGTGTGTGTGTGTGTGGTCACCTTAGCATACGTTAATGTCTAAATCTAGATACCGATAAACTAGGTTTGATTTGATTTGATTTTTCCAGGGAAGCCAAAACAGTCTTGGTCCAACCCGCCACTGCCCGCACCGAAACTAAGTTTATTGTGCCGTATCGCTCCCTGTATAACTAGTAAAGCCAACCAATGATCTTGAACATTGCAAGGAGTCCCTTTACCAGTTCTTTATTAGACACAATTTCTTCGGGTCTGGTTGTCCCAAATGTTCTGTGCCTTTTACTCTCCAATGCATTGCATTCGAAGATTAGATGTGATGCAGTTTCATCACCGTCATCACAGATCCTTCATTTAGGGTCCTATTCAGTTATTCCCATTGTACGTAGGTGTTTTTTGAAATTCCCATGGCCTGTCAGCAATCCAACCATGAGTCTAATCTCTCTCCTGTTCAGGCCCAGGATTGCAGAGCTTCTTTTAAAACATGGCTTTGGCATCATTACCTTGCCATGTTTTTGTTGATGGACTTTGGTCCAATATTGTACGTGCTGTTTTCTGAGTCAGTTACGTAGCTCCAATTTGATCATTGCCTTGGTGATTGTCAGGCAGGTTCCAGTCGAATAAATGGAGTCTCTGCCCCCATCCTGGCTAATCTGTCGGCATGTTGGTTGCCACTGATCCCCGAGTGGCCAGGGACCCACAATAAGTTTACTCTATTGCTTTCCCCTAGCTCCACCAGAAACCTGTGATATTCTGCAACAATTTTAGACCTTTTTGCAGGAGCTGCCAGTGATCTAAGGGCTGCCTGGCTGTCTGAATAGATATAGATGCTACGATCTTTGTAGCACCTACGCAAATTCTCCTCCACACACGCCCTGATGGCAGTGATTTCGGCCTGGAATACTGAGGCCAGTTTCCCTAGAGAGATGACTCCCTCCAGTCTTGGCTGCACCCCATATACCCAGGCCCCAACACCTTGGTCGGATTTTGACCTGTCAGTGAGCCAGACAATATCCCCCGTACGGTGTCGAACTATTTTCTCCCACTGCTCCCTACTTCCAATTGTTATATTGAAAGGCTTGTTGAAGCAGTGTGGGATTATAATATAGTCAGCTGGCATTTCCCCAACCTTTCCTATATTTACCTCACTCACTATTTTAGTGTGTGATTCTGGATATCCCAAAGAGTTCCAGTTGTTGCCAGATTTGAGTCAGTATGCACCAGCCACTGCCTCCATCTTGACCCAAAGGTGTAATGGGGGCATATCCAGCATGGTTTCCATTCCAGCAGTTGGTGTGCTGCTAATTCCGCCTGTTATGGCTAAGCAGGCTAATCTCTGCACCTTACCAAGCTCCTTAGCGGCAACCTGCTGTTCTACCTTCTTCCACCACACGACCGCCCCATAGGTGATGCTGGGTCTAATCACTGTGGTGTATATCCAGTGCTACCCTTGGGGCTCAGGCCTCAATTTTTGCCACAAGCTCTTCTGGTACTTACTAGAGTACCTTTTGCCTTGGAGCAAATATTCCTAATGTGAGTGGTCCATGTCAGTTTCTCATCTGGGGTAACCCCTAGATATTTCACTGTCCCCTTCACAGGTAGCGCTTCATTGAAAAGCTTTAGATTCAAACTTGAATGTTGTATATGCTTCTTTGTGAATGGTAAAACAACAGTCTTCTTAGGACTAACCCCCAGATCCTGTTTTCTGCACCAGTCTTGCACAATGTCCAAAGCACCTTGTGCCATATTCTTTACTGTGTCAGCAAATTTGCCAAGTATTACTATGGCAAGATGATCTGTGTATCCTTGGCAAAAGTACTGCCTAGAGTTTAATTCTCCAATGAGATCATTCCCCACTAGATCCCACAATAAAGGGGAAAGAACTCCTCCTTGCGGGCAACCCCTAGTGGTGTTGATTACCATTTTTTCATTCATCATGGTAACTTCTACCTTTCTTCCACTGAGCATGGCCCTAGTCCACCTACATATTGTGGTCCCTAGGTCATGCACCTCTGCTGCCCTAACCATGGAATCGAAGGTCGTGTTGCTAAAAGCCCCCTCGATGTCCAGGAAGATACAGAGGGCTACTTCCTGAAAGTGTAATGCTTTCTCCACCTTCCCAACGAGTTGGTGGAGAGCTGTCTCACATGATTTACCTGGCTGATATGCATGTTGGTTTGAATGGAGTTTATGTGCCACGGATGTTCCAATGGTACCAAAATCGAACGTTATGGGTAGTCAAATCAGACGCTACAATTGTCCATAATGCTATTCAACCCAATTGTGAACGATTGTGGCCTTGTGACATGACGCATTGCAATAAAAAATTACATCGTTGCTTGGGACCATTAATTCAATGAATAATCTTCAAGTCAGTGTTCGGTGCAAATGCAGTAGAGGACTCACTTCATTCCATATAAAAACAGCCCACATTCTTATGGGGGCACCACCGACTCGCTCAGTCTCATGTTCATAACTTCGTTCCATGGCTCTCTGGGTTCAGATCCTTTCCTGAAATTTCGGCTCATCTGACCGCGGCATGTTTCCCCTCTCCTAGGGTCCAGCGGATGTGGTGGACAGGCGATGTCGAATGTCGTGCTGTTGCCAGAGGCACTCGAGTCGGTCGTCTGGTGCCATTGATTTCATTGGGTATTGGATAGTCTGATAGCACTGAAAACTCCAGACAAACGCCGCTTCTCTCCGTCATTAATTGCAGGCCGTCGGCTACAGCGTAGTTCATAGTTCGGAAGTTCACTGAGGCTTGTTTCAGATGATGCTGTAGTTTATAGAGAGGTTGTAACAATGGAAAATTGTATTGAGATGCAGGAAGATCTGCGTCGAATTGACGCATGGTGCAGGGAATGGCAATTAAATCTCAATGTAGACAAGTGTAATGTGCTGCGAATACACAGAAAGAAAGATCCTTTATCATTTAGCTACACTATAGCAGGCCAGCAACTGGAAGCAGTTAATTCCATAAATTATCTGGGAGTAGTCATTAGGAGGGGTTTAAAATGGAACGACCATATAAAATCAATCGTCGGTAAAGCAGATGCCAGACTTAGATTCATTGGGAGAATTCTAAGGAAATGCAGTCCGAAAACAAAGGAAGTAGGTTACAGTACACTTGTTCGCCCACAGCTTGAATACTGCTCACCGCTGTGGGATCCATACCAGGTGGCAATGATAGAGGAAGTGGAGAAGATCCAACGGAGAGCAGCGCGCTTCGTTACAGGATCATTTGGTAATCGTGAAAGCGTTACGGAGATGATCACTAAACTCCAGTGGAAGACTCTGCAGGAGAGACTCTCTGTCGCTCGGTACGGGCTTTTGTCGAAGTTTCGAGAACATACCTTTACTGAGGAGTCTAGCAGTATATTGCTCCCTCCTACGTATATCTCTCGAAGAGATCATGAGGATAAAATCAGAGAGATTAGAGTCCAGACAGAGGCATACCGACAAACCTTCTTTCCGCGAACAATACGTGACTGGAATAGGAGGGAAAATCGGTAGTGGTACTCAAGGTACCCTCCGCCATACACTATTTGTGGCTTGCGGATTATGGTTGTAGATGTAGATTGTAGATGTAGATAGTGAGAGGTAACGCCTGAAACTTGGTATTCTCCGTGCTCTCTTAACACTCTGGCACTCGGAATACTGAATTTCCTAGAAATTTATTTAATCTAATGTCCATCGTGTCTAGGTCGAACCATTCTGCTTTCATCGAGTGATTAGCACAGTGGTTAGCACACTGGACTTGCATTCAGCAGGACGACGGTTCAAATCCACCGCCGCGCGGGTATGACCCGCTGCCCGTCGGCGGATCGAGTCCTCCTTCGGGCATTAGTGTGCGTGTTGTACCAAGCATGAATTAGTTTAATTTGGTTGAAGTAGTAATTACACTGAACTAAAAAAAAGAAAAGAGAATAAAATGATATTATAATCGAGATCGTCTTGAATAGCGCAGGAACCGCGAGTTCGTCAAATGCTGTCACTGGTGGAGGGAGCGCTTAAATAGTACAAGTTCTGCCCCTATGCCATCTCCACACATCATTAGCAGCCAATGAAATGACTACTTAAAACGGCCGGGGGGGGGGGGGGGGGGGTGCGGACGGTCTCAGAGTCACGAAGCTGCATCAACCCAAAGAACACATGAATTAAGAAAACCTTCAGAAAAAACGCGAGAAAATGTAAACCAAGAGAAGAAATAGGATGGAACACATCAGTTTGTTTTAAGTTTTAGGTTACTTTTGTTATATATTTAGGATGATTAACTTTAAGAAAACAAGTATTAATTCGAGTAGAAGCCACTCGGAATAATTTCCTTTACACCAACATGAAACGTGTTATGAGTTAACAGCAGGAACAGAAGTAAACTTGTTTTTGAAAAGAGAGTCTTGATGAAATGTATTAAATTCTGGGACTACAGTTTAACGGCCTGCTACATTGTCACCATTGATAAGCTACCCTTCACTATGGCCTCCATCGCTTTTTGCAGCCACTTCCATCAAACATTTCTGGAACGCGGATATTAGTTTCACCAAAAACAGATCGGTACCATCCATAATTATTATGTGAAGAATCTTGTATGAAGCGTGAACGATCAGAAAACATTAACTTATTTATTGTCCTTATTACTGTAACTGGGCTATCGTATTGACAATTTGAAACTCTGTAAATACCGACAAATGAAAAAATGGAATAAAAGAAGGTCTCCGGTCCCTAGATTTACAAACTACTTTAACTTACACTAAGCCCAACACGCACACATACCCATGCTCGAGGAAGGACTCGAATCTCCGAGGGGAGCGGCCGCGAAATCTTTGAGTGGCGCCTAAAGGTACTATTTTGCTACGACTGCCGGCCGTAGCGGTCCGCAAGGACTAGTTTTGGCATCTTGATTCGACGGAAAGACGTATAATAGAAGTAGACGCGAATCATAAAAAGAAGGAGAAAAAAGTAGAATTTCGAGTGGAAAAAAATTATGTATTTTTTCAAATTTCTCTGACACATTTTAAATTCCCTGACATTTACTTGAATATTATTTATATACAGCTTATCTATCATGTCGAAGAAATATTTTTCCTGTAATTACACCATATCAACCTTAAATAGTGGGACAAAGAATGGTCGATGAACTGTAGGAAATGATTTGCCAACAACCGTAATTTTCTTACTTTATTTAACTACCTATTTCGGTGGCTCATTACCATCAGGTGGTGCATCCATTTGGTATCACATATTGTATTCAGGCCTTCCACGTATAAATAACGCTTCGATGGACCACCTCGATTCATTAAGGAGCCGAAACAGGTTACTAAATGGAATAGGAAAAATTACTGCTGATGGTAATTCATCTTATCTTAGTATATATAAAATTAAGGTGTTTGTGCCTAATATTTCATTCTGCCGCCAAAACTGAACATCGCAGACGAATAGTGTTTATATGTGGTAGTAGGGATCAGTCTCCCACTGTGCACTACGTTGGTAGAGGGTTGACAACGATAAGGGGGTGGAAGATATGGGAGTTAAAAGTTACCGATATCTATAAAATTCTACGTGCGGGTGTCAATATTTTGTTCTTCAGCAAATCTAGACAGTGGAGACAAACGACCTCTCTGTGTTGTTGTAGTACAAAGTCTCCCGCTGTACACCAGAGTAGGTCCGTGTGGATGGCTATAAGAGGGTGGAAGATATAGTGGTTGAAAGTCGTCAGCTTGACGTCCATCGGTGTTTTACACAACCGCTTACGAAACCACCCCCACATAAAAACCTCTACGTCACTATGTCCGCAGAGCAAGAGCGACTCGCTTGCGACTCATTTCTCAACATGTAGAGGTACTACGCAGTCTGTTTCTCGTGAGAGACCAAATGAAAAGCACTTCAGCGTAATAATGAAGATGACTGACTCCATTCCTTGACGACTGCGAATAACCCTAAAAGAAAAAAAAATTTTTTTTATTTTAGCGTATGACAGTTGGAAATATAACAATGTCACATGTGTTATAGAATACGAATTACAAATGTTTACCCTTAGATTATGTAACAATTTTACACATTTTTTTATTTATAAGCAAACGTCCAGATTTTTTATATATTCTACAGAATTACTAGTCCCAAATAAAAAGTCCCTGAATGTTCCACAATATGCGCGTTTTCTGCACTCCTTCACAATGTGCTGCACAGTTTGCCTCTCCGCGCACAGTCACATTCTGGGGAGGGGATTTTTCCCCATTTGTGGAGAGCGTCTGCTCATCTTGCATGTCCGGAACGGTTTCGGTTGAGGATTGTCCACACGGCGCGGGCCTGATGGAACCCTGGCGGCTTCTCCTCGATGCAGGGAAGGCTTCGCCACTGTGCAGGGCAATTTGTCGCCATTGTTCAGTCCATGACTGGAGGACGTCGAACTTGCTTTCCGATAGGTACTTGGCTGCAACAATGGGAGGATGTCTCTATGTTAGCCTTCTCCGTTCGGCGTGGGCTACATCATTTAGCAGTGGTAGCTGAGGATCTTTTGATATTCACGCATGAGGGCGAACTTCCTTCTGGCATCTGGCGGTGGGATGTGACTCAGTACCGGCAGACAGTGAGTGGGAGTAGATCGGATTGTCCCACTGATAATGCGCTTGGTCTCGTGCTGCTGGGTATCGATTTTCTGTGTGTGGGTTCCGTTCAGCCACACAGGTGCACAATATTCTGCAGCCGAGTAGACGAGTCCAAGAGCTGAAGTTCGCAGAGTGTCCGCAGAAGATCCCCAACTAGTAGCACATAATTTGTGCAATATATTTTCCTGCTCCTCAACTTCATGGTTAGCTTTGTGAGGTGTTCCTTATAGGAGAGTGTACTGTCCAAAGTGACGCCTAGGTACTTAGGATGTGTGTTGTGGTGGAGTCATTTTCCCTCGAAATTAACATTTAGGGTTCTGTCGGCAAGTCTAAGGTAGGGGTGGATATAAAAAGGAGATTTTGCATATTTCTAACCAGTCGAAAGTAGAAAAGTAGATGCCCCCCAAAAAAGATCTCCTAGTAAATAAGCAGACATGGTACCAGTGTCAGTGACTGCGGGCAGTTGGCCACCGTGCTCTCAGGAGAACAACGGACCGTATGTCGGTGCAACTGCTCGGAAGTCGACGTCTGTGACGTCATCGCGACTGCCGCGTCTCGACCGCTCTGGAAGCAACGACTGCCGGCTCCGCGACCGCTGCAATAAACACAGCGTCGAGGAAGATTTACTCGATGGCGACAAACAGTCAGTGCAGGATGTGGCCAGATACTCTTTTGTACGACCCTATGCACACATATTTCAGAAATGTGGCGGCAAAGTTGTGGAAGAAGATAGAAAGAAGCAATCTTACAATATTAAAGCTACATTATTTCCTTTATTTGCGCCTTAGTTCTTCTCCCGGTTGTAGGTTCAAAGCAAGAATTTCTGCAGCTGATGATCAGGAGCTGGAAAATGATACAGAGATAGATATTCATGAGAAGTATCGCGGCGCCCATCAGAAAACTGCCTCATTGATGAAGCAACATTTGACATTTCAAGCTAAGTTACGAGATTTAAATGTTCTTCTGAATCCTGTCTCACCTTACTAGCAAAAGGCACGTTATACTATTACTACTTTTAAAATAATTAGTTGTAAACACAACGTAAAAATTACAACAAGCACTGAATCATTTCCATATAAATCTGTTATCTTCTCAGACTTCTATCTTATTTAAAATATATGCAAAATTATCCTTATTAAGCCATGTTGATAAATACGTAAATTTTTATACGTCAACTTAACGTAAAGCCAGTTCCATTTCATCATCATCTTGGATTAGAGTTTGTACTGTCCTGATAGCTGTACGTGCTATATTTTCTTTCGCCACACTTAAAATAAAGTCGAACTGAGATGGATTAAGTCTCTGTACTTCATCATTTCACAAATGGCCTGTTATTACGTTAGCGTAAGTACCGTCACTTTTTCGTGTTTCGAAAATGCTATAAAAACAGTACCATTATTTCCTCTTTCTCTTATTCGTCGCCCACCAGAATATCTAGAATGGTATTGGTACATCCGTGTTGTTTCACAGAGAAACGGCACTGAATGGCGTGGTGGCTGTGGCGAGCAGTCACGACGAAATACGCGGGCAGCGGCGATCGGCAGCCAAATACTACCCTACGACTGCGCGGCGCTAGGGTCATCGGTCCCTAGTCTTACACACTAGTTAACCTAACGTATACTATGGACATTACACACACGCACGTGCCAGAGGGAGAACTCTCCTCTCCTGCAGCAGCGGCTGTACATCCACACGTGGCCAATGTTAAGTGCAATCAATGTATCCCATCTATCTACATACAGGGTGTTCCAGCTATCTTGTCCACCCAAAATATCTCTGGAACAATAGCAGCTATTGGAAAACGACTTTCACCGGTATCAATGTACGGCTGGGGCCATGGAATGTACATATTTGGAAACATTTTAAAACGAAAGCAAATGTGTTTTTAACACAAACTTATTATGTTTTTTTAACGGACACCCTATATTCTTTCTTCAGCAATCCATAGCATGACAAATCACATGGCATTGATTGCATCGCAATATTCCAATTACATCCCGAGATATTGCGACGCGAAGTTGACGCTTGAAAAACCCGAAGTACACCGCTAGCACACGTCCTGAGACTCAGGCATGAACCCCATGCTGTCCGTAATCGCGATGTGATTGACATGCGTAATCGCACTTCCATACTTACCAAGAGGTTCGAAACGAATAATACGGTCTGCTGGCATCCTGCATTAAAGTCATACATTCGAGCAGGTTCACGCCTGATTCTCAGGACGTGCGCTAACAGCCTACTTCGGGTTTTTCAAGCGTCAACTTCTCGTCGCAATATCTCGGGATCTAATTGGAATATTGCGATGCAATCAACGCCATTGTTTATGTAATTTGTCATGATATGGATTGCTGAAGAAAAAAATATAGGGAGTCCATTAAAAAAACACAAGTTTGTGTTAAAAAACACATTTGCTTTCGTTTTAGAATGTTTCCAAATATGTACATTCATGGGCCCCAGCCGTACATTGATACCGGTGAAAGTCGTTTTCCAATAGCTGTTATTGTTCCAGAGATATTTTGGGTGGACAAGATAGCTGGGACAGCCAGTGTATAAAACTGAATGTTTGACTGTATGTCCTCTGTGTTCATAAACCGTTCATTCGATAGCAATGAAACTTTGGTGAACTGTTCACCGTACGCCAACGAAGGTTCCTGACGCAAAAACAAAAGAACACGACACATAGCTCAGGAGATATGACGTCATAAATAATGAGAGGCCACCGTATGAGAATACCCAGATTTATGCGTCAATTATTGGAAAGTGGGAGTTGTTGGAGACCTACAATGCATGCAATTTCGGACGTTTATGAAGCGTTTTGTAACTGCGACCCCTCCCCCCCAAAATATGATAAAACGAAAAGAAGTCACCGCTCACAACAGTTTCGGTGTAGATGTCGTAAAACTGTCGCATCAGGCATGACGTTGTATCAGATTATCATTACAGATTTGCATGTTACTCTTTATTTGTGTCTGCAAGTCTCCCTTATTTCTCTTGCATCCAAAATTAAGCAGTTTTTTTCCCTTTATCTCTACCTATATAAAAGCGAAAGACACTCACTCACTGACTAAACACGAAATCTCGAAACTACGTCACCTATGAAGACTCACGAAATCTACAGTTTCATTCCGATCTTCACGAAATTTCGCACACTTGACCTTCAAAACAAGAGGAAGGTCACCGTCTACCTTAGGTTTCATATGGTGCATGGGGGAGATTACTTTGCAGCATAAATTTGATCCCTAAATATCGTGGACGCGCCATAACTTGAGAACGGCTCGACCGACTTCAGAGATCCTTTCTTTGTTGTTCTCGTTATTCTAAAAAAAAAAAAAAAAAAAAAAAAAAAAAAAAAAAAAAAAAAAAAAAAAAAAAAAAAAAAAAAAAAAATTATGAATGTTTCTATAGATTATGGGACTTAACTACGGGGTCATCAGTTCACCAGTTGTCAGTTATATAAAATTGTCAAAAATACGTGTTCACTGCCTTTCCATTCTCTATTAGCGCGCAGGAAGAAAGAACATCTAAATCGTTCCGTTTTCGATCTGATTTCTCTTATTTTATTGGGATGGTCATGTCTCCCTAAGTAGGTGGGTGCTAGCAAAATATTTTCACATTCAGAAGTAAAAGTCGGTGATTGAAACTTCGCAAACAGATCACGCCGCAATGAATAACATCTTTCTTTTAATGATTTCCACCCCAATTCGTGCAGCATTTCCGTGACGCTCTCCCTCCCCCCCCCCCCCCCGCCCGCCGTAACGTGATAAAACAAAACGATTTGCCCTTCTCTGAAACTTCTTAATATCTTCCGTCAGTCCCACCTGGTGAGGGTCCCACAGTGGGCAACAGTACTCCAGGAAAGGACGCACAAGTGTGATGTAGGCAGTCTCTTTGGTGGATCTGGTGCATCTTCGAAGCGTTCTGCCAATGAAACGTAATCTTTGGTTCGCCTTCCCCACAATATTTTCTATGTGTCTGTAATTGTACCTCCTAGGTATTTAGTAGAATTTACGACCTTAAGGTTTGAGCGATTTATCGCGTAATTGAAGTTCGGCGGATTTCTTTTAGTGGTCATGTGTATTACGTCAGACTTTTCTTTATTTAGTGTCAAATGTTCAAATGTTTGTATAGAATATGCGACTTAACTACGGGGTCATCAGTCCCTAAACTTAAAAACTACTTATGAATTAACTAATACTAAGGATGGCACAAATATCCATGCCCGAGGGGGGATTCGAACCCCCGACCGTAGTGGCCGTGCAGACCGTGACTGGAGCGCCTCCGTCCCCTCGGCCACCGCGGCCGACCATTATTCTCAGAACAAGGGTTGTATGAAATAAAACTGGATATTTGAAAACAACAAAGTGACCCTGCATTTCTATTGCATATAAATCTATACCTTTGTTCCGATATTGATGATATTTTGCACACACCACCTTAAAAACAAGAGGAATGTCACTGCCCGTATAAAATTTCTTTTTGTGCATGGTGGAGGGTACTTAACTTACAGAATTTTACAAAATGCACATTTTGGCTCCAATCTTAAAGAATTTTTGCACACATGACTTTTAAAACAAGAGGAAAGTCACTGGTTACATAAATGTTTGTATGGTACATGACAGAGGGTACCTTGCAGGAAACTTTGCCGAGAGAGGGAAAGATGGAAACGAACAGAGAGATGGGAGAGGAAGAGATGGATGCAGAGAGAGGGGGGAAATGGATGTGGACTGCGAGAGTGTAGAATAAATAAACACCCGGGCAACGCCGGGTTTGCAACTAGTATGTTACAATATAGAGCAGTGTCGGTGTTTTACGTTTTACACACATACGCCCTCGTACAGGAAAATTTAAATATTTAAGACACTTGTTGCTTTTTGAAGCGAATAAGAGCTCTTAAATTTAGTTCTGAAAAACGAACATTTTATTTCTCACTTGGGTGTCACGTCAATCTGGAAAAAGACACAAATGGAAAATAGCTTTCCTAAGCTCTTTGTAATAAGCTACATTCTAGCTGATGTAGTATTCCCATATACAACATTCGAAGGTGAACCTGTATCTAGGTTTTAAGTTGATTCAAGGGAAAATAAAGCTTTATTCTAGTACCGCAGCCATATCTAGCGGTAAAACGTTACCCTTAACAATGTGTATAGTAATATTTCGTGTCTAGGGACAGCATAACGTTGACAGCGCTCCGAATTAAATGAATTACCTGTAACAAGTGCAGATGTTTTCTGCTCCTGGCATAACCAGGTAAAATCGTCTTCAGTTGTAGAATTAATATACTTCCATCTAACTAGCAATGCACTACTGGTTTCGGTGCACTATGGCATAATTGTTAAGAGTCTATGATTACAAAAAATATTACGATGATTCAACACATTAAACAGTGAAAAGTTAAAAAAATTACCACAAAATAAAAAAGAGTATCGGGAGTATGAAACTCTACATTTATCAAAATGGGAACCAAATAATATGCGACATGTAGCAATGGCCGTGTGATCTGGGGCGCAACGTCGCAGAGAACGCTGTCGCTCCCGCCAGGGGTTCGAGTCCTCCCTCGGGAATGGGTGCGCATGCTGTCCTTACAATGAGTTATTTTAAGTAGTTTGTAAGACTAGGGGCCGAGACTTTAGCAGTTTCGTTACTTGGGATTACAAGTATTTGAACTTTTTTACATTTATTTTTTTATTTTTATTATTTTGTGAACCACATGCCCTAGGTTTCTTTACAGTCACCATTAACTCATTTGCCATATTTAATATCATAATCCTGTGGGCATCATTGTACAAAACTAATTTTTGACCGTACTTTACAATTTGAGTTTTCAAGTGGTCAGTCTTATTCAAGGTTTTAGTCCAATTACTCCAAAGTTGTAAATATGTGGAGAGACCAATGCCAGTTTCGCATGGCTTCATCTTTATAGGGATTCGCATATGCATCTGGACAACCTGAGAAGCAGTTACACATGGAATTAAATTCAGAGAGTGAATGACCTTTGTTCCATTGAGGTAAAGTGTCTCATCCTTTATGATAAAGGTAAAGCAGTCAACAACCCGAAGATTGGTGTGAACACCACATGGCTTTACTAGGCATGGTCCTGTTTGGAGGTGGTATGCCGTTACCTTCCTCCGACCTTCGAACTGACTTACCCAGCCAGTTATATGGGGGACCTACTGTTTAACGAGGGTTCCGAACCACGGTGCTACACGATATTTTTCACATCAGCAACATTGCCAGAGGTGATAGAAGTGGAAAGTGACAGATGAAAATCATAGGACCTGGCGGGGATCGAACACGCGACCTGTCTGGCACTCTACCACTGTGCTGCCGAGCCGCACTCCTTTATGATAATAGGGGATGAAACAAATCTGCCCACAGCTGAACACAAGGCATTCAGACTCTGAATATTCGTTTCCTTTTTTTCACTATTTAATGCGGTTTAATCATTGTAATATTTTTGTAAGCATGAGCTCTTGAAAATGACGCCATAAAGCACAGAAAATTAAAGTGCATTAATAGTACTAATAGTTAGATGGGAGTATACTAAAAAGTTTTTCTAAGAAGCGACTGTGGCCTTGGAGTATGTTTTGCGTGTTTCCTATATCAATTAAATGTGATAATGACTGTAATAAACTTTATTTCTAATATATCTAATATATAAAGCAGAGTGTCCGTATATTTGTACGTGTTGCATACAAATCTTCAGTTGTTTTCCAATCTTTATGAAATTATGTACACGTAAGCTTCAATCCATAAGGACGGTCACCGTGAGTGTATGAATCACATACAACAAAGAGATCACGAGATATGACGTTATAAACAATGAGATTGACGAAAACTGCTGCATTTAGCGACAATGCTGCTCAATTTCTCCTAAACCAAGGGACCCATTTCTACCAAATTTGGTACACATATTCCTTACGTGAAAGAACAATTACTGTACGAGTACGAGCCACATACGACACATGGTTCAGGAGATATAACGTCATAAACAATAGGAATCATAGAAAACTGCCAGATAATGCGGCGAGACGCTATATGAGAATAAGAGTACTTAGCGACTTGCAACAAACTTTAAAAATAATTTCAAACTATTATTAACCTTTTTCTCACTGACACCAATAGCAAAATGATGAAAGGAAAAAAGTTTCTCGCTTACTACTTTTCCGCTGTTTATGGAGTAAATTACGGCATTCGGTATGATGTTACAATTTATAATTCGTACACTACAAATTGCAGCCGTAGGAAATTTTACAGACAGTATACACACATATAGTTGAACGTACCTTCTAAATTGTATCACAGTACAACACGTAGTTCATGAGATATAAGCACACAAACAGTAACTAAAACTACGACATGCGGTATGACGTTACAATTTATAATTTCTACACTACAAATTGTATCCGCAGGAAATTTTACACACAGTATACACGCATATAGTTGAGTGCACCTTCTAAATTGTATGACAGTACGAGACGTAGTTCACGAGATATGACCACATAAACAATAATGTTCATGGAAAACCGCCCAATCACGCACCAAGTTTTAATGTATTACTTCTTTACTAATAATTGTATTCCCAAGAGATTTTACGTACAGCCCTTATACAAATGGATATATACCTGAAAAATGGCAAGAATAAATATATAAATACCCGGGCAACGCCGGGTTTTCAGCTAGTACCGTATATATTGAAAGGGGTCAATTGGACCCGCTTTCAACTATTGTTATTTCTTTTATTACTGAACTTCAGTTATTGTGCTGGCAGCTTGTTATGCCACCGTGTTTCAGTTCATGTTTGTCTCTTGCCTCTGCCTTTGGCGAAGGAAAGTGAAAGGTTGGTTGGATCAATTGTGTAGTGTACCTGGATGATAGGTGATACAGTTCGATCCCTACCTTATCCTAAGGGAAGAGTCAGTGAACAGTTGTAGTTCACAGTATTCAAATTCCCTCCAGTAGTCGTCAGAGAAGCTTCGTCCAATGCATGTTCCCCTACCAACTTAACAGTATAGTCGTTTGGCAGGCCAGGGACGAGCGTTAGCGGTCGCCGCCGCAAAATTCTTCTACCCCAGGGTTGGCAACTCCCCCCTCCAGGTTCCCTTGCCGGCCGCTGGCCGTTGCTGTTTGAAACCGGCACTCTGCCGCCGGTGGTCTGCTGCGCTCCTGCCCCACATTACTCAAAGCGACTGCTTTGTTGAAATTTTACACTTAGGCACGTTAATGTACCCATGGGTCGACCATAGCCCAATATCGAGAAATCGTGGGGAATGCTACTCAAATCATGGCACCACTTCCTGGCTAGAGTTCGTTTCTGACCTGCTCAATGTTAAATCCATTTCATCTATATCTATAAATGTGAATGTCTGTTCGGTGTACGTTTATCACGTCTGAACCACAAAACATAAAGAGCTAAAAATTTGTACAGTTACTAAAGTCTACCCGGGGAAGGCTTTAGGAACGGTTTTATGGCGATCTGATAGCTATATATATATATATCAATGTGAATGTCTGTTCGGTGTACGCTTGTCACGTGCGAACGAGAAGACGCAGAGACTAAAATAGTTGTACAGTTACTAATTTATACCTGGGGAAGGTTTTAGGTACGGTTTTATAGCGATCTGATAGCTATTTAGTAATTTGAAGAATATAACGCGAAATGCGGGACAATAATTACTCTTTGAAAATTATATTTACTCTTTGAAAATGGTTTTATTGGTTGCATTGTTGCTTCAGGGTTGATAATGAAGAAAGGGTGGAGTATATTGCGATGCAAAGTTATCGGTGTATATAAAATTCTACGTGTGTGTGTGTTAATATTTCTCTCTGCAGCGAAAACTACGGAACACAAATGAATGGTCTGTGTGTAATAGTTGTCAGAAATCTCCCGTTGTACACCATAGCAGTTCCATGCCGGTAGCTATAAGGGGGTGGAAGATATAGTGGTTGAAAGTCGTCAAATTATTTAAAAAATCGGACTGAAGGCCAGTGATGACGTTTGCGACTCTATAGCAAGGAGGTTACATACAGCGAAACGTGATGCCACAGACCAAATCTTTGGTCTATGCATGCTACAATGTCTTCAGCTCTTTCTCTGTAAGGATAAGCATACTAATAACGGAATATAAGAATAAATAAATAAAGCAGAAAAAAAGAAATTTCTTTTAATACATCTCTTTAAAAAAATCGATTTGTCGTTTCGCTCATTATCTGTCATAATCAACCAACACGCGAGCGGAGCCGCGGGTTTAAGCTAGTATTCTATATCTTGATTTAGGTCCCCATATGTGTTAATGGTTTGTGTTTGTAGTACCTTTTGACTCTCCTCCAATCCACCTACAGACGCAGATTGTGTCACCGAGCTAGGGAGGTTGCATAATTCAATGTATAACGAATGTAAATTGTATTTGAAAGATGGAAGTCTAACAATTTTATCTCATATTAATTTTTCCTGTTAAAACTAAATTTATATCTACGATTGTCCCTAAATTGCACTGCCAAATCCCCCTCCTAGTCATCAAATAAGCTGCCCATTGTGTTTACATGCGCCTGCTGTGTTTATGATCTTGTAATGTCCATAACAACATCTCTTCTCGCTCTGCATGCTCGGTGCATCCATTTCCTAAACTCGTTATCCGTTGCGCCAATTACATTACTTCTCCTTTTACTGTTTTATGCTCGTGATCGCGAACTCAGTATTTGTTCATGATCCGTGTGAGACACCTCCACCCACCATGGAACGCAGCGAGTGGAAGGGAAACTAATTCAAGTCGAGTAGGCGGGATGCTTTCAATATACAGGGTGTCCCAGCTATCTTGTCCACCCAAAATATCTCTGGAACAATAACAGCTATTGGAAAACGACTTTCACCGGTATTAATGTACGGCTGGGGCCCATGAATGTACATATTTCGAAACATTCTAAAACGAAAGCAAATGTATTTTTTAACACGAACTTATGTTTTTTTAAATGGACACCCTATATTTTTTCTTCAGCAATCCATAGCATGACAAATCACATAAACAATGGCCTTGATTGCATCGCAATATTCCAATTACATCCCGAGATATTTCGACGAGAAGTTGACGCTTGAAAAACCCGAAATACGCTGCTAGCGCACGTCCTGAGGCTCAGGCGTGAACCCCATGCTGCCCGTAATCGCAGCAGACCGCATTATCCGCTTCCGATCTGTTGGTAAGTATGGAAGTGCGATTACGCATGTCAATCACATCGCGATTACGGGCAGCATGGGGTTCACGCCTGAACTTTTCACAATAGTCACTGGAATAGATTCTCGATGTAGTAGGTATAAAATACAGGGACCTGAAAGTTATAAACAATTTGAGATATCACAAAATAAATACTATACCAGTTTTTCTGCAAATAATATTCATCTATTTATTTTGTTACTATCTGGTCGTCTTCAGGTGACACAACTGAATGTCGCAGACACAGGTAAAATTTGCGACTTACAAAGACATTAAGACATAAGATTTACATTTTTACAGTAGAATGTATTACATTAACCGCTTACAAAAATAATTTTATTAACTATAAAGGGAAACAATGTTGTTTACCTCGATATACGTTTAACAACCGATGAAATATATTATTCATCAAACAAAATTTAAGGGAAGGGGAAAATGCAAACTAAGTTTGATCATTTAATACTAAGCTGCCGTTGTGTGTACCGTGTTTGTTCTTTGCTAGTATTTCCAGCAAGGTCATCTTTCTACTTTACAGAGTGTAATACCCTACAATATATATCACATTGGTCGTTTTATAACACAAGAAGTTCGTCAAAGTTTTAATTTGTCTTGTTGAATCTCCAGCTTCTCTCACGTTCTAATAATCTAACTGACCCAGGTCTGTCTGACTGGCCTGTATATACTGTTCCACATCTTTTACATTTGATTTTGTTTGTACCATTTTAGCCCAGATTGCAGAATATTTTTACTGCTGAATAAATATTTAGATATTTACTGGTATTGTAGAATGCAGTTATAACTGTCGATGGGTATGAAAGGAAAGCGGTGGTTTGGATAGGAGTAACACAAGGTTGTAGATTTTACGAAACGTTAATCAATCTGTACATCGATCAAGATGAGAGATAGAGAAGATATAAAACCTGTGCGGTTTCCTAAGGACATTGTAATTCTGTCACATACGGCATTGAAAATGGAAGGGCAGTTTGCTGGAAAGGATAGTGTTTTCAAAGAATGGAATAACATAAACACGAACAAGAACAAAACAAGGATAGTGGAATACGGTCGCATTAAATCAGGCGATGCAGATGGAATGAGATTAGGGAACAAGAAAATGAAGTCAGCGAATGAGTTTTGTTATTTGGTCAGTAAAATGAGTTGAGAAGATATAAAATGCAAAATGGCAATGGAAAAACATTTCTGGAGAAGAACAATTTCTTAACATCTAAAATTAATTTAAGTGCTAGATGTCTTTTTTGGAGGCATTCCGCTTTAGTGTAGCCTTTTACGGGATTGAAAAGTGGACGATAAGCACTTTGGACATTAAAAGGATTGAGGCCTTTGTAATGTGGTACTGCCGAATAATACTGAACATTAGATGGCGAGATAGCGTAACTAGTGAGGACGTACTGATCAGAAAGGGATCGAAGAAAATTTCTTGCATAACTTTCCTTAAGGAAAGGATCAATTTATCACTAAAATCCGTTAAACTTCATTTACACGATAAATTAGTCAAATGTAAAGGCCGTAAATTCTGCTAAATACCTAGTAATTGTGTTCAAATGTTTGTAAACCTATTGGACCAAACTGCTATGGTCATCAGCCCCTAAACTTACAAACTAATTAACTAACTTACAGTATGAACAACACATAAGCCCATGCACTAGGGAGGACGTGAACCTCAGGGCAGTTCATTTTGTACTTTCGAAATATAGGGGACAGAGTGTCTCGGTGATGATGCACGAGTTGGGGTGGAAATCATTAAAAGAAATGGGCATTGAGTCAATCAGAGCATGGATGGCGTTTACTGGTAGAGATGTCTATGCCGCTTCAACACGATACCACAATTCATCAAGAGTAGTGACAGGCGTATTGTGACGAGTCAGTTTCTCGGCCACCATTGACCAGATGTTTGCAATTGGTGAGAGATCTGGAGAATGTGCTGGCCAGGGCAGCAGTAGAACATTTTCCGTATCCAGAAAGGCCCGTACACGACCTGCAACATGCGGTCGTGCAATATCATGCTGAAATGTAGGGTTTCGCAAGGATCGAATGAAGGATATAGCCACGGGTCGTAACATATCTGAAATGTAACGGCCACTGTTCAAAGAGCCGTCGATGCGAACAAGAGGTAACCGAGACGTGTAACCAATGGCACTCTATACCACCGCGCCGGGTGTTACGCCAGTATGGCGATGACGAATACACGCTTCCAATGTGCGTTCACCACGATGTCGCCAAACACGGATGCGACCATCATGATGCTGTAAACAGAACCTGGATTTATCCGAAAAAATGACTTTTGCCATTCGTGCACCCAGGTTCGTCGTTGCGTATGCCGGCCGCGGTGGCCGAGGAGACCGAGGCGCTCCAGTCACGGTCTGCACGGCCACAACGGTCGGGGGCTCGAATCCCCCTCGGGCATGGATATTTGTGCCGTCCTTAGTGTTAGGTATTTCAAAAGTAGTTTGTAAGTTTAGGGACTGATGACCCCGTAGTTCAGTCCCATAAGCTATACAAACATTTCAACATTTCATTGCGTACACCATCGCAGGCGCTCGTGTCTGTGATGGAGCGCCAAGGGTAACCGCAGCCATGGTCTCCGAGCTGATAGTCCATGCTGCTGCAAACGTCGTCGAACTGTTCGCGCAGATGGTTGTTGTCTTGCAAACGTCCCCATCTGTTGACTCAGAGATCGAGACGTGGCTGAACGATTCGTTACAGACATGCGGATAAGATGCCTGTCATCTCGACTGCTAGTGATTCGAAGCCGTTGGGATCCAGAACGGCGTTCCGTATTGCCTTCCAGAACCCATCTGTTCCATATTCTGCTGACAGTGATTGGATCGCGACCAATGTGATCAGCAATGTCGCGATACGATAAACCGCAATCGCGATAGGCTTCAATCCGACATTTATCGAAGTCGTAAACGTGATGGTACGCATTTCTCCTCCTACCACGAGGCATCACAACAACGTTTCACCATGCAACGCCAGCTGACTGCTGTTTATGTATGAGAAATCGGTTGGAAACTTGCCTAATGTCAGCACGTTGTAGGTGTCGCCACCGGCGCCAACCGTGTGTGAATGCTCTGAAAAGGTAATTATTTGCGTATCACAGCATCTTCTTCATGTCAGTTAAATTTCGTGTCTGTAGCACGACATCTTTGTGGTGTAGCAATTTTAATGGCTAGGAGTGTAATTTGCAGAGTTATGTAGGTACAAACACATTATCAGACGTCGAGGAATAGTCGATTTAGTATTGCAGAGCGGGACCACGAGACGAGTTAAATGGACGTGGGTGGCCAGTTATTCGGAGACAGAGTAGCTGCATCATACCAGTATTCGGACTGAAAACCAGAACAACAGTCTATATCCAGGGTGAACATAATCTGCAGGTACTAGCATTGTATTTGGCCACTCGGGAAACGGCTTAGGCAGACTGTGCTGTGGACACTCGAGACTTCATTCCAAGCATCCAGGCAACCATGAAGCCCGATCCGTTTGCGAGCGTAGTTACCGCTAAGCGGCCGCCATCCACGGATGCCGGTTCTGGCTTTATGACGCAATATCTCAGCCGCAGCTTCCAATAACCCGACCCTGCTCACAGTTTCGCAGTTCGTCCGGCGACGATTTTCTCGCACAAGAGACTCCCCCTGGGCACTTCGTTGGGCAGCGAGCGCAAAATGAACGCGTTATTTCACAGCCTCTTGACTTTATTTTCAATCAACGTTCTTCGATACAAATCGTGCAGAAGAATTGCTTGACGCTATATTTCTACAATTATCTAAGAATAGCTGCAGCAATTTCTTATCAATCAAAGATCATAGCTCTATTTTACAACTAACTATTTACGTGTTTAATTTGTATGAACAATGATGTGGCAGGTAGAATGTATAAGACAGCTATGTATACAGAACTTCGACATACGTAATAAACGAAACTTGTTGGTTTGTGGAACCGCCTTGATGCAAAACACTTTTTATTTTCATACCCAAACTAGTTTCGGCAGAAATCCCGCCATCCTCAGTGGATTTTTTGTACTTCATCTAAGAGGAAGCATAGAGGACATATTTGTAAAACTGTGAAACATATTGTAGTATAAGGTATACACTCCGTTTTCGTTGTATAACTGTATAAACATTCATTTCCGTACCGTATACAGTGATTCAACGAAAAAGAAGTGTATACCTTATGCTACAATATGTTTCATAGTTTTGTAAATTTGTCTTTTATGTATTCTCTTAGATTAAATAAGCAAACAAAAAAAAAAAAAAAAAAAAAAAAAAAAAAAACACAGAAAAAAAAAGAAAAACACTGAAGATTCGCGATTTCCACCGAAACCAATTTTGGTATGAAAATAATGTTTTGCATCAAGGCGGATCCACAACCACACATTTGTAACGCAAACGCGGACCAATAGAAGAGATTGGAATCACAATGATTGAAACGAAACTTGTATTGCCTGTGCTCCAAACTTGGCCATTTGTGTTTACAAAGTATCGAAACTCAAAAATTTTAAATGCAGTTGGATCTTAGTAGTATGCAGATCATTAGTTCCTACTTAAACCCTGTATTTTCTTAGAATAAGATATGTAGGAAGTCGTAGCTATTCAAAATGAAGTCCCGCGGGAGAATGGCCGAGCGCTCTAAGGCGCCTTGCTGCAAAGCTTGTGGGTGCTCGCCGTCGGAGGTTCGAGTCTTCCCACAGGCATGTGTGTGTGTGTGTGTGTGTGTGTGTGTGTGTGTGTGTGTGTGTGTGCATGTGTGTGTGTGTTGTCCTCAGCATAAGTTATTTTAAGTAGTTTGTAAGTGTACTGACTTTTCACCACTGCAGTTTGATCTCACAGCTTTACAAACATTTGCTTCTTTATTCAAACTTTAGTAAACCTAAGGGCCCAGCTTCAGAGGTCATGCCGTTTATGTGGCTAGTAGGACAATACAATAGTAAAGTCATAAATAAACTCGGAGGTGAGAGTATTATAGAGTTTATGGTAAAACTGCAGTGTCTGTTGCGCGTGTTATTAGCATGGCGCGTATGTTGGCAACTTTGCCGCAAGCGACTAGGGGAAAACAATAGTTTGAGTGTTTCTGAAACGGAGATTCGGACGCTACGCGCCCTCACATACTAATGAAAAAAATTCCTGTTTAACCTATACCAAACCTAACTTTCAGTTAAAATGATCACTGTTTCGTACAGATCATAAAATAAAAATAAAACATGCTATAACTGCTCTATGGTTGACTGCTGTGGTGTATACATAAATATTCTGTAGTGTCGCCAACAACTGCAGCGCGTGGGCAACAGACTCTGTAGTTTATCCGAGTTTATGATACACGTGGAAGCAGAGTACGTCAAAATGTGTAATTACGCAGACTACAACAAAAAATCACATGTTCAAATGTTTGTGGCCAAACTACTCTGGTCATTCGGCAAGTGTGTATGGGTTGTCCTTAGGTTAGCTTAAGTTAGTGTAAGTAGTATGTAAGCCTAGTGACTGATAAAACCAGTAGTTGAGTCCCATAGATTTACAAATATTTGAACATTTTCAAAATGAATTAATTAAAAGTTAGGAAGTTACTGAAATTCTATGGGAGCAGCAACAGATGACACGAAGTTATTCTTTGAAGATTACGTGCTTGTCATTAATTAACGGTGATTCTAGATTTGTCACGACGTTCCTTGCAGAATCCCGCTTTTTCTATTGGTTTTAGTCCTGTTCTACTTGATTGGAACCCTCTTTTAGTTCCTCTATTTTACTCTCGTTACGGTCTTAGCCGACCACACCCTGGCTTGCACTCCATACAGAGGTCATGGGACAGATGACCTAGCTGTTTGGTCCCATCCACCTATCATCAACCAACCAATCAAGATTACGAAATAGCGACACCAAGAAATAACGTTATAATTTATCAACAAAATTTTAACTTCCACTGCTGGGAACATGGTCGACCTCGTAGTTTCACGCACTCCACCGCTAGATGGCTCTCGTGCTGGATCTTTACCCCTGCAGTTGATCGTCGTTTAACACATCTATGGCAAAGCCGCTTTCGAATTGTATATGTTTCGTTAGGCTTCTTGTATAATTAAAATTATTAATCGGTACTTCAAGTTTCGTCTTCGCTAATTTATCCTGTATAATGATACTTGCATAGGAATATCTGAATAAATATGTGACAAAGATAATGTCATTTTTAAAGTGGAAACATGTAGTTCTATTGGGTCGCTATTGTACACATAACATAGTGTCTCACCGATAAGGGTCAAATTCAAACAGATGGTGATAATGCATATTAACTGTGTTATGAACATACACAGCATAACACACATAACAACAATATGTTGTTGTTGTGCTCTTCAGTCCAGGGACTGGTTTAATGCATCTATCCCTCATACTCTATCCTGAGAAAGCCTCTTTATCTCCTCATATGAGGGGCAATACACATCTACTTGAAGCTGCTAACTGTATTTGTCTTTTGGTCTCCCTGTGCGATTTTTACCCCACATACTTCCCGCCAATGCTAAATTCACTTTTTGTAATGGCAAAGAATGTGTCTTACCAATCAATTCCTTCTTTCAGTCAAGGTATGCCAGAAATTTGTTTTCTACCCAGTTCTGTTCAGTACCTCTTCATTAGTTACGCTATCTGACCACCTAATATTCAGCATTCTTCTGCAGAACCACATTTCAGAAGCATTTATCCTCTTCATGTTTGGACTAGATGTGCGTCTGAAAAGTTCGGTGTTGGTCTCAAGAGATATAACAAACATGAGTTACAAACAAAATACCTTTACTAACCTTCAACGTAATAGCCATTGGTTACGATACTTTTCTGACATCGGATGTACAGCCGTTGGTAACTGTCGGCAAACGCTTCTTGTTCAAATGTTCAGATGTCTGTAAAGCTTATGGGACTTAACTGCGGGATCATCAGTCCTTAAACTTAGAAACTACTTATGAACTAGCTTATACTAAAGACGGCACAAACATCCACGCCCGAGGGGAGATTCGAACCCCCGACGGGGAACGGACTCGCGCATAGTAACATAGCGCCGCAATGCGTTCGGCCGTTCCGTCGCGGCAAACGCTTCTTGTGCAGTTGCTCGAAGCACCGCGATCAGGCGCTGTTGGGTCATTAGTCCTTAGACTTACAAACTACCTTAAACTAAAGACAGCACAAACATCTATGACCGAGGGGGGATTCGAACCCACGACGGGGAACGACCTCGCGCATCGCAGCATAGCGCCTCAATGCGCTCGGCCACTGTGCCGCGGCTGTTGGATCTCCACAACAGTTGTGACCCGTTAGCCTTTCAGGGATAATTTAAGGCGGGGAAACAGAAAGAAGTCTTCCGGCGCTAAATCCAGAGAATAAGGAGTGTGTGGAAGCACAGTGACCTTGTGTCCAGCGAGGAAGTAGAGCACGCGGACCGCAGTGCACGGACGGGCATTATCGTGCAGGAAATTCCACTGTCCACTCCGGTACAGTTCTGGTCGAACCCACCGGATGCGTTGCAGCAGCCGTTTCAAAACTCCCTCTAAATCATCCGTGTTGACAGTATGACCTGATCTTAGAGCGCTGCTCCATTGTGCGCTCCATGTTGCAGTGATACGAGTTCTCACAGTGACCCTGTTAGCTGAATCGCAGCGTTTACACCGTTTCACTGCAGTGCTTCGCAAGATAGGGGGCGCTTGTACACATTTCCTCCAATGTGTATCCCCATCACCTCATCCTCGCCTGCGCACTTTGTAATATATGAGATAATTCAACGAACTTTTCAGACATACCTTGTTTGTTTGTTTCAAATGTTTGTGTAGTCTGTGGGACTTAACTACGGGGTCATCAGTCCCTAAACTTACAAACTACTTATGAACTACTTACGACCTAGGACGGCACATATATCCATGCCCGAGGGGGGATTCGAACCCCCGACCATAGTGGCCGTGCAGACCGTGATTGGAGCGCCTTAATCCCCTCGGCCACCGCGGCCAGACATACCTTGTATTTATCAACCACGTGTCACTACCGTACACAGCGACACTCCACACAAATACCGCCGGCCGCGGTGGCCCAGGGGACTGAGGCGCTTCAGTCACGGTCTGCACGGCCCCTACGGTCGGGGGTTCGAATCCCCCCTCGGGCATGGATATTTGTGCCGTCCTAGTTCGTAAGTAGTTCATAAGTAGTTTGTAAGTTTAGCGACTGATGACCCCGTAGTTAAGTCCCATAAGCTTTACAAACATTTGAAAATTTTTTAACACAAATACCTTCAGATAAGACTTCCAAACATATAAATTAATCCAGAAAGAAACTTTCACTCTGCAGCGGAGTGTGCGCTGATATGAAACTTCCTGGCAGATTAAAATTGTGTGCCGGAACCGGGAGTCGAACCTGGGACCTTTGCCTTTCGCGGGCAAGCGCACTACCGACTGTGCTATCCCGACAGGACTCACTTTACTTCCGCCAGTACCTCGCCTCCTTCTTTCCAAATTTCACAACAGCTCTCCTGCGAACCATGAAAGACTAGCACTCCTTTCTTCCGACACACAATTTTAATCTGCCAGGAAGTTTCATATAATTTAATATTCCATCTTAACCAATTCTTCTTTGTCAAAAACGATTTTCCTCTCATTGCCACTCCGCATTTTATATGCTCTCTACTGCAACCATCATACGTTATCTTACTGCCCAAGTAACAAAACCTGTTTTGTTTGGTTATCTAATCTAATTCCTTCAGCATCTCCTGATTTTTGTGACTACATTCCTGTACCCTCTTGTCAAAGTTCCTTATATATGCTCCTTTCAAGACACTGTCTCTTCCTTTCAACGGCTCCTCCATGTCCTTTGCTGTCTCTCAATGCGACGACCGCCAATTTCAAAGCGTGCCTGACAATGGTGCATGTAGTTCTGCCGCACACTCTCATAGTTCCCTTGTGTTTGTTGTACCAGGAAATGAGCAGGGTGGATACCAGGAATCTGTTGTTCTTCCGTTTCTATGGGGTTTCATACACCAATGATTTGACCCTAAGCCCACAGAAAAAGTCCAAATGTGTGAGATCCGGAGATCCCGCTTGCTGTGTGTGAGAACCTTCCCTCGAATTCAACAATAAGGTTACGTGTTGTGCAGCAGTTCGCGTACATTAACATCAAATTGGGCTGGTGCATCGTCATGATGAAACCATATAGTTTCGCAGACAAGGGGTACAGTCTGGAAGCACTGCGGCACCACATCCGCAGAAAGCCCAGGTAACGTGGGCTACTGAAACGGGAAGAAAGGAAAGGTACTATTCCGTGATTCTGGACGATGTCGATCTATACGTTGAGAGAGAATGCTTGTTGGTGGCCGCCGATGTGGGTAACATGGGAATTGTCCTTACTCAGGACATGCATTGGGTCTGTCGGCCGTCTCTTTAAACGGTTACTGTGGTATACGTTGTTGCCAATTGGTGCATGCTGAGTACCTGCATAACACAATAAATGAGCATGTCTGATCATTGCTTCCCTATCTGAACATTATCAGTTGTGTATACTTGATAATCTGCTTCAATTTCTACATCTACATCCATACTCCGAAAACCAACGTTAGGTGCGTGGCAGAGGGTACACTGTACCACTACTGGCATTTCCTATTCCACTCCCAAATACAACGAGGAAACAAAGAATGCATTTATGCCTTCGTACGAGCCCTAATTTCGCTTATCTGGTCATTGTGATCACTAAGCGATATGTAAGAATGCGGCAGGAAGATCGTACTACACTCATCTTCAAATTCCGGCCCTCTAAATTTCCTCAACAGAAGTTCACGAAAAGAACGTCGTCTTTCCTCCAGCGATCCACAAATGAGATGCCGGAGCATTTCCGTGACACTCGCACATTGGTCGAACCCACCAGAAACAAACCTTGCTGCTCGCCTATGATTTGCTTGTATGTCTTCCTTTAAATTCTGCTGCGGGTTCCAAACACTTGAGCAATACCCAAGACGTAGTCGTACAAGCATTTTATACGCGTTCTCTTTTACAGATGAAGTACATTCTCCCAATAAACCGTAGTCGGCTGTCCGCCACAACTGTCCTTACATGTTCGTTGCATTTCATACCGCTCTGCAGTGTTACGTCTAGATATTTGAACGACGCAACTGCATCAAGAAGCTCTCTACTAATGCTGTTTTCGAACATTCCGGGATTGTTTTTCATAGTCATGCGCATAACAATACATTTTCATACATTGAGACCTAGCTGCCATTCTTCGCACAAACTAGAAATTTTGTCTAAGTCATCATGTATGCTATTACAGTCAGTTAAAGGCGACACCCTCCCATACTCCACAGCATCATCAGCAAACCGCCGCAAATTTTAAGTTAGTCTGTCCATCAGATCATTTATATAGATAGAAAATAATAGCAGTCCTATCACCCTCCCCTGGAGAACACCTGACGATGCACTCGTCTCTTATGAACACTCGCCGTCGAAACGACGTACAGCGTTCTATTACTCAGGAAGTCTTCCAGCCAGTCACAAATCTGTGAACCTATTCCATAAGCTCGTATCTTTGCTAGCAGTCTGCAGTGTGGCACCGAGTCAACGCCTTTTTAAATCGAGAAAAACACAATCCGCCTGTTGCCCTTCATGAATGGCTCACAAGATGTCAACAGTTGGCTTTCGGCCGGTAGGCGCGTGCGGACCTGCTCCGCGCGCAGGGTACTGCCCCGCTGCCGGTGTTGTTTACTTCCGCGTCGCGGTATTTGTATTTGTCTCGAGTCCAGTAACTGTGTACGTTATAGCGCACTCTTACCGCCGAGCTACCCTGAATGTTACATTCCAAGCAGAACATCCACGACCACGCGCTTACGAAATTGAACAATTTATTCGTGAAGAGCTACGATTGAACCCACAAGAAGTGATAGGTATCCACTTCTCGATCACCGGCAGTGTAGTTTACATCAAAATGACATCTGAGACCGCATGTGCTGAAGTCGTACGACAACACGCAGAAGGACTGAAATTTAAACACTCAGACGGACATATCGGGGAGGTGACGGTGGACCATGCAGGATTCGGACTGCGAACACTTCTTGTGTTTGAGCTTCCATTCGAGGTACCTCAAGACGCCGTCGTTGAAGCCTTTCGCCCCTACGGCAAGGTTGTGGGACACATGGCGGAAAAATGGCAGACGTTCACTACGTACCAAGTATTAAACGGTGTACGACAGATCAAGATCGAACTGTCAAAACACGTACCTTCCTACCTAATGATTGGTGGTGTGCGAGCCATCGTTATGTGTGATGGACAGCCACGGACTTGTGCAGGCTGTGGACAAGAGGGCCACGTTCGTTCCGAATGTCTCCATCGCGGTTTACTCCGGATTCCGACAAATGAGGCAGTTCCAGCTGCAACAGCACCACCTGTACCAGACTCCTACGCCTCAGCCGTGCGAAAACCTGAAGCAACACTTCAGGATGCGTCCTTTCTCCCGCCAACGTTTCCCCCCGAGGACTGCAGCGTAGAAGAGATTTCCGCATCCTCTTCTACCATGCCTGAGACGAGACCGACAAACTTTCAGAACATGAAAAACGGCGCGGCCGAAGCGATGGACCTCGACCCAAGAGTGGTGCCCACCGCAGCTTTCATACAGACGGGCACTACGTCGGACGACGGACAGCCGCATTACGACACGGAGCAGCACATTCGAAAGCAGCGGTCGCCCAGGAAACGGAAGAAGAGAAGTCGAACGTTCTCCGACGACATCCCCCCCACAGGAAGAAGACAGGATGTATGATAGTGTTCTCTCTTCGAGCGTCACAACCACGGAAACCGCCGTGCCCGATGTCCCAACCGAAGAACGCCCTATTCACTGTCTTCTATCTCCCCCGACAACAGTGGATCCTGTAGATGCACCCCCACAGGATAACACTGTGGCAGCATCACCACCCCTACCACTTGAAGGGAGCGAGAATCACTCGACCTTCGTGTCGGCCCCCTGGAGCGCCATGTCGATGTTGAGGCAGATCAGAACTCTGGCCCGCCGGATGGGGAGAATCCCTCGGTGGCGCCCGACAAAACTTCAGCCTAGTGATTGCAGACACAGTGGCGGCTTCTGACGCCCCACACCCACTGGACATCTTAATAGGACCCCCATCGACATCAGCAGGAGCACGTCCGCAACACTACCGCATTGCAACGATGAATCTTGCTACCATCCGAGCTCCTCACAAATTGGCGATGTTCCGTGACACCATTTACGCTGCCGATGTCGACATTGCCCTTCTCCAAGAAGTATTCGTCTGTGCCTTCTACGCTCTTACCGGCTACGAAGCGCACATCTCTCACGCCTCCGACAATGGTGGCGGAGTTGCCATCCTCCTCCACGAAGGGCTCCCTGCTGAAGATGTTGTGTACCTTCCTAATGCGAGGGGAATGGCCCTTACACTGTTCGGTGTGCGTGTTATCAACGTATATGCACCGTCAGGCTCCAACAGACGTAGAGAACGACATGTCTTCTTTGCTGACGAGGTAATGCCGCTTTTTGTGGGTCCCCTGGATGATCTGGTGCTTGGCGGGGATTTCAACTGCACACAAGGGCCCACTGATCAACTCCCCACACATTCTCCGTGCGCAGCCCTGTCTGCCATTATCGACCGACTACAACAAATCGATTCATGGACGACACTCTGTGGAACACGCACGGGGTTCACATACTACACAGCACACTCATCCAGTCGACTCGACCGCGTTTACCTTACACGCACCCTTGCTGACGCCACACGACATGCTGAAGTATAGCCTATGGCCTTCTCCAATCATGAAGCCTACATCTGCGACGTCGTCCTCGCCCGACAACGAGTGTGGCACAGTCGCGGTCCATGGAATCTGAACGATGTCCACCTGACTGCTCCTGACTGTCGATGCGTAGTAGAGGACGCACGGGCCCTCTGCCGCCGCCGTCACCCCGCCTACAAGTCGACTTTATCATGGTGGTTACCCGGCCCGAAACCGGCACTACGAAAAGCATTGATGGGATACGGTAAAGATATCAAGGCCTGGCAAGCAAGCACCTTAGACTTTCACTACGCCGGCCGCGGTGGCCGAGGAGACTGAGGCGCTCCAGTCACGGTCTGCACGGCCACTACGGTCGGGGGTTCGAATCCCCCCTCGGGCATGGATATTTGTGCCGTCCTAGTTCGTAAGTAGTTCTTAAGTAGTTTGTAAGTTTAGGGACTGATGACCCCGTAGTTAAGTCCCATAGACTATACAAACATTTGAACATTTGAACATTCACTACGCGATCCTACGAGAGTGCACTTCGATGCCATTCTCTCCATCTCGACAGACGATCGTGCATCGTGCTAAAGCACATATCACCCTTTTCACGCGTAGACGGTTCGAAGGCGTCATTGTGAGGTCCCGTACTAATGATCGCATACCTCAGGAACCATCGTCGATGTACCACTTACTTGCAGAACGCAGTCGTCGACGTAGAGCTCTTATACAAGATCTTGTCGGTGTGGAAGGCCGACGACATACATCTCAAAAAGATATTGGTCATGCTTTTCATTCTCACTTCGCCCGGTTGTACATGGCCGCTTCACATAACCCAACTTTAATCGAGGAGGTTGCGGCACTCATCACTAACACTGTTCCGGAAGACGTGGCGACTGAACTCCAAGAAGACGTGACCACTGACGAAGTCCTGGACGCTATCAGGGCGGGAGCCGCCAATGAATCCCCCGGACCTGACGGCCTCCCCCTAGAATTTTACAAGAGTCCACTTGGACAGCTATCTGCCGTGAACTGATGTCCTCAGCAACGACGATCCCTCCCGCCTTCCTCGAAGGTGTTATTGTTCCCGTCCCTAAACCTCACGGGTGATCACGGATCAGCGACTACCGGCCCATCACTATTCTCAATAGTGACTTAAAGATATTCACCCGCTTGTTAGCAACTCGACTCAAGAAGGCAGCACCGGACGTCACATGCCACGACCAGACTTCCCTGGGTGGAGCCAAGAATGGTCGATCGGCCCTTTGCCGTTACAGGGACATGATTGCGCTCGCCAAGTTCCGACAACTGCCTGGTGCACTGGCTTCGCTTGACTTCAGTCACGCATTCGAGTGGCGCCACTTCCAGAGTACTCTATAATGGACGCCTGACTGCGCCTCTTAGGATTGCACGGCCTGTTGGACAAGGATGCCCTCTTTCTACAATTCTGTTTGCATTTGTCTTAGAACCCTTGCTCCAAGGACTTCGCCAACGTCTGACGGGCATGTCTTTGCACGGACACCGTTTCTGCTGTGTGGCATACGCTGATGATCTCATGCTCTTCCTACGCAGTGAAGACGACGTTCGCGCAGCTCTGACATGGATAACAGCATATGGCGAAGCTTCGGGCAGTTCTCTCAACGTTGCTAAATCGAAGGTTCTGCTTATTGGAGAGGGTCTATCTGCTAGATGCGTTGCCCCCCTAAGTGTGGCCACCACCGTCCGCTACTTAGGCATTGACTTTACAAAAGATCTTCGTCGTTCGGCGACCTTAAATGCCAGGCGTCTGCTCCAAACGATCCGGGGAAGTCTCTTTCAACACCGATTTAGATCCCTGGATGTGATTCAACGTGCGCGATACGTGAACGTTTATCACGCCTCTCGCATTCCCCATGTGGCACAAGTGTTCCCGATCCCGATATCCATTGCCCGTCGCATGATGATGGCGATGGGATCCTTTGACTGTACTGGACTATTATTCAAGGTCCAATATGCCTCACTTTCCCTCCCACGGGATCGTGGTGGGGGCCGGTCTATTCCACGTCCCACAAAAACTTACGGCATTGTTTGTTAGCTCCCAACTGAAAATATGGCGACAGTGCCCGACGAGCATGAGCGGACTGCTTTTACGCGAAATGCACCCGTGTCGAAAACATCCCCAGTCAATTTATCTGACATTCCAGGCCCTTTTTACTACATCCGACATTTCTTTCTGGAATTAAGCTACATTTACCAATCCTTACCTCTTTCACGAATCTACGGGCAAAGACTGTCTATGAGGCCCCCCAACTACATCAGCCCCCCAATCCTATTGAACAAAAGTTTCCCCAATCATATCGCGTCGTGCATGGAAAGCAGTACATGCAGTTTATCTCGATTCCAGCGCCAGTCCACCTGGTATATCACCGTCAACGGTAAACAAGTCAACCGTTTTCGCCTGCACCGTATCCGACTCTCTGACACACCCCTATGTCTTCACTGTGGGGTGGATGACACCGACAACCACCAGTCCGAATGTGGTCCGTCCTCCGACGTCTGGAGACTCGCACAACGCATTCTCGCTTTCGTCACCCGACGTACACCTGCGCAGCTCTCATTCCAGACGCTGCTATTCCCGGACACGATTTATTACCCGGCCACGAAAACTAACGCTGTGAACTGGATACGCGGCCACACCGTTCGCTACCTTTTCGACTGCGACGAGAAATCAGAACTGGATTATTGGACCTATCTCAATGATCGCCATTGCGCTATCGTTCGTAACCCCAAATACCAACAGTTCTTTTCCATTTTTTTTATGGAGCGTCTTTCACGATCCGCCTCCCAACTGGAACGTTCAAACTATGAGAAGTTAATGTGATGTTCTTGTTGATACGAGTCCTGAACGAACTGAAAACGAAACCTTTACAAAAATTATCGAGAAGACGAGTTTGGTTGTTCCCCACTGAAGGCGTGTGAAGAACTGCACAAAGAGAACAAGACATAGAACACTTCAATAAAGAAATAAAAATAAATAAATAAATAACTCCTTCCCATTCCTATGTTTTCCTCCTATCACTTAGAGTATCTAGGTTAGTTTGATTTGGGATAGGTATAGACAGGAGCCAACGCCTGAAGAGGTACAGTTATTTATCTATTTTTTTTTCCTTAGGGCAAAAGTGGCGGTGGCACATCGGCCCCTTTATTTATTTTTACTTTTTTGTAGTAAATTTTTTCCTGACCTTGGGGAGAAAAAAAAAAAAAGAATAAAATAAAAATAAGAATATGAAAAATAACAAAAAAAAAAAAAAAAAAAAAAAAAAAAAAAAAAAAAAAAAAAAAAAAGATGTCATGAGAGAAAAGGGCAAGCTGAGTTTCACATGAACGATGTTTCCTAAACCCATGCTGATTCATAAAAAGAAGCTTTTCTGTCTCAAGGAAATTTAATATACTCGAACTGAGAATATGCTCCAATATTCTACTGCAAAGTGATGTCACCGATATTGGCCTGTAATTGTATGGGTCAGTTCTCTTTCGTATCTTATAAACGGGAGTCACCTGCGCTATTTTCCAATCACTAGGAACTTTGTGCTGAATTTAAGATTAGCGATAAATGCAAGTTAATTAAGGGGCCAATGCCGCAGAATACTCTTCGTAAAACCGAACTTGTATTCTACCCCGACCAGCAGACTTTTTTGTATTTAGCTCTCTCAGCTGCTTCTCTACACCGGATATACTTATTACTATGGCCTCCATTTAGGAATTAGTACGTTGATCAAATGATGGTACATTTGTGTGGTCCTCCTGCGTGAAAGATTTCTTAAGGGTTAAATTTATAACTTCAGCTATCCGTTTGCTTTCTTTGGGTACATTAATTACTTTTGTTGTGTCTTTTGTGTCGTTTATACATGATGATGTTCTACGACCAAAACTAGCCGATTTTTCAGGAATTAATAAACAGCTGATGTTTTAAGATGCATTTTATAAAGTCTCTGACGGGTGACGTACCTTACCAAAACATTGGTACATATAGCAGTTTTATTGTAAAATATGTAAAATGTAAGACGATGGAATTTATTTTAAAATAATAATGTAAGACATGTAACCACGTTTTAAAATGTTCATTGAAGCATATTGCACGTCTAAACATCGAGTCATATCGTTGTAATGTTAACTGCTGGACACAGAAACATCTTTGTTTTCATTACACTAATGAAAGTCTGTGCTGTTGCCCTCCAAGCACGTTCATGTCGTTCAGTCGTTCATGTCGTTCAGTCGTTCCGGTCTGCGTTTTAATTTTTACACAACTAAAAAGTTAAAGCGGAAAGTTCTGTTTTCTTATCATTTGACCCTATTTCAATGAATGGGACTTGATGATTAACAGGTAACTCCAAAATACCGAACTGCACGTAAGGAATGTTTATAAGTTCTATTTACGTACATTTCTTACATCATGCTGTAGTACTATTGTATATGTTCTGGATTTTTGGAATGTTGTTTGTTACACGTTACAGATCAGATTATGGGTAGGAAGAACTGTCGACCCTGGTCATGAATAAAATAATTAAAAAAAAGAATAGAAAAAAGTTCTAGCAATATTTGAACAACTGTTGTAATTTGTGAGTATGAACTGAAGTTAATGATTTTCGATTTACAATTTGAAGAGCAGTATATCTGATACCAAGGTACCGTACTTCGCGTGACCAGTTCTTTATCAAGATCCAACCAAAATAAAGCACAATGCCTATGTTAAAGTGCTATGAGCTTACATTAATGATGCATTCATTTGTTTGTGATTTACACTGCATTTGTGTATGGCAACATAAAATGTTTCAGCAAAGATATATGGGACACCACCTACACAGTAAACTGTGCAGTTAAAGACGATGAGCAAAGCATGTTGTCATATCTTTTACTTACTCCACTGTAAGGTGGCTGCATTCGTGTTGAGAGAGTGACAATCAGTTGGTGCGCACAGAAGCTCAAAGCTGCACATTTGGAATGTCATAACTGGCTACTATCAAAATGATAGATTAGATTAGATTAATACTTGCTCCATAGATCATATGTACGACATTTTGTAATGATGTGGAACGTGTCAGTATAATAAATGTTGTCTACACTTGACAATCAATATTTTAAATATTTTTATTACACTTTTTGTTGTTTTTTATTTTATTATTTTTATTCGTTTTATTTTTTTAAGTTTTATCTAAAAATTCATCTACATTGTAGAAGGAGTTGCCATTCAGAAATTCCTTTAATTTCTTTTTAAATACAAGTTGGCTATCTGTCAGATTTTTTATACTACTTGGTAATTGACCAAAGACTTTTGTGGCAGCATAATTCACCCCTTTCTGAGCTAAAATTAGATTTAACTTTGAATAGTTAATATCATCCTTTCTCCAAACGTTGTAGCTATGCACACTGCTATTACATTTGAATTGGGTCGGATTGTTAATAACAAATTTCATGAGTGAGTATATATATTGTGAAGCTACATTGAAGATCCCTAGATCCCTAAATAAACGTCTGCAAGATGCTCTTGGGTGGGCTCCAGCAATTATCGGATTACACGCTTTTGTGCAATGAAAACGTTTTTACTCAATGTTGAATTGCCCCAGAATATGATCCCACATGAAAGCAATAAATGAAAATAGGCGTAGTAAGTTAATTTACTGAGATGTATATCACCAAATTTTGCAATGATTCTGATAGCATAAGTAGCTGAACTCAAACGTTTCAGGAGATCTTCAATATGTTTCTTCCAATTCAGTCCCTTGTCAATGCAAACACGTAAAAATTTTGAATATTCTACCTTAGTCACAGATTTATGCTCAAAGTCTAAATTTATTAATGGTGTCATGCCATTTACTGTATGAAACTGTATATACTGGGTTTTATCAAAGTTTAATGAGAGTCCATTTGTAGGAAACCACTTAATAACTTTGAGAAAGATATCAAATACAATTTCATCAGTTAATTCCTGTTTTCAGGTGTGATAGCTATACTTGTATCATCAGCAAAAAGTACTAGCTTGGCATCTTCGTGAATGTAGAGTGGCAAGTCATTAATATATATTACGAACAGCAAAGGACCCAAGATAGAACCTTGTGGGAGCCCATTTTTGATAACTTCCCAGTTAGAGGAATTACTTGTTTCATCTATATCCTGTGAACTGCTTATTTCAACTTTCTGCACTCTTCCAGTTAAGTATGATTTAAACCATTTGTGCACTGTCCCACTCATACCACAACACTTAAGCTTATCTAGAAAAATCTCATGATTTACACAATCAAAAGCCTTTGAGAGATCACAAAAAAATCCCAACTGGTGATGTCCGGTTATTCAAAGCATTTAATATTTCATTAGTGAAGGTATATATAGCATTTTAAGTTGAAAAACGTTTTGAAAACTAAACTGACATTTTGTTAAAACTTTATTTTTACTAATATGTGAAGCAACTTGAGAATACATAACTTTTTCAAAATTTTTGGATAAAGCTGTCAGAAGTGAGATGGGGCGGTAGTTGTTAACATCGGACGCATCCCCTTTATTATGCAAAGGTTTAACAATATCATATTTCAGTCGATCTGGGAAAGTTTTCACATGGGCTACATTGCTAGGGCTGTCATCTTACAACTGTGCTTTCTTCTCTTAAAATTATGAGGTCAACATAAAGTTTACAGGTAAGATTATAACCATCACGATGGAAGTTATTCTTGAAAGGTAGGAAGATTAGTGTTTAATGTGCCGTTACAGTGTGGTCATTAGGGCAGAAGTTATTATTGTGTATTCCAAGTTTTTTGCTGCACCTTTAACAGTAGAATTCCAGTGTCTAGGAACGTGGGATAAGTTTTAGTTTCGTCAAACATTTTTCTCTGCCTGAGACTGTTCTGCAGCTGAGTATTTTAAAGGTCTCTACTTTTAAAATGCCTCTGGTTTTCTGCACAGCAGTCAATAATCGTGGGGATAGTCTGATTGATGTAATTGCTTCCATTTACAACCACTCATAAATTCCAGGGACAGAGGGGATCTATAGACTAAGACTATCGTTAACTTGGTGCAACTTCTTTATTTTCTTGGCTGATTAGAAGATAAATTTTAATTCTATTCTTTCCAGCTCAGCACATATTTTGCTAGATATAGCTACAGTGAAAGAAATGGTCTGCATGAAAATGGGACAGATATATCAACAAGTTTGGATACCGTAAGGGGAAAACACTGATTTACACCAGTTAATAGAGTATTTACCACCAGGCCAAAAGAGAATAGTTATAAATACATTGTTATACAACGTGATATTTTCCACCATTTGCAAACTCCAGGAGAGCATATGGTAGGCCTACAAAAAGGGTCCAATGGACGTATGCCCGGAAATACATGGTTTCCAAACTAGAGACCATTTATTCGTCCATACTTTGTTACAGAGACTGCGGTCTAGTAAGTGCTCTGCCATGTAGCTACAATAACGTTATGTATGGCTTCCTCTTGGAGGGTGGTACTGTGCCACTGATGTTTCGAAGGGTTATGTGGCTGCTAGATGATTGTGTTCCGGGCCATTTCGTCAGTAGCGTAGTAACGCATCTCAATCGTACCTTCCTTGGTCGTTGTATCGGATGGGGAGATAATGTTGCATAGACTTCTCGTTCACCGGATCTCAACCCAAGCGATTTAGTTATGGGGCCATCCAAACACATCGCGTACGCAGAGACCATTTTAGATGTGGAGGCACTGGAGCAGCGAATTCATAAAGCGTTGTCACTACCGTCATTATTGTGCTCGTGTGTCAAAGGCAGCATGAATACGCATTGGGTAAGGCACATAGAAACGATTTTAACACTTACTGTGACTAATGGTGAATGCGCTGTACAGCCCATATTAGACAGCAGACTCTGTAGTAATGTGTAACTGGACGTAAGTTCATTAGACTTACTTGCCGTATCCTTTCCTCGAACAGTCTCTAGGGATTGTATACAGTGAAAAAAAAAATCACCATGTAAAGAGTTACAACCGTTTCTGAGATAAACCACTTGAATCTATGACTAAAGTTGTGTAGTACACATTCTGCAAGAATGAGTAACTGCTGATCAAGAATTGGAAACACGAAAATTTTCATCATTTATGAGACAATCTACTCAGGTGGTCTCCTTTTTCTGGTGTTACATCTTGCAAAGACGACAGTGTCCTCTGTAGATGCTGTGGAAGCCCCTGACCGTGTAGAGTGCCCGCATAACAGGCAGCCAAGACGGGCTGCTTACCTTTCTTTCAAAATGTTCAAATGTTTGTTTAGCTTATTGGACTTAACTACGGGGTCATCAGTCCCTAAACTTACAAACTACTTATCAACTACCTTATACTAAGGACGGCACAAATATCCATGCCCTAGGGCGGATTCGAACCCCCAACCGTAGTGGCCGTGCAGACCGTGACTGGAGAGCCTCAGTCCCCTCGGCCACCGCGGCCGACTACCTTTCTTTCTTCCTTTCTTTTCTTTCATAAGCGCTCACACGTGAACTAGCCCCCACAATCGCGTAAGCGGCCGACTGCGAACAGCGGACAAATTGAAGAGCGACTCGGCGGCCATTGTGGTGGCCAACTTTAATTGTGCCTAAGACTCTTTTGATTAGAGAGAGTATTCATTTGAGTTAAGTCGCGAAAACTATGTCTAATTGAAACATATAACTAGAAAAAAGCTTCAGACTCGGTTGTGTGTAAATTTATTACACATACGGTGTAGAAATTGGCCAACAGCATTTCCTCTTCCTAACGAAACCGAACTATAATATTTAGTTTTTGTAGCGTTCTAAGTGCAGCATATGAACGGAATTTATCGTCAGACACGATTTTTTGGCACTTTCTCATTATACTAAGATGGTGAAACTTTTGTACAAACATTAATTTCGGAAGAGTTTCACACATAACGTCTTTGCTTTAGTGCTGTATTATCCAATATTTAGATACTTCGTAGCATCAAAAAATTAAACATGGCTGCCTGGAACAGCTAATGTTTAAAATCGACTGTAAAAAAGAACTATGCCTTCAGATACATAACTGTAAAATAGCTTCTTACCTTGTGAATACAGCAACCAGCCACTACCAAATTCTTTTAATAACACGAAGTATGCCATAACTTTATCTTAACTAACACATCTAACATTACCATTAGGGTATTTAGTAAGACTATTAGCATTTTAATGATGTAAGCCAAATACCTTAAAGTAGTGTGAACTGCTCAAAAGTCAACTACTATTGTCATAGGGTTCAACTTCACAAAGTGCATCCAGTGTGCGTATATGTCATTCATATATGGAACTATACTCAGTTCTGCAAACCCCTTTCACTTCTTATACCTATCTGTAAAGCAGGTTACCTTTAAATTCTGTGTTGCTAATCTCGTGATCTTAGTAGTTATTTTACACAATCATAAAATGAAACTTTTTGAACTTACTGCCCGCTAGTACTGCCTAAGGTAGATCCTTTTTAAGAGCTTACCAGTATTGCAGAAACCTCTTATTTATTTCATTCAAACCTATATTGTCTTGACCAACAGTCTGTTAAGCATGAGTAACTATCTCTGAACACAAGTAGTAGGGCTACTTGTATTCCTGGGAAATATAAATTGGAAGACAGTATTCGTTCTTTTTATTCCTTTTTAAAATTAATGTATGCATTTAAACGCTCAGCAGCGTTTCAGCATCGTGCTTTATGTACACTGTAATAGTGAAACAGTACAGACGTGACTATCAATTGTCTATACAGGGTGTTACAAAGAGGTACGGACACACTTTTACGAAACATTCCTCACACACAAAGAAAGAAAGTATGTTATGTGGACATGTGTCCGGAAACGCTTAATTTCTATGTTGGAGCTCATTTTATTAGTTCGCTTCAAATCACATTAATCATGGAATGGAAACACACAGCAACAGAACGTACCAGCGTGACTTCAAACACTTTGTTACAGGAAATGTTCAAAATGTCCTCCGTTAGCGAGGATACATGCATCCACCCTCCGTCGCATGGAATCCCTGATGCGCTGATGCTGCCCTGGAGAATGGCGTATTGCATCACAGCCGTCCACAATACGAGCACGAAGAGTCTCTATATTTGGTACCGGGGTTGCGTACACAAGAGCTTTCAAATGCCCCCATAAATGAAAGTCAAGTGGGTTGAGGTCAGGAGAACGTGGAGGCCATGGAATTGGTCCGCCTCTACCAATCCATCGGTCACCGAATCTGTTGTTGAGAAGCGTACACACACGTCGACTGAAATGTGAAGGAGCTCCATCGTGCATGAACCACATGTTGTGTCGTACTTGTAAAGGTACATGTTCTACACCACAGGTAGAGTATCCCGTATGAAATCATGATAACGTGCTCCAATGAGCGTAGGTGGAAGAACATGAGGGCCAATCAAGACATCAACAACAATTCCTGCCCAAACATTCACAGAAAATCTGTGTTGATGACGTGATAAATCGAGGAAGTACAGTAAATACTAACGAAACGTTGGGTATTTTGACTTGTCTGCACGAATTATTTCAATTTACATTTAGAGAGAAATACTAAAATGAGCTATAACGTGGAAATTAAGCGTTTCCGGACACATGTCCACATAAAATACTTTCTTTCTTTGTGTGTGAGGAATGTTTCCTGAAAGTTTGTCCGTACCTTTTTGTAACACCCTGTATATACCGCAATAGCTATTTAATACACGATTTACTTGGTAACAACATTCGTATTTATGTGCCGTTTGCCACTAGCATGGTGGCCGGCCGAAGGTTCAAATTAACCCGCGACAGCAGCGCCGTTATGGAGTCTAGTTATTTGTACAAGGTCTTTGCACGTGAAACATAAGCAACGGCCAACTGCAGAAGAATCGGCGCTGTACTGCGGCGCTACATGACGGTCAGCCACGTGACAGCGTCCAGCCAATAACGGCGGAGTAACCGGTTGCAGCCCTCCAGCTTCATAAGCGCACCGACGGAGTGCGCAATCCAAGAACAGCTGCCAACATTCGAAACTTAGAAGTAGATGTTCCTGGAGTAGTAAAACAACTTAAGTCAGTAAACAAAAACAAATCTTCCGGGCCAGATTGTATACCAACTAGATTCCTCTCAGAGTATGCTCATGCAATAGTTCCATTCTTAGCTACCATACACAACCGATCACACAGCGAAAAATTGTACCCAAAGACTGCAAAGTTGCCCAAGTTATTCCAATATTCAAGAAAGGCAATAGGATTAATCCCCAAAATTACAGGCCAATCTCATTGACGTCGATTTTCAGTAGGATTTTGGAACATACACTTTGATCAAATATTATGAACTACCTCGAAGAGAACGACCTATTAACCAATAGTCAACACGAATTCAGAAAGTATCGCTCTTGTGAAACACAGCTTGTCCTTTATTCAAATGAAGTGTTAAGCGCCATCGACAAGGGATCTCAAATCGATTCCATATTTCTGGATTTCCGGAAGGCTTTAGACACTGTACCCCACAAGCGGCTTCTAATGAAATTGCGTGCTTATGGAATATCTCCCCAATTGTGCGATTGGATTCACGATTTCCTATCAGAAAGGACACAGTTCTTTGTAATTGACGGTAAGTCATCGAGTACAACAGAAGTGATATCTGGCGTTCTCCAGGAAAGCGTTATAGGTCCCCTACTCTTCCTTGTGTTTATAAACGGTTTAGGAGACAATCTGAATAGCTCCCTTAGACTGTTCGCGGATGATGCTGTCGTTTATCGGTTAGTGAAGTTAACAGAAGTTCAAAATCAACTACAAAGCCATTTAGACAAAATTTCTACATGGTGCGAAAATTGGCAATTGACATTAAGTAAAGAAAAGTGTGAAGTAATACACACGAGCACCAAAAGAAATTCGCTGAACTTCAATTACGCGATAAATCAGTCAGACCTTAAGGTCGTAAATTCTACCAAATACCTAGGAGTTAAAATTACGAACAACTTTTACTGGAGAGAACACATAGAAATTATTGTGGGAAAGCGAACCAAAGGTTACGTTTCATTGGCAGAACGCTTCGAAGATGCACCAGCTCCACCAAAGAGTCTGCCTACATTACACTTGTGCGTCTTCTCCTGGAGTACTGTTGCCCATTGTGGGACCCTCACCAGGTGGGACTGACGGAAGACATTGAGAAGGTTCAGAGAAGGGCAGCTCGCAGCTCGTTTCGTTTTATCACGTTACGGGGGGAAAGCGTCACGGAAATGTTGCACGAATTGGGGTGGAAATCATTAAAAGAAAGACGTCATTCATTGCGGCGTGATCTGTTTGCGAAGTTTCAATTACCAACTTTTACTTCTGAATGTGAAAATTTTTTGCTAGGACCCACCTACTTAGGGAGACATGGCCATCCCAATAAAATAAGAGAAATCAGATCGAAAATGGAACGATTTAGGTGTTCTTTCTTCCCGCGCGCTATTAGAGAATGGAACGGTAGAGAAAAGTTATGAAAGTGGTTAATGAACGCTCTGCCAGACACTTAAATGTGATTTGCAGAGTATCTATGTACATGTAGATGTAGTGTGGAGGGCAGTGCATACGCAGCCACCGGCCGCTCCTACGCCGGATCCAGCTGCCTGTCCCAGCGCCACTTGTAACACTTGTTGTCCGTGTGATGCTTTCGCTATTGTACTTGTTGTTTTGTCCCAAAGTAACTGGCCATCTTTTTCTTTGCGTTTTGTTATTGTACGCCCAGAGCGCCTTTTCTTTAATAAACAGTTATCAGTTTTCGGAGTAGTTGTCTGTCTTGTAGATCGCTGGACATAACAGAAGAAGACAATTGACTTGCTTTCTGACTGTTCTGACGTGAATTATGCTGTCGTAATTTTATTGTTACTCTTCCAATTATTTTTGTATTGCACAACGGAATGATCTAACCGTGTACCCTTGGCACCAACAAGAAAGATATCAGCAGCACGTTCTACAGAATTCAGAAAGATGTTCCTCGTCTATTTACAACCGGTGAAATTTTATCACTTATGCGGAGATAAACTGAGACCCCATCTCATGTAACAACATTATTAAATAGAAAAGGTGTAACTATGGTATGGTGTATGGTGTAAAAATTGGCAATTGACTCTGAATAAAGAAAAGTGTAGAGTAGTCCATATAAGTACGAAAAGAAATCCGTTAAACTTTGTTTACAAGATAAATCAATCAAAAAGTGAAGCCCGTAAACTCCACAAAATACCTAGGAATTACTATTACTTCAGACTTAAACTGGAAAGAACACGTAGATAATATCGTAGGAAAGGCGAACCAGAGACTGCGTTTTATTGGCAGAACCCTTAAAACATGCAACAGAACTACAAAAGAAACTGCATACTCTACACTTGTCCGTCCATTTTTGGAGTATTGCAGCCCAGTGGGGGATCTTTATCAGGGCAGTTTGACAAAGGACATCGAAAGAGTCCAAAGAAGGGTAGCTCGTTTCGTATTGTCACGATCCAGGAGGCAGCGTTACGGAAAATGTTACAGGCTCTGGGATGGGAATCATTACAACAACGGCGCTTATCGCTGCGGCGTGGGCTACTTGCAAAACGGCAATCGCCAACATTCTCCTCCGAGTGCTAAAATATATTGTTGACTCCCACTTACATAGGTAGAAATGATCATCAGAATAAAATACGAGAAATCAGAGCTCGAACAGAGAGATTCAGGTGTTCTTTCTTCCCGTGCGCTATTCGAGAGTGGAATGGGAGATAAATAGTATAATGGTGGTTCGATGAACCCTCTGCCAGGCACTTAAATATGATTTGGAAAGTATCCCATGTAGATGCAGATTGAGGGTTAGTTCGGGTACTGAAGTTATGTCTGTTGCTACTGAATGAAAACACTTGAATTGAAATATAGATGTTTATTAAGAATGATTTTTGTGTAAAAATGACGAAGTTAAGATTAAATACAATTAATTATTTGTAATTACAGGTTGCAGGATGAAAGTCACTAGGAAGACTCTGAACAATTTAAAAGAAATAAAATCGGCAGAATGGCTGAAATGCCGCAACTACTTCATAGGAATTCAGTTCCGTAAGTTACAGAAGAGGTTTTCGCATCGTAAGAAATGTTGTGAAGTGTGGGAAAAATGCAGTCTGTTTTGTGTCCCAGCCTCGTCGCCGCTTTTGTGTCTCGTTTCCGTCGTAGGTGTCGGTGGCCGAGTAGAAAGACCGACACAGGAATAAAGGATGCACACTTGTGCAGGTAGGAGGTGAGCAGCCAGTGGGACAGCAAAAACTAGAAACACTAGAGTAAATTAGAACGAGATATATATTTCTTGGAGACTTAGTAATACTTAACTTTTACATAGCTCAGTACTGCAGAATGCTGATACATAGTTGAGCTAGAGGCCTGCCTAGTGCCTGTCCGATAGCCAAGTCTTCACTGGTGCCTATCTGATTCCGAAGTGTTAGCTGGTTCCTATCTCAGTCCCAAGTGAACGATGCTGTTCAGTGGTGGCCACGAGCGGAGTTGTAGCAGAGGGCCTAGTCTTTCTATCCGTGGGCTGGTTTGTCGGTCAAAATCCGATCCACCCTGATGCTCACAAGCGTTAACGAACTTCACTCTGTTCGTGTTCCACTGGATGTTGAGTATTGCGGCCAACAAAATGAACACCGCACAAACAAAAGTATCCTCCACTGAAAGTATACTAATATTCACTTGTGATCGTCACAGTGCAGTACTGTAATGGAGTCCTGTTCTCAACACACTCGCTCTGAACAAGAGCGCAGTGTAAGAGGCAGTCCCCGTGAATCTGCTTGTCTCACCAAGTATATCCGGCAGCCTTCCTCCTCTCAACTTCCATTGACACCACGTCAGGGGTGTTGCCTACCAACTGACAGTTCGTTTTAAAATGCGGTATGGTACGCTGCCCAATTAACATTTCTGCTAGGCTGGTTCTCTGTCCTTTAGCTTTGATCTTGAAATGCAAAACATTCTACTGCCCAACTAAAACATTTCTTCAATGCATAGGAGAAATGTGCTTATGGGAACTTATCTTTTGCGAAGCCATTTTGTCCTGAATTCTTGCTGTTTTAATGTTCCTTGTGAAATTTACTTTGAAATAGCGTTTCAGGATCCAAAATAGTCTAAGAATATTGTACTTTAAATTTTATTACATTCAAGTTTCACAACCAAACTTAATGTTCTTGTTGCAAATGTCAATCCAGGCCAATTTACAACGCTGTAGTTCAGGTTATAAAACAGACTTCTACCAACTCATAATAACTAGAAACTTCCATGCTAGTAACAGTTTAGAACCAGAAATGAACAGCACTAAACAGAACTCAACAGAACGTCTTGCACTGCCTGTGCACCAGCTTATACAGGGTGTACCAGCAATCTTGTCCACCCAAAATATCTCTGGAACAATAACAGCTATTGGAAAACGACTTTCGCCGGTATCAATGTACGTCTGGGGCCCATGAATATACATATTTGGAAACATTCTAAAACGAAAGCAAATGTTTTTTTTTTAACACAAACCTATGTTTATTTAAATGGACACCCTATATTTTTTCTTCAGCAATCCATAGCATGACAAATCACATAAACAATGGCGTTGATTGCATCGCAATATTCCATTTACATCCCGAGATATTGCGACGCGAAGTTGACGCTTGAAATACGCGAAACGCGCGGCTAGCGCACGTCCTGAGACTCAGGCGAGAACCCCATGCTGCTCAGGACGAGCGCTAGCCGCGCTTTTCGCGTATTTCAAGCGTCAACTTCGCATCGCAATATCTCGGGATGTAACTGGAATATTGCAATGCGATCAACGCCATTGTTTATGTGATTTGTCATGCTATGGATTGCTGAACAAAAAATATAGGGTCTCCATTTAAAAAAACATAAGTTTGTGTTAAAAAACACATATGCTTTCGTTTCAGAATGTTTCCAAAAATGTACATTCATGGGCCCCAGCCTTACATTGATACCGGTGAAAGTCGTTTTCTAATAGCTATTATTGTTCCAGAGATATTTTGGGTGGACAAGATAGCTGGGACACCCTGTATATACTGTGACAAATATCATGTGATCATTAAGAACATGTGAATTTATGAATATATCCATTATTAATTTAAAGAAAAATTAATTGTTTAATACAAAAAAGAATTACAATAGTATTCTGATTTTTAGCATTTTATGTTAGCAAAAAATAATATTACTATACATTTCCTTCTATGAAGAATACTAAGGTTATTGCAAAGATAAAACAATTTCATTTAGTTTACAAGGTTAATATAATGTAAGTACATTATTTTACATTAAATAATTATTCAGTTCATTTACATTGAACATGAATTTAGATCTTTTACATTTTTAGCTGGCATATCTTTCCTTGAAGATCTTTGCCCCATGTATCACGTAAACAACATGGCATTCTCAGCTGTGAACTGTCAAAATACGTAAATTTTAATATGTTTTGATGTTATAAACACAAAAAGAGATCATGATATAGCTTTAAATGCAGATTTTGCGGTATGTTTAAGAAAAAGTTACCTAATAATATGCTTAGCTAATTTTGAGGCCAAAAAGGAAAAATGTTCAAAATGTTCAAATTTTTGTAAATCTGTCGGACCAAACTGCGTGGTCATCAGTCCGTAGCTTACAAACTACTGAAAAACTAAGGTGAACTAACCTAAGGACAACACACACACTCATGCTCCAGGTAGGACTCGAACCTCCATGGCGAGCAACCGCCCGCTCCGCAGCGAGACGCTTTAGGCCAAACAGGAAACATCAAATTCGTCATGTATATATAATTGAGATGTAAGATATTTAACAGTTGTGTCTTGTGTGAGGAATATCTATATCTATAAATGTGAATGTCTGTTCGGTGTACGTTTATCACGTCTGAACGACAAGACATACAGAGCTAAAAATTTGTACAGTTACTAATGTCTACCCGGGGAAGGCGTTAGGCACGGTTTTATGGCGATCGGATAACCATTTATCTATATCTACTAATGTGAATGTTAGTTTTGTGTACGCTTATCAGGTCCGAACGACAAGACGCAGAGACGCAAATATTTGTGCAGTTACTAATTTATACCTGAGGAAGATTTTAGCACGGTTTTATAGCAATGTGATAGATATTTAGTAATTTGAAAAATATAACGCGTAATGCGGAACAATAATTACTCTTTGAAACTTAAATTTACTTTTTGAAAATAGTTTTATTGGTTGCATTGTTGATTGAGGGTTAATGGGAAAATATATATAAAATTCGACGTGTGTGTGTGTTAATATTTCGATCTGCAGCGAAAACTACAGAACGCAAACGAATGGTCTGTGTGTAATTGTTGTCCAAAGTCTCCCGTTACACACCATAGCAGTTCCATGCCGGTAGCTATAAGGGGGTGGAAGATATGGAGGTTGAAAGTCGTCAAAATATAAAAAAATTCGGACTTAAAGACAGCGATGACGTTTGCGACTCTATAGCAAGGAGGTTACATACAGCGAAACGTGACGCCACAGACGATATCTTTGGTCTTCCGCTCTTTCTCTCTAAGGATAAGCATACGAATAAGGAAATATAAGAATAAATAAATAAAGCAGTAAAAAAGAAAAATCTTTTAATACATCTCTTTAAAAAAACCTTTTTGACGTTTCGCGCATTACATCAAGTGATCGATCTGTGATATTACTACAGTCATTATTGTTGAATTTCGTGATTGGATTCTTCGTAACGAGTGCATTTTTACGAGTTATTTCTTATTTCTTATATATTGTCTGATAAATGTAACAAGTTGTTAGAAAAAAGGAGATGGACAGATAGAGAGAGTGGATAGGAAAAGTACTACCTGAAGGCTCGAACAAATAAATAAATACCCGGGCGACGCCGGATTTTCAGCTAGTATATCATATAGACGACAAAGGGGTAAGGTTACCCTTAAGGTAAGCCTTACATTATGACGAGGAATGAGCTTCATTTTGAAACATTTTATTCGTTTGAACCTGTTTATAGTGAAATGTAGTGATTACCTTCTCATGTGAATCAATTAATTATTGTGATGCACCATGTATGTAGTTAATTTAACTGGAAACATTTTGTCATTTATTTATTATTTGTATTGTCATTCTTTATGTATATTTTATTTTATTTTATTTGTACGTTGTATGTTTTCTTTATGACTGTGATTACTTGTTAGGTTTAATTTGTCAATGTAAAATACTTCTCTGAAAACGAGATCAAATATCGATCTGAATAGTAATCGACGTGACTCCTTAGGTCAGAGACTTTATCGTATAGCCTGTGGGAGAGCAGGCAAGCAGCAGTCTCTTCCGCCCGTGACGTAGATCAGAAGCTCGTACGCGGTCCGCGGAGTGCTAAAACAATATAAATAATAAAGTTGAACAAAGTGAAAGTTATAATTTGTTATAAGTGCAACGATATGAAAGTTTATGTGAAACCAGTGAACATAAGTGAAGCAAGAATTGATCTTAATGAAACATTTATTCGTTCATTCTGCTGAGGCAGAAATTCGTTACATGTTCATTAACAGTCCCAGACGTCCGAAACGCGGTAGCGTCATCGCGGACGCTAACGGTCGCGATTAATTACGCGATTCGCGAAGCATCACGGCGAACTGCTAGCAAGCTGTCTAAGGAGGAGCCACCATCAAAATAATTTATGTATGAATTTATGTACCATTTATATGACTGCAGAGTACCACGTCGCTGGACTGATAAATAAGATAAGTTAAATACTATTGGTTGTAATTTACTGAGCATGCATGTTTAAATACAGGAACATTAGACAGTACTTTTGCTATCTTATTTGAACAGCTAATTAACCAATTGACAATCCTCAAAAATGCATGAATAATGTTACTACACAATTTTACAATCAAGTGAGTGTCATTAATTGTTATAGACTGTGATAATAATAATTGAGACAAGTTTTCTAAAATTGATGGTAGAAGATAACAGACAGTTGAATTAATGAATAATTTTTCTATTTCGTTTTGCACTGAGTTCAACAATAATAGCCACCGCCACATCTATTCTATAAAGAACCAAACTCGTACAATTGCCGTACGCATAGCATCAATTAAGACTGATTTACTTAAATTTCCTATTTGCTTGAGTGAATTAATTTTTATTGGATACTGACTATAGTGGTTGGACCGCACCCATTTGCCAATCACTTGATATTAAAAATCTTACTATTCAGAATTTTCTAAATTATCATTACCATTAGCGTACTTATTGAGTCACGCATTGCACAGACGGAGTAAGTTAATTTCTGCTATCTGTGTGTGCACAGTCTCTGCAGGAGATTTTGTAAGGAAAGGAAAGGTGAGTGATCTTTTGAAAAGTTTGTCAGATAGCGCCATATTATTTGTTAATTACACTAATTGTCTTGCTAAATATTTTCAAAATTGAACTACACCACTTGCATTAATCACGAGTTTAACGTAACCAACCACGAAATTAAGGTCAGGTTTGATGTTGCTCAAACATCACAACAACAGCCAGCAAAGTTAATAACACGTAAAATTGTTTACCTCCACTCACACTTTTCTTCAATAAAATAAACACCTTTCACCCAATACAATATATCTACCAACATATAATTTTCTTTCCTTACAAAGGATCAAACATTTCGTGATCGCTCCCTTGCATCGTCACACTCTCTCTCGCTCTGCCGTTGGCGCCAGGTAACCCAAGTGTCGGCATGCTATTTTCGGCGCCTTAGTTCGCCTAGTCAACTGTGGCGTAAACGTCTATTGTATCTTTTGTTTCCCTTCTTTTAAAAGGGACAGTTTTTCTGCACTACCCCTGCGGCATCAAAATGCGTGTGGCTGAACTTTCAAACCTCTGCGTCTGTGCGCTGCCGCGGCGGTGTTTGTTTACACAGCGGCCTGTGGGGCTGCCCGGCGCGTGCGACATAACGGCGTGCCCTTTGCCAGTACACACGACACTGCCACCACCTCGTAGTACTTGCTTCAGAAGCTAGCGACTGCACAGAAGACGTTTTAATACACGCCTGGCCATTAAAATTGCCACACCACGAAGATGACCTACTACAGGCGCGAATTTTAACTGACAGGAAGATGGTGTGATATGCAAATGATTAGCTTTTCGGAGCATTCCTAGAAGGTTGGTGCGTTGCCTGGTGAACCGTTGTTCTGACGCCTCGTGTGAGGAGGAGAAATGCGTACCATCACGTTTCCGACTTTGATAAAGGTCGGATTGTAGCCTATCGCGATTGCGGTTTATCGTATCGCGACATTGCTGCTCGCGTTGGTCGCGATCTAATGACTGTTAGCAGAATAATTATGGAATCGGTGGGTTCAGGAGGGCAATACGGAACGCCGTGTTGGATCCCACCGGCCTCGATCACTAGCAGTCGAGATGACAGGTATCTTATCCGCATGACTGTAATGGATCGTGCAGCCACATCTCGGTCCATGACTCAACAGATGGGGACATTTACAAGACAATAACCATCTGCACGAACAGTTCGACGACGTTTGCAGGAGCATGGACTATCAGCTAGGAGACCATGGCTGCAGTATCACTTGATGCTGCATCACAGACAGGAGCGCCTGCGATGGTGTACGCAATAACGAATCTGGGTACACTAATGGCAAATCGACATATTTTCTGATGAATCCAGGTTCTATTTACAGCATCATGATGGTCGCATCCGTGTTTGGCGACATCGCGGTGAACCCACATTGGAAGCGTGTATTCGTCATCGCCATACTGGCGTGTCACCGGGCGTGATGGTATGGGCTGCCATTGGTTACACGGCTCGGTCGCCTACTGTTCGCATCGACGGCACTTTGAACAGTGGCCGTTATATTTCAGATGTGTTACGAGCCGTGGCTCTACCCTTCATTCGATCCCTGCGAAACCCTATATTTCAGCAGAATGATGCACGACCGCATGTACGGGCCTTTCTGGATACGGAAAATGTTCGACTGCTGCCCTGGCCAGCACATTCTCCAGATCTCTGACCAATTGAAAACGTCTGGTCAATGGTGGCCGAGCAACTGGCTCGTCACAATCTGCCAGTCACTACTCTTGATGAACTGTGGTATCGTGTTGAAGCTGCATGGGCACCTGTACCTGTACACGCCGTCTAAGCTCTGTTTGTCTCAATGGCCAGGCGTATCAAGGCCGTTATTACGGCCAGAGGTGGTTGTTCTGCGTACTGATTTCTCAGGATCTATGCACCCAAATTGCGTGAAAATGTAATCACAAGTCTGTTCTAGTATAACATATTTGTCCAATACCCGTTTATCATCTGCATTTCTTCTTGGTGTTGTAATTTTAATGGCCAGCTGTGTAGCTTGTGGGCCGCACCTATCTGCACACAAAGTTATTGTTCAATAATATTACAGTTATGTTGGCACTGCTATTAAAAATTAACTTATTAGAAATCAACAAAAACGTTTAACATCACAGAGTTCAGCTAAAAGCACAATATTATTAAGCGTCCTCTGATATGGATTCATATCACACATTTGCCTTGGTTAGAGCGGATTCGACCACACTGTCTCTTTTGGGCGCTTTTCAATAATAATATCTAAGCGACGTAGACGAGTAGGATTCGACGACACGACATGAGAAGAGGGTATATACAACCATGGCGTGATGGGGGTGGGCAAGGGTTCTGCTGTGCGAACAGGATCGTATTACGTCGGTCAGATCCGACAGGACCGTAGCAGAGGAGGGTTACATAGAACCACAGACACAGCCGAGGTGGGGTGGCTTGCGTGCCTCAACGATACAAATAGTCGTACCGTAGGTACAACCAGAACGGAGGGGTATCTCTGGACAGGCCAGACAAACGTGTGGTTCCTGAAGAGGGGCAGCAGCCTTTTCAGTAGTTACAGGGGCAATAGTCTGGATGATTGACTGAGCTAGCCCTGTAACATCAGCTAACATGGCTTTGCCACACAGCCACTGCGAACGACTGAAAGCAAGGGGAAACTACAGCCCTTATTTTTCCCGAGGACATGCAGCTCTACTGTATGAACATATGATGATGGCATCCTCTCGGGTAAAATATTCCGGAGGTAAAATAGTCCCCCATTCGGATCTCCGGGCGGGGACTACTTAGGAAGATATGTCATCAGGAAAGACAGCACTGGACTTCTACGCATCGGAGCGTGGAATGTTAGAGCCCTAATCAAGTAGGGAAGTTAGAAAATTTAAAAAGGGAAATGGATAGGCTGAAGTTAGATATAGTGGGGATTAGTGAAGTTCGATGGAAACAGGAACGAGATTTCAGGTCAGACGAGTACAGGATTATAAATAAAAATTCAGTTGGGGGTGTTACAGGAGTAGGTCTGATAATGAATAAAAAAATAGGAATGCGGGTAAACTACTATCAACAGCGCACTGATGGCATTATCATAGTCAACATAGATAAAAACCCAACACCGACCACAGTAGTACAAGTTTATATGCCCACTAGCTCTGCCGATGATGAGGAGATCGAAGAAATGTATGAGGAGGTAAAGGAAATTATTCAGACAATTAAAGGAGAGGAAAACTTAACTGTGTTGGGAGACTGGAATTCGGTAGTAGGAAAAGGAAGGGAAGGAAAAATAGTAGGTGAATATGGACTGCGCAAAATGAATGAAAGAGGAGATCGCCTGGTAGAATTTTGTACGGAACATAATTTAATCATAACATACACCTGGTTTAAGAATCACGAACGAAGGTTGTAAACATGGAACAGACCAGGAGACACCGGCAGGTACCAGATAGATTTTATAATGCTAAGACATATATTTCGGAAACAGGTTTTAAACAGTAAAACATACCCAGGCGCAGATATAGACTCTGACCATAACTTGTTGGTCATGAACTGTAGGCTGAAACTGAAAAAGATGCAAAAAGGTAGGAAAATAAGGAGATGGACCTCGATAAATTGAAGGAACCTGAAATTCCTGAGAATTTGAGAGGGTGCTTTAGGCAACAATTGACAGAAACGGGGGGAAATAAAACAGTAGAAGAAGAATGGGTAGCATTGAGAAAAGAAATAGTGAAGGCAGCACAGGACAAAATAGGAAGAAAGGCAAGATCTGCTAAAAATTCTTGGATATCACAGGAAATACTAAATGTAATTGATGAAAGGAGAAAATATAAAAATGCAGTAAAATGGAGTACAGACGACTAAGAAATGAGATTGACAGGAAGTGCAAAATGGCTAAGCAGGAGTGGCTAGAAGGCAAATGCAAGTCTGTAGAAGAATGTATAAATAGGGAAAGAATAGATCCCGCCTACAGGAAAATAAAAGAAACATTTGGAGATAAGAAAAGCAGCCGTATGAACATAAAGAACTCAGATGGAAAACCAGTCCTCTGCAAAGAAGGGAAAGCTGAAAGGTGGAAAGAATATGTAGAGGGGCGATACAAAGGAAATGAACTTAGAGACAATATCGTAGGAAGGGAAGAGCATGTAGATGAAGATGAAATAGGAGATACTGTACTGAGAGGAGAATTTGACAGAGCACTGAAAGACCGAAGTCCAAACAAGGCCCCTGGAGTGGACGACATTCCCACAGAACTACTGAAGTCTCTGGGAGAGCCAGCCATGACAAAACTATTTCCTCTGGTGCGTAAGATGTATGAGACAGGGTAAATACCCTCAGACTGTAAGAAAAATGTAATTATCCCCATTCCAAAGAAATCAGGTGCAGACAGGTGTGAAAATTACAGAACCATCAGTTTAAAAAGTCATGGTTGCAAAATTTAAACACGAATTATTTACAGAAGGATGGAAAAGTTGGTAGAAGCCGACTATGGGGAAGATCAATTTGGATTCAGGAGAAATGCAGGAACTCTGGAGGCAATTCTGACTTTACGGCTTATCTTACACGATAGATTAAGGAAAGGCAAACCTACTTTTCTAGCTTTTGTAGATTTGGAGAAAGCTTTTGATAATGTTGATTGGAATACACTCTTTCTGATCTTGAAATCAGCAGGAGTAAAATATAGGGGACGGAAGACTATTTACAACTTGTACACAAAGCAGACAGCAGTTATCAGAGTTGAAGGGCACTAAAGAGATGCAGAGGTTGGGAAGGGTGTAAGACAGCGTTGTAGCCTTTCTCCAATCTTGTTCAATTTTTTTACATTGAGCAAGCTATAAAGGAAAGCAAGGAGAAATTTGGAGAAGGAATTAAAGTCCAGGTTGAAGAAATAAAAACATTGCGTTTTGCGCATGATATTGTAATTCTGTCAGAGACTGCAAAGGACCTGGAGGAGCAATTGAACGGAATGGATAGTGTGTTGAAAGGAGCATCAAGGAGCACCGTTCCTTTGCAGTGGGTGGTGGCAGCAGTTTGCATACGAGTGTAGGTCGGTGTCCGTCTTTTTACTGCACACGCTGTGTCCCAATGTGCGTCTGCTCTTCTTTTATCGAGCGAGGTAGCGCATGGTAACATACTGGAATCGCATTCGAAAGGATTGTGGTTCAAATATTCCTTCGACCATCCAGATTTAGGTTTTCAGTGATTTCCCTCAATAAATCCAAGTAAATGCCTAGATCGTTCGTTTTGATTGGGCGCCAAAATTCTTAGCCAAAACTCTGTGCATCACCTGCGTTTTTAATGACCACGCTGTCGACGTAAAGTTAAATCCTAAGTTTCCTTCCTTCCTTTTCGCTCTTCTTTTAACCAGGATATTCAGGAAAGAGAGCGCACGATCCACTTCGATTTCCATAGTCAATTAGATGTTCCTCTGTGTGCAATTGTGATGTATGAGAAAATCATTCTGTTTCCCTCTACCACCTGGCCATGTGACAAAGGCGTCGTCAACATAGTGGAATTAACATGTAGTTTTCCATTCTGCTGAATCATCCAAAACTTGCTCCTCGCAGTGATCCATGAATAATTTACGACGACTGGTGAGAGTGAACTCCCCACAGCTACTCCCCATCGCACCCCATTTGGAGGAATGGCGAAATTGATAGCTGGTCAGACAGATTAATCACTATAACAGGAATAAAGTATACGGAACTATGAAAAATACTCAAGACCTCAATTGTATGATAGCCCATATTAAGGAAAGAACTGCAGCGATTAATGTTTGGTCTTGTTGTCATGGTGTTGGACTACAAAGCAGATGATGGGTTCAAATAGCATTCCTGCCTAAAATTTTCATTTAGTTTTTGTCTCTTCATTATAAGGTGTCCGTCATGTCACTGACATGTCTGTTCTCTTTTTGTGACCCTGGCAGTTTTCTTACTATACATTAGTTACAGAGTATGAGCCATGTGGTAAGAATCTGTCACAAGCAGATGTAATGAATAGTTGGTGCAGGCGAAATGGCGAATGGAGCGCTCAGCTTTCAAAACAACAAATAAACGATTGTGAATTACCTCAAAATAAAGGCTTATAGTTCTGTAATCACAGTCTCAAGTACCTGCGAAAATACCCTCGTCAAAAATATTAAGGGATCAGTTGAGATATCAAGGTTCTGAAGTATTTCCATAGCCAAAATGAACTACAACGGTTCGACATCTTTCTGTCGGTTCTTCAGAGTGGAGACAACAACATTACGGCAATAGAAATAGTGGTAATAACAGAAAGTTGCTGCAGAGCGGCCAGTGTTGACTTTTGTTTACCAATGTTCCAATGTTTGTAGAGCTTGTGGGACTTAACTACGGGGTCATCAGTCCCTAAACTTACAAACTACTAATGAACTAGCTAATACTAAGGACGGCACAAATATCCATCCCCGAGGGGGGATTCGAACCCCCGACCATAGTGGCCGTGCAGACCGTGTCTGACGCGCCGCAGACGGCTCGGCCACCGCGGCCGGCTTTTGTTTACCCCACGAAAAGAAATACACAAGCAGTTGGGTTCAGATAGTGTAGTGTAGTGAGCAGGTAATGCAATGCAACAACAACGTGACTTACTCGAAGCTATGGCATCGAGACCCATAGGAAGGTTGGAAGTGGGACAGACACAATGGGAGGTGGCTGCAGCTGTTGGAGTGTCCCGAAGTGTAATTTTCAGGACCTGGACGAGATTTCAGGCAATAGGAACTGTTAAAAGAAGGCATGGACAAGGACGTCCACGGGTAACATCAGCACGAGATCACCGTTACCTCCGATTAACAGCCAGTCCAGACAAAAGACTAAATGCAATTTAACCGCAACGCAGTCGCAATCGCCTTAGAGAATGTGGTCTCTACGCACGGGACGTATGGTGTGTGTCTCATTAAAACCACGACACCGTTTAGCCCGCAGAAACTGGGAGGAGGAACATCAGGATCGGAGTCGTAACGAATGGCGCTGTGTTGCGTTTATGGATGAATCAAGATTTTGTGTTCAGCCAGATAGTCGTTCTGCCCTCATCTGCAGAGAACGTGGAACTCGGAACAATCCGGTTTATTTGCAGTAAACATCGTCATATCTTGGTGGTGTATGAATGGGGCGTGCAGGAGCCAACATTGGCGGGCATACGGACCTCTATGTGACTCAGAAAGTCGCTGTGGCTGCTCAGAGGTATAGAGACGAGATCTTCCGATCTTTTGTTGTGTCCTACGCTGGTGGCATAGATAGATTCTTTCTGGTGCACGATAACGTTCGTCCCTACAGAGCTGCACTGATGGACAAATTACTTGAAACTGGAATGGAGTAGCCAGTCTGTTCACCGGCCTTAAATCCGAGTGAGCCTTTCTGGGATGCACTTGGTAGATGCATTGCAGCCAAACCACCACCTCCCACAACTGTTGAAGAGCTGGATACTGCTATCATGAAAGAATGGCCAAATATCCCTCATTGCTGAATGATAACCTCTTACTGTCTATGGATCCCAGTTGTGAAACTGTATTAGCCGTCCGATGTTATTAAACGCCATATTCAAAGAGGAATAAAAAGGACCATTTCACTATAATGTTAGCCCTATGGAGCCTCGCTCAATGCAAACGCCATGTAAATTTCAAGTAGAGAGTTGAGACAGCAAAATATTGCACAATATCACACGCAAATTACAGTTGTAAATAATATCTGAATAAAATACATTACCATAATATGTATATTGTATATGATACTAGCAGAAAACCCAGCATTGCCCGGGTATTTATCTATTTATTCCTGCCATTTCTCAGGTATATATTCATTTGTATAAGGGCTGTATAAATGTAAAATCTCTTGAGAATACAATTAGTAGTACAGAAGTAATAGATTAAAACTCGGTACGTGATGCGGCAGTTTTCCGAGAAAGTTACTGTTTATGTGCTCATATCTCATTAATTACGTGTCGTACTTTGATACAATTTAGAAGGTACACTCAACTATATGCGTGTATACTGTCTGTAAAATTTCCTGCAACTACAATTTTTAGTGTAAAAATTATAAATTGTAACGTCATACCGACAGCCGTAGTTTTAGTCCATGAACAGCGGAACGTTACTGTTTATGTACTCGTATCTCATGAACTACGTGTCGGAATGTGATACAATTTAGAAGCTACATTCAACTATATAAGTGTACACTTTCTGTAAAATTTCCTGTCACTACAATTTGTAGGGTTCAAATCATAAATTGTAACGTCATACCGAGAGCCGTAGTTTTACTCCATAAACAGCGGAAAAGCAGTATGCGAGAAACATTTTTCCTTTCATCATTTTACTATAGTTGCCGGGGAGAAAAAGTTTAATGAAGGTTTGAAATTATGTTTAAAGTTTGTTGCAAGTCGCTAAGTACTGTCATTTTCATACAGTGTATTTCGTAAGTCTCGCCGCATTATATGGCATTTTTTTCGATTTCTATTGATTATATCATAATATCTTTTGCACCATGCGTCGTATATGATTCTTAACCCTGCAGCGATTGTACCTTACGTCAAGGAATGTGTGTACTAAATTTGGTTGAAATCGATCCAGTGGTTTAGGAGAAAATGAGCAGTATCGTCGCTAAATGCAGTAATTTTCCGCGCATCTCATTGTTTATGACGTCATATCTCGTGAACTATGTTTCGTACGTGATTCTTACACTTACGGCGACCGTTCTCATGGATTGAAGCTTACGTGTGCAAAAATTCATAAAGATTGGAACAAAATTGTAGATTTCTATGCAACACGTACAAATATACGGGCACTCTGCTATATATATTGCCGCGGTGGAGTAGCCGAGCGGTCTAAAGCGTCTCGCTGCGGAGAGCGCGGTTGCTCGCCGTGGAGGTTCGAGTCCTCCCTGGGGCTTGGGTGTGTGTGTTTGTCCTTAGATTAGTTTATCTAGTTTTAAGTAGTTTGTAATTTACTGACTGGTGACCGCGCAGTTTGGTCCGATAGATTTACAAACAAACTTTATATATTAGATCTCACCTGATCCCCTAATTATTTTGAGCGGCGGAGAGGATCATTAATAGACACTAGACATAAACGAGGAGACAGGGAAGGCCTCAGAAATGTAGAGGAATGTCATTAGTGAATACAGGTTGTAAGGTCTTATCTTGTTTATTCCTATACCGCTTAAAATCATACGCAGAAAATATAATTGTGGATTATCAAAATGGTTTCCGCAAAAACAGATCCACCACTGACAACATATTACCATTCAAATCAATAAATGGAAAAGTTTGGGAATATAAAAAAAAAATACATTTAGTCTCCATCCATAGACAAAGCTTCTGGAATTTAATGACTGAATTAAATTGATAAATCTCTGAAAAGTGTACATGGATGAAAATAGAAGCAGGGTTTTATTAAATCGATTAAACTGTGACCATTTTAAAAATAAAACTTGGTAGGGACAAGGAGATGCTTTGTCCGCCATTCTCTTCAATATAGCTTTAGAAAGAGTTGTGAGGAAACTCAAACTTGTACCTGCTGGTGTCATCCAAAAAAGCAAAATTAACTTGTTAACATACGCAGATGACAGAGTACTCATTCGAAACAGAGAAATAGAGATTAGACAATTTTCATGAGCATAAATACTTGGTCTGAAAGAAAATGACGTGAAAACGAAATACATGATAGTTCAAAGATGTAGACATCGACGAGTTAAGGGATCACATCTAATAATTGGGAACACAAATTAGAGCGTACTGAACAGTTCAGTATTCTTGGATCAGAGACAGGTAGAAATAAAAGCGAGATGCAAAATGCTAACCGAGCCCATTATGCAATATAAAATCTCGTAGAGACCAAACTGCTGACTAGGAAAATTAAAATAAAGTTATATAATGCAATTATCAGAACAAATCTAATATATGGGGCAGAAACATGGTGCCTACCGAAAGCAGAACAACACCATTTACAAGTGTTCGAGAGTGAATTTCATAGGCGAATCTTATTGTGACAATGAATCACAATGCTGGAAGAGAAGAAACAACACAGAAATCCATGCTAGAAGACTGCAATTGCTAGATATCTGTTGATAATGACATAAGACGAAATATTGTGTTAAGAATAGTCAGGGAGAAGCCATCTGGCAAAAGACCAAGAGTGAGACCCAAGAGTACTTGGCGCAATGAAATAGACTGCATATGCGAAAGATTGGGAATAAATAATTGACAAGAGACACCAGAAAACAGGAGCATCTGGTGGAATCATGTGAGATGCACACGGGAGCTTCGAGTCGACGGGACGAGTGTAGATGATCTCGGACACAAACCTACAGGTAGGTGGGGCCCCACTGCACTAGAAGCAGTAAGTGCGATGCGAGGTAACCACGCCGTAATATGGCTACGCTATGCTTAACAAACACACGACTGCAGCGCACGGCGGGGAGAATACTCCTGCTGATGTGGCTCAAATAATAACAATAATGTTTGTATAGTCTATGGGACTTAACTACGGGTTCATCAGTCCCTAAACTTATTTATTTATTTATTTGTAAATCTTATGGGACTTAACTACGGGGTCATCAGTCCCTAAACTTACAAACTACTTATGAACTACTTACGAAATAGGACGGCACAAATATCCATGCCCGAGGGGGGATTCGAACCCCCGACCGTAGTGGCCGTGTAGACCGTGACTGAAGCGCCTCAGTCCCCTCGGCCATCGCGGCCGGTCCCTAAACTTACAAACTACTTATGAACTAGCTAATACTAAGGGCGGTACAAATATCCATGCCCGAGGGGGGATTCGAACCCCCGACCGTAGTGGCCGTGCAGACCGTGACTGGAGCGCCTTAGTCCCCTCGGCCACCGCGTCCGGCCTGATGTGGCTTCCTGGCTGTCAGTCGACTGTTCGTGACTTGCTCGCGACTTACACAACAATTTCGTGAAAAGAAATAAATTAAAAGTTTGATGCTGGGAAGCTTTGAATCAGGGACTTTCAGCTTAGCAGTTCAACACCATAACAGTTTGAGACCTTAACTTTTCCCGACGTAATGAATGTTCAAACAACTTAAGGTACGCTGCCGGGTGACGTCGTCGACAACCACCGATATTTCGGCAGGAGGACACACTGCCATTCTCAAGGCACAACTGCACTTAAGGAATCAATGTGCAAGCGTATTGCCTGCCGCGGTAGCCAAGGCGCTCCAGTCACGGTCTGCACGGCCACTACTGTCGGGGGTTCGAATCCCCCCTCGGACATGGATATTTGTGCCGTCCTAGTTCTTAAGTAGTTCATAAGTAGTTTGTAGGTTTAGGGACTGATGACACCGTAGTTAAGTCCCATAGACTATACAAACATTTGAAAAAATTTTTTGAAATCGTATTTAATACCTCGGTTTGCAAAGGGTAAACAAGGAAGATAACACACGCAGTACTAGTCACTGCAGAATCAACACAACCAAAGATGGCCAAACATCAAAAATATCGATAGTGACTGTTAATCAACAGGTGAGGCAGCATTAGTTTTGTCCCTCGGTTTTTTGACGAGAGACAGTGCAGGATTCCAAACAGAATTGTACACGGGAGCTAATTGAGGTTAAGTTTGGTGTCGAGTTAACAAATCTTTTTCCACATGTGCTGACTTCCACTTACATTTTATTCAATGGTCAGTACTATGAACAAACTGATGGAGTTGCAATGGGAAGCCCGTTGTCACCTATTGTGGCCAATTTGTTTATGGAGAATTTCGAGGGACGTGCTTTAGTGTCAGCGACTATGAAACCTGCGTGTTGTTTCAGATATGTAGACGACACTTTTGTCGTTTGGCTTCATGGTAGTGAGAATTAAATGGTTCTTGGAACACCTACCTTCAATCCACCCGAATATTCAGTTCACTATGGAGGTGGAAAAGAATTACTGTCTTCCTTTCCTTGATGTGTTGGTCAGAAGGAAGGTTGATGGTACATTGGGACATTTTGTTTATAGGAAGCCTAATCACACTGATTTGTATCTGCGAGCTGATAGTTGTCACCATCCAGCTCAGTGTGAAGGAGTACTTCGTACCTTGGTTCACAGGGCACATGTCATTTCAGACCCTGAAAGTTGTCAGCTGAGTTGTCCCATCTCGAGGAGACCTTTAGTCAGAATGGTTATAGGGAGAGACAGGTAAAACATGCATTGCGCTATCAGCCTTCTGTGCAACGGGTGAATGACGATAGTATTGAAGTGTCACCTAAATCTATGTCCTTACTGCCTTACGCAGGAAGCATTTCCAACAAGATTGGTCGTATTTTGCGGAAATATGATGTGAAATGTGTTTTTCGACCACCTTCTAAGATAAAGGCCCTGTTGCGGTCCGTAAAGGATGATCTTGGGCCGGCCCCGGAGGCCGAGGGGGCTGAGGCGCTTCAGTCACGGTCTGCACGGCCACTACGGTCGGGGGTTCGAATCCCCCCTCGGGCATGGATATTTGTGCCGTCCTAGTTCGTAAGAAGTAAATAAGTAGTTTGTAAGTTTAGGGACTGATGACCCCGTAGTTAAGTCCCATAAGCTGTACAAACATTTGAACATTTGAACATGTCATATATTGGTCAGACCAGGACTGTGGAAGACCGGTGTATTGAACTTAAACGTTACACGCGGTTACAACAGCCAAACAAATCCGCTGTTGCAGAACACTGGCTTGGCACCGGTCATCCTATGGAATACAACAACACGGAGATTCTGGCATGCACTTCCACATTTTGGGATAGTGCTATTAAGGAAGCTGTTGAAATTAAAGTAGCAAGCGACCTTATAAGCAGAGATGGTGTTTTTTGTTTAAATTCTGCTTGGAATCCGGCACTGTCTCTCGTCAAAAAACAGAGGGACAAAATTAATGCTGCCTCACCTGTTGATTAACAGTCACTATCGATATTTTTGATGCTTGGTTATCTTTGGTTGTGTTGACTCTGCAGTGACTTGTACCGTGTGTGTTATCTTCCTTGTTTACCCTTTGCAAACCAAAGTATTAAATACGCTTGCACATTGATTCCTTAAGTGCAGTTGTGCCTTGAGATTGGCAGTGTGTCCTTCTGCCGAATTATCGGCGGTTGTCGACGACGTCACCCGGCAGCATACCCGTAAGTTGTTTGGCCATAACAGTTTTTTTTTCTTCATATAAATCTACATAGATACTCTGCAAATCACATTTAAGTGTCTGGCAGAGCGTTCATTAACCACTTTCATAACTTATCTCTACCGTTCCATTCTCTAATAGCGCGTTGCATGAAACAACACCTAAATCGTTCCGTTTTCGATCTGATTTCTCTTATTTTATTGGGATGGTCATGTCTCCCTAAGTAGGTGGGTGCTAGAAAAATATTTTCACATTCAGAAGTAAAAGTCGGTGATTGAAACTTCGCAAACAGATCACGACGCAATGAATAACGTCTTTCTTTTAATGATTTCCACCCCAATTGGTACAACATTTCCGTGACGATTTCCCCCCGTAACGTGATAAAACAAAACGAGCTGCCCTTCTCTGAACCTTCTCAATGTTCTCCGTCAGTCCTACCTGGTGAGGGTCCCACAAGGGTCAAAAGTACTCCAGGAGAGGACACACAAGTGTGATGTAGCCAGTCTCTTTGGTGGAGCTGGTGCATCTTCGAAGGGTTCTGCCAATGAAACGTAACCTTTGGTTCGCCTTCCCCACAATATTTTCTATGTGTTCTCTCAAGTCAAAGTTGTTCGTAATTGTAGCTCCTAGGTATTTGGTAGAATCTACGACCTTAAGGTTTGACTGATTTATCGCGTAATTGAAGTTCAGCGGATTTCTTTTAGTGGTCATGTGTATTGCTTCACACTTTTCTTTATTTAGTGTCAATTGCCGATTTTCGCACCATGTAGAAACTTTGTCTAAATCTCTTTGCAGTTACTTTTGATCCCCTGTTGACTTCACTAACCGATAAACGACAGCATCATCCGCGAACAGTCTAAGGGAGCTATTCAGATTGTTTCCTAAATCGTTTATAAACACGAGAAAGAGTAGGGGACCTATAACGCTTCCCTGTGGAACGCCAGATAGCACTTCTGTTTTACTCGATTACTTACCGTCAATTACAACGAACTGTATCCTTTCTGATAGGAAATCGTGAATATAATCGCACAATTGGGGAGATATTCCATAAGCACGTAATTTCATTAGAAGCCGCTTGTAGGGTACAGTGTCAAAAGCCTTCCGGAAATTTATTTTGCCGCTTCGCTTGATCTGTTCTATGGCGTCGTCGTTTTGAACCTTGTTTTAGCTTTGTGTTTTTTATTAGACAGGACATCCATCCCCTCGTCGAAAACGCTGAGCCATCTCGCCGGCACCACGTGACCATGACAATCTTGCCGTAGTTGTTTCCCTCTCGTTTGATATGTTCTTCTCGCCATGTTCACTGTTTCTATTTTGCTTCTTTCTTCATAGTTCCGTATACTTCCTTCCTGTTTTCATACTGTCTCTGTGATTTTAAATGTCGTCCGGTGACCCACCTGAAGAGTTTCCGCGATCTTTAGTACAGTGCATTATAATAAGAAAAAGGAACGGCTGATTCGCAAAGAACTTGGAAATTAGGTTGAAGATGTGGGAAGCAAAGCCTGGAACGAGCTGCCACCTCACACCTAGAAAATTACATCACATCATTAAAGGGCATCTCTGAGTGCGTAGAAGAGATGCACAGGAAACTGGGATTGCACTGGAGATGGAATGACCGTGCGATTCTAGGCGCCATGTCAGGTACTGCGCGGCCGCTCCCACCGGACGTTCGAGTCGTTCCTCTGTTATAGAATGAGTCTTCTCCTTAGAATAGGTTTAAGTTCGTTTAAGTCTAGGTACCGATGCCCGCAGTAGTTTGGTCCCATAGGTTAAGGGGAGACATTGATGAAAAACACACACCATTTCAAAAAGGCACCAAATCCACAGTTTGGAAATACGGCAGTGCAATTTTGTACGACGCTTTACATGAAAGTAACACATTTACACATAAAATCCTTTTATTACATATATTCAACTTAAAAAAATTGAAGTTTTATTTCCAAAAAATAAAGTATGTTTCTGCCTCTCTGAAAGTATTAAAGAGATTTATTTTTTTGTTTCACCTCTTTATATGTTGTAAGCTTCTCTCATGACTTTTCTGGAATAGGTCAAATAGGGGAATTTTCGTAATTTTATAATTATAGTTCGACAACTACAATTTTAAATTCATGCAAAATTCCAACATCTTTGCCCCATATCTCAGTTTCAAATCAGAATTTCAAAATTTTCTTTCGAGACAATGTTTACTAGGTTCACAGAAACATGTGTACAAAATATCATAATTGGAGCATTAATGGAATCTGAGGAAAAGGTACATAAACTTTAAAAACCAAACTTTTCAGGAAACGCAATTTAAAGTTCAACCCAACTTTTTTCCATGTGTCACTTTTTCAGATGGCACCGCATTTATTCTCTGGGTCGTCTTTCTTTTCAAGGCTTCTCTTCTGGTTTTTTGTTGTCTGTCTTTTTTTCTTTAACAGGTCTTTAACTGACTTTTCATCTGCAGAGACGCGCTGTAAATCTATTTTTCTCAGGATGTCTTGAGTAAAATTTCCTGTCTTGAAGCCCATTCTTTCTAATACCTTCATTCTCCCGACGTTACATATTTAAATACAAGAACTGCGTCATAAGTTGTAATTCTGACAACTGTAGAAGATGCAAATGTGGTTTTAAGGCATCGTTTCAATATTAGTGGATTTAGAGACTCATTTCGATACTGGGTTTTGCCATGAACACACTTTTCGAGACGTTCGGGATCGGCCAGAAACCGAGATTCACCATTCACCTCACTAATTTTTCGCTTGGGGCTGCTAGGAGACGAGTTCACATTTTTAGCAGAGGTTTCTACTTCGGACGTAGCCTCATTGCTGGTTTATCTTTGTTTCACGCAGTTTATCCAGTTTTTATACACTCTTTGTGAAAGTGGCATAACTGAACGAAGAAAGAATGAAACGCTTGTTTAAATCTCCGTCTGTATCACAAGGCAAAAGAAGAGTTGTTTCGTCATAAACGATGCAGCTAGTTTGTTATAGTTTATAAGATACGGAACAGAGTCAAAGATGATCTATAAAACCAAGGAGTATGTATCACGGCCTTCTAGATGTATCCCGCACGTGTTTAGTTGAAAGTAGTACACAGAATCGTTGTTCACTGAGCTGATATTGAAGTTCGGATTGAAAACGTGGGGTGGCCTCGTCACACTTTTAAATAATGTTCAGGCACTTCGGATGCGAATTCATCATTGAATCTTTGGGAACTTATTGTCTTTGAGTTGCACTAAAAATTAAAAATAAATCGAAAACTGACATCATTGGTCAATTTCATCATCTTCCTCCCTTAGCGAACATTTGAATAGTTGGAAGAGCTGCTCCAAGCCAAAGAGCTACAAGAAATTATCAGTATTATATTAGTGACTGTTAATCACGTCCCACGCCAATTTTATACTACGTTGGATTAGGTATTGCATATCCACAGACAGGGCAATCACACAGAGCTGCGGTGCGGTGGCCGAGCGGTCTACGGCGCCTTGCTGCGGAGCACGCGGTTGCTCGCCATTGGAGGTTCGAGCCCTCCCTCAGTCATGGATGTATATGTTGTTCATAGGTTACTTTAACTTAGTTTAAATAGTTTGTAAGTCTAGGGACTAATAAGCAAAGAAGTTCAAATGTTCAAATCTTTGTTAAGCCGAAGGGACTTAACTACGGGGTCATCAGTCCCTAAACTTACAAACTACTTACGAACTACCTTATATTAAAGACGACACAAACATCGATGCCCGAGGGGTAATTCGAACTCCCGGCCGTAGCGGCCGTGCAGACTGTGACTGGCGCGCTGCAAACAGCTCGGCCACTGCGACCGGCGAAGTTAAGTTCCATAGATTTAAAAACATTTTTGAATCATACAGAGGACATTGAGGAAAGTAAGCTACTGAAATTGCCAGGAAGACAGGGCTGTTTGTTTTTCAGATTTCTCTTTTGAAAAGACAGTCTCCGACTACCCGCCGCAGCGTTTCTTTCCGAAATATCTTACTAAACATCCGAGCCACGGCTTTACAAAAACTGACAAGATTTAAGTTACACCCGGGATGACAGGTCGCAATACCAGGGTTGTAAACTAACAATGACAAAGTTAATGGAAATGAAATTCAATTCATTTCAGAACTTCGTAACCACCACCAACTGATAAAGGAACTGAAAGTTCCAAGGTAGTACTGTAAAGTTCCAGGTATACAAGACAGTAAAGTTTTTAACCGGACGCCAGTTCGGCGACTTGCATGTCGGTAACATTCCTCAGTTATCCAACTGGGGAAAGGGGATACGCAGTTCAAAATTGAATAAGAGCCACGTGTCATTTCTGGCCAGGTGAAGGTTGGGTTGAAACGCAGACTCAAAAATCCGTCATCCGACCTGCTTTCGAACTTGCTACTGGTCGGTATCCAGCCGAGCGCTTTACCCTGAGACAATGATGTCCGCCAGTGACTATTTAACCCTCGGGCGGCAGCGCCAATTATTACAACTTCAGCAGCAGCGCGGTGCAGATTTGCTACCACTGTGTATTCCGAATTACAAACCTAGTATATAGCTACTAAGGGATCGTAATGACAAAAATATTTTGATGTACAGGTACAAATACCACATTTATTAATATCTGAATTAGTATATCAACTACCTTCGGTGTTTAAGTATAACAAATGTAACATTATTCCGAAAGTGAACAATAATCATATATGACAGACCCAGCAGTACTATAATTTCCTCATTCGTTCCTTCCCTGTAGTTCCTCTCTCTTCAGTAATTAGTGTCAGCTTTTTTTTCTGTGTTACGTGGAAGTTAGTACACGTAATTACCTCACCAATCATATTATCATTTATCATTAATGAAACAGCTTACGACTCAGACCTCACGCCCCTTGCATTCTTTTTTGAACCAGGGAAGATTTTTCAGTGTTTTTAAGTGCTGCTTTTATGGCGTTTTACTCCACATAGTGGTACCGTCTTTAATATCAGAGTCATTGCGTCTGAAACCTTGTTCGGGATCTGAACTAGGATTCGCACTTCAATAGTAGTATCCTGTTCATGATCTGATCAGGAATCCAGACAAAAATCACTAAGATTCATTACATACCGAAATAAGTCTATTTCTTCATTTGATAGAGCCATACCACGTCTACGAGACCTGATGAGTAAATTATGTGCCGGCCGCGGGGCCGAGGGGACTAAGGGGACTGATAACCCCGCAGTTAAGTCCCATAGACTATACAAACATTTGAACATTTTTTGTAAATTATGTAGTAGAATACCATTCAGTTTCGCATTGTGTAAGGCTTAAAATGGGTTAAAAACGAGACTGACGGAAACTGCAGCGTGGATAATCAGGAGAAACTAGAGCACAATTTATTGAGATTAAACTTCTATTGCCGGCCGCGTTGGCCGAGGGGACTGAGGCGCTCCAGTCACGGTCTGCACGGCCACTACGGTCGGGGGTTCTAATCCCCCCTCGGGCATGGATATTTGTGCTGTCCTAAAAAAATGTTCAAATATTTCTTAAGCTTAAGGGACTGAACTACGGGGTCATCAGTCCCTAAACTTACAAACTACTGATGAACTACATACAACTAAGGACGGCACAAATATCCATGCCCGAGGGGGGATTCTAACCCCCGACCGTAGTGGCCTTGCTGACCGTGACTGGAGCGCCTCAGTCCCCTCGGCCACCGTGGCCGGCTGTGCTGTCCTAGTTCGTAAGTAGTTCATAAGTAGTTAGTAAGTTTAACGACTGATGACTCCGAAGTTAAGTCCCATAAGATATACAAACATTTGATCATTTTAAAACTTCTATTTACGAAATAAATTTAAATTTTTGAGCATTATAATGTGTAGGGTAAAATTTGTGCAATAAATATACACTAAAACTGCCACAAATCCATTTGTAAGGAAACTAGACGTAACACGAAACAATTCAAATATATTTACATGACAGACAGCGCGGTGCAATTCTGCTATCAGTGATGCACTGCCTAACAAAAATTTTTGTGTTGACTCAGAGAAGCACTAGAAACTCAGAACCTTCACTGACATCATTGTTAAGGCTTAATTAGGAATAGCTAAAGCGGAAATACGGAATCTCTATAATTGCGACAACAGTGATCATTTAAAGAAAAGTGGTGGCATATTTGCACCAGCACTGTCGCTCGAGGGTTAAAGATTTCGAAATATTTAAACATTTAGACCGTTTCAGAGCACTGAAATAAATCCAATGGCAAATATGAACATTTGTGCTGGACCGGGATTGTGGTGTCGCACAAGTACAAAGTGCGCGCCACCTACTTTCGCCGCGCGCCACCATGCACGCACGGCGCGGCGTTCTTACGACGACAGCCACGAGCGCCCTCTGCTACAACTCCGCTCGTGGCCACCACTGAACGACATCGTGCACTTGGAACTGAGATAGCAACCAGTTAAGACCTTCGGAATCTGATAGGCACCAGTGAAGACTTAGCTATCGTATAGGCACTAGGCAGGCCTCTAGCTCAACTCTGTATCTGCAGTACTGATCTATATAAAAGTTAAGTATTGTATAAATTCTGTGCAATATATATCTCGTTCTAATTTACCCTACTGTTTCTAGTTTCTGGCTGCTCCCCTCCGTACCTGCACCAGCGTGCTACCTTTATTCCTGTGTCGATCTCATTCCACTCGGCAACCGACCCCTACGACGGAAACGAGACACAAAAGCGGCGACGAGGCTGGGACACAAAAGGGATTCCAACCCGGATTCACCCATTTGGGCCAGTGGCCGCATTAACCAATTATGCTATCTAGGCACGCTTCTCTTCCAATCCAAATTCTCATCTTGTAGCACACTACGATTTCCCCCTACACATTTGATTCCACTTGCTCGCAGCCTATACTGGATTTCCGGAAGGGATCGAGCGTAAGCGTCCGCATTAAGATTGTCAATTTCCACTTGGGGCAGATGTACAATTATTTATATGGTGTCTGTTATTTTCAGACATGTGGAGCGAAACACGAAACCAAAACTATTTCAGGCATTCCAGTGAATCTGAAACGGGTCCCCGTAACGGACACAAGCTATAACTGTGTTTAGGTAGAGAACTATTTTCGCTGTGTTTGACGTGACTTCGTCGACAACACTAGCAGGGTGGGAGAAGAGGAGGAAAACTAAGCACCTCGGAAGTCGAGGCACTAACGATCTTAGAGAGAGTTAATTGGCTCCAAAATAGACGGAGTGAACGAAACTTTCAGAGAGGTAAGGCTACGTGAGCAGCCTCCACATACGCGACACGCCAGCCACAGAGAGCGATATGGTCGTGTGTCCTGAGTGAGCGCGGCACCGTCTCTAATGACCATGCTATCGACGGGACGTTAAACTCCAAGCTTCCCCCTGAGCGCGGCAACTTCCTGCTACAAGATGGTTACCGCAGCCGAACAGCTGGTTCTAAAATTTGGAGCCCAAAAATCGTAGAATGTTAACAACTCGAGAGGAAGGCAATAAAACTTTATACGCGTAAGGAAATAAGGGGAAAAATGAACGCTGTTGCATGAAAGTATGGAGACTACAGAGATCACCAGCCAGATTCAACCAAAATTTGACGATGAGAACGAATTCTTTCCTCTGCGTCGCAAATTTATTAAATACGAAAGTTTCTTTCGTGACTACAAATTATCAACGACCACTAAGTCTTATTGGAAGGCCGGCCACGGTGGGCAAAGAGACTGAGGCGCTCCAGTCACGGTCTGCACGGCCACTACGGTCGGGGGCTCGAATCCCCCCTCGGGCATGGATATTTGTGCCGTCCTTAGTATAAGGTAGTTAATAAGTAGTTTGTAAGTTTAGGGACTGATGACCCCGTAGTTCGGTCCCATAAGCTTAACAAACATTTGAACATTTCTTATTGGAATAACGCATACCATCCCTTCAAACTAGTCGAATTTTATTACTGCCGGCATGGCGTAAGGGTAGCATCGTGGACTGCCAATGTCCATTCTTTGTTGTCGCTGGTTATAAAACAGTTTCGTCTTACATTTTAATTCCTTGAACTATAACCCTATGCTCTGTTTTAAATATGCCCTTACACAGCACTGCAAAGTAATTTTTTTATGTTTTACTACATCACTATAACTTTAATTCTATTCACACTTATGCCATTGTACCAAGCAAATTAAACGCCCAATTATTCAGTTACAGAAGGCGCAAATCACACAACTTCTCCAAGCGGTGGCACAGTTGACGGCAACTCAACAACAGCGGTCGCATCAGCAGCCCACACCTGCCGCTGTACCGCTCCCTACGTTCCGCCAGTACAATGAACGTGAGGAAGAATGGAGCGACTACTTCGCACAGTTTCAAGAACTCGTCGCGGCTCATCAAATTACAGGTCAGAGAGTGAAGAACCTTTTCTTATCGATTGTGGGCCCCAGACTTTCGTGTTACTGCAGAAACTTTTCCCCAACGCATCTCCTCATGATGTAGACTTTGAACAAATTGTAGATGCACTGAATGCTCATTACGAGAGAAAAGTTCTTGTAGCCGCTGCGCAGTACCGATTTTTCAGACTTAAAAAATTACCTGAGCAGTCACACCAGGAATGGATCACGGAGTTGAAGGGCTTAACCCGCAAATGTAAATTTACTTGCTCTTGTGGACTACCTTATAGTGACGTTATGTTGAGAGATGCAATTACGCAGAACATTCAAGATCCCAGAATTAGGGCAGCAATTCTGAAACAGTCTGACCCCTCATTAGACAGTGTACTGCAGCTTATTGAAGCGCATGATACTTTTGACTTAGCAGATGTAGAAATGCAAATCCACAGTGTAAATTCAGTGCGCCGCAACGGACGCTTTCCTAGCCGTAGTTCTCAGTATAGCACTAGTGATTCTTATTTTTCTACCGGCCGTGCTGAACAGACAGTGAACAGTAGCCAGTGTAAAAGTGCGACACAAAGGTCGCCCCGTCGTGTTAGAAACAATGATTTGAATAACGGGCGCCAACGCTCATTTCAGAAAAATGTACGTAAATCTTGCCCTCAGTGTGTATCTCGCCACTAGCGTGCGCAGTGCCCAAGGCGTAACGCCATCTGTTATCAATGTGGCAAATCAGATCATGTACGAACAGTGTGTATGCAATACAAAAATTCTAAGAACAGTGCCGTTAAGTACAGTGCTTCGCAAAATGCAAAAACAGTTCATACAGTAAATGTTATAGACGCTGTGGAATTGAACAGTGCTTTACTTGATTCTAAAATGCAAGACATTTCTTCTGCATTTTTTTCTTTTATTGTGGTTTCAATTCCCCTAAAAAAAAGGGGCGGGCCTTTAGCGCTCACTGGTGCTCTTCGGCCTACAGGAATAAAATTTGTCAGTGGAGAACACAAAAACACAAAGGAGATAAAATTTTGGAGATAATTCAGACATAAAACGGAGATTTAAAATGGAGATAAAACAAAGTACATAAACTGGAGGAAAATAGTGATGACATAAAACACTTGGAACAGCAAAAGTGGTGGATAAAAACAGTTGCTCAAATGTCAGTGGCACACACACAATTAAAATCAGCGTAGGGCGGCAGCCATGGTGAGACCGCCCGCTATTTGGAGTTAAAACAAAAAACACAACACACACTTGGAGAGATACACAAGTTAAAACTGACGGTATCGGTTGCGGGTTGACCGTCCACTGTTGTAAAATAAAACAATTTAACTAAAACACACCACACTTGTCGAAGCACAAGGGAGGTTCCGTAGATGGTGGGGCACTGACAGCATTGAAGATGTGGTGTGGGGGGGAAACGGGATGAAAGGAGATGGAGTGGGTGGGGAGGAGCCACAGAGCCGGTAGGGAAGGGACGGGGGGGATGATGTCCCAGGAAGTGATGAGGAAGAAGGATAGGGGAGGGTGGTAAGAGGAGGATCTGGAGGTACGGGGGATGGAGGAGGGGAGAAGGGACAGGAAGAGAGGGATAGTCGGGGCCCTCAGGGAGAGAATGGGGAGAGGGAGCAACGAGAAGGATCAAAGCTGGTATGAAGGGTAGATGTCAGGTCGGAGGGCATCAGCCGGGAGGGGGAGGGTACGGAAGTTGCCACGGGAAAGGATCCGGAGGGTGGACAAGTAGAGAGCAGGGGGAACACATTGGTGGAGGCGCGGCAATATACCAGGTGCAGAGAGGAGGGGATGGACTAGAGGATTAGGCGGATCTGATTTGCGGGATATGTAACGGAGGGATTTGTAGGTATAGAGGATGGTAGAAGGGTTGAGGCCCCATGTTCGGCCAACAAGGAGTTTGAGGAGATGGAGGCGGGAGCGGGCTTTTTCTTGGATAACGCGGAGATGGGGAATCCAGGAGAGGGTGCGATCAATAGTGAGGTCCAGGTACTTTTGGGTAGGGGTGAGACGAATGGGACGGTAATGGAGGGTCAGATAAAAATCTCGGGGACGGAAGGAAGGGGTTTTACGACCTATGATGATCGCCTGGATTTTGGTAGGATTTATAGAAAGGAGCCACTGGTTACACCAAGCGGCAAAGAGGTCAAGGTGTTCTTGGAGTAGGCAGTTGGAACGGGCAAGGGTGGGAGCTAAGGCAAGGAAAGCGGTGTCGTCAGCATATTGGAAAAGGTGTATGGGAGGGGCAGGCTTAGGCATATCCGAGGTATACAGGAGGTACAGGAGGCAGGAGGGGAGAAAGGACAGAGCCTTGGGGCACACCAGCAGAGGGATATAAAAGACTGGAGTCGGTGTTGTGGATGGTAACATAGGTGGGGCGGTTGGAGAGGAAGGAGGCAATGACCCGGACGAGGTTGATGGGAAGAGCATAGGTTTGGAGTTTGAAGAGCAGGCCAGAGTGCCAGACCCGATCGTAGGCCCGTTTGAGGTCTAAGGACACAAAGATGGTGGCACGACAGGAATTTAGCTGGAGGGAAAGGAGTTGCGTAAGTCGAAGGAGTTGGTCATCAGTGGAGAAGGAAGGACGAAAGACACATTGGGTGTCTGGGAGAAGGTGGTGGAGGTGGAGGTGGTGATGGATGCGAAGGGACAGAATGTATTCGAAGACCTTGCTGAACACTGGGATGAGGCAAATCGGGCGGTAGGAGGAGGCATCAGAGGTGGGTTTGTTGGGTTTGAGGAACATGAGGACTCGGGAGATTTTTCCACAGGCGGGGGTAGCAGCCAGTGTAGAGGATGATGGTATAGAGGGAAGCAAATGTGGTGAGGAAAGGGAGTGGACATTCTTTGTGTGGTGTCGCACAAGTACAAAGTGTGCGCCACCTACTTTCGCCGCGCGCTGCCATGCATGCACGGCACGGCGTTCTTACGACGACAGCCACAAACGCCCTCTGCTGCAACGCCGCTCGTGGCCACCACTGAACGACATCGTTCACTTGGGACTGAGTTAGGAACCAGTAAAGACTTCGGAATCCGATAGGCACCCGTGAAGACTTGGCTATCAGTTAGGCACTAGGCAGGACTCTAGCTCAACTATGTATCAACATTCTGCAGTACTATGTAAAAGTTAAGTCTTGTATAAATTCTGTGCAATATATATCTCATTCTAATTTACTCAAGTGTTTCTAGTTCTGGCTGCTCCCCTCCGTACCTGCACCAGTGTGCTATCTTTATTTCTGTGTCGGTCTCATTCCACTCGGCCACCGACACCTACAACGGAACGAGACACAAAAGCAGCGACGAGGCTGGGACACAAAAGTGGCGACGAGGAGTGATAAACGATCCATGGACCACTCCGCTTGCAACAGCCAGACAGCAGTAGTAGTCGGAGCACACAGAAATTGCTCCCGCCCACCCACCCTTATTATAAGATTTTGGGGGAACATTCTATTACGTGTTTTATGGACTTTTTTGTTGCAGAGCCACCTCTTTCATATTGCATTTGTGTTTTGTTATTATTTACTTGTATGCGCGGCGCCTAATCGATCAGAATGGCCACTACCCCGAACCCAAACTTAATGGAAATTATTCAGTTACAGACAGCGCAAATAACACAACTCCTGCAGGCTGTGGCCCAGCTCACAGCGCAAGCAGCTAACCAACAACAACAGCCGCCACTTCAGCAGCCCACACCTGCCGCCGCAACGCTTCCTACGTTTCGCCAGTACAACGAACGTGAGGAAGAATGGAGCGGCTACTTCGCACAGTTTCAAGAACTCGTCGCGGCTCATCAAATTACAGGTCAGAAAGTGAAGCATCTGTTATTATCTGTGGTGGGCACCAACACCTTCGTGTTACTGAAAAAACTTTTCCCCGACGTATCTCCTCGTGATGTTGACTTTGAACAAATAGTAGAGGCACTAAATGCTCATTATGAGAGAAAAGTTCTCGTAGCCGCTGCGCGGTACCGATTTTTCAGACTTAAAAAATTACCGCAGCAGTCACACCAAGAGTGGATTACGGAATTGAAGGGCTTAACCCGCCAATGTAAATTTACTTGCTCTTGTGGACTTTCGTATAGTGACGTGATGTTGAGGGATGCGATTACGCAGAGTATTCAGGACCCCAGAATTAGAGCAGCAATTCTGAAACAGTCTGACCCCTCATTAGACAGTGTACTGCAGCTTATAGATGCGCATGATACTTTTGACTTAGCAGATGTAGAAATGCAAAGCCACAGTGTTAATTCAGTGCGCCGCAACGGTCGCTTTCCTAGCCGTAGTTCTCAGTGTAGCACTAGTGATTCTTACAATAGTACAGGCCGTGCTGAACAGGCAGTGAGCAGTAGCCAGTGTAAAAGTGCGACACAAAGGTCGCCCCGTCGTGTTAGAAACAGTGATTTGAATAACGTGCGCCAACGTTCATTTCAGAAAAATGTACGTAAATCTTGCCCCCAGTGTGTGTCTCGCCACAGGCGTGCTCATTGCCCTAGTCGCAACGCAACCTGTTATCAATGTGGCAAATCGGGACATGTGCAGTCTGTGTGTATGCAAATTAAAAACTCAAAGAACGGTACCGTTAGAAACAGTGCTTCGCAGAGTGCGAGAACAGTTCATTCTGTAAATGTTATACGGGCTGTGGAATTGAACAGTGCTTTCCTTGGATCTCAATTGCAAAAAAGTAGTTCTGCGCCTATGGCAAAACTATATAGTGCACCACGTAGCAAGCGCCGACGAGCGCGTAAAACAGTGCAGCGGAAAAGGGTTCGGGACAAGCAAAATGACTATGAACAGTGCATTCCTGTAGTGAAAACAGTGCCTTCTGCAACTGCTCCTTGTAATAGTGCCCAGTACTGTGTAGCTAGTGACAGTAGACATCAAGTAGCTACTCAAAAGTGTAGTGCAGTACTTAGTACATCTGGAGTAGCTTCGCATGCTTGCGTGGACGCCGATCCGGCGGTAGTGCCATCTAGTGACAGTGTTGTTAATCCACTGCGTGCCGAGTCTGCGCCACTTACTTCACTACGCGGCCCGTGCAAGCGCAGTAAACAAACCGTAGCAGACGTTGCCCACATTCGCGCACCTGTCGAGCGCCGCAAGCAAAAACTGTTTGTGACTCTCTTCATAGAAAATAAGACGGTGCAATTTCAGCTTGATACTGGTTCCACTGTCACATTAATAAATAAAGATACTTATGAACTTCTGGGTTCGCCAAAATTGTCGCCGTCACAGCAAGTGTTAACAGCTTATACAGGTCAAAATATTCCCGTGCTGGGAACGTGTAGCCTGCCCGCCTCTTTTCAAGGTGTAACAAAAACAGTTGCTTTTGTAGTTCTTCAGGCCAAATCGACACAGAACATTTTTGGACTAGATGCTTTTGACTTGTTTGGTTTATCAATTCAAAGAGATGTGTTTCAAATTTCGTCAATAGTGCCTCAGGATAAAATCAATGCATTGTGTGACAAATATAGTGACTTGTTTTCGCCGGAACTAGGTTGTGCAAAAGACTTCGTGGCACATGTAACTTTAAAAGAATCTGCAGTTCCAAAATTTCGTAAAGCTACACCGGTGCCTATCGCAATGCGTGATAAAGTTGCAAACGAACTTAAACGTTGGAAAGATAGTGGGGTGATTTCTCCTGTTTCTGCGAGTCAGTGGGCCTCGCCTTTAGTAATTATACCCAAGCAGTCAGGAAAACTTCGTCTCTGTGCGGACTTTAAATCAACAGTGAACAGTCAAACAATTGTAGACACTTATCCGCTACCCAGACCTGAGGAACTGATGGACAAATTAGGACAGTCTCGCTTCTTTTCCAAGACTGATTTAGCAGAGGCATACTTACAGATTCCGCTTGATGACGAGTCCAAAAAGTTTTTCGTCATTAATACTCACATGGGCCTTTTTCAATTTCAACGCCTACCCTTTGGCAGTTCTTCCGCCCCCGCTATTTTTCAGCGTTTTTTGGAACAGCTGACAGTTTCTCTACCATGTTGTTCGAACTACTTAGATGATATTGTGGTATCCGGATGTACAGTGGAAGAACATTTAGCAAACCTGGAGTGCCTTTTCAAAGTGTTGACTGCAGCAGGTCTACGTTGCAATAAAGCAAAGTGTTCGTTTTTTCAAATTGAAATAGAGTACCTAGGCCATGTGATTAATGCCCAAGGAATACATCCCTTACAGTCACATCTTCGAGCAATCAAAGACTTGCCTCCTCCTAAGAATGTGCACGAATTGCAAGCAGTAATGGGAAAGCTGAACTATTATTTCAGGTTTATTCCCAATGCCTCTCAGATTGAAGCTCCACTGCATCACTTACGTAGGAAGAATGTTCCTTTTGTATGGTCCAAAGATTGCCAGGTTGCCTTTGACAACTTAAAGTCTGCACTAATCAGTGATGCATGTTTGATTCCCTTTGACCCACAGAAGCCTGTAGTGCTAGCAGTTGATGCCTCGTCGTACAGTGTGGGAGCAGTTTTGTCACATCGTATTGGATGTCACGATCGTACTATTGCCTTTGCATCCAAGCTACTGACGCCGACGCAACAGAATTACAGTCAGATAGAAAAGGAGACCTTAGCAATCATTTACGGCGTCACAAAGTTTCATTATTATCTCTATGGCAGAAAATTCTATTTGTTGACAGACCACAAGCCTCTCACGTCGTTGTTCTCACCCACAAAGCCAATTCCGCCACGAACGGCACAAAAGCTTCAGAGATGGTCCTCGATATTGTGAAATTATCAGTATGAGATTTTGTACCGCCCTACCACTAAACATGCCTACGCGGACACACTTTCCCGACTTCCGGTTGGCCAGGATGTGTTGTTTGATTCTTCGGAAATGGCATGTTGTCAGATAGACTCCAGAGATGCTTCCGCTGTCGCATACTTCCCTTTGAACTCTCGTCGGGTTGCACAGGAAACAGCTGCGGATGCAGACCTAAGTGTGGTAGCACGTTTTGTTCGCTCAGGGTGGCCTGCCAGAGCCAAAGACATTGATCGGCCTCTGGTTCGACGTTATTTTGCACAACGTCATGCATTATCTTTAAGTCAGGGTGTTCTGTTGTTACATACGGACAACGACCAAACAAGAGTGATTGTTCCTCGTTCCCTGCAAGGAGAAGTGTTACGCCTCCTGCATCAAGGACATTGGGGTATTGTTAGGACAAAGCAACTGGCCAGACGTCATTGTACCTGGGTTGGTATGGACGCCCAGATAGAGAGTATGACGTCACAGTGTACTGTTTGTGCGGAGCATCAGGCGGCTCCTCCGCTACGTTTCTCAGACTGGCCACGCTCCAAGGGACCATGGCAACGTTTACACATTGACTCCTCCTCCGCAATGGGGCTCTCATTTACAACCGCCTGCACCAGGTGGAACCTTCCCGAGCACCTCCCCAGTCATACCGCTGCTCCCGATGCCTCACCTATAATGATCACCTCGCTGAAAATTGCCGTCTCCCCCCTGTCTGCCCCCACTGCAAAGGCCAACACTTCCAAACCTCCTGCCCTAACCCCGCCGCCACCCCCTCCTGTAACACCTGTGATGGGGCTCACCCCACCTACTCTTACAAATGTAAGTCCCGCCCCCCTCCCACAAAAGAAGAATTCACCGTCCCTGTCTGTCCCACTGATCCCCCAATCCCCGCTAATAACTCCTTATGCCCTACCCCCACAGCAGAGGACATCATCCGGTTCCTGACTATTGTCCTCCAAAATATCCACCCTTTCCAGCGCTTTCACACCCTCCACCAAGTCTCCCTGGCCGCTCGCTTCCTCTTCAACCTTGATTTTAAGGCTACAACCTCCCAAAATCACATCCAATTCACCTTCTCCCGAACCGACCGTTCTCACACCCTAGTTTAGTCCCCACACCTGCTCCCTTTTCCTCTCCCTCTCCCCACCTTTCAACCTCATTATGGCGCAGCAACGATTTAACATCCTGTACTCCAATATTCGGTTCCTTCCCACCAATAAGCTCCTCCTGATAAACACCTTAAACCAACACCATGTGGATGCCTTTCTCCTCAACGAAACTTTCCTCCTCCCTCACATACATGTCAGTACCACACCCTATATCCTACACCGTCACGACTCTCCCCATCCCCCTGCACGAGGTGGAGTGGCTTTCGGCCATCTCCGACACCAGCCGGTTCGGCCAAATCCCCTCCTCAACATCCCTTATGAACATCTCATCCACACCCTCTTCCTCCCTTCCCTCACTGTCACCTGTGCTACTATTTATATCCGCTCCCATGTTCCCATCCCTTATGACTTCCTTGCTCACATCGATAGCACATTCACAACCTACGTGGTCGCCGCGGACCTCAATATCCACTCCCGCACTCCTGCCGAACTCCGTCGGTGGCATCAGTTCGTTCCTACCATCAATGGCGACATTGTCCCACTCCCACGCCACACCCAACCCTGTAGCAACACCACCCCTGATGTCGTCATTGTCTCTCCCAATCTCCTTGGGCGCATCACCGCCGACGTTCTTGACCCCATAGGCAGTGATCACGACCCTGTTCTCCTTACCATCACACTCCTTGTCCATCACCCACAGAATCCTCACCCGCCTCCACTTCCTAAACTTGTTCATGACTACTACCGAGCAGACTGGGATGCGTTTCGCCTCTCCATCACCCATCAGGTCGAAAGCCACCATCTCCGCTTACACTCTCCCGATGATATCGACCAAGCTGCCTCCTTCCTTCAGCAGACCTTGTCTGATGCTATCCATTCGCACATCCCTACCAAAGCTGTCCAGCCACACCGTCCCACACTCCCTCCACAGGCTGTTCTTCTTCTGCGGGAATCCCTCTGCCTGTACTGCTCCTTCCTGCGAACCCGTGACCGGGATACACTCCTCCGCCATCAGCAACTCCAGCGACACGTGCGCAGCCTCCTGACTGCCAAAAAACGCCGGGACTGGCATCAGACAGTGACACGGCTTAATGCCCACCTCCCAATCAACTCGTCCCAGTATTGGAACGCCTTCCACCGCCTCACTGGATCGAATCCTATGCCCATATACCCTCTCCTCCACCTTGACCAGCCCCTTCCTGATAATGCCAGTAAGGCTAACCATTTTGCCTCTTTCCTCTCTGATGTATTCTCCATCCCTGACAATTCTAACTTTGATTATTCCTTGTGCCCAGATGTCTATGAAAATACCGATATCTCCATCCCACCCCTGGCTCCTGGCTTCCATTACCTGGACCACATCCCCCCATCAGACATTAACACCGCCATCACTGCACACGACATACAATTGATACTGTGCACCAAACGCAACACAGCTCCCGGCCACGATCGCATCACATACCGCCACCTCGGAGTTTTGTGTCCCAGCCTCGTCGCCGCTTTTGTGTCTCGTTCCGTTCTAGGTGTCGGTGGCCAAGTGGAATGAGACCGACACAGAAATAAAGATAGCACGCTGGTGCAGGTACGGAGGGGAGCAGCCAGACCTAGAAACACTAGAGTAAATTAGAATGAGATATATATTGCACGGAATTTATACAATACTTAACTTTTACATAGTACTGCAGAATGTTGATACATAGTTGAGCTAGAGTCCTGCCTAGTGCCTAACTGATAGCCAAGTCTTCACTGGTGCCTATCGGATTCCGAAGTCTTTACTGGTTCCTAACTCTGTCCCAAGAGAACGATGTCGTTCAGTGGTGGCCACGAGCGGCGTTGCAGCAGAGGGCGCTCGTGGCTGTCGTCGTAAGAACGCCGCGCCCTGCGTGCATGGCGGCTCGCGGCGAAAGTAGGTGGCGCGCACTTTGGACTTGTGCGACACCACACCCCTCCCCCCCCAAACCGCTGCGCCGTCGTGGCGTAGGGCTGAGGGCCACGGCGACGGCACTGGGAGGAGGGCCTGGGCGGGGGCGTTACTGGTGGGACGGGCGTCGTAGCTGAGGCTGGGATCGAGACGCCGTCTGCGCCCCGGCATCCGCCTTGCGATCCTCCACGAAACCCGGCGAAACCTGAGGAAGGGCGCACACCCCCGCCCAGAGGAATCAGGTCATCTTCTGAGGTGCGTGGCCCAAGCTGGGGGGGGGGGCCGCACGGTCCCGGAGTCCCTCTCGGTGACGCTGTCATCTGCGGCGGCGACGGAGGCGGAGGGGCCGACTGCGTAGGAGGCGCGTCGACATCCATCGGGATCTCGTTGCCCGGGGAAGCTGGGCCCGGCGGCGAGCGATGTGGCTGTGCTCCCTGGCGGTAAACTGGGTCTGGAATCAAGAAACCGGAGACAGGATCGCGCGGCTTGTGAAAGCGCAATTGGTTTGCGTGGCGCCGCAGCCCCGACCCTGTGGAAGAACGTACAACATACATATTGCGACCGAGCACGCGCTGAATGGTGCCTGACAACCATGTCTTCTTCATACCAGCAAACACCATGTACAGCACCGGTGTAGAAACCTGAAAATGCGGCGCGAAATACGAACCGACTCGGTGCGTGGGAGGCTGCAGCAGGTGAAGGAGAGTGCGGTGACGGCGGCCGTGTAGCAGCTCGGCAGGAGACGGGCCGTCACGTGGCATGCACCGATACGAAGACAGGAAAATGTCAAGAGCTTGCTGCCTGGAGTGCTGACCTTTCATCTTTTCCATGTGAGACTTGAATGTTCGAACGAAACGTTCTGCTTCACCATTGGACTGAGGGTGAAAAGGTGCGGTGGTGATGTGCTGAATGCCATTCACATGACAAAACTGTTGAAATTCCGCACTAACAAACTGACGTCCATTGTCACTGACGATAGTTTCAGGCAAACCTCCGATACAAAACACTGATGTTAAGGCACTGATTGTACTAGACGCCGTCGTTGAGTTCATGGCAATCACAAAAGGAAACTTGCTGAAAGCGTCTACAACAATTAACCATCGCGTATTCCAGAAAGGTCTGGCAAAGTAGATATGTAAACGTTGCCATGGTCCTTTGGGGCGTAGCCAGTCTGAGAAACGTTGCGGAGGAGCCGCCTGATGCTCCGCAAAACTGTACACTGTGACGTCATGCTCTCTATCTGAGCGTCCATACCAACCCAGGTACAATGACGTCTGGCCAGTTGCTTTGTCCGAACAATACCCCAATGTCCTTGATGCAGGAGGCGTAATACTTCTCGTTGCAGGGAACGAGGAACAATCACTCTTGTTTGGTCGTTGTCCGTATGTAACAACAGTACACCCTGACTTAAAGATAATGCATGACGTTGTGCAAAATAACGTCGAACCAGAGGCCGATCAATGTCTTTGGCTCTGGCAGGCCACCCTGAGCGAACAAAACGTGCTACCACACTTAGGTCTGCATCCGCAGCTGTTTCCTGTGCAACCCGACGAGAGTTCAAAGGGAAGTATGCGACAGCGGAAGCATCTCTGGAATCTATGTGACAACATGCCATTTCCGAAGAATCAAACAACACATCCTGGCCAACCGGAAGTCGGGAAAGTGTGTCCGCGTAGGCATGTTTAGTGGTAGGTGGGTACAAAATCTCATACTGATAATTAGACAATATCAAGGACCATCTCTGAAGCTTTCGTGCCGTTCGTGGAGGAATGGGCTTTGTGGGTGAGAACAGCGACGTGAGAGGCTTGTGGTCTGTCAACAAATAGATTTTCTGCCATAGCGATAATGATGAAACTTTGTGACGCCGTAAATGATTGCTAAGGCCTCCTTTTCTATCTGACTGTAATTCTGTTGCGTTGGCGTCAGTAGCTTGGATGCAAAGGCAGTAGGACGATCGTGACATCCAATACGATGCGACAATACCGCACCCAGACCGTACGACGAGGCATCAACTGCTAACACTACAGGCTTCTGTGGGTCAAAGGGAATCAAACATGCATCACTAAGTAGTGAATACTTTAACTTGTCAAAGGCAACCTGACAATCTATAGACCATACAAAAGGAACATTCTTCCTACGTAAGTGATGCAGTGGAGCTGCAATATGAGAGGCATTGGGAATAAACCTGAAATAATAGTTCAGCTTTCCCATCACTGCTTGAAATTCATGCACATTCTTAGGAGGAGGCAAGTCTTTGATTGCTCGAAGATGTGACTGTAAAGGATGGATTCCTTGGGCATTAATCACATGGCCTAGGTACTCTATTTCAGTTTGAAAAAAAGAACACTTTGCTTTATTACAACGTAGACCTGCTGCAGTCAACACTTTGAAAAGGCACTCCAGGTTTGCTAAATGTTCTTCAACTGTACGTCCGGATACCACAATATCATCTAAATAGTTCGAGCAACACGGAACAGAAACTGTCAGCTGTTCCAAGAAACGCTGAAAAATTGCGGGAGCGGAAGAACTGCCAAAGGGTAGGCGTTGAAATTTAATAAGTCCCATGTGAGTATTAATGACGAAAAACTTTTTTGACTCGTCAACAAGTGGAATCTGCAAGTATGCCTCTGCTAAATCAATCTTGGAAAAGAAGCGAGACTTTCCTAATTTGTCCATCAGTTCCTCAGGTTTGGGCAGGGGATAAGTGTCTACAATTGTTTAACTGTTCACTGTTGATTTGAAGTGTGGTGTCGCACAAGTACAAAGTGCGCGCCACCTACTTTCGCCGCGCGCCGCCATGCACACACGGCGCGGCGTTCTTACGACGACAGCCACGAGCGCCCTCTGCTGCAATCCCGCTCGTGGCCACCACGGAAAGACATCGGGCACTTCGGACTGAGATAGCAACGAGTTAGGACCTTCGTAATCAGATAGGCACCAGTGAAGACTTTGCTATTGTACAGGCACTAGGCAGGCCTCTAACAACTATGTATCAACATTCTGCAGTACTATGTAAAAGTTAAGTATTGTTACATTCTGTGCAATATATATCTCTTTCTAATTTACTCTAGTGTTTATAGTTTCTGGCTGCTCCCCTCCGTACCTGCACCAGCGTGCTGTCTATATTCCGGTGTCGGTCTCGTTCCACTCGGCCACCGACACCTACGACGAGGCTGGGACACAAAAGCGGCGACTAAGTTGGGACACAAAAGTGGCGACGAGGATGGGATCCAAAAGTGGCGACGAGGAGTGATAGAACCTTGGACCAGCCCGCTTACAGCAGCCAGACAGCAGCAGTCGGAGCACGCAAAAATTGCTCCCGCCCACCCACCCTTATTATAAGATTTTTGGGGGAACATATTCTGTTACGTATTTTGTGGACTTTTTTGATGCAGAGCGAGTCCTCTTTCATCTCCGCCTTCGTATGGCGCTACGCGTTTTCAGGTTTCTACGCCGGTGCTGTACAGGGTGTTTGCTGGCAACAAGACAAGATGGACGCCGGGCACCATTCAACGCGTGCTCGGTCGCAATATGTATGTTGTACTTTCTTCCATAGGGTCGGAACTGCGGCGCCACGCAAATCAATTGCGCTTGCACAGGCCGCCCGATACTGTCTCCGGTTTCTTGATTCCAGACCCAGTTCACCGCCAGGGAGCACAGCCACATCCCGGACTACGAGATAGTACCCATGGAGGCGGACGTGCCTCCTATGCGGTCTGCCTCTCCGCCTCCGTCGCCGCCGCAGATGACAGCGTCACCGAGAGGAACTCCGGGACCGTACGTGACCCCGCCGCCTCGGCCACGTACCTCAGAAGATGACCTGCTCCCTCTGGGCGGACGGGTGCACCCTTCCCCTCGTTTTGGCGCGTTTTCCGGGGGATCGCAAGGTGGATTCCGTGGCGCGGACGGCGTCTCGATTCCAGCCTCTGTTACGACGCCTGTCCCACCAGTAACGCCCCCGACCAGGCCCTCCTCCCAGTGCTGTCGCCGTGGCCCTCAGCCCTACGCCACGACGGCGCGGCAGTTTGGGGGGGAGGGGTGTGGTGTCGCACAAGTACAAAGTGCGCGCCACCTACTTTCGCCGCGCGCCGCCATGCACGCACGGCGCGGCGTTCTTACGACGTCAGCCACGAGCGCCCTCTGCGGCAACTCCGCTCGTGGCTACCACTGAACGACATCGTTCACTTGGGACTGAGATAGGAACCAGTTAAGACCTTCGGATTCTGATAGGCACCAGTGAAGACTTGGCTATCGGATAGCTACTAGGCATGCCTCTAGCTCAACTATGTGTCAGCATACTGCAGTACAGAACTATGTAAACTTAAGTATTGTATAAATTCTGTGCAATATATATCTCATTCTAATTTACTCTAGTGTTTCTAGTTTCTGCTGTCCCACTGGCTGCTCCCCTCCGTACCTGCACAAGCGTGCTACCTTTATTCCTGTGTCGGTCTTCTTACTCGACCACCGACACCTACGACGGAACGAGATACAAAAGCGGCGACGAGGCTGGGACACAAAAACATGTACCAAACACTTCTTTTAAAAGACGTCTCTACGACGGAAGAGTTCATCAAGTGGTACCAGCGGACTGAAGAGATGCAACAGAAGAGGGTTGGAGGTAAGAAGTCTAACAGACTCCCCGATGTAGTCCCTATGGCCGTTGTGGAAGACCGGCATTACTTCGCTACTCTCATACGACAAATCGTGAGAGAAGAATTACAACAGTGCATGGCAGCCGGGACTATTAGACCGAGCGAGCATCAGATTATGGCTATGGATGCGAACCCTGTAAGATGCCGACGCCGCTGAGGACGACGTATTTCAAACATTAGCTCCTGTCCACCCCGCCAGTCGCACCCGCCGTGAAGAATGGCCTCGCCCTACAATGACTTACACTGCAGCCGCCAAACGACAGCCTATGAACCGGCCGATGCGGCCACAACCAACTCCACCGGCAACTATGAAGCCCCGCAGAAGAACAGACGTCTGGAGGACAGAAGACAACACATCACTGTGTTTCCACTGTGGGACCCTGTACGTGTCGTGCGCTACTGCAGAGAGAGAAGGCGAGTATTCGACGTCGGCAATCAGAGCAGTTCCAAACCAGGCAGTCACCAGCTAATGAGTTCAGTCGACCTATGGAAAGAAGCCCATCGCCGTACCCTAGACGAGGTCGCTCCCCGATGCGCCGTCGCCGTACAGAGGTACCAGCCGCTCCCCTAGCCGCCGCGCCCAGGGAAACTAAGCGAGGCGACCATCTACAGAGGTGAGGCCGCCGCAGGTGAAAATCCTCCATGGACAACAGTCGCTAAGAAGTCAAGAAATTTCATCGAGATCATAATCGATGGCCAATCTGTCCGGGCACTTGTTGATTCAGGAGCCTCTTTTTCTGTATTATCGGATAATTACCGCTGCATACTAAAGAAGACAATGTTCTGTGATACGGGAGCAACTGTGCTGAAGGTCGCGAATGGAAAGTACGTCCATCCAGCAGGAACTTGTGTCACAAGAATAACCATCAACAACAGGACCCAGCCATTTGAATTTGTCGTTTTCACAGATTGTAGTGATAATGTCATCCTCGGATGGGACTTCCTTCAGGCATCCCAAGCTATCATTGACTGTGGAAGATCTGAGATGCAAATTTAGGACGTAATTCCGACGGGTACACGTAATACAGAATTTTTTGGGAAGTTATTTGCTGTTGACAATGTGACGATCTCGCCGTTGACAGTGAAAATAATTCCAATCACAAATACAGATGGCCGGTTAGACTGTGAAGTGCTTGTCGATAGTAAAAAGTTTGTTAAGCTCGCAAAAAAATTTTGCATACCAGATACCAGCGGCTATCATAAGCATTACCGGTGCTCGCGGAGAGATTTGGATCACTAATTGTCACGAGCAGTCACAATTTATACCAAAAGGAACGTGTAGCGTGCCAGCTGAACCAGTCCAGGACTGTGAGCTCAACGTCATCAACGAAGACCCATGCTCTGCTGTCATTGTAGACAACACGCTGGAGGAAACAAGCGTGGAACTGCCAGTAGGGACCGCACTGACCAAGGAACAACGCCAGCGGGTGTTAGCTCTACTACGTCAATTTTCGGGTGCATTCACACCCCAGCAGGAGAAACGTCAGACGAAAAGGTCCACGATTAGGCACACTATCAATACTGGGGATCATCCCCCAATTAGCCAGCGTTCGTATAGAATGTCGTCAGCTGAAAGGCGGATAATTCGGGAGGAAGTGGAGAAGATGTTACACGATGACATTATTCAACCTTCGGAGAGCCATTGGTCGTCTCCGGTGGTCCTCGTAAAGAAGAAGGATGGCACGTGGCGATTCTGTGTCGACTATCAGCGACTTAACAAAATAACATAGGAAGATGTCTACCTATTGTCGCGCATTGGCGACATGTTACACTGCTTTAAAGGAGCTACATACTTCTCAAATATGGACATGCACACAGATTACTGGCAAATCGAGGTTGACGAAGGTTAGAGGGAAAGTACGGCTTTTATTACACCTGACGGTCTGTATGAATTCAAATTAGTGCCATTTGTATTATGTAATGCTCCGAACACATTCGAACGCATGATGGACAACTTGCTTCGACACTTTAAGTGGACGACGAGTCTTTGCTATTTAGATGACATTGTCGTTTTCTCGAAAACATTTGAAGATCACCTGAGTCGCTTGCCAACTGTGTTGAAGTGTGTTCAGACTGCAGGACTCCGCCTCAATCCAAAGAAGTGCCTCCTCGGCGCCAAAGAGATAAAAATCCTGGAGCACCTAGTCAATGGAGATGGTGTCCGTCCTGATACAGATGAAGTAAGAAATTCCAACTCCTTAGCACATTCGTTATGTGAGAAGATTTCTCGGGCTACAGATGTTTCATAAAAGGATTTTGTAACAAGGCCCGTCCATTGCAAGAACGTCTGCTGGGAGACGCCATGTTTTACTGGGATGAGACAAAAGAAAGAGCTTTCCGGGCACTTAAGGAGGCTCTAACTTCCGCAACTGTTCTAACCTTATACGACGAATGCGGAAACCGAACTTCACACTGACGCTAGCGGGAATGGGATTGGTGCAGTGCTTCTGCAAATTCAGGAAGGTGCTGAAAAGGTGATAGCCTATTCATCAAGAGTACTCTCAAAGTTCGAGATAAACTGCTCTACAAGTGAGAAAGAATGTCTCCCAGTTATCTGGGCTATCAAAAATTTCCGGCCGTATTTATTCGTCAAACCATTCACCGTCGTGACAGACCACCATGCGTGACAGACCACCATGCATTGTGTTCGCTCACTAGCTTGAAGGATCTATCAGGTCGACTAGCAAGTTGGACACCAAGACTCCGAGAGTTCAAATGTTCAAAAGTGTGTGAGGTCTAATGCGACCAAAATTCGTGGTTATCAGTCGCTAGACTTACACACTAATTACTTGACTAACTTAAACTAACTTACGCTAAGGACAACATAAACACCCATGCCCGAGGGAGGACACAGCGGCCGTGCATACTGTGACTGGCGCGCCGCAGATCGCTCGGTCACTGCGGCCGTCACTCCAAGAGTACGACGTCACAGTGGTATTCAAGAACGGGCGCAAACACAAGGATGCCGACTCCCATTTGAAGAATCCATTAGTGGAACACAGCAGCATGAATGAAATTTCAGTCATCACTGAATTAGGTGCCGTTACAGCTGAACAGAGGGAAGATCCAGCACTATTAAAACCATAGAGTCCTTGGAGTAAGGCGAACCGACCACTGGAGAGTTCCAACTTATAAACGGGACATTGCATAAGAACAACTACGAGCCACTGGGCCCCAAATAGCTACTGGTCGTTCCAGCTCATCACCAGCAACTATTCTCAAGTATTTACACGATGCTCCAATATCCGATCATCTGGCATTCGTGAAGACCCTAGACAGGATCAGACGCAGGCATTACTGGAAAGATCTCTACCGATCTTTCAAGCACTATGTGAGTCACTGTAAAGAGTGCCAGCGACGGAAGCATGTGCCGCAATTACCTCCAGGGCATCACGTACCAATTCCACGTGCAGCAGCTCCATTCTACCACATTGGAATCGACCTTTTAGGGAGGTTCCCGAAGTTGACAAACGGTAACCTATGGATAATAGTCTGCACTGACTCCCTCACACGCTATGCTTGTCACCAAACCTGTGCCGACTGTAGAAGCTCCATAGATCGCAAAATTCATTGTAGGAGACATTATTTTGAAGCATGGAACATCACGTGTGATGATATCTGATCGTGGAAAGGTATTCCAGTCAAAACTAATATCAGAGGTAATGTCACGTTGCGACATTGTCCACACAATGACAACTGCATACCATACTCTGACAAATGGTCTTTGTGTTTTAAAAAGACGTTAGCAGATATGCTGTCGATGTACGTCGATGTTGAGTAGAAGGATTGGGATACAGTACTGTTAGTCGTGACATTTGCTTAAAATACCACAAGACCAAACACCACAGGCTTCGCGCCGTTTTCCTGCTTCATGGCCGTGAAGCTGAGATGACAATGGATACGCTGTTCCCGTTCCAGCCGGACGACACTCAGGATGACTATGTGAAACAGTTCATGACAAGGGTCGAAGAAGCAAGACAGCTGGCTCGGATACGGAAACTGGACGCCCGGGAGAAGGACCGTCAGCGGAATAACGACAAGCACCGACCTGATGTGTACAGCCCGCTGTACGGAATGTTAGGCTATCAGAAACGTTATTGTAGTGATACTTTGGTACGTATCATGTCGTACGCCGCCTGTCAGATGTCACATACAAAGTCACCCTTCCCAACGTAGTGGTGTATTACGGACCCTTGTCCACAGGGCTAGAGTAATATCAGACCAAGAGAGCTTACCAGCAGAGCTCAACCATATTCGCTATGTGTTTCTCCAGAATGGATACTCTGAGAAGCAGATCCGAAATGCGCTATCATCCCCCTCGCGCAAAACCTGAAGAGCTGCCAGAAGAAACAGAGGAATCGAAAAGATAGGTTTTTGTCCTTTACGTTGGAGGCGTATCTTTCAAGATTGGCAGGTTGTTCAAGAAATGTAACATCAAATGCGTCTTCCGTCCTCCCGTACGAGTAGAAACGATGCTGCCACCCGTCGAAGACAATTTAGGTCTGAGGAGAACAGGCATATATAAAATCCCATGGCAGTGCGGAAAATCATACATTGGATAGACGTGTCGCACTATCAAAGATAGAAGCAATGAACACAACCGACACACGAGACTGGGTCAGCCAGGAAAGTCTGCTGTCGCTGAGCACTGTTTGGACACGGGGCATAGCAGGTATTATGAAGAGACAAAAGATCCCCTGGTCTGCATCTACCTACTGGGACTCAGTATTCAAAGAAGCAGTCGAAATATGTATTTCGAACGACCTGATTAATAGAGACACTGGCTTTCAGCTCAGCAAGGCATGGGAACCAGCACTGGCAGTACTAAGGCGTCGTCGGCCGCATTCACACGTTTCCAGCGAGTCGCCGCAGACGGCTCACCGAAGCGACAGCATTTAAACTGCGCGCCACACTACCCGCGCTGGGCCCACGACTTGCTGCGGCGTCGTGTACGCGGAGACCACCAGAGGGTTGTATATCTTTCCATCTATGATTCGCCTACAATGGTGTCATTGCCCCCCACCACCGTCTTCACGCCAGCCACAGTATATAGGCGAGACGACAGCAATCAGCAGTCATTTCCTTTCCCAGGGCAACTTCCGCACTCTTCCCTTACCGGATAACGAACTTCGTCCCGATATCTACCCCTCCTACCAACTCTGATCCCTTCCCCGTAGCTTCAGCGCCCCTCCCCCCGCCATCATCCCCTCCCTTCCCCCCGCTTGGCTGCCCCTATCCGGCCCCCAGGGTCTCGCCCATCTCCCTTTCCCCTTCCTCCCCTCCCTTCCATCCCTCTCCCATCCCATCCCCCTCGCCCCCCCCCGCCCCGCGGGGGCGTCTCGACATTTTAATTAGTACTCCAGTTTCAGTGTTCGTGATTAGTGATTTTTGATGTGTTTTTGACCTATGCGTCGCCGACAACGTCTGACAAATTTTTTACCGTGTGCACCGTTCACCTGTCTCCTTTTTGTGCGTGTGTGTCCATCAATGTACTTTTAATCGTCACCGTGGCTCTAAATAGTTTTAGAATATAATGTGTGTATTTTATCGCCGCTTGCTTGTCTCTGTCCCCCAAATATTTGTCTGTAAATTTGTCTTTTTACTGTTTCTCCAATTTTCACCTTGTCTTTCATTTTAACTCTGCTAATTTTATTCTGCGTTTCATGTTCATTACCACTTGTCATTACATGTATCTCTCAGGGCAGAAGAGCAGCCACCGAAGCTGCTGCCAGCCTTCTGCCTGAAATACAGGTAGCATTAAAACATCAATAAAGAAAAAAAACAGCAGTTAAGTTAGCACCTGAAGATAACGAGCAGCTGCCGTGTGGAAATATTGTGCAGTTTCGACAATACGATCCGACGCGACGCCCGTGAACCATGGAAGGAGTTTTTATTTTTTTATTGGATTTCTCAATTTTTGATTTAATATACAGGCCTAAGGCTTTTATCGCCCTTTCTAAAATCTTACAGTACAGCATATATTGAACCCTTACGAAGGGATTATTTGATACTTTGAGTGAGACATGTACATACCTCTTTGCCCTGCAAGAAGTTCTGGTACCCTCTGTAATCCATGGTGTACTGAAAGATCCTAATGTTCTTCTGACTTTTCTTTATCTGAAAGATCAAATTCAAATACAGAAGAAATTCATTTAAGAAAAGACTAAATCTATCATTAACATCTGCTTCAGTATATACTAGCTCCTATTCCATCTGCTGCAAGTTGTAATTAAAAGGTGAAAGAATTTTTGTATTTATACATCAACAGGACTGATAGGTTGTGGAGATTTTGTTGCATAAAATTTTCTCACTGACTTGAAGCAGTTGTCAATCACAGTCAAATACACGAAGTATGACTTTCCTTACACATACTGTTGTTTATTTGCTTGCGCATAAAAATATTGTCTAAACGGCTCTTGCAATTTTCTGTAACCCTAGTGGGCCAGTTAACCGAAACAACCAAGTTGTAGGAGTTCAATATACGCTTTAAGTCAGTGTTTTAGTAATTATCAGTCACGAAATTAACATTATCTCCGTGCAACTACTAAATTTATGATTTTGCAGACCTAAATGCTGATTAGGGTCATCACTTCAGCAAAAGTTATTTCTTCGTGTAAAATGTGATGTGCTTACATGTCCAGTGTGAATTATCTTTGGGTAACTCAAAAGGAGTGCTGAGAAGAAACTCAAATTTAGTGCTGGATTCCACATGGAGTTTCAGTTCGCAGACTGCAGTCACTGTGACCCCAACTGTCAAATAACTATCCTGTGATTTCGATATTTTCCTTTTTTCTTGAACCGTGTTCCAATATTGAAATTAATGTTAACTTCTTAACTCCATGATTGGGCAGAACCACAAATAGGAAGCAACTTATGTTCATAAGAAGCTATCTAACTCCATTTTTTAAATAAAAATCTACACTTTATATTTCAGTTGCTGCAAAAAATTTCAACACCATGCCCATCCAGACTAGTTTACTTCTACATTCCTCAGTCCGAACTATCAAGTGTTTGTCGTCATGGTGACTATGGCAGTATCACCAGAACACACGGCACAGTATTGCTCAATATTGAAAATGAAGTTAATATGACGTACAAATTTATTCACAGGACCTACTAATGTACTATGTGTGTGCCACAAGAGGGATGAGAGATGTAAGACGAAAATGTCCTGCACACAGGCACAACACCGATAGCCAAGTCCTGGTGGCCAACATCTTTCATTGTTAGCATGATAGCACGATCTGATCAAAAGCATCCAGACATTCTTAGATACCACGAAGGGCGAAAGCTCTAATGTAAAATAAGGCGAGAGGTGCGTCCTGGTGTGTTGTCTGTAGAAGCAGTTATAGCAGGACGGGTCTACATCTACATCTATACTCAGCAAGCCACCCGACGGTGTGTGCCGGAGAATACCTTGAGTACCACTACTATCGGTTCTCCCTCCTATTCCAGACACGTATTGTTCGCGGAAAGAAAGATTGTCGGTATGCCTCTGTGTGGGCTCTAATCTCTCTGATTTTATCTTCATGATCTCTTTGCGAGATATACGTAGAAGCAAGCAATGTACTGCTAGACTCTTCGGTAAAGGTATGTTCTCGAAACTTCAACCAAAGCCCGTATCGAACGACAGAGAGCCTCTCCCACAGAGTCTTCCATTGGAGTTTTTCCATCATCTCCGCAACGCTTTCTCGACTACCAAATGATCCTGTAACGAAGCGCGCTGCTCTCCGTTGGCTCTTTTCTACTTCCTCTATCAACCCCACCTGGTACAGATCCCACCGGTGAGCAGTATTCAAGCTGTGGGTGAACAAGTGTACCTTAACCTACTTCCTTTGTTTTCGGACTGAATTTCCTTAGGATTCTTCCAATGAATCTAAGTCTGGCATCTACTTTACCGACGCTTGATTTTATATGGTCGTTCCATTTTAAATCACTCCTAATGCCTATTCCCAGATAATTTATGGAGTTAACTGCTTCCAGTTGCTGACTTGCCATAGTGTAGCTAAATGATACAGGATATTTCTTTCTATGTATTCGAAGCACATTACACTTGTCTACATTGAGATTCAGTTGCCATTCCCTGCATCATGTTTCAATTCGATGCATATACTCCTGGATTTCAATACAATTTTCCATTGTTTCAACCTCTCTATATACTAAAGCAACATCCGCAAAAAGCCTCAGTGAACTTCCGATGTTATCCGCAAGGTCATTTATATATATCGTGAACTGCAACGGACTCACGACAATCCTCTGTGGCACCCCTGACATCACTCTTACTTCGGAAGACTTTTCTCCATTGAGAATGGCCGCGGTGGAGTAGCCGAGCGGTTTAAAGCGTCTCGCTGTGGAGCGCGCGGTTGCTCGGCGTGGAGGTCCGAGTCCTCCCTGGGGCATGGGTGTGTTTATTTGTCCTTAGGTTAGTTTACCTAGGTTTAAGTAGTATGTAAGCTACGGACTCATGACCACGCAGTTTGGTCCGATAGATTTACAAACATTTGAACATTCCATTGAGAATGACATGCTGCATTCTGCCATCTAGGAACTCCTCAATCCAATCACACAATTGGTCTGATAGACCATATGCTCTTACTTGGTTCATTAAACGTCTGTGGGGAACTGTATCAAACGCCTTGCGGAAGTCAAGAAACACAGCATCTACCTGAGAACCCGTGTCTATGGCCCTCTGAGTCTCGTGGACGAATAGCGCGAGCTGGGTTTCACAGCGACAAGAGTTCAGCAACTTCCAGCGTGTACTATTTGTGTCACACAAGTTGTTGGTGATTGTGACTCAGAAGTGGAAATGCGATGAAATAACCAATACTTCAACAAGACAGTCGACTTCACGTACAGACGGACAGCATTGCTTTGCACTGAGCATTGTTGAACATGATTCAAAAAATTCAAAGAAATCACGGAAGGAATCAGTTGAGTACCACGAAGTGCTACCAGCAGTCAATGAACTATGTGCATGGAGTTAATAAGGATAGGATGACAATGGTGAAGCAGCTCCTCGTAAGACACATTTTTTCAATGATAAGCGATGCTTGAGGTGGTCTAAAGAGCTACGTCACTGAAAGTGGCTAACTGGGAACCAGTTATCTGCAGCGAAGAATCACGCCCTACCCACTATCAATCCATTGTAAAAGCGAGGACTGAATGCCTGGAGAATAAAAGCTGTCATTACACGTAGAAGAAGAAGTATGGTGTAGGTATTGTTAAGGTAGGGGGTGGTTTTAGTGGTTAAGTGTTTGGTACCATTATTTTACCCAAGAAATTGTTAAATATGGATTAATAGGAACAACAATACAGTTTTGTGTACTGCGTGCAATAGAGGGATAGTTTAGTGACTATGAGAGTTTGTATCAGCATGTCAATGAACGTACACTGTCATGAAGTAGCATCTGGAAGGCAATGCTCCGCGAAAAACAACATTTGTAAATGTACTTCCATGACCATATTACCAACGCCTTTGGGATAAGAACATTGACCTGGGCCCAGACTCTAGAGTCCGAGATCAGCTTTCAGGATGTTTGTAAGGTAGGAGTATCTGCCGTTTCTATTTGGCGTATAAATGTTGCTAACAGCCGAAAGTATAATGGGTACGGCCAATTAATACTATTTCACACAGCCTATGTGAAAATTTTCAATTTTATTTTCGTAAATGATGTTTGCTAATGTTTCGAATTTTTGTGAAGACACAGGTATCAGTACTAAGAAAATTTGCAACGACCACGGAACGCTCTTTGAAAACCCAGTCACAAAGAATGAGGCGAACAATCTTCTTGCTAACCATAAAGTAAAACATGAATGCTGTTTATGCTTTAAGGTTGATGGTTATTGTTTGTACACTCGTCCCATGAGTAATTATCTTAATAATGTGAACATTTCGTTGACAATATTAGGAAACTACCGTACGCCGCCACAGCCGTAAGTAAAATATACCGCCAGTGTATCACGATTTTCGAATATGTGGTTAGATCAAATGTTTGTAGAGCTTATGGGACTTAACTACGGGGTCATCAGTCCCTCAACTTACAAACTACTAATGAACTACTTAATACTAAAGACGGCACAAATATCCATGCCAGAGGGGGCATTCGAACCCCCGACCGTAGTGGCCGTGCAGACCGTGACTGAAGCGCCTCAATCCCCTCGGCCACCGCGGCCGGCATGTGGTTAGACAGAAACCTAATCGCATTTTCCTTGTCAGAGATATTTAGATGTTTTCTTATTAAATTCACGTAGCCAATTATACACAAGGAAATGTGGAATGAACTTATGGCGCCAAAATTGAAGGTTGTAGGCCTATCGTATTTGGTGTTTCAGAAATGCATACATGCCACTGTGCGTCAGATTTGTGTGATTATAACAACATAAGTTATAGTACTTTTACCACAGAGTAACATATACAGAGAAGCAGCCCCCCCCCCCCCCCCTAAACCACTGTCCTACGCTCCCCTCGTAGTTCAGAGGCTATCAGGTGTCAGGCGTTTCCCTGGCATAGTACTGGTAGACCACACTAAAGGCACTATTGAGGGTGCTCTCGCACGTCAGAGGGTAGCGCGGAGGGGAGGCTGAAGGGAGAGCTCGTGCCGCCTGCCACGAGGCCACGACTGTGTCCGGCTTGCTGGCGTTTGAGGGGACGTGGTGGTGGGGACAGCCGCTACCTGCCGCCTGCTCTGGCCAGTTTAAAGGGCTGCTTCTGACCGCAGCGCCATCATGGGACATTTTACGGAACTGCTTCAGCACCCCCCGCCCCGCACCCCTGAGCGTGGGACCGGGCCCTTACAGAGGTTCCCCGGCTGTATATATTTGTCCGTGCTTTTACCCATCGACGTACTAAGTTCCATCATTTAATTGAGAAACACCAATCATTTGAATCCTTGATAATTTGAAATGAAATACGTCACTGGCCTGTACGATGTTGTCGTAACACGAATATAATACCACAACTTACAGGTGTTATTTATTTTCACAATACTAACTGGTGTACTTTCAGCCCAACTACCTAGCCCCATAAGTAAAAACACTAATGGTTTGAAATCATTTGAATGCTTGGTGGAGAGCTCTATCGAAGCATAGTTATTTTGCGTTCAGTCAAGAATCTCTTTATTTCATCACAATTTCCCCTCAGAACGTATCAATTTTACTGCTGTCTTACTCCGTGCGCTAAACAAACAGTTGACACTTTTCTAAGAATATTTCACAATTTTTGATTCTGTGGTTACACAGAGTGAAAGTATCGTACAATACGAATAAGGCGAAAACGCAGATTTATTTACTAACGGAAAGACTAAAAAATGCACCTGACCTATAACTGGCCATGATTCATTGCACTGTAACCAACATCAAAATTACAAACTGAAACCTACAAAACAATTTTACCTGTAGCGAATTTCGACTGACAATATTTCGTAAACTATAAGGTGTAATATAGTATAAATTGGAAATGTAGCTAGTTATAGTAGGTGTTGTGGGTCACAAAAAAATTAAGGCTTCTAGCTTTATACGCAATAATGATACATGGGGTCCAAAGTACCGTGAACGGCTTCGGTAAAAGGATGGTATGACTGTAGCCGTTTGATATGGCAGAACGGCAGTCTAGGGATATCGGGTATCACTGAATCCTTCGGTTTTTCGGTTTTACCGGTTTTTTAATCTCCACAATGAAAAAAAACGCCCAAGATAACCTGTTCTTGAATAATCTGTTTTCGGTTTTTATTGCTATTACTTCCAGTAACAAATGTAGACATCTAAAGTCGAAAAATTTTAAGACAATCTCTGACTTTTGCAATATCCTTTCTTCAGGATATGTTGACTCAAAATATCTGGTAATGTAGGGAACTGAAACCGAACTTAGTGCGTCTGCCTTTCGTTGCTTTTATCGAAAATTAATGCAGGGCTGAATACTACAAAAAATCTTCAGTATTCTCCTATTGATTCTGAATCTCCGCTGAAAAATTATGTTGTATTCAAGTAACTCATCACTATTTGGGCACTGTGAATAGTCAGTAGTATATATTGCGAAACTCGAGGTTGGTGAGTTCAGCCTTCCGTGTCAAGTTAGCTATTTCCAAGGGCTACCGCTTGTTTTAAATTATTTCCAGACTTGAGATGGTGCTATTTGAAACACAATCGATGTCCAGCGACGACAGCGATGGACTGCCATATGAACAAGTCGTGCGCAATGCACGTGCATACGTGTCTTCTAACAAGCCACGCCACAAGACAACAGGTGCGCAGATGCGCCAAGAAGAGCTGTTAACAATTCTTATGCTATGCGTTTTTTGCTTATTTCTGACACGAGATTGTTCTTATCCCTGATCGAGTTTCCTACTTTCTTCGATAACCTAATATTTCACAGCCGGGGAAATTTTAGGAATAAATATTACAAGTTTTTAATTGTTTCGTTTACTTAGAATCAGAAAACATTTAGAACCACTATCACAGACAGTAGTCATACCGATGTTTTTAGCCGGTTATTGTCAATAACTGACAAAACGGCTACAACCGACACCAAATAAATACAGAAAAATCATTTATTCAGAAGTTGGCATCGGTTTTTCCCATCCCTAGTGCACTGCATCCAGATAAATAAAAATATGAATGTCTAAGTGAAAGTTGCGTTCTGCAACTGGTAATGGCAAAGCAGTACGCACGCTGAAGATGAAATAACAAAAATAAATAAACAGCGAAAGAACAAAGGAACGAAACATTACCGGACCGATCATGATAACACGAAAAGTAGCTTGCGCGTAGCCGATGCATTATGCGTTTAAAAGCTACGAATTGGAGCAAGGTTGGTTTCGTTCATTCGTGTATCTCCCTGAAAACCTCAGTAAGTAGCCCAACGTGTCTGCCCAGTTTGACGGCCCCACTTCCCTAACGTTGCAGCTGGGGCATTCAACCTCTCCCCTCCCCCTCCGTCTAGATCCGTCACTGGCTGCGGCCACGATGACAGAGACCTGGTAATGAGCGCTAAGGCTAGGCGCGCACAGGCGATTTTTCAGTCGGGGCGACAAAAAAGATCGCTGTCGCGGCAGTACACTGTGGTGCGCACACAGCGACAGGAAAATCGCAGCTACTCTCAGTACCAGCGTGGATATCACCGAAACAGCTTGTTTGGTGGCGTTTTCACTACGAAGAAGAGCGAGAAAACAGCGCAAATGTCGTTACTGGGTGCATCCGATTGTAAGGTCAAGGCTAGTGATAGGCCAGTTTTCCATATTATACGAAGTGTTATAAAATCACCCAAATAAATCCTTTCAATACTATCGAATGAGTACGGATAGTTTTCATAGACTGCTTCAAGCAGTGGGACCGAGTATAACAAAAGACTGAAATCTAATCAGTTAAACATTCCAAATTCTCAAAAATTACCACACGACGAGGAAGGACAACCTCAACATTTTAAATTTGTAGGAGATGAAGCATTTGCACTGTCTAAGCGTATTCTACGGCCGTATTCGAGGAGAAACCTGGCAGTGAAACAGCGTGTTTTTAATTATAGAAATTGTCGTGCTCTTAGATTGGTGGAATGTATTTTCGGCAGAAAGGAGAATATTTCATCGACTTATTCATTTTGACGTTGGATTTTCAGATATAATCATAAAAGCATGTTGTATTCTGCATAATTACGTAAGACCAAATGACGATGTATATACCGAGGATGAATCGTACGAATTCCTTCTGCAAGACAGTGAGCCTGTAATAATAAGGGCTGCGTGTGGTATGCAGATAAGGGATTATTTTGCAACCTACTTTGTAACTCTACAAGGATCAGTACCTTGGAAATATGAAAAAGTTTGAACTGTGATGTCTACATGAATGAATAAAATAAATAAATAAATAAATAAACAAAATTGTTATTCTTTTCTGGTCCAGACAGTAGAGTCCAGTTCCTAATTAGGCTGCAGCATACTTCCCCCTATAGTTTCTCTTTCAAATTGCGATACTGTATTCTTTTTAATTTCCTGTTGTAGAGAGCTGGTCGCTTTTCTACTTCCGTAATTACTCTTTCTGAATCAGGAACACAACCCACAATGTCATCCGTGGCACAACTCCCGTAATCAGACATGCTGCTGGCGGAATGAACTTAATTTGTACGTAACACAGAGCGGGAGCGACTGAGAAATCGCGTCGCTGGTGCGCGCGGCCCCATTCTGTTGCCTGCGATTCATTCCACAGTTGCGACAATAGCGTCGCGTGTGAAATAGGTCCGGTTGCGATTTCTAAATCGCCGCTACTTCTTTGTCGCACATGCGCGCGCTCATATTCAAACCACCGTGTTCCATTCTTGCGACAAATACATCGCGCGACGGAAAATCGCCAGTGCGCGCCTGGCCTAAGCCTGTGGTGAGCGACTACAGCACGTGGAATGCAGTGATAGCTCAGATGTGCTGGCTAGTGTTGATTGTCGGAGTGGCTGAAACGTTGCGGCGAACACTTGCGGTGCAGCATGACCTAGCAGCGGTGAGCGTGGCGCACCGAGATAGCGACCAGCTGAGGGCGCTGCCATCGCTGCAATTCCACTACCAGCATTCTGCAAATTTCATTTCAGGCTGAGGAGGGCATCACACATTTGGAGAGTCGAATCATCAGCGCTTTGGAGACTGACAAATGTATGAGAAAGTTTTCATCCGCACTTTCATTCACTGTTTCAATTGACTCACAATAAGATACAAATTATTTCGAGTAACTTGATGAAAATACGAATCTCTTTACCTTTGGCTAAATGTACCTACTCTGGTGCCATACTAAAAGCACAATCAGAAAACCTAAGGAGAACAAGTATTTGTCTAGAACAAAATCGCCCGTCGCGGTGGCCGAGGGGACTGAGGCGCTTCAGTCGCGGTCTGCACTGCCACTACGGTCGGGGGTTCGAATCACCCTTCGGGCATGGATATTTGTGCCGTCCTGGTTCGTAAGTAGTTCATAAGTAGTTTGTACGTTTATGGACTGATGACCCCATAGTTACGTCCCATAAGCTGTACAAACATTTGAACATTTGATTTTAGGACAAAATAATGTGTGGTAAATTCAAACCTCTCCCTGAATACCCCACAATGTAGTAAAATTAAATAAAAATACATACAAAAAAATAAAAATACATACAAAAATTATCGAACTAGGTTGGTAGGGACATTTGATTCAAGGGATTCATTTGAGAACATAACAGTTTACACATAGGATTACCACATGTAATTAAGATTTATTTATTGAAAGATTAGAAAAACAATAATCAATCAGGGCCGATTTGACTGGGCATGGACATGACTCAGATTTGAAGGAACGTGAAGGTAATTTCTTGCGCCGGCCGTAATGGCCGAGTGGTCTGCGGCGCGCCTGTCACATTCTGCACGGTCACCATGGTCGGGGGTTCGAATCCCCCCTCGGGCATGGATATTTGTGCCGTCCTTATTATTAGCTGGTTCATAAGTAGTTTGTAAGTTTAAGGACTGGTGACCCCATAGTTAAGTTCCATAAGCTCTACAAACATTTGAGCATTTGATTTAATTTCCTGCCTCACCAACAGCGACTTGACGTGTGCGTCAGACGTTGGGTTGGCGCGGTGGGGTGTGGCCGCCCGGCGGTGGCGGTGGTGGTCATGGCGGCAGAGCACTCGTCTGCTCCCCGCTACCTGGCTCTGAGGCTGTGTAGCGCGGCGCCAAAGCAACACCACCTAGAGACAAGGCCTCACAACCGCCAGTGCTACGTCTTACTGACAAGGCTGCGGCTACCAGCTTACTGGCTGCCCGCTACGAGGCAAGCGGCATACCCCAGCGGACAGCCATTCAGCTGGCGGCCGCGGCCTGGTCAGTATGACATAGCACGGGCTGTTGTAAGGCCTTTTCTCTAGGTGGTGTTGGTCAAGTCCCTCGTCTCCTAAGGCGGCAGCCTCCTGCAGGTCTTCTAGCTTCACCAGCAACGGACCAAGTTTCTTTTGTGTCTCGTTTTCGCCGGTTGTCGTGGGTGTTCAGTGGCCGAGTAGAGAGAGACAACCGACACAGGGAAACAGGATGCATGTGTCTGCGGGCACAGAGTCTGTGGTGACCAGCCAGTGGGACAGCAGAAACTAGAAACACTAAGCTAGATTAAAACAAGTTGTACATTTCGTAGAAATAGGATCATACTTAACTTTTACACGGGTCGTGACTGCCAACTAAGTGTACTGCTGAGACATAGGTTAACTACGTAGAGGCCTGCCTACTGATGAGTCCGTTTCAGTGCCTGTCCTAATCCCAAGTGCCCGATCCAGTTCAGTGGTGGCCACGAGCAGGGTAGCAGCAGAGGGCACTCGTAGCTGTCGTCGTAAGAACGCCGCGCCGTGCGTGCATGGCGGCGCGCGGCGAAAGTACGTGGCGCGCACTTCATACTTGTGCGACACCACATCCCTCCCCCCCCTCCCCCAAAGTGCCACGCCGTCGTGGCTTAGGGCTGAGGGCCACGGCGACGGCACTGGGAGGAGGGCCTGGGCGGGGGCGTTACTGATGGGACGATCGTCATAGCTGAGGCTGGGATCGAGACGTCGTCCGTGCCCCGGTATCCACCTTGTGATCCCCCAGAAAACCCACCAAAACGAGTGGAAGGGCGCACACCTCCACCCAGAGGGAGCAAGTCATCTTCTTCAGAGGTGCCTGGCCCGGACTGAGGGAGCCCGCAGGGAGTCCTTCTCGGTGACACAGTCATCTGTGGCGACGACAGCGTCGGAGGTGCGTCGACCTCTATGGGGATGATCACGTAGTCCGGGGATGCTGGGCCCGGCGGCGAGCGATGTGGCTGTGCTCCCACCTGACGATGAAATGGGTCTGGAATCAAGAAACCAGAGACAGGATCGTATGGCCTGTGCAGGCGCAACTGGTTTGCGTGGCGCCGCAGCTCCGACCCTGTGGAAGAACGTACAACATACATATTGCGACCAAGCACGCGCTGTATGGTGCCCAGCATCCATGTTTTCTTCCTAGCAAACACCCTGTACAGCACCGGCGTAGAAACCTGAAAACGCGAAGCGCCATACGAACCGACTCTGTGCGTGGGAGGCTGCAGCAGGTGAAGGATAGTGTGGTGACGGCGGCTGTGTAGCATCTCAGCAGGAGATGGGCCGTCACGTGGCATGCACCGATACATAGACACGAAAATTTTAAGAGCTTGCTGCCTGGAGTGCTGACCTTTCATCTTTTTCATGTGAGACTTGAATATACCAACGAAACGTTGTGCTTCACCGTTGGACCGAGGGTGAAAAGGTGCGGTGGTGATGTGCTGAATGCCATTCACACGACAAAACTGTTGAAATTCCGCACTAACAAACTGAGGTCCATTGTCACTGACAGTAGTTTCTGGCAAGCCTTCGATGCAAAACACTGATGTTAAGGCTCTGATTGTACTAGACGACATGAGGCAATCACAAAAGGAAACTCGCTGAAAGCTCTCTATCTGTGCGTTCATACCAACCCAGGTACAATGACATCTGGCCAGTTGCTTTGTCCGAACAATACCCCAATGTCCTTGATGCAGGAGGCGTAAAACATCTCATTGCAGGGAACGAGGAACAATCACTCTTGTTTGGTCGTTGTCGGTATGCAACAACAGAACACCCTGACTTAAAGATAATGCATGTCGTTGTGGAAAATAACGTCTAACCAGAGGCCGCTCAATGTCTTTGGTTCTGGCAGGCCACCCTGAGCGAACAAAACATGCTACCACACTTAGGTCTGCATCCGCATCTGTTTCCTGTGCAACCCGACGAGAGTTCAAAGGGATATCTGCGACAGAGGAAGCATCTCTGAATCTTTTGTGCCGTTCGTGGCGGAATTGGCTTTGTGGGTGAGAACAATGACGTGAGAGGCTTGTGGTCTGTCAACAAATAAAATTTTCAGCCATAGAAATAATGATGAAACTTTGTGACGCCGTAAATAAATACTAAGGCCTCCTTTTATATCTGACTGTAATTCTGTTGCGTTGGCGTCAGTAGCTTGGATGCAAAGGCAAAAGGACGATCGTGAGATCCAATGCGATGTGACATCACTGCAACCAGGCCGTACGACGAGGTATCCACTGCTAGCACTACAGCCTTCTGTGGGTCGAAGGGAATCAAACATGCATCACTGAGTACTGCAAACTTTAATTTGTCAAAGGCAACCTGACAATTTTTAGACCATACAAAAGGAACATTCTTCCTGCGTAAGCGATGTACTGGAGCTGCAATCTGAGACGCATTGGGAATAAATCTGAAATAATAGTTAAGCTTTCCCATTACTGCTTGCAGTTCATGCACATTCTTAGGAGGAGGCAAGTCTTTGCTTGAAGATGTAATTGTAAGGGATGGATTCTATGGGCATTTATCACATAGCCTAGGTACTCTATTTCAGTCTGGAAAAACGAACACTTTGCTTTATTGCAACGTGGACCTGCTGCAGTCAACACTTTGAAAAGGCACTCCAGGTTTCATAAATGTTTTTCAAGTGTGCATCCTGAGACCACAATATCATCTAAATAGTTCGAGCAACACGGTACAGAAACTGTCAGCTGTTACAAAAAACGCTGAAAAATTGCGGGGGCGGAAGAACTGCCAAAGGGTAGGCGTTGAAATTGAAAAAGGCCCATGTGAGTATTAATGATGAAAAACTTTTTTGACTCATCATGAAGAGGAATCTGTAAGTATGCCTCTGCTAAATCAATCTTAGAAAAGAAGCGAGACTGTCCTAATTTGTCCATTAGTTCGTCAGTTCTGGGCAGGGGATAAGTGTCTACAATTGTTTGACTGTTCACCGGTGATTTGAAGTCCACACAGAGACTAAGTTATCCTGTCGGTTTGGTTAACATTACTAAAGGCGAGGCCCACTGACTCGCAGAAACAGAAGAAATCACCCCACTATCCTGCCGACGTTTAAGTTCTTTAGCAACTTTATCACGAATTGCGACAGGCACTGGTCTAGCGTTATGAAATTTTGGTACTGCAGATTCTTTTAAAGTTACGTGTGCCATGAAGTCTTTTGCACAACCTAGTTCTGGCGAAAACAAGTCACTATATTTTTCACACAATGCATTGATTTTGTCCTGAGGCACTACTGACGACATTTGAAGCACATCTCTTTGAACTGAGAAGCCAAACAAGTCAAATGCATCGAGTCCAAAAGTGTTCTGTGTAGATTTGGCCTAAAGAACTACAAAAGCAATTGTTTTTGTTACACCTTGAAAAGAGGCAGGCAGGCTACACGTTCCTAGCACGGGAATATTTTGTCCTGTATATGCCGTTAACACTCGCTGTGATGGCGACAATTTTGGCGAACCCAGAAGGTTTTTTTCTCTTTATTGTGATTTCAATTCCCCTAGAAAAGGGGCGGGCCGGCAACGCTCAATGGCGCTCTTCAGCCTACAGAAGTAAAATTTGATAGAGGAGAAACATAAAAACACAAAGGAGATAAAATTTCGGAGATAACACATACATAAAACGGAGATTTAAAATGGAGATAAAACAACGTACATAAAATGGAGGAAAACGATGGTGACATAGAACATTTGGAACGGCGAAAGTGGCGAATAAAAACAGTTGCTCGAAGGTCAGTGGCACACACACAATGAAAATGAGCTTAGGGCGGTGGCTATGGTGAGACCGTTCACTATTGTGGAATAAAAAAAATACACTCGGAGAAATATACAAGTTAAAACTGACGGTGTCGGCTACGGGTTGGCTGTCCACTGTTGTAAAATAAAACAATTTAGCTAAAACGCACCACACTTGTTGAAGCACAAAGGAGGTTTCAGAGGTGGTGGAGCACTGACAGCATTGAAGATGTGATGTGGGGAGGAAAGAGGATGAGAGGAGAGGGAGAGGGTGGGGAGGAGCCACAGGGCCGGTGGGTAAGGGACGGGGGGGATGATGTCCCAGGAAGCCACGGGGAAGAAGGATAGGGGAGGGCGGTAAGAGGAGGATCCGGAAGGACGGTGGAAGGAGGAGGAAAGAAGGGATGGGAAGGGAGGGATAGTCGGGGCCCTCAGGGAGAGAAGGGGGAGAGGGAGCAAGGAGAAGGATCACAGGTGGTATGAAGGGTAGATGTCAGGTCGGAGGGCATCATCCGGGAGGGGGAGGGTACGGAAGTTGCCCCGGGAAACGATCCGGAGGGTGGACAAATGGAGAGCAGGGGGAATACAGTGGTGGAGGCGCGGCAATGTACCTGGTGCAGAGAGGAGGGGATGGACTAGAGCAGGGGTGGGCACGAGAGCTGCTCACGCGGCTGCCCGCGAGCAGCGAGAGCGGCGAGGGCAGCGCTGAGCGGCCTTGAGGGCAGGCAGTGCGGGTAGCAGAGCTGTGCACAGTGCACGAGGGTAACTGTGCAGCTGTCAGGGCGCTGAGTAAGGACAAGCTGAAATACTTACTGTACGTAGAAAACATGAGGTCGTTTCAAGCTGATGCGGATTCTGTGAAAAGGGCACCGGTACAATCATATCTGCCACAGCATGTTTAAGTGGGAAGTAAGTGTTTATAGTGCTTACCCGAAAATTGTGTATCCTGTACCATGCAACGGTTGCTCATGAAAGGATGAAACACAGTTTAGATCCACTGTAAAACCTACTTTCGTTGCCACAAATAGGACATAGACGTAAAGAATTAAGAAAAGACTCTTTTATTCTAAATTTTACGTTATATTTTCACAGAATTGTGTAGATTTTTTTAAACAAAATGTAACAAAACTGAACTTTCTGCAACTAAAAACTTGCTTCATTACAATGATGAGAAACTGGGTGAAGGTAACAATTATTAAGGTTCATTACATCCTTAGGAAAGGATGAAAACTGACACCATTCTGAAGGGGGGAAAAATCCAGAACTCAAGACTTGAGAGCAATGGAAAAAGTTCCCTGCCTATGTCAGTGGTACCACAACGAAGTTGTCGTGGTACGATAAAGAACTTCTAAAAAGTCACCAAATAAGTACATGGGAAAATTTGTAAGCTAAAGGAAAATAAAATGTCCCTGCTGCACGAAGCAACTATTAAGATAAGTATAATTTATCAAGTGTAAAACCAAAACCTTCTCCCTGGAGGAAGTAAAAGGGATAACTAAACTTAAATCCCATGATATATAGAAAACATAAAGGGGAAAAAACTCTATGATCGCAAAGCCTGTCAGTCTCCTGTGAAGATAAACAACAAGGTGACATACACACAAAAGAATTGTCATTTCAGAGGAGAGGTACTACGAACAAAAACGAAGTAAGCATTAATTTACATCATTCTGGATTTATTTAAAATAATTTTGAACCAACATATCGATATTTGGTGTGAAATTGCTGGTCATTAGGCGCACTGCACCAGTCAGATGAACGTCAGTCAGACTACTTCTAAGCTTCGATTTTGTCAGTTTCATTATGGAGAAAACACTTTCGCACAAGTATGTTGTTCCAAAAAAACTATACACACGATCAGCTGTTATGAATAACAATGGAAACTGTTCACGTGGAAAATATTTATAGAAGCTTTCCAAGTTTTCTACAGTGCGAAACTTCTCCTTCAGTACACGATTGCATTGAAAGTCAAAGAGCTCTAACTGAATTTCAGACGAAAAATTTTCCACGTTAACTGCCAAAAGAGCTGCAAAAAGGTTGAAATCGCTTTCAATTCGATTTAAGTGTTTAAATCTACTGTCGAAATTTTTCGTTCTTCTTTACTCAAACTAACTACATCTTTTTCGTGAAGCAGATGAAAATTACGCTTCACATTGTACTTCTTCAATGAACAGAATGTTGAACTGCAAAACAAACACTGAGGTCCGCTTTGCGTTCCAACATTTCCCATTGTGGGTGTTCAGAAGACTTTCTTTTCAAAGACTTTTCAGACACTAGTTCTGCTTTATCACGAACACCGTACGCGATTTCCACAAGTAAACAGAACGAGTGGTTCCGCGTGGTGTAGTGAGGTGCGCGGCTAGTCGCGTATGAGTGGGGAGCATTGCTGACTGGCGGAGTGGGGGGAGCCGCGAGCAGGCCGCGTGAGCCGCTGAAAGCGCTCGCGCTCGTGAAACGGCATTTCCCCAGCCCTGGACTAGAGGATTAGGCGGATCTGATTTGCGGGATATGTAACGGAGGCGGAGATGTTCAATAAAAAGAACTAGTCAGGGGGAAGGAATGAGACCATAGAGGATCAGCGTGGGGGAGGGGGGATAAAGGAGGATACGGAAGGCGAGGCGGAGGGCATGGCGTTCCAGTATCTCCAGAGATTTGTAGAAGGATGGGGGAGCGGAGATCCAGGCGGGATGGGCGACACAGAGAACAGGGCAGATGAGGGCTTTGTAGGTATAGAGGATGGTAGAAGGGTTGAGGCCCCATGTTCGGCCAACAAGGAGTTTGAGGAGGCGGAGGCGGGAGTGGACTTTTTCTTGGACAGCGCGTAGATGGGGAGTCCAGGAGAGGGTGCGATCAATAGTGAGGCCCAGGTACTTTAGGGTAGGGGTGAGGTGGATGGGACGGTTATGAAGGGTCAGATAAAAATCTCAGGGACGGAAGTATGGGGTAGTACGACCTATGATGATTGCCTGGGTTTTGGTAGGATTTATAGAAAGGAGCCACTGGTTGCACAAAGCGGCAAAGAGGTCAAGGTGTTCTTGGAGCAGGCGGTTGGAATGGGCAAGGGTGGGAGCTAAGGCAAGGAAAGCGGTGTCATCAGCGTATTGGAAGAGGTGTACAGGAGGGGCAGGCTTAGGCATATCAGAAGTATACAGGAGATACAGGAGGGGAGAAAGGACAGAGCCTTGGGGCACACCAGCAGAGGGATAGAAAAGACGGGAGTCGGTGTTGAGGATGGTAACATAGGTGGGGTGGTTGGAGAGGAAGGAGGCAATGACTCGGACGATGTTGATGGGAAGAGCATAGGTTTGGAGTTTATAGAGCAGGCCACAGTGCCAGACCCGATCGTAGGCCCATTCGAGGTCTAAGGACACAAAGATGGCAGCCCAACAGGAATTTAGCTGGAGGGAAAGGAGTTGGTTGTCAGTGGAAAAGGAAGGACGAAAGCCACATTGGGTGTCTGGGAAAAGGTGGTGGAGCTGGAGGTGGTGATGGATCCGATGGGACTGGATGGATTCGAAGACCTTGCTGAACACTGGGGTGAGGCAAATGGGGCGGTAGGAGGAGGCATCAGAGGGGGGTTTATTGGGTTTAAGGAACATGAGGACTCTGGAGATTTTCCACAGGCAGGGGTAGCAGCCAGTGTAGAGGATGGTGGTATAGAGGGAAGCAAGAGTGGTGAGGAAAGGGAGGGGACATTCCTTGAGGTGGCGGTATGTGATGCGATTGTGGCCAGGAGCTGTGTTGCATTTGGTGCGGAGTGTCAACTGTATGTCGTCTGCAGTGATGGGGGTGGTAATGTCAGATGGGGGGATGTGGTTCAGGGAATGGAAGCTGGGAGCCAGGGATGGGATGGAGACATCGTTTTTTTTTTTTCATGGACATCTCGGAACAAGGAATAATCAAAGTTAGGATTGTCAGGGATGGAGAATACATCGGAGAGGAAAGAGGAAAAATGGTTAGCCTTACTGGCATTATCAGGAAGGGGCTGGTCAAGGTGGAGGAGAGGGTACGTGGGCATAGGTTTCGATCCAGTGAGGTGGTGGAAGGCGATCCAATACCGGGACAAGTTGACGGGGAGGTGGGCATTAAGCCGTGTTACTGTCTGATGCCAGTCCCGGCGTTTTTTGACAGTTAGGAGGCTTCGCACGTGTCGTTGGAGTTGCCGGTGGTGGAGGAGTGTATCCCGGTCAGAAGAAGGAGCGGTACAGCCGGCGGGATTCACGCAGGAGGACAGCCTGTGGAGGGAGTGTGGGACGGTGTGGCTGGACAGCTTTGGTAGGGATGTGGGAATGGATAGCATCAGACAAGGTCTGCTGAAGGAAGGAGGCAGCTTGGTCGATATCATCGGGAGACTGGAGTGGGAGAGGGTGGCTTTCGACCTGATGGGTGATGGAGACGCGAAAGGCATCCCAGTCTGCTTGGGAGTTGTCATGGACGAGTTTAGCAGGTGGAGGCAGGTGAGGATTCCGTGGGCGATGGACATTGGGGGTGAGCGTAAAGAGAACAGGGTCGTGATCAATGCCTATGGGGTCATGGACATCGGCGGTGATGCGCCCAAGGAGATTGGGAGAGTCAATGACGACATCAGGGGTGGTGTTGCTACAGGGGCAGGTGTGACGTGGGAGTGGGACAATGTCACCATTGATGGTAGGAATGAACTGATGACACGGCAGGGGTGCGGGAGTGGATATTAAGGTCAGCAGCGACCACGTAGGTCGTGTAGGTGCTATCTATGTGAGCAAGGAAGTCATAAGGGATGCGAACATGGGAGCAGACATAAATAGTAGCACAGGTGACAGTGAGGGAAGGGAGGAACATCTCATCTCATCTCATCAATGTTCATAAGGGATGTTGAGGAGGGGATGTGGCCAAACCAGGTGGTGTCGGAGATGGCCAAAAGCTAAGCCCAGAAGTTTTAAGTGACTTTATTAATTAATGTGACAGTGGAAACAGTGTCGAGTTGAAATTGCACAGTCTTATTTTCTATGGAAAGAGTCACAAAAAGTTTTTGCTTGTGGCACTCGACAGGTGCGCGAATGTGGGCAACGTCTGACACAGTTTGTTTGATGTACTTGCGCATGCGTGGGCTGCGTAGTGAAGGACGCGGCGCAGAATCGGCACACGTCAGATTAAGAACACTGTCACTAGATAGCACTACCGCCGGATCGTCTTCCGCGCAAGCGTGCGAAGCTACTACAGATTCACCAGCTACTGCACTAAAATTACTTTGAGTAGCTACATCAAGTCTACTGTCACTAGCTACACAATACTGGGCACTATTACATTGAGAAGTTGCAGAAGGCACTAGGTTCACTACAGGATTACACTGTACATAGTCATTATGCTTGTCCCGAACCCTTTTCTGTTACACAGATTTACGCGCTCGGCGATGCTTGCTACGTGGCGCACTACATAGTTTTGCCGTAGGTGCAGAACTACCTCGCATTTTAGAATCAAGAGAAGCAATGTCCAAGTCTAAAGGGTGTATGATATTTACAGGAAGAACTGTTCTCGCACTCTGCAAAGCACTATTCTTAACGGCACCATTCTTTGAATGTTTGCTGGCCGCGGTGGCCGAGGGGACTGAGGCGCTCCAGTCATGGTCTGCACGGCCACTACGGTCGGAGGTTCGAATCCCCCCTTGGGCATGGATATTTGTGCCGTCCTTAGTATTAGCTAGATATAAGTAGTTTGTAAGTTTAGGGACTGATGACCCCGTAGTTAAGTCCCATAAGCTGTAAAAACATTTGAACATTTTTCAATGTTTGTTTTGCATACACACTGTCTGTACATGTCCTGATTTACCACATTGATAACAAATAGCGTTGCGCCTGGGGCATTGCGCACGTTTGTGGCGAGATACACACTGGGGGCAAGATTTACGAACATTTTTCTGCAAAGAATGTCGGCGCCCGTTATTCAAATTACTTCATCGAACACGATGGAGCGACCTTTGCGTCGCACTTTGACATTGGCTACTGTTCACTCACTGTTCAGCATGGCCTGCAGAATTGTAAGAATCACTAGGGCTAGACTGAGAACTGTGACTAGGAAAGCGACCGATGTGGCGCACTGAATTTACACTGTGGCTTTGCATTTCTACATCTGCTAAGTCAAAGGTATCATGCGCTTCTATAAGCTGCAGTACAGTGTCTAATGAGGGGTCAGACTGTTTTAGAATTGCTGCCCTAATTCAGGGGTCCTTAATGTTTTGCGTAATCGCATCTCTTAACATCACGTCACTACAAGAAAGTCCACAAGAGCAAGTAAATTTACATTTGCGGGTTAAGCCCTTCAACTGCTCCGGTAACTTTTTTAGTCTGAAAAATCGGTACCGAGCCGCTGCTACGAGAACTTTTCTCTCGTAATGAGCATTCAGTGCTTCTAATATGTCCTCAAAGTCTACATCGCGAGGAGATGCGTGGGGGAAAAGTTTCTGCAGTAATATGAAGGTCTTAGTTCCCACCACAGAGAGGAACATATGCTTGATAGTCTGACCTGTAATTTGATGAGCCGTGACATGTTCTTTAAACTGTGCCAAGTAATCGCTCCATTCTTCCTCACGTTCGTCGTACTGGCGAAACGTAGGAAGCAGTGTGGTGGCAGAAATGGGCGGCTGAAGCGACGGCTGTTGGTTAGCTGCCTGTGCCGTCAACTGGAATACGCTGTAACTGAATAATTTCCATTAAGTTTGGGTTAGGGGTAGTGGCCATGCTAACCGATTAGGCGCCGCGCATACAAGAAAATTATAACAAAACACAGATGCAAGGTAAATAACGACGCACTGCAACGAAAAAGTCCACAAAACACGTAACAGAGTAACGTCCCCCAAAAATCTTATAATAAGGGTGGGTGAGAGGGACCAATTTCTGCGTGCTCCGACTGCTGCTGTCTGGCTGCTGCAAGCGGGCTGGTCTATCACTCCTCATCGCCACTTTTGTATCCCATCATCGTCGCCACTTTTGTGTCTCGTTTCTGCCCGTTGTCCTGGGTGTCGGTGGCCGAGTAGAGAGAGAGACTGACACAGGGAAACAGGATACAGAGTCTGAGGTGACCAGCCAGTGGGACAGCAGAAACTAGAAACACTAAGCTAGATTAAAACAAGTTGTACATTTCGTAGAAATAGGACCATACTTAACTTTTACAAAGTTTATGACTGCCAACTAAGTGTACTGCTGAGACATAGGTTAACTACGTAGAGGCCTGCCTACTGATGAGTCCGTTTCAGTGCCTGTCCTAATCCCAAGTGCCCGATGCAGTTCAGTGGTGGTCACGAGCAGGGTAGCAGCAGAGGGCGCTCGTGGCCGACGTCGTAATAACGCCGCGCCGTGCTTACATGGCGGCGTGCGGCGAAAGCACTTCAGACTTGTGCAACACCACAGTTTCCTCTTCGACAGTTACGCACTGAGTCCCACCTTCTAGTCTTGTGTAGTTCGCGAACGAACCAGTTAGGAAGAGCGCTCCAACAGGCGAACTACGTGAACTAGTTCGCAGATCCCTCGCCTCTTAGTTCGTCCGCTCCTTTTCCGAATACTGATGGGGAACAGCGAGAGGACGCGAGAGCGCGCAGAATCACGTGATTCCCATCTGCCAGGTTACTGTCATTTCGAGCTGTGACGCAGCTCACCTGTAGTTTCATAGTTGACTGTCACGCATTTTCTTTTCTAAGGTATTCAGCAGTTTATTTACTTAAGTATTTGATATCTAATTGGCCAAGAATACGGGTAATAGCACACGTTTGGGCAACACTGATCATTATATAAAAAATCTGTCATAAGAAAAGAAAGAGCTCTTTTCGTAGCGGTAGCAAAAGCCAAAAAGATCGTACGAACTAAAAAGAGCGACCTACTTCGCGGCCGAGCTGCGACCTGAAAGGAGAGCTACAGGTCGCGAACTAAAATATGCCCGATCGGTCTCGAACTAAAATATGCTCGATCGGTCGCTAACTAAAATATGTGCAATCGGTCGCGAACTAAAATATGTGCAATCGGTCGCGAACTAAAACATGTGTTACCGATTGCGAACTATTATGCCAGACGTATCTTGCTTCTTAGTTCATTTGATTCTTTTCCGAAGACCGACGGGCAATAGCGAGATGGTGCGCAGCAGAATTAAAAATCACGTGTTTGCCTTCTGCTGATGAGAGCCATTTCGAGGTGAGCATCTGCCTGCTAGATTACATAGTACAGTGTTACTAATTTTCTGTTTTGAAGTATTCTGCACTCTGCAACATCTGACTAATAAATTCCATAGTGCCAAGATATAGAGACAACTCTAAACTTAAACGCGAGAAATTAACCACAAACTGTTTCTTTTGCTTTGCGTGATACAGTTAGCGTATCACGCAGCAAGCGCGTGAAGCAGCTAGGTGGGGGAACTTCTCCCTCCACCTGCATGCACAGACCACGCAGCTCAGCCGTCACTGGGAGCGGACGAACTAAAAGAACGAACTATTCGCGACATAGCAGCGAACTAAAGTGAGCGCTCCCGGTCGCAAACTATTATGCGCAAGTCAATCACCTTCGCTCTCCAGCTATAGCTTCTCCGCGTATTTTGCGTCTCCTTGGCTCTGTGATTGATGGGTTGGTTTTGCAATGCCATTCAATGGCTGATCGCTGGGTCACGCGGGAGTAGCCGAGCGGTCTGGAGCGCCATGTTACGAATTGCGCGGCTATCCGCGTCAGGGATTCGAATCCCCCCCTCGGGCATGGGGGGTGTGTTGTACTTAGAATAGTTTAACTTAGTTTAAGGAGTTTGTAAGTCTAGGGACTGATGAACAATGTAGTTTGCTCCCATAATAGTTACAAGCATTTGAACATTTTTTTTTTTTTTGCTGATCGCCGTTTTCACGACCACGCCTCTCAGTCACCAGTGGAAATTTTCTGTGGGCCGAGATGAGACTCACAAACTGGCGTCTTTCCACGTTTCAAGCGTGTTGTCTTTATCTTCTGAATTCCTTATTGGTTCTAAAAAAGAGTTCTTTGTGGCAGCTGTCTGTGTTAGGCCTGCCTGGTATGCCACTTATCAAGGTCTTTCTCCCTAGCCAGAAACATTGTTTTGGTGGATTCACATTATCTATAATCTCTCCCACTCACACACATGTGCACCGCAGGGGTTGCTTGTCTTCTTCCCGTCTGTAAGGGTCTACGTTTTATCTGCATTGCCGTCGCTATTTTATGGAAACGACTCCTCTGGTATCTACAGATAAGGGCTTTCTCTGCACACGCGCTACTGTGTCCATTTAGTTGTAAGGGCCTCTCCTCCCTGCGTCCGCTGTCGCCATTTATCTGCACGCCCCTAAAGTCAGGCTGGTTTCGCCTTGTACATCCTTACGACAAAGACACGGCAATTCGCCCGGCTGCCCCGAGGCGAGGGGAGGGGGGAGCGGGGCGGCGGCCGATGCTGAAGCACAGACAAATATATACAGACGGGAAACCTCCGGAAGGGCCTGCGGTCCCACGCTCAGGAGTGCGGGGAGGGAGGGTTACCAGCAGCTCTGTAAGATGTCCCATGATGGCGCTGCGGTCAGAAGCAGCCCTTTAAACTGGCCACAGCAGGCAGCAGGTAGTGGCCGTGTACAAAATTTCATAAAGATTGGAACAAAACTGTAGATTTGTGTGCAACACGTACAAATATACGGACACTCTGCTTTATATATTAGATAGTTACGTAGGCTTCCGCGGCCAGAGTCAGATGACGTAAAAGTTTTCTGGGTGTTGTAGCGCGTGTGATGTAAGATGGTTATTACTTTAATAACCGACGTTTCGGCCAAGGTCACAGTGGCCTTTCTTCTATAGTAGTCACAAGATCCAGGATGTACTTGGTTCCACAAAGGACAAGATTAGCCCTTTCGCGGCTGAGAGAGCTGAGCGGCTGCCTCCTTGGCCGGCTGAGGGGAGGAGCGCGCAGCGCGCCTGCCCGTCGGCCGGCTGGGCTGGCCTCCGACCACTGCTGGCCGGCCAAGCGTTCAGCCGCTCCAGACCAACACTCTATCATCATGTACTTTACAGCGCTTCCACTTCCTGATAAACGCGAAAGAGAGCTTCAAAACAAACCCATGTTTTATGTTAAATGTTTGTTGTGGGCTTGGAAAAAAGGTACTTTAGTAAACTGATGAAAATTTGTTTCTTTCTGGATAGAAAACTTGTAGAACATGCGTTTAGCGCTACCAATACATGCGTCTGTAACGTGATAAATTTTCATTAAGACTCGACGAATTCGTTTAAAGATATGTAGATTTAAAATGAGCAGTTGTTAGCGAAGACGCTCAAAACTACGACAAATCTCTTTAAAATCATAAATAAGAATTACTGAAATCGAAAACCGACGAGTGTCATTTAACCTGACGCAAAATCAAGCAAGAAAAATGACAGTCTAGGTACTTTGTAATTTAACCCTCAATTCGGTTATCCACAGTACAAACACCGGCAGAGATTGTCTAAATGTTGCCATTTTGCTGATTCCTCGACACCTTCAGTACGATCTGATATAGTGGTTTCCCATCCTCATTTAGACGCAGGCTTTGGACTGCCGCTGGCTGAGTTAAAAACCTTTTCTTCTTCTTTTTTTTCTTCTTTATTTAAATTTTTTTATTCTTTTATATTTTTTATTTCCTCTTCTTAAAACATACACTTTTACTTACTTAGATTACCTAATATTTTGTAAGTGTGTGGTAACTTTCAAAGCACGGGACCATGCAAAGAGCAACATCAAACTTTTTGCACTTTATGCGTGTTACTTTTCGCATGTGAGTTAGAAGCACAAACTACGCAGTGTCTCTGTTGCGCTCAGGAATCCTGGAAAGTGTCCTTCATTCTGCAGCCGAAGGGGAGTTTCTTTTTTTGGTGTCCATGGCATCTCTTTCTTATTGTTTTGTCCGTGAAATTTCTCAACCAACTGTCGGATTAGTTCCAATTGGAATCTGGCTAGTGGCAACTTCTGTTTCTTTCTTATTTCAAAAAGTGTTTTTGAATTTAGCACACACAAATCAGTCAAATGAAAGTACACTTTTTTGTACCACCTCATTGTCTTTCGGATGTATTGTACTGAAATTAGCATCATGTCTGCTTTATCAGCGGCACACATGGACTTGTTACAGCTGACTACACAACTGGGTTTCAATTTATTTTGGCCCGTTTTATGTTCTTCCTTCTCTGTCTCCACAACATCCAGTCCGTTTACGGTGGAAAGCATCCAGACGTCTTTGTTGTCCATCCAATTTAATGCCAACAGTGTTCCACATGACTTGAACTGTATTTCACCTTTTCTCAATTTATCAGACAACGGTTGTAAATGTTTCCTGTTTTTGCGCACTGTTCCGACAGCATTGGTACTTTTGTCATGGAGCCATAGGAATAATTCTGAGCTCGAGTACTAATTCTCTATGTAGATGGTATGACCCTTGTTTAGATATGGCGGTAACAAGCTCACAACCACGTCACCTGACTTTATTCAGTCAGAATGTCTGGATTCTATCTCCGTAGTGGCACCAGTGTAAACGTAATCCAAAATAAAATTACTTTCTACGTCACAAAGGACGAAAATTTTAATATCAAAACGGCTTCGTTTACTTGGTATGTACTGCTTGAATCGGAGCCTTCCTTTGAAAAGAAGCAGACTTTCACCTATCACTAAGTTTTCAAACCGAACTATGGCCTGTCGCAATTTTTCTCTCGTGTTATACACAAGGAGTCGTGTTTTCACAAGAATATCCTGAGGCCGAATTGTCACTAAAGTGCAATAAACGTATAATAAGTTTGTATCGATCCCTCGTCATTATTTGAGAAATTATTGGTGTTTGCAGCAGAGAATCTGTAGCCCAATATTCATTTAATTCTAATTTCTTAGTTCTTGGCATAAGTAAGGAACACGACACAAAACAGTAAAATTCTGCAGGTTCTACAGGCTTCCATCGTGCCAATCTGCCGTGTAGTGTTGACATTTTCTCCGTGATAAATGCATAATAATTATTAATTTCTGTACAAATGGCAGACACAAATTCGAGAGACATGAAGTACAAAAAGAAGTCCAAATGTCTCGGCGAATTTTCGAAGTCTATCTTTACACCGCTAGATGTGTTGACGAAATTGTGACGTTTTGTCACAGGATAATCTTCCGACCAATCATATACCCTTTTTCCGCTCATAGTTGTACATCCCGGTTCTTCTTTTCCTTCTTCAGAAGAAGAATCTTGTAATGGTGAAGGTTCTGCAGAAGCTTTAGACAAGCCGGCCACGGTGGCCGAGGGGACTGAGGCGCTTCAGTCACGGTCTGCACGGCCACTACGGTCGGGGGTTAGAATCCCCCCTCGGGCATGGATATTTGTGCCGTCCTAGTTCGTAAGTAGTTGATAAGTAGTTTGTAAGTTTAGGGACTGGTGACCCGGTAGTTAAGTCCCATAAGATTTAAAAAAAAAAAAAAAAAAAAAAAAAAAAAAAAAAAAAAAAAAAAAAAAAAAAAAAAAAGCTTTAGAAATATCCAGGTTTTCATCTGAAGAAAGGTCCAACGACGCACTGTCATCTTCGTCACTACTATTCATGAGTATATCCATGATTTCCTTGTCTGATAAGACAAATCCCGACATATAATGGCAATAGACTCAAACGCTGTCGTCTCACCGAACGTAGAAACAGAACTGTCGCAGCACTCGGCTTGTACGCATAAAGAGCGCAGGAACATTAGGAAGCTCTAGGGTTTTCCAGGAGTACGAAGAAGAAAAGATAGTGCTGACCGGAAACTGGGAAACGCGGCGGCAGTGGCTCGGCTCGGCGCTCTATTGTGGCCGCATACCTGTCCCTGCACCCGGCCGTAGATGCACGCCGTCAGCCGCTCTACCTGTGGGCGTATATGAATGCCCGTAGCCGCCTGGGCTTTGTACCTGTCGGGCATATATGTATGCCGGTAGCCGTCTGGCCTCTCCACCTGCTGGGCGTACATGTATGCCCGTAGCCGTGAAAGGGGTAGAGGCACTACACGCATCAGGAGTATACAAGTTGGAATGCGAGTTTGGGAAATTATACATAGGCGAGACAGGGAGGGCAGTGGCAACGCGAATAAGCGAACATGAACGCTACGTTCGGTTAGGCCAACACAATAAATCTGCAGTAGCCGAACACCAGCAAGACTGCAACAAAGAGATAAAATTCAACGATGCCAGAATACTCGACAAGCAACCAGGGATGGTTAAACGCTAGATAAGGGAAGCCATCGAAATTGTAAAACATCCTAATAACAGGAACAGAGAAGATGGACACAGGCTTGCCCCCTCCCCTTGCCATCACTGCGAAATAGGCCGCACTGACAACACAACACGCGAGCGTTACTAGTAAACAACTGCCGCCGCGCGGCCCACGGCCAGCAGGAGAGAAACGGAAGCCCTCACCCCATTCGCCGATGAACACCATTCATGTTCGCTATGCAAGAAGCAATAGGCAACAGCTAACCCCCACTCCCTCCACCTCAGCATCCTATCTTAGTAAAGTTTCCATTCTTTCGCCAAAAATCCACCAATAACATCGCTGATTTTTAAAAAATTATGACGTAATGTCTAATTGAAAGTAAATATAAAGTATAGTAACAACCAACTCACATCAGTATACCCAGATGAAGGCCACTCTAACGTTGGCCGGAACGTCGGTTATTAAAGTAATAAATGTTCAAATGTTTGTTAAACTTATGGGACTTAACTACGGGGTCATCAGTCCCTAAACTTACAAACTACTTACGAACTACCTTATACTAAAGACGGCACAAATATCCATACCCGTGGGGGGATTCGAACCCCCGACCGTAGTGGCCGTGCAGACCGTGACTGGAGTGCCTCAGTGACCGCGGCCACCGCGGCCGGCTATTAAAGTAATAGCCTTCTTACATCATGACGCAGTACAACACCCAGAAAACTTTTATGTCAAATTTATGTAATGTTTTGTATCATTTCATTAATCGATAAATCATGTTGTAGTCATTTGTCTATCTCCTCTGTAAACCAAAGACTGTATGTTTTATTTTTGGAGTGTGTCATGCTCTCGCAGTTGTTGCATTAAGAGACTAGTTGTGCGAGTGTCGTACAGTCGATGAGCAGGAATCATTGTGGAACTGTCGAGTAAGACAGTTGGTGTGTAAGACTCGAAGAGTAAATATCGGAAGGTTTAAAGCTTCAGCAGTTTTGAAGAGTTGCAGCAAGTCTGCAGATTATGATTTTTGTATGGAAGCTGATGTTAATGAATGCTGTTACAAATAGGGACAAACTTGTACACTTCTATTGTTATGAATGGTAGCTTGTACTTTAAGTATTGTAGCTGGTGTTTGTCTTTTGCTAACGAATACAGTCAAGTGCAGCATTTTTCGTTTAACCCCTAATCATTTTAGCAGTTCCTGTTTTCTTTCACCAATTTGAAAGATAATTTGCAAACAGATCTGATCATTTAGATCATTGTTTCTTGTGGTTGTGTTGCATAAGAATAGCGTTATTAATTTTATAAGTGTTAATTAGGACAGTTCAGTGTAGGCATTTTTGACATGATCGATTTGTCTATCAATGAGAGTAGGAAATAATTTGTTCAGTGAAATTCGTAGTTAGATATTTTATCAGTGTTAATGGAAGTTCACATTATTAGGTCACTTAATGTTAGTAACAGTTAGTGATTTGTCTGGTGAGAGGAGAAATAGATTACGTAATGAGAAAAGTAATATTTGCTCTTTGTGATATTTTGAAAAACATTACCAGATTTGAAGTACATTTTTATATCATTGTATCAGTATGGCAATTGTTGTACAGATAGGAACATTATCAAGTGCAGTGATTTTGGTATCCCATTAATCCTAAATGGTCCCGGTGGAGTAGCCGAGCGGTCTAAAGCATCTCGCTGCGGAGCGCGCGGTTGATCGCCGTGGAGGTTCGAGTCTTCCCTGGGGCATAGGTGTGTGTGTTTGTCCTTAGGTTAGTTTACCTAGGTTTAATTAGTTCGTAAGCTACGGACTGATGACCACGCAGTTTGGTCCGATAGATTTACAAACATATGAACATATATATAATCCTAAATATTTTTATCTGAAATCAAATTTATTCAAGCTCAGTCGAATTATGCATGTACAGTCTGGCAACTAGTATATGGTGCAAGCTAGCAAATCTGAACATTTAATTTTCTCACATTGTTTCTCACGGGCGAGATGAATGTGTAGACAAATTACGAGTTTAGTTACATTTGATTTATTAACTACTGTACAATTTAAAGTGTTATCCGTTGCGCATAAAACAAAACCACATACACGTAAGAGTACTGCATTCCATGTCAGTTTAATTTATTCTAACAGGGCAGAGGAAGGTACTAAGTCTCATTGCTTAGTCAAGTTATTTTCTAGCCGAAGTCACAACAGAAAATTTGTGAATTTTATCGGGCACTGTCACTTAACACAAACAGTGACACGATTGTTCCGACGTACACACACACACACACACACACACACACACACACACACACACACCCATATTAGTTTGCAATAACCAACCACACACACACACTACTTACAGACTCTTCAGTCTGTATTCTAACAAAGAGAAATACCGACGATGTTCGTGTTATCAGTGAATGAAGAGGTTTTAGACTAGCACCCACGATTACAATAGACCAAAGTATTTTGCGGCGATGCATACCATATAGTGGATTACTTGACTGAGACTCAAATGTTCAAGTATACACTTAACTCATAATACGGAATAGTCGAGTACACTCACATTCTTGCCTCCGCAAAGATGTGTGCCATAGACATAATCGTATTGCCAGTGCTGCTAAGAAACAGCTGAAATAGGCAATAGTAAACTACTCTGCGGGGCCCGAAGAAACTTCTGTAAGATTCTTTACAGAATTTGTACCTAAGTTAGCGTCCATTTAATCATAATACCATAGCTGGAAGAAAGCACAGAACATACCAGACAACAAAAATGCTTGCCGAAGAGGTCCTCCAAATTACTTTCCATCTGTTGTAGAAAACGGTTACATACTTTCAGCTAAAAACATTTTGAGATATCCCGAAAATAAATGGCTTCTTGCTAACTAACTAGCATCGCTTTCGGTCTCTAAAGTGCTGTTTTAAGTGTTTTTTAACAGTTAGATCTTTAGTAATTGCATTTGTTGAGCAAAAGTATTTTATGTTTTATGAGTAAATGCAAAATACCTAAATTCGGAAGACGAAAAGGAAGGAGAAAATTAAAAAGTATGCCGCATCCTTGAAAGAGTAGTATTAAAATGTTTTAAGAGCGATGAAGAATGGATGGACTAGAGCCTTGGGAGTAGTGCTACACAAGAATGAACGTTTGTATGTACTAAGATATACAAAAAGGTGCTTGGCCGGATTAATTTCTCTCAGCAGTAATGATACCGACAGACAAGAAAAGAAATGCCAATAAATGTGAGCATTTTCGGACCGTAAGTTTGATTTATCATGCAGCAAAACTTCTCGTAAGGTTGATAAATAGAAGAAAATTGAAAAAAAAAGTAGGGTAAGATGGTACATTTTCGATCATTTCGGGAAAATGTTATTGTAAATGCAAATATATTGAGAAAAGAAATAATTTTAACTATGGCACTTGTTCTTGAATGTTTAATGAATATGTAACATAAATGTTAGACAATTACAAATGTTGGTAGGACAACAAAAAAAGGTTACGGAATTGAGAAAAATCGATCGAAAATGTACCACACTAGGTACAATTATGATCACTGACTTTTTCCACATGAAAATCACTTTTTCCTTCGGGCACCAACTCATACTTCGTGGTACCAAACGTTGCACAATAATGAATTTACAAGCGCGCGGAAACTAGAAAATTTATAAGAGCGCGTTCGAAGAAGTAGCTCCACGTACATCTTTACAGGAAAAAATTTATATCTCCGTAGCACAAAGTGGTGTATTCTTGGAAAAGTCGGAGAAGCTGTACAAAACCTGGTACACTAAAACGCCACACAAAGGCAAGTGCTACCAACACTACGAGACTGAAAACTTATGTTGATCGGAATTGTACCTATATCGAATTTGTACCACGTTATCCTATTGTAGAGGAGCAGTTTTCGGCCGCGGTGGCCGAGGGGATTGAGGCGCTCCAGTCACTGTCTGCACGGCCACTGCGGTCGGGGGTTCGAAACCCCCCTCGGGCATGGATATGTGTGCCGTCCTTAGTTGTAAGTATTTCATAAGTAGTTTGTAAGTTTAGGGACTGATGACCCCGTAGTTAAGTCCCATAGACTCTACAAACATTTCAACATTTTTTTTGAAGGAGCAGTTTTAATTTAGAAGAGGGAAAGGAATGAGAGTTGCTATTGGACTGCTAAGAATTGTTGGCGAGAGATATTGACTTGCAGTCCGTCTCCGTAGTCCAGTGGGAAGCGTGGTAGAATGCCACGCAGGGGACCCGGGTTCGATTCCCGGTCGGAGTGGAGAGTTTCTTCACTGGGTGTTGTGTCGGCCTCATCATCATTGACGCACAAGTCGCCCAAGTGGCGTCACCAACAAATTTACACCAGGCAGGCCCAACACGATCCCAGATACGGTCAGAAGTGCCACACGAAATCATCAACATTGACTTGGAGAAGGCTTTCTATATGGTACACTGGAATAAGGTAATGGACATACTAAGGAAGAACGGAGACTATTGCAGGGACAGAAGGCTTTTATGAATCTATACCTGCAACAGAAAATACGAGTACAAATTGGGAATAAGATAGCAGAGGAAAAGATAGTAGGTAGGGGTGTGAGGCAAGGCTGCTGTCTCTCCCCAATGATATTTAAGATATATCTGGAACACATTAGGTAGAAATGTATGAACCAAAACAGAAGATGTTGGGGTCGGTGGTAGGAGAAGGTATTCGATTTGCAGATGATATGCAGTTACTGGTGGAGAACGAAAAATGTTATAGGATTTCAATAAGACCTGCGAGGAATTTGGAAAGAGAATCAATAATAAAAAGATAAAATGTACGGTTACAAGATCAAGAAAAGTTGAAACACCTATGCGCCTAGGTGAGGAAGTAATATAGCAAGTTAGTGCTTTCAAATACATGGGAAACATAATTACGGATGGGAAGGTGTGGAATGACACAAGGTAGTGAAAACCGGAATAGTAATTGCCAAAGAGGAATTTAATAAGAAGAGGAGGTTTCTATGTGGTATGTGGACAGGAATCTGAGGAAGAGACTCATAACATGTGGTATTATATGGCGCTGAGACATGGACACTGAGAAAAGAAGACGAAAGAAGATTCGAAGAATTTCAGATTTGGACTTCTTTTTTGTAAGTTTTTTATAAATTTATTTTATTGTTATGTAATACAATGAATTACACAGTCATACAATATTGATATAAAAATTTTAATAATGCAAATTTAACTTTATTCCTTCCAATCACAACATTTTTCTCTTGTTGAAGGTAAGCCGTTTCTGCCACGGTAGTTGTCTCTGCACAGTGCTTGAAGGTTCATCTTCCCGAGGAGGTGGGTGGAGGATGGAAGAGACAAAGTGTGCAGACAATGTGAGAAATGAGGACGTGTTGACAAGAGTGCGTGAAGATAAAGAAATTTTAAAGGCAATCTGAAAGCGGAAACCTAATTGGTTTGGCCGTTGGATGAGAAGAGACTGTTGATGGATGCCGAGGAGGGAACGGTGCATGGAAGAAGACCACGCAGAAGCCATCACATGGTTGACAGTATAAGAATAGGGAACAGTTATGGGGAAACAAAGAGGTTAGCTCAGAACTGCATGGAGAGCTGCAGGTTCTATCACTGTTGATGGAGGGAAACATCAGTTTCGTCGTTAATGACAATAATTGTTAGTATTCTTCTTTGTAATCAATATCATCTTTCCCACGAATAGAATGCTTTTATTGTCTAGGGATTTCACGTAAAATGTTCCTATTTTTAAATGCTACGGTAGATGTACTATATATGAGATACCAATACGAATGTTAGAAATCAATCACTTGTAGCACTCCAACAAAAAATTTTGTGAAAATCATCTGATTTGACGTTCACTTTTGTAGTAGTGCGTCATCTATGTGTCTTCCAAAGATAGCCTATATATTCGTAATCTAAAAATAATGTTACATTACTATTATCACTCTTAATAAATATACTCTGAAAAAGTGCATGTTTGTAGATCACTTCTCCTCTCGTACTCTCGTACTACTCTACTCGTACGTAACAATGTACTAACTCATGACGACTATTTGCATTTCTTGCACGAAAAGCGATTGAAATATTTTGAATGATCCTTTTTTTCACGATGAATCGACTGACAAAATTTTGATTATAAATTTTTAGTAGGTAGATCAAGGATTTCAAGTAAATTCCGCAACATTCCTAACATTAATGATAACTACGAGACTATCGAAGTAAAACTATAAACTGTGAATATATAGCATCAATAGTCGGACAATAACAACAGAATTTTATGTAACAATTAACTTTCTGCTATTGCAATTCTAAAAACAAAATTAGTGATCCAAAATACAACAGAAAATTTGAAAAAAAACTAATATTCAGATCCATGTTGTGCTGTAATGCATTCACCTTTTACGTACGGTAGAAATGCAACTTTATGTAAAAACTTAACGGAATATTTGACTGTATCACCAATTTCGTATTACGGGCTTGTCCCCTAATTGTTGTGCTTTGTAATATGAAACAAAACGTTTATGGGAATAGAATGGGAAGACTTACATTTGTTAAAAGGAAAATCCAAATCGTCTGTACAGGAATTAGGTTGTAAGAATGTTTGCGACAAATTCTAAGGTATTTTCTTAGCCTTTGGAGACATTTTAAGGTTGGTGTGTTGACAGCCGTCGAAAGAATTCAAGAATGTGCACCTAGAATAGTAAAAGATAGGATCCCCCCAAACGAAGGTGGAACATAATTTTCCGCAAATATTCAATAGGAGTCCTTCGAAGGAATACAACGGAGTTGTTTCAAAAACACGTTTGGTAAAACTAGAGAAACCATATACAACGAGGATATTGTAACAATAATGTTTCATCAGCGTATAGCTTTCGCACATGCGAAAACACGTAGCTAAGAGAGATTAGGGTATGTAAATTTCGCCCTCAATCAATAATATTGAAAACTTCGCTACGGTCCATACAGTGGCTTATGGCATGTATTCGTAAATGTAGATCATTGATTGATTTTCTCAGGGAAGCCAAAACAGTCTTGGTCCAACGCGCCACTGCCCGCACCGAAACTACGTTTATTGTGCGATATCGCTCCCTGTATATCTAGTAAAGCCAACCAATGCCCTTGAACAGTGCAAGGAGTCCCTTTACCAGTTCTTTATTAGTCACAATTTCTTCGGGTCTGGTTGTCCCAAATGTTCTGTGCCTTTTACTCTCCAATGAAATGCATTCGAAGATTAGATGTGATGCAGTTTCATCACCGTCATCACAGATCCTATATTTAGGGTCCTCTTCTGTTATTCCCATTGTATGTAGGTGTTTTTTGAAATTCCCATGGCCTGTCAGCAATCCAACCATGAGTCTAACCTCTCTCCTGTTTAGGCCCATGATTGCAGAGCTTCTTTTAAAACATGGCTTTGGCATCATTACCTTGCCATGTTTTTGTTGATGGACTTTGGTCCAATATTCTACGTGCTGTCTTCTGAGTCAGTTACGTAGCTCCAATTTGATCATTGCCTTGGGGATTGTCAGGACAGGTTCCGGTCCAATAAATGGAGTCTCTGCCCCCATCCTGGCTAATCTGTCGACATGTTCATTGCCACTGATCCTCGAGTGGCCAGGGACCCACAATAGGTTTACCCTATTGCTTTCCTTTAGCAAATGTAGATCATACAAAGCCACATTACGTAAATGATTGCATGGCTCCTTTTAAAATACTCTGTACCTTTTGTGTTCAATCTCTGCCTATTCCTATCTTCTCTTCAATATCTTTGATTTCGACGCGACATTTATGTCTAGCTTCTTGCTCCTTATAGTTGTTTTGCCTGGGGGGATGAGCTTACTTGCCAGTCCGAATACGCAGCTGCAGTATTCCTCCGCTGTGATGTTTTCCTGAAAATCAAAACTTGGCCGATGCTGACATCTTGGCTGGTTCACTTACCGCCGTCTTCTCACATTTTCATTCATATCTTTGCTAGAAGCTGGGAGCTGGGAGCACGAGTTTTTTGTCTGGAATTGGTAGGGGATTGCGGATGACGAAACTTCTCTGAGCCTCGGTTTCTTGTTTCCGGAGGCAGATGTAACTGCAGTGGGCAGCTGAGCCGCCTATATCCCAGCGGAATAAGGCTGGTGCCCACGTGTGCACTTAGCGCTGTCTAGCCAGTAGATAAGCCGGTCTCCCGCGTCCGGGAGCAACCAATCTCACCTTCACTACTTGTGCCGTGCTTTTCTGTATTGCACTAGATTTTAGTATACGGACTTCGCAAGACGTCTACAAAATTTGCACAGATGAATCTCTGCATAATATCCAAATGTATTCCCGTATATGTTTGTTCCACAAGTGTATGTTCTTGAACTACTTGACCGATTTAGGGCAAAAATGGTACACATATTCCTAACTATCAGGCAACAATCTTTCTTCGGTTGAGAACCAACTATGACATAATTCAGCGGATATAATACAATAAACAATAACATTCGTAGCATACGGTAGTAATCCACGTATCCTAAGCCAACGGAACGATTTTAACCAAACTTTGTACAAATATTCTTTAACATCGGAAAACCATCGCTGCGGGAATAAAACCCACCTGATACATATAGTACAGGAGGTATGACATCATTAACAATGGGACTCACATCATGTGACGAGTGAATATCGAGAATTTATTCCGCCACTATTTGATAACGAGGGCACTTACCGACTTGCAAAAACTTTATACATGATTTGTAAATTTTACGCTGACAAACCAACTTTTCCGCTGCCATTGTGAATGCTGTTACAATTTATTACTACTGTACTACTAATAATCCTCAATCCTTTTTTATTGTGGTTTTAGGGCGCACAACTTCTAAGGTCATTAGCGCCCAGATAAGAACAGAGATTCGCTAGATCTCAAAAAAATTGGTAACTACCAAATACAGTATCAAGAGAAGGCTAAAAACGAAAGATAAAAAAACAATTAAAAGGGTTAAATATCCTTTGATAAATTGGCCATGTTGATAAAACGCAAAACTCGAGCAGCTGCTCGTGTGCCATCAGCTAAAAGTTCCTCCAGAGTAGACGGAAAGTGAAGGGCTACACGGAGATGATTAACATTAACAGAAGACCGTAAAACATATGGCACCGTCAGCAATTCACCGCAGGAGCAAAGCGGTGCAATCCGCAAGTCATTAACACGCAGTACGTACATACTTGTATACCATTGAATATAACTTGGAAATTATATTACTACACATGGTTTATGAGATATGTCGTTATAAGCAATGAAATTAAAGAAAAACCGCTGCATCAAGGATGAAGTATCGATTACTTGCAACTTTAGTACATACACTGTTCGTGACCCATTTTGCAGACAGTATGCATTTAGACCTATGCCACTGAAGCTTTCTTTTTTAGCCATGTTCCCACAGATGCAGGGTCGGCTTCGCTATTTCGGCTTTGGCGTGTTAATATTGACGGGGTGGCCTGATGCCATTCCTGTCGCCACCCCATGCCCTACGGGAGGAAATGTGTACCCAAAATGTCTATGTATAGTGTTACACGTGTGAAAGTGTAAAGTACTACGAAATGTTTGCGAATCGTGTAACTGAGGGGGACTTGGGAACCGGCACGGTATTCACTTAGGGGGATGTGGAAAACCGCCTAAACACCACAGCCACGCTGGCCGGCACTCCGACCCCCTTCGTTAATCCGCCGGGCGGATTCGAACCGGGGTCGGTACGCCTCCCCCTCTCGGAAAGCGGTACGTTAAACCGCACGGCTAACCGAGCACCTATACCACTAAATGTACCTATAATATTATATCTTAGTGCGTCACGTACTTCAGAAGGTATGACTTCATAGCAGCGTGGGAATGAACGTGATATCTACATCTACATGAGATACTCTGCTAATCACATTTAATTGCCTGGCAGAGGGTTCATCGAACCACCGTTATACTATTTATCTCCCATTCCATTCTCGAATAGCGCGCGGGAAGAAAGAACACCTGAATCTCTCCGTTCGAGCTCTGATTTCTCGTATTTTATTCTGATGATCATTTCTACCTATATAAGTAGGAGTCAACAATATAATTTCGCATTCGGAGGAAAATGTTGGCGATTGGAGTTTCGTTAGTAGCCCACGCCGGAGCGATAAGCGCCGTTGTTGTAATGATTCCCATCCCAGATCCTGTATAATTTCCGTAATGCTGTCTCCCCTGTATCGTGACAATACGAAACGAGCTTCTCTTCTGTGGACTCTTTCGATGTCGTCCGTCAAAACCACCTGATAAGGATCCCACACTGGGCAGCAGTACTCCAAAAATGGACGGACAAGCGTAGTGTATGCAGTTTCTTTTGTAGTTCTGTTGCATGTTTTAAGGGTTCTGCCAATAAAACGCAGTCTCTGGTTCGCCTTTCCCATGTCATTGTCTACGTGTTCTTTCCAATTTAAGTCTGAAGTAATAGTAATTCCTAGGTATTTTGTGGCGTTTATGGCCTTCACTTCTGATTGATTTATCTTGTAAGCAAAGTTTAACGGATTACTTTTCGTACTCGTGTGGACGACTTCATACATCTCATTATTTAGAGTCATTTGCCAATTTTTACAGCATAGTGATATCTTATTCAGATCTCTTCTGCAGTTGGTTTTGATCTTCAGATGATTTTACTAGACGGTAAATGACTGTGTATCTGCAAACAACCTAAGACAGCCACTTAGATTTTCCCCTATATCGTTTATGTACATAAGGACCAGCAGAGGACCAATAACACTACCATGTGGAATGCCCGATATCACCTCTGTTTTAGTCGATGCCTTACTATCGACTACTACGAACTGTGTCCTCTCTGACAGGAAATCCCCTATCCAATCGCAAATTTGGGCCGATATACCATAACCACGCAATTTGATTAAAAGCCGTTTGTGATGTACGGTATCAAAAGCCTTCTGGAAAGCAAGAAATACGGAATGGATTTGCAAATCCTTGACGATAGCACCCATCACTTCTTGTGAATGAAGAGCGCGGCCGCTTTATATATGCGGCAGTGTTCGCAGCGTTGCAATGCGCATGCGCGGCTAAGTTCAAATTCTCTTCTGAACCCCCTGGAGTCAGCATATGGGCACTCTCGCGACAGGAATGGGCGAGGGAAACGCCCCTTTCAACATTGGCGCTGGAGCTGGTGGAGACGCAAATCCTCCATGAAGGCAACGTCCGCCCTTCATATTTGTTTTTGGCGCATTGGACATTCATAAAAAAATCCGTCATATTTGGTAAAATATAGCTATAAATTAAAGACGCATTAACTGCAAAAGCCTTCAGAAGATCGGACCATTAATAGTAATGAAGTCACAACTCTTCACCCAACAAGAACAGCCGTGTGGTTAGTGGCAACGAGCGGCACTGCTGAATGTAGTGGGTTCGACACTGACTGCAAGCAATTTTTTTAAGCCCAATCTTCCTTTTAACACATACGGGAAGAGCAATGACTTTTATATTGTTGCGCTGATATGAAACTTCCTGGCAGATTAAAATTGTGTGCGGAACCGGGACTCGAACCTTGGACCTTTGCCTTTCGCGGGTAAGCGCACTACCGACTGTGCTATCCCGACACGGCTCACGATGCAGCCTCACAACTTTACTTCCGCCAGTACCTCGCCCCCTACTTTCCAAACTTCACAGAAGCTCTCCTGCGAACCATGCAAGACTAGCACTCCTGGAAGAAAGGATATGGTGGAGACATGGCTTAGCCACAGCCTAAGGGCACACTCCGCTGAGTGAAAGTTTCATTCTGGAAACGTCCATTAGGCTGTGGCTAAGCCATGTCTCCACCATATCCTTTCTTCCAGGAGTGCTAGTCTTGCATGGTTCGCAGGAGAGCTTCTATGAAGTTTGGAAAGTAGGAGGCGAGGTACTGGCGGTAGTAAAGTTGTGAGGCGACATCATGAGTCGTGTCGGGATAGCACGTCGTTAGTGCGCTTGCCCGCGAAAGGTAAAGGTCCCAGGTTCGAGTCCCGGTTCCGCACACAATTTTAATCCGCAAAGAAGTTTCTTTGTTACAGTCACTTAACATTGAAATTAGTTACTTTCTGTGTTTTGGTGTTCATGGGAATATGCATAGGTTTATTGATGTTTATTATCAAAGAAAAATTAACATCTTTGAATAACTGTTACAAACAAATTCCTCAGTTTGACGCTTGGAACAAAACTGTGAAATAAAGAAGCTTGGTAGGCCAACGCCTCATCTCGAGTTGAAGGAAGCGCAAACAAGTCAAGGTAAGACATTCCACAGATCTCTTAACGAAAATATATCTAAAACTTGGAAGGGGGTGGGTGGACATCATACTGGGGCGCTTTCCTCCGGCCCCACTCGCAGAGGTGTGCCTAATTGTCTCTTTGGACGCCGAGTGATTGGGGGGGGGGGGGGGGGGCTCCGAAGCATCGACGCGCCGAGCGGTAGCAGGGGGGAGTGGGGTCGGTGACAGTACCAAGATCCGGCACTCAAACAAGTGAACCCCAGCGATTTGAAGCAACAGCCCCCCCCCCCCCCCCCCCCCCAGGGGCTCCCGGTTCTTTCGTGAGTACGTGTGTGGCGAGCATGGGGCCCCGAGCTAATGCAGTCTTCCTTCCTTCTTTACTTCCCGGACTGCATTTCCTTTCCCCCTCCCCTCCTTTCCTATACTCACTCCCCCCCTCCCCACCGGGGGACTGATAACCTCAGTAGTGTAGTCCCCCTATCCCAGGCCTCTTCAACTCGGGTGTTTCGCGAGCACCAGGAAAAGCACCGGTGCTCTGCTGCAGCGCCGGTTGTATGGGGCACGTGAGGCAGGGCAAATACAGCGTTGTAACGGCACTGTTACGACAAGAACGTGCTGTCGAAGCGCTTAGCGTGGCGAGAGTCATGGTATTTGGGAATTGTAGACTGACTGTAAAATCCGTGCTAAGTTCCAAAATGAACGTTCTGAGTAAAACGCAATCAACCTCCTAAAATGAACGGTTTGTCTTTATGTGCAATTTTTTGGCTTTAATTTGTGTCTACCGTTAATCTTTAAAGACTTATTACAGTTGAATAGATCATTCGTCTTTATGAAAAAATATTTTCCTGCTAAAAATGGGAATAGGGCTTTGTTCCATACCCCCTACTGTAAAAACCGGACTATGTGCCATACCCTCTACTGAAAAAACCGGACTATGTCCAAAATTCGAGTAAATGGAAAGCTGTATTGGACTTTATGGTCTGGATGAAGCTCAACAATGGCGTCAGTCATTCTCTGATAATTCAAATCTTGGCTTAAACACATAAATGAACTTTTGGCCTTGTGTAATGACTTTCCTCTTTGGAGGAAAATTGCTATGTGTTCAACTATACGCTGTGCATCATCATCTGTTTATTTCCTCTCTTTGGTTTCATTTCCCCTACGTTCAACATACGTAACGTCACAACGCGTTTTCGATTTAAGCAATGTTTCAACCCTACGCCATGTGATGCCATGGATTTCCATAAATGTTTGCTCGCACACTTGCTTATGATCACCTTTACCATCATAAATCGTATAAAATACTCTGGCCTGCCTTCTACTTTATGTCAAATCTGGGTACGACCCATGTCGCCTGCGTTTAATACTAATGTTTTCCATTAGATACGAATTTTGATTGACGTTATCTCCTAGTTCCTAAAACTGATTGAAAATGTTTAGTTTTTGTTTGAAGGCAATGCTTCTGCATGGGCATGAAACCTGCTTAAAAGGCGGCGGCTAATAATCTGTTTTTCACTACTTAGCACTCAGAACAAGACCGCATATACAAACAACTGTGACATTAAAAGCCGAAGAAATACAACTTTGAGCTATTAATAAACGACAACCTAGGTCTATGTTGTTATGGAGGTATTTAAACATACCGAAACAGATGGTGGTTGTTTCTCAGGCATATTCACGTTCAGGCTGTTCTTCTAGGACTTCCCTTCTTCTCTAAGCTTTTTCTTGCATTGAGAAACACTCCCTTAACCACTTTTATGGCGCTTATTTACCACTTCCATTGCAGAAAAAAATACAAAATGAAAAGTTACTGCTTGCTACACATTGGAACCTCAACTCAAATAGTAATAACAAAGCTCACGTGCACCTCTGGCCACTGGCACATTGCCCAGATTTTACTTCACAACAGGTGGCACATAGATCGTCGGGAATTCTTGTGAGAAACATTAGAACTACTTCCACATCGAATAACAGATAGCCCGTTTTTTACTGAGTAGTGTTAGGCATGTAGCCCACATTTTCACAATAAAACAAAATTTTTCATTTTTGGCACTTACCACGGATTTTACTTTCAGCCTACAATTATTAAAACGAATAATAATAATGCCAATTTTTGTGTACATGCTGAAATAATAGTTGTACTGCGCTTCGTATTTTGCCCAAATTTTCTGCATTGTTTGTTGATCTTTGGCATCGCTTTGAATCCACTAATTATCTCATATTAGGCACAATCGTTTTGGCAGTTTCAAATACATATTGCAACGATGCATTAAACTTGATATTATTTTGTCTCGTTAATATTCATAACTGAAAACATTTGTTCACAAAGAACTTTGTTAAGATCATTGCAACGCATTTTAGGACAAGCGCATGAACTCTCGCGAATTGTTGTCGATCAACACTTTCATAAAATGGAACTGAAATCACTATTGTAATGGTAGTAGCGGTCTGTCAAAGTTGAATCGTACTGTAGTTTTATCAGTTCAATTTGGAGACTTGATGGGGCAGCCTCTGAGTGCACAGAAAAAGGCAGCATAAAAACTTTTGTATGCAGGTTTACTTATTTTATTTCTTTAAAGCTATCTTCAAAAATTTTATGCAATGAATGCAACTCTTTCATTTACTCCCTGATGCGAACGTAAGTACTCAATTTAAAGAATTTTGAGAGGGAAAAGTTTTTTTCAAATTTTCTTCTTGAAACTCTCTTTTAAGAAGCAATACCTGCTACTTGGAAGTTCCAATACGGTCACACATAATACCGATTAATTTATTTTTACCCTGCGACGATTTATTTAAGTCACGTAAATATTAATTTAACCCATGATGTCTTTCTTGAAAGCGATGTCAGCAATCCAAATTTCCAAATGTTTGTAATCCTACGAAACAGAACTTCTGTCGTCTTCTTCCCTATACTTACAAAGAACTTAAGGTAACTCACACCAAGGACATCACACACACGCATGCCCGATAGAGGACTCGAACCATCAAAACGAGAAATCGCACAATCCGTAATACTTTCAATAAAAAAAGGGATAGTTTTGTTTTTCTTTTAGAGTAAAGAAGACTTACTTCTTCAGATTATGACAATTCTGATTTTAATTTAGTAATCAGTTCCCTTCTGTCCGGTCCAACAATCACTCGTGTGTTACGGAAAGGTTATTTTATATATATATATTACAGCGTTCAAATGAATGAAATAAATCGCAGTTTGCGATGTTATGGCTTCACTGTGTTAGGTTTAGATGGAATACCAAACTATGGCGAATGAAAATTTGTGCCCGGCCAGGATTCGAACCCGGGACCTCCTGCTTACTAGTCAGACGCGTTGACCACTCCACTACCGTGGACACAGTGACCAGCAGGGAAGAGTCCTCTGCAGTCGGGCTGGTCACTGTGTCCTCGGTGGCGAAGTGGTCAACGCGTCTGCCTAGAAAGCAGGAGATCCCGGCCGGGCACAAATTTTCATTCGCAACAGTTTGGTATTCCATCTAAACCTAATACAGTGAAGCCATAACATCGCAAATTGCGATTTATTTCATTCAAAGTGTATTTTCTTAATGACGGCGCTTTGTCGATGCTTTTATATTGACATTAGAGAGGCATATTAAGCATTGTACTTTCCCATCAGGAATAAAACGTATCTTCCCACTGAGCAATAAAAATGACACTTAAATTCGAACTTTTTGTGCTCATGATAAATGTTCGTAAGATAGATAAACAGTGACCTATTTGATAAGATTCAGTACGGGTATTCAGCGCATTCAAGAAGACGCGCTGTCTCCGTCACACACGTGCTGCTACACGGTGTGGCAGGTGTGGTGGGGGAAAGCACTGGGACCGCACGGCGCGACCGGGGCGCGCTAGCACCAAGTGCTCCAATTGGAGAGGCCTACCCTACCCCAACCAAACAACCCAACCCAACAACCAACCCTGAAGCACCAGCCGCCACAGTCCAGCACTCAGCGCCTTGGAGCCTCGCGACGGCCACCATTTATCAGGGCGTGTGTGACAGAGATATCGCTACCTCTCGCATCTTCTTCGGTGCGGTGAAGTATCCGTTCTGAATCTTCTCAAAGTGGACATTGTTAATCTTGAAATGTTCAATATTTTAAACCTATTCGGCCAAATTGCTATGGTCATCAGTCCCTAGAATTACAAAGTGCTTGAAGTAACTTAACTAACCTACAGACACCACACACACACACACACACACACACACACACACATATACTCAAGCTCTCAAGGACTACTCGAACCTCCGACGGCGACCAACTAGCTCTTTACTCACACGAAGTGATAGGTGCTATCGACAAGGGTTCGCAAATTGATTCCGTATATCTTGATTTCCAGAAGGCTTTTGATACCGTACCTAACAAACGGCTTTTAATCAAATTGCGTGGTTATGGTATATCGCCCCAAATTTAGGACTGGATAGGGGATTTTCTGTCAGAGAGGACACAGTTTGTAGTAATCGACGGTAAGGCATTGACTAAAACAGAGGTGATATCGGGCGTTCCGCAGGGTAGTGTTATTGGTCCTTTGCTGTTCCTTATTCACTGTGGTGTAAAAATTGGCAATTCACTCTAAATAATGCGAAGTGTGTAGTCATTCACATGAATACGAAAAGAAATCAGTTAAACTTTGCTTAAATCACTCAAACGCCACAAAATATCTAGGAATTACTATTACTTCAGACTTAAACTGGAAAGAACACGTAGATAATGTCGTGGGAAAGTCGAACCAAATTTTGTATCCCAGCCTCGTCGCCGCTTTTGTGTCTCGTTTCCGTCGTAGTTGTCGGTGGCCGAGTGGAATGAGACCGACACAGGAATAAAGATAGCACGCTGGTGCAGGTACGGAGAGGAGCAGCCAGAAACTAGAAACACTAGAGTAAATTAGAACGAGATATATCTTGCACAGAATTTATACAATACTTAACTTTTACATAGTACTGCAGAATGTTGATACATAGTTGAGCTAGAGTCCTGCCTAGTGCCTAACTGATAGCCAAGTCTTCACTGGTGCCTATCGGATTCCGAAGTCTTTACTGGTTCCTAACTCAGTCCCAAGTGAACGATGTCGTTCAGTGTTGGCCACGAGTGGAGTTGCAGCAGAGGGCGCTCGTGGCTGTCGTCGGAAGAACGCCGCACCGTGCGTGCATGGCGGCGCGCGGCGAAAGTAGGTGGCGCGCACTTTGTACTTGTGCGACACCACACCAAAGACTGCGTTTTATGGCAGAACCCTTAGCAGATGCAAAAGAACTACTAAAGAGACTGTATACACTACGCTAGTTATAATCAATACTCAACCAATCTGCAATAGTAAGCCGGCCGCGGTGACCGAGGGGACTGAGGCGCTTCAGTCACGGTCTGCGCGGCCACTATGGTCGGGGGTTCGAATCCCCCCTCGGGCATGGATATTTGCGCCGTCCTTAGTTGTAGGTAGTTCATAAGTAGTTTGTAAGTTTAGGGACTGATGACCCCGTAGATACGTTCCTTAAGATTAACAAACATTTGAATATTTTTGCAATAGTAAGAAGTTTATTACAACCAGTAATTAATCCAACAATAGTATTGGTAGGCTGACAGCGTTCCGTCGAGAAAGGTGTTGATCTGTCGTGGCTTCTGGAGGACTCTTCAGTGCGTCGGTTATCATAGGCGAAGACTGACTGCCGCTGGAGGCTGGGTGGCCGTCTTAAAACGGCTTGTGGTGGCGCCAGTGGAGCCTGTAGAGACTCGCTTCTGAGCCGTGATGCTGGCCCGCCTGGTGGATCGACCAGGAACTGAAGTGCGGGTTGGCCGGCGAGTCGTACAGGGGAGTCGGCTGATACATCGCTGGCCAGGGCGTCTGTAAACACGACTGGCCGCTTGTTTGGGGGTCCCCGCTTCGGTCGAGAGCTCCGGAGAGTGTGTTGCGGGTTGCCAGCTTTCCAGGGCGCCGCGCCGCCTTATGACACGCTGCCGGTAAGGAGTTTACTACAACGCATGTCCGTCCTTTTTTGGAGTATTGCTGCCCAGTGTGTGATCTATATCAGGTGAGTTTGACGGAGGACATCGAAAGAGTCTAAAGAAGGGCAGCTCGTTTTGTATTATCACGATACAGAGGAGACAGCGTCACGGAAATGATACAGGACCTGGGATGGGAATCATTACAACAACGGCGCTTATCGCTGCGGCGTGGTCTACTTACGAAACTCCAATCACCAACATTTTTGTCCGAATGCGAAAATATATTGTTAACTCCCACATACATAGGTAGAAATGATCATCAGAATAAAATACGAGAAATCAGAGTTCGAACGGAGAGATTCAGATGTTCATTCTTCCCTCGTGCTATTCGATAATGGAATGAGAGATGAATAGTATGAAGGTGGTTCGATGAACCCTCTCCCAGGCACTTAAATGTGATTTGCAGAGCATCCCATATAGATGTAGATGGAGAACCGCGCGCTCCGCAGCAAGGCGCTTTAGAGAGGCGTTATTAAGCATGTCTGAACGTACAGTTAGTAGACGTGTGCAAGAAACTGGTGCTGAATTACAGGATCAGTGGGGCTATAAATGTCGTAGAGTACTGTATTACCCGCAATGAGAGCGCTGTCAGTCGCAGCATAGCTCAACTTGCAAACTTCGTAAGGGGAGTCGAAAAAGAATTCAATCGTACCAAGTGACTGTTGGATGTTATTTGTTTGAAACTACCACAGCCGTAAAAGATATTTTCCTGGCAGTAGAGGAATTTTTGAACGATATGGAGTTAATAGTCGCACGCCTGTACAGCACTGCATGGGATCTCTGCAACGTTGTTGGAAGGGGTAGGTTTTAAACGGTACATGAAAAAACGTGCGCGAAGCTCGACTTTCCATATTTTGACAATACATAGCTTTTTGCATCAAGAGCAGCTATATGCAAAAATTTTCAACAAGCTTAGGTCCATCGTTGAGAACGTTACAAAACTGGTGAATTTTTGCAGAAAGCAAAGCTTTAATCATTGAGGATTTAAATGATTTTCGGAGGACAGTCACAATGACATTCGTTTTTATTGTGTTGCACGATGGTTAATTTGCTCTAAATTACTCTCAATCTTTTTCGATTTGAGACAATTAGTACCTCGTCTCATTGATATGAAAGGCTCTCAATAGTCACATTATGTGAAAATTGATTGCTGACATCACTTTTTCACAGGGTATTTAATTGAATTAAACAAATCGTTAGAATGTAAAAATAAATTATAAGTACTATGCGTGACCGTATTGGAAGTTTAAAATTTCAACCTTAGCTTTTTGAAAGTCAGCTTCATAAACAAAATTTAGACAATTTTCCCTTGCGAAACTCTTTGAATTTAAGTACTTATGACTGAGTAAACAAAAGCATTACAGTTCTCGCATAAAGAATTTGAAGATAGGTTTCAAGAAATAAACCTGCACTTAATGTTTTTATGACGCCTTTTGTGTGCACTTTGATGATTCCCCCATCAAATTTCCAAATTCAGCTGATAAAGCTAAAGTGTGATTCAATTTGACAGACCGATATTACCATTACAATGGTGGTTTTATATCATTTTGTAAATGCGTTGATCAAGTAGATTTCCCGTGAATTTATGGCCTTGCCCTGAAATGTGTTTGGAACAACGTTCGTTTATGAACAAATGTTTTCAATTATGAATATTAACAAAAAATACGAGGTAAAGTTTGATGTTTCTTCGGAAGCTATACTTCGAGTTGTAGGCGCCAAACCAATTATTCGAAATACGGGAAAATTTTTGGCTTCAAAACGACATCAATGATCAACAAACAATGTTGAAAATTCGAGCAAAGTAAGGAGCAAGAGACTATTTTTCCTGTCTGTACGCAAAAGTAGCATTATTATTATTATTATTATTCGTTTTAATACCGGTACGTCGCCGCACTCTGATATCCCCAGCTCCGTTCACACACAAGTCGCCTCTCCACACGTTAAGGTTACATGCTCGTGAATCATTTTTTTTAAAAATCGATAGTTTGTTTTTAATCTTAAATTAAAGCTTAGACTTTTCTGAAAACAATGGTGGTTAAACCATTTAAATTGGACTACGGGAAGTTGTTTAAATATCAATTCAAAGATCACTCTGTGTGCAGCCATGCCCGTTTTAGATCTACTGTCATACGTCAATTGTTGTCATTAGGCTTCTCTCCCTAAAACATAAGAACAATTGTTTTTCATGTTGGCAGCATGTTGAAATACACATTTCGATTCTCTTATGTTCTCCCTTGTATATATTTGGTCATCGAGAGGTCTTTTTTTTTCGTAGTTTGATTTAGTGCTACCTTGACTTTTACTTTTACTTTTGGAAAACGTAAGTTTTACGGCAGTCAGTTTGGGCTACCTTCTTCCATAAAGCCTCTATTGATGACACTGGTGTAGACTCTTGGTGTAGGTACAAAAAAGCACTCGAAATTGGTCTAGTATATGTACACCACAACTCCTAACCGTTTGCAGTATTGGAGGCAATGAAGCCCATATACAGGTATCTATATAACAAAAAAACTCTTGTCACGATTCAAACATAAAACGTGAACGAATGCTTCAACCATTTCATATGGGAACCCCTGCAAAAAACAGTGTTTCTTGGCTTCATCACCATGAGATCAGGTGTGTTGGACGCTGTGATTTGTTTTAATGATGGGGCAGTTAGCAGATGTGAAGTTTTAGAGTTGCTAGAAATATATTCTGGGTTCAATGTGAAACAATCACTGGTGGCAACTGATTAGTTGAAGAGTGGCAGAAGCTGGAAAGGTGGTTCTTAAGGCAACTAAAGAAGCCGGGGCAGCAATGAGAAGCAGGAAAAGAAAGAGAGAAGATGAGGAACATATAAACCAAGAGAATATGAACCTGGAATGCATTAGGAGCAACACAAGTGGGTTATAGATAAAATATATACTTTACAAATAATTTCTCGACAAATACATTTTCTGACATGTTTATTTTTTGCAAAAATAAAGTATTTGAGCTAGAGATCTGAATTTTTTTTGTAATGTTTGAGAATACTATTTGGAGAAAAGTAGACTACAGACACTAACCTACGATCAACAGGTGCAAAAATATCTTACTGATTAATTATAAAAATGTAGCATTTATTTTGAACATCAAATGTAAATATTTGTAGAATTAAAACTTGTGAATGAAATTACATAATTGTAGTCTACTTTCTAAATACACATGTTCCTTATATGTACCTAAAGTTTAAAGTGTCTAAATAAGACGGTTAGTCAGTGCATAGAATCGAAGTATGGACCGGCAAAAAAGAAATTAATTTACAGGATCTGAATTAGTAAAACTACCTATATATCGAATTGTTCAGAAAGAGAGATGAAACATTGTCCTGCAATTTTATTCTATTAAGAGTTTGGGGTTTTACGTTACAGTTGTGTAAACTTTATGAATGTTTGTCGGATTATTCCAGGCGGTCACAGGCCAGCTACGTTAAGCGCTGCGACTACACGTTCCTCTGCTACAGCGCTGGGGCTGCAACCCACCAGCGCTGGGCTGCGGTGTTTTTTCCATGCCCGCCTGTGCCAATTAAACGTCTGCATATTGGCGATGATGCTGGGTCGAGTGCGCCGCGCTTTGTCTCGGCTAGTTCCAGTATGAATTTTCGGAACGCGGCTGTGCTCGGTCGAGGCGGAGAGGGCAGAGATCGACCACTCGCCCTTCTGCTGTTGAAAGTTTCAGTGATCACGTTAGTAGTTAAAGCCTCCACGCCAGTTCTCTGTTGCATGCGATTTCAGGCAAAATAAATTCAATTCCAAACAGCTGCAAGCGTGAATTCACATATATTCCTGCAATATAACCTGGAGGATGAAAGTAAGCAATGGAACGAAATAAATATGATAAGGACGATTCGATCAATCAGAAATGAAATCATATAGTCACTGAAGTACACGAAAATATTTAACGTCTCATGATCTTACATGCATTTAAGAAGACAGAAGAAATGTCACAGAAAATTATGATGCGGTTAGGTGGATCTCTTTTTGCAACGACATAAAAATGTCAATTAAATACAATGAAAGAATCCCTGAGACGGATTTACGTCTCAAATATGTCAAAGACATTATTGATAGAGCTGAAGCATTGAATTAAAATTTGTGGTTCAGCTTCTTTGTTCCAAAGATAATTGCCACTACTGCCAAGGCTCTATCAATAATGTCTTTGACATATTTGAGACGTAAATCCGTCTCAGGGATTCTTTCATTGTATTTAATTGATATTTATATCACCATAACAGGATTGTTCCACCATGTCCATTGCTGAGGTGCGATTCCGCTGCATGGAGAGCCTTGGCAGTAGTGGCAATTATCTTGGGAACAAAGAAGCTGAATTAAAGTTTGTGTTGTGGAGGGAAATCGTACATAGACTATTCCGAGACACCTTAGTCGGTAGTGGTGTGGTAGTCTAACGGTTAAGACGTCTGCCTAGTAAGCATGGAGGTCCGGGTTCGATTCCCGGCCGCACCACAAATTTTAATTCAATGCTTCAGCTCTATCAATAATGTCTTTGACATAAAAATGGTTAAAGGTTAACTTTTTTCTGTGCCGTAAGATATAGCTATCGTAAGTATATGATTTTCCACTGCAATAGGTCATCACCTATGAAAACTAGGACGGTTAAAATCACACGAGGTGCTGAAATGTTCGGCACTAATCGTAATTCCTTTTAGGTTCTTTCGATATTTGACAATATAAGCTATAGTCTCTCAAATGTTTTGACTTGCTAACACAAGTTTGACACCATTGTAAAAACTAGCGATATCAGTGACAGAACTACACTACTGCCCATTAAAAATGCTACACCAAGAACAAATGCGGGTGATAAACGGGTATTCAGTGGACAAATATATTATAGTAGTACTGACATGTGATTACATTTTCACGCAATTTGGGTGATCCTGAGAAATTAGTACCCAGAACAACCACCTCTGGCCGTAATAACGGCCTTGATATGTCTGGGCATTGAGTCAAACAGAGATTGGATGGCGTGAACAGGTACAGATGCCCATGAAGGCTTCAACACGATACCACAGTTCATCAAGAGTAGTGACTGGCGTATTGTGATGAGCAACTTTCTCGGCCACCATTGACCAGACGTTTCCAATTGGCGAGAGATCTGGAGAATGTGCTGGCCAGGGCAGCAGTCGAACATTTTCCGTATCCAGAAATGCCCGTACAGGACATGCAGCATGCGGTCGTGCATTATCATGCTGAAAGGTATGATTCGCAGGGATCGAATGAAGGGTAAAGCCACGGATCGTAACAAACTCGAACTGTAACGGCCACTGCTCAAAGTACCGTCGATACGAACAAGAGGTGACCGAGACGTGCAACCAATGGCACCCCATACCATCACGCCGGGTGATACGCCAGTATGGCGATACACGCTTCCAATGGGCGTTCACCACGATGTCGCCAAACACGGATGCGACCATCATGATGCTGTAAACAGAACCTGGATTCAGCGGAAAAAATTGCCTTTTGCCATTCGTGCACCGAGGTTCGTCGTTGTGTAGACCATCACAGGCGCTCCTGTCTGTGATCCAGTGTCAAGGGTAACCGCAGCTGATAGTCCATGCTGCTGCAAACTTCGTCGAACTGTTCGTGCGGTTGGTTGTTGTGTTGCAAACGATTCGTTACCGCCATGCAGATAAAATACCTGTCATCTCGACTGATAGTGATACGAGATGGTTGGTATCCAGCACAGCGTCCGTATTGCCCTCCTGAATCCACCGATTCCATATTCTGCTAACAGTAATTAGATGGCTACCAACGAGAGCAGCAATGTCGCGATACGATAAACCGCAATCGCGATAGGCGACAGTCGGACCTTTATCAAAGCCGGAAACGTGATGGTACGCATTCCTCCTCCTTACGCGAGACATCATAACAACGTTTCACCAGGCAACGCTGGTCAACTGCTGTTTGTATATGAGAAATCGGTTGGGAAATTTCATCATGTCAGCACGTTGTAGGTGTCACCAGCGGCGCCAACCTTGTGTGAAATCTCTGAAAAGCAAATCATTTGCATATGACAGCATCTTTTTCCTGTCGCTTAAATTTCGCGGCTTTCATCTTCGTGGTGTAGCAATTGTAATGGCCAGGAGTGTATATAGAAAACTATTTTGTAGTTTTAGCTACATTTACTTCTAGTAATCTATAGACTATAACGTAAATCGCAGTACCATCAAGTTAAAACTGTCAAACTTTTCAGTGTAAGAGAACGTGTCAGAAAAATTGAGTCAGTTCACAAACACTTTACGAATTATGGAAAGGTAAATGGTTTATTCAAAAGCTAATACCTAACACTAAAACGTGAAAGAAAGTTCGATTTTTTTACCATTTACCTTCCACAAAATCGACTGAGAGAGCCAGACGTAATAAAAACTCTTACTCGAAATGTAAAGTAACGATTTTCGTTTTTCTCTAGGAATGTGAAACGCTTTGTTAAGAAAATACGTTCATAAAATGATGTGAAGTAGTCATACATTTTCGAGTGTTTTGAAAGCATGAAAATCGGAGGAGTACATTTATCCCCTCGTTACAGTAGACGGTCGGGAATTTTGAGTATGGCATGCTCGAACGAGCACGAAGAAAGTCGAATGCAGTTGATCGTTGCATGCCAAGTGACTACATTGACATCTACCAGGCTGTAAGGGAACGACGTACCTTATCAGTCGAGTGACCATAGGTACGAGATGCATACATCTAGCGCCAACTAAATCTGGAGTCAAGGCCCCCCAACAGTACGAGCCACGTCACCCCGAATAGGTCGCGATCACTGAGTGGCTCGCCGCTGGGTACAGTTCACTGCCTCATAGCAGCCAGCCAGTCAGTTAGCGATCGCGACCTATCGCTGTGACATGACACGGGTCTTGCTCTCGATGATATTGCCTGTGCTCACGGAACACCCGAGATTTTGTGCCGTGCACTAACATAAGCATGGAAAAAATATAGGTCCGGGCAAAGCCGAGGACTAAAGCCAGTATAAGATCTATTACTTACAAATGTGTGTGGTGCCTTTTCTTTCGGACATGTCTGAAAGAACAGATATCAGTTTTGTTCATGCAGCCATTATCAATCCAGACACAAAGGAGTTAACAACATCAGTTGCCAGTGGGTATTGGGAAAAGACGGAAACTTATGCTGGGATGGGATTTGTACTCGGGTCCCCTGCTTAACCTGCGACCGTTAGAGCTGTGACCATTTTACACACAGTAATTTAAATAAAAAACTAAAAGCGATTTTTGTAAAAACAACAGAACGACTTATTTACGCATATCAAGTAAATTTCAAACTGTTCACTGAGTGTTAGCAAAATGTTATAGACGCGACTGATCGCATAACACTTAAAGGCGCGAGTTGTTGTTGGTTAGTAAGTAGCTGAGCTGTACACTACGCCATTCGAGTGTGGACACCACACGTGCACGACTACCGTATCACGCCTTAATTCAGGTGTAAACATTCAACTACTCTTAAACCACTAATGTAGCGACCTGCCCATTTTACTCATTACCGACGGCATTTCGCCGAATCTCTTAATCGTTAGTGTCCGACAGAGCAAATGTTCAAATGTTTGTAATTCTGTGGGACCAAACTACTGTGGTCACCAGTCTCTAGGCTTACAATGTACATAAACTAAGTTAAACTAACTACCCACCTACATTCATACTTCGCAATTCACCGTAACGTGCGTGGCGGAGAGTACACAGGCATTTCCTTTCCTATTCCACTCCCAAATAGAACGAGGAAGAAAAGAATGCCTATATGCCTCCGTACGAGCCCTAATTTCTCTTATCTTGTCTTTGTGATCATTACGCGAAATGTAAGTAGGCGGTAGGAAGATCGTACTACACTCAGCTTCAAATTCCGGACCTCTAAATTTCCTCAACAGAAATTCACGAAAAGAACGTCATCTTTCCTCCATCGATCCCCAATTGAGTTCCTGGAGTATTTCCGTGAAAATCGCGCATTGGTGGAACCTACCATAACAAAGCTAGCTGCTCATCTTAGAACTGCTTCCATGTCTTCCTTTAAACTGGTATGCTGCGGACCCAAACACTTGAGCAAATACTCAAGACGTGGTCGTACAAGCGTTTTATACGCGATCTCCTTTAAAAATGAAGTACATCTTCCTAAAATTCTCCAAAAAACCGAAGTCGGCTGTCCACCTTATTCACAACTGTCCTTACCTATTCGTTCCATTTCATATCGCTCTGCAGTATTACGCCTAGATATGTGAACGACGCGAAGCTTCAAGAAGCTCACTACTAATGCTGTATCTGAAAATTATGGGATTGTTTTTCCTACTCATGCGCATCACCTTACATTTTTCTACATTTAGAGCTAGCTGCCGTTCTTCGCACCAACTATATATTTTGTCTAAGTCATCTTGTATGCTATTACAATCAATTAAATACGACACCCTCCCATACGCCACAGCATTATCAGCAAACAGCCGCAAATTACAAGTTACTCTGTCCATCATATCATTTATACAGATGGAAAATAATAGCGGTACCATCACATTCCCCCGGGGCACGCCTGACGATACACTCGTCTCTGATAAACACTCGTCTTCGAGAACAACGTACTGCGTTCTATTACTTAGGAAATCTTCCAGCCAGTCACAAATCTCTGAACCTAAGAACAACACACACACCCATGCCCGAGGGAGGACTCGAACCACCGACGCGAGAGGCCGCGCGATTCGTAACGTGGCGCTCCAGAACACGAGACTATTCTCGCGTGGCCCGAAAATACGGTAATGCCGCGAATAATGAGTATAACTGGTAGGGAAACTGCCTCAGAAGTGTGTGAACCAGTTGGAAATTTACGTCTGACAGGAGGCGTGCTACACTGTACGATGCAGATGTAGTGAGCACTACTCCCGGGTAGCGTATTGGACAGTTTAACTGACTAGTGAGTAGGAGACACGGGCTCGAATCCATGCAAATGACAGGTTTTAATCTGGCTGCTCAATGAAGTCCGCTGCCTTGCAGAAATACACGCAAGCATGTAGAATAATAGAGAGTGGAGATTACAATAGTAGTGTGCGATAAGTTGAGAATTTGAACAGCACGAGAATCGTGTACGGATAGCCTAAAAGCGATTGCTGACCCAAAGTTGGAAATCCGGTTTCGATTCCCGGTCCGACACAAATTTTCAAATTCGGTGTCTAATTTATTTCAGCATCCTGAAACTGCCGTTAAATATATCTAGTTCACAAATTTACAACTTTCTCCATTGCTTTAATTCAAGGTCACTGACAGATAATGTCTTAAATTCCTTTATGGTTTGCTAATTACTACGTAGCTAAAAGTTTACTACCAAAAGGATTCCAAGAAGTTATTCTTAACTGTTTAGTATGTCGGTAGCCTTGACAAAAGCACGAAGGATCCTCGAAAAGAATCGAAGACGGGGGATAAAACTAAATTAAATAATTTCTCAAGTCTTTGACTAAATTATCGGTTTGTGACTCATATCGTGGAGAATTATTCATTTTGAATTAAGAAAGGAGGTGTATCTACATATTGCTGTGCAGCTTAAAAATTGCCAGTAAGTACCCATTTATATTAAATCTAGTTAGAAAAGAGGTTCGTCATTATAGGGTGATACCACGGAGAAAAAATTATGGAGTGAAATCGGACCTTCAAAACAAAACAAAAAACTGCCTGATTTGTAAGAAATTTAAAGCCCCTTTCCTCAACTTAAACATTATTATTAAAACACGAAAGTGACAATATTAGTACTGTGATTTTATTTATTTATTTAGAAGTACAGTCTTTAATTACAAACTCGTTGCCGCGTTGGAGTAGCCGAGCGAACTAAGGCGCCTCGCTGCGGAGCGCGCGGTTGCTCGCCGTCGGAGGTTCGAGTCCTCCCTGGGGCATGCATGTGTGTGTTGTCCTTAGATTAGTTTACCTTAGTTTAAGTAGTTTGTAAGCTACGGACTGATGACCACGCAGTTTGGTCCGATAGATTCACAAACAAAACATTTACTAGTTCATATTTTAAACGTTTTCTTTTCTTTCTTTCTTTTTTTACGTTGTTGTACTTCCGTTACACAATTCTGTTCCAGCTAAGTACTGCTTACACCGTTAAAATTATGATAAGAGTGGTAATGCAAATATGTGATAATAAAAATTATATATTATTAGTAATAATTATAGAATATAAACTGATGTCCGAAATTAAAGCAACAATCGGAAATTATGCCAGGTTGCGTTTCTTTTTCCACAAAACATTGTATACGGGGGATAGTAAAGTAGAAGCAATACGGAAAATACAGAACGGGATCAACTGCATCTTACACAACGGTAAGCAACAAAGTTTGGTTCGTCTTTTTCCAACATGTCAGATTTACACACACACTCGTACAACTGGTGTGACCACCACTGTTCGCAATACAGGCCTCACTCTACTGAACATCCTGGGACGGGTGCCATCAATTTCACGTTGCAGCAATAACGCTCATTCTTCCAGCGGATCTGCTCACAAGTTAACAATACGGGTGTAGATGTAACGTGGCTTACATTCAAAGAAATAATACAGACAGCTGTTGAGAGATTCATACCAAACAAATTAACAAACTAGGGCGATGACCCGTGCTGGCCGCAGTGGCCGAGCGATCTGCGGCGCGCCAGTCGCAGTCTGCACGGCCGCTACGGTCGGGGGTTCGAATCCCCCCTCGTGCACGGATATTTGTGTCGTCTTTAGTATAAGCTAGTTCATAAGTACTTTGTTAGTTTAGGGACTGATGACCCCGCAGTTAAGTTCCTTAAACCTAACCAACATTTTAACATTTTTTTCGATGTCCCGCCGTGGTTAGTTCACTCCTGGAAAAGCAAAGAAAAAAACATGCCAAGTTTAAACAGACGGAAAATTCCCAAGCCTGGCAATCTTTTACTATCACTTGAAATTTAGCTGCAACTTAAATGGGAAAAACTTATAATAGTTTCCACAAAGAAACACTGTCACGTAACATGGTTGAAAATTGCAAGAAATTTCGGTCGTTTGTAAAGTATACAAGCGGTAAAGCACAACCAATACCTTAGCTACGCGATGGAAATGGTGGTGCTATTGAAGACAGTTCTGCGAAAGCAGAAATGCTAAACACAGGATTCCAAAATTCCTTCATCAAAGAAGACGAAGCAAATAGTCCAGAATTCGCATAAATGATAGTTATCAGCATGCGTAATTTAGAAGCAGATATCCCTGGAGTATTAATGCAACTTAAAACACTTAACAGAAGTCAGTCTCCCAGACCAGATTGTATACAAATTAGGTTCCTTCCAGAATATGCTGATGCAATAGCCCCATACGCAGTTAGATTATACAACTGCTTGCTCACTGAAAGATCCGTACCCAAAGGTCACTTCAATATTCAAGGAAGGCAACTTAATTTTAGAACACATACTTTCATCGTATATTGTCAACTATCTCGAAGAAAACAACCTATTAACCCATAGTCATCACGAATTAAGAAAGTATCTTTCTTGTGAAACTCACGTGATGTGGTAAGTGCTATTGATAAGGGATGTCAAATAGAGTCCGTATTTATAGATTTCCGAAAGTATTTTTACACTGTACCTCAAAAGCGTCTCCTAATCAAATTGTATGCTTATGAATATCGTCACAGGTGTTTCGATTGGATTCGTGATTTCCTGTCATCAAGGACACAGTACATTGCAATTTACCGAAAGTCATCGAGTAAAACAGAAGTGATATCTGGCGTTCCATAGGGAAATTTTGTTATGCCCCTACTGTTCCTCATCTTAATAAAAGATTTACGAGACAGTGTGAGCAGCTCTCTTACAATGTTCGCCGTTGATACTGTCATTTATCGGTTAGTAAAGGCATCAGAAGATCAAAAGCAACTGCAAAATGATTTAGCTATCTATATGGTCTAAAAAGTGGGAATTGACCCTTAATAATGATAAGTGTGAAACCTTCCATACAAGCACGAAAAGAAATCAGTTATACTTAATTTACACTATAAATAAGTCAATTCTACAGGCGCTTAATCAACTAATTATATAGGAATAAGAATTATGAACAACTTAAATTGGAAAGAACGCGTAGAAACTATTGCAGGGAAGGTTACGTTTCATTGTCAGAATACTTATAAGCTGCAAACATTCTACAGTCCAGTGCCAGCTGCTGCCAGTGTCACATCGTAAACAGCTCTAAGTATCTTAATTTAATTTGTGTCAAATTGAATTTGCCTGTCTAGTCTAGTCTAGTACTTCTGTTCGAAGAGGTTTATTCCCGCGTACTTGGCAGATTAGCATTCAGTCAGTTAGCAGTCAGTTCAGTGCCAGCTGTTGTCGCTACCCCAACACCCAGTGCGCTAAGTATCATAATTTAATTGCATGAAATTTCGTTGCCAGTTAATTTCTTAATTTTCGTTAGTGTTTCAGTTTTTAAGAGGTTTCTTCTCACCTACTTGACACATTTCGTTTGTGCTACTGCTTAAAGAGTTTATTCTCGCGTATTTTGATAAATACCGTGTGTATGGTTTTAGTCTGCTGCAAGCTACGTCTCATTTTGTCACTTACTTATTTCGTGTTCAGCTTTGTGAAAGCTTAAATTCCCGCGCGTTTGATAACGGTATATTCCACAGATATTCTTGTTTATTTTGGAAACTGCCGGACTGTTTCGTTTTTTTGACAGTGTACTTACCACTGACCACAGTTCAGTCAGCTGCCAGCCGCCTTTATTAAAGTACTAGGCTACTTAAAAGTTGATTATTTAGTTTTCTACTTTCTACAGTTAATTGTATCGATAGGATGGATAGGATGTGTGCCTGCTGTGTGTGGACGCAGGAGGAGTTGGCCGCAGTTCGCGAACAGCTGAGCGTGCTGTTGGCTACGGTCAGCCGTCTTCAGGCTGCTGTCTCGGGGTGCAGCGACGGTGGGGAGTCTGGTGCGTCGATTGGGACACCTCAGGGGTCTCATGCTTCGCTCTCTGTTCCTGCTACCGAGGCATCTTCAGGTGTACCGGACGTGGTTGAGCCGCCCTCTCCGCAAGGGGAGTGGCGGGTTGTACGGCGTTCGAGTCGCTCGAGGCGGAAGACCAATATGGAGGCTGGACGTTCGTCCACGCCCGTTCGTTCTGTGAGTGGACGTGTGGCCACTCCTTCAGCAGGATCCGAGCAGGTGTATGGGGGGAGGGGATTATTAGTTATTGGGAGCTCCAATGTTAGGCGCGTGATGGAGCCCCTTAGGCAGATAGCGTCGCGATCCGGAAAGAAGTCCAACGTGCATTCGGTGTGTCTGCCGGGGGGCCTCATCCGAGATGTGAAGGCGGCCTTACCGGCGGCAATCGAGGGTGCGGGGTGCAGTCGACTGCAAGTCGTGGCTCACGTCGCCACCAATGACGCTTGTCGCTTGGGTTCTGAGCACATCCTCTGGTCCTACGGGCCACTGGCGGAATTAGTGAAGGCTGCTGCCCTCGCACGCAGGGTGCAAGCAGAGCTGTCGATTTGTAGCATTGTTCCCAGTGTTGATCGGCGTCCTTTGGTTTGGAGCCGAGTGGAGGGTCTGAACCAGAGGCTTCTCCAACTCTGTGACAGTCATGGCTACAGATTTCTGGATCTGCGTTATCGGGTGGGGAATTGTAGGGTGCCCCTAGATAGATCAGGGGTGCACTACACTAAGGAAGCGGCTACTCGGGTAGCAGAGTACTTGTGGAGTGCACACGGGTTTTTTTTAGGCTAGGCGCTAACTCTGATGAGCACTCGCCTGTCAGCATTCAAACAGCGAATTAAGGCCATGTTAGGGTCAAATTTCGAATATCAAAATACTAGCCGCGAACTTACAAAGTATTAAAAACAAAGTTCCCTAATTTACCGCACTGCATGGAAATTATTGTGCTCAGATAGTTTTAGGCACCGAAAGCTGGATAAATCATGATGTGGAAAGTTCAGAAATATTTAGCGAGGCGTGGAATGTATATCGGAAAGATAGATAGGATGCAACTGCAGGAGGAGTGTTCATTGCTGTGGACAAAGATATTGTTTCTACTGAAATCGAAGTTGAAAGTAGCTATGAAGTTATCTGGGCACGTATAACAGGTCTAAAAGAAGTAAAGTTAATAGTTGGATGTTTTTACCGGCCCCCAGTGCTGCTGTAGCAGTTTTAGAATCATTCAAAGAAAGTCTACACCAGGTAGTGCGCAGATATCCGGGCCATGTAATATTAGTCGTAGGGGACTTCAACCTTAAGAGTATAGATTGGGACCTCTCTAGTTACATTTCAGGCGGTACAGACAAGCAGTCTTGCGAACTACTTTTGGACACGTTCTCCGAAAAGTGTCTTGAGCAGTTAAACCGGCAACCCACGCGCAATGGTAATATTTTAGACCTTATTAACGATATCTGTGTAGAGACAGGAATTCGTGATCATGATATCGTCATAGCGTCGATTGTGACCAAAGTTCATAAACTAGTCAAGAAGGCTAGGAGCGTGTTTTTGTTGGGAAGAGCCGACAAGCAAATGTTACGATCGCACTTAGAAAATGAATGGGCATCGTTTAATTCCGGGACTATGGATGTAGAGGAATGGTGGACTAAATTTAAGTGCATTGTTAATAAAGGGTTAGAGAAATATGTGCCAGTAAAGACGATTAACGATGGAAAAGATCCACCGTGATATAATAATAATGTTAGAAAGCTGCTGAGAAAGCAAACGCTGTTGCACTCTCGATTCAAAAAAGAACACGCAAATGATGACAGGCAAAAGTTAGTAGAGATTCGTGCGTCTATAAAAAGATCGATGCGTAAAGCATACAATAATTATCACAGCCATACCTTAGCAAAAGATCTTTCCGAGAACCCGAATAAATTCTGGTCCTATGTAAAATCGATAAGCGGGTCAATACCCACTAGTCACTAGTTGATCATTCCGGGGCAGTAATAGAAGAAAGCAAACGGAAAGCTGAAGTTCTAAATTTAACCTTTAAGAAATCTTTCACGCAGGAGGACCGCACAAATATACCATCATTTGATCAACGTACTAATTCCGAAATGGGGGACATAGCAATAGGTATTTCCGGTGTAGAGAAGCAGCTGAGAGAGCTAAATACGAAAAAGTCTGCTGGTCCGGATGGAATACCAGTTCGGTTTTACAAAGAGTATTCTGCGGCATTGGCCCCCTACTTAGCTTGCATTTATCGCGAATCTTTAATTCAGCGCAAAGATCCTAGTGATTGGAAAACAGTGCAGGTGACTCCCGTTTATAAGAAAGGAAAGAGAACTGACACAGACAATTATAGGCCAATATCGTTGACATCAGTTTCATGTAGGATTTTGGAGCATATTCTCAGTTCGAATATAGTAGATTTCCTTAAAACGGAAAAGCTTCTTTCTATGAATCAGCACGGGTATAGGAAACATCGCTCATGTGAAACTCAGCTTGCCCTTTTCTCACATGACATCTTGCGAGCCATGGATGAAGGGCAACAGGCGGATTGTATTTTTCTCGATAAGGCGTTCGACGCGGTGCCACAGTGCAGATTGCTAACGAAGATACGAGCTTATGGAATAGCTTCACAGATTTGTGACTGGTTGGAAGACTTCCTAAGTAATAGAACGCAGTACGTTGTTCTCGACGGCGAGTGTTCATCAGAGACGAGTGTGTCATCAGGCGTGCCGCAGGGGAGTGTGATAGGACCGCTATAATTTTCTATCTTTATGAATGATCTGATGGACAGAGTAAGTAGTAATTTGTGGCTGTTTGCTGATGATGCTGTAGTGTATGTGAGGGTCTCGTCTTTAACTGACTGTAATAGCATGCAGGATGACTTAGACAAAATCTCTAGTTGGTGCGAAGAATGGCAGCTAGCTCTCAATGTAGAAAAATGTAAGGTGATGCACATGAGTAGGAAAAACAATCCCATAATATTCGAATACAGCATTAGTAGTGAGCTACTTGGTGCTGTCGCGTCATTCAAATATCTAGGCGTAACATTGCAGAGCAATATGAAATGGAACGAACATGTAAGGACATTTGTGAGTAAGGCGGACAGCCGACTTCGGTTTATTGGGAGAATTTTGGGAAGATGTACTTCACCTGTAAAGGAGACCGCGTATAAAACGCTTGTACGACCACGTCTTGAGTATTGCTCAGGTGTTTGGGACCCGCAGCAGATCAGTTTAAAGGAAGACATAGAGGCAGTTCAGAGGCGAGCAGCTAGGTTTGTTACTAGTAGGTTCGACCAATGCGCGAGTGTCACGGAAATGCTCCGGCAACTCAATTTGCGATCGCTGGAGGAAAGACTCGTTCTTTTCGTGAATTTATTTTGAGGAAATTTAGAGGGCCGGAATTTGAAGCTGAGTGTAGTACGACCTTGCTGCCGCCTACTTACATTTCGTGTAATGATCACAAAGACAAGATAAGAGAAATTAGGGATCGTATGGAGGCATATAAGCATTCATATTTTCCTCGTTCTATTTGGGAGTGGAATAGGAAAGGAAATGCCTAGTAGTGGTACAGTGTACCCTCCGCCACGCACCTGACGTTGAATTGTGGAGTATGTATGTAGATGTACTAAAGAAACTGCCTACACCACAATTGTGCGTCAGATTTTGTTGTACTGCTGCGCATTGTGGGATTCCCGCCAACTAGGACTGACGGTCGATTTAGAGAATGTTCAGAGAAGGGCATCTCGTATTGTAGTATTGCGATATAAGAGGGAGAGTATCACGGAAATGATGCACGAGTTTGGGTGGAAATCATTAAAAGAAAGGCGTTATTCGTTGCAGCGGAATCTATTTGCGAAATTCCTTTCATCAATTTTCTCTTCCGAATACGAACGTATAATGTTAGCACCCAACTTCATAGGCATACATGATCATCATAATAATATAAGAGGAATCATATCGAAAACGGAAAGATTTCGGTGTTCCCTTTTGCCGCGTGCTATTAGAGAATGGAGCTGTAGGCAAATAGGTAGCACTGATCATCAGAAGAAATACGAGAAATCACAGCCCGAACGGAGAGTTCAAATGTTCTTTCTTCCCGCGCGCTATTCGAGAGTGGAATGGGAGATGAATAGTGTGAAGGTGGTTTGATGAACCCTCTACCATGTATTCGAATGTGACTTGCAGTGTATTTATTAGATTTTAGTGTAGAAATTTCAGACTGTGCCTGGTGGTCCTAACGTGATGTACCTAGAGCATGGCAGACATGCTCTATCGAATTCAAGGAGAGCGAGCAGCCTCTTTCGTTTCCAAGAAAGCATTAGGCACCCGTCTTCTATATCGAGCATTATCGTCCATCAATTCGACGTTTGCGCCCAAGATCTCGTCGTGACAGTCTGGTGAATTACAGACTAAAATACCTTCAATTCGAAATACCTGAACAAACGAAATATGGCAATTGTGGATTTCGGAACAAAAAAATATGTTCAAAAGTTTGTAAATCTATCGGACCAAACTGCGTGCTCATCAGTCCGTAGCTTAGAAACTACTTAAACCTAGGTAAACTAACCTAAGGACAAACACACACACCCATGCCCCAGGGAGGACTCGAACCTCCACGGCGAGCAACCGCGCGCTCCGCAGCGAGACGCTTTAGACCGCTCGGCTACTCCACCGCGGCGATATCGGAACACAGTTCATGTATTGTAGAGACGAATATCTACTTGACAAGAAACGTAATGCAATTTGTAATTTCAGTTCTAGTAACAATGCTTCACTAATAAAAGTATCTTGTTTCTTTATTGCATTGCATTGCATTTAGCGAAACTGACTGTGCGTGTTTTTAGGATAGGTTATAAGAAATACAGAGCAAAATACAACAAACGGGGGAGGGAGGGGGTGGAAGAAATAATTCAAATTTCGACATATATGCGATGCATAGATGTTTGTGCGATTTTAGCGATGAAAATTTCTGGAATAAGTAGCGGCGTGTTTGTGCTCTTGAAGGAATTATTGGTGAATGAAATATTGATGGGTTAATGATTAGTGAATTACAGACTAAAATACATTCAATTCGAAATACCTATACAAACGAACTATGGCAAGAAACGTAATGCAATTTGTAATTTCAATTCTGGTAACAATGCTTCACTCATAAAAGTATCTTGTTTCTTTATTGCATTACTAACTCTGTTTAAAAGGAACGTGAACTGCTCTGGTGATATTCTAAGTTGATTAAAATCACAGTTTCTTTCAGCATGGTCGCTGAGCAACCGAGCTGAGGTCTTTTTTTAATCCAGTCACGAACACAAACACGTTTCCTATTCTCATCTGTTTGACCGCACCGATTCACCCGTATAACTTCATGAAGAGGTGCTCGAAGGGCCAACATAATTCTTGCGCACACCATTAGGGATCCTCCTCGACATCGGTCTCTCTCCACAATGTCTGGGTCCGGAAATAGTGTTCCCTGCTCCCTCAGGATACGAATTCGTACGGAAACATGCTGTAAGGTCAATTTCCAGATACCCTGCAGTACTGCACCACCTACGTACATTTATAGCCAAACAACGGTCCTCTCCTTCTGATGTCAAGCCTGGTCGACTCTGCCCTGACCTTCGGAACACAGTTGCGCTCTCTTTACACTGTCGGCACAGCCGAGAAACCCAGAACGATTGACATGAAGCCGCCTGGCCACACCAGTTTGACACTGTCCGGCTCCCGTTCTTCGTACAGCCCTCCACCGCAGAGAGTCTGGCAGGCATATTCTCTGCGCCGTACTGCACCGTCTTTGCCTCTATACACAGCGATTACTTATGTGGGACTCCCCCGAAAATACTACACCGTTTGATAGGTGCCCTGACGTCACTGGCCGGCCGCGGTGGCCGAGGGGACTGAGGTGCTCCAGTCACGGTCTGCACGGCCACTACGGTCGGGGGCTCGAATCCCCCCTCGGGCATGGATATTTGTGCCGTCCTTAGTGTTAGCTAGTTCGTAAGTAGTTTGTACGTTTAGGGTCTGATGATTCCGTAGTTAAGTCCCATAAGCTATACAAACATATGAACATTTTGACGTCACTGTTGGTGTGGTTTTACGCTGACCTTAGTGCCACCTTCCGTGCGCAATACGATTGTACATCTGTTAAGGCTAGTCTACACGACGACACTAGGTTGCGAAACTCGTTGCACGAAATGAATTGCGCGCAACTGGTTTCGTGTATGTCTGTAGACACGGCACCAATACTATACACTTCAGTTTCGTTGTTTTGTGAGTGCCGTAGTCGCCGTAAAATGAGTTTTGGTAGCTGTGAGAGTTGTGGCGGAGCTATTGCTTCTCTGTGTGAAGTTACTGCATAAGACTAAACGTATAAAGAATAAGAAACGTGTTTGTGTTCGTGACTGGATTAAAAAAAAGACGTCAGCTCGGTTGCTCAGCGACCTTGCTGAAAGAAATTGTGATTTTAATCAACTTAGAATGGTACCAGAGCAGTTCACGTCCCTTTTAAACAGAGTTAGTAATGCAATAAAGAAACAAGATACTTTTATGAGTGAAGCATTGTTACCAGAACTGAAATTACAAATTGCATTACGTTTCTTGCCATAGTTCGTTTGTATAGGTATTTCGAATTGAATGTATTTTAGTCTGTAATTCACTAATCATCAACCCATCAATATTTCATTCACCAATAATTGCTTCAAGAGCACAAACACGCCGCTACTTATTCCAGAAATTTTCATCGCTAAAGTCGCACAAACATCTATGCATCGCATATATGTCGAAATTTGAATTATTTCTTCCGGCCCCCCCCCTCCCCCGTTTGTTGTATTTTGCTCTGTATTTCTTATAACCTATCCTAAAAACACGCACAGTCAGTTTCGCTAAAGGTGGGAGGTGCCGAAACTGTTTACTTTCCCCAACTAGTTGCGTGAACCCCTGCCACGCATGCGCACTGGGCAGTAGCGCAGTTTCATGAAACGTAGTGTCGTCGTGTAAACTAGTATTTACAGTTTGTATGGTCATACCCTAAATTGTACACTAGAAGTGGAATTAGCGGTTTGTTGCTTAAATTTTTGACACCACTGTCTGTATATTACTGGTTAAGACTAAAGCAGTTAAAGTTAAAACAGAAAACCGAATATTAAATAGAAAAAAAATTATAGTAAAAATATTAAACTTGGTTTCATGTCCGAAGTGTAAAGACAGGGAGAAAGTATTAACATGAAAACGACCGGTTCCCTAATTCTTGAACATTGTTAGAATCTCAGGCCGCGGAGCAGTGGCCGAGCGTTCTAAGGAGCGCGCGGATGTTCGCTGTCGGAGGTTCGAGTCCTCCCTCGAGCATGGATGTTTGTGTTTTTCATACCATAAGTTAGTTTAAGTAGTTTGTAACCCTAGGGACTGATGACCAACATAGTTAAGTCCCTTATATTTACGAACATTTGCTTAATTCAGTAAACAAGAACTAGAAAAATCCTCGCTGCGGTGGAGTAGTCGAGCGGTCTAAAGCGTCTCGCTGCGGAACGCGCGGTTGCTCGCCGTGGAGGTTCCAGTCCTCCCTGGGGCATGGGTGTGTGTGTTTGTCCTTAGGTTAGTTTACCTAGGTTTAAGTAGTTTGTAAGCTACGGACTGATGACCACGCAGTTTGGTCCGATAGATTTACAAACATTTGAACATTTTTTGAAAAATCCTCATAAAAGAAATAATCCTCATCAAAGAAGATGGCGTACATCAAAACAGATTTTCCAGTGTTGCAAGCACAGGAAGTGACTGCACGCTAGCATCCTTCCTAAAGAGCCGGACTATTCTCATTCAGTTTACATTGGACAGACATGCAGAAATTACAATACTAGATAGACAAAACACAGAAGAGCACTAAAAAGCAATAGTCATTCTACATTTGCAGAACACCTCATAAGCATGAACCACAAACCAACCGACATTAATATTGATCTAAAGATTCTGACACACAGCAAATGCCTCCCACAAAAATTAACAATCGAAGAGAACTACCACATACAGAAACCTATTATAGAAAGAAAAGAAATAATAAATGAATACATAGCCCTCTACAACGGAACTATATTTTCTTCCCTCACAGAACTGACAGACAATCCATAAAACGCACACACACACACACACACACACACACATACACACTGAAATGAAAGCAACATGATTCAAAAACTCCCGCCCCCACCACAGTCAGCTGTTCTTAACACTACTCCCAGAATTCAACTGCCCACCATCTTGTTTTCATAACATAAACACTGAGTGAATTAAAAGTGCCACAGTGCTTCTTCACGACGTGAAAACACCGCAAATTGACCAAAGCAATTGACAAAAATTGCTATAAACACACAGACTTTTGTTATAGAAACAGTCGCAACAGTAAGATAAACCAAAATACAAAAATGACGTCCTATATTTTCGTAAAAAAAAATCGCGATATTTACAAGCTAACCATTCGCACTACACACTTTTTGGTTTGCAGATGACAAACAGTAAAGAAAACACAGTGATGTTTTGTGAGTTAAAGAACCACAAACACAACTACATCTGGTATTAAGGTAGGCCTAGTATACCTATAAAAATAAGAAATTATTTATATTAGTTTTCACAATTATCTGTAGTTTTTATACTTAATGTACAAAAAGTAACAATCATTTCATTGTTTATTTGACAGACAGTATACAATAAATAACCCACCGATGATGCTGCAACGCCAGTGAAACATGTTTGGGTGAAACTAAAACCAACTTTGTTTGCTCAAGGCGGACCATACCTAAATAGCAAATTTATTCTCACACAGCTTGTAGCAAAACTCACGCGCAAATGGAGACATGATGATGACCGTGGCTCTACTAATTTCAATGAACTGTGACTAACGCAATATATTATCGTAGTGCATTTATTACTATCAAAACACGACGCCACCAGGCTATTTATTGGTTTCAACCTATCATTAGTCCGTCTCCACTTCTATCCTCCGTCCTCCAACTCGCCCCCTCTCTCTGTTTAGTCCTCTCCCTGTATCTACGTCTTCTTTTCCTTTTCCCTTTATCCATCCCCCATGTGCCTCTCCATCTTCTCCTCCCCCACGCCTCTCTGTCTGTGTCCTCCAACCCGCTAACTGTGAAAAATTACCTCTGCCTGCCAAATTTAATAGTGATCTGTCAAACGGTGTCAAGTCTATTGCGAAATACCGTGCGCCGTGCATCACACGGTGGCTCACGGAGGGTGGCCTACGTGCTAATCAAAGGTATAAGCTACATTCATTCCAAATCTAATTCACATCCGTCCAGCTATTTCAGCGCGAAGGAGTGACAAACATGTCAACAAACTTTAGCAATTATTATTGTATACTTTGTGAAAGGATTTATCAGCCATATGGAACCTGTAGGTTATGGATCTAATAATAATAATGACTATTAATGTAGTAGCATATCTGTTGTTCCGATTCAATGTCCAAGGTCCTCACTGAGCAAGTAGGGAGGAAAGAGGAGACGCAACAATATCGTCAACAATCCAGGAATCTCACGACTCAGGTAACAGAACATTGTAAGCGTAGCGAAGTTACCAGTGATAGAGAAGACGAAGAGAAGGGGTCTCGGTTCGGCGTAACTAGTATAATAGGCACAATTGCTTTTCCTGGCATTATCCAGTGTCTTAATGGCCTCAGATTGTTAAACTGGATTTGGTATTGTTAATGGCTAAGGCTGGGCTCATGGCCTTCTCGCCACCACCGCTTGTCTGCACACTATGAGCGAAATTTTTGTACCACATTAGCCTTCCTCTAACGTTATCTCCAGCGAAAGTATGAAGAAGTACTCCTAACTTTTTAAAAGTGAAAGTAAGGTGGAACAGCAATAGAGGAAACGTGGAGATATGGAATATTGTTTTGTTTCATGTAAATAATTCCCAAGATCATTATAAAAATAAACGTTTTATCATATATTTATAGTTAATTTATTTGCTTTAATTACTTTACAAATTTACTTAATTCGGAAGTAAAATGTGTAATTGCCAGACAACTAGAGAAGATAAATTGTAGGGTTCATGGAATAGGGACGGGGTATGCAATAACATAAATAGTTTTGTGTCCCAGCCTCGTCGCCGCTTTTGTGTCTCTTTTCCGTCGGAGGTGTCGGTGGCCGAGTGGAATGAGACCGACACGGGAATAAAGGTAGCACGCTTGTGCAGGTACGGAGGGGAGCAGCCAGTGGGACAGCAGAAACTAGAAACACTAGAGTAAATTAGAACGAGATATATATTGCACAGAATTTATACAATACTTAACTTTTACATAGCTCAGTACAGCAGAATGCTGATACATAGTTGAGCTAGAGGCCTGCCTAGTGCCTGTCCAATAGCCAAGTCGTCACTATTGCCTATCTGAATACGGAGTGTTAACTGGTTCCTATCTCAGTCCCAAGTGAGCGATGTTGTTCAGTGGTGGCCACGAGCGGAGTTGTAACAGAGGGCGCTCGTGGCTGACGTCGTAAGAACGCCGCGCCGTGCGTGCATGGCGGCGCGCGGCGAAAGTAGGTGGCGCGCACTTTGTACTTGTGCGACACCACAAATAGTAACCAATGAAGTGGTTTTTTTTTTGTGTCCCAGCCTCGTCGCCGCTTTTGTGTCTCGTTCCGTTGTAGGTGTCGGTGGCCGAGTGGAATGAGACCGACACAGAAATAAATATAGCACGCTGGTGCAGGTACGGAGGGGAGCAGCCAGAACTAGAAACACTAGAGTAAATTAGAATGAGATATATATTGCACAGAATTTATACAATACTTAACTTTTACATAGTACTGCAGAATGTTGATACATAGTTGAGCTAGAGTCCTGCCTAGTGCCTAACTGATAGCCAAGTCTTCACTGGTGCCTATCGGATTCCGAAGTCTTTACTGGTTCCTAACTCAGTCCCAAGTGAACGATGTCGTTCACTGGTGGCCACGAGCGGAGTTGCCGCAGAGGGCGATCGTGGCTGTCGTCGTAAGAACGCCGCGCCGTGCGTGCATGGCGGCGCGCGGCGAAAGTAGGTGGCACGCACTTTGGACTTGTGCGACACCACACCCCTTCCCCCCCAAACCGCCGCGCCGTCGTGGCGTAGGGCTGAGGGCCACGGCGACGGCACTGGGAGGAGGGCCTGGGCGGGGGCGTTACTGGTGGGACGGGCGTCGTAGCTGAGGCTGGGATCGAGACGCCGTCCGCGCCCCGGCATCCGCCTTGCGATCCTCCAGGAAACCCGGCGAAACCTGAGGAAGGGCGCACATCCCCACCCAGAGGGAGCAGGTCATCTTCTGAGGTGCGTGGCCCAAGCTGGGGGGGGGGGGGGCGCACGGTCCCGGAGTCCCTCTCGGTGACGCTGTCATCTGTGGCGGCGACGGAGGCGGAGGGGCCGACTGCGTAGGAGGCGCGTCGACATCCATCGGGAGCTCGTAGCCCGGGGAAGCTGGGCCCGGCGGCGAGCGATGTGGCTGTGCTCCCTGGCGGTGAACTGGGTCTGGAATCAAGAAACCGGAGACAGGATCGCCTGTGCAAGCGCAATTGGTTTGCGTGGCGCCGCAGCTCCGACCCTGTGGAAGAACGTACAACATACATATTGCGACCGAGCACGCGCTGAATGGTGCCTGGCAACCATGTCTTCTTCATACCAGCAAACACCCTGTACAGCACCGGCGTAGAAACCTGAAAACGCGTAGAGCCATACGAACCGACTCGGTGCGTGGGAGGCTGCAACAGGTGAAGGAGAGTGCGGTGACGGCGGCCGTGTAGCAGCTCGGCAGGAGACGGGCCGTCACGTGGCATGTATCGATACGTAGACAGGAAAATTTGAAGAGCTTGCTGCCTGGAGTGCTGACCTTTCATCTTCTCCATGTGAGACTTGAATGTTCGAACGAAACGTTCTGCTTCACCATTGGACTGAGGGTGAAAAGGTGCAGTGGTAATATGCTGAATGCCATTCACAGGACAAAACTGTTGAAATTCCGCACTAACAAACTGAGGTCCATTGTCACTGACGATAGTTTCAGGCAAGCCGTCGGTGCAAAACACTGATGTTAAGGCACTGATTGTACTAGAAGCCGTCGTTGAGTTCATGGCAATCACAAAAGGAAACTTGCTGAAAGCGTCTTCAACACAACGTAGACCTGCTGCAGTCAAAACTTTGAAAAGGCACTCCAGGTTTGCTAAATGTTCTTCAACTGTACGTCCGGATACCACAATATCATCTAAGTAGTTCGAGCAACACGGTACAGAAACTGTCAGCTGTTCCAAGAAACGCTGAAAAATAGCGGGGGCGGAAGAACTGCCAAAGGGTAGGCGTTGAAATTGAAAAAGGCCCATGTGAGTATTAATGACGAAAAACTTTTATGACTCGTCATCAAGTGGAATCTGTAAGTATGCCTCTGCTAAATCAATCTTGGAAAAGAAGCGAGACTGTCCTAATTTGTCCATTAGTTCGTCAGTTCTGGGCAGGGGATAAGTGTCTACAATTGTTTGACTGTTCACCGTTGATTTGAAGTCCACACAGAGACTAAGTTATCCTGTCGGTTTGGTTAGCATTACTAAAGGCGAGGCCCACTGACTCGCAGAAACAGAAGAAATCACCCCACTATCCTGCCGACGTTTAAGTTCTTTAGCAACTTTATCACGAATTGCGACAGGCACTGGTCTAGCGTTATGAAATTTTGGTACTGCAGATTCTTTTAAAGTTACATGTGCCACGAAGTCTTTTGCACAACCTAGTTCCGGCGAAAACAAGTCACTATATTTTTCACACAATGCATTGATTTTGTCCTGAGGCACTACTGACGAAATTTGAAGCACATCTCTTTGAATTGATAAACCAAACAAGTCAAAAGCATCTAGTCCAAAAATGTTCTGTGTCGATTTGGCCTGAAGAAATACAAAAGCAACTGTTTTTGTTACACCTTGAAAAAAGGCGGGCAGGCTACACGTTCCTAGTAAGGGAATATTTTGACCTGTATAAGCTGTTAACACTTGCTGTGACGGCGACAATTTTGGCGAACCCAGAAGTTCATAAGTATCTTTATTTATTAATGTGACAGCGGAACCAGTATCAAGCTGAAATTGCACCGTCTTATTTTCTATGGAGAGAGTCACAAACAGTTTTTGCTTGCGGCGCTCGACAGGTGCGCGAATGTGGGCAACGTCTGCTACGGTTTGTTTACTGCGCTTGCGCGGGCCGCGTAGTGAAGTAATCGGCGCAGACTCGGCACGCAGCGGATTAACAACACTGTCACTAGATGGCACTACCGCCGGATCGGCGTCCGCGCAAGCATGCGAAGCTACTCCAGATGTACTAACTACTGCACTACACTTTTGAGTAGCTACTTGATGTCTACTGTCACTAGCTACACAGTACTGGGCACTATTACAAGGAGCAGTTGCAGAAGGCACTATTTTCACTACAGGAATGCACTGTTCATAGTCATTTTGCTTGTCCCGAACCCTTTTCCGTTGTACTGTTTTACGCGCTCGTCGGCGCTTGCTACGTGGTGCACTATATAGTTTTGCCATAGGCGCGGAACAACTTTCTTGCAATTGAGATCCAAGGAAAGCACTGTTCAATTCCACAGCCCGTATAACATTTACAGAATGAACTGTTCTCGCACTCTGCGAAGCACTGTTTCTAACGGTACCGTTCTTTGAGTTTTTAATTTGCATACACACAGACTGTACATGTCCTGATTTGCCACATTGATAACAGGTTGCGTTGCGACTAGGGCAATGAACACGCTTGTGGCGAGACACACACTGGGGGCAAGATTTACGTACATTTTTCTGAAATGAGCGTTGGCACCCGTTATTCAAATCACTGTTTCTAACACGACGGGGCGACCTTTGTGTCGCACTTTTACACTGGCTACTGTTCACTGTCTGTTCAGCACGGCCTGTACTATTGTAAGAATCACTAGGGTTACACTGAGAATTACGGCTAGGAAAGCGTCCGTTGCGGCGCACTGAATTTACACTGTGGCTTTGCATTTCTACATCTTCTAAGTCAAAAGTATCATGCGCTTCTATAAGCTGCAGTACACTTTCTAATGAAGGGTCTGACTGTTTTAGAATTGCTGCCCTAATTCTGGGGTCTTGAATGTTCTGCGTAATCGCATCCCTCAACATCACGTCACTATACGTAAGTCCACAAGAGCAAGTAAATTTACATTTGCGGGTTAAGCCCTTCAATTTCGTAATCCACTCTTGGTGTGACTGCTGCGGTAATTTTTTAAGTCTGAAAAATCGGTACCGTGTCGCAGCTACGAGAACTTTTCTCTCATAATGAGCGTTTAGTGCCTCTACTATTTGTTCAAAGTCTACATCTCGAGGAGATACGTCGGGGAAAAGTTTTTTCAGTAACACGAAGGTGTTGGTGCCCACCACAGATAATAGCAGACGCTTCACTTTCTGACCTGTAATTTGATGAGCCGCGACGAGTTCTTGAAACTGTGCGAAGTAGTCGCTCCATTCTTCCTCACGTTCGTTGTACTGGCGAAACGTAGGAAGCGTTGCGGCGGCAGATGTGGGCTGCTGAAGCGGCGGCTGTTGTTGTTGGTTAGCTGCTTGCGCTGTGAGCTGGGCCACAGCCTGCAGGAGTTGTGTTATTTGCGCCGTCTGTAACTGAATAATTTCCATTAAGTTTGGGTTCGGGGTAGTGGCCATTCTGACCGATTAGGCGCCGCGCATACAAGTAAATTATAACAAAACACAAATGCAATATGAAAGAGGACGCGCTGCAACAAAAAAGTCCACAAAATACGTAACAGAATATGTTCCCCCAAAAATCTTATAATAAGGGTGGGTGGGCGGGAGCAATTTCTGCGTGCTCCGACTACTGCTGTCTGGCTGCTGCAAGCGGGATGGTCCAAGGTTCTATCACTCCTCGTCGCCACTTTTGTGTCCCAGCCTCGTCGCCGCTTTTGTGTCTCGTTCCGTTGTAGGTGTCGGTGGCCGAGTGGAATGAGACCGACACAGAAATAAAGATAGCACGCTGGTGCAGGTACGGAGGGGAGCAGCCAGAACTAGAAACACTAGAGTAAATTAGAATGAGATATATATTGCACAGAATTTATACAATACTTAACTTTTACATAGTACTGCAGAATGTTGATACATAGTTGAGGTAGAGTCCTGCCTAGTGCCTAACTGATAGCCAAGTCTTCACTGGTGCCTATCGGATTCCGAAGTCTTTACTGGTTCCTAACTCAGTCCCAAGTGAACGATGTCGTTCACTGGTGGCCATGAGCGGAGTTGCCGCAGAGGGCGCTCGTGGCTGTCGTCGTAAGAACGCCGCGCCGTGCGTGCATGGCGGCGCGCGGCGAAAGTAGGAGGCGCACACTTTGGACTTGTGCGACACCACAGTTTTACAAGCATAAATGTCACAGGAACTGACCTTTGTCGTTGGAAAATTTTGTCCCACAAAATATTCATTCAATATCTTCACTTCCTGGTTCGGAGTGCATTCGACAATCCTCTTCACCACTGGAGTCTTGCAGCACCATTATGTCTGAATCATTGAAGTGTCTTTAGATGTAGGTAGGCGTTTGAGTGAGTATTCAACGTAATTTACTGTGACGTGCCACATAAATCCATCTGGTTTTTGAAGGATATGCACAAGTACATGTAATAACAATCAGTTTAATCAATTTAAAATAATTACATTTGTAAGATGCAACTTTCATACGAGTGAACGGCAGTGAAAAATGTTCCGTGTTCAATTTAAAATAATTACATTTATAAAATGCAACTTTCATACGAGTGAACGGCAGTGCAAAATGTTCCTTTTTATCGGCACTCACTCGTATTATTTATAGATGACGGATCAGTTCAGCGATTAAATGCGCGCCGGCCGCGGTGGCCGAGGGGACTGAGGCGCTACAGTCACGGTCGGCACGGCCACTACGGTCGGGGGTTGGATATTTGTGCCGTCCTAGTTCGTAAGTAGTTCATAAGTAGTTTGTAAGTTTAGGGACTGATGACCCCGTAGTTAAGTCCCAGAAGCTGTACAAACATTTGAACATTTGATCAAATGCGTGTTTTAAGTGCCGATTACTGGTACACTTACCCTAAGATTCAACGTGTCATTTTGTAATACTGTCATCATTAATAATAGCAGCACATCTATGGTACCTCCATCAAGGCTCAGAACGTAAAAGACAACTATGTTTTTTTTTTTTTTTTTTTTTTTTTTTTTTTTTCCTTTAAGTCGTAACAACACTCTTTCGGCCCACTTTGGGTTAGGGTAGTAACACTAAAAGTGGGCCTTTGTGATCGCCTTTTGTTAGCTCGAAATGTAAATGAAAATAGTGGCTTAACCGTTCATCTGTGAGGAAAACTGAATAAACTTGTTGTAAGAGTGATTTGACACTGTCACTCAATTTTACGTAAACCAGTACAGGCAAAGAAAACAAACTTTGAAAAGAGAACAAATTACCATGGCAAGACAGGTGATGATATTTTAACGGAAAAAGGTAATGAAAATATGATAGAGATATTAAAATAAGAGTTTAAAGAGGTGAAAGTTTAAACGAAGAGTATGTTTGTCAAAGCTAAACGCAAAAGTCAAACAATTTTAGGTGTTTGTTGAAATACACTTATAGAGAAAAATCGCACTGACATGTTTTGTGACCCACTTTAGATTTGTAGTTTCATATGTTTTTGCAAACATTTTCGACCAAAATAATAATCTATATAATAAAAAAATTAATTAATATGAGTGTTTGAAACCCTTTCAGGAAAAAAAAATTGAGGTAGTGTCGGGTTGTAGAAGTTTCTCCTCTACAAATTCGATTATTCAATTTTCGCGTCAGATGAATAGTATTCCGTTATTTTAATTTAAATTTCGAGTAGTCAAAAGACGATCGCAAAGGCCCACTTTTAGTGTTACTACCGTAACCTAAAGTGAGCCAATATTATATGTTAAGTGCATAGATATTATCACAATAGTAGAGTGGTAATCGTATCGTCCAGAATATTTTATTATTCATATTTTAATTATTCTTGTCCGAAATGTTTTCAAAAATTAATAAAACTACAGAAAACCTAAAGTGGTCGGTTAAACATGGCAGTTCGACTATATTTACTGGTTAGACTTTTTGTGCCAAGTGCTCCCTGTGCTGCACGTCTTTTCTGAGACAAGTGACTCAGTCGCTGTCTCAACAGCTCGTGCTGCGGGCCTGCCCACGCAATCGGAGCCCATACTACCTCTCATTTGCTTATAACGAAATCCTCATTAAAGTTTTGGCGCGGCGCAGTCTTCCGTCGGCCAAAGACCTGCAGTGGATGCATCAGACCACCAACATGATTCGTTCCACTACAGATAGTACTACTACGCGCACTAGTTTCATGCTCCGGCATCTCCTCGTGGCGTCCTAGCTCAACAGTAAGTTGGACAGGTCTTAACCCTCAACGTCCATCAATTCCGGCAATGAAGTCGCGATCGTTGAACAAATTTCTGTTGGGCGGGAACTTTCCCGTGACCTTAAACCCATTGACGGTGATTTCACCAGTCTTAGCTTTCAGAAAAGCAGAATCTACAACCATTAAAAACATTACTCTTTGAAACATCTATGTATGACTTTCATACTTCCGTGAATAAAAAAAAATCTTCTAATGTTTGTAAACTTATTGGACCAAACTGATATGGTAATCGGTCCATAGATTTATAAACTACTTAAAGTAACTCACACTAACGACAACACGCACAACCATGCTAGAGGGGGGACTCGAACCTCCGGCGTGAGCGGCCGCCCAGCCCGTAGCATGACGCATTAGACCACGCGGCTACTCCCGCGGTGCTTCAGTGAATCGTTTGAAGTACATATAACAGCTTTGAACACCAAAAAGACGTTTTAAAGTGCCATCATAGCATGAAATGGGTGTTTTTAAATACTCGTGTGCCAAACCAGCATATTACTTGTTCCCATATGTAAGCTGTTTTTCTCGCATTTGGGGACTTAATATTTTACAACCATCAAAAATAAATATATTAGCTAAAAATCAAGTTAGACTTCAGTTATTAAATTGTAACGTAAGACACTTCTAAACAGTTTTTGCATTTCAGTATATCGTATGCTTGCGGTATGAACTTTCACAATTAAACAGCTGACCTAAACGATAAGCAGCTATATTGTGACTTAAAGACAGCTCTCAGCAGTTATTTACGACTACTACCAGCAGATTGCAGCACGACCTGGACAGTTTACCTTGAATTTCACATCCTCCTACAGCGAGCTTCCCGACGAAGTGATAACACACGGTGTGAACTATGTCGATAATCCTATGGCAGGAGTCGCCAAGTGTGAACTATGTCGTTTGTCATGAATTAATATATATATATATATATATATATATATATATATATATATATATATATATATATATATATATATATATAACAGCAATTAATTATCTTGGGTCGCCACCATATTTCTCCAAAATTTGGAGTGTTAAAATGTTACTGATGTGATCATAGATATTTTCAAACATATAATAAATATTCCTACTCTATTGCAATGTATCAGTTGTACCAAACAAAAAAAATGTACTTGAAAAATTATTGGTACTAGTGGAATTTAACTATTCTGTTTCCCCTCCAAAACAGTGAAAAAGGAATCATCTTAAATGAAAGACGATCTGCTCAAAATCAATTTATAATAATTAAACATGAAAAATAAATCAGATGACATTTCCTGCCATGTAAAAATGATAATGGTATTCAAACAATTTTTTATAAATGTTAAAATATTGAGACACAAAAATGACTGGCTGAGTCAAAGGTCGGAGGTTTTGCAAAACGGAATGCTATTAGATTGGCTACCCAGGGGCTTGAAATTATCGTTAGCCCTAAGCTCCCCAGAGTAAATAGGCAGATCTCAGAAGAATAAAATAAAGGACAGAATCCAACAAGTCTGATTCACATAACCCCCCAGAAAGTGCGTCGCCTTACCCACACAGATGATCATTGACGGCAGCGTCTCAGGCTCGCAGGGAGCAGGCGGTGGGAGCGGATGAGCTGAAATTTTTAACCGACCTTAACTGCTTCGACCTGTTAAGCAGGGTCGACATGTAATTTAACACAGCATCACTAGCGTCTGTGTCGCTAGGCAGTTGCTGTGCGATTCTATCACGCTAGTAGACTAATCAATATTTTGCATAGGTGGCACAAAGGCCACTTGGCACAAATCGATCAGTCACTTGCGTAATAAGATCTGTAAAAAAAAAAAAAACAGTGCCCGATTCGCAAAGGCGCGAATGCTCAAATACAGACTTCTAGCAAAATGAAAACTAAACTGTGGCCGCTCACAGCGTAACCACCGGACAATGTAACGTTCGTGAAGTAAACACAAGTTCTACAAGGTCCGAATGTTTGGAATCAAACACAAGTCTAGTCAGAGGACCGTTTAAGACGATGTCCTCCCCGCGAATCTAAACGGAGTATTGCATGTCTCCTGGGGTCCGTACACTTCGGACGCTCAAACAGGAATCTCCCGAGGTCCGTACACTTCGAACGCTCACACAGGAGTCTTCGTGCCTCCTCGGGCTCTGCCGCAGCTCACGGCAAGTGACGGGCGGCCACACCCACGCGCAAAAGACGCACCAATCTCTGCTAACGGCTAATAGTCAGACCAATCGGATGTTGTAGCGCCGTTGACAAATTGTTTAGCTGTCATACTAATATAATTTGCCGAATCAGGACGCGTTCTCTGCGGCTGCCAAGAGGCTCCGCCCACGCCACCAAAGCTTCCCGCAGATTTCACCTTTCCCATGGTGAGTACCCTGCAAGGAATTTCAGCTTGCTCCTAGTTTCGGTCACAAGACCTAAAAATGTTAAGGTTGTGCTATATATACAGCCGCTGGAGCCAAAGCCCTGGGGTGCCAGACGGGCAGAAAGCTTTCCTCACAACCTAACCATTCGTCACACTAACTATGTTCAAACTCTGCTGCCTTCAATGAAGTTTTTAGATAACGCCTAAGGGCAATACGTCTCCATAAATAGCCCGGGGCCCAGAGCACTCTGCTATTGTTTGTATCCGGCAAATTTCTCTCTTGCAGAATGGCAGAATGACTTAAAAGGCAGTTCTCGCTATCGCCCACCGTAAACCGCGGTCCAGAATTGTGTAAAGCGTCCCACTCACTTGAAAAAATTCTGCCAGGAATACTCCGCCCCCCGGACGTAGCGTCGGCGCCGAGCAGGTCAAGCCAGCCCCTCTCGTCCTTCCCCGAAGGCGAGCGAAAGTTGGAGGGAGGGGGAGACCTCCAAGAGCGTCACTGCTCTGCACGGCTTGACCGTACCCAACACGGAAAACTACTCTTTAGCAGCCAAGCTGTGCCAATAAACATTAAAATCCCGAAATTTTCACACAAACATAGAATGTACTACAATCCGTGGAGCCCATCACGCCTGATGTGTCCCCAAAAGCACAGATATCAAAATAAATAAAGATCTACAGAGAAAAATATTACATATTTCAATAATTAGCGTAAAGAGAAAGATACAGTAACACAAGGTTGGTATGAAAAATAGACTAATTACAGCCCCCGTCTCACAACGGGCCTCACATTCGGGAGGACGGCGGTTTAAGCCTGCCTTCAGACATCATGATTTAGGTTTTCCCTTATTTGAAACACTGTTCAAATGTTTGTAAATTTAAGGGACTTACCTGCTCCCGCAGCGGATTAGCCACGCGTACTGGAGCGCCGTGTTGCGGTGCGCGCGACCGTCCACCGTCGGGGGATCGATTCCCCCCTTGGGCATGGATGTTTGTGTTGTCCTTAGTTTAGTGTACCTTAGATTAACAAGTTTGTCAGCTAGGAACTAACAAACAAGCTGTTGAGTCCCATAGATTTAATTAAAAAGAAATTACCTGCTGCGGTTATCAATCTCTAAGCTTACAAACTACTTCAACTAACATATGCACAGGACAAAAAACACACCCATACCCGAGGGCAGGATCGTACATGGCCCCTTGGAGCGCTCGGCTACTGCACCGTGAGACGTGATTTCCTTTAATCACTCTACATCTACGTCTACATCTACATGGGATACTCTGCAAATCACATTGAAGTGCCTGGCAGAGGGTTCATCAAACCACCTTTATACTATTTATCTCCCATTCCATTCTCGAACAGCGCACGGGAAGAAAGAACACCTGAATCTTTCCGTTCGAGCTCTGATCTCTGGTATTTTATTCTGATGTAAGTGGGTGTCAACATATATTTTCGCATTCGGAGAAGAATGCTGGCGATTGGAGTTTCGTAAGTAGTCCACGCCGCAGCGATAAGCGTCGTTGTTGTAACGATTCCCATCTCAGATCCTGTATCATTTCCGTAATGCTGTCTCCCCTGTATCGTGACATTACGAAACGAGCTGCCCTACTTCGGACTCTTTCGATGTTCTCCGTCAAACTCACCTGATAAGGATCCCACACTGGCCAGCAATACTCCAAAAATGGACGAATAAGTGTAGTGTATGCAGTTTCTTTTGTAGTTCTGTTGCATCTTTTAAGGGTTCTGTCAATAAAACGCAGTCTCTGGTTCGCCTTTCCCACGACATTATCTATATGTCCTTTCCAGTTAAAGTCATAAGTAATAATAATTACAAGGTATTTAGTGGAGTTTACGGCCTTCACATTTGATTGGTTTATCTTGTAAACAAAGTTTAACGGATTTCTTTTGGTACTCATGTGGACGACTTCACACTTCTCATTATTTAGAGTCAATTGCCAATTTTTACACTATACTGATATCTTATTCAGATCGTTCTGCAGTTGGTTTTGATCTTCAGATGATTTTACTAGACGGTAAATGACGGCGTCATCTGCGAACAATCTAAGAGAGATACTTAGATTTTCCCCTAAATCGTTTATGTAAATAAGGAACACAGAGGACCAATAACACTACCATGTGGAACGCCCGATATCAACTGTGTTTTAGTCGATGCCTTACCATCGATTACTGTGAATTGTGTCCTCTCTGAAAGGAAATCCCCTGTCCAATCGCAAATTTAGGGCGATATACCATAACCACGCAATTTCCTTAAAAGGGCAAATGCCGCGATGGTTCCTTTCAAAGGACACGGACCATATTTTCCCATCCCACCAAACGCAACGTGGACGTCCCCCTCCCCCCCCCCCCGTAATGAGCACGTTATCAACGGAACGTTAATTCTTCATCTTCCTTCTTTCCTTTTTATATCCTCCTCCTACTGCATTTATACCTTCTTTCCTTTACCAGCCCGGTATTGACCTAGTCGAATTTGGGACACAGCATAAAGACCACATTGAGGGTCGCTGGCACGCTCAGTCGCTGTTATCGTTAATCCACAGGCGCGCCTACACGCATTCGGGAAGAGGTGTGCTAACGCACGGGCCCACAAGGGGCATCTCATTTCACAAAATCCACTTTGCGTCTGACCTGGATCAGGCGGCAACGTGAGCGCCGTCTATTCAGCAGAGGTGAAGCCGGAGCTTAAAATTTGGAACTAAGCCCACCAGCCTTAACCTGTGACTTGTTTTTACAAGATTACACCGGGAGGTAACAAATGCAGCGACGTCAGTCGTGGATCTAGTGCACACCTGTATCTGCATACAGATGCGTACTACGTAAACCACTGTTAACTTGCACGGTTTAGGATACTTAGGATGGCAGGACATAAAGGGTGTCTAGCGGTGGAGTCCCTGATTTCAAAATGAAATACCTCGAAATCAAAGATCTATCGACGAATGCATTATACAGCATTGTTATAGGGAAAGCTGTAAGAACGTTATAAATAAGTTGAAAGAAGTTCGAAAATCTGATAATGAATGGCGCTGTATCAGTATAGCCTAACATACCAGTTTCGACGCCGCGCGGGAGTAGCCGAGCGGTCCGGAGCGCCACGTTGCGGATCGCGCGGCCTCCCGCGTTGGATGTTCGAATCCTCCTTTGGGCATGAATTTTTGTGTTATCTTTAGGATAAGTTAGATCATAAGTAGTTTGTAAGTTTAGGGACTGAGGACCCCACAATTAAGTCCCATAAGCTTTACAAACATTTGATCCAGTCGCGTCACTCGAGTGAATATTGTTACCGACCGCGGTGGGTCACTACTGACTTTGCGGTATCTTGTGCATTGCAAGTCGTGTTATTCGTAGCTTAAATTCATTTTCATGTTGCTTTTTTCGGTACCGGGAACATTTGTAACGCAATCAAATGCAGCAACAACCAGAACAAGATACCTTATTTGTCGTTTTTCAAATTTCCAAATGATCCTGAGAGGTATGGAACAATCATATTGCCGAAATGTATTCGTTATGATTCTCCTAAAAATTATTTAAATTTAAATATAATACTGATGTTTCATCTCTTTAGGAGTAGGAAGTACCTACATAGAGTATATAGAAAACCGATACTGCAGTTTGGATCTGCAAAGGTACAGAAAAAGAACTGCGCAATTTAACCTACACTTTAAGATTCTTGAGAATGTACTACAAAACTCTAACATCTTATATTTTAGGAAAATAATTGAAAGTTAGGAAAATAAGACGATAAGCATCTAGAAAATTGTGCGGAGGGGGACAGATAAATACGCAAAAGGTGAAGAAAATATTAACACCATAATCAAATCTCGGCATCAGTGGACATTCTCGCCCTTTTTTCGGAATTATGCAGGTAAACGTAAATAGGACAGTTGGTAAACTTTCAACTGTAATAAATGTTTCAACTAAGTTTTTTGTAGCGTCGTTATTCGCCACAACGCCGGCGCCTTATACAAGTAGCCGTATGCGACCATCATGATGCTGCAAACAGAACCTGGACTCATCCGAAAACATGAGGTTTTGCCATTCGTGCATTCAGTTTCGTCGTTGTGTACACCATCGCAGGCGCTCCTGTCTGTGATGCAGCGTCAAGGGTAACCGCAGCCATGGTCTCCTAGCTTATAGTCCATGCTGCTGCAAACGTTGTCAAACTGTTCGTGCAGATGGTTGTTGTCTTGCAAACGTCCCCATCTGTTGACTCAGTGGTTGAGACGTGGCTGCACGATCCTTTACAGCCATGCGGATAAGATGCCTTTCATCTCTACTGCTAGTGATATGAGGCCGTTGGGATCCAGCACGGCGTTCCGTATTGCCCCCCTGAACCCACCGATTTCATATTCTGCTAACAGTCATTGGATCGTGACCAACGCGAGCAGCAATGTCGCGATACGATAAACCACAATCGCGATAGGCTATAATTCGACCTTTATTAAAGTCGGAAACGTGATGGTACGCACTTCTCCTCCTTACACGAGGCATCACGACAACGTTTCAGGAGGCAACGCCGGTCAACTGCTGTTTGTGTATCAGAAATCGGTTGGAAACTTCCATCATGTTAGCACGTTGTAGGTGACGCTACCGGCGCTAACCTTGTGTGAATGCTCTGAAAAGCTAATCAATTGCATATCACAGAATCTTCTTCCTGTCTTCCGTCTGTAGCACGTCATCTTCGTGGTGTAGCAATTTTAATGGCCGGGAGTGTATTTTTATTACTTTTATTGGCCATTTTGATGCCCATACGGGCAGGCTGGCAGGAGCGTGACGCACCGCTCTTCAGCCGAGCGTACATTAGTTTTCGACAATTGGTATAATGCTTATAGAAAAGGAGTGAATAAATGCAGATTTTTAAAATACAAGGAGATAAAACAGGTGAATAAAAGTACATGAAATTGGCGATTTTAAAAACACACCTTCAGAGATGAAATTGCCACGGCGAGATACAAAAATATTCTTATCGGCACGTATTTCTGCTTCAGTATGATCGTCCAATATTATACTAACGCCCTAGAGTCTAAAATAAAAGATTCGTATACTAAATTATCTAGAAAAAGTTTGGAAAAAATAATGTGTCATTCGTACGATGTTGTATATGTCGTTAACAAACGGCTTCCTTGCTCACCGCTTGGAGCGCTAGTGTCGTTCCAAGTGTCGGATGGTAACAGATTTACACGATTTGAATGTTAGACTGTGTTATAACCGTGCATAGTGAAACTTATCCGTCGCACATCGTCATTACAGCCACATAATTATCTATTCGAAATGCTCGCTGCCCGCAGTACGGAGACGGTGCAAACGAACAATAAAATTTTCCATCACGTCCTGTAGTGTCTCAATGAAAATGCAGTCGGATGCCTCGCAGATCGGCCATTCAACCTCGTCAAGCATCGTGGGAAGGTTCGAGTAGACAGTGTGTTACAATATTCTTCACAATAATTAGTCACAAGGAGTTAGATCGGGTGAAAAAGGAGTTCACTCCATCATTGTGCCAGTAAATTTGCTACAATACAAGAAAATAAACACGTGTTCGGTGCGATGTTGTCTGCCACTATGTTGTATGAACCACTCGGTGGCTGGTCCATCCTACACGCTACCCGTGTGGCGACAAATTGTTTCAAAATTGCAATGTAACTTCGCCTAGTGAGTGAAAGAAGTGCCAATAATGCTTCTGCTGCAAACCATAGTCCACGCAATAGCTTTGGGAGAATACAGCAGTTTTACTTCACACAAATGGGAAGTTTCCAGGAGCCCAAAATCGCCACTACTTCATTAAGTTGTAAGTGTGTTTCATCTGTGAGCCAAATGCAGCCAATATCAGATCCTTCATTATCAACCATTGTGAGAATCTGTTTCGCAAAGTGAGAAGTCTGCCGCAGTGCTCGAACAGTTCTGGTATGGTGTCATATGATTTCGGGTGGGACTGGTGTAGCCTCTGTCTCAGTATTTTCTCCTTGCCTCAATTCAGCCTCTACCGATATTCTGCGGACACATTTTGGTGAATAATTCCAGGAACCTCGACGACATTTGAAGGGGTAAGTACAGTTTTTATTATTATGGTGTCTGTGCTGTTAGGACATGTTCGAAAGAACAGACGCAATTTATTGGCATTAAATACCGCAATTTTACGAATTCCAAATATTTAAAGATTTCGAACGTTTCAGCTTGGATTGCATAATAGGTTAAGGCGACTGTTGGCCCGAAGCGGAATTTCGTTACAGCACAAAGTTTCGACTTTAATCATTTTATCCACCAGCAGCCCTGAGGTTTATATTGTACTAACTGTACCTCTATCTGCATTCATCTCTTTCTTTCCCATGTCTCGTTTCGTTTCAACCTTTCCCATTCTCGGCAATGTTTTTTGCATGGCACCCTCTGTCATGCACTATACGAACATGTATGTAACTTGTGACCTTTCTGTTGGTATAAGTGTCGTATGTGCAAAAATTCATCAAGATCTGAGAAAACCTATTCATTTTGTCAAAGTTCGTATGTTAAGTACCCTCCACCGAGCACCGAACGAAATTTTATACAGACAGTGACATTCCTTTTGTTTTTATGGTGAAGTGTGCAAAATTTCATAAATATCGGAACAAAACTATAGATTTGTATGCAATAGAAACACAGAGTCACATTGAAAAATGCACTTTGTTGTTCTCAAATTTTCCAGTTTTATTTCATACAACCTGTGTTCTGAGAATAACAAAAATAAATAAATAAATAAAATTAAATTAAATTAAAAAAAATAAAATAGAAAAAGGATCTGTGAAATCGGTCGAGCCGTTCTCAAGTTATGGCGCGACAAACATACTTAGTGATCCGTTTTTATGTTGCAAAATACTCTCCCCCATGCACTGCATGAAACTTGAGGTAGACGGTGACCTTCCTTTTGAAGGTCAAGCGTGCAAAGTTTTGTGAAAGTCGGAAGGAAACAGTAGATTTCGTCAGTCTGTAAGAAAAGTATCCTCCGCCATGCATCTTCATTCCGTCCTATCATGAATACTTTTTTAGCTAACATCTTCTACCTTTAAACTACATACTGGCAAAATTTCAGCTTTATAGGTGCAGTAGTTTTAGAGATTTCGTCAGTGAGTGACATATATATATATATATCCTGACTTATGGGTCCCACAAAGACATTATTTACCAGGTTCGTAGAGAGGAATATTAGGAAACTGCATGCGAAATGTGTTGTAAATTGATTTGGTAGTAAATTACAATCACATGCTTTTTTGGACGAAGTTTCATGTATTTCAATGTCTTTGAGGTCATAGCACCTGAACTATATGTCGTAATACGATATTATTTCGAAGTTACATCCAGTGGTGCATATGTAAAACGTTTGCAAAATACATCGCGAATAGAATTAGTAGGAAAGACGTAACAAATCAAAACGTCATGCGTGATGTGGCTGTTTTTCATTAAAGTAATTGTTTATTACTCCATATCTCATGAACTGTGTGTCGTACTATGATAAAATTTCGAACGTACGTTCAGTGGTATGTGTGTATACTGTCTGTGACATTTCTCGCGAATACAATTAATAGTTTACCAGTAAAAAATTATAACGTCATGTCAAATGCCGTAATTTTACTTCATGAATGCCGAAAAAGTAGTAAGCGACAAACTATTTTCCTATCATCATTTTTCTGGGGTCGTCAGCGAGAAAAGTTTCCTAAAGGTTTGAAATTATGATTGAAGTTTATTGCAAGTCGCTAAGTCCTCTCCTTCTGAAATAGTGGAATGATAAAGTTACACTATCACGTGCCGCAAAACGGGGAATATTTCATTATTTATGACGTCATATCTCCTGAACTATTGGCCCTATCGCAAAATCCTTTCTTAGCTGACATCGTCTACCGATTGACTACATTCCTGCCAAATTTCAGCTTCATAGGTGAAGTAGTTTTCGAGATTTCGTGTTTAGTCAGTGAGTGAGTGAGTGTATGAATGAGTGTCCTTTCGCTTTTATATAGATACTAGCTGAAAACCCGGCGTTGCCCGAGTATTTATTTATTCGAACCTTGAGTTAGTACGTTTCCTATCCACTCTCTCTATCCATCTCCTTTTTCCTAAAAATATGTTACATTAATCAGAGAATATATAAGAAATCACAGGGAAAACTGCACTTGTTTCAAAGAATATAATCACGAAATTCAACAATAATGACTGTAATAATATCACAGATGTATCACTTGATCTAATGCGCGAAACGTCAAATCGATTTTTTAAAGAGATATATTAAAAGAAATTTCTTTTTTATTGCTTTATTTATTCATTCTTATATTTCCTTATTCGTATACTTAACCTTACAGAGAAAGAGCAGAAGACATTGTAGCACGCATAGACCAAAGATATGGTTTGTGGCATCACGTTTCGCTGTACGTAACCTCATTGCTACAGAGTCGCAAACGTCATCGCTGGCCTACAGTCCGATTTTTTTTAATAATTTGACAACTTTCAAAAACCATATCTTTCATCCCATTATAGCTGTCGGCATGGAACTGCTATGGTGTACAACGGGAGACTTCGAACAACAATTACACACACACCATTCATTTGCGTTCTGTAGTTTTCGCTGCAGAGCGAAATATTAACACACACACACACACACACACACACGTAGAATTTTATATACACCGATAACTATCCATCCCAATATACTCTACCCTTTTATCATTATCAACCCTCAAGCAACAACGCAACCAATAAAACCATTTTCAAAGATTAAATATAATTTTCAAACAATCATTATTGTTCCTCATTTCGCGTTATATTCTGCAAATTACTAAATATCGATCAGATCGCTATAAAACCGTGCCTAAAATCTTCCTCAGGTATAAATTAGTAACTGCACAAATATTTAAGTCTCTGCGTCTTGTCGTTTGGACGTGATAAGCGTACACCGAACAGACATTCACATTAATATATATAGATAAATAGCTATCCGATCACCATAAAACCGTGCCTAAAGCCTTCCTCGGGTAGACATTTAGTAACTGTACAAATTTTTAGCTCTCTATGTCTTGTGGTTCAGACGTGATAAACGTACACCGAACAGACATTCACATTTATAGATATAGATAACATAGACCTACGGCGATTAAGTTTCGACTTTCCCTTTGCATTTATTCCAATGCCCTGAAATGGTGTAAATGTTTAAATATTTGGAATTCGTAAGCCCAGTTTGCTTGTGACAACAGACCCTACCAGATGATCAGCAACGCCGCCTGTTCATTGGAATTTGGTAAAAATCTTGCGAATTATTTGTCGCAAGAGGTCCCTGTAACCGTGTCCGTTAAAGCCTGGGTGGAAGAACGTGAGGCTCTACCAAATAGTCACCAACAATACTGACCCATACATTGACTGAAAGACGTTGTTGATGACTTGCTTCAATAGTTGCGTGACATTTAACGTCAGACCGTACATGTTCTTTTTTCTGAAAATTGACATCTTAGTGTCATTGAAACGACGATTATTGCGTTGTAAGATGGAAATAAGCATACACGGCCACATGTTCACATAACATTATGCCGTCCTGTATGTGTGAGGGAAGTGTCCTGTTATTAGTGCCGTACAATTTTGTTACAACCCGCGTATACCAGTCGTCTCCTCCTCCCATTGATTCCGTGTAATGGACTGCATCACAGCCAGATTCTGATCAGATCGAGCCGAAAACGATAGCCAACATTTATTACGTAGGAAATGCATTGGGAGATATCGGAAATTTTACAGTAACAAAAAATATGTGTACCGCCTATCGGAAAATTATTGTTGTTCAGGCGACGTACACGCCAGATATCACTTCTGTTTTACTCGATGACTTACCTCAATTAAAACGAACTGTGTCCTTTCTGATAGGAAATCCTTTAATCGCACAATTGGAGAGATATTCCATAAGCACGCAATTTCATTAGAAGCCGCTTGTAGGGTACAGTGTCAAAAGCCTTCCGGGAATCCAAAAATATGGAATCGATTTGAGATCCCTTGTCGATGGCACTTATCACTTCATGTGAATAAAAGGCAAGCTGTGTTTCGCAACAGTGATACTTTCCGAATCCGTGTTGACTATTGGTTAATAGGTCGTTCTCTTCCAGGTAGTTCATAATGTTCGACCAAATTATATGTTCCAAAATCCTACTGCAAATCGACGTCAATGAGATTGGCCTGTAATTTTGTGGATCACTCCTATTGTCTTTCTTAAATATTGGAGTAACTTGGGCAACTTTCCAGTCTTTGGGTACGGATCTTTCCCTGAGTGACCGGTTGTAAATTATAACACTATACATACAGTTCCATGGGGTAAATGGCGTGACACCGTTAATAAATATAGTCTGTGAAAAGACGTCAATAGCTAAGGCAGAATATTCAAAGTTTCTACGTGTGTGCATTGATAAATTGAATTGTGAGCTACAAATTTACGATATACTGAAATTTTTTTGTTTAGCAACTTACGCTATTAGGATAATTGCAAATTTTGGTGACAAATATCTCAGTAAATTAACGTACTATGCATACTATGCACTGCTTTCAAATGGCATCATATTCGGGGTAATTAATCATTGAGCAAAAAAGGGAGTCATTGTACAAGAGTGTGTAATTAGAATAATTTCTGGAGCCGACCCAAGATCATCTTGCAGACTCTTATTTAAGGATCTAGGGTTCTTCACAGAAGCTTTAAAAATGTATATTCTCTATATATATGGAATTTGTTATTAATAACTCAACCCAAATCAAAAATAATAGCAGTGACCATATCTAAAACAATAGGAGAAAGGATAATCTACACCAGAGCTTCCTAAAGTGTGGTCCGCGGATTCCTTAGGGGTCCGCCGATTCCTTCAAGGGGGTCCGCAGTCAACTTTCATTAACATTTGTAACATTATTAATTAAAAGAATGTGAAAAAATCAGTCTCCTTAATATGAAAAAATACCTTCACGTTTACAGCAGGCCTTGTCCCCAAGCACTGATTGCGGTTTCCAAGTGAGGACCTGTACGTCTCCTAGTTTACGCAGTCCCGCTGCACGCTGCCTTTCTGTTCCATTGTTCTGCAATAATCCTGGGGTCGCGTGAGCGCGGTCAAGGCGCTTGACGCGCAGTCATCTTCTACGAATGATATTTGGAAATGTTGGGAGCTCAGTTGCACATTGAGAGCGCTCGCTACCACATATGCGTCCCGAGACATCAGTGTTAAACTTCCTTCGTCAGTGCAGTGCGCTGATCGATGGCTGATGTCGGGATCACTGATGAGGGGAGCAGTTTGTCCATCGCCTTCACAGCAGGGAAGCTACCGATGCAAATTAATGAGGAAGGAGGATGGCCAAATGAAAAACAGTCACATCGAGCACTACAGCCTGATTTATTATTCAAAGCTATGAAAGTGCTCCATTAGTTACAGTACGCTATGGATGTGTAATAACAAAAAAAAAGTAAGAATAACCAAAGATGTTAAGAAATAGGATTCATCGATACGAAGGAGCAGAGGCGGACTAAGGGGGGGGGGGGGGCTTGTACCGCCCCGGGACGCTCGTCTCGGGGGGCCTCCAAATACCACGAAAACATTATTTTTTTATATTTTTTATTTTTAGCACTCTTGGCTTCTCGTTATAGGGCCTCCAAATCTCGGAAGATATTCTTCTTATATTGCGTGCCCCAGGGGAGTGTGATAGGACAGCCACTATTTTCTATCTATATCAATGATCTGATGGACAGAGTAAGTTGTAATTTGCGGCTGTTTCCTGATGATGATGTGGTGTATGGGAGGGTGTCTTCTTTAACTGACAGTAATAGCATACAGGATGACTTAGAAAAAATTTCTAGTTGATGCGAAGAATGGCAACTAGCTCTCAATGTAGAAAAATGTAAGGTGATGCGCATGAGTCAGAAAAACAATCCCATAATGTTCGAATACAGCATTAGTAGTGAGCTTCTTGATGCTGTCGCGTCGTTCAAATATCTAGGCGTAACATTGCAGAGCGATATGAAATGGAACGAGCATGTAAGGTCAGTTGTGAGTAAGGCAGACAGCCGACTTCGGTTTATTGGGAGAATTTTGGGAAGATGTACTTCACCTGTAAAGGAGACCGCGTATAAAACGCTTGTACGACCACGTCTTGAGTACTGCTCAAGTATTTGGGACCCGCAGCAGATCGGTTTGAAGGAAGACATAGAGGCGGTTCAGAGACGAGCAGCTAGATTTGTTACCGGTAGGTTCGACCAATGCGCGAGTGTCACGGAAATGCTCCGGCAACTCAATTGGGGATCGCTGGAAGAAAGGCGACGTTCTTTTCGTGAATTTCTGTTAAGTAAATTTAGAGGGCCGGAATTTGAAGCTGAGTGTAGTACGATCTTGCTGCCGCCTACTTACATTTCGCGTAAAGATCACAAAGAAAAGATAAGAGAAATTAGGGCTCGTACGGAGGCATATAGGCATTCTTTTTTTCCTCGTTCAATTTGGGAGTGGAATAGGAAAGGAAATGCCTAGTAGTTGTACAGTGTACCCTCCGCCACGCACCTACGGTGAATTGCGGAGAATTTATGTAGATGTAGATTAGCCCGTTCCTCTCGTCCTAGGGGGGTCTCCAAATCTCAATAGTTACTTTTTTTAAGTAATTCATGTATTTCTAAGTAGACAGGGGGCCTTATTGTGTTCTGCCGCCGCCCCAGGTCTCCGACAGCCTTAGTACGCCACTGCAAAAAAGAGTAAAGCTCGGCGTGGAAATTGCGCGCGAGTTCTTCCGCTTCCGAACAATTCGATGGTTCCAGTTGAATTGCGCCGTAATTTTCAGGGTACTCATCCAGACTTCCAGTCTGACGGCATTAATTTTTTCAAGAGGAAGGGCACTTAATTAGCTGTTTCTCGAAACTACACCAAAACTCATGCAAAATCAATTAATGAAAACTCCCTTATTGCTAAGCTGTCGAGTGGCAAAGGCAGGCAAAGCTCGTGCCACTGCAGAAACTCTCATATAACCGTGTATTGGCGATATTGTTTCCCGTATGTTAGACAAAAACGCAGTAAAACTTATATCTTCTGTGCCGCTATCAAACAACACTGTCAAGAGGCACATTGTTGACGTGTCAAATGACGTAAAAGAATGTCTTGTTTATTGCATCCATCCCATTTTATTTTTTTATCAGAATATTCCAATCTACTGCGGTCCTGGGATTGTATTGCCTTTTGTTCATTACGAATATTCCAACCTCTTATTGTGCAAACGACTTCTTCCCAATACAATAGGTGCTCAAATATTCCGTTTATTGAACGATTTTTTAAGGCCAACCAAATTTCAGGGTCTAATTATTTCGATGTGCGCACTTATAGTGTGAAATTATGACGCGCCCTGATACAATAATCACCAGCACCACAGAAATTATGACGAGTTCAACGGTTGGAGCGATCATGAAAATGAAAGAATATCCGAAAAACTGCAGCAGTAGTCATTGCGCTCTCCAGAAACATATTCTGACTACGAAACAAATGCCTGCTTCCCTCAGAAAACTTTTTGAAGAATCCGTCCAAATTATTAATTACATAAAATCGCGGCCGTTAAAGTCAAGACTTTTCTAAATACTGTGACAAGTATGGGAAGCCTTCATAGTTCGATAATCCTTCATACAGAAGTAAGGTAACTCTCATGTGGTAATTACGTTTTCAGAAGTCATAGGTGTCAAAATCAAATGTTCAAATGTTTGTTAAGTTTATGGGACTTAACTGCGCGGTCATCAGTCCCTAAACTTACAAACTACTTATAAATTACCTTATACGACAGACAACGAAAATATAAATGCCCGAGGTAGGATTCGAACCCCCGACGGGGAACGGTCTCGCGCATCGGAGCATAGTGCCTCAATGCGTTCGCTCACTCCACCGCGGCTCCTAGCTTTCCTTTTGGGCTACAATACCAAATTAGCAGACCTTATTAATGACGAAAATTGGCAGTGTATACTTGCTCATTTGGCAGATATTTTCTCCATAATGAACTAAATTATTTCACCATAAGAGAAAAGTATAACAACGATCAGAGCCAATGACGAAGTTCGAGCGTTCAAGAGGAAAATCAGTTTTTGGGTTGAGAGATGGGAGAAGAGAAAGATAGAGTGCTTTCATTTTTTCCATGATTGTTTGAAAGACAAGGCATTGGATTTTGGGAACAATTTTTGTTACATCAAATCCTCAAAAACTATCTAAGCTTAACATCATTGTTGGAGGATTACTTCTCAACAGTGCCACTGTGTTGCTGTCTTGTGTAGTTCGCGAACGAACTAGTTCGGAAGAGCGCTCCCACAGGCGAACTATGCTAACTATTTCGCAGATCCCTCGCCTCTTAGTTCGTCCGTTCCTTTTGCGAAGACTGACGGAGAACAGCGAGAGGACGCGAGCGCACGCAGAATCTTGTGATTTCCTTCTGCCAGTTACCGTCATTTCGAGCTGAGATGCAGCTCAGCTGTAGTTTTAGTAGCTGTAGCAAAAGCCAAAACGAGCGGACGAACTAAAATGAGCTACCTACTTCGCAGCCGAGCTGCAAACTAAAGGGAGAGCTACCGGTCGCAAACTAAAATATGCGCGATAGGTCGCGAACTAAAATATGCGTTATAGGTCGCGAACTAAAATATGCTTTATAGGTCGCGAACTAAAATATGCTTTATAGGTCGCGAACTAAAAGATGCGTGATAGGTCGCGAACTAAAATATACTTGATAGGTCGCGAACTAAAATATGCGCGATAGGTCCCGAACTAAAATATGCGCGATGGGTCGAAAACAGAATTAAAAATCACGTATTTGCCTTATGCTGATGAGAGCCATTTCGAGGTTAGTGTCTGCTTGCTAGATTACATAGTTCAGTGCTACAAAATTTCTGCTTTGAAGTATTCTACACTTTGCAATATCTGACTAATAAATTCGATAATGCCAAGATATAGAGATGACTATAAAGTTAAACGCCAGAAATTATCCACCAACTGTTTCTTTTGGTTTGCGTGATATCATTAGGGGCTCAAACAGCAAACGCATGTAGCAGCTAGGTGGGGAACTTCTCCCTCCACCTGCATGCCCAGACCACGCCGCTCAGCCGTCACTGGGAGCGGACGAACTAAAAGAACGAACTAGTTCTCCGATCACGAAGTATTATGCGCAAGTCTACTGTGTTCGTTAGCCTGGTAAGATGAAGTGTACCGTGACTTGTAAGGACACACATAGGACATAGGTTTACGATGTGTATCTATACTATTTATATGATTACTGATGAAAATTCTCCAGGGAGATGCTAAAAATTCTGGTAAAGAGATAGAATGGCCTGCCAGTATTTACCTTAGTTCTGATAATCATGTCATCTGCACGTTGCCGTGTACTTGAAGAACTGGTGAAGAAGAGAGAAGCAAAAGTCGACAATGGGAGAGACACTCAAGCTTGATTCGAGTTGTAACTACGATTACTGGTGACAGACAGTTCAGTACTGCAATATTAGCAAACAATAAATTAGCAGCAATGTTGTTGAAAGAAGTGTACTAATTATATTTTTTCTAGTATGATACATTCCGGTAATTAACATGAAATATATTCGTGTGTATTTAGCTATGATCAGAGGCTAAATATATACAATAACGCTGTGCGCCTGGTTCATGAAGTTTTGCCGACATCTGAATGGAGAATATTTGAAACTGCCTTCTACGTTCAAATGCGGAACAGAATTCAACACTCACAGCATACTGTAATTTATCGCCTTCATTGGTTAAATGAAATTATCGTCACACTTTCTTCACGAGTTACAGGTTCTAGGCAACACATTCACGACACATACAACACACGATTCAAAAATACTGAACTTTTTTCTGCGTACATAATTCCATCCTTCGTTGACTGCGGACAGTTGCATTTCAGAATCACTGGGACTTTCCGTAGTAGCTGATCAACCGGAGTTAAGGTATCTTCCGTAATCCTCACTTCGAGAAGACCTCCATTATTCCACGCTTCGTTAATTATATTATTCTTTTTCTGCATCACAACAGCCCTCCATTCCATTTCGCTGACGTTTTCAATGCCGTGAGTAGTTAGTTTTTCAGATTCACCCACAATAAAAGTTTTATTTTCACGAGAAATATATTCTTTCACTTGCGCCCAAATAAGTGAAACTGCATTCAAGTGGCATTAATAAATATGGTATAGTCTTACCACTCTACGTCCATAAAAATAAGCTACTTCGTCCATAACATACATCGGGAAGTGAGGCTTATGAAGTGATTTGAGTTCTAATCATTCAAGTTTTCCGTACATCGTCGAAAATAACTGTGTTGTCTTAACCACTGAATAATGTGTTCTTTTAAGAGAACGGGGCTGGAGCTTAATCCTTTAAAACTGAATGGTATGGAAAATTGACAATAATAACTACTGATGAATTTTATTAATTTGGTTCAAATATTGGTAGAGCTTATGGGACTTAACTACGGGATCCTCAGTCCCTAAACTTACAAACTACTTATGAACTAGCTAATACTAAGGACGGGATTCGAACCCCCGACCGTAGTGGCCGTGCAGATCGTGACTGGAGCGCCTCAGTCTCCTCGGCCACCGCGGCCGGCTCTCCACCTTTCTAGGCAGTTTCGCTGACCTCTACACCACTTTTTTGTTTAATTTTTTTGGGTCTCCTATCTCCCCTTCTAGCCCATCGTTGCGCTTGTGGTGTCGCACTATTATGAAGTAGGCGCCACGAACTTACGCCGCGCGCCGCCATGCACGCACGGCGCGGCGTTTTTACGACGTCAGCCACGAGCGCCCTCTGCTGCAACTCCGCTCATGGCCACTTGCATCGACCACTTGGGAATCAGATAGGCACCAGTTAAGACTTGACTATCGGATAGGCACTAGGAATCATCAGCAGGCGGGCCTCTATCTATGTATCAGCATTCTGCAGTCAAGAACTATGTAAAAGTTATGTATTACTGAGTCTCTATGAAAAATGTATCTCGTTCTAATTTATTCTAGTGTTTCTAGTTTCTGTTGTCCCACTGGCTGGTCAACTCCGTACCTGCACACGCGTGCATCCTTTATTCCTGCGCCGTTTTAGATCATCTTGGGCTCAGTGACATAAGCACGACCCTTTAGATATCCCCACAAAAAGAAATCTACTAGTGTTAAATCGGGCGACCTTGCGGGTCGTGTTTATGTCACTGAGCCCACATCCCCAGATGATCTAAAACGGCGCATCGAGGACGCATGTCGCTCTGTCACACCGGCGATGTTACATCTCGTCCGCAGATCCTTTCGACGGCGCATTGCATTATGAATTGAGGAACATGGACACACACTTGAACATTTCATGTAAATCAACTTCCCACCGCCATAACATCCATCATCCACCACACAGCAATGTATTATGTACAGCGTGTGGTATCTGCCCCTGAAACTTTGAAGGGTTGTAGCTCCCAAACTAACACTAATAGGAATGTAGTTTCAATTGATTTGGACGCAGCTGGTTTCAACGATTCCAATGCACTATAGAAAAAGTATTGTTTCATTTAAATAGTTATATCTTTGTGCTGTAACTCTTTGGAAAATGATACAATAAACTATGTTCATAGCTCCGCAGAAAGTGTAACATTTCTTGTGTTGACCTACCGCATTAAAATTTCCCGTCACCTATTATTTTATAAGTTACAGAGGTAAACAAACTTAGTGAAACACACTGTATATGTGTCTCGTTTGCACCCAAATTATGTTCTGTGAGCCGAAGAACAACGGTCCCATAATTGCGTCTTCTTTCGGAGCAGAAGTTCTAGCCTATCCCTGTCTTTTTAAAGATTATGTTAAGTGCGTTCTCAAACTTCTTCTTATGTTCCCCGTAATTCCATGTTCTCGCATACTCCGTTTCCATATATGTCATAAACTCTATGAGGTTGTTAAGGTTATTAAAGACGTAACTGGTATAATGCCAAGTAGCCACATCACGGTATTGTTTTTCCATTGCGGGTAGTATTTTTTGTCTAGTCTATACAATAGTTTTGTTTCTATAGATGCCGGTGAGGTCCTGGCTACAAGCGCTATCTGTTGCCTAATCCACTTCCAGTGATGGTCGCGGTTCCCGCACGTGAATCTGTGTGGAACAGTGTTCACAAGATTACAGGTGAGGCATCGTTCTGTGTCACTCAGTCCAATTGCATAAAGCCTCCCATTGGTGCTTACGATGTTGTGTATCGTTTTGTATAGCGCTTACTTGACTTTCGAAGGAAGTACGCAGCTGTTAATATTCTGCCACACTGCTTCCCAGGTTGACTCCACTGTACTTCGATTCTGTTTTATTCCTTCCTTCGTATTTTCTTCTGTATTCCAAAATGTCTCTTGCAGTTAAGTTCTTGTAATTTTTTAGTCGCTCGCTCAGATAACTTCTCTCAAGATAGTACTCCCGGATATGTTTTAATTGAAAACTTATTGTTTGGACATTTATCGGTGAATCTGTACTTTCTGGTTTGACTGTTCCGAACAACTTTGTAGTAAGGCTGGCAGGGTTGTTGTGTATATGGTTGGTCATTCGCTTAATGTACAGCGCAGTTGCTTTATTTCTTATATTAGTCAAACCCAGTCCGCCGTGTGTGGGGTCTGGTGTTACAGTCGTAGAGTCTACTCTGAATAGTTCACCCGTCCATATAAATGATTGACGTTATTGTCTTCGCTACCAGTTTAGGGATTGGAAATAACTGTGCTATGTAATATGCTTTTGACAGCATGTACGTATTTACATACTTGACCCTCTGGTACTGATCCAAACTTCGGTAGTTATTTTCAAGCAGTGCTCTCTTGATTTTTTGCGCTACATCCCTCCAATTTTTTGCCATCATCTGTAAGGGGACGGTTGTCAGAATAGTTCCAAGAGCTTTATGTTCCACGACGTTTTTAGCCCATCGAGTCTGATGTCTTGCAATCCTCGTATACTTAAAAGTTTACTTTTATTTTCGTTCATTTTTGCTCCTGATGCTACACAATATTATTTTAGTTGTCACTCTAGAGCCGGCACGTCATTTCTGTTCCTTAATATTATTCCTACATCATCAGCGTAGGTACCAACCACTATTTTCTTTCCGTAGATTGTAATATCTGTCAGTTTCGCTTGCAGTTGTCTTAATAATGGTTCCAGTGATGTTACAAAAAGTAACATCGACAGAGGACTTCCCTGAGGTACTCTTCGTTTAATTTGTATCTGTTTCGTCAGTTGGCCGTTAACAGAAACTTTAGCCGAGATCCCCATTGCGGCATTTTTGACGATCTTTATAGTTGCTGGAAGGAATCCCATTCGTTTCATCGTTTCTAGAAGATACTTGTGTTCGACCAGGTCGAAAGCTTTAAAAAAAATCGACGAAGAGAAGGCCGCAGTGAATATTGCTGACAGATGTTAAAACAATAATGTTCCTATTTTGCGCTGCAGTTCGGAGTATCGTCCTTCCATAGGCACAAGTCTAATAATGACAGATAATTTTCACAGTTAGTGGTACGATACGTTTATTTACTGCCCTTGCAATAATCTTGTAATCATAATTCAGTAGGGAAATTGGTCGAAGATTGTTTATTTTCTTGAATCCTTTGTTTTTTGGGATAAGAACAATTTTACATTATTTTAATACTGAGGGGACACATTTACCCTGTAACACTTCATTCACAATTTCTGTCATCTCCTATCAAATCCCAGTACCTTTTATAATATTCGATGGGTAAACCATCGGGTCCCGGTGACTTCTTAGTGGGAGAACTGCGTATAATTTTTAGTACTTCTTGATTAGTAAAGGCGGAAGACAACTGTTCATTGTCTTCTCTGGTTATTTTAGAAGTCACGTTATCAAACAGTTCATCGTAACAGTCTTTATTCGAGTCACATGATTCATATATATCTCTGTAGTAACTATGTATTTCGCGAATTATTTCATTTCGTTTGGTAAGGATAGTACCATCTACCAGCTTGAGTTGATCCATGAAAGTTCTTCGGCGATTTTTGTTGTGTTTTATTAAGTGATATAAAGCCGCAGATTCGTCCTCACTGACAGACTTTACATTTAAGCTTAAGTCCTAATTGTTGTCTCTTCAACGCTATTAACTTTGCTTTTTATCTTTTTAATATCTTGCAGTCGAGTCGTAATTCCGTCTACCTGATCATATAACCCTCTTAATACACTGTAATAGAATTCCATTGACTGTTTGATTTCCCGAGAGCGCTCTATACTATAACAAATAATTACTTTACGTAACTTTGGCTTCGCTCTAGTGGTCCACCACTCTAAAACACTATTATAGCTGTCAACTGAGTGTAGACATAGTTCCCATGCACGATTAAGTTCTTCTTCTAATTCCTTGTCCATTAAAACAGTAGCGTTCAAACACCATTGGCTCCTGTACCAACGTGTTGGTTGTTGTTCTAAATTGATACAGGTAGAAATGCTGCTGTGATCTGAAATGCTTGCAGGAGTTGTTTCCGCTTTAAGTACATTGGTCGCTAGGTTGTCCGACACATAGATCCTATCAATTCTACTGGAGGATGTACTGGTAATATAGGTGAACTGGACCAGTGTCGGGTACTTAATTTCCCAAACGTCCCTCAATTTCAGTTCTCTGACAAGACGGTTCAGTTCGTTGGAATAATTAATATTGAGAAACTGGTCTTTTCGGTTCAGAACACAATTAAAATCACCCGATAGTATGAGTTTTTGAGGGTCCTTCCGAAGTAGATAGATTATATCTTCTTTAAAAAAAAACCTTGTTCTTCGGGAAGTATGCGTATTGCCAGAGGGTGCGCAAAGGTTAATAATTGTGACACCCATTATGCTCACCCCTATTCCTCTTCCAGATTCAAGCATTTCTACATCATTTACAGGAATACCGTCTTTTATTAAAATTGCCGTGCCAACATTCATTTCAGGTGCAGAGTTAATTAGAACAACATATCCGGATATTGTACTGGGGACACAGTGGTCATCGCACCTGCAAGGACTACCTAAGCACGCCTTCCGTCAGACACAACTTTCCAGCTCTACCCTGCCCACAGTACTCAAACTCGTAGTTATGAAACTAATTATCGTAAGAGTAAGGGACACAAACTTGCCCACACCTCCCCACTAACGAAATCAATAAGAAAAACAATGCCATTCTATTTAGAAAAAAAACTTCCGGTGCGAAACGGAAGTTGAAATACCACAAAAAATTCAAAATTTCAAATGTCTGTAAATCTATCGGACCAAACTGCGTGGTCATCAGTCCGTAGCCTACAAACTACTTAAACCTAGGTAAACTAACCTACGGACAAACACACACACACACACACACCCATGCCCCAGGGAGGACTCGACCCACCACGGCGAGCAACCGCGCGCTCCGCAGCGAGACGCTTTAGACCGCTCCGCTACTCCACCGCGGCGAAATACCACAATTCGATTTTACATTTCATAAGACTCCCAATAGTTTATAAATGGGGGGGGGGGGGGGTGGACGGATGGTCAGAAACACCTTTTATATACAGAAACTGTTACCGGCCTAGGTGGTAAATCGAGCAAAGAACGAGAACTTAAGAGTCGTCGTGATTCTCTGCTGAGAATAATTGATTGCAGTGCGGAAGGACAGTGGTCAAATTTTCTTCCGTCTTTTTTCCAGGTTTTGTATTTCACAAAATATAACAGGAATTCGCTTCGTATAAACGATGTTTTCAGCCTGCAGTTGATTGGTTAAGGGAGAGAAACATATCTACCAACGACAGCTTCTGAAGAGGTGAACCTCTCGACCCCTGGACTTCATTTAAGGCGTTTGTGTTTCATTCGGCGCATCCCGATATTATTTGTAATTACGCTTTCCACACAGCTCATAGGTAAAGCAATGAGATTAAGACTCGTAAGTCTAAGCTAGATATTTCTCTTCTCATCAAATACGGTGGCAGGCTGCACGTCACACTTTCGAAGTTGCTATTTTCGTCAGCGTTAGGCAGCGTGAAACACCGAACAAACGTATTCTGTCACTAATGCACCGGAGAATTCGCACCGTTGTAGATTAGGTTTGGCAACCCTAGGAGCTGCCAGTTACCTCCTGGTTAGCTCAAAATTAAGCAGATAAATTCACTTTATTTTTCATGTAATTCCTATTCAATACTCTGAGTGATTTTCACTTAAGTAGTGCTATAAAGTTACTAATTCATGTTTTTTAGTCGAGGAACTCGTTCCACGCAAAATTTGCAACCAATTTCTTCTTTTACGTTTCGCTCGATCTGATCTAGCAAGTATTGTGGCAGTTAGGAAGAACCAAATACCTTAAATGTTCGCTAGCCGTGGGGTAGCGTATTCGCATGCAAAGAGAAGGTGCTGTCGGCTGTCGAAGCGAGCCAGTCTTATTGAGACAAAATATTTCAACTGTTCTGTGTCAGCGCTACAGTTGTCCATGTGGAGATTCAATAGGGAATTCGTAACAAAATTACTCAGTCAAAACGTGTTTAGCTACTATCTGAACGACATTCTCTCATATTATCTGAAAGTGACTCAAAATACTCAGGTGGTTCATTGCTTCCATGCGTATAGAATCCAGCTGTTTCCGAGTTAAAGCTGTCGCCAAACCGTGTTGAAATGCATTTATCCAGATATAAATTTTCTGATGGTTGGACAAATGCTTCTAAGAATGAAAAATGCCTTAAATGTATTCAACCTACGTGTCTACCAGCAGTATGTAGATAATATACTGACACTAATAATTTAATTGTCTGGAAAATTCACATCCTGCAGTGGTATTTCTCAAACTGCGGAATTTGTCGACGCAGTCAAAATTCCATAATGTCTTGGTATGAGTATGTGATGTCTAGAGGCGTTCAAGTGTGAAGTCGTCCACATGAGTACGAAAAGAAATCTGTTAAACTTTGCTAACAAGATAAATCAATCGCCGCGGTGGACTGGCCAAGCACATTGAGACGCTATGCTCCGATACGCGAGGCCGTTCCCCGTCGGGGGTTTGAATCCCCCCTCGGGCATGGATTTGTGTTCTGTCTTTAGTGTACATTAGTTCGTAAGTAGTTTGTAAGTTTAGGGACTGATGACCCCGAAGTTAAGTCCCATAAGCTTTACAAACATTTGATTTAAATCAATCAAATGTGAAGGCCATAAACTCCACTAAATACCTAGGAATTACTATGGCATCAGACTTAGAGTGCAAAGAACACGTAGATAATGTCGTAGGAAAGACGAACCAGAGATTGCTTTTTATTGGCTGAACACTTAAAAGTTGCAACAGAACTATCACAGAGACTGAATACACCACGCTTGTCCGTCCTCATTTGGAGTATTGCTGCCCAGTGTGGTATCCTTATCAAGTGGGTTTGACGGAAGCCACCGAAAGAGTCCAAAGAAGGGCAGCCCGTTTTATATTGTCACGATACAGGGGACACGGCGTCACGGAAACGATACAGGATGTAGGATGGGAATAATTACAACAACGGCGTTTATCGCTGCGGCCTGGGCTACTTACGAAACTCCAATCGCCAACATTCTCCTCCGAAGACGAGAAAATATTGTTGTCTGCCTCCTACATAGGTAGAAATGATCATCAGAATAAAATACGAGAAATCAAAGCTCGAACGGGAGCTTCAGATGTTCTTTCTTTCCACGCGCTATACGAGATCAATAGTGGTTCATGAACCCTTTGCCGGGCACTTAAATGTGGTTTGCAGAGTATCCCGTGTAGCTGTAGATGCACAGCTCACTGAATTATACTACTATCATTTGTATGTAAGAATTTAGCTTATAGTTGATCATTTAATTGATCGCCATACTGTATTCACTGACTCCAATACATACGCAAAGCGCATGTTACGTTAGCTTGCCGTAGCGGTATGGCGTATTAGATTAGATTAATACTTGTTCCATAGATCATATATATGGCATTTCGTAATGATGTGGAACGTGTCAGTAGTTTAAAATCTGAAATGTGTGTGCTCGATTTACCCCTTCAGGCGTATATTTTTGAATAAATGTTCCAATGTTTCTAAAGTTATAGGACCTAATTGCAGTGGTCATCGATCCCTAAACTTACAAACTACGTAAACTAACTTACCCTAATAACAACACAAACACCCATGCCCGAGGGAAGACTCGAACCTCCGACGTGAAACGGCCGCGCGCACCGTAGCAGGGCGTCTCAGTGCGCACGGCCATGCCGTCGCGGCGCCTATATTTTTAACAGGCACGATCACACCTGCTTCAGCTTCAGCAAACACATGTGGAGAACGTAAAGTTGCACCGTAGTACAAAATCCATATTAAACCAAATCAGTTCGCTATCATCAGAGCCGATTTATCGTTGGCAGTAACAGGCAGAAAACACGGCATTCAGTGACTGTGCCAGAAGGCTTTCCTCACATTACAGAATTTTATTTTATATACTAACGGTTGTTTAAGGTCACATGGCTCTTACTGCACTTGAACTTGAGACGATGAAAATTATGGTGCTGGAATGGGATTCTATTTCGGACCTCCTCTTTTGCTGTATTCGACCCTCTCAGCACCATAGACTTGGATCATTTCTATTCTTTCTCCTAGACTGCCGACTCCTCTAGGTTTGCACAAAAAGCATCTGTACGGATACGAATGCGTATTAGTACTAGTAATAAGTAATTTTTAATTTCTGTTCATGCAGTATCAACATAAACGATAGGTGCCATTGTTACTAGTGAAACACGCAAGTAACCTCATTCGTGTTGATTGAACATTTGAGATTTAAGATTTATTCGTGTATAGAAAGAACGTCGGTAAGTTCGGGATTCGTTTCCCGTCAGGCATAACGTAGTTATATCCTTATTACAGATTCTAACATCTTGCTACTGATGAAAAAATTCCACTACTAACATCTGACTTTATTTATCAACCACTTAGATACTGGGTATGTAACTCGAAATCAAATTTTTTAAATGTATGGGACGAAACTACTGTGGTCATCAGTCCCTAGAGGTACAAACTATTTAAACTAACTTACACTAAGGACAACACTCACACACATGCCCAAGGGAGGACTCCAACCTCCGGTCTGTAGCATGACACTATAGCCCACACGGCCTTTCCGTGCCAGGCGATTCCAAAACAAGATAGTTCGTCATATCATCCCAAGTTGAAAGAAGTGTACAAATATTTTTTCAGGTACGAGTACAGAGGAATTGTTGGTGATACGCAGTTAATATTAAAGTTTACATAGGGCGTTTGCTGCTATTAACAGAGTTTTCATTTCGCGGTTAGTTCAAAATTCGGTTAAATCCAAACCGCTCGCCTCCGGAACGATGTTTCGTAGTTCTGAGAAAAGATTTTGAGAGCAAAAGTGATGTATCTTCACTCTTTATTGAAAGTAACTTCTTCTACAAGACTATTGAAAATCACTTCTTCTACAATACAAGCACTTGCTGTACCAGTAGACTTAGCCGTCCGTCGGTGTAGCCGGAGACGTGGTTCCTCTCGGTCGGCTGGTACGTCGGTCGGCGGTCGTCCCGTACAGCGGCTTCTGCGGAATCTTCGCGGGATCTCTGCTAGAGCGGTTGCCATTAGCAGCGGAACCAACTGATTGTATTGTAGAAGTGATTTTCAATAGTCTTGTAGAAGAAGTTACTTTCAATAAATAGTGAAGATACAACAGTGGCGACCAGGATGCGTGTTTACCTGATGTCGTCGCCTGTTTTGCTGTCGATTTGTTACCCCTACAGCGTTTCTGTTATGCAGTGCTGCCTGGCATTTAGGGGAATTTGATGGCAGACAGGACAAAAAGTACCTCGACTTCCTACAGAATTTTAGGAATTCCGATACTGTCATAAAATATGTTGTTCACAACAATATTGAATGTTGTTGAAGGATGTGTCTTGTGACGGAGTTTATTGTATCAGACAGTAATGAGTGTGGTAATACTTCTGATATGTTAATTATCGTAATAAAGTGGAGTTAACAAACTTAAAGAACTTAATAACCTGCTTCCTTTTATTTGCAACACTGTGATGTTAATTTACATCTGGAATGATTGCCATCAGTGGCAGTTTTCTCTAGTGGATTCATTTTGAATAGTCGAACGACTATATACAAAGAGATTAGAGTACCCACAGGACAGGTACGTGATTTGGGATGCAAGCACATCAGGCGGAAAGCAATGTAGGTAGTACGGATATTTTTGCGCATGGTTGTACGAGTTACGTCCGCCGATAAGTGACTGCTATCAAATGACGCACATACTGTATCAAATTTCGTGGATGATGAGTCATGCTTTCCAGTAGAGGACTCCGCTGACTTATCGTTTTGTCATCAAACGTTTGTCACTCCCATGCAAGAGCAACTTTCTTTAGACTGCAGCTGCACGTCACAAATGATACACCACGACACAGACAAAACATTCAATACGATGAAGAGACATGTCAAAGACGCAAGGGCAGTTTAAATAAACTGTGGAAAACAAAAGTGAGATATATAGAGCACGACGGAAAGTCTAACACGTATTTCGCGCGTCGCAGCCAACGCCATGACCACATAACCACAACGTTATTGTCGCGGTAGCTTCCCTTACATTACACGGATTGCGCTTACACAACTCACTGTTTGTGTTTTGTTTCTTTATTTCGCAGTTCCGTAGAGCTTCTTCCTGTTTTCCTGTGTTCAGTTTGTGAGGTGCTACCAGCTGCATCAACGTAACACTAAAACTGACTGCGATGCGATAAGGAGTCTGTCACATAGGCAGAGATGACCCCCCCCACCCCCGAAAATGCGACCAACCCTGCCCCCCTACCACCACACACGAGATATTTGGATTCTTAGTTTATTACCTAATAAATACGGTTTTCCATTTAATATTGAAATTAAATATCTTCAATTTCATGTTTTGCATATCGTTTTATAAAGACCCTCCGGCCGGCCGCGGTGGCCGAGGGGACTGAGGCGCTCCAGTCACGGTCTGCACGGCCACTGCGGTCGGGGGTTCGAATCCCCCCTCGGGCATGGATATTTGTGCCGTCCTTAGTATAAGATAGTTGATAAGTAGTTTGTAAGTTTAGGGACTGATGACCCCGTAGTTAAGTCCCATAAGCTTAACAAACATTTGAACATTTTTGAAAGACCCTCCAGGCTGGTGTGGCGGTACTGGCTTGCAAGCCAGCAGCCATTGCTTTATTTTATTTCCTAATTTCATTTACTTACAATGAAATAGACATGGGATAGTAGCAAGTGGCTGTGCCAGATAGTAGCCAGATGGTACTGTAAGTGCAGTCCCGCGGGAAAACTCCGCCCCTTTCTCTAACACAGTTATCCATTGTATTGCCATAATGTGTGTTAATTAATTGTTTGTGATTAGACTATTGTTTTGTAGCTTTATTAGATTAAGTATTTTAGGTAAAGAGTGAGAGTGGCGTGCTAGAAGTGTCGGTTGGCGCCAAAACTCTAGGCGCTAGCGTGGAGCCCAGCTCCACTGCTAGTCAGTTCACCGCGTGCCCCGACACGGTAAACATCTACCGGCACTTGCGATAACCAGCTTTGTATTGCCGGCCGCGGTGGCCGAGGGGACTAAGGCGCTTCAGTCACGATCCGCACGGCCACTACGGTCGGGGGTTCGAATCCCCCCTCGGGCATGGATATTTGTGCCGTCCTAGTTCGTAAGTAGTTCATAAGTAGTTTGTAAGTTTAGGGACTGATGACCCCGAAGTTAAGTCCCATAGAATTTACAAACATTTGAACATTTGAGCTTTGTATTAATCGGTAGATAATGAGGGATAAAAATATGCGTAAAGTGCGTACAATGTTTGTCAAAGTGTGTTACGACTCTTAATTTTGTGAATTTTGTAAACTAATATTGACGTCAACATGCAGTTTGTGGCTACTGTATTGGTGTGATTGGTAAAAAAAAAAAAAAAGAAGAGCCACGAGAATATCTAAAGGAATTCATCGACTTAGTTAATAGCAGTTAGAAAGCAACAGTATCCTTCACTTTCAGTTTCAGCATCACCTCAGAAAACTTCGAGTCTACGACCTGTGTGCTGCTTCTGCGCTGGGGACATCTACGAGAGAAGACACCAGGTTAGTCAAATATTGAAAACCGCCTATGGGCGGTGAATTCTTAATGTAGTGAGGCTGTAGGGCTTGTTTAATGAAGATGCTCAACGCATACGTAATAATTAGTCTTTCTGGGGATGACACCGTTTTCTTATTTCTTAATATGATGGCTGAAGCCAGAAATATTACACATCCCCTTCCTCAGAGATTTTAAAAATTGGGAAGTTCTCGAAGACAACACCCAATTTTTTAAATAAAAAATCTTTACCCAAATACAAAACAAACTTCCCTCTTTATCTCAACGGCTTCACTAATTACAGTATTTACTTTGTTACTATATATTCTCAAATATCAAAATCAAGTTAATATTACTTGCATATTCCAAGTAACTATAGATGACATTTCTCTATCATATTTTCATTATTTACCTATTAAAATAAAAATATGTGTTTGAACCATGTATCCTATCATTAGATTCTGTCAATGTATTACCAAAAATTGTAATCGTTTTCTGCTTTTGACATCATTGCAGTCTTTGGACCACATAACCATTACTAAACTTACAAAATTACTAAAAGCGAAAACAAACTTTTCATAACATGGAATATTTCTTGTCAACATTAAATCCTACGACCACACACTGACTTGAATCATTGAAGTATCCCCAAATATCGTCGCAGTGCCGTCCATTAAATCAACTCACTTCAAACTAACAAAACCACTGAAAACATCCTAATCAAAAGATTACATCTACATAGATACTCTGCAGGGCACATTGAAGTGCATGTTAGAGGGTTCATCGAACCGCTTTTATGATATTTTTCTACAGTTCCATTCTCTAATAGCCCGAGGGAAACAGGGATACCCAAATCCTTCTGTTTTCGACCTGATTTCTCTTATATTATTATTATGATCGTGTCTTCCTATGTAGGTGAGTGCTAACAAAATATGTTGGCATTCGGAAGTGAAAGTTGGCGTATGAAATTTCGCAAATAGATCTCGTCGCAATGAATAACGCTCTTTTTTTTAAAATTATTTTCATCTCAACTCGTGCATTATTTCCGTGACACAGTCTCCCCTATACCGCGATTATACAAAACGAGCTGCCCTTCACTGAACATTCTCTAAATCGTCCGTCAGTCCCACCTGTTGTGGATCCCACAAAGCGCAGCAATATTGCAAAATAGGACGCGCAAGTGCAGTGTAGGCAGTTTCTTTAATAGAGTTGTTGCATCTTCTAAGTGTTCTGCCAATGAAACGTAAGTCTTTGTCTCGCCTTCCCTACAAAATTTACTGTGTGTTCTTTCCAATTTCAGTTGTTCGTATTTGTTATTCCTGGGTATTTAGTTTAATTGATGGCCTGTAGATTTGACTGATTTATCGTTAAAATGAAGCTTAACGGATTTCTTCCAGTGGTCATATGGATGACTTCACACTTATCATTATTAAGAGGCAATTGACAATTTACATTAGGAATAGTAATATCAGAACAGTGACGTCAATAATAATAAAAACACACTCAAAATTGACAAATGCTTGAAATTTACTATCCAATAGTTGATTTTACGAAACGCAGTTTTCGGCCCCTTGACGTTTACAAACAGGTATTCCATTTCGGCCTTACGGCATTTATAAAAGCATCACAACAACACGACCTCTACACAATATTAACACTCTTATCGGCATTACGCCTTCATATAACATTACGAAATCCACAAAATTTGCCCTGTATAGTTGGCATCAGGCCGTTCTTAAACACAATACGAAAGACATAATCCATGTTCCAAATTCACGTAAGTTTGATATAAATATAATATACAAAATCACCATTTTGGTGAATTCAAATACCGGACAATATTGTCTTTTCCCGTATACTGTAGTCGGCGTCACGTATAAAGGTGCCCAGTTTACAGTCTTTCCCCCTCCATTACCGCACTGGCAGGAAATAATATTCATTATATAGGCGCGTGGCTGGCCGCGAGTTACGCTATGTTTCTCCCGCTGTTTACGGTCGGCCGTAGCTCCTCCCCTCAATGCTTCTCCTATCTCACCGCTTCTATGCGCAGAAGCGCTTTCTTACATGACGCCAGCTATAATTGTCATTATAATAATACAATATTATATCATTCTAAATGCAGATATCCTCAGTTTCATAACAGACTAGCTTAAACCCGCGGCTCCGCTCGCGTCTTGGTTGATTATGATAGATAAGCTATCTTTCAGTAGTGTGCTATGTGGTTTTGGTTTTGAAGGATGAAATGAAATACAATACCTTCTTTAGAAACAAACATTTTTAATCAATATTATCAGGAAAGTAAGAAGTGTAGATCAAATCACACGTAAAAGTGCACGCTTGTACGACCACGTCTTGAGTATTTCTCAAGTGTTTGGGACCCGCAGCAGATCAGTTTAAAGGAAGACATAGAGGCGGTTCAGAGACGAGCAGCTAGATTTGTTACCGGTAGATTCGACCAATGCGCGAGTGTCACGGAAATGCTCCGGCAACTCAATTGGGGATCGCTGGAAGAAAGACGAGGAACTTTTCGTGAATTTCGGTTAAGAAGATTTAGAGGGCCGGAGTTTGAAGCTGAGTGTAGTACGATCTTAGAATGAAACTTTCACTCTGCAGCGGAGTGTGCGCTGATATGAAACTTCCTGGCAGATTAAAATTGTGTGCCGGAACCGGGACTCGAACCTGGGACCTTTGCCTTTCGCGGGCAAGCGCTCTACCACTGAGCTACCCCGACACGACTCACGATGCCACCCCACAACTTTACTTCCTCCAGTACCTCGCCTCCTACTTTCCAAACTTCACAGAAGCTCTCCTGCGAACCATGCAAGACTAGTACTCCTGGAAGAAAGGATATGGTGGAGACATGGCTTAGCCACAGCCTAAGGGATGTTTCCAGAACGAAACTTTCACTCTGCAGCGGAGTGTGCGCTGATATGAAACTTCCTGGCAGATTAAAATTGTGTGCCGGAACCGGGACTCGAACCTGGGACCTTTGCCTTTCGCGGGCAAGCGCTCTACCACTGAGCTACCCCGACACGACTCACGATGCCGCCCCACAACTTTACTTCCGCCAGTACCTCGCCTCCTACTTTCCAAACTTCACAGAAGCTCATAGTACGATCTTGCTGCCGCCTACTTATATTTCGCGTAGTGATCACAAAGACAAAATAAGAGGGCCGGCCGCGGTGGCCGAGGGGACTAAGGCGCTTCAGTCACGGTCTGCACGGCCACTACGGTCGGGGGTTCGAATCCCCCCTCGGGCATGGATATTTGTGCCGTCCTAGTTCGTAAGTAGTTCATAAGTAGTTTGTAAGTTTAGGGACTGATGACCCCGTAGTTAAGTCCCATAAGCTGTACAAACATTTGAACATTTTTGAAGATAAGAGAAATTAGGCCTCGTACGGAGGCATTCTTTTTTCCTCGTTCAATTTGGGAGTGGAATAGGAAAGGAAATGCCTAGTAGTGGTACAGTGTACCCCCCGCCACGCACCTTACGGGGCCGGCCGCGGTGGGCGAGGGGACTAAGGCGCTCCAGTCACGGTCTGCACGGCCACTACGGTCGGGGGTTCGAATCCCCCCTCGGGCATGTATATTTGTGCCGTCCTAAATCGTAAGTAGTTCATAATTAGTTTGTAAGTTTAGGGACTGATGACCCCGTAGTTAAGTCCCATAGACTATACAAACATTTGAACATTTTTTGGGGACCTTACGGTGAATTGCGGAGTATGTATGTAGATGTAGATGTAGTAAATTTTTACCTTCCTTCAAAACAATATGCACGTATGTTAGTGAGACTCGTATGATATGTGCCAGGTGGTTGTCAGTAAATGATATCTTATCTACTTCATTGCATCATTTAACCGTATCATAGAAACTCATTGCCTATTTCTGCTCTACAATAATAATTATAAACAGTGGCCGAAGCTTGTGTTGCCTAATGTCTCAAACTTCACCTTTCCTCCATACATAAATAGACGACTCCTCTTTCGTCATAATAAACATTTTACTTCTACATCATGTAATAGCCTTAATAATAAAAAAAAGTTTGGCTCTGTTCCTGTCACCTTAATAGTAATGAATCTTTTCATACGCAACAAGTAAACCATTTGTCAAATGTTCAAATGTTTGTTAAGCTTAAGGCACTTAACTACGGAGTCATCAGTGCCTAAACTCACAAACTACTTATGGACTAGCTAACACTAAGGACGGCACAAATATCCATGCCCGAGGGGGATTCGAACCCCCGACCGTAGTGGCCGTGCAGACCGTGACTGGAGCGCCTCAGTGCCCGCGGCCACCGCGGCCGGCCCGGCTGCTTTCCTGCATGGTGAGTCGCCGCGCTGGCTGTAGCGTGTAGCTGCTTTATTCATTGAGTGAAAATAATCATGAAAATATGGTGGAAGAACCTACCAGGAAAGACACTCTGAAATTTACGTTCGACGCGAGGTTTGTTAGACCGAAATAATTCGAAATCGAAGATTGTTTAGAAACGGACGTTAAGTTGCGTTTGTAGGACATTATTGGGATCCATCTTTCAATCGTGAAGCCTGTCGTATTTGTCAAACTGGCTAGCCTTCAACTTTGTGAGAAAGTAGTTCGTACATTTGAAAGAAAACTCAAATTGAGACACAAAGATGGGAATATTGGCGAAGTTTCTGTGGATCATGCAGGTTTTGGCGTGCGCACAATTCTTTGAACTCCCTTTTGAAATTACTGCTGAACAAGTCGTTCGCGTGATATCACATTATGGTCGCGTGATAAGTCATGTTGCAGAGAGGTGATCTAGCGGTCACAAGTTCCCGGTCTTAAATGGAGTACGGCAGCTAAAAGTGGAACTGCGGACGCACATTCCTTCCTATATTAACGTATGCGGGTTTCGTGCCATCGTGATGTATGACGACCAACCGAAAACCTGTGGTCTTTGCGGCTGGGCCCTGCGGACGCACATTCCTTCCTATATTAACGTATGCGGGTTTCGTGCCATCGTGATGTATGACGAACAACCGAAAACCTGTGGTCTTTGCGGCTCAGCCGGACACGTGCGAGCGCAGTGCGTTCAGAGGCGCGTGGCGCAGCTGCCCGCCGGCGAGGCGGCCCGCCCGCCCGTGTTGACAACATTGCCCGTGACGTACTCTGCGGCGGCGCGCGGCTTCTCTGCACCTAGCGCCGTACCTGACGTAGGGATGGGAAAAACCGACCGGTTGAAGCCCATACCGGTATTTTAGTTTTGAATAACCGGTATTTCGGTATTTATTTGGTGTCGGTTGTAACCGGTTTATTTTAGTTATTGCCAAGAACCGGGTAAAAAAACCGATACGACTACTTCCTGTAGTAGTGGTTCAAAATGTGTCTTTTGTAAATAATTAAAAAAAAATAAAACTAGTAGACACTAATATCTAAGGATATTCCTAAAATTTCCATTGCCGTGAAATATTAGGTCATCGCAGAAACTAATAAAAGTTATGTGTTAATTTAAGTACAATCCCGGCACATAAGAACTTAAGTACTGGTGCCACTATTGAGGCATCGATGCTCCTGTTGCCGTGTGGCGTGGCCTATTACACGACGCACGTGCACCGGCAGTGTACGAGACTTGCCTCCGTCTGGTCATGCGGCAGTTCCTTGCTGTCGTCGCCAGACATCGGTTGTGTCTTAAATGGCACCATCCCGAGTATGGAAGTACTTCACGAGGTACGGGAGCAGTGAGATACAATGCTCCATTTGCTTTAAAAAGCTGTAAACGGGTGAAGGTACTACAAACATGCTATGTCATTTAAGGAGAAAGCATCAAAAATGTTCCTTGGAAGAGAAGGTAAATTCGATCCATATACCTATTATGTAAGTTCAAAAAATGTTCAAATGTTTGTTAAGCTTATGGGACTTAACTACGGGGTCATCAGTCCCTAAACTTACAAACTACTTATGAACTACTTACGAACTAGGACGGCACAAATATCCATGCCCGAGGGGGGATTCGAACCCCCGACCGTAGTGGCCGTGCTGACCGTGACTGAAGCGCCTCAGTCACCTCGGCCACCGCGGCCGGCATTATGTAAGTGATGTACTCTAAGCTTGAAATACTTTTAATCTATTATCATATTGTTATGCTAACAAGTCTTATTAATGTGATTCCTTGAAAGCGAAGGCTTTTTAATAACCAATATGGGCTAAGGTAACATTGATAATGTGGTGCGTCGCGAGGTAGCCGTGCGGTCTGAGGCTCCATGTCACGGATTGTGCAGCTGCTCCAGTCGGAGGTTAGAGTCCTCCCTACTCCCTCGGTCATGGATGTATATGTTGTTCTTAGCGTAAGCTAGTTTAAGTTAGATTAAACAGTTTGTAAGTCTCGGGACCGATGACCTAAGCATGTATGTCTCATAAAAACTTTCACCCATTTGAACATTCTTTGATCATGTGGTACAGAGCTTTCCTAGTTCAATTTGCGTAAATTTACACTAACAACAATCATACTGTTAGTCGGAACTGTGACTTTACTTTTCGAAATACTTCTGCAGCACTGATTGAAGTTTACTTACTGACTGTAACTTATACATGTTGTGTGTATAACGAGATATTCGTATGCGCTGGCTCACAAGTCCAACTTACGGAGTGGTTGGCTCAATATTCGCAACTGCCGGATGGAAATAGTAGGCCAGTAAATCTGTATGCTTCGTTTAAATGTTGTTTTTATAGCTTATGGGATTTAACTACGGGGTCATCAGTCCCTAAACTTACAAACTACTTATGAAATAAAAAATGTTCAAATGTTTGTTAAGCTTATGGGACTTAACTACGGGGTCATCAGTCCCTAAACTTACAAACTACTTATGAACTACTTACGAACTAGGACGGCACAAATATCCATGCCCGAGGGGGGGATTCGAACCCCCGACCGTAGTGGCCGTGCCGACCGTGACTGACGCACCTCAGTCACCTCGGCCACCGCGGCCGGCTTATGAAATAACTAAGACTAAGGACGGCACAAATATCCATGCCCGAGGGGGGATTCGAACCCCCGACCGTAGTGGCCGTGTAGACCGTGACTGAAGCGCCTCAGTCCTCTCGGCCACCGCGGCCGGCTGTATGCTTCGTATATCGTCTTCTACGGACTCCTGGTTAGGCTTACACACACTCAAGAAGGCGTAGTATTGGGAGGGGATCTTGCAAAATATCGAAAGACTAGTGATTAATCGTATAAAGTAAATTTACCTAATATTAACTAAATTTCGTAAGTTTTGGGTTCGGTCGAAACTAGAAGAACCGAAGACTACGGTTTCTGTTCTGGCCGCAAAATATGTTTCGTTCGAACTCTACTGGAAATAATAGCAATAAAAACCGAAAACCGGTTATTTAAAAAACAGGTTATCTTGAGCAATTTTTACGGTGCGGTTAAACTGGAGATGAAAAGAACCGGTATAACCGAAAACCGGTTGTTTCAGCGATAACCGCCATCCCTAACCTGACGTAACCGAACCTGATGACGTTGAGGGGGCAGCGACACTGATGGACTTATCTGACGTTGCTGAACGGGCCTCACACCCGATTGACGAGGCAGCAATACTGATGGACACGAATGTCGTTGCTGAACATGTCCCGCATCCCGTTGTTGAAAATCCGCAACTCGTACCTGCTGCAGAACAGGCGACTGCAACACCAATAGAGACGCCACCAGTCAATAATAGTGTACAGACACATGTGTATGCTGCTGAAACAACACAACAGACCCCGTCAAAGTCCGCAGATAACCCGGCACTCGCAGCACATTCTCAGAAGCGGGGTTCGGTATTACATACGACCGTTCCACCGGCGACTGATAATGTTCCACAGATGAATGTTTCGGAAGACTCCGAAGAAAGCCCGTCACAGGCGTCATTGTCCAAGAAAAGTAAAAAACGTAGCATTGCGCGACAATGCGCAGCAGTCACTGCAGCTGCACTGTGCGAGAAAGCGAAGCAAATCGGCGCCGAACTCAAACACCACGAGGCTGAATGCACAAGCGCGGAACGGGATGCAACATCAGTTAAATTCACATTGCCACTGCATGGTGACTCAGTCACCACATATCTGACACTGCCGCAGTCTGCAGACCCCCACTCTGGAAAAGTAGAAGCGACGGAAGCTCCCCACCTCACCACTGAATCTGGAACCAAGTCCTTTTTAGGTAACTGGGCAGACGAAATGGAAAAAAATTTGCAACATTGGAGAAGAACCTATGGACATACTACCCACAAATGCGACACTTATAAATACTGTCACACAAGAAAGTGAGTGCCGTGAGAGGAACGATGTCTCAATAGATACTGGTGGACAAATACGACGTCCTGCTCGTCCTTTCGACAATGATGAATATTTTTAATCAGCTTGGGAAAGTTTTATCAATGCTTCGTTCCATCTATAATTGTGAGTGCTTTTGTCTCATTTAGAGCTTACTAGAACTAAGAACCGTTCACTACTTAGTGATACAAATTTGACTAATTCTTTGAGGTTAGCAGTCTGCCGGAATATTGTACCAAAAATGGACAAAATCATTTCCTCAAGAAAGATAAACTTGTAAAATGTTAACTGTATTCTTTAAGCCAATGCAAATCTGTAGAAGAATGTATAACAAGGGGAAAAGTAGATACCGCCTACAGGAAAATAAAAGAGACATTTGGGGACAAGAAAAGCAACTCTATGAATATCAAGAACTCAGATGGGAAACCAGTTCTCAGCAAAGAAGGGAAAGCTGATAGGTGGAAAGAGTACATAGAGCAGCTCTACAAAGGAAATGAACTTAGATACGATGTTGTAGGAAGACAAGAGGAAGTAGATCAAGATGAAATAGGAGATACTATACTGAGAGATGAATTTGACAGAGCCTTGAAAGACCTAGGTCGGAACAAGGCCCCAGGAGTAGATGACATACCTTCAGAGCTACTAAAGTCTCTGGGAGAGCCAGCCATGACAAGACTATTTGAACTGGTGTGTAGGATGTATGAGACAGGCGAAATGCCCTCAGACTTTAAGAAAAATGTAATAATCCCCATTCCAAAGAAAACAGGCGCAGACAGGTGTGAAAATTACAGAACCATCAGTTTGATAAGTCATGGTTGCAAAATTCTAACACGAATTATCTACAGGAGAATGGAAAAGCTGGTAGAAGCTGACCTCGGGAAAGATCAGTTTGGATTCAGGAGGAACATAAGAACCCGGGAGGCAATACTCACTTTACGACTTATCTTAGAAGATAGATTAAGGAAAGGCAAACCTACATTTTTAGCTTTTGTAGATTTGGAGAAAGCATTTGACAATGTTGACTGGAATACACTCTTTCAAATTCTGAAGTCAGCAGGGGTAAAATACAGGGAAAGGAGACTTATTTACAACTTGTACAGAAGCCAGACCGCAGTTATTAGACTCGAAGGGCATGAAAGGGAAGCATCAGTTGGGAAGGGAGTAAGACAGAGTTGTAGCCTTTCTCCGATGTTATTCAATTTGTACATCGAGCAGACGGTGAAGGAAAGCAAGGAAAAATTTGGAATAGGGATTATACTTCAGGGGGAAGATATAAAAACATTGCGTTTTGCTGATGACATCGTAATTCTGTCAGAGACGGCAAAGGACCTGGAAGAGCAGTTGAATGGAATGGACAGTGTGTTGAAGAGAGCGTATAAAATGAACATTAACAAGGGCAAAACAAAAATAATGGAATGCGGTCTTAGAAAATCAGGCGATGCCGAAGGAATTAGATTAGGTAACGAAACAATGAAGGTGGTAGATGAGTTTTGTTACTTGGGTAGTAAAATAACATGCGATGGTCGCAGTACAGAGGATATAAAATGCAGAATGGCAATGGGAAGAAAGGCATTTTTGAAAAAGAGAAATTGTCTAACATCGAATATTAATTTAAGGGTAAGGAAATCCTTTCTGAAGGCATTTGTGTGGAGTGTCGCCTTGTACGGGAGTGAAACATGGACGATAAGCAGTGCGGACAGGAAGAGAATAGAGGCTTTTGAAATGTGGTGCTACAGAAGAATGCTGAAGATTAGGTGGGTAGATGGCATAACTAATGAAGAGGTACTGAACAGAATTGGTGAGAAAAGGAATTTTTGGCATACCCTGACTAAAAGAAGGGATCGCTTGGTAGGACACATTCTTAGACATCGGGGAATCGTAAATTTAGCATTGGAGGGAAGTGTGTGGGGTAAAAATCGCAGAGGGAGACCAAGAGACGCGTATATTAAGCAGAGTCAAGTGGATGTGGGTTGCCGTTCTTATGAGGAGATGAAGAGGCTTGCTCAGGATAGAGTAGGGTGGAGAGCTGCATCAAACCAGTCTCCGGACTAAAGACCATAACAACAACAACAATATTGAATGTAAGAATTAAAAGGCTTTATAACCTTAATTCTCTTTTTATTGTAATTTTATTGTAACTAGTAAGAATGAGACTACATCCCTAATGTAAAACTGTTGCTAAAATGGAATGTTTACGACATGAGTTCATTAAAAAAATTGATATATCCATCAGAAGACGTCTACTATACATATGGCTAGAGTTTATGTGCAGTACTAAGAGAAGAAACCTGTGGGTCAGAAAACAGTCAAATTGTTCCTCGATTCTTTCTTTGTATAATTTTTTTCTGAACATTTGCCTAGTAATTCGGCCATGCGAACACTAGTTGTTACTGAAACAGTGAATGGTTTCTTGTTATACTGCTCGTCGACCACATTTATAGCGCTGCTCTCTCTCTCTCTCTATTATTATTATTATTATTTTTATTATTACTTTTATTTGTTAGATCTGACCGCGAGACAGTCCAGCGCAGAGCAGTGCTTCGCCGTCTCAGTCTTTCCGCAGCTGTCTCTCTCGCTCCGTTGCCGACACTAGCGACACATGGTAACGGCCGGGGCGCTGAACTAAACTGCCCTGCAGCCACGCCCGCCGGGCGAAATTCTTGGTGGAGCCTGACCTAGGAGCAGTGTTGCCAGACGTAGGGAATTTGCCCTACACGTAGGTACTTTTTAGCATTAAAATCATGTGGGGAATTTTCATCCAAAAGTCCCCAACGCGTAGGTACTTTGGTAAAATTTTACAGTCGCCGACAGATGCCTAGCGGGTAATGTTGGCAACAGCACAGTTGTCAGCACATGTGAATGAATCCGAACAATTGTGGCAAAGTTTGAAGTAGCCAATGATAAACGGCGTAGTTGTTTTCTGTTCATAGTAAACAATATTAATTTGCAAATTTAGTTTCTGACACATTAAAACGGATGCGAAGTAGAATGATATCAGTGTGTATCAGTGGAATGAAGAGTCGGTTTAGAAATAGTGTTAGAAATTGTCAGCACAAGGAAAATTTATTGTTTCCATGTACGAAAGACGTTTTATTACCTAGACTGTTATTTATTTACGTCAGAACGATAACTAGTAAGTACTTGTAAATGAGAAGCTGCTGACAAGAAAACTCTAAAACATTTGCGACAGCCAACGTTATAATGAACAAAGCGCTAGATATTCGTTGTCAACATAGCATTACTCTTTGAAAATATGAATCATGCAGACTGACGGAATTCCTTTTTTGTGCTGATTGTGAACTAAATAATTACTGCTGTTCCTTCTCTATGGTTGATAGTGTCTCGATGTATCGTTATGCAGTCAATAAATCAGTTATCCTCGTGTAACAGTGCACTCGGAATAAGCGGCAATTTGGGGAAACTAATTAATGCTGTTCCTCCGGTTCATGATGTACCCTTGTCCGATCGATAAATCAGTAATCCTCTTGTAACAGAGCACTTGGAATTCGTGGCATAATCTACACTTGACTCCATCAATCAGTAACGATCAGTCAATGGAAAAACATGTATAGCAAGTGAAGCATGATACCAGATATTTATTTTAAAGTTTTTCAAACTAGTAACAGGTCATATTAATCATTTGGTTAACCTCTGCTGGCCGGACTCCTGGCTTCAGCCTCTCCCAGACGCAAATCCTGGCTACGACCCTGATGTAGGGACATTAATGAGGTGGTGGGGAGACAGTAGGGAAAACGTAGGTACATTTTTGTCAGACTGTAGGTATTTTCTCTCTCTGCCATCTGTCAACACTGGTTGAGCCTGACCTAGGAGGTCTGTTTCCTTCTCTGTCGTCATTTCTGCCTCGGCCTGGCTCAAGGTGGTTGCGGCGCTGTGTCCGCTACCTGGCCTTTCTCCACCCATCCGCCACCAGACAGCGCGTCTATTGCTCCAGTTCCTGCAACAGGTTATCGACGTAACATTTGCTCAAATTGATTCACTTTTCTTGCACCGATACTGCAAAAGTAACTACTATTATATCTATCGAATCAGATTCTCTCAGAGAATCTTTTAAGTGCGGTTCTTTACGCGGTATTGTTGCAACAACTACTTATAACTAGGGCAACCACTATTATTAAAGCGTCTGCACTCAAAGATTTCTGTTCTCACTTTTATTTTTTTTATTTATTTTTTTTGTGCCTGATTTTAAAAAGCCCTTATAAACTCCTTGTACGTGTTGCATGTGTTGCTGACACCGATTCCCCATGAAGTAACATAACCTTCGAACCTACTGGTCACAAACTTTAATCTTTGTTGTTCCGGTATGTTATATGGAATTAGCCCCTCGAAATGCCGAATAAAAGCAACAGGATGGATGTATCCTTGGTTTGAGAAATGATGAAATTTATATGCACCATCATGATTCAGTACTTCGCCTACATTTACTATCCCCTTCCTCCTTTTTTGCTCATCCCGTGTTTCTATCTTACATACCAATCCATACAATTAATATTTTTAGACATGTAATTTTTTTTAGGAATTTTATTTATCCCTTGCTCTATATCAGATAATTTATCCCGGATCGTAATTGCATTACCTTTACAAGTAGGCTCCACATGTGATAATTTGCAGTTCAAAGAGATATCATCGTTTACTTGTCCTGCATTACCTTTCTGTATTGGACACCTGCTACTTGTCCATTTCTCATTATTTCAGTTTTCTTACTTATTGAATTAACCTAACCTTCCTGCACCCTTACATTATCACAAATGTCATCGACTTCAGGAGCTACTTTGTTGTTGTTGTTAATTTCTGATCCACAATTTTGTAACTTTTTACCCCACTCTTTTGTTTCGTGATCCTTTTTGCTCACCTCCGTGTTACACATTCATTTACAGCTACCCTGTTTCCCAAACTATCAAACTTTCGATTCAGGCTGAATATTTGAGTATTTCTGTTTTCAGTTTCGTTTTTTATTGCTACATTACATTCCCCGATTTATATTTTCAATTGTTCCTTATTTTCTAATTTAGTTTCGTTCTATTTTTCCCAGTTTTTTTTTTTTTTTTTTTTTTTTTTTTTTTTTTTTTTTCTTTTATTTCTACTTTAAATTCCCTAAATTCTGCGAACATTGAATTGAGCATTAACATAACCTGGCTCCTTTCCACTTTCGATCTCTTTACTACCTTCTCCTGGTAAGGTATATGCCGAACTGGTTCTATGACTTGGTGTACTCGACTGTGGTGTGTGCTTGTTTGAGCTGTCAACACAGGGTGTGAGTATCCTACGTTTCCATCCAAACTTACCATGTTACAATAGTCAAGAATGACATTATTTACTTCTCTATCACAACTTATTAAACCAGGATCCCCATTGCCATCTACATTACCCTCAATATTGCAATCTGTACAGCTTAAATGATCAATAGTATTACTATTACCGCTTCCAAATTGTTCATTCAGTGGCTGATCTTGTGAATAACTTCTACTTTCTTGAATATTACTTCTCAATTTACTTCTGAGAGGGTACATTCTCTTCCTCTCAGTCTCCATTTCGCAATTAGTGGGCTCAAATAACATTACTCACTTAAGGGGGGACGTAGGCGAAAATGGTCAAAAATGATAAAAAAAATTACCTCCATATAATTCTGTAGCATGTTAGAAATGCTGCCTACAATTTTTAGAGATTAATTCGAACTACAAATGATAAAAAAGCTGTTTTGTTTCAGTCACTGCGCAGCCACGCGCCATTTTTCTAACGACACTCTCCTTGTTTGCGATGTTTTATTACTTCCTGCTATCCTAAAAGCATCGGAAGAGTATAAAAGGCTGCGGACCCATTTATGTAGTGTTATCTTTGCCTTCCGCTACGTATCTTAGCAAGCTGTTATTGTCTACGGTGCAGAAATATCAACAGATCAGTTCTGCTGTTACTCTGATAATTACGACTGGTGGGCCACATCGCCTGACTGATAAACAGATCCACCATTTGCAAATATATTATGGCAAAGCAATAAGGCAAAATACTGGAGATTTGAAGGCAATACAGAAGACAGTGTGGGCAATATATTTTCATAAGTTTTCTACTGATGAAAAGCTAGTACATGAAATGTGTTCTATATCCCGGTGCAAATATAAGCAGGCAAAAGCAGAAAATAAAACATATTCACATAAACACAGTCATCCTGAAGCAGTCTTGAGCACCATAAAGCACACTTTCCAGTTACTAGCTCATCCAGATTTATTAAAGAAATGTACCCATGGTTAAGGCGGGAAACCGTCCCGGATTATGCGAGACAGTCTCGCATTTGGACTCGTTGTCCCGCATTGCGAAAATTACTGAAAATGTCCCGCAAAATCGTCCCGCATTCCAGGAATTTTAAAATTGTTGGTCTAAGAGCACAAGCCGAAACTATTTGTGTACGGCATGCTATGTCATAATGCTTGCAAGTCAACTTCACAGTGCATCATCTACGAATAAATGGCAGTCTTCTTACATTAAATACAAAAGGGAAAAAAGAAAAAAATAATTATACGCCTTATGTGACTATGTCAAAATGACAAATGCGCTAGTTATGGTATTTTTTGTTTCAAGCTGGTACTGAATTTGCTGATAGGGTGACTTATTAAAAAATTCTGTTTTTGGCAAATTTTCTGTGCCTTCTGAAGTACGTTTCAATAATTGTAATGGAATATTTTTCGGTGCTCAAGGTGTAAAACATGATGTAATATTATCACGGTCTGTGTAAACGTATTTAAAATATGATGTGCAAATGCAATATCTGAAAATGCAACAACGAATGTGAGTGAGCATTGTATGTAGTATGGCACAATTAAACTCTGCACTTCACCCAAAAAACTTCCATAACAGAGTAGTTCAAATGGTTTTTAAAAGTAGTCTTTATTAAATTTAATTCGAGATTATCGCAAAACATAATTCTTTGGGCGGAGTAAGGTACTTATCAAAATGTGTGGTGCACGATGCTCTAAAAGCTGGAATGTTAGGTACGTTACTTTAAATGAAAATGATTAGGCATGCTCTGCTCGCTTAAATTTCTATCCTAGTTTCAGAATAACTGGCACAATGATGTACATGATCTTAGTATTCCTTCGCATCCTCGAAATGTCCCGCATTGAGTTTTGAAAAAGTTGGCCGCCTTAGCAATGGTGAAACACAAAACGCGAATGAGAGCTTCAACAGTCTCATTTGGAAGAGATGCCCCAAAACAACATTTAGTTTATCTACTGTTGTTAAAATTGCCGCATATGATTCATGTCTGGTGTTTAATGATGGTAACACTAGAAGAATAAGGACCCTTACTGGAGTAGGATTTGTTGCCGGTTGCTTCACAGAGAAGCTATTGAAGAAGATAGATAATGCGCGTGTTCTAAGCTCTGAAATGTCTGTGAAGGATATAGCCAAAAGGGTCAGAAAAATCAGTTACAAAGGAAACATGTCAAAGAAAAAAAAGTTTGTAAATCTATGGGACTTAACTGCTGAGTTATTAGTCCCTAGCTTACAAACTACTTAAACTAAGTTAAACTAACAACACACACATCCATGCCCGAGGGAGGAGTCGAACCTCCGACGCGGGAGGCCGCGTGATCCGTAACATGGCGCTCCAGACCGCTCGGCTACTACCGCGCGGCACATGTCAAAGAAGAGCAAGATGGCCAAATGTTTGGTTATTTTATGTGTCGCACCAGTCTAAAGTGCGCGCCACGTACTTTCGGCGCGCGCCGCCATGCACGCACGGCGCGGCGTTCTTACGACGTCAGCCACGAGGTGCAAGTCCGCTCGTGGCTACGACTGCTGCATCGACCACTTGGGAATCAGATAGGCACCAGTTAAGACTTGGCTATCGGATAGGCACTAGGAATCATTAGTAGGCAGGCCTCTATCTAATCTATGTATCAGCATTCTGCAGTCAAGAACTATGTAAAAGTTGAGTATTACCAAGACTCCACGAAATATATATCTTGTTCTAATTTAGCCTAGTGTTCTAGTTTCTGCTGTCCCACTGGCTGGTCACCTCCGTATCTGCACAAGCGTGCATAATGTTTCCCTGTGTCGGTCTCTCTTTACTCGGCCACCGACACCTAGGACAATAGGCGGAAGCGAGACACAAAAGTTATGGTCAACATTAAGGTACTATTTTATGGTGTAAATCTTTATAAAATCTTTTATGTGCGTTTCCCGTAACTTTCATTATTCGGTGTATAAGGAACATTTTTTTCCTGAAACGCTGGATAAAGATAAATGAAATTTTCTGCAGACTTTGTTCATAGTAGAACACAACTTCCTATGCTTCAAATTGTTTCTAAGTGTATTTCTATCAAAATTAATTACATTTTTATGAAATTGAAGTTCCTTTGTTACGTACACATAATTTTTTTAAATAAATTGTACGAGCTCTAAAAGTGATATTAAAAAACTGTTCCATACGTTTGCTTATCTGATTACTAAGAATTGCCTACCGTAAAATGGTAGTTGTAAGGCCGGTATTACACTATCGAATTATTTGTCAAAGAATTGGACAAAGAATTGTAATGGGAACGTCGTCCAATATTTCATCAAATCTAAGGCCTCGGGCTAGATTTCATCAAAGAAATCGCTCGTCTGCTGTTTTCTGCAGTGAGAAATGTGACCGCTTGGTGCGCTAGTAGTATACACTATACAGCTTCCTTGGCACTATAGCTGTTTCATTTGGAGGTTAAATATATGTATTCGTAAACATGGCTAGTAGTGGAATGTTTATGTAGTGTTTTGTAGCAACATAAAATTAAAGAAATCAGATGGGGCGTTGTATAATAGGCGACAAGACAAATTCACACTGTCCGTCACGTCAATTCGCGTAGCCCAATACCCTGCGGCGAAAGTGAGGTTGAGTTACAATCCGTGATGTAAAAAAAAAGTCATTATTTACTATCGGAATTGAAGCATTAATACCCCTAAATCTTATTTACGTCCGAAGCAGATTTTAGAATGTATGCTTTTGGTAACTTGGTGTGCTAAGTGCAGGGAACTCAAACGACTTTCAAAACATCGACATCTGTTTGCAAGCGAATCTATTTACATATAAATACGTCAGCCAATTTTTGTAAGGAAACGAATAGAGCCTATTTACTTAATCAGCAATGTTTCCCCCTTACATTGTTAATAACGTCATAAACAATTTAGATTACCCTCTTTGTCAGTGCTCACATTTTGCATTTAAAACGTTATTTAATGAAACTTGCTTTATCAACTTGACAATCTTATTCGTATACACTGTTTGAGTCAGCCTTTACGCTATTGCAAACTGTGAAGGATGAAGAGCGACAAAATAATTAGCCTGGCTGTTCTGCCGACGGCATAAAAAAAGAAAATCCTCCCGGTCCCGTAACAAATTTTATTTGTCTCGCTCTGACACCCACGGTTTCATCCAAGTGCGTTTCCGTTTCTTTTTTCCCTCCTCTTCTAAATGCAGACACAACGCAACTGTAGTATAAACAACAGCTTAGCATTACACCGCCATTTTGAAGCAAATTTGACAAAATATTGGATGATAGTGTAATATCCCCTTTTCCGTTTCATCCAATTTCTTTGTCAAAAAATATGACCAATATTTCATTCAATTTTTTCGTCCAATTCTTTGTCCAATAATTTGATAGTGTAATACGGGCCTAAGTAATTTTTGAGAAAATGTTCCTTGTGTGACAGCATGTGTTATGAATATTTCCAACAATGTCATGATTAAATTCTTTGAGAAAAAAATTTGAAAACCTTCCAGACTGTAGCCCATACCATAATTACATCTAGTGAAAAATTTAGTTCTATTATCTTTCAAACACCGAAAACTGTGTTAGATTATGTAATCACGTCCTTTTTCTCCTACGTCTCCCCTTAACAATTTAAGTACTGATGACAACAGTGTAACTGTTAAGGCTAGTTTACACGACGACACTACGTTTCATGAAACTGTACTGCTGGCCAGTGCGCATGCGCGGCAAGCCTACGCGTCACTCGTTTACGAAACTAAAACAGTTTCGGCTCCTCCCAACTTTGGCGAAACTGTTTGCGCGAGTTTTTAGGTTAGGTGATAACCAAATCACAAAATGAAGTGGGGAACGGAAGAAATTGTTCGGTTTTTGGACATATATGTGATGCATAGGTGTTTATGAGCTTTTAAAAGCTTTCTGGATTAAGTAGCGGCGTGTTGGTGCTCTTGAAGCAATCATTTGTGAATTAAATATTGGTGGGTAAGCGATAGGTAATTTTCGGGCTAAAATACATTCAATTAAAAATACCTGTACAAAGCAACTTTCCAGAATGCAATCTAGTAAAACATCTGGGTGTTGATCAGCGCAAGATAACAAGACCAAGATCACGTGGTTTGAACTTGCAGACTTTTTTAAGGAAAATTGTGCACAGAAGAAAAGCCTACACAAATCTGTTAAGCTGAATTCTTTTATTATAATTATTTGTTTAAAACGTGACAGCTTTTACATTTGCAATTCTTTGTAAATATTTATTTCAAACGTGACAGGGTTTTACATTCACCTTTTTTTATGTAAATACTTTTAAACACATTGTTCACTTTTTTCAGGTTAAGCAATTGTGGATTTCGGAACACGGTGCAGGTTCTGTTTTGACGAATATGAATCCCCATTTGACGAGAAACGTAATGTAATTTTTAATTTCAGTTGTGGTGACAATATTATACGCATAAGAGCATCTTGTTTCCTTATTGTATTACTATATTTGAAAAAAATGTAAAATGCTCTGGTGACATTTTAAGATAATTAAAATAATTTGTAGGGACTTCAACCACAATCTCTTTCATCAAGGCCGGCGATCAACCTAACTGACGTCTTCCATTTAACAACCGAAATACGTTTCTTAGTCTTTTTTATGTTTAGTGTTATGAAGTGACTTCACACAGAGCAGTAATAGCTCCGCTGCAACTCTTACAGCTGCCGAAACTTTCATTTTACGACGACTGCGGCACTCCAAAACAACGAAACTGACATACACGAAACCAGTTGCGCGCAATTCATTTCACCCAACGACTGTCGCAACCTGGTGTCGTCGTGTAGACTAGCCTTTAAGGCTTAGTGTCTACAGACATACACGAAACCAGCTGCGCGCAACTGATTTCATGCAACGAGTGTCGCAACCTAGTGTCGTCGTGTAGACTAGCCTTTAAGGCTAGTCTACACGACGACACTAGGTTGCGACACTCGTTGCATGAAATCAGTTGCGCGCAGCTGGTTTCGTGTATGTCTGTAGACACGGCACCAATACCACACACTTCAGTTTCGTCGTTTTGTGAGTGCCGTAGTCGCCGTAGAATGAAGGTTTTTGTAGCTGCAGAGAAGCTATTGCTTCTCTGTGTGAAGTCTCCGCATAAGTCCAAACATAAAGAGAATAAGAAACGTGTTTAGGGTTCGTGAGTGGCTTAAAAAAAGACGTCAACTCGGTTGCTCAGCGACCTTGCTGCAAGAAGTTGTGATAAAGGCCCTAGAAGTTATTTCAATCAACTTGGAATGTCACTAGAGCAGTTCACGTTTCTTTTAAACAGAATTAGTAATGCAATAAAGAAACAAGACTCCGGTAAGCGTGAAGCTGAACTGAAATTAATTTCATTGCATTTCGTTTCTTGTCGTGTAGATATTCGCCTCTGTAGTACCTGCACCGTGTTCCGAAATCCACAATTGCCATAGTTCGTTTGTGTAGGTATTTCGGATTGAATGTATTTTAGTCTGCAATTCATTAATCGTCAACCTATCAATATTTAATTCAGGAATAATTGCTTGAAGAGCACCAACACCCCGCTGCTTATTCCTGAGATTTTCATCGTTGAAATCGCACAAACACCTATGTATCGCATATATGCTCAAAAACCGAATTATTTCTTCCGCCCCCCCCCTTTATGTTGTATTTTTTCCTGTATTGGTTATAACCTAACCTAAAAACACGTGCAATCAGTTTCGCCAAAGTTGGAAGGTGCCGAAACTGTTTAGTTTCGCCAACGAGTTGCGCACTGGCCACTAGCGCAGTTTCATGAAACGTAGTGTCGTCTTGTAAACTAGCCTTTATAAATGTGCAGTTAACACAAACATTTTTCTTCTGGTGTGTGTAGACAGCTGTCGTTCCCTTCGGCTGCAACGCCGCCTTAAAGCTGAAGTGTTAAGCGGAAGCTCGTGGAGCTCGCCTAACCCCATTAGTCCCTGCCGTGTAGCCCTCGGCCGTTTCCTTTATTGCTGCCGCCTGCCGCCTGCAGCCTCTCCATTGACAGAGGAAACTCTGCGTTGCGTGTCCAGCAGTCGACTCTTGAAGTTACATCATCCCATGGACCGCACAAATGACTAATATTCACCTTTAATGGAACACAATTGACTTTATTTTTACTTTATTATTTGCGTAGTTAAGCTTCCTACCACACGATATTAACCCTCGAGCGGCAGCGCTGGTGCAAATACGCTACCACTTTTCTTTAATTGCTCACTGTTGTCGCAATAATAGAGGTGGCATATTTCCGCTTTAGCTATTCCTCAATTATGCCTTAATAGTGATGTCAGTGGAGGTTCTGAGTTCCTAGAGTTCACCCAAAAAATGTTTTGTCAGGGAGCTCATCACTGGTAGCAGATTTGCAGCGCGCTTCAATTCAAATGTTTGTAGAGTCTATGGGACTTAACTATGGGGTCAGCAGTCCCTAAACTTACAAACTACCTATGAACTAGCTAATACTAAAGACAGCACAAATATCCATGCCCGAGGGGGAATACGAACCCCCGACCGTAGTGGCCGTGCAGACCGTGACTGAAGCGCCGTAGTCCCCCCCCCCTTTTTATTTTTATTTTTTAATTTTATTTTTTAATTTTTAATGGGATTTTTTCTTACTGAGAAATTAACATCTTCTAGAAGACTCCTTCTTCTAGAGTCTCCATGAAAGGAAGGAAATAATTCTTTATAAACTAATTTGAAAGCTGCTTCTTCGAAATGACTTACTCTTCTTCTTCATAGACGCAATAAATGAAATTGGATATCTTACTCTAAAATTATATTAAACGTAAAAAAAATTAAAAAGAAAATTGTCCTCTTCGCGTCTCCTGTACTCCCGTGAATGAACATGAGTTAGTTTGGCTTTCCGAGTTTCAAGGTTATCTTCTCGTATATGCTGCTGGTGCAGTTGATTCCGTTTGTCTCGTGTCTTCATCTTCTAATATATTTTTCCTTTCATTTGACTTCTCTTGGGCCATGAAGTATCTGTCAGCATTGTCTCTGTATCACCCTTCGAAAATTACAGGAGTTTAAGCCATTTTCAGAATGTAAAACTAGAAATAAATAAATAAAATTAAAAAAAAAACTAATAATTTTCAATAGGTGATACCCGAGTTATATTTCTATATTAATATCCTGAGTAGAAAATTCGCGTATTTTTCTCGATATTTGTTCATTCGTTTTAATTTTTCATGTTCTGTCAGAAGATGCACCCAATAATCTTCCCCCTCGGCCACCGCGGCCGGCGATGAAGAATTAGACTGCTTTCAACAAGTAATGAAGATCTTAGTGATTTTGGTCTAGATTCCTCATCAGATCATGAACAGGATATATTCAGATGTAAATCCTAGTTCCGATCCAGAACAAGATTTCAGACGCAATGAATATGATATTGAAGACGGTACCACTGTGTGGAGTAAAACGCCATGCAATCAGCACTGAAAATGAATATAAAAATCTTCCCTGGTTCAAAAGGGAACGCAAGGGGCATGAGGTCAGAGAAGCAAGCTCTTTCATTCATGATATATGATAATATGACTGATAAGGTAATTATGTGTACCAAGTTCCACATAACACAGAAGAAAGCTGTCACTAATTACTCAAGAGATAGGAACTACAGGGAAGAAACGAAAGAGGGAATAATAGTACTGCTGGGTCTATTACACATTATTATTGTCCACTTTCGGAATATAACTGATATACTAACTTAATTCATATATTAACAAATATGATATTTCTTCCTGTGCATTACACTATTTTTATCATTTCGACCACTTAGTAGCTATATAACAGCTTTGTAACTCGGAATACACAGTGGTAGCAAAATTGCACCACGCTGCTGCTGAAGTTATAATAATTGGCACTGTCTCCCGAGGGAAATGACATGTTTGTCTATGGCACCAACGCTCACCGTTAAAATCATTTTTATAGCTGTGTACATTATTCACAAATGTTTTAAACGTAGTTCACAGTTCCTCTATTTTCACGAGTCGGTCACTTGAATTATGCATCTATGTTTTGCGCAGTATTACAGATCAGAGATTATCAAAATCATTAACAACTTCTGGCCTCATTTTCCGCTCCAGGGATGCCACGGATGGTGGGTGGAATTTATAATTTTTGTAGATTTCGCTGAGTCTCTCCAGTGTTACCACTAAGCTTGATCCAGTCCTCGGTTGTAACAAGATGACTGAACAAGTGTGGTATCCCAGGTGTTTCCACTGCTTTAAAGTGAAAACGAAAAGGTTCTAGAAAATGTTCGTTCACCAACCTGAAATCTTCCGGTGTTGTATCATGCACAGAAGACTACTCGTAGATCGTGAGTTTAGATGTAGAGAGGCTGTAAGGCTAATTTAATGAAGATGCTCAACATACACATAACAATTAGTCTTTGTCGGTGTGCTATTCTTATTATTTATTTTCCAGAAAAGAGGAACTGCACATTTAACACTGCCTTTGACATAAATCCATAGAAACGTTATTATTCATCTTAGTATGTAGTAATACACTTGAACTTTTAAGTACTGTACTAACGTTTAACATATTACCTAACATTTGAGCGACGGGTGACAGCATGAGTGGCCATTATGACAACTAAAACCTAAATGACAGACTGCACTCTCTATGTCTGCTCTTCTGCGCACAAGTTGGCAGGAAGACAATAAGACATGACCCACAGGCGTCGCCCGTCCTTCTGTTATGATTTTGTGTTTGTCATTTATGGAATTGAATTGTTCTAAAATTACATAAATATAGCTGGCGAATTAGAGATGTTTCCTTTAGATTCCAACATATTTTTAATGTATGGTTTATTAGATATAGTTAACAATACGATCAAGGTTTGGCACGTAATCCTTATATGTACCAGCCAATATGAGTAAGGCACCAAAACCTGTGGCAGCTTACCCCACGGGAATAGCACCTACAGTGCCATATGTCGCTAGCACCTCACTTCACTGCATAATATCTGTATAGTGTATGCTTCTGCTTCCTTTTGAGGAAGCCTACCTATTTCTTGCTAGAACGGCTATAAGCCGGAAATATTACAATTTACTAACAGTTCCCGCGGCAGATTAGCCGCACATACTGGAGCGCCGTGTTGCCGTGCACCCGGCCGTCCTCCATCGGGGGTTCGAATCCCCCATCTGGCATGGGTGTTTGTGTCGTCTTTTGTATAAGGTAGTTCATAAGTAGTTTGTAAGTTTAGGGACTGATGACCCCGCAGTTAAGTTCCTTAAGCTCTACAAACATTTGAACATTTTTACTGATAGTTATTCAGATAAGGGGCCAAATTTCTGAGATCATTGATCCTTAAACTTACACATTACTTAAATTAACTGCAAATAACTTATGCTAAGGGCAACACACACACACCAACCCATACCAGAAGGAGGACTCGAATCTCTTGCAGGAACGGGAGAGCATTTCATGACAAGGCGCGTAGAACCGCGATGCCATCAACACATTGTATGTTATCAATAAAATTGTTCTGGGTATTATACCGCGTCGTCATTTTGTAAACTTTGCCGACGTTTCGGCCACCTGAAATAGTGGCCGAAACGTCGGCAAAGTTTACAAAATGACGACGCGGTATAATACCCAGAAGAATTTTATTGATAGTGACAACTGCCGCGGAAGCTTACGTTTGCACATTGTATGTTGTTTTAATTGTGTGGAGATGGTTTATAACTGAAACTGGTTGCGATTAAATTTAATTGAATCGCAGTGTGTCATGTATTTCTTGAAGATCGAGTTACCAAGCGTTGCTCAGTCATTGAAGAACTTCGGAAATTGCGCCGGAGCGATACGAAGGGAAATTCAGTGTTCTGAACAATTGAAGTTTTGTTCTGTTGGCAAATGGGTAGTAATGGAAATCAAGTTTCAACTTGATCAGTGAAGTTTTCTTCTACAGCTTATTAATGTAGTGATTTCATCAGTGTGTCATTAAAATGTATCAACTAGAATCTCAGTCAGTCATTTTTAAATTTATTTATAATTATATTGTTAAATTATTTATGATAGTAAAAATTTACCTGTTGTCGGTTCGTTCAGTTTCAGCAATTAAGAATTGAGTATCTAAGTCTGAAGTGGCCTTAATTTCATTCAAAACAGTAATAAATCATTATCCAGGGACATGTTTTGTGTTAATGTATACCAGAGATATTAAACTGCAGGTTTGGCATTGAACTAAAATTTGTGGCATGGCTAAGATTCGAACCAAGGACCTCCTGATTACTAAACAGGCACTATAACCACTACGCCACCATGTCTCAATGACTACGGCGGCGGAACGCACTGTGCCAAGGCACATTTCCCTTCAATTGAATTGAAGTTTGTGTTGCGAAAGGAGACATAACTTAAGATAATCTTGACCATGTCACGAATTTTAAGTCAATGCCTGTCCTTCAGTTTACTGTCTCTGATATATACAGGGACAAAATACGTCTCTGGACAGTGATTTATTATTTGGTATTTACATATATCACCTGTACCTAAGGAACAATACAGGATCCTTCCCATTAACGTTCATTGCTGGGGTGCTAGTCTGCTCTTGGAGAGTCTCGGAAATATTGATACGTTTTTGCATAGGGGAATATGAGGCAGAATTGAAGTTTGTGTTATACAGGGAGACGTGCCTTAAGACAGTCCGTGTAGGAGCAGTATCCTTGAAGTCATGGTGGGTTAATGGACATAGCGCCCTCCTAGTCAACAGGAAGAATGATCAAATGTTTGTACAGCTTATGGGACTTAACTACGGGGTCATCAGTCCCTAAACTTACAAACTACTTATGAACTAGCTACAACTAAGGACGGCACAAATATCCATGCCCGAGAGGGGATGCGAACCCCCGACCGTAGTGGCCGTGCAGACCGTGACTGGAACGCCTCAGTCCCTTCGGCCACCGCGGCCGGCCAACAGGAAGCCCCAGGTTCGAATCCTGACCATGACATAAACTTTAATTCAGTGGCAATCCTTAAATTCATTCAAAACGATCGATAGGAGGGACATTTATGAATATTAATTACACTTGTACCTGAAATGTATCGCAATTGCAAAATATGTACCGAATGTGACTTGGATACTCTGCCAAATTTTGCCAACGCTGGAAATTGTATCAAGGTGAAAACTTCGGCTCCTCGTTGCTACTTCGCCTACTAACAATTTATTGAACTCCAAATTATAATAGACCAGGCATGTCCAACGTTTCCGCCGCGGAGTACACTGTAGTTCAGCGCGCCGGCCGCGACAGTGTGTCGCTAGTGTCGCCAACGGAGTGAGAGAGAGAGCTGCGGAAAGAGTGAGACCGCATAGCACTGCTCTGCACTTGACTGTCCTGCGGTCAGATCCGACGTAAACCAAGTAACAGAGGAAGCGCAGCTCTGTAATGTGCTCAAAGAATGATAAAACCATTTACTATTTAGGTAACAATTAGTGTTTGTATGGCAGAATCACTACGCGAAGCATTAGCAAATATCCAAAACACGAATCGACGAAAAACTTAGTAATTTTGTGAACCAAATTTCATTCTATTATTAGGCCTAATGGACATGCAGACTCGTCATATGTACAGTAGGCTTATTCTGAAAGATATATGTTTCTTACATGACGTAACATCATAAACATGCTATTTTAAAAATAATTTCATGTAAGGGCTACAGAGTCTCTTCGTTAGAAGTAAATATTTTTATTAAAACACAACTTAAAAAAAAATAAAAAACGAAAAAACAAGAAAGATTGATTTTAGATGCATTTTCACCCGGTTTCTCTGAAAACATGCCAGCGCACTTCAGCGCGAGCCGTTTAGACGCTCGCACTGCTTTCCCCACCACTGTAATACCTGCAGCATGTGTGGGCGTGAGACGGCTATATGCCAAACGCTGCAAGGGGGAAACAATCATCATCATCATCATTTGGTTCTCTGACGTACGGCAGGTTTAGACTGCACAGCCCTCCATGATTCTCTGTCTTTTGCGATCATCTTAGTTCTTTGGTACCCTCCTAGTAGCTTGCTGACGTCATCCAGCATCTGGTTCCTTCTTTTGCCCCTCCCTCTATTTCTCGGAATGCAACCCTCAATTGCCTCTACCAGGAGGCAATCTCGTCTTAAACTGTGGCCTAGCCAGTTTAGTTTCCTGTTCTTTATTGTCAGCAACATTCTCCGTTTCTCTCCAACTCTATTCAGTATTTCTTCATTTCTGACTTTATCGATGCAGCTGATCTTCTCCATCCTACGCCATATCCACATTTTACAAGCTTCGATTTTCTTCTCATCTTGCTTTCTCAATGTACACGTTTCTGCTCCATATAAGGCCACACTCCAAATTAGACACTTAACCAGTCTCTTCCTTAATTCTTTGTTTAAACCACTGGTTAGGAGTCTTCTTTGCTTCTGGAACGCATCTTTCGCCAGAGCCATTCTCGTTTTGATGCCTTTTGGCAATTCATATCTTCCTTAATCCAACTTCCCAAATACTTGAATGCTGTCACCTGTTCTGTGACCTCTGACTCCAACTTTATTTTCACTTTTCTTTTCTTTAAACCTATGACCATGCTTTTCGTTTCCTTTTTATTAATTTTCATGCCATATGCTGTACAGGCTTCACTCAGATCAGCCAGCCGCGGTGGCCGAGGGGACTGAGGCGCTCCAGTCACGGTCTGCACGGCCGCTAAGGTCGGGGGTTCGAATCCCCCCTCGGCCATGGATATTTGTGCTGTCCTTAGTCTTAGCTAGTTCGTAAGTAGTTTGTAAGTTTAGGGACTGATGACCCCGTAGTTAAGTCCCATAAGATATACAAACATTTGAACATTTCACTCAGATCATTTAGCATTTGAGTCAGCCTACCTTTATTTTCTGCAAGGATGACAATGTCGTCAGCAAATCTTATACAATCAATTTTCCTTCCACCTATCTTTACGCCTCTTGTCCCATCCAAACTGCTTTCCAGTACTTCTTCCAGATAAATGTTAAATAAAATTGGAGAGAGACAACAGCCTTGTCTGACACCTCTCCCAGTCTTGCTCTCTTCAGAGATCCCATTACCTATTTGTACTCGTGCCTTCTGTTTCTGGTACAGATTTGCAATTAATCTTCAATCCTTCCACTTTACTCCCTTCGTTTTCAAGATGTCAAACAGCTTATCCCACTGCACTCTATCAAATGCCTTATCGAGATCTATGAAGACAGCATACACTTCTTTAGCCTTTTGAATATATCTTTCGCCGATGGTTCTCAGGATTCCAATTGCATCTCGTGTTCCCTTTCCCCTTCTGAAACCATATTGTTCCTCTCCGGGAAACGAAGGAAGGCATATTTTACAACACAGTGAGGCTACTAATTGGAGATGGAAATGTCGTAGAGTACTTTTACAATCGGGATTTTATCACTAATATATATTTACTACCTTTTTCCATTCGCCAAAGCAATAACTTTATTCCTTAATGAAATATGCACATTACTTAGTATTCATGTGATTAGCAGATATATATATTTTTCTGTTCACCGTCAAATAAATCTTATCGGCCGGCATAGCACTACTCCAAATTTGCTGCTCTGCCGTTCTTAACGTAGCGCTGCCCGTTGACGCATGAAATTCAGTTTTACCCAAGCCCCTACCTCGCCGTAGCGGACAAGCGAGGCAACTGTCCCCGAATTGAAGCAACTGACCGCCGCCATTTGAATGGAAGGATCCTAGAGATGGGGTTGAGACTTCAAGTGTATGCGACGCAACAGAAGGAAAATGAAGCCCAAAATAAACGCAAGTTTGTTTTTAAAAAAAAATTACTGAGTACTGTAGTCTGTTTAAAAAGTATTCTTAAATGAATGAAGTTTCCGAATTTCCGAGATAAGTCTGCATAGACAGACACGAAATTTAAAGGTGTAAGGCTCTTTTCTGAGAAGGTGGAGCGATTTTGCATCGAGATATTTGCATAAGATAATTCCATGAAACTTGTAAAGTAGCAAAGAGTACGATTATTATTTAATCCACGTAATTTTCTGTCAGGCACTGTTTACTTTTTGACCACTACTCTGTAGATTTTGCACGCTTAATTTTGCATAGCATAGTTTTGCCTACATTCCTTTCAACTTCCTCGAATTTGGTTATGAATAGTTGTAATAACCCATACAACTTTAAATACGCATTTCATTCGCATTATTACTTTTTAACAGATACAGTACCTCTCAAAGTGGCTGAGTATGCAACATTTGATCACATATTTGGCCATTTACGAAGTACAGTCACCGCCTGTTAAGTGTCTAAAAGCAATTAATCGAACTACTTCTGCATCATACTGACATATATGATTAAAAATGTAAATACCTCTTATACGCCTAGTTCTTTATTCAGCTCAACTTAGTACATGAATAGTGTTAGTATTTTAGTAATTAGTAATTAATTTAGTAATTAGTACTTAACATGCAACAATGTCCTTTTATCAGTTCTAGAGAATCATTTGTAAGAGGAAATCTAAACAAAACAAACGCTCATGATTTATTATTTCACCACGAAAATAGTATACGGTATACAAGTAATGACTGATCTGCGAAATGTAACACTGTTTCCGACTTCTCCTTTGCTACCATTCTTACTGTTACAGTTAAAAGCAACACACGAACGATCAATGTTTACGCATTGCTTCCCTGCAAGTGGCGGCTTTTGTCACTTTAAATGTGGGGACGCGACACTAGCGCCAGGGAGCGGTATAATTTTTGTTTCGTAAGTCTATGGTTTTGGTCTGCTCGACCGAAGCAGGCCGGCCGCGGTGGCCGAGGGGACTCAGTTGCGCTTGAGACGCCGGAGAGGGAACACGTGCTGCGTGGTCCGAGTCAAGTGCTGTTGTTTACATTGTGTTTGTGGCTATCTGTGTGACTGTACTTCGTGTTCGTGTAACTAGTTTTTCGCGGTGTACATGCAATTAGCCCAGGTGGGTTAATTTGCACAATGGCCCGCATGGTTCCAAGGAAAAACACGCTGCAATTCGAGTTTAAAAAGGAAACACGCTCCGTTCAACCAAGCTCCCTGCAAATACACGACTGGATTGTGGATACTGTCGGCATCACCACTGATCAAGTTCATACGGCGTATTATGACCTGGATTTATACTGCTTTTCTGTGAAACTGCTGAATCCTGTACTAGTGGAGAAAATACTGCAACAACACCTCTCGGGCGTGCCGTTCCAACATCGCGACGGCTCTGTAAGTACTGTCAAAATTTATAACGCTGACGTAGAGTATAAATATGTCGGGATTTTCAATCTCCCGCCTGAAGTGGAAAACTGTTACTTGCGAGAAGTACGGTGACGTAAAGAGCATTAGAAGCGAAATGTGGTCCAAACAAAATCGATTGCTGGTCCTTAGCGGTATCAGATCGGTTGAGATGCACGTAAAAAGTAACATTCCATCGCACATTATAGTGTGCGGTTACAAGGCACAGGTTCGGTATACAGATCAGGAGTCCACATGTTCATATGTAACCAGAGTGGCCATGTACGGCAAAATTGCCCCACGCGAGTGACAGTACTCAAACCCACACTACAGAAACGCCAAAAACTAACCTTAGCGGACTTAGTTACAGGAACCCCATTAGGTGACAATGTACAACCCGGAACTTGTGATAATCGAAATAATACAAGTAAACCTTTCGAGGAGGAATTCCCACCATTCCCTCGCGCAAAGGACCAGATCAGAACCCGCTCAGCCGTAACAACCCTGAACTCTGTTTTAAGCGACGCCGGACGGATAATGGAAGCTCTGACGGAAGTGCTTCTGTTTCAGATAATGTCGCTATGGACGATGTCCAACAACCGGTGAATTTTAACAAATCCCTCAATAATCAAATACAGGAACCGATGGTAGTTGAACTTTCTTCGCTAGCAGAAAATAACAGCGCGCAGACGCACGTAGAGATTCCATTGCCTGCCGCGCCTCGTAGCGAAGTATCAGAACAACTTTTTACGGTATCGGAGCAAAATGTACCAAGTGATATAAGCGAGGTGCCGGCTTGTCAACAGCTCGTCATCACACAACCGGCCTCCGAAAACAAACAAGAGCTCGGCGACGTAAGCGCACAACACGAGCCGCCCACTGCTGATCAGCAAGCCGGAAGTGTCATTGTTTACCAGCAACCCGACAAAGCGAACGAACATGGAAACAGCTCGTCGGAGGATATCTCTTCCGAAGAGGCACCAGTGAAGAAATCCACTGCCGGTACTTCAAAAAAAGTGGCCAATTTAGGAACCCAGTCAGGGCAGCCTGCAGAAAAAGGCAGTAGAAGTGGTAGGAGTAAGAGCAGAATCCAACCAAATCAAGATGTAGCTTGGAACAAGTCACACAGTAAAGAACGAATTGATAAAATCAATAGTGAAGTAGACTCCTCTAAATCAGCTTCAATAATTGATTGGTTCGAGGACGGGGACGAGGCGATGAGTTGAAATAAATAAACCAGCTAAATGCTACAAACGTACCAGCTCATTAGCATCAACACAAAATAAAATCTGATCTGAAAATAGCATTGTTAAATCAGTTCATTTATGATTCCGAGGCTGATGTTGTAATATTGCGGGAAGTTACACTCCGAACTTGTATTTTGCAATGGATTATGCCGTTTATTCATAGCTGCTTATACAGAAAACTTGCTTTTAAAACACGAAAAAAAAAAGAAAAAAAGACAGGCAGTCTAGTGTACATAGTAACGAAAAGAAAAAAAAGGGGGCTCGAATCCCCCTCGGGCATGGAGATTTGTGCTGTCCTTAGTCTTAGTTCATAAGTAGTTTGTAAGTTTAGGGACTGATGACCCCGTAGTTACGTCCCATAGGCTATACAATCATTTGAAAACATTTTGACTGTAGCGGCGTTCTTCTCTCCCTGCTCGCCGCTCTGACCCACACGCGGTACTCAGTAGTGAAACCGCTTTATAAAAAGGAGAAAGGGATAATGTAGACAACTATAGACCTATTTCTATGCCATCGGTTTTTTCCAAAGTTATTGAAAAGGCTGTATATTCAAGATTAATTGATCATTTCAGTTCACATAATTTCCTGTCAAACGTACAGTTTGGTTTTAGAAGTGGTTTAACGACCGAAAACGCTATCTTTTCGTTTCTCTGTGAGGCACTTGATGGGTTAAATAAGAGGCTACGGACATTAGGCGTCTTCTTTGATTTAACAAAAGCGTTTGATTGTGTTGATCACAAAATATTGTTGCAGAAGTTGGAACATTATGGAATACGGGGAGTAGCCCACAACTGGTTCACCTCTTACTTTAATAATAGACAACAGAAGGTAATTCTCCGCAATGTAGAAAATGGCTATGACGTGCAATCCCAATGGGGCACAATTAAGTATGGGGTGCCCCAGGGGTCTGTTTTGGGACCATTGCTGTTTCTTATTTATATAAATGATATGCCTTCGAGTATAACAGGTGATTGTAAAATATTTTTGTTTGCTGATGATACCAGCTTGGTAGTGAAGGATGTTGCTCGTAATATTGACACAGTATCAAATAATGCAGTTCAAGAGATAAGTTCATGGCTAATAGAAAACAAGTTGATGTTAAATCACAGTAAAACTCAGTTCTTACAATTTCTAACACATAATTTGACGAAATCTGACATTATGATTACACATAATGGGCATGTGATAAGTGAGACTGAACAGTTCAAATTTCTAGGTGTTCATATAGACAGTAAGCTGTCATGGAAAGCCTATGTTCAGGATCTTGTTCCAAAACTAAATTCTGCTATATTTACCATTAGAATAATATCTGAGATAAGTGATTTTTCAACACGAAAAGTAGTCTATTTCGCTTACTTTCACTCACTTATGACGTACGGCATTGTTTTTTGGGGTAACTCGCCTGATGCAAAAAGGATATTTCTGGCTCAAAAACGGGCGGTTCGAGCAATATCTGGTGTAAGTTCGCGAACGTCATGTCGACCCCTTTTCAGTAGTCTGGGAATTTTGACTCTGGCTTCACAATACGTTTTTTCTTTAATGTCGTTTGTTGTTAATAAAATCAGCTTATTCCCACGAGTTAGTAGCTTTCACTCGGTGAATACTAGACAGATGTCTAATCTACATTTGCACCGCACCACCTTAACACTTGTGCAGAAAGGGGTGCAGTATTCTGCGGCATCCATTTTCAATAAGCTGCCACAAGAACTTAAGAATCTTAGCACTAATCCACATGCTTTCAAATCTAAATTGAAGAGTTACCTCGTGGCTCACTCCTTTTATTCTGTCGAGGAACTCCTAGAAAAGTTAAACAATTAAGCTAATTTATTTTTTCTTTATTGATTCTTTTCACTTTTTCTATTACCATTATTGTGTAACAATTAATGTATTGACTTGTTCCATGACCATGGAGTCTTACTCCTGAAGTGGGTCCTATGGAACAGAATAAATAAATAAATAAATAATAAATAAACAGTAACGTTCCGCTGTTCATGGACTGACACTACGGCTTTCGGTATGACGTTACAATTTATAATTTTTACACTAAAAATTGTAGCTGCAGGAAATTTTACAGACAGTATACACGCATATAGTTGAGTGTACCTTCTAAGATGTATCAAAGTACGACACGTAATTCATGAGACATGATCACATAAATAGTAACTTTCACGGAAAACTGCCCCATCACGCACCATGTTTTAATCTATTACTCCTTTACCACTAATTGCATTCTCAAGAGATTTTACAGTTATACAACCCTTATACAAATGAATATATACCTGAAAAATGGCAGGAATAAATGAATAAATAAATACCCGGGCAACGCCCGGTTTTCAGCTAGTGAGTACATAAGATTACATTTATGGATCAATAGCGAAGGCGACACTGAGGTACCAGGGGTCGATTCATGCTGAAACAGCCACATTAATACGTGTATCCTTCAGAGGCAGCAATGCAGGTGCATATTCTGCCATTCATTTGGTCATAGAGAAGGTGAAGAAACCGCTGCGCGGCACACATAAACGGAATTCCTCAAAAGGAAAGCTACCGTTTATTGTACAAAGCTGCCCGTCTACAATGACGTACAATTCCACTGCTAAACACTAACGCAGCGCGGGAGTAGCCGAGCCGTCTGGAGCGCCACTTTGCGGTTCGCGAGGTCTCCCGCGTCGGGGGTTCGAATCCCCCTCGGGCATGGATGTGTGTGTTGTAAGTAGTTTTTAAGTTCGGGGACTAATGACCCCGTAGTTAAGTCCCATAAACTTTACAAACATTTGAGCATTTTTTAAACACTAACTATAAACAAAAGAAGGTAAACAGAACAAGTACTGTCCGTACAGTTAATGGAAAAAACAAACACAGTCCGTTTACTTCGGCGAGAAAAAAATTGCACTGGCGCGGTTTTCTGCCCACTTTAAATTTGCCTGTAGCTTTATGATTTTTTACAAACATTTCGCACACAAATAATAAAAATTTATGGACGATACGATTAAGGCTCTACCATTGTTATAATGTCTATGCATCCAACACGTAATATTCTTCCTGACAGTATTTTAACAAACAGCCAAAATTATTTGATATTTGTGTTTAGCTGTGACAAACATACTCTTTTTTGAACTTGTACCTCTTTAAACAATTAAAACAATTATTTTAATATCACTCCCACATTTTCATCATCACTTAATGTACTCATCTTAGGGAACGATGTTATTGTAGAAATAGGGTCGATGCCAAGATCGCAATTTTTATTTTATTTATTCACGACGACCAGTTTAGACACTCTGCGTTGTCATCATTTGGTCTCATTGACATTAAGCAGCTTATAATAGAGCCTCACATAAAATCTCATAGGTGTACTGGATGACATATAGAAAATAATGTGCTGGTGGATAATCGGATGAAATATGGATGTGTGCTCAAAATTAAAATAGTAAAACATACGTAAAATAATAACCACCAAAGTGCACATGTCTGGCTGGATTTCTGGAGGTGCTCAACGGAAATACGCCATGTGACATCCCTCGCCCAAAACCTTGCTCGACTCTCTCTTTCGTATACACCATCTTACTTTCTGTATTTTATGATTTTCTTAATATAACTCAAGCGTTGTCATTTCAAAGCAATGTGTTGAGCGTCATAAAGCTCCAATAACAACAACAACAACAATCAAAGCAATGGCGCACTTAAAATTATCAAAAACACGTCGTTGTTAGGTCAATGAATTAGAATCTAAAGTCTAAACATGCCAGATAACACCTGCCATCGATGGTACGAGAATAACGGTTTACTCTCGCAGCAGTTCGGCATCGTTTAATGGGCAGCGAATTAGTTTGTGATGCACGAACATCTTAGACGGTGGTTCGAAACTTGCCGGGCGCAGTAGCTCAGAGCGCTCGGTCAGAGGGTTACCGGTGTGGTAGCTCAGTATGCTCGGTCAGAGTGCCCAATGCCCTCTGTAACGAAAACACTGAGCCAACACCGAAACGATCAAAATTAAGTAAAATAAACCAACGACCACAAAGGACCGATGAAACCAAAGAACCAATGAAAGAGGGATCGACGCCATCTGTAACAAAAAAAAAAAAAAAAAAAAAAAAAAAAAAAAAAAAAAAATACCAAAATTCTCAACGAACAACCAGAAGAACACGAACAAGCGAGCACAAAGCACCGATCTACCTGAAGAACAAAAACAAATAAATAGATAAAACAAACGTAACTGGAAATTTTTCCATCTTGTTTCCTAAAAGGGTTTCGCACACTCTTGTTAATTAAACACGACTATATTCTGCAAGATTCTGAGTTGTTCAAAGGTAACAGTACTTTCTCAGAAAAGTGCGTTTGTTGTGTTTTGTGAACATATCATGAAATACATACCAACGAATTTCAAACGTGTACTTCTTTATCACATGTAAACAAACTGGGAAAATGACTGTTGTAAATGATGTAATGACATCAGTGACTGTATATAGATTAAGTACTAGAGCTTTGTGGAATTCGGTATTACCACACTTATTCCGTTAGTTATTTTAGCTGTAAAAAAAGCCTAGTTACGGTTTGAAACAGAACAGTTGCTCTTTATTTTAGCGCAGAACAAAGTAACATGAACAAAGTCATATCTGAACTACAGAAAAGTTAATACAATCTACGTCAACTTCCTTAAAAACATCCATAGCAACCATGCCAAAGACAAACATTTTAGTAGACAAATTGATTATAATTAATGAATTTCAACATATTTCATTAAATATAAATAATTGCTTAGAAAAATTAAAAAACGGGTAATTTGTTGCATTGTATACACGTCCCTTCCGTTTCATTAAGGAACGACAGTTGCCACAGAAATCTAGGACTCCATTTATATATGAAACTACCAGTATCTTCACGTAGTTTAAAATATTCATAATCACAGTATCCTTCCCTTTGTTGTGCAAATGCTACAGAAGATCAGTGTAAAATTCGTTGTTGCGTATTTCATGGCACGCTCACGAAACAGTACAAACGCACATTTTAGAGGAAGTACTCCTACATCTGCACAACTCTGGAAGGAAGCAATTTTAGTTTTTAACGTCCCGTCGACAGCGTGGTCATTAGAGACGGAGCTCACGCTCGGAGTTTTGGGTAAGGATTGTGAAAGGAAATTGGCCGTGCCCTTTGAAAGGAACCATCCCGGCATTTGCCTGGAGCGATTTAGGGAAATCACGGAAAACCTAAATCTGGATGGCCGGAGGTGGATTTGAACCACCATCCTTCCGAATACGAGTCCAGTGCGTTACTACTGCGCCACCTCGCTCGGTTGCACAACTCTAAACATTGCAGAAGATAACTCTATTTAATTAATGTGAGTGCCGGAAATCCTTTTAGGTGCCAAAGCGAAAAAAAATGGTAGTGGCACGTTTCGAACTATCGACCACATGCATCAGATCGTAACACACTACCCACCACACCACGGGGAACAAGTCCGGCAGTGTCCATTACTTCTCGTACTATTTCTGGCAGTTGCTAACAGCTAAAATGACATTTTTAGACACTAGATTATAATTTATCGTACTATGAACGACGTACTTCTGTTACTTCTTCAGTGGTCCACTGCTTTGAAATGACAACGCGTAAGTTATAATAAGAAAACCATAAAATACAGGAAGCAAGATGGCGTATTCCAGAGACAGTTCTGGGCGAGGAATGTCAGGTGACATTTCCTAACGCCTGGTTTTTGTAAAATCAAGAGGCGGTGCCAAATCGCAGTTATTTTTGCAAATATCTCTGACACGATGCAAGATATACATATACAGGGTGTCCCAGCTTACTTGTCCAACCAAAATATCTCTGGAACAATAACAGCTTTTGGAAAACAACTTCCACCGGTATCAATGTATGGCTGGGGCCCATGAATGTACATATTTCGAAACATTATAAAACGAAAACAAATGTGTTTTTTAACACAAACTTATGTTTTTTTTAAATGGACACCCTACATTTTTTCTTCATCAATCCATAGCAATGACAAATCAGATAAACAATGGCGTTGATTGCATCGCAATATTCCAATTACATCCCGAGATATTGCGACGCGAAGGTGACGCTTGATAAACCCGAAATACGCTGCTAGCGCACGTCCTGAGGCTCAGGCGTGATCCCCATGCTGCCCGTAATCGCGATGTGATTGACATGCGTAATCGCACTTCCATACTTACAAGAGGTCCGAAACGAATAATACGGTCTGCTGCCATCCTGCATTAAAGTCTTACATTGCAGCAGGTATTTTTCCCATAGGCTAGGGGTGATGCGGTTCTGTAACATATCTGTGTACCGCAACGTTAGTCACAAAGTTAACTTCGCTTATCGTTAATCCGTTACTAAAAGGTAATGCCGTTCAACGTTAAAACTTTACAGTAGATCTAGCGCAAGAGACAGTGAATTATTCACTCATAATAGTAAAATTCATGTTGATGGTTTTAGTGAAACGAGCAAGTGGACTAAATATTTTACCGTTGTTTAGGTAAAAATGTTTTGATTTGGAAAGTTCAGGTAAGACTAGAAGATGAATGTAAACATGTTTAACAAATTAGTTTTATTATCACATAATTATCAATGTTACGTTTATCTAATGCGTTACATGACAAATTGTTTCAAACAAATGCTTTTGAACATTACTGGGTAAAATGGCCCTTTGTAGAAACTTCACTGTGATTCCAGCACTACATAATAAAGATAGCGTTCACATATCATGCTCAAAGTGATAACCATTGGCTTGCATACATAGGGTCACTCTGCGGATGAAGGCTGCCCCACTTCGTGCTACTGTTTCCACTTTGATGGCTGTACAAGCATCAATAATGCGTTGCTTCATGTCCTCTGGTGTTGTTCGTTCATGTTGGTAAACAGCATCCTTCACTGCTCTCCAAAGAAAAAAATCCAGCGGTTTAAGGTCCGGAGATCGGAAGGGCCAGTTAACTGGGCCACCACGTCCAATACACCTACCAGGGAACTTACGGTTCAGAAGTCGTCGTGCTGTTAAGTCGTTATGTGCAGGGCATCCGTCATGCTGATACCACATGACCATTCTCCTATTCAGAGGTACGGTGTCCAAGAGAACAGGAAGATTGTGTCGTATAAATCTGGAGTACTGTCTGACATTTTGGACGCCATTTACAAAGAAAGGTCCGATAATGGTATCTCCAGTAATCCCACACCAAACGTTCACTTTCCACGGACGTTGATGCTCTACCTGACGGAGCCATTTTGGATTGTCTGCGGACCAATAATGCATATTCCTCATATTGACAATTCCTTTGTTGGAGAATGATGCCTCGTCGGTCAAGAGAACATCTGCGAAAAAATTTGGTTTAGTCAGAAGTTTTTGCTGAGCCCACCGACAAAATGTTACCCTGTTGCTGAAATTTCCATGACGATCCTGGTGTAAATGAACATGGTAAGGATGAAATTTATGACGTTGAAGAATACGCTGTGCACTTGATTTCGACACACTAGCTTCACGTTCAATTTGACGTGAGCTGATGTGAGGTTTCACAGCTACGGTAGCGAGCACAGAACTTCAGCACGTTCATCTGTGTGTATTCTAGGACGGTGTCTAGGTCTTGGATTTAAGCTTCCCGCTTCACGTAGACGAGATGTGAGTCGACCAAACATCCGGCGCGAAGGCGATGGCTTGTCAGGGAATCGTCTTCGTACAGTCGTTCTGCCTGAACAGAATTTCGCCAGCCTACGACAGGGTACAGTACAGGTATGTAGAGTATGGTACAAAACAGACATATTAACGTAATAATCATAATGTTCTCTAACAGTACTATAAACAAACAAGCAATCTAATAACGTATTTGCGGCAACGTACATTCTCCATAGATCAGCAGCATTTCTACCATATCTTCATGTGTGTACATAATACAGTATAAGTTCCACAACACAACGTTTATTCACAATGTGTAGTACCTCCGTGCCGTCACTAGATTACTCTGATGCACGACTGCACTGGCAAGCGGTGTACTGCACGCCAAAGCAATATCAAATGGGTTGCTCGGAAGGTGGTGGATTACAGGAGTTTGCATGGGTCGCAAATCACAAACAAGGCGAAGTAGTAACTGTGGCTGTAGTGGCAACTACGTTGGACACGTGTCTAGGTAGAGCTAGGCCCTGGATGAACGAGTGCGCGTAAGGCACAATGGTTCATTAAACGCATTCGATAAACTTTATTTTGGGTGTGCAGGATAAATAAGACAACCTGACTGCTGTATACCGATCGGTACTGGTTCATGGCCCACCCTGGAAAGTGGCATTTATAGATAAGTTGATACTGTTAGATACTAAAGCCAAATAAGTTATACAGTCTAATAATGTAATATGTTATTAAACCTTTCATTCCCAATTTATGAATTCAGGTTTGGAAAAATTAAAATTCATTGTTTTCTGTATTAATTTAGTGCGCTAAACATGAAAATATGTATACAGGGTGTCCCAGCTATCAGCAGACCGTATTATTCGTTTCGGACCTCTTGATAAGTATGGAAGTGCGATTACGCATGTTAATCAAATCGCGATTACGGGCAGCATGGGGTTCACGCCTGAGCCTCAGGACGTGCGCTAGCAGCGTATTTCGGGTTTTCAAGCGTCAACTTCTCGTCGCAATATCTCGGGATGTAATTGGAATATTGCGATGCAATCAAGGCCATTGTTTATGTGATTTGTCATGCTATGGATTGCTAAAGAAAAAATATAGGGTGTCAATTTAAAAAAAACATAAGTTTGTGTTAAAAAACACATTTGTTTTCGTTTTATAATGTTTCGAAATATGTACATTCATGGGCTCCAGCCGTACATTGATACCAGTGAAAGTCGTTTTCCAATAGCTGTTATTGTTCCAGAGATATTTTGAGTGGAGAAGATAGCTGGGACACCCTGTATATAAAGAAACCATATGAGAGCAAAGTTGTAGAGAATTTTCTCCTCTACAAATCTGTTTATTCAATTTTCGTGTCAGATGAATGGTTAAGCCGTTCCTTTTATTTAAATTTCGAGCTGTCAAAAGGCGATCTTAAAGGCCCACTTTTAGTGCTACTGCCGTAACCTAAAGTGGGCCAAAACACAGTCAGCCAATAGTGACAGCGACAGTCGTGAAGTCCTCCCACTGTCGGCGATGCTGCGAAGGCCAGGTGGTGTCTGAGAGCGGCAGCGAGGCAACGGCGGCGGCTTCATGGAAAAGCAAGTCCTGCCAGCGCCGTGTGAAGTCTTAAGTATCTGCGGGCGGCAATATACCATAGGAACCACTTCCTGGTCACGTGTATGGCAACAGAAAAGTAGTTGCCTCAAAGCACGCCGTATGTCCCTGCTGTTGATGTCCCCGGGCGTCTTCCTCCGTCACCGCCTACAGGGCGTCCAGAAAAGGGCTCCCTGATTTCAAAATTAAATATCTCGAAAACAAAGATCGATAGAGTATTGCAGTAAACGGCATGTTTATTGTGAAAACTGTAAGAAGTTTATACAGCAGTTTGAAATAATAGCTACAAAAGCTGCTACCAGATGGCGCTGTACGCTATACAGCTCATATCAGCATACATAAGTGAAATAATCGTATGAAAACACTCTTTGCAAACAATCACATCACAATGTTTTCAAAATGTTCACCATTTGCACTACAGAGGTGGCGCAAGCGAAGAATGAAATTCGCAGCCGGCCGCGGTGGCCGAGGGAACTGAGGCGCTCCAGTCACGGTCTGCACGGCCACTACGGTCGGGGGTTCGAATCCCCCCTCGGGCATGGATATTTGTGCCGTCCTTAGGATTAGCTAGTTCATAAGTAGTTTGTAAGTTTAGGGACTGATGACCCCGTAGTTAAGTCACATAGACTCTACAAATATTTGAACATTTTTGAACTTCGCCATCACATTTCATAGTGTCTAAACCGAAATGGATTCACATGCCACAGAGATCGCCGATTCAAGCTCGTCCAGCGTGGCGGGGTGCTTCGGGTAGACCATGTCTTTCACTGTGCCCCACAAAAAAGTCACAGGAAGACAAATCCGGTGAATATGGAAGCCAATCCATGCCTGCACCAGTAAATTTGGGATATTCCAAAGCAATGACTCGATTCCCGAAGTATTCCTCAAGAAAACGAAACACTTGTTCGGTCCGATGTGGTCGGGCTCCATCTTGCATAAACCATTTAGTACCTGGTCGATCCTCTAACGCTTGCTGTGTGGCGACAAATTGTTCGATAATTGCAATGTAACGTGCACCAGTGACGGTTTCTCGAATGAAAAAAGGGCCAATAATGCCTCTTCTGCATACTGCAGCCCACACAGTAACTTTAGGAGAATGCAGGTGTTTCGCTTCATACTAATATGGCTTTTCGGACCCCAAAATCGCCAGTTCTGCTTATTCACGTATCCATTCAGGTGGAAGTGTGCTTCATCTGTAAACCAGATGCAGCAACATCAAATCCTTCACTATCAATCATTGTGAGCGTCTGATTAGCAAAGGCATCCCTTTGTTGCACAGCTCGTACGGGTACGAGTGTGTTTGAATTTTGAATGGAAACATGTGTAGGCTCTTTCTCATTATTTTCTGCGTGCTGGAACCTTTCAAACCAGTCTCAGATGCAATTCTACGGACGGATGACATTGGATTTCGCTGAACAATTCCAGAAACTGTGGCGATATTTTCAGGCGTAAATGCGGTTTGCTTGCGGCCAACGTGCCCCATTAGATCATCAGTTACGCTGCCTGTTCGTTGAAATTTTGCGAAGAGCGTACGAATGGTTTTCGCATCGGGTCCTTTTGTAACAATAAATCGTGCTTGAAAACTTCGCCTTGTTGCCGTATGTCTCTCTTCTAACCTGTGGTACTCTAGCACCAGAAAAACGATTTGTTCAATGGAGTACATGGTTTTAATCTCTTCCTTCGATACGCTAACCTCCTTTCACCTTTCAATAGTCGAACTGATCGCTCTGGGCTTCGGATCACTATTTATACCAGGCATTACGTATGGCGATTGCAGCGCCATCTGGTAGCAGCATTTGTAACTATTATTTCAAATTGCTGTATAAACTTCTTCCAGCTGTCACAATAAACATACCGTTTACTGCATTCCTCTAACGATCTTTGTTTTCGAGATATTTAATATTGAAATCAGAGAGTCCTTTTCTGGACACCCTGTAGAATACGAGGCCTCACAATAGGCCGTGGCCACATCACACCGAGAGGCCGCAGCCTCCAAATGAGTGGTTGGCCGCTGGGGCACTCCCACCGCCTCGTAGCGGCCGGCCAGTCATCTTGTGTTCGGTACTCGATTCCTTCCATGGCGCGGAAATTGTATACGCAGATGGGTCTCTAGTTAACGGCCGTGGTGGGTATGCCTATGCCCAGTGTGAGCACGTTGAACGGCACTCATTACCCAGTGGGAGTAGTATCTTTACTGCGGAGATGATCGCTATTCGTCGGGCACTTGGTGCGGTCAATCCAGGAATCTGTTTCACTTCTTGTTCAGTGTGGCCCCTCTGTAGTCTTCGTTTGTACCCCAGGAACGCGTGGATCGGATGGCTAAGCAGGTAATTACGTCAAGCCCCTTAAAAATTGGTCTTCAGGAAAAAGACCTCCAATTGCAGTTACAAAAGAAGATACTTGGGCTATGGAATACTGAATGGCTTGACTCGAGTGTCCCAAACAAGCTCCGCACAGTGAAGCTTTCTACAATTGCAGGGAAGTCCTCACTGAGGACCTCTCGGAAGGAGTCAGTTGCCCTTGTCGCCTGCGTATTGGTCACACGTGGATGACAAATGGCCATCTACTTCGACGGGAGGATCCTCCACAGTGTCGCTGTGGCGCTTTATTGACAGTGGGCCACATTCTGTTGTATTGTCCCCTTTTATCTGCATTACGACAGTCTTTTGACCTGCCAGCTGCATTTCCTTTTATGCTTGGAGACGACGCTGCAACAGCTGACTGTGTTTTACGTTATATTCGTGCAGCTGGGTTTTATTATTTGATCCCAAAGGTGGGTACCTCAACCAGATCTCTCGGGCACCCATCTATCACAGATTTTTAATCTTCTTTTATTTTGTGTTGCCTGATATGCTTTTCTTCGAATGTTTTAGAATGTGCAGAGTGCCTGGCTCATCCTTTATTATCCTCGTGATCAGCCAGCCACAGTATTCTGCTGTAACTTTTTAGTCCAGTTATGTTTATTTTCCTCGTTTTTTTCTTCTTTGTGTCTTCCGAGCTAAGTGTTCCTCATAATTGTGAACCCTTGTTATACCTCGGGCCCACAGCGTTAGAAATTCCGTATATTGACAGATGCTGTAGCTGGATACAATTCATAAATCAAATGTAAATCATCACCTAATAAACAGTTAGTTGAAGCATTTACAATCTCTAAATACGATATACCTGACGATGGCATTAAATCTTGTGTGATATATAAATAAATAAATAAATAATTACAGTGTTTGGACTATCGTTTCGCATTATGTCAATTGTGTACCCATTGTGTGTTTCTCTTCTGTGTGATTTAGCACTCGTTTTTTCATCTTACATTATACTGTACTGTCTTTGCTCGCAACAGGGGACTATGACCAAGCAGTTGAGTCCCGTCTAAACAACAACAACAACAAGGAGCTTGTGTTCGCCGCCTCTCGGTGTGATGTGGCCACGGCCAGTTGTGAGGCAGTGTCTTCCAGGTGGTGCTTCCTCCGACACATTGCCGGGTGGTCTGATTGGCTGGCAACCCGCAACATTGTGGTGCTTGGCGGGTTGCCTGATACACAGCCTGATTGCCGCAACACGTCATATGGCTTATACTACTGTCTCGGCATACAGTATTTCACGCCTGATGAACCTGTTCGTGTAGTTCTGCAAGAGTTGTGGATTGACGTGTCGTACGCGACAGTTGTCGTCCCATCAGATTCCACACGTTATCGAATCGGAGACAAGTACGGAGATCGTGCTGGCCATGAAAGTTACTGCACATTTTGCAGAGCACGTCGAGTTTCACTCAGAGAACTGTGGGTGAGCATTCTTCTACTGGAACAGCACATCGCGCTCTTCTTGCAATAACGCCAGACGAATGGGTGTTACAACAATTTGAACGTACCGATCGTTGATTATGGTAACCCCCCCCCCCCCTCCACACACACACACAGAAAGGTGAACTAGGGTCTCAGCTTCTCGCACCAAAGGCTATAACGCCTGGGATATGGCCACTGTGTTTTGGATTTATGCGCTCTGCGAACCGCCACTCACCACGCGTACGTCGTACGTGCAAACGACCATCAGTTTCGTGCAAGCAGAACATGCTTTCATCGCTGAAACCACAGCCCGCCACTTATTCCATATGACCGTCTTACGGTCCCAGTCAAGCCATTCACTTTAATGTTCTGTCGTGTATGAAAGACGAATTAGAACTGTGCCTGCCCGTAGTCGCACTCTGCTAGTAAAAGGTGTCGATGGTGACACCTCTGGGATCACAAACACTCTTCACAGTGCTGTGGTAGCTGTAGGATTTGCCAAGGCTGCCCTTAAAATATGACGTTTGTGTTCTGTAGACATCCGGAGCCTCGCTAGAGGCACAATAATATTCACGTGACCACTGTAAGAGATATTCAAATGTTTGTGAATCTAAGGGACTTAACTGCTCGGTTATCAGTGCCTAGGCTTAGTAATATTAAAGCCACTATTCTCCACTTAGAAAGGATAGCCGTGCGGTTAGCGGCATCGCGCTGCGCTGTCGAAGGTAGTGGGTTCGAGACCGACGGCAAGCAATTTCTTTTTAAAACAAATCTTCTTTTTACGAGATACGGGAACAACAATAACTTTTGTGTTATTACTTGCCACATATCTTAGGACCTTCTAGCAAATGTGTCGCAATTTTAAGGGTAAATTATATTTATACTCTTCGTTTTAACAAATATTTAACTGTGAAAGGTTTCTCACCCTCGCGTATATAATAAACTTCATTCCACCCAGCACACGTCACGATTTGCATATAGTAATGAAACAAGTACTCTAGCGTAGGAACTGTCGGGAGAGATTTTGTGCAGGGTGGCCTGGCAGTCCTCAACGGGAACAGCGAGGCCTGGGAACCACAATCGGCAAAACAGAATCAGCAGGGCGTCCCCTCGCTGGATCAGACATTGAAGCCACAAGGTCTCTCGCTTTCGCTTCCGAGAACGCTCCAGGGGCGGAAGGGAAACGTAAGAATGCCAACTCCCGCCAAAAGTTACGATATAGCCGCGCGCGAGGAAGCGCAGTTCAGTGATAGACCAACTCTGGGTGTTACTCCGCACTCCACGTGGAGTGCAGCATCTGCTTCACAATTGGCTCCCGCAGGAAGCAAGGAGCCCAGATTGGCTAGAACGAGGAGAGGTCGTAGGAAGTTGATTTGGGAGGATACAGCAGTTTCTGGCAGAGAAGACCATTCGTATTTTCACTGTGGAGGAGGTACATTGGTGGCTTCTCTCTGGTAGAGAGAAGAACTTCGCGTTTAGGTATGGTCGAGTTTGGAACTTAGACTTCGGTCTGACCTCAGTTAGTTCTTGTGAAGAGTTGGAGAGCACGTTGAACTTTGTGGCATTCCTCTTGTTAAACCACACATAAACCAATGTACGAAGCGTGATATGCCCGGCTGTTAATGTTCATTTCTTTAAATTAATGCTTCCATTGGCAGGAATACCACAACAGACGCTTTCTCGGTATCGAAATTAACTAACTGTTCCCTCTTTTAGTAAATGGGTTTGGATTTAAATAGTATTAGACTCCACTACTTTATATGCGTAATTTACTATGTAAATTATATCCAGAGAAAACAAGCGCGTTGCCTAGCAAAACTCTAACATCCATCAAACAGTACATAAAACGGCGAGATCTGCATAATTAAAAGTTTCTGATTACATTTCACGCTCTGGAATAATATTATGTAGTTCATAAACTTGAAAGTACTGCACTTAATATTACTGCATGTCAAATTCCTGTGGAAACAGTCCGATCGAGTGTTTACACGGGTTAGTTCGTTCAGTCAAAGATAATATTATGTAAATAAATTAACGTACACACACGTAACTTTTTTCTAGATTCTTAGAATATATTCAGTCACTTTTGAATGTAATATCCCAGATAAGTTCGATCAAGTGCCAAAATGTAGTTTCTATAATTATCAAGTCAAATCCACGCCTAAACCAGCACACAATCATTCGACTGATATTAAGTATCGACCGTAATGACTGATTTCGATACTGTTAGTACCAATCACAAAACTATTACGTGGTACTAAATCTTTCGTACAAAGTCCATTAATAAAGTATAGCAACGCGTATCACACACATTTCATCGATTTATTCGGTTAAAACATGAGACTGACTTTAACAATGCGGAAATTTTGCTTTTATATGACCCCACGGAACAAAGAACTACGATCTTATTCGCCCTCCATGCTGGTACTCCCGTAATCACTTTGACCTACTGGTAAATTAATATTCACATTAGTTTGAATACTAACTTTCCCATTACGAAAGTTGACTACTGATCCCTAAATAATTAAAAATATTAACTGAAATACAAACGAGGTGTTACAACTCCAATGTACCAGCAGTCAAGTAGTCAAGCACTTGTGCCATACGGTATTGGCGCAAGCGCATACTTGTCTTGTGTTAGTCTGCCTATACCCTGGCTCTTGCTGCCCTTGTATTGACGAGACGTGCGAGTTATCTATAGGGAAAGAACGGCAGACAAGTGCGCCAGTTAGGAATCTGTGTACCGCTGCGCGCTTTGCTCTCATTACGGTAAACAGCAGCCTGCCGCCGCACACAGTACGACGCCGCCGCACGCCTGCAGTCGGACGGGGGAACGTATGCGCAGATCGGCGTTATATTCATGATCGCAGCCCGTTTTTCCCGTCAAGTCGTATGAATGACACGTGTTTCAAAAAATGTCCAAATGTTTCTTAAGCTTAACGGACTTAATTGCGAAGTCATCAGTCCCTAAACTTAAAAACTACTTATGAACTAACTTATACTAAAGACAGCACAAACATCCATGCCCGAAGGAGATATAGAACCCCCCCCCCCCCCTCCACGGGGAGCGGCCAAGCGCATCGGAGCATAGCGCCTCAATGCGCTTGGTCACTCCGCCGCGGCAACACTTGCTTGTATATGTAAGGATCTGCACAGTTCATTTGTTAGGAGTCATTCCACAATCATTAAGAGTTAGACAATTTGCACTCCTCATTCCTAATTTTGCCAAGTGAGGAAATAAGACCCTATTTTATTCTTGTTTTAAATTTTGCATTTTTGTAAATAGACTCATTCATCATCATCATCATCATCATCATTAGAGACTGATTATGCCTTTCAGCGTTTAGTCTGGAGCATAGTACCTCTAATAAAATTCCTCCATGATCCCCTATTCAATGCTAACATTGATGCCTCGTCTGATGTTATGCCTTTTACTTCGAAATCATTCTGCACCGAATCTAAGTACTTTATTCTTGGTCTACGTCGACTCCTCTTACCCTCCACTGAGGAGCTCATGAGTCTCTTAGGTAACCTTGCTTCTCCCATGCGTGTAGCATGACCCCACCATCTCAGTCTTATTGCTCTAACTGCTTCATCTATGGTGTTCATTCCCAGTTTTTCTTTGATTTCCTCATTATGGACACCCTCCTGCCATTGTTCCCATCTCTTAGTACCTACAATCATTCTTGCCACTTTAATATCTGTAACCTCTACTTTATGATTAAGGTAACCTGTATCCACCCAACATTCACTTCCATACAACAAAGTTGATCCCCGGCCGTGGTGGCCGAGGGGACTAAGGCGCTCCAGTCACGGTCTGCGCGGCCGCTACGGCCGGTGGTTCGAATCCCCCCTCGGGCATGGATATTTGTGCCGTCCTAGTTCGTAAGTAGTTTGTATGTTTAGGGACTGATGACCCCGTAGTTAAGTCCCATAGGCTATACAAACATTTGAACATTTTGAACAAAGTTGATCGAAAGATAGAGCGGTGCACTGCTAACTTAGTCTTGGTACTGACTTACTTCTTGAAGAAGAGATTATATCTTAGCTGAGCATTCACTGCATTAGCTTTGGTGCACCTTGATTCCAGTTCTTTCACTATGTTGCCATCCTGTGAGAAAATAAATCCCAGGTACTTGAAACTGTCTACCTGTTCTAACTTTGTTCCTCCTATTTTGCACTCAATCTGTTTGAATCTCTTTCCCACAGACATTACTCTCGTTTTGGAGATGCTGATCTTCATCTCATAATCCCTGCACCTCTGTTCGAGCTCTGAAATATTAGTGTGCAAACTTTCAATCGAATAGCCCATTACAACTAAGTCATCCGCATATGCGAGACTGCTTATTTTGTTTTGACCTTCAATATCATGCTGCAACAATCACATAGACTCAGTGCCCAATTTATTAAATAAATTAATAAAACTGGTAATTACTTAATCATTTTAGCAGTGCCTTTCACCATTAAGTGCAATAAATCTATTTTATCCCATAGGGCAGCAGATTGCCGCACAGGTGCCAGCCACTTCCTTAAAAATTTAGCTTGAAGTCATCCTCCTAGTGTAAGCTCTCAACTGTTTGAAAAGATGTGGGGGAGAGCAGCCTTTGCGATTGCGTAAGGTTAGGAAGGGTGTTGCTTACAGCGTAACGTGACCTGAAGGTAGCTTGTCTCTTCATCGTAACAAACATGTTGTTTCAGTCACTTAACAGTGTAATCAGTAACTGCGTTTTAGTGTTCACGTGCATATTCTAATGTTCTCGGTGTTTATGATCAAAGAGAAATGAATAACGTTCTCTATCTTTTAGAAACAAATTACTCAGCTTTAACAAGGAGGCGGCACGAAATTTTGTGCGGTGAAAGAAGACCCCTTACATCTCACTTGGTTAAAATATTAGGACGCAATACTCGAAAAATGCCGAAACTAATCGATACGAAGTTGCTTAGGTGCTTATGAGTATAAAACGTTAGTCTAGATGGTTACGGCACGGACTCTTATGCCAAAGGTCTCGGGTTCGATTTCTTCTGTGGCACTTTCATTTTTCTTCTTTTTCTTCTTTTTCTTTTGTTATTCCACCAATTATTCAAAACTTTTCTCAAATCTACATTATTTTTAAAACATTATTTTAGCTCAAGAACGTAAAGTTCTTGAATCACTGAAAAATATTCGTGCTCGTTGTTCTACTTCGTTTTATGGGGTTTCAAGGTTTAAAGGGGCTTTGTAAGGGTCTCCTTGGGATTATATCGACCATCTGCGCATAGGACTGTGCGCGATCCGTGAGAAGTAAACGGCAGTTTGTTTTTCGATTTCGTCGTGAACAGACGTGCCTGTTTCAAATTTCAACGTGTTTATTCCGATCCGAAGTTAAACATGTCGACTGGAAAAGTTGCTGGCTCATCTGGAATAGGAAAAGAACTTCCTGAAGAATCCATTCATAGTGATCGATCAAAATTACGACTGAAGGACGCAGGGGTGTATTATGAAAAGCTGTTGACGGACTCATGAGGATTGCGAAGAATTTAAGGAGAACGACGAACAGTTCGAAGTGTCACAAAGTGATTCGTCTCCAGACGAATATTAACCGTCACCGAAACTATTTAAAAGTGACATGATTCATATTGCCTATAAAGTCAAAGTCGTGAATATTGCTAAAGCGCATCCCACATGGTCCTTGGGGACACTGCAAAACAAAGGATGCCACCAATTGAAAAGAAAAAAATATCTTTCACAGTGGGAGAAAGATATTAAAAGTGATGGTACGCGAATGGATAAATTTGGGGCGATAGAGTCGTGGACCTACGGCCGTTTTGTGGAAGCAAGACAGCAGTATCAGCAAGTTAGGACAAGAAATTTAATGCAATGGGCATTGGATGCGGCTGCACAATTCGTCGAATTCAAATTCAAGGGGTCTGATCGATGGGTCACAGCTTTTAAAAATAAGCACAGAATTTCACAACGCAAGATCACGAAACTGGCTTCGAAAAAACAAGCGGTGTCAACGGAGGACATTTCTTTGTTTTTACGATAATTATCACTGCGGTTCTTGTTTATAATTATTATATGTATAAAATTGAATGTTTCCCAATCAACTTTGTTATTCTGATTAAAAACCCAATGTTTCTCCTCATATACGTTACAATGAAAAATGGAAAACCCACCGCCATGAATTGTGTTGTTGGACAAAAAGAAAATAATTTTTATTCAATAATGTAACTCATTTGTTAAAGATAATGTAGGTTTGGTAAACTTTCTGAATAATTGGTGGAATAAAAAAGGAAAATGAAACAGAAGGGCAAAAAAAAGTGCCGCAGGAGGAATCGAACCCGAGACCTCTGGCGCAATAGTCCAAGCCCTAACCACCTAGGCCAGACGGCGGCTTGACTATGAACTAACATTTTATACTCATAAGACACCTAAGAAACTTCGGATCGATTTTTCTCGGTATTTTCCGAATAGTGCCTCCAAATATTTTAACCACGTAAGGTGTTAGGGGTCATATTTCACCACACAAACTTATCCCCGACCCACGGTCGTGCCGTCCCCTTGTAAGGTTGGAACGAAAATGTGAAATAAAGAAGCTTGTTTGGTCGACGTTTCAGCTAGAGTTTAAGCAAGGGCAAACAAGCCGAGGTAAGATATTCTGCCGATGCCGATTTTTTTTAACGAAAATATGTCTAAAAACGGGGGGGGGGGGGGGGGGGGGGGGAATGGCGGGGCGGTTTCTTCCTCCCACGGCGACACTCGGAGAGAGATTTTCTCTTTGGACTCCGAGGGGGGGGGGGGCACTGTCAGGTTCCAGGACTCAAAGAAGTGAACCTCCAGGGGCACCAGCCGCCACTATGTTGCGCGCATCTGTCTTTATATTCAACTGCCACGCTGATAAGAATAAAGAAGAGTGTTAGCAAAAAAAAAAAAAAAAAAAAAAAAAAAAAAAAAAAAAAAAAAAAAAAAAAAAAAAAACTTTTTTATTCCGAGTAGGTAGAACTATTTTTTTCATTGCGCCAATATTCTAGCAACACGCGTTGTGGGCTGCATATCATTCGAGTCCGCGGACTGAGGAAAACAGTTTCCAATGGGACATATTACATTGATAGCAGGTAAGCTATCCTGAACTGTGTTGATGGATGAGTGAGTGGGAGAGGGAGAACGCCACGATGAGCTGGTTCGTTTGGTTTGTCCGCAATGTAGCGAAACGTGGCAAACATTTAGATCCTATACATTGTCGGTATAGGTAGTCACCCTTTGTAGGCCATATTGGACGATGCTGGCAAGAATGGGTGAACAATGGCCAAACACGGCGTCAGAAAGGAACAGGTTCAATTCTAAAATGAATTAATTAAAAATGTTGCAAACCCACTTCAAGAAAGCAGTCCTTTCGTTACAATCAACCCTTACAGTATAGCAACACGCTGACGTTGCTACACGCTCAGATTTGTGGCCATTAACGGCGAACCATCCTGGCGTTACACCACAAAAAGATAATGCCCGCCCGTACGCGGCAAGAAGTCCAACTGCTTGTTTTCGAGCTCACCAAACCCTTCTTGGTCAACAAAATTGCCGGACCTAAATCCAACACAGAAGATTTGGTGCTGTAACGTGGTCTCGGTTACTTCCGATCATACTGGTTACTAAATGTGGGCAATCTGTATGATTAATGGTTCACTTTACAGCTCTTTCTCTTTTCCTATAAGCATCAAACACCTTGTATCAGTGATATTCGTCAGGATGGGCCGTTACTCTTAGTTTAACACAAGGAATATTTATATCATTTATTCGTTACTAATCACAATTGTGGGACGTGAATTCTCTTGACTCAGAGGTGGAAGGATGTTGAAATGAGACAGCATTGAAGCAGATAGCTTTCTATTTACAAATAGACATAATACTTCTGGTAATTTCCCTACATTTAGTTATTCTCTTATTCGAAGGCAGCAGGCGGCAGGCCGGCGCGCTGATAGCGGATGCGGCGGTCCGGTTACGCGTAGGCAGCAGCAGCGGCGAGGCCGGGCGCGGAGTCTGCGCTACAGTCCGTAGCGGTGCGTGGCTTTATTCAATAGTTCGCGTTCCCCGTTGTGATTACTGCCAGTACCTCATGTAGGCGTCCGTAACTCTTCAGGCTTCGTGGCCCGTATGGGTGAGTGCGTCGTCCATCGAAGGGGCAGTGTTGGGCGCTGGCGGCGTCGAACCGACGACCACTGGGCTCCTCTCCCGCAGCTGTCGATTATTGACTAAATATCACAGGTCAGCTATCCAGAGGGCGCAGTCCCATCGTCCTCTCAGCTTCCTGGGCGCCCGGTAAGTCTTCTTTAATTCTTCTTCCGTTCTCGCGACGACTCGCCTAGTCCATTCTTCCGATGTCGGTTGCGTGATCGGCCGGAATGGTGCCGAACTTCAGTCGTGCTCACGACCACCTCACACTCATGTACAACTCAAAGTCCAGCTACGAGTGAATGAGTCCATGAAGCAGCGACTGAATGCAGGAAGCAATGAATTAATCACCCCCGTCTGCTCGAATTGTCCAGGTATTTATTGGTTCAATTAGATCTCTGTCACGTGGAGAAATTTCCAGAATGTTCGGTCACGCGGAAAGTCGCTAGCCGGTTCAAAAAATGTTCAAATGTTTGTATATCTATCGGACCAAACTGCGTGGTCATCAATCCGTAGCTTACAAACTACTTAAACCTAGGTAAACTAACCTAAGGACAAACACACACACCCATGCCCCAGGGAGGATTCGAACCTCCACGGCGAGCAACCGCGCGCTCCGCAGCGAGACGCTTTAGACCGCTCGGCTACTCTACCGCAATCGCTAGCCGGTCTCTGGCTTCTAGTCACGTTCTTCCAAACCTGCCAAAACGTGTAACCTTGTCACGTGTGGGAGCCTTAAACTCGTGCGGCGATGGATTACTGAAATGTTAGTCGCTTTTCCCTGGAGAGGTAACTGTACTGGCCCTATGACGTTTTCAAACTGTTGACGTTATGCATTCTTCTTGATCACGTTTCGCTATTCCTACTGCTCATGAGATGGCTGGCCGATGACCGCTTGAACTGATTCGTCAATTTCGCGATTTATCTAATACGTGAGCCGTGGCCGCGCGGCTCCGTCGGAATGTGCTGCGCGGTGATCTGCTGTTCCAGCGATTCCAGACTCCACGTGCCTGCTGCTGGCCGCTTCCAAGCTTTACTCTTTGTGTTAGACTTTACATTTTCATTTTAATAGGTTATTCCGTTTTCATTACTAAAACACTTATATTCACTAATTATCCTTACAGTGCATTATTGGCAAGCTCTGTAACCAGCTCCAATGGATTGGACACAATTTCAAATGTTCAAATGTTTGTAAATCTATCGGACCAAACTGCGTGGTCATCAGTCCGTAGCTTACAAACTACTTAAACCTAGGTAAACTAACCTAAGGATAAACACACACACCCATGCCCCAGGGAGGACTCGAACCTCCACGGCAAGCAACCGCGCGCTCCGCAGCGAGACGCTTTAGACCGCTCGGCTTTTCCACCGCGGCGCAATTTCAATCAAGCGAACAACCAACAACTCTGTCACGCATTACCAGCCGGATTATCGACTTGGATAATGGCGGTGGACGAACTTGTTATTAACTTCCTTACTTTGTTGAGCTCAAACAATCTAATTTATCTGAATTTGTTATAATTTCTGTTTTTTGCTCGTATGCATCACATTTACCGATTTTCAACCCACTTTGATAATTATTTCGTGGATTGTTAAATTCCCCCCCCCCCCCACCCCGCTCTCCCCCGTCCTAACCCTCGAGCGTAACTCATGGAGAATGCCCGGTGATTTCAAATGTTCAAATGTTTGTAAAGCTTAAGGCACTTAACTGCGGGGTCATCAGTCCCTAAACTTACAAAATACTTATGAACTACCTTATACTAGAGACGGCACAAACATCCTTGCCCGAGGGGGGTTTCGAAACCCCGACGTCGGACGGCCGCGCACACCGCAACACGGCGCTCCAGCACGCGCGGCTAATCCGCCGCGGCCCCGGTGATTTACTTATGCGAATTCGCTGTTTGTCCATTTCATTCTCTCTCTGTGCATCTCCTCATCGCTCCTCTCTATTTCCGTGTCCTCACACTCTTCTACCAACCTCCACCGTCTTCCCTGACCCTCTTTCCCCCACCTCCTCATCTTCAACTTTATCCACTTATCCGTCTGTCATTTCCTCCCCTACCCCTGTCTGTCTATCTCTACCTCCTCTTCATGTCCCTACCCTTATCTGCTTCTCAGTCAAGGTCCTCCTTACCCTCCATATAAAAATATACATACATAAAATGGATCAAATATTCCTAAAGCTATGTGACCAAACGGAAGTGGTCATGAGTCCCTAGATTTACAAACTACTTAAACTAACTTATGATAAAGACAACACACACACACACACACACACACACACACATACAAAAGCGCGCGCGCGCGCGCGCGCGCGCGCTCGTGTTCGAGGAAGGAGTGGAACCTCCGACGGGGAGCTCTACCGCGGTTTTTCGTATAAATATCAAATTTGTTCGTGAATAGTGAAATTGTTGCAAGGTACCCTGAACCATGAACCATACGGTGGCTTGCGAACTATAAAAACCTTTTCCTGAAAATATACATACATGTGCCGACTTTCTTCAGGATCGGTGAATAGGTGTAGGAGTCCCTTTTAATTTACCCTCTTCCATAAAGTATTTTTCATATGTGTCCGAGAGAACTGGGCAAAAGATTTTTTTTTCAGTATATTAAATTTTCTATCGGAATACTACAGGTGACTTTTTCTTACCTCAGGCATCAAAGTGCTCAAATGTTGGTGAAGCATAAGTGACTTAAATGCGGGTTCATCAGTCCCTAAACATACAAACTACTTATGAACTATCTTATACTAAAGACGACACAAACATCCATACCCCAGGGGGGATTCGATCCCCCGACGAGGAACGGCCTCGCGCATCGGAGCATAGCGCCTCAGTGCGCTTGGCCACTCCGCCGCTGCTGAGGCATCATGTTCCAGTTTATTCACATCTGTAAGCCGAGTTGTTTTGCAGAAAGAATGTTTAAAAATTTTTTATATCCCTCGGAAACAGTACTATCAAAAAAAAAAAAAAAAGTTCAAATGTTTGTTAAGCTTATGGGACTTAACTACGGGGTCATCAGTCCCTAAACTTACAAACTACTTATGAACTACTTACAAACTAGGACGGCACAAATATCCATGCCCGAGGGGGGATTCGAACCCCCGACCGTAGTGGCCGTGCTGACCGTGACTGGAGCGCCTCAGTCACCTCGGCCACCGCGGCCGGCACAGTACTATCTTTTAATGAAATGTATCCTACGTTCTTTTCTGCACCCCTCACGAATTGGCAAAATTTCATGATGATCAGTTGAGTGGTTAAGATTTAAAAGCTTAACAAACAAACAAAGAAAAAATTAGATTTGAATTTATGACGTTAATTAAAATGAACAAGTTCTGGAGTCGGTTCGCTTTCTTATGCCGTAGTCCAATGGACAGTAAGACGATATACAACAGTGAATAGGTTTTTTTACAGCCCACAGCCACAAAGAAACGGGTTGGTTTGTATTATTTCTCTCAGAACCCGATCGCTGCCGAACACATTGGCTCAACCTTCTACATAGTAACCTTGCACGTTTATTTTGCTTGTAGGATGACGCATATCACTGTTGTCTGTATCAATGTCTATCAATCTGCAACAATACGTATTTCCAACTTATTTTCACATTTCTACATTTATGCAAGACACTTCCACTTTTCTACATCTACATAGATACTCTGCAAATCACATTAAAGTGCCTGGCCGAGGGTTCATTAACCACTTTCATAACTTTTCTCTACCGTTCCATTCTCTAATAGCGCGCGGGAAGAAAGAGCACCTAAATCGTTCCGTTTTCGATCTGATTTCTCTTATTTTATTGGGATGGTCATGTCTCCCTAAGTAGGTGGGTGCTAGCAAAAGCCGGCCGCGGTGGCCGAGGGGACTAAGGCGCTCCAGTCACAATCTGCACGGCTACTACGGCCGGGGGTTCGAATCCCCCCTCGGGCATGGATATTTGTGTCGTCCTTGGTCTTAGCTAGTTCATAAGTAGTTTGTAAGCTTAGGTACTGATGACCCCGTAGTTAAGTCCCATAAGTTCTACAAACATTTGAACATTTTTTTTTTTTTTTTTTTTTTTTTGCTAGCAAAATATTTTCACATTCAGAAGTAAAAGTCGGTGATTGAAACTTCGCAAACAGATCACGCCGCAGATCACGTCTTTCTTTTAATGATTTCTACCCCAAGCCGTGCAACATTTCCGTGACGCTATCCCCCCCGTAACGTGATAAAACAAAACGAGCTGCCCTTCTCTGAACCTTGTGAATGTCTTCTGTCAGTCCCACCTGGTGAGGGTCCCACAAGGGCCAACAGTACTGCAGGACAGGACGCACAAGTGTGATGTAGGCAGTCTCTTTGGTGGAGCTGGTGCATGTTCGAAGCGTTCTACCAATGAAACGTAAACTTTGGTTCGCCTTCCCCACAATATTTTATATGTGTTCTCTGCAGTCAAAGTTGTTCGTAATTGTAACTCCTAGATATTTGGTAGAATTTACGACCTTAAGGTTTGACTGATTTATCGCGTAATTGAAGTTCATCGGATTTCTTTTAGTGGTCACGTGTATTACATCACACTTTTCTTTATTTAGTGTCAATTGCCAATTTTCGCACCAAGTAGAAATTTTGTCTAAATCGCTTTGTAGTTGCTTTTGATCCTCTGTTGACTTCACCAACCAATAAACGACAGCATCATCCGCGATGAGTCTAAGGGAGCTATTCAGATTGTCTCCTAAATCCTTTATAAACACGAGGAAGAGTAGGGGACCTATACCGCTTCCCTGTGGAACGCCAGATATCACTTTCATTGTCTTGTTTAATTTAACCTATCGGAACGACATAAAAATTCACGAATTTGCCGCCCCCAAAATTCTGCCGCCCTGGGCGACGGCGCGGTTCGCCCCTCCCCAGAGCCGGTCCTGGGGACTGATGACACCGCAGTTAAGCCCCTTAAGCTTTTCAGTCATTATTTTTTTCATCTCCTCTGCCTCCTGTATATGAAAAATGACACACATCTGCCAGATGTCACGGTGGTCGTTCAAACCGTGCACAGGTCTAGAGTGAGGTACCCTCCGCCATGCACCGTACGTTATCTTTCATGCACAGTGAAGTTACACTTCTTTTGAAGTTCAAGTGAGGAAAATTTCATCAAGATCGGAATAAAACTCTAGATTGGTATCAGAGTGTATTGTAAAGTACACTCGACGATGCACCGCACGATTTATAATACACACAGTTGTTGAAATAGCCAAACATTTATTAAATTTGGAATCGGTTATAATGTCACTAAATCACTCACAACAAAAAAAAAACGCACTAATTTGTTTTACGGCCCACTTTATATTTGTAATTTTATAAGTTTTTGCAAATATTTTGGACCAAAATAATAATCTTAATAATAAAGAATTAATTAATAACAGTCTGAAACCCTTGTAGAAAAAAAAATTAGATACTGCCGGGTTCCGAACCACCGTCCTTCAGCGTCACAAAAAATGTTCAAATGTTTGTTAAGCTTATGGGACTTAACTACGGAGTCATCAGTCCCTAAACTTACAAACTACTTGCGAACTACCTTATAATAAGGACGGCACAAATATCCATGCCCGAGGGGGGATTCGAACCCCCGATCGTAGTGGCCGTGCAGACCTTGACTGAAGCGCCTCAGTCCCCGCGGCCACCGCGGCCGGCTTCAGCGTCACAGTCCAACACATTGACCACAACGCTTCAGCTAACAGTTATGAATTGCATTCTTTAATCTCATACTATTGGTAGCCGTTGTTAACTGATGCTAATATGGCATCTGTATACACCATATTATCATTTATCATACGAAGAACGACGTCTTTTTGTTAATTCTTGGCCGGCCGCGGTGGCCGAGGGGACTGAGGCGTTCCAGTCACGGTCTGCACGGCCACTACGGTCGGGGGTTCGAATCCTCCCTCGGGCATGGATATTTGTGCCGTCCTAGTTCGTAAGTAGTTCGTAAGTTTAGGGACTGATGACTCCGTAGTTAAGTCCCATAAGCTTAACAAACATTTGAACATTTGTTAATTCTTCAGTGCGCCATTGCTTTGAAATGACAACGTGCAAGTTACAATAAGAAAATCATCAAATATGCAACACAAGATGGCGTATGCCAGAGACAGTTCTGGGTGAGGAATGTCACGTGACATCCGCGAACGGCTGGTTTTCGTTAATTTAATGGAGGGTGTCAAAACTCCGTTATTTTTGCAAATATCTCTCAAACAATACGAGATATGACAAAAAAACATAAGGGAACAAAGTTGTAGAGAATTTTCTCCTCTACAAATTCGTTTATTCAAATTTCTCGTCAGATCGACGGTTTCTCTGCAATTAAAATTACATTACAGACGGCTTTTTTTGTGATTACTAACGTATTTCTCGTCCGAATTATTTCAAAAAGCGAGGTTATGGTCTCTGTAGCCAGCAATTATGTCTGTAAAATCTGGTATCGATCGGTTGGACGGTTCAACCTAAAAAGTGGGAACACGTTACAGCCAGACCGACATCGTCAAATCGCTGTTATTTCTGCAAATATTTCTGCAACGATGCAAGATATGAAAAAATAGCCGGCCGCGGTGGCCGAGGGGATTGAGGCGCTCCAGTCACGATCCGCACGGCCCCTACGGTCGGGGGTTCGAATCCCCCCTCGGGCATGGATATTTGTGCCGTCCTTAGTTGTAAGTAGTTCATAAGTAGTTTGTAAGTTTAGGGACTGATGACCCCGTAGTTAAGTCCCATAGACTACAAACATTTGAACATTTTTTTTTTTGAAAAAATAAACATAATAGAGCGAAGTTGTAGAGAATTTTCCCCTCTACCAATTAGCTTCTCTACCAAATTAGGTTATTCAATTTTGGTGTCAGATGAATGATTCGTTTGCAATTACACTTATATTACAAACGGCTGTTTTTGTATTACTACCGTATTTTTTTGACCGAAAAATTTCAAAAGGAGAGGTTCTGGTCTCTGGCGGCCTACAATTATGTGTGCAAAATTTGGTGCTGATCGGTAAACGGTTCGTCTTAAAAACAGGGAACACGTTACGGACAGACAGACAGACATACATCCCAAAATCGCCGTTACTTTTGCAAATATCTATGAAACGATACGAGATATTAAAAAAAACATAAGAGAGCAAAGTTGTAGAGAATTTTCTGCTCTACATATTCGGTTATTCAATTTTCGTGTCAGATGCATGGTTAATCCGTTATTTTTATTTAAATTTCGAGCTGTCAAAAGACGATCGCAAAGGCCCACTTTTTGTGTTACTACCGTAATCTAAAGTGGGCCAATTTGTGAATGCAAACCCCTTTTGATTTCATTGAACCTGGAGGTGTATTACGGCTTCCAAATTATCATGCACGCCCGACAGTTTTCACTTTCCTGAAAGCTGGCTGTGATAATGAGTGTATTATTAATCTATATCTATAAATGTGATTGTCTGTTCGGTGTACTTTTAACACTTCTGAACCACAAGACATAAAGAGCTAAAAATTTGTACAGTTACTAATGTCTACCCGGGGAAGGCTTTAGGCGCGGTTTTATGGCGATCGGATAGCTATTTATCTATGTATATTAATGTGAACGTCTGTTCGGTATACGTTTATCACGCCCGAACGACAAGACGCAAAGACTTAAATATTTGTACAGTTACTACTTTATACCTGAGGATGGTTTTAGGCACGGTTTTATAGCCATCTGATAGATATTTAGTAATTTGAAGAATATAAAGCGAAATGCGGAACAATAATTACTCTTTGATAATTATACTTACTCTTTGTAAATGGTTTTATTGGTTGCACTGTTGCTTGAGGGCTGATAATGATAAAAGGGTGGAGTATATTGGAATGGAAAGTTATAGGTGTATGTAAAATTCTACGTGTGTGTGTGTGTGTGTGTGTGTGTGTGTTACCATTTCGCTCTGCAGCGAAAACTACAGAACGCAAACGAATGGTCTGTGTGTAATTGTTGTCCGAAGTCTCCCGTTGGACACCATAGCAGTTCCTTGGCGATAGCTATAAGGGGGTGGAAGATATGGTGGTTGAAAGACGTCAAATTGTCAAATTATTTTTTAAAAAATCCGACTGAAGGCCAGCGATGACGTTTGCGACTCTATAGCAAGGAGGTTACATACAGCGAAACGTGATGCCACAGACCGTATCTTTGGTCTATGTGTGCTCCAATGTCTTCAGCTTTTTCTGTGTAAGGATAAGCATACGAATAAGGAAATTTAAGAATAAATAAATAAAGCAGTAAAAAAGAGATTCCTCTTAATACATCTCTTTAAAAAAATCGATTTGTCGTTTCGCGCATTATCTGTCATCAACCAACACGCGAGCGGAGCCGCGGGTTTAAGCTAGTATATAAAAAAAAATTAAAAATGAATTTCATCGTCAGTCTGAGAAATTCTCATCTGTGTTACGTATTTATCTTTCCTATTAGATCAGTGCAAGCGCGGAGATGATGATGTGCGCACGTGTAAAGCTTGTTAGCGACGGGTATCGGAGAGGTAATAAGTGGAGACGGTTGAGTGAGCGCGTACCCGGGGTAGGCGGTGGGAGGCGCACACGTGTGGCGTGTTTACTCGTCTTGCTGGGTGTGCAAACGAGTCTGCCGGAAAAACGAGGCTGCGTCGCCAGGGGAGTATCGTGTTTGTGCGCCCACCCACACCCCGCGTATCGACCGGGGATAGCCGACACCTGGACACCGCCGCCCTATCATTCCCTGCTCGCACCCCGTCTCATTTCAAGCGTCTGCCATTACGGGCATGCCAGCTGACTCTACACTTTTCTCTTACGCTGTTAGTCGACAAATGAATACCTCCCTGGAGTACGGATGTAACCGTCAAATCAGTAAGTTTCAGGAAAGAGGAAAATTATTTGCCGGCCGCGGTGGCCGAGGGGACTGAGGCGCTCCAGTCACGGTCTGCACGGCCACTACGGTCGGGGTTTCGAATCCCCCCTCGGGCATGGATATTTGTGCCGTCCTAGTTCGTAAGTAGTTCATAAGTAGTTTGTAAGTTTAGGGACTGATGACCCCGTAGTTAAGTCCCGTGGACTATACAAACATTTGAACATTTGTTGGGCCTATTTCGTGATATACACTATTGGAACTCGATGCATATGCAAGTGTACAAACGTGTTCAGCTATTAAAAGCAATATTTTATTGTTCTAACTTAAGGTTTTACAAATAACGTAATAATTGGAAGTGATAAAATGGAAAAAGGATCTATTATCACCAATAATTTCGGAGTATTTCTTAAATTATCATAAAAGACATATTTTACATGCACTTAGTATTCAAATTAAAGAAATTAATATTAGAATAATAAAGAAAATAGGAATGTAAATGAAGATGTCAACAAAATACGCTGTTACGCTGTTAGTCGACAAATGAATACCTCCCTGGAATAACGATGAAACCGTCAAATAAGTTTTCAGGAGAGAGGAAAATTATTTGTTGGGCCTATTTCGTGATATACACTATTGGAACTCGTTGTATACCCAAGTGTACAAATGTGTTCAGCTATTAAAAGCAATATTTTATTGTTGTAACTTCTGGTTTTACAAATAACGTAATAATTGGAAGTGATACAATGGAAAATGGGTGTATTATCAGCAATAATTTTGGAGTATTTCTTACGTGTAACATACGAGACATATTTTACATGCACTTGGTATTCAAATTAAAGAAATTAATATTAGAATAACAAAGAAAATAAGAATGTGAATGAAGATGTCAAAAAATACGCTGTTTCGCTGTTAGTAGACAAATGAATACCTCCCTGGAGTAAGGATGTAACCGTCAAATCAGTAAGTTTTCAGGAGAGAGCAAAATTATTTGTTGGTCCTATTTCGTGATATACACTATTGGAACTCGTTGCATACGCCAGTGTACAAATGTGTTCAGCTATTAAAAGCAATATTTTATTGTTGTAACTTAAGGTTTTACAAATAACGTAATAACTGGAAGTGATACAATGGAAAAAGGGTGTATTATTTCGGAGTATTTCTGACATGTTACATAAGAGACATATACTACGATCACAACCATAGGTGGAAACACAAACGACCGAAAACACTTCTCCTCAGAGACTAACCACCTACGGTCATAGGGGCCACAAACTCGCAAACACGATGAATATGGCAAACCCCTGCAGAACAGCAAACTGCCTGGCAATGCCAGCTGAGCTCACAACCGACTAACAGGCAAGGCAGGAAAACCATATTCAGCGCACTAAACACAAACAATGCTATACAGTCCCACATACTTAGCCAGTTCTATGACCGAACTGTCTATCTATAATGACAAAATTGGCTATGTTCACAGGTATTCTGCCGCAACCGACTCAGGAGACTTCGCAGGAGTTCAGCTGCAGCAGAACCTCGCATCAACCGGACTGATTCTGTATGACGAACCTAGCAAAATTAACGGTACTGAGATATACCCTTTACTAACATTACCAAACCTTGCATGATCTGTCGCAGATAGCATACCGCTACTGCCTTAAAACCTACCCCACTGTCGCAGAGGTTTCTTTCCCTTGGCTCTTGCCTTGGCACTTTTTTCCCCTGCCCTTACACACCTTTACCCTTCGTATACCTTTCGACCAATTCTATCTCCAGATGCACCGTATTAATGGGTGATCGTGCCCGCCCTATCATTCCCTGCTCACACCCCGTCTCATTTATAGCGTCTGCCATTACGGGCATGCCAGCTGACTACACTTTTCTTTTACGCTGTTAGTCGACAAATGAATACGTCAAATCAGTAAATTTTCAGGAGAGAGGAAAATTATTTGTTGGGCCTATTTCGTGATATACACTATTGGAACTTGTTGCATATGCAAGTGTACAAATGTGTTCAGCTATTAGAAGCAATATTTTATTGCTGTAGCTTAAGGTTTTACAAATAAAGTAATAATTGGAAGTGATACAATGGAAAAAAGATGTATTATCAGCAATAATTTTGGCGTAATTCTTACATGTAACATAAGAGATATTTTACATGCACATAGCATTCAAATTAAAGAAATTAATATTAGAATAATAAAGAAAATAAGAATGTGAATGAAGATGTCAACAAAATACGCTGTTACGCTGTTAGTCGGCAAATGAATACGTCAAATCAGTAAGTTTTCAGGAAAGAGGAAAATTATTTGTTGGACCTATTTCGTGATATACACTATTGTAAATCGTTGCATATGTAAGTGTACAAACGTGTTCAGCTATTAAAAGCAATATTTTATTGTTCTAACTTAAGGTTTTACAAATAACGTAATAATTGGAAGTGATTCAATGGAAAAAGGATGTATTATCAGCAATAATTTTGGAGTATTTCTTACATGTAACATAAGAGACATATTTTACATGCACATAGCATTCAAATTAAAGAAATTAATATTAGAATAATAAAGAAACTAAGAATGTGAATGAAGATGTCAACAAAATACGCTGTTACACTGTTAGCCGACAAATGAATACCTCCCTCCAATAAGGATGTAACCGTCAAATCAGTAACTTTTCAGGAGAGAGGAAAATTATTTGTTTGGCCTATTTAGTGATATACACTATTGGAACTCGTTGCATCTGCAAGTGTACAAATGTGTTCAGCTATTAAAAGCAATATTTTATTGTTGTAACTTTAGGTTTTACAAATAACGCAATAATTGGAAGTGATACAATGGAAAAAAGATGTATTATCAGCAATAATTTTGGCGTATTTCTTACATGTAACATAAGAGATATTTTACATGCACATAGCATTCAAATTAAAGAAATTAATATTAGAATAATAAAGAAAATAAGAATGTGAATGAAGATGTCAACAAAATACGCTGTTACGCTGTTAGTCGGCAAATGAATACGTCAAATCAGTAAGTTTTCAGGAGAGAGGAAAATTATTTGTTGGGCCTATTTCGTGATATACACTATTGTAAATCGTTGCATATGTAAGTGTACAAACGTGTTCAGCTATTAAAAGCAATATTTTATTGTTCTAACTTAAGGTTTTACAAATAACGTAATAATTGGAAGTGATTCAATGGAAAAAGGATGTATTATCAGCAATAATTTTGGAGTATTTCTTACATGTAACATAAGAGACATATTTTACATGCACATAGCATTCAAATTAAAGAAATTAATATTAGAATAATAAAGAAACTAAGAATGTGAATGAAGATGTCAACAAAATACGCTGTTACACTGTTAGCCGACAAATGAATTCCTCCCTCCAATAAGGATGTAACCGTCAAATCAGTAACTTTTCAGGAGAGAGGAAAATTATTTGTTTGGCCTATTTAGTGATATACACTATTGGAACTCGTTGCATCTGCAAGTGTACAAATGTGTTCAGCTATTAAAAGCAATATTTTATTGTTGTAACTTTAGGTTTTACAAATAACGCAATAATTGGAAGTGATACAATGGAAAAAGGATGTATTATCAGCAATAATTTTGGAGTATTTCTTACGTGTAACATAAGAGACATATTTTACATGCACTTAGTATTCAAATTAAAGAAATTAATCTAATATATAAAGCAGAGTGTCCGTATATTTGTACGTGTTGCATACAAATCTACAGTTTTGTTCCAATCTTTATGAAATTTGGTACACGTAAGCTGCATTCCATGAGGACGGTCGCCGTAAGTGTAAGAATCACATACGATATACAGTTAACGAGACATGACAACATAAACAATGAGATGCGCGGAAAACTGCTGCATTTAGCGGCAATACTGCTCATTTTCTCCTAAACCATTGGACCAATTTCAACCAAATTTGGTACACACATTCCTTACCGTGAGGTAACAATTGCTGCATGGTTAAGAATCACATACGGCATATGGTTCAAAAGATATTACGTTATAACCAATAGAAATCGCAAAAAATGCCATATAATTCGACGAGACTTTCGAAATACACTGTATGAGAATGACAGTACTTAGCGACTTGCAACAAACTTTAAACATAATTTCAAACCTTTATTAAACTTTTCCTCGCTGGCACCCCTAGTAAAATGATGAAAAGAAAAAAGTTTTTCGCTTAATACTTTTCCGCTGTTTATGGAGTAAAACTACGGCTCTCGGTATGACGTTACAATTTCTAATTTGAACACTACAAATTGTAGCGACAGTAAATTTTACAGACAGTATACCCATATACAGTTGAATGTAGCTTCTAAATTGTATCACATTCCGACACGTAGTTCATGAGATATGAGCACGTAAACTGTAACGTTCCGCTGTTCATGGACTAAAACTACAGCATTCGGTATGATGTTACAATTTGTAATTTGTACAGTTTCAATTGCAGCTGCAGGAAAGTTTAGACAGTATACAAACATATAACTGAATTGTACCTTCTAAATTGTATCACAGTGTGACACGTAGTGCATGAGATATGACCACATAAACAGTAACGCTCATGGAAAACCGCCCCATCACGTACCAAGTTTTAATCTATTACGTCTTTACTACTAATTATAATCCCAAGAGATTTTACAGGCATACAGCCCTTATACAAATGAATATATACCTGAAAAATGTCAGAAATAAAACAATAAATAAATACCCGGGCAACGCCGGGTTTATAGCTAGTCTAATATATAAAGCAGAGTGTCTGTATATTTGTACGTGTTGCATACAAATCTACAGTTTTGTTCCAATCTTTATGAAATTTTGTACACGTAAGCTTCAATCCATCAGGACGGTCGCCGTAAGTGTGTGAGGGTACATGTGTGTCATACTCTAGCTTGAGAAGGGAGTAATCCGAAAACTAAAAACTCCTTTCTCTTTCCTGCGTGAGTCTGTCGACATCTCAAGAACTCTGTTGATTGGGAAATAGTCTGTTTTTCTTAAGCCCAGAACTATTTAGATTTTTTTTTTTTTTTTTTTGGTCAAGATTTTAAGGAACCAATGGAATTCGCTATTTAGAAGACTTATAAAATACAATTCCCTTCTTTATAATTGTATCTCTTTACTGCACTGTTCTTTGCAAAGTTTTGGGTCTGTAAATACCGATATATGTGTATGTAAAAAAATATTTGTTTCACTCACTGTTACTTGCATTCTTTCGTGTATGTCCTGATGTTGTGTTTTTAATTTACAGTATCAGAATCAGATTTGTACATCCGAGCTGTTCTTGTACTCTTTTACACTGAGAAAATATTTATCAGTGAAATACAACAGTTACATTAAGATAAGTGATTGATATCTGTTTTCATCTCTCACCTGTTCTGCCTGATCTTGGAGTGAAACGCGCATATTTTAGGAACAATTTTTTAAAGAATACACTTGGTTTTTACATACCAATTCCATTTACCGTTGTATATGGATGTTACGTGTATACGGAATTTTCGTTTCATTCTTTGCCGGTGAAGACAATTAGTTAGCATATTACGCTCTGCACCTAAATTCGCCTACATATACGTAAACATCTCAGCAAAAACGAAGCTGACATTTAATCATCTATTTACGCAGCCAGGGCTTTGAAGTTTGTCCAATTTCACGTTCATTGGAAAGGAATCGTCTTTAATCCTTTAGACAACGTTTTTTGTTTTCGTAAAATGTAAAACAAATTCCCACATATACTTGTTTGGTGGGCTTTGTAGACGTTGTTCGTGCATGGTCATAACCACGATTGGGTACAATGCATGCGGCCTCAATCATTCTGAGCTTCCTCTGTAGTAGCGGAAGCTACATATGTAGTTTTTGAAGATAATTGCTGAAAAACTACAAGGCATAAGAGAATCACAACGTATCACTGGATTGCAATGGCGGCTGGTGCTTCAGACAATGTTTCGGCACCCTCCTCCAACCGCCTCGCGCAGCGTCAAAAGAGACAAAATTTGGTGTGCCCCTGTTAGTGGCGCCGAGGGCCGAGGGAAAGGGCCCCAATTTACCCCCCCCCCCCTTTTTGAACACATTTTCGTTAAAAAGTCTGCAGAATGTCTTACCTCGACTTGTTTCATCTTGCTTCAACAAGAGCTGAGGCGTCGGCCTACGAAGCGTCTTTATTTCACACTTTTCTTCCAAAGTTAAAGCTCAATAATTTGTTTCTAAAAGATACTGAACGTTGTTCATTTTTCTTTGGTAATAAACACCAAGATCATATATATATGCACCTGAACATTAAAACACAGTAAGTAACTGATTACACTGTTAAGTGACTAACAAAATGAATCTCGCACGATGAAGAGACACATGACGTGACACATAACCTCACGCATGTGCAAAAACTGCTCTCTTCCTCATATTTTCAAACAGTTAAACATTTGAAACTTCCTGGTAGATTAAAATTGTGTGCCGCGGAACCGGCACTCGAGGCTGGGACGTTTGCCTTTCGCTGGCAAGCGCCCTACCACTGAGCTATCCCGAAACGACTCACGGTGCCACCCCACAACTTCAATTCTGCCACTACCTCGCATCCTACTTTCCAAACTTCACAGAAGTCCTCCTGCGAAACTTGCAAGACTAGCACTCCTGGAAGGAAGGACATCGTGGAGACAAGGCTTAGCCACAGCCTAAGGGATGTTTCCAGAATGAAACTTTTCACTCTGCAGCGGAGTGTGCGCCGATATGAAACTTCCTGGCAGATTAAAATTGTCTGCCGGAACCGGCAAGCTGGCCAGCGAAAGGCAAAGTTCCCAGGTTCGAGTCCCGGTTCCAGCATACAATTTTAATCTGCCAGGAAGTTTCATATCAGCGCACACTCCGCTGCAGAGTGAAAGTTTCATTCCATTTAAATATTTGCTACAACGAAGAATATAAATGTCATTTACCCACAAAATCTCGACAAATTTCCTAAAACGTTCAAAGATATCTTGCAAGTAACATCATAAGAGTCATTTTTGTTTCCGTATCCGTTAAATAGAAGATTCGGTTAAAAAGAATTACGCAGCGCGATGCCGCTAACCACACGGCTATTCTTGCTAGCTGAACAGTACTGACTTCATTATTATTCATGATCGGATCTTCTGAAGGCTTTTACAGTTGATGCGTCTTTAATTCATGGTTGCAAGATATATTACCAAATATGACGTGTTTTTCATGAATCTTCAATGCGCCAAAAACAAATATGAAGGGCAGATGTTGCCTTGATGGAGGATTTGCACATGCGCAAGGCGAGGTACGCAGTAGCTTCATTGTCTTACTTCGGGACCATTCGTGCGTAACCGCCGTGGCTCGAGTAGCCAGGAGCAGGTGCCCATGCCAGCTCCAACGCCAGTGTTAAACGCGGTGTTTCCCCTCGGCCCTCCCTGCCGCAGGAGCGCCCAAATGATGCCTCCAGGGGGTTTAGAAGACAATTTGAACCTCAACCGCGCATGCGCATTGCAACGCTGCGGCCACTGCCGTCTGTATTAAGCGGTCGCGCAGCGATTAGTATAGGTGCTGTCTCCGCGACGTTAAACGTTTGTCATGCGATGAAAATACTTTCAATGTGCATATAAAATAATCTGATAGAGAAACGAAACGAAGAATGATAGTTTAAAAACACTTTTTATTTTGTTTATTTACTTTTTTTTCACGACCAGCTTTTTGCTGGGAGTTCACTATTCAATGACGCGCCGCCACTAGTAGACAGAGTACCTCTTCACGTTTGCAAAACTCGCACGCTAGGTGCACGATATGGGCTTGGTTTGTAATATGGCAATCGTCAGTACGTGTTTGCAGTTTTTAGATATGGTGTGTCCAGAAAATTCGCAAAAACACTTTGTAAATCTGGTAATTGCACTGCCTTTCTGCAGACCTCAACTAAGAATTTACAGAAACATTGAGACGAGGGTTAGCAATGAATACTAAGAAATGTTCAAATGTTTGTAAAGCTTATGGGACTTAACTACAGGGTCATCAGTCCCTAAACTTACAAACTACTTATGAACTAGCTAAGACTACAGACGGCACAAATATCCATGCCCGAGGGGGGATTCGAACCCCCGACCGTAGTGGCCGTGAAGACCGTGACTGAAGCGCCTCAGTCCCCTCGGCCACCGCGGCCGGTAGAATACTAAGAATACCAGCAGTTACATGTGCAATTTCAGTATTAGGGATCCTGTAGACAATTGGTAGGCTTCGCTTCACCACTGTTACTGATGCATAGCAATAATTCGAAGGAAATTCTGCCTGGCAAGCTATCGTGTTAAACAAGTGCCCCGTTGGTGGTCGAAAGGTTATGTGATGGGAAGAACTATTAACTTCGATTTGACGTGCTTATTATAATAATTTATAATTGATAATAGGACTAAAGATGTGCAGTACACAAACTGAAGGCGCTACTGATTCCCCGTAGTGAGCTTAGTTTTTATAAAAAAAAGAAAGACAAAATAAAATCACTTTGGAGTGTGTGATTCATCAATTTTCATTAAAAAATTAAAATCATGTATCCACACTGTATAAACGTATTGGCCTACGTACTGGATGTATGAAAATATTGCGCTCTGTAGGTCAATTATCTCTGAAGGCAGGAAGATTGCCATGCGGGAGTAGCCGAGGGGTTCGTCAGTTCCGCTTTATGCGCCGAGCGACGTGCTTCTTGTTTACTTCTCCGCAGCGTCGCACCTGTTTGGGACTTGGTACCTTCAGTGGTGTTTGTGCTTTCGTGTGTGTGATATCGTCGTTGTCTCGTCTCGTCCTTCGTTGGTTGTGTGTCTGACAGCGGCGTAGTCCGCTTCCGTTTGTTTATCATGACATACAACATTGTTCCACGTAAGGGTACTGTGAGTTTTTCGTTTGACAAGTCAACACGTAATGTACAGCCCGGATCTTTGGAAATCCACGTCTGGTTAGTTGATACGTTACATGTCACCTCGGACCAAGTGCATAGTGCCTACTTTGATACCGACATTTACGTATTGTTTCTGAAACTTGTGGATCCACTGCAAGCAGACACGTTCCTATTAAAACTTGATGATCAGGTTGCTTTCCGGCATAGATATTATTCGGTCGGTAATATGCTCCTTGCAAATGCGGACATTGAATATAATAATGTTCGCATATACAATCTTCCTCCGGAGGTGGAGGGCCGGCTGCGGTGGCCGAGCGGTCTGCGGCGCGTCAGTCACAGTCTGCACGGCCACTACGTTTGGGGGTTCGAATGCCCCCTCGGGCATGGATGTTTGTGCCGTCTTTAGTATTAGATAGTTCATAAGAAGTTTGTAAGTTTAGGGACTGATGACCCCGTAGTTAAGTCCCATAAGCTCTACAAACATTTGGAGGTGGAGGATTTTGACCTGAAGAAAATTTTGGTTCAGTTCGGTGACGTAAAAGGCATTCGCCGTGAACGGTGGTAGAGTCAACATAAGCTTCAATGTTATAGTGGAATACGTTGCGTGGAAATGCACATAAGGAAGAGCATAACGTCCCAAAAAATGTTCAAATGTTTGTAGAACTTCTGGGACTTAACTACAGGGTCATCAGTCCCTATAGTTACAAACTACTTATGAACTAGCTTATACTAAAGACGGCACAAACATCCATGCCCGAGGGGGCAGTCGAACCCCCGACCGCAGCGGCCGTGCAGACCGTGACCGGCACGCCGCAGACCGTTCGGCCACCGCGGCCGGCATTCCGTCCTGTTTGCAGGTTTGTGGGTATCGTATTCGTATTACATACAATGGACAAAGGGGGACATGTTTCCTGTGCAAAGAAAGTGGCCATCTTCGCACCAACTGCCCGCGTAAAGTTTTTGTTTTACGGTCTTTCTATGAACAGCGCCATAGGTTAACGATTGCTGATCTTGTCCCTCCCTGGTAACAGACTTGAGACTTCTCTCGTTGCTAGTGATCAAACGACCGCTTCCAGTAGCACAGGGGGTGATTTTCCGTTAAATACTGACCCCGTTTCTGTTACTGCTACGTCGACAGCGCACGCAATTAACCCTCGGGCGGCAGCGCCAATTATTTTAATTTCAGCAGCAGCGCGGTGCAGATTTGCTACCAGTAAGTATTCCGCGTGACAAACCTAGTATATAGCTACTAAGTGATCGTAATGACAAAAATACTTTATTGTACAGGCAGAAATATCACATTTGTTAATATCTGAATTAGTATATCAATTACCTTCGGTGTATAAATATAACAAATGTATCAGTATTTCGAAAGTGGACAATAATCATGTACATTAGACCCAGCAGTACTATCATTTCGTCTTTCGTTACTTCACTGTAGTTCCTGCCTCTTGAGTAATTAGTGTCAGCTTTTTACTGCGTTATGTGGAACTTAGTACACATAATTATCTCATCAACCAGTATCATCTATCATGAATGAGAGAGATTGCGTCTCGGATGTCATGCACCTGGCGTTCCCTTTTGAACCAGGGAAGATTTTTATGATATTATTTTTCAGTGTTTCGGAATGCTGCTTGTATGGCGTTTTACTCCACCGACTCCATCAGTGTCAGATTCATTGCGTCTGAAATCTTGTTCGGGATCGGATCTAGGATTTACATTTGAATAATAGTATCCTGTTCATGATTGGATGAGGAATCTACACAAAAATCACATAGATCTTCATTACTTGTAGAAAGAAGTCTATTTTCTTATCTGATACACCCATACCATGTCTACGAGACCTGAAGATTGCATTATGTAGTAGAATAACGCTCATTTTCGCATTGTGTAAGGCTTAAAAAGGATTAAAAATGTGATTGAATCAGGAGAAACTAGAGGACAATTTGTCGAGAGTGAAACTTCTATTTACAAAATAATTTAAATTTTTGAGCATTCTAATATGTAAGCTAAAATGTATACAATAAATATTTACTAGAAATTGCCACAAATCCGTCTGCAAGGAAAAATTGTAGTAATACAAAACACTTCAAATCTATTTACATGACATGTGCGCGGTGCAAATCTGCTACCAGTGATGCACTCCCTAAAAAACTTCTTTTTGGGTGGACACAGCCGTGCACTAGAAACTCGGAACCTTCACTGACATCATTGTTAAGGCTTAAATGAGGAATGCCGGCCGCGGTGGCCGAGGGGACTGCGGCGCGCCAGTCACGGTCTGCACGTCTACTACGGTCGGGGGTTCGAATCCCCCCCTCCGGCATGGATATTTCTGCCGTCCTTAATGTTACCTAGTTAATAAGTAGTTTGTAAGTTTAGGGACTGATGACTCCGTAGTTAAGTCCGATAAGTTATACAAACATTTGAACATTTTAATTGAGGAATAGCTAAAGCGGAAATACGGCATCTCCATTATTGCGACAACAATGAGCATTTGAAGAAAAGTGGTAGCATATTTGCACCAGCGCTGCCGCTCGAGAGTTAAATGTTCAAATGTTCAAATGTTTGTATAGCTTATGGGACTTAACTACGGGTTTATCAGTCCCTAAACTTACAAACTACTTATGAACTACTTACGAACTAGGACGGCACAAATATCCATGCCCGAGGGGGGATTCGAAACCCCGACCGTAGTGGCCGTGTAGACCGTGACTGGAGCGCCTCAGTCCCCTCGGCCACCGCGGCCAGCGCTCGAGAGTTAATAATAAGCGTCAGCGCACTCAGAATGGTGAGGAGGTGACTGTGCCGCCCCCGTGCAGTCTTCCCCTGAGTCGTGTTTGTCTGCTGTTACACCCACAAGTACTGTGGTGCCGCAAAACCCTGGCGAGGTGACGAGCAGGCAGACAGTTTCTGGTTTTTCTGCTGCTTCGGAGGTGGCTACTGCGGAACCGCTTCGAAGCGAGTCTGTGTCGGTGACATCTCCATTGCAGCCTCCACCGCACGAACAATGTAAAATAAAACAACACTCTTCTATTCCTGTGTCTGCTTTCGCTGGCGGGTATCGTGACTTGCAGTATATTCCAACTCCCCTTTAAGAAGTTATACCTGCTGAGTTGTATCCCTATGTTGCTGAGATCCAATTCCATTCGTGCTGAGAATCGGTAGGTCTATCAGAATAACCCTTCTGTGGGGCAGGCACCTGATACTGGTATGTTAAGTCCCTTAAGCTTAAAAAACATTTGCTAACATTTTGATACTGGTATGTCACAGATTGCTGTTGAATTATACAAGGTCCACCTACGTTGTCGACTGCAGAGGCTAAGCCGGCCGCGGTGGCCGAGGGGACACGCTATACGAGTCGCAGCCGTGGTGGAGGAAGGACGTGTGGCAGCCTCGCTGGCGGACCTGTTGTAAACAACGGCTGTGTCGCGCCTTACAAGGTTAGTCTCAACTGCACCTTTTGCGATTGTGGCTTTAGTTAATCTGATTAATAAGACAGAATGAATACGATAAAAGAGATGAGGAAAGACACGATCAAATTTACTTTTGACAGAAACTTTATCAAACCGAAAGCTTATGAGGTTAAACAGTGGTTAACCGAGAAAGTGAAGATTTCTGGGAATGAAGTAATTGGTGTACATTTATCGTTCGTTTCAAATGCTGCTTTTGTTAAATTGACAAGTCCAGAATTATGTTATGCAATAGTTGATAAGTGTGGCGGTGTTATGAAGTTTAACCTTTCAGACGAAACAGTGAGTGATGTAATTGTTACTCACACAGGTTTAGGTATTTGGACAGTGAGGGCTTTTGAGTTACCTTTCGAAATGCTGGCGGAAGAAATAAATTCGGTTCTCAGCCCCTATGGTACCATTCTGTCCAACGTCGCCGAAAAGTGGTCGGAGGCTCATATGTTTCCTGTATGAAAGGCGTTCGGCAACTTAAGATGGAACTGCAGATACACATTCCTTCTTATATCAATGTGCTAGGATACCGGGCTGTATCTATGACCGGCAGCCGCGAACATGTGCTCTGTGTAACTCAACAGAGCACATTCGCAGTGAGTGTGATAGGAAACGCGTCGTAGCGTGGTACAGAGTCGTCAACAATATTGTTAGTACCAATGAGAGATTGTATGCAATCGGATGTTGTGATACAAACAGATGCCCAAAATGCAACGCAATTGATAGCTTGGAACATAGATTCGTGTGTTTAGAATACAGCTCAATATGGCAGGAACTTAAGAAACAAATATCGTTCCTTAAGAGAAGCGACGGGAGAGAAATACATTTAAATATTATTTTCTTCCCGGACAAGATATATTTTCCTGCCCAAAAAATAATGCCATTTTGTGGTTACTGGGGAATTTTATTCACTATGTCATTAACAAGAAAGGGACTGGCACTGTCCAGGAATTCAAAGAATTTCAGCTACAATGATATTACAACATATTCCGTAAAAGAGATACGAAAAAGAATTATGGCAACAAGTTGAGGATTCTCTTCGAGAGAGAGAGAGAGGGTTTAGGATGATTATTACAACCAATTCATAACGCTAATAGAGGCATGGCAAAGTAGGGGATCGCTGTTTAGGGTGAAGTACGGTGGGGACTTCGTGGGCCCAGAGGCCGCTACGGTAGCCGTGAAGGCCTCAACAGAACCCTGTAACAGCACGCCACCAACGGCAGCCGAAACACACTCCTTATTCTAACAGAAACAAACAATCCATAAGCGGTCAAGAGAAAATAGAGACAAAAGAATGATCACAAAATTTATTTATTTGTTTATTTTTTATTATTTATATTTAGTTAGGAGAAACTTTTCTGTTCATCACGCTACATAGAATAATTTCTTTTCGTCACCAATTGTTAAAGTATGACACTAAAGGATAAGCCCCAGAAGAGGCATCTCACTCGTTTACTTCATTTTTATGATTCAATTCGTTTCTTTAACAAATTCCTAGCCAATATTTAGTAGAAACGAAAAGCAAAAACATAAATAAATAAAAAAATCACGTGTGGTTCTTGCGCGGCAATTGCTCTTCAAGCTAAGAGACATTCATCGATAAAGACCACCTGTAAGCGAAGCAGAAGATAAAGTTCAGACAGGAACGACACCACTGCGAGAGCAGTAAATTTTCGTGAAGAACGGTTGCAGGTGAAGCTTCGCTGCATATCACACATAAATAAATAAATAAATGCGGCTAAAGAAGCACACATGGGAAGATTTTTATTTTTAAGTATCGGACAGCAACCACTTTCTTTCTTAAAGGCAGATGAAGCCAACGCCAATGAAGGCGATGTTGGCGAGCGGAAGGACGGGTTGAAGGGGAGGAAGGAGACCCGAAAAAGGAAAAAAAGGGGGGGACTGAGGCGCTCCAGTCACGGTCTGCACGGCCACTACGGTCGGGGGTTCGAATCCCCCCTCGGGCATGGATATTTGTGCCGTCCTTAGTGTTAGCTAGTACATAAGTAGTTTGTAAGTTTAGGGACTGATGGCCCCGTAGTTAAGTCCCATAAGCTATACAAACATTTGAATTTGAATTTTTGCAGAGGCTACTATGCCACACAGCCGTCGTAAACAGAAAAAGGCGCGCAAAACAAGAAAGTAGTAAGATGCAGCTGGAACGGGGACTAGCCCCCGCTTTCGGATTCATCATTGGATTCTGTGATGGATTGTGGCGTGGTAGCGGTGGTTATCACTTGGTTCATAAATCCTTCCATTTTTGTGGACAGCGATCATACGTTGACATGCATAAAATTATTTGAAATGACTTGGTGGTACTGTTTTTATTTTATCATTACCCGTTTCGATACATCATCATCAGATCTTTGGAGAAAAATAAATTATATTTCGGATGTTTCTAGTTCTTAATCATAAAATTCACATTATATCAAAATATACTTACAAGTTTTTTTAAACGATGGTAATTAAAATACATCTTATTGGAGATGACGAACTAAAATATAAACCACCATCGCCAGATGGGGCAGGGTTAAACTAAAATATTATTTGAATGAATTTATGTAACATAATCTTGCGCCCTCTGTCAACTGACATAGAAACTACGAAAACATGGCTACAAGATGTGTTGAGTCAAAAGAAAATATCAGATACCTTATTAAAACATGTTACTGTGACTGGGCGTAAAAAAAATCTATACAACTAACTGACAATATATAAACACAGGCAGAACCCAATCTGCCAATGGGTCATAATACTTGCTTATACTCAGGTATTGCACTACATAGCCGGCTTCGGTGGCCGAGTGCTCTACGGTGCGCTAGTCACAGTCCGCACGGCCACTACGGTCAGGGGGTTCAAAACCCCCCTCGGGCATGGATGTTTGTGACGTCTGTAGTATAAGGTAGTTCCTAAGTAGTTTGTAAGTTTAGGGGCTGATGACCACGCAGTTAAGTCCCTGAAGTTTAACAAACATTTGAACATTTGAACTGAATGAAGCATACACGCTCGATGCACTCGAAAGATGTTTGAGGCTTGTAAATATCTAACGTTGGAAAAATTTACACATTTTACCGCGACTTCCAGTAGCAGGATTGCCCGCTTCTACTTATCAGGTTGTATGCGCGATCGCATTATCGCAGTCGATGTTATCCCTGCCAGTTTCTTTAATTGCTGTGCCGTAGCCGTTTTTTGAAACATTTTCGTTTCCCGTGGGTGATCAATGTCGCTCAGTTGACAGATCCTTCTCTCGATAATGTGTTACACGGCGTTTGGGAGCGTTATCTTCGGTCCCTTGGTATATTCTCTACCCCTTTAGAATGGTGGACTGTCATAGCTAAGCTGAAGCTTCGTTAATGTCTGAATTTTATTATTCTACTTTACGGGACTTGTATGACAGTCTTGACCGTGCCCCCCCCCCCCCCCCACTACCAATTTCAGATGAACGATGTATTAAAGCAAAAATGTTACAGCTTAAGATATGACAGATGGAATGGTTGCGGGTGCGATCGAAACCGCGAACACTATTCGAAGAGGAACTGACTTCAATGTACCATCTCCTTCAAATGTTTGTTTAACTTAACAAACTTAACTGCGGGGTCATCAGTCCCTAAAATTACAAACTACTTATGAACTACCATATACTTCAGACGACACAAACACCCATGCCCGAGGGGGGATTCGAACCCCCTACCGTAGCGGCCGTGCAGACTGTTACTGGCGCGCCGCAGTCCGCTCGGCCACTGCGGCCGGCCCATCTCCTTCGCCAGCAAGTTCGGCGTCGCCGCTCTTTTATTACTTCTCTTATATTAGAGGAAGGCCGTCAACTGACAAGTTGACATAGTCCATGCCTGGTATCAATAATATGTGACTCTTTATGATCTTGATCTACCTAATGACCTTCCTGTAGATCCGGCTATTGAGAAACTAGGCAGAACACTCACATCCAAACAAAACACCGGATCCCTAACTGACTTTGAGGGTGATGAAGTATATGATCTCCTTCTCGTGGCCGAGGGGACTGAGGCGCTCCAGTCACGGTCCGCACTGCCACTACGGTCGGGGGTTCGAATCAACTCCTCGGGCATGGATATTTGTGCCGTCCTTAGGATTAGCTAGTTCATAATTAGTTTGTAGGTTTAGGGACTGATGACCCCGTAGTTAAGTCCCATAAGCTATACAAACATTTGAACATTTCTCCTTCTCGTAAATCACCAGGTATGGGTAGGCTCCACAAGAATTTGTGCTTTTTTGGCCCTTATTGGTTGCTACATTTACGTCCACGTTTAACGAGGTGATACGGGTGCAATGGTACCTGCTCCCTTGAAAGTGGGGAAAATTATATTGTCGCGTTGCAATGGAAGCAGGCTTGACTTCGAAGGCAACTGAACACAGTACTTATACTGAAAGCACGTTTATTACGAACTCAACATACACGCAGCACTGACTGCCTCTCAGACAGAGTGCTCTGCTATTTATACACAGACAGAATTAACCAGAAATTAGAAGAACAGTTAATATAAGAAACAAGTAGAATTTACAAGTGAACATAAGAACGATGTAGAACATTCTGGAATTGTTAATTACGAAGAAATAAATTTTCGGTGGTGGGCGGGATTGAACCGGCGACCTTCAGCACCGCAGTCCGTGACGATATCCCCTGCGCCACGCCGGCAGACGGTGTTCGTGGTCTTTCGCGGCAATATTAGTACCAAAACATCTCGGTCGTAGTACTGTTGGCCATTTGCGACCTATCACATTACTGAATTCTGATTATGAGACAGTGGCGACGGCGATAAATTGTACTTCGTACTTATGCTGATGATGTGATGGTTTTACTCCGTCAACGTTCAGAGATACTTAAGTTAAAGGCGATAATCGATGATTACTGCCATACTTCTGGAGTGCGAATTAATGAGGGCAAATGTGAACTTCTTAATTTACGAGATTTTAATGGAGCAGTAATTACGTGGGCTACTCCTATGGATCAACATACAACACTCGGAGTTGTCGTTCATGGTTGTCCGCTCAGAATGGCGACAGTCAATTGAAAATCGGTTACAGATAAGAACCAGGGGGCAATACTATAACATGAAAGACGTTCTCTTACCCTTCTTCAGAAGTTACGAGTCTTGGACACATATGTGTTGTACAAAACGTATTACATTGCACAACGTTTTCGGCTTCCCTCCATGATGGCTAAGAAACGTAAGCAGTTATCTGGTCGTTTTTTATGGAACTGTCATATCTACAGCTTGCGATACGAGGTTTGACAAAGCCATGTTCCTTCGGCGGATTGGGCGCTTGTGACTATAAGAAGCGCGTGTCTTATATGTTCGGCGCACCACATTGGCAATTTCTTGGCTATTCATTTCAGTCTGTCCAGAGACTCTTGATATACTGTTGATATAGGTCATATAAATTATAGATTGAGACACATTCAGGAGTTCTGTCTAACTGTGAGTTATCTGGGTGCTGACATACAGCAGCGACCGATGCTCACAATCAAGTTCTTGATGGCTCGCTGGGAAGGGATCCCCTGTCCTAATCCCGTAGAACTATTAGCACCACGAACAGCCTGGAAAATTGTGTGGACTAACATCAGTCTCCCCATTTATCAATGGAACTGGCATCATCTTGGTACACGGTTGTATACAGTTTGATTTCCACCAACGAACGGTTATATGGTATTGTACTTAGTGACACAGACAAATGTAATAAGTGTACACAATTACAGGCCAATATCGTTGACATCAGTTTCATGTAGAATTTTAGAGCATATTCTCAGTTCGAATATAGTAAATTGCCTTGAACCGGAAAAGCTTCTTTCTATGAATCAGCACGGGTTTAGGAAACATCGTTCATGTGAAACTCAGCTTGTCCTTTTCTCACAGGACATCTTGCGAGCCATGGATGAAGGGCAACTTCTCGACTTCAAAAAGGCGTTCGACGCGGTGCAACACTGCAGACTGCTAACGAAGATACGAACTTATGAAATAGGTTCACAGATTTGTGACTGACTGGAAGAATTCCTAAGTAATAAAACACCAGTAAGTTGTTCTCGACGGCGAGTGTTCATCAGAGACGAGTGTATCGTCAGGCGTGCCCCAGGGGAGTGTGATAGGACCGCTGTTATTTTCTATCTATATAAATGATCTGATGGACAGAGTAAGTTGTAATTTGCGGCTGTTTGCTGATGATGCTGTGGTGTATGGGAGGGTGTCGTCTGTAACTGACTGTAATAGCATACAGGATAACTTACACAAAATTTCTAGTTGGTGCGAAGAATGGCAGCTAGCTCTCAATGTAGAAAAATGTAAGGTGATGCGCATGAGTAGGAAAAACAATCCCATAATTTTCAGATACAGCATTACTAGTGAGCTTCTTGATGCTTCGCGTCGTTCAAATATCTAGGCGTAACACTGCAGAGCGATATGAAATGGAACGAATAGGTAAGGACAGTTGTGAATGAGGCGGAAAGCCGACTTCGGTTTTTGGGAGAATTTTAGGAAGATGTACTTTATTTGTAAAGGAGATCGCGTATAAAACACTTGTACGACCACGTCTTGAGTATTGATCAAGTGTTTGGCACCCGCAGCAGATCAGTTTAAAGGAGGACATAGAGGCGGTTCAGAGGCGAGCAGCTAGATTTGTTACTGGTAGGTTCGACCAAGGCGCGAGTGTCACGGAAATGCTCCGGCAACTCAATTGGGGATCGCTGGAGGAAAGACGACGTTCTTTTCGTGAATTTCGGTTGAGTAAATTTAGAGGGCCGGAATTTAAAGCTGAGTGTAGTACGATCTTGCTGCCGCCTACTTACATTTCACGTAAAGATCACAAAGACAAGATAAGAGAAATTAGGGCACGTATGGAAGCATATAGGTGTTCTTTTTTTCCTCGTTCTATTTGGGAGTTGAATAGGAAAGGAAATGCCTAGTAGTGGTACAGTGTACCCTCCGCCACACACCTTACGGTGAATTGTGGAGTATGTATGTAGATGTAGATACGCTGCAGCAACGATGCACATGCTGTGGTCATCTGGCTAACTGTCCCTGGCTCAGGAAGCAGTTGGCCTTCCTCACTCGTTCTGCTGAATAGCCACGGCCAACCACGTGTGTTTTTCCATAGACAAAAAGTAATACCGTCATGTGGTTGATTTGTCATTTTGTACGTTTCCTTGTGTCTAGGGTGGTGGTGTTTATCGTCTGGCTTCTTGCCAGTTCATGTCTGCAGCAGTCAGATCGTGCTCACATCGGCCGCCGGCCGCGGTGGCCGAGGTGACTGAGGCGCTCCAGTCACGGTCTGCAAGGCCACTACGGTCGGGGGTTCGAATCCACCCTCGGGCATGGATATTTGTGCCGTCCTAGTTCGTAAGTAGTTCATAAGTAGTTTGTAAGTTTAGGGACTGATGACCCCGTAGTTCAGTCCCATAAGCTTAAAAAACATTTGAACATTTTTTCACACCGGCCACACTTCAGAGAACGGTTCGCGAACATGCTGAATCTTACATTTAACAGAGAGGGAATTGGATGATTGAGGCAACAGCTGGTGCCGTGTGATGGAGCAGCAGGTGCGCAGCTGGTGGGAGGCCTCGTGGCCAGGCCTCGCGCTGCCACGACTCGCCCTCCTCTTCTCCACCAGCCTGCACGTCACTGTCACCATCGTATCTGTTAGAGTGTTCACATGATTCTACATCTACATGGGATACTCTGCAAATCACATTTAAGTGCCTGGCAGAGGGTTCATCGAACCACCGTTATACTATTTTATCTCCCATTCCATTCTCGAATAGCGCGCGGGAAGAATGAACACCTGAATCTCTCCGTTCGGGCTCTGATTTCTCGTATTTTATTCTGATGATCATTTCTACCTATGTAAGTGGGAGCCAACAATATATTTTCTCATTCGGAGGAGAATGTTGGCGATTGTAGTTTCGTAAGCAGCCCACGCCGCAGCGATAAGCGCCGTTGTTGTAATGATTTCCATCCCAGATCCTGAATAATTTCCGTAACGCTGTCTCCCCTGTATCGCGACAATACGAAACGAGCTGCCCTTCTTTGGACTCTTTCGATGTCCTCCGTCAAACCCACTTGATAAAGATCCCACACTGGGCAGCAATATTCCATAAAAGGACGGACAAGTGTACGCAGTTTCTTTAGTAGTTCTGTTGCATCTTTTAAGGGATTTGCCAGTAGACCGCAGTCTCCGGTTCGCCTTTCCCACGACACTATCTACGTGTTCTTTCCAATTTAAGTCAGAAGTAATTGCAATTCCTAGGTATTTTGTGGAGTGTACGGCCTTTACATTTGATTGATTTATCGTGTAAACAAAGTTTAACGGATTTCTTTTCGTACTCATGAGGACGACTTCACACTTTTCATTATTTAGAGTCAATTGGCAATTCTTACACCATACAGATATCTTATTCAAATCGTTCTGCAGTTGGGTTTGATCTTCAGATGATTTTACTTGGCGGTAAATGACGGCGTCATCTGCAAACAACCTAAGAGAGCTACTTCGATTTTCCCCTAAATCGTTTATGTAAATAAGGAACAGCAGAGGACCACTAACACTGGTGTCAACACTGTTATCATGATTGTGTTACATTATTATGAGAAAAGAACGTTTTCTTTTTCCGAGTACCAGATTGTGTTAAATACTGGGACACTCAGTTGTTTCAGTTTTGCTTTGAATCTATTACTTTGAGACTAGAGGAAATTTGACTTTTCGAGAGCAGGTTGAGTTTAAAAAAGAAAAAAAAAAAGCTCTCCAGGGCTTGGACTGTTAAAACGTTAATTTATTAAAAAAAAGTGGTCTGGAGCGCCACGTTACGGATTGCACGGCCTTCCGCGTCGGAGGTTCGAATCCTCCCTCGGCCATGAATGTGTGTGTTGTCCTTAATTAGTTTAATTTAGTGTAAGTAGTTTGTAAGACTAGGGACTGATGACCAAGTAGTTTCGACCCATAGAATTACAAACATTTGAACATTTATTGAAAGTTGGAAAATTGATGCCGTATCATGAAAGACATTCTTGAGCCTTTAAACGTGAAATTCTGAATACTGGTTTAAGTGAGGACAGCGTTATTTGGTAGTTTGACTGATAAAAATGTTCAAATATTTGTTAAGCTTGATTGAAACTTTCATTCTGCAGCTTAGTGTGCGCAGATATGAAACTTCCTGGCAGATTAAAATTGTTTGCCGGTACCGGGACTCGAACCTGGAACGTTTGCCTTTCGCGGGCAAGCGCTCTACCGAGGCGGGATCGTGAGTCGTGTCGGGATAGTTCAGTCGTTAGAGCGCTTGCCCGCGAAAGGCAAAGGTCCCAGGTTCGAATCCCGGTTCCGGCACACAATTTTAATCTGCTAGGAAGTTTCATATCAGCGCAGACTCAGCTGCAGAGTGAATGTTTCAGTCTGGAAACATCCCTTAGACTGTGGCTAAGCCATGTCTCCACCCTATCGTTTCTTCCAGGTACTGGCGGAAGTAAAGTTTTGAGGCGAGATCGTGAGTCGTGTCGGGATAGCTCAGTCGGTAGAACGCTTGCCCACGAAATGAAAATGTCCCAGGTTCGAGTCCCGGTTCCGACACATAATTTTCATCTGCCAGGAAGTCTCATTTGTTAAGCTCATGGGACTTAACTGCGGGGTCATCAGTCCCTAAATTTACAAACTATAAACTAACGTATACTAAAGACAACAACAAAAACCATGCCCGACGGAGGATTAGAACCATGCCCGACGGAGGATTAGAACCTCAGACGGGGATCGGCCTCGAGCATCGGAGGATAGCGCCACAATGGTCTCGGCCAATTCGCCGCAGCAGAGGCTCGTTTTACTGTCAAAACATGTACGTATCCAAATAGGACTGGATTCTGAAATTGCCACATTAAGATCCACTAAAATATCTTTGATTTTCCGTGGAATGAGTCATCATACTTCTGGGATTCGTGTGGCGTGCTGGAAACACGTTTCAGCGTTGGGGATAGCTTCCCGCAGCACGCGATACGGGCGTCGCCCGCAAGGCCGATATTTGCGAGCGTGTACGGCCACAGGCATAGCGCTTAGTGTGCTAACATGTTAGCTGACGCTCTGGGGGCAGACGTTAATGCTCCAACTCTGATTGTTCTTGACAAAGGCAGTTGGTCTTTACAGAAGTAGTGTTGACTGTTTGCGATTAGTTGTGACTTTTCACTACGACTTCGAAGACGGAGTGCTTCCCATTGCTAGCACCACTTTTGGCGTCGATCGAATACTCGGAGACTTATAAGGAGACCACAGGGGTATCGGATTTTAGAATTTTTTTATATTTATGATACTTGAAGTTCAGAACTCAAATGAAAATCAGCCAAGGCAATTCCACGCAATCTTAGAAATTCTCCAGATAAACGACTTTGTAGTTTTACAAAAACATGTAAGTACTAATAATTAAAATATTTGCAGTATCTGTCGGTGTGTAGCTCATGTGGTAGCGTTATGGCATTACAACGGTAGCGTTGATGGTTCGAATCCCGCAGTGACAGTTTTTTTTAAATTTTTTTTCGTGTTCGAATACTTAAAAAATTATCATAGAGTGTACTAATCAAAAGTGTAAAATAAATCAATAGAGAGTGTGAGGATACAATATCTAATAATAAAATAACTGTGGGAATTGTACTTGAACTGACAAGTGAAGCAGACAGACAGCGGGTTAGCAGCAGCAGCGGTTACGAAAATCAGTTGTAAACAGTGGCGGCCGGAGTGTTATTCGTCTGACGCACGTGCGCGCCCGAAAGGGGAACTCTAGCAACAACACAGGCTACGTGTTACTTTGACATCTTACTAAAGGGTCTTACGGCAACGTAAGCAGGTCACCGGAGCAACCAGATCGTTCTAGTAGCAACTTATCGACTATAAATGCACCCCTCTAAGCACAGGTCTGTAGAGTCATCAGAAGACGGATAAGAGTTCGAACCGAACCTACGTCAGTCGTCGGAAGCGCCGGGTCCCCGCAGCCGTCATCGGAGAGTCGTGTCTTCGACACCAGAAGACCAGGGGCCGACGGGAGCCAGTCAGCTCCCATGCAACGCCGCGGAGGATGGAAGCGTAGCAGCGGCGACAATGGCAGCTTACCTGGGACCCAGTCTGTGAGCACTACCTTCATCTCCTGGGTGGGGCGCAGCCTCCTGTCATCGCCCGGTGGAGAACGCGAGTTCGCCGCCCGTAGCCGTCACACGCCAACCCGGGCAGAGCGGCACGGTCCTGCCTGAGGCCTCCTGTCTGCACAGCGAGCAGAACTCAGCCAACGCCGGCTTCCGCTGCGCCAGCATCTTCACACAGCGATTCCTACAGCCGAGGCTCGCACCACAACGGTGTTCAACAGTAGGTCATCCATTCTCTCAATGTAAATGTTCTTTCGAGACAGCCAGACCGTTTCGTTCAAGTACAGAGTTCTGTTTAGCATGTCACTTGTGTAATTACAAGAATAAGGGGTTTCAAGTTCTCAGAATTTAACTTATGTTAAATAAATGCCTGAATTTGGAGTCTTGTGTTATTCCGCATCCCTCTCCCTATGAGTCGAGTGAGCCCATCTTCCAAAAGAGAATGCCATCTTTCACAATTATGTTATCAGTCACATCTCAGTAAAACACGCTACAGGTCAGTTTTACGAAAACTGCACGTACTTTTGTTTATTCGTAATTTTCTATGTTCCATAAAAGGTTGTTAATAATGATGGTTTCAAAAAGTACAACAAGTTACTTTTTTTACAGTATTGGATTCACTATTAGTTGACGACGGTTGTCTTTGATCATTCAGTTTGTGAAGAGCTACGACGCTGTTTTTGTAAAATCATCTCCAAAGCTACTAATGGCTTTCCAAGCAGCTAACCTATTCAAACATAGTTTCAGCCGGCCGCGGTGGCCAAGGGGTCTGCGGCGCTTCAGTCACGGTCTGCACGGCCACTACGGTCGGGGGTTAGAATGCCCGGATATTTGTGCCGTCCTTAGTTGTAGCTAGTTCATAAGTAGTTTGTAAGTTTAGGGACTGATGACCCCGTAGTTAAGTCCCATAAGCTCTACAAACATTTGAACATAGTTTCAGGTGAGGGCAAGGTGTTCCGCTCGTCTACATACAAAACAAAATGATCAAATGTTTGTAAAGCTTATGGGACTAAACTGCGGGGTCATCAGTTCCTAAACTTACAAACTACTTACGAACTAGCTTATACTAAAGAGGGCACAAACATACATGCCCGAGGGGGATTCAAACCCCTGACGGGGAACGACCTCGCGCATCGTAGCATAGCGCCTCAATGCGCCTCGCCGCTCCGCCGCGGCCTACATACACATAAACAATAAATGACACAACACGTGGAGTTAGAGATCCTAAAATGTTTAAATAACAGAATTTCAAACAGTGTAAATTTGTTTACATCCTCTATGAAGTAAAAATTATAGAATAGAGAAAATTACGAGCAATCAAAAATACTTGCATTTTTTGTAAAAATTACGATTAGATATGAAAATTGTTTAAGTATTAGAACACAACGGAAAAAAAATCTGCCACTGCAGGATTCGAATCACCAAAGCTACCGTTGTAATGCAATAACGCTACCATCTGAGCTACACACCGACCGATTTTGCAACTGTTTTAATTATTGTTACTTACGTGTACTTGCAAAATATCAAAGTAGATTTTCTCGGGGATCTTCGAGAGTTGCGTCGAATGGCTTTGGCTGATTGTTATTTAAGTTCTGAACTTCACGTACCATTAATATAAAAATTCTTATATGTTATACCCATGTGATCTTCTTGTTAGTGGTATGCCTGTCTCTTAACGCTATTATTTACAGGTAGCAAACGCGCTATGTCTTTCACCGACTTGCCTCTAGATCCATACTCCGTAACCCACGTCATGGTGTGCTACTCCAGTGGGGTATGGTTTGAGACAGAAACGATTGCTGGTATGTCACCGTGTGGGCTCCAATCTCTTTAATTTTATCCTTGTGGTCTTTTTGCGAAACCTACGTAAGACGAAGCAATATATTGGTTGACTCCTCGAGAAACGTATGTTGTCCATTTCTTTGACAGCAGCCCGTACCGCATATAGAACGTAACTCTTGCAACGCCTGCCACTGGAGTGTCCTGCTATCTCTGTGATGTTTTCGAGCTTACTGAATGAGCGTGTACTGCTCTCTGTTTGATCTTCTTTGTATGAGGGTTGGAACTTAAATAGTGGCAACACTGCTGTGGAGACACTATTCAATGAAATATACCGTTTCCGCTGATAGCACACGTTGTTTAAATACCTACCTTACCAAAAATGTTCAAATGTATGTATAGTCTATGGGACTTAACTACGGGGTCATCAGTCCCTATACTTACAAACTACTTATGAACTACTTACGAACTAGAACGGCACAAATATCCATACCCGAGGGGGGATTCGAACCCCCGACCGTAGTGGCCGTGCAGACCGTGACTGGAGCGCCTTAGTCCCCTCGGCCACCGCGGCCGGCCCTACCTTACCTCCCAACAAATGGACTCGCCCGTCCCACGTCATCGGCGTGCGCACAATTGAGGGAAACACAGCCACTCGTGAGCGAGAGGTTGAACGTAACGGTGTCACTATGTTTACGAAACAAGAACAACGGAGTTGGATCAAGATTGAATGTGTTAGAGGTCGTACAGCAACGACAGTGTCATCAAGGTCTTCAAGAGGCATGCCATCCGTGCCGTACAGAACAGTGGCACGTTGGGTAAAAGCCTTCAACCAAGGTGGCAAACTGTGGCAGACATGCATCAGGCAGGTCGTCCTTCCGTGTCTGAAGAAGAAGTGCATACTGCTGCCGCGTTAGTGGACAGTTATCGTCGAATCATTTTTGCGCAATCCATCCATCATTTTACACGACAATTCGCGGGTGCATACAGCGCAAGATGTAGCTGCTCTGCTCGGTCGATGGAAATGGGAAGTAGGGTACCATCCACAATACTCCCCGGAATTAAGTTCTCGTGACTTTTACTTGATTCCGAAGATACAGGAACCACTTCGTGGCATTTGCTTCAGAACTGATCCAGAGTTTTGACACGCAGTATACCGCTGTATTCGCATCGCGAACAGAACGGGCTCTGCTAACGGTATACTACGCCTTCCACATCGTCGGCAACGGGTTCTACACAACGATGGCGACTACTTTGAAGGATACTAACATGTGAGGAGCACCGTTTCAAATCGTATTATGTCCAAAAAACTAAATTTTACAGGAGAAGCAAAAAACTGATTACTCGTAAGCTGAGGAAATTAATTTTCTGTTGTTCTTCAAATTTAAAGAAAATGTGTTGGACGTAATATGCTTTGATAGAATAATTTGTAAAATATACAAATAAAAAACGACTACTGTGGTGAGTATATAACTAAGCATTATTTTTGTTTCTTTGTGGAATAACATTAACTGCCTCAGATTTAAGTTGATGGGCATGTTTGGTTTTCTTTCCCCTCTTTCAGTTTCCCGTTGAATTATCACCAACGGCAATTTCTTCCTCCATAATCAAAAAACTACTCTCTTACACTAAGTTCACAAGATAACTGTGATGACTGAATGCGTAGCATTGTTGTAAATAGCGCGGCAGCTGTCAGCATAGCCAACAGAGCAAAGTTACAATACTGCTTCACGCTGGACACAATACGATTTGAAACACACGCTACTTTAAAGACTCAATTTACGCTGTTAGTGAATCCGATTTGTTACATACTGATTTGACAACATGAAAGATCGCTATGTAGACTATACAAAAATGTATCAAACTCAATTTTGTCCACTGGTGGACTAAATTTGATTTGAAACGATGCTTCTCATGTGAAAACATGTAACGCTTTTGCATCGAATGTGGTTAAATAGTTGCCACTATTTAAGTTCCAATTCCCGTCTATTCTATCAACCCTACGTGGTATGGATCCGAACATGATGAACAATACTCAAGCTTCGTTCGAACGGGTTTTCTGTAACATACTTCATTTGCTGACGGACTGCACTGTCTGAGGATCCTTCCAAAGAATCTCAGTCTGGCATCTGCCTGTGCCGAGATTAATTTTATATGTAATTTCAATTCAAATTATTTTATATGTAATAATTTTATATGTAATTTCAATTCAAATCGCTGCTTATGTCTTTCTTCAGAGTGAATGTTTCATTCTGGAAACATCCCTTAAGCTGTGGCTAAGCCATGTCTCCACCATATCCTTTCTTCCAGGAGTGCTGGTCTTGCAAGGTTAGCAGGAGAGCTTCTGTGAAGTTTGGAAAGTAGGAGGCGAGGTACTGGCGGAAGTAGAGTTGTGAGGCGGCATCGTGAGTCGTGTCGGGATAGCTCAGTCGGTAGAGCGCTTGCCCGTGAAAGGCAAAGGTCCCAGGTTCGAGTCCCGGTTCCAGCACACAATTTTAATCTGCCAGGAAGTTTCATGTCAGCGCACACTCCGCTGCAGAGTAAAAGTTTCATTCTGGATTACGGAAGTAACTGCGTCAAGTGTTTGTCCTGCTATTGCGTAGTTAAACCATAAAGGATCTTCCTTTCTACGTAAGCGCAGCAATTTACCTCTGGCCACGCGGGAGTGACCGTGCGCTCCGAGGCGCCTTCCTCCAGAATGCGAGTCTGCTCACTGTCAGAGGTTCGAGTCCTTCCTCGGGCACGGGTGTATGTATTGTGCTTAGCATAAGTTAGTTTAAGTAGTTTGTAAGACTAGGGACTGATGATCACGGCAGTTTGGTTCCATGGCTTTACAAACATTTGAAAATTTTCTTTGTTTTTATGTTGAGTGACAATAGCCACCTGCCTGTCTCTAGCTGTCGCCGCGATCGGAGGTGTCCACTGCCGCTACGCTACGCCAGTGTTTACGCCAGCGCTGCTTGTATTGTGTCTTTCGTTTACCGTTTTATGTGATACTCCTGTGCCGTTTATTCGTTTTTGTGACTGATCGTCTCTGTCGTCACGGATTTAATCGTCGTCGTACGGATTTTCGGTCTCGACCGAAGTCCCCCCGCAACTGCACAACATTTCTGCATCTCTCAGGAAGAATAATCTGGTCTTTTCGTTTGAAAAGGAGACCCAGCGAGTTCAACCGACCGCCCTCGTGGTTCACGACTTGCTCACTGAGGTAATCGGCATCGAAAATGATTCTGTTCATACCACCCAGCTTGATTCAGATAATTACTGTGTTTGTAAAGTTCTTGAACTCGGTATATGTAGATAACGTATGTAGCAAGTTTGACAAGAAAGTAGAATTTGTGCATAGAGACGGTACTAAAAGTCTGGTTTCAATAAGACGAACCGATGCTGCATATCGGACTGTTCGTGTGTTAAACGTACCTATTGAAATTGACAATGATAAAATTAAGTATGCTCTGTCAAAATTCGGGGAGGTTAAGGAAATCATTAATGAAACATGGGGACCGCAATGTAAGCTGCAATATTTTAATGGAATAAGGTCTGTCGCGATGAAAGTAACATTCCGTCTCACATTACTGTAGATGGCTACAAGGCACATGTTATTTATACTGAGCAAACGCCTACTTGCCATGTATGTAATGAATCCGGTCACTTTCTGCAAGACTATCCCCGTCGTGTGTTTGTGCTAAAACGTAACTTAACACAACGACGAAAACTGACCCTCAATGATCTATTACCAGCAGGTAACACTGTGGAACCAGTAGTAGATCAGGCTAACACGAATATTCCTGACATTCATTCCACGGAGAAAAACGATTTTCCACCTCTGAAAGTCCGATCCGGTCCTGAATCTGTTCCTCCTGACTGTGAAGTACAAAATAAGAAGAGACCTCAGGAACAAAGCGATAACCTTTCTGATGAAGAATCATCTCGTAAGTCCCATGTGGTCCGCAAACCGAGACCTTCGGGTGATGACGAATCAGCAGAAGAAAGTAGCATGAAGGTCGATCCTGAAGTGTTAGTCGATAAGGAGGAGCCCCGGGGCGATACAGAAGAAATAGTGGTGGAGCCAGATATAATAATAACGCTCGATGCCGCCGCGCTGGAAGCGCAACTTCCGCCTCAGTGCAAGCAGCACGAGCAAGCCGGCCAAGTCAGCGGTAAACAGGAGCCTCCAAGTCAAGAGCCACAGTCGGCTGCGGCAGGAGGCGGGCAGGAAAAAGCGCCCACCGAACAACCAGCAACGTACACAACACACATGTTAACAACACCAAAAAATGTTCAAATGTTTGTAGAACTTATGGGACTTAACTACGGGGTCATCAGTCCCTAAGCTTACAAACTACTTATGAACTAGCTAAGACTAGGGACGGCACAAATATCCATGCCCGAGGGGGGATTCGAACCCCCGACCGTAGTGGCCGTGCAGACCGTGACTGGAGCGCCTCAGTCCCCGCGGCCACCGCGGCTGGTTTAACAACACCGACTAGCGGCGGTACAACAACTACCTCGGGAGCTCAAGACGTAACACGTCGCAAGACAAAGCTGCAGTGAACTCTACCGTTCCTCGCAACACTGGGAAAACAGAACCGGGGAAAAAAGACGTAAAGCCAAATATCAGCTATAAAATAGTTCATGAAGCTGATCAAAACAGCGAAATCATAGTCGCCCGGCCCCACATTAGTAATGATACGTGAAAATGTCGGTGTTTAGTACCACAGTTAAAAGACAGTTAGATTACTGTATTTTACTGAAAATGTAGACCAACGACTTTCTAGTGTCAACTGAATCATACTAGTTAACTACTGGTAATAGTAGACAACGGGATGCAAGCATACACAATTGCCTCTATAAATATTAATAAAATTACATTCGAATTAAAATTAGCATCACTTAAATAATTTTTATATGAATCCGGAATTGACATCGCGTTACTGCAAGAAGCCTGGACTACCAATCTAAAAGTTCCATGATTTGTAGATATTTTAAAGGTATGTTTTATAATAAACATAGGAACAGCATTTTTAATACGTGAGGGAACACCAGTTAAAAACATCGAAAGACTGGAATCAGGAAGGGCAATATCTCTAGAAATTTTCGACGTCACCTTTATTAACGCTTATTCTCCGTCAGGAAACACACGCAGATCACAGAGAGCCACGTTTTTTAAAGAATAAATTATTTATTTGTTACGGAAGAATCCCATCAGCCTCGTTTTTGGTGGGTATTTCAAAGCAAATGTTTGTAAAGCTTATGGGATTTAACTACGGGGTCATCAGTCCCTAAACTTACAAACTACTTATGAACTAGCTAATCCTAAGGACGGCACAAATATCCACGCCTGAGGGGGGGATTCGAACCCCCGACCGTGGGTATTTCAATTGTGTCTTAAACAGAAAAGACCAAACCCCTAATTTTAACTACTCAGCTGAACTACAGTATTTAATAATGGACCTAAAACTCAAAGATGCGTGGGAAGTCCTACATCCAACTGCTGTAGACTTTACATACGTAACAAGCACTTCAAAAAGTAGGATCGATCGGGTCTATGTATCCGTGAATTTCGAACACTCCATATTGAAGGTCTAAAGTATACTAGTATACTTTAGTGACCATAGTTCTGTTCTTGCCTGTGTAAATCTTCCCACGCAACCAACACGTCGTTTTAAAAACCAATGGACCTTAAACATCTCCCGGTTTAGTGAACAAGACATGGAAGAAGAAATCCTTGCAGCGTGGGAACTATGTTTACGATCGATAGAACGACATTCAACAGTGTTAGATTGGTGGACTACACGAGCAAAACCCAAGCTGAGGAAGGTCTGCATGCAGTTCAGTGCACGTAGACATAGGGAGTTAAAGCACACCATGGAATATTATTATACAATATTAAGACAACTGTATGAACGGGCAAGTGAGTCATCTCCTGGCATTGAAGATATAAGAAAAATAAAAGCAAAATTATTATCCCTAAAAAAGAAGCAAATGGAGGGTTTAAAAATAAAATCAAAAGCTAAATATGTTTCTGAAAATGAAAGCACATCATTGTACCACCTAACACGACACGCTCGAAACAGGACAAATTTTATCGAGGAAATACAGAGAACGGTTTGAAACTGACAACGCAACAAGAGATCGTCAATGACGTTTCCAGATACTATGCAGATTTATATTCTGAGAACGAGATCCATGAAAAGACCCTCGATGAATTTACCAAAATTATTGGGCCGCGTGTGTCAAATGAAGAAAACGACGAGCTTCTATCACCAGTTAGTAAAGACGTGTTTAAAATAATATGCAACTCGCCTTTAAAAAAGTCTCCTGGTCCAGATGGCCTACCACTAGAATTTTACAAACGATATTCCAATATTATTGGCGACAGGATGACACTCATCGCTAACGAAATTCATGACGGCAAGACTGTTCCAGCAGAATTCAAGGAATGCACAATTGTTCTAATACCAAAAACCACGGGAAAGAAAAACTTGAACAACTTCCGTCCTATTTCCTTACTAAACTCCGATTACAAAATGATCTGTAGAATCATAAATAGCAGACTGCTTCCCGTTGCCACGAAAATCCTAAGTCCACATCAGTCCTGCGTTGCAAACCGAACAATTTTTCAAACAATTTCAGAATACAGGGACATAATAGCCTAGACGGCTGTTACAAATGTTAAGTGTGCACTTCTGTTCCTTGATTTTTACAAAGCCTTTGACTGTGTCAATCATAGATACCTCCTTGAAACTACGAAGAAATTGGGTTTCCTTCCCTGCTACATAAACATGATTAGGAACATTGAAATGGGTATAAATGCAAAGATAGCAGTCAATGGACAACTCACCAAGCAACTGAAAATTATGCGAGGAGTCTCTCAAGGAAGTCCGCTTTCAATGAACCTATTCATCGCATCTATAGAACCATTTCTACAGCATGTTCACGCCAGTCTTACAGGTATGACATTATCCGGACATAAAACGGTGATAAGAACATATGCTGACGATGTGGGCGTAATAATAAGAAAAAATGAAGATTTGACTAAGTTAGAAAGGATTGTTAGGAATTACGGTCTTGCATCTGCCACTATTATAAATGCCAACAAAAGTAAGTTTTTAGATCTACGGGGCCTTGCTCACTTAAAGATACAATGGGCGAAACAAGTAATAACACACAAAGCACTAAGCACGATCTTAACAACCTGCCCGATGAAAATGTGTGCAGAAAACTGGAGGGATGCTTTACTGAAAATCCGAGGATCTATCATTGAAGAAGATCGCAGCAAGAATCAAATTCAAAGGACAATCTTCATAAACACCTGCATCTTCTCAAAAGCCTATTTCATAACACAGGTTTTTCCGGCTCCAATGATAACCAGGAAGATCATGTCACTTGCCAAAAAATTTTTATGGGAAGGAGAAATATTCAGGGTTGACACCAAAACTGTTGTGTTACAACCTAAAAATGGAGGACTCGGTCTCGTTGACATAAGAAATAAGTCTTCAGGGTTGTTTCTAAAAAGAACTTTGGATATTATTAGAAAACACCCAACCAGCAACACAAGTATGATATTCGCAAGTGTGAAACCCCAAAGTCTGCAGCCACCTGTTGACATAAAAGAAATAAATCCACGATTGCGACATATTAGAATATTCTATGTAGACGCCAGTTACCTTAGTGATGTTATTATTAACTCTCAAAATGTGACTGCTAGAGACATTATACGTGAAAGAATGGAAATGGGAGGCTGTGTGGAAAAACATGTCTTCAGTGTCTGTCAAGTGATATAAAATCCGCCTGGTACAAGGTCGTGAATAACATTATCAGTACCAATGAAAGATTGTATGCCATTGGTATAAGTGAAACTCGTCTCTGTTCTAAATGCAAACTAGCAGATACGCTACAACATAGATTTGCTTCTGGAAGTGGATCGAAAGCAGGATAGCACTTCTTTCAAGATCGTCTGCTGAATATATATATCTCCTGACATAATTTACAGGCCCCAAACTCTGTACTACCCAGTAACAAAAAACAATGCAATTCACTGGCTACTTGGCAAATATGTCAGCTGCGTGATTAACAACTTAGGCACTGACAACATAATAGAATTCAAGGCATACATATTTTGTGAATACAACACAATCAAAAAATACAGTAATCACAAAAAACAATACGCGAATATGTTGAAAGTTGTATTTGAAAGGACAGGTGTTGGTTAAATAACACAAAGAAAAATCCAATTGCCTCCATCGGAAGTAAAGAACCCTGCTGGGAATCTCAACAGAGGCAGTTTTTAACTCCATTCGAATTTATACGTGAACGGATTAGACTGATATCACAGAAGTATTTTAAACTGTGTTAGAAAATTCACTAATATAATGCAGAGCACATGTTGAAGGAATTCCTTATATTGTACGCCAACAAGATAACCAGACAAAGGAGTAATTCACGAAAGAACTACCCAGCAACAAGAAAACTAGAATTGACAAAGGGATGAAAATGTTTTAACGTATACACTGATGAAGAAAGCATATCGTAAACAATAATTTAAAAAAAAGAGAGACACGCATTTTTTTGCATTACAGTTGTGAAGCTCGCCAAAGAAGGCATTGCTGGAGAGCACAAGGATGGGCTAGAAGAAAAAAAAGTCGGTAGAGCGCTTTCCCGCGAAAGGCAAAGGTCCCAGGTTCAATTCCCGGTTCCAGCACACAATTTTAATCTGCGAGGAAGTTTCATATCAGCGCACACTCTGCTGCAGAGTAAAAGTTTCATTCTGGATTACGGAAGTAACTGCGTCAAGTGTTTGTCCTGCTATTCCGTAGTTAAACCATAAAGGATCTTCCTTTCTACGTAAGCGCAGCAATTTACATCTGGCCACGCGGGAGTGACAGTGCACTCCGAGGCGCCTACCTCCAGAATGCGAGTTTGCTCCCCGTCAGAGGTTCGAGTTCTTCCTCGGGCACGGGCGTATGTATTGTGCTTAGCATAAGTTAGTTTAAGTAGTTTGTAAGACTAGGGACTGATGACCACGGTAGTTTGATTCCATGGCTTTACAAACATTTGAAAATTTTCTTTGTAGTTATGTTGAGTGACAATAGCCATTCCCTACACTATGCGTTGATCCGCTGCAGTTCATCCATAATTTCGCTATCTTTTTTCAGTTATGCGACTTCTCGACATTCTACAGCACCATCAGCAAAAAGCCTTCCGATGTTATCTACGACATCATTTATTTATACATTTAAAGAAGCAACGGTCCTATAACGCTCCGTTGGACCACTCCATGAATCTGTTTCACTTCTGAACACTTCTGTCCGATGAGAATGACACGCTACGTTAAGTTAGCGAGAAGATCTTGAATCCAGTCAGACAGTTGGTGAGATATTCCATGTACTCTCATTTTGTTTATCAGGCGAAGTTGCGGAACCGTATCTATCGCCAAAATCAAAATGTTCAAATGTTTATATAGTCTATGGGACTTAACTACGGGGTCATCAGTCCCTAAACTTACAAACTACTTAGGAACTACTTACGAACTAGGACGGCACAAATATCCATGCCCGAGGGGGGATTCGAACACCCGACTGTAGTGACCGTGCAGACCGTGACTGGAGCGCCTTAGTCTCCTCGGCCACCGCGGCCGGCTGTCTATCGCCTTGTGTACGTCAAGGAATATGAAGTCCGTATCTTGCAACCTCTGAGCCTCGTGGATGAATAGCGCGAGTTGGCTTCCACATGACCTTTGCTTTCAGAAAGCGTGTTGATTCCTTCTGGTTTCCATAAATGTCAATATACTTGGACATTCCAATGTTCCTCTGCTATATTATCTTTAATTGATTTTCCGATAATAATTCTGCCTCCGTATTTCTGACTTAGAGTAATATACTTTTTAATAGGCCACACGGCGTATTTGTACAGTAGCGTCACCCGACCCTCATTATTTATGTTTCTGCTATTACTAACCATTACAGTCTGGTTAATATTCCTCGACGGCCCCTCGCTGCTTATTCTGTCTGAAATGTGTCTGTCTGTAATCCCCTGCATATTTCGATTCATTAGGCTGCAGTTAATGAACTCAATTTGGCTCCCTTCAGTGACTGATACTGGAACCAAAATTGGTCCGCAGAGAGGATTCCGGAGAGGTTTCCGGACAATTTCCGTTGCTCGGACCAGATGCCGATATTGTGTTTCAGAAGGAATATCAGTGTACCACTGACACTAATAATCCAAAATATTAAGACCACACAGACTTAATACCAATAATTAACGTTGGGGATATAAGACGTGTTAGCGAAAGTACAGGGAGAAGTGAAAGTCCAGAACATTTGACGAAATAATGTACGAACAGATGTAAAAACTGATACGCAATACCGATGAAGACTTCAGATGTTTGTAAACCTATTGTACCAAAGGGCTATGATCGTCAGTCCCTAGAATTATAAACCATTTAAACAAACTTGCACTAAGGAAAACTCACACCCTCTGCCCGAGGGAGGACTCGAGCATCCGGCGGTAATGACCGCCCCGTCCGCAACAAGATGCCTTACACCACGCCGCATTCCGCGCGGCAATATAGACGAAAGATGATTCGGAAAATAGCAATGCTTGGTGGAACACGTTTTTAGGACAAGCAACACTTGAATGATATTGTAGAGTCGCCAGCTGTTTCCACCAAAAACATATCCTTCCTTTTTCTGTCCTTTTCCATAAGCTAGCGTTGAAAAATACATCTGCGACGAAGTTGTCTTCTATCACATCTGAATAGTTGACAGGGTCTCCTTTATAAAGTTTTCCAATAACCTGAGGTCTTCTCAGATGTAATTGACTGCAGATGGATTTGTTCATGTCGTGGAGGATTAGATTTCTCTAAGTGAAACTGTAATTCCCAGTCTGATTTTTATGGGGTGACAACTATTTTAATTAACACAACACATGAGAACAATGGCAGGGAAATAACAATCATCAGCCTAATTATAACACGATTGATACGCTGGAATTCACTTCTACACATAAAAATAATAATTATGTACACTGATGACGTATTGTTAAATATCTGTGGCACGCTATTCGGATGTTAATCGATCGGCCTATCGCGTATACCTTAGTCCATGTTACGGTACGAACCGTACGCTGTGACTACGGGAGTGCAGGCAGCGCCTAGACTCAAGACCCTTATATGCGGGATCAAACTGCTAACACTAATTACATTATGTTTTCGTTTATAAAATTAATGCCGAACCAGAATAAGAAAAGTTGGAAGGTAGGGTGCTACTGACAGACTTTTCTTATAATAGTGTAAGGTAAAAATTGTTGTTGTTGTTGTTGTTGTTGGGTTGTTTAAGGGGGACTAAACTAGGTAAAAATTAATGATTATTCATAAGACATAAATAAATTAAGTATGGCGCCTACGTTTACTTGTTGCCATGGCGACGCCAGTCAGGCCACTTCTCTAAACGAACCGGCGCACTTTCTCACGGAACAGATCTGATGCAATCTGCCACCGTTATCTCACTCATCCCACTGCCGACGTCATGAGAAGCTACTGAAACGCTCCTCATATACTGCTCAAATAAAATTTAGAATAATGGCTCCAAAAGCAAGGGCCATCACAACAGGCTTGGAATGGCAAGGAGTTTTATTGAAGCCATGAAGTACACAAAACAGAGAACATCTACATACATACGCCACAATCCACTCGAAGATCTGTGGTGGCGAAGTGTACATACTACCACCATTAGTTACTTGCTTTCTTGTTCCAGACCCACATAGAACGAGGGGAAAATAAATGCTTGTATATATCTGTATGAGACGTAATCTCTCTGATTTTATCTTTATGGTCTTTACGAGAAATGTAAATTGGCGACACAGTATGGTTCTGTGGCCCGCTTCAAAATTCCGGCCCTCTAAAATTCTTAAAAAGTGCTTCTCGAAAAGAACGTCGCCTTCATTCCAGTGACTCCCATATGAATTTCCGAAGCATCTCAGAAACAGTCGTGCTTTGATCGAACCTCCAGCAACACACCCAGTCTCTCACCTCTATGTCTTCCTTTAAACGCGTCTGATGGGGTCCCAAATTCTTGAGCAATACTCAAGAGGGGTCCGAACAAGCGTTCTGCATGCGGCCTCCTTTACAAACGACTCACACCACCCAAGAATTCTCCCAATAAACCGAAGTCGACCATCCGCCTTCCCACGACTGTCCTAACATGCTTGTTCTATTTCATATCGCTGTGCAGCGTTACGCCTAATGCTATATATCGCCTCAGGAGGTAATAACTGAAAGACACTGTCTGATACGATAATTGTGTTCACTGAAAAGACAAACTAATCATCTTCTGGAAATATAACAAACTTCTGGCCGGCCGCGGTGGCCGATGGGACTGAGGCGCTCCAGTCACGGTCTGCACGGCCACTACGGTTGGGGGTTCGAATCCCCCCTCGGACATGAATATTTGTGCCGTCCTTAGGATTAGCTAGTTCATAAGTAGTTTGTAAGTTTAGGGACTGATGACCTCGTAGTTAAGTCCCATAAGCTCTACAAACATTTGAACAGACTTCTGAAACTAAGGGAAAACAACGAACATCAACTAAAAGTTTTCTTCTTCACTAATTAGGTACAAGCCAGGTAGATAACAACGGCCTTGAGAGAACGGCCAGGGAGACGGAGTCGGACGACATATTCCGCAGCGGGAAGTCCTGTAGACGCGGCGTGGCTGGCAGGGACTCTGCTCTTCCCCGGAGGCGTCGGTCGCGATCCCTCAGCTGTGGTTCTCGCAGGCGGTCGGCGGAGAACTGCCGTCGTGTTACACTGCGCACCCCTAAATAGTCGGCGGGCAGTGATACATGGCAGTCTCGAGCTCGCCTCACGTGACTGTGCGGAGGAAAATAGTTCCGGTTTACTGCGTTCTCTTGCGGTGCTCGTCGCGTCCTCTGGTGACTGGAACCGCCGCTGTGGAACGCCTCACTGGTATGCATCCATGTGCTGGTACCCTGCATTGCGGGTTGTCCGCTCGTCACGCGAACCACAGGTACATGACACATATATATTTCACTAGCTTAACCCGCGGCTCCGCTCGCGTGTTGGTTGATAATGATAGATAAGCTATCTTTCAGTAGTGTGCAATGAGACTGGTTTTGAAGGATGAAATTAAATACAATACCTTCTTTAGAAACAAACTTTTTTAATCAACATTCAAATAAAAAAATAAAATTATGTGAAGTGCTTAATGATTTACAATAAATAATACATACATTACTCCTTATAGCCTGTGTTGCAATATCTCAACACGTATGGTGAGAGTAATGTCCAAATTCATTTTAATTTCATTTTATGGCATTCTGGTAAACTACGTTATTTGTATTAAAAGAAATTTCCTATTTACTGCTTTATTTATTTATTATTACATTTCCTTATTCATATGCTTATCCTTACACAGAAACTGCTGAAGACATTGTAGCACGCATAGACCAAAGATATGGTCTGTGGCATCACGTTTCGCTGTATGTAACCTCCTTGCTATAGAGTCGCAAACGTCATCGCTGGTCTTCAGTCCGAATTTTTTTATAATTTGATGACTTTCAACCACCATATCTTCCACCCCCTTATAGGTATCGGCATGGAACTGCTATGGTGTACAACGGGAGACTTCGGACAACAGTTACACATAGATCATTCGTTTGCGTTCTGTAGTTTTCACTGAAGAGCGAAATATTAACACACACGCATACGTAGAATTTTATATACACCGATATATTTCCATCCCAATATACTCCATCCACTCTTTTATCATTATCAACCCTCAAGCTACAATGCAACCATAAAAACCCAAAGAGTAAGTATAATTTTCAAAGAGTAATTATTATTTCGCATTTCGCGTTATATTCTTCAAATTACTAAATATCTATCAGATCGATATAAAACCGTGACTAAAACCTTCCTCAGGTATAAATTAGTAACTGTACAAATATTTAAGTCTATGCGTCTCGTCATTCGGACGTGATATTAATATATATAGATAAATAGCTCTCCGATCGCCACAAAACCGTGCCTAAAGCCTTCCCCGGGTAGACATTAGTAACTGTACAAATGTTTAGCTCCTTAAGTCTTGTTGTTCAGACGTGATAAACGTACACCGAACATACATTCATATTTATTGATTTATAGAAGAAGATTGACACACTGTCAACTAGCACACTATTAATGCTGTATTCGAAGATTACGGAACTGTTTCTCCTACTCATCTGCATCTTCATTTACAGCTAGCTACCATTCCGCAAACCACCTAGAAATTTAGTCTAAGCCATCCTGTAACCTACGATAGTAATTCAATGACGACACCGTCCTATATACCACAGCATCATCAGCAAATAAATGATGCTACATATCACACAATAAGAATAGTTACTCGCAGGAAATTAACAGATTTTTAGCAAAGAAGATATTCTTTGTAACAAATGCTCGAAATGTCTGCTGTCATTCAGCAACCTCTAGTCGACAATGTCGGGAACACAGCTGTACAGCTTATTAGACTGTACGGTGAGCAGCTGTCCTTATATGTTGTTTTTAGAATCCATAATGAGGTCAGGCGATAGCGGGAGACCTGCGACTTCAGTTTAAACCACAACCAATACTCCCACTGAGTGAAGTCTGAGGATCTGGTGGCATGGTGGTAGGAGTTATGTCGGGTGTGCCACAGGGGAGTGTCGTGGGTCCGTTGCTGTTCACGATATATATAAATGACCTTGCGGATAACATCGGAAGTTCACTGAGACTTTTTGCGGATGATGCTGTAGTATACAGAGAGGTTGTAACAATGGAAAATTGTATTGAGATGCAAGAGGATCTGCATCGAATTGACGCATGGTGCAGGAAATGGCAATTAAACTCAATGTAGACAAGTGTAATGTGCTGCGAATACACAGAAAGAAAGATCCTTTATCATTTAGCTACACTATAGCAGGACAGCAACGGGAAGCATTATCAGGGAGTAGTCATTAAGGAGGGATTTAAAATGGAACGACCATATATCGTCGGTAAGGCAGATGCGAGACTTAGATTCATTGGGAGAATTCTACGGAAATGCAGTCCGAAAACAAAGGAAGTAGGTTACAGTGCACATGTTCGCCCACAGCTTGAATACTGCTCACCGGTGTGGGATCCGTACCAGGTGGGATTGATAAAGGAAGTGGAGTAGATCCAACGGAGAGCAGCGCGCTTCGTTACAGGATCATTTGGTAATCGTGAAAGCGTTACGGAGATGATCGCTAAACTCCAGTGGAAGACTCTGCAGGAGAGACGCTCTGTCGTTCGGTACGGGAAGTTTCGAGAACATACCTTTACTGAGGAGTCTAGCAGTATATTGCTCGCTCCCTCCTACGTATATCTCTCGAAGAGATCATGACGATAAAATCAGAGAGATTAGAGCCCAGACAGAGGCATACCGACAACGCTTCTTTCCGCGAACAATACGTGACTGGAATAGGAGGGAAAATCGAAAGTGGTACTCAAGGTACCCTCCGCCACACACTGTCGTGTGGCTTTCGGAGTATGATTGTAGATGTAGATGGCGGGAGTTTTGGCGAGCTTACGGTCCTCTCCAAATGGTATGTGCGAGAGCATTTTCACCTAGCAGAATGTGCTGGATCACCATCCTGCATTAAAGTCGTGCCTACCAGCAAGTGTCTGTCTGCCAGGCTACAGTTTCTATAAGTATCTCCCTACTCCGCATCCGTCACGCTGAAAGACTTAGCCGCGGTGGAGTAGCCGAGCGGTCTAAATCTTCTCGCTGCGGAGCGCGCGGTTGCCCGCCGTGGAGGTTCGAGTCCTCCCTGGGGCATGGGTGTGTGTGTTGTCCTTAGGTTAGTTTACCTAGGTTTAAGTAGTTTGTAAGCTACGGACTGATGACCACGCAGTTTGGTCCGATAGATTTACAAACATTTGAACATTTTTTTGAAAGACTTAAAAGCAGCACCACGCATTTCATCGGAGTGAAGGGATAAATCCGAGCATGATTGATGTGATAGACCATCGCCACAGCATAACTTTGTCGCCATGCATTGCCGAGTTTCGGTAGCTTATTTTATACAAAATTCACTAACATGTTGCTGCGCAAACGTATCTTAGAACAAGACTGTGTACTCGTTGTTTGCCGCATGGGAATGACCACATCGTGTAAGGCGCTATGCTACAGATTGCGCGGGTGCTCCCCGTCGAAAGTTCGAGTCCACTCTAGGACATTGGTGTGTGTGTTAGCTTCAGTTTAAGTGATCTTAAGTAGTTTATAAGCCTAGATACCGATGACTCTAGATTTTTGGACCCTTATATTCACAAGAATTTGAATATTTTCTTGAAATCGGCGTTGGTTTCAGTGCAACTACATTAGAGGTCTGCATCTTGGAGATTACACTGACACGTACCGGCTCAAGTGTGCTGTACTCAGGTTTCACTTGATCCAGTATGCATACTCGGAGCTGACTGGCTGTGCCAACGCCGTCTAGAGAAAAAGCCTCAGCACAGTCCATGTCGCGTCACACCCAGTAGACGCAGCTGTCTGGCTGACCGCTGGGGCACAGCCTTCTGTCCCATAGCGGCCAGATAGCTAGCGATTGCGCCCTGCTCGCTCTGATCTTAAACGGACTGTGCTGAGACCTTGTCTCTAGATGGTGTTGGCACAGGCCACTGTCACATAGCAGCCAGCCAGTCAGCGGCCTACTCGGTGTGACGTGACACGCGGTACTGGCTGTGCCAGACAGAGTCCTACCATTCTGCGAGATCGCTGTTGTGCTAGACACAGCAGCTGGGTGTCTCTGTAGTCTTATGCTGATTCTGATACTGTCTATTCGCACCATCTGTTGGAACTAGACTCGTCGTTTTAGTTGTGTCATAGACGAATATTTATGCATTGTACTGCGTAATGTTTTAGACAAATAAAAAAATTAACCAGCAGAAACTCTCAAAGGTCACGTTAGTATGTAAAACTCACGCGCCAGTAGACATTTGTATGCGTCTTTCGGAAACGTAAATTCCATGTCAGACATTTCTAAATCCCTGCAGGCATGCACTAATGCAAAATAAAACGCGGGGAGAAAGTAAGAAATGGCACGAAACAAATACGATAAGGGAGATTCACCAGTCAGATGTTCAAATGTTTGTTAAGCTTAAGGGACTTAACTGCGAGGTCATCAGTCCCTAAAATTACAAACTACTTATGAACTACCTTATACTAAAGACGACACCAACATCCCTGCCCGAGGGGGTATTCGAACATCCGACCGTAGCGGCCGTGCAGGCTGTGACTGCCGCGCCCTAAACCGCTCGGCCACTGCGGCCGGCGCCAAGTCAGAAATAAAACTTGTAGTCACTGAAGTAAACTAAAATATTTAACGTATAATGATCAGCATTACTCGGATTTAGGAAGTCCTTATTTTCCCCATCAGAAAAAAAGTCACAGTAGGGGCATGTTGGCCATAGGAGCAGGATGGATCAGTAAAATTAGTTCATATAATAGTCGCTAGATCGTCTTAGGAATCAATCAGAAAGTAGGTAGCACTGTCCCACTCCTTATACAGGGCGAATATCTCAGGCGTGAAGATTTGGATAATATGTAGTCCTTAATTGTTTTTCTGCGTGTTTCAGTAAAATTCTACTGGGATGTATGTGTGCTATTTAACTATTGCATGATTTAGGCGCAACTAGGTGAGTAGTATAATAAAGTGTCGTACTTTAAGGATTATTTCTATATAGCATATAGACTTAATTGCTTCAGTGAGTTTTCTAAAGAACAGAATTTTTTGTAAAGATGGCGATGGGGCAGGTTGGCCGAGACAGGACGGGGCACGACGAGACAACCTGTCACGTCCACTAGGAGCTGTACTTCTTTAAACTCAATGAAAGGTTTCTTACTTTTAATGACAACAACTTATATAAGTCTTCGAGTTTATTAAATTATCAACATAATTAAACATAATTTGATACATTTAGGAAGTCAAAAGATCGTCACATTCACGAGATAAATAATCGTAAACAGTGATCTGAGAAGTCAGAATCTCGTTCATTTCCTAGTTTCCATAACATGAGTTACGGGTCTGGTTTAAATTTTTGTTTTATTTGCAGTATCATAAAAATGATCCGAAATTATGAAAGAAAGAAAGGGGAATGATTTCTGATCATACGATGCTAAGAGTAGTTTTAGAAGTAAAAGAAAAGAAAAAAGATCTGTGATGACTGTTAGCGAAGAGTTTGGATTTCCCAGAAAATCTTATAGGAGGTACAGAGAGACTTCATGTCAGAATGAACTTTTCACTCTGCAGCGGAGTGTGTGCTGATATGAAACTACCTGGAAGACTAAAATTGTGTGCCGGAACCGGGACTCGAACCTGGAACCTTTGCCTTTCGCGCGCAAGCGCTCTACCGACTGAACTATCCCGACACGACTCACGGTGCTGCCGCACAACTTTACTTCCGCCAGTACCTCGCCTCCTACTTTCCTAACTTCACAGAAGCTCTCCTGTGAAACTTGCAAGACTATTACTCCTGGAAGAAAGGATGTGGTGGAGACATGGCTTAGCCACAGCCTATGGGAAGTTTCCAGAATGAAACTTTCACTCTGCAGCGTTGTGTGCACTGATATGAAACTTCCTGGCTGTGACAGTTTTTCAATGCATCTTATGACAGTCAAGTGCACATGCTAGACAAATTGCGTCATTTCGCAAAGAATATTACGAATTATGAAAATGTAATTGCTTTATTGAGAAGCAACGCGTGAAAAAGAATCAGTTTTCTTCTGCTTATTTTTACATAATCGACGTAGAAAGATGGTGCACTAAAAAGTAACTAAAAATAATTTAAAAACAATCACGCGAGATTAAAATTAATAATTTCACTAAAGTAACACTTTTTGTTAAAAAGACATTCATAAATTAATGTGTGGTCGTCTTACACACCTACAGATGTTTCTAAAGCGTGATAAATCTATTTATCACCTTTCTCCGAGGATACGGTCCGGCAAGCTCGAAAGCGCACGAGGAAAATCTAATGAAGTAGCTCGACTACATTATCTGCCGAAATGTAACTGAACTACGTGCGTCTTCCGAGCATAGACGCCAAATTTGGACCTATGTCATTTCAAGCATGTATGTCGATTTCTACATTTTATCTTCACTGTTCCGTGGCGTATTGCGTTGTCCAGTGTCAACGGAATGATGTGTTATTCTCTATATTGATGTTATTATTGTTGTGGTCTTCAGTCAAAAGACTCATTAAATCAGCTACCCACGCTACACTATCCTGGAAAAGCCTCCTCATCTCTGATTAACAACGACAGCCCACATACATTTCAACCATCTACGGTACGCGTCTCTTGTTCTTCCGTTTCGATGTTTACCCTACACTTGCCTACAATACTAAATCCACGATTCCGTGACGTCTCAGAATGTGTCCTACAAATGGATCCCTCATTTTACTTAAGATATGCCACAAATTTCGTTTCTCCATAATTCTGTATAGCAACGTTTCCATTATTTACCCCATCTGCGCATATGATTTGTAGAATCTTTTCTGTAGCATCAAATTTTAGAAGCTACCATCTTCTTCTATTTTGTAGTGTTTTTTCTTTCAGCGTCCCACTCTCATTCCAGGCAAAAGCCTTCAGAAGAAAAAAAAAATAAAAAAAAACTTATCAACCCTTAGTCTAATATTACACATCAACAAATTTCACTTCTTTAGATTTACTTTTCTTCGCAGTGTTAATCTGCATCTTGTATCTTCTCTGCTTCGACCTTCATAAGTTATTATACTGCTCAAATAAAAAATTGCATGTACTACTTACGTTATTCCATTTCTTGATCCAGTTCCTTCAGCATCGCCTGATTTTATTCTGCTGTTATTATCAAAAGTTCAAATGTTTGTAGATCTATCGGATCAAACTGCGTGGTCATCAGTCCGTAGCTTACAAACTACTTAAACCTAGGTAAACTAACCTAAGGACAAGACACACACACACCCATGCCCCAGGGAGTACTCGAACCTCCACGGAGAGCAACCGCGCGCTCCGCAGCGAGACGCCTTAGACCGCTCGGCTACTCCACCGCGGCTGTTATTATCTTTCTTTCACCGTAGTTAATGTTCAACTTATACCTTTCCTTCAGGACGAGGTCAGTTTCCATCTCCAAAAGAATTATGTCACCAGATAACTGCAAGTTTTTTAATTCTTCTCCCTGAACTTTAATTTCATTTTCAAATTTCTCCTTGCTTCCGTATGACTGAATAACATTGGGTAAAGGCGGCAACCTCGTATTGCTCTCAACCAAACTAGTGCGTCCATTTCATACCCTTTGAGTTTTGTAACTGCTGTGTGGTTACACTGTACCTTCAGAACTTTAGAGTGTGTTCCAGTCAACATTGTCAAAAGTTTTCTGCAATTGTTGTTGTGGTGTTCAGTCCGCAGACTGCTTTGATACAACTCTCCACGCTGCACTGTCCTGGGCAAGTCTCTTCATCTGAGAATACGTTCGGCAACCTACATCCTTTTGAATCTGCTTACTGTATTAGTCCCTCGGTCTCCCTCTACGATTTTTACCCCACACACTTCCTTCTAATACTAAGTTGACGATTCCTGCATGTCTCAGAATGTGTTCCACCAATCTATCCCTTCTCTTAGTCAGGATATGCCAGAAACTTCTTTTCTCCCCAATTCGGCTAAGCACCTCCTCATTTGTTACGTGATATACCCATCTAATTTTCATAATTCGTCTATAGCACCACATTTCGAAAGCTTCTATCATCTTTTTGTCTTAACTCCTTATCGTCCACGTTTCACTCCCATACAATCCTACACTCCAGACAAATGTGTTCAGAAAGGAATTCCTAACATTTAAATTAATATTGGATGTTAACAAGTTTCGCTTCTTTAAAAACGCTTTCTTCCCATAGCTATTCTGCATTTTACATCTTCTTTACTTCGGCCATCAGAACTTATCTTGCTATCCAAATAACAAAACTCATCTACTACTTTTATTATCTCATTACCTAATCTAATTCCTTCAGCATCATCTGATTTTCTGGCATTACATTCTATTACCCTCGTTTTACTCTTGTTAATGTTCATCTTTTATCTTACTTTTAAGACACTGTCCATTCCATTTAAATGCTCTTTCAGGTCCTTTGCAGTCTCTGACAAAATTACTATGTCATCGGAAAACCACAAACTTTTTATTTCTTCTCCCTGAACTTTAATTCCCTCTCCATATTTCTCCTTCCATTTCTTCACTGCTTGCTCAATGTACAGATTGAACAAAATTGGGGAAAGGCTACAACCCTATCTTATTCCCTTCCCAACCTCTGCGTCCTTTTATTGCCCTTCGACTCTAATAACCGCTGTCTGGTTTTTGTATAGGTTGAATATAACTCTTCGCTCCCTACATTTTACCCCTGCTACCTTCAGAATTTGAAACAGTGTATTCCAGTCGACATTCTTAAAGCTTTCTCCAAATCTACAAACGCCAAAAATGTATGTTTGCCCTTCCTTAGCCTATCTTCTAAGATAAGTCGTAATGTAACTTTTGTATCCCATCCTCGTCGCCACTTTTGTGTCCCAGCCTCATCGCCACTTTTGTGTCTCGTTTCCGTCGTAGGTGTCGGTGGCCGAGTAGAAGGAGACCGGCACAGGAATAAAGGATGCACGCTTGTGCAGGTACGAAGGTAAGCAGCCAGTGGGACAGCAGAAACTAGAAACACTAGAGTAAATTATAACGAGATATATATTGCACAGAATTTATACAATACTTAACTTTTACATAGGTCAGTACTGCAGAATGCTGATACATAATTGAGCTAGAGGCCTGCCTAGTGCCTATCCGATAGGCAAGTCTTCACTGGTGCCTATCTGATTCCGAAGTGTTAACTGGTTCCTATCTCAGTCCCAAGTGAACGATGTCGTTCAGTGGTGGCCACGAGCGGGATAGCAGCAGAGGGCGCTCGTGGCTGATGTCTTAAGAACGCCGCGCCGTGCGTGCATGGTGGCGCGCGGCGAAAGTAGGTGGCGCGCACTTAAGACTTGAGCGACACCACACCCCTACCCCCTAAACCACCGCGTTGTCGTGGCGTAGGGCTGAGGGCCACGGCGGCGGCACTGGGATGAGGGCCTGGGCGGGGGCGTTACTGGTGGGACAGGCGTCGTAATAGAGGCTGGGATCGAGACGCCGTCCGCGCCCCGGCATCCACCTTGCGATCCCCCGGGAAACCCACCAAAACCTGGGGAAGGGCGCACGCCTTCGCCCAGAGGGAGCAGGTCATCTTCTTCTGAGGTGCGTGGCCCAGGCTGAGGGGGGATGCACGGTCCCGGAGTCCTTCTCGGTGACGCTGTCAGATGCGTAGTCTGGGGACGCTGGACCCGGCGGCGAGCTATGTGGCTGTGCTCCCTGGCGGTGAACTGGGTCTGGAATCAAGAAGCCAGAGACAGGATCGCGCGGCCTGTGCAGGCGTAATTGGTTTGCGTGGCGCCGCAGCTCCGACCCTGTGGAAGAACGTACAACATACATATTGCGACCGAGCACGCGCTGAATGTTGCCCGTCATCCATGTCTTCTTCCCAGCAAACACCCTGTACAGCACCGGCGTAGAAACCTGAAAACGCGAAGCGCCATACGAACCGACTCGGTGCGTGGGAAGCTGCAGCATGTGAATGAGAGTGCGGTGACGTCGACCGTGTAGCAGCTCAGCAGGAGACGGGCCGTCGCGTGGCATGCACTGATACGTAGATAGGAAAATTTGAAGAGCTTGCTGCCTGGAGTGTTGACCTTTCATCTTTTCCATGTGAGACTTGAATGTTCTAACGAAACATTCTGCTTCACCATTGGACTGAGGGTGAAAAGGTGCGGTGGTGATATGCTGAATGCCATTCACACGACAAAACTGTTGAAATTCCGCACTAACAAACTGAGGTCCATTGTCACTGACTATAGTTTCAGGCAAACCTTCGATGCAAAACACTGATGTTAAGGCACTGATTGTACTAGACGCTGTCGTTGAGTTCATGGCAATCACGAAAGGAAACTTGCTGAAAGCATCTACAACAATTAACCAGCGCGTATTCCGGAAAGGTCCGGCAATGTCTACGTGTAAACGTTGCCATGGTCCCTTGGGGCGTGGCCAGTCTGAGAAACGTTGCGGAGGAGCAGCCTGATGTTCCGCACAAACCGTGCACTGTGACGTCATACTCTCTATCTGGGCGTCCATACCAACCCAGGTACAATGACTTCTGGCCAGTTGCTTTGTCCTAACAATACCCCAATGTCCTTGATGCAGGAGGCGTAACACTTCTCGTTGCAGGGAACGAGGAACAATCACTCTTGTTCGGTCGTTGTCCGTATGTAACAACAGAACACCCTGACTTAAAGACAATGCATGACGTTGTGCAAAATATCGTCGAACCAGAGGCCGATCAATGTCTTTGGCTCTGGCAGGCCACCCTGAGCGAATAAAACGTGCTACCACACTTAGGTCTGCATCCGCAGCTGTTTCCTGTGCAACACGACGAGAGTGCAAAGGGAATTCTGCGACAGCGGAAGCATCTCTGGAGCCTATCTGACAACATGCCGTTTCTAAAGAATCAAACGACACATCCGGGCCAACCAGAAGTCGGGAAAGTGTGTCCGCGTTGGCATGTTGAGAGGTAGGTCGGTACAAAATCTCATACTGATAATTTGACAATATCAAGGACCATCTCTGAAGCTTTTGTGCCGTTCGTGGCGGAATTGGCTTTGTGGGTGAGAACAACGACGTGAGAGGCTTGTGGTCTGTCAACAAATAGAATTTTCTGCCATAGAGATAATGATGAAACTTCGTGACTCCGTAAATGATTGCTAAGGCCTCCTTTTCTATCTGACTGTAATTCTGTTGGGTTGGCGTCAGTAGCTTGGATGCAAAGGCAATAGGACGATCGTGAGAACCAATACGATGCGACAATATTGCACCCAGACCGTACGACGATGTATCGACTGCTAACACTACAGGCTTTTGTGGGTCAAAAGGAATCACACATGCATCACTGAGTAGTGCAGACTTTAATTTGTCAAAGGCGACTTGGCAATCTATAGACCATACAAAAGGAACATTCTTCCTATGTAAGCGATGCAGCGGAGCTGCAATCTGAGAGGCATTGGGAATAAACCTAAAATAATAGTTAAGCTTTCCCATTACTGCTTGCAATTCCTGCACATTCTTAGGAGGAGGCAAGTCTTTGATTGCTTTAAGATGTGACTGTAAGGGATGAATTCCTTGGGCATTATTCACATGGCCTAGGTACTCTATTTCAGTTTGAAAAAACGAACACTTTGCTTTATTACAACGTAGACCTGCTGCACTTTTAAAAGGCACTCCAGGTTTGCTAAATGTTCTTCAACTGTATGTCCGGATACCACAATATCATCTAAGTAGTTCGAACAGCGTGGTACAGAAACTGTCAGTTGTTCCAAAATTCGCTGAAAAATAGCGGGGGCGGAAGAACTGCCAAATGGTAGGCTTTGAAATTGAAAAAGGCTCAGGTGAGTATTAATGACGAAAAACTTTTTTGCCTCGTCATCAAGTGGAATCTGTAAGCATGCCTCTGCTAAATTAATCTTGGAAAAGAAGCGAGACTGTCCTAATTTGTCCATTAGTTCGTCAGGTCTGGGCAGGGGCTAAGTGTCTACAATTGTTTGTTCACTGTTGATTTAAAGTCCGCACAGAGACGAAGTTTTCCTGACGGCTTCGGTATAATTACTAAAGGCGAGGCCCACTGACTCGCAGAAACAGGAGAAATCACCCCACTATCTTGCCAACGTTTAAGTTCTGCAGCAACATTATCACGAATTGCGATAGGCACTGGTCTAGCTTTACGAAATTTTGGTACTGCAGATTCTTTTAAAGTTACATGTGCCACGAAGTCTTTTGCGCAACCTAGTTCCGGCGAAAACAAATCACTGTATTTTTCACACAATGCATTAATTTTGTCCTGATGCACTACTGACGAAATTTGAAGCACATCTCTTTGAATTGATATACCAAACAAGTCAAAAGCATCTTGTCCAAAAATGTCCTGAGTAGATTTGGCCTGAAGAACTACAAAAGCAACTGTTTTTGTTACACCTTGAAAAGAGGCGGGCAGGCTACACGTTCCTAGCACGGGAATATTTTGACCTGTATATGCTGTTAGCACTTGTTGAGACGGCGACAATTTTGGCGATCCCAGAAGTTCATAAGTATCTTTATTTATTAATGTGACAGCGGAACCAGTGTCGAGCTGAAATTGCACAGATTTATTTTCTATCGAAAGAGTCACAAAAAGTTTGTGCTTCTGGTGCACGACGGATGCGCGAATGTGGGCAACGTCTGCTACGGTTCGTTTGCTACACTAGAGCGGGCCGCGTAGTGACGGAAGCGGCGCAGACTCGGCACACAGCGGATTAACAACACTGTCACTAGATGGCACTACCGCCGGATCAGCGTCCGCGCAAGCATGCGAAGCTACTCCAGATTTACTAACTACTGCACTACACTTTTGAGTAGCTACATCAAGTCTAATGTCACTAGCTACACAGTACTGGGCACTTTTACAAGGAGAAGTTGCAGAACGCACTAGGTTCACTACAGGATTGCACTGTACATAGTTATTTTGCTTGTCCCGAACCCTTCTCTGTTGCACAGATTTACGCGCTCGACGACGCTTGCTACGTGGCTCACTTTATAGTTCTGCATTAGGCGCAGTAATGTCTTGCGTTTGAGATTCAATAGAAGGGCTGCTTAAGTTCACATCATGTATAACATTTACAGAATAAATTGTTCTCACACTCTGCGAAACAATGTTTCTAACGGTATCGTTTTTTGAGTTTTTAATTTGCATACACACAGACTGTACATGTCCCGATTTGCCATATTGGTAACAGGTTGCGTTGCGACTAGGGCAATGCACACGCTTGTGGCGAGATACACACTAGGGGCAAGACGTCGAAATTTTTTCTGAAATGAGCGTTGGCACCTGATATTCAAATTACTGTTTCTAATACGACGGGGCGACCTTTGTGTCGCACTTTTACACTGGCTACTGTTTGCTGTCTGTTCAGCATGGCCGGCACAAGAATAAGAATCACTAGGGCTACACTGAGAACTACGGCTAGGAAAGCGTCCGTTGCGGCGCACTGAATTTACACTGCATTTCTACATCTGCTAAGTCATAAGTATCATGCGCTTCAATAAGCTGCAGTACACTTTCTAATGAGGGGTCAGACTGTTTTAGAATTGCTGCCCTAATTCTGGGGTCCTGAATGTTCTGCGTAATCGCATCTCTTAACATCACGTCACTATAAGAGAGTTCACAAGAGCAAGTAAATTTACATTTGCGGGTTAAGCCCTTCAATTCCGTAATCCGCTCTTGGTGTGACTATTGCGGTAATTTTTTAAGTCTGAAAAATCGGTACCGCGCGGTGGCTATGAGAACTTTTTCTCTCATAATGAGCATTCAGTGCATCTACTATTGCATCAAATTCTAGAACGCGAGGAAATACGTGGGGAAAAATTTTCTGCAGTAACACGAAGGTCTGGGGGCCCACAATCGAAAAGAAAAGGTTCTTCACTCTCTGACCTGTAATTTGATGAGCCGCGACGAGTTCTTGAAATTGAGCAAAGTAGTCGCTCCATTCTTCCTCACGTTCGTTGTACTGGCGAATAGTAGGAAGCTGTGCGGCTGCAGGTGTGGGTGGCTGTTGTTGTTGGTTAGCTGTCTGCGCCGTCAACTGCAACACCGCTTGTAGTATTTCCGTGATTTGCGCCGTCTGTAACTGAATAATTTCCATTACGTTTGGGTTCAGATTAGCGGCCATTCTGACCGATTAGGCGCCACACATGCAAGGAAATTATAACAAAACACAAATGCAATATGAAAGGAGGGCTCGCTCTGCAACAAAAAAGTCCACAATACACGTAACAAAATATCTTCCCCAAAATTCTTATAATAAGGGTGGGTGGGCGGGAGCAATTTCTGCATGCTCCGACTCCTGCTGTCTGGCTGCTGTAGGTGGTCTGGTCCACGGTTCTTCATCACTCTTCGTTGCCACTTTTGTATTCCATCCTCATCGCCACTTTTGTGTCCCAGCCTCATCGCCACTTTTGTGTCTCGTTTCCGTCGTAGGTGTCGGTGGCTGAGTAGAAGGAGACCGACACAGGAATAAAGGTTGCACGCTTGTGCAGGTACGAAGGTAAGCAGCCAGTGGGCCAGCAGAAACTAGAAACACTAGAGTAAATTATAACGAGATATATATTGCACAGAATTTATACAATACTTAACTTTTACATAGCTCAGTACTGCAGAATGCTGATACATAATTGAGCTAGAGGCCTGCCTTGTGCCTATCCGATAGGCAAGTCTTCACTGGTGCCTATCTGATTCCGAAGTATTAACTGGTTCCTATCTCAGTCCCAAGTGAACGATGTCGTTCAGTGGTGGCCACGAGCGGGATAGCAGCAGAGGGCGCTCGTGGCTGACGTCGTAAGAACGCCGCGCCGTGCGTGCATGGTGGCGCAAGGCAAAAGTAGGTGGCACGCACTTTAGACTTGTGCGACACCACAGTAACTATTGCCTCCCGTGTTCCTACATTTCTCCTAAATCCGAACTGATCTTCCCCGACGTTGGATTCCACAAGTTTTTCCATTCGTTTGTAAATAATTCGTGTTAGTATTTTGCAACCATGGCTTATAAACTGATAGTTCTGTAATTTTCACACTTGTCTGCACTTGCTTTCTTTGGAATTGGAATTACGATATTCGTCTTGGAGTCGGAGGGTATTTCCCCTGTCTCATACATCTTGGATACTAGGTGGAACAATTTTTTCATGACTGGCTCTCCTAGCGATATCAGCAGTTCAGACGGAATATCATCTACTCCAGGGGCCTTGTTTCTACTCAAATCCTTCAGCGCTCTGTCAAAATCTTCTCGCAGTATCAAGTCACCTATCTCATCTTCCTCCACTTCGTCTTCCATTTCTAGAATACTGCCTTCAAGTTTATTTTCTTTGTATAGGTCCTCTATATATTCCTTCCACAGTTCAGCTCTACCCTCTTTGCTTAGTACTAGCTTTCCGTCGTAGTTCTTGATATTCATACAGCTGCTTTCCTTGTCTCCAAATATCTATTTTATTTTCCTGTAGGCAGTATCTATCTTCCCCCTAGTTATGCATTCTTCTTTGTCCTCTAGCCACTCCTGCTTAGCCAGTCTGCACTTTCTGTCAATCTCATTTTTCAGACGTTTGTACTCCCTTTTTCCTGTTTCACTTGCTGAATTTTTATATTTCCTCCTCTCATCAATTAAGTTAAGTATATCCTGTGTTATCCAGGGATTTCTATTAGGCCTTGTCCTTCTGCCTATATAATCCTCTGCTGCCTTCACTACCCTATCTCCCAGAGCTACCCTTTCTTCTTCTACTGTATTTCTTCCCCCCCCCCCCTTTCAGCCAATCCTTGCCTAATGCTCCCTCTGAAACTCGCAATCACCTCTGGTTCCTTTAATTTGTCCAGATTCCATCTCCTAACTTTTCTACCTTTCTGCAGTCTCTTAAGTTTTAATCTGCAGTTCATAACCAATAAGTTATGGTCAGAGTCTATATCTTTCCCTGGGTATGTCTTACAGTTTAAAACCTGGTTTCTAAATCTATTCCTTACCATTATAAAGTCTGTCTGGTATCTTCCGTTGTCGCCTGGTCTCTTCCACGTATAAAGAATTATTTTATGATGTTTGAAACAAGTGTTGGTGATCATTAAATTGTGCTCTGCACAAAGTTCCAACAAGCGATCTGCTCATTCATTTCTTCTTCCCAGCCCATATTCACCTATCACATTTCCTTCTCTTCCCTTTCCTACTACCGAGTTCCAGTTCCCCATCACAATAAAGTTTTCGTCTCCCTTAAATGTCTGAATGATTTTATTTATCTCCTTATACATTTCTTCGATATCCTCATCATCGACCGTGCTAGTTGGCATATAAGCTTGCACTACAGTGGTGGGTGTTGGCTTCGTGTCTCTCTCTGCTACGATAATGCGTTCACTATGCTGTTCATAGTAGCTTACCCGCATTCCTTTTTTCTTATTCATTATCAGACCTACACCTGCGTTACCACGCACTGATTTTGTATCTATAACCCTGTACTCGCCTGACCAGAATTCCTGTTCATCCTGCCACCGAACTTCGCTAATCCCTACCATATCTAACTTTAACCTATCCATTTCTCTTTTCAAATTTTCTAACTTGCCTATGCGATTAAGGGTTAGAACATTCCACGCTCCGACCCGTAGAATGCCTGTTTTGTTTATCTTGATGACGACATCCTCCTGAGTAGTCCCCGCACGGAGATCCGAATGGGGGACTATTTTACATCCGGAATATTTTACCCAAGAAGACACCATCATCATATATTCATACAGTAGAGCTCCATGTCCTCGAGAAAAGTAACGACTATAGTTTTCCCTTGCTTTCAGCCGTTCGCAGTGACTGCAAATATATCCAAAACTTTATACCTTCGTCGTAAAAGCAGTAAGTTCTGAGATTTGACGCCTAGAGGGTAGGCCTTGTGCCGTCCTTAGTATTAGCTAGTCCATAAGTAGTTTGTAAGTTTAGGGACTGGTGACCCCGTAGTTAAGTCCCATAAGAAACTTCCTGGCAGATTAAAATTGTGTGCCGAAACCGGGACTCGAACCTGGGACCTTTGCCTTCCGCGGGCAAGCGCACTACCGACTGTGCTATACCGACACGACTCACGATGCCGCCTCACAACTTTACTTCCGCCTGTACCTCGTCTCCTACTTTCCATCGTGAGTCGTGTCGGTGTAGCACAGTCGGTAGTGCGCTTGCCCGCGGAAGGCAAAGGTCCCAGGTTCGAGTCCCGGTTCCGGCACACAATTTTAATCTGCCAGGAAGTTTCATATCAGCGCACACTCCGCTGCAGAGTGAAGTTTCATTCACGACTCTATATGTTGCACACGTTGATGCATTCCAGGTGGCTGATAGTCGTTTTAATTGCGGGTCGTAAAGGAAACGCCATGTTTCGTCTGCAGTTATTATCCGGTTGAGAAACGTCGTATCATTGTCTGCACAACTCATGATGTCACCACAAATCGTAATGCGTTCATCACGTTGGTGATGGCGACGGGATTCGTGGCAAACTGTGCTGGGTAACACGAGACATTTTGAGGTCATCAATAACAATTTAGTGGCAAGTACCATGGCTGACCTACTGCTGATGCGAGAGCGTCTACCGATTGGGTGCGGTTAGCATACACCAACGTTGCCACTACTTGGTTCTTGCATTCTGTTCCAACTGTTCGTGTCCGACGAGTAAGCAAATCATCTTTCAAACTATCCCACCTTGCACAAGACAGTGTGCCACCTAAACACAACACAGAGACTAATTGTGTCCTCACCGTACACCTGCTGCATCATTTGAAGCGTTTCGGCAGCGGTTTTTCCTAATTTCTGGCAGGACTAGATGTTTGCTCGCTACTTAAGTTGTAATATATCAAGGTCCGACATTCAACTCACCGTTAGAAAATGTTCAAATGTTTGTATATCTTATGGGACTAAACTACGGGGTCATCAGTCCCTAAACTTACAAACTACTTACGAACTAGCTAACACTAAGGACGGCACAAATATCCATTCCCGAGGGGGGATTCGAACCCCCGACCGTAGTGGCCGTGCAGACCGTGACTGGCGCGCTGCAGCCCCCTCGGCCACCGTGGCCGGCCAACTCACCGTTCGAACAACGACCGTACGTCTGCTTCCTGTGCATGCACTCAATTGTCTCTTGCAGAGACGAGAGACTACCTACCACGGTACCATACCACGGCGCCACCTATGCGATATAATGCACTTTTATGCGGTCAGTCTGAGACCTTGTTGATTATACCACGTAGTATGCCATTCCTTAACCTATATGCTAACATGACTCTTACGGTAACTATTGTCTCACGTGCTCCTGCACTTCATATAAATCCAAACTGATGTTACATAAGATCGGATTCTATCAGTTTTCTTTTCAGTCTTCTATAATTAATTCTTATTAGTATCTTGCTACTATGAATTATAAATATGGTAGCTCTGTAATAGTCACATCTGTCTTGACCTTTATTAGGAATTGGAATTACTACGTTTTTCTTGAAGTGTAAGGGTACTGCCGCTCTCTCATACACTTTGCACAACTGGTGAAATAGTTTCGTCACAGATAGTTATCCCCATAAAATCAGCAGTTTAGAGTAGGCCAAAGGAATCCACTAAAAGCCGCTGTGGAGTGGCCGAGTGCATTGAGACGCTGTGCTGCGATGCGGTAGGCCGTTCCCCGTCGGGGATTCGAATCCCCCTCGGGCATGGATGTTTGTGCTGTCTTTGGTATAAGTTAGTTTATAAGTAGTTTGTAAGTTTAGGAACTGATGACCCCGCAGTTAAGTTCCATAAGCTTTACAAACATTTGAATCCACTAAAAGGGTACACAGTAGAGTAAATGAAATGAATGCTGAAATGGCTAGAATAAACCGTATATTCGAGGCTTTGGAAACAGTGTGACCACATATGAACCTACAACATATTACGGTTCGAGCAAGGAAGAAGGAATGGGGTTTAACACGTAAGTGTGCAATAAGTGTTTCTCATGCTTATCAATTTCACAGTTATCTATGCAACGAAATATACATCTAGCTATATTTATTCGCCAGTTCGATGGTATTATAACCGAAAACATGACAGAACAGCAAAAAATAAAACTTATAGGCAGTAGATTTCGATATATCTTAATGAATTGAGGAATAGGGGCTAAAATTACATGTAATATATACACGAAATTCATGAGAGCATTTTAAAGTCAGTATTGGTCGACTAGAGCACATAATACTGTCACAACTGAGTTTTTTTGTGGCCAGGAGCTTCAATAGTAGATAATGCCCTAGCTATAAAAAATTGTTCCATGAGTTCGGGGTAGAAACTAGTATTTAATAGACCAGTATAACATAATAAGATGTAATAGAAATAATTTTACTTATATTTTCCTTGACAGTGCAGGGAAAAATGCAAACGAAGGGGCTGATCCAGTTACGTCAGAGATCTTAAACATTAAACTCTGAGGTCAAGAAATACTATGAAACATATTTGGGGCCAGTACAGAGAATAATAAGAACAGCTCATCCCAACGTAGTGGAGTTTGTTAACGCCGAAACAGGGAAATGCAAATGAATATACAACATTATGCACTTCAAGAAATATTGCGTATCAAAGAGCAAACTTAGGGGGGAGGGGCTAGTGTTCCTTGCATTACTGGCTAACAAACGATTGTCGGGCACCCGAGTAATATGACAGCTTATACCCTTTCTTTCCACGCTGTAAGTTATTTCCTCATCATCATTCTGAACTGTAACTACCTTCTTTAACCTCGTTCCCTATTAAGAGTAATAGAAATAAGGAAGGAAGGTTACTGTTAACGTCCAGTCGACATCGTGATCATTAGAGACGAAGAAAACGTTCGGAATGATTTTGGCCGACTTTAGGTTACGGTAGTAACACTAATAGTGGGCCTTTGCGATCATCTTTTGACAGCTCGAAATTTAAATGAAAATAACGGCTTAACTATTCATCTGACACGAAAATTTAATGACCTAATTGGTAGAGGAGAAAAGTATCTACAACTTTGCTCTCTTATGTTTTTTCCATATCTCGTAGCGTTTCAAAGATATTTGTAAAAATAAAGGAGATTTTGGGATGTATGTCTGTCTGTCCGTCAGTCTGTCTGTCTGCCCGTAACGTGTTCCCTGTTTTTAAGAAGAACCGTTCAACCGATCAACACCAAATTTTACAGACATGATTGTAGGCCGCCAGAGACCAGTACCTCCGTTTTTCAAAATTTTCGGACAAAAAATACGGTAGTAATACAAAAAAAAAGCCGTTTGTAATATAATTGTAATTGCAAGCGAACCGTTCATCTGACACGAAAATTGAATAACCTAATTGGTAGAGGAGCAAATTCTCTACAACTTAGCTCCCTTATATCTCGTATCGTTTCAGACATATTTGCGAAAATAACGGAGATTTCACACCCTCCATTGAATTAACGAAAACCAGCCGTTCGGAGACGTCACGTGACATTCCTCGCTCAGAACTCTCTCTGGCATACGCCATCTTGTGTTGCGTATTTGATGATTTTCTTATTGTAGCTTACACGTTGTCATTTCAATGGCGCACTGAAGAATTAACAAAAACACATCGTTCTTTATACGATAAATGATAATCTAGTGTCTACACATGCCATTTTAGCATCAGTTAACAGCGGCCATCAATAGTATGAGATTAAAGGTCTCATCCTTTGATTGATAGTTGTTGTTCAAATGTTCAAATGTTTGTTAAGCTTAAGGGACTTAACTGCGGGGTTATCAGTCCCTAAACTTACAAACTACTTATGAACTACTTACGAACTAGGACGGCACAAATATCCATGCCCGAGGGGGGATTCGAACCCCCGACCGTAGCGGCCGTGCAGACCGTGACTGGAGCGCCTCAGTCTCCTCGGCCACCGCGGCCGACCTTGATTGATAGCCATAGTGTAGTGAGCAAGGCGTTGGGCTATGACGCTAAAGGTCAGGGGTTCGGAACCCTCCACTACCTATATTTTTTTCCCTAAAAGGGTTTCAGACACTGTTATTCATTAATTTTTTATTATTTAGATTATTATTTTGGTCCAAAATGTTTGCGAAAACTTATAAAACTACAAATCTAAAGTGGGCCGTAAAACACGTCAGTGCGATTTTTTTCTATGCAAGGAACCATTCCGGGACTTTTCCTGGCGTGATTTAGGGAAATCACCGAAAACCTAAATCAGGATGGCTGGAGGCGGATTTGAATCGCCGTTTCTCGCACCACGCTCGGCATGAGTAGAAAGGTTGATACCTTAGGACAAAGAGTAATGTGAACACTGAGAACGATGACAAAGACTCCATTTATGACTAAAACCAATATCCCAACTGTATAGATATCTGCGAAGCATGGGTGAAAATGCAAACGGAAATATGACAACAAAAACAATCAGGCCATATCAAACGTAAGGTTTAAGTTACGCATACTCAGGTCTTATATTTCTGCGGTGATTCAATGCGCCTCCTGCCATCGCAATTTAGGTTTTCCATGTTTCCCCTACACTGATTCAGGCGGATGTCAGGATAGTTCCTTTCAAATGGCACGGCCAACTTTCAGCCCCATCCTTAGCAAAAATCAATCCCATTAGTGTGCTTCGCCTCTAATGACCGGACGTTAATCCCTAATTTTCATTGCTTCTTTTGGCATTGGTGTTAAATGTACTCGCCAGTATGGACATTCCGCAACCCGGCGTGATGCGTTGTGCTGCGGGATGCGTCACGCGCCTGCCTTTCGTCGTGTCAAAAATGTTCAAATGTTTGTATAGCTTATGGGACTTAACTACGGAGTCATCAGTCCCTAAACTTACAAACTACTTACGAACTAACTAGGACTAAGGACGGCACAAATATCCATGCCCGAGGGGGGATTCGAATCCCCGACCGTAGTGGGCGTGCAGACCGTGTCTGGTGCACCTCAGTCCCCTCGGCCACCGCGGCCGGCTCGTCGTGTCTCACACCAGACTTCATGATATCAGTCAGTCAGATCGGAACTAAACGTAATACAGTGTGCCCACGTTTAATCGAATTTCAAGGGACCCAAAAATAGCCAATTCGGTTTAACGAAGTTTGAATTAACGAGGTTTTTGTAAAAATATAAGCCTTTTGAGTTCATATTTTCTTTTCCAATACTCTAAGAATTTTCAGCTATCAGTCGATCTTTTTTTAAATTCTATATTGGAAAATCATGATTTCGGCCAGTAACTGGCCATTATCAATGCTAAAAAGTACAAGAGAAACACATTGTTACTATATGAGAATGTTACATAAGTACCACTTATGACATTATAACAGACATAACAATGTTCTAATTCATTATACATACCATACGTTTAACTGTAGATGTTATTAATGTGGAAAAACTCACACCGCGCCAAGTATGATAACTGGACATTTTTGTCGTTTCAAATCTACATACACACTATTTCACAAACGGAAGTGGGTGACGTCACAGTACATCATTTGGGCATGTGCTGCCCTGTACAGTATAACATGCCCAAATGATGTTCTATGCCGGCCGCGGTGGCCGAGGGAACTGAGGCGCTTCAGTCACGATCTGCACGGCCACTACGGTCGGGGGTTCGAATCCTCCCTCTGGCATGGATATTTGTGCCGTCCGTAGTTGTAGGTAGTTCATAAGTAGCTTGTAAGTTTAGGTACTGATGACCCCGTAGTTAAGTCCCTTAAGCTTAACAAACATTTGAACATTTTTGATGTTTTATGACGTCACCAACTTCCGTTTTTGAAATAGTGTGTATGTAGATTTGAAACGACAAAAATGTCCAGTTGTCATACTTGGCGTGGTGTGCGTTTTTCCACATTAATAACATCTACAGTTAAACACATGGTATGTATAATTAATTAGAACATTAAACTTCCAGGCAGATTAAAATTGTTTGCCGGAACCGGGACTCGAACCTGGGACCTTTGCCTTTCGCGGGCAAGCGCTCTTTGCAAAGTAGGACGCGAGGTACTGACGGAAGTTAAGTTGTGAGGCGGCATCGTCAGTCGTGTCGGGATAGCTCAGTCGGTACAGTAGTCTGCTTGCAGCAGCGGCGGTGTAAGGAGGTCGCGCGGTGCCTCGCTGCGGCAGCGGTTTGTTTACTTCCGCGTGGGGTAAGTCTGCTCGCTTACGCCGGCGTTTGCTGTAGTGTGTATTTGTGAAGATGAAAACGCAGTAATGGATAATATTAGTAGACGAGACACGTTGAAATTTACATTCGAACGAACATTTGCCCGACCAACGTCCTTTGAATTTGAAGATTGGCTCATAGAATCTGCTAAGATCCGACTCGAAGATATAATAGGATATCATATGTCGATTATCAATAGTGCCATGTATGTGAAACTGGCATCTGCCGAATTATGTGAAAACGTAGTGCAGGACACAGGTGGTTCATTGAAATTTAATCATAGAGACGGCAATATAGGTAATGTCACTGTTGATCATGTTGGTTTCGGAGTTAGAAATGTTCGGATTTTTGAGTTACCTTTCGAGATTCCAGCTGAAGCAATAAACTCGGTAATTGCTCCATATGGTAGAGTACTCAGCAATCTTGCCGAGAGATGGTCCAGCGCACATAAATTGTCTGTGTTGAATGGTGTTAGGCAACTGAAAGTTGAACTGTGCCGAGATATACCGTCATATATAAATGTATGCGGTTTTAGAGGCATTGTGATGTATGACGGTCAACCGAAAACCTGTGCAATTTGTAATTTACCAGGGCACGTTCGCGCTGACTGTATTAAACGACGAATTCTCCAGCTCCCAACCAGTGAAACAGTTGAGCCCCCGAATATGACTATCTTGCCAGCTACGTATGTAGCCGTCGCACGTGGTCAGCTGACAGAGCCATTGATTAGTGAGGTTCCTGTAGACAATATCCCACCTGACGACGTCGTGCAAGACATTGTAACTGAAATGGACATCCTGGAGAGCACGTCAGTACAGGCACCGCAGAAAGAAGCCGTTGTACAATCTCCTCCACAATCAGCGGAAGAGATACCGGTACGTAAAGGGGATACGGAAAAGCAGGAAACAGCTGACAACCGGACACCAGTAAGTGAGCCTGAGACCTTCGCGGAAGGGCAGATTAACTCTCCAGCAAAGTCACCACGAACCCACAAGAAACGACGACTGGCTCGCGAAGGGGCAGAAGAGAAGGCTGCTCCTTTACGAGCAAAGGCAAAAGAAGTGAAGGACAAAATATATGGAAAGTCACCAGATGGTTCAGCTAAACAGAAACAGTCAACCAAGCCCAGTAAGGAAACCGTAAATATGACGTCCGACAACATAACTTCGGAACGTGCATACCCAGTGCAGAACCAGGAACAACAAAACACTTTGCCTTCCAAATTTATCACTGGCGTCGATTGGACAGGGGAGGTAGACATGGAGGACGCTTCCGAGTATTCTGGAAACGCAGGACATGTTTTACCAACTTTTGCTGCGGTGCAGAATAAAAATAGCACGGAAGCAATGGACATACCGGAAGCGGAGAAAGAAGAGGACTCTGAGTTCTATTAACTGTAGGCAATTATAATCTCATAACCCACATGTGTGATCGTCAAGCCTATAAAATTGCAACGTTAAACATCAATAAGAGTCGCAGCTCCATTAGGCTCCGTCACATTCAAGATTTCCTGTATTCTGCCGATATTGATATTCTTTTGCTACAGGAGGTTGCAGACATTAAGTTAGAAGAAATTTTCGGATACAACGTCATAGCAAACCCAGGTCATGGTGCGGATTTGGGGACTGCTATCTTATTAAGAGAGGGAATTGTGGCGCAAAACATTGAAATGCTTGTCAACAATCGAGGGATCGCCGCAACCATCAATAACGTTCGAATTGTAAACATCTATGCCCCCTCAGGATCAAATAATAGGCGACGCAGAGTGGAGTTTTACACGGAAGAGATTCTTCCGCTACTTACATCAACGTATGAACAGCTTATCGTGGGGGGAGATTTTAAATGTGTTCTACACCCTAAAGATCAGACACCTAATTTTAACAAATCCGTGGAATTGGAACGGATAGTAAGGGATTTACTTTTAACAGACAGTTGAGAGCATAAGTATGAAGAAACGCCTGGTTTTACGTTTGTGACATCTCATTCGGCAAGTAGATTAGACAGGATATATGTATCAGACAACTTAAAACACCAAATTATACATTGCGAGGTCTGGCCAACTATTTTCACGGACCATTCTGCGTACATTTGTACTTTAAACATGCAGAAACAGGGAACGTACCGTAGTAAAGGGACATGGAAACTTAATGTCTCACATTTAAATGATCAAGGATGTAAGGATGCCTTCACACATGCGTGGAATGAAAGTCTCACCAAGTATAGGAATTATGATTCGGCAATCAAATGGTGGCTACAATGTGCTAAACCAAAATTAAGGAAAGCCATGCTACATTACTCAAGGGAGAAGAACTGGTGGCTTAAGCGAACTATGGAATTTCACTACTCAAGTCTAAGGGAACTATACAAACTGGATGCAACAGTAATCGAGAACTACGCCACAATTAAGAAAGTGCAAGCTAAATTACTGCTTCTTAAACGGAAACAGTTAGAAGGTTTGAAAGTCAGATCTCGAATCCAGGACTCGCTACACAATGAAGCGACGTCAATATACCATCTGGCACGTGAGAGTAAACGAGGACGACAGAAGATACTCACAGAACTAAAAACTAGAGACGGCAAAATCTTAACTCAACAGAAAGGTATTAGAAATGAGATTCAGACTGTCTACAAGGAGTTAATGTCTGAGAAAATGATTGATGACAACGCCTTGCAAGAAATGTTTAACAATTTAACGAACAGACTTACCCCTTCTGAAAATGATGAACTTCTAACACAAATAACAGAAGACGAGTTAGAAGATGTGGTGTTCCACAGTCCCAAGAACAAATCTCCTGGAAGTGATGGAATCCCGGTGGAGTTTTATCAAGCCTTTTGGTCGCAAATGAAGACACAACTGTTAGAGATATGTACAGAATTAATGAAACCGGATCTACAGGTTCCTCAAGAATTCAGTGAAGGACTTGTCGTCTTAGTCCCAAAGCGCGCAAACAGTAATGCTATCTCGAATCTGAGACCGATTACCCTGTTAAATAGCGATTATAAACTTTTTGCACGTATTCTTGCAAAAAGGATGAAAAATGTAATGAATACAGTTACTGGACCATATCAAACCAGTGTCGGGAGAGATAGATCCATATATCAAACATTAGTTGACTACCGCGATCTAATATCGGTGGCAGACGCATGCAAAATTAAATGTGCAATAGTAAGCTTGGATTTTGATAAAGCTTTCGATAGAGTTGAACCACCGATATTTGTTCAACGCCATGCGGTCGCTAGGTTTTCCCCTGAATTTCATCAGTGTAATAAAGAATCTATTACAAAATAGCATATCACGGGTGATTGTCAATGGAAGACCAGGTGACATAATCCCGGTAAAAAGCTCCGTAAGACAAGGGTGCCCCATGTCGGCGACACTTTTTGCGATCGCTATAGAACCACTGCTATCCACACTGAAGGCGCGTTTAAAAGGAATACAGATTCACGGTCAGAAATTAGCGTGTCGAGCTTATGCCGATGACGTTGGTTTCCTTGTCAACGACGCAAATGAGGTAGACACCGCACTTCAGATAATACGGATATATGAAAAAGCATCCGGCGCACTGTTAAATTGGCAAAAATCGGGCATCATGAACATAGGCAAAGGAATAGGCTTGCCCAATCATCGCAAGTTGACAGAGGTGTCCAAGTTGCAATGTCTTGGTGTCGATTTTCGTAAAACAATCCGACAAACCGTTGCCGCGAATTACAAACAGCTATTAGCTAAGATACGGGCGTGTGTACAACTGCACAGTGTCAGGAAACTAGATGAGCTGCAAAAAGTTGCGCTGGCGAATACATACATCACGGCCAAGGTGAACTACGTGGCTCAAGTCCTGCCGATACCTCATGACATAGCGCAAAGAATGCTGGCAGCTCTTGGACACTTCGTATGTCGAGCACATATTTTCAAAATCAAGTACGACACCCTGACTCTCCCTTTGCTACTAGGTGGCTTGAATCTTGTTGATATCCACAAGAAGGCGCAAGCACTCTACGTGTGCCAAACGTATAAACAATGGAAGATGTCAACCAACACTTTGACTAGTCACCTGTTGGAAGAAATTGCCCCACTAGACCTACGACCGCCAATCAATGTCAGTCATCTATCATACGCTTTGCAGCACTTGAGGGATTTTCTTATCGACTACAGTTACATACGAATGAGAATTCCTGAAATAAAAATGACAACAGTTAAGGAAATATACCAGGCACTATTGTTAAACAAACAAAGAAATTTGATAGAATGGAAATTTCCGAATAATGACTGGAAAGCAACATGGGAAAACATCCACAGTTCTGACTTACCTTCACAAGTAAAGGCAACGTGGTATATGACGGTTAACAGAAAAACTCCGATGATGTCCAGGCTACATAAAATTCTTATAAAAGACTATCCCATGTGCCCCACATGTAATTTAGTCGATAGCGATGAACACCGATTCGTCTGCAGTATCAATAAAGAAATATGGGAGTACACGAGGCAAAAGTTGGCGCAGGTCAGAAGAACTTCACCAAATATAATAACACCAGCCGATGGCCTCAACCCCGACACAATTCCATATCCAAAGACAAAACGAAATGCGGTAAACTGGATAATGGGTCATACCGTGTACTATATTTTTAGTACAGAACCAAAGACGAAGGAGGACTTCATACACTACCTGATAATGCAACACGACCAGATACGAAGAAAGAAGAAATACAAGGAGCGTTATGCCAACTTCCTGATTAAAACTATAATGTAACACATACAGCACACTCAATCGGAGAATGTTTAAGCAAGAAGAATACACATGGAAGATATTCTTTTATTTTGTTAACGTTCCAGATTTTCCCTTTTTACAACAACAAGAACACAATAGAAAAAAAATTAAGGGCCATACTGTTTGCCGACGAAGGCATTTATGTTAATATCGCATTCAGTTATGATGTTACAATTACATAATGTAGGTATATGTACAGGTATTATGTCTCTTTCAAAGAAGACCTATTTAGTTACTTAAAGTCAATTTCCGTGCCCGGAAAAAAATCATAAGTAGGGAAAAAAAAGTCGGTACAGTGCTTGCCCGTGAAAAGCAAAGGTCCCTAGTTCGAGTCCCGGTTCCGGCGCACAATTTTAATCTGCCAGGAAGTTTCATATCAGCGCACACTCCGCTGCAGAGTGAAAGTTTCATTCTGGAATTATAACATTGTTATGTCTGTTATAATGCCACAAGTGGAACTTATGTAACATTCTCATATAGTAACAATATGTTTCTCCTGTACTTTTTAGCAATGATAGTGGCCAGTTACTGGCCGAAATCATGATTTGCCAGCAAAGAATTTTAAAAAAGATCGACTGATAGCTGAAAATTCTCAGAGTATTGGAAACATATCACATTCGTGGAGTACAAATCATGGAAAGTAACTTTTTCTTTTATTATGGGCCTCAACGAACAACGGTGCTTTGTCATCATGACCTTGAACAGAAAATACTGTAACTAGACAGTAATATAACTGTATATCTGGTATTTGTTTAGTTGAGAAAGTGCAGTAAATATTTATATTGTCCCCATTTTTAAGCATTCAAAAGTGTGAGAATTCTTAAGCGATCAAACTGCCGACATCAGGGCTCCCTAGACTTACACAATATACCAGATAACTTATTCTGAGGTCAACACACACACCCATGTCCAAGGGGTGACTCGAACTTCCAACGGGAGTAGCCGCGCAGTCCGTGACATGCCACCTTAGACTATCCGGCTACGCCGCGTTGGCATCTTTTCTTATTTTGTTTATCGTTTTTCTTCATATCAAACAATAACATTCATATTATGTCTCCCATTGAGTTAGTACCTCATGTAATACAGCAAACAATAATCTTAACGAACACTTTCATACACTCAGATTTAATTAGAACTCCGTTTTATTTTCAGTTTTTATCCATTATACATTTTACTTCTTTATGTTAATTGGGTAGTAAAATAACATGCGATGGTCGCAGTACAGAGGATATAAAATGCAATATGGCAATGGGAAGAAAAGCATTTTTGTAAAAGAGAAATTTGCTAACATCGAATATTAATTTAAGTGTAAGGAAGTCTTTTCTGAAGGCATTTGTGTGGAGTGTTGCTTTGTACGGGAGTGAAACATGGACGATAAGCAGTGCGGACAGGAAGAGAATAGAGGTTTTTGAAATGTGGTGCTACAGAAGAAGGCTGAAGATTAGGTGGGTAGATCGCATAACTAATGAAGAGGTAGTGAACAGAATTGGCGAGAAAAGGAATTTTTGGCATACCCTGACTAAAAGAAGGGATCGCTTGGTAGGACACATTCTTAGACATCGAGGAATCGTAAATTTAGCATTGGAGGCAAGTGTGTGGGGTAAAAATCGCAGAGGGAGACCAAGAGACGCGTATAGTAAGCAGATTCAAGTGGATGTGGGTTGCTGTTCTTATGAGGAGATGAAAAGGCTTGTTCAGGATAGAGTGGGGTGGAGAGCTGCATCAAACCAGTCTCCGGACTGAAGACCGTAACAACAACATGTTAATTTGAATAAGAAAAAAGAAAAAAAGATCAATTGTTGTTTGCCGATCTGTTGGTCGTAATATTTTGGCAGTATCTGATGATACCAAATCGAGACCAGCGTGAAATCCAATGGAGACATCAGAAGTGGCAGCAAATCTTTGGAGAACAGCAACTTCAGCGCGAGTTGGCGGGGTCACGTCTTCATGTTCCTCTTCAGAAGATGGCTGTAAGTCATTATCATCTTCTTCTGCGTCATCAGCAGAAATGATGACTGCTTCTTCAGCAGAACAAATGTACTTGCATCCATTCTTCCATATTGACGGTAGAAGAGGGCACCAACAGGGTGTAAGCCTGTAGAAGAGCAGCATCAGAATTCAAAGGTGTATCCCGATCAGGAACAATTTCTGATGTTGGATCATTGGTTTCGTCTCCAGTTTCAGCTGCATTATAAGGTGCTGTCAATGCCTTCTCAAACCAGTTACTTATGGTGTCCGGTGTAGCTTCATCCCAAGCAGCAGCTATTTTGCGAATAACTTCTGGTACATTCCAATGTGGAGTTTTTGTTAATTTATTTATTTTTATTATTTTGTAGCTCGATTTCAGTGATGGCAGTCTTAACAAGTCGCCGTCTGTAATGACTTTTTATTGAGGCGATTATCCCTTAATCCAATGGAAACCTCTTACTCTTCTTACATATTTACTTGGCGTCTGTGCTTGAATTGCTCTGAAGAGATTGAAGTGTGGATTTTCTGTGTCATTCATGATTTTGAACAAAGATGCATTGTGTGCAGATAGTACCGGTAAACATACTTCAATACTAGATAAGGAAGGCGTACTATATCCACACTTGGATCTGGTGAATACTGTCAAGCACAACTACATAACAGTACAGAATCTAACTGAAAATAGCAAGCAGACTGAATTTTGGAGGCGAAGCAACAAGAAAAGACTTTAATTATTTTGACAAATAACGATGTGAACAGACTAGGATTCTTACTACCAAACTTCACTTGAAAATGTAGTTCATTGTGAAGAGAGAATACTAAGTGAACTGTTACACGTTTACACAAACATATTTCTGAATATTTATGTGAAGAAAATTAATGGGAATTTTGCCAATATTAACAAGATGAGGTAACTACAATTTTTAAGCTAAGAAACACTGTGAATGTAATTGCAGCTGCATTATGAATTTTTTTATAATATACCGGTACGTCGTTTCGTTAAGTGTGAGAAGTCCTATACAGGGAGAAACATGTCAAAGAAACTTCGCTATGAGATTAGCTCCTATGCTGATCTACTGGTTTTGCGTGTGTGATTGTGTGCATGATGTTAATGAGATTGCTTGAAAATATTTTCTTCAGTACAACATCTGTCACAGTATACAGAAGAACAGAATATCATATGCTGAACTCTTATCACTTAGGTCACTGCTAATAGGCTGCGGTAATGATTAATGAAAATATAGTAGGTAAAAAATACGCAATTTATTTGAAATAATAGCACTCAAAACATTTTGCTTTTTACACATTTGTAATAATTATCCTTTTATACATGAAACCTATGGAGCTCAGTTGAACACATGCTGCCGCGAGTGGCTTAAGCACTCATTATAATATGTAATTCAGTAAATCCCTTGACAAAGCATACACTTAAATGTTTGACACTGTAGCGCAAAAGCGGCTTCTAATGAAATTACGTGCTTATGGAATATCTCCCCAATTCTGGGACTGGATTCACGATTTCCTATCAGAAAGGACACAGTTCGTTGTAATTGACGGTACGTCATCGAGTAAAACAGAAGTGATATCTGGCGTTCCACAGGAAAGCGTAATAGGTCCCCTACTCTTCCTTGTGTTTATAAACGATTTAGGAGACAATACGAATAGCTTCCTTAGACTGTTCGCGGATGATTCTGTCGTTTATCGGTTAGTGAAGTCAAAACAGGATCAAAAACACCTGCAAAGCGATTTAGACAAAATTTCTACATGGTGTGAAGTAATACACATGACCACTAAAAGCCGGCCGAGGTGGCCGAGGTGACTGAGGCGCTACAGTCACGGTCAGCACGGCCACTACGGTCGGGAGTTCGAATCCCCCCTCGGGCATGGATATTTGTGCCGTCCTAGTTTGTAAGTAGTTCATAAGTAGTTTGTAAGTTTAGGGACTGATGACCCCGTAGTTAAGTCCCATAAGATTTACAAACATTTGAACATTTTTGACCACTAAAAGAAATCCGCTGAACTTCAGTTACACGATAAATCAGTAAAACCTTAAGGTCGTAAATTCTACCAAATACCTAGTACTTACAATTACGAACAACTTAGACTGGAGAGAACACTTAGAAAATATTGTGGGGAAGGCGAACCAAAGATTACGTTTCATTGGCAGAACGCTTTGGGTCCTCTCCTGGAGTATTGTGGGACACTCACCAGGTGGGACTGACGGAAGATATTGAGAAGGTTCAGAGAAGGGCAGCTCGTTTTGTTTTATCACGTTACCGGGGGAAAAGCGCCACGGAAATGTTGCACGAATTGGGGTGGAAATCATTAAAAGAAAGACGTTATGCATTGCGGCGTCATCTGTTTGCGAAGTTTCGATCACCGACTTTTACTTCTGAATGTGAAAATACGAGGCGCGCCCAGAAAGTAAGTTCTGTTTGGTTATATAAAACGAACGGGTACAGATACAGAAAAATATATTGATTGTAAAAAAATCTACAACTGTTAAAATACTTTTCTACATAGCTTCCGAAATTTTGTAGGCAGTTGTCATAGCATAGCACAAGGTCTTTTTCATAGAATGTTGTATTCGACCATGTTGTAATATGTTCTTTCAGCTCGTCATCATCGTTGAAGTGTTGTCCACCAAGGACATATTTTAGGTGTAAGAAGAGCATTACTGTCAAAAGATTTTGTTTCACGATAATGCCTGACCTCACACACCGAATATGACCAAACAATTCTTACGGAAATTTCAATGGGACCTGTTTCATCATTCTCCATACAGCTCGGACCTCTATCCTAGCGACTTTCATCTCTTCTTACACCTAAAATCTGTCCTTGGTGGTCAACACTTCAACGATGATAAAGAGCTGTTACCACCTGGTTGAATACACAACCTTCTGTGATGGATGCATGAATAAATTTGTGGCACGCTAAGGCAAGTGCCTACAAAATTTCCGCAGTTATGTGGAAAAGTAGTTTAAGAGTTGTAGAATTTTGTACAATAAAAATTTCTTCTGTATCTATGTACAATTTCATTTTATTACCAAACGGAACTTACTTTATGGACGCGCCTCGTATTTCGCTAGCACCCACCTACGTAAGGAGACCTGACATGCAAAAAAAAAAAAAAAAAAAAAAAAAAAAAAAAAAAAAAAAAAAAAAAAAAAAAAAAAAAATAGAAATCGGATCGAAAAAGGAACGATTTAGGTGTTCTTTATTCCCGTGCGCTATTAGAGAATGGAACGGTAGAGAAAAGTTATCAAAGAGTTTAATGAACCCTCTGCCAGGCAATTAAATGTGATTTTCAGAGTATGTTTGTAGATGTAGCCCAAGACTAAGAGACGTCTTGCCACACTTCCTAATTACATATTATGATGGTACTTCTGCAACAGACTACGGCTGTAATTGTAATTATGTTCTACTATACGTGCCTTGTGTGATCCTTGCTAGCTAGGCGTCTAACATTCCCACTGCACACCTTTCGCTGATCTTCGCTTCTCCGTGTAAGACGTCTTGCCACACATCCTAATGACATATTATGATGGTACTTCTGCAACAGACTACGGCTATAATTGTAATTGCGTTCTACTATACGTCCCTTGTGATCCTTGCTAGCTAGGCGTCTAACATTCCTGCTGCACACCTTTCGCTGATCTTCGTCTCTCCGTGTAAGGAGCGCGCCGTTCCCGGCACAGGGCGTGGAGCTTTTGTATGACACGTGCCCGTGAAGATGCTGACCACCAAGACACGGTTTTTATCGTTCTGGAAGCGGCAGCCGGCCAACGTCCTGGCCTGAAGCGTTGCCTCGGCGGCAGCCGCAGGTGTGGCAGAGTGCCAACGAATCCCAGCAAACTTTACTTGGACGATACCTTTCGTAACCTCGGGCTTTCTGAGTGTTTGATCTGCTGTTCGGTTTTCACTGTTTTCCCTTTTATCTCACCTTGTGTGTGTGTGTCGCCCAGTGCTATCGGGATTGTAAGAAGAATATTTACATTATTTCAATTGTTGTTTCAGAGGGAAAAACGTTCGTTGGAGCGTACTGATTTCTTTTCCTGAGGGCACCGCTTTTGTGAAAGATGTGTTCACGTTTGCTTGCGGGATTGATACTTTGGCGGATACATTTTGATGTATTCTTTAACCTGTGCTTGTGGGCGTTGGTACTTTGGAGCCCGTGTTTTTTTACGCTTTCGTGACATGTTTCAGTAGGGCGTCTGAATTCTGCAAGTAGCTGTGTGTACGTCACCAGTTGTCTTGGCAGAGGTGGAGCCTACCAGTTTCGAAGCGATTCCATCAAGGTAAGTTATGTGATTAGTTTCATTCTTTTTGTACATAGCTGCTCACTTCTTTGTGAGCCTGTATTGTTATCAGTGAAGCCATTTATATGAAACTTCCTGGCAGATTAAAATTGTGTGCCGGAACCGGGACTCGAACCTGGGACCTTTTCGAGGGACCAGGTTCGAGTCCCGGTTCTGGCACACAATTTTAATCTGCCAGGAAGTTTCATATCAGCGCACACTCCGCTGCAGAGTGAAAGTTTCATTCTGGAAACATCCCTTAGGCTGTGGCTAAGGCGTGTCTCCACCATATCCTTTCTTCCAGGAGTGCTAGTCTTGCATGGTTCGCAGGAGAGCTTCTGTGAAGTTTGGAAAGTAGGAGGCGAGGTACTGGCGGAAGTGAAGTTGTGAGGCGGCATCGTGAGTCCTGTCGGGATATCACAGTCGGTAGTGCGCTTGCCCGGGAAGGCAAAGGTCCCAGCTTCGAGTCCCGGTTCCGGCACACAACTTTAATCTGCTAGGAAGATTCAACCAGAGCTTAATTCATCAAGAGACGTAACCGAATTTCACCGCAGAGGAACAGTGGGATTTACATTAATGTGATTGCACTGCTCACGATTCGAGTACGTTTTGCTCGATATTTAGCAAGTTGAGTCCCCTATCACACACGTCATTACTTCATCTGATGATGGAAATGTGGTCGTTTCCCGGAATATTTTACCCTTGGCACACAGATATCCGGCAGTTTACCCGTGAATTATTTCTACCTAAGGTGCACCGAGAGAATGTGAACAGTATCAAGAACATAATTTCGTGAGACTTCTAACGGGAAATTTCAGAATTAAATACACCAGTATAGAGTGATGACTGGTGGTTGATGCAAGTGTCAAATTCTAATATGTTAGTGTTACATGTTGATAGTTCATCCCTAAATGTCATTTGCAAGTAGCCGCTTTCGATCGTTGTTGGCATCCATAACTTTTCTTTAAAATAACAAGAGCATATGTAACTCTGCAAAGTGAAAGTTTCATTCTGGAAACATCCCCTAGGCTGTGGCTAAGCCATGTCTCCACCATATCCTTTCTTCCAGGAGTGCTAGTCTTGCATGGTTCGCAGGAGAGCTTCTGTGAAGTTTGGAAAGTAGGAGGCGAGGTACTGGCGGAAGTGAAGTTGTGAGGCGGCATCGTGAGTCCTGTCGGGATATCACAGTCGGTAGTGCGCTTGCCCGCGAAAGGCAAAGGTCTCAGGTTCGAGTCCCGGTTCCGGCCCACAATTTTAATCTGTCAGGAAGTTTCTTATGGGACTTAACTACGGGGTCATCAGTCCCTAAACTTACAAACTACTTATGGACTAGCTAATACTAATGACGGCACAAGGCACCTCGTCTGAGACCAAATTAACATTGTCGAAATGCATCGAGGCCAAGTAAGTTAGCGGTAGCCACGGCGTTGACAAAAAAAAAAAAAAAAAAAAAAAAAAAAAGTGATGTTCTAGGCAGACTGATTTGTTGCTGACCGGCGCCCTGAATTGGCAAAGGAGCAATTTCTTGATGATTATATGTGAGTCACGAATAACAAGTCTAAGAGACGTAAAGTGAATATTTGGGTGTTTTTACCGGCACCCCAGCGCTAAAGTAAAAGCTGTAGAGTCATTCAAAGAAAGTCTACGCTTAGGTATCCCAGCCATGCAATATTAGTCGGGGAAGACTTCAACCTTAAGAGTATAGATTGGGATTTCTCTAGTTTCATTTGAGGTGGTACAGACAAGCAGTCATGGAGCTACGTTTGGACAGTTTTTCCAAAAACTGTCTTGAGCCTTTAAATCGGCAACCCACACGCAATGGAAATATTTTAGACCTTATGGTGACAAAAGTTAATAAAACAGTCAAGAAGTCTAGGAGCCTGTTTTCTTAGAAAGAGCCGATAAGCACTTAGAAAATGAATGGACATCGTTTAATTACGGTACAATGGATATAGCGGAATTGTGGACTACATTTACATGCATTGTAAATAAAGGGTTAGAGAAAAATGTGTCTGTAAAGTCGATTAAGGATGCATAAGATCCACCATGGTATAATAATAATGTTAGAAAGCTACTGAGAAAGCAAAGACTCTTGCACTTCGGTTCAGAAAAGAACACTCAAATTATGACAAGCAAAAGTTAGTACAGATTCGTGCGTCTAAAAACAGATCGATGCGCGAAGCGTACAATAATTACCACAGCGAAAGATCTTTCCGAGAACCCGGAAAATTTCTAGTCCTAAGTAAAATCGATAACCGGGTCAAAGCGCACTATCTACTCACTCGTTGATCATTCCGGGGCTGTAACAGAAGAAAGCAAACGGAAAGCTGAACTTCTAAATTTAACCTTTAAGAAGTCTTTCACGTGAAGGACCGCACAAATGTACCATCATTTGATCAAATATTAAATCCCAAATGGAGGACATAGTAATAGGTATTTCCGATGTAGAGAAGCAGCTGAGAGAGCTAAATAAAAAAATGTCTCCTGGTCCGGATGGAATACCAGTTCAGTTTTACAAAGAGTATTCTGCGGCATTAGCCCCTTACTTAACTTGCATTTCTCGCGAATCTTTAATTCAGCGCAAAGTTCGTAGTGACTGTAAAAAGCGCAGGTGACTCCCGGTTATAAGAAAGGTAAAAAAACTGACCCACATAATTACAGGCGAATATCATTGACATCATTTTCCTGTAGAATTTTGGAGAATATTCTCAGTTCGAATACAGTAAATTTCCTTCAGACGGTAAAATTTCTTTCTGTGAATCAGCATGGATTTAGGAAACATCGTTCGTGTGAAACTCAGGTTGCCCTTTCCTCACATGACATCTTGCGAGCCATGGATGAAGGGCAACAGGCGGATTGTGTTTTTCTCGATTTCAAAAAGGCGTTTGACGCGGTGCCACACTGCAGACTGCTAACGAAGATACGAGCTTATGGAATAGGTTCACAGATTTGTGACTGGCCGGAAGACTTCCTAAGTAATAGAACGCAATACGTTGTTCTCGACGGCGAGTGATCATCAGAGACGAGTGCCCCAGGGGCGTGTGATATGACCGCTATTATTTTCTATCTATATAAATGATCTGATGGACAGAGTAAGTAGTAATTTGCGGCTGTTTGCTGATGATGCTGTGGGGTATAGGTGGGTGTCGTCTTTAATTCACTGTAATAGCATACAGCATAACTTAGACAAAGTTTCTAGTTGTATTGGAGAATGACAGCTAGGTATAAATGTAGAAAAATGTAAGGTGATGGGCATGAGTAGGAAAAACAATCCCAGAGTGTTCGAATACAGGATTAGTAGTGAGTTTCTTGATGCAGTCGAGTCGTTCAAATATCTAGGCGTAATGTTGCAGAGAGATATGAAATGGAACGGATATGTAAGGACAGTTGTGAGTAAGGCGGACAGCCGACTTCGGTTTAGTGGGAGAATTTCGGGAAGATGTACTTCATCTGTAAATGACACTGCATATAAAACACTTGTACGACCACGGCTTGAATGTTGCTCAAGTGTTTGGGACCCACAACAGATTAGTTTAAAGGAAGACATAGAAGCAGTTCAGAGGCGAGCAGCTACTTACATTACTATTACGTTCGACCAGTGTGCGAGTGTCACGGAATTGCTCCGAGAACTCAAACGGGGATCGCTGGAGAAAAGATGACGTTCTTTTCGATAAATTATGTTGAGGAAATTTAGAGGACCGGAATTTGAAGCTGAGTGTAGTACTATCTGCCTGCCGCCTACTTATATTTAGCGTAATGAGCACAAAGGCAAGATAAGAGGAATTGGGGCTCGTGCGGAGACATATAGGCATTCTTTTGGCCCACTTTAGGTTACGGTAGTAACACTGAATGTGGGCCTTTGCGATCGTCTTTTGACAGCTCGAAATTTAAATGAAAACAGCGGCTTAACTATTCATCTGACACGAAAATTGAATAACCTAATTTGTAGAGGAGAAAATTCTCTACAACTTTGCTCTCTTATGTTTTTTTCATATCTCGTAGCGTTTCAAACATATTTGCAAAACTAACAGCGATTTTGGGATGCATGTATGTCTGCCTGTCTGTCCGTCTGTCTGTCTGTCCGTAACGTGTTCCCTGTTTTGAAGTCGAACCGTTCAACCGATCAACACCAAATTTTACAGACATGATTGTAGATTGCCAGAGACCAGAAGCTCCCTTTTTCAAATTTTTCGGACAAAAAATACGGTAGTAAAACCGAAAAAAGGCCTTAGTAATATAATTGTAATTGCAAACGAACCGTTTATCTGACACGAAAATTGAATATCCTGATTGGTAGAGGAGAAAATTCTCTACAACTTATCTCCCTTATGTTTTTTCATATCTCGTATCTTTTGAGACATATTTGCAAAAATAACGGAGATTTGACACCCTCCAATGAATTAACGAAAACCAGCCGTTCGGAGATGTCACGTGACGTTCTACGCGTATTTGATATTTTTCTTATTGTAACTTACACGTTGTCATTTCAAAGCAACGGCACACTGAGGAATTAACAAAAACACATCGTTCTTCGTACGATAAATGATAATCTAATGTCTAGAAATGCCATATTAACATCAGTTAACAACGGCCATCAATAGTATGAATTAAAGAACTTCGCTTTTGATTTATAGCCGTAGCGTAGTGGGCAAGATGCTGGACTGTGACGTGAAATGTCGGTGGTTCGAAACCCGCCACTTCCTAAATTATTTTTCCTAAAAGTGTTTCAGACACTCATATTAATTAATTTGTTATTATTTAGATTATTATTTTGGTGCAAAATGTTTGCAAAAACTTATAAAAACAACAATTATAAAGTTGCCGTAAAACACGTCAGTGCGATTTTTTTCCTAGTTCTGTTTGGGAGTGGAATAGGAAAGGAAATGCCTAATAGTGGTACAGTACACCCTCCGCCACGCACTTTACGGTGGATTTCGGAGAATATATGTAGATGTAGAGTAGGCGCTTAGGAGACTCGATCAGCTTTGGTGCGCTGATGGCTGCGTATGAGGCATAATTTATAAACGAGGCTACCGCCCCATTGTCCGCTTGTAGGCGTTGCGGATGTCCCGAGATGTGGACATCCATAAAAAGCTTAGTTGCCGCAGGTTGTTGCACCTGGTTGATTTCCATCGGAGCAAGGTCCCGTGAACGCTGTGGCTGTTGGTGCTGTAATCTGTCGCTAAACATTGAAAAAACACACTATATGCAGTTTAGGACTTGTAAAAGGTTTCCTGCCAGTATATGCCTAGAGTATGACAACAAGGAAATAGAAGAAGTTGAAAGTGTAAAATTCTTAGGATTACAGCTGGATAATAAATTTAACTTGGAGGAGCATACCACGGAACTGCTGAAGCGCCTAAACAAGTCCCTGTTTGCTATGCGAATGTTGTCTGATATAGGAGATATAAAAATAAAAACGCTAGCATATTATGCATACTTTCACTCCATAATTTCATACGGGATTATTTTCTGGGGCAACTCATCAGGCCATGCAAAAGTTTTCAGAGCACAAAAACGTGCGTTAAGAATTATTTGTGGTGTCAACTCAAGAACCTCATGTAGAGGGCTATTTAAGTAACTGGGGATACTTACTACTGCTTCCAAATACATTTATTCTCTAATGAAATTTGTCGTTAAAAATAAATCTTTTTTTCAAACCAATAGCTCAGTCCATGGGATCAATACTAGAAACAAGAACAATTTGCATAAAGATTTAAAGTCACTTACTTTGGCTCAGAAAGGTGTCCAATATTCAGCGGTACACATTTTCAATAACATGCCAGTAGCCATAAAAAATTTAACTGCCGGTTGCGGTGGCCGAGGAGACTAAGGCGCTCCAGTCACGGTCTGCACGGCCACTACGGTCGGGGGTTCAAATACCCCCTCGGGCATGGATATTTGTGCCGTCCTAGTTCGTAAGTAGTTCATAAGTAGTTTGTAAGTTTAGGGACTGATGACCCCGTAGTTAAGTCCCATAGACTTTACAAACATTTGAACGTTTTTTGAAAAAAATTAACTCACAATAAAGTACAGTTTGAAAAGAGTGTAAAGGATTTTTTGGTGGCCAACTCCTTCTACTCCATTGATGAATTTCTTACCAGAAGTGATTGATTGTAACTTATTGTATATAATATTCACAAATATGAATACTGTGTTCAGTTTGACTTCAGTACAAGTTTTGTGCAGTAATGTAATTGCTAAGATTATTAATATGCACCTAGTAAATTAGTAAGTAGTAATAATTTTTTGTGTCCTTTAAAATGTAAATATTTTTAAGGTAATTGTTTTTCCTGACCAATTCCACATCCACAAGGGCAATTACATTTGGGGTGTGTGGAAGGTACATTAACACATATGCACTCTTTTTGTAAGTATGTATTGTGTATTTTGTTCTGACATGTTCTACATCCAAGAGGATTCCCTCAATTCGTATCTAGTGGTACGAAAAGTACATCTAATCTAATCTAATCTGGATGCCGTTGCCCGACAAACAGATTCGAGAAGACATGACTTACCGCAGACTGCGCAGGCTGACCATCTTCCATGTCGTTTTTGGGAAAGCAAGCCGGGCAGGAATGCTGGCGCAGAGGTTGACGCCGTGATCGCGGTCGAGGTGGCTTCCAAACCCAGGGATGGGACGCAGGTGACGAGGCAGGCCTGGAGGGCCAGTTGCGATGACCGCGCCGTGGAGCGCTGCGGCGCTGCCGATCACGGATGGCTGCGACCTCTGTTACTGAGACGACCGTAGGAGCTTTCCTGGGATCATTTGAGGGCGGCGACGTCGGGCCGAGACTCCAAGCGGCGGTCTTCTGCTGCTGCTGCGACTTCCAACTTGAAGGCCAAGTCTATCACTTTGTCTTACAAGGGAACATCATCAACTCGACCTCATATTTTCTTCGGTATCATTATAATCATCATTAGAGACTGTTTATGCCTTTCCGCGTTCAGTCTGGAGCATAGTACCTCTAATAAAATTCCTCCGTGATCCCCTATTCAATGCTAACATTGATGCCTCGTCTGATGTTATGCCTTTTATTTCAAAATCATTCTTCGCCGAATCTAAGTACTTTCTTCTTGGCCTACCTCGACTGCTCTTTCCCTCCGCTGCCGAGATCATGAGTCTCTTAGGTAACCTTGCTTCTTCCATGCGTGTAACATGACCACACCATCTCAGTCTGTTCGCTCTAACTGCTTCATCTATGGTGTTCATTCCCAGTTTTTCTTTGATTTCCTCATCATGGACACCCTCCTGCCATTGTTCCCATCTATTAGTAACTGCAATCATTCTTGTCACTTTCATATCTGTAACCTCTACTTTATGAATAAGGTAACCTGTATCCACCCAACTTTCACTTCCATACAACAAAGTTGGTTGAAAGATAGCGCGGTGCACTGCTGACTTAGTCTTGGTACTTACTTCCTTCTTGCAGAAGAGAGTAGATCTCGGTTGAGCACTCTCTGCATTAGCTTTGCTGCACCTCGATTCCAGTTCTTTCACATCCTGTGAGAAAATACATCCTAGGTACTTGAAACTGTGTACCTGTTCTAACTTTGTTCCTCCTATTTGACACTCAAACTGTTTAAATCTCTTTCCCACAGATATAACTATCGTTTCGGAGATGCTGATCTTCATATCATAATCCTTTCACCTCTGATCGAGCTCTGAAATATTAGTTTGCAACCTTTCAATTGAATCGGCCATTACAACTAAATCATCCGCATATGCGAGACTGCTTATTTTGTTTTCACCTATTTTAATCCTGCACTGCCAGTCTACTGTTTTCAGCATATGATCCATGAATAGTATGAACAACAGTGGTGACAGGTTACAGCCTTGTCTTACCCCTCAAACTACCCTGAACCATGAGCTTAATTTACCATCTACTCTAACTGCTGCCTGACAGTCTACGTAAAGCCCTTTAATTGCCTGCAAAAGTTTGCCTCCTATACCATAATCTTGTAAAACTGACAGTAGCTTCCTTCTAGGAATACGGTCATAAGCCTTTTCTAGATCTATGAAACATAGATATAATTCCCTGTTCCACTCATAGCACTTTTCCATTACCTGCCGTAAGCTAAAGATCTGGTCCTTGAGAAAAAAACACATGAGCTAGATATCAATCCCAGAAATCGATATCACTTGAAAATTTTGGCCATTATTCAGATAGTACGCAGTCACGGCCTCCTCAAAGTACAGCTTTTAAAGATCCGCGCGCTCGGGTTGTTCCTCACTCGGCCCGATTCTCTGTAGCTAGTAAGAGGTTTGTGGTCGCGATGTCAATTAACCCATAGGTTTTCGTGCGTCACCTCCAGGAGCGGTATGGAATGATGACCAATCTGCAACGTTTAAATTTCAAAGAATTAGAGCTCTTTAAAGTCGTCACCGGTAAGAATAATCATTTGCAGTAAAAAGAAAATACGTGGCGCTTTCTTTGTGCTTTTCCTTATATCTTTCAACTGCGTTGCAGATATCATAGACAACTGCACTGATGAAGACGTGCTGGATATAAATAAAAATAGCTGGTTGACGTTCGTTGGAGATTTACGATGACGTCGACAATAACGACGCTGACATTTCATCACAGTCAGATTCATCGAGCAATTTCAATGCGCCAACGGAGCTTGGGCGTGGAATTCAGGTCATCAGTAACTGTTTGATGATTTTAAATCGTTGAATACCACTTTACCCGTCTCCGTAAAATAAGAATATATGCAGTGAACAGTTTGCGTTTTTTACAGCGCATCACAACTGCAGTGGAAACAAATGAGACGGTTTTTCAACAAGCAGTGTAATGTAATTTAATTTTCAATACTTCTTATGAACATCATTTTGTTATATGTAAAGCTGACACTATTGAAGTGGAGTAAACGTGAAAGAATTACAGTACATATGTTTCATTTTCACCTCCACTTCCCTAGCTCTTCAAATTTATTTCGGGGGACTCGCTGTTGTCCCTACATTGCACAGTACTTCGCGTTCGGGCATTAAGCTGCCGCAGTGAAGCGGGCCGAGTGAGGAACAACCCGAGCGCGCGAATGTTAAAAAGCTGTACTTTAAGGTGGCCGTAACTGCGTTCTATATGAATAATGGCCCAAATTTTCACGTGGTATCGATTTCTGGAGTTGATATCTACTCGTGTATTTTTTTCTCGAGAATATAAGAGGTCGAGTTGATGATTTTCTCAGCCGCGGTGAAGTAGCCGAGCAGTCTAAGGCGCCTCACTGCGGAACCCGCGGTTGCTCGCCGTCGGAGGTTCGAGTCCTCCCTGGGGCATGGGTGTGTGTGTGTGTGTGTGTGTGTGTGTGTGTGTGTGTTGTTCTTAGGTTAGTTTACCTTAGTTAAAGTAGTTTGTAAGCTACGGACTGATGACCACGCAGTTTGGTCCGATAGATGTACAAACATTTGAACATTTGATTTTGATGAAGTTCTCTTGTAAGGTGGGATCATCCAGCTTCAACACATCTTGGCGAAAGACGGCATCCGGTATGGCTCGGATTAGATGATCGCGCACCATCTCATCAGCATATGATTCCTTCGCCTGTACCGTGATAAACTGACATTTTCGGCTAAGTCCTAGAAGGTGTGTCGCCCACTGGAGGTATGTCTGGCCTTGCTTCTTTCGACACTGGTGAAATTCAACTCGTTCCTCCTGGACGACAAATCTGCGTCGGTAGTATACCGTCAGCACTTCACAGATTTGGGAGAATGTAAGCGTATCCGTTCCTTTGGCAGGAGTTTGGTGAGGAGAACATGAAACCGAGAATGGTTCCAAGGCAAAGAAATAAGCTCGCCCTCAAAACATATCCTGGGAGACTTGGTGAATCTGGAAGTTTTGACGGATCCGACGTTCACAAGTATACCAGGCTTCCTATTCTTCATTAAACTCTGGGAACACTAGCAGCGGCGACGAGCAGCCGGCAGAATTTCTGCACTAAACTGCCTGGGACTGTTGCATCAATTGTTGTTGCATGGTATCACACAAACGAAGAAATGCTGAAAAAGGTATGACAGCAGAAGCACGACTCACATCTACGTCTAGAATGAGCGCACTACAGTTCAACACTGTACTCGTCGCTACTTGTGCTGTGATCTTGAACAATGCAAAATTTATTTTTCCCGACAGCTACAATGAGTAGCACACCGCACTACATTAGAGCCGCGGCGGAGTGTCCCAGACCATTGACGCGCTATGTTCCGATGCGCGAGGCCGTTCCCCGTCATGGTTTCGATACCCCCCTATGGCATGGATGTTTGTGCTGTCTTTAGTATAAGTTAGTTCGTAAGTAGTTTATAAGTTTAGTGGCTGATGACCCCACAGTTAAGTCCCATAAGCTTAACAAATATTTCTGAACTAATTAGAACACAAACTTCTTCTGCTTCTAGACAGGACGAGTAAACCACCAATACTCGAGGTCTGATGATCAGGACGCACTTTTACAGTCCAGTCAAAGTCCCAGGTCGACTTTCCAGTCCGGAGCGACGTACCGGCGTGTACGTTTCTAGATTGTGGTCATCATCAGCATCATCTTCTTCTTCTTCTTCTTCTTCTTCTTCGTCGTCTTCCTTTCTTCTCGGAGAGAGAACTGCACACATCCGCAGGCATGAGAGTGCTCTTTTTGGTTCTAATTCTGGGTCGGGGTTGTATAGCCAGCCCACGTCGATCTGGAAACTTCTCTCTGCAACTGGCGACCTCTGGAAAACAAAGTTACTAGTTACGGAGTGTTGTTGTTTTTGTGCCTGCTATGTAATTTTTACCTCCTCGATCGATACTGTCGGCCTCAGTGTCTGCCGGTATAGATTATGCAGTCCCGTTCTTCTTCGTTGTTTCGCTGGTTGCCTATAGCCAACCTGGCAGGCGAAAATGTTCAAATGTTTGTAAATCTATCGGACCAAACTGCGTGGCCATCAGTCCCTAAGCTTACAAACTACTTATGAACTAACTTATACTAAAAAAAAAAAACATCCATGCCCGAGGGAGGATTCGAACCTCCCACACGAGAGGCCGTGCGATCCACAACGTGGCAATCCAGACCGCTCAGCAAGTCCCGCGCGACTAACACGCGACCTGAGACAGCAAATAGTGAAGCTTCGTGAGACAGTGTTTCAGTTTGGCGACACAGTTGCAAACGGCGCACCAAAGCCAGATTTTCCTAACTGGAAATGGAAATCAACTAAATTGAAAGCAATGTCCTTGAAGGTAGATTCATTAGGTACAGGGAAATTATTTTGCGTAGATGTCGACGTAGCTTTACCTACAGGCACACTATGATTGGTGCAACAATTAGGAGAAAATGAAGAGTTAGCACACTGTTTTTCATGGAGGACTATAGTCCATGTTGTAAGTATAAATGGAGTGACGAAAGTACTCGTACACTTCGATAATTTCGGAACAGAGGTTGAAAACTTATGAAAAGGAATCTTGGTAACAAATGCAAATGCCTCTCAGGAAGAAGATTGCGATTAGTGTGACGTTAATAATAGTAAGAGTCCAGCCGCCTACAAAATTGTATTGCCCCAAAAAATATCACATTTTAAGGGAAACGATTGGAAACCGGGAGAAGCTATGATACACGAGTTTCAGGATATGTTTAATCCACAGGGACCACTACCAACAACAGATTTAACGCAACACATAAATGCAATAGGAAATAATCCTCCACTCTATAGGAAACTTTACACACTTCCATGAGATTCACAGCCTTTACTTGAATTTATAGAGGAACAATTAGAATATGGTAACATAAAATATTCTAATTGTTCCTGTAACATAAAATCCACCCCCATGAACCACAGACATTGCCGAGGTGGGGTGGCTTGCGTGCCTCAATGATACAGATAGCTGTACCGTAGGTGCAACCACAGCGGAGGGGTATCTGTGGAGAGGCCAGACAAACGTGTGGTTCCTGAAGAGGGGCAGCAGCCTTTTCAGTAGTTACAGGGGCAACAGTCTGGATGATTGACTGAGCTGGCCTTGTAACATTAGCTCATGTGGCTTTGCCACACAGCTACTGCGAACGGCTGAAAGCAAGGGGAAACTACAGCCGTTACTTTTCCCGAGGACATGCAGCTCTACTGTATGAACATATGATGATGGCATCCTCTCGGGTAAAATATTCCGGAGGTAAAATAGTCCCCCATTCGGATCTCCGGGCGGGGACTACTCAGGAGGACGTTTTCATCAGGAAAGACAATACTGGCATTCTACGGATCGGAGCATGGAATGTTAGATCCCTTAATCGGGTAGGAAAATTAGAAAATTTAAAAAGGGAAATGGATAGGTTGAGGTTAGATATAGTGGGGATTAGTGAAGTTCGGTGGCAGGATGAACAGGATTTCTGGTCAGGTGAGTACAGGATTATAAATACAAAATCAGTTGGGGGTATCACAGGAGTAGGACTGATAATGAATAAGAAAATAGGAATGCGGGTAAACTACTATGAGCAGCACAGTGATCGCATTATCATTGTCAAGATAGATACGAAGCCAACACCGACAACAGTAGTACAGGTTTATATGCCAACTAGCTCTGCTGATGATGAGGAGATCGAAGAAATATATGAGGAGCTAAAGGAAATTATTCAGACAGTTAAGGGAGAGGAAAACTTAATTGTGATGGGAGACTGGAATTCGGTTGTAGGAAAAGGAAGAGAAGGAAAAATAGTAGGTGAATATGGACTGGGCAGGAGGAATGAAAGAGGAAGTAGCCTGGTAGAATTTTGCACTGAACATGATTTAATCGTAACAAACACCTGGTTTAAGAATCACAAAAGAAGGTTGTATACATGGAAGAGACCAGGAGACACCGGAAGGTATCAGATAGATTTTATAATGGTAAGACATAGATTCCGGAACCAGGTTATAAACTGCAAGACGTACCCAGGGGCAGATGTAGACTCTGACCATAACTTGTTAGTCATGAACTGTAGGCTGAAACTGAAAAAATTGCAGAAACGTAGGAAAATACAGAGATGGGACTTAGATAAATTGAAGGAAAGTGAAGTTCTGGAGAATTTCAGAGGGAGATTTAGGCAACAATTGACAGAAACAGGGGGAAATAAAACAGTAGAAGAGGAATGGGTAGCACTGAGAGATGAAATAGTGAAGGCAGCAGAGGACAAAATAGGTAGAAAGGCAAGACCTACAAAAAATCCTTGGATATCACAGGAAATACTAGATTTAATCGATGAAAGGAGAAAATATAAAAATGCAGTAAATGAAACAGGCAAAATGGAGTACAGACGATTAAAAAATGAGATTGACAGGAAGTGCAAAATGGCTAAGCAGGAGTGGCTAGAAGCCAAATGCAAATCTGTAGAAGAATGTATAAGAAGGGGAAAAGTAGATACCGCCTACAGGAAAATAAAAGAGACATTTGGGACAAGAAAAGCAACTCTACGAATATCAAGAACTCAGATGGGAAGCCGGTTCTCAGCAAAGAAGGGAAAGCTGAAAGGTGGAAAGAGTACATAGAGCAGCTCTACAAAGGAAATGAACTTACAGACAATGTGGTAGGAAGGGAAGAGGACGTAGATCAAGATGAAATAGGAGATGCTATACTGAGAGATGAATTTGATAGAGCCTTGAAAGACCTAGGTCGGAACAAGGCCCCAGGAGTAGATGACATACCCTCAGAGCTACTAAAGTCTCTGGGAGAGCCAGCCACGACAAGACTATTTGAACTGGTGTGTAGGATTTATGAGACAGGCGAAATACCCTCAGACTTTAAGAAAAACGTAATAATCCCCATTCCAAAGAAATCAGGCGCAGACAGGTGTGAAAATTACAGAACCATTAGTTTGATAAGTCATGGTTGCAAAATTTTAACACGAATTATCTACAGGAGAATGGAAAAGCTGGTAGAAGCTGACCTTGGGGAAGATCAGTTTGGATTCAGGAGGAACGTAGGAACCAGGGAGGCAATACTCACTTTACGTCTTATCTTAGAAGATAGATTAAGGAAAGGCAAACCTACATTTTTAGCTTTTGTAGATTTGGAGAAAGCATTTGACAATGTTGACTGGAATACACTGTTTCAAATTCTGAAGTCAGCAGGGGTAAAATATAGGGAAAGGAGAGTTATTTATAACTTGTACAAAAGCCAGACCGCAGTTATTAGAGTCGAAGGGCATGAAAGGGAAGCATCAGTTGGGAAGGGAGTAAGACAGGATTGTAGCCTTTCTCCGATGTTATTCAATTTGTACATCGAGCAGGCGGTGAAGGAAAGCTGATGACATTGTAATTCTGTCAGAGACAGCAAAGGACCTGGAAGAGCAGTTGAATGGAATGGACAGTGTGTTGAAGAGAGCGTATAAAATGAACATTAATAAGAGCAAAACAAAAATAATGGAATGCGGTCTTAGAAAATCGGGCGATGCTGAAGGAATTAGATTAGGTAACGAAACAATGAAGGTGGTAGATGAGTTTTGTTACTTGGGTAGTAAAATAGCATGTGATGGTCGCAGTACAGAGGATATAAAATGCAGAATGGCAATGGGAAGAAAAGCATTTTTGAAAAAGAGAAATTTGCTAACATCGAACATTAATTTAAGTGTAAGGAAGTCTTTTCTGAAGGCATTTGTGTGGAGTGTTGCCTTGTACGGGAGTGAAACATGGACGATAAGCAGTGCGGACAGGAAGAGAATAGAGGCTTTTGAAATGTGGTGCTACAGAAGAAGGCTGAAGATTAGGTGGGTAGATCGCATAACCAATGAAGAAGTACTGAACAGAATTGGTGAGAAAAGGAATTTTTGGCATACCCTGGCTAAAAGGAGGGATCGCTTGGTAGGACACATTCTTAGACATCGAGGAATCGTAAATTTAGCATTGGAGGGAAGTGTGTGGGGTAAAAATCGCAGAGGGAGACCAAGAGACGCGTATAGTAAGCAGATTCAAGTGGATGTGGGTTGCCGTTCTTATGAGGAGATGAAAAGGCTTGCTCAGAATAGAGTAGGGTGGAGAGCTGCATCAAACCAGTCTCCGGACTGAAGACCATAACAACAACAACAACAACATAAAATATTCTGATTCACCATATAGTGCAAGTATTGTTATTGTACCTACGAAATCCATTAACAGTAGCAAACATTGTAGATTATGTTGTGGCTTTAGGCATTTAAATCGTAAAACAGTTTCGGATGTATAACTCATTCTAAATATCACAGCCATTATTGACAATCTTGGTAACAGTAAATACTTTTCTACAATTAATTTAAGACGTGGTTATCATCAACTGAAATTGCATTCTCACAAAACTGCATTCTCACAAAACGTCATTCTCTACCCACAGGCCGGCCGTGGTGCCGAGGTGACTGAGGCGCTCCAGTCACGGTCTGCACGGCCACTACGGTCGGGGGTTCGAATCCCCCTGTAAGTATAGGGACTGATGACCCCGTAGTTAAGTCCTATAAACTATACAAACATTTGAACATTTTCTACCCACAGAGGTCATTGCCAATTTATAAGGATGCCTTTCGGATTAAAAATGCCCTGCAAGATTATTGGACAGTGTCTTCCGAGGATTAAAAACTCAGGAATATTGTGAGTTTGTCGATGACATCATTGTATTTTCAAGAGACGTTAAGGAACATGCAATCCATTTGCACAAAGTTTTCCAGACACTCCGGAATGCTAAATCAACATTAAGTTTGATGCCGCAGCGAAGCGGCCGAGCACATTGAGGCGCTATGGTACGATGTACAAGGCCATTCCCGTCGGGGGTTCGAATTCCTGGTCAGGTATGGATGTTTGTGACGTCTTTAGTGTAACATAGTTCATAAGTAGTTTGTAAGTTTAAGCACTGATGACCGCACATTTGAACTTTTTTTAAATATTAAATTTGGAAAAGTGTAATACTGTATTAAGAGAAGTAACATATTTACGTCATGTTGTAGAATCAAAACTGATCCATGGCAAATAATTGCAGTTGTGGATTTTCCAACATCACAATATCTTAAAGAAGTTCAAACAGTTTTAGGCCTTGCAAATTACTGATGTAAATTTATAAAATACTTCGTTGAAATAGTTTGAACTCTTACACAATTATTGAAAAAAGGTTCAAAATTTCAGTCGTCACAAGAGTGTAATTCAACATTCAAAATATTAAAACACGAACTTACGTATAGTCTCATATTAGCATCTCCCGATTACAATGAGGAATTGAATCTTGTCGTGCAACACAAGTGGATACTCTAGAGGTGTTGTTATGAGTCAAAATAACGATGAGCACAACATCCAATAGCATTATGGTTCTATACAACTGAATACAGCAGAAAAAGTTATTCTACAACACAAAAATAATTACTGTGCGTGTCAAGGCCCTAGAGTGCCTTGGTCATAACTCACCATGGTCATAACTCACCATGGTTGAAATGGTTACTTCGTTAAAAGATCCATCACGTCGTTTGACACATTAGTCACTATGCCTATCTGATTTGGACTTAGAAGTCATTTATAAACTCTCATTGTCTTAGTAGGAAAGTAGCGCTATTACAAGTAGTAGGAAAGGATGCGGAACAATGATAAAAAGGACAAGCTTCAGGCACAGATTAAAAAGATACGCAACACAATGGCAGTTTTGTATACAAGTTAGAGTTCTGTGTCGAACAACTACACTCGATCCCACAATCATGGTTCTTAAATTCCTCCAACAGGAAATAAAGCAGGAAATAGACGTCCATATTATTTCAGGATAAAGTGATCAGAGAACTACCGAAAGACGCGTTGCTGAGTGGTTTCTGAGGGAAACAAGAAAGCAGTATGTGCGTAACTGCATATCACGCCTGCAGCAAACAGATATTTGGCGACAGATTACAGACACTCACTGAAGATTCATCTCCTTTTCGGGTCATCAGGCTCAACCTGTTTGTAGCTCTTCATAAGACCCCAGCTGGTAATAGATACGTCATATCAATTATCGATCATTTTTCAAGATATCTAACAATGGTCGCTCTCCCTGATCAACAGGCGAACACCGTTGCACAGGATTTGGTTAATAACTGGATTCTTAGATTTGGGATACCAGAAGCAATTATAATGGTCCAAGGACGGAAATTTGTGGCTGACGTCATGAAACTACATTTCCATCTTCTGAAAATACGTAATTCACTTACCACTTCATTCCACCCGCAGACTAACGTGCGGACAGAAAGAGCCCACAGTACGACAGGCAATGTGGTCAGCTATTACAGCAACGAGCAACGCAACTGGAAACAATACTCACGTAATTGGTATCATGTTACAACGCAGAAAGGCGGTAGGAATAACCCGCTAAACTACAGGCCTATTTCATTGGCGTCAATTTCCAGCAGGGTTTTCGAACATATCCCGTATTCAAATATTATCAATTATCTCGAACAAAACGATCTATTGACCCAAGGTCAAAACGGGTTTAGAAAATATCGTTCATGAGAAACACAACAAGCTCTTTACTCACACGAAGTAATGAGTGCTATCGACAAGAGTTCTCAAATCGATTCCGTATTTCTTGATTTCTAGAAGGCTTTTGACACCGTACCTCACAAACGGCTTTTAATCAAATTGCGTGGTTATGGTATATCACTCCTAATTTGCGTCTGGATAGGTGGTTTCCTGTCAGAGAGGACACAGTTTGTAGTAACCGATGATAAAGCATCGACTAAAACAGAGGTGATATCGGGCGTTCCACAGGGTAGTATTATTGGTCCTTTGCTGTTCCTTAAGCGATTTGGGAGAAAATCAAAGTAGCTCTCTTAGGTTGTTTGCAGATGACGACGTCATTTACTGCCTAGTAAAATCATCTGAAGATCAAAACCAACTGTAGAACGATCTGAATAAGATATCAGTATGGTGTAAACATTGGCAATTGACTCTAAATAATAAGTCGTCCACATGAGTACGAAAAGATATCCGTTAAACTTTGTTTACAAGATAAATCAATCAAAGGTGAAGGCCGTAAACTCCACAAAATACCTGGGAATTACTATTACTTCAGACTTAAACTGGAAAGAACACGTAGATAATTTTGTGGGAACGGCGAACCAGAGACTGCGTTTTATTGGCAGAAACCATAAAAGATGCAACATAACTACTAAAGTAACTGCATACACTACGCTTGTCCGTTCTTTTTTGGAGTATTGCTGCCCAGTGTGGGATCCTTATCAGGTGGGTTTGACGGAGGACATCGAAAGAGTCCAAAGAAGAGCAGCTCGTTTTGTATTGTCACGATACAGGGGAGACAGCATTACGGAAATGTCGATTACTATATGTATGTAAACATCTTTGGCAGAGCTGTTGTTAATTACGCAAAATATAAAACTTTTCTTTAATTTAACGTTTTAGCGTAACAATCTGCATAAAATCTGGCAGCTAGAAGACGTATCCAACTATGAATTACGTGAATATTTCAATACACTGTATACAACAGTTACGCCAGATATCAGCATATAACGTCCAAACATCGTAGACATATGTTATAAGGGAAATGTATAACAAAACTTTTATGTATATTTTCGTATTATTTCATTTGTAATTAATTAATGTAGTTCTTATATAGGCAGGCGCTTGATAATGACAAAATCATGAAACAGCTGTAGCGCTATTGAATAAAATATAAGCAGAGATCTGGAACTTTCATTACAATGTGTACAATGTGTTCGGAATTTTCGGTAAAGTGTCTTTTCCTGATTTTAAACTCGTGATAAAGTTACGTTAAACTCCTAAAATCAGCACTTGAAAGTGATTAACTATAGATTTATTAGCAAACCGATTAGTGTTAGTTACCAGAACTATGGCCCTATCTGACAACTTCACAAAAAATTAATCACCTTTGCTTCTTTACAATCTCCTTTCGGAGAGCTGCACACACGCCAAATAACTGAAAATAACTTCCAGTACGTGTAATGCGCGCGAGTAATTGTACACGTCTCGTTGTAATTTTGATTAGTGATTTACTATAATAATCAATGTCACGTGGTTTGCAGGTAGGTGCTAAACAACTACTGGTCTTAATATTTCTCTGATTAAATTTCTTTTTGGAAAAAATGTAAAATTACGTAAGTCACACTTGGAAAAATTACTTTGCTTTCATAAACTTGAAACAAATCATCAGTCATAAAAGTTTGATTTTTTTGGCGGTCAGGCCGCGGTGGCCGAGCGTTCTGCGGCGCGTCAGTCACAGTCTGCACGGCCACTACGCTCTGGGGTTCGAATCCCCCCTCGGGCATGGATGTTTGTATCCTCTTTAGTATAAGGTAGTTCATAAGTAGTTTGTCAGTTTAGGGACTGATGACCCCGTAGTTAAGTCCTATAAGTTCTACAAACATTTGAATTTATTGGCGGTGGAAAGAATTGTTGAAATCAGACACTACTGTGTTCACTGAATGTCTGTGCATTAATTCTGTGATTTTTTATTTTAAATAAATAATTATCTTTGAATATTGTTTTGTCAAGATAGGTGATCATCAAAGTCCTAAAAGAATTAATTGCCGTTCGTTATCTGAAGTCGAAACAATGGCGTCTGCCATTCAAAGTTCATGTGCAATTAAATAATTAAGTTCAGTCAATTTTTAACTTTTGTGATAAAGTTTTCACTTCAAAATATTATTTCCAAACAAAACACTGATCTATCCAAGTACTATCAATAGGCTGCGTTACTCAGTTCACGAATGAGGATGGTATTCATTATTAAAACGGTGGCATAATAGCACATTTTGTATTTTGCAAACTAAAGTCAGTGTACACTTTTACAATACATTACATCCGTTGAAAGGAGAACGTAAATAATTTTAACTTAATTTTACCTGTCATTCGGCCTTGAGAATATTTTGTTATAGAAACGTAAGCTGTAATTCTGTAGAAAACAAATATGTATAATGTTTTCAATCATTTTATTAATCGATATAACAGGCTGACGTCATTTGTCTATCTCTGCTATAAACCAAAGACTGTATGTTTTATCTTTGGAGTGTGTCTTTCACTCGCAGTTGTTGCGTCAAGTGAATCGTTGAATGAATGTCGTAGAGTACAGTCGATGAGTAGAAGTCGTTGTGGAACTGTCGAGTAAGACTGTTGGTGTGTAAGACTCGTAGTAAAAGTCGGAAAGTTTAAGGCTTTAGCTGCTTACAAGAGTTGCAGCCAAGTCTGCAGACTGTAATTTTTGTCAGGAAGCTGATGTTAATAAATACTGTCACAAATAAGGTAAAACTTGTACATTTCTATTATTATGAATGGTAGCTTGTACTTTAAGTATTGTATCTGGTGTTTGTCTCTTGCTAATGAATACAGTCAAGTGCAGCTTGAAATTTTCATTTAACGCAGAGTCATTTTACCAGTTCCTCTTACCTTTCACCAATTTGAAAGCTAATTTGCAATCAAATCTGATCATTGAGATCATTGTTTCTTGTGATAGTGTTGTAGAAGAATAGTGTTGTAGAAGAATAGTGTTATTAACTTTACAATGTTAGTTGGAACAATTCAGTGTAGGCATTTTTGACATGATCAGTTTGTCTATCAATGAGAATAGGAAGTAGTTTCTTCGTAAGTTCAGTGAAGTTCTTAGCTAGATATTTTCTCAATGTTAATGAAAGTTCACATTATTATGACACTTAATGTTAGTAACAGTTAAAGTGATTTGTCTGAGGAGAAGAGAAACAGTTAGATCACGTAATTAGAAAAGAAATACCGGGTGATCAAAAAGTCAGTATAAATTTGAAAACTTAACTCAATAATGTAGAAAGAGACACACATGCATGGAATGACATGGGGTTTTATTAGAACAAAATAATAATAATAATAATATATAGGTAGACGCGTGAAAGATCTTTTGCGCGCGTCGTTTGGTGATGCTCGTGTGCTCAGTCGGCACTTTCGTCACTTTGGCCTCCCAGGTCCCCAGACCTCAGCCAGTGCGATTATTGGCTTTGTGGTTACCTGAAGTCGCAAGTGTATGGTGATGGACCGACATTTCTAGGGATGCTGAAAGACAACATCCGACGCCAATGCCTCACAATAACTCCAGACATGCTTTACAGTGCTGTTCACAACATTATTCCTCGACTATAGCTATTGTTGCGGAATGATGGTGAACATATTGAGCATGTCCCCCACGGTGGAGTAGCCGAGCGGTGTAAGGCGCCTCGCTGCCGAGCGCGCGGCTGCTCGCCGTCAGAGGTTCGAGTCCTCCCTGGGGCATGGGTGTGTATATTGTCCTTAGGTTAGTTTACCTTAGTTTAAGTAGTCTGTAAGCTACGGAATGATGACCATGCAGTTTGGTCCGATAGATTTACGAACATTTGAACATTTTTGAGCATTTGCTGTAAAGAACATTATCTTTGCTTTGTCTTAATTTGTTATGCTTTTTAATGATTTTCTGATCAGATGAAGCGCCATTTGTCGGACATTTTTGAACCTTTTTTAAAAATTTTGGTTCTAATAAAACCCCATGTCATTCCAAGCATGTGTGTCAATTTTTACCTCCTTATCTACATTATTCCGTGATTTATTAAGTTTTCAGATTTATACTGACTTTTTGACCACCCGGTATTTGCAGTGTTTGATTTTTGAAAACATTACCAGATTTGAAGTACATTTTTATATTATTAATCCTAAATGCCTTTATTTGAAATCATATTTATTGAAGTGACAAAAATATTACAGTAATAGCACACTGGTTTGTTGGCTCTCGCAGTCAAATTGTGCATGTGAAGTCTGGTGTCTAGTCTATGGTACACGCTAGCAAATCTAAACATTTCATTTGCCCCATTGTTTCTCACGCACGATACTAATGTGTAGAAAAGTAGCGAGTTTAATTACAGTAGATTTATTAACTACTATACAATTTAAAGTGTTGTCCGTTGCACATAAAACAAAACCACATACACGTAAGATTTCTGCATTCCATGTCAGTTTTAATTTATTCTAACAGGGAAGTGGGTGGTACTAAGTATCATTCCTTAGGCAAGTTATTTTATAGCCAAAGACACAACAGAAAATGTATTTGTGTATTTTATCGGACACCGTCGTTTAACCCGAACAGTGACACGATTGTTCCGACACACACACACACACACACACACACACACACATACACACACATTAGTTTACAATAACCACTTTTAACGTTACAAAAATTAACAAACATATAAAGTTACTACTTATCTTATCTGAAAATCCAAAAATCCAACGATGCCAGTTAGCTTTACATAGGGTTTACAAAATTAGTTTACAATACATCATCTCAAATATGTTTTTCAGAATGCAACATCTCCACAGTTACAGCAGATACATGCTCCTACTCCACATTCCACAGTTCATAAGCAGTACAGTTTCTTGCGACGCGAATCGGGTTTTCGTTCTGCGCGACCGTTTGCGTACGCGACAATGCCAACTCGTTCCGCACGATACGACGAAAACGTTTTTTGCGTACGAAATACTGCCAGGAGTAGATTACACACTGTATTTACTTGACTATCACACTTTGTTTTACCTTAATAACTTGTTTTTAGAATACTGATTTTGAAATGAATATTAGCATTCTGCGACCCAAGAGACGTGCGTGTGATGGTTGTCCCAGCGCGCTTCGTACTCTCCTTAGTTGCACGTGCAACTACCCATGCCCTACAGTCACTTGTTTTATACAACATTGTCTCTGTCTGACTTAAGCAATTCCAAGCTATTCTCGGTTTCCCATTTCTTAATACTATTCTTTAGACGTAATAAAATAAAAATAAAAAAAAACATGAACAGACATAACAAGCAAAAATACACTGACAAAAGAAAAATACGAAACATTACATCTACATCTACATAGACACTCTGCAAGTCACATTCAAGTGCCTGGCAGAGGGTTCCTTAACCACTTTCATAACTTTTCTCTACCGTTCCATTCTCTAATAGCGCGCGTGAAGAAAGAACACCTAAATCGTTCCGTTTTCGATCTGATTTCTCTTATTTTATTGGGATGGTCATGTCTCCCTAAGTAGGTGGGTGGTAGCAAAATATTTTCACATTCAGAAGTAAAAGTCGGTTATTGAAATTTCGCAAACAGATCACTCCGCAATGAATAACGTCTTTCTTTTAATGATCTCCTCCCCAATTCGTTCAACATTTCCGTGACGATCCCCCCCCCCCCCCCCGTAACGTGATAAAACAAAACGAGCTGCCCTTTTCTTAACCTTCTCAATATCTCCATCAGCCCCACCTGGTGAGGGTCCCACACAGGGCAACAGTACTCCAGGAGAGGACCCACAAGTGTGATGTAGGCAGTCTCTTTGGTGGAGCAGGTGCATCTTCGAAGCGTTCTGCCAATGAAACGTAATGTTTGGTTCGCCTTTCCCACAATATTTTCTGTGTGTTCTCTCCAGTCTAAGTTGTTTGTAATTGTAACTTCTAGGTGTTTAGTAGAATTTACGACCTTAAGATTTGACTGATTTATCGCGTATTTGAAGTTCAGTGGATTTCTTTTAGTGGTCATGTGTATTAGTTCACACTTTTCTTTATTTAGTGTAATTTGCGAATTTTAGCACCATGTAGAAATTTTGTCTAAATCGCTTTGCAGTTGCTTTTGATCCTCTGTTAACTTCACTAACCGATAAACGACAGCATCATCCGCGAACAGTCTAAGGGAGCTATTCAGATTGTCTCCTAAATCCTTTATAAACACAAGGAAGAGTAGGGGACCTATAACGCTTCCCTGGGGAACGCCAGATATCACATCTGTTTTAGTCGATAACTTACCGTCAACATATACATAACACAGAACATATGACAATAAAATATAGTGATTTCATAGAGTACATACACGTAACAAAGATACATAACCTAAGAAGTTAAATTTAATAGCAAATAAACAATGGGTGCTCAGTGTAAGTGACACCTTATGTTCCTGAGGAGTGTGACATGCTTGGTTCACCGAACGAAAGGTCAGTCTTCTTTCCAAAAGCTTCATAACGCGAGCAGGAAAATGAAATAAATCTGAGAAGAAGAAAGAGTTGTGACATCAGTGTGCTGTCATGCAGCGGTTCAGTCAGAAATTCGTTCGTTCTGTTGATGGTCAGTCAGTGATTGATTTGGGCAGTCACTCAGTCGCCGTGGTTCGAACCCGTCCGGCGTGACAGGAGGAGTTTGAAGACAAGAAGAAAGGCGTCGTTTGGAAATAAGATTGCAGGGCGAGTTGCTTGGACCCGGGTGGCTGGTAAGGACGAAAGGATGCGCCGTCATCTTAGACGTCACCTGTGATCTAGAAGACGGAGGTCCAACAGTCGAGCACGCGGAGTCTGCAGGTCGCCGGTTCGACTCCGGGTCTCCTGGCAATCCACGTCGCGCGGTCCCGCCAGTCTAAATGTGTCACGGGGCTATTCGTAACGCATTAGGATGAAATGAAATGTTGAAATGTTTGTACAGCTCATGGGACTTACCGCTACGGGGTCATCTGTCCCTAAACTTACAAACTACTTATGAACTAGCTAATACTATGTACGGGACAAACATCCATGCCCGAAGGGGTATTCGAACCCCCGACCGTAGTGGCCGTGCAGACTGTGACTGACGCGCCTCAGAGCGTTCGGACACCGCGGCCGGCATTTGGGATTAAAAGCAAATGGAAACCACACTCGAGGTATTACTGCAACGATTATATCGAGCTGGTGGCCGCGGCGGCTACATTATAATCGGCGATCTCTCGCCCAACCCGAAGCTACTGGCGAGCTGCAGAAACGACGCTCGGCTGCTCCGGTAGCGAAACAGGCGCCAGTGCCGGCTGTCTCCCGCGTTACTGCCACGCAACAAAACGCAGTTACAAGTCGCCCAGAAACACTGATCGCCCGGTAAAACACCAAGAGAATATCACTGCCCGTTAAACGTTATTGAATAAGGTCCGTTAGTAAACGAGAAGATGCTTTTTGACATCCAGTTAAATGTGATCGTTAAGTGCATTGCGTTTGTCATTGCACATACACCTCTCGTTTGCCAACCCGGAGAAAACGAGAAGGTGCGATATACTTCGACTATGTTGGCAATTGAAACAAATGAAAGTGCCGTCTAAATAAATAGCTGATCGCCATTTCTGTCTATCACAAAGGAGGTTAGCAGACAGTTGTTATTTGGCGCTATGGCAAACAAACGTTTCATATCAGCGAACACTCCGCTGCAGAGTGAAAGCTTCATTCTGGCTAAGCCATGTCTCCACCATATCCTTTCTTCCATGAGTGCTAGTCTTGCATGGTTCGCAGGAGCGCTTCCGTGAAGTTTGGAAAGTAGGAGGCGGGGTACTGGCGGAAGTAAAGTGAGGCGACATCGTGAGTCGTGTCGGGATAGCACAGACGGTAGTGCGCTTGCCCGCGAAAGGCAAAGGTCCCAGGTTCGAGTCCCGGTTCCGGCACAAAATTTTAATCTGCCAGGAAGTTTCAAGTTTCAAACGTGAAAGAAGTTCGAATTTTACAAGAAGTTAGTGCGAGAGTCTTGTGTCATTAATAGAGAAATATAAGGACACATTGGAATTTTAAAAACCGACGGAAGGAAACGGAAGCGACATTGTGGCAAATGAATTCAATGCTGTCAATGGAACACGCAGGAAAGCAAAAGTGCTTAGAGCCTAGTATGATAACATACTGTTAAGTGCGTAGTACCTTAGTGCAAGCAATAACTTGCACATAGGCGAAAGTGCACTGTTCCTGTACATCGGAGGAATAAATCACATTTTAGGCCTTACACTAGGTGTAAGAAGCATAAGTAAATACTGAATTAATAAGCTTGCAGATATAAATAATGTATTCTGTTACGACTGATAACTTACAACATTGACAAACCGGCCCTAAATGATTTTAGTGTTTAGAAAAATGCGGAGGTTCCTGTAAATTTTGTTTCCGTAACTTCTTTGCCAACGTACTACTTTTAAAAATATTCCCATCGTTAAACCTGTCCATCAATACTGATGAACTTGTAGTTTACATCGAGAGTGGCCATTACCACTAAAGAATTTGTGTGTGAGTAGTTTAAGAATGATGAACCATTGGTTGCTGGCTTCGTAACCACAATATGCTTTCCGTCGATAGCTTTGATACAGTGTGGAAACTACTATCGCTGTTCGAAACATTCTCAACTGTTTTCCACATCTGTGCTGTGAGTTACGGTAAATATAGTGGTTGCATGGCGTTCCACATCGCTTGTGAGACTGTATTAACAATATCTGACGCAATTCCATCGCCCATACTGTAACTGTAGGTAATACTTTTGTAACTCTCTCCTGTGGCTAAATACCTGTGGGAAAATTTTTATTTAAGGAAAATGCATGCTATGCGCTATAGATGTTCTGTCATCATTGTCACATACAATATTAAATTTACATAATAAGTGCACAGACTACAGACAGAAAACTAATAAGGTTAGGGGAAGGTAAGGGCATTGAAATTACATAAACTTACAACAATTTGCTGACTATGACGCAGACTATTATTGGGCATTACATCCTTCGGAAAATATGTCATATATTGATTTTACTGTTGGAATTGTTGAGAGGCTGTGTGAGCCACAGAGACGCACTCCAGGCTGAGAAACAAAGACCATTGCAGATAACAGGCTAAAACAGACACGTATATCTTACGGGATGTAGGCACTAAAGAAATCTCCTTGCGAACTGCTGATGGTGCCCTCAGTCATCGTCCCAGGGTGAAGATGGGCGTAACTTCATATAGCGTCTAGACGCTGTTGTAAGACGTTACATTAGTACTTGGTGGCCAAGAGGCACGTTTTAATGTACGTAGCAAAGTCGATACCAGTCACTTGGCAACAGCAACGTCAGTGGTTTCACGAGGCTAGAGTGAGAGGATAACGAAGAAAAACTGCAAGTTAGCAGCTCCCCTGAGGCGTGGCCTAAGGCGGAGCCTAAGGCGTGGCCAAGTGACGTAAAACATTGTTGTTGTTGCCCATATTGGGTAGCGTCGTGACGTTTTACTTTCAGCTGAACAATGTTGCTACCAAGTATGGATTTTGTTAGTGCACAAACAAGCCACCTCCCCACCAAGGGAATGGCAGAAGGGACGGGGCTGAAACGTGGTTCGCTAGAGGACTCAGAGAGAGGGCAAGCCACAATTTAGATTGGTTGAACCAAGCAGCGGCCAATAGAAAATGGTTAACTGTCGGAAAGTAGAGAAAAGAAGTGCGCCCACACCGGCCGTTAAAACCCCCGGTTTTTGGATAAGGAGGGGAGTTCTCAGTCAGACGAGTCGGGCGCCAGCCCGTGACTATCGCCGTCAGCCTCGGGGCGCTCCACGACAGTCTGTTTCTCGCGGGGAGTGCATCTGTCTAGGGAATGCTGCTAGGGAACGTAATTACTGGCTTCTGTTGTGGCAAACGATTTATATTTCTCGTTTTTTAAAATAACTAACCCCAGTGTACTAGACTTAGTATGGGATGCAATAAATTCAATGCAAGGTGCCTAGGAGTTCCATAAAGTTCCTAAACAAGTATCGTATCGAGTCCCGAAATCCGCATCTCTAGTAGATGCCTGTACTGTCTCTCTGAAATCACTCTTTCCGCTCGGGATATGCAGACTGACCTTGCTATCTCTTCCCTCTTTCCTATGTAAGACACGACAAATATAGATTTTCTCATCAGCTCGTGGAATTGATTATGGTCTAAATGGAAGTAGTTCGTGAACTGTTTATCAGAAAACTCTTATGTCAAAGCGAATTAGCCATGGTTGCTTCTCTTGTTTATGTAACTGCTTTTCCATTCTTATTTCTCCCGTTATGAAGCGTTATATAATAATATCAGCATGTCCATTTCCTCTTCAGAAACCGACGCTGCACTGAGGTTCATGAGTGCACCCATAGATGTACAAGGAAACACTGTGCACTGGTTCAGCAAGCAAGGACTGTGCGACAGTGGCTAAAAACTGTCTCCCAATATGCGCAGACGCTGTGTCACAAAGTGTTTCCTTCGCTATGCTGCCCTACCCTGCCCTGCATCAGCTGTGTCCCAATGTGCACGCGAGTAGGAGGCGAGTCGCTTGACAGCCGGCGTGTCAGCTGCAGAGAGCCGAAGCACTCGCTCGCGCTCTCCCGTCTATAAGCTCTCATTTGACCCCGTGTAACGGAAACCGCCCAGCTCACTGCAGCCAGCTCGCAGTCTCCCGTGTAAAAGGGCCACGCCGCAAGCCAACAGATGGGTGGACTGATTGATGCCTCTAGAAGAGCTGTACCAATTCTTATGGCACACGTTTGTTGCTCGTGTCTGACTCGGTGTTGTTCTTTATCACTGATCGCATTTGCTAGTTTCAGTGACAAACTAATCTTTCACAGAAGGGGAAATTTTAGGAATAAGTATTATTAGCTTTTAATTGTTTTAATTATTTAAAACCGAAAAGATTATAACCACTACCACAGAAAGTACGAGGTACATCAAGAAAGTAAGTTCCGTTTGGTTGTATAAAACAAACGTGTACAGATACAGACAAAATATTTCTGTACAAAAATCTACAACTGTTTTTTTGTGTCCCAGCTCGTCGGTTGTCGTAGATGTCGGTGGCCGAGCAGAGAGAGACCGACACAGGAATAAAGGATGCACGCTTGTGCAGGTACGGAGGTGACCAGCCAGTGGAACAGCAGAAACTAGAACACTAGGCTAAATTAGAACAAGATATATATTTCGTGGAGTCTTGGTAATACTTAACTTTTATATAGTTCTTGACTGCAGAATGCTGATACATAGATTAGACAGAGGCCTGCCTACTGATGAGTCCTAGTACCTATCCGATAGCCAAGTCTTAACTGGTGCCTATCTGATTCCCAAGTCTTAACTGGTTCCTATCTCAGTCCCAAGTGGCCGATGCAGCTATCGTGGCCACGAGCGGAGTTTTGTGTCCCAGCCTCGTCGCCGCTTTTGTGTCTCGTTTCCGTCGTAGGTGTCGGTGGCCGAGTAGACAGACCGACACGGGAATAAAGGACGCACGCTTGTGCAGGTACGGAGGTGAGCAACCAGTGGGACAGCAGAAACTAGGAACACTAGAGTAAATTAGAACGAGATATATATTTCACAGAGACTTAGTAATACTTAACTTTTACATAGCTCAGTACTGCAGAATGCTGATACATAGTTGAGCTAGAGGCCTGCCTAGTGCCTATCCGATAGCCAAGTCTTCACTGGTGCCTATCTGATTCCGAAGTGTTAACTGGTTCCTATCTCAGTCCCAAGTGAACGATGTCGTTCCGTGGCGGCCACGAGCGGAGTTGTAGCAGAGGGCGCTCGTGGCTGACGTCGTAAGAACGCCGCGCCGTGCGTGCATGGCGGCGCGCGGCGAAAGTAGGTGGCGCGCACTTTGTACTTGTGCGACACCACACTGTTAAAGTACTTTTCTACATAGCTGCCGAAATTTTGTATGCACTTGTCATAGCGTGGCACAAGTTTCTGTATGCCTTCTTCATAGAAGGTTGCCGCCTGTGTATTAAGCCATGTGGTAGCATGTTCTTTCAGCTCGTCATCATCGTTGAAATGTTGACCACCAAGGACAGATTTTTGGGTGTAAGAAGAGGTGAAAGTGGCTAGGAGCGAGGCCCGGGCTGTACAGATGATGATCAAACACGTCCCAGTGAAATTTCCGTAAGAGTTGTTTGGTCACATTCGCCACATTAGGTCGGGCACTATCGTGGAAAAAAACACCACCTTTTGATGGAAATCCTCTTCTTATACCTAAAATGTTTGTAATCCTATCGGACCAAACTGCGTGGTCATCAGTCCGTAGCTTACAAACTACTTAAACCTAGGTAAACTAACCTACGGACAAACACACACACCCATGCCCCAGGGAGGACTCGAAACTCCACGGCGAGCAACCAAGCGCTCCACGGCGAGATGCTTTAGACCGCTCGGCCACTCCACCGCGGCTCTTACACCAAAAATACCGGTATCGCTTTATCCCATCGAATTATTCAACTGGTCCGTCTTCACCAGACTTACCCTATTTGTAGTGACGTTTACATTATGAATAAAATGTGGTGTTTCCGTAGTCCGTAACTAATTTACGTTTTGTTCCATATTCTTCTTCATCATTATCTTCTTCAGTAAGGCGGCCAACGTTTTGAAAATTTTTACGTATTATTTCTCCGTTACGTTTTCCGGATCGCCTTCTTTGTCTGTACTTCTTGTATTTGTTCCAGCTCTTAGAGCATCGTGCTTTACACATTTTAATAAGTATCTTACTCCGCCCAAAGGATTATGTTTTGGAATAACCTCGAATAAATTTGATAAAAACTAATTTTTAAAACCATTTGAACTACTCTATTATAGAAGTTTTCCGATGAAGTACAGAGTTTAATTGTGCCTTACCATATGCAATGCCCACTCACTTTCGTTGTTGCATTTTCAGAATTTCACCACCTTTTTATTCCTGAAGGAAGTGAGATGAATCCTGATACTGTATTTGCATGTCAAGTTTTACATACGCCTATACAGACTGTCATAATATTACATCATTTTTGCCACCTTGAGTACCGAAAAGCCGGCCGCGGTGGCCGAGTGGACTGAGGCGCTTCAGTCACGGTCTGCACGGCCACTGCGGTCGGGGGTTCGAATCCCCCCTCGGGCATGGATATTTGTGGCGTCCTTAGTCTTAGTTAGTTCATAAGTAGTTTGCAAGTTTAGGGACTGATGACCCCGTAGTTAAGTCCCACAGACTATACAAACATTTGAACATTTGAGTACCGAAAAATATTCCATTACACTTATTCAAAAACGTACTTAAGAAGGAACAGAACACAAATAGTGCTGTACACAAATATTTTCGGCTTGTTCTCTTAGTTTTGTGTCCCTGCCTCGTCGCCGATTTTGTGTCTCGTTTCCGTCGTAGGTGTCGGTGGCCGAGTAGAAAAGTACCGACACAGGAATAAAGGACGCACGCTTGTGCAGGTACGAAGGTGAGCAGCCAGTGGGACAGCAAAAACTAGAAACACTAGAGTAAATTATAACGAGATATATATTGCACAGAATTTATACAATACTTAACTTTTACATAGCTCAGTACTGCAGGATGCTGATACATAGTTGAGCTAGAGGCCTGCCTAGTGCCTATCCGATAGCCAAGTCTTAACTGGTGCCTATCTGATTCAGAAGTGTTAACTGGTTCCTATCTCAGTCCTAAGTGAACGATGTCGTTCAGTGGTGGCCAGGAGCGGAGTTGCAGCAGTGGGCGCTCGTGGCTGACGTCGTAAGAAAGCCGCGCCGTGCGTGCATGGCGGCGCGCTGCGAAAGTAGGTGGCGCGCCCTTTAGACTTGTGCGACACCACACTTAGACCAACAGTTTTAAAATTACTGGAATGCGAGACGCTTTTTCTATTTTGCGGGACATTTTTTTAATTATCCTAATCCGGGACAACGAGTCCAAATTCGGGACTCCCCCGCAGAATCCGGGACGGTATGTCGCCTTATTCTTTAGCACCACAGCCCTCGGTGGGTTTTGGTCTCCTTAACAATGTTTCTCCATCTTTCTGTTCTCAACTTCTCTCTTCCATCCTCGCATCCCCATCTTCGTAACTTCAACCAGCACGTTGTCCATCGTTCTAGCTCTTGGTCTGAGTTTACTTCTGGTGGAATACAACCTAGAATTTATTATTCGTTTGGCCATCCTCTCTTCGTTCATGTTTTCCATATGTCCTACCCAAGGTGTTCTTTGAGATTTAATAAATGGCACTATATCTTTCTCTTGTATAAGTTCTTGTATTTCATAGTTATATCTCATTTTCCAACCTTTTGCCTTTCTCACAGGCCCATAGATTGTTCGCAAGATTTTCCTTCGAAATAGCCTAGGCTGTTAATATCCGTTTCCGTCATAATTCACGTTTCAGATTAATATGTAACAACAGGTCGCAAAAGGGAGTAATATGCTCTTAATTTAGTTTTTCTTGTAATTAGAAAATTATTGGATAGCTATGTTTCCTGATAGTTTCCTTTCTATAACACATTGTGTCATATTATTATCGCTGGTTAGGAGGACACCTCCGTAATGGAAACGGGTGACATCTTTGAAACATTTATTAAATGTCTTCAGATCATGTGGAGCTCTCCTAGCTTCAGGACTTGATATCATCATACATTTTGTCATACTTTCATTCACAGGTACTTTTGCCTGTTCTGAGTTTTGTTCCTTCTGCTTTCATTAGTTCATATATTTCTTTAAGGGTGTTTACATCTCTTGCCACATTGGCAATATCATTCTCATAAGCACATATTTCATTACTCCTGTCTTGTCTATTGTTTGTATGTGACAGTGCAGTGCTATGTTAAACAGGACTGCGGAGGGGACATCGCGCTATTTCGCTCCACCTTTAAAGTCACATTGCTTGTTCCTTCACCTGTTCACTTTTACTTTTACCTCCGTGTCCTTCTTCCTTAACTGAACTGACCCTCTGAATTTATCACAGAATCCAAACTCGGTCAGTGCCTCATGAAATGCTGGCCTTTTAAAACTATCAAAAGCTAGTTTAAAATCAACAGACAGGAAGTGAATATCTATATCATATTTGTAAAACTTCTCCGTTATTTGTATAAGAACAAAAACTGATTGATGTACCTCTTTTCGAATTCAAATGTTTGTAGAGCTTATGGGACTTAAGTACGGGGTCATCAGTCCCTAAACGTACACACTTCTTATGAACTAGCTTATTTTAAAGATGCCTGAGAGAGGGATTCGAACCCCCGACCGCAGCGGCTGTGCCGAACGTGACTAGCAAGCCGTAGACCGCTCGGCCACAGCGGTCGGCTGTACTTCTATTTGGCCGGAACCCAAATTGTTGTTCTCCGAGGATCTTTCCGTCATACTTCTTTATTCTTAAGTGTAGCACCCCAGAGAAAATCTTATTTTATTGTATTAAGTAAAGTTATTACTCAATAATTTTCACCGAAAGAAATAAACGACGAAGATTTCTTCTAAAATTCACACGGAACTCACGAGCAAAATTAAACATGTCTGCGTCTACTCAACGACAGCCTCAAGCAATGGTTGCAACCAGTGTTGCCAGATGGCAGAGAGAGAAAATACCTACAGTCCAAGAAAAATGTACCTACGTTTTCCCTACTTTTTTCCCACTACGTCATTAATGCCCCTACACCAGGGTCGTAGCCAGGATTTGCGTCTGGGAGGGGCTAAATCCAGGGGTCCGGCCAGCAGAGGTCAACCAATTCATTAATGTGACATGTTAAAATTTTGAAAAACTTTAAAATAAATATTTGGCATCATGCTTCTCTTTCTAGATACGTTTTTTTTTACTGATCGTTACTGATTGATGGAGTCAAGTGTAGATTATGCCGCTAATTCCAAGTGCTCTGTTACAAGAGGATTACTGATTTATCGATCGGACAAGGGTACATCATGAACCGGAGGAACAGCATTAATTAGTTTCCCCAAATTTCCGCTTATTCCGAGTGCACTGTTACACGAGGATAACTGATTTATTGACCGCTTAAGGATACATCGAGACACTATCAACCATAAAGTAGGAACAGCAGTGATTATTTAGTTGACAGTCAGCACAAAAAAGGAAGTCCATCACTCTTCATGATTGGATTTTCAAAGAGTAACGCTATGTTGACAACGAATATCTGGCGCTTTGTTCATTAGAACGTTGGCTGTCGCAAATGTTTTAGCGTTTTCTTGTCAGCAGCTTATCATTTACAAGTACTACCTAGTATATCGTCCTGACGTAAATAAATAACAGTCTAGTCAAGGTAATAAAACGTCTTTTGTTCATGGAAACAATTAATTTTCCTTGTGCTGACATTTTCTAATACTATTTCCAAACCGACTCTCCATTCCACTGATATCATATTTCGCATCGAGTTTAATGTGTCCAAAACAAAATTTTCAAATTAATATTGTTTACTATGAACAGAAAACAACTATGCCGTCTAAAATATTATTGTCTACTTCAAACTTTGCCACAATTGATCGGCTTCATTCACGCGTGCTGACAACTGTTCTGTTGCCAACATTACCCGCTAGTCATTGTCGGCGACTGTAAAATTTTACCAAAGTACCTATGCATCGGGGACTTTTGGATGAAAATTCCCTACCTGATTTTAATGCTTAAAAGTAAGCACGTGTGGGGAAAATTCCTTACGTCTGGCAACAATGGCTGCAACGCTGCCGCGGCGGACCAGTGAAGTATTCGACTGGTCCGTCTACACCGAAGGTCCATGTAACTTGGACTTATCCTATATGTAGTGACGTTTACACGTTGACTAAATTGTGTGCTCGCCATAGCTTGTAACTGTGTTTGAAGACTCAAGGTGAGTGGCTTCCAGAAATACCTGCAAGATATGGCGTAACTTCATTTTTGAAAACCGACGTCGCTAATGCGGTCGCTGCATTACCACCGCAGGCAGGGTCACGTCTTGGCAATGCAATGAGAGTGCTGTAACGGGTTAAAAATAAAGTCGCGGGGCAGACGGAGAGTAGCTCTCGAGTGCAGAGCTCCAGGACCTGGGGCAGGAAATTTAACTTCCTGCATTCGGCTCCCAAATCTGATTGGCAGCAGGCGTGTACGTAAAATAATTTTGTGGCGCAGTTTGGGACCAACGAAACTAAAATGTCGGTCAGATGCCAATTTGGGTTGCTGGAGGCAAGACTTTTTGCGGCATCCGGTGCGAAGGTGGTGTAGCGGTGTGTGTATTCGGAGTCAAGAGTACTCTTCCGATGTTCTGCCATGTAGGCAATTTCAGACGGTTCCGAATGTGCGTTCTCATGTGTGGGCACAGGAAGTGACTTATTCATTTAGCGATTTATGAGGTAGAAGCTGCAGTTCGTGGGCGAACACATACTCGAACGACTCATATAGCATGGCTTGGGATCTCTTTAGCTGGATGTTTTGTTTAATCAAACTTGAAGTGTGGTGTTCATATGTGTGCCCTTCCTTTCGAATTGAGTTTAGTGTGATGTGATACTTTTTCATGATGTAAATTCTAATTGGAGATTACTACACTTCTGCTCCTCCAAAATGGGACACAATGAAAGATAACATATCAGAACCCAATACATTTGGGAGGTAATATATTGTACGACGTTCACATGCAAAGGCGTACGCAGGAGGGGGGGGGCAGTGTACCAGCCAACTCCCTCCCCCCTCCAATTGTTTGAGCTTAGGCCGGTATTACGGGTCATATTTCGTTGTGAAAAATTTACATCATATATTTAAATCATAAAAAATTGATAGTGTAATAGGGAACTGCGACATATCTCTGCTTTCATAAAAAATATGATCATATCTAGTGCCTCGAAGTAGATTTGATCATAAAAGTCGTTTGTCTACTGTTCACTGCAATGCGAAATGTAACCGCTTGGAGCGCTAGCATCCCTGTAGCTCTTGGCCCGCGCTTATTTGAAAACATGACGTCGAAGTTTATTTGGTGTGTGCCTTCTTCGACAAAATTAATCGAACCTTCTGAAGCAGACGAAGCACTGTATAATCCCAGACTCCCTGAATAAGACCAGTTTAAGGAGATTCGAAAGATACAAGAGAATGGCGAAGGTACTCAACGCAGAAATTCGCCCTGGGTGTAAGAGCAAGTTTAATGGCCTCGTTTGTTACATCAACAACAAAAATAATAGAAGTATATGAAGCAGATTTTTATAAGCTCTCCACTCTTCTCAATCTAATAATAATCGATGCTGTTACTGCTCTGTTCTTGACAGATTCTTGTATGCGCTCATGTCCGGCCAGTAAGTTACTCCTTCTGCTATAGCGAACATTTCATTGCCAACATGAGCACGTTAAGCTGCCGCGCCGTAAGTAAAATTTAACACCAGTAGCAAGAACTTTCTGTGTCACTGTAAACCTGTCTTCTGCCGATATTGTCTTCTGACGTGGGTGTACTGATTTTTAATGTGTGGAGCCACTTTACTGAATAAATACCAGTACGTCGTATCATCCATTCTCCAGTAATTTATATATGACTTGGCACCCTCCGGTTGCAGCTCCCACAACACGAAATGATTTCCACAGTTTCCCCTAAGTAAGCCCCTCTTTTTTCTTCAAAATGCAGTTTTCGTAGTAGCGATGACAGCGCATAACATGTGTTAGTAAACAGCCATCTTCCAGGTGCACTGCAAAGACACCAACCATATATTGGGGAGTCTTTCACACGGATTTCTGTAGATGAAACACCGGGCGACACGTTGCAAATCTGATTGTTCGCAAGTTGGACCCAGGAACTCCATCCAGAGATTATTTAATTTATTCGAAGCAGCTCCCAAAGACTAACGAACAAGCAATCGCTTGGCATGTGATTAGCAGCAGCAGAACACTACAGTAAGCATCTCCCATCTGTCAAGAAAGTATCTGAAAATATACCGGTGGATGCCAATTCTATAAGTTACGCAACACAGTTAATCCAAGATCCTCCAGTTGAATGGGACTTGACGTATAATAAGAGCCAACTTCACATTTATGGCGACAGTTATTTTCAAATTAGAAGGCTCAGGTTACACGTATCTCCGAGAACATTGCTTTGCTGCAGGAAGTGAAAATGAAAATGAATGAAGCGCTAAGTGAATGGGAGAAAAAGTTCCAGAAGAACACCGCTTTGCCTGGCAGCATTCATACTTAGCGAAAATCCAGTTGCACAGATTGCATACATCAGTCCTGTTCAAAATGTGCCGAAACTGATGTACGTCTCCGTCACATATGTTGATGCCGGAACGTTCATTCTTGGCATATAAATTAATACGAACCGACAAGCGCCGTGGCTTTTATCTAGAAAATCTACAAGGATTTATGGCATTTACAATTAAGCCAACTATGGTCTGAATGTTTGAAACCACTGCTTTATACAGCGTTTGTTAAATTATACATTACATGTATTTCAACATATGAAATACTAGAGGTTTGGTGTCAGTTTGAACATTGAAGATGTTTGTTTTTCAACTGGATACCTTATCATTTTCTTAGTTGGAAATTAATAAATATTAGCTTATAAGTAACCACTTATTTCACATTATGTTATTTCTTTTGGTGAATAATTTTGGGATCTGTTACACGTCGTGGTGGAGTAGCCGAGCGGTCTAAAGCGTCTCGCTGCGGAGCGCGCGGTTCCTTGCCGTGGAGGTTCGAGTCCTCCCTGGGGCATGGGTGTGTGTGTGTTTGTCCTTAGGTTAGTTTACCTAGGTTTAAGTAGTTTGTAAGCTACGGAATGATGACCACGCAGTTTGGTCCGATAGATTTACAAACATTTGAACGACATTTGAACATCTGTTACGTCTGACCACATAAGGCCCCTGCAGAGCAGACTACACACATCACACACCTGTGCACCGTATAACAAACTCAAGAACTTGCAGGCGCAGATGGTAGACTGACATTTCCTCAAAACAAACAGAACTTACTAGAGACTAATGGGAATCTTTTCCTCGCCTCTCACGACACACAGGAAAGCAGAGTACTCCGCCGGTCTCCGCCAGCTTTATAAGACGAACGTAGCAGCGTGTACAGCCATTCCTCGCCGAGGTAAGGACCAGTTCACAACGGACACCGCCGTAGACCCTGTATGGTTTCTACATGCTATTATTCTACTTGTGTATAGTGGATTGTTTAAGTAGTGTTAGTTCAGTGTTCAATAAACTTCGCCGGCCGCGGTGGCCGAGGGGACTGCGGCGCGCCGGTCTGCACGCCCATTACGGTCGGGGGTTCGAATCCCCCCTCGGGCATGAATATTTGTGCCGTCCTTAGTGTTAGCTAGTTCATAAGTAGTTTCTATATTTAGGGACTGGTGACCCCGTAGTTAAGTCCCATAAACTATACAAACATTTGAACATTGAACAATAAACTATAGACACTGATTGAACTGAGTATATACTTCAGGGCCATTTTAGATTTTATTTGGCCTAAATGAGGTAATGAAAGAACCCATTTTAGGCGGCTAAAATTCTCTTTTTAAACCTAAACACCCGCGGTCTAGTTATTAAAGTTCCATTCACTATGCAGAATCAGTATGAACCGATGAAATTCAGGTGGGTTTGATAAAACACAGGCCGACAAGGACAATATGATATTCAAGTCCAATAGTCCGAACATTTTGAGTGAGTTCAAAATGTTCAAATTTTTGTGTAGCTTATGGGACTTAACTACGGGGTCATCAGTCCCTAAACTTACAAACTACTAATAAACTAGCTAACACTAAGGACGGCACAAATATCCAAGCCCGACGGGGGATTCGAACCCCCGACCGTAGGGCCGTGTGGCCGAGGTGACTGAGGCGCTCCAGTCACGGTCAGCACGGCCACTACGGTCGGGGGTTCGACTCCCCCTCGGGCATGGATATTTGTGCCGTCCTAGATCGTAAGTAGTTCATAAGTCGATTGTAAGTTTCGGGACTGATGACCCCGTAGTTAAGTCCCATAAGCTTAACAAACATTTGAATTTTTTTTCGTAGGGCAGTGCAGACCGTGACTTACGCGCCGCAGTCCCCTCGGCCACCGGGGCCGGCTTGAGTGAGTGGATGCGTGACTACAACTGATAAAAGCGTTGTTTCTAGAATTTTATAAAATTAACATGATTACAACTCTGGCTAACATGAAGGAAAGAGGAAGTCGGAAATAGAAAATGTGCCAGTGATAGGGATAATGTAGCAGTCTGCAATAATTTCATAGGAAATGTTAAGCAAGGGTAAAAGTGCTGTGAGGAATGTGCATTGCAGGAAAGAGAGGGAAAAGCATGTTATATAAATGGATAAGTAAACGTAATGAGTTCTTTCTTCGTTTCTGCAATCTTACAGATGACGCATGATGAGGCAGTGGATACCATAACATACTACAAAGAGTACGTTCTTCTCGGTAAAAACAAAGCAGTTGCCACTGGAGCGCTACGTAACGGCGCACCGTTAGGTCGCATTCCAATGTCGTTTAAGCCTTGACAGTGACTTCAAGAACTGCAGTAATAATGAGTACTACGTCTAAGAGTAGTAACCGTTGAGTAGGATAAAATTATAATTGTCAATAAAAGAATGTTTTTCAGAACGAAGGCTTCTAAAAATTGTATTCTTGCCACTAAGCACACATGAACCAGGAAACCGTTAGATGTAATGTTCTTCTTCACATTAAGGCAGCGATTCGAAACCTTTACCGTTTTATCACACTTAGAGGTACATGGAGAACCAAACGTGACGCGAGAACCCGAGAAATGAGGAACGTTAATATTAGAAGTGGCTGTGTTCTGGGGAAAATCATCAGAGAATGGCCTTCTACATTGTCAACAGAAGCAGGACTGAAACTTGGCTACAAGAAAGATATTTCAATGTACCACGTCTAGCCTTTGCTGATGATCTCACCCAATTGGCCAATAACATGGAGGAGGCTACACATCAACTACAGAGCCTCTGCAATGTTGCGGTAAAAACCGGCTTGAAGATCAGCATACAAAAAAATGTTCCAATTTTTGTGAAGCTTATAGGACTTAAATGCGGGGTCATCAGACCTTAAACTTACAAACTACTTATGAACTACCTTATCCAAAATACAGCACAAACATCCATGCCCGAGGGAGGCTTCGAACCACCGACGGGGAACGGCCTCGCTCATCGCAGCATAGCACCTCACTGCGCTAGGCCGCTTCGCCGCGGCGATCAACATGCAGAAGGCTGACTTCATCACCAATATCAAGCAGGCTTCTTCTATAATCCCACTAGAAAACAAATGCACCAAGTTAGAGAGGGCCTGTTTTTTCCCGCAACTCTGATCACACATATTTTCCAACTCCCTCTTGTATTACCTCAGACAGAAGTGAAGCGATGGCAATTACTGCTTTTTGAACTTAATTTGGTCTGTCCAGAAGGCTTGTTTTGTGTGCCTAAAATGTTCTACATAGCAGCTTTTTCTCCTTTCACCGCATCAAGAGTGTGGCGAACGAGGAATCTACCTTCTGCATAGCTGTTTTTCGATATATATCAAACATTTGCATTACCGAGACATCCTGAATGGACATACCTATTTTGCAGGTGTCGATCCGTGCGTTTTCTGCCTAACTACTACTCCTGTAATTATAATTCCGGACCTGACTGAAATTTAACCAATTTCTAATCTGTCCTTAAATATGCCCCTCAGAAGCAGAATGTAATCGATCCAAATCACTATTGAAGGAATTTGCAACTGACTTGAAGAGCCTAACAGATAGGGCGCTGCTTAATGGTACGTCACCTAGCGTACGCATGTGCAGTGACAACTGTGAGCAGTGACCAAAGATGTTCAAATGTTCAAATGTTTGTATAGCTTATAGGACTTAACTACGGGGTCATCAGTCCCTAAACTTACAAACTACTTATGAACTAGCTAACACTAAGGACGGCACAAATATCCGACCGTAGTGGCCGTGCAGACCCTGACTGGAGCGCCTCAGTCCCCTCGGCCACCGCGGCCGGCGTGACCAAAGAGATAGAGACTACCATAGAGAGGCAACGCTGCGAACGGAGTCAAGCTACTTGAACAACCGTCCGCCATATTATCGGAAGTCTAGAGGAGCGTGGTACATGACGGTAGGTTAAAAGATTACGAAAATAATATCACTGTTTGCGCTTTTCAGTTTTAGCCAGATTAATTTTACCACCGAGTACATCGCATAAACGCTTTATATACATCGTTTCTCGAAAGTGTCAGCAGTTTTATTTTAAGTACAGTACCCCAGTCAATCAGCAGCATTTCCAACTAAACGATATGATCTGGAAGTTTAATACCAATCTAAGTTAATGTTTGTACGCCGTTCTTAACAGAAAAATTTCGAAGAATTGTAGACGTTTCAGAGACTAACTTTCAACAGTAAGATTATGTTAATTACAAATTTTTTAACGTTCGAAAGAGAAACTGTTGAATGGAGCAAGTAAATACAGTTTTTGCGCAGAGGATGGGGCCCATCCACGCCCACACCAACGTGGTGACCATCACAAAAGTTCTACTGTCACCTCCGTAATTAGCTTAGTTTTCTAAGGTGGATCACGAGATGTGGGAACCGCGATGTTATACGTACGTGTGGGCACGATCACCCATTCATACGGTGCATCTGGAGATAGAATTGGTCGAAAGGTATACGAAGGTAAAGGTATGCAGAGGAAGAAAAGTGCCAAGGCAAGAGCCAAAGAGCCAAGGGAAAAAAACCTCTGCGACAGTGGGGTAGTGTTTAAGGGCAGTAGCGGTATGCTATCTGCGACAGATCATGCAAGGTTTGGTAATTTTAGTACAGGGTATATCTCAGTACCGTTAACTTTGCTAGGTTAGTCATAAAGAATCAGTCCGGTTGATGCGAGTTCTGCTGCAGCTGAGCTCCTATGAAGTCTCCTGAATCGGCTGCGGCATAATAACTGTGAACATCGGCTGCGGCAGAATCCCTGTGAACATAGCCAAGTTTGTCATGGTAGGTAGACAGTTCGGTCATAGAACTGGCTAAGTGTGTGGGATTGTATAGGTTTGTTTGTGTTTAGTGCGCTGAATATGGTTTCCCTGCCTTACCTGTTGAACGGCTGTGAGCTCAGCTGGCATTGCCAGTCAGTTTGCTGTTCTGCAGGGGTTCGCCATATTAATCGTGTTTGCGAGTTGGTGGTCCCTATGACCGTAGGTGGTTAATCTCCGAGGAGAAGTGTTTTGGGGCGTTTATGTTTCCACCTATGGTTTTGATCGTAGTTCCCCAAGCGTAGAATGAAGTGATTGTTCCAGTGTCTCGAGTTTTTGTACAGTCGTGTGGCGAGATTCTTGAATACCACCGAGAGGCGCTCTAGGCGGTATTCATTGTGCAAGTCCGCGGTGAGTGTGTATCGTGGAGCGTTGCTGATGATGCGTAGTACCTTGTTCTGTATGAGCTGCAGGCGGCGCAGCCGTGTTGGCGCCGCGTACGCCCAGCACGAAGCACCGTACGTCATCAGAGGTGTAATATGCGTCATGTAGAGGTTCCTCGACACCCGGCTATTAGTAAGTAAATACAATCCCACACTGGTGCTTTATACTTAAGACACCCAGTCAGTAGAATATGCAATGACGTTTGTTGTTTGTCGTAAGTTTATTGCAGTATTAGTCAGTATTATGCTCGTCTTCCCCGTGAATCAGTTTACGGTACTCTGATCAAAATAGAAGGAAACTGCCATTAGCGAATGCTCTTATTCGTATTTTATGATGAAAAGTCCTTTAAATATATTTCGCTTTAGTTCATTCACTTCAGACATCAATTTTGTTTCAAGATTTGAAGGACAAATACGAGTGACTGGTGTCGCACACCAATTCGCTTTTCTCATTGCAACAATCCATTTCTTTATCAGCAGTTTGTTTTCAACGGAAACCTTGGATAAAATAATAAATGAAGTTAAACACGTAACTCAAATGCGCGAAATAGTTGACACATGACATATGATATTTTAAAGAGAACTCTTCTGACAAATGGAATATTCGCAGTTTTTTTGCTTCTGCTGGTACAGTAACAAACTTTGGGCAACATTTCTAAAGGAACTGCTAATCTCACTAGTTCGCACATGTACTATCTCGATTTCAACAAGCCACTGCTTGACTTCCGAAAATATGGCGTCTTAACAGTACAGCGTGGCACCTTAGGGAGCGCTAAAGATAGTGTTACCGCCCCTCTATATCAAAGAAAAAAATGTTCAAATGTATGTATAGTCTATGGGACTTAACTACAGGGTCATCAGTCCCTAAACTTACAAACTACTTATGAACTACTTACAGACTAGGACGGCACAAATATCCATGCCCGAGGGGGGATTCGAACCCCCGACCGTAGTGGCCGTGTACACCGTGATTGGAGCGCCTTAGTCCACTCGGCCACCGCGGCCGGCTATGTCAAAGACCTTGTAAAAATAACTAGACTCCCTGACGGGAGAATTAGACATATACATACACATGGAAGATTCACCTAACGAAATTCTCAATCAACACACAGATTTTAAACACAAAATTTATTTTCAAAAATTTTATCGATCTAATTATGCTTCATAACGGCTAAATTCGGAGATGTAATGTTCCACAGTAAAGGATAACGCAAAATTTCGATTAACATACAATACCTCAGACACCAGAGAAACGCATTTTCATACTCAAAGATACTACAAAATTCCAAATGGAAAGCAATACCTCAGAGACCAAAGTGACACACTATTTCATAATCAGAGACACTACAAAATCCAGAGTATGAAACATTTGTAAATACATTGACATTCAAAGATATCTCAAAATTCGAAATTAATCATCTCATAGAAGCTAGATCATTACCAAAGATATAATGAAATATAAGATCTTTGTAAACACATAGCATCATAACAGCTGTCAAATAAGAAAATCATTACATTAAAAATTATTAAAACGATTTTCTAAGAAAGATATCTGTAAAAATCATATAGAGGTACAGATGCTGTGTGTGTGTTACCAACAAATGGAATGTAAGTAATAAAATTAAAACTGTATAATGTACTCCCTATTTGTTTCGAAAAAATATTTTCACAAAATTTATTTCAACTATAGCAGACCACTTGACAATGTCAAATACGGCGAAACAGCTGTAGTGTATAAATAAATAAAGCTAATAAGCAGCAGTAAAGAATATCATACTTATTAAAAATGACATATTACGATATATTCACTGCTGCAGGCCCATTAATGAAAATAGTTGTCCTGTGTTATGAAGGGTTCGCGACACAATAGTTTTTAGCAGTAGGCACTCTCCGACGGGCAACTCACGTGGCTAAGCTGCGGGCACATTGACATATTTGTTAGTGTGTGATACGTGTGTGGGTGGTGAGTACAATATGAGGCGCAGTGCGGCATTCCCACGCTGGGTACAGCTACGGATATATATATAGACCATGCAATGTAGGGAACGTCCTACAGAATGGGTGAATGCTCCAGCTACCGTAACATTCAAACGACCCGCAATTCACTCGTGTGGTAAAGCGGTTAGTATCTCAGTATCCTCAATTGGAATTTATCGATTATTGCCTGTGCCTACTAATTACTGGCTCGTGAATCAATCGGATCTCGGTGGCTAGCACACCAGAGTCAGATTAATCGTTCAGCCTCTCAAAGCAACAATTTCGGGCTACGAAAACTACGTCGCGAACACGGGTTTACAAAGTTCACACGAGTGCGTACGGGGGAGTTTGATATCACAGTCCTCCAGCTGCTTGCACTAGGGAACTGTAGAAGGAGGAAAGGGGAAAGGGAGCGATAGCTGAGGGAGAGAAAGAGAGGGGCAGCACGGGCGGGGGCGTTTGACGGCTTTCAGCTGACGCCCCGTGGCATCCAAACATGTATTCCAGCAAACTAACAGTACCCCTCTTTCTGAATATGACCGTTAACCTGACAGTAAACAGTGATAGCTAGTAGTTGTAAAGCATGGTTATTAATGTCTTCTCTTCTACACAACCGGTAAAAAAATTATCACCTATCCACAAAACTAGATACTTTATTCCAATGTACCAGCACTTCGTAAAAGCTTAATAGACATTTTCTGTCTCTATCATTAAGTACAACACAATATGGTTTATATTTTAGCCTTGTCCAAAGTATCCACCCTTGGCCCTCCGAATAACTGCAGAAACTCTTGGCATACTGGAAACGAGATTTGGTAGTGTTTGTGCCGATATTGCAGTCAAACAGCTCTGTAAATTATTATATAGCTCTTCAAAATTAGTCGACATCAGTTTTCGGATCTCCCTATCAAGTTATCCCATTACAGTTCAATCGGATTTAAGTATGGTGACTGATTTGGCCAAATCATATTTTTCAGTTCCACACATTTCTCTTTTCTATTGACATACCATCTACACAGCTTACAAGAATGTTTGGGGTCATTGTCCTGCTACAGAACATCCCCCACGACGAATAAGCCTCTTGCCAGATGGAACTGCATTGTTGATCAGTATCCTGTGGTACCAAATGTTCAAATGTTTGTAGAACTTATGGGACTTAACTACGGGGTCATCAGTCCCTAAGCTTACAAACTACTTATGAACTAGCTAACACTAAAGACGGCACAAATATCTATGCCCGAGGGGGGATTCGAACCCCCGACCGTTGTGGCCGTGCGGACCGTGACTGGAGCGCCTCAGTCCCCTCGGCCAGGGCGGCCGGCCCTGTGGTACCCTTCCTTCTTTAATGTTCCATTAATTAGCTACAGATCACCGACTTTATCACCAGCAATACATCCCAACACCATAACCGACCCTCCACCATGCTTAACCGTAGGTGTCACACACAATCTTCATACAGGGTGTCCAGAAAAGGACTCCCTGATTTCAAAATTAAATATCTCGAAAACAAAGATCGATAGAGGAATGCCGTAAACGGTATGTTTATTGTGAAGCTGTAAGAAGTTTATTCAGCAGTTTGAAAGAATAGTTACAAAAGCTGTTAACAGATGGCGCTGTAATAGCCATACGTAATGCCTAGTATAAATAGTGATCCGAAGCCCAGAGCGATCCGTTCCACTATTGAAACGTGAAAGGAGGCGAGCGTTCCGAAGGAAGAGATTAAAACTATGTACTCCATTGAACAACGCGTTTTTCTGGTGCTAGAGTACCACAAGTTAGAAGAGAGTACTACGGCAACAATGCGAAGTTTTCAAGCACGATTTAATGTTCCAAAAGGACCCGATGCAAAAACCATTCGTACGCTCTTGGCAAAATTTCAACGAAAAGGCAGCGTATTTGATGATCTAGTGGAGCATGTTGGCCGCAAGCAAACCGCAGTTACGCCTGAAAATATCGCCACAGTTTCTGGAATTATTCAGCGAAATCCAATGTCATCCGTCCGTATAATTGCATCTGAGGCTGGTTTGAAGTGTTTCAGCACGCAGAAAATACTGGGAAAGAGCCTACATATGTTTCCATTCAAAATTCAAACGCACTAGGCCATGCCCGTACGAGCTGTGTAACAAAGGTTTGCCTTTGCTAATCAGATGCTTACAATGATTGATAGTGAAGGATTTGATGTTGGCTGCATCTGGTTTACAGATGAAGCACACATCCACCTGAATGGATACGTGAATAAGCAGAACTGGCGATTTTGGGGTTCCGAAAAGCCATATTGGTGTGAAGCGAAACTCCTGTATTCTCCTAAAGTTACTGTGTAGGCTGCAGTATGCAGCAGAGCCATCATTGGCCCTTTTTTCATTCGAGAAACGGTCACTGCTGCACGTTACGTTGCAATTTTGGAACAATTTGTCGCCACACAGAAAGCGTTAGAGGATCGACCAGGTACTGATTGGTTTATGCAAGATGGAGCCCGACCACATCGGACCGAACAAGTGTTTCGCTTTCTTGAGGAATACTTCGGGAATCGAGTCATTGCTTTGGAATATCCCAAATTTACTGGCGAAGGCATGGATTGGCTTCCATATTCGCCGGATTTGACTCCCTGTGACCTTTTCTTTTTGTGGGGCACAGTGAAAGACATGGTCTACCCGAAGCATCCCGCTACGCTGGACGAGCTTGAATCGGCGATCTCTGTGGCATGAGAATCCATTTCGGTTGAGACACTAGGAAATGTGATGGCGAATTTCATTCTTCGTTTGTGCCACCTCTGTAGTTCAAATGGTGAACATTTTGAAAACATTGTGATGTGATTGTTTCCAAAGAGTGTTTTCATACGATTATTTCTGATATGAGCTGTACAGCGTACAGCGCCATCTGTTAGCAGCTTTTGTAACTATTATTTCAAACTGCTGTATAAACTTCTTACAGCTTTCACAATAAACATACCGTTTACTGCATTCCTCTATCGATATTTCTTTTCGAGATATTTAATTTTGAAATCAGGGAGTCCTTTTCTGGACACCCTGTATGTTCTCCACGAAGTTGACGAACAAACATTCGACGATGGCTTCCAAACACTTCAAACCATAAATAACACCTTTGACAGTCGCTCCACGCCCCAGGTTTTTTGTTTTTGTGCCCATTGCATCCTTTTCGCCTTATTTTGTGTCCGTTTCTTGGCCGCTATGTTTCCTTTTAAACAAATGCTCAAATGTTTGTAAAGCTTATGGGACTTAACTACGGGGTCATCAGTCCCTAAACTTACAAACTACTTATGAACTACTTACGAACTAGGACGGCACAAATATCCATGCCCGAGGGGGGATTCGAACCCCCGACCGTAGTGGCCGTGCTGACCGTGACTGGAGCGCCTCAGTCACCTCGGCCACCGCGGCCGGCTCCTTTTAAACCTTGTTTACTAAGACGGCGTTGCACTGTTGAGACAGAGATTGGAGCAGCTCGCATGTTATTGGCTTTCTCGCAAATTTCAAGTGCCGTACGAGTCATCAGACGTTTACTCTGTACACATATGAACTGATCTTTCCTGTATGATGTTACACGGGGCCCTCCAGATCGCGAAACACTTGCATTGGCACTTTTTTGCGTGAACCTCTGTAGATTGAGCTACTCAAACATTTGTTGCTATTGTCCTTCTTGAATAGCCTTCGTGATGCAGAGCAACAATTACAACACGTTTTTCAATTCCAGTCTCCTGCTTGCGTCCCATTTGGAGGTAATATGGTACGCACCTGATCAGATACACAACCACACTGCTAGCTGCACACAGTGTACTGAAAACTAATGGAACTGCTTGCTACACAGACAGCTGAAGGAATGAGACCTATTCTGGACATCTCATGGGTAACGACATGTCATTGTTGTTACGGTTTCTCATCAGCACCACACCATACGGAGAACCGCTCAAATACACAGGAGAGTCTGTGGCATTACAAATACAGGAGGAAGCTGATTGTTTCCATGTGAAAGGCGAGTTTGGTCAGGCTGTTGGGTTCCCCAGCCGGCCGGCTAACAGTTTGGACCTAGTGAATGGAATACAGGTAGTTAGAATTTTCCTAATCTTCTCGTAAACCGGAAACGACGCTCTTCGCTGAGCGAGGGCGGCTCTCCCAGATTGCAACTGAAATACAATATAGCCACAAACGTTATTCTGAAAATCCATATAAAATCAGGGAATGATCATACGGCATTCAGGAGACTTGTGAGAATCAAAGGCCGTAATTATAATTTCAATATTACTTACAGATAAAAAGCCGAAAAATTTCAGTACTATAACAATATTGTTATAAGACTTATATTCATAATTATTGATACGTATTGTTTATCAGTAACAGTTTATGAAGCAAATGGGCAGCATTGCACCACGGTACCTATGTTAAAAGACGTACCACGTTATTTCCGTATTCTTTCAATAAATTTTATTTTACTCTCTTGTTCTGCTTTTCGTTGAGGTAGTAATATTCTTGTTTCAGAATACAGATTCCACCACAGAAACACAAGACATGAACCCAGCAAAGCGCATTACATTTATATATGTATTTTATTATATTTAATATTATTCTTGGTAACGTTCGTTTTATGTTGTAGACTGCCAAATAAATATTTCATGGCCGACTAAAAATAGTAGATATGCAGCAGATAATGTATACATAAACAATTATATGTATTAATTGTGGACAAGAACTGAATATATTTGCATAAAAAATCATGATAAATTAAATATTAATTGTGTAACTATATTTCGACGGCGGCAGTATATTTGAACAGTGAGACGCTACCTGAGCAAAGAGCTTCAGTCTCAACCGTTTTTAGTTTTGTTAAATATATATTTGTTTGTTAAATATAAACAACATTTGTAACGAGGTGGTCAAAGCATTTAATTCTGTGATATTCAGATGTATAATATTTTGGAAGGGAAATTGTATTTTAAAGATGATGCGTTAGGATGAGCGGAAGGATACAATTTCGGGAACAGGGAGAGCATGCTTTCGAACGCTTGGAAAGGGACTCGTAATTTGGACGTGGTGGCGAAAGGTTGTCATGCTGAGCGGTCAGAAGCCGCGTTACGAACTTGTGATTTGAAGAGATAGGCGTGTGTGGACTAAGAAAATGTACGGGACTGTGACTGAAGAACTTAGTCTCTGGTGAAAAGTGACAAACTATGCACGGTAATAGGGCTATGGAACTGTGATAATTCAACAATCGTGTACTTGTGTGATGACAAACTGTGTTTTATAACAAATAGTGTAATCGCGGCTTAATGTGGAACTTAACTAATTTACGAGTGATAATTTGGATCTTTTACTCTCGAGTGCGTGTGATACATATTGTGACTCTCATAAACAATAGTTGGAGAAATATTCAGTTATTTACGGATGTATACAGTAGAGCCACCTCCGCGTTTTCATGTCTAAAATGAGCAATAAACTTCATTTGTAAAGAATCGCTTCGTGAGTGAATCACTTTTTAATCTTATAATCCCTTTTGTTGGTTATTCAGAGGTTTAATTTATGTTTGTTAAAATTTATTTTCGCGCCATCATATGCAGATTGATTGACTATCTAAACCACAGATTAAGTATTGAACTCGTTTAAACAGATTGGGTAGCTGTTTAGGGCATAGAAGCTGACATACATAACTCACCCCTATGAACAGAGACAACGAGCCATAAACCTTTTACTACCCTGAGTTACGTATTGCCCAATTCTTATTGGTGAGTACCGATAGGAATGCCGCAAGTCGTTGCGTTTTACATATTTATGGTTGTTTTATCAGGACTCAAAGAGATTATTTAAAACTAAATCTCTGTTTAACCACAAATCCGAGGTTGTGATATGTGATCGAAAACTTTTGACCGGTAGTGTACGTAATTGAGTAGGCCATGTCATAAATGATATTTCAGGCAGCAAACGATAATGATATTTTAGGCTGTTTTTACGTGATTGTATATAACATATTGTGAATCCCTTCACATTGTAAACTTTGGTTGTTCACAGGTTAGAATAGGTACAGTGATAATAGAACTGATATTCGTTCTAACGTGTGAGTCGTTGCTGTGATATTAAATTATGCTTCCAACTAATATTAAATGCGCAAGACATCTGACTCGTGATGTACCCTTGGCTCCTGCAAGGAAGACATCTACAGGAAGAACACGTTGAAATCAGAGAGCTGCCCTAACACTTATCTAATGATGCCAACACTGGTGTGTCGCTGTCCCTCGCTGTCACTGTCGCTGGCAACTCCTGAAAGAAAAAGCTTACAAGCTAGTAACTAGTGGGGCTCAATAAGGATACGTTATGATGTCTCTAGCTACAAGAAAAATGAGTTGTTTTACTAAAAGATGACTGGTTTATTTTACTTTAACAAGTGAGATAAAAAGTAAATTTATATACATAGTTTCTCTACTGCTCCCGGTTCATTTAAAAATCTTAGGATAGGTATAGACTGTATGGTAAATAATAACTGTAGTAGGCTGATAGAATGGCTGAAAATCGCGCCTACTGGATTTTACACAATTTACCGCACTCTCAGTTTGGCAAACGAGGTTGTCGCGATGCCGTGAACTATGGTGAGAATCTGTAAATGCTGTCAGGGATCTGGGAGGACTCGCCTATCGCAAATTGCTGACTGTACCTTGTTACTGCGCCAACAAGATGGCTGCCGCTGGGCTCTGTCACTGCGGCACAACCTACTCTCTTTACTGCCTTGATTGACCACCGCCGATCGCACTGTCCCTAAATCTGGATGAAGTCAAGATAGCTACAAGCCCTAGGTCAATTCTACTGGCGTGGTTCGTCGGCCTTTGCCAACCCACCGCGATGCCACTCAATATGCGCTAGCAAGCGTTACGCTATCGCCACTGTCGCTTGTTCACAGCCGGATATGAAGTTTCGCGACTGAACAATAACAAACGCGTAATCAAACGTACTTCACTAGAAGATACTGTGATTCGCTCGCCGACAGAGCTGCTCTTCACGTGAAAGTCCGTGAAAAGACTTCGCCCACACAGAGGATGGCATCAGCACACACGACTACCATCTCCTATGGCCGCCCACCAAAAAGAAGTGAAGCATCTCGCTACGTTCACGCGCTTCCTTGTCCCTAGTTCTTGTCTTTTCCTACGTGTGGCGCGTGTGTCACTTCATCTACGAATCAAAACGTTTCTCTGAGAGGGTTATGCTGGGGAACAGCCAATCGCGTCTCTCCCTTTAAATATCCCGCCATCGGCGTGCGCCGTTTCGTCACTAGGCTTGGCGTTGCATCAGCTCGAAATCTTGCCGATTATTGCATCATGACGTTTTGGGTTACGTCAGCTACGACTTCAAGACTGCTGTCGCACAATTACCTGTGCTGTCTTCCTCTATCCTGTTCTCTGTTACCTGTGCTGTCGAGGGCTGGGTTATTGCGGAGTGCCATCTGCCGCTCTCTGCTCGCTGGGGTATGGGGGACCTCCCACCACCTGGTGTTTACGCCGACAACCTCGCGGGTATTTATTCCTTTCCTTGTCGCACTGCGACATGACCGTAATTACTATAAGCAATATGATGATAACTTCTTTATTAATTAATTGAATACTGTCGAGTTTATACTCAAATTGGTCATCTCGAAGAGTAGAAAACTTTTCTGTGGGTGTAATATGTCGGAAAATAATGTTATGGAATCTTGACTCCTTACACCTTTCATAGCGAATTCTCTTGGAAAATTATAGGTTTTTGTGCTATCGCAACGAAACGTTTGTCAGCTGTAAACAGTAAATGAATAGTTTGCATAATTCTACAACTATTGAGACCAAAGCAATGAAACTTGCACGATTACGTCTCCTGAAAGTATCTGAAAGGCAGGTTAGAAAACTTGAACGAACTTAAAGTATCTCAGAACGGTTGTTACTACACATTTTAAGTAACTCATTCATGTTTCAATACTGGGGAAAGTTCACTTGTTCCACTGTACCACTGCAGTAGGATAATTCTTAAACTAAAACAAGGGTAAGAGGACAATCACATGGCAAAATCACTAAATAACTAAAGTCTTGAAATAAATAGGCTACCCATTTAATTAATACCACCAAGAAACCCAAAGTCTGTGACAGGAAACGAGTGGCCTTCCTGTTATCAGGCCGAATCACGTCACTGCAAATTGGATATTTAGTACAATTTTCATTGTACTTCTTCTACGCTGGGCATCGTCTTCCTTATGGAACGTTGTTGTGGCCCACCATATCTCTGACTTTTATTCCTCTCCCAATTTCTGTTTTACCAGTTTTTCTTTGTTGTGGCTCACACGGAGTTCCGCGGAGGGTGTGTTGGTCCTGTCAGCGTCTTCATCATTGCGCTGTCTCTTCTGTTGGTACTGGTCATGGGGACAACGGTCGTTAGTTGACCTACCTGTCGACAATTTGAGCCATATGGTGATCGACAAAGGTCGGCGATGTGGCTCAGCTGTAATTATTCTACAAACACATGGCAGCGTTCGTTCCTCTTCTGAGGTTCAGGAGGGCGAGGAGGAGGATGGGCTACGAACCGGTATGCACCCTCCCGAATAAACGCTAGGCGCATAGCTTTGTGTGACAATGACGGAGCGCCAGCTTTCATCTGAACCCCGATCTGCGTGTCTATACCTCTGATGGAAACATCAATCGCCCGAAACTCAGCTTCCTCTATTAAGGCCCAATTTCTTACTTCATCTGTGGCAAGGCGATATTGTACGTATACGGTCAGGAAAGGCTTCAACGTCCTGGCCCGGTTTTTGGCGTATGGTGAACAATTTGTCGCAATATCTACATCTGCATCTACATAGGACCCTCTGAAATATTTATCTCCCATTCCATTCTCGAATAACGGTGGGAAGAATGAACACCTGAATCTCTCCGTTCGAGATCTGATTTCTCGTATTTTGTTCTGATGATAATTTCTAACTATGTAAGTGGGAGTCAACAATATTTTTTCGCATTCAGAGCAGAATGTTGGCAATTAGAGATTCTTAAGTAGCCCACGCCGCAGCAATAAACGCCGTTGTTGTAATGATTCCCATCCTAGATCCTGTATCATTTCCGTAATGCTGTCTCCCTGTCTCCCTGACAATACAAAAACGAGCGGCCCTTCTTTGAACTCTTTCGATGTATTCTGTCAAACTCACCTTATAAGGATCCCATAATGGACAGCAACACTCCAAAAATGGACGGACAAGCGTAGTGTATGCAGTTCCTTTAGCACTTCTGTTACATCTTTTAAGTGTTCTACCTATAAAGCGCAGTCTCTGTTTCGCCTTTACCACGACATTATATACGTGTTCTTTCCAGTTTAAGCCTGAAATAATAGTGATTCCCAGTTATTTTGTGGAGTTTACGGCCTTCACTTTTGATCGATTTATCGTGTAAAGAAAGTTTAACGGTGTTTATTTTCGTACTCATATGGACGACCTGACATCTCATTATTTAGAGTCAATTGCCAATTTTTGCACCATAGTGATATCTTATTGAGATTGTTCTGCAGTTGGTTTTTATTTTCAGATGATTTTACTGGGCGGTAAATGACGGCGTCATCTGTAAACAACCTAAGAGAGCCGCTTAGATTTTCTCCCAAATCATTTATGTAAATAAGGAACAGCAGAGGACCAATAACATTACCCTGTGGAACGCTCGGTATCACCTGTTTTAGTTGATGCCTTACCATCGGTTACTGCAAAATGTCCTCTCTAACAGGAAATTCCCTATCCAGTCGCAAATTTTGGACGATATACCATAACCACGCAATTTGTTTAAAAGGTGTTTGTGGGGTACCGTGTCAAAATCTTTCTGGAAATCAAGAAAAACGAAATCAATTTGATAATCCTTGTCGACAGCACTCATAACTTCGTGTGAGTAAAGAGCTAGTTGTGTTTCACATGAAAGATATTTTCTAAATCCGTGTAAACCTTGGGTCAATAGGTCATTATTTCGAGATAATTCATAATATTTGAATACAGGATATTTTCCAAAACCCTGCTGGAAATAGACGTCAATGAAATAGGCCTGTAGTTTACTGCATTACTCCTACTGTCTTGTTTGAATATAGGTGTGACCTGTGCAACTTTCCAGTGTTTTGGTACAGATCCTTGTTTGAGTGAGCGGTTGTATATTATAGGGCGGTCAATTATTTGTTCACTTATTCTCTCTTTCTGGTGCCTTTATATGTGCTGAGTGAGTGTATGTGCTAGCCGACACTGGAAGCATTTACCTGAAAACTGCTATCTGCCGTGAGAGTAGGGCTGTTATAGTTAAATATCGATACTGCTTCACAGATCGTAGTTGGATTCCCGGGCGGAAGAATTTATTCTCTTTTAGCTCCTCTCCTTCAACATCGTCCAGTCGCTAGCGAGATCCCGCGTCGACAGATCAAGCCGACTAAAGGTTATTGCTAAAGTGATGCTCGCTATCTGCTAGGGTTCTTTTATATAGTTGCAGTAATCACCCATCAGTGTGTATGTGCGTGCGTATGATCGATGTTGACTTCTCTTTCCTATAACTAATTTCTTAGCGCCTCTGTCCGCCTTTCTATTTGTTTACGACAGTGCAACGCCACATGTATAGCCAGATATTTCACTGTGTTGATTAATTTAGTGCTAAAGACTTTAGATGTAAAAGTTACGGCTCCATTTGTTTCATTCCTATTAGACTTCGTATATTGATTTGTAAACTTATTTATTAAAACTCAAACAATTTGCTGGTCACACATGTATTCCGAGATGTTAACCGATTATACTGCATTTGATGTCCTTTTTATAAATATTTGTTTCCATTTGTAATCCATTGCTTGACTACACTTTTAACTGTGATTTCATTTACAAAACCCTTTTACTAATTGTTAACTATTCCCCGAATTTAAGTGTGCTTTAATGAATAAATGTATTTGTTTAAGTAATAAATTTACTTTCCTTTACAAACTCACTGTTTTGGGGGGTTAATTAGATAGGTAGGTAGAGGACTGTGTTTATTATTTGGTGCACTATGATCAATTATCTCGCCACCGTGTTTGTAGATTTAGGGTGTTGGATCTTTTTCCATGTTTTTAATAAAAACCATTGGACCAGTTGACCATCTCTGACGAGTAAAAATATATCCACTCGGTGGGGTTATCCCTCCCTTTTTGACGCGACGTCATACATTATGGCTGTTACGTAAGGAGCTATCACTTCAGCATAATCAAGCAGAAATCTAATGGGTATTCAGTACAGACCAGAAGACTTGTTAAGGGATTTAAGTTGCTTCACTACTCCCAGGATATTTACTTCAACGTTAGTCATTCTGGCCTCTGTTTGTAGTACTATGCTTGTCAGAGTACCATTCGGTCAAACCCTTTGCTATATCCATAAACGTTCTTGCACTGATCAGGGTCTCTGTCGACTCGATATAGTTTCTAGCGTGGCCCGTGAGCTTCATGCGGATTACATTTAGCATGAATTCGTCAGGCCAAGCATAAAGTTTACTAGTGTCCTGGACATTTTCAAGAACTGTATTCATATTTTAAGTCGACTTTCCGGAAAAAGGTGAGACAAAATTTACAGCTATCATTGTGTTCCAATACTGAGTGGTTTTGGCGGTTGTTGTGTCTGGGCTGCAAGGACACCGATTTGGTCCAGCAGCACACCAGAATTCTCGTCCGCCTCCTTTACTGCAGAACTGGGAGCGAGAGGCAGTGGCTCGACAGTTTTTATATCTACATTTTCGAATTCCATCTCAAAATCAGTTTATTTTGAGCGAATATATATATATATAGGGTGTCCCAGCTATCTTGTCCACCCAAAATATCTCTGGAACAATAACAGCTATTGGAAAACGAATTTCACCGGTATCAATTTACGGCTGGGGCCCATGAATGTACATATTTGGAAACATTCTAAAACGAAAGCAAATGTGTTTTTTAACACAAACTTTTTTTTAATGGAAAACCTATATTTTTTCTTCAGCAGTCCATAGAATGACAAATCACATAAACAATGGCGTTGATTGCATCGCAATATTCCAATTACATCCCGAGATATTGCGACGAGAAGTTGACGCTTGAAAACCCCGAAATACGCTGCTAGCGCACGTCCTGAGGCTCAGGCATGAACCCCATGAACCCATGAATGTAAGACTTTAATGCAGGATGGCAGCAGACCCTATTATTCGTTTCGGCCCTCTTGGTAAGTCTGGAAGTGCGATTACGCATGTCAATCACATCGCGATTACGGGAAGCATGGGGCAGCCTGAGCCTCAGGACGTGCGCTAGCAGGGCACTTCGGTTGTTTCAAACGTCAACTTCGCGTCGCGATATGTCGGGATGTAATTGGAAAATTGCGATGCAATCAACACCATTGCTTGTGAGATTTCTCATGCTATGGATTGCCGAAGAACAAATATAGGGAGTCTGTGGTGTCGCACAAGTCCAAAGTGCGCGCCACCTACTTTCACCGTGCGCCGCCATGCACGCACGGCGCGGCGTTCTTACGACGTCAGCCACGAGCGCCCTCTGCTACAACTCCGCTCGTGGCCACCACTGAACGACATCGTTCACTTGGGACTGAGATAGGAACCAGTTAACACTTCGGAATCAGATAGGCACCAGTGAAGACTTGGCTATCGGATAGGCACTAGGCAGGCCTCTAGCTCAACTATGTATCAGCATTCTGCAGTACTGAGCTATGTAAAAGTTAAGTATTACTAAGTCTCTGTGAAATATATATCTCGTTCTAATTTACTCTAGTGTTTCTAGTTTCTGCTGCCCCACTGGCTGCTCACCTTCGTACCTGCACAAGCGTGCATCCTTTATTCCTGTGTCGGTACTTTTCTACTCGGCCACCGACACCTACGACGGAAACGAGACACATAAGCGGCGACAAGGCTTGGACACATGAGACTGGTTTTGAAGGATGAAATGAAATACAATACCTTCTTAAGGGAACAAACATTTTAATCAACATTCAAATAAAAAAATAAAATTATATGAAGTGCTTAATGATTCAACGTTCGCCATTGCTGTCCTCTTGTCCCTCCTTTGTGAAAGTCTTATCTCGCGCTGTTCTTCATTTTCGTTTGCTCTTGATGTTTTAATACGTTTTGTTCCAACAGTGTTTCTTGATAAAGACGTTTCCCTTTTCTGAGGCATGTTGTCTGAAAACGATCTGTTAAAAGTAGATGTACTGTTGTAATATGTGTAAAGTAACTCAATGTACATTTTTGAGGAAATGTCGCTGGTGAGGAGGAACTGAAAAATATTCCTACCAGGTTGCAGAAGTCTATGCACTTACAGTTTATCAGGAAAGTAAGTAGTGTAGCTCAAATCACACGTAAAAATGCACTCGTTTCGAAGAATCCAATCACGAAATTCAACAATAATGATTTTGATAATATAACAGGTCGATAACTTGATGTAATGCGCGAAACGTCAAATCGAATTTTAAAGAGATGTATTAAAAGAAACTTCTTTTTTAGTGCTTTATTTATTTATTCTTATATTTCCTTATTCCTATGGTTATCCTTACAGAGAAAGAGCTAAAGACGTTGTAGCACGCATAGACCAAAGACATGGTCTGTGGCATCACGTTTATCTGTATGTAACCTGCTTGCTATAAAGTCGCAAACGTCATCGCTGGCCTTCAGTCCGAATTTTTTTATAATTTGACGACTTTCAACCACCATATCTTCCACCCCCTTATAGCTATCGGCATGGAACTGCTATGGTGTACAACGAAAGACGTCGGACAACAATTCAACACAGACCATTCGTTTGCGTTCTATAGTTTTCGCTGCAGAGCGAAATATTAACTTACACGTAGAATTTTATATACACCGATGACTTTCCATCCCAATATACTCCACCCTTTTATCATTACCAGCAATGCAACCAATAAAACCATTTTCAAAGAGTAAATATAATTTTCAAAGAGTAATTATTGTTCCGTATTTCGCGTTATATTCTTCAAATTACTAAATATCTATCAGATCGATATAAAACCGTGCCTAAAACCTTCCTCAGGTATAAATTAGTAACTGTACAAATATTTAAGTCTCTGCGTCTTATTGTTCGGACGTGATAAGCGTACGCCGAACAGATATTCACATTAATACATATAGATAAATAGCTATCCGATCGCCATATAACCGTGCCTAATGCCTTCCCCGGGTAGACATTAGTAAGTGTACAAATTTTTAGCTCCTTATGTCTTGTGGTTCAGACGTGATAAACGTACACCGAACAGACATTCACATTTATAGATATAGATTTGCAATGAATATACTTTCCTATATCAAGACTACTTAGTACGGATACCACATTGATGAGCAATATTGAGCTATTGCTGTGTTTCATAGTCTACTTCCGTTGTTGTTGAATTTTACTCTGGCACCTGCCTTGGCCACAGCCGTAGCTTTTGTCCAATGTAACATATCTAAGCAGCTTTCTGTTGTTTTGTTTCACTAACACTGTAATCCAGATAAATTTATTCAGAAAGCGATATGGGGACGAGTATTGTAAAGCGTTCCACAAAATTACCAACTGGACACTAATACCATTTTGAATATATTAATCGGTTGCTTTATTTCAATAAAACATTACTTAGATCATGTAGTATACCTTGTTACTCTTTCTTGTTTTGCAATAAATCTATTGTTATGTTGCATGCAATTTCTTTTTCCTGTCCATAAAATACCCCAATAATTTATTAAACTTGGCTATTTATGTGGGAGATTCGTATTGTTACTGCGTGTTGGTCACGAAGTGACACTTCAGATCACTTTTTAACAGTTTATTGCGCGTAGATTAGCAGTAATATATAGTATGGTTCTTTGGCGTTTAATATTTCGGGGCAGTATCATATAATAGGTAACCCACATTGCTTTGCAATCCGTCACTTTGTTGAAACTGGTGTGCCCTTCCCAGGTTGTCGATGTTGCTTTTCGTAATACTAAGAATAAATAAGTAAACTTATATCTGTGTAACTTTGCAACATGAAGTCAGGTAGAATTTGACAATTGACAGGTTAGGCTTTCTTTTAGATGTATTCTTTTGTAGACTAAAACTCGTAAGAAATTTTGGTATCATGCAAATCATATATTCAGTTAGTGCTTTTACTGCCACATTATAAAATGGGAGAAGTTCAGTATTACAAAATTGTTTCGCAGAGTTATATCCCAATACGGTTAAACGTTGAAAACGACGCACGAACGATGAAACGGCAAATACATGTGATTATGGAATAGGTAGTAAACAAAAACCGCTGCCGCGGTGGAGTAGCCGAGCGGTCTAAAGCGTCTCGCTGCGGAGCGCGCGGTTGCTCGCCGTGGAGGTTCGAGTCCTCCCTGGGGCATGGGTGTGTGTGTTGTCCTTAGGTTAGTTTACCTAGGTTTGAGTAGTTTGTAAGCTACGGACTGGTGATCACGCAGTTTGGTCCGACAGATTTACAAACATTTGAACAAAAACCGCTGAATTACGTTAAGGTGAGTGATCGTCAGGAGTATATTAATCACAGAGTAAGCGAAAGAACATCTCTCCTTTTAGACGTACTTTATCTCATGTCGCACGACGAAGAAAGGGTGCCGAGAGAATATAAGAAGAGCAGAGGTTTTTTCCATTTTCAAGAACAGTCCTAGGACTGATGAAGATATTACAGTTATAAGCAGCTGACGTCAATCAATTCTAGAATTATGGAACATGTTCTGTATTCATGTAATATGAAGCTTCTGGAGAATGAAAATCCTTTTTATGAAAGGCAACGTAGATTGCGTTAAGAAAGATATTGCGGAACATTGCTCCCTCTGTTAGCCTATAAAGTGAAGAGTTGACGCTGCGTACTTGGCTTTCGAATGTTCGATGCATAATCTAAAGTTTTGGCTCGGACGGAAAGGTAGAAGTTAGACGTCAGGCAAGAAATGACTTTATTGTTCATATTACGCGATGAATATTTTCTTCATGAACGAAAAAAAAAAAAAAAAAAAAAAAAATTCAAGTACCTCTCTGAAGCTTATACTTTTGCTTTCTTGACAGTGTGAATCTGTATTCATCTAAGGTATTACATATGGTGTGTGTGATCCTACGATAGCAACAGCGTGCCTAATAATACGAGGGTTGGAAGTTACACAGTGGCAACACCGTAGAGACACTATGCAATAGAATCTACAACTGTCGCAGATAGTACATTTTATTGACATACCTATCCTACCTCCGAGCAAATGGACTCGCCCGTCCCACGTAACCGGCGTGTGCACAATCGAGGGAAACATAGTCAACTGTTCAAAAATGTTCAAATGTTTGCAGAACTTATGGGACTTAACTACGGGGTCATCAGTCCCTAAGCTTACAAACTACTTATGAACTTGCTAAGACTAAGGACGGCACAAATATCCATGCCCGAGGGGGGATTCGAACCCCCGACCGTAGTGGCCGTGCAGACCGTGACTGGAGCGCCTCAGTCCCCTCGGCTACCGCGGCCGGCTAGTCACCTGTGAACGATCGATCTAACGTAACGATGTCACTATGTTTTCGAAACAGGAACAACGGAGTTGGATCGAGATTGAATGTCTAGAGGTCGCAAAGCACGACAGTGTCTTCGTGGTCTTCAAGAGGCGTGCGGGGAATCGGCATTGGCGTAAGGCCTACAGAAAAGTGGCAAGTTGGGTAAAAGCCTTCACCGAACGATGGTGTTATCCTAATGCATTACGTACCTCCATGGTAGACCGTCAGTGCATAGTAATACTGTTCGTTTTTGTAGCATCACCTCCGACCAGCTTTGCGAAAGAAGCGGCAACAGTTTCTGCGAACACAACCATCATTTTGCACGACAGTGCGCCGGCGCATACAGCGCAACCTGTGGCTGATTTGTTCGGTCGATGAGACTGGAAAGTACTGTACCATCCACCCTATTCCCCGGACGTAATTCCTAATGACTTTAATTTGATTTCGAAGATGAAGGAACCACTTCGTGGCATTCGCTTCATAACTGTTCCAGAGATTCGCACCATCAACAGAACAGGCTCTACTAACGGTATACTACGCCTTCCACACCGCTGGCAACGGCTTCTACACAACGAAAAATGTTCAAATGTTTGTAAATCTATCGGATCAAACTACGTGGTCATCAGTCCGTAGCTTACAAACTACTCAAACCTAGGTAAACTAACCTAAGGACAAACACACACACCCATGTCCCAGGGAGGACTCGAACCTCCACGGCGAGCAACCGCGCGCTCCGCAGCGAGACGCTTTAGACCGCTCGGCTACTACACCGCGGCTCTACACAACGATGGTGACTACTTTGAAGGACAGTAATAAGTGCAAACATGTAACGATTCTGTATCGGTTGTGAATAAATAGTTGCCACTATTTAAGTTCTTTTTACAATGTACCTCTAATTAATCTAAACAACGCCCAAATTACTTAAAAACTAAATCGACTTAGTTGTGCAGTGAAAGAAAAATATTTAAGCCCGTTAAATAAAACTGTAACTAGCACATACAGCAAAAATGAGGTTACATCTGAGTGCAGGCATTAAATTTGTTCCGACTGCGAGAGATTATCTGAATGAACTTAAAAATCGTTTTCCGGAAAATGCAGCTTACATTCATAATCTGATTATTAAAACGTTTGGCCAACCTGTGCGCAACGGAATCTGCAGTTTGTACCAGTGCTCTTCACTACTGCGTCCCTGCCAAGCAAGCTGCTATTGGAGTTCAATCAACTACACAGAAATTATTTGCATGTTTCCAGCTTGTTTGGTCATGCAAAATTATCAGTGACATCTGACTATGAATAATTAATAAGGTGGTATGACTTGAGTGATGAATGATTGTTCTGAAAACAGGAAGGATTCTCTTTTTAATTGAAATATCTGAAGCTATATTTTGAAAAGTTTTAAATATTTAAATTCATCACCATGTAACATCAGTTCTTTCTGTGAAAAATTAAACTTCTTTTCCCAGATGACAAAAAAAGATCGTTGCAATTATATTCATCTGTACGTTCAAGGAGAGTATAACGAAAATTAACTCATTACTTTAACCTATAACTTTTCACACGATTACATTATGAAAGAAAATGAGATGACAAATCTCCACAACTGAATCTCTGTGTCAACCATGCTAGAACATATCATAGCTAATAACTAGGTCCGAAATATCGCAACGCGCGGGAGTAGACGAGCGGTCTGGAGCGCCACGTTATGGATCACGCGACCTCCCGCGTCAGAGGTTCGAATCTTCCCTCGGGCATGGATGTGTGTGTTTTTCTTAGGTTAGTATAACTTAGTTTAAGTAGTTTGTAAGACTAGGGACTGATGACCAACGTAGTTTGGTCCCATTGGATTACAAACATTTGAACATTCGAAATATATTCCCTTGTTCATCCAGTTCCGAAATTTATCGACATTATGTGAAGTTCCTTAATATAAAGCCATTAGTTTCCATTCCATCTTTATGATAGTTCATGTTAGATAATAATTGGTTTCTGGAATGTTCTTTGTCCTCTGCTTACAGTTAGGAGTCAACATCTCCACTGATTCGCAGCCTCACCTTAACGGCACCACTTCTACCACTTAACTGCCCCGACTGCTTCTGCCCCGGCGTAAAGATAATAATGAGAGCAGCATCACAGCATCTCTGGTGAAGAGCGCATGCGTATCAAAGGAAGCCAAACGTTTACAACCAGTTCATAGACGTTGTCATCAAGAACTCCCCGTTTTAGTCTGGAATTTCTCGATCATTAGATATCTCCAAAAACTATAATACAAAAATGCTTTGTACTACAGGGTAATGGACTATTAAAAACCTCGAGTCCATGAAGAATCCAATTACAGCGTACAGAACAACTTCAAACGTGTGATTACCTTACACATGACTTAATGTGCTAAACAAAGCTCTCGGAAATTTTTCACCTAATAAGACGAAGCAAATACTCCAGATATCGAATAAAGAACATCTGCCAGCATGCGTTATTTAGAAATAGGAATCCCTGAAGTCTTAAAGCAACTTAAAACACTTAACAAATGCAAGTGTCCCGGTTCATATAGTATAGCATTATTGTCCCTTTCAGAGTAATTTGATGCAATAGTTCCATACCTAGCTACCATAATAGAGGACTACAACCGCTCACTCAACGAAATATCCGTACCAAAAGACTGGAAAATTGTACAGTTCACTCCAATATTCGAGAAAGGCAGTAGGAGTGACCCGCAAAATTGCAGCCATATATCATTGACGTCGGTTTTCAACAGTATTTTGGAACATACGTTTCTCGAACATCATGAACTACCTCGAAGAGAACGACTATAACACTTAGTCAACACGGATTCAGAAATTATCGTTCTTGTTCTTTACTCACATTAAGCCGGCCGCGGTGGCCGAGGAGACTGAGGCGCTCCAGTCACGGTCTGCACGGTCACTACGGTCGGGGGTTCGAATCCCCCCTCGGGCATGGATATTTGTGCCGTCCTTAGTTGTAGGTAGTTCATAAGTAGTTTGTAAGTTTAGGGACTGATGACCCCGTAGTTAAGTCCCATGAGTTCTACAAACATTTGAACATTTTTACTCACGTTAATTGCTGAGTGTTATCGATAAGAGATCTCAAATCGATTCCATATTTCAAGATTTCGGGAAGGCTTCTTTGACACTTTACCCTATAAGCGGCTTCTCATCAAATTACGTGCGTATGGAATATCGCCACAGTTGTGAGATTTGATTCGCTAATTCCTATCAGAAAGGGTACAGTACGTAGTAAATGAGGGAAAGTCATCCAGTACATCTACATCTACATACATACTCCGCAAACCACCGTATGTTGCTTGGCGGAAGGTACACTGTATCACTAATAGGCATTTCCTTTCTTATTCCACTCCCAAATAGAACGAGGAAAAAAGAATGTCTATATGCCTCCGTACGAATCCTAATTTCTCTCGTACTTGTGATCACTAACGCGAAAATGTAAGTAGGTGGCAGCAATATCGTACTATACTCAGCTTCAAAACATTAGAACGTAATTTGAAAACAGTCAACCGTGATTTTGTTTAGCAAACTGCTTTTAATGTAATGTAATTCCAGTATAAACCCATTGTGACATGACTATGGCCACTACAGTACGTCTCAGATTTAGAAATTATGCCTATATTGGAGACGAAGGACGCAAGGGTTATGATACTGATTCGCTGTTGTTAAATCCAGTGTCAAGACAAGACTGTTTATCCTGCTTAAATTAAGAGGTATGCGATTCATTGTGTCTCAGTGCCTCCCCGCGCACTTTCTGCTCATCGTTTAATAATCAAGCATTACACTTGTCAGTCAGCAGATGTTTCCCTCAAGACGGGCTGTTCCAGCTTCAGCTCCGCTCCCTACTCCATTCTCTCAGAAGAGTCAAATTGGTCGGCCAGGCATTTGTCTCACGACCCAGGGCTAGATACAAGGGCTGGCTCACGCCTTTGCTGTAGCGTGCGCCGCTGTGGCCCCGCTCCCTTCCCACTTCCCCACTCCCGTGACGTCACCATGGTACAGAAGCAGGTGGACCCTGGCTGCCGAGTTGCTGAGCTGAGCGCTGATTTGTGTTATGTTTGGCACCCTTTTTTGTACACGTGTTTCGAAAGTGTTCTGTGTTGTGTGGTGTCATTGAGTTGTATTGCGACGTGTAAAAATGATTCACGAAAAACGAATGGAGTTTTTTTACCACAGGTTCCCTAGTGATCCTTCCATGATTTCCATATAGCAAGTTAAAAGTAAACGACCGGATCAAATATATGTAAAAATGCTAGAATTTGCAGCGATCACTTTAATGTCAGCGATTATGAAGACGATATGAAAAACAGAATTCTGGTTTAACTCAGAAGAAAATCCTCAAAAAACTTGCGGTTCCATCTTTTAACATTGCTAATGTGAGTAATGATAATTCTTACATAGACCTAAGAAATGAAAGGCACAACAGAAAGATTGTTACAAAGAGAGCGATGGAACATTTTAAAACAACAAGTCCTAAAAAATTAAGATTATCCGAAAGTGTTGTACAAAACACTGAGGAAAATATAAGTGATGCAAATATGGCAAACAATGAACATCGTGATACAGCTACAGGCTGTGGTGAAGAAGACTCGCCTAAATCTTTGACTTGCTTTGAAAAGCAAAAGAAAATAGAATCACTTGAAAGATCAATACGAGATATCAAATGTGAACTACAATTAGCTAGAAGGAAAATTAAAGCAACCGCTAAAAAAGCTTAAGCGGAATATAAGAAGTAAGACTAATTTAAAAATGGTCCTCAGGAAACACAAAACACTTAGAAAAACGAAATGTCGAAATCAATGTGACATATTTGTCAACAATGCCAAAAAGTTGTTTACGGAGAACCAGATAAAAGCTATTACGAAAAGAAAAAAGCTAATTAAATGGAATCCTGACGACATTTCGAGAGCCATAATTTTGAGAGATTTAATTCAAAATAACTATGAATCTTCGCGGAAAAAATGGGTTTTCCGCTTCCTTCTCCATCGACTCTAAAAAGGTGGTACATGAAGTTCCAATGTAACCCTGGCATTTTAACAACGTTTTAACGTTAATATCTAAAAGTGCAGAAACTATGTGTGAACTTGAACGAACGTGTATTCTGAGCTGTGATGAGATACACATTGATTCTCAGATAAGCTATTACGCTGGTCTAGATCAAACCATACTTGAAAGTACAGGTAGTTTTGGTTATAGGATTAGTCTCGGCATGGAAGCCAGTATATTACTCCTTTGATACGACAATGACCAAAGCTGTTATGTTTCATATCATACAACAACTGGTCAAATGTAATTTCGTAGTTCCGGCAGTTGTGTCTGATTTAGGACGCTGTAATACATTATACAAAGAATTAGGGGTAAGCATAGTGAGTAGCTCCTTCACAAACTCATGCAGTGATACTAGAAATATCTGCGTCTTTTCGGACACGCCTCACTATTTCAAACTGTTGAGGAACCACTTTTTAGACAGTGGCCTAATTTTTCCAGATGTACCGAACTGAACGTTAGTATTTTAATAAACGTTATGCAGAAAGATTCAGGAGAAATCAGACTGTGTCACAAATTGAAGCCAGAGTTTCTCAAGCTAAAAGGAAATGAAAGGCAAAAATTTGGGCCTGCAAAAGCAATTTTTTTCTAACACAGTTTCAAAAGCAATATCAGTTTTATCTGGAAATAATGAAGCAGCATATTTTTAACTTATCAACAAGTTTTTCGATGTAATGAATTACGTATATAACGTGTAAAGGTTTTGTAACAATTTGTTGAAATATGACGATAATTGTTACTTACAAGGGACCCGGCTTCGCACGGGTAATCTTTAAACTTCTTTAACTCGAGAACTAATGAACGTATCGTGATGCGGTTTCTTTTAAATTGTAGAGCTCTTATAGATCTAAATAAAAGTTACGGAGAGCAAATGTCTAACTTTTATAGATCTCCCACAATCACTATTTATGTAGTCTGAAGCCATCTGACACCAGCGCCTGTGGAGAGAAAAATGGTAAATGTGTTCCAGTCGTAAAAGTTACACATATGTTCTCGCGGACTTTTCTTTAGATCTTTCTGTGTTCTACAATTTATAACTAACCGCATCTCGATACGTTCAGTAGTTCTCGAGTAAAATACGTTTAAAGTAATAAAAAAAAATGAGCAAATGGTTGAAGTCGGGGAATAAGTAATCATATGCAACAATTGTACCGCATATTTAATATTATATTCATTTTCACCTTAACTTTGATATTTCAATTACTTGCCTTCAGCTAAAAATCACGTGTAAGACTTACTGAAACCAATCACCGTTAAAACAGTAGTTGTAGTTTAGCGCTACCGCGCGACGCGGTGCATGTATCCGCGTGACGTCACAGCGGCAGCGGGCTGGGGCCACTACGTGAGCCAGCCCTTGTACCTAGCCCTACTCACGACCGCCATTGAAGCTGGCACGAAGAGTTATTTCGCCTGTCTGCTGCGCCTTATATGAACGCCAAACTCCTACTCATAACTGCTATGACGTAGTGACATGCTACCTCAGGGAATATGGAAATGAAAGTACGGCTTTTATTGGCCGGGATGTACACATCGGAGTTCGGTCGCCTACTGCAAGTCTTTTGATCCAATAGTAAAGTTATTTTAATTAACATTTTAGTAATTGTCATTATTAAGATTCCTTCAAATGTTCATATGTTTGTTAAGCTTATGGGTCTTAACTGCGGGGTCATCAGTCCCTAAACTTACAAACGGCCAAGCGCATTGAGGCGCTATGCTGCGATACGCGAGGCCGTTCCCCGTCGGGGGTTCGAATCCTCCCTCGGGCATGGATGTTTGTACTGTCTTTAGTACAAGGTAGTTCATAAGTAGTTCGTAAGTTTACGGACTGATGACCACGCAGTTAAGTCCCATAAGCTTGACAAACATTTGAACTTATAAACTAACTTATACCAAAAACAACAACACAAACATCCATGCCCGAGAGAAGAATCTAATCCCCGATGGGGAACGGCTTCGCGCATCGGAGCATAGCGCCTTAATGCACACGGTCATTCCGCCACGGCAAGATTCCTTCTCCGGTTAGTTATTTTCCTCTCATTAGTGTAGGTTTGCTTATATTGATAGTTGAATTATTTTGAAGATGTGGAAGGTATCTAACCTGTGCTTAATCAATTAAGTTTCATTCCTCTTCCCCACTCCATATCCACCTACTACATTTTCTTCACTTTCCTTTTTCTACTACCAAGTTCCAGTCTCCCACCACAATCAAACCGGCCGCGTTGGCCGAGCGGACTGCGGCGCGCCAGTCACGTTCTGCACGGCCACTACGGTCGGGGGTTCGAATCCCAACTCGGGCATGGATATCTGTGCCGTCCTTACTATTAGTTAGTTCGTAAGTAGCTTGTAAGTTTAGGGACTGATGACCCCATAAGCTTTACAAACATTTGAACATTTTTGAAAACCACAATCAAGTATCCTCTCCCTTTACTGTCTTAATGATTTCTTTTATCTCCTCATAGATTTCTTCGATCTCCTCGTCATCGGCAGAGCAAGTTATCATATACGCTTGTACTACTGTGGTCGGTGTTGGCTTCGTGTCTGTCTTTGCTACAATAATGCATTCACAATGTTGTTCATAGTAACTTATCCGCATTCCTATTTTCTTAGCCCGCGTTCACACTGCTGGACGGGCCGAGACGACTCCGCCTAAGCCGGCTCACGCCGAGCCGACGACATTCGGGATGTTTATTTCCGGCGCGAGCCGATTGGGCTACGCTGTTCCTTCTGCAGCACAAGTATCTCACGTCTCCAGCCTGTTTCCAATACAAATCTCTCTGCTTAATAGCTTCTCTTTTTTAATAACACTTCAAATGTTCAAATGTGTGTTAAGCTTATGGGACTTAACTACGGGGTCATCAGTCCCTAAACTTACAAACTACTTATCAACTACTTACGAACTAGGACGGCACAAATATCCATGCCCGAGGGGGGATTCGGACCCCCGACCATAGTGGCCGTGCTGACCGTCACTGGAGCGCCTCAGTCACCTCGGCCACCGCGGCCGGCTAATAACACTTTTGAACATATGTTTTGTTTATTTTTCTTTTATTACTATTCATTCTGTGAAATGAATCTATATCTATAAATGTGAATGTCTGTTCGGTGTACGTTTATCAAGTCTGAACCACGAGACATATAGAGCTAAAAATTTGTACAGTTACTAATGTCTAACCGGGGAAGGCTTTGGGTACGGTTTTATAGCGATCGGATAGCTATTTATCTATATATATTAACGCGAACGTCTGTTCGGTGTACGCTTATCACGTCCGAACGACAAGACGCAGAGACTTAAATATGTATACAGTTACCAATTTATACCCGAGGAAGGTTTTAGGCACGGTTTTATAGTGACCTGATAGATATTTAGTAATTCGAAGAATATAACGCGAAATGCGGAACAATAATTGCTCTTTGGAAATTATATTCACTATTTGAAAATGGTTTTATCGGTTGCATTGTTGTTTGAGAGTTGATAATGATAAAAGGGTGGAGTATATTGGGTTGGAAAGTTATCGGTGTATATAAAAGTCTACGTGTGTGTGTGTGTTAATATTTCGGTCTGCAGCGAAACCTACAGAACGCAAATGAATGGTCTGTGTGTAATTGTCCGAAGTCTCCCGTTGTACACCATAGCAGTTCCATGCCGATAGCTGTAAGGGGGTGGATGATATGGTGGTTGAAAATCGTTAAATTATAAAAAAAATTCTGACTGAAGGCCAGCGATGACGTTTGCGACTCTATGGCAAGGAGGTTACATACAGCGAAACACGATGCCACGGACCATATCTTTTGTCTATGCGTGCTACAATGTCTTCAGCTCTTTCTCTGTAAGGATGAGCATACGAATAAGGAAATATAAGAATATAAAATAAAGCAGTAAAAAAGAAATTTCTTTTAATACATCTCTTTAAAAAAATCGATTTGACGTTTCGCGCATTATCTATCATAATCAACCAACACGCAAGCGGAGCCGCGGGTTTAAGCTAGTAAAAATAAATAAATAAATAAATAAAATAAAAGAAAAAATTACCTGTTCTCATAAGGAATAACTCTCCTAAACGTTAGTTACCAACTGTTTCTTATGTGCTTAAAACTCGACGAGTCACTACAGTGTGAGAACGATAGTATTAAAACTAGAGGACCTATCCGAATACTTCGCACCTTTAGTGGAAAGACAAAAAACGTTGGGAAAAACAGGGAAGTAAAGTTCAATGTTCACGCGTAGCTTTCTTCAGAATCAATCAACGCAATTGTTTAAAAGCGCAAATGAAACAGCTTGATCCACTGAGTGTTGTTAGGTGAAAAAGAACTGCGTGCCTTAATTAGAACTGAATAAATCGTAAAATAAACCGTTTAAAATATTCAACGGAAGGACAGAAGGATACGGAATTTGAATAAAAATAAAGGATGAAGGTTTTAAAGTTAATTCTGATACTTAATGACAAATCTGCGAATGAATGCCTTTCGTTTAAAGTGGGATAGAACGGCCTGACCGACTGACTTTAGTTTACAGGAAGGACATCCCCATAAGAAATATACAGAAGAAAATCGCGTTTGAGTACAGAAAAAGAAAGGCGAGAGTTATGTAAATTCTGATACTTGGTGACAAATTTGTGAATGAATATCTTTCGTTTAAAACAAAAATGAAGGAAATCGGCCCGGTAGTTAGATCTGGACGACTGACTTTACTTTTCGTAGAATGTTTTAATATATACGATAAAAAATTAATTAACTGTCAGCTGGCTCGAAGCAGACGGCAATGAATCAGTTTTGGTAACTTCCGTATTTCCTTCGATCTTCTGCTGACAGTGGGTGCGGATTTCTTGTTGCTGGGGACAAGCCAACCAAGAAAGGAAAAGAAAGAAAAAAACGTGACACACGCTTCTATCCTTCACTGACCTGTCCTACAGTGTCTGAGGCTAACCTAAATCAGTGTATTTTTCTTTCAGACAGTCCCTAACAAAAGTAACAGTACCTTAAAAAAAGTAACAGTAATAATAATAAAAATCATAATCTGAGAGCTATGTAGAGTTCTTTCAACGTGGAGGTGAGCTGAAATATAGTACAGCATGGCGCATATAAGAACGGTAAACCTCATGTACGCCCGTAGCCCCCACTTTTTGCATTCCTTATAAGGAGGTAACTACGTGCTTTCAATGTCACTGTTCCGTATTGTTTTTTACTTAATTGATTCTTAACTTAATTTCAGACGTGAGGGTACGGCTTTAATGTGGGACACGGTGTAATCAGTCATTTTCACGTTCTGGTACAACATTTTTCTAGAGCTACAGAAGCGAAAATAACATTGGTATATATTTTGTTTACATCAATTTTTCTTCACTTATATTCAAAAACACGAAATGTGTATTCAATTAATTGTCTGGTGTGAAAAAAAAAAAAAAAAAAAAAAAAAAAAAAAAAAAAAAAAAAAACAGTTGCATGCCTGTTCATAAAGTCGAGTACGACCTGATGTAAAACCGTAGCAGATATTTGTGCATTATAATCGGTCAGCATGCAAGAAAAATTAGTTCATCCTTGTTTTGTGGTTATGGATCATTAACACATCACGAGTGACCTACAAACGTGGCCAACAATTCAAATTTTTCGGCACTGCAGTGCTTCACGCTACATTCAACAGCCGCCGAGTTCGTAGGCTTGCGATCGCAGTATGACGCCGCTCAGATTACTCGCAGTTACTTGTGAAAGGAGCTAGATATCAGTGCGACTACTATTTGAAAAACTTTTCTATACTTTTAGCTCCATTCACTCGCTGTAATGTATGGTATAAAATTCATAGAACAATAAGCTGCCCGCTACCGAACGTTTTCAGTACACGATTTGTAAATCAAGTGCGCATACTGGACCAAAAGCATCATTAGAAAACGACTGTTACGAATTTAGAAAAGGTGAATGTTTTATTCGAAAACTAAGATGTGTTCACAAATCAGATTTTTTAACCGCATGCGTTCATCAAAATAGAGTGTGGAGCGTTACGAAACTAAAAACTCTCGCGGAATAAAAAGTAGACTTTTTCTTTTTTCACTTGCAAGGCAAAGCTTTTAAGGAAAAAATAGCTTCATAAAACGATGTGGCGTGGTCTTATATACCGTCAAAATTTTTCACAACATGAAAATCGGAAAGGTTGATTTTCCCCCTCTTTTTCGTCTCGGCTCGGCCCAGCCGGCAGTGTGAACTCACACTTATTCATTACAGAACCTACTACTGCGCTACCACCAACTAATTTTGTATTTAAAGCCCTATATTCACCTGACCAGAAATCCTGTTCATCCTAACTCCGAACTTTACTAACCCCACCATATCTAACTTTAACCTATCCATGTCTCCTTTCAAATTTTCTAACTTACCTACCCGATTAAGGGATAGTAAAGTCCAAGCTCCTATCAGTAAAATGCCGGTTATTTTTTAATGACGTTCTGTTAAGTAGTCGCCGCTAGTAGATGTGAATGAGGATCTATTTTATCCGAGAGGATGCCATCATCTTACATTCACACAGTAGAGCTGCATACCCTCAGGAAAAGTAACGACAGTAGTTTTCTCTTGATTTCAGCCGTTCGCAGTAACTACATGGCAAAGCCATAGTAGCTGATGTTACAAGGCCAGCTCAGTCAAACATGCAGATTGTTTCTTTTGTATCCCATCCTCGTCGCCACTTTTGTGTCCCCGCCTCGTCGCCGCTTTTGTGTCTCGTTTCCATCGTAGGTGTCGGTGGCCGAGTAGAAAGACCGACACAGGAATAAAGGAAGCACGCTTGTGCAGGTAGGAGGTGACCAGCCAGTGGGACAGCAGAAACTAGAAACACTAGAGTAAATTAGAACGAGATATATATATTGCACAGAATTTATACAATACTTAACTTTAACATAGTAATGCTGATACATAGTTGAGCTAGAGGCCTGCCTAGTGCCTGTCCGATAGCCAAGTCTTCACTGGTGCCCATCTGAATACGAAGTGTTCGCTGGTTCCTATCTCAGTCTCAAGTGAACGATGTCGTTCAGTGGTGGCCACGAGTGGAGTTGTAACAGAGGGCGCTCGTGGCTGACGTCGTCAGAACGCCGCGCCGTGCGTGCATGGCAGCGCGCGGCGAAAGTAGGTGGCGCGCACTTTGTACTTGTGCGACACCACAGTTTCTTCTTTAACTACTGAAAAGGCTGCTGCCCCTCTTCTGGAACCACACGTTTGTCTGGCCTCCCCACAGATACCCCTCCGCTGTTGTTGCACCTACGGTACGGCTGTCTGTATCATTGAGACACGCAACGCACCCCATCCCAGCAATGTCTGTGGATCATTAGAGTAGAGAAGACATCCATATGCCTAATAATTTACACGTTTAATCAGTTAATTCTACAGGCCGTAAATTCAACTAAATACTTAATAATTACAATTACGAACAACTTTAATTGTAAATAACACACAGAAAATATCGTAGATCCGGGGAACCAAAGGTTACGTTTCACTGGCAAACTTAGAAGATGAAACAGTTGTACTAAATAACCTGCCTGAACAACACTTTTGCGTCATATTTTGAAATATTACAACATTCTGCGGGATCTTCACAAGTAGGACTGACGGAAGATGAGAGAAATTCAGAGAAGAGCACCTCGATTTGTATTATCACGATATAGGGGAGAAATTTCACGGAAATGATACACGATTTGGGGTGAAAAGCAGTAAAAGATAGACCTTATTCGTTGCGGCGAGATCTATTTGTGAAAGTTCTTTCAACTAGTTTCTTCTACGAATGGGAACATATGTTGTTACCACCCACCACCATAGGAAGATAGGTTCCTCATAATAAAGTTGTAAAACAACAGAATAGAGACTGTAAGCGGAAATATTTGTGTGTTCATTCTTCCCGCGTGCTATTGACCGGTAGAGAAAGCTGTTAGATAAATCCTCTGCATACACTTTAATGTAATTGGCACAGTAATTATGTAGATGTAAATGAATATTTTCCTCTAAGTAAGTAAGTGTTCTCTGCTTCCCCAGTGACCAGCACGACTGCCAGGCATCAGACCCATGTGGCACAAGGTCGTCAATCAAAGTTTGCCCACGGAGGGAAAAACTAATAATTGCGGCGTCTGTTACTTCTTCTGAAAGAACAGATGCAGCATTTTATTGCTGTAATCCATCCTTTCGTGGTTTGTTGCCCCATGGGGCTACCATAAAAGTGATCACGACATTCTCGTTGCCCTCAAATATGTTGTGTGATCATCTCAGTACAGCTGCACACTTTCGTGGCATGGGCAGTATGTAGTTATCAATCAGTTGTTTAGGAATATTTGGCCATTCTTCCATCAGTGCAATATCCAGCTCTGCAGCAGTTGTGGGAGGTGCAGTGCGTCTACAAAGTGCATCCCAGACATGCTCAAACGCATGAACTAGTTGGTGAACTAGTTGGCTGTTCCATTCGTTCAATTCCCTCAGCTTCAAGCATTTTGTGCACCACTGCAGCTCTGTGGGGACGAGAGTTGTCGTCTATCAGAAGGATCCTATCTTCTATCGCACCAGGGTAGGACACACCATAAGTCAAAGCGCCATTCTGAACGACATCGAGGTCCGTACGTCCGCCAATACTGACTCCTGTCCACACCATTCGTCCACCTCCATGAAATAGCGATGTTTCGCCCACATAAGCAGGAGTTCCACGTTCTATCCAGACGAGGGAACGACGATTGTCCAGCTGAAAACAATATCCTGACTCGTCTGTGACGAAAACCCGGCGTCATTCGTTACAACTACGATCCTGATGTTCCTCCACCCAGTTTCTACGAGCTAAACGGTGTAGTGGTTTTAGTGGTTCACATACCATAGGCCTCTGTGCATGCAGGCCACAATCCCGAAGACGATTTCGGATTGTTTTTGTTGATATTGCACGTCTTGGTGCTGCCCGGTGGGAGCGTTGTAGCTGAGTTGCATTCAGCCTCCAGTCGCGACGGGCTGTTAACCGGAGATCACTGTCATTTCTTGCTGGTGTTACCCGTGGGCGACCTTGGCCTTGCCTTCTTTTAACGGTTCCTTTTGTGTGAAATCGCATCCAGATCTTGGAAATTCCATGTTGGGACACTCCAATAGCTGCAGCCACCTCCGTCAGTGTCTGTCCCGCTTCAAAGCCTCCTATGGCTCTCCATGCCATAGTTTCTGGTAAGCTGCGTTGTTGTTACATTGCACTCTCTGCTCACTACTCTATCTGAACACAAATGCTTGTGTAATTCGTTTGGTAGAGTAAACACAAGTCAATACCAACCCCCTCTGCATCAACGTTGTGTTATTACTAGAATCTCCGTTGCCATAACGTTGTTGTCCTGACTGCATAGAACCGACAGAAAGACGTCGAACCGTTTTAGTTCATTCTGCCGATGACAATACTTCAGAACCTAGATATCTCAAATGATCCCCTAATTGTTTTAACTAGTGTATAATTTCATGATAAATATAAACGTAGCCAAACTATCTCAGACAAGCCAATTATTATAAGATGCAAAAATTAGCTTCAGCATGGCCGTGCGATATGCGTTCAGCGACTTCGAAAATAAAATTCTATGAACCGACCACGCAAAAAATCCTAATAAATATTTGTCTTATCTTACATAGTAAACTAATCGAAATGTCTTATGCTAAAGTTGTTTTATAGTGGCTGATTTACTGTAGTTCCTCCTCTAAATCGTCACACGGAGGAAATAATAGCAGATATCGAAATAACTGTCAGAAAGATATATAAATAACTGAAATCGCTCATCAGATGAAAGGTCGCTGGACCTGATGGACATCAGTTCGATTTGACACGGAGTATGCGAAGGAACTTGCTCGATTCTAGCAGCAATGCCGTAGGTCTCTAGACGAGCGAAGTGTTCCTAATGATAGAAAAAACTCGAAATCACTCCCGTTCTCAAGCAGGGTCGTCGAAAAGGTGAAGATTTCTGACGTCGGTCTGTTGTAGAATTCTGGAACATGTTTTATGTTGGAATAATTTTTTTTAATGTTTGTATAGCTTATGGGACTTAACTACCGGGTCATCAGTCCCTAAACTTACAAACTACTTACAAACTAGCTAATACTAAGGACGGCACAAATATCCATGCACGAGAGGGGATTCGAACCCCCGACCGTAGTGGCCATGCAAACCGTGACTGGAGCGCCTCAGTCCCCCTCGGCCACCGCCGAGGCTTTTCGCTATGTTCGAATATGATGACATTTCTAGAGACCGGAAATCTCCTCTAGAGGAATCAACATGGGCTTAGAAACCAATGGTCACGTGAAACCCATTTCTCGCTGTTGGCTCACGAGATACAGAAAGGAGTAGATACAGTTTCCCAAGCGGATGCCGTGTTTCTTGACTTACTTAAAGTGTTCCATACGGTTTCGCACTGTCGCTTGAGGAACAGAATAAGAGTGTGTGAACTATTAGACCAACTGTGTGTCTGGATTGAAGAGCTTATAGGTAGCAAAAAACAGCATGTCTTTCCCAACGGAGAGAAGTCATCCGACGGGAAAGTGATTTCTGACGTGCCCTACGCGAGTGTTATGGGGGTATTGCTTCAGAAAATATATATCAAGTAACTCATAGATTTTACATCGGCTTTTCGCGGTTGATGCTGACCTATATCGAGGTTTCGCAACTCTGGAAAATTGTAGCGAGATGGAAGTGGATCTATGGCGTACCGACGAACGGTACAGAGAGTGCTAATGGACTTCTAACGAAAACAAATGAAGCGTACTGCGAACACATAGAAAGAATTCTCTTTATTATATGAAATAAATAAATATAGAAACCGGCTTTCATAAGCTTGACCGCTCATGCCACACAGTATTTACGTAAATTCCTGGCAAATTGTACAGTAAATAGGAACACCAAATTAAATATACGAGAGGTAAATCATGCTGCTTGCATCTTGAGCATTACCGTAGAGAATATGATGATCTATTTATATTTCCATTATAAATTTATATCTGTTGAAATCAGTCATTAAATAAATATAAAAAAGTGTGACGCTTTCAGGATGATAGCCCGAGACAATAAGCTATCATGTAAACCAGAGTTTCTTTGAAACTGCATCACGCACCCAAAAGCTTGATTTTTCTATATTTTGATACAGTACTCATAAAATTTGTAATTTTTGAGGTATTGAAATTATTTTTAGAATCATGAAATGTCCGGAATTATTCGGACTCGTACATGTCTTAAATTTTGAGGATTAATCAATTTAATTTATTCTGAATTATTGGAGTGTGGAACTCATATAGCTTCTCCGGACACACGCATAAGAAACGCTCGGCTATCAGCCCGCACTATTTTCGAGTACAGCCCATGGGCCTTTCCCATATTTCCGACGATTTGGACAAATCCCCGACCGGCTGCTTGGTTTAACCGTTAGTACCTGCGCTATCTCTCAGCTGCTCCAACCCCTTGACGCAGTCCACTGCCGTTCCTTTATGTATTCAAACAATACCATTCCTTATCGTAATTGCGCGACTCTACGGGCATTACTTCCGTAGTTCACTACTCGAGACAATTGTGACTAATGTAGCGCCCCTGGTGTGTTATTCCCATACTGAGTCTCGTCTGTCTCTAGTGGGCGTTTTCGTTTAGATGTTACCACCAAATCGCAGAGCTGTATACTGTATAGTTTCGCATTTAAATGATGAGGTGGGGTTATGACGATACTTTTTATGTAGAAGCAGAAAATGGTAATTGAGTATTTTAATGACAAAAGGGTAATGTATACTTAATGTTGTCGGAAAATGTCATGTGGTAAATTCTGTACACTACTGAGACAGTAAAAATACGTGAAGTATCGGTCAAACATTTCAAAATTGATACATTCCTTTGCTGAAAAAAATTATACTTGAAAACACATCAAACAGTTTCGAAAAATTCCGTAAAAAGCGCTTTTTTGCGTCAGTTTTCATGTCTTGTTTTCTTGATAACGGACAAATAGCGTCGAAAACAGTTTTCTCATCTAATAATTATGACTATTTCACTGTTGAAATAATTTTCGTTAAAAAGTATATATATTTACGTTTGTATCTATGCAAAGCGTACTCCGTAAAAATTAAGTATCCTTCTGTTTGTAGATATTTCATCCCTTCGGTCAGAGAACGCTAGCAGAAGAAAGGATACTAGTCTGTGGTGGAATTTTTCGGTGTGATGAGAACACAAAACAAACAATAGAATAAAGTTTAGGAACAGCGGAAGCATTTCCGTAATATGAGTGAACTAGACATGAATTAACTTCCGATGTTAGCAGACACTTCTACAATTTCTTGTTTCTGCGCGTGCGCATTCTGCAGCACACTCGGAAATTTAGAACTCACACTCGATGCAATCAATAGATTAGTATTTTTCAATATTTTAGAATATGCACTCCCTTCCAAGTAAAAATATTCTGGCAATCGCCCCACCCCCTTTCTCACGTCCCGTACCAAAACTATGTTATTTCAAAGAAACCAATTTAGTCATCTTTCTCTGTCTTCAGCTTTAATTTTATGGACGAAATTTTGTAGTGTATTTTTGGAATGGAACACATTAACCAATTTTTACATGATTTCCGACAGAAAAATACATTTTGTTTAACGACCGTTTCACATTTCAGCCAAAACATTACATTATGTATTCAGTACATTATTAATTTTATACAAGAAACTCAGTAATTTTAAAATTAAATAAATTTAACTAAAGCATTGTTTTTTTTTATTACTGAACCCCTAGTTATTTTATGGTACAAGCAATTCCTCCTGTGATGGCAACCCCCAGAGGAAGACTTACAAGGGAACATCATCAATTCGACCTCATATTTTCTTGAGAAAAAATACATGAGCTAGATATCAACCCCAGAAATCGATATCACGTGAAAATTTGGGCCATTATTCAGACACACCGCAGATACGGCTTTTAAGCATTCGCGCGCTCGGGTCGTTCCTCACTCGGCCCGTTTTACTGCGGCCGCTTAATGCCCGAACGCGAAGAGCTGGGCAATGAAGGGACAACGACAACAGCAAGTCCTCCGAAATGTGAAATCTGAAGAGCTAGTGAAGTGGAGGAGGAAATGATATTACAAAATGAAAGTTACGTATTGTAACTCTTTCAAGTTAACTCCAAATCTGTCAGCTTTATAAATAACAAAAATGATGTGCATACGGCCGCGGTGGCCGAGGAGACTGAGGCGCTCCAGTCACGGTCTGCACGGCCACTACGGTCGGGGGATCGAATCCCCCCTCGGGCATGGATATTTGTGCCGTCCTAGTTCGTAAGTAGTTCATAAGTAGTTTGTAAGTTTAGGGACTGATGACCCCGTAGTTAAGTCCCACAGACTATACAAACATTTGAACATTTTTTTGATGAGCATAAAAGGTATTGAAAATTGAATTACGTTACACTGCTTGTTGAAAAAACGTCTCATTTGTTTCCACTGCAGTTGTGACGCGCTGTATACAACGCAAACGGCTCGTTGCATATATTCTGTTACGTAGACGGGCAAAGTGGTATTCGACGATTTAAAATCATCAAAGAAGCTTTCACCAGCACTGACGACCTCATTTCAACGACCAAGCCCCGTTGATGCAATGAAAGTGCTCGAAAAATCTGACGGTGGTGAAATGGCAGCGTCGTTATCGTCGTCGTCTTCCTATTGTTAATCTGCACCGAACGTCAACCCGCTATTTTCTTCTACATCCAGCACGTCTTCATCAGTGCAGTTATCTATGATATCTGCAACGCAGTTGAATGATATAATGAAAAGCATAAAGAAAGCGCCATTTTCTCCTACCGTGTATCGAACGTCTACAATAACTGCAAATGATTATGCTCACCGGTACGACTTTAAAGATCTCTAATTCTTTGACATTTAATCGTCGCCGATTAGCCCTCATTTCATACCGCTCCTGGAGGTGTAGCACGACAGCTTGTGGAATAATTCACACCGTGAACACAAACCTCTTACCAGACCCTACTCACAGTACTAGACGTTCGGGCATTTAAGCGGCCGAAGTGAAGCGGGTCAAGTGAGGAACAACCCGAGTGCGCGAATGTTTAAAAGCCGTGCTTTGAGAAGGCCCTAACTTCGTAGGGCCCAAATTTTCACGTGATATCGATTTCTGGGGTTGATATCCAGCTCACGTATTTTTTTCTCAAGAATATATGAGGTCGAGTTGATGATGTTCCCTTTATAATAATTTTTTATATAATAATAATAATACTACTATTATACTAAAATCATTATTTTTCCATACATCACCTTCGGTTGTTCAGTGGTCTCGAAGATCTCGTAGCTCGCCTGCCAATAATACATTACAAAATAATAAGACGTCGGGTTCTTATGCGTCATGGAAACTTACAATATGAGACGTTTCATCTTGAACGTATATTTATTTATCCATTCTTGATGAAGCACAGAAGTAATACAAAAGTAAGACTGGTTCACAACTCATTTCCATACTGACATAGGACTTTACATTACAACTCTGCAACTAACCTTAGACTGAATTAGGACTGACTTAATACTACTCTAGACTGATTTAGATTTTAGACTGAGTTCGCGCCAATTCGCGCGTATTAATATCTATTATAGTTTTTCTAGAACATACTAGAACACGGAAGTTACAGTGTTTTACATTTAATAATTTGTTAATGAAACATAAATAAATCTTGCTTTACGTAAAGATACACAAAATTATGACAAATATAATAATAAGACTTTTGTATTAAAACAGACCATACAAAACATCATAAGTAAATAACAATTAGCGCAGTATTAGTATATGTTTACATTATTGTTACGACTTTCAATAATTAATTTAGTTTGTTAGAAGACCCTAGTAATGTCTACATCTACAACCATACTCCGCAAGCCACCTGACAGTGGAGGGTATCTTGAGTACCACTATCGATTTTTCCTCCTATTCCAGTCACGAATTGTTCGCCTCTGTGTGGGCTCCAATCTCTCCGATTTTATCCTCATGATCTCTTCGAGAGATATACGTAGAAGGGAGCAATATACTGCTAGACTCCTCGGTAAAGGTATGTTCTCGAAACTTCGACAAAAGCCCGTACCGAGCGACAGAGCGTCTCTCCTGCAGAGTATTCCACTGGAGTTTACCGTAACGCTTTTCACGATTACCAAATGATCCTGTAACGAAGCGCGCTGCTCTCCGTTGGATCTTCTCCACTTCCTCTATTAATCCCACCTGGTACAGATCCAACACCGGTGAGCAGTATTCAAGCTGTGAGAGAACAAGTGTACTGTAACCTACTTCCTTTGTTTTCGGACTGCATTTACTTAGTATTCTTGCAATGAATCTAAGTCTGGCATCTGCTTTACCAACGATTGATTTTATATGGTCGTTCCATTTTAAATCCCACCTAATGACTACTCCCAGATACTTTATGGAATTAGCTGCTTCCAGTTGCTGACCCGCTATAGTGTAGCTAAATGATAAAGGATCTTTCTTTCTGTGTATTCGCAGCACATTACACTTGTCTTCATTGAGCTTTAATTGCCATTCCCTGCACCATGCGTCAATTCGATGCAGATCTTCCTGCATCTCAATACAATTTTCCATTGTAACAACCTTTCTATATACTACAGCATCATCCGCAAAAAGCCTCAGTGAACTTCCGATGTTATCCGCAAGGTCATTTATATATATCGTGAACAGCAACGGACTCACGACACACCCCTGTGGCACACCTGACATAACTCCAATTTCGGAAGACTTCTCTCCATTGAGAATGACCTGCTGCTTTCTGTTATCTAGGAATTCCTCAATCCAATCACACAATTGGTCTGATAGACCATATGCTCTTACTTTGTTCATTAAACGTTTGTGGGGAACTGTATCAAACGCCTTGCGGAAGTCGAGAAACACGGCATCTACCTGAGAACCCGTGTCTATGGCCCTCTGAGTCTCGTGGACGAATAGCGCGAGCTGGATTTCACACGAACGCCTGTTTCGAAACCCATGCTGATTCCTACAGAGCAGATTCCTAGTCTCGAGAAATGTCATTATATTCGAACATAATACATGTTCCAAAATTATACAACTGACCGACGTTAGAGATATAGGCCTATAGTTCTGCACATCTGTTCGAGGACCCTTCTTGAAAACGGGGATGACCCGAGCCATTTTCCAGTCTTTCGGAACGATATGCTGTTCTAGAGACCTGCGATACACCACTGCGAGAAGGGGGGCCAGTTCCTTCTCGTACTCTGTGTAAAAACGAACTGGTATCCCATCAGGTCCTGCGGCCTTTTCTCTTTTGAGCAAATGATAATCAATGTGACTAGCCAGAGGTGGCATAAAATGCTTATATAATATAAACGTGGATAATAGGGCATAATACTACGATCAAATGTGGTATCGTATACTTGAATATTAAAAACAAACAAGACCCTCCTGGGTAAATACATTACACCTTGTAAGTGGCTCGCCTGGGGGCCACGACCAACAGGTTGAAAATCACTGCTATAGACCATTGACGTCATAGGCGCACTGGCGATGGGGTCGACTGCTGATTTCCACGCAGGCACGAAAGGCGCACCACATTGAGTAGTCAGTTTCCACCTCCAAGTCGATCGTTTAAAGCGGGCTTTAAGGGAAAAGTGCCGCACAAGTGTGTTGGACGTTGCGGTAGGGCTGAGGCGCGTTTTTTTTGGCGGTGGCTTGATACCTCTGCGGCCTTTACAGCAGCCACAGTCGGCGGCTCTTCCTGCGTTCTGGCAGCGACGGGCTTTCGCCGGAAATTAGCAGCGCCGGCGACGAGGGCTGACTTCCCGCCACCACCTGGCCACAATGGCCGCCACAGCCCTCCCGCATCCTGCCTTTGATGCCGACAGCTCTTTATCAGCTCGCGTCCCAAAATAGTTCTCATTAAAGCTCTTATATCTTCCCACCAGCTGGCGGAAGACCCGCCTCCGTAATACCGACGACAATGTCGCAGGCCATGGCACCAGTTAAAAATAGGGACACTCATCCCGTACGATGAAATTTGAACTCCTTCCCGCCGAAGGGAAAGTAAAAGCTTATCTTAAGTTGGTGATTAAAGGAGACGATTATAAAGTATGCTGTACATTCGTTGTAAAACTAAACGTGCAAACTCAGGGCACTATTTAACAGTCGCTGATTCTTATAGTGTACTAGCTGAAAACCCGGCTTTGCCCAGGTATTTATTTATTTATTCCTGCTTTGAGTTAGTACTTCTCCTATCTTTTCGCTCTCTCTCCATCTCCTTTCTTCTAAAAACACGCTATACTTATCGGAGAATAAATACGAAATAAGGCTGTCTAGCATAATGTACAAAATTATAAGTATCGAAACAAAGAAAGATAGTAATCAAAATACAAATGACATATAAAATGCGTACGATCACATATTTATTGAGTTATATGTTGTACAATTGTATAATTTTGCAGGTATGTATTAATTTGTAAAAGTGCTGTATGTCTGTATTAAAAGAAATTTCTTTTTTACTGATTTATCTATTTATTCTTACATTTCCCTATTCGTATACTTATCCTTACAGAGAAAGAGCTGTAGACATTGTAGCACGCGTAGACCAAAGATATGGTCCGTGGCATCACGTTTCGCTATATGTAACCTCCTTGCTATAGAGTCGCAAACGTCATCGCTGGCCTTCAGCCCGATTTTTTTTATTTTTTATAATTTGACGACTTTCAACCACCATATCTTCCACCCCCTTATAGCTACCGGCATGGAACTGCTATGGTGTGCAACGGGAGACTTCGGACAAAAATTACACACAGACCATTCGTTTGCGTTCTGTAGGTTTCGCTTCAAAGCGAAATATTAACACACACACACATGTAGAATTTTATATACACCGATAACTTTCCATCCCAATATATTCCAGCCTTTTATCGTTATCAACCCTCAAGCAACATTGCAACCCATAAAACCATTTTCAAAGAGTAAATATAATTTTCAAAGAGTAATTATTGTTCCGCATTTCGCGTTATATTCTTCAAATTACTAAATATCTATCAGATCGCTGTAAAACGGCGCTTAAAACATTCCTCAGGTATAAATTAGTAACTGTACAAATATTTAAGTCTCTGCGTCTTGTCGTTCGGACGTGATAAGAGTACAGCGAACAGACATTCACATTAATATGTATATAGATAAATAGCTATCCGATCGCCGTAAAACCGTGCCTAAAGCATTCCCCGGGTAGACATTAGTAACTGTACTAATTTTTAGCTCTTTATGTCGTGTGGTTTAAACGTGATAAACGTACACGCCTAAAGCATTCCCCGGGTAGACATTAGTAACTGTACTAATTTTTAGCTCTTTATGTCGTGTGGTTTAAACGTGATAAACGTACACCGAACAGACATTCACATTTACAGATATAGGTTTGAGATAAGTATACAGTACGCCTTTATTGGGGTTTTAGAATCTTCATCTAGATAAGATACTCTGCAAATCACATCTAAGCGCCTGGCAGAGGGTTCATCGAACCACCTTTATACTATTTACCTCCCATTCCATTCTTGGAAAGCGCGCGGGAAGAAAGGACACCTGAATCTCTCCGTTCGAGCTCTGATTTATCTTATTTCATTCTGATGATCATTTCTACCTATATAAGTGGGAGTCAACAATATATTTTCGCATTCGCAGGAGAATTTTGGCGATTGGAGTTTCGTAAGTAGCCCAGATCCTGTATATTTCCGTGACACTGTCTTCCCTGTTTCGTGACAATACGAAACGAGCTGCCCGTCTTTGGACTCTTTCGATGTCCTCCGTCAAACCCTCGTAATAAGGATCCCACACAGGGCAGCAATACTCCAAAAAAGAACGGACAATCATAGTGTATGCAGTTTCTTTAGTAGTTCTGTTGCATCTTTTAAGGGTTCTGCCAATAAAAGGCAGTCTCTGTTTCGCCTTTCCCACGACATTATCTACGTATTCTTTCCAGTTTAAGTCTGAAGTAATAGTAATTTCAAGGTATTTTGTGGAGTTCACGGCCTTCACTTTTGATTGCTTTATCTTCTAAACAAAGTTTAACGGATTTCTTTTCGTACTCATATGGACGACTTCACACTTTTCATTATTCAGAGTCAATTGCCAATTTTTACACCATAGTGATATCTTTCTCAGATTGTACTGCAGTTGGTTTTGATCTTCAGATGATTTTACTAGACGGAAAATCACGGCGTCATCTGCAAACAACCTAAGAGAGCTACTTAATTTTTCTCCCAAATAGTTTATGTAATTAAGGAACATCAGAGGACCAATAACACTACCCTGTGGAACGCCCGATATTACCTATGTTTTAATCGATGCTTTACCATCGATTGCTACAAACTGTGTCCTCTCTGACAGGAAATCCCCTATCCAGTCGCAAATTTGGGGCGATATACCATAACCACGCAATTTGATTAAAAGCCGTTTGTGAGGTACGGTGTCAAAAGCCTTATGTAAATCAAGAAATACGGGATCAATTTGAGAACCCTTGTCGATAGCACTCAACACTTTGTGTGAGTAAAGAGGTAGTTGTGTTTCACAAGAACCATATTTTCTAAATCCGTGTTGACATTGGATCATTAAATCCTTCTGTTCGAGATAATTCATAATATTTGAATACGGAATATGTTCCAAAACCCTGCTGCAAACTGACGTCAATGAAGTAGGCCTGTAGATTAGTGGGTTACTCCTACTGCCTTTCTTCAATATAGATGGAACCTGCGCAGCCTTCCAATCTTTTGGTTCAGATCCTTCTTTGAGAGAGCGGTTGTATATGGCTGTTAAGTAAGGATCTATCGCTTCAGCATAATTAGATAGAAATATAATGGATATACAGTCCGGACCTGAAGCATTGTTCTTGTTAAGTGATTTTAGTTGCTACACTGCTCCTATGATATCTACTTCTACGTTACTCATTACGATCTCTGTTCGTAATTCAAAATCTTAAATATTGGTTTCGTCTTCTTTGGTGAATTAGTTTCTAAAAGCTATGTTTAGTAACTCTGCTTTAGTAGCGCTGTCATCGGCTGGATCGCCATTACAATCACGTAGTGCGGGTATTGTTTGTTTTTCGCTCCTAGTATACTTAACACAAGTCCAAAATTAGTGGGGTGCTTGGTGGAACATAGTTCATGGAAACTATTACATCACAGGCTGACGACTTAAAATTCTATATTTTCCAACTTAAACAACACTTCCTTTCCTGTTGTATAACTTTTCCTCAATTGTATTACCACATCCCACGGGCACTTGCGTTGTTTGTGTAAGCAATCTAGAACACGCGAGTGGCGTAGTTATCTTCTATCGCGTCATAATAGAAGCCAAAAGTTCCTTTATAAAGTTTTTCACTAACCTGATGTCTCCTCAGGTGTAGTCCTAGCGTAGATGAATGACGCTATGGTCGCAGATTCGTTGACTTGAATTGAGACTGTATATCTTAAGTGAGATTGTGAGAGCCCTAGTTGAAATAGATCACTCACTGTTGTCTTTAGGGATGCCAGATACTCTAATCCTGTCGAAATAAAGCAGTGAACTACAAATGACTGTACTCGTACACAACAAATGTAGCATTCACAAAAATTATACAATATAAAATAAAACTTTTATTACGTAAAATGACTTGTTAAATGATTGTGGCATATTACTCACTTATGTTGTATGAGCGGCCGAACGCGTAAAACTTATGCCGTTCTGCTGCGGCAGAATGGCAGTGCGCACTAAGGCACCTTGCTTCAGTGCGCTCGGCTGTTCGCCGTCGGAGGTTCGAGCACTTCCTCGGGCATGGGCGCACGGGCGCGCATGTGTGTGTATGTATGTGTGTGTGTGTGTGTGTGTGTGTGTTGTTTTTAAGATAACTTAGTTTAAGTAGTTTGTAAATTTAGGGGCCGATGACCACTGGAGTTATGTCGAATATCTTTACAAAAATTTGAACATTTTTATTCTGTACTTGCGCATGACCCGACCGCCATGGTAGCTGAAACAGAAGTGAGCTAACTTTCAGATGTCACATAGATTGGTACCAAAAGTTATATATCAATATAATATCAACCAAACCTTCAATACAATTCGTGCTATGTCCTTCCGTCCAAGAGAACGTGCGTAAACGGAAGTAATAAGTAACACCTGCATATCTGTGAGCTCCCGTGGGGAAGTCGACAGAGCGTCCGTTTGTCGTTTCAAGGGTTTTGGGTTGATACCCTCATCACGCGATTTTCTCTCTTATTACGTATGAAACTGTTCTACACCACATGTGCATCTATATAGCCTACCAGATGACAAAATTACAATACATAGAATTCAAATTGTTCAAATGTTTGTTAAGCTTATGGGACTTAACTACGTGGTCACCAGTCCCTAAACTTACAAACTACTTATCTACTACCTTATACTAAGGACGGCACAAATATCCATGCCCGAGGGGAGATTCGAACCCCCGACCGTAGTGGCCGTGCAGACCGTGACTGGAGCGCCTCAGTCCCCCCGGCCACCGCAGCCGGCTACATAGAATTGCAACAAACACAACCTCCTTGATCTTCATTTTTTTCAGAATGTACAGGCATATGGTTAGCAAAATCTCTGAAGCTGCTCGGGATTCTTCGGAATAGATTAGCCTCGAAAAACGGAATAACCTTCTTGGGTTGCACTACGTAACTTGCAATCAATTGTATTCAAGTGCCTATAATTTTAATCGTCACGGCTAGATACTGGCTAAAGTCGTTAATGAACACAGATTCTTTGAAACGTCGGCATAGTTCCGTTTCTAACACAAGCTACCATTTTGCAATCTCAAATATGGGTTTCATCAAATGTGCACAAAAGTAATTTGTTTCAGAGACTTCTTTGTGCACAGCCACTATTGGGAAACTTTCGTTCCTGGATGATCGACACAGTGCATGTGTGGTGGTGTTTGTGTTCCTGCCTCGAAAGTTTGTACTTACTATTATTTTCATTATTACTTGTATTATTACTTAAATTAAGCTTATTGTATTTATCATTACCATTATTAATTTTATTGTTGTTCCTGTTATCACTATCAATACTGCCGCACATGTGATTCAGTTGTTTCTTTATTCTTATATTCCGATTGTGTTCGTTTATTCTGTGGAACTACGAATAAACCCTACAGGTTTTCTACTTTAAATAAACGAAGCAAAACAAACAACCGACAACACACTGCTATAAAATCCGAACAGTCCTTTTACATGTCAGGAATACGTTGCACCATATAACAGTTACCAACGTATTGCAGTACAAGGAAAAAAAACTGCTATGAGCAAGTCGTAAATCCAAGACCCTTGGTACGAAAAACTAACGCTGTACAAAATATCCCAAGGAGCCCGGCATGCTGTGCTGTCAGAGTTTTGCTTCACAGTTATGCTACGTACGTCAGGTGTTACTTATTACTAGCGCTGGGCAAATGATACCCGTGTTCGAAAATGCTCGGGAGTTCCCAATAGAACACTCAGATAATAAATGACTCGCCCTGCGTATCTACAAACGATACATGGGGAATTTCGAAGTTAACGAACTATTGCTTTGCTCCGAACTAATTTCATAGGAAGTACATGTAAAAGAAAAGAAGGGCATAACTGTGAAAAGCTGTATATTATTTTTTAAAACAGTCCATAGTACGTGACTTGTCTGGTAGCACTGCAAGATATGATCCATTGATAAAATATCTACTACTATAAACGAACTACTGCATCATATTACTGAAGGCTAACACTCAAATCAAAACAAAAATGTGAATCCTTTATAAGTAGAAATCACACTCAACGTGATTAAAAGAGAGGTTGCAAGTTATCATTCCATTCCCTGTTCATACGGTACAGTAACAGATAAAAATGTTACCACCTTTTAATCGCTTTGAAAACATTAAGAGATGAAATAGGGAAAACATTAGAAATTTAATACTGAATAACGGATAAATGTCATTCAAAAATAAACTGTAATTACTACCTCGGATTAAACGGTGCACGAGCTGCTGTGTTCGTAGTATCTACAGGCGTCGCTAGATCGCAGCACTAGAATTTCAAATCGTGATTGCTCTCGTTTAATTACCTTTATCTATATCTATAAATGTGAATGTCTGTTCGGTGTACGCTTATCACGTCCGAACGACAAGACGCATAGACTTAAATATTTGTACAGTTACTAATTTATACCTGAGGAATGTTTTAGGCACGGTTTTATAGCGATCTGATAGCTATTTAGTAATTTGAAAAATAATACGCGAAATGCGGAACAATAATTACTCTTTGAAAATGGTTTTATTGGTAGCATTGTGGCTTGAGAGTTGATAATATCAAAAGGCTGGAGTTTATTGGGATGGAAAGTAATCGGTGTATATATAATTCTACATGTGTGTGTGTTATTATTTCGCTCTGCAGCGAAAACTACAGAACGCAAACGAATGGTCTGTGTGTAATTGTTGTCCGAAGTCTCCCGTTGTACACCATAGCAGTTCCATGCCGATAGCTATAAGGAGGTGGAAGATATGGTGATTGAAAGTCGTCAAATTATATATAAAAAAAAAAATCGGACCGAAGGCCAGCGATGACGTTTGCGACTCTATAGCAAGGAGGTTACATACAGCGAAACATGATTCCACAGACGATATCTTTGGTCTGTGCGGGCTACAATGTATTCAGCTCTTTCTCTGTAAGGATAAACATACGAATAAGGAAATATAAGAATAAATAAATAAAGCTGTAAAAAAGAAATTTCTTTTAATACATCTCTTTAAAAAATCGATTTCACGTTGCGCGCATTACATCAAGTGAGCGATCTGTGACATCATTACAATCATTATTGTTGAATTTCGTGATTGGATTCTTCGTAACGAGTGCATTTTTAGTGTGATTTCTTATTTCCTATATATTATCTGATAAATGTAACATGTTTTTAGAAAAAAAGGAGTTGGACAGACAGAGAGTGGATAGGAAAAGTACTAACTCAAGGCTCGAATAAATTAATAAATACCCGGGCAACGCCGGGTTTTCAGCTAGTAGCCTATATTTTTTAATGTTTTTACTTATGATCTGCACCCTAGAAGCTACTATAGTTGTAATTTCAAACTTCTTAATCCCCATAGTACATTAATGATACAGTATCTTCCTTATAAATCTTATACCGCACAGCACAGAAAAGATTTATGAATATCATGGTTGTAAATCGTAGAGATAGTACGTACTGACATTGCTAGATAGCGTCGTTATCGAATGTTATAACATTTCTCGAACTGTGACGTAAATTGTTCGTACAGTTCGAGTCATGTTCAAACCCACCTCTACTTATTACTATTGTTTATGCACGTTCTCCTGGACGGCAGCCCATAGTACGAATTGTTTCCGAGTGTTGGTTGATACTTAATCCATAGGCTTCTGTGCTCGCTTTTGGCGGGAAAGAAAGTTCTCGAGGCGCGTTCACTTATTTTATTGGTCTTCTGTTTATATAAACTAATACTACACAAATTTCTGAAGGTGTTGGAATGTAGACTGTCACTGAGAGAAATTTCTGTGCTAAAAGTACCCGGAGATAAATTATGATTTATAAAACATTAATAAAAAAGTGTGGCGACTAAATTCCTTTACTCACATGGCGGCAACCAATCACATCTCTTACGAAACCGACGTCGTTTTCCACGGAAAGGACCTGATGCCATTCTTCCTCGGTCAGCTTTCCTACACCCGTGGCCGACGTCTTTTTCGTCGGCCACGCCTACACCACTGGTGACGTCATGGTAAACTGCGAGAACTCTCTAGTTATAACGCGCCTTTCAAAAAAATTACTGTCGAGACTGCAAAAGCTCGAACCGTCACATTGGGTACGTGGTTATATGATGCAAGAAATATATTCATTTAATTATTTGATATTACAACAAAGCAACACGAAATACATTCTCATTTTTCAATTAGCACTGGTGCTAATGGGAATGGAAAGAAGTCAATGGTGAAAGCTAAATATTCATGATTAGTAGGGATTCGAACCCGGGTCCTCCCACTTACTAAGGCAGTCGCGTTTCACCACAACGTCATTGGGTACGGAGCGATCATCATCATCACGTAAGCTACCCACGCACGTCTCCTGTTAGACGCAAAGTCTCGTCTTACCCACACACTGTTGGCGTAGCATCCGCACTCATTATCACTCAGAACCTTGGCTGGCGCGTAGTCGATACACGTAATAGTGAAAAGAGGACTATTAGTGGTAATTGCTTTATTATGCAAGTTACATGTCCGAAAAACCAAACGCCACACATATCTAATATATAAAAAATTAATGTTTGTATAATAAGCGTTGCCGTACCTTTCATTTGATTGCGAAGAAAATTTGTCAACATACTGCTAGCACATTCGCGGATGTTATAGGTATTATAATATCACTGTACGACACATCATTCAGGAGATATGACGTCATGAACAGTGAGATGCGTGAAAAACTGCTGCATTATGGATGACTTTTAAATTTATTATTTCTTTGCTACAAACTACTAATTTATTCGTAACATATTTTGGAAACAGTATCCATTTATGCCAAAGACTGTACACACAAAAATTATTTCATCGCATGACTTTTAGATAAGGAAATATGGTATCATGAACACTAAGGGGCTTGGGAAACTGGCGGGTCATGTTTGTTCGTATTTTTTGCGCTGCAGTACCGCTTATTCGATTGTGATGGAACTTTGCACACTTGATCTTCAAAACAATAGAAAAGTAGCTCTCTAGCTAAAATGGTACTTTAATTACGGACTTCGATAAAATCTATGGTTTTATTCCAATCTTGATGAAATTTTGCACACCTAAAGTTTCAAAGAGGAATATTACCGTGTACCTAAGAATTCATACGGTGCATAGCGGATAGGGCCTTACAATAAATTTACACGGTACCTTACTGACCGTCATGAAAGTTAACAGGGTTATTATGTTATTTATCACAGAAGGAGAAGGCAGCGGACTGAAGAGGTGGAGGAGTTCGCCAGAGAGATGAGGAGGTGACTGGCAGAAAAAGGGGAAGGAGATACAGGGGTAGGAGAAGATAACGAGAGAGAGGGCTAGAGAGGGAGACGGAAGGAAAGAAAGGTGGACAGAGAGACAAAACGGCAGCAGAGATGGACTAACTTAAGACTGAAATAAATAATTATCCGCTCCACGCTTGTTTTCAGCTATACTTAATAAGTGTTTATAAATTCAACGTAACGGCCAGACCGTACATATAAATTTGTCAAATCATTGCTTGCACTCGCGCGAAGGTTAAAGGCATACTAATATTAACTTCGTAAAGTGCGTGGCGGAACTGAATGAAATTTGGAATGAAGATAGCTTATACCCCGAATTAGTTTATGGGCTACCTTTCGTAAACCTCAGTAGGTGCATGGCGGAGGGCACCTTACTATATTTATTTCTTCTGCGGCTGCAACGCGCCAGGTGCCAGTTAGTACAAAATATACGTGAAAATGAGGGCACTATACCTAAATGTTTATAGGGCCTGAAGTATCACAGATGAATTTGTTTATTTCTACACAATAGAATCATTCACAACATGCACACGAAAATGTACTCATATTTTACAATGGTGAGTTACAGTTTGGCAAAAGAGTATTGGACTGAATGAATGCTAATGAGTTCCCCCTTCGAAAGCTGAACGCAAAGTGAGGTTCAATCGATTCTCTCCAATACGACACTGTCTTGGCCACTAAGACCACCAAACTATAACAGCGAGAAGTTCAGTTTGCAGTAGTACTGATTGCGCTCTACCGCCAATCAAAGTACTTAAATGACTTTAAATCGGCTCTTTGCGCTGCAGCAAGTACTTCACCCGAAGTAGTTAATGCGATGGGCGGCTATCAGACACGCCTTCAAGACAAGTGGAACACCACCGCCTACGTCAGATTTCTTACGGTGCATGGCAGAGGGTACTTTGCGTCAATCTTAGATACCACTTCACTAATCACCATGAAAGATAAAAGAGTTATATAATTTTTCACAGATTGAGCAGGCAACGGACTGAGGTGGTGGAGAAGGAGTTGGATAGAGAGAGTAGAAGGAGATTCGGAGAGAAAGGGGAAGGTGGAGAAGTGGATAAGTTAGGAGGAGGTGGGTGAAGAGTGATGAGGCGATAATAGAGTGAGGAAGAGAGAAACTAGACGAGGGGATGGACAGAGAGAGAGGACACGGAAGATGGACAGCGAGAGAAACGGGAAGGAGAGATGAACTAATTTAAGACTGGAATAAATAAATACACAGGCGACGTCAGGTTTTCGGCTGGTAAATATGTACATTTTTTTTCAGCTAGTAGCTTATAAAAAAAGGCAGTCACGTCGTGTATACCAAATGTAGTGTCTGCGTAGGCAATTCATTGATGATCTTCGATTTCTGTTGCGAATTTTTTGGTACGCCCCGTCTGTTTCAAACACTTCTGAAAAGTCTTCTATATATTACAAGCTATTCAAATCACATCTCGAACAAATTTTCTGCCATTGTCTGCAGATTGTTATGAGTAATTCGAAGGCGTGCTGAAAATTGATGAATTCGGAGTTTTTGATTGTATAATAATAATATGGGTTTCCTGTTCCGCAGGACCAAATTGAGGAGTAAGACTCCATGGTCATGGAACAAGTCTGTACATGACGTTTAACACAAGAATGGTAATAAAAAAAACTTAAAGCAGTCCTATGCATATGATATTCTTAAGCCTGAGTAAAAAGAACCAATAATGAATAGAAGGAATTCGACTATTTTTTTAATTTATCCAGTAGTTCCTCGACCAAATAAAAAGGGTGAACAATGAGTAACTCTATAATTTAGATTTGAAAGCGCGTGGATTAGTACTAAGGGTTGAGTTTCTGTGGCAGCTTATTGAAAACGGATGCTGCAGAATACCGCACACCTTTCTGTACAAAAGTCAAGGTGGTGTGATCCAAATGTAGATTCGAGTCCTGTCTAGTATTCACCGAGTGAAAGCTACTAAATCGTGGGAATAAGCTGATACTGTTAACAACAAAGGACGTTAAAGAAAATACGTATTGTGACACAAATGACAGAATTGCCAAATTACTCGAAAGAGGTCGACATGACGTTAGCTAATTTACACCACATATTCCTTGATCCGCCCGTTTCTGAGCCAAAAATATCCCTTTTATATCAATCGAGTTACCCCAAAAAATAACGCCGTACGTCATAAGTGAGTGAAAGTAAGCTTAGTAGACTACGTTTCGTGTTGCAAAATCACTTATTTCAGATACTGTTCTAATGGTAAATAAAGCAGAATTTTGTTTTCGAACAAGATGCTTAACATGGGCTTTCCACGACAACTTACTATCTGAACACCTATAAATTTGAACTGTTCGGTCTCACTTATCATATGCCCATTTTATATAGTCAAAATGTCAGTTTTTCTTAGATTATGTGTTAGAAATTGTTAGAACTGAGTTTCGCTGTGATTTAACATCAATTTCATTTCTACAAGCCATAAACTTATCTCTTCGTCTCCATTATTTGAAACTGTGTCAATATCACAAACAATATCCTTCATTACCAAGCTGGTATCATAAGCAAACAAAAATACAGTTACCTGTTATACTCGAAGGCATATCATTTGTATAAAATAGAAATAGCAGTGGACCCAAAACAGACCCCTGGGTCACCCCACACATAACTGTGCCCCATTGTGACTGTACATCATAGCCATTTTCAACATTGTGGAGAATCACTTTGTGCTGTCTTTTATTCTGTTCTCTATATCGGTTCAGTTAAATCATGTCACTTATACCTTTATTACTTGTTGGAAGTTCTCACCGGCTCAGAAATGTAGCGATAACATGGCGATGTGACTCGTAGCAGCGTCGGTGGGGAAGTCCTAAAAAACTGGAACGACGAAATCGAAGAGCTGGTCTCTAAACATGACAAAGCCTGACAAGACACGAGCTTTGCCACATCTGTAACAAGTCGATACCTTTGCTTCTCATTCATCGATCATTCTCCATACAGCCCATACTTTGCACTATCCGATTTTCATAACTTAAGGAACATCTTCAGAAATGTACGGATACTTTGATCTTGATGAAGCGGTGTAAGTAGAGGTGAGGTTGTGCCTCTGTAAATAAGACATTCCACAGTGTCGGTGTCAACAAAGTGATGTCTCTTTGGGAAAAAAGACGTTACAGCGTTTCTTGCCTTAAATACATAGCGTTATTACTAGGTAATGTAACCAGCAATGAAAAATTCATGCTTACGGCATCGGAGGAATAAGATGAGTAAAATTTAATTATTAGTATTCTATGATCAACAAGGCATTTATTTTGAACTATATGGGTAATGATGCAAATAATCAGTGCAACTGAAAGCAAGGCAAGGAACACCATAAGATGGTGAGAGTGTGCCCACTCCTGAAAGAAAGAAAAAGGCGTCTTTTTTTTTTTTTTAAGAATTCGATAGATTAACTTTCTAGCCCTAATTTTATTAATGTGTAAACAAAAATAATTCTTTGCATATTTCTACTCATAATAATAGTAATACCATATATTTGTTAGACTATTTGATTTTTCTTTAAATGTGGGATGACTCCATATACAATCATTTGGCAGGATATGACTAATTTACCGTAACTAACATCATTTTGAAACTGTTTGCTAGCACTTTAGACACCTGATAATAATTTGGTAACGAAATTTTAAATTATTTTGCCTACTTTAACTTGATATAATATTTTGAAAGTCTTGATGCATGTGTCCTCACTTACACATGAATAAAAATACATATATTGTCAATGCATTGTAGCCTAAAGCTGTATATTTTCTAGAAGTAATGGTAGCGAACCTAACCACAAAGTACTTTCGGAAGTGGTGCAGTGTTGTTTATAATCGTTCGTCAAACAGTTGGACTTGAGTATCAAATAAACATGGTGGGCCCATATGACACCATTTGACTGGAAATGGTTAAGTGGTCTTTACTGCTTTATCTAGATTTCGGCCTTAGATCAATTTAGAGTTCTTCACGGAAGTATATGATAAAAATATTTAGACGTTTGTATCGTCCAAGTCTTTGTCTAAAACTTTAAAATCATTACACATGTGAGATAACGTGCAAAAATACAGCGCGAGTTATATTGTGTTTTCCAGCATCTAACCGTAAGTTATCTCATATCAGTAACAATTTTAGTGTTTCCGACAATGAGTTGGATCATAAAGGAGTCTGACGATTTTTCTCATATATTTCAGCGTAGGAGTTCAAATTGGCCTAACGCCGAAAACTAGAGAGTGAAATAAAGAACACTTAGTAGAACGGAGGGTAAAAGAAATGACATGACTGAGGTTCATCAGGAAGCAAGAATCATCATCCATATTTCTTGCATCGCGATGTTCAAGCTGCTCGTTTGGTTTCCTGCAAGGTCAAAAGTAAATACAGTAGCACACCGCAGATTCGGAGGCCAGTACAGAATAGTAACTAATTTAGAGCTTAATACCGTCTGTGAATTAATATCATTACGTTAAGACGTAATTTCGAAACTGAATATGGGAGCTCTAGGTTCTTAATTACATCTGAAAATGAGTAATAATTAAGGAAAAGAATTGCATTTTGGAAAGTAATGGCGGTACTGAAACAGTCTAAGCAACAAGGCTTATCCAACAGTAGCGTCAAAAGCACAATTACGACTCTTTACGTATCACATTGTTATTAAATAAAGACGTAGACATAAACAATAAAGATGTGGAACACTAATAAAGTTTTTTTCACTTAAATAGCTTTAAGAGATTTGACATTAAAAAATTCGGTGGAATTACGTTTCACCACGCCTTTGTATATTGAAGTTTCTTCTTACTCCAGCCTCCATTTCTGGTATGTCAGTACACTTCACACTGTTATTAAAATCGCTTTGTGACTGACGTTGCAGCGAGTCGAGTCAAAGGGGCATGCCGCTATTTAATCCAAGTTCTTTCGCGAGCAAAACGTGCTTGCTGCGTAGACTGTTTTGTAAAGCACAAACGGCGTCTTTTCAAGTGTTGCCAGCTGCTCGCCGACAACGCGGCCTGCCGCGGCTGAACTGTCAATCAGCAAGAGTTTTGTAATCGGAGTACATTATTTCTGGTGCCCCCAGAGCTGGAGGTCGCACCAACCAGGGTCAGTAAACTTAGACGTGTCACAATCCGTAGCCAGTTACTAAGATATAAAAAAATATTCCCATACAGCTGTCATATAGCGTACAGCATTATGTATTGAAAAACTGTCACGCTGAAAACGTCTGCGAAGGCTACCGTCATCATTTGCCAACTTCACGTACAAATTGTAGTTATATTGTTCACACTTACACACAAAAATGTTTCCATCGTTTCACGTCAGTTCCAGAAAATCGGTCCAAGTTTCCCTCCGTGATTTATTTCACGTACCACTACTATCAAAGGACTACACAATGGACTTTCCAACACCCTGCCAGCATTTAGAGGATTTGAGTGTTAATACGTATCTCACGAACTACTGAGAATGCAAAGTTGATTCTGAAGTTTTAAACAACTTTGGAGTCAATGCTTCATAAAAATCTCAGGGTGAGAGAAGAGAGTGCGACTGTCCTTGTAGAGACGTACCTATACTGGCCAGTACATGCAAAAAGGTAGGGATTGGAAGCGAAACAAACATTTTTGGAGATTCATGACTAACAAATTTTATAATTAGTCAGCCACTTGAAACTTGACTATGGTAGGGAGGCTATCATCTTGTAGAGAAATTCTAATGCGTCGGCATTCACGAGAATTGATATTCCTCCAATCAAAAATTATACGACCCCGGAAGAGCACAGAACCATGAGATTTCCTAGTTCCGAATACTATGTCGATCGTTACTTCTTCTGTGGACGATTACTTTATACGCGGGCGTCTTCTTCGTATTCAGACTTTAGCTCTGGGCATCGATTTCAACCTTGCACTTTATCCTTGGATGCCAACGTCTTCCATTTGTCTCCGAGACTTCGATGTGGCATGAACAGAACGCATCTGTCTAACAAACGAAACTCACTATCGCTGCCCCTCAGATTTGTTGCTAAGATGGGCCAATCACCAATCGTTATTCCGTCAAAATCTGAACACAGATCAAACGTGTAAACTAGAAGAAATGTGCTTAACTGTAACAAAACGCAAACATAAATGGTAGAGTCCAAGTTAAGGATGTGTTGACGCGTCGTGGTTAGCTAGTCAGTATGTCAGATTGGTAAGAGGGATACCCGTGTTCAAATCACCTCTGTGTTCAATTCAGTTTCTTATCTGTGTCTACATCTACATGGGATACTCTGCGAATCACATTTAAGTGTCTGGCAGATGGTTCATCGAACCACCTTTACACTATTCACCTACAATTCCATTCTCGAATAGCGCGCGGGAAGAAAGAACTCCTGAATCTCTCCGGCCGGCCGCAGTGGCCGAGGGGACTGAGGCGCTCCAGTCACGGTCCGCACGGCCACTACGGTCGGGGGTTCGAATCCCCCCTCAGGCATGTATATGAGCAACCACCCGCAGTTGGTTGTACTCTGTCCCCTTCATGGCATCTGGAAGGACGCGTACCACATCTGGAATGACTCCCCCCGGTATGCACACGGAGTGCACATTGGCTATCTTCCCCTCCTTGGCAGCCATCTCTCTAATGGGCTCCATCACCCGCCTAACGTTGGAGCTCACAAATACAAGCAAACCAACCCTCTGTGAAAGCCCGGATCTTGCAGGCTGAATGGTGACTTCAGTTTGAGAGACACCATCCGACTCGGGGACGTTGTCCTCAACAGATAGTGGCTCAAACCTGTTCGCAAGACGGACTGGGGAGGCTTCACGATCGGTCGTCCGGAATGTCTTGCACCGCCTGCCACGCAATGGAGCGACCTCCCACGCAACCACGGGTGGGGTGTCTGCCTCACTGATAGCAGTATCAGGGCATGTCGATGGCGCAGGCCGATAGGTGGAGACGACGGGAGTCCGTTCGGTCCCCACTACGGCCAACAAGAACAACAACGCCCCTCGATCGCAGCCTCCAGCTGCGCAACCGAGGTTAACACAGCTTGAAGCTGGGAGCGAAGTGTCACATCCTCAGGCATTCTGGGACCCAGGAATCCTTCGGCTCGTTAAATTTTGGGATAGTTGTGCTCAGGCCTATGGTGATTACCTTTGAATAAAGACTTCAATTACATCCACAGTGTCGTTTCGTATCTTTCCATTTGAACACTCTTCGTATGACAATTGACAAGAATACAAAAAGAGAACAGACATGTGAATAACCGGTCTGACGTAATAATTTAATAAAATAAAAACTTTCAGCAGAGAGTAGATTTGCACATGCATCTCCCACTTCATAGTCCATCACGGTGACAACAGAAACATGACTCCGCGATTCGGCACTTTGCTCGAAGCTGCACATCGTTACACAGTTCACTGTTTCCATTTTGCTTCTTTTTTCACAGTTCCATACGCCTTCTTCCTGTTTTCACGCTTTACTGTGTTCAGCCAATGCACGAGGTGAGATGCGGTGTTTTCGTTGTGTTCTAATATATGAATGATGATCAGCAGTCAGTCGCAATTATTTATTTAGTACTGCATATTGAAACTCGCCCGCTGTTCTTTTGACTGTTAACTAGCCGTCTTTGTGAAGTTAACAATTGACTGTTTGCTCACAAAATCTAATTACGGCGATATTCACACACCGGCGGAAGTATGCAGTTCCCTTAAGCAAAACTCTGATTCTATAAGTTAAGCAAACAGTTCTACCTTTACTGTAATCTTTAGAGGAAACTGCACACAATTAAATAATGATCCGCAGTCATGTATCTAAAACAAAAATTAATTTTTGGCAACGGAAACGCAAATATTCTCTACTCCAGAAGGGAGCAGAGACACAAGATACATGAACAAATTACCCCACATTAATCCAAAATAAATGATGAGGGGAGAATTTAAATTAGCACAAAAGGATTATAGTTTAACAAATTAATTTATTGTACAAAACAAGAACAACGAGGGGGAAGACTATTTTTTAATTACAATCAAAAACACACCTTACAAAATATTTACAATTACATGTCCCTAAAATTGCCCACCTGCAAAGTTGAGTACAGGTTAATTTACGATCACGTTTCATAGGGGGGAACGGAGGAATTGCAGCACATTCACACACAGATTCATACGCCAAGCCTTGCAGGTACTTACCAAGCACCTGACACCAATACACCAAGACGACAGCCAAGCAATGTGGAGAATGCAGATCGAAGGTTCACTCGCGCGAAATAGTACCTCACTTCCATAACGTGTCAAGCTAGTGGCTTAGGCTCATGATAAACTATCAGAAACAAACGCACTTGGTTTAAGACCACAAAGTGTGGTGTACAGATGGAAGTTAAAGATTCCCTAGAACTTATAACTATACATTAAGTCAAGATTTCATTACATAATATCTAAAAACGGTCGCTCTGGCGTTCGTTTAGCACGGGGAGAAGGTAACTACAGAAGGTTAAAGTTTTTAGATCAATACAGCACTCTACTAAGTCGGAACACAAAAGATACAAAAAGTTAACAAAACCAATTTTGAATAGAATAACCATTCTTTCTGATCAGAGGAATGATATCTATTAGATAAGCAAGGTTACAGATTGCTACAGCACAATACAGAGTTCGGCCACAAAAATTCAGAGAAGTGAAATAATTCTATTTCATGAAAATTAAAAACACGATAGACGTCGTGCAACGGTTTTTTCTACACAAAGGAAAAAGATCTATTTAATGGTAATATCCACGACAGGGAACACGCTAATCGGCGCACACGTGGGCCGACAAGTACACAGATTCCAAGTTAGAATGGACAATTGCCAGGGAAAATTATCACGCTACACTCACTAGGAAACACATTAGCAAATTAGCTATACAATTATGAACCACTCATGTGCACTGAATGGTGGAAAATCTGAAGGCTTAGTCTGATATCGTCCACGTGTTCTGTCGACAAAGTACGAATAGTATAGGTGCCGCGAGTACCCGAAAATATTACAATTCAACTACGATAAGAACGCGAAAGACACTGAACATATTTAAACAGGTGAAGAAATGATTTAAAAGTTATGAAGTGCAAGAACTATGTTAACAAAACGCCATCAGAGCCTCAGAATCAGATTCCGGGCTAAAATCAACATAAAATTAGCAATCCTGTAGGAAATTAAGCAAAATCTCAATACCACACATAGTGTAGCTGCTACTCCTGGAATTAAACTCGTGAAAAGGCGTAAGTACGACTACGGAGCCTGAACTAAGTCGAGCCATGAGGCCACAGCAGAACCAAACCCAGAGGTACTTAACCTACCAGGAACCAAGAAGCGAATGAATAGCTCTCTTGACCACTGCCTAGCCGTTGCCAAGGAGGGGTAGTGGAGGGGAGCCCAGAGAGCGTCACCGTTTGTCAGGCAGGTACCCTGACCAACCCCCAGCCAAGGAGGTTAAGAGCAAGCTACATTAGGAATCTTTGCTAAGACTGGGTTCTGCTAAGCAGTTGGCAAACCTACTTCTCGCCCAGAGACATTCAACGCCCAGAGTTTGAAAGAAACGACAACACAAAACAGACGAGGTGCGCCTAGCACTTCCTAAACTCTCTTACATACAAAGTTTCATTCATTCTGTGGAAGCCAGGGCCAGTGGGAGCACATCACAGTACACACTAATAGATATTTGGGGCCTCATGTACAACATAGACGCCTAGAATTTTACAGACAGATGAAACTAAATATATAATGCCTGGTATCTCGTATACTGTGAGTGGAGTGTCTTGCTACACTAAAAAAAGTCTGAAGCTCGTCAACATTTGTTCATGGAGATTCAATTAAATGGGACACGTTATGTGGACATGTTTCAATATCTAGATTTCTGTAGCTGTGCAGCAATTCTCAATGCATTGAAATGAATGGTGTAAAACATAGATAATCGAAAAATTTATCTTCAATATGAAGATGTAAAGGTTTTTAAAGCATTGAGCATGATCCCACAGCGACCGAAATCTAGATATGCTACAACAAAAAAGTATTTGTGATTGATTGATGAACGCCATTCCCCTAAGCTAAACTTAGGTTTTCGCAGAGACGAGCTAGTGTTACCAAGCTAATGACTGACCATCTGCAGATTATAAATATGGTCAGATACTGCAGGGAAGCACAGGCTTTAGATAACTATTTTTTGTAACTTTCAGTTTGAAGGTTTAATTGATGTTAGTTGTTAACATGCTTTTAACTCCGACAATAGATGTATACGATAATCCTTCTGTAGCGTTGCGTTTCTCTACAGTCAACGTACTAACCAATTGGCAAACAGGGTGTAACTTCTGTAGATATTAGCGTTTTATTCATAAATTTATTTAACTAGTTTCCCAGTACAGGAACTTTATCACAGTTGGACGGGGCATTAGCTATTTTTGTCTAATACGTGAGTTAATAACTTGTGTAAATGTTTATCGCTAACGTCTGCGTCGCAGTGGATACACCGGTTCCCGTCAGATCACCGAAGTGAAGTACTGTCGGGTTTGGGTAGCACTTTGATGGGTTACCGACCGGGACTGCCGAGTGCTGTTGGCAAGCGGGATGCACTCAGCCCTTGTGAGGCAAAACTGAGGAGCTACTTGATCAAGAAGTAGTGGCTCCGGTCCGGAAAACCGACGCAACGGCCGGGAGAGCGGGGTGCTGACCACGTCCCCCTCCACCCTCCATACCGCATGCCCCTCTGGGGGCAGAGGGTGACACGGCGGCCGGTCGGTACCCCTTGGGCCCTCCTGGCCTGTTTGGGGCGGAGTTTAGTTTTAGTTTAGTAATTGTTTATCGATAAAAGAGATAATTATTGTATTAAACTAAGGATTGATAAATGGTATCAATGTCTCATCCATTGTCATAATTGATGAAAATGAAATCCCATTGATGCCGTGATCTCGCGGCAACATTAACTGGCAACATGCCTCGCGCGCGTCCTTGTGGTCATCCGTCAGCATCCGCGGTACCAGCCTGGAGAACACTTTTAGCATATTCAGGACTTAATGAAGAATTTTGTGCACAGATCCCACGTAATTGCAAACTTCAGAGTCGGCGATCCTCCAAATTCGCTCCACTCGATCGATCATGTCGTCAGACCGACTGGTGTTGTCACACGACATTCCTCCTAGCTAACGTGATAAAATGCCTTGGAAAAATCCAAGAAGGCCAAGGCACAATGAACAGTCTTAACAGTTGCTACCGAGTCAATGCCCCTGTATTCCGCTCCTGGGGTCAGGATCGTACGGCTAGCCAGGAAGCATTCGTGTTTGTCTATTATAGAGCCAAGCAGAAGGGACTATATGCTGTTCACAGCTCGTGCAACAGTTTCGCAATAAAAATTAAGTAGCATTGGGGAACGGAAATCTGACACCATGCTTGGGTATGACGACAATTTTCCCCTCCTCGAAGCTCGCAGCTTATCGCAAAATCTTGTTCAGTATGGAAGGGAAAATAGAACCTAACAATTTACATAAAATTTCTTTGGAAGGCCATCCGGACCGGGTGCTTTGTGGGAGAGAGAATGTGTGATAAAATTGAACACTTCATCCTCCTAGAAAACCGACAAAACTCAAGATTCTAAAAGCGACACTCTACCGTCAGTAAATTGCCAGACTGGATCATCTGCAATATACAACTGTGAATAGTAATCATGGCTTGAGTCACCTCACGTTAGTCATCTGACGGCCATCAAATGCAGTAAGAGATTAAATAAACGAGCGTCGGCAAAGGTTTGCAGTTAATTTCCAACTCATCAATTTGCTTCTTCTTAAGCAGTAGCAATCTGTCTTTTCCGGACGAACCTCAGCGATCCACAGAGGGGCATCGGTAACTAGTGTATAGAAATCAATAAGAACGGAATAGTAAAATCATACGTGTTAGCCGCGACGGATTAGCCGTGCGCACTGGGGTGCCGTGCTGCGCTGCGCGCGGCCGTTCGTCGTCGAGGATACAGAATCCCCCCCCCCCCAATCGTCCATGGGTGTTTTGTTGTCCTTAGGTTAGTTTACCTTAGTTTAACTAGTTCGGAAGCTACGGACTAATCACCACGCTGTTGAGTCCGAAAGATTTACAAACAGTTGAACATTTTGAACATACGTGTTAGGTGTTTTTCTCGACTTCAAAAAGGCGTTCGACGCGGTGCCACACTGCAGACTGCTAACGAACTTACGAGTTTGTGACTGGCTGGAAGACTTCCTAAGTAATAGAAAGGACAGTTGTGAGTAAGGTGGACAGCCGACTTCGGTTTATTGGGAGAATTTTGGGAAGATGTACTTCACCTGTAAAGGAGACCGCGTATAAAACGCTTGTACTACCACGCCTTGAGTATTTCTCAAGTGTTTGGGATCCGCAGCAGATCAGTTTAAAGGAAGACATAGAGGCGGTTTAGAGGCGAGCAGCTAGATTTGTTACCGGTAGTTTCGACCAATGCGCGAGTGTCACGGAAATGCTCCGGCAACTCAATTGGGGAACTCTGGAAGAAAGACGACGTTATTTTCGTGAATTTCTTTTAAGTAAATTTAGAGGGCCGGAATTTGAAGCTGAGAGTAGTACGATCTTGCTGCCGCCTACTTACATTTCGCGTAAAGATCACAAAGACAAGATAAGAGAAATTAGGGCTCGTACGGATGCATATAGTCATTCTTTTTTTCCTCGTTCAATCTGGGAGTGGAATAGGAAAGGAAATGCCTAGTAGTGGTACAGTGTACCCTCCGCCACGCACCTTACGGTTAATTGCGGAGTATGTATGTAGATGTAAATGTAGATGTATTAAGTCTCTCGAGCTTGCAGCACACTAATACATCAACGCCTTCCGGATTGGTGGCTTTGCGTAGTCAGGCCACAATGTAAATAATGAAGGGTAACGTGCTACGAAACGGAGGCAATACTCTCATTCAGCACTAATCACTTCTCAATACAGCTGTCAGTAAGGTGGGATACGTTTAGAGTCCACTGTGGACTACAAATTTTTATTGTTGCCGGGGGTGATTAATAGTTGCAGAAACAGCGAAGTGATTAATGATAGGCGCAGTAATCATGTCAACTACTAGAAGCCGCGACGGAGCTGCCGAGCGCAGTGAGGCGCTATGCTAAGATGCGCCTGGCCTTTCCACGTCGGGTGTTTCAATCCCCCCCCTCGGGCATGGAGGTTTGAGCCATCTTTAGTATACGCTAGTTCATAAGTAGTTCCTAAGTTTAGGGAATGATGACCCCGTATTTAAGTCCCGTAAGCTCTACAAACATATGAACATTCGAACTGCTAGACTCTGTTGGTATAGAAAATCAGACAGGTAAAATCTGTCACGTCTACTACTAGACGTCGCAGTAGAAAATGTGAACTTTAGCAATGTAGGGAATTTAGGTACCAAAACATCCCTCAAATCCGTCGCATTAACTAATTCAGCCGACCGCGGTGGCCGAGGAGACTGAGGCGCTCCAGTCACGGTCTGCACGGCCACTACGGTCGGGGGTTCGAATCCCCCCTCGGGGATGGATATTTGTTCCGTCCTTAGTATTAGTTAGTTCATAAGTAGTTTGTAAGTTTAGGGACTGATAACCCCGTAGTTAAGTCCCACAAGCTATACAAACATTTGAACTTTTGAACTAATTCATTATGAACACTATTAAAATTATAATAAGGGGACTGATCAACTGGACGTAACACACAATTAAAATCGCTACCTAACAAAATATTCCTAAGATTCTCATGCAGAAGATACGGCAGTTCGTCTCTGCAAAATTTCGAGCGCTCCATCGTTTTGCTGTTGTCTGACAACAGCAAAACGATGGAGCGCTCGAAATTTTGCAGAGACGAACTGCCGTATCTTCGTAAACGATTGTAACATCAAAACACCGACAACCAATTCCCCGGCCAGAATCAAAATTTTCAATATCAGTAACAGGTATTCCTTCACGGTAAAATAGTGCAGTGTCTGTGAAATCTTCAGACGATTCATTAAAACAGGCATGAAAACAAGGGAGACAGAATGTTTTAAACAAAACTTACTTCAACAACACAACATCGGCATTTGAATAATAAATATATTGACGAGGAGCCGCGAGACGAAACTCAGATGCGATACGGTTTACATTCATTGTAACAAAGATGTAAAGTTGGACAGAAAAATAATTTTGATCCGTTCACTCATTCCAAACATCAATCGATTGCAATGTCCATAGATGAGTCCCAAAGAGAGGGGCTAGTCTCACGCCTTGCAGAACGTTTAAGACCAGATTATCTGCGTGAAGTATCACGATGCTGTTGTACGCGCTGGCTACTTCGGCCATGAGAGTATTTACCTTCAGCAGCCGTGGAGATAGGGAGATCGTGCAGATGGAATGCACCAGTGTTTATGGAACCAGATAATGTAAATTTCTCAAGTGCTCAAATGTTTGTAAATCTAAGGAACTTAACTACGTTAGTCATTAGTTCCTAGGCTTACAAAGTACTAAAACTAACTTATGCTAAGGACAACACAATCACCCATGCCCGGGGGAAGACTCGAACCCCTGACGGCAACGACAGCGCGCACTGCAGCCAGGCGCCTTAGTGCGCACGGCTATTCTCCCGCAGCTATAAATTTCTCCAGAGGGATCATCTGCCTTGTTGAATAGGAATAAAGTGGTTTCAGCAGCCGAAAAAGTTGAAAGAACTTGTGGTACCTCCTGCTCTGCAATTTCCAACGCCAGAGATTCGGCAGTGGCGAAACTGAAGCGCTTTCGGCAGGAGGAAACCCAGAGACAGGGATGGGTCGCTGTTCCTCAAGCTGAAGTAATTGAGAGGGCAACAAGGGAGACGAGCCATATACTCCCGATACCTGGCGCTACTCCGAAAGATTCCAAGCAACTATCGTATAGACGAACACATTCTTCGCTTCCACGGCTTCGATAAGAGGAATGGAGGCAGCTATGCTATTGTTATCTAACGACATGTTGCATGCAGAACCGAGTGGTACAGAAGTTGCTGCTGGTAAACCTTACGGGTAGTGTGGCCGTGGTCTGTGAAACTCTTCTGTTCCTCACTTTTCGTCCAAGACTGCGTTGAACATCCTCAGAGGCGCTCCTCTTCCGCTGAGCCTTTCCGACTGACAGGACTGACGTCTGAATGCCTCATACATAGCGTAGAAAAAGGTGAGGGGTCTAAGTCACACGTAATGAGCAGAGATAATCCTTGTCAGAGATGTCTCTATTGACAGTCACCTAGTCAAAGACGAAAAACTGCTTAGCGATTTTGCAGCGCTACTGTCCATGTGTCGCTAAGTTTCATTGTCTCTTCTTTCCCATTAAAATTATACTTTTATTTATGTATTTCAATGGCTTCTCTACATAATTGTGGCTAATAATTCTTCGTTGTAGATCAAAGAGCAAGAGGAGCGCCTCTGAGGATATCCAACGCAGTCTTGAACGAAACGTATGCAACAGAAGAGTTTCAGAGATCACGGCCATACTAGCCGGAAGGTTTACCAGAAGCAATGTCATCCGGTCGTGAAAGCCTTCATTCTATGATACAGAAATTGCCACATCGGAAACATTTCCATCTTGGGTACGGTGGCACTTATGTTGCAAACACCGGTACATCAACATGGGCCGTAGACGGCACAGAAGCCGTCTTCAGTTTTACTGGAGGAAAATCACGCGCAGAAAGACAAAAATAAGTTTGCGGATCACTGTTGGAAATAGCTCAAAACTGTCCAACGGCAGTATCAGACGGGGCAAGATCCACTATCGTCAGTTTACGTCTTCTTGGAGAGAAATTGTTGGAACAAAAATCCTCTTCTGGAAAATTTAAACGCTGTTGACCACTTTCATTACATAGAAAGCGTGTTGCCTCCAGACCACTGTAAGTGTCATAAACACAACATCAAATATTCAAAAGTTTGAAATTCGATTGGACCAACCTGCTACGGTCAGCAGTTCCTACACTTACAAACTACTTAAACTAACCTACACTAAAGAACACACACACACACACACACACACACACACACGAGGTAGGACACGAACTTCCGGCAGGAACGGAGATCCCGACCGTAGCATGACGCCTTAGACTATATTGCGACCCCGAGCGGCAGGTCACGATATCCACAAATCTGAAAATGTGTTTAAGGTGCATCACAACAGAACAAATATCATCATAGCAGCGAAGCCGGTGTTGTCTTGACCTGTGTTCCCAGCGAATGCCTTTAACATCACCAAATTTAAGCACTGCATCCTTAAGATATTGAAAAGCTACTTGCGGCGGTAAGTAGTAAACCCGAAGATTTGTATGTTGTACAACGGTATCTACATCTGATTCTTCCCTGAGGTGGAAGGAAAATTGGTAACAGCTATTCTACTTTAAGAGGATTCATGAATTTTACAAGGAACCCACAAAGTTCGTTGTCCAAATATGGCGTGTAGACTTAATCGTAAGTAATACCAAACTCTCCTCTGAGCCAGTAATGGCTTTGAAGTGGGGATTTACCAAATGCAAACTTGACTGGACCTTTATGTGGAAACATCCTGCAGCCATGAACACAAACGAAAACAAGAAAAGAAAACTGGGTGGCATAGCCGCCAACTAAAAAACGCCTTACAAAAGGATGATGTAGACAAGGATGGCGCTGTAAATCAGAAGCACTCGCAACTGTACGCACTCCACATCAAGGCTAACTGTCCTCACCCGTGCGCTGCGGTGGAAGCAGCAAGTAAACACTTGCTATCGCTGCCGCGTCTCAATGTCTGAAAGAAAACGACATCACATGTATATAACTTATAATCAGGCGATGGACACCGATGATCCTTTCTTCAGTGCGGATACACACCACGCCCTTTCGCTTACAGGAATACAAGAATGAGCTACATGCCTCATCTGGCAAGAGGCTAGCAGGGATAGCCCGTGCAGTCGCAGTGAAGCGGGAAACACAGGCCATCACAAGACAAGGCTTGAAACAACGCGATAGCTAGTTGACTAGCTGGCCACTGGGGCACACCCCACTGTCTCATAGCGGTCAGCCACTCAGCTAGCGATCACGTTGTCTCAAGGCTTGGCTGATGACGTGACTTGAGCGCCACGCCCTGTCTTCTTCGTTGGCCAAGGCCATGTCCACAGTGACGTAGTGCCGGCGTGGTAACTACTTCAGAGGGTTTGAAGACTTCTGTGATAAAAAAACTGAGCCATGGACTCAACGGAAAACCTAGAACAAACCGCAATGAACCGATGTAACCAAAGAACGAAAAAAAATTGTCTACATCATCATCATTAGAGAACGTTTCTCTCTTTCAGCGTTCAGTCTGGAGCATAGTCCCCCTAATAAAATTCCTTCATGATCCCATATTCAATGCAAACAATGATCCCTGACTGAAGTTGAGCCTCTTCTTTGAAAATCATTCTTGACCAAATCCAAGTACTCTCGATTTGGTCTACTTGGACTCGTCTTATCCTCCACTGCCGAGTCTCGTAGCTAACCTGCCTTCTCCCATGCGTGTAACATGGCTCCACCATTTCAGACTGTTCGCTGTAACCGCTCCATCTGTGGTGTCTATTCACAATTTTTCCTTAACTTTCTCATTGTGGATACTCTCCAGCCATTGTACCCATCTATTAGTACCTGCAATCATGCTTGCAATTTTCATATCTGTAGCCACAAACTTATTAATAAAGTAACCTGTATACACCCAGTTTTCACTCCTGTACAAAAAATGCGGGTCGAAAGATAGAATGCTGCACGGCAAACTTAGCATTGGAGTCGATTTCCTTCTTGCAGAAGAGATAGATCGTTGCTTGGAACTCACTGCAATAGCTTTGCTACACCTTGATTCCACAATTTTGACATCCATTGAGAAAATACGTCCTTAGTAATTGAAACTGTCCATCTGCTCCAGCGCCATAGGCATGGGGGAGATAAAAGGGACAAATCCCCCCCCCCCTACAAATTATGTTGTAATGCTTCACAAGTTGGAATATGTGTTATAGTTTAAAGTTGAGTTTTACTGATTGACCCACCCCCAAGATCCAAAATAAAATTCTAACTCCGGCCCTGAACTGTTCTTGTTTCCTCCTGTTTGGTATTCAATCTGTTTAAATCTCTTTCCCACAGAAATTACTTTCGTTCTGGATATGCTGATCGGGATAGGCTGACCTGGATACCATAACATCTACATCTCTGAAGTAACCTTGCTATCGAATCTGCCATCACAACTAAGTCATCCGCATATGTGATACTACTTATTGTGTTCCCAACCTATTTTAATTTCACCGGGTCTGTTTATTGTTTTCATAATCTGATACATAAACAGTATGAACATCAATGGTGAAAGGTTACAGCCTTGTCTTTCGCCTGAAATTACCGTGAACCATAAACTCAGTTTGCCGTCAACTCTAATGGCTCGTTGATAATCAACGTGAACGCTATTAGTTGCCTGCATAAGTTTGCCTTCTATTCCAGAATATTGTGGAACTGATAATAGCTTCGTCCTAGGAACACTGGCATAAGGCTTCTCTAGCTGTTTACATAGTTACAATTCCCTATTCCACTTGTAGCACTTCTCTGTTATCTACCGTAAGCTAAGGATCTGGTCCTGCCAGACTCCTAAGAGGCCTAACTCCCCTGTAATTAAAGAGATACCTCTGACCTTGTTGGCTTACCTGAAGATGACTGGCAGGTGTCCAGTCGAAATAAAAATGTTCAAATGTTTGTAAATCTGTCGGACTTAACTTCTAGTCCATAGCTTACATACTATTTAAACTAAGGTAAACTAACCTAGGGACGATACAAACACCCATGTCCAAAGGGGGACTCGAACCCCCGACGGCGAACGGCCGCGCACCACAACACGGCGCTCCAGTACGCGCGGCTAATCCGCCGCGGCTAGTTGAAATTTCGTGGGATGAAGTTTACGACGACAGGCTGCAAATCAGAAATCTTTTTGAACAAAATTTTCACATTTCACATACCTCTGTAGTAGTTACAAACTTTTCTGTTTCCAAGGTGAAAAAATTGCATGATTACCGCTTTCGTCCAGTCAAAGGCAATATGTCCCGACTCCCACGCCATTTCAGATATCCTGTGTAACCATTTTACACCAGACATTCCACTGTAGCCGTGGTGGAGTAGCATAGCGGTCTAAAGCTCTCGCTGCGGAGCGCGCGGTTGCTCGCCGTGGAGGTTCGGGTCCTCCCTGGGGCATGGGGGTGTGTGTTGTCCTTAGGTTAGTTTACCTAGGTTGAAGTAGTTTGTAAGCTACGGACTGATGACCACGCAGTTTGGTCCGATAGATCTACAAACATTTGAACATTTTGAACATTCCACTGTATTTGATGAGTTTCCACTTAATTTCACCTACCCCAGCCACTTTCTTGCACTGCAATCTATTGACCATTCTCTCCACTTCCTCAAATGTGTTCTTGTTTCTATAATCTTTCCTATCCAATTGTTCCTCAAATCCTGACACATCACTGAAAAATTCACCTGCATTGAGAAAATCTTGAAAATATTCTTTCCATCTTCCCAAGGTATCTACAGGATCTACAAGTAGTTTTCCAGAGCTAACCAAAACACGTGTTAATTCCTTCTTCCCTCCCTTTCTAGGACTGCTAATTACGCTCCATAACGGTTTTCCCGCAGCTTGACCCAGAGTTTCTAGCTTATTTCTAAAGTCTTCTCACAATTTCTGCTTGGATTCTGCAATAATCCGTTTGGCTTTGTTTCTTTCTTCAATATAACATTCTCTGTATTCCAGAGTTCTAGTGCGGAGCTAAGTTTGAAACACCTTCTTTTTCCTTTTCAGGCTGCCTTGACTGTGTCATTCCACAATGCTGTGTGCTGCTTTTCGCCTTTACGGAGTACTGTTCCAAGACATTCTCTAGTCACTTCTAGTAGTATGCCTTCTACCTTGTCTATTCCTCTTCCAAAGACAACATTTAAATAACTGGTACCTTTCTCAGATCATTGTTATGTATTTGTGCTGGATTTCCTTGGCCGGAAGCTATCTTTCTACATATGGACCCGACTTAGTACAATTGTGGCCTCACAAAACCAATTTCACTGCAGATTAAATAATGATCTGTGTCATGAAAGAACCGTCTGAAAACATGTGTGTCCGTGACTGCCTTCCTGAATTCCTTATATATTATTATATAGTCAATGACAGCTGTAGTTCCCCTAACTTCCAAAGTATAGGTGAATGTTCTCATGCCAACGAAAGGAGTGTGTGGTAACTAAGCCCATATTGGCAGAGAAATACGATAGAAATTTTCCGTTCCTGTTGACATCAGTTTCCACTCGAAACTTACACATAATATTTTCATACCCGTCTATTCGACATCCTACCCTGGCATTGAAGTCACCCATGACAAAAAAATTGTCCTAGTCCTTCATTTTAACAACTACACTACTGGCCATTAAAATGACTACACCAAGAAGAAATGCAGATGATAAACAGGTATTAATTGGACAAATATATTATACTAGAACTGGCGTGTAAAGGTACAAATGCCCATGCAGCTCAACACAATACCACAGTTTAACAAGAGTAGTGACTGGCGCATTGTGACGAGCCAGTTGCTCGGCCACCATTGACCAGACGTTTTCAGTTGGTGAGACATCTGGAGAATGTGCTGGCCAGGGCAACAGTCGAACATTTTCCGTACCCAGAAAGGCCAGTGCAGCACCTGCAACATGCGGTCGTGCATTATCCTGCTGAAATGTGGGCTTTCGCAGGGGTCGAATGAAGGGTAGAGGCACGGGTCGTAACACATCTGAAATGTAACGGCCACTGTTCGAAGTGCCGTCGATGCGAAGAAAGAGGTGACCGAGACGTGTATCCAATGGCACTCCACTCCGGGTAATACGCGATGACGAATACGCGCTTTCAAAGTGCGTTCGACGCGATATCGCCAAATACGGATACGACCACCATGATGCTGTAAACAGATACTGGATTCATCCGAAAAAATGACGTTTTGCCATTCGTGCACCCAGGTTCGTCGTTGCGTACAGCATCGCAGGCGCACCTGTCTGCGATGCAGCATAAATGGCAACTGCAGCCATGGTCTCCGAGCTGATAGTCCATGCTGCTGCAAACGTCGTCGAACCGTTCGTGCAAATGGTTATTGTCTTGTAAATGTCCCCATCTGTTGACTCAGGGATCGAGACGTGGCAGTACGATCCGTTACAGCCATGCGGATAAGATGCCCGTCATCTCGACTACTATTGATACGAGGCCGTTGGGATCCAGCACGGCGTTCCGTATTGCCTCCCTGAACCCACCGATTCCATATTCTGGTAACAGTCACTGGATCGCGACCAACGCGGGCAGAAATGTCGCGATACGATAAACCGCAATCGCGATAGGCTTTAATCCGACCTTTATCAAAGTCAGAAACGTGATGGTACGCATTTTTCCTCCTTACACGAGGCATCACAACAACGTTTCACCAGGCAACGCCGGTCAACTGCTATTTCTGTATGAGAAATCGGTCGGCTACTTTCCTCATGTTGTAGCTGTCGCCAGCGGCGCCAACCTTGTGTGAATGATCTGAAAAGCTAATCATTTGCATGTCACAGTATCTTCTTCTTGTTGGCTAAATTTCGCGTCTGTAGCACGTCCTCTTTGTGGTGTAGCGATTTTAATGACCAGGAGTGTACATCTCTAAGCACGTGCCGGCCGCAGTGACCGAGGAGACTGAGGCGCGTCAGTCACGGTCTACACGGTCACTACGGTCGGGGGTTCGAATCCCCCCTCGGGCATGGATATTTGTGCCGTCCTTAGTATAAGGTAGTAGATAAGTAGTTTGTAAGTTTAGGGACTGATGACCCCGTAGTTAAGTCCCATAAGCTTAACAAACATTTGAACATTTCTAAGCACGTCATAAAATCTGTCCATCGAATCTTGATCTGACGCTTCAAAGGGTGAATACAGTGACACAATTCTAATTTTCTTGTTGGAGACTGTCAAATCGATCATCACACTCATTCGTTTACATACCTTATTGCAATTACGCTAAGTACGATTTCTTTCGTGATGTACAACCTCATACCCCATTGTGCTCTTCCTGTTTTGACTCCTGACAGGTGGACCTTGTATTCTCCCATTTCGTCTTCAGCTAACAGCTAAAACATCTAAATCCATCTTATTTGTTGTCTCTGTTAGCTCTAACGTCTTCCCAATGTAGCCCCCGTTGATATTATTAGCTCCCCATCTCATACCAGATCGTTTGCTAAGTCGTATCAGATGAGCACTTGGTCTGTCAATTAGAGGTGGGACTCCATCACCTACAAAGGTCCAAGATCCAAGACGTTTTGTTCTGAATGTTGCCAGCATCAGGTCGAAGTACCTGGGAGCACGTTCTTAGCCTTACTTGCCAGAGGTCCCATTGGGTTTTATTCCTAAAGGTTGAGGAACTATCCGGTGGATTGGGTAGTCTTTGCTGTCTGAGCACGTAGGTGTCCACGGCTCAGAATATTTTCGAAATGTCAGACCTCATTCCTAAGGAACTGGTATCCAAACTGTCAGGGCCACTTAATAGGCCACTCATCCGTTTCCCGTGGTTCATGAACTAGGACATGACCACAGGAACCACACCATGAACCTCAGAAAAAAAATGTGTTCAGTACGACTGCCTACTAAGCAGGACCCGGGTTCGAATCCCGGCTGAGGTCCAAATTTTCATCTTTTTCCATTGCATTACTTGAACGCCCACTAGTAGCTAATGTTGTAAATTCTTTGTGTCTAGATTTATAATATCGGTGGATCAAAAAGTGGCGACTGTTCGGTCAGGCATGTCCCAAAGTAGAGACACTCCATATATGTAACTTATAATAAGATTTATCCACAGACTAATTGCAACTGCGCTTGCACACTCATCGCAAAGATGTGATTGCATCTTCTGACATCTCGCATGGCAGCTAATGACTGTGGAAATATAGGCGCGACGAAGCGTTGTCGTCAAAACTGTAAAGGATCTAGGAAGCCAGTATTTTTGAAGTCAAACTGTAAAATAGAAAAGCTGTCTCGGTGACATGGTTCTGAGATTGCCAACATCAGCTGCAGAAAGTTTGTCAGTCGTAATAGTTGACAGAACAAAATATATTTCCAAATATCTTCCCAAACATTTGACAGTACTTGTGTTTCAATAGTTGTGAGTTTTACTGAATGTTTAACACTTGCGTCTTTCTTTCATCCAATGAAATAATGAAGACACAATTAATTTATAATTATTATTAATACAAATTTTATTATTGTTCTTCTTATTAGCTGCACTAGTAGTAGCAGTAGTAAACAAAGTAGCCGCGGTGGAGTAGCCGAGCGATCTAAAGCGTCTCGCTGCGGAGCGCGCGGTTGCTCGCCGTGGAGGTTCGAGTCCTCCCTGGGGCATGGGTGTGTGTGTGTTTGTCCTTAGGTTAGTTTACCTAGGTGTAAGTAGTTTGTAAGGTACAGACTGATGACCACGCAGTTTGGTCCGATAGAATTACAAACATTTGAACATTTGTAAACAAATTATTGAACTTCTTAGTTCTTAGGTTGTACTATTATTCATATTGTCTTTAGAATCATACGTATTTCTTTTCTCATAATTTTACAATTTTATCAATATTTATCCCATTAAAATTGTTGTAATTTCATAAGTAACTATGCCATTCAACATACTGTACGTATGAAACTCTGTTCCGTTGTAAGATAGTATTTGAAAGACTTAATCTGATCAATTAAAGTAAAAACAAATGTATAGTAGAAAGGCCGCTTTTCAAATTCCTATAATATTTGGTCCAAAGATAATTGAAGTAAACATTTTCATTCACACTAACAGACGATACTTCACTTAATTTTTTCTTTGGAAAAATAATTATAGAGTATAAATATTTTAATTTACATTGCAATTTTCTGTATGCAGTTGGCTTAAATGTTACCTTCTAAGTGTACAGTACGAAGAGCTCCGAACTGAAGTAGCGATTAGACCTCATTTTCTTTCTTTCTTTCTTTCTTTATTTCCTTCTTTCTTTAATGTGACGCAGATGAGTGGAACGGATTCGTTCAAGTGAAAAGCTGATTTAATGAAGACGCTGTTGAACTGAATAGATGTCGCAGAAGGGCTGAGCATCAAAAGACTTGGCAGTACATATTTTTGACGCGATGACGCAGAAGACTCTTCTAGAAGGCTCATTAAAGAACTCCCGCATCAGAAGTCGTTAAATAAATCCGCTTTAATTGAAAGAAGACAAAATCTCCTTGAAACTATGGACTCAAATAATAACGCCAGATGAACGAAAACTGTTACAGTTTTTACACCGTGTAATTCAAAACATAGAGAGTGGGCTATTTATAATGAAACGAATGGATCAGTACACCATGTATAAAGAGAAGTAAATATAATAGTAAAACATGGAATTTTAATAACATAAAACCTATACTGGCAATTGACTCTAAATAATGAGAAGTGTGAAGTCGTCCACATGAGTACGAAAAGAAATCCGCTATACTTTGTTTACAAGATAAATCAATCAAAAGTGAAGGCCGCAAACTCCACAAAACACCTAGGAATTACTATTACTTCAGACGTAAACTGGAAATAACACGTAGATAATGTCGTGGGAAAGGCGAACCAGAGTACTGCTGCCCAGTGTGGGATCTTTATCAGGTGGGTTTGACGGAGGACATCGAAGGAGTCCAAAGAAGGGCAGCTCGTTTTGTACTGTCACGATACAGGAGAGACAGCGTTACGTAAATGATACAGGATCTGGGATAGAAATCATTGCAACAACGGCGCTTACCGCTGCGGCGTGGGCTACTTACGAAACTCAAATCGCCAAGATTCTCATCCGAATGCGAAAATATATTGTTGACCCCTACTTACATAGGTAGAAATGAGCATCAGAATAAAACACGAGAAATCAGAGCCAAAACGGAGAGTTCGGGTGTTCATTCTTTCCACGCGCTATTCGAGAGTGGAATGGAAGATAAATAGTATAAAGGTGGTCCGATGAACCCTCTTCCAGGCACTTAAATGTGATTTGCAGAGTATCCCATGTAGATGTAAATATTAAATTTTGGAGTGTCCGAATTAGAATTTGACCAAGAGAGTGAACTAACACATAATACTATCACTAAACGCGCTCCATTAGCATTATAATGAACAGTACTATCGTACGCTGGACCCCGGATATGTCATGCTATTCTTTCTACACATATAATACATACTCCACAATCCACCCAAAGGTGTGTGGCGGAAGGTACTCACAACCACTACTGGTTACTTGCTTTCCTGTGTCATTTCCATACTGAACGTGGGAAAAACGAATACTTGTATGCATCCGTACGAGCCCTATTCTCCCTAATCTTCTCCTTGTGGTCTGTACGTGAAATGTAGGCTGGCGACAGTAGAATCGTTCTGCAGCCCGCCTCAAACTCCGGCCCCCTAAATATCTTCAATAGTGGTTTTCGAAAAGAACGTCTCCTCCTGTCCAGCGACTCCCAGTTGAGTTCCCGAAGAATTTCGGTAACACTCGCACATTGACCGAATCTACCAGTTATAAATCTCGCCGCTCGCCTCTGAACGGTCTCTACATCTATGGACTCATCTGATGGGGATCCCAAACACTTGAACAATGAGCAATGTTCAAGACGGGGTCATACAAACGTTTTATATGCGGTCTCCTTTACAAACGAATCGCACCTTCCCAAAATTCTCCCAGTAAAGTGAAGTCGACCATTTGCCTTATATGTTCGTTCCATTTAGCGTATTTAATGGACGCGATTCTGTCAAGTAGAACGGAAATTGGGACTTAACCCCTCCACAATCCTATACACCTATCGTTCCTTGATGCGCCCTGTCCTTTTCAGTTTCCATCCCGCTTGGATATCCGCCTCTAAATCCTAGAACGCCACGCCCTCCGCCTCGCTTACCGCATCCGCCTCCCTTCCCCCACGCGGATCCTTTACGATCTCATTCCTTTCCCTCACCTTCTAAAGTTCCTCGAACCCGTCACCATGTTGTCTGTCCCCTCTTGCTGAACCCCAGGCCTCTGCCACGCCGGTACCAGCATATCCCTCCCTCTCTACACCTTCATATTCTCGACACCTCCCCCAGGGTAACTTCTCCACCTCCCTCTCCCGGATGACGCCATCCGTCCTGATATTTACCCATCCTATCAGCCCTAATTCCTCCCCTCCACCCCCACCGCCCTCCCTTCCCTCCCCTGCTAGGGTCCCCCCCCCCCTCAGAGTTCTTACATGTTCCTTCTTCAAGCTCACACTCCTCCCCTACCCGCCCCTCCGCGCCGCTCTTCCTCCCCCCCCCCAGGGGGGTCTCATTGCTTAACATTTTACTCGTGTTTTAAAAGTGCACTTACTAACTACGTATGAACTAACTTATGCTAAAGACAACACAAACATCAATGTTCCAGGGAGGATTCTAACCTCCGACGCGAGAGGCCGCACGATCCGCAACATGACGCTCCAGACCGCTCGGTACTTCCGCGAGGCGTAAATTTTGTTGACATTCGTAGGTAAAGGACCTTCTGCCATACACCATACAACATTTTACGGAGACAGTGACTTTCCTCTGTTTACAAGATGAAGTGTGCAAAGTTTCATCACTGTCGAATGAACGGTAAGGCAGCACTTAAAATCTACATCTACACCTACATAGATACTCTGCAAATCACATTTAAGTGCATGGCAGAGGGTTCAGTAACCACTTTCATAACTTTTCATTACCGTTCCATTCTCTAATAACGCGTGGGAAGAAAGAACACCTAAATCGTTCCGTTTTCTATCTGATTTCTCTTATTTTATTGGGATGCTCATGTCTTCCTAAGTAGGTGGGTGCTAGCAAAATATTTTCACATTCGGAAGTAAAAGTAGGTGGTTGAAACTTCGCAAACAGATCACGCCGCAACGAATAACGTCTTTCTTTTAATGATTTCCACCCCAATTCGTGCAACATTTCCGTGACGCTTTCCCCCCGTAAAGTGATAAAACAAAACGAGCTGCCCTTCTCTGAACCTTCTCAATGTCTTCCGTCAGTCCCACCTGGTGAGGGCCCCACAAGAGGCAACAGTACTCCAGGAGAGGACGCACAAGTGTGATGTAGGCAGTGTCTTTGGTGGAGCTGGTGCATCTTCGAAGCGTTCTGCCAATGAAACTAACCTTTGGTTCGCCTTCCCCACAATATTTTCTGTGTTCTCTCCAGTCGAAGTTGTTAGTAAGAACAAACAGGATGCGCCAGTGCAGGCCGCGGTGGGCGCGGGGACTGAGGTGCTTCAGTCACGGTCTGCACGGCCACTACGGTCGGGGGTTCGAATCCCCCCTCGGGCATGGATATTTGTGCCGTCCTAGTTCGTAAGTAGTTCATAAATAGTCTGTAAGTTTAGGGACTGATGACCCTGTAGTTAAGTCCCATAGACTATACAAACATTTGATTTTTGATGCGCCAGTTTCCCAAGCGTCCCAGTGTCTATGACGTCACATATAAACTATAACTGGTACAATTAAATAATTTTGTAGGTAGTTGTTATCTGTTTTTTGTCGATGGACAGAAGAAGATCAGTATACATTCCTAATTATATTATGACGATTAGAGTGGGTTGAGATTGAATTATATATAGTTTGGTGGGTCTGTCAATCCTAATTAACAGGACAGTAGGTTCTAAGATTTCGTTAACACTCGTAAAGAAACTTCTTTTCCTTCTAAGTTTATGTAAGAAACATGTTTGTTTGTAGAGCTTATGGGACTTAATTACGGGGTCATCAGTCCCTAAACTTACAAACTAATTATGAACTGGCTAATAGTAACGATGGCACAAATATCCATGCCCGAGGGGGAATTCGAACCCCCGACCGTAGTGGCCGTGCAGAACGTGACTGGCGCGCCACAGACAGCTCGGCCACTGCGGTCGGCTGTAAGAAACACGAGAAATTCTTATTCTTTTGGAAAACTATATTGTGTAATGTTTATATGCAAATTAGAGCCGAGCGTATATACAACTTAGTTTATTGTGGCGCCATGACGTGGGGATTGCGCGCCCGTTCCTGTCGCAGGTTCGAGTCCTCCCTCGGGCATGTGTTGTTCTCACAATCATTTGAAGAAATTATATTTTAAACTACGTATTTCAGCTGGGTCTCAGGCAGAAAATGGCACCACCTTAGAACATTCAATTGGAATACGTCTAATAAAGTACGGCGGTGTTCAAATAAGTGGAAAAGAAAATTTCGTTGTCAGTTTGTACGTCAGATGCGTTGCCTTTGAAAATGTACTGTGTAATCTGAGCGCACAGGTGAGTCTCTGTTAGACGCAGCAGCTGTGCAGACACATTATTGTGAACTGAACTGACGTTCGGGGAAATCGAAAGGCCTGTTGCGTGTGAGTGCGCACACCGGAAAAGTTTCAGAGTATATGTATACTTCAAGCACTAGAGTTACGCTTTATGGAAAGGACGCGGAAATGATAGGATTACCGATAATACGGTAACGATCCGCCCGGGTAGGCTAGCGTGGCTTCGGACCCCAACGATCTCGTGGCGAGGACACCTTGTTTACGCCAAAGCCGTAGCAAGCAGCGCAGAGGAAGCCAGTGTCGTCTTACAGCAGCGGCGCGTTTAGAAGGGAAACACCAAATAGGGAACAAACGAATTGTGATAGGCCGCAGGTATGTTATGCGGGAAATCCTCCAGACCACCAGGCTAGAAGGATTTGTTCCAATGCGCCTAGGTTTCCACGAAAATCGAGATCAAAGTCACGCGCGTAATAGATATACCTGTAATAAGTCACCGTCAGTACGTGAGTCAGCGAGGTGTAATTAACAACGCGCTAGACTTTCACACAGATGACACGAGTTCAAATTCTGCTCGGAACTTTTATTTACACTAATCTGAAGAGTGATTTGTGTGATGGGCCTGCTTCTATCACTGCGCATTATTTCTTCATGAACGATACGCTACGAATGACTAGCCGCCTGGCCGCAGCATAATAATGCGCTGGGTCGCGTCAAGTAGGCACACACTGCATTGCACGGTATAACAACAGTGTGACCGAGGACTGTAAACGCAGCTAGCAAACGGTGCTACAAATGTTGTAGGTGATAACTACAGGAGGTGGTAGCATTCTGGCCTCACAACCATATAGTCGATGGTTCGAATCCCGCTGGGACAGATTGTTTGCCGGCCGCGGTGGCCGAACGGTCTGCGGTGTGCCAGTCACGGCCTGCACGGCCGCTGCTGTCGGGGTTTCGAATCCCCCCTCGGGCATGGACGTTTGTGCCATCTTTAGTGTAAGCTAGTTCATAAGTAGTTTGTAAGTTTAGGGACTGATGACCCCGTAGTTAAGTCCCATAAGCTCTACAAGCATTTGAACATTTTTTTTTATAACTACAGACAGCTTACTGATCTTCAAATCGCCGTAAAAGCATGCTTCGAAATAACGAATTAAATAAAATAATCGTCACGCAATACATAACATATCGAGCAATTAACATAAGATATTGTCATGACCAATTAATCAAGCATTAACATAAAAGTGACTATGAAAGCATATAATTATGCACAATCAGTGTAGAATTTTTTTTTAAACGTTGGTTCCGAATTGGATTTGAAAGTGGGTCGCCTGTGTAGGAGTCAAGCGCTTTCCACTTCAGGCGTTGGCGCCTAACTACTATATCCCACATAAACCTAAACAACACGCCTGCCAAAAAAAAAAAAAAAAAAAAAAAAAAAAGAGGTCTAGTGCTACCGCCACTTTTACCCTATACTAAATCAAGGATGCAACTAAGGGAAAGGATAAGGAAAAGAAATAATGTTAATGTGTTCTTTTATTGAAATTTCATGGAATGTATTTTAAATACAAATAGACAACAGAAGAAACAAAAAGGCCCATCCTAACCGGTGTATTTTGATGTCTTACAGAATTCTTTTAATTATAAATATAATGAAAAAAAGATTTTATTTTTCTTCTTCTTCTTGAACGTAAGGAAGTTATTTAAGGAGACTTTCTGAACTGTCCGGAGCCTTGGCCGTCTTCTCGTGGTGTGTTTATTACCGGTAAATTCAATCATAACTCTAACTTCTTATTAATGAACCAGTTTATTTTCAATTAATTTACTTAATATCTACTCATGCCCGGCTTCAACGGACCACCAAGAAGTCATCAAACACCTTCAGGAGAAAGTTTGCGTAATTTTCCGGTAGTTTTCATTCCTCTTAATTTTTCCTGACACCATGTTGACTCATATACCAGCGCTGTCTACGTACAGGTATAGGTGTTACGCGCTGGACTTTGATATCGATTTTTGTGGAAACCAAGGCGCAGTGGAACAAATCCTTTTAGCTTGGTGGGCTGGAGGAGTTCCCGCACAACATACCTGCGACCCATCAAAATTCGTTTGTACCACACTTGGTATTCCGCTTGTTAGTGTACACGAATGAAGGTAGAACGCATAAGACTGGTTGCACACACAACGATTTTGGACGGCCAGTAAATATCGTCCGATATTTTCCGGTGGAGCGATGCTTGCACATACGCCGACATTTTACCGGTCAAACGAGCAGTCGCTTGGCTGTCGTGGTCGAGTGAAGTTGATTCCAAACATATACCCGAGGGGGGTTTCGAAACCCCGACGGGGAACGGCCTCACGCATCGTAGCATAGTCTCCAATGCGCTCGGCCGCATCGCCGCGGCAAACATAAATTAATGAATCCCATACGAATAATATCAAAAAGGAACAACTTCCTGATGTTCTGATGGTGGTGATGGCCTAAGAAGCCGAAAGCCGGTTTGTGACCAATAAAAAAGTTTTGCAGAACATCAGGAAGTTATTCCTTTTTGATATTATTATCATGTTCTGTCAAGGACCGACGGAAAAATGAATGAATCCCATACGATTTGGTATGGAATTATGTCAAACATTGCTGACATGATACGAATAACTAGTAAAGTACCGTAGGATCATACATTAGTATACTAGTTACGAAATGAATTTTGGCCCACTTTAGGTTACGGTAGTAACACTAAAAGTGGGCCTTTGCGATCGTCTTTTGACAGCTCGAAATTTAAATAACAATAACGGGTTAACCATTAACCTGACACGAAAATTTAACAAAGGAATTTGTAGAGGAGAAAATTCTCTACAACTTTGCTATCTTATGTTTTTTCATATATGGTATCGTTTCAGAGATATTTGCAAAATAACGGCAATTTTGGTGTGTGTGTGTGTGTGTGTGTGTGTGTGTGTGTGTGTGTGTGTGTGTGTGTGTGTGTGTCTGTCTATCCGTAACGTGTTCCCCGTTTTTAAGACTAACCGTTCAACCGATTAACACCAAATTTTACAGACATAATTGTAGACCGACAGAGACCAGAACCTCTCTTTTTCAAATTTTTCGGATCAAAAATACGGTAGTAATATAAAAAAAGCCGTTTGTAATATAATTTTAATTGCAAACGAACCGTTCATCTAACACGCAAATTGAATAACCTAATTGGTAGAGGGGAAAATTCTCTACAACTTCGCTCTATTATGTTTTTTTTTTTTCATATCTGGCATGGTTGCAGAGATGTTTGCAAAAATAACAGCGATTTGACGATGTCTGTCTGGCTGTAACGTGTTCCCACTTTTTAGGTCGAACCGTTCAACAGATCGACACCAAATTTTAGAGACGTAATTGTTGACTACCAGAGACCAGAACCTCGCTTTTTCAAATATTTCGGACAAGAAATACGTTAGTAATACAAAAAAAGCCGTTTCTAATGTAATTTTAATAGCATACAAACCGTTCATCTGACACTAAAATTGAATAATCGAATTTGTAGAGGAGATGATTCTCTACAGCTTTGTTCGTTTATGTTTTTTTCATAACTCGTATCGTTTGAGATATATTTGCAAAAATAACAAGAGTTCTGACACCCTGCACTGAATTAAGAAAACCAGCCGTTCGCAGATGTCACGTGACATTCCTCGCCCAGAACTCTCTCTTGTGTTGCGTATTTGATGACAACTTACATGTTGTCATTTCAAAGCAATGGCGCACTGAAGAATTAACAAAAACACGTCGTTCTTCGTACGATAAATGATAATCTAGTGTCTACAAATACCATATTAGCATCAGTTAACAACAGACATCAAAAGCATGAGATTAAAGGATGCAACTTGTAAGTGATGGTTGTAGCGTAGTGGGCAATGCTGAGGGCTATGATGTTGAAGGTCAGTGGTTCAAAACCCGCCACTAAATACAATTTTTTTCCTAAAAGGGCTTCAGACACTATTATTAATTATTTTTTTATTGTTTACATTATTATTTTGGTCCAATATGTTTGCAAAAACTTATAAAACCACAAATGTAAAGTGGGTCGTAAAACACGCCAGTGCGATTTTTCTTTCTTTTCTCTCCATTTCCTGAAAACCTTCATCTGATTCGCAGTAAAGTTGTCTCTATGTATCTGTAGTCGCATTTCTATCTTCAAATTGGCCCGACACTTTGTTCCACAAAACTGTTCGTGCTTCCACTACCGAATCTCTTAATCATTTAATCCATTGCAAACGCATGCCTCAAACAGACAAATGACCATTTCATTGTGGGTATACAAGGTGTTCGACCCCTTGCCTGAATTCTGATAAAGCTGCGAGAAAATAGAATAATAGACACTAGTACGCGATAGGTTGATGATTTGGGCAGGGCTAGAAACGTTTCTGTACAGCCGATCGCTCAGACGGCTAGCCACCCACCATAATAAAACAAAGCGAAGATCTCAATAACATCATATAATAATGACAAGATCTACCCGTAGAATAAAAAAGGAAATAAAAAAAAATTAAAGAAAACGAATAAGAAAATACACAAAATTTTTACTTCTCCACTGAATTTTATTCAGTGCTCTGGAACAGTCGAGAATTAAAATATTTGCAATTTATTGTATACAGAATCAATCTATGTCTATAAATGTGAATGTCTGTTCGGTATACGATTATCACGTCCGAATGACAAGACGCAGAGACTTAAATATTTGTACAGTTACTAATTTATACCTGAGGAAGGTTTTAGGCACTGTTTTATAGCGATCTGATAGATATTTCGTAATTTGAAGAATATAACGCGAAATGAGGAACAATCATTACTCTTTGAAAATTATATCTCGTTGTGTATCAGCTAGTACGTTACGAATTTCAGCGTACACACTCCATAGCTGTATACACAGTACAAGAGTGCCGATGCTATGTTCGGTAGTGAGGCGCCTGAAGTGGTGTTAAACACGAGTATGCTGACGACAGTTAACCAATAATGTTCAAATGTTTGTACAGCTAATGGGACCCAACTACGGGGTCATCAGTCCCCAGACTTACAAACTACTTATGAACTAGCTAATACTAAGGACGGCACAAATATCCATGTCGGAGGGGTGATTCGAACCCCCGACCGTAGTGGCCGTGCAGACCGTGACTGGAGCGCCTCAGTCCCCTCGGCCACCGCGGCCGGCGCCAGTTAACCCTCTGAACGTTAAGTTCCTGCGTGAAGATCTTAATGTCTGCAAACCTACTGGACCAAAGTGAGATGGCCATTAGTTCCTAGACTAGATCCACAGCAAGGAGCCTTAGAGCGCTCGGCCACTCCACCGCGAAGAGGTACACACCGGACAATTAAATGAATATAAATGATGGTGGTGGATGAGCAGTTTTCATGCACGTTATGTCACTTCACAATGGAAAAATACACAGCCGATAAAAAATATTAGTATATCCTCTTTCAATTTTCCATGTGAATAGCATAGGAATTACTGAGGTTCCAGGCGTCTGTCCACGCTGAAACACTTATATCAGTATGTCGTGTAGCGTCCACGGGCGTGACTACTTGTAGCGTACTCAATGTTGGGAGAAGCTGTAGTTTTGGCTGAATGAAGAAACTATGGCAAAATTACCCTTCAAAGGGTCTCCCACTATCACTGCTCATCTGCAGATCTTCTGTCCCAGGCGGTCGGACTTCGTCTGTTACAGCAGGGGTTTTAGCGCCTAGTAAAAGGTTAAAAGTCGACCACTGCAGGAAACAGTTTTATCACTAAAATTAGCAAATAAGGTCCGTGTGAACTACCGGTTACTCCCTGCTACAAAGCCTGCCCTGCTACAAAGCCCCCTGCTACAAAGCGCAAACAGAGAACTGACTCGTTTCAAATTACTTCAATAACAGGAAGTTAATACTGCAGTGGTCAATATACATAGCAGCTCACACGTTATTACACACAGACATTAATAAGCAAGCGACCAAAATTGAAGTTATCTTAGAAAAGTTGTTAAGAAAACATTTATGGCGCAACGGGATTTAGTCGTAAGAAACATTGCATCTGAGCATGTTCTCAGCACTTGTGAAACAATATTAAATAAAAGAGGGAAGGTGCTCTAAAACTACAATATATAGGCAACTTACAGAATATGCTGAACTTAAACTTGTTTATTCAGATAGAAAACAAGCAAAATGAGGAACCAATTTTGTTAATACAATAAAATGCATCTCTTACATGGATTAATGCGGACGGTGCCCAGCCTAAATAATACATGATTTAACGCAACTGGAGGGAAGGATTCACAAACAAGACTCATTCGCTCACACACACGCAATGCCACAGCGAAACTCACCAAAAACAGCGTGCTGAGACGAGGCGGAAGCAGGCGCCGCTATCGTAGGCGAAATTCAGCAAGTCGGAGGTATCACAAAACACAATATAAAAAAGCACATTGAAGCTGGCTTTGGTCTTTCGTGCCTGTTTTGAGATGGTGCGTGTGTATAGCCAAGTTAAATTACATCTGAATTGGACCGCGAGCAAAACGCGCTAAGTTCGACACACGGCTACGTTACATGAACGCACTCCACTGAAGGTGAAGTGGTTGAAAATCGGATTCATTATACAAAATCACAGTTGATTCTTAAGTTTCAGTCTGTTAGAAATAGATCTACGTACAGATTTTATATGAGAATAGCCGTGAAGCGATTACAGAGACGGATGAAGTCCAGTTTCTAAAACTCGTAAAAGTGAAATAATTACAAAGTCGGAAAAATGAGAATAAGAATCACGGCATACAACCCATAGAAATGTGTAGAATTACATGAAGAAGCGAAAGAAATGCAGCTACAAGCGATAGAGAGCGCTTACAGAGATGGATGAAGTCGAGTCTGAAGAAAGTCGTAAAAGTGAAATAATTACAAAGTCGGAAAAATAAAGTTAAGAGTTACAGCATGCAACCCATAGAAGTGTTTAGAATTACATAAGGGAGCTATTGAAGGAGGTTGTACAAGGTTCAGAGAGAATTACTGACCAAGTGCGTACTACCAGTAGGAGAAGAAACAGCAAAATTAAAATAGGCGGGGAGAGAAGATCGCGAAATATTAGTAAAAATCAGAAGGATACCCGCATAGTCACTTGCCTGATGGACATGGAACAAACAAGAGTGGAAGCTGAAGGCTTTGGTCTATGAACCAACCATGTGGAACACATATCACTCCCAGAAGAAAACGATTTGAAGATTTTTACATGCACTGTACAAAAATGAACATATCACCTATTAGAAATTGGGCCCCACAAATTTAGAAAGTATTTACACAGAGTTCATACACCGCCACATAATCACAAAAGGTTTTAACATACCAGACCGTTATCAAACTGCAACTAGAATCACACACACCGCGTTTATCTATTGGAAAACATTGAATTGAAAAACGAGAACACATTTCCGCACACGATCGGAGAAAATATTCAAAAAAAAATGATTATAAGTTCACGAAACTAAGTTAAACGTGCTAGACAATGAAACGCTACCATCTCCAAACACAAGAGCAGAACCAACCTTACCTCACCAGAAAACCAGCACAGAACGACCAGACCGAGCGGCCACAAGACGCGGAAAGCCACCGAAAGCCGGAAAATCCAAGATCACCGGTGTTGGAGAAGGAGAGACTCGCCATAGAGAAGGCTCGTCGACGGGACTGTAACCAAAGGGTGTGGAATCCTCTGTGGTAGCATGAATAGCTATCGAGTCTGAGCCAGAGAGAACGATGCAAAGCGGGAAACTCCTACCCACATTCAGACAGCCATAGATTCTCGCACCCACTTAAAAGTAAAACAACTGCACATTCTCATAGGGACAGTGGCGTAGCAGAAAAGCCGTACTTATGCCACATTATTTAAGATAATAACAAATTATTAACATAACAAAATAAGAAAAACCTAGCAATATTAACTAATATTTTAACACATAAAATAAAAATGCTAATCCTCATGCCTTGAAAAGTGTGTGGTTCAAGTTTAAACAAATTGATAATCTACCAACATTAAGTAAATTATAAGCTACAATCCAACCATTATCAAAGTCGGAAACGTGATGGTGCGCATTTCTCCTCCTTACACGAGGCATCACAACAACGTTTCACCAGGCAAGGCTGGTTGACTGCTGTTTGTGTATGAGAAATCGGTTGGAAACTTTCCTCATATCAGCACGTTGTAGGTGTCGCCACCGGGCCAACCTTGTGTGAATGCTCTGAAAAGCTAAACGTTTGCATATTACGGCATCTTCTTCCTGTCGGTTAAATTTCGCGTCTGTCGCACGTAATCTTCGTGGTGTAACAATTTTAATGGCCAGGAGTGTATATTAACAACAAAGCATATCGAGGCGAGGTTTGCACTGACACAAATTTCCATAAACCCTCACACACTGAATGCATCCACTGGGTGTGTAATACACTTCCTGTAGGCCGAGTCTCAAAATACATACAAGGGTAAGAATATAAACAAGAACAAGTCCTCAGAGAAAGTTTAAGACGAAAGGTAAGAAAATAGCCTTGAGTTCGCGCATGATTAGAACAGGGCTCGGAACTAGGCATCGAGCATGCTGCATACCGGAATAGCAGTTACAGAAGTGACGGCGCAAATGCAGAAGTAAGGCGATCGCGTCCACGTAGGTTGCGAAGTCTGTCGTATCGGTGATCATATTGAGTCCGGCGCAGAAGTCTAGGACAGGCTGCCTGCTCCCAAGGTAATGTGAATCACAGGTCACTAAACGACGGTAACTGCTGTACGCTGATCTCCCGATGTCGATACCTCCAGGAACTGCAACGGAATGCGGTCGGGAGCAGCCCTCCAGGCTATTTAAAGAGGTGACCAATCCATTCGTATGCACCTCCCCGGTTGGCGAAGAGGTCCCTGTAGCCAACCTAACAGAGGAGGGAGGACCCACCGTTACCTATCTTGTGGCAGCCGGCAATGGCGGAGTTCCAACCGTCAAGTTGGGTAACCTCAACTGGCGCGGATTCGCAGAAGGCGAAAACTCGTCTCCCTCCGCCAACACGTGCTACAACGCCGGTTTGATATAACGGCCGAAGGGAAACTGAATAAGATTTGGCCACCTTGGCCATTTTCTGTAATAATTAAATGTGCCAAAATTATGCTGCTCCATCCAACCGATGCTCCTCTATGCACACAATACATCGGTAGTGTCTGTGGGCCTGGGAAAATTAGTTTTATGCCTATAATCGTGCGATTAAATTTTAATGATTACTAATTAACAAATTAACTGGTCTGTGTGTGTAGGCAATAAACTCGGGATTTCATCAAGTTTCAGAATTTGTAATTAAATTTGACGTATTATTATTATTATTGTTATTATTATTATTATTAATGACGCTTCCTTTGTCTGAGGACTGACCTGACTGATTCTGTGGATTTTCCACGTGTCTTTTAGCGTTTCTGGAATTCAGTGCGTTACATACTGTCTTCGGATTCATTTTTTACCTTGTTCAAGTAATTCTGAAAGAGTTACGGGTTGACAAGACGCACGTAACAGTTGTCGTCTGCACGTCCTCGATTGTAGACAGCCGGCCGCGGTGGCCGAGGGTATTGAGGCGCTCCAGTCACGGTCCGCAAGGCCACTACGGTCGGGGGTTCGAATCCCCCCTCGGGCATGGATATTTGTGCCGTCCTTAGTTGTAAGTAGTTCATAAGTAGTTTGTAAGTTTAGGGACTGATGACCCCGTAGATAAGTCCCATAGACTCTACAAACATTTGAACTTTTTTTTGATTGTAGACAAGTTCGGAGATTGTGCTCGTCAGACAAGTTGCAGCATCTCCTTCAGAGCACGATGTTTGTGGACGAGCTTTTTCATGCTGAAACAAAACAGCTTCTTTCTGTTGCAAGAATGGCAAAAGAACGGGTCTTACAACATTCTGCACTTATTGAACGCTGATCAGCATCTCATCCACAAACACCAAAGGAGAACTAGAGTTATTATTAATCGCACCGCAAGTCAGGCACAGGTCTACCTCCTACTCGCAAACGACCTTCACTATCGTGATAGCACGTTCTGTTATCATCGCTGGAGGCCTCGGCCTGTCATTCCATAGTCAAATGTTCAAATGTTTGTATAGTCTATGGGACTTAACTACGGGGTCATCAGTCCCTAAACTTACAAACTACTTATGAACTAGGACGGCACAAATATCCATGCCCTAGGGGGGATTCGAACCCCCGACCGTAGTGGCCGTGTAGACCGTGACTGGAGCGCCTTAGTCCCCTCGGCCACCGCGGCCGGCCATTCCATAGTCCAGCTCGTCCTATGGCGGACCAGTCCAGCCCTGGACGTCGATTCTGTGGTGCGAGGGGACGACGGACCAAAGGTAAGCGTCCCAGTAGTCCCACTGCTCGTAATTTTTTGGCAACAATTATTGTTGACACATCTGAAAGCCGCTTTATCTGTGTTGTAGTTGTAAGATCTGGTACTACAGCCCGTACTACAAGACGATAGTATCAGATGTCTGTGTTGCATGTACGTCCGGAACCTCGTCTATGGGTGTAAGAATGTTCACGTGAGTATAGCAGCTAGCATCGTTTCACTACGGCCGCAACACATCCAATCTGCGTGAAACGACCGTCTCGCTACTCTGAACGCAACAATTTCACCCCTTCCAAACTCACACAATTGACTGTAGATAGTACCAGTGCATTTACGTGGCATAGAGTCTGTTGATTGATTGATTGATTTTTCCAGGGAAGCCAAAACAGTCTTGGTCCAACCCGCCACTGCCCGCACTGAAACTAAGTTTATTGTGCGGTATCGCTCCCTGTATATCTAGTAAAGCCAACCAATGCCCTTGAACAGTGAAAGGAGTCCCTTTACCAGTTCTTTATTAGACACAATTTCTTCGGGTCTGGTTGTCCCAAATATTCTGTGCCTTTTATTCTCCAATGCAATGCATTCGAAGATTAAATTCAAATGTTTGTAAATCTATCGGACCAAACTGCGTGGTCATCAGTCCGTAACTTACAAACTACTTAAACCTAGGTAAACTAACCTACGGGCGAAATGGGGGACATACCAATAGGTATTTCCGGTGTAGAGAAGCAGCTGAGAGAGCTAAATACGAAAAAGTCTGCTGGTCCGGATGGAATACCAGTTCGGTTTTACAAAGACTATTCGGCGGCATTGGCCCCCTACTTAGTTTGCATTTATGGCGAATCTTTAATTCAGCGCAAAGTTTCTAGTGATTGTAAAAAAGCGCAGGTGACTCCCGTGTATAAGAAAGGAAAGAGAACTGACCCATACAATTACAGGCCAATATCGTTGACATCAGTTTCATGTAGAATTTTGGAGCATATTCTCAGTTCGAATATAGTAAATTTCCTTGAAACGGAAAAGCTTCTTTCCATGAATCAGCACGGGTTTAGGAAACATCGTTCATGTGAAACTCAGCTTGCCCTTTTCTCACATGACATCTTGCGAGCCATGGACGAAGGGCAACAGGCGGATTGTGTGTTTCTCGACTTCAAAAAGGCGTTCGACACGGTGCCATACTGCAGACTGCCAACGAAGATACGAGCTTATGGAATAGGTTCACAGATTTGTGACTGGCCGGAAGACTTCCTAAGTAATAGAACGCAATACGTTGTTCTCGACGGCGAGTGTTCATCAGAGACGAGTGTATCGTCAGGCGTGCCCCAGGGAAGTGTGATAGGACCGCTATTATTTTCTATCTATATAAATGATCTGATGGACAGAGTAAGTTGTAATTTGCGGCTGTTTGCTGATGATGCTGTGGTGTATGGGAGGGTGTCGTCTGTAACTGACTAATAGCATACAGGTTGACTTAGACAAAATTTCTAGTTGGTGCGAAGAATGGCAGCTAGTTCTCAATGTAGAAAAATGTAAGGTGATGCGCATGAGTAGAAAAAACAATCCTATAATGTTCGAATACGGCATTAGTAGTGAGCTTCTTGATGCTGTCGCGTCGTTCAAATATCTAGGCGTAACATTGCAGAGCGATATGAAATGGAACGAGCATGTAAGGACAGTTGTGAGTAAGGCAGACAGCCGACTTCGGTTTATTGGGAGAATTTTGGGAAGATGTACTTCACCTGTAAAGGAGACCGCGTATAAAACGCTCGTACGACCACGTCTTGAGTATTGCTCAAGTGTTTGGGACCCGCAGCAGATCGGTTTGAAGGAAGACATAGATGCGGTTCAGAGGAGAGCAGCTAGATTTGTTACCGGTAGGTTCGACCAATGCGCGAGTGTCACGGAAATGCTCCGGCAACTCAATTGGGGATCGCTGGAAGAAAGACGACGTTCTTTTCGTGAATTTCTGTTAAGTAAATTTAGAGGGCCGGAATTTGAAGCTGAGTGTAGTACGATCTTGCTGCCGCCTACTTACATTTCGCGTAAAGATCACAAAGACAAGATAAGAGAAATTAGGGCTCGTACGGAGGCATATAGGCATTCTTTTTTTCCTCGTTCAATTTCGGAGTGGAATAGGAAAGGAAATGCCTAGTAGTGGTACAGTGTACCCTCCGCCACGCACCTTACGGTGAATTGCGGAGTATGTATGTAGATGTAGATGTACGGACAAACACACACACCCATGCCCCAGGGAGGACTCGAACCTCCACGGCGAGCAACCGCGCGCTCCGCAGCGAGGTGCTTTAGACCGCTCGGCTACTCCACCGCGGCCATTCGAAGATTAGATGTGATGCAGTTTCATCACCGTCATCACAGATCCTACATTTAGGGTCCTCTTCTGTTATTCCCATTGTATGTAGGTGTTTTTTGAAATTCCCATGGCCTGTCAGCAATCCAACCATGAGTCTAATCTCTCTTCTGTTCAGTCCTAGGATTGCAGAGCTTCTTTTAAAACATGGCTTGGGCATCATTACCTTTCCATGTTTTTGTTGATGGACTTTGGTCCAATATTCTACGTGCTGTCTTCTGAGCCAGTTACGTAGCTCCAATTTGATCATTGCCTTGGTGATTGTCAGGATAGGTTCCGGTCCAACAAATGGATTCTCTGCCCCATCCTGGCTAATCTGTCGGCATGTTCTTTGCCACTGATCCCCGAGTGGCCAGGGACCCACAATAGGTTTACTCTATTGCTTTCCCCTAGCTCCACCAGAGCCTGTGACATTCTGCAACAATTTTAGACCTTGTTGCAGGAGCTGCCAGTGATCTCAGGGCTTCCTGGCTGTCTGAATAGATATAGATGCTACGATCAGATAGAGTCTGTTAGTTTCACATGTTGATATCACACTGAGTCTCGCAGTAGTAAGCATTCCCCATTATAGGGTACTCTGCATGTTCAAAAGTCTCCGAACACCTGGCTGAAAATGATTTACGAGTTCGTGGCGCCCTCCGTCGGTAAAGCTGAAATTCAGTATGGTGTGGGCCCACCGTTAGCCCTGATGACAGCTTCCGCTGTCGGAGGTGCTGGAAGGTTTCTTGGGAATGACAACACATTCTCCACTGAGTGCTGCTCTGAAGAGAGGTATCGATGTAGGTCGGCGAGACCTGACATGAAGACGGTGTTCCAAAACATCCCTAAGTTGATCTAGAGGACTGAAGTCAGGACGACTCTGTGCAGGCCAGTCCATTACAGGAATGTTGTTGTCGTGTAACCACTCAACCAGAAGCCGTGCATTATGAACAGGTGGTAGACCGTTTTGAAAGATGCAATCGCCATCCCCGAATTGCTCTTCAACACTGGGAAGCAAAAGGTGCGTAAACATCAATGTAGACCTGTTCTGTGATAGTGTCACTACAGCAAGGGGTGCAAGCACCCTTCATAAAAAACACGACCACAACAGAACACCATCACCTCCGAATTGTACTGGTGGAACTGCACTCGCTGGTAGATGACGTTCAACGGGCATTCGCCATGCCCACACCCTGCCATCGGATCGACAAATTGTGTATCATAATTCGTCACACCATGTAACGTTTGTCCACTGTTCAATGCTCATTGTTTACGCTCCTTTCACTGAGTGATGCGCCTTTTGGCATTGACCTGCGTGATGTGTGGCTTATGTGCAGCCGCTCGACCATGAAATCCAAGTTCTCTCACCTCCAGCCTAACTGTCATAGTACTTGGAGTGGATCCTGATGCAGTTTGGAATTCCTGTGGGGTGGTCTGGACAAATGCCTGCCTATCACACTGTACGACACTCTTCAATTGTCGGCGGTCTCTATCAGTCAACAGACGAGGTCGGCCTGTACGCTTTCGTGCTGTACATATCCCTCCACGTTTCCACTTCGCTATTACATCAGAAACAGTGGACGTTGGGATGTTTAGGAGTTTGGAAATCACGCGTAAAGGCTTCTGACACAAGTGACCTGACCACGTTCGCAGTCCGTGATTTCCGCGGAGCGTTCCATTCTTCTTTCTCACTTACTGAAATCGCTGATATGGAGTACCTGGCAGTAGGTTGCAGCAAAATCACGTAATATGAAAACGTATGTTTTTCGAGGTGTCAGGAAACTTTTGATCACATGGTATATGTTACTGCGCTACCTGTTGGCACACGGATTTGAAACCGTTATCTGTATGTCTAATGTCCCGCATGCTGCGTCTCCAGTCATCGGATCGACATGGACGTCATATTTCTAGGTGCACTAATTTCTTTCGGGCAACGTATTATGGGAATTTAACAGGTATACATACTGGCACATTGTATGAGAAAAATTGATACTGAGTCTGACGACAGAGAAGAAATTATTCATAGTTATGAAGATTCCTTTAGTCTCTGAATACCCTGTCCAGTAAATGAAGGAACTGCAAATCAAACTGAAAAGGAATCTTCACACCCAAAAGAGATCACCACCCAGTATTGATGACCTAATATTCTACAATGTTTATGAGGAATATATTACTCGCGATTATCACTCTCACAGAAACCTTGGCCGAGGGGACTGAGGCGCTCCAGTCACGGTCTGCACGGCCACTGAGGTCGGGGGTTCGAATCCCCCTTCGGGCATGGATATTTGTGCCGTCCTTAGTCTTAACTAGTTCATTAGTTTGTAAGCTTAGGGACTGATGACCCCGTAGTTAAGTCCCATAAGTTCTACAAACATTTGAACATTTGAACAGAAACCTTATGCCCCTTTCTCTGCTTTCCGTCAACAACGAAAAGCAAGATCATTCTGGATTACGTTGCGCGCAAAAGCCAATACCCAGTCCACGTCAATGGAAATCTGTAAGAGAATGAATAAGCTGATAGTACGACATAGCCAAAAACTATAGATCAAAGCCCATTACTGGCACATTCAAGCATGAAAACTGGAAACTGCTAAGGTATTGCTAGATACGATTTTAAACGTAGCCAACGCGTTAAAATTCATCTCCGGCCTTCAAGATATAGCTTTTCTGTGATTTCCATAACTCACTCCAGGCAAATGGCCGGAAGATTCCTTTCAAAAGGTACGGCCGATTTCCTGCTCCACCATGACCCAAACAAACGACTGTTCTATTGTTTGTAAATCTATATGAATTAACTACTATTGTCCCTAGGCTTACAAACTAGTTAAACTAACTTACGCTAAGGACAACAAATACACCCATGCAGCTAGGCGCCTTGGAAAGTTTGGCCACTCCAAATAAAATGTTCAAATGTTTGTAAATCTATCGGACAAAACTGCGTGGTCATACGTCCGTAGCTTACAAACTACGTAAACTAAGGTAAACTAACCTAAGGACAAACACACACACCCATGCCCCAGAGAGGACTCGAACCTCCGACGGCGAGCAACCGCGCGCTCCGCTGGGGTTTTGGCCACTCCACCACGGCCCCAAACAAATCAAACATAAGTGTAGTTATAATGACCACCCTGTCGATGGGACGTTAAATTCTAATCTTCATTCCTTCCATCTACAGCAATGGCTCTCACACCTAGAAGATTACGATATTATTAGATAGAGAGAGTAGAAACTTTTATGGCAGGTGTAAACATGTGTTTCTAAAGACAATAACATTTTTAAGGCAGACGTGTATACGAAACGTGTGTAAATCCACGTGACTTAACTATTAAAGTTATCAGTACCTAGGTTTACAAACTATTTAAACTAACTTAAGAGCACACACACACACACACACACACATATCCCCGAGGGAGGACTCTTAAGCACCGACGGGCAGCAACTGCACGCTCCACAGCAAGTCACCTTAGAGCGCTCGGTCATTCCACCGCGGCTGTAGACGTGTGGGACGATGACTTGGGTCTGTTTTTATTTTATATTTTTTTCTTCCAAACTATCACACGGAGCTGAAAAATCAACATCTGCGTGGTACTATTAGTTCATAGCGCATCATTCAAAGAACGACGTTATTTGTTGCGGCGAGATCTATTTGAGAAATTTCTATCACCGACGTTTACTTCTTAATGTGAAGATATTTTGCTAGCACTCACCAACATAGGGAGACATGACCATCCCAATAAAATAAGAGAAATCAGATCGAAAACGGGACGATTTAGGTATTTTTTCTTCTAGCGCACTGACGCGGTGGAGTAGCCGAGCGGTCTAAATCGTCTCGCTGCGGAGCGCGCGGTTGCTCGCCGTGAAGGTTCGAGTCCTACCTGGGGCACGGGTGTGTGTGTTGTCCTTAGCTTAGTTTAAGTAGTTTGTAAGCTACGGACTGATGACCACGCAGTTTGGTCCGATAGAATTACAAACATTCAACATTTTAATATCTCGCGCGCTATTAGAGAATGGAAAGGTAGAGGAAGGTTATGAAAGTGGTTAATGAACCCTCTGCCAGGCACGTGAATGTGATCTGCTGAGTATCTATGTATATGTAGATCACACAGCTAGACGACAGATGTCGCTGTTTCGATCGGTGGTAAATTAACGAACACGTTTTAGTTTGTTTCCTGGAAAAAAAGGGGACGACTGGTGCACGTGTTGCAAAGCAACTAGCATAACAGCAACAGTGATACGAATAAAAGGAAAAAAACCGACAAAAAACCATAAACAAATATTTTAAGGTTCTCTGTTTCGTGAAAATTGTGAAAATGGTGCAGTACCTTGTAATTCATGACGAGCACGCAAAGACTGCAGACTGATATGGGAAAGCTTTCTCAGCAAGAATATTACGTTACATCAGAGCTAGGCACGTTTGCCGCCCACGCGACTAGTGGGCACTCTGCGCATGCGCATGATGCGCGCGCAAATCCTATTTTCCAGGAACAGGACTGGAAACACACCGATAATGCACTACAGGGAGCTGTCGTGTCAGTTTGTAGTCTCATTAAATTGTAATGTAATTATGATAGTAAGGTAATGGATGCTAACAAAGCAATACCTATTACTCACTGTTCAGAACAATTAGGGGATCAGGTGAGATATCATTCACAATATACATATGGTAAGGTATAGATATTGGTTACAATTGTAATTTATGTGTGATACAGTATAATATTTTGTTGTTGCGTAGACTTTCCCGGCGTAGTAATTGATAATATTCATCTCGGGTATGCAGCCGGATAACGTCGTCAACTAGACACGATATTTCGGCAGACCAACTGGCTGCCATCTTCAGGTGAGAGCGCTAATACACTAACTCGCCGGAAACTGAGGCAGAACGAGAAACAGCAGCCCCTTTATACACTGCGGACAACCCACCGCGCGCGCGCGAAACCAAAGTAGAAGCCACCTAGGCGCAATACAACTAGTAGCGCGCCGGTGGAGAAAATCGGCAAAAACGATGGGTCGAAAACAACGCTAGTTAAAAGAAACAGCAGGTCTAAATGAAGACCGTTGTTGCTTAATGTCAGATAAGATAGGGTTCCAAGTTTTACTTAGAGGAAAGCCCCTGTCCCTATTAATAATATTATCGGCCATACGAATTTCCATGCATTCTTTAAGAACACATTCCCAGTAGCGGGAAGCAGGAACAATCAGTTTAGTTTCGTCATATAACATCTTGTGTCCCTCATTCAGACAATATTCAGCAACAGCTGACTTTACAGGTTGAAACAAACGAGTATGACGGTGGTGTTCCACACACCGATCCTGAACTGTGCGGATCGTTTGGCCATTGTAAGTTTTACCACAATAACATGGAATACTATAAACACCGGGTTTCCTCAGTACTAAATCATCTTTGACTGACCCAAGGAGGGCCCTAGTCTTAGGTTGGGGCATAAAACACTTTTAATGTCAAACCTTCTTAAAATTCTTGAAATTTTCGAGGAAATATTCCCGACGAAAGGCAAAAAGGCAATAGACTTGTAATTGTCCTCTAATTGCTTACCTTTTGGACCAAATTGAAACACACGACAAATTTGTTGAGCAGTGTACCCATTCTGTTGAAAGACCACTTTGAGATGCTCCAGTTCTTCACCCTGATGTTCAGCACCAGAAATGGCGTACGCTCTTTTTACCAAAGTACGCAAGACCCCCATACGTTGGTATGGCGGATGACAGCTCGTCGCATGAAGATAGAGATCGGTATGTGTTGGCTTGCGATACACTCCATGTCCTAAGGTCCCATCACTGTTCTTTTGAAGCAAAACATCCAGAAAAGGAAGTTTCCCATCGTTCTCTACCTCTATCGTAAATTTAATACTGGGATGGAGACAATTAAAATGATCTAAAAAATGATTTAAAGCATCCATTCCATGAGGCCAAACCATAAAAATATCATCGACGTATCTCCAAAAACAGGTAGGCTTAAGAAACGACGTCCTTAAAGCCATGTCTTCAAAGTCCTCCATAAAAAGGTTTGCGATTATGGGGGAAAGAGGACTCCCTATAGCCACCCCGTCAGTTTGTTCAAAAAGGAAATACGGCGAAGTCAGCACATGACGACATAACTTGACTGTTTCATCATCCAATTTATTACTAATTAATAACAATGACTCCTCAAGAGGAACCCGGATAAAAAGGGAAACAACTGACAAGCAAGTCTGATGGACCAAGACAAACTGACTTCAGCCGCCGAATAAAATGTGACGAGTTCAATATGTGACGATTACACTTTCCAACATGAGGAGCGAGAACAGAAGCTAAATATTTGGCCAAATTATAGATAGGGGATCCCAAATTGCTCACGATAGGACGAAGAGGAATTCCATGCTTGTGAACCTTAGGTAGGCCATACAATCTCGGAGGTACAGTAGCTCCAGGGTGAAGATTCTTAACAACATCCTCTGACAAGGAACTCTTCTTTAAAAGTAAAAGAGTCTTCCGTTTTATACATTCAGTGGGATCATTACGTAACCTACGATAGGCTGAGTCATCCAATAAAAAGTTCATCTTGGGCACATAGTCTTTAGATCGTTTTGTCTCCATCCCAGTATTAAATTTACGATGGAGGTGGAGAACGATGGGAAACTTCCTTTTCTGGATGTTTTGTTTCAAAAGAACAGTGATAGGACCTTAGGACATGGAGTGTATCGCAAGCCAACACATACCGATCTCTATCTTCATGCGACGAGCTGTCATCCGCCACACCAACGTATGGGGGTCTTGCGTACTTTAGTAAAAATAGCGTACGCCATTTCTGATGCTGAACATCTGGGTGAAGAACTGGAGCATCTCAAAGTGGTCTTTCAACAGAATGGGTACAGTGCTCAAAAAAATTTGTCGTGCGTTTCAATTTGGTCCAAAAGGTGAACCATTAGAGGACAATTACAAGTCTTCTGCCTTTTTGCCTTTCGTCGGGAATATTTCCTCGAAAATGTCAAGAATTTTAAGAAGATTTGACATTAAAAGTGTTTTATGCCCCCACCTAAGACTAGGGCCCTCCTTGGGTCAGTCAAAGATGATTTAGGACTGAGGAGACCCGGTGTTTATGGTATTCCATGTTATTGTGGTAAAACTTACATTGGCCAAACGATACGCACAGTTCAGCATCGGTGTATGGAACACCACCGTCATAGTCGTTTGTTTCAACCTGTAAAGTCAGCTGTTGCTGAATATTGTCTGAATGAGGGACACAAGATGTTAATTGACGAAACTAAACTGATTACTCCTGATTCCCGCTACTGGGAATGTGTTCTTAAAGAATGCATGGAAATTCGTATGGCCGATAATATTATTAATAGGGACAAGGGCTTTCCTCTAAGTAAAACTTGGAACCTGATCTTATCTGACATTAAGCAACAACGGTCTTCATTTCGACCTGCTGTTTCTTTTAACTAGCCTTATTTTCGACCCATCGTTTTTGCCGATTTTCTCCACCGGCGCACTACTAGTTCTATTGCGCCTAGGTGGCTTCTACTTTGGTTTCGCGCACGCGCGGTGGGTTGTCAGCGGTGTATAAAGGGGCTGCTGTTTCTCGTTCTGCCTCAGTTTCCGGCGAGTTAGTGTATTAGCGCTCTCACCTGAAGATGGCAGCCAGTTGGTCTGCCGAAATATCGTGTCTAGTTGACGACGGTATCCGCCTACATTCCCCAGATGAATAATATCAGTACAATATTTTTCTGTCTCATCTCTTTATTGAAGTTTATATGGCGTTTACCTAGAGCGAGGCACCATGGGACTAACATAATACTGATATCGTCATTCTCGTTGCCCAACAATATTGTGTGTGATCAACCCGCACCAGTACTATAGTTGCACATCTGAGTGGCTTGGACACTATGAGGTTATCAATCAGCTCTTGAGGGATTTTTGGCCATTCTTCCGTAAGTGCAATATCCAGCTCTGCGCTCGTTGTGGGAGGTGATGGTCTGGCTACAATGCGACTGCCAAGTGCACCGCAATCGGGTTTACGTCCGGTGAACTAGCAGGCCACTCCATTCGCTCAATTCCATCAGCTCCAAGCATGTTATCCACCAGTGCAGACGATTTTCCAGCAGAACACAAAATCTTCACTCATCTGTGAACAGAACCCGGTGCCATTCGTTACGACTTCAATACTGACGTTCATCTGCCCTCCGTGCGTATAGGCCACATATCCGAATGCGATTTCGGACTGTTTGTGTTGATATTTTGCGTCCTGATGCTGCCTGGATGATGCGTTGCAGCTCAGTAGCATTCAGCCGGACTGTTAACCAGAGATAACTGTCTCTTGCTGATGTTACCCGTAGACAACCTTGTCCTTTTCGTCTTTTAACGGCTCCTGTCGTCTGAAATCGCGGCCCGGCCCTGGAAATTACACTTTGGGACACTCCAATAGCTGCAGCCATCTCACTCTGTGCCTGTCCCTCTTTCAATCTTCCTATGGCTGTCCATGCCATAGCTTCGGGTACGACACGTTGTTGTACATTCCACTACCTGCTCACTACACCAGATCTGAACCAAACAGATCTGTAATTTGTTCGGTACAGTAAACATGAAATACGACAATAGTCCACTCAGATGCACAATCATTAAATATATGTGGCCTTCAATTAAAAACATATTATACACTGTGGTAACACACAAATATGTACACTTACTTATCACTCCTCACATTACTCTATGTATACCACAGCCTCTGCTATATCGCTAAGTAAAATTACTTTAAGAAACTGTAAATACAGCTCTATGTAATTATAGCCTTTGTCAGTGAATGCACAATTCACATGTATAACTTTTATTCTATGTACAATAATTTACGTCTCTCCTTTGTCAGTGTACATATCTTTGATAGAAATCATCTTTGACAGTGTCATGTTGGAATTATCACAATCTGTGTATTCAAAGTGGCGAAAACATTTTGTTTGTGTGTGTGCTTATGTGCGGTTAATCGCCGGTTAATCGCGCTATGTTCCTCCATATAAGTGTTTCAAAAAGTGCTTATTGCAGCAACAGCTGCAGTAATCAGTGACACAACCTAATGAAACCGACTTTTCGACGTAAGTAAATAAATAACAAGAAAAATTATATCATAAAAGTTTGTTCACAATATTTTTCGGTATCATGAGTCACATTTACGCTCGAAAAAGTCATTATAATCAGGTTTTGTATTGTAAGGCACCACACAACTAAAGACTTTTCACCAGAAGAAAAATTATCTGCATAAAAGAAAAATGTAAAAATGTAAGTGACATTTGTGTGGACGTAAACAGCCGTCTTAAGATGAACTGAAAGGTTCGAAACCAGTAACGGCGCTATTTAGTTAATAAATAGCAGGATCAAAGGTAGTTGGTTGCTGTCTTCTTTATTATAAGAATCACCCTGTAATACCAAGCAAGACCTGATCAGACTGATGATATTTGAAAGGAAAGTCCTTCTGATGATTTTTGGACAACTTTATGATAATGAGAGAGAAAAATGGAGGATAGGTCAGAATACAAAGTTGTGTGATATTTACAAACAGCCGAACATCGTGGCTACAATGAATACACGACGACTCCAGTGGGCAGGACAAGCGATGGCCGAAAACTGTACTCAACACCAAGCCAACCTGCAGAAGGCCTGTGGGAAGACACAGAACTCTTTGGAGTGACTGCGTATCCGAATACTTTTAGAGAGTGTGACTGCTGGAAGACTTTCCTCCTCCATGTTGTCATGGATGACGCACAACAGTTTGCGTTTCTACCGCAATGACAGTGTACGCGAGGGTTGTAGTTACTCCCCACTGCACTGTGTGAAGAGTAGAAACTCTGAAAGTTCACCAACCTGACGTCTTTATTAGATCTCGTCCCCACGCAGATGATAGCACGTAGGTCGGAGTTCTTGATTGGGGTAGAAATTATTATACTGTTGGCAGGAACTGGTCTAGTTACTGAATAAAACTGAAATCCTCTGGAATCTGGATGCCAACTGATTTATTTAAAGTATGCAGAAAACTAGTAAACTGCACCATAACATCCACTTGACACAGAGTGTTCTAAATGAAATTAAATATAAAGTCTTTTCCCTTGCTCTAAGATGATTAAACAATGTCTTATGACCGCCTACGTATGCACGTTACTCCACCAAGTGCGCGTCCTGAAGTTACTCTTCCGAGCGCCTGTTCTGAACCGAAGTAGGCGGCTCGATGCAAGACCTGCCTTCGTTCTGAAATTTTGCGCGTAAACATGGCTGCCGTGCATCGTCCGTCTTATATTAACTGTTTTGTTTGTGTTTTTAGTAATTGTTAATATGTTTTATCTACTCAGGGCATAGCTTAGCTTTGAGGAGCTTTTTTTTAATTGAGTATGACATTGAACAAATAATTAGTTTAATAAATAGTAACAAAAATATGAATGCGTCTTGGCGCGTGACCGCCAGTGCTACAGCCAATAGGCATCCAGTGCCTGCCACTCGGGGACTTCCCTAGAATTCGGGGAGATTTGCCAGTGCTCTTTCCCATGAGAACCCGACCTATTGTACCACCTGTCGTGGTTCTCACCAGCTTTTACTATCTGTCGCCTACTGGTCCTAACCGTCTGCACTGAAGCAACACTTCGATCTTAATATGATGGCTTTAAGCCAGAAAATTATACACTGATCGTGTAAAGTAGTAGTAATACCTTGATAAATAATTCACTGTCTCAGAGTAATAAATTGCATCGGTTAGCAACAGGTAAACGCAATACGAAACGTTGCAAATTCTATCATTCAGTTCAGTATGGAATTGGGTGTGGAAGTGGGACCGTAAGAAGATCTAGGGGGAAAATTAATGTATCCGTGCTTTCTCGTCGTCAGTCAGTTCCTATTATCGTTCTGGCGTGGATTGCTTACTGGCATTTTGAGGAAGGTGCAAGTGGCTGGCAAGGGCGCTGGCTGAGACACGATGTACTCAAAACAGAAAACACTTTTATTTTACACAGAAATCTTCCATAGTGGAAACAAAAGAACATAAAAGTACTTCTCTTTTCACAGTCACTGCTGTATCATGAAAACAGTAACAAAAATCAAACTTGGCACAATGTCATGTTCATGTCTAACTGAACATTCAATAGTAGACAATATCTCCGTAACTTGAATATATACAATAAAAGTTAAAACAGTCTGCAGCGGGCCACATACTAATACAGACAACCTTTCCTGTAGTCCACTCTTTCAGGGCACGTCTACCACACAACTCACTTTTCTCTTCACATAGCTTGCTTAGCTAACGTCTGTTGGCGGTGGCGCTGCGAACTTCAGGAGGGCGTGGCGCCCACCTTGCGATCTCATTGGCGGCCGCTGGCAGCGACCGTCTCTTACTACTTCTTCCGTTGTCGTGCCAACCTTGCCTTGGTGGTTGGGACACCACAAAAATATTCTAGACTACTTTATTTCCTAGTCACAGATACAACACAGACACAAAATAACGCACGCGTGTTTATTAGCAATGTGTTGCTTATGCCACGCTGCAGAAAGCTTTGATTCGAAAATTACAAGGTGCAGCGTACAGGTCGATGCTACATCATTGGCTAAGCTCACACCTCTCGTCGCCAAATGGTAAGGCCGTGTGAGAAAGCACAATTTTCGAGAGCATTGCTCTCCTGAAGATGAAGGGAGTAGTCTTGTGTGGATCCCTCACCTCGTAGTTCGCCCGCTCCTTTTCGATGACTGACGGGTAACAGCGAGAAGACGCGAGAGCGCGCTTAATCGCGTGATTCCCTTCTGCCATTTGCCGTCATTTAGAGCTGAGATACAGCTCACCTGTAGTTTTAGTAGCGGTAGCAAAAGCCAAAACGGGCGGACGAGCTAAAAAGAGCTACCTAGTTCGCGGCCGAGCTGCGAACTAAAAGCAGAGCTACCGGTCGCGAACTAAAATATGCGCTATAGGTCGCGAACTAAAATATGCGCTATAGGTCGCAAACTAAAATATGTGTGATAAGTCGCGAACTAAAATATGCGCGATAGGTCGCGAACAGAATTACAAATCACGTGTTTGCCTTCTTCCGATGAGAGCCATTTCGAGGTTAGCGTCTGCCTGCTAGATTACATAGTTCAGTGCTGTGGTGTCACACAAGTCTGAAGTGCGCGCCACCTACTTTCGCCGCACGGCGCGGCGTTCTTACGACGTCAGCCACGAGCGCCCTCTGCAACAATTCCGCTCGTGGCCACCACTGAACGACATCGTTCACTTGGGACTGAGATTGGAACCAGTTAACACTTCGGAATCAGATAGGCACCAGTAAAGACTTGGCTATCGGATAGGCACTAGGCAGGCCTCTAGCTCAACTATGTATCAGCATTCTGCAGTACTGACCTATGTAAAAGTTAAGAATTACTAAGTCTCTAAGAAATATATATCTCGTTCTAATTTACTCTAGTGTTTCTAGTTTCTGCTGTCCCACTTGCTGGTCACCTCCTTCTGTGTAGGTCTTTCTACTCGGCCACCGACACCTACGACGGAAACGAGGCACAAAAGCGGCGCCGAGGCTGGGACACAAAAAGTGTTACAAAATTTCTGCTTTGAAGTATTCTGCACTCTGCAATATCTGACTAATAAATTCCATAATGCCAAGATATAGAGATAACTCTAAAGTTAAACGCGAGAAATTATCCACAAACTGTTTCTTTTGGTTTGCGTGATATCGTTAGCGGCTGAAGAAACAAGCGCATGAAGGAGCTTGGTGGGGGAACTTCTCCCTCCACCTGCATGCCCAGACCACGCCGCTCAGCTGTCACTGGGAGCAGACGAACTAAAAGAACGAACTAAAGTGTGCGCTCCCAGTCGCGAACTATTATGCGCAAGTCTAGAAGGGAGTCACCGTTCGAACAGCGTGTCAAGTCGCATGTCGTTCACAAATTTCTTCAGCAGATTATTATTACCTTTTAATTTCTAGCCATATTTGTGGTATTTCTTGCACTGAAGAGAATAATTTAATAATTTTGGTAATTTTAATAATTCTTGGAAGAATAAATTAAAAATTTGAATTAAGATACACTTCTATTAACTACTGAAGCAGCTCAATCAGATGCGATTATGACAAGACAGGTGCGAAGCCATAGTCAAGCATCGCGGTCAGGATCTAAATCTGAAAAGACAGTAAGTGTAGACACACAGAATAATTTCTATAAATAGTTTATTTTTTGATAATTTATCAGAAGTGATGCTAGCAATGGGTAACACTGAAATATTTCGTACAGTATTGCTCGATGAACTACGAGTGAAATTTTTAGCGCATGTTGCTTCTGATGAAACTGTATTAGGCACTCATTAGTGACGATGTTCAGAAATGTTACAAGTATTAAAATGAACTTTGTTGGACCTGCGCATCTGTAGATTATTAGCGACAAAGTTTAAATAATTTTGGAAAATTATTTTGGCATCATAAATCAGAATTAACAACCATTTCCTCTGAGTTACGACTTAGAAATTTCTATTTTACAACATTTAATAGTGAAGTGTACGACCTCGCGACCTGAGAAGAAGTTCAATCAAAAAGGGACGAGAAAATCTACAAACGGCATCAACTACATATGTAAAGAACACGCCATATAAGCTAGAACATCTCCAAACTGCCAATGAAAGGACTGATTGAAAATGCTTCACCATATTAGAAACTTTTAGTTTAATTGAGTTCTTGTTATTTTCGTGTAAGCAATACGGTGAAACTCGGTTCTGCGTAATTTAAGGTGTATTAGCGCTATTCTGCAATCAATCTAGTAGCAATATTCACTAAGCACTGAACACTGCTTTTGTTTTGTTCAGATCGTACTTGCGGTTGGTAATCCTACACTTCAGTTGCTCAGTAAACGCCGGCCAGGACACGCGACAGCAGCAGCAGCAGCTCCTCTACAGTGTAAGATAACTGGCTTCTTAATGGAAGCGACTTATTTTCATTTCGTGTGTGCTTTCTTTTAAAGTTCTTAAATCTTTAGTGTGCTCGCGTGTTTATTTACTAAGAATCGCGTTTAGTTGTCAGTTCAGTTGTTATTTTCATTTATTAGCTCGCGTACATATTTTTCAGATTCGCTGTTAATAAACAGTTTAGTGTTAGATCCATATTTTTCGAAGCTCACTGTTTATCAAACTTCTGTGTCCTCAGACGTACTTACTTGAAAGAAACATAGATTTTTAGAATGGCTAGGTACTGTGACTGCTGCGAACGGATGGAGGCAGAGTTGGTGAGTCTTCGCTCGCAGCTTCAGGCGGCGTTGGCTTCCCTGGCAACGCTTGAGACTGCGGTGGGTGGGCGCCGCTGTTGTGGGCCGCTCGCGGGGGTACAGCAGACGCCCTGTGCGTCTGTTGTGCCCTTCGATCGGCCTGCGGCTGTGGCCAGCCCGCTCACCGCCCGCGAGGAGGTGGCCCCCCCCCCCCCCCCCCAATCTGTGGTGGATTGGGTGTCTCCTCAGCGCGTGTCAGGCGGCGTAAGACTTCCCGGGGGACCGAAATGGAGGCCTCCCCGGTTAGTCTTGCCAACAGATTCGAGGCGCTGTTGTGGCAGAGGATGTTCCTGACGCAGATGGTGTCGCTTGTCCTGTACTCGCCCCCCTGCCTTCAAGATCCGGGCACTCACAAAGGGTGGGTTTGTTAGTAGTTGGGAGCTCCAACGTTAGGTGGGTGATGGAGCCCCTTAGGAAAATGGCTGCTAGGGAGGGGAAGAAATCCAATGTGCACTCCGTGTGCATACCGGGGGGAGTCATTCCAGATGTGGAACGGGTCCTTCCGGATGCCATGAAGAGCACAGGGTGCAGCCAGCTGCAGGTGGTGGCTCATGTCGGGACCAATGATGTGTGTTGCTTTGGATCGGAAGAGATCCTCTCTGGTTTTGAGCAGCTATTAGAAGTGGTAAAGACTGCCAGTCTTGCTTGCAAGATGAAAGCGGAGCTCACCATCTGCGGCAATGTCGACGGGACTGACTGAGGACCTTTGGTTCAGAGCCGCGTTGAGGGTCTGATTAGAGGCTCAGACGGTTCTGCAGATGTGGGCTGCAGATTCCTCGACTTGCGTCAAAAGGTGGTGGGTTTTCGGGTTCCGCTAAATAGGTCAGGAGTACACTATACTGAGGAAGCGGCTACACGGGTAGCGGGGGCTGTGTGGCTTGGACTGGGCGATTTTTTAGGTTAGAAGGCCTCGGGAATACACAAAAGGGGTTTCAGTCTCAAAGGGGGAAGGTCAAACACGGGAAGAAAGCAAATCTAGAAACCATTGGTCTAACAGTTGTAAATTGTCGTAGCTGTATTGGGAAAGTTCCAGAGCTCCAAGCGCTGATAGAAAGTGCTGACGCACAAATCGTTATAGGTTCTGTAAGCTGGCTGACGCCTGAGATAAGTTCGGCCGAAATTTTTTCAAAGGGCCAAATGGTCTTCAGAAGGGATAGAATAAATAAAAAAGGGGGTGGCGTGTTTACTGCTGTTACTAACGGTTTATCCTGCAGCGAAATTGAGACAGATACTTCCTGTGAGTTGGTCTGGGTAGAGGTTATACCTGACAACCGGAATAAATTAATAATTGGATCCTTTTATCGGCCCACTGACTCAGACGTTGCGGTTGCCGAAATGTTCAAAGAAAGCTTGAATCATATTTCAAATAGGTATCCAAAGCATACTGTTATAATCGGTGGCGACTTTAATTTACCCTCGATATGTTGGCATAATTACGTATTCAAAACCGGCGGCAAACATAAAACATCGTCCGAACTAGTTCTGAATGCTTTTTCTGAAAACTACTTCGAACAGTTAGTTCATGAACCCACTAGAATAGTAAGTGGTTGCGAAAATACCCTTGATCTCCTAGCAACAAATAATCCTGAGCTAGTAAAGAGCATCAAAACAGACACAGGGATTAGCGAACATCGAGTTGTAGTAGCGAGACAATGTCTAAATGTCCAAATGCACCAAAAATAAACGAAAAATATATCTATTCAATAAAGCGGATAAAAATTCTCTTCACGCTTTCCTGAGTGATAGTCTCCAGTCTTTCAAAACTAAAAATGCGAGTGTAGATCAGTTGTGGCTTACTTTCAAAGACATAATATCAGTAGCAATCGAGAGATTTATACCAAATAAATTAATAAAAGAGGGGGCTGACCCCCCGTGGTACACAAAACAGGTCAGATCACTGTTGCAGAAACAAAGAAAAACGCATGCAAAATTTAAAAAGACACAGAATCCACAAGACTGGCAATCTTTTACTGAAACTTGCAACCTAGCGCGGACTTCAGTGCTAGAAGCCTATAGTAGTGACCACAACGAAATCCTGTCTCGTAATCTTGCAGAAAATCCAAAGAAATTCTGGTCATATGTGAAGTACACTATCGGCAAAACACAAACAATGCCTTCACTACGCGATAGCAATGGTAATACTACCGATGACAGTACTGCTAAGGCATAATTACTAAACACAGCTTTCCGAAATTCGTTCACCAAAGTAGACGAAGTGAACTCTCCAGTATTCAATCCAAGAACAGCTGCCAGCATGCGAAACTTAGAAGTAGATGTTCCTGGAGTAGTAAAAACAACTAAAGTCACTAAACAAAAATAAATCTTCCGGGCCAGATTGTATACCACCTAGATTCCTCTCAGAGTATGCTGATGCAATAGCTCCGTACTTAGCTATAATTTACAACCGATCACTCAGCGAAAGATTCGTACCCAAAGACTGCAAAGTTGCCCAAGTTACTCCAATATTCAAGAAAGGCAATAGGAGTGATCCCCTAAATTACAGGCCAATTTCATTGACGTCGATTTGCAGTAGGATTTTGGAACATATACTTTGTTCGAATATTATGAACTACCTCGAAGAGAACGACCCATTAACCAGTAGTCAACACGGATTCAGAAAGTATCACTCTTGCGAAACACAGCTTGCCCTTTATATACATGAAGTGTTAAGTGCCATCGACAAGGGATCTCAAATCGATTCCATATTTCTGGATTTCAGGAAGGATTTGACACTGTACCCCACAAGCGGCTTCTTATGAAATTGCGTGCTTATGGAATATCTCCCCAATTGTGCGGTTGGATTCAGTATTTCCTATCAGAAAGAAAACAGTTCTTTGTAATTGACGGTAAGTCATCGAGTAAAACAGAAGTGATGTCCGGCGTTCCAAAGGGAAGCGTTATAGGTTCCCTACTCTTCCTCGTGTTTATAAACGATTTAGGAGACAATCTGAATAGCTTCCTTAGACTGTTCGCGGATGATGCTGTCGTTTATCGGTTAGTGAAGTCAACAGAGGATCAAAAGCAACTGCAAAGCGATTTAGACAAAATTTCTGCATGGTGCGAAAATTGGAAATTGACACTAAATAAAGAAAAGTGTGAATATACATGACCACTAAAAGAAATCCGCTGAACTTCAATTATGGGATAAGTCAGTCAATCCTTAAGGTCGTAGATTCTACCAAATACCTAGGAGTTACAATTACCAACAACTTTGACTGGAAAGAACACAAAGAAAATATTGTGGGGAAGGCGAACCAAAGGTTACGTTTCATCGGCAGAACGCTTCGAAGATGCACCAGCTCCACCAAAGAGACTGCCTACATCACACTTGTGGGTCCTCTCCTGGAGTACTGTTGCCCATTGTGGGACCCTCACCAGGTGGGACTGACGGAAGATATTCAGAAGGTTCAGAGAAAGACAGCTCGTTTTATTTTATCTCGTTTCGGGGAGGGGGGGGGGGAGGAGAAGCGTCACGGTAATTTTGCACCAATTGGGGTGGAAATCATTAAAAGAAAGACGTTATTCATTGCGGCGTGATCTGTTTGCGAAGTTTCGATCACCGACTTTTACTTCTGAATGTGAAAATATTTTGCTAGCACCCACCTACTTAGGGAGACATGACCATCCCAATAAAATAAGATAAATCAGATCGAAAACGGAACGATTTATGTGTTCTTTCTTCCCGCGCGCTATTAGAGAATGGAACGGTAGAGAAAAGTTATGAAAGTGGTTAAGGAACCCTCTACCAGGCACATGAATGTCATTTGCAGAGTATCGATGTAGATGTAGATGAACATATGCGTCACAAGGTACTTTCGCGAAGTGTCTCGCGGGCATTGAACCCATGTTTAGTACGTAGACATAATCGAGACACTAGATGGCAGTAACGCAAATTTTAGTTGCCAAAGCTGAGTGGTGAGTTTCAAAAAAATGTTCAAATGTTTGTATAGTTTATGAGACTTAACTACGGGGTCATCAGTCCCTAAACTTACAAACTACTTATGAACTATTTACGAACTAGGACGGCACAAATATCCATGCCCGAGAGGGGATTCGAATCCCCGACCGTAGCAGCCGTGCAGACCGTGACTGGAGCGCCTCCTCGGCCACCGCGGCCGACGGTGAGTTTGAGAACGGTCAGTTGCAGGTAACCAGTGCGCGCGACAGCAGAGTGCCTTGGCAGTGGTAGAGAAGTACACTACTCAAACAGTTACGGGATCAAGTGAGATCATACATCGTATACATATGTTAACGCCTTTTACTCAGATACTGGTTACAATTGTAATTTGCGTGGGATACAGACCGATATTTTGCTGCCTTAACTCCTTACTTGAGGTTTGCATGGCGTTTACTTAACCGCGGTGGAGTGGCCACCTTCAGGATGACTGCGGATCGATATATAATGAGCAAGCTACTATTAAGGCCTTTGTCTTCCGACACCTTTACTCTGAGCAGGAAGCAGATTCGCCGCTGGAGACGATTTTCTATCCAACATTATTTCCGCGCTCACTCAGGATGACAACGCAGATATGTTGGGACCGATAATCGACACAGAAATAAAGTCAGTCAACACGTGTACTCCAAAGAAGAAAGCTGCGGGTTTGGACGGCCTAACACTAGAATTCTACACACAGTACTGGGACTTTTTGATGATGAGATGACACGACGTGCTATCGAGCGATTCTTTCCCTCTTCTGTTCACCGGAGGCATGGTGGTGCTGGTACCAAAATCATCGACACGGGATATGCTCAATAACGTTCAGCCAATCACCTTGATCAACGCAGTTTCAAGATCCTGACGAGACTGATAAATGCCAGAATCAAGACGGTTCTTAGCACACTAGTGGGCTTTTACCATACGAGTGTGGTCAGCGGCGATCAATGTTCAACGCGCTTTATGATATGGGGACATAACATATTTATCGTAGATATGCAAGAAAAAATTGTTACACCTGGTATGCAAGATGTATGAGACAGGGGAAATATCTTCTGACTTCAAGAAGAATATAGTAATTACAATTCCAAAGAAAGTAAGTGCAGACAAATGTGGAAACTACCGAACTATCAGTTTAATAATTCATGGGTGCCACATACTAACACGAATTATTTAAAGACGAATGGAAAAAACTTGTGTAATCCGACCTCGGGGAAGATCAATTTGGATTTAGGAGAAATGTAGGAACACGGGAGGCAATACTCACATTACGGCTTATCTTAGAAGATAGTCTAAGGAAAGGCAAACCTACGTTTTTAGCGTTTGTCGATTTGGAGAAAGCTTTTGACAATGTCGACTGGCATACACTCTTTCAAATTCTGAAGGTATCAGGGCTAAAATATAGGGAGCAAAGAGTTATATTCAACCTATACAAAAATCAGACAGCGGTTATTAGATTCGAAGGGCAAGAAAGAGACGCAGAGGTTGGGAAGGGAGTAAGATAGGGTTGTAGCCTTTCCCCGATGTTTTTCAATCTGTAGATTGAGCAAGCAGTGAAGGAATGGAAAGAGAAATTTGGAGAGGGCATTAAAAGTGCAGGGATAAGGAATAAAAACATTGCGCTTTGCTGATGACTAGTAATTCTGTCAGAGACCGCAAAAGATCTGGAAGAGCAATTGAATGGAATGCACAGTATCTTAAAGGAAGATATAAGATGAATATTAACTAGATTAAAACAAAGGTAATGGAATGCAATGTCAGAAAATCTCTGGCCGTGGTGGCCGAGGGGACTGAGGCGCTCCAGTCACAGTCTGCACGGCCACTACGGTCGGGGGTTCGAATCCCCCCTCGGGCATGGATATTTGTGCCGTCCTAAGGATAAGCTAGTTGATAAGTAGTTTGTAAGTTTAGGGACTGATGACCCCGTAGTTAAGTCCCATAAGCTATACAAACATTTGAACATTTCATTTTCAGAAAATCAGGCGATGTTGAAGGAATTAGATTAGGTAATGAGACAATAAAAGTAGTAGATGAATTTTGTTATTTGGGTAGCAAGATAACTTATGATGGCCGAAGTAAAGAAGATATAAAATTAAGAATGGCTATGGGAAGAAAAGCGTTTCTAAAGAAGCGAAACTTGTTAACATCCAATATTAATTTAAATGTTATGAAGTCCTTTCTGAAAGCATTTGTCTGGAGTGTAGCATTGTATGGGAGTGAAACGTGTACGATAAGGAGTTCAGATAAAAAGATGATAGAAGCTTTTGAATGTGGTGCTACAGACGAATGATGAAAATTACATGGGTAGATCACGTAACTAATGAGAAGGTGCTTAAACGAATCGGGGAGAAAAGGAGATTCTGGCATATACTAACTAAGAGAAGGGATAGATTGGTTGGACACATTCTGAGACATCAAGGAATTGTCAACTTAGCATTAGAAGGAAACGTCTGGGGTAAAAGTCGTAGAGGGAGATCGAGGGGCGAATATAGTAAGTCGATTCAAAATAATGTAGGTTGCCGAACGTATTCTCAGATGAAGAGACTTGCACAGGACAGAGTAGCGTGGAGAGCTGCATCAAACCAGTCTGCGGACTGAAGACCACAACAACAACAATGCAAGACCAAACTGCCTGTCCTATTCTTTGACTATGACAAGGCGTTTGACAGAGTCAGACACCGATTTTCATTAAAAACAATGGAAAAATGGGATTCCACCAGAGTTTGCTACATCTTATTAAGAATTGTATCTGTGGAATATCTTCTCGCATCAAGATCAACGGATAGCTGACTGCTCCTGTGCCCATCTAACAGGAGGTGCGACAAGGGTGCGCCCTCTCCATGACCCTATGTGCCATTGCAGTGGAGCCACTTAAGGCCTTAGACGGTACTCTCGAAGATCTACAGACGCTGAATACAAAAACAATCTGCCACGCCTATGCCGACGATATCAGCGTCATCATCAACAACAATGTTTAAAATGTTTAAATGTTTGTTAAGCTTATGGGACTTAACTACGGGGTTATCAGTCCCTAAACTTACAAACTACTTATGAACTAGCTAAGACTAAGGACGGCACAAATATCCATGCCCGAGGGGGGATTCGAACCCCCGACCGTAGTTGCCGTGCAGACCGTGACTGAAGCGCCCAGTCCCCTCGGCCACCGCGGCCGGCATCAACAACAATGACGAGATGGCGACTGTCAGGACGACTGGTGCAACGGTATGCCAACGCAAGCGGAGCGAGACTTAATGAACGCAAATCCAAAGTGATGATGCTAGGACCTTATGTTAACTACGTTGACGCCGATTGGATTGACAGTACGGCAGAGTTGAAACATCTAGGATTGATTATCACACAGCAAGCTTAATGATCTACGAGCAATGATCAAAGAACACAAGGTGCGATCCTTAGATCGGATACAGAGTGCGATCTTTGTCAATACCTATGTTCTCAGTCAGGTTTATCATACTTTTTCTGTTCTCCCTATTACCACAGATATAGCGTATAAAATTCTAGCGCTTGCTTGTTGGTATGTTTGGCGGGATAATATTTTTAAAGTCTCGTTCAAGTTGACTTCACTACCTCGGAACAGCGGCGGAATAGGTGATAAAGATGTTCAGTCACAATGCCTGGCGATTTTCATGTCCCGTACTTCACGCATCATACAGAGCGATCAAAGCGGTCCACCGCTAATCTTTTTACGCAGTTACGTCCTGTGGATTCGTCCGTGCCGACGAATGTCGTTCATATACACGCCGTCCTTTAATATATTCGAAAGTATTACGTAGAGCTCATTTATATACCTGAATACCAACAATAACTCCATACTGCAGCGATCTAGCAGGAACTTATTAAACGGCAGCCGCCAAACAGTATCGAGCACAAATATGTAAGCAGAAATTGGAGGCAAGTACGGAAGAATATAAATAATCCTTTTCTTCGATCCGGCGTCATTTCGGCTTGGTACGACCTGGTCAATGAAGTGATACCTACCGGAGAAAAATTGTTCAACATTAAGCTCCGACAACCAACACTTTGAACAAAATGTAATCTCGTGGAAACACTACGTAATATATTACAGTGTAGGGATCAGAATCAAATATGGTCTTAAACACGGAAGATATCGGCTCTTATAAACAGAACTTCAGAGAATTCCATACAAATACAAGGCGTAATTCACCTGGATTGGCAGCTCTATCCAGAATACAAGAATAATAGTTATACCTACTTAATGGGTCAATTTCTATATTACATGATTACCAACAAAACGCCAACGCTTTGTGGTTACTATTTGTACACTCTTTGACAAAAAAACATGGCCACGCGGCCAACCACCGCTGAGCCTAAGTTCGAGCGGTTCGCGAGATGGGACAATAAACATGACCGCACTGATACGCTCTAAGTCCGGGTATCTGCACTATCTGGCAACACTCTAGACTGCGGCAGTTCATACAGTACTTGCTGTCTTCAGTTATAAGATGTGTAGGTCAACAACATCAGTGGTCATGCGTTAAGTGCGTGACTTGTAAGTGCGAGTCTTAGCAATCGAAACCGACTGTTGACAAAATTTCAACTTCACGTCCCTCGTGCATGCTGATGCCACATGTGTAAGGGTAGCATATGCGTATTTCACTTTTCATACTCTGGTAATAATGACGAGAAAATGCGCAGTAGGCTCTGATCACTCCATAGATATTTATACTCTGTGGGGTACCCGGAAGTGACTCGGACCTCGACGGCACGCCGCGGCACGCGCGTCTGCACTGTAGCGGTGCTATTGGGCCCTACTACCCGCGGCGCACACCAACCGAGAGCAAACGGACTTGGGCAACACCAACACCACCTAGAGAGAAGGCCGCGGCGATATCGTGTGACGTCAGGCAGAGTAGGTTGCGCGCGCATAGCTGACTGGGTAGCCGCTGGGGCACGGCCCACTATGCCGAAGCAGCGAGCCAGTCAGCTATGTTCGCACAACCTACTCTCCCTGACGTCACACGAGAGCGCCGCGGCCTTGTCTCTAGGTGGTGGCGACTACACCACCTACAAGATTGGCCGTGCCTACGTCACACCGAGAGGCCGCTGACTGGGCGGACGCTAGAGGCGGTGGTGTAGGGATGGGATAAATGATAAAAAGAGCAACATCATTTCAACCTCAGCAAGAGATGACCGTTAACTTCGGTTAGCAGCCCGTCGAGACAGGAGGCTGAATGCAAGTCAGCTGCAAGTTACCCACACAGGCAGCAACAGGACGCGCAAAATTAACACAAAAAGTCCGAAATTGCCTCGGGAATATTGCCTCAAGGAACACCCTTTATCCCGCAGAAACTAGGCGCAGAAAATCAGGATCTGAGTCTGACGAATGTCACCGGGTTCTGTTCACAGATGACTGAAGATTTTATGTTCAGCCGGAGAATCGTCATTCCATTATCTGAAGAGAACGTGGAACTCGGTACAATGCTTTTCATGTGCAGGACACATCACCATATCATGGAGGTGGACGTATGGTATTGGTAGGAGTTAGTATCTGCGGACGTACGGACCTCTATGTCGTTCAGAACGGCGCTCTGACTGCTCAGGGTTATAGAGAAGAGATCCTTCGACCTTTTTTTGTGCCCTACGCTCTTGCCATAGGAGATGGGTTCCTTCTGGTGGGCAACAACGATAGTGCCCACAGAGCTGCAGTATTGGTAGAGGTATTTGAACGAGTGGAGTGGGCAGCTCATTCACCGGACTTAAACCCGATTGAGCATGACTGGGATGCACTGGGCAGACGCATTGCAGCCAGACCAGCACCTCCCACAACGGTTACAGAGCTGATACTTCACTCATGGAAAAATAGCCAAATATTACTCAAGAGCTGATTGATAACCTCATACTGTTCATGCCACACAGGTGTGCAGCAGTGCTGGACGTCCGAGGTGATCGCACAGGATATTAGAGGGCAACGAGAATGACTTTTTCACTATTATGGTCGCCCCATGATGCCTAGCTCTTAGTAAACGCCAAAATGTTGAAATTTTAGTAAATCTACGGAACTTAACTACGTTGGTTATCAGTCCCTAGGCTTACAAACCACTTCAAATCCTTTAGCTGGTTTTTTATGGCCAGAATCATATGTTTAAAGTAAGCTTTTTAACTGACTCCTTTCAGCTAGAATTAATTTTTCATTTAACGCTGGTCTTTCAGGCTGCTGATCTTCTGTTCGTAAGACAGAATTAAAATCGACACCGAATATGATATTTGAGCGAGTACGGCTTAAAAGAGTTATGACTTCGTCACTATAAAAATCAGACCTCTCCCTTCTGGCACTGGATCCAGACGGAGCACACATCAATCTGTCCTGTAACTGAGCAGCAGTGCCCCGTCCTGTTGGTAGACTAGCGGTGGATGTACAAGAAATGCCTTCTTGAAACAGAATTGCCGTACTTGCGTCATAGCCGACATTTATTATGGCGTCATAACCCTTAATAGGACTTATGTTTGCTGCTACAACTTCCTGAAGGAAAGTGTTGAATCATCCTCGTTGCCATTTGTTGTGTTTTCGTTCCGGAGTAGTTTTCAGGAAAGGTACGTTGCAGCAGGCGTAGTCATCTAGAACAATAATTCTGATTATTAATACAAGTTTTATTGACTGAAGAATACAATACTCAACTTCTATCTGTTCTTCTCTCTTTTCGCGGCGTCGTGTTCTGTACGATGCTAGCTGCGCTGAAACCTAGTTACTGCCTAGTTCGTAGCCGAATTCTGACGGGCGTCCAGACGCATGTGGGCCTAGATATAGCAGCTTGCAGAAAGCGCTCGTCTACGGTTACTCTTTCCAAGAGGCGCGGCGCCTGCGGTGTGGTCGTTTCAAAAGATGGCGAAAGATGACGATTTCTTGCGTAACGTGTTGTGGACCGACGAAGCTCATTTCACGCTCCGAGAGCCTGTCAACGCCCACACGTTCTTCGAGGAACTGCGTGATTCTGGTTTTGTAACTGTTACCGTGACGGGTGAGAGGTACGCCGATATGTTACAGAATCACATCATATCCAGCCTGGCTTATAAAACACCTGCTGGAACGTCCGATTTTTATGCAGAATGGCACTGCACCCCATATTGCTAGACGCGTGAAGGACCTCTTGTGCGAGTCGTTTGGTGATGATGTGTGCTCAGCCGACACATTCTTCATGCTTGGCCTCACAGGTCCCAGACCCTAGTCCGTGCGATTATTGGCTTTGGGGTTACCTGAAGTCGCAAGTGTATCGTGATGGATCGACATCTCTAGGGATGCTGAAAGACAACATCCGACGCCAATGCCTCACCATAACTCCGGACATGCTTTACAGTGCTGTTCACAACATTATTCATCGACTACAGCTATTGTTGAGGAATGATGGTGAACATATTGAGCATTCCCTGCATCATCTTTGCTTTGTCTTAATTTGTTATGCTAATTATTGCTTTTCTGATCAGATGAAGCGCCATCTGTCGGACATTAAACTTTTTCTTCTTTTTTCGGTTCTAATAAAACCCCATGTCATTCAAAGCATGTATGTCAATTTTTACCCCTCTATCTACATTATTCAGTGATTTATTAAGTTTTCAAATTCATACTGACTTTTTGATCACCCGGTACATCTGTGCCTTTAGTTCAACTTATGTTGTAAAGCTTCGGAAGTTAGAATATACGTCATGATTGACTTATCCCCCGACCCCCGGAAACCAAATCCTGACTACGGGCTTGCTGTGGCCATTGTAAGTAAAGTCTCAATTTTCAGTAAAATAGTTTTATAAATGAACCTTACCTTATCAAATTTATACCTTGTTATACCAAATAGATGAGTTTTGTTACTTGGGCAGTAAAATAACAAATGATGGTCGCAGTACAGAGGATATAAAATGCAGAATGGCAATGGGTAGAAAAGCGTTCTTCAAAAAGAGAAATTTGTTAACATCGAATATTGATTTAAGCCTAAGGAAGTCCTTTCTGAAGGCATTTGTATGGAGTGTTGACTTGTATGGGAGTGAGACATGGACGATAAACAGTGCGGACAGAAAGAGGATTGAGGCTTTTGAAATATGGTGCTACAGAAGAATGCTGAAGATTAGGTGGGTGGATCGCGTAACTAATGAGGAGGTACTGAACTGAATTGGGGAGAAAAGAAATTTCTGGCATACCTTGACTAAAAGAAGGGATAGATTGGTAGGACACATTCTTAGACATCAAGGAATTGTGAATTTAGCGTTGAAGGGAAGTGTGTGGGGTAATAGCCGCAGAGGAAGACCAAGAGATGGATACAGTAAGCAGATTCAGACATATGTATGTTGCCGTTCTTATGTAGAGATGAAGAGGATTGCTCAGGATAGGGTATTGTGGAGAGCTGCATCAAACCAGTCTCCCGACTGAAGAAAACAACAACAACATACCAAGTTAAAGTACATTCTAAAAGGAGCATGATTAAGATATAAACTTGTAATTCTGGGTCCAGGGCCCGCAATGGAATGTGGGTCCACGAGTACACGCTTTAGGCTGCGTTTATAGACAGCGGTGCCTCCGCGGCGGGGCAACCGCTGTGATTTGGCGGAGGCACCGCTCGATCTTTAACAGCACGCGGAGCACCCGCAGCTGCCCGCAGGGACCTGTTCCTGCCTGGTGGGGGTAAACAGTGGTGCCACCTGTTTTGTCAGTCACTGAGAGCTCGCCTTCCACGATGGACCCTGCAGTGCTGTACTACGTTTACCTTGTTGGAAAAGCGAAGAAATGTAAACGAGGAGATGGAACGTGCACCCTATCAACAGTTCTAGACACATCGGTGGTGTGTTCCGAAATTTATACGGAAAACTTAGGGAGGATAAAGATAAATTATTTAATTTTCATGGAATGGGAAAGGGTTTGATAACTATGCCTTGAACACTCTGATCATCTTGTAAAATATACTGGAAAAACAACGATCACTAATGTTTTATAAAATGTCTTTCAAACAGTCAAGATTCGTAAATCCCTGTGTAACTACACGTCAACTGCTGTGTCCTTACACAAGCTGCACCCACCGCCCATGGAAAATCTGACGGTGATCTACATGATTGAAACTGAACAAAATAAATATAGGATAATTGTTATCCAATCTTGACTGTTAAAAAATATTTTACTTAATATGACTTAGGGTTACCGCTTACACTCATAGTAAAACAGTGATGTAGTACATAGGTGTACGTATAACTAATACTTGGTACCAAAAACATAATGAGTCAATCACATATTTCATCTTTCTATTGTGGAGTTGAGTCGTCGAATTCAGGATGGAACATATTGCATTCCTCTTCTTCATATCTCTGTCTTTAAACGATTCAGATTTATTTTGTTTTAGTTTTATTTATTTATTTATTTATTTATTTATTTATTTATTTATTTATTTTTTGGCCTTCTGAGTGTTAACTCAATATGAGATACCGAATCCCTAATACATGGTCGTAATTTGATTTCGTCGGTGAATAGTTCTGTATTGACATTTTGCCCACAGATCATTTCTTCAAGTAATCAGCCCTCGCAGTAGCAGTGTGCACTCGAGCACGAACAGCACCCTCGCTACCGGAGCAGCTGTGCTTCATCCGGCAGGACGGCACAGTTGTCAGCACTGCCGTATGGGGCGCAGTTTCGCCACGCGCACCAAACAGCCCCATTAGCCGCCGTGTAAAGAGAGGCCGCACAACCGCGGTGGTTTGGAAGTGCAGCCGCTGGTATTTTGACTCCGCGGCGGACGAGCGGAGGGGCCGCTACCTCAACCGCGCCTATAAACGGCTCCCACGCTGCCTTATGAGAAACCGCGCACTACCAAACCGTCGAGATTCCACCGCCGCGGTGCAACCGCGGGCTACAAACACTGCCTTAGTATCCATCGCGAAGGGATGTGATGGAGATTATTCATCCTACTTGCACAGTGCGTAACCGAGCAGCACAGCGGCTGACCAAGCCGGACGCAAAATGAGACGGGTGGCACAGCGCAGTCTAATGGGGCCGCGCAGACTGGAAAGGGGCACGACGCTGATGTGACCTGCACCCGCGCCAGGCTACGTGTCGCTGCAACCGAGGCATGTTTCCAGCACCACACTATGGACAACAGCACAGGCAGTCAGACGGCGGAGGCGGCGTACGCTATGTATCGAAAGTGGCACAATTATTGGCTGTTCAAAATGTTCCAATGTTTGTAAACCAATCGGATCATACTGCTATGGTCATCAGTCCCTAGATTTACAAACTACTTAAACCAACTTACACTGAGGACATCACACACACACACACACACACACACACACACACACACACACACACACACACACACTTATGTCCGAAGGAGGACTCTAACCTCCGGCGGGAGCGGTCAAGCATTCCGCAGATCATTAGCTGTCCGAACCATAATGCCTTCCGACTGAAAGTATTTGTCATAGACTAGTGATTCGTTATTCAACTTTTAAGGTATCTTTTTTTTACATTTGTGGATTATACTTTTGAATTTTTGGGTCAGAGGTGTCCACAGGGGCGGGGGCATGACGCAAACTACGTCATTGAAATTTGTGGGGGATGGGGGTGAAAAATTAGTACTTTTGGTCAGACTGAGGGGGGGGGGGGCTTTACGAAACAATTTACAAAACGTGAAATAAAAGATATTTAATTTCAATATTCAATGGGAAAACAGGACCAAATATCTCGGGTGTGGGTCAGAGGGGGAGGGATTGATCGCAGTTTGAGGGGGGCGGCACCTCTGTACCAGGTCCTTATATCTGTACAGTTTTGTTTAGTGAAATGTTCAAGTGTTCGTGCAGCTTATGGGTCGTCAGTCCCTAAACTTACAAACTACTTATGAACTAGCTTATACTAAAGACGACAGAAACAGCTATGCCGGAGGGGGGATTCGAACCCCCTGCCGCAGCGGCCGTGCAGATCGCGACTGGCACGCCACAGACCGCTCGACCACCGCGGCCGGCTGTTTAGTGAAATATTGTAACGTCATATAATCAATAACCAACGCAGACAATTTTAATTTCATAGTAAGACATCGTCGATAATGTAACTGAAAAATGGATGTAACATTTCATAGTTTCTTAAATAAAGATAATCATTTTGTTCCTAAGGAACTGGTAAAATTCCGGGTAATTTTGTCAGAATTGTGATAGTTATTGTAATTTATGCTAAAGAATTTTTAATCGTTACGTAATGTGGTCAGAATCTCAAAGATACATTTTAGAGTTCGTGTCAACATTCCATACCTTCGGGAGTTGGTACGTTTATCTTTACTTGATTGTCATTTTTTCTATCAGTTATTTGCCGGAAAATAGGCTTTTGATTCGAAACCTAGGTCACTCTTTATTAATAAATGAAATAAGAATTTCGTTTAATTAAAACACAGAGAATTGTGAGTATTCTTCGCCCACCGTATCTCAAGAATCCCACAAGTTCCGGTTCATTTGTAATAGTCTCTTGCAAATTACATTCATGTAAGTCAGTATAATTCCATATTATACTTCTGAGAACTGCATTTTAGTAATTGTGATCTAAACTTAGCATCGCTTACCTTCGTGCTGTTTGACATCGTCCAGAATTTTCGTTCATTCTAATACATTGATATGGTGATAACAATTTTTAATGAACTAATGAATAACGCAACACTTCGTCGCTAAAATAAGTATGAAATATGACGATTGATATGACCACGTCATTCCCAATGCACAGGGACGGAGATGTGTCGAAACGACCTAGCATATCCTTCTGCTCGTCTTCAAATGAAAAGTACAAATATTGTCTACATTTGAAACACAGTAACCGTTGAGCAAAACTCCACTGTACCAAAAACTCTATGCAGTGTGTTATTTACCACAGCACGCACTTCATTTTTGTGTATTTTTTTTTTACTTAATTCGATGCTACACCGTAACTGTTCACAGTAACAGTAACGAAAAGAAATTCACGCCTTTATTACATCAACCTATAATATATACGAAAATTATTTTCTTCTGCGAATAGTTCTCTATACGGAGTGACAAATGTTTCACTTGGTCTGCAAGAACGTTTTAGTGAGGTGAAAGAATTATTAAATCTTTCTGAGTGAATTGACAGAGAGCCACAATGTGTGGAAAAGATCTTCAGTACAATGATATGAAGCTGTTGTCTCGGTACATTGCAGAAAGAAACTTATGAATACTTGCTTTGAAGATCAAGCGTGCAAAATTTCAACAGGATCGTAAGAAAACTGTAAATTTTGTCGAAGTCTATAAGTAAAGTCGGGGGTTCGAATCCCCCCTCGGGCACCGGCCGCGGTGGCCGAAGGGAATGAGGCGCTCCAGTCACGGTCTGCACGGCCACTACGGTCAGGGGTTCGAATCCCCCCCTCGGGCATGGGTATTTGTGCCATCCTAGTTCGTAAGTAGTTCATAAGTAGTTTGTAAGTTTAGGGACTGATGACCCCGTAGTTAAGTCCCATAAGTTGTACAAACATTTGAACATTTATAAGTAAAGTAGTCTCCGCCAGGCACCACGCGGAATTTTATGTAGGCAGTGATATTCCTTTTGTTTGGACAATCAAGTGTGCAACATTTTACCAGTATCGGAATAAAACTGTAGATTTGTATGAATTACAAACGTAAATCTATCCACGTATAGAGGCAGTGGCGTGTGCCGATTCTCCGAGCAGACGGAGACAGCGAGTATGCGAGAGAGACAGGCCGCGGCGCGCCTGTCAAATTACGTAAGCAAAGGTAGGCCTGAGCCGGCGCGATCGCTAGATAATTGGCCGGCCGCTGGGGCACAGCCTACTGCCTCGTAGCAGCGGGCCACTCAGCTAGCTATCGCGCCGGCTCAGGCCTACCTCGGTTACGTAATATGATAGGCGCGCTGCGGCCTGTCTTTCTCGTTGGCCTCGGCGAGTATAGGTATGACGTCAGAGTACTCGCGGAGCTCATGTCTGGTGACTAGAGCCCACGAGTGCAATGGGACGGCTGCGCTAGCGCATTTAGCCTCGTTGTACTCGCGGAATTACAGCGGGGTTGAACGGAGGCGTTTGTATCGTATGCAACCCTCAAGACCGGGCTCATACTCGGCCCATTGCTGACCTCTCAGGCTAGGCGCAAATTGATACGCGTATAGCACTCGCGCAGTGAAGCGGCGCAGCACGCGTTTTTGTGACCAACGTGTTCTAATGGGGCCGCGCAAACTGGCACGCAGTACGTCGCTGACGCGACCTAAGCTGCGTGGCGTTGTGGCCGAGACACAGTTTCCTGTGGCAGAGCGACGATCGCACCGTGGGAAAGTCGATGCCGGGAGGGGGAAGCCGTCTGCCATCTGTTCCCTTCGACAACCTGCACACGGAAGTTTCTCATCCAGTAGTGTTTCGATTTTCGCCACATAACCTGTCGATATTTTTGTTACTGTTTTCCAGTTATTTATATCGGTATAGCTTTGCTGCTTTCTTCACTGTTGGCCGCCAATGCTTAAAAAGTCAAATGTATATTAATTAAAATGTTTTTCGATTGACGTCTTCTTCTCACAGGGCACACCTGACTACCTATCATATACCTGAGTGGCATAATTTACTAACTAGGGCTATCTCGTAGCCCTAAAAACAAATCTGCTTTGGCAGGATGGCAAATTAAAAGAAGTAAATCTTTAATGCAATATTTTTCAGTAATATGATTATAAAATTATTTTCTATTAATTAATACACTCCAACAAAATCGTTAATACTTTTAAATGTGGTTCCATGTACAGGTGAGAGAATTCAGTGTGGATACATATCTTTTTTTTAAATTCAATTGCATGTAAATGGCCGGCCGCGGTGGCCGAGGAGACTGAGGCGCTCCAGTCACGGTCTGCACGGCCACTACGGTCGGGGGTTCGAATCCCCCCTCGGGCATGGTTATTTGTGCCGTCCTTAGTCTTAGGTAGTTCATAAGTAGTTTGTAAGTTTAGGGACTGATGACCCCGTAGTTAAGTCCCATAGAATATACAAACATTTGAACATTTGGACAAACATTTGAACATTTGAGCATGTAAATGTATCGGACGCAACTGCGTGGTCATTAGTCCTTAGGATGAAAAGTACTTAAACTAAGGTAAAATAACCTAAGGACAACACAAACATCCATGCCCGAAGGGGGACTCGTACCCCCGACTGCTAACGGCCGCGCGCACTGCTGTACGGCGCCCCGGTGACCACGGCTAATCCGCCGCGGCTTTTTTTTTTTTTTTTTTTTTTTTTACTTTACTTTATAGATATATTCTCTGGCTACACTGAAATATATAGTTTGATCCTTAGATATCACGTTGAATAACCACTAGCAATAAAATTGAATTATGTCTGGACATAGGGGTTAAATTTATATAACACCCTCCATTTTGCATCAGGGTGGGAAAACACCATAGATCAATGGGTTGCACGAATTAAAGATCCCTTACATGGAGAAATGTATTATGTATTTATCGCTTACCTCAACAAAGAAAAAACTGCCAGTTTTACCTCCGTAGCAATCTGCTTTTGTGCATTACATCCATTTGCATCGATGGCTTCCTGCATTATTCTCATGCAGTTCTGAAAACCGTTGTCTGTTCATTCTGAAATAATTTGTGAAAACAGCATCACTCATCTTCTTGGTAATTTCAAACTGACCACACCATTTCCTTTTACTCAAAATATATTTGTTCGGAGATTTTAACTTTTTATTTCTTAGTGATGCAAGAAAAGCTTCGTCCTCAGCGTTGGTATCGGAATCAGATTCGGAACTCTGCTGTAACAACAACTGCTTTACCTGCGAATCACACATTGTCAGACTCGCGAGTAGCCAGCATCTGGTACGGGCGCGCCACTTCGCCTGACTCGCTCTCGCCCGCGTCCCAGTGTGCGCTGGTCCGGCGAGAGTGCTATACGCGTCTCAATTTGCGCCTAGGGGCAGTGCTGCAGCCGGCTCTTGTAGTGCCGCGCTTAAGGCAGGCGTTCCCAAAAGCATGTCGTGGTTCTGTTACCGTCATGCCAATCCACCATCCACCGTAGCGGGAGGCTGTTGTGCAGGCATACACACAGGTTTTACGCGAGGACACGCAGATTTCAAATGGTCGGGGCAGCCGCAGAGGACACAATTTCGCGGCTACCCGTCGTACGCGACGAGAGCTCGAAATCCGCGGACAAGAATGTTGGACGGGATATGCTTTTTAAGGTCTACTTTAGCATTCCTCACGCCGTTATCCATATCGAAGTGCTTCAAACCAGGTCATGTTTCCGCGTGAATCTCCACAACGTCACCATATTCAGAAATGGCTTGTTGTATATTGGAAAGTTCAATCTCAAAAGGAAGATTAAATATGCTGACCGTGCACAGATCGAGGCCAGCATTTGCAGATTTTCTCTAATTCAAAAATTCGGTCGTACCCTCAGTTAATTCCATTACACGTATATAGGGATGGTTACTGCACAAACATGGCATTCTCAAGGAAATCATAGCAAAATCCGATCACTTCTTCATCTTTCAGGCACGATTTTTCGTAAAGCCAATCAACGAGTTCGTATAGTTGCGGTCGGGTGCATTCGTACGGAAATTGAAGACGAAGCGTGTATCGTCGTAATTGATCATCGATGGCACACGCCATAATACAGTTCCTGTAGCTGCAGGCAGCGTAAACACTCGCGGAGCAAGCACACCGGCGCATCTGCACACGGCCGCGGCCGAAGCGGAACTGCGACATTGAGCTATCCCGACACGCCTCACAGTCCGTCCTCACAACTACTTCTGCCAGTACCTCGCCTCCTACTGTAGAAATTTCACACTTCTCCTGCGAAACTTGCAGAACTAACACACCCGGAGGAAACCATAATTATGGTGGAGACATAGCTTAGCCACAGCCTAAGGGATGTTTCCAGAATGAAATTTTCCTTCTGCGCAGTGTGCGGTTATACTGAACTTCCTGGCAGATTAAAGTTGCGTGCCTGAACCCGTATTCGAATGTGGGACATTTCTTTAAAGAAATTCCTTATTATAATAACATACAATATAACCCATTACCTATGACAAAAACGGGTAGTAATATTATACAAAAAGTTTCTCTTACAGGCTAATTGGTGACTTGACATATCTATTTCTTTAAGCAAACCGCTGGACATCCTGCTGTGTTGGTGTTTGGTGTCAGTGTTGTGTTGATGTGGTGTGCTGAATTCTGATATGCTACTGCTGTGGTGTTACAGGTGTGCCAGCGAGATGAACCTACTTGGAGTGGCCAGCTCACCGAGCGAAACCCAGTGAGCATGCCCCTGGCACTGGGCGGCCAATTACTTTCGTCACCATAGCCCCCCCCCCCCCGCAAAATTATCCCCATTTGTGGCCTAACCTACGACATTTATTAAAAAACCTACATCCAACTTACGTCTATTGTCACAATCGATGTGTTCCACCAACGTGGGACCTTTGCCTTTCGCGGGCAAACTTCTGTGATGTTCTTCAGGTAGATCGATGCTTTTGCGATCGTTTGTTCATATGCGTACTGAGCCACGGCGCCCTGCGACCGTCTGAGCTGTCCCGGCACACAATTTTAATCTGCCAAGAAGTTTCATATCACCGCACACTCTGTTACAGAGTGAAAATTTCACTCTGGAAACATCCTTCAGGCTGTGGCTAAGCCATGTTCCCACCATGTCCTTTCTTCCTGCACGTTTCGCACGAGAAATTCTGTGAATTTTGGAATGTCGGAGGAGAGGTTCTGGCAGGTACCGGGATAGTTCAAACGGGCACCGTGGCTCAGAGCGACAGGTCTGATGGCTGAACACCCTCTGCAATAAAATAGCTGAGCCAAGAACACATCGAACAACAACGAACAAACACGGACGGATACGGTAGCGCGCTTTCCCGCAAAAGACAATGGTCCCAAGTTCGAACCCCGGTTCCGTCACACAATTTTAATCTACCAGAAGGCCGGCCGCGGTGGCCGAGGTGACTGAGGCGCTCCAGTCACGGTCAGCACGGCCGCTACGGTCGGGGGTTCGAATCCCCCTTCGGGCATGGATATTTGTGCCGTCCTAGTTCGTAAGTAGTTCATAAGTAGTTTGGAAGTTTACGGACTGATGACCCCGTAGTTAAGTCCCATAAGCTTAATAAACAACAAACATCTACCAGAAGTTTCAGATTTAAATAACGTTTCACAGATGCAGGAGGGCTGGACGCAATGAACTGAGAAGATGCAGGGCGAATTGTAGAGAGACGAGTGGATCATTTGCAGAGAAATGGGGATGTGGAAGTGCAGTGGCGAATGCAGGGGGGTTGCTATGGGGCTGCAGCTCCCTCCGCCCCCTCATGTGCATAAGTAGAACCTCTTAATAATACAACCTTTTTTATTTTTCTTTCTGTCTTTATTTTTCTTTGATGGGCAGAGAGAGAAGGAAAGAGAAAGTGAACAAAAAGAGAGAAGAGGGGCGGGGAGAAGAACTTTCCAAAGACTGTAATAAATAAGTACCCGTGCTACGCCGGGTTTTCAGCTAGCATATGTATATATATTTATGGTGGACAAAGAGAAACCTCGAAATTCCATTTTCTTACATTTTACAAGAGATCCAAATGGTACCTTTAAAATTATATAAAGAGGTAAGAAATAAAATTGTCGCATGTGCAGCTCTATACGTAAGTCGTCATGGAGCCCAGATGCTTCTTCAGCAACAAAAAACGTTTTCTCGGAATTAAAAGTTTAACAGAGACAAATGAATTTACAAGGTTTTCGCTACCTGGCATCGACATATAGGGGCCGATTCCTGCCGGGATGCACCAGTTGACGGGTGGGGTCAGACACGTGGTGCTGTCAGGAGTGCAGATGCGCATGCAGGTGTCTGCCGCACTCGGCCGCTGTTTTCTCGGCCTGACAGCCGACACGTGGGAGAAGGCGACGGCTGGGGCACATCTCGGGCACCACTACACGTGCAGGCGCTAATGAGGTTTCTGCCTCTGCCACGCTAAGCCAGCTGACGTCGCATCCGCCGCCGGCTTCTGATGTGCCTAGAGGCCGCTCTACGTGTCACTGCTCCGTTGTGTTTCCTCAGTCTGGCGAGTAACGTTCTAAAATCAAAAGGCTCTAGCTTTTCACTTCCTATGCACAACGGATAAAATAACTCCTCACTTCTATAGAAAATTTAAAAAACAAAAACGAGACGAAGAAGTTAAAAAATGGCCGCTGCCGCCAATGGAAATAGTTCAAACTGTCACCATTTCACTTAATCTTTCTCTGTCGAGGATATTAAAGAAGATGTTAAACAGTGGCCAGAATGAAACTTCCGGATTAAAGCTGTGTGCCAGACCAAGATTCGAACCCGGGACCTTTTGTAGGCTGGATGGATGCTTAGGATTTAACGTCTCGTCGACAGCTTGACCATTAGAGACGGAGCTAACGCTCAGAGTTTTTGGGTTAGGTTGTTGTGGTCTTCAGTCCGGAGACTGGTTTGATGCAGCTCTCCACAATACCCTATCCTGAGCAAGCCTCTTCATCTCCACATAAGAACGGAAACCTACATCTGTCTGAATCTGCTTACTGTATCCATCTCTTGGTCTTCCTCTGCGATTTTTACCCCACACACTTCCCTCCAAAGCTAAATTCACAATTCCTTGATGTCTAAGAATGTGTCCTACCAATCTATCCATTCTTTTAGTCAAGGTATGCCAGAAATTTCTTTCCTCCCCAATTCTGTTCAGTACCTCCTCATTAGTTACGCGATCCACCCACCTAATCTTCAGCATTCTTCTGTAGCACCATATTTCAAAAGCCTCAATCCTCTTCCTGTCCGCACTGTTTATCGTCCATGTCTCACTCCCATACAAGGCAACACTCCATACAAATGCCTTCAGAAAGGACTTCCTTAGGCTTAAATCAATATTCGATGTTAACAAATTTCTATTTTTCAAGAACGCTTTTCTACCCATTGCCATTCTGCATTTTATATCCTCTGTACTGCGACCATCATTTGTTATTTTACTCCCCAAGTAACAAAACTCATCTACCTCCTTTATTGCTTCGTTTCCCAATCTAATTCCTTCAGCATCACCTGATTTTCTTACACTGCACTCCATTACCCTAGTTTTGCTCTTGTTAATGTTCATCTTATATGCACCTTTCAGCACACTGTCCATTCCGTTCAGTTGCTCTTCCAGGTCCTTTGCTGTATCTGACAGAATTACTATGTCATCGGCAAAACGCAATGTTTTTAATTCTTCACCCTGAACTTTAATTCCTTCTCCAAATTTCTCCTTGCTTTGGATGAGGAAGGAAATCGGCCGTGCCATTTGAAAGGAACCATCCCGGCATATGCCTGGAGTGATTTAGGAAAATCACGGAAAAGTAAATCTGGATGGCCGGAGGTGGATTTGAACCACCATCCTCCCGAATGCGAGTCCAGTGCGTTACCACTGCGCCACCTCACTCGGTGGAACTTTTGTCCTTCGCGGGCAAGTTCTCTGCCGATTCAGCTACCCTGGTACGCCGTTCTTACTTTCCAAACGTCACAGAAGTTTGCCCGCGAAAAGAACAGGTCGAGGGACTGAATCCCAGTTCAGCAGACAATGTGAATCTGCCTGGAAGTTTCATATCAGTGCACACTCCGATGCTGAGTGAAAATAACATTCTACTGGCCAGACTGTTGGATTTTCGAAGGAGATAGATAGTCTCGCACAAAATATAGTAAGTTCTTTGAACACAATAAAAAACTGTAGTGTGAGATTTGACAAACAGTTGGATCTCTGTATGTGAAAATAAAGACAGAAAAACTGGTATTAACCCACGAGAACTCGCGCCTTTAAAAGTTAGCGATCGATTGTGTGTATAGCATTTTTCTATCAGTGAAAGAACAGTTTGTAATGTTCTTAATATGTCTAAATAAGTATTTCTAGTTGCGTTTATAAGAAAACACAAATATTTGACTATTTAAAATTGTTAAAATGCCGATTGTTTTTTTGTGTCTCGTTTCCGCCGTTTGTCGTGGGTGTCGGTGGCCGAGTAGAGAGAGACCGACACAGGAAAATAGGATGCAGGCGTGTGCAGGTACGGAGGTGACCAGCCAGTGGAACAGCAGAAACTGGAAACACTAGGCTAAATTAGAATAAGTTGTATATTCCGTAGGGTCTTGGTAATACTTAACTTTTACAAAGTTCAAGACTGCAGAATGCTGATACATAGTTTAGATAGAGGCCTTCCAACTGATGATTCCTAGTGCCTATCCGATATCCAAGTCTTAACTGGTGCCTATCTGATTCACAAGTGAACAATGCAGTTCAGTCGTGGCCACGAGCGGAGTTGCAGCAGAGGGCGCTCGTGGCTGACGTCGTAAGAACGCCGCGCCGTGCGTGCATGGCGGGGCGCGGCGAAAGTACGTGACGCGCACTTCATACTTGTGCGACACCACAGTTTTAAAATTACTGTGAGCAAAATGCTCACGTTCGAGTCCTCGCGGGTTAAAATTCCCAAGCCGCGGCGGAGTGGCCGAGCGTATTGAGGCGCTATGATACGATGCGCGAGGCCGTTCCCTGACGGGGGTTCGAATCCGCCATCGGGCATGGATGATTGTGTTGTCTTCAGTATAAAGTAGTGTGTAAGTAGTCTGTAGGTTGAGGGACTGATGAACCCACAGTTAAGTCCTATAAGCTTAACAAAAAATTTTCCAATGCCAAAGAAGTGGACTGTTTGATATAACTCGTTTTCTTGAAACCCGAGGGCGAGGAACTAACAGCACTGAGAAAAAGATATTTGATTACAGAGACAGTGCTACGCATGTAGCGTGTCTAATAATTTTAGTCGAGTCCCAAAAAGAAACGATAAAAAGTTACCAGAATGATGTTGTCACTCTGCAGCGGACCATGCGCTGATATGATACTTTCTGGCAAATTGAAACAGTGTGCAGGAACCGGGATTCGAACATCAGACCTTTTCCTTTCGCGGACAAGCGCCCAACCGATTCTTTTATTTTATTTCTCTTAATTTAATCTCCGTGGTTGAAAATATACGTATGAAGGAGGGAATCTAACAAACACAAGGGAATGTGATACCAGAACCGACTTCTTTCTGTTTCCTTTTCTTTTTTATTGTAGGTTATATTTATTGACTTCTTTCATCAGCGGTCGACTGGACCCTTATTTGTTGCTCTTCAAGTATTAACAAAAGAACATCTGTGATCTCTTTGTAATAAAATAATGACTCTGTCGGACCAGCAAGTCCTCACAGGACTGGCGATCGCTCAGGTAGGAAAAGAAAAGAAAAAGAAAAAAAAAAAAAAAAGGCGCACGGCGGCAATATGTCTGTAGATCATCCACACAAGTCTTCTCTAAGTTATTTGTGGGTTACCGTTGTAATGAGTAATCATAATCTTTAATAGGGGCCGCGGCGAAGTGGCCAAGCGCATTTAGGCGCAATGCTCCGATGCGCGAGACCGTTCACCGTCGGGGGTTCGAATCCTCCCTCGGGCAGGGATATTTGTGCCGTCTTTAGTATAAGGTAGTTGATAAGTAGTTTGTAAGTTTAGGGACTGATGACCCCGTAGTTAAGTCCCATAAGCTCTACAAACTTTTGAACATTTTTTGTATTATCAAATGTTCAAATGTTTGTAGAGCTTATGGGACTTAAATACGGGGCCATCACTCCGTAAACTTACAAACTACTTATGAACTAGCTAATACTAAAGACGGCACAAACATCCATGCCAGAGGGGGATTCGAACCCCCGACGGGGAACGGCTTTTAAGCAGTTCAGCTTTAGCAGAACTGTCATCAGTTCTAACCGGCCTCCGGACTTCTTGATTGAGGTATTCCATGATTTCCGTAAATCACACCAGGAAATGTGAAAGTTTCGAGGAGCACGGCCGATTTCCTTCCCCACCCTTTATAACACCTGTCCGAGTCTATACTCCGTCTCTGATGACCACCATATCGACAGGACCTTAAACCCAAATTTCCCTTCCTTTTGTTCTTGTGAAAATGTATTTATGGTTTAAACCTCTGTGGTTTAATATATCGACAGTTGTGAACACTTGTCATCACATTAAGTGGATACCGAACTTAACAGATACAGGTCTTTATTGTTAATATGATGGCTTTGAGACTTCGTCGTACTTCGTACAAGACTTTTCGTCAGTTCAGCAATTTTGTGGTCTTGGAAAGTTTTACAGATAGTTGCTAATATTATTCTTTACAGATTCCCTTTCGTGCCATTTTGACACTAACTTTCCTTCATGCCCTTCACACCATACTGGTTTTATTGGTATGGAAAAAATGCTAGTTTTTATTGTAATCGACTTGAGCAATCCTGCTCGTAATATTTTTGACGTCATGTGTTTCATGTAACTTTTTTTATTCTTCTGATGAAGTGACAACGAAACATAGGTCAAGCTCCAAAAAATTACGCAACCGGTTGGCTGATATAAAAGATTGTTACAAAATTGGATTGCGGTTGCTGTTAATTAGACATGTTCAAAGTTGTACTAACTTTTGCATAATAGACTTTGCTCGTGGCTTTCCCAAACCACTTACAGTCTTCCGTAATCAGTTCCGCACACGTTTCCCGCGAACTCTGTTTCCCGAAACACTTGACTATAAATACACGCTATTTCGTGTTGAGCATCATTATCTACTGCGTCCAGCTAGTCATCGAACACGTGTGCCCTCTCAGCCATACAGCACTCAGGGAAATACTCGGAACGGAGCTTGCAGTAAGCCCTCATCAGCGGCAGACGTGCGTCATCAACCGAGTAGTGCTTCGAAATCAGAGTTCCAAGTATTTTCTGTGATGTATAGTCCTTATGTTCATAAATACTAAACTATTCCGTTTAACAACTTCATGTTCTCAGCCTGTGCTTCTCTTTCCGCTTCGCGCATTTCTACACCTACATCTACATAGATCCTCTGCAAATCACATTCAAGTGCCTGGCAAAGGCGTTGATTAACCACATTCATAACTTTTCTCTACCGTTCCATTCTCTAATAGCGCGTTCCGTTTTCGATCTGATTTCTCTTATTTTATTGGGATGGTCATGTGTCCCTAAGTAGGTGGGTGCTAGCAAAATATTTTCACATTCAGAAGTAAAAGTCAGTGATTGAAACTTCGCAAACAGATCACGCTGCAATGAATAACGTCTTTCTTTTAATGATTTCCACACCAATTCGTGCAACATTTCCGTGACGCTTCTCCCCCCCCCCCCCCCCCCCGAAACGAGATAAAATAAAACGAGCTGTCTTTCTCTGAACCTTCTCAATATCTTCCGTCAGTCCCACCTGGTGAGTGTCCCACAATGGGAACAGTACTCCAGGAGAGGACCCACAAGTGTGATGTTGGCAGTCTCTTTGGTGGAGCTGGTGCATCTTCGAAGCGTTCTACCAATGAAACGTAATCTTTGGTTCGCCTTCCCCACAATGTTTTCTAAGTGTTCTCTCCAATCAAAGTTGTTCGTAATTGTAACTACTAGGTATTTGGTAGAATTTACGACCTTAAGGTTTGACTGATTTATTGCGCAATTGAACTTCAGCGGATTTCTTTTAGTGGTCATGTGTATTACTTCACACTTTTCTTATTTAGTGTCAATTGCCAATTTTCGCACCATGTAGAAATTTTGTCTAAATCGCTTTGCAGTTGCTTTTGATCCTCTGTTGACTTCACTAACCGATAAACGACAGCATCATCCGCGAACAGTCTAAGGGAGCTATTCAGATTGTCTCCTAAATCGTTTATAAACACGAGGAAGAGTAAGGGACCTATAACGCTTCCCTGTGGAAGACTCCTAGCAGGCAGCAGGCGATCCAGCGGTTGGCTTTGGTTAGAACAGTGTTTTTCAACCTTTTCCAGTCGGGAACCCCCCTTCCAACCACCCCCACCACCTCTACCGCAGCCGGGGGCAGGCTCCCGCCGTCTTAGCGGCAAGCCTGGCAGATTCAGACCCGTACATCCCCTAGAGTTCCCATTCACCTCCACACACACTGCCTCATACCCACTGGCCCCCGATTAATTTTATTAAATTTGCATATCAATTTATTTCTGAGAACCAATGTTTTTGACAGTAACAAATGGAGTCGCCTCCACAAGTGGGCATTGGGCCGCTGCCACAACCCCCACCTCTGCCCCACCGACAGTCCTAAAGATTGCGCCCCTTTGCGACCCGGTCAGGGCCTCGAACCCACAACCGCCTCCAAAATTTTTTTTTTACAAAAGGTATTATTTATCGAGGTACAGGTTGTATTACTCTGTCCTACACCAACATTGGAATAATGGAGCCAATTATTTTATTTATAACCGTACTTTGAACAATACAGTTACCGGGAATAATAACTGATTGCATCGAACATATACCTACACTTAACAAGAGAGTTTCGTAAACAAATTGAACCTCTCCACAATTAATCACTACCGCCCCCGCCAGACCATCCACCACTGCCCCCGATTATTTCTTATTCCTAATTTGCATATTAATTGCGACATCCTATATTTTGAATTAACAATTAGAGCATTACGTTTTCCCCGAATCGGTACATATAGTTAAAGTAACGTAAAACATCGAACTTCAAGTACAACTCGCAATTTTGCAGGTAAATGCCGCATATAGAAATTCGGTGTAATGCTATGGGTGGGTGTACCCTAAGTGTTGTACATTTATTGACAATTATTTAAAAACAATTCTAAGCAAACATTTACGACTAAAAAAAAATATTCTGTCTTCCGGAAATCGTTCGCCTCCTAACGTGCCCGTGCAAAATAAAAGTATCTGTATACGTTACTCCAAAGTTCGTTGGCCTGGTGTAGCAATAGTGAATCCATATTTGAATTGAAAAATAGTCTCTGTTGCAAATTATAATATTTATTTCTTTTTAACGTGATTCGCGCTTTTGGCTCATCATCAGAATACTGTAACAGGGAAAATATACAAATACGAGGCGTGAGGCGGTCAGCACGGCCACTACGGTCGGGGGTTCGAATCCCCCCTCGGGCATGGATATTTGTGCCGTCCTAGTTCGTAAGTAGTTCATAAGTAGTTTGTAAGTTTAGGGACTGATGACCCCGTAGTTAAGTCCCATAAGCTTAACAAACATTTGAACATTTTGATCTCATACTATTGATGGCCGTTGTTAATTGATGCTAATATGGTATTTGTAGACACTAGATTATCATTTATCGTACGAAGAACGACGTGTTTTTGTGAATTCTTCAGTTCGCCATTGCTTTGAAATGACAACATGTAAGTTAAAATAAGAAAATCATCAAATACACAACACAAGATGGCTTATGCCAGAGAGAGTACTGGGCGAGGAATGTCACGTGACATCTGCGGACGGCTGGTTTTCGTTAATTCAGTGGAGGGTGTCAACAATCTTGTTATTTTTGCATATATATCTCAAACGATACGAGATATGAAAAAAACATAAGGGAACAAAGCTGTAAAGAATCTTATCCTCTACAAATTCGGTAATTCACTTATAGTGTCAGATGAACGGTTTATATGCGAATAAATTACTTTACAAACGGCTTTTTTATTAATAACGTATTTCTTGTCCAAAATATTTGAAAAAGCAAGGTTCTGGTAGCCAACAATTATGTCTGTAAAAGTTGGTGCCGATCGGTTGAACGGTTCGACATAAAAAGTGGGAACACGTTAAAGCCAGAAAGACATCGTCAAATCGCCGTTATTTTTGCAAATATCTCTGCAATATGAAAAAAAACAACATAACAGAGCGAAGTTGTAGAGAATTTTCCCCTCTACCAATTAGGTTATTCAATTTTCGTGTCAGATGAACGGTTCGTTTGCAATTACAGTTATATTACAAACGGCTTTTTGTTGTATTACTACCGTATTTTTGTCCGAAAAATTTGAAAAAGGGAGGTTCTTGTCTCCGTTGGCCTACAATTATGTCTGTAAATTTGGTGTCGATCGGTTGAACGGTTCGTCTTAAAAACGGGGAACACGTAACGGACAGACAGACAGACAGACAGACAGACATACATCCCAAAATCGCCGTTATTTTTGCAAATATCTCTGAAACGATACGAGATATGAAAAAAACATAAGAGAGCAAAATTGTAGAGAATTTTCCCCTCTACAAATTCGTTTATTCAATTTTTGTTTCAGGTTAATGGTTAAGCCGTTATTTTTATTTAAATTTCGAGCTGCCAAAGACGACCGCAAAGGCCCACTTTTAGTGTTACTACCGTAAACTAAAGTGGGCCAATAAAAATATCTCTTCGTATAAACGATGGGTGCAACAGCCGGCGGCCGCCATCTTGAATATTGCGGTGGGCCTCTTTTATAACTACTTTGGTTTCTCTCATTTACACCGTTAATTTTTTCACATCATGGACAACGGAAGTTCCGCACTTTGTCTTTTGGTGTTAACCCTACTCCATTTTCATACAAGTAACTTACTTCATATTCTACATGCAGTATCCCACGTCAGCTGTCGTGTCTTCACAGTGTACGCGACAAAACCAGCCCGCCACTAGCAACACTTCTTTAGTTGCACAGCGTTTACTTGCTTCAACGGAGACTTTATTTATACGGTTCTCCTTGCGATTTATGTTTATTGATGGGTCTTCAAATTTAATAATTAGAGGGGAAAAAGGGGCAAGTGGGAGGAATGAAGGACACACACAAATAAAATCAATTGGTACTTAACCAAAAATTTATTAAAATGAATACCTTTTAGGATTCCAATTTCATACTAGCTCGGAAAAAAATCATTATATTATGGAGCAGTGAAACTAGTTTAAGTGTCATATATTACAATGTCTTAATATGGTAACGCCCTGTTATGTCAGCTACAGCTTTAAACCAGCAAGAAATTTCTAATTTTCTTAAAGGGCCAGCTTCAAGTTTAGGTTCATAACTTAATACTGTTTCTAAATACAGATAATGAATATATTCTTAAAAGGCCAAATTCTTTTTCTGTTTATTAAAATAATAGCAAGGCACTATAGATTACTCAAAATAGTTAAAAAATGAAAGCACCTTCCACTATTTTAACGTGTCAATTTCCTGGTAAGTTAACCACAGTTTAAACCAGCCAAATTTTTGTAATTTTCTTATTGAAAGTTTTAAATACACTTTAAAGGAATAACACACATCAATGTGTTAAATTGACAAGGCACTTCTGATTGTCTTAAAGAACCAAAGAAATGAACTCTTCAAACTGTTTAAAAGAATCACACATAGTAATACCTGAAAATGGCAATGCCCTAGTGAATTATCAACCGTTAACTCAAAGCTCTAGCCACGAGAAAAATTTAAATTTTTCATGAACTTAATACAGAATAACCAATAAAATGCATTTCCAAGTTTTAGTTAATTGAACTGTATGAGATCTCATGTTGGTAACACCTATATGTACACACAAATGGGCATTTAATAACAGTCAAAATATTTTTTCTTTACCTTGCACCGTGACACTACGGTTAAGCAACAACCACGTCGATGTCCTGAGAATACCTGCCATCAAGCTGTACAACAATGAAGGTAATAAAGCGCTGCAGGTGACAGGCAGCGACAACCATTAAATACGAACAGGTAACAGGCATTTTAGAATAAATCATATTTGGAATGTTAGCCATATCTTCGATTACCGTGTCGTGAGACAGAAGTTTGACTGTAGTCAGCTAAGCTAAGATACAAACCAGTCAAGAGAATCGACGACTGTTACCTTATGAAATTTACCCCAGTCTGGGTATGGTACAAGTACGTCAAAGTACACAGTTGTGTACCAAAGCAACGAACACAAAAATAATGTTCAAATGTTTGTAGAGCTTATGGGACTTAACTACTGGGTCATCAGTCCCTAAACTTACAAACTACTTATGAACTAGCTAACACTAAGGACAGCACAAATATCCATGCCCCGACCTTAGTGGCCCTGCAGAACGTGACTGGCAGACCGCTCGGCCAATTTGATCGGCGCAACGAAGACAATTATACTGCCAAACATACACTGATTGCACTTAGCAGAGCAAAACAAGACAAAAGATAAAAAGTAGGCATGAAAGAGATAGCGTCGCAAGACGCTGCTACTCCTGCACTGGACATGTTAGACAGTCGACTATGATTCACACCCCAGTGCGCCAGCGTGACGCTTAGTACGAGCCATCATTCACCTCCCTCCATGTCTAGAATATGATCACCAGCAGTGGCCGTGCGTGGAATCGGAAATGTTGTTGTTGTTGTTGTTGTGTGTTTAAAGGGGACTCAACTGCTGGGAATCAGGAATGCGACAGCTATCAAACTGCCACTGGTGGAGAACGTCCGCCGGCCGCGGTGGCCGAGGGAACTGAGGCGCTTCAGTCACGGTCTGCACTGCCACTACGGTCGGGGGTTGGATTCCCCCCTGGGGTATGGATATTTGTGCCGTCCTTAGTGTTAGCTATTTCATAAATAGTTCATAAGCTTAGGGACTGATGACCCCGTAGTTAAGTCGCATAAGCTTTACAAACATTTGAACATTTGGAGAACGTCCTACGCTGCCAAACACTGACGGCTCACAACAAGGTTGACACCTGCTAACACGTTACTCCACTCGCCATGATTGCCTGCCGGTACCTTATGGGCGCGCGCGCGTCAACAGCTAAGCATCGATTACAGCAGGGATGCCCTTTGGTGGTAGCAGGCGAAATCGCAATCGATGCTGACATGCCATGAAAATTTACATGCGCAAACGGTCACCATAGAAGGCGCTGTAAAATAGATTTTCATAAGAAGTACACAGCGACTCGCTCATCAAGGAATGCGACTTAAATAGAAGTCGCAATACTCTCTTCCAAATTCTGAAGGTAGCAGCGGTAAAATATAGGGAGCGAAGAGTTATATTCAACCTATACAAAAACCAAACAGCGGTTATTAGAGTCGATGGGCAAGAAAGGGATGCAGAGGTTGGGAAGGGAGTAAGACAGGGTTGTAGCCTTTCCCCAATGTTGTTCAATCTGTACATTGAGCAAGCAGTGAAGGAATGGAAGGAGAAATTTGGAGAGGGAATTAAAGTTCAGGGAGAAGAAATCGAAAGTTTGCGGTTTGCCGATGACATAGTAATTTTGTCAGAGACTGCAAAGGATCTGGAAGAGTAATTGAACGGAATGGACAGTGTCTTGAAAGAAAGATTAAGATGAACATTAACAAGAGTAGAACGAGGGTAATGGAAAGTAATGTCAGAAAATCAGGCGATGCTGACGGAATTAAATTAGATAATGAGGCAATAAAAGTAGGAGACGACTTTTGTTATTTGGGTAGTAAGATAACGTCTGATGGCCGAAGTAAAGATGTAAAATGCAGAGTGGCTATGGGGAAAAAATCGTTTCTAAAGAAGCGAAACTTGTTAACATCCAATATTAATTTAAATGTTATGAAGTCCTTTCTGAAAGCATTTGTCTGGAGTGTAGCATTGTATGGGAGTGAAACGTGGTCGATAAGGAGTTCAGATAAAAATATGATAGAAGCTTTTGGAATGTGGTGCTACAGACGAATGATGAAGATTAGATGGGTAGATCATGTGACTAATGAGGAGGTGCTTCACCGAATTGGGGAGAAAGGGAGTTTCTGTCATATCCTGACTAAGAGAAGGGATAAATTGGTAGGACACATTCTGAGACATCAAGGAATTTTCAACATAGCATTAGAAGGAAGTGTGTGGGGAAAATTCGTAGAGGGAGACCGAGGGACGAATACAGTAAGCCTATTCAGAAGAATGTAGGTTGCCGAACGTATTCTTAGATTAAGAGACTTGCCCAGGACAGGGTAGCGTGGAGAGCTGCATCAAACCAGTCTGCGGACTGAAGACCACAACAACAGACAGATGTAGTAACAAGATCATGCGAAACAAGGAGGAAGAGGTATTTTAAAACAAAACTTTAATCAACAAAACAAACAAGTTAGATAACCCAGCGCTAGCAGCAGGGCAACATCGATCGTTAAGAACGCGCTGGATCAAAACCAGTTCAATTGACATTTGAATCTTTTTGCGCAATGTGTCATTCTTAGACCCACTTTTTTCATTTCCATTAATTTGCTTTTGTTTTTCAGTGGACAGGCAATACCTATGTCGCGCCTTGTAATTTAATGCATTCATTTGCGGTTCTGTGTTTTTCTTTTTCAGCTCTGGAGTTTACAAAGGTATGTTGAAGGAAAAACCGAAATATACAATTACATCAGTGTAGTCAAAACTGAAGACATTTTATATGTCCTTTACTGAATATGCCTCACTTTCAGATGAGCTGTAATCACCGGACTGACGACGCTTATTTCGGTAAGTCTTTGGGACTAACTGAGTGCCTAAAAGTTTAATTATGTCAGAGGAAGTTGGCATGCCTTTTTATTGGTCAAGATGCTCAGATACATTGGAGGGAGCGGATGCAGAGTCTGGGTCAAAAGTATAGATCCATGTCGCACAGGACGCAGACAGTAGATTACTGGGGATGCTACATTTGGTCACAACTGGCAGTACATGTCAGGCACACAGGCCAAAGCCAGTGTGTGGCTCCTCCTGCTCTATCCCTTGTTGAAACGCAAACCCCGCCTCTTCCTCCGGCTTGCAATCACCATGAAATAAATGTTTGTTAAGGTATGGTGCCAAAATACACTGTTCAACAGTCCTTAGACTTGCGAAACTACTTTTAACTTATGCGAAGAAAATACACACACCCATGCTTGACGGAGGACTCGAACCTCCACAGAAATGTAGTTTAGAGCGCACTGACACTCGCCCGTGGCCACATCACCAGTGAGCCGTGCCGGCTCGCATGTGTTGCTGGCGCCACAGACGCGCTAGAGCCAGGGCCCAGCGATTTACGGCCGCTATCGATACTCGCGGCCTGACGCGAGGATCTTTGAAAGTCGCATTTGGCGGGATTTTCACATTTGAAATACCGGGCGTGGAGACTCGTGTGGCCAGTTGGGCTATGGGGCTGCTTAGAAGCGGTTGCTCTGTCAGTAGAGTGAGTACGACGTGTGTGACCCACCAGGAAGAACACGGAAATGGGTCTTGGAGTGTCTGGCACGGGGCCGGAGTCTAATGGTGCAGTTGCTGGTTGATGGAACAGCTACGGGAATTAAGCGCACTTTAGATGGTCTGAATTGCTGGTCGGTGACACGGGAGGCTCTTAAACAAGTTCAACTGGTGAGAAACTGAGATTCTAACTTGTGGCATTGTGTACTGCTCGCCGGTTGTTCCATGTGTGTGAAGCATCGTCTGTTATCAAAGGCCACTTTCCTATTACGAGGCTTGAAGTGAATTGAAGGTAACTGTTTTACCCGGCCGCCGCGTTAAAGCTACTTTTATGATTCTATCTATTCCTTTTAGGTAGTTTGATGACAGTGGTGTCGGTGTTTACAAGTAAGTTTCATAGTGCCGCCTCGCTAAAGCCAGTCTTCTGTAAATATTTAGTAAGTTTGGTAGCAGCTGTGCCTGTATTCGCGAAAAACTACTAAGTAGCTTCGTTTAAATATCTTCTGCCCTGGTAGCGTGAACCTTGAAAGATATTTTGTGCAGTGGCATTTGTCAGTACGAAGTTGTGTGAAGGGGTTGACTGCTTTACATACATTTAAAACCAGTGCCTGCGTTTCTGTTTATCTTAAAGCACATTAAGATTTTGGATTTTCGTTGCTGGTATAGCCAGGCTTGGTGTGTACTTATTACATAAACCTTGCCTCATTTCGATTCTCTGCTAAACATTGTTTATCTGTGAAGGTGTCTCGGAAATTTGGTCAAGTACTGTAGTATTTAAGAGAATTGGTACTGCCATTTGAAAATTTGGCGGATATTGTTAAGTGATTTGTAATTCCTTGTTTTATTTTTGGAGGGTGTTGTGGAATAGGATAGCATGCTAATTGTAGACGGGTTGGAACTCGCTGACTGTACCTGAGATTTACTTCAAAATTTGTGGCTGTCTTTCAATGGCCGGTTCCTTGCGTTTGCTGATCATAGGTTCCTACCCGGTTGTCAGGAACAGCATTTAGCGAACATTCCAACCCCGTCTGCGGATATATATTTTGTTCTGTGTGGCATCGAATTCTTTTACAATATGAGCTGAATTATATATAGCAAAATCCTATCTATAATTACATGCCTGTCGTAATTTTTTACATCACTGCTATAACAATTTCTAATATAGCAAATTGGTATACATCCATATTGATGTGTCACGCAAATAAAATTTACATGTCAATAATAAAATGACAGAATCCATCCTCCCAAGGTTTACGTTAGAGGCACTTCAGAATCAAGCTCATCAGTACTGACTTAAGTGAAGCACAATGTTGACTATTAGACGGGAAATCATATACAGAGATGTTACATGTACAATAGATTATCTATTACCTATTGTCTTTGCCTGTGAGGCAATTGTCTGCAGCGCCACATTGTGGATCGTACGGCCTCTCGCGTCAGATGTTCGAATCCTCCCTCAGGCATGGATATTTGTGTTGTCTTTAGTGTAAGTTAGTTTATAAGTAGTTTGTAAGTTAAGGGACTGATGACCCCGCTGTTAACACCCATAAGCTTAACAAACATTTGAACATTCAGTGGGATTCGAACTACCGACACGATGGTTGTTAGGTACAACGCTACCACCTGAGCTACACCGACAGATGATACTACTGTTTTAATTACTGGTAGTTACGTGCTTTTTGCAAAGCTTCAAAGTCGATTTTCTCGAGAATTTTTTGGAGTTGAGTAGAATGGCTTTGGCTGATTGTTATTTAAGTTCTAAACTTCACATACCATAAATATAAAGAAAGTCTAAAAACTGATACCCACACGGTATCCTTGTGAGAACAGGATTCACTGTTTGAACTCCTTCGTAGAAGTAATGAAAGATTTTTTTGAGTCGCTTTTATTATTAATGGGTTTGTTGTTCTAATTTGATTTTTATGTGGGTGTATATCTTTTATTTTATTTATTATTACTTTCTGAGTGAAACACAAGATTTCTGTGAGATATTCTGCAAATTTAAGGTTTACTAACCGGTTTTCGGCTGTTATGCCATCATCAGGTAAACATTACACGTTTAAGTTTCATAGATAGTTGGTGAATACATAACTTTCAAGGGAGACCTAGTGCTTTAGTTTATATATCTACCAACGTAAGATATTTGAAACTTAAACGTGTAATGTTTAACTGATGATGGCGTTGCAGCCGAAACCGGTTCGTAAATCAATAAATTTGCAGAGTCTATCTTGCTTGTTTCATTCATAATATACAAAATATTATGTTAAGAACCGACGAAAGTCAGTGAATATTATTACTTTATTAAATTGTTGATTCGACGATAAACGAATTATGTAAAAAGATTGTTTCAACCAATCGCAGCCAAATCATACTGCCAGTTTATCAAATGGTGCTTGCAAAAGTTGAATAATGTTTTTAAGATCGTTTACGGACGGTGATACGAATCGGCGAAGGATTTTCTTTTCCATGAAACGCTGAAACTACCTAAGCCAAGATGACGCACTCGTTCGATGCAGAGGTCGCACCGTCCAAGCTCGTTAGCTGCGCGCCGTACAGTCGGGCAAAAGGGCTAGAGGGAGGCAGTGGTTACGTAAATGTACTTTGCTTGCCGACATCTGCGTCAGTAGGATGATCGTGTGGAACTTGTGTAGCCTCTGGCGTCGTAATTGATAGAAGAGGAAATTCTACGCCGATCTATCACCGTCGGCAATGAATCCTACAAACATCATTAAAGTTTCCCAAGAAGCGTTAGATCAACCGTCTATTATTTTTTCTGTAACTTACGGAACCCAATTGCACGCAGTTTGTAACCAGAGCCAGTCGAACCATACCAATAAAGCACACGACCCACGCGTGGCTCAATTAACTCCCGGAGAATTCATAAAAAAAAACACAATAAGACTGCTCTGTTCAAATTGGTACGTCAACTACACTCCACAATCCATTACTCATTAGATACGTTCCGTGAATGAATTACTTAATGCTGCCACACAGAATTAACTTCAATTACCATTTTATAACCAACTAACAGTTCCACCATACTGTCACTACACTGATCCGATAAATATCGTCAAGGTACACTATTAACAGTAGTAACTATGCCTCTATCATCCACTTCACAACTTCGATTCCACACGGGCAAGAAGTGTATTTAACTCTTGCAAGTAAAATTACATCCATTTTCCAACATACTTTGTATTAACATCCTATTTCGCAAATGTTAAATTCGTGACGGACATAGACTTACGCAACCACTAACACGTTATTCTGCCTCCCCAATAACCATTACTATTCCTATTCAATTAAAAGTACTCTATTTTTTCAATGTTATCTTCTTCGCAGTGGCGTATCCAGGAGGGCGGGCTGTCGGGCTGCAGCCCCCCCCCCCTCTCCCCCCAGATCCTCCTCTAAGCCCGCAGACCATGCTGTGGCCCCCTCCAGACCCTCTTCGAACCCCCGTCAGACAATGCTGCAGCCACCCCCCCCCCCCCCCCTTTCCCGCAGACCATGCTGAGAGAGAGAGAGAGAGAGAGAGAGAGAGAGAGAGAGAGAGAGAGAGAGAGGGGGGGGGGGGGGGGAGGAAGAAAATAGAAAAGGATCAATCCTCCCAATATGAGTAAAGGCGCAATATTGTACGGCGACCTCCTCTGATAATAAAATTAAAACAATTTGGAATATTATTAAAAGGGAGACAGGGCAACCAAGAGCAGAGGAAGAGGGTATTACCATCAAAAGAAATGAAAACTTTATTAACAAAATGTCAGAAGTTGAAAACCTTTTTAATGATTACTTTTTAAATGTTGTGAAGAAAATAGGATCTAAATGTTCATTAGAAGGAGCAAGGCAATTAATGGAAGAGGCCATACCCACCCAATTTGATACAATTGAAATTCCACCCACCTCACCTTCAGAAATTAGGAAAATAATAAACTCTCAAGAGTAAACGGTCATATGGAATTGATGGCATTTCCAGCAGGGTATTAAAAACTTGTTCCCAGGAGATAAGTAGGATTCTCAGTCATATTTGTAATAGCTCATTAAAGCAGGGTATTTTCCCAGATAGACTGAAATATGCTATCGTTAAACCTTCGCATAAAAAAGGGGATACATACGATGTCAACAACTACCGGCCCATCTCACTTCTGACAGCTTTATCAAAGATTTTTGAAAAAGTTATGTATTCTCGAGTTGCTTCACATATTAGTATAAATAAAGTTCTAACAAAATGTCAGTTTGGTTTTCAAAAAAGCTTTTCAACTGAAAATGCTATATATACCTTCACTGATGAAATATTAAATGCTTTGAAGAACCGGACATCACCAGTAGGGATTTTTTGTGATCTTTCAAAGGCTTTTGATTGTATAAATCATGGGATTCTTCTAGATACGCTTAAGTATTGTGGTATGAGTGGGACAGTGCACAAATGGTTTAAAATCATACTTAACTGGAGGAGTGCAGAAAGTTGAAATAAGCAGATCACATGATGTAGATGAGACAATTAATTCTTCTAACTGGGGAGTTATCAAAAATAGGGTCCCACAAGGTTCGGTCTTGGGTCCTTTGCTGTTCTTAATATATATTAATGACTTGCCATTCTACATATACGAAGATGCTAAGCTAGTACTTTTTGCTGATGATACAAGTATAGCTATCACACCTGACAAACAGGAATTAACTGATGAAATTGTAAATGATATCTTCCAGAAAGTTATTAAGTGGTTCTCTACAAATGGACTCTCATTAGACTTTGATAAAACCCAGTATATACAGTTTCATACAGTAAATGGCATGACACATTAATAAATTTAGACTTTGAACATAATTCTGTAGCTAAGGTAGAATATTCAAAATTTTTAGGTGTTTGCATTGACGAGGGACTGAATTGGAAGAAACATATTGAAGATCTCCTGAAACGTCTGAGTTCAGCTACTTATGCTATCAGTCATTGCAAAATTTAATGATACAAATATCAATAAATTAGCTTACTACGCCTATTTTCATTCACTGCTTTCATATGGGATCATATTCTGGGGCAATTCAACATTGAGTAAAAAAGTATTCATTGCACGAAAGCGTGTAATCAGAATAATTGCTGGAGCCCACCCAAGAGCATCCTGCAGACATTTATTTAGGGATCTAGGGATACTCACTGTAGCTTCACAATATATATATTCACTCATGAAATTTGTTATTAACAATCCGACCCAATTGAAAAATAATAGCAGTTTGCATAGCTACAACACTAGGAGAAAGGATGATATTCACTATTCAAGGTTAAATCTAACTTTGGCTCAAAAAGGGGTGAATTATGCTGCCACAGAAATCTTTGGTCATTTACCAAGTAGCATCAAAAGTCTGACAGATAGCCAACTAGTATTTAAAAAGAAATTAAAGGAATTTCTGAATGGCAACTCCTTTTACAATGTACATGAATTTTTAGATAAAACTTAAAAAAAATAAAAAAAATAAAAAATAAAAAAATAAAAAAAAAATTCTTAAATATATTGTCAAGTATAGACAAAATTTACTAAACTGACACGTTCCACATCATTACGAAATGTCGTATACATGATCTAAGGAACAAGTATTAATCTGAAACTTCCTGGCAGATTAAAATTGTGTGCCGGAACCGGGACTCGAACCTGGGACCTTTGCCTTTCGCGGGCAAGCGCACTACCGACTGTGCTATCCCGACACGACTCACGATGCCGCCTCACAACTTTACTTCCTCCAGTACCTCGCCTCCTACTTTCCAAACTTCACAGAAGCTCTCCTGCAAACACGCAAGACTAGCACTCCTGGAAGAAAGGATATGGTGGAGACATGGCTTAGCCACAGCCTAAGGGATGTTTCCAGAATGAAACTTCACTCTGCAGCGGAGTGTGCGCTGATATGAAACTTCCTGGCAGATTAAAATTCTGTGCCGGAACCGGGACTCGAACCTGGGACCTTTGCCTTTAATCTGCCAAGAAGATTCATATCAGCGCACACTCCGGTGCAGGGTGAATGTTTCATACTGGAAACATCCCTTAGGTTGTGGCTAAGCCATGTCTCCACCATATCCTTTCTTCCAGGAGTGCTAGTCTTGCTTGGTTTGCAGGAGAGCTTCTGTGAAGTTTGGAAAGTAGGAGGCGAGGTACTGCCGGAAGTAAAGTTGTGAGGCGGCATCATTGTGAGTCGTGTCGGGATAGCGCAGTCGGTAGTGCGCTTGCCCCCGAAAGGTAAATGTCCCAGGTTCGAGTCTCGGTTCCGGCACAATGGTACTTTGGTATCTCCGTTGTTAAATGTACTCCAGGAAAAAGATGGTATACTCGTCCCGAGAATAAAAAACAATTTATTTATTCCAGAAAATGTCCTCGTGTTTCCTTCTAAAAGAGGTTTTAAATAAGTGTTCTTTCGATCAACTAACGATAAAAGTATTTCATTTGTAGATTCTTGGAGTGGGCAAAATTCATAAATGCTTAATACTTTATCATCTGGAAAATCCGTTCTAATAAAAATGTACAACGTGGATGATCCATCCCCTAGACGTCTTTCTTTCGAACTTGGAAGAATTTTATTAGGTATTTTTCACATGTCATTTTACATAACTACGACATAAATATATACTACTCCACTCTTGATTGGCCTGGCGCAGCAACAGTATATCCATTTTGTAATAATAAGTCTTTGCCTTTGCCTCCAGCCGTCCGCGCACCAGCACGTATCTGGCTAACGCAGTGCATGTAATGTTTCAAATGTGAATGCGGACCTATCCACTGCAGTGCTGTTTATGTGGATTTCGTTTCACGTTGACGTTTGATCAGCGGGTTATGCCCAAGCCTCAAAGTTTTATTCATTAATAATGATGTTTACCATCGTGTATTTTACTAAGGAATGCAATCTTGCTGACCTTTAGTATTCTGATGACGCGCCAAAAGCGCGAAACGCGTTAATAAACAGTATTAATTTGCAACAGAGAATGTTGTTATTACAAAAACTACGACAAATTTCCACCATCGAAATTATGTCATTAAACTGCAATCACTAAAACATAATCAGTTTCCCTTTTGCTTGATTTCAAAATATCATTAAATACTCACGTATAAAAGCGGGGACATAGCAGAAAGACCGTTGAAATTTGATAACCCCGTTCATATCTGTTGTAAAAATTGTAGGAAATACTGAGAGTTCTGCAATGTATGCGCAGTAATACGAGTGGCTAGTGGAGAAAAACCTTGTGCATAATACATTTTCAACGAATATCATATATGCAAAATTTCAAAAAATAATTTATTCGTCAAAGCAGCAATTTACGAAACAAAGTAATATTGAAAAATAGATAAAATGACTGCACACAATACACATTTGAACGACAAAACACGAAATATTACAAAACGAAAAGAATCTGTCATTGCCTCTAAGTACGCGTTCAAACAATGAATCATATTCTGACAAATGAAAAGAAAATTGTGAGAGGCAAGGGAGCTCACACTTATCAAGCAGCGAGAAGAGATGTAAATCCGGTCATGCCGCCACCACGCGTTACATCACAGGCAACGATAACGCCGGCTGTTAAAACCAATAAACATTTTAACATATTTTATTCACGTTTATTCACTATTATTTCAAAAGTAGATTTTAAACTATTTTGTATGTCGGATGTCGACTTACTGTCTACTCAAGCTTCCTGTCGAGTTTTAGTCTGCTTTCCTAAATCAGCTATATTGAATTTTGACACTGATTTCAGATTCGCATTCAGCGACTTCAGAAATATATATTCACAAAGTGTTTCATGGGCAGTATCAAACGAACGCGGCAATATAAAGGCTGTTTACCGATCAAATATTGATAAAAAAAACTTATTACTTAATTTGTCTTCCTTCTGACGTTTGAATATATTCTAGATCGATTAAATCAAAACAATTTTTCAGTAACAAAATTATCACCTTAGGGGTAGTTGGCCCTCTACTTTCATTCCCCCTCTAATATACCTACGCTAATTTTACCAAAAATCGTTAAAATCGCTTCACAAATCTCTAAGTTATCGCAATTTTTCCATTGTGGCCCCAGTTTTGGGATGAGCGTTTCACGCCTCCCCCCTCCCCGTTAAATATGTTTTACTGTCGCTAAAAGAAGTAAAAAGTGTTCCTTATTTTTCATGTGTTATAACATGTACAAATTTCAGACGACTCGGAGTTACAGTGTCATTGCGGACACGATGGTATAGCCGCAAGTCCCTAAGCGGAAGGTCATAGGTTCGAAATGCTCCGTGGGAGGTTCAGCCCGGTGATCACGGAGGCGCAGCTCAACTCCCGCCGCAACATCTCCATCCACTCTGCCAAGCGGATCCAAAATGCCTCTGGTCCCACCTTCCTGATACGGGTCTTCACCGAGTCTCCATCCTCCACCTCCTCACCAAGGAGGCGTATATATATGATCGCTGTTACAAGGTGGATCCTTCCCACTCCTCTCCCTAGGCCTATTGTTGTGGATGCTGTTTGGTCTACAATGATCACCTTACCCAAAAATGCTGTAACTCCCCCACCTGTCCCCACTGTAAGTCAACGCATTTCCTGAAATGATGTCCTAACCTGGCTTCAACACCACCTGCAACACCTGTGGTGGTGCCCATCCCACTTATTCCTACAAGTGTCAGCCTCTTATCGCCCCTCTCAACCCCAAGCTGACACTCCCTATCCACCCAGTCCACCCTCCGATCCACCCCAACAACTATGTCCCCCTCCTACTGTGGAGGACGTCATCCGCTTCGACACCACGGTCCTCCAGAACATCCACCCCCTTCCAATGTCGCCATGCCCTCCAGCAGATCGCCCTCGCTGCCTGCTATGTTTTCCAATTAGAGACCATTGCCACCTTCTACCCCAATCACTCACACTTCACCTTCACCCGAAACATTACCCTCCTATGAAGTGAAGCACATCCGTACCCCTTTTCCCATCGCCCCTTCTCTCACTCCCCCCTCCTGCAGTCCCATATGGCACGCCCACCTACAAGCTCCTCTACCACAACATTTTCTGCCTTCGTGCCAACAAGCCCCTATTCATGCATATCCTCTCCCACCACTGCGTGGACGCCTTTATCCTCAACGAAACCTTCCTTCAGCCCCGCCATTATGTCAGCACTGCTCCCTACCTCCTCCACCAAACTGAGGGACCCCCACTCCGCGCTCTAGGTGGAGTGGCGATCGGGCAGAACCTCTCCTCACCGATCCTACCAAACACCTTATCCTCAGCCTCTTCCTCCTCTCCCTCAAAGTCACCCTTGCCATCATTTATATCTGTAGTACCACACCCCTGTCCTGACTTCCTATCCCACATAGACCGATACTTCATGACCCAGGTGGTTACCACCGACCTGAACCTTTCTTCCCATTCTGCTGCCGAAATCCAGTGGTGGCGTAAGTTTCTCTACCAGCTCCATGGCGATACCATCCCCCCCCCCCAACAACCCACTAGCCTGCAGAGCAATACCATCCTCAATGTTGTCCTCGCCTCTCCTAACCTCCTGAGCAGCCTGCAGGCGAAAGTCCTCGACCTCATTGACCCCCAAGTCGCCAGGCTCCCACTCTCCATCCCCAGCCCCCTCCTCAAACAGTCCCTCAACACTCCCGTGCCGACTGGGATGCCTACCGTCGCTCCATCGATACCTCAATCGCCAGCCACCCCTTTTCCCTCCACAAACCCGCCCATATCGACCACGTAGCATCCTTCCTACACCATATCGTTGCTGATACTGTCCAATCCCACATCCCAACCAAAACCATCCAGCAGCCCACCCTACCCTTTCTCCACAGGCCGTACTCTTTCTCCGAGAATCCTGTCGTCTCTACCGTTTCTTCCGGAGGACTCATGACTGGGACCCAATCGGTTGGTGCCGGGAAAGCTGGGACTGGCGTCAGACATGCACCCGTCTTCATATTTCTATCCCACACAATTCGTCCAAGCACTGGCAAGCCGTCCACTGCCTTACTGGCTGTAACTCCACCCTCTGGATGTCCATGAGTGTACTAACACCTCCATCCCACCACTCGCCCCCTGGCTTTCAGTACATGGACAGCATCACCCCCCACAGACCCTAACAAACCAATTACGGCTCTTGACATCGAATCAACATTCCACACTAAATGCACCACCGCTCCTGGCCACGACTGCCTCATATACAGAAACCTTTGGGCCTGCCCCATTTGTTCCATACAGCCCTCCTTCCCTAGACACTGTCATTCTCTACACTGGCTTCTTCCCCGACCTGTGCATGACCTCCCATATCCTTATGTTCCTCAAACCACAAAGCCGCCTTCTGACACCTCATCCTATCGACCCATCAGCCTCACCTCAGTGTTCAGCAAGGTCCTGGAAACAATACTGTCTGGCCGTATTCGCCAGCATCTACATCATCTCCTCTCCCTCTCCCAATGTGGCTTCTGATCGTCTTTTTCAATGACCAACTCCTGCGCCTCACCCACCTTCTTTTTCTGTCCAGATGAACTCTCATCATGACGCATCCTCATCTCCCTCGGCATTGAGAAAGCCTACAACTGTGTATGGCATTCCGGTCTCCTTTTCAAGCTCCAAATGTATGCCCTTAAACAGTTAACATAAGAAACAAGTAGAATTTACAAGTGAACATAAGAAAGACGTAGAATCTTCTGGAATTGTAAATCACAAAGAAATAAATTTTTGCCGGTGGGCGGGATTGAACCGGCGACCTTCTGCTCCGCAGTCCGTGACGCTATCCCCTGCGCCACGCTGGCAGTTAGTGTTCGTGGTCTCTCGCGGCATTGCTCCCTCTCCTGGAGAAACGGCGACCCGCTGTTATGATCCCTGTGGAGCCAGCAGCAATGTCCTTGATCTTGACCGTGTCATGGGTCCTCTGTAAGGCAGTTCAAGAGGATCCTTCCCTTCTCCACGATTATCGACGACAGACGTTCCTGTCGTGGCTTCATCAGGAACATTACCGTCCTTAAAGTCCTTGAACAAGAAGCTATTGTCGTCTACCTGCTCTTCAGGATCGTAGTAAGGCTTCATGCGCAGGACGTGAACAATGTCTCTTCGTTTTTGACGTTTCGACGACGGCTCATAATCTTCAACTTCGTATGTGACGTCTGACAGGCGGCGTATGACACGATACGGACCAAAGTATCGCTTCAATAACTTTTCTGACAGTCCAACCTTCCGTACAGGGGTAAAAGTCCATACCAGATCTCCGGGGCTGTGCACAACAGGTCGGTGCTTGTCTTTATACCGCTGACGGCCCTTCTCCTGGGCTTCCAGTGTCCGTATGCGAGCCAGCTGTCTTGCTTCTTCGACCCTGGTGATGAGCTGTTTAACATAGTCATCCTGAGTGTCTTCCGGTTGGAACGGGAACAGTGTATCCATTGTCGTCTCAGCTTCACGGCCATGGAGCAGGAAAAACAGAGTGAAGCCCGTGGTGTCTTGTCTTGCGGTATTGTAAGAAAATGTCACGACTGGCAGAATTGTATCCCAATCCTTCTGCTCAACATCGACGTACATCGACAGCATGTCGGCTAACGTTTTGTTAAAACGTTCCGTAAGACCATTTGTCTGAGGATGGTATGCAGGTGTCATTCTGTGGACAATGTTGCACCGTGACATTACCCCTGATACTAGTTTTGACTGGAATACTTTTCCACGATCATATATCATGACACGTGGTGCTCCATGCTTCAAAATAATGTCTTCTACAAGGAATTTTGCGATCTCTGGAGCTTCTGCAGTCGGCACAGGTTTGGTGACAGCGTAGCGTGTGAGGTAGTCAGTGCAGACTACTATCCAACGGTTACCGGTTGTCGACTTCGGGAACCTCCCTAAAAGATCGATCCCAACTCGGTGGAATGGAGCTGCTGCCGGCGGAATCGGTACGAGATGTCCTGGAGGTAATTGCGGCACATGCTTCCGTCGCTGGCACTCTTTACAGTGACTCACATAGTGCTTGACAGATCGGTACAGACCTTTCCAGTAATACCTGCGTCTGATTCTGTCTAGGGTCTTCACGAATCCCAGATGACCGGATATTGGAGCATCATGGAAATATTTGAGAATAGCTGGCTGGAGATGAGCTGGAACAAGTAGCCATTTGGGGCCCAGTGGATCGTAGTTGCTCTTGTACAATGTTCCGTTGATAAGTTGGAACTCTCCATTGGTCGGTTCTCCGTTCTCCAAGGCCTCTATCATTTTCAATAGTGTTGGATCTTCCCTCTGTTCAGCTGTAACGTCATCTAATTCAGTGAGAGCTGAAATTTCATTAATGATGTTGTGTTCCACTAATAGATTCCTCGAAAGGCAGTCGGCATCCTTGTGTTTGCGCCCGTTCTTGAATACCACTGTGACATCGTACTCTTGCGGTCTTAGTGCCCATCTTGCTAGTCGACCTGATGGATCCTTCAAGCTAGTCAGCCAACACAAAGAATGGTGGTCTGTCACGACGATGAATGGTTTGCCGAATAAATACGGCCGGAACTTGTTGATAGCCCAGATAACCGCGAGACATTCTTTTTCAGTTGTAGAGTAGTTTATCTCGGACTTTGAGAGTACTCTTGACGCATAGGCTATCATTTTTTCAGCACCTTCCTGAATTTGTACAAGCACTGCACCAATCACATAACCACTGGCGTCTGTGTGAAGTTCTGTTTCTGCATTCTCGTCGTACAAGGCTAGCACTGGTGCGGAAGTAAGAGCCTCCTTAAGTGCTCGGAAAGCTCTTTCTTTTGTCTCATCCCAGTAAAATTTGGCGTCTCCCTGCAGAAGTTCTTGTAATGGACGTGCTTTGTTACAAAATCCTTTTATGAAATGTCGGTAGTATGAGCACAGCCCGAGAAAACTTCTCACATCACGAATGTGCTGATGAGTTGGAAATTCTGTGACTGCCCTTACTTTATCTGGATCAGGACGGACACCATCTCTGTTAACTAGATGCCCCCACGATTTTTATCTCTTTGGCGACGAAGAGGCACTTCTTTGGATTGAGACCTGCAGCCTGAACACACTTCAACACAGTTGACAGGCGACTCAGATGTTCTTCAAATGTTTTCGAGAAAACGACAGTGTCATCCAAATAGCAGAGAAACGTCGTCTACTTAAGATGTCAAAGCAAGTTGTCCATCATGCGTTCGAATGTGGCTGGAGCATTACATAATCCAAATGGCATTACTTTAAATTCATAGAGACCGTCGGGTGTAATAAAATCCGTCTTCTTCCTGTCAGCTTCCTCAACCTCGATTTGCCAGTAACCTGTCTGGATGTCCATAGTTGAGAAGTATGTAGCTCCTTTCAAGCAGTCTAAAGTGTCATCAATACGCGGCAGTGGGTAGACATCTTTCTTTGTGATACTGTTCAGCCGCCGATAGTCGACACAGAATCGCCACGTGCCATCCTTCTTCTTTATTAGGACCACCGGAGACGACCAAGGACTCTCCGAAGGTTGAATAATGGCATCTCGCAACATTTTCTCCACTTCCTCCCGAATTATCCGTCTTTCAGCTGGCGACACTATACAAACGCTGGCTAATTAGCGGATGGTCCCCAGTATTGATACGGTGCTTTATCGTGGGCCGTTTCGTCTGACTTTTCCCCTGCTGAGGTGTGAATGCACCCGAAAATTGGCGTAGTATACCTAACAGCCGCTGGCGTTGTTCCTTGGTCAGTCCAGGCCCTATTGGCAGTTCCACGTTTGTTTCCTCCAGCGTGTTGTCTGTACTAACAGCAGGGCATTGGTGTTCATTGATGACGTTGAGCTCACCGTCCTGGATTGGTTCAGCTGTCCCGATATACATTCCCTTGGGGATAAGTTGTGACTGCTCGTGACAATTTGTGATCCAAATCTCTCCTTGACCACCGGTAATGCTTGTGATAGCCGCTGGTCTGTAAATTTCTTTTGTGAGCCTGATAAACTTTTTAGTATCAACAAGAACTTCACAGTTTAACAAGTCATATGTGTTTGTGACTGCAACTCTTCTCATTGTCAACGGCGGTATCGTCACATTGTCAACGACGAATAACTTCCCAGAAAATTCCGTATTACGTGTATCTGGCGGAACAACTTCTTCAATTTGCAGCTCAGATCTTTCACAGTCAATGATAGCTTGGGATGCCTGAAGGAAGTCCCATCCGAGGATGACATTGTGACTACAGTCTGTTAACACGACAAATTCAAACGGCTGCGTCCTGTTGTTGATGGTTATTCTTGCGACACAAGTTCCTGCTGGATGGACGTACTTTCCATTTGCGACCTTCAGCACAGTTGCTCCCGTATCACAGAACATTGTCTTCTTTAGTGTGCGGTGGTAATTATCCGATAATACAGAAAAAGAGGCTCCTGAATCAACAAGTGCCCGGACAGGTTGGCCGTAGATTATGACGTCGATGAGATTTCCCGACATCTTGGCGACTGTCGTCCATGGAGGATTTTCATCTGCGGCGGCCTCACCTCCGTAGATGGTCGCCTCGCTTAGTTTTCCTGGGCGCGGCGGCTAGGGGAGCGGCTGGTACCTCTGTACGGCGACGGTGAACGGCTGCGGCGCGTGGGGGAGCGACCTCGTCTAGGGTACGGCGATGGGCTTCTTCCCATAGGTCGACTGAACTCATCAGCAGGTGACTGCCTTGGATAGAACTGCTCCGACGGCTGACGTCTTGCGGCAAAATAATCATCGAACACTCGCCTCCTCTCTCTGCAGTAGCGTACGACATGTCCAGGGCATCCACAGTGGAAAAACAGTGGTGTGTTGTCTTCTGTCCTCCAGACGTCTGTTCTTCTGCGGGGCGTCATAGTTACCGGTGGAGTTGGCTGTGGTCGCGTCGGTCGGTTCATGGGCTGCCGTTTGGCGGCTGCAGCGAAAGTCATAGCAGGGCGACGCCATTCTTCACGTCGGGTGCGATTGACGAGGCAGACAGGAGCTAATGTTTGAAATACCTCGTCCTCAGTGGCATCGGCTACCTCGTGGCTTACAGGGCTCACATCCATGGCCATAATCTGATGCTCGCTCGGTCTAATAGTCCCGGCTGCCATACACTGTTGTAATTCTTCTCTCACGATATGTCGTATGAGAGAAGCGAAGTCCTGCTGGTCTTCCACAACGGCCATAGGGACTACATTTGGGAGTCTGTCATACTTCTTGCGTCCAACCCTCCTTTGTTGCATCTCTTCAATACGCTGGCACCACTTGATGAACTCTTCTGTCGTAGCGACGTCTTTTATCAGAAGAGCTTGGTACATATCTTCTGCAATTCCCTTCATCAGGTGCGTGATTTTGTCCGCCTCAGTCATGTTCGGATTGACTATGTTACACAGAGCCAAAACACTCTGTATGTACGATTGTCGGCTCACCATGTCGTTGGGCCCGGTTCTTCAGTTGTTCTTCCGCCGAGCGGATTTGTCGCTGGCGGTCTCCAAACGTCTTCTTAAGTTCCTCCTGGAACGTCTCCCATTCATTCAACTTGTCTTCGTTGTTTTCGAACCATTGCTGGGCTGTTCCATCCAGGTAGAAATAAACGTTGACCAAGCACATCGTATGATCCCACCTATTGTATTTGGCGACTCGGTCGAACCCTTTTAGCCATTTGTTGGGGTCCTGTCCAGCATCTCCAGAGAACACCGACGTGTGTCTGATGTGCAGCTGGCTTATTGCTGGTTTCGTCTCCATCGTTCTTCTGATAATACGGACTTTTGGAAGGATGTACTGGGTGTATCCCTTGTATTCCGGTTCCAGTCCGTGTAAGCGACGGCTTTTACGTTGCCTAATCGGAGCCACGGTGATGCAGCTGTTGCACAGTGTACATGGCGGCTCCACCAAACAATGTCACGTTGCAATGGAAGTAGGCTTGACTTCGAAGGCAACTAAACACAGCACTTGTACTGGAAGCACGTTTATTACGAACTCAACCTACACGCAGCACTGACTGCCTCTCAGGCAGAGTGCTCTGCTATTTATACACAGACAGAATTTACCAGAAATTAGAACAGTTAACATAAGAAACAAGTAGAATTTACAAGTGAACATAAGATGTAGAACCTTCTGGAATTATAAATTACAAAGAAATAAATTTTTGCCGGTGGGCGGGATTGAACCGGCGACCTTCTGCTCCGCAGTCCGTGACGCTATCCCCTGCGCCACGCTGGCAGTTGGTGTTCGTGGTCTCTCGCGGCACTATTAACTATGTCTGTTTCATTGCACTTTTCTCGCCTGTCGCCAATCCTATGTCAATGTCAATTATTGTGACTCCTGTTTGTTCTACCACTCCGCCTGGGAGCCTCAGGGATCTGTCTTTCTCTCCCCCTCCTCATATACTCAGCTGACATTCCACAACCCCAGCCTCCTGCCCACCTCCTACCTTATGCTGATGACACCGCCTTCCTTGCCTTCACCCCTCCCTAGCCTGATCCCAACACCTCCTTCAGACGCATTTATCCAAATCCTCCACCTGGTGTAACTAATGGCTCCACTCGGTTAAACCCACAAAATCCCAGGCAATCATCTTAGATCACACCACACCTTCCTTCCGCTACCTCAACCTATACCTTACGCCCCATGACCATCCTATCCCACAAACCAAAACCCTCAAATACCTAGGCCTAACTCTTGACGCTTCCTCTCCTGGAAACCTGACTTTCAAACAGTCCATAAAAATACCCTCTCTCGCCTCAACCTCCTCAAACTCATTTCTGGCCAGATGTGGCCTCAACCCTTCCACCATTTAATTCACCTACCGTTCCATAATGTGGTCTATCCTGAGCTGCTTCCAGCCCACTTTGCTTTCCGCTCCCCCTGCCCACACCAATCCATCCAGATCCTTGAGCGCTACGCCCACTGCCTCACTTACCGCATTCACCTCCCATCCCCCATGCAGATCCTGTTCGAACTCATTCCTTTCCCACACCTGCTCAAATTCCTCGGACACCTCCGACTATAAGTCCCCCGAAAACTGGATTCCCACCACCTGTTGTCACCCACCGATTGTTGCATCCTGGGCCTCTGCCACACTAAGCTGTTATCCCTCCCTCCCACCTTCACACTCTCCACATCCACTTCGAGGGAACTTCCATGACCTCCCCCTCCCGGATGACGCCCTCCGTCGCAACATCTACCATACTATCAACCTTAGTCCATCCCCGTCTTTGTACGCCCCCTCTCCTTCCCCCTCCTGTCCCACTCCCTCCAACACTTGGCTTCCCCCTCTTTCCCCATCCCTTGGAGTCCTTGCGCCTTCCTCCCCCATTCCTCCCCACCCCTTCACCTCCCGTCCCTCGCTCCACGCCTCCTCTCTCTTTCACAACCTTTGCGGGGTACCTGTGACCTACAATTTCAAGAGAGCAGCATCAGTGTTGTAGTGGCACTGCTAGTGATCACTGTTCAGTTTCAAGTATTAAAACATCAGCAACTCCCGAGCAGACAGAATATTGCGTTGCCCCGTGCTTTTAAATGTGTGCTCTCGTCATCGTCTACTGTACTTCGATGAATGTGTTTTAATCTCCGAGAGTTTTAACTCTGCATATGAGTGTTTTACCCACCGTGGCTATTTTAATTTCGGAATATGTATTTTAAGCCACAGATGTTCAAAATGTTTAAATGTTTGTAAATCTATCGGACCAAACTGCGTGGTCATCACTCCGTAGCTTACAAACTACTTTTTGTGTCCCAGCCTCGTCACCGCTTTTGTGTCTCGTTTCCGTCGGTTGTCGTAGGTGTCGGTGGCCGAGAAGACCGACGCAGGAATAAAGGATGCACGCTTGTGCAGGTACGGAGGTGAGCAGCCAGTGGAAACACTAGAGTAAATTAGAACGAGATATAAATTTCATAGACTTAGTAATACTCTTACATAGTTCTTGACTGCAGAACGCTGATACATAGATTCGATAGAGGCCTGCCGACTGATGATTACTAATGCCTATCCGATAGCTAAGTCTTAACTGGTGCCTGTCTGATTCCGAAGTGTTAACTGGTTCCTATCTCAGTTCCAAGTGAACGATGTCGTTCAGTGGTGGCCACGAGAGGAGTTGCAGCAGAAGGCGCTCGTGGCTGACGTCGTAAGAACGCCGCGCCGTGCGTGCATGGCGGCGCGCGGCGAAAGTAGGTGGCGCGCACTTTAGACTTGTGCGACACCACACTACTTAAACCTAGGTAAACTAACCTAAGGACAACACACACACACACACACACACACACGCCTCAGGGAGGAGTCGAACCTCCACGGCGAGCAACCGCGCGCTCCGCAGTGAGACGCTTTAGACCGCTCGGCTAATCCAGTGCGGCTAAGCCACAGATGGCTTTAAATTATGAATAAAGAAAAAAATCTCGCTATCATTGCTGAGAGGTACAAGGCAGCGTGATAGTGGTAAGGTGCTGGCACAATGCAAATTGATAACATATCAATTTTCTTTTATTATGCATCCCAAGACTAAATAAAATTTAGCAATTTAATTTCGTTTCACAAGATCAATTTCCGGCAAAGGATCACACACATTTACATTTAATTCTATTATATTAAACAAAACAATTATGTACAATATTCAAATTTTCATTGTCTGCCTCCTTATTAACCGCAGCAGAAACTGATCATAAAAATCAGCCAGAAAAATCAGCACCTTTCTACCAATCGTTGTTCCAACAACATCACCTAGCCCCAAGATATCTGTGCTAATAGAACAAATAATAAACTAAAACAACAAATTGGAGATGTACATCAAATTCTAATATACACATTAATCCATGTACTAAACAAGTTCACTGAAAAAAATATGAAAATCTCGATACGTAGTATAGTTTGTAATCGGAATTAACTGTTTCTTTAAATACGAGAGGATCTGGAATTTTGGATACACCTTGTAGTCAAGAGCATTGAACCAGTAAAACTAACTCTGTCTTTAAGCTTGAATGAGTATGAACTGTGGATATACACTACATCTAAAGGTGTAGTATGCTTAACAAGTTTAAATTACTGGGTCTATAAAGCTGAATGGATCTGGCAACATCGATTCTCACGACCCAAAACAAAACAAAACAAAAAAACCTCAATGAGTGTAAATTAACTGCCTCTTATAGCATGAAAAAATATGAAAATGAAAACTTCACAACACACTCTGTATGCTGCTGAATGTACACCCTTATAACGGAGGCTGATATCTGTGATATAATACTTCGGTATATAAGGGTGTACATTCAGCAGCATACAACAGTTAAGCGCCCTGAAGAGCACCACTGCACAGTGGTCGAATCGTCGGCAATTCCTTTGCTCATTTTTTAAAAATGACGCGGCCTAATACCCAGATTTTTTTTAATCAAAGTGGCACCGGCCGTGGAAGCCTACGAACTTAGAGTAATTTTGATCTAGGTATTAAAATAATTGCAGATGTCGTGATTCGAGCCAATTATATTCAGTACGTGAAATTGTTCATTGACCCCTGCACTACTGAAGGTGACAATACTCGCGCAGTAACTACACTGAATTGTAGCCTTCAGAGAACTCGGTTTCACGTAAAACTAACGACGCTCAGCTAACGGAGGCTGATATCTGTGATATAATACTTGTATATGTGACGTCACTGCTTGTACGAAAGGATCCAGTAATGTGCACTTAGTGCTGTGTGTTGAGTATTTCGTTAGCAGCGTTGTCCATGTCTTGTTTTTAGTGTGGTTGTCATTAAGTGATGAAATGCTAAATAAAGAGAGAAGACCTATGAATTGGGAACAAAAGAAATCAGGAGGTAAAGCCAGATAATGTAATGGAATGGAACAGTCGTCGTGGCATTTTGGCAACGGGGAACGGTTCGGGCGTGACGTTGAACGCTCTGATTGGAGGAAAGCAGCACCAGCCCGTCAATTGACAACTAGCAGGTAATTTTAAGCGAACTAAAGCAACACTACCTAGAGAGAAGGCCGCGGCGCTCTCGTGTGACGTCGGGCAGCGTAGGTTGCGTTGGCTGCGGTGGCCAAGCGCTCTGCTGGGCGCCATTCACAGTCTGCACGGCCACTACGGTCGGGGGTTCGAATCCCCCCTCGGACATGGATATTTGTGCCGTCCTTAGTATTAGTTAGTTCATAAGTAGTTTGTAAGTTTAGGGACTGATGACCCCGTAGTTAAGTCCCATAGACTTTACAAACATATGAATTTGAGTAGTTGCGCGCGCATAGCTGACTGGGTAGCCGCTAGGGCCAAGGCCTCACAATTTCGTAAGCGGCCTTTTGTGTCCCAGCCTCGTCGGCGCTTTTGTCTCGTTTCCGTCGTAGGTGTCGGTGGCCGAGTAGTATTTAACCGACACAGGAATAAATGATGCACGCTTGTGCACAGTAAATTAGAACGAGATATATATTGAACACAATTTATACAGTACATAACTTCTACATAGATCAGTACTGCAGAAGACTGATACATAGTTGAGCTAGAGGCCTGCCTAGTGCCCGTCCGATAGCCAAGTCTTCACTGGTGCCTATCTGATTCCGAAGGTCCTAACTGGTTCCTATCTCAGTCCCAAGTGAACGATGTCATTCAGTGGTGGCCACGAGCGGAGTTGTAGCAGAGGGCGCTGACGTCGTAAGAACGGCGCGCCGTACGTGCATGGCGGCGCGCGGCGAAAGTAGGTGGCGCGCACTTTCGACTTGTGCGACATCACACGGCCGACTGCGAACAGCGGGCAAATTGAAGAGCGCCTCGGCGGCCATTACGGTGGTAATCTTCCGCGGGAACTTTAAACGTGCGTAAGACTCTTTTGATTAGCGTGTGTATTTATTAGAGTCAAATCGCGAAAACTGTCTCATTTACATATATAGCTACAAAACAGCTTAATACTCGTTGAATATACAGCAACTATTCGTTGTGTGTAAATTTATTACACATACGGTGTAAAAAATCGGTCAACATCTTTTCTTCCTAACTAAACGGAATTGACATTTAGTTTCTTAGCGTTCTAAGTGCAGCATATGAACGGAATTTATCGTCCGACACGGGTTTTTGGCACTTTCTCAGAATATTCTCCGATGGTGAAACTTTTGTACAAACAATAATTTCGGAAAAGTTTCACAACACTTTACGTCTTTCAGTGCCTGCTGTCTTCTCCAATAGTTAGATATTTTACATCTTCGAAAAATGAAACAGACTGCCTGAAAAAGTTAATGTTACAAATAGATTGGGGAAAATGAAATATCCCATCAGATACACAACTATAAAATAGCTTCTTACCTTCTGAATACAGTAACCACTCAATACCTACACGAAGTATGCCTTAACGTTTTCGTAACTAAGTGCATATAACATTAGCATTAGGGTAGCTAGAACGAATACTAGTAATTTTAATGCTGTAAGCCAAATACCTTAAAGTAGCGTGAACTGCTCATAAGCTGTCAACTGTCACATAGGGTTCAACTTTGCAATGTGCATCCAGTGTGGTTGTGTGTTATTCATATTTGGAACTACACACAGTTCTGCAAGCCCCTTACAGTTGTTATACCCACATATAAAGCAGATGACCATTAAATTCTGTGTTACAAGTTGCTAATATTAATTTTATAAATAAAAATTCGAACTGCAGCGAGGCGACTAATCTCGTGCCCTCAAGTTATTTTACACATCATAAAATGAAACTTTTTGGACTTCCTGTCCACCAGTACTGCCTAAAGTAACTCCTTTTTAAGAATTACCATTATTGTCGTTTATTTCATTCAAAATCCAGCATTGTTGACTGACAGCCTGTTAAGCAACAGTAACCATCTCTGAACACAAATAGTACGGCTACTAGTATTACTGACAAATATAAATGGGGAAGACAGTATTCATTCTATTTGTGCCTTTCTTAAATCGATTTGTACAGTTACACATTGAGCAGCTCTTCACCATCATGCTTTATGTACACTGCAATAGTCAAACAGTACACACGTGACTATGAATTGCATATATATACACCGCAGCAGCTATATAATACATAATTTTCCTCCGAACGACGCTCCGATTTATCTGACGCTTGCCACTATCATGGCGGCCGGCCGAAGTTTCAAAATATCCCGCGACAGCAGCGGTGTTACTGAGTCTAGTTATTGGCCCACTTTAGGTTACGGTAGTAACACTAAAAGTGGGCCTTTACGATCGTCTTTTGACAGCTCGAAATTTAAATGAAAATAACGGCTTAACTATTCATCTGACACGAAAATTGAATAATCGAATTTGTAGTAGAGAAAATTCTCTACAACTTTGCTCCCTTATGTTTTTCTCATATCTCGTAGCGTTTCAAAGATATTTGCAAAAATAACGGCGATTTTGGGATGTATTTCTGTCTGTCTGTCCGTCTGTCCGTAACGTGTTCCCTGTTTTTCATGACGAACCGTTCAACCGATCAACACCAAATTTTACAGACATGATTGTAGGCCGCCAGAGACCAGAACTTCCCTTTTTCAATTTTTCGGACTAAAAATAAGGGTAGTAAAACCAAAAAAATCCGTTTGTAATATAATTGCAATGGCAAACGAACCGTTCATCTGACACGAAAATTGAATAACCTAATTGGTAGAGGAGAAAATTCTCTACAACTTATCTCCCTTATGTTTTTTGGTATCTCGTATCGTTTGAGACATATTTGCAAAAATAACGGAGATCTGACACCCTCCATTGAATTAACGAAAACCAGCCGTTCGGAGATGTCACGTGACATTCATCGCCCAGAACTCTCTCTGGCATACGCCATCTTGCGTTGCGTATTTGATGATTTTCTTATTGTAACTCACACGTTGTCATTTGAAAGCAATGGTGCACTGAAGAATTAACAAAAACATAACTTTCCTCGTACGATAAATGATAATCTAGTATCTACAAATGCCATACTAGCATCACTTAACAACGGCCATCACTGTAGCGCCGGGCGCCGTGGCTCAGCGCGCCAGGTCAGGGGGCTGACGCCCTCAGTAATAAAAAAGCTGAGCCAGTCATGCAACGAACAAACTGAACGAACGACCGCGAATCATAGATCTACCAGATGACAAAAAATAGCGTAGTGGGCAAGGCGTTGGCCTACGACGGTAAAGGTCGGTGGTTCGAAACCCGCACCTACCCAATTTTCTTAATTAATTTTTTATTATTTAGATTATTATTTTGGTCCAAAATGTTCGCAAGAACTTACAAAACTACAAATCTAAAGTGGGCCGTAAAACGTCAGTGCCACTTTTTTTTTTTTTTTTTTTTTTTTTTTTTACAATGCTATGCGCGCGCAACCTACTCTGCCTGACGTCACACGAGAGCGGCGCGACCTTCTCTCTAGGTGGTGGTCACTATAGCAGCTCGGCGGCCAGCATTTCGCAGCGCGGCGCTCACAAACTTTCCTCTCACTCTTTTCAGAGGCGTGCATTGCGTTTTTTTTTTTTCCGTCTTTTGTCGTAACCTATACTTCGTCCGCCAAGCCTCCCACACAAAATGCGCTTGTGCCTCGCGCGGCTTCTGGCTGGGGTCTAATGCAGTGTATTCAGTTTGAGACGCAGCGGATCAGCAGGCTTCTACCGGCGGTGCAACATTTAATCATCGATCGAACGGCAGCTACGTCCTCTGTGCCGCCTGCGCTAGCTACTCCTGCGCCACCACCTCAATGGCGTAGCGAGGTGTGAGGGCTGCCGGAGGGGGGGGGGGGTAGGACATGGCTCCGGGCGGCATATATGTGGAGGGCGAGGGCGGCAAAGCTGGCCAAAATGTCGGGGCGCGCCAGGCGAGGGACGCTTGGCTGTCTTCACTGTAGCAGCGCGATGCTATAGAGCATCCTCTTTGTGCCGATGCGTTGTTATTTTGTAATTTCTTATTCACAATTTGTTTTGTAGTTAAAGAACAGAATATACTCCAACTCATATTATTACTGTTACCGATGTACGAGGCGCGTCCAGAAAGTAAGTTCGTTTCAATTTATCTCCGCTGCAGCGCTGCGATTGCAGTTCCGCACATGCGCTGTAGACGATGTGTATCGAGGAGAACGTGAGCCATTTGGAGATAGCTGTCAGTTACGTACGCTTTGTTGTGCTTGTTTGAAATGTCTGCGTTGATTGAAAATCCCGCCGCCTGTGAAATCAGGTCGGTGATTCGGTTTCTGAATGCGAGGAAAGTGAAACCAAGTGAAATTTATCGGCAAATTTGCGATGTTTACGGACCAAATGCGATGAGCGATCCGATGGTGAGAAGATGGGTCCGACAGTTCAATCGCGGGCGTAGTGATGTGCACGATGAAGAAAGAAGTGGGCGTCCACCTTTCGTTACAGAAGACCTGGTACACGCGATTGATAACAAGATCCAGGAAAACCGTAGGTTTACAATTAGTGCTCTCGCTATGGACGACGAGCTGAAAGAAACTGGTTGAAGAGACAGGCGGCAGATTTCTATGAAGAAGGTATACAAATGCTGGTGCCACGCTATGACAAATGCCTGCAAAATTTCGTCAGTTCTGTGGAAAAGTAGTTTAAGAGTTGTAGAATTTTGTGCAATAAAATTTTCTTCTGTATCTGTATACAATTTCATTTTATTACTAAACGGAACTTACTTTCTGGACGCGCCCCGTATATTTCAGGTTGAATGTATCATGGAATTTGGTAGAACATACCACTTAAGGTCGGATTGGCCCATGCCAATTACTATTACAGTCGGTGTATTTCAAAGATTCTTGAGAAGAAAGGGCAGTTGACGATCATATGTCTGCCGATCGTCAACTTACATTGATATTAACAATTTTTCTTTTGATTAAGAGTAATTATATTCACAAAATATTTGGAATGACTCCATTTAACACAAATAATTATCTATGAGTATTATATGAAGTGTAATATGCTAAAACCCTGAGATTTCTGTGCCACATGACGTGACGTAATTATGACGTAAACCGTATTATATACAGGGTGAATCACCTAACACTTGCACCGCAAATATTGTGGGAACGGAAAGTGCGATTGATGTGCGGTTTTCACAGGTTGGATTGCTAGTCAGGGGCTCGTATTTTTAGCCAACAAACAGATTGTAATATTACTTAGAAAGTGTATTTTTTATGCAAACATAGTTTTTAAATGGAACAAAGGTTGTTTCTATCATGCACTGGAATTTTTGACGCCAGCTGTGTACAAAGTATTTTTAACGACATTTTATCACGTTCAATTTTGCAGCTAAAACCGTTCAAAATTTCGTGGGTGGAGGCTGCGATAGCGTAGTTGAATGGCTAGCCCCTGGAGCACGGCTCACTGTCTCATGACCACCAGCCAGTCAGATAAGCTGTCGTAGCCTCCGCCCCCAAAACTTTGAATGGTTGTAACTGCCAAAGTAAACGCGATAAAAATGTCACTCAAAATTCTTTGTACACAGCTGGTGTCAAAAATTCCAGTGCATGATAGAAAGAACTGTTGTTCCGTTTGAAAAATTGTATGTTTGCATAAAAAATACACTTTCTAGGTATTTTTACAAAATGTTTATTGGCTAACAATACGAGACCTCGACTACCTATCCATTCTGTGAAAACCGCAATATTTGCGGAGCAATTGCTTAGTGATTCACCCTGTATACACTGGTACAGCGAACGCTGGCTGTCTGTGTTGTGGAAGATATATTTCGCAGTATATGTGACCTATGAATATTTTACGTTAGTTAAATGTGTGATGCGTCAATATCTGATGTCAATACCCAATTTGGAAAAAAATATTCTGGTCTTTGTATGGAGGTAATATCTCCTTGAAAGGAAGTAAATTGAATCAAACAGAGAAGATGATTTTGATTTATGTACTATTGGTGTTCAAATAATAGTTTTGTTTTCTTAAGAACATTTATCAGTGCAGTATGGATTGAAGAACCTGGTAGTTTTATTCTGATTTATAAAAATTTTCTAACAATTGACGTTTTGTATTTACAGTTCTACATCTACATGGGATACTCTGCAAATCACATTTAAGTGCCTGGCAGAGGGTTCATCGAACCACCTTTATACTATTTACCTCCCATTCCACTCTCGAATAGCGCGCGGTAAAAAAGAACACCTGTATCTCTCCGTTCGGGTTCTGATTTCTCGTATGTTATTCTGACGATCTATTCTAACTACAGGGTGTCCAGAAAAGGACTCCCTGATTTCAAAATTAAATATCTCGAAAACAAAGATAGATAGAGGAATGCAGTAAACGGTATGTTTATTGTGAAAGCTGTAAGAAGTTTATACAGCAGTTTGAAATGATAGTTACAAAAGCTGCTAACAGATGGCTCTGAAATCACCATACGTAATGCCTAGTATAAATAGTGATCCGAAGCCCAGAGCGATCAGTTCCACTATTGAAACGTGAAAGGTTAGCGTACCGAAGGAAGAGATTAAAACCATGTACTCCATTGAACAAAGCGTTTTTCTGGTGCTAGAGCACCACAGGTTAGAAGAGAGTCCTACGGCAACAAGGCGAAGTTTTCAAGCACGACATAATGTTCCAAAAGGATCCGATGCGAAAACCATGCATACGCTCTTCGCAAAATTTCAACGAACAGGCAGCGTAACTGATGATCTAGTGGGGCATGTTGGCCGCAAGCAAACCGCAGTTACACCTGAAAATATCGCCACAGTTTCTGGAATTATTCAGCGATATTCAATGTCATCCGTCCGTAGAATTGCATCTGAGACTTGTTTGAAGCGTTCCAGCACGCAGAAAATACTGAGAATGAGCCTACACATGCTTCCATTCAAAATTCAAACGCACCAGGCCATACCCGTACGAGCTGTGCAACAAAGGGTTGCCTTTGCTAATCAGATGCTCACAATGATTGCTAGTTAAGGCTTTGATGTTGGCTGCATCTGGTTTACAGGTGAAGCACACTTCAAACTGAATGGATACGTGAATAAGGAGAACTGGCGAGTTTGGGGTTCCGAAAGGCCATATTGGTGTGAAGCGAAACCTCTGTATTCTCCTAAAGTTACTGTGTGGGCTGCAGTATGTAGCAGAGGCATTATTGGCCCTGTTTTCGTTCGAGAAATGGTCTCTGGTGCACGTTACGCTGCAATTTTGGAACAATTTGTCGCCACACAGCAAGTGTTAGAGGATCGACCAGTTACTGAATGGTTTATGCAAGATGGAGCCCGACCACATCGGACCGAACAAGTGTTTCGCTTTCTTGAGGAATACTTCGGGAATCGAATCATTGCTTTTGAATATCCCAAATTTACTGGTGCAATTTACGGATGTAAATTTCTAGGCATTTTTGGCAGTGTCGGACTAAGGGGGAGGAGCCGGACTGCCCTTAACCTCTCGTCTTGGGGGCCTCCAAATACTTCCAAAGCACGTTTACTTTTATTTTTTTTTTTTTTTAATTTTTGAGCGTTCTTGGCCTCTCGTTCGGGGCCCTTCAAATCTCGAAAGCTATTCTTTGTAGACTGTCTGGTGCCTCTGGTCCTGGAGGGGGTAGGGAGGGGCTTCTAAATATCAAAACCTACTTTTCTTATAGTAATACATATATTTCGAAGTGGACGGGGGCCTCATTTTATTTTGCCGCCGCCACGGGCCTCCGACAACCTTAGTCATCCATTGATTTTTAGTTTGCTCCATTAATCGACAAGACCAAACACGTCTTCTACTTGGAAATTACTAGAAAGGCCCTTAATGAACTACTTTCCAATAACAGTATAAGATTTGCTTATGGGTGTGAACTCTTAGCTAAGAACACGGACTGATAACCCAGCCGTTTAGTCCCCTCTAAACATCCAACAACAGCTTTTGTATGTCTTTTACAGGATACTTGACCCCAGATTAATGTCGCATTTGAAGGTTAAGTCAAGCTTATTTGAGATCACATCAGACGAGAAAAACAACGAGCAGACAACTTTTTAACGATTTATAAAATATTCGGCCTCGTGCATCGTACCATAGCGCCTATGCGCTCGGCCGCTCCGTCGTGGCACCGATTTGTAATAGTTACTAGTGAAAAATATTAACCGTATGGAGTTTAAAGTTGTTGAAGGTATTTAAAAAAAATGCCTTACCAACGCAATCTGTTCATACGAAGATGTATGTATATAAGAAAGCTTTCGACTAATAGGCAGCACAACTGTAACAAACGAACCACAACATAGCCTCTGGTGAGCAGTATATGAACGAGTAAATAGACCAGCTCTGAAGAGAGTGCTGCTAATTATCGAAATTTCAGAGTAATAATTGTGTCATTAGGAAGTGTTGCTATGGACAACAGGCCGAAACTTTTTGTATGGGTAAAAGACGGTCTTTAGAGTTCAGGCAGCCCTAGGTCAAATGTTACATCTATATTTTGAGCCGCTTGCGCAATTGCTTCGATATTTCTCATAATTACCTCTTTACAACCCTGTGGCTACCAGGTCGTGTTTTCGTGATGCTCGCTGTTGCGTCATGCTGCTCAAATGTTCAAATGTTTGTTAAGCTTATGGGACTTAACTACGGGGTCATCAGTCCCTAAACTTACAAACTACTTACGAACTACTTACGAACTAGGACGGCACAAATATCCATGCCCGAGGGGGGATTCGAACCCCCGACCGTAGTGGCCGTGCTGACCGTGACTGGAGCGCCTCAGTCCCCTCGGCCACCGCGGCCGGCTCATGCTGCTCGCACAGAGGGTGGGCAGTAAGAGTACCATGTGCACCGATTGCCTCCTGTCCTATTTGACTGCTGGCTCCTCGCATGGCCTTTCAGTCAGCAGGGGGAAATGTCTCAGCATGTACGCGGAACACATCATGCAAATAGAATCGCCAATCGCCAACATTCTCCTCCGAATGCGAAAATATATTGTTGACTCCCACTTACATACAGTGTGGTGTCGCACAAGTACAAAGTGCGCGCCACCTACTTTCGCCGCGCGCCGCCATGCACGCACGGCGCGGCGTTCTTACGACGACAGCCACGAGCGCCCTCTGCTGCAACGCCGCTCGTGGCCACCACTGAACGACATCGTCACTTGCCACTTGGGACTGAGTTAGGAACCAGTAAAGACTTCGGAATCCGATAGGCACCAGTGAAGACTTGGCTATCGTACAGGCACTAGGCAGGCCTCTAACAACAATGTATCAACATTCTGCAGTACTATCTAATACTTGAGTATTGTATAAATTCTGTGCAATATATATCTCAATCTAATTTACTCTAGTGTTTCTAGTTTCTGGCTGCTCCCCTCCGTACCTGCACCAGTGTGCTATCTTTATTCATGTGTCGGTCTCATTCCACTCGGCCACCGACACCTACGACGAGGCTGGGACACAAAATACATGGTGTCCAGAAAAGGGCTCACTGATTTCAAAATTACATATCTCGAAATCTAAGATCGATAGAGCAATGCAGTAAATGGTATGTTTATTTTAAAAGCTATAAGAAGTTTATACAGCAGTTTGAAAGAATAGTTACAAAAGCTGTTAACAGATGGCGCTGTACTCTGTACAGCTCATCAGCATATATGTGACATAATCGTATGAAAACACTATTTGCAAACAATCATCACTATGTTTTCAAAATGTTCAGCATTGGCACTACAGAGATGGCGCAAACGAAGAATGAAATTCGCCATCACATTTTGTAGTGTCTCAACCGAAATGGATTCACATGCCACAGAGATCGCCGATCCTTTACTGTGCCTCACAAAAAAGTAGTCACAGGGAGTTAAATCCATCAAATATGGAGACCAAAAAAAAATATGGAAAAATATTCTCCAGAACTTTTCGAGAAAAGTCTTTTACACTCACCTTGAATTCTTGAAGTTTTTTCGCTGTTTCTTTGATCATATTTGTAACTTACGACGACGTCCCGAAATCTTTCACAACATTATTGCAGATTTCGATGAAAACTGTATCACGCACGGTTCAGTCAGATCTGAACTCTCACACACCTGAAGAGAATGGTTTTCGCGCACATTGCCAAATAGCGAAAAACTATCAGTTGGATAAGTTATTGTACTTCTAAAGCATAATTGTTTTTGCTTATATTGTTGTCTGATAAACCCAAACCCACCGAATGCATCGAAATTTAATCCGCCGACGGTTTTAATACTTGATACGTGACATAAAACGAATGAGGTTCTACACATAAACTAAATATGTCCAAATGAAGGAGTTGGAAAGAAAACTTCAAAAATGACAGCAAAATGTTAAAGAAGAATAAGATATTGTGGCCAAATATTAAAGAAAAAAAAAGAAAGAAAGAAAGAAGCATGAAACTCTCATCAGTATGTTTGATATATTTCTGACAAAATGTGCCTTTGTATGGCTACTGTGAAAAGTGACACCAGTGTCAATAAAGACAACATTTTAGAATGGTGCAGATACTGTCAAAGTATGACCCTGTGACCCGAGAACATTTACAAAGACTAAATGTGGGCAAACGAAATTAAATACCGGGTTTTCAGAAAGTCAGTATCAATTTTAAAACTTTATACATCACAGAATAATGCAGACAGAGAGGTAAAAATTGACACAAATGCTTGGAATGACATAGGGTTTTATTAGAAAAAAAGGGATTGCTCGATCTCTTGCGCGCGTCGTTTGGTGATGATTGCTCAGCCGCCACTTTCGTCATACTAGGCCTCCTAGGTTACCAGACCTCAGTCCGTGCGATTATTGGGCTTTGGGTTACCTGAAGTCGCAAGTGTATCGTGATCGACCGACACCTCTAGGGATGCTGAAAGACAACATCCGACGCCAATGCCTCACTGAAATTCCGGACATGCTTTACAGTGCTGTTCACAACCCTATTCCTCGACTACAGCTATTGTTGAGGAGTGATGGTGAAAATATTGAGCATTTCCTGTAAAGAACATCATCTTTGCTTTGTCTTAATTTGTTATGCTAATTATTGCTTCCCTGATTTGATTAAATCCATCTGCCGGACATTTATTGAACCTTTTTTGTGTTAAACTAAATCCTCATGTCATTCCAAGCATATGTGTCAATTTTTTACCTCTCTATCTACATTATTCCGTGATTTATTAAGTTTTCAAATTTATACTGACTTTTTGATCACCCGGTATAATTCTGCGTGCTTTTGTCAATGCCCAAGAGGTACAAATTAAATTACCACTGACGAATCTACATTTAAGAAAGACGTTTTATTTTCAATATACTTAAAAATGGTAATAGGTTCTTTGCTTTTGACTTTTTTTTTCGAACTTTTATAGCCAATATAACGTAAGTAAGTGTTTCGGTGATTTTAAAGACTTCATGCTGATCGTGTGTTTGGAATGTTTACTACACCTATTTCTAGTTAATTTAGAATACATTATATGTTTTACAGTCTGAAACGAGTGTTACTGCCGATATCAAGTATACTTTCTATAAAGGATTATACAAAGACGATGACAGATTATTTCAAGAAATTAAAGGCATTCTTTTATGTTAAGATGTATTTTCCACCTCCCCTTATATCTATCGTTGCGCCATGAAAAAACTTCCTCCTTCTCTACTAGTCAATCCTGTTGAAATCAGATAGATTTAATGTTCATTATTGGGCCAAACTACTGTTAAAAAGTAACATATCTTCTGGGAGTCATACGGTTATGTACTCAGTTTAGTTAAAAATGGAATATGGGGTTTCTCGAATTTTATTTGCGAAAAGCTGACCGGAAAGATGTACACGACACACTTGACATCAATTTAAGCCACACGGGAATTGACGTGGTTTTCTACGCACCATGTCAGGAACTGCGCTGCCGCTCGCACCGGAGGTTCAAGTCTTCCTTCGGTTTCCTGCGTGTATGTTGTCCTTAGTGTAAGTTAGTTTAAGTAGTTTGTAAGTCTAGGAAACAATGACCACAGCAGTTTGACCCCTTAGGGTTACAAAAATTTGAACATTGATTTGCCAATTTAAAATGTAATGCATTCTGTAACATGGCTTGCAGTTCTGCACAAAAGAGTTCTAAAACAAGTTTAGCAAATTTTGCTCCATGTCTGGCACGTAATTGTCAACATACAGAAATAAGTGTAGACGCTGCTCAACATACCAATTCATGGCAGAATTTGGTGGCACAGTGACGTTCATAATAGCAATTACTTTCTGAATCGCTCGTTTGTAATATTGTCAAGGAGAGCGACCGATTGCAGCCATGACGAAATGTCGGTGTACTGTTTGGATGGCCGCAACGTATTGTATATGTATTGCAGAATGACGTTAGAAATAAGCAGTGTTAATTCGTACATATACACCAAATGTTCTTAAATTTTATATCAATACTGCAAGTTTATTTGATTTCATTTTTCAATATTTGGCATTATAACGAGCACATTAGAGGCGAACAAATAAAGAACGTAGTGATTGTTGTGTATGTATAGTCATTTTGAGGATACGGATATTTCCGTCAGTCCTTGAAACGTGTTCGGATAACGCAAAGGTAAGGCGACCACTTGCGAAAAACGTGTTAGACTCCAGGCCCGGCACAGATTCATATATCACCACTGGGTGTACATCTTAACCTAATACATCTACATCTACATAGATACTCTGCAAATCACATTTAAGTACCTGGCAGAGGGTTCATTAACCACCTTCATAACTTTTCTCTACCGTTCCATTCTCTAATAGCGCGCGGGAAGAAAGAACACCTAAATCGTTCCGTTTTCGATCTGATTTCTCTTATTTTATTGGGATGGTCATGTCTCCCTAAGTAGGTGGGTGCTAGCAAAATATTTTCACATTAAGAACTATAAGTCGGTGATTGAAACTTCGCAAACAGATCACGCCGCAATGAATAGCTTCCTTCTTTTAATGATTTCCACCCCAATTCGTGCAACATTTCTGTGACGCTTTCCCCCCCGTAACGTGATAAAACAAAACGAGCTGCCCTTCTCTGAACCTTCTCAATATCTTCCGTCAGTCCCACCTGGTGAGGGTCCCACAAGGGGCAACAGTACTCAAAGCGAGGACGCACAAGTGTGATGTAGGCAGTCTCTTTGGTGGAGCTGGTGCATCGTCTAAGCGTTCTGCCAATGAAACGTAACCTATGGTTCGCCTTCCCCATAATATTTTCTGTGTGTTCTCTCCAGTCAAAGTTGTTCGTAATTGTAACTCCTAGGTATTTGGTAGAATTTACGACCTTAAGGTTTGACTGATTTATCGCGTAATTGAAGTTCAGCGGATTTCTTTTAGTGGTCATGTGTATTACTTCACACTTTTCTTTATTTAGTGTCAATTGCCAATTCTCGCACCAAGTAGAAATTTTGTCTAAATCGCTTTGCAGTTGCTTTTGATCCTCTGTTGACTTCACTAACCGATAAACGACAGTATCATCCGCGAACAGTCTAAGGGAGCTATTCAGATTATCTCCTAAATCGTTTATAAACACGAGGAAGAGTAGGGGACCAATAACGCTTCCCTGTGGAACGCCAGATATCACTTGTTTTACTTGACGACTTACCGTCAATTACAACGAACTGTGTCCTTTCTGATAGGAAATCGTGAATCCAATCGCACAATTGGGGAGATATTCCATAAGCACGCAATTTCATTAGAAGCTGCTTGTGGGGTACAGTATCAAAAGCCTTCAATACAGTAGAGGTGGGAAAAATTCGCTATTGCGAGTAAAAATTCCCTTTAAGTATTACGACCACTGTAATTCGTCACCATAAAGGAGCAGAATGTAGCGAATCTGTGACGCTCCAACCTCTACAATCGCGAGACCGTCCGTCGGCCTCGACCCTATGCCTCAGGTGAAGTAAGACGCACTCTACTTCGTAACGCAAGATAATCTTTGCTACATCACTATCGATGAAGGAACCGTTAACGTAATGTCCATCTGTGCTTCTAGAAACACTTAAGTTTCTCCTTAATTTGCTAGACATATTTGGCCACAACTACTATGCCTCTTTACCGTAGACACAGACAAGTCTGTTCTCTCAATAAAAAGCATTCAGCTATTAGATCTACAATGTAACACACGGACGCTCGCACGGATGCCCGACAACGATCAAATGTCAATCCACTAAAACAGCAATATATCCAATGGGTATGTTGTAGAACTTTATTTTGTTGACTTATAAATAGACTTAGCCGACCGCGGTGACCGAGGGGACTGAGGCGCTCCAGTCACGTTCTGCACGGCCACTACGGTCGGGGGTCGAATCCCCCCCCCTCTGGCATGGATATTTGTGCCGTCCTTAGTCTTAGCTAGTTCATAAGTAGCTTGTAAGTTTAGGGACTGATGACCCCGTAGTTAAGTCCCATAAAAAAAGATTTAAATGTTTGAAAACGTTTATAAAAAAAATCGCACTAACGTGTTTTAAGGCCCACTTTAGATTTGTAGTTTTATAAGTTTTTGCGAACATTTTGGAGCAAAATAACAATCTAAATAATAAAAAATTAATTAATAAGACTGTCTGAAACCCTTTTAGGAAAAAACAATTATGTAGGGACGGGTTCCGAACCACCGACCTTTATCGTCATAGACCAACGCCTTGCCCAGTACGCTACAGTGATGGCCGTTGTTAACTGATGCTAGTATGGCATTTGTAGACACTAGATTATCATTTTTCGTACGAAGAAAGTTGTGTTTTCGTTAATTCTTCATTGCGCCATTGCTTTGAAATGATAACATGTGAGTTACAATAAGAAAATCATCAAATACGCAACGCAAGATGGCGTATGCCAGAGTGAGTTCTGGGCGAGGAATGTCACGTGATATCTCCGAACGGCTGGTTTTCGTTAATTCAGTGGAGGATATCAAATCGCCGTTATTTTTGCAAATATCTTTGAAACGCTACGAGGTGTAAAACAAAAACATAAGAGCAAAGTTTTAGATAATTTTCTCTTCTACCAATTAGGTTATTCAATTTTGGTGTCAGACGAATAGTTTAGGCGTTATTTTCATTTAAATTTCGAGCTGTCAAAAGACGATCGCAAAGGCCCACTTTTAGTGTTACTACCGTAACCTAAAGTGGGCCAATAAAAACCTTACTTCTATGCAGGTTCGACTGCCTATTGTGGGGTTGACATTCGCGGTGGTGCACACGCCACTCCATGAAGAAGCGCTAAGGCTCTCCACAGGACTTGAACCGCCTACGGCGCCTCCATTATCGTCAGTACTCTGCCTGCTCCGTACGCCGACCAGTGGCAAGATGAGGGCTCGGCTAGATAGGACGGCTTACCACAGCCGCGACAGTCAGTCAATGAGTCAGTACAGTGGAGAACTACAGTCAGTACCAGCAAGTTAAACAGAGAAGAGCCAGCAGTAGGATTTGCAGTAGGATTTTGGAACGTATACTTTGTTCGAACATTATGAACTACCTCGAAGAGAACGACCTATTAACCAATAGTCACCACGGATTCAGAAAGTATCGCTCTTGCGAAACACAGCTTGCCCTTTATTCACATGAAGTGATACGTTCCATCGACAAGGGATCTCAAATCGATTCCATGTTTCTGGATTTCTGGAAGGCTTTTGCAACTTTACCCCACAAGCGGCTTCTAATGAAATTGCGTGCTTATGGAATATCTCCCAATTGTGCGATTGGAGTAACGATTTCCTATCAGAAAGGACACAGTTCGTTGTAATTGACGGTTAAGTCATCGAGTAAACCAGAAGTGATATATGGCGTTCACCAGGGATGCGTTATAGGTTCCCTACTCTTCCTTGTGTTTATAAACGATTTAGGAGACAATCTGATTAGCTCCCTTAGACTGTTCGCGGATGATGCTGTCGTTTATCGGTTAGTGAAGTCAACTGAGGATCAAAAGCAACTGCAAAGCGATTTAGATAAAATTTCTACATGGTGCGAAAATTGGCAATTGACACTAAATATGAAAAGTGTGAAGTAATATACATGAGCACTAAAAGAAATTCGCTGAACTTCAATTACGCGATAAATCAGTCAGACCTTAAGGTCGTAAATTGTACCACATACCTAGGATCAATATTTTCTCGCAATAGCGAATTCATTTCAGCGTCACTGTATAAGGTATAGATGTTCTACCAAATGGTGACATATGAAAATCTGTGCCGGGCCGGGTCTCGAACCCGAGTTTCCCGCTTTTCGTGAGCGGTCGCCTTAACCACTAGGCTACCCGAACAAAACTCCAGGACCGGCCCAAACTTCCATGTCACCCTGACTGCACATATGAATCAACACCGTTCATCCCTATACCTTATACAGTGGCGCTAAAAGAAATTGGCTATGGCGAGAAAATATTGATAATATTATATCACTGTAATGCGTCACTATACAGTAATATAAATACCTAGGAGTTACAATTACGAACAACTTTGACTGAAGAGAAAACACAGAATATATTGTGAGGAAGGCGAACCAAAGGTTACGTTTAAGTGGCAAAACGCATCGAAGATGCACCAGCTCCACCAAAGAGACTGCCTACATCACACTTGTGGGTCCTCCTGGAGTACTGTTGCCCCTTGTGGAACCCTGACCAGGTGGGACTGACGGAGAATATTGAGAAGATTCAGAGAAGGGCAGCTCGTTTTATGTTACGGGGGGGGGGGGGGGGAAGGCGGGGAGCGTCACGGGAATGTTGCACGAATTAGGGTGGAAATCATTAAAAGAAAGACGTTATTCATTGCGGCGTGATCTGTTTGCGAAGTTTTAATCACCGACTCTTCCTTCTCAATGTGAAAATATTTTGCTAGCACCCACCTACTTAGGGAGACATGACCATCCCAATAAAATAAGAGAAATTAGATCGAAAATGGAACGATTTTGGTGTTCTTTCTTCCCGCGCGCTATTAGAGAATAGAACGGTAGAGAAAAGTTATGAAAGTGGTTCAAAATGTTCAAATGTTGTATAGCATATGGGACTTAACTACGGGGTCATCAGTCCCTAAACTTACAAACTACTTATGAACTGACTAATACTAAGGACGTCACATATATCCATGCCCGAGGGGGGATTCAAAACCCCGACCGTAGTGGCCGTGCAGACCGTGACTGGAGCGCCTCAGTCTCCTCGGCCACCGCGGCCGGCTGAAAGTGGTTAATGAACCCTTTGCCAGGCGCTTAAATGTGATTTTCAGAGTATCTATGTAGATACAGATACTACGTGATACCTTGCAGAACTTTGTACTATGTAGTAGAGAGAAGTGTACCACATCGCGTAAAAGCTGATTATTCTTTCTTTTGTAATACCCTTCATTGGGGCGCGCACTCTACCCTAGTGTGACGGTAATTTACCGCATCGCTGTTCTTGCATATTATTTGCTCAATTAATGGTCTAAAATTACCTAAACTGCTATTTTCTTTTTAAAACACAGTTATATATAAAATGGGGATCTCAAAGCAAAAGAAGGAAAAAAACTTGGACAAGAGGATAATATTCATTGTAACTTAAGCAAAATGCATAAAAACTGTGGCACACAAAGTTTAAAAATTACAAACAATGAAAGAAAAAATTCAGTCCTCATCTGAGTCATTCACATTAGTAAGACAATTATTACAAGTAGAAACCGAGTGCTTTTGGCAAACGCTGTTGTTACTTAGAGTTGCACCTAAGTCGAGTTATATTGTTTTTTCTTGAACCACAAATGTAGCAAAAGGGTCATTTCTTTGGAGTCACCTCAGACAGATTTCTTCTTTCTTCTTCACGGTAGGCACCAAGAAAGATGCTCAAATCTTTAGGGAGCGATGGGATTTTCGCTCGTTCTCTCAAATTGTCATCTGCACACAAAGGATTCCAAGGGCTTGTTCATCTCGTAAATTCGCATGGAATTTATTCCAGCAATATCTAAATATCTGAAGAAAACCGTCAGTGGCCATCTTTTAGTTCTTCTAGGAGTTGAAAACCTTGAGCACATTAGGTCAACTGTGTCCACACTGCCCTTCGTACCATTGTAATCGATAATTTGAACTGACTTACCAGTGTTATCATCCAGTATAAGCTTGGAGAAGGCTCCTTATTGATAATGGTAAGAACCTTCTTAGGTAAAGTCTAATAAACATTATGTCAAATTATTTACAAATGATACATTTCGCTGCAATGGAGCGTGAGAAAAAAATCGCACTGACGTGTTTTATGGCCCACTTTAAATTTGTATTTTTATAATAAGTTAATACATAAACACTGTTGAAAATCAGAGCTGCTAAAAATTCAACCACATTTTGGCCATACCCTGCGGCACGCCTACGTCTTGCTGCTAGGGTTTCTTAGTGGCTCCTCCAAATTGTTTGCCTAAAGGCCGTTCATTTTAGATTGAAAGTTTCAACCAACAATGCTGTGTTGAAAAACGTGACTGACCCCCGCCTCAGCATAAGCAGTCGCATTGTTTCCTTCCGCTCTTCTGCTACTTGTAATTTACTCCGTGTTGTCGTTTCCTGACATTTACCATTCGTTACTACTTTTCCATCCTATTTCTCGAAAAAAATTATATGTCGAGGTAAACTCTTGGGATCAGTGAAGCTCTTCCGGTTCTACTTCTTTCACCCCGTAAGGCTTAAGGCGTAAGTCTTCAAAATGGAGTGAGTCTGTCGACATGCAGACTTGATGCATCTCATGTAATGGGCACTGAAGTCCTACTGACAAGAAATTGTTATACATTTAATACACGAAAAATATTTAAGTGACTTTAATCTGGATATCTCAACTTATTGCTATGAATGCACTGCAGGATCATAATTATGTCACAAATTATTAACTTCGCAGCCTAACACGTTTTCTTAGTTGAAATTATCTTAAATATATTGCCGCTAATCTTCCAACGGACCGCGTGGCGCAGTGGTTAGCATCGCAGATCGCTATGCTTGCGGTCCCCATTTCGAATCCCCTCACGGGCAGAAAAATTTTATGAATTTGTATTTACTATTTCTAGAATGTTCTACATGTTTCTTATGTTTGATGAACTTGTAAGTTCCAGAAAATTTTTTTGTTTATAAATCATGGAGCACTCCTAGCAGGATTCAATATGTACTGAGTGTACGCTTGTTAGCAACAGACGTGTTCTACGGCTAAAGAGTTGCGTTCTGTTAACGACCAGCCTTCGAATTACGCATATTCCAACGAGACACTTTCTGGTGGAGGCGCCGGGTATCCTCTAATACATCTGCATCATCGTGGCTCCGATTAGGCAGCGTAAAAGCCGTCGCCTACACAGATAGGAACCGGAATACTAGGGTATACTGACTACCTCCGTCCGAAGATCCGTGTCATCAAAAGACCCATGGATGCAAAAACAACGGTAAACCAGCTGCACACCAGACACCTATCGGTGTTCTCGGAAGACGCTGGACAGTACACAAATGACTGGAAGGATTCGATCGAGTCGCCAAGTATAATAGGAATCACATTACGTGCTTTGCAAACGTACATTTCTACCTGGTTGGGACTGCCCAGCAGTGGTTAGAAAATGAGGACAAGCTCGATAGCTGGGAAAAAATTTCGGAAAGAAATTAAGACGTTTGGAGACCACCAGCGGGAACTCCGTTTATCAGAAGAGCACTTGAAGAACAGGGCACAGAGACATTATGAGTCCTATATACACAGTGTTTTGGCCCTATGTCACGTAGTTAACCCGGATATAACGGAGGCCGATAAAGTTTCACACCTGACGAAGGGCATTGCGGAAGACATGTATTAAGCTCTTGTTAAAAGACGTTTCGACGACAAGAGTTTATCCAAGGTGCCAGAAAATTGAAGAGATGCAACAGAGGAGGGTTGGACGAAAGAAGTAGGACAGACTCCCAAATGTTGTCCCTAAGACCATTGTGGAAGACCAGCATTACTTTGCTTCTCTCATAGGACAAACTGTGGGAGAAGAATTACAACAGTTTATGGCAACTGGGACTGTTGGACCAAGCGAGCACCAGATTATAGCCATGGATGTCAGTCCTGAGTCCTGTATGTCATGACCGAGCCGACTCTGCTGAGGAAGAGGTATTACAAACATTAGCACCTGTCACCGCGCCGCGACGGAGCGGCCGAGCGCATTGAGGCGCTATGCTGCGATGCTCGAGGCTGTTCCCCGTCGGGGGTTCGAATTCCTCCTCGGGCATGGATGTTTGTACTGTCTTTAGTATAAGGTAGTTCATAAGTAGTTTGTAAGTTTAGGGACTGACGATACCGCAGTTAAGTCCCATAAGCTAAGCAAGCATTTGGACTTGTCAGTCCCGCCAGACGCACCCGACGTGAAGAATGGCATCGCTATACTATGAATTACGCCGCAGAAGCCAAACGGCAGCTTAGTAATCGACCGATGCGACAACAACCCTCTCCTCCAGCAACTGTGAAGCCTCGCAGGAGTACAGATATCTGGATGGCAGAAGACAACTCGCCATTGTGTTTTCATTGTGGCCTTCCCGGACATGCCGTACGATACTGTAGGGAGAGAAGACGAGAATTTCACAATAATTATGCTGTAAAACGCCAACCATCGGAGCAGTCCTTTCAACAGCAGTCAAATGAAGACGATTGCTGTCGACCTATGCGACGAAGGCCGTCAACGTATTATGGACGTGGTCGCTCTCCAACATGCCGCCACACTTCGCCGTCGCCTTACAGAGATACAAGCCGCTCGCCTAGCTGCCGCGTTCAGGAAAACTAGGGGAGGCGACCTTCTACGGAGGTGAGACCGTCGCAGATGAAAATCCTCCATGGACGACAGTCGCTAAGATTTCGGGAAATCTCATTGACGTCACCATTGAAGACCAACCTGTCCGGTTACTAGTTGATTCAGGAGCTTCCTTCTCTGTATTGTCGAATGACTACCGCCGCAAAATAAAGAAGATAATTTTCTGTGATACAAGAGCAAAGGTGCTGAAGGTCGCAAATGGAAAATACGTCCGGCTGGCAGGAACATGTGTCGCAACAATAACTTTCAACAACAGGACGCAGCCTTTTGAATTCGTCGTTTTAACAGAATGTATCCATAACGCGAACTTCGGATGGGACTTCCTTTAGGCATGCCAGGCTGTCATTGATTGTGGAAGATCTGACCTACAAGTCGAGGAAGCCGTTCCGACGATTACAAGTAACATGTACGTCCATGGGAGGTTGTTTGCTGTCGAGAATGTTGCGATCCCGCCGTTTAACAATGAGAAGAGTTCCTAGTCAGCAGCCGAGATGACTAGTTCAACAGTGAAGTGCTTGTCGATCTCAAAGAGCTAATCAGTATAATAACAAAGGAAATCTACGGACCAGCGGCTATCTTAAGCATTACAGGTAGTAGAAGAGAACTTTATATCACTAATTTTCACGAGCAATCGCAACCCATTCACAAAGGAACGTGTATTGAAACACCTGAACCAGTCCAGGACGGTGAACTCAATATCATCGACGAAGTCTCATGCTCTGATGTTACTGCCGACAACGCACTAGAGGAAAATACTATGGCATTGCATATAGGGCCTGGTCTGACGCAGGTGTATTCCAGCCCATGCAGGAGAAGAGCCAGCTGAAACAGCTCACGATAAAACGCCGTATCAATACTGGGGATCATCCACCAATTAGCGAGCGTTCGTACAGTGTGTCGCTAGCTGAAAGACGGATAATTCGGGCAGAAGTGGAAAAGATGTTGCACGATGACATTATTGAACTCTCAGAGAGTCCCTGGTCGTCTCCGATGGTCCTCGTGAAGAATAAGGATGGTACGTGGCGTTTCTGTGTCGACTATCGGCGGCTGAACAAAATCACAAAGAAAGATGTCTACACATTTCCGTGCATTGAGAACACTTTAGACTGCTTGAAAGGAGCTACATACTTCTCAAGCATGGACATGCAGACAGGCTACTGGCAAATTGAGATTGACAAATCTGACAGAGAATACTGCTTTTATTACACCTGACGGCCTCTAAGAATTCAAAGTCATGCCGTTGGGACTATGTAACGGCCCGGCCACATTCGAACGTATGATGGATAATTTGCTTCTACATCTTAAATGGACGACATGTCTTTGTTATCTAGTTGACATTGTCGTTTTCTCAAGGACATTTTCGGAACATCTAAGCCACTTGTCAAATATGTTGAAGTGTGTTCAGACAGCAGAACTCCATCTCAATCCAAAAAAGTGCCTCTTCGTCGCCAAAGAGAGAAAAATCATGGGACACCTAGTGAACGGAGATGTGCGTCCTGATCCAGATGAAGTAAGGGCAGTCACAGATTTTCCAACTCCTCAACACATCCATGATGTGAGAAGTTCACTCAGGCTGTGCTCATGATACAGTCGCCACATTAAAGGTTTTTGTAACAAGTCCCGTCCATTGTGAGAACTTCTGCAGTGAGACGCCACGTTTTACTGGGATGAGACGGAAGAAAGAGATTACCGGGCACTTAAGGAGGCTCTAACTTCCAGGCCAGTTCTCGCCTTATACGACGAGAATGCGAAAGCCGAACTTCTCACAGACGCTAGCGGTTATGTGATGGGTGCAGTGCTTGTCGAATTCAGGAAGGTGCTGAAAAAGTGATAGCCTATGCATCAAGAGTTCTCTCAAAGTCTGAGATAAACTACTCTGCAGTCTAAAAGGAATGCCTCGCTGTTATCTGGATGATCAACAAGTTCCGACCGTATTTATTCGGTAAACCATTCGCCGTCGTGACAGACTACCATTCTTTATGTTGGCTGACCAGTTTGAAAGATCGATCAGGTCGACTAGTAAGATGGGCACTAAGACTCCAAGAGTACGATGTCAGAGTGGTATTCAAGAACGGGCGCAAAGACAAGGATGCCGACTGCCTTTCGAGGAATCCATTAGTGGAAGACAACAGCATGAATGAAATTTCAGCCTTCACTGAATTAGGTGACGTTACAGCTGAATAGAGGGAGTATCCAGGATTATTACAAATAATAGAGGCCTTGAAGAAAGGAGAACCGATGAAAGGCGAGTTTCAACTTAGAAACTGGACATTGTATAACAGCACTGGGCCCCAAATGGCTACTTGTTGTTCCAGCTCTTCTCCGGCCAGCTAATAACAAGTATTTCCACGATTCTCCAATATCCGGTCATCTGGGATTCCTGAAGACCCTAGACAGAATCAGACGCAGGTATTACTGGCAAGGTCTCCACCGATCTGTCAAGCACTATGTGACTCACTGTAAGGAGTGCCAGAGACTGAAGCATGTGCAGCAGTTACCTCCAGGTCATCTGATACCACTTACACCTGTAGTACCTCCATTCTACCGAATTGAAATCGACCTTTCAGATAGGTTCACGAAGTCGACAAGCGGTAACCGATGGATAAGAGTCTGCACTATTTCACCCGATACGCTGTCACCAAACATGTGCCGGCTGCAGAAGCTCCAGAGATAGCAAAATTCCTAGTATAAGACATTATATTGAAGCATGGTGCACCATGTGTAATGATATCTGACCGAGGAAAAGTATTCATGTTATAACTAGTATCAGAGGTAACGTCACCTTCCAACATTGTCCACAGAATGACAACTGCCCACCATCCTTAGAGAAATGCTCTTACAGAACGTTTTAACAAGACGTTAGAAGATATCGATGTTGAGCACAAGGATTGGGTACACTACCGCCAGTTGTGACATTTGCTTATAATACAGCAAGGCAAGACACCACAGGCTTTACGCCGTTTTTCCTGCTGCACGGTCGTGAATCTGAGACAATGTATACGCTGTTTCCGTTCCAATCGGCCGACACTCAGGATGACTATATGAAACACATCACCTAGATGGAAATAAAATGCAGCGTGCCAAATTTCTTTTGATAAACTCTAAAGTAATATTGGTACATATTTTCAAAGTCCCTTTTCAAAATGTTCAAATGTTTGTTAAGCTTAAGGGACGTAACTGCGGGGTCATCAGTCCCTAAACTTACAAACTACTTATGAACTAGCTTACACTAAGGACGGCACAAATATCCATGCCCGAGGGGGGATTCGAACCCCCGACCGTAGTCGTCGTGCAGACCGTGACTGGCGCACCTCAGTCTCCTCGACCACCGCGGCCGGCTGGCTTCCACAATGCGAAGCTCATTGTGTCCCACACCAAGTTCAAGGTACTGTAAAATTACATTATTTCCTCTCCACTGCAGGCTACACAATTTATAGACTCGTGTAGAAATAGTTTCCGACTTCGCTTCCGGTATTGCTTCAGTTTAATAAGTCAATTAGTGATCTTACTAAATACTATGAGGATCAAGTGCAAGTCGCTGCTGCTCTTTACAAGGTTTTTCCTTTGTGGAAAAATCCAAATGATACATACCATCAGTGGGTTACGGAAGCTCAGGGCTTAACACAACAGTGCAAGTTTCAGTGTGCTTGTGGAGAGTATTACGCAGAGGCTATGAACTATGATACAATTACATACCATGTGACAGACCATAGCATTCACTGACACATTCTCAGATATGCAGATTCGACTTTGCAAAACGTGTTACAAATCATAGAACATGAGGATTTGTATGACAGTACCGCGGAAAACTTTGAGGCAGTGCCAATTTGATGTTGTTGTTTATCACTGACCGTGACACGGCAAAGTGAGCTGCCGGCGCTCTATACCAACACCAAGGCCTCACAATAGCCCGCGTCACGAAACACCCATCAGGTCACAATCGCTAGCTGACTGGCTGGCCACTACGAAACAGTTTGCCGGGCTCAGGTGGTCAGCCAGTTAAGCTGCGGTCGCGGCCTGGTCGGTGTGACGTGGCATGGACTGTTGTGAGGCCTTGTATCTAGGTCAGAAGAAGACAACTTCATAGTATGACATGTTAGATGGGAAAGCGAGGCATACGAGAAAGACAGGCCCTGGCGGGCTCATCATGCGATGCAAGCATAGCAGTTCTGAGCCGGCCAGCCGGCTACGTGGTTGGCCGGGCGCTGGGGCATGGCCCACCGCCTCACAGCGCCCGGCCAACTAGCTGGCCAGCCGGCTCAGGACTGCTATGATTACGTCGCATGACATGCGCGCCGGGGCCTGTCTTTCTCGTAGGCCTCGTGGGAGAGCAAACCTGTCAGTCTGTGTGACGTCAGGCGAGAGCTGTGTCCGCGATGTTGCCTAGATAAACAGGGCTGTGAGCATGGAGCTGGAGTGCTCAGAGCACTCTTGACGTCATGGCGATTACAAGCAAAACGGAGCAATCGGTTTTTCATTCTGTGTGGGAAAATCTGTTTATTTTTGTGGTGAAGGTGAAGGTACAAAGTGTATAACAGAGAAGCACGAAGTATTAAAAAAAGTAATTTCCAGCGTCATTATTCCCTGTGCCACAGATATAAGTATGGCAAATATGAAGGAGAAGAACAAGAGGCCTTAATGTCTGAATTAAAGGTACGTGCTGATGTGAACGACTGTCAGAGTAGCGAAGCGTTTGTCCGTCTGAGCTACAGAATAGATAAACATATAGTCAAGTCAGACCATTTACTGAGAGTGAATTTGCGTAAGAAGTGATTTTAATGGCCGCTGAAGAAATGTCCACATTTGGTAGAAGAGTTTGAAAAAATGTTTGTCTCCGAAAACTGTTATGCGACGTATTCAGACATGGCTGCAGATGTGCAACAGGTATTGGGTATTATGGCACGTAAGTTTAGATATCATTCATTATCGGTCGATGAGAGTATTGACATATCGGATACTGCAGAGTTCGCTATTTTTATTCGGAACGTCGATGATAAACTGAATCTAGCAGAGGAATTTTTACATTTGATCCCCCTCAAGTGCACTATCACTGGGTTGGACATTTTCAATGACCTTAAGAAAGCTGTTGAAAACGTTGGCCCGAAATGGAAGAAGCTTGTTTCTGTCTCAACAGATGGGGCTTCGTCTGTGGTAGCAGTTAAGGTGGCATTAATAGCACTGCATAGTTCATCAAGAAAATCTAAAAGAAAAATAGGAATGTTATGAATATGGTGGTACAAGTCACAAATTTCATCCGAACACGAGGCCTGAGACAGACAATTTAAACGTTTTCTCGAAGAATGGGGTACTCAGTATGGTGATCATCTTATTTTTGGAATGTGCGCTGGTTGAACAGGGGTAAGGTGCTAGATCTATTATTTAAGAAATGAAAAAAAAAGTTCAAATGTTTGTAAGCTACAAACTGATGACCACGCAGTTTGGTCCGAAAGATTTACAAACTACTTAAACTAAGGTAAACTAACCTAAGGACAACACACACAAACACACACACACACACACACACACACACACACACACACACACACACACACACACACACACACACACACACACACGTGCCCCAGGGAGGACTGGAACCTCCAACGGCGAGCAACCGCGCGCTTCGCAGCGAGGCGCCTTAGACCGCTTTTTTTTTTTTTTTTCCGGGTCTTCTTCCTCCCCTTCAACCCGTCCTTCCGCTCGCCAACATCGCCTTCATCGGTGTCGGCTTCATCTGCCTTTAATGAAGAAAAGTGGCTGCTGTCGGATACTTAAAAAAAAGTCTTCCCATGTGTGCTTCTTTGACAGCAGAGAAAAAGAAAGTGCAGAAATCGACGTATTTCCGTCTTGAAAATAATTGGATTTCTGAAAATAAACATATAAATGAACGTTGACTGGCATTTTAGCAAGTTTCACTTCACTTCAGCTCAGTGGTTGGCCTTCGGAGTTCGTCTTCTCGAAATTTGTGGTGCGTTTTCGTATCTGATTCAATTTTAATTTCGTATCCTGTGTCTTCTCAGTTAGCGGGTAGTAGTACCACATATTGTCTTCTCGTAACTCGGAAGAGTGTCACGGCCAAAGTTTCCCTGGCTGTGGAATTAAACAAAATTTACATTGTTTCTTATTTATTACTTTTTGTCTTCGTGGGATTATCTGCTGGTCATTCTACATAAAGTCAAATTCTATTTCAACTAAATGTAATTTCTGATTCTCCAAAGTGAAACGTTAATCGTACGTTAGTACATTAGTTGTTCAATGATATTTTTGGTTAAAAAATGTGCACAAGTTTTACCATAATTCTGGATTGCCTGTAGTTTTTGATGCTGTATCATTAGGTACTTTGCGAGAGTGAAGGTCGGGGTGAGAGTTTAAAACAGGGAAAGTTTAATTTTTAAAACTCACAACAACCAACTGCGAACCAAATTCCTAAACATACAACAACACTGGATCTGTGATTGCTACTGTTTGACTCGTTTTCTAGGGGATGATATCACCGTTCGCAGCTTTCCTTCCCTGCATATGATTAACAAAAAAAAAAAAAAAAAAAAAAATCACAATAAAGTCAAGTTCATGAGAGAAAATGGTGTACTAACTACTATTTTTGAAAACACGTAAAAGTTCACCTTATGTTGTTCATTTCACAATATTAGAACCCTGTGGCTAATACGTCTGTACGTCGACACATTTCTCAAATAAAGTTATAGCTCGTGAGCCCCCAGACAAAAATGAATATTTGTCGCAAATTGTTTTCACACCATGTGGATGTCTCAAACACCATTTATGTTCGTGCCTAAGCGACGACACGTGTTACATTAACAAATCGGTCACTTTAATTCAATGCGATGCACACCTTGTTCCACAGGCTAAATATTCACAACACACAGTAGCACTCGATTCAACTTGGTGCAGTCTACGACTAGCAACCACACGTGGCGATTGCCACACAGAAATCTAAAGTCTTCACCTGGACATCCACATGCCGACTGCTGCAGAGCGACGCCGCCCGGCCAGCTACCCCACTTGCTCCCGACTCGTCACTTCCTGCCCTCGCACGCGCATGCCAAAAGCTCAACCGCCGGGTTTTTTCCCCTACGTCATCAACTTCCCCATGTGAGCTGTTGTAACTGATTTGCCAATGTACAGCGCTCAGCCAATACATTTCTAAAACTTTACTTAAAATCAAAATAATTACACTAGACATTAAATAAATGTCTTCTTATGTTCTTATATTGATATAAACATCCTTTGTACTATTTATCACAATCGTGCAATTTCTTATATCACATATAAGTGATTTAACTGAATATTTCAAGATAAAATACACAGGATTAATTGAAAATAAAATGAGAAATAGTTAATATATCACGTTTATAAACAAACATTGCCATGCTAGTTGTGTAACTGTCTTGTATTTATTGGTAATTTATTACTTTTCATTGTCAATTAAACATATTACGTCAGATGACTATAGCAGCTAATGTATTATTTATTTGTCAACAGGCTATTTTGTAATGAGGGCCATAAAGGTTCCTGACTGCATCGTATTAATTCAAATGCAAGTAGTATTAGAATATTTTATTTCACGCTTTGCACTGCACTGCACTGCACCTGGCACTCTCCATTGTCCCTCTCTACTCTCACCGGAAACGAAGCCTGGAAATTCCTAAGCTGGAACAAGCCACCAACGTTGGCCTGCTCGCTGGCCTCCCGTCAGCTACAAGCTGCCAACAACTTGCCAACAACTGCATAACTACCTTCCAAACCTGTCTCACTTTCTCGCACACAAATCTATGTTCCTCTGTATCTTCTAGAATGCATGTGTTAGACAGAGGGGAGTCGGCTAAATGTATGGAGTAACGCTTCGAATTGGTCGCAATTTTTCCATTCACAGCGGTGTACCAAGCCGATCGCACGACAGACGGCAAATTGCGGGAGTGGATATTATCCCAAATCACACGCCAGTTGTGATCCCTATATTTATCTTCTATATTATTCTTAGACTTTGTTTCTATCAAGGTATTATAGATATTCTTTGCAATTGTTATTTCCTTTGTGGCTATCCTTCTTCGAACGTAGCTATATTCCAATAAGAAATTCCGCACATGGTGCAGTGCAGGCGGTATTTGGTGAACATCAACTGGGGGGTTTAGGTCCGGTGGTGAGATTTCGTTCAGCAGATGGGCAATTAAACTGTTCGGCGATGTTTTCCACAGCTTGTATGTACTACTTATGTACAGCGCTTGTGCCTTTGTGTGGACGTTTGTGAGATTTAACCCACCGTTTCGTATCGGAAGCGTTAAGGTATCTTATTTTACTTTAAAGATGCTTCCTCTGCTCACGAAATGACCTAGTGCTGACAACATCCTTTGTGCGATGCCGCTTGGAATGGGCAACACTTTTGCAACATAGTTGATTTTTGATGTGATGTAGGTGTTAACTAGTTGTACTTTCTGTAACGTATTTAACTGCCTCATGTTGTGAAGTTGAACACATGCTCTGAGTTTATTAAGTAACTCTCTGTAGTTGACTGCGATGGTGTTCTGCAACTTCTTCCGGAACTGTATTCCTAAACATCTCATGCCAGTTACTTCTCTCAGTCGCGCGTGGTGTTGCATATTAATCCGCGTCCAATATTCATAATACCAGATTTGTCCCAGTTAAGTTTGGCTCCAGATGCAGCCTCATATCTCTCAATAGTGAGTAGCGAGGAGTCTACTTCTTGCGTATTGACAACTAGAAATCCTACGTCGTCTGCGTATGCTCGACAAACGATCTTCTGTCCGTTTATAACCAGGCCTTGCAGCTGCTGCGTTAGCTTGGCGAGCAGTGGTTCGATGGCGATGGCGAATAAAGCTGCCGACATCGGATATCCCTGTCTCACTGAACTGGCAATATGAATGGCTTCACCGAGCTGACCATTAATTAAAATTCGTGAAGTACTATTGTGGAACAAATTTTGCAAAATACTGACGAACCGGTGCGGAAAGCCCATTTCCTGCATAATGTGGAAGAGGAAACGATGACTCACTCTATCGAAGGCTTTTTCAAAATCTAACGTTATATGCCACATTTTAATTTACAGGTCTCGGCGATTGCTATGGTATCTCTATAGTCTGTGAGCGTTTCGTAAATTGACCTGTCTCTCCAGACACTTGTTTGGTAGGGTCCCGTGATCGAACTCATGATCGATTTTAGGCGATGGCTGAGGACGCGGGCGAAAATTTTGAAATCCCCATTCAGTAATGTAATCGGTCTCAATGCCATGAGCGTATTGCTGCACGGTTTCTTTGGCAGTAAGACAACAATCCCACGGCGAAATTCTGGTGGAATGACGGTGTTAGGATCCAATAATTCGTTACATATAGCTAGTAGTTTCGTCTTCATTTGCGGCCAAAACGTTTGATAGACCTCTGCCGGTAATCCGTCGCTCCCAGGCGATTTGTTCCTCGGGCCCTGCATGACGACATCTAACTCGTCTTCCGTCAGCTCAGCTGTCAGTTGAGTTGCTTCCACTGTACTGAGGCGTCGTAACGAATGTGCTGTAAAATCCGCGAAAGCGTTCTCGTCAACTGGTTTGTTTGACAGTAAATCGGAATAATACTGTTGTACAACCGCCTTTATGTGACTTTGTTTGGTCACAGTCTCACCGGTGCTGGTTTTAATTTCTGTTAAAATTTTTCTATTGCCTCGTTTAGTTTCTCGTATCATGTGAAACATTGCAGCCTCTTCATCCTGTACCGAATTCGGAACTTTCGCTCGGATTTTGAAACCTTCTAGCTGTTTCCGTTACAGGTGAGAGAATTTTCGCCTGTATTTTTTTTTTTTTTTTATCTTCGAAAAATTTGTTACCACTGTGACATCCAGTTTATACAGATCCCGGAGACACTGGAAATAGAATTCCGAGGTTCGTTTGTACCACATGTTTTTCTCACGGGAATAACACATTAATGCTCTCCTTAATTGAGGTTTGGCACATTTGAGCCACCAATCGATTGCAGATTTAAATTTGTGAAATTTAAGCTCACATGCTTGCCAAGTTGTTAGAAACGCCTCACGACATTCAAAATTTTGCAAATGCGCGGTGTTGAATTTCCACAGGCCAAGACCTCGATATGTATCTTGTTTTGACATGTTAATGGTACGCTGCATGGTCAGAGAAACTGGTGGGCCATATTTCGGATTGTAACAGTTGAGCTGTTAAATTCTGTGAGACATAGATTCTGTCAAGCCTGCTAGCGGAATGGCTGGTGATGTGTGTCTTGCACGGCGAAGCGACCGGCTTTAAAGTCAAAGTGTCAATTAATCTGAGGTCTTGCACGATCTTCCCAAGTTCCACACAAGAATTAAAATTTGGGATTTGATCCCTTTGATTTAGGACACAGTTAAAATCACCGGCAAAAATGATTTCGCTAAAAGTCGATGTAAACAGGGGAAGCACGTGATGTCTAAAAAAATTCCGCCCTGCGTTGCCTGTTACCTGATCCGAATGGAGCGTAAACATTGATCATCCTGATGTTGTTATAGGTGGCCGCGATCCCTCTGCCGGACACAAGTCTTTCCACATTGTTTACGATTATTCCCTCTTTAAGCAGCATTGCAGTTCCAAGGTCATCTCCGTAGCCAGCGTTGGTTAAGGCGTTATATCCGGCTATTTGATCTAATTCGATGTCCGACACTTCTTGCAGCATAGCAACATCAATGTCAGCAGCGTACAAAAAGTCTTGTAAACTTTTCAGCTTTAAGGAACTGCGGATCTTACTGAGAATTAGCGTAACAATTTTGTACGCTTGCAAGCTGTTCATATCTTAGTGGGAGTGGAAAGATGACACATTAATTGTTATTATCCTGATGGGACGGTGAGACGCTGTCGTTTTCTACTGTTTGGGTGGCTATGGCAACGCTAGAAATTGGTCTGTTATATCCCAATGTGGAAGTTGAGGCACTCGGGTGCTCTGTAACGTCCCTCATTTCTATATCCGTGTCGTCTTTCTCTACATCGTCCGCCCACTCTTTTGTAAAAGTAGTACCTACGTCCTCAGTAACTTGAAGGCACGTATCTTGCGGCGCATTCTATGTTGACGCGTTCTGATTAGTCGTTTCAGAGGGAGATCCCTACAGCGTACCCTGATTTGGGTTTTTGTTTTGTCCACGCAGAGATGGGGCAGCATCTTCTAAGTCCCCTTCTTTTAATTTTTGCGCTATTACTTTCGCCTTTCCCCGTTAAGTAGGCGCTGTTTGTTCCGCCCCCTGATGTGCCAATCTTCGTTTTTTAGTTTTCTTTGGGGAAGTTACAAGCTTCCTAGGGTGTTATTTGCGGACGGAGAAGTTATTACTGCTTCCTCCCACAAGTCCCCTAAAACCTCCGCATCCTTGCGGATGCTGTTGCGTAGCAGTGTGCATTTGTACCACCCTACAGTACGCACGAGATGCCGTAGTTGCTTTCCAAAACGTTATGGAAAGCATAGAGTTCTGACTAACCTGTTGTCTTCTATAGTTGTGTCCCCAGCGCAGAAGACAGCACACAGGTCGTTGGTTCTTCTACAGCATACAAGTGAGGCTAAAGTTCTTTATGATGAAAGCATAATAAATGACTCGCGAGATTTTTGTTAGGGATGCCATTTATTAAGTAAATAATAAAAAAATGAGCAACTATTGTTAATATGATACGGCCTATGCTGCCCATAGTTCATGTTCAGACCTCGACTGTTATCGCTATTACAAAAATCTTAACTCATGACCGGAGCGGTCCGGCACGTATAGTCGTCAGCTCGAGACTGAGACTGAAACTGCGGCGCGTTGCGAGAGGGCACCTGACACTCTATTTCGCGCCAAAACAGGGCCGTCGCGCGCCTTCTGCAAAATCGCTCTTCTCTTGTTACAATAAGAGAACGCACCTTAAACTTTTTAAACTGTCCAAATCTAGCCTGTCCTTGAGAGATATTTATAATAAATTCTCAGCTCTGAATAATTAATATTTAGTTTATAATAAACAAAAGTAATTTCAAAAGAAATCACGTGACGTGAAATGCAGCAGCCAATGCGAGGAGAGCACCAGTAACGTAGGCGGGCTTACCCACGGGAACCAGCACCTACTGCGCCATATCTACTGCTCTTCACCCCACATTTCAACATATGCTGCACATCTGTCTTTCTTTCGCATTTAAGACACGTACAATGTTAGCAAAGAAACGGCCAACGTCCAGAAATATGAAGTGGCCACAGGCCAGGAATATCACAAAGTACCGGCCATTTTCGATACTGCAACGGTTGACACGGATTCGTTGACGGGGTCAGAATTGATAGCATCTACCATAGGCGTATCAGTTACCTCCACAGAACGTACACCTCGTTCAGACACGACATCCGCGGCGTCTTCTGTGTTGTGAATTTGGGGAGCCACCGCTTCTGAGACGACCTGCGCTTCGGTTCGGTGTTCTGTAATTTCCTGACGCGGACTTGGAGTAGTATGAATAATGGCATTGCCTGTCTCCTTAAAAACGTCCCTACTTGTCTCTGAAGCTGCGCCACCACTGGCCTGCAATGACGCCTCGCCGCGCGCCACCGCAACGTATGACGTCGGCAGTGTCGTCATCTTGGGGGTGCCGCAGTTTGACCGGCAGGCAGCTGCGCAACTCGCCTCTGTACGCATTCCGCCCGCACGTGGCCTGTAGAGCCGCATCTACCGCATGTCTTGGGTTGTCCATCATATATAACAATTGCACGGTATCCACAGATAGTGATATACGAGGGAATGTGTTTCCTTAGGTCTACTTTCAGTTGCCGAACACCGTTCAGCACCGGAAACTTGTGAGCAGCCGACCAACGTTCGGCAATATTGCTTATCACGTTACCATAAGGCAAAACTGCTGCATCCATTTCATTGGCAGGTATTTCGAACGGCAACTCAAAGATCCTAATCGTTAGAATGCCAAGACCGGCGTAATTGTGACGTTACCATCACTGTGTTTGAATTTAAGAGTTCCTCCAACGGATTCAAAAACATTTTCACAAAAATCAGCATTTCTCAATTTTAGATACGCGACGCTAGGAACGATCGACAAATGTATTCCAATTATGTCGTCAAGTCCTATTATTTCACGTTCCACGAAATCTTCCACTTCGAAAGAGGTAGGTCGTGCAAAGGAATTGTCGAAAGTTAATTTCAATGTGTCTTTTCGCATGGGCTGAGCCATGGGATAAGCCATTATGGGTTCTCGATAATCATTCTGCACACGCTAAATGGCAGGTAAACACCGCTGTGAGCTAGCGACTTACCCCTCGCGAGGAAACAAGCCTTCCCGCAGCGCAGCGCAACAGGTCCGCACTGCACGGCCGCTGCAGGCCAACTGTGACCGCTCGGCTACTGCGCCGCGGCTTTAAGAAATGAAATAGCATTATTCATCATTAGTCACAATCAGCCCGTTCCTTAGTTCCAAGAAGAAATCTCGATTTGTGACCTAGCATTCTTTGCTGATTTAACAGACCAACTATTTAAATACCTCACTCCAAGGAAAGGCCTCCTCGTAACAGATATGTACTACAGAATTAAAGCCTTTAGAATGGCACTGAATCTGTGGATGACTCAACTGCAGGCTGGAAATACTGCGCATTTTTCGAAACTGTGCGTGATCGTGATCTTACTCTCTCTGAAGAATATATGCAAATTCTGGAATCTGTTCGTAACCAGTTTGAGCCCAGGTTTGAAAATTTTGAAATATCTCTACTATGTTTCAGCTCTTTGCAACGTCGCTTTCAGTGGATGTTAACAATGTTCCTACCAGGTTTGAAATGGAACTGTTAAATTTACCGTGTTACGATTTATTGAAGGACAAATATAAACACAACGAAGGCTTAGATTTTTATTTGAATGTTCCTCAAAACAGATTTCCGAGGATATATGCCCTTGCTTCACGGAAACTATGCCGGCCGCGGTGGCCGAGGGGACTGCGGCGCTTCAGTCACGGTCTGCACGGCCACTACGGTAGGGGGTTCGAATCCCCCCTCGGGCATGGATATTTGTGCCGTCCTTAGTGTTAGCTAGTTCATAAGTAGTTTGTAAGTTTAGGGACTGATGACCCCGTAGTTAAGTCCCATAAGATTTACAAACATTTGAACATTTTTTTGAACGGAAATTGTGTATGTTCGGTTTGACGTAAGTGTGTGAACAATTCATTTCTATTATGAAATTAGCAAAGTCCCAATACTGAAACACCTGGTTAGATCACAACCTAACATGCAGTCCTCGATTAAAAATATATCAAACATTGGATCCTAACATCGAAACATTTACCAAAGAAAAACGAATTGGAAAATACTAAATTGCTCTACCTACATACAATGGGAGTAACAGAAGAGGACCCTAAATGTAGGATCTGTGATGACGGTGATGAAACTGAATCGCATCTAATCTTCGAATGCATTGCATTGGAACATTTGGGACAACCAGACCCGAAGAAATTGTGTCTAATAAAGAACTGGTAAAGGGACTCCTTGCACTGTTCAAGGGCATTGGTTGTCTTTACTAGACATACAGGTAGCGATACCGCACAATAAACGTAGTTTCGGTGCGGGCAGTGGCGGGTTGGACCAAGACTGTTTCGGCTTCCCTGAGAAAATCAAATCAATCCCTTAAGCTTAACAATCATTTGAACTTTTGTTGGCGGTACACAGCCACCGCGTCGCGTAAAGCGTAATCGAGACTCAGCGTGTGAAATCTTGCTCCGTTGCTTTTTGCAGGCATGAGAGACAGAGCTACTCGTCGCGGATTGCAACTAGCTTTTCTTGAGGCAAGTCTGGACATGTGTAGTCAGTGTGTTGGTAACGAACACGGAACTCTAGCACAGCTCCCTCTCATAGAACCTGAGCACTTCTTCATTATGTGTGGTCTGTTTTTTCAAAGGCGATGGTCGAGCCTTGTTATATACGGCGACAGGAGGTGCCTTTGTCCCTCCCTGTTTGTGACATTAGACGCTGCTGGACGCCCTGTGCAGCTTCAATTACACAATGATGCGTCTCTTACCTTGCTCAATAATGTCACTTATGAACTGTTAGGCTCATCGCGATTGACAAAATCTAGTACGCAACTGACTGTGTATAACACTCAAACAATTCCAGCTCTTGGAACCTTTTAATTATTGCCACATTCCAGTCTCACAGGAAGGCAATGACATTTACAATTTTGTGTACGCGAGACTGTGAAAATATTTTTGGTTTATATTTTTTAAATTTGTTGGCCTTCGTATTTAGCACAATGTACTTTCTGTTTATGCTTTTGATCAAAGGACATTGTTTCTCAATTACTTGCTGAGATTCAAGTCTTATTTTCTGAAGGTCTAGGCAAGGCAAATAATTTATTAGCGCATGTGCCACTACTGGACAATGCGCAACCTGAGTTTCGTGATTCATAATTTCACGTGACCAAAGTGTTGTGTTGTCAAATCGATGTGCAGGACAGTAAAATGTTAGTGTCTTATGTCGTCGACTATCGAGAGATTACACACGCCACAATGGTGTACCCTGATTTGATACTGTTGTCTCAAATGATGTCGTTCTCTGAAACACATTCCGAATTTTAATTTTTGCGCCGTTTTTTTTTTTTTTTTTTTTTTTTTTTTTTTTTCTCGACGGCATAGCACCACCACTGAGCACAGTCTGATTTTTATTGCAAAATGGCAGTGGCCAGGCGTGTGTGCTTCTTCCAAAAGTGTTGCAAAAACATGTGTTACGATTGATCCACCAAGGACATTGGCAAATAGCATGCACTAAACAGTTAGTGCCGAACGGCCGCGTGGCCTTAGGCGTCGTGCTAGGGATTGGACGATCGTTACCGCCCGAAGTTCGAGTCCTCCCTTGGAGATACATATATATATATATATATATATATATATATATATATATATATATGTGTGTGTGTGTGTGTGTGTGTGTGTGTGTGTGTGTGTGTGTGTGTTGTCCTTAGTGTGAGTTCGCTTAAGTACATTGTTAGACTAGTTACTGATGACTATAGCAGTTTGGTGCAATAGGTTTACAAACATTTGTGGAATTTAAGAACTGTCCCGAATTCGGCTAGTGCTGCATCAGATTGTCAGTATGAATTAGCATGGACTGTAAATAGCCGCATTGTACACAAACGGGTAGATGGGCTGCTCTTCGGGACGTGGAGCTATGCCAGCGTATTAAAGACGTGGGTCAGTGTGCCAGTTAGTCTGGATGTGGTTTTTAGATGATTTCCCAAATGCCCATTTGTGAATACCAGGCTTGCACCTATGTACAACCTCACTGTAAGGCCCAGTTGACATAGAACTGCCGCGGCGCGGACGCCTGGCTAGTGGCTAGGACGTGGCACTGTCACGCGTCACCTCCATGTTAACAAATGTGGCAGTTCACACAGGTGGCGTGGCGGGGCGCGCCGCTTCGTAGTCGGCGCCGCGACCGTTTGCCACCACCAGTGGCGCAGTGAAACGGCGCGAGACGGGCGCGTACGGATGGCGCGCTGCAGTTTTTCTCATTCAAGTTTCAAAATGCGAGACGATTTCGAGTTTAACGTCAAGTTCTGTGATATAATAGAAAGGTATCCGCAACTCTACGATCATAATCGTTCAGACTACTGCAATCGTAGTGTGCAGGACAAAGCCTGGCAGAACATCGCTGGAGAACTAAATGAAACAGGTTAGTAACTGCATCTGATTATTAATATTATTGTACTGATGATGCATAACTGAATCGTTCACCCGAACAACGATGTAATTTTAAGAGCATATTTTTCAGGCGAAAAAAAGTTTTCTATTTATCTATTTAGGGTTTCTTGATGCAAATACTATATTCGAGTTAAAACATTATTCAGCCTATTTTGTAACAGTCCTTACAACGTTGTTTTTTTTATCTTTGTGAGAAAATACTTTTTCCTAGATGAACAATTTGCATTACTGAAATACATGTAGGCTACACCATGTGAATTAAATCCCCACCATATGTGTATACCGCATATTTGTTATAAACGTAAGACTTTAGGCAAAATTCTCGTATATTTGCCTACAATATTCACTTTTGCCTCTTACCTCGTACAAACAAGGAAATTCTCGATTGTGTACGAGAATTCTTGTGCATATCAGAGCCCTGTTGTATAATAATACTTTTCCGCTTCGCTAATTGTTCGCCTCCACAAAGAATTATTTTTGGAGCGACAATGGTGCTAAAATAACGTGAGTCTAACACAATGTAGAAACACTTTTGCGACATTCTGTAAAAATTCTGGAAACGATCAAGATACACATTCAGCTACTTCATCACATCGAATATGCCGTATTTCCTCTCTTTTTTTTTTTCAACCATAATGGATGTACCCATTATCTTCTGCGCTGCTGAAAATTCACTAACTGCAAAAGATCCAGGACGTCGCTATCTTCGTCTGATGACGACGACATATATTGAGACACTGGTAGGACAGGAGTCGCGCGCCTGCAGACAGCGCCACTGCAGAGTGAATTGCTCACGTCCCGCCCGTGCGGCGTCGCTGCCTCTCCACCGCCGGTCGTCCGCGCCACCCCAACTCTGTGAATTGGGCATAAGGATTCCCAAATATTATTAACCGTTCACACATAATTTCCCCAGGGGGATAAGAGATAATGGGGGTGGCGGCAAGTAGGGCATCAGGACACCACCCTAATCCCATAAAAACCACGGCGACTCCAAATATAAAGGTGGAATAAGGCAAAGTTGAATCATCATCATTAGAGACTGATTATGCCTTTCAGCGTTCAGTCTGGAGCAAAGTACCTCTAGTAAAATTCCTCCATGATCCCCTATTCAATGCTAACATTGATGCCTCGTCTGACGTTATGCCTTTTACTTCAAAATCATTCTGCACCGAATCTAAGTACTTTCTTCTTGGTCTACCTCGACTCCTCTTTCCCTCCGCTGTCGAGCTCATTCGTCTCTTGGGTAACCTTGCTTCTCCCATGCGTGTAACATGACCCCCACCATCTCAGTCTGTTCGCTCTAACTGCTTCATCTATGGTGTTCATTCCCAGTTTTTCTTTGACTTCCTCATTATGGACACCCTCCTGCCATTGTTCCCATCTATTAGTACCTGCAATCATTCTTGCTACTTTCGTATCTGTAACCTCTACCTTATGAATAAGGTGACCTGTATCCACCCAACTTTCACTCCCATACAACAAAGTTGGTCAAATGATAGAGCGGTGCACTGCTAACTTAGTCTTGGTACTTACTTCCTTCTTGCATAAGAGAGTAGATCTTAGCTGACCACTCACTGCATTAGCTTTGCTGCACCTCGATTCCAGTTCTTTCACTATGTTACCATCCTGCGCGAAAATACATCCCCAGGTACTGGAAACTGTCTACCTGTTCTAACTTTGTTCCTCCTATCTGGCACACAATCTGTTTGAATCTCTTTCCCACAGACATTACTTTCGTTTTTGGAGATGCTGATCTTCATATCATAATCTTTGCACCTCTGATCGAGCTCTGAAATATTAGTTTGCAACCTTTCAATCGAATCTGCCATTACAACTAAGTCATCCGCATATGCGAGACTGCTTTTGTTTTGACCTATTTTAATCCCGCCCTGCCAGTCTACTGTTTTCAACATGTGATCCATAAATAGTATCAACAACTTTTATTACCCCTGAAACTACCCTGAACCATGAGCTTAATTTGCCATCTACTCTGACTGCTGCCTGACAGTCTAAGTAAAGCGCTTTAATTGCATGCCAACGTTTGCCTCCTATACCATAATCTTGAAGAACTGACAGCAGCTTCCTCCTAGGAACACATTCATAAGCCTCTTCCAGATCTATGAAACAGATACAATTCCCTGTTCCACTCATAGAACTTTGCAAAGTTGAATAATAAGAAAATTAACTAGCATCGTGTAAGCAGTGCGTGGCAGTAGCAGTAAAAGCAGTGGTGACGTCGCTAGAAATGTGGTTATTGTAAGTCAGAGCTTTCCAACCTGCGTGTTCTGTCGCCCGAGGGTATCGAGAGGTGCCAAAAGAGGGGTAGGTCGAGATTCTGAAAGAAATCAGATATGTAACCTAATATGATGCAAAACATCCTTCCTTATTTCATTGCAACCTTGCAACAGGTAGGAAATTGATTATATACAGCGTGTTTTCGTAAGAGCCTTACATGCACTTATGTGTACATGTAGGATATACTACAGAACAGTTTGAGCATGCCACTTGCACTGTATTTTACAAAATTTGCTGAAACTGAAGACCATAAACCACATTGCTCGTATGATACCGGCGAACTAGGTTCTAGCGCACGCTGTCAAATATTCCTGCTGTGGTTTGAAATTTATCACAAGCAGCTACAATTTGGCAACTGGGGTCTCATCCACTTGCGACTTTAGATATCAAATGGTGATATGTTTGTAAACCTAAGAGACCAAACTTTTATGACCATTGGTCTCTAGACTTACTAACTACTTGAAATAACTTAAGCTTATCTTAAGGGCAACATTTACGCCCATGCCCGAGGGAGAACTCGAACCTCCGATAGGAGGGGCGCACAATCAATAGAAAGGCGCATTTGACTGTCTTTAGACATTCCCAAAGGGAATAATGCATGGGATTCAGGTCAGATAACCTCACACTGAGATGGTTGCGGGATGCGCACTGAAGTGAGGCGGCACACCATGTTGTATCATCATCTCACGAGCAACCGAGGGTACGTTTTGCAACAACTCAGGTAGAACTCTTTGCAAGAATCTCAAGCACAGGCGGCCACTCAGACTTGCGTCATTACTTCCTGGAGTGGAGAGCAGGTACGAAGGTCGGATGAACAGTAGCACGCGGAAATGAACCACGTGGCCTTCAGCCAACCACGCGTCAGTGGCATTCCTTTTTGGCCCACTTCAGGTTACGGTAGCAACACTAAAAGTGGGCCTTTGCGATCGTCTTTTGACATCTCGAAATTTAAATGAAAATAACAGCTTAACCATTCATCTGACACGAAAACTGAATAACCGAATTTGCAGAGGAGAAAATTATCTACAACTTTGCTCTCTTGTGGTTTTTTTTTCATATTTCGTATCGTTTGAGAGATGTTTGCAAAAATAACGGAGATTTGACACCCTCCAATGAATTAACGAAAACCAGCCGTTCGGAGATGTCACGTGACATTCTTCGCACCGAACTCACCGTAAATACGTTTTCTTTTACAGCTAAAAATCACAAACGGAATAAGTGTGGTAATACTGAATTCCACGTAACTCTAGTACTTACTATACAGGGTGTTTCACTAAGTGTGTTTGCCTCTGTAACTTATAAAATAATATGTGACGGGAAATATTAATGCGGTAGGTCAACAAGAAATGTTACACTTTCTGCGGAGCTATGGACATAGTTTATTTTATGTGCCCTGGAGGCTACTCCGACCATCCCTTATATATATTTTCCAATACGACACCTTGTGGGAGTTGCGGCGGATGTGTGTCTTCGCTATAGCCGGGAGGTCCTCCCAGCTGGTGCGCTTCGGTTTCGATTCTACGCACCTGTCTCTATACTACAAGTCGCGAAGAACGCATGTAGAATCTCGCCTATATGGAGGTTATTTAGTACTTCGCCTGGAAATATCAGTCAAAACCATAATTTGGAGAACGTCCTGGAGTCTTACTAGGGGATAATCCGCTGGTTGTGGTGTGAATTTTGTGATCCGTGACCCAATTTACCCAAAAAAAAAAAAAAAAGATAGAGGTCGATTTGAGCACTTACTTCGTCGTTGGGTCGAGAGCAGGGGTATTACAATATACGATTACCGGATGGAGTATTTTTGATCTTGTGCAAGACTAAGTTTTTTAAACGGTATCTGCAAAGTGTTTCTCCACCATGTGGGGGGCGAATAACAAACATCTGGGACAACAGATGCTTTGTAGTGTTTAATAGTGTCCTGCAAATTGTGTACTGGGGTAATAAAAATACCCGAAAATTGATCGGTGTACAGGTTAAACCTTCCACATCGATAAAAGCTAATACGTTACGTTCTATCAGCCTTTAGTTTCCAATGTCTACCTGTAAATTAGGTGGAGATTCGTAATACTGACAGCGGCAAAGACGATATAAGTAGTACACTTAAAAGTTACATTAAAGCAGGGGAAACATACTTCTCCCAATCCAGAACATTGTTCTCCACACTGCCTCCAGATATAGATATCGCCGAATTAGGTCTAGTACTTACAAACAATGTCATTCTGCAAGTCCAGCGAAAAGAGTAAATGTATCACACAGGCTTAAGCCGTCCCCATTAAAGAATTTACATCGCTACGTGCAGTTAATGGTTAATGTCTTATGTGCGCGAAAAGAAAACTGGAAATGGCGGATATCGAGACCAAGAGAAGGAAGCTAGAATATATGGCTAAAGCAACTGCCATAAAGGACGAGTACAACCTAATGCTGGAGAAAGACCAAGCTATGGCATATGTGTAAGCCCGGCTTAAACAGAGGGTGTGGAGAAATCTGGTTACGACTGGGACTTATAAAATATTTGCTTTTTACAGTAAACAGTCAGGGAGATTGATCACGCGTCGGTGTACTGACCGAAAATAGCGGAACACACGAAAAACGTATTGCATTATCGTTTGGAGAAGGGACTACATTGCATCCAAATGTGGAGGACTGGGGACAGTCATTTGCAGAGTTAAAAACGGATGGAATAACAAGCAATCGTTTGCAATAGTCGTAAACCTAGTGCTCCATACGGAAATTACCACAGGAGTTGGTAACGTACAGATAGAGGGACGCATATTGCTATACAGGAAATAATGGGAAAAGTTAAAATACCCGATTGTTCTCGTCTAGAAGCATTGCCCGAAGGTGCAGAGCTATAAAGGAGTTGGAATGCAGGAGGAAACGAAGATACGTAATGGAGTTCGGGAACATACCTTCCCTCTACCTTTCGAACTTCTGACTGGAACGGTAATAGGAGACGCCGATGTGGATCTAAAACTACGAGTTAAAAAATATTACAGCGGAGAAAATTAAAGTTACACATAACAAGAATAATAAAGCACGATTTGTATTCTGTGTCTAGCTTCTCGAGTAGAAAGTTTCGGTCTTATAAGGTTTAGGAGAAGATACCAGAAGACAGGTTGCTTGTAACCAGAGAGCAGTAACTCCCTCGGTAAAGTATCTGTTAGGGAGGTGTAATTTTGTGTTCTATTCTACAGCTAAGCAAAGCGTTCGTTTAAATCGATGTTGCTCGGTACATTGCTACATGGAGTGGGTTTTGACTTATTGCACATTGGTTCATCTTGTATAAATTTCGTTCTTCTTATCGAATTTCTAAAAAAAAAAAAAAGACCTGTTTCGTTTCTGTAAGAGCTACATCGCAAATTTGCGCTCATCCTACTGGCTGTATATGTATCTGCGTATAACGACAGCTCGTACGGTAGAAACATCGCTTGTGTCAGTTGCGAGGAAATCTATCTTCGCGAAAATAGCTCTCTTGTATTCGGAATCTGGTGCGGCCGGGAAAAATGAAACCGAAAACTTCTCCAGGTCAGGTACGAGCGTGGACAGCTATGTTTACATATCTAGGACGTGCAAACGCTCCAAACCTGAGTCTACGATGAGTCAACAGGTCCGCACTCGCCTACAGCCAGAAATAACATGGAATGTGAGTATGCATGCTAGCTTGCGCGAAGTACCTATTTCGAACTGTTTAGTCGTGCGATACGATGCAACGCAGATGTGATCCACAATTGTGGAAATACATATAGCTACTTAGCAGCATGGATGTGGGGCATTTATATCTTCTTTTAGCTGTGTTTACGAATGGACGTCTCTCGGTAGCGTATCGGAGATGATTGCAGTGGTAAATTAATGTTCTTTGGGCGATAAGCATCGAGTTAGAGAATTAGTTACCTACGTAGGAGGTGCATTTAATCGTATGTTTAGTCTCCAAAAGAATTGCTCTTGGAGATCGTTAAAAAGAATCTGGTGTTGCATTAGTTCGAAATGGTGTAGACTATTTTGCGTTGCTGCTTGTAAGGATTATAAGAACTTGGCTTGGATCTAGATCTTTTCTTGTTAGCTGTGCTGTGCGTGTGCACGTCGCTCATTTTTTACACTGTGTTACAGATGTTTATCGAGAGTAATAATTTGTTAGGAGTGGAATACGATGGTTTGTGCGCGAATGCTCGGGGTATTGGCTGCTAGAAAGCGTTCCAGATATATTGTCTGCCGGGCTATGCATTGGAAACAAAGTTGTGGTTGGATGTTAGGGACGGGTCAAGCAACCAACGTAGTTATTGGGTGGAGAGAGCGAGATCGAAACTTTATTAAAACGCTGTGTGTCTGGGAGATCTTGTCTGTTGCTGATCGCGGTTATAACACCGTCTGTGGTAACTTGTTTAGAGTTGGTGCTGGGCTAGTGACGGATGTAAGGATAGCTCTGTCTGGGTTGTTAACAAACGTATACAAAGCTTGCAGCATGCTAGTTGGGACAAAAAACGAGTTGGATTCATTTGTTGTTGTAGGTTCGTGTTGACTGCAGGTGTACTTCTGTTACTGTGTTGGAAATGTTAGGCGCTTACAGAGAGTGTTGTAGGCTAGATGGGACGGAATGTAAGTAAAAAGTGTTGATATACCCTAAATATACGTCACGGTAAAGCTCTAAAGAATACCGACTTTGGTGGTGCAGTGATCTTTCGTCGAAGCATCGCCTGTTTAATCGTATGCTAGTGTTGTCTACTTTACGGCTGGTGTGCATTACGTTACGTAGCGGATGTGTCTGCTGCGGTAAATGATAATTCTTTCGTCGAAAATCAACGTGTTTTATAAAACTCCTATAGTTTCGTAACTTAAAGTGGGCTAGTTGTAATCAATGGAGTGTGTGTGTGTAGTAAATTCAGCAAGTTCGATACTGCAAACGCTGGAGATAAGACGAAGTTACTATTTCTGGAATACATGGGGGAAGTATGTACGTCCTGTGGGTATATATCTTATAAACTGCAGCTAATCGATGTTTTTAATGGAGTCGCTCCCATCTATACCACAGCAGCAGCTTCGTGTAGATGGCTTCTATCTCCTGGATTTTTGGACAACACTTTAACCGAGTGGCGTTCGTATCCGAGCATGACTTTCGGATGGAAGGAGCAATATCAAAGTGGTTGCGGGCGAGGAAACGACTGCTTAACGTGGTTGGCGTCGAATTGTAGAACCAAAATTTGTCGAAAAATCACGAGCCCTGGTGTAAGCAAAGATATAGATTTTATAAAAAGCGTCCGGACAGTTCATTGTTAGGACTTTTATTTTTTCGCTGGGTCGAGAATATATTACCAGGATGGAGGATTGTGCAAGATGATTGTTTAAGTGTTCTAAAAGAGAAGATACGGTATTTATAAAGTGCGCCGTTGTACTATGCAAACGCTTTTGGATTTGATTACTTGGGTATTAAGAGTACCCGAAAATTTACCACTATCTCTGACATGTTTTTTAGTTTCAACTGTAAATTACTTGTAGAGTCGAGCAAGGAGCTATATTTTTGTTAGCATTACAGGACTTTATTATCCACAGACGTAGATATCGTCTACGTTATTCCACAAGTCCTAAGAAGAAGGGTAAACGAAAACTGGGTTATATGGCGAAGACACAGGCTTTATAAAAGAAGGCTATTGCATACGTGCAAGCCCGGATTAAACAGATAGTGTGGGGAGAAATATTTGCTTTTCAGTAAACAGGCGGGGGGGATTGGTCTCTCATCGTTGTAATGACCGAAATTAGCGGAACACACGACAAACGTGTTTGTACTCTGTGACTCCCATCCATTCCTTAGAGAGCAGATTATGATCGATGTATGCGGGCGTTGGTTGCGATATAAGTGTTTACGAACATTACGTTGCATGTACTCAGTTGTACTGTAACAAAAAAAAAAAAAAAAAAAAAAAAAACGCTAAACACTCCATGTCCTATATAGGATCATGTGTTGCGGTGTGTAGGATAGCATCATCGTTTGCGGTAGACATCTACTTGTCATTAAAATAATTTTTAGTTCGGATTAGTGGACTGCACAAGAAAGGAAATTGGAGTAGGAATTTCGTGGGTAAATGGCGGGTCGAACTGGAAATCGGTGTTGCATTGGGCAGGTAACCTCGGTTCCTTGGTTGCTGTATTGTCGAATGAGGGTATTGTCGAATGAGGGTGTTGTTAGGCCAATAATTACGAAAAGTTTTAGTGTAGACGGTCGGAATCGGTAAATTATTTCACGTATTTTTCTTTTATTTCGACTCTCCGTTGCACAATAGGGATTAAATGTGTTCTGGGGCGCTGGAATATCGGTGTCAGATAAATTTAGTTTGCATCGTAACAGGACAGATTCCATAGATGGGATGTGTACTGCTGTAGCAAGGAAATAAGAGGTAAAATTAAAGTACCCGAATTCTCGGAATGCGCAGTTATACCTCGATCTAAGAAGGAAACGTAACAGGGCAAGATCGCTAAATAGAGAGAGTGTTAAATTTCGGAACTTTCGGCACGGTTCAGCGCCATTAAATAAATGCATTGCGAGCTATCCTTGTCAGAGTGGTGCGTCTGCGTAGGTTTTGATCATATGGAGATGTAACTTAGGTGTTTTTGTTTAAACACTTAGCATATGTTTCTTTTATGTAGCCTGCCGAGAGAGTGCTCTGCGTTCTGGACGATTGTTAACGGTGCTTGCAGATGTATATTTAGAGACGTGTTAGATGTCATTGCCGATTTTCGTTATTTGGAATTTTTTGTATAAACAATGTCGTCTTCTGCTGCCGCTGTTTTATCGAAAGAGTGGTTGGTATACAAGTTACATTCCGTTCGATGATTGTTACTTGCATCGTGTAAACCAAGAGATACATTTATAGAGCTAAGGTTGTGGTCGAGTTCCGAAACGGACCATTTCTTTTCTTTTGGTTAGTTGGCTCTTGTTAGAATTGTTTTTGTATATCGAAAGAGTATATGTTAAGATGGATACGTAAGTTTGTGGCGTTCGTTACCGTAAGCTGCGCTATTATTATTATTAAACACGTCTGTCGGCTGTAGTTTATGCGAAGAGCATGCAGAGAGATGGGAGTGTAAATTCTTACTTGCAAATCTTGCATACGAGTTTTAATATTTTACTACTACAAGTTGTAGTATACGAGACCAACTAAGCATTACTGTTCTAAATTGTTTTTTAGCATTACACCGAAATACATACGAAGAACACTATGGTAGCTTAATTTTTTTTCCGAGAATAATAATAATAATAATAATAAAATAATAATAATAATAAACGGCGGAAATGGTTGTTACATAAATCGAGATCTGGCGTACGGATCGCTGTGGCGCGCTTAATAACAAATAAGCAATTTAATTGTCTGCTGACCTGGCGGGGCGCGGTCGCCGTAAAAAGAGTGCATTACGCCCCTGTCCTGGGCGAAGGGGGGGCTGGCGGGGGTGGTGTCGATGCGGTCAAGAAAATCGTCGCGGTATTGTTTGTTCTCGCGGGTAGGGCGGGTGGCGGCGTCCTTTGAGAAGCGGTCGCGAGCGTGGAGAAGGGGGGGGTAGCATCTGTCGGCGGTGGTCTGGCAATCGGCCGAGCGAGTAGGGGTCGTGGAATCGGCCAGGTGTTTGGGATAGAGTGGGAGTACAGACATATTGAGGGGTCGACAGGTCTGGACCTGTCGGAGGTGCTGCCTGTCTGTGGGCGGCGCCGAGGGATGGAGGGGGGCGTCGTGTGTGGCCGAGTGAGGTGTTGCAACTTGTCAATCCTTAAGTGCGTTATGGCGGCGTCCTTTGATTAGCGGTCGGACAAGTAGTGTTGATGACAATCAAAACGACCTAAATGTAATCTGTCAATCATCTTTCGTCCTTCTGGGAAGACCTATCAATCATCCTGTGGCGGCATCCTTTGATCTGCGGTCCGGCAATTGGCCGAGCGTCTGGCGTCGATGACACTATCTTCGATGGGCGATTCTCACTGTGCTAGAACCGGCACAGCTATACTACTTGCATCATCTTCACAACTGGAATTGATGAACTCCTCTATTTTAAACATGGGCACCGTTTCTAAACGTTGAGATTTAGAGATGTCTTGAGATGAGGTAGATGAATCACTGTTAGTTTCTTCAACAGTAAAAAACGAAGTAAGTTTAGGTAGTCTGCTGATGGTCTCTTTTTGAATTGCAAGTTTTTTCTTTTTTCTGAACCACTTAAGTATGTTCTCTTTGACACAGATGAAAGACACTATTAAAATATCAAGTAGAAACTGCCAAGAAAATAGACAATCGCGTAAATCGCGTTCAATCAAATGGCGTTTCGAAGCACCCCAATAACGAACTATGATTTTGTAAGGTAGAAACTCCAACAATGCCGAATTCACTAGGCCTGGATGCATTGGCCGAAGCTCAGTGCCGTCCTAAGCACCGGGCGAGTCCATTAGTTTTTTCGTAGGGGAGGCCGTTGCGCACTGTCGTCCTAAGCTCCGGGCGAGTACATTACTTTGTTCTAAGGGGAGGCTACATCAGTCTGCTTCAGACCCTTCTAGTTATCGAAGTTCATGTGTTGCTGCTTCCATATGTTGGGGGAAAATGGAATCTGTCATACATTGCAGTCTCCACCAATTGGTGCACGAAGGTTTCTGCATAACCAGACACAAGATATTGTGTATAACATAATTAAGTTTATGTCGGTAGACGTAAAAGACAGGAGAAAATCGCATAAAAAGAGTTCCCTTGATAAAGTTCAAGCTACTACTGGGGTTACACTTGGGATTATAAGAAGAGAGAAAAGTAGGTGCCGGTAGCTGATCTTTTCCTTACTCCAAGAAAAAGCGGAATAAAAAGAAGAGTTCTTACATTTGTGGAGAGATTGACACGCAACTTCCACATGATAAGCAGCGCCCCGCATTAAAGACACTTCTTCCGGAATAAGAGAAAATACGTCTTTTAAATGAAGTACCTCCTCCACAAGTTAGACTTCAGGTATATCAGATCATTTTTTTAAATGTCCATCTATTGTTTACAATTTGAAATCTTAGTATAAGCAACTCTTCAGTTATTTACACAGATGTGCTCAAAGCTACAATAAATAAATGGTACTGGTACTATGCTTGTGAAAAGTTTATATGTATGTAGTAAATGCATTTACTAAGTAAAAATATACTGTGAACAGGGTAGGTATATCATATATGTCAATGAAGCATATTTGGGCAGTTCATAAACTACACCCTGTGAGTGTAATACAACGTCTAATTAGAGCACGCGTAGGTAACAAAAACTAATTTACTTCCAATGGCCACAAACATTTTATAAATGCGTTAATAAAAATTGTAGGAAATGTTCCTGTACCAAATTATTGAATTTCATGAAATGTAGTTCTTGTGCTAAACAAATTTTTAATTTTCAAATTCGGAGCTAAAAGGGAAGATTACCGTGAAGAGATGAATGCTGCAAATTCTTCAAGTCAATTGTTTTATCTTTTACTACACATTGACGTAACAAATATACATATAAGGTGCCCAGAACATAAACTGACACAAAACTTGCCGAGAGACTCCGTTGTTGTTGTTGTTGTTGACGTTGGTGTGAAAAACCAGCAATAATACATAGGGGAAAAGATGAAATGCCATATTGACTAAATGCTCATAATATTCAATGTGACTAAGAAATCACAGCGATATGCAGTGAAACCTCGTTTATACGTTTTTGTATGGGGATGCTAATACATACAAGTGAGATTAGTGCTAAAATGAAACTTTCAGTACTGCGCTCAAAATGGGTTTGTTAACTGCATGGTTTTGTCGAAAGCAAGTCTGTAGGCATTATTCCACATCTGAAATCCTTCCTTTCTCACCGTTTGGCCCAGTTTTCAAAGCATTGGATCTTTCACTTTTATGAACTGTTCATTTTCGTGTGTTTGAATATTCAAAACTACTGTACTCTAAAATATTGAGTTCACCCTTTAGAAAATGACTTAGTTCCAATATCTGGGTCTACCATCCGTTGCCCGTGGTCTGTACATTGTAGAGATGGGCCATTCGCGAACGAACGGCTCCAAAGGAATGGTTCACATGAGTGAACGGAAGGACCGAGGAACTGGTTACTACGAACTTTAACTTCGGCGGTCCCGGTCGCGTGGCCGTTCCCGTTCCAGCTCCATAGTGGCCGCGCGACCGTTCCCTTGTCGGTCGAACGGTGCAGTTCCATCTCAGTATCGAGATGCCGATTTTTTTTTTCTTTGACCACGGTGAAGCAGCGTTCTCATTATTATGGAAGGAACAGCGATTTATACCGGTGCTCCATCCAATGTAGGGAATTAATTTTTGTAAGATCGCTGACATCTCGTGATGTAAGCGCCTAGCCACTGCTTGGCCGGTCAATAGCAGCCCCGTGTGGCGTCGTGCGAAGGCCGCTAGTGGATACAATGTTCCACTGAGTTATATCTGAAACAGACTGCCACAAGGTCTACTACAACAGTGTCGCCGTGTGTTCTGTAGCTAAGGCCCGCAATAATAACCACGATTTTGAATGCTGACAGAAAACCAAGTCAGTTGCCACACCATATATTACACCTTTCTGGACAATTTCTGGGTGTTTGTAATAAGTGCTATAAAAATTCACTTAAAAAAGTCATTGCCTAGGAGAAAGGAACGAGTCTCTCAGGGCCCCATCAGGCTGGGGGCCCTGGGCTTGTGCCCCTATGGTAGAGACGGTACTGGTCAAAGAACCATTTTTTGAAAATTTCAGTGCTTCTTTAATTTGTTTAGAGCAAATTTCACATTTCACACCAGAACGCTTTTTTCCCCAGTTTTACTTTTGCAAGAAAGTCCTAGGTTTTTAACAGCCAAGACGAATCTAACATGTTACCCTTATACCATTCAACATATTTATCTTTTTTATTTGGGATTTTCGGTCTTGACTCTTAGGTAGAGTGTTATCACAAATGGAAGATTCAGTTTCTTGAAATTCAATTTGTGCATTTCAACTGCTGCAACCTGGTTTATTATCGTCACTTGATATTTATTGGGCTTGCAGTTTCATCTTCTTTAATTTCCCGATCGTTTTTTGAGCGTTTTTTGATCCAACACAAAAGAAATCTGTTATCGTTGTTCTTTTAGCCATGGCGTATGTTCGTATAGTTATGAACTGAAGCCAATGAAAAGTTAGTAGCGTGACATACACCTAAAATAAAAAAGGTAATAATATTTTGGGTAGTGCTGGTTTTAAAAATAAATTTTTTATAGCTAAAATTAGGAGTGAAGATTTTTGTTTTGAAAGCACTAACAAAACATCAAAAGGGTCTGCTACCAGGCTCCCATTTCGAAACAAATGCAGTACCGTAATTTTGTATAATTTATACTTTTGTATACAGTAAAATTTGCTCAAAGCGGAACGTGTATAATTCGGAAATCATCTCAATCCGTACAAGCATTTCAGTCCCGACGCATTCAATACAAAAAAGGGGAACGTGTCTAACATAGAAGTCACAAAGCTTCCAGTCACATGGCGAAGCAATAATAAGGCATGGATTGTGAGTGGTCTTATGGAAGAATGGCTAGGATCTTTCAATGCAAAAATGAACAAATGAAACCGCCAAATTATCCTATTCTTGGACCATGCAACGTGTCACTCGAATGTGAAGTTGTCAGACGTTAAATTGCCTTGGTTCCCGCCAGGTTCAACCAGCCTCATACAACCAATGGATCAAGGGGTAATTCACACATTCAAGTCTCATTATAGACGATTACTCATGCAATCACTTATTCGTAGTGTCGAAAAATCTGAAAATGCGATTGCTCTTGCACGGTCAGTTTGTGTCCTGGATGCAGTTAATTGGATTGGATTGGCTTGGCAGTGAAGGAAATAAAGCCTGAAACTGTCACCAAGAGCTTCAATAAAGCGGGTTTTGGTGGTCAATAACAAGACGCTACTGTAACCATCGAAGCTCAAGAAAATGCAGCAGCATAGCTGATTTAATTAAAATGTAAAAGATTTCATGCACCGCAGGTGACTATATTCGAAGTGATGACTTACTGTCAGCTCATCCCACTTTCAGTTCAGCAACAGATTTAATAGAAATCCGCAACTCAGAGGATGATCAGGAAGAAAGAAAAGATGAGGAGCAAAATGATGTGCCTAGAAAAATTAACACGTCTGAAGTAGCCTTTCAGCCAAAGTAGAATCCATCAGATTGTTCGAAGGTATCACATTAAGATGGAATTTCCAAATTATGATCTTGGTACATTTTGGCGAAAAGCAGAAGCCGAATTACCTGTGACAGCTGACAGAGTGCTAAGAACGTTAAGACAGTTCGGTACCATTTATAGATATCAGAGTGGCTTCTCAAAGCTACTGACAATAAAAAGTGTGATGGCAGAACATGTGGGCCAGGATTAGAAGTGGGAACGATTGATTTACAGTCTTCCACAATTCAAAAATTGTTCAAATGTTTGTAGAACTTATGGGACTTAATTACGGGGTCATCAGTCCCTAAGCTTACAAACTACTTATGAACTACCTAAGACTAAGGACGGCACAAATATCCATGCCCGAGGGGGGATTCGAACCCCCCTACCGTAGTGGCCGTGCAGACCGTGACTGAAGCGCCTCAGTCCCCTCGGCCACCGCGGCCGGCCTTCCACAATTAATAACATTTATTGATAGTTAAGTTGAAAACACATTAGAATGATGCTGTTCATCAAGTCGTTTGACGTTAACAAGTTACTTAACCACTTTTAATATTAATTTAAAAACCGATCATGTAACATTTGATAATTTACAAATACTTCAATGCGGCGTCAGCATGCAACTGAACAAATTCCAAATCTAGTATACACTACATCAATAATAAAAGAATATGAAAATTAAAACAATTATTAATTCAAACAAACGTATGCTTCCCTCTCAGAATTTTATCCAAGTCAGGAAACAACATTCGAGAAACGTATGCGTCCTTTATAGTCTTATCCAGCTCCTTGGTGACCTAATGCATTGGTGCAAGAGTTTTTTTCTTTTTAATTCCCGGTACATTTGATATATCATTCAATAAAAATTGCCGGCAATACCCATAGCCTCTGGGCGACAAAATATCAGCACTGGGCGACACTAGTGTCGCCCAGTTAACATTTTATTTTATGCCCTGTGGTACACTGCAAAGATTTCTACTGTGACAGCCGCAGATGATGGTTGTGTGATTGTGCAATGTGACTGTGAGTACCCTTTATTCTAAAAAGGCCTATAGGCAATAGCTAATGTGTGTGTGTGTGTGTGTGTGTGTGTGTGTGTGTGTGTGTGTGTGTCCGCACACACATTTCCATTAGATGTGCCTGTCTGCAGCTGGGTTATCATCTTTAGAACACATACTACAAGAACATTTCTTATAACCTGCTCTGTCACAATATAATCAAGCTAAGATTCTGTTGTAAATATTATCAACAAGATAAATATTAAAAGATGAATAAATAAATACCCAAATTGACAAAATATTTCAGAACAGTAGGTCTCTAGATAGAGGCCGAGAGGGTTGGGGTGACGGTATCGGCCAGGTGTGTGGGAGAGAGAGCAAGTACAGACATATCGAGGGGTCTACAGGTCTGGACCTGTCTGAGGTGCCGCCTGTCTGGAGGCTGCGAGGAGGGTTGGAGGGGGTGACGTGTGTGGCCGAGGGAGGTGTTGCAACCTGTCAATCCTTAAGTGCGTTATGGCGGCGTCCTTTGATAAGCAGTCGGGCAAGTAGCGAATCAAAAGGACCTAAATGTAAACTATCAATCATCCTTAAGTGCACTATTGTTAGAGTTTGGCGGCATCCTTTGGTCTGCGGTCCGGCAATTGGCCGAGGGAGGAGGGGTGGGGGTAGCGGTGCCTCGCGCAATGCATTGTGGGTACCCTGGGGGCGAAACTCCCACAGCTACATCTACATACATACATACTCCGCAATTCACCGTAAGGTGCGTGGCGGAGGGTACACTGTACCACTACTAGGCATTTCCTTTCCTATTCCACACCCAAATTGAACAAGGAAAAAAAAGAATGCCCATATGCCTCCGTACGAGCCCTAATTTCTCTTATCTTGTCTTTGTGATCTTCACACGAAATGCAAGTAGGCGGCATCAAGATCGTACTACTCAGTTTCAAATTCCAGCCCTCTAAATTTACTTAACAGAAATTCACGACAAAAAAAAAAGTCGTCTTTCTTCCAGCGATCCCCAATTGAGGTGCCGGAGCATTTCCGTGACACTCGCGCATTGGTCGAACCTACCGGTAACAAATCTAGCTGCTCGCCTCTGAACCGCCTCTATGTCTTTCTTCAAACCGATCTGCTGCGGGTCCCAAATACTTGAGCAATACTCAAGACGTGGTCGTACAAGCATTTTATACGCGGTCTCCTTTACAGGTGAAGCACATCTTCCCAAAATTCTCCCAATAAACCGAAGTCGGCTGTCTGCCTTAATCACAACTGTCCTTACATGCTCGTTCCATTTCATATCGCTCTGCAATGTTACGCATAGATATTTGAACGACGCGACAGCATCAAGAAACTCACTACTGCAGTATTCAAACATTATAGGATTGTTTTTTTCTACTCATGCGCATCACCTTACATTTTTCTACATTGAGAGCTAGCTGCCATTCTTCGCACCAACTAGAAATTTTGTCTAAGTCAACCTGGATGCTATTACAGTCAGTTACAGACGACACCCTCCCGTACACCACAGCATCATCAGCAAACAGCCGCAAATTACAACTTACTCTGTCCATCAGATCATTTATATAGATAGAAAATAATAGCGGTCCTATCACACTCCCCTGCGGCACGCCTGACGATACACTCGTCTCTGATGAACAGTCGCCGTCGAGAACAACATACTGCGTTCTATTACTTAGGAAGTCTTCCAGCCAGTCACAAATCTGTGAACCTATTCCATAAGCTCGTATCTTCGTTAGCAGTCTGCAGTGTGGCACCGTGTCGAACGCCGTTTTGAAGTCGAGAAAAACACAATCCACCTGTTGCGCTTCGTCCATGGCTCGCAAGATGTCATGTGAGAAAAGGGGCAAGCTGATTTTCACACGAATGATGTTTCCTAAACCCGTGCAGATTCATGGAAAGAAGCTTTTCCGTTTCAAGGAAATTTACTATATTCGAACTGAGAATATGCTCCAAAATTCTAGATGAAACATGTCAACGATATTGGCCTGTAATTTTATGGGTCAGTTCTCGTTCCTTTCTTATACACGGGAGTCACCTGCGCTTTTTTCCAATCCCTAGGAACTTTGTGCTGAATTAAAGATTCGCTATAAATGCAAGCTAAGTAGGGGGCCAACGCCGCAGAATAGTCTTTGTAAAATCGAACTGGTATTCCATCCGGACCAGCAGTCTTTTTCGTATTTAGCCCTCTCATCTGCTTCTCTACACCGGAAATACCTATTGCTATGTCCCCCATTTCGGAATTAGTACGTTGATCAAATGATGGTATATTTGTGCGGTCCTCCTGCGTGAAAGATTTCTTAAAGGTTAAATTTAGAACCTCAGCTTTTCGTTTGCTTTCTTCTATTACTGCCCCGGAATGATCAACTAGTGACTGGACAGTGGGCTTTGTCCCGCTTATCGATTTTACATAGGACCAGAATTTGTTCGGGTTCTCGGAAAGATCTTTTGCTAACGTATGGCTGTGATAATTATTGTATGCTTCGCGCATCGATATTTTTATAGACGCACGAATCTCTACTAACTTTTGCCTGTCATCATTTGCGTGTTCTTTTTTGAATCGAGAGTGCAACAGCCTTTGCTTTCTCAGCAGCTTTCTAACATTATTATACCACAGTGGATCTTTTCCATCCTTAATCGTCTTTACTGGCACATATTTCTCTAACCCTTCATTAACAATGCATTTAAATTTAGTCCAAAAGTCCTCTACCTCCATATTCCCGGAATTAAACGATGCCCATTCATTTTCTAAGAGCGATCGTAACATTTGCTTGTCGGCTCTTCCCTACAAAAACACGCTCCTAGCCTTCTTGATTGGTTTATGAACTTTGGTCACCATCGACGATATGACGATATCATGATCTCTAATTCCTGTCTCTACACAGACATCGTTAATAAGGTCAGGCCTGTTTGTGGCTATAAGGTGTAGAATATTTCCATTGCGCGTGGGTTGCCGGTTTAACTGCTCAAGACAGTTTTCGGAGAATGTGTCCAAAAGTAGCTCGCAAGACTGCTTGTCTGTACCGACTGAAATGTAACTAGCGAGGTCCCAATCTATACTCTTAAGGTTGAAATCACCTCCGACTAATATTACATGGCCCGGATACCTATGCACTACCTGGTGTAGACTTTCCTTGAATGATTCTAAAACTGCTACAGCAACACTGGGGGGCTATACTACTGAGGTGGTATATTTATTCAGCGAGATCGCTGTTTTGCGGTCGTTTGTTCATATTCGGTCTGGGTGCTTTGTTGAGAAATTTCTCAGATTTTTATTACTGACTAGATGACCCGGTGAACTTTGTATAACTTACCTCTTAATTACCTTACGATGAAACTTCTGTACAGTATGCGTTGTATCAAACGACGTCAGTTGGAAGCAACAGTTATATTTTTGGATGTTGTCCAAAAAGTGTTTAGAGTTGTTTTCCATCCTAGAAACTAATGAATGTAATGGATCAAGTGGTGGGACCAATAGTGGCAGTTTTACTTTACCACCAGCACAACATAATCCTTCAGATTCACCTCTGTATTTTAAAGCTTTCCAATTTTGACTAATGACTGACATTTCCCCAGTTGTTACAGAATTGTCGGCACTATAATCTGTTTCCGGATGTTAAGAGAATGCTCCTCGTTCCAGGTTCACTGGGGCACTGCGTCTGCGGAATCGATAAATTTAGTTTTCCCGTGCTCGCTGCTGTTGTGATCGATGTGCCCGAACTCGTTCCATTCTATACCTATCTACTTCATTGTAATTCACTCTAGAACGCAAATCTGCCATACCAATACGGCTGTTATCAGTCTCTCGCTGGTCATCGGTGCGGTTAGCGTGTGAGGTACAGTACCTCGTCGCACTTTTGACTGACTTCGACGTCCTATGTTACGTCGTTTTCTTTTCGGCATTGTAAACAATATCAGATAATGTTTTCGTGCACTAATAATGGTAAATATAATGGTGACAGAATGACAAATGAGTATTTTTTTTGTTTTTCTTTTTGGCGTTAGTTTCAAAGCACTTCGCAGTGGCACTATAATCAGTGTGCACTTGGCATATATTTAGTGTATGTGTAACCTTTGACAGTGACTGAGTTTATACACGGGTTCAGATCGTGTAAAGCGAACGTTACTCTTGTAGTATATTTCTGAACGCACCCAACACAACAACCAAGCCATTATTTTACATGTTTTAAATCTACATTTCCTCGCAATTTTTCCATATTTTATCACCATTTAAATTTTCTCTCAACTTCCACGAATGTGACATGAACATTATCCTGGACATGTAAGCGTAATTTGCCCACTCTTTCCGCCCACTATCGACCCGATACTTAGACTAACTGATGATGCCTTTATAAAGCTGCTGGGGCTAAAATACATATGATTTAAATTAATATCTTTTATATTAATAGGTAAGTGACACGAAGTTCACCGTGTCACCTAGTCAACTAGCCGACCCGGCAATGCTTCGCAATTGGTAATATGTATGCAAAATGTTTACGCAATTATACGAATGATATTGATATCCCAAAGAAAAGAGCTCTTTCAGTTTTCCACAAATTTTCCTATCTTATGACCAACTATTCCAAACTTTTACTTAACTCAAACCTTCCTCTTGACTAACGTCGGGTGTGCAAAATTTTATCGCAATAAGATAATAGTATTGACATTACATAGAAAAATATATTTTACTGAATTTTCCGATTTTCCGGGAAACCATTCCAAATTTTTATTTAATAAGAACGTTACTCTTGCTATGAACGTCAAATATTTAAAATTTTATCGCAATCAGACGAATGATATTGATATCCCATTGAAATAAGCTCATTCCGTTTGTCGCAAATTTTCAAATTTTCCGGGTAACTTTCCCAAAGTTTTGGTTTATAAGAACGTACAGCTTTCGTTGAACGTCAAATAATCAAAATTTTATCGCAATCGGATGAATGGTTCTCAACTTGTAGTTTTAATTACATTTAGAAACACATTGCAAAAGGAACTTGGTTCGAATTTTGCTACTTTTCTTTTTAACTGTACCTATTTTTTTTACTGAAACTTTTCCAGAAACTTTTCCAAGACCATTATGAACAAAACAAAGAATTACCCCTCTCCGTCGTGCGAATAGTCAGTTATAGTGTTGAATTCAATCAAAAACACATTGAAAACACACTTTTAGTTTACCAAATTTTCCATTTTTCCGGTATACTTTCCGAAAAATTTATTTCATACAAACCTTGACCTGTCTATCCATACTCAAGTGATGCTCTTACAACCATGTGGCAATTTATTTTTATTCATAGGAAAATGTAGGAAAAACCACAAGCGGCTTTTTTTTCTACTTTCAGGAAGACTTTTCCAAATTTCTATTTGATGTGAACCTTCCTATTGCTTCCAACATGAAATGAACGAACTTTTATTGCAATTCGACGAACGGTATTGATAGCTCGTTTTCCCGATTTCCCTCTTTTACGGACAACTTTTCCATATTTTATTGTCGTTTAAACCTTCCCTGGAATGACACGAATATTTCAAGACTGAAATCGGTTCAGGCGTTCTCTAGTTTTAGCGAGACTAACGAACAGCAATTTATATATATATATATATATATGGCGTTGAACTAACACCGTCTGAAGAGAAGGCCTGTGCACTGTGCACTGCCGTGCCACGCCACGTGACGTGACGTCACGCAGAGTAGATCGCCACCGCGTAGCTGTTTATTGGTTCTTCGGTTTGAACGGGTACTTTGTAGACGTTGGTTTGTTTTGTCCTATTTTAATCGTTTCGGATAACTGATTTTTATCGTTACAGAGGGCGTCAAGCTACCCTTCCCGCAACCCTCTGACCGAGCGCACTGAGCCACCGCGCCCTGAAATGAATGTAACTGTTTGTCAAGCTTAAGGGACATAAACGCGGGGTCATCAGTCCCTAAACTTACAAACTACTTATGAAGTAGCACAAACATCCATGCCCGAGGGGGAATATGATCCCCTGACGGGGAACGGCCTGGCGCATCGTAGCACAGCGCCTCAATGCGCCCCGCCGCTGTCCACCGCGCCCTAGCAATTTCCGAACCACCGTCTAACGTGTTCCTACATCACAAACTAATTCCTCGCCTATTGCACTATGGCGAACAGCTGCATGAGTAATCCGTGATTCTCGTACCATCGATGGCAGGTGTTAACTAACTAACATTAGATTATATTTCATTGTCCCAAGAACGTGTTTTTGATCATTTTCAGTGTGTCATTGCTTTGCAATGACAACGCTTGAGTTATAAGAAAATCTTATATCTAAAGAAAGCAAGATTGTGTACGCAAAAGAAATTTTGGAGCGAGGAATGTCACGTGATTGACTTTACGGACGCCAAATGTACGCTCTGTTCCATCCAGGCTATAGTCACTCGTCCGAACGCCAAATTTACGCTACGTCAGTCGTAACCAATACAGGCAAAGAAAATAAACTTTTAAGTACCAAGGCAAGACAGGTGATAATATTTAGCGGAAAAATATAATTAAAATGTGGGGGGGGGGGGGGGAGATTAAAATGATAGTTCAAAGAGGTAAAAGTTCATAAAAGATTATTTTTGTCAAAGCTAAACTCAAATATCACATAATTTTGGCTATTTGTTAAAATACGGTTAGAGTCGTAATCATGTCTCCATAATTTTTTATTATTTAAATTATTATTTTGGTCCGAAATGTTTGCAAGATCTTATAAAACTACAACTCTAAAGTGGGTCGTAGAACACGTCAGTGCGATGTTTTCGTATTGTGCGGGTCGTACTGTGTTCGCAAAGCTCGGTGTTTATTCAGCGTAGTGATTTATGAAGAGTGATTATTTTGCCGTAGTAGTCTAAATTATGAGTGATCCCGGACAATCAAGCCAAGTGCTGCATAAACAAGGAAGAGGAATAGTGCAGCGTGTGTATCAGTACTTGGAAAGCTTGTCTTCTGCAGAGTCCGTGCTAGCACATGGAGCGGGTCGCGCTGTTACCAGATGCAACTAACAGACGGCTGACGCTTGCGGCATTGGCTTGAGGACTGTTCAGATGATATCCAGTGTTTCTGCTAGCATGTGGCTCAACTGTTTTTAAGTCAGGCAAACGTCACAATCGCAAAAAAGACTATTTCGCGAAAAACGTTTTGCGCCGCACAGTATTCGGCATTTACGCTAGAGGCAAATATCCGACAGCGGGAAAAATTGGTTTAAGACATGAGAGAAGCAGGAAATTTCAACGGAAGTAAATGGACCACGTTGAGGATAGTCAAGGGCCTGGGGTTTAGGTATCAGAAAACAAACGATAGTAGGAAATTATTGTTGGAACATAGTGAATTATAGCTTCAAGGACTGTTTGTAAGAACAATGCAGCAGACTATAAGAGCTGGCACCTCTAGAATTTATTATTTCTATTAGACTTTCGTCAACCAGAATCATGCAAGGGCTATGTGCTGGAAAATAAGTTATGGATACGGTGGACTGGAAGTTCCAGTTGGTAAATGTAGCAGAATTATGGTGCTTCATTTGTGATCAGCATTTTTAATGCTTCAAAGGTTAAGAATTCTTAAGATTACCATTCTGAGATGATGTACAGTATCTTCAGAAGGTGGTTTAAAGAACAACTATTGCCATATGTAACTCCGTAATCTGTTATTGTCATGGACAAGTCAAAAAGCTATCACTACGAATTTCGAAAAGGAAGACATTGCATGATTAACAGAATACCTCATAGCTCCTTACATACCAGAGCGAATTGCTGGTTTTTGTCAATACCCACTAGCCTGCATACAAAGTTTACGAGATAGACGAAACTGCAAAGCAACATGGACACCGTGTTAGGTTACCCTCTCTACCATTATCATTATAACCCAATCAAACTGGCATGGGCTCAGGTGAAAACACATATTGCAGAAAAGAACCAAACATTTAAAACTGCAGATGTTGAGAGACTTGTGCACGAGGCTGTGGAGAGCATCTCACTATCTGAATCGGTAGCTTGTGTCAGACATGCAGAGAAATTGCAGGAAGAACATTTCGAGAGAGAAATTGGCAGGGAAACTATTATGGAACCCTCTGTAATAAACCGTGAAGAGTGATAGTCCTCTACGTCGGACAGCGAAGAAGACGATGGCATTGATTCAAAACTGTTCAAATGTTTGTAGAGTCTATGGGACTTAACTACGGGGTCATCAGTCCCTAAACTTACAAACTACTTATGAACTAGCTAACACTAAGGACTGCACAAATATCCATGCCCGAGGGGGATTCGAACCCCCGACCGTAGTATGAATAGTATGGAAAGTGCTTAAATTTTGATAGTTCTTTATTAATTTGTAAACAGATAAAGGACCTCAGGATGCAGCTGTAAACTGTGAAGCCGGTCAGGTTCTTTCATAAAGGATTTTAACAGTCGCAGCGGACCTGCTGTCCTGTTCTTTGAAATATGGAAACATTCGACTCTGGTTGCCCTACAGATATATATGAAGTGTTATGTTAAATATTTTCTTGTCAGGATTGCGTTGTATTTTAATTCCACCCAACTTGTTGCAACAGACAAGCTAACAATTTCAGACCTTGTGTAATGATTTATAAAACATGCTAAAACTAAACTCCGGCCGACAATCCCACTGGCTACAGACCAGCTGCCGTGTCATCCTCCGACCGAAGGCATCAGCGGATGCGGTATGGAGGGGGACGTGGTTACCGCATCACACTCCTAGCCGTTGTCATTTCTTGGGACCGGAGCCTCTAATACTCTATCAAGTAGCTCATCAGTCGGCCGCCCAAGGGCTGAGGGTCCCCGCACGCTAACAGCGCTCGACAGACCCGGACGGCTACCCATCAAAGTGCTAGCCTTTTTTTTTTTCTTTTCTTTTTTTTTGGGCCTCCCTTCTCCCCATACAGCCCGGCCTTCCTCTCACCAATAATGCCTTCTTCGGCGAGCTTCTCGGATGTACTTTGAAACTCGCCCCCCTGTTCTTTTGGCTGTTAACTAGCCGTGTTTGTGAAGTTAACAATTGACTGCTTGCTCACAAAATCTAATTACGGCGATATTCACTCTACCTTTACTGTAATCTTTAGAGGAAACTGCACACAAATAATGATCCGCAGTCATGGATCTAAATCAAAAATCGTAAATGTTGGCAACGGAAACGCAAATATTATCTCCTCCAGAACGGAGCGGAGACACAAGATACAGAACAAATTACCCCACATTAATCCAAAATAAATGATGAGGGGAGAATTTAAATTAGCACAAAAGGATTAAAGTTTAACAAAATAACTTATTGTTCAAAACAAGAAAAGGGGTAAGACCATTTTTTACGAATTACAATAAAAAAAACACACCTTACAAAATTTTCGAAATATCCACAATTACATGGCCCTAAAATTGCCCACCTGAAAAGTTGAGTACAGGTTAATTTACGATCACGTTTCATAGGGGGACTGGCGGAATTGCAGCACATTCACACAGATTCATAAGCCAAGCCATGAAGGTACTTACCAAGCACCCGACACCAAGACAACAGCCAAGCAATGTGGAGAATGCAGATCGAAGGTTCACTCGCGCACAATGAAATAGTACCTCGCTTCCATAACGTGTCAAGCTAGTGGCTTAGGCTCATGATAAACTATCAGAAACACGCACTTGGTTTAAGATCACAAAGTGCGGAGTACAGACGGAAGTTAAAGTTTCCATAGAACTTCTAACTATACATTAAATCAAGATTTAGTTAAATAATATCTAAAAACGGTCGCTCTGTCGTTCGTTTAGCACAGGGAGAAGATAACTACAGAAGGTTAAAGTTGTTAGATCAATACAGCACTCTACTAAGTCGGAACACAAAATATGCATTAAGTTATCAAAATCAATTTCGAAGAGAATAAGATCACGAAATATATCGTGTAACCATTCTTTCTGATCAGAGGAATGATATCTATTAGATAAGCAAGGTTACAGATTGTTACAGCACAATACAGAGTTCAGTCACAAAAATTCAGAGATGTGAAATAATTCTATTTCACGAAAATTAAAAACACGATATACGTCGCGCAACGGTTCTTTGTGCACAGAGGAAAAAGATCTATTTAATGGTAATAACCACGACAGGAAACACGCTAATCGGCGCACACGTGGGCTGACAAGTACACAGATTACAAGTTAGAATGGACAATTTTCAGGGAAAATTATCACGCTACACTCACTAGGAAACACAGTAGCAAATTAGCTATACAATTATTAACCACTCATGTGCACTGAATGATGGCAAAACTGAAGGCTTAGTCTGATATCGTCCACGTGTTCTGTCGACAAAGTACGAACAGTATAGGCACCGCAAGTCCCCGAAAATATTACAATTCAACAACGATAAGAACGCGAAAGACCCTGAACATATTTAAACAGACGAAGAAATTATTTAAAAGCTATAAAATGCAAGAATTATGCTAACAAATCATCAGAGCCTCGGAATCAGATTCCAGCAAAAATCGACATAAAATTAGCAATCCTTTGCGAAATTAAGCAAAAATCACTACTACACATAGTGTACCTGCTACTCCCAGAATTAAACTTGCGAAAAGGCATAAGTATGACTATGGAGCCTGAACTGAGTCTAGCCGCAAGGCCACAACAGAACCAAACCCATAGGTACTTACCCTAACAGGAACCAAGAAGAGAATGAACAGCTCTCTTGACCACTGCTTAACTGTTACCAGAGGAGGGGTAGTGGAGGGGAGCCCATAGAGTGTCACTGTTCATCAGGCAGGTAACCTGACCAACTCCCAGCCAAGGAGGTTAAAAGCAAGCTACATTAGAAATCTTTGCTAAGACTGGGTTCTGCTCAGCAGTTGACGAACCTACTTCTCGCCCAGAGACATTCAACACCCAGCGTTTGAAAGAAGCAGCGTCACAAAACAGACGAGGCGCGCCTAGGCCTTGCTAAACTTTCTTACATACAAAGTTTTAGTTATTCTGTGGAACCCACGGCCAGTGGGAGCACATCACAGTACACACTAATACATATTTGGGGCCTCATGTACAACATAGACAGAATGTTACAGACAGATAAAACTAAATCAATATATAATGCCTGGTATCTCGCATATTGTGAGTGGAGTGTCTTGCTACACTAAAAAAAATGTCTGAAGCTCGTCAACATTTTTTTGTGGGGAGTCACTTAAATGAAACACATTATGTGGACGTGTTTCATCGCCCCCCTTCCTTAGTGCGAAAAAATTGACTGAACTCAAATTATCACATAAGTTTGAGCTTCAGGCACTTTTTTATTTACCAGGTTGTCCTTAGAAAATCATGGCATAAAATAGAGCATGGGCAGAGTGGACTGGCCTCTTATACAACTACCACGATTCATAAATCCATTTAAGAAATCATCAAAAGAAAAAAAATGGTGTGTTTGCTGGTGAGGCTGGTTAGACCACAGGTTGGGGACATACATCAGTGTACTATTAATACATAAAAACACATCATAGACAATATCAGACAAAAAAAAAAGACAAGTATTCAAACACTCTCGTTGTAGTCTGTCACACATTCGTAGATGTGTCCTTGCCAAAAGGCTAAATTTAAGCCTCGATTTTCGATATTAGAAGTTCAGAAACGTAACATCAGGTCCACTACAATCGTTTATCAACAGTTCTTTGTGTGCCACACATGTTTACACATGATTCAGTTCTAGGGGCATGGGGAGGGACTTTCTTCCAAAGCAACTTGGAGGACACTACTGAGCGCACTGTAAGTATATTTATACTGCTCGAGTGTCTGGGACAGTAGATCTGCCACCAGCACAGCAGCGGCTTGGTTACGTCACCTTGCGCATGAATGATTTGGAGAGAATCTTGTTATCGCCCATGGATGGAACATCAGCTTGCCTGAGTGACAGTGACTTTCCTTGCTGCATCGAGTTTTCACCCATGGTATCGTTTTGCATTATGTGGGGCCGTTACCTTGTTACCCTTTTCTGCCCACACATTAGCAACAGACGAGACTAGTATTGCACAAATGGACTGTGCACTTACTGGGTGACAGGTTGTGCAGCTCTTCTTGCACAACACAGCGAGGGGCTATGTCAGTTTTGTGGTACTTGGACAGCTCATGGCAAGCCGATGGTGTGAGGTCCACGATCGAGCTGCAGTCCGTGTGAGATATCCGCTCTCGGAGACGCGCTGCTCTCAGCATTGTCAGCCAGGGACGCCTCTGGACTGGACCGGGGTCGTCGACCGCGCCGTTTCAGTCAGCTGGCCCCCGGGGCGGCTGCTGCTGCGGGGGGGGGGGGGGGGGGCGTGTCTACTTGCATCACGCCGGCTGGCGGCGCAGCGAGGATGGCGACTGCTGTCTGGCGCAGCTGGTTGCGGCGGCTGCCCGTCGACATCACAGCGGGCCTCCCCTGGCAGTCGGCGGTGGGACGAAGGGCCGCCGGTGGCCGCGCTGGGCTTGCGGGTGGAGAGCAGGCCGGACCGTGGTGCGTTATGCTACCGCTGTCGGTGGCGTGGAGTTTCCTAGGTGTCTGTGCAAAACTTACACTTCACAAGATTCTGAATGTTAAACCTCGTCGCCTGTAATTGTCCATGCTATAGGACGACGTTCCTCAGATCTTTACAATTACATATTTAAAACACATAAAATGTCCTTAAGGGTTGTCTTAATAAAACAAAATTAAGTCACTGCTGCCATAGCAAACATATCACTTAAGACTAAGTACAAGAACACAAATTTACAATTAAAACAATGTGATAATCTATGAGGCCAAAATAAAACGTAGTTATCCCTACGTGGCCAATACACAGATTCATGCACGCAGGGAGGCAGCAAGCAGAAGGCGCGCGTGAGCGGCATAAGCGAGGAATTAAAATATGGCTGAGCAGTATTGTTACAAGCAAGGCACTACAAACATTGGCAATGGCGCGTTGCGCTGCTACTTGTCATGCATTGTCTACCCCTTAACTCAAGCTACATTACCCCAACTAGCTACCATCTAACTACTGGCGCCATTCCTTCTCTCTTGCGTGCTGAGTTGTCTGAAAATGGAGAACAAACAGGCACAAAGAAAGAGATTAAACACAGTTTATACAGCGCCACCTAGTCTCACACAGGTTACCGATTCCCAGCCTTTATCAAACCGAATTAGTTTTATATTCACCGCGTTTACGTAAGGAAAATCACCTTAAGTGAAATTGAATACATTTCTTTACATGATTGGAGAAACTTATCCCAAAAAGATGAACCTAAGATCTTAAGACTAACAAACCAGACAACGAATTGCTACCATTTCAATGGAGGAAAGAAAATGCAGAACGTCTTACCAGGTCAAAGCGCAGCCACAGAATATCCAGATGGACCACAAGCCCGCCACCAGCGGACGGAAATCGGCTGGAAATCGGGAAGACCCACCAAAAACGAGGTGGTGCAGAAGAACTGAAACTCTAGTGTCTTGCCGAGGCTCGTTAACTGGTTATTGCCAACCAGACGTGGAACCAAGGTGTTGAGGAACCTCTTTGGTCATCAGCAACGAAACATGCTAGTGTGAGGGTTTGTATCTGTGTTGAGTCGCCATGATTGGCCTCATTTGAACTATTCTGTCAGGAGAGTAAACTTGGAGTTGGAATGGCTACTCATATCAGATATGGGGTCCCATATTGGTTTGATTCCTGTGGATGATATCTGTAGGTGGGACTACACTAGGCATGGCCTTCACCTCAACAGGAAAGGGAAGGGAAAACTGTCTGGGTTGATTGCAAGTAACTTACGGGGGGGGGGGGGGGCGCACTGTCACAAATGGTAAAATACCAGCGGTTACAGGTGTCAGAGGGATGCCTTTTTTAGGATAGGGAGGGGGGGGAAAGAAAACCAGCTTTGAGAGAGCTTTTCAAGACACCCTCAGTTTGGAAAAGCAGATAAACAGGAGATAGATTTTAGCAAACCATGTTTAACACAAAGTACCCAGAAACTTCCAGTAAATCTTACTCAAGCCGTTAGTATGCAATATCAGTTATCTTTATTATATCAAAACATTCCAGGACTCACAAATAAACTTGATGAACTACTCATTTGTATTAATGAAATAGATTCCTCTAACCCAACTGACATAATTTGCCTCTCTAAATATCATGTGACCACTGGTATAGATATGTTAAACATTCCAGGATTTAATTTAGCTTCACACTTCTGTAGAGTAGATATTGAGGGAGGAGGAGTTGCCACATTCATTAAAAACTGCTATAAATTCAAGAATATTGATATAAATAAATTCGGTCCAGAGCATCATTTAGAAGCTTGTGCAACAGAAGTAGAATTCCATAACAGATGCTATATAATAGCAACTATTTACCGAGCACCTGCAGGGAATGTCACTTAAAATTTACACATTAAACACATATGATATCACATTAAAATACTAAATCAACGGAGATGCAAATATGACTGGTGAGACCACAGGGTTGGGACAACATATGTAAACAATCCAAAATTACCAATAAACATAGATCAACAAATCATGAATACACAACATACACGACATTGAAAATAACACACACAACATTCCACATGCATCAGTAACATCAAGTGTTAAGAAAAAATTCACATAAGTTGCTGAAGGCAAAGTGAAAATTCAACAAGGTAGAAATGCTTAAAAACATTCATAGAATGACTCTTAAAGAAACAAACAAGATGTATTAAATGTTTCTAGAACGAAATAAAATTGAAACATGGTTAAAGTTGCAATGATAGCAACACTCATAATGAAAATCATATTTAATGATTAATTTGTTTGTAGACGTTGGCAGCGTTACGTCGTGCGGGGGAGGCAAAGCAACTACTGCAGACACTACTAATGAATCGGACGGTAGTACAGTATGTGACGGACGCCGTGGAGACTTCCTGAACAGGGTCATGCAGTGATTCTTGCACGATTTTTCGGTTAGAGGAAGAATCCTCTGCTGCAATCGTCTGAATAGTTTCAGAGCTCTGAGAATTTAGGAGAGGGTGTTCTACGACGACGTATCCATAGCGTCGGCGTCGGCAGCCAGGCGGCGTCGGCTATGCAACGAGTCGGAGACGGGGAGACGGGACCGAGAGCGGTAGCCGCCACTACAGCGAAGGAGGCCTCGTGTCGCGGCAGCTGGGTACACGCTTGGCTGCTTTCTAACAACCGTCTTCACACTTCGCATGCCATTCTCAACTTGAAAAATATATGCGGAGGACCACTTCTCTTTCTCTACCGACATGACAGATTCATGCGGGGACAACATTCGCCGGCCGCGGTGGCCTAGGAGACTAAGGCGCTCCAGTCACGGTCTGCACGGCCACTACGGTCGGGGTTCGAATCCCCCTCGGACATGGACATTTGTGCCGTCCTAGTTAGTAAGTAGTTCATTAGTTTGTAAGTTGTTCATAAGTAGTTTGTAAGTTTAGGGACTGATGACCCCGTAGTTAAGTCCCATAGACTATACAAACATTTGAACATTTGGACAACATTCGAGCGATAGTCTCATTCCGAACCTCGAACGGTAAATTGAAAACACTAACGTGCCGCAAGCCAAAGCCTGCTTGGAACATGTTTACATTACTGATACTTCCGACGAGGTGCTTAAAATTTACGTACATCATCGGGAACATTAACAAAAAAAAAAAAAAAATCACAAAGTCCGGAGGTTTGAAGCTTTAAGGATATACAGTTCAGGAAAGTTGTGGGATGGCTGGCTTAGGGCCATAAGGTACCAGGTGTTAAGAAAATTTGTAGCTGGGAGGACACGTCACAAGTGGAATGAATGGGAAAACATAGACGGTGTAGCATACTGCATTACTGTGGGAAATTGCGCCAATGCTACCCAGAAACATTCTCATTGGCTGCCCCCCCTCCCCACCTCTGTGTAAGGAACCCTCTACGTTTCTTTAGTAATAAAAGTTAGATAAACTAATGTACAGAATGAGAGAAAAGTTTTCTGGGTGTTGTACCGCGTCATGATGTAAGAAGGCTATTACGTAAATATCCGACGTTTCGGCCAACGTTACAGTGGCCTTCATCTGGGTGTACTGATGTGAGCTGGTTGTTACCACACTTTAGATTACTTGATATTACTGAATATTGTCATATTTACCGGCAGGAGTTAGTGCCCTAGATTCACCCACTTTCTGATTACTAGATGTATTATAAGAGGTTCCGTCATCGCTATTACCATACTCCCCTCGGTTTGCTGACGTGCAGAACCTCTACCTCACTGTCGCTTGAATTGTTCCCCGCATTTCTTTGGAGCGACAATTCTCTATGTGACCAACGTGACTCTCTGCTTAATGTGCGCTTCTTAGAAGAGGTGCGCCGGGGAAACAGTCTGAATCGATTGTGTGACTGTCTGCGTAACTCATTGTAGCGTTCTCAACAGAATTATGCCCGCGATTTAAAATCCTACCTTTACTCCTAGTGATCATAAATTATTCTAGAGTGGAGGGGACTGGGTGGCCGATCTGGACATTCTGTGGCTGCGCTTCGAGCTGGTAAGACTTCTCGATTTTCTTTCCTCCCTTGAAATGATAATTCGTTGTCTGGTTTGTTATACTTCAGTTCTTAGGTTCATTTTTTGGGATAAGTTTCTCCGATCATATACGGATATGTATTCAATTTTATTTCAGTGATTTTGCATAGCTGGCGGAGTATGAACTCTCTTTAATTTCTTTCTAGCTTTGTGGAACGCGACTAATATGCGGTAATATAATACAAAAAATAAAAATAAAAAAGAACTGTAGTGCTTGTGAAATATTCCTTTCCATTTCTCCTTCCGCGAGTGATATGTACTCCACATGGTGTGTTTTTAAAACAAAGCCTTCAGCTACACTTGTGTCTGTTCCTATGCCCTTCATGCAAGAAATCGTTAAGTGTGTTCCTGATTTCCTTTAGTACATCGCTATCTCCTCTCAGTCTATTCTAAATGGCTGTTTCGTTTCCAAACTTCTACTTTGCTATCAGACTCCGTCACTAAATTCTTTTCTAGCCTTTTATGACACCTTTATCAGCTTTTTTATGAAATACTACATATTTCTAGGGGCTGCATGCCGTATTACTTAGTTGATTTACCCCGACTTTGAATTTATTCCACTTTTCTGATTTTTTTAGAATGGACTTCGTCCATCCATGTAAAACCTTCCCAATCGCGTCTAACTGTATTTCTTTAGCTTCCTCATGTATCTTACGCATTTCTAAGGGTTGCATGCCGTAGCTATTTTTCTTTGTATTTCGGAAATTTAATTTTTGTATTTTTTACTGGTTTTCGGAACCACGTGGCTCCGAACTCCGAATTCAAAGGTTTATAGCTAGTCACTTGAGTTCTCGCCATTGCTCACACACCAATAACTTCCTATTGTGTATTCTTTCTTCGACATGTGATTCCGTTGGTTTTGGTTGAAATGAATACAATCTTTAAGCACTTCGCCTTCAGTTGGGTGCGAATATGTAATGTATCAGACACGTGCCTTGTGTCTCAATAATTCCGCATGCTCATGGTTTGATTTGAATAGAAATTAATCACGCTATTATCGCGTACCATCTCAAGTGAAGAAGGACCAGCGTGACCTACGAAGTTTACTTTTTTGTGTTGTGTGGTACATCCTGGTACGCTGAATTTCGCCTATGTTAGCGGTACCTTTTTATGCTTCGTATCAGCACCCTGAGTTGGTTGAGTTTCGATTTGCTTCACGCGTGTGAGTGGTTGAATGCTTGTTGATTGTAAATACCTCCTCCGACGACGTTCAGTTCAGATTACTGTAAGTTATTTTAAATGGGGATGCATTTTTATTGTTATACTAAGGACAGCGATGATATCAAACAAGTTTGTGTTTCGCGCTACGACCATCGCCGCAGGGCCTGAAACTTGCTTTGTGACTGGTTGCTTCGACGTCACTGTTAACAGAGCGGCGTTTGACTGTTGCGCGCTTGGAACTCTCCTGCGCAGCGCGCACAATATTGTTTGTGGGAGTATATTTCAGTACAGGCAACAATGAAGATCTATGACACGTCCCTTAAGGGCAACAGGCTGATAGGGAAAACAGACAAGTGAAAGGGGGACAAATTCGTTGTTTATCATTTATACAATTAGTTTATTATTAATTTTATGGCAACAGGGATACATTTATCCAAACATTTATAGCCCAGTTATAACCATTAGCAATCAATTACCAAGACAATTAAGTTAATATTTAACTGTAAACAACAATTTATAAAATTATTTAAGCCGCTGGGACCAGACACTGAACTGTAAGCAAGTAATTGTTTTAGATTCAAAGCATGAATCCCAGAACAACATATGCGGTGTACGATAAATGCCAACAGTAAATGAATAAGCACAACGCTTAAGAACACGGATTACACACAACCCAATAATAATGAATAATTAGAACAGGAGGCTCAAATTCTCCTTGGCTTTGAAAAACCTATTTTTACTTCTTTAACATACACAATAAGCCTAGCTAGATGAGTGCATGCACTACTTGGGTGTCAATTTAGCACAGAGATTCTAAACAGGTTCCCCAGGAGAGCCCAACGTAACCCGAAAGCAACTGGTGAAATACTTACCTGGCAGAAAATGGTGAGGCCGCTCAGAAGTTAGTTCAAGCAACCTTCCAAATTCGGGATACCCTGTGCACTCTAGCGTAGCAAGAAAGCACGTCACTGTCCCGACCTCCGAACCAACGCCGTGCTTCCCGCGTGGGTGGGGAACCTGAAAAAATTCACGGATTTAAACAGCAGGGCAAGCTCTTGTAGCTCCACAATAACATGACAACAGTAAGGAAATAAGAAATATGACAATAGTTGAGGCCTAGCCTGTTCTACTAACAACAACAACGTGAGCACACCCAAGGTAATCTGCAGTTAAAGTTCACCAAGTGGCACAACAACATGCAATTAAGTCAACAATATCTCAAGTCTCATAAATAATGTTGAAACAAGAAACACTGAACTACATGCATCACCTCGCCACCATTTGCGAACGCCAGGAAATCCTTGGAATCCAGTTATCACAAATATAACCTGCACCGGATACCAACAGTAGCTGCCCAGAAAATGCGGGACATCAGGATCTCTGTTTATCAGTCCTCTCGGCTACAAGACAGTCGGCCCAACTAGTTTGACGCTCCGCACGTCCCGAGGAGAGGCGACCGACCTTTCAGCTTTCCTCCCCAAACGTCACTGCCCTCTTCGCCAGGCTGTCAACATCGCAGGGAAGGAAACCAAAGATAACATGCAACCCGACAAGATCGATCGTGGCAAACGCACAGAACTCACCGGCGCCACGGCTCAATCTGAAGCAGCTGACTATTATGTCTGAAAAAGCGATCTGGATACTTTTTGAGCTGTTGGTAGTACTTGTGAAAGTATCCGTAGTTGAAGACGTTCAACATTCATAGGATGCACTCCATACCTCCTCGTCCTTCTTTCCAATAATAACATCACTGTCACTGTCGTCAGACAATGATGAGAACATGTTTGACGCTTCACGCTACTACTGTTGTGTACTCTGCTGTGTGAGATTACCGTCCACTTGGTCATAAAGTATAAGACCTAAATAGCAATGTTTGCATATAAAGTTATTTCAATAATTATTTCATATGATATCCCTGTAAATAGTATGTAATTTTTATGTTAAATGTTCATTTAAATAGAATACCAATTGTATGTGCAGGTATACAATTTAAATAACTTATGCAAGTAAGTGTATGTTCATGTAATTGTATAAGCAAATATTTCATGTATTTCATAACTATTGCAATTTAAAAACAAATGTTAGAAATGTATGTGGCTGAACTCTATGCATCTTGGCTAGGCTTTGGGCAGTTCAGGCTGGGAATTTGTTGACGTAGGGGTAAAACCAGTTAGCGCGCATAAAATGGCGCACGCGGCCTTTGTACGGGGCAGTCGGAGGGTAGCTTACCTGCGTGGGGGCTGCGTCGGTCTGTGCCTCGAGTTGGCACTGTGTGTTTGTGCAGACGAGTCAGTGTTCCGAGCACTTGGCCGGAGGCTCTGTTACTCGTCGCTACGACGGCAGTATTTATCTTGATTCAGTGTGTGTATGTGTGTCCGAGGCGGGCCACAACATCAGTCAGTGCAACGATTTCAACGTAAGTTAATCGAGGTGGAAGATTTTTTTGTAGCTGCAATAAGAAGGAGTGCGTGTGTTTACTTGGAGGTAGCTTGCTGAAGAGCGTATCGAAGTGAAGTTCATGCTGAGGTATTAGTTCAGCGGAAAGTTACCGTGTGAATTTATGTCTTGAAACAGTGCTAATCGTGGAGAGACGAAGTGAATAGTAGAAGTATTTTGGTTTTGATAGCGTCAAGACACTAAAACAGTCAGTGACAACATTTTATCTATGGGGGCTCACGAGCTATGAACAGTGTTAAATGTGCCAGAGGCCAGATGCATCAGCCATCAGGGATTAAGGGATTAGAAATAAACCCAACTACATCATTTGAACTGAAATAGTGTTGATGTTTTGATTTACACACCCTCATCTTTCAGAACATTGAATATTTTATTTATTTGTTGTATATGCAGGGAAAAGGCAGGAACTGTGCACAATCATGCCCCTAGGCTAAATTACACACAGTACAGCAGTTTCTGTTTATATTTTAACGTGTGCAGTTTTCGAAGACCAGACTTTATTGTGCACTTGTGCTGCAGTTTTGGTTCGTTTGTCGTTCTGTCTCTAATCTTTTTGCGCTTTTCCCTCGCAGCTATAATGTAACAGCTGCCGGAGAAAACTCGGTGAGCAGCGACGTGTCTATAGCGTGAATGCAAGGTTGCCGGCTAGCAGCGAACTGCAGGTGTCAGCAGCAAGCATCGAGCTGACAGCTTAGAGGTTGCAGCATAAACGCACCCTAGGTGTGGACAGGCAGCAGAGTGCTAGCCAAGTGAATCGGTGTATCCACTGCTGCACGGCTGTTGTTATAAACATGCTGCTGTATTAATGTTGAGATGTTCTCTCATTATTGGAGCGAGAGCCATATTTTATAAATTATGGCATACAAGATATGAAGATGGCAGATTGTTGATACCAGCTTTGTGGAAATACATGAAGTTATACAATAAAACGCGATCCTTGCAAGAAAATGCTGTTAATATTTCGTTCTAGTACGCCTACATACGTAAATCGTAATGGTTTAATCGGTTGTCCAGTGAATGAAAATCAGCATTTGGTAAAACATGTAACTATCTGTTATTGATATTCTCTGCCGTTTGAATATACTTCAAATATCAGTACTTTAGATCACTATGAATGCCTAATGTACTATTGCAAAAAAATCGTTTAATTAACAGAACGTTATTATTGTTCAAAACACAAAACTATTAAAATTGTAAAAGAATAATGATAAATCTGAAGCATAGAATTAAAATTTGTGATGTGGCCGGGAATCGAACCCGGACCTCCATGCTTACTAGGCTGACGTCTTAACTTTTTTTTGTGTTTCATAATTTATTCAATTATAGTTATAAAACTGGTAACTGTATTTACATAAGAAAACCAATCTGACACAAATGTTGCATTTTAATTTTGTTCCACACAAGAAAAATGAATTGTGTATAATTCACCTTGGAAGTTATTAATATACTTAACAAAACAAGCAGTATCAGATTCTCTGTATTTAACAGGCAGAGAATTAGGCCGAGGAGAAGCACAAAGGAGTTCATCATCCTCTTCTGGAGAAATATACACTGTTGATCCTCCAGAATCAAAACAGTTTTCACAATTCAAGTAAAATGTGACATATAACAAGCTTTCTTTGGAAAAGCTGGTATCATTAACCAATGAATAACATCCTGCCTTCCATCGTCTAATTTCATATGAAAAACCAGAAATGTTGATACATTTGTTAGAAGATTCTGTCATTTTATCATTGGATGTGAGATCTAGACAAGTCAATATAGAAAGTAGCTGAAACAGCTTTTCTAATTTCATTAGCTTGAGTAATTATTAACTTCAGAACTCAGTGTAGACTCATCTGCTGTGTTATATAACCAAAAATTAACATGTCTTTTCTTATCCAAGACACTGCACTTCTAGAAAGTGCTTGACAACAACTGTCAAAACTCTTTATGGAGAAAATATTCCAACATGATTGAGCTGGTCTTCTCAAAATGTAAATTAAGTGTTTTCAGTAATTCATCCCCATAATAATATACACTATTTATCACATTTGAGGAAGCAGACTCTTCTATTTGCAACAAAGGAAGTGAAAATGATTCAAGATATCCCTCTTCATGCTCCCTTGTAATTTTTCTGGAACCATAAAACCAACCATTAAATTTATCCTAGTTTTATCCAGTAAAAATACTTCTTGCACCTGATGAAATGACTTTTCTGATATTTCAAAGAAAACAAAAGCTTTAAACTGTGGAAGAACTGATTTAACAATATTTCCTGGCTCTGCTCCCACAGTGTTAAACAGCTGTAATGCTCCACCATCTTGTACAGTCCAGTTATGATTCAGATAAAAAATACATGCTATGCACCTATCCTCACACTGGTCATCATGACAGAAGATAATATGTATCATCATAACAGGAACAATTTGCAGATATCTTTTCCTCAAGTTGTATATTGGTGATGCCTTGCAGCCAGTCTCGAAAAGTAGTATTTTGAACATACCTGAATGAATTGATAGCAGGCAAATCAAAAAATCTTCAGACTGACGATATTGGTAGACGTCATTCTTCATCTGGAACTATAACCCAAGTAACTCAACCTTCAGTTTCTCCAAGTATGCTTCTTTAGATGTAAAATTTGTCAATGTGCAAATCTTAAAAGGCTCAGTAAGTATTGACATACCCCATTTTTCACTAGGACATGATTCAGCTTTGCCTGACCAATGACTTGACAATCAATCCTTTACTTCATTCTGAAGTAGATCACACCTCACTTCTACAAAATATTCTGCTGAAACATTTGCTTCTGAATTTCCACAGTATTTTGTGGACAGTGAAATTTGGTACTTGTAAACTAAATGCTTAATGTATCCTTTCCTCCTCTTAAGAAATATTTTTTAAATTTATGTCTGTTCCAATATTACACAGCATACTAGATGTGCCTACAGATTAAAACATTTTTTCCATCCGGGTACTGTACTTACATAAAGCTTATAATCAAAAACAAACGAGTATCAATGAGAAAACCGCTTCAGTTCTGTGTAAGAGAATCTCCATTTCAAGAAACAGTACTTCATTTTTTGCGTCATTATTTCTGTCTTCTTCTCTTGTCTTGACAACTGAACAATGGCTGTAGTCATTCAAAATACTATTTAGATTCCACAAGTTGCTGCATAGAATTGATTTGTCAAATTGATTTGACTCTGCTACTGCGATAAATTTGTGCTTAAAATGAACATCTGGTTGTTCTCTGTAAGTATTTGTCTTGATCCAGAATCTGTAACTTCGATACGATATTAGTGGTATTATTACTGATGTTCCCGTAATAAATAACACAAAGAATAGCCCTATACGTACACACTACGTTTTGAGTAAACATTGTAAACCTCCACAACCTACACCACTAACGATTAAGTCGCGTCGAAATAGTCTAAGTACGATTTCCCTCCACGTCACAAACTTTAATTCAGCTTCTGTGTTCCAAAGATAATTGCCACTACTGCCAAGGCTCTCCATGCAGCGGAATAGCACCTTGGCACTCGACCTATTGGAACAATCCTGTTAAGGTGATATAAAAATCAATTTAATACAAATAAAAAATCCTTGAGACGGATTTTCATCTGTAATTAATTCTATGCTTCAGATTTTTCATTATTGTCTTTGACATATTCAGGCGAACATCCATCTCAAGGATTGTTTACCTTGAATTAAATTGATATTAAGATTGTGTTTAAAGAAAGGCACTAAATCATGAATATTGACAAAATAGTTTGTGTGGACACGCTGTTTGTGGGACAGTGTTCGTTGCAAGCTGTCAAGAGTGCGTGCGTGAACTGACGGAAGCAATTTGGCAGTGTCGCAACGTATCCCCCCCCCCCTTCCCTATCCCTATCCTTATCTCTCTCTGCGCCAGCTTTCGTAGCTGCTATGAACTCTAGTAGTAAAGCTCGCCTTTGTTGTTTCCGTTCAGGAAATAAAGAATATACCTAACAGTACGTATACACCTGCAATCATGTTACTTGTCAGTAACATGGAAGACCATAATACGGGAGCAAGCAATAGACAAATTTACTTTCATATTTTCTGAATCCGGCTTTTTCCTGCCTGAAATTACTCAGCAGAGCATTCTCCGTGTTCTGTAATCCACGCTCTTACTGAATTTCTAAACGATAACTGTGGTACAGAACAAGTCTTAAGTGCGCGCCACCTACTTTCGCCGCGCGCCGCCATGCACGCACGGCATGGCGTTCTTACGACGTCAGCCACAAGCGTCCTCTGCTGCAACTCCGCTCGTGGCCAGGACTGCTGCATCGGCCACTTGGGACTGAGATAGGAAGCAGCTAACACTTCGGAATCAGATAGGCACCAGTGAAGACTTTGCTATCGGATAGGCACTAGGTAGGCTTCTCTGTGTATCAGCATTCTGCAGTCAAGAATTATGTAAAAGTTAAGTATTACTAAGTCTCTATGAAATATATATCTCGTTCTAATTTACTCTAGTGTTTCTAGTTTCTGCTGTCCCATTGGCTGCTCTCCTGTAAATTTACTTGCTCTTGTGGACTTTCTTATAGTGACGTGATGTTGAGGGATGCGATTACGCAGAACATTCAGGATCCCAGAATTCGGGCAGCAATTCTAAAACAATCTGACCCTTCATTAGACAGTGTACGGCAGCTTATTGAAGCTCATGATACCTATGACTTAGCAGATGTGGAAATGCAAAGCCACGGTGTAAATTCAGTGCGCCGTAACGGACGCTGTCCTAGCCGTAGTTCTCAGTCTAGCCCTAGTGATTCTTATTTTTCTACCGGCCGTGCTGAACAGAGAGTGAACAGTAGCAAGTGGAAAAGTGCGACACAAAGGTCGCCCCATCGTGTTAGAAACAGTAATTTGAATAACGGGTGACAACGCTCATTTCAGAAAAATGTTCGTAAATCTTGCCGCCCCCCCCCCCCCCCAGTGTGTATCTCGCCACAAGCGTGTACAGTCAGTGTGTATGCAGAATGTAAATTCACAGAACGGTGCCGTTAGGAACAATGCTTCGCAGAGTGCGAGAACAATTCATTCTGTAAAAGTTATACACGCTGTGAACTCTGACAGTGTTTCTCTTGATTCTAAAATGCAAGAAAATTCTTCTGCGCCTACTACACAACTATGTAGTGAGCCACATAGCAAGCGTCGTCGAGCGCGTAATTCTGTGCAATGGAAAAGTGTTCTGGACATGCAAAATGACTATGTACAGTGCAATCCTGTAGTGAACCTAGTGCCTTCTGCAACTTCTCCTTGTAATAGTGCCCAGCACTGTGTAGCTAGTGACAGTAGGCTTGATGTAGCTACTCGAAGTAATTTTAGTGCAGCATCCTCTCATTGCATGGACGCGGATCCGGCGGTAGTGCCATCTAGTGAGTGTTGTTAACGCGCTGTGTGCCGATTCTGCGCCGCTTCCTACCGCACGCAGCCCGCACATGCACATGCACAAGTGCCGCAAACAAGCTGTATTAGACGTTGCCCACATTCGTGCACCTGTCGAGCGCCACAAGCAAAAACTATTAGTGACTCTTTCTATAGAAAATAAGACTGTGCCATTTCAGCTCGACACTGGTTCCGCTGTTACATTAATTAATAAAGTCACTTATGAACTTCTGGGTTCGCCAAAATTGTCGCCGTCACAGCAGGTGTTAACAGCTTATAGAAGTCAAAATATTCCCGTACTAGGAACGTGTAGCCTGCCTGCCTCTTTTCCAGGTGTAACAAAAACAGTTGCTTTTGTTGTTCTTCAGGCCAAATCGACACAGAACATTTTTGGACTAGATGCATTCGGCTTCTTTGGTTTATCAATTCAAAGAGATGTGCTTCAAATTTCGTCAGTCGTGCATCAGGACAAATGCTTTGTGTGAGAAATACAGTGACTTGTTTTCGCCGGAACTAGGTTGTGCAAAAGACCTCGTGGCACATGTATCTTTAAAAGAGTCTGCAGCACCAAAATTTCGTAAAGCTAGACCAGTGCCTATGTCAATTCGTGAATGTTACTGCAGAACGTAAACGTTGGCAGGATAGTGGCGTGATTTCTCCTTTTTCTGCGAGTCAGTGGGCGTCGTCAAATCAACAGTGGCTCGCTTCTTTGCCGAGATTGATTTAGCAGAGGCATACTTACAGATTCCGTTTGATGACGAGTCAAAAACGTTTTTCGTCATTAATACTCACATGGGGCTTTTTCAATTTCAACGTCTACCCTTTGGCAGTTCTTCCGACTTCGCTATTTTTCAGCGTTTTTTTTGGAACAGCTGACAGTTTCTGTACCGTGTTGATCGAACTATTTAGATATTGTGGTCTGAGGGCGCACAGTTGAACATTTAGCAAACCTGGAGTGCCTTTTCGAAGTGTTGACTGCAGCAGGTCTACGTTGTAATAAAGCAAAGTGTTCGTTTTTTCAAACTGAAATAGAGTACCTAGGCCATGTGATTAATGGCCAAGGAATTCATCCCTTACAGTCACATCTTAGGGCAATCAAAGACTTGCCTCCTCCTAAGAATGTGCACGAATTGCAAGCAGTAATGGGAAAGCTTAACTATTATTTCAGGTTTATTCCCAATGCCTCTCAGATTGCCGCTCCACTGCATCACTTACGTAGGAAAAATGTTCCTTTTGTGTGGCCCAAAGATTGCCAGGTTGCCTTTGACAACTTAAAGTCTGCACTACTCAGTGATGCATGTTTGATTCCCTCTGACTCTCGGAAGCCTGTAGTGCTAGCAGTGGATGCCTCGTCACACGGTCTGGGTGCAATATTGTCACATCGTATTGGTTCTCACGATCGTCCTATTGCCTTTGCATCCAAGCTACTAACGCCAACGCAACAGAATTACAATCAGATAGAAAAGGAGGCCTTAGCAATCATTTACGGCGTCACAAAGTTCCATCATTATCTCTATGGCAGAAAGTTCTATTTGTTGACTGACCACAAACCTCTCACGTCGTTGTTCACACCCACAAAGCCAATTCCGCCACGAACAGCACAAAAGCTTCAGAGATGGTCCTTAATACTGTCTAATTATCAGTATGATATTTTGTACCGACCTACCACTAAGCACGCCAACGTGGACACACTTTCCCGACTTCAGGTTGACCAGGATGTGTCATATGATTCTTCGGAAATGGCATGTTGTCAGATAGACTCCAGAGATGCTTCCGCTGTCGCAGACTTTCCTTTGAACTCTCGTCGGGTTGCACAGGAAACAGCTGCGGATGCAGACCTAAGTGTGGTAGCACGTTTTGTTCGCTCAGGGTGGCCTGCCAGAGCCAAAGACATTGAGCGGCCTCTGGTTCGACGTTATTTTGCACAACGTCATGCATTATCTTTACGTCAGGGTGTTCTGTTGTTACATACGGACAACGACCAAACAAGAATGATTGTTCCTCGTTCCCTGCAACCAGAAGTTTTTTTTTTGTGGTTTTAGGGCGCACAACTTCTATGGTCATTAGCGCCCAGCTAAGAACATTGATTCGCTATGATCTCAAAAAAATGGTGACTGTCAGAACATCAGCAAGAGGCTAAAAACGAAAGATAAAAGACAATTAAAAGGGTTAAATATCCTTGGATAGGTTGGCCAAGTTCATAAAACGCAAAACCCGAGCAGCTGCTCGTGTGTCATCAGCTAAAATTTCCTCCAGAGTAGACGGAAAGTGAAGGGCTACACGGAGATGATTAAAATTAACACAAGTCAGTAAAACATGTCGCACTGTCAACAGTTCACCGCAGGAGCATAGCGGTGCAGGTCCGGCGGATAGCAAGTGACGGTGGCTGAAACGGCAATGACCGATCCGCAACCGAGCCAGGATGACCTCCTCCCGCCGAGAGGGGCGTGAGGATGTCCTCCAAGCGGTCGGGATCGGTTTGACAGTTCGCAATTTATTGTTGTACAGTGAAAGCCACGCACTGTGCCATTGCGACACGATACTCCGGCGAAGAGCCCGTTGAACATCGTCCGATGGGACGCAAAATGTAGCCATGCGAGGCAAAAGAGCTGCTGCCTTGGCTGCTGTGTCGGCGGCCTCATTCCCGGGCACACCCACATGGCCAGGGACCCACAGGAAAGAAACGTGACAGCTGTCATCCGCCAGCAACTGGAGGGAGCGTTGGATCCGATACACGAGAGGATGGTTCGAGAAAGGGTCCTTAAGACTCTGCAGGGCACTAAGGGAGTCAGAACATATGGCAAAGAAAGGTTGGCGGTGGCGGCAGGTATACAAAACGGCCTGGTGGAGGGCGAAAAGCTCAGCCGTGAAGGTCGAGCACCGGTCAGGGAGCTTGTATTGGAACCGGTTGTCCCCGACGACGAAGGCAGATCCGACACCGGCAGTGCTCTTGGAACCATCAGTGTAAATAAATACGGCATTATCGAACCGCGAACGGAGTTCGACAAGCCTCGAGCGGTATACCAAATCCGGAGTGCTCTCCTTGGGGAGCGAACTAAGTTCGAGGTGTGTGTGAACCTGGGCCTGATGCCACGGTGGCAATGGGCTTTCGCTCAACCGAAGGGTGGAAGGAAGGGTAAAATCGAGCCGCTGTAGCAGGCGGCGAAACCGAACTCCTGGTGGAAGCAAGGCAATCGCAGACAACTGATATTGGCGATCGAGTGAGTCGTCAAAAAATAATCTGTAAGAGGGATGGTTGGGCATCGACCGTAGGCGGCATGCATACCGACACAAGAGTATGTCACGTCGAGTGGTCAAGGGTAATACAGCAGCCTCGGCATACAGACTTTCAACAGGGCTGGTATAAAATGCACCGGTCGCCAAACGTAATCCACGATGGTGGATAGAGTTGAGACGGCGGAGAATCGACGGCCGTGCTGAAGAGTATACAAGGCTTCCATAGTCGAACTTCGACTGAACAATGGCCTGGTAAAGGTGAAGCAGGACGGTAAGATCCGCTCCCCATGACGTGCCACTGAGGACACGAAGAACGTTAAGGGAACGGGCACAACGGGCAGCCGGGTAGGACACGTGTGTGGACCAGCAAAGTTTCCGATCCAACATGAGTCCCAAGAATTTCGTAGTCTCCACGAAAGGGAGAGCAACAGGGCCGAGACGTAGAGAAGGTGGAAGAAATTCCTTGTACCTCCAAAAATTGATACACACAGTTTTCTCAGTGGAGAATCGGAAGCCCTTTGCCATGCTCCAGGAATATAGACGGTCAAGACAGCGTTGGAGAGAACGCTCCAAGAGACGTCCGCTGGGCGCTACAACAAATTGCGAAATCGTCAACAAAAAGAGATCCGGAGACGTCGGCTGAAAGGCAGTCCACGATCGGATTGATTGCAATGGCAAAGAGCGCCACACTCAAGACGGAGCCCTGTGGTACCCCATTCTCCTGGCAAAAGGTATCTGACAAAACAGAGCCCACCCGTACCCGGAACTTGCGATCCGCCAAAAACGCTTGAATGAAAAGAGGAAGGCGGCCCCGAAGGCCCCACGTGTGCAATGTGCGGAGAATGCCCGCTCTCCAACAGGTATCGTATGCCTTCTCTAAGTCGAAGAACACTGCTACTGTTTGACGCTTCTTTAGAAAGTTGTTCATAATGAAGGTCGACAACGTAACGAGGTGGTCAGCAGCAGAGCGGTGTCGACGAAAACCGCATTGGATATTAGTCAGGAGGGGGCGAGATTCGAGGAGCCAGACCAACCGAGCGTTAACCATGCGTTCCATCACCTTACAGACGCAGCTCGTCAGAGAAATGGGACGATAACTGGAAGGAAGGTGTTTGTCCTTCCCTGGTTTGGGGATGGGGACAACAATGGCTTCACACCAACTTCTGGGAACATGACCTTCAGTCCATATGCGATTGTAGGTACTAAGAAGAAAGCACTTGCCCGCTGGAGAGAGGTTCTTCAGCATCTCAATATGAATGGAATCGGGCCCGGGAGCAGAGGACCGGGACAGGGCGAGAGCACGGTCTAGCTCCTGCATGGTGAAGGCGACGTTATAGTTTTCACGATTAAAAGAGCGGAAAGAAGGCGGCCGTGCCTCCTCTACCTGTTTGCGAGGGAGAAAGGCAGGGTGGTAATGGGCAGAGCTCGAAACCTCCGCAAAGAAACGACCCAATGCGTTTGAAACATCAGCTGGGTCCACGAGGACTGCGTTCTCCACGGTCAGGCCAGGAATCGGGGAGTGGACCTTGATGCCGGACAAACGGCGTAGGCCACCCCAGACAACCGTGGGGGGAGTAAAACGGTTAAAAGAACTAGTAAAAGCTGTCCAGCAAGCTTTCTTGCTGTCGTTTATGATACGACGGCACTGCGCTCTCATACGTTTGTAATTGATGCAATTCTCCAAAGTTGGGTGGCGTAAGGCACGGCGTCGGGCTCGAAGCGCGTCGCGGCAGGCTGCAGTCCACCAAGGGACCTGCACACGACGTGGAGAAGAGGATGTACGAGGTATGGAACGTTCAGCAGCAGTGAGAATAACCTCTGTGAGGTATTCGACCTGACTGTCACAGTTGGGAAAATTCTGATTGTGAAAAACAGCCATGGAAGAATAAAGCCCCCAGTCGGCTTTAGAAATGTTCCAACTGGTGGGACGTGGAGATGGGGAATGATGTAGGAAGTGGATGATACAAGGGAAATGGTCACTCGAGTACGTGTCAGGAAGTGCATACCACTCAAACCGACCGGCAAGCTGAGGAGTGCATATTGTGAGGTCGATATGGGAATAAGTGTGTGTTGTGTCAGAAAGGAAGGTCGGTGCACCGGTGTTGAGGCAGACAAGATCGAGGTGTTGGAGAAGGTCCACCAAATGGGAGCCTCTAGGACAAGGTGCCGGAGAGCCCCATAGGGGGTGGTGGGCATTAAAGTCGCCTACCAACACGAAAGGTGAAGGGAGCTGGTCAACAAGGTTTAGCACATCTGCCCTAGTAAGGGCAGATGACGATGGCGAATATATATTACAGAGGGAGAAGGTAAATGTGGATAAGGTGATGCGGACGGCAACTGCCTGTAGGTGAGTGTGCAAGGAAATGGGATGGAAATAGACGTCGTCTCGAAGGAGCATCAGAACCCCTCCATGGGCTGGGACACCTTCCACGGGTGGCAGGTCGAACCGCACTGAGGTGTAGTGTGGAAAGTCTGCACGATCACGTGGACGCAACTTAGTTTCCTGGAGGCAGACTAGAAGCGGGCAGTGCAATCGAAGGAGTAATTTTAACTCCTCCCGATTAGAACGAATGCCGCGAATGTTCCATTGAAGGAGCGCCATGATAAAAATGAGAGAAGAAATAAGGATAAAAACCAAGTAGCGAGCGGGGTCACCTCGACGGCCGCTGAGGACCGGATTTAGAGGGAGCACTGCTATCGCTGTCCAGGGGCAAAGGGTCGTGGTCCATAGGTTCGACCGACGCGCCTGCCACCTCCCTGAGTTGATCAGGAGGGGCAGTTTCCACCGCCGGTAAAGGGCCGGGTGCCCGGCAAACGGAGCGTCCCGGTGAAACAGAAGACGGCCGAGGCCGGCAACTGTTGGACGGCGCGACAGATGGGTCACGCCTCGGCGGGGAAGGAGGGGAACTTTTTCTTGTCAGCTCTTCTGGAAGAGTGACGGCGGGAAGAGGCAGTTGACGGTTGGGAAGCCTGAGAACGCAGAAAATCCTCACGGACGGGTTCCTTTTTCAAGGTCCGGGCATCTTGTTTAGGTGCCCGCGGTTTACTAGATGTTGACGAAGACTGTATCTTAGAAGCAGCAGGAGGAAGCGGGGACGTGGAAAGGGCAATCTTCGGGCTGGCGGATCGCACAACTGTGTCAGCGAAAGTGAAATCACAAGTCTGGGTACTGGAATCCTTAGTAGGTCGAGTTGAGGTGAGGACCTTACTGTATGTACCCGCTGGGAGGACAGTGGGCTTTCGACTCGCCAACAACTTTCGAGCGGCAGATGTTGATACCTTCTCCGTGACCCGAATTTGCTGAATGATTTTTCATCCTTTTATACAGGGCAGTCGCGAGAAGAAGCCGCATGGTCGCCGTTGCAGTTAAGGCAGTGAGGGGACGGAGGTGGGCAATCCCCCTCATGGGCGTCCCTACCACAAGTGACACATTTTGCTGCATGTGGGCAATGTTCACGGGTATGGTTGTACCTGTGGCATTGGTAGCAGCGCGTTGGGTTTGGAATATAACGGCGGACTGAGATAACTTCGTACCCTGCTTTGACCTTCGACGGGAGTTCAACTCTGTCGAATGTCAAAAACACAGTACGAGTCGGTGTCAGCTGGTTATCTACCTTTTTCATCACCCTGTGGACGGCTGTCACACCCTGATCGGACATATAGGACCGGATGTCGTCATCAGACAACCCGTCAAGGGATCTCGTAAAAACTACCCCACGTGACGAGTTGAGTGTGCGGTGCGCTTCTACGTTGACTGGAAACGTGTGCAATAACGTAGTCCGGATAAGTTTCTGGGCTTGGAAAGCACTGTCCACTTCCAGCAACAATGAGCCATTGCGCTGACGCGAACAGGTTTTAACAGGGCCAGCAATTGCATCAACACCTTTCTGTATAACGAAAGGATTGACAGAATTGAAATCCTTTCCGTCGGTGCGCGACACAACAAGAAATTTCGGCAAATTAGGCAGAGTCTTCTTTTGCTGAGGCGAGTCTATCTTACGTTTCTGGGTCAATGTCAGTGAAGAAGAGAAGGAAGTCAGTGCGGAAGTGTCCCCCGTGATTACCGGCGTCTCCGATGGCGCGCTCCTTCCTAGTGGGGGCCCTCTCCGAGGGCTTACCCGCCTTAGGTGATTGTTCACACCTCAGGTCACACCTCCCGAGAACTGACGGAGGGACCAATTGGCATGTTCGGAAGGTACCAGCTCGGGTAATCACCCCTCCCTGGGCCTGGCCTTTACCAGGGGGTACGTACGTGCCCTACTTGTCTACCCGGGGCGGGGAATTACGCGTTACCCCGTCACCTGCTACGCATGATAATGCGTGGGTCGGCCTTCAGACACGCACAGGGAGGAAAGAAGAAGAATAGAGGAAGTGAAGAGAAAGAAGGAAAGGTGTCTCAAACGCCGAGGCGGAGACTAATGAGGAGAAGAAGGCGAGGAGAGGACAAGGAGAGAGAGACAGAAACAAAGGGTAAGAATGGAAGGAACCAAGGAATAAGAGAAACGACAACAAGAAAACACCTGAACTCGTGAAATACGCCCGTCTCCGGGCGAAGGCATAAACCGGGAGGGAAAGTGAAGCAGCCTGGGGCAGAAGAAAGGCTGCTCCGGCTCGGGGCCCCGTGCGCGCCACACACGTACCCACACAAGAACTGTGGGCCCCCTGGGGGGGGCAACCAGAAGTGTTACGCCTCCTGCATCAAGGACATTGGGGTATTGTTAGGACAAAGCAACTGGCCAGACGTCATTGTACCTCAGTTGGTATTGACGCCCAGATAGAGAGTATGACGTCACAGTGCACGGTTTGTGCGGAGCATCAGGCGGCTCCTTCGCAACGTTTCTCAGAGTGGCCACGCCCCAAGGGACCATGGCAACGTTTACACATTGATTTTGCCGGACCTTTCTGGAATACGCGCTGATTAATTGTAGTAGACGCTTTCAGCAAGTTTCCTTTCGTGATTGCCATGAACTCAACGACAGCGTCTAGTACGATCAGTGCCTTAACATCAGTGTTTTGCATCGAAGGGTTGCCTGAAACTATCGTTAGTGACAATGGACCACAGTTTGCCAGTGCGGAATTTCAACAGTTCTGTCGTGTGAATGGCATTCAGCATATCACCACCGCACCTTTTCACCATCAGTCCAATGGTGAAGCAGAACGTTTCGTTCCAACATTCAAGTCACACATGGAAAATATTAAAGGTCAGCTCTCCAGGCAGCAAGCTCTTCAAATTTTCCTGTCTACGTATCGGTGCATGCCACGTGACGGCCCGTCTCCTGCCGAGCTGCTACACGGCCGCCGTCACCGCACTCTCCTTCACCTGCTGCAGCCTCCCACGCACCGAGTCGGTTCGTATGGCGCTACGCGTTTTCAGGTTTCTACGCCGGTGCTGTAGAAGGTGTTTGCTGGGAAGAACCGTTGGTTGCCGGGCACCATTCAGTGCGTGCTCGGTCGCAATATGTATGTTGTACGTTCTTCCACAGGGTCGGAGCTGCGGCGCCAAGCAAACCAATTGCGCTTGCACAGGCCGCGCGATCCTGTTTCCAGTTTCTTGATTCCAGGCCCACTTCACCGCCAAGGAGCATAGCCACATCGTTCGCCGACGGGTCCAGCGTCCCCGGGCTACGAGATCGACCCGATGGACATCGACGCGATTCCGCCGCTGTCGCCGCCGCAGATGACAGCGTCACCGAGAAGGACTCCGGGACCGTGCGTGCCCCCGCCGCCTGGGCCACGCACCTCAGAAGAAGATGACCTGCTCCCTCTGGGCGGAGGCGTGCGCCCTTCCCCTGGTTTTGGTGGGTTTCCCGGGGGATTGCAAGGTGTATACCGGGGCGCGGACGGCGTCTCGATCCCAGCCTCAGCTACGACGCCTGTCCCACCAGTAACGCCCCCGCCCAGGCCCTCCTCCCAGTGCCTCCTCCCAGTGCCGTCGCCGTGGCCCTCAGCCCTACGCCACGACGACGACGCGGCGGTTTGGGGAGGGGGGAGGGGGGGGCGGGGTGTCGTACAAGTCTAAAGTGCGCGCCACCTACTTTCGCTGCGCGCCGCCATGCACGCACGGCGAGGCGTTCTTACGACTTCAGCCACGAGCGCTCTCTGCTGCGACTCCGCTCGTTGCCACGACTGCTGCATCGGCCACTTGGGACAGATAGGAAGCAGCTAACACTTCGGAATCAGATAGGCACCAGTGAAGAATTGGCTATCGGATAGGCACTAGGCAGGCCTCTCTATGTATCAGCATTCTGCAGTCAAGAACTATGTAAAAGTTAAGTATTACTAAGTCTCTATGAAATATGTATCTCGTTCTAATTTACTCTAGTATTTCTAGTTTCTGCTGTCCCACCGGCTGCTCACTTCCGTTTCTGCACAAGCGTGCATCCTTTATTTTGTCGGCCACCGACACCTACGACGGAAACGAGACACAAAAGCGGCGACGAGGCTGAGACACAAAAACAACGGCGTATGGTGCAATGCTTTAACCGAAAACTGTTCGACCTCGTGCGGGAACTGTAAATGGGGAGCGTAATAACGCATGAAAGAAAGTGTGGCTACAGCTTTAGCGTGAGATATGTGGGAAGTTGAGACTGGTGGTAGGCGAGCGCGTTGGCCAAGAAAAGCTGGCGCCGTAATTCAGCGTGTTCGTAACACCGTCTGCAATAAAAAAGGAACCAAAACTCAGCGCTCAAGAACGAATAATACTATCCACAACCGCTAAGAAGAGGGCCTAACTCTGTAATAAAAATGTGAGACCTGAATTCAACGATCAACGTAGGACGAACACTATCCCACGTTCGCAACCGACCAAAGACGTGCATGTAACTTCCAATTACGACACTATATCCCGTTTTTGATGCTGTACCTTGGAGCTCTCTCTGGGAGCATGTCATAAACTCTTCTACCAACGATAAGAGATTGTATACTTGCCCTTCGGTTTGTGTCTTTGTTAATTTTATCACGTGTGTCATTATTTGGTAAGAAAATGCAACAATTTACTCATGTCCACGTAGTGCAACTGAAAGAGAGACTGGATGGTTGTATCGCAGCAGTAGACAAAGCAGTATGTCTGGATGAGAAACAATTTCGCGTTTTCCAGTACTTGGGAACTTCCAGTTGTTAAAGAGGATGAAGTAATACACCTGAAGAAGAAGCACCCTGTAAAACTCAAGTACCAAGAAACAGTTTTGGAACTTTCCAATGTTTATTCAGCTAAGCTACCCTCACTAATAGTTTCGCTACAGTTTCCTACAACATATTTGTGTAAAAGTGCATATTTAGTTTGTATCAACATAAAAACATTTCAACTTGAGAGTATGATAAAGTTATGAGAGGAAATAGGCGATAGTGTGTTCTACATGAGAGCTAATTTATGACAGAATAGTAATGTTCATGAATCAGACGTGCCACTGACAAAAGCATTGAACATGTTTTATGTGTGAATAGATGTCTAATACGTAATTATTCTGTACTTATTGAATAAATATAAACATTAGTATTTGAAATAGAGTCTGTTGCAATATAATCTCTGTTATTGACATTGTTGGACGTGTCCATCTTAACACTGTACGTATTAGAAGCCTGTCGCTGGAAGGGTTTCTAGAGCGCTGTTTAAGGTGTTTTACTGTCTGTGTTATTAGAAATTGGTAAAGAAGCGTTTCACTGATCAGAGAAATAATCAAAAATTCCATTAAAACTTAAAAAAGGAACTTATATTTAAATTGGAGGAATAGCAACGGAACTGGTGACACATGATACAGTTAAATTAAATCAACGTTTCACTGGCCTTTTAAAAAAATGCTTAAACTGCGTTGCCGTACAAGAAGACAGAAAGGTACGATTTATATCAACGATCAACAAGAAAGGAAGAAGAGTGCAAGAACTAGAAGGGAATAATTTTAACTAATACATGTAGCAGACTTCATGGAAAGATTATTCAACATTTTTTGGAAACCGAATTTAAAGAAATTCAGGCCGAGGAAGGGACTGGCTTCAGAGCGTGGATGTCAACTATAGATCATATATTTTCTTGCAACAAATAATTGAAGAGAAAAAGTTCGAAAACAACCCCTGTATGTAGTATTTCTAGACATAGAAAGAACGCATGATAATATACCTTTATGTGACTTGTGGAAATTTTTATTATTTAATAGTAGTCGTACCATACTTAAAGATATTCAGAAGTTTTAAGAAAATTCAAGTTGAAAAAAGGTACTAAATTATCCCTGATATGAATTTATAGTTACAAAAGGCTTGCGTCAGAGATGCAGTCTGTCATCAACACTTTATAGAGTATATACAGAAAAAGTAATGGAAAACTGTAAAAGAAAACGTGAGAACACGGGGATCCCAGGAAAAGATATTACTATACATACATTACAATTTGCCGATGGCCACCTAATTGTGGCACAAGATAAAGACGACACAGAATACACTACAAGGAAATTAATGGTGGGGTATAACAATGAGGACGTCAGGTCAACAGGAATAAAAATATATGGTATTACCAGACACAAATCAAGATTTGACACTGGAAGAAGGAGTAGTAACTTAAGCATGCTGTAGATTACAAACAGCTAGGGGTCTATATCACACAAGAAGAACAATAAGACACGGACATGAATTCAAGAATCAAAGCTGGAACGTTTGCTATTGAAAAATGAAATACGTACAATAAAACTAGAACTAAACAAAATAGAATGTAAAATTCTAGAATATTATTCCTCAGCCGACCGCGGTGGCCGAGGGGACTGAGGCGCTCCAGTCACGGTCTGCACAGCCACTACGGTCGGGGGTTCGAATCCCCCCTCGGGCATGGATATTTGTGCCATCCTTAGTATTAGTTAGTTCATAAGTAGTTTGTAAGTTTAGGGACTGATGACCCCGTAGTTAAGTCCCATAAGCTATACAAACATTTGAACATTTGATTATTCCTCAAGTAGTACAACAACAACTTCTTTATTATATACTGGTATTTAATGGGACCAACAGGTTAGAAAGGAAACAAAAAGAAAAATCATTACAACTATTAAAACATTATGACACGTGGTTAAAAATTTTGATAGCTAAATCACAAATAGTAAAAAGACGGATGGCAACTCAGACTGATTTTCGGAGGGGATCCATAGGAATATCTAGACGAGAAAGGCTCAGAAATGACGTCATCAAGAAGAAAATGGACGTAACAAATTCGGTTACAGATTTTACAGAAGAAATTTGCTCTTTTCGTGTGGACATATAACAAACAGGAAGATTACCACAGTAAATTATACAATGGGATCTACAAGGATGAAAAAAAATAAAAAGAGGGAGATGGCTGACAACATGGATTCAAGGAATTCAGACATCAGTAGAAGAAATACTAAAGAAAATTTACGGGCAGACAGACAAAAATGGAGAATTAAAATCAAATTGGATGTATAATCTTGGGCTACCGGAAAATTTGAACTGAATTACAGTCTGAAACCGGATAGTAATAATAAATTGAATATCATAATGAACTACCTTGGGACCGCTATATCAGACGAAAATGTAAAACACCGTACTTTTGCTTGTAACAGTACACTTGGGTGTGTGGATGTTGTCCATAGTGTAAGTTTAAGTAGTTTGTAAGCCTAACAACTGATATCAGTTTTGCCCAATATGTTTAGAAACATTTGATATGGTTGTACAAAGAAATGTATGTGCTCACACTTGGTCGACATGGCATAAAGGTTAGTTTACACGACGACACTACGTTCCATGAAACTGCGCTACTGGCCAATGCGCATGCGCGGCAGACTTCCGTACAACTCGTTGGCGAAACTATACAGTTTCGGCACCTTTCAACTTTGGCGAAACTGATTGCGCGTGTTTTTAGGTTAGTTTATAACCAATATAGAACAAAACACATCATAAAGGAGGGGGGCATAAGAAATAATTCGGTTTTTGAACATATATGTGACACATAGGTGTTTGTGCGATTTTAAGCAGCGGATTGTTAGTGCTCTTGAACAAATTATACCTGAATTAAATATTGATGGGTTGACGATTAGCGAATTGCAGACTAATATACATTAAATTCCAAATACCTATACAAACGAACTATGGCAATTGTGGATTTGGGAACACGGTACAGGTACTGTAGAGACAAATATCTACTTGACAAGGAACGTAATGTAATTTTTAATTTCAGTTCTGGCAACAATACTTCACGCATAACAGTATCTTGTTTCTTTATTGCATTACTGACGATGTTTAAAAGGAACTTAAACTGCTCTGGTGACATTCTAAGTTCATTAAAATAGCTTATAAGGTCTTCAATTACAATTTCTTTCAGCAAGGTCGCTAAGCAACCGAGCTTACGTCTTTTTTTAATCCAGTCACAAACCCAAACACGTTTCTTATTCTTTTTATGTTTAGTCTTATGCAGTGACTTCACACAGAAGCATAACTCTTACAGCTACCGAAACTTTCATTCTACGGAGACTACGGCACTCAAAAAACAACGAAACTGAAGTGTATAGTATTGGCGACATGTCTACAGACACACACGAAACCAGTTGCACGCAATTCATTTCATGAAACGAGTGACGCAACCTAGTGTCGTCGTGTAGACTAGCTTTAAGCCTTTCCGCGACACCGCGCTTATTGCGGCGGTCAGAATGCTTCAGCAACGGTCGCGATGACGTCACGACCGTCCACAGCCGAGCAGGTGCAGCGAATTTGAGCCGTCTGCTAGCCGGAAGTTCTAATGTTTCTAAATCTATGGGACTGAACAGCGCCGGATGTCGCATCGAAATAGTACGTATAGGCTTCTCGGTGTAGGAGGAAGGTGAACACCCGGTGTTGCGCAGGTATTTATTTATTCCATTACTCATTAGTCCACGTCCTCCTCGTTCCATCACCTTCTCCTGCCCCCCCCCCCCAACCCCTCCTTTTATCCCGCCCCCTCCTCTCTAACCGCCGATCCACCCGCTGCCTCTGTTACTACCTCTCCCGCTCCCTGGCAATTTTCTTCTGCCCCCTATCTTTATCAATCTCTTCCCACCGCTGTATATGAAAAACATTATCTTTCAAATTTCTGGTGAATGGTCAGACTGTGTCAAAGTCTGAAGTACAGTACCCTCCACCAAGCGCCGTATGAAACCTTACGTAGACATTGCTGTGTTCCTTCATTTGAAGGTAAAGTGTGCAAACTTTCAGCAAATTCGCAATGAAATTGCTGACGGAAACTGTCGTTAAATACCCTCCCCTATGAACCGTACTAATTATTATGTAGACAGCGCTGTCCGTCTTATTTTGAGGGTGAAGTGTGCAAAATTTTATCGAATTTAGATGACATATGGAAGCGCATAAAATACGAATGTAATTTGAAGTGGCGATGATCAAATGTTCAAATGTTTGTAACTCTATTGGAACAAACTGCTGTGGTCAGTAGTCCCTAGACTTAAAAATTATTTCTTCTGTATTGGGCCCGCAGCATATACAAGGTCAAAATATGACGTTATCGTAATAGGGTAAAGTGGTACAATTTTAATCATTTCGGACAAATGTTATTGTAGCTAGGAATATTCTGAGAAAAGAAGTAATTTTAACTATGACACTTGTTCTTGGAAGTTTAATGAATCTTTAACACAAATATTAGACAGTTACAAATGTTGGTATAAGCACAATAAAAAGCTTACAGAATTTACAAAAATCAATCGAAATTTTACCACACTGGGTACAATTGTGATCACTTCCTGCTACAATTTTGAATACGGGCATCTTCCACATAAAAAGCCCGTTTCCCGTCTGGCACCAACACATACTTCGTGGTAGCAAACACTGCATTTTTGGCAACGAATCCAGTCACCCTAAACTGGAACATTTAAAAGGGCACGTTGGACTAAGTAGGTTCCCTTACCTCTTAACAGGAAAAAAATTATATCTCCGTAGCACAAAGTAATGTATTGTCGGTAAAGACAGGAGGAGCTATAGAAACCTGCTACTATATCGAATTTGTACCACCTTACCTTATAGAAATCCAAGTTTGCTGCTAACAATATTTATTAAGCTCGTGCAAATTGACTCCACTACTAGCTTGTTTCGGCTTATGCCATTTTCAAGTGGACCTGGTGATGTTTAATAAAATAATTGCCTACGTTTACAACATACAATTTTGTATTAAAAAATTTTAGAAATTTTTTCATTATAAATTCACTTACGTTTAAGTTGACCTGACGTCCATAAAGCATATTAGAGTGTCTTTTTGTGACAAGATGGTATAGTCACAGATATATTTTACTGTAAACATAAAGCATCAACAGAGTAAACAGTGTCTGTATCTGTCAAAGAAAAAAGTTAACGAGATAAAAAGTGACCATACCATCTTGTCACAAAAAGACACTAACGCTAATATGCTTTATGGACGCAGGCCAACTTAAGTGAATTTGTATTGAAATTTTTTTTTAAATTTTTTAAATACAAAATTGTATATTATTTTATTAAACATCACCAGGTCCACTTGAAAATGGCATAAGCCGAAACAAGATTGTAATTGAGTCAATCTGCACGAACTGAATAAATATTGTTGGCAGCAAACTTGGATTTCAATAATACGATGTCATATTAAAAAAAAAAAAAAATTCTTAAACTAACTTATACGAAGGACAACACACACACGGGTTATTCCATTTTAAATCGGAAGAAATATGAGAAAATTGACCTCGAATTTTTAAATAACTAATAATTTCTACACGTGCCAATTAATGTAAAAGAAAACAACTGTCTTGATGTTATACCTTAAATGATTACTATTTTTCGAGTTAAAATTCGGTGAAAGTGAATGCGACAGTTTCTGTGCTGTGTAACTCAAGAACCTCAGACCGTATTCCAGAGCTCTACGGTTCATACTGAAGCTGAATACCTGTGGTTGATGTGTGTATACAAAATAACTTGCCGGCCGCGGTGGCCGAGGTGACTGAGGCGCTTCAGTCACGGTCAGCACGGCCACTACGGTCGGGGGTTCGAATCCCCCCTCGGGCATGGATATTTGTGCCGTCCTAGTTCGTAAGTAGTTCCTAAGTAGTTTGTAAGTTTAGGGACTGATGACCACGTAATTAAGTCCCATAAGCTTAACAAACATTTGAAATTTTTTTTCAAAATAACTTGACAACAATGAAGTCATTATTGTAAAACATTTCTCCATTTATTAAATACTAGCTTAAACCCGCGGCTCCGCTAGCGTGTTGGTTGATGATAGATTTGACGTATCGCGCATTATCTAATTTTTTAAAGAGATGTATTAAAAGAAATTTATTTTTTACTGCTTTATTTATTTATTCTTATATTTCCTTATTCGTATGCTTATCCTCGCAGAGAAAGAGCTGAAGACATTGTAGCACGCATAGACCAAAGATATGGTCTGTGGCATGTTTCGCTGTATGTAACCTCCTTGCTTTAGATTAGCAAAAGTCTTCAGTCCGAATTTTTTTTATAATTTGACGACTTTCAACCACCATATGTTCAACCCCATTATAGCTATCAGCATGGAACTGCTATGGTGTACAACGGGAGACTTCGGACAACAATAACACACAGACCATTCGTTTGCGTTCTGTAGTTTTCGCTGCAGAGCGAAATATTAAAACACACACACACACACACACACACACACACACGTAGAATTTTATATACACCGTTAACTTTCCATCCCCATATACTCCACCCTTTTATCATTATCAACCCTCAAGCAACAATGCAACCAATATAACCATCTTCAAAGAGTAATTATTATTCCGCATTTCTGCGTTATATTCTTCAAATTACTAAATATCTATCAGATCGCTATAAAACCGTGCCTAATACCTACCTCAGGTATAAATTAGTAACTGTTCAAATATTTAAGTCTCTGCGTCTAGTCGTTCGGACGTGATAAGCATACACAGAACAGACATTCACATTAATATATATATATATATATATATATATAGCTATCCGATCGCCGTAAAAACGTGCCTAAAGCCTTTCCCGGGTAGACATTAGTAAAAAAATATTCAAATGTCTGTAAATCTATCGGACAAAACTGCGTCGTCATCAGTCCGTAGCTTACAAACTACTTAAACCTAGGTAAACTAACCTACGGACAAACAAACACACACACACACACACACACACACACACACACACACACACACACACACCCATGCCCCAGGAAGGACTCTAACCTCCACGACGAGCAACCGCGCGCTCCGCAGCGAGGTGCTTTAGACCGCTCGGCTACTCAACCGCGGCGACATTATTAAGTGTACAAATTTTTAGCTCTTTGTGTCTTCTGATTCAGACGTGATAAACGTACACCGAACACATTTATAGATAGGGATAAATTCAGTTGTCATAAGGATTTAACTTACATAGCCTCGAATTTTTTTTTAATATGACACGTTTATTTCCATTTCAAGTATTATGGAATTAAATACATAAGCTCGCGCTGTACTTACATGTTAGACTGTGGCGGGTTGCCGTCCACGCCTCGGCGGATTGGCCGAGCGCATTGAGGCTCTATGCTACGATGCGCGAGGCCGCTCCCCGTCGGGGGTTCGAATCCCCCTAGGGCATGGATGTTTATGCTGACCTTAGTATAAGGTAGTTCATAAGCAGTCCGTAACAGGAAAATACTCTTTGCAGCTGGACAGCCGAGGTGTAATAGCCGAGCGGTCTAAGGCGCCTTGCTGCGGAGCGCGCGGTTGCTCGCCGTCGGAGGTTCGAGTCCTCCCTGAGGCATGGGTGTAAGCGTTTGTGCTTAGGTTAGTTTACCGTAGTTTAAGTAGTTTGTAAGCTACGGACTGATGACCACGCAGTTTGGTCCGATATATTTACAAACATTTGAATTTTTGATTTGCAGCTGGACATGGTAATTAGCGGATTTAAGGACTGGTTGCATACAAGACGGCGTAGCACAGCCGGCAGATTTGTCGCAGTTTATAGATGCAATTTATTTTTTCTACAGCTCTCTATTCAAGATACCATGAAACTGTTTACCGATACTGTTTTCAAATCAAATGGTGAACCATATGCCATGTATTTTATTCCATTTAAAATGCATTTTATAGACAAAATATGACAAATGATGGGAATAAACGAAATTTATATTGTAGAAAAGTACTGCACAAATACACATAAATTTATACATTAGTTCTTCATTTTGTAATTTATTTGAAAATTTTTCTTTAAATAGGTCCTGAAATCTGAGTGTCATAATCGCGTCATTTCATGAGATTACGTTACTTTCGCTCCTTGGAAACAACCGGAAGCGTTTTCGTATGTGAGTTTGTCAAAGATATTAACGTCTACTTTTTGTGACAGAAAATCGAAACCCCACAAAATATACAAGGTTTCCTACTGTACGATTTGAAGTGGAATGACCCACTACACCCTTTTTCGAGGAAGGACTCGAACCTCCGGCGGAAACGGCCGCCCAGTCCATAGTATGACGCCCTACCCTTCGCGCGGCAGTGGTTATGCTCATATAACATTACCAATTTTAATGTTTTCGATTTCTCAGCTGTTCTTTTGGGTTTTCCTTTTTGGTCAACTTTAGGTTACGGTAGTAGCACGAAAAGTGGGCCTTTGCAATCGCCTTTTGACACCTCGAAATTTAAATGAAAATAATCGTTCATCTGACAAAATTGAATTACTGAATTAGTGGAGGAGAAAAATCTCTACAGCTTTGTTGTTCTCTCGTGTTTTCTCCATATCTCGCATAGTTTCAGAGATATTTGGAAAAATACCAGCGATTTGACGATATCTGTCTGTACGTCTGTCGGTCTGTAACGTGTTTCCACTTTTTTAGGTCGGCTCTAAATTTTACACTCAATTTCTGGCTGCAAGCGATCTGACTCTCCAGTTTTCAAATATTTCAAAGGCCTCGTGTGATGGTCTTTTGACAGCAGGAAATTTAAAACGTTCATATGTCACGAAATTGAATAAACGAATTTGTAGAGGAGAAAATTATCTACAATTTTGCTGTATTATGTTTTCTTCTTAACTAATGTAATGGGACTTAACTGCAGTGTCATCAGTCCCTAAACTTACAAAATATTTATGAACTAACTTACACTAAAGACAACACTAAGATCCATGCCCGTGGGAGGATTCGAACCTCTGTAGCCGAAGGCCGGGAGATCCGTGCCGTGACGCTACAGAGCGCTTGGCTACTCCTGCGCGGCTTTTCTTTACTGCACCGTTACAGAGATAATTGCAAAAGTAACGGCGATTTTACACAGTCACTTGATGTTACGTAAACCAGCTATTCCGAACTGTCACGTGACATTCCACGACCAGAACTCTTTTTGGTATACACCATCTTGCATTTTTATTTTTTTATTTTCTTATTATAACTTACGCGTTGCCATTTCAAAGCAAATGGCACACTGAAGAATTAACAAAAGCACGTCGTTCTTAGTACGATACATTATAATCTAGTGTCTAAAAATGGCATTTTAGCATCTAACAACTGCCGTCAATAATAAGAACATTAAGGACGAGCATTAATGAAGATATTCGTAATTGTTCGATGTAGTGTAGTGGGCATTGCATTAGATTGCAATGAGCATGGACAGTGGCTCGAAACCCACTTTTACAAACTATTTTTCTCGCCTTGGTTCCTAAAAGCGTTATTCGGGCACTCTTATTAATTAAATAGAGCTATGTTCTGCAATATTTAGAGTTTTGCGTATGTAAGAGTGCACCCTCTAAAATGTGTGTTGTTCTATTTCGTGAATATGCCGTGAAATACGTAACAACGAATTGAACACTAGTCTTCTGAAGCATATGCACATGAACTGGGAAGATACTATAATAATGAATATTATAAACAACGTGCGGATAATGTTAGCTTCTTATATAAATGAAGTACCAGATTTCTGTTCAAATCAAATGTTTGTAAATACATCGGACGAAACTGCGTGGTCATCAGTCCGTAGCTTACGAACTACTTTAACTAAGGTAAACTAACCTTGGGACAACGCACATGCACACGCGCCCCAGGGAGGACTCGAACCTCCAACGGCGACCAACCGCGCGCTCCGCATCGAGTCGCCTTAGACCGCCCGGCAGATTTCTGCGAAACTGTCTTTCCTTTATAAAACAGAAAGGAATTGCAACAAATTACCTTGTTTCTTTATTTCTAAGCAATTGTTCACTATTTATGGAATGTATTGGAAGTCATTAATTAGAATCAATGCATATACTACAATTTTTGTCTTTGGCTAGGTTTCTATGGACGTTTTTAACGTAGATTGTATTACTTTTTATGTAGTTCAGATGTGAGTTTGTTCATGTTACTTTGTTCTGCGCTAAAAGAGTAAATATTCGTTTCAAACCGTGACTACATTTTCTTTTACAGCTAAAATAACAAATGGAACAAGTGTGGTAATACTGAATTCCGTACAAAGATACTACTATCGTTATGTCATATACAACAGTTATTGTAACAGTATCTGCCCAGTTAATGCACATGTGATAAAGAAGTCTATGTTTGCAATTCGTTGGTATGTATTTCATGGCATATTCTCAAGAGAAGAAAAAATGCGCCTTTCAGAGAAATCTCTGTTACCTTTAAACAACTCTGAATATAGTTGTGTTCAAGTAACAAGAGTGTGCGAAAACCTTTTAGGAAGCAAGATGCCGCGGAGGAGTGGCCGAGCGCATTGAGACGCAATGCTGCGATGCGCGAGGCCGTTCCCCGTCGCGGGTTCGAATCCTCCTCGTGCATGGATGTTTATGCCGTCTTTAGTATAAGCTAGTTCATAAGTAGTTTGTAAGTTAGGGGCAGATGACTCCGCAGTGAAGTCCCATAAGCTTTACAAACATTTGTACGTTTTTAAATTTGGAAGCAAGATAAAAAATGCGTGGTGAATTTTTAATTATTTGTAATTTTTTTATATTTTTTGTTCTTCAGGTAGGTCGATGCGTTGTGGTCCTTTGTTCATGATCGTTCTTGATTGTTCGCCGAGAATTTTGCTCAGCTTTTTTCTTTTATTTATTTATTTTTACAGATGGCGTTGAGACCTCTTTCTCTCTTTTTTGTGTCTCGTCTCCCACGGTTGTCCTAGGTGTCGGTGGCCGAGTAGAAAGACCGACACAGGAATAAAGGATGCACGCTTGTGTGGTATGGAGGTGACCAGCCATTGGGACAGCAGAAACTAGAAACACTAGAAAAACAAAATATATTTCGTAGAGATATTACAATACTTATCTTTGTTAACAGCAGACTAGTGGAATGCAGATACATTGTTTGACTAGATATAGGCCTGCCTACTGATCAGTCCTAGTGCCTGTCGTAATCCCAAGTGACCGATGCAGTCCAGTGGTGGCCACGATTGGGGTTGCAGCATAGGGTACTCGACGTCTGAAGAACGGCACGCTGTGCGTGCATGGCGGCGCGCGGCGAAAGTACGTGGCGCGCACTTCAGACTTATGCGACACCACACTTTTTGTGGTGTCGCACAAGTACAAAGTGCGCGCCACCTACTTTCGCCGCGCGCCGCCATGCACGCACGGCGCGGCGTTCTTACGCCGTCAGCCACGAGCGCCCTCTGTTAGAACTCCGCTCGTGGCCACCACTGAACGACATCGTTCACTTGGGACAGATAGGAACCAGTTAACACTTCGGAATCAGATAGACACCAGCGAAGACTTTGCTATCGTACAGGCACTAGGCAGGCCTCTAGCTCAACTATGTATCAGCATTCTGCAGTACTGAGCAAATGTAAATGTTAAGTATTGTATAAATTCTGTGCAATATATATGTCGTTCTAATTTACTCTAGTGTTTCTAGTTTCTGCTGTGCCACTGGCTGCTCACCTCCATACCGCACAAGCGTGCATCCTGTATTCCTGTGTCGCTCTCTTTCCACTCGGCCACCGACACCTACGACTGAAACGAGACAAAAGCGGCGACGAGGTTGGGTCACAGAACTTTTCATGGGTTCTTCGGTTTGATCCTTTGTAGACCTTGGTTTTCGTTTTGTTTCGATTGATTCGTCGTTGACTCAGGTTTTAGTTATCGAAGGCCGAGCACGCTGATCTACCACTTTGGTATCCCTGTGACTGCGCGCGCTGAGCCACCGCGCCCGGCAAGTTTCGAACCACCGTCTAACATGTTCGTGCATCACAAACTAAAACTATTTCGCCGCCCATTACGCTGCGCCGAACAGCTGCGAGGTAACCCGTAATTCTCGTACCATGTATGGCAGTGTTAGCAGCTAACATGGCATTTCTAGACATTAGATTATAATTCATTGTTCTAAGAACGACGCGTTTTTGACGATTTTCAGTGCGCAACTGCTTTGAAATGACAACGCGTGAGTTATAACAAGAAAATCATCAAATATACAAAGCAATATGACGTATGCAAAAGAGAGTATCGGGCGCCGCGGCGGAGTGGCCAAGCGCATTGAGGCGCTATGCTCCGATGCGCGAGGCAGTTCCCCGTCGGGGGTTCGAATCCTTCGTCCGGCATGGATGTGTGTGCTGTCTTTAGTGTAGGCTAGTTCATAAGTAGTTTGTAAGTTTAGGGACTGTTGACCCCGTAGTTAAGTCCCATAAGCTATACAAACATTTGAAAATTAGAGTTTCGGGCAAGGTTTGGAGCAACGGATGTCACGTGATTGTTTTCCGAACGCGAAATTTAGGCTATAGTTATTCGTAACTAGTACTGGCAAAGAAAGTAAACTTAGAACAAAATACCGAAGCAAGACAGGTGATAGTTGTTTGTAGAGCTTATGAGACTTAACTACAGGGTCATCAGTCCCTAAACTTACAAACTACTTATGAACCAGTTAATACTAAGGACGGCATAAATATCCATGCCCGAAGGGGGATTCGAACCCCCGACCGTAGTGGCCGTGCAGTCAGTGACTGGCGCGCCGCAGAACACTCGGCTACTGCGGCCGGCCACAGGTGATAGTATTTAACGGAAAAGATAATGAAAATGTTGGAGGGATATTAAAATAAGAGTAAAGTAATAAAAGTTAAAAAAGAGTGTGTCAAAACTGAACTCAAATATTAATTAATTTTGGCTATTTGATGAAATACAGTCAAAGCATATTACGTTTGGGTGAATAAATATTATGACAATTATAGAGTCGTAGTCGTATCGTCCATAAATTTTTATTATTTATATATATTTTTTGTCCGAAATTTTTGCAAAAAAATTGTAAAACTGCATGCAAATCTATAATGGGGTGTAAAGCAAGACAGAGCGATTTTTTTTTATTTACCACCCTGTACTAAAGCGAACAGAACGAAAAACGAATAACTGAAATCTGTCAAGTTACAAGGAGATGCGCGAAAAACTGCTGCATTTAGCGACAATGCTGCTCATTTTCTCCTAAACCACTGGATCGTTTTCAACCAAATTTATTGCACACATTCCTTACCGTGAGGTAACAATTGCTGCAGGGTTAAGAATCACATACGGCACATGGTTCAAAAGCTATTACGTCATAACCAATAGAAATCGCAAAAATGCTATATAATGCGGCGAGACTTTAGAAATACACTGTATGAGAATGACGGTACTTAGTTACTTGTAACAAACTTTAAACATAATTTAAAACCTTTACTAAACTTTTTCTCGCTGGCAGCCATAGTAAAATGAAAGGAAAACGTTTCTCGCTTACTACTTTTCCGCTGTTTATGGAGTAAAACTACGGCATTCGGTATAACGTTACAATTTATAATATCTAAAGTACTAATTCTAGCCGCAGGAAATTTTACAGACAGTATACACACATATAGCTGAATGCACCTACTAAATTTTATCACAGTACGACACGTAGTTAATGAGATATGGCCACATAAACAGTAACTCATGGAAAACCGCCCCATCACGCACCAAGTTTTAATATATTACTTCTTTACTATTAATTCTACTCCCAAGAGATTTTACAGATATACAAATGAAGCTATACCTTAAAAATGGCAGGAATAAAAAAATACCCGGGCAGCGCCGGGTTTTCAGTTATATAAATGATCTGATGGACAGAGTAAGTTGTAATTTGCGGCTGTTTGCTGATGATGCTGTGGTGTATGGGATGGTGTCGTCTGTAACTGACTGTAATAGCATACAAGATGACTTAGACATAATTTCTAGTTGGTGCGAAGAATGGCAGCTAGCTCACAATGTAGAAAAATGTAAGGTGATGCGCATGACTAGAAAAAACAGTCCTATAATGTTCGAATACAGCATTAGTAGTGAGATTCTTGATGCTGTCGCGTCGTTCAAATATCTAGGCGTAACATTGCAGAGCGATATGAAATGGAACGAGCATGTAAGGACAGTTGTGAGTAAGGCAGACAGCCGACTTCGGTTTATTGGGAGAATTTTGGGAAGATTTACTTCACCTGTAAAGTAGACCGCGTATAAAACGCTCGTACGACCACGTCTTGAGTATTGCTCAAGTATTTGGGACCCGCAGCAGTTCAGTTTAAAGGAAGACATAGAGGCGGTTCAGAGGCGAGCAGCTGGATTTGTTTCCGGTAGGTTCGACCAATGCGCGAGTGTCACGGAAATGCTCCGGCAACTCAATTGGGGATCGCTGGAAGAAAGACGACGTTCTTTTCGTGAATTTCTGTTAAGTAAATTTAGGGGGCCGGAATTTGAAGCTGAGTGTAGTACGATTTTGCTGCCGCCTACTTACATTCCGCGTAAATATCATAAAGACAGGATAAGAGAAATTAGGACTCGTACGGAGGCATATAGGCATTCTTTTTTTTTACTTGTTCCATTTGGGAGTAGAATAGGAAAGGAAATTCCTCCTAGTGGTACAGTGTACCCTCCGCCACGCATCTTACGGTGAATTGCGGAGTATGTATATAGATGTAGATGTATATAGAGGAGGAAATTCTCATAGAAATTTCACTTGCCCAAACTTCAAAGTTATACCGATTAACTTCACCGGAAAAATGAAAACTGGTTTCGTCGGAGAAAATTAAGCGTTCGGAAAACTGCCATCTTCTGTGTACGTGATTGGAACGTCCACCCCGACCCTTCAAATTTAAAACTGCTGTCTGTCTAGGAACGCCGAAATTACTGTTACAGCTATTTTAGTTCGGGAAATATAACTGTTTGAAATGCGACCGTTCGTTTGGAACAGCCGCGTTTTGGCAGGAGAGGCACACTACAGCGTGACAGGGCCGCGCGAGTTTTTGACATCGGCTGTCGGGCGGATCTGTCGACTGCATTTAGCGGACGCAAAGTGGCGGCGGTATTGTGCGGGGGCGGCACGTGCGCGGGGGCGGAAGGCGCAGGTAGAGGGGAAACGCTCTATTACCGCCGACAACTTTAACTCGCCGCGGAACGCCACACTGAGCTAACCGACGCCGCAATCGAATCACTGCCGTTTAATCAGCCGTCGCTAACTGAAATAAGAGCTCGGACACGTGCCGATGTCAAATAACTGGGGCGTATATATAGAGCTATTTTTACCGGTGTCCCCGAGCGCTACGACGCCGGAAGCCATATTTGATTGGAACCCGATGCCGAGGGATACAGACGGCCAACTTGGTCTATTTTAGCCACGCTTCGGAACGGTTCTTTCACTGTGAATTAAAGTAAACGCTGTAATGGGACTTCTCGGTAGATTAAGGTGAGACGGCAGGCACCATACTGACAATGTTAAATTAAGCGAATTCATGTCCCATTTTCTCATAAACTACTGAACAGATTTGTCTGAAATTTTCACTGAATATTAAATTATCTTTGTGCAAGTCACTGACCCGCAATCGTTGTGGTATTGTAATTTATAATGTACTAGTTGAAAACCCGGCATTGCCCGTGTATTTATTTATTTATTGATTCCTGCCATTTTTCAGGTACATATTCATTTGTACAAGAGCTGTATATCTGTAAAATCTGTTGGGAATATATTCAGTAGTAAAGAAGTATTAGATTAAATATTGATGCGTGTTGATACGGTTTTCCATGAACGTTACTATTTATGTTCTCATCTCATGAATTACGTGTCGTACTGTGATACAATTTAGAAGGTATACTCAAATTTCTGCATGTATACTGTCTGTAAAATTTATTGCAGCTACAATTTGTTGTGTAGAAATTGTAAATTGTAACGTCATACCGAAACCCGGAGTTTTAGTCCATGAACAGCGGAATGTTACTGTATGTGCTCATCTCAAAAACTGCGTGTGTTAATGTGATACAATTTAGACGGTACATTATACGTGTGTATACTGTATGAACACTACAAATTGTACAGACATGAAATTTTACAAATTATAAATTGTAACGTCATACAGAGAGCCGTATTTTTTACTCCATAAAAAGCGGAAACGTAGTAAGCGAGAAACTTTTTTCCTTTATCATTTTACTATGGTTGCCAGCGATAAAAAGTTTATTAAGGGTTTGAAATTATGTTTAAAGTTTCTTGCAAGTCGCTAAGTACTGTCATTCTCCTACAGTGTATTTCGAAATTCTCGCCGTATTATATGGCATTTTTTGCGATTTCTATTGGTTATGACGTAATATCTTTTGAAATTGTTACCTAACGGTAAGGAATGTGTGTACCTAATTTGGTTGAAATCGGTCCAGTGGTTTAGGACAAAATGAGCAGCATTTTCGCAATATGCAGCAGTTTTTCGTGCATCTCATTGTTTATGACGTCATATCTCGTGAACTATATATCGGATGTGGTTCTTACACTTACGGCTACCATCCTCATGGATTGAAGCTTACGTGTACAAAATTTCACAAAGATTGGAACAGAACTTTAGATTTGTATGCAACACGTACAAATATACGGACACACTGCTTTATATATTACACTTACTAATTTATTTGCCGTGATTTAAAAGTTTTTGGGAAAAAAAGTCCAAAATATTTTTATTACACCAGAATTACTGGTGCAATCAACACGACTGCGGTTCCACAGCTGTAGTGCTGTGTTGTTTACAATCTGAAATTCTCATTGAAGTATCTCTGATAGTTTCTGAGAAACCGGGACAAATGTTTCAGAATTTATAGTTTTGAGGAAATGAGACATCAAGTTATACATGTTCATTCTAGGAGAAACAGAGATCTTTCCCCAAGAAGTGGTTAGAAGCAGCGTGCACCGTAAGCAGGGACCTCATTATCTGTGCCTGTTTCCTTTCCCTGCTCCTTCACTCTTTAGACCAGAGGTCGTCAAGTAATCTTAGATGGGCTCCGGATAATTTTGAAAATTTTTATCAAGTTCCAGATGTAAAACCGTATCTTCCTTATTAATTCTTTATTTTAATTTTCACTCACAAAATATGAAAGAACAGACATTTGTATTCAAAAATACAGAAAAAGCCATATTCTTTAATAATTATTTTCACTCTCAAAATAATATAAATTACAACAGATGTAAAATAATAATGTATAAAAAAATTAGCAAAAATTATTATTTACCATTTATTTACTTTTAATTTCACTCACGAAAAGTATGAAAAAATGGATAGTCAATCTTCCATTGAAAAGTTCAGAAACAGGCCATACATTATACAACCTATTTTTATTTTCACTATTAAAGTATGAAATACGCACATTTCATTGTAACTTAAAAAAATTCGTGGGAAAAATGACATTTGCAGTCTTGAGGTTCTCATAGTTAGGTTCACGTGCGGTGCAGCTTATGCGAATAGTGCCTTCAAAGAGGGCGGTCGGCAGTCTTGAGCGAAAATCACTCTCCAAGAAATTCAGTTTTGAAAATGAAATTTCACATATGTATGTGGGGCCAAACATAGCAGCCAGGTATCTCGCTAATTTTTTGCAATTTTCGTATTTTTCTGGGACATGTAGACTAAAATTCTGTGGATTCAGTTTTATAAATTTGCAAGGAAATGTATTCCTGAAATCCTATTGTCTCCATGCTGAGTAAAGGCTTTGAAAGGTGGTATAACTTAGCAGCCACTTCCGTCCACTGTGCTGTAAGAGAAACCACAAATTGCGATTTTAAGAATCGTGATGACTCGTATATTTCTTTGAATCTTACTGCAAATTTCTTCTTACCTGTCCAGAAATTTGATAATGTGGAAATGTCTATTTGAGGATTATTTTTATATTAAAAAATAATCGCGAAATGATATTCTTTACTTAAAACGTCTCTTTCGAAGAACCAGCTTTTGACGGAGTTATGATACATTTTGAACGAAATCACATTTTAATTTCCCATTGTTTGGTGTTGTTACCTAAAGAAAAAAATTTCTTTTCTTTCTATCTTGAAATGCTTGTAGATGGAACATACGCTTTGAAAATACTTTTAGTGGTCCAGCTTTTGGCCTTCCGCGGTCCGGACGTGGACCGTGGTTCGCCAGTTGCCGACCGCGGCTTTAGACATTAGAGAAACGTAAAAACTGACTTATCTATACGCAAGCTGTCAAGTTGTCTTAGAACAGTTACAGTACCTACTCTGTGTGTGGTGTCGCACAAGACCAAAGTGCGCGCCACCTACTTTCGCCGCGCGCCGCCATGCACGCACGGGGCGGTGTTCTTACGAAGTGAGCCACGAGCGCCCTCTGTCAGAACTCCGCTCGTGGCCACCACTGAGCGACATCGTTTACTTGGGACTGAGATAGGAACCAGCGAACACTTCGGAATCAGATAGGCACCAGTGAAGACTTGGCTATCGGACGGGCACTAGGCAGGCCTCTAGCTCAACTACTGCAGTACTGAGTTGTGTAAAAGTATTACTAAGTCTGTATGAAATATATATATATATATATATATCTTCTAATTTACTCTAGTATTTTTAGTTGCTGCTGCCCCACTGGCTGGTCACCTCCATACCGCACAAGCGTGCATCCTTATTCCTGTGTCGGTCTAATTCTACTCGGCCACCGACACCTACGACGGAAACGAGACACAAAAGCGGCGACGAGGCTGGGACACAAAACTGTGCCGCGGCAAAATAGCCGTGCACACTAGGGCACCCAACTGCGGTGCGCGCGGCCGTTCGCCGTCGGAGGTTTGAGTCCTCCCTCGGTTATGGATGTTTGTATTGTCCTTAGCATAATTTATTTCTAGTTAGTGTAAGTAGTTTGTAAGCCTAGTGACTAATCACCGACGTAGTTAAGACGCTTAGATTTACTAACAGTTGAACATTTGTTAACAGTATTCTGTCCGGGTGATATCCCTAACTGTTCTAAGCTTTTAGTCTGGCAATATTTCCATCGTTCCACGTTATCACAGCATCTGACACTCCTAGTTGGAAAGTTCTGTAACCAACAAACATTTTTAGGGATGGAGATCCACACGATGTTGTTGAAGGTCTCATTTACGTTTTGAGTTTTTCCAATTCCCCCGTAGATCAGGGTGGGCAAGGTTTTATGTAGATTGGTTTGATTTGATCAATAATTGATTCAGGGATAGAGGGAGTATGAATGTGTTGGTGGAGTTGCTAGTACCACAGGCATGCTGTTGTTACACTGATTTTGACCTTTGTTTTATACAGTTCCCTTGTATTGATTTCTGTGGAATTTACGTTTCTTGAAGAAACCTTTTGGTTCATTCATTATGGAAACATTACTATACACCGCACTACAAGTTTCAAGATACTTCGTATTCACGAACAATGACAGATGCAGTTCTACCTGGTGTACAAGAATAAAAAATACATAGAAATGTTCAAAAAAGAACATAGTATCTAATTATGCAAAAAACTGAAAATTGATTTTTTGAAAAATTTCGCCTACCGTCTTACCTTAAAATGATTCTAAACGCGATTACAAACTCCTGCCCATTGCAGTAAACAAGTGAAACTGTTGCCGCGCGGAATGGCTGCGTGTTTTAATGCGTCATGCTACGGACTGGAAGGCCGTTCCAGTCTGAGGTTCGAGTCCTCCCTCGGGCATGGATGTGTCTATTGTTCTTGGTGTAAGTTAGTTTTAGTAGTTTGTAAGACGAGGGACTGACGACCATAGCAGTTTACTCCGATAGGTTTACAAACCTTTTTGTAAATGGGTTTTGGGGAGAGCATTAACAGGATGTGGTTTGAAATATCTTGTGGTATTCCAGCATAGTTTGCGCGATAAAATGTTTCTCTGTAAGTACAGGATATAGTTTTGCTATCTCAGCTCACGGGAAGTTCAACCATACCACTTACAATCTCAAATATATATTTTCAATTGTTGATGTGGTGTCTGATCTTTTCGGACATGGCTGAAAGAATACACACCGTTGGTTAACATTAACCGCTGTAATTTTACGAATTCGAATTATAGAAACATTTCCACCGTTTCAGTAAACGGAAGTAAATACAACGGCGAAGTTGATAATATGTGCTGGACCATGGTTCGAACCCGACTTCCCGCTTCGGATAAACGGTCCCCTTAACTAATTAGGTTATCCACGCACCCTTCCCCCTTCGTATCCAAATTCTCAACTTATACTACGATGGTAGTGCCCCTGTCTATTAGTTCCAATTGTTCGCAGCATATATTGGATTCCCTCAAAGGATCGAGCGTATTGATGTGTCCGCACTGAAATTCTCAGTTGCCTGTTGGGGAAATATTTACAATTATTGATACAGTGTCTGTTCTTTACGGACATATCCGAAAGAACAGAAACCATTGGTCGACATTAACGACCGTAATTTTAAGAATTCGAAATATGCATACAATTCGACCGCTTTACGTCATTGAAATAAACTGCGAAGTTGAAAATTTGTGCTAGACTGGGGATTCGAACGCGGGTCTTCTAACTAGGAAGTTGTGCTAACCCTTGCAACACCTACGAATACGGTTTCTTACACTTGCACGAACTACTGGATCGCGTACTCCGCCCAATACTAATTCCTAAATGTCCCACTTTAACCATCGTACTCCAGGTGTGTGACGCCCGAGTGCCTGGTTGCTGCAAGCAGGAGACCCGAGTTCGGTTCTTGGTTCCGGTAAAAGTTTTTGGATGTCTAAGTTGTTGGTTTACAACACCTACGTTTTTTTTTTTTGTACAACACCTACGAGCAGCTCAGACAAACCCTATATTGACAAATGCTGCAGCATCACATAACGGCGTTTCATATTTGGGGGGAAGAAAACTAAGTAACAGGTGCCGCGGTGCTTAAAATTACAAACGCAATTACAGAGAACGCTGAAGAGATTCCGTATCCGTTCTGAGGACCACGAAGTTGAACATTGACTGTTCAAAGTGATAACGACAAGGCAGAACTCTTGTTAGGTGCCTCCCTCTTAGTCGATATTACCGGAATTACATAGCATTAATAACAATCGTGGTTTGCCCCTCCAGTCCATTAGCACCACTCGTGCAACCCTTCCTGTACTCATATAGATTCTATGGAGTTCATGCTCCAATATACCCTAGAAAGAAATCAGTCACACACTAAATAGGCTACAAAATTATTTGAAGATCGAGAAATAAGCGCTTGCTCTTTTTTTGTTTTATTTTTTTTAGAACGTACAGTCATATGCTCTTCTTAGTAGCCGCCCACAAGCCTTTGATGGCTTGCGCTATGGCGTGCGCTACGCTGCAGCGGCCGCAGCCACCGCCTACACACCGCACCGCGCCTGACGCCCACCTCAAATCAGTGCTGGTGAGACAGGAAATCACGTCCCCCTTCCGTGTCCACGTCTGAGCCGTGTTCACGCCCAGTCAAATCGGCCCTGATAGATTACTGATATTACTGATTTGGAATTTTTTAATAAATAAAACTCAATTAAATGTGGTAATCATCGGTGTAAACTGATATGTTATCAAATCAATCCCTTGAATCTAATTTCCATAGCAGCCTAGTTCCATAATTTCTCATTAAAATTTTAATTTCTTTTACTGCAGAGTGTGGGGTATTCAGAGAGAGGTTTGATTTACGAAGACCCGCTCGGTTAGCCGTGCGGTCTGACGCACCGCTTTCCGAGACAGGGAGGCGTACCGGCCCCGGTTCGAATCCGCCCAGCGGATTAACGAAAGGGGTTGGAGTGCCGGCCAGCCTGGATGTGGTTTTTAGGCGGTTTTCCACATCCCGTAGGTGACTACCGGTCTGGTCCCCAAGTCCCACCTCCGTTACACGTTTCGCAAACATTTCGTTCCACTTTCCACTTTCCACTTTCTCTCACACACACACACACACACACACACACACACACACACACACACACACACACACCACTGTACGCAGACATTTGGGGTACACATTTCCTCCTTGGGGGGGGGGGGCTATGGGTGGTGGCAGGAAGGGCATCTGGCCACCCTGTAAATAACACATGCCAAATCCGCGTTCAGCACACTGCCGACCCTGAATGTGCGGGAAAGGGCCATAGAAAGACAGACAGACAGACAGACACAGACACAGACAGGTTTGATTTACGACATTTTTGGCGCCCAACGTAGGACCCGATTTTATTTTATTTTCATATATTGCCACCGGGATATATAGAAAATTCTCAAACAAACAAAAAAAGTTCAAATGTTTGTATAGCTTATGGGATTTAACTACGGGCTCATCAGTCCCTAAACTTACAAACTACTTATGATCTACCTTATACTAAGGTAGATGTCTTGAGCAGTTGAACCGGCAACCCACGCGCAATGGAAATATTCTAGACCTTATAGCCACAAACAGGCCTGACCTTATTAACAATGTGTGTAGAGACAGGAATTAGTGATCATGATATCGTCATATCGTCGATGGTGACCAAAGTTCATAAACCAATCAAGAAATCTAGGAGCGTGTTTTTGTAGGGAAGAGCCGACAAGCAAATGTTACGATCGCACTTAGAAAATGGGCATCGTTTAATTCCGGGAATATGGAGGTAGAGGAATTGTGGACTAAATTTAAGTGCATTGTTAATAAAGGGTTAGAGAAATATGTGCCAGTAAAGACGATTAAGGATGGAAAAGATCCACTGTGGTATAATAATGTTAGAAAGCTGCTGAGAAAGCAAAGGCTGTTGCACTCTCGATTCAAAAAAGAACACGCAAATGATGACAGGCAAAAGTTAGTAGAGATTCGTGCGTCTATAAAAAGATCGATGCGTGAAGCATACAATAATTATCACAGCCATACGTTAGCAAAAGATCTTTCCGAGAACCCGAAAAAATTCTGGTCCTATGTAAAATCGATAAGCGGGTCAAAGCCCACTGTCCAGTCACTAGTTGATCATTCTGGGGCAGTAATAGAAGAAAGCAAACGGAAAGCTGAAGTTCTAAATTTAACCTTTAAGAAATCTTTCACGCAGGAGGACCGCACAAATATACCATCATTTGATCAACGTACTAATTCCGAAATGGGGGACATAGCAATAGGTATTTCCGGTGTAGAGAAGCACATGAGAGAGCTAAATACGAAAAAGTCTGCTGTTCCGGATGGAATACCAGTTCGATTTTACAAAGACTATTCTGCGGCGTTGTCCCGCCCCCCCCCCCCCTTCTTAGCTTGCATTTGGAAAAAAGCGCAGGTGACTCCCGTGTATATGAAAGGACCCATACAATTACAGGCCAATATCGTTGACATCGGTTTCATCTAGAATTTTGGAGCATATTCTCAGTTCGAATATAGTAAATTTCCTTGAAACGGAAAAGCTTCTTTCCATGAATCAGCACGGGTTTAGGAAACATCGTTCAGCTTGCCCCTTTTCTCACATGACATCTTGCGAGCCATGGACGAAGGGCAACAGGCGGATTGTGTTTTTCCTCGACTTCAAAAAGGCGTTCTACACGGTGCCACACTGCAGACTGCTAACGAAGATACGAGCTTATGGAATAGGTTCACAGATTTGTGACTGGCTGGAAGACTTCCTAAGTAATAGAACGCAGTATGTTGTTCTCGACGGCGACTGTTCAGAGACGAGTGTATCGTCAGGCGTGCCCCAGGGGAGTGTAATAGGACCGTTATTATTTTCTATCTATATAAATTATCTGATGGACAGAGTAAGTTGTAATTTGCGGCTGTTTGCTGATGATGCTGTGGTGTATGGGAGGGTGTCGTCTGTCACTGACTGTAATAGCATCCAGGTTGACTTAGACAAAATTTCTAGTTGGTGCGAAGAATGGCAGCTAGCTCTCAATGTAGAAAAATGTAAGGTGATGCGCATGAGTAGAAAAAACAATCCTATAATGTTCGAATACAGCATCAGTAGTGAGCTTCTTGATGCGGTCGCGTCGTTCAAATATCTAGGCGTAACATTGCAGAGCGATATGAAATGGAACGAGCATGTAACGACAGTTGTGAGTAAGGCAGACAGCCGACTTCGGTTTATTGGGAGAATTTTGGGAAGATGTACTTCACCTGTAAAGTAGACCGCGTATAAAACGCTTGTACGACCACGTCTTTAGTATTGCTCAAGTTTTTGGGACCCGCAGCAGATCGGTTTGAAGGAAGACATAGAGGCGGTTCAGAGGCGAGCAGCTAGATTTGTTACCGGTAGGTTCGACCAATGCGCGAGTGTCACGGAAATGCTCCGGCAACTCAATTGGGGATCGCTGGAAGAAAGACGACGTTCTTTTCGTGAATTTCTGTTAAGTAAATTTAGAGGGCCGGAATTTGAAACTGAGTAGTACGATCTTGCTGCCGCCTACTTGCATTTCGAGAAAGATTACAAAGACAAGAGAAATTAGGGCTCGTACGGAGGCATATGGGCATTCTTTTTTTCCTCGTTCAATTTGGGTGTGGAATAGGAAAGGAAATTCCTAGTAGTGGTACAGTGTACCCTCTGCCACGCACCTTACGGTGAATTGCGGAGTATGTATGTAGATGTCTAAGGACGGCACAAATAACCATGCCCGAGGGGGGATTCGAACCCCCGACCGTAGTGACCGTGCAGACCGTGACTGGAGCGCCTCAGTCCCATCGGGCACCGTGGCCGGCTAAAAAATTCTGGACACAACTCAGTAATAGTCAGTATCCTATACCTACTTAAGAATAATGTTAAGTTTTTTGTGTGATGTCGGGCACATGGATGGTGTGTTTGTGTGTTGCATATGATCAGTATGAATTTCTTATACCTGTAGTTCGAGTATATAGTTTTTGGTTCCCCCAGCTTTCCTGTGGTTCGAAGTAATTGCAGAACCTGTACCATATTCTTGTGAATTTTGTATTGCCGTATTTAAGTACATTGTTCCGAATGGTGCTACCAGCGTTGATAGGTGTTTGTTATTTTTCAGACTTCCGGTGTCTGTCCTCTTTTTACTATGATGTTTTATACTTAACCCTCGAGCGGCAGCGCTGGTGCAAATGAGTTACCGCTTTTCTTTAAATGATCACACTTGTCGCAATAACAGAGATTCCGTATCTCCGCTTTAGCTATTCCTCAATTAAGCCTTAACAATGATATCAGTGAGGGTTCTGAGTTTCTAGTTCACGTCTGTGTTAAACCAGAAAAAGTTTTACTAGAGTGCTTCACTGGTAGCAGATTTGCATCGCGTTGCCTTTCATGTAAGTACATTTGAATTCAACAAATAATACTATTCCTTGAGACAACATTGTCTCGTTATACCAATTAAAATATTAATTCAATGCTTCTCCTTATGTTTAATACCTTTATATTTGAATTGTTTTGTTTTACGTTTATTTTCCTTACAAATAGATTTGTGGCAGTTTTAGTGCATATTTATTGCATAAATTTTACGTTACGTATTAGAATGCTCTAAACTTTAAATTTATTTCGTAAAAAGAAGTTTAACACTAGATAAATTGTCCTCTAGTTTCTCCTGATTAGCCACGCTGCGGTTTCCGTCAGTCTCGTTTTTAACCCCTTTTGAGCCTTACACAATGCAAAAGTGATTGGTATTCTACTACATAATTTACTTTTCATGTCTCGTAGACGTGGTAAGGCTCTAACAAATGAGGAAATAGAGTTATTTCGATAAGTAACGAAGATCTTAGTGATTTTTGTCTGGATTCATCATCAGATCATGAACAGGATACTGCTATTCAAGTGTAAATCCTAGTTCTGATCCCGAACAAGATTTCAGACGCAATGAATCCGATATTGAAGACAGTTCCACTCTGGAGTAAAACGCCATACTAGCAGCACTCAAAAAGACTGAAAAATATTCCCTGGTTCAAAAGGAAACGCTAGGGGGCGTGAGATCTGCGACGCAGGCTGTTTCATTCATAATAGATGATAATATCATTGATGAGTTAATTACGTGTACTGCCTTCTACATAACACAGAAAAAAGCTGTCACTAATTACTCAAGCGACAGGAACTACAGGGAAGTAACGAAAGAGGATATGATAGTACTGCTGGGTCTATTGTACATGATTAATGTCCACTTTCGAAAAAAATGTTACATTTGTTATATTTAAACACCGAAGGTAATTGATATATTAATTCAGATATTAAAAAATGTGATATTTCTACCTGTAAATTTAACTATTTTTGTCATTACGATCACTTAATACCTAAATACGAGGCGCGTCCAGAAAGTAAGTTCGTTTCAATTTATCTCCACTGCAGCGCTGCGATTGCAATTCCGCACATGCGCTGTAGACGATGTGTGTCAAGGAGAAGAACGTGCGCCATTTGGAGATCGCTGTCAGTTACGTACGCTTTGTTGTGCTTGTTTGAAATGTCGGCGTGGATTGAAAATCCCGCCGCCTGTGAAATCAGGTCGGTGATTCGGTTTCTGAATGCGAGGAAAGTGAAACCAAGTGAAATTTATCGGCAAATTTGCGATGTTTACGGACCAGATGCGATGAGTGATTCGATGGTGAGAAGTGGGCTCGACAGTTCAATGGCGGGTGTAGTGATGTGCACGATGAACGAAGTGGGCGTCCACCTTTGGATTCTTAGTGAATCCTGGCGACTCATCTGTTCTTACATCTTAAGTCTTTCCTTGGCGGCCATCACTTCACCAATGACGACGAGCTGAAAGAAACTGTTTCCAACTGGTTGAAGACACAGGCGGCAGATTGCTATGAAGGTATACAAAACCTGGTGCCACGCTATGACAAATGCCTGCAAAATTTCGGCAGTTATGTGGGAAAGTAATTTAAGAGTTGAAGAATTTTGTGGAATAAAATTTTCTTCTGTATCTGTGTACAATTTCATTTTATTGCCAAACGGAACTTACTTTCTGGACGCGCCTCGTACTAGATTTGTAACTCGGAATACACAGTTGTAGAAAATCTGCACCGCGCTGCTGCTGAAGTTTTAATAATTGGCGCTGCCGCCCAAGGGTTAATTGTATATCATTCTATCACTAATTTTATTGCTGTTATGTCTTCACACTGCCTATTCTTTTACCACTGATAGAGGGGAATGGGCGAATTTGAATAGCTTTGACATAAAAGTTTTCTGGGTATTGTACCGCGTCATGATGTAAGGCTATTACTTAAATAACCGACGTTTCGGCCAACGTTACAGTGGCCTTCATCTGGGTATACTGATGTGAGCTGGTTGTTACTACACTTTACTTTCATTTAGACATTACGTCAAAATTTTTTAAAAATAAGCAATGTTATTGAATATTTTGGCGGAAGAATGGAACTTTATTTTGATAGGATGCTGAGGTGGAAGGCGTGGGTGTTAGCCGTTGCTTCTTGCATAGCGAGACATGATTGGTGTTCATCGGCTACATTCGATTAAGCCAACAATAAATCTGCAGTAGCCGAACACCAGCAAGATTGCAGTTAGAAAGATAAAATTTAACGATGCCAGAATACTCGCCAAGCAACCAGGGTTGGTTAAACGCAAGATAAGCGAAGCCATCGAAATTAAAAATGTTCAAATGTTTCTATAGTCTATGGGACTTAACTACGGGGTCATCAGTCCCTAAACTTACAAACTACTTATGAACTACTTACGAACTAGGACGGCACAAATAGCCATGCCCGAGGGGGGGGGGGGGGGGATTGGAACCCCCGACCGTAGTGGCCGTGCAGACCGCGACTGGAGCGCCTCAGTCTCTTCGGCCACCGCGGCCGGCCCATCGAAATTGTAGAACACCCTCCTGGCTACCAGCCATCACAGCGAAATAGGCCGCACTGACATCACAACACGCGAGCGTCACTAGTAAGCAACTGCCGCCGCGCGGCCCACGGCCAGCAGGAGAGAAACGGAAGCCCTCACCCCATTCGCCGATGAACACCAATCATTCAGATTCTGAATACCATGTCGGTTTAGACGTAGCTCAGTGTGTGGAAGGATTTGCCGGTGTTTACCGTTGCCCAGGGGACGCCCGACTGTACATGTACTGTACAATCTTCTGGGAGGCTCCTTCCTTGTCCCCCCCCCCCCCCCCCAACATGTCTCGCTATGCAAGAAGCAACGGCTAGCCCCTACACCTTCCACCTCAGCATCCTATCAAAATAAAGTTCCATTCTTCCGCCAAAATATTCAATAACATTGCTTATTTTTAAAAATTTTTGACGTAATGTCTAAATGAAAGTAAAGTGTAGTAACAACCAGCTCACATCAGTATACCCAGATGAAGGCCACTGTAACGTTGGCCGAAACGTCGGTTATTTAAGTAATAGCCTTACATCATGACGCGGTACAATACCCAGAAAACTTTTATGTCATCTGACTCTGGCCGCGGAAGCCTACGTAATTATAGAATAGCTTTATTGTGTTATATTCAGTTCGTATAGAAACTGCGTTTCATTTATTCTGCTGCCTGGCTTACTTCGGAAACTTGGCTGTGAGAGGAAGGGACGCCGTGCCTTACCATTGCTTGGGGGCGAGGTACGGGCGGTCAGCCTTGAGTGCACGCCTTTACAAAGGAAGGTGGGGGAGCTCCTCAGTACCGGGTCAGCAGCCGTATGCCGCGGTCCGCTCGTTACCTGCCTGGCCGGCAGCGGAAGCTTTACAATGGGCGCGTGTGTGTCTCCTAGCCGCAGTCGTGTCGCCAATTTTTCTGTGTTCACTTTGGACTTTTATTTTCCACCGCTTTGATCGCTCGGGAACTTTGATTATTTTTCAGTGTCGGTCTGTTGGCACCACACTTTGATCTATTTTGTGTGGCATCGTCATCTGCGACCAGAGTTAGCCTAGCTTTCCGTAGACACGGTTATTTGCTTATCGTGTGTCGCTTCCGCAAGCGCACATAAGAGGTAAATATCGCGACTCCGCGGCTTTGGCGCAGTTTTTTACTAAACGTCCCGCGCCTCCCGCCGCTGGGCCTGGTGACTGCCGACTATAGTATATTGCTTGCGCAACATCGATCCATTATAGGACACTGATTATTCTCGTCAGTAGTCGTTATGTTTTCTAAGCCGAGACTTATTTCAGTTGCTAACTGCCGCGGTGGAGTAGCCGAGCGGTCTAAAGCACCTTGCTGCGGAGCGTGCGGTTGCTCGCCGTGGAGGTTCGAGTCCTCCCTGGGGTGCGTGTGTGTGTGTGTGTGTGTGTGTGTGTGTGTGTGTGTGTGTGTGTGTCCGTAGGTTAGTTTACCTAGGTTTAAGTAGTTTGTAAGCTACGGGCTAATGACCACGCAGTTTGGTCCGATAGATTTACAGACATTTGAACAGTTGCTAACTAGTTGCATTCATGATCGCTAGGTTACTGTATTTATAGATATAGCTAGTCATTTTCAGTCTTGATTATGTAAGTTTGTATTAAGTGTTCAATTAATTCTTGTTTTTGTGCTTTTAACGTGATTAGTGTTCGAACTTTGTATACGTTGACAGTGACAACTGGTCACAAAGTTTTATTTTTCTGTTAGGCTGTATTATCTTTATGGTTAAATATAATCATTTATTTTGGAATACTTTTACCTCACTAAACCCTCTTACTTATTTTGGTGGGTTATGTTTTCATGTGTGTATATAATGGGAAATAATATATCATTTTGAGATCTTAACTTGTCGCCATTCGACGGTTACGATAGGCATATAAATTTGCATATAAATAAATTGTCAGATATTAAAATCAATCCGCAGGTGTGCAAATTAGGGTGCAGTGTTTTGCTTTAATTCATCAAAGAGATGTCAAGTTTAACCCTCCGTCGGGCGCACCTCCAGATGAAACAAAATCGGGCGCACCCGGCCTGAAAGGCCACCCACATATTTTGTGGACTAGCTCCGCCATGTTAAATCAAATTCGAAATGCGTGTTGGCTAGTCTTTAAGAGGATCTAAAGGAAGGTATTACAGCAAACTCACAGCATAATAATGGATTTACTGAACACAATACACGTTAAACTAAAGTGACCAAAATTACCAATTTCCCACAAAGAGCAATAAAATTGGTCGAACAGACATCCATAAAAGTAATGAAGTTATTTTTATAGGACATTAGACAGTCTTCTGACATGGAATCATCTTTTCTCGCCACATTTGCAGCCAAAAACCGCTGCTATAGCTCCCAAATCAACAGCTGAAACACAGGTATGGCACAGAACGTATACGTCGCTCAAGCAGATTTGCAGATTGGTTGATTACAAGCTGAACATTCGTGATTCTTCATCCTCCTAACTTGTTTCAGCCACGCATGGTCGACGTTTTAGCCATTTGGGAGGTAATGTGGGAGATCTTTCCCGTTCCTTGTGGGGTAAAAATTTTTTCAGTGGAGTTTGCAGCCGAATCGACATTCCACGTATATTCATAGCATACACAGGCTAAATTGTCCAGTTAGAAGTTGATGACATAAGGTTTTGCAATTGGTGGCGTCATTTGTAGCAATATCTTTTACACTGGATGTTGTGTAATAATGATGTGACTCTTCACACTAGTAGAAGGTATCTACTTAGACTACTTCGTCGTCTTATCGTTTCCAAAATAATAACTCCTCACATATTTTCTTCTCTTCTTCATATTCACGAGCTGTTCCCTAAACTTCCTGTTCAGCTGCTGAGTCCTCCTTGCCTTCTATCTCATCCTGAGAGGGTGTGTCTCGTCGACTAAATCTTCGAGGGCGGCTGGATCTTCAGCAGTTTCGTCCTGAAGGAGGCGCATTATTTCCACAAGATCATTGGCTTAGAGGCATAATATACTTTTCTGGACATTCCAGCAGAAAATATGGATGTGAAAACTTAGGAAAGGAAAGGAAAACTGAAATTAGAACTATCAGGCGCACTCAGTTCAAGAGCCAGGGTCGTTAAAGTCTTTTTTCCGAAGGTAACGGTGAAAATCATAGAGTACAGACTTATTTTGATTGAAACGAAGTAATAAAATAAAAATATCTCGAAAAATCTCACCTTAAAAACTATAACGTAATCGGGCGCAGACGGCCTGTGAGGCCCAAGGAGTTCCCCGTGATCCGCGTGGAAATCGATGGCAGCCTGCGGATCGGCACTGTGTGATGTTCCCAAAGTTACGCGAGTAAACGGAGAGGCGGGCCGCTGGGCCACCACTGTTAAGCACTGGAATGAAAAAAGTGTTTTGGTGGCCTGTGAGGCCGACTGCGCCCGACGGAGGGTTAATGAGCAATAATTAGTCACAGTTACACGCTTACACCACGACAACACACGAAACGTACACGTTTGTCCTCACCAGCGTTGTAATCAGCATTGTTTTCTTTGATAAGTTCTGTCTGTAGTGTGTTCTGTTGATTAGCGATAAAGTTTTTCATGCTTTTAAGGTCTGGGAGATTAGTCAATATGGAATCTGACAAGTCAATTCAGGAAAGTTCAGTTTCGATTGAGGGACCACAAGGCATGTCAATAAGTAATACGCAAACCAATAAAACACTGCATCGTATTCTCGCGATTTTAGAAAGCCACACTAATTTGTTGACTGTCATGGTGGAGGAGAATAATAGTAGATTTGAAAAACTGGAATCCGAACTTAAACTCTGCAATCAGAAACTTGATGGCCAGATTGCGGAAGTTAGACGCGAATTAGGAACCGAGACGAGCAACATGCGTGTTGAGATCACGAAAAGCGTTGAGGAGGTAACGAAAGCGAGCGGAAAGAAGGTTGAGGACTTACAAACGCGGGTGAATGTGAAGATAAACGTCTCCGGGTTTGTCTATAATGAATCTATATCGTATAAAGCGACGCAAGTTACAGTGTCAGCTCTAGAACAAGCTCTGTGTCAGCAAGAGAATGTAGGTCAGGTTAATCCATCACTCAAGCAGCATTCCCAATGCAATTGGTGGATATACCACTGCCTACATACGGTAGAACGCGTGGTATTAATTTAAAATCTTATCTCAAGAATTTAGACACGTAATAATACTGTAGTAAATACTGCAATGAGCCAAAATTATTTTATAAATCAATTTACTGCACTGTTGCTAGTTTCGGGCCAGAGCCCATCATCAGACGGTAGTGTGTCCTAAATTTTGCATTGGCTAAACTGGGAAAGACGGCTGTCTGCCGTCTTCACTAGGTTTTGAACTTTGTAAATTATTTAAGATCACTAGACGGCCTTTTTTGCTAAACAAGAACCCCTCTCGTTCAGAGGCATGAGGAATAGCATTTCATTGCATGTTGCTAAATTTTAGTTTCTGTAATATTGCTGGCATTTTATTATGCTAATAATTTATCATTGTGTCTAAGAATGTGGCAAGATGAACGGTTTCTCAGTGACACCACTATCCCTGTGAGGATGTGTACTTTCTTTATTCTGCATGTGCATCTATGAGAATCTGCTAGCATGGGAGTGTGTGTGTATGTATGAGAGTTTTCGTCGTCGGCTGCTGGCTGCTTTGTAGTAGTGTTTCTCTGGCTTTGTATCGATAGGTAGTCGAGTTTAAACTCTTCCCCACCTCGCTTTTCGTGGGTTTTGCCGATTTCCGGCCACTGGTGGCGGGCTCGTGGGCCGACTTGGACATTCTGTGGCTGCACTTCGAGCTGGAAAGACGTTCGGATTTTCTTACCTCTCTTGAGATGGTAGCGATTCGTTGTCTGGTTTGTTAGACTTCAGCATAGGCGTCACCAGCACTAAATTATTGGTAGGGACGACTCAAATGGGACATTATCAAATATTTTGATGCCTCAGAAGCCGATTGGGGGGGGGGGGGGAAGGGGGAGGGGGGCGAGGAGTCGTTGGCAATATCAAGTACCTGCTCCTGTACTGTTTCAGTTGCACTCAAAAGGGCACTCAAAAGGGCACTCAAAAGGGCACTCAAAAGGGCACTCAAAAGGGCACTCAAAAGGGCACTCAAAAGGGCACTCAAAAGGGCACTCAAAAGGGCACTCAAAAGGGCACTCAAAAGGGCACTCAAAAGGGCACTCAAAAGGGCACTCAAAAGGGCACTCAAAAGGGCACTCAAAAGGGCACTCAAAAGGGCACTCAAAAGGGCACTCAAAAGGGCACTCAAAAGGGCACTCAAAAGGGCACTCAAAAGGGCACTCAAAAGGGCACTCAAAAGGGCACTCAAAAGGGCACTCAAAAGGGCACTCAAAAGGGCACTCAAAAGGGCACTCAAAAGGGCACTCAAAAGGGCACTCAAAAGGGCACTCAAAAGGGCACTCAAAAGGGCACTCAAAAGGGCACTCAAAAGGGCACTCAAAAGGGCACTCAAAAGGGCACTCAAAAGGGCACTCAAAAGGGCACTCAAAAGGGCACTCAAAAGGGCACTCAAAAGGGCACTCAAAAGGGCACTCAAAAGGGCACTCAAAAGGGCACTCAAAAGGGCACTCAAAAGGGCACTCAAAAGGGCACTCAAAAGGGCACTCAAAAGGGCACTCAAAAGGGCACTCAAAAGGGCACTCAAAAGGGCACTCAAAAGGGCACTCAAAAGGGCACTCAAAAGGGCACTCAAAAGGGCACTCAAAAGGGCACTCAAAAGGGCACTCAAAAGGGCACTCAAAAGGGCACTCAAAAGGGCACTCAAAAGGGCACTCAAAAGGGCACTCAAAAGGGCACTCAAAAGGGCACTCAAAAGGGCACTCAAAAGGGCACTCAAAAGGGCACTCAAAAGGGCACTCAAAAGGGCACTCAAAAGGGCACTCAAAAGGGCACTCAAAAGGGCACTCAAAAGGGCACTCAAAAGGGCACTCAAAAGGGCACTCAAAAGGGCACTCAAAAGGGCACTCAAAAGGGCACTCAAAAGGGCACTCAAAAGGGCACTCAAAAGGGCACTCAAAAGGGCACTCAAAAGGGCACTCAAAAGGGCACTCAAAAGGGCACTCAAAAGGGCACTCAAAAGGGCACTCAAAAGGGCACTCAAAAGGGCACTCAAAAGGGCACTCAAAAGGGCACTCAAAAGGGCACTCAAAAGGGCACTCAAAAGGGCACTCAAAAGGGCACTCAAAAGGGCACTCAAAAGGGCACTCAAAAGGGCACTCAAAAGGGCACTCAAAAGGGCACTCAAAAGGGCACTCAAAAGGGCACTCAAAAGGGCCAAAGATGGCCGCCAGTGAGTGACGCACGCTAGTTAGGCTCGCAAGTTTATCCGGTATTTGGAGGTGTTACTAAGCAGTTTGGGTGTTTGAAATAGTCACAAAACGTGTGTTAAGTGCCAAGTGTTGAATCGCTATAGTATTCAGAGTGCCTGTAATCGTGTAACTGCATTGAAAATGGAAAGTCGTCGAACAACGCGCATCACCGCCAACGGCCAGTCCGGCGAGGGTGCAGCAGGCGAGCCGGTGCCGGCGACCGCGGCCGCGCCGCCCGCCACCGCCGATATCGCCGCACTCGTCAGGGCTGAGGTAAGTGCCGCGCTGCAGGCGGAGGGCGCGCTCGCCACAGTGGTCCAGACCATCACCGACGCCGTCACTGCCTCAGTGACGCTCAAAATACAGCAGACGCTCGACAAGAATGCCAGCGAGATATGCGCTCTGAAAAAGACCCTGGAGGATACCGCAGGCAGAGCACGATCTCTCGAGCAGAAGCTAATCGAGAGAACAGATGAGCTCGAACAATATCAGAGACGTAACAACCTAAGACTGTTCGGGATTCCAGAAAATAGTAGTGAAAACACCGATGAAATCGTAGTGAAGCTGGCCACTGAAAAGCTAGGGGTGCAGGTGACCCTTAACGACATCGACAGAAGTCACAGAGTAGGACGTAAGACAGGGGAATCCACAAAACATAGGCCCATAATAGTGAAGTTTGTTTCCTACAGGAAGAGATCCGAAATCTTTAGAGCCAAGAAGAAACTCGTAAAATCAGGTCTGACGATACGTGAAGATCTCACTTCCGAGCGGTTAAAAATTTTGAATAGTGCAATCGCAACATTTGGCCTACACAAAGTATGGACAAGTGATGGCAGAATAATGGTGAAGACGAACAATGGCAAAATATCAATTACAAATGCGAGTGAACTCTAAAGCCTCTGCTTTAGGAGATAAAAACACTTGCCGCCACTACTTCTACGTGTAGCTTACTATTTTTTTTTCTTTTCTATTTTTTTCTTCTTTTGCTGCACTTTATATCGATTTTGTAAAGAAAATCTTATGTACATTAATATCTATTATACTACATTAGTTAGCTTTCTCTTTATTATTTTAGCAAATTATCATTATTTGATTGGTGTGATTTGTTGTTACACTTTTTTTTCTCTTTCTTCTAGCAAATTATTATATTTTTAGTGACACTGGTTCACTTTAGTGCTGTTTTACTATTAATCTCATACTTACATTATTAATTACGGTACCATATTAGGTTTAAATTCAATTTTATATAGCGTTGGTCTCACGCATCATTGGCAATTGCTCACTCTACTATCGATATTGTTATCTTTATTTAGTGTTGTTCCGTGCAGATTATTTTTACTGTGCTTGGCGAGATTCTCCCCCCCCCCCCCCCCCCCTCAGCGCCACGCTGCCGCTCGGCGGACACAGGCCGTGCTGACCTTGGCTGCAAGCGCCTCCCTGTCCCTCCCCTGTCTCTGAACCCACCTGACCTGCTTCGGCGCTCTCTCTCTCTCTCTCTCTCTCTCTCTCTCTCTCTGCTGTCCTGCACTCCTCCCCCGACCCCCCCGGACCGCTAGCCCCCAGCCCCGCCACATTCCAATGTGTCCTGCGTTCGCAGAAAAGGACGCCGCCACCCCACAGCCCACTGCCGTTGCCCTACCGACTAGCGGTATCATCGCGCGCGCTACAACTGAGCGCACAAAGCTCCACGTTGCACACGCAAATGTTCAATCTCTACAAGCTCATTTAGTTGAGTTCCGCCATATATTTCAAGACTTCGATCTTCATATAATTCTTCTATCGGAGACCTGGCTCAAACCAAGCATTACCACCAGTTCCGTAAATTTAGACGGCTATGTCTTCCTAAGACACGACCGATTGAACAAACGCGGAGGCGGCGTTGGAGCTTACATACGCTCTGAATTATCTCCTACCGTGTTGCACACATCAAATAATGATGAAACTGAACAAGTGGAATACATGTTCGTAGAGATAAAACCCCTCAAAGAAAAGTGTCTCATATGCGTCCTCTATAAACCTCCGAAGGTAGGTGCGTTGGACTGCTTCGAAACTGCCCTCTCAGACCTCGAATCACCTTATGAGCACATGATTATAGCGGGAGACACTAACAAATATTCTGTTCAACAGTCCGTCCTGTATGAAGTTCAAGCGTATGCTTACGTCTTCGAATCTGACCTTACTTCAGCTTGCACCCACCCATCACACAGCTGATAGCCACACTTTAATAGATATATTTGCAACAAGGTTTCCAGACAGTAATTCGAACGTCACAAACATCTGCACCTGGCATGTCTGCCCATGATGTAATTTTCATGACATACTCGCTAGAATGCCCCAGGAAGAAACCACTTCTAACTACATACCGTGACTTAAGACGCGTCAACTTACCTGAACTGACAGCTGATGCACAAGAAATAGTTTTCGAGTCAACCTCCGACACCCTCCCGGACGTAAACGAGAAACTGCACAAAATTACAAATAAACTTAACCAGCTGTATGATAAATATTCGCCCATCAAGACCAAAAAAGTGAGAAGGAAACCTGCACCCTGGCTAACTGATGAACTAAAACAGCTCATGAATCTCAGGGACAATGCACATCGGACATACAAACTGCACCCTACACCTGAAAACCACACCGCTTACAAGCAGAAACGTAACAGAGTCAGCCAGGCTGTGAGAAATGCTAAACTCAGATACGCCTATTCATTAACCGACAACATAAATAGACCGGCCGTCCTCTGGAAAAACCTGCGCGGTCTTGGTATTGGAAAAGTAAAAACTGCAGCCGAACCCACTGTCCCCATTGAGGAACTAAATCAGTATTTCACAACTCCTACCACCACAATAGATCACCAAACGAAACAAACACTTATTGACCATATCAAGAGGATAAACAACGCTAACCATGGTAAGTTTTGTTTTAAGTATATTACTGGAAGTACAGTCAAAAAAGCCATTATGCGTATTACATCAGCGGCTACTGGGGATGATGGTATCACTATCCAAATGGTAAAGCTGATTACTGATCCACTGCTGCCCATCATAACATATATTTAATCAGTCCTTAGCCACAAGTGTTTTTCCTGATGCATGGAAACGTGGACTAGTTAAGCCACTGCCAAAAAAGAACATTGCCACAGCACCCTCTGATTACAGACCTATCTGCATTCTTCCGGCACTATCCAAAGCTGTAGAATATATAGTAAATGATCAGCTAACCAGCTACTTGACTATTAATAACCTTTTTGACGAACACCAATCAGGTTTTCGCAAATATCGCAGCACAACATCTGCTTTGATAAAAGTGACAGACGATATTAAGCAGGCAATGGATAGACAAGAGGCGACTTATGTGCTTCTTAGACTTTAGCAAAGCTTTCGACACTGTGGACTGACATTTTATTTGCTAAACTTAGCAGCCTAAATCTCTCTCAAGGCGTGGTGCAATGGTTTCGCTCATACTTGACATCGCGTCTTCAGTGCGTCATGTCCGGCACCAAAAAGTCACAGTGGAGAAAAGTACTATCAGGCGTACCACAGGGCTCGGTATTAGGTCCACTCCTCTTTTCATTGTACGTAAATGAAATATCATCGGTCTTGTCCTTTTGTAAATACCACATGTATGCCGATGACCTCCAGTTGTATTTAAGTGCAAAACCAAAAAACCTGAAGACAGCAATCGAAAATTTTAATTCTGACCTATGTGCACTATCAAAGTGGGCACAGAATATAGGGTTAAAGCTCAATCCAAGTAAAACACAAGCAATTCTGGTAGGACATCCTAGGCTCATTAACCACAAATTCCGCGAATCTCAACCATCATTAATATTAAATGACACCTATCTATTTTTCGCCCTCGGCAAAAAGTCTGGGAGTGATAATAGACGACAAACTAAATTGGGCTGAGCACACAGCCGCCGTGTGTAGGAAGGCATCAGCATCTCTTCATGCCCTACAGAGATATAAGAAGTTTTTTCTCTCGATCTCAAAAAGAAACTTATACAAACACTTGTAATTCCAATTATTGATTACAGTGATGTTATCTTGCAAGGTCTTTCTTGGGAAAGCTCAAGACGTCTGGAACTAATCATGAATGCCTGCGTTCGATATATATGTAACATCCGTCTCTTTGATCACATTTCACCATCTTATATGCAACTATCCTGGCTCCGTGCTGACAAGCGCAGAGATTTTCATACACTGTTTCCTCTACTCTCTTATCAACGTACACTGTCCCTCATATCTTTCCTCGACCTTAACACTCTTATCTGATCAGCATAAAAGAACTACTCGTTCGTGTCAGAGCAAAACCCTTTCTGTCCCTATCCATCACTCAGCCGGTTTCTCAAAATCCTTTTCAGTAGCAGGAACGAGGCTCTGGAATCATCTACCTCAGTATATCAGAGAACTGAATAACACTGCCAGCTTCAAACGACAGTTAATGGATTATCTACTGAAGCAATAATTACGCCAGTCTTTAATACCCTACGGTCCAGGTACATCACATCCATTCCTCCTCCCAGATATTCTTCAACTGCCATTGCTCTCGCCAGGTACAGCTTTCTTAACTTCCTTTTGTCAGAATTCGCCTTGCCTTAACCAGTCTCGATTCAAAAGTACATCATGTATCTGCTAATATCAATGTTGTTACACCAACAGCAGCAGAAGGTGTCTCAGTGGTACTACTAGTATTAATCCTATTAGAATTAAGTCAATACCTTTTATTTTACATCCTTTTACATGTAGTTAACTTTTTATAAATTATGTCATTAATTGCTTATCTGTAAAAATCATTGGTATGTTATAGGTAACTCAAATGTAAAAAAATTCTGTATGTGTAAAACCCTGGTCCGATGTAAGAGAGGGCCTGATGGCCCTAATCTGATCAGTCTAAATAAACAAATAAATAAATAAATTAAAGTCCCTAAAGCGTGCCAATTTAAACCTGGATTTAAACGTATTCTGCGGCTACCTGTTATTAAAAAAAAGTTACATAATGTTTACATTTAAATTTTTTTGACTGTATGATAATTATTACGTACTGTCAAAAACAACTATGAAGTATTGCGAACTGAATAGGCTTTAAAACGATATTATGCTCGATTTTGATTGGAATTTTAACACAAAAAAATTAAAAATTTTGATATATTATATGTATCAACACATTTTTCATTCATTAAAAATACATTATAAAATGAACAAATTTATATATATATAACACACACACACACACACACACACACACACACACACACACACACACACACACACACACGAATAAACAAGTAAGTATCAAACAGTCAGAAACGATAGTTAACTACAGTATGTTCCAATGTTTGTATACATTATGGGACTTAACTACGGGGTCATCAGTCCCTAAACTTACAAACTACTTATGAACTAGCTTATACTAAAGACTGCACAAACATCTATGCCCGAGGGGGGGGGGGGGATTCGAACCCCCGAGCACAGCGGCCGTGCAGACCGTGACTGGCACGCCGCAGACAGCTCGACCACTGTGGCCGGCCCTATAGTACCAAAGCATTAAGTGAAATACTCATACAAAGATACACCTACACTCACTAAACAATTCTTCTGTTGCTACAATATTTATATGTGAGTGTGACAACATTTCTGGAGGCTATTTCATCCAGCAGCAACTTGTGCACATATCAGACTGCTACGTGATTGAGTTTTTGCTGCATCATTGTCGAATGCAGATAGTGCTTCAGTGGTCGTAGAGCTGAAAAACTGCTTTCTGCTTCACAGGTTGATGCTGGACACACAAGCTAAAGTCTGACCAACGGTTCAACATTAGAAAATAATTCACGAACTTTATTTTTCATAGAAACTAAAACATTTTTTGCCTCTTTCAATCATTTTACATTGTATTGTAGATGAAAGAGTTCGAGTTCTGTTTTCAAAGACTGAATCTATTTACGGGTACGGAGCTACCACATCGTATCGTTTTTTCTCCAACAACACTTTTTCCAAGGAAACTTCTTTCTTCATGCCAGGTTGGTCATGTATCCTATGTCTAAGCCCTTGGACAGCCGAATCAATGATTTCAAAATATTCCTGCCTGTAAAGTTCTTCAAGCGACAGAAATTGATGTGGATCTATGCCTTCAAACAATCGCTTGGGAATTACTTTTTTTTCTTGGAAATTGCTGCTGTTCCAAGCCAAGCTCTGATATCTTGATATTACATTCGTTTTACAAAGAAGAAAACTTTTCATTTGTCTTGAGATTTTCAAGGCCCTCAGTTATAATTTCAACTGCAGAATAAAGTCCCGAGACCGTTCTTTTTTCTCCTTGGAAACTCCTGTTCTAGATTTCTAAAAGCTTAATTACTTCTTTCCCCATTAGAAAACCAAGGTACGTTTTGCCAGACTCAAAAACATTAAGTAGGCCAATGGCTCCTTCGTATCCCTGTTAGTTCATTCGGTGTCTTGATAACTAAACCATATTTTTCAAAATTTCATTAATTTCTGACTGCCGGTACAGCCACCTAGGACATGTAGGCTTCATCTTTGCAACATTACTGACAGGTCCTTCAGCCGCATCTTCAATCATAGGCATAAACGTGTCTTTCACTCTTGTTTTTGAAAATTGTATTCCTAATTGATGAGCTGATTCTACGGAGTTTCTTACAGTTCTTGAAATTTCGCTGCTTGCTTTCATAATTAAATTACAACAGTAAGCACCACAGTAAATAAAATGGGCAAAAGGCTGTTTGTCAATTATAATTGAGTCCCTTTATACATTCCACTCATGTTTCCTGCTCCATCATACGTCTGCCCACGAAGCTTACTCAAAGGAAGCTGCAATCTGAGTAGAACATCACAGATGAGTGCAGCTATATCTGCTCCACATATATAATTAGTTTTATATGACCCAAAAAACTCATGAGGATCCAAATTTTCATCACACCATCTTACACAAAAACTAATTTTTTCATCGCCGGAAATGTCACTTGCCCCATCAAAGATAACTGAATAAATCGAAGGCTTTACTCACCTAATTTTTGAACTATGCTGTTAACGATTTCGTTACCAAGGATTTCAATTAATTCATATTGTATCTTTGGATGGGTGTAACTTTGTTCTCTTTGGAGCCACAATTTCAGAGTTGGTTTGTCTTCACTACGGAGTTTCAACAGTTCCTTTAAATTTCCGTCATTGTGTGTCGTCTAATAGCCAATCCTTGTCTGATAAGATATTTAACACTGCTAATAATGATTGTCAATGCTACCAAAGCCATTTTTGTTGCCTTACTTCACTTGAGAAAGTTTCGCCTCAATATGGGCTTTCCCCCCATGAATCACAGACATTGCCGAGGTTTGGTGGCTTGCGTGCCTCAACGATACAAATAGCCGTACCGTAGGTACAACCAGAACGGAGGGGTATCTGTAGAGAGGCCAGACAAACATGTAGTTCCTGAAGAGGGGGCAGCAGCCTTTTCAGTAGTTAAAGGGGCAACAGTGTGGATGATTGAGCTGGTCTTGTATCGTCAACTAATGTGGCTTTGCCACACAGCTACTGCGAACGGCTGAAAGCAAGGGGAAACTACAGCCGTTGATTTTCCCGAGGACATGCAGCTCTACTGTATGAATATATGATGATGGCATCCTCTCGAGTAAAATATTCCTGAGATAAAATAGTCCCCCATTCGGATCTCCGGGCGGGGACTACTCAGGAGGATGTGATCATCAGGAAAGATAACACTAGCATTCTGCGGATCGGAGCGTGGAATGTTAGATCCCTTAATCGGGTAGGGATGTTAGAAAATTTAAAAATGGAAATGGATAGGCTGAAGTTAGATATAGTGGGGATAAGTGAAGTTCGATGGAAAGAGGAACAGGATTTCTGGTCATGAACTGTAGGCTGAAACTGAAAAACTGCATAAAGGTAGGAAAATAAGGAGCTGGGACCTGGATAAATCGAAGGAACCTGATGTTTTTGAGAATTTCAGGGGGTGCTTTAGGCAACAATTGATAGAAACGGGGGGAAATAAAACAGTATAAGAAGAATGAGTAGCATTGAGAAACGAAATAGTGAGGGCAGCATAGGACAAAATAGGTAGAAAGGCAAGAACTGCAAAAAATCCTTGGATCACAGGAAATACTAAATTTAATTGATGAAAGGAGAAAATATAATAATGCAATAAATGTAACAGGTAAAATGGATACAGACGACTAAGAAATGAGATTCACAGGAAGTGTAAAATAGCTAAACAGGAGTGGCTAGAAGACAAATGCAAGTCAGTAGAAGAATGTATAAATCGGGGAAGAATAGATACCGCCTACAGGAAAATAAAAGAAACATTTGGAGATATGAAAAGCAGCTGTATGAATATAAAGAACTCAGATTGAAAAACCAGTTCTCAGCAAAGAAGGGAAAGCTGCAAGGGGGGAAAGAATATATAGAGGGACTATACAAAGGAAAGGAACTTAGAGACAATATTGTAGGAAGGAAGAGGATGGAGATAAGATAAAATAGGCGACATTATACTGAGAGGAGAATTTGACAGAGCACTGAAAGACCGAAGTCTAAATAAGGCCCCTGGAGTGGACGACATTCCCGCAGAACTACTGAAGCCTGTGGGAGAGCGAGCCGTGACGAAACTATTTCACCTGGTGCGTAAGATGTATTAGACAGGCGAAATACCCTCAGACTAAGAGAAATGTAATAATCCCCATTCCAAAGAAAGGTCCACACAGGTGTAAAAATTACAGAACCATCAGTTTAATTAGTCATGCTTGTAAAATTAAAAAAAAATATTTACAGCAGGATGGAAAAGTTGGTAGAAGCCGACCTTGGGGAAAATCAATTTGGATTCAGGAGAAATGTAGGAACACGGGAGGCAATACTCACTTTACGGCTTATCTTAGAAGATAGATTAAGGAAAGGCAAACCTACATTTCTAGCTTTTGTAGATTTGGAGAAAGCTTTTGATAATGTTGATTGGAATACACTTTTTCAGATATTTAAAACTGCAGGAGTAAAATATAGGGAACCGAAGGTTATTTACAACTTGTACAAAAAATCAGACAGCATTTATCACAGTTGAAGGGCACGAAAGAGATGCAGAGGTTGGGAAGGGTGTAAGACAGGGTTGTAGCCTTATCCAATGTTGTTCAATTTGTACATTGAGAAAGCTATAAAGGAAAGCAAGGAGAAATTTGGAGAAGGAATTAAAGTTCAGGGTGAATAAATAAAAACATTGCGTTTTGCCGATGACATTGTAATTCTGTCAGACAGTTAAGGACCTGGAGGAGCAATTGAATGCAATGGTCGCAGTACAGAGGATATAAAATGCAGAATGGCAATTGGAAGAAAAGCGTTTTTGAAGAAGAGAAATTTGTTAACATCGAACAGTAATTTAAGCATAAAGTAAGTCTTTTCTGAGTGTATTTGTGTGGAGTTTTGCTTTGTATGGGAGTGAAACATGGACGATAAACAGTGCGGACAGGAAGAGGATAGAGGCTTTTGAAACATGGCGTTACAGAAGAATTCTGAAGATTAGGTGGGTGGATCGTGTAACTAATGAGCATGTACTGAACAGAATTGTGACTAAAAGAAGGGATCGATTAGTAGGACACATTATTAGGCATCAAGAAATTGTGAAATTAGCATTGGAGGGAAGTGTGTGGGGTAAAAATCGCAGAGGGAGGCCAAGAGATAAATATAGTAAGCAAATTCGGATGTAGGTTGCCGTTTCGTATGATGAGATAAAGAGGCTTGCTCAGGATAGGTTAGGTCGGAGAGCTGCACCAAACCAGTCTCCGGACTGAAGACAACAACAACATGACTATACAGCCTGACAATGAGCAGAACACTTCTCGTGTGCTTTAAGTTTTTCAATAGCCTTTTTCCAGTTTTTAAATCCTTTTCCTCTAAATTTTTCCTCAGATTTAGTTGAAAGAGTTTTGTTTGGGCACAACTGGGCATATTTTGTGCCATAAAAAAACAGATTACTCCTTCGGATCAAACTATGTGAAGCCAAGGAAACGTTTTATACCAACTTTTCTGGAAGGTAATTACTCGGCCTTGAAGATGCTGCACAGGGAAACCATCTGGTAGAATTTCAGGATGATGCGGGTAGGGGGATCAATCAACACTAGCGTCAGGCGATACCAGCTCTTTTGCAGCTGCAGCGATGTATTTCGAACTTTCAGTTGACGATCTTGGCAAGGACAATACTTCCTCTTCTGATTTTACTTCGGGTAAAAAATCACCAGCGTTCTCTTCTAAATCATTATTATTATGAACTCGTTTTAAGGGAATAATGACCGAATTCTAAACGAAATCAGAAGTTTGTTGTAGTCGCCAAAATGGTTTTCAAAGTAAAAGGAAATATTCTATACTATTATGGTCAATTGTAGTCGGCGACAGCGTTTATAGTTTCTGATCTGACCGTAATGAGACAGGCTAAACTTCTGCGAATGCAGCCGCCCATAGCGTCTGACAACACGGCGGTCCATACTAGAGGTCTGCAAATCGCCGATTTCTCTCACTCTTACTCTTAGAGTGCGCAACGCTCGCAGCGAGCGTGTTGACACTAAGGAGGCTACGTGGGGCGCGGCGGATAGAGGCCGTAGTGCTGCCGCTGTACTCACAAGGAAACCTACCCATGTATAATTCTGATTTTTATGAAATTTGCGTGTATTATAATACATGAAAAACTATGGGACACTTATTTTTTTTAGCGGCGTAGAAAAATATTTAAGGGGTGAAACGGTCCCTCCAAAATCGACGCTAAAATAAAAATATGTCGATAACTTAGAGACGAGTGAAGCGATTTTAATGATTTTTTGTATGAACGTGTCTTATGATAAAACGCAAATTTCATAGAATCAACTTCGATTAAATCAAAATTTTTTAGCACAAAAGTTGGTCATTTTAGGGGTAGCTGTCCCCTAATTGTCACTCCCCCTGCAATGTACAGAGGCCGATCTCATATCAAGAGGCACTTTCATACCAAAAATTATTAAAATCGACTCACTTGTCTAAGTTACCGCGATTTTTCTATTTTAGAAATAATTTTAGAGGGACCGTTTCCCACTTCAATATGTTTCTCCGCCGGCTAAAAAAAAAAAAAAAAAAATAAAATAAAATAAAATAAAATAAAATAAAAATAAAAATTATACGTGTCCCACAGTTTTTCGTGTATTATAACATATCCAAATTTCATAAAAATCGGAGGGTGACACTTGGGTACGTGTCCTTGTCAGTCGTTACTGCAGCGGCTCTGAGGTGTGGGCTCCTATTGAGTCTGACGCAGCCCCACCATCTACAGGGACTGAAATCAGTTATGCTGTAGACGAGTATTCCTGTATAGTAGCATCTAACCGCAATATCATTATACCGCAAAAGAGACAAAAAGGTTGTTATTAACAACTACAACATTTGGAAGTAATGTAAAGGATCCAAAGAGAAACTATGGAACGAACGACGTTTTTATTGTCATGTACAAAAGTGAATGTTACCGTACAACAAAGTATACATCGAAACGTAACACCATTATCCCCAAACTATTCGTTGGTGGCATTGTAATTGCAATGTGCTGTTAAAATAGCATTGACACATTGTAGATCGAGTCGAGTTCTTCTACCAGAGATCAGGTTCCCTGCCGCACTGAAAGTGCGTTCACTAGCTGCATTTCAGGCGGGCAAACAAAATACTCTTTTTGCCATTACAGCTAGGAAAGTACTGTTGCGTTTCTCCCATTCAAGCAGATTGTCGTCATCACCATCAATTCGTGCTAAATAAAGGTCCACATCATTGGTGGATTGCGCCTCGCGCATTTCACAGTCCAGACATTCCGAAAACATGCACTTCATTCTTTTGGCTGGTGCACCCGGGTGACATTCTTCTAGACGGCCCTAAATAAATATGACACAGATTTCACTGAAACAGCAGGAGCACCATAAATTCGTACCGGCATATGACCCTGATATGGAAGAAAGTGCGGACCCTATATATTGCACAAAAGCTTGCATACGTTCTTTATTATGTAGATAAGAAAGAAGACAGTGGCAGCGGGGGGAATATGAATGTTGCAACTGGAAAAAATCCCTTTAAGAACCCACTCGGAAAAGGTAGAGGTGCAGCAACCACGCACAGTGCCAAAATGCTACGGGAATATATATTAACGGGGTGCAACAGATTCACAAACGTAACCTAATCACCACCAGCACCAGCAGCACCACCACCACCACCACCTAACGAGAGTACATCAATATCGTGTATTTAATATCAATATAAAAGACGGACAAAGTATTCCAGGGCTTGAGTGATAAGAGGAATGGATATAAAATACAATCACTTTCTCGTTAAGACGGCAAGTAACACCTACCACTAAACAGGCGCTAACACTCCACAAAAAAGAAGGCAGGAAAGAAAGAAAAAGAAAAAGAGAAAGAAAAAGAGAAAGAAAAAGAGAAAGAAAAAGAGAAAGAAAAAGAGAAAGAAAAAGAGAAAGAAAGATCCTGGAAAACTCATTTAGTAAATAATCTTAGCACAAAAACTTTACCATACAGGTTATTATACGTGATTAATGTAAAGTATAAAATGCGAAACTGAATTGCTAGTACAACTGGATCGAGAGAACAGCTTTCGAAGCACCCTGGAGAGGAAACAATTCCAAACTTCGCAGTCAGGATGTATTATCTAGCGTCTAGTTTGCTCCTGACACTCGCCTTGGACTCGAGTGGCGCTGCGGTGGGCGACGGAGTGGCGAGCGGGCAGTGTGGACGGTCGGGCCGGTCGAGCGTGCCCCGCTCGAACGAGCGTGAAAAGTCGAGCGCAGCCACGCGCCTTGCCGCAAGCTGCAGTACCGACACCTGTCGGACTGTGATGGAACGACATGTATCAAGCGATTCGAGCTAACAACCGAGCGAGGTGCAGACCTCTAGTCCATACGGCTTGCGCGGTGAGAGGCCATGAACGCTGTCGCCGACAGTACTCCAGATGGGTGACGAGTACACGACCTGAAAGAGTATTTCTGGACCTCCTAAGTTAGAGCTGTGTAAACTGCATTGGGTAGGAAGACCGAAATAATACCGTAAGGTCAGTTAATGCAATTGATGGACTAGTCCCGAACTGTGCAAACGACGTCGGATCGAAAGATGAAAACAGTTTTGTTAGTTCACTGACTAGAAGAGTGTATGAAAATCTGATTTTTATAATATACATATATAACTTCATTGTTTTTACACCTTATTCACCCTGTATCAAAATGTTTCTCTCCCATCGTAGAAGTTAATTTTCGTGAACTGTTTGATGAGAGAGTATTTCTTTCTCCAGATCATACACATGACATAAGCAAAAAACTAGGAAGGATAGAAACACAAAAATTACGTAATAATATTTTGGTGGTTAATTTATTAGCGTTTTTTAAGTGCTTTTATTTAGTCGTACTTCTAACATTACAAATGAAGTAATTAGTACGTGCGAACTAGTTAAAGTTAACTATGTAGCTCATTTGAACTATTTTAGTTCATTGAAGTAATTCAGAAAGAAGAACTACTAGTTACTAGTAATTATTTCTTCCGTGTATATGTACGCATTTTTCTCAATCTAAACTATTGATCAACCCCTTACATATCGTAAATGACAATGAAAATAATTGAATCAGCTGTTATCATGAAATGCTAAAATATTTCAAAATGGCGAGAGTCTAAAGATATTTACGTATATCAGAGCTTCGTTTATGCACAACTTCGACTCAGTCGGTTGAGTGAAACAGTACCAAACAAAGAAATCTTCATTTTTAAATACTGTATGCGTTTGATTAATAAGACCAGTTTACGAAAGAGGAAACAATCAGTGAGAAAAAAGCACATTTCAAAACATGACAATGCTAGAAACCTATTATTTTACAAGATTACACTGCAAAAGTGTTACACTGCGTAGTTAAAATACTAACGCTGGGAAATGCGCGACGGATAAATTGTGTTTGTTATAAACCGTTTGTAGTGAGAAATCTAGGAAATTTAATTTGTGCCAAACATAATATGTTATATTCAGATAAGTCAAAAACAGTTAACTTCCTATAAATTACTTAGTGTTTGTTCTACTAGTAATAATAATAATAATAATAATAATAATAATAATAATAATAATAATAATAATAATAATAATAATACGGTTTTCTGTACCGTAGGACCTAACTGAGGAGTAAGACTCCATGGTCGCGGAATAAGTCAATAGATGAAGTTTAACACAAGAATAGTAACAGAAAATTTTTAAGTAGTCTTATGCACACGACAATCTTAAGACGTGAAAAGAATCAATAAAAAAAGGAATTAGCTTAATTATTTAACTTTTCTAGAAGTTCTTCGACAGAATAAAAGAAGTGAGCCATGAGGTAACTCTTCAATTTAGATTTGAAATCACGTGGGTTCGTACTAAGATTCTTGAGTTCTTGCGGCAGCTTATTGAAAATGCATGCTGCAGAATACTGCACATCTTTCTGCACAAGTGTCAAGGTGGTGTGATGCAAATGTAGCTTCGACTTCTTTCTAGTATTCACCGAGTGAAAGCTACTAACTCGTGGAAATAAGCTGATATTAACAACTAACGACATTGAAGAAAATACGTATTGTAACGCCAGTGTCAAAATTCCCAGACTACTGAAAAGGGGTCGACATGAAGTTCGTGAACTTCAGTCGAGTTACCCCCCCAAAAAAAAAAAAAAAAAAAAAAAAAAATAGCGCCATACGTCATGAGTGAAAGTAAGCGTAGTAGACTACTTTTCGTGATGGAAAATCTCTTATTTCATATATTGTTCTAAAGGTGAATATAGCAGAATTTAGTTTTGGAACAAGATCCTCAACATAGGCTTTCCACGACAGTTTACTGTCTATCTGAACACCCAGAAATTTGAACTCACCATATGCCCATTATGTGTAATCAAAATGTCAGCTTTCGTCAAATTGTGTGTTAGAAATTGTAAAAACTGAGTTTTACTGTGATTTGACATAAATGTGTTCTACACGCCATGAACTTCTCTTAAATTGCATTATTTGACACTGTGTCAATATTAGGAACAAAAACCTTCACTACCAAGCTGGTATCATCAGAATAATATATTCAGTCACCTGTTATACTCTAAGGCATAGGATTTACATAAGAAATAGCAGTGGTCCCAAAACAGACCCTTCTCGCACACCACACTTATCTGTACCCCATTGTGATTGTACGTCATAGCTATTTTCAACAATATGGAGAATTAACTTCTGCTGTATGTTATTAAAGTAAGAGGAGAACCAGTTGTGAGCTATTCATCGAATTCCGTAATGTCCCAACTTCTGCAACAATATTTTGTAATCAACACAATCAAAGCTTTTGTTATTTCAAAGAAGACGCCTAATGTCCGTAGCCTTTTATGTAACCCATTAAGTGCCTCACAGAAAACTAAAACTAGCATTTTCAGTCGTTAAACCACTTCTAAAAATCAAACTGTACGTTTGACAACAAATTACGTGAACTGAAATGATCAATAATTCTTGAATATACAGCCTTTTCAATAATTTTAGAAAAAACCGATGGCATAGAAATAGGTCTATAGTTGTCTACATTATCACTTTCTCCTTTTTTATAATGTGGTTTCACTACTGAATACTTTAATCTGTCAGGAAACTGACCATTCTGACGGGGAAAATTACAAATATGGCTTATTACTGGGCTAACATACGGAAAACAGTACTTTAGAATTCTGCTAGGTACCCCATCATATCCACAATAATCCTTAGTCTTTAATGATTTAATTATTGACTTTATCTCCTCTTTAGAATAATCATGGAGGACCATTACAGGTAATAGCCGTGGAAAGCCATTTTCTAACAATGTTATATGATTACCTGTAGAAACTAGGATTCTGTTAAGTTCACCTGCTATATCCAATATCCTCTACCTGCTGCTGCTGCTGACCAGACAATTCCTTGACGACTGACCAGATTGTTTTAATTTTATCCCGAGAGGTTGCTATTCCTTTTGCATACCACATACTTTTTGCCTTGTTAATGACATTTTTCAGGACCTTGCAGTACTGTTTGTAATGAGCTACTGCATCTTCATTCTGACTGCTTCTAACATTTTGACACAATTCCCGCTTTGTTCTACGTGATACTCTTATCCCATTTGTCAGCCACCCTGGCTGTCTTATTAAATAATATTTGAAAGTATTAAAAAGCATAAAACTGGAAAAACATTTGAAAAAAACACCACTCCAAGACACGCACTGTGTCAAAAACGTAAATGTTTAGACTTATTAAAATAGCTTAATACTTTACAAATAATTGTATAACTAAGCACAAAGAGTGAAATTGTAAACATTGTCACGAATAACACTTACGCCGACAGCACCTTATCAATTAGTAGTCCAGAAATACCGGATGATGCTCAAGTATTTACAAGTTAACATACCGCATTTGCGACGGTTTGGAGCTCAAGATTATATAGACTAGTATCAATTCTGTCCTTTGCATGACTTAAACTGATCCGTTGCAGGTAGGCGTGCTTTATCAGACCAAAAAGAGTTATAAAGCGTTGATTCTTTACAGACGTAGTGTACTTGTAGACTCGCAAGGTTGGGACCCCTCCACGCCCACACCAACGTGGTGACCATCACAAAAGTTCCACTGTCACCTACGTAACACTGCTAAGGTGGATCACGGGATTTTTTTTGTGGTTTTAGGGCGCACAACTTCTATGGTTATTAGCGCCCAGCCAAGAACATAAATTCGCTATGATCTAAAAAAAAAATAGTGACTGTCAGAACATCAACAAAAAGCTAAAAAGGAAAGATAAAAGACAAAAGGGTTAAATATCCTTGGATAAGTTGGCCAAGTTGATAAAACGCAAAACTCGAGCAGCTGCTCGTGTGTCATCAGCTAAAATTTCCTCCAGAGTAGACGGAAAGTGAAGGGCTACACGGAGATGATTAAATAGTACGCAAGACAGTAAAACATGTCTCACTGTCAGCAGTTCACCGCAGGAGCACAGCGGTGCAGGGTCGGCGGAGAGCAAGTGACGGTGGCTGAAACGGCAGTGACCGATCCGAAACCGGGCCAGGATAACCTGTCGCCGAGAGGGGCGTGAGGAGGTCCTCCAAGCGGTCGGGATCGGTTTTACAGTTGGCAATTTATTGTTGTACATTGAAAAACCATGCACTGTGCCATTGCGACACGATACTCCGGCGAAGAGCCCGTTGAACATCGTCCGGTGGGACACAAAAGGTAGCCATGCGAGGCAAAAGAGCTGCGGCCTTGGCTGCTATGTCGGCGGTCTCATTCCCGGGCACACCCACGTGACCAGGGACCCACAGGAAAGAAACGTGACAGCTGTCATCTGCTAGCAACTGGAGGGAGCGTTGGATCCGATACACGAGAGGATGGTTCGAGAAAGGGTCCTTAAGACTCTGCAGGGCACTAAGGGAGTCCGAACATATGGCATAGAACGGTTGGTGGTGGCGGCAGGCATACAAGACGGCCTATTGAGGGCAAAAAGCTCAGCCGTGAAATTCGAGCACCGGTCAGGGAGCTTGTATTGGAAACGGTTGTCCCCGACGACGAAGGCAGATCCGACACCGGCAGTGCTCTTGGAACCATCAGTGTAAATATGGCGTTATCGAACTGCGAACGGAGTTCGACAAGCCTCGAGCGGTATACCAAATCCGGAGTGTTCTCCTTAGGGAGCGAACTAAGTTCGAGGTGAGTGTGAACCTGGGCCTGATGCCACGGTGGCAATGGACTTTCGCTCAACCGAAAGGTGGAAGGAAGGGTAAAATCGAGCCGCTGTGGTAGGCGGCGAAACCGGACTCCAGGTGGAAGTAAGGCAATCGCAGACAACTGATATTGGCGATCGAGTGAGTCGTCAAAAAATAATCGTTAAGATGGATGGTTGGGCATCGACCGCAGGTGGCATGCGTACCGACACAAGAGTATGTCGCGCCGAGTGGTCAAGGGTAATACAGCAGGCTCGGCATAAAGACTCAACAGGGCTAGTATAAAATGCACCGGTCGCAAGACGTAAATCCCGATGGTGGATAGAGTTGAGACGGCGGAGAATCGACGGCCGTGCAGAAGAGTATACAAGGCTTCCATAGTCGAGCTTCGACTGAACAATGGCCTGGTAAAGGTGAAGCAGGACGGTACGATCCGCTCCCCACGATGTGCCACTGAGGACACGAAGAACATTAAGGGATCGGGCACAACAGGCAGCCAGGTAGGACATATGTGGACCAGCAAAGTTTACGATCTAACATTAGCCCCAAGAATTTCGTAGTCTCCACGAAAGGGAGAGCAACAGGGCCGAGACGTAGAGAAGGTGGAAGAAATTCGTTGTATCTCCAGAAGTTGATGCACACAGTTTTCTCAGTGGAGAATCGGAAGCCTTTTGCGATGCTCCAGGAATATAGACGGTCAAGACAGCGTTGAAGACAACGCTCCAAGACACGTCCGCTGGGCGCTGCAATAAATTGCGAAATCTTATACAGAATGGGATCCGGAGACGTCGGCTGAAAGGCAATCTACGATCGGATTGATTGCAATGGCAAAGAGCCACACTCAAGACGGAGCCCTGTGGTACCCCATTCTCCTGGCGAAAGCTATCTGACAAAACAGAGCCGACCCGTACCCGGAACTTGCGATCCGCCAAAAAAGCCTGAATGAAAAGAGGGAGGCGGCCCCGAAGGCCCCATGTGTGCAATGTGCGGAGAATGCCCGCTCTCCAACAGGTATCGTATGCCTTCTCCAAGTCGAAGAACACTGCTACTGTTTGACGCTTGTTTAGAAAGTTGTTCATAATGAAGGTCGACAACGTCACGAGGTGATCAGAAGTAGAGCGGTGTCGACGAAAACCGCATTGGACATTAGTCAGGAGGCGGCGAGATTCGAGGAGCCAGACCAACCGAGCGTTAACCATGCGTTCCATCACCTTACAGACACAGCTCGTCAGAGAAATAGGACGATAGCTGGAAGGAAGATGTTTGTCCTTCCCTGGTTTGGGGTTGGGGACAACAATGGCTTCACGCCAACTTGTGGGAACATGACCTTCAGTCCATATGCGATTATAGGTACTAAGAAGAAAGCACTTGCCTGCAGGAGAGAGGTTCTTCAGCATCTCAATGTGAATGGAATCGGGCCCGGGAGCAGAAGATCGGGACAGGGCGAGAGCACGGTCTAGCTCCTGCATGGTGAAGGCGACGTTATAATTTTCACGATTAAAAGAGCGGAAAGAAGGAGGCTGTGCCTGCTCTACCTGTTTGCGATGGAGAAAGGCAGGGTGGTAATGGGCAGAGCTCGAAACCTCCGCAAAGAAACGGCCCAATGCGTTGGAAACGTCAGAGGGATCCACGAGGACTGCGTTCTCCACGGTCAGGCCAGGAATCGGGGAGTGGACCTTAATGCCGGATAGACGGCGTAGGTCACGCCAAACAACCGTGGAGGGAGTAAAACGGTTAAAAGAACTAGTAAAAGCAGTCCAGCAAGCTTTCTTTCTGTTTATGATACGACGACATTGCGCTCTCATACGTTTATAATTGATGCAATTCTCCTAAGTTGGGAAGGTGCGTAAAGCACTGCGCAGGGCTCTGAGCGCGTCGCGGCAGGCTGCAGTCCACCAATGGACCTGGACACGACGTGGAGAAGAGGATGTACGAGGTATGAAACGTTCAGCAGCAGTGAGAATAACCTCTGTGAGGTATTCGACCTGACTGTCACAGTTGGGAAAATTCCGATCGTGAAAAACAGCCATGGAAGAATAAAGCCCCCAGTCGGCTTTAGAAATGTTCCAACTGGTGGGACGAGGAGATGGGGAATGATGCAGGAAGTGGATGATACAATGGAAATGGTCACTTGAGTACGTGTCAGTAAGTGCATACCACTCAAACCGACCGGCAAGCTGAGGAGTGCATATTGTGAGGTCTATATGGGAGTAAGTGTGTGTTGTGTCAGAAAGGAAGGTCGGTGCACCGGTGTTTAGGCAGACAAGATCGAGGTGGTGGAGAAGGTCCACCAAAAGGGAGCCTCTCCGACAAGGTGCCGGATAGCCCCATAGGGGGTGGTGGGCATTAAAGTCGCCTACCAACACGAAAGGTGAAGGGAGCTGGTCAACAAGGTGTAGCACATCTGCCCTAGTGAGGGCAGATGACGATGGCGAATAAATATTACAGAGGGGAAAAAGTAAATGTGGATAGGGTGATGCGGACGGCAACTGCCTGTAGGTGAGTATGCAATGAAATTGGATGGTAATAGACATCGTCTCGAAGGAGCATCAGAACCCCTCCATGGGCTGGGATACCTTCCACGGGTGGCAGGTCGAACCGCACAGAGGCGTAGTGTGGAAAGTTTGCACGATCACGTGGACGCAACTTAGTTTCTTGGAGGCAGACGAGAAGCGGGCAGTGCAATCGAAGGAGTAGTTTTAATTCATCCCGATTGGAACGAATGCCGCGAATATTCCATTGAAGGAGCGCCATGATAAAAAATGAATGAAGATAAAAAGGAACAAGCAGATGGGGTCACCTCGACGGCCGCTGAGGACCGGACTTCGAGGGAGCACTGCTATCGCCAACTAGTGGCAAAGGGTCACGTTCCATTGGTTCGATCGACGCGGCTGCCACCTCCCGGAGTTGATCAGGAGGGGCAGCTTCCACCGCCGGTAAGCGGCCGGGTGCCCGGTGAAACAGAAGACGGCCGAGGCCGGCAACTGTTGGATGGCGTGACCGAAGAGTCACGCCTCGGCGGGGAAGGGGGGGGGGGCTGTTTTTTCTGGAAGCCTTCTTCGAAGTATGACGGGTGGAAGATGCGGTTGACGATTGAGAAGTCTGAGTCTTGAGAAAATCTTCACGGACTGGTTCTTTTTTTGAACTCCGGGCAGCAGATTTGGGAGGCCGGGATGTGTGTGAACTGGTCGACGAATTCACTGTAGAACGGGCAGAAGGGATCGGAGAGGTGGAACGAGCGATTTTCGGGCTAGCCGACCTGTCTGGATGCCTACCTCCTTAGTTGGCCGAGGGGAGGCGAGGACCTGGGTGAAGGTACCTGAAGGGAGTACAGCGGGCTTCCTACTAGCTAATAATTTCCGAGCGGCATAGGTGGAGACCTTTTCCTTCACGCGAATCTCTTGGATGACCCGCTCTTCTTTATAAACGGGGCAGTCCCGTGAAGAAGCAGCATGGTCACCCATGCAATTAATGCAGCGAGGTGATGGAGGTTGACATTCACCCTCATGAGCGTCTCTGCCACAGGTGGCGCAATTGGCTGCATTTGGACAAGATTTACTTGTATGGTTGTACCTTTGGCAATGGAAGCAGCGTGTAGGATTTGGTATGTACGGGCGAACGGAAATGACTTCGTAGCCCGCTTTCACTTTAGATGGTCAGAAGTTAGGAAGACAGTACGGGTTGGCACAAGGTCATTGCGTGATGAAAAAGGTCAACAATGAACAGTTGTGACTCCCTGATCTGACATATAGTTCAATATCTTCTCGTCTGATAACCCATCCAGCGATCTAGATAACACTACCCCCCCGCGAAGAGTTGAGAGTGCGGTGAGCCTCCACTTTCACAGGGAAAGTATGTACAAGTGTGGCTCAAAGTAACTTCTGCACCTGGAATGCATTCTCTATTTCGAGTAACAAGGTCCCGTTGCGCTGCCTGTAGCAGGTCTTCAAGGGACCTGCGATCGCATCGACACCCTTCTGAATGATAAACGGATTGACCGAAGAAAAATCCTTATCGTCGGTACGTGATACCGCCAGGAACTTTGGAATGTTAGGCAATGCATTCTGCGGCTGAGAATCATGTTTCCGCTTATGGGTCAGGGTTATAGGTTATGTGGAAGGTTTCATGGCGGAGGTGTCCCCCATGATTACCGGCGTCTCCGATGGCGCGCTCCTTCCTAGTGGGGGCCCTCTCCGAGGGCTTACCCGCCTTAGGTGATTGTTCACACCTCAGGTCACACCTCCCGAGAACGGACGGAGGGACCAATCGGCATGTTCGGAAGGTATCAGCTCGGGTAATCACCCCTGCCTGGGCCCGGCCTTTACCGGGGGGTACGTACGTGCCCTACATGTCTACCCGGGGCGGGGAGTTACGCCTTACCCCGTCACCGGCTACGCAGAGCGTGGGTCGACCTTCAGACACGCACAGGGAGGAAAGAAAGGAGGAAGGAGGAAGGAGGAAGGAGAGAAAGGGATGAAGGAGGAGGAAGAATCTTAAACGCCGAGGCGGAGATTAAAGGGTGAGTCGAGAACAAGGAGAAAGGAAAAAGAGGGGAAGGCTGAAGAATAGGAAACGAAGAGGACCAAGAAGAGAAGACAGAGGAAGCGAAGAAGAAACCTTGGACTGATGAAAATAACGCCCGTCTCCGGGCGAAGGCACAAAGGGGGGGAAAGAGGGAAGCGGCCTGGGACGGAAGAAAGGTCGCTTCGGCTCGGGGCCCCGTGCGCGCCACACACGTACCCACAAAAGAACTGTGGGGCCCCCTGAGGGGGGGGGGGTTCACGGGATGTGGGAACCGCGATGTTATCCGTACATGTGGGTACGATCACCCATTAATACGGTGCATCTGGAGATAGAATTGGTCTAAAGGTATACGAAGGGTAAAGGCATGTAAGGGCAGAGGAAGGAATGTGCCAAGGCAAGAGCCAAGGGGAAAAAACCTCTGCGACAGTGGTGTAGGTTTTAAGGGCAGTAGCGGTATGCTATCTGCGACAGATCATGCAAGGTTTGGTAATGTTAGTAAAGGGTATATCTCAGTACCGTTTATTTTGCTATGTTTGTGTGGTGTCGCGCAAGTCCAAAGTGCGCGCCACCTACTTTCGCCGCGCGCCGCCATGCACGCACGGCGCGGCGTTCTTACAACGACAGCCACGAGCGCCCTCTGCGGCAACTCCGCTCGTGGCCACCAGTGAACGACATCGTTCACTTGGGACTGAGATAGCAACCAGTTAGGACCTTCGTAATCAGATAGGCACCAGTGAAGACTTGGCTATCAGTTAGGCACTAGGCAGGCCTCTAACAACTATGTATCAACATTCTGCAGTACTATGTGAAAGTTAAGTATTGTATAAATTCTTTGCAATATATATCTCGTTCTAATTTACTCTAGTGTTTCTAGTTTCTGGCTGCTCCTCTCCGTACCTGCACCAGCGTGCTATCTTTATTCCTGTGTCGGTCTCTTTCCACTCGGCCACCGACACCTACGACGGAAACGAGACAAAAGCGGCGACGAGGCTGGGATACAAAAGTTTGTCGTAAAGAATCAGTCCGGTTGACGCGCGGTTCTACTGGAGCTGAGCTTCTGTGAAGTATCCTGAGTCGGCTGCGGCAGAATACCTGTGAACATAGCCAAGTGTGTCATGATAGTTCGCTCATAGAACTGGCTAAATATGTGGGACTGTATAGGTTTGTGTTTAGTGTGCTGAATATTGTTTCCCTGCCTTACATGTTGGACGGCTGTGAACTCAGCTGGTATTGCCAGTCAGTTTGCTGTTCTGCGGGGGTTCGCCATATTCATCGTGTTTGCGAGTTGGTGGTCCTTATGACCGTAGGTGGTTAGTCTGAGGAGAAGTGTCTTGGGTCGTTTATGTTTCCACCTATGGTTGTTTTTTTTTTTTTGTGGTTTTAGGGCGCACAACTTCTATGGTCATTAGCGCCCAGTCAAAAACATAGATTCGCTATGGCCTAAAAAAAAATGGGGACTGTCAGAACTTCCAGAAGAGGCTAAAAACGAAAGATAAAAGACAATTAAAAGGGTTAAATATCCTTGGATAAGTTGGCCAAGTTGATAAAACGCAAAACTCGAGCAGCTGCTCGTGTGTCATCAGCTAAAATTGCCTCCAGAGTAGACGGAAAGTGAAGGGCTACACGGAGATGATTAAAATTAACACAAGTCAGTAAAACATGTAGCACTGTCAGCAGTTCACCGCAGGAGCATAGCGGTGCAGGTTCGGCGGACAGCAAGTGACGGTGGCTGAAACGGCAATGACCGATCCGCAACCGAGCCAGGATGACCTCCTCCCGCCGAGAGGGGCGTGAGGATGTCCTCCAAGCGGTCGGGATCGGTTTGACAGTTCGCAATTTATTATTGTACAGTGAAAGCCACACACTGTGCCATTGCGACACGATACTCCGGCGAAGAGCCCGTTGAACATCGTCCGATGGGACGCAAAAGGTAGCCATGCGAGGCAAAAGAGCTGCTGCCTTGGCTGCTGTGTCGGCGGCCTCATTCCCGGGCACACCCACATGGCCAGGAACCCACAGGAAAGAAACGTGACAGCTGTCATCAGCCAGCAACTGGAGGGAGCGTTGGATCCGATACACGAGAGGATGGTTCGAGAAAGGGTCCTTAAGACTCTGCAGGGCACTAAGGGAGTCAGAACATATGGCATAGAAAGGGTGGCGGTGGCGGCAGGTATACAAAACGGCCTGGTGGAGGGCGAAAAGCTCAGCCGTGAAGTTTGAGCACCGGTCAGGGAGCTTGTATTGGAAACGGTTGTCCCCGACGACGAAGGCAGATCCGACACCGGCAGTGCTCTTGGAACCATCAGTGTAAATAAATACGGCATTATCGAACCGCGAACGGAGTTCGACAAGCCTCGAGCGGAATACCAAATCCGGAGTGCTCTCCTTGGGGAGCGAACTAAGTTCGAGGTGTGTGTGAACCTGGGCCTGATGCCACGGTGGCAATGGGCTTTCGCTCAACCGAAAGGTGGAAGGAAGGGTAAAATCGAGCCGCTGTAGCAGGCGGCGAAACCGAACTCCCGGTGGAAGCAAGGCAATCGCAGACAACTGATATTGGCGATCGAGTGAGTCGTCAAAAAATAATCTGTAAGATGGATGGTTGGGCATCGACCGTAGGCGGCATGCGTACCGACACAAGAGTATGTCACGTCGATTGGTCAAGGGTAATACAGCAGCCTCGGCATACAGACTTTCAACAGGGCTGGTATAAAATGCACCGGTCGCCAAACGTAATCCACGATGGTGGATAGAGTTGAGACGGCGGAGAATCGACGGCCGTGCTGAAGAGTATACAAGGCTTCCATAGTCGAGCTTCGACGGTACGATCCGCTCCCCATGACGTGCCACTGAGGACACGAAGAACGTTAAGGGATCGGGCACAACGGGCAGCCAGGTAGGACACGTGTGTGGACCAGCAAAGTTTCCGATCCAACATGAGTCCCAAGAATTTCGTAGTCTCCACGAAAGGGAGAGCAACAGGGCCGAGACGTAGAGAAGGTGGAAGAAATTCCTTGTATCTCCAGAAATTGATACACACAGTTTTCTCAGTGGAGAATCGGAAGCCGTTTGCGATGCTCCAGGAATACAGACGGTCAAGACAGCGTTGGAGAGAACGCTTCAAGAGACACGTCCGCTGGGCGCTACAATAAATTGCGAAATCGTCAACAAAAAGAGATCCGGAGACGTCGGCTGAAAGGCAGTCCACGATTGGATTGATTGCAATGGCAAAGAGCGCCACACTCAAGACGGAGCCCTGTGGTACCCCATTCTCCTGGCAAAAGGTATCTGACAAAACAGAGCCCACCCGCACCCGGAACTTGCGATCCGCCAAAAACGCTTGAATGAAAAGAGGAAGGCGGCCCCGAAGGCCCCATGTATGCAATGTGCGGAGAATGCCCGCTCTCCAACAGGTATCGTATGCCTTCTCCAAGTCGAAGAACACGGCTACTGTTTGACGCTTCTTCAGAAAGTTGTTCATAATGAAGGTCGACAACGTAACGAGGTGGTCAGCAGCAGAGCGGTGTCGACGAAAACCGCATTGGATATTAGTCAGGAGGCGGCGAGATTCGAGGAGCCAGACCAACCGAGCGTTAACCATGCGTTCCATCACCTTACAGACGCAGCTCGTCAGAGAAATGGGGCGATAACTGGAAGGAAGGTGTTTGTCCTTCCCTGGTTTGGGGATGGGGACAACAATGGCTTCACGCCAACTTGTGGGAACATGACCTTCAGTCCATATGCGATTGTAGGTACTAAGAAGAAAGCACTTGCTCGCAGGAGAGAGGTTCTTCAGCATTTCAATGTGAATGGAATCGGGCCCGGGAGCAGAAGACCGGGACAGGGCGAGAGCACGATCTAGCTCCTGCATGGTGAAGGCGACGTTATAATTTTCCCGATTAAAAGAACGGAAAGAAGGCGGCCGTGCCTCCTCTACCTGTTTGCGAGGGAGAAAGGCAGGGTGGTAATGGGCAGAGCTCGAAACCTCCGCAAAGAAACGACCCAATGCGTTTGAAACATCAGCTGGGTCCACGAGGACCGCGTTCTCCACGGTCAGGCCAGGAATCGGGGAGTGGACCTTGATGCCGGACAAACGGCGTAGGCCACCCCAGACAACCGTGGAGGGAGTAAAACGGCTAAAAGAACTAGTAAAAGCTGTCCAGCAAGCTTTCTTGCTGTCGTTTATGATACGACGGCACTGCGCTCTCATACGTTTGTAATTGATGCAATTCTCCAAAGTTGGGTGGCGGCGGAAGGTGCGTAAAGCACGGCGCCGGGCTCGAAGCGCGTCGCGGCAGGCTGCAGTCCACCAAGGGACCTGGACACGACGTGGAGAAGAGGATGTACGAGGTATGGAACGTTCAACAGCAGTGAGAATAACCTCTGTGAGGTATTCGACCTGACTGTCACAGTTGGGAAAATTCTGATTGTGAAAAACAGCCATGGAAGAATAAAGCCCCCAGTCGGCTTTAGAAATGTTCCAACTGGTGGGACGTGGAGATGGGGAATGATGTAGGAAGTGGATGATACAAGGGAAATGGTCACTCGAGTACGTGTCAGAAAGTGCATACCACTCAAACCGACCGGCAAGCTGAGGAGTGCATATTGTGAGGTCGATATGGGAATAAGTGTGTGTTGTGTCAGAAAGGAAGGTCGGTGCACCGGTGTTGAGGCAGACAAGATCGAGGTGTTGGAGAAGGTCCACCAAATGGGAGCCTCTAGGACAAGGTGCCGGAGAGCCCCATAGGGGGTGGTGGGCATTAAAGTCGCCTACCAACACGAAAGGTGAAGGGAGCTGGTCAACAAGGTTTAGCAAATCTGCCCTAGTAAGGGCAGATGACGATGGCGAATATATATTACAGAGGGAGAAGGTAAATGTGGATAAGGTGATGCGGACGGCAACTGCCTGTAGGTGAGTGTGCAAGGAAATGGGATGGAAATAGACGTCGTCTCGAAGGAGCATCAGAACCCCTCCATGGGCTGGGACACCTTCCACGGGTGGCAGGTCGAACCGCACAGAGGTGTAGTGTGGAAAGTCTGCACGATCACGTGGACGCAACTTAGTTTCCTGGAGGCAGACTAGAAGCGGGAAGTGCAATCGAAGGAGTAGTTTTAACTCCTCCCGATTAGAACGAATGCCGCGAATGTTCCATTGAAGGAGCGCCATGATAAAAATGAGAGAAGAAATAAGGATAAAAACCAAGTAGCGAGCGGGGTCACCTCGACGGCCGCTGAGGACCGGATTTCGAGGGAGCACTGCTATCGCTGTCCAGGGGCAAAGGGTCGTGGTCCATAGGTTCGACCGACGCGCCTGCCACCTCCCTGAGTTGATCAGGAGGGGCAGTTTCCACCGCCGGTAAAGGGCCGGGCGCCCGGCAAACGGAGCGTCCCGGTGAAACAGAAGACGGCCGAGGCCGGCAACTGTTGGACGGCGCGACAGATGGGTCACGCCTCGGCGGGGAAGGAGAGGAACTCTTTTTCTTGTCAGCTCTTCTGGAAGAGTGACGGCGGGAAGAGGCAGTTGACGGTTGGGAAGCCTGAGAACGCAGAAAATCCTCACGGACGGGTTCCTTTTTCAAGGTCCGGGCATCTTGTTTAGGTGCCCGCGGTTTACTAGATGTTGACGAAGACTGTACCTTAGAAGCAGCAGGAGGAAGCGGGGACGTGGAACGGGCAATCTTCGGGCTGGCGGATCGCACAACTGTGTCAGCGAAAGTGAAATCACATGTCTGGGTACTGGAATCTTTGGTAGGTCGAGGTGAGGTGAGTACCTTACTGTATGTACCCGCTGGGAGGACAGTGGGCTTTCGACTCGCCAACAACTTACGAGCGGCAGATGTTGATACCTTCTCCGTAACCCGGATTTGCTGGATTACCTTCTCATCCTTGTATACAGGACAGTCGCGAGAGGAAGCCGCATGGTCACCGTTGCAGTTTAGGCAGTGAGGGGACGGAGGTGGGCAATCCCCCTCATGGGCGTCCCTACCACAAGTGACACACTTTGCTGCATTTGGGCAATGTTCACGGGTATGATTGTACCTGTGGCATTGAAAACAGCGCGTTGGGTTAGGCACATAAGGTCGGACAGAGATGACTTCATACCCTGCTTTGACCTTCGACGGGAGGTCAGCTCTGTCGAACGTCAAAAACACAGTACGAGTCGGTGTCAATTGGTTATCGACCTTTTTCATCACCCTGTGGACGGCTGTCACACCCTGATCGGACATATACGATTGGATGTCTTCATCAGACAGCCCGTCAAGGGATCTCGTAAAAACTACCCCCCTTGACGAGTTGAGTGTGCGGTGTGCTTCTACCTTAACGGGAAACGTGTGCATCAACGTAGTACGTATAAGTTTTTGGGCTTGGAAGGCACTGTCCACTTCCAGCAACAATGTGCCATTGCGCTGACGTGAACAGGTTTTAACAGGGCCAGCAATTGCATCTACACCTTTCTGTATAACGAAAGGATTGACAGAATTGAAATCCTTTCCGTCGGTGCGAGAGACAACCAGAAATTTAGGCACATTAGGCAGAGTCTTTTTAGGCTGAGGCGAGTCTAACTTACGTTTATGGGTCAACGTCACGAAAGAAGATAAGGAAGTCATCGCGGAAGTGTCCCCCGTGATTACCGGCGTCTCCGATGGCGCGCTCCTTCCTAGTGGGGGCCCTCTCCGAGGGCTTACCCGCCTTAGGTGATTGTTCACACCTCAGGTCACACCTCCCGAGAACTGACGGAGGGACCAATCGGCACGTTCGGAAGGTACCAGCTCGGGTAATCACCCCTCCCTGGGCCTGGCCTTTACCAGGGGGTACGTACGTGCCCTACTTGTCTACCCGGGGCGGGGAATTACGCGTTACCCCGTCACCTGCTACGCACGATAATGCGTGGGTCGGCCTTCAGACACGCACAGGGAGGAAAGAAGAAGAGGATAGGAAATGAAGAGAAAGAAGGAAGAAGTGTCTCAAACGCCGAGGCGGAGACTAATGAGGAGAAGAAGGCTAGGAGAGTTCAAGGAGAGAAAGACAGAAAACGAAAGGTAAGAAAGGAAGGAACGAAGGAAGAAAAAGCACAACAAGAACCACAGTAGCTCACGAAATATGCCCGTCTCCGGGCGAAGGCATAAACCGGGAGGGACAGTGAAGCAGCCTGGGGCAGAAGAAAGGCTGCTCCGGCTCGGGGCCCCGTGCGCGCCACACACGTACCCACAAAAGAACTGTGGGCCCCCTGGGGGGGCCTATGGTTGTGATCGTAGTTCCCCAAGCGTAGAATGAAGGGATTGTTCGAGTGTCAAGGTTTTTCTACAGTCGTGTGGCGAGTTTCTTTAATACCACCGAGAGGCGCTCTAGACTGTATTCATTGTGAAGATCCACGGTGAGTGGAGCGTTGTTTATGATGCTTAGTACCTTGTTCTGTATGAGCTGCAGACGGCGCAGCCGTGTTGGCGTCTGTACTTTTAGACTGAGTACATACATACATTTATACTGTCGTTTCCAGAACGAACTACCTTCCAAAAGGTGGGTAAAAATAAAAAAGTAGCCCGCGATGCGAGAGTAACCATATGCTATTCATCCACACATTACTGTGACAAACTTTAGACGCAATGGTAAGCGATTAAGAAACCTGAGATTGACAACGCCCGGAAAGTAATTGAAGGAAAACGCTTATCGCACATTAACTTACCACTGTTCGACGTTACAGTTTATTATTTGTATACTACTATCTTTGGTCTCGACATTTTTAACATACCTTATGGAAATATAGGCCTGTCACCAAATTTATCTCCTAAATTTATATTACGACGCATAGTTCATGAGATCCGAGATCATAAACAATAAGATGCATTAAATAACGCTCCATCAAACTTAAGATTTTTAATTCAATACATCTTTACTACTAAGTATATTCGCAACACATTTGAGAGCCACTTTCCTAATATTCTAATGGAGGTACCTAGAAAATATTGTAGGGTTATGTTGTTTGGGGATCACGTAATGATTGAGATGTGGAAAACAAAAGTAGAGACCATTATCCACTACAGATACAGGTGAAACGGAACGGGACAGAAGGCAATGGGCAGAATGGGAAGAAGGAGATGTGTAACAGAACAATGGAAAAAAAATACATACGCAAGAAGCGCCGGTTGCTGAAATCAATTTTTTAATAAATATTACTTACCATCAATCCTTTTCTTTTTAAAGAAAGACAATATTGATGAACTGCCTCTTACTCTCTTCATAGCTATTCCTGACCGTAACTTTGCACCAACATGTGAAGAATGTACTGACTACAGCACTGTTATTTAGCAGCGTGCACACGGTGTGATTCAATGAGACTATCTGGTGGGTGTGATGAGGTGAGGCGCGTTTCCAGCGTGTACAACCGCCTCGGCTCACACCTCTCGACAGGGGGGCTGCGCCATCCGGCGGCTTCACCCATATGACAGTCTAACACTGTCATAACAATGCTCGTATTTGTGCCTTAAAATATTCCTTGTTACTTTACTAGCACGTTAGTAAATCACGTAAATAATTAAGTCATAGTGCATAAGAACTTTCAGCACTAATTATAGTTAAGCTAGGAGATATTCGTTCAACAATGTCATTATTTGTCAACTAAGACAAAATTAAAACTGATTTTGAATAGGTAAACGCGGTTAATATTGTGACGATACTGCTGGCCCTCTCGTCTCAATGTTATCGTACGATACCGTCTGCGTCGGACCCAGAATCGTGTGGTTCAATAGTGATATGTTGCGTGTGAAGTTAAAAACGAAATAGCCAGCCTAGGAATTAGTGTAGGACAGTGTCTGTGATACTGTGATTAAAACAAGTGATTTCATTAATTGAAACATTTGTATAAGACGTTTCCAGATAATTCTGTAAACAATACTTTTGTCATTGTACATTACTTCAATAAACAGACAGACGAAGGGTAAAAGCTTTTGTAAAACAAAGAAATGAAAATAAGTTACATTGTATATATTGCCGCGAGAGACCACGAACACAAACTGCCGGCGTGGCGCAGGGGATAGCGTCACGGACTGCGGAGTAGAAGGTCGCCGGTTCAATCCCGCCCACCGGCAAAAATTTATTTCTTTGTAATTGACAATTCCAGAAGGTTCTACATCTTTCTTATGTTCACTTGTAAATTCTACTTGTTTCTTATATTAACTGTTCTAATTTCTGGTAAATTCTGTCTGTGTATAAATAGCAGAGCACTCTGCCTGAGAGGCAGTCAGTGCTGCGTGTATGTTGAGTTCGGAATAAACGTGCTTTCAGTATAAGTGCTGTGTTTAATTGCCTTCGAAGTCAAGCCTGCTTCCATTGCAACGCGACAATATGTTAGGCTCAAACAAGTTTTGTTGACCAGCTAATTGTGTTATTTCGACTATTACATTAATTATCAATATTGAATTCTTCGCATATATTGACTGACGTGAGATTGAGTATTTTGTGAATGGCCATGAGATTTGATAGTTCAATATATGTTAGGAACGTGTATGATGTACTCATTAACTAATTAATTGACATTTAACATTACCGTTTGTTGTCAACAGAAAGATCAGATATTTCGACTTAAAAATAATACGTGCCATGTAAAAATTATTGTATGTATAGTTTTCATTTTATATTGTGATTATTTTTGTGTACATGAAATGTTTTCCTTGTGTGTTTGTTAATTGTGAATTAAATTTAGTTATGAACAATGCATAATGTAACGTCATTGTCGATGTTATATATTTGCCTCACCGCCTTGCGTGGGGGGTTCGAGTTTCAGTCGTTTTTCAAGTGCTCTGGAAGCTATGTCAGTCTGTTTTGAAATGGAAGTACTACCGTTCTGATTCTTTGTAAATGTTTTGTTGTTAAAATGTTTGGTGGAGTAACAGTTTGATTTCAAATTAAACAAGAAGTGAAACATTGTATCTACGTGTATTTCTACCACGACGTCCCAGGAGAATAATGTAGCGAGCAGAACCGCCATACATCACAATGTTGAAAAGCTGAGTATTGGTAGAATAAACTATAATTACTTACAATATAGTAAAGCATTTCAATATGCAACTAATTCGGTATGATAATGGTCGGGAATCGGTAACCTGTGCGAGACTAGCTGGCGGTGTATGAACTCTATTTCATTTCTTTCTAGTTTTAAGGGATACAACCAATGTGCGGGAATATTTTTATTCTGTATAGTGCACGTGAAATTTTCTTTTCCGTTTTCTGCTTCCGCGAGTAATATGTACTCCACGTGCTGTGTTCTTAGAACAAAGCCTTCAGCTACCCCTGTGCTTGTTTCTATGCCCTTCAGGCAAGAAATTATGCATGTATCTTTCTGATTTCCATGAGTACCTTGCGATCTCCTCTCCGCCTGTTTTAAATTGTTGTTTCGTTTCCAAACTTGTACTTTGCACTCAGACTCCCCGAGAAAATTCTTTCTAGCCTTGTACAACCCCCTTTATTAGCTTTCTTATGAAATACTATGCATTTCTAAGGGTTGCATGCCGTGGCTATTTTTCTTCATTTTTCGGAAATTGAATTTTTGTATTTTAACTGGTTTTCGGAACCACGTGGCTCCGAACTCCGACTTCAAGGGTTTATCACTTGAATTCGCGCCACTGCTCACACACCAGTGCCCTCTTATTGTGTATTCTTGCTTCGTAATCTGTACTCCGCTGGTTTTTATTGAAATTAATGTGATCTTTAAGCACTTCGTCTTCAGTGGGGTGCAAATATGTAATGTAGCAGACACGTGCCGTGTCTCTCAATTCTGTATGCTCACTGTTTGATTGAATGAAATTTAATCTCGCTATTATCTCGTACCATTACAAGTAAAGAACGACAGACCAGAGCGACCTACGTATTTTTTCTTGAATTGTGTGGTACATCTTGGTTTGCTGAATTTCGACTAAGATTGCGGCGCCTGCTTCTGCTACGTATCAACACGCTGAGCTGGGTGAGTGTCTTTGCTTCGCGCGTGTGAGTGACTGAATGTTAATTGTAAATCCCTCCTCCGACCATGTTCAGTTGGGTTACTTTAAATTTATTTTAAATGGGATGCACTTATAGTTGAACACAATTTGTTCCCCCACTTGCTCATGTTTCAACTGAATAAATTTATTGTCAATGAAATTTCATCCTACTTTTGTGTATTTGTTAATGAATACCTCCCTCTTATTTAATGTTTTTCACCAGCGCTGATAAGAAATTCGAATGCACATTGTCATATTTTTAATCACCGTTGCGCCATAAATGTTTTTACAGCCATCTTCATGAAATGGTTTAGTTCGGAGTGGCTTGTATATAAATGTGTGTAATTCTCGTGATCTACGATGTATGTTGCCCACCGTCTCTCTTCTTCCTGCTGCTAAAGTTAATTTTGAGTCAGTTCTAAATTCTGAGGTCAGGGAACAAGATTCTGTTACCGGAGGTAGTTGGTAGTTCACGCGAAGCCTTTAGCTGGTTTTTTACGGTCAGAATTATATGTTTAAGGCAAGCTTTTAACTGGCTCCTTTCAGCTAGAATTAATTTTACCATTAACGATGGTCTTTCAACTGGAAGGAGTTTTAATACACATAGATGCTCTAAGGCCCAACAACTTAAATAAATCAACCTGTGCTGCTCATTTGGCCCAGCACATAACCACATAGATAAGCATTGATGAAAACCTAAAAATATTACATTTTGCAGAAAAAGGAGCACAAATGAATGTGCTTGAAGAAACTGAAATATATAGTCACCTTCACAATAAACCTGATTGCATCCTGAATGATCAGCTACAGTTAAGAAACCAATTGTACCTCCAAAATTTCATACAGCTTTAATAATTTCATCCAACATATATTACATTTACCCGACTGGATAGTATCTTCATTGGGCACTAGAAGCTGTCCTCAATTGTAAAAATTAAATGTATTTTTAACAATGAGCATCAATATCTTTGCACTTGCCATATCTGTAAATGTGTCATGTTCTTTGGTGCATAAAATCAGCCGATGAAAACAAACGCCACCATCTTGAATTTAGTGAACCCCACAGATCAACATGGAGACACAAATGTACATATCTCTTTCCCATAATGTTTAAAGGAAACCTTTCTGTGAAGTAAATTCATTGTATAAGAAATAGATGTATTCTTAATTGAAGTGTGGACAATACAAGAAAGAAAACATTTATATTTAGGATTAAAATATTTACTTTGTAACCCAATGGATTCACATAACCTTATTTTTGGACACCCATGTAAACCTGAAATCAACACTACCGTCTGATGATGGGCTCAGGCTCGAAACTAGTACCGGTGCAATAAATTGATTTTTATTAATCTTGTCGCTGGTTGCAGTTTTTGTTTACTACAGTATTTTTACGAATACAGCTGCGGTGTTCTCTAAAGAAAACGCAGGTTTAAGTACTTTGTAAGCTACGCACTGAGGACCACGCAGTTTGGTCCGATAGATTTACAAACATTTTAATTTCAACAGGCCAGGACAAAGATGAGTAATATATATACACAGAACGCGGCCTAGTCGCGACATCCATGGCGACGTACGCGGCCCACTTTGTCGTCTTGGCAGGATATTTGGATGATAAAATGTCAGACGAGGCGTGGTGTAGTGGGATGCGCTCACACATTCCTGCTCATGTACAACGTGCACTCATCGGACCACTTGCGAAGCACCAGTTCCTCGATACATTGGGATCATTAGGCGATATCGAGGTGCAGGAGATAATTATGGCAGTAAAACCTTGCGCAATGGCAGAAAATATGGCACCACACGTTTTTCCCGGCGCAATGAAAAGCCGAATTGGTATCTTGACCGACGAAAGAAATAAGAAAGGCACAGGTGAGATCGAAATGGGAAACATGGTCAAAACCAAGGGGAACAACGTGGAAATGAAGCGCCGATTCACGGACGCCATCTGAATTGCGTGCGGGCTTCCCATAATGGGAAAAATGCAGATAACAGCGGAGGTTCCCCACAGAGCATTTCGAACAGAGGTCCCTGAGATTGCCCAAGTGAATGCGGAAACACTATGAAAAACGCAGTAGATCAGGGACTGGCAGTCACAAGCGCAGGATGACATGGACCAGATCTGTGACGACCCTGAGTTGCCGGAAAGGGCGAATAATCTGTGTCCCCTTATTCAAATAACCGTGGGTGGAATAAAGACGAAAGCGTGTATCGACTGATTGGGAGGTGAGAGCAGTTTCGACATCTTTTTACACGAAGCTGGTGGAGATTGGTAGCAAATTAGCAGAGATTCCCTTAACAGGAACCTCTAATTCCAGCATTTGGAACAAAACAAAAATAAAAATAGAAAAGCGTGTCTTGATCAAGCTCAGTGACGGAGGAAGTGGTTTTCAAGTCAATGTGCTTGTCATCGGTGGTTTGCCGCTTGATTTCATAATTGGTATTGACGTTCTCTGGAGCAGAGCGGTTATCATAGGCTGGACCACTAAAACTGGTCAATTTATCCAAAGATCTACATCTACATGGGATGCTCTGCAAAACAGAGGGTTCATCGAACCACAATTATACTATGTATCTCCCATTCCATTCTCGAATAGCGCGCGGGAAAAAAGAACACCTTAATCTCTCTGTTCGAACTCTGATTTCTCGTATTTTGTTCTGATGATCATTTCTACCTATGTAAGTGGGAGTCAACAATATATTTTCGCATTCCGAGGAGAATGTTGGCAATTGGAGTTTTGCAAGTAGCCCACGCAGCATCGATAAGCGCCGTTGTTGTAATGATTCCCATCCCAGATCCTGTATCATTTCCGTAACGCTGTCCCCCCTGTATCGTGACAATACGAAACGAGCTGCCCTTCTTTGGACTCTCTCGATGTCCTCCGTCAAACCCACCTGGTAAGGATCCCACACTAGGCAGCACTACTCCAAAAATGGACGGACAAGCGTAGTGTATGCAGTTTCTCTTTTAGTTCTGTTGCATGTTTTAAGGGTTCTGCCAATAAAACGCTGTCTAGTTCGCCTTTCCCACGATATTATCTACGTGTTCTTTTCAATTTAAGTCTGAAGTAATAGTAATTCCTAGGTATTTTGTGGAGTTTACGGCCTTCACACTTTATTGATTTATCATGTAAACAAATTTTAACGGATTTCTTTTCGTCCTCATGTGGACGACTTCACACTTCTCATTATTTAGAGTCAATTGCCAATTTTTACACTATACTGATATCTTATTCAGATCGTTCTGCAGTTGGTTTTGATCTTCAGATTATTGTTCTGGACGGTAAATGACGGCGTCATCTGCAAAAAACTTGAGAGCTACTTAGATTTTCCCCTAAATTGATTATGTAAATAAGGAACAGCAGAGGACCAATAACACTACCCTGTGGAACGCCCGATATCACCTCTGTTTTAGTAGATGTCTTACCATCGATTACTACGAACTGTGTCCTCTCTGACAACAAATGCCCTATCCAATCGCAAATTTCTGGCGATATACCATAACCACACAATTTGATTAAAAGCCGTTTGGAAGGTACGATTTCAAAAGATTTTTGGAAATCAAGAAATACGGAATCGAACCCTTGTCGATAGCACCCATAACTTCGTGTGAATAAAGAGCTAGTTGTGTTTCGCATGAACGACATTTCCTAAATCCTTGTCGTCCTTGGGTCAATGGATCGTTCTGTTCGAGATAATTCATAGTATTTGAATACAGGATATGTTCCAAAACACAGCTGCAAATTGACGTCAATGAATTAGGCCTATAGTTTATTGGGTTACTCCTATTGCCTTTTTTGAATATAGGTGTGACCTGTGAAACTTTCCCATCTTTTGGTACAGATCCTATGAGAGAGCGGTTGTATATGACTTAAGTAAGGAACTATCGCTTCAGCGTAATCAGATAGAAATCGAATGGGCATACAATCCGGTCGCGTGGGGCGCAGATGGTAAAAACGATACTGTTAATTTAGTAAAGGGTGAAGAGGACAAGAAAATTTTCATAGTTGGGCCACGGGAGCAAAAGGGTTAGTTCTTATATCATAGAAAGACTGTAAATGTTTACTTCTGTCAGTTAGCGATCCGCAAGGCGTGATAAAAATTCCACGCAAAAATATACTTCCAAAAACTCTGCTTCACATGAAAACGTTTGAACAGGAAATTACTTGACCATAACGATGTTACGGTAGGTGACTCAAATCTCCGGATAGCCTATAAAAGATTCCGTCGAGTATCGTTAAATTGCTCCTAAGAATTGAAGAGTTCCGTTACTTTGTCATGGATCCCATAATCAGAATGTAACAAAACTCTCGTCAAAGTGCCTTTGAAGAACATACTTTCCAATTAAAAAATAATCATAGATATCTGTTGGTGTGATATTGAGTTATTCGAACACTTGTCGCGCACATATTTAATGCAAATTCAAGACTTACATGATTTTCTTATGGATGCCAATGTCAGAAATGGACGAAATTGAAATGGGCCCACAAAGGACGTACCAGCTTTCAATTGAAAAAAGATTCATCAAAATTGGTTCACACAGTCGAAGGTTCTGAGGAAACAACATAAAAACTATATTCGAATTAAAAACCTACTTATTTTGAAGTCTGTTACAAAGACCTTGAAAACGTAACATTCACAGCAATTACGAAGCTTATGCGGAATAAAAAAACGCACTGACGTGTATTACGGCCCACTTCAAATTTGTAGTTTTATACGTTTTTGGAAACATTGAACCAAAATAACAAGGTAAACAATAAAAAATTAATAAGAGTGTGAAACCATTTTAGGAAAAAAAAATGTGGTGACTGGTTTTGAACCACTGACCACAGCGTCGCAGTTCAACGCATTGACCACTACGCTACAGCCACCACTGAGCAGTTGCGTTCTTTAATTTCATACTATTGATGGCCGTTGTTAACTGATGCTAATATGGTATTTGTAGACACTAATTGAACATTTATCGTACGAAGAACCACGTGTTTTTTAATTCTTCAGTGCGCCATGGCTTTGAAGTGACAACGTGTAAGTTAAAATAAGAAAATCATCAAATACGCAACGCAAGATGGCTTATGCCAGAGAGAGTTCTGGGCGAGGAATGTCACGTGACATCTGCGAACGGCTGGTTTTCGTTAATTCAGTGGAGGGTGTCAAAACTCATTTTTGCAAATATCTCTCAAATGATACGAGATGTGGAAAAAAAACCACAAGGAAACAAAGCTGTAGAGAATCTTTTCTACAAATTCGGTTATTCAATTTTAGCGTCAGATGAACGGTTTATATGCAATTGAAATTACATTACAATCTGAGTTCTTTTGTATTTCTTGTCCGAAATATTTGAAAAAGAGGTTCTGGTTTCTGGTAGCCAACAATTATGTCTGAAAAATTTGGTGCCGATCGGTTGAACGGTTCGACCTAAAAAGTGGGAACACGTAACACCCAGACAGACATCGTAAATCACCGTTATTTTTGCAAATATCTCTGCAACGATGCAAGATATGAAAAAGACATAATGGAGGGAAGTTGTAGAGAATTTTCCCCTCTACCAATTAGGTTATTCAATTTTAGTGTAAGATGAATAGTTAAGCCGTTATTTTTATTTAAATTTTGAGCTGTCAAAAAACGATCGCAAAGGCCCACTTTTAGTGTTACTACCGTAACCTATAGTGGGCCATAAGGCGAAATATTCCTTACACTGGCTGTGAAGCATTGCAACATGGGCGGAGAAAGTAATTTGAACACCTACACGCTAGTACGTGAATACAATGTTACTCCTTCCACGGTCGGAAAATTTAATAAGGTCAGGCGGTTTTCAGAGGACCACAGACGATTCCACGAGTGAAAATGGAATAAATTGATCACGTCTCACCCAGAAAAGTGGCACGCGATAGATGACGATGTACACGAGGTCGGGATGTTTAACGCCGGAAGTCTAAAACCAAATGTGTCTCGATAGTGTATAATACATAGTTGGAAATACCATTGTAAATAACTGTTAAGAACCCTTTGTGTTTATTATTTTTCCTCCTAGTTTTTAGTACAAATTGATGGTATGTAGTCATTTAGTAAACGTGTGATCTGGGTACACTAGGTGTGAGTGTGGAGAGATGATATGAAGACTCAGTATGTGTGAGAATGACGTCAGTCCGCCGACACACCGCGCAGCGCAAGACAAGAAGCGGCTCTTTCGCGGGATTATGAACCAGCCCTAGATGCTATCTGCACATTTTTGTGGATTAATTTCTATGTGTAACTGAATACAATCAACGCTAGCTTATTGCTATGTAATTGAATCAATGAATTCGATGTGCTTGTCAATAGCGTGGGTGGTGACGACCACTCACGCACCAATATTTAATGGGATTTTTGTTGCAGGCTACACAGATGTGCCATTAGTATTCTGCAGTCGGCGGAGAAGCCGTTTAGTGTGGATAAACTAGTGCTGGGATCCATGTATCTTTAGTTTTTTGTTACAATTAAGATAGCTATCATACTCTAAATACACGTAAGTTTTATATATTTATTGCTAATAATCGAGCCCGTTAGTGCGGTTCACACAATTGGCGCTATACAATCCATTTTGATGTAGGAAGTTAGGCCTCACAGTTGATATTCCCGTTATTGGTAACGCACTAAGTTCTACGCGAAACAAAAGGAGTCAGCCACATTGTACTGGGAAGGGAGGTGATACTCCGCTAACAGATGTATTGCCATTGAATCCTGTCCTATTCTACACTCTCCATCTTTTCCTAACGCAGTTATGGTCAAACAATATCTAAATTTCAAATTATATTTGTGTGCTATTGGTATAAATTTTATTAAGAAAGGTATTACTGTGTAAGGAATTTTAGTATCGCATGTTTAAATTGTATGTGTATTTTCTTTGTTTCACGTTATTATCAAAGAGAATGTACTTGTGTCTCACATTTCTCAGATGTTTATGTTATATGTATTTTCCTTTCGAGTTGTACTGTTTTGCTTACTGTAAGGCTTATGTTTCAATTGTCTTCCAGGAGTACATAATTTCCATTTGTAAAAAAAAATTAGATTCGAATGATACACAGGAATGTAGTCTTTTTTTTAGTCCCTAATTTGAATGTGTGTTTCACATTTCTTGTAACGATAAATGGCAAACAAGTATGTAAATGTTAGTCTGTGTATAACACATTAAGACACGACTGAAATTGTCAACCCTCTTCTCACAATTATAACCCCTACGTCAATAATTGCAGTGAAATGTGCTGGATCATAGTATAATTAGTGAGTTGTTTCATTTACTTCGTCACTAGATGTGCGAGAAGCCTAGTGATTATAAATGGGCCAATGTGCCATGACTCAACCTTTCGTGCCAAAAGCTTAAGAGTCGGGTCAGGAGCGGTGAACGAGACGGGGCCAGCAGGAGGCAACCCCAACTTGCACCTTCTCCATCGGCCGCTGGGCTGCATTCTCCCGCTCCAGGGAGAAGCCTGGTGAATTCAAAATGTTCAAATGTTTGTACAGTCTATGGGACTTAACTACGAGGTCATCAGTCCCTAAACTTACAAACTACTTAGGAACTACTTACGAACTAGGACGGCACAAATATCCATGCCCGAGGGGGGATTCGAACCCCCGACCGTAGTGGCCGCGCAGACCGTGACTGGAGTGCCTCAGTCTCCTCGGCCACCGCGGCCGGCCCTGGTGAATTGCCGTGGCTTTCTCGTAAGAATGTACATGGGGAAACCAGCTTCACTGAGGAGCGAGCAGATAAATGGCGACAGCAGACGTAGGAAAGAGAGACCCTTACAACGAAATGGACACAATAGCGTCTGTGCAGAGACAGCCCTTGTCTGCAGATACTAGAGAAGTCGTTTCCAAAATAGTGATAAGATAAACAGTGGACCCCTGCAGTGGGAAAAAGACAAGCAAACCCCTGCAGTGCACACGTGCGTGAGTGGGAGAGAGCCTGGCTTGCAGAATAGATAAAGAGTTTCCACCAAAACAATGTTTCTGGCCCAGGAGAAAGGCGTCTCTGGTATGCTATTTATCAGGGTGTAACACAGACAGCTGCCAAAAATAAGTTTTTTCGAACCAGCTAGGAATGCAGTACATAAGAACAACATGCATGAAACATGGGAAAGACGCCAGTTTGAAAATCTCATCTTAGCACACAGAAAATTTCTACCAGGAACTGAGAGTCGTGGTGGTGAAAACGGCGATCAGCTATTGGATGAAATTTTCAAACTAACCCACCAGGCAGAGAGCCAAAGAGACGCAAACTTTGAGGAGAAGCTTTAGTTGGTGGGGGGAATAGGACTTTGTCAGAGACCGCCGATGGGGACTTGGTCCCTCGCCGGAGAAGCAGGAAGACATGCAGGCAGCTCCCGTTTTGGCAGACGCTGGACTTGTACGTCTCCGTTCGGGGGTCGCGCCGCGCCACACATCTGCAGAGCCGGGGATCCTAGAACAAATTTGTGCTATATTGAAGTGACCACGAACGCCACCGAACCGCAGACACACCGCACTGCACCGTGTCTCTGAAGGTACATCTGGTACTGTGCGCAGACACATGAATGAGAAAATTGTTTCATGGAGCAGACTGCCACTTGATCTCGTTTTACACCCCTCAGGGGCTCAGCATAAATTCGTTGAGTACGGGCTTGGCAAACCAGGGGACCCTGAGCTGTGTGCTGGTGAGCGCCGCAAGTCCTCTGACACCGTAACCTCTGGGCACGGTTCACAGACCGTGTGGTGCGGTGGTGGTACGTTGTGTGTACCGGGGAATGGCGATCTTGGCTTGACCGCCCGGGTTGTTAGGTAGGATGGAGATATATATATATATATATCTATTATATATGCAGGGTGTCCCAGCTGTCTTGTCCACCCAAAATATCTCTGGAACAATAACAGCTATTGGAAAACGACTTTCACCGGTATCAGTGTGCGGCTGTGGCCCATGAATGTACATATTTGGAAACATTCTAAAACGAAAACACATTTACTTATGTTAAAAACTTTTTTTTTAAATGGACCCCCTATAGTTTTTCTTCAGCAATCCATAGCATGACAAATCACATAAACAATGGCGTTGATTGCATCGCAATATTCCAATTGCATCCCGAGATATTGCGACGAGAAGTTGACGCCTGTAAAACCCGAAATGCACTGCTAGCGCACGTCCTGAGGCTCAGGCGTGAATCCCATGCTGCCCGTAATCGCAATGTGATTGACATGCGTAATCGCACTTCCATACTTACCAAGAGGTCCGAAACGAGTAATACAGTCTACTGCCAACCTGCATTAAAGTCGTGCATTCCAGCAGGTATTTATCCCATAGGCTAGGGGTGATGCGGTTCTGTAACATATCTGTGTACCGCAACGTTAGTCACAAAGTTAACTTCGCTTATCGTTAATCCGTTACTAAAAAGGTAATGCCGTTCAACGTTAAAACTTTACTGTAGATCTAGCCCAAGTGACAGTGAATCATTCACTCATAATAGTAAAATTCATGTTGATGGTTTTAGTGAAACGAGCAAGTGGACTAAATATTTCACCGTTGTTTAGGTAAAAATGTTTTGATTTGGGAAGTTCAGGTATGACAAAGGTGAATGTAAACATGTTTAACAAAAAATATTCAAATGTTTGTATAGCTTATGGGACTTAACTACGGGGCCATCAGTCCCTAAACTTACAAACTACTTATGAACTAACTAAGACTAAGTACGGAACAAATATCCATGCCCGAAAGGGAATTCGAACCGCCGACCGTTGTGGCCTTGCAGACCGTGACTGGAGCGCCTCAGTCCCCTCGGCCACCGCGGCCGGCAAACATGTTTAACCAATTAGTTTTATTATCACATAATTATCAATGTTATGTTTAATGTGTTACATGACAAATTGCTTAAAACAAATGTTTCTGAACATCACTGGGCAAAATGGCCCTTTGTAGAAACTTGCACTGTGATACCAGCACTACATACATCACATATCATGCTCAAAGTGATAACCATTGGCTTGCATACATAGGATCACTCTGGATGAAGGATGCCCTACTTCGTGCTACTGTTTCCTCTTTGATGGCTGTACGAGCATCAATAATGCGTTGCTTCATGTCCTCTGGTGTTGTTGGTTCATGTTGGTAAACATGATCCTTCACTACTCCCCAAAGAAAAAATCCAGTGGTGTAAGGTCCGGAGATCGGGCAGGCCACCTAACTGGGTCACCACGTCCAATCCACCTACCAGGGAACTTACGGTTCAGAAGTCGTCGTGCTGTTAAGTCGTTATGTGCAGGGCATCCCTCATGCTGATACCACATGACCATTCTCCTATTCAGAGGTACGGTGTCCAAGAGAACAGGAAGATTGTGTCGTATAAATCCGAAGTACTGTGTCATTTTAGACGCCTTTTACAAAGAAAGGTTCGATAATGGTATCTCCAATAATCACTTTCCACGGACGTTGATTCTCTGACGGAGCAATTTGGGATTGTCTGCGGACCAATAATGCATATTCCTCATATTGACAATTCCTTCGTTGCAGAATGATGCCTCGTCGGTAAAGGGAACATCTGCGAAAAAAATTGGATTAGTCCGAAGTGTTTGCTGAGCCCACCGACAAAATGTTGCCCTGTTGCTGAAATTTCCATGAAGAGCCTGGTGTAAATGAACATGGTAAGGATGAAATTTATGACCATGTAGAATACGCTGTGCACTTGATTTCGACGCACCAACTTCACGTTCAATTTGACGTGTGCTGATGTGAGGATTCACAGCTACGGTAGCGAGTACAGCAACTTCAGCACGTTCATCTGTGTGTGTTCTAGGAAGATGTCTAGGTCTTTGATTTAAGCTTCCCGCCTCACGTAGACGAGATGTGAGACGACCAAACATCCGGCGCGAAGGCGATGGCTTGTCAGGGAATCGTCTTCTGTACAGTCGTTCTGCCTGAACAGAATTTCACCCGCCTACAACAGGGTACATTATAGGTATGTAGAGTACACAACACAACGTTTATTCACAATTTGTACTACCTCCGTGCCGTCACTAGATTACTCTGATGCACGACTACACTGGCAAGCGGTGTACTGCACGCCAAAGTAACAACAAATGGGATGCTCTGAGGGTGGTGGAGTACAGGAGTTTGCATGGGTCGCAAACCACAAACAAGGCGAAGTGGTAACTGCGGCTGTAGTGGGAACTACGTTGGACACTTGTCTTGGTAGAGCTGGGCCCTGGATGAACGAGTGCGCGAAAGGCACAATGCGTCATTTAACGCATTCGATAAACCTTATTTTGGGTGTGCAGGATAAATAAGACAACCTGACTGGTTTAGACCGATCGGTACTGGTTGATATTTTGTACGTAGACACATAAAACGTGCAAGAAGGAAACCATTATGTGCTTACGAGAGTTGATGGCAGCAGACCATATTCGTATATACTCTTGATAAGTATGGAAGTGCGATTACGCATGTCAATCACATCGCGATTACGGGCAGCATGGGGTTCACGCCTGAGCCTCAGCACGTGCTTTAGCATCGTATTTCGGGTTTTTCAAGCGTCACTTCTCGTCGCAATATCTCGGGATGTAATCAACGCCATTGTTTGTGATTTGTCATGCTATGGATTGCTGAAGAAAAAATATAGGGTGTCTATTTAAAAAAGCACAAGTTTGTGTTAAAGACATTTGATTTCGTTTTAGAATGTTTCCAAATATGTACATTCATGGGCCCCAGCCGTACATTGATACCGGTGAAAGTCTTTCCAATAGCTGTTATTGTTCCAGATATATTTTGGGTGGACAATATCGCTGGGACACCCTATACTCACTCGACCTGTGTGTGGACGTGCTCCCCAATTTCACGATGTACACATTGTTTTAAATTTTACTTTTTATTCTATTGACATGGTGTCATCCACATTTTATTTAACAACTATTTTAATGTGAGCCTTATGTAATACTTCTAAAGAAGGCAAAATTACTTTTGCCGTAACCTAGGTCAAGGTTTATGCATGCAAACCATTTTTTATGCAACTGTTCGGCTGCAACTGCGTTGACTTTTGGATTTGAACATTTTTAAGCTCAGATCTTTGGAAAACTGGTACAGCAGCAGAAATGTCCATCTCCCCACTTGAGCCTTCATAGTTTTTCACTCCTGGTTTAGTCATAGAAACAGATTACTATATATCACACTAAAACATTAAAGGAACGTACGGTGGCCGAGGAGACTGAGGCGCTCCAGTCACGGTCTGCACGGCCACTACGGTCGGGGGGTTCGATTCCCCCCCTGGGGCATGGATATTTGTGCCGTCGTAGTTCGTAAGCAGTTCGTAAGTTTAGGGTTTGATGACCCCGTAGTTAAGTCCCATAGACTATACAAACATTTGAACGAGAAACTTAGTATTCACAAACAGCAGCAACCAACGAGACAAGTTTTTCCAGGAGAAATTTTGTTTATAAACGCGCCTGCAGACATTTGACTATCGAAATGCGCTCCAGCAGATTAATCAACATATGATCCGTACATTTGTGAACAAAACATGTAAAAACCTAACACTAGCTCTAAAATGCCGGAGGTATAATCCTTTTTACGAAAAGGGAGGTAAACCATAAATGAGTGACATGTCATTTTTTTTTTTGCAAAATACTGTTCTGACCGGTGGACAGGAATAAAAATACTTATAAATGTTCAGAAAAGATAGTGGTGTCTAATTATGCAAAAAACTGAAATTGATTTTTTGAAAAGTTTCAGCCGACCGTCTTACCTTAAAATATCTCTCCGCCTCGTTATTTACCTTCATCTTGTTACTACATCTACCTCGCGACTTCTATTGCGGACGGCGCTATTACTTTCTTACGACGATCTGCTTTACAGCACCTACGATGGTCGTTCACGCATATAAATTGCGTCGCTTGTTAGCATCTATTTCAGTTTCACCTGCTGCCCCCTTGTTGTTATCGATGTTTACGTGTGTGCGCGGATATGATCCCACCTCGCGCTGTGTCAGTGGTGGCTGCAGCAGCAAGTGTGTGGGCCGCCTCGCGTTGCGGTGTCTGTCAGCAGATAGTGCTTGTGGCGTCCGCCTCTTTGGTAGGTGTCTCCAGCATCCCACAGCTATTGATCATATTCTGTACGTGGAGAGACCAGAGTGACTCGTATTCCTTACAGTGACACGCTGGTGCACTGGCGCACGAATCATTGTCGACTCGACCGTCAAACATGTCCAATTGAGAGGAGTAGCACCACCTTCCCTGCGGCGTAACCCATGATAAGTGGCTAGATTAGAGATTAGAGAAATTCAAATGTTTGTTAAGCTTATGGGACTTAACTACGGGGTTATCAGTCCCTAAACTTACAAACTACTTATGAACTACTTACGAACTAGGACGGCACAAATATCCATGCCCGAGGAGGATTCGAACCCCCGATCGCAGTGGCCGTGCTGACCGTGACTGGAGCGCCTCAGTCACCTCGGCCACCGCGGCCGGCATGCTCTATTTTATCAAAATTGAATGATACTCCGTTTGCTGAGAACCACTTACTGATTTACTGAATGAAGTCTTTACAATTTCATCAGTTCTCGTCTGTCAAATGTGATAACTATACTTGTATCATTAGCAAAAAAACCAGCTTTGTCTCTTCATGAATATACAATGGCAAGTCATTAATATACATATCAAGAATAGCTAAGGGCTCAAGACCGAAAATTGTGGCATCCCATTTTTGATTGCTCCGTAGTTTGAGAAATCAGCTGTGTTTTGCATATTATGAGAATTACCAATGTCAAATTTCTGCACTCTTCCTGTTAGGTATGATTTAAACCATTTGTACACTGTCCCAATCATACCACAATACTTTATCTAGAAGAATTCCATGATTTACATAATCAAAAGCCTTGGAGAGATCACAAAAAATCCCAACGGGTGATGTCCGGTTATTCAGAGCATTTAATATTTCATTGATGATAATGTATATAGCATTTTCCGTTCATTATCACATTTTTCTAGGCACTTTTCCTTCCAGAATATCTTCCGGTGATAGTAGGTTCCATGTCAGCGTTGTTCTGGCAGTTGTTGCTGTTGTGTGTTGTAACATTTGCCGCCCTGTGAGTTTTATATTTAATGTTTACCTTCGGTCTTGTTATTGATCTGCTAAGTGTAACCATTGTATCTGCTGTTTAGTGCCAGTTACTTGCCCTGGGCGCAGGCGTAAATCTTGGCAGAGTAAATTTCCTACCCTTGTCCGAAGCTGCACAGCGAGAGGGTGTATTTTGTCAATCTAGTCTTCATAGTCTTTTCTCTTATACAGTTGTGTATTTTGATGTATTCCTACCATAACCTTGACCGGCGTAAGCTTTACAAGGGGCCGTTGGTGTTTGGCTATTTCGTGTGTGGGCTTAGCTAACTTCCGGCAGACCATCTCCAGATGTAATTGTGGGACTGGCTGCCGTCCCATATATGCCTGTTACCTGTGAGTTTAATGGTTGTTGCAACTTATCACCTGCAGCATTATTACCTTTCTTGCCTTAGATATTGTACCCTTGGGGCAGATGTTCTCAGAACATCGTTGGGGTTGATGCTTAATTGTTGTCACGGTGCAAGTTTTAGAAAGTTTTATATTCTTAAAAGTTGTTACCAAATGAGGTATCACGCAGTTAGTATCACAAAAATTTTGAAAGGCATAGTATTGGTTATTCCATATTGAGTATATTAAAGAAGTATTTTCGTTAATTTACAAGGGAATTGACTAATATACTCCTTTTAACGAAATAATTTCGCACTCTTTTGGCCTTTAAGAAATTTTTTCGCTTTATCCGTGATTCTGTAATCCTTCCTTTTTTTAATTTTCTGTTTTTTTTTTTTTTTTAAAAATAGTTTTCCCTTTCAAGATACTATTGATTATCTGTGTTTTGTGACTAATCTAAGTTCAAGCTTCTCAGGAAACAAAGCATTTGGCTCATTCAAACTGTCTGACTTACCTGTAATTTCAGAATACCTTTAAACTTTTGTCTGTTTCGTGAAATATTAATTTTTCCACTACTGGCTAGTGTAAAATTGCAGCCCTTAAAGTCTTATTTTAGTAAACTGTTGTTTAAGTAGTAATTGGTTTTATTATTGGTCTCTCCAGGCCTTTCACATTCCTTTTCCTTTCCTCTAATTGTTAAATTTGAGTTTTCAGATAAGTTAAAACACATGGAAAGATTCTGAACGGTGGAAAAGAGCTATCGTTATTTCACCGTGGAATCTGGAGTGTGGAAGACCGAATGGGTCTTTACCAAAAGAACGAGAGAAAACACTAATTGATGGGTGAAAGAGGTACTTAGCAGCTGTGAAAAGTGACCGAAGAGAAATATCTGAATACTGTAAGTTAGACACGTAGTACACAGCGGTTTAATTCCAAATACACAAAATAAAAATTTGAGCGCAGCCAATAAGGCGTGAGTCTATTCCGAAAATGTCCGAGATGGCAGTTTA